>CM042666.1:32226233-42226233 GCA_023638005.1 Forsythia suspensa
TCCCGACAACTTCTCGGTGATGATTCGGCCCCGACAAGAGGTCCGGAGGTGGCGTGATAGTAGTGTTATTCCGTACCTCGTGTGGTTTTAACTGCCAAGCCATTGTTCGGGTTGATTCTTAAAAGAGCATCTTCAATGCACTCGCTACATCTATTGCGCTTTATGTGGCAAGTAAAATAGATTGAGACTTCCAATCATGTGGCATTATCGTCTATAGAATAGACGGTCAAATTAAAATTCATCTCAATGCACTCCATCTAAAATTAAATTTCAACGACTCACTCCATCTAGAGGTGCGTGTCTAAATATGAGCGGACTTCAACATATTCTATATTTTAATGTGCCACATTAGATAGATGAAGTCCTTGTCGCCACGCATTGGAGATAGTTTTTATGATTCCATCTATATAATGCTTGTGTGGCACATCTAAAAGCAATACACTAATGCGTTAGAGATGCTCTAAAGTTGTTGGTAGAGTTTTCTATTTTTGAGGCTCTCGTTTCACAATTGTAAGTGCTTGAAGAATTAATACAATCGTTAGTCAATGGTGTTTGGTAATATCTCTTCACTCAATTAGGGCATGTTTAGGGTGAAACCATGATAAGTATTTTGTATATGATTATGCATGATTGTTAATCCCATATGTGCTATTAAAATTCAATCTTTGTAGTGAATTGAGCTTAGTCCTACATGCTAATTGTGTTACCTTTTAAATTGCAAGATTGTTGAATTTGGACTTTATATTAAGCCACTTTTAGATTATCCACATTAATCTTATTGTTTCTTCTTGTGTGAAAAAAAGACTATTTAATTTATTGTTTGTGTCATTTCGACTATCATAAGTTAATCTTTAAAATTAGTTTATGAGCTCCCCATTTAAACACTCATTTTTTCTGAATCTAACATGGGTTCGAGGGTTGAGTTGTCTCAATTTGATGGTAAAGGTGATTATTCTGTTTGGGAACACAAAATAAGGACCATCCTGGTACAACAAAGATTCTCTAAGGCCCTTGATGATCCGAGACTTTTTCGACGATGCTCTTAAAGGCTAAACTTATTAAAATTGTAGAAATGAATGAAATTGCATAAAGTTCAATTATTTTGCATTTATCGAGCAATATTGTTAGGCAAGTTGATGAACATAAAAGCTGCAAGAAAAATTGTGGCAAGCCTTGGACACATTGTTTTTTAACCAAAACTTTTGCCTAACAAGATTTTATTCACTTGAAAAACTCTTTAGCTTCAAAAATGAACTCATATAAAGATCTTGAAAAAAATTAAGTGATTTTAGCATTAAAAGTAAAAAGTCCGGCTCATAATGATAAAAATTTGATGATGAAGATCTTGTCAGTGATTACATGGAATTCTTTTACCCAGTTTATATAAAGATAAAGATATTAAAAAATTCTATAAAATATGCTAGGGATGCTTTGACTCAAGCTATTGTTATTGATGTGTTTTAAATTTAGGGATATGGAGGTGAGAAAGGATTCTAGAAGTGGGGCTAGAGAAGAAAAGATAAGAAAGCATGTTTGTTAGACGGAGGTTTGATTAGAGAAAATGTGGTAGTTATCGTAATCGGAAGAATATGGGTAAGTCTAAAGGGCGTGTCGAGTCGGGGGACAAGAATAATAAGAAGTGTTATAATTGTGGGAGGTTGGGTCACTTTAAGAGAGATTGTCATGATTTTAAAAAAACAGAGAGATCAATTACTTGAACACCGAACAATCTGCTTTTTAAGGATCAAGGTGATAACTTTGTTTTGTGATGAATAGTCTCAAGGTGAGCCGAGTCAAGAGTGGATTATGGATTCGGTTGTACTTTACACATGTGTCATGTGAGAGTAGTTCTATAACTGCGGGGATATAGAACACATGAGAGAGTGTATATGAGTGATAACAATTCTCAAGCGATGATGGGGAATTGTGGATATTGCACTTAGGTTACACAACAAATATGATTAAGAACATTTTAAATGTCGGATATGTCTTAGACTTGAAAAGAAACTTAATATCGTGTTCTAGAAGATGAGGGCCATTGGTATAAATCATGAATGACACCCCTAAAAAGTGATGAAATGGACTTTAGTTGTGATGACAACTCTAAGAGAAATGGTTTGTATTACCTACACGGTGGAAGCACAAATTTCACGGGTTCCATCTTGCTCTCGGTTAATGAGAACAAGTTTGAACTTTGGTATAGGAAAATAGGCGCATGGGTAATAAATGGATGAAGTTCTTGGTGATCAACAAATATTTGGTAAGGATCACGTACGGTCATTGAATTTTGTGAGACTTGTGTGTCTTTGGTAGGTCCATAGGCTCGATTTAGGAAAGGAACATGAAAGTTCTAAAACCTAGATTAATTAAATTAAAACAATTTTAATATTCATTAAATGAGCGGGTGATGTTAGCGATGCACAATTAGGCGCGTTGTATTGAAAAAAAATAGTTTTGGCGCGTGCGAGCCGTCAGCGGTGTTCGTTTACCTGGTTTGTTTAGGACGAATTTAAAGACTTAAATATGAACACAAGATGTAACGTGGTAAATCTCGAGGAAAACATCTGAGCCCTCATGCCATGGGTAAAAAACAATCCACTATTAATCTTGATTAAAAAATACAATAGTATCATTTTTTGTAATTACATAAAATAACAAAATAAAATTTAAATAAAATTTAGATCAACTCACTTTTGATACTTCTTATTTTGACTTCGTTGATGAAGTGGAATCAAACCCACCGATCTTAACTTTATCGTCACTTCTCTATTGTACTTGACCACAACCATCACTTGGATTAAGAACCCTGGTTCTTAACTTCACACCAAGTAGATTAATCAAGATGTGGAATTGTTCATTGAGTACCAATTTGTTTTTGATTTTTTCATTAAGTTTGAAGAAAACTTGTTTGCTTTGAAACCAAATCAATGGAGCTTTATTGTCTCGTTCATTCACCATAGATTCGGCAAAGTATGAGCTTGGAGAATAAGAGCCAAAATTATGTGTTCAAGCTTAATTTCTTATTGATTTGTACTCTTACTTATAGGTAAAGTAGTAATTAAATTAGAAATTATTTCTTACCTAAAACCTACAATAAGAATGGTAAGACAATTAGTAGGAAAGAATAGATAAAAAGATATTCTAAGTTTGTAGAAGGAAAGTATTTAGGAAACTTAAGATTATCTTTAAATATTTCCTTCTAAATAAATCTAAGAGAATAAGAAAGATCTATTAACCTACCAGGGTTGGTTATTCTGATATTCATGTGATCAAATTGTTTTATATAAGTAAGCAGAATAAAGTCCACAACCCACTAATGCGAAAATAATCTCGCTTACCATCATGGGTTCATTGACGACAACATGACCAATTAGAACGTAATGCTAACATCCTCTTTTGTCATTAAAAATCAGTAATATTAATTAAGTAAGCTTAATATAAAGGATGAAAAAATATGACACCATATTTTTTTTTCAACAATCTCCCATTTGGCATTGCTTAATTACAAAAACATAACTATAGGAATTTTTAATGCATGTGTAGTGTGTGTTATAGCATGTGAACAATTTAAGAAAGCATGAGTATCATCATAGATGGGTTATTGCTCTACTTTAGTGTGTAAACCAAAACACCGCGAAGAAGTTATGCTCATGAGATCATATGAGTAAACAACATTTACAAACACCACACACATTATACACAAACTTAATGTTGCCCCCACTTAGCAAATTATCAAAATACCATCAAAGTTTAAAGTATACCACCACAAACTTAAAAATACTATTATTACTACCTCTTTTGTAATAAAACGACCAAAGAAAATAGCGGTGGGTAGAGAAAGCAAGAAGCCAACGCAGTGTAATAGTTAATATAGTTATCCAAGATTAGTTAGAAACACATAGTCGAGAGAGTTAAAAGTCGAGAACCAAATCTGATCGGTTCTAAGAGGTGCGGACTTCTTTGCACCAAACTCTTCTCTCTTGTGGATAGGAGCGGGGAATGGAGTAGCGGTGGAAGGACATTGGCATAAGAGCATCGGTGTGAATGAGCAATTGTTCTAACCACTCGATCGAATTAGGAATATCCATTTGACCTTGAGGGTGTCGCGGAGAACTTCTGGTATGACTATACGACGCAGAGACTTGATGTGCGATGCTGAGATATTCAATTTTAGTCAGAACCTACGCAAGAAATCAAACTCATCAAAGGTACTTTTGGTTAAGGTAAAAAGTTGTTTTCTACGAGTTCGACTAGCCTCGACTAGGTCTCCAGAGCATCCAACGGCGAGGCTGGTCCAAAAAAGCGAAGCGTGTGCTTCGAATCCAGGGAGAGAGATGTGGTATTCCACCTAAATTTGAAAATTTATGAGAAATTTGGATATGGCAATATGTACTACTTGGCCCTTCATAGACAATTCTATCAAAAATCATTTTGACCCAATCAACGGTCAACTTCATCCTCAACTTATACGATTATAACAATCGTGTTGCTTGAAATGTCGATCTATGAGTTAAAGGGATTAATATTGTTGATTAAGATCCGGTAGAGAACTTTGTATTTTGGCAAAGTTTGGAAGCGATCGATTCACGAGTTCTACGGCGAGAGCTATCGTATCATGGCAATACTAATATTGGTCAATTCCTCATCACTCGTGATAGCCACGTCATCAACGAACCATTCTCTTAGAGAGTTAGGACTCAGTAATATGTCTTCCCGACATACACTTGCCACCTAAATTCTTTTCTAGCACTTGCCCGAATTTTTGGGAACATTTTCCATAAATTTCTTGACAAGAGTCTCATTAGACGGACTAGAGAAAATTAACAAATTATGCGGTTTATGAAAACCAACAATTTCAACCTAATCAAACGAACCAAACTCATGAATAGCGACTTTGCATTCAACGATGAACTTGCGATATGAGGTAAATGAAAGAAATGGGCTCTCGATGGTCTCGCATGAAAAACATTAATTTAGAGGGTTAGCAGTGCCTACCTCTAGTTAAGGTTTCAAGCACGAGCATCTCTGGTCTAAACTAGGAGTAGGCGGTAAGATGTGAGCACCACGATGTAGTGGTGGCACATTCGACTGCAAGAGTGGGCTCTTGACACCCTCACCAATTTACATTTCTTTTTTAGCCTTCATGGCTCTTCTTGGTGGAGGAGGGTAGGAGTAGACTCAAAGATTTCCTAGAGTTAACGTCCAAAAATTAGAATCGATTTTTGGGAACATGACTTACTTAAACCTTGACTGGCCCGGAGGTGGGCGTTCGAACTCCTCATCTCCTGTTCCCTTATCCTCACAACCTTCTTCTTCTATGTCATGATGTGCGAGACTCACTATTACCGGTTCAGGCGTCATCTTCATCTCCTTCTTCATTTAGATTCTTGGACACTTAGAGATACCTTCTTGCTTAAAAAGTGGTGGATCGTTAGATGTTTAAGCGAGGCTGTGATTTTGAGTGGTTGGACCAACGGTAAACAATAATGTCAATAGATGTTTCAACCCGGAGGTGTAATAGCGGTGGAGGAGTATCAAGTGCAGGCGAGGAGTGTCGGTCTCGAAGCTGGACTCTTCTAGTCTTCGTGCACTTCACCTAAGGGGTGACATTTGTGGCCCCTCTCGGTTTCAACAGCACAGAGACAGCAGACAAAGGTGTCCTTGGATGAACCACCGAGGATTTTTCTTTGATTTGGACATCTTAGTCTATTACCATGTTTGAATCGAAATGAAAAACCTTACACATCTCTGAAATCAAGTGTAAGAGAGAGTTTGATTTACGGAAATTAAAACAAATGTGGAAGATGAAAGCAAACCCTAGGTCGTGTTTTAATAAGGAAGGAATTTTGTAAAATTGCACAATGAGGGGAGTCGTTTATTTATGACGTCTCGTAGAGTAGTTACCAAAAATAAACTGTTGATTGGCGATTAAGGACATAAAACCTCTCTAACCAAATATTTCAAATTCAAATTTAACCGCCCTAAAATGTTGTTTTATGGAAAATAGAATTTTCAATTTGGAAGGCCAATTTAATAATCAATACAAAATAATAATAGATTCCATAAAATAATCATTCAAATGTTTTCGAGTTGATCTGATTGAGCGCCAATATTAGATTGTTGATTGAGAATCCTACGAAAAAGCCCATACAAGTCAATCACATAAAATTAATAAGAATATTTTATGAGATAAAAATAAATCTTTTATATATGGGCAAATTTAACAGTCTACAAATTATACAATTAGTCCAAAAATATAAAAATAAACAAGAATCTTCCAATCAGATGTATGCACATAATTATATTTAATTATTTTGTCAGATTTAAGATGTGAGTGTGTGATACTAGACCAGTCAATCATAACCCGTCCTACTAAATCAAATTGAACATTGTCAAAAAATAAGTGTAGAGATGTATTTCAAACCAATCATCATCTAAGCATATCTATTTAAATAAAAAAATATGTGCGTGCTGAGACAGAAGTACCATAACAATTTTTCTTTTGAGTACTCGAGTGTTGACTCTTTTCATTATATATATTTTGTTTTATCAAAATCTTGAATTTATAAGTTCATGGAGTTGACTTTCTCAAGCCATAGGGGTAACCCTTTTCTACATGATGTATGTTCATTATCAATGACGGTTGCACACATCTATGGTGGTAGCCCTCTCCTCCAATGAATTTGTCATTAATACAACAATATATTATAGTCTTTGGAGACATAGATTGACCATAGGTCTACAACAAAGTACAAAACTACTTTAAAGATAACAATCCAATCGGTAGTAAGGCATAATCAAACAAGTCAATGTGTCCTCAAAGTGTGTTTATCGAGCATATTTTACCATAAATATAATGAACATATCGTCTCGATTGGTTAATTTAAGTTAATCCCAATATTCAGTAGACCAATCATACATTTATTTTATATGCTATTTGCAAGAACTCCCATCTTTTAAAAAAAAAAAAATTAAATTGGAAAGTAAATACAAAACAAATACTCATGATGAATTCAAACAAAAGAAAAAACGCTACTTCTACTAAGTATACACTTTTTTTTGTTGCAACTTTGTTTTATTAATGCATCAAACAGATGCCCATGACTTTTCATAGAGTCTCAAATCTAGCGTAATCTAAGGATAAGCAAATTAGCCAACTAATACTCGGTTTGAATTTTTCCAAAGTAATTACTTTTCCTCGACCAAATCTCTAATAAATGATGTCTAATATCAATATGTTTGGTCCTAGAGTGCTTAACAAGATATTTAAAAATATTGATAGCACTAGTGTTATCACAAAATATAGTAATAGAATCCCAATCAATACCATAGTCACATAGCATTTGTTTCATCTAGAGTAACTCGATGCAACAACTACCACGCCATAATATACTCGAACTTTTGCGATAGATAAGGAAATAGAGTTTGTTTCTTACTTAACCATACAATGAGATTGTTACCAATATAGAAACATCCTCAACTCGTGCTTTTTCTATCATCTATGTTTCCCGGCTTAGTCGAAGATCGGTGTATCCTACAAAATGAGAGTTAGTATCATTAGTATAACATAAACCAAAATCGGAAGTATATTTAATATAGCGAATAATTAAGCCCTAACGGTACGTAAGATGTGATTATTTTGGTTTGGCCCGATAACGCAGCATAGACTCCAACATTGAATGATATGTTAGGATGACTTGTAGTCGGGTACAACAAACTATCTATCGTGCTCGATACAAACTAGATTAATGCTCCCGATACAAACTAGAGTCAACCTTATTGCCTGGTCATCTCTCGAGATTTTCAAAGACATGGCCATGAGAGTTACGGTGACTTGGTCTATTCAAAACTAAACTTCTTCACTAGATGTTTAGCATACCGCTTGTGAGATAAATATACCGATTCAACTGTTTGATCTACAAACCTAAAAAGAAGTTTAGTTCACCAACTATACTCATTTCAATTCCTTTTGCATATGTGTAACAAACTCATTGAATTTTGTTTCTAAGGAAGAACTAAACACAATATCATCGACGAGATTTGTGCAACTCATTAATCCAGCTTTTGAAGTATTTGATGAATAAAGTTTTGTCATCTCGTCCTCTCTTGTATCCTTATTACAACAAAAACATGGTCGATCGTTCATATTAAGAACGTAGAGCTTGTTTTAGTTAAATAAAATACCTTTTGAGCTTGAACACATAATTTGGATAATAAGGATAAACAAATCCTTTAGGTGATCAACATAGACTTCTTCATTTATACACCCATTCAAAAGGCACTTTTGACATCCATTTGGTAGAGTTTGAACCTCATTGACATGCTACAGATAGTAAGAGTCTAATGGATTCAAGTCGAGCAACAGGTGCAAATGTTTCATCAAAATCCACTCCTTCCATTTGAGGGTATCCTTGTGCAACCAAGTGTGCCTTGTTTCTGACTATGTTGCCATGTTTATCAGATTTATTTTTGAATATCCACTTTGTCTCGATCACATTTGTATCTTTTTGTCGATGTAAAAATTCTCAGACTTCATTTCTCTCAAATTGAGCTAGCTTTTCATGTATTGGTAGAACCAAATTTTATCAACAATCGCTTTATTTATATTTTTGGGTTCAATTTTGTGAAGTGTAGCAAACATTTCCATGTTCATTTGCAAGCCTCCTCCTAGTTACCATTCCTTCACTGAACCTGAGAGTATATTGTCCAATGGGTGTACCTTTTGTATCCAAGATGGTGGTTACCTTCTCATGTTCTGTTCGTTATTGATACTTGTTATGTCAGAATCGCCAGAAACAGGGGCAGAGATATCAGAACTTGAAGTGGGCAGTTCAGTCTGTCTATCTCTGTCTGGAATAGACACATGGTTGTCTTGAGTATTTTAACGTCCTTCAACCTGTTCTTCCAAAGTTTGAATATTAGGTTCGAAAAAATCATCAGTTTTAACAATTTTTACATTGATAGATTCAATGATAGTCACGAGTACGCATGTTATAAATTCTGTAAGCTTGGCTGTTTTCAAAATAACAAATAAACACTCCTTATAACTTTTTGAATCGAATTTACCCAAGTGTTTTCGTTCATTTAACACATAGCATTTGCTCTTTGAAAGTATGGAAATACTTGAGATTCGATTTTAAGTCCTTTCCGTTTTTTATAGGGAGTTTGAGTGGTTCATGTTCTTAAAAACAAACGATTCAAAATTTAAGAAGCGAGACTTATAGAGTCAACCCACAATTTAACAAGAAACTTTTACTTGTTTAGCATTACTCTAGCCATCTCTTGTAAAGACTTATTTTTTCTTTCTACAATTCTATTTTGTTCGTGAATTTTAGGAACAGAGAATTCATTAAAAATGCCATTTTGTTCACGGTATGTAGAAAGTAGCATTTTCAAACTTCCTCACATAATCACTTCTAATCCTCGTTATTTTATTCCTCAAAAAATTTTATGTTGTTAATTTTAGGTGCAAAAATTTAAATTTTCAAAAAGCGTCGAGACTTTTTTCTTAAGAAATTTACCCAATTATATCTGGAAAAATTATCCACACAGATATAGATATATTTCTTGCCACTAATACTTAGTTTGAATAGGTCCCGTCAAATCCATGTGAAGTAATTCTAATACATGAGATATAGCCAGAAACTTACCTTGCTTGTGAGTACTTTTGGTTTGCTTACCTTTTAAGCATGAACTACACAATCCTTCAGGTATTTTAGTAAGTTTAGGAATACCTCATACTGCTTTTAATTTTGTTAGTCTCAACAAATTAGTATAGTTCAAATGTCTCAACCGTTTGTGCCACAACTCGGTAAATTTGGTGTATAGTTCAAGTTAGTCTTTGAAATATAACAAGTAATTTTAGTGTCAATAAAACAACATTTATTACTAGATCTAGTACCATTTAGAATACAATTACCATCATATTTCAAGACTTTACAATAATTTTTTGAGAACATAACTAAGTGTTTACTATCACAAAGTTAGCCTATACTAATCAAATTGGCTTTTAAACCTACAACAAAAAGTACTTCTTTTAACGAGAAGAATCCATCAAGTAGGATAGTGCATACACCTTCAATTTTACCTTGTGCCCTAGACCACACTGCATGACTTTTGTAGTTAGTTAGTTAAGATCGATTACAGGTCCATATGTCTATAACAACCAAGATCAAAATACCAAAAGTTAGGAATAAAAGTTCCATAGACAACATCAACTATATAACAATTTAAATCATCTTTTTAACCCAAATTTGTCTTACTTTAGTGTTGTTATGGTGTCTCATTTGTTTATTAACCAAGTTCTTATTAGATAAACAATGAAAGAAGTCATATCCTAGATTACCACAGATGCAATATTTTACAAAGTATTTTGATTTACCTCTCTGTATTGAGAATTGATACATTAGTTGTCTAACTGATGGTCAAAACCTACATAAGCAAGTCAACCTCAATACTGACGACAATGGGAGTAGTTTTGTCCAAAAATACAGTAAAATGTGTTTCTTTGATGAAATTGATCTGATTCCCAACTTTTCCTTTACCTTTTCCAACATATTCCAATCCTTATTTGACATTTAGAGTTCTTCCATAGCTTAGGATTTCACTCAAACGAGAGACTCCAATTGTTAGTTGCTTGACTCTTTCTTTTAATTTTCTAATTCATTAAGAAGGTTCAAATTTGATCGTCTTTCTCTTTTAAGAGATTGGTTAAAGTGTCATTTTAGTATTAATTGTTTGCCCTTATCATCTTTCAAAAATTTCATCATTACATGAATAGAAAATTATTCTCATGTTTGTCTCTTAATTGTTTGTTCACACCGATGCGGTTATGACACATACGGTTTGGTCTTTCGGATGTAGTAGTCAAGTCGAGAATCTAAAGTCAATTTTTGCTTGAATCAATACCCAGTTGTAAGTTCACGAGTTAAAGATGTTACACGATCATCGATGGTTATCTTTGTCATCGTTTGAGTCTCGAATCATTTTCATCATCTTCATTTCAAGTAATATTCATAGCCTTCTTGGTATGAGAGTTCTTTAGAGTATTTGCACATTCGAGAGACATTGTGACCGCCCTCACACTCATGACATTGAATCAGATTGTCGAGATCAATTAATAGATGTTGTGGGATTTTACCTTGTGTTGTTCGAAAATCTCTTTTTTGTTGAAGTGGGGTATTCAAGTTTTTGTTTTCGATTTCCTTTTAGAAATTTTTAAATTTTTTGGTGAGTATGGCCGTATTTTCATCGGTTTCACTTTCCTCACCATCAATCTCTTCTTCATCTTTTCAATTTTGAAGGTAATACCATATCCATTTTCTTTCTTTCTATTTGTAGATGTAGTTCATATGTCATCAATGATCCACCTATTCTTCAACCTTCATTTCTCAATCTTCTTGTTTTCTTCAATGGTAGTTACTTTGGGTGAAAACGATCGAGACAAGAATCTGAGAATTTTCTTTACAATTTTACTCTCCGAGTATTTCTTTCCCAATGTATAAGATGTATTGGACCTATTGGTGATGTCATTTTGAGTTTTGCATGGAAGTCTTTAAATTGTTCATCATTTCTCATGGTTAGTTGTTCAAATTCAAGAGTAAGTATTTGAAGCTTAGATGACTTGACAATGAGAGTTCCCTCATGAGCAATTTGTAAGATGTCACAAGCTTCTTTAGCGACACGACAAGTAGAAATCAAGCGGAATTGATTAGAATCTACAAAAGAGAATATGATATTTAAAGTTTTGGAATTCCAGTTAGTATAATTAAAATCGGTGTTGCCCACTCGTCTACCTTTTTCTTTCTTACTACACCATTTTCAACAATGGTGGGAGTTTTATATCCATAGACAATAGAGTCTTGATCTTTTTATCAAGAGATTGGATATAGACTTGGATCCTAATTTTTTTCAATAGGCATAATTAGTACCATCTAAAATCGGTGGTCTAAGCAGACTCCGTCCATATCTAGGTTTTTGGATCAAACTTATAGAAGTGTTCCCTTTTGATACCAATTGAAAGTTCTAAAACCAAGATTAATTAAATTAAAATAATTTTAATTTTAATTAAATGAGCGATGGACGAAACATAGTAAGAATTTGGGCGTTGTATTGAAAAAATAGTTTTGGCGTGTCTGGGAGATCAAAATAGTGTTCGTTTACCTAATTTATTTAGAGCGAAATTTAAAGAATTAAATATGAACACAAGGCGTAATGTGGTAAACCACGAAGGAAACATCCACGGGCTCGCATGCCATGGATAAAAACAATCCACTAATAATCTTGATTAAAAATAACAATAATATCGGTTTTGTAATTTTACAAAATTAACAAAATAACAATCAAAAGAATATATATCAACGCCCTTTGATACTTCTTCTTTTGATTTGTTGATGAAGTGGAATAAAATCCACCGGTCTTGACTTTATCTCCACTTTTCTATTGTACTTGACCGCAACCACCACTTGAATTAAGAACCCCGTTCTTAACTTCACACTAAGTAGATTAATTAAAATATGAAATTATTCCTTGAGCACCAATTTATTTTTGATTCTTCAATGAGTTTGAAGAAAACTTCTTTGTTTTGAAACTAAATCAATGAAGCTTTGTGTCTTGTTTATTCACTATAGATTTGGCCAGCTATGAGCTTGGAGAACAAGAACAAAGATTATGTTTTCAAAGCTTAATTCATTATTGATTTGTACTCTTACTTATAGGTAAAGTAGTAATCAAATTAGGAAATATTTCTTATCTAAAAATCTGCAATAAGAATGGCAAGGCGTAGGAAAGAATAAATAAAAAGATATGCTAGATTTGTAAAAGGAATATATTTAGGAAATTTAAGATTGTCTTTAAATATTTCATTTCTAAACAAATTCAAGAGAATAAGAAAAGATCTTTTAACCTACCAGGGGGTTGTTCCTGATGTTCACGTGATAATTTTGTTTTATATAAGTAAAATGCAGAATAAAATCCAGGTCCATTTGATACGAAAAATAATCGCTTACCATCTCGATCGATCGAGCCGGCGACAATGTGACCGTCATAACGTAAACGCTAACATCCTCTTTTGTCGTTAAAAATCAGTAATATTAATTAAATGAGCCATTATAAAAAGATGAAAAAATATGACACCATATTTTTCCAACAGAACACACACTTCACAAAGACCTTTGAAATATATACATGTTGATCTTTGGGGGCCTGAAAAGCACTCCACTCATGAGCTTGGATGTTTCTTTTAAAAACAAAAGACGAAACTTTCAAAAAATTTAAAAATTGGCTTACTATTGTAGAAAATCAAGCAAAAAAGTAAAAACTTTAAGAACGATGATGGTCTTGAGTTCTGTAACTTTGAATTTGATTCATATTGTAAAGAACACACCCCACAACAGAATGGAGTTGCTGAAAAGATGAATAGGACCATAATGGATAAGGTTAGATGTATGTTGATTAGTTCTGGGTTGGCTAAGGGGTTTTGGAGAAAAGTAGCAGCACATGATCTTTACTTGATTAACAAATCACCTTCTTTAGTGCCATAAATTTCAAGACCCCTTGAAGAGTTTGGAATGGTAAGTCACCTATTTTGTTCCATATTAGTGTATTTGTTTGTGTAGCTTATGCTCACAAAATTGTAGGAAAATTAGATGCTAGGGTTGATAAGTATGTTCTTCTTAGGTATCATGTTGGGGTGAAAAGTGATTATGATTTTAAGGAGAGAGGGGCATTAAGATTATAAATAATATAGATGTTGTTTTTAATGAATTTGATTTGCCTTTTCTTAACGCTAAAGATAATCTTCTTGATTTGATGGATTGTGACTCGGATAATTCTCAAACTAATAAAGTAATAACGATTACTGTCCCAACAAGATTCGACATGAAATCGAACATATTCCATATAACTCTCAAGCAGTAATGAAAACAAATGAGGTGTGAATGACACCCAAGACCAACAAGCACTAAAACCGTGACCATATTGACATTCAAGACTATCGACTTGTCGAGAGATAGGGAAAGGAAGCGGTAAAACCAAATTTGGGGTATAACTCCCTTAATCTAATTGAGCGAGCTTTGTTTTCGGTGAAGTTGTTGAAAATCATGAAACCTTGACATATGATGAAGCCATTACATCATGAATCGATAAATGACAACAAGCCATGAGAGAAGCGATGGACTTATTAATGAAAAATGAGACTTGGAAACTGGTTGAAAAACCTGGTAAAGTAAAGGTAATTCAGTGTAAGTGGTTGTTTAAGATAAAAGAAGAGAATAATTCTAGCTACCCAAGTAGATACAAGACTTGGTTGGTAGCTAAAAGATTCTCTCAAAGGGAATGTATTGATTACAATGAAGTGTTTTCTCCTGTAATCAAGTACAAAATCATAAGGGTAGTATTGGCATTAGTTGTACAATTTAATTGAGAATTGGAACAACTAGATATCAAGACTACCTTTCTTCATGGAGAATTAGAGAAAGTCGTCTACATGGCTCAACCTAAGGGGTTTGAGGAAAAAGGGAAATTTTATAAAGTTTGTTCACTAAAAAGGTCTTTATATGGGCTAAAACAATCGCTTAGACAATGGTATAAACAATTTGATGCCTATATGATTAAAATTGGATCTAAAAAAAGTAAATATGATTCTTGTCTTTACTATAACAATTTGAAAAATGATTACGTAATTTATACGCTACGTATGTAGATGATATCTTGATTCTGAGTAATAGTAAAGAGAAAATACTTAGAATGAAACTTCTTTTAAAATCTGAATTTGAAATGAAAGATCTTGGTAATGTTAAAAGATTTTGGGCATGGTCATTAAAAGAGATAGATTTTAGAATAGGCTGGCTATTACTCAACATGTCTATTTAGAAAATGTTGTAACTATGTTTTCTATTAAAGATGCCAAATTTGTTAATGTTCCATTAGCTGCGCATATGACTTTGTCCTCTAATCAGTCACCTAAATCACATGAAGAAATGAGAGAAATGGAACATATTCATTATGCTAATGCTATCGGATTTGTGATGTATTCCATGATTAGTGTTAGACCCGACTTAGCTTATTCCATTAGCTTGTTAAGTAGGTTTATGGCTAACCACAGTAAGCCTTATTGGGTTGATTTAAAATGGTTGTTGAGATATATATATATAGTACTTTGAACATTTGATTAGTTTATGAACAAACTAATGATAAACTAACTTTGTCTCGATATGTTGATTCTGATTTTCAAAATCAGAGGAAGTTAACTATTGCTTATTTCTTTACATTGGGTAAGTGTTGCATTACATGGAAATCTCGTTGCATTATGAAGTATCGAAGCAGAGTATGTGGCCATAGCTGAAGCATTAAAGGAAAGGTTGTGGCTAAAGGTTTACTTCTTGAAGTGAATGTGTTGCATTATAGTTTTTTACTTGTATACTGATAGTCGAGTGCTCTCATGTAAAATAAAAATCATGTACATCATGAAAGGTCAAAACATATAGAAGTAAAATATCATTTTGTAAGGGAAAAATTAGCTATAGGTGAAGTTGAATTGTTGAAAATTTCAAGCGAAACTAATCCAAAGACATATGGGTACTAAAGTGTTGTGTGTGAGTAAGCTTATATATTGTTTATCTAGTTTACATATCAATTGTTTATGTGAAATTAAATGAGAATATAGTAGATCCTTTTACTAAAGGATTACCAAGAGATCAAGTATATTGCCTATCAAAGGAATGAGCTTAAGGAGCTTAAGGACGATTAATTAACACATGACTGGAATTGCTTAGAAACACTAAAATGCTTATAAGCGGTATGAATGTCAAAAAGTGCAAAGAAGTGCTTATTCACACATGCCAACTGCAGATGTAGGCCACACTGTGTTTACATTTTACTACCACACTTTGTGAAAATGCTTGAATTGATGGTTGTGCCCCTCATTTAACGTTCCACCCACCATAAAATAATCGTAGTTTTGTTAAAAATAATTTTATATCATTCTCCATATTTTCAATTCCGTAATTAAATTTTGACCCGTTTCATTGTTGACCCTAAAAGTTTGCTAAATTTTCAACATTACATTGCACGTGGGACCACCACTACAATTCTAAATAAGCACTTTTTGGAATTTACCTAGCCAAACATAGATGTAAAATCTTCATAGCGGTAATCCAACATCACAAGATCTTGATTCAATAGGACAACTAAGTTATGAATCCATCAAGCGAGTACTTTGAAGATAACTTCTACACATTCCTATGATAATAAATCACTGAGTGTATTATCGTTATACATTTAATTATTCATATATCTTGGGTAAGAAAGTAGGGTAAATCATGATACTCTTAATAGGAGGTCTCCTATCTTACATTTCAGATCAAAATACGATCTACCTAACGCTAGAAAATCACCCCAAATAGTCTCTTATACCCTACCGGATAACCACCCAAATATCTCCTAATCCTAGCCATAATTGAAGTCCCAAACATTCTCCAAAACTCAAGATTTAACCACACATGATCACCCCTTATTTCAGCCCATATCTACCCATTTTCCTCGCTTTTTCACCACCTTTTTACCCATTTATTTTCAGCTAAATCCCTGCTAATTAGTCTTCAAAAACCGTCCACAACAACCCCAAAACTTGAAGAAAACCGTCCCCCAGCATGCGTCTTTTCTGACCCATTTTTTACCCATTATTCCTCACATTTCTACCACCGACTTAACTATCTTTCTCCCATAAACCTCCTAATTTCACCCCTCTTAGGTCCTTCAATTCCCTTTAACTTCAAAAAGCAAAAGACTCGGAAAATCGCCCCCCTTAACTTCAAATTTTTGACCCTCAAGCTTTTCCCAACTCCACTTAGTTCGGTACTATTTTCCTTTTTCCTTTTTCCGGCAAGCATTGTTCCACAATTTTTCTCCACAATTCAACCCTTTAAATCCCTATTTTCTTCTCCTCATTTCACATAAATCACCTTTTTCTTGACAATGATTCATTAACGGTAGGTAGTAGCACATTATTTTTACACCTTTCTCTCATCATCCTTAGCCACAACGTTCCAACAACCGAGTTTCTTTTTCCTCCTTTTGTATCTCCTCTTTTCCTCTCCAAAACCCAGCCCCAACAAAGGCATCAATTAGCGGTAGCTTTTGCATCAAATTATATTCTGTTTTAGCCCTCATTTTCATCCAACAATATCAGATTTTCCTTATCCCTTTTCCATTTTCCCTTCTATTTAGTCACTCATACCACATTACAACACATGTATTTTGTAAATAAAATGGCAAGGACACGGAGTTATTATTTTGGGGAAATGTGCATCCATTATTCACATTTCAACTCAACCGAGAAGACTACGAATTTACAAGGTAGTTTTTATACTACTTAATTTAAGTTTCACGAATTTTACATAGAAAATGATATGTGAATTATATGCCATGTTTAATGATAAATATGGAACATTATGATAGTGATTGGAGATAATCACTTAAGTATGATAGTGGTTGAAGGCAATTACTTAAGTATGTTAGTAATCACTTATAATTTCATGTGGTACCGATTACTAAAATATGTTGTTACTATGTATGTTTAAATGAATGGCATGTCGCATATTAATTTCGTATTATTTTCTCTTATGATAGTTTAATTTTCTACTAAGTATTTCTTATGAAATACTCACCTCAAAATGATTAAATTTCAAATTGAAATGGTTGGTGTTGGTGCGACGACGTAGGGTAACAAACTTGAAGAAATGGCGTAGTAATGTTCTATTTAAGTTTGGGCGTGATTTAATCGAACCATTTATGATGTAAAAAAAATTAAGTACAATGATGAATTTGTTTTGCTATATTATTGTAAAGTGTGAAAACTAGAATTATAATTTAGTTTGCATTTTGGAAATTTGAAGAAGAAGTAACAAGTAGTAATTCTGAAAATTCTAGCATTTGTTTTGCAATATATATATATATATATATATATATATATATATATATAAGTTTTCCAATAACAAAAATTGGAATCATGTTGTATGAATTTATTATGACTATTTTACCGAGCTATATCAATTTACCGAATTGACTTTTCAAGCAACTTTGAATACATTTTTTGCATATCAAACGGAATAGTCAAAGTCTAAAATTTTGATATGTTGTAGCCTAAGGTTTCAGTTATATACAATTCAAATATCATAATTTTTAGAGCACGTTTAGATTGTCAAATAATTTGTGGCGACACCTAAGTCGATTGGTAAAACCTTAAGGATTTAGAAGTTTAATTCATTTTTCCTTTAACGCTTGTTACTTTTTCGCAATAGTTAAATTTTGAACTCATTCAAGGGCACGGAAAAATTTATTTGGAGTCGTCAAATTTTATTTAAAGATTTTCATGTGACCCTCCAGGTTAAAGAAAATTCAGGGGCATTACTGACTTAGTATCATAAGCGCTAGTTTTACTTCTATACCAGAAGTTCGAGAGTACGCCAACATAGTTCCAGAAGACCTATTGGGTATCCCGTCTGATAGGCAAGTAAAATTCACTATAGATCTATTATTAGGAGCTATACCCACATTAAAGACTCCATATCTAATGGCACCAAAAGAATTACAAGAGATAAAAATACAATTGGGAGAGCTGCTGGATAAAAGATTTACCAGACCGAGTGTTTATCCATGGAGAGCCCCAGTTCTCTTTATGAAGAAGAAAGACGGGTCGATGAGAATGTATATAGACTAACACGAGCTGAAGAAATTGACAATCAAGAATAAGTATCCTCTTCCAAGAATTGATGATTTGTTTGATCAATTGAAGAGAGCTTTAATGTTTCCAAAGATCGGCTTGAGGTCAGGCTACCATCAACTGAAGATTAGGCCATCAGATATACCAAAGTTAACATCCGGAACTCGGTATGGGCATTTTGAGTTTACAATGTGCCCTTTGGATGACGAAATGCTCCTCACGATATTTATGGATTTGATGAACTAAGTCTTTCATCAATATTTAGATCGGTTCGTCATTGTGTTCATTGATGACATTTTGATCTATTCAAAAATCCCTAGAAATATCAAGAGCACACGAGGACAATATTAGAGACTTTGCGGAGGGAAGAATTGTATGCCAAATTTAAAAAATGTAAATTTTGATTGAACCGAGTAGGATTCTCTAGTCATGTTGTAACTAGGGCTGGGCATATAAACCATCCAAACCAAGCAAACCGAGTTAACCGACCCGAACCGACCGGTTCGGGTCGGTTATTTATGCCAATTAGTTTCTAGAGGTTTATATAATTAAAATTATAGGTGGGTTGGGTCGGGTCATGGGTTACCTTTTAGAACCCAACCCACCCCGACCCAACCCACTCAATTTTTAACCGATTCAATCCTTAAAAAAACCTATTGGTTTATATTATTAAAACTAATTATTAAAAAGCATAAAGAGTCGGGGACTCGACCCGTCTCTTTCTCTCCCTTATATTCTCTCACGTCTCGACTCTCCATCTTCTTCAATTTCAACCGAATCGATTGCCGCGTACGTAAATGCGCAATTCTCTCATCTCTCCTCCATGATCCATCTCCATCCTACAAATAACTGCAAGTCTACAAACAACCCAAAATTACAAATTTACAACATTGTAGTCTCTGATTCGCATCCAGTACAATAAGTATGTGATTTTAATTCTTACGATAAACTATGAATATGTTAAGTTTAAGATATCATAAATTTCTCATAGTTGAATTGAAATTGGGTGGGAAATAATGGGATATAATTCAGCCTTCAATTTGCAAAAAAAAAATAAAAATAAATAAATAATAGTTATGTTGCTCTTTCCGAGTTTGGATGGTGGATTATGGAATATTAACAGAATGTTGAGAATTGGGTGTTTAAACATGATCTTCGTGCATTGTTCCAAAATAGATTTATCTGTTGTATTATTTGTTGAATTATTTTTGTTGTATCATGAAGTCTTGCAAGTCTTACGATTATTCTTCCTAATTTGTAATGCATTGTTTAATAAATTTTCCTTCTTATAATGTGGGCATAATGCATATTTGTAAATTGTAAATGTAATGCATTTGTTTAATAGTCTGAAGCTTTCAAATTTTAGTCATTCTATTTAGGTTTTAAAAGGATCAATTTTTATAGTGGTGAAAGAAATATATCTAATCCAATTTGCTTTAGGTTTTTTTTTTTTTTTTTATTTTCTGATTTGATGAATAAACTAATTTATTATCACGTTATTGAATAGAAAAAATATTGCAGCATCACAAATGGACACAACCACATGTACAATTCTTTTTAAAAAATTGTTTTCCTTGTTTAATGTTTTGGTATGTGAAAATAAAAATAGCTCATAGCTTTAATTATTTTTGATATTGGAATATATGTTGTAGATATGGAAATGTGTGAAGATATTGGCATTAGAGTCGCCAATACAACTCCATTACCATAAACAAATTTACAAGCGGATCTTCCTCCACTTCCACCATCAAGCTTACGAAAGAGGAAACCTAATAAATTGGCTTCGGATGTGTGGGATCACTTTACATTAATAGGAAAAGAGATGATCCAAATGTGAGGTGTAAGTGCAACTATTGTGGAAATGATTATGCTTGTAGCGATGAGAACGTGTGGGACAAGCACTTTGTGGTACCATTTGACTAAACAATGTAAGAAGTACCTCAGTAGACTACAAGCTGCAAGATAAAAACAAAAATCCTAACTTTTGAGAACCCGGTGAGGGTGGTGGGAAGAATCTTATAGTTGTTGGCCGTAGTAAAGAAGATTGCGAGGGTTGCATGTGCAAAAATGATAATATTGACGAACTACCTTTTAAGTTTGTTGAAGCTCGTGGGTTTAGGTTGTTTTGTAGTGTAGCATGTCCTCGCTTGATCCTCCATCTCGTGGGACTCTTGTTAGAGACATTTATCAATTATATTTGGATGACAAAATGAAATTGAGAGATATTTTTTCTGCCCACCATCAAAGGGTTTCTCTTACTCTCGATACTTGGACTTCCAATCAAAATATTAATTATATGTCTCTAACTCGCACACTATGTTGATTCGATTGGATGCTTCATGTTTAATTTTGAATTTTGTGTTATTGGTAATCATAAGGGAGAAAACATTGGCAAGGTTATTGAGAGTAGTTTGCATGAATGGGGTATTGAGAAAATTTTTACAATTCATTGTTGACAATGCATATGCAAATAATATGGCTATTTCTTATATTAGGAATAAGATGAGTAGTTGGATAACGATGCATGTGTGTTAAATGGAAATTATTTGCACGTGAGATGTTGTGCGCATATTGTCAATCTGATTGTATGTGAGGGGTTGAAGGAAGCACATGACTCAATTGTTGCTATTCGCAATGCAGTGAAATATGTTAAATCTTCTCCTGCTAGGTATGAAAAATTGAAGGAGTGTGCAAGGCAAGAAAAAATTGATTGCAATTCTGTTGTATTTTTGGATGTTGCAACGAGATGGAATTCTACCTATTTGATGTTGGAAGTTGCTTTGAAATTCAAAAAAGCTTTTCAGAGGTTAGGAGAAGAGGATGCACAATATTTGAATTACTTTCGAGATGATGATTTTATTGGTGGTAAAAAGGGTGAACCTCCATCACGGTTTGATTGGGATAATGCTTCATTTTTGTCAAGTTCCTTAAAAATTTCTATAATGTTACTTTGACTTTTAGCAGTTCATTGCATGTTAGCTCTTGTACTTATCTTCATGAAATATGTACACTTGTAACTGAATTGGACCAATGGAGTTTAAGTGGTGATCGTCTTTTGGGTCAAATGGCCACTAACATGAAGAAAAAGTTTGACAAGTATTGGGGTAAAATGGAGAATGTTAACCAAATGTTGCTTGTTGCTACTGTGCTTGATCCACGATACAAATTGGAATATGTTGAATATTGTTTTGGTGATCTCTATAAGAACGAGTCACTTGCTACTAGAATGACCAATACTTTCAAAGAAAATTTGATTGGCGTTTATGAGTCGTATGTGGGATGTGGAGTAACTTGAAAAGTAGTCAAGTATCAACTCGAGATATCTTTAAGTTCAATAACTTTCGATAGAGATAGTTCTTCTACATTGTCTTCATTCGCCTTAATAGGTTTAAGGCAAAAAAAAGTAGCAAAAGATTTGGTTGAGATAAAAATGATGTGGAAAGATATTTACTAGATGCTTATGAAGCTATAGAGGACAATAATTTTGATGTTCTAAATTGGTGGAGGGTTAATGGAAATAAATATGGTACCTTGTCCAAACTAACAAGAGATGTGTTGGCTATTCAAGTGTCTCTGTGGCTTCGAAAGTGCATTTAGTCTTGGAGGAAGAATTCTTGATCCATTTAAGTAGTTCTTTAAGTCCTAGAATGGTAGAAGTTTTGGTGTGCACTCAAAATTGGCATAAAGCTTCTCCAAACTTGGATGGATTTTGTATGGAAGGCGTAGAGCATTATAACAAATTGGATGAAGGTAATATACATATTTCTATGAAATTGTTAATTTAACAGGTTTCTATCTAATATTTTTAATTCAAGTCATTATTTTTTGTAGAGATTTTGGAATCAATGAAATCAAAACTAAATGAAGAATCAGTTAAGGCTAAGGCCTAAGTGATTTATTAGTTTCCCAAGTTTTTCAGGTATAGATGCATTGGTAAATATATGCATTAGTATATACATGAAAGTTCTTTTTATTCATTTGTTATAGCATTTGTTATTCACGTTCTCTTTTTCTTTCATTTTACAAATGGATCGTCGGAGGTCAAGAACTTGATGGAGGCATGAGAATGGAAGATGTGTGCTCTTCGCTAGTGTGCTATATAGTAAATGAAAGCAGTACACCTTTAGATACATCGCTTAGAATAAAAAACTTGACTAATACATAACTTTCAGTCATTGTATGTTGAATTCCTTGGATGTCTGTTGGTTTGTGACTAGTTGGGTTACAAGTTATTTTGATATGTTGAAAAAATACTTGTTATATCACCTTATCTTGTTAAAGGTGTGATTTGTTTAAATCATGGCTTTAGGTTTATATGTTACTTTTAGATGCCTTGTATATATCTATTGACATCTTATGATTGATTAGTGCTTTATAAACAAAGCTGCTGAGAAATACAGAGATAAATGATTATAAAAATTCATATGTTCCATGCACAACAATTCACAAGTGGATACAATTCATGAGATAATTACTCAAGCCATGTTTCATAAGATAATTCACAAGTGGATACAGGTTTGTTGGATAGCATTCTCAAGCCATGTTTCAGCATCCTGCATCATCCACGAACTCAGTCTCACAATAAGTATGCAAAATTATTTCTCATTAAACGCTCCATCTCCATCGATATCACTTTCTCTCACCATTGCCTCGACGTCTTCTTTGCTCATTTCTTCGAAAATGGTTGAGTTGGTTATAAAAAAGAGCCCAGATTTATTTATTTAGGCTGCAAGTCCAAACCGACAACCCAACCCAAACCAACCCGAGATTGGTTGGTTTGGGTTGGGTTGGTTTTTGAACTCGAAAAGAGTTGGGTTGTTTATAAAAAATTCTTAACCGATCACATTGGGTCAGGTTGCGGGTTGGGCAAAAAACCGACCCAAACCAACCCATGCCCAGCTCTAGTTGTAACGACTAAAAGAATTGGAGTGGATTTGTCAAAGGTGGAGGTTGGGTCAAATTGGTCAACACCATCGAATGTTAAAGAAATGATAAGCTTTCTAGGTTTAGCTGACTAGTATCGGCAATTCATAGAAGGATTTTCTAAAATAGCTGGTCGTATGATGTAGTTGACTTGAAAGGGTGTTAAATATGTTTGGTCCGAGAAACGTGAATGGAGTTAAAGGAGTTAAAGGACAAGCTAGTGTCTGCACAGTACTATCTTTACTCAAAGGTTCAGAAGGCTACATAATCTACAGTGATACGTTAAAGCTCAGTTTAAGTTGTGTATTGATGCAACATGGAAATGTGATAGCTTATGCTTCAATCTGATTGAAGCAATATGAGCAGAATTATTCTACACATGATCTTGAACTTGTAGTGGTAGTTCACACTTTGAAAATTTGGCACCATTACTTGTATTGAAGAAAGTGTAAGATTTACATCAACCATAAGTCTCAAGTACTTCTTCACCCAAAAATGAGTTGAATATCGAGACGACGAAAGGTTGGAATCGAGAAAGGACTACGATTGTACTATCATGTACCATCCGGTAAGTGCTAATGTAGTCGCGGATGCTCTAAATGAGAAAGAATATCGGTTATCCGTACTCCAATCGACACAAGATAATTTGATCAATGACTTTGATAATTGAAGTTTAAGTGCCGCCCGGTCACGGGCATCAACATTGATAGCAAGTCTAACGATGAAAGTCGATACTCAAAGATAGAATTATGGCAGCTTAGAAGGCTGATCATTTCTCAGAAAAGATCAGGGCGAAAATAGGAACCAAAAATAGGAAAGAGTTTGAAAGCGCTGAGGACAAAGCTTTAATGTTGAAAGATCGGTCATGCATGCCAAAGGATGAAGGTCTGATTAACGCGATTTTATTTGAAGGTTATTCCGCTCCTTACGCCTTAAATCTAGGAGGAACCAAAATGTTTAAGAATTTATGTAATACATTTTAGTGGAGAAACATGAAATGAGTTATAGCTCATTTTGTGTCAAAATGCTTGTTGTGTCAGGAAATGAAAGCAGAACATTAGAGGTCTTGAGGGTCATTAAATCCAATTGATACACATGAGTGGAAATTGGAGAAAAACACAATGAATTTCATTGTAGGTTTTCTTAGATTGACAAAAGGTCATGATGCCATCTGGGTCGTAGTAGACCATTTGACGAAAGTTGCTCTATTCTGTCGATCCGAATAAATTTTAGTTTGGACAGTTAGCACAGTTGTATGTTAGGAAAATTGTCCAACTTCATGTAATACTAGCATCTATTGTAT
Source organism: Forsythia suspensa (assembly GCA_023638005.1). NCBI lineage: Eukaryota > Viridiplantae > Streptophyta > Magnoliopsida > Lamiales > Oleaceae > Forsythia > Forsythia suspensa. The sequence continues at coordinate 32,251,181 of CM042666.1, forward strand.
CGGACTAAGACCCCGAAGTTACCTTAAATTTTTGGAAAAGTCTACAAGGAGCTTTGGGTACTAAATTTGAATTTAGTATGGCCTATCATCCTCAGACTGATGGGCAGTCATAACAGACTCTTCAAATCCTTGAGGATATGTTGAGATGAAGTATTTTGAATTTGGGTGGTAAATGGGAAAATCACCTATCGTTGGTGGAGTTCATAGAGAATAATAGTTTCCAAGCTAGTTGCACTATATGATCGTCGATGTCGTTTGCTAATTTGTTGGGATGAAGTTAGCGAAAAGAAGAATTTTGGGTCATGAGTTAGTTGAAAAATAGTGGAAGTGATAAGATCAGGTCCAAAATTAAGAGTGCACAAAACCGTCAGAAAATTTTTGCCGATCAAAGAAGAAAAGAATTAGAGTTCAGGGTTGGTGAAAAAGTTTTTTTGAAGGTAGCCCAATTGAAAGGAATAAACCACGATTCATCGGCCCATTTGAAGTACTTGAGAAAATATGTGCATGATGCTACGCATGTGGTAAATTATGAGTCGTTTGAATTAAAGAATTATATGACTTATGAGAAAGCGCATGCGGTGGTTCTAGAAAGAAAAGTCCATGTTGTGTGAAATTGGAAGATCCTTTAGTCAAGGTTTAGTGGGGTAAGCACGAAGAGGATGATGTCACTTGGAAAAGAGAAGAAAATGTCTTAGATAAGTACTCGGACCTCGTAAATCAAGTAAGTTAAATTTTGAGAATAAAATTATTTTAAGTGGGGATGGTTGTAGCGATTGAATTTTTTTTTGTCTTTTAATGTAAAGGTAATAAAAATTTTAATTTTTGGCGCGCTACGAACTTCAGAGTACTATTAAAAATATTTTACTCGCAATAATTTTTTCACGTGCTTGCCTTTTATTTGATATGAAGAACATGAAATATATTTTATCACCAAGAATAATTAAATTTTCATAACTTGAATAATTTTTTTTTCTCGAATTAATTTTGGGTTAAGTGTAGAACAATCGTTTAAATTAAAAACAATCTTCTTGGTCCACTTTTGGTAAATTTATTTAGCATAGTCTCAACCTTATTCGATCATGTATTCTTCGGATTTAGCCCAAAACATGGTCCACATAATTGCTAGAAAATCACCCCCAAATAGTCTATTATGCCCTACCGGATAACCACCCAAACAGACTCCTAATCTCATGCATAATTTAACTCCCAAATAGCCCCTAAAACTTAAGATTTAACCACCCATGATCTCTCCTCATTTTAGCTCATTATCTACCCATTTTCTCTCACTTTTTACCACCTTTTGCCCATTTATTTTCAACTAAATCCCTGCAAATTAGTCTTCAAAACCGTCCACAATGACTCTCTAACTCAAGAAAAGCATCCCCCTAGCATGCATGTTTTACGCCCAATTTTCTACCCATTATCCCTCACATTTCATCCACCAACCTAATTGTTTGTCCCCCCATAAACCTCCTAATTTCGGCCCCCTTAGTTCCTTGAATTCCCTTTCACTTCAAACAGCAAAAAGACTCCAAACAATCCCTCCCTTAACTTCAGATTTTCGACCCCTCAACCTTTCCCAACTCCACTTAGTTCAGGTACTATTTTCCTTTTCCGGCCAAGCATTGTTCCATCAACTTTTCTCCACAATTCAGCCCCTAAAATCCTTGTTTTCTTCACCTTCTTCTCCTCATTTCAAATACAAAAATACTCCAGCAAGCCACCTTCTTCTTCAACAAAGTTCGGCCCCCAACAGCAGGTAGTAGCACTTTATTTTTTTCACCTCTCTCTTTATCCTTAGCCCCAAAGTTCCAGCAACCAAGTTTCCTTTTTCCTCTTTTTGCATCCCATCATCTCTTGTCCAAAACCCGACCCCAACAGTGCATAAATCAACAGGTTTTTTGTATCAAATTCTACTATCGTTTCAGCCCTCATTTTCATCCAGCAAGATTAGATTTTCCTTTTCCATTTTCCCTTCTATTTTAGTCACTCTAACCACACTACAACACACTGATTTTGTAAATAATAAAGGCAAGAACACGGAGTTATTATTTTGAGTAAAGGTGCATCCATTGTTCCCATTTCAACTCAACCAAAAGGCTACGAATTTACAAGGTAGTTTCTTATACTACTTAAATTATGTTTCACGAAATTTTTATGTGGAGAAAAGGATATGTAAATGATATGTCATGTTTAATGATAAAGATGGAATATTATGCTAGTGATTGAAGGTAATCATTTAAGTATGATAGTGATTGAAGGTAATCACGTAAGTATGTTAGTGATTGAAGTTGATCACTTATGATTTCATGTGGTGCCGGTTACCAAAAATATGTTGTTCCTATGTACATTTAAATGAATGGCATATCACATATTAATTTTTATTATTTTCTCTTATGATAGTATAATTTGTTCTTGAGTGTTTCTTATAAAATATTCGGCTCCAAAATAATTGAATTTCCGTTTGATATAGTTGGCGTTAGTGCGACGGCATAGGGTAGCGATCTTGAAGAAATGGCGGGCGTCTATATAATCGAACCATTTATGACGTTAAAAAAAAAAAAAAAAAAGTACAATGTTGAATTTGTTTTGCTTTATTATTGTAAAGTGGGGAAAATTGGAATTATAATTTAGTTTTCATTTTGGAAATTTGAAGAATAAGTGTTAACTAGTGATTCTGAAAATTCCAACATTTTGCCTTTAATTTTGAATATCACAAGTTTTTATGTATTTTGATTTTTTGAGTCAAATTAAAGACGGTTTATAGACATATAAGTTATCTCATAGCGAAATTGGAATCACCCAAAAACATGTCGTATGAATTTATTATGTCATTTACAAGGCTACATCAATTTACCAAGATCGCTTTTAAAGCGACTTTGGATACGTTTTTTAGCATGTCAAACGACATGTTTAAGGTCTGAAATTTTGATATGTTGTAGCTTAAGGTTGCAATTATATACAGTTCAAATCTCATAATTTTTAGAGTACGTTTATATGGTCTAATAATTTGTGACGACATTTAATACAATTTGCTAAAACCTTAAAGATTTAGAAGTTTAATTAATTTTTCCTTGCACGTTTGTTACTTTTCCACAAGAGTTAAACTTTAAACTCATTCAAGGGCAAGGAAAATTTATTTGGAGTCGTTAAATTTTATTTAAAGATTTTTAAGTGAACCTCCGTGTTGAAAAAATTCGAACATTATAGCTTGGTATCGGGCGCTATTGTAATTTTCTATAGACTCGCGTAAATTTCAAATTTTTATTTTATTTAATATAGTCTTTATTTTATTGTGTCAAGTTAAAATTTTAGAAGTTAAGATTTTAGAATTTAAGTGTCACCACTCGCCATCATTTTTACGACAACTCGAATTAAAGAAAGTTCGATAATTTTATTTTTATGTTTACGTATGACGTAAATGAAAACTTATATTTATGAAATTATATATTTGTTTCATTTACGATAAAATATTACGTTGAGTTGAAATTTTTAAAGTGGATATTGAATTTTTTTTTGCACTATAAATATTATGAAAATTTTATTAGAGTTTATTTTAGTCCTCGAATTTAGTTAAAGATGATAGAAAACTACTTAATCGGACTTTTCATAATTGATATTTCGAGACATAGTTCCATCGAGGGAGTACTATCTAGAACGTGCTAAGGTGACAAGAAATTATTACATTCGGTTTGCTTGATCCGTAGTGGTTGATTGGCCATCATGTCGGTACCCATAGGACAACACATATCGGTCACGATAAACTATGGTTAGGTGACAACCGATACGGAATCCATTAGCGCATTTGGTTGATTCACTCATTGGCCCACAACAGCTTGTTGCCATAGAGATTCTAAGAGACGTAGAGAAAGTCTACCACTCGGTCATTGCCGGTCATTGATCCGTGTCTTGCCAAATTGACATGTGTATGTCAACTTACTTATGTTAGAGATAATAATTAGCTGAGTAACGGTTTATTAAACAATTCAAGAAAGGGGTAGTGAAATGCCAAGCTTGATTTCCAACCTTTAGTTACCCTGTCAATTAATTATCCATTGCTCCACCATACTTAACGACTTAATAGCTACTTATAAGCTGTTTTCAAGTCACTAACAAACCTAAATAGTAATTACCAACATAGTTTATTTTTAAAGTATAATATTTAGTGTAATTTTAGGTTATTAATCGACAGGGAAAAACTTTCGGGGCCGGCGAAGATGGATTATTTGTCAACAAAATCGAACCATCTTGGTCCGTAATGTAATTTCAATTTTAACTTCTTTTAAATCAACAGCATTCTTTTCTTTCTCATTCCGGTATAAGCAAAGAAGCTATAAGCCCACCAAATAACTGGATTTGACTTATTAGATCAAATGGAAAATGTAGATAGTGTAATTATTAAATAATTTAAATCTAAAATTTTAAACTCTTTAAAATAGACAAATATTCTATTTATATTGAATAATTTTTTTTTTTTAATTCAAAATCCTAACATAGGACCTTTGATTGCCCTAATTCAATCCACTTAATGCTTAACAAATTATATTAACAATCTGTGAAGGTCATTCTAACAACACAAGAAATCTTGATCCGATAATTTCACATAATCGATATCATTTCAGAATTAAAAGAAAAAAAAATATAAGTAGGTTTGTTATTTGATTATAATACTCCAAAATCAGATTCAAGTAGGCATGGAGATGGGTAAATCAAAATATATTGTTTAAATATTGTTTGAGATGAGATAAACTAACAATTTAATTATATTTGTCTTATAAATTATTATTAATATACGAAGGCGAGTTTTTGCCCTTCTAGAAATTTAAAGATGAAATGTGAAGTGTTTTCTGAAAATTGTGTTTTCTAAAAATTTCAGCATTGTGCCCTTAAATTTGAACTATCAAAACTTATTATATACTTTGAAATTTTGAATCAAATAAGTGGCTTTCGATATGTATATAAATAGTCTAATAACAAAATTTGGAGTCATTCAAAAACTTTGTCGTACGAATTTATTATGATTGTTTTACCAGAGCCACGTTAGTACAACCGAGACAGTTTTCTAACAACTTTGGCCATGCTTTTCTCATATCAAACAGCATGGTTAACGTCTGAAATTTTAATATGTTTCAACCTAAAGTCCCAAGTATTTATAGTCCAAATCTCGTAAATTTTGGAATACATTTAAATAGTTCAATAATTTTTAGTGACACCTAATGCAGTTTTGGTAAAACCTTAAGAATTTAGAAAATTATTTCCTTTTCCCTGGCGCGTTTGTTGCTTTCCAGAATAGTTAAATTTTTTTCAAACCATTCGAAAGCACGGGAAAGCTTTTAGAGTCATCTAATATTATTTAAATATTTTTAAGGCATCCTATTGTGACTGAAAATACAATAGTTAACTAGATTTATTATGTGATTAGTAATATAATAAAAGATGAATAACTTGCTTTCAAAATCTTGTAAATTTATAATATTGGTTATCATCAATCATCAAAAACTGTAAAAAAGAGATAAAAGTAAGTATCTTAAAGCAAGCAAATAGATGGTTAAATCAAAATATTTTTATTTAAAGTTTGACTATTTTCTCAAACCATGTTAAATTATTTCAACTAAAAGTTTAAATGGAGAAATGAAGTAATACATGCGTGATTGCGAATGCATGGGACGCAATTTTCATAAGATGTAGGCTGTAGCGTGTAGTTATTAACAAACTAATAATGAAAGCTTAAAAACTAAGTCAAAGTTAGAAAATATTCCCACATCAGAGAAGACTTGTGAAGCAAGTGTGGATCAAAATTCGTTAAGTTTGATTTATAGGCCAGTGGGTGCACCAACTCCTGTAGGGTTGAACTAAGTTTCCTTCTAAACCTAATCAGAACCACCATCCCTCCCCCTCTCTCTAAAATTCTTGTATATAAAACGTAATCCTCAGTCACTTATTCTTCCACAACCAACTTAGCATCCATTTCCACTTCTTACTATTGACAAATGGAGGACTTGAGAAATATTATTAATCCCTTGTGCACTTTCTTGTTTTTAGGCATGTTCTTGCACTTTGCAAGTGCCAACACTCATTACCATGATTTTGTTGTATGCTTTCTATCTCACTTTTCGATTTTTTTTTTTTTTTTTTTTTTTGAAATTATTAGATATTAATATGATTAGTATATTGTGAAATTTCAGGTTCAAGCAACACCAGTGAAGAGGCTGTGCAAAACCCACAACACTATTACAGTGAATGGTATGTACCCTGGACCGACCTTGAAGTGAACAATGGTGACACTCTAGTTGTCAAAGTCAATAACAGAGCTCGATACAATGTCACCATTCACTGGTAAGTAATTGCATGCATGCATGCAACTTTCCTTCCTTCACTAACAGTATAAACTTTAAGACATTGTACGTAGTTTAACACAATATATATATCAAAGTTGAAAAGGGTCAACGCTTCACACAATTGATAAAAGCATAACTAAACTCAACACACTTTAAGCTTTTAAAGGCTGATTGGCGTGCATTTTATATATAACCATTTTCCAACCCCTAAATTTGACCCACATTGGTTTGTGTACACCGACACATGTTGAAAGAAGCAGGCTTTGACAATTATGTCCCTCAAAGAGTATTGACATATGAGTTGTTGAAATTAAGGTCATCTTCAGTGAGAGATTTTTTCCAAAAAATCTATTTTTTCTTCTGATTTTTATTTTTAACTCTTTTACACTACAAAAAACATTTGAAAAGTCAAAAAACCAAAAAAACCCATTTTTTCTCCAAAAAAACTCTACCGAACAAGCCCTAACAAAGGCTGCACGTAAACTATAGGGACACAATTGTCATTTTTCTGCAACAGCTAATTTATGTGTCAGATGACACCAATGTGAAATTAGCAAATGTGGCCACAATAAAAGAATGGAAAATGGGCTTTTTGGTTAAAATGCATACCAAACAATTACTTATCTAATCATGTCTCTCATAATATATTACACGGTATGTGCAAGTACTGTAACAAGGAGTGTGGCATACTATATAAACACCAGAGATGTTCTCCTCCACCTAGTGGAGAGTTTATTTTGTCCATGTCCAAATGGGATTGGAGGAGGAAAATGTGATGCACTTTTTTCACTTTTTCTTCTTCTTCCAATCGCATTTGGACAATCCAAATAAATAAATAAAAGCTCCCACTAGCAGTGTGGAGGAGAACAAAACCCATATAAACACATACACACTTGTATAATTATATGTATGTATATATATATCGGCTGTTATTCTCCTCCACCTTTATTTTGCCCATTTAGACACTTGTCCAAATGGGATTGGAGCAGGAAAGTGCACTTTTTCACTTTTTCTTCTTCCTCCAATCCTATTTGGACACTTGTCCAAATGGGCAAAATAAGCTCCCACTAGGTGAGGAAAACAAAAAACCCATGTGTATATATATATATAGAAAGATATAGACAATTTAATCTATTGTTGTATTTGTATTGCACCAATATAGGCATGGCGTGCGACAACTAAGATCTGCATGGGCTGATGGACCAGAATTTGTGACTCAATGCCCTATCAGACCAGGACACAGTTATACTTATAGATTTACAATTCAAGGACAGGAAGGCACACTTTGGTGGCATGCCCATAGCTCATGGCTCAGAGCCACTGTCTACGGAGCTCTTATTATACGCCCACGTCTCGGAGAGTCCTATCCCTTCCCCAAGCCAAAGCGTGAAACACCTCTTCTTCTTGGTATGTTATATATCTTATCACTAGTACACCATGTCAACAAGTCGAGGAGACAAAAGAAGCTTAGTTCAAATGGATGAGGCATGTTCTACGAAAAAAAAAAAAAAAAAATTCTCCTCAATAATGTGATATCAATAAAATATGTCAAGGAGATTGTAGATTAAAATTCTTTGAACTTTTTATAAATCAAATTTATTTATTCATTATTTATTTCGAAATTTGGGATGACACTGATTGGTGGTGATCAGGTGAGTGGTGGGATGCAAACCCCATTGATGTTGTGAGGCAAGCCACAAGAACAGGAGCTGCTCCAAATGTTTCCAATGCATACACCATCAATGGTCAACCTGGTGATCTTTACAACTGCTCCAAAAAAGGTTTGTTGTGCATTTATTCTCCTATTTCAAATCCTGAAAATAAATATTATCTCTTTCTAATTATATATTCTTTGAAATTGTCATCTTTGGGCCATACCTATCAAACCCGACCCGGACTGGGTTTTATAACTATGCTTTGGACAAAAGATGAGAATAGTGAGAAACTTACCATAATGTCTGGTTGTATTACGATGCAGATACAATTGTAGTTCCTGTGAATTCTGGTGAAACAAATCTCCTCCGAGTCATCAACTCTGCACTCAATCAACAACTTTTCTTCAAAATAGCCAACCACAAGCTCACGGTTGTCGGTGCCGATGCTTCTTATGTCAAACCCTTCACCACCTCAGTTCTCATGCTCGGACCAGGCCAGGCGGCGGATGTCCTGATCACAGCAGATCAACCACCAGCTAAGTACTACATCGCAGCACGTGCCTATGCTAGTGCTCAAGGTGCACCATTTGATAATACTACCACCACAGCCATTCTTGAATATGAGACTGCCCTTGCCCTGCAAAATGCACCTCAACCAAGCCAGTTTTGCCATCTCTACCTGCATTTAATGACACAGCCACTGCAACTGCCTTCACTAAAAGCTTCAGAAGCCCAAGAAAAGTCGAAGTGCCTACAGAAATTGATGAGAATCTCTTCATTACAGTTGGTTTAGGACTCAACAATTGCCCACGTGGTGCCAGGCGTAGAAATTGTCAAGGACCAAATGGGACACGGTTCACTGCCAGCATGAACAACATATCTTCGTGCTCCCATCCAACTTTTCTTTGCTCCAGGCACATCAGCAAGGTATACCAGGAGTATTCACAGCTGATTTTCCAGCTAATCCACCTCGGAAATTTGATTATACTGGTAACGTAAGCGGTCACTATGGCAACCCACTCATGGGACTAAGGTGTACAGATTAAAGTATGGAGCAAGAGTACAAATAGTATTACAAGGAACAAGTATCTTCACAGCTGAGAACCATCCAATTCATCTTCATGGATATGACTTCTATATCCTTGCCGAAGGATTTGGAAATTTCAATCCAAAACAAGATACAACCAAATTCAATCTCATTGATCCACCACTACGAAATACAGCTAGTGTACCTGTTGGTGGATGGACGGTGATCAGATTTGTCGCTGATAATCCGGGTGAGAACTAACATTAATACTCATATACATATTCAATTTTTTAATGTATCATTTTATAGTATTTGTCAAATTGATGTTTTAACATAAATATTGAATATAAACAGGAGTATGGCTAATGCACTGTCACTTGGATGTTCACATCACCTGGGGTTTAGCAATGGCTTTCGTGGTGGAAAATGGAGTGGGAGAACTCCAAGCGTTAGAGCCGCCTCCTGTGGATCTGCCCATCTGTTAATAGCATCAACAAGAGGTAGACGTCACAAAATTTAATCACACGCAAGAAGAATCAATATTAGTCTGGTCATAGCATACGTGTTTTATGGTTATTTCCCACATTGGGAACTAGATTTTATTTTTCTTATTGTTTAGTTGGTCATGTGCGACAGGGGTCAGAAAAGATTATGAAATGTTTACAACACAGCACATTCTATTGTTAATCCCAGTATGTTCTTTGATTGAAGTTGTATTGCCTAAATAGATCAATTAAAAGGAATTTTTTGAATTTCAATTATTTTGAGACTTCACCAATATTTGTATCCACACAACGATAAGATCTGTTTAAACATTTTTTCTATGCAGTTTGAGTGACTGAGAATTTTTTATTTTTTTTAAAAAAAGGAGGAATTCTTACAGTATACATCCACTTAATGAAGTCAGCAATGTCACAGAGGATTAAGCTTAACAAGTAAATAAAACAATTGATGAGCCATTAGAAATCATAAAATATTTAGCCCCAAAGCAAAATGAAAAGGATTTGTGTAGCCAATCTCAATCCATCTTAATTGTTTAAACTTTTAGATGGTATTTTAACACAGAATAAGAACCAGGAAAAAAATTGGGTTCAGATTTCCTCATCATCCATTTATGAAAAATTGTACAAAAAATAGATCCAAGTTGCAGATGCAGGAGCGTGGTGTTGATTTCAAAATTTGAATTGTCCCTCTGTAACAACTTAATATCATGTAAGAACAACATAGAAAATATTCCGAGGACAAAAACTAATTTCACTCAATAATCAAACACTTAGAAGGCAGATTAACAAAACAGTACTTTCGTTTTTGTTTCATAGTTCAAAAATTCTTACCGAATTATCCTCAAACGAACTTGACAATTCCTTATTTTGCCCATAACAACAACCAGGAAGAGAAAAATGTACAAGTAACTCAAATACTACTGAGTGAATCTGCATATGACAGCATGAAAATGAAAGGTAAAACGTTATCAATTTCGATTTAATCCTTTTCTAACAAAATAAATAAATCCACCAATTAAATGAAAATAAATTAACATTAAGAGGATTAAGAATTAATCTTACCTCACAGTTGGCATTGATTATTGAAGAATGAAATTGGTCCTCTCCTTTACTCGAAATTATCTTTTAAGCAGACCTAGGGTTCGAAATTAAAACAATTGAGAACCCGAAATTCTGATAGGATTCGGGTTCACGACCAGTTCTTTTACACGTTTGCTATTGGGAAGCTCTCTTGGAATCGGTTGGCCTGTTACATGTATAGATTATAAACCAATTTATTTGATCAAAATAGTTTATTTGGTATTTTTGGTCAAAAAATATTAAATCTTCTGAGTTGAAAATTTTGATCAAATAAACTGCTTTTGGTCAAATAAACTGTTTTTAAAATAAACCAGTTTATAATCTATACTAAACGGAATTTGTATTGAGAGTGAGAGTGGACTGGACTTTAGGAAAGCTGATCATATACCAGTTTGGGAAAACTAGGCACTGTACCTCTTTTTTTTTTTTCTTTTTCTTTTTAATTTACAATATACTAGTACAGATTAATTTTTTCATAAATACTTATTTATTTGCATAAATACCGTTAATTTATATTTTTTAATTTCAAATTAATTACTTAATCATACCTATTTGTAATAGAATTTTCTATTTTTCAAGGGAGTTAAATAAATTTTACTATAATAGAAAGCAAAATCATGCTACCATTAAAGTCATTTTTTGAGTGTTCACTCTTTTTAAACGTTTGAACCATTCTTTTCTCTTTCATTCCACGAAACTCTTTTAAAAAATTCAATTCAATTTTATCAAAAAAAAAAATTCATGATTCATCTAACTTTCTATTACTCCACACTAAAACTAGTATGCTACTTATGCCAATATCTTCTTTATTTCTTAGTCTTGTTTTCAATAATTCTTTTTGTTCAATGTTTCAACTTTTGATTGGTTTTATGTTTTAAATCAATCTTTTTTAGATATTTGAAGATGGTTCAATAGACTTCCAAAATGAGAATCGAACTCTCCCCTTCCATGGCAAAGAAGAATCCCCTCGGAAGTAAAGTTTGCCATTCAAGAAGAAACACATTATGCTTGTACTACAACAAACAAATGTAGATTCAAGAAATAATCGGGTTAATGTCTTGCAACTTGATTTTAGTTTTCTTGGATTCATTATATATCTTTGTTGTGGGTTCCGAGATTCAATCTTCATGGATTCGCATCAGTTAGTATTAGAGCTTTTGCTCTAAAATCGGAATCTATCTTTTCTTTTCTTTTTTTTCTATTTTTTTTTTTTTTTTTGTTTCCTTCAATTTCATCTAAAGTCATATCCAAAAAATTTTTAAAACTCTCTTTCGTTATTTATTATTTCATAAGAGTATTTTTATTTCTTATTTGGATTCATCACATCTTAGAATCGATCAAAAAAAAAAAATCTTTTCTTGCACAAAAACATTCAAGAATTGTTTGGGCAAAATTCATTAAGGCACCAAAGCTAATTCTTTTCTAGTTCTTGCCTTGTGAAATTTTTTTTTTTTAGTTTCTTGCATTGGATTAACAAAAAAAACAACAAAAGGCAAGAAAGGCAAGAAACACACACACACTATATTGTCATCCGGCTCAAGTCAAATATTCTATTTTATTTCATTTTTTTATCAACAGTGAGTAGTGTCTGGTTTAAATTCCTTGACTACAACTTATTCAACCAAAGGTGAGACCTAGAAAATCCAAACCATCAAAATTCTACAAACACATGTACTAACTTTAATACCCCCATACATAAGTCAACTATATCAACACATACACTCAAGTTATGTTCTCATATAAGTGATAAGTCAATAGTGGCTATGTGTTTTATTAATCTAGTCTAACATGGATAAGTATTCAAGTAAAAATACAGTTTAGGTGTTGTCCCACGTTCTAACTAAAAATGTATTTAACTTCAAACAAATATTACTATCATTGGCGGCAAGCCTTTTAACAATAATTTTTTTTTTTTTTAGTTATTCAAACCCGAATAGTAAGCAGATTCATAATTTATCAAATAAGTATCATGACACTTATCTCACCCCCAAACTAAATCATTACATTGTCCCCAATGTAATAGCAAAAATAAGCAAATAAATAAGAGAAGGGATCAGTTACTCCCCGGAAGTAGATGTGGAGAAGATGGATCTGTCTGGTTGAATGTCCGGCTGAAGTGGACGTAGATGTTGTGCTATGACTCATAGTCGAAAGATGATGTCATATATATTATCCATGCGTCTTGCAAATGGGAGCATCCCGCAGTTAACATGGTGAGGCTTTTTAAGTGTAATAAACAATATATAAAAAAAATTAATGCATTATTTATCCTAAATTAATTAATAAGGATACAAAAATGAGTTACTTCCTATTAAGCACTTATTTATAGTCGTTAGCTTAACTTTGTAACAATTGTTTTACGGTACTTTAAATAGTAATTTGAATGACTTGTTTTGCTTGCATCTATTGACTTTGCACTATTTTTTGTTTATCCTCAAAATTTTGAATTTGCACTCCTCATAAAGATATGATTGTAGTTTAGCACATTGCTCGAACACAACTAAACTTCAATTTCCTTATCGACCTTGATCACAAAATCAATTTTAGAAGAAACAGGGGAATTGAAGAATTGCTTGATAAGTGCAATACACTTAAATATTACTTTTTCATTTTTTCCATTTAGGATCATCTTCTCTTTCTCCACATAATCATCTTCTTTAATTGGTGTTTCTTCGAGTTGGATAACATGTCTATTATCCAAAATCTAGAACAGTTTCTCTCCATTCCTTGTTTTAATGTTTGGCATGTGTTACAATAGGTTGGCTTCGGTTGTCGATTGGAAAGGTGTAGGAGTAGGAACAAATACTTCAAGTCATCCTTATCAATTTAAGAAGTTGTATCATGTCTTGCTATATTAGTCGGTGCATTGCAATAAATCTTTGAAAAGCATGTTGTCTGATCAATTTCGAAGTTGCATCATGTCTCGTTATATTAGTCTGGTGCATTGCGATGAAATCTCCGAAAAGCATATTGTCCTCATCAATTTCAGAACTTGCATCATGTCTCGTTATATTAGCTTGGTACATTGCGATGAATCTTGAAAAGCATGTTGTCCTTATCAATTTCAGAAGTTGCATCATATCTCGCTATATTAATCTGGTGCATTGCGATGAAATATCCGAAAAGCATGTTGTCCTCGACAACATCGTCAAAAACTTGTTAGCGATTTTTGTGTTTAACATTCTGCAAGTGTACGGATTGTACAAGTAATATAATGGATGTTGAGTTCAAGTATTGTACCCACGAAATTTAATAGTTTAATTCAATTATAGTAACCTTAACCGAATATATTAACTTTTGAAATTTGGTTGTTTAAAAACTAATTAAAATTTGAACTAAGAATATTTAAATAATTATAACTCAAATAAGTAAAAGATTAAATTTGATAAAAATTACTTTAACTTTGAAAAAGAAAAGTACTAGGATCTCGAATCCACTTATAGTTGTCAATTCCTCTATCTTGATATTTGATTTTGACAAAGTACATCCCTTATTACGATTAATATCCCTAAATCGTTTAACAGTTTCTCTCAAATAAAATCAAACATATTCGTATGTATGATCCGACTATATCTCTATGACGAATGCAAATACACAAGAATGCATTAAGTTTCTATGGATAATTAAAGATCACATAAAGTATAGCGATATTTTTCTATCTCATATCGAACTTTAAGATAATTAAAATAATGTCTAGCCTGTTTTTTATCTCTCGATAGGAAAATAAACTACAAGAATCATACAATTACTACGTATATAATTGTAGATGAAGAGAAATCAAAATTAATTATTCAAAACTATATTGATGCAAATCGTCAAAAATCAAGTTTCTAAATAGAAGAATTTAAACTACAAGCTTCATCGTAATCCTAGCACAAAATAGTCTAACCTAGCATACTAAGAATAAGAAAAATAAAAGAGAAAATTCATCAACCGAGAGACGAAGAAAACTCAAAAGATAAAATCTTGAACTTGATCTTCGTTGAATTCTTGGAAGAGTAAATCTTGATCTTAAACTTCTTGATTCATCTTTTATTTTTCTCTCAAATTTTGCTCTTCATTATGAGTTAATAACTCATATTTATAGTTCCCTAATAGTGCCCAAAAGATCTCCAAAATATTATAAATTCATGGGCCAAAAATTTCCTAATTGGATTAAGATGTAAAATGAAACAAAATTCACGCCACCAAAATTACATTTGGGTGATCGCCCAAGACAATCTGAGCTACTAGGCGATCTCTCGCATATTCTTCTCTTTATTTGTTTGAGGTGCTGGCAGTTCCCCAACTTGATTTTTCAATTTCGTACCTTTTTGTCCTCCAACTTTAGATTTTATCTTCTTTAGTCCTCAACACTTTTAATAACCTCCAATGTGGTCCTTTAAGCTTCGATTGAGCATAATTTGATCCCATACTTTCAAAATATCTTCCAATTTATTGATCTTTTCATCAATTCTTCTCCACTTGCAATTAAATAGGTTCCAAACTGAAATAGAAAGGAAAATACATTAAATTAAGTAGAAAATTAATAAAATAACAAAGTAAAAGCTTAGTTTAAAAGCTCCATCCAATCTTCCATCAATTCTCTAGCTTCATCTCCATAAAATTATCTACCACAAATTTTCTCATTTGGAATTCTCAAATACTTCCCTTGATCCGGAGCATATGAATAGAACACCACATCAGTGATCCTCAAAAACCAGCAGATGAAATCATCATTCTGCTGGAAAGAAAATAAAAAATCCAAACCTTAATCCATGGATCAACAGTGATGGTTTTCTTATGTCCTGGCTTCTTGTAACCATGCAGGAAGAAGTTCGCAACATGATTTTTGGTGGAGATACAGCCTACTCATTTTTGAAATCACTCCAAGAGCAACTGTTTCCCGACACTGAAGAGAATGAAGCTCCATTGAAGAATGGCTTATATGCCTTATCCAAAGGGATTCTTTCACTTGATGAATATATTCGAAACTTCAAGGAGATATGTGATAAACTTGCAGCTATTGGAAAACCTCTGGGGGATGGTGACAAAGTTTTCCAAGTTTCACAAGGACTTGGAGACAAATACAAAGAATTTAGGATTGCTGTTTTTTCAAAACCACCATATCTATCATTTAATGAATTTATCATGTCGGTACAGAATTTTGAGCAAGTGTATATTTGAGAGGAAAGGCAACAACTCAATCATAATCAAGCATTCTTTAGACAAAGACGAAGAGGAAGAGGTCACCATGGAGGAAAAGGTAACTTTAAAGGAATAGGTTCTAATTCCTTCCCTCAAAATCGACCTCACAACAACAATCAACCTCAATCCTTTCGAAATCAATCGAAGTTCAATAACAACAATTGGAAAGTGCAACAAAGCCAGCAAAATACAAATCAAGCAGCCTGCCAGATTTGTGGACAAACCAATCACACTGCAGTTATATAACGTCCCGGATTTTTCTCAAAATTGTTAGGAATTTTTAGGAGCTTTCTAAGAATTTTTAGGAATTTTATTGGAAATATTTAAAAAAAAAAAAAAAACGTTTTCTCAATTAAGAGGAAATGAAATTTTAATTGTAACTTTTACCCTATGTCAAAAATGAAGTTACTGAAAATAAATTATTAATGTTAAACCCCTAGTCCCTCATATAAATAGGAGAGTAGTCAATTGATTTTGAAAAAGTTAAAAGCTAGCTCCTTCTTCATAAAAATATATTTTTTTATCCTTTTTAAACATTTTTAATTTTATAAAATAGTAGAAAATGACCCTCAAGAAATAAAATACCCCGTCATAGTTTACCGAAATGGTCGATCCTCCAAGGGTCCCCTCAAGGTCGAACCCCTATCCAACCCCATTACTCGGATCCTCTCTCTTTATCCTTTTGGGCCGACTCAAACTATGTCTACCTTTCGGACCCCATTTTTTAGTCATTAAACCCCTGTTGGCTCTGGCCTCATGTTGGCTCTGGTTGAGGCTTATGAGTCGAAATAAGTTATGTTTTTTAGATTAATTAACAAAGAATTATATTCTTGAAAATAGATCCAGACGCTGTAACCAATAGTTAATGTACTACAATGCAAAATACTATGATATGCAAAATATTTGTTAATGATGATATGTGACGATTGTATGTTATTACTGTAAAACTTGGTGATCTTTTATGAGCATTAATGGGAGCCGGTCGATCTCCCTAACCTAAGATATATGCATTGGCATTCATATTGAGCACATGGATGCGTGAATCCCGTTATAGTGTACCGTACTTAACTTCTCTCCAAATATATACACTTGCTGAAAGCCCCGATGGTTATTAAAGAGGGCTAGCGAAAGGGTGTTGGAGGTTCGGAGCCGAGATGTACCGGCGATATCGTAGGTCTCTTGGTGTCCTAGGGACTACGTAGCGACATATCATGTACCGTATACGGCAGGCCAGGCCTAATTATTATATTATATTCCTATCGGTGTAGCCTTCTGAGTCGCGTATGAGACCATGACGGATGCACAGGCATCGTGTATGAGACCATGACGGCCAGTAAACTATAATGTGGGATTTGGACCCATGTGTGATTGACATTTCATTCGACATTATCATATCATCATATTTACTAGAAGGCTATTGTTCATATATCGTATTTTGTACTATATATGCCAATGAGATATACGGAAGAGATGGGCACACTAAGCGTGCCTAGATTTCTACTAAATGTACGACTATATGCATAATTTGGACTAGGCGGCATTATACAAGATTTTATACATTGTTGGATGAAGAAGAACAGCTGGAAGCGTATATAGACGTCTGGGACTATTGATAAGTGTAATTTATACACTTATATTGATTCTTTAATGAAGATTTTTGTATAATTCTACGTATTTTAGAGTAGATATCTATTGAGTTTTTGTTCATTTTTGTGATTGTAGGACAAAATCCATGAACTCAAGTCATATTGGTGAAATCGGCGAGTAAATGAGAAGAAATTGAGTTTTTGAAGTGAATACCAAGAGCCAAATATTAGAGGATGAGAAATAAGATAAAATCAATAGATTTAAGGTGTGTAGCAATAAAATGAAGAGTTAAAGTGAAGGATCAAACATCTGAAAGCCGAAGAAGCAAATTAAGAAACTACAATCAAAATATGTGGAGAAATTAGAGCACAACCTTTGGTAAAAATATCTCCATAATTCAAATAATATACCATTGGAAAGATAATTGAATTATGGTCCCAATTCTTTTTACGGATTGCAATTTGGAGTTTCCTACAAAAAATTATGGCCGTTCGAAAATCAATCGCCGGTGGGACATAACTTTGTGCTGCTTTCGGCGGTGGAGGCTCACTCAAGCGGACCTTCACCAAAAATTTGCTCGTTATGTCCGCTCGAGCGGTCGTGGCACCCGCTTGGGCGGACAAATCTGCAGCCAAACACTTAGTTAGGTCAAAAATCTATTTTTGGAAGATTTTTGAAAACTTTGGTTTCTGAATTTAACCCTAATTAGACCCATATAAATAAGAAAACTCTTATAACGATTGGGGATTCGAATTTTTGAAAGAACGAGAAGGCAAAACACAAGATCTTTACAAGAATTTCTTTATCCAGGCAAGATTATTAAGATTTCAAACAAGAAAAATTTGAGATTCTTGGGCAATCCATTGAAGACATTCAAGAGGGCCAATTTAATCTTCAAAGTTCTTCTTGCAATTAAATATTCCAGGTAATGAATTCTCCATTTATTATGTGTTTTTGTAAATCAATTATGATGGGCTAAACTCTTTATGTTTGAGGATGATGATGTAAACCATATGTTGAAGTTTTAATTCAAGAATTTCCGTTTCGCTTTTTAATCTTAATTTGTGAAATCTTGATTTATGCCATGATTTTAATATCCGTTTGAATTATTGATCACCGTTTGAACGTGTTTGTGATTTATTTTCATTTTCGAAACTTTCAAAATAGATTAGCTTATTATGGTTTTAAACACTAAGTCCTATAGAGATTAGGAATAATTTTCTATGCTTGGTGCAATCAAATTTGATAATCTTGATATTGAAAGCGTTTTTGTATATTCATATTCAAAATATGAATATTTTGGAATTTATATGAAAATATGTTTAATTCTACTCGAAAGAGATTATTAGATAACTTAGGATTATCGATTGTCAATTTGAACATAAATTGGATTAGAACGTGGGATTTCAAGGATTAAAATAGATACTAATGGTGGAGTCAGATTCCTAACATAACTTCTTTACTTTTTTTTTCTCCAAAAATCATATTTGTTGGCAGTTATAGTAGTTATAGTTTAGAGAATTTCATGCTTTCTTAATCCAAACATTTATTGTGTGTATTCGATTTAAGCTCGAATTGGTCGAAATTAAGCTAAAGTCTAAATCTTCGTGGGAACAATACTCTTTTACTCACTTTTTACTATTACTTGTCAACGAACCCATACGCTTGCGGGATCTCACCAAACAAGTTTTTGGCGCCGTCGTTGGGTACTAATAATTTTAGCTTAATTTTTGTTATTTTTAGCTTGAATTCGAATTTTTCTTTTTATAATTATTTTTTTTCTTTGTTTGCTCCCGTACTTCTTTTTGCTCTTTTTAGGCAGTTACAGTCGTTTTATTCAAGATTTGGAAGATCCGGACCTTTTGCCATTTGATCTCGAGATCAAAATAACATTTTGTCATCGATACAAGATGACAGACGATGAGGACGACATGTTTGTTGGAAATGTCTTTGAAATGCACCAGACTAATATAGCAAGATATAAGGCAACTTTTGAGATTGATGAGGACAACATGCTTGTTGGAGATGTATGGGTGGTACCAGTCACACAAAGTCCTTGTCCCTACTCCTATACCTACAATCAAGATTGGAAAAATCACTCTGACTATTCTTGGTACAATACCTAAGGTCAAAGAAGAATACCGAAGAGGAGAAAAGATGATGGGAAAGAGGATCTCGCTCAGTTGATAAAAAATCAGCATCAAGAACGAATAAATGAATCAATAAAGGAATTAGGACAGAGACAATATTCAACTTTGAAAAATATAGAGAATCAACTTGGACAGATGATAAATATATTGAAAGAGAGTCCACAAGGCACCTTCCCAAGCAACACTGAAGCCAACCCAATGGAACACATGCCAAGCATTACAACAAGGAGTGATGAGCAACTATCCGAGATTTTGGATAATAGACATGTCATCCAACCAGAGGAAGAACCAATTAAAGAAGAAGATTATATGGAGAAAGTTAAGTTAAATGGGCAAAATGAAAAAGTGATATTTAATTATGTTGCACTTATCAAGCAATTCTTCGACTCCCCTCTTTCTTCTAAAATTGATTTTGTGATCAAGGTCAATGAGGAAGTTGAAGTTTTCATAGTTGTATTTGAGCAATGTGCTAAACTGAAATCATATTTTTATGAGGAGCGCAAATTCAAATTTTTGAGGGTAAACGAAAAATGACGCAAAGTCAAAAGATGCAAGCAAAGCAAGTCCTCCAAAGTACTATTTAAAGTATCGTGAAACGATTGTTACAAAGTCAAGCTAACAACTCTAAACTAGCGCTTATTGAGAGGCAAACCAATGTCTAACCTTTTTATTTACTTGCTTTTAAGTAATAGTTTTAGGTAGAATTTTACATATAGGTTGTCGTCATCATTTTGTATGAAATTTATCAAGTATCACATAATATATTTTTTGATTTTGTAGGTCACTCACAAAGTGTTCGATGAAATATTTTTAACCAAAAAAATGCTCCAAAGCACTTGGAAGATTCACTATAAGTTCGGGAGAAATAGCATGGTCGATTCAAAGTGCTCAAATATTCTATCCATAAAGGAGAATACAAGAGGGGTATCGTGATCCTTCTCTCTATTTTAATACTTTGTCTTCGTACTTATATTGGGACAATGTTGATTTAAGTTTGAGAGTGGAGTCGATTTGTTGAGTCAAGTTTTTATTATTATTTTTTATTTATCTAGAGTATGATGTGTAAAACAAAAAAAAAAATTGAAAAAACACAAAACAAAAAAAAACAAAAGTCAAAAATATTTTATTTGTGTAACATAGTTGGACAACTTGCTAGCTTATTATGATTTCTATTTGGTCTAAGATTAATTGTTGAAAATGATTGAGTATTGCTACAATGTGCTTAGTTTTGTTAAAATTCTTTATCCATGTAAGACTTAAGACTACTTTGAGCACATAGCTATTTTTGTTGTTGCTTAAGTTTGGAAACAAGTTATGTGATGTAAATGGAGACTTGGGTTTAAGACTTTAGATATTGTTTTTGATTTCCATGTACGAGTTGAAAAATTCACTAAACCAACATTTGAGAATAAGTTTTGAGGTGATTGAGATGATAACGGTGATAGTTTAGAGAAGTGATGATTCAACCTTTATTAAGAACATTTATAATTATTTCAAGTTGACGGGTTGAAACTAGGCATCGACTATTTTCTAAAATTCTAATCCCAATTTTCAGTCCCAATAAAAGACACTGCACTAGTCAAGGCACGTCGAGTAGGAAAAAGTTGTCTATACTGATGTGTGAAAGCTAACCTTGAGTAATTTGGCCCTATGTATCAACAATATATAGGAGACGATCTACCATGGAAGAGGGTTGCCTAAATATTAGAGTGAAAACTACCAACTGTGGTGAATAAAAAAAAGTATAAAGAAAAGCAGTAGCAAGAAACGAAATAAAAGTACTGCAATTGTCTGACTAAGTTTTGGACAAGAAAGGAGATTTAGAAGCCTAGTTAGTTTGACTAGCTTAGTGAAGACCTAGAGACTAGAACGCCTGACATCGCGGAGAATCATTGCCTGTCTAAACTTTGCCTTAATCAGTTAGATCCTTCTAGCTTGAGAATAAAGACTAAAATGTTAGTCTAGCCTTGGTTGAAAGCCATTGGGGAGAAGTGATAGATACTTGAATATGGTGTGAAATTTATGAGAGGAGAAAGGAAAATATGACCATTGAGGGTTGGGATTGAAAGACTTAAGAATCTATTTATTTGCATAACTTTATCCAAATTAAAGTAATGACTGAAATAGCTATTAACACACACACACAAGTCGAACATTGGATAAGTGTTAAAATCTTTTATATAGCAGTATTTGGATCTTATTCTTGAATTAAATGATTAGATCTATACTATAGGCAAAAGTGGTAAGAAGTCCAACGATGTGCACATGTTTTTCTTTATATGCATTTGAGTCTTTGTTTTATCTTATTTTTGCTCGGGACAAGCAAAAGTTTAAGTTTGGAGATTTGATAAGTGTAATTTATACACTTATATTGATTCATTAATTAAGAGTTTTGTATAATTCTAAGTATTTTAGAGCCGATATATATTGAGTTTTTATTCATTTTTGTAATTGTAGGATAAAATCTCTGAACTCAAGTCACATTGGTGAAATCGGCGAGTAAATGAAAAGAAATTGAGTTTTTGAAGTGAATATCAAGAGCCAAACATTAGAAGATGAGAAAGAAGATAAAATCAATAGATTTAAGGTATGTTGGAGTGACAATGAAGAGTTGAAGTGAAGGATCAAACACCCGAAGGCCGAAGAAGCAAATTGAGAAACTACAACCGAAACATGTGGAGAAATAAGACCACAACCATTGGTAAAAAATCTCCATAAGGAAAATGATAAACCATTGGAAAGATAATTCAATTATGGTTCCAATGCTTTTTACGGATTGCAATTTGGAGTTTCCTACAAGAAGTTATTGCCGTTTGAAAATAGTCGCCCGCGGGACGAGAACTCTATCCGCTCGAGCGGTCCGGAGGCTCGCTCGAAAGCGGACCTTCAACTGAAAATCTGCTCGTTCTGTCCGCTCGAGCGGCCGTGACACCCGCTTTCAGTGGACAGATTCACGGCCAAACACTTATTTAGGTTAAAAATCTATTTTTGAAAGATTTTTGGAGGCTTTGGGCACGAAATTCAACCCTAATTGGACCCATATAAATAAGAAAACTCTTATAACGATTGGGGATTCGAATTTTGGAGAGAACAAGAAGGCAAAACACAAGATCTTTACAAAAATTTCTTTATCTGGGCAAGATTATTGAGATTTCAAGCAAGAGAAATTTGGAATTCTTAGGCAATCCATTGAAGACATTCAAGAGGGCCAATTTAATATTCAAAGTTCTTCTTGCAATTAAATATTTCGGGTGATGAATTCTCCATTTATTATGTGTTTTTGTAAATCAAATATGATGGGCAAAACTCTTTATACTAAAAATGATTATGTAAACCATATGTTGAAGTTTTAATTCAAGAATTCTCGTTTACATTTTTAATCTTAATTTGTGTTTGTTTGATTTATGACATGGTTTTAATATCTCTGTTTGAATGATTGATCACTTTTTTGAGCGTGTTTGTGATTTATTTTTGTTTTCGAAAAGTTCAAAATAGATTAGCTCATTATGGTTTTAAACATTAAGTCCTATAGAGATTATGAATAATTTTCTATACTTTGTGCAATCAAATTTGATAATCTTGATATTGAAAGCGTTTTTGTATATTCGTATTCAAAATAGGAATATTTTGGAACTTATATAAAATAAATTTAATTCTACTCGAAAAGATTATTAGATAACGTATGATTATCGATTATCAATTTGAACATACATTGGATTAGAACGTGGGATTTCAAGATTAAAATAGATACTAATAGTGGAGTCGATTCCTAGCATAACTTATTTACTTGATTTTTTCCAAAACCATATTTCTTGGTAGTTATAGTAGTTATAGTTTAGAGAATTTCATACTTTCTTAATCCAAATATTTATTGTGTATATTCAATTTAAGCTCGAATTGGTGAAATTAAGCTAAAGTCTAAATCCTCGTTGGAGCGATACTCTTTTACTCACTTTTTACTATTACTTGTCAACGAATCCGTGCGCTTGCGGATCTCACCGAACAACTATATATATATATATATATATATATATATATATATATATATATATATATATATATATATACTATAAGAAGTTTAGACTCTTTAAGTAGCCACTTCATCCACATGATTGAGGGATGTCGAATGATTTCCTTTTGTTTCTTGTTTTAGTTTGTATATAGTAATTTAGTAGATAGTGTAAATGTATGTACATATTATGTTTGAAAATGATCCGCTACCACCCGACCGTCGACTGTCTCGTCAATTCTTTGGAATTGGCAGATATTCTTTAATTCTTTCGATATTGTAAATATTTGGTGGCGTCATTACTAGTTGTAAAGAACAATAGTTTTGACTACATATCAGAGCGATGGATATTATCTTTTTCTTCCGTTTTTAAAATTATACTTTATTACTGACTTTAGTAAAATATATTTACATAAATATGAGCTAAAATTTGATTATAATTTCAAAAATAAAATAATAACTTTTTGTGGCGTGTCTGCGCAGAAAGTTAGAGTCTTGGCAGATGGTGGAGTGGTATCGAGACAAAATTAAATATTTTATGAGGTAAAGTCACTACAAGTTAAATGCTATTACATGTATAACTATGACATGGAAGGTGAAAATGTCCAAGAAGCTTTTGCAGCCATGAATCGAACAATGAAGATGATTGTTGACCTCCAAAATGGTTGCCAACAGAAACCCCACACCTCCTCTTCCTGCGTGTATTTCTCCTCTTGCTTGGGTACTACGTAGTTTATTCAACCACGTAAATAAGCCTAGGATTGGGTGGATGTATAACAAAAGATAAAGAAAAACACACTATGGTAGAGGTAATAGCTTGAGGGCCCCCGACTAACAATTTCCCAGATAGTTATAACACTTGAAGAATAATTAGTATAGAGGACTTGATATTTCTTGTGAGAGTAAAGATTTCTACATTCCTTCCTTGTAGAAATGAGTTGGGTATTTATAGGCAAAATCAACTAGATTGTCATCCCTTCGATGCATGACATGTGGCTTGATCCAGAGAGCTCTAGGGTCATGTCTTGGGTGTCCCATCATTGGCATTTAATACAGAAGTTCCTTTCAACCGTAATCTAAGAGACTATGATTGTGACAATTCGCGTTCGCGGTCGTCCCATCTCTCTTTCATGACCGAATAGTAGGTTTGGCGGGAAAGCTTTCTCAAGACGCAACAAGGTTGGACACATATAGCCTCATTGTCCCTACCACCTCGGTAAAAGAATTATTTATATTAACCTTAAACCTCCGCGGATACAGCCTCGGAGATGAGGTGGCAGATTGTTGAACATGTTTGACTTTGACCTTGTCCCACGCGAGTGCCACGTGGGATTGGGGCGTAACAATGATCCAAATTTTTATGTTGACTTTGGTGCTACTGCTCACATGACGAATCGATGAGGTAACCTAAAATTTTAAAACCTTACTTTGGTAATAATTCTATTTTTGTTGGTAATGGACAAGCTTTGCCTATTACACACAGGAAAAGCTTTGCTCAACACCTCACATTACTAACTATTTTAGTAGTGCCAGAAATTAAAAAGAATTTGTTATCTGTGAGTAAACTTATTGATGACAATTTTTGCACTATTACTTTTAGTTCTAACAAGTTTGTTATTAAGGATCAGAAGAACCAAATCCTGGCGAAAGGACATAGACAAGAAGGTCTGTATGCACTTAAGAGAGACAACTTAAAGCTTTTGCTGTAGTCAAATCCCTAGGAGTTTCTTCAGAAATATGGCATGCTTGTTAGGACATCCCATTTTACAATTCTTGCAAAATTTAGAGAATAAGAAAGTTATAAATGTATCACATTAGTTGACCAAAAATACCATTTGTAATAGTTGCCAACTTGGGAAACGTTGTAAACTTTCTGTTAATAAATCAAAATCTATGGGGACCTGCCCCATTCATTTCTTATCAAAAATTCCAATATTGTGTGATTTTTGTTGATGGTTTTACTAGTTATACTTGGTTATATTCTTTAAAAATAAATCTGACTTTTTCAATGTTTTCTTAAGTTTCAAGCTCTTGTTGAGATTTTTGACAGGAAAATAAAAATTTTCAATGTGATGGATTGGAGGTGGAGAATTCACTTCCAATAAGTTCAGAAATCACTTGGGTATATGTAGAATCATACATTAGATTTCTTGCCCGTATACGCTAGAACAAAATGGCCTTGCTGAATGCAAGATTCGCCATATCGTCGAAACAAGGTTGACTTTGCTCTTCCATGCAAACGTTCCTCTCAAATTCTGGGTAGATGCATTCTCAACGGCAGTTTACCTAATTAATAGATTGCCGATCTCCTCCACTGGTAAGGAAACTCCTTGTTTCAAAAAATTTGGTAAGGATCCTGATTACTTTGGCTTACGTATTTTCAGCTCTCAATGCTTTACTTATTTAAAAACTCCAGGAACGCATAAATGTTCTAAGAAAACAGTTCCTTGTGTATTTATAGGATATAGTCTTTTAGGTTATGTTAAGTTGTGCACTTAATTTGTTCTTGGCTACTTGATATTTCTATTCTTAAGTAATGTTGTTTTAAAGATTTTACCCTTGTAATTAAGTTGTCTTAATATTTCATTATAATTAGGGAACTTCATTAGGCTATCTTAAAATTTCATTATAACTAGGAACTTTCAATTGTGTTGCTTTATAATTTGATTAGGGAATATTCATTCGATTATCTTAGAATTTTATTATTACTAGGGATTTTTCATTGGGTTGTTATATATGAGACTCATCTCTTGAAAATAAAAATCATCATTCATTATAGTGATAATACTGAAACGGTTGAAGACACGATGTAATCTCACATTGAGATGAACCTATATAAAACCTAGCGTGCATTATTTTTTTCCCATTTATTTATTGCTCCAAACCTTACAGGTTATAGATGCCTAGATAAAAGAAATATTGGCTCAAATGTCCCTAACATTTTTCCTTAGTGTGAAGATGGTCCATAACCTTTGTATTTTGGCACAGTAGTCTCTAACCTATGTGTTTTGGTGTACAATTGGTTTTTATTTGATGAAAAAGTAAAAATATCCTTAATTTTAATTTAAAAAATTGCAATTGGATTTACGACCTTTGCAAAATTTGCAAATAGGTCCGATACATTTATTAAATAATATTTAATTTAACATATTAAATATATCACTATAGTCGGGTCAATTAAATTTTTCATAAAAGAAAACAGTAAAATTATTGCACTTTAAGTATTTGTAATTGCTATGTGATGTGAAAAACTTGAATAAAAATTAAGTTAAATAAATAATAAAATGTTGTATATAATTTTATGACATTGAACCAATCTTATTATATTTTCTTAAAATAAAATACTAACAAAAATTAATTTACATATTATGTGTTCTTTATTTTTGAACGATAAATTAAATTATGAAAAATACAATTTGAGCTCTAATACATGAAGTTAGTAAGCGAATAACTCAATTAAATAAAAATATTTGAGCACCAAGTTTGTGACAATGTTATTTTTCTTTTTATGTTTGATGATAAAATTAAAGTTTAAAGTTTAAATAATATAATTACTTAATAATAATAAAATAATTTTAATTAACACGTTTGTTAATAATTATGAACTTAAATTTTAGTTATTTTATAATAGTTTGTAAAATATACAAAATAATTTAGTATATTAACAATTTGTTAGTTTCTTTTAATTTTTTATAAAAAATAAAAGTATCGGATCTATTTGTACTTTTTGCAACTATTAAGAATTCAATTGAATTTTTTTTTAATTAAAAATAAAGGCATGTTTGTCTTTTTCATCAAATAATGACCAATTGCACATCAAAACACATACGTTAGGAATTTCTGTGTCAATAAATAAAAGTTAGGGACCATTTGCACCAATCTTCCCTAGATGAAAATACAAATCGTGTTTACATCTCACGCCAGTGGTCTTTAATGAATACCATTATTTTTCTTTTTTATTTAAAGATAATCCTTCCCCTACATATTCTAACAATTTATCTCTCAATACTTTTCCTAATTTGGATTAATAGTTTGCAAGAAACTTACCTACTGCTTCTTCAAATGCAGATTCATCAGATCAACCACCAAGTTCAGACTTTCCATTTTTAGATTTCTCTCCCATCTTACCACCAAATTTGGAACCTCCCTTGAACAAAAATTCATCAATATCACAAAACGAAGAAATTCCTACGTAACCACAAAATCAAGCGCTTATTCCTTCTAATCTTGATGTTGATACTCTATTTTGTGCATTCTATACAAAATATTGAAGAAATTCTCTATATAGTAGTGTTTTGGCTTATTCATTAGTGAAATTCATGTTAAAGAATTCTGTTAACATTGTCTAATTTCTATAATTTGTATTAATAATTGCAGACAAATTCTCTGAATTTTTATGTCACTATATGATTATTTTCAAGATGTAACTGTAGTGATATAATTGATAGGGTAATTTTACATAATATAAATCTATACATTCTCGACATTGCTTCAGGTAGAGAAATTCATCTACTAGACTCATATCTTTCGATTTCATTTACAACATCTTCACTTGTATTGTTATTTACACGCAAAAAACTTAGTCTATCAAGTCATTTCTACACATATTTATATAAATATTTAACAACTTTTAAGTACTTGAGAAACTATCTACATTGTTATGACAGTCATATTTCGCAGATAGATAAGGATTATAAAGCACAATCCATCTATTATCTAATAATTATCCTTTAACTGTAATTGATTTATTATTATTTCGACGTTTATAATTTGGATAAGAATTATCACCAAGATAAGTTTTCATAGAAAATTGTTTTGAATATTTATTTTTGCACACATTATTTAGATTTAATACACTACATGGACCGTGCATAATATGTTTCACTATAATAAAAGTAAATTAGGGTATTTATTTTTATTTGGTTTTTCACTTAATACAATTTCATCTATGAAAACAGTATTGGTAATTTTAAAACATGTTCTAAAAATTAACAAAAAGTGAGCATATGTAAGACCTATTTTTTGAAACTCTATCACGAAATATAAGCAGCAATTGGCTCAAAAAATTTCTTTTTATTAAATCAACTTTTAATTCTTCTAATTTAACTCTAAATATACGCGCATAATCAAATCGAGTCTATTTTGAATTATATCGCTATATTTTAACTCTTATTTTATTTCATCACAATTAGAATTACAAGTTATTATTAAAAATATAATAAGTTTACTAAATCTTTGAATTAATGTCATTGCATCCATATATGGTTTTTTTTTTCCATATCTCTAGGTCCCCCATGAAAAGATTAAGATAAAATAATTTTTCGATCAATTTTATAACCCTTATTTCACCATTTTTCACACTATCAACAATTCCTTGTCATCGCGTATTTCGTTTTGTTTTTTTTCAAAAATAATCTAATATACTTGTTTCAATCTTAACATACATACTTACAACATATTGTTGAAAAAGCCTACCAACATGAAGCAAAATACAATTATTGGGAGTTCGTACCTGTAATTTGAAACAGTAATATTCTCGACAAAATACTTGTAATCTCTTTTTTTCCTCTTCAAAGCTACAAATAAATAAAAAAAGAACTAAGTAAAATGGAAAATTTTAAAAATGAAACATTAACATAACGTAAATAAACAAACTATGCTGCTAATAATAACTTGTATTTTCTTTTTTTATTAACTTGCTCGTAGAATTTATGTTATTTATATCAAATAGATTTTATATTATATGGCAATTATCGGTACACTTTTCAATTCCTTCATGCCATTCAGGTTCACCAAAAAGAAATAACAATAGACATTGAAGCGGATCATAATAACTAAAATAGTAATGTAATCTATGCGAAGTACTAAAATGATAATAAATTGCTATGACTAACTCTAATATCTACAAATGGATCTTCATCAACTCAAACTGTAGCAACTTGTAATGTAGAAGGTGTATTAATAATCCTTCGATCAAGTCATGTGTCACATCTAATGTGTATTTTACAAATTTCTAAACAATTCATATCGCTTAAAGAACAAAAATTTTTACAAAGGGTTAATCATTAATAAATCCATAATTTTGTACAACATGGATTCACAACATTTATCTGATTTTTGTAACTTATTTTGTATTTCATTCTCATTATCATAAAAATACAATCGTAAATAAGATTGATTATGATCAATTGGTGAAATTAAATTTATATAATGATATACTTGTCATTGAACCCTATATATGTAGAGACCTTTTGTGAACAAATTTTATCAAACTTTATACCAAATGATGTAAATGCAAAATGGTTATTATAATTTCGTCCATTATTTTAAAATGTAATGCTTCAATTGAATTGAAAGTATATAACTTGTAGGAATCGATAACTCGCCTTGCAAAGCGTGAATTCACTACCCACTGCTGAGGGACTACCCACCCGCCGACACCTCGGCCAGTGGGTAGTGAATCCCCGCCCCCAGGCAGTGATCACGCCTCATAACTTGTATAGTTCATTAGGAACACTATTGATCTATAATTTTAGTTTCCATCACAACAACAAAAATATTTACTTTCTTTTTCAAATTTTTTGGCACTACATTGTTTGCAAGTTGTTGGTGTTTGTAATACATAAGTTTGAAAGGAATATTTGTTATCTCAAATTTTGTAACACATCTAATTTTTTAGAGTCTATCAATATTGTTGTAATTAAATTAGGTTGGGATTCTCTTTCACACAAATAGTGATTATCTACACCATCTTCAAAATATTATTTTCCATAACAAAGAATTTTTGGTCATCACGTCCTTCGACTACAATACCAAAACTTCATTTTAAATGTCTATAGAACGAATATCACAAATAGTGCATTACCTATATTCTATTAAGAAAAATATTAACACTCACTAGTTAAATTTGAACTACTACTACTTGCATTATTGGAATTGACCTCTACTTTATCAAAAATTGAAGTATTGTTCTTTGTACTGTCTTTTAAATTTTTTATGTTCGGCATACAACTCCTTTAGCCATTTCCTCTGTATTTATTTTTTGTTTCCACATTAATTTACTGATTCATCTATTGTACATAACAATAGTGATTTATGGTTCAATCTATTTTCCAAATCACCAAAAATACAAAGAAAGTGTATCACATTATTCATATTCTATGTTCATATAAATTAGTGAATTTAAAAAACAATTGAAGCTTTCTAAATATTTCAAATAGAAAAAATATACTAAATACTAAAATACTAAAAAAAACAGTAACAAGTCCACCAACCATTAAAACACAACACGTAGACTCAAACAAAAAAATCAATAAAAATACAAATTCTCACAACAACAATATACAAAACTAAGAACATTGTACATAAAGTCACACTAAACAATACATCATGCAAAAATAAACAAATTATAACAGGTTAATCTTAAATATATGAATCTATACCTAACATAAAAAAAAAAAATTTAAAAAAAAAATGCAACTGCGATATCGTAAAACTACCAATTTCATATAATTTAATCTTATTTCACCAACAGACCAAAGTAAAACCAGCCAAACGAATGACAAAAACAAGTCAACTATACATGAATTGACTTTTAAAATCCAAAACAACCAGCACAAAAAAAAAAAACCCTCACAATGCCTCGCCCAACAAATGCTTCGCCAAACACAACGAGAAACAAAAAAAGAAGAAGACGTAATTAACAATAACAATATAAATAATTCCAAAATATAACTAACCACACACTAAAATATACCAAATAGCAGTTAACACAAAACAGAAGATATAAATTTTAGATATTGTTTCATAACATACTAAAATGTATCCAAACATGCAAAGATATTTAAAAAAAATAACAGATTTCATTTCTATGAATTGAAAAACCTAGCAAAGCAAAGAAAGACAACGGGAGAAATAAGCATAAATCGAAGCCCAAAAATATACCAAATAGCATATAACACAAAATTGTACCTAAACTAGCAAAATAATTAAACAAAACTAACTAAGAAAAATGAAAAGAGATAACAAACAGATTTATTGTTGCATAATATAATAAAATAACCTAAACATGCATGAAAAAAAAACTAACTAAGAAAAATGGAAAAAATAATTAAGAGTTTTTATAACTATGAATCGAGAAATCCAGCAAAGCAAAGGAGAACATGACAGAACGATGCTCAAACTCCACAAATAACCTAAAAGCGACAAAAAACACAAACCGTCCAAGTAATTGAATAGATCTAAGAAATTTCTTTATTTACTATTTTCAAACAACAACCATAAAACAAGAAACCAACAACTAAAATTTCAAGAGATGAATAACTTCACAAATTTGGATGAATAATTTCAAAAAATTGTCGACCCAAATAAGATACGCCGTGTGACATCAATCTAGGGTAGAACAACCATAAAACAAGCATCAAAGGAATGAAAATTTGAAGTTTCTATTTGGGATGGATTATTTTAGAGATTTAGCTCAAACAAAGTCGGAAAGAATAAGGTGTGCTAGGTTTTCCATGTTCAGAGAAAGAGAAAAGGCATAACAAATGAGGCAAAATTTATTTTATACACAGTCACAAACGACGTCGTTTTCATGAATCTTAAAAAATAAAAAAAATAAAAGCGTGGTTTTTCCAGTGCCCAAAACGACGTCTTTTTTGGTGAAATGTTGAATAGTAACTTTAACAACATGCTCTTATATATACTGTGAGGATATAGCGCCAAACAGGAATTTTAACATTTTCATATCAATTTTCCAAGTGATATTGAAGGGGTAGAAATTAGAGACGTAGACATCAAGGGCTATGTGCTAGCACAAAAGCTACATAATTCAGCTTGTTTGGTTAAGCTTAAATTATAAATTTAAGTTGATAGAATTATTAAAACATAAATTTTATCCATATATTTTATAGGACATATAACTTACTACTCACTTATTATATACACATTCAATAAGACTCGAAACTTATAAGCACTTAAAAAATAATTATATTACTACATGCACTTAGACATAAGTCTTTAAAATATTTTTTCTTTTAATTTATTATTTATGAAATCACTACAAATTGTATGTCCAATGGCGTGTTTTCTTGTAACGACCATGTAATTTCTCCTACAAGCTTTTAGTCCAAGGGTTATTCCGGCGTCATTAACTTACGTATTATCCACTAAAGATTTCACCATAATGGATTTCTTTCGCACATTGCCCAATTAGTATCATCATTCAACGTAAGTTTTCTTAAGAAATAGGTCAAAGATTCGAATTACTAAGGACACGAAAGAAGTCTATTATAAGACAAAACTTCGATTGCACACAATGTAAGTTAACAGAGCACGAAATAGACCATAGGCAAATGACTTGTAAACGAATGTGCACGAGTACTAGAATTGTGTAGATTCTAATATTACTAGAGATATGGTAGAAAATGTTCCTTGTGTATGGAAAGGATAAATAGCAAGTAAATCTAATACCCATGATGTTTATTTGCAAGCAAAGGGATTCGTATATAATTACAGACCCTAAAATGAAAATAAGAGATTTTCTTTACCAACCATTTAAAGTTTTGTTTTCCATATGTTCTTAATTAGTTGACTTCCATTGTTTAACTAAGGAATCGTAGCTTGGAGGTGTTGATTAAGAAGCTGTTTAACAAAATTTTTGATAAAAGTTAGTAATACGTGATTTAAAAGTTGATAAAAATTTCGAGTTTTATGAAATGTATAGTTAAAATCAATTGTTAACTTTCATCTCTTAATTTTATACTAATTTTTTAGATTAAACCAAACTAATGTTAAAAACAGTAATACTTATCTATTAAATTCCTTTTAATACTACTATGCAATGAAAGTCGATGTACATAGACATTACGAGTTCGAGACGCACAAGAGTTTGATATAAATTGTGGAAAAGCTGTTTAGTAGAGTTAGAGCATCTCCAATGCATTCAATGGATTGGAGAAAATGATGTCTTCATCATCAATCTGTGATGCCTATTACAATTATTCTTATACACAACGCGAACGTGACTACGCGTGATGTGAGGCGGCATCGTGGAAAAGAGAAGATGTGAAGTACTCATTCTACATCTGCACGCTATGTGAGATTGGATGAGTCGGCAATTTTTTTAATTTTTGACTTAATTTTTAAAATTACATTAAGTAGATTAGTTTTACTATTTTAATTTAAAAAATAAATCCATAATCAACATTATTTGATTGTAGAAAGACTCGTTGGAAGAATTTTTGAACTTCACCGCCTATTCATTTCACATAATTTACAAGTCAAATCTATTTAATTCTTAGCGTCAATTCTGATTCATTGAATCGTTGGAGATCTCTTGCAAGTGTCGTCTTATCTTTAAAAGATGGCATCGGCGAGAAAATATATGAACTATCAAGGTTGACACGTGTAGCCACCTGAGGTTTGACGTGTGGTAGACCCGGTTATATGGGAGGAATTGACACGTCCGACATGCACTCTCCATAACATATTGCGGGTCCCACGTTATCCTCAAGAACAATTGAACAGACGCAGTGGATAATTCATAATTTGATAGACCCATCATCTATTTATTTAGTTTTTCTATTTTCTATTTTTTTTTATAATTAAAAAACACGAGAAACAAGTTTTATTGTAATTGCTCAACTCTATATTTTTATAATCGCAGTTAAGTGATAAGTGTCGATTCATATTTATCTAAAGTATTAAAACTAGACAATTGTATGTATTTTTAAATGAATTTTTATTTAATTGTGTGTTGATTTGATTATTTTAGGTTGAAATTTGAGTTCGAATGGAAAGCAAAATAGTTAAAGAAGGATTGAAAATGTACGAAGAATTGGAAAGGGGATCAACTTGTAAATATTCAAAAGTTGAAAGATTTGGATTACAAATAAAAGAGGACTGAGTTGAAATGAAAGAAGAAATCTAAGGACAAAAATTTGAAAAGTAACATACAAAATTTTCAATTTTCTTAATCAAAATGGCAACAATAATATTATATTATTTTATACCCATCTTGCAACTTTACAAAGAGTGGCAGGGCACAACTGAAATTTTGACCGAATGGTGGGGTCAAAAAGATAAAAACCGAAATTGCTTTGTGCGAAAGGAAACCGAAACAATCCGATCAAGGGGTTCGAGAGGAAGCTAAAGGACACGTGGAATTCTCTGGTGCTCCAAAAGCCACGTCATCAATGAAATACTAATAAAGTAATAAGAGATAGTACAATATTACTAGTATGACATTTCTAGAGAGGCTATAAATAACCTGCAAATAGTTCAGACAAGGATTTCTCGATTTCTCTCTTGTATTCAAGAAGAGCAAAAACATTGTCTCACGAAATTACAAAATTCTTTTTACAGTTTGATCCTACGGACGAACAGAGATAACGTATACGAAAACGGGGAAAAGCTGATATTCTTTGAAGCGCACGCAATTTTTGGTAAAGGGAATAGATATCAGTTGAACTCTTTGCATGTCGACGGAAGTTGTTGAAGGGTATGTTGATTTAATCCGATATGTGATGTTTTTGCTATATTTTGTGTGATTTTTATGGATTGTTTAATGTGGGGTTTTTGGGAATAATTGTTGTTGATTGGTTTTGATTTTCCGTTCTGTTTTTGCTTTGAGGTGAGGGTTTTTTCTTGGAGTTGATTGAATTTGTGATGAATTGGGGAGTAATATGGAGAATTGGTTTGTTGTGGTGGAATTTTATGGGGCTGCATTAGAAATTTATTTGCTGAAGATGTGAGTTTTATTTTGAAAGTGATGTAAGGTTTGCATAATTTCAGAAATGTATATCTCTTCTTGGATAATGATTGGCTTTTATTCATAAATTGTTCGGCCATGGAATAAAATATTTTTCTTCCTCTGAGAAATTAGCAGCATAGTGATGTTTTGGAGGTGTGTTTGATAAATTTCTTCGATTTGTAATTGATTCTTTTAACCTCTGCTAGCTAATGTTCCTTTAGTGGTTTAGCTGAATTCCTTGTTTAGTTATTCTGATTTTTAGTTCCTATATAGCTATCTTGTTTCATTGTACAACAGTAGAACTTAGCAGTGACAAAAGGAGCTTAAATGTAAGTGAAAGGCTTGTCCTTCGTTTGCTTGTGCAGTCTGATTGCTAACCTGTGTATAAAGTCTTGGTAATGATAAGAGTGTTCCTTGACATTTCTATAAGCGTTACTCAGTGTATCTTATTTGTGCCGGTCGAGTAGAATTGTTTTTGTGCTTGGGAAGATGGCTGAAGATATGTTCTTTTTGCAGAAAACCGCAGATGGGAGTTCTCGATCAAGCTTCTAGTCCAGTATCTCAACCCTTGGATTGTTCAAGAAAGAGGAAGTCAAGGAGGAGGGATGGATCTAAAAGTGTAGCAGAAACACTTGCAAGGTGGAAGGAGTACAACAATAAACTAGATTTTCTGGATGATGAAAATAGGCTCCGGCTTAGGGCTCCTGCCAAGGGATCAAAAAAGGGATGTATGAAGGGTAAAGGAGGTCCCGATAATGGTGGTTGCAAGTACAGAGGTGTTAGGCAGAGAACATGGGGTAAATGGGTTGCCAAATTAGGGAGCCACACGGGGAAGTAGGCTGTGGTTAGGTACATTTAGCAATGCAATTGAAGCTGCTTTTGCTTATGATGAAGCCGCAAAGGCTATGTATGGAAATCATGCACGGCTCAATTTTCCAAATTACAGTTCATCAAAAGGCAAATATTTTTCTTCAATGCCAACTACATCTACATCTGACTCTAGGGATTCCAGTCTCTCCGAGGTTTGCCTCCCTGATGATGTCACAATGAAGGCCGAAGCTTCTAAGATAAAGCAGGAGGATGGTAAAGGTGAGCCATGCACTGATGATAGTAGGTCTCTTGTGCTGTGCAAGGCGGGTGACCCTATGAGCACTGTGAAGGAGGAAGTAAAGGAAGAACACGTAAAAGACTCCTCACACAACACTCAAGTTGGTTGGCTCGATGTGAAGGATGAGCCTACTTATTTTAATGGCATCGGATCTGAGACCGGACAACAGCAATTAGAGAACTTTTCATTTGATGAGATGTTTGGCCGAGACGATTTACTGGCTGCTTTAGATTACGTTCCTTATGTTTCAGGGACTCAAAATGGAGTAGCTTCGTATACTGATGAAGCAGGACTGGATGCCTACAGCAATTTACAACATCCAGACTATGCATACCAGTTAAAGAACTCGGACATGAAGTTACTTGGCAGTTTGCCCCATGTGGAGCAGGCACCTTCTAAAGTTGATTACAATTACGATTTCGATTTCTTGAAACCTGGGAGACAGGAGGATTCTAATTTCACATTGGATGATTTGTTTCTCGATCTAGATCCCAACTTGGCACTATAATGTGTAGGAGATGGTACAGGATTATCAATCCGCATTTTCTTGCGTGGCCGAGATGGAGCTTTAATTGGTTTTTGATTTTCAGAACTCTTGAACATATATAGGAACAGTCGTTGACACGGGAGAGTACTTTTGTACTAATTTCCCTTGTCTTCTATGCTAAAAGATATCCGAGGTTTTAGATTGGATGAATATACTGATTGTAGTCTAGAATTATGATTTCTTTCAAATAATGATCATCTTTCTGTACATACAAAACCATCCAGTGTTCTATTAGAATTGTTAAACTGAGAAAAGAGAAAATAGTGTTCTATTAGAATCGTTTACCAATGAGAGAACAAAGAAAACAAGGGATGTTAGGGTTGCATATATATGATTCAATACAAAATAAAAGTCAAAAGTGCTTATATTCTAATTACAATAAGTCAAAGAAAATGAAGAGGTAATAATTTATTTTTAACAAATAATAAATATCAAAACAATTCTATATTTATTTATTAATTTTCTTTCAGACTCATGATGTGTACAAGAATTGAGATTTTGCCAATTAAAAACAAAATGTGAAACTGAATGCAATTTATGGTGCCATGTTTGAGGTGATGAGGAGTAAGATGATAATCAATTTTGATGTGTTTGGTTCGTTCATAAAAATTAAGTTGTGAGCAATTTGAATAGAACTACGATTGTCACAATACATATGACTTGGATGAAATATGAGAATTTATTTGCAAGTAAATAACGTAACCAAACAATTTTTTTAATAGTAGATGTCACAACTCACAACACAACACAATACAATACTCTGCTTCGGCATAAGAGTGAGAATAAGAGTGAGAAACAAAAGATTCTTGCTTTTATAAGAAATAAGTTAATCAATCAAAAATATAAAAATCAGTAACAGACTAGCGATATGTAAGATAAGTGTCATAACCAGCATCAGAATATATACACATTTTAAAGGAAGAGGTGGATGGGAGTAAAAGAATCTGAAAGAGTTGTAACGACCGGAAATTTTTTTTTGTTGACATTTGAAATTTCATGAAAAATAAATTTCAATTTTTGGCGTCGTTGCGAACTTTCTAGTGCATTTTAAACACTTTAGTCGCGTTAGATTTTTCACGTGTTTGCCTTATCTTTTTGTGTCAAACAAAAAGAAATTTTTGTTAATCACCAAACTAATTATTTTTATACTAATTAAACATCCAAACAGCTCCTAATTCTCATGCCAAAATAATCCCCAAACAGTCCATAATTCTCAAATTTTTAACTACCCATAATCTCCCCCACTTCAGCTCGTTTCTCCCACATCTTCCATCATTTATTTCAGCTGAACCACCTTCCATTTTCCTCCCTAAAAATGTCCAAGTTCTCCCCTCATTTTGCCAAAAACCTCCCCAAAAGAACTCTCCAAAACAGGGTCACTCTGATGTGAAGAAACCACCCATCTTCTACTCCATGACATTTAGCCCCACTTTCTTACCAATTTCTCTCCCACATTTCAGCCCTAAAGTTAAATGCTTTTCTCCCATTTTTGTCCCAGAATTCGTCCACCTTAAACCCCCCCAACTCTCCTTTATTTCAGCCCCAAAAAAATTCCAGCACGAGACTAGAAAAACTGCTCGAATTTTCCCAATTTCAATCCTCAATTTCAGCCATCCAAGCACCATTTTCCCTCACTTCAAGCCACCCAAAGGTTCCCTTAATTTTCCTCATTTCAACCTCTCAAGATACCCCAGTGAGACTTAGAATTTCAGGTGTTCATCAAGTGAAAATCGGACCCTTTTGTCTCTCGATTTCGGCCAGCAGCTTTTGTTCTTCTTCAAAATATTTTACAACAAAGATCACATACTTTCTTTTCTAGATTTCGGTCTCTAAGGTCCCCCCAAAAAGCTTCACTTTCCCCCCTCTTTCCATTTTCAGAAATTCACCAATTTTCCTCATCCAAAGTTAGACCACAAAAGTGCCCTGAAGACCGCCTTTTTTCTGCCCCAAATTCGGTTCCACGTTCATCTCTTGTTCCACTCCAATCTTCCCCTAAATCACACACTTTGTGCACAATTTTACGTAAATTAAAGGCAAGCTAGCGGGTTTGATTTTGGAAGGTGTAGTAACAATTCATTCCCCATCACAACTTCAACCAAAAACTCTTTTTCGAAGTAGTTTTACTTACTACTTTTACTGTGATTTTTAAATGACGTTTGGAAAATTATGTTTTGATATAAATGCCATGCAAACCTAATTACGAAGAAACGTTATGATAGTGATTGAAGATAATCACTTTAATATGTAAGTGATTGAAGGTAATCACGTATGATGTTATGTGGTGCCGGCTACCAATTTATGTGTTCATATATACATTTAAAAATGATGACATGAGCATTTATGTTTACGTATAATTTTTCCCACATCTTAGTATGTATGGCTACTTAGTGTTTTTTTATGAAATACTCATCCCAAAATGAATAAATTTTCAAATTGAATTGGTTGGCGTTGATGCGATGGCGTAGGCTAGCAAGCATGAAGTGGAATTTCCTTACTTAGTTTAAGTTTTGATGTCGAGATGATCGAATCAATTATGATGTAAATATGATATTTTTAAGTATTTGATTCAGTATTTTAATTATGTAAATATTATGAAAAACGAGATGTTGGTTAATTTGCCGGTAAAATTTTCAAGTTTGAAATGCCTTGTTTCGATTTACGATTTTTTCATCTTTCCCTATTTTGAAAAATCATGACTTTTCCTATAGTTGGATTTTTGAGTGAAATCAGTGGCTATAGAAATCCTTATATGTGTTCTAATAATAGAAATTTGAATCACTCAAAAAATTTATCGTATGAATTTATTATAAATATTTTAGCGGGCTACCTTAATGCACCTAAGACAGTTTTTAGGCAACTTCGAATAATATTTTTACCTATCAAACGACGTAGCTAAGGTTTAAAATTTTAACATGTTGTAGTATGTAGTCCCAAGTATCTACAGTTAATTTTTTTGAATTTTTAGAATTTGTTTGGATGGTCAAATAAATTGTGGCAACACTTATCATGATATAGGCAAAACCATGGAAATTTTAAGAAAAATCATTTTTTCCCCTTGCGCGCTTGTTATTTTTCGAAATAGTTTCCTTTTTAAAACTATTCAAGGACATGGGAAATATTATTTGAAGTCTTCAAATATATTTTAAAGATTATTTTAGTGACCCTCTAGGTTGAGAAAATTCGGGACGTTACAGTTTACCCTGAAGATACCGCAAAATACGAAGAGCAGCTGGCCAATGAATTGTAATAGGAGAAGCAACTAACTAACTAATAACACGAGCATCTATGCAATAGTTGGACCAGTAATAGTAAGATAGACCAAACTTCCAACAATAGTACAATATAAAGTATGATCTGACAAGAATATATCATTATAAGATGAATACTTTGCAAGTTCAATGGAAGTATCAACAGTCTTGTTGTTAATGAGTCTAGTCCGCTCAAGAATGTCTGTAACATATTTCGATTGAGAAAGAAGATAACATTTGTGTGAGTATGCTACCTCAATACATAAAAAATATCGTAGAGAACTCAAAATTTTCATTTTAAGTTGTCTAGCTAATTCTGTCTTAAAAATGTAATATCATCAACATCATCACCAATAATAATCATATTATCAACATATAAAGAAAGAATAATACGACCTGCATCAATACACTTAATAAAGAGAGCAAAATAATGACTACTAGAAGTACATCCAAGTGAAGAGATTGCACCAGAAAACTTCTCAAACCTCAAGGTGCTTGTTTGAGATCGTATAAAGCTTTCTTAAGCTTGCAGACATACCTAAAATCATGCAAAACATCAGGAGAGGGACAAAGGAGGTCGATAGGGAAGAGGAGGTTGAGCCCCGACCTAGTTGTGTATCGAAGATGTCTTCTCTAGATCAGATCTAAAAGGACTGATGAGACAGCTTGCCAATGCAGCTTATCACAGTCATTGTCTCCTAGCATGCGGCTGTAAGAACATTTTAATTAATTAAACCTAAGACATGACACATTGGATGGGACAGGAGGCTCCTTGAGATTGCGCTATTTGTCGCTCATTAAAGGAACATGGACAACGGCTTTGGCCTATAAATATCAAAGACATGTCCCCAAGAAAAGGATGATGAAATTCCAAATAGAAAACCATATTAAAGAAGTCATCTCTATTGATTTGCTTAAATGTTCTTCAATCTACTTAGGAAGTTGGTGGTTTAGATGCCCTCAAGCCTGATCCCAAGTCGTTACGTGTCTCTTCCCCACTTAAATATCTATCATACTCCATTTTCGGTCTACGATCGTGATCAACAAGCTAAGTGGCTATCCAATTTTGTTGGTAACATACACGTAGGCAGAGGAGTCATGGAGATTTTATTGACAACTATTACTACAAGAAATAAAGGTAACAACAACGACAAATATAGAATAGCGTATATGTCGTCACTATAGTGTAGTGAGAGATATATCGGCGACTTTTGTCATCTCTATAAATCAATTTAATCGTCAAAATCAATATAGTTTTGGAAGATGGCGGAAAGCTTTGCCATTTTTTTTTTTATATCTATAGCGACGACAAAATCTACTTATAATGACGACAATGTCACCCCTATAGGTGAGATTTTTTTTTTTTTTTTTAATAAAACTTAGGTGTGGAATTTGATTTTTCACTAATATTTATTTTTAACTTTATGAGAAATTATAGAAAATATTGTTTATTGAACTAATATATATTTTGAAAATATTTATAAGCACAAGAATTCATTTGTCTCCAATAGTGACGACAAAATATCGTGGCAATAAAACTATACCTACTAGCTTATATATAGTGATGACTTTGTCGACGCTGTAACATTATAAGCAATGACTTTTCGATCTATAAATGACAACTTTTGTCGTCGCTATAAACAACATTTCTTGTAGTGTATTTTTAGAGGTCAACATCAAGTAATAATTTTCGCATTGTTTTCATATGATTATATGTATTCTTAGATTTCACAAAGGTTCCACTAACATAGTCCCACATCTTCTTCTCGTTAAGAAAATATCTCATCACATAACTCCAATACAAATAATTCTAACCATCCAACTAGATTGAAGTGAATCATTTCGTTCACCCGTCATGATCAAATAACAAAAAGAAAGCCAACACGAAGAAGAAAAGAAGAAACAACGAAATACGAGATTGCAGAAACTTGACAAACACCCTCCCGTACAATACGATCACCGAAAAATGTATTTGAGATTAAACTTATTCTCACGAGATTTTTCTCTAATACCAGGTTAAACAACGAGAACAAAGAAAACAAAGGGATGATATGGTTGAATACAAAAGAAAAGTCAAAAGTGCTAACCTATATGTAGTCAAAGAAAATACAGATAAGAAAAGACGACTAAACCCTTAACAAAAAAAAAAAGTAAAATAACCCTATATTTATTTCTTAACAAGAACATATATAATTGTGTTGT
Source organism: Forsythia suspensa (assembly GCA_023638005.1). Taxonomy (NCBI): domain Eukaryota; kingdom Viridiplantae; phylum Streptophyta; class Magnoliopsida; order Lamiales; family Oleaceae; genus Forsythia; species Forsythia suspensa. The sequence goes on from CM042666.1 coordinate 32,293,574, forward strand.
TGCATTTTGTGTTCTACAACGAGCAGATCAATTTTACAAACTTTTTTGTTTTCAGTGAGGAGTTCTTAACAATAAATGTTACAAAAACAGAAAATTACAGAGTCGGGCTAGAATGGGGTGAGGTGCTGGGAAGTTCTCTTGTGAACCTTGGACGCTGCAAGAATCCTTTGTACATAGTTTTGGTGACTTTAAATCTTAGTTGACTTGACCAGAATGTACACATACTTCAAATTTTCCTTGCTGCATGCTCAGTGTGTATTAATCCTACTTATGGATAGAAAATCTTGGCAAATAAAAGCTCATTCCAAGTATCTTGAAGCCCGGGTAAACACCAGTGTACACAATCGGCATAGCTCACCGGGTTTGCTAGCTGTTCTGGAGTTAATGGGCTCCATTGTTTCTTGTATATCGATGTATGTGCATCTTTTCTGTAATTTGAGAGTTGTGTGATGTTGAGAAACGTAATGGGAACCGTCGATTTGCTGAATACTTCACCAATCACCCGCATTATGCTTTTTCGACTGTCTGATGCCCAGTATTCTGGATCTTCTATTGGGGTTGTTTCATTGTAACAGTTTCCATTTGGATCTCCTCCCAACTAATGCTCCTGCAGAACACGGATGATTGAATATACTAAGATAGAGATTTTGAAGATATCAAAGAGCCGCGAACATAAATAAGTGAGCTAGGGAAGGAACAAATTTCAGTAGAGGTAGAATTTGAGCTCTGTGCTGGTACTATCAGGTATGAAATTTGGCTCTTAAGACGATACACTTGTTTTCAATATCAGTATGATACCAGACTGACAGAGCAAATCTGATATTTGGATCAACTCACTTTTCACCTTTAAGAAGAGACCTTCAAAGCTTTTTAAGGATATTTATTCTACTCTATCAAAATACATTGTTAGCAATTCATAATAAAATATTAATCCCGTCATATTTTTGACGCATCAACAGTTCATTAACATGTTGATCGAGCATATAAGAATCTTGTAAAGTTGGCTAGAGACCATTTAAATTCCCAACAGTGTGTAAGATGAATCCTTGATTGAGAGGAAAGAAAAGGTGGAAAAGAGTGTGTTAACCATCTAGCTTAAAAATTGAAGTTAATAGAGAGGGTATCATATATTCATTTAAATATTGTTTTCAATATGTCCCGTGAAAACTAATAGGAGATGTATCCCAAGTTTAAAGATAGTCTACTTACTTTTCATGCATAGGCGACATGCTGGTAAAAAAGACTCTTGTTTTCTTGGGATCCATATTCTTCTTCACCCATCTCAACATGCTTTTCATGGCCATACGATAAGCATCATCGGTTGGTAGATCCACGATATACTTCTCTTCGTCATCAAAAGATCCTTGCCTGTACAAAAAACTTTTCAAGAACCAAAAAAAAAAAAGGAAGAACTCAAATTCAAAGGGGTAAATAATATGTATTTTGGGAGTAGGAATTTACAGAATATTGAATCTTAGGCCCCTCATCCACCATATATAAGTGTTGAACACAATTATATCTGCTCCTTTCCAGTTTTTTCCATGCTTATTTATCGAACCTTTGCGAACAAGTTTGTCAGTTACTCTGCGAATGCCTGCATCATCATAGTTTGATTCCAGAAGAAGTGGTGCCCAGTAGAACTCTATTGTAGCATTGTAATCCTACATATATATATTCAAGCAAGATTTATATATATCAGACACAAGATATCATGTGTAGAATCCTACATGTGTTAGGCCGGTTTTGGGCCGAGGGCAGTGAGGCGACCGCCTCGGGCCCAAAACCGAAGGGGCCCATTTTCAAAAAAAAAAAAAAAAAAACGAGCTGAAGTTGTCCAATAAAAAATATTTGTACAAAAGTTTGAAATCCAACAAAGCAAATTAAGTCGCATTCTATAAGGACAATGACTATTATTAAGTAGTGATCCAAAATTGAAGGGGCCTATTTTTTTTAAAAAAAATATTGAAGTCCAGCCCACCAATAGCCAAATATGACTTCTTGATTTGGGGGCCTAAATTTTGGACCTCGCCTCGGGCCCCGAAAATGTCAGAACTGGCCCTGCATGTGTAACGTGAGTTGAGTCGATACAATATAGTCCACATTCCATACCACACTTGATTATTCTTCTCCAGTGGTTGTCGACAGTTTACATAACCACGTTTAATGTGTTTATTTCTTTTTTCCTCTTTTTTCTTTTCGTTTCTGCTGCGCATTTAGGAGAATTTTTCCATAAACTCAATTTTTAGTTTCACTACTACCCATTTATGAAATTTTTTGCATCTCTCAAATATTTGATCAGAAAATAAACTCGGCCAGCATGTAAAGAGAAGTATTGAAAACATATAAATGAGTACATGCAGTTGTCTTTACTCTAATAGCTTTAAAGTTTTAGATGAGATATTTAATTTAATACTATTATTTCACGCTCTACATCTATAGACAAAACTTAACATGAGCAACTAACAAAATTTTTACATTCTTTTTGTCATGATTATGTTTAATTTATTCAGTTCATCGTAACAACAATATCAAAAATATATTCAAGAATTGAATATCACCTTGGCTGTGAAAACAGTTAGACGACCAAAAGTTTCCATTGACTTGGCATGCTCGGGGATGACTACATGAACAAGACATATCATTGAAACATCTGTCCCCTATTTAGAGAATCTCCTCTGAACAGCACTCTCTTTCCTCGAAGGGTTTCAAGCATCAATGTAGCATTGAAACTGGAAAATTTGCAATAATTAGCATTAATTATGTATTCATCTCCATGTTCTCATAACAAAATGCACATGGCCCAAAAGACATAATTTTTAATTTTTAAATTCGATAAATGTTAATTGATTGCATACTTAGAAAAATGCAAAAAGAAATATTAGAATGCCAATATATATGCTTTTTGTAAATATATAAATAACAAACCTTGGAAGAGAACAGCCATGAGGTTGCCATCTCCAGTGTTGGTAATCCTTATCTGGCCGGCCCTGTTCTTGACATGTCAACTGCGGCTGAATGTACGGACACTCCACTCCTCGTAAAGCGGCCGAGCCGCCTGGTCCCATACCCACCTCCCATTGAAAACATCGCAGCCCCTCTCAGTCTCTCCAATGGCGAAAGCTAACTTTTCTCTGTTCTTCTCTACCATAACGAAAGCCCCACGCTTTAGCAATATGTATACACTGCATAATTATAATTTATACATATATAGACAGAACTCGACATGATCACAAATGGACAAATTTTAGCATATATATATATATGTACGCATGTATGTATATAGCACAATGGATTGGACAACATTGGATAGAATAACGGACAAATTTTAGCTTCTTGTTTTTTGTGCATTCGTGTCTAGTCTAGTATACCAAATATATGTGTGTGTGTGATTTAAGTCTCTTACTTGTTATAATGGTGTGTAGGTGGCTATGGTGATTAGAATCAAACTGGCCAAAGATGCAGCTGAAATCTTTGCCGTAAAGGATTGCGACAAAGAGGATGAAGGCTAATAAGGCGAAGAGATAAGGCGGGAGGTGGGCTTTACGGAGGAGGACGGCCGAGGGAGAAGATGACGGCAGTGGCTTCATCGTTTGAAGCCCTTCTCTGTTTTCTTTGTACTTTGGTTTTTTAACAGAAGGTTTTGTACGTATCATTTGGAGTGTGAGATAATAAATACAGGAATGGTATTTGGTAGAAGCAAATTAATAATCTTATTAAGAGCTTGTTTGGTATGGTTTATAAACTGTTTTAAGTTTATTTCAGTCGTCATTTTTAACTTTTCAACTCACTTTTAACATAAAAAGTCAACAATTTCAACTCAAATAAACCAATATTAGTTTATAAACTAGTTTATAATCTCTGTCAAACAGACTCTCAATTGTTGTCATCTTGGAGCAAAAGTAAAGAAAAATAAACTTAAATTAATTAGTTATATAAAGGATAATGTCATTCATTATCATTGCTAATGATCACCTTTTTGTCACATTGTTTATTGGAATAATTTTTATTTATTAGACAATGTATCAATAGCTTCACTTCATATACAATGACGATGGTATTAGTGTTTGTTTGTATATGTTTAAATTATAATTTAAATCGATCAAATTAATCAAATATATTTTTTATCTATACATTTAGTAGAATACACAATTTACTTCTCATTTATTATCCACACATTTCATAAAATTTAGAATTTATGAATACTTAAAAAATAATTTCAATACCATCAAACATGCACTTACTCAAATAGAAATGTTTATTATGCGACAGTCAAATTTTTTTTTTAAATTTTAAATAAAGCTTTCTAGAAAGGTCACAAAACTAATTACTAGAGTGATTTTTCAAAAAACTATGACAGCTACACCTTTAGTCATTGTTGAAAACATGAATCAAAGGATATTGCAGTTGTTGTGGAAAACACGAAGGCTAAATTATGTTGGACTATTGACTATTTTATTTCTATTTTAAAATATCAATTTTGTTAAGAAGAATAATCAATAATCAAAGTTATTATATATTGATTATTGTTATTATAATTAACATATATTTGTATGATGGTGAATCGTTTGAGAACATCGTTGAATTTTCAAATTTTAATCCATATTAAGTATTAGAGTTTATTTGAGTTTTTACGTTATTTTTAATCTTGACTTTTATCTTAAAAAATGAAACTTTTCAAGAAAAACATTACAAATCTTTGTATGTTGATTATTGTTGTTATATTTTAGCGATGTGAAATTTTATTCTAATAGCGTAATCTAAATGACATTTTTAGTTCATGATTTTAGCAAAATTATTGATGAATTATAATTTTAAGCCAGTGTAGCACGAGACTTAAAAGTTTAGAACTAAAAGTTTTACTGTTGGCCTTTTTTTCACTCTTTTATATTGATTCTTGAGACATGAAGAGAAATTAAGTGCTCAAATTAAGTTTAAAGGAGACTTTGCCAGTTTATATCCACTACAATCAGACATATCATGAGTTTGCAAATGTCCTAAATCTCCTATGGATGCCAAAAATCTTAAACGAAAGGTCGAAACATGACCAAGACGAGAATACTATAAATAAGAACTAGAAGACGAATGACTCAAATGAAAAGAAGACGAATCAACATTGGCTACTGCAACAACTGGTACTTTTAGGTCATCTAAAATGTAACGACAGAAAATTTTGTCTTTTAAATTTCAAGAAAATAAAATTTTAACTTTTGGCGTCACAACAAACTTATGCATAGATTTAAAATATTTTAGTAGTGATAATTTTTGCACGTGCTTGTCTCAAATTTGATATGACGTACATGAAATTTTATTAATCACCAAGGCTAATTAAATTTTCTTAACCTAAATAATTTATCTTGAGTTAATTTTAGATTTATTTTGGACTAACTGAAAAATTCAAAATTAACAAAATAAAACATCTTCTCGACCTATTTTTATTCCTTGCTTAATTATTAATTATGGAACATGATGAGAGTTATTGAAGCTAATCACTTATGTATGTTATGATTGAAGATAATCACTTGTGTATGTTGTGATTGAAGGTAATCACTTGTGTATGTTGTGATTGAAGGTAATCACTTATGTTTTCACTTGGTGTCAGTTACCGAAAATGTTGTTCCAATGTATGTTGGTTGGCATGTCGCATATTAATTTCGTATATTTTCTCATGAGTTAGTATAATCGAGCTCTTTGTGAATGTGGATGTGTATGTGTATCGATTACCGTTAGCTGAATAAATTGACGATCAAGAATAAATGTCCCCTTCCAATAATTGAATATTTGTTTGATCAATTGAATGGTGCTTGATGTTTTCAAAGATCGACATGAGGTCGGGCTATCATCGACTAAAGATCGGACCATCGGATATACCAAAGTATGCATTCTGAACTCGCTATGAGCATTATAAATTTAAAGTATGCCCTTTGGACTGACAAATGCTCCTGCAGTATTTATAGATTTTATTAACCAAGTCTTTTATCAGTATTTAGATTGATTCTTTATTGTATTCATTGATGACATCCTGATTTATTCAAGAAATCCCGAGCAATATCATCTAAGGACAGTATTGGAGACTTTGCGGAGGGAAAAATTGAATGACGGCGGTGGCTTCATCATTTGAAGCCCTTTTGGCCGGCCTCTCTGTTTTCTTTGTACTTTGGTTTGTTAACAGAAGGTTTTGTACCATTTGGAGTGTGTGGGATAAATACAGGAATGGTATTGGTAGAAGCAAATAATCTTATAAATTGTTGCCATCTTGGAGCAAAGGTAAAGAAAAATAAATTTAAATTGATTAGTTATGTGAGAAATCTTCTTCAAGATCTTGTGCTATTGTAGTTTAGAATGTCATTTTCTTCGCGTCAATTAATTTTCAATGTCATAGTTTTAATTAGTTCATTGATATGTTTACTAAGAGATTTAGAATAATTAGATTTTTAACGGTTAAGAGACAGGTACTACTATTTTATTTATAGATGGTGTGAAAAACTGTAAATTTGATTGGTTAATGGTTTCTAAGATAAGAAATATAGTGAAGATAGCAAATCAATTTCATCACTTACTTTGGGTTGAAGAAAGTAGACAAAATTGAAAATATAATGATTTGATAGGGTTTAGGTGAGAAATTATTGATTTTCTGGTCATACTTTCAATTTCATTAGTTGGCACCAGTTCCTAATCTGCATATTTATTTTTTAATAAGCGTGATCCACACGTTCTAATATACACTTGAATTTTATTCATTATTATATAAAGGATAATGTCATTATTATCATTGCTAATGATCACCCTTTCATGTGGGAATGTAATCACTGTCACATTGTTTATTGGAATAATTTTTGTTCACTGGACAATGTAACAATAGCTTCACTTCATATGCAGTGACAATAAATAGTATTAGTGTTTGTTTGTATATGTTTAAATTATAATTTAAATTGATCAAATTAATCAAATATATATTTTATATACACATTTAGTAGAATACACAATTTACTACTCATTTATTATTTACACATTTCATAAGATTTAGAATTTATAAATACTTAAAAACAATTTCAATACCACCAAACATGCACTTGCTCAAATAGAAATGTTTATTATGCGACAGTCAAATTTTGTTTTTAAATTTTAAATAAAGCTTTCTAGAAAGGTCACAAAAATAATTACTAGAGTGCTTTTTCGAAAAACAATGACAGCTACATCTTTAGTCATTGTTGAAAACATGAATCAAAGGATATTGCAGTTGTTGTGGAAAACACGTAGGCTAAATTATGTTGGGCTATTGACTATTTGATTTCTTAAGAGGAATAATTAAAGTTATTATATATTGATTATTGTTTTTATAATTAACATATTGATGATAAATATATTTACACTTTGGTAGATGACTGCTGCTCTCCTTTGGACGCCTGTCTTAAGTAATCTGCCCGCCTCATCGGTCCGCCCGTCTCATTGTTCTCATATGCCCGCCTACACTAGATAGACAACTGTAACCCAGCTGCCATCCAATTAATCAGACAGACGGTCTATAGAACAACAGTTACCCACATCCATTGGAAATATGAAACACCAGCAGTTGAAGAAAACGAAACGTCTCTCATTAAATCCTAATTATGAAGAAGATGAAAAGACACTCGCCATTAATGATCATTGAAGATACAGCTGCGGGTCATTCCTATAAATAGGAGATCAACCCTCCAGGTAAAAACACAACATATATACTCAATATTGTTATTCTGCATATTTGAGTTTATCCCATACTAATTATCACGCCAGAGTGGAAACGGAGGACAAAGCCCCACCATCTTTTGCAGGTCTCCACCACTGCTGTCGTCGTACTTGGAGGAGAAGAAGACATATAATCATCACATATATTTGTATGATGGTGACTCGTTTAAAAACATCGTTGAATTATTAAATTTTAATCCATATTAAGTATTGGAGTTTCATTCAAGATTCCTGAATTCTACTTTTCTTTTGAGCTTTAGGTTGATTTGTTTATTTGAGTTTTTACGTTATTTTTAATCTTGACTTTTATCTTAAAAGATGAAATTTTTTAAGAAAAATATTATAAATCTTTGTATGTTGATTATTGTTGTTATATTTTAGCGATGTGAAATTTTATCCTCACAGTACGTAGTCTAAATAACAATTTTAGTTCATGATTTTAGCAAAATTATTGATGAATTATAACTTTAAGTCAATGTAGCACGAGACTTAAAAGTTTAGAACTAAAAATCTTACTATTAGCCTTTTTTTTCACTCTTTTATATTGATTCTTGAGACATGAAGAGAAATTAAGTTCTCAAATTAAGTTTAAAGGAGACTTTGCGGTTTGCATCCAACGCAATCCGACATATCATGAGTTTGCAAATGTCCTAAATCCCTGTGGATGCCAAAATCTTAAATGAAAGGTCGAAACATGACCAAGGCGAGAATACTATAAATAAAAACTAGAAGACGAATTACTCAAATGAAAAGAAGACGAATCAACATTATCACGCTTTGCCAACCGGGTACTTTTAGGTCATCTAAAATGTAACGACCGAAAAATTTGTCTTTTAAATTTCAAGAAAATAAAATTTTAACTTTTGACGTCACAACGAACTTCTGCATACGATTTAAAATATTTTAGTAGCGATAATTTTTGCACGTGCTTGTCTCAGATTTGATATGACGTACATGAAATTTTATTAATCACCAAGACTAATTAAATTTTCTTAACCCAAATCAAATATCTTGAGTTAATTTTAGATTCATTTTGGACTAACTGAAAAATTCAAAATTTTAGATTTATTTTGGACTAACTGAAAAATTCAAAACTAGCAAAAATAAAACATCTTCTCGACCTATTTTTATGCCTTGTTTAATTATTAATTATGAAACATGATGATAGTTATTGAAGGTAATCACTTATGTATGTTGTGATTGAATGTAATCACTTATGTTTTCACGTGGTGTCGGTTACCGAAAATGTTGTTCGATGTATGTTTAAACCGTTGGCATGTCGCTTATTAATTTAGTATATTTTCTCATGAGTTAGTATAATTTACTAACTCATGAGAAAAAAATCAGGTCTCTTCTCACCCCAAAATAATTAATTGTCTAGATTGAAAAGGTTGGCGGCGAGCGTAAAGTACGACATTGAAAGAAAAAGACTTGGTTTATTTATTTTATGGTTTGACGTCGATATAATTGAGCCCTTTTTGATGTAAAAACTTAAGTACAATGTTTGATTAATTATATTTAATTTTGTAAAGTGCTATAAAAATCGATTCTATATTTTAGATTGACGGTTGGAATTTAAAGATGAAGAATTATGAAGTGGTTTCTGAAAATTTCAGAATTGTGCCTTTAACTTTAAAGTATCGTAACTTATTGTGTACTTTGAATTTTTTAGTCAAACTAGTATCATTTGATAGGTATATAAGTAGTATAATAACATAATTATGAATTTATTATGATCATTTTACCAGACTGCGTCAGTGCACCCACGACAATTTTTCAAGCAACTTTGGCCATATTTTCCACATATCAAACGACATGGTTAAGGTCTAAAATTTTAATATGTTCTATCCTAATGTCCCAAGTATTTACAGTTCGAATCTCATAATTTTTGGAGTACGTTTAGATGGTAAAATAATTTTAGCGTCGCCTAATGCGATTTTGGTAAAATCTTAAGAATTTAAAAATTAATTCATCTTCCTTTGCGCTTGTTACTTTCTACCATAGTTAAATTTTTAAAATCATTCAAGGGCATGGAAAAGCTTATTTGGAGTCGTTAAATAATATTTAACGATTTTTAAGTGACCTCAGAGTTGAAAAAACACGGAGTGTTACTGACTTGGTATCGAGATAGTGGTTTACTTTTCTGTAGATTCGCATAAATTTTCAAATTTTATTTTATTTTATATGGTATTTATTTTATTGTGTGAAGCTAAAAATTTAGAAGTTGTGATTTTAAAATTTAAGTGTCACTACTCACCATTACCGCCCTATACCAGCTCTGAGGTAAAGAAAGTTTGAGAATTTTATGTTTAAGTGTAATGTATGTGAAACTTATATTTATGAAATATTATTTGATTTTATTTATGATAAAATATTACGTTAAGTTGAAATGTTAATGTGGATATTAAACTTTTGCACCATAAATGTTTTGAAAAACATGACTAAATTTTAAAAAAGTTTATTTTAGTCCTCAAGATTTAATTAAAAGATGATAGAAACCAACATAATCGGACTCTTCATAATTGTTATTTTGGACATGGTATCACTTAGTGAGTTTTATCTAGAACGAGACGAGGTGACAAGAAGAGATTATGAGTGTTTCGTCTCCAATCCCGAGTGGACTCTCAATCAGCATGTCGCAAGCCACGGAGCATCACAAGTTAGGGCAATGAACCACAGGTTTGTGACAACAAGATGTTGTCTTTAATGGTATTCTTGCCATTTTCTAAAAGTGGTGGTTAAGGGATCAAACCTTAGGCCCCTCGAATGGCTAAAAATATCTTTCATATATGATGTATGTCTAGCTAACATTAATGTCAGAAAATAGATAGTATACTAGAGGTTAGTATGCCATCTGGAGGAACTATAGATACATATAAAGTAGCTACGACAGTTCAAATAGATTTTGATAGAATTGTTTTGTCATCAACCCGCATGTTATAAATATGAGAAAATTTGATATCATCTTGGATATGGATTGGTTATGTAATAAACGCGCTACTTTTGTATGTTTTTAGAAAGAATTAGTCTTTTGAAGACCTGGAGAGAATGAGTTTTAAATTTTATGGGTTGAAGATTAAAGCAATTCATTGCTTCATCTCAGTTTTGCAGGCAGAAAAGTTGCTATGGATAAATGATTTATCAGACCGAGTGATTTATCACTTAGTGAGTTTTTAATCAATCTCACTGGCACCTCATTTGAGGAAATATCAGTGTATAATGTGCCAGCGGTTCGAGAATATGCCGATATGTTTCCAAATGACCTATCGGGTATCCCACTTAATAGGCAAGTAGAATTTACGATAAATCTAACACCTAGAGATACATCCATGTCAAAGGCTATGTATCAGATGGCACCAAAAGAATTGAAAGAGTTAAAAATACAATTGGAGGAACTGCTAGATAAATGATTTATCAGACCGAGTGTTTCTCCATTGAGAACCCCAATTCTCTTAGTGAAGAAGAAAGATGGGTCGATGTGAATGTGTATCGATTACCGTTAGCTGAATAAATTGACGATCAAGAATAAATGTCCCCTTCCAAGAATTGAATATTTGTTTGATCAATTGAAGGGTGCTTCAGTGTTTTCAAAGATCGACATGAGGTCGAGCTATCATTAACTAAAGATCAGACCATCGAATATACCAAAGTATGCATTCTGAACTCGATATGAGCATTATAAATTTACAGTAATACCCTTTGGGGTGACAAATGCTCTGCGCAGTATTTATAGATTTTATTAACCAAGTCTTTCATCAGTATTTAGATTGATTCTTTATTGTATTCATTGATGACATCCTGATTTATTCAAGAAATCTCGAGCAATATCACCGAAGGATAGTATTGGAGACTTTGCGGAGGGAAAAATTGTATGCCAAATTCAAGAAATGTGAATTTTGGCTAGACCGAGTATGATTCCTTGGTCATGTTGTGACGGCTAAGGAAATTGAGGTGGATCTATCAAAAGTTGAAGTTGAGTCAAACTCGCTAGCACTGTCGAATGTTAGAGAAGTGAGAAGTTTTCTAGGTTTAACCAACTATTATCGCCGATTTATAGAATGATTTTCAAAATGTTCCCATGACATAGTTCACTCGAAAGGGTGTTAAATATGTTTGGTTCGAGAAATGCGAACGGAGTTTTCAAGAGATAAAGGTAAAGCTAGTTTCTACACAATACTAGCTTTACCCAAAGGTTCAGCAAACTACATAATTTACAGTGATGCATCAAAGTTTGGTTTGGGTTTTGTTTTGATGCAACATGGAAATGTGATAGCTTATGATTCAAGGAAGTTGAAGCAGTATGAATAGAATTATCTAACACATGATCTTGAACTTGTAGCGGTAGTTCACGCTTTGAAAATTTGGCTTCATTACCTTTATGGAAGCAAGTGTGCTGTTTACACCGACCATGAAAGTCTCAAGTACTTCTTCACCTAAAAGGAGTTGAATATGAGACAACGACGGTGGTTGGAATTAGTAAAAGACTACACGACCGCACTATCTTGTACTATCTGGATAAGGCTAATGTAGTCGCGGATGCTCTAAGCAGAAAGAATATGGGTCGGTTTGTCTGCATTGCTGCAATCGAAGCAAGATAACTTGACCAAGGTATTGAAAATTTGAGAATTGAAGTTTTAGCGACACCGGTCGAGCATAAGCAATGATAGCAAGTCTAATAGTAAAGCCAACACTCAGAGATAGAATTGTGTCAACTCAGAAGGATGATCCTTTCTTGGAAAAGGGAACTGAAAAGATTAAAGAGTTTGAAATAGCTGAAGACAAGGTCAGTTATGCATGCCTAAGGATGAAGGTCGATAAATAAGATTTAATCTGAAGCTCATTCCGCTCCTTATCTTTGTGTATCTAGGAGGAACCAAAATGTATAAGGATTTACATAATACATTGTGAAGAAATATGAAATGAGTTATAGCTCGTTTTGTGTCAAAATACTTGGTGTGTCAACAAGTGAAGGCAGAACATCAGAGGCCATCATGACTATTAAATCCAATGGATATACTGGAGTAGAAATGAGAGAAAATCGTAACGGATTTTGTTGTATGTTTTCTAAGATCGGCAAGAGGTCATGATGCCATCTAGGTTGTAATAGAATATTTGACGAAATCTTTTCATTTTCTGCGATCTAAATGATTTCAGTTTAGAGCAACTAACTGCAACTAACTACAGCTTGTATGTCGTCAGGAAAACTTTCCGATTTCATAGAGTACCAGTGTCCATTGTATCGAACCGAGACATGAGGTTTACCTCAAATTTTTGGAAAACTCTTCAAGGAACTTTGGATACTAAATTGAAATTTAGTACAACTTATCATCCTTAGATCGACGGGCAATCTAAACGAACTATTCAAATCTTCGAGGATATGTTGAAAGCATGTGTCTTAGATTTGGGTGGTAAATGGAAAAGTCACATACTGTTGGTGGAGTTCGCTTATAATAATAGCTTTCAAGGTATTATCAGCATGGCACTATATGAGGCATTGTATGGTCATTGAAGTTGATCACCAATTTATTGGGATAATGTTGGCAAAAGAAGAATTTCGGGTCAAAGTTAGTTGAGAAAATAGTGGAAGCGATAGACAAGATCAGATACAAAATTAAGACAGTGCAAGACCGTCAGAAAAGTTCGATCAAAGAAGAAAAGATTTAGAGTTCGGAGTCGACGGAATTTTTTTTCCTGAAGATAGCCCCTATGAAATGAATACTTTGTTTTGGTAAGAAAGAGAAGTTGAGACCATGATTCATCGGCTCATTTGAGGTTCCTCAGAAAGTTGGAAAGGTGGCGTATCTTCTGGCATCGCAACCCGAACTTTCGGCAGTACACAACGTATTCCACGTTTTGATGTTAAAGAAGTACGTGCATGATCCTACGCATGTGGTAAATTATGAGTCTTTGGAATTGTAGAATGATATGACTTATGAGGAAGCGTCTGCGGTGGTTCTAGAGAAAACGTCCATGTTTTAAGAAACTATGAGGTCTATTTAGTCAAAGTTCGATTGGGGTAGGCACAAAAAGAATGAGTTCACTTGGGAAAGAGAAGAAGATTCATTAACTAAGTACTCGGACCTCGTAAATCAAGTAATTTATATTTCAAGAACGAAATTATTTTAAGTTGAGAGGGTTGTAACGACCAAAAAATTTGTTGTCTTTTAAATTTCAAAAAATAAAATTTTAACTTTCGGCGTCACTCTGAACTTCTCATATGATTTAAAATATTTTTGTAGCGATAATTTTTCCACGTGCTTGTCTCAGATTTGATATGACGTATATGAAATTATATTAATCACCGAGACTAATTAAATTTTCTTAACCCGAATAGTTTATCATAAGTTAATTTAAGATTTATTTTAGACCAATCGAAAAATTGAAAACTAACAAAATAAAACATCTCCTTGACCCATTTTCATTCAATTCATTCATTTTAGTTTTGGCCATTTTTCAGCTAAATTTTTACTTAGAATCAACTTCATTATCGTGATATTCTACTGCAACAAAGACTTCTCCAAATAGCCCCTCATTTCTTGCCAAATTAAACACACCAAACGCGACCTTAATGACTAAGAAAAAACCATTCACTTCCTCCCTTTTCCTTCACCCATTTTCTCCCATGATCAACACTTTTACCCACCTTGTTACCCACCTATTGTAGCTAATTTACCCCGATCAACTGCCGAAAACCGTTCCCAAAGATCCCCATTTTCACTCATTCGATCAATCCCAAAATCCTAGCTTTTTACTCCAATCTCATCTCCATTTCTCCACAGATTTGAGTCCTAAGTTTCTTCAACAAGAAAGTCATTTTTTCTTCTGTTCTTTCCCAAAATAAACCTCATACCATTTCCCACAAAGGTCCAAAGAAAACTACCCATTTTTCCCCTCCAAAATCCAGCCAGAAATTTGTTGAAAATCGGCTCCCATCAAGTCCTTTCTCCATCAGTGTTTTTGGCATTAAAGATCATCAAATTCCATCCTCCAAAGGTCCCCTTTCAACCCCAAAAACTCTTATTTTTTCTGCTCTTTAACCACCATGAACAAGTAGCAATATCCGCTCTATTCTGTCCAAATTTTTGGCCATCTAAGTCAAAGATTTTGAGCCCCAAAGGTCTCTGTTTGACCCAAAAATCATATTTTTCCTCCTCCTTCTTCACCTCTATTTTTAATCACTCAAACTACACTACAACATTCGGATTTTGAGAAACGAAAAGGCAAGCACAGGGTCATTATTTGAGGAAAGAAATTGCCATTTTTAAACCACAAATCAATTCAATGGAAATTCCATTTTCAAGGTGGTTTATTATCCTACTTAAAGCATGACGTTGCGAAAGTTCAAGTATCATACCCACAGAGATTTAGATAGTCCTACACAATTAAATTAACATTAACAGAATCAATTTAACTTTTGAAGTTTGAATGCCTAAAAACTAATTAAATTATTAACTAAAAAGAATTAACTAATTATAATTTAAACAAATAAAAGTTGACATCAAATTACTTTAAATATGGGAAAGAAAAGTACTAGGATCCCAAATTCACTTGTAGTAGTCAATTCTTTTATCTGGATTATTGAATTTGATAACATACATGAGTTAAATAAATAAAGTTAAAGGTGCCCTTGTAAGGATTTTTAGACTAGGACCCCGGAGACTAGAGATGAGAATTTAGAAATCGCTCACCATCCTACTTCTAAGAATACAAGTGTTTAATTCTTATCACTTTGAGGGGAGGGGAGGGAGGGGAGGGGAGGGGAGGGAGGGAGAGGGGGGAAGTATGGTATGAATTAATAAGAACCAAATTCGCTAGAACACCTCGAAATTGGAGAGAAAAGAATTATAAGTGTGATATTGTACGAGAAGTATAACGTAAGAATGACTACAAAGGGTACAGGATTATAAATATATTAACAACACAATATTGGTCGTGGTCTAATATAGGTGTAAGTTTAATATTTGGCTAATCACACACTCACTAAATGTCGAACATTATATAAGCAAAAATTTATTTATGGTGTTGTTTAATATCTTTCTAATATCTTTCTAAAAGTCTTTGCTTTATATTCGAACATGAGGCATCCGGTAAAAAATTTAACACTGAATATATCTTTTGTGATTCTCTTAGCTTAATTTAGGTTTGTATTTTAGTACATGTTCGGTTTCCTTTTTCAACCAAAAAAATCCATTTTCAAGTATGAGTTTTTTGACTTTTCAAAAGCATTTTTGATGAAATGACCAAAATGTCCTTTTAACTTTCAAATACCATTTTATTGATTGAGGGCAGTTTTGTCAAAAAGTGGATTTTTTGTCAAAAAGTGGCCCACCACATTAAATGGAAAATGGATTTTGAAAGAGAAAAAAGCCAACCAAACATGCTCTTAGTTTTGTGTTTGCTCGAGGACGAACAAATGTTTAATTTGGGAGTGTTTGATAAGTGCATTTTGTGCACTTATTCGAACTTTAAAACTAAGCTTTTGTCCCATTATTTTTATAGATTTTCTACTTAATTTAGTGTACTGTTGTTTCAAATTTCAGTTTTGGACCCGTTTATAAGCAAATGGAGAAGAATTGATGAAAAGAACAACAAAATGGAAGATTTTTAGGAAGTACGAGGATCAAATTGTACTCAATTGAAGCTTGAATGACCATATTGGAGGTTATTGAAAGTTTTGAGAACTAAAGAAGCCAAAATTCAAAGTTGGAGGACTAACTGGCACAGAGGAGAACTTTTAAACTAGGCGATCGCCCAAGCTTATAGTTGGGCGAATGCGCGACCTCAAATCCATCCAACAGAATCATTTTCTTTGGCATTGTGATCATCCAGTGCACAAGCTTATAGTTGGGCGAATGTGCAGCCTCAAATCTATCAAATGAATCATTTTCTTTGGCTTGGGCGATCATCCAGTGCAAATTTTCACAGCCAAATTTTTTGCATTTTTGAGTTCGACTTCAAATTAGGAAACATTTTGGGCTACGATTTTGACAATTTTTTTGGGATCTTTTGCGGCCCAAATTCAGCTCTTTTGTTCACCATAGTTTCGACCATTTTCCAACTCCATTATCATCCCGTATTTAGGGCAAAACCTGATCCAACTAACCGTAAAAAATACACTCCCAAACAGCCCATTATTTCCTGCTAAATAAACACCCAAACAACTCTTTAATCTCTGCAAGAAATATACCCCAAAACAGCCCCTTAAATCACTTGAAAACCGCACATTTCACTCTCCATTTTCCAGCCCACTTCTCTCCCATTTTCAACACCATTTACCCACCTTCTAACCCACTTAAAATGTAGCCAAACATCCCTCATTTTCCACAGGAAAACTGCCCTAGTCGACACCATTTTCTCTTGAAGAAACTTCCCAAACATCCCTAAAACCATTATGAAAACGCCCATTTCTCCTCTATCCTTCACCCTATTTCTCCCCATTCTTCAGCCCTATTTCTCCCTCATGATCAGCACTTTTTAGCTAATTTGACCCCAATCAAACTGCTAAAAAGCGTCCCCAAGGTTCCTCCATAAACCCGCTGAAAACAGGTCTCAAGATTTCCTCCCAAAACACACGCTAGAAACAACCCCTTTAGGTCCCATTTTCTATCAACAATATTATCCCATGCTTCCTTCCAAAATCATCCACCACCTACCCATTTTAACTTTTTCACCAACTATTTTCCTGCAATTTACGTTTGTTTTTTCTCCCCTCTTTTGGCCATCGATTTTTTCCTTTTCCCAATATTTAGATCTCGTGCTATAATACTATATTTTGGGAAAACAAAAAGGCAAAGGCACGGATTTATTTTAAAGAAAAGTACAGTCAATTTCTTTACTCAATTCAACTCAACAAGACTTTGATTTAAAAGGTAGTTTCTTATACTACTTAAATTGTGTTTCACGATTTTTTTTACGTAGAGAAAATGATATGTAAATTATATGTCATGTTTAACGATAAAGATAGAAAATTATGTTAGTGATTGAAGGTAATCACTTAAGTATGATAGTGATTAAAGGTAATCACTTAAGTATGTTAGTGATTAAAGGTGATCACTTATGATTTCATGTGGTGCTGGTTACCAAAATTAGGTTGTTCCTATGTATATTTAAATTAATAGCATGTCGTATATTAATTTCGTATTATTTTCTCTTTTGATAGTATAATTTACCACTACGTGTTTTTTTATGAAATACTCTCCCCAAAATGATTAAACACTCAAATTGATGTGTTTGGAGTTGCTGCGATGGTGTTAAAATAGTGACCTTGAAGAAAACGGCGTAGTTTGATATTAATTATATTTTGGCATCGATATAATCGAGCTATTTATGATGTAAAGTTTAATACATTGTTGAACCTGTTTTTAATTGTAAAGTTGAGAAAAACTGAATTTGTTATTAATTGCCGTTTCGGAATTGGAAGATAATGTTGTCCAGATTTCCGTCCCCAACTTTGAAATGTTATAACTTATTCTGTACTTTGACCTTTTAAGCCAAATCAGTGGCGTTTGGTAGGTATATAAGTTTTCTATTAACAGAATTTAGATTTACTCAAAAATATTTTCGTATGAATTTATTATGTTAGTTTTACCAGGCTCTGTCAGTGCACCAGGATAGTTTTTCAAGTAACTTTGGCCACATTTTTCACATATCAAATGACATGTTTAAGGTTTGAAATTTTAGTATGTTGTACTCCACGGTCCCAAGTATTTACAATTCAAATCTAAAAAAATTTGGAGTACCTTTAGATGTCAAATAATTTATAGCGACACTTAAAGCATTTTTCATAAAAGCTTAAGATTTTAGAAGATTAACTCTTTTTTCCTTGGACCTTCTTACTTTCTGCAATAGTTAAATTTTTAAAACCTTTCAAGGACATGAAAAAGTTTATTTGGAGTCATAAAATTTTATTTAAAGATTTTTAAGTGACCTCTTGGGTTAAAAATATCTGGGACATTACAGCTTGGTATCAAAACTCGATTTTACTTTCTATAGACTCGTGTATATTTTAAAATTTTATTTTATTTTATTTTTTCAAGTTAAACTTTTAGAAATTAAAATTTTAGAATTTAAGTGTCACTAGTCGCCATCACCACTACGCCAGTTCTGTGGTAAAGAAAGTTTGATAATTTTTCTTTTTATGTTTAACTACGACGTAAATGAAACTTATATTTATGAAATTCTATATTTGCTTCATTTTCGATAAAATGTTACGTTGATTTGAAATTTTTAAAGTGGATATTGAAATTTTTGCACCATAAATATTTTGAAAATGTGACAAAAAATTTCCGCGTTGAGCCATTTGCACAATCATTTCAATTAGGATATGTACCAATAGCTCTCACCGCTACAATTGCTTTAGTGGAAACACCGGTGAAAAACGGTGGTTAGGCCCCAACCTACTATGTTCGTTTACTTAGTAGTGGTTAGCAACATACATGCAGAGGTGACACGATCCGTTGATCAAAGCTTCTTAAAATCTCGTGCTAAAGAGCGTAGAGGTTCAAGTTCTATCAAGGTAAATTTTGCTCCTCAGAATTTAATTAAAAGATGATACCCACCTAATTGGACTCTTTATAATTGGTATTTCAGACATAGTTCCATCGAGAGTGTACTATCTAGAGCGAGCCGGGGCTACAAGGAATGATTACATACATTTTGCTTTGGATCTTGAGTGGTCGACTGGCCATCATTTCGGTATCCATAGGGCAGCACATATCAGAACGATGAACTACGATTTGGTGATAACCGATGTTGAGTCCATTTCACATATGATTGATCCACTAATTGGTCCGGGACAGCCGGTTGTCATGGAGATTCACTATTTACGTTCTTATTGATTCTGGCATAACGCATTCATTTATATCTAATGCATGCGTAGCTAAAGTTAATGTTTCATATCAGAAAATTGATAGTATACTAGTAGTTAGTATGCCATAAGGAAGAATTATAGATACAAATAAATTAGCTAGGACATTTCAGATAGATTTTGATATGTTGGTTTTGTCAGCAGGCCTGCATGGATTGATTGCGTAGTAATCACACTGCAATTGTATGTTTTGAGAATGAAGTAATCTTTCAAAGACCAAGAGAGAAATAGTTCAAATTTTATGGGTCAAAGATTAAAGCACTTCTCTGCCTCATCTCAACTTTGCAGGCAGAGAAGTTGCTAAACAAACGAGATTATCAAGGGTTTTTTGTCAATCTCACGGACACCTTATCTGATGAATTATAAATAGATAATGTACCAGTGGTTCGAGAGTACATCGGCGTGTTTTCCAGAAGCTATTGGGTATCTCACCATATAGGCAAGTGGAATTTACTATAGATCTGATAATTGGAGCGGCACTCATGTCAAAGGCTCTGTATCATATGGCACCAAAAAATTTCAAGAGTTAAAAAGAAATTAGAAGAGCTTTTGGATAAAGAATTTATCAGACCGAGTATTTCTATATGGAGAGTCTCGGTTTTCTTCGTGAAGAATAAAGATGGGTCGATGAAAATGTGTATCGACTACCGTAAGTTAAATAAATTAACGATTAAGAATAAGTATTCCTTCCTAGAATTGAGGATTTGTTTGATCAATTGAACGGTGCTTCAATATTTTCCAAGATCGACTTTAGGTCGCTATCATCAATCGAAGATCGAGCCATCGAATATACCAAAGCTAGCATTTGAATTCGCTATGGGCATTATGAATTTATCATAATGCCCTTTGGGGTGACGAATGCTCATGCGGTATTTATGGATTTAATGAACCGAGTCTTTCATTAGTATTTAGATCGATTAAATATTGTATTCATTGATGACATCTTGATTTATTCCAAAAATCCCGAGCAACATCAAGAACACAAGAGGAGAGTATTGAAGACATTGCGAGACAAAAGTTATATGCCAAAATCAAAGAATGTGAATTTTGGATAGATCGAGTAAAATTCCTTAGTCATCTTGTGACGGCTAAGAAATTGAAGTGGATCCATCAAAAGATGAGGTTGTGTCAAACTAGCCAGCACCGTCGAATGTTGGAGAAGTGACAAGCTTTCTAGGTTTAGCCAACTATGATCGACAATTCATAGAAGGATTCCAAAATAGCTAGTCCTATGATGCAGTTAACTCGAAAGGGTGTTAAGTATGTTTGGTCCGAGAAATGTGAACGGAGTTTTCAAAGTTCAAGGATAAGCTAGTGACTGTACCAACACTAGCTTTATCCGAAGGTTCAGAAGGTTACGTAATTTACAGTGATGCATCGAAGCTCGGTTTGGGTAATGTTTTGATGTATCATGGAAATGTGATAATTTATGCTTCAAGACAGTTGAAGCAATATTAGTATAACTATCCGATGCATGATCTTGAACTTGTGGTGGTAGTTCATGCTTATAAAATTTTGGCGCCATTACCTTTATGGGAGCAAGCGTGAGATTTACATTGACCATAAGAGTCTCAAGTACTTCTTCACCCAGAAGGAGTTGAATATGAGACAACGAAGGTGATTGGAACTCGTAAAGAATTATGAATACACTATCTTGTACCATCTCGATAAGCCAATATAGTCGCGGATGCTCTAAGAAGAAATTATGGGACAGTTATCTACATTGTAATCAAAAGAAGATAACTTGATCAAGGATTTTGAGAATTGAAGTTTTAGCGCCATTGGTGCAAGGATCTGCGTGATAGCAAGTCTGACATTAAAGCTGACATCAGATATAGAATTGTGGTAGCTCAGGGTTGAAGTGGAAATCGAAAAGATGAAAGAGTTTGAAATAGCTAAAGACAGAGCTTTTATGTTCAAAGGTCAGTTATGCATGCCTAAGGATGAAGGTATGAGAAATCAAAAAAATCCTCCTATATCTATATATAAACACTAGTTAACAAGAATACACAAGAAAAGCACTTCAAATTGTTGATGAATGGTTAGGCCTTTTGGAACAACCTTTCTAATTACAAATTTTTATTCATTTTACCCTTTAATAACTCATAATCAAATCTTGGTAAATAACTATTTTCAACTTGACAATTTAAAACAAACTTTTCAAATAGGTACTTGAAGGTTCATTATTTTAGTTTAGGGTCTCCATTTTCTAAAGATTTTTATTTTATACTCTCTTCGACTTGAAATTTATCTTAAGCTCATTTTGTTCCTTACGCCGCACATCCAAGAGGAACCAAAATGTATAACGATTTACATAATACATTTTGGTGGAGAAACATGAAAGGAGTTATAACTCGTTTTGTGTCAAAATATTTGGTATGTCAACAAGTGAAGGCAGAACACCATAAGCCGTCAATGTCATTAAATCCAATGGATATACCTAGGTGGAAATGGGAGAAAATTGAAATGGATTTTGTTTTAGGTTTTCCTAGATCGACAAGAAGTCAAGATGCCATTTGGGTCGTTGTAGACCCCTTACGAAATTTGTTCATTTTCTGTCGATCAGAATGAATTACAGTTTAGAGCAGTTAGCTCAGTTGTATGTCAGAGAAGTTGTTCGACTTCATAGAGTACTAGTGTCCATTGTATCAGACCGAGAGCTCAATTTTTTTGAAAAGTCTTCAAGGAGCTTTGGGTACTAAATTGAAATTCAGTATGGCTTATCATCCTTAGACTGACAGGCAATCAGAACAGACTATTCAAATCCTTGAGGATATGTTGAGAGCACGTGTCTTAGATTTTGATGGCAAATGAGAAAGTCACTTGCCGTTGGTGGAGTTCGCTTATTATAATGTCTTTCAAGCTACTATCGGTATGGCACCATATGAGGCATTGTATGGTCGTTGATTTCAGTCAACAATTTGTTGGGATGAAGTCGGTGAAAGAAAAATTTTAAGTCCAGAGTTGGTTGACAAAACGAGAGAAGCGATAGACAAGATCACGTCCAGAATTAAGACAACGCAATACCGTCAGAAAAGTTATGCCGATCAAAGAAGAAAAGAATTAGAGTTTGGGTCGGCGAAAAAAAAAATTGAAGGTATCCCCAATGAAAGGAATACTGCATTTTAGAAAAAAAGAAAAGTTGAGACCACGATTCATAGGCCCATTTGAGGTTCTTGAGAAAATTGGAATTGTGGCGTATCGTCCGGCATTTTGCCACTTGAACTCTCGACAGTGCACAACGCATGCCACATTTCGATGTTAAGAAAATACGTGCACGATCCTACGCATGTAGTAAAATATGAATCGTTAGAATTAAAGAAATATATGACTAATGAGAAAGTGCATGCGCTGGTTGTAGAGAGAAAAGTCCATGTTCTAAGAAACTGGGAGGTCCTTTTAGTAAAGGTTCAGTGGGGGTAGGCACGAGGAGGATGGGGTCACTTGGGAAAGAGAAGAAGATGTCTTATCTAAGTACCCAAACCTTGTAAACCAAGTAAGTTAAATTTCGTAGATAAAATTATTTTAAGTAAGGAGGGTTGTAGCGACCAGAAAATTTGTCGTATTTTAAATTACAAAAAAAAAAATTTAACTTTCGGATCGCTACTGAACTTCTTAGTATGTTTTAAATATTTTAGTCAAGATTAATTTTTGCACATGCTTGTCTTTTATTTTTATATACGAACTTAAAATTTCATTAATCATCGAGACTAATTTAATTTTCTTAACTCGAATAACTTTTCTCGGAATCAATTTTGGATTAATCGTGAACTAATTGTTTAAATTAAAAACCAACGGAAATTTAAACATCTTCCTACTCATTTTATGTTAATTTTGTTTATCTTATTTGCGGCCCAAATTCAGCTCTTTTGTTCACTTTTCCAACTCAATTATCATCATGTATTTAGCCCAAATCCCGATCCACCTAATCATTAAAAATACACCCCAAACAGACTCCTTATTTCCTGCTAAATAAACATCCAAACAGTCTCTTAATTTATGCAAGAAAGACACTCCCAAACAACCCCTTTGAAACATTTGAAAACTGCACCTTCACTCTCCATTTTCCAGCCCACTTCTCTCCCATTACAACACCATTTACCCACCTTCCAATCCACTTAAAATGCACCCAAACTCCCTCATTTTTCACAAAAAACCGTCCCCAGTCTATCCCTATTTTCACCTAGAGAAACCTCCTAAATAGCCCCTAAAACAATTATGAAAACTGCCCATTTCTCCTCCATCCTTCAGCCCATTTTCTCCCCTAGAATCAGCACTTTTTCATCTAATTTAACCATAATCAAACTACTAAAAATGTTCCCAAGGTTCTCCCCAAACCTACTAAAAACAGTCCCAAGATTTCTCCCCAAAACGTACTTGGAAACCGCCCCTTTAAGTCCCATTTTCCATCAGCTATAATAAAACATGTTTTCTACCAAAAACCGTCCACCACCTACCCATTTTCACACCTTCTAAAACACTTGAATTATAGGTGAAATACTTCTAAAAAAACCTGCAGAAAACCGGCCTTTAAATATCGGGTTTCCATCGGTTTGCCGACCACAAGATGATCATCATTCTTCCAAATTTCAAAAGTCCTCAAACTCAGCTATTAAGGGAGTGATTTTCCTCTCATTTTCAATCAACAAAAATACTCCAAAATCCTCCCTTCACTTCCAGATTTTAGCCCCCAAACCATCTCTCAAACCCACGTATTTCATGTACTTTTGTCTATTTCTAGCAAGTTTTTTTCCAACACTATTTCTCCTCCATTTTCAGTCTTTAAGTCTTTTTTTTCTCCTCAAATTCCAGGTATAAAATCACAGCAAACATCCCTTACTTTCCTTTCCATTTTCGGCCCTGCAGTAGCCAACTTGGTTAAGTTTTTCACCAACTATTTTTCAGCAATTTAGTTGGTTTTTCTCCCCTCTTTCGGTCATCGATTTTTTTCTTTTCCCGGCATTTAATACTCGTGCTATAATTCTATATATTGGGAGAACAAAAAGGCGAAGGAACAGATTTATTTTGAGGAAAAGTACAGTCAATTTCTTTACTCAGTTCAACTCAAAAAGACTTTGATTTACAAGGTAGATTCTTATACTACTTAAATTATGTTTCACGAATTTTTACGTGGAGAAAATTATATGTAAATTATATGGCATGTTTAACGATAAAGATGGAATATTATGATAGTGATTGAAGATAATCACTTAAGTATGATAGTGATTGAAGGTAATCACTTAAGTATGTTAGCGATTGAGGCAATCACTTATGATTTTATATGGTGCCGGTTACAAAAAATAGGTGTTTCCTATGTATGTTTAAATTAATGGCATGTCGCATATTAATTTCGTCCTATTTTTTCTTATGATAGTATAATTTATTACTAAGTGTTTTTGTGAAATACTTGCCGCAAAATGATTAAATCCTCATATTGATGTATTTGGCGTTGGTACGACAAACAGAAGAGTAGTGACCTCGAACAAAACGCAGCGTGGTTTGATATTAATTATATTTTGACGTCAATATAATCAAGCCATTTATTATGTAAAGTTTAATGTCAATTAAGTGGACACGTGATTTTCATCCCGATACTGAGACCGCCATTGTCCCTGTATGGATATCTTTTTCTTTATTGCCTGTTCATTTACGTGCAAAGGAATTTTTATTTACCTTATCTAAAATTGTTGTGGTGCCGTTGAGGATTGATGAGGCAACTACGACTTGTTGAGGCCTAGTGAAGCGAAATTTGTGTTGAGATGAATCGGAACATAAACTCCCGGATAGGATTTGGATTGATCGAGGTGAATCCCGTAGTTTTGTCGACCTATTGTATGTGAGAGGTTGCCCCAATTTTGTGCTAAATGCCGTCATATGGGCCATATTATTTATCGATGTAGGGGTGGGTGCTCCACCAGTAGATCCTATTGTTTGCCGTGCTACTAAGCCTTTTTGTTGCTTAGGCTACTAAGTTTGATGTTGCTCGACTCTTAAGAATGTTGTCTCTCCGGTTCCTAAGCCAGTTGATGTTCAGGTTCCTATTGCAGATAGGACCGGAAAGGGTAAGGGTAAGGGTAAGGGTAAGGGTAAAGGTAAGGGTAAGGGTAAGGAAAAGGAGATTGTTGTTGAGGCTCCTTGGCGGTGGGCCCCGCTTGTTGGTTCTTCTTCAATTGTTGTTGTACCACATCCAGTTGTTCATTTGGAGACCACCCATCAGCCTAGACATTCTATTCCCATTATTGTGGCTTCAAAGCCATGTCATGATGTTGTTTTTTCTGATCCAATTTTAGATCACATGATATTCGTCCCTCGTGATTTTTCTATTTTGTCAGAGCTAGTGCATCTTTTTTTTATATTGATCCACATGTCAGTCAACGCCTCGCGTTCGGAGGTCGATGGTTTTACTACGATTCGTAAGAAGAAAAATTGAGAGTTTTGCGCCCAATCAAACGGGGACTTGTAGTCAAACAAGTGCTTAAACGCGCACCCGGTCTTTTTGATGAGTGTTATCATCTAGAATGTAAGAGGTGTGCTAGCATATTTCTACTCATGACGATTGAAGAAATCAATTCAACTCCATCGTGTGTATTTTTGGTGGTGTTGGAGCCATTTGTTTGGAGAAGAACTTTGACTTTATCGCACGATTTCTCTCTTTTGATATGGGCTTACTGAATGAGTCGGATAAAATATGATGTTTTGGAATTTGGAGTCTCCGTTGTTTATTACTCGGTATATGCTTTTTGTTCTCCGGTTGGATGTAGAGATCTATGGGCGGTCTTCACCATATATCCTTTTACGTAGATGGGTCGTGGCTAGTTGGGGAGACTATAATGTGATCGCTCACAATGGTGAGCGTCTTGGTAGGAATATCTCGTGAAATGGGCACTTTACACTTTGCGAGATATGATGATAGGTTGTGGTTTAACGGATGCGGGTATTCGGAAGTTAGTACACGTGGATAAATAGGAGGGTTTGGAAGTGTCCGGAAAGAGTTTTGATTAACTCACCGGTTGCCTCATTTTGTTCTCGCCGATTTGTCATCTGAATTGAAGCACTTCGATCATTCACCTCTTCCGATTCGATGGTCTTCTAATGATGATTTGGGGCCTTGTCCTTTTCGATTCTTCAATGTTTGGTCTAGGCGTCATGATTTTCTCGGGCTTTGTATCTCAAAAGTTGTCATTTTCTACCCACTCTACGGAATGGCCGCTCTCGGAAAAATATTTTTAGGCTCAAACAGGGCCTTCGTTGGTGGAATCGAAATGTTTTTGGTGATATTGTTCGAGAATTAGGGATGTAGAGTGTAGGGTGGACGAGGCAGAGTTAGACCATGACAGAGATCATTCTCCTTCCCATCGTGATACTTTACATTAGGTTCGAGCGCCTGAACCGTACTTTATCTATTGAGAAGGCCTTTTGGAAACAAAAGGCGAGAGCACACGCTGGACTTGTGAGGTGATTATAACACCGATACTTTCATTCTATAGTTCGTGGGCGGCGTATTCGTGCTGTGATCCGATCTATTACTTGACTTGACGAGCGAGATGTTTGAGTCTTCTCGAGACTATTCGGTCTTGATGGTATATTTCTTCCAAGAGCTTCATCGGCTCCTCCTCACCTGTCAACCCTATTCGACCGGTATTATACCTAGATTGGTGTCCCAGTGAGGACAATTTGTAGCTTAACCGGACTCCTACTTTGACGAAGGTGCAAAGGCTATTTTTAGTATTGATCTAAATAGTGTCGTCGAGCTAGATGGTTTTCTTCTTACTTTTTGAGGTCTCTTGGGACATAGTATCGAGAGGATGTGTTTCAAGCAATCTTGGACTTCTTTGTTGGATGGCATCCGCTTAGGAGTTTTGCAACTACTTCTATTGTCTTGATTCCAAAGCGGGACAATGCCCGTAGGTGGTGAAAATTTCGTCATATCGACTTATGTACGGTGTTTAATAAGTTGATTACAAAGCTGATGAACTCACAACTGAGTACTTTACTACCTTAGATCATTTCACTCTTGGCATCGATTCATCTCAGGATAGCTCATTAGGGATAATGTCCTACTTGCACGTGGTTACTACGTACACTTGATACGAAAGTGCGATGGGGTAATATTATCCTTAAGCTTGATATGGCAAAGGCCTATGACTGCATGGATTTGAGCTTTTTGATATCCATTGTGGAGGGTTTTGGGTTCAATGCTCTTTGGATTGATCGGATACGGAGGTGTATTTCAGAGTATCGATTCTCAGTCCTGCTTAATGGCAGACTATGTCGATTTTTTTCATCATCTTGGGGTCTCAAAAAGGGTAATCCTATATCTCCATCGCTGATTATTATTGTTGCGGGCTATTTTTCATGACTATTCACTCAGTAATATCAGCATATTCTTTCGATGGCATACAAACATAGGGTGATACTCTTATCTCTCATTTGTCTTTTGCAGATAATATGATTATTTTTGTCAATGGCCAGAAGCAGTCTATCGGACGAGTATTACAGTGTATTGAGCACTATGAAGGGACTTCTTGGCAGTTGTTAAACAGAGTTAAGAGCAGGATTATCTTACATATGAGATTTTCTACTAGTCGATACACAATTTGGAGAATTTGACGAGGTTTTGTCATCACAGCAGATCCTTCACTTATCTTTGTGTTCCTTTATTTAAAAGAGCCAGAAAGATCTTTTTATATGATGACTTAATCCAGAAAGTCCAGAGTAGGATTTCCTGCTGGGCCTCGAGGCTCTTATCATTTGGGTGATGGATTACTTTGATTCGATTGGTGCTATCCTCTATTTCTCTCTATCTTCTTTAGATTATGAAGCCTCCCAAGGCTATCTGAAGAAGTTAGAGAGGATATTTGCTAGGTTCTTTTGGGACTCCAGAGACGATGCACCCAGATTACATTGGAAGAGATGGAATGACCTTTGTATTCCTACTGAGGAGGGTAGACTGGGCTTTAGGAGACTACATGATCTTGTTGATACATTCTTCTTAAAGCTCTGGTGGTTATTTAGATCTCAACGGTCATTATGGGCTCAATTTTTACTGAGTAAGCATTGTCAAGGTACCCATTCATTGCTAACTACTATTCCTTATTATGCTTCAACTGTGTGGAAGAGGCTGAAGCATATAGGCCTACCATGCGAGACACACATTGCTTGGAAGTTAGGACATGGACAGATATTCTTTTGGCATGACTGTTGGATGGACGAGTCTACATTAGCTGATCATTACCCACACCTAACACATTCTTCTATCCATGTTAGAGAATTATTTGATGATAATGGATGGAACATTGGCAGACTTCTTCGGCTTGTACCATATATTATTGTTGAGCAGATAGGGCACAAAACCTATCACTCGACGATCAGATTATGTGGAAGGATACATTGGATGATAACATGATTTGGAGTTCTATTATACCGACGACTGTCTCTTTCTTCTGCTGGAGACTGTGGCAAGGTCTTATCCCAGTTGATGTCGTGATTCAGAAGTAGATTGGGAGTCATATGGCTTCTCGTTGTTAGTGTTGCTAGGCTATTGAGACTATTCAACATTTGTTTATTGATGTAGTATTGCTGACTAGATTAGGCACTATTTTTCTGACATTTTTCATATAACCCTTCGGCTGATGGAGGGTTTTCAGTTTCACTTTTAGTCTTGATATTTCTGGGGTTTGTTTATGCGAAAGGCTCATATTATACGATTATTCCTCTCTTGATTCTCTGGTTTATTTGGACTGCGAGAAATTATGCGAAGTACCAGGATATCTCTATGGAACCTAGACGGATCATCTAGAGAGTATACCACACTATCTCACTACTACATACAGACCGTTTATTTCTAGTTATTCATTGACGAGGATATATGGATATAGCTCCTCTTTTTGGTATATCTCTTACTACTCCATCCCTTCATCCCACTATTTTAGTTTATTGGCGTACTCCACCAGTGGGATCTTACAAGGTCAATACTGATGGATGCATCAAAGATAGATTTGCAAGTGGACAGAGGATTATTAGGGATTCATCGGGTCAGTGTGTTCGCGTCTTCTTCTCTTCATATGGTGAGTGCCCTATTTTGGAGGTCGAGCTCAGGGCTATTCTTGATGGTATCATTTTTGCTCGGAGGACCTGCTTATCGATTTATGGAATGAGGCCGACTCTACTTTGGCCATTCACTGCATCACCAAAGGTAGAGGACCTTAGTCTATTCAGGCCACTCTTCGCCACATCAGACATCTCATTGCCTCCGACCGTGATATTATTTCTTATATTTATTGAAATGGCAACCAGTGGTGATTTACTTGATTCAGAAGGTTGAGATCACCGTTGCTATTTCGAATACTGCGCTCAAGACTTACCACGGCAATACTGCAGCTTTGTTCAAATTGATAGACATAAACTTCCTACAATTATGGGTCTATACATTTTTTTAGGACTTATTGTTTGAGAGGTACTACCTCCTTATTTATTACTTTATTAGTTATTCATTTCTTTTTTTGTTTTAGCTCTTCTAATTTGAGATCAGGTTTTATGTCCTCCCTCCCATATATTTTTTATGAGTTATTTATATGAGGTTTGAGTATTCGAACCCCTCCATCTTTTCTTGGTGGAGGCCTGACAATCACACTGAAGATGTAATGATGTGTTGACTGAAAAAAAAAAAAGTAAAGAAAAATAAATTTAAATTAATTAATTATGTAAGAAATCTTCTTCGAGATCTTGTGATATTGTAGTTTAGAAAGTTATTTTTCTTTTCGTCAATTAATGTGTTATGTCCTAGTTTTATTTAGTTCATTGACATATTTACTGAAAGATTCAGAATAATTAGATTTTAACTGTTAAGAGATTGGTACGATTATTTCATTTATGATGGTATGAAGAGCTACAAATTTGATTGGTTTCTAAGATAAGAAATATAGTGAAGAGAGCAAATCATTTTCATCACTTCGGGTTGAAGAAAGTGCAAAGAAAATGAAAATATAATGATTTGGTAGGGTTTAGGTGGGAAATTAATCAATTATTGATTTTCTGGTCATACTTTCTATTTCATTAGTTGGCGCGCACTAGTTCCTAATCTGCGTATCCACACATACTGATATACAAATAAATTGTTTATTCGTTAAAATATAAAGGATAATTTCATTTATTATCATTTTTAATGAACATCATTTTATGTGCTACATTATTCATTGAAATAAATTTTTATTCATTAGACAATATAGCAGTAATTTCATTTCATATGCGCTAATAATAAATAGAATTACTCAAATAAAAATATTTATCATGTTGCATACATTTTTTTAAAATTTTAAATACTACTTTCTAGAAAAGGTCACAAAAATAATTACTAGAGTGCTTTTTTCAAAAAACTATGACAGCTACATCTTTTGTCATTGTCCAAAACTTGAAGCAAAGGATATTGCACTTGTGGAAAACACAAAGGCTAAATTATATACGACTATTGACTATATGATTTCTATTTTAAAATATCAATTTTGTTAAGAAGAAAAATTAAAGTCATTATATATTAATTATTGTTTTATAATTAACATCGTTTGTAAGATGGTGACTGTTTGAGAACATCTTTGAGTTTTCAATTTTAATCCAAATTAAGTATTGGAATTTCATTCGAGATTTTAGAATTCGACTTTTCTTTTGATCGCTTTAGGTTGATTTGTTGATTTGAGCTTTTTGTACTTTTTACGTTATTTTTAATCTTGACTTTCATCTTAAAAGATGAAACTTATTAAGAAAAGCATTACAAATCTTTGTATGTTGATTATTGTTGTTATATTTTAACGATGTGAAATTTTATCTTAACAAATAATCTAATCTAAATAACATTTTTGGTTCATGATTTCAAAAAATTATCGACGAATTATAATTTAAAGCCAATGTAGCACGAGACTTAAAAGTTTTGCTTTTTGCCTTTTCTTCACTCTTTTATATTGATTCTTGAGACATGAAGAGAAATTAAGTGCTCAAATTAAGTTTAAAGGGGTACTTGGGAAGAGTTTTGACATACGAGGAATATTCTTTGAAAGAGGTAAATCAATTCTAGATGAAGTTGGAAAGGGAAGCCCAAAAGAAACTTACTGCATGTTTAGCAGTGTTAAAATTATTTTTAAGTATTTATAAGTGGTGAATTTTATTAAATATGTGGATAATAAGTGAGTAGTAAATTGTAGATCATACGAAATGTGTAGATAAAAAATATGTTTGACCAGTTTAATTAATGTAAATTATAAGTTGAACTTGACCAAACAACATGTTAAGACTGTAGACAACGTTGTCTTTAATTCTGTTTATTTTGTAAGGGCCAACTAATCTCAAAGATATGTTACAGTAAAATAAAATTGTTGAATACTCATATTCTTCTAATAAAGGAACACATCATTCTCCAACTGATACTGCTTTGCAAAGTTTGACTGAGTGAATAACCTCTGCAGATGATCTAAAACCTCATTTGTCGTTTCATACTTAGTCAATTGTGTACATATGAAATGCTCAACAGAATTGTTAACCCAAGTAATAATTTTGCATTGTTTGATTTCCAAACATCTAACAAAGTTTCATAATCACTATCTATATTATTAGGTTTCACATAGGTTCTCTGGACATAGTCCCACATCTTCTTAGTCTTAACTCTTATGAAAAATTTTCATCACATAACTCTAATACAAATAATTCTTGTCATCCAACCTCACACTAGAGGTGTCAATCCGGGTCGAGGCGAGCAGGTCGGCCCGCCTCGAAGAAGTCCGGTGACAACCAGCGCCATATTGGGGGGGTTGCGGGCCGAGTAAACCCAACCCGCGATAATTGAACACAAGCCCGGCTCACCTGTCGGCCCATCCAGGTCAAGCCCATGTGGGCCGCAGTTTGACCCGATTCAGCCCATATGAATAAAAAATTAATTTTTTTTGAAATTACGTAAAAATTTAGTAATTTATTGTAATTAAAAAAAATGGTTACATTTATGATTTATAGCAAAAAAAATGTGTTAAATTACTAAATAAAAATTTGTAACTTTTTTTTTAACGTGTATTTAATTTACCAAACGGTCCAAACCAAAGCAACTGGCTGCTTTTTGACTCAAAGCAGCCTGCTATACTTTAATGTGTGAGTTCGGCTCTCTGCTTTTTTTTTTTATACCATTACAAAATTGAATCCTTGAATTTTAAAACTTTATTATTATTATTTTCAATATTATCAAAAAGCAGACCAACGGGCTGAACCACTCGGCCCGCGGTTCAACCTTTTTGGCCCGTGAACCGCCCGCCAGAGTTCACGGTCCGCCCGCGATTACGGGTCGAGGTGGTGGGCCGATGCGAGTTTAGTCGACCCACTCGTCTTGACACCTTTACCTCACACTCTCATATTGAAACGAGTCGTCCCATTCACCCGTCATTAACAAGTAATAGAAAGAAAGCTAACACGAAGAAGAAAAGAAACAATGAAATACCATATTGCAGAAACTTGACGGATACCCTCCGGTACAATACGATCACCAAAAAGATGTGTTTGAGATTAAACTTCTTCTCATGAGATTTTGCTCTGGTACTATGTTAAAGAGTGAGAACAAAGAAAACAAAGAGATGCTAGGGATTCATGATATGGTTCAATACTAAAGAAAAGCCAAAAGTTCTTATAACCTAATTACAATAAAACTATATATAGTGAAAGAAAATAAAGAGAAAAAAAGACTATTATACCCTTAACAGATAATAAAAAGCAAAGTAACTCTATATTTGTTTCTTAAAAAAAATATATGTAATTATGTTGTTGCATTTTGTGTTCTACAACGAGCAGATCAACTTTCTCCGATCAATTTTACAAACTTCTTTGTTTTCAGTGAGGAGTTCTTAACAATATTAATGTTACAAAAATAGAAAAATACAGAGTTGGGCGAAAAGGGAAGGAGGTGCAGGGAAGCTCTCTTGTGAACCTAAGAAACTGCAAGCCTTTGTACTTACTTTTGGTGACTTTAAATTTTAGTTGACTTGATCAGAATGTGCACATACTTCAAAATTTCCTTTGCAGCATGCTGTGTTAGTATTAATCCTACTTATGGATAGAAAAGCTTTGCAAATAAAAGCTCATTCCAAGTATCTTGAAGCCCGGGTAAACACCAGTGTACACAATCGGCATAGCTCACCGGGTTTGCTAGCTGTTCTGGAGTTAACGGGCTCCATTGTTTCTTGTATATCGATGTATGTGCATCTTTTCTGTAACTTGAGAGTTGTGTGATGTTGAGAAACGTAATGGGAACCGTCGATTTGCTGAATACTTCACCAATCACCCGCATTATGCTTTTTCGACTGTCTGATGCCCAGTACTCTGGATCTTCTATTGGGGTTGTTTCATTGTAACAGTTTCCATTTGGATCTCCTCCCCAACCAATGCTCCTGCAGAACATGGATGATTGAATATATTTTCACTGGCATATATGTTGTAAGAAAGAGATTTTGAAGATATGAAGAGCCGCGAAAATTTCATTAGAGGTAGAATTTGAGCTCTGTACCGGTACTATCAGTTATGAACTTTGGCTCTTAAGATGAGAAACTTGTTTTCAAGATCAGTATGATACCAGATTGACGTGCAAATATGATATTAGGATAGACTCACTTTTCACCATTAAGAAGAGACCTTCAAAGCTTTTTAAGGATACGTATTCTACTCTTATCAAAATACATTTTTAGCTATTTGACACATGAACAGGTCATCAACATTGTTGATCGAGCATATAAGAATCTTGTGAAGTTGGCTAGACAGGATTTCATATATTTATTTAAATCTTGTTTTCAATATGTTCCGTGAAAACTAATGAGAGACATTTCCCGAGTCTAACAACTTACTTTTCATGCGAAGGCGACATGCTAGTAAAAAAGACTCTTGTTTTATTGGGATCCATATTCTTCTTCACCCATCTCAACATGCTTTTCATGGCCATACGATAAGCATCATCCGTTGGTAGCTCCACGATATCCTTCTCTTCGTCATCAAAAGATCCTTGCCTGTACAAAAGAGAACTTTTCAAGAACCAGAAAAAAGAGAAGAACTCAAATTCAAAGGAGCAAATAATATGTATTTTGGGAGTAGGAATTTACAGAATCTTGAATTTGAGGCCAGTCATCCACCATAGATAAGTGTTGAACACAATTATATCTGCTCCTTTCCATTTTTTTTCCATGCTTATTTATCGAACCTTTGCGAACAATTCTGTCTGTTACTCTGTGAATGACTGCATCATCTGAGTTTGATTCCAGAAGAAATGGTGCCCAGTAGAACTCTATTGTGGCATTATAA
This sequence comes from Forsythia suspensa, assembly GCA_023638005.1. NCBI lineage: Eukaryota > Viridiplantae > Streptophyta > Magnoliopsida > Lamiales > Oleaceae > Forsythia > Forsythia suspensa. Next base: position 32,328,477 of record CM042666.1, read on the forward strand.
TCCTACATATATATATTCAATTAGTATGGTTTAGTGATAAAATAGAATTCTACACATGGCATCTTGTATCTCTCTCTCTCTCTTAAACAGTAGAAGCTAATAAATAGTAAATACTACTTGGAAGAGAAAATCCTTTGTTATGTCCTGAAATGTTTGGTACGTTAGACGGATGCAACTAGAGGTGTAACGTGAGTTAAGTCGACACAATATTGTCCACATTCCATACCACATTTGATTTGTCTTCTCTAGTGGTTGTCGACAGTTCACGGAACCACGTTTAATATGTGTTTCTTTCTTTTCTCCTCTTTTTGCTTTTCATTTTAGATGCGTGTACGGAAGATTTTTTTTTTCCAACGTAGGGTTGCACAAAAACCTAAGTTTTAGTTTCACTACCACCCATTTAAAAAAAAAATAGCATTTCTCAAATATTTGATTATAAAATAAATACGGTCCGCCCATTTATAAAAAATTTGAATTTCTCAAATATTTGATCATAACATAATATAAATGAGTATATGTAATCCTCTCTAATAGCTTTAAACTTTTAGATTAAGAGTGCGTTTGATAGAGATTATAAACAGTTTATAAACCAAAAGTAGTTTATTTGAGTTGAAATTGTTGACTTTTCATGTTAAAAATGGGTTGAAAAGTCAAAAATTATGGCTAAAAAAAACCAAAAACGGTTTTTAATCTAAACCAAACACAAGCTAAATAATTAACTTTATACTGCCATTCTACGTTCTACGCCTATGAAATTTAACAAGAGCAACTAACAAAATTTTTGCATTCTTTTTTTGTCAATGATTATGTTTAATTTTATTTAGTTCAACGCATCAATATATCAAAAATATATTCAAGAATTGAATATCACCTTGGCTGTGAAAACAGTTAAAGAACCAAAAGTTTCCATTGACTTGGCATGCTCAGGGATGACTCTATGAACAAGACATATCATTGAAACATACTGTCCCCGATTTAGAGAATCTCCTACGAACAGCATTCTCTTTCCTCGAAGGGTTTCAAGCATTAATGTAGCATTGAAACTGTAAAATTTGCAATAATTAGCATTAATTATGTAGAGTAATGATATAGGTAGGTAAGAATTGTGGTAACTACTTGACACGTGACATTACCACATTTGAAGTTTAAAAAGTTATAAACGACGAAATGCACATGGCCAAATACGTCATAATTTTTAATTTTTTAAATTCGATAAGTGTTAATTGACTGCATACTAGACTGCATACTTACAAAAATGCAGAAAGAAATATTCATTAGAATGCCAATATATATGCAAATAACAAACCTTGGAAGAGAACAGCCATGAGGTTGCCATCTCCAGTGTTGATACTCGTTGTCAGGCCGGCCATGTTCTTGACATGTCAACTGCGGTTGAATGTACGGACACTCCGACTCCTCGTAAAGCGGCCGGGCCGCCTCGTCCCGTACCCACCTCCCATTGAAAACATCGCATCCCCTCTCAGTCTCTCCAATGGCGAAAGCCAACTTTTCTCTGTTTTTCTCTAACACCAAAACGAATGTCCCACGCTTTAGCAATATTTATATACACTGCATAGTGAATAATTATAATTTATAAATATATAGACAGAACTCGACAATTCGACATGACAAATGGACAAATTTTAGCTTCTTGTTTTTTCATGCAGTCGTGTCTAGTCTAGTATACCGAACATGTGTGTGTGTGTGTTTTAAGTCTCTTACTTGTTGAAATGGTGTGTAGGTGGCTATGGTGATCAGAATCAAACTGGCCAAAGATGCAGCTGAAATCTTCGCCGTAAAGGATGGTGACAAAGAGGATGAAGGCTAATAAGGCGAAGAGATAAGGCGAGAGGCGGGCTTTGCGGAGGAGGACGGCCGAGGGAGAAGAGGAAGGCGGTGGCTTCATCGGTTTGAAGCCCTTTAGGCCGGCCTCTATGTTTTCTTTGAACTTTGGTTTGTTAACAGAAGGTTTTGTACCATTTGTAGTGTGTGGAATAAATACAGGAATGGTATTGGTAGAAGCAAATTAATTAATCTTTTAGTAAATTTTGTTGCCATTTGGAGCAAAAAGTAAAGAAAAAGAAATTGAAATTAATTAGTTATGTAAGAAATCGTGGTCGGGATCTTGAGTTTAGAAAGTCATTTTTCTTCGCGTCAATTAATATTTTTTATCCTAGTTTTATTTAGTTCGTTGATATATTTACTAACAGATTTAGAATAATTAAATTTTTAACGATTAAGAGGCCGGTACAACTAATTCATTTATGATGATGTGAAATACTATAAATTTACTTGGTTTCTAAGATACGAAATATAGTGAAGATAGCAAATCATTTTCATCACTTACTATGGGTTGAAGAAAGTGCACAAAAAATGAAAATATAATGATTTGGTAGGGTTTAGGTGGGAAAATATTGATTTTGATCTGGTCAAATTTCATTAGTTGGAAGTAGTTCCTAATCTCCATATTTATTTAAGTCGTGATCCACACGTACTGATATACGTGAATGGTTTATTCATTATCATTGCTAACCAACACCAATTTATGTGACAATAAGGGGATATTACAGAGGAGATTCTCTTTGGCCCAAATTTTTTTTTTTTTTTTTTAGTATAGAAATTTTTTATAACAAAATTTTATTTTTTTTCATATATTAACTCATTCTAAAAAAATTAGCCCACATTTGAATCCACTCTTGGTGGCAACAATATTACTCATATAAAAATATTTAGAACTTTCTTACTTTATGGCCTTTCACTTACATTTCATGCTTATGTGGCGGTAAATTTAGTATTGAAACACTTGCCCAAAACATTATTTTTAATTTTCTTTTCATTATTTTATTTTGCCACAATAGCAAGTGTAAGTGGGGGTGTAAGAGCATCTCCAATACTACACATTCTAAAAAAATCTAAGTGGTAAGAGAGAGAAAAGAAATGAGGAAATAGGGTGTAGAAAGAGGAAAGAAAATGAAAAATAGATGAGAGAGATAGACACAATTTAATGATAAAATAGATGAAAGGTGTCTAACAGAATGTCTAAAACTAGACTGCTGTTAGGCGGCATTCTACAATAAATGCTGCCACGTCGCTTTTGTCCCTCCACCTAATCGCCACATCAATTTGGACAATTTTGCATTGGAGATGCTCTTAGAGCATCTCCAATGCACTCCGTCTATTGTAGTCTATGTGGCAAGTAAAATAGACGGACTTCTAGTCCATATGGCACAACGTCTATTGCATAGACGGTCAAATTATAAATTCGTCTCCAATGAGTTCCGTCTAAAATTAATATTACCGCTTATGTGGCATTAATTTTTTTTAAAATTGACAGCTTTTCAATTTATATTTTCCTTGTCTGGCTTTTTTTTAATAAAATCTTTAGATTGATTTAAATTCTTGAGTCACTCCAAATCTAGAAGTTCGTCTAAGTTTAGACGGACTTCTAGACGAAGTCTATTTTTGTCGCCAAATCGAAGACGAAGTCCTTGTCAACATGCATTGGAGATGGTTTTTTATAACTCCGTCTATATATGCTTATGTGACACGTCTAAAAAGCAATAGACGGAGAGTATTGGAGATGCTCTAAGTGAAAATGTACAAGTAGCAAAATTCAAATATTTATTATGCTACATACAGGTTGTTTATTTTTTGAAATTTTAATTAAAGCCTTCTAGAAAATGTCGCAAAAACAATTACTAAAGTGCTTTTACGAAAAACTATGATAACTACATAGTTAGTTAGTCATTGTCGAAAACTTGAAGCAAAGGATATTGCATTTGTGGAAAACACAAAGGCTAAATTATGTAGTACTATTGACTATTTAAGGAATGGATTTTATTCGAGATTTCATAATTTGATTTCTCTTTTAAGTTTTAGGATGATTGAATCGTTGATTTGAATTTTTTGGATTTTTACAGTTATTTTTAATCTTGAATTTAATCATAAAAGATGAAACTTATTAAGAAAAGTATTACAAATATTTGTATGTTGATTATTCTTGGTGAAATTTTATTTTAACATGTAATCTAAATTTAAAGCCAACGTAGCAGCACAAGAGTTAAAAGTTTAGAACTAGAAGTTTTACTATTAGCCTTTTTTTTCTTTCTTTTATATTGATTCGTGCTAAAATTAAGTTTAAAGAGAGACTCGATAAGAGTTTTGACTTACGACGAATATTTTTTGAAAGAGGTTAATCAACTACAAGAAAGTTGGAAAAGAAAGTCCAAAAAGAACTTACTGCATGTTTAGTAATGTTAATATTATTTTTTTAAATACTTATAAGTTGTAGTCAAAACTCTTGTACATAGCAAATTTTAGATTATTTCTAGTTAAATTTTATGTATTTATTGAATTTTTAAAACCATAAATATATTTTTTCACACCATTTGTTTCAATAGGTGAATGGATCGATTAAAGAAGCATGCATTTATATAATAGAAAAAGATGTCACCGTTACCAATGTGATTACCCGTGTGAATTGTATATCGATTGAGAGCTGCAATCATAGACAAGTATTTATTGCAATAATTGTAGAACGAATAGAAGGAAGAAATAAATTGAAACCTAACTAGACATCCACCAAACTACTTTTATTTATCTTAACTCTTACACTATGTCGATAAGCTTCATGCTATGCACGTATTTCAGTTTCACTTATGTTTATAATAGTATTAGTTGACTTAATTTGTTTAGCTACGACATATTTGCAAAATGTAATAATTTTTATTTTTAGATGAAAATTAAAATGCAAATTTTCCTTGAAATAGATACCTGATAAATTAAGCATACGTCCATATGCAAAGAATATACAATATTAGTGTATAAAAATCAAAATGAGTATTAATAATGCATAATAACTTAAGCGGAGAATAAATTGAATACAAAATAGAAAAGATGTCTTTGACAATTAAAAAAAAAAAAGGTGTTCTAATTGTTGGGATTTTTTGTCCCAAACAAACCAAATGAGCAATGATGATTAAACGGATCAGTTTAATTAAATTTTATAGGCTCGACTAATGATCGAAGATTTATTATATTGTCCAAACTTCAACAATTAGGCAGTCCAATTACAAAGACATGTCAAAGCATTTTATTGTCAACTTTGAGTAATAGGCCTTGCCAGTTACTCGACTGATAGATTCTAAGTTGGCCCACTTAAATTAGGGATCTTAGTTTGGTCCTTGAGTGAGCAATATATATTTGGGCTGACTTTGGTGTGTCTATTACACACACATACCTATTCATCATCTCTCTGCTCATGTGTGAAAAAGCCGGATGTCCCCTTTATTCTTCTGCCGAATCTGTGCCTCTTCTCTTCTTCTTTGTGAGGTTTCACATTTCCCTTTTCGAGATGAATCTTGTGGATTGATTAGGAGTGTGCGTTGACCATTATTTGTGGTGTTATCATTGTTGGAGATTGACTAAAATCTGAACCTCCTTTCACCATTGTCGTGCTATTAGTGAAGCTTGGAGTTTTTCTTTTGCTTCTACTTATTATCCAAATTACTTTTGTTTATATTTTATATAATCTTGATTAACTTGGTGTTTTCAGAGATATTATTTCTTACAATCTAGTATTAGAACTTGGTTGGCTTTTGAAACAATTTATTGGATTGGAACTTAAAATGAACGATCAAGACGGCGGATAACCTACGGACGATTGACGGATGACCGACAACAACACCAAAATTATTTCGCCAAAAATTTTATTTCGTAAATTTTATTAACAGACGACCAGCAAAGAACCACCATCGTGTGGGGTTACCATTAGGTTTTGAGTTCTTGTGTGGGGTAACCATTGCTCTGTTGCTAGTGACTCGGGAATTTATGTGTCCATTATTGTGACTTATGTTTTAATTAGTTTTGACTTTGTTGTTGACTATTTGCAATACTTTGTTTATGTTGGATTATTGTTCTTGTCTAGAATTATCACATAGATTTTACTTGTTTGACAATTTCTTTTATCTAAGATCATGAATCTCACGAAACCACAGGAATCAAAAATGGTGCATATTGAGGCCTTTAGATTTTTCTACGTGATTATGTTGGGGTGCTTGTTGGTGTGTACTTTTTTGTTGAGATGTCTCACGCATCATTTTGACTTGGGTGTCTTTATTGCTAAAGGTAATTTTTTATTTGGTAATAAAAATGAAAGTTATTTTGGTTCAACAAAAGTTTCAAAAGCTATTGATAATTCTTTTAGTTCTAATGTTAATAAGGATTAGAAAAAGATTATGATGAACTTGTATATACTTCTATCATATTGCATCTATCGACTATGTTTTGCAAAAGTTTGGAAATTTTGATTTCACAATAAAGCTTTGGAAAAAATTAAAAGAGCTTTATTTAATTCTACCACTCCCAACAAAATTTATCTCTTGAAAAAATTCAGTTTTAAAATTGATCCCTCAAGAGATTTGGATGACAATCTTGAAGTTTTTAATAAGCTTATGCAAGATATTACAAATTGTGGTGAAACGATCCCATAAATTAACAAAGCTATAATTTTGTTGAATATCATTCTTGATTCATATAAGGAAGTCAAGAATACAATCAAGTATGGAAAGGAGATCCTTACACCTGACATTGTCATAGACTCTCTAAAAAGTAAGGATATGGAGTTAAAGTTTGAAAAAAAATGAGAGAAAAAATGGTGAAATTTATTTTGTGAAGGGTAGACCTCAGGTGGAGGTGGAGGTGGAGGTGGAGGTGGGCAAAACAATAATGACAATAGAAAATGTAGAAGTCGTTCTAAGTCACCAATAAGGGCAAAAGGAAATAAGTGATATGGTTGTGGCAAATTAGGAAGTTCTATTAGTGACTGTTATAAAGAAAGGAACAAACAGAGATATCAGAGAGAGAAATAATGAGATGAATGTTGTAGTACCCAAAGAGGAGTCTGATGAGATTTACATGCTTTTAAATTCCGAGCCTAGTGAGATTCACCTGTTTATGAACTCACATATGCATGAGTGGATTTTTGACTCTGGTGCATATTTTCACATTATATCAAATAAACATTGGTTTGATCATTTGCATGAAATTAATCATGAGAATGTCGTTGCATGAGGTAATGTTGCATATAACATTACTAGCATTGGTGATATATTTATTAGATTTGATAGTAGTTTTGTGCACACATTTAAGAGAGTTAGATACATTCTACACATGGGTAGACATTTAATTTCTGTAAGAGAGTTGGAAGAGGTATGTTTTATTTGTGTGCTTGGTAATGACATGTTAAAAATGACTAAGGGTGTACTTAGAACCGTTTTGGCTCTGACCAACATTTGCAAAAAACAGCCAAAACGGTAGAAATTCCGTTTTGTGTTTTATTTGCAAATTTTTTTTTTTTTTTGTTTTCAAAAATGCATTTTCGAAAATAGTAAAGAGAACATGTTTTGGCCGTTTTCAAAAACTCAAAACAGAAAACGGGTTGAAAACAACAAAGAGAACATATCCTTAGTTTTTCAAATATGTTTTAATATGTTATTTTTTGCACCATTGGTCTCCAGCTTATTCATGAGTAGCAAGTTGGTCTCAATCCCTTAAAAAAGAGTAAGTTGATTCACATTTTTTTTTATTATTATGCGCACAATTACTTCGCAGCAATATAAATAGTCCAAATTTTCTTTAAGTTACTGCATGGTCCTCATTAAAAGATGTCCTCATTAAAAGATGCATGGTCCTCATTAAAAGATGCATAGATGACAACAAACTAAGTTGGGAAACAACACACAACTACTATATGAAGTTGGACATATCATGGACATGTAATGATTTAATAGAGATTTGAACATTTCCAGTCGTTGAAGACAAATTGTGAAAATATAACGAAAAGTTGAAGATCAATTTGCTCTTTTAAAAGTTTAAGACCAAATTGCTACTCAAATAATAAGTAGATGATCAATGTAGCAATTTTAGAAAACCGTAAGTCCGTAAACATCTTAAGCTTCCCCAAACACGCTCTAAATTCTATAAACCCTACACCCACAATCTGCCGTTAATTGGAATAGGAAGCGCCGATCCTACCCAACTGCAACAATGGAGGAAGACACTGACCCGAACAAAGCCTTAACAAGCACCCGGTTCTCTGACCTGAACCCACCACTATCGGAGCCGGTCCTCGAAGCCCTTACCGCCGGCGGTTTCCAGTTCTGCACGCCGGTTCAAGCCGCCACCATACCCTTACTCTGCAGCTACAAAGACGTAGCCGTAGACGCTGCCACCGGTTCTGGTAAAACCCTTGCCTTCGTTGTCCCCCTCGTCGAACTCCTCCGCCGCTCCTCCACCCCTCCTAAACCTCACCAGGTGTTGCATACACATAAATTTACACAAATTTTAATGTCTTGCTTATTGATTACGCTGGTATTACTGTAAATTTACTCGAATTTGTGTCTTGTTTATTAATTATGCTTGTATTACAATCTTTACTTTATAATATTATAAAACTTTTGACTTATATAATGTTTTTTTGAGAGTTATATGATAAAAAAATTAAGTAAATGCATAAAGTAATATTTAAAAAAAAAAAAAAATCAATTTGACTGGTTTGCATTATTTATGCAAGTCTAATATTGGGACGGAAAGAGAACTTTAAATCATATGTATACAGAGTTTAATAAAGAAAGTAATTTTGAGCTTATGAAATCCTTACTACTATTATGTTTAGATTGAACTTTGTTCTGTTTCTTTTGGTAGCTTACTTGTTTTTTTATGGGTACAGGTGATGGGAATAATTATCTCACCAACAAGGGAGTTGTCTTCACAGATATTCAAAGTTGCAGAGCCTTTTATTTCAACGTTGTCAAATGTGAGGCCAATGCTATTGGTTGGGGTTTGGAAGTGAAAGCTGATATAAGGAAAATAGAAGAGGAAGGTGCAAATTTGTTGATTGGGACTCCGGGAAGATTGTTTGATATTATGGACCGCATGGATGTTTTAGACTTTCGCAACCTAGAGGTGGTTAATTTTTCTTAGTTACAGGACATGATAAGTTTTCATGCTTTTTTGCATTTAAGTATGTCAATTGTTTTAGTTTATAGATTCTTATACTTTTTTTTGCATCTTAGTATGGTAATTGTTTTAGAGGGCTGTGATTGAGGATAAATTAAGGGATTGCCGAGTTGATGACTTAGATGGTTATTTTAAATTTTGCATAGACTTAGAATAGAGAGGGCTAGACTAACACTAAATCGCCAGTTGTGGTTGTTTAAGAATTTTGTTGTTTTGGATGTCCCAATGGTTCTAGCAATAAACGGAACGAAGTGATGAGATAGGATTGATGTAATCAACCCCAATTTATTGGGAACAATGCTTAATTTTTTTTTTTTTTTTGTTGTTGTTGTGTTGTGTATGTAGTCGAATTCAGAAGCATTTAAGATTTAACTCTTCCTGAACCATACACTCAAATATCTGGCCATTTGTCAATGATTGTCCTCGAATTGTGGGTTAACGGTGTTGAGACTTAAAATTTCATATAAGTGGTTGGGAAGGAGCTAGATCATTTTATATGTTATTGTAGACATACCTATCATTCAAATTTAAATAAACCAGAGAAGGAAATGGTGAATAGATTTGGTTAATAATGACAACAGCATTTGTTCAGCAATGAATCTGGAGGGAATGAATAGTGGGATAAATAAACTAGAAAACTCTTGAAATTATGAGCAAAACCAATGGCGAAGTTTTGGAAATCTTTATATTTTTTGCATTGTGTCTCTTAATATTCAATTAGGTTTGTGAAAATTTAAATCTAGGTACTTCATAGCTAGGTGAGAAAATGTGAACCAAATTGATTTTTCTCCTCGTTTCCTTTTCCTTCACTAATTAAAGATTTTTTTTTTTTTTTTTTTTTTTGTTTTAAAAAAGTATAACTTTATTACCTTGAAAGAGGTTGGCATAACAATGTTGGACAACGATGCCCTGTTTCCTCCTTTCTTTGTTGGTTGAGGTTGAGGGCATTTTGCACTCAACTAATGTCTTTCCCACTTCTTTTTTTGTTTTGAGGAGTTTTTTCTCATTGTCCATCCCCCCCCTTCCCCTTGTTAAGTGAGAGTTATTTATTTACTACAACATCAAGTCACATTTTTAATTGTTTGTTTTTTGGAAATAATAATGGAATTTGGAGAACAGATATTGATTTTAGATGAAGCTGACAGGCTATTAGATATGGGATTCCAGAAGCAGATAAATTCTATTATAACTCGCTTACCGAAGCTACGTAGAACTGGTCTTTTTTCTGCCACTCAAACTGAGGCAGTTGAAGAGCTATCGAAGGCAGGGTTAAGGAATCCTGTGAGGGTTGAAGTTCGAGCTGAAGTAAAAGGATCGAATGATTCGACATCCTCACTGCAACTTGTCTCCTCAAAAACACCTTCGGGACTTCACATTGAGGTACACATCATTCTTTTTAGATTGTCGCTCACTCATAAGTTACTTCATAATAATTTTCATAAATGTTTGAAGTTTCTTAAACGTCCATGGTGCTTTCCCAATCAATTCACGCGTCATAATTCTTTTTATAATGTTTGAAGTTTTTTAAACCTGAATGGTGCTTTGCTCCCTGTCAATGGTTATAAAATCTGCAGTATTTTGAATGTGAAGCAGACAAGAAACCATCGCAGCTCACCGATCTTCTTACTAAGAACAACACAAAAAAAATTATAATGTGAGCAAAAGATTTCTATTTTCTTAAAAGTTTAGTAACTGCTTTTCCCTTGCAGTTAAGTCAAATTAAGACAACTTATGTGGTTATATGATCTCTTTACTTGTGCAGCTATTTCATGACATGCGCCTCTGTCGATTACTGGGGTGTCGTGCTTCCACGTCTTTCTGCTCTGAAGGGATTCTCTTTGATCGCTCTTCATGGAAAGATGAAGCAGGTAATTTAAAACATTATTATAGGAACTTAGTACAAGACGAGTAGTACAAGACGAGTTCCATGGTTGTCCGTGCAATTGGTTTTCTGACGTTCTGAATTGCAGGCTGCAAGGGAAAAAGCATTGGCATCTTTTACATCTCTTTCTAGTGGCGTTCTTCTTTGTACTGATGTAGCAGCCCGCGGACTTGACATTCCTGGTGTTGACTGTATAGTACAGGTAGTTAAGTGAGAAGCTGTTACTTCAGTATATTATTTTATTTTGTATAAAATACAGGAGTTGCAACTTGCATAGCGAAATTTCGTGCTCCAATTTAGTTGATCTTGTGAGTCAGATAATCTGATGTATCCAATTTTCTTCAAAATCATTTCACTCTGCTGCTTAAATGCATGTGAACTGACTGAGCATCTATCTGTGCCTACTTTTGGTTTTTATATTATTGATAAGATAAAATAAGAAAGAACAATATTCTAAATAAGGAACTGAATTGAGGAATTGATAGCTGTAAGGAAATTTGTTTGTGTTTCGCTGCTAAGACTGTTTTTAGTGAGGAGCTCATAGTTATGTTTATTATTAGACACCTTTTACCTTACCCGTAAAACACAGTGTCTAATTGCTGTATTTGTTCTTTTGCAGTACGACCCCCTCAGGACCCAAATGTGTTTATACATAGAGTTGGCCGAACTGCTAGGATGGGCGTCAAGGTAGTGCAATTGTTTTCCTGATGCCAAAGGTTTGGATCTTACCGATAGATAACATATGATGGTCTATTCCTGTTTGATTAAATTCTTGGATTACATTATGGCAAAGTGTTTCTGATGCTTCTTGAATATGGTCCATTTTTTATATTTACCTAGGAGGAAGCATATGTAGAGTTTCTGCGGATAAGAAGAGTTCCACTTGAAGAGAGAAAATGCTCTGACGAGGCTCCTGATATTATTCCTCAGGTAAATACTCTGTTTTGTTTAACTATAAATCGTACACTTTTCTCACTCGGATTCTCTCTGTTGGATGGCCAAGTAAATGCGCATTCCATGTAACATATTTTCTTATGGTTTTCATATGACTGAGTGAAACAATGGGTTTGACTGAGTGAAACAATGGGTTTTAGGCATTTGTTGTTGACTATTTTTCCATGTTGTAATACTAGAAGAGGCAGAGATGATGTCTCAAAGACACCGAACCTGGTTTTAATGTCCCTGATATTCTGTTTTTCCTGTGCACGTGAATGCCTCTAGGTAATGTTCATCAAATTTTCATAAACATGCACACACAGGCACGTACCTGTGTAAAGGGCTCTTGCAATTGCTTATGATGATGAGAGAAGATCTTGTTTCTGAACTCGATGGACCTTATGCCAGTAGTCATTCTAGTTTTTCACTCCCTCAGGGACCATCTTCAAAGTCGATCTGCAATGAACCAAATCCTTTCTAATAAGTAATAACCTTGTTCTATATGACTCTTGATTCTTGATTGACCTATGCCACAAGTCATTCTAGTTATTCACTCCTTCAAGGACCATCTTCAAAGTTGAACTGCAATGACCCAAATCCTTTTTAATAACCTCGTTCTGTACGGCTCTTGATTCTCGATTGACCACTCTTTGTATACCATTAATGCTAGTTTAGCCTTCCCTTAATATGTGCAAATCATCCCAAAGATTTCTGCTGCTTATGTTCTGTTGGAAGTTGAAACTAAGTGCATGTTTGGTACTACTACTGAAATTATTTCTTAAGTGTTTATAAGTAGTGGGTCTTATGGAATGTGTGGATAATAAGTTGTAGGTTCTACGAAATGTGTGGATAAAAGCAAGTTTGACAAGCTGAAATTATAATTTATGCTTGACCAAACATGCACTAACTCAGGAATATGCTCATTCTGTTTCTGATTGATATGCTTATCAAATTGAAGAGGTGGACCTCTTCTCTCTCTCTATCCATAGGCACATGTATATCTTTGTTTGTCATGTATAATTATGTGCTTATGGAACCTGTAGTCTGCTGCTTATTTTGTCAAAATTGTCCCAACTTATTGTTTGTTATAATTCCTATCCAGCAACGATCGGGTAAATAGAATCTTTATTGCTCGTGTCTTTATTAATATAATGGCTGAAACAATCTTTTGCAGATACGATCAGCAGCAAAAAAAAAAGATCGGGAGGTTATGGAAAAAGGACTCAGAGCTTTTGTATCTTACATTCGTGCTTACAAAGAACATCACTGTTCTTATATATTCAGGTTGTTAGAGATATTCAAAATTTTCTTTCATATAGTGCTGCTGTATTGTGAACTAATTTCTTTGTATGAAGGTGGAAAGAACTTGAAATTGGGAAGTTGGGCATGGGGTTTGGCTTATTGCAGCTACCTTCGGTGCCCGAGGTAAAGCATTACTCTCTTTCTACCGAGGGTTTTGTTCGGGTTGAAGATATTAAAGTGGAGGAGATCAAGTACAAGTAAGAATTATTTGCAAATCATATATTGTCTAGTTAAGTTTTCTTTGTGAATGACATCTGGGCAGATCACTGTCAAAATTTCTTGATATTCTGCTTTTTTCCCCTGAACTGTCTAAAGCTTCAAAAATAAAAATGTAAAAAAAATAGTGTTTTAATTCTTCTTTTCATAACGCTGAAGAAATTAATGCTTTTGTTTAGAATCCCCAAAAATTATTAATCTAATTTGGTGATTGGGTTTTTGTGTCATGTTCTGATTTTATTTTTTTTTTGCCATGATATGTGGCCATGTCAAAGTTGACAAATGTAGAATGGTTCCTTCCATCCTACTAAAAGATGAACACACCACATTTATCAGATTCTTATTTGGCACAATCTTTTAGGGAAAATTTGTCTAGTGGTCCCCAACTTATTGCCCCAGTACTCAGTAGTAAGTTGCTCCCCAACCTTTAAAGAGGAGCAAGTTGGTCCCCACTTGCACAATTAGTCCCAACAACAAAAATCTTCCAAATTTCTCTTGAATTGTCATTTGGTCCTTGCACGTCCAACTTCATGAAGTTAAGTTTTGCCTTCCAACTTGGGCTAGTGCCCATGAATTTGGAGTGAGGCATGTTTCCCCAAAGGCCACATGAAAATTTATTGAAAATTGGATAATTTCCGTCATTGAGAACAGCTGTGCAACTATTTTTAAAGATTGGGGACCAACTATCTATCGGAACAATAGGTTGAGGACTGACGGTGCAATCTTCCCTTACTTTAAACAACAATCCCTCGTGTCTGCAAATTCTCTGAAATTACTCATGCCGTTAGTTGCTTTGAATTGCATGCATAGTAAGCAAGCATGTCGTTGTCCCACTGAATAGGGAACATAGAGCCAATTGTAGTATTGGATTTGTTATTTTTGATTATATCCTTTATGTAGAATTTTTCTATCTAGGGATAAATCTCGTGAGAGACAAAGAAAGAAAAACTTACAAGCAAAGAGAGCTGCAAAAGAGCAAGAACAAAAACAGAAGAAGTCTAAAGCTGCCTCAAATGCTAAAACTACCGTCATGAGAAAAGAAAACAGCTAAGCAGAGACGTGCTTCTCAATCTGCAGAAGATGCAGATGAGTTGGCACGAGTATCGTCTGCTGAAGAAGCTGAAAAAGGGCGCTATTGATGAAAACGAATATGCAAAATTAACTGGAACAGAAGATTTGCTTTGATCTTGGAGTGAAAGTGGATTGGTTAAAAATGTAAAGGTAGATTTGCTTTGATCTTGGAGTGAAAGTGGATTAGTTGACTTGATCAGAATGTGCACATACTTCAAAATTTCCTTTGCAGCATGCTGTGTTAGTATTAATCCTACTTATGGATAGAAAAGCTTTGCAAATAAAAGTTCATTCCAAGTATCTTGAAGCCCGGGTAAACACCAGTGTACACAATCGGCATAGCTCACGGGTTTGCTAGCTGTTCTGGAGTTAATGGGCTCCATTGTTTCTTGTATATCGATGTATGTGCATCTTTTCTGTAACTTGAGAGTTGTGTGATGTTGAGAAGCGTAATGGGAACCGTCGATTTGCTGAATACTTCACCAATCACCCGCATTATGCTTTTTCGACTGTCTGATGCCCAGTACTCTGGATCTTCTATTGGGGTTGTTTCATTGTAACAGTTTCCATTTGGATCTCCTCCCAACCATTGCTCCTGCAGAACATGGATGATTGAATATATTTTCACTGGCATATATGTTGTAAGAAAGAGATTTGAAGATATGAAGAGCCGCGAAAAATTTCATTAGAGGTAGAATTTGAGCTCTGTACCGGTACTATCAGTTATGAACTTTGGCTCTTAAGATGAGAAACTTGTTTTCAAGATCAGTATGATACCAGATTGACGTGCAAATATGATATTAGGATAGACTCACTTTTCACCATTAAGAAGAGACCTTCAAAGCTTTTTAAGGATATGTATTCTACTCTTATCAAAATACATTTTTAGCTATTTGACACATGAACAGATCATCAACATTGTTGATCGAGCATATAAGAATCTTGTGAAGTTGGCTAGAGAGGATTTCATATATTTATTTAAATCTTGTTTTCAATATGTTCCGTGAAAACTAATGAGAGTCATTTCCCGAGTCTAACAACTTACTTTTCATGCGAAGGCGACATGCTAGTAAAAAAGACTCTTGTTTTATTGGGATACATATTCTTCTTCACCCATCTCAACATGCTTTTCATGGCCATACGATAAGCATCATCCGTTGGTAGCTCCACGATATCCTTCTCTTCGTCATCAAAAGATCCTTGCCTGTACAAAAAGAGAACTTTTCAAGAACCAGAAAAAAGGGAAGAACTCAAATTCAAAGGAGCAAATAATATGTATTTTGGGAGTAGGAATTTACAGAATCTTGAATTTGAGGCCAGTCATCCACCATAGATAAGTGTTGAACACAATTATATCTGCTCCTTTCCATTTTTTTCCATGCTTATTTATCGAACCTTTGCGAACAATTCTGTCTGTTACTCTGTGAATGACTGCATCATCTGAGTTTGATTCCAGAAGAAATGGTGCCCAGTAGAACTCTATTGTGGCATTATAATCCTACATATATATTCAATTAGTATGGTTTAGTGATAAAATAGAATTCTACACATGGCATCTTGTATCTCTCTCTCTCTTAAACAATAGAAGCTAATAAATAGTAAATACTACTTGGAAGAGAAAATCCTTTGTTATGTCCTGAAATGTTTGGCACGTTAGACGGATGCAACTAGAGGTGTAACGTGAGTTAAGTCGACACAATATTGTCCACATTCCATACCACATTTGATTTTTCTTCTCTAGTGGTTGTCGACAGTT
The DNA here is from genome assembly GCA_023638005.1 of Forsythia suspensa. NCBI lineage: Eukaryota > Viridiplantae > Streptophyta > Magnoliopsida > Lamiales > Oleaceae > Forsythia > Forsythia suspensa. The sequence goes on from CM042666.1 coordinate 32,344,658, forward strand.
CACGGAACCACGTTTAATATGTGTTTCTTTCTTTTCTCCTCTTTTTGCTTTTCATTTTAGATGCGCGTCTGGAAGATTTTTTTTTTCAACGCAGGTTGCACAAAACCTAAGTTTTAGTTTCACTACCACCCATTTAAAAAAAAAAAAAAAATAGCATTTCTCAAATATTTGATTATAAAATAAATACGGTCCGCCCATTTATAAAAAAATTTGAATTTCTCAAATATTTGATCATAACATAATATAAATGAGTACATGTAATTCTCTCTAATAGCTTTAAACTTTTAGATTAAATAATTAACTTTATATCGCCATTCTACGTTTTACGCCAATGAAATTTAACAAGAGCAACTAACAAAATTTTTGCATTCTTTTTTTTGTCAATGATTATGTTTAATTTTATTTAGTTCAACGATCAATATATCAAAAATATATTCAAGAATTGAATATCACCTTGGCTGTGAAAACAGTTAAAGAACCAAAAGTTTCCATTGACTTGGCATGCTCGGGGATGACTCTATGAACAAGACATATCATTGAAACATATCATCTTGTCGATTTAGAGAATCTCCTACGAACAGCATTCTCTTTCCTCGAAGGGTTTCAAGCATTAATGTAGCATTGAAACTGTAAAATTTGCAATAATTAGCATTAATTATGTAGAGTAATGATATAGGTAGGTAAGAATTGTGAGTGCCACTGACACGCCAAGATCTGCATTTGAAGTTTAAAAAGTTATAAACAACGAAATGCACATGGCCAAATACGTCATAATTTTTAATTTTTTAAATTCGACAAGTGTTAATTGACTGCATACTTACAAAAATGCAGAAAGAAATATTCATTAGAATGCCAATGTATATGCAAATATAAATAACAAACCTTGGAAGAGAACAGCCATGAGGTTGCCATCTCCAGTGTTGATACTCCTTGTCAGGCCGGCCATGTTCTTGACATGTCAACTGCGGTTGAATGTATGGACACTCCGACTCCTCGTAAAGCGGCCGGGCCGCCTCGTCCCGTACCCACCTCCCATTGAAAACATCGCAGCCCCTCTCAGTCTCTCCAATGGTGAAAGCCAACTTTTCTCTGTTCTTCTCTAACACCAAAACGAAAGTCCCACGCTTTAGCAATATTTATATACACTGCATAATTATAATTTATAAATATATATAAATATATAGACAGAACTCGACAATTCGACATGACAAATGGACAAATTTTAGCTTCTTGTTTTTTCATGCAGTCGTGTCTAGTCTAGTATACCGAACATGTGTGTGTGTGTGTGTTTTAAGTCTCTTACTTGTTGAAATGGTGTGTAGGTGGCTATGGTGATCAGAATCAAACTGGCCAAAGATGCAGCTGAAATCTTCGCCGTAAAGGATGGTGACAAAGAGGATGAAGGCTAATAAGGCGAAGAGATAAGGCGAGAGGCGGGCTTTGCGGAGGAGGACGGCCGAGGGAGAAGAGGAAGGCGGTGGCTTCATCGGTTTGAAGCCCTTTAGGCCGGCCTCTATGTTTTCTTTGAACTTTGGTTTGTTAACAGAAGGTTTTGTACCATTTGTAGTGTGTGGAATAAATACAGGAATGGTATTGGTAGAAGCAAATTAATTAATCTTTTAGTAAATTTTGTTGCCATTTGGAGCAAAAAGTAAAGAAAAGAAATTGAAATTAATTAGTTATGTAAGAAATCGTGGTCGGGATCTTGAGTTTGGAAAGTCATTTTTCTTCGCGTCAATTAATATTTTTTATCCTAGTTTTATTTAGTTCGTTGATATATTTACTAACAGATTTAGAATAATTAAATTTTTAACGACTAAGTCTAAGAGGCCGGTACAACTAATTCATTTATGATGATGTGAAATACTATAAATTTACTTGGTTTCTAAGATACGAAATATAGTGAAGATAGCAAATCATTTTCATCACTTACTATGGGTTGAAGAAAGTGCACAAAAAATGAAAATATAATGATTTGGTAGGGTTTAGGTGGGAAAATATTGATTTTGATCTGGTCAAATTTCATTAGTTGGAAGTAGTTCCTAATCTCCATATTTATTTAAGTCGTGATCCACACGTACTGATATACGTGAATGGTTTATTCATTATCATTGCTAACCAACACCAATTTATGTGACAATAAGGGGATATTACAGAGGAGATTCTCTTTGGCACAATTTTTTTTTTTTCTTTTTTTAGTATAGAAATTTTTTTATAACAAAATTTTATTTTTTTCATATATTAACTCATTCTAAAAAAAATTAGCCCACATTTGAATCCACTCTTGGTGGCAACAATATTACTCAAATAAAAATATTTAGAATTTTGCTACTTGTACACTTTCACTTACATTTGCTTATGTGGCAGTAGAATTTAGTATTGAAACACTTGCCCAAAACATTATTTTTAATTTTCTTTTCATTATTTTATTTTGCCACATGAGCAAGTGTAAGTGGAGGTGTAAGAGCACCTCCAATACTAGACATTCTAAAAAAATCTAAGTGGTAAGAGAGAGAAAAGAAATGAGGAAAGAGGGTATAGAAAGAGGAAAGAAAATGAAAAATAGATGTGAGAGATGAACACAATTTAATGATAAAATAGATGGAAGGTGTCTAACGTAATGTCTAAAAAAGCTAGGCTGCGCCTTTAGACGGCCTTTCTGATAATAAACGCCGCCACGTCGGTTTTGTCCTTCCAACTAATCTCCACGTCGGTGAAACATTGTTACATTGGAGATGTTCTAAGTAAGGATGTACAAATAGCAAAATTCAAATATTTATTATGCTACATACATGTTTTTAATTTTTTGAAATTTTAAATAAAGCCTTCTAGAAAATGTCGCAAAAATAATTACTAAAGTGCTTTTTCGAAAAACTATGATAACTACATAGTTAGTTAGTCATTGTCGAAAACTTGAAGCAAAGGATATTGCATTTGTGGAAAACACAAAGGCTAAATTATGTAGTACTATTGACTATTTAAGGAATGGATTTTATTCGAGATTTCATAATTTGATTTCTCTTTTAAGTTATAGGATGATTGAATTGTTGATTTGAATGTTTTGGATTTTTACAGTTATTTTTTATCTTGAATTTAGTATGTGTTTAATTTTGATTAAAATCGATTTTTTAGTAAAAGTTGATAGAAGTTGTTGAAATGTGTGGTTGAAAAGTTGTGGGACCATGAAATGTGTGTTTAAAATTAATTGTTGACTTTGACTTTAGTTTTTTAGTAAAATTAATAGTGAAAACAAACAGAGCCTTAATCATAAAAGATGAAACTTATTAAGAAAAGTATTACAAATATTTGTATGTTGATTATTCTTGGTGAAATTTTATTTTAACATGTAATCTAAATTATACTTTTGGTTCATAATTTTAGCAAAATTACTGGCGAATTATAATTTAAAGCCAGCACGAGTTAAAAGTTTAGAACTAGAAGTTTTACTATTAGTCTTTTTTTTTTCTTTCTTTATATTGATTCTTGAGAAGTGCTAAAATTAAGTTTAAAGGGAGACATGATAAGAGTTTTGACTTACGACGAATATTTTTTGAAAGAGGTTAATCAACTACAAGGAAGTTGGAAAAGAAAGTCTAAGGGGTGTATTCAATTGAGACTTTTAGGGGTATATTTAAATTGAGACTTTTAAGGACTTTTAAGTATTTAAAAGTTTAGATGTATTCAATGTAGACTTTTAAGAATCTCTAAAAGTATTGGTGTATTCAATTAAGACTTTTAGAGACTTTAAAAAGTCTTCAAATGTCATGAGGTATTCAATTAAAACTTTGTAGAAATATCATAAGTCATGGGGTATTCAATTGAGGAAGACTTGCAGAGATTCTCTACTTACTAGACTTCTGGAGATTTTTGGAGACTTTTTAGTGAAAAGTATAAATAGCAAATCTAAAAAAAAGTCTCCCGTCTACCATGAGATTTGTGAATACTCTAGAGCCCCAAAATAAAGAACGTCTATTTTCTTTCACTTCTCGGGTTTTTTTCGTATCTCTTCCATTCAAACAAGAATTTGTGTAATCAATAATTTATATGCAAATGTAACTAGAATTTGCAGTAATCAAAACTTTGATATCACATTACATTGTCTTGTGTCAAAATTGAGGATATTTTACGTGATGAATTCTACGATTTTAATTAATGTTTTGGTGGGAGTCAAATTTTTCGCTTAATCATTAGAAATTATTCCATGGTGGTAGTTTAGCATTGCAATCGAAAATCTTATGTTGTACTTTGATTATTTTATTTAGCCAATAATTGATTTGGCATTTAATTTTTAGAAAATAGGTGTGCCATTAATAGGAGTCTTTACGTGGAAAAACCATTATTTTTTTTGTCATTTGTATTATTATATACACTTTGCTAAAAAAATATTGTGCCAAAAATGAATTTAAAATACACAATTTTTTAATGTTTTCTCTCTATTTTAGAGAATTTTTTATTGAAAATACTTATGTTTTATATACAATAACATATGTTAATCTACTAAAATGTTATTAATTCTTTTTGGGATTTATGTTATTTGTTAATTTTATTGAGTCTTGTTATATTTGTTAATAAATATTTTTATTGACATGAGAAATATAATTTATTAATATGAGTTCTTAATTATATGTGTTGTGGGTATTTTACATATAGGAGAAGTTACTTAAAATAATATTATAGTATATAGAAATTTAGCTTGACATTTTTTTTTAAAATAAAATTTTATAGAAATCTACGTAAGTCTTTTAATAAAAGTCTCTGAAGTTTAAGGAAAGACTTTTATTAATTCCTAACAAATCCATAAAAGTCACTTAAAAGTTCACGAATTCCACAAAAGTCACCCACTTATAAAAGTCCATAAAAGTCTTTAAAAGAACTTCTTTGCATGTTTAGTAATGTTAAAATTATTTTTTAAATACTTATAAGTTGTAGTCAAAACTCTTGTACATAGCAAATTTTAGATTATTTCTAGTTAAATTTTATGTATTTATTGAATTTTAAAACCATAAATATATTTTTTTCACACCATTTGTTTCAATAGGTGAATGGATCGATTAAAGAAGCATGCATTTATATAATAGAAAAAGATGCCACGGTTACCAATGTGATTACTCGTGTGAATTATATATCGATTGAGAGCTGCAATTATAGACAAGTATTTATTGCAATAATTGTAGAACGAATAGAAGAAAGAAATAAATTGAAACCTAACTAGACATCCACCAAACTACTTTTATTTATCTTAACTCTTACACTATGTCAATAAGCTTCATGCTATGCACGTATTTCAGTTTCACTTATGTTTATAATAGTATTAGTTGACTTAATTTGTTTAGCTACGACATATTTGCAAAATGTAATAATTTTATTTTTAGATGAAAATTAAAATGCAAATTTTCCTTCAAATAGATACCTGATAAATTAAGCATACGTCCATATGCAAAGAATTACAATATTAGTTTATAAAAATCAAAATGAGTATTAATAATGCATAATAACTTAAGCGGAGAATAAATTGAATACAAAATAGAAAAGATGTCTTTGACAATTAAAAAAAAAGGTGTTCTAATTGTTGGGATTTTTTGTCCCAAACAAACCAAATGAGCAATGATGATTAAACGGATCAGTTTACTTATACTTTGTAGGCTCGACCAATGATCGAAGATTTATTATATTGTCCAAACTCCAACAATTAGGCAGTCCTATTACAAAGACATGTCAAAGCACTTTATTGTCAACTTTGAGTAATAGGCCTTGCCAGTTATTCGGCTGATAGATTCTAAGTTGGCCCACTTAAATTAGGGATCTTAGTTTGGTCCTTGAGTGAGCAATATATATTTGGGCTGACTTTGGTGTGTCTATTACACACACATATACCTATTCATCATCTCTATGCTCATGTGTGAAAAAGCCGGATGTCCCCTTTCTTCTTCTGCCGAATCCGTGCCTCTTCTCTTCTTCTTTGTGAGGTTTCACATTTCCCTTTTCGAGATGAATCTTGTGGGTTGATTAGGAGTATGCGTTGACCATTATTTGTGGTGTTACCATTGTTGGAGATTGACTAAAATCTGAGCCTCCTTTCACCATTGTCGTGCTATTAGTGAAGCTTGGAGTTTTTCTTTTGCTTCTACTTATTATCCAAATTACTTTTGTTTATATTTTATATAATCTTGATTAACTTGGTGTTTTCAGAGAGATTATTTCTTACAATCTAGTATCAGAACTTGGTTGGCTTTTGAAACAACTTATTGGACTGGAACTTAAGGCAGCAACGACTGAAGACGGCGGATAACCTACGGACGATTGATGGACGACCGACAGCAACACCAAAATTATTTCGGCCAAAAATTTTATTTCAGAAATTTTATTAACGGACGACCAGTAGCAACCATCGTGTGGGGTTACCATTAGGTTTTGAGTTACTGTGTGGGGTAACCATTGCCTGTTGCTAGTGACTCTGGGAATTTATGTGTCCATTATTGTGACTTATGTTTTAATTAGTTTTTGACTTTGTTGTTGACTATTTGCAATACTTTGTTTATGTTGGATTATTGTTACTATTTAGAATTGTCACATAGACTTTACTTGTTTGACAATTTCTTTTATCTAAGATCATGAATCTCATGAAACCCTGGGAATAAAAAATGGTGCATATTGAGGCCTTTAGATTTTTCTACGTGATTATGTTGGGGGTGCTTGTTGGTGTGTACTCTTTTTTGTTGAGATGTCTGCGCATCATTTTGACTTGGGTGTCTTTATTGCTAAAGGTAATTTTTTTATTTGGCAATAAAAAATGAAAGTTATTTTGGTTCAATAAAAAGTTTCAAAAGCTATTGATAATTCTTTTAGTTCTAATGTTACTAAGGATTAGAAAAAAGATTCTGATGAACTTGTATATACTTCTATCATATTGCATCTATCAGACCATGTTTTGCAAAAGTTTGGAAATTTTGATTTCACAATAAAGCTTTGGAAAAAATTAAAAGAGCTTTATTTAACTCAACCACTCCCAACAAAATTTATCTCTTCGAAAAAAATTCAGTTTTAAAATTGATCCCTCAAGAGATTTGGATGACAATCTTGAAGTTTTTAATAAGCTTATGCAAGTTATTACAAATTGTGGTGAAACGATCCCATAAATTAACAAAGCTATAATTTTGTTGAATGTCATTCTTGATTCATATAAGGAAGTCAAGAATACAATCAAGTATGGAAAAGAGATCCTTACACGACATTGTTGTCATAGACTCTCTAAAAAGTAAGGATATGGAGTTAAAGTTTGAAAAAAAATGAAAGAAAAATGGTGAAATTTATTTTGTGAAGGGTAAACCTCGGTGGAGGTGGAGGTGGAGGTGGAGGTGGAGGTGGAGGTGGGCAAAACAATAATGACAATAGAAAATGTAGAAGTCGTTCTAAGTCACCAATAAGGGCAAAAGGAAATAAGTGATATGGTTGTGGCAAATTAGGAAGTTTTATTAGTGACTGTTAAAAAGAAAGGAACAAACAGAGATATCAGAGAGAGAAATAATGAGATGAATGTTGTAGTACCCAAAGAGGAGTCTGGTGAGATTTACATGCTTTTAAATTCCGAGCCTAGTGAGATTCACCTGTTTATGAACTCACATATGCATGAGTGGATTTTTGACTCTGGTGTATATTTTCACATTATATCAAATAAACATTTGTTTAATCATTTGCATGAAATTAATCATGAGAATGTCGTTGCATGAGGTAATGTTGCATATAACATTACTAGCATTGGTGATATGACGATTAGATTTGATAGTAGTTTTGTGCACACATTTAAGAGAGTTAGATACATTCCACACATGGGTAGAAATTTAATTTCTGTAAGAGAGTTGGAAGAGGTGTGTTTTATTGGTGTGCTTGGTAATGACATGCTAAAAATGACTAAGGGTGTACTTAGAACCTTTATGGCTATTAGAAGAAATGGCATTTACATTATGCGTGCTGAAGTGTTAGGTGGTTTAAATTCTACTATTGCTTCCATTAACACTGATCACACATAGAAGTAGCATAATAAACTTGCTCGTGTTAGAGTTAAGTTTTAGGATTAGATTAATAAATAAATGGCGAAAAATAAAAAACACAAAGATTTATACAAGTTCGTCTCAATGTGAACTACATCCTCTTAACCGCTTCAGATTTTCACTATAATGAATGATGATAATTATTTACAAGAGATTAGTAATATATATAACAACCCAATAAAAGTTTCTTAATTATAATAAAATAGGGTAATTTGCAGCCTCCGTCCCCAACCTTTGAACTTTTGGCTATTTTATCCACATTCTTTATTTTTTTGGCACCCATATCCTCAACATTTCTTATTTTTGTGGTCAAGTCTTCAACCTTTGAACGTTTGGCACTTTTATCCTCATTCTTTATTTTTTGGCATCCATATCCTCAACCTTTCTTAATTTGGTAGCTGAAGTCCCAAACCTTTGAACTTTTAATACTTTTATCCTCATTCTTCATTTTTTCTTCATTTTTTTGCACCCATATCTTCAACCTTTCTTAATTTGGTGGTCGAAATCTCCAACCTTTGGACTTTTGTATCATATTTTTAAATTTTTTAATTGAAACTTATGAAAAGTCTATTTAAAGCCAAGTTTTGTGAGTAATTTTATCTATAAATGTTGATTTATTTTTTTTAAAAAAAAAACTTATTTTTACAAATTTTATAAGATTTTCTTCATTTTTTTCACACATATCTTCATTCTTCATTTTTTTTGTACCCATATCTTCAAATTGAGCATTAATCAAAATATAATTTTCTAAATAAAACTATTTATCTGAATAATACAATATTTAGAAAACAGGACTGGTCATCGACCCAAAAAAGATAACGGGTCAAATGTCAAAAAGTCGAACCAGGTCGAACCAAAGTCGACCCGGTTTCAATTAAAATTCAATTTTGTGCACCCATATCCTCATTCTTTATTTTTTTGCACCCATATCCCCAAATAGAGCATTAATCAAAATATAGTTATCTAAATAAAACTATTTATCTGAATAATACAATATTCAGAAAATAAGACTGGCCATCAATCCAAAAAAAAATAACGGATCAATGGTCAAAAGGTCGAACTGGTCGAACTAGTTTCAATTAAAAAATTAAAAATTAATCTAAAAATCTCTAAAAATTTTTAAAAATAAGTTTTTTTAAATAAACCAACATTTATAGACAACATTACTCACAAAACTTGGCTTTAAATAGACTTTTCATAAGTTTCAATTAAAAAATTGAAAATATGATACAAAAGTCCAAAGGTTGGAGACTTCAGCCACCAAATTAAGAAATGTTAAGGATATGGGTGCAAAAAAAATGAAGAATGAGGATAAAAGTGTCAAACGTTCAAAGATTGGGGACTTCAGCCACCAAATTAAGAAAGATTGAGGATATGTGTGCCAAAAAATAAAGAATGAGGATAAAAGTACCAAACGTTCAAAGGTTGAGGACTTCGGCCACCAAAATAAGAAAGGTTGATGATGTGGGTGCCAAAAAATAAAGAATGGAGATAAAAGTGCCAAAAGTTCAAAGGTTGGGGACGGTGGTCGCAAATTATCCAATAAAATATTAAGACAATTCAATGAAGGTTCTCTAATTATAATGAAATTATAAGACAACCCAATTAAGATTTCCTAGTTATAATGAAATACTAGGATAACCTAATTACAAAGACAAAATCTCGAAAACACCCTTACATAAGCAAATAGAAATTAGACTCCATAGCTTAACAATCTCTCGCTTAGAGACTAATCCATCATCAACTCCTTCCTTTGCAGCGGATAGTACACCTCATCCAATCTTCAATGAAAAAGACCAACTGAAGTTGCACAGATTTTCAGTTTCTCAATTATAACAGTCTTTGTCAATATATCAGGAAGATTTTGACTGCCATGAATCTTCTCAAGCGCTAAGATTCTATCCTCCAAAATTGATCTGATAAAGTGATAACAAATCTGTATATGCTTTATCATCGCATGATAGACATGATTCTTTGCTAAATGAATAGCACTTTGACTATCACAATGCAACACACTCCTCACATGCTTATGACTCAATTCTTCCAAGAAAGACTACAACCATATCATCTCTTTACTAGCTTCGGTCACGGTAATATACTCTACCCCAGTAGTAGAAAGAGCAACTATCTTCTGAAACTTAGACACCCAACTAACTGTTGTACCACTCAATGTGTATACATATCCAGTATTACTCTTCCTGCCATCAATGTCCCCACCATGTGTCAAGATCTACAAAGCCCCGTAATCTCAAGCCTGGTTTTTGAAGCATGGGGCTGAATCAGTAGTACTTCTCGGTACCTAAGAATCCACTTTACGCCTCCCAATAATGTTTTCTCGGGATTATTCTTATATCTATTAACAACTCCCACTACATGAGCTATGTCCGATCTCGTACACACCATAGCATACATAAGACTCTCAATAGCAGAGACATAAGTCACCTTGACTATGTAGGCTCGCTCTTGCTCTATAGAAGGTGACTATTCATTGGATAGCTTGAAGTGACTAGCCAAAGGAGTACTCACTAGTTTAGATTCATCCATTTTGAATCTGTTCAACACCTTCTTCACATACTCTTCTTGTAACAGCTTTCAAGACATTCTGCTACTAGTAATTCTCATCCCAAGGATTTGTTTTGTAGCACCCAAAGCCTTCATTGCAAACTCATTGGATAGCTCCTCTTTTTAACTTATCAATTTGTTGTTTGCAAGTTCCTGCAATCAACAGGTCATCAACATATAGGAGTAAGATAATATATGAATCACCCAAATCCTTCATTGCAAACTCATTGGATAGCTCCTCTTTTTAACTTATCAATTTGTTGTTTGCAAGTTCCTGCAATCAACAGGTCATCAACATATAGGAGTAAGATAATATATGAATCACTAATATTCTTCATATAGTAACAATAATCCGCCTGGCACCTCATAAAGTCATTACTATCCATAAAGCTATCAAACTTTTTATATCACTATCTGGAGATTTTTCAAGGCCATACAAACTCTTTTGAAGTCTGCACGCCATTTTTTCATTTCCCTGTACTTCGTAACCTTCTGATTGTTTCATGTAAATTTCTTCCTCCAACTCACTATGAAGATATGTTGTATTTATATCCAACTGTTCTATGTGCAAGTCTTCTTCTGCCACTAGTCCAAGTACTGTTCTGATTGTTGTTAATTTCACCACAGGAGAGAAAATCTCAATGTAGTCAATGCCTTCTTTCCGTTGAAATCTTTTTACAACCAGTCTTGTTTTATATCACTTGCTGCCATAATGCTCTTCTTTTATCTGGTAAACCTATTTGTTTTGCAAAAGCCTTCTTTCCTTTTGATAACTCTATCAGTTGCCATGTCTAATTGGTCAATAATGAGTCAATCTCATCCCTCATAGCTGACTTCCACTTGATTGATTTATCAACTTGCAGGGCTTCACTATAGCTTTTTGGTTCACCTCTGTCAGTTAGTAGAATATAATGCAACGCTGGAGAGTATCTCTATGGAGGTCTAATTGTTCATTAGATCTCCCGAGCTTAGTCATAGGGGTGTTCGATTTCCTTTTGGGGCTATATTTTCTCGATCTTCACCATCAATTTTTACCGCCTCAATTACTGGAAGGTCTTGCAACGAAATCACCTTAGACTTCTTAACTTCAAGATTTGTACTTTTAGGGTCTGCTTTGTCGATATGTCCTTATACATAGCTGCTTTATTGAAGATTACGTCTTTACTTTTGAAAATCTTGCGATTTCACATCCCAGAAACGATAACCAAACTCCAAATCACCATAGCCAATAAAAAAATATTTTTTAGATTTGGCATCAAGTTTACTTCTAAAAGTAGAATCAATGTGAATATAAGAAACAGAACCAAACACTTTTAAGAAGAAAAGTTGTACCTATTTTCTACTCCAAACTTCTTCTAGTATTTTGGAGTCCAATGGTGTTGAAGGACCTCTTTTGATCAAATATGTTGCAGTGCTGATAGCATCTGCCCAGAGCATCTTTGGCAGTCCTGCATATAATCTTATACCTCTTACACTCTCATTTAGAGTCTTGTTCATCCTCTCAGGTACACCATTCTGTTGAGGTTTACCTAGAATAGTCATCCTCATCTTGATCCAATTTTCAGCACAGTACATCTGAAAATTTGATTCTATGTATTCACCTTTATTATCTGAATGCAAGCACTTCACCTTTAAATCTATTTTATTCTCAACAATCGATCTCCACCTCTTGAAAGTATTGAAGACATCAGATTTCTTTTTCAAGAAATAGACCCATACCTTTCTTCTTGGATCATCAATAAAATGTCATATAATAATTAGAACCTCCAAGGAAAATAACAGTAGAAGGTCTCCATACGTCTGTATCAACCAATTCAAAATTGGCTGCCTTTAGCTCCCTTCCAGATTTTAAGAAACTCATCCTTTTTTGCTTCTCATAAATACAGCATTCACATAGACTATGTTCAACAAATTTGAACACCAGCAGCTTTTTTTTAGACTGAAGTACTTTCATTCTCTTCTCTCTCATGTGTCCGAGCCTATATTGCCATAGATCGAGAATTAACATCGGATTCAACAATAGCAAATGTATCTCCAAAATTGGTAGTCATGTAAAGAGTTTCACTTTTAGTTCCTCGTGCAACATCCATAGCTCCTTTCGTTACTTTCCAATGGCCACCACCAAAATTCACATCATGCCCTTCATCATCAAACTGTCCAACTGAGATGAGATTTCGTATCAATTTTGGTATGTGCATTACCTTATTAATTTTCCACAAAGACCCGTTTGACATCTTTAATCTGACTTCACCAATACCAATATTGATGTACAAAGGTTTTCCATCAGCCAGATATACATTTCCATACTTTCCAGCAACATAGTTCTCCATGTTCTCACTGTGTACAGTTGTGTGAAAGGAAGCCTCGGAATCTATCACCCAAGAATCAATAGAACTACAAACAGACAAGAGTAAATAATCTTCTACCTCTTCAGTCACAACATTCGCATCATCATTATTATTTTCCTCATTTTTCTTAGGTGCTCTGCAATTCTTCTTTAGGTGACCAAACTTACCACAATTCCAACATTCAGCACCCCGTCCATTTCTGGACTTGCTCTTGCCATTCTTCGACTTTCCTCTACCGTTACTCTTGTTAGAATTCTTCTCATAACTTCTGCCCCTATTTTTGACATTTAGGGCAAAATTGGATGCCGAGATTTCTCCATCATCTTTTCTACGGACTTATTCAGCAAAGATTGTATCTCAAACATCATTAAATTTCAATTTCGCATTCTCCTTGGAATTGTAGACAACCGCTCTTAGAGACTCCCAACTATTCGATAGTGAAGCCAAGAAGATTAGAGCACTAACCTTATCCTCAAACACAATCTCTATAGAGACCAATTGATTGAAGATTGTGTTGAATTTATTAAGATGCTCTACAATCAAAGCACATTCTACCATCTTCAGATTAAATAGCCACTTTATCAGGTGAACTTTATTGCACGGCGAAGGCTTCTCATAAATGTCGATAATATCATCATCATCAATTCTACAGTGGTTTTCTCATTTGCAATGTTATGAGCCACATTCTTTGACAATCATTAGCGAATTATTTCCAATACATGTCTGTCAAGAAGGTTATAGTAATCATCATTCATAGTTTTTAGTTTTTTGTCCATCGACTGGTGCATCTTTTTTGTGTAAAGATAATCCTCTATCTACATCTTATAGAACGAAAAATCTACACCGTCAGATCATCGCTAACCATATCTCTCAATCAGAACCACGCTCTGATACCAGTTGTTAGGTTTAGAGCAACAAATAAAGGGTGAAAAATAAAGAATACGAGGATACAAGTTCGCCATAATGTGAGACTACGTCTTGTCTTCAACTACTGCAGTATTTTTACTATAATAAATAATGATAATTGTTTACAAGAGATTAGTCATATATATAACAACCTAATGAAAGTTTTTTAATTATAATAAAACTCTAAGACAACCCCAATGAAGGTTCTCTAATTATAATGAAACTCTAAGACAACCTAATTAAGGTTCTCTAGTTATAATGTAATACTATAATAACTTAATTACAAAGACAAAATCTCGAAAACACCCTTACATAAGCAAATATAAATTAGGCTCCACAGCTTAACATTAAGAGACTTAAGTTCCTTAATGATAAGGGTATGTTTGGTAATGATCACGTGTCTGACATGTCATTTGTGATCATTGTGTACTTGGTAAATATCGTAGGATGTCATTTTCATCTAACACACGCAAGACAACTAGAGTGTTAGAATACATTCATATTGATTTGGGAGGTCTCGGGAACAATCACACTTTTGGTGGTAACAAATTTTTTTTTGTGTATTATCGATGATTTCTCCAGACGTGTGTGGGTTTATCTATTGAAAGATAAAAGTGAAACTTTTATTAAATTTAAAAATTGAAAAGTTCAATTGAAGAATCAGACATGTAAAAAGATAAAATATTTGCGTAATGATAATGGTCTTGAATTCTGTAATGCTAACTTTGATAACTTGTACAATGACTGTGGCATTAGTAGACATAAAACTGTGTCTTACACTCTCTAACAGAATGGGATTGCTGGAAGGATGAATGGTTCTTTGCTTGATAAAGTTAGATGTATGACGTTGATTTTTGGTGTGCTTAAATCGTTTTGGGGTGAAGGTAACTGTTTGCTATCTGACTAATTTGACTCCATCCGCCGCTTTAAATGGTTATACTCCTTATGAAATGGCATATTAAATATGCTTTGATTATTTCATGCTTAAAATTTTGACTGTGCCTTTTTTTCTCATCAGAGTGGGAAAAAACTTGAATCTATAGCTAAGAAATGTGTCTTTATGGGCTACCCTGAATGAATTAAGGAATATAAGTTGTGGGATAGAATTTAAAAAATCTAAATTCGTATTTTCTTAGGAAACATCCAATGATCCCTAAAAATTGTTAAGTTTGGTATGCCAATTTCAATAAGTTTATGGAGAAAGTATATAAATTGCATTGGATTAAAGTATTGAGGACTTTTTAGGAAAAATATTAAGTTGTGAAAAATGTTTGGGCTTGATCGAATTTAATCTCATAGATTAGGACTAAGCTGAAAATTTTGAAAAATTTCAAGTTAATTACAATTTTGCCATTGTTTTGAACCAACTTTGCAATCGTCGCGTGTGTAACGTGCGTTGACCCGTAGCCTATGCATGTTATACCGTCGCGTAGTTCTTATTTACACGTTTAAATTGATATCAAGTTTTGGTATTTTTCAAGTCGGACTTGCCTTGAAAGTCGAGCCAAAGTAGTGTAAATGATTTTATGTAATGCAAAATTTCACCAAATTTGACTAAGTATGGAATGTCAATCGGGCGGTCATTTTTAAGCTAATCGTGCGAGCTATCGACCGACCCATTTCTTTTGCATGTATACTCGTTATAAAGCTTGAAGTATGAACTTTGCAACGGTATAAAGTTTGACCAAAATAGAGCTCGTCTCGACCCCCACACCTTGTTCCAAACATGACTACTTGAAATAAAAATCTAGAAATTTTGTAATAAAATATTAGTTGAATGGGACACATGTCATTTATAATGATTGTCTCCTTAGGGCATGTTTGGCAACGCTTATCATACTTAAAAATTAGTGTTAATTAATATTCGTATAAATAACTGATGAACTAATAAAATAATAAGATAAAATAGGTATAAGTAAGAATTTTTAAAGATAAGCTAGACCAAATATGGCCTTACCAATACTCTATAAATACATCCTCTTTACTTGTGTTTTTAAATCAAAATTTAAGTAAGAAAACTCTGCTGGAATTTAGAGAAAAAAAGAAAGAAAGATAAGAATGAAAAAAAAAAATTTTAAAAAAAGCCAAGAATCCTTTCCTCCTTCTTCGTTTTTATTGAAAATAGTGTGATGAAACACTAAACTAACAAGGAATTCATCACATCCATACCATGATAAGCTAGGAAAGTAGGATTTTTCGTCCAAAAACTCAAAACCCAGGTTTCAGCAGAGATTCGAGGCTACTAGTAGCTTCAGAAACAACACAGAAAGGCCTCTGGTAGCCCCGAATCTGCACTGTTTTCTGGTAGTTTCATTTTCAGTTTAAAATAATGAGTTTTTGGACAGAAATTCCTCCTTAGCCAAGCCTAACACATAAATTTTCATTTCTCCTTATTTTTGATTTATTAACTCTCTATAAACTTGTAAATTTCTAGTCATTAATCCAAGAAAAAAATTTCCTTGAGCTGTGAGTAAAGTTTATGTGTATTATTGTTTTATATTGATTATTCTTATTATGTTCGTAATGTATAGTATGAGTTTTATGTTAAATGAAGTCCCTCTTGTGATTTACTACTCATTACTTATCAAAATTCCTATCTAGTAAGGCATATAACTTGCAATTAATTGCTTATATAGGAGAAGTATGGGTAGTAAAATCTGCAGAAACTCCAACTTTATGTTTATGACCTTGCATGTCTCTAAAACTTATATTTAAGTTAATTTTTAATGAGATTAGAATCTGCAGTTTTATAATGATTTTGAAAGGATGGTTAATATAATTGTCTATGCTTAGATAAAGTCTTATCCTATGTATCATTATTGTTGCTTGTTAGAAAGTGTTTAATGTTGAATATTCTATATTAAAGGCAAGGTTCTAAAATGCGTAATGCGTGACGACACACGGCGAGGTGAAGCATCAAGAATTATAGGCCTAAGCGCGCCTATGCGAAGCCTAGGCGTCAAAATGCGTTTTCGATTTTTTTTTTTAATGCTCAAATTTTAAATTTTAATAACATAGCATAGAATATACTAATTTAGATTACAAAATTACAGGCCTAGTTTTCAAAAAACACATAAAAAATGCATAGTTTTCAAAATTAGATGCACGTTGTAACAATGAAGAAAAATTAGATTTATATTAAGGCACATATCATAGTTGAACATATCACATTCAACGTGGTTCAAAATCAAAATTGCAGGACTAATTTTAATATCATAGTCTATAATTAGATTACAAAATAAAAGCCCAACATAATAGTTTTCAAAAGTTAGTAAATTTTAACTACCACAAATATAAACACAAATTACTCAATAATTTTCTACAATTTTATTATGTACGAACATAGCTTAAATTTTATCTAACTCTTTATCGGATTCTAAGTCAAGCTCTTCTTCTTTATCTAACTCATCTTCCATGCCATTCGATACAAAATCATTTTTGTCAGGTTCTCTTATTTTATCTTGAGCATGTTTAGTATCTCTTGTAGATTTAAAAATGTTTATTTTGGCCCAATCTGAAAATAAATTTAAAAAGAAGCTTGATTGCTCTAATGCGTGTTATGCGTGATTATTCGCACTTATTCTCGCTTAATCATGTTTATTCTCGTATATTCGTGCCTCGGCGGTCAACAAAAAGAGTTGACCGTATTTTAACGCGCATACCCTCAATGCGATGCGTTTTGCAAAAGCATTGAGCTTAGGCGCACCTAGGGGAGACCTAGGCGGGTCTTTTAGAACACTGATTAAAGGTGTGCTTATTTGAGTCAAGATTGACTTAAAATATTGCAGTAATTTCAAGAAAGAAATAAAAGTAGTAGCATGATGAAGGACTTTTAGACCAATCCCTTGCATGTTGATTGTGATTTAAAGTAATATGTTTCTTTGAGGATGAACTTGATTGAATGTTTATGTGCAAGATTTTTTAATGATATTTAGCAATTAAATCTCTTGTTTCCATGTGTTGCATCATGACATCATTCAAGAAAGAATTCATGATCCTTAAACATTAAAGCAAAAAAGTTATGTTTACATAAAGATCATGAATAATTAAGAATGTCCTATTTAGGTTGTACATCATGAGAGCAAGTCCCAATTTAAAGGTCACGGACTATGAGATGCCCAAAGTGAAATGATAGTACTTGAGCAAAGTTCTCTAAAAGAATGAAAGTACTTTTGAGCATAGAAGCTCTAATGATGTTGTAACCTTGTGTTTAGCAAAACACTATCAACTCTCAGTGTACGACCCTAATATGGGAAGAGCCCGAAAAGAAAGAAGAAATAAAAAAGAAAGTTAAAAAGAAATGAAAAGTAAGAAAATAAGAATGGAACCATTTTTTGGTTAGTACATGCATAGCATTCCAATGTTTAGCATCCGTACTATGCACATTGTATTGATTGCTTGTGAGTGATCATCAAAGACATTTCATGAAACATATGCGTTATCAATTGTTTGGAAGTTAATGTGTGATTATGATCTTATTCACTTATGTGAGAATTGAACAAGGTTAGAAGGTAAAGTGAAAAATTACATTCAAATGAAGGTATACATTATGTGATTTCATGTTTACGTGCTACTTTGCTCACTAAGCTTCATTGCTTATAGTCGTTTAATGACTAATATAGGAAATGGAACGGAACTACCTTGAGGTAATGCATACTTATGAAAGGGCATCGAGAAATGGGTTGGACTTCTATATCATCACCAAGAAAGACGTATGGGTTCTTTTTCTGCAATGTTCGAGCTTGTACATTAAGGAAAGATCATACAAAACGATATATGTCTACAATGCCATCACACTGGAGCCGTGATATATGTCTACAATGCCATCACATTGAAGCCGAATGGGACTCTCTTTTTTATGTACTAAGTAACTGAGAGTCTTTGATGGTTGTTTTTGTAGTTTCAAAGATTTCTTGTATCCCTTAGCTATTTGTGGACATTTTAAAGTTGTCAAAATCTTTTGAGTAATGGATGAACCAAGTATGTCATTCCGACCCTTTTGCTATCAAAATGACGAGACCTGATTTTGAAGAGAAAGATGCTACTTTTTCTTGAAGAAAATAATAACTGTTAAAAAGGAATCCTTGTGTAATGGTTTGTAAGATGGAAATCAAAGTATTTAAAGTCATTGAGTATTTGGTATATTCTTGTGCTCTTATAAATTGGGTGAAATGCTCAAATTATCTCTTCTAAATGTTTTAGGTAATTATGGAGTAAATATAAAATTTGAGAAAGAAAGTTTAATAAGATTTTAGTTTGAAACTATTTACATCACAGAGAGGAGGATACTAGTATCCACCGCAATGAAGTTTTCGTTCAACTCAAGGCTACTAGTAGCCTTTAGCCAAGATGAAAAAATTAAGTAAAATTTCGTAGAGGTAGTCACAAAGTGTGTAAAGATTATCACAAGTTGATATATCAAATTTAAGGGGTCGGAGATGTCTTGTTTAGAGAGTGAAAACAAAGAAGAAACCATTAGTGATGAGTCTCCAATTGAGGTGGAGAGTGAGCATCCATATACCCACCTCTCATAGTGAGGTGGAAAGTGATAACCAACAAAATTAGTAGGTTGTAGAGAATGAGATGGAGGATGATATGATAGAAGACCATCATGTTGACCAAAACTCTCTAGCTGATTATCAATTAGCTAGAGATAAAGGGAGAAGACCACGTAGGAAACTCCAATGATGTCGACAATATCATAGCCTATGCTAGTTATCAAGAACTAGTGGATAAGGAGCCTAATACCTATGAAGAGGCTATGTAGTGTGAAAAGTCTAAGGAGTTGGTGAATCCTATGAGAGAGAGACGAGCTCTCTAGCTAAAAGTCAAACATGAGAATTAGTGCCTAAACATAAGGATAAATCCATTATAGGATGTAAATGGGGTATAAGGTGAAGGAAGGAGCCACTAAGACCGAACATGTGAGATATAAGGCTAGGTTGGTAGTTAATGGGTACACACGAAGGAATGGATTGATTATAATGAGATTTTTTGCATGTTGTTAAGTATAACAATATTCGTATCATGGTTGCATTGTTGTTCATTATGATTAGGAACTTGAACAACTTGATGTAAAAACTACTTTTTTACATGGTGACCTTGATGAAAAGATTTTTATGTATCAACCAAAAGGTTGTGAAGATAAAAACAAACCCGATAATGTGTATTTTCTTAAAAATCTCTATATGGTTTAAAATAGTCTCCTAAACAAAGATACAAGAATTTTGATTCTTATGTTCTTTCAATTGGTTTCAAGATGAGTAAGTTTGATCATTGTTTATATTACCATCACCAAAATACAAATAATTGTGTGTATTTGTTACTATATGTCGATGACATGTTATTTATTGGTTTAAACATGAAAGTGATAAACGATATTAAAAATGAGTTAAGTAAATAATTTGATATGAAAACCTTGGGCATGCTAAAAGAATACATGGCATTGAAATTAATAGAGCTATGTCTAATTCTTGCTTAATTGTACATCAAACTCCATATGTGCTTAAGGTTTTGAAAAAGTTTGATATGCTTGATGTAAACCGGTCTATGTGCCTTTTGGTAATCATTTTATTGTCTAAAGTACAATTACCTACAAATGAAAAAGAAGTTGCATATATGAATAAAATTTCCTATTCAAATGTGATTGGCCCTGTGATATACTTGATTGATGGTTTGTACTAGGTCTGCTGTTAGTACTTTGAGTAGATACATGTCTAATTCAAGACCCCACTCATTAGAAAGCTTTGAAATTGTTGCTAAGGTATTTGAAAAGTACATATAAGGTAGGGTTAATATATAAAACTGTTTCTAATGGTGTGAAACTAAATGGTTTTACTAATGCCGATTATGGTGGAGATAGAAATAATAAGAAATCTACTTCAACTTATGTGTAATTCATGTTAGTTGAAAATCTCAACTCCAACATATTGTTGCTCTTTCCACTACTGAATCTGAGTATATAGCTGCAACTAAAACCTTTAAAGAAGCTATGTGGCTTAAAGGTTTGCTTCATGAACTATATGTTTTAAATAATAATGTGACTATATACTTTGATAGTCAATCGGCTATTCATTTGTGTAAGAATCTTGTTTCTTATTATACTGCATTTTATTAGAGATGTAATATCTCAAATTTTGATTAAACTTGAGAAAGTGCATACGGACTATAACCCTACAAATATGGGCACTAAGGTACTCACTTTGATAAAGTTTAAAATTGTCTTACACTTCTAGACATTGGTACATGTACATTGAGTTTTAATTAGTTTAAAATACATTTTTAACAACTACTTAGCATATGTCTTTTGGATTTTGCATATTTTTTGTTTGGAACCAATATGGAGGTTTGTTGGATTGTTGGTTCCAAACAAAC
Source organism: Forsythia suspensa (assembly GCA_023638005.1). Taxonomy (NCBI): domain Eukaryota; kingdom Viridiplantae; phylum Streptophyta; class Magnoliopsida; order Lamiales; family Oleaceae; genus Forsythia; species Forsythia suspensa. The sequence goes on from CM042666.1 coordinate 32,365,896, forward strand.
CAAATGGATAATCGGTTTAATTATACTTAGTAGGCTTGCCCAATGATTGAAAATTTATTATATTGCCCAATCTCCAACAATTAGGTAGTTCAATTACAAAGACGAGTCAAAGTACTTTATTGTCAACTTTGGGTAATGGGCCTCGACCCGCCATTTTGGTCGATCGAGTCTAAGTTGACCCACACTTAAATTAGGGCTCTTAGTTTGGTCCTTGAGTGAGCAATATATATATGGGCTGACTTTGGTGTGTCTATTACGCACGCATATACCTATCCATCATCTCTACTACTACATGTGAAAAAGTTGGCTGCCCTTTTCTTCTTTGGCCGAATATGCACATCTTCTTTCTTCTTTGTGAAGTTTCACCTTTCCTTTTCGAGAGGAATCTTGTGGGTTGATTATGAGTATGCTTTGTCCATTATTTTTTGTGTTACCATTGTTAGAAATTGGCTAAAATCTGAGCCTCCTTTTACCATTGTCATGTCATTAGTGAAGCTTGGAGTTTTTCTTTTACTTCTACTTATTGTCCAATTACTTTTGTTTCTATTTTATATAATCTTGATTAACTTGGTCTTTTCAGAGAGATTATTTCCTACACTAATAATCACATAAAATAGTGTTCTCATAATAACATAAAACTATTGAAGATAAATAAATAGCTTAGAACTCTATGGACTTAAAAGATGCTTCACCCTGCAAGGTTCTTTGAAAAAAAGCGAATCAAATTTAGCTTAATGAACAAGGATGTAGGCAAATTTTAATTTAAGGTGTACAAAAGAAAAAGATAAAGCTCTCAACCAATATTTATTCATAAAAAATTGTTTTATATTGCTATAAAATGAAGCCAAATGATCTTCTGCAGAGTAAACAAAGTACTTTTTTTCATCAATAAAGAGAATCCATAGCTATTAATTATTGCACCTAATAAATAGTGCCAAAAACGATAACACAATGTAATAGAATAACTAAGCCACGGTATGTCTTTTTTCTCATAATCGTAATTGGACTTAATGAAGTGTTTTTCAAGTAGATAATGATAGTTATACACACAAGTGAAGTAATTTTTGATAGACAAACTGGAAATAGTAGCTAGGTGATCAAATGGTATGAGCAATTGAAGAGACTTTAGCAATAGTGAAGAAATCTTTAATATGGCCTTTGTTGCAATCTGAAAATACAAAGGATTGTAAGTTTTAGTAGTAAGTCATTTTTTTTTTTTTTTTAAGTAAGAGTTGTGTTACGTGAAGACAATATTAATGAATTGTACAAAATAAAAGTAAGAGAAAAATACACGATTTACGCTCAACTCGCCTCTATTCCATTTGGTGTGCTCCGCTCCACTCTAGCATTGGCCTATTTTTCAATATACATGTGTTCCACTCGATATGAGCCACATACTCTAGCAAAGAATGAGAAAGAATAGATTTTTTCCTAAAAAGTTCAAATTATCTTTATTCATCATCTCGCATATTCTTTGTCGTTGCTTGAGTAGGAATTGTCGGTATAATTCGAAATTAGGGTGTCAAACTGTTGTCCACATTATTTTTCTATGATTTGTCTAACAAAATCATTCAAGAATATCATATTTTTTTGAGTTGTTAAGCACAGTAGCTAAATCATATTAGATTAGTGTAAATGGATAAATAGAAAAAAGAATTGATAGTGAAAGAGCTAGCACATGCCAAACAGGTGAATGGACATTACAAAAAGAAAATGAAGACAAACAACTATCTATCCAAAATGTGTTTTCCAACTCACTAAAAATATTCACTGCTCCACCAATCTTTCTCTCACTAATCAGTCATGATCTCAACCTAAATAAATAACCCCAAGTGATCTCCGCAAAATTCTTGAATATTTACCTTATTGACATGTTGCAATGCTATCACAATGGAATTGGATGCAAAACCAAATAAGTTCTATAATGATGGAACTGGATGTAAAACTGTAATATCATATTCAAGTGAAAGTGATTGCTAAATACGCTACCATTAAAAGATATAAAGGTATTCATCTATCTAACGAGGAATTGATGAGGTCTTATCACCGCAATTTCTGATAAATATAACACATGACTTAATTATAATAAATTTATTTGATTATGAAAAGACTAATAAAAATAAGATAGAGTTGCATTTAAAAAAAAATTAATGTAATGCATAACCAAGACTTGACAAAAACAATGAAATCAAAAAACATAGCAAATCACTAATTATTAAAAATGCCAAATCACATATAAAGATGTCATCTTTATAAAAGAAAAAAAAAATAGCAATATCTGTTAATTAATTGAAAAACAAATGAGCTAAAAGGGAACACATAATAAAACATAGAAATTAAAAATAGTCTCATAAAACAAAGTAAAATATATTTTTTTTTAAGAAAATCGGTTTCTAATCTGGAGAAAAATAGTTCCCATAAACCTACTCATAAAAAAATTCAATTCTCAACAAATATGGACTCTTCTAAACTTAAGTTTCATGATATCACTTCAAACTCATATTCCCATCAATTATCACTTGTGATATCTCAAAACCATCAAAATGGGAAGTAAATTATGTATATGTAATGCCTTTATGCATACAAACCATTCATTTCTAGAGGTTTATGTGTTGCGAGTCAATAGGTTTCGTCGTGTATTAACCCCTCGTGTATTGCTACACTAGCATCTCATCCCGAAAAGGATGTCTAGATAATGGTGAACTACAATTGAAACTTTAAATTGCATTGCTTCAAGTCACCGTCAAAACTGTGTTGCATCCATTTTCCTTTCCCTTTTTTTCATTTATTTACACCCAATTAGATAACACAAAGTTTAGAATTTGCATTTCTCCAAAATTTCTCAAATCAACATAGTTAAGTCGCAAATAACTTTAAGTTAGCTAGCTTACATTGTGATAATTCAATATTCGAATAGTTATAGAAATCCCTTAAAAAAACTATCAAATCAAAATTTCAAAAAAAAAATTATTGAAGTCCAATGTTGAGAGAAAATCCAAGAATGTTAAACAATTCAAATAAAATAGAAACCGAAGCGAGAAAAGAAGAAAGCATACCAAGAAATTTTTCTCGACCATTAATGCTATATCCATCAACATTCTTGTAAAAGAAAAATGTAAATTTATTAACAATGAAGTCGAATAAAATTGCTCATGAGAGAAAGATTAGTATATGATTGGATGATTATTTCTAACGAGAATCCTCCCAATAAGAGTTCTTGCACAATTGATTTGTGGACTTGTAGCAATGTGTGATTGTGTAAACTAAAGTTCAAGAATTCATTACTTTAACCTTGGAAATGTGTTAATAACACACTCTATAGTTAAACAAGCATGTACAATATCGAAAAAGAAAAAAACCACACTTAGAAGAAACAAAACTCAATATGTGTACTGAAACCAACCCCTAAAAATCAGACATCGAGTATTTGGTGTAACATAGAAGCAAAATATGGAAGGTCATTGAGAACAAGGCAAATACCAGTCATTTCAATCAAGTACATTCAAAATTTTACAACATAATACATGTGGGTATTTATTTAGTAGATTTCAATTCCCATATTAAAAATGGCAAACTCACCTAAAGAAATTCCAATCAATTGAAATGAAATCAATCATCATACTACAATATAAACTAACAATTTTTGTTTATTAGTTATTGGTAATATACCGCAATGATCAAATGAGGACATCGTAATACTTAGTAGCCGATGGGAGAAAAACACCAATTAGACAAATCACGCAACGGAATATAATTAATTCTCCTCTCTCGTGTGAACCTAATATAGATTAATCAAATAGAGCAATAATCATTGGCGGATTTACGTGAAAAGTGACTCCAAAGCAATCAATCAAACCGAATGAACTTGATGGAAAAATAAACCGAGGTAAGAGTTGAACTCTTTGTCTTTAAGTCAATATTGCCCATAAAGGTGCCTTCGGTCTTTGGCAATTGACTCCCAAGATACAACGATTTCGCTTGAGTTTTGTAGCACTTCAAAAACTCAAGTACAATAACAAAATGGTTTTGTACTCCAACGGATGAAATGAAATGGAAAACCAGATTTTGTGCAACTTAAATGCAATAAAATTGGTTCAAAAGATGAAATGTATGAGAGCTTAATGTTTGCAAATCGTTTCTATATCAATCCTCTGAAAATATGGACGTCCACAGCCCTTTTTAACGTTGGAGATTCGGTTGAAAATGAAAAGGAATGAACCAAATCGTGCAACCTTCAAAAGGACATGTCTCATTCATCGCAAACTTATGCGATCGCATGGTTTAACCAAGTCACATCGCAAGGTACAAAAAATAGAACAAGACTTCATCCAGATTAACCAAAGCCTTCTTTGCCTCCCTCGCGATCGCATGGAAGGACCAAAATACATTCTCGCTTAAAATTTAAGCAAGTTGCGATCGCATGATGTAAAACCACCATGCGATCGCATGGTCAAACTTTGACCCGATTTTGTCATTTTTCGTAATTTCTCATTCATTCGATATTGGTTTCGAGATGTCAAATATACCTTTTAAACATGCGAGATAAATCTGAATTTTCTTTCCGGGGCAACCTCGACCCCGCGATCCCCTGTTCTCGGGACGTTGCCCCGAGCGTCAAGTGGCAAACAAATTTGTCTAAACGGATTGTGTCGGGTCTTGTATATTTGGCCAAGTTGACACGGAGTCACTTACGTTATTTTTAACACTTAGTTAATTTCTCGACATATTTAAAACGATTTCCAACAATAACTAAAATTTATCACAAAAATTAAAGATACAATATTTAACGTGGTTTGGCAATGTGCCTACATCCACAACCCAACTCCAAATAATCCTCCACTATAATCAACAATAATGGGTACAACATTCTTCGCTAGATAACACTAGAAGCACACCAAATTATCAAAAACTAAACAACACTTGGCACACAAATAATCATCGTCTATCAAAGACGGAACTTCTCAAAAAACCAACAATAACAATTAATCCAACTACACCTATCTCAAGAATAAAGATTCTTGGAATACTACTCAAAACCAACAAATAAAGATCTCACCAAATTTCGTCACTGTTCAGATGGTAATTATTTCCCAATGAACCGTTGGATCTGAATCTTAACCGTTGAATTTGAAGAGCAGTCAGTTATGAACTTTCTGTCAAAATTTCACGATGATCCGACCACAGAGAGCTGAGATATCACATTTTATCACCGCTGCACAGGTTGTTCAGAATTGTACAAATTTTAATGTTGTTTCGGTTTTCGAAGCTGAAGTTGGCTTCTCTCTTTTCTCTTGTTTTTTTTTTCTCTTCTGGATGGCTGCTCCAATTGTCTTCTTTATATAGAATAATTAGGGAGATTTTAATTACCATAATTATGTTGCTTGAGGCGGAAGACAATCCTTGATGCAGCCACAAACTTATTACCTTAATGGACTTTAACCAAATTTGTCAATTTGGTCCTTAGTGCCAATTGTATTTGTAATAGGCCCTTCAAATATGGGGCGGACCTAACAGTAGCCTCGTTTGATCCCCCGACTTCTCCATTCCTTTTACTGCTACCAACTGCAATGCAAAGAATAGATATCTAACAAGAAATTCCAAAATTTATATATATAAAAAAGAGCATCATACTATTAAAATACAAATTATGCAACCAGAAGTTTATGTCAATTTAAGAAAAATAAGATGCTAGTGCGCTAGACTATGCTCCAAAAATACTTGTAAGCTATTTTAGAGAATCATCTCAATTTTTATTCTAATAGTTTACAAAAAAACATAAAATCCAAGATTCATTATGGATACTAATTTATTTTTTTAATTGCCAAATAGATAAAAAAAAACACAAAATCTCACATTTACAAATTCACTACGAATCGTAATTAAGAAAAAGTAAGCATCAGGCGCCAAAGATTCAAGTATAAATTGCTCAAATACATAAGTTGTTAAAAGTCTAAAAAAAAAAAAAAAATAGAGGACACTAATTAGAGAAAATAAGTATATGTATTTCACCAATACATTTGACAACCACATTTTGGAAATAAATAAAACCTTGGTGAAAAAGAGCCCTTTTTATAATCAATTTGTACCCTTCAATTGAATCAATTAACCATGCTAATAAACTCAAATACCATTGAAAAACAATAAAGTGAACAAATAATAAGAAAAAAAGGGGAAAAAAGATATCAAGGACCTTAACAACCCAAAAGAATGTAATCACATATGCAGGGGCGTAGAAGTTGATGAATGGTTGGCGTGCAGAGAGAGTTGTGAGAGAGAATTATTAAGGAAAGCAATTGAAAAAGTAATTGATTGGATTCAAGTTCGACCAAACAAATGCCTTTTCTTTCCTTTCTAAAATGTTGAACCCCAACCTCGAGGACCCTCACCGACCTTGTCCTAGGCCTTTGGTAGAGGAGGTAAATCGCGGGATGTGCCTCCCAGAGGAGCTGTGGTGGAGAACGTATGGATAGGCCTTGGCTATTAACCAATTGGTAACTCCCGCTTGCAACATAACACAAATCCAATATTTCGTGATTCGAACCATGCATCCCACCGCCCGAGCCCCATCCGCCTCCCCTTTGCCATCGAGAGATATGCCATGGGGCTACCTTTTCTTTCCTTTCTACATTTGGCGTGAGATGGGTGAAGTGTCATGCTTTTGGGAAAAAAAAACCATAAACAGCTGGCCAAGACTGCAAGAATCGTACTTGGGTGTCAGGTGAAAAAGAAATCATATCAATTAAGTTTTAACGATTTTGATCTAATGCACACGGTGGGTATTGTTATAATGTCCATCGGAACACTTGTGATGCACTCATTGGACCAATGAGTGTAAAGAGGATCTAATGCACTCGGTGGGCATTGTTATATTGCCCACCGGACACTTTCAGATGCTAATGCACACGGAGGCATTGTTATAATGTCCATCGGGACACTTGTAATGCACTCATTGGATGAGTGTAAAGACCCTCTTTACACTCATCCAATGAGTACATTACAAGGTCTTTACACTCATCCAATGAGTGCATTACAAGTGTCCCGGTGACATTATAACAATGCCCATCGTGTGCATTAGATCAAGGCCCTTAGTTTTAATATGTATGACCGAGATCAAATTTGGTTGGTGTAAAAAAATTTCAAAATTCAAACCACTTTGTTTTCAACGACCACTTCAATGGTGAAATTTTTTAACGTTCTTATTATTACTAGTTAGAAACACATGCGTTTGCCGTGATTTTGCAATAATTTTGTTATTTTTTAGTATTTTGAAAATTCTTATTTTTTAATAGTTAATTGTTAAAATGTTAATGTAGCAATGTAGAAGGTAAAACAACACGATTGTTGATAACATATGATAATATTACACTTGTTTTTCACATACTTTTTCCGAAAGTATTTGCCCTTCATTATTAGCCAAATAATCCAATAGAGCAACCTTAACTATGTTAGATCTGTTTAACAAATGATATGAAATGTTATTTCTTTTTTATTCGTGCTGCGTGCCGTATTTTCTCCGACTTTGATGCTTAAATGTTGCCTTACATTTATAACAATACCTATAACATCTGAAAAAAATTTGAACGCATTATGAAGAGAAAAAATTTAGTCATAATGTATCAATGTATTACATAAAAAGAATTGACACCCATCATCATAGTAACATTCTTTGAATCTTGATCAACTCTTCAAATAAAAAAACACTATACAACCCCCCTTTTTTAATCGAAATACAATCAACATTCACAAACATCGATTAATGACGACAATGATATTTGAGTATGCATATTGAGATAGCTACTATTAACGAGTTTAATTAATCTATTTTGAATAAAGTATGTTTTGTCCTTTTCTATAGTCTTCTTCAGTCGGAAAATAGTTTCGTCATACAATAACGCTTGTACTTTACTTTCCTACAAAAAACTTATTATTGAAGTATAATAAAATAATTTAAAATTTAAAATTAACATGAACTATTAATTTAAATTTATATGTTAAGACAACAGATAAACAATAGCTATGTTAATAATAATACTAACATATTGGTCCATCAAAAGAGTCTCGTAATATTTAGTGGTCCACTATAATTTTCATATGCTTCAACAGTTCATTTCCTCATCATTTGCACTTTTATAGTCCATTCGTTTTTATATAACTCAAGATCTTTTATAAAAATACGAGAATTTTCTTTTACTGACATGATACCTATAAATAAGATAAATACAAATAAATAGAAGCTTTCATCAGCTCAATCATTTGCAAAAAAGAGGTTTCATAAATCTAAGAATAGATGCAAGATATAATAGCAAGTTAGGGAAGGACTCTATCTTGTTACAGAAAATGCTTGTTGAACAAGAAGTTGGACCAAAAGTTGAACCACCATTGCCAAAATATCAATTTTGTCCTTTGAAAATACATAAAGGAAAATTTGAATTATGTCTTTTCAAATGACAAATTTGACATTTTGGCAATGATAGTCTAACTTTTGGTTCAACTTGATGTTCAAGTAGCATTTTCCATCTTGTTACTGTTGGATGATATAGAAGTGTGGACAATTCAAGAAGCAAGTAGCTTGTTGAGCGATGTTTGGAGATTTGATTTTGTGTTTTTCATTTATTTTTCAAGACTTTAAATTTCTGTTATCTCTTCTATTTATGAAATAAGAAACACATATCAGCTCCAATTTTATGTTTAAAAATTTTCTATAGTTGAGTTTCCGTGTCTAGCGTGTAAGCTATAGACCAACACTACAAGTGCAACTTTATGCATTCTAATTAGTGGATGACATAATATTTCATTTAGATTTCAAAATTTTCAATTCAACTTAAATATAAAATATTGACAAAAAGCAAAGTTTACACATACAAACTCATTTCACCTATTTTCCCTAAAAGCGATAAAAGGCCTTGGAAATTGTTTCAGCAGTATTATGTACTACTTCATCAAAAACCTGGCATCTATTAATTACTACACTGAAACTAACCCCAGAAAGGAAATTTTGATTTTGCCCAGATTCATATCATTTACACGCCAGTCAATAAAAAACTTTAATAATTCAACAAATTTCAAAACTCTAACAACGAAAATAAATCATAAAGTAAGCATTAAGGCATTAAGAAGTAAAACAAAATTCAAAAATCAAATGTCTGAAGGTTGAAGCAATTTTGTTTTCTATAAATAGAGATATGAGTTTCCACACATACACACATCGAAGGGAAGAAAGAACCTGAATCAAGGTTATCGAAACAAAGTCGGATCTTCACCTGCGGTAGAGTTCTTGATGCTTCCAGATATAACAGATAAGATTTGAATCTCTTGTCAAACATAGACATTGTGTTATATAGTTTAATAATGGTGGGAGAAGAAATATTTTTGGATTTTTGAATATGGTAGGGTAAATTATTATAAAATAATTGTACATTAATGAGATTGTATTATATAGTTTAATAATGGTGAGAGAAGAAATGCTTTTGAATTTTTTAATAGGAAAATTGGCACAAATGGTCTCTCACATTTGTCCTCACTGCAGAAATGATCTCCTAAAGTTTGTTTTTGGCACAAAAGACCTAAACTATGTATTTTGGTGCGCAATTGGTCCTTATTTGATTAAAAACAAATATGCTCTTAGTTTTAATTCGAAAAAATTGTAATTGGATTCCTAATCTTTGCAAAATGTGTAAATGGGTTTGACAATTTTATTTTTTATAAAAAAATAAAGAAAACTAACGACTTTTTTTTTAATTAACACTGTATTGATCAAATTGATAATGTATTAAATTGTTTTGTATATTTTACGAACTATTATAAACTAACTAAAATTTAAGCTCACAATTATTAATAAATATGTTAAATAAAACTATGTTTTATTATTAAGTAATTATATTATTTAAATTTTAAACTTTTATTTTATCGTTACAATATGAAAGGAAAAATAATTTCATCACAAACTTGATGCTCTAATACTTTTATTTAATTGAGCTATTCGTTTATTAATTACAAATATTAGAGTTCCAATTGTATTCTTCATATTTTAATTTATCGTTCAAAAATAAAGAACACATAATGTGTAAATTAATATTTATTAGTATTTTTATGTTAAAAATATAATAAGATTGATTTAATGTCATAAAATTATACAATCACTTTGTTATTTATTTAACTTAATTTTTATTCAAGTTTTTCAAATCAAATAACAATTATATATACTTAAAGCGCAATAATTTTATATTTCTCACTTATGAAAAATTTAATTGACACAATAATAGTGATATAGTTAAGATACGAAATTAAATATTATTTAATAAATGTACAAGACCCATTTGCACATTTTCCAAAGATTAAGAATCCAATTATAATTTTTTCTAAGGATAAATTGCAGCTAGTGTCCCAAATCTTTGACTTCATTTGCACTTGTATCCTCAGTATTTAATTCTTGACATTCATCACCTCAACTTTTTATATAATTGTCTTTTTCTAATTAAAACTAAGGGCATATTTGTCTTTTTCATCAAATAAGGACCAATTGGACACCAAAACACATAGATTAGGATTTTCTGTGCCAAAAATAAACGTTAGAAATCATTTCTGAGAACAAAGGTTAGGGACAATTTGCGCCACTTTCTCTTTTGAATATGGGAGGGTAAAATATTATACGATTATTGTATATTAATGAGATTGTGTTATATAATTTAATAATGGTTAAGAAGAAATATTTTTGAATTTTTGAATATGAGATGGTTTGTGTTATACAGTTTAATAATGGTAGACAATATTTTTAAAAAATAATTGAAATTTTTTATTAACTTGTTGTTTCGGTGTGATATAATATAATATAATATAATATTTTACAAACTAAAATAAAATTAAGGGTAGATATAGAATTTTATAAATTTTGTAAGGATATAATTGTCCAAAAAATGTTTCTCCCTTTAAGCTCATTTTATATGAAGTTTAACTCATTTTAGATGTAATTTGTAAGGATATAATTGTCCAAAAATATTTCTCTATTTAAACTCCTTTTAGATGTAGTATAAATTATTAATATTATTATTATTATAGGGGCACGATCTAATGCCTACGGTGCATATTGTTATAATGCTCACCGGAACACATGTCCTACACCCATTGGATGAGTATAAAATGCTCACTGGATGAGTATAAATGCCTATTTTATAGTACTGTTTTAAAAAGTCCGTCTAAGCCTCGCCTAGGCTTGAAGCTCGGCCTCCACACCTAGCCACGCATCACGCATCGTTCTCGCTTTGTCCTTATCTTGCTCTCACCTAGGATTCGCCTAGGCCCGAAAAGCTTGAAACTCTGCCTCCACGCCTAGCCACACTTTATGCTTTTTAGAACATTGCTTTATATTCATCTAATGAGTGTAGGATAAGTGTTTCGATGGACATTATAACAATGCTTACCGCACTATGCCAATCATTGTAATATTTCCGTTGTTAGTACTAGAAAACATCTGTCATGCCAACCTTCACTACTAAAAATTTGATTTTTGGGGACGCCTTATTAGGGACGGTTTAAAAATTCGTCTCTAGTAGTCATTTATTAGGGACGATTTAGAAACATGTGTCCCAAAAAGTGTATAAGTAGGGACGGTTTTTATAAGATTTGTCCCCAAAAATCAATTGTTTGGGACGGTTGTATCCGTTGCGAAAAATATTTCAATTGTGCGCTAATTTTTTAGCGGAAAAACTGTAGGGGACCGTTGTGTAAAACGTCCCAAACAATATTATTGGGGACATGGGTTTCCAAAAATAACCGTCCCCAATAGATGAAAATTTAGGCGCTAAATATTCTTTCCACAATTTCACCCCTACACACACTTTTCTCATATACGTTTGTGTTAGACAACACAAAAATACAACCAAAACCTCCTAACAAATCTCAATCCTCCCTACAAATTCTATATCCATCTCACGGCAATCAACAATTCACATACCGAAAATCCAAATTCTCTGACCACATTTCCAATATCCACGCTCTTGAAATCCATAATACCCATCCAAAATCATCTTCTATTCGCAACGATATCCTGGCCGCATTTTTTTTTGTCCCTTTCGGTTTCTTGGTTTCTCTCTACACAATAATTATCCATTTTCCGCTCTTAGATCTGTTACATTTTTCGTATTGGGCTCAATTTCCATCGTGTTTGAATTTGATTATTTTTCCCATTTATTTGTTGACTCGATTAATGACTACAATTATGATTTTTTCCCTAATTGCTCATTTGTACAAATATTACCTTGATCGAGATAAACACGCAAAGACATGTATTGCATCAAGTACTAAACACGACAATTAGAAAAAATGTTGGGGCAAAGCAGAAAAGTATGAGATTTCTGGTTGGCTACTTGGTGTAAGAGTACGGCAATTGAGGAGTATCTTTTTGTGTTCGTGTTTCTTGTTTATGAATTTCTACTTGCTGTTTTATACAGTTCATCTTATAACGGTATGTAGAATTTCTAATATCGACCCTTGTTGGTCATGTTTTCTGTTTCGAGAAGCGCCTTGAAGGCACACGATCACCCTATTAAAATCGTAAGATGCAGATTTTTACAACTCGTTGAATTGCTTGTTTTGTTGACTCGTTTGTTGATTGCTCCTTCTATGTGTTTTCATTCTTTAAGGGTGAAAATGGATTTGACTTTGGAATTAGAACACCTTGTACACTTTCTAGGTGGGAGGACTTTGAAGTGGAAATGACTTGACATGGGAGGTATGTCTTCATGTGGAAATGACTTATAGGCTATTGCATCCACTTATTTCACATAATTTCTTAATTCACTTTGTTCCATCTTCTTACTTTTTGACCAAAAGTCTATCGAAAAAATCTCATTACTTACTTTCTCTCGATTCTAGATTAATATTTTTGAGGTTCCAATTGTGTTGTTAATAATGAATGTGCGGGGCATTGTGTGATGCTTATTGTGGGAAAATTACGGGTCAATGATTTTGATGTGCTTGAGAATGTGAGAGGGCAATTTAAGGATGACATATTCGGTAATATATGATTTCTGTGCTTGCCAATGATCAATCCACATAGTTTATATATTATTTCCTTTTTATGATAAGACGTGCTATTTTGCGGTGTATAATTTCATGCCACTAGCCGTGAGGATCCGATGTTGTTGGGTTTGTAGTATTCTTTGTGATGCTTGCTTGCGCCTAATATGGAGTTCATCGGGAGCATTGCGGAAGGCTGTACATGTATTGTATAATCAAAATATTTGTAAAAAAAAATACTTACATCCCTAATAAGACCCAAGAGTAGGGACGATAAATATCGTCCCTAATACATATATTTCTGCCCCATGTCTTATTAGGGACGGTTGACATCCGTCTCTAATAAAACCGAATAGTAGGGACGATAATTATTGTCCCTAATACATATGTTTCTATGACGGCTAAGACCGTCCCTGATAATATCGGCAACACGTCTAACAGGGACAGTTGCAGTTATAGTCTCCAATATGTATTGGGGACGGGGTATCTAGTATTAGGGACGGTTATTAACCGTCCCCAATTGTCAAATTTTTAGTAGTGCTTATTTGTCATCGATCTGCGTCTCCATATGTTTTTTCAAACGTTAGTTCTCTTAGGTCTTGAACATTATTGTTGTCAATTACTTGAAAGCTTTTTTACAACTAGCTACAAGTGAATATAACAAGTGTGTCACTATTGCGGTGGTGGGTTTTGGATATTAGTCATGTTTAGTAAATATAAGTTCATATTTTGTAAGTATTGAGACCTACAAAGTATGTGGATAAAAGATAAGCATGTAGGTAGTATATTCCTAATTTATTTGTTTATGAAGTGTGGGATCCTAAGTGATTTATTTTTGTCTACACATTTTTTTGGGTCCCAATATTTAAAAAATAGCACCTTGATGGCCAAAAATGCTTTATAAGATAATAACATGTCTAAGGTTGGCCACGTATCTAAAAGCAAAACTACTTAGAACCTGTTTATTTTGCTATTTTCAATTTTCAATTTTTTAAAACACCAAAAAATATAGAGTGGTTCTCTTTACGTTTCAGTTTTCAGTTTTAAGTTTTGAATTCATTTTCAGTTATCTGTTTTGAGAGTCTATTTTAAGATTGCAAAAAATGCGTTTGGTTTGTCATTTTGAAAAACTATTTCTGAAAATAGAAAATTAGAAAACACGTTATGTTTGAAATTTTGAGAAATTGTTTTAAATAAAAATTTATATAAACAAAAAATTCTAAAAATATAAAATTATAAAAAAAATAAAATTTCTAAAACAAATAAAAAATAAAAAATAAAATTCTAAAAAAGTAAAAATTCTAAAAAAAATTAAAATTCTTTAAAAATGAAAATTCTAAATACTAAAAAATAATTCAAGCATTGTTGGTTATATAGATAAAAAAATTTAAAAAATTAATTTAAATGAAAATTGATTAAATTTCTCTGTCCATGTTATTAATTTTTAATTTGTTAATTTGTTAATTTTATTTTTGTAAAAAAATATTTTATGATTCACTAACTATAAAATGTATATATTATTTTATCATATATTAGTATAAAATTGTTTTATTTTACTGAATAATCAAATTCATCAAATAAAATGATATAAAACAATTTCTCAAAATTCCAAATAGAACATGTTTTCTAGTTTTCTATTTTTAGAATTAGTTTTTTAGAATGACAAATCAAACACGTTTTCAGCATTTTTAAAATAAACTCTCAAAACAGAAAATTGAAAATAAATTTAAAACTAAAAACTGAAATGCCAAGAGAATTGCAACTTATAGTTTTTGAAATATGTTTTAATATGTTATTTTTTGCACCATTGGTCTCTAGCTTATTCATGAGTAGCAAGTTGGTCTCGATCCCTTAAAAAAGAGTAAGTTGATTCACTTTTTTTTTTTTATTATGTACATAATTATTTCTCGCAACAACATAAATAGTCCAAATTTTCTTTAAGTTATTGCATGGTCCTCATTAAAAGATGCATAGATGACAACAAACTAAGTTGGGAAACAACACATAGCTACTATATGAAGTTGGACATATCATGGACATGTAATGATTTAATAGAGATTTGAACATTTCCAATCGTTGAAGACAAATTGTGAAAATATAACGAAAAGTTGAAGATCAATTTGCTCTTTTTGAAAAGTTTAAGACCAAATTGCTACTCAAATAATAAGTAGATGATCAATGTAGCAATTTTAGAAAACCGTAAGTCCGTAAACATCTTAAGCTTCCCCAAACACGCTCTAAATTCTATAAACCCTACACCCACAATCTGCCGTTAATTGGAATAGGAAGCGCCGATCCTACCCAACTGCAACAATGGAGGAAGACACTGACCCGAACAAAGCCTTAACAAGCACCCGGTTCTCTGACCTGAACCCACCACTATCGGAGCCGGTCCTCGAAGCCCTTACCGCCGGCGGTTTCCAGTTCTGCACGCCGGTTCAAGCCGCCACCATACCCTTACTCTGCAGCTACAAAGACGTAGCCGTAGACGCTGCCACCGGTTCTGGTAAAACCCTTGCCTTCGTTGTCCCCTCGTCGAACTCCTCCGCCGCTCCTCCACCCTCCTAAACCTCACCAGGTGTTGCATACACATAAATTTACACAAATTTTAATGTCTTGCTTATTGATTACTCTGGTATTACTGTAAATTTACTCGAATTTGTGTCTTGTTTATTAATTATGCTGGTATTACAATCTTTTCTTTATAATATTATAAAACTTTTGACTTATACTTTTATGTGTTTAATGTTTTTTTGAGAGTTATATGATAAAAAAAATTAAGTAAATGCATAAAGTAATATTTAAAAAAAAAAATCAATTTGACTGGTTTGCATTAGTTATGCAAGTCTAATATTGGGACGGAAAGAGAACTTTAAATCATATCTATACAGAGTTTAATAAAGAAAGTAATTTTGAGCTTATGAAATCCTTACTACTATTATGTTTAGATTGAACTTTGTTCTGTTTCTTTTGGTAGCTTACTTGTTTTTTTTTATGGGTACAGGTGATGGGAATAATTATCTCACCAACAAGGGAGTTGTCTTCACAGATATTCAAAGTTGCAGAGCCTTTTATTTCAACTTTGTCAAATGTGAGGCCAATGCTATTGGTTGGGGTTTGGAAGTGAAAGCTGATATAAGGAAAATAGAAGAGGAAGGTGCAAATTTGTTGATTGGGACTCCGGGAAGATTGTTTGATATTATGGACCTAATGGATGTTTTAGACTTTCGCAACCTAGAGGTGGTTAATTTTTCTTAGTTACAGGACATGATAAGTTTTCATGCTTTTTTGCATTTAAGTATGTCAATTGTTTTAGTTTATAGATTCTTATACTTTTTTTTTGCATCTTAGTATAGTAATTGTTTTAGAGGGCTGTGATTGAGGATAAATTAAGGGAATGACGAGTTGATGACTTAGATGGTTATTATAAATTTTGCATAGACTTAGAATAGAGAGGGCTAGACTAACACTAAATCGCCAGTTGTGGTTGTTTAAGAATTTTGTTGGTTTGGATGTCCCAATGGTTCTAGCAATAAACGGAACAAAGTGATGAGATAGGATTGATGTAATCAACCCCAATTTATTGGAAACAATGCTTAATTTTTTTTTATTTTTGTTGTTGTGTTGTATATGTAGTCGAATTCAGAAGCATTTAAGATTTAACTCTTCCTGAACCATACACTCAAATATCTGGCCATTTGTCAATGATTGTCCTCGAATTGTGGGTTAACGGTGTTGAGACTTAAAATTTCATATAAGTGGTTGGGAAGGAGCTAGATCATTTTTATATGTTATTGTAGACATACCTATCATTCAAATTTAAATAAACCAGAGAAGGAAATGGTGAATGGATTTGGTTAATAATGACAACAGCATTTGTTCAGCAATGAATCTGGAGGGGAATGAATAGTGGGATAAATAAACTAGAGAAAACTCTTGAAATTATGAGCAAAACCAATGGCGAAGTTATGGAAATCTTTATATTTTTTGCATTGTGTCTCTTAATATTCAATTAGGTTTGTGCAAAATTTAAATCTAGGTACTTCATAGCTAGGTGAGAAAATGTGAACCAAATTGATTTTTCTCCTCGTTTCCTTTTCCTTCACTAATTAAAGATTTTTTTTTTTTTTTGTTTTAAAAAGTATAACTTTATTACCTTGAAAGAGGTTGGCATAACAATGTTGGACAATGATGCCCTGTTTCCTCCTTTCTTTGTTGGTTGAGGTTGAGGGCATTTTGCACTCAACTTATGTCTTTCCCACTTCTCTTTTTGTTTTGAGGAGTTTTTCTCCTTGTCCATTCCCCCGAGTTATTTATTTACTACAACATCAAGTCACATTTTTAATTGTTTGTTTTTGGAAATAATAATGGAATTTGGAGAACAGATATTGATTTTAGATGAAGCTGACAGGCTATTAGATATGGGATTCCAGAAGCAGATAAATTCTATTATAACTCGCTTACAAGCTACGAGAACTGGTCTTTTTCTGCCACTCAAACTGAGGCAGTTGAAGAGCTATCAAAGGCAGGGTTAAGGAATCCTGTGAGGGTTGAAGTTCGAGCTGAAGTAAAAGGATCGAATGATTCGACATCCTCACTGCAACTTGTCTCCTCAAAAACACCTTCGGGACTTCACATTGAGGTACACATCATTCTTTTTAGATTGTTGCTCACTCATAAGTTACTTCAAAATAATTTTCATAAATGTTTGAAGTTTCTTAAACGTCAACGGTGCTTTCCCCATCAATTCACGCGTCATAAATCTTTTTATAATGTTTGAAGTTTTTTTAACCTGAATGGTGCTTTGCTCCCTGTCAATGGTTATAAAATCTGCAGTATTTTGAATGTGAAGCAGACAAGAAACCATCGCAGCTCACCGATCTTCTTACTAAGAACAACACAAAAAAAATTATAATGTGAGCGAAAGATTTTGATTTTCTTAAAAGTTTAGTAACTGCTTTTCCCTTGCAGTTAAGTCAAATTAAGACAACTTATGTGGTTATATGATCTCTTTACTTGTGCAGCTATTTCATGACATGCGCCTCTGTCGATTACTGGGGTGTCGTACTTCCACGCCTTTCTGCTCTGAAGGGATTCGCTTTGATCACTCTTCATGGAAAGATGAAGCAGGTAATTTAAAACATTATTATAGGAACTTAGTACAAGGCGAGTTCCATGGTTGTCCGTGCAATTGGTTTTCTGACGTTCTGAATTGCAGGCTGCAAGGGAAAAAGCATTGACATCTTTTACATCTCTTTCTAGTGGCGCTCTTCTTTGTACTGATGTAGCAGCCCAGCGGACTTGACATT
Source organism: Forsythia suspensa (assembly GCA_023638005.1). NCBI lineage: Eukaryota > Viridiplantae > Streptophyta > Magnoliopsida > Lamiales > Oleaceae > Forsythia > Forsythia suspensa. The sequence continues at coordinate 32,384,219 of CM042666.1, forward strand.
CCTGGCGTTGACTGTATAGTACAGGTAGTTAAGTGAGAAGCTGTTACTTCAGTATATTATTTTATTTTGTATAAAATACAGGAGTTGCAACTTGCATAGCCGAAATTTCGTGCTCCAATTTAGTTGATCTTGTGAGTCAGATAATCTGATGTATCCAATATTCTTCAAAATCATATCACTCTGCTGCTTAAATGCATGTGAACTGACTAAGCATCTATCTGTGCCTACTTTTGGTTTTATATTATTGATAAGATAAAATAAGAAAAGAACAATATTCTAAATAAGGAACTGAATTGAGGAATTGATAGCTGTAAGGAAATTTGTTTGTGTTTCGCTGCTAAGACTGTTTTTAGTGAGGAGCTCATAGTTATGTTTATTATTAGACACCTTTTACCTTACCCGTAAAACACAGTGTCTAATTGCTGTATTTGTTCTTTTGCAGTACGACCCCCTCAGGACCCAAATGTGTTTATACATAGAGTTGGCCGAACTGCTAGGATGGGCGTCAAGGTAGTGCGATTGTTTTCCTGATGCCAAAGGTTTGGATCTTACCGATAGATAACATATGATGGTCTATTCCTGTTTGATTAAATTCTTGGATTACATTATGTCCAAGTGTTTCTGATGCTTCTTGAATATGGTCCATTTTTTATATTTACCTAGGAGGAAGCATATGTTGAGTTTCTGCGGATAAGAAGAGTTCCACTTGAAGAGAGAAAATGCTCTGACGAGGCTCCTGATATTATTCCTCAGGTAAAGACTCTGTTTTGTTTAACTATAAATCGTACACTTTTCTCACTCCGATTCTCTCTGTTGGATGGCCAAGTAAATGCACATTCCATGTAACATATTTTCTTATGGTTTTCATATGACTGAGTGAAACAATGGGTTTTAGGCATTCGTTGTTGACTATGTTTCCATGTTGTAATACTAGAAGAGGCAGAGATGATGTCTCAAAGACACCGAACCTGGTTTTAATGTCCCTGATATTCTGTTTTTCCTGTGTGCGTGAATGCCTCTAGGTAATGTTCATCAAATTTTCATAGACATGCACACACAGGCACGTACCTGTGTAAAGGGCTCTTGCAATTGCTCATGATGATGAGAGAAGATCTTGTTTCTGAACTCGACGGACCTTATGCCATTAGTCATTCTAGTTTTTCACTCCCTCAAGGACCATCTTCAAAGTCGAACTGCAATGAATCAAATCCTTTCTAATAAGTAATAACCTTGTTCTATATGACTCTTGATTCTCGATTGACCTATGCCATAAGTCATTCTAGTTATTCACTCCTTCAAGGACCATCTTCAAAGTCGAACTGCAATGACCCAAATCCTTTTAATAACCTCGTTCTGTACGGCTCTTGATTCTCGATTGACCACTCTTTGTATACCATTAATGCTAGTTTAGCCTTTCCTTAATATGTGCAAATCATCCCAAAGATTTCTGCTGCTTATGTTCTGTTGGAAGTTGAAACTAAGTGCATGTTTGGTACTACTACTGAAATTATTTCTTAAGTGTTTATAAGTAGTGGGTCTTATGGAATGTGTAGATAATAAGTGGATAATATGTTGTAGGTTCTACGAAATGTGTGGATAAAAAGTAAGTTTGACAAGCTGAAATTATAATTTATGCTTGACCAAACATGCACTAACTCAGGAATATGCTCATTCTGTTTCTGATTGCTATGCTTATCAAATTGAAGAGGTGGACCTCTTCTCTCTCTCTATCCATATGCGCATGTATATCTTTCTTTGTCATGTATAAGTATGTGCTTATGGAACCTGTAGTCTGCTGCTTATTTTGTCAAAATTGTCCCAACTTTTGTTTGTTATAATTCCTATCCAGCAACTATCGGGTAAATAGAATCTTTATTGCTCGTGTCTTTATTAATATAATGGCTGAAACAATCTTTTGCAGATACGATCAGCAGCAAAAAAAGATCGGGAGGTTATGGAAAAAGGACTCAGAGCTTTTGTATCTTATATTCGTGCTTACAAAGAACATCACTGTTCTTATATATTCAGGTTGTTAGAGAGATTCAAAATTTTCTTTTATTGTGAACTAATTTTTTGTATGAAGGTGGAAAGAACTTGAAATTGGGAAGTTGGGCATGGGGTTTGGCTTATTGCAGCTACCTTGGTGCCCGAGGTAAAGCATTACTCTCTTTCTACCGAGGGTTTTGTTCCGTTGAAGATATTAAAGTGGAGGAGATCAAGTACAAGTAAGAATTATTTGCAAATCATATATTGTCTAGTTAAGTTTTCTTTGTGAATGACATCTGGGCAGATCACTGTCAAAATTTCTTGATATTCTGCTTTTTTCCCCTGAACTGTCTAAAGCTTCAAAAATAAAAATGTAAAAAAAATAGTTTTTTAATTCTTCTTTTCATAACGCTGAAGAAATTAATGCTTTTGTTTAGAATCCCCAAAAATTATTAATCTAATTTGGTGATTGGGTTTTTGTGTCATGTTCTGATTTTTTTTTTTGCCATGATATGTGGCCATGTCAAAGTTGACAAATGTAGTATGGTTCCTTCCATCCTACTAAAAGATGAACACACCACATATATCATATTCTTATTTGGCACAATCTTTTAGGGAAAATTTGACTAGTGGTCCCCAACTTATTGCCCCAGTACTCAGTAGTAAGTTGCTCCCTAACCTTTAAAGAGGAGCAAGTTGGTTCCCACTTGCACAATTAGTCCCAACAACAAAAATCTTCAAAATTTCTCTTAAATTGTCATTTGGTCCTTGCACGTCCAACTTCATGAAGTTAAGTTTTGCCTTCCATCTTGGGCTAGTGCCCATGAATTTGGAGTGAGGCATGTTTCCACAAAGGCCACATGAAAATTTATCGAATATTGGATAATTTCCGTCATTGAGAACAGCTGTGCAACTATTTTTAAAGATTGGGGACCAACTATCTATCGGAACAATAGGTTGAGGACTGACGGTGCAATCTTCCCTTACTTTAAACAACAATCCCTCGTGTCTGCAAATTCTCTGAAATTACTCATGCCATTAGTTGCTTTGAATTGCATGCATAGTAAGCAAGCATGTCGTCCCACTGAATAGGAACATAGAGCCAATTGTAGTATTGGATTTGTTATTTTCGATTATATCCTTTATTTAGAATTTTTCTATCTAAGGATAAATCTCGTGAGAAACAAAGAAAGAAAACTTACAATTAAAGAGAGCTGCAAAAGAGCAAGAACAAAAACAGAAGAAGTCTAAAGCTGCCTCAAATGCTACAACTACCGTCATGAGAAAGAAAACAGCTAAGCAGAGACGTGCTTCTCAATATGCAGAAGATGCAGATGAGTTGGCACGAGAGTATCGTCTGCTGAAGAAGCTGAAAAAGGGCGCTATTGATGAAAACGAATATGCAAAATTAACTGGAACAGAAGATTTGCTTTGATCTTGGAGTGAAAGTGGATTGGTTAAAAATGTAAAGGTAGGAGCTCTGAAAGCTATTGCAATTGCAGAGAGGCATCAAGATATTTATGAAGATAAAAGGCAACATACTATGTCGGAAGGCGGAAGCTTGCTGGTTACACCTTTTGTTTCAGAGCAAATTGGTTGGTTGGTGGTCTGATCCTCCGTGGTAACTTAGATTTCTTTCTGTTCCAAAGGTTTTTGGGAAAATGGCTAAATTAAGATAGATATAGCTTCGACTGTCATCCGTTAAACCTTATAATGTTAATTATTAAAATTAACCTTCTAGTTGTTCAATCTTCCTAATCTTTTGAGAACACTGAACACAATTAATTTCTTTTATTGTGTAAATGGCTTGGAGAATGAATTCCCTTATTGACTAGAGAACAAGCACAAACTATAAGCACTTTTGTCCATTGTATACTTTATTCTTTTCTTTTGAATGCAATTTTGTCCATTGTACTTGATCGCATTATTGTAAAGTATTAATAGCATTAACGTGAACTTGTTGCATGAAACTTAAATGTGCACATGGTTGATTAATATTAAATGATGTACATGTTTGGTAGTGTTTAATTTATAATTTCAGTTCAAATATATTTTGTATTTATACATTTTATAGGACTTATAATTTATAATCTATTTTTTATTTACATATTTACTTACAATATAAGCACTCTATCAATCACGGGCGAGATTGATTGTCATTGCTTAAATTAAGAATTGTTAATTATTTAAATTATCCTTGCAGTTGTAAATTCTTCGGAAAATGTGTATGCACAATTAATTCTTTTATTATCTTGATTCTGCGCCAACTCTTGACCACACGCTTTTCGATAAAAATAAAATATTAATGCGTACATGATTCATGATAAATGAAATTTCGACCATCGTCAATTCAAATTAACCTTGCGTACATGATTGATAATAAATGAAATTTCGACCATCGTCAATTCAAATTAACCTTGTTAATTATTGCATTAACACTATTATTTAATGTGTTAATGCGATGGTGTAATAATTAATTTTTTTTTTAATTTGTGTAAAAATAAAAGTAAATATATTTTTATGAAACGAATGAATGAAGAATTTTATTATGCACGTGATTTGAAGATCATTCAGACAATAATAGCCCTGGACCCTTCTTAAGTCATTTGAGTTGCGTGTCATAAGCAAAGAGTCTACTTTACTAATGGTCACAAGAGTTATGCGAAATTTCAAATTTATTACTCTATTGATCAATAAATTTACTAGAAGTTTCATATTCGTCGGGTTAATTTCACAAACGGTTCTTGAAGTTATTTTAAATTATAAAATAGTCACTAAAAGTTTAAAAATTTTAATGGTGGCCATTGAAGTTTGAAATCTTTTACTAACGATCACTCTATTAAATTTCTAATTTAAAACAGGTGATGACGACGACGATGATGTATTTATTTATTGCGTAGTAGTTTATGTCTTTATATAATATTCACTTTAGGCTTATATTTCAATTAAGTTCTTCAAAATTGTATCTTAGGTCCTTAATCTTTTACATCTTTACACTTTGATCTCCAAATTTTTAATTATCTTTCAGTTAAGTCCTTCAAAAATTACATCTTGGGTCATTCAACTTTATACATCTTCAAACTTTGGTCCTCAAATTTTTAATTATCTTTTATTTAAGTCCTCTAAAAATTAAATTTTAGGTCCTTCAACTTTATACATCTTCAAACTTTGGTCCTCCAAATCTTTGATTTTAGTGGCTAAAATAAGTACAATTTTAATGGTCAAAATAAGTGTACTTTCAATTAAATCCTTGACTTTACACTCGTATTTTCGCATAAACGAACAAAATAATATAATTAAATAATAAACTATTTAGTGATCAAAATAAGTATAAAATTTGTACTCATCACTTAGAGTTGACCACTAAAAGTAGACATTTTAGTGGTCAGACCCTATAATATTATTTTGTTCGTTTAGGTGAAAATTCGAGTGTAAAGTCAAGGATTTAATTGAAAGTACACTTATTTTGACTACTAAAATTACACTTATTTTGGCCACTAAAATCAAGGATTTGGAGGCCAAATTGTAAAAATATAAAAATTGAAGGACATACGATGTAATTTTTGGAGGAGTTAACTGAAAGATAATTGAAAATTTGGGGACCAAAGTGTAAAGATGTAAAAAGTTGAAAGAAATAAGATGCAATTTTTGGAGGACTTAACTGAAAGATAATTGAAAATTTAAAGACTAAAGTGTAAAAATGTAAAAGATTAAAGACCAAAGATGTAATTTTTGAAGGACTTAATTGAAATATATGGACTAAAGTGAATATTATATATAGTACATAGACTACCATGTAATAAATAAATACCATATTATCATGTCATATCACTATGTAAATTAGAAATTTAATGAAATGACCATTAGTGAAAGAATTTTTAATTTCAGTAACTTCTACTAAAATTTTTGAACTTCAGTAACCGTTTCGTAATTTGAAGATTGAAGATAACTGCAGTGACCGTCGGTGAAATTAACCCTATTTGGTCACTCATTCAACAAAGTATTTAAACACTTCAGTTAAGTGCATCTGTCAGCTGTCAAGGTCAGCTTAATGCTGTCAGTACCTTCATCAATTATGATTTGTTGTACTAGAATTATGATTGTTGGATAAATTCTATAATTCACTTGTCATTTAAACTAACACTAACCCACGAGAAAAACAATCACTTAGGCTGTATTTCATAGGCATATTTTTTATGGAAAATGCCACGTCTATAAAAAATATTGTCACATCTATAAAAAATCTTTTTTACTTTTGATTGTTTGATTGCACCAAAGAAATGAAAATGATTTTCAAGGTACACTCACTTAAAAGCATATTTTTTGCTACTTTTTTGAAAAATATTTTTTTACCTATTTGATAGATTTTTTTTTTCCACCTAACATGAAAAATGTTTTCATTTTCACTATTTTCTATGGAAATCAATCAAACACACCCTTACGTAAAATTCGCATATTGGAAGGAATTATATATATATTTTTACCAATAAATCATAATGGCACATATTGGAGGGCTTAAAATGTGGTGTCACATTTTACATTAATTTTAGTGATCGCGTGATTAATTGTAAAACTACTAATAACTTTAACGACTATTATAATAAAAATATACTTTAATGACTAATTTCAAATTTTGCATAAACTTCAACTAGAATTAGTAAAATGAACAACAAGCAAAGGAAAAGATCAATAAATGTAAGAACTATATGCTCAAAGATAACATATAAAATTTGACAAATGTTATTTGAGTAGAATTGATGTCTGAATAAATTTTTATTCGAATAATAATTTAAACAAAAAATGATGAAAAATTTTATCATTAGAAAGAGAATGACAATTTTTTATTCGATTGTGAATTCACTCAATCTTTTTTTAAAAGATAAACATATTTTTATCATCGTTTTAAAAAAAGTCACTTAAGTCTTCTTTGAAACTTTGCTTGTAGACTTGAAGATCGGTCTTCACGCCTAGCCACGCATCACGCATCGCCTTCGCATTGACATTATCTTGCTGCCAAGCCTAAGCTGCCTGACTGAAAAAGCTTGAAGCTCGACTTGCACGCCTAGTCACACTTTATGTCTTTTAGAACATTGTCCTTTATAATATAAAACCAATTTATTTTAGACAGTTGCGGCTGCTCCAATCATTTTTCTCTTTCAGTTTTTTATTTAATTAAGAATAAAGATAAAATTGTCTATTTTACAAAAATTTAACTATTTAATAGTTACTTTTTTTAATTCATATAACTATATGAACCAAACAAGATTATTATCCGTACAAATTTAATGTAAATATACAATTTTATTTATAAACCAAACAGGCTCTAAAATTAACTAGGGGTATAAAAATTAGCAAGAATAATATAAAAACACGGATAATATCTCAATTTTATCCACACAAAAAAAAAGTGAATTTTACTTTTTATGTAGAAATATTATTAATCTTATTATATTCCCTCAATTCCAACCCATATGACTAAGGTCGAAGAGGTGGGAATGAGTGTAAAAGATAAAAATTAGCTTTGGAATTAAAAAGAGGAGGTAAAAAAGAAATAAATCAAGAAAAATACAATTAGGACGTTTATAAGTGTTTGTTTAGTAATTTTTTTTATAGACTATAAGTTACGAATCTTATTGAATGCATGGATAAAAATATAATACAAATACAATTTTTTTTACAAAATACGTGTATAAAAATAATATTTGATTAATTTATAAATATTTATGTAAAATGTGTGAATAAAAATAATATTTGATCAATTTATAAATATTTATACAAAATATGTGAATAAAAATAATATTTAATTAATTTATAAATAGCTCAAATATGCTTAAAGCACCCTTTTTTTTTTTTTTTTTTTTTTTTTTTTTTAGTTGAAAATACTATTTTATCGTTAAAGCACATTTTTTTTAAACGTTGAAAGGACTAATCTATCGTTATTCATCGAAATTAATATCCTCGTCATCGCCATGTGAATACAGATGCTCCCAAGACTTCTGAGTCAACTTCCATGGATTATCTCGTCTTCCCAATCTCCAATGTCCCTTCGCGCCTATATAAAGACCCACAACCCCAAATTCTTCTCCACCCTCAAAAACCTCCGCTCATTCCTCTCCAAATCAATGGAAGAATCCAATACATCCGCCGGAAAAACCGATACTACGCCGCCGTTCGATCCTTTAGCACCGGCGGTTCCGATTTCTTACCCTCTGAAAACACTTGAGGAATTGGAATCACGGGCTTACTTCAAATCGTTTCACTTTCCTTTCAACAAGGCTACTGTGAAGCTGCCGACCGGCAAGGGGCGTGGTGCTGCGTCTATGCCTCAGAGGCCGCGGATTCTGGTGTGCCATGACATGGCGGGAGGGTATACTGATGATAGATTTGTGCAAGGTGGGGGGAATGCTGATGCGTACGCGATTTGGCATTGGTATTTGATTGATGTATTTGTGTATTTTTCACATAATTTGGTCACGTTGCCGCCTCCTTGCTGGACTAATACTGCTCACAGACATGGTGTGAAGGTATAATACGTTTTTGGTCTTTTATTCTCACTGTCTCATAATTGTGTTCCACTTTCTGTTTTGGCCTTCTGTGGTAGAGCGTGTTGACTTGATTTTGAAAAGTTTATCATGATTACATGTTGATAAAATTCAACTTTATTGGAGCTGGGAACGAAGCAACTCTCTTTTGCACTTCATATTTTATGTTTTCTTCATTTACTTTTTTTAACTTTTTTATCTTCTTTCCTTTTTCGAGTTTTATTATGATTAGTTAAAGTTATGAATAGAGAGGTATGAGTGGCTATAGTTTTTGGGGCCTTTTGTTCATAGTCAGTTTGTTGATTGATCATTGCAAATTTAAGGTATTAGGGACTTTCATCGTGGAATGGGATGACGGCAAAAACTTGCCAAGCAACTGCTATTGACAAAGGAGACTGCTCAAATGTATGCTGAGCGATTAACAGAGCTTGCTGTTGCTTTGAACTTTGATGGGTGGCTGGTAAAATTCTCTCTCTACTTATAATCTTCATTCCTAAGCTGAATTTTCATTTTACATTAAGAAGTAGTCTCTTGAGTGGTTTGATGCTTTATGCCTCGCCAAGGTACTTCTTGTGTCATCTATGGTAACTGAGGCTGCCACAATTTTATAGTCATTTTGCTTCTTGTCTCCCAAACTTAAGACCAAGTTCTCTATTGACATATTGATTGTCAAAGAAATGGTTTCTCCGTGTAGATTTTAAGAAGTTTATCAGATGTCCTGCAGGCACTATACCAAATTACTTCTGTTTTGAGCTAGTGCATATTCATGTAATTAGTTGTACTGAATCTCCATAAGAACCAGATTTTTCTATGTAATTTACTGGATATTAGCCTCATTATGATTCTCGAAATGATTGCACAGGCTATAGAGTAATTATTTCACATCTCTGTTCCTTTTGATGAGTGACAGAAATTGATGTTTCCTTAGTTTATTTCTTTGTAGAAATAGAATTTCCACAAGACTTAGCTTGTGCTACCCCTTTGTATTGACAGCTCAATATGGAAGTCACTTTGGATCCCAAGCAAATCCCTAATCTAAAAGAGTTTGTTGATCATTTAAGCCAGACCATGCACTCTGCGGTACCTGGGTCTATGGTTATATGGTAGATTCAATGACTTAACAAAGTAAATGAAAATTTGCTTTTGTGTCATGAGATGTACATAACTAAATGCCTTATTAATGGTGATGGTGTAGGTATGACAGTGTTACCATTGATGGTGATCTTAGCTGGCAAGATCAATTAAATGACAAAAACAAGCCTTTCTTTGACCTATGTGATGGCATTTTGTGAATTATACATGGAAGGTACTTCTTTATCTTTAATCGCCAAAATACATTTGGCTTTGAATTTTTTTTGTTTTATCCTTGAGATTTTTATTCCACATGATACAGGAAGATTATCCAAAGCTATCAGCTGATGTTGCTGGTGACAGAAAATTTGATGTCTACATGGGCATTGATGTTTTTGGAAGGGGAACTTATGGTGGCGGACAGTGGACTGTAGGTTTCAATACCTTAACCATGCACACGAGGGAATAATTATTATTTTCTAGATTGCGATACGAGTTTTTGATGATATAATTTCTTCTTTTCTAACCTCTTGTTAATGGCATGCTTCTAAAGCATTGAAGGCAATTTGTTTACCATGTGTTTGGTTTTTAAGGGAATCAGTTTGTTGGTTCTATGTTAAAATAATAAGAAAAGGAAATAGGTAAATACGGCATTCAACCTTAGGTAGAAGTACCTATATATCAATTTTGGTTATTGGCTTATGCCTTTTAATGGCTATGCTAACTATGATTCACTTAAATAGCTTTAAAATGCTGCATTCCCTGTATTATTTGTCTGTTTAATAAAAGTATCAACTTGCTACTTTTTTAGCAATTCACAACTCTAGACATTGAGTTATTTTACTGATACAAAAGATAACTAGTCTTATAATATGATTCATATTCAATGAGACATGGAAATCTGAGAAATACAAGGCAAAAATGTGTTGTACTGATCAAAATCAGGTGTCCAAATGATGTCTTTTTTCACTAAATAAATTTGAATTACTTGAATTAGGAAATGTATTTTTTACATACTGAAGCCAGTATTAGTAAAGGAAATTTTTCGTTCTGAGTTATATTCAAAAAGAAGTGACAGCTCATGTAGCACACTCTTTTATCTTCCAATCTGAGGATTGGACTTTGAGATATCATAAAAATGAAATTCTTGATATGTGTCGGTAGCAACTACATAAAAAGAGTATGAATTAAATTTTCACTTACAGGCCTTCAAAAGGTAGTTATAGAAACCTTGTCTCAAAGTTTTTAGTGGTTCTGTACATCTATTGTGAAAAGGTTGCAAACTTCACGAAAATGTAATCATCTTCTTTGCGCAGACGAATATTGCCCTTGATGTGATAAAGAAAGACGGAGTTTCAGCAGCCATATTTGCTCCTGGTTGGGTCTACGAGACTAACCAATCCCCTGATTTTCAAACTGCTCAAAATCGGTAATGCACTTGCATTTTCTTAAACTCCCTTTGGAACTCATTTGCAGTTCATTTTAGCTGTTGATGATACGTTTTGATGTTGCATTCATCTTGACGGATCATATATGCAGCTGGTGGGGACTTGTTGAGAAATCATGGGGGGTCGTACAAAACTATCCGAAAATACTTCCATTCTATTCCAATTTTAATCAGGTATAGACCACAGGTGTTTCATTTATTTGTTCTTTCTTTGTCTTTCATTTGATTATTCTCTATGGAGTACATCTTCTGTAGGCGGTATCTGTTGTTCATTGGCTAGTGAATGACAACTGAGCCAATTTGCATTTGGTTCTTAAATCCTGATAAGGTTTCTAAACTCTAAAGAACGACCAGATTCTGATTTCTTTTTTCCATTAGGAAGTGAAATTAGAAGCTTGATTTCATGCATCGTGCTTGGAACATGTCCATAAAAATAGAAGAAGAGTCATTTCACTTTTGTTGCTTTTAGTGTATGTTGACCTCAAAATTCTGGTAGGATTAAGATGCCAACACATTCTTGCCATCTCCTTGTCCACCTGTTATATAACCTGCATACACCGTTGGCTTGCAAAGACAACCGACCAAGGGTTGGTCCAGTGGCAGTTTGCACTCTAATGGTCAAATTAGTGTCGGAAAAAGACAAGTACACAAGAGAGCTAAAATGGACAGAGATTTGGCTAGGGTTTGATTTTCATACCACTTTCTTCACAATGCATGGAATATTTATAGAAAACTAGGGTCTTGTGGAACTTTTACCTTGTTTGGACACTTGTCGCTTCTTCATTGGTGAGGTCGTTATCGGCAATTGATTCTTGTTTGATTATGTTTTGCACTTTTTAACGGTTTCAATCCATGTGGTGGTGGGTTTTTCACCACATGACTGAAAGAATATTCTGAAATTCCCTTATTTGAAGCAAGAAATGTGGTGTTGCACGACTTACACTTCGCCAGCCTCCATCTAGCTATGAATGAGACTTAGAGGATTTCTTCAAGGCAAATAGGTTCGCCAACCTCTTCATCTCCGGGGATGGCGAGGCTGAGGTTCTGCTTTTCTTACCTGGCCAGGAGGTTCCACAAATGACAGACTCCGTTGATGACTCCCCTCCTCACGACAATGGAACGCTTTAGCTTCGGTCTCTCTGAGTGACGTTAGCGAGGCTCATACGAGGCTCGCCAAAGTTCAAGGTTATCCTGATTATGTGGCTTACGTTTGACATGTCGCTTTTAAGTCTTACGTGGCTCGCATTATGACAGCCACATGGGACGAGATAGTAACAATGTAAAAGTGTGCTGGGCAAGACTATGAAATGACTTGATGAAACAAATAACATGAGCAAATTGATGCGTAATGTATATCCTGAATTTAATGATTTGTCTCTGATATTGATAAGAGCTAAAAGTTGGAAAATCTATATTTAAGTCTCTCTATTGCAATCTCATGGTTAATAATATTATTTCTCAGGGTCGTGGTTACCATATTTATGTTGATGGGGAGCAAGTCTTGGACACTCCTTGGAACAACATTTCTTCTCAAAGCTTTCAGGTATGCCTCTGGAGAGATTTTTGTTGTTTATCTTTTTCTTTTGGATTGGTTTCAGTTGTCCTGACTTGTATGTTTTATTACAGCCTTTTATTGAGTATCCTGGAGACCCTACCACTCAGCCAATCCAAGTTGTCATCAAGTAAGTAGCTTCGCCAGTTTATATCATTTTAGTATACATTCTGTTCATGAACACTATAGTCATGATTCAAATTATCACGTAATGTATGATAACATGATTTGGTCATGTATATGATGATTGATGTTTAGAAGCACCTCCGTTTACTTAGCAGCATAATACTTTTCCCACTGAAGTCCATTTAAACACGAGGTTCTTAGGATGAAATATTTCTCCTCCATTCCTTGTAAGGCAGTTTGCTGCATAGAAAGTTAGAAACTGCAGTCTGGTACTGTTCATGTGCTCAATCTTCTTTGGGAGTCACTATGCAGAAATCAAAATTGGAATTATATTTTCTGTATCAGCATTACATTTCATGTATTAGGAGCGAGTATCTCTTTTGCAAGTTCTGATGAAAAACTGGTATATTGCACTGAATCTAATGTATGTTTGCAAATGGTAGTTTCAAAGAAGCATCTTATAGCGGAGGAGGAAACATCACATTTAAAGGAACTCTGGGTGGTGATACTTTCACAGCACGCCTCTTTCAAGGAGAACTTCTTTTGGGGAATTCCCCAATTCACTTCACGTATTCTGTAAGCACTCCCATTCGTCAATTAGATTTACGTATATAGATTCATATTCGAAATAAAATTCAGTGCTATCAGGACACTTCAAAGCTTAATTATCTAATCTTTTCGATGTCTTTTATGTTCTATTGATATATGAAAATATCTTCTTGAGATGAAACCATGTTTTGCATTATTTATGCAGGTTAAATTAAGTGGGAACTCTCTGCTTGGTCTTGCTCTCGAGTTCTTGTCTGCCGAGAAAGAGAAAAAGACAGTACTTCTCGGATCCTCTGGAAATACTTTGCTCACCATGAACCGGTTCTCTAAACATTTTACTTATGTGATTATGCCACGTCGAGTCACCAAGCTGGAGAAAGAACCCGGGTGGGTTATACAAGAAAGTAGCATTGAAATGGATGGAAACATATTGAGAGAAATTCGGGCGGTTTGCTACAAATCAAGGCCAGAAAAATCTGAAGTCGAGAAAGATAAGACCGCATCTCTAGATCCATCAGAATATTATGCAGTTCTTGGCCATATAAGGGTCAACACTTCTGCTGAGAATTCTTATTTTCCACCGTCTTCATCATGGATTGTCGATAGTCAATACGTTGAATTTACTTCAGGTTCTCAGGGTCGAAAACCTTAGTGTTAAGATTATTTGGCAATTGAAAGACGGTAATGCTGATCTTTTCCCCAACTACAATATGTACGTCGAGAAGCTAAAAAGCACCTCGTCTAGAAATCCGAATGAAATGCTTGAAGGGGCTGAGCAGGAGTATCTTGGAGTGGCAGAAGTGGAATCCTTCTACATTTTTGATCTAGTAATTCCTTCTGGTACTTCCAGTCTGAAATTTATAATCCAAGTATGCAGCGTTGATGGAGCCTCCCAGAACTTGGAAGATTCTCCATTTTAGTATTGAAAGTTGAAGCTTCATAAATTTCATTCTCTTTTACGTTAAAATTGTCAATAACTATTTTTCTTGGATTTGTCGTCATTATAAGCTAAGTGGTAATAAATTTACTTATTGGTATAAATTAGGAGAATATTAGAAGAAAATAGTCAAATAGGTAGTGATGATAAAAATATCCGATCTGTCCCAAATCTAATGGATATCCAATTCGAGTGGGCGAAAAATATCCGATCTGCAGTCATGGACAGTATGGGCGGATATTTGAGATCTGCCGTGGATCTCGTATGGATTGCCCCCCCTCTTTTTTTATAAAAAAAAAGAATTAAATAGTCTAAAAATCAAAGCTTTGGGTTTGGGGCTGAAATTGCAATTAAAATTTCCTAATTCCTGTTATCCTATACCTAATGTAAATGTAATGTTGCCTTTCTGGTGCCTTTCTATCTATTTCTGGACCAGAAAGGCAGAAACATAAATCTCCGCTGCCTCGTTGCCTCACTGCCTCTATTCGTCCCAAAGAAACAGCCGCCCACCTTGAAAATAGTTGCCCACCACCTGAAAAATAGCCGCCACCACCACCAGTCGAAGAAGAACATCCGAGAAAGAAGGATAAAAGAAGGAAAAGGAAAAAGAACAGCCCTTGTAAGAAATTGTTTTTTTTTTTTATTTTTGTTTAATTTTTAGAAAATAAACTGTAAAAAGTTGTATTTTGGCATCAGATTTTTGGAGAAAATTTAGGCAAATTATATTTTTTGGCATAAGATTTTATGAAGAAAATATGTATGTATTCTTTTGCAGGCTTCCAGTTTCCAATGCCAATTTTCATCACATGTTGCTCCATTTGTCTTAATTATGTTATACTTGCTCGATTGCTTGTGGTTAAACTAATTTGTTGATCTTCCTTCTACTGATCCTAATCTTAATGCATATCTACCTACTTTTTGAAAAGGTCGTATAGGATACTTGTATAATATAATTGTTCTGATGGTATCTGTACATAATTATATGAAGAGTTAATTGGAACATTTGGAGATGAAATTTAATTTATCAACCCCTATAACATTGACCATTTCCACGTTAATGTATAAGAGCCCCAAGGCTATGATAAATGTTGGCATCTCAATATGGATCTATTAGGCAAAATTAGGCTCTTAAGCAATTGAAAATTGTGTTTTCCAACTGAGTCACTTATAAATATTGGACCTCCACTTATAGTAGTAAAGTTTGTTTAAATATATTTTAAATTTTTTGAATGATAATTGAAAAAAAAAAAAAAGCCGGCTCTGCATGCGGATTAGTACTCTAATCCGCCCCGATCAAATACGGATCAATCGCGGATATGAATCTCTTACAATTATTGTGGGGCAGATATGGATCAGGTCCGATCCGATTTGAATCTGTCCCGTTGCCATCACTACAAATAGACTTGTGTGTAAATTTATATAATAATAACTCTTATTTTATTTATATGGTTTCAATGAGAGCTACCGTACATTTTTCTGGAGTAAGTACATAACTACATAGACATCTAGATAAAATCAAATAGTCATTCATCATTATCTACAATTTTACAATAATCTTCTTTGAATGACTTATTTACACAATAACCGATTCGTTAGAAACTTTGTTTGGCAAAAAAATCTAATGGGACAAAAATACCAAACGAACGAAAAAATATTATAAAAAATTTGGAGTAATCAAATGTTGCCTTGTTCTAACTTTGTCAATGTGACAAAACCTGAACGAAAGAAAATCTTACTTCCGTTGATTTCAATCAATGAAATTCATTGTATCAAGCTATCCATATCTTGTGGCTTAATGTCTTCAATTTCACTATCTTTCTAAAACTTGTATAAAACAATTCTGGTTAAATATGTTTCATATTGTTATCTTGTTATAGCTTCCAAGCAATACAATCTACATACACTACCACTGGTTGACTGTAGTTAGTATGACAATCTGATGCAATTTTATTAAAAACGGATCTTCTTGTTGCTCCTTTCAAAGGTCTCGTATACAATTTGTAACTCACAAATATAATGATAGAGTTATATTGAGTGTAAATATTTTGTAGGTTATGGATATCCATAACTTTGATATTTATAACACTTATCACTAGATGTCAGGATGTCATTTAAAGAAAGAACATGACTCGTTAAAACTTTACTAGGAAAAATTCTATGGGAAAATCTTAGTGAAAGAAAATGAGTATATTATTCTTTTGAATACGCTACGAAAGCTGCCCTATTAAAAATCTTGCTAGAAAAAATCCAATGGAACAATATTTCAGTCAAGAAAAAGAGTACAATGCGTATTTACTCTACCTCCATGATAATATCACTTCAAACCTGTACTTTGATCGATTAAGTTTTCGAAAAAATTGAATTATTAGCTTCATACATATTAAATCATCCAGGAATTTATATACATGGTATTATTAGTTATAACAATATTTACAATGCATATCTAGTGTTATGCATTGACAGGCTAACAAGACATAGACTTGTGATTACTTTACATAATCCTTTGTGAAATTCATAATGTAAAGAGTCATACATTAAATGTTACAACTTCATTTTTCTCATTTTCTTTTCGTATAAGTGTACACCTTTAGATGTTTGAACTGTATAAGTTCAATTTGTTTGAATTGCATCCTTTTATTTGACCAATTAACCTTTGACATATATTCCTTCAATATCCTCGCTACTTTTCTTAATATGAAGAATTAAATTATGTACAAAAGTGTTGTCAACAACAATTTAATTTTGATTCCATTTCTTTTTCCATAACAACATAACTTATTGAAATATCTTCATTTCAATATTTCAGGTACGTGAATATCTTCTCGAATTTTACGATTAGTTTGTCTATATTCCAAGAGTATATCTCCTCAATGGGACCATCTTTACTATTTGCTCTATTTTTTTTTTTATTTATGATTTTTGTTTTGAATCAAATGTTACCACGCTCAAAGTGCCATTACCGTATATAATATTAACGGATTGTCCTTCTAGGACGTCAACATGAATTGAAGTATTTAAAGTCGGGTATATGAGACTTGATTAATCTCTTTGGTCAAGAAATGCGCGTTTGTCTATTGTATAACTTTCAAATGAGTTATCTATCAAACTTCCGGTTCGTATTGTCATTGTGCGAGGATCTAGAAAACATAATATGATGTATTTTTATTTATTCTTTCCACTACTTAATTTCTCCTCCCTAATATTGAGGAAACCGTCTTATCAAAATGACAATCATAAATTGAATTATAAAATATCACTCGTTAGGATTTAAAATATTTATATGGATTCAAACTAAACATGTATTCTCAACATTCTTTAATGTCCAACTCGAAGGCACTATAGTATACCGATTGTACATACACTGCACTATAAAAATCAATAGATGGATAATATTAGGCTTTGATCATAAGCCAACTATAGCGGAGATAACTTTAATGTTGGCATGATAAATATAAGTGTTGGCAGCTAAAATAGCATTCTCTAGACAAAAATAAGAAGCACTTTGTTCTCAATGATAATGTTTTAGAAATTAATTAGAGACGTATAACAAACAATAGTGCTAAACTATTTATCATCATCCCAATTAATATTTATTAAAAATTTGAGATTTATCCTACAACATTAACAAGACACACTTTGTTTTGATTGTCTAATTTGAAAATTATACTCATAATTTAAAATTTGAGCAAGTAACCTCTCAAACTTCAAGTTGCGAATATATGATAACATCATGCAATCATTTAGAAGATGTATTAATTAGATACAAACAATATCTAGATGGTTGATAAGTGCATTTTGTGTACTTATTCGGCCTTTAAACTAAGTTTTTAACTCGTAATATTGTTGATTTTCTACTTAATTTAGTTTGTTATTTCGTATATTTCAGTTTTGGACTTGTTTGTAAGAAATTAGAAAAGAATGGATGAAAAGGCAATAAATTAGAAGATGTATCGAAAGTATGGGGACTCAATTGCATTCAATTGGGAAGTTGAAGGACCAAATTGGATGTTATAAAAGATGGAGGACTAAATCGATGTAATGAAAAGTTAGAAGACCAAACCAAGTACAATTAGAAATTATAAGCATACATCACTAGCGAGAAAGGAAACAATTAGCTTTGGCAATTGTCCGGAAAGCACTCAAGCGATCACGAGTGTTAATTTTATCTATGTGAATTTTATTTCCTTTTTAAACTTCTAGTTCGATTAGGAAATGTATTAACCGCGGATTTTGTATATTTTTGGGATCTTCTGGGGCACCATTAGGATAGTATATATAGGAGTTATTAACTCATAATAGGTTGTTGAGTTTTTGGGAGAAAAACATAGACGAAAATACATCAAACGGAGATCAAGATTGCTCTTTTGAAGAATTCAACGAAGATCAAGATCAAAAATTACTCTTTCGTGTTTTCTTCTTCTCCGGGTGATGAATTCCATATTTTATTCTCCTTTTTATTTTCTTATTATTAGTATCCTATGCTAGTTTAATTAGTGCTAGGATTACGATGAAGCTTGTCGTTTAAATTCTTTCATCTTGAGACTTGATTTTTGACGATTTATTTTAATATAGTTTTGAATAATTAATTTTGATTTATTTGCATCTACAATTATATACGTAGTAATTGTATGATTGTTTTGGTTTGTTTTACTATCGAAAGATCGAAAGCATGTAGACGCTATTTTAATTATCTTAAAGTCCGATAGGGGATAGAAAATATACCGCTATGCTTTAGGTGATCTTTAATTATCCATAGAGATTCAATGCATTTGTTTGTATTCGCATTCGTCATAGAAATATAGTGGAGTCATACATATGAATATGTTTAACTTTATTCGAGAGAAAATGTTGAACAATCTAGGGATATTGATTTTCATAGCTGATGTAATTTGTCAAAACCAAGAATCAAGATAGATGAATTATCAACTATAAGTAGATTCGAATTCTAATACTTTTCTTTTTAAAGTTAAATCAATCTTTCACCAGCTTAATCTTTCAATTAATTGAGCCATAATTATTTAATTTTTTTTAGTTTATTATTTTAATTAGTTTTTAATCATAAAATCTCCAATTTTCCAAAGTTCATTAGATTCGGTTAAAGTTAATATAATTACAACCTGAATTATCTAAATTCTTGTGGGAACGATACTTGGACTTATAATCCATTTTATTACTTGAGCATTCCGTACACTTGCGGAATATAACATCACCGATAAGTTTTTGATAATAATAAGAAAATAAAAAGAAGAAGAAATAATGGAATCCATTGAAAGTAGGTACAATTAGCAAGCTTAAAAGTATATCAACAATGCCTAATCGAGAACTAGCCTTAATTGCACAAGAATCATCACTTAGTCATTTGATCGAACATATGGAAGGTGTCAACTTTCTCATAGAATGTAAATGACTTGGGGGCTTGAATCTAGCCAATTTACACTTAAAAGCAACAATTCAATACTCCAACATCTACCTAAGCCCATTCTCCTCAATTTAGCAAGATAAATATGCAAAAATTTTCAAACCAACAAGCATATACGTGGAAGATGAAGTGGAGGAAAAGGCATACCTTGGAGGAAGAAGCTCGGCCAAAGTGAGGAACTTTGATGTTAATGTAATGTGGAAAGAATTATTATATGATCGAAGATTGATTAATGGAAGATTGAAATACGATTGGAATTGAAAGTTGAGAGGGATAAAAGGGGTTGATAGTTGAAAACCGATTTTTTATTTTTTGAAATACAACTATATGAATGTAGCATGTACTTAAAATGTTAAACATTCATGACATGCGAAAATGAGACGATGCTGACATGCAAATATGATTAATTAAATGCAAAAAGAAGCAAATTTACTTAGGCATAACTTAACATGTGAAATTTTAAGCACATGCCTAACTGAAAAATAGTGAAAAACAAATAAACGTTGCTAAAAATCACTTCATGCATTTGACTAATTTATCTAAGTCTATATGATA
This sequence comes from Forsythia suspensa, assembly GCA_023638005.1. Lineage (NCBI taxonomy): Eukaryota > Viridiplantae > Streptophyta > Magnoliopsida > Lamiales > Oleaceae > Forsythia > Forsythia suspensa. The sequence goes on from CM042666.1 coordinate 32,404,403, forward strand.
TGAAATCTTAAATTGGTGCTAAAATGCATACGGTGAACCTAGAAAAACTTAAGTGCAAAAATTGAAAATACAAAGATGGTGTACCTAAAATTTTAAACTTAAAACTATGTGTACCTAAAATTTTAAACTTAAAACTATCCCTATGACATTTATCTAAGTGCATAAAAAAAATATTTGAAAAACGACAACGGTATGCCTAAAGCTAAAAACTAAAGCAAAATCCCTAACCACATGCAATACTAAAAGAAATAAGTTAAAAAAGTATAAAGGGATGGAAAAATGGGTTGCCTCACATTAAGCGCTCGATTTATATTCTAGAGCTCGACTTTTCGGGTTGATCATTTCGGGTGTGCAAGATGAACTGTGGATTTTTTTTTCGAGAATCCACCGCTCCAATAGACTTTCAACCTCTCGCCTATTGACTTTAAAAGTTCCTTTGCTCTCATGATTGATTTCTACCGTCCTATATGGATAGACTTTGGTGATTGTATAAGGACCCGCCATCGAGCCCTCAACTTGCCCGAAAAAAGCTTGAGGCGAGAATTATACAACAAGACTAACTGTCCAACCTCAAAATTTCTTCTTTGAATATGTATATCGTACCACTTTTTGGTACGCACCTTATACAGTTTTGCATTCATATAGGCTTCCAACCGAAACTCATCCATTTCGTTCAACTAAAGGAGTCTTCTTTTCACTGGCTGCCTTCAAATCAAAGTTCAACTTCTTCACAGTCCAATATGCTCGATGTTCCAACTCAACCGGTAGATGACACGCTTTTCCAAAAACTAGCCGATATAGAGACATGCCTATAGGAGTTTTAAAAGCTGTCCGGTAATCCCATAAAGCGTCATCTAGTTTCTTTGACCAAACTTTTCTTGATGAACTCACTGTCACCTCAAGAATCCGCTTCAACTCCTAGTTAGAGACTTCCACTTGCCCACTGGTTTGAGGGTGATAAGGAGTAGCAATACAATGTCGAACGCCATATGTTGCCAACAAAGACTCAAAATGACGATTGCAAAATGTTTACCCCATCACTAATAATGGCTCGAGTGTGCCATAACGCGTGAAAATGCATTTTTAAAGAAATCCATCACAACCCGTGCATCATTGGTAGGTAATGCGATCGCTTCAACCCATTTGGAGACGTAGTCGACAACAATCGAAATATATTGATTCGAGAATGGAGAGAAAATGGCCCCATGAAATCAATACCCCATACATAAAAAAAAAGATCGACCTCAAGTATACTATTGAGAGGCATTTCATTCCTTTTCGAGATATTTCCGTGGTGGCACCCCATCACATCCCTTCACAAAAAAGTATGCATCTTTGAAGAAAGAAGGCCAATAGAACCCAGACTCTAAAACTTTAACAGCTGTTTTAGATGCACCAAAGTGTCCAACGTAGGCTGAAGAGTGGCAATGCTCAAGTATCTGAGGGACTTCTTCTTCAGGAATACATTGCCTAATTATTTGATCTGGACCCCGTCTATAGAGAATGGAATCTTCCCAAAAATAGTACTTCAAGTCAGAAAAAAATTTCTTCTTCTGATGACTTGAATAATCAGGCGGGATGATGGACTTGGCTAAGAAATTTACTATATTAGCAAACCATGGTGCTTTTTCCAAGTGAAAAATATGTTCATCTGGGAACACCTCAGTGATATCCATTTTCTCTGTATGTTCTTCCTGCTCAAGTCTGAAGAGATGATTAGCTACTATATTCTCGCTTCCCTTCTTGTCTCTTATCTCTAAATCAAACTCTTGTAGAAGTAACACCCATCTAATCAGTCTCAGTTTTACATCTTTCTTTGCCAATAAATATTTCAAGACTGCGTGATCAGTGTAGACTATCACCTTTGATCTAAAAAAATATGATCTGAATTTGTCAAAGGCATAGACTATAGCTAGGAGCTCCTTCTCAGTAGTGGCATAGTTGAGCTGTGCATCATTCAAAGTTTTGCTAGCATAGTGTATCACATGAAATTTTTTATCTTTTCACTGTCCCAACACTACTCCAACTGCATAATCGCTTGCATCACCCATTAATTCAAACGGTAGACTCCAATTAGGTGCAATTATCACATGTGATGAAATGAACTTCTCTTTTAGAGTGTTGAATGCCAATAAATACTCTTCAGAGAAGACATAAGGCACATCCTTGAACAGCAGGGTACACAAAGGCTTTGTGATTTTCAAGAAGTCTTTGATGAAGCGACGATAGAACCCGGCATGCCCAAGAAAGCTTTTAATACCCTTGACAGAAGTTGGTGGTGGCAATTTCTCTATAACCTGAATTTTTACTTTATCCACTTCAATCTCCTTAGCTAAAATTCGATGTCCCAACACGATACCCTCTTGAACCATGAAGTGACACTTTTTCCAATTAAGAGCTAAGTTTGTATCTTTACACTGCTGCAAAACTAGGTGTAGGTACTCCAAGCACTCATCAAAGGATGAGCCAAACATCGAGAAATCATCCATGAATATTTCAATGAATTTCTCCACCATATCAAAAAAGATGGCCATCATGCAACGTTGAAAAGTGGCAGGAGCATTGCATAGACAAAAAGGCATCATACGGTAAGCAAAAGTACCATAGAGACACGTGAATGTAGTCTTCTCTTGATCTTCAGGTGCAATTGGAATCTGATTATAGCTAGAGTATCCATCTAAAAAGTAGTAATGGGAATATCCAGCCAGTCCTTCTAACTTCTGATCAATAAATGGAAGAGAAAAGTGATCATTCCTAGCAGCAGTGTTGAGTTTGCAGTAGTCAATGCAAACTCTCCATCCTGTGTGATTGTTCTAGTTGGAATCAACTCATTATTTTTGTTCGAACTACGTGGATCCTCTCTTCTTTGGCACTACTTGAACTGGACTGACCCAAGCATTGTCTGGGATTGGGTAGATAATCCTGGCATCTATTAGCTTTATGACTTCTACTCTGACCATTTCTTTCATATTAGGATTCAGCCTCCTTTGACTGTCAATACTTGGTTTAAAATCGTCCTCCATGAGGATTTTATGCATGTACAGTGTAGGACTAATGCCTTTGATATCAGCAATAGACCACCCAATAGCTGTCTTGTGTTCTCGAAGCACTCAGAGTAATTTTTCTCTTCAAGCTCACTAATAGAGTTAGCGATTATCACCGGTAAAGTAGATGATTCTTCCAAGTAGGCATAGCGGAGATGAGAAGGCAACTGCTTGAGCTCTATTATTGGAGGCTGTTGAACAGAAGGTAGATGTTTTGTAGAACCCGTGCCAAACTTCTCAAAGCGTGGTCGGCGTATATATGGAGGGTTAGCTTCAAGATACCTTGCGCACATCTCAACCTCAACAGAATCAGCTTGAGTGGATTGAGAATGCACAATACAGACCTCCAAAGGATCTGATGGATTATTGAGTTGAAAATTTTCATGAACTGTATTATCAACCACATCAACTTTAAAGCAGCTATCTGACTCGGTTGGATATTTGATTGTCTTGAAGACATCAAATGTGACCTGCTCCTCACTAAGTCTTAGAATCAGTTGGCCTTTTTGTACATCGATTAGAGCTCTACCAGTGGCTAAAAATGGTCGACCAAGAAGAAGTGGAACATCTTTATCTTCTTCCATGTCAAGAATGATGAAATCAGCTGAGAAGATAAAGTTGTCCACCTTTACCAAAAGATCTTTAACAACTCCTCTTGGATGTTTGATAGACCGATCAGCTAGGTGAAGAGTTACTGTAGTTGCTTTAGCTTCTCCCAAACCTAATTTCCTGAAAATAGAATGTGGGATCAAGTTAATACTAGCTCCTAAATCACACAAAGCTTTATCAAAACAAAAATCTCCTATTGTGCAAGGTATTGTAAAACTCCCTGGATCTTTTAGTTTAGGAAGTAGTTTATTTTGTAAAATTGCACTACATTCTTCTGTCAACATCACAGTCTCATGTTCCTCCATCTTATGTTTATTTGAAAAAATGTCTTTCAAGAACTTTGCATAGCTGGGCATCTGAGCAAGTGCATCTACAAAGGGGATGTTGATATGTAGTTTTTTGAAAATTTCAAGAAATTTTTCGAATTTCTTGTCTAACTTGTGCTTATGTAACCTCTGAGAAATTGGAATCGGAAGATCATACGGTTTGATAGGAACGGTTGCCTTAACCTGTGGTGTGCCAAACTCTCTTTCATATCTGTTTTCTGCTCAGTCTGTTCTACGTGCTCCTCATCAGTGAAAGGTATCACTTCTTTATTTGCAGCTGATCTCTTTACACGGATCTCTGGTAACTGAACCCCACTTCTAGTAGTAATAGCTTTAACACGTTTCTTGGGATTCACCTCTGTATTACTTGGTATAGTACCTAGTTCTCTGCCTGATAGAGCAATTGCCATCTGACCCATTTGTGTCTCGAGATTCTTTATTGAAGCGCCTTGATTTTGAATATTAGTCTCTATCTTGTTTATGAACTGTTCGATTCTCTCGATAAATTTACAGATTGAGTCTTCTAATGATATACTCTTTTCTGGCTGCTGAAACTGTGGTATAATATTATTCTGATCATCTCTCCAAGAAAAATTTAGATGGTTTCGCCAACCTGAGTTATATGTGTTGGAGTATGGGTTATTTTGTTGGCGTTGACCACCTTGAATATAATCGACCGACTCAGAGTGTAGTGATAGAATATGACATTCTGATGTACTATGACTGGCTCGCATTCTTCACATGTTGATTTCTTTATTTGCACTGGATTGACCGAATATGACATACTTTCCACTTTGTGTACCAATGAATCTATCTTGGCGATATAACGTTTTGTGAAAGTATCTATCTCATGTACTCCTACGCTTTTTTGTGTACGACTGCTTTGATGGCTACATGGCGCGTTGGTGGTAGCTAATCTTTCAAACAAATCCAAAGCTTCAACCAATTGTTTTGGTAGATAAAGAACCGTTACATAATAGAAGTAGTCCAACATAAAAATACTGAATTTGTTGCCCTTGCCGACACCATAATGAGGACACTTTCTTAGCATATTTTTGAATCATTCTATGCTTCATCAAAGATTCTGCTTCGATTGTTGAAATATGGATATATCATGCTTCAACTTCAAAACCTTTCTTGGTGAGAATAATTTCGTATGTAACTTTTGGGCTAGATTATTCCGGTAGTTATGCTATCAATTGGCGATGAGTCCAACTACTTAAGAGCTTTGTCCCAAAAGTATGTGGGAACAAACGTGGTGGATGGCATCATCTGAGATTTCTTGATATTTGAAGTGTTGACACATTTCCAAGAATCTTGAAACGTGTGTATGTGGATTCTCATTGGTCCTACCAAAGAATTGATGTCAATTCTGAAATAGATGAATGACATTAGTCTTCAACTGAAAGTTCGGTTGTCCAAAAAGTGGGTAGACAATGCTAGATTGGTTCTGAATGATCTGTGGAGTCAAAAAGTCTCCAACTAGTATATTGTCTTCATCAATCTCTGTCTTGTTTGAGTGATCTCGTTGTTTTGCATTATGTCTTGTCTTTTTTTGGTCTTTTAGTTGTATCTTTCTTGCTTCTCTCTTGCATACGGTGAAAAGTGTGTTGAATCTTTGGATCAATTGAAATTAAAGACTCGTGTCTCACACATTCGCATGCAATGGTCTAAAAAGAAACAAAGCAAACACCATAATACCTAAAGAAAATATTAATAAGTAATTAAAGCAAATAAATAAAAGAAAGTTCGAATTAGTGTTAAAATAATTGAAAAAATTAAAACTAAATCCCCAGCAACGATACTTGGACTCATAATCTATTTTATTACTTGAGCGATCCGTACACTTGTGGAATATAAAACACATAAAATTGCTGACAACATAGAGAGTGACGGGGCCTTATACTTCACCCTAAATAATTTTTAGAAATATAGGAAATTCAGTCCCGATTTTAGCTATTGAAGGTCTTCAGGTTTATATATCATGAAAACGAGTAGCAAGTGAGAATTCATTAAATTAAAAAATCTTATGGTTTTCAATAGATATTATTAGTAGTTATTCGTATCATTATTGACCAGATATGGTCTAACCGATCATGCCAAAAAATAAAAATCTTCAAGACAGTGAACTTTAAGTTCAATACAATATTTGTTTTGTTTCAATTGTACTAATATTTATATAAACAAATTAAAAAAAAAACAGAGTAACATAATATTGACTCTTCTAAAGTCTTCAATCAAATTTGCATAATCTGATATTATATTAATGCTAAAATATTTTTTCTCTCTCATTTCTCCTTCAAGAAGTCGTGACAATTTCAACGAGGTGCTTGGACACACAATAGGTACGCATAATAGGTGATGGACATATATTATTGAATGTCCATCTCTCATAATCAATAAAGAACCAAATAATTATAACATAAGTGAGAAACATTCAAGTACTTACATGACACTAAGTATCAAATGTTAGGCCTTGAATAAATTAAAAGCATGCCAATGGTTCAACCATATCAATCCAAACAATCATGCTTCTATAGTCATAGAATATGCATCTAATATAAAGAAAAATTATATATTTTTTCTCTAAATTAGCCAAATGGTCAAATTTGAATAAACCATTAACTAATATTTTCAAATAGAGTACATTAAATATATTACACAAAATAATATTGTTTAACAAACAAAACCTTGTAGATGTATGGAGAACATAAAACAATCTCGAGTACAGATTAACAAAATAATGGGCCAAACAGAATTTCAATTTTAGCATGACATGCTTTGACTAGTTTTAAGTTCAATTCAATAAGATTTGACTTAATATACATGCAGTGAAATTATGCCCATCCACGTCAAATATTCATATAGTCTTTCACTTATACATCATAATCAAAAGATATTCATTTGTCAATAAAATAATCACAAACCATATACAAGTAAAAGTATTTGTTTAAGAGCATCGATTACATCTAGTATGCTTTCATAGTCATATGCATTGGACATCAATATATACATGACACGAGATTTTAAAGAAAAATCGACATATCTTAATTGAAAAATAGATCACTAATTATCATATTAGTATTTGCGAATTCAAGTTAATTAATTGATAATGTAGATAATGTATAAAAAATAAAGTACGACCTAATAATTTCTTAGTTATAGATTATAGCACACAACCCATAGATATATATGTTTTGCATACATAGTTAAATTGTATATGATTACTAAACTTCATATACATATATCTACTAGCAAAGAATGACCCCCTACATAAATACAAATAAATTTCAAACTATTCCACATTAAGAAATCATTTACACGTTACTTAAATAAAATTCCTTTAGTAGAGAAATTGAGCAAATATAAGGCATATTACTTTTCAATCACGATAAACAACTAATAATCAATCACACAAATTTCTAGTAAACATATATTAGTTTTATCATCCTCGTGAAACGCTCATTCTTATACTCAATAAATGAATGTCCATTTTCTAAATCACGAAATATATTTTGTAGATGTAGAATTGTTTCACCATAGACATATTAGTACCAATACGTATAAAAGTTATTGTACACTTTCCTTCAGGGATAATCATGTATTTTTAAAATTTGCATTCAGATCACAACTCTTCATGATATTTGATTATATAATATTCTCTAGAATATGTACTATTTCGAGAACTCAACACAATATCCTTCAAGAATATTGAAACATGTAAAGTTATGCTCTTAAGGAGCAATAGCAAAATATTCTTTTGAAATATTGATTCGTGATAAATTGACGCTTCTTCGGAATTAATAACATTATATTCTTATAAAATATTAGATCTTATAAAATTATGCTTTTCAGAACAATTACTTAATATTACATCTTATAAAATTAAGTTCTTCGGGAGGAAGTAATATTCTACTAGAATATTAATATAATATTGTACTTCATGAGCAACAATATATTATTATGTTAGATCTTATACAATTATGCACTTCGAAAGCAAGTAATATTCTAATAAAATATTGATATTTACAAAGTTATGTTTCTTTCAAAATTGTTGACGTTGGAAAATGACGAGATAGTTTTCAAGCCAACTTGGTGTTTAAGAATTGAGGTCGGTCGTGGTCGAAGTAAGCAATAGATACGCAAATATGTAATAGAAGACCTGTTTGTATAATCTTTCTACGTGTGCTTTTTATTTCAGCAATCAATGTCCGACCTCTTGGACATTTATGTCTCCAATTTATAGGAAGATATATGATGATTACATAAATTTAATGTCAAGCTGAGCATTAAATACTTACAAGACATCTCCTTTGTGGACATTTAATGTGAAGTGACATCCACATTAATTACGGCGGCTGGTTTGACATCTGACATGTGGGAAGACGTGTCATCGATAATGTGAATGTAGTAGTAGGCGACTGCGGCATGACCTACGACCTGAAGTAAGTTGGGTAGGAGTCGCGCAGGTAAAACCTATCGTGGTAGGACCTCCCTAACCGTGAAACCTGTCTCCATATTGGTTTGGTAGGACTTAACTTGGTAGGACCTCTCTTTCATGGTAGGACCTACATTCCAAGAATGGAGAGTCTCTTGGCCGTTGTGACAAGTCAGGTTGTGTATCAACAAAAACCATTTACAATATTCTTCCAGAATATTGAATCTTAATATTAGACAATTCTTCAAGAATAACAATACAATTTTTTTCAATAATATCTATACAAAAAATTATGCTTCTTCGGGAGCAATAATTCAATATTCTTCTGGAATATTAATTTTGTAATGTCACAATATTTAAGGACAAGTAACATTCTTCTAAAATATTAATATAATTTGTATCTCTTCAAGATTAGCACAATTAAAAAAATCTTATAAAATTGCGCTGTTGAAATACAATATTTTTCTAAAATATTGAATTGCATGAGATTTTGATTCCTCCAGGAATAATAAAATAATATTCTTCTTAAATATTTATGTAGTTGTGTTAAGTTTATTCAAGAACATCAACACAGTTTTCTTCAATACTATTCATATAAAATTTTACTTTTTTAAAAGCATTTAATTTGTTACAACAAAAGATTTAACTCCAATCTTACAAAATATAATCAAAAGATTAGTAAGGATAAACTTACTTGGAATAGGAAGATAGTCATTAGATGAAAATAGTACTTGAATTTGATAGAGTTAGATAACTTTGAATAGTCTCAAATTATTCAAAAATTCAGTTATTGTTGAAGTAACGATTTCTCATAAATTAATGGTATGATCTTGATCTTAACCGTGGAATTTTAATAATAATCAATTTTGAACTTGTTGTCAAAATTTTACAACCATCTGACCACGGAGTGTTGAGATATCAATATTTGATTACAACTGCGCATGCTGGCCAGATTCTGCGAATTTTCTAAATTGTTGCTCTCATATTTTCTCTCTATTTTTGGTGAGTTTTTTCGTACTGATAACGTATTATAAACTAGAGCGAATACTATAAGAGAATAGAGAGAGTCAAATAGATTTGTATGAAAATTTATGTTAACAATTATTCTTATTTATAAAGTTTCAATGGGGTTTACTATTTGAATATAATACACTCTTCTGGAATAAGAAGATAAATACATATACATATGGGTAAAATCAAATAGTAATTCATCATTATCTATAATTTTACAACACTTATTTAAATTTTTTAATAAATTGGATATCCTTTTTTATTCACAAGCATCTTACCCTGACTCAAAATCTTTGACCAAAGGAAGCTACAAGGGGCTCCTAGGTATGCACTAGACGCACTCGTTTAAAAGGATTGTTCTAGAAGGATAGAATGATGCCAATGATCAAAATTCTAAGAATGTGATAGGTGGATAAACTCTTTGTTGGGATTTTGGTCCCAAACAAACTAAATTGGCAATGATGATTAAATGGGTTGGTTTAACTATACTTACGTAGAGCTCGACCAATGATTGAAGATTTATTATATTGCCCAATCTCTAACAATTTGGCGACCTAATTACAAAGACGGGTCAAAACACTTTCATCATCAACTTTGGATAATAGGTCTCGACCCGCTTACTCGTATGATCGATTCTAAATTAACCCACTTAAGTTAGGGCTCTTAGTTTGGTCCTTGAGTGAGCAATATATATTTATGTGGGCTGACTTTTTGGTGTGTACATAACACACACATACCTATTCATCATCTTTACGCTCTGTGTGAAAAGTCGGCTTACCCATTTCTTTTTCGAATCGAATCATGCTTCTTCTTCATCTTCTTTGTGAAGTTTCACCTTTCCCTTTTCGAGAGGAATTTTTCGAGTTGATTAGGAGTGTGCTTAGGCCATTATTTGTGGTGTTACTATTGTTGGAGATTAGCTAAATCTGAGCCTCATTTCCACCATTGTCGTGCCATTACTATAGCTTGGAGTTTACTTTTGCTTCTACTTATTATCCAATTACTTTTGTTTCTATTTTATATAATCTTGATTAACTTGGTGTTTTTATAGAGATTACATCTTACAATCTGGTACCATAGCTTGGTTAGCTTTTGAAACAACTTATTAGACTGGAAGTTAAGGTGGCAACAATCGAAGATGGGGGGACGACCGGGCGGATGATTGACTGACGATTGAAAGGCAATAGGTGAAAGACCGGTAGCGACAAGAGAACTATTTCGACCAAAAAAATTTCATAATTATTTTGGGTTGGAATCACTTATTTATGATTCGTATTTTATTTTTATTATTAGCGATTAATATTCGAGACAAAGAAAGGCATTTGTTGGACAGTTTGAATTTGAGCTTTGTGTCATTTTTCTGCTCCAAAACTACTTAAATTTAAATCTGCAAAAGTAAGAATAAAATAAATAAATTCACATCTCACCAATATTACGAATCAGTCGATTGGTCCGCTCTGGTAAATTAGCTGATCCATTTTCTTTTAAATTTCTATAAAGCAGGCCATCTTGTGGTGACCATTAGGTTTGGAGTTACCTTGTGGAGTAACCATTGGTTGTTGTTAAGAATTTACGTGCCCATTATTGTGACTTGTGTTTTAATTAGTTTTTGACTTTGCTATTAATTATATTTGCAATACATTGTTTCTGTTGGATTATTGTTATTATTTAAAACTATCAAATAGACTTTACCTGTTTGACAATTCCCGTGATCTGAGATCACGAATTTCACGAAACCTTGAAAATCGAAAATAATGTATATTGAGGCCTTTAAGTTTTCTACGTGATTATCTTGGAGGTGCTTGTTGATATGTAATCTTATTTGTTGAGATGTCTGTGCATCATTTTGACTTGGGTGTCTTTACTAGTAAACGTGATTTTTCTATTTGAGAACAAAAAATGAAACGTATTTTAGTTCAACAAAAAGTTTCAAAAGCTATTGATAATTCTTTTGGTCTTACTGTTGCGAAAAAGAATTCTAATGAACTTGCTTATATTTTTATCATATTGTATTTGTTGGAAAAATATGTGTCATATTTTTCACTTTTTATATCTTGGCTCACTTAATAAATATAATTAATTTTTAATGATAAAAGAACAGGTCAACGTTTTCGTTTTGACTGATCCGGATAATGCCGATTCGATCGATTTGGATTGATAAGTGGATTATTTTTCCGGATCAAGAAGTCACGATTTTATTCTATTTTTATACTTGATATATTATGATCTCATGAATATTATTGACATCACTTTTGTAGGTTAAAGAATATTTTCTTATTCTCTTAAATTTGTTTAGGAAGGAAATATTTAGTTTCCTAAATTCTTTCCTTCTACAAATCTAAGAATATCTTTCTATATATTCTTTCCTACTAATTTTCTTACCATTCTTGTTGCAAATTTTTAGATAAGAAATAATTCGTAATTTAATTTCTACTTTAACTATAAGTAAGAGTAGAAATCAATAAGAAATTAAGGTTTTGAAATATAATTTTGTTCTTGTTTTCTCTAAGCAAAAATCGGCCGAATTCATTGGAAAAAAAACAAGACTCGATGCTTCATTGATTCAACTTTCAAAGCAAAATTTTTTTCTTCAAACTCATTGAAGAATCTAGAACTAATTGGTGCTCAACGAACAATTCCATATCTTGTTCAAACTACTTTGCGTGAAGTTAAGAACGTGGATTCTTAATCCAAGTGGTTGTTGCGGTCAAATATAATAGAAAAGTGGCGATAAAGTCAAGACCGGTGGGTTTGATTCCACTCTATCAACAAGTCAGAAGAAGAAGTATCATAGGGAGTTGATCTATTTTCTTTTGATTGTTATTTGGTTAATTTTGTGAAATTACAAAAATCGATACTATTGTATTTTTGAACAAGATTATTATTAGTGGATTGTTTTTACCCATGGCATGGGGGCCCGTGGATGTTTCCCTTCGGGGTTTACCATGTTACATCTTGTGTTCGTATTTAATCCTTTAATTTCTGTATTTAACAAGATTAGGTAAACGAACTGTTGTGTGAGTCAACTGTTATCTTTATCACTTGCCAGTTTTGACTGCGTTCTATCCACTACTTGTTTAAATAAGATTAAAAATTATTTTTAACTTAATTAATCTAGGTTTTAGAGCTTTCAATTGGTATCAGAGAGGGTACACTTTTTAAGTGCGATCCAAAGAAACCTAGATATGGACGGAGCTCCATTTAGACCACCAGTTTTAGATGGTACTAATTATGCCTATTGGAAAATTAGAATTCAAGTTTATATCCAATTCCTTGATGAAAAAGCTTGGTACTCTATTGTCCATGGATATAAAACTCTCATCATTATTGAAAATGGTGTAGAAAGAGAGAAAAAAGCATACGAGTGGGCTACAACTGATTTTAATTATATTAATTAGAATTCCAAAGTTTTAAATGCCATATTCTCTTTCGTAGATTCTAATCAATTTCGTTTGATCTCTACTTGTCAGATTGTTAAAGAAGCTTGGGACATCTTATGGATTGCTCACGAAGGAACCACTATGGTCAAGTCATCCAAGCTTCAAATTCTTACTTTAGAGTTTGAACAACTAACCATGAGAGACGATGAACAATTTAAAGACTTCTATGCAAAACTCAGTGACATCACCAATACTGCTTATGCAAAACTCAGTGACATCAAAGAAAATTAGAAGAAAATTCTCAAATCCTTACCGATCGTTTTCATTCCAAAGTAACTGCAATTGAAGAAAGTAAGGAGATTGAGAATATGAAGGTTGAAGAATTGGTGAGATCATTGATGACATATGAGCTACATCTACAAAGGAGAAAGAAAGAAAAAGGATTCGTATTGTCTTCAAAATTAAAAACCATGAAGACGCGAGGTTGATTGTGAGGAGAGTAAAACAAATGAAAACATGGCCATGCTCACCAAACAATTCAAAAAAATTCTAAAAGGAAATCAAAAGGGAAAGAACTTGAATACTCTTCTCCAACAATAGAAGAGATTTCTGATCAACACAAAACAAAACCCCACTACATCTATGAATAGATCTAATAATCGAATTCATTGCCATGAGTGTGAGAGCTTTGGTCACATAGCCTTTGAATGTGCAAATACTTTAAAGAAATCTCATATCAAGAAGGTCATGAATATCACTTGGAGTGAAGATGATGAAAAAGATTAAGATGAGGACGAGGACGAGGACTACGTAACTCATCGTTGATTAGGTAACGTCCTTAACTGTGAACTTAACTTCTCATACTGATTCCATGCAAAAGTTGACTGCAGGTTCTAACTTCTTGACTACAACATTTAAAGAACCAGTCCGTGTATGTTATAGCTGCAGTAGTATGAATAAAAAATTTAAAGATGAACAGGAGAAAACTTGTCTACTCAAGTCATGATGGAATTTTGGAAGATGACAAGGGTGAAATTGATTCTCAAAATAATATTCTTACCAACATCTTAAAAGAGAAGGATGATCAAATTGTAAACCTTCTTGATGAATTAAAAGTTTCAAAAGAAATGATCAAGCAATTAACAATTGGAGCCTTTCGCTTAAGTGAAACTCTAAGCTATGGAAGAACTCCAAACGTCAAAGAATATTTGGGATATGTTGGAAAAGGTAAATGAAAAGTTGGGAATCAGATCAACTTCATTAAAGAAACAAAGTTTGCTGTATTTTCAGACAAAACTATTCCCATCACCGTCGGGACTAATGCTGACCTGTCTATGTAGGTTCTGACCAATGCCAAGACTCAAAAACAGTCACGACCATCAGGTATATAACCAATACAGAGAGGTAAATCAAAGTACTTTGTAAAATGTTGCATCTTTGGTAATCTAGGACACGACTCCTTTCATTGTTTATATAGTAAAAACTTGGTTAATAGACAAATGAGACACTATAGCAACACTAAAGTAAGACAAATTTGGGTAAAAAATGGTGATTTAAATTGTTATATGGTTGATGTTGCCTATAGAACTTTTATTCCTAACTCTTGGTATTTTGACAGTGGTTGTTCTAGACATATGACTGGTAATCAATCTTATCTAACTAACTACAAAAGTCATGAAGGTGGTCTGGTCACTTTTTGGGATAGAGCACACGGTAAAATTGAAGGTGTATGCACTATTCTAATTGATGGATTCTTCCTGTTAAAAGAAGTTCTTTTTGTTGTAGGTTTAAAAGCTAACCTGATTAGTATAGACCAACTCTGTGATGATAAACACTTGGTTATGTTCTCAAAAAATTCTTGTAAAGTCTTTGAATTATTATGGTAGTTGCATTTTACATGGTACTAGATCTAATGATAAATGTTATCTTCTTGACACCAAAATTACTTGTCATTTTTCAAAAAGTGACTCAACTGAGTTGTGGCAAAAATGATTGGGACATTTAACCTATAGTGATATGTTGAGACTAACAAAATTGAATGCAGTACGAGGCGTTTCTAAGCTTACTGAAAAATTTGAAAGATTGTGTGGTTCGTGCCTAAAAGGTAAGCAAACCAAAAGCACTCACAAGCAAGGTAAGTTTCTTACTACATCTCATGTATTAAAATTACTTCATATGGATCTGATAGGACCTATTCAAACCGAAAGTATTGGTGGCAAGAAATATATTTTTGTTTGCTTGGATGATTTTTCTAGATATACTTGGGTAGGTTTCTTGAGAGAAAAATCTGATGTTTTTGAAAGATTCAAATTTTTCCACCTAAAATTAACAACAAAAATATTTTGAGAGAATAAAAATATTAAGGATTAGAAGTGATCATGAGAGGGAGTTTGAAAATGCTATTTTCTTTACATTCTGTGATCAAAATAGTATTTTTCATGAATTCTCTGCACCCAAAACCCCTGAACAAAATGGTATTGTGGAAAGGAAAAATAGGTCTCTTCAAAAGATGGCTAGAGTAATTGTATGATTCTTGTGGTTTGTTTTACTATCGAGAAATTGAAAACAAAGCTAGACATAATTTTAATTATCTTAAAGTCCAATATGGGATAGAGATATACCACTATGTTTTATGTGATCTTTAATTATCTATTGCAACTTAATACATTCTTGTGTATTCGCATTCGTCATAGAGATATAGTCGGATGATACATATGAATATGTTTGATTATATTCGAGAGAAACTATTAAACAATTTAGAAAAATTGATCGTCATAATTGATGTACTTTGTTAAATTCAAGAATCCAGATAGAGAAATTAACAACTACAAGTGAATTCAGGATCTTAGTACTTTTCTTTTCCAAATCTAAAGTAATTCGTCATAAGCTTAATATTTTATTTGTTTGAGTTATATTATTTAATTATTTTTAGTTAAGATTTTAATTAGTTCTTAAGAAACCAAATTTTAAAAGTTCAATTGATTCAGTTAAGGTTAATTTAATTGTGTAGAACTATCTAAATCTCTGTGGATATAATACTTGGATTCTAAATCCATTATATTACTTGTGCGATCCGTACACTTGTAAAATAACAACATAAATTAGCTAACAAGTTTTTGGCGTCATTGTCGGAGATCCTCGGTTCCATCAACCATAAAAGAGAATTTCACTAGAAGACATGTTTGGTAAATTCATAGAGAAAATCAAACACTACATGAGAAAGACGGAGACCATTCTTCAAAATCAGAATACTTCAATAAAGAATTTAGAGACACAAATGGGACAGATGGCAGTTGCTACGTCGAGTAGACCGCAGAGTACCTTGCCAAGAAACACTGAGGTCAACCCTAGAGAGCAAGTACATACAATAACAACTAAAAGTAGGATGCAAATGTTGCAAAAATTCATGCAAAAAGGCAAATAAAGAAAAAACAAGTTTTTGAAGAGCAGGACGAATAAGTAACTCCAGATGTGCAGACTAATCATGAGCAAGTGGCAAACCATGAAAAAAAAAGTTCCAGAGCCAATCAAAAAATATGAACTTTACATCTCTTTTCCGCATAGGTTAAATTCACAAAAGAAGAAGCAAGATCAACAGTGTACACAATTTCTTGATCATCTAAGGAAGCTGCATATTAACATACCATTTGCGAAGGCCCTGACTCAAATGCTCAACTACGCTAAGTATATGAGACAACTGCTTGTAAATAAGAAAAATCTGGTAGAAGGAGATATAGTAAAACTTATAGGAGAATTAAGTACTATAGTGGATAAGCAACTACCAGATAAAAGAAATGATCCAGACAGCTTTACAATTCCAATTATCGTCGATAATCTCGTGATCGACAGGGCATTGTACAATCTTGGTGTAAGTATCAATTTAATGTCTCTTTCTATTTTTAGGCGATTAAGACTTGGTGAAATTAAACCTGCAAAGTTCACTCTTCAGTTGGCTGATTGATTTATTAAAAATTTGTGGTGATGAGAGTGAGAAAGTTATTATTTCCTATGGACTTCGTTATTCTTGATATGCATGGAGATGCAGACATCCCTATTATCTTGGGCCGGTCCTTCTTAGCTACCTCGGATACTCTCATTGATGTTTCACGAGGTGTATTGACATTGAAAGTTCAGTATGAAATGGAGGTATTTCATATATTGGGTAAAGATGAGACACCACCACTTCTTCCTTGTTGGACAGGATATGAGGTTGAGACTTTAAAGAAATTCAAGAAAAACTTCTTCAAAAGTTTTGGGAGACGAAGCCAACAGTACATGTGAAAGACAATGGTAAACATATTGTTCAGATGCAAGAAGCTGACATTGGTGAATATATGGTTAAAGTTGAAGAAAACATCCCTGATGGATAAATTGCAGCTGCTATATGGAAGATGAAGGACAAGCCACGGAACATAGAGAAGAAAATCAAAAAAATTATTGGAAAGTGACACCTTCGATAATCTCGAGTCCCTTCTTATTCCACTTGAGCTACCGGACAATAAGTCAAACTAATGACTATAAATAAGCGCTTAATGGGAGATAACACTTTCTTATATCCTTATTAATTAATTTAGGGTGAATAATGCATTAGTTTTTTTTTCATATATTGTTTATTACACTTGTAAAGCCTTGCCATGTCAACCACAGGATGTTCCACTTTGTAAGGCGCATGGATGATATCTATGACAGCATCTTTTGACCATGAGTCCCAGCACAACACCCGAGTCCATTTCAGTCCACTTCAGCTGGTCTGTCTAATCAGTCTAGACCATCTTTTCTACATCTACCTCTAGAGAGTAACTGACCTCTTTCCTTCTTTATTTGCTTATTTTTGCTATTACATTGGGGACAATATAATGTTTTAGTTTGGGGGTGGGATAAGTATCAAGTACTTATTATATTATCTTTTATTTGCGCACCATCCGGGTCTATATACTGATATATTTGTTATGGAAAAAAATTGAAACAATAAAACATTTGTCTAGTTATTGTTGAAAAGCTTGCTGCCAGATGGTACTATTTGTTTGAAGTTAGTACATTTTTAGTTAGAATATTGGACAACACCTAAAATATATTTTTACTTGAATATTTATCTATGTTAGACTAGATTGGAGCACGTAGCCACTATTGACTTATCGCTTATATGGGAACATGATTTTAGTGTATGAGTTGATATTGTTGACTTAGGATTGTTGTGAAAACTCTTGTTTTCAAATCTTTAAACTAGTAACCAAACTGTTTGAGAACAGTTTGAGAGTGTTAAAGTTAGTACGTGTGTTCGTAGAATTTTGATGGTTTGAGTTTACTGGGTCTCATCTTTATTTGAATAGGTTCTAGTCAAAGAATCTAAACCGGACACTTATCACTGTTGAAAATCGAATACCAAAAAAAAAAGAGGAGAAAAAGAGGAAAATTACATCTTTTACTTCTCCTATAACCTATGTGATTCGAGCAATTAAGTTTGTTAAGGTATTTTAAAATTTGGTGCCTTATGGTCATTTGACTTGACCTAGATTGGTGTCCGATGAGGACAATTTGCAGCTTAATTAGACTCCTACTTTGACTAAGGTGCGAGATGCTATTTTCAGTATTGATCCAGACAGTGTCGCCGGGCCAGATGGGTTTCTATCTCATTTTTTCAAGTCTGTTGGAACATAGTATCAGAGGATGTGTTTCAGACAGTCTTAGACTTCTTTGTTGGAGGGCACCTACCTAGGAGTTTTGCAGCTACTTCTATTGTCTTACTTCTAAAGCAGGACAATGCCTGTAGGTAGTCAGAGTTTCGTCCTATCAACTTATGTAAAGTGTTTAATAAGTTGATTATGAAGCTGATGAATTTGCAACTGAGTACTTTACTACCTCAGATCATCTCAGCTCCTCGGAGCGAATTCATCTTGGGACGGCTCATTAGGGATAATGTCATCATTGCACAGGAGTTACTACATACACTTGATACAAAAGTGCAAGAGGGTATCTTATCCTCAAACTTGATATGGCTAAGGCCTATGACCGTATAGATTGAGGCTTCTTGATATCTATTTTGAAGGGTTTTGGATTTGATGCTCTTTGGATTGATCGGATAAGAAGGTGTATTTCAGAGTGTCGATTCTCGGTCCTACTTAATGGCAGGCCATTGGTTTTTTCTCATTATCTCGGGGGCTCAGACACGGTGATCCCATATCTCCATCGCTGTTTATTAATGCTGCAGATTATTTTTCACGACTACTCACTCGGTGAGTATCAAAGATATTCCTTCGATGGCATACGCATACGAGGGTGACACTCTCATCTCTCATTTTTCCTTAGCAGATGATATGATTATTTTTGTCAATGGCCAAAAGTAGTCCATTAGACGAGTTTTACAGTGTATTGAGCACTATGATGGGGCTTCTAGACAGTTGGTAAACAAAGATAAGAGCGGGATTATCTTACCTTAGAGATTTTTTACTAGTCAGATACACAGTGCTAGAGCATCCGATGAGTTTCGTCATCGATGTGACCCTTCACTTATCTTGGTGTTCATTTATTTAAATGAGCCACAAAGATTTATTTGTATGATGACTTAGTCCAAAAAGTCTGGAGTAGAATTTCTGGCTGGGCCTCGAGATGGATTACTTTGATACGATCGCTGCTATCCTCTATTCATCTCCATATCCTTTAGATTATGAAGCATCCCAAAGCTATCTTGAAGAAGTTAGATGGCATATTTGCTAGGTTTCTTTGGGACTCTAAAGATCATGCACACAGATTACATTGGAGGGGATGGAAAGACATTTGTATTCCTACTGAGGATGGTGGACTAGGCTTTAGGAGACGGCAGGATCTTGTTGATACATTCTCCATAAAGCTCTGGTGGTTATTTAGATCTTAGCAATTATTATAGGCTTAGTTTTTACTGAGTAAGTATTGTCAGGGTACCTATCCGTTACTGGCTACTATTCTTTACTATGCTTCAGTTGTATAGAAGAGGCTGAAGTACATAAGCCCACAGGTGAAGACACACATTACTTGGCAATTAGGGCATAGGCTGATATTCTTTTGACATGACTGCTGGATAGACGAGTCTATATTAACTGATCAGCATCCACACTTGCTACATTCTTCTATCCAAGTTAGAGACTTATTTGATGATACTGGATGGAACATTGACCAACTTCTTCAGCTAGTGCCATATATTACTGTTGAGCAGATAAGGAGCATCCCTATCACTACTGAGGTGCACGATCAGATTATGTAGAAACATACTTCAGATGGTAGAATTGGTACCAAGTCCGCATGGCGCCTAGTTTGCATGAGCATACTATACAGTCAGTGTATATAGCATGATTTGGAGTTTTATTATCATGACGATTGTCTCTTTCTTCTCTTTGGAGACTATGATAGTATCTTATCGCAGCTTGATGTTGTGATTTAGAAGCATATTGGGAGTCATATGGCTTGTCGTTGTCAATATTACTCGGCTATTGAGACTATTCAAGATTTATTTATTGACATATGAATTGCCGACCGTGTTTGGCCCATTTTTTTCGACATTTTCATATAATCCATTGGCCGATGGAGGTTTTAGTATCACTTTCGGTCTTGGTGTTTCTCGGGTCACTTTGTCGGTGTAGTCATATTAGCATGATTATTCCATTTTGATTATCCGGTTTATTTAGACTATGATGAATGATGCGAGTACCAAAATATCTCTATGGATCCGAGATGGATCATCTGGAAAATATACCATACTATCTCCTTACTACACACAGGTCATTTATTTCGTGTTATTCATTGGCGATGAGATATGGATATTGATCCTCTTTTGGTATCTCTCTTACTACTTAATCTCTTCCTACCCCTGTTTTAGTTTATTGGCATACTCCACTCGTGGGATCTTACAAGGCCAATACCGATGGATGCGTCAAAGACAGATTTGTGAGTAGATATGAGATTATTAGAGATTCATTAGGTCAGTGTGTTTGCACTTCTTCTCTTCATATGGTGAGTGCCCTATTCTAGAAGTTTGAGCTTAGGGCTATTCTTGACTTCAGTATCATTCTTGCTTAGAGGATTGTACTCTCAGATTTATGGATTTAGTCTGACTCTACTTTGTCCATTCACTGCATCACCAGAGGTGGAAGACCTTGGCGTATTCAGACCACTCTTCGCCACATCAGACATCTCCTTGTCTTTAACCGTGATACTATTTCTTATATTTATCGCGATGGCAACCAGGTGGCTGACTTACTTGCTTCAGAGGGTTGGGATTGTCGTTGCTATTTCGAGTACAACGCTCAGGACTTACACGTTACCGCAGCTTAATTCAGATTGATAGACATGGGCTTCCTACAGTTAGGAGTCTCAGAAATTTTAGAACTACTTGTTTAGGAAGTAGTACCTCATTATTTATTTATTTATTATTTATTCATTTATTTGGTTGTTTTAGCTTTTATGATTGAAGGTCGGGTTTTATGCTCCACTCCTATGTATTTTTTATGAGTTATTTATATATGGTCGGGATATCTGAACCCCCATCCTTTCCCTGGTGGAGGCTTGACTACCACATTGGGGATGTGATGGTGTGTTGAATAAAAAAATGGTCGTTTGACTTATCGATCAAAAGCTCGCTACATGGGTGGTCACATGGAAAGCTTAAGAGAGAGAATTATTGCACACAAGATGTAAGAATTTGTACATTAGTTAATTAAATTAAAAGAGTTAAATGTGCTCGGTAAGGATTACTAAATTAGGACCTCAAAGACCTGTAAATGAGAATTTAGAAATCGCCCATCATCTTAGTTCTAGGAGTACAAGCTTCTAATTTTTACCACATTAATTGAAAAAAGTATTCTATTGATCAATAGGAACCAAACTCATTAGAACATCTTGGGATTGGAGAAAAAGGTATTACAAGTGTGATATTGTACGAGAAGTGTAAGGAAATAATGACTACAAATGGTTCAGATTGTAAATATATCAACAACACAATATTGGCCGTGATCTAATATATGTGTAAGTTCAATATTTGGCTATTCACACACTCACAAAAGGTTGAACATTGGATAAGTAAAAATTTATTTGTGGTGTTTTTTAATATCTTTCTAAAAGTGTTGTTTCTTTATATTCGAACCTGAGGCATTTGGTAAGAAATTTAACATTGACTCCGTTTTTGGTGATTCTCTTAGCTTAGTTTAAATTTGTATTTTAGTTTTGTTTTTATTTGAGGATGAACGAGGTGGAGGTGGAGGTGGAGGTGGAGGTGGAGGTGGAGGTGGAGCTGGGCAAATCAGTGGTGGCAATAGAAAGAGTAGAAGTCGTTCTAAGTCACGAAAAAGGGCAAAAAGGAAGAAGTGCTATGTTTGTGGAATTAGGTCATTTCATTAGTGACTGTTATAAAGAAAAGAACAAACAGAGAGGTCAGGGAGAAAATAATGAGACGAATGTGGTAGTACCCAAAGAAGAGTCTGGTGAGATTTACATACTTTTAAATTCTGAGTCTGGTGAGGTTTACATACTTTTAAATTCTGAGCCTGGTGAAATTAACCTGTCTATGAACTCCTATATGGATGAGTAGATTCTTGATTCCGACGCATCTTTTCATATCATATCAAATAAACATTGATTAGATCATTTACATGAAAGTAATCATGGGAATGTCGTTGCATGGAGTGGTGTTGCATACATCATTACTGGCATTGGTGATGTGATTGTTAGATTTAATAGTGGTTTTGTGTACACATTGAAGGGAGTTAGATACATTCCACACATGGGTAGAAATTTAATTTCTATGGGAGAGTTGGAGGAGATATGTTTTATTGGAGTGCTTGGTAATGACATGTTAAAAATGACTAAGGGAGCACTTAGATCCTTTAAGACTGTTAGAAGAAATGGTATTTACGTTGTGTGTGCTGAAGTGGAAGGTGGTTTAAATTCCAATATTGCTTCCATTAACACTGATCACATACAGAAGTGACATAATATATTTGTTCATGTTAATGTTAAAGGACATAAGTTCTTTAATGATAGGGGTGTGTTTGGTAAGGATCAGGTGTCTGACATGTCATTTTGTGATCACTGCGTGCTTGAAAAACATCGTAGGATATCATTTTTATCTAGCACACATAAGACATATAGAGTGTTAGAATACATTCATATTGATTTGTGGTGTCCCGGGAGCAATTCTACATTTGGTGGTAACAAATATTTTTTTTATTGATGATTTCTCCAGATGTGTGTGGGTTTATCTATTGAAAGATAAAAGTGAAACTTTCATTAAATTTAAAAATTAGAAAGTTCAAGTAGAGAATCAGACAGGTAAAAAGATAAAATATTTTCATAATAATAATGGTCTTGAATTCTGCAATTCTGATTTTGACTATGACATTACTAAACATAAAATTGTGCCTTATACTCTCCAACGTAATGGAGTTCTTTGAAGGATGAATCGTGCTTTGCTTGATAAAGTTAGATGTATGATGTTGAATTCGACGCGCCTAAATCGTTTTGGGGTGAAGATGTTATGACCGCTTCCTATCGACTAATTTGAATCTATCCGCTGCTTTAAATGTTGATACTCTTTATGAAAATGGTATGGTAAATGTGATGATTATTCCATGCTTAAAACTTTTGGCTGTGCTATTTTTTCTCTTTAGAGTGAGGGAAAGCTCGAACCTAGACCTAGGAAGTGTGTCTTTCTGGGCTATCATGAGAGAGTTAAGGGATATAGGTTGTGGGATAGAAGCCAAAAGGGTGTAAAGATTACCATAAGTCGAGATGTCAAATTTAACGAATTAGAGATGACTTGTTTAGATAGTAATAAACAACAAGAAACCATTAGTGATAAGTCTATGGTTGAGGTGGAGAGAGTGAACATCCACATACCCATCTCTCCTAGTAAGGTGGAAAGTGATAACCAACAAGATCAACAGGTTGTAGAGAATGAAAGGAAGTGGGATGTGATAGAAGACCTTCTCGTTGACCCAAACCCTCTAGCTGATTATCAATTAGCTAGAGATAAAGAGAGAAGACCACGTAGGGAATATCAAAGGATGTCAGACTATACCATAGCCTATGCTAGTTATCAAAAACTAGTGAATAAGGAGCCTAACACCTATGAGGAGGCTATGCGGTGTGAAAAGTCTAGGGAGTGGGTGGGTACTATGAGAGAGGAGACGAGCTCTCTAGATAAAAATCAAACTTGGGAATTAGTGCCTAAACTTAAGGATAAATCAATTGTAGGATGTAAATGGGTGCATTAGGTGAAAGAGGAAACCACTAAGACTAAACTTGTGAGATATAAGGCTAGGTTGGTAGCTAAGGGGTATATACATAAGGAGTTGATTACAATGAGATTTTTTTGCCTTTTGTTAAGTATACCTTATTCGTATCATGCTTGCATTGGTTGCTCATTATGATTGAGAACTTGAAAAACTTGATGAAAAACTACTTTTTTACATGGTGACCTTGATGAAAAGATTTTCATGTATCAATTAAATGGTTTTGAAGATAAAAACAAACATGATCATGTGTGTTTTCTTAAAAATCTCTATATCCTCTAAAACAGTCTCCTAGACAATGGTACAAAAAGTTTGATTCTTATGTTCTTTCAATTGGTTTCAAGATGAGAGAGTTTGATCATTGTTTGTATTACCAGCACCACAACACAAATGATTGTGTATATTTGTTACTCTATATAGATGATATGTTATTGATTGGTTGTAAACGATATTAAAAATGAGTTAAGTAAAGAATTTGATATGAAAGACCTTGGGCATGCTAAAAGGATACTTGGCATGGAAATTAATAGAGATGGGTCTAATTCTTGCTTAATTATATATCAAACTCCATATGTGCTTAAAGTTTTGAAAAAGTTTGTTATGCTTGATTGTAAATCAGATCATGCCTCTTGGTAATCATTTTATTTTGTCTAAAGAACAATCATCTACAAATGAAAAAGAAATTGCGTATATGAATAAAATTCCCTACTCAAATGTGATTAGTTTTGTGATGTACTTGATGGTTTGTACTATGCCAGACTTGGCTTTTAATGTTAGTACTTTTAGTAGTTACATGTCTAATCTATGACCCACTCATTGAGAAGCTTTGAAATGGTTGCTCGGTATGTGAAAAGTACATATAATGTGGGGTTAATTTATAAAATTGTTTCTCATGGTATGAAACTAAAGGATTTTACTACTAATTATGGTTGAGGTAGAGATAATAGAAAATCTACTTCAGGTAATGTGTTCACTTTGTGCGATTTGTGTGTTAGTTGGAAGTATCAACTCCAACATATTGTTACTCTTTCCACTATTGAATCTGAGTATATAGATTCTACTGAAGCCTTTAAAAAAGCTATGAGGTTTAAATGTTAGCTTAATGAACTATGTGTTTTAAGTAATAATGTGACTATATACTATGATAGTCAATCAGCTATTCATTTGTATAAGAACCCTGTTTTTTATGAACGTACTAAACATATAGATGTTAGACTGCATTTTATTAGAGATGTGGTATCTCAAAATTTTATTAAACTTGAGAAAGTGCATATGGACTATAACCCTGCAGATATGGGCACTAAGGTGCTTACTTTGGTAAAGTTTAGAAGTTGTCTTATATTTCTAGGTACGTTGAGTTCTAATTAGTTTAGAATTCGGTTTTTTTTTTTTGACAACTACTAAGCATGTGTCTTTTGAATTTTGCAAATTTTTGTTTGGAACCAAGGTAGAAATTTGTTAGAATTTTTGGTCCCTGACAAACCAAATGGGCAATGATGATTAATCAGGTCGGTTTAATTATATTTTGTAGGCTCGACCAATGATCGAAGATTTATTATATTGCCCAATCTCCAACAATTAGGCAGCCCAATTATAAAGATGGGTCAAAACACTTTATTGTCAACTTTGGGTAATGGGCCTCGACCTAGTTACTAAGTTGATCGATTCTAAGTTGACCTACTTAAATTAGGGCTCTTAGTTTAGTCCTTGAGTGAGTAATATGTGTGTGTGTGTGTGTGTGGGGGGAGAGAGAGAGAGACTTTAGTGTGTACATAACACACGCATACCTATTCATCATCTTTATGCTCTTGTGTGAAAAAAGCTGGCTGCCTCTTTCTTCTTCGGCTAAATCCGTGCCTCCTCTTTTTCTTCTTCTTCTTCTTCTTCATGAAGTTTCACCGTTCCCTTTTCAAGAGGAATCTAGTGGGTTGATGAGGAGCATGTTTGGCCATTATTTGTAGTGTTACTATTGTTAGAGATTGGCTAAAATCTGAGCCTCCATTCCACTATTGCCGTGCCATTACTAAAGCTTGGAG
Source organism: Forsythia suspensa (assembly GCA_023638005.1). Lineage (NCBI taxonomy): Eukaryota > Viridiplantae > Streptophyta > Magnoliopsida > Lamiales > Oleaceae > Forsythia > Forsythia suspensa. The sequence continues at coordinate 32,430,505 of CM042666.1, forward strand.
TTTTCTTTTGCTTCTACTTATTGTCCAATTACTTTTGTTTCTATTTATATATTCATGATTAACTTGGTGTTTTTATTGAGATTATTTCTTACACTCTTAATATATATGTGGATTTGACATAGACCTCTTTCTATTTATTTAAAACGAACATGTGTATACTTCCTCCAACATATATACAAACACAAAACAAACAAAAATGAAGAAGGTAATTTGTACTTTTGGTCCTGAACCTTTGCAGTTGGTTACTAATATATCTCTGACCAATTTTTTTAGCATTAGACATCTCCAACATTTGTAGTTTGTTACAATCACGTCCCTATTGATATATTTTAACAGATTTGCCCTACTCTTAAATAAACAAAAATAGAAAAAAAGCTAAAAAAACAAAAATAAAAGAAAAGAAAATTGCAAATCAAGTCCTATAACTTTTAAAAAGCACAAACTAACTTCATCTTATCCAAAAACCTACCCACCCCATGGCCAAATCACCACCACCCAATCATGAGATGGAAAATCTAGTAAGCCAGCCATGAGATGAGCAGTCAATCATGAAGGGTGATGATTTGTTTGCTACTTCGCCAGATGCCGCTGTGCCTTGCTTGTGCACCGCCGGATGTGGGCGATGAAAGCTTCAAATCGCTATATCCTCGGTTGTTTTTTGTCTTCCGTGAGTTGAATCCTCGGCGGCTTTGTTTTGGAGTTTTCAATCTGGATTTTGGTGAGATTCGAAACGCGACGGATGATGGGCTTCTTCACCGCTCCATGTTATCTTCTTCACCTATCAACGACGGTGGTAGGCGGAGCACCATTGGGTCGAACTTTGAAACCAAAGGGTCATTTGTTTCCAACACCTTCTCGTCAACAAATGGCGTATGATGATCTCTGCTTGCTGCGCACAATCTTCACCCATTCGTCAACAATTGTCTCTGCGACCGCGACGGAATCGTGCTTGGATTTCACGGGTGGGGTGAAATCCTCCACGGTAGCCTCCGCATAGATTCATGAATAGGATGATTGATTGATTGATTACTCATCTATAACATCATGAATGGTGGTGATTGATTGCTCATCTCATGGGTCGGCTTGCTGGATTTTTTTATCTTATGGTTGGATGGTGGTGATTTGGCCATGGGTGGGGTAGGTTTTGGGAAAGATAGAGTTATTTTGTGCTTTTTAAATGTTATGGGACTTCATTTGTAATTTTTTTTTTTATTTTTAACTTTTTTTTTTTGTTTATTTAAAGATGAGGGCAAATCTATTAAAATATGTCAATGGAGACGTTATTTGTAATTATTTGAAAGGTTGATGATGTCTGGTGCTAAAAAATTAGTTGAAGGTAGATTAGTAACCGATTTAAAATGTTGGGGACCAAAATTACAAATTACACAATAAAGAAAGACTTGGGGATGCTATTCTTGAGCTATTTACTTTCATCTTTTTTGTCTAATTAACTTTCGGGTGGCAAGATTATGTTACTGTTTTACTTTTATTGTATTTTTCGTACTTTGTTTATTTTTTAGTTAGACAAAATATCTGTTCTAGGTTGTTATACGTAAGTTTCTTATGGGCTTGTGGTGATATGGAACTAGCACGTGATGTCCTAATTAGTTTTAGGATATATGGTGCATAAGATTTTGTATTTGAAGTCTAAGCAAGAAATGAATAAAAACGTCACAACTTGAGTTGTATTTATTATATAGAGGTTATCGTTTCTTCAAAAATTAATATTATTTTGTGAGGTTTGTAGTACATTTATTTTGTTGTTTTCATGCTTTTCTCAGTTTACAATTTTGTCAAACATTTAAAACTTGTTTAGTTAGATATTTTTAAAAATATATTTATGAAAATAATGTAAAATTTATAATATAAAACTCAAAATAGTTTTTAACATTTTAGTGTTTTAGGAAAATACCACAAAACTCAAAACACGGAAATTAAACTTAAATCAACTATCTCACTCACTCATTTGGCTCAAACTCAAACTCAAACTCAAACTCAAGAAATCTAACGAGACGAAAGAGGAAAAAACGAAAGACTCAATCACGATTTCACGATGACGCCCACTCTCCCATTTTAATAGCTTCCGAAGTTGAGTTTTGCTACTAACAATTCTATATACGCCAATGTGCCAACCCAATTCCACATTTTCATCAATCTAATGCTAACAAGATGGTTTCAATTGAGGAACAATGTTTAAATTTAAGTATAAAGTGTTGTTGGACATTATACGTTTGAATTACAATTTGTGCATTGAAGTTTAAATTGATTACTGAGTTTAAATTTGTGTTTTTCACCCCACCGCCAATGAAGCAATGTTCTTCACCAACCAAGGGGTCGGTGATGATTGTCCCCGAGGATTGTCCTCATCGATCCCTTCCGCTAGTAAGGATGGATCCGTGAGGAAAATCCTCACCAATCCTTACCGATTCTCGCTTTTCAAATCAAACGTGTTTTCTAGTTTTTGTTTTGAAAACAATTTTTCGAATGACAAATCAAAAACGTTTTATTAATCTTTAAAATAGTCCTTCAAAATTGAAAATTGAAACGCAAACTAAACGCACTCTTAGGTTTTCTATATGATCTATCAGTTTCATTATTTTCTTTTATCATGTTCTATGTTTCATTTCTGGCAAGTTTGTGTTTCGTTCGGTAAAATTTGACAATTCAAAAATTAAGACAAAAATAATTAAAAAGCAGCCAGGCCATAAAATTTCTGGACTGATGTGACATCTACATTAAAAAACAAAAACAAAGAAGAACATATACAAGAAGAGAAAAACAAACAAGCATCCATTTGGAAGCATATAGACCTCGAGCCCTCAAAAAGAAATGGTTTCCACAAATCTCTTCTTTTTCTTCAAACAAAAAAAAAAAAATGGATACAAAATTCGAGGTTGATAGATTAGTCTTCTCCTTTGACTTACTACTTACCTCTTCCTTCATGTACTTGACCTATTTAAGTCACATTCCTATAAATATTTCTTTGAAGGTGCTACATTTTTTTTTGAATTTCTTGTTGATGGATGACCCCACTATAATTTTGATAAAATATATATGGGGCTGAATGTATAAAAGTATGGATGGTAAATATATTTGTAAATTATAAGTAGTGTGTCCTTATGAAATATGTAGATAAAAATAATGTTTGACTAATTTATAAATACTTATAAACACCTATGTGTCATACTCTAAATATGTTAATTTTTAAGTATTTGAAGAAGATTTTGTAAATTTGTGTATATAACACACTCATGTATTGACATCGTGTTGTTGAGGAAGGATGTATTAAAAGAAACTTTAGTGCTAAAAGGTTTTTTTGCCATGAGTAATGTTTTTTTTTTTTTTTTTTTTGAGAAATAAACAATTTATTCATTCAAATCTCCCCGAATATGGGGCGAGAGAAAAATCGGAATACAATTCGTCCAATAAGAATTCGGCAGAAAAAAGAACCCGAAGCAATGTGCCACACAATTACCTTTGCGAGGAATATATTGGCAAAAGCCCCGGCATAATTTAAGAATTAAAGTAGAGATATCATGTAATAACTCGCATTAGGGAGAAAGTAAAGTTGGATTCCAATTCTCACACAATCGACAAGGAGTCAACTTCCGCCACCTCCAACTGGGTAATGAAGGCTATCAAGAAACTCAAGTCCCTCCGGCGCGATCAATTCGCCTTCCACCACTTCAAAACTACTGCGAAAGTTCTAAGAGAAGATCGCCATGAGTATATTTGATTTAGCTTACAATTTTGCTAAAACGTCATGTCAAAGTCAACAATTAATTTTAATCACATATTTGATGGGACCTATAATTTTTATTAACTTTTCAAACTACATATTTTATCAATTTTATCTAAATCATAAAAATTAATTTTTAGCAAAATTGAACAATCACTCATAACTCATATCATCATATATTTTACTGTAGAATCATTAGTACAAATTACCTAATAATTGTTGGCAGACAAATAAGTGTGAATGAACATATGATGTTTTATATTGGTTACTATAGAGAACATGAACATAATTATGATTCACCTAATGGTGGTTGAATGTTAAACAATTTTATTTAAAAATTTAAATTGTTAAAGAAATAATTTATTCTTTAATATTTATGTAATCGAACTCATTTTTTTCGTCAAAAGTCTAATATGTATAATTTATTTATATATCGAGTCTTTAATATTGTTGTAAAAAATAATATGAAATACTAGTTTTTTTGAGGAATTGTGTTGGCTCGATGCTTCATTTGCAGTCTTTTTCTTGAATATCTCCTCTAACAACAATTCTTGTTGGTCACAAGCCTAAATGAAGCTTTAGTATGCCCAAGTCTTTAGACTTTTCTCATTATGGGGCTTATTGTTAATTAATATTATAAAAAAATATTGCATAATCTATAAACAAACATGCTCCCATATTAATGAAGATGGTGAATATATATATATATATATATATATATATATATATATATATATATATATATAAATTTCACGAGTCGGGATCAAGTTACTTGACTAATTAGTAAGAATGATTTTGATTCTATCATACATATTGATTACTTAATATATATCGAATTCTACCTGCAAATACAGTAATAGATTGATATAAATATTATTCTTCACATAAGAACATAATAGTGAATAGGTTTACTTAAAGAACATAAAATTTGTAAAATAAACCGCAAAATTTTAAAAGCACAATCCCATGAATGATAACATATTCTGGATTAATTTTAAATGTGAAAAAAAATCATAGTATTCATCAAAATAAAAAATGTACAAGGACGTGATCAATGAAAAGAATCAGAATATGCCAAATCATAGTTGTTGAAGTGTGTTTGAAAACACAGTAATTAGACAATTACAGATCTCAGTGTGGAAGGTAGAAGAAGCAGACTAAAGAGTGACTAAAATATATATATATTTTAAAGGACAAATTATTTCATTATTAAATTTTAAAAAACCCTAAAAAAATTCAGACCGTCGAAGCAAGAATTTATGATAGTAATAAGAAAGTTCCTTAGTTACATTAAACAATTGAAAAGAGGAATCTTTTTGAGTCAGCTGTACTATGTTGTTTTCTTTATTTTATCCAACCCAGGGAGATGAATAGAGAGAGAGAGAGATTATATATACATGGAGTTAAATATTTTAATTTCCACTTAACTTTTTAAAATTATATAAAAGGTTTTAAGTTGTTATCGAATTTTCTCGATTGTCATTTAATTTTAAAAGATTTTCGAGTTGCCACTCATCTAACCAAAATATTATTTCATTGGTTACTCCATCACTCGTCGCTTTAAAAATGTACGTCACTTGCAATTTTGACAACAGAACATACGCTAACGTTGAAAACATGTCACATGCAAAAGTTATTTGTCATCTCATCAAATCTTATAATTTTTAAAACGGCGATTGATAAAGTGACGGATGTGATAAAACTTCGATGAAGTTGATTAACAATTTCAAAAAGTGTTAAAATCCAGGGCCCACTCGAAAACATTCAAAATACTTTTAAAGCTCAGAAAAATTAAGGGATAGTTTACCGACAATTTGTAAAACTTTCAACGTTCAATAGTAACTGAAAAGCATTTGAGAAAGAGAATTTAAACCAAACCCCATATACATGCCTATAGAGAGAGAAACATATGTCTATTTGATTACATATACAAATATATGCATTAAATAATTGAAATTCGTCGTTTATGTAAACTCACCCATGAACTGAGCACTTTCTTGCATAGCCCTCCACGTGAACGAGTTAATCACAAAGACTTGCTGTCACGTTGCATAGTATTCTCTTCTTCTTCTTTTTTTTTTCAAATTAAAATCATTAATTTAAAGGAAGAATATGGGACAATGCCTAGTAATTTATTAAAAACGAAAAAGTTACTAATACATATGCCTTCGTCCTTAATTTGTGTAACTTGGTTTATACATTTGCAAGTATTGATATTTTTACAAGTACAAATTAATAATTGAGCTAAATCATTTTACACAACTAACCACAAATCTCTAAACCATTTTAACCATGTCGAGAAAATTTTGGGTGCCTTTTGTTATGAGAAATTTGACAGCCGTATTTTCTTGTGCAATATTTTTATGTCCAATCTCGTTCAATTTAACATATGAAACTAGTTGTAGTTGTATCTGAAATTGACAAAATTCACTATTCAATTAAACAACAATTTATGTATGATAAGATACTATGTTGGATAGTATTAATTAAACTTATTACAAATTCACGCCGTAGTGAATTAGCCACTTGTTTTATCATTTGTTATACCTAATTAACGTTATCATTTGCAGGTCAAATTTATGTATTTTAGAATATGTTTGAGAGTGCATCACCCTTATCCCATTTCAGTAATTTGTTTTATACAGTGCTAATCCTTATATTGTACTTTTGTCTAGTTCCACGTGCTAGGGTTGACTTATCGACTAAAATTTAACATTTTTTGTACTACATTAGGTGTTGTTACTTCATACTAGCTAAGGTCTATTTTTGTCACAACTCTCTCTCTCTCTCTCTCTCTCTCTCACACACACACACACACACACACACACACACACACACAAGCAAATACAAATTTACAAGAGAATGGATGTGAAGGATAGTATAGCCAAATAGTCTTTATAAATGATGATTTAGAGAAGATTCGGTATTTTTGAAACACGAAACTCTTTGTTTAACTAAGAAATCATGTCTTGTCCAAAGAGGGACTCTTTCTTGAAAGAGTCATAAATTACATTGTTAGAAGAGGGAAAGGAGAGGAACTGAGGGAGGTTGTTTTGGTGAAGAAAAAGGGATGATTTATCATCTGCCTCCAACAGTACTGGGCTAGTAGTAGTAATTGAGCTGGCTCTTGTTGCATCTGAATGCAAAGTATTTCTGCTTGAGCCACAGCCAGTTGCATTTGCAGCTGAGAAACCTGGTTTTGCAAGTAAGATATGGCCCCAACACAACCATAAACTGGATCCCTTACTCGTGCATTTGCCTCGTATACTAGACTACTCACTGTGTCCGCTCTTTGGTGCAACGGGAGCTCCTGATCGTGTCGGAAAAAAATATATGTTAGACGGTACTCTTATGGGCATGTTTAGAACGTAATGTAGTCGGCGGAATGTAATTTTTGGAGGACTACTACTTAATAAATAAATAAATAATTGTACTTCAAAAATTAATTTTTTTCGAAACGGGACAGGACTACAATCTGGTCCCGGCCCCCCATCTCTGCCCCTGAACACAGTAGTGAACACGATAGTAGATAAAAGGGAAGAGATGAATCCAACCCCATGACAACATTCTAAATTGGATAAGATTAACATAGTAAGCATTACAGGCACTTTTAGTATGCTGTACTATAACTAATAAACAAGATTTTAACCAATTTTTCTTTGAATATGATACATGCTGCTATACATGGTATAAGATAGATAAACATGTTAACCTTAATCCCAAAATTAAACCACACCCCACACAAAGTTCAAATGAAAGTTTATTTGTCGCATAAAAAAAATGAGAGACTCTGGAGAGAGAGAGAGAGAGAGAGACCTGCAACATTTTGCTGACATTGCTGGCACCAAAAACCTTGTGAACAATGGCAAATTTGTGAGGATCATCAGATGGAAAATAAGGAGCAAAAATACAATCCTTGGCACATCGTCGTCGAAGCAGCTTGCATGAAGCGCAGGGAGAATTTCCACCCATTTTTTCTGCAAAAAAGATCTTCAGAAAAAGCTTCAGAAAAAAGAGATTCTTCTGTATATATGTGCTAAAAGTTGTATAGAACACAAGTTTTTATATGAGGAGTTACATAGAATGGAAACAGATAAGTGTATTTATAATAGGTGTGAACAAAAAGTGTGCAATATATTTAATTAAATGATTTAGAAAGTGGTGATAAGGTGAATAAATTATTAATTAGACATTATTAATTTAACTATAGTCTCTAAGTTTATCACTTTTTAGTTAATTATTATTGAGTTTAGAGAAACGGCTCGAAATCATGTGATGACGGGACCGAACGTTATACAGGGAACCAAAACAAATTTAGTAGTCAAGAGATTACTAGTTCCCTAAGCTGATTTTTAGCTACATTCCCTATAATTATTTTTTCTTTTGGTAGCTCTAGACAAAGGATGCAAGTTGTTATCTAGAATTATTGGCCATCATGTGTCTTTTAAGTCTACTATTATACATACGAAATCTCTTTTACTAAATTGTTGGGAACTACGAACAAATTATTACATCGATTAGACAAGAAGTATATGATAGGCTAATAAAGATTTTAGCTACTTCACTTAATGAGTTAATTTTTTTTATATGGTACTCTATTGATTAGTATCAAAGCTAGACTTCAAACTTAGCTATGAGAATACATAAGACAGATCTTAGTTGCACCAAACAAAGTTGATAGAATGATCTAAGTTGGATGGCGTGGTCGAAAAAAATATGGTACATTTGGCTCTTAAGACGGTTGTGCCCATGTAAGATGGTGGCCCTTACACGATGAAAGAGTTAAGTTTTGATAGAACATATATTCCTTTTTAATAAGATGAAGAGAGGTTGTAAGATCGTTGTGCTTATTCATTTTTAGTAACTTTAGATTAAGGGGGGTTTAATCCAGATATAATGAATGAGACAAAATATATTTGCGAATAATAAACGAGTCAATCTTGATCATAAAATATATGTACGTAACCTTTTGAGTCAATCTTGATCATAAAATATATGTACGTAACCTTTTAAGATTATGTATAGTAGAGATTTTTGTAGATTTCCGTCATTATCGATCTTCAAGCAACATCTTTAGATCAGGACTTGCCACGTTTTTTTTTTTTTTTTGGTGATTGATTTAATAACTTCAAGACTCTAGTAATTTCTTTCACTTTGGTATGAATTTCCCTTTCTTCCTCACCTAAGGTTGATATTGGATCATACTGAATGCGTGAATAAAAATAGATAAATGTTGTGGGTCTTAAGAAACGTGTGAATAAAATTGATGTTTGATCAACTTATATATACTTATAAGATTGATAAATATATTATAAGTCTGTTGTCAAATTTGAAGAGTATCCCTTTAGAATATGAAATGATATTCATTTTAGTAGCTCTAGACAAAATGATGCAAGTGATTATCTATAATTATTGGCCGTAAAGTATGTTTAGGTGAGTTTTAAGTAAGCCGTCAAATTCTTAGATTCGACCGTTCTCAGCACTATTTATTCATTTTAGTAGCTCTAGACAAGGACGCAATACAGTATCTACAATAATGATTGGTCATAGTGTGTCTTCAAATCACCTTTTAAGCTTTTTGTCAAAATCTCTAGGTGTGGGTCGGGTTGGGTCGATTTTCGGCTCAACTCGCCCCTGGCAAAAAGTCAAACCGAAACCAACCAAAAAAAAATTTCGGTTTGAACCTGACCCGAACCGATTCGGGTCGATTCGGGTTTTCGCTTTAAGGCCAATTATAGTAAAAAAAAAAAAAAAAAATTTTTTAAAAATCGAGTCGATTTGGTTGAGTTTTCCCAACCCGAAAATGATCCAAACCTACCCAAGTCGGTTCGGGTCGGATCGATTTGACGGTTTGACGATTATTTTGTCCAAATTTTAAGCTCAACCTTCATCATAAATAAGTAACTCCTTCGAGACTTGTTTAGTGTAGATAAAAATTAAAATTTCGAGAGATTTTGATAAAAGTTAACGAAATATGTAATAGAAAAATTAATAAAATTTGTAAGTTTCATAAAATGTAAATTTGTAAAAAAAAAAAAACGAGTTTAAAAAATGAGGACCAAATTAAACAGTTGATAACATACTTATGTAACCAAGTATCAACCATTAAACAAAAAGTAAATGTCAAGATCATAAAAAACAAAACTAAACATATTTGATTCTTGTTTTTTGTTTTAATAAATAAAATAAAATAATGAAAAGCCGATACTATTGTGAAATCCCATCTCTCACATTTTCACAATTTGCAATGTCCTATATTCAGAGATATATACGATTCTCGCACCTTCATATATATGTTATATATGTACATAAGAATATATGTGTGTGTATGTCTTGCAGTTTAATTGGATTTTTAAATTTGTTGTACAAAGACACGCAAATTAAAAGAGAAAAGATTGCTTGGCATTTTATAGGTATTTTTTGTCCATCACTTTCTTTAGTTTTTTAAGCCTCTTTAATATTTTAATTAATACTTCTATTTTCTATAAACATAAATAAACTTGAGATTTGTCATGAAAAATAAAAATAAAACCCAATTTTGTGAAACCATTGAAACCCTATTTGATCCACAAGGGAGGCTCAACGTGAATGTTTGTTAGGCAGACATTCACGTGAAAACACACACAACACCCCACCCCACCCCTCTCTTTCTCCTCTCTCTCATATATTAATATAAATATATATTATATTTGTGCCTAAAAGAATGCATTAATTAAAACAACGGTCACCGAGAGGGCACAAGATATATATTGCACCCAACTTGGTTAATTTTGAAGCCCGTGTGCACATTTTCATATTTGCAAATAAATTGTACAATTAATCTGTAAAGGGCAAAAAAAAAATTTGTCTAGCTGATTTTAACTTTATTAAAAATAAAATTTATTTTAGTGTTGTATAACATTATTAGACAAAATATAATTGTAAATAAAAATTTACAACTAAATTTAGAAGCAAAATCGTAACCAATTAGGCTGAGGCGCGGATATCTCGCTTTCTTTAAGGAGATTTAAGCCCTCCTCATGTTGAAAAAATTTCAATCATCTGATTATGTAATTTATCTTCTTGACATGTTCCTCCATGATCACAACAAATTCAACTGAACGTTGTTTAGTTTAACCTCTTTTGCACTAGAAGATGACTCAAAGTTTTACTATAAGAACACATTTCTTATGGTAAATGTATTAACTTTTTAGAGAGAAAAAAATATAAAACTTCATATGCTTTCTTGTGTTAAGTTGGAAAGAAAAGAATGGTATTTATAAGTGTTAAAGACAATTAAATTAAATAAGAAATTAAATTTCATAAACTTAATTCTATAACTTATGTCCTATGATTTTCCACAATAACAATCCTCATAAACTCATGACTCATGATTTTCTATAATAACAATCCACATAATTCACCATAATCATATCATGAAACTTCCAACCTTTCATCTTCCAACAATAAAATTACATTTAAAAATAAAATGTTACGACATCTTTAGACTCATGCGAGAGAGATTAAGACAAATAATTAAAAATATAGCATTAAGTAATTCGTTATTTCAAATTTTATCTCACCTCGTCTAAAAATTTAATTTGTTCGACACAATTTTTGTTGAAAGGCCTGATGGCTGAAAATGACAACTAAAATCTAATACAAAAATTAATATTGTGTTGAATTACCTCATATATACAAATTTAAGGTGTATTTTTTTATATTTTATATTTAACGTATAGAAGACAAACTAATTACCATGCTAAAAAATTAGAAAAACAAAATAAAAAATCGAATCTCCTCTTTATTGAATATTTAATATTTTCAAAATTCTGTTTTAAAATAATTAAACCAAAATGTGGGTAGGGTCTTTGCTCTCTATTTTAAAGAGCTAATTTTTAAAATTAGGCTTCAACATATTTTTCAATTTTACTTTTTAAAATAAAGAGTGGGTTGTCTCTATTAATTGGAGAGTCAAACACAGCCTCTATTGTGTTTATTATAAAGATCAGATTTAACAAATTGTAAGTTTCAAACTCTACGTTTTCATTATTTAAATTATATTTTAATATTTTAATTAAAAAATAAAGGAAAAATAATACATGGTTATTGGAAAAGTAAAATAAATAGCTAAAAATAAAGAGTTTGTTGGAGTGTGTCAAAAAATTTACTCCCTCCGTCCTAAAAAGATAGGTTCGTTTTTTTTTCACACGGGTTAAAAAAATCTCATTTAATATAATTAAAATTATAAAATGTTTACACATTTTTCCTATTATACTCCTATTTAATATTAGGTATTCATGAATTTAATAAATTTAAATGCTCATTAAGTTACAATTAGAATGCAAATGAAATTGAATTGTATTACATTGGAACAATAATGAAATTTAATTGTTGATGGCGGGCGGGCGGGTGGGGGGGAGGGGTTTTCTAGGTAATGTAGAATTTATTGATTGCCTACTTAAGTAAATGTGTGAATAAATTTATGTATTTTTTTTATTATAATTGGAATATGTTAAGTTTATTTGAGTTGATAACAATATAAATTAAATAAGGGTATATTGAAAAAAAGAAAATTTTAATACATTCTCTATAAAAGTAGTTTGACCTTATAATTTGGCATGTATGAATAAGAAAAAAATCGAGTCTATCTTTGTGGGAGGGAGGTAGTATTCTTTAAATTTAAAAATAATTTTTATTATATGTACTCTTTAAAAATAATTTTTTTTTTTTTTTTGAATATTATCTTAGTAGTATAATATTGAATTTACTATCTCTTCACGAGGTGGTCTCTCATGAGACAGTCAAATTAATAAAGAACCGTGATTGTCCTCGAAACTCTATGGATTCTTCTTTTTTGTACAAATTCAGGTAATCGAAACTGTTCGGATTCTTCTTTTTTGGACCACATGGTCAAATACTGGAGTTTTTTTTTTTCTTTCTAATTTTGTTTTTTATGGAGAATAACTAGGCAGGGGGGTTTTTAATTTAATTCTCTGTTCAAGAACTTTGAAAAGAATTAAGAGCCATCATCAAGTGTGGAATTTAAGTGAAACATCATACATAGGACAATTTAAGTGAAACATCATACATAGGACTTGGTCACAATAAAGAATTTATCAATATTGGGTCAGAATTAGTACAAATTCTATAATATCGTGAATTAGTACCCCGATTGAAAGTGCTAGTGAGGATATTGGGTCATCAAAGAGGTGGATTGAATCGTACTTGACTTAAAAAAAAAAAAAAGTGAAGTATCGTATATGAAATATTTGATTAACGTAATATAGAAACCTTTTCTAGATGGGAGCAAAACACAGTAACGAGGCAAGTCTCAAGTATACATCGACCCAAGACTTGAGAATATGGGATGGGATTGAGAGATCACTATATATCAATATAAATAATTTCTAGAAGCATCTAATAATTTAAATTTTTAAATAAAGTGATTATTTAAATTAGAATATGCAAATCTTAACTTCAAGTGTCCTTGCTATTTTTAAAAATTATGTCTTATATTTCACAAAAAATAAATCTCTCTTACACCCCTGGTGTGAAATCAGTTGGTTCCGTAGTTTTAGAATTCTACTCATCTCTCATCGTTGGAGGTGAAAATTCACCTATTCTAGATTTCTAGTTGGGACTCCCGCTCCTGGCTCTTCATCCACCTGCTGGAAGGAGAGGAAGAAAAAAAGCAAGGGCTGGACTTAAAGCAATATCGAGTCAGTATAAAATCGTCAAATGCATGAACTCTGCTTCATTAATGTCAGTTTATACAGTCCATGCATTCATATTAATTGTTCCCACAATTTCTTGGAGCCTAACCAAAACCACATGAAAGAACTTTGTGCACTGCATTTATGGTATGGATTTTGTTGGTTGCTGGAGTATGTTTGGCTAAGCCTAAGTAAAATTACTTTTAATTAATTTTTTGTCCTCAAATATGTTTGAATATTTATTTTTTCTTACTTTGAAGTAAAAAAAAAAAAAAAAGTTACTTTTTCCTAAAATATTATACTTATTTCTAAATTTCAAGTTTCACAAATAAAAAATTTATTTATTTTAAAAGTTACCTTTTTATTTATAAATAAACTTTTTAAACTTAGGGCTTATTCGGTTGAGTTTTTTTTGGGAAAAAATGGGTTTTTTGGTTATTTTTTGACTTTTCAAAGTTTTTGGTAATGTAAAAAAGGTTGAAAAATCAAATATTGTAGACAAAAAAATAAATTTTTTTGAATAAAATAGCAGCCGAATAAGCACTTAATAGATTTATTGTAAAATACAGCAACTTATTAAGAATCTTTCATCATATTTTTAAATTCTGAAAATTGAAATTGATGGGCGCTTAATTAAAGACAAATTAAAGGTCCACTGGTTGATGAATAGAAATTGATAGATACCATTTGAAGCTGATTGCATGGACCAAAAATTGTACAAACACCCGACCAAGTAATTAATGCTTATCCTGACATGCAATTAAATTGTATGATTAATAAAAGACAAAATATTGAAATTTGTAGTTTCACAAACCCTAATCTCCTTGCATTAATTGCCCTTCACATGATTCCAAGTTTTTTCTTGTCTCTTCTACCTCGTTACATTTTACACCTTCCGTCCTACAAAGGTAAACACGTTTTTTTTATTTACCTATCTCAAATTATAAACTACTTATTTTATAAAGAGTGTATTAAATTTTTTTTTTAATATACCTTTATTTAATTTACATTGTTATCAATCCAAATAAACTTAACATATTCTAATTATAATAGAAAATAAATAAATTTATTCACACATTTATCAAGTAGACAATCAATAAATTCCACATTGCCTAGAAAACACCTATCCTCCAAAAACAAAGTCAACAATTAAATTTCATTATTGTTCCAATGTAATGCAATTCAATTTCATTTGCATTGTAATTGTAATTTAATGAATATTTAAATTTATTAGATTTATGAATGACTAATATTAAATAGAGGTATAATAAAATAAGTGTGTGAAAAATTTATAGTTTCAATTACATTAAATAAGATTTTTTAATCTGTGTAAAAAAAAGAAAAACGGCACTATCTTTGTAGGACGGAGAGAGTATTTTTTATAGTACTTATATTGCACCAAATAGAATTGGATAAAATTAAAGAAAAAAGGATATATAAAATATTTATTTCATGATTCCAATCAATTGTATTATCAAAATCAAGTGATAATCAGATTGTTTAGATTACAGAGCTGAAATACAAAAGAAATTAATAATTTAGATCAAAATACTATGTATGAATAGTATGAAGTGTCGAATATGAATTCTTGATAGTGAACTATAGTGACATAGTCAAACCTACTATCTCTGTGTTGGCTCCTTTCTAGACATGATCTCAACCTCTCCATTAGATTTTTTTCCCCCTAAAATGGCTAGTAGAAGACTGGATGGGCCGTGGAAAATAATTATAGTATCTCTTAACACTTTGATGTTTTTAAATAAAATTTTAAAAAGTTTTTCAAATAAAAAATTCTCTTTTAATTTTTCATTGTCATTGTTACGCTTGTACTTATAACTTACATGTCACCTATTACCATTGGCATTGAAGAACAACAACTTTATATACTTTAACACTAATACTAATAAATAAATAATAGAGTTTATTATCAATTTTAACTATATTTTTTTGTTTAGAATTTAAAACAATAGATTAAATCAAGCTAAATCTTGAAGCATTACCTATGAAGGTGTGCCCACACCAATTTTATATAGTATTTAAAACCCTAAGCTCTAGGATGAAGAGGCCATATAGAGAGTGTAATAAACAATGTTAGGTAAATCGTGGTTTCAAAAACTAAGGCAATAATATCTTAGGAAGAACAAACAGACATCTTCCACCACCTTAGAAGGAGAAAACACGAGATGTCCAAGACAAGCATTAAATGATCATCGTGGTTACAAACATATTTAATTTCGAGATGCTTGGTCGTTTATCATTACAAGGTTGTGTGTTTTTCCCCCTTTTTGTTTTTACCCTTTTTACATTGGTAGTCTCTAGCGATATGTATGTTTGGTGGTGTCGAAATTATTTTTAAGTACTTTATTACCGCTTTAGATTTGGCGAAGGTTTCATATCGATGAAGAGTCCCAATGAAGATCACCTTGGCACTCGCCGTACCACACGTGGCCACGAGATCCCCATATTGCGGGGAAGGGCCTCGCATTCGATATCTTGCCAAATGGGAACCCAAGAATGGCCACACCACTCTGGTGGACGCCTCTTCTTCACACTTCACAAAATCCCCACAAACACTCTCATTCCAAATAACCGAAATGATAATAGAGGAAGATATTGCCTTTGACTAATGTGATATGTTCCTCAGAAAGAAACTTAATGTCAATTTTCTAAAAATCAGCAATACAATCTCAAGGGGCCGGGTGTATTCAAATTGAGACTTTTAAATATTTAAAAGTTTTGGGTATTCAATGTAGATGTTTTAAGAATTTTTAAAAGTATTGGTGTATTCAATTGAAACTTTTGGAGACTTTAAAAAGTTTTTAAAAATCACGAGGTATTCAATTAAAACTTTGTAAGAGTCTCTATAAGTCGCGGGGTATTCTAATTGAGAAGAACTTATAGGGATTCTTTACTTACTAGATTTATGGAAACTTTTTAGTGAAAAGTATAAATAGAAAATCTAAAAAAAAGGCTTCCATCAATAAAAATATTAATAAATATTTTTATTGACATGAGAAATATAATTTATTACTTTGAGTTCTTAATTATATGTGTTGTGGATGATTTACACATAGTAGTAGTTATTTAAAATAATATTATAGTATATAGAAATTTAGCTTAACATTTTTTTAAAAATAAATGAAAGTCTATAGAAGTTTTTAATAAAAGTTTACATAAGTTTAATGAAGACTTTTATTAATTCCTAACAAATCCATAAAAGTCACTTAAAAATCCACGAATTCCACAAAAGTCGTCCACCTATAAAGTATATAAAAGTTTTTAAAAGTCTCAATTGAATACACTAAAGATTAAGACCGAAATCTTTAGGTATTACAATAAATCTGGAATAAGCTTTATCTTATGTGGAATAAGAATCACATCAGATATCTAATTGATTGTTTTTATAAAGTAATTAGAACTCTTCTCCTATAAATATATTACCTCCATTAAGTTTAAGGTACGCATTATTCATAATCCAAAATTGTAGTCAAATATATACATGTTTGTCTCTCCCACACCCATATCTCCCCATACACTTTGATATCGGGAGTTGACTTGACTGTTGAAGTGCCAACGGTCACCGGACTATTCTTTTCCTTGTGATCTTTGTGCCTAACGATTGTTCGAGTATACATGTAACATGCAGGTTGGTAGATGATTGATTGAAAATCTGTTGACACGTGGATAGTGCATATTTCGAGGTCAGCATACTTATAATTTGTGGGTTTTATGGGATGTGTTGATAATAAATGTGTAGTAAGTTATGCGTTCTACGAAATGTATGAATAAAAATTATATTTGACCAGTTTAAATTATAATTTAAGCGAGGCAAATAAGCACCGATAAGTTTTGTATTTATTTTGAGTGTTAAATAACTTTAATAAATTCTTATTCTTAGCCAATTCTTTTTTTTTTTTTTTAAGATTTGGGTTAGAGTGGTATCTTGAAGGAAAATAAATTTTCTAATTGAGGAAATTAAATAAATAAAACTAAATGAGTAGAAAATATTATTAGCATTTTGTTAACCCTAATTTTTGTCTAAAGTTTGTCAACTTCAATATTTATCAAGGATATGTATGATTTCGAGCTTATAATTCAGCAATTGGGACTTATCAAAAGTATTGCAGCTCGTCTCATTTTATTAATAGTCCGTTGGTGATAAACATTTTATTATAATTTGATAAGGTAAAGTGAGATGAAATTCTTAAACTTTTTTTTTTATGTAAAATTTATAGAAATAGAAATTAGTATGTGCTTCTCGACGTCCCGACTTGGTCAAGACTTCTTTAGAACTCTCGTCATTTACTCATCCCAACATTTTATTGATAATATTAAAAAGAAAAAGTACATCAAAGTAGAAACACGGTCAAATATCAACACAACCTATAATTAGGCACATATACATATCTAAAAAAATAAAATTTGAAGCTACCCACCACAAAGTAGGCAATATGATGCTAAGAGCTCTTGACATTAGTGAATTTACAACATAGTTGCATTACGATAGATATACATAGTAGCAAGGTCTATCTAGGAAGCTCGATTGAGACATCTGTCCCAAATGAACGCTACCACCAAGGGACCTTTTATGATCGAGACCGTAAGATAGCCACCAAATATTCTAAGCCACTCTCGAGCCAAAGCTTTCTCCATCCACGCTTCCATTCGTAATAAATGACATGAATCACGCCGACAAATTCAATCTTAGCGCATATCATACACCAAGTAG
Organism: Forsythia suspensa; assembly: GCA_023638005.1. Classification (NCBI taxonomy): domain Eukaryota; kingdom Viridiplantae; phylum Streptophyta; class Magnoliopsida; order Lamiales; family Oleaceae; genus Forsythia; species Forsythia suspensa. The sequence goes on from CM042666.1 coordinate 32,448,668, forward strand.
AATAGAGAAGCACTCTTTCACGAAGCCCCTCTAAGTACGAAAGACCCTACCACAACTAGCAAGTCCCATACTCTCAAAAGCTTGTCCATCCGAGTTCACCTTATGCCACCCTGGGTGGGGAGGACACTAAATGACCTCCAAAATCTAAGGTGCTTCCAGAGAGATGAAATCAATAAAGAATCAACAACTCATCTACAAATCATCCCATAATACCTAAATGAAAAGAGTCTTCCTCCCTAATAAATTGCTACAACAATGCAACCCCTACAACAAAAAGAAAACTTCTGGTCTTCAAAATTGATATGATTCTGTAAAATCCACACAACCCAAAAGATAGAAACAATGAAAGCCCACTAAGTATTAAACTTGTTTCGCATTGCAGCATGCCAAAGCTCAAGAATAGTCCCATCTACTCAAATGCGATGCCCAAATACAGAGAATAATGAATCCCACAGGCCCAAAACAAAATGGGCATCTAAAAACAAGTATTTTACGGACTTCTCAACTCCGTAATACTACCGGCAACAAGATGGCTAAATAAATCCCTGGCAACGCAAAATCCTGTCCGTATGAAGTTTGTTGTGCAAAGCTTGCCAAAGCAAAATAGAACGAAACGGAGAAATATTCATGGCCCAAATCTGCTTACCCTAACTAACTGATGTCTTGCCTTCTGTAAGAGAGGCATATGCTCCCGTACAAGTTACCATCCCATCTAACGATCATGTCCAAACCAGCTGATCTATATATATGTTTGTTGACCAAAGAATGTTGATTAGTCAATTTTGCTGACCAAAAAGAATGTTGACTTTAACTTTGCTGTTGTTGACCAAATAACTGAAGACGCATTTTTTGTGGATGAATTTGTAACTGATTAAATGCGCCTTTTCTGTTGTGGGCACTATCATGGAGATGCTGACACTTGGCGAAAAGGTGGCCCTTAGATAGGCCTGACACTCCACTTACCTGAATATACTCATTCAGTCTTCTGGAAATTTAAATCTGATTGGCAATGAGATAAAGTTTTCTTCCCATTCTTCTCTCGGTTTTATTCTCTGGTTCAAATGGCTTTGAACCTATCTTCTTCATCTTCTTCTCTTTCTTTTACTCACATACTTAGTGTTCTAAAATGGGGTATAGAAGGTTTTGTTCTTTGGTTGTGAACAATAACTATTAGAAGAAGAGTTCTGATTGTTAAGAGCTTTGTGTTCTAAAGAAGTATTGTAACTTTGTGTTATTGGGCTGTAATGAATTTTCTAACCTTGATTCCTGGTGCTAGTGCTTTTTTTAGCGTTATCCTTCATTGGATGCTCAACGGGTGACGCAGACCATTCGTGGTTGAACATTCGGGCCTTAAGGCAAAACAACTATCTGTGTTCTTGAATATGTTTTATGTTTTACGCTTTTGGTCTTTGGTTGTGTCAATCTGGGACCAACAATGGTATCGAGTAACGTGGTTGAGACCTTCCTCTTGTTGAAAAATTATTAGATCTGAAATCTTTTAAAAGAATCTCTACATATCTGTTTAGATCTGAAAGTTTCAAAAAGAGACACTTTGGCTTCTTGGAACAAATCTGTTGGATTTTTGGTTTTACGGTAATACAAACTTCTTGAATAGACCTCTGGTAACAAAACTCTAAACCCTTTTATTTTCAGCAATTACTTGAAGTTTTCTTTGGTTTGGTCTCTGATTTTAAGCGCAAAAACCCCATTTATTCTCTTTGTCTAGGGATCCCTTTGAGAACCCTAGAATCTGAAGGAACTCTTGGTCCATTTTTGGCTTCTGTCAAAATCTTGAGATCTTCCTCGTTCGTTTGTTGTTGCTTTGTGCTTATACCTCAAGTTGTTGTTAAAAATAAGAAGTATAAATCGTAACCGAAATAATTCATGTTGTGTGAACTTATATTTGAGTATACTTGCCAAGTCCATTTTTTCTTTATTCTTATAAACCTCAAGTGTGTTTATCTTTCTTTGTCTCTTTGCTTCTACATGTTTTTGGCTTCTTTTTCATTTTTTAATTCAAAATAGCTACAACAACTAAGTTTGAAGTTAATATATGGGATGGAAAAGGTGATTTTAGTATGTGGAGTCAAAAAATAATGGCTATTCTTTACACACAAAAATGTGCTAAGGCTATAGATGAGACATGGCGGATGATCTTGATGAAAGTAAAATGAAGGAACAAGATGAACTTGCTTGGAGTTCACTTTTTCTTCATCTTTCTAATAATGTGATCAAAGAAGTTGGGAAAACAAATACAGCAGTTCTCTTATGGAATAGACTTACTGATTTGTATAAAACGAAAAATTTGCAAAATAAGTGCTATATTTATAAGCAGCTGCATGCCTTTAAATTTGATCCATCTTTAGATTTAGAAGTAAATCTTGATAGATTTAAAAAGATAACTCAAGATCTTGAAGGATCAGAGGAAAAGGTTTCTCCAGAATAGTTGATTGTAGCTTTGTTAAATTTTTTAGGTGAAATATACGAAGACCTAAGAAATACCCTTCAATATGATAGAGAAAATCTTACCTTGGACATTATCACAAATTCTCTAAGAAATAAAGAGCTAGAGCTTAAAAATGAAGGGACATATAATATTCATGGTGAAAGTTTAATGGCTAAGACCAGTTCTTCTCATAAGACCAATAGTAACCAAATGAAATGGAGTAATAACAATAAGAAGAAGTTTTCTGATGATAAAGGAAAAGGAAAGGGAAAATCAAAATCTAAAACTATTACTAAAGGTAAGAAATGTTATTTCGTGCTAAAAGCGGACACTTCATAAAAAAGATTGTTTTAAGAGAATAGTTGATTAAAAAGAAAACAATCAAGATGGGAGAGCTACAGCTTGCTTATAAAAAAGTTGTTTGAAAATGGTGAAATCTATATGGTCTCATCTAATTACAATAGTCAAGAGTGGATTCTTTACTCTAGTCTGTACTTTTCATATGTGTCCCATAAAAGAATGGTTTACGATCTTTTGAAATTAATGGAGTCCATGTTGTTATGGGAAACAACTTTTGTTGTCAAATAAAAGGAATTGGTAAAATCATTTTAAAACTTGAAAATGGAAAATTCTTGATTTTAAATAAAATAAGATATGTACCTGATTTGAAAAGAAATTTAATTTCTTTAGGTATTCTTGATTATTCAAACTGTGATGTAAGAATTAAAAATAGTTTTATCAAAAATTTTGATAAACATGCTATTGAAATTATTGTTGCCCCCAAGAAAAATGGGATTTGTACAATAATTGCGCAACCCATATTTCAAAAGTGCACTGCTGCTTATGTTTCTCAATCTGATAAATCTCTTATATGGCGTAAAAGGCTGGGTTATATAAATAAAAAAAGGTTTACAACATCTAAAAAGACTAGGGGGCCGTTCTCGTTGTGTTTCAATTTTCAGTTTTGAGGTTTTGAATTCATTTTCAATTTTGTGTTTTGAGTGTTTATTTTGAGATTGTTGAAAATACGTTCTTTTTGTCATTTTGAAAAACTGTTTCTCGAATGTAAAACTAGAAAACGCGTTTACTTGGAAAATTTGAGAATTTTTTTTTTATAATATCTTATTCAAAAAGTTTGATTATTCAATAAATTTGAATAGTTTAATGTTAATATAGTATTAAATAATATATAAATTTTGAAGTTGATGAATATAAGGTTTGAAGTATAAGACTAGAAAAAGCAATTTTTCAACCCCTTACCATAAAATAAATGCTAATCATTTTACTAATTAAGAATTTGAAGCACGCAGCAAGAATTTAGTTGAGGAACCAAAAAATGATTTGGATTGCTTAAACCTACGATCCTTTTATTAATTACCGGTTCAAGAGATGCAGTAAGAACAAAAAAAATCTGCACAATACAACGGCAAGATGTTAACTTTTGTTTTGTTCTTTAATATGTCGAGTACTGTACAAGTCCAACTTACCAAACAAGCCACAATTGATTGTGCACAATACATGTTTCACAAACATAGTTAACTTCGATTTCTCATGTCATCATGCTTCAAAAAGTGACAACAAATCTGAACAAAAACTATATCAATTGAACATGAATTCTTCTTAAAATTCTGAATCAGTTATTGGAATAAAGCAGCGAAAGTTAGCAGAATCGAGTCGGAACAACAATCAGATCTTTGAAATCTAACAGACCTATGCTACTATGAACATTATCTAAAGAATGTTTTCTTTGTACAATTGGTAAACACAAGCTTGATAAGCAAGAACAAATACATTATAAAACTCTTCAGCTTTATCCACAAAGAAGGATCTGACCTTTGCCACAGGGGCACCTGAAATGAAGAACCAAGTAATCCCCCTTCCTCTCCACCCACACAGCTTCCTCTACAGGTTCTTCAATTTGCAGCAATTAAACATACAACAACTCCAAGGAAAGAAAATGACCAAAATCATCATATGAAATCATCACAAGTTTTGCTGGTGTAACTTTTGAAAATAGGAGCTACCACAATTCAACAACTCAACAACTTTGTCTTTTCAAGAAATAATAAGTCGCATAAATCTTTTGAAAAAGGCGAAGCTATACACATCAACAAAGTTAGTAAACCTGTGGGAGGAGCCAATAAAGATTTTGCCATCGGGTGTTGATAAGTATGATGAGGATGCTTTAACAAGGAAAGAACAGAGCCACGACGATTAAAATGGTGAGCAATCCAAATGTATAAAGGATAATGAGGCTTCCACTTCAACACTTGGGCGTAATGTGCCATCAAGACTCAATCGACCATCCGATTCAAATTTGTTGCAAGTAAACAACTTAGAATTCCAAATGCATGTTATTGAACACGGCACGAAATTGAGTTCAAAGAATAAATACGAAGCCATATGCACCACAGTAGTAATTTAATTTAGCCTTCCATTAGTAAAATTAAGTCATAGAAATATACAAAATATCTAATGTAAGCACCCTCATATTTACACAGATGCATGCGTATAAAATGCATATATATACACGTTTACAGATACGAGATATATAGAAGACTATATCAAAACAATCAAGAACATAAGAACAATGGAATTCCGGTGATCAATTAAAAAATCAAACAAAATACTTCGAAAATTGGAAAAAACACTTGAAACTCAGATTTGTACTCGGAATAATCACAATTAGTAAAGCGAAAACCTAAATGAAGCCACCATTTCAATTGAGTAAAGTGAACTTTAAAAGGTATTCGATCAATCTTAAGCAATTCAAAATAAGCTGAAAATACTAATTATTACATGTAGATTCAAGAAACCTTTTTCATCAAATTGAACCCATTTCCAAAATTATACCATCAAATTGAACCCACTTCCAAAAATCAAACCCTAATTAGAAATCCCAAATCTGAAAACATATGTCGGCTCACCACAAAACCAGATTTAACCCTCAAATTATAAAAATAAAAAATAAGAACACTTACCTAATTTGAACGGAGGAGGAAGAAATTTGATGGATGAAGTGCTGAAAAGAAGAATAGGAAAGAGAAATGAAGGAAGGAGGAAGCGTTGGAGAGAAAAAAAAATAAAGAGAGGAGAAAATGACGTGGGGAGGAATCGAAACAGGGTCTGGAGGGAAGCTTTTTCCGCGTTTTGGCCATTTTGGATGCGGTACTAGTTTTGTAAAGGAAATGATGAAAATGGAAAAATCTCATTTTTTGTTTTCTTTGTAAAATTTTTGTGCGTTTTTGAAAATGCGTTTTTGAAAATAGATAAGTAAACACGTTTTCAGTGTATTGAAAAACGAAAATTGAAAATGGCTTGAAAACAAAGAAAGAGAACATGGCCTAGGTGTCTAAGGAAATGATAAAATAGAAAGCGTATCTTTATGTGAACCATGTGTTTTGGGAAAACAAAGCAAATTACATTTTTCCCCGGTATTCATAAATCCTCTACAAAGCAAAGAATGTTGATTAGTCAATTTTGTTGACCAAAAGAATGTTGACTTTGACTTTCTTTGTTGTTGACCAAATAATTGAAGACGCATTTTTGTGGATGAATTTGTAGGCGATTAAATGCATCTTTTCTTACGCTATGGGCACTATCATGAAAATGCTAACACTTGGCGAGAAGGTGGCGCTTGGATGAGCCTGACACTCCACTTACACGAATATACTCCTTCGCCTTTTGGAAATTTAAATCGATTGGCAATTAGATAAAGTTTTCTTCCATTCTTCTCTCGCTTTTACTCTCTCGGTTCAAATGGCTTTGAACCTATCTTCTTCATCTTCTTCTCTTTCTTTTACTCACATACTTAGTGTTCTGAAATGGAGTATAGAAGGTTTTGTTCTTTGGCTGTGAACAGTAGCCGTTGGAAGAGGAGTTCTGATTGTTAAGAGCTTTGTGTTCTGAAAAAGTGTTGTAACTTTGTGTTCTTAGGTCTATAACGAATTTTCTAACCTTGATTCCTGGTGCTAGTGCATTTTTGAGTGTTATCCTTCAGTGAATGTTCAACGAGTGACGTAGACCATTCGTGGTTGAACATCCGAGCCTTAGGGTAAAACAACTTTATATGTTCTTGAATCTGTTTTATGTTTTACGCTTTTGATGCTGGTTATGTCAATCTGGGACTTACAATGTTGAATACCACTTCTTCAATGTATGCTGCTACACTAGGGTAAGAATGATAGAAAACATAAGGAAGAGCGAAAAGATGTCACTAATCGATAGGCGACTAGAGATAGCTTGTAATTTAGAACCATGACAATCAATGGGTAACCCATCCAATTATCTAGCCACAATCGGACCTTTGAGTAGAGACCAACTAGCCATCTAGATTCCATCGACAAAACAGTAGTAGTGAGGTCTCAATTGCGGCATCTTGAAGATCTCATAGACCAACTAGCCATCTAGATTTCATCGACAAAACAGTAGTGAGGTTTCAATTGCGACATCTTCAAGATCTCATATACTATGTACGCCGAATGATTCTCCTTAGTGAAGTAGAAAGCGTGAAGGAATTCCAAAATATGGATTTCTTCGTAAATATTCTCAATATGAGCTTTTAGCATGGCCTAATTCAAAACAAAAATATGTGAATGCCCAATCCCCATTTCCCATTTTCCTTACAATACATCTTCCAAGACACTTGAATAGGACCATGTTATCAATCAAAACTATCCAAAAGAAGTTTCTTATAGCCACGTTGAGTTCCTTAAAGAGTGAAGCAAGCCACTTATGAGCCTAAAATGAGTGCGAGAAAAGAGTCTTGGATTTCTAAGTTGATGAGACAAATGCGACTTGCTCTAGAAATGGAATAACCTATTCAAGAACAACTTGATCTTGATCCTGTTTGCCCATTTAATCAACTAGGAGTGGCACAGTTAGAGATGGCAATGGGCCGAGCCGGGCCGACTTGGCCCGTGGAGTAGTCGATCCGGCTCGGCCCTTAATACGGGCCGGGCTCAGCCTGTGAAGATACGGGCCGAGCCATCTCAAAAAAGATGGTCCGAACCGTCCGCGGGCCAACGGACCGATCCACGGGCCAGTCCGTGGACCGCCTCTGTTCGCGATCCACGAGCTAGTCTGCATGACCGGCCCGTGGTCTGCGATCCATGGGCCGGTCCGCGGACCCACGTGAAATCTATTTTTTTTATTTAACTTAAAAACAACAAATAATAAGAAATAAGTGAAGAAAAAATTTTAAATTCAAACCCTCCTCTTTTTTTCGGGCTTGGGACCGGCTACTATTAGCGTAGGCAGAGTTAAAATTGTACACGAACAAGTTGTTACGTGTACAATTTTTTGTAAAGTTAAATATCAAAACTTACAAGTTAAAATGAATAAAAATAGAATGAATTTATACAAAATAATAAATATACTTACATTTTACTTACTACGTATTCAGTTCGTCCATCTCTTCGGCCAATATCAGGCTTACTTTATCTTGGATTCGAAGCTTTGCATCCTCCCAATCTTTCAAACACATTAAACTCTCTAATATATCTGGTTTAAGTCTTGACCTCAAATCATTAAGAAGCCTACCACACAGTATTTAAAAAGCGAGACTCGATGCTACAGTTGATACTAGAGGTGTTAGTAGATCACGTGCTATAATAGAAACAATTGGGTATTGGCGCCGCTTTGTCTCCACCACCTAAGTATATCAAAAGTATTCCTCTCGTCTTCATCTAAAAAATTAAACATGTCGTGATCAAAATATCTAGCTAACTCTAATGGTATATCTCTAAAATTAGTTTCAATATTTGTGGCACGGGAAAGCGAAGAAGAAGAAGAAGAACTAGGATTTTGAGTTCCCTTATAAATAAGAAAACTTCAATAATCATTAGGATTAGGGTTATTTGAAGAAGAAGAAGAAGGATTTGGCGCAGGAGGTCTTCTAACGTTCCTACCGCTTTTTTACGCATAAAATTCAGACATTTCACATAATGTTTTTTCTAAATTACCGTAAGTTAATGGATTACCGTAACTCAAATTATTAGAAATTTCAAAATAGTATGTTTAATACCTTGTAAATTTACTCTAGGGTCTATAATTGACGCTAACAGAACAACAACATAAGGTGTCTTCCCAATATTTTCTAAACTTGATTTCCATTGTTTCAACAATATCGTAAAAAATTGCATACGCCTTATATCTATTAAAATTATTTGCAATAAAATAAAATGATTTAAAACTAATGGACTAGTAGGGTAGTATACACCACCACATGCATTCGTGGCGTCATAAAATACTTTTAAAATTTTTCGAACATGAAATGCAATTTGCCAATCATGTGGTTGCAAATCGTATTGTGGACCGTGTGAATGTCGACCATTATAATAAGCAGTTACACAATGTTCATAACTTTCACATGATTCAAGCATTAAATAAGTAGAATTCCACCTATTACGTATGTCTGTACATATAGTTTTAGTTGGAAGAGAATTTTCTACGCATAATTCATCAAATACTTGTTTTCTAGAAGGTGAAGCAGTAATATAGTTCAATGCATACCTAATTTTTTCTAATTGTGGGCCTATATATTTTAAACTATCTTGGACAATTAAATTAAAAATATGGCATACACATCTAACATGAAACAAAATTCCACTGAAATCCGGTTGTAATTCCTCAATTAATTTTTCTATTACAATATTATTAGGCGGAGCATTGTCAAACGTCATACTACTTAATTCTAGATTCTCAATTAAATTCTTTAATAATTTCCATTAAATAATTAAAATTTGTAGGCCATTATGAGGGTAGTCAATTACTTTAAAAGCAATTATTCTTTTATGCATAATCCATAGTTTATCAATATAATGTAAAGTAGTCGCAATATATCCTTTATGATTTAGATCGGACCATAAGTCCGGTGAATGATACAACACCAAAGATATTTACTTAAATTATTTTTTATATTTTGTTTTCTTTTATTATATGCGTAATAGTATCGAACGAAAGAGTGTTTCTAGCAAAGGGTAGATACCTTGGTCAAGATACCTTTGTACAAACCGTGTGAAATGAGGGCTTTCCACTATGCTAAGCGGGAACTCACCACCGCTACCAATCGACACATGCCTTCTCGGCAAGAAAGACTCTTGTGAATAAACCCAATTATTAAGATTGGGAGAAGAACTAGTAGATCCACCCGAGAGTCGAAATGTAGTTGTGCTTGGTTGGTATCAACTCCTCCGTGCTTTTGCATACACTTCAAAAATGTCGGTTGAGATGGCTTTGCTCCACCACCATTTTGCCATGCAAACTGTTGCTTACAATATTTACAAACTTCTTTGAAAATTGGTTGCCCATCTGCAGATGCACCGGTCTGCACATCCCAACACCAAGCCTTTTGTTTTGCGGCGCTTCGTTTAGTAGTCGATTGAGTAGTGTTGGTCGTTTCCAACTCTTCGTCAATATCATCTAAATTGAAAATTGAGCGTTGTTCCCAACTCCAAAATCATCACCAAATTCGGAATTGAAACATTATTTAAACCACTAAAATCATCTTGAATTTGATTTTCGGCGACTCAACACTTTCTTGAAAATTGTACTGATCCATGAATAATTGTAGTCTTGTAGATAATAGAAATGTAGAAGACTAGCGACTAGAAGTAGAAAAAATAAATATGGAAATTGGAATGTAGGGATGTAGAAGATAAGAAGAATAAGATTATAAATCTAGAAATTCTATAAATTGCACAATATAATTTTTTCGAAAAATAGAAGTATGAATGTAAGATTGTAAGTTGAGACTTGAGAGATTTGTGAAGAGAATAGAGCTAATTTATAGGGGGGGAAAAATAGCCGTTTGCAAAAAAAAAAAAAAAAAAATTAATTGGGGACCAAATTGCAAACGGTCGAATATGATCAGCATGCATGCAACGGTCATATTTCGACCGCTGCATATTGCAACAATTGGTCCCCGCCTTTGTTGGGACCAATTTGGTCCCTCCTTATGGACCACGATCCACGGGCCGCTCGTGAAATATTTTACGGCCCGAGCCGACCCGGTCCGTCTATTTATGAACCGGCCGACGGGCGGCCGGTCCTTTGCCATCTCTAGTCACAGTGCACCAATAAATAGAAGAATACCCAAAAATTGCATGGCTACCCAGATTATCTAGAAATATAATCTTGTTTGCCCATTCAGATACATATGGTTCTGTGATCAGAATCAGAGTCTTGTCATCCTTAGAAACTTTCTGTTTTTCATTAAATGTCTGCTTAATATTATTAAAAACTCGAGTAAGTCAGAACAATATAGTTTTTTTTAGGCATGTACACCTACCTAGTCTTGGACCGTCCTCTGTCACTTTTCTTTTCCCTATCGTTCTAAACAACAAGTGGCTTCCTACCAGCATGGCGACATACTGATGCAACATGTCCAATGGTAGAGCATGAATTACAAAAAGAGGGAAAATTCTTGTACTTTTATGGGGGCAAAGAGGCAGTCGTCGCCCACCTCCATCATAATGGAATCGGAGAAAGGTCGCGAAAGATCAAAATTAGTTGGAATTCGAGTGAAATGGCCATATTCACCCTTCAAAGATCATTTCATCGAAATGCAACGGTAGATACCAATACTGTGGGCTAGATACGAAAGAATTTGTCGATCCCAATAAAATCAAGGTAGATCATGCAACCATACCCAAACTTGCACTCTTGTAATTCGCTGATTATTAGGATTGAAATTTGGATACTTATAAGATTGTAGGCGAAGAATACCCGGCTTTTAAATTTAGGAACCAATTCTCCAAACTCAAACTTTTTGCTCTTGGTGGTCAAAAGAATATGAAAGAAGAGTAAGGGTCCGTTTGGTACAAAATTGTTGTGAGTAGAACTTTTGGTAGTAGAATTTTTTAAAAAGTTATTATTTGTTTGGATATGAATTCAAAAAGTACTATGAATTAATTGAGTGTATGGTTGTATAACTATAAAAGTACTTTTGTATAAATTTTATATTTATTTAATTAAACAGCAATTAATTATTATATATCTCATATTATTTGTTTTAAAATAAATAAATAAATTTATATCCTATAATAATTATTAAAATTAATATATTAATTTAATTATAATAACACGATTATTTTATTATATTTACCTAAACAATAATTAATTATTGTATAACTCATATTATTTTTTTAAAAAGAAATCATATATTTTTACATCCTATAATAACTATTAAATTTAATATATTAATTTAATTATAATAACATGATTATTTTAGTATATTTGATTAAACAATAATTAATTATTTAAATCAAACATATTATATATAATTTGTATTATATTATTTAACACGTCAATATTTTTTTTCCACTTTATATAAGTATATGAATTGACAATTTGATATAAGTAATTAATGTAGTAAATAAATTAATATCTTTTTTTATGTATTAATGGTAATTTTATTAATTTTTAAGTTCATTAAATGTTAATTACAATTTCTCGTAAAAGCTCAATTAGAGCTTTTTAGAGAAGCTCAAAATTTGGACTTCTCTAAAACAGTTTTTCAAGCTATTTTTTTAGTCAAAAAGTGCTTGTTAACTTTAACCAAACAACAATAAAAAAACAAAAAGTACTTTTACTTTTTAAGAAGTACTTTTAGACTTCAAAAAAATTCTTTCAAACACTATAATGCTACTTTTACATCCCCACTTACATCTATACTTACACTTACTTATGTGGCAGAATAAAATAATAAAAAGAAAATTCAAAATAATGTTTTTGTCAAATATTTTACCCTTAAATTCTACTACTACATAAGCAAGTGTAAGTGTGGGTGTAAGTGGGGGAGTAATTCTACTACCACATAAGCAAGTGTAAGTGTGGATGTAAGTGGGGTAGTAATGCTACTTATACATCTTCGCTTTCACTCACACTTACACTTGCTTATATGCAAGAGTGGGATTTTGGGGAGAGGGGAACATTTGACCAAAATGTTATTTTGAATTTTCTTTTTATCATTTTATTCTGCCACATAATCAAGTGTAAATGTGGGTGTAAGTAAGAATGTACAAGTAGTATTACTTGTAAGTGAAAATGTACAAGTAGCATTACTCATGAAAGAATCCCTTTCCAAGTGAGATGAGAAGCCAAATCGCATTTTGCTTTCGGATGGACTAGAGCTTTTCTTGCAGAGTAGTGTGGCACCCTTAGTTTTAAAAAAAAAAAAAAAAAAAAAAAAAACGACTTCTTAAATTGGCCCACATCATAAACTTGTATAATAGTGAAACAAACAACTAAACATAAATTAACTTTACAATTTCAAGGTATACTCTTTACAACTTAGGCTTGACTTCATTTAGTTTGTGTTTAATAATTTTATGTAACTATATGAATCATGATATTAGTATCATATATATGTTATGTTACGTAAACAACGAGATGATCTCAAAATGAGTTACTAATAACTTAAACACATGTTTGGTACACATTAACAAAATAGAATAATGCAACAAAAGCGGCCTCAAGCAACTTAACAACCTTAGGGAAAAGTTTTAAGGGTACTTTTCAAAGATAGTCATAAAAATAGAGTTTACATGTGGGGGGGAATGATCACCGACAAGGTAACCGTTGATATATGATGGAAATCAATATGGTAATTCAAACAAAATTACCAATTACAATATCATCATTGATTATCCACTCACAACGACAATCACTAATGTTACTTCTGCGAACGATCGTTGATGAAAAAGCATTTGTTTTTCAACTTTTTTTTTTATTTTTCTACTATTTCGTTCGTAAATTAAGATATCATTTTATTTTGTATTTATAATATTATAATATTTATTTAATTCCTGACAATAGTTTCATTCATTAATAATTAATATTTTTATTACTTTATTTATTAACAAAAATTTTGTTTGTAAATTAAATTTATTAAAATATTTATTTTTGTAATACTACTAACTAAAATCTTAATTTATTTTTAAATTGCTATTTAACTATTTAACTACTGTATTTTTCTAAATATAATTATTTTATTTTATTTATTTATTACTTTATTTAACAACAAAAATTCTATCGATAAATTAAATTATTAGGATATTTTTTTAGAAAAATTTCAATTGCCAAAAAGTCTATTGTTAATGTTAAAATATTATTTTGTTACCTATGGACCTTTTCTTCAATAATATTTTATTTATTTTTATTTTTATTACTTATTTAGCGTTATAATTTTTGTTTGAAAATTAATTATTAAATTAATCGAATAAGTTTTTAATTATCACTAATGAAAATTTCGATTCATAGATTTCGACAAAGAAATTATTTGGAAACGAAATTTTAAAAAACATGGGACCCTTAGAGTTCCTTGACTCGGATTTTAATGAATTTATTAAGATTTATAAATTTTCTGGATTAGAAAAAATTCTAAATAATTCATAAGATCTTAAGAGGAATTTATATTATATATTTTTTATGGATTTGAAATACTAAAACTATTTTTTTTTTTTTGTACACGCCTTAATTTATTAAATTTATATAAATATAATAAGTTTTTATTTAAAATTAAAAAAATTATTTAACGTGCATTCTTTTCCAATATATTAGAAAGAGGGCGTTTAATTTTTTAATTATTTTTTTGGAATTTGATGTCCAAACTATAATTTTATAGGATTTGTATTTTTGTAGGATTTGAATAAAAGAGATGCTTTGAGTGCATATTTAAGGTAAAAACAAGAGAATGTTGCGTGAATTAAAATGATAAATGGTTCATATCATAATTGAAAGAAGTGAAATGTCCGAATTTAAGATTTAGATTGAAAGATTATTTCAAAGCACCTTTACCAGATGTCACGAACAAGATTTAAAAATATCATTTGTTAATCTAACAAGAGGGGTAGTCGGTCTGGCCTTGATCCTACATGCTTATAGCTTCCTTTGTTGAAATAAAGACAAATGGTTTGATTTGACATTTCCTAAAAATTGACTTAGTGAAATCTCCTATTTTATATATCGGAAAATTTAATGATCTATTGGGTTCTGATAATGGATCATATTGCACCAATACCAACATGTATCTTGAAATACTTGACGTTAAAAAGTTTATTTTAGAAAATATTGATGTTTTATAAATATAAATCTAATTATTTTATTTTAATAGAGCTCGTAATAAGTATTTACAACATTTTTACTTTGTGCACAAATTGAATAAATTTTTTTGAAAAAATAAAATAAGTTATGAGCTTGAAATCCACTCAATTATGTAAAAATCTAAGTTAGGGATGGCAATTGGACTGAGCCACCCGTTGGTCCGACGGCTCGACCCGTAGAATTGGCCCACGAGCCAGTCCGTGGCTCATGGTCCAAAAAGCTGGGGTACCCAAACATGTAACGGTCATCCCCAACTGTCACTCTTGTGACTGACTTTTGGTATCTATACTTTTTTAACGACTATTTTTTTTTCTATAAATACCTTTCTAAACTTTTAAATTCTTCACAAATTCACAACTTTCTCAACCTACACAATTCGAAAAAATTATATTGTCAATATTAGCTCTTTTATTGTGTAATTTACAGTTGAATTTCTACAATTCTACAATATTTCTAGTTTTTTACATTTTCACATTTCTAGTTTTCTACTATTCTACATTCTACATTCTACTTCTACATTTCTATTTTCTACATGTATCAATACAAAACACAAAGAAGTGACGGGCACCAAATTCACGATTATTTCAAATGGGCAAAAAGAGATTCCAATTCCTGAATTTGGTGATGGTTATGGGATTGGGAGCACTATCCCATTTACTAGAGGATATCGGTGAAGAATTAGAAACGACCAACAGTAATGCAACAAATGTGTCGACTACTAAATGAAGAGCTGCAAAACAAAAGGTTCGGTGTTGGGATCGTTTCAAATTAGTGCAGATCAGTGCAACCATAGATGGACAACCAATCTTTAAGGCAATGTGTACTTATTGTAAACGAAAATTTTCATGGCAAAAGGGTGGTTGCACGAGCTATCTATACCGACATTTTCTTAAGTGTATGCAAAAATATGGAGGGTTGTTACTAGTTAAACTCAACTTTAGTTCGGATCTCTCGTTGATCTTCTAGTTCTAGTCTGAATCTGAACAACTGGGTATATTCACAAGAGAACATGCACTGGGAAGGCACGACTCAGTTGGTGGCCAGTGGTGAGTTCCCGCTTAGCATAGTGGAAAGCCCTCACTTCATCAAATTCATGCAAATATATCACTAACCAAGATATGTGCCATTTACTAGAACGTGTTGATACTATTTCTTTATATAATAAAAAGAAAGAATATATAATAATGATTTAACTAAATATTATGGTGTTGTATCATTCAATTCACTTATGGTCTAGTATAAATTATAAAAGATATATTGTTTGCTACTTTACATTATATTGATAAATTATAAATTATGCGTAAAAGAATAATTATTTTAAATTAATTGACTATCATAATAATGAGATACAAATTTTTGCTTATTTAATTAATATTATTATAGAATTTAACTACTTAATCTAGATTTCACAATTTCATATTTGATAATGTTGCGCCTAACAATATAATAATAGATAGATTAGTTTGAGAATTTAATTTGAATTTTGGTGGAATTTTATTTTATGTTCGATGTGTATGTCACATTTTTTTAATTTAATTGTTAAAGATGGTTTAAAATTTATTGGCCTACAATTAGAAAAAAATTAGGTATGACGCCATAAATTATATTATTGTCTCACTTTCTAGAAAATAAGGGCATGTACTCTTGGCCATTTTCAACCCATTTTCTATTTTGTATTTTTGAAAATAGTGAAAATGTGTTCTCTTTACCATTTTCAAAAATGCATTTTTCAAAAAACACCAAAAAAAATTCAAAAGAAATGGAAAACGACCTTTTAGCCGTTTCCACGTTTTCTTAACAAAACATGGACATTTTCCAAAACGGCAAAACGTGCGTTTTGGAGAAGGGAGGTCTGCGTTTCGAGTCAAGAAGCCGACCTTTTTTTTTTTTGAAACATTTTACGCTAGGCAAGGAAACTGATGATTTAATCAAATTCCGCGTTTTCTTCACAAAACACACTTCTTTCCAAAAAGGTCAGCAAGCGCAAAAAATTTTGGAAGGTCAAGGGTTCAAGTCATCTTCCCTTTTCATGATTTAAATGTTTTTAATTGTTTTAAATATTTTTAATTCGAACAATAATTGTTTTAATTGTTTTTACTTGTTTTTAATTAATAATTGTTTTAATTCCAACAATACTTGTTTTAATTGTTTTTAATTTCAAATAATTAATTATTTTTCAATGTTTTTAATTCCAACAATAATTATTTTGAATTGTTTTAAATTGCTTTTTATTAATAATTATTTTTAATTCCAATAATAATTGTTTTAATTATTTTTAATTCCAAATAATTAATTATTTTTCAATATTTTAAATTCCAACAATAATTGTTTTGAATTGTTTTGAATTATTTTTAATTAATAATTAAGTTTAATTCCAATTTCTCCAAAATTCAAATTCAAGTAAACGCGTTTTTGAGTTTTCTGTTTTCATAAACAATTTTCAAAAATTCCAAAAAGAAAGCATTTTCAAAAATCTCAAAACAAACACTCAAAACACAAAAAGCAAAATGAATTCAAAAAATAAAACACAAGATGAATTCAAAAAATAAAACACAAAATGAATTCAAAACTCAAACGCAAAGAGAACACCACCTAAGTATTTGATGAATTATGTATAGAAAATTTACTTCTAACAAAATGTTTATGTACAGACATAAGCAATAGATGGAACTTTACTTATTTAATACTTTAATCATGTGAAAGCTATGAAAATTGTATAAATTCCTATTATAATGGCCGATATTTACACGGTTCAGAATATAATTTGCAAACATATAATTAGAAAATCGCATTCCACGTGAGAAAATTGTTTAAAAAAAATTTCGATGCCACAAACGCATGTGTCAAGCGTATATTACCCTACCAAATCAATTAGTTTTAAATCATTTTATTTTTATTGCCAATAATTTTAATAGGTATAAGACATTTTCAATTTTTTTTTCGATATTGTAGCAATGTAAATTAAGTAACAATTAGCTATGTTATTCCCGTTAGTGTCAATTATTGATCCTATAGTAAATTTAGAAGGCACAAAACATGCTATTTCGGCAATATCTAATAATTTAAGTTATGGGAATCCAATAAATTACGGTAATTTAGAAAAATTATTATGTGAAATGTACGACTTTTATACGACAAAAATCGGTAGGAACGTTAGAAAACCTCATGTAGCAATCTCTTCTTTGTCATCAAATGACGATAACGATTATTGTAGTTTTCTTAGTTCCATTATGAGAACTCAACAATCTAGTTCTTCTTCTTCGCTTTCATGTGCCACGAATGTAAAAACAAGTAATAGAGACATACCTGTAGAGTTAGCTAGATATTCTGGTCATGACATGCTTATTATGTTAGATGAAGATGAGAGAAATAATTTTGATATACTTAGGTGGTGGAGACAAAACGAGTGTCAATACCCAATTGTTTCTATTATAGCACGCGTTCACTAACATCTCCAATATCAACTGTAGCATCGGAGTCTGCTTCTATTACAATTGGCAGGATTCTAAATGATATGAGGTCAAGACTGAAACCAAATATATTAGAGAGTTTAATGTGTCTAAAAGATTAGGAGGATGCATAATCCAAGATAAAGTAGACCTCATATTAGACGAAGAGGTGCAAGAGCTGGTTACATAAAATGTAAGTATAGTTTGTATAAATTTATTTAACTTTCCTTAATTTTAAGTGTTGAAATTTAATTTTACCTAAAATTGTACATAAAACAACTTGTTCGTGTACGATTTTAACTCCATATGCTAAAAGTAGCCGGTCCCAAATCCCCAAAAAAAAAAAAAAAAAAAAATTTTTTAGATGTCAATTTTATCATAACTTATTTCATTTTAATTTTTTAAACTCTAAAAAAACCTTTAAAATAAAATATATAAAGTTCACGTCACGGTCCATAGCTCGGCCCATATGGCCCACAAGCCACTTGGACCGGTCCGGGTTCGTGAATTTGGGACAAGCTAATTTTAGGGTCGTTGAAATTTTTAAAGAGCTTGATATTTATATTTATGAGCTCAAAATCCAATCAAATATGAAAATTTGAAGAGTTAAACCTGAATTTCTAAAGAACTTGGTATTTATATTTATGAGTTCGAAATCCACTATTCTATTAAAATATTTCTAATAAATTAAATCTTTAAAAATTCACGAGTTAATGGGGAGACCTAAAATTCTAAATAATCTATTAGAATTCAAGTTGAAGACACTCCTATATTTTAATAAAATCTATTAAAATTTGAGTTGGAGATACTTAAAATTATATGAATTTTAAAATTTATTAAAATCAAGGGTTATGGACGCCTTTGTAAGTATGGAGCATTATGTGAGACTCACTCACCTAAGAAATTGAGTCGACTCTGCGGTATAATAAATAATATTTTAACGCTTATTTTTTTATATTGTTGATATATATACCAAGTAAATATACCTACATGAAAAGAGTCTCGCCAGTCAACAAGCCCAAATGGGTCCACCAAAACCAAGAAAATATGTCATTAAAATAAGTGATAATTTTGACTACTACTTGATTTTATATTGGGCAATTAGCACATTTCATTTATATCCTTTGAGTCTAATGCGTAAATCGTCCCTATCATTTGAATTTTGACATTTGGGTACTTAAATCTACCATTCTTTGCACAAAAGGTCCCTACTGTCCAAATCGATCAACTTTTGTCGTTAAATTAACGCGTACAGTGCACTCTCTCAATTTCTGAAAAGTAATTTTGTCAAATCACAAATTATATTGTTCCTTCAACACACACATAGTTACAGACACAAAATTTCTTCAGGGACAACATTGACACCTCCTTCACTGTTGAACCACCCACTATCGGCTGATGAGTTGCTAATGCGATGTCTACTTGGGATGTTCTTCTTCTTCTTCTTCTTCCTCCTGCGTCTTTCCTTTTTCTCCACCGTCGATGTTGGCGGTAGTGCACGAGGCACTGCAAATGTTGATTCATCATCGTCTGAGCCGCTAGAAGTAGAGGAGTTGTATATTTTTCGGCGTGGTATTTTTTCTTCATAGACAACAAAATCGCAGCTCCGCTTGCTGCGCGACGTATATGCATTCAAATGTCCGCCCAAGTTCTCAATTTCCTCCTCCATAACCTTTACCAGCCGCTTCTCAGTATCCTTAAATATCATGTGCTCCAAAATATTAGCCACACCATTGGTTTCGTCAGTGTCAAACTTAGACTCGGCGTCAATATAGACTACGATAGTGGCAGTGTGGGAAGCGAGATTGGACTCGGTGGTGACTCGAAGACCATTGGGTAGAGTCATATTTTTGGTTTTGGGCAAGGATAAAATTGAACACGGCGATGCGTACTGTAAGAACTGTGAGTCTGGATTTTCGAGCGGTTTGAGATTTGATTTCAGGGATTCAGCTAACTGATCGTAGATCATGTGGTATGAGAATGGTGGAGACGAAAGTGGGGTTTCGAGGGCTTGGGCAAGGGATTGGGACATAGATCTCGGCAACATGAGCTCGGTTTGGGTCGTGCCTGATGACCCATACTCGACAGAGAAGGTGGTGAAGCACCATAGATTAGTAGAATTTGAGCTTCTTAGAGAGAGAATTACTTAAAGAAAGAGAGTGATGAGGATGAAATTCTATGTCTGTAACTCTGTATGTGTGTGTTGGGAGAACAGTATAATTTGTGATTTGACGAAATTGCTCTTCAGAAATTGAGAGAGTGCACTGTACGAGTTAATTTAACAACAAAAGTTGATAGATTTGGACGGTAGGGACCTTTTGCGCAAAGAATGGTGGATTTAAGGACCCAAATACCAACATTCAAACGATATGGACGATTTGTACAACAGATTCAAAGGATAGAGACACCCATTTTATATTATAATTCCATAATTACTTTTCAATATTTTAAATTCTAAATATAACAAATGTAACATATGTATATAACACACATTTTTTATATGAAATGTAACAAACATAACAAATGTAATAACTAATGTTTTGAAAATCGAACCGAATCGGCTGGTTCAACTAAAAAAATCGGGATCCAGTTTGGTCTACCAATTTAACCTTGTATCATAAATCGGACTAAACCGAGGTTAGCAATTAAATCGCAACCCGGTAGAACCGGTCTGGTTTTCATGGTTTTCCGGGTTGAAATTTTTTATGGCAAAATCACTCATTTCTGATTTATTCCTCATTTCTTTTTCATTTCTCCCATTATTATTCTTCTTCGGTTGTTCCTCATTTTTTTGTGAGATTTTTAGAATAATTTTTAATTTTTTAATTGAAACTTATGAAAAGTCTATTTAAAGCCAAGTTTTGTGAGTAATTTTTTATATAAATATTGGTTTATTTACAAATAACTTATTTTTAGAAATTTTGTGAGATTTTTTGTTTAATTTTTAATTTTTTAATTGAAACTGGTTCGACCTTTTGATCATTGACCCGTTGTCTTTTTCGAATCAATGACCAATTCGATTTTCTGAACATTGGTAATAACAAGTGTTACAAAAGTAATAACACTATTTTTAGAATAAAAAAATTTAGATAGTATTGTTTAAATTATTTTATATTATGTGATGTATGGTGAAACTATCCTTTAAAATAAGGGTAAAATGGCT
Organism: Forsythia suspensa; assembly: GCA_023638005.1. Classification (NCBI taxonomy): domain Eukaryota; kingdom Viridiplantae; phylum Streptophyta; class Magnoliopsida; order Lamiales; family Oleaceae; genus Forsythia; species Forsythia suspensa. The sequence continues at coordinate 32,469,831 of CM042666.1, forward strand.
TGAAGCCGGCCTAAACTAAGTGGCTAGAAAACCAGTACCCGATAGTGAAAATTACACCCATTATTTATATTTTTTAAATAATTATATTGTTACAAAGTTATTCATTTATTATCAAAAATATTGTCTGAAATATATTATTTTAATAAATAAAACAAAAATAGCTATCATAAATATGAACAACCGTCCTTAATTTTCACACACAATCTGCAGAACAAACCCTAAATTAGATTTATTCTTGAATCCCAATATTTATGGTTTCTTTCTTTTTGAAATTGCATCCCCAAACATTTATAGTATCTTGAAAACCAACGTTTATGGTATCTTCTTTTGTAGTCTTTATACCTACAAACAAATGTGAATTGCAAATAATCTGTTAACAAATCAAGCTAATATTATAACAGAATACACATAAGGAATAATAACATGTAACGTCAAAGAATGATATGTAATACAATATATGTTTTGCAACATGAAACAAAAATAAGTTATGTTCGGATAGAATAACATATATCAACGTGGAACGGAATGTAACAAACACTAAAAGGAAATTGAAATTAAAATGTAACAGCCCATTAGAATATTTAACATTTAACATTACCAGTTAAAAGGAAATTGAGTGTAACATCCAATCGGAATGTGTAACAATTAACATTACCATAAAAAAAATTAAAATATAACATGTAATGCAACTAATGTAAATAAACAATCTTACATTTAATATTAGGGTATTGAACGCGACTAAATCATTTGCTAATTTTGTATCCAAACAAATGTATCATGAAATCAATTGGTAAATATGTAACCACGAATGTTATATTACATGTTCGATAAAAATCAACATCAAAATAAGTAGTCAAATCAACTTAATATAAATTAACAATTAAAATCTTTGCAATAGATAGTTGAATGTAACATTACATGCATTTTACATAAAACAAATTGAATGTGGCAATCATTTGTTGATACTACAATATTTTTATCCAAACATCAATGGACAATAAATAACAAATAATGATATAGATCCGTTATCATATCATTTACATGATATATATATCACACAATACAATATAACATAATTATTTAACGTATTTGTAACATACTTATCCAAATATGATTTCTTTTAACAAATAACATCAAATGTTACATGGTGGTTAAGACAACAACTTCACATCATATAACTCAATACATATTTTTTAACATAGAAAAATGTAACAAAATACAATCATCACAATGCACTCATAAACGTATGAACTTGAAAAATTTCGAGTGAAGCAGATTATCATGGAACGGATTGTTGAATTGAAGCCAACTAACCTTATGTTACATAATCTATAGATGAAATAATATATATATATATATATATATATATATATATAAATATATTATACGCTCGGCTTGGGTTGTTTGTGTTCAACCAAGAACAATGATTTTAGGAGGGAGTTTTTTTTTTTTTTTTTTGGCCAATGATTAATTAGCATTACCATAAGATGATAATGATTGTATTTTTAAATTACCATAAAATTGGATTACAATCGGAGAGATAACTTAATATTTTATTACAATCAATTGATTTTTCTTTTAAATCGCTTACACTATTTAAGAAAATTAAATAATAACATTAATTAAAAAAAAGAATATTTAATCAACATTATTTTTAAAATATATGTTACATAAATGACTTTTTGTTATTATTGTTAAAAAGTATTTTATCCAATCTCCAGAACCAAATAAAAGGGGCCCAAAAGAATAACAAATTGATCACTGGAGCAACATGAAATATATAAAACCCAATTGGCCTACTGGATCTTTATAAAGAGAAAATTAGGAGCTCTACCTATTTTACATTGATTTTTTGAAATATACTGATTTTAATTTTTGTATTCATTAATACTGTTTATCATACATATTTACTATAAATTTAAAATATATTATTTCCTATATAGCATATTATTAAAATCTATTGAAACTGAAAGTTGCTAACTTTTAGGAACCAAAACATATCTTCCATATTTGGTGGAGTAAATTTAGTATTTCAAAACTCTTCATCAATAATCTTTCAACATCAAAGAAAAAGAAAAATTTTGATTCTCACAATAACTTTCTCTTCAATTCTCCAGGTGATTTTCACTACTTTCATCTAATATATTCGATTTTCAGAGCATAAGCTGCGTGGTGAGTAATATTATCTATTTTTTAATTATTTTTTGTGATTTCATGGTTACTACTCAATATTGTTAATTTTTGGGTATGAGATCAAACATAATCTCTGGTTTTGGGAACAAAAAAGAAATCTAATCTGTGGGTTCTTCTTTTTCTTGTTGATTCAAATTTCAAATTCTTGGGTATTTGATGTTGATTCAAGTTTTCTGATTCTTGGGATTTATTTCCCTAGTTTTGAAATATATATTGTTGAACATGCTCTTCGAAATTATTTTGTGTCATCACATATGTTGGTATTAGATTTTGTGACTGAAAGTTGTAGCCACTTCATGTTTGTTAATGTGGTTAACAATATATGTTCTTACATATTGTTACTTCATCTTTTTTTTTTTTTTTATGGCTATAGATATATTGTTCATCGCCTAGATCAATGTTATCTATAACAAAGCCGTAACTAATGATTATAACTAAGAATTGATGATGAGTTAAGAGATGGGGCAAGTCATCCCTCCTCCCTCGACCACCAATTGATGATGAGTTAACTACCCCGGGCGCACCCTCCCCCTCCTATATTTTTTTGGTGGGGCGAAATAAAGCAACATATAGTTTGGCGATGGATTATATAGAAAATGGAAAAATTGGCGATGGATTATATAGTTTCGCACAATAAATAATCGAATATAAATCCAAACATACAATATAACAAAAACTAACAACCTGTGACTTGTCCCATCTTCAAAATATCAAATTTCTACAACAAAAATATAAACAATACAATCCAACACAAAAACATAAACAATAAAACCCAACACAAAAAAAAAATATAAACAATACAACTCAATACAAAAATCAAAAAGTTTCAAATAATACACGATTCATAAGGTTCAACAACAATGACCAATGAAATTGAAATTAAAATCTACAATCTTTATTCTTTCTCTTGCATAGTTGTGACATACTCGGATCCCAATAATTCCTATATAATGAGTAAGAAAAGTACGTATGTTAAATAGTATTATAATGTAAATAAATTTCAATATTGTACATTGAAATAAAGAAGATTACCTCGTCCTAAATCTCCTCTTCAGTGACAGTAGAACAACATACGGTATACGATGACGACACGGGAGAGTTTTCTAACAACAAAATAAATCAAGTTACAAAGTGCACATCTATCTAGATGTTTTTTTAAATGATTTGTCCCGTTTTTACTATGACCTACCAACTTTCCTGAACAATAATTACAAACAGCCTTAATTTCGTTGTCAATCATTTTGAGCTTAAAATGGTCCCATACCTGAGATGTCAACTTTCTTTTTCTACCCACTACACCAAGAGTCATTGTATGATCTCCATCCGAATCTATACTTATTGGATTTTGGTTTGAATTTTGGTCCGCCGATAATGATAGAGGATTACTAGTATTTGCCGTTGTCGTTGGCGATGAAGTATTGCGAGGTACTTGCGGAGTACCATGTGTACTTCCTATTGAACAACATTCTTGTTCCGACATCTACAAATACAATAAAAATTATGATTACAAAAAGCTAAAAAAGATATCAAAAATCTATAGATAACAACAAAATTTTATTAGCTTAATTGATGAACATGTAATGACTATGCTTAGAGAACAAATGCAGAATAGGGAGCAATATTCACCTTAAATTTTTCATGGATAACCAGTGATCAAATCAAAACAATAATAAATTAATATAATATCTAACATTAGTATGGATGTTGGCCATGATTCCATGAATACAGATAACTCAAAAAATCATTTCATCATATGACCCCATATATTTTAGTGATTCATATGTACAGTTCAAACTGGATAAATATTTGGCTATAATATTATTGAGTGTGGAGCCTTCGGCATTAAGCCAAGTTTAATTTGCAGAGGAATTAATTTGTCATTTTCATTTGGATGAATATCTAACAACAAAAATAAATTAATATAATATCTAATGACCCCATATATCATTCGGTATTAAGCCATATAATCATCCAAATGAAAAAGACAAGTTTAATTTGCATTGGAATTAAGCCAAGTTAATATAAATCAAAAAATCATTTAATCATATGGCCCCATATATCATTCAGCATTAAGCCAAGTTGAATTTGTAGTGGAATTAATTTGTCTTTTTCATTTGGATGAATATCTAACAACAGGGAGCAATATTCACGTCGACGGCACCGGGACTACGGGCGACGCGTTAATTTGTCTATTTATCTTCTTTTGTGAGATTTGAAAAATGAATACCCTTGGTTACCATATGAAAAGAAAGTTACCTTAAATGGTCGGAGATGGCGGTGGGGGTGAATCGATGGCGGTAGGGTCCAATGAGGCGACTAGGACTTCCCAACTACCTTGATCCTTTCTTGGTACCCTTATCATTTATCCGCATTAGATAATTCAATTTCGCTTGACTTTGTCATCTCGAGGTTCGTGCTCGCCCAAGTCTTTCTTTTGTTAGACTCGAGTTCCTTTGGATCTTTCATGCCTTTAGTAATGAAATATGATTTCTCGGCGATCCACATACTTATCCCCTATCCTTAATAACTCATGCATCATTTTTTTTTTTTTTATTTAAAATCAATATTTCAATATTTCATTTAAAATTACAACATTTTACACCGGTAATATATGTGCTACCATATGTTATTTCACCATTTCATTAAAATCAACGTTTTACAATTTATCTCTTTCTATAATTTTTTTAGAAAATACATTATTTTTATTTAAAATAAATATTTTTATTATTCATTTTAAAAAAAACATTCTTACACGGGTAATATACGTGTTACTTCCTCATTTTCATTAAAATTAATATTTTAAAATTTTCTTTCCTTTAATCATTTTTTTAAAAATACATTAAATTTATTTAAAATTAATATTTTAATTTTTTATTAAAATCAATATTTTTACACGGGTAACATATGTAATACTATAAGTTACTTCCCCATTTTCATTAAAATCAATATTTTCAATTATCTCCTTGTATAAATTTTTTTGAATACATTATTTTCATTTAAAATCAATTTTTCAATTTTTCATTTAAAAACAAGATTTTTACATGGGTAACATATATGCTGATACCATGTATGTTAACATATGTTATTTCCTCATTTTCCTTAAATTAATATTTTACAATTTATTTCATTTTTAAAAAAAAATACATTATTTTTATTTAAAATCAATATTTCAAATTTTCATTTGAAAACAACAATTTTAAATGAGTAACATGTGTGTTACCATATTAACTACTTCTTCATTTTTATTAAAATCCATATTTTACAATTTATCTCATAATATAAATTTTTTAAGAATACATTATTTTCATTTAAAATCAATTTTTCAATTTTTTCATTTGAAAACAACATTTTTACTCGGATAACATATGTGTTACCATATATTACTTCTCCATTTTCATTAAAATCAATATTTAAAAATTTATCTCATTTTATAATTTTTTTTAAAATACAATAATTTCATTTAAAATCAATATTTTAGTTTTTCAATTAAAAACAATAATTTTACACAGATAACATATGTGTTACTATTTGTTACTTCTTCATTTTGATTAAAATCAATATTTTACAATTTTTTTAAATATATTATTTTTATTTAAAATCAATATTTCAATTTTTATTTAAAAATAATATTTTTACACTGGTAACATATTTGTTACCATATATTACTTCATTATTTTCAAAGAAATTCATATTTTACAATTTATCTCATTTTATAATTTGTTTTAAAAATACATTATTTTCATTTAAAATTTTCATTTGATTTTTTTTTTATTTGGGTAACATATGTGTTACTATATGCGTTACCCTATGTTACTTTCTCATTTTTATTAAAATCACTATTTATAATTTAATTCATTTTTTAATTTTTTTAAAAATACATTATTTTAATTTAAAATCAATATTCCAACTTTTCATTTAAAAACAATATGTTTACATAGGTAACATATGTGTTACCTACTTCCTTGTTTTCATTAAAATCAACATTTCATAATTTCTCCTTTCATAAATTTTTCAAAAATACATTATTTAAAATTAAAATCAATATTCCGATTGTTCATTTTAAAATAATATTTTTACACTAGATAACATATGTGTTACTCTATGTTAACTTCATCATTTTCATTAAAATCAATATTTTTATCTCATTTTATAAATTTTTTAAAATAAATTATTTTAATTTAAAATCAATTTTTCAATTGAAAACAACATTTTTACATGAATAACATCTATGTTATCCTACATTACTTCTTCATTTTAATTAAATCAATTTTTTAATTTATCTTCTTTTATAAATTATTAAAAAAGACATTACTTTAATTTAAAATCAATATTTCATTTGAAAACAACATTTTCACATTGGTGTTAATTCATTATTTTAATTTAAAATCAATATTTGAATTTTTTTGTTTAAAACAACATTTGTATCCACCACCACCACTCTTACCTTATCTCATCACCACCACAACCGTAACCGGGTCCAAATCCGCTAGAACTATCCATAATCGGGTTTGGATCCGCTTCTACTATTCACAACTATAATCACCTCAATCAAAACCGGAGTAACACATATGTTATCATAATTTAAATTAGTGTAACACATGTGTTGCCTTACAAGTTGTTCACATGTGTTACCCTAATTTAAATTACGGTAACACGTGTTACTTCGGCTATTAAATTAGGGTTACATATGTTATTTGTAAGGCAACATATTTTACTATCACCACTACTCCACCATCATTCACAACCATAATCACATGCACCACAGCTGTGGGTAACATATGTGTTACCCTAATAAATTGTTGATTCAATGATGAAAGCAACAAAGCATATAAGCATACCTTATAGGGAGCTTTGTAGCTTTTACTAGTTCCTTTAAACGATGAAAACCATCAAGTCTCCAAATCAAGCCTCAAAAGTAGGAAAATTGAAATATTAACAGATGCAACATAAAACCTTAAAACATGATTCATGCATTTTTAATACAATACAAAGTAACACGTGTTATTCAATACAAGATGCACTTGAAAAGTATATAGTAACACATATAGCAACACGTGTTACTAAAGAGAAATAGCAATAACTCATGCATTTTCAATACATAGTAACATATGAGTATTAAATTTTATATAGCACATATAACATACCATGTTACATAAGGTAGTAAATTACCTCAACATGCTAAATATACTAAATAGTCAACAATAACAAGTTAGACAAATTAAGGTACACATGATATGTTATTTAATTCGAAACTTTATATAGTAACACATGTGGTAACATATATAGTAACACACATGTTACTAAAGAGGAAGAACCATGATTCATGCCCCTATAAAGTAACATATGTGTTACTCAATGCAACATGCACCAAAAGCATATAGTAACACACATGTTACTAAAGAGGAATAATACACACTAAAATATGTGTATTAAACTTTATATAGCACATATTACATAACATGTTACCGAATGCAACAAATTATCTTAACATGCTAATTATTTAAAAAACCATCAATAACAAAGCAAGCAACGATAACAAGTTAGATACTCTAAGGTACAAACACTACAACTAAAAAAGCCTTTTGCAACATCTCAACGACAACATTCGTTAATAGCTTGTTGTTAAAATGGGTTTATGGCAACAGTCATCAAATGTCTGTTGCAATTGGTTAATTCAATTGACATTTGGCAATGATATTTAAATGAATGTTGCCAATATATTCTTTTGCAACGGTCATTGTCTGTTGCCAAAATAATTATACATTTCGCTATTTAACAACGGGCAGTGCCCATTGTTAAATAATATAGCATTTAGCAACGTTCACGCACGTTGCAAAAGACCCTATTTTAAGACATTTTGCAACGGTCAATGTCTATTGCGAAAGATTTTATATAATAAATGAATTGGTAATGTTGCTTGAAAGTTGTAAAAGACCTGAAGCACTAATTCTAACCCATTTAACAAATTCTCAACCCGCGAAAACAAATTATTTGGCTCCCATCCTAAAATACGTCTTCTATAATCAATCATCCCCAAATCTAACCCAAAATGAAAACCCTTTTATAATCATTGTCGATCGTGTCCGTGTTCCGAAACACCCTGCTCCAATCAATCTGGTAAAACCCAGGTAGAATTCATCGAGATGGAGCTGGACCCATCTTTTTTCTCTCAATCCGACTCACACGAGGCTGTCGCCGAGGTCATAAGCGTTGTAATTAAGAAACTCGAGAAGGCGATTCACAAAATCTTCATCCGTCCTTTTACGAAGAACTCACCTTCGGTTCGTGCTTGGATGGACCCATCCACCATCGCTATTGCTATTGCTGATCATATGTAGTTTTGTGCTTTTTTCTTTTTCTTTGAAGAATATGAAGTTGGGTGTGTGGATTTGTGCAATACTTGCACCCAATGATGCCTTTTTGTTTCTGCAATGTGTGTTTGGAGCACCGATGCATGGGAGAAGCAAACAAGTAAATACTTGCAGATCCCACCGGTCGTGCGGCTTCTCCTCTTGCATATACTGCTGCATAATTTCACCAAGACCAAACTCATTTACTAGCAAATCCATGAGACACATATAGTAATATACTGGCACCCAAATTAACATGCACGAAGCAGGTGTGACATTTAACATTTTTTCTTTTGACTAATATGGTTGTTATTATCGTGCTTGTATGTTTATTCTGGATAGTGCACCTTTTTGCACTACTGCTATTGTATTTTTCTTTAACTACTCTGCTATTCTGCTATTATGGTGTAAAATAGCATTTTCTATGGTTATCTATGACAGCCCACGTAAGAAAATTAAAGTTAAATGTGCTATTATTAATCATTTTTCATTTTTATTTTGCAGCCCTATTGAGTTGTCATTGAATTTGAATCATAAACCTACGGTCAAATCCCATCGTGGTTAAGCGGTATATATTAGTATTTGTTCTCTACTGTGTGAGACGATTAAGTGATGAGAAAGAAACTGATAATTCGAATGGAGGAAGGAAGTAGAGACAATGGAGTTACTTTATGCCAAATGCTAAGAGCTGCAAAACTCAAGTATTTTTCGTGTTCATTCACTTCATTTCTTTTATTGTCTTATAATTGGACTATTATAGAATTGACAAATTTTCTCACGCTTTGCAAAGATTGTTGACTTATTCAAAAAATTCTCGAGTTCATTATCAAGGTTGGGCTGATTTTAACTAGCCTCTATAGTGCGGATTAGGATAACATATTTGAGCAAGTGAGTATAATGAAATATTATTTTCCTGTTTGGTATTAGTTTATCATGTCATTGGCAATTCACAACTGATTAATTTTGTGACTTAGATGAAGGCTGTCACCCAATGGCAATCACAATTGATTAATTGTATGATATTGTCCATATAGGAATGATAAAATTATCGAGCCTCTTAATTTATTGTTTCAAATGCATATTTGCATATGAAACTTCATTTAGAAGTAACACACTCAGATAATAATTTAATTATCCAGAAAAAAAATATTTGGAAGCCATTTGGGCCAACTTATGCTAAAATATGAATTTGTTCATGGAACCTCTTTTGTTGAGATGCAGGAAACTTGCCCTTTGAATTTGATGCATTGACGAATAGTGAGCATGCATGGTCACTGGCGTGTATTTCAATCCATTTGAATATAATTTGAATACTATTTGAGATTTATAAACCCAACGAGACACATAAATGGATCTAGACACAAATTTACGTAGCTTTGGTTTTTGCATTCTAATTAATTAATATATATTAGAGCTACATGGAATTTGTGATGTTATGTTGTTGATTTTAGTTATATTCACCATCTTTATCTTGTATATCTATTCTAAATTTCATGATAATATATTTCTTTTACATCTTTCAAATAGTGCCTTATTAACTTGATCAAGTATTCTAACTTGCTAAGCAATTCTATAGCATCGGTGCAAATGATAGTGAATATGATACAAATTTTGCAATAATTCTCTATTGCGGCTATGTCTTGAGCTATATAGACATATCATTGCTCACCTGTTGCCCAATTTCATCAATGACAACCTTGAGTTTACTTGGATTAATAGTTTGACTTTTCTTATTGAGTTTAGAACCTTGAGTTGTTGATTAATGACGAGCTTGTGTCATGAATTGCAAACTGCTAGTATGAATCAAATTGCGCTCCATTTGAAGAATGATATATATCTTAGTTGGATGTCTAGTACTTTTGTTTGTATCTTGTAGCATTCCATTAGTGAGTTGATTGAATATATTTTCATTGCGACAATCATGGTTTGGACATTTGTGATCAATCAAGAGCTTGTAACTTGAATCTTCTGGACAATAAATGTTGGACGTTACGGATTCGTTGATTCGTGGTGTTAGTTATGAAGTTTGTTTTGCTATATTTTGGTAGATTAAATGTACAACATTGTAAGAAACTTCCAGGACATGCGTTTTGCTAGGTTTGGTTCAAACTTTGTATGTTTAAATAAACTTGTAGGCTATATTTTGTATGAAAATTTTCATTAATATTGTATAAATTCCAGTTAAGAGTTGATGTGGATTGAGTTTTATTGTATAAATTTCAGTTATGGATTGAGTTTTATTAAATGAGAGTAAATGTACAGGAATGTATATAAAATATGTTTCAAAATAATAGATAAAAATAAATAAACATGCAAAAGAAACAGTCAAAGGTAGCAAAAACGTGTAGGCGAACGTTGTTAAATATGTTGTCAAATGTAAAGACAACATGCATGTAAATGTTGCTAAAAATAAATGACAACACGCATGTGAACGTTGCTAAAGATAAATAACAACGCACAGGTGAACGTTGTTAAAGATAAATGACAACACGCATGTGAACGTTGCTAAATATAAATGACAATGCGCATGTGAACGTTGCTAAAGATAAATGACAACGCGCAGGTGAACGTTGTTAAAGATAAATGACAACACACATGTGAACGTTGCTAAATATAAATGACAACGACCACTGAACGTTGTTAAAAATATAAATGACAACGTATAACGTAACGTTGCTAAAAGATTATTAAAGACAACGTGTATTGATCGTTGTTAAAAGTGTTATGTACATTGCTAAAAAGTTAATGGCAACGCACTTATTTTCTTTGGCAACGGGCAATGCCTATTGTCGTAGACAGAGACTTTTCGACAACATCAAAGGCCGCAACGTATAGGTGAACGTTGCTAAATCCCTTTAGCAACGTATTCAGGCCGTTGCAAAAAGGGTCTTTTTCTTGTAGTGAAATGGTACGTTACTCAAACTAAACAACCATCATCTCTCTATGAGTTTAATAATTTTTTTTCCTCTCAGCAACAACCATCCTCTCTTCAAGTGCTTTCATCATTTTGGAACTAATACCGTCCGTATTTACACCAATACATGTGCTCTTAAATAGCCTCTTTACGAAATTTAGGTTCCAATTTATATTAAAACTTACATATTCTTTATAGTGCAACATTATTTTACTCAAAGTCCATCTCAATCTATAGGAAGATGTAACATAACAATTAAAATATAACCCCATATACTAAACTTTTCTCATGGTATGTTACTAAAACACTAGTATGTAAATAAAATATAGGGTTAATTACACTAATGGTCTCCATTATTTCGTGTTTGTAACGATTTCTTCCTCATTCTTTTTTTTAGCGAGATATCATTTCCATTCTTCTATTTATTCTCATGGATGGTCCCCAATTTTTTACTATTCTGACAATTCTTTGATAATTTTGCCCCTTGACTTAAATAAATTAAAATGATAGAAAAAAATACAATGAAAGTATTGTAATTGAGTCCTTAACCTTTTCAAAAGTACAAATAAATCCTAAACTGTTTTATTTTGTACAGATAAGTGTTTTTTTTTCCAACAAAAAAAGGAATCATCTTTTCTCCAACACATTTTCCAAATAAAATTCATTTGCCGTAAAACATTTTCCAAATAAAATTATTCAGACGGCGAGGCCATCAGCTCCAATTCCAGTTCAATACAAATTATAATCGGCTACCACCGCTTTAGAGTTTGGTATCAATAGAGGATAGGAGCAGCTGAAGTGTATGTACACTAATTCGCTAGATAGGAGAAAAAATTCTCAAAAATAACTTAAAAAGCACATTGTTTGAGAAACCTGTAATGGCAAACTAACACAAGGGACGCCTCAAAAATGCCGGCTAAGACACCCCCATGCTTCGGCTCAGCGGGATTCTTGGAGTCCACACGTGAAGATGAATATTCCTGAACTCGATGGTGTAGATTTCGAGAACGTTGGCGGCAGCGATGATGAGGTTGGGTATTGGGCCAATTGACTTGGTGAAGGTGGGGCGATTGCGGTCCCTGTGTCGTCGACGAAAGCCCTGAGAAATTTGGGGAGTGAAATTGACTTGCAGAATAGGTGATAAAGCCGGAGGTGCGGTGTTCGATGCCAGTAGCCCAAGGTTCGTATCTCAGCAATTTTAACTCGGTTAATATTTCACATTATTACTACTGAGTCAATTCAGCTCTTCAAATCTCACCGTTCACAAAATTACCTCTTCATCGGCTAAAATTGCCAGTGGAGTGACAGTGAAACCCATTCGTAGTTCATCAAGAATTAAAATTCATAGTAGTTTTGTGCATTTTTTGTGCGTTTTGTACAAGTTGAATATAAAATCAAAATCCATAGTAGTTTGGAGAAGAACACATATCTGTATAAAATAAAATAGTTTAGGATTTATTTGTACTTTTGAAAATATTAAGGACCCAATTGCAATGCTTTCATTTTATTTTTTTTCTATCATTTTAATTTATTTAAGTCAAGGGGTAAAATTGTCAAAGAATTGTCAGAATATTGAAAAATATTGATTTGGGAACCATCTGTAAGAATAAATGGAAGAATGTGGACTATATCTGCTAAAAAAAAGAATAGGGATGAAATCGTTATAAAACCTAAAAGAATGGGGACCATTAGTTTAATTAACCCTAAAATATATAATACTTTTGTCATGATATGTTACTAAACTATAACCCCAAATGTCATGGTATGTTCCTAAAATACTAATTTAACTCCAAATGCTTGACTTTCTAATTTCATCTTAAAATGCCTAAAACACTAAAAATTAACGTTTGTAAGACCAAATTGATACTATGACACGGAAATGATAAGCAACTTAAGAATTCACAAGTAATGGTGTATATTCCCAAGTTAACATAATTTTCCAATAATATGTCATTTAATTATTTGATGCCCTTACTAGAACCTATAATGAAGAAAGCCAATGTTCTCTTCAAAGGGGCTCATGCAAAGGATGAATTCACCCTGTGATAGATCTGGATTTATTCTTATAGCATAATTGGCACAAACATGACACACATGCATGGAATCATATTATTTTCACATGTTTAAGCACATAAATGAAGCAAAAACTACGTGAAGAAAATCATAAAATCCTAAACTGCAAAATCAAAAAAATCTTTGTAAAAAAAATCAATGACCCAATGCTTACATTTGGTACATATAGAAATACATCGACATATTCATCAATTTTTTCGATCATGAAGAAAGTCATAAACCTAGACTAAAAATAACAAAAAACTTTGAGAAGAACATTCAATAAAGCAATACATACATTTGGTACATATAGAGCTTCATCAACATCTTCATCAATTGATTTTTTTGACTTCTTCTTCTTCTTGCTTCGATTTGAAGTCACAAATGCCTTTCTCTTCATTCTTGTAGTTGATATTTCTATTTCAAACTCGATGTTTAGTGATTTATTGTGTGTTCTAATCATTGTTTGATTGAAAAACAAGATTAAGGAAATTGGGGTGAAGAAATCGATTAGGAAAATTGGGGTTTTTGGAAAAGTTGGAAATATAGAGAAAGAAATTATTTTTCGACAATTGGGCTATTGTCGTGTGGGGTGTTTGGGGTATTTGGATTTTGTCTATTCTATCCTTAATAGTTAGTGGGTCAAATTCATTATAGTTTTTTTAAAAGAGGGTAAATATTAATATTTCAAATATGAAGGTATATTTAAACTTTTTCGATTAGAGGGTATCGTGGTAATTTTCACTTTTCAATTTCAAATGTTATTAATGATAGAGCCGACTGCCACCAAAAATTTTCTTTCTTTAAAATTTCTTGAGTCACTCCAATATTTTGTAACTAAACTACATTAGAGACATTAGATCCATTTGGATCATCTCAGTAGTCAAATAAGCTAAAGAGTTTTTCTCTTTAAGCGCATGAAATAAAATATCATGTTTTAATTCACGCCTACTTTAAATATTTACATTATCTTATGCGGATCACGAAAAACTAGCCATTACACCTTGAGAGGCCATTACGTGTTGCGTGCAAAGATTCGATGGGTGAGGCATGATAAAATATTTGAAGGCTCCAAATCCAGACGATGAGGCTTTTAGATATAAAATTTTTAACTTTTCTTAGCTTTGTTCTTATGGTTTCTAATGCCTCTATCTACATTAATTGTTTGTTTATCGTTTTTTCAAACACATTTCAAAAACATGTATTTTCATAAATGTATTTAAAAACTTGCGGATGATCGATAAACAAACAATTAATGTAGATAGAGGCATTAGAAACCATAAGAACAAACTCAGAACCAAAGTTAAAAAAATTTATATCTAAAAGTCTTACTGTCTGGATTTGGAGCCTTCAAATATTTTATCCTGCCTCACCCACTGAATCTTTGCACGTACACACAGAATGGCCTCTTGCCTGAAGGTGTAATGGCTAGATTTTCAGGATCCGTACAAGAAAATGTAAATATTTAAAGTAGGCGTAAATTAAAACAAGATATTTTATTTCACAAGGCTTAAAAAGAAACACTCTTTAGCTTATTTGATTATAAGGATGATCCAAATAGATCTAATGTCTCTAATGTAGTTTAGTTATAAAACATTGGAGTGACTCAAGAAAATTTTAAGAAAGAAAAATTTTGAGTAAAAATGCGGCTGGTTTCTCTCCCTCTCCAAAAAATATTCCCCCCCAACCCAAATTAGTAATTTCTTATTAAATTCTTCACCATTTACTATGGATGACCCTCTCCAATTATTGTTTGGTGCATGATAATAAATATTAATTATTTTTCTATTATTTATTCAACTATAAATATATGAAAATTAAATAAAAACATAGTATTATCCCTCATTCCAAAAATACTAAACGTTTACAAAATGATAACACAAATAATCTTAAATCATAAATTACCAAGCAAACTTAATCTAAGGAAATGAGTACTGGTTGCTGAAAAACTCAGAGGCAGTGTCGTAGTTGCTACTATCAATGCTCGTAAATCTATTGTCTGACATATAGTATGAGTACTGTGGTTTTAGCACATCGTACGAGTAGTGTAGGTCCGACGCATTGTGCGGGTACTGTAGGGGTAATGTGTTGTCCAACCTACCAATAAAGAAATTATTAAAAGTTGAAACGCACAACCCATTAATTATGAAGGTAATCAATCAAATAACACATGCAATTAACTTACCTATTTTGCAATATCGGACAAGTTCTTTTGTCATGCCTACTGTTGCCACAGGTGCGACACTGTCTACTCGAATGGGAGAGTGCTTTCTCCTTCATCAACTTCAGTTGCTTCCCGCACCCTTTTGCTCTAACGGGATTAGGATCCCAAACAACATTCACGAGTTTTGTTTCTACTCATCCCAATATCGCCTCCACTATCAATATCTTTGACGCGTATACGCAAACTTTGAAATTCACCCAATAGAAAGGTGCTGCAAGCATCTATTAAATATGCATCGTCAACCAACTCCGAAGCCGCATGTGCCAACATCCCATGTCGGGACATTAAAGATTGACCAGAACTATTATCGACCGAGAGTAGTCGACAGATCAAACACTAGGGCCTGCTTGGCATGCTTTGTCCACCTACGGAGAATATACTTCCCCAGCAATAGCATCACTTGTTTTATCTTCATGTAGCATATCATATGTCGGCATGGATAACCATCAAAATCAAACATTTGACAACTACATGAGATGCAATCAGAGGATGTGTAATAAATAACTTGATGATGTCGATCAAAACTATTTCCTGGCTCAAAGCGCTGAACATCGTAGACTTTAACATCATCAGAGCTTGTTTTCTTGGAGCAGGTGTAGAAATGAATATGTTCAATTTCCTTCTGGAACAACAAAAAAATCTTCTTGGTGTATATCTGCAGCATTTGATTCTCCATCATAGAAGCTGAAGAAATCCTTGGCTTCTAGTTTATATCAATATGGTTGGCTACTAACTCTGCATGCCTCTGATGAGCTAATGCCCTGTTAAAGCGTGTAATGAAATCCATCAAAGAGTTTTTCTTGTCGACATATTTCTTCAAGAATGAGTGACCGCTCTCTGATCTTTGGCTAATAGTCATACCAGCAGCAAACACGTGTCTGACGTATGCTAGTACCCATCGACTACATATTTCATACATACTACTCAGCTATTCATTACTGCCTAACTCTGTGGTTTCCATTACCTCTGTCCAATGTTGTTCAAACTCCGCTGGTGACTCAGATTGTTTAATGATATTAACAGGACTATGATACTAGTCATTGAACAATACAACATCCATCTTTTCAGAAAATTTGTTCAATATGTGCCACAGACAAAAACGGTGCAATGTGAATGGCATTATCATTGATATACCTTTTGAAATTACAGTATCTTGATCAATGATAATCACCCCTGGGCCATTTGGGTTGGCATGGCTTCAAAGAACTTTGAAAACAACCAAACAATTGATTCTGTCGCCTCGTCGCTCAATAACCCACATCCAAATATAATGGTTTGGCCATGGTAATTAACTCTAACAAATGGGACAAAAACCATAGAGTACTTGTTCGTGTTGTATGTTGTGTCGAACACTACAACATCGCCAAAATAGGCATATGACTTTCTTGATTCACAACGACTTAAAAACATTGAACAAACTTATTCTCTTCATCGGTCTCATAATCAAAGAATAAGTTGGGATTCTTTTCTTTCTCAAACGCAAAATACTCAATCGGTGTCTCTCGAATCATGACCCAAAGATTTCTTGTCGCGCCTTCGATTTATAGTTCCTCATATCTCTTTCTACATACACAAGCGATGAAGGATATCCCGCATCAATCTCCGTAAGTCAAATTTGTTGACATGTTGGAATATTAGCTTCGAAAATTGTTGCGTAAGAGCCTTCTTTGTGGTCGATACACCCAAAGTGATCTTAACAAGTGTACCCTACTTGGAGTAGCAAACGCATGGTTATGTTCCTCCACAAATTTTCTAACAATCCACCCTACGCATGTTTGTTGCTTCACTACCGAAAATCTAGCATTACACCCACATCGTGTATGTCCACGATTTTTTTCACAAACCTGTGGCATATTATCTTTACGTCGCATCTAGTAGGTCTTGTCCGTCTTGCCCTCTTTAGAGCACACAAATAATTTTCAAAAATACTCATTCATCTCCTTTTTCTTCTTACTATTTGCTATGCATGTATTGAACACTGCTTCTTGTGTATATTGATTGTAAAAATTGTACACGTCCTCTGATGATTCGAATTCTTGCCCAATTTGAGGAATAACATTGATATTCACTTGAGGAACAAAAATATTATCACCACTATCAAATTCCATCCTTATAAAATTTTGAGAAAAAAATCGTGTGTTTTGTTTGAGAGTGTTTGCAACCGAAAATGTTTGATATCTTGTAAAATAGTGAGGATCAAATAGAGGTTGAGGCGATTTAAATAGCTAGAATGGAGTAACATATTGGGATGGGGGGCCATTCGCAAAAAATCATGTAAATTTTTAAAAGGAGTAGGGGGCCATCTGCAAATACCGTGAATGGAGTAACGATTGGGGTGGGAGGCTATTTGACTAAAAAGAATGGGTGGTGGGGCCTAGCTGGTTGTCTGAAAGATGAGAGTAGTTGATATAAAAAAAGGTAGGAGAGAGAAGGCGTATCACCAGCTGCATTTTTTGACCAAAAATTGTGGGAGTGGGAGTGGGAGTGGGAGTGGGAGTGGGGAGAAGTGAATTGCCCACCGCTAACACACATGGCAATCGGCATTTTATGTGTTGCCCGAATTTGGGCAACACATAATCCTCATTAGTGATAATTAAGCCAAATACACTTTTTTCTTCTAAAACTAAAAAATACCTTCTTCTTGAAATCTTTTATATTTATAAAGATGGCAAAAACACCTGCCGTCCCTAACCCGCCCGCTTATTTGGGTAATAGGGATAGATCCGGAGAAGAATTTTCTACCCTGCGGAGGTCGTGTGGCATGTCCGACCCCATCCCGCCCCCTGTCCTCATCAAGTTTTTTTTTGTAAAATCATAAAATAGAATACAAATTAAAATTTTGCTAGAAATGGGCTGAAGAAGAATCGAACTCGTGTTGAAGTTATAAACCACAAATCTCAACCAATCTTGAATTTTTTTTTGTTTTGTTTGCTACAAATATTTTTAAAAAATTTTTTTCAATTATTTTTTCAGTTATACAAAAAATAAAAAAAATTAAATTAAGTGGTATTGGCGGGTCAAAAAGATTGCCCCGCCTGCGTAATTCACGAGTCATGGGCGGGGGCCGATCCGCCCGGACCGCCTCATTGCCATCTCTAAATATTTACCCTACATCTAAATAATACATTTAAATATATCTCTTCTTTTATTGTATGTAACTTTTTATTATCAAATTCTCTCTCTTCAACCTCGAACCCATCGCCGCCACTCACCACTTACCGCCACCGATGTCACCACATCACCACCGCTACTACCTTCCAGTTCGATCAGGTTGTATAGATCTTAAAATCCTCACAATCTATAACCTCATCACGTCAATCTACATATAAATCCTACCTTTCTTCTCTCTCTACATAGATAACCTTTTGGATATCGAGTTGTTGGATAGGCCATGCAAAGGTAAGAGCAATGCTCAGAACAAATCGTATAGTTGGTGGCTTAATAACCGGATTGAAAGTGTCATGAAAATCAAGACCATGTGTTTGATGAAACCCCTTCACTACCAAACGTGCCTTGAATCGATCTACAGAATCATCAGCCTTGAGTTTAACCCGGTACACCCATTTGCATCCCACCACTTTGTAATGATCAAGTTTAGGAACCAACTCCCAAGTGCCTTGAGATTTCAAAGCCGAGAATTCAAGCTGCATAGCATTTTTCCATTCTTTACGTTTGTTGGCCTCAGTGAAAGAAGAGGGCTCGACTGGTATACCTGTAGCAACAATAAAAAATACACGAGGTTTAAAAATGCCAGATTTAGCTCTTGTCACCATTGGATAGTCATTACGGGATAATGGTGGATTCTCATGAGAGCCATGTAACTCTGCTGCCAGGGATATAGAAGGAGGTGAAATAATATTGGGAGGCTGAGTGAATGAGTAATGAGGCGAGAGAGGGTGATGGAGTGGTAGGGGACCGAGAAGTAGAATAAGAGAGATGACTAGTCAGTATGGCGGTGAATGATTTGGAATAGGAGAGGCGTGAAATGGTAGGGACCAATTACTAGAGGCGGTGAAGGTAAAAGAACAAGTGGAGGCTATTGTTGTTGAAGAGGAAAAATGAGCTCATTAAAAACCACATGACGAGTAATGTAAATACGACCAGTCTTATAGTGCAAACAAAGATAGCCTTTATGTTGGCTACTGTAACCGAGGAAGACACATGACTTGGAGGGAATTCCAACTTATTGGAGTTATATGGTCGTAAGAATGAGAAGCACTCACAACCAAAAACTCGTATGTGAGAATAAGAAAGGAGTTTGTCGTAGAGAACCTGATATAGAGAGGAGAGACCTAAGACACGAGTGGGCAGTCGGTTAATTAAATAAACAGCAGTAGTAAATGCATATGGCCAGAATTTCATAGAAATGGAAGCATGTGCAAGTAAGGCGAGGCCGGTTTTGACAACATGACGGTTTTTGCATTCAACCCGCCTGCTTTGTTGGGGTGTGTAGGGGCATGACAAAGACAAGGAGAATACCATGAGAAGTGAAGAAGAATGAGAGTGAACGAAACTCCCCTCCCTAATCCGAGCGAACTTGTTTAATGTGTGATTCAAATTGAGTGAAACCCATTGTTTTAAAAGTGAGAAATGTTTGATATGCTTCATCATTGGATTTAAGTAGATATAACCAACTAAATCTAGAGAAATCATCAATGAATAAAATAAATTATTTCACACCAAGAATGGATTGAAAAGGAGAAGCTCTCCATAGATCCGAATGTATTAATTCGAATGACTTAGAAGCTTGAGATACATAGTTTGGAAAAGAAAGTCTATGAGACTTAGCTAATTGACATGAACTACAAAATGAAAAATGGTGTGTGGAATTAGACTTGGACACATTACAAGAAGACAAGACTCGAGAAACAATGTCACTAGCCGGGTGTCCCAAGCGAGAGTGCCACAAGTTAGGGTCATTGCTGAAAGTTAGAAGGAGTTGTGGGACGAAAGTACTGGCTGGAGATGGATCACAGACACCATAGATACCTTGGTCAAGTTGACCCGTGAAAAGGACCTGCTTGCTGACCTGGTGTTTCACAATAAAACAATGAAGATAAAATTCCACAAAAGCATTATTGTCTTGGCAAAGTTTGGATACACTTAATAGATTTTTGAATATAGAAGGTGAATGGTATACCTAAGATAATCTAAGAAAAAAAATGATAGACAGGTAGAGAAACATGACCAACACGAGAATGGGAGCAAACTTACCATTACCAACTATAATTTGATTAGCCCCTGGTAAATGGTTGAGCCGCCTCTAACATGTTTAAATTCAGTGTAAAATGATGTAAAGCACCCGAGTCCATATACCAATAGGGGTCACCAACAGTGGAGGTATTTGCATGTGCTGATTGTTGAGATAGATAGGCATTAAAAGGTTTTGGAGTAGGTGGTTGGTACTGCAGATTGGTCCGGTGGTAGCATATGTAAGCGGTGTGACCATGTTTTTGGCAAATTTGGCATCGTGGTCGATTTTGTAGGTGTGGTATTGGAGAAAAAGGAGATGGAGACCAGGGTTGAGGTTGTTGTGGGGGACGTGGCTGCTGGTTATGTTGTGGGAATTAGGGATGGGCGATGAGGGCCTTTAGGAGAAAAGTTGTTGTTGTGGTGTGGTTGGGATGATTTCGACTTGGATTTGTACTGTGGGAGATTGGCGACATTGGCTTGAAGGGAGCTCAAAGATTCAGCACAGTCTGTCTTTCCAGACGGGCATCATAGGTCGATTTTGTGGGCATGGTTGTAGAGAAAAAAGAGATGGGGACCAGGATTGAGGTTGTTGTGGGTCTTTGTGGGGGACGTGTGTGTTGGTTATGTTGTGGGAATTGGGGATGGCGAGGAGGGCCTTTAGGAGAAAAGTTGTTGTTGTGGTGTGGTACGGGATAATTTCGGTTTGGATTTGTACCGTGAGAGATTGGCGACATCGGCTTGAAGGGAGCTCAAAGATTCAAAGAAGCAGATCGCCTTTCTAGGTGGGCATAATAGCCGAGCAAAGAGGCCTGGAGACCTGAAGGTTTGTAAGATCTAGTTTGAAGAGAGGTAACGAAAGGATTGTAATCCCTACCGAGACCGCCGGGCAGGTAGATGAGATGGTCACTGTAAGTGACTAGTTCACCAACAGAAGCAAGGGTGTTGCAAATAGATCTGAATGTCTAAATATAAGCGATGGCAGAGAGGCCATCATTCTTCATGTGTTGAAGTTGTGTTCTGAATTCAGTCAATCGAGCAAAAGATGCCGCTGAGTAGAGTTGCTCCAGAGCTTACTAGATCTGAAACGTAGAAAAATAACCAACAATTTGGCTTAGCATTGAATCACTCAAAGAGGCATAAACCCAACTCATTATGAGTCAATTATAGCGTTGCCATAGATGATACTCTGGATTAGGTTGTGTCACCAGAGCATCACGAAAGTGAGAGGGACACGGCCGAGTGCCATCAATGAAGTCCTCCCGTCCATTTGTAATAATGATGTTGAGCAATTGATTTTTCCATACCAAATAGTTATTTTCGTCCAACTTGATTGCAAGAGGCTGATTTATAGAAGGTAAAGTTGGTAGGGAAAAAGTTATTGGAGCAACAAATGGAGAAGAAAGATGGGTAGATGGGTTAAGGCGGGGATTGTTAGGGGTGGTGGTGGTGGTGGTGGTGGTGGTGGTGGTGGTGGTGGTGGTGGTGGTGGTGGTGGAGGAGTTGATTTACGGCGCCATGGATACTATTCAAAGCTCGATACCATGATAGAAGATAAAATGTTGAAGGAATGAGGAATTTGCATTATATTCCTTGAATGAAAATAGAGTACACATGTGGATTATATAGTCAGCAATTCCACCAAAAAGGAGAAAGAAATGACACTTGTTCTATCTAGAAAGACCTAAAACTAAAAGAAAATAGATGACAATTTAATCAAGATTAGGAAATACTAATATTGTTTAACACTTTTCAAAATAATTCATTCCAATTTCCCCGTAAGTCCATCTTCAATACTAGTAACATGAGTATTCCCTTCTAAACTCTCGATTTTCTTCCAACCATACTTGATGCCACCACTATCTAAGGGCGGAGCCAGGATACGACAAAAGACTGGACTGGGGGAGAGGAGAACTGCCTTTACAGGGGTTCGGGGATAGCGCCCCGAATTTTTTTTTTCAAACCACAATTACTTAGTCAATTTTTATGAGAATCTAATATTTTTTTATAAGTCATAATTTTTAAAAAGCTTACAATAAGTCATTACACAAAAATATTCAAGATATAAAACTAGCTAAAGAAAGTTAGCGTCCAACGATTTTTTATTCTATAATACTTTTATAATAAAACCTATATTTATTTTATTAACAATGTCCTCTCAATAAAAATTGTTATGTAGTCGATGCACAAAAAATATTTTATAATATAATCTATATCTATTTTATCTAAAACTAAGTTATGTAGTCGATGCACAAAAATATTTAAACCCTTTAATAGTGTTATATATAATTATATTATAATTCTATATTTAATGAAACGACATACAAGTAAGATGTGATATAAGAAACCTTCTGGCACACGTAAACCTGGCACATGGAAATTCCTTCATGCAGGTACCCTCCGCCGCCTAAATCACCGGAATACCTACCGGTGATGAATTACCCTCGGCCTCCTCTAACTTCATCTCTACCGGCCTCACGCCATCCAAAATTGATTCCAATAACCTAGTCAAAATAGCGGCAATCCTAGGTAAAGCCCCTAGCGCCACCACCAGTCCACCCACCCGCCGCGCGCACACCAGAGAAGCACCAATCGGAGCACCACCCCTGACAATCTCATCGAAGGCTCTAACGTCGCCATAGGAGTGGCAGTTGCTGAGGGTTTATCTGCTGGCGAGTTGGCGCCTCCTGCTGATTCTGCCATGCCAGCATATCCGCACCATCTAGACGCACCAGCTGCATTCTCCCCTCAAGTCAAGTACAACCATGCTGCAACTCCCATTGACCCACTTGTTCAGCCAATGATGGCGGAGGTCCGCCTCAGATATCAAGCCAAGGCACCCTATTTCAAAGAATCGGTGCGATGTTGTCACGCATAGCGTGCCAACGTCTTGCGCGCAGTCGCCTTCATGCGCGCCTCGACTGCTTTTTTCGGCCCAGTCCGTTTGTCTAATTTTTCAGCCGCTATTGCTCCAGGCCCATACGTTTTTCCTCAAGAGCCTCAGTCAGCACTTAATATGGGCCGTAAGACTTATGCAGCTACTATCACTTATCGACAGACTTTTACTTCGATTGAACAGAGTTTGAGAAAGTCATTTGCTTCTGTCCTTCAGTCTTCTCCAGACTCTACTTGTCATCAGTTTGTGGCTGAGGAGCCATTTTTGCATCGTGGTGAACCAAATTTTAGTTATTATTTCGACGAGAAAGCTTCTTTCACCGAGCTATTTAAGTTCACACTTGTTGGCAAGTTTTCCCATCGCAAGCCCAAAATGGTGGAGGTACTTAATAGTTTTCAAAAGTTTGGCTTTTGTGGTGAATTTAAATTTGGTCTTATTGATTACAAACACATATTGATTCACTTGACACACGAGGATGATTATAGTAATTTGTTTTTAAAGCCAATTTGGTTTATTGAGGGTTGCCCTATGCGTATACTTAAATGGACATGTGATTTTCATCCTGATGCTGAAATTTCTATTGCCCCTGTATGGATATCATTTCCTTTATTGCCTGTTCATTTATGTGCAAAAGAATTTCTTTTTTCTTTATCTAAAATTGTTAGAGTGCCTTTTAGGATTGATGAGGCAATTACTAATTTGTTGAGGCCTAGTGAAGCCAGGGTTCGTGTTGAGGTGAATCTGGAGCATAAGCTCTCAGATAGAATTTGGATTGATCGGGGTGAATCCTTTAGTTTTTAGCAGCCTATTGTGTATGAGAGGTTGCCATATTTTTGTGCTAAGTGCCGTCATATATGGGCCATATTATTGATCGGTCAGGAGTGGATACTCTACCAAGAGAATCTATTGTTACCTGTGCTACTAAGCCTTTTGTTGTCTCTCGACTCTAAGCACTGCTTTTGCACCAACTTCTAAGCCTGTTGTTGTTCCGGCTAATAAGCATGTTGATGCTAGGGCTGGGAAAAGTAAAGTGAATGAGGTTATTGTTGAGGTTCCTAGACAGTGGGTCCCAGTTGCTAGTTCTTCTTCAGTTGTTTCTTTACCACCTCCAGTGGTTCATATGGATACCACCTTTCAGCCTACTCCTATTATTCCCACTATTGTGGCTTCAAAGCCATTTCATGATGCTGGTTTTTTCGATCCACTATTAGATTACATGATGTCAGCACCTCGTGAGTTTTCTATTTTGTCATAACCAGTGCAGCCAGTTTTTGACATTGATCCACATGCCAGTCCACGCCTCAGTAGTAATCAAAATATAGAGGCTTCGATTCTTTCCGATACTGCTAGTTCTATTCAGCTAGATGTTCATCAACAGGGACATTTTCGTAGAAATTCTTCTGATGACTTGGTTGGTTTAGATGAGAGGTAAGAGACCAATAGTTTTGTTGCAGTTTAGAGGAAGAAAAATCAAAAAGTTACTAATATTCCACGCCCGATCAAACGGATGACTCGTAATCAAGCAAGTAGTTCTTCACATAGCCAGTCTTTTTGATGAGTGTTATCATCTGGAATGTGAGAGGTGTGCGCAGTATTGCCACTCGTAGACTTAAGAAATTTGTTCAACTTCATCAGGTGTATTTTTTGGTGGTATTGGAGCCGTTTGTTTTGAGAAAGAACTTTGATTTTATTCGACGATTTCTCTCTTTTGATGTGGGTTTATCGGATAAGATTTGGTGTTTTGGGAATTTGGAGACTACTGTTACTTTGATTGTTGATCATCCCCAATTCCTTCACATTAAAGTTGAAGATCCTAGATTGGTCAGACTGTTGTTTATTACTCTAGTCTATGCTTCTTGCTCACCGATTGGACGTACGGATTTATAGGCAGGTCTTCACCACATATCCCTATTGTAGATGGGCCGTGGCTAGTTGGGAGAGAGTTTAATGTGATTGCTCACAATGGTGAGCGTACTGGTAGGAATACTCGTGATAGGGGCACTTCAGACTTTGCATATATGATGATGGATTGTGGTTTGATGGATGTAGGGTATTCTCGAAGTCGGTATACATGGACAAATGGGAGAGTTTGGAAGCGTTTGGACGAGTTTTGATTAACTCACCGGTTGCCTCGCTTTTGTTCTCGCCGGCGGTTCGTCATGTGAACCAAAGCACTTATGATCACTCACCTCTTCTGATTCAGTAGTCTTCCTGACGATGATTTGGGGCCTCGTCCTTTTTTATTCCTCAATGTTTAGTCTAGGCATCATAATTTTCGGGCTTTGTATCTCGAAGTGGTCATTTTCACCCATCTTACGGAATGGCTACTCTGCGAAAAAGATTTTTAGGCTCAAACAGGGCTCCCGTTGGTGGAATCGACATGTGTTTGGTGATATTTTTCAGAGGGTTAGGGATGCAGAGTGTAGGGTGGACGAGGCGAGTTAGGCCATGACAGAGACCCTTCTCTTTTCATTATGATACTTTGTATCAGGCTCAAGTAGTTCTGAACCGTACTTTATCTATTGAGGAGGTCTTTTGGAAACAAAAAGCAGGGGCACGTTGGACTTGTGAGGGTGATCATAACACCCATTACTTCCATTCTATAGTTCAGGGACGACGTATTCAAGCCAGGATCCGATCTATTACTTCACATTCGGGTGAGATGTTTGAATCTCCTGAGACTATTCAGCGTTCAGCAGCATCTTTCTTCTAGGAACTTTTGTCGGCTCCTCCTCAATCTATCGACCCTATTTGACCGGGTATTATACTTAGATTGGTGTCTAATGAAGACAATTTGCAGCTTAATCGGACTCCTACTTTGACTGAGGTATGAGAGGCTATTTTCAGTATTGATCCAGATAGTGTCACCGGGCGGATGGGTTTTCATCTCATTTTTTCGTGTCCATTAGGACATAGTATTAGAGAATATGTTTCGTGCGCTTTTGGACTTCTTTCTTTGAAAGGCACCTACCTAAGGGTTTTGAAGCTACTTCCATTGTCTTGCTTCCAAAGTGGGATAATGCCTGTAGGTGGTCAGAGTTTCGTCCCCATCGCCTTATGTACGATATTTAATAAGTTGATTACGAAGTTTTTGAATTCATGACCGAGTACTTTACTACTTGTGATCATCTCGGTTCCTCGTGAGCGGATTCATCTCGTGATCTACTCATTGGGGATAATGTCCTCCTTGCACGTGGTTACTACATACACTTGATACGAAAGTGCAAGGGGTAATGTTATCCTCAAGCTTAATATGGCTAAGGCCTATGACCGCATGGATTGGGGCTTCTAATATCTATTTTGGAGAATTTTGGGTTCGATGCTCTTTGGATTGATCGGATAAGAAGGTGTATTTCGTAATGTCGATTCTCGGTCCCCGCTTAATGGCGAGACCATGTGGTTTTTTCTCATCATCTCGGGGAGCTCGCATGGGGTGATCCCATATCTCCTCATTGCTTATTATTGCTTAGAGATTATTTTTCACGATTACTCACTCAACAAAGACGACATATTCCTTCGATGGCATACAAACATGGGGGTAACACTCTCATCTCTCATTTGTCCTTTGGTCGATGATATGATTATTTTCATCAATGGCAAGAAATGATCTATTAAACGAGTTTTACAATGTATTGAGCACTATGAGAGGGCTTCAAGGGGCAGTTGGTGAAACAGAGATAAGAGCGGGATTATCTTACCTAGGAGATTTTCTACTAGTCGACATACAGTGGAGCATCTAGTAGATACACAGTCGAGCATCTAATGAGTTTCGTCATCATCAATGCTGTTCTTCACTTATCTTGGTGTTCCTTTATTTAAAGGAGCCGTGAAGATCTTCTTGTATGATGACTTAGTCCGAAAGTCTAGAGTAGAATTTCGACCGGGCCTCGAGGCTCCTATCATTTGGAGGACGGATTACTTTGATACAATCAAGTGCTATCATATATTCTTCTCTTATTTTCTTCGATTATGAAGCCTCCCAAGACTATCTTGAAAAAGTTAGAATGAATATTTGCTAAGTTCCTTTGGGACTCTAAAGACCATGCACACAGATTATATTGGAAGAGATGGAAAGACCTTTGTTTTACTACTGAGGAGGGTGGATTGGGCTTTAGGAGACTGCAGGATCTTGTTGATACATTCTCCATAAAGTTCTGGTGGTTATTTAGATCTCAACGATCATTATGGGCTCAGTTTTTACTGAGTAAGTATTGTCAAGGTACCCATCCATTCATCGGCTACTATTCCTTACTATGCTTCACTTGTATGGAAGAAGTTGAAGCACATAGGCCCACAGGCTGAGACACACATTGCTTGGAAATTAGGGCGTGGGCAGATATTCTTTTGGCATGACTGATGGATGGGTAAGTCTACATTAGCTTATCAGCACCCACACTTGCCACATTCTTCTATCTAGTTGGAGACTTATTTAAATATAATGGATGGGACATTGATGACTTCTTCAAACTAGTACTATATATTATTGTTGAGCGATAGGAGCATCCCTATCACCGATGAAGTGCACGATCAAATTATGTGGAAGAATACTTCGGATGGTAGATTTACTACCAAGTTTGCATGGCAGCTAGTTCGCACGGGACATACTATTCAGGCTATTTATAGCATGATTTGGAGTTCTATTATCCTAACGACTGTCTCTTTCTTCTACTGGAGACTATGGCAGGGTCATATCCTAGTTGATGTTGTGATTCAGAGGCGAATTGGGAGTCATATGGCTTCTCGTTGCCAGTGTTGCTCAGCTATTGAGACTATTTAGAATTTATTTATTGCCAGTTGTATTGCCGACCAGGTTTGGCGCCATTTTTCTAACATTTTTCAAATAACCATTCGGTCGATGGAGGGTTTTCAGTACCTCTTTCAGTCTTGGTGTTTCTCGGGTCAATTTGTCAGGTAGGGTCATATTCGCACAATCGTTCTTTTTTTAATTCTCTAGTTTATTTGGACTACGAGAAATGATGCGAAGTACCAGGATATCGCTATAGAGCCGAGACGGATCATCTGGAGAGTGTACCATACTATCTCCTTACTATATACAGGCCGTTTATTTCGGGTCATTCATAGACGATGAAATATAGATATTGCTCCTCTTTTTAGTATCTCTCTTACTACTCTATCACTTCCTTCTCCTGTTTTGATTTATTGGCGTACTTCACTAGTGGGATCTTACAAGATCAACACTTATGGATGCGTCAAATATGGATTTACGAGTGGATGAGAGATTATTAGGGATTCATCATATCGGTGTGTTCGTGCCTTCTTCTCTTCATATGGTGAGTGCTCTATTCGGAGGCCGAGCTCGTATTATTCTTGATGGCATCCTTCTTGCTTAGAAGACTGCACTCTCATATTTATGGATTGAGTCCGACTCTACTTTGGCCATTCACTGCATCACCAGAGGTGGAGGACTTTGGTCTATTCAGGCCACTCTTTGCCACATCAGATATTTACTTGCCTTCGACCGTGATACTATTTTTCATATTTTTTGCGAGGGCAACCAGGTGGCTGACTTACTTGCTTCAGAATGTTGGGATCGTCGTTGCTATTTTGAGTACAACGCTCATGACTTACCGCGACATTACCGTAGTTTAGTTCAGATTGATAGACATAGGCTTCCTACAGCTTAGGGGTCTATAGAACTTTTTAGGACTATTTATTTAGGAACTCATTTTTATTGCTTTATTATTTATTCATTTATTAGGTTGCTTTAGCTTTTATGATTGGAGGTCATACTTTATGCCCCCCATGTATTTTTATGAGATCTTTATATATGGTTGAGGTATCCGAACCTCCCCATCATTCCTTGGTGGAGGCCCCGACAACCACACTAGGGATGTGATGGTGTGTTGAATAAAAAAAAAAGTAAGATGTGATATTTCAACACCAAATAGTGAAAAGCGCAACAACTTAAAAAATTTAAGCTTACTTTCAAATTTTGAACTTTTTGAAGTTTGAATTTCGTAGAATTAGGAAGTGCTAATATGCAATAGTCATAGTTTGGGTCATGTGAGTATTTAATTGGCCCAGAAAAAAATGAATTAAAAAGTTGGACTAGTCTAAACTAACATAAATTTTTTTGTGGAAATTAGGCCCCTCACGCCATTTTACAAAAAAATTGAAAAATACGGTCATTTTTTAAAAAATTGAAAGATAGGCATTAAAATATGGTCAATGAAATCAGCGGCTTTACAATGAATATGTGATTTGTTTGGCAGTAGTAGAAGGTCTACGCGACTGCGAGGAAGAGCTGAATACACGACTTGAAATGGGCAGAAACGTGTGCTTTGGTTAAGCATGCGATTAAGCGCAAACTCAGCTTGGAAAAGCTTTTGGTCCCAAGAATTCAGATTATCACCCACCAAGCTCCGAAGTAAATTTTCCAACAACCAATTAACCACATCGGTTTGTCATTCCATCTGAGGGTGGTATGCACTGCTAAAATTTTACTTGTGTTGGCGAAGTTTCCACAAACTCCTCCGTAAACAACTCAAAAATTGGGTATCCCGATCTAAAACTATAGAAACGAGAAGACCATGGAGGTGATAAATGTCCCAAAAGAATAAAGAGGCCAAATGAATAGAATCAGTTGTTCTTTTACTAGCAATGAAATGCGCCATTTTAGAAAATCTAACAACAACAAAGATGAAGTCATTACCTTATGAGTTCGCAAAAGACCAAGAACTAAATCTATACTGATATCCGACCATGGTTGGGTCGGAATAGAAAGTGGTAAATAAAGCCCAGAAATTACCGCATTTTCTTTTGCGTGTTGACATATTCGGCAGTGACTAAAGAAATGTGCGACCTCTTTGCACAAACTAGGCCAGAAATATGATGAAGATACCAGCACAAAGGCGCGAACACATCCCACATGACCCTCATCATGGAGATCGGTAATCAGGAGAAGTCACTGGCTACAATTGGGTATCCATTTTGACAGCCAAGTTAAGTGTTTGAATAATGAACAAGTGATATTGAAATATCATTTATACATTGTCACTTTTTGTTCTAGAAGTGACATAACATGTCACTTTTATAATAAAAAGTGACAATTTCAGTATTCATCATACAAGTTAGTGTTAAATGATAAGTTTTACATGCCATTATAATGTCATGACCTATACCAAAGCAAAGCACATGAATGTCAACACTATTTTGAATAGAAAAACAAATATGACACATTAATGATTGAATACATTGATTTTATCCATATCTGCAAAAAAAATACCGACATATGATACATTAATGTTTGATCATCCTCAATAGATGTACCATTAAGCAAAAAGTGACATAGCGTGTCACTTTTCTATCCCCAAACCACAATTAATATTCAAAACAAAATAACGATGCATTAATGTTTGGTCATGTTCAATAATTCATGTCACTTCATAATACACAACAAATATCAAGTTAAATCCTGCATTCAAATCAACCACATAGATGATTTCTAATTCAAATTTGTTTGTCTAACTTGCATACAATGTTCTGTCATTTTTTAAGCAAAAAGTGACAGAGCATGTCACTTTTCTAACCCCAAGCCTCAATTCATATTCAAAACAAAATAATGATACATTAATGTTTGGTCATGCTCAATAATTCATGTCACTTCATAATGCACAACAAATATCAAGTTAAATCCTGCATTCAAATCAACTACATACATGATTTTGATTCAAATTTGTTTCTCTAACTTAGATACATTGTTGTGTCACTTTTGAACAAAAAAAATGATGAACCATATCACTTTTGAGGCAAAAAGTGATGAGAACATGTCACTTATCTATCCCCAAGCCTCAATTCATATTCAAGACAAAATAACAATACATTAATGTTTGGTCATGCTCAATAATTTATGTCACTTCATAATACACAAATCGAATATCAAGTTAAATCTTACATTAAAATCTGCCACATAGATGATTTTTAATTTAAATTTGTTTGTCTAACTTGTATACAATGTTCTGTTATTTTTTAAGTAAAAAGTGACATAACATGTCACTTTTTAGAAAAAAAAAAAGTGACAGAGTATGTCACTTTTCTAACCCCAACCCTCAATTCATATTCAAGACAAAAAAACGATACATTAATGTTTGGTCATGCTCAATAATTCATGTCACTTCATAATGCACAACAAATATCAAGTTATATCCTGCATTCAAATCAACCACATAGATGATTTTGATTCAAATTTGTTCCCCTAACTTGCATACATTGTTGTGTCACTTTTTGAGCAAAAATTGACAGACCATGTCACTTTTTAGGTAAAAAATGACAGAGCATATCACTTTTCTATCTCCAAGCCTCAATTCATATTCAAGACAAAATAACGATACATTAATGTTTGGTCATGCTCAATAATTCATGTCACTTCATAATGCACAACAAATATCAAGTTAAATCCTACATTCAAATCAACCACATACATGATTTTGATTCAAATTTGTTTCTCTAACTTGCATACATTGTTGTGTCACTTTTTGAGCAAAAAGTGACATAGCATTTCACTTTTCTATCCCCAAACCTCAATTCATATTCAAGAAAAAATAACGATACATTAATATTTGGTCATGTTCAATAATTCATTTCACTTTATAATACACAACAAATATCAATCTAAATCTTGCATTCAAATCAACCACATATATAATTTTGATTCAAATTTGTTTATCTAACTTAGATACATTGTTGTGTCACTATTTGAGCAAAAAGTGACAGACATGTTACTTTTTAAGCAAAAAGTGACAGATCATATCACTTTTTTATCCTCAACCCTCAATTCATATTCAAGACAAAATAACGATACATTAATGTTTGGTCATGCTCAATAATTCATGTCACTTCATAACGCACAACAAATATCAAGTTAAATTATGCATTCAAATCAACCACATAAATAATTTTCATTCAAATTTGTTCTCCTAACTTGCATACATTGTTGTGTCATTTTTTGAGCAAAAAATAACAGACCATGAAACTTTTCTATTCCCAAGCCTTAATTCATATTCAAGACAAAATAACGATATATTAATGTTTGGTCATGCTCAATAATTTATGTCACTTCATAATCCACAACAAATATCAAGCTAAATCTTACATTCAAATCAACCACATAGATGATTTTGATTCAAATTTGTTCTCCTAACATGCATACATTGTTGTCACTTTTTGAGTAAAAAGTGAAAGACCATGTCACATTTTAGGCAAAAAGTGATAGAGCATGTCACTTTTCTATCTCCAATCCTCAATTCATATTCAAGACAAAAGAACGATACATTGATGTTAGGTAATACTCAATAATTCATGTCACTTCATAATGCACAACAAATATCAAGTTAAATCATGCATTCGGATCAACCACGTACATAATTTTGATTCAAATTTGTTTCTCCAACTTATGCGTACATTGTTGTGTCACTTTTTGAGTAAAAAGTGACAGAGCATGTCACTTTTTAAGCAAAAAGTTACAGAGCATGTCACCTTTCTATCTCCAAGCCTCAATTCATATTCAAGACAAAATAATGATACATTAATATTTGGTCATACTCAATAATTCATGTCACTTCATAATGCATAACAAATATCAAGTTAAATC
Organism: Forsythia suspensa; assembly: GCA_023638005.1. Classification (NCBI taxonomy): domain Eukaryota; kingdom Viridiplantae; phylum Streptophyta; class Magnoliopsida; order Lamiales; family Oleaceae; genus Forsythia; species Forsythia suspensa. Next base: position 32,503,260 of record CM042666.1, read on the forward strand.
CACGATTCAAATCAACGACATAGATTATTTTGATTTAAATTTGTTTCTCTAACTTGCATACATTGTTGTCTCACTTTTTGAACAAAAAGTGACAGACCATGTCACTTTTTAAGCAAAAAGTGATAGAGCATGTCACTTTTCTATCCCCAAGTCTTAAGTCATATTGAAGGCAAAATAACGATACATTAATATTTGATCATGCTCAATAATTCATATCACTTTATAATGCACAACAAATATCAAGTTAAATCCTGCATTCAAATCAACCGCATAGATGATTTTGATTCAAATTTATTTTTCTAACTTAGATACATTGTTGTGTCACTTTTTGAGCAAAAAATGACAGACCATGTCACTTTTAGGCAAAAAGTAACAGAGCATGTCACTTTTCTATCTCCAAACCTCAATTCATATTCAAGACAAAATAACGATACATTGATGTTTGGTCATGCTCAATAATTCATGTCACTTCATAATGCACAACAAATATCAAGTTAAATCCTGCATTCAGATCAACCACATATATAATTTTGATTCAGATTTGTTTCTCTAACTTGCATACATTGTTGTCTCACTTTTTGAGCAAAAAGTGACAGACCATGTCACTTTTTAAGCAAAAAATGATAGAGCATGTCACTTTTCTATCTCCATGTCTCAAGTCATATTGAAGGCAAAATAACGATACATTAATATTTGATCATGCTCAATAATTCATGTCACTTTATAATGCACAACAAATATCAAGTTAAATCCTACATTCAAATTAATCGCATAGATGATTTTGATTCAAATTTATTTTTCTAACTTAGATACATTGTTGTGTCACTTTTTGAGCAAAAAATGACAGACCATGTCACTTTTTAGGCAAAAAGTGACAGAGCATGTCACTTTTCTATCTACAAGCCTCAATTCATATTCAAGACAAAGTAACAATACATTGATGTTTGATCATGCTCAATAATTCATGTCACTTTATAATGCACAACAAATATCAAGTTAAATCCTGCATTCGGATCAACCACATATATAATTTTGATTCAAATTTATTTCTCTAACTTGCATACATTGTTGTCTCACTTTTTAAACAAAAGTGATGCACCTAGAGATGGCAAAAATATTCGATCCGTCTCGAACCCGATGGATACCCGATCCAAATGGAGAAAAAACCGATCCGCAGATTAGCGGGCGGATCGGGATAAATATCTGTGATCCACCGCGAATCTCGGGACGGATCGGATCGGATCGGATCGGGGCTGTCCCGATCCGTCCCGCCCCGAATTTAAAAAAAAAGAATTAAAATATTGAATTTATATTTTTTTTTTATATGTGATTTGATAATTAAAATATTTTTTGAATAAAAAATTTATCCCCTTCGACATATTGTGGACCTTGCACAAGGTTTAGTGAGGAGGATGATGATGTTTAAACTCTTATAGTATAGTAGTAAAAAGATTGTTTCAATATATTTTAAATTTTTTGAATGCCCAAAAAAATATGGATCAAGATACTGGATCAAGCGCTACGATCTACTCCGATCTGTATCCGATCCACCCCGAAATATGGCAGATCGCGGGGTGGATTTGGATCTCCTACAATTATTGTGGGGGCGGATTTGGATCAGGCCGATCCGCCCTGATCTGTCCCATTGCCATCACTAGACAGACCATGTCACTTTTTAAGTAAAAAGTGATAGAGTATGTCACTTTTCTATCCCCAAGGCTCAAGTCATATTGAAGGCAAAATAACGATACATTAATATTTGATCATGCTCAATAATTCATGTCACTTTATAATGCACAACAAATATCAAGTTAAATCTCGCATTCAAATCAACCACATAGATGATTTTGATTCAAATTTGTTTTTCTAACTTAGATACATCATTGTGTCACTTTTGAACAAAAATGATGGACCATGTCACTTTTTAGGTAAAAAGTGATGAATATGTTACTTTTCTATCTACAAGCCTCAATTCATATTCAAGACAAAATAACGATACATTGATGTTTGGTCATGCTCAATAATTCATGTCACACTCATAATGCACAACAAATATCAAGTTAAATCCTGCATTAAGATCAACCACATACATAATTTTGTTTCAAATTTTTTCTCTAACTTCCATACATTGTTGTGTCACTTTTTGAGCAAAAAGTGACAGACCATGTCACTTTCTAAGCAAAAAGTGACAGAGCAATGTATCTATTCTATCTCCAAGCCTCAATTCATATTCAAAACAAAATAACGATACATTAATGTTTGGTCATACTCAATAATTTATGTCACTTTATAATGCATAACAAATATCAAGTTAAATCATACATTCAAATCAACCACATAGATGATCTTGATTCAAATTTATTTCTCTAACTTAGATACATTGTTGTGTCACTTTTTGAGCAAAAAGTGACAGACCATGTCATTTTTTAGACAAAAAGTGATAGAGCATGTCACTTTTCTATCTCCAAGCCTCAATTCATATTCAAGACAAAATAACGATACATTAATGTTTGATCATACTCAATAATTCATATCACTTCATAATGCACAACAAATATGAGATAATTCATATTCAAATTTATTTGTTTAACTTGCATACAATGTTCTGTCACTTTTTAAGTAAAAAGTGACAGAGCATGTCACTTTTTGAACAAAAAGTCATATTCATATTGACATTTTTACAAACACATTGTATGCAAACCTGTATTGGTAACTACTATTTACAAACATGTTTAGAAGACCTTACTCAATAGTAATGATTTATAATGAAGTGAATAAAGAAGGATTTGTCTACATTGAAATCAGAATATGAGATAATTTAAATCAAAATTATTTGTATGCATTTATTAAGCATGGTATTGAATATTTTCAATAAAAAATCAGAAAATTATCTAATTCAAACAGAAACTATGAAGAAGAAATAAATTTTAGCATATTACCTAAGAATTTTGGGATTTGAGTTATGATTTTGTATTGAATTGGAGAATAAACAACGAGAAATCCTTAATAATAACGTGAAAGAGATCGGTTTTATTATGAATTTGGATTTGTAGAGAATTTGGATATGTTTTCGGGTTGATTATGGAATAGAATTTGAATTGATTTAATTTTTACCGTATTACTTACGATTGTAATAGTTTAGAATGATTTTTCAAAAAAACCCTCAATTTTATGGTATTTGTGTAATTTCCCAATTTTTTTTTTAAATAATTTGTATTGGGCCTTGGATCTGGGCTTGGGCAGTCTTGGACTACAGCCCAAGTCCTCCCTCCCCCGGGATCCGCCTATGCCGCTATCTTTGAATGTTTCTGGATTTCGAAGTCCACGTCAGGCAAGATTTAACTCGACTCGAAGGTGGGAAACATACAAGTGTTAGTAATTCTGCCACATATACATTTGTTTTCATTCTTTACAATTACGTCTGTAGTAAGGTGGATTCTACATCTAATGACTATTATTTTAAGATGTTCGTGTTTTTTGTCAGTTAGTTTAGAACAAAAATTGGTTCTTTTTTCTTTCTAATTGTGTTAATGTATAAAATTGAATCCCACGGGTTTATAATTAAATGCTAATCTTTCTCAAATTCTGCTTTACTGTCACTGGACATGGCAACTTTAGGCATGAAAAGAAAAATTGGTGGGATAAAAAAGCATTTATTGCTATAATATTGCTGATTTAATTTGCTAATTGGGATTCAATAATTTATTGGGATAAAACTGCATGCATTGCTAGAATATTGCTGATTCAATACAGTGTACTGAATTGGGATTTAGCTGGTTGTAAAATTTTGACTTATCTTACAAAATTATACAATTATGCGCATCAAATTGGTGCAACATATGCTTATATAATATGGGCGGTGCAATTGAAGCTGCTATATGAAGTATATTGTGGGTATTGTTTGAGCTTCGCTGTAAAGTTGGGTTTTGGAGTCATGCATTAGCAGTAATGATATCAAATTAAGCTCAAGCTTCTATGATTTTACCTTCGGAGGTTAAGTTTGAATTTCAATCACGCAACGGAGTGGACTTGTATTATTGTGGGAGTGCAAATCTAATGGGGAAAAAATGATACGATAAAAAATATTAGAAGTCAAAGCGATGGTGATATGAAGACTATTCTTTTCACTATGGTAAAGTATATTTTGCTGTGAATAGGGTGCCTGACTAAAGCAATGTGCTAGCTGAATGTTGGAGATCTTAAGATTGTGTTGAAGCATTCATGAATAAAGTAATTATTTATTTCAGCTCAGGTTTTTGAAGTTCAATTGTATTGTCTATATCCTACATAAAATAAAAAGAGCCTTAAAATCATTACTATTCATGTGGTCATTGAAAACGACGCCGCTTTTGATTGTAGAAAAAAAAAACAAATCTCCTCCAAAAGAGCTTCTGCATAGTGCATACCCATACCCTATCTTTCACTTTCCCGTGCCTGCATATCCGTACCAACAGCTTCCCAACCCTAAACCGCCTCCTCCGTGCACATTTGTCCACGCATGACACCCGGTGGAGATCAAGAATTACTGAGATCTCTATGGAAGCTTTTTCAATTACCCGGTCCAATTTTTTCAATTGGTTACCTTTGTTCTTCGATTTGAGGTGTTCGTTGTGGATTTTTGTGGTGAAGATTTTTGGAGTTATTAAATTTACGCTACGATATCGAAGTTTTTAGTAGTAAGAATTTGAGTTTTTCACCGATTTGTTCAAAAATCATATATTGTCAACTTATTTTGGACTTTTGCGGTGTGATTGCGCATTATTTGGTCCAATATTTTGTCCCTAGCCCTCGTTTTTCAAAGATACATGTATGTTTGTGTTTTTTGTAATCGGATTTTGTTGAAGTTATTATACTTAGGTTACGATATTGAATTCATTAGTCATTTTATGATTTTGTTTGTGTTTTATTCTAATTTCTTTTATAGGTCGATTTCATATTCTAATAAATTTGTGAATGTGTCTGTTTGTTTGTGTGAAGTTTGTGATTTTACATTTTTATTGTGTGATTTTTGTGTTTATTATGTTGTTAGGCTTTTTCTTTGTTTAGACATGGACGAAATCTGTTTTTATTGTGCTGTTTGTGTGTGGGGATTCTTTTTTTTTTTTTATGTTTTAGGCTTTACAATTTTTTCTGCGATTTTTGGTTTATTGCGCTGTTTGGCTTTTTCCTTGTTTAGATATAGAAGATATCTGGTTTATGGTGTTGTTTGTGGATAAATCTGTTTTATTTTTTTATGTTTGAGGCTTTACAATTTTTTCTACGATTTTTTGGGTTTATTGCGCTGTTTGGCTTTTTCCTTGTTTTATAGTTTTATAGTTTTTTGTGCTGTTATTCTGTTTATTATGCTATTTGGCATTTTCTTTGTTTAGATATAGATGGAGTATGATTTTATGGTGCTTTTAGTAGATAAATTTGTGTATATTGTGTTATTCGATTTCTGTGGTTTTGATGTTTTGAGGAATATGTTTGTTTCCTTAAGATTTTAGGTCGGGTCGGTACTCTTTACCATCCTAACATCACCGCATATTCATTCGATTATTCTCTGTTTGAATAAATTATTTAACAAAAAGTGATTTGTTTTTTTAGGAAGAGCTAAAGGAAGAGAGTGACAAAGCATATTGATAATTGTTTTAAAAATGTGAGTTCAATTCGATCCAAGAAAGCATATTAATTATTATGATGTTCTTAATGATTTTCTGGTTTCAACTTGCACAAATGTTGATGAATTCCTATGGATATAACTTGCAATAGAGGAAATTTTCCAATTTTTATTGTATTTTATTTGTAGGATAAAATAAGAAAAAACTTAAAAAATTATTTCAAAGAATCATGATTAATCCATTCTATTCTTACGGACATGATATCCAAAGTCTAAAACGAATAATATATAAGTTGATATTCTCATAAAAAAAGTTATTTTCTGCTCATTCAATATTAAAATGAATATGAATTTATTCTGACCTTATTTTAAGATTGACATTAATACAATTCACCAATGACTTTTATCATTTGGAACACACAACTATATTTCATGCATCTATTTCTAATGCAAAATCCAACAAAAGAGCTCGTTCGTTATGAGAAAACATGCTAGAATCAAATTTTAAATAACTATTCGACAACTTTAGGCTACAAATATATTTATAAGGAAAAATAATCATCATGAAATTGCTACAATAATTTAGTACAACAAAGAATATTCATGATTGCTCAAGATGTTAGAGAAATTATGTGACATGGATCATAAATTTCAAATGGTTGTGTCCTCTCATCGATCAACGGATCTCAGATAAGTATCTATGCAATTAGTACTTATTTTCCGAAGCTAATGCATCCAAGGTGGTTAAGTTTCAAAGACTCTATAGCACATTAGATGCCATGACTACGGTCCAAAATTTGATATGTGCTTTCATGTCTTCGTCTCGATCTCTTCCTAACCCATTGGAAAAACAATTGATGTTTTGGCATTAATGTTTCACCCGAGTTGTTCCTATTTTATATGTCCTCCAATTTATAAGATTCTTGTGATGTTGTAGGGCCAATGGATTCCTGGAGTAGTCAATGGAATTACTACACAGCCCTCCATTTCTCCGACATATAGATGTGTTTACATGTGAGGTTTCAACCCTTCCGATTCAATGTTAAGATTCATTTAGGCTTTATTCACCTGGAGTTTGTTGATAATTTGCAAGTATTCCTTTTAACTATAGGTGCTTTGCCAAACCGGTAGATGTGACTCAATTTTGATTTGATCCAAGCAAATGTAAGTGTCAAACGTCTCTGTTTATTCATGTTCCAAGCTTTGTTAGAAACTTTTTAATCCTTGTGTTAACATACTCTATATTTCTAATTTGCTAATAACATTGTTAGTTTAATGGCCCTAGTAATTATAAAGTTTGTTGTTGTTTGGTCCATAGCTTTTTAAATATTTATTCAAGCTATTAATACTACAAAGTCCATTACTTTGAGTTCCAAAAATAAGATCATTCTCAGAATGTATGTATGCTTTGCTTTCAAATTTGTTGCATTTGATATATAGTTTATTGATTTCATTATTTCCTCACAGACAAGTTCATTGTGCCTTCATTTCTTGAGGCACTTGGGGATTTGGAAAGTCGAAAATCTTTACGCCAAGTTGCTTTCCAAGTTATTGAGATGCTTACCTTGGATGGAATGGATAAATGTTTGAACATTAAGAAGGAAAGATGTCGTCACTAAAAGAGTGAGAGTATTGATTTAGACGAGACCATTGCTATTAGTTAAAAAGAAACCCCACTAGATATGTAAAACTAATACAGGCCAGAGTGGTAGGCTGCAAGCCTGCAACTATGATTCTTGAAGAGTCAGTTGGGTCTAAAACTGCAATTTGAGCACTTCAAAGGTCAGATAGAAAATCATGACATTGGTTAGTTTTAATGGATTAAAGAATGATATGATGATGAGTTTGGAAAGTAGGAGTGAAGGTTGTACAAAAATAGAAACACGAAGATTTAGGGGGGGAATTTTAGTTTAAGCATTTGAGCTAAATAAATTTGTATTCTTGTCATTCCCAGTTGGATTTTTGGGTTTTCACTACCTCCACTAGCCCCCCCTCCTCCCTCGTCCCTCCTCCCCAACAGAGATTTTGTAAAAACAAAGATTCAAAAAACAAAGGAAAAGAAAAAGAAAAAGAAATTCATCTTGATGATATTGAGAATTTTGTGGAAGATGAATGTTCTCGAATTGAAAGAAAGGCAATCGACCTTGACAAGGTGCTTACCATTCGTAGTAAAATCAAAATACATTTTTGGCCCGATGTTTGACAAAAGACGACATCTTGTTTGAAAATGATAGGATTCATATCTAGATTAATCAAGCTAAGTGGCTGCTATAATGCTAATCTCATTATCACTACCTCCACTAGCCCCCTCCTCCCTCCTCCCCAACACCATCTCCAATGGCCACAACTTCCAGCTGGTTCTACTACCATCTTCAACATATACCTTATTACTTATTTCTTCCCATCAAAAACAACAATTCCATATCACCTCATGAGACTGAAAATTGTTAGCTTCCAAGTTCCAATGAGAGCTAATTCCTTTTTGGGTACAAAGTGAATTCACTAAGTCGTCATAAAAATAAGAGAAATTGTTCCAACACTATATTTTTAATTAATTTTATTTGTTCACTTACAATCATGTGATCATATATGTGAGGCTGCTTGGTTACGGAGATTGAAGATGGTAGGTAGTGATTTCTTCTTTATTTTTTTCTTATTGTTTTCTTCCGAAGGTGGTCGGTTATTGGTGAAGGTTTCATGTCGTCATGGGTTTTTATAAAAGTAAAAAACTTATTTCTTTTCCCTTGTCTGTTTCTCATTTTTAATTGATATGTATGTCCGTATTACTTTGTACACATGTCCATGTATTGAACCACCTGTTTATTTATCAATATTGTTGGAACACAAGAACTCGACAAATGAGCAGCCTATTTGTTTTAAAAGAGAGATTCAAAATCCCCATTACAATTTACAAATTAATTTAATCAAAAGGGCAACAAACTTTCTGCAGAAGAATTGAAATTGAGTGAAATATATTTCTTTGGAAGCATACAAGTATGCACAACATTGCTATGGTTAAGGTTAATTTCCAAAATTATAAGTAAATATTCCAGTTTAATGACAACCCATTTGTCGTATGAAGGGTTTTAAGTTGTCTCGCATGAGAATTGAGTATAATGTAATATTTAGAAGCATTCCTATAATATTGGTAGTTTACAACATTGTTTGTGAATTAGATTATTTTTTCAAATTTATGAGTAAAAAATCTCTCTAATGAAAACCCATTTTCAATTTGAGGGGTTCTAAGACCCTCTAGGTAAGAATTAAGTAAAATAATATTGGTAGACGCAACTTGCTTGTGAACATGCAGTACAATTATTACCATCGTTACTTGCTTATATATGCTTCTATGGCTTCACTTTCTTTGGCATAAATTTGTGATTATACACTTTCATGTTCGATTTTTAGATTAAGATTAATCCCATAATTGTGTGTCTGTTGTATTTATTATTTTCAAAATCAAAATAGAAAGTTGAGGAAATAACATTGCTGCACTTCTCAGGATTGTTCATTCAAACTAAGTTCTGAATATTCTAAGTTTTCTACCCAAAAAGCACTGATGATAGAGCCTGACATTAGAATTAAAAATGTTGTCATTAATTTGAATGGATTTTTCGTGAAATAGAATATGAGAGGCTTCTGAATTGACATAAAAATAAGATGAAGGGAGATAATTGGTATATTCAAAGCTATTCTGAAATGATCTGGAAAAGCTTTTGGTTAATTTGAAGACGTGTAAGTTCTAATTTTGGTTTTTAGGTGTTTTGGAATGTGAATTTTGGAAGAATTGTAGTTTTATAGTTGATTAAACTGTGAAGTATGCAATTTTTTAATTATTTTGGAAAGTTTAGTATTTTTAATGTTCTTTACTTTTACAGGCTTATTTGTTTTGAATTTTTTGTTAAATTGTTTTGGAAAGACATGTGAGTTGTTACTTTATTTTTTTAGTTATTTAGGAGTTCAACTTTTGGAAGAATTGTAATTTTATAGTCTATTAGATTGTTAAATTTGCAATCTTTTAAAAAATCTGGAGAACAATTTAAATTTTGTTTTATTATTTTCTTTTTGTGTTAAGTTTTTGTGTTTGTTTAAGTCGATATAGTAAGTGATTGTAAATTTAATTCTGTTTAAATATAACAAGGGTGTGATATCTATTTTAATTCAAAATTAATAAATATTATGTTTTGTACAAACACCCTACCTCGGCAAACCAATTCAATTAATATTATTACAAGCACAATTTTAACTACAATACGTGCAACGCACGGGACTACACTAGTCATAGTGAAGTTGCTAGATGGGTGGCAATATTTTATTTCATTACAATTGTATTGTGTATATTTACTTTGATTATTGTGTCGGTAATAACAATCATGCAACTGTTTTACCTATGCTTTCAGATTGTGTTACCATATTTTTTTTATATTTTTCGGTGCATGTTATATTAAGTAACACACATGTTATTTTGTATTAGAAAAACATGAATCATAGTTTTTCCTCTTCATTAACATGTGTCTTACTATAAAAAGTTTTGAATTCAGTAAAGTACCATGTACACCCTAGTGTAGTCATGACAATGGGCCCGTCTCGGCCCGTGAAGTGACAAACCGAGCCATGGTTCGGCCGGTCCAAAAAATATGGACCCGGACCGGCTCGTGGCTCATAAGCCACACGGGCCCACGTGATTTTTTTTTTTTTTTTTTTTGAGTTTTTTTTTTTTTTTTTTTTTTTTTTTAGAGTTTTAGAAGTTAGAAAAAATTTATTCACCCATCCACGGCTCGGCCCTTTTTTATTTTGGCGGCTCGAGCCCATGACCAACAGACTTTCAAGGGTAGGGCGCCCGCCATCCCTACCCTAGTGTGTCAAACTTGTTATGAGATTTGCTTTGTTATTGTTGGGTTTTTAAAATAATTAACATGTTGAGGTAATTTATTGCTTTCGGTAACATGGTATGTTATATGTGCTATGTAAAATTTAAAAAACATATGTTACTTTGTATTAAAAAGGCATGGATTATGGTTCTTCCTCTTTAGTAACATGTGTGTTACTATGTATTACTATTGCTTTTCGGTGCATGTTTTATTTAGTAACACATACACTACCTTGTATAAAAAATGCATGAATCATGTTTCTTCCTCTTTAGTAACATGTGTTACCATATAGAGTTTCGAATAAAGTAACACATCATGTGTGCCTTAGTGGTGGTGGTAACACACGTGTTAACATAATTTAAATTAATGGTGGTTGTGGAGCAGCGTTGGTTGTGATGCTCGAGCTGCGCAGCAAAATGAGAAAGTAAAATATAGTAACGCATATGTTAGTCGTGTAAAACAGTTGTTTTCAATTGAAAAATTAGAATATTGAATTTTAATGAAATTAATGTATTTTTAAACAAATTATTTAATGAGATAAATTTTAATAAAAAAATGAATAAGTGACATACGGTAACACATATGTTACCCGTGTAAAAATGTTGATTTTAAATTAAAATTGAAAAATTGATTTTAAATGAAAATAGTATATTTTTAAAATTATAAAAAGAAATAAATGTTAAAATATTTATTTTCATAAAATGATGAAACAACATATAGTGTGTTACACGGGTAAAAATGTTGTTAGTAAATTAAAAAATTGAAATATAGATTTGAAAAAAAAAATAATGTATTTTAAAAAAAATTATAAAAAGATAAAAATTATAAATTTTAATTTTAATAAAAATGAGGAAGTAAAATGTGATAACACGTGTTACTCGTGTTAAAAAGGTTATTATACTTAGTATCACTTATACCACTGAACTTTAAAATATTTCATCTACCTCGTCGAACTTTAAAACTTATTTCATTTATATCACTACGTTAGTCAACCATCCATGTTTTAACAGAAAATCCAATGTGGCGTTAATATTCCTAGTCTGCTAATGTAACCTGTGCACGTGAGATTGGGTTACTTACATCAATTGTCACTGAACTTTACACTTAATGTCACTTATACTATTGAACTTTATATCATTTAATTTACGCCACTAAATTTTAAACCCCATTTCAATTATACTACCATATTAATTGGCGGTCATGGGAGACCACTTGCATAGTATGGATTTGACCATTTGTTGCATTTTTATACTTTATAGCTTTATTTATTTTATTTATTCGTGATTTGTTAGTTTCATATTTTTTTTGAATCAAAATATTAGGGTAAATAGCACTAGGGGTCCCTAACCTTTGAACGTTGTAACGATCGGGTCCCCAACCTTTGTTCACTAGCATACGGAGTCCCTAACCTTTCAAACGTACGTACTGGAGGTCCTTTTTGACGGAAAACGTCCAAAATTTCATTAACTCACCACGCTCAATTTTTGAAGAGCAAAATGGGATAAATAGCACTAGGGGTCCCTAACTTTTGAACATTGTAATGATCGGGTCCCTAACCTTTGAATGTTGTAACGATCGGGTCTCTAACCTTTGTTCACTAGCATTCGTAGCCCATGATCTTTCAAACGTCGTACGATATATCCTTTTTGACGAAAAATGTCAAAAATTCTATTAACTCACCACGTACTCAATTTTTGAAGGGCAAAAATATTTTAAAACTATTCAAAGGTTGGGGACTAAAGAAAATATCGATCACCAAACTTGACTAAATGCATTTCGGTTTTGGGCATGACGGTGTCGGTGAGCCGCCACGCTACCACTTTCGCTTGTTTTTTCTGGTGGTGGGTGGTGGGTGGTGGGTGGTGGGTGGAGGCGAGAAGCTCTAACGACCGTCTGCGACAATTGTGAAGGATTTTACAATGAATTGGGCGCCAAATCAATCCTTCATTTCCAAACAAGGCTTGATGACGGTGACGCTCAGACGGTACACTCTGCTTTGCCGCCATGAAAAAATCTGTCGAGAGCTCTTGAAAGAGATGGACCGTGAAAAAATAATAATATTTGAATAGTGTTAAGACATTTTTGCCCTTCAAAAATTTAGGACATCCGTTTACATACGTTTGAAAGGTTAGGGACTCCTACTGCTAGTGAACAAAGGTAAGGGACCCGATCGTTACAAAGTTCAAAGGTTAGGGACCCCTAGTGCTATTTACCCCATTTTTGCCCTTCAAAAATTGAGCGCGTGGTGAGTTAACATAATTTTTGACATTTTTCGTCAAAAAAGGACATTTGGTACGTACGTTTGAAAGATTAGGGACTCCGGCTGCTAGTGAACAAAAGTTGGGGATCCGATCGTTACAACGTTCAAAGGTTAGGGACCCCTAGCGCTATTTATCCAAAATATAATTACTATTGTTGATTACCATTTTTTAGTCGATAAAATATTTTAATATAACTACGTGAGATTCGCTAAAACAATTTCATATACACATTTCTTATTCAAGATAAAATTATGAATAAAAATAATTTGTTTCTTATTCAGACTCGTTTTAGTTATATCACAGAGCTTTATTCTGAATTTTTAAATTGTCCATTACAATTTGTATTCATAATTTTATACTGAATAAGAAATGTGTATATGAAACTGTTTTAGCGACTCTCACGTAGTAATGTTAAAGCATTTTATCGACTACAAAATGGTAATAAACAAACGTGATTACATTTCTATTAAAAAAAGCATGAAATTGACAAACTTTAAGTAAATAAAATATATAAAAACTATAAAGTACAAAAACTCAACAAATGGTCAAAACCATACTGTGTAGTGGTCTACCACAAACAGCCAACTAATATGGTAGTATAATTGAAACGTGGTTTAAAGTTTAGTGACATAAATGAAATGATATGAAGTTCAGTGGTATAAGTGACATTAAGTGTAAAGTTCGGTGGCAATTGGTGTAAGTAACTTGTGTTAAAACGTTGTTTTCAAATAAAATATTGAAATATTAATTAAAATAATGTAAAATATTGATTTTTATGAAAATGAGAAAGTAACATATGGTAAATACATGGTAACGATATGTTAACCGTGAAAAAATGTTGTTTTAATTTGAAATATTTGATTTTAAATAAAAATAATGTATTATTTAAAAAGTTGTAAAATGAGATAAATTGTAAAATATTGATTAAATAAAAATGAGGAAGTAACATATGCTAACATGCTACCGTGTGTAAAATATTGTTTTCAAATTAAAATTTGAAATCTCGATTTTAAATGAAACTAATGTATTTTTAAAAACATAATAATAGCTAAATTTTAAAATATTTATTTTAATGAAAATGAGGAAGTAAAATATAGTAACACATATGTTACTCGTGTAAAAATGTTGTTTTCAATTGAAAAATTAGAATATTGATTTTAAATGAAATTAATGTATTTTTAAACAAATTATAAAAAAAGATAAATTTTAAAATATTAATTTTAATGAAAATGACTAAATGAGTAAGTAACATATGGTAATACATTTGTTGTTAACATTTGCAGTTTGTTACTAATTACTTTTAATCTTTTTTTCGCACCAAACATCTTCAATCTTTCATTTAATTGTAAATCATTATATCGTTTATGATTTTGGCCAATTCTTGCTCTTTTTTTAAATAAAAAAAAAAAAAAACACTAAGACTACAAAAAATAAGAAAAAATTGTAAATGAAGTTCCATATCTTTTCAAAATTACAAAGTCCACCCCACCCCACCCCACCACCCCACCACACCCCATCCCACCACATTTCCACCAATCTGTCATTAATGACAGATTTAAAATGGAGAAAAACACAAATTTTTTTTATCAAAAACCCAAAGTATGAATAATTTTACACAATTCTCATAAATAAAAGAAAACAAAATTTGAACTTGTAATAATATATTGAACTACCACGTTAAAAACTTGCTTTTAGAAAATTAACACATTTATTATTAAATTTAATCTCCTACTGTGTGAGACAAAAAGGGTTTGGATGGAGCTAACATTCGCCATGCGGATGAAGATAACAAATTTAGGATTTACATCATCTTCAAGCATGGACAAAGGCGGCGACAGCGCATACTAGTACTATCTAGTCACCATTCCTTTATTCCTCTTGCTTCAACTATCATCACTTGCTGTTCCTTCTTCCCGTACATCTTTCTGGACGTTGTCGTTTTCGACGAGTAAAGGGAGTGTCTTATATGTGAGTCTTCAAGTGTTCTTGAATTTGATAAGAACACTCTCACCATTGAATTCAAAGACATGCCCATCTCTATTTTTACAATTAATTTGAACAAAAAATTTTAGACTGGAAATTGGTGTGAATTTTTCGAATTTTTCAAGCTTTTGTGAAGCTCTTGGCAGTGTTGGTAATAGTGAGAGTAGTGGTGAAGATTTGCTTTAAGGATTCAGCTAATTCTATCCAAATTTTAGCAGTAAATTGAATTAAAAATATTAAAATATATACAATTTTAACTTTATATTAACCATAGTTATATAAATTATTTAACTTTGTACTTTTTTGAAAATTGATGGGATTTTATTTCTAATTTTTTCTTAATTTTTTGTAATTTTTTTTTTTTTTGTTTATTTTAAGATAATGACAAATATGTTAATAGGAACGTGATTTGTAATTAAATAAAAAGTTGAAATATTTGGTGCTAAAAAAAATTAATAATAAATTAATAGAGAAATGATCATCTTCCACACGGTGATCATGACCTTCATAACTTCTCTCCACTATGAATAAGAGATTATTTTCCTAAATTAATAATAAACTACAAAAAGTTAGAAATGAAAATTGCAAATTTTCATAATATCAACCTCTTCGAACTCGTCAATAATTCCAACTTTTTATCCTCTTTTGCTTAAAAAAATATATCCTTTTTTTCCTGGCAAAGCCAGATTTTTCTCGGGATTCCGCTCTATTCCACGAGCACGCCACGCGCTCTCTTATCTTTTCAATCCCTTCCCTCCACGTGTTCACCATCCAACAGCCCGTAATACTCCCACTCCCACTCTAACCCGTCCATCCACATCTCCATTCTCCCCCGCCTCTCTGTTTCCATCACATTTCTCCCCCTTCTCTCTCTCTCTCTCTCTCTCTCTCTCTCTCTATATTGATACATCGTACATATATACTGAAAAATGCTTTTGAAAGTTGCACCAGCTTTTGGGTTGTTGAATTCCCATGGAGAAGATCTGGGCCCTTTGTTTTCCGCTATTCATGCGCAGAAGAGTTTCGTGGGGAAAAGTGGAAATGGGTACGTGATGTGTGCATCGAAACCCACAAGCAGCAAGCCTTTAACCGGTGTCATTTTTGATCCCTTTGAAGAAGTAAAGAAGGAGCTCATGCTTGTGCCTCTACCCCTCACGCTTCGCTTGCTCGCCAAAAATACGCCGACGACTGTGAGGCAGTTATCAATGAACAAATCAAGTGGGTTTTATTTGATTTACTTTTGTATTAATTTTTTTTTTTTTTTTGTGGATTGTAATTTGTTTAATCTGAATTTGAATTTTATGTTATTTTTCTAGTCTAATGATGTTTTGGAGAATTTTTGTGGTGATTGCAGCGTGGAGTACAATGTTTCATATGCCTATCATGCCATGTTTGCCTACTTCGATAGAGATAACGTTGCCCTCAAGGGTCTTGCCAAGTAATTCTCGATAATTATTTAGAATTGGAACCTCTATCATTCGTTTTATTTATTAAATTTTGTGTAAGATGTAAATTTGTGCTTTTATGATTTGTTTTGTCAAAGGTTTTTCAAGGAGTCCAGTGAAGAGGAAAGAGACCATGCTGAGAAATTAATGGAATATCAGGTGCTTGATTATTTGCATAGATGATTTTCTTGGATTTGTTTTTCAATCATATTGAAATAATTATTTTCGCTCATTTGTTTGGTGAAATTCAGAACAAGCGAGGTGGAAAAGTTAAGCTTCAGTCTATTTTGATGCCACTTACAGAGTTCGATCATGTAGAAAAGGGAGATGCATTATATGGTAAGTTCTCTTTTCTTTTAGAACGTTTGGCTAAGCTTAAAATCCAAAAATGGTTTTCTTTTTCGCTTAGTTGGGCTATGAATAGAGTGATACTGCTAAATGGTTTTCTTTTTCTTTTTTTTTTCTCTTTTCCAAAAAATGTTTTCTTTATCTCTTAGTTGGGCTATTAAAATCCAAAAATTAGCGCCAAACATGCTAATGCTGCTCTAATTGGTGTTGTATGCTACTTCACTACTTACTACATAGAGATATTCAGTGTGTGTTTTGGGTGTGTGAAGGAAGGGGGGGAGAATGTTGAGCAGTGGATAGGTATATCCTATCTATGAATGGTTCTATTTATTTTTGTGTATTTATCAGAAATTTGTACTTATTTCGATGTCTGCATATGATGGCATCAACAAATGGGGACCAAAATACACACACATAGTTTTCCTGGGAGGCATCCATTTATTGATTTGTTGGGTCCAGTGAATTTGTTTCTTTTGTGGCATGTTTTATATTGTTAATAACGTGTAAAGATATGTATAATTTTTTTTTTTTGGATTACGTCCATATTAGTTTGTAACTATTATAGATTTTTCCTTTTATTGCTATTTGTTACTGTATAAATAGAATCATTATTTTGTAATTTATAGATAG
Source organism: Forsythia suspensa (assembly GCA_023638005.1). NCBI lineage: Eukaryota > Viridiplantae > Streptophyta > Magnoliopsida > Lamiales > Oleaceae > Forsythia > Forsythia suspensa. The sequence goes on from CM042666.1 coordinate 32,520,397, forward strand.
GTAATAAAATGTTCTTTAATTCCTTTCACTGTTTCTGTCTCAATTTATCTTTATAGGGCTGTTAAGCAATATGAAATATATCATATCCCATATTATACATATTTTACTACTTCTGCATGCCATGATATGAAACCTAGTTTGTAAAGACCTGTATTATAAATTTTAATACTCGTTCTTTTAGCACACGGATACACTTATCACGCGTTATACTTGATGAGTTATACTCTTTAATGATTTTTTTTTTTTTTTTGTGCTTTTTAAAACACAATTTTCCTAATAAAAATTAAGATTTCAACATTAGTTGTGTATGTAATATCTAAAACCTTGAATGCTGAAATATATCAGCTCTACCGATATTAATACTAAATTAATATCATTTACTACGTCTATTTTAATATTAAGCATAATAAATGTAAATTTTTCCTGTGTATGTAAGACATTCAAAATTTACTTCTCCATCAATTATCATGCCGTTGCTAACATACATACTTTTTCAATATTTTAATCTTTGTTACAAAATGAGTATTTGACAGAAAAACAAGGTAATTTATCATTGAATCAATTGCTATACAAAATAATTGACTATAAAACCAAATTCTTAATCTTGAATTTTCAGTTGTGTCTGTATAATAGATGCATTCATTAAGATCAGTATGCGTTCCCTCATATTTTTTTGGTTGATTGGTTCATTATATGATTCAAGAAATATTTCTGCTTCAATAGTAGGGTTACTGTACCATATATTTCCAGTCCCATGTTAGTAACTAGGATATGGACTTTGCTTATTATGATTTGAGTACTTCTAATCTTTACTAAAGACTAAATGAACTTATTTTTCCCCCTTTTGGATTTGTTTTACAGCAATGGAACTTGCATTGTCTTTGGAGAAGTTGACAAATGAGAAGCTTCTAAACTTGCACGCTGTAAGCCATATTCTATACTTGTTTACTTGATTTTGTTAATGCTAATGGTGTTATAAATGCTTATGGAAAGTTTGAGTGAAAATTATAGAAGTCCCTGTAACGACCCGAATTCAAATTCAGGGTTTTAAACTCGGGTGCCATCTTAGTCATGAGTTTCAGGCTTAATGAAGTTATATTTACATTGAGATGCTTCAATTTTTCAAACACAGGTAGCCTCCCGAACCAATGATGTGCAGTTGGCTACTTTTATTGAAAATGAGTTCTTGGCTGAGCAGGTTCTTTATTATGTTCTATCCATATTCTGTTATATGGTCTATTTATAGAAGAATTAAGCCATAATTCTGCATATCATGATGGTATAAGAATGATGACAAATGTTTATTCTTTCTAGGTGGAATCCATTAAGAAGATATCAGAATATGTTGCCCAGCTGAGAAGAGAGTAGGCAAAGGACATGGTATGAATACATAACTTACTAAGTAAATTTAATCGCCATTGCAAAAGATGGTCGATAGTTGTGACTCTTTCTCCAGGTTTTATGACCATCTTTTTCATCTTGGAATGTCAGGAGTATGGCACTTGATCAGATGCTTCTCCAGGAAGAGCAAGCTGCCTGACTGAAGCTTAATCCCAATTATCTGCCTTCTTGGAGTGTTTTCATGCGGTATTAGTTTTGGATTTTGCTAGAGATTTTCTGAGTGTTAGCTTGTGTTGGCAGCAGATGAATGTTGCATATGGCACTAGTTCTAGTATCTTGTGTGAACTGTAGTTGAAGATTACAAATTTTCAGTTGATTCTGCTCTTCAAATAAATTTTGTCAGTACCAGTTTGCTACCGGGTCATTTATCAAAGTTGGTAATATCTAAAGATGCTGAACCCTTTTCATTTCATCATAATTTTGGGTGGAGTGAGAGTGGGGATGGCAATTGGGCCGAGTAGTCTGTGGGCCCAGTAACTCGGCCCATTAAAGCTCGGTCCATTATGGGCCCGGGACTCATTTGAAGGACGAGCACAGGTTTGGGATGAGGTAAAGAAATTTTTCAAGGACCGAGCCAACTTGGCCTTTGAAAAAGACGTGTCAGCTCATCACTTGGCCTGGGGACCAGGCCTACTAGCTCGGCCCATGGCTCTGGGTCAACCCCAGCTTTTGGAAAAAACTGGGGGCCACCCTGCAAGTTTTTTTTGTTTTTTGTTTTTTTTTTAACTTTTTTTTTCTCCTATAAATCTCACTTAAACTTCCAAATTCATCATAATTTAATAACTCTTTCAACTTACACAATTCAAAAAACATTATATTGTTAATATTAGCTCTTTTATTGTGCAATTTATAGTTGAATTTTTACATTTCTACATAATTGGTTCTAAGCCCTGAAAAAAAAAATGTGGGTTTTAAATGTCAATTTTATCATACTTATTTCATTTTAAAGTTTTTAACTCCAAAAAAATTTTTTTAAAAAAAAAAAATTCACGTGTACTGGCTCGTGACCCGGCCCATGTGGCTCACGAGCCATGGCTCGACTCGGCTCGGTTTGTCTCTTTAAAGGCTGAGCTCGGCCATTCTTAGCATTGGCTAAGCTGGCACGACTCGACTCATTGCGATTCTTAGGTGAGAGTGTGTAGTTTAATTACTTAATATAAATAAATTTTTAAATAAAAACGAAATGTATAGTAGAATAGAATATGTAGCTATTTTTATTTCTTGAAAGGCATTCTCTTATGATGTTCAAACTTGCATCTTCCAAGTTGAAAGTGAAGTGCTCTGGCAAATTGAATTAAAATCCTATAAATATCAGGGATATTTTTTTTTCTTGTGTTATTGTGAAAACTACTTGATTTCGTCAAAAAAAAAAATGTGCATCTCAAGAATATTTTGTAAAAAGGTAATTATAACTGTAATTGTTTTCTTCACTACTAGTTACTAAAGTTTGATACTCTTATAGTAAATGTCATTTTGTTAACACCATCAACTTTAATAGTTCACGTGTCACTGTTAAATACCACGTGAATATCACGGCGTTTATTTTTTTGCCACATCAGAACATCAATTTTCTTAGGAAAAAAAATTTGAAATGGTCCGTCGTGGTACGGATTGGTTTTTGCTTATTTTTTTGTTGTTTTTATATGTATATATTTTTTTATTTTTTGGTGGTGGGGAGACAACATAGATTTCCCTTTTTCGCTGGCTGGCCTTTTCAATTTTTATTTATTTTTTTAAAAATCAATTTTCTAACATTGTGAAAAAATAAACACGGTCAATAGCACTACATGTAAACTATTAAGGTGTTATTGTTAACATAGTAACATTTACTGTAAAAACATAAAACTTTAGTGACTAGTAGTAGTGTACAAAAATAATTTTATTGACAATTTTAAATTTTTTTGGAAACTTTAATTACCTTTGCTGAAATTAACCCTTGTGTAAAATGATTATACATTCATTTTAGTTAAAAAAAAAAAATCCATCCCTAAAAATATCTTCTTTCAACATGTGTGAGAGACAATTTATCTAACATCTATCATTCAATTCTCCGTTAAGAACATAAAATAGTGAAGAGAATCAAAATTCGAGGACCATTATTAACCAATACAAAGAAACTGAGAAAAAATTGACAAAAATTCAGAACCACTTAAAAAGATGTCTGCAAACATGCCCAAAAACAGCAGTTATAAACCATGTATAATACATGAGATCCTGTTCTGTTAAACATGATAAACAATGAGGTATCAATTATCAGATAACTCTATCCTAACTACAAACTGATGGATTATACATGATATTACCAAATACCAGAAGTATAAAGAAAACTAAATGCTTCCAAAAGCGTCTTAAAATTTTATTACAAAATGCAACTAATCTTTAGTATCATTGCGTCAAGGAAAAATGTACAATAATTAAACAGTGAGATCCCAAAATTCTCCGAGGAGCATACCTTACGAGCGAAACCAATAGACATATGTTCCATCATCATCTTCGTGGTTTACAAAAGCAAAATTGAACAGATGATACCCTTCCTTCAGTACTAGTATACAATGGATGGCCTCAATTTTGCGCGTGATTTTTCCCAGTGATTGCTTCTTGGCTGAGGCGATTTTAGTTTATGTCTCACCAAATGCAAATGAGTTCTCTTACACCGGCACAAGAATCTTTCACCACCAGCAGTCTCTTCTTTAGTAAATCATCCACTTCCTCAGGCGTTTATCCTTTCTTTATAGCCAGTTACAACAAGCCATTTCTGAAACATTTTGGGAGCCATTCGACTAAGAAGATTCTACGAAGTGAATCGAGATAGAACAGTCAAGAGACTACATTCTCCATAATCAGTGGTGAAATACTTTCTCAAACCCAGGTAATTTTATTGAAACCAAATAAATAAGCAGCCTTAAACCTTCGCCGTGTGTGCCTCAGCAATTGAAGAATTGAGGTCTTCTCGAGATTGGGATCTCCTACTTTGTAGACGCATCTGACTTCTGTGGGGGGTCCAGAAGGAACCCACGTTACCACTGTCAAATTGCATCTGTCCTAAGTTGCCTGAAGAATAACTATGTGCTACACTGCTAGACGATGAATAGAAGGAAGATTCGATGAGCTGGATGCCGCTGCTGCTGAAACCAGGTCCAATATCAAACGGTCTGCGCTGAGTGTCTGCAATTGTTGGACTTAATGGCGTTTTAACTCTTCCGTCCCCTGAAACATTATAGCCACAGAACAGTTAAGATGGTACCATTTATAGCATGTTTGGTAGGGAGGATCCATTAGCGCCCAACAGTGAAAAAGAAGCTAGAATCTAGTTCACTACTAGTCCTCTTCAGTATTGCTTAACAAACCCGCACTTAGTATCTTATATACAAAATTAAGTCTCCCCTGAAACATGATAACCACATGACAGTTAAGATGGTACCATTTATAGCATGTTTGGTAGGGAGGATTGATTAGCACCCGATAGTGTTAAGGAAGAAAAGAAGCTAAAATCTAGTTTATTGCAAGTATAGTCCAGTATTGCTCACCAAACATGCACTTGGTATCTAAGTGAATCAAGTCTTAAGAAAGTATGGAATTAGGAGCACTTTTTGCTTATAAGTAAATAAGTTTTGAATCAAATAAATTTTTTATATGTCAAAGTTGGAAATAAGTTACTTAATTTGATAGTAAAGTAAAAGTTATTTATACATAAAAGTACGAAAAAAGTATCATATCTACACAAAAAGTAACTTGAACTTTTACATCTTTTTAAGCTTAGCCAGATATGCTCTACGCTCAGAAAGAGGAATTACCTGTATTTATAGGACTCCAGTGCTGAAACTGGAAAGGAGATGAAATATTGAGAACCGATGTAGATGTTACACTGTTATGCCGGAAAAGCGGGAGATATGGCCTTGAAAAGAATTTCGCCACCCATTGCCAATGCAAGACAATGCACAGACAAGGACAAACAATGAAGCAAATAAAATGGCAAAAAGAAGAACTGGATTTATCTTCACCCGGAATATGTTGTATTTATGAAATTCTACTCTATTTGGGAACGTCTTTCCAGCTTCCAACAAAGCAACTCCAAGTGTCCAAGTAATACTTCCAGAACCAATAATTACATCCCTATCAGTAATGTGCAATCCTTCTCTCAGTAGGAGCACAACATACGGCGCCCTGAAGCAGTACTGTTCTATAAAAGGCTGAGGTGCAACACTTTTTTTCGCGACATCCCATGTTTTTTCACAAAATTCCTGACCCTTATCTAAAACATCGTCTAGTGCAGCATCAGGAGTCAAGTTGAAAAAAGCGGTACACAACATATAGAAGCCAGACATAGCGTAGAACTGTCCCAAAGGACGAGGTAGATTGTCTGCAAGTGCACATGGCTGCAACTCACAGTCAATTCCTGGCTATGATCTGACCATTCAGACAGATTAACAGCAATTTTTGCTAGTGCATTACATTTTTGCCAGTTTGGAGTCCCAACAAGCCTAACCGGAACCCCAGCTTTTGCTCCTTTACCCATTTTTTTTTCCTTGAGTAGGACTTCCACCTTCTTGGTGGACAAAAGCACAATTTGAACACGTGTATTGCTCTTTGTAACCATACTGCAAACATGGATGCTTAATTTCAACGTTCCCACTAACTAGATCCGCATTAGTTATGTGAGGACGCCTCTTCAAAAGATGAGCTACAGATTTGTCAAATGCATCATTAAGTCCATATCCTGATAGAGAATAGGCAGTGAGACGATGGTTAACCGGGCCGATTCTCAGCTTTAAGCTAGTTTCGTCGTGGGCAGCTTCCTTGCCCTCAAAAGTAACCTGTAACGACGAGCCACCCAAGTCAAGTGCACCAAATGTTTCTTTTTTGGGTGTAGCCCCCAATACACCCATGTTATAGTTTAAAGCAATCCATCCATAATAAGCTTCCTCCACGCCAGTTATAATCTTAACCCACTCTCTCTTGCACAAGAAAGGTGAACTCTTAAGAATCGACCAAGCATTATTAAGAAGCCATTCTGAGTCTGAACTTGGCAGCCGACGAACTCCAGCTGTTGCATAAAGAAAGAGGGAAGTGGTCTTATGTGATTTCTTAGAATTTGTCTCTTGGCCCATCGAATGAGGGGTTTTATTGCCTCCTTCAGCCCCTGTTATATTATGCACCAATTTGTCAAACCCAGGTTCTGTTTCCATTCTGTTGTAAGCACGTCCCACTCAGGGAACCAGATTTTCTGTGGAAATCTTCCGCAATGATTTTAGTAAGATCGGAAGATTGCCACCATTGTTACTATTGACAGAAGCCTGATATAAGTAAACACGGGTCCCAGTGCTTCCACAATCAAGCACAACATAAAACTTGGATGGACCTTGAGACCAGTTAGAATAAAGAAATTGCACTGCAAAAGAAAGACAAGCAAACACTAATAAACAGAGAAGAACACAGATAACTCGAATCCACTTCTTTCGCCTGGAAGGAATAACCGATGATGCCTTCTCCTTGGAAAAGCTTAATCCACCATTTTCATTCTGCAAGGCATTTGGAGGTGTTGCATGACTCGAACTCCTCTCTATTCCAGGGTTAAGGTCACCTGCTTCTGGATCGAGTCGACGATAAGTAGACAAATCTTGAAGGGACGAGGAGAGTCTCAAACTAGTCTTATTCTCTGGGCTGGAAAAGGTATAACCATGAAGAGAATCTTGAACAGGAAGAAATCCAGGCGACTTATATGAAAGAGTAGAAGACTTTGGGGCTGACAAACGAGCAGTTGCAGAAGAAACAATTTCTGCAAATTTACTGAATACCATGTTTGCAGACACTTACAGCTGGAGCAGAAAAGAATATTTCGTCCCAGTAATTTTTACCCCTTAGTCACGAGCTATCACAAATTGGAAAATGGTGTGCCAGTTCTGAAAGCATTGTGCACAAAAACAGGTTGCAGTGATAAAATTGACTCCTGCAGATCAGCATGATAAGATTAGCCATGTAATATAATGGCAGGGAGGCTAAAAGATTTTGTTAGAAAATGAATCAATCACTGACAGCACTAATCATAGCCACTGCTACTTGTGAAACGATAAAAATGAAGTTTCTTCACACTAGAAGACAACAAACAGCCACTGCTAGTGGACGAAAGAACTAAAGTGAAGCTTTATTGTGCGGAAACCACACACTGTAGTTAGTACCATGAACAGAAAGCAGACATTTCTGATCAATCACAGACATACTGTGAAGAACTTAACTTTCGGCCGTTCCTTAAGAGATTTTTGCCTCCCACCTCCATTAGGTTTTAGTCAAAGTATTTCAACTCACTCTATGAAGTCCACATTCATGTGGGGTTGGCTAAAATGTCTGAACTTGGTGGTCAAGTATTTCAAAGAAGAAAACCAATACGTAATCAAAATATCTTCAGCACAAGCTTAACTACTAAAGCTAGTGACTTCTTATACAAGTTATTTGATTATCTGATTACAGTTAATGGCGTCAAAAGATTTTTACTTTCAGATAAGAATTCTGTAATTAATCAATTTTTTCTAAAACATAGTTGTATCTACAAGCATATAGAAAATAGGAATATTCAGTGTCACTCTTGGGCAAATAAATAACAATAAATGTTTTCTGTGATTCTAATAATAATTGGAAATAATACAATTTCCATTTTTGGTACTTTAACAATTGGTTTCTATAGATAGAGAATTGCAGGCAAGCCCTAACTCTTCTCCGAAGGACCATGTGAATCCTATCAAAACTTCTACTGCACTAGTAAGCTCTCTCTCCATAAGTATCTCCCATCAAATATCAAAGCCTAACTAGAGGGCATTGGGTTCCATTCTGCTCAAAACCTAGAGAGGTAACAAAATATTAAAAACTACCAAATGGATGAAATTGGATATCTCTATTAAATCATTTAAGATACAAAATCACCAAACAAGAAAAAAAGATTTTTTAAATCATTACTCTCACAGGGAAGGATGCTCGTTCGCTTTAATGATGATAAAGTCAGAGCTCATCTACTTTAGCCGTAGAATAGTTCAAGAAAAGAAGATTTGGATCCTATAGGAAATAGAATCTTCAATCCCAATTAAGGTTGGCACTAGTTATACAATCAGTATTTAAAGACAAAATCAACTACAAAGACAGAATTGGACAAAACAATTTTTCTTCTAGAATTCAGGATTTCGCTTCCCCAATCCGAATACATCAACACTCAAAGATAATAACTCAAACTCATATAGGGGAAAAGATCCTGTTTCAATTTAGAACATTTATAATGCATTTCATGGTAGACTTGGTTATTGATAAATTAAAAACAGGAAAATTACACCGCAACCAAGAGAAATCGTGCCATTAATCTGGGAGCAGAGACAGCCAGGCTGCTCATTTTACTCTCACCATTGATTCTATCCAGAATTATACTAATCAAGATAACATTTTTCACTGTAATTTCCATTCCCATTTGGATTTGCTTTCAATTCATCTTTGCAATCGCAAAATTTCTATAGTTCTCTTAAACGCATTTACAGTTTTTTCCCATCAAAGATCAGATGAACAGACAAATATACAGTGTATATGAACTCATTTGCAGATCTTTGAATCATCAATCCACAAAACATTCCAGAAAATTTTATCCACAAAAACGAAAAGATCAAACAATTAAACATTGATACATTCATAAAAACAAAAATACGCATCTGGACAAACAATTTTTTTTTTTTTTGCTTACCAACAGATCGTGGGAAGTTAGAATGGAGTGGAGAAACTGTCTTGTTCGGATACTCACACTTTTGTCCAAGATCGCGATTTTCTCTCTCTCTCTCTCTCTCCTCTGAGAGGGGTTTGAAGTTTTCGCACTAACGCTAAGTTTAAACATTTTCCCCTTGTTGTTTATAATTTTTAACTGCGTGTTTGGTCACCCCTAAGAGTTAATTTTAAATCAATTTATTTACTTATAAGTAAAAAAGTAAGTTTTATCTTAGATAAAAATTTGCTATTAGTGAAAGTTATAAATAAATAAGGAAAAATAGCATATCTCATCTTCAACTTTTGAAAAATGTCAAGAGATATATATTTAACCTTTAAAAATAGTACTATACAAATGTTTGAAAAAATACACATGATAGATCTTTAATAACAAAAATCCATCTATTTTAAATATTAAGATCAAATAAAAAGACAAAATTATTCCTCTTTTTAAATATGCAAAAAAGAAAAAAGAAATAAATAAAAGGGTCTTGATCTCCTACCTACTTATAATGCTCATGATGAAGTAGCATCATATGATTGGTAGTTCATGGTCTCGCACTCATTATTTTTACCAATCATGTGAAACCATCTCAGCGTGGGCATTATAAATGGGTATGATAAGTGGGTAGGAGATCAAGACCCATAAATAAAAATATAATCAAATATACCCCAAAAAATAAAGAATAACAAATATGCCATGCGGAAGATTTGTATTGTAATAAAGTATGTATATGAATGTGTCTCTGCGACAGTAGATCTCATGTTGGAAAACGAGTAAAAATAACCAAGAATATTGCAGAAAACCTTCTTACTGTTTGTAGATTGGGTGGTCTCTCTTTACGCTTCTGTCCGGTTAGCCCTTCTTGCCTCACTATTGTGGATTGGTTGTGTTTCCCAAACGGCCACCTGCCTGGAGGTAATCCTGTTTACCCATGTCCTAGATCCGTACAAGATATGCTTATGAACATGTGAAGTGTTTAGAAAAGGTTGATTAAAACACGAAAGTTTTATTCAATGAAGAAGGTTTAAGAGCAACTACTCTTAAACTTATTTAGAAACAAGTTTTTGATCTAACTGGATCCACTGTCTTCGAGGTTTTTAACCTCTGTACATGAACATTTTAGAGAAGATAAAGATACAAGCAAATTTTTCTATCTTCAAAAAAACTCCTCTTGATTTGGCTGTAAAGATAGTCTCATTGTTTCCTATGTCAATGTTTTTGACGATTGAAATAATTTTATCTAACTCGTTGTCTTCAAAGGCTAGAAGGACATTCAGGAGTCCTTAGTCTTGGCTTGTCTCATAAATGTGTTCTAACTTGTCATTCTATATATCTAATGTCGAACTTTCCATCTTTCTGATTGTCTTTTTCTAGTAATTCTCCCTTCCTTTCGAAAATCTCGAAGGTTGTCCGATTGGTTGGCTTTTGAGGAAAGTTTTGGTTTTTCACTCCTGCTATGATGATGGCTGAGTGTTGGTCCATGGCTTTTTTGGTCTTAACTTGAAAGTTCCTAAGATTTTCCTTAAGCTCTTCAATGTCATTGTCTTCGTGATTCTAATTTCATTTAGAATGTCAGCTATAGACATAGTCTATTCTCCATAAATGGTCTTTGCCATTTCATTAACCGCTTCATTTAATTGTCTAAGTTGTTCAGCTTGACTACTATTAAGCTTGTCTTTCCAATTGATATTGGTGCTCTTCGTCTCATGGATCTAGTCTTTAGTAAAAGAGGCTTTTGGTCTTTCACTAAGGTTCTTTCTTGTTGTAAGTCTATTTCTATAGATCTTCCGGAGGGTTGTACTAACCAAATAAACTCGGTTTCTTTGCGTTCTAAATAGTCCAGTAAACAAATGGTCTATCTTGTTACCTTTGGGTTCTCGACTATGGTCATATTGTGTTGGTTGTGTATGACATAACTTACTAGGTAAGATATGGAAAAGGCACGTTGTTGTTCTTGACTAAGTCTGTTTCTCCCGTATTTGTGTACGAAAGAGAGTATTCCATCAAAGTCTTGGTCATGGAGACTAATTGAAATTCTGGGATAAACTGTAAAAATAAGTTTTCTGCATGCTAGGTTTCATTCAAGGGATCCTAGGCATCCTTCTATAGGATTCTGTATTCTTTTATTGATCAAACCATAGAGATAGGTTGATCTATTTTGTCTGATAGGGTGCTACGGATCAAGATCCTAATAGCTCCTATGGTTACCCAATATAGGTTTTTGTTGTCATCCAAGTCTACCTTTTGTTTGGCTTTGTTGATATCCTGTTTGGTAAGTGGGAAAATTCCTATTTTATCATACGTATGCTATATATGTATGGCAAATTCCTTTTGGGATACACCGTAATATATGTATCTATTCCTGTTCACGAATCTGTCTATGAAGTTTGGTTGGACAAAGATTTCACTAGGATGTATGGTTAATCTAGTTTTGTAAATCTTGGCTGACCTTTTGTCTGAAATCAAAATTTCTTTTGAAAGATTTACTTTCTATTCGACCTGTTCATAAACTTCATCTATCTATGTTATATCATTACAATCTTACTGTATGCTCATGATGCATGACGATACATAGCATAGTGTAAGATAAAAGTATTTACTGTGTTGTTGTAATCATGTAGTTCATTTAAAATTTTGTATTTAATCATGTTTAATGTAGTATGATGTACATGTGTAGATCTAAAATATTGATATCTTTGTTCATAATATTTGTGTATTGCATATTTTGCTGTGAATGTAAGTATGTATGTTTCGCATAAATTGCATGTTGTCATAAATGTAACTAGGCTAACCAATCTTCTTCTTCCACCCCCACCTCCTACTCAACCAATCTTCTTCTTAAACTCCCACCTCCTACCTTTTTTCTATTTTTTTAAATAGTTAGCTAAAGCTTCTCGAGAATTGAGTACATGAGTGGTGATCTCCTCTCACGATTGGGAGAATTTATATTACCATCGCTTACATGGCGATGGACAATTGACAAAAAAAACTTATTTAATGTTAGTAATTTTTTTTGGCCAATTGTCCACCGCCATGTAAGCGATGAGTAAATATAAATCCTCCCAATCGTGAAAAGGAGATCACCACTTTAGAATACATACCTCAGTAAAATAAAAGCTAAATCTGCTCTATTTTTTACTTTTGAGATTGAGTTATTTAATTATTATGTTGTAAATGGCTCGGAATGTGATTGCATTTTGTTTTGTATAACTATAGCATTTTTCCGTTGTATATTTGAATGGAAAAAAATAAGCCTAAGCAAGACAAAGATCTACACTTCACCACAGTGTGAATCCTTATGGTCAAGTCGACGAAGAGGTGGTGACGGTGGCGCAAAGGGAGGACCACCACAAGAAACGGGTAAAATGTTTAATGTGCGTGGCCGCCTTCGCTATGTTTCAAACTAGAACCATTCTACTCTTTGCATTGATCAGAATGAAAGTGAGAACTCCCAAATTACGAGTCCGATCTCGCTTTTTTCGAAACTTTTGATATAGCAACGCTAAACACGAATCCTTCTTTTTATACTCCTCAAGCAATTGCTTAAAATTTTGGGTTTAACAACAAAGTTTTGCTGCTTTTGCCTATAAGAATGGAAGAATCACTCGATCCACCATTTGAAAAAACATATAAAAACTTGTTCAAGAGTTGGATTGAAATAGAATTAGATTATGAGGAGCTTTTCATCGTAGGAACGCGAACTCCCTTTGATTGATCTCAACAGTTAAACCCGGGAGATTCCGAGATAGGGGCATACAAGAATCAGATAGCTAAAGCTTCTCGAGAATGGTGGTTGGAGAAAAAAGAAGAAGAGAACTTATTTGTTATTTTTCATTTTTTGAGTATATTTGGTTATATTTTTATTCTTTTATTCATTTGCCTTTTCTTTTTCCTTATTTAAAAGGGGCAATTTTGTCTTTTATTTGACCATAACAACTAAGATGGATGAATTATGTCATTAGGGACCTATCATACCTATTTATTCAAACGTTGGAGATGTATGGTACTATTTTTAAAGATTATGTGTATATTTCAACATTTTTAAAATGTTGAAGAATAAATAATTTAGAGATAGCAAAAGGGTCGAGTCGCCCGTCGGCCCGACCTTTCAAAGTTCAGCCAGTGAGTGGCCCGGGCCCGTCCAAGGACAGGCCCGGCCCAGGAGCGGATCAAGAAATGAAACACGGGCCAAGCCAAGCCGGCTCATGGATCCGCTCGGGTCGCCCGTGGTCCAAATGGGACCAAATTGGTCCCCAGCTTTAACCTAGGGACAAAAAGTTGCAATTAGCAATTATATTTCCATATTTCATTATTTCTTATTTTCTTTTTTTAACTTTACTAAAAAAAATATTGAATTTCACGTGGGTCCGCGGATCGGCATGTGTGGCCACAGACCAATCTGAACCCACTTTTTAAAGACGGGTCGAGCCTTTCTCTTCGTGGACCGAGCTCGGCCCATGACAAGGGCCGAGCCGGACCCTATATGGCACGGGCCGAGCCGGCATTGCCATCTCTAAGAAATATGTTATTTTTTCAATAAATAATTATTTCATATTGCCTATAAATTATGAGTTACTTAACCAAAAGAAAACATTTAACCAAAATATGAAAAAGTAAAAGTAAGATATGCCAACATTACTTAAAATGATTTTTATCCCTTTTAAATATAGCATAACACTCTCTATTACTGTTTTTCTGTTTATAATTTATCTTATAAATTAGAGAGAATAATAAAAAAGAATAGAAAAAAATTGTATATTTTATTATAATGATAAATTCATATATATAAGATTTCAAAGTTTTGTAGAGTAGATAAGAAATATCTAACTATAGTCATCAATATTATTTTCCATAATTTTATAACACTCCAACTTTGATGACCATTAGTATAATAATTGTTACGTTAAAAATATTGTTTGGTAAAAATCCGATGGGGACAAAAACACCAAACAAATGAAAAAAATAATTATAAAAAATTTGGAGTAATTAAGTGCTGCTTAGTTAAAACCCTGTCAGAAAAACTCAATTGGACAAAACCTGAACAAAAGAAAAAGAGTACAACTACTCCCATTAATTTCAATCAATGAAAATCATTATATCGAGCTATCCATATCTTGTGCTTCAATGTCTTCAATGCCACCATATTTTTAAAACTTATATAAAACAATTATAGTCAAATGTGCTCCATGTTATAACTTCCAAGCAATATCATTTTCATACACTATCTCTAATTGGATGTAATCAGCATGATGGTCTGATGCTTATATAATTATATTAAAAATAGATCATTTTATTGCTCCATTCAGAGGCCTCGTATACAATTTTTAACATACATAGTATAAATATAGAGTTATGTTGAGGGTAAATGTATTGTAGGTTATAGACATCCATAACTATAATATTTATAACACTTCTCATTGGATGTCCTTTACACAAAGAATATGCCTTGTTAAAATCTTACTAGAAAAAATCATGTGGGAAAATTTTCAGTGAATGAAAAAGAGTAAATTGTTCTTTTAGATACACTATGAAAGTTACCTCATTAAAAACATTGCTAGAAAAACCTAATGGGACAAAACCTCAACAAATAAAAAAAGAGTACAACGTGTATTTACTTACCCTCATGATAATATCAATTGAGATCTATAATTTGATCGGCAAAAAGTGGAACTATATGCTTCAGACATATTAAATACTCCAAGAATTTATATACATAGTATTATTAGCAATGCCAAATGGGTTGGTTATAATCATACATAGTATTATTAGCAATGCCAAATGGGTTGGTTATAATCATATTTATTATACGCATATCAAGTGTCATGCATTGACAAGTTAACAAGATATCAACTTGTGATTGCTTTACACAAGCATTTTTTAAATTAATGGTGTTAAAAGTCATGTATTACATGTTACGACTTCATTTTTCTCATTTCTTTTTTGCATAAGTATAAGCTTTTAGATGTTCGAACTGTAGGCCCAAAAACTCTACGTTTCTCTAGTAAGTTCAATTTACTTGGATTGCATTATTTTATTTGGCCAATTTATTTTTTGATAGATTTCCTTCAATATCTTTGCTGCCTTTCATAGTATAAAGCACTACATTATGTACAAAAGTGTTGTCAATCAACATTTTCTTTTTTTAATTCCATTTCTTTTCCATAACGACATAAATTAGATATCTTCATTTTCAATATTTCACGTACCTGAATTTTTTTTGATATTTTACAATTAGTTATGTTTATATACTCTCCAAAAGTATATATCTCCTCATCAAGACCATCTTTACAATTGGCTCCATTTTTAATTTGATTTTTTTTTTATTTTGGAATCAAATGTCACCACGCTTTCAGGCATGCCATTAATTTATCGATATAATATTAATGGATTGTCAATATAAATTGGTGCATTTACAACTCAGATATGAGTGGTTTAATCACTTTGGTCAAGAATACATCATCAATTGTATAACTTACAAATAAATTATATGTCGAATCTGGTTCGTATTGTCTTGTCACGAGGTTCTAGAAAATATAATATGTTGCATTTTATGTATGCTTCCTATCTACTTAATTTCTCCCCATAATGTTGAGAAAAATGTCTTATAAAAATGATAGTTGGCAAACCGTGTTATAAAATAGGAAAAATTACATATTTGGTCACCAACATTTCAAAAACGTTGGAGAATATACCATTAATCTTTAAAAATAGCACCAAACATCTCAAATAAACAAAAAAAAAGAATAAAAAAAAATAATCAAATGTACCCCAAAATAAAAATTAACAAAGCGGCACTCTTCTTCCACTGAACTCCCCACTTTTCCCTCTTGACATTAAATCAACTAATAGAACTTCCTGAAACACCAAATAAAATCCAAAAATAGAGATTAAATTGATAGAGAAGAAGCCAAATCATTCAAAAGTTTTTCAGAATCTTCAAAGAAAATGGAAACCACTTAAACCACAAATTCTGGGTTGCTATCATCTTGCAATTTCTACAGTTGTGCATACTGATCGTCCAAATATCCATTTTTAACACACAAATAAAAAAACCCATGTCAAAAAAATGTCAAATTAAACAAATAAAAACAGCCCACTTGAATATATTGGAAATGATCTCCTGTCCCCAAGGGGGCGTTGTTTATCTTGGATTGCCCAGACACATCAGTAGGTGAGCATTGTTTATCTTAGATTGCCCACCTGCTGACACCTCAATAGGTAGGCAGGAGATCAGTGCTCTTGAATATATACCCTAGTGGATATACAATCATTTATTATGTATATTTAGAATGGTATGAATTATTAATGATATTAAAGCATACATAAGGATAGGGTGGAAGAGGGTAACTTGATGAAGCAAATGGGTCCAAACTCCTTCAATTGGATTGAAAATGCAAAGAAAAATGGTTTTATTGCTGAAAAAATTCAAAGAAATCTAATCTCTTTTAGCTAAATTGAGAAACGGCAAAGTAAGGCAAATATACAATAGCTCTAAAAAGGCAGAAATTGGTGGTGGTACTCCGCCGGACATGGAGACGAGATGGAGCCCAGTGCTCGTCGGCGGGTTTGGAGGTAAAAAGAAAATAAAGAAAAGATAGCTAAAATGTTAAAAACAAGTTGGAAGAAAGAAGACGGATGTCCGAAAGTTTGATTGACTTTTATGTTTTCCTCATACATTACGTGTGCAAACTGTGGAAAAAAAAAAACAAGGGGTAATATGAAATTACGAGAATTATTAAGGGTAACTTGAAGAAGAAAATGTGGGGGTTATGGTCACTTTGTTAATTTTTATATTTGGGGTGCACTTGCTTATTTTTCTATTTTTTTTTCTTGTTTTTTCTTTTTTTGTTTATTTAAAGGGATGGCAGTTTCGTCATAAATGATATACCACGCCTATTTCTTCAAATTTTGGAGATGTCTGATGCTATTTTTAAAGGCTAAGGGTATATCTCCAACGCTCATAAAAGGTTGGACGAAATATGTAATTTTTCTTATAAAATATCACCATTTAGGATTTAAGATATTTTATAAAAATCTCAGTGCACCACGGTGGATCGATTGTACATATATTGCACTATAACAAATCATTAGATTGATAATATTATGCTCTGACCATAAGCTAAATATAGCGGGGATAACTTTGATGTTGGCATGGTGCGTATAAATATTGCTTTGCATATAAAATAACATTCTCTAGAAAAAATGGGAAGTATTTTGTTGTCAATAATATTTGTTTAAAAATTAATTGGAGTCGTTTAGCAAATAATAGTGTTAAACTATTTATCATCATCTCAACTAGCTTTTATTAAAAGCTTGAAATTTAGGCTCACTAGTATTAACAAGAAACACATATTGATTGTATAATCTAAAAAGTATGCTCATAATTAAAATTTGAGCAAGAATCTATAAAACTTCAAGTTGCAAATAATAACACCATAAAATCAATTAGTAGATGTATCTATTAGATACAAATAATATCTAGATTGTCAATATGGAGGATGATTGGGGCCCTATACATTACCCTAAATAATTTTCAAAATAATAGGGAATCCAGTTCCAATTTTAGATAGTGAAGGCAAACAACATGTGAGGATTCATTCTATTGAAAATCTTTTGATTTTTCAATAGATATTATCATTAATTATTCGCATCATATTGATTTGGGATGATATAGTCGATAATGTCAATCAATAAAATTTAGAGTTATTGAATATCTGGTTCAATACAATATAACAAGTCATTCTTTTCTCTAATACAAACAATTCAATAACTAAATCCTTGATTTGATTGTTGATAAGTAAATTGATTTAATAAATTATATCAAATCAAATAAACAAAAGAATATGATACTGTAGAAATAAAATTTCTTGCAAGCAAGAATGACGAATTGAACTAAATTTTATAAAAGTACTATATAAATCACATGGTCCTCTTATAAGATTAGGTGATATGACATTCTTCGAGGGTTATCATATTTGAAATACTTATAAGATTAGGTGATATGATATTCTTCGAGGGTTATCATATTTGAAATTGAAACGTTGAAGTTGTACTTATTTGAGAGTATCAATACTCTAATATTATACAACATTAATATTCTGAAATTATAAAATTGTGCTTCTTCAATAGCAACGATACAATTTTTTTTAAAAATATTGATATGTACAAATTTATGCTTATTCAAAAGCAATCATATAATATTCATTTAATTAAATTGTGCTTCTTAAGAAGTAACAACACAATATTTTTCTAGAATATTTTTTTACTCTGTGTTTTTTTAAGAAACAACAATATTATTTTCTTTTAGAATATTGATATTCATGAAGTTATACTTCTTTAGGAGTATTAATATAATATTTTATAAAATACTAATATACAAATAATTGTTTTTCGTCAGAACGAACTTAATATTTTTCTAAAACTTTAACATATATAAATTTTATTCTTCTACGAAATAATATCATAATATGATCTTATAAAATTAAACTATTAGAGAGCAATTAATATTCTACTGAAATATTAATATAATATTGTGCTACTCTAGGAGTAGAGGTGTCAAGATAGGCTGGCCAATCGAACCCGCATCGGCCCACCTGCCTCGATCCGTAACATCAAGACGGCCCGTGAACCGGGCAAAGGTTCTCGGTCAAGACGCCGGTCATTTAGCGTCCGACGGCCCGACGGTAAAAAATTTCGAGATAGTAACATACTCACAAACCGCTCGGACTTTAAGTTTGATTTTTAAAAAAATAAAAATAAAAATATATATATATGGACATGCAAAATGACAACATTACCGCTTAGCGACATCAAATCACCTAAAGACCATGAATCAATGTAAAATAAGATATAAATTCCATGTAAATATTTTTTTTATAAATAATAAATGTGAATTTAACATTGTTATTTATTTTTATTTAATAATTTAACATATTTTTTACTATAAATGTAAATATTTTTTTAAGTACAATAAATTAATAATTTTTTTTTAGTAATTTAAAAAAATTAATTTTTAATTCATATGGGTCAAACTGGGTCGAATCGCAGTCCACATGGGCTCGATCCAGATGGGCTGACGTGTGGGCCAGGTTCGTATTCAATTTTCGTGGACTGGGTTGACCCGACTCACAACCCACCGTGGCACATGTTTTTTCTAATGCGGGATGTCACCGGACTTCATCGGAGGCGGGCCTACCCAACCCACCTAACTCGAATTGACACCTCTATTCAAGAGTAACAATTAATATTTAGTAATATTAAAGCATATAAGGATTTACTTATCCGGAGCAAAAATATAATAGATATTAGATCTTATACAATTATGTTTTTCGGGAGCAAGTATTTTAGAATATTGATATTTGTAAAATTGGGTTTGTTTAGAATAATTATACAATATTCTCCTATAATATTGATAATGATGGCAAAAAAATCAGTCGTCCCACCCCGCTTATTCGAGTAATAGAAGTTGGTCCGGCGCATAATTTTCTGCACCACGACTCGCCCCATCATTTTTTTTTGTAAAATAATAATATAGAATACAAATTAAAATTTTGTTAGAAGTGGACTAAAGAAAAATTGAACCCAGGTTGAAGTTATAAACTATAAATCTCAACCACTACACCACAATCTCATTCTTGTATTTTTTTTATTTTGTTGGCTACAAAAATTTAAAAAGAAAATTATTTCTTTTATTTTAATTATTTTTTTCAGTTTTACAAAAAAAAATAATAATAATAATAATTTGTTGAGCGGTTAGCGGGTCAAAGAATTGCCCCACCCCGCCCAATAAATTCGCCGATCACGGGGCGGGGTAAAAATGGGGAAGGGCCGACTCGCCCTGAACCCGCCTCATTGCTATCCCTAAATATTGATTATGGGTAATAGTCAATTCTTAAAAAATAGCGATACAATTTTCTTCAATAATATCGATACCAAAACAAAATTATACTTTTTCAAGAATAATAACTTAATATTCTTTTAGAATATTACTTCTAAAATATTAATATAATATTGTGCTCTTCGATAACATTAACATAATTATCAAACTTAGACTTGTATAAAGTTAATCTTCAAGACGAACATAATATTCTTCTAGAATATTTATTTGTATAAAATTTTGTTTTCATCGGGAATATCAAAAAATAATATTCTTGTTGAATATTTATATAGTTGTGTTATGTTTATTCAACAACATCAACACAACTTTCTTAAATACTATCTATATAAAGTTTTTCTTAGGAATTTTGGCGCAAATGGTCCCTAACTTTTACTCTCAGTGTGAAAATGGTCCATAATATTTGTTTTTTAGCACAAAAGTCTCAAATCTATGTGTTTTAGTACGTAATTAGTCATTGACTGAAAAGACTAATATGTTCTTAATTTTAATAAGAAAAAATTGTAGTTGGGTTGCGAATTTTTGTAAAATGTGTGTAAATGGGTCTTGTACATTTATTAAATAATATTTAATTTTGCATACTAAGTATATCATTGTATTCATGTAAATTAAATTTTTCATAAGAGAAAAATATAAAATTATTGTGCTTTCCAGTTTTCATACATTTCATGAGACGTACACCTTTTTTCAACTACATATTTATTAATTTTTTACTAAAATCTGCTAAAAAAACTCATATTATTCCAAAATCCTAGTATATTGGCAATAATAATAACCCATCTCAGGGAAGTATTTAATTAGAGTTTGCTCATTGTATAAATTTGATAATTTTTCCCTATTTATCTCACTAATATGTAAATGATTATATTTTTTTAATTATTTTCCATACATCAACATAAAAAATGAATTTGAAAATAAATTTTATCGCTTTAGCAAAAAAAAGAAAAAAAGAATGATTTAGTAAAATAATATGTCTGGCAAAATGTAAACTTTCCAATATTAAAGTTTAATCTTTTATTGTCATTTTCAAGGTATTTTTTTATCATCGACTAGATAAACTTCTTAGCTACTTGTATGAAATTTAAATTGCCTCGAATAATTTGCCACATTATTTATAAGATCTCTTGCCAATGTTGCCATCGAATCATTTTGACATGTACAAGTTCTTAAAAAGTCATGTATATTTTAAGAGGTATCGGTGATGTAGGAAATGAAATATTATTTTGAAAATAAACACGAGATATAGAGAAGAAAAGAAAGAATTGAGGACTCCCATTGTTTGAGACATTTGAAACATTTATGTTTGACAATACTGAAATTATTTTTTAAGTACTTATAAGTGTTGAATCATATGAAATGTGTAGATAATAAGTAGGTCTTATGAAATCTGTAGATAAAAATTATGTTTGATGAGTTTGATCAATTTAAATTATAATTTAAACTAAAACAAACAAGATTCACAAATTTTGAAAATGATTTTGGGCGTCAAGGGCACCAAACTTTGTAAAATGGAGAGACCTACCTTTTGTCAAGACAATTCATGTATAATCGTTGCTTCAAGCTCGAGTTGATCAATTGATGGTCAAACGTAACAATTTAATTCTTAACTAGCCAAAACACATGCAATTTGAGTGTTAAATATTTTAATTGTCATTCAACTTTTTTTAAATATTTCTTAATTATTATTGAACTTTAAAAAATTTTCGAGTTATCACTGAACTTACCAAAATATTATCACATCACTTACTTCGTCACTCACTGTATTGAAAATGCGCAAGATTTTGATAATGTGACATACACTAATGTCAAAAAGCTGTCACGTGTGAAAATTCCATTTGTCATGTTATCAAGTCAGTAAAATTTTAAAATGATAAATAATAAAGTAACAGATAAAATAATATTTTGAGAACATTTAAAATTACATTTAAAAAATTCACTCACAATAAGATAA
The DNA here is from genome assembly GCA_023638005.1 of Forsythia suspensa. Classification (NCBI taxonomy): domain Eukaryota; kingdom Viridiplantae; phylum Streptophyta; class Magnoliopsida; order Lamiales; family Oleaceae; genus Forsythia; species Forsythia suspensa. The sequence continues at coordinate 32,542,378 of CM042666.1, forward strand.
AATTACATTTAAAAAATTCACCCACAATAAGATATTTAGCCCGAAGTTTGACTATTACAGGAAGGTACAAGAAGGCCCAAGCATGGTGGCTGCTAAAGAAAAGGATGATAGCGATCCTCATTTTAAATTTCAAATTGAGTTCGATTATCCAATTGACGTGTCTTTTAAATATTTGAAAGACTTTTCAACAAAAAAACGTGTCTTCTTCCACGAAATTTTTTCCCTTTCAAAACATCGCACGACTCTTGGTAGAATAACTACAAATACAGCTATAAAATAAGGCTGGACTTGTCAAATTTTGATACACTAATTTACTAGTATATTGCTTTCTTATGGTGGGATTCGAATCGTAGGCCTATTACGATAATGAATCGGCATTTATGAATGATTTTAGAGATGATCGGTAGAGGAAGATGGATTGAGGAGGTGAACAAATTTTAGAGATGATCGGTAGAGGGAGATGATCGAATTAGAGAGATGGATTGAAACGGTCAGCAAATTTTAGAGGAGATGATTTTGTGATGGGAGAAATTGAAGACGTAGTGACACACGGACATTCAAGTATTTTTTTCTTCCCGTGAACAAAGAAAAACTCCATACGATCGTGAATAATTTTTAATCTCTTCTTCCTAATTTATACACTACTATTTGTACAAAACAACTTATATTTCAACATGGTTGGAGGGCTGCGTGGCTGCAATTGCAAGGGTTCATTATTATTCGCAAGATTGTGTAAACCATATTTCTAACTTCAATAAAATATATTTTTTAATAAAAAATTAAGAATATGTTGAAATTTGAAAGATCAAAATAAAATAATGAAGATCGATGCATGAAAAATGAAATTTATTGAGTGCTTGTTTGGAATAGTTTTTTTAATGGGTTTTAGTTTTATTTTTTGACTTTTTTGGAAGAAAAGCGATCAAGATGACCCAATTTTTCTACAAGATCGCAATTTCATTTGAAAATCAAATGGTCATTTTGGTCATTTTTTTTTTTCTCAAAAGTCAAATAATAGAAAACTAAAAATCCATTAAAATATCTTCCAAACATGCACTAATTGTTTTGATTACTCAAGTTTGGTCTAACGTACCAATGACACCATTAATTTACGAACTCAATTAGAGAATAGTACATTTGATTTATTAAATAATAAATTTATTCGATATTTGTATGTGTATTAGAATTTATAGCATGTTTACTTGTTTTGAGGAAATTTAAAGGGTACACTGCAAATTTAGCCTTCAACTTTTGGCAAAAGTTGGGATCTTGTCTTCCATTATTTTTTTCGTCGTATTTTGTCTTCAACTTTTGAGAAATTAGCAATGTCAATCATTCTTTATAGTTTCTATCAATTTTTGTTGTTAACTGAGTCATGCGATTTGCACTTACTCTTTTAATAAAGAAACAAAATTATCGAACCACTTAAATCATTTAAAAATAAATAACACTAAAATTAATAAAAAGAAAAAGAAAAGACAGAAAAAGAAAATTGATACATAAATACATACATGCACACATACACATATACATAACATACATACAAAGATACGAATATACACATATATATACCCATGACTACTACTAGAGTCAGCAAATAAATTTGGATTAGCCAAATAACCGGCCAGAGAGTATCACACACGAAACTCTGACCTGATGGGGACCTACCATTTAAATTTTATTTTGTACGAAAATATAGCTAAATATCAATCCAATTCATTGGATCAACTTGTCTTAATTTTCTTTTTCTTTTTTTTCTTTTCTTTGTAAATAAATTTTTTATACTATCTAATACATTACATCAAATACAATCTTAGATAAATTTAGACTATATATTTTGAGATTTTTAAAGAGATTAATTTATAAAATTGGAGCTCATGTATTAGTTAATAGATAAATGTCAATTTTCTTTCAAAATAATAAATTTTTTTGTTAATTGTAAACTATTTGTAAACATTTAAAAAAAATACAAATATTAAAAGCATGCTAGTCTTATTGTTTTGAGATATAAGCATGTTTGGATTAAATTAAAAGGTTTAATTATAAGTAAATTTAAAATAAATAATTTATTTGTTACACCAAATATATTTTGGATTAAAACTTAAATTAAACTAAATTTTAATTAAATCTAAACAATTTTATGTTGGATCCTAAGATTTTTGGACTAATGTTTATTGGTGACTTTAGCTTAGATCATTTTAGTTTGATATTATTTGAATTATGTATTGGGGATATTCACAAAATGAGTGATTAGTGTTGAGGAGGAAAAAAAAAAAAAATCAAAATCGGGTCGGCCCAACTAGCCCATGGGCTAGATGGGCCGGGCCATCTTAGCCCGGTTTTATTTGGGCTAGGGCCAATCCAATCCGTAAAGGCGGACTACATGGACCGGGCCAATTTTGTCACCTATAACTATCACCAACCGCTATGCTTGCTAGAAGCGTGATAACTAATAAATACAAATTCAATCTTATTGATTTATGCAGAATAAAGAGATGGATTTATCAAATTAGAAAAACTCTACTAATTTTATTTAATTAATAAAGAACAACCAAAGAAAATAACCAACTCTTAAAATAGTTTAAATAGTGGCAAATTCAAAATAAAGACGATATAAAGACTAAAATGTCTTTTTAAAAAATATATTAAAAGCAATCAAATATAATGGTCTAACAAATACTGCATGCAAAAAAGCTAAAAGTGATGTGATAGGAGCATTGCTAAACCAAAAACTTCATCCGTTCCTCTAGCACATCTTCCTCGATCGAGTCAAAAATAGATGGGCCATCGTAATCTTCGCTTAAATCAATGTCCCATAAATCGAGATTGAAAGGAACAAATATAATCACGTATATTTGTTGTGTCAACAAGTCAATTAGCTAACAAGCATGTTTCATCTTCTCTTATTTGTACTCATCCAAAAAGATTCACGAACAAGATGCGGCCTCCTTAGTAGTATGATCGAGCGTAAACTGATTGTGATACCAATTTAATGTAGTGAGAAGCGTGAGAAACAATAAACTCATTGATTTACTCAAATATTGAAATGAGTTGATCGAATTGGAGGAACCTCTAGTACTGGGCATAAAACCGCCCAAATTGAGCAAACCAAGTTACCTGGCCAGTTTGGGTTGATTTTTATGCCAAGTAGTTTTTGGTGGTTTATATAATTAAAATTATAGGTGGGTTGGGTTGGGTTGGGTTGGGTCATGGGTTACCTTTAGAACCCAACCCACTCCGACCCAGCCCAACCCACCACATATTGAACCGATTCAACCCAATTTTGTTTGGGCCAGATTATACTAGCTTGCCCTGGCCAACCCATCCTGTTCAACTCGATCTTAATTTTTTTTTTTTTTTTTTTTTAAAATAAATTTATTTACAATATAATACATTGCTCTGAAAATATTTTATCCAAGATTTTCCAGTGGAAATTTCATCAAATGAATCCCAATATTGAATCCTGAATTCTTGGCATTTTCTATTGATTTTACAAATCCTGGCAATTATTGTTGTCTGCACACCCAGGGAAGTGAAAAGCTTGGCCATTTCCAGGGTTGGAATCATCTGGCCATGAGTCATTAATGGAAAGAAGAAAACATAAAGCTGACGCATTGCAACAAATTATCAACAGACTATGGGATTTCAGGAGTTTCTTATAAATTGATGGGATGACAACTGATAATGAATATTGCAAAATATATATACAAATTGTGTATATATAGGCTGGTTTAGGAAGCTGGAATTTCTCAAGACGGTATAATTTGTGGAGAACTTGAAATTGAGTGCTTCAAGAATATATAGTGTTGTATAAATTTTTTTTTTATACAATTTAAATTAAACAATTTTATGTTGGAACTTGAGATTCTTGGACTAATATTTCAAAAAAAGATAATTTAAGTTGGAGGCTTGTGTTGATATAATTTGGATTTTGTATTGAGATTATTCACAAAATGAGTTATTAGTGTTAAAGAGCAAAAAATAAATAATTAAATAAATTGCCACTAAACGGGCCGAAAGTCATATAGACCGATTTTGTTTCGCCAGCCAGTCTAACCCAAAAGTCGGATTATATGGGTCGGCCCATGAGCCGAGAGCTAATTTTGCCACCTCTAATGCCACCCTACGAACATCCATCAATTTTATTTAATTAATAAAAAAAAAATAGCTCTTGAAAGAGCATAAATAGTGGCAAAACCTAAAAAAAAACTACGAATATATAAGGACTCAAATGCCCATTGACAAAATAAATTAAAAGTAATGAAATAAAGCAAATAAAATAATCTAATAGATAATGCATCACACCGCCACTCCACCTCTTCTTCCCATTTTTATCTCCCAGAGCGAGCTAGGAGAGAAGTCCCTCTTGGTTTTTGAAAATTAAGATTTGGTTTTGCAAAACCGTAACCGGTTTTTCACTTAGATCGTGAACCGTGAAAAAGAAATCCCCACCGATTTTGTAAAAATCATTCGTAGCACTCATCTATTTACAAACAAAAGCAATCATTCTCCAAATCGTTTGTCTATAGCACTTTGTGAATATATGTTGTCGTAGGCTATAGTGAAGAAATAGTATCATAATAAAACAAAATTATAGATAAAAGTATCTCAATATATCGATTATCATATATGAAAATATCTTAATATATCGAGATCATATATAAAAGTATCTTAATAAAACAGTATCACATACACAAACTATAACCCAATAGAAGAACAGTAGTAATAATAAGTGCATTTTGTATACTTATTCGGACTTTAAAACTAAGCTTTTGTTTTATTATTTTATAAATTTTTATTGAATTTATTGTATTTTTCTTTCTATTGAAGTTTATGACCTATTTATAAACAATTGGGGAAAGAATAGATAAAAAGATCAAAAATTAGAAGATGATTCGGAAGTACGATGATCAAATTTCTCTCAATTGAATCTTGAAGACTAAAACCACAAAATCTTCAAACTCAAATCACATTGGTGAAATCGACGAATAAATGAGAATAAATTAAGTTTTTGAATTAAATATCAAGAGACAAATATTGAAGTGACAATAAAGAGTTGAAACAAATGATCAAACACCTGAAAGCCAAAGAACCGAAATTGAGAAACTACCTACCAAAGCATGTGGGGGAAATTAGACATAAATTTTGATATTAAAATATTCACAAGGCAAATAATATACCATTGAAAAGATAATTAAATTACGAGTCCAACACTTTTTACGAATCTCAATTTGGAGTTTCCTACAAGAAGTTATGGTCGTTTGAAACATAGCCGCAGAGCAAAAATTCTAAATCGCCCAGCTTCATACAACAAGGGCAGAGACCAAAACTTTGGTCTGGGAGATCGCCCGGCATTGTATTTGGAGATCGCCTAGTGCTTTTTCTTTTTTTGCACAGTACGGATTTTGTTACCTTTTTTAGTTCGACTCTAATTAGAAAACTTTTTGGACACGATTTTAATGATATTTTGAAATATTTTGGAACAGAATGAAGGGACTATATATAAATAAGTTCTTAACTCACATATATAGTTCAATTATAGGAAGAAAAATAAGAGAAGAAGTAATAAACGAAGATTGACGAAGATCAAGATCAACTCTTTCGAGTTTTCTTCCTATCCGGGTGATGACTTTTATATTTTATTTTTGTTTTCTTCTTCTTAGTGTGCTAGACTAGATTTATTATGTGCTAGGATCATGATGGAATTTATATCATGAACATTTAATTCTTTGAACTTAATTTTTATATTCAAGCATATTTTTAATTATGAATAATTGATATTTATTTCTTTTTCTCTATAACTATATGCGCATAATAATTGTATGAGTTTTGTGACTTATTTTACCATCGAGAGATTGAAAATAAGTTAAACATAGTATCAATTATCATAGACTCTAATAGATGATAAAAATATACCGCTATACTTTATGTGATCTTTAAGTATTCTCAAATATTAATGCATTCTTGTATATTCGCATTTGTCATAGAAATATAGTCGAATCACATATAGGGATAGATTTAATTATACTCGAAGAGAGAGATTGTGAAACAAATTAAGACTATTGATCTTCATAATTAAATTGTGTTATTAAATTCAACTATTCAGGTTAAAGATAATTGATATAAGTGGATTCGGGATCCTAGTATGCTTTTTTTTCTTATATTCAAAGTAATTCAACTTGAACTCATACTTTTATTTTTAAAATTATAATTAGTCAATTCTTTTTTAGTTAACACTTTAATTAGTTCTTAGTCACCCAAACTTCAAAAGTTAATTCAATTTGGTTAAGGTTAATTTAATTGTACTAAACTATCTAAATTCTTATGGGTACAATACTTGGACTCTCAAATCTATTATATTACTTCTACGATCCGTACACTTGAGCTACAAAATAAATCGCTAACAAGTTTTTGGCACTATTGTCGAAAATTTTGTTTTAGTTCTTTTCAGTTATATTAACACTAATTCAAAATTTATTTATTATTTAATTTTTCAATTTATTTTAGTGTTTGAATTGTTTCTTTTCAAGCCTGTGCATGTGAAGCGTGAAACACGAGTTTCTAATATCGGCTCATCCAGAGATTGAACGCACTTTCCTTCGTAGACAAAGAAAAGCAAGAAAGACATACCAAAGAGATCAAAAACAATACGACACAATGAATAACAATGAGATAGCTTCGGTAGGATGGGAGAATAATGAAGAAAATATGTTAGTTGGAGATTTTATGACTCCGCAAATCATCCAGAGCCAATCTAGTATTATCTACCCACCTTTTGGGCAGCTAAACTTTTAGTTGAAGACCAATGTTATTCATCTTTTTTAGAATGAGCATAAATTCTATGGCAAGGCCAACGAGAATTCACATACACATGTCTCGCGATTCTTAGAAATGTGCCAACATTTCAAATATCAAGAGATCTCAGAAAATGCCACTTGTCTACGTTTATTCCCATATATTCTTCGTGACAAAGCTCTTGAGTGGTTGGACTTACAACCGATTGCTAGTATCACCACCTAGAATGACTTAGTCCCAAAATTCTGCATAAAATTCTTTCCACCGGACAAAATTGCAACATTGAAGCATGAAATATCTAAGTTGAAGCATGAAATATCTATATTTCAGCAGTCAGAATCCGAATCTTTCAATGAGGCATGTATCAGATTCAAAAATATGCTAAGTAGGTGTCCTTACCATGTCATATTGTCATTAGTAAGGGGCTTCAAGTTCAATATTTTTATGCAGGTCTGCTTCCCTCCTTTAGAAGTATGGTAGACAGTTCATTATCTACCAAAAACTATTGCTGAAGCTTTAGATCTATTTGAGAGAATGGCTATCACCATTGCCACGTGAGTATCAGATCGAGCTATACACAACATAACCAAGCAGGGTACATGAAGTAGACACTTTCACTTCATTATATGCAAAAATAGCCTCATTGGTACACAAAGTGGAGAGCATGTCGCATTCAGTCAATGCGATACAAACGAAGAAATCAACTTGTGAAGAGTGTGGGGACAAATCACAACACATCAGAATGTCCTACTCTATCACAGTAACCCGAGCAAGCCGAGTATGTTCAAGGTGGTCAATACCAACAAAATAATCCATTCTCCAATACATTTAATACAGGTTGGCGTGATTATCCAAATTTTTCTTGGAGGGATAATCAGAATAACAACAGACCACAAGGTTCTCAATTTCAGTAGCCAGAAAAGAGAGTTTCACTGGAAGATATGTTTGGTAAATTGGTGTAGAAAACTGAGCAGTACATAGAGGCAAATAATTAGTTCATGAAGATGACATAGACTACTCTCCAAAATTAGAGCGCTTCAATAAAGAATTTATAGACGTAAATGGGTCAGATGTTAGTTGCTATGTCAAGTAGACCGCATGGTACCTTTCCAAGCAACACCGAGGTCAATCCCGAGAGCAAGTACATGCAATAACAATTAGGAAGTGGGGTGTAGTACTGCACGAAATACATATAAAAAGGCCAATCAACAAAAAAAAAATTTGAAGAGCAGACAAAAATGTACAGACTAATCGTGAGTAAGTGGCAGACCACGAAAAAACAAAAGCTCAAAATCCAATAAAAAAATGAACTTTTCATTCCTTTTTCAGAGGTTAAATTCACAGAAGAAGAAGCAGGATCACAATGTGCAGTAGTTTTAGATCATATCAGGAAGCAGCATATTAACATACCGTTTGTCGAGGCCCTGACTCAAATGCCCTACTACGCCAAGTATATGAGACAACTGTTTGCAAATAAGAAAAAGTTGACAGAAGGAGATACAATAAAACTTAGGGTATGTTTGATTAGCAAATGTGGAAAAGAAAAAAAATTCCATGTAAGTTGGAAAATAAAAACTACCAAATCCATAAGAAAATATTTTCCATGGAATTGGCCAAAAACAAGCTTAAAATAGTTGTACCCTAGAATTCATTTTTATTTTCTACCTTTGTATCAAACAGCCAAAGTAGAAAACATTTTCCTCAAATGTGACATTTTCCATAAAAAACTTGTCAATCAAACACACCCTTATAGGAGAAGTAAGTACTATAATGGAGAAGTAACTACCAGACAAAAAAATAATCTAGGGAGCTTCACAATTCCAATTACCATCGGTAGCCTCGTGATCGACAGGGCATTGTGCAATCTTAGTGCAAGTATCAATTTAATGCTTATTTCTATTTTTAGGTGATTAGGACTTGGTGAAGCTAAACCTGCAAAGTTCACTCTTCAGTGGGCTGACCGATCTATCAAAAAAGCCATTTGGGATGGTGGAAGACGTGGTGAGAGTGGGAAAGTTATTATTTCCTATTGACTTCGTTATTCTTGATATGCCTTAGGATGCAGAAACCCCTATTATTTTGGACCGGCCCTTCTTATCTATTTCGGATGGTCTCATTGACGTTTTACGAGGTGTATTGACATTGAGAGTTCAGCATGAAATGGAGGTATTTCATATGTTGGGTAGAGATAAAGCACCACCACTCCCTTTCTTATTAGACAGGATATCAGGTTAAGACCTTGAAAAAATTTAAGAAAATTTTCTTTAAAAGGCTTTGGAAGACAAAGATAACAGTACAGGTGAAAGACAATGGTAAATAGATGGTTCATATACAAGAAGCTGACATGGATGAACATGTAGTTGAAGTTAAAGAAAACATCTCTAATGGACTGATTGCAGTTGTTAAATAGAAGATGAAGGACAAGCCACAAAACACGGAGAAGAAAATCAAGAAATTATTGGAGAGTGACACATTCGATAATCTTGAGATCCTTCTTCTCCCACTTGAGCATTCAGACAATAATTCAAGCTAATGACTATAAATAAGTACTTAATGAGAGGCAACGCATTCTTATATCTTTATTAATTAATTTAGAATAAATAATGCATTAGTTCTTTCTTTATATAATGTTTATTATATTTGTAAAGCCTCACCATGTCAACCGCAGGATGCTCCACTTTGTAAGACACATGGATGATATCTATGACATCATCTTTCGACCATGAGTCCCAGCACAACACCCGAGTCCACTTCAATCCACTTCATCCGATCCGTCGATCAGCCCAAATCATCTTCTCCACATCTACCTCCTGATAGTAGCTGATCTCTTTCCTAATTTATTTGCTTATTTTTGTTATTACATTGAGGACAATATAATATTTTAGTTTGGGGTGAAATAAGTATCGAGGTACTTATTGGATTATTTTTATTTGCTTACTATTCGGTCTATATATTGACATATCTGTTGGAAAAAATTTATTAAATAAAAAAAAATTAAAATAACAAATATTTGTCTAGTTATTGTTGAAAGGTTTGCCGTCAATGATGGTAGTATTTGTTTGAAGTTAAATACATTTTTAGTTAGAATTATGGACAACACCTAAACTGTGTTTTTACTTTAATACTTATCCATATTAGACTAAATTAATGGAGCACGTAGCGACTATTGACTTATCACTTATATAAAAACGTAACTTGAGTGTTTGAGTTGATAATGTTGACTTAGGATTATTGTGAAAAATCTCGTTCTCAAATCCTTAAACTAGTAACCAGAACAGTTTGGGGGTGTTAAAGTTAGTACGTGTGTTCGTAGAATTTTGATGGTTTGGATTTTCTAGGTCTCGTCTTTGGTTGAATAGGTTCTAGTCAAGGAATTCAAACCGGCACTAATCACTGCTGAGAATCGAATACCATGAAAAAAAAAGAAAGAAGGAGAGAGAGAGGAAAATTATATCTTTCACTTATCTTATAGTCTGTGTAATTCGAGCAATTAAGTATGTTAGGGTATCTTAAAACCTGATGCCTTATGGTCATCTGACTTGGGAGTCGTCGTCTCAAAGCTCACTACATGGATCACATAGAAAGCTTACAAAAAAGAAGTATTGCACACAAGACGTAAGACTGTTTATATTAGTTAAATAAATAAAAAGAGTTAAAGGTGCTCGGTAAAGATTGCTAGGTAAGACCTCAGAGACTGAAGATGAGAATTTTAAAATCGTTCACCATCCTAGTTCTAGGATTACAGCTTCTAATTTTTACCATTTTAATTGAAAAATGTATTGTATTGATCAATATGAACCAAATTCGCTAGAACACATAGGAATTGGAGAGAAAAATAGTAGAAGTGTGATAATTTACAAAATGAGTAAGGAATAAATGACTATAAATGATTCAAGATTATAAAAATATCAATAACACAATATTTGTCGTGGTTTAATATGGGCGTAAGTTCAATAATTGGCAAATCACACGCTTACTAAATGTCAAGCATCAGATAAGTAAAAATTTATTTGTGGTGTTGTTTAATATCTTTCTAAAAGTGTTGCTTTATATTCAAACATGAGGCATTTGGTAATAAATTTAATATTGACTCTATTTCTTGTGATTCTCCTAGCTTAGTTTAAATTCGTATTTTAGTTTTGTTTATATTCGAGGACAAACAATTATTTAGTTTTGAGGTGTTAGATAAGTGCATTTTGTGCACTTATTTGGGTTTTAAAACTAAACTTTTGTTTTGTTATTTTAAATATTTTTTACTTAATTTATTGTATTTTCCTTTTTATTTCAGTTTTAGACCTATTTACAAGCAATTGGGAGAAGAATAGATGAAAATAGCAACAAATTAGAAGATGATTCGGAAGTACGAGGATCAAATTTTACTCAATTAAATCTTGACGACTAAAACGACAAAATCTCTGAACTTAAGTCACATTGGTGAAATCGACGAGTAAGGAGAATAAATTGAGTGTTTGAAGTGAATATCAAGAGCCAAATATTGGAGTGACAATGAAGAATTGAAACAAAGGATCAAACACCTGAAAGTCAAAGAACTGAATTGAAAAACTACCTACCGAAGCATGTGAAGAAATTGGAGTACAAATTTTGATATTAAAATATCCAGAAGGCAAATGATATACCATTGGAAAGATAATTTAATTATGAGTCCAACACTTTTTACGGATCTCAATTTGAAGTTTTCTATAATAAGTTATGGCTGTTTGAAAAATAGCCGCAAACATAAATTCTAAGGCTTGAGCATGCATACAACAAGGGCAGAGACCAAAACATTGGCTTGGGCAATCACCCAGGATTGTACTGGGCGATCGCCCAGAGCATTTTTTTGCACAGCGTGGATTTTGTTACCTTTTTAAGTTCGACTCCAATTAGAAAATTTTTTGGACACGATTTTAATGATATTTTGGGACAAAATGAAAGGACTATATATATGAGTTCTTAACTCATAATTTAAGAGCCGATTATTGGGAGAAAAATAAGAGAAGAAGCAAGAAACAAAGATTGAACGAAGATCAAGATCCACTCTTTCGAGTTTTCTTCATATTCGGGTGATGGCTTTTATATTTTATTTTTGTTTTCTTCTTCTTAGTATGCTAGGCTAGATTTATTTTGTGCTAGGATCATGATGAAACTTATATCATGGACCTTTAATTCTTTGAACCTAATTTTTTTATATTCAAGGATATTTTTAATTTTGAATAATTGATATTGATTTCTTTTTCTTTATAATTATATGCACAATGATTGTATGAGTTTTGTGACTTATTTTACCATCGATAGATTAAATATAAGTTAAATATATTATCAATTATCGTAGAGTCCGATAGAAAATAGAGATATACCGCTATACTTTACGTGATCTTTAAGTATTCACAAATTTTAATACATGCTTGTATGTTCACATCCGTAATAAAGATATAGTCGGGATAACATATAGGGATATGTTTAATTCTACTCGAGAGATTGTTAAACAAATTGGGAATATTGATCTTCATAATTAAATTGTGTTATTAAATTCAACGGTTCAGATTAAAGGGAATTGACATAAGTAGATTCAGAATCCTATTACGCTTTTCTTTCTCATATTCAAAGTAATTCGACGTGAACTCAAACTTTTATTTATTTAAATTATAATTAGTCAATTCTTTTTAGTTAATACTTTAATTAGTTATTAATCACCCAAACTTTAAAAGTTAATTCAATTCGGTTAAAGTTAATTTAATTGTCTTGAACTACCTAAATTCTTGTTGGTACAATACTTGAACTCTCAAATCTATTATATTACTTATGCGATCCGTACACTTGTGGTACAAAAAAAATCGCTAACAAGTATCATATGTTGAAAAAGTATCAAACATTTTGAATGAAAAATAGTATCAAATATCTTGTACTACTAATAGAACATTTTGAAACAATATTATTATTTTAATGATAAAACATTTAATTTTGAATGAGTGTTTGTTTGGTGGAGTTTAAAAGTAGGTTTTTTTTGAAGATTTTGAAAAAAAGTTGGAGAAATATGTGGTTGAAAATTTGATAAAATTTGTGTGTCCTATGAAATATGTTGTTGAGAATAAGTTTGGAAAAACAAAAAGTTAGTAAACTTGGCCAAACATGCTATAATGTAACGAAATCTAGTGTACAATATTAAATGTAAAACAGTATCAAACTTTTTTCACAAAACAGTATATTAATAAAATAGTATTATATAAAACAGTATCGTAATAAAACAATATCATAATAAAAGTATCATAGAAAACAGTATCGTAATAAAACATTATCGTGTTTGAATTAATGCTTTTGCAATTGCAGCATGTATCACCGGTCTTTCGATCTTCGAAATATGACTTTAATTAGATTAAGTCTAGGCCATATGACTTAAGAGTTCATAAGCGCATGAATAGTGACCGAGATCTAAGTTTACCCTTTTTTAAAAAAAAAAATTGACCATTCGATTTTGGGCACTATTTAATAATAGTTATGGTTCTCATGAAATGCCTCTAGCTTTACTTTGTTTGACTTCAAACTGTTGCACAAATATATTTTTGGACAACTTTAGTAAGAATAGGCTCCTTCGGCCACCTCGGGCCAAATCGGCCCTGGTGGTGGTTAATTGGAGTGGGACACTAGATTCGGCTTTGGAGATGAATGATTTTAGAATAGAAATCCAACCATTTGGCTAGATACTTGATGTCCCAGCCGTCACATAGGTGTTCACCTCGTCGGAAAATGTGACCGCAAATGTTGGCTTTAATGTTGGAGTGGCGGTAGTGACGGTGGAGTGATGAGGAAGACAACCTTTATTTTTTTTTTTTTTCTATTCATTTTATATTTATTTAATTATTGTTTTAATAAAATAAAAGCATTTAGTGGTTGGACCATTTTATTCTTAAATTAAAGATGTGCAGGTTAATTAATTGGATTTAACAGCTAAAATAGATGGAACTGTGAAGAGGTCCTTAATCTATTAATTTCTTAAGGGTCTGGGTCAAAACCAGACGAAAAATTAGTTGGGGGTAAGATAAAAAAATTCACCAATGGTTGGCCACTAAATTTGCAATTTACCCAAATTTAAATGTATTATCATATGAACGGAAAGTTCTCCCTCTAATAAAAAGAGGAATTACACAACAAACAAAAAGCCCGTCTAGCTCAGTTGGTAGAGCTCAAGGCTCTTAACCTTGTGGTCGTGGGTTCGAGCCCCACGGTGGGCGATTATTTATCATTTTTTCTCACTTGATAAACAAAATATTTTCAATGTAAGCGGCCCCAAGATTAGAATTTAGGAATAAAATAATCCTTACCTGACCTAATAAATTTCTTATTTTAACGTATGTTAATGTAAAAAAACACGTTTGGAAAACTTGAGACAAAATAAATTAACATTGATATATAATATTACATGTAAAATACTTAAGTATTAAATAAGTTTATATAACTAAAAATAAAAAAATAAAACAAGATCAAAAAATTTATTAAAAATGATATGTTTTGAAACCTAAGATGGTATTAGTATTTTGAGAATCAATTATAACTTTTTAAATATAACTAAGCGACTAAATGCATGTTTGATAGTGATGAAAATATTTTTAAGTGCTGAAATTATAGATTGTTAAATATGTGGATAAAAAGTATGTTGTAAGTTGTGGGTCTTAAAAAATGTGTAGATAAAAAAATATGTTAGACCAATTTAATCAGATGAAATAATAATTTAAGTAACCACAAACATGTGCTAAATGTTTGTTTCTGATTCTTTTAAATTATAATTTCAAAAATCAAATGATCATCAAACATACTTTTTATCTACACATTTCGTAGGATCTACAACTTACTACATACTTATTATCTACATATTCTATAAGTCCCACAACTTAAAAAATAATTTCAGCTTATCTACCTTCTTCTTATAATAGTTTGGAACCTTCTTCTTATATTAGTTTGGAAGGACATCTCGAAGCTTTTCCCAGTCTTATCAACAATAACAAGTTCTTAAATTTGAAATGAGACCTTGTCAAATTTGCAACTTCTAATTGCAGAAATTTTTATCAATAGCTGGTATACTCTCTTCAATGTGCCAAAGAAAGACAACCCACTAGAAACTAACAACACAAAACATGATTTACAATCTTGCTTTATTTTTGTTTTCATTTCATTGATTATTTCAATCTCAATCAGTTTTTTAAATAATTATTATTACTTGATATTTGTTGCAGGATGAAGTATGTCATTGACAAGGAATATTGATTGGTTCCTAGGTTACACATATTTATTCTTTGTTTGGCATCAATTGATATTATCCTTGATGGTCTTGACAAACCATACAAGGAGATATTTGACAACTCGTCTCTTGCTTTGGTCAATTTTTAAGAATGAGACTCATGGAGTCCTCTGGGCAACTTGTGCATCAACTCTTGCAACGACAAATTGTCTGGAAGAAAAATAATGAGTTTTGGTTTTGGCTCGGAAATAATCTGCTAGATTTTCATAGAATGTTTTCTAAGTGTCGAACTTATTAAAGACGGGTTTATTTCAGGACGATTAAACTTGCTGTTGAAATGTTTGCCATGGATTTATATCTATAGAATTTGATATATCACTATTTGTATTTTGACAAGATGGTGTTAATTTTATTGCAACTATGTTTTTACCTATTGTGTATAAATTTATCAAGTTATTTGTTGTTTTGATTCTTGATAAATTATATTTGATATTTTCTGGACATATAAATTGAGTTGTTGATATTGTTGCGTTGTACTGAAAATCTATGTAAAATAGGTTTATTGACCTATGGTCGATTTGTTCAACCTATAGTAGATTTTTGTTATAATGTACAATAAAACTGGTAGATTTTGTCTAAATAGACGATTTATTGTGATATGTGGTTTCAATTAACGTGACTTCTTGTTAAATTTTGTTGTGTTGTACACATAAGTAGATAGACTATGTGCAAGTGGACTAGTGGTCAATTTATTGGGACATGATTTATTTTGGCATGAAAATGTGCACAAAATGGAATTTTGAGTCAATTTATGTTAATTTTGCCACCAAAATATTCTTGAATAAATTTATGAGTATTCTAAATGACTTAAAAGTATTCAAGACGTGAAATTGGAACAATTTTAGTTTGAAAAGGTCTGGGGCGGTTCGGCGTGCTCTGCCTTACGAAATTTTTATCCTGTCCTGTGACCCGCCAACCGTTTCATGGTTTTTTTTTTTTTGTAAAACAGAAAAAAATAACAACAACAATAATAAAGAAATATAATTTTCTTAAATATTTGTAGCAAAAAATAAAAAATAAAAAATACAAGATTGAGGTTGTGGTATAGTAGTTGAGATTTATAATTTATAACTTCAACCGAGATTTGATTCTTCTTCTCTATTTAATCTTTAATCTATTTCAAACAAAATTTTAATTTCTATTCTATTATATGGTTTTACAAATAAAACAAAATTGATGGGCGGTCATTGGGCGGGCGGGCGGGGCGGGCGGGGCGGCCCAAACCCCTCTCCTCCGTGGGGATGAAAAATTCTGCCTGACCTTCTCCTATTACTCGAATAAGCGGGGTGGGGTGGTAGGGGCGGTTTGTTCCTTATTTCTCTTTAATTTTTCAGATATAAAATCACAGTAAAAACTTCTTCATTCCCTTCCCCATTTTCGGCCAAACAAGTACACTATATCAGCCATTGTTTTGTTCCATTTATTCTTCCTTCTTCACTTCTATTTTGGTCACTTAAACTACACAACAACACACGAATTTTGGTGAACAAAAAGGCAAAGACATGAATTTATTTTGAGAAAAGTGCACGCAAATTATTTACTCATTTCAACTCAATAAAACGTCAATTTTATAAGGTAATTTATTGTACTACCGAAATTAAGTTCTATGATTTTAAATAGAGAAAATATAATGAAAATTGATTGTCTTGCTTAATGTCAAAGTGGGAACGTTATGATTATGATTGAAGGTAATCACATATGTAATCAAATCACAATTTTCTTAAATCAAATTCTTAAATTCATCTCTTTTCATGATATTCATTTGTCATTGAATTAGAATTCTACGGTCGGGTCACCGCATGTAAGCGGTATACTAGTAAATATGTATTAAACTGTACATACTACTACTTAGTGCATGTTTGGTCATATTTAAATTATAATTTTAATTGGTTAAATTATTTTTCATCTACATATTTTGTAGGATTATCGATTACTTTTTATTTATTATTCACATATTTTATATAATCTACATCTTATAAGACTTAAAAATAATTTCATCATTCTACCAAATATGATCACAACCCTAAGAAGTTTTTCTACTACGAAAAAAAAAAAACGTCCCGTCCCTTACTGTTACACTATTATTCTTCATTTTATCTCATCTAAAATTTATTTTCCAATCATCTTATTCAACACACTATTTCCAAAATTTCCAAAATTTTCATCTATTTCAATTCAATCTATCTCTTTCACTCCATCGAAATCTCTTATCCGTCGATCCATGGTGATAAAAGAGCGTACTGGTGAATTCCATTGCAAAAAAGAAGCTTTGTAGGAGTGTAAATGTGTTTGAAATAAAAATCACTTTGTCACCAATTCTCCGTACAAGCCAACGTCGACTTATGGTTGCCGTTTTCCTGCCCTCAGTGTACCCCACTCCCTGTCTACCACCGCCGACCGCCGCCGACCGCCGCCGCTCCTCTCTTTATTAGTGTAGACTATACCAACAATTAATCCCTCCATGCCAGCCTCACCAGACTCCGACCCCATTTCGGCCAACCTGGAAAACCGTTCCCCAATATCCCCACCCCTGAGTCCGACGACCCAGAAGACTTCGTGGAAATCGAAGAAGAAGAAGAAACCGATGACTTCGAAGAAGAAGATGAGCCGGAGCCCATGATTCCAGATGCCCAAATGCACATGGATCGGACCAGAATGGAGGCCCTGTTCCAGCGATTATCCTCTGAGCGAGTCCCCGTCCGGGTCCATGACGTCATAATCAAGGGCAATACGAAGACCAAGAACTCCTTGATCGAGTCCGAGGTGGAGGATCTCCTAAAGAAGGCCACCACCTTCCAGCAGCTGCTACGCGCTGCCGGGCATGCCAACGCGAGGCTTCAGCGCCTTGATATTTTTAAATCCGTTAATATCACCCTTGACACTGGTCCACCTGAACTCCCCGGCACGGCCAATGTCATTGTCGAGGTTTCTGAGTCTACAAACCCCATAACCGGAGATATCGGCCTTTTTTCTAAACCTAAGGTAACAATTTTTTTTTTTTTTTTTTTTTGTTTTTCTCTCCTTAATTAACAGTTTAACATGAACATACCTATTGTTTTTGTTTGGTCTTGAATTTGCGAATGGACTGTGTCAAAATTGTGAATATCAAGTGGTATGTTTTTTTGTTGGGCTGGAAGAATTCATGAAATTAGGCTTTTGTGTAGCTACATTGTTGGGA
This sequence comes from Forsythia suspensa, assembly GCA_023638005.1. Classification (NCBI taxonomy): domain Eukaryota; kingdom Viridiplantae; phylum Streptophyta; class Magnoliopsida; order Lamiales; family Oleaceae; genus Forsythia; species Forsythia suspensa. Next base: position 32,560,644 of record CM042666.1, read on the forward strand.
GGATGAGAACATGGAATTGATATGGAAATGGAGTTAAATAAAATGAGTATAAAGCCAGGTAATGATACTTGGTATAGGTGTTCGATAGCATTGAACTTAAATAAATTGTTATATCCCTTTCAACAGATATCTAAAATTTGAATTAATTGTTAGTAATACTGATAGAAAATATACTAGCATCAATGCCACACTTGATTCTTGTGCATATTAAGAAAAATTACCATGAGATAAAAGTAAATGAAAATTGTGAGCAATGTTGAATGTAGCCTTAACTTTCAAACAATAGTAATCTAAGAATTTTCAAACTCTGGGGACATATACGGTGAGAAGCCTATTCTTTTGCTTTTTCGAAAGGGATTAGTGCCATTTCTTAATAATAATTTAAGTTGGTCAAACGTACTTTTTATCCACATATTTTATAGGACCTACAACTTATTATTCATACATTTCGTACGACTCACAACTTATAAGCACTTAAAAAATAATTTCACTACTACCAAACATGCACTAAAAGGAATGCAAATGGATGGGATTTTCATATCGGCAGATGGATACTTAGTATTCATTGGCAATTCATGCTGACTCCTTTAGTTCAAGAAGATCTCTTTGATGTCAGAGTTCCTGAATTTTTTCGTTGCTATTTGAAGAACGGTTTTTTTGGCTTCAGCAAGACGTAAATACCGTGTATTTATCACACAGACAGTCAGGAAAGTATATCTAAATAAAGATGAAATACATATGAAAGGAAATTCTAACAGGCAAGTATGAATTCTTCCACATACATTTTGGTGTCACTTCTATTATTGGTGCTTTTGGTTTGGAATTTGAAAACCATTCTTTTCTTTCTCATGTATAGCCTCCAAATAACTATGATCATTGATCTCCTCGTATTAACCTGAAAAGCCTGATTGACTAGAAAATGTTGAAAATGAAAAATTCGAAAGTTTAACTCTGATGTTGCATGTTCATACCTGTTGCTGAGTAACTTTGAATGCTTTCCTGTTCCAGTTTTGGATGCTTTTGGTGAAGAAGAGTTAGCATCCTGTCTCTATCTTCTTTTTGACATCCTTTAGTGCTTTTATAGGCTAGGTCTTGGTCTCTAGAAGGATCACTGAAGCTGAAAAATTTGTTTGGTTATGGGGATTTATGGGATACTTCCGTTGCTTATGGCTGGGGTCAAGCATCAGAGGTTAGTGCTGGTTTCTCTGTACCAAAATTCAAAGCATTTCCCACACCTTTGACTGCTCGAATATCTCTACTTTCCCAAGATTGGTTGAAGTTTTCTTCCTATAAAGAGCGAGCATTTGGCACATCGCTTGGCCTAGTTTCTAGTGGAAACCACAATTTATCATACGATCTCTCTTGGCGTACCTTAACCGATCCATCACAAATGTCTTCCCACACAGTGAGGAGGCAGCTTGGACATGGTTTGCTCTCGGCTTTGAAGTATACTTTTAAAATTGACCGGAGAGATTCACCTCTGAGGCCAACTCACGGACATGCTTTTGTTTCCACTACTCAAATTGGTGGTCTTCTTCCGGATTTTCGAAGCTTACGTTTTATTCGTCAGGTTTGGCACACTTCTTTTGCTGTAACTTTGTTTCACTCTGTATTTCTTTTTAAACTTTTCTATCACAAGTGACATCAAAGTTATTTGTTTTGGTATCATTATCGCAATTTCATTCTCTTAAGACAATCTGCAGATGCCCATGCTTTTTCACTTGAATTATCCGCTTTTGCAATACGACTTTAATCTATTCTAGGCACAAACTGGGTGGATATGTGAAATACATTATTTTTTTCCATGTTGTGGAAAGGTCTACTTGGTATTATAATACAATCCATCATATATTTGCAGCAATTAGAGGTCACTCTGAAACAAAAAATTTCATCTTAATCATGTACAGATAGTTTATCATCTTTACGGACAGCATATGGAATAAAATTGCTGGGCAGTATTGTTGTGATGTTGGAGGATATCCTGGAGTTGACTGATAATATTACTCCTTCATATACGTGTCACCAAACAAATTGTTATTCTTTTTGATTGCCTTTCTTTCCTGAACAGGAGTTTGATCTTCGTTATGCCGTGCCCTTGGGATTTTATCGTGCTGCATTTAACGTCGGAATCTCAAGTGGTGTTGTTTTTCCATGGGGGAGTGGATTCTTGAATACACCTTCTCAGTTGCCTGAGAGGTTCTTCATGGGTGGTAATTCTTCTCCAGTTTGCACCTTGGGAGGTCCAACATCAGTGTTGGGTTTCAAGGCAAGGGGACTGGGACCTGCTGAGACTAGAAGGAATGCCGAAGAAAGCCATAATGATGAAAGCTCTGATTCTTCTGGAATGGATTTTATTGGAGGAGACCTTGCCGTCACTGCTTTTGCGGACTTCTCTTTTGATCTACCATTGAGGATGTTCAGGGAAGCTGGCATTCACGCTCATGCCTTTGCATGCACTGGAAGCCTGACTAAATTGTCGGAGAATGCACACAGGGAGTTCTCTTTCCAAAAATTCCGAGATTCTTTCAGAAGCTCAGCTGTATTTGGAATCATTGTGCCGACTAAGTTACTCCGCATGGAGGTTAGTTTTTTTGTCCTATGATCTTTATGAATCCTTGTATTCAATTTTATGGAAGTCGACTTTGATGAAAGAAAGAGACGTGCATACTGAATGAGGCTTAGTCTCACACCATCTGTAGGCATCTGTAGGTAGGATATATAATTCCTCCCCAGGCCAACTCCTCAGCCCTCGCAGTCTATCTCCAGTTTAAGCTGTTAAATTTGAGAAAGGAGAGGACTGATATAACATCAAAATTGTTAAATGTTTTTTCAAATATATGTACTTTGCTTCTAGGAATGCCTTTCCTGTGAGAATTTCTTATAAGTTGGTGGTGTTAAATGTATTTTCAAATATATGTACTTCTCTAAGCGCATGTTTGGAGGTGCTGAAATTATTTTTTAAGTGCTTTTAAGTCATGGTCATGTGGAATTTGTGGATAATAAAATGTATAATAAGTTGTGGATCCTACTAAATGTGTAGTCGTGTAAATAAAAATTATGTTTGACAAGCTTAAATTATAACTTTAAGTTGGAGCAAACAAGCACTAATGTTTTCTCAGGTTAGGCATGATACTTTTCCAAGTTAAAAATGTAATTCCAAACGGTCATTGGGACATGTTTTCCCCTATGTAAAATAGCAAAATGTTATGTTAGTAAGGACCACTTATAGCAACTCGGATGTCTTGTGGACCAAATGGCTCACAAAAGTTGTTGACCCTAAATCCTGGTTGAACTCCATATCAACACTAGATTGGAATTCATTGCTATAAACTTTCTTATCCTGCACACTTGAAACAAGACTGTCAACAAACATAGGCAGTCGAAGTGACCACCGCATGCGCTCCAACACTCAAGTCAGGATTTATGCTTTGTCTGAACTGGTTTAACTTAAAGATATTATATAAAAATTGCATATATCAATTAAACATATAGAGAGCACAAAATTCTGTAGAGAAAGTAACTTACTTTACTTATGTTGTGCCACCCTCTATCTATAGTTGGGGTTTGAGTGGACCACAAGTTCTTAACTATTCCACGTGTTTGATTGACCTATGTGTCCATTATGCAATAACCGCAGCCATCCCTTTATGTGTCTGTTTCAGTATTTTCAGGTAATCATTTTCTTCTTGTTACATTATTTGTCCCTTACAAGCTATCAGAACATTATTGTAGTTGTCCTATCAATTAGTCAGGCTCTTCTGGACTTCTTTTGAAGTTCCTTCTGGACTACTTGTGAGGGAGGCAGTCTGGATGGGTCTAAGGCATCTCCCAAGTGTCAATGTCTGGTTTGTCTTTGTTAGAACTGACTTGACTACTAAGGTGACATGTCATTGATTTGGATACGTTATCTTTCATGCAAGTTGTTAGACCACCTTCTTACGTATCAGTCTTTATCTGCCTACATCACTTTATACACTAACTCACGCTTTGTGTCTGATGCGCTATCAAAATATCATCATAAATGTCGTATCAATCAATCAAATAAGAAATCAGATTCATTATTAAACACTTTAGAAGTCCGGACTCTTTATTGGACATTTGTCCGAATGGCTACATGACTTTTTATTGGACATTTTTCCGAATGGCTACATGCTCCAGATAATAAAGGGCATCGGGCCCACGCACTCCAGGAATATATACAAATAGAAAATTATAAGTGGGTCCCATCAGGGGTTAGTTTGGTTATAAAGACAGTCCGAATAAATAAGTACTCCGGATATGTACACTCCGGAGAATGTTAACTAGTCCGAATATGAGTACTCCGGTAAATGGAGAGCAGCCCTAGCTCGTGATTTTCTCGTCACCTACTTGGTAGGTCCACGTTATTATTGGCCGAGATGGGCCTAAATGTGAAGAGTCCAAGCCCAATAAGAGTAATTTGGTTTATTTGGGCCCAATCTATTTAATGAAGTCGAGTCTAGTCATCAATCGTGGGGACCTCACTTGCACGTAAAGGCGTATATATTTTGTGGGCGTAATAGAAGTACTCCGAGGAATGGCTAGTAAAGCAGTTCTTTCAAATGTAGGGTGGCTCAAAGCTTACTTTGAGCCTTTGACTGCCATTTGTTATGGTTTATGCATTGACTTACTGTTTGGACTGCCATTTGTTATGGTTTATGCATTGACTTACTGTTATGTGGTTATTACTTTGTTATTTTATTTGTTTGGTACTATGTTGATCTATTTTATGTTTCATTTTGGAAATTAGACTTCCAATCTTGTTCAAATGTTTTATTATGGATGTGGTAATCGTTTATTGTAATTATGCGTATCGCTTTGTAATTTTAATCTATGTCAAGGCTTACTTCTCAAACCGTCTCGAAACTACGCCCTGCTGATTTAGCCTTTTAAACAGGGTAAATGTAATTGCAATCTATTTGCACGTAATATTTAGTAACCAGTTGATAGACTAAGGGGAGCACCTAGATTACTGTGATATACTCAATCAACACCATACTGATTGGGGAAGAGAGAGAAAAAACAGAAAAAAAAATCGACAAAATCATACCTTCTTTTCTGAATTAAATGTGAAATGAAACCAATTTACAGTATATCTGCTTGGGATCAGTCCTTTACTCTCCTCATGAAGGATTGCCTGCCTTATTTATTTCATTTGTCTACATATTTCATCCAGGTTTATGTTGAAAATCCCTGACATTTTGACATAATTACCAGGTTAACTACTGCTACATTCTGAAACAGCACGAGCATGATCGAGGGAAGACGGGTGTGCAGTTCAGCTTCTCTTCGCCTCTATGATACGTGTGGTATTTCTTTATCCTTTTTTGACATGCATCGGCATTGGATTGAGTTCCCGGGATTAACATAAATTTGAGAAATTTTTGCTTTCCCTTTTTGTCTAAACATCCAATTTACGTTGCTGCAAGATTTGTAATTTTGGAATGCAAACAAGTTTTGTGATCCAGCCTTTGCTATTATAAATAAATTTAATACATTGTATCAGAACAAACGAACAACTTTCTTTCAAAGAGGTAAGAGGTTGACGAAAGAATCTTTAATTTCAACCGGGTCTACAGGATCAACTGTATCTCATTTCTCAGTGTTTCATTGTCGCAATATGATGTTAAGAAAATTCCTAATTTTTCTACTTAATGTGTAATTTTCCTGTAATAATGATCTTATTGATCTACTTAACCCTTAAACTAAGACAGAGAACTATGAGGTTTTTCATTTTCCATTATCTTGTCATCTTATTGACATTTTGTAGTTGAACTTGTGGTTTGTTGAAAAGCTCGTCAAGCTTGTCTTGGCAAATGTTAGTGGCACAGCCAAATTTCTTCTTGCACTTTATAACACACGTCGACGACAACTTCTTGCACTTTATGACTCAGCCAATGTTGCATACCAGCACGGTCTGGGAAAAATCGTGGGTTGTACTTGTACATCTTGGGCTTGCGACGCGTGAACGGTGACCAGTTTTTTGGCTGTTGGGTTGAACCGTTCCTGAACTTTTAACGTTCAGGTCCCTTGTCTCTATGGCAGGCGTGACTCAGGGTGGAGCATGGTGAGAATTATTTTGCAGGTAAAATTCTTCCAACTTATCTTTTGAATGAAGGGTGGGACTAATTTTTACTGAGTAAAACAGTAAAAATTTTAACTTTTACTGAGTAAAGGGTGGGACTATAAAGGGTGGGACTAATTTTTATGAAGGGTGGGACTAATTTTTGAATGAAGGGTGGGACTAACTTTTACTAGAAGGTGAAAGTTTACGAAAGAGTAAAACAATCACAGTGGCCCCTCAGTTCATCGCTGTTTTTGTAAATTTTGTAAAACCAAATCTGTCAAACTTGAATGTGTGGGCTCAACTTGGGTTGTACTCCACAACACAACGCTTAAAGCCCGGTAGATACTAGGCTCAAGTTGACCCCTCTTATTCGTATGGATCGTGAAGAAAAATTTAAATGCCCAATACATTTTTACAAGTGACGGGGATGTTGTTGGACAATAATATTAAATTAATTTTTATATATGTGTTAAAATGTTAATATATTTTTGTTTTTCGTGTCAATATTAAAAGAATTTTAAACATTTGAAAATTTAGATACTGTGTTTTCTAAATTTACATTTTACCAACTATTATTTATTAAATAGTAACAAGAGACATATTTTGCTGGAAAGTATACAAATGATATATTATAAATAGCTGTACATACTAAAATATTCTTATTTAAGAATAACAAATTATACTTTATATATTAAATTATATAACGTTTTACGTTGTTTAACTATTTTATTATTTTCAAAATTTTAATTACTATTTTTTTCATATAAAATTTTTCTCTTTCCCTTTCACATCTCTCCACAAACAAAGGGGTTGTTCTCTTACTTATTTTCAATCTATTTTTCATTTTGTTTTGAAAATAGTAAAACGTATTCTCTTTGCCATTTTCGAAAATATATTTTTCAAAACACTAAAACAATTATATAAGGAAATGGAAAATGACTTTTTAGTCGTTTTTAGATTTCTTTAACAAAAAGAGGGTATTTTCCAAAACAGTCAAAACGCGCGTTTTGGCCGTGGAGGTCGGCGTTTTGAGTTATTCATCCAGCGTTTTTTTTTTTTTAAATTTTACGCTAGGCAAGAAAATCATAATTTAATCATTTTTTGCGTATTTTTTTTAAACAAAACATGGCTCTTTGCTAAAATGGTCGGCGCGTGCTAATTGTTTGTTGGAGGTCGCGGGTTCGAATTCTCAATCTTGTGGCTCTTTTTTTTTTAGTGTTTTGAATTAATATAATTGTTTTAAATTGTTTTTAATTTCAAATATAATTGTTTTAAATACAATTTTTTATTTTTTAATTAATAATTATTTGTAAATGATTTTAATTGTTTTTAATTTCAAAACATAATTGTTTTTAAATGTTTTTAATTCCAAATAATTGTTTTTGAATATTTTCAATTAATAATTATTTTTAATTCCAAATAATTCTAAATTTTTTCAATGTTTTTAATTCCAACAATAATTATTTTGAATTGTTTTTAATAAATAATTATTTTTAATTCCAAGTAAGTCCAAATTTCTAAAAAATTTCAAGGAAACGCATTTTCGAGTTTTCTGTTTTCAGAAACAATTTTTAAAAATTTCAAAAGAATGCATTTTCAAAAATATTAAAACAAATATTCAAAACACAAAACAAAAACACAAAATGAATTCAAAACACAAAACACAAATACAAAGAGAACACCACCTAATTGTTTGCAGAGTCTTCTAATTACGCTATTAACATCTTTCTCTCATGCGCAAGTTTTTAAATAAATATATGTTTATTAAGAGTATTTATATTTATCTTCTTTTTTATTAAGCCTATTCGAAGAAAAGTGAAGGAAAAAAATCAAATGAAGTTTTTATCTCTATGTTTGTATAGGTGGTCAACTTATTAAAGTTAAATTTCTTATTTATTTAAGTTGGAATTCAAGGAAAATGAATACAATAATTTTATAAGGAAAAAAAAAAAAAACATTTAATGAACAACACGACTTCTGGTAATTAAATTATGAAGAATGATAAAATAACTAAAGAAATAGTATGTAAGTTGTTACATAAGGGTGTGAAGTGTTATTTGCAATTAAGGATATTTTGTTTATCTAGCTATTATGATTGTATATTTGTAAATATTTCAATTTTTTCTTTAAACAAATAGTGTGTTTTGTCACTATTTAGTAAACTATAATATATAAAATGAAAATTTTCAAAACAATATATAAAGTGTAAATATATTATATCTACATGTTGTATTTTGTATTTTGTATTTTGTATCTATATTATAAGCATATTCAAGAGTAGACTCTTGATCCAGTTCAATAGATCGTCCAATGATTTAACCCGACCCTCAATAGAGGCTCCTATAATGCCAAGAGGACCGCACCAAGGTCGCAAATGATTTGTCCAAGACCTAGTCTAATAGTGAACACAGTGAGATGTTAGAATTTAGAGAAGAAAGAACAACATCCATTAATTTGAAGTATAGCACATTTCATGAAAATAGTTGTCGTTTTAAGACTATCTTTATTATCTTCTAACAAATTAGTGACAGGGAACGTTGAATTCTGTCAAATAATTGTCTTAACAAACTTCCATTCCTATATTGTTTCACTCAATCTTGGCTCAATAGATTCAACTGTGCATTATTGTGTTTCAATTAAATTTGAATTCATAGTTTATAGCATATTTCAAGTTGGGAAAAAATGAATGAAATTAATAAAGAAAAGTGAGAAAGAATTTGATAGAAAAGAAGGGAATTGCATGAAGAGATGAGGTGTGAGCATATAAAGGAAGCTGGAAGAAGAATAATTGCATGTGGGCGCCAGAAAATGCATTGGAACTCACAAAGTTTAAGTAAAAGCTTGTCTTGGACCACACTCTCAACTCTCATCTGATGCCTTATATGATAAGCTTTTTTTCTCCCTTTTGGCATCAATTTACTTCCAGGTTTAGTAAGTGTTTAGAAAATCAGAATGGACTGACCGATCAACTGAGAAAATTGAGAATCGGTTGCAAAATCGATCCGGTCTATCAATTTAATCGGATATGAGAAAATCGGAACGAAAATTAGAGTTTTTAGTAGTTAAACTAGGAAAACCGGTTCCGGTTCGAAATATTTTTAAGGCAAAATAACTCATTTCTCATTTCTTCCTCATTTCTTTTCCATTTCTCCCATTCTTCTTCTTCTTCTTCTTGTTCCTCATTTTTATGAGATTTTTGGATTAATTTTTAATTTTTTTAATTAAAATTTATGTAAAGTCTATTTAAAGCCAAGTTTTATGAGTAATTTTATCTATAAATATTGATTTATTTACAAATAACTTATTTTTAGAAATTTTGTGAGATTTTTAGATTAATTTTTAATTTTTTAATTGAAATCGGTTCGACCTTGGTTCGACTCAATTCAACCTTTTGACCTTTGATTCGTTGTCTTTTCCAAGTCGATGGCGTGTTCGATTTTCTAAACATTGGGTTTCATTATTGCTTTATTTTTCTATTTTTTAGGTTAATAGTTTTGTTATTTTTAATTTTAACAAAATTCATAATTTGTTCCAAAAAAAAAAAAAAACATAAAAAGTTGAAGAAACTCTCAATTCTTTACTATCGTCCTCTACTGTTTAACATGCAGTTTTATTTAGTGTCAATTTAGTTTAATTTAAAAAGGTATTAAAAATTTGATGTCAAAATCAATAATTAATTTTAGCAACAATACAATACATAGAACTCATAACTTTTATCAACTTTTCAACCATACATTTCATCTACTTTTTATCAAAATAGACCCTTATTAGTCGATCTAGTAAAAACATAAAGATGTCGAAATTTGATAATAAATTTTGTATATACTTAATCCCTATATCTCTTTCATGACCGCATATCTTTTCGGGTAAGAAATGAAAAAATGTTTCTCTTGCTACATGAATTCAATTTTCATTTCATATGGGAAAATCATATATTTCTCAACCTAAAATCTTATCTAAACAGTGGAGGTAAATAAGACCTAAGTTTCTTCAGCCCATATTAAAGTTTGTGATGCTGAATGTATTACTCGACCGGCCTATTTCATCGGTCGATCAAACACGGATGATCGGCCACATTGTCATGCGACAGTGGCATAGTTGGCTAATTGATAGATCCTGGTAGGTGTGGCCAATATTTAACACATGACAATATCTCTAATTAATTCGGGCACTTTGTGATCCTAAGAGGTGCGTCTATAAATAGAGGATTCGTCTTGTAATCAAGAGAGAATAAGACACTATTTTTCTATTTGGATACCTAGACAAATTTTCTTCCTAGATCTTAAAGTGTGTCTGTTTAATTTCATTAAAATTATTCTCAACATCACTTTGTATCGAAGCTTGTACAACTACTTTTCTAATAAAGTACTTATAAACTACTCCAACATGCTAAATTTTAAATTTGCTTTTTAACAAAGTAGAACTTAATTTACTTTCCAAGAAAGTAAACTCCCCTGCCAAACCCTAAAATAGCCATGCAATGAATATCAGAATATTTAATGGGTATATATATCGCAACTGTACGTCATGCTCTCATGACGTAGTTCGCAAGTATCAACTGAAAATCGATTATATGTATTCTCTCACAGCTTATATGTACAGCTTTACTTTTGGAAGTTTTGCCACTTTAATTAATTTCTGCATATGTTTTGATTATTTTTTATTTTTAATTTACTTTATATGTTATTTGTTATGTGTTAAAATTTAATGCAATAGCTAAATGTATTATTATAGAATTCAATATTATTGATTAATAATGATAGTAATTGCATATTTGTTCAATCTTGTTCAATTTAATTGCTATTAAAGGAGAAGAATTTTTAAATTTTGTTCAATTTATTTTCTTTTGCAAAGTTTGATATTTTATTGAGCTTAAACGCACGACAAACGAGCCGAAGAAGAAAAACAAATAAAAAATAAAAATTACAAATTTATATCATATGGTAAACTTTCACACATTCTCGAGGGAGAGTCGATTCACTAATCAAAATTTCGAGTACAAAACATTCTTTATTTTTTTAATTCATCTCTACGAAAAACTAGAATGCTCGACACACGTGCTTTTTATTTCCTTCTTTCTCTTCATTGTAGCAAAATTGGATTCTTTATTGGATTTAGAGTGTGTTTGTTAGGGCTTATATGTATTTATATGTCGGTCAAATTTTATTTTTATCCACACATTTCATATAACCCACAATTTTTATCACATTTCGTAGAACCTACAATTTTTATCCACACATTTAGTAAGACACACTACTTAAAATCATAGCGAAGCTTGGGGGGGGGTGTCCTCCCAACTTTTTGGATTTTTTTTTAATTTTTAATTTTTAAATCTTTTAATATGTAATTTAACTTTGATCTAATATTAATTTAATGGATGAAAATATGATCCATTCACCTAATATTAATTTAATGTAAGACAATTGGATCTATTAGCCTAATAAAATTAATAATACAAAATTACAAATAATTGGCTCATTCCTCAAATGATAGTACAAAATTAATAAAGACACTTTGCTTGTTAATGCATATCGTGTTCAATTAATTTTTTTCTTTTTTCTTTTGAACTTGAGTAATATTTAATTTCATTTGTGAATCGAATCTTCATATTTTGGAGGATAATTTTATAGAAAGCAACGTGAATAAGAGGAGTTTGACTAGTTTTATATTGAATAGTTTTGTGCAATGACTTCTTGTAAGCTTTTTAAAGATTACGACTTATAAAAAATATTAGATTCTCATAAAAATGCGTTCAGTAATTGTGGTTTGAAAAAAAAAAAAAATCGGGAGTGCTGCCCCCGAACCCCCATGAGGGATTCTCCCCCTCCCCCAGCCCGTTTCATAAAGACTCTAACTTAAAATATCTAGCTCTGTCACTACTTATAATCTAAAAAAATGTTACTAAACATATTCTTAGTAGAAAATTAAAAAAATATATAGTTAGCAACATGACTTCTTTTGATTTTTCGAACGCATCAAGTGGTCAGAAAATTGTACAGACAGCCCCTACTCTTCTTTCTTACTGGCGGCTATTCTGTTGGGATTTTTGCTCAAAGGGCAAAAAAGTAAGGACTTCAATTATAATTAGAAAAGTAAGAAGGATCATGAACGTTATTTCCTTGTGCAATTAGTCCGTCCCTTGTACTGTTCTTTGGAGCAAATATGTTATATTATATAATTATTATATTATATTTGGTGGATAAAATTGAACAAAATTTTAAAATCTTGGATATCTTGACGGTCGAAATAGGTCATATGTTAATTAAAATTGACGTATTTTTCTTTTTTTTAAGTACGTGTTTTAAAGATTTTTAAAAGAAAAGCGTGGCATAATTTGGTAGGTGTTGTATAACTTATGACATTATTTTTCTTATGGTACTTGTAGAATTTAGATGAGTGAAATTATATATGGTTGTAACGATTTTTATATAGTGAAAATGTTTGACGGTCTGTAAATTCTCTAAATTTTTATATTTTTTATGTCTCGTTATTTTTCTCTAAACAGAGATCTTGTAGGCAATAGAAGAATTGATCTCAATTTCAAACAATGTTATCGTAGTGTCAGATCGTTTGGAGTGTTGAAGTACTTAGAAGACATGTCTATAAATATGAAGTGTAAAAATTTGATAAAAGAATCAATTTTGACTTGTGGAAGTCAAAGATATTCTAATCGAATCTAAACTGCACAAAGTTTGAAAAGGAAACAAACCCCCTGTTTCGACAAATATCCTAAAAAATTCAGCATGAGCAATGAGGATTGGAAACATTTGAATTTGAAAGCTGCAAGTACAATAAGTCTCTATTTAGCCAAAAATATTTTTGCAAATATTCTTGAAATATGTTATGCAAATGAACTTTGAAATTTTTTTGAACAATTGTATCAAACAAATAATCTTTCAAATTGGTTATACCTGAAGGAATGGTTTCATTCTTTGTGAATGAATGCAAGTATTAAAATCTCAGACTACTTGAGTGTTCTGAATAGGAAAGTTTTTGAACCAAAGGTTATTGGAGTTAAAATTGATAATGAGGATAAAGAGTTAAGACTCATATAGTCTCTTCCATTCCCCTACGAACATAAAACCAATTTTGTTGTATGAAGAAAGAAATTGTAAATTTTGCAGAAGTCACAAGTAAATTGATTTACGAAAGAATGTTGAGTTGTGGAATTAATATTTTATATGAAAACTCGTTACTTATTGCTAAAAAATGGAAGATGAACGATTCTATTAAAATGAAAGTATCTTGTGTTGGAACTATGGACAACCTAGTCACGTAAAGAAAAATTGTCCAAAAAGTAGCTAACTGCTTGAAGTCAGATAGAGATGGAGTGTCTCGTTTTATGGAAGACGATAATGTCATTTGAGTAAGATATTTACATTTTCATGACATGTTGCTAGTTGTCATGATAGAAAATGTATTACTATTAGCGAGACCACATATTTACAAACGGGCATTGACTTGACATTGATGCAGAGTGTATGGTGAAATTAATGTCAATGGCTGATAAACCCATGTAAGCCAAGTAAGTGGGTTGCACTATAATTTTTTAGCAAATTTGTTCGACATGAGTTGATGAAATTTTTAGAATTTGTTGAAGTATGTTAATCCTCTATTTTGAAAATTGAGATTGTCAAAGTTTATTAGTTTTTTTTTCAAGTATTGTAGTTAATATCTGCATAAGAGATGACAAATTTTTGACTTGTTTTTTATCAAGGTGAAGATTGTTAGAATTTTTTGCCAATGGCCTAACACTAAAGACTTCAATTGTAATTGAAATCGTTAAAATATTTCATTGTGCAATTGGTTTTTCGTCCATTTTAGTGTTCTTTGGAGCATATATGTTATATCATATTATATTAATATTTGGTGATGAGAATTAAACAAGGGTCCAAAATCTTATAAATTTTAGTCCAAAATTTGGAAGAAATTGAAGTTATACATTAATTATAAATTACGTGTTTTTTTTTACTTTTTAAAGTCACAAGTCTTGAAGATTTTTAGAGAAAATATTGTGTTCTAACATCTTAGTTCTTGTTATCTTTATAGATTGTTCAAAGAGTAAAAATTAGTGAGTATGATAAATCTTTAGAATATTATTTTTTTTCGATACTTAGGAGATTTGGATGAGTAAAATTATGTATGATTGTAACGATTTTTCATAGAGTGAAAAGTTTTAACAATCCATAAATTTTATATATTTTTTATATTTGTCTCATTGTTTTTTTCTAAATAAAAATCTTGTAAACATTAAAAAATTAGTCTCAATTTCCAACATATATTCTTTTTATGCTTGTTCTCCAAGTCGAATTAATGCTAATGCATTACTGTGTTTCAAGTTCATGGTAAAATTTATTGCATAACCTTTTCCTTTATTTAATTTTTTCTTACTTGTTTCTGTAATTTGAATCAAACCCAGCCAAACATGTCTTTATGTTTATCAAAGCGTGGAATTAATTAAATTACTTATCATGAGAGTAATATTTAATTTATAGTTAAAGTAAGTAATTATATATATATATATAAAACAGTATGTCCAAGTTCAAACACGGTCGACATGTTTAGACTGTTGAAGTACAATACAATAAACATATATAATATAACTAATAAAGACGAACATGTGACAAAATTTACCAATCACATTTAACCCCAAAACTGCCATATTAAATGGAGATCCACAGATTTGGATACCATTCTGAGTCCATTTTGGATGCCCAGTGCCCCCATAGACATTGCCCCAGACTGCACTGCCTTTAGATAAACACAGATATTTCACCCTCTTCTGACCCCACACATACTGCCTTCAGAAGCACTGTTGAGCCAGCAGACGCAGGGTCCACTTTACTTTTTCCCCCCCTTTATTTATTAACTTCATTATATATATCTTCACTCCAAAAAAATAAATAAATAAAATGTGAAAAATTAAAAACTCCATGTTTAGTCTGCATTTAAGGATTTGGAAATATGAAACTTAAATCTATGTTAGAAAAAATCAGCGAATTTGAATTCATTTAGGGTGCTTGTAATTGTGATGAAAATCTAATCGAGTTGTGGAACAAATGAAATTTTACACATGTAATTAAACAGTTTCAGCCTTTCGGTGTGTGGTGTTGGAACGAGTTTTGTGAAAGTTGTAACAATAATATAAATGAAATTAGGAAGAGAGAAACAAATAGGGAGAGAGAACAACAAATATTATTAAGCAAACGGCATAATAAAAAATACTAAGAGTTTGTCAAGTAAAAAACGAAACGGTGGATCGGGCGCGACTTTGTGAAAAAGTCAGTAAGCTGCAACGATGAAGAAACTTGGTAAGGAAATAGTGTCATGCTGAAAATGGTGATGAATAAGGTGACAGTCAATTTCAATATGCTTCATGCACTCATGGGTTGGCAACTTTATTACAAAAGCTATTAAGAAATATTTACTTACCTTATTAATTCTTTACCTTATTGGTAGAATTATATTTGTAGTAGGATACCATATATGTAATATTCCTATTCTAGGTAGAATTCTTTTTCTATTAGTATATATACCTTGTACTCTAATTCAATCATTATTTAATTGAATCAATACAGAGAATTATTTCTCCACATATATTTTCTCTTATATTTTACATGGTATCAGAGCGACAATTCTGAGCAACGATGTCTGCTACAGACGATGACAGAAAAATCATAGAGGCGACGATTGCCCAATCGGATCCCATCACTCTACAGTAATTCGATCATCCCGGCTTAATCCCCGTTTCTAAACCACTTGATGAGAAGATCAGGGCACCAGGGCAACATTCATTCAATTGGAGATCGAACCGAAAAAATTTAATTGGGCCAACCGGTCGACCGGTTCATCCTATCGGTCTACCATTTCGACGAAAATTGAACAGAGACAGTGTACCCATTGTAAGATGACTGGCCACATTGTTGATAACTGTTATTTCATCCATGACTTCCCTCTAGGGCACAAGTTTCATGGGAAGAACGTGAAACCACAAAACAAACGTTTCACAAACACTGCTACATCTTTTACACCTGACCCAAAGGAATGAAGAACGCTCACAGCCAAAGAATACGAGCAGATCATGAAACTTCTAAACAACAAGACGGGTAATGATAAGTCTTATGTTAACACCTTAGGTATCAATTCATCTACTGTCTCTTTGAGTAATTCATGAATTATTGATAGTGGGGCCACTAACCATGTGACAAAGGATGGAATCGTTGAGAATAAACCTATGCCAATGCACAAAATTGTTCAATTACCGGATGTAGGTCATGCCTTTATTAAATTTATTGGTGCCGTTAACTTAGAGAATAATATGACTGTTGATAATGTACTTTATGTTCCCAACTTCAAAGTTAATCTGTTATCTATCACTAAACTTACTAGAGGATTAGGTTGCTATATGAAATTTTATCCTGATTTTTGTGTCATGAAGGATTTGACTACGAATAAGACGATTGGTTTGGGAAGGCAGAGTAACGACCTATATTACCTTCACAAAAACCACAAATACATCATACTATTAGTGGATCAACCAACCTATGGCATAGACGTCTTGGGCACCCTTCCGCTTCACCTCTTCAATTCCTAGAACATAGTATTTCAGATATTAGTTTTGATTCCCACGATATTTGTGAAGTTTGTCATTTGGCTAAACAATCTAGACTACCCTTTAAGGTTAGTCAAATTTCTAGCAATAAACCATTTGATCTGATTCATTATGATATTTGGGGACCTCAAAGGATTTATTCTTATTCTGGTGCTAGATATTTCTTTACTTTTCTCGTTATACTTGGGTACACCTCATGCGTCACAAATCTGAAACTCAAAGCATAATTAAGAATTTCTTTGCTTGGGTTAAAACTCAACACAACCTGACTATAAAAGTTTTGAGGTCTGACAATGGTTAAAAGTTCTTATCCTTACAAACATTTCTAGATGAAAATGGTACCATTTTTCATAGATCATGTTCTTATACCCCTCAACAAAATTGAGTGGTAGAGAGAAAATACTGCCACCTCCTTAATGTGGCTCGTGCCATTAAATTTCAAATCAATATTCCGTTAAAATTTTGGGGAGAACATATCAAGACAGCTTGTTATCTTATCAACCGGATACCTTCGCCATTGCTCTCACACAAAACACCATATGAAAGATTGCACAAGAAATCACCACTTTATTCCCATTTACGTGTCTATGGTTACCTGTGTTTTGAAACCAACCTTAGACCCAGCCATAAATTTGACACATGAGTCAGACGGTGTGTGTTTCTTGGATACTCCTCAGGACAAAAATGATACACTTTATATGACCTAACCGATAGAAAGCTAGTAGTGTCCTGAGACGTCGTGTTCTATGAAACCATATTTCCATATGCCTCCCAACAAAATGATAAAACCAACTCCATCCTATTGTTACAATCTATGCCTCTAGATGTTGAAACGCCACATTTAACATACCCTGATGACCAACATATAGCAGAAACGGATAACTTGCCTGAAGGTCCCGAACACTGGTCAACCGATTGATCCACTGGTCGACTGGTTTCATCATCCGTTTCAACAGAAAGTCCAACTGGTCGATCCACCGGTCTACTAGTTTCCTCATCTGGTCCAACAGAGAGCTTAAACGGTCGACCGACTTCATCTACCAGTCGACCGATTGAGCAATGTCCATCCACCACTGATCCACCTATCTCTTCTCACCCTCTAGATGATCAACCAGCACAAACCCAAATACCAATTGACCAACTTCGACGATCCACTAGATCAATTCAAGCTCCAATTCACCTGAAAGATTACTACATCAATCATACTCTGCCTACTCAAGCTGGGTCTCTTCTGGTCAAATCCAGCACTCGATATCCTGTATCAAGGTATGTATCATTTATCAACCTTTCTTCTGTTCATCGTGCTTTTACATACAATATTTCTCATATCATTGAGCCAGCTACATATGAGGCAGCCTGCCAAGATTTCAAATGGGTCGCTGCTATGAATGATGAAATTAGTGCCTTGGAAGAAAACAATACTGGCCACTTGTCCCGCTTCCTCCAGGTTCTCATCCTATTGGTTGTAAGTGGGTGTTCAAGGTCAAATTTAATTCTGACAGTACAATTGAACATTATAAAGAGTAGCAAAGGGGTTTACACAACGAGAAAGGATTGATTATAATAAAACCTTCGCTCTAGTTGCTAAGTTAACAACAGTCAGATGCTTACTTGCTGTCGCCTCTATTGGTGAATGGACGCTTCATCAGATGGATGTACACAATGTCTTTCTTCATGGTGTTCTTACTAAAGAAGTCTATATGACTCCCCCACCTGGATTTCGTTGACAGGAGAAGACAACAGTTGTTTGTCGACTTCATAAATCTTTATATAGATTGAAACATGCATCTTGTTCTTGGTTTCAAAAATTTGTATCTGTTGTTATTCAATTTGAGTTCAAACAGTCACATACAAATTACTCACTCTTTACAAAGGTCAGTAGTAATTCATTTACAGTTGTTCTACTATATGTGGATAATATGATTGTCACAGGAAACGATAAAGAAGCAATTTCTTCCACGAAGACGTTCCTTGCATCTCAATTCAAGTTGAAGGACCTTAGAACATTAGAATACTTTCTTTGAGTAGAAATTGCTCGCTCGAGATCAGGAATTTTGATAAATCAAAGGAAGTATACTCTTGACATTCTTCAAGAGGCCGGATTACTTGGAGCAAAACCTGCAGTATTTTTCATGGAGCAGTCATCAAAATTTAATTTGACAAATAAAAAGTTGTTGAAAGATCCCACATATTATCAACGGTTGGTAGGGAAGCTCATTTATCTCACCATTACTAGATCGAAAATCTCATATTCGGTTAATACACTCAGTCAGTTCATGTAGGCACCTAGACAACCCCATCTTGATGCAGTTCACCGATTGCTCCGATACTTGAAAGGGGCACCAGGATGAGGATTATATTTTCTATCAAGTGGAAAATTGCAGCTAGCAAGATTTTGTGATGCAGATTGGGTTGGAGATATTACTACATGACGGTCAGTTACGGGATATTGTGTATTTTTAGGAAGGGCACTTATATCATGGAAAAGTAAGAAGCAAATGACTGTGTCTAAATCTTCAGTAGAAGTAGAATATAGGGCAATGGCTTCTATCACTTGTGAGCTTACATGGTTGAGACAGTTGCTGACAGACTTATGTGTAGATCACCCACAAGCAGCAACCTTATATTGTGATAATCAAGCAGCAATACATATTTCTGCTAATCCAGTATATCATGAAAGAACAAAGCACATTGAAATAGATTGTCATATTGTTCGTGAATGAATTGTTAAAGGAGAGATCAAGACTGCATATGTTCCAAGCAACAATTAGATTGGAGATTTGTTTACTAAAGCACTGGGCAAAGAGACATTTCACAAATTCACTCGCAAGTTGGGCACTTTTGACATACATACTCCAACTTGAGGAGAAGTATTAATAAATACTTACTTACCTTATTAATTCTTTACCTTATTGGTAGAATTGTATTTGTAGTAGGATATTATATATGTAATATTCCTATTCTAGGTAGAATTCCTTTTCTATTAGTATATATACCTTGTACTCTAATTCAATCATCATTCAATTGAATCAATACAGAGAATTATTTCTTCACATATATTTTCTCTCATATTTTACAAAAGCCATAATACCAATCCGAACATATGCGAACTTCGAAGACTAAAATTTCAGATTAACTTCATATCAAATTGACGACAGACGATCGCACAAGAACTAGAACTATAGAAAGAAGGAAAAAAGGAGAAAGAAAAAGAAGATAAAGGAAAGGAGAAGAGATGAAGGAGATAGGGAAGGGGGAGACAGACCGTCCAGATTAACCAGAAACAAAACTAACCAAATTTCAGTTTATTGTACCAGATTTCAAATCCAAATTATTGGATGCAAATACTAAAAAGGAAGAGAGATGAATGAGATAGGAAAGGGGAGACATACCGTCTAGATTAACCGAAAATAAAACCAACCAAATATCAGGTTATTGGACTAGATTTCAAATCCAAATTAATGGATGCAAATACCAAATTGTAAATTTTGATTACTCAGAATCAAATTCCAAATCTAAATCACTAGATACAAATATCAAATACTGAATCCCATGCAAAACCAACTAACTTTTAGAACAGAACTGACTTGGACATACTTGATGCAAAATCAACCAAATTCCAAACTGACTTGAATATAAATACCCCAAACAAGTCAAATGGTCCAAGTAATCTAATCACTCAAGACCAAAACAACTCGACAAACCTACAAGAAAATTCTAAAAAAAATAAAACTTAGCCAGATGACAATGTCTAAAAGAAACAAAAAAAAAAGTGTTGGCCGGACGAGTGGCACAATGCAAACTTGCTCTGATACCATGTGAAAGTTCTAACAATAATATAAATGGAACTAGGAAGAGAAGAACAAAGAAGAAGAAAGAACAACCAATATTATTAAGCAAACGACATAATTAAAAATACTGATAGAACTAGTTTATATAATAAGATAAACCCTAATTTATATTAAGTAAACTAATCAACTAATATATTCTAATATATTGGAACAATCTTCTAATATATATGAGAATCTTCTAATATATATTCTAACAAGTTTGAACAAGAATCAACTTGTTCAAATTTAATTGTATGATCCTTTTATGCTTAAAAAAGAAATTGAAAAATGTAATTGTAATTTAAATATTAAGGCTTCACTTTTCATGCTTCTTTGTGTTTCACACCATAAAAGTATTTAGTATTGTGAATATATGTTAATTCATATAAATTTATTTAGTGTTTGATCTAAAAGCTTGTTTGGCTAAGAGTATCTCGAATGTATTTTATGGATTGCTATTTATATGACACAAATGTTGATAGATTTTTAATTTATGTGGCATTGATGTTTAATTAATAGACATTCAAGTTTAAATTTAGTGTGCAAAATATTTTATGGGTTATTATCTATGTATATTTTATTTTATTAAAATAAAATTATATTCTATTTAATACTGTAAAATTTAAATCTATATAGAAAATTTAAATATTATTGAGATAGAATGTCTAACGGAACTTCTGAATTTAGACGTAACTCTATACATTGTCTATTATTTTCTACCACGTCAACTTGACACATTCCTTGAAAACTTGCATTGGAGATAAATTATTTTAGATATTGTCTATTTTGTTTGTGACAAATTTTTTTTAGCAATCCGCAGTTGCATTGGAGATACTCTAAGCTTAAATTATAATTTAAGCTAATGAAAGTAGTCAAATATGCATTTTATTCACATATTACTTTTCATTTATTATTTACACATTCTACAAGACCCAAAACTTATAAATACTTAAAAAATAATTTCAAAACTGTCAAACATTCACTAATTAAAAGATTATAAAAATATTTTAAAACCGAATTAAAATTTAATTATGTTGCTAGACTTAGAACCAGTAAAATTTAAATTGTATAAGAACCAATAACCGATCATTTTGATATGTTTTAGATGCGATGCATGTGGTTATTGGAAAAAATCCTTCCACTCCCACCGTTACATTAACATATTTAAGGTTAAAGAAAAATTGAATAAAAGAAGATTATTACTGTTGGGTTATTTAATCAAATGGGTTGTGATGACAAAACAGAATGTATATGGCGATGATGAAATGGGCTTTGAGGCCTAATTGCTGTGTTTGTAATCCATTGTCTCGATAATGCACCCAAACCAAGAAGCCCAAAATGATCTCGCCCAAATAAGTAACCCGTCTTTGAGAAAGGTCGCTAATAGCCGTTGGATTAAGTTGTTGGATCAATAGATGGTGGCTTGAGTATATATACACCAATGCTACCCTCGATATCTAGACGCAATCAAATTCTTGATTGGTAAGGTTTGGGTGAGAGAGAAAGAGTGAAAAATGTGATTCGTTTGCTTCTTCATCTTCTTACTAAAACTTATGTAAAACCTCTAGTTTTTAGAGGCCGAGTGTTCATAGCTTCTTCTTCTTTTCTTAGTGATCATCTCTAAGTGAGTTATAAGAGAAGAGAAATACTGAAGGGGTTTGGTTTTATAGTTCTTTGTATTTAATGTAGCAACTCAGACGAGTTTCTTTGAGTTTGGATCTTTGTGTTTTCTCTTGTGCTTTGGGTTGTTACTTAATGGTACAATGTTTTTCTGAGCCCTACGAATTGTATAAGAAAACGGATACTCTGATCTTGGGTTGATTCTTTCTGTTTAGTTACTTTGAAGAACTAATAGTCGTATCAGAGCCATCATTTGGCGTCCTTGGAGTCTTAACGTGTATTTTCTTTGAAAGATACACTTTATTTTTCGGATATGTGTTTCTTGTTACTGGATCTAGGGTTTTTTGCCTAGATCTAAAGCTTCTGAAAACGAACTCTTAGATCTGGGGTTCTCATTGAAAGATCTGTCTATTTCCTATACATCGTTCTGGTTTTCTTGAAGAAATATCTCCTATATAGTATATCCTCTGGTTCTATATGTTTCATGGTGATCAAACCTTCGATCATCACAATGGTTTGCTTTTTATAAACTTTTTTACTGTTTGATAATCTGCTCTACTTGTTGAATCCCTAAAAGTTTTTTTAGAAAAAGTATATTGAAATATCTTTGTGTATTTTTTAGTACTTTCTCTTTCTTTTTCAACAAAAAACCTTTGTGTTAGTTTGTGCCTTAACCTGGGAACATGATTCTCACGGAAATGGTGAAACTAAGTAGAGTGGTCTTTCTTTTTCTGTATTTTAACTAAAAGATTAATCAAGATTGTGTGTTCCTTTACTTGATATTTTCTTTTGTTGTTGTTGCCCCAAGTCCAATTTCCTTTACTGTTCATATCATTCTGCATCACTTTGTGTTCTTGCTGTCATAACTACTACTAGTTTTCAACTTGAGGTGTTTAATGGAAAATTAGATTTTCTGATTTGGCAACAGGATATTTAATCAAAGATTGCTATAAAAGAAAAAATAACTGATGAAAGAAATGTTGTTGAACCAATAAAACCAAACACTGTTGATGTATATGTTGCTACTAAACCTGTTAATGATTATTTTGCTGCAAATATTGCTGGAAATTATGATCAAATCCAAAAATGGACCTTAGATTCAAGTTGTACCTTTCACATGACATTTGAGAGAGATTGACTTCAGAATTTTAAAGATATTAATTCAGGAGAAGTCTTAATGGGAAACAATGTGGCTTGTAAAATCAAAGGAATTAGTAATGTGACTTTAAAATTTGAAAATTGTTTCATATGTACTTTAGATAGGGTGAGATATGTCACTGATCTTAATAGAAACCTGATATCTATAGGTGATTTAGATGAGTTAGGAATGTGTGGTAAGTTTGAGATGACATACTAAAAGTGACCAATGGATCCTTAGTCATCTTTAAAGGTCTTAAAAGAAATGAGATTTATGTTACTAAAGCTGAAACAATGTCTCAGTTCAATAACACTATTTCCAGCACTGATGGTGATTCCACTCTAAAGTGGCACACCATGCTGGCTCATGTAAGTGAAAAAGGACTTCACATACTGCAGAAACAAGGGTTTTTGGCAAGGATGTGATTTCAAAAGTCCATTTTTGTGAACACTGCACTCTTGGTAAACTTCACAGACTTTACTTCAATGCAAGTAGTCACAAAACCACATCTATTCTTGAATACATCAACTCAGATTTGTGGGGTCCTTCTTCTATTCCCACTCAAGGGAGAAATAAATATTTCCCTTCCCTGATTGATAACTTCTTTAGAAAAGTTTGGATTCTTTTGTTAAAACAAAAATATGATACTTTTTAGAGGTTTAAAACTTGGAAGACACTTATAGAAAATCAGACAGGAAAGAGAATTAAAGTCCTTACAACTGATAATGGGTTAGAGTTCTGTAATTTTGATTTCAGTCATTTGTGAGATGAAAGTGGCATATTAAGTCATAAAACAGTCCCATATACCCCTCAGTAAAATGGAGTTGCTGAAAGAATGAATAGGACTCTCTTATATAAAGTTATGTGCATGATGGTTAGTTCAGGTCTTCCTAAAGTCTTATAGAGGGAAGCTGTAATGTCAACTTCTTATATTGTTAATAGGACACCTTCAAGTGCCCTTGATGGTAAGACTCCAGAATAGCAATGGTCTTGGAAGTTTCTTGACTATAGTCATTTAAGAACTTTTGATTGTGCTGCATACTTTCATCAATCTATAGGATAATAAAAAATCTACAACTATTTATGTTTTTACACTATGTGATACTTGTATAAGTTAGAAGTCACAACTTCAACCTATTGTAACTTTGTCCACCACAGAATCAGAACATATTGCAGCAATAGAGGCAATAAAAGAAGGTTTGTGGTTAAAAGGGTTATTAACTGAAATCAATATGTTGTCTAAATCTGTAGTTGTGTATTCAAATAGTCAGAGTGCTAAGCACTTATGTAAAAATCCAGTGTTTCATAAACGCACTAAATATATTGATGTTAAACTACATTTTATTAGAGATATAGTTTCTAAAAAATTGTTGTATCTTAAAAAAGTACCAACTCAGTTTAACCCTTCAGATATGGGTACTAAGGTACTGCTTCTAAACAAGTTCAATTCTTGTTTGAAAATGCTTAATATTGATGCTGCTTAAATTTCTTCTTTTGATTTTCTTTTTGCAGGTAAATCTTGTTGATCAATCTATTTGACATTAAGGTGGAGATTCTATTGGGTTATTTAGTCAAATGGGCTGTGATGACAAAATATAATGTATAGGGCGATAATGAAATGGGCTTTGAGGCCCAGTTGCTGTGTTTGTAATACATTGCCTGATAATGCAGTCCAAACCAAGATGCCCAAAATGATCTGGCCCAAATAAGCAACATGTCTTTGAGAAGGTTGCTGATAGCCGTTGGATTAAGTTGTTGGATCAATGGCTGGTGGCTTGAGTATAAATACACCAGTGCTGCCCCTTAATATCCAAACGCAATCAGATTTTTCAGTTGATAAGGTTTGGTTGAGAGAGAGAGTGAAAAATGTGATTCTTTGCTTCTTCATCTTCTTTCTAAATCTTCTGTAAAACATCTGGTTTTCAGAGGTGGAGTGTTCATCTCTTCTTCTTCTTTTCTTAGTGATCATCTCTGAGTGAGTTATGAGAGAAGTGAAATACTAAAGGGGTCTGGTTTTACAGTTCTTGGTGTTTACTGTAGCAACTCAGACGAGTTGCTTCGAGTCTGGATCTTTGGGTTTTCTCTCGTGCTTTGGGCTGTTACTGAAGGGAACAATGTTTTTCTGAGCCCTACGATTTGTATAAGAAACGAATACTCTGATATTGGGTTGATTCTTTTTGTTTGATTACTTTAAAGAACTAATAATTACGTATTAAAAAGGGATAATATTAAATTATATAATTTTTTTTTTCTTCAACCCACAAAAAGGAAATAAAACCATTTTTAACTAAAATAAAATAAATTTGAGTTTGGACCTCAATAATCCGATTGATTATGGTCAAAGACAGGATAATCTAAACATCTTTGATATTTTTTTAGAGTCCGTTTGGTAGAGTTTATAAACTAGTTTATTTGACTAAATTGGTTTATTTGATCAAAAATTTTGCCTAAGTAGCCTGACATTTATTACTATTCTTAGTCAAATAAACTAGTTTATAAACTCTACCAAACGAGTTCTTAGCTTACAAAAGTCAAAGCCAAATATAGTGATTGTTTGTTTGATTGAGCCTTTTAGCAAATATTGATAAAATATTGATAAAATTATATGTAGTTGAAAAATTAATAAAAATTGTGAATCCTATGAAATATATGTAGTTAAAAGTAGTTGTTGACTTTTGACCACTTAAAATCTACACCAAACACTGAATTCATGCCAAATAAAAAATGTCAATTAGAAATGTTCACCAATCTAAGGTGTTAATCTAATTAATTTAAAGATTAAATTATTAAAATGAAAAAAATTTATTGCAAATTATTTCCAACCGATTTTCTAGCAATCGAATCATATTATATTTTCATCGAAGATATGTGCAAAAAATTCATAAATAGATAAAATAGACATATCATGTGAATTATCTCATTTGATAAATATCAAATACTTAAAGAAAAATAAAAATGATTTATTTAAATTTTGTTTCAACGCAACCAACATGCCTGCAGATGAAGAGTTTCGTTAAAGAAAATAGTTGAAAAATGTTGTGTGACTTAATGTTCAATTGAAACAAGATATTGTGTTCCTTCCAGTTCCCGATTAAGGAAATTAATGCGAGTCCATGCACCCTTAATTAAAACGGATTTAATTATCTATTGGTCAAAAATTGCAAATCCTCTGTAAATGATTTCCAGTTCCCAAGGTTGCCCTATTTATTATAATTTTAATTAGTTTCGATTTCTGTTCAAATATTGCTAATGAAAGTTTAATTTTGTAATCTAACAACTATTTCGTCAACACAATTATAAACGTCAATGGAAAGCTAAGGTCAACACAATTGCTAATGAAAGGATTTTTAAAGATAAAATTAAAAAGGTTTTTAATCGAGAAGCATTTTACATAAGAGCAAGAACATAAAGTATAAAATTAGATTAGACACTTAAAAATATGTGAAAGATATTATCGACTATATATGACCACGGACCACCTTTCACTAACCATCATCGTTGGCTACCAAAATATGTACAATAATTGAATTAATTACATTAAAACACAATTCATACAAAAAAATCAACCAAAAGTTTAATATATTACAAAATAAAACATAACAATTGTAAATAATTTTTGTATCTCGATAATTCCGTATGTTTCTTCACAAGGGAGCATCCCATCAGTGTATATAAATGAACAAGTAATATGTCCATATGAGCACCGCCCTCATCCACCATTTACAGCGTTGTGAGGCTGCAAACCACCACCCTTCACGACTTTTACAGTCCTCTCTCTTGACTAATTGGGTAAACACAGAACGAGGCAAAAGCAACCAAATATGACCAGCGGTGTAGATTCCAACAACCCTAATATTATTATCACTAGCGGCCACCCAATTTCTGCAATTTCCCACGCCACCACCAGCACCACCACCAGCAGTGACAGCGCTACAAGTACCGGCGGCGATAACAGCAAGAGTAACAAGAGAGGTAAAGGAAAAGGAGGGCCGGATAATGGGAAGTTTAAGTATAGAGGAGTGAGGCAGCGGAGCTGGGGCAAGTGGGTGGCTGAGATCCGTGAGCCCAGAAAGCGAACTCGGCGGTGGCTAGGAACGTTCGCCACGGCGGAGGATGCAGCCAGAGCTTATGACCGTGCCGCAATTATACTATATGGGTCAAGGGCTCAGCTTAATCTACAACCCTCAGGCGGTGGCGGAAGTGGCGGTGACTCATCTTGTCAATCCTCCTCCCGTTCTTCTTCTTCTTCATCCACTCAAACCCTTCGTCCTTTACTGCCTCGCCCGTCTGGGTTTGGCCTCACATTCTCAACTCCACCACTTCCTCCGCCTGTCGCTTCCATAGGAGGCGTGGCAAATTATGTGCCGTACGGCTTTACTCGATCGAACAGTACCCTAACATAGTACACAGTACACAAAACCTAGGATTAGGGCATCAACGGTACGGACCAAGTGATATGAAGAATATTGAGGCTGGACCCACAATTCCAAACCCTAATAATCATCAACAGCCAAATTTTCAAGATTTGCATTCTCAGCAGCGTCAGAACAATTGTCTGTACGATCAAATCAACTCAATTGCAGGGACTGTTGGGCCAAGCTTTAATTCTCTAGCCACCACTCAACCTGCGGTGGCGCCTGCCGCCTCAGATCCGGTGATGTCAGCTGTGACTGGTTGCGCTGCCTCTCCTGCGTTATGGCCGTTGACTAATGATGATGAGTATCCAACTAATATTTGGGACTATGGTGATCCATTCTTGTTTGATATTTGAAGGTTTTACAATCTTGCATGCAAACAATACTTCGCAAGAAGCGATTCTTCAGGGTCGTCAAAATGCATCTTTTGAAGGTGTGATTGATATTAACTGCATGTTCGGAATTCAGTATGGAAGATGACTCAGACAATATAATGAACAATAGCCCGTCCAGTACCAAACATACCATAAAGGATTTTAGCATGTCAAATTTGCCAAAAAATGAGATAAAACTTGTCCCGGTTGATTTGTGATCGGAGAGGTGATTGTATGATTGAGAAATTATGTATTAATGAGGTAAGAGTTTCTTTTAATATGAGGTATTTAAGAATTTAATTTTTTCTATGTGGGTTTGATGATTGAAAAGTATTGCATTTTGGGCATTGAAATATATGTATAGCTTGGTTAGACTTTAAAGATGTAGTTTTTACTTTTTGTTGAGGTGAAAAATATTCTAGAGTTCTGGCCAGAGTTAATATTAACCTGTTTATAGCATGATTGAGAGTATTTATAAGTAATATAAGTTCGTCAAATATTATTTTTATTTATACATTTTGCAGTATTTACAACATTTATCCACATACCGGATGCACTATTTGTTATTCACACATTCCGTTGCATTGTTTTTTATACATACATTCTGTATATACAATCTATAATTTTTTATTCACACATTCTCTACGTAGGATCAACTGCATGCTTATAATTTACAAAAAAAATTATTAAGAGCCTGTTTAGTGTGGATTATAAGCTAGGTTATTTGAACAAAAAAAATTGCCTTTGTAGCATGATATTTTTTTATCATTCTTAATCAAATAAACTATTTTGGTCAAATAAATTAGTTTATAATCCACCAAACAGACATTAAACAAACACTTAATTTTGTGGAAGTATTTCCAAAGGTAGGATCTCTGGTTATTAGGGAGTTCGACCAACACGGGTTGGAGGCAAGTCAATTTACATAGAAAGGAATTTCAGTGTAGAGTGAATAGTATTAATTGTATAAATGGGAGTCGCAGTCATAACTTGAAACTTAAGGGTATGTCGTGTGGACGTACGTCTGGCTCTTGCATTGTTGGAAATTGAGATCAATTCCTTTATTGCTTACAAGATCCTTGTTCAGATAAATATAACAAAATAGAAAAATATAAAGATAGAGAAAGATTTACGAATTGTCAAAGTTTTCACTATATGAAAAATTGTTACAATCATATAGATTTTATCCACCCAAATCCTCGAGTGTCTAAAGAAAAATAATATCATAAGCTTTACCACACCCACCAATTTCTACTATTTGTACAACCCACAAAGAAAATAAGAAAAATAACTAGGATGCTAGGCTTTACAATTTTCTCTCTCGAAAAAACCTTCAATACAAAGAAATAAATCAAGTTTAAAAAGGAGAAAACTAAATCAAATTAATTTATAGTTAACGAATGACCTAATTTTCTTACAAGTTTAAACTGCCAAGGAGTCCAAGATTAGGAAACTTGTAATTTTAGTCGACTTAGATCTCTTCCAAATTGACTACCAAGTTTTGAAAAAATATCCCAACAATCTCCACCTTGACGAAAAACGAGTCAAAACTCAATCATATCTTCTGCAGCTCTTCATCTCGATACTTAAAAAAAACTAGTAAACTTTGACAATCCCCAATTCTCAAAACAGAGAATTAACATACTCCACCATATAAGTATAATCACTTAGAATAACGAATTCATCGGCTCATGTTGAATAAATTTGCTAAAATATTATGGTGCAACTCCCTTGCTTGACTTACTTGGAAGTTCATTAGCCATCGACATAAATTCTACCACACACCTTGCATTAATATCAAGCCAATGCCCGTGTGCAAATATGTGGACCGGTTAGTAGTAACACATCCTCTATCATGACAACTAGCGCATGCCACGAGGATGTAAATATTTACTCAAGTGACATCATCATCTCTTATAAAGAGAGACATATTGTCCGTATCTAATGTCGAGCAGACCTTTTGGACAATTTTTCTTCACGTGACCAGGTTGTCCACAATTCTAACAAAATATTTTTCTTTTCATGGAGTTATTCTTCTTCCATTTTTTAGCAACAAGTAATGAGTTTTCAGATGAAATATTACTTCCACCACTCAACCTTCTTTCTTTAGAAATTAATTTACTTGTAACTTCTTCAAAACTCACAGTTTCTTTCCCATACATCAAAATTGGTTTGATGTGTTCATAGGAAGATGGAAGAGACCAGATGAGTCTTAACACTTTATCCTCATCATCAAGTTTAACTCCAATAGTCTCCAGTTCAGAAACGATCCCATTGAGAACACTCAGATGGGCTAAAATTTTTGTACCTGTATTCATTCACAAAGAATAAAACTGTTCTTTCAAGTACAACCGATTTGAAAAACTCTTTGTTTGATACAACTATTCAAGTTCTTCCCAAAGTTCATTTGCAGGAGATATTCCATGAATATTTGCAAGAACAGTTTTTGCTAAACATAGACGTATCGTGCTTGCAGTTTTCAATTTCAAATCTTCCCAAACCTCATCGCTCATCTTTGATTTTTCAAGATCTTTGTTAGAAACAGGGTTGGTTTCCTTTCAAAGTCTTGTGCAGTCCAGATTGAATCATTGAATCAAAACATCCTTGATTTGTACTTGTCACAAGCCTAAATTGATTTTTCCGTCAAATTTATCTACGTCATATTTGATAGACACGTCTTCTCTGTGCGCCAACATTCTGAACGACCTGATTCTCTGATACCACTGTTGGAGATTGAGACCAATTCTTTTATTACCCACAAGATCCTTGTTCAGAGAAACATAACAAAACAGAAAAATATAAAGATAGAGAAAGATTTACGAACTGTCAAAGTTTTTACTATATGAAAAATTGTTACAATCATATAGATTTCATCCACCCAAATCCCCAAGTATCTCAAGAAAAATAATATCCTAAGCTTTACCGCACCCACCGATTTCTACTCTTTGTACAACCCACAAAGAAAACAAGAAAAACAACTAGGATGCTAGGCTTACAATTTTTCTATCAGAAAACCTCAAGTCACAACTACGAAAGAGAATAAACCACGTTAATTTATAGTTAACGAATGATCTAATTTTCTTACAAGTTTAAACTGTCAAGGAGTCCAAGATTAGGAAACTTGTAATTTTAGTCGACTTAAATGTCTTCCAAGTTTTGAGAAAATATCCCAACAATGTCTTGACCAATGTTTTAAAAATTGATTGAATTGCTAGTCGTAGAGTATTATTTTCTTAGGTATCGATCCAAAAATTTTTAGAAAGGTTGAACTGGTAGTTTATAGAAGAAACAAAAATTCAAGGGAAGTAGGGAACCAACTAGTTTATCGTTGAAACGATCATTTTACCCTAGTTCTTAATGGGATGCAATTCTTGATGCACATAATAACAGAGAAGTGTCAAGATTTCTTCTCGTTTTTTTTTCCCTCGAACTGGTTGGTCTTGTCTGATTTGACAATGCATTTGCTCATCTCCTACGGTATGAGCCTGCACGACTTTTCTGCATGAGCTCGATCACTTCTTGGCATGTTTCACTCGCATGAGTTCGATCATTTGATTGGTTCTGAATTAAGGCTAGGTCATTTTTCAGCACAACACTTTAAAGTTTGAGAGAGGGAATTGTTGAGGAAATAATTTTTAATTGTTAAAATCACCCCTATCTAAGATTAGCTTAATATGTTAAAATTTATTTATTATATAATAAATCACAGTGAAATTCAATGAGGAAAAATAGGGTAGACAATTACAATGTTAAAGGACAAACATTTTATTGTACTATTTTCTACTGAAATAGTTGCTAATTATATTGGAGAATCGCTCTTTTTTTAAGATCTTAATTTATTATAATATATAGATGGATTTATTTATTTATTTATTTTTACTTTTAACATGTTCTTTCATTTATATATTAAAATTATTGTTATATAAAATGTTTGACATGTGTAATTTTATAAATCAAGCAGTGTAATTTGAACCTAAA
Source organism: Forsythia suspensa (assembly GCA_023638005.1). NCBI lineage: Eukaryota > Viridiplantae > Streptophyta > Magnoliopsida > Lamiales > Oleaceae > Forsythia > Forsythia suspensa. The sequence goes on from CM042666.1 coordinate 32,592,696, forward strand.
CCACTACAAGAAACATGAGTATTGCCGATCCAAAGTTTAGTCACTAAAAGTCAAATATGAGCCAGTAAAGATAATTTCTAACTAGAGAAAATGTTGGTCAGCAGCTGGTTGCCAAATGCCAGCCAGCAAAAATTTTGTCCGACCAGTCAACATGTTGGTCGGGAATGATAGAGATTTTTCATGACCATAAATGCTGGTCGCCAAAAGCCAACCAGCAAAAGTTTTGTCTGACTAATAAACATGTTGGTCGAGAATGATAGATATTTTTCACCCTATAATAGCAAGAAGTAGTGCCAAGGACCTCAGTCGCAATCTCATTAGCAGTTAGCTGTATTCCTTGACCCTCACCCTCTCATCTCCCTCTGCCTGTGCCTGCTGTGCGCGGTCTGCATGTCTACCATCTTCTTCTACATGACAGTATAAAAGTATTATTGCAAATAAATTAGTTAAATATTTGTAAACATAAAGCCATAAGTATTTGTTAATTACATATTTCTCCTCAGCCACCTTTAATATCCTTGTAATGTGTGTTCTTCCATAGATGAATTCTGTCTGGTAATCCATTACAATTATCCTATTGGAAGAAGTAAGAATAAAATTCAAAGTGAATAAACAACCATGATATAGAACCATGAATATAAGAAAATATACAGACATACATCAAGATATATATCAATTAATGATCACACTAGACATTGAAAATTAACAACCATGTTATAGAACCAGTGTTAAAAGTTATCAATCACTACTACGAATCTCGTACCTTCCAACTCAATACTAGAAAACATGATGAAGGAGATAAAAACACAGAAATATAAAATCTGGGAAGAAGAAGATGATCCTCAATGGAAAATGATTTTCATTGATTACAAGGAAATACAATACATCACTATTTATACAGAAGAATAAATACATACATTATATACAAAAGCTAACAACCAACACACTATTTTTATCTCTAAATTGTATACACATTGTTTCTGTTATTCCTGAATTCAAGGTTGGGCTGCTGTGCTGTCATCAATTCTGTTGGAGAGGTTGTATAACAGATTCTTTTCTTTAGTCTCAGATATAGCACTTTTAGTGTAGTTGCTATTTTCTTGTATTACGCTTTCCTCTCTTCCTTTGTAAATTGTTCCTTTGAGCCCTGTCTTCTTGTCTTGTTCAACTTGGTCCACAAATTCATCTTCTTTTCTAACAGCCCCCTTCAAGCTGGAGGTAGTCTCTGCAACTCCAAGCTTGCAGTGTACGTAAAGATGTCTAGAGTTCATTAAAGGTTTGGTTAGAATATCAGCTACTTGATCTGCTGTTGGAACATAGTTGATTATCAGTTGCTTAGCTAAAACTCTGTTGCAGACAAAATGCACATCAAGCTCAATGTGTTTAGTCCTTGCATGGTAAACTGGATTTGAAGCCAAAGCACTTGTCCCTAAATTATCACACCAGATTCTGGGAAACTCTGTTTGAGTTGTACATAATTCCTGTAAGAGTGATTGAGTCCAAATGATTTCAACAGTTGTATGAGCTAAGGTTCTGTACTCTGTCTCGGTGCTAGACCTTGCCACCACTTGCTGCTTTTTGGAGCACCAGGAAATCAGATTACCACCTAGATAAACACAATAGCCCACAATAGATTTCCTATCATTTGGACATGAGGCCCAATCAGCATCTCCATAGGCAACAATATTAAGATCCTGTGACTCTTGAATGACCAGTCCTATCTCAAGAGTTCCCTTTATATATCTAAACAGTCGTTTTAATAAATTCCAATGTGAATCAGTTGGACTATGAAGATATTGACTTACTCTATTCACTGCAAATGTAATATCAAGCCTGGATGTGTCAGGTATTGCAAAGCTCCTACTGCACTTTTGAATAAAGTTGGGTTCTCTAAGCATTGTCCTTCTGTTTTACTTATTAACTTCCCAGCTACCATTGGTGTAACACTAGGCTTCAAGTTTTCAAAACAAAACTTCTTTAATGTATCCAGTGCATATCTTTTCTGTGACATATGCAGTCCAATCTCAACTATGTAGAATTCAATACCCAGGAACTTCTCCAGGCTGCCCATGTCCTTTAAGGCAAAGGTTTCATTTAGCTTTTCAATTAACTTCTGTACTATTGTTTTACAACTTCCTGTTATTATAATATCATCAACATAAACTAGTAAGTAGATCATAAAGTCTTGTGATACTTGATAAAACACTGAACTGTCAGCCTTTGATTGCTTAAGATCCTACTTTGCGATGAGTGTTTCTTTTAGTGTGTCATACCAAGCTCTAGGAGCTTGTTTAAGTCCATAGAGAGCATTGCTGAGTTTACAAACAAAGAATGGTTTATCTTGATCTATAAACCTTTGAGCCTGCTCCATAAAGACTGTTTCTTCTAGTTTCCCATTAAGAAATGCATTATTAATGTCAACCTGCCTTACATTCCAACCTTTTGAAACAGCCAATGTGAGAATAATCTTTAAGGTTGGTGCCTTAGCTACTGGACTAAAAGTTTCATAATAATCAATACCTGATATCTGTAAGAAGCTTTTTGCCACCAACCTAGCCTTATGTCTTTGAATTTTTCCATCTGTGTCATGTTTCAGGTTATACACCCATTTGTAGCCTATCACTTTCATTTTAAGTTGAGAGGAAACCAACACCCAGGTTTGATTTCTGATTAATACTTCATACTCTTCTTTCATAGCCTTGCACCATTTTTCACTTTTCAAGGCTTCATGCACATGACTGGTTCTGTCTCATCTAGTGAACTTGTTATAACATGAGCACAAAGTTTTGGCTTGAAGATCCTTGCTTTAGATCTGGTCACCATAGGATGTTCTCCTATTTGTCCCCTTTTTGGAATACCAACCTCACTTCTAACTCCAATCTCAGGTTCTGGAGAATCAAGCTGAAGATCAAACTAAATGTCACTATGTTCAGAAGTTTGCATCTGCTCCATATCATGGCCTTCATCATTCACCATTACAGCTTCATTTTCATCTACCTCATTCACAACTAGAACTCTCTGTGCAGGTTCATCTATGAAATGCATTACATTAATTGAATTTGAATGTATTCTATAAGGACTTGACTCAGATGAATTTGTGGATGTTTTGTAAGGACTGAGTTCAACAGGTAGATAATGAAGAGTAATGGGAGAACATTTATGTTGAGATGATTTGTTGATAAAGCCTTTTTTGAAGGAAAATGAGTTTTCATCAAAGATAACATGTCTGGAAACATAAATTCTACCACTGAAGCTTAAGCATTTGAACCCTTTGTGAGATATACTAGGTCCTAGATAAACACACCTTTGAGACTGAAAATCAAACTTATGCTTTTGATATGGTCTTACACATGGATAACAAGAATAACCAAACACTTTAAGGAGCTGGTAATCTATGTTGTGTTTGAATGAGAGTTCATAGGGTGATTTATGTTGCAGAATCAAACTAGGCATCCTATTTATGAGGTAAGTTGCATTTAGGAAAGCTTCCCACCAATAGTATAGAGGCATGTGTGCCTGAGCTAACAAGGTTAAACCAGTTTCAGTTATATGTCTATGTTTCCTCTCTGCCCTTCCATTTTGAGATGATGTGTGAGGACAAGAGTACCTTAATTCAATTCCTGATTCAAGAGCTATTTTGTCTAGACTTCTATACTATATCCAATGTCTGATTGGAGAGTTTTGATCTTTCTTTCAAATTGATTTTCAACTATTCTTTTTGAATTGTGTAAAGTAATGTAACACTTCGATTTGTGTTTTAAGGGATAAATCCAAGTGTACCTAGTACAATCATCAACAAATAGAATGTAATACTTAAATCCGTCGAGGTAGAATTGATAGGAGCTGGTCCCCATACATCAGTGTGAACCAAATCAAGAGGCATTTTAGCATGAAATGAAGACAATTTGAAGGGCAAGGCATGTGACTTGCCAAACTGACATGCTTCACAGAAATGAAATTTTTTATTGTTGATGGAATTGAGTTTATTACAAGACTTCAAGAACTAAAGTAGCACAGGGGCAAGGGGGTGTCCTAGCCTTCTATGCCAGGTTTCAATCTTTGATTCTAAGACATTGTTTCTAGTAGACTTTGCAGATTCAAATAGACTTGTGTTGAGGACAGTATGAGAGTTGTTTGACTGATGGTGGTTGAAGGAACTTGTACTTGGGATTCTTGTGTTGTGGTTAGGTAGATTCAGCTGATATAGTCCATCTTTAAGCTTTCCCTGCACTAGAGCCTTCCTTGTTGGTAGATCCTTCACAACACAGTTATTAGGAAAGAATTCAACTAAGACATTGTTATCAAGAGTTAACTTAGAAACACTTATGAGATTTTTTCTTATTTTAGGCACATGTAACAGCTTTTTTAAAACCAATGTTTTACTAGATTTAACATCAAATGTCTTTGAACCAGTATGAGAAATCTATAATGAAGTACCATTACCTACCACCATTTTTTCCTTACCTCCATATTCTTTTGCTTCAGCAACATTGTCCTTATCAGTAGTGATATGATGGTTGGCTCTAGAATCAGCATACCAAGCTTGGTTCTCTACTGAAATTGGATTTGCAATATAAGCAGATCGATGAGAATTAATGCCCTGATCACTGGGCATTTTTTCCATATATTTCTCGTTAAACCTGTTGTAACACCACACAGCAGTATGGTTGCTTAGCCCACATATCTGACAAGGATTTCTTGCTTCATTGGACCTTCCAAACCTACCTCTACCTCTTGTTCTGCCCATGAAATTGGAACTCCTTCCACCTCTATTTCCTCTTCCACTGTAAGAGTTTGTATTCTGTGGATTTCCTTGTGTAAGATTGATTGACCCAAAGCTGTTCCTGACTTGGCTAAGATATTCCAGCCTAATCTCAAAAGTCGTGAGTGTGGAAGATAACTCATGCTAAGAGATCTGATCCTTGGTGTTCACCTGCACTACAATTGGAGTGTAGTCCTCATCAAGTCCAGCTAAGACTTGTGTTACAATATCATTATGCTCTATCTTCTTTCTAGCTATTTCTAGATTATCAGCAAGTTGTTTGACAGTGCTGAGAAAGTGATCCATAGACATGGACCCTTTCCTCATTCGTTGCAGTTCTGATGTGAGAAAGGTCACTCTGGACCTGTTGAGAATTTCATAGTTCTCATTTATATCTCTCCAAAGCTCACTTGAGCTGTTACATCCCATCACACGCATCACAATCTCTGGTGTCATTGAGGAATACAACCATCCTATTAACAGTTGATCAATAAACATCCATCTAGAGTACTCTGAATTAGGAGCAGACCTAACCATGATTCTTGTTTCAGTTGTGATTTGGGTGTTCATAATCTGATCAGGACACTCATTGGTGCCCATCAAATACTCTTCCAAGCCATGACCCCTTACAATGGGCATTATGACATTTTCCCAGAGAAGAAAGTTGTCTTTGTCTAGCTTCATAGAGGCTGCTTGGGTCAAATTCATCCCAAATGGAGCAAAATTGCTCATAAGTATTTGAAAATTGAGTTGTTGGGTTAGAATTTGTGGTAGGCGGAAAGATGGAGCTAGTTTCCAGATAGGAGGTAGATTATTAGCCATGGATTGCCTCGATACCAAGATAAAAACACAAAATATAAAATACTGGAAGAAGAAGATGATCCTCAACGGAAAATGACTTTCATTGATTACAAGAAAATACAATACATCACTATTTATACGAGAAGAATAAATACATACATTATATACAAAAGCTAACAACCAACACACTATTTTTATCTCTAAATTGTATACACATTGTTTCATATTATTCCCGAATTCAAGGTTGAAATTTTGTTTGTCTTTGTCATCAATTCATTGGAGAGGTTGTATAGCGATTCTTTTCTTTAGTCTCGGATATAGCACTTTTAGTGTAGTTGCTATTTTCTTGTATTATGCTTTCTTCTCTTCCTTTGTAAATTGTTCCTTTGAGCCCTGTCTTCTTGTCTTGTTCAACTTGGTCCACAAATTCATCTTCTTTTCTAACAGAAGGTGCCTGGTAAGACAAAGACACAAACATATATAACAGTAATAATTACAAATTAAAGTGAGGACGTGAGAGAACATGACTTTTTGCAAACCATTGATCATTTTTGTGTGCAACCTTGTTTTTCCATTTTCAAAGAAAATAATCTTCGTTTCTTGTCTGGACAGCACCGACCCAAGAAAGGTTACTTCTCAAACTAAATAAATAAACATCGTACAACTTAATCAGCAGGGACACAATATCTCCCATGAAACATATTGAACAAATGAATGAACAACAATCACCAACCGAAATGAACCTATTTCCTCTTACTTACTTCCATAGCTTGACATTGAATAAAGGATCTAGAACCAGCTTGTTGGGAGATATTTTCCAATGCTACCTTGGATCTTTTCTGAAAAGTACAATTAATAAATAAAATTGAAAATAGTGAATGAACTAGATAAGTTAACAAATGAACATAAATGCACCTGAAATCGCTGACTATCCCAATAGTCACATAAATAATCCCAATCAGCCGGACTTCTTTAGAGCATCTCTAATGCAACAATGTCAATGCACAATGTCTAGTACTTTTTTGATAAATGGCCAAAAAATGCTTATGTGGCACAATAAATACTAAAAAGTGTCTAACACAATGTCTAATTCTAGACATTGTTCTTGACAATGTCTATCATTAATTTAATAATCTCTATCTAATCAATACATTTCTCTCTCTTTCTTTTTCTAAAAAGCTAATAATAATTTGCCACATTTGCAATTTTGTACAATGAACATTGTTGCATTGGAGAAGTTTTTTGATATAATGTCAATATCTTTTGCCACATTTACATAGTAGATATTGTTGCATTGGAGATGCTCTTTGGCTTATTTGCTTTCCTCTCAGTCATTGATTGGTCTAGATACTCCTTGTAGTGTGTGTGCAACTCCTATCGAAATGCCTTAAAGGATGTAGCCATTGATTTCTCCAAAAATCTTAAGGGTTGCATATTTTCACTAGTATACCGCTTCGCATGCGGTGGGATCCGGCCGTAGAATATATGAAAATGGATCATTGAGATTTGAATCATTTGTTTCTCGATGGAATTTTGATGGGCGGAGATGATGATCTGAGTTGTGATAGTTATGATTTTAAGATTAAAGCAATGAGTAGAATAAGGAGAAGAATGTTTGAGGAGACGAGAGACACACGGACATATATATATATATATATATATAGCGAAAAAAAAATTCTTCGATCATTATAATGTAAGTAAAAAAGCAGACTTCTATATATAGCGAAGACATAGTCAAATTAAACAAATATAACAAAATGTAAGTCAATTAACTCTTGGCAAAAAAGTTAATCAATTAACTATGTGCTAAATGAGCCAATAAATAAATGAATCAGCAAAAATATAACTAAAGAGACAACATATAAATAAACTAGTATACTGCTTATTTTGCGGTAGAATCTGATCGTAGACTCTATTATGATAATGAATTGAAGCGGTGAACAGATTTTGGAGATGATCGGTGGAGGAAGATGATCGATTGAGGGGGATGAATTGAGAAGATGAACAGATTTTGGTGATTGATCAAGATGATTGAAGAGAAGATTTTAGAGACCGTTTGTTGAATAAGATGATTGAATAGCAAATTTTGGAGGGGATAAATAGTGAAGACGTAGTGACACACAAAATATTTTTTTTATCCCTATAACAGAGAAAACTTCTCTACGGTGGGTGATAAATATTTCATACTAGTATATCACTTTTCTTTGCGGTGGAATCCGATAGTAGATAATTTTAATGGATTGGGGAGTTGAGAAGAATGAGAGTGAGAGTTTTGTTTGATGAGAGTTTGATTTTGATGAATATGGAGAAGAATATGGAGAAATGGAGGAATTGAGAGAGAGATGAATTTTGGTTTGAAAAGATGAATACGTAGAGATGGACAAAGAAGTACTTTTTTTGTACTTGTAGCGAAGTAAACCTCCATACGGTCGGTGATAATAAAAATCTACACAATTTCCCTTCCCAAGAAAACAAGTAAAACATTAATGTTACATCCACTTTGTCATAAATAGGGGACTTTTCAGATTCAGTCACATCCTTCCAAAAGATCTTTTGTAGATGTGCCTTAACTTTACCTACTATCAATGTTCTAAAAAGCGTAAAATGTGGCAAGGCATAGAAGCCAAGCTTCAAGCTTTTCTAGCCTAGACAAAGGCAAGGTGAGGACGAAGCGTAAGGCGTGGCTAGGCATGCACCTAAGCGAAGCTTATGCGGGTTTTTTAGAACAGTGCCTACTATCATACTACGAACCTTAAACATTTGAACTGGCAAATCGAGTCATCATAGATGGCATCTACTTGTGTTAGTGCCATTTGTGTCAATTTTCCTTCAAAAAATTAAGGCTGTCGCAAATTCGTCCTAGGTCCAACCCTATGAAATTATTGCAGCCTGGGCTTGGACTTGATCTTGGCAGATTGGATCTAGCTAATTACTGCATATTGTACGACCTGTTCACTTGAAGAAACAGAACAAAAACTCTTATTATACAAAAATAAAAATAACAAAAATAATAAATAAATAAATATCCACACTAATTGTATTTTAGTTGTTGTGATAATTAGGCTTAGAGCATCTACAACAACTTATCTATATTTAAAGTATTTTTAATATTTTAAAGAACAATTATAAATTTAAAGAACAATTTTTTAAACATTTAAGTTAGATATGGCAAATGGGTTGAAATTTGAAATTTGAAATTTGGTTTGGCCGACCCACCCGACGACGTGAACATGATCACACTTGAACCTGGTGGGCCGACCCAACCCAATTTTGTGCGAGCGAAAATCTTTGCCCAACTCGCTCGTTGAACCAACCCGGGTCTTAATTTTATTTTATTTTCTTTTTTTAAATAATATTTTTGTACAATATAATACATTGCATCAAATACAATATTAGATAAACTTAGACAATATATATTTTGAGATTTTTAAAGAGATTAATTTATAAAATTGGGACTTTCAGTTTAATGTATTAGTCGATAGATAAGCATCAATTTTCTTTCAAAATAATAATATTTTTTGGTTAATTGTAAACTACTTCTTGACACCTTTTTTTTAAAAATATAAATAGTAAAAGCATGCTAGTCTTATTGCTTTGAGATATAAGCATGTTTGGCTTAAATTAAAATTTTACTTATAAGTAAAATTAAAATAAATAATTTACTTGTCACACCAAATATAATTTGAATTGAAACTTGAATTAAACTAAATTTTAATTAAATCTAAACAATTTTATGTTAGAGCTTGGGATTATTTGACTAATGTTTCAAAAAAATTTAAATTGGAGACTTGGACTTAGACCATTTTTATTGATATTATTTAGATTGTGTATTATGGTCATTCACAAAATGAGTGATTAGTGTTAAGGAGAAAAATAAAATAAAATAATTTGGGCCAGCCCAACTAGTTCAATGGGCTAGGCAGTTCGGGCCATATTGGCTCGATTTTGTTTGGGCGAGGGCAAGCCCAACCCAAGATCCCAAGTTATATGGACCTAGGATGCGATTTTTCCACATTTAATTCCAAATTCTGCTCTTTATCTCCATACTTTTCATTTCTTCTTCCAAGAAACATTTAGAGCAAGTTCGGTGAGTTTTTTTTTTCAAAAAAATCTATTTTTTTGCCTACAATTTTTTACTTTTCAACCCTTTTTACACTACAAAAAATTTTGAAAAGTCAAAAAGTAACAAAAAAAACCCATTTTTTTCCAACAAAAACTCTACCGAACAAGCCCTTAATATATTTTCCTCTCCTCTTCCCCCCACCCACTATGCTTTCCTCCTAATTTGTATATAGTATTTAATTCAAGTCAATATATCAAGTATTGAAAATTGAAATTATTTTAATGCATGTAATAATAGAGAGTGGACTCTCTACATTCAAATGTTAAATTGAAGAGTCTATTGGAGCAGAATTTTAAGAGTTGACTCTTTAAATTAAAAATTATCATATATTTAAATAGCTTGTTGGAGATGCTCTTAATACGTATTTTTCCCACAAAAATTAAAATGGTAATTATATTGATATCACATTTTTTTTATGAATGCACTACATTTTAATTTTAATAAAAATCCACCTTAACTTTTTTTAATCACATTCTTATAATTAACCTTTCATTAATTAGAACACATTGTCTTTAATGATGATTTTCGTCCAAAAAATTTATTGGCGTACTGTAAAATGAAAGACAGATATTTAGTCGTTATTTTGTATTTATTTATTTTTTGCTTTAGTGCTTTTTTTATTTCAATTAAAATTTTACTAAAAAATTGAAATCAAAGTCAACAATTAATTTTAACCACATATTTCACAAGATCCACAATTTTTACAATTTTTCAACCGCACATTTAATTTACTTTTATCAACTATTATAAAAATCGATTTTAATCAAAATCAAACACACACTTATTTAAAAATACGAGGGGTAATAAGTCTTTTTGATATCTCTTAATAAGATTTTTGGATGGAAATTGTAATAAAAAAAAAAAAAATAAGATGTGCTAATTAATAAAAAGATGATAAGAATGTAATAAAAAAAAGTTAAGGACATAAGTGTAATAATAATTAAAGATTTGGTATCTTTTATATAATTTGAATATGGCGCATTTATTAAAAAAAAATGTGGTGAGAATAAATTTTGTCAAATTAAATACCATTTTTTCCAAATCTTGGATTTTAACTTAGACCTAATTATACATTTTGAAAAATATGTCTTTTACATCATATACATTTTCACAACCACATCACATTATTTATTTTTATTTTTTTTAAATGCACAACATTTTAATTGTAAATGAATGTTTCCAATTATTGCTTATTTTTATATTTATATCCCTAACTATTTTTATCACATTCTTATTATCAACATATTAATTTATACATCTTATCATGCTTTGATGATTTTCTATCCAAAAAGTAAATTAGAATGACATAAAAAAATTACTTCTCGTATTTTTAAATAAAATAAATAAATAATAAATATAAAATTTTGACCCAATAATTACCACTTATTTCAATGCACCTTAAATGAATATTTAGATAAAAATCATTATTATTAAAATTATTAATTAAAAATTAATAATAATAAATGTGACAAAAAAAAAATTAAGAATATAAATGCCAAATTTCAAAACTTAGGAAATTTTTATTATAATTAAAATATAGTGTAGATAATAAAATTCTAGTGTTAATATAATAGTGGTGATCTCCTTTCCACATAAGAGATGGATTAAATGTTTAGTGGGAGATATAACTTCTCATCTCATCGGAAGAAATCATCACCACTGGTTAATATAATTGAATTACCCTTTCACAAATCTGGCACCCCCAAACATGCTTATAGTCCCAAATCCTCCAACCCCTACTCCAACCCACCCAACCAACTCAACTCCAACCACCGCCTCAACCACAAATCCGCCGTCGTCGATAGCCACCAATCACCACCACAAAATCCGCATCTTCTTTTTCCCTTTTTAGATGTTCTGGATGAATTGTTTTAAACTGTTTTAATCCCGTCTCTAGATGAATTGTTCTCTCCCCTCTTCCCGCTGCTGAATATAGGAGAGAGATATAGGAGGAAAAATTTGTAAATTTTTATTCATAGAGAGAGAAAGATAGGATGATGATGAAGGGACGTTCATCATGTGTTGTTTTTAGGCTTTGGACTTGTGAACGTGATGTATGTGCTGGATTTTTTGATGCATCATTTTCTATTAGGTGCAGAACATCCACCAATTTTGTGTTTTCACTTTTTGAAAAATCCATCCCCTCATCTCCTATCATTTTCATACAGCCACTACTATGATAACATACTATTGGGATATTGTGTGGTGGTGAATAATGGCGATCATAGCATGGTGGTGGTGGCCGCAGCATATGCGGAAGGTGACCGACGATATTTGAGAAGTGAAAATGTGAATGAATTGATTGGGATGGGGGTAAAGAAGCGGAAATGGTTGAGATTGGAAAAATCGGAATTAATTGATGGTGGTGGAAGAAGGTCGCAGCAATGCTGGAATCAAAAAATATGTGGCATAAGTACATAGGGTAACACGACATGTTACGTATGTAAAACGTTGGTTTTTTAATATAAAGTAACATATGGTAAAATAACGTGTTAATCATATAAATATTAATTTTTAAATAAAAATAACATATAGTAATACAACATGTTACTTGTGTAAAATCTGAGTAAAAATTTAAAATTGAAATTTTAAGTAACATAATTTGTTGTGAGTTAGAAATAAGAAGTAACATGGTACTTTTTAATAAAAATTAGTTAGATATATGTAAATCTCAAAATTGAAAAAGAAGGTATGTTTCAATATATAATTCATACTACATTCATAAATGTCTATCAATATACATGTCGATAGGATGTGATCACGTCGAATAACGTTTGATCTCTTTACAGAAAATCGGATGGTTCTCAATAAAAGTGTAGAATTTTTTTAAAAAAAAGGATAATTAGACATACCCATAAAATTAGGACCATTTTGAAAAACTAAGTTAAGAGTTATACAAGGCCCAATTGCTGTTTATTACACATTAATTACAGTGTTCAAAACTAGGACCATTTTGAAAAACTAAACATTAAAAATAGGCAATGCAAAACAAGAACCCTACCAAGCAACTCCAAATAAAAAATCAACACAAATTCAATGTGAATTAGGACTTTGATGTTATTTTGCAATGAAGTTCGGGTTTTGTGATTCAATGTAATTCAACTTAGTTGATTTTTTTGAATTTAATTGAAAACATCAATGACGGGTTTAATATAGGACTATGGTACTTCCATGTTCAAGTTTGGATAATATATGTTGACCTGATCATTGACGAGCTCCATTTAGGATATAGGACAAACACTTTGGAGGAGCTTTTATGCATCGTTATGTGGGTAATAGTCTTGAAACTTTGAGGTGTTTAGGGTTGTTATGAATTAGTTTCATCGATGAACATTGTTTTTAAGTAAAGGGTAATGATCTTCTCCATGGTGGGAAGGAATTATCGCCGCCACAAGACTGGCGTGTCGTGTGGTCATTGAAGAAGTTATAAGTGATTGGAGAAGGAAAAAGTTAAAATCTTGACTTTTTGTTTCTTTTAGAAAACTGAATTCTATCTTTATATTGCACGTGCATAATCTTATCATGTAATCATGAAATTTTGTGTGCACTAAACTTCTACAGTTATAATTCGTTGGTTGGTGTTCGTTTTTGCAGTTTACATGAGTTTATATAACTAAATTTTATTTGGTTTTGGGCTATGAAAAATATGCATTTGCGTTTTATGATTTCTATTACCTATCCAGTTTTATAGGACCTTTGTTGACTCCCACTTTAATCATATATTTGGAACGTCTAATGTTATGCACTTTGGATTTTGTTCTATTGTATAATCTTGTATTCAATGTCTTTTAACTTTGGGTCAATGGTGGTGAGATAAGCATGGTGCGACCATGTTCATCACCACTTTAGACATTACGGACTGTGTGAAAATCAATTAAAGAATATGCTCACAAAGTGTTTGTGAAAATATAAGAGCTCAGTTTGTCAAATATGCATGTATGTGAAAATGACAAGAGCTGGAAAGTGACGTGTTATATTACTTTTTAATTTAAAGGTTACAGACTCTATAATTTGACTTTTTTGCCTAATATAACAACTTTAGCTAAACTTACAACATGCTTATAAAAACATATCTTATTACTTTCTTTTTTTTTTGTGTGTGTTTGATAAAAATTAAAATTCTGCATTAAAAAATAACGTACTTTGTCATTTTTTAATTAAAAAGTCAAATACTATAATTTTGATTTTCTTAATAAATCTTTTTTATCTAATTGATTATAAGAACTTCTTAAAATAATAGTTAGCTATTCGTTTTATTTTTTGTTGTGTTAGATATAAATTAAAATTTTATATTAGAAAGTGATTTGATATGACACTTTTTAATTAAAATGTTACACCCTGTATAAATCGAGTATTTTTCAACATAACATTCATTTTGTTTGTCCCAATCGTCGATCATAACCGACTCGATTCTTTTTCCTAACTTTTATCTTTCATTATATTTTGTTCTTCGTATCTATCGTTCGCTTAAACGAAGACATCCGATCAATCCAACTTTACTACAATTCTCACCATAGGCTCTTGACTAAAGTTCACAATGTGCTTATAAGAGCACTTTAAATTAATATTTAGCTCTTACTTTTATTTTTTGTTTTAGTGGATATTAATTCTACATTATAAAGTGATATGTTATGTTATTTTTTAGGGTCCGCCCGCCCATCTTATTCGGGTAATAAGGATGGCAATGGGGCGGTTGAGTCGTCGACCCACCACCTCGCCTCGCCCGCCCCTTAACTCTGCGCGAATTTGTGGGCGAGACAGGCAACCATTTGACCCGCCAAACGCCTACGATAATTATTTTTGGTAAATCAAAAAATTAATTAACAAAGGATATATAATTTTTAAAATATTTGTAGCAAACAAAACAAAAAATATACAAGATTGGAGTTGTAATATAGTGGTTAAAATTTGTAGTATATGACTCTAACTTGAGTTTGATTATTCTTTAGTCAATTTTTAACGAAAATTATAACTTGTATTCTATTTTATGATTTTTCCTCCCAATTTTTTTTTTTTTGAGGAGGGGGGTTGTTTTTTTTTTTGCCACCCTTAATTGGCAACTAGTCCAAACATATAATTTTACATAGAAAAGTACTAAACTTAATTTTAGTAGAGCACATATTAAAGTAGGGAAATACAACAATAGAGATCTTCGACTTATTGTCTGTATTACATTTTCATTCTTAATTTTCAAAATAGATCATTTTAGTCAACCTTCAAACAACAGTTTCGTCTAAACTGTCCTCTAACCCTGTCTGCTTGGGATAGAACCAATTCAAAGAAATTGGATAGGGTGGATATTTTAATCGGATCAAACTTCTCAAATCGGAGCCGAATTGAAACTAGAGGTTTTGTCCGGTTCCAAAAAAAAATAAAATTAGTAATCGAGAACTCACCGATTCTAAGTTGGTTTTGGTTCTTGAATTAAAATTATAGATATCTGAATTTAAAATCAAATTTGTCATTTTTTATATAATTTTTTCTTTTTCAATTTATTTACACCAACTCAATGACCCCTAGCAGACCATCTTGTCCCACTCCTCCTAGGTGTACCCAACCGTCAATCCTTACCACACAACCTCGCTCTTCCACCAATACCCACAATAGTATCCCTACTTGTCCCACCTTGACCCAGCGCTGATGAATTAATTGTTTATTACACCCTGACACACCAACACACTTCAGCTCGCGGCGCATACCTTATGACTCTGGCTTTCAGACCCACCCTCAATGTCCAAATCTAATTTTAAATCAAGTAGGTCGGTTCGAGTATTTTTATATCCAGAACTATTCGTTATACTTCAAATATTTTGTAAATAGAACTATTCGAATCCATGTAATTATTTAAACAAAACTCGAATCGAAACCGTCTGGTTCTACCCATAACATTTCTTTTTAAAATCGTGATTTGACAACATATTTTTTTTAAAAAATAAAAAATATCATACTCATTAACATTAAAATACGTTAGATATTAAAACAATTTATGAAACATATAAACATTAACTAGAATAATAGACACAAAATTGTAAACCATTAAATTAGGGTTAGAATAGAGAAATTATTTTTCAAAATTGAGGATTCGTTTCAGTTACAGAGAAATTTTGATTTCACCATCTTACTATGTATTGAGCAAGAAAGATGAATGAAAGTGCAAGATAGACGACAATGTTTGCATTGTGTATTTGAACAAATAGCGATTGAGAATTTGAGATTTGTATATTTGAAATTGAGTCAATTGAGTTTGAATTTATAGGTGGTGGATTTTGTCTTTTAATTTGGATCTTGGGCAGTTGATCTCTTGTTTTTAATCTTATGGTGTTAGGTATGCAGGTAGGAAATAGTTTAAGGACCTCCACTGCTATTTTTCGTAACATAATTATTTTTCCACGAAAGCCACGCGCTTTAAGCGAGTAGTCAATTGTCCCTTCTTACAAACTATAGTAACACCAGTTTCACAGAATTCTGCAAAAAGAACAGCTACTTATGCAAGTGAACTGAACTGTACACAGCCCTTGAGATCCAATCTAATCTCATATCCTCCCACCATGTTGATTCCACCACCACCTCCGCCACAATCGCCGCCACTTTAAACGGCCGCCGATGTCATCACCCACGGAACCCTTCCGTTGGCACTACGCCGAGTTCGACGACAGCAACTTTCAAATCCGCGGCCGCACTCTCTTTTTATACTCGTTCTCTTTTCAATCATCCTCTTAGTAACTCTCCTGTTCCTTTACGCTAGGTGGGTCTGTCGATACCGTCCTCCTCCTCCGCCGCCCTCCGTGTCTCACTTGGTCCATGCGCCTCCTCCTCCTCTTCCTCCGCCACATCAGGGTCTGGACTCCGGCGCAATTAACAACTTGCCGATTGTTTCGTACAGGGGATCGGGATCTAGTTCTGGGAATTTTGTTGATTCAGAGTGTTGTATTTGCTTAGGCATTTTTCAAGATGGAGATGAAGTAAAAGTTCTGCCTCGGTGTCACCACTGCTTTCATTCGGTCTGTGTGGATAAGTGGCTCACGACTCAGTCGAGTTGCCCGCTTTGTCGCGCCTCTCTCCGAGTTGACTCTGCTGTTTGACTCGTTCGTTTTATTTATTTTGTGTTTTTTTATTGTGCAAATTATTTTCACCCCTAATTAATTGCGTCATATATACAGAATTTGTGCTCCTATAATGGATTTTGTAAATTTAATTTTGTTCTCCCACAGTGGATTTTGTAAATTTGATTTTGATCTAATTGGACAAAGGCTTGATTTGGTATTATGAGAATTAGCTTTAATTTGCTAAGAAAAATCAATTACGATAAAAATTAATCAAGTGTTAGTTAACTGTCATTTTGAAATTAATAAACATTGGGAAAAAATAATTACCTAACAAACTCTTAGTAAAATAAAATTAATTTATTGTTGTTATTGTAAATATTATTAACATTTACATTGATTATAATAATTTGTTTTGTATTATTATTATTATTATTATTATTATTTGTAGTATTATAAAATTTTATTTTTACTTTTATTACAATATGTAATACTATTAAATATATATTTAAATAATATATTTAAATAATATATTCACCATAGTTATATTAAAAAAATTAATATTTATTAAATTTTAAAGTTTATAAAATTAGAGTAGCAATAAATGTACAATATCAACAACAAAAAAAGAAGATATGTTCATTAGGGTTAAATTTATTATTTTAACTATGAATAATGAAAAAGCTAAAATTAGAATTTGTTACTGTTTCAGTTGTTACAGATTCTCCCATAATCAGTTTTTTTAATTTTTTAAATTTATCAAACACATAAAGTGATAAAACAACTATGATTGTTTGACAATAAAAAATTTGAGTTTTAAAAGCAATCCCAAGTGGTTGACCCGAGCGGTGAGTAGGCACGAGAAAAAAGTTTTGCATATGAAGAACGTGCAAAAAAACTGGTCAATTCTATTTTTGAACGCCTAATGCAAGTTTAAACAACAAAGACGAACGTAGGTGCTACAAGACGAGCAACGTTTTATTTTTATTTATTATTCATTTTTTGTTTAATTACTTATTTAGTTTTTAAAGATTAAATAAACTAATTAAATGAAAATGATAATTATTGATGGACTTATTAAAATAATTATTTCTAGTCTTAGAATAATTGAAATAATATTAAAATTAAGAAATTGTCTTATTACACTTAAACTCGTGAAGACTTCAAAATTAACGTTCTTCTTAGCATCCGTTTTGGTATAGATTATAAACCGATTTATTCACCAAAAGAGTTTATTTGACCAAAAGTTTTTATTTAGTAAAATTTTTGTGTGTATAAATTTTGCCAAAAAATGTCGAATAAGCATACATGTTTCTCAACCAAAAAGAATCAAATAAACCATAAACCAGCTTTATAAATCTATACCAAACTGAGCGCTTAATGCCTCATGCATTTTAAAATGTTGTTTAATACACACATCGAAATAAAAATAAAAATAAAAATCCATCAACACTCCACTTTGGATTAGACAAGTGGTCATATGAGTTGAATAATACTGAGGACACCTAGTCAAGAATCTCTTTGCACGAAAATCTTTTGAAAATTTTGAAATATGCACAAGCACGTGGCGTGGGTTTGGTTTTGGGAATGGATCTTAGTATCTTACATTTCCTCACCCTCCATTATTTGGGGTTTCCTATATTAGTTTTTTTTGGATAAATTGATGTTGGAAATTGGTTTAAAATTTGAGAAGTTGACTAAGTGATTTCGTGTCAACTTGGTCAAAATATACAAACTCGACTCAATTCGTTTAAGTAAAATAGTTTGCCACTTTGCCGCTTGAAAAAAGATCGACCACGTCCGGTTCAGTCGTGAGGTTCGACGCTGCCCGTTTAGACAAAATAGTTTGCCACTTCGCCGCTTCCAGCTTTAGTTACACAAAATTCTGGTTTCATTTCATTTTATCCTTTTGGAGTACAAAACTATTTTTGGTTCGTTGTACTTGTGTTTTGAAGTACTTCAAACACAAGTAAGAAGTCGTTGTATATTGGGAGTTGATTGACATAACCGTAAGCATCATTGCGAGGCAAATTCGACTTAAGGACAAAGTGTTCAACACTTGCCTCGGCTTGAAGATTATCCTTCTCATTCGGTCTTATTGATTGCTTTGGAGTCATTTACACAGAAATCCGCCAACAATCTTAAGTCGAACTTTTTCTGCAGTATTTTTGTGGTAAGTGACAAATATTGGTTTGGTTGATCTTCTGTTTTACGTAAACAGAAATGAATACAATTGGTAATATGGATACCAATTCGAATGATACTTTGAATGCGGAAACTTCTAAAGGAAGTATTCCTACCAGTGTGATTCCTCCGATTGTGGCTCCCCATACTACCGTTCATTCAAACTCCGTTCCACATGGAGAAAAACCGAAAAAGTTCATTGGGGTTGAGTTCAAGAGATGGCATCAGAAAATGCTTTTCTATCTCACGACCCTCAACTTGGCAAAATTCTTGAATGAGGATCCTCCCGCCATACAAGAAGGAGAAAACAATCGGACATCGTTGATTGCTTTAAAGGGTAGGAAACATTCAGATTTCTTGTGTAAGAATTACATTCTGAATGGCTTAGACAACACTTTGTACAACGTGTATTAGAAGTTCATCGTGGGAAGATTTTTGGACTACAAGATGGTAGATTCAAAGACGGTTATCAGTCAAGTGCATGAGTTGCAGATTATACTTCATGACATTCACGGAGAGAATATGTCTCTAAGTGAATCATTTCAAGTGGCTGCAATCATCGAAAAACTTCCACCCATGTGGAGGGACTTCAAGAACTATCTCAAGCATAAACGCAAGAAGATGAATATTGAAGAAATTGTGGTCCCACTAAGGATTGAAGAAGACAATTGAAGTTCGGACGGGCATGTTGGAAATAGCATACCACAATCAAAGGCTAATGTGGTGGAATCCAACAACAACAAAGGAAAGAAGATGAAGCATTATGTTGAACCTTCTAAGAAGAATGCAAAGAAGTTCAAGGGCAACTCGCTATAATTGTGGAATGGTGGACATCGCTCCGTTGATTGTCGCAAACCAAAGAAGCAAGCCCAAGCGAACATATTCGAATCGATTCCATATCAAATGGCATAACCGATATGAATTTATCGGTTGTTGTTTGAGAATGCAACAATATTGGAAATCCGTGGAATGGTGGGTTGATCACGGTGCAACCCGTCACATATGTGCCGATAAAGACATGTTCACATCCTAGGAGAACTCTTCAACATCCAAAGTGGAAGGACAAGGCAAATTTATATTGAAGATGACATCGGAAAGGAACATAGCCTCAACAATGTTTTTCACGTCACCTGATATTCGCAAAAACTTTGTGTCAGGTTCTTTGTTAAGCAAGAATGGCTTTAAGTTAGTCTTTATTTCGAGATAAGTTTGTACTTACCAAGAACAATATGTATGTTGGCAAAGGCTATGTAAAAGATGGACTATTCAAAATGAATGTCCTAACTATTGTCTTAGAAAGTTATGAATAAAACGTTATCTTCTATTTATATTCTTGAGTCATCTAATTTATGGCACCATAGATTAGGACATGCAAACTTTAATTCAATACGCAAGTTAATGAATTTAAGTTTACATCCGACTATGCATTTTAATAATAGAAAATGCGAAACATGTGTAGAGGCAAAAGTGGTCAAAGCACATTTTCATTCGGTTGAACGAACCAGAACACCTTTAGAACTAATTCACACGGATGTTTGTGATTTAAAGTTCGTACAAACAAGAGGTGGTAAAAAATATTTCATCACGTTCATAGATGATTGTACAAGGTACTGTTACGTATACTTGTTGAAAAGTACAGATGAAGCTTTGGAAATGTTCAAACACTACAAAATCGAAGCTGAAAATCAACTTGGAAAACGAATAAAAATGATTCGTATTGATAGAGGTGGAGAATACGTTGCACCATTTGAGGAATTTTTTGCAGGGAATCATTCATCAAACTACTGCACCATACTCACATCAATTAAATAGGATTGCTGAACGTAAGAATCGAACACTAAAAGAAATGATGAATGCAATGCTAATAAGTTCGGGCTTACCTTAAAACTTGTGGAGGAAAGCCATACTTTCTGCAAATCATATCCCAAATAAGATACCACACAAGAATAAGGTTGAATCACCTTACGAGTTATGGAAAGGTCGGAAACCTTCATACAAATATCTCAAAGTGTGGGAGTGCTTAGCAAAAATACAAATACTCAAACCTAAACAAGTTAGGATTGGACCAAAGACAATTGATTGTGTCTTTATTGGATATGCAATCAATAGTAGTGCATATCGATTTTTGGTTCATAAATCAAGTACTTGATGTACATAAAGGTACGATTATTGAATTAAGAAATGCGGTCTTCTTTGAAGACAAATTTCCGTGTAAAGAAAAGGAAGCAAGTTCAGTTAAACAAACTTATGATAATTTACATGGAAATGACGACAATCTTCAAATAAATGAAGAACCGAGACGTAGTAAAAGGCAACGAATTCATAAGACGTTCGGTCCGAATTCGTAACCAATTTACTTGAGAATGATCCAAGAACATTTGATGAAGCAATGTCCACTCCCAAGCTCTTTTTGGAAAGAAGTTGTATGCGTAATGAAATTGAATCCATCATGAGTAACCATACTTGAGAATTGGTTGAACTCTATCCGAAAAATAAAGCTTTAAAGCTGCAAATGGATATTCAAAAGGAAATTGAAATCGGATGGATCAATAGATAAATACAAGGCTAGACTAGTAGCCAAAGGGTATAGACAAAAGAAAGGATTTGATTTCTTTGATACTTATTCACTAGCGACAAGAATCACGTCTATCGTGTCTTGATTGCAATCAGCGACATTGCATAATCTTAAAATACATCAAATAGATGTTAAAACTGCGTTTCTAAACAGTGAATTAGAAGAAGAAATCTATATGGAACAACCCGAAAGGTTTGTTGTACCAGGAAATGAAAAGAAGGTGTGCAAACTTGTAAAATCTTTGTATGGATTAAAACAAGCACCGAAGCAATGGCATGAAAAGTTTGATAAAACTATGTTGTCAAATGGCTTCAAAATCAATGAATGTGACAAGTGTGTCTACATTAAAAACACACCCGATGAATATGTGATCGTATGCCTATACGTTGACGATATGCTAATTATGGGAAATAACTCAAAAGTCATTTCTTCGACTAAGAAAATATTAACAAAATATTTTGACATGAAGGACATGGAAGTGGCGGATGTGATATTAGAGATTAAAATCTTTAAGACATCCAATGGTTTGTCATTATCTCAATCACTTTATGTTGAGACTATACTTAAGAAGTTTAAGGCGTATGACGATAAACGAGTTAAGTCACCAGTTGACTTAGGGATACACTTAGCCAAGAATACTGGTGAGCCTGTATCTCAATTGGAATATTCACGTGTCATAGATAGTTTGATGTACATTACCAACTGCACAAGACCGGATATAGCATACATAGTCAACAAGTTGAGTAGATTCACTAGTAATCCATGTGTTGAACATTGGAAGGCATTAAACCGAGTTCTTAGATACTTAAGACATACGGTTGAATATGGATTACACTACTCAAGATATCCCGCAGCCGTCGTAAGGATATACCGATGCAAATTGGATATCCAACACTAAGGATTCAAAATCCACAAGTGGTTATGTATTTACTATTGGAGGTGGAGCCGTGTCCGGAAATCGTCTAAGCAAACATGTATAGCTCGATCCACAATAAAATCTGAGTTTATTGCTTTAGACAAAGTTGGAGAAGAAGCGAGAATGGCTTCGTAATTTTCTTGAAGAAATTTCATGTTGGGAAAAGCCGGTTTACGCAATTAACATACATTGCGATAATCGATCGGCAATAATAACAAGGGCACAAAATAAGATGTATAATGGTAAGTCTCGACATATCCGTCGGAGACATAATACCATTAAATAGTTAATATCGAATGGTATAATCTCTATTAACTATGTGAAGTTAAAGAGAACTTGGTTGATCCTTTGACGAAAGGACTTGCAAGGATCAAACATAGTATCTCTCGAGGGGAATGGGCCTAAAGCCTATTGAATTGAATTACTATAACGGAAACCCAACCTTGTAGATTGGAGATCCCAAAATCTTGGTTCAATGGGAAAACTAAGTTATAAAAGATTCGAGAATAAAGCACTTATTCCCATTCCTAACTTTTAAAGTGCTATGTCAAATATGTGTAAGGATAAGTAGATAGATACACTTTTAATGATTCAAAACCTTGAAATGGAAAGGTAAGAGATCACCTATGTAAGTGTGAAGTGGGGTCGCTTATATGAGAATTTGATGCTTAATTCTCTTAGAGCACTTATGAAACCAAGAGTTGTCCAAGGCCAAAATGGACACAACCATGAGAACCGAATTGGTTAGATAAGTTATGGTGTTGGTACAATTGTTTGGATTTACACGAACGGCTGGATGGTTCAAAAACATCGTGTTCACCAACTAGCCTAGTAAATCCGATTGTATTTAACTAAAGAAAGTTCAAAGCCACAAGCCACCTATCTTGATGTTATGACTTGTCGCATGTACTCTATTTATTAGAGTCTGCATATCATTGCATTTCATTTGCATCGTGTTTTGCGTATCAAAGAATTTCCATTCATGTGGGGGAATGTTGGAAATTGGTTTAAAATTTGAGAAATTGACTAAGTGACTTCGTGTCAACTTGGCCATAATATACAAACCCGACCCAATCTGCTTAGGCAAAATAGTTTGCCACTTACCGCTTCAAGAAAAGGAGATCGACCGACCGTGGTTCGCATAGGTATAATACCATGCGATCGCGCATGTATAATACCTTATGATCGCAACCCGCCTAAATTTTAAGCGAGAATGGTTTTGGGTCTTTCCATGCGATCGCGGAGACAAAGCCTTGCGATCTCATGGTTAAATTGGATCAAGTTTTGTTCTCAAATTTGTACCTTGCGATCGCATAGGTTTACGCGAACAGACATGTCCTTTTGAAGTGTTGCACGATTTAGTTCCATACCTTTTCGTTTTCAACTGATCTTCAACGTTAAAAAGGGCCTCTGGACGTCCATTTTGACAGAGAAGAAATAGAGAACTGATATGCAAACACTTTAACTTCATAGATTTCATCATTTTGAGCCAAAATAATTGCTTTAGTTGCACAAAATTCTGGTTTCATTTCATTTCATCCTTTTGGAGTACAAAACCAGTTTTGGTTCGTTGTGCTTGTATTTTGAAGTGCTTCAAACACAAGAAGTCGTTGTATCTTGAGAGTTGATTGCCATAACAGTAAGCACCGTTGCGGGGCACATTGGACTTAAGGACAAAGTGTTCAATACTTACCCGGCTTGAAGATTATCCTTCTCATTCGGTCTTATTGATTGCTTTGGAGACATTTACACATAAATCCGCCAACAATTGATATTTACGTTTATCGAAAGATCGAATGACATTAAATTTTAACTATGCCAATTTCAATTAGCATCATCTCAACTTATCATTGTACACTTTCATTCTCATTTTATCCGTTTTATTAATATTACCAAACATGTTCACCACTACTTTAAGAAAAATGTCAAATTACCTTTTCACTTTGACTCTTCCATTTTCATGGGATCTTGAAAAAACTGATGCCATTAATGATTTCGAGAGATAACCCACTTTGGAATTACGCAAGAAGACTTGGATCCGAAATAAAGAAACATGGGCGCCAGATTTAGATTAGATTGCAAGTCATAGCTTACAATTTGTTACCACCAGTTTCGTTAAGACCTTCACGTCAACAAGAGTCCGATAAAGCTCGTATATGCCCAAGTTAGGCCTCGTTAGGGCTCTCATGGGCCCAACGAGGGCCTTCCAGTTCGTCGAGGCCTCAAATATCCAACGAGGACCTCGCGGATACGCTTAAGGTCCAGCAACACGTTAGCACCCTCAATATTAAGTGGGCGAAGCCCATGATGGGTCTCGACACCCACGGCCGATCCGGGTGCTTCGTTGGTCTTCACATTCTCGTAGTCGATGTTTTGGGATAACTAGAGTAGTTAAAACATATTGTGTTTGATTGCCACATGAATTATCACAAGGAAACTAAATCTCGATCTCCTAAAAATTATGTAACGTGATCAACTCAAATAAGGGCTGAAATCTTGGAGATTGCTTTGACTACTGATCATCCCTATCTCATAAGGAAAGAGAGTCCAATCAGATTTCTAATTGATTATTTTCTTAAATCAATTAGAACTCTTGTGCTATAAATACAACGTCTCCGGTTATTCTAAGGTACGCTCTTTTTATGCATTAATTTCACCTCTAAACTCTGCTCAAATTTCTGTCTGTTTGTCCCTCCCACACCCAATTATTTTCGTTTTCCGTATATTGTTCTACATAACGGCAGTTGACTTAATCGTCGGAGTACCAACGATCGCCGGCACCTTTTTCTCCAGTGATCTTGGTGCCTAACAGTCGTCCTATTGTGCAGCTAACATACAGGTTGGCAGAGGAGTGACTGGAGATCTCTTGGCGTGTGGACAATGCAAATTCCAACGTCGATAGATTGGTGCCGTCTGCATGAAATGAAATCGTTACACAACCTAAAACTTGTGGTAAAACGTGTTTTCTACCGGAAGAGCATGGCAACCGAAAATTCCATGGAAGAAGAAGTTGGATCCCACCACACCGACTTACGGCGGAAAGCATTCAAGATCTCTAGAACGTAACCCGTAGTAAGAGGAAAAGACAACGATGACGAGCGGACGGTCGAGCAGGAGAACCAGGACCTGAAGCTAGACAATGCCCGGATGAAGGCATCGCTTGAACTGTTGGAGAACCAATCCCTCCAACATGGACCCAAGCGTAGCCGTGCCCGACGAAGCCCTTCGAGGTTCGGCTCAATAGAAAGTCGTTGATCTCAGGACGACCCGCCTGTTTCAAACGGCAGGAACCCTCAGAATATCGTTCTGAAACCCTCGTAGGATAATCAGAAGGAGAGACCTCTTCTGGCGCGTGGAAATCATCCGACTCCTGCGTCATCGTGTTTAATAGGTTGAGGGTGGAATCCTCTATAGCACCACCCTACCATCTCCTACAAACTAAGCGTGTCTTTTTCAGGTAGAGCGGAGGACAATGACATGCTTGATCTGATGCATCAATGGAAAAGTTCTAAAAGAGAATTATTCACTCGATACACATTTGACGTGCAGCATTATACACCAATGCTAGTGAAGTTTTAATTTATTTCATATCAAGTTTTATTTAACCTATTTTGCTAAACATGGTAAATTGGATATGAATTCTTGATATTAAAATCCGTTAAAACATGAAAATTAAGTTTGCAAATTAAATAGGAAATATCCAAAGCAGGTAAAGATTTCCAAAATTCTAGCTTGAGCCCACTTTACATTGAAAATATTTTGTGTTTCACAAATATAAATATAAAGAAAAAGAAAAAGAAGATTCGCCCACCGTGGGGCTCGAACCCACGACCACAAGGTTAAGAGCCTTGCGCTCTACCAACTGAGCTAGACGGGCTCTTTGGTCAGCTGAATATTGATTATGATTTTCTTCTTTGTGAAAGTATTGAGAGAAAGTAAAACCTAATCTTTTCTCTCTATAATTATTTTTATAAATCCAAAATTATCCCCAAAGATGAAAAGTTTTCCTTTCTCATATTTCCTTACTAACTTGAACCGACATAAGATTTAAATTTCTGAAGTATCAACCGACGTGTAAAATGATTATTCGACGCAACAAATTTTTTTTTTTTTAATATATTTTTGCCCTTTATCCAACACATATTAAGTGCAGCAACATTTAATAGAATAGAGTTGGTTTGATATTATTGTGATTTTAAGAGAATGAAGTTTAACAGATTTGAGAAAAATTAGTTTAATTTTTGGTAAATTTTTGTTTCAAAATTGTCGTGTATTTCAAAATCAGCATTTGAGCATATATCCTTATGTATTATTATTGTTGTAAATTTATTTTTACTTTTGTAACTATGTGTAATGCTATTAAATATTAATTTAAGACAATATATTCACTATAGTTATTTTGCAAGGAAAAAAAATTAATATTTATCAAATCTAAAAATTCATGGATTTGGATTCATGGATTTGGAAATAAAATTAAAAAAAATAAAAGAATATTTTTTTTACATGAATGATGGAGTAATCTATTTATTATAGAATAACAACAAATTTAGAACAGCAAAAAAAAATTATTAATTTTATTCGTAGAGGTTTAAATTAACATTTTAAGGACGGATAATTAAAAAACTAAAAACAAAATTTAAGAAGTTATTCTTTGCTACTTTTCAAAATCTCCTATAAGATGTTACATATTCTTCCATAGTTAATTTTTTAAAATTTATCAAACATCTAAAGAATTTAAAAAGTAGAAGTCAGGGAGGGTCCATGGAAACTAGTATTTCAGTTCAGTTAATGAATACACAATAAACAAACCAAAGATCTTAAACCAAAAACTATATCATATTCACTGGCCAAGCTTAATTCTGTACATTCAAGTACAATTGCCAATAAAATTTTGTAATTCCCATAACATCCACATGCTTAGTATTCATTGAAATGGATGGCACCAACTTTCCACACAATGTATGTTGTTGCAAACATTACTGAGCTGATGAATACAAACGAAAAGATGACAAGAAACACATCAACTCCGCCAGGAAATTCGAACGTCCAGCCCGGCTTTGGCATACCCCTTTTGCTGTCATCAAGCATATTCGAAGGTGCTTCTGGAAGGCTGGGGCGCCTTTTCCCCTTATCACTTTCTCGTAAGGCCTCTAATAATTTGCTCCCAAGTTCTGGTTTAGATGGCTTCGGCTCTGTGTAGCGACTGAGAACCCGGGCTGCTCTAAGTCTCTCTCTTGCTGTTAATGGGGATCTTTTGAGGTCGAGCTTGACTTGACTGCAGATGCTCCTGTGTTGAAATTGGTGGAATCAATTGACCCATTGGAAGGTTCGGAAACTTCGAGGTGCCAATTCTACGTTATGACTAGGTTGAACTTTGTCCTCTCCTCCTGAAGATTTTTCATCTGCTGAGGACCCATCATTCGAATATGATCCTTCAAAAGTTTTAGGACTCTCATTGTTGGTTTCTGTGGCCACACGATCACCATTAGCAACTAGAAAGTAAAACCGTGATCTTTTCCTTCTAGTGGTCTTCTTAATCTAACAGCTCCTGAAATAGATGCGACTTGGTGGACCTTTGGTAGTGATGCTTTAATATTAGTACTCATGACCTGCCGGTAGTTAGCCTGCAACTTTCATTTGGGGGGGTGGGGTAAATATGATGTGGTGCAGAAGCTAGTCAGGCATATGCTTTTAAGAAGTCGTAAAATAACATAAATATATATAAATGTTTATTATGATGTCCTTAAATTTCCTCCCAAAGGATAAAACACGTGAAAGCTCTGGTGGGTGTAAAACCGCCAAAAACATTGTTTGTTTGAATTCTTTTTGGGGGAATTTTACATACTGTTGATAAAAATGAAAAATACTGAGACTTTCGAAGATTGTCTATAATCTTTTCTCTGAAGTACAGACCAAAATCTCATAAAATTTCTAAAACCTCTCTCTCTTCCTCGTGCTTGATCACTCGCTCCCATAATATTATCGACCATCTATCTCTTTCAATGTATTTGACTATTTTCTAGTCCCTTCCCCCACAAGATCCTTCTGCTCCTGCAATCCACCCTACCAAAGAGAATTTAAAAACAGTTTTCATGCTTTACTGTAACTTGAGATTGATTTAAGCATCAAACTGAATTTTGAATGGAGAGGCTATCAGCTATCTTATGTCACTTCAATACTTTTTTCACCACCCTATTTCCTTGTCCGACATAACATACCAGTCAGCATGCACCCAATCCATGTTCTGTCACGGATTAAGTCAGAAACGAGCAAAGCACCCACAGAGATTTATAGTGATTTACCTTAATGTGAGAATTACGTCAATTCGTGACTCCATGTTTTCACTATATTTGAGGAGAAGAATACAATTTTTTTCCTTGCACCTTTCTTGAACACCCCAGAAATGGCCCCCTAAATATCCTTTATATATGTAGGAATATTAGAGCTACCCAACACATGTATAGAATAATCAATATGCTACTGAACTCAAACTAGCATAAAAATTTTGCAATATAATTATAATCCAGCGTACATTATAATTACATAATTAGGCATTACACAATCCAGCATGTTCACCAACCCCCCCCCCAAAAAAAAAAAAAAAAAATGCGGACACAACTCCCATGCACACCCCAACCAACAAACATAAAAAGAAAGAAGCAAATCCCCTAAAATCCTTTATATATGTAGGAATATTAGAGCGGCCCAATACATGTATGGGTTGGAGGTTTTCTCCTCACACCTCTCCCACAAACCCAAAAACATCCCCCTAAAATTCCATTATGCATGTAGGAATAGAGTTGCCTGATACATGTATAATCAAATATATCCCTGAACATAAAAGACACAGAAATTTCACATTATAAGTACGATTAGTGTACATCGTTATTAGGCTTCACGCAGTCCAACATGTTCAACCTTTCAAAAACGGACACAACTCTCTGACAAGTGTTACGAGTCCTATGAACAAAGCTGCACAAATACAATTATTTAACAAAGTAACAAGATCAGCCTCTTCTCACATCATTTTCCAATTATACCATAAAATTCTTTCTAGAATGTCAATCCTAGTACATGTAGAACATCATTTTCGAGCTGGTTTGTAGTCGTTCTTACAGGATCAAATACACTCTAATACATGAAAATGTTAATACTTCAACCCACCCCCCCACCCACCAAAAAATAGTGGATGATGATGTAGTGGGAAGGGGTCAAAGCATATTCATATGAAGAAAAAACCTAGACGTGATGCTAGAGTTAAGAAGACAAATCAGCATTAAGTAAAGAAGGTGATGGAAATTTTGTATCGTTTCTATCACATACTCCAGAAAATGTAGTCCTCTTTGTATTCGAATCAACACTAAAACCGTTGCAATGAATCCTATAAAAATTGTCCGTGAGTGCCTTCAT
This sequence comes from Forsythia suspensa, assembly GCA_023638005.1. NCBI lineage: Eukaryota > Viridiplantae > Streptophyta > Magnoliopsida > Lamiales > Oleaceae > Forsythia > Forsythia suspensa. Next base: position 32,622,510 of record CM042666.1, read on the forward strand.
CTTAGCTTCTTCGCATTTATTTGAAGACGTTCATAGAGGACCATATACACTCTAATTATATAGAAATTTTATTCTTCAACACCCCAAATCAGGTAGCGGGAACAGGTCAAGCCTGTTACCCACCAAGTTTCTAGAAATTGCACATCTCACCTTAAAAATCAGTAGCGTTTAATAATATCTCTAGAAAAAATATGATTTTTCCCTCATAACATATTTGAACACCCCCCAACAGCATACATTATCCTGAAGTTCTGTATCTAGATTCACTAATGCCCCAAATGAAGTAAAAACAAAAGAAAAATTTTACATTTTGATCTGGCGACAAGCAAATATCAAGAGCAAAAAAATCATGAAAAAAAACTGTAGGAAGAAAATGGATTTGACTCCCAAACGAGCAGGACTGAAATTATGTTACAGTTAATGTAAATTATGAAGGGTAACAGTTGAAAGAACCTTTCTAGGTGAAGAATGCTTAAACGACAACATGTTAAGCAATCTGTAATATCGTTTATTAAGACATCAGAAGGTAAGAGTTAAGAAGAAACAACGGATTCAATCAATTGAAAAATCCTCGTCAAACATATAAAGTACAAACTATCAGCATTAGCAAACTCCAGATAATGAAAAAACAAGAACAGCCCACTAAATAATTCTTATCACAAGGCCAAAAAAAAAAACATAGCTCATATAAAAATATTTTGTAAAATAAAATTAACTAATAATTAAGTTAATATACATACAAATATATGAGATTAAAATTGGAGAAAGAAAAGAGACATACAGTGGAGTGGAAGCCGAAGACTGAATTCAATGAAACAGCCATTATATATGTTTGTGGGATAGCCTTTTTAAGGGCCAGCCATTCAATCTTTCGCGAGAGGAGAGATGAAAATGGTGTCTTGAGTTTGTGGCAGAGGAAGAAGTGGATGAGACAGTTGTGTTGAAGAGTATTAAAGATCAGGAGTTGCGTGAATTACACACCTAATCGCTAGAGCGTCTGTATTGAACTCCACCAGTTGAAAATGGTGAGGGTCGACTAAGCCCAGGCCCAAACTCAAATGATGCGAACTACGAAGTTGCTCTGCTTGTCAAACGAGCCGGTTAAGAGGCCCACCGCACCACATTAACTGGGGTGGCTCCATAATAACTGGTATACCGCTCTTTGCGGTGAGATTTGACCTTATCTTCTATTGTAATAATGGATTGAGATGACGAACAGATTTTTGAGATAATTGATGAGAAAGATGATCGATTGAGAAAAATGAATTGATGAGGTAGCATATTTTGGGTGATTGATTGAGAACGATGATCGAATCGGAGAGATGGATTGAGCGATAAGCAAAATTTAGAAGAGATGATTTTGTGAGGGTGAAGGCGTAGTGACACACGACATCTTTTTTCTTCTTCCGAGAGCGAAGAAAACTTCGATGATCGTGATTAATTTTATAATTGTCATACGTAACAAATTTAAATAATTAAAAGATACATTTGAAATACAATATTGAAGTTTTATCTTAATACTGTTCATGATTGAAATTCCACTATAATATAGCCCCATGTCACTATACTCGACCATTATTCTTGTAATTTGCTTAACTTGGTGAAGCCTTTTTTTTTTTTTTTTTTTAAAGAATAATGTTATTTATACATTCTCACTTACACTTATTTATGTGATGAAATAAAATAATGAAAAGAAAATTTAAAATAATGTTTTGATCAAATATTTCACTCATATATCATAAGTGTAAGTGTAGGTGTAAGTGGAGATGTCTGAAATAACATTATTCTTTTTGAAATCCCACTATATTGTCCAAGGGATTACAAAATAATTAAAAATGAGACTTGGACTTTATTTTAGCTCGATATGTTTAAACAAAAGCATACTCTTCCCTATATATTTGTTTGAATATCACTACAATAATATAAGAGCTTTGTTGGATCTTTAATGTTCTATATATTTGTTTAATATCACTATGTTGATTGTGGCATATGAAAGTTCTATATCATTTTTCCATTAAATGGTATCCCAATGTAATGCAAGCTTGAGTTTGGTAGACTTTTATTCTATTTTTACATATGTGATCGCACAAACTTGTTTTCAGACTCCACCAAGGTGCCCTTCATATTTCGACTTATTTTAAAAATCATATTTTTCCTACTTTGCATGGAGAATAAATTGTGCTTTTTGTTTATTATGAGTTTAATGTTATATGTGTTTGATTATTTTTGGTGTCAAGAAATGGGTTTGTTTTTATTTTTTAGAGATAATTTACCTTTGGTTTTTAATCGTCTAATTTTGATAAGCGCTTTTGGGATTGCTTTTGTTACAAAGAAATTGGTTGATGTTAATTTTTAGTGAAATTGAATAATGGTTCAAGTTCCATTTTGTTTATTCATTGAGTTTTTTTTTTTTTTTTTTTTTTGCATATGAGAGTTTTCCTCTTCTTTCTAACCCTGACACCACAAGTGTTCCAAAGATTTTGATGATTTGATCCACAAATTCACTATCATCACTGGGTCTCTCAGTTTCTTGGCTACCTTTATAAGTTTATTTCTTCAAAGATTTGACTATTTACCTTTTTAGTACAAAAATGTATTGGTTTGTTGGCATCTTTTTTATTTTTTTAGTTGTCATTTCTTGAAATGATTTATGCTATACTATGAAAAATCTGAGAATAATTGAAATTTTTATGGCACGTGTGTGTATCTATAACCCGTGCGGAAGTATAAATTGGACAAAAGTAGTAGATTCTTACGACGAAGAAGAAACTGGCATTACTGTGAGTGGTTGTGATTCCAGTGTCTTGACCTCTTCCAAATTGATAAAATTCTATTGCAATTACTAAAAATAATTGCGTTAACAAGAAAATCAGTTACTGCATTGCACCTTCTGTAATGATCAGAAATTTGCATGTTTAGTAATGCAGAAACTCTCTCTTATGGTCAATGAGGTTTACAATGATGCACACCAGAAAAGTGTTCTGATGAGAAGACTCTTCTCCCATTTATGTTCAAGTATAGTGTTTGTGAATTGCTCAGGCTATGAAAGAAATAATTACCAATCTCGTCCAAAGCTTGGGAATGCCACGAGGGTTAAGTGAGCTACTGAAGTCAAGATTGTGAGACACTACTTCATTCTGTTTTTTATTTGTTTCAATTTTTATTGTTCAAGATACTACTTTATTTTTATTCATATTTACTTGGTCTCTGTTGTGTTGAAACTTTTTTCCCTACTGTTTCATGCATTAAGTTTCATTGTTATAGTTTGAGATTTTTACTTTTTTAAAGTTATTTAATGAACTTATCATTACTTTATGTTGTGTTTCTTGAGGTGAACATTAGTAACTTTCTTTCATGAGGTGAACAAAAATTCTATCATTTTTTTTATTAAATTGAAACCTTATTCTTGCTCCAGATTTAGATTTAATAGTATCTTTAGAAATTTAGGCTTTTAGATAATCAGCTTGGAAAATATTTGACTTCTTTTGAAACATGGATGTAAAAAAAGTGAACATCATGAGACTTTGAAAACTAAGAAGTCATATAATCGGGAGGAAGCGTCCAAATTCAAACGCATACGGCAAGTGTTTGTGAAAAAAAACCCGGAGGACAAAAAGTTATGAGAGAATTGGTAAAAATATATGATTTTTCAAGTGGATGAAATTGATTTTAAAAGCACGAGCATTCGACTTGAGAAATACTTGAGCAAGGTGTGGTCAAGAAATAGAAAGAATCGAATTACCATATTCTTTTAGATCTATCTAGAAGGTAATTTTCCATTGAATCTATTCGAGTCAAAATTCTCATAGGGAATCTTTACTTATCTTTTAATGTTTGCTGACTAAGCTATGTTGAATGCAAATGTACAAAGAGCCATCATTTTATCACTATAAAATACAATCACTCTTTCTTTTTATTTTTGAAGTTATTCTCGGGGTTTTGGGTCAAGCCCATTTTCATAAATAAATAAATTATTTGTGATTTACGAAGTTGTCCAAAAAAAATAAATGTATTTGTGCAAAGTTTGAAACCTAGCAAAACCAAGTAAATCGCGTTCTATGAGGAACATGATTATTATTAAGTAGTGACCCAAATTGAAGGGGTCCATTTAAACAAAAAAAGAAAATATTGAAACCCAGTCCATCACCAACCCTGTCCATGACTTATTAAACTTTGTCTTAGAGGCCTAATTTTTGAACTTCGCCTCAAACCCTAAAAATGTCAGAACTGGCCCTGGTTATTCTTACTAACATTTCCAACCTCTTTACTCAAACAACATTCAAAACTACATACATTGGGAGTCTATTCTCTGATCTCACAAACACTAAAAGATTTGTAGTGTAATCATAGAGATATTAGATCATTTCTTGCACGAGCCACTCGATACATTGAATTTTGTATATTCAATTTCTGTTGTATAACATCCAAATTTTCAGATAATAGCATTAGATCTACAAAAAATTTTATTTCACAAATAAAGTCATTTTCGAGATACAAATCTATTTTTCATTACTACTAGCACAATTTACCATAACGATAACTACACACACACACTAATGCTGTGTCCCTTGCCATTACTAATGCCTTGTCCCTTGCCCTTGTTTTCTGGTGGGCTCAAGAAAGACCGTTTTGTTTCATAGCAAACTCGGGAGTCATTTAAGATTTGATATTATTTTACATTAATAACCCTCAAAATATATTTAATTACATTATCTTGCAATAAATACTATTTAATGTTTGTTTAGTAAATTTTTTAAAATTATAAGTTGGAGTATTATGGAAGGAAATTGATGCACATGGTCCATAACATTTGCTCTTAGTGCGAAATGGTCACTAACATTTGTTTTTGATACATAAGTCCTTAAGCTATGTATTTTAATACGTAATTGGTTCTTAGTTGATAAAACAAAAACAAATATATATTTAGTTTTAATTAGAAAAAATTATAATTAGATTCACAACCTTTGCAAAAAGTATAAATGAGTCTCATACTTTTATTTTTTTATAAAAATTAAAGAAAACAAACAATTTTTTTTTTTGAATTAACATTTTATTGACCAAATTAATAATATACTATATTATTTGTATATTTTAAGAACTATTATAAAATAACTAAACTTTAACCTCATAATTATTAACAAATATGTTATATAAAAAAATTTAATATAAAGTAATTATATTATTTAAAATTTAAACTTTATTTCATCATTATAACGTAAAAAGAAAAAATAACTTTCTCACAAACTTGATGTTCAAATATTTTTATTTAATTGAGATATTTGTTTATTAACTATAAATATTATAGTTTCAACTATATTCTTCATATTTTAATTAATTATTTTTTTATCGTTCAAAAATAAAGAACACATAATGTGTAAATTAATTTTTATTTTTATTTTATGTTAAAAAATAATAATAAGATTGGTTCAATGTTATAAAACTATATACGTCATTTTGTTGTTTATTTAACATACTTTTTATTCAAGTTTTCACATTAAATTGCAATTACATATACTTAAAATACAATAATTTTATATTTTTCTTATGAATGCTAAATTAAATATTATTTAATAAATGTCTTAGAACTCATCTCAAGATCTTTTGTAAATGTTAAGAATCCAAATGCAAATTTCTCTAATTAAAAATAAGAGCATATTTGTCTTCTTTTTTTTATCGAATAAGAATCGATTCAAGCAAAATACATAGATTGGAACTTCTATATCAAAAAGAGATATATGGACCATTTGTAATGTATTGAGAAGGAATCCAGACTTATTATAGTATTAGTGTTTAATAGTCTTGACTCACGAGAAGAAATCACAGCCATTTACAATATCCAAGTATTCAAATTCGGAGAAAACCAAAGACATTAAAACTTAGGATTCTAAAGTATTAGGCACAATAGTCTCAGTTGGTTGAGAGGTGAGAGTGAGGTAGTCTCGATTTATTTGGCGATTGCGGTGGGAGTTCGATTCCTACTTTTGGTATGGAAGAGGCCTCTCGCTGCAATATGATTAAAAGCATTCAACCTCGCTTCAATGAGACGTATTTTCAATTCATCTTCACAGCTAGTAGGAAAGAGTTGGTGGGGCCCTCGAGGTTGGGTTCAGGGTGGTGGGGCCCTCGAAGTTGGGTTCAACTGTTACCAGTGGGCCTACCTAATCTAGACTCTAAAGACCAATCAAAATTCAGTAGATTTTCCAATTCGGATGTATAACAATCCTAATATGATTATATTTCTGATTAATGTTTATTTATTACCAATTACTCCTATTTATTGCAGCATTGTTAAGCTCTTTTATAGAAATCTTCAACCACACCCGTTTAAGAATCTTAGTATTATAATATACTTGCTCTGCCTATTCAATTTCTTCACATTCACATTCATATTTTGAGAAGAACTTTGAGGTATGATTCTTCTGTACTCATATTAATGGTTTTATGTGCAGAAATCGAACATTGGCTATGGCTTATTTTTCGTTTCTTCTTTCGATTTTATTAGTTTGATCCTTCTGCATTATATCATGTTCTTGAATCTGATTTTCCTCGAATATGTGAAATTTACAACTGTTTCCCCCCCTTTTCTGTGTGCTAAAACTGATAATTTCAGATTTTCAATAACAAAACCCCCTCTCAATAAGTAATAAAGATAATTAATTATTTGAATTCTTGATTTCTTCGATCACGAACAAACTATTAATTTGACTAAAAAGGCATAATTTGGATTGATTGAGATGTATTGCTTCAAGGGTGGACGATTATTTGTTGGCTCATATTTATTAATTATTTGTTTGACAGGTAAAGTAGTTAAGAGTTAAGACAAGATATAAAGAATTATTAAATTTTGTTTCTAAGAATTAAAATAATATATACTATAATTATCCCTGCTGTTAAGTATCATGCTAATTATGAAAAAGGTGCTGGTGTGATATTCTGTAACATTCTTTTTTTCAGTATATGGTAGCCATTTAGAGGAAGCTTTAATTTATGTAATGATTATGGTGGTTTTCTGTTTCAATTAGTCTTAACCCCCTTCCTTAAAACACACTAACGCATGCTCTCCTCAATCTCGATCTATCTGGTTTTCTTCTTATATGTATAATTATTCTACTTAAAAACTTTCCAGTATACTTTGACCGTCAAAGTTTCAGACTATCGGATAAAATTATTTCAATATTTTATAATCTTTGAATTCATTTGTATTTTATAGAATTCTATTACTGAAGTTATTTTGGCGAAAGGAACCAAATGGAGGGTGGTATTTCTAAAACGAATAAAACCGAATTCACAGAATGCTGGAGAACAAGTTGGAAAACGCCTTATATCATGCGACTTGCTCTATCAGCTGGAATTGGTGGGCTCTTGTTTGGTTACAACACAGGTAACACATAATTTCCTTTTATTCACTTCATTAATTTTCATGAATTACTTTAAACTCCACACTATACTTTACGTTAATGGTCTATTAACGTGACAAATTTGCTGCTGGTTACTAGGTGTTATTTCTGGTGCTTTACTTTACATTCGAGATTTACTTCAAATCTGTTGATAGACAGATGTGGTTGCAGGTAAGTAATTTGTATTATGTTTAATCTCGACTTTCATACATTTCTTTAACAAGATTGATTAATATGTTTGATCATCGTGTAGGAAACAATTGTGAGCGTGGCTGTAGCAGGAGCTATTATTGGTGCTGCTGTTGGTGGTTGGATGAATGACAAGTATGGTAAAAAAAAATCTATTCTTCTAGCCGATATCTTGTTCTTTTGTGGTACAATCGTCATGTGCGCTGCTCCAGCGCCATGAATGATAATCGTTGGGCGAGTATTAGTTGGTTTGGGAGTGCGTATGGCTTCCATGACACCACCCATTTATATTTTCGAAGCTTCTCCTGCTAGAATTCGAGGAGCGTTAGTTAGCACAAACGGTTTGCTAATTACACGAGAACAATTTTTAGCATATCTTATCAACTTAGCATTCACCAAGGTAGTTTTTCTAATGCCTTTCCACTATTTTAGATTTCTTATATTTATATTCCTTTAATGTAACACGAAATTTATGTGTTATAAGGCACCTGGAACATAGCGTTGGATGGTTGGAATAGCGGGAGTTCTTGCCCTCATTCAATTTTTTTAATGTTGTCACTTCTCGAGTCTCCCAGATGGCTATATAGAAATGTAAGAATCTCTTATATTTACTATTTCATGTTACAAATCATTTTATCGCTCCAGTTTATAAACAATTTCTCACATAATAATGTTGATCATGACAAGGTAAAGGAAGCCAGGGCTATTTTAGAGAAAATTTATCCTCCAAATGAAGTCGATGAAGAAATAAAAGCACTACAATCATCTATTGAAGTAGAGAAGGTTGAGGAAGGTTCAATCGGGGGATGGCTTCTTTTCTAAACTAAAGAGCATGTGGGGTAACGTAGTTGTGTGTAGGGGCCTATATGCAAGTATAACTGTTCAAATTGCTCAGCAATTTGTGGGTACAAACACTTGTAATGTACTACAGTCCCACTATTGTTCAACTAGCGGTTTGCTTCAAATAAGACAGTGTTGGCACTTTCTCTCATCACCTCCGGTTTGAATGCTGTCGGCTCCGTTGTTAGTATATTTTTTGTTGACAGATTCGGGAGGCGAAGATTAATGATTATATCTATGTTTGGAATCATAATTTGCCTCATCACACTATTTATCATGTTTCATGAAACTTCAATTCATGCTCCACCAGTTAGTAGTTTTGAATCCCTCCACTTTGGTAGAAATTCCACATGTTCAAGTTTCTTACAACCCCCTGGTGTATCATCTTGGAAATGTATGTCATGCTTGAAAGCCTCAAGAGACTGTGCTTTTGTGCATGGAGATAACAAAGTGAGTTTTCCATATTTACTATCTATTTCCTCTTTTAATCACACTAATAACTTGTACTAATCCCCTTCTTTATTTTGTCATGGTTGCAATCTATTAGTATCATCCTGAAGCATGCTTGGCCATAACAGATGCTATACGAGGGTCATGTCGTAAAGAACGTCGTACTTGATACACGCAAGGTCGTCCGACCAAGTTCGGAATTTTTGCAGTTCTACTTCTGGGATTATATATTATATCATACTCACTTGGAATGGGAATAGCGCCGTGGATTGTGAATTCTGAAATATATCCATTGAGATACAGAGGAGTGGGTGGAGGAATTGCAGCAGTTTCAAATTGGGTTTCAAATTTGACGATGGCGAGACATTTTTAACACCGATGAAGCTCTTGATTCTTCTGAAACATTTCTCTTGTTTGCTGGATTTTCGTTTCTTGGACTTGTGGCTATACTTTTCTTAGTACCAGAAACAAAAGATTGCAATTTGAAGAGGTAGAAAAGATGTTGGAAAAGGGCTTCAAACCAAACATTTGTTGCTCCAACAAACCAGCAGCAGAGGAGGAAGACTAAATAGGTTTCAAGAATTGATCAGAGAAGGATTGCCAAATTTACAGTTTTTGTTGTATAGCGACAAATAGATGCGTCAATAGAGATGAACAAATTTTGCTTTCGGCCCACAGGACTATCAATTTAGTGGCCCAATTTATTGTATTTAGTGTTTAGAAATAATAATAATTAATTTAAGGATGTAACAGTGAAATGTAGTATTGATTTCAATTATAATTTGATAAAGTCAATATTTAATTTTAATTATACATTTAATAGATCTCACAATTTTTTATGAACTTTTCATTTATCATTTCATCAACTTTTATGAACATTTACAAAAAATCTGATTTTAATCAAAATTAAACACAAATGAAATTAACCTTTAATTTTAATGTTTTTCGTTCAAAAAGACTTCAAATGCTTTGAAAGTCAAATCTTAGGAATCAAATGCCAAAAAAATTGGACATCAAGTGCAAAATGTGCTATGATATAAGTTCAGCACGCAACTACATTAACACGTGTGTTGGGTTTAGAGGTAGTTGGAGTTGCCACTCTTGGGAAGGACAATATTCATAGCATAATTACAACTCCATAGGTTGGTAGTCCAGACGGGATAGTTATAAAGTCCCACCTCAATTAATGATAGAAACAATATAAAACAACTATGAAAGATTGAAAACGTGCACAAAATTGATCATTTACTATATAATTATTTTACATTCATCGGGAAGACAATCAAGTCTACTTCCAAACAAGCCGCCTATAGAAAGAATCTGTTGTGGGGAATAACACTTTTCTTTTCAAAAAATTCGTTGTAAAAAAAGTAGCCTTTAATGTGGATGTGAAATGTGACATTAATGGGATGGCATACTGCCCATGCTATCTTTTAAATTTTAATGGACTGGTACGTAGCCAGCATATGATCGGGCAGGAAAATGGTGCATCATTTCATTTATCAGTTTGCAGTGTCTAGTCCAATTCACAACAGGACTAGTGAGTCACAATGCCAATTAATTAGCCAGCGTAATGGTTGTTGCTCCGTAAACTCAACCATACAATAAGATGTATGTAGGAGCTGGTTCAATTTCTAATTAAATTAAGTGATTGACTAAAACTTTATATTTAAATAAGACCTCTAAATTTTTAAAAATATATATATATTTCAAATAATTTTATTTAGGAAATCTTCGAATCAGAATTTTTCATGGACAATAACTAAAATAATTTATTTTAGTAAATTTATCGATGAAAATTTTGTTAATAAATACAGTAATAACAATATAAAAATATACTAATGGAAAATTCGACTACGAATAAAATTATAGTTCAAGAAATAATTTATTTGTCGATAACTTATGCGTTAGGATTATGCATTATTTTGGTACAAATACGACTTCGTTTTGTAGTTTTTTTTTGCATTTTTTTTTTTTACCAACGCTTTTCTTTTCCTTCTGACACCCAGTACAATTGTTGCACATCTTGGGCACTGTTTATCATTCCTTTTTTTCCTCAAACCTGACATTCCCTTCATCTCTTCCCACGCAAACTGTAGGAAGAAAAAAATGGAGGCATCGTCTTCTCCACTCAACTTGAATCTGAAGTCAATTATTCTATCAATTGCTTCCCTTTAATAACTCTCTCACTACTCTCTGCCCATCAACCATTGATGAACAAAATTTTACACATGAGCATATGAGCAAATCTGAACACATTCTTCAATGGTTCTTTTGCGTTGTTAAAGTCAAATCTGTGATTTAAAAAAAAAAAAACACTTTTTATTCTCCTTTTTTTACTTATTATTTGTTCGCTATCCACCAATCATGGATCAACTTCTACATACGTGCAGATTTGATTTCATTCTTTATCACTTCTATTGGGTTGTGAATGTCCCTTATTTTTTCTGCTTCTTCTACTTATTATTTGTTCACTCTATTATTTTCTTAATGATATTTGAGTGAGTGTTAGTATGGCTGATTGAAGGAGTGTGAATTAATTATGGAAAAAAGGCTATTTTTCACGGAAGTTTTTTTTTTTTTTTTGGGTTTCCAGATGAAATATAGCTATCATCTATTTTGATATTTTTTTTTTTAGATTTTAACAATTGGAAATTTTGGCACCACCGGTGGTTACCTCTTGTTTTGATTCATAGTAGAAATGTGAGATTTTGTATTTTTTTCCATTGGCAATTAAAACCTAAATTAGCATCCATGATGAACCTTGAATTTTAGGTTTTTTAAAAACTAAGAGAATAACAATTGAGATGATTCTGTAAAAGAGCCTACAAGTGTTTTTTGAGCATAGTCTAGCACACTAACATTTTATTTCTCTTAAATTGACATAAACTTCTTCTTGCATAATTTTTATTTTAGTGCTCTTTCTAATATGGATTTTGGAAATTTTTGATAGATATGGGGTTATCAAATATATATATCCTTACAATAATATAAGAGCCTTAAATTTTTCTTTGTTCGTTTTTTTTTTTCTAACACGCATGTCGTTTTACAACTATCATTTGTCTTATTACCTACTTGATCCTCTCTCTACCTTTTATGAAGCCACTGTTTCCATTTGGATAAATAACGCCTCCACTACTCATTACTAATGCATTTTTCAGAGTTCAATCAACATCAACATTAGCAGCTTTCAAACACTGATAAGCTCATAAACGTATATTTAAAGATTATATTGAGGTGATGAACCATGACAAATGCAGCACTGGGACACTTCTAAAAGAAATTTTCAGAATTTGAAGTTCCCTCAAAACTGGTTCAACTTTCACCAATTAAAGAATTAAAAATCGATATTATACTTCTAAAATTTGTTAAAGAATTTTGCATCCCAACTTCAATTAAAAATCTCAATTCATTTCTTCAACCAAGAAAAAGCGTGAAATGGAGCAATAATATTTTAGATAATAGAAATGACGAGTAAATTTCAATTATTAGTTTCATCTCAATATTCAAATACTTGACAGCGACTGAAATGCGATCCTAATTGCAATCTTTAGGCGATGCATTCTTGTTATGGTGTGGCCTTGGTTTGCACGTATGAGAACCTCCCATTTTCTTCCAATAGGATAAACTTTTATTTGTTATCCTTTTCCGATGGCCTGTTAGATATTAAGTTCAAGCAGAAAGATGGTTGTTAGGCAAAACTTGAATATATTAAGAATAGAAATAGCAAGTCGATTCGCGAGAAAAACATATACTTGGCGAAAACAATTAATTATAAAAACACGTGGTAGTGCATATAGAAGAACAATTACATGTGTGATCTTCCATGTTAGTTAGCCTTTGTGCAAGAGAAAGGAAAACAATACAAAAGGCACATAAACTTTGAAGGCCAAAATATTGTTGTACAACTCACAAGCAAGTATTAATCTTTAATAGCATTTCTAAACCAGCATAATGTGAGCTTATTAAAGACCATGCCAAGTTTTGCCAAAAATCAAACTCGAGCCTGAACTGAGTCATCTAACAAACCTTAAGGTTCAAAACTAGGCGTGGTTGCTGAGCTACTATATGGCAAATCCCCAAGTTATATGGCTGAATTTCCAACAACTTGAATGAATCGCCCCTCCGGATGCTCGTAGTTCAAAGATTAAATGGTGAGTTTATTGTTTCATGGCTAAACTGTGAGCTTGAAGCTAAAAACAGACACAATGTAAAATGCAATTATTGAAAATGTTAATTTGGAGATCAAAAGAAAGTGGGATATCTCTAAGCTTATCATTTGCTATTTCATAATGTCAATATGATTTTATGGACTCTTGAGTTGGTTAACTGGAATGGTGACTTTTGTTTATATTTATTGGAACAGATGAATTTAGACCACAAGAAAAGCGTGATAATTGATTAATTGAAAACCAAAGATCCGGCTAGAAATGGGATCATCGGGCCGAGTTTGACTTGTAGACAATCGACAATGAAACCTTTTATTCCCAAAATGATCGATGAAATAGGTTTATATTAGTTGACCTCAAAAAAAATAACACAAAATATATGTTTATATTATTGTTGTTTAACAAGAGAAAAAGCGATAAAAAAATACGATAAAAAAAAAAAAAAAACAAAGGGTAACCAATTCTCGGCAACCAAAAGCGGTTTGCCGAGCAAGAAAATCTTAACAACCTTTTGATTGTTCAAAAAAATTTCATATTAAAAATAAATATAAAAATATATTTATATTTGGTATCTACAAAAATTAGAGTGACAAATAAAATTTAACAGAAAGTAAATAAACAAATAAATATTTTTTTTAGAAAAGCAAATGTATATATACATATTTAGACAATTGTTAACTTAAAATAAAATAAAAAGATTAATAAAAATGAATGAAAATGTGTAAAATAAAAAAAAAAAAAAAAAAAAACTAAAGAAAAAAAAAATGTGAAAAAAAATGAGAAAAGACAAAGAAATTAGGCTAAAAGCCCAAAAAAAAAAAAAAAAAAACATGTTCATTGCCGAGCAACAACTCGGCAATGAACATAAAAACCCACAGAATGTTGTCGAGTAACATTCTATAAATTGATATTTTTCTTTTTCTTTTTAAGAATGTTGTCGGGTAACTCGACAACATTACATAATTTGAACATTGGCCCATTTTCATTTTTTTTTTTTTATTTTTTTTTTTTTTTTTTTGTTTTTACACATGTTTTAAGAATAATTGAGGGTCATATTGTCTAAATATATCTCCCATCCTGTAATTTGGGCATTAGCCCATTTTCATTTATTTTTTTTTTAGGATTTTATTTTTTGTTTTTTTACACATGTTTTAAGAATAATTGAGAGTCATATTGTCTAAATATATCTCCCATCCGTTACCGTACCTAAATGGGAATGAGCCATTTCTTTTGGCGTATCAAACCTTCCTCCCCAATGTGTTATATGTGAAATTGTAAATATTAAGAAATATAAATAAAATTGTTAGGCTATAAATTGAGATTAATTCAATTCAAAATTGGTAGTAATATCGAAACAGATTTGGGATGAGCGATCTGAGTTCTCCCTCTATTCCCATCTTTATTGCAAATATAACCCAAAATATTCATCTTATAACACTTAAAGATTTATCATTTCTTGCGAAAAGTTAGTGTTTTTTTTTTTTTAAAAGTTTAGTAGCAAATAGATTTTCATTTACTTTTTACTATTTTTTTTTATTTTGTCTTATAAGCAAATTGTACACAATCTTCTCTAAATTTTTATATTTCTCAAATTTGTTCATATATTTTTTTTGTCATTTCAACTATATTTAAAACTTAAAATTTTTCAGCTCGACAACCAGAGGATGGAGTGGCAGGAAACTTTAGCCAGAGAGCACAGTGAGGAGTACAACGCAGCTTTGCAAAGGGCTGTTACACTGGCTGTTCCTCACGCCTTTTCACCTTCTCAATATGGAACCTTCGACGAAAAGAAAGATCCTGAAAATTCATCAATAGGTTCTTCTACATGATCATCGAAAAAAAGCAAGACTTGGGATAACTGGGATGAACTGATTGAGCGTCTTTTTGAGAAGGACGAGTCTGGTCACATTTCTCTGAAAAAGCCACTCACAGCCGATTGATGTGGTAACTTATCCAACACAAGCCTATAAAATGCATCCCTGCACGGCTGCACCATTCTTTAATTCAATTGTTCTATATTCTTTCGTGGTCATGTATTCTTGGATATTATATCAGTAAATGACTTGAAGAAGAAGACAGCGATTGTGAATTGGCTGTGAAACATTTGAAAATTTTAAAAGAAAATGTCGAAGAAACTAATTTTTGCCTAAGGGATATTACTGCTGCCTATGGTTATGTTTATTGGATTTCAGAGTTCATCACAAGACGGTGTTTATAAACCAACATCAACCAACGTGATATTGAAGTCTCGTGTCCTGCTATATTTTAGACCATCTAGAATTTTATTTGGCATTTTCGGCTGCAGCACAAGTATAACAAGATATCCTTGTTAGAATATATTAGAATATAATATTATTAGAATATATTATTATTGTTTACCTAAGATAGACTATGGCTAATATATTAGAATATGTTAAGATTGTTTACCTAATATAGAATAGGGTTTTCATTACTATATAAACTTTCTTGTAGTTGTATTTTCATAATACCGTTTGTTTAATAATATTGGTTGTTCTTTCTTTCTTCTCTATTCTTTCTTCTGTTCTTCTTTATTTTTTCACATGGTATCAGAGCAAGTTTGATCCGACTTGGTTTAAACTTGAAATCGCTTCCGTTCTTCGACGAGTGGCCTTGTGCCACTCGTCCGGACAATTATTTTTTCGTTTCTTTTAGATACTGAATTTAGAATTTAAAATTTGTCCAGCTGTTCTGTTCTAGAATTTGGTTGGTTTTGCATCCAGTATGTCCAAGTCAATTTGGAATTTGTTCAGTTGTTTTGTTCTGAAATTTGGTTGGTTTTGCATCTAGGTGATAATCTGATATTCAATATTTGGTATTTGCATCTAGTGATTTGGATTTGGAATTTAATTCCAAATAATCTAAATTTGCAATTTGGTATTTGTATCCATTAATTTGGATTTGGAATCTGGTCCAATAACCTGGAATTTGGTGGGTTTTGTTTCTGGTTACTCTGGACAGTCTGTCTTCTCTTTCCTATCACCTTCTTTCTTCTCTGCAATTTGGTATTTGCATCCATTAATTTGGATTTGGAATTTGATCCAGTAACCTAGAATTTGGTTGGTTTTGTTTCTGGTTATTCTGGACAGTCTCCCTCTTCATGTCCACTTCTCTGCAATTTGGTATTTGCATCCATTAATTTGGATTTGGAATCTAGTCCAGTAATCTGAAATTTGGTTGGTTTTGTTTCCGGTTAATCTGGACAATCTGTCTCCTCCTTTCTATCCACTTCTTCTCTTCTCTTCTCTTCTCTTCTCTGCAATTTGTTATTTGCATCCATTAATTTGGTTTAGAATCTAATCCGATGTCTGGAATTTGGTTGGTTTTGTTACCGCTTAATCTAGATAATCTGTCTCCCCTTTCTTTTCTTCTCATTTCCTTTTTCTTATTATTTTTTCCCATTTTCTCTTCTTTTTATAATACTGGTTTTTTGTCCAGTTTTGGGTGATTCTCTTATCTCTTGGAAGAGTAAGAAGCAGACTATTGTTTTTCGTTCTTCTACTGAAGCAGAGTATCATGCTATGGCGTCTACTACTACTGAGATTGTGTAATTACCTTGGTTACTTGCCGATATGAGAAGCACATTAAGATTGACTGTTGTGTTATCCGTTACTATCTTCAGCATGTTTCTTCATCGTTGCAGTTTGTTGACTTTTTTACAAAGTCACGTCAGTTCCACCGTTTTTTTTTTTTTTGACAAACTCTCGTTGCTTACTGCTGTAGCATTGTGAGTTTGAGAGGGGATGTTAGAATATATATTAGATGATTCTCATATATATTAGAAGATTGTTCCAATATATTAGAATATATTAGAATAATGTTAGAATATATTAGAATATATTATGATTACTTACCTAATATAGATTAGGGTTTTCATTACTATAAAAACTCTATTGTAGTTGTATTTTTCATAATGCCGTCTCCTTTAATAAAGTGGTTGTTCTTTCTTTCTCTATTATTTTTACATTCTTCTTTATTATATATGGCATAATTGAGATATCATATATTCTACTCTATTTAGACTAGCTATGTATAGAAGAGTATATTGTAATTAGCATCTACTCTATTTAGACTATCTATGTATAGAATATTATATTGTAATTAGCATGTAATTGATAGGCGTTTATTTTGGTAAGCTATTTACCTTGCATATATATAAATGAAGGAACCCTCACCTCAAAAAAAAAAAAAAAAAAAAAACAAAACTTTCTTGGCATGTTATCGAGCCCAAGTTATTTTTTCACATTTTCTCTTGGCTTTGAATTTACGATTTATTATTAGAGTTCTATTTTTATCCGCATCGAGCGTCCAAACCTCTTCATAGGTTACGTCGGTAGTCTCTTCGCTTTCGAGGATTTTTTTTTAAATTAATTTTTGGTGATTTAGGCTGTCAGAATTTTTTTTAATTTTCTGACCGGCTTGTCTCGGATTGTTGGGAGTCTTGATTGATCATACTGATCTTGTAACTATTGTGATCTGTCTGGTCTTTCAATTTTATTTTTGGTAGTTATTATGTCAGGTGAAAATTCTATTATTAGCTTTAATGGCAAGAACTACGCTAGTTGGGAATTCCAGTTTAAGATGTTTGTTAAAGGGAATGAGTTATGGGATCATTTGGATGGGTCTTCTACGGCTCCAACTGATCCCAAAGAACTCAGTTCATGGGAAGGCAAGGATGCCAAAATTGCTTCTTGGCTACTTAGCTCTGTTGAACCCCATATGGTCAACAATCTTCGTGGGTTCACTCTTTGTTAAGCAGATGTGGGATTACCTTGATAATTTATTATCAAAATAATTTTGCCCGAAAGTTTCAATTGAGTTAGATATCGCAAACTATCGCCAGGGAAACCTCTCAATTGAACAATTTTACTCAGGTTTTTTTAATTTATGGAGTGATTATTCCGGCTTGGTGCATTCTAAAGTTCCCAAAAATGCTTTAGCGGTCCTACAAGCGGTTCATTCTGAGAGCCAACGGGATCAATTTTTAATGAAGCTTCGACCTGAGTTTGAAAGTGCACGAGTTGGGTTAATCAATCGCACACGTGTCCCTACTTTGGATGTCTGCTTAGGCGAACTCTTGCGTGAAGAACAGCATCTCGCCTCACAACTCGGCATTGCTCAAGACACTGATGGTACTAAGATGGTTAATGTAGCATATGCTGCTCACGACAAAGGACGATCTAGATCCCCGCCGCAGTGTTACCTCTGTAAAGAAGTTGGACACATTGCAAAATATTGCAGCAAGAAATTCTACAATTATTGCAAAAAGGACGGCCATATCATTAAGGATTATTGTGTACGTCCTCATAATCGATCTGCTCCTGCTTTTCATATTGTTGTTCAGTCCACCTTTATGCCTGCCTCTTCTACTCAACTGTTGTTCCAAGTTCTTCATCCAACCTTACCCTGAAACGAGTTCAACGGATGATTATTTCCGCTCTTTACGCTCTTGGTCTCCAAGGTAAAAACATCTTCTTCCTTCTCCTTGGTTAATTGATTCTCTGACTTCTAATCACATGACTGGCAGTCCAGCAGTGTTACATGATATTCGTAAGTATGATGGTGAGCAGCATATTCAGATCGCCGATGGCAGTACTCTTCCTATTAGTTGGAAATCTGGGGTCTCCTTTTACTAATGTTTTCGTATCTCCTTCATTATCTGCCAATCTCATTTCAGTTGGACAATTAGTAGAGGAAAATTGTTCTCTTCATTTTGATCATAATGGTTGTCGTGTGCAGGATCAAGTGTCAGGACACGGGGAGATAGCGAAGGGCCTAAAGTGGGACGTCTTTTTCCTCTTGATCATTTTCCATTCCTCGTTCAATTTACATTGGTTATTCTGCTATTTCTAATAATAGCCATTTTTGGCATAAGAAATTGGGACACCCAAACCCTGTAATTTTGACACATCTTATGAAACATAGTTATTTAAGCAATACAAATGCAAGCTCTTCCTTGTCTTTTGATTGTGTATCTTGTAAACTTGGTAAAAGCAAATCTTTACCATTTCCTTTACATGATAGTCGTGCTTCTACATGTTTTGAGATTATTCATTCTGATGTTTGGGGTATGAGTCATGTTCTTTCTCATGCTCAATATAGGTATTTTGTGACATTTATTGACGATTACAGTCATTTCACTTGGATCTATTTTCTTCATTCTAAAGCTGATGTGTTTTCGAGATTATTCATTCTGATGCGGATGCTAACAAACTTCGTATTTCTCGAAATGTGATTTTTTTTTAAAACCAATATTTCTTTCCGTCTCGTGCTACTCCTATTTCTTCCACTATTTCCCTTCTTCCTTTTGATGATGTATCTAGTACTCCTACTCGTTTTCAGCCAGATATTGTGTACCAGCGACGTCGCCCACTGCCTCTTCCTTCATCTGCACCGCCATCTGATCCTATATTGCATGAGCATCGCCGATCTACTAGGGTTTCCCGACCTCCGGATTGGTATGGATTTTCTTCTTCTGCCCTTAAGGCTACTCTTGATAATAAGGCTACTCTTGATACGACTTCTGTCCCTAAGTCTCATTCTTAGGCTTCTACTCAAGAGTGTTGGCGCCAAGCTATGCAGGATGAACTTCAGGCTCTTCAGGACAATCACACTTGGGACATCGTCCCTTGCCCTGTTGGAGCTAAGCTTATTGGATGCAAATAGGTATACACCATCAAATTACGTGCTGATGGCTCTATCGAAAGACATAAAGCTCGTCTAGTAGCACTCGGGAATCGGCAGGAGTTTGGTTGGTCTTGTTTCCAATTAATCTGGACAATCTGTCTCCCCATTCCTATCATATTCTTCTCTTCTCTGCAATTTTGTATTTGTATCCATTAATTTGGATTTAAAATCTGGTCCAGTAAATTGGAATTTGGTTGGTTTTGTTTCCTATTAATCTGGACAATCTGTCTCCCCCTTCCTATCCCATTCTTCTCTTCTCTACAATTTGGTATTTGCATCCATTAATTTGGATTTGGAATCTGGTCCAGTAACCTGGAATTTGGTTGGTTTTGTTTCCGGTCAATCTGGACAATCTGTCTTTCCCTTCCTCTCTTCTGGTACTTGTATCCATTAATTTGAATTTGGAATCTGGTCTAGTAACCTAGAATTTGGTTGGTTATGTTTCTGGTTAATCTGGACAATCTGTCTCTCTCCTCCTATCCTCTTCTTCTCTTCTCTTCTCGCATTTTGGTATTTGCATCCATTAATTTGGATTTGGAATCGGTCGATAATCTAGAACTTGGTTGGTTATGTTTCTGGTTAATCTGGATAATCTGTCTCCCTTCCTCCTATTCTCTTCTCTTCTCTGCAATTTGGTATATGTATCCATTAATTTGGATTTGGAATCTGGTCCGGTAATCTGGAATTTGTTTTGGGTGATTCTCTTATTTCTTGGAAGAGTAAGAAGCGGTCGTTATTTTACTGCTCACATTCTTGAAGCGAGTATCGTGCCATGGCGTCTACTACTATTGAGATTGTGTGGCTTCCTTGGAACTTCTGTGACTCTTTCACAAAGTTACATCCGGTCCATCGTTTTCGTTTCTTACTTGATAAACTCTAGCTACTTATTATTTTGTAGCATCATGAGTTTGAGGAGGATGTTAGAATATATTAGAATATAATATTATTAGAATATATTATTATTGTTTACCTAATATAGACTATGGCTAATATATTAGAATATGTTAGGATTGTTTACCTAATATAGATTAGGATTTTCATTCTTGTATAAAACTCTCTTGTAGTTGTATTTTCATAATCCATTTGTTTAATAATATTGGTTGTTCTTTTTTTTTCTCTCTTCTTCTTCTTACATTCTTCTTTATTCTTTCACAAATCCCAGCGCTCAGTACTAGACCATATTGTTAAAACATCCAGCTTCATGCTTGATATTCTAAACATTTCTACTCTAAAATTCTCAATGACAACATAAGTCTTTTAAAGTTGGAAGCGACTACATAGAATTTGAGCTTTCAGTAGTTCCCACGTCGGTCAGTAGTTCTCCTTTGTTTTCTCTAAAATGGACTGTCATCCTTCCTATTACTATGACAGTGATGGTACAAGGAAAGATTCCTCCTATGAAACCTAAAATTACAAGATTCATTCCTACCAAAGGGCATTTCTTCACCGTATAAACTCCGCAGTCAAAATATAAACAGAACTACTAGATTTGTAAAGGGCGCATAACTGAAAACAATGGTGGCTACTTATTTGAATTTCATCTTTCATGCTTGAATGCTTTTGAAAAAAGAGGAACGCTTCATAAACCATAACTGAAAACAATGGTAGTTACATATTTGAATTTCATCTATCATGCTTTTGAAAAAGAGGAACACTTCATAAACCATAGGGGTCCAAAATTGAGGCCACCCTTGATTCAGTTGCCCATTCTAATCACATTGCAGAATTTATCTTCACATAGACCACTATAATGCAACAAGTAGTACATAAAGAAGGACATGGAATTAACTCTGGATATCATGACCAAAGGAACAAAGAAAGGTCAACTAAGTGAACACATTTTGAATTTCCTCATCAGACAAGGTTCAACCTGAAAGCTAACATGACACAAATGCTACACATTTACGGACGCTTTAAATTGATCCTACAAAAGTAAAGACCAGCACTGCTGAAAGTCATAAATTCTAGGCCAAGCCTAATGATGCAGCTCAAGTTTGAAGATGGCAATAAAAAGCTAGATGAAGTTGTTGTATCCATTTTGTGCTTGTTTAGATTCATTTCAGCTAATCTTGGATACTTGTAGTTGTATTCTCCTTCACATGAAATTCCCCAACTTCAGTCCGTGTGAATTCTGAGGAGGTGGCTCAGAACATGCCCTCAAGACAGTGAGGAAACTATTTACATTCATTCAGACGGTTGACAATATAAAGTATAAGTAGAGCAAAGACGAATTCATTGTAAACATGCCCCATGCTCAAGTTTCTTCCTAATATAAAATTGAACTTATTTTTTTGACATTTTTCAGTGAAATTTTGAAGACTGGCTTGTTGGGTTTGACTAGATTCTGGTTGAGGCTTGGATTATTAAAGCCGAAATTCAAGCTCAAAATAAGACTCAGTTGTGTCGAGCCAAACTCAATCTTGCAATCTTTTGATTTTGAATCAATTAAAGCATGAGCTAGAGTGATTTCACAGAGTCAAGTCTCAACTCAATTCACCACAACGAGAAGTGGTTTAACATTGTACTTATATTCCTTGGAAAATCATGGTCAGTATTATTATTTTCGACAATCCACATGCAAGATTCAAGATAAGTTCCAACAATATTTGTATGTTCAATTACTGAATCATAGGAATGGACACATGACAAAACTGGTGGATCAGCATTTACTCCAGATTAAGTACATTTTATCAACTTTTATGGTATCCACTACTTTTATCAACTTTCATTCACACATTTCACCAATTTTTTTCAAAATCTCTTAAAAAACTACTTTTAAACTCTATTAAACATACACTTGGGCCGGGCCCTGTTTGAAATCAATTAAAAAACATACACTTGGGCGGCCTGTTTGAAATCAATTAAAATTTTGATAAAAAGTTGAAGTTTCAACAATCAATTTTAATCACACAATTTTAATCACACACTTCATTGGTCCACATTTTTTCACAATTTTTCTACCACATATTTCAATAACTTTAACAAAAATTCTGATTTTAATTAAAATCAAACACATCCTAAATTAGAGAGTAGACAAATTTATTTATTTAAATTTTGTCATGAACTCATCCCTTCATGTGTATTAGAGGCACACATACAATTTTATAAACGGGTGGCATGAATCTTGAAATCAAGATCTTTATTTGCTTTGATACAAGGTTGAAGCACTTCAGTTAAAAGTATTTAAAAGTTTAAACTATTATAAAGGGCGGTGGGCGGCAAAGGGTGGTGGTGTGAAGAACAATTTAAGGGCATAAAGATTACACATAAGGGCATAAATATTGGTTGTCGAGTTGGCTCAAGACCGTGATAGTTGCCGAGTAGCTCGACAACCATGTTGGTTGTCGAGCCAACTCAGCAACCTGTAAAATTGTACAAACATCTTTTACCTCTGCAGCTTACAAATTTGACTCCACACTTGAGGACAGAGGAGGGGAGAAGAGTGGGAAATGGCACTCACCACAAGAATCTTACCGTCGTCGATTACAGTGGTAGCATCTTCAGGAGATTTAATTTCATTGGATGCAGGGCCACTTTGCTTTTTCAAATAAGTGACAATGCCGTCAGCCTCACGGGGTCCTTTATACTCTTGAACAACACTGCCTCCATATCTCAAAATTTTAAGTGAGGAAAACCTTGAATTTCAAACTCACCTCCTCATTGGCGTCAACTTTGGCTAACACAACTAGAGGATCATTCTTACTCAAAATAGCCGCAGCTTTCTCATAATGCAAATCCATAGATTATACGTTTATATTTTTTTCATTTCCTTTGTCTTTTTCTAATTTTTTTCACAATTTTTTTTTTCTTAGTTTATTATTGTTTTTATTTTATACTTTTTCATTCAATTTTTCCATTAATCTTTTTATTTTATCTTATAAACAAATTGAATTTTTTTTTTTTTTTTTTATGATGTTGTTGTCGTAACTCGACAACATTGAATTTGAATTTATTTTTTAAGTGTTGTCGAGTAACTCGACAACATTGATTTGATTTTTTACAATGTTGTCGAGTAACTCGACAACATTGTAATTTGAATTTTTATTTTTTATTTTTTTTTACACATGTTCGGCATTGGCCCATTTTATTTTTTATTTTATTTTAGGAATAATTGCATGAAAGGTCTCTATCGTTTCAAAATAGTTGAGAATATACCCTAATCTAAAAAATAGCATCATACATCCCTAATGTATGATGAAGAAATAAGTATCGTATGTCTCTTTTCACACTTTCCGCCAGTTTTCTCCGTTAAAAGCCAAAATTGGACTGCACTCGTTATATTTTGGAGAAAAATGCAACTGAGATTTTGAGGCTGATTAGGAGCAAAAATCCATCTCTCAAATGGGTTCTTCTTCTTCTTCTCCACCAATTTGAAAGAAAATCATCGAAAAGAATATAAAGAAATGAGTTGTTATTATTTATGTTATTTTAATAAAGATTTGATGGTGATTAGCATCAAAAATCCATCTCTCTTCCAAAATATAGTGCGTGCAGTCTAATTTTGGCTTTTAACGGAGAAAATTGAAGGAAATTGTGAAGAGGAACCTATAATGCCTATTTCTTCATACGTTAGGGACGTGTGGTGCTATTTTTTTAAGTTAGAGGCATATCCCCAACGATTTTGAAACATTGGGACCTTTCATGAAATTATCCATGTTTGTGTTACACACACATGCCTTTTACTTTCTTTTTTTTTAAAATTCTTTATTTATTTATTATGGTGTGTGTGAATTAGCAATTTTGACCCAAAAAAAAAGTTCTTTAATTTATTTTTCCTTTTTTTTCTTTTACACCTAATTTTCATTCAATTTTTTGCTAATCTTATTTTTTTATTTTACCTTTTAAGTTCACAAATTATTCTAAATAAATGCTATTATTTTTTCCTTAATTTTTTTCCTTTTACTATTCTAGATTTTCATTCAATTTTTCACCAATTTTTTTTTTGTTCGATAATATAAATAAATTGTACACAATTCTTTAATATTTGACTTTTGAGTCATTAGTAAAAAAGTTGAAAAAGTTGTAGCCGAGTGTGAAGAATGAGGGTTTGGTTGAAGTGGTGCAATTCAATAAAAATATAAAAATGGTAACTTTACCACATCACTTTACCAAGGTAGTTTACGAATCTTAGTTATTTAATTTTTTTTAAGAGTTATTTAATTTTTTTTATACGAATTATGTGCTTATTTGGTTCTGCTTTTCTTATTATAATTTCAATATTTTACTTAATTAATTGTATTAAATAGTATGTTCAAAAATATATTTTTATATTTATTATTTACGTATTATATATTTAATATTTTTTATACGTATATATTCAAGTAATACCTACGTCTAAACATAAAATTTATCCCTACATTTTTCACGAACGTGCAACGCACGTAGCAAAAACTAGTAAGATAATATATTGGCATTTCTTGATTTTTATGTCAACCTACATGGGTAGTATATTCTATGGCAATTGTTCGAATAGGGATGGACAGCTTTTCTTGTTGAAGATTACGAGGTTCGTAAAATCTTTGTTAATGGAAGCCAACCTTCTCATTCTTCATATTTTTCAAAGTTTTAGCAAATTGGATTCAAATGCTTGTCCTCTTCCTCGCTGCGACGATATCTTCTTGCTGTAGTTGATAAGCAATGGATATCAATCTTTGTATAGTTGCATTCAAGCATGTTGTTGGTTTCTCATTACTAACTTTTCAATCCAATACCCACAAAATCAGTATGCCCAGTGAGACTATATTGAGAATTCTTACTACAAAATCTCTTAATGAAATTCTCTTCAGTTCACTTAAGGATTATGTAAATATTATTGTTTATAGGGATTATTGCATATTTGGTCCCTCAATCTTTCGTAAATATTGGGGATATACCCCTAACATTTAAAAATAGCACCAGACATCCCAACGTTTGAAACACTTGGCATGGTAGGTCCTTTATAATGAAATTGTTCTTCCCTTTAAATAAACCAAAAAAAAAAAAATGATTGAAAACTAACCAAATATACCCAAAAAATAAAAAGTAAAAATGTACTCCAAAAAATAAAAAATAACAAAGAAGTTATATTCTTTATCAAACCTCAAAATCCAAAATCCACCACCATCCCCAAAAATCCAAAATCATTAACACTTGAATTTGGTATCCCAAGTCGAAATGAAGAAGAGGAAAATTAAGGCCAAAATATAAAAAAGGGGGGGAAAAAAGACTAACATTGTTGAACTGGAACACTCGTAATACAGAGAGGATCAAAAAATCCTTCGACGTTGGATTTTCCTTGACAAGGAAAAGGCACATCCACAAAAACTAGATCAAAATTGTCCAACACAGATTCCGGCCACTTTCCGGTGACTTGTTTCTTGAAAATTTTGGCACTGGTTTGAAATTCGTGAAGGCACAAGAATCTGAGTTTTCTCGGAATGTTAATTCCTTCACTTCCCATGCTTAAAATGTTGGGTTTGTTTCTAATATTTTGGTCCCGCAGTTTGTGGAGATGAATGATTTGCGTGTCTAATTTCCTATCCTTTATACAAATCAATAGGCATTTATCAACAAGGATTTTGGGTTTTTGGGGATGGTGGTGGATTTTGGATTTTGAGGTTTGATAAAGAAGATGACATCTTTGTTACTTTTTTTTTTTTTTTGGTACATTTATTACCTTTTTTTTTGGAGTATAATTGGTTAGTTTTCAATCATTTTTTCTGTTTTCTTGTTTTTCGTTTATTTAAAGGAGAGGCGATTTAAATCGTAAAAGGACCTCTTATGTCAAGTTTTTAAATGTTTGAGATGTCTGATCTTATTTTTTTTAAAGGTTATGGGTATATTCTTAACGTTTTTGAAAGATTGATGACCAAATATATAATTATCCCTTGTTTATATGTGTGTATCATCAAAGAATGGAATCAAATTGTTTTTTTTTGGCAAGTTGGCGAGATAGAAGCCCATCTAATTCCAGATCATTTGGCCACTTTATTCTAACGTTGAGCGGTGGTATGCCCTGCAATAGATTATAGTATCATGGTCAAGAAAATAAAAATGAAAGTTTTGAGGTCAAGATTTAAGTAAAGGAGGTCAATGTATTATATCTATATGATCAAACAATCAATATACATTTTTTTTAAAAAGAGCGCAGGGCTTATGCTTTGACTACCATTTGTCAAGATCTACACAATCTACTGTCGAGAAAGTACCATTTGTCAAGGTCTACAAAACCTATGGTGGGACCCTCCTCGATGCATCCAACTTAGGGTAGTCGGGTGCACGCTTATTATGTGATCGTGTGTTACTTCGTTAATCTTTTTTTAGTTATGAATTGAAAAATAAATTTTTAATTTGTTGAAAAGTTTTATTATAAATCTTTAGTTAATTTATGTTTTATTACTAATCAAATTTAGTGGTTCATAGATTTCTAATTATTTTATGGGTTAATTTTGGGATACACTCCCTAAAGAGCATTGATCCTAAGTCTTGCACAATTCAACATTTCTACTATTTAATCGAAGGATATTCAATCTAGCTATACCTTTTTTTCTTAATTTTCTACTCAATGTACACTTCTTACACAATATTCATCCACACTTCTAAATATTGATATTCATTGTATACGATTAAATACTTAATTACAATTCTACCAAGGTTGCTCGTTCATTCACAACTGCTTGTGTGTGTGTGTGTGTGTGTGTGTGTGTGTGTTCAAGATTCATTGTGCGATGTTCTTGTTATTTTTTGGCCTCGATTCCCACCCAAAAGGAAAAACGTCATATCCAATGAATGGTAAATACACTACAACAGAATACAAATTTATAAAAGGTTCAGCAGAAAGTAAAACAAACAAAACAAAAATGGAAGGAACGTGCAAAAAAGAGTTTTAAATATATCAAGGAGAAATCTAACAGGTGACAAACAAACAATTACAGACATGTTCACTATAGTATTGGCCAGTGGTTTTAAGAAATACAACTTATCCTCAGCTTTCTGCCTACAGTTCGAAAAGAATGCCTCTGCTACAAAAGAATATTACAAAGAAATATATCCACACCCTATGACAGACAACAACAATTAACATTATTGCTAACTTCAACGAAACCTCAAGACATTGTAAGGCCAAACCCAATGTGTCCTACTTTACACACTACTTAAAATTTCCCGGCTCTGCATTTTCAATTACAAAATCATCCACATGTTAATAGGACCCCATTGTTGGCATGCCAAACGGTGGCATCGGAGGCATACCCATTCCACCCATATGTGGGGGCGGTGGTGGTGCAGCAAAGCCTCCTCCCATACCAGGCATAGGCGGTGCAGGCAAAGCAAGAGGCAGCAATTGGGCATACATATTCTGCAACAAATAAACAACCAATCAATAAAAGTATTCCAATAACGAGTTGTGTTCAAAATTTGGAATTTTGCATTGCATTATTAGGAATGTTATAGTAATTGAGCGTGAAAATAAAACCAATACATACGTGTAGATGAAGTACAACTAATCCCAATAAAAACCAATTGTTGAATAAGTCATTTTAGCAGTGAATAGAAGAAAAAATAGCAATTCCATGCATGATTAAATTTGAGTTTCCATAGTATGCACCTGTTGTTTGATAACACCTTTCTCCTCGTTCTCTTTAGCCTTAACTTCATTGGCAGCATCAATTTTGTCCTTGATTAGTTCGTCAACTTTACCCGTGTATTCGCGCATAAACTGCAATTTATGCAAGAAAGGCAAGGTATGAAGCGTACATGCACATGAAACAAAAAAGTGCACTATGTAAGACAGCCCCAAGATTCGCACATGTAAAAACCAAGTTCAGTTTGTCTTTGGAGAGCTCTTTACATATTAAGAGAACCCCAAAGACACGTGCAAAAAAAGAGAGAGACATACAAGAAAAAATCACCTGCAACAGATATGGGAAGGCAAAATCAATCATATTATTCATCCAGGCAAGTTCGAGCACAACATCTGGGCGAATCAAATCGTAAATAAACAAATAGGCATGAAGCAAAGCATTCCTTCTTTCCCTGCAGAAACGGACAAACATCAATTAGACATCCAATTTTAACCCATGACAATCTCCTATGCTATTCCTCAAAGGTATGTTATTCAGACTTGAGGTATTGAAATACTAAGTGACCAACAACACCTGTTCAATAAAGTAAACAAGTAACTCTTCAGCAAGTTCCCGGTCACCAGATTGGGAAGCTGTCTCCATTGCATCTTTGTAAAGGCTGTCTTTCTTCGACAATGCAATTGATTGCTTCCACCTTCCTGCCTTTTTGTAAATGTAGGCCGCAACGCGCCTCATCTCAAGAAGCTCATGTTTCTCAATCTGCTCTTGCACAGTGATATGGTATATATTAGCCTTCAGTACATAAAAAAAAAATAGATGCAGTATTACATTTCACCTTTTGTGCAAGGCCAATCTGATCAAAGCTATCATAAAAGTCAATTGATTCTCGCAATCTGTCATAATCCTCCTCCTCTACATATATCTCATTGAGAGCTTCATTCACAGCAGACACATTATTGCTCTGAACTGCAACCATGTATGGTTTAACCAGACGAAGGTGACCCGCCTAAATAAAGCAAGGAAAAATGTTTCAGCAAAATAAACTCAAGACTTCAAAGAAAATTTTAAACAAGGAGGAGAATGACGGATTCAAGCAGCACAAACCTTTCTCATTATGTCCACTACACGAGTGTGGTCCACACGTAGAGCAAGGACATTCAGAACATCATTAATTAGATCAGGGTGCTCTTGCAAATAGAAGTGCACCGCCTTGTAATATAGCTCCACATTAGCAACCTTGACAATAATATCTTTAAATTGCATGTGATCCCAAGCTTCTGGGGAATGATTCATGACTGTGGTAGCAGCATTATCGAATTCATCATATTGAATATACAAATAAGTTAATTCCTTCCAGTGCTGCTGTTCATCACATGCTCGAATCAGCTTGGGAATGTTGAGACGGGTAGAGAATAATTTAATATGCTCCATGAGCTTCTCATAGCGGTATCTAGCATATAGGACACCCAGCTCTGTGAATATGCCCATATGAGCACGTTCCAAGCCTAAACCACTCTCCATAAGAGAGATAAGCTCATTAAAGTATCCTCTGTTCTGGTAATACTCACTGACCTCTTCCAGGTCATCCACCTAAACAACCATCCATACACAGAATTAATAATTTAATAGATTCTGAACAGTTCAATTGGCTGAGATGCTCGGGGAAAAAAGACAATTTAAAACAAGAATCCGCTCCCATTCCAGCTTGAAACTAAGAATCAGTTTGACTATATAAAGTGAGAGGCCCATGATATTTGAGAGTCTATATAACTTACCTGTACAATGATGTTGAGACCACATATTTGAGCCAAGCGGAACTCCTCAGCATCAACACAGGCAAAGCAGACTTCTTTCCATGTCTTTGAGCTATTAGCTTTCCGTGCAGCATCAACAGCACCTTGAAATTGCTTCAACTTCACTAGCGTGACTGCCAACTTGGCCCAGTTAGAGATAAAAGCATAAATAATCTTTGCAGCCTCATATAAAGCTTCATCATACAAGCGATCACCAACATTAGGGA
Organism: Forsythia suspensa; assembly: GCA_023638005.1. Lineage (NCBI taxonomy): Eukaryota > Viridiplantae > Streptophyta > Magnoliopsida > Lamiales > Oleaceae > Forsythia > Forsythia suspensa. The sequence continues at coordinate 32,652,841 of CM042666.1, forward strand.
GATTGGCAACATTCGGCATGAGAATAAACTCTTCAATGTCACCAAGTCTATCAATCTTAGCATATGCATAAATGAGCTCACTATCCACCTTGGGCTCCTTTGCTTTCTGTCTAACCATCAGAAGATATTTCACCAAATCATGATAAACATTTGCATCCTCTGCCGCACGGATGACTTCCAAAAATTGAGTAGCATCATCTGCACGAATAAATGATTCAATTGCATCGCTCACTAATCCTTCCCTGAGTTGAGCCTTAGCCACCTGACTCCAAACAGCATCTTCTTCAACGCTGAATGCAAATTCCACAGCCCGGTTAATGTCTCGAATATTATCCAGTAACACATTGACAGCCTGAACATTCAAATTGAACTTCTTGAAAATGGCAAAAGCTTCTTCATACAATTGAGCTTCCACAGCCACTTCCCCAACTGCAGGGCCATCGAAATTGTCAAGTCTATTGATATAGTCCATAACTCTGGATGGATCTGCCTTGATCGCAGTCAAGATAAGTAAGTTTTGCAGGTTAAAGTTCCCACTGAATGCTGAGTTCTGAAGCACAATCTTTTCAAGCAATTCAATTAGTTCGTGAGGAAGATCAGCGGTCATGAAAGCTTTAACAGCTGCAGAAACTTGTTCTGGGCTCTTGCTTTCAGGCAAAGCAGTAGATACAACTTGATCAATGAGCTGCCTTCTGAATTCATTTTCAGGGTCAAGAACTGTAGCCCAGAGATCAGCGTCCATTCTTTCAACCACATACCTAAAAAAATAAACACAGGTGGATCAACTTCCACAGAAGCTATGAAACTAAACAAACGAGGCACTATAATTACAAAAATTACAAACCTGGCTTGCAGCTTGAATAAAGAGTTCTTATTTGTTACGTTAACAAGTTCATCATCACATTGTCCTCTCTGATATGCGACGACAGCAAGGGTAGGGTCACGCTTCTCACAGTATTTACCCACAACACGAGAGTCATAGTATGGGTTGGTGGTGAGAAAATGCTCTGGATTGTTGTTGCTATCAATTATGATTTTACCCAATGCATTGTGGACATGCACGTCTTGGCTTCCTTCACTCACAAGATGCTCCAAAAACTGAGTGAGCAATCGAAGTCGATTCCTGCATACCACACACCATGCACAAGGTTATAAAGATCAAATGCTGCTACAAAGAAAGTTGTGAGGGAGCAGACAAGGTACCTTTTCTCACACTCCTCCACCAGAGGCTCAACTGGAAGCAAAGAACGGACAGATAGAATCAGGCCTTTAATGAAATCTTCAGGACACTCGTCATCTAAGAGTTGCCCAACAACTAAAGGAGCATTTCCCGGATTGACCTACCCAGAAAGCCAGAAATAGTTCACTTGCATGGATTACAAACTTCTCAGATGATAAAAAGAATCTTCACAAAAATTAATACCTTCTGAACATATCCTTCAATATAGCGAAGCATATTGCTCGTATAAAGATAGTGAGTGAGGTCTGGGACAAAACCAAAGCGATCACAAACATTAATTAGCGGTCGTGCATCCGGAAGTTTGGCTTCCATTAAAAAGTTCTTTGTCTTCTCAGGGTCATAAAAATTTGATTCCCTGGTTACCCGCTCGACCTCCTTAATCTGTCCAGTCTTGGCAGCTGCCTCGATGTATTTAAAGTGAATGTCAGGATCCTCACTGCAATAAACCAATAATTAGTACCCAAAGTTAACAAGTAGATAATGTATGAAACAGGTCATCCCACAGCAGTAAGATGGCCTATCCTTTCTAAACAGTTTACCTGGAGCTCAAATAGGATCCCAAGAAGAAATATAACCCTTCATATGACTTGAACTGCTCAAAGAGCTTTATGCATGCTTCAACACCCAACTGCTCACAATATTCTTTCGCAACCTAACAGAGAAAATAAAACTAGTTGGAATTGTCCCATAAGGCTAGAGTCACTCCCAGAGGAATGCTAATACATATCAAAATCTTCACACTCCTCGTAGTTAGTTTGGAGAAGGAACTTCGGGAACACTTGCACAACTACGTAATAGAGTAATCCAGCTTGGATAGGACAATATATCATAAACATGGAAACACATTTCATCCTTACCTGGACAATTATCTGAAGGTTGCCCCTTAAATTGACCATTAAAAGATCCTTCATACAATCTAGTGCCCATTCATGGGAAAGTGTCCCGAAGAATTCAACAAGAGCCTGAAAGTAACTGCATCACTCAGCACTAGTTCAACAATTTTAACAATAAACATACACTAACTGGATTTTCTTAACCTGTGGCTCAATTGCATGAGTATTCACAATGACACGCTTAATGTCCGACAGTTCATTGTAGTGCTGCAAGCATAGTAAATTGTTAATGAATTGAATAATTGAATATATATAAACAGAATACATACACATGAACAAACATTTAACCTGAAGTGCCCGCATATAAAGACCACCTTTTTCACAGAGTTGAGCAATGCGTGGCCTGTCATAATGACTAAACATCCCATTTGCTAAAATAGCATCAGCCACATTAGGAAAGGTCACGAGATTGATTTCAAGGACCTGAATAAAAGAGGCATGTAATAGATGTCAACTGTCACCAACATGAATAAAATGGAGTTGATTGGCAATAGGTAGAAAATAAAAATAACCTTAGTTTGCAGAAATGCATGCTCAGGCAAATTTGGCTTCAGAACATCTAACAAAAATGCTGTTGCTTCACGAATCAAGTTCCTCTGGTGCAAAATGATAAAGATGTTACTCATGATCAATATTGCCACAAATACTTTGATATATAACTTTGAACAATAAAAGAAAGAAAAGATCGGCGACCATAAAATAATTAACACCGCAATTCAAACAAGAAATAAAAATCAGACCTAATTTCAAACAAGAATAACAGTCTAGACCTGAAGAAAGAGATCAGTTATGGTATTGTAGTCAACTGGACAACCTCCCTCCATTTGGGACATCATGAGGGCAAAATTAACAGCTCCCTGCAAACATCAGATTATACATTATTTAGTATTTACCAACACACAAAATATGAAGACCCATCTACACGAGAGTCATATTAAACAAAGGGAAGTTGCTCAATACAGGAAATTATATTTTCAATGATTTATTTTATTCGGTGCCTACCATACCTGAGGATCTGATCGTAGAATGGTTTGCAGAAGGAAAAGATAGTCAGGTGTATATCCAACCTGTATCAACAATTTCATGGAAATTGATTATGAAACAGTAGATGAATAAGATAATGACCAAAATTAGAGTGGCATTTCCTCGTGAATTGTTTCATCACATATTGTAACATCGCAATTGTCCTGAAAGAAATTAAAAATAGTAGAAAATCTCATCAATGACTGATTCCTGACCTGCTTGGAGTATATCAAGATTTTGTCGAACTCTCTACGCTCAGCAAAAGCTGCCACAACTTTTGGAGTAGCTCTGGCTTTGATATATATTTTCAGTGCCAGGTCATTGTCCACAGTCTACAAAATAGGAAAAGAAGAGTCAAACATGTGATACACCATGTAAAAGATGGAAGCCAATACAAGAAAAAATTCCACAGTAAAAATACAGAAGTAAAATAATTTCTACATTATTTGAAAATCTAACCTTCACAAGGTCACCAAGTTCCTCACTGCATTCCAGCTTATCCTCAGCCAACCAATTCTCCAGAAGATTCTTCTTGTTCTGGTTAACGACGAGGCGAGATAACTCCAAAGACTCAAATGCATTGAGCTTTCCTTTTGTTAAAAGTGTCCCAAAGTACTGCAGCAATGGTGGTGTTTGCCCAGCTTGAACAGGAACACTCTGTAGATATGACACCAATTCACGTTAACAAAGTCTCATCTTCCCCTAAGAGATACAAATGTTCTAAATAGACAGCTGCCTGAAACTGTTTCAGCATGGAAAACTTGCTTCCGTCAAAAGGAGAGAGGAGAAATGGCTTGGGGAATTCATACTTTCAACTACCGCATGTTTGGTGCTGAGAGGAATCGTTATAGTACCCAAATGACTCGTACCTGAAATTTGGCCACAGTATCAGGCGTGCGAAGGATGCCTTGTGGAGACTCTGCAGCCAGCTCAGCAGCCTCTTTATACTTCGTCTGAGAGAACAATTCTTGGAAACGCTGGACTACCTGAGACATTTTATGACGAAAAAGGGTGGGTAAGTTACCATTATCCAAGAGAACAGCATAACTGAAAAGTATCAGATTTGAGAGAAGAACAAAAATGGCGGCTTCATTGCCAGCATTACAGCACAGCTTGGTCAGGCAGCTCTATCAAATATCCAGGGGGCGATAAGCAAATCACGTCAAGCAATAAAAATATATAACTTAATATAAATTATTCATTTCTGGCCCATGAGTTTATTGTGGCACAAATGCAAAAAATGTCAATGATGAGTTGGAAAATTACAGCCCTAGCTTTATTTAATGCTCAGTTTTGCTAACAAGTATCTGCATGTCAAGGAATTGTTACCTCCCTCCAACCAGAACCAGATCTCAAAAGACTGAGCATTTAGGGCTAATATTGACTTACCAAATTCTCGGCACCAGGAAGGTTTCCTCTTTTGGCAAGATTGACAGCAAGCTCAAGATTATTTAACTGCCAAATGATCATTAACCCATAATATTATTGGAGAAAAGATTCAGATGAATATACCATAAAATATAAAAGTCGGAACGTACTTGGCCACTGACAAAAAGGCACGATTGTTGTTTCATTGACTGTAGCAAGTAAAACCTGGCCTCGCCTATTGATTGCATAGAAACCTCCAACCGATGAAGCTTCTGCCGTCAGAAAAATGGGATCGGGACTGATCCTATTTCTGTATACTGCTGTGGTAGTTTCCAAATCATACACAAAGAGAAGCCCAAGCTTTGTAATCACATATATCAAACCATATTTATTGGATATCTGCAAAATTGCAAAAGCGACATTTTGAATGAAACTGAATTATGAAAAACGCCCGACCACACAAAGCCATAGACGCACTCACAGAGAGAGAGTTATTGTTGGAAGAAGTACCTGCATGCCCACTGGAAAATCATCGACAAAATCTGGAGGAAAGAAAAGATCTGCTTGTTTTTTTGTGAAAGAAGGTTTCCCTGCAGAAGTTTGCTAGTGTCAAGCACAGCTGTTAATATGTTTTTTGCACAAACAAGTGAGCCCACTAAGGTGGTTTTGATGCAGCACAAATTAGGAATCCTTAGCAAGGCTCTTTACAAGCCCGATAAGTCTTAGCTTTTATCTTCTTTGTGACCAGGTAATTAGATTTTTGAAGAATAAGTGAGGGCATTGGTTTTCTTTTTTTAAACTAGCAGGTTTTAGGTACTTAATCTTTAAGTGAGTCATCGAAGGTACATCTATTTTAACAGATTAGTGAAGCAAATGTGTTTTGTACTCGTACATATAGTTCTTCATTACCAATTTGTACCAGCTGGATATTCCAGTTTTCAGTAAAATATATGACTGAGATTTCTTGGGTCTTCTTAAACCCTAGAAACTCTCTATTCAAAATTACTGCATGTTCTAGACATTTATCCATTGCATAGATGCTCAATTGATTTCCTGTGCACCAAATCTGGTATCAAGTCAGAAACAATCTGAAGAGATAGAGGATTCCAAGCACAAGCTGCAGAGACGTAGCTGTGATGCATGGTGAAGGAGTTGCCAGCTGTTCAGGCTCTCAAAAACTTGGAGCTTTCCATAAGGAAGTTTACAGAAGCCAATGCATAACTATCGGCGTATTGGGAGCAGGATTTCATGACCTTCAATTACATTATTGCCATTCAAATGTTTGATGACACGAAGAAGAGCCTTGATCGCCAGTACAAGTGATTTTACGGGAGCTATTCCGTCTACTGGTAATATTGGCATCTCCAGAAATGGCAAGGGTCTAGAGCATGACACTAAGCATGCATACAAGGATGATGCGATTTATTATACTTTGGAAGACTTTTCAGAAGTCAATTCATTCGACAATGTGCACATCTCAAGGATGATGGCAGAAGTATTTGTTGGCAAGAACAGTATTATTGATTCCAATTTTGAAGTTGCTTTGTCAAGGAGTTGAATAAGGAGAAATAGGCTAGCAAACAAAATTTGTGCCAATTGAAATAGTAAGTACTATACAATTTGAAGGGTCGAGTAAGTCAAAGAAGAAAGGATGGGAAAATATTGTTTGGGCATCCTACTGATTGTGGAAAGCTGAAACTGGAGGACAAGTTTTCCTCCACCAGGAGAGAACTGACGACGAAAAATTAGGAGACCTTTTAAAGCTCTTCACAAGCCTACTAACTATTAACCTTTTATTTTCTATGCAGTCGGTCAATTAGATTTTTGCAGAAAAAGGGTTGCAGCAGGTTCTATTTTCTTTTATTTTAAATAGAATGTTTAGGTGAGTCATCAACGGTACTTCAGCATTTTAACACATCAGGGCAGCACTTTTGTCTTGTAAATTGGAAAATAAATTATATCCACCTGGCTGGGCTCCAAGCTCTATTACATGTAGCTTTGATGTGATCTGTCCGGCATTTGAGGTTTTCGATGCAAAAGAAATAAGAATTGAATCATTGTCATTTCCAGGAACCTGCTCATGATACACAGAAAATTTCCAGTAAGAAATTTTCATATATAACAAACAAATGCAGGGCGATAGATCAAAAAGAAAGGAACATTATGTACTCTGAAAGAGGCAAATGAGGCAGCATGTGCTTCAAGAGCTTGACTGCGTTGCTGATCCACAGAAAATAGTTGCATATTTCCTTTGACCAGTTGAGGTCTCTGTCAACATGAACAGAAAGAATGTAATCACAATATTTTAATGGTTGTAAAGGTAACCTGTAAATAAAATCACATGCTCCAAATGGAAGCTACATACAACTCTAAATACAGTAAAACCAAAAACTGCGAGAGGACTGATCAACAAACAAAAAATTATCATAAATTCCAACATCATAAAATGAGAGTCCCAAGAGGCAAAAATGACAACAAAAATGGGAAGTAACAATTATAAGAATAATTTCAAGAGAAGAACGCAGATTAATTTGGAAAAGCATCTACAAAACTACAGCACCAGATTGTACACAGGACATAACAAGGCACAACATTAAATAAAGTAAAGAAGTGCCAGATACGGTAACAAGAGAGCCTCAGAAATAATTCTAAAGCAATTTCTCAAGCAACAAATGAGTACCAGATAATAAATGAATAAAGAAGTAATTGTACAAAATAAAGTTCTCCAAGAAATTCACGCTGTAACCTGCAAGTTTACGATGTAATGTTGATTACACCTTCTTAAGGGATTAGAAAAAGTGTCTCAATAACAAACTGAAACTGTAGCAGAATGGGAGCATCAGATCAAATTTAATTAAAAAAAATAAGGGGCATCTGCCTAAAATGCAGATGAGTGATAACATCAAATCCAGAACATGACTTATGTGATGATGACTTAGCCATTGTGCTATTTTTTCTTACCAAAATAAATTCATGGCATCTGCAGCTTTGTCACATCTAATATTAAAGCAAGATCTCAAACTCTTAGAAGATTCATAACTTACACCCAAGAAATGGTAATAGCTAACATTATATTAGTTTTTGTTCCTATTGTGCCAATACAGCTACAAGTTGCACCACCAATATACCTTGGTTTCATTACATTGTGAGTTAGTCATTGAAAAACTGTCCATAAAATAAACATAGCAAAAGAGAGGATATTAAGTGCCCATTTGGTTTTGCTAAAAATCAACTTATTAGCTGAGTTTGATAAAAGTTGATGAAATGTATGGTTGAAAATTGATAAAAGTTGTGAGTTCCATGAAATATGTGGTTAAAATTAAATGTTGACTTTGACTTTAACTTATTAGCAATTTTTAAGCAAAATCAACAAACCCTAAGATAGACAAGTGGCTATACTAGAGTCGTTAAACTAAAATTTGTAATATGTGCCAACAAGTGGAGTCAGCATAAATTGAGGATAAATATAATAAATGACAACTTGGATGGTTGATACATGTTCTACATAAACCGAAATAAGAGCGCTGCGATTCCAATAGAACAGGTTACAATAGTGAGTTGTAGGCCAAAATTAACACGGCCTAATATGGTCGACGGTGATTTGACTTCATTTGAGTTTTCAATAGATGTTGTGTTGAGTAGAATAAAGTGCTAAAAATAATTCATATAGCCAACTCCAAGTTTCTTTGGAATATGGTTTAGCTTCTTCTTGTCGGTTATCTTTATTAATATTTCCTTGTTAAGTAAACTTCATCTTTAAATATATAGTGCGTGTAAAATGAATTTTACGAAAGTGCATAGTATTGTGTGTCATTTTCCAATTCTTTAAAAACACTAACAATACGGCATGTTTGTGACAACTTGACACAGTGATGACAAGATAATAACTATGATGTAATAAAAGTGTAAGTTTCATTGATAAATTCTGTTCAAGAAGCACATAATTACCAAATTATGTATAATAAGTAAAAGCAGCAAAGCCAAAAATCTAAGTTGTATTTAACTTGTGGAGTGAAATCATAATGCGTTTTTCTGTATACTTCTCAAACTATATAACGATCTTATCCATAAAGAGAAAATTAGGTGTTCTAAGTTGTGAACTCATCATTGAAGCATGATATCATTCATGTTCCCATGTCAAAAGCCAACATCATACCAAGTGCCAAATTAAATCCTATTTTGAAGAAAGGTATGCACGGGAACAATGAACAATAAATATCACGAAAACATGAAAAGAAGTAAATTAGTATGACATGAAGTATGAAAAATAACATAACATGAGAACAAGATGGTGAAGATGTAAAGTCAAGAACACAAGATGCGAAGAAGGAGAAAATACTCGACAGAGATAATACAAAATCAAATTCGTTTATTTCATAAAACAATGATGTAAAAAATTCATAATATGGCTTATGATATCAATTTTGAATTACAGGTGAAGCACAAAATTAAAAAAGACAATTACACACCTCGGGCGAACCAGGAGCAATACCAATCAAAACCAACCATTTCTCAGATGGATCACATCTGTAATTGATTATTTGGTTATTTGCTAAATTAGCTGTTCTATCAAACATCTTTACGGGTTCTGAATCACCTGTACAGATATGCATATAAAAACTTTATGAGGCAATACAAAGCAAACCAATTAAAGAACAAGAGAAATGAAACCATACAGAGGGGGAAAAAAGGCCAAATAAAGGCATCTTACCTTCAATTGACCAGTGATATACTGAGGATTGTGTAACCAAACCCAACATATTAGGTGTAATCCACTTCCAAAAGACTACCTGTGAAAGAGTGTGATGTCCAAAATTTGCCAAAATAAAAACAGTTAATTATAAAAAGAAATATGTGGCAAATAATTGATGCTGTTACTATTTAGAGTAAAGCAATAAAAATTTATGTGCAATAAAGATCTTACCTGCTCAGGCATTTGGTGTGACTTCATTTTTGCTTTTGCCTCGATGTTGAAGATTTGCAAGTGATCTTGAGTAGTTCCGGGAAGTTGAGCTTCAACAAATAAACCAATACTTCAGTAAACAGATAGGCTCAAAGGAACAAAAACCTAAGCAATTATGATACAGTTCAATCTACTTTGAGTCTGTCTATTTAAATACAGAACAAGAATAACATGTGAGCAAGAGAACGTACCAATAGACTGTTCAGATATCCTGACTTACCAGAAATATTAATAACTTCATCAGTATCCATTTAAATAGATTTCTAAGAAGTTTCCAAAGATGATTCTAACGAGATCTTTGAATTTCTTTAACTCGTTAACTTTATTTGACATCACTAAAATAGAGATAAACATGTGATTTAGATATAAATATAGTAATGAGTCATCATCATCTCATTTTCAGGATCAAAATTCAAAAGTGATTTAGATTCCCTACTTGCCACCTGATAAAGATAAGACCTGACAGCCAGAGGTCTCCTCCATACTTAAATAACTACCTAATCCAACTTGATATACTTCTTCTAATCCACATTTCTTGCCTTTACTTTATCCACTACATTCCAAGTAATTCATACAGAAACTCTGAAATGGCCAAATACAATGCATTATAGACGTAAACCACAACCGATCACTCTCAAGTCAGGCCACTATAATACCAAGCAGAATCTAAATTCTGATTATCCTCAATTCATCACTAGCGCCTTGCAAAAAAAATGTATTTCCCAAATTATTGAAATGATGAACACGTTTTAAAATAATTGAAGAACCGAAATGCTTAGCAGATATCTCTTACCTTTTAGAGCTAAAATTCTGGTATTTGGATTCATAAGTGCAGAATCTGCAGTAATTGGCCGCCTCAGTGGCTGCATTGGCATGTTCATATCAATAATCACCACACTATTCTGAGGTGCCGTCTCGCGAACACAAATATATTTATCGGATTCCATGGTTACATTTGTAAATGTAATGAACTGTGAGTTGATCCCTATGCCAGTCAACTGCATAACCACACCATACCACACAAAATTCAATTCTAATAAAACAAACCCAAAATTCAAACCTTCAACCAGAATCACAGATCTAAAATTGAACTCGATAATAAAGGTGCATCCATTAAATTTAAGCATGTCGTGCAACTAAAAACACTATGAAGTTCATAAATCAAACAATGAGGCAAGATTAAAATAAGACAATTTAAATGAGCAGTCAAACAGTTCAAGTGCAATAAAATTGAAATAATAAATATGTCGATTAGGGGTACCGTTAGGGCTTCTTTCATGGTGATCGGAGCGTTGGCAGTCGCCATGGTGGGCGACGTATCAAACCTTCAGATCGGACCTCCGGTACTGGAAACGGGTCGGGCAAGCAAAAGCTAAAACGACGACGTTCAATAAGGGATTTCCAAGTGCCGCAAGAGATCTGTAGCAGCGAAGGGAAACCCTCGGAACCCTCCAATAACCAAATACAAATGGTATATTGTGAGTCACGAAGAGAGAGAGTGAGGCGGGAGGGGTTCTTCTGGAGAGAAACTAAGCTTCAAGGGTTTTATAAAATAAAATTAGTGACAGCGAAAATGGAAGTTTGCTGAGTGGAAAATTATGAGCGAGAGATCTGAGACACAGGAAAGAGACACCAAAACTATGTTTAAGTGTGTGCAGTTGCTACTCCTACAGTACGGTTCAGTAATTAATACAATTAATGGTATACACATACACAGTAAGTAAACAATGGGAATGTCTAATTATTAGTTAATCAATTAATCCTAAATTAATGAGTCTCCTTGTTTATACTGCCGTTTAGTTTTCTGTTAGCGGTGAATGAATATATACGAATTTTATAATAATTAGTATACTGCTTATCGGTGGAATTCGACAGTAAAAAAATAAATAAAGATAAATAAGAGGAATAATATTGAGAATGAAAAATTTGGAAAAGAATGGTGAAGAGAAAGAGCATTGGTAAAGAAAAAATTAAGGAAATTGAAAAAAAAATTAATGAAGATAAAGACAAACGTATAGTGAATTTTTAGACTAGTAGCGATCGAGATGATATAGTTTTAAGATATATATATATATATATATATATATATATATATATATATATATATACGAGTTGATATATTTTCTTCAATGTATTGATGTTGATGTCGAAATTAGTTAGATTCAATATTGTAGACTTGAATCGCATTGAAAATTTCACAAAGTAGCAAGAGAACTCTATTAATGAAAATGGGTATGTACGCGAAAGTTTAGTATTAAGTGATAATGGTAAATTTATATTTATGGTGCGTTTGATTGTAACCTATTTTTTATAGAAAAAGTATTTTTTCACTTATTTTTCAACTACACGTTTGATTGATATTCATTTTTTCCCAAGTAAAACGTTTTCTTATTTCTATATAAATGATTAAACTTTCTATGAAAATAATGAAAACATTTTCTTGGGGGAGGGAGAGATTTTATTTTTCATATAAAATTTGTCTTCTAAATTGATATTTTCCAATTAACAATTTCTTAGTAATTCAATTCTGCTCAATTTATTTTCTTTCCACCCAAATTCAATCTTTGCAATCAAACGCACCCTTAGTAATAATAGTACCTTAGTTTATAAAGATTCATTAGGAGCATTAGAGTAATTTGTACATATTATGTTAATGAATCCATGTCAAATTCAATCTTTGCAATCAAACGCACTATTAGTTTATAAAGATTCATTAGGAGCATTAAAGTAATTTGTACATATTATGTTAATGGATCCATGTTGTGTTGAGTTATATCGAGTATGATATTTGTCTCTCTAGTTTTATCAATTATAAAACTTTTTACTTGGTCAATTTTAGTGTCTATTTAGTTTTGCTATATATCAGTTTTTTAAAGCGATTTTGATAAAAATTAATAAAATGTATAGTTGAAAGTGATGGAAATTTTGTAAAATGAATGAAAAAATTAAAGCTTTCAATTTGAGACTTTTCATCTTCTCAACCTTTCATTTTTGTAACTTTTGTAACTCTTGTTTTAATGGTTGAATTGGTATTGGAAGGTCATTCTTATGCCTATATAAACAAGTCTTTTTTCCTCATTTCAACACAACAATTCAAGCATTTTCGTTCTACCGTTGTATCCTGGGAGACAGACGTTCATAACCTACTGAGTGAGACGAATCTGTTTTTAAGAAAGCTGTATACGTAAGTTCATGTAATATGAAGTTTCTCTTTTTATTTCAAAAGGTGACTAACAATCTTAAAATAGATTCGTGATAAACTTATATTACATGTAAAACAAAGTTGAAATACATACGTATGAAACTAGTTGATTTATAAAGTCGAGTGAATTACATACGTATGAAACTAGTTTGGTTGGAGTTTTCTTGATTTGTGTATTCATGGCTGGAGGCTTTGTCAAAAGGACCTAAATTGTCTAAGGAGAGCTTAGGATTTAAGTGGTCCAATTGTGACCCCCTCCTCACCGGAAGTCTTTTAGTTGCGTGTTATTCAAATCAACAAGACAAAAAGAATTTGATTAACATTTGTTTTTTGGGATTAGATTTTCCATAATTTCATAAATGCAAGTATAACTAAACTGAAAAAAAGATTTGTTTATTCTTTTTATTTTAAAAGTGGAACTAAAATTATTCTCTTGTTTCAGAAAATAACAACTGATCCAATTACTCAAGTTGTGGCTACTGAAAACCAAATTGTAAGCTCTCGTGCCAAGTCCATATGTGAACCGGGCGTGATCACAGCACAAGTGCCAAGTTTTGCTGTGACCAAACTATGGCTCCAACTGGTCATGTAACTATTCTAGTTAATCATGGAGAAAAACCGGAGAAGTTCAATGGATTGAATTTCAAAAGGTGGCAGCAGAAAATGCTATTTTATCTGACCACCTTGAATCTTGCGAGATTCTTGATCAAGATACTCAAAACTCAAACAGGGAAAGGGAGACGACAAGTCGTCATTGCTGAAAGCTTGGAAACATTCAGATTTCCTATGCTGGAATTATGTCATGAATGGCTTGGCAGATTCATTATACAAAGTGTATAGTACAATGAAAACGGCGAAGGAATTGTGGGAGTCTCTAGACCGCAAATATAAAACTGATGATGCAGGGGCTGAGAAATTTATTGTCGGCCGCTTCCTGGATTATAAAACGGTGGACTCAAAAAACTGTAATCAGTCAAGTACAAGAACTTCAAGTAATTTTGCACGAGATTCATGCCGAATGGATGGTTTTAAGTGAAACTTTCCAAGTGGCAGCAATGATTGAAAAGCTGCCTCCGGCTTTGAAAGATTTCAAGAATTACCTTAAGCACAAGCGAAAGGAAATGAACATTGAAGAACTGATTGTTCGACTTCAAATTGAAGAAGACAACAAAGGTTCGAAAAAGAAGGAGTTCAATCCTCCAATGGCCAAAGCTAACGTTGTGGAGCATGGTCAAAATTCTAAGACGAACAAAAACAAGTTTGGAAAAGGGCCAAAGATGGGATCGAAAGGAGGTGTGTCCAAGAAGAAATTTCTTGAAAATGCTAAAGCGCGATGTAGTAGGTCACAGATCGTTGGAGTCAAAGGTTGTCAAGAGGAACAACAAGAAAGAAGCCAATATGGTTGATGACATCACTCATGATGTGTCTGAAATGAACATCGCTGCTGTCATTTCTGAAGTGAATCTGGTGGGATCAAATCTAAGAGAATGGTGGATTAACACTGGTGCTACCCGACATGTTTGCTCCGACAATGAGATATTTAGTGGTTTTGAAGAAACAGATGGAGAAAAGCTGTATATGGGAAATTCAGCAACCTCTGAAATCAAGGGCCATGGAAAAGTGGTTCTAAAGATGATGTCTGGGAAAGAGCTGACTCTAAACAATGTGCTCTATGTGCCAGAGATTCGCAAAAATTTGGTATCCGGCTCGCTATTGAACAAGCATGGATTTCGTATGGTGTTTGAGTCAGACAAAGTTATTTTGTCTAAGTCTGGAATGTTTGTAGAAAATGGTTATGTAAATGGTGGGCTCTTTAAGCTCAATGTTATGGCTATTAAGCCAAAAATAAATAAAATGAAAAACTCTTCCGTTTACTTGTTTGAGTCTTCCAATTTGTAGCATGGTAGACTAGGACATGTTAATTACGACACTTTGTGTAGACTAATTAACTTGAATTGCATACCTACATTCCAAATTGATAATAAACATAAGTGTGAAACTTGTGTTGAGGCAAAATTGACAAGGTCATCATTTCAATCTGTTGAAAGAAAAACCAAACCACTTGATTTAATTCACACCGATGTATGTGATTTAAAATCAGTACAAACAAGGGAGGCAACAAATATTTTATTACTTTTATTGATGATAGCACAAAATATTGTTTTGTGTATTTGCTAAAAGTAAAGACAAAGATATAGAGAAATGTGTTCTCTATAAGAATGAAATTGAAAATCAACTCAACAAGAAGATCAAAGTGTTGAGAAGTGATAGAGGTGGTGATTATGAATCACTATTTATTGATTCTCATGCACAACACGGAATTAAACATGAAACAACAAAGATCTCTTATTCATCTCAACAAAATGGTGTTGCTTGAACGGAAAAATAGAACATTGAAAGAAATGATGAATGCAATGTTGTTAAGTTCGGATTACCTCATAACATGTGGGAGAAGTCATGTTATCGCCTAATTACCTTTTAAATAAGGTGCCTCGGAAGAAAGAAGATAAGAGCCCCTACGAGTTATTGAAAGGAAGAAAACCTTCCTACAAATACTTACGAGTGTGGGGGTGTCTTGCCAAAGTGGCGGTACCTACACCAAAGAAGGTGAAAATAGGACAAAAAACTGTTGATTGCATATTTTATCGGATATGCACATAACAGTAGTGCTTATCATTTTTTTGTGTTTGATTCAAAAATTTCTGATATACATAAAAACACAATAATGGAATCGAGAAATGCATCATTCATTGAACATGTATTTCCATACAAGTCCAAAGAAGAAGCGAGCTCTTCTAAACGAACGTATGAGACTATGATTGAGAATAGTCAGGACCAAGAAGTAGAAGAGAAAGTTGAGATTGAACCAAGACGTAGCAAACGAGAAAGGACAGAAAAATCTTATGGTCCTGATTTTCTGACTTATATGCTAAAAACTGAACATCAAAGCTTCAAAGAAGCTATAAACTCTTCAGAAGGACCTCAATGGAAAAATGCAATTAAAAGTGAGATAGATTCTATGCTGCAAAATCATACATGGGAGCTAGTGGATCTTCCTCCAGGATGCAAACCACTAGGCTACAAATGGATTTTCAAGAAGAAAATGAAAGCAGATGGAACAATCGAAAAGTATAAAGCAATGCTTGTTATAAAAGGATGCAGACAACGAGAAGACCTTGATTACTTTGATACATATTCTCCAAGATGTGAAAATAGCATCCATTAGGATGATACTTGCAATTCGACTTTGCGGAATCTCGAAGTACATCAAATGGATGTGAAAACCGCTTTCTAAATGGAGATTTAGATGAAGAAATTTACATGGAACAACTTTGATGGTTTTTCGCTCCGAGCAAGAAAACAAAGTCTCAGAAATTGGTGAAGTCATTGTATGGCTTGAAACAAGCTCCAAAGCAATGGCATGAAAAGTTTGATCATGTCATGATGGAATGTGGATTTAAAATCAACGAGTGCGATAAATACGTTTATATCAAAGACACTAAAAATGGCTATGTCATTTTATGTCTTTACGTTGATGACATGCTTATTGTTGGAAGCAACGATAATATGATTAAATGTACTAAAAACATGTTAAATTCAAGATTTGACATGAAGGATATGGGCTTAGCAGATGTGATACTTGGAATTAAAATTTCAAGAACATCAGAGGAATTGTCCTAAGTCAATCACACTATGTGGACAAAATTCTTGATAAATTTAACAAGGATGATTCTAGCATGACTAGAACAATCGATAGATACCAATCAAGATCTATCAAAGAACAAAGGCGAGTATCTCTCAATTAGAATACTCTATAATTATTGGAAGTCTGATGTACTTCATGAGTTGTACAAGACCAGACATAGCCTACACAGTTAGCAAACTGAGTAGATACACGAGTAATCCAGGAGCTAACCACTGGAAATGAATAATAAGTATACTAAGGTATTTGAGATATACTCGTGATTATGGGCTGCATTATACCAGATATCCAGCAGTTATTGAAGGATACAGTGACGCTAATTGAATATCTGATATAAAAGACTCAAAATCTACAAGTGGATTTGTGTTCACACTGGGAGGTACAGCTATATCATGGAAAATCTTCTAAACAGATGGTTATAGCTAGATCCACTATGGAATCTGAGTTTATAGCTTTAGACAAGTGTGGTGAAGAGGCTGAGTGGTTACGTCACTTCTTAGAGGATATTCCTAGATGGTCAAAGCCTGTGCCAACAATTTGCATACATTGTGATAGTCAATCTGCAATTGGTAGGGCACAGAGTAACATGTATAATGGTAAGTTTAGACACATACATCGTAGACATAATACCATAAGACAACTACTC
Source organism: Forsythia suspensa (assembly GCA_023638005.1). Taxonomy (NCBI): domain Eukaryota; kingdom Viridiplantae; phylum Streptophyta; class Magnoliopsida; order Lamiales; family Oleaceae; genus Forsythia; species Forsythia suspensa. The sequence continues at coordinate 32,669,879 of CM042666.1, forward strand.
TCAACTGGAGTTATCTCTATTGACTATGTGAAGTCAAATGATAATATTGCGGATCCGCTAATTAAAGGTTTGAATAGAGAGTTAGTTGAAAAGTCGTCGAAAGGAATGAGACTTAAGCCTTTGGATGAATAAGTTAATACAATGGAAACCCAACCTAGTTGACTGGAGATCTCAAGATCTAGGTTCAAAGGGACAACCTAATTGTAAATACTTAATTAGATCACTGTGGAGGTTCTCTCCTACCCATTCCTATGATAAACAGTGATACCCGTAGAGGAAAGGATAAGCAATAGGCTTTTAATGATTCTTACGAGCGGAGTAGAACGAGCTATTCTTAATTAAGAAATCACCTATGTGAGAGAGAAGTGGGGCCGCTTCTAAGAGAATTGTGTAAGGCTCAATTCTTAAAAACTCTCGCAAAACCAGGCAGATGTTCACAGCCATAAATGAACATAACAATGAGAACTGAACTATGTCAGGAAGAATTCTGTGTGAGGCATATCATCGTTTACACAAACGGCAAAACAGTTCAAGGACATCGCGTCTACTGATGAGCTAGTAAAGTAAATATACTTTCATAAGGGAAGGTTCAAAGGATTACACCTACCTATCCTATGCAGAATTCAGACGTTGAACTTTATCACCAAGTCTTCCGTGTCTCTCATTTATTTTTCATTCATGTGGGGATTGTTGGAAATTTTGTAAAATGAATGAAAAATTAAAGCTTTCAATTTGAGACTTTCCATCTTCTCAACCTTTCATTTTGTAACTTTTGTAACTCTTGTTTTAATGGTTGAATTGGTATTGGAAGGTCATTCTTATGCCTATATAAACAAGTCTTTTTCCTCATTTCAACACAACAATTCAAGCATTTTCTATCTTCCTTTTTGTTTCTCCAAGTTTTCTTTTAGAGGTGATATAGTTCGAGGCGATAAGTCGGTTCATTTGGTACAACCAGTTCTACTCTTGTATCCCGGGAGACAGACGTTCATAACCTACTGTGAGGATGAATCTGTTTTAAGGAAGCCTGTACGCGTCTGAGCCTCGGTTTGCACTTTCTTCTTCAATTTTAATTCTACAATTTCCTTAATTTTTGTTTCTTGTTCATGTAATATGAAGTTTCTCTTTTTATTTCAAAAGGTGAATAACGAAAGTTGATAAAATTATAAATTATGTAAAATATGTTGTTAAAATTAATTATTAACTTTAATTTGAATTTTTGACAACTTTTAAGTAAAACCAAACAAAAGCTTAATGTCTACAATAGGTTATTTCAATTGTTAGGACCTATTTGAGTAGAGAGTCGCTATCTTGGACAAATGAATTACGGTGGAGTGGAGACTTTGGAGTGGTAGTGGAGACTTTGGAGTGGTAGTCTCAAGCACGCTAACTTGTTTGTCTTAGCTTAAATTATAATACAACTCACAATTTACTATTTACTTATTACTTACATTTTCATAAAATTCACAATTTTTCAATTGCATGAGTATTCACAATGACATGCTTAATGTTCGACGAGTTCATTGTAGTCTTTGCAAGGACACGAATAAAAGAGGCATGTAATAGATGTCAATCATCACCTAGATGAATTAAAATGGAGTTGATTGGCAATAAGAAGAAAATTAAAAATAACCTTAGTTTGAAGATATGCATGCTCGAGCAAAATTGGCTTTAGAACATCCAACAAAAATGTCATTGCTTCACGAATCAAGTTCCTCCGTGCAAAATGATAAAGATGTTACTTATCATGATCAATATTGCTACAAATAATTTGATATACTAGTTAGAAACACATGCGTTGCACATGGTTTTTCAATAATTTTGTAATTTTAATATTTTCAAAAAATTTATTTTTTAATTATTAATAATTAAAATGTTAAAGTAGCAATTGCAATATATATAGAACAACACGGTTCTTGATAACATGATGTATTGTATTGTTCGACGTTATAATAAATAATTTTGATATTTTATTTACCAATACAATTGCAATCGAGATGGGTTTTATATTGTGGTAATACCAACAATAACTTGAACTCAATTAATACTTTTTGGTGATTTGAGCTTTGATAATTGACAACCATTTATATTAAATCTTATGAAATTGATGATATCTTCATGACTATATTTTGCAAAAATAATTTTAGTATGAGAGAATTAATAATTACAAATTAATAATTACTAATTTTAGTATGAGAGAATGTGAGACATACATGTCATAGTTGACATGTATCTTATACTTTCTTTTAATTTTATCAAATTTTATTTCTACTAAATCAAAAAAATTTGCATCATATATCTTAAAAACTGAAGAAGAAGTATATTTTTTTGATTTGCCTACCCCCTCCCTCCAGAACTTATAGTCCACTTCACTATTCTTGAAAAAAAAAAATCAAATGTGAGATATCGATCCAAGTTTCTATAATCAATTTGTAATAGGACATCATCTAAGTCATTTCGTGGCCCGAACTTGGAAGAGGGCTTAAATGTATTAGTATTCTCAATTTAAATACATAAACTACTCTGATTTATTCAGTAATATTATGAAACTTTAGTTATTTATAATTAGTGTCCTTATTTGTTGTAGTTTTAGATGAAATTGCTTTAAACACAAATGGTGAAGACAACATATGACCTTCATGTAGTCACTGATGTACATAAAACAATTCAAATAATTGTTCTATGTTGTTATAAGGATGCTTATCCAGTTATGTACATGTTCTATTTAAATATATAATAGATTATCTCATAATCTCCAATATATATGAAAAACTTCTATACATGGCAAAGCAGAGAATAGTCTATGCATCCCACTGTTTTTCAAAAAATAGGTACTTGATAATTTAATTCACTATTTGCTAAAGTATGATTTTTATTATTGATATGAATCCCAATGGATAAAAATTGATATAAAAGAGTAAATTTACATTGGATTTCTCCTTCGAAAGCGACATATTAAAGTAAAGTCAAGAAATACAATGGTGAATAGTTAGTGCAAGCTAGTACAACTCTTATTAATATGGACCGAGTATACCAAATTGTTGAGTACTTGTAAATTGCCTCAAGGGATAAGTATGCCATGAGACAAACCTAAAAATGAGTCCGTAAACCATCTCAGTATTGACATTTTGGTAGATATACAGGATATCATCTTTTAATGCTTATTATCAAGATAATTATGAATTAATTTTGTTCAACCTGTAAAATTTTTGCTTTTTCAAATGCTTTTAATAGTTAAAATTGATTTATTATAGGAATCTAATATGAAAAGTTTATTTATTTTATTTTACTTTTTTGAAAATTGACACTATTACATGAATTAAATATCAAATCTTGAGAATTTTTTGTATGATAATTACAAATTTTTTTGATCGTCTTATTGCTATGTAATATTTGGTTTATTGGAGTCTGAGAAAATACTGTATTTATTTTTATTCTTTTGGGCATGATTATCTACATTTAGTTGATTGCTAATACTTATTCGTCGAGATATTAATTCAAGAAAAATAGAAGAAATTTATATAATTATAACAAATATATAATCTTTTAAGTGCGTGTAAATTTTGAGGACAAAACTTCCATAAAGAAGAGCATTAATGTAATATTGGCGATATTTCATAAATGTCTACCAAGAATGATATAATTTGAATAAATCGAAAGATGACTACATTCTAAAAGCTCTTTAATTCATAAAGAATTCGATAATTTAGACAAATTATGAAGAAAGAGTCTCATAATATTTTATTATTAATAGAGAGAGAGAGAAAAAAAACACCAAGAACTTTTGTTTGCTATTCACAATTTTTAAAAATAACTAATTGTCGAATATTATAAATATTTCAATCATAGTCCCAAATCTCCCTTGAAAATAATTATTACGTTCTCATTTAGCTAAAAAAAAACCCATAAAATTAACAAGAAAAGGAATAAACCACAATTTTAAATATTTAAAAATTTAATTGTACATTTAACAATTGTTAAAAATTAAATATAGGATCATTGAAGGTGGTTTTGGGAGGGCAAGAGACGTTTCATGATTAAATACGATTTTAATTTAATTAGGTAAACTTAAAATGTAATATAATAAATAAAATATTATTAGATAATTGTATATTATTGAACACTAAGAATGAAAATAGAATTTTAAAATTTTTGTAAGAATAGAATAGTCAAAAAATATTTATCTATTTTATGGTCTTTTAGATGTATAATAAAATACCGAATTGTCAAATATTATAAATATTTCAACCATAGTCTCAAATCTCTCCTAAAAATAACTATTACGTTCTCATTAAAATTAACTCCATAAAATTAACTATAAAAAAGAATAAGCCACAATTTCAAATGTTTAAAAATCTTAATTGTATATTTAATAAATTGTTAACAATTTAATGTAGAATCATTAAATGTGGTTTTGAGAAGGCAAGAGACGTTTCATGAATGAATACAATATTAATTTAATTGGATTAATTTCACCAACGGTCACTGAAGTTACCTTAAAATTACAAAATAGTCACTGAAGTTCAAAAGTTTCAGTGATGGTCACCGAAGTTAGCAATCCTTTCACTAATGGTCACTCCATTAAATTTCTAATTTAAAATGGTAACGTTGCATGATAATGTGGCATTTATTTATTGTATGGTAATTCATGTATTTTATATAATATTCACTTTAGTCCCTATATATTAATTAAGTTTTTCAAAAATTGTATCTTAGGTCCTTAACTTTTACACTTTGGTCTCCAAATTTTCAATTATCTTTCAGTTAAGTCTTCCAAAAATTGCATCTTAGGTCTTTCAACTTTTTACATCTTTACACTTTGGTCCTTAAATTTTTAATTATTTTTCGGTTAAGTCCTCTAAATATTGCATCTTAGGTCCTTCAACTTTATACATCTTCAAACTTTGGTCTCCCAAATTATTGATTTTAGTAGCCAAAATAAGTGTAATTTTAGTGGTCAAAATAAGTGCACTTTCAATTAAATCCTTGATTTTACACTCGAATTTTCACCTAAATGAACAAAATAATATAATTAAATAATAAACTATTTAGTGGTCAAAATAAGTGTAAATTTCGCACTTATCACTTAGAGTTGACCACTAAAAGTAGACATTTTAGTGGTTAGACCCTATAACTTTATTTTGTTCATTTAAGTAAAATTCGAGTGTAAAATCAATGATTTAATTGAAATTGCACTTATTTTAACCACTAAAATTACACTTATTTTGACCACTAAAATCAAAGATTTGAGAGATCAAAGTTTGAAGATGTATAAAGTTGAAAGACCTAAGATGCAATTTTAAAGGAATTAATCGAAGATAACCGAAATTTTGGGGATCAAAGCATAAAAATGTAAAATTTGAAGGACCTAAGATGCAATTTTAAAGGACTTAACTAAAGATAATTAAAAATTTGAAGACCAACGTGTAAAAATATAAAAGATTAAGGACTTAAAATACAATTTTGAAGAACTTAATTAAAATATAAGAACTAAAGTGAATATTATATAAATAAATGAACTACCATGCAATAAATAAATCTTGCCACGTCACTATTTTTAAATTAGAAATTTAATTGAAGCGACGATTAGTAAAAGATTATAACTTCAAAGTGATTCTACCATCGAAAATTTTGAACTTCATATTATTATTTTGTAATTTGAAGATAACTTGAGTTGGTGAAATTAACCCAAATTTAATTAAGTAAACTTAAAATGTAATATAATAAATAAAATATTATAAAATAATTATACATTAATGATCAATAAAGGTGAATATAGAATTTTATAATTTTTGTAAAGATAAAATAGTCTAAAAATATTTTTCCCTTTTAAAGTATTAATTTAATTAAGTAAACTTAAAACAAAATATAATAAATAAAATATTATAAAATAATTGTACATTAATGACTAATAAAAGTGATAATAAAATTTTTAAATTTTTGTAAAGATAGAATAATTTAAAAATGTCTCTTCTTTAGATCTTTTTAGATGTAGTCTTAAAACATTTTAGATGTAGTATAATATAATAATATAATATAACTATTACTGTACAATATTCCTTCCTTTTATGACATTTTAGATGTAGTATAACTATTACGTTCTCATTTAATAAAAAAAAAATCCATAAAATTAGCAATAAAAATGAATAAACCACAATTTTAAATGTTTAAAAATTTTAATTGTATATTTAATAAATTGTTAAAAATTTAATGTAGGGTCATGAATGAATACAATATTAATATAATAAATTAAGAGGGCAAGAGACGTTTCATGAATAAATACAATATTAATTTAATTAAGTAAACTTAAAATGTAATACAATAAATAAAATATTATAAGATAATTGTACATTAATGAACAATAAGGATGAATATGAAATTTTCAGTTTTTTTTGAGGATAAAATAGTCTAAAAATTTTCTCCTTTTAAAAGCCTTTGAGATGTAGTATAGATATAGATATAGATAACTTTGAACAATAAAAGAAAGAAAAGATCGGCGACCATCAAATAATTAACACCGCAATTCAAACAAGAAATAAATAATCAGACCTAATTTCAAACAAGAATAACAGTGAAGAAAGAGATCAGTTATGGTATTGTAGTCAGTCAACTGGACAACCTCCCTCCATTTGGGACATCATGAGGGCAAAATTAACAGCTCCTGCAAACATCAGATTATACATTATTTACCAACACACAAAATATGAAGTCCCATCTACACAAGAGTCATGTTTAACTAAGGAAGTTGCTCAAACCATAACAGAGGAAATTATATTTTCAATAATTTATTTTATTCGGTTCCTACCATACCTGAGGATCTATCTGATCGTAGAATGGTTTGCAGAAGGAAAAGATAGTCAGGTGTATCCAACCTGCATCCACAATTTCATTGAAATTGATTATAAAACAGTGGATGAATAAGATAATGACCAAAATTAGAGTGGCATTTCCTCGTGAATTGTTTCATCACATATTGTAACATTGCAATTGTCCTGAAAGAAATTTAAAATAGTAGTAAATCTCATCAATGACTGTTTCCTGACCTGCTTGGAGTAAATCAAGATTTTGTCAAACTCTCTACGCCAGCAAAAGCTGCCACAACTTTTGGAGTAGCTCTGGCTTTGATATATATTTTCAGTGCCAGGTCATTGTCCACAGTCTACAAGAATAGGAAAAGAAGAGTCAGCCATGTGATACACCATGTAAAAGATGGAAGCCAATACAAGAAAAATTTCCCACTGTAAAAAATACAGAAGTAAAAAAATTTCAACATTATTTGAAAATCTAACCTTTACAAGGTCACCAAGTTCCTCACTGCATTCCAGCTTATCCTCAGCCAACCAATTCTCCAGAAGATTCTTGTTCTGGTTAACGACAAGCGAGATAACTCCAGAGACTCTAAAGCATTGAGCTTTCCTTTTGTTAAAAGTGTCCCAAAGTACTGCAGCAATGGTGGTGTTTGCCCAGCTTGAACAGGAACAATCTGTAGATATGACACCAAGTCATGTTAACAAAGTCTCATCTTCCCTAAAAGATACAAATGTTCTAAATAGACAGCTGCCTGAAACTGTTTCAGCATGGAAAACTTGCTTCCGTCAAAAGGAGAGAGAGAAATGTCTTGGGAGTTCACACTTTCAACTACCGCATGTTTGGTGCTGAGAGGAACAATTATAGTACCCAAATGACTCGCACCTGAAATTTGGCCACTGTCTCAGGCGTGCGAAGGATGCCTTGTGGAGACTCTGCGGCCAGTTCAGCAGCCTCTTTATACTTCGTCTGGGAGAACAATTCTCGGAAACGCTGGACAACCTGAGACATTTTATGATGACAAAGGGTGGGTAAGTTGCCATTATCCAAGAGAACAGCATAACTGAAAAGTAACAGATTTGAGAGAAGAACAAAAATGGCGGCTTCAGTGCCAGCATTACAGCACAGCTTGGTCAGGCAACTCTATCAAATATCCAGGTGGCGATAAGCATATCACTTCAAGCAATAAAAATATATAAATTAATATAAATTATACATTTCTGGCCCATGAGTTTATTGTGGCACAAATGCAAAAAATGTCAATGATTGAGTTAGTAAATTACAGCCCTAGCATTATTAAATGCTCAGTTTTGCTAACAAGTATCTGCATGTCAAGGAATTGTTACCTCCCTCCTACCAGAAACAGATCTCAAAAGACCGAGCATTTAGGGCTAATATTGACTTACCAAATTCTCAGCACAAGGAAGGTTTCAGAGAAAAAAGATTCAGATGAATATACCATAAAATATAAAAGTCAGAACGTACTTGGCCACCGACAAAAGGCCCGATTGTTGTTTCATTGACTGTAGCAAGTAAAATCTGGCCTCGTCTATTGATTGCATAGAAACCTCCAACCGATGAAGCTTCTACTGTCAGAAAAATGGGATCCGGACTGATCCTATTTCTGTATACTGCTGTGGTAGTTCCCAAATCATACACAAAGAGAAGCCCAAGCTTTGTAATCACATATATCAAACCATATTTATTGGATATCTGCAAAAATTGCAAAAGGAAATTTTGAATGAAACTGAAATATGAAAAAACGCCCGACCACACAAATCCATAGACGCACTCTCAGAGAGAGAATTATTTTTGGAAGAAGTACCTGCATGCCCACTGGAAAATCATCAGCAAAATCTGGAGGAAAGAAAAGATCTGCTTGTTTTTTTGTGAAAGAAGGTTTCCCTGCAGAAGTTTGCTAGTGTCAAGCACAGCTGTTAATATGTTTTTTGCACAAACAAGTGAGCCCACTAAGGTGGTTTTGATGCAGCACAAATTAGGAATCCTTAGCAAGGCTCTTTACAAGCCCGATAAGTCTTAGCTTTTATCTTCTTTGTGACCAGGTAATTAGATTTTCAAGAATAAGTGAGGGCATTGGTTTTCTTTTAAACTAGCAGGTTTTAGGTACTCAATCTTTAAGTGAGTCATCGAAGGTACATCTATTTTGACAGATTAGTGAAGCAAATGTGTTTTGTACTTGTACATATAGTTCTTCATTACCAATTTGTACCAGCTGGATATTCCAGTTTTCAGTAAAATATATGACTGAGATTTCTTGGGTCTTCTTAAACCCTAGAAACTCTCTATTCAAAATTACTGCATGTTCTAGACATTTATCCATTGCATAGATGCTCAATTGATTTCCTGTGCACCAAATCTGGTATCAAGTCAGAAACAATCTGAAGAGATAGAGGATTCCAAGCACAAGCTGCAGAGACGTAGCTGTGATGCATGGTGAAGGAGTTGCCAGCTGTTCAGGCTCTCAAAAACTTGGAGCTTTCCATAAGGAAGTTTACAGAAGCCAATGCATAACTATCGGCGTACTGAGAGCAGGATTTCATGACCTTCAATTAGATTATTGCCATTCAAATGTTTGATGACACGATGAAGAGCCTTGATCCAGCCAGTACAAGTGATTTTACGGGAGCTATTCTGTCTACTCGTAATATTGGTATCTCCAGAAATGGCAAGGGTCTAGAGCATGACACCAAGCATGCATACAAGGATGTAATGGGATTTATTATATTTTGGAAGACTTTTGGGAAGTCAATTCATTCGACAATGTGCACATCTCAAGGATGATGGCAGAAGTATTTGTTGGCAAGAACAGTATTATTGATTCCAATTTTGAAGTTGCTTTATCAAGGAGTTGAATAAGGAGAAATAGTAAATACTATACAATTTGAACTTTGAAGGGTCGAGTAAGTCAAAGAAGAAAGGATGGGAAAAGATTGTTTGGTCATCCTGCTGATTGTGGAAAGCTGAAACTGACGGACAAGTTTTCTTCCACCAGGAGAGAACTGACATACTGAAAAATTAAGAGACCCTGTAAAGCTCTTCACAAGCCTACTAACTATTAACCTTCTTATTTTCTATGCGGTCGGTCAATTAGATTTTTGTTAGAAAAGGGTTGCAGCAGGTTCTATTTTCTTTTATTTTAAATAGAATGATTAGGTGAGTCATCAACGGTACTTCAACATTTTAACACATCAGGGCAGCACTTTTGTCTTGTAAATTGGAAAATAAATTATATTCACCTGGCTGGGCTCCAAGCTCTATTACATGTAGCTTTGATGTGATCTGTCCGGCATTTGAGGTTTTCGTTGCAAAAGAAATAAGAATTGAATCATTGTCATTTCCAGGAACCTGCACATGATACACAGAAAATTTGCAGTAAGAAATTTTCTTATATAACAGCAAATGCGGTGCAATAGATCGAAAAGAAAGGAACATTATGTACTCTGAAAGAGGCAAATGATGCAGCATGTGCATCAAGAGCTTGACTGTGTTGCTGATCCACAGAAAATAGTTGCATATTTCCTTTGATCAGTTGAGGTCTCTGTCAACATGAACAGAAAGAATGTAATCACAATATTTTAATGGTTGTAAAGGTAACCTGTAAATAAAATCACATGCTCCAAATGGAAGCTACATACAACTCTAAATACAGTAAAACCAAAAACTGCGAGAGGACTGATCCACAAACAAAAAATTGTCATAAATTCCAACATCATAAAATGAGAGTCCCAAAAGGCAAAAATGACAACAAAAATGGGAAGTAACAATTATAAGAATAATTTCAAGAGAAGAACGCAGATTAATTTGAAAAAGCATATACAAAACTACAGCACCAGATTGTACACAGGACATAACAAGGCACAACATTAAATAAAGTAAAGAAGTGCCAGATACGGTAACAAGAGAGCCTCAGAAACAACTCTAAAGTAATTTCTCGAGCAACAAATGAGTACCAGATAATAAATGAATAAATAAGCAATTGTACAAAATAAAGTTCTCCAAGAAATTCACGCTGTAACCTGCAAGTTTACGATGTAATGTTGATTACACCTTCTTAAGGGATTAGAAAAAGTATCACAATAACAAACTGAAACTGTAGCAGAATGGGAGCATCAGATCAAATTTAATTAAAAAAATAACGGGACATCTGCCTAAAATGCAGATGAGTGAAAACATCAAATCCAGAACATGACTTTTGTGATGACGACTTAGCCATTGTGCTATTTTTTCTTACCAAAATAAATTCATGGCATCTGCAGCTTTATCACGTCTAATATTAAAGCAAGATCTCAAACTCTTAGAAGATTCATAACTTACACCCAAGAAATGGTAATAGCAAACATTATATTAGTTTTTGTTCATATTGTGCCAATACAACTAAGGCCTAAGGGTGGCGCGTGGGTCGGGTTGGGTCGGTTTCGACCCAACCCGACCCAAACCGAATAAAATTCGGTTTGACAAAAAGCCAAACCGCAACCAACCCAAAAAAAAAAATTTTGGCCCGAAACCGGTCGAGTTCGGATTTTCGATTTTGGGCCAACTAAAAAAAAAAAAAAAAAAAAAACCGATTCAAATTTTTTTTTTTTTTAAAACCGATTCGGTTTCGGGTTGGGTTTTCCCAACCCGAACATGACCTAAACCGACCCGAGTCGGTTTCGGGTCGGTTTGGCGGTTATTTTGGGAAAACTGACCCGAACATGACCCAAACCGACCCGAGTCGGTTTCGGGTCGGTTTATGATTATTTTGCCCACTCTAAATCTGACTACAAGTTGCACCACCAATATACCTTGTTTCATTACGTTGTGAGTTAGACCTTTGTAGTACTTGAAATCTAATTATTGTAAGTTAATTAGAAAGAAGATGGAATGCATCAAATAATATCTAAGTCGTTGAAAACTATCCATAAAATAAACATGGCAAAGAGAGGATATTAAGTGCCGTTTGGTTTTACTAAAAATCAATTTATTAGCGAGTTTGATAAAAGTTGATGAAATGTATGGTTGAAAAGTTAATAAAAGTTGTGAGTCTTATGAAATGTGTGGTTAAAATTAAATGTTGACTTTGACTTCAACTTATTAGCAATTTTAAGCAAAATCAACAAACCCTAAGATAGACAGTGGCTATACTAGAGTGGATAAACTAAAATTTGTAATATGTGCCAACAAGTAGAGTCGGCATAAATTGAGGATAAATATAATGACAACTTGGATGGTTGATACATGTTCTACATAAACCTAAATAAGAGCGCTATGATTCCAATAGAACAGGTTACAATAGGGAGTTGTAGGCCAAAATTAACACGGCCTAATATGGTTGATGATGATTTGACTTCATTAGAGTTTTCGATGGGGTGTTGTGTTGAGTAGAATAAAGTGCTAAAAATAATTCATATAGCCAACCCCAAGTTTATTGGGAATATGGTTTAGCTTCTTCTTGTTGGTTATCTTTATTAATATTTCCTTGATAAGTAAACTTTATCTTTAAATATATAGAGCGAGTAAAAATGAATTTTTACGAAAGTGCATAGTATTGTGTGTCATTTTCCAATACTTTAAATACACTAACAATACGGACATGTTTGTGACAACTTGACAAAGTGATGAAAATATAATAACTATGATGTAATTAAAGTGTAAGTTTCATCGATAAATTCTATTCAAGAAGCACATAACTCCCAAATTATGTATAATAAGTAAAAGCAAAAAAACAAAAATCTTAGTTGTATTTAACTTGTGGAGTGAAATCATGATGCTTTTTCTGTATACTTCTCAAACTATATAACGATCTTATCCATAAAGAGAAAATTAGGTGTTCTAAGTTGTGAACTCATCATTGAAGCATGATATCATCCATGTTCCGACGTCAAAAAGCCAACATCATCCCAAGTGCCAAATTAAATCCTATTTTGAAGAAAGGTATGCACGGGAACAACGAACAATAAATATACGAAAACATGAATAGAATTAAATTTGTATGACATGAAGTATGAAAAATAACATAACATGAGAACAAGATGGTGAAGATGTAAAGTCAAGAACACATCATGCGAAGATGGAGAAAAATACTCGACAGAGATAATACAAAATCAAATTCGTTTATTTCGTAAAACAATGATGTCAAAAAAATTCATAATATGGCTTATGATATCAATTTTGAATTACAGGTGAAGCACAAAATTAAAAAAGACAATTACACACCTCGGGCGAACCAGGAGCAATACCAATCAAAACCAACCATTTCTCAGATGGATCACATCTGTAATTGATTATCTGGTTATTAGCTAAATTAGCTGTTCTATCAAACATCTTTATGGGTTCCGAATCACCTGTACAGATATGCATATAAAAACTTTATGAGGCAACACAAAGCAAACCAATTAAAGAACAAGAGAAATGAAACCATACAGAGAGAGAGAAAAAAAAGGGCCAAATAAAGGCATCTTACCTTCAATTGACCAGTGATATACTGAGGATTGTGTAACCAAACCCAACATATTAGGTGTAATCCACTTCCAAAAGACTACCTGTGAAAGAGTGTGATGTCCAAAATTTGCCAAAATAAAAAAACAGTTAATTATAAAGAAACATGTGGCAAATAATAGATGCTATTACTATTTAGAGTAAAGCAATAAAACATTTATGTGCAATAAAGATCTTACCTGCTCAGGCATTTGGTGCGACTTCATTTTTGCTATTGCCTCAATGTTGAAGATTTGCAAGTGATCTTGAGTAGTTCCGGGAAGTTGAGCTTCAACAAATAAACCAATACTTCAGTAAACAGATAGGCTCAAAGGAACAAAAACCTAAGCAATTATGATACAGTTCAATCTACTTTGAGTCTGTCTAGTTAAATACTGAACAAGAATAACATGTGAGTAAGAGAACGTGCCAATAGACTGTTCAAATATCCTGACTTACCAGAAATATTAATAACTTCATCAGTATCCATTTAAATAGATTTCTAAGAAGTTTCCGAAGATGAATCTAACGAGATCTTTGATTTTCTTTAACTCGTTAACTTTATTTGACATCACTAAAATAGAGATAAACATGTCTGCTAAATTATGATGTGCAGCATGCTTTGAAATAAATATAGTAAGGAGCTATCATCATCTCATTTTCAGGATCAAAATTCAAAAGTGATTTAGATTCCCTGCTTGCCACCTGATAAAGATAAGACCTGACAGCCAGAGGTCTCTTCCATACTTAAATAACTACCTGATCCAACTTCGATATACTTCTTCTAATCCACATTTCTTGCCTTTACTTTATCCACTAGATCCTAGTAATTCATACAAAAACTCTGAAATAGCAAAATACAATGCATTATAGATGTAAACCACAACTGATCACTCTCAAGTCAGGCCACTATAATACCAAGCAGAATCTAAATTCTGATTATCCTCAATTCTTCACTAGCGTCTTGCAAAAAAAAAATGTATTTCCCAAATTATTGAAATGATGAACTGGTATTAAGATAATTGAAGAACCGGAAATGCTTAGCAGATATCTCTTACCTTTTAGAGCTAAAATTCTGGTATTTGGATTCATAAGTGCAGAATCTGCAGTAATTGGCCGCCTCAGCGGCAGCATTGGCATGTTTATATCAACAATCACCACACTATTCTGAGGTGCAGTCTCGCGAACACAAATATATTTATCGGATTCCATGGTTACATTTGTAAATGTAATGAACTGTGAGTTGATCCCTATGCCAGTCAACTGCATAACCACGCCATACAATTCAATTCTAATAAAAAACCCAAAATTCAAACCTTCAACCAGAATCACAGATCTAAAATTGAACTCGATAATAAAGGTGCATCCAGTAAATTTAAGCATGTCATGCAACTAAAAACAGTATGAAGTTCATAAATCAAACAATGAGGCAAGATTAAAATAAGACAATTTAAATGAGCAGTCAAACAGTTCAAGTGCAATAATAAATAAGTCGATTAGGGGTACCGTTAGGGCTTCTTTCATGGTGATCGGAGCGCTGAAAGACGCCATGGTGGGCCACGTGTCAAACCTTCAGATCGGACCTCCGGTACTGGAAACGGGTCGAGCAAGCAAAAGCTAAAACGACGGCGTTCAATAAGGGATTTCCAACGCTGCAAGAGATCTGTAGCAGCGAAGAGAAATCCTCGAAACCCTCCAATAACCAAATACAAATGGTATATTGTGAGTCACAAAGAGAAAGAGAGAGGCGGGAGGGGTTCTTCTGGAGAGAGAAACTAAGCTTCAAGGGTTTTATAAAATAAAATTAGTGACAGCGAAAATGGAAGTTTGCTGAGTGGAAAATTATGAGCGAGAGATCTGAGACAGAGGAAAGAGATTGGGATAATAAAATGGCCAAGTGGACTTTTGTTTAATCACCAAACACACCCCACTTATTTTGTCATACCTCATTTCAATTTCATTTCACACACTCTCTCCTCCCTGAATCTTCTCCAAATCGGAGCCCTAGCTCCCACCACCGCCGTGAAAGTGGCCGGCGCTTGCCCCCACCACTGCCTCGCCGTGAACCACCACTTACCTATCTGTGTTTCTGTGAACTGCCCTTCTGCCGCGCATTGAACAACGACCGTGGACGCGCGGTGACCCACCATTGACGGACTTCTCTCTGCGCGGTGACCCACCATTGAAGGACCGGCAATCCGGGCCAGCAAATTTGAACTCCCATTTAAGCAATAAAGTTAATACTTTGGTGGGCCAACGTGTTACTGTTTTTCAAGTTTTTGCTGATTACCCATGGTGGTGGTTTCAAATCATAAAACACCCATCAACCATTTGCAATTTCAAACCTTGGCTAAAAGAATCATGCGTCTCGTCCCTTCCCCCTCTAACCAAAGACCTCGTTTGGCCTAGCATAACTTTTTTTTTTTTGACATCTGAGTAGTGCTTATTTTAGCATGTTTGGCCGTGTTTAAAAACAATGTTTCTAGCGCATGTTTGTAGGGAGCGCCGGCCACTTTCACGGTGGTGATGGGAGCTAGGGCTCCGATTTGGGGAAGATTGGAGAGAGAGAGAGAGAGAGAGAGAGAGAGAGTGTGTGTGTGTGTGTGAAATGAAATTGAAATGTGGGTGGGTGCCAATGTGGGTGGGGTTTTGTTTGGTGATTAAAAAACAAAAGACCAGTTTTTATCCCAATCAGCAGGTCACATAAGCTGTGGGAGTTATATCTGTAGAACAGGGCCGGAGGAAAGAGACCCCCAAAACTATGTTTAAGTGTGTGCAGTTGCTACTCCTGCAGTACGATTCAGTAATTAAAACACATACACAGTAATTAAACAATGGGAATGTCTAATTATTAATTAAACAATTAATCGTAAATTAATGAGTCTCCTCGTTTATACTGCCGCTTAATTTTCAGTTAGCAGTGTATGAATATATACGAGTTTTATAATAACTAACATTGGTGGAATTCGATCATGTAAAAATAAATAAAAATTGATAGGAGGAAGAATGTGGAAAAGAAATATTTGGAGAAGAATGATGAAGAAAAAGAGAATTGAAGAAATTGAAAAAAAAAAAAATGGAGAAGATGGAGACATACGTATAGTAGATTTTTGAGCCAAGAATTGATCGTGATAATAGAGTTATAAGATATACATATATATACTAGGCTTAGTCGTGAAAAATGTAGGAAAAAATTTTAAGTTTTAAATATAATTGAAATGACAAAAAATATATGAAATTAAAATTTTTAAACAAATTTGAAAAATGTAAAAAAATTAGATTGTGTACAATTTGCTTATAAGATAAAATAAAAAAAATAGTAAAAAAGTAAATGAAAATCTATTTGCTACTAAACTGTAAAAAAAAAAACACCAAAAAAATAATAAAGAAAGGTCCAAATGTACAAACACACACCCAAATTTAAAAAAACAAAAACATAAAAATTTAAGTAAGGTTAAAATGGGCTAAAAATCCCATTTTAATTGTTTGGGGTGTGTGCTACTCGACAAACACACACCCAAGTAATTAAAAAAAATTAAAAAAGGTCAAATGGGCTTTTTTTTTTGTGGAGGTGCTCGAGAAACACACACCCAAATATGTAAAAAAAATTAAAAATTAAAAAATGTCAAAATAGGCTTTTTTTAGCCCATTCTGATTGTTGGGGGGTGTGTGTTTATCGACAAACACACACTCAAATATATATATAAAAAAATTAAAAAAAAAAGGTTAAAATGGGCTTGTAGCCCATTTTGATTGTTGGGGGTGTTTGTTTGTCGACAAACACACACCCAAATATATATATATAAAAATAAAAATGTCAAAATGGGCTTATAGTCCATTTTAATTGCTACTCGACAAACACACTCCAAATATATATATATTGAAAAAAAAACAAAGAAATTTTTATGAACCCGTCAACTTCAGGCTCAAATTCAGAAAAAGAAATTGAATTACCTTTAGAAATCCTCCAAGAATTTAGGGCATGTTATCTTTGTGTTTGAGTTTTGTATTTTGAGTTTTGAATTTATTTTGTGTTTTGTGTTTTGAGTGTTTGTTTTGAGATTTTCGAAAATGCGTTCTTTTTTGTGTTTTCGAAAATTGTTTTCGAAAACAGAAAACTTGAAAACGCGTTTACTTGAATTTTTTGAAAAATTTGGACTTGGAATTAAAAACAATTTAAACTTGGAATTAAAAACAATTATTATTTAAAAACAATTTAAACTTAGAATAAAAAACATGTAAAAGCAATTAAAAATATTTAATTATAGAATTAAAAACATTTAAAAACATTTAAAAATATTTAAAAACATTTAAAAACAATTAAAACATTTTAAAAAAATTAAAACAATTCAAAACATTTAATTATATAATTAAAAACATTTAAAAAGAATTAAAAATACTTAATTATAGAATTAAAAATATTTAAAAACAATTAAAAATATTTAATGATAGAATTAAAAACAATTAAAAATATTTAATTATATAATTAAAAACATTTAAAAAGAATTAAAAATACTTAATTATAGAATTAAAAACAATTAAAACATTTAAAAAGAATTAAAAATACTTAATTATAGAATTAAAAACAATTAAAACATTTAAAAACAATTAAAAATATTTAATTATAGAATTAAAAACATTTAAAAAGAATTCAAAAACTTGTACTTAAGCTGGGAATTGAACCTGTGACCTTTTGTTTCCAAACCCAAGATCTGGCCAGTTGGACAAGCAGCCACCGTTTGTCAAAAGAAACACGGGACATGATTAAATCATCAATATTTTTCCCAGGGAAAAAAAAAGGCATTTGGAGGGATTCGAAACGCTGACCAAAACGGCCAAAACGCGCGTTTTGGCCAGCACCCTCTTTTGTTCACAAAATGCCCAAAACATAAAAAAGTTGTTTTCCGTTTTCTTTGTATTTTTTTTTTGTGTTTTCAAAAATGCTTTTTCGAAAAGAATAAAGAGAACACGTTTTAACTATTTTCAAAAACTCAAAACAGAAAATGGGTTGAAAACACCAAAGAGAACAGGGCCTTAGATTTTTGTTAGAAGAAACAAAAAGAGAATTAAAAAGAGTAAGAAAAAGTATAGGTACAAATTATAAGTTATTATACCTAAAATTTAGAAGATATCCATAAGTAAATTCTTCCTTATTAGAAAGAACTATTGTATATCGGAATAAAGATATTACTCTTTTAGAACAAAGAATTAGAAGAATTAGAAGAAATAGTAACAAACAAAATTTTAGAACAAGATAGTCAATTTACAGGCTTTTATTTAAAAATAAAAGACTTATTAGGATTAGACTTCACCTTAAGCAAATCTTTACGCAAATCTCTGCAAATCTAACCTTAAGATAGATCCTCTTACGCCAAATTAGCTAAGTTTATCTTTTCGCCCACCCCCCACCCCCCACCCCCACCCCCAATTACGGTATCGAGCTTTAGATAATAAAAAGAACTTAGAATTTTTAAATTTAGAATTAAGTACAAATTTTAGAAAAATCAAGACCATTGACAATAATATTTTAGGTCAGTGTAATTTAGAGACAACTCATAAATTACATAGTTTGTTTTCGGAAGAACCAAGTCAAAACCTTACTATAGATTTAATAATTAATTTGTCTAGAAACCTAGAAATAGAAAATAAAAGAAATTTTAAATCTACAAAAAGCGGTTTTAGAACTTCTTAAAACAAAAAACACAGAGTTAAAAATATTAAAGAAAGTTTAGATAATATTAAGGGCATGTTCTAGTATCCATTTTCTCCAAAAAACCATTTTTTGCTTTCTGAATTTTGACTTTTCAACCCTTTTACACTACCAAAAATTTGAAAAGTCAAAAAGTAACTAAAACCCATTTTTTCCCAAAAAAAACTCTCTACCGAACAAGCCCTAAAGATCAAAATTGTGCAATTTTAGAAAAAGTTTCCAAAGCTGAAAAGATACAAAAACCAGACTTTTCAGGAATAACAAAAATTTTAGATTTTAATAAATCTAGAGAAACTGAAATAAAAAAGATAGTTACCCAAACAGAGGAATTAGTGAAAGAATTAAAAAGCTTAATTCTTAGTTAATGAATGAAAGTGAGATAGTAGACAAAAATTATATTGAAGCCTTAGAATATTGTAGCTCATTTCAAAAAAACCAAAAGGAATTACTAAATTAGATTCCTCCAAATCGTCAGAATCAATTTTAATTAAACAAAATAACTTTATAATAACTTTATTAATTTCATTACATAAGAAAATTGATTCCTTATACAAGACAAAAGTATCAACATCCTCAGCTAGTATAGAAAACGATTTAAAGCTGTTAACAGGAAAGTTAGGAAGCTTAAATCTCCAGGCAACTGGAAAAGAAAAAATAACAAGAAGGTTACTTAAAGAATTTAAATTTCAAAGATGAGTTTACAAACTCCTTTCTTAGGAAGATCTAGAACTATTAGTGAAGGAACTTCTAGACCTAGTGTTTCGGATGTAAATGTAACCTTTTTAGATAGAATACTAAGAAGAATTGAATGAATGATCGAATATAGAAGAAATTCTTGATCCGCACTAAGATTACATAAGATTCCGCACTCACGGTTTAAGATTATTAAGTCTAGAAGTTTTATATAACGATGAATCTTTGAATCCGAACTCGATTATTTAGACATAATAGACAAATATCGCTCAACGTATAAGTAACCAAGTAAGAAATTAAATCTAATTTACGAAAGATTCTAAGAAAGATTTAAAAAGAGAAATTATAGATTTATGCACTTAGGATTAATAGTCATAGGAATAAAAGGATTAGCAAGAAAGAATCTAGGATGTAAAACTTTAATTACAATATATGATGAAAGATTTAATAACATAGATAAAAGCCAAATTGCTAGTATGGAAGTAGATATAAATAGCAATAATGAGATAATATATTGTAACCCAGATTTTTTAATGACTATTAAAGATTTCTCAGAAAAAATAAAAATAGGGGATTCAGACTAAAGGATACGAAGATGTAGATAGTGGAGAAAATCTTTTGATTCACATAGGATTTTTAGGAAGGTGTTCTACTAGTGCCCAAACCAAATATAAAATTTATATAGATAAAGTAGTAAATTTAATGAGTAGTAAAGACATTAATATGGTTAAGCCAAAAAAAATTTCATTAGAACAACTTGCAGGATTAGAATAGGACATGGATAAGTTTTTAGAACAAAAAGAAAAACCAGCTATTGCCCCAACAGAAGCTTTAACTTACAAAGACATCCATGGAAGAACTAGCTTAAGATTTATAAATTACGATCAAATTGAAAAACAATCAGAAGAAAATGATGAAGACGAATCCTTAAATGAACCTTTTATAGATAATGTTCACATAGAACTTGTAGAAGAAAATAATGATAAAATCATTTTCCCAAAAGATTTAGACATGAAATTAGATCCAAAAGAATTGTTAGAACTTGAAGACCGAGATATATCTTAATAAGCAAATTCAAGAAAATGAATTCTTATATTATGATCCAGAACAAAATATAATGATAGGAATCATAGATGACAACAAGTTAGATCATAGTTATGAAAAGATTTAATTGATACCCAAGCCTACTTTACCTTTAATAATTTATAGACTATTTACAATTTGGATTGATAATTTTTACAGATAGGAAAGGTTTTTTCGAGGTTTTGAGAGTAAGGAGTAATCGGTGTAAAAACTCTTGCCTTAAACGAATGAAAGTTCATTTCTTATATAGCAAAATTCTTTGGAGCAACAAACAATTCTAATCTAATCAAATCTAAAAGGACGATCTTTCTTTTGAAATTTCTTCATGCGTCTTTATTTTACGCTCTTTTCTTCTTCGTTTATTTTTACACGCGCTTTCACCGAAAACTTCGCTTCAAAATTTCTTGTTCATCATTATCAAATTGGCGACATCCGTCCGGCATCTTTTTTTTTTCATTTTATCTCGAAGGCGTCATCTATCGAAGATCTTACAAAAAATCTGCAAAATATTCAACCTTGGCGACTTCAGAAATTTGGAATTGTCTTCTTTTTCAAAAAGGGTTGTCGGCCATTTGCTTTTTCAAAGTTCTTTTGGCGTAATCTTCCGGCAAGATCTCATTTTACGTATCAAGATTGTGCATTGCTATTGGAGAAAAGGACATTCTATTGTCTGAATTATTACATCCTTCTCTTTCTTCATTTATGTCATCACTGCTGCTACCTTGGAACGAATTTTCTAGTTCTGGATTTTTGTTATCTTGCTGATCTTCTTGAATTTCTTTTTCTTTACTGTTTTCTTTTTTAGCTAAAATCTTCTCAAGATCTTCTTCAATAATTTCATCGAGCTTTTCAACATTCTTTTTATTTTTCTTCTTTTTCACAACTTTTCTCTTTAATGTTTTCTCATTCTTTTGGAATTCTTGGATCTGTGATAAAAGCTTTTCAATTGAAATTACATCATCATCTGGGTCTTGGCTTTCCTATAAAATTTCTTTACCTTTGCTGGTCTGAGTATCTGTGTTCTGGGATGAACTTAGAGAATAATTTACTAGGTAATCAAATTTTCCATTTGGATTGTCCCAATGTATCCCAAATTTGAGGTTTCACTAAATTTTTTCTGTGGTTCCGAGAAGTAGGAAATCAATAGTTCCACTCGAGTCTCATTGAACTTTAGGCAAGTCACACAAATATTAACGGGTTTTGATAAGTCTTTACTAGTCATCGTTTGAACTGGACTAGCTACGACTTCTTGGGCTCGAGAGTAACTTTTAGATAAGTAAGTCTTAATTTAACAATCTTTTGTTCTAAAGAAGCTATTTTCTTCGCAAAGAAGTTCTTTCTAAAATTAAAGCTTGATTGGATTCATTTAAAATCTTAAAATTGTTACGCATACATTCATGATGGGTGCAAAAAATTTTTGTCTTTACTAGGTGAAAAATCTAGAGGAGGGTCTTGGAAATTTTTGAGTGAAGGGGAAATATAAAAATTTAATCCAATAAATTGTCTAGCGATTCTAAAGCTTCTTGATAACTTGTAAATCCTTTATAAAGCGTGTCTTTAAATCCACTAAGGGTGCGTTTGATTGCAAGCATGGAAAATGGGTGGAAAGAAAACATTTTCCATGGAAATGATTTGCCAAGAAAATATTTTCCTGGGAATTGTAAATGTAGTGTGTTTGATTGGATAAAAATTCGTCCTAGAAAATGTTGTGATTTTCTATCTTTTGGTGTTTGATTGTCTTTATTTTCCATGGAAAATGTAGTATTTTCCAACTTTTGTTATGCCAACTTAAAAATTAATAATTTTGCTTAAAATTATTAATTTTAAGTAAAATTAATAATTTGCTTAAAAATTAGAGCAACTTCTCGATTTAGAGCATTTTATATAATTTGCTTAAAATTAATAATTTTGCCAAGAAATTATTTTGCCAACTTAAAATTAATAATTTTGCTTAAAATTATTAATTTTAAGCAAAAATAATAATTTGCTTAAAAATTGATAAGGTTGGTAAAAGCTTCTTTGCTTTCAAAAATTTTCCTCGAAAATTTGATCTCCTCATTAGCCAAGAAAATCTTTTCCTCATTTTGGTGGAAAACACCATCACGTGCAAGAAAATGGAAAATTTTTTCCATGGAAAATTTGTTCAATCAAACAACAAGAAAAGATGGAAAATGGGTGGAAAATTTGGATTTTCCATGGAAAAAAGACCAATCAAACGCACCCTAATACTTTCTACATCTTCTAACCATGTATGAAAGATTCCAGGGATTCTTCCCTTAATAACAACATAAAATTTAAATCTATTTCTGCATTGGTTAAAATGTTCTGATAAAGCATTCATAGTTGCAAGAAAGTATTTCTAATCTTTAGAATTCTTGTTATAAGAAATCCATAAATTGTCTAAAATGCATTTTTTCTTCTTTAGAAATGGAAATATGGGGTAACACTTTAAAAGAAATGTTACTTGGGGAAAAGCAAATTAATTATTATGCACCAAATCTTATTCTGCCTTGATAATAAGGTCCATTACGACTATTAGAGGTCTCAAGCAAAGTCAGAGAAGCAAATGAATTCCTGTGGGGAATTCACGGTCTCAAATGAGGTTTAGACATCCGTGAAAGATCACAAAACAGCTTAGTGATATTAAAATCTTTAACTGAAATCATTCTACTTAAGATGTTTGCGACTTTATTATGTGTACCCTTAATATGTTCAAACTCTATATTAATTCCATCGTGTTTGTTATTCTATCTATAAAATTTAGCCACCTTCTTCTACTACTCTTTTTGAATCTAGTTTAAGTTTATTATGAAAGGAAACTATTACAAAGAAAGTCTGTTCTTATTAAAATCTCTTTTTCAAACAATAAACAGTTCAAAGCTATCTAAAGCATAATTTATCGCTAACAATTCTGCATCTATACTACTTAAATTTCTCTTCTCTTTGTAGTTTACGCTATTGTATCTACAAATTCTTTATGTAATTTTATCCGCATATTTATTTGGTTTACATAACAAAACCGCTCCCCATCCTAGTTTACTTCCGTCTGCTTCAATTATTAAAAATCAGATCAAGGCATAGCTAGTTACGCAAACTTTTGATTTTTTCTTTAATTTTCTGTACTAATTTTATATCTTCTTGATTGAAATGTCTCGTCTGTAGGGGATGTTTTAGAATATAAAGGTCCGCTATTTTCCTAAATCCCTAATGAAAGGTCCGTATAATTTACAAGTCTTAAAAATTTTCATATCTCGCTTTAGGTCTTCTAACTTATCTGGAAATTCAACGGCTTTTTGAGCAATATGAGGTTGTACGCTAATCTTTCCTTGTCCTATTTTTACTCCTAAAAAGTCTATGAATTCTTTAAACAAAACCATTTTCTTTTTGCTTATAATTAATCCGTGTGTTATGAATTCTGAGAAAATAATTTGTAAATGCCTTCTATGTTCTCTTTTGTTTTTACTAAATACTAAGATATCATCTATATATGTAACTACAAATTTACTATGCTTGTTGAAAATACTATCCATCTTTCTTTGAAAAATACCGGTGCATTTTTAATCCAAAGGACATTACTAGTTATTCATAATGTCCTTCCGGACATGTAAAGGCTATCCATTCTATGCTATTAGGATGTATTCTAACTTGTCAAAATCCTCGATTTCAAATCAAATTTACTAAAGATCTTGCGCTTTTGAATTCTATTTATTAAAAAGCTGTCTTGTTTGATAATTTGTAAGCATCTTCTATTGTATTATCATTTAATCTTTTATAATTAAAAACCCTTCTACTCTTTTCTCTAACTATTTCAGAATGTTTTCTTACAATAAAGGCTGCTGACTTGTGTGGGCTATCTGATTTTCTTATTACTCCTAATTTTAATAAATCTTATGTATGCATTTTAAAATCCTCTAGGTCTATGTTTGTGGCTTCTATATTTTTGGACCTAATTATGTATTCTAGGTTTTTAATTTTTAGTTCACAAGTAACTTTGTCTTTTTCCCAGTATTTTAAAACATTTTCTCCTAGGATTTCCATCTTTTCTAACTTAGAAATTAAGTTCTCAATTTCTTGTTCTGTTATTAAAGTATAATATATCTTTTCGTTATCTAAGAAATCTATAGGACCAAAATCTAGATCTTCAAAGTCTTCATTATCATTTTCTAATTCCTCCTTTTCTACTAACTGACATTCATTTTCTTTTATGCAGGGGCATTCTTTTTTACTACTACCACCACGCTTCTCAGAGCACTCTGATGGGTAGAAGGTAGTTTGGGCTAGACTGGATAAAGTATGTTTTTGGAAATGTACAAAATCTTTAGTTATTGTTACACTACCATTATCTTTTAATAAAAAACTTAATCCTATGATAAAATCTGTTTCTTTAAGGCTTAAAGGTCTAACCCATGTAGAATCTTTAGGCAAAGTATATTCTGTACTTAATCCACAATTTGTTTCAAAACTAATCTTGCTATTAGGTCTAAGTAGTTATGTGTATGTATAGAAATCTCCATCCATCTGTTGGGCATCTATTGGGTATTTTGGATTAACTATATATCTTTCTGGAATTAATTTTTTATTTATTATGCAATTACTACATTCTGAGTCTATTAATCCTAAGCATTTAATAATATAGTTTCCTATTCTTATTTGACATTTTACCTTAATGCTTTTCAGTTTTTCTGAATTACATATTACCTGTGTATAATTTGAACATTCTTCTAAATTTTGTTATTCTATTAATATTTCTTTTCCTTTATTATTAAATTCTAGAATTTCTATTATTTGGATTAATAGTTTTTGCATATCTTCAAGATTTTCAATTCTTTTTCTTAAAATTCTTACTTCTGAAATTTCTATTTGTTCTTTTGAAATTTATATTTTAATTTGTTCTTTTTTAATTAAATTATTAACTTCTAGGCATTTTATACATCCTTCTTTGTAACATTCTAAACATTTAGCCCTTAATTTTCTAGCTGGGTACCAATTACATAAGAAACATGCTATACTATCTGTACCTATTGCTTTTTGCCAATTATGTTTACATTCTTCTAATAAAGTATGTACTAGATTAAATTCTTCTTCAGATTCTGATTCTTTGCTAATTTCTAGATTTGAAAATTCATCTATCAATTTATAATCAGATTATTCCTAATCTTGTTCTGTTTTGTCTTCTATTGATACTATGCTATAAATAGATTCTTTATCTGAGATATATTCATCTAAATGTATAAGATCTTCATTAGTACATTCTAAATGAATATTATTATTTAACCTCTATTTCAGGTGATACCTTTAATCAAGAGTTAGGACAGAAATTATTTCATAAATTGCCAGGACCTTTAGGATTAGAAATTGCATAATCATGGAATAACTTAGTATCAGTAAAAGAACAACCAGATAAAAAGTGGAGCATAGGACATAGAATTCAGCATGTAATAAGATGCTTAGAA
The DNA here is from genome assembly GCA_023638005.1 of Forsythia suspensa. Taxonomy (NCBI): domain Eukaryota; kingdom Viridiplantae; phylum Streptophyta; class Magnoliopsida; order Lamiales; family Oleaceae; genus Forsythia; species Forsythia suspensa. Next base: position 32,696,102 of record CM042666.1, read on the forward strand.
GATAAATGTGTAACTTTACAAATACAGAAACAACTTAAAAAGACAGACTATAAATTTTGTAAAGATTTTTTCACACCTAAAACCTATGGAACTTCAAAACCTACGAAGAAAAAGTTTAAAGACAAAAGAGGTAAGAAAAAACCAATCAGGAAAAGATATTTTCTAAGAAAATCAAATAAGAAGAAACCTTATTTAGATGAAAACAAGCATGTTAGAAATTTTAAGCCTGACAGAACATATAAAAACAAACTTAGCTGTTTTGTTTGTAATAGTAATCAACATTTAGCAAGAACTTGTCCTAAGAGAATAAATAGTTATGATAGAAAAAGTACCCTTGTATATATAATAGTTTTTGCTACGTGCGTTGCACGTCTGTGAAAAATGTAGTGATCAATTATGCGAAAAATGTAGTGATTAAATTTTTTTTTTAAAACTTCACTTAGTCATGGATTAACAAAAATTCATTTGACATAGAAAACGATCACCACAAAATATGAAATTTTCACAGAATATAGAATACTCATGTAGCTACCACATATCAAAATTTGATAATCCGAGGGCATGTTTCGGCTTACTAAAATGCTCACCGAAACATCCAACGTAGTTTTTCAGATTCATGCTTTGTCACAGCTTTACAAAATTGTCCATAAATTGAGTTATATAACATGAAATTATGTGAAACCAAAGCCAATGGTTAGGTAACCCGTAGGGCTATCGTCTCCAACTGAAATTATGTAAAATACTTAATATATAAGGTGCAGCAAATTTTTGAGTTGGACAACAAAGTAAACTGCATCTTAGAGAAATATGAAGTTTAGCAAAACCTTTCAAGTTCACATCATTAACGTGTAACAAAACATGAGAATCCACTAAAACTACCACATAACCAAGGTCCACAAAAGTTTAAGAAGATATTTACACTACTTAAAGTTTTTGGATTGGTTTATAATAGCGATTCCGGCACGCCGACGGTATAAATCTAAAAAACAGCCTAGGAGGTTTCGCGGTGAGCATTTTAGTATGCCTAAACATGCCGTCGGACTACCAATTTTTGATATGTGGTAGCTACCTGAGTATTCTATGTCTCCTGAAAATTTCGTATTGTTCGGTGATCGTTTTCTATGTCAAAGAATTTTTTGTTACTCAATTACTAGGTGAATAAAATTTTCAAAATAAGGGCAATGTTACTAAAATTTCTTCACCCGGTCATGGAGTAACAAAAATTTATTTGACATAAAAACGATCACCGAAAAATTTGAAATTTTTAGGGAACATATAATACTCATTTAGCTACCACATATCAAAATTTTATAGTCCAACGGCATGTTTCGCTTACTAAAATGCTCACCGAAACATCCTAGGCAGTTTCTTGGATTCATGCGGTCGCAGATTTAAAATTGTCCATAACTTGAGTTATATAACATGAAATTATGTGAAACCAAAGCCAATGGTTAGGTAATTCATAGAGCTATCGTCTCCAACTGGAATTATGTAAAATACTTAATATATAAGGTGCAGTATATTTTTGAGTTGGTCAACAAAAGTGCAGTTTGGAGAAACAATTCACCGGTCATGGAGTAAAAAAAATTTCTTTGACATAGAAAACGATCACCAAACAATATGAAATTTTCACGGAACGTAGAATACCCATGTAGCTACCACATATAAAATTTGATAATCCGACGGCATGTTTCGACATACTAAAATGCTCACCGAAACATCCAAGGCGCTTTATTAGATTCATGCTTTGTCGCAATTTACAAAATTGTCCATAACTTAAGTTATATAACATGAAATTATGTGAAACCAAAGCCAATGGTTAGGTAACCCATATGGATATTGTCTCCAACTGGAATTATGTAAAAATATTTAATGTATAAGGTGCAGCAAATATTTAAGTTGGACAACAAAAACTGCTGTTTAGAGAAAATGAAATTTACCAAAACCTTTAGGAATCGATTGTATTTCGTCCTTTGTTCTCCATAGCAACTGGGGATCAAAAAGTACCAAATTTGATAACTTATTATGGGAAAAATGAATATATCTTTACTATAATATATAAGAAGTCAATAATTGCGGCTAAAAAGTACTAATATATATATATAAAAGAAAAGAAAAGATGAAGAAGTCAAAAATTCCTGCCAAAGATATTAATTTAATATAAAAAAAGTGTCAAAAGTTTAAGACAAAAGGATGAGATTTAGACGAAATTAGGAATACTAAATTAATAAAACGACGTCGTGTTGGTTAAAGGGTGAATAATAAATATGTGATAGATACTTATATTATAGTAAAGATACACACACACACACACATACTAGTTGATGTATTTTCTTCAATTTATTGATGTTGATGTTAGAATTGTTAGGTTCAATATTGTAAACTTGAATCACATTGAAAAATTCACAAAGTAGCGGAGAACTCTATTAGTGAAAATGGGTATGTACGCAAAATTTTAGTACTAAGTGACAATAGTAAACTTGAATTTATTGATGTTGATGTTAGAATTAGATTAGGTTCAATATTGTAAACTTGAATCACATTGAAAAATTCACAAAGTAGCGGAGAACTCTATTAGTGAAAATGGGTATGTATCATAAAAATTTTAGTACTAAGTGACAATAGTAAATTTATACTTAGTACTAATACCTTAGTTTATAAAGATTCATTGGAAGTGTTAGAGTAACTGGGACATATTTTGTTGATGGGTCCATGTTGTGTTGAGTTTAGCCTTGACCTGCCTCACGAAAATTTTAGCCCGCCCGCCTGCACCCGCCTGCGACCACATGGGAATTTGCGGGCGGGTGGCCCTTCGACCCACCAACTGCCCCGCGAATTTTTTTTTTTTTTTTTAAAACAAAACTGAAAAAATAATTAAAAAAAAGAAATAAATTTTTATATATATATTTGTATCAAACAAAACAAAAAAATTGTAAGATTGAGGTTATGGTGTAGTGGTTAAGATTGGTAGTTTAAAGTTTCAACTCGGGTTCGATTCTTCTTTAGTCTATTTGTAGTGAAAATTATAATTTCTATTATATTTTATGATTTTTCAAAAAAAAAAAAAAAAATTGTAGGGCGGGTCGCGGGGTGGTGGGGCGGGGCGGAGTTGCCCCGGACCCATGGCGGGGCAGAAAATCTGTCCCAAACCCGCCCCTATTATCCGGCGGGGCGCGGTGTGGCGCGGGTCGTGAGTTTTTTTGTCATCCCTAGTTGAGTTATATCGAGTATGATATTTGTCTCTTTAGTTTGATCAATTATAGCACTTTTTACTTGGTCAATTTTAGTGTCTATTTGGTTTTTGCTATATATCAACTTTTTAGCAGATTTTAATAAAAATTGATAAAATGTATAATTGAAAGTTGATGAAAATTATATATTCTATAAAATATGTTATTAAAATTAATTATTAACTTTAATTTGAAATTTTTAGCAACTTTTTAAATAAAACCAAACAAAAGCTTAATGTCTACAATAGGTGATTTCAACGGTTAGGACCTATTTGAGTAGAGAGCTGCTATCTTGGACAAAAGAATTGCCAGTGGAGTGGAGACTTTGGAGTGGTAGTCTCAAGCACGCCAACTTGTTTGTCTTAGCTTAAATTATAATACAACTCACAATTTACTATTTACTTATTATCTATACTTTTTATAAAATTCACAATTTAAAAATAGTTAAAAAATAATTTAGCAGATCAAGCTAGCATGCGCTTTTAGAGTAATCTTTCTTTGAACAACATTTATACCAAAATTTAGACCACTATTAAGAAAATGTCAAATACGTCATTTACAAAGACATAATCCAAATTCCTAATTATGTCTTTGCAAATGGTGTATTTGACATTTTTTCAATAGTAGTCTAAATTTCGGTCTAAGTTGTTGTCCAATGAGCAATACACTGCGCTTTAAGCCTCTTGTTAAAGGTTATTCATTCAAAATTTAAATCTTCTGCCCAAAGACACATGAACGAATGATATCTGCGGATTTAGCCCATAAAAGAATAGTTTATGTCGCAGCTTCCCTCTTCCCACCTTTGCAAGTTTTACTCCTTTGGCTCGATGAGGAAAAAATTATTTCGTTGCGTGGTTTTGATTTTTGGCATTAGAAGTTTTCGATGTAGACGTGGCATTTGTGAATTATGAGTAAACGTTGCTCTTAAATTGAGTGGCCAGCTCTTTTTGATCTTTAAGTAGATAATGATTGAATGGAAGTGTATGTTGAGATAGCATTTAAATTTAGGTGTTCTTCTTTGAGTTCTTATCTTTAATGGTTGTGTGCTTGACACATTTTGGCCTTTTGCCGCAGAGAATATCTCCGGGCTTCGAGGGATCGTGTGCTCGAGCTCGCTTTCTCCCATTGTCATGAATGATATGCAGGGGACAATACCGCAATACTCATAAGTAACATCTCTTCATCGTTTATAAGCTTGTACAAGCAGGTCTCGTTCAGTATCTTTTGTTAGGAAAAGAGACTTTTAATTTTAAAGAAATCGCGACATTTAGCTCGCTTCAAACTTTTACAACCTAGGTAACGATGGGGTAACACTTATGCTATGCAATGATTCTCTAACTTTCAAGCTTCAAAAGTTTGTCCCTACAATAAACAAGACCTCCTAGTTTCAAAGAATAACGGACTCGAATTAGCTTCGTCCTTTCATCGCACAAGATGCTCATTGGAGCAACACTTCCTGCTAATGATAATTGTTCAATTTGAGTGTTTCAAAAACTTTTAAAAATTGGGACTCCCTTTACAGTAGCTTTATTCGACGTGAAGGCTCCTACCTTCCAAGGATTATTAGCGGGAAGTCATTTATATTCTTTACTTTGGAAGGAAGACTTATGGCTAGGTTAATCAGTTTCGCTGCAAGGTGCATACTCTGGCAAAATTTATCACATAATGATGATTTCCCAACTTCTCTGCTTTAAAGGCTTGTTAGAGCTAGAGCTCACGTATGCATTCGATTAACCTTATTTAAAGTAGAAGTGTAAGACAAGTTGAATCGATATGACTCAATTCACTATTATATAAAGGCACGATTAGTTGTAGAGGTGTAAATTAAAATGACCATGTACAGTCTCGTCTATGTTTCATACAGATTTAGTTTTGAGCCATGTTAAGAAAAAAAATTGAGTATAATCATGAAAAATAAGGTCAAGTTCAAGTATAATAGGGCAAAACATAATGTATAGATCAAGATACACATCGCTATGGAGATTGAATATAAAAATTATTTTAAGTCAAATTCTACTCATCAAAGTTTAATTTTATCAGATAATATGATACATTGCGGCAAATAACAATTTACAGATTTTCGTACGTATCACTTCCTTGACATTCTCGACCCTAGCCGACCAAACACCGATTTCAACAAAAAAAATTCTAAAAGCTAAAAATGTTTGCCCAAAAGACAAGTTGTCAAATTGGAATTCTTAACAGCCCAACCCCTCTTCTTCTCTACTCTCTTTCTTCATGTCCATGTAGAACTCATCAATTAACCAACAAATTAGCAGACACGGAGTTGAAGAAGGCATAAACTCTTATAAATATTGAAATTCTGTTTAAAACTCTACAGTTGAACCATTAACAGTTAGGAACAACATCTGTTGCATTAGAATACGATAACATTTACAGAATACCAAAAAATTTCGTCACCCTTCTCTTGCTGCTGGTGAGATTCCAACCCTTCTGGCAGAATACGTACAAGAAGAAGCTGGCCGACAACGTTCTTCACATAAATCATTTAAGTTAATCAATGTCACTCTCTGTGTCCTGATTTTTCTTTTAAGGCTCTGCAACTTTCCAAAATAAACAATTGCAGGTGCCATGTACTTCTATATTAAGTTACTCCTAGCATACAAGTCACTGAATGAAGTGACTTAGAAGGATCACCATAACGCTTATATCATCAGAAGATCCTCTCGACTGTGACAAATTGACGAGCTTTTTGCAAGCAGAAAATAGTTCTGGCTTGTCAATGCCCACGCATAAAGGATGAACTACATCTACGGCTTCCTGATTGCTAACCTACAAAGAAAGTAAAAAAGCAATTTTAGCATCCTATCTCTTAATAGAACATTGTTTCAAAAATGTTGATATGATTGCCATTAGCTCGACATAGTCTCATATATTACCTTATCCCAAAGTCCGTCTGAGGCGAGGACTAAAAACTCGCACTCTTCTGTAATCCTGAATACTTCAGTTGTCGGCTCAGCTGTTACCCATTCTTTAAGATGGCCATCTCCAATTGCCCTTGATACGGCAAGAGATCCATGTACTCTCCAAACACCATGGCAACAATCAACATAACCACCCTGAAACAGAAAAAAATCAAAATCCATTAGAAACAGTAAAGGATATCGATTTTGATTTAGCTCAAGTCATTGCTTTTGAAAACCAATAAACACCAAAATTCTTACTAGATTCTCTATCCTTTTCTTTCATCTTTTGTGAAGGTCTGTGATCAACGGTTAGGGCTTTTGCAACTCCTCGTTTGCTCATAACAGCACGACAATCTCCAGCATTTGAGACAACGAGACTCCCTTCATGTACCAATGCTGTCACGCAGCATGTCCCACCTCGGACATTTTCCTTCAAAACTCTACATCCGTGGAGAGGTACCCCTCTTTCACAGCCTCTTCAATCCCTCGATTTCTCGCTGCCATTTTGTTCATAATGTTCTTGTCTAAATTCTTTGCCACAAATTCTGCCGCTCCTGCTCCTCCATGTCCATCAAATACACCAAAGAAAGCCTGTAATCACAGCAGATACTATATAAGTTAATGATAATTAAAATACCTTAGACACGATAATGCTACAAAATTATACAAAAATATGGTACTCCTTCACTACCCTATCACTCGAACGTGATAATTATATAAAACAAAAACAAAAATGTCCAACAAGCAATTAGTAATCATAAAATCATAAATACAATTTCTCCATTATAGTTTCATTTTTTCCAGCCTGTTTCTTATCGCCAAAAAAAAAAAAAAGCAGACAGATAGAATCTATTACGTAAACTGAAATCAAACTATATGTTTGGAACCATAAAACCAGTGGAGAAATCTATCTCGCTTAAAAGTATGAGATTGTAAATCCGATTAAGTTCATAAATGTGATCAAAATTAATGAAGATGGAAATCTAAACCAGTTAAATTATGGTAAAAAGAAAAAGTTATGACATCTATTTCCATATTCACACCAAATACTAAAATTGGAGATTCTAATACGAAATTTTAATAAAAACACACCTGTTTAGAATCCCTTGAAGATCCAGAACAGCAGAATAACGATCCTCCATAACTCCACCTCTTTTCCCTCTCTTACAGTACACCGAATACCCTCCTTCCACCTCCACCTCACCCAACCTATCCACATCCTTATCCTCAATCTTCTTATTATTATTATTAACAGAACCCATATTCAATGCCGGAATATCAATCCTCGGCGGCCGTTTCCGCTTCAAAACCATCACCTTCGACGACGAATCTTCTCCTCCATCTTCTTCTTTATTGTTGAATGGTTTTCTGATAGCTATAGGCAACGGCGAAAGAGACAGCGGCGGGGTGAGGTGGCGGGCTTGCAGAAAATCGGCGACAATTTTCTTGGGGACGGAGTAAACATCGGAGAGCTTGATGCTGCGGCTACAGCACAAGGCATGGTTTGATTATTTCTACACTTTTTCCCTTCGATTATGTGTTCTTATTGCGGCCGATTGCTGATTTTTCTTCTCTTTACGAAATCAAAATCGATTTTTTTATGGTGGTCAGACTTGGACTTTGGATTTATAGAGTGTGACGATGGGAATAATACGATATCATTTTGGGTGGGGGATTATGGTAATTTTCCTTCCCACAACACGCTGCACAGTGTACGCGAAGAGGACGCGCATAAGAAATTGTATTTTTTTATATTTATGTAATATTAATATATTATCCATATTTTTTTGACTGAGAAAAAGATTTAGCACTTTTCATACCGGAAATAGTATAAACTTTATATTTTAGTCAACAATTAATATTAATTGTCCGTCACGTATTTTACCGACTTTAGTGATGCATTTTATGTAGTCAACTATAGATATTAGTGTTAAAAGTAAAATATTTTATTTTTTCAATCACAAAAATAAGCTTGATGAGAATATAAGATGAAAAGAATTATTAAAATTAATTATTGAAAATCTCAAATAAAAAAATAATAATAATCTATTTATATAGGTTTGACAATGGGAATAATACGATGTCCTTTTGGGTGTGGGGTGGTTCGGAGTTTATGATAATTTTAGCTTTCCAAAATACAAGTTACGCGAAGAGCACGCGCACGAGAAATTGTATTTGTTTTATGTTTATGTAATATTATTATTATTATTTTGACTGAAAAAAATTTTCAGTGATCGTACTTTTTATATAGGAAATATATTAAGATTGTATAAATTTTACATTTTTAGTCAACGACTAATATTAATTGTCCGTTCCGTATTTTATCGACTTTTGTAATGCACTTTAGGTAGTCAACTATAGATATTAATGTTAAAAGTAAAAATATTTTATTTTCTCAACTGTAAAAATAAACAAAAATAAGCTTGGTGAGAGTATAAAATAAAAAGAATGATTAAAATTAATTATTGAAAATCTCAAATAAAAATGAAAAATAATAATAATTTATTTATAAAATCATATAGGCATCCTTCAACTTTATTGGATCATAACTATTCCTTTAATTATAATTATATCTCTTAAAAATAACAGTATAAAATCAACTAAATCTTTCTTAAAATATAATTTAAAATCAAATCTTTATTAGTAATCGATGAAAATAATTTTTTGTCGTACAATAGAAGTATAAATATCACGCCCGATAATATTATTCTTATAAAATGATAAAGACTCGTAAATGATTAAAATTTTTGATAAATTATATTTATTTTTCCCCTATCAGAAAATTATGAGAAAAAATGACAACAATATAATGCAACAGGTATAATTGGAAAAAAAAAATGAAAATTAAAAAAAAAAAGAAGAAAGTTTGGCAGCAATTGCAATACACGCTCTCCATGTGCGAGTAGGAAAGCGTACTCGCTGTAACAGTTTTTCCTACTACCGCGGTCAGAGGGAAGCTTTTGAGGACTGAATCGCGTCAACGGTCAAACACGCAAAATCCGCTTTGGTCTCACCGACTCTCTCTCTGTATCTATCTATAATATATACACTTTCTAGTAGTAACAGTAGGAATTCCACTGGCGCTTAGTTGTATGAATGTTTGTCTCTCTATTGTACATCCATATGTAGGTAAAATACAGAGCGCATCCCTCAACTATTAGCAAAGTCTCGTTGAAGTTACTCAAGTTACAATTGAATCACTTAACTTTAATTTTATTAAACAATAAGTCACCATGTCTCTTTCTGTCATCAAAACTAACGTTCTTTGCTGATTGGCTCTTAAAGCTTAACTTCTAACACATGCTTCTTCGACCATGATGCTAAGTCACCAAAAATGCCACGTTAATGAAAGTTCTAAAATGTTGTCTACTTAAAAATAGGGTATGGGTATCGCATTTTATATAAAAATTTCCCACAACCCTTCTTGGCACAAAGAGGCTTCGTGTTTGTACATCTAAATAAATGTGCCAATTCATGCCAAGATGTCTCATTGATCTGAGCTTGAACAGTATTGATCAACGATCTACTATAATCCAGTTGTTGATTAGTAAAAAAAAAATCATTCTGCTTTATTGTCCGAGGCAAGGAAGCAACCATTTGGAAAAAGGGAACATGGTTTTGTGAATTTGGAATTTTGGTGGCAATAATGGTAATGGCGGCGGATAGTGAATCAAGACAGATAGGGATTCTTTTCCCTTTGTTATCTTTTATGTTTCTTGTTGTGCATATGTGGAAGATGACTTGGTATGTTTGGATAGTAATAGTATTGTGCAATAAAGTTGAAATTGAGGGGCCTAATTCTAACAAATTAAAATTGAGTGATCTTAACGAGATTTTGATAAAATTGAATGACCTGCAATGTATTTTGCAATGTATTTTACCCATTATACACGCATACACACAATTTCTAGTATGATTTTCAGTCGTCTCAATCTCCAAAAATACTTGAACCAAAATCAGTGGTAATCCAAACTTTAATAAAAGTCGAATGACCTGCAATGTATTTTACCTATTATACAAGCAATTACGTATATGCACAATTTCAAGTATGATTTTCTGCCATCTCAATCTCCAAAAGATACTTGAATCAAAACGATGGTAATCCAATCTTTCATAAAAATTGAATGACATGTAATGTATTTTATGTAAGAATTAATGTCCAAGGTTCCAAATAATTGGGTGGACTTAATTTCCTTATTTGACCAAATTAATTAATTAGATTAATTAATCGGTACCGTTTATTGATGGGTTCTAGTTGGATTAATCCAGCGCCAGCTTAATTTCTACCTATATATATATGCGCCACAACAGATTAATCGTAATCATTGTTTTACATTACTCACAAGACTTGGTAAAAAGGCAACCCAATCAACTTCTCCCAAAAGGTTCCGCTTTCATCCGTTTCGATCGTGGAAGTCCGGATCCGTTTCACCGCGCTGGATCACCATTGGAGGCCTGGACATCCTGGACAAATGCAGATTGAAGATCGCACATCCAACCAATCGATAATCGATATCACGATATTCATCAAAGCCGAACTTCATCACGAATTCTCTGTCATAAGGTTGATCTGCAGCTTATAGAATTGAACTTTTAATTTCACGCGTGCGATACCTCAATTCCTTACAGTGGTATCGTTCTCACTATTACTTTGTTAAAGTTTGTTAAACTAACTTTTGATGAATTGAACAATAATCGTTATTGGTATATTAATTTGATTTGAGTTTTGATAGTTAAAATAAAATTGTGAATTTTATAAAACTAAAATCTGAAATTGTTTTGGGTTTATTTGGAATGAATCAAAAGGTCGGAAAGCTGTGGGATAGGTGGTGACCGGCGGCGCTTTCGAAGTTGCCAACGCCGGATAAGTAGCTACCAGCGGTTCACTGCCTTTTGAAGGCACCAGATTCTGTCGCGAAGATCAGCGTAGGTGATCTTCGCAGCTGACGACAGTGTCGCTGCCGAGAGCAGCGGCGCCGCCACCGCCTCTTCTCATGAACAGCGGTAGTCGCTGCTGTTTATATGAGAAACTGATGGGCGCCGATGTTTGACACCGGCGGCCACTACCATCTTCCCTCCATTCCCCTCTTTTTCATTGAAAGTGGCGCCATTTGCAGAAACCAATGGTCTCTGCGTTTCTGTTTGGTAAATGAAGATGGGGGCTCTTGTGCAATTTTGGAAATTGCATGAGAGGCCCCCAACTTTAAAAGAAAGAAAAGGGTCTCTTATGAAATTTCCGAAATTGCGTGAGAAGACCCGCTGTTTGAATTAAAGGATGGGTCTTTTGTACAATTTCGGAAATTGCACATAAAGTCCACTGATTTCTTTTGATCAAGGTGTAATTTCAGAAATTACACAATAAGTCCTCAAATTTTATTTTCTAAGAATATGGTCTTAAATGTAATTTTAAATTTTTTTAAAAATTTTGTAATTATTTAAATTTAATGTTGGTCAAATATTTAGTATTGACTAAAATTTATTTTAAATTATATTTTGACCAGATTAAATTTTGACTTTATAAAATTATAATTTTGACCATATACAAATTTTATCTTCAATTAGAGTATGACTTTAAATTGGTAGATGAAATAAAATTTGAAAAGCCCTTTTATGAATAAAATTAATTGATTAATTAGATTAATTGATTAATTTTATTATTGAAAAATTAAGTAATTAATTAGATTAATTATTTAATTACGCTCTAATCCGCTCTAAAATGTCTAAAAGGTTTAGACTTATACCGTCAAAGCTCAAAATTTAGAAATTAATATAATTTTAATATTAGATATTAAAATGCATGTTTAGTGGATGATTATGGACTCGACCCATGTGATTGGTTGTATGGTTAATTATTCCTATTATTTAATTAAATGGGCTCATGAGCCTATTATTTAATTAATTGAATTTACAAGCTATTTATTTATTATGGGCCTCAAGCGTGTCCATTGATCGTGGCCTGCGTGCCAACTAGTATAGGATACTTGTTACAGATTGACCACAAGGAAGCAACTAGTATAGGATACAAAGTTGCGGCGGGAGATGGAGATAATTGCATTTAGCATTCGATGAACGAATGCAACGCCCCTTAGAATTGACCGACTAATCTTCCTTTTTGCCTCGGGAGGATTAGATAGATAAAGTCCATAATCATCCATGAGTTATTATTATGTATGATTGATTGCATGTTAGATGTTAATTAATATATATAAATAAATGTGATGAGACAAACCCCTCTTTATCAAAATATTAAATTCAGATTAAATGGTTAATACAACGTGCTTTCCATTGTTATAGTGAAAACCGTAGTCCATTATCGATGTCGCTTTGTTGAGTCACTCAAGGTCGCTTCGCTCATGGATATGTTTATCACTATGAGACATTTGATGTTTCTGAACAATGGGTCGAATTTAACTAAAATTTTATTTTTTGTTGAGTCACTCAAGGAAATAGAATTTTAGGGGCACAATCAAGTAAACACATAAGATGTGTGCGACAATAAGTTGTCTACTTGATGATCTAGGAGTCACATAGAGATGTGATTGATAGAAGTATCTACCTGGATGCTTTATTAGGATTTGTTGAGTCACTCAAGGTTCTAATAAAACAAAAGGGATCCTAGCCCACTGAGAATCTCATTAGTTCTATTGATTAATGTTTGAGGGTCATTAATTCAATTTAAACAGTGGGAGTATAATTAATTTAATATAAGTCCATGTTAAATTAATTTTTCTGCATTTAATTAATTGTTCTATCTTGTAATTTAATAGTTGAATCATGAGTAACCATATAAGTTTGAGAGGCATATTGGATGCCAACAAACATATCGGACCAAATTTTTTGGACTGACACCGCAATCTGAGAATTGTTCTCAAGCATGAAAAAGAAAAATTGGATATGTCAATAAGCAGCTAATGCCGGAAGCTCCTATTGAGGAGGCTACGTTGGGGAACGTGCAGGCTTACAAGAACACAGTGATAATAGTAACACTGCAACATATGATGCTTGCAGTATGTCACTGAAAGTTAGAAAAGCGACGAGGGGTTTGGATGCCTATACCAAAATATATCATTTCAAGGAGTTGAATGATGAACAGTCACGGACTGAATAGTATGAGACATCCAAAAGGTTATAAAGAGGTTTGATGGTAAAAAGATCTTCAATCAGTGCTCATGTATTGAAGATGATTGATTATATTGAAAAATTAAATCAATTAAGTTTTACCATGGACAACGAGCTAAGTGTTGACTTAGTTATACAGTCCCTACCTAATAACTTGTCGCAGTTCATTATGAACTTCAACATGAATAAGATTCAGTGTACCCTACTTAAGCTGCTAAACGTGCTAAAAACTGTTAAGCCCAAGGAAATGGGTAAACTTTGGCCATTGATACCTCTAAGGGCACTAAGAGGAAATCTAAATGGACCTTTTAGAAAGGATCCAAGAAGGCCGAATCTGTTGGAAAAACAGTTAAGCAAAGACAAATCCAAATCTGATGATCAGTGTTTTCAATGTGAAAACAAATGGCATTAGAAGTAGAACCACAAGGCATAAAAGAGATAAAACTAAAATACTCATATCTTTGGCATTGCATATTTGGTCATATAAATGAAAACGCATCACCAAGTTACATAAAGATGAATACTTGGATTCAAATGATTATGAATCATTTGATAAGTGTGAATCATGCCCGTTGGGCAAAATGACCTAGACCCTATTTTCAGGAAAGGGAGACACAGTTGTAGACATTTTGGGTCTTGTACATACTGATGTATATGGACAAATGTCTAAAGATGCTAAAGTGGCTTTTCTTACTTCATACTATTTACATATGACTATTATAGATATGGTTTTATATGCTTGATAGAATTCAAGAGTGAAGCCCTTGAAAAGTTCAAGGAATTCAAGCAAGAAGTAGAAAGGCAAACCGAGAAAAATATTCTAACACTTAGATTTGATCGAGATGAAGAATATTTGAAGGGTGAGTTTTTTAGACTATCTAAAAGAGAATGTGATTCTCTCAAGAAGGACTCCACCATATACACCATGACAAAATGGTGTATCCGAAGGAGAAATTGCACCTTACTTTATATGGTGCGATCAATGGTGAGTTATGTAGTTATTCCAAAATCGCTTTTGAGGTATGCGATTAACACCGCATGTTATACACTAAATCATGTCCTATCTAAATCGGTCAATAAAACTTCATACGAGTTATGGAAAGGGAAAAATACCTAATCTTTCATACATGAAGGTTTAGGGATGCGACGCTTATGTGAAGCGCTGAATCGAGATAAGCTATAAGCTAAATCGATAATTGTTTATTTATGTGGTATCCAAAAGAAAGTGTTGGATATTATTTCTACAATTCTATCGAGATGAAGGTCATCATATCGAGACTTGTCAGATTCTTAGAGAAGACAGCTGGAGAAATGTAGATCTTGAAGAGATTCAAGAAACCACAAATAAAATTGACCAATTAGATATTCCAACGGCCGAGCTTGCATCCGATGAAGCACAGATTGAGAAAGTGGGAACCACCAGCCCCAAGGACACACCAACTCGCTGTAAGTCGAGTAGAGTCATTCATTTTCCTTCGAGATACGATCTCCGATTACTAGTAATGTATTACTAATCGAGGAAGATCAACCTACTACTTACGCAGAATCAAGTCAAGTGTTGACTCAAAGAGATGGCGGTAGAAGCCATGGAATCAAATGAACTCCATGTACAAAAACAAGGTTTGACCTTGCTTGACCCGCCCGAACGGGTAAAACCTATAGTCAGAAATTGGTTTACGTTAAAAAGGGTCGACATGAATGGTAATGTTCATACTTACAAGGCAATATTGGTTGCGGGGGTTACAAATAAAGACAAGAGATTGACTTTGACGAAACCTTCTCACCAAGAGCTTTGCTTAAGTCAATCAATTCGATTCCGCTTGCGATAGTAGCATACCATAACTATGATATCCGCAAATGGATGTCAAGATTGTATTTCTTACTGGAATCTTAGCGAGGATGTGTACATGACACAACCTCGAATGTTTTGAATTTACAGAGTCAAACAAGGTATGCAAACTACGTAAATCCATATATGGATTAAAGCAAGCCTTTGAAGTCGGAATCTTCGTTTTGATGAGACAATCAAAATGTTTGATTTTATCAAAAATGAAGATGAACCATGTGTATATAAAAGGGTTAGTGGGAGTAAAGTCGATTTCTAATTTTGTATGTGGATGACATACTATTATTAGAAACGATATCCCAATGTCGAAATCAAGAAAATTGTGGTTATCCAAAAATTTCTCCATGAAAGATATGGGAGAGGCAACGTACATTCTCGGATAAAGATCTATAGAGATAGATCTAAGAGAATGCTTGGCCTATCTCAAGATATGTACATAGATAAAATCTTAAGAAGATTTAGCATAGAAGAGTCCAAGAGAGGACTCGTCCCATCTGCATGGGATCTATCTCTCAAAAGAGATGTGTCCAAAGACACAAATTGAAAGAGATCGCATGGATAGAATTCCTTATGCATTAGCAATAGGATCTATCATGCATGCAATACTATGTACTCGATAGGATGTTTCATATGCTTTGAGTGTCACAAGCAGGTTCCAAGCGAACCCTGGCGAGAAACACTGGATCGCAGTCAAGAACATCCTTAAAGTTTTTAGGAAGGACTAAAGACATGTTCTTGGTATATGGAGGAAATGAACTTAGAGTTCAAAGTTATGCCGTGTCAGCTTTCAATCTAATAAAGACATGTTCTTGGTGTATGGAACTAAAGACATGTTCTGGATATGTATTTACTCAAAATGGTGATGCGATCATTGGAAAAGTTCTAAACAAGAAACGATCGCTAATTCAACTACGTGGTTTAATATATAGCCGCTTCTGTATGCGAAAGAAAAACAATCTGATCAAGAAGTTCATTATCGAACTTGAATAGTTCCTAGCATTGTTGATCAAATAACTTGTATTGTGATAACAATGGAGCCATCGCACAAGCGAAGGAACCGAGGTCTCATCAATTATCCGATATATATATCGAGGCAAAGATCATCTCATCGAGAGATAATCTTAAGAAATTATATAAAGATAGAACGAGTCCTAACATACGATAATGTAGCGTATCCTTTGACAAAGTTGTTGTCCCAAAGACAAGCATGATGGTCATGCTAAATTTGATGGTATTAAGATACCGAGTGATTGGATCTAGTTTGTATGAGACATTTTGTGATATACTTTTGTTAGACATTGAAGTATATGAACAAATTGATTAATTAAATGCTTGTCTACATTTTAATGGCATATCTCGTTATTTTAAATTTTATTATTTAAAATAATAGAGTCCGAAGAAAAGTTCACAAGAATTTGTTAATCACAAGGTGTTGTGATTGTGAGATACAAGTTATAAATAACTTATTCTTGAAATATCCCTAGTCATAGTAATAATGAGATACTTGATATCATTATTGCGGATAGACTAGCATGTGTTGCATTTCTTTTAAAGAAAGTAGTCGATCTCACGAGCTAAGATGTAGAGGACATCCGAATGAACACATGAATGCATTGTTATGAGAACATGACATTGATGATCCGCCTAGAGATTCCACATGGATAACTATCCAAGCGCCGCGGTAAATCTCTAATGCGCGGTTGTGGATTTGGTCCTTTGACTTGAGGACATCATAGAATCTTATATGAGGACCATCAGCTTTGGCGAGCGCTTGATGGGGCTCAAGATTCGAGTCACCGTGAAGACGTCGTGACGGTATATAGTGAGAATCATATGAAGGTTGTGAGTGTCCAATATGAGGATTCGCCACCCCGGAAAGTAGGAGATTATAACCCGCATTTTGCCCACTTAAGTTGATATAAATTTCCTCGTCGGGGGTGGAGTTATGAGTTGAAAATGTTTCAATCATAACTAGATTAGATCAACGAAGAGTTGAGGTGAATAACATAATTGGTTGAAATGAGATTGACGCCGATCCATATCTCTTAACCAATCGGGTTATATTGATGAAGGGATTATATTTCCACCAGAACCGTACATATATTGGTTCTGTCATACCACATGACATTTTCCTTCACATGGATTGCTTTGACACATTGCTAGATGTCAATCTTGACGGCGAAGTGAATTGATCGATCTTGGTGAATCGATTAGAATATCATCGCGCTTGCCATCGTGAAAGGGAACCTAATGGGTCACACACATAAAGTGAGAATTGAGCATCCGGAATTGGACCTTGTCCAAGTGGGAGATTGTAAGAATTAATGTCCAAGGTCCAAATAGTCGGGTCGGACTTAATTCCTTATTGGACCAAATTAATTAATTAGATTAATTAATCAGGCCTGCTTTGTTGATGGGTTCTAGTTGGACTAGAACTAGGGCTGTGGTTAGCCCTACCTATATATACAAGGCCACAACAGATTAATCGTAATGCTTGTTTTACATTACTTGCTAGCACCGGTAAAAGACAACCCAATCAACTTCTCCCAAAAGGTTCCGCTTTCATCTCGTTTCTTGATCGTGGAAGTCCAGATCGTTTCTTCTTGCCGTGGATCACCATTGAGGTCGGACATCCGGACAAATGGTATTGAAGATCGCACATCCAACCAATCGAGATAATCGATATCACGATATTCATCAAAGGTAAACTTCTATCACGAATTCTCTCTAAGTGCAAGGTTGATCCGTGCTTATAGGAATTGAACTTTTAATTCCACTGCATGTATACCTCAATTCCTTACATTTTATACATGCAAACGCACACTTTCTAGTATAATTTTATGCTATCTCAATCTCCAAAAGATACTCGAACCAAAATCGGTGATAATCCAAACTTTGATATTTGAATTTCATGGGTGGTTGAAAATATTATTTTCAATGGTGATGGTTTATTGCAATTAAATTATTTGCATATTTATAACAAATCGTTCTTACGTCGTTAAAATTACCTAAAAAAAATATGTCAACAAGTTCGCAAACATTTAATGGCAATCGTATCTAACTTATGAATCTAGATAATAAATATATGTTTTTATTAATCTAATTATAAACGTCTTTGAAACATGTTATAGTAATTAATGATATAATAGTTAGTTAATTTAACTTGATTTGACTCGTCACGATTTACAATTTCTAGCGTAACATTTGTATTTATATATAAGCTTGCATTCAAACTTATAATTCACGGAAATTCAATAGAAAATGAATATACACAATAAATACGACTCGATTATTTAAATCATAAGTAGCAAGGAAAGGTGGTGGCTCTCGACTTGTTTGAATTAAAAATCTTAGTTCATAAGTTTCCTTGTACATGCTCGATCAATTATTTGAAAAATAAAATTTAAGAAGCTGAAGAGAGTTGCACATTGATAATTATAGGTCTTCTTCTCCTCCAAGTGCGACGACAGCAGTGGTGGAGACCTGCAAAAGGTGGTGGGGCTTTGTCCCCCGTTTCCACTCCGACGTGATAATTAATATAGTATAAACTCAAATATGCAGGATAACAATATTGAGTATATATGTTCTGTTTTTACCTGGAGGGTTGATCTCCTATTTATAGGAATGACCCGTGACTCTGTATCTTCAATGGTCATTAATGGCGGGTGCCTTTTCATCTTCCTCATAATTAGGATTTAATGTGAGACGTTTCGTCTTCTTCAACTGCTGGTGTTTCATATTTCCAATGGATGTGGGTGACTGTTGTTCTATCTACTGTAGGCGGGCATATAAGAGCAATGAGGCGGGCGGACCGACGAGGCGGGAAAATCGACGAGGCGAGCAGATTACTTAAGACAGGCGTCCATAGGAGAGCAGCAGTCATTTACCAAAGTGTAATCATATTTATCATCATAAGCTCCTCTACTTTTCATGGACTATTGTCAATGAGAAGTAGAAATATTGCCTTTTAATCATCTACCTTTGACCAAAACTTTTGAGAAATAATTCATGTAATAAATAATTCATTATTTATTTATAATAAAAAATATATGGTAATTAACTGACCAAATATAGAATAAATATTTTGGGCCTAATCTGAAATTGATATGGGCTTAGATTTTAGCCCCATTTAGAAGATTTTTTTTATATATATATAAGAGAGGTAGAGGGATATTATTTGTAGTATTCCCATATCTCTCGGTTGGGCTGAACTCTCTTCGACCGGTCTCCTCTTTTACTGCCTAATTCATAGAGGTTTTTCCTTCTTTCGCCGCTCTAAGGTAATTTTTTCATTCTTGTGCCTTTTTCTTCGAGAAAATTTCAGCCTTCTTCTTAGATGTATAAGACGGTGGTCACCTCTAGTAGTGGTTCTTCAACCAATAATTCTAACAAAGAGCCCTTCTTATCGCGCCTATCTATAGGAATAGATGATAATTTTCACCAATTGAAGAATGGACATTTGTTAGTTCTTTAGGATGTGGTGGACCTCGATATTTGAATGATCTTGTTGATGAACTTGACGCAGGTCCAGACGAAGGAAATTCATTTATAGCTCAAAACTATTCTACCCGAGACGAAACCGGGACGGGGCGGCACTCAAGCCCAATGCCCGCCCCCGCCTAGGGGCGGGAGGCCGCACCCGCTCCCGACTAGGGGCGGGCGGCCATGCCCGCCCAGTTAGGGCGGGCGGCCATGCCCGCCCCTGTTGGGAGTGGCGGCCAGTGCTCGCCCCTGCTGGGACGGGCGGCCTCAGGCCGCTTTTTCCCGATATTGACCCTATAATTGACTTTTCATCCTCCAATGGATTGGTAGATTCGATGCCGATTCTTCTCAAATGTCTCGCCCACTCAATATTCAAACCGAACATTCTCCAAGTGATAATTTGATAGAATTAGATATACCAAATGATGCCGTGATTTACAATTCAAAAGTTTTATGAAAATGTTGAAAAATATGAATTACCTCCGGCCATATATACCGAGTTCCCCATTCTAGTGAAAGAATTCCGTGATCGGACCCTTTGAAGTGGTAGTTTCATCGTGATAGCATGACAAATTGGTTTAAGATTTCTCTTCATCCTTTATTTGTTTCTTTCCTCAACAAATTTCATGTCACTCTTGGCCAATTGACCCTAATTCTTGGCGCATATCAACTTACTTTTTATATTTGTGCCTTACAAATAATATTGAGCCGTGTTTAAGGCTTTTTAGAAGTGTATTTGACATGTATCCTGTGCTTGGGAGTAATCACATGCGTGATATTTAACTTAAGGTAAAATTGTTAGTACCTCACTTTTCCAGCTCAAATAGCGGTTGGAGGAGACGCTTTTTTTGTTCGACCCGAGGTAGGACAGCCCCTTAGAACTTGTTGGAGAACTCCTTTTGCAAACACTTTAACGAGCCCCTAGATCTTGATCATGAATTGAAAACACGATTAGATAAGTTTTTACGCTTGACGCCTCGGATCACAAATGAACGAGGTGTTATCTAATGAGAACTTGAGACGGGTTCACATTGGATCACCCGAGGGTAGGCTACTTTTTATGTCTTTATTCTTTTGGACTCTTCGCCACCCGCATTTGTTTCATTAATTTCTATTTTTCTCACAGATATGGATAATTTTGACTTTGAGGCGCTGATGGATGTGGCAGATTCGCCATCGATCTCAAGACCCGCCTTTATCTCCTTTAAACAAAAAGAAAAGGCGGTGATAAAGGAAAAAGCTATCGCCGAGATAATAACAGCTTGCCCTCGCCCGCTCGTGTCAAGACTACCGTGGGTAATGATGCCCATGCTTTCAAGGAGTTCGATTTCCTCCTGTTGATTCGATCGCTGAAGCCGAGATCATGTTAGTCATGTGAATGAGAAGCTCATTGACAATTTAAAAATAAAGAAGCGGTACGCCATGCGTCAGACATGTACACCAACCATCAGTAGGTAAGTCAGTTATATTTTGATAATATCTATTGCTTTCTCACTTAACTTTTATCCTCCATTTAATTTCAATCTCTTCTATTATGCGATGATGCTTGTTATGGAGGAGAAAGTACTACGTGATTTGGAGAAATTGGAAAAGTGTGCAAATTGATAGAGACCATGACAAGAAAAAAAAGTCAGAGAGTAGATGCGCCTTTGTTGGACAAGGCAACAAATTGGCGTCTAAGAAAAAGATAATGAGAATTTTCTCCTTCAAAAGAGGTAGACCAGACCGCAAAAGTTGGAGATTGCATATGATGAGGCCATAGAAAGGTACAAGTTGTCTCGCCAATACAAGGGTAACTTACACATGTATGGCGAGAATCTTTGAAAGCCGCTATCAAAATGACCAAGGAGTGGTCGGTTGATGATCATCCTGGAGATAGACCCGGATAAATTTGATAGGTATCTCGAGGAAACGCCGAGTCAGCAGATTTAGCTACTCAGAAGGTCAAAGTGACTAACCATGGAGGGGTTGGATCTCAACCTGCTGGCTCTCATGATGATTAGACAAGTGGTTTTATTTATTTTAGTTTCATGGCGGTTGTCCCGCTTAATCATGAAAATTTTAATATTCACTATTTCCTTTCAAATATCGTTGATTATCATGAATTTCAATTTTGTATGTTCGTCATAAAACATACATCATTAATAAAATTATTTTTCACTTTATAATTGTTGGTTGCAATGTATACATCATTAATAAAATTGTTTTGGTTGCAATGTATAATATAGTATATCCTCCCCCGAACAAAAGAAAGTGAAAACAAGTTGAAAAAATTTGGAAATAATCGAATAGTCGTGGACTAAAGTCGGGGCCACCCCCTGAGTGAGGCGGCGCCCGCCTATGGGGCGAGCGCGCCACCCTGGGTGCCCGCCCTCTCGGGAGGCGGGCGCCCGCCCCTTTGTGGTGCGGCAGTGCCCCCGCCCCTATGGGCCGGTACCCTTTTTTTTTTTCCTAATGAACCTATGATTAGGGTTCATCATCCGAATTTATAAAACAATGGCTTATCACCTTACTTTTTCGAGCCATGGGCTTATCGCCTTACTCGTAGAGTCATAGGTTTATCATCCTGATCTTTTGATTAAGGTTTATCACCTTAATTTTTAAGATATAGGCTCATCACCGTACCCATTGATTTACAGGCTTAACGCCTTGTTCGTTTCATTAAGGTTCATCACCTTAATTTTTAAGATATATGCTTATCGCCTTACTTTTCGAGACATAGGCTCATCGCCTTGGTATGTTGAATAAGGTTCATCGCCTTGATCTTTGAGATATAGGCTCATCGCCTTGATATGTTGATTAAGGCTCATCGCCTTAATTTTGGATACACAGGCTCATCGCCTTGATCTTTGAGATATAGGCTCATCGCCTTGATATGTTGATTAAGGCTCATCGCCTTAATTTTGGATACACAGGCTCATCGCCTTGATCTTTGAGATATAGGCTCATCGCCTTGATTTTTTAATTAAGGCTCATCGCCGTAATGTGATTGTAGTAGCAGTTGAAGAAAAAATTCGTATTGCCCGATAAAACCTTAATAGAGACCATATCAAGTAATAAATGGTTGCTGTAGGTCGAGTTTAGTAAGTGCACCAGGACTTCTCAGCGAAGCTGATTCTTCCGTAGCACCCTCATCATCCATCCGCGTGGGCATTTTATTGAATTGGAAATCAAATGTAGGAGTACTTATTTAATACAACTACATATACTTGCTTCTAAAGAAAAAGAAAAGTGATAAATTACTGATAATATTTATTCAAAATCTGACCTTCAGCTATCACCATTTCCCTAGTAAGTTCTAACAGTTCGATTCGTCCTTTAGGTTGTTCGATATCAAGCATCATTACCGTATTTTTGAGAAGAATACTGTCTACATAACACCTCTTTGATGCTTGCTGGTCACCTCTCACACATCCTACTCTACGACTAGTGGGAAACTTCATCACCTGGTGATACGTGAAACCACGGCCCTAGTCGCATTCAAAAGTGGACGACCATAAATCACATTGTAGGCCATAGGAGCTTTTACCAACAAGAAGCTAGTCATTATCACCACACTAGCCGGGTAAGTACCTAAAGTCACCCCTGTAATTTAATTGTTCCCTCCGTATAACTGTAGCTCCTCCAAACCCATGGAGTGGAGTTGTGACAGGTTTGATCTTGCTAGGTGATATCTTCAATCCTAGGAAAACTCCCCAAGACATAACGTCAGCTGCACTACCATTGTCTACCAACACCCTCTTCACATCAAAATCGGCAATATCAGCTACTATTACTAAAGCATCATCATGTGGGCAAGTAACATCTTTTAAATCCTCATCATTAAAAGTGATATTCTGGCTAAACCTTTCATTTTTATCTATCGAAATATATCTACTAGCCCGGCATAGTTCTTCCGTCTTTGAATTAGAGTCACCTCCCGCAAAGAATACCACCAACTATGACATTTATAATACCAAATACGAGGAGGTGGTTGTTGATATTCACCTCTTTTCCCTTTTTTTTATCTGTTTTCACAAATTTGGATAGTATTCCTCTTTTATAAGTCTTTCTATTTCCTCCTTTAGTCTTTGGCAATCCTTTGTATCATGTCCATGATCTCGATGGAATTTATAATACTTGGTCTCATCTCTCCTATGTGGTGGTGCCCACATCTTTTTGGGCCATGCGAGCTCTTTCATATTTCGGATTTCCATCAGGATGTTAGTCCCGAGGTGTGCAATGTGTACTATACGTCTCAATTCCAAGACCAAATCGATTAGGACCGGATGGACCATTTTTGCTTGCCTTTGTCTTCTAGTGGATTTGGTCTGCCTCAGGTTCTTTCTTTTGTTAGACTCGTGTTCTTTTCGATCCTTCATGCCCTTAGTAATAAAGAAGGCCTCTTCCGCATCCACATATTTATCTCCTCTCCTTAGCAACTCGTGCAGTATCGTAGGTTTTAGAGAGTGACATTTTGAATGGATGATCATGAGTTCCATTCATCATAGCAAGATGACTACAAGCAGACATCCAGAGATCCTTACTTTCCAAAGTAGCCCTATTGAATCCGCAATGAAATCTTTCAACAATTCATCTTTGTCCCGGGTCAACCGCATCAAAGTTAATAGCGGTTTTCTTAGAACGCTTGCTTACCGCAAGTATGCAAAGAAACTTCTTAGAAAAATCATCAAACGTCTTTAATTGACTTTGGGGGAAGAGTGGCTACCCAATCCTCGGCTTCACACCTAAGTGTGGGCGGAAGGCCCCGCACATATCATTGCGCTGTGGGTAGCCCTCAACCTCATCAAATCGACAAAAGCTCGAGGTGATCGACAAGGTCACCGATCCGTCAGATTTCTCCATCTTTGGCTGCTCAAATCCCGTGGCAATGGAACTGCTATCACTTCGGAGAAAAAAAGAGTCTTCTTCCAACACCATAGATTGTTGTTCATCGCCTTTTTCAACATAGCCTCGGCTATTTTACGACTCATCATGTCCTCCGATCGTTTGTTCTAGGGGTTAACACAGTGTCTCAACCAGAGTAGGCGTTGGCACCCACGACGGTTGTCCCCAAAGTGGATTTGGACCAGATGCCAAATGAATTGAGGTGAGGTGTAGAAAATGGAGCTAATGAACTCGGAACCAACGGTGGAGTCATTGTTCGGCGGTGTTTCCATCATTGGAAAATTATGAACCAACGGAGGGGCTCATGGCGGTGCTTCCGCTGGCTTGAAAATTATGATTCTGGAGGTGCCTCCGGTGGCGAGGGTCCTAAAGGCGGCGGTCGGGACTCGGGATGGAACGTCCAGCGTGAAGGTCCCGCTGCTGAAGGGCCAGACCTTGCGCGATCGAGAAACCGTAGTGTTACGACACTCGAGCAAAGCCGCTAAGGTCGCCACTGAGCTTGCAACGCCAGTAAGTTGAGCGTGCGAAGCAAACTCTCTGTGGATGATTAGTGGCGATTAGACTCAGATCCGCATCCCCGATGCGGGTCGCCGGGGCGTTGCATTCTTAGTTCTTCCGGTTCGAGCCATGATTTCTTATACGGTTTCCCACGAGACGGCGCCAATTGATAATTATAGGTCTTCTTCTCCTCCAAGTGCGACGACAAAGCAGCGGTGGTGGAGACCTCGCAAAGGTGGTGGGGCTTTGTCCCCCGCTTCCACTCCGCGTGATAATTAGTATAGTATAAACTCAAATATGCGGGATAACAATATTGAGTATATATGTTCTGTTTTTACCCAAAGGGTTGATCTCCTATTTATAGGAATGACCCGTAGCTGTATCTTCAATGGTCATTAATGGCGGGTGCCTTTTCATCTTCCTCATAATTAGGATTTAATGTGGGACGTTTCGTCTTCTTCAACTGCTGGTGTTTCATATTCCCAATGGATGTGGGTGAATGTTGTTCTATCTACTGTAGGCGGGCATATAAGAGCAATGAGGCGGGCGGACCGACGAGGCGGGCAGACCAACGAGGCGGGCAGATTACTTAAGACAGGCGTCCATAGGAGAGCAGCAGTCATTTACCAAAGTGTAATCATATTTATCATCACACACTCACCGCTTGAGAATTAAATTATAAGTCTAGAAGTCAATATTGTTACGGTTTTGGCTTATATTTATATACTAGTTGTAGGACGTACGATACACTTAAGATGGTTCATAAGATAATTACGTTATTGTATTTTAATTTATAATCTATACAGATATAAAATAGTTCGAATATAATTTGCAGCAAATGGTTTAAGAAAATTAACACTCAACAAATATAAAATGGTCAATCAAAAGTCACACTTTTTAAATATAAATATAACAAACAAACAGTTATTTTAACAAACTACAATTTACAACCTAGAAAAACTTGTGGTTGATTGCATAACTGTTTTCGAACTTTTTACTAAGCAAAATAGTAGAAGTTGAGAAAATACATATAATTTTTATAACCAAATTCATAGTGCTATAGACAGACAAAAAGAAACAAGAAGAGCTTTGATTATCAAAAGTTGCTCTCAACATATGTATTTTCAAATCATAAATAATCTATCATGTTTATAAAATCATAAGCGTGATCCTTCATAAGCGTCAAAATAAACAAAAAATTATAACACATTAGAACAACTTAAAAGTCAACGAAATGGAACTTTTTGGAACTTAAGACAAGAAAATCATTAATTGACCATACCTCTTTTATTGTATTATTATTATTATTTTTTTTTTTTTACTTCATGGAATATATCTGTTCAAGAATATGAAAAAAAAAAGATCCTCATTAGATCTCCATAGAAGTTCAATACAAGAAAAATTGTGTATCTATACAATGCATTTTGAAAATAGATTTTAAACAGGTGCTCTAAATGATATACACAGGTACAACGTTTAAATAAGAAACAAAAAGGGTAATTATATTCTCACTACAATTTTTATTATCTACACTATGTTTTAATTGCAATGAAGGCCCACCAATCTATGAAAGCTTATATTCCCAACATTTTTTTTGCGCGTTTTTATTGTTAATTTTCAATTAATTTTTACATCTTGTATTAGATGACGATTTTTGTCCAAATATTCTAATAATATGCATTAAAATGAGGGACAAATATTTTGTCATAATTTTATATTTGTTATTTATTTTGTTTATTTAAAAATATGAGAGACCAAAAAAATATTTTTACGCCCTCTTAATTAATTTTTTGAACAGAAATCATCATCAAATACAAAGATAAGATGTACTAATTAATAGGTTGATGATAAAAAAAAATATATAATAACAAATAGTTAGGGACATAAATGTGAAAATTAGATATTGTTGAGGACTTTTATTACAATTATAAAATGTGGTGTGATTAAAAAAAAGTGTAGTTTAAATAAAATTACCCAAACAAAAAAAAATGATAAAAAAATAGAAGACAACCACTTCTCAAGCTGACATGTGGCAATATAAATAGTAAATATTTTAGACTCTTTTATTATAGGTAGATGTGTGTGAAATTACGTTTTATTTGAAAAAGTAAACTTGTAAAAATAAAATTTAAATATCAACGGATGATATTAGAGTTAGGGTCAAAACTAGCCAGGTAGACTATTGATGAAAATCTCATAAATGTACGAGATCGTTGATAAGTAATAGTAATAATGAGAAAATATCGTTTCATGAAAATTTAAAATTTAATTAAAATAAGCTCAATTCGAACACACAAATTTGTATAATTGGGGTTGAGTGATTGTATCTAAATATATTCTATAAAAGCAATTTAAAAATAATTACAAAGATGTCTTGAAGAAAAATTTAAGGAGAAAACACTAGGACTCCGACACCACCGTTGTGATCCATTTTAATTTTTAATTCTCATAATTAACTCAATTTGTACTTAACTTGACAATTAATAATCCTATTTCGCCTAATGATATCTCTCGAGTAGAGTTAAACTAATTTTATATACGATCCAAAATATATCTACAACGGATTCGAATACATAAAAATGAATTCAACTTATGGATTATTCAACTATGATTTCACAAAGCTTAAATAAGAGATTGTCTCTAACTCCTATCTAACTTTGTGTTGTTTGTCGAAATGTGTTAACACCTAATTTGAACCTCTTAAAAGTAAAATAAGTCACAAAGAAGATCAAAGGGAATAAAAAATTGACATCCATCAATTAAACATAGATTGGAGATAGGAAAACGGGAATTCTCGAATTAAAACTTCAAACACAAGGTAACATCATCACCATCCAAGCATGATATTGTTTAGCTTAACATCTTTAATGTGCAAATAACAATTGAAAGTAAATCACCTAGATTATTTGAATATGGAATAACCGAGATTAGAAATCTCAAGCTCTTGAATGTCTTCAATGAGCGCTTGAACAATCCTCTTCACAATCTTCCTTGAAAACCAGGCTGTTTTGTGCGTTTTTGATTTGGATTCGTGCTAACAATTAAAAGATTATTCAGACAATGTGTAAGAAACAAGACCTTTTGAGACAAAGTCTCAACAATGGGTGTTTAAATTGAAAAATTATATTACACAACTTGCCTCTAAAAGGCGTAAGCACACAAAGTCACAATATTCGAAAAATAAAGAGTAAAAGATTTGAATGTAAATTCACATATTTCTTGTGAGATAGTTGTTCGTCCATTTTTCCATTGCCATACTTTGTTTATATATTGATCACCATTTGCACAATTCTCGTCCATAACTGACCATCATCTCATACCACTTCTTCTAAATAACTTCCCATTACTATCATGGCCGTAATAACTTCCCATAACCTCCCATAATGCTTCATTTACTTGCTAGCAGTTACCTTGGATTGTGGACCACGTAAGAAATCGCTTCATTACCTGCGCGATGCAGTTATCACCTTCCTTGCCCAAGCCTTGCTCTACTCGCTATATCATTTGTATGTTTTGGGCGATTCTTTTCTTAGCAATTCACCCAGACTCTATGTTTGGACTTCTCTTTTTGGGCCTTTGTTTAGGTCCTTATTTTAAGAATATTTTGTGTATCAACAATTATCCCATAATATAGCTTAATTAATGTTAATAATTAACTTTGCTATATTTAAAACTTTACACTCTTTTCCACGTTCTTTGAAATTTCAAAAGGTAAAAAACTTCTTGGTATTCTCTTCTTGGCGACACTGACGTGCATCCTCCTTTTTGGCAAAACTTTGCCACGTCGCTCACATATAAAACCACACTATCAATTATTCTTCCTTACATCTTCATTTCATTTTACCATTTCACCGCGAAAATACCATTGTTATACTTATCCTTACTTGCAATGGCATCAACAAATTTTCTTTCTTTTGAAGACTATCATGTTTTTCTTTCTCAACCCTTCATCACTCCAGGTAGTTTACTACTAGCAAACACTCGACATTACAAATTTTATTTAGGCCCAAAGATTCAACGTTGTTGACGCAGCTTGGACGCCTCCCATCGCCTGATTTTTCCCACGTCTTATACTTTTCCTTTTCTTGAGCCACTTCCATTACCTTCACTCTGTAATGCTGGCATACGTACATGGCCCAAGTCAAATACCAGTTTTCGTTCTTGGCATAAACGCATGGTTGGTAACGGCCCTACTAGAAAACTTTTTGACCGAGCCAGAATTTTGGAGCTTTTAGAGCCCACCCTTGATATTCCTGCCTTTGACCCCACTTTATTCTCCATCGCCTTGTGCTTTTGGGCTTTTGATTACAACACCTTCGTTTTCCTTTAATCCTAATGTCTACCACTTTAGGGATATTAGTGCTTTAATTGATTTACCTCCAATTGGTGCCGCTATCTCACCTGCAATAGTTGTTACTCATACACCTCCATCGATTGAGAAACAATTTTTGGCTCCTATAAGCAACTTCTAACCCTTCGCGGCAATAATGCAGCTGAGCCCATCCATGTTGAACATGTAGCTTTTATCCACTACTGGTTGTGTATGTTTGTTATCTGTGTTCCTAGTATTAAGCCTTCCATAGGTTACCTACCTATTTCTAGTGAACTCGTACATGGTAAACTTTTAAACCTTGGCTCTTTTGTTTTGGCAGGTCTTTATAGAGGCATGGCAACCTTTCAAAACTAATTGCGATCATCTCGCTTCTCCCATCGGTGGTAGTGGGCCCTTTGACTCGCCTAGTTATTGCTTAGAGCGTGCTTCCTTCCTTCCTCAGCTACTCGTCCAGTGTTAGTAGTTAATCAACTTAGTCCAACAACTCAAATCAGTAGGGATATTTTTACTTATTTTTATACTCTAAATTCTTTGTCTTCTTACTTCTCTTTTTCTGCACATCAAATTCCTTTGTATGTTCAACCTCCTTCAAACTTTAATGAAGTAGAAGCCTCTGTATCTATTTGGGCTCAATTTTTAGTTGGACAAGAATTGTTCTATGGTTTGATTACTGGAACCAATGTGAACGCTGGAGTTGAAGTTTATGCTACTCAATTCTTCGCTCGTCAATTTAGGTTCGGCCAGACTTGGCCAATTCCTCCTTGCTATTCAAACAATTTTAAGGAGTGTTTTTGTACCATTACTTGAGATGAAGCGAAAATTATTAAGAGCCGTAATAATTCTCTGATGACCGATTTTTCTCTTGTGCCTTTCAATCATACCTTTGCTACTCATGCTCTTTTCAACGAATTTTTGCCCAACGTTAGGCATACGTTTTTTGTTTCCTATGTTCATTTTATGTTTCACACTCTTGAATCCAATCCTCCATCAAAGTCTCCTAGAAAAATTCTTATTCATCTTGGAACCATCCCAATTGGCCCATAATCTCCCTCATGCATGTATCGTTCTCTTCGAATTAGCTTCATGAGAAAAGACATATGATCGACTTACGACTTCGCTTCACAATTTTCATTCCAAAAACCAAACAATGATGGAGCGAGGAAGAGATGCACCGACTCCTATGTATCCAATCTCTTCCTAATAGTACATTATAACTAGTAGGACCATCTATTATAAAGAAAATTGTGGTCCTCGTTGTACTCTCCACTAATATGTCTAATGGCATTATTCCATTGGCCGAAGTAGCTCATCCATTGAAACTAGTCATAATTACACTCGTCGGAATCAGGTCGTTCTCAGATTTTGCAAACTTTTTTATCATTCTGTAAGGGATGTATTTATTGCCGCCCTATTATCAATGTGAACTTTGACAACTGAAATGCCATTAACCAAAGCTTTGACATATAGGGGTCTGAGATGCTTAGTTAATTTCATTGACGGTTTCTTGAATATAACTATTTCCTTCGCATTTTACTTCTACCTTTTCATTATTTTCTTCTACCTTAACTTCGTCTGATGGGCCCACTTGTAATATTTCTTCACCACAATTTCTCTTTACTTTCTCAAATTGCAAGATATCCTTGATGGCTCTACCCAACCCGTAGATGCACTATTACATAAGGTAACCCAAATTTCTCCGTCTAAGGCACCCTTTTCTTTCTTGTAGGCATTTCATACAAAACATAATAATCGAATGATCTGTTAGATGGTTTTTCCAATAGGCCTACTACTATATTACATTCTTAGTATAACTGTTTGAGTAGATTGTTGTACGAAATTTCTCTAATTCTTCACTTTGCTTCCAAATCAATTTCTTCTTCTATGTGTGTCATTCCATCATCTTTCTCTTCATCATTGCTATGATTGAATTGATTCCCAGCGGATGTACCTTTTCCACATTCCAACGTACACACAGCTTCTTCATTTTCTCCCATCATCTCTTCATCATGTTCTTGATTTCTGTATCTTATTCTTATCCATCCTCAAGGACATTCTCATTTTCCACCTTACCCTCAATCGTAGCTTTTGAATGTTCCACACACTGTTGTTGTCTCATCATCTGTCCATAGTTTCTTTGGAAACATTTTTGTTGAGTTCTAGTCATTTCATTAAATGGAATTGCCCTCATCACTTTAGAATTGTATGAATGCCAAATATTTGGGCGTTGACGTTGTGGTTTGAACGTTTTGATGCCCTAGAACGACCCTTGGTGTCTTTTATGGAATGGTCTTACCTGCCATCCAAATGGACGAAAATTAGCGACGTCAACTGGACAAGTTTGTTGTTCATACAACATTTCTGTGACATTGCAAATCTCATTATGGCATCTAGCACATGAATTCATTTCTTCACTCACCATCGCTTTTTCTTTTAAACCCTCAAATGCTACTGGGACGTGGTTCATCCTCACCATTGTCAACCACTAACTTGAATCTTGGGAGACCAAATTTGTTCAGATTCAAGATGACCATATTGACATCTATTGGCTGCGGGAATGAATTTTCATCCACTGCCATCTTTTTCTTAGATTCTAATGTGATTCGCCTCGACTCAATAGCATCCTACAAGATATGACGAAGAACCAAACAACTATTAGTCGTATGAGACCATGCATTATGACATTTGCAATATTTTTTACCATTGATTTACTTAGGGTTTGGCGCTTATATTTTTCACTTAGCCTTATTTGTTTATCTTTATATAATCGATCAAATATTGTGTCGGCTTTTGTTATGTCGAATGAAAATGTTCTAGCCTTTTTATTTTCTTCTTTTAGAGGCTCATTCTTTATAGATATGTCTGATTTAGCCATTATCGAGCAAGCATAGATGTTTATCTTGATCAATTCGGCCGGATACACTTTGGCTTTGGCTCGATCTTGGCTAATGTCGACATCATGCATATCAAAATTTAGGTCTCAATAATATGTTCCCTTACTAAAATTCTTCATTTATTCCTCATCTCTTAACAATCGCTCATATCTTATGACGCAAGCTTAAGTTGAAATAGATCAGAGAATTTTCTATCTTAGAACTTCTTTTCTAAATCAAAATTCATGAAACTCGAGCGATCCTTACAAATTCTTTTTCAGACAAAGGTACAAAATATTTATTTCTAGCCATTTTAAATCATTGAAGGAAAGATTCAGCCCGTTCATTTGGCATTTGACGCAAATTTGCTAATCTGCCAAAGTGACTTCAGTATTCGATTTTGTAAAATTGGGCATGAAATAATTGTTCTAATCACGCCAAGTTTGGACAAAATTTGCTGGCAAATTAATGAACTACGAAAAAGCTACCCCGCTTAGCAAATTTGGGATAATCTCATTTTGTGAAAATCAGTAACTTCACCACATTGCAATGTGCAACGTCCTATATGTTCTAAAGTGGACACTTCTCCTAAACCCGTGAACAAAGAAAATTCAGGCACCTTATATCCTCTAGGCCATGTATATGCTTGATCTACCCAATTTAGATAAGACTTTCTGTACGTGGGCCAAATTATTGGCCGCATTCCAAAAGCCAACTGATCTTGTATGATTTTCACAACTTGATCTCTTATAATAGCATTAGAATCATAAGGGACTCCTATGTGTTGGTGTACATATGATACTGCATGAGGCCTAACAACATTTGGCCTTATGTTTGGCATGAAAGTGACATATTTGGCCCATTATTGCCATTGAGTTATGGATTCTGCCCATCATTTGTGCGTGTTACATTTTGCCCCATATTTTGAACGTTTTCTCTCATATTAGAACTACCCCCCATGTTAGATGTCACAGCATCCCCTACGTTGGCCGTTGTTGGTCCCATGTGAGGCATTTCAACTTATTGACTTGTGTTTACAATTGGTGAACCATTACCTACAAGACTTCGGGTTTAGAAATGACCTCCTATGCCTAAAGGATTCGTTTGACATACTTGTTTTACCATTTTGTTTATAAGTTCGTTCAACATATTCAGTTGTTTAGCCATATGGTCATAATGATTATTTCCATTTTGAGTGAGTTTTTCTACATCACGAATATTTTGTAGACTTACCTATTCAACAATGTCTTGCGTGAGTTCGCACAACAATATGCGCATGGTGCGAGGGCTCAACTCCATCATTGACTCACAACAACTAGCACTTAGTCTCTCCATCTCCTGAGTACCACAATTGACCATTAAATTGCTCGATCACATAATGAATGTATTGTTGGTTTGTCGGCTCCTTGTCGAATTCTTTTGAGGCATGATGCTTCCAATCTTTCTAACACCAAAATGTCCTACTTGGCATGCCAAATTTTTTCGCGCATTTTTATTTGGATTTGTATTAACAATTAAAAATTATTCGAGACGATGTGTAATGAACAAGACATTTTGAGACAAAGTCTCAACAAGTGGTATTTAAATTGAAAGATTATATTACACAACTTGTTTCGCGTGTTTCGATTTAGATTCGTGCTAACAATTAAAAGATTATTCAAACGATGTATAAGGAACAAGACCTTTTGAGACAAAGTCTCAACAAGAGGTGTTTAAATTGAAAGATTATATTACACAACTTACCTTCAAGGGGTGCAAGCACACAAAGTTACAAGATTAAAAAAATAAAGAGTAAAAGACTTGAATGTAAATTCACATATTTATTGTGAGATAGTTGTTCGTCCCTTTTTCCATGGCCTTGCTTTATTTATATATTGATCACCATTTGTACAATTATCGCTCATAACTGACCATCTCTCATAGCACTTCTTCTAAATAACTTCTCATTACTATCATGGCCGTAATAACTTTCCATAACCTCACATAATGCTTCATTTACTTGCTAGCGCTTACCTTAGATTGTGGGCCACGTAAAAAATCGCTTCATTACCTGCGCGATGCAGTTATCACCTTCTTCACCTAAGCCTTGCTCTGCTTGCTCTTTTCTTAGCAATTCGCCTAGACTCTATGTTTGGACTTCTCTTTTTGAGACTTTGTTTAGGTCCGTAATTTAGGAACATTCTGTGTATCAACACGAGCAAACATCTAGATTGATGTAAAATTCTAAGAGAAACTCGTGTTTTTGCTTTTTTCTCTTTCCAATTTCGCGAACCCTGAAAGTGTGAGAATTATCCTATTTATAATAGTCAAATTAGGGTTGAAAATTTGTGCTCTAGGGTCTTTAACACATGCCCTAAAAATTTATCAAAATAACTGAATTTTTTCTTATGTAACGCCTGCTCAAACGGGCTTCCCGTATGCTCAAGCAGATAGAGACCCTCTATTTTTCCCAGTAAAGGCCCACTCGAGTGGGCATCATATCCGCTCGAACTGGCAGCTTAAGTTTGACCCTTTTCTAGCACGGGCCTTTTCATCTTTCCATGTTATTTTCTTCGTCTCCTAGCATCTTTTTTTCACTTTTGTCTTCAATGCTGTCCAAGTTCGAGTTTAATCCTATGTACAAGAAATGAAACAAAAATCAACATAATTTCCATTCCAATTACTCAAAACATGATTCGAACTCTTCTTTTAAAGTAAGTGTTCAAAATACACTTATCATAGACGCCAAGATAAATAATTATGCAGAAGGAAATTTAATCCTCAAACCTCTTGTTATAATAATTGTGAGGTACCAACCACTAATCCAACAATGATTCTTATTAATATATTGTGCTCAATAAACTATAACTACTCAATGCATTATACTTCAATAAGAAAAAAAAAAGAGGGAATTGGACAAACTACCTAAATTTAGAAGATTATATTAAAATATGTTTATTTTTTTTATAACATTTGATAAATTGATCAAATTTAAAAAATTTGGACAAAATTACTTCTAGATTATCAACTGAATATCTATTATATTCATTATCTTATCTTCCCAAGCTTTCCATTTCTCCTTCTAATTTAAACACCATCTCTCCTCACTTCTTCCACAATTAGCGCCGCCATAAGCTCCATTTCCCACTCCCTATTGTTATTTTTGTGGTCGGATTCTCTCATTCTTATCATTTATTCAAATATATTTGGAGATCTATGACCTGGTTTTGCTTTTTGAAAACGACGATCTATTTGAAAATTTTGAAATCAATTATAAGTTATTAAAAATTGAAAAATTAGTGTATTTTTATGTAGATTACATGAAATTTAAAATTTATATCTAGTATCTTTATTTTTGATATATTTTATGTTGTTGGATAATTTTTTTTTCGATTTAATTTGTATATTAATGGATTGTATTAGATATTGTGTTAAATTTACAAATTTTGTCAATCTAATTTGTTGGTATATTTTGTTGTCGGAGAATAAAATTGATTAGATTTTATCGAAATTAAGTAGAAAAATAGACACAAAACTCGTCTCTTCATCGACATAATGGACGATCATTTTGTCGATATCATCGAAAAATATATCGACAAAAATGACCGTCCATGCCCATTTTGTTGACATCGATGTCACATCGACATAAAAAAGGGAACCAATGTTCCCATTTTGTCCCACATCCGTAAACTTTGCCCATATTGTCGATGTGAACGGAGAAAATAGGCTTTGGTTCCCATTTTTATATCAACAAAATAGTACTAATTTGTACTTAATTTTGTTTATGTCTATTTTTGTCGATATCAATAGACAGAAATTTTGTGGACATCAACAAAAAATTTGTAGATGTCTACAAATTTTTTGATATCAAAAAATATTTGTTCTGAGATAAAAGTTTTTTTCGATCAACAAACGTTTTTTTCGATGTTCAGTTCGAATTAACATTCAATAGTTAAAAGTTAAAATTAAATAAGTGTCTAGGCTAAGTGATATAACTTTGTTTATATCATAGTACTACAAAAAAATGTCTATTTTTCATACTAATCTCTCAATTTATTTAACAAAAAAATTAATTGTCGATTTTTGGACTGATAGCTTCTTTTAGAAGCTATTGTATAATTGTCAACTACCTTTAAATTTTAACCACACAAAAATTGATTATTTTTATAAAATGGTATATTTGAAATTTTACATCTGAAAAATAATGTATTTATAAATATTATAAAAATTGTTATATTTCAACTCTACTATTTTTTTTTGGTATATTTGAAAATTCTCATAAAAAAATCAACTAATTAATATATTTGGGAAAAAAATCATAATATGGTTTCTGCGGTGCATATGTACTACTTTCTGAACATGATTGTACAGACCGATACACGCAAATGTCCTATTGTATGCCATTATATATATGTATGCCAATTATCATGTCCATATAGTGGTGAATTAGCTAAGTAGAGATCATGTAATGAATGGACACGCTTCATTTCACTATGCTTGAATAATGTATGGCAACATTATAAATCATTTCTAATCAATTATATTGAATAAAATTAAACAGTTTAATCATTTTGAATTGTGACATAATTGTTGGGAATTTGTCTTAAATGCCAAAAGTAAAAAGGTTTCAACTGTAAATATATAAGGCGGAGATTATATTACATTTTGTTTACAATTGTACTCGGCCCCTCGTTACTATTGGAAGAAAGAGATGCCAAAAATCTTTTTTCGTGTTGGAAAAGAAAGGTGATTACAAATTACCAAATATTGTCTCATCTAGAATGGAATTTTGGATGCGGATCGACAAGATTTCATCTTGGGTAGCCGAATTTTATCGAGTAAATTAGGTCACTTTTAGCAGCATACATCTATTATAAATTCATGTATTGTTCTCGTGTTTTAGTACGTGACTTGAGTGTTTTTTTTTTTAAAAAAAATTGTAAGTTTGACGTCTTAGTTGTTTTTTTTGTCCTCTTTGTGGGTTGTGCAAAGAGTAGAAATTGGTGAGTGTAGTAAAATTTAGGATATTATTTTTTTTTAAATACTTGAAAAATTTAGGTGAGTGAAATCTATATGATTGTAACGATTTTTCATAAAATAGAAATTTTTGACAGTCTATAAATTTTTCTCTTTCTTTATTTTTTTCTCGAACAAAAAAGCGTGTAGACAATAATAAATTAGTTTCACTTCCCAAAAATAATATTGTTGAATAATTAAAATTAATTAGTTGGTACATTGTTGAATAATGAAACATTATAAATCATGCTTGAATAATATTGTTGAACCATCCTTGCATGTACATAGAAATTACTTGTACTTGTGTCTTAACATACATTAACTAGATTATTCCAGCCATTTGACCAATCATACATTCACTTGAAAATCCCAACCACATGTGACACAGTCAAAGAATACTTAGGTAAATATTTCCTAATTTCTGTAATATGCTAAATAGATTCATTGTTTGCACCCTGCCTTCCTCTACAGTCTAAAAAGGTGTATTTATTGATTTAGTCCCTTCAAAAAATTATAAGTTTCTTTTTCCTAATTGGATTATAAGTCATTTTCAGTTATTTTTGCTTGTTGCACTTCTTTATTGCCAAACAATAATAACACCTTTTTACAATATGACTCATTTATTTTACAAATTTGATCAAATTCAACAAGTTGAAGTCAAAGGAAGACGTGGGTTGTGAGTTGGATCACGTGGTAACTACAAAAATTCATAGTTAGTTCTGAAAGACAATTGCATTTATACAAAATAGTGACTCGTATTGAACCTTTGATAAAGAAAGGAAACAAAATGATATCGCTTGACGAAAGCTAACATGAAATGATATTTAGTTTGAACGAGGATATTTTTGAAAAATTGCGAACAAAATCACACAACTACATATAAAATAAATAAATAATTTTATTCAATAAGTTAATTTTTTTAAGTTGAAATTCTAAATATTTACATTGAAAATTCGCTCTGTATTATTGTGTAGTTCTTAATAGTTAATAAATTGATAAGTGTCCATGTGAAATCGTCCAATTTCTTGGCAGTCGATGTGGACTACATTTTCTCCTTAACTATAAGCAATTTCTTTCTTTGTCTTTCTCAATGGGCAATGATGATTAAGTCAATTCTTTTGTATTTTTGTGACGTCTGTTGACTCAATTTTTCTAATTACTTTTTGTTAATTACTTTACAAAAGCTTAAACAGTCAATTTGCTTGAATTTAAGCCACCTAATTCAAGAACTTTTCAACAAGTTTTATTGAGAAAATATATTATAATTTATTTTAACTACCTAAAAAGGGTAGTCTTTATTGGTCATTCTTTAATTAGTTGCTAACGACTAAAGTCACGGTATTTATTAATGTTTGATTAATTAGTTGAAAATGACTATAGATATTTGAATTTCTCTAGTAAGATCAAAGTTAGTTACATAATTTTTACTTTTATTTTGTCAAATTAAGACTAATTTGAAACTTTATGACAGTTTCCTCATCTTAATTCAGAAATTTACTATTTATCAAGAATAAAAAAGAAAGAAAAACCCGAGAAAAGTAAGAAATCCACCTTGGTGTTTTTCTTACAATCTAAAGGGTAAATAGCACTAAAGGTCTTGAATTTTTGAAATTTATGACGATGGAGTTCAATTTTTTTTTCTAGCACTTCGAGTCCCAAATCTTTCAAACGTATGTGTCCAAGGTTTTTCTGTGAAGAAAAACGCTCATTTGACCTTTAAATAATCAAATTTTATTGAAATGATAGTTCCACCCATTATTTAATTTAGGTAAATAGCACTAAGAGTCTCTAATCTTTAAACTTTGTGACAATGAGGTCCCGAAACTTTGATTTTTAGCACCCGAGATTCTAAACCTTTTAAATGCATGTGTTGGAGGCCCTTTTGTGATGAAAAATGTCGGTTTAGTCGTTGAAATGTCAAAATTTAAGTTAAATGATTATTGTACTCATATTTAATTTTGAATTAAATAAAAAAATAAAGAAACAAAGCAAAAACAAAACAAAAACAAAAAGAAATAATCATCTTTCTCAATTCCAAAATTCAAACTACCAACCCCAACTCTAGCAACATCGTATGTCATAATAATTGATTTGTATTTTCAAATTATTGGTTTGAAGGGGTAGGGGTGATGATTTCATTTGTTTTTCTTTTTAACGCTCAAATTTACGTTTTTCGTCACAAGAAAGACCTCAAGCGCACACGTTTGAATGGTTTTGAGATCTCGAGTGCTAAAATTCAAATATTAGGAACCTCATTGTCAAAAAATTTAAAGGTTAAAGACTCTCAGTGCTATTTATCTTAAATTAAATAAAGGGTAGAAATGTCATTTCAATAAAAATCGATCATTTAACGATCAAATTAACGTTTTTGTCATAAAATGACCTCAGGCGTAGACGTTTGAAAGATTTGAGATCCCGGGGTACTAGAAATCAAAAGTTCGAGGTCCCATTGTCACAAAGTTCGAGGGTTCGGGAACCTTTAGTGCTATTTACCCTAATCTAAATGTAAAACCGCTCTTCTTTTAAATGTGTTTTCTCTTCGAATATTTTCTTTTTATTTAGTAATTTTGTATCGACCGTGCCAAGTCACGAACTTTCTTGGTGTGCCAAGTTAGAACTTAGAACTACAAAACCTATTAGGCTGACACAGTCCACTTGACAAATTTTGGTCACCTATCTGGAATAATTTTACGGGTAATTATGTACCACATTTTAATTGCACTCAAAATCTTTCATCTTCGTTCATTGTAGCACTTACGTTCTTAACTTTTTTCATTGAATTCTTATTTTCAAGTTCTATGAATTATCACATCGCATCCTTACTGATAGTTTCTGCCAAGATATTATATTTGCATGCTTTAAAATGAAGAAAAAAATATTTTATCGTATTTTTGTATTTATTGTTTTTAGATACAATAGACAAATAAATCGCTTTACGCCCTTCTAGCGCATTTTTTGGACGAAAACTATTATCAAACACAATATGTGCTAATTAATGAAATGCTGATAATAAGAATACAATAAAAAAAAAAGTTGAAGACATGAATGCTACAAAGAACAAAGATTAAAGATGTTAAATGAAATTAAAATATGGTGCAACAAATAAAAAGAGTGATGAATTTAATTACCCCGATTTTATGAGTTTTTTTTTATCCATTCACTTTTCTTGCTTCTAGTTACATTATAATTTGTGATAATTTCATCATATACTACAAAATATAAAATAATTTAAAAAATACTATCTAACTTTTTTTATTTCTGTAACACTTGTTATTACATTTGTTATGTTTGTTAATAACAAATGTAACACATTTATTATAATTAAAATAACAAATGTAACAAATGTAACAATAACTGTTAGAAAAAATAAAAAACAGTATTTTTATAATAAAAAAAATATGACAAGTATTTTAAGAAATATTTTATTTATTGAAGTTATTTATGAAAAACACCCCTTATAATTTTCTTTAAGTGGGTAGTAGTTTCATTCTACATTTATACTTACTTCAACTTATGTGGGCTTCTTTTATATTAACAGATTATTTATAGGGATAGATTCACAAATAATCATAAAAAATTAAAGAATTTTAAAAATGTTGTTTTACTTTTTTTTTTTTTACAAAAATATTGTTTTCACTTTTTGTTACATTTGTTATATTTTGTCAGAAAAAATGTTGTTACAAAACATATTATGCATGTAACACGTCGTGTTACTTACATTTCACCGCTTGTTTCTATCGCTATCGCCGCCACATGTAACACACTATTGTCACCATGCAAATTTCGCTGTCTATTCTGTGGCCCCACCATTATTTACTTTTTAAACAAAAGTGTTACACTTTTTGTAACACAATGTGTTACATGGTGTTATGCAAGTTCAACCAGTGTTTTCTACCATCACCATCACCATCAACATAGACAACAACCTTCACCACCACCACCAAGACCACATTCACCACAATCTGTGCCACCATTACACAACCATCTCGTGCTGCTGCCGCTTGCCTCCACATAAGCCGCCGCCGCCGCCATCAATGCATTCCCATCTCACCACCATAGCTGCCACCGCTCAGTCTGTACCACGGCAACCCGCCATTAGATCTGCGTCATCACCGTCGACCACTAGCCTACCACTCTCAACCACAATAGGTCCAATCCATGATATCTGCACCCAAACCCGTAACCAAAGCAACCACCCTTAACCATAGCCAACCATATAAAATACAAAACTATCTCCAAACCCACCCATGTTGCTAGATCTTTCTGATGTGATGAATGATACTTCAACAATGGCAAATCTCACTCAAAATCAACAAATTGGAACTCAATTTGTAAATCTCAACTTGTATTTAATAAAATCAGCTCAATCACACAATGGGTAGAATTAAAATGAAGAACAAGAAGAGATTAGGAAGAACATAATTCAGAAAATGAGAGAAGAAAGCTCTGCAAATCAGTTAGCTATTGCATCAACGTGTTGTTGTCTCTCTTCAGATGAATACATATATCAGCAAACAAATAAAAACGTGTTTCTAAAATGCAATAAAAGAAACGTAATAAAATTTCAATTATTTAGCTAAATAGTAAAACGGTGTCGTTTCCTGTTATTCAAATTTCAGTTAATACGGTTGGTTCATTCTTCTTCAGCATAACAACCCTCCCACTTATCTAAACCTTGTCCCCAAGGTTTGAATGTAGGATATTGCATCTGATTTTTTATGGAATCCTCCCATGTAGCTTCTTCTTCGGTCTGATGAATCCACTGTATTAGCCATTTAACTCAAATTTCACTCCCTTTTATAGATTATGGCCTGCAGAAAACTCTCAACGGTTGTTTGTCCAAGGTCATTGTAGAGATGTCCACCTAAGATTTGCAATTCTCAACGCTTTGTCCCCAATTTTCTTCTTTAGCAATGATATATGAAATGTGGGATGAATTTTGGTCCTCACAAGAAGGTCCAATATGTATGCTACTTCTCCAACTTTATCCACAACCCTGTAAGGTCCATAATACTTGGGGCTAAGTTTCTGATTAATTCTCCTCACTACAGATTCTTTGTTGATAGGGTGCAACTTCAAATATACCTAATCCCTAACCTGAAAATGCCTCCCTGCTCGATTTACAAGATAGTATTTCATTATAGCTCTTGCCTGTGCCAAGCTCCCTTTCAATTGTTGATCCATTTTGTATTTCTCATGTAATATATCATCCACATCAGTAATATTGGTCTGCTGGTAAGGTCCCATGACCAGCTGTGGAGGTAGAATTCCACACAATGCTTCAAAAGAATATCTCTCGAATGGTTGTATGATAAATGGTGTTGTACCACCATTATGCCAAGAAATCCACTTTGCCCATGCCTTAGGTTAGTCATGAGTCATGTACCTTAGATGCATTTCTAGGCATTGGTTGAGTCTTTGAGTCCGCCCATCAGTTTGAGGGTGGTATGTTGTGTTCATTTGTAATTTAATTCCCAATAGCTTGAGCAACTCTTGCCAAAAGGTGCTGGTAAATACTCTATCCCTGTCAGAGATGGTGGATTGTGGACATCCATATAGTTTACAGATATTATCAAGGAACAGCTGAGCAACCTTCACGGCTGAAAAATGGTGGGATAGTGTTAAAAAATGGCCATACTTTGTGAATCTATCAACTACAACCAGCATGACATCCTTGCGCTATGATTTAGGTAGTCTCTCCACAAAATCCATATAGCTATGCGACTCCAAGAATGCTGTGGTTCAGGGAGTGGCTGTAAAAGACCAGGGTAAGGAACATGCTCATCTTTACACTTTTGGCACACAACACATTGCAAAACCTCCTTTCCCATTTCTTGTGTCATGCCTGGCCAATAAAAATGTTGCTTGGCCGTAAGAATACTTGCTTGAATACCTAAGTGTCCCCCTTCTTGAGAGGAATGGATGTTCTGAATAATTTTATGTCTAATGTTTCCCCCATTGCCAATGTAGAGCTTGAATTTATATTTAAGCACCCCATTGCAATCTCGATACATAGGTTCAAGATTTGTTCCAATCATCGTGGCTTGAATTTGTTCCTTGGCAAATGTGATTATTCTCATAGTCAGAATGACTTCATGTAACTAGGCTGGGACAAGTTAAGTTACAACATTGCATTCCCCTTCTCCCTTTTTGAAAGGGCATCAACCACTATTTTTTCTACCCCTTTTCTCAGATTGTATCTCATAATCCAATCCCATAAGTTTAGTTAACCATTTCATTGCAGGGTGTAGTGACCCTTTGCTCCATCAAAAACTTTAATGATTGGTGATCTATTTTGATGATAAAATGGTGCCCTTCAAGATAATGTCTCCACTTGACCACAACAAATACCAAGACAAGTAGTTCATTCTCATATATGGACATCCCTAAGCTTTTCTCGCTCAAAAGTTTTACCGATATAGGCTAAAGGTCTTCTGTTTTGCATCAATACAGCCCCAATCCTCCATAGCTAGCATCGGCTCTCTATAATAAATGGTTGAGTGAAATCATGTAAGGCTAGGACAGGGTGGAACTCAAAGCTCCCTTCAGGTGTTAAATGTTGATTCGAGTTTCGCTCCACAAGAAGTCATCATTCTTTAATAAGTCGCTTAAAGGTCTAGCCGATGTACCATATCCCTAACAAACTTTCTATAGTTACCAACAAGCCTAGAAATCCTCTTAGTTGTTTGAGATTGGTAGGGGAAGCCAAGATTGCATAGCTTCCACTTTCTTTGGATCCGCATGATAGCCCAATAATAACTAACCAAGAAGAGGGTGAATTGGTTTTCTCAAACTTTTAAAAATATTCTCAAAGAATGATATTTAAGAAATAAAAATTAATCCACAAAAATATAAGCACAATATAAGTAAGTAAAAGGGAAAAGAGAGTGCAAACAATATTTTTATGCGGTGTTCGATCCAACCAATGATCTACGTCCCCGTTACCAAGCTCTCCAACACGAGCACGGCCTTTCGACTACTTTGATTGACTTATGGTGCAATCCAAACCCTTACAATGTATCCGTGACTTATAAACAAGGAGCACCGATCCTTATACAATATTGAGCTTTCAAGGGACCTCAATATGACCCAAAAATGTAAAGAGATTGATTTGAGTATTTCTCTCTTAATGAATGATAAATACAAGTTTAGTTCTAAGAGAGACTAACACTTTAATGAATGGCAATAGATGAGGAAAGCTCAAGTGTTAGGAGAAAACTTTGTCGAGAATGATGAATCAAAAGTTTGATTTGATCAAACAAAGTTTTTCAATGCATGATATTGAATATATATAAATGCAATAAAGCTTTGA
The DNA here is from genome assembly GCA_023638005.1 of Forsythia suspensa. NCBI lineage: Eukaryota > Viridiplantae > Streptophyta > Magnoliopsida > Lamiales > Oleaceae > Forsythia > Forsythia suspensa. The sequence goes on from CM042666.1 coordinate 32,740,601, forward strand.
AATTTTTAATATGATTCTTTCTATAAATGCTCTTGTAAGTGTTGTAGAATGATAATAAATGAAGTGATATTTATAGAGATAAATTTTTGTCACTTTCTGTTGAAACGTATGACCAAACGGTTAACCGGTCAGATGGTCAGATGGTCAGAACTAGCCGTTGAAACTGCAAAAAATCAGAACGGACACTTTTTGAAAAGTGACAGTCAGACGGTCGATCGTTAGTTCAAACAGTCGACTGGTTCATCAATCGGATGACTGTTTCAAGTTTTAAAAAATTGATTTTTGGCTTTGATAAAAATATTTTATGCAAATGATAATGACATACGTTTTATGCATAAAAATATTTTTGAGATTTTATTCATTTAATTGTTAAAAATCAAAGAGTTAATACATTTACAATTTTATCTAGAAATCTATTCTTCGATCTTAATCTTCAAATATTGAATTTTGGATCTTGAATTTCGGATATTGAGATACTTGAACTCTTGTATTGATTTGGATTGACATTGGATGTAAGTTTGATTTGTAGTGCTTAGAATATTACTTGAAAATAGATAGTTAGTAAACATAACGAATTTGTTTGTTATAATCAAAATATTAAGGTTTAAAGTTAACCATTGGTCAACACTGCAGCCACTCTTTGTTGGTCAATCACATGACCTAGATATTCTACCTTAATCTATCCAAAAGTACATTTACTTAGCTTAGCAAAAAGTTGATGTTTCCTCGTGAGTTACAAGACATTGCCTAAATGCTCACCATGGCTGGTTAAATCTATGATGTACACCATAATGTCATCAAAGAAGACTAGAACATATTTTCTCAGCTACTCTTTAAAAACTTCATTCATTAGACTCTGAAACTTGGCAGGTGCATTAGTCAACCTAAATGGCATCAACTTAAACTCATATAACCCTTGATGATTTTTGAATGCTGTTTTAAACACATCATCAGGCTCCACCTTAATTTGATGATAACCAGCTTTAAGGTCTATCTTGCTGAAGTACTTGGCCTCATAAAGTTCATCAATTAACTCATCAATGAGGGGCATAGGATATTTGTCTTTCACAGTTAAGCCATTCAACTGTCTAAAATCAACGCAAAACCTCCAAGTCCCATATTTCTTCTTGACTAGTAGCACATGGGAAGCAAAATGGATGTTGCTTGGTTATATGATCCCTGTGGTTAACATTTCTTCTACAAGTCTTTCTACCACAGTCTTCTGGATGAAAGGGCACCTACAGGGTCTGATTTTGAAGAGTTGGGCTCCATCTTTCAATCGAATATGATGATCATGTAGCCTCTCTGGAGGTAATCCTTTAGGTTCTCTCGAAAACATCCTCAAATTCTTCAAAATTGGTTTAATTTCTTACGGTATAGCTGATATCTCCTCATCCCGATGGCAAAAAGTTGTCCTACTAACCCATATAGTTGTTGGGTCATCAAGGACTCCATCTGGGGTCCTTGGATTAACTCAAACCTGCAACTAGAATCTTCACTGCTGAGAGTTACTCTCATCCCCTGGTTCATGAAGCTAATGTGCCCCTAGTTGAAATCAAATGTTATTGGTCCAAATTGGCTCAACCAATTAATCCCTAAAACCATGTCACTTCCCCAAGTTTTATAGACCTCAATTTGTATTGAAATTCCATACTGGTTGATTCACCGATCCGCTCTCCAATTTACGCCCATTGGCTACAATTCTGATTAAGGGCTTCTTTGTTATCATTCGATATCCCGTAGTTTGCACAGTTATCATCTATGAAGCTATGAGTGCTTCCACTATTTATCAAAATAGATATGCTTTTGCCTTTGATTCTCTCTAGAATTTCGATGGTTTTATGGATAAGATTATCCATTAATGCATCAAGAGAAATCTGCATGACCCCATATCTTCTTCCTCACCAACACCTCTCATCTACTCGCCTATTCTTCTTCATCTTCCTCTTGAAATTGTTAATATGTAATTTAACATTATGTTCTTACAGACATGTCCAATGGTATACTTTTCATCGCATTTAAAGCGCAGTCCCAGATTTTTCTTTATTTGTAAATCAGCAGGGGTAAGAGTTTTATAAAGAAAATGAGGGCTTGGTCTTTTGGTTTCTGTATTTAGTTATTCATGTGGCTTAGGGTGGATGTAAGGTTTGTGTGTTTTGGCATTTTACTGATGGCTGATATGGTAGTTTCTTGTAACAAGGCAATTTCAATGGCTTGGGTTAGGGAATAAGGTTTGATTATTTTGACCATGAATTTAATTTCTCCTTTCAATCCACTTGTAAACACACATCGATATAGTAAGATTGAGGTAAGTTTGGCGCGCTTGCATAGCTTGAGTTTTTAATTCCTCAAACTTATCCACATACTCAAAGAATCTCTCCATATTGTCTAATCTTACAAAAGGTTTCCACTACCTCTTCACTAGTTGTTTCAAATGAACCTTCTCGCACACTTTAGTGGCCAGAATTCCCCAATCAAAGATTTGGATGGCTAGACTGAAATCCATGAAATGACACGTCTGCATTTCTCTTCAAATACATCTTAGCTATTCCCACTTTCAATTCTTCCGGTACTTGATGCAATTGAAAGTACTTATTGGCTTTCCTCACCCACTTTCTTGGGGTTTCACCACAAAATTGAGGAAAATCAATCTTTGAGAGCTTGTGATTCATCCTGGCATCATTTCCATTTCTCTTGGGTCTAGTTTCACCACCAAATCTCCCACCCAACACACTCCCTCACCGAACCCGGATGAAGTCCTTCTACTTGCTTATCTTTAGACATACTTCATTCTACTTGTTTATCTTTAGACATACTCATTTTAGCAAGCATAGCAACTATATATTCATATTTATAATTCATTTCCATCATATAATTATCATGTTTAGTGCTCAGTGTTCTGAAAAGTTTTTCAGTAGAATCTACCTTACCATAAATAGTAGTGTAGGCAGCTCCCAGATCATTTATCTCCTTATCAACCATTTTCCAATCTTTCTCATTAGCTTTTAGTCTAGTTTTATTCTGGTTCTAGGATCTTAATGCTCTGATACCAATTGTGATGAATGAGACTTCAATAATGGCAAATCTCGCTCAAAATCATCAAACTCGAACTCAATTTGTAAATCTCAACTTGTATTTAATAAAATCAGCTTAATTACAGAATGGGTAGAATTAAAATAAAGAACAAAAAGAGATGATGAAGAACAAAATTCAGAAAATGAGAGACGAAAGCTCTGCAAATCAGTTAGCTATTGCATCAACGTGTTGTTGTCTCTCTTCAGCTGAATACATATATCAGTAAACAAATAAAAACTTTTTTCTAAAATGCAATAAAAGAAACGTAATACAATTTCACTTATTTAGCTAAATAGTAAAACGATGTCTGTTTCGTGATTCAAATTTCGATTAATCACGGTTGGCTCATTTTCTTCATCTTCAAATTTGGTCTTTGGTGCTTCAGTTTGTTGTTGTTCTTCTTCCAAGAGCTCCTCCGCTTTCCTTCCTTGTCACTACAGCTCAGCCTCTTCATCATAACATCTGATGGCGATGAAGGTGAGTTAGCAAGCACAATTTGTGGCACTCTGCGCAACGGTGGTGAGACAAACTGAAATTAGATTTGCGTGCGGCATATCTGTTCGATGGCGATGAACTGTGGCGAAAATTAGGATGCGGCGACAAAGAAATGCAGTGGTGGTGTGTGGGTTTGGGGCAGAGATGATAGTAGTGGTGGATATTTTCTATAGAGTTTGTGATTGAAAATCTGAATTTTTTAATTTGAAAATTATTTCTATAGTAAAAATTAAAAACAATAAAAATGGAAATAAAGAAAAAAAACAATGTGTGGCACAATTCCCTCTTATTTCTAATTAAGCCAAGATTAGTGGAAATCATTCCTTACCATATCTTAATAAAACCAATAAATTTAAAAGCCTATTGAAGTGTGTTCCAAGTCACATCCTTTGACAGCCAATTTGTACAAAAGATAGTTTTACAAATACTCTAAAAAAGCAAACTAATTTCTTGTCTAACCTTTTTTCTTAATTAAAATATTATAAATATTTTTTTACACCATTGTTTTATTTTTTTAAGTAATAAAAGTGTTAACATTTTTTGAAACACACTATGTTATGCATATTTCGTCACATGTTTTCACCGTTGCCATTGTCGCTGTCGCCGTCGCCGTCGCCGCCTCCACTGACGTTGAAATAACAATTTTCACCGCTCCACCACTTGTAACAATTTGTATTATACTGTTATCGTCACCACCACATCACAACCACTAACACCAACCACAAACCACCACAAAACCAATCACTAATCACCACTCACTACAAACCACCACTACAAAACCAGTGCAACACAACACCATCACGCAACGCTACCATCGCCTCTCAACTCCAAAAAAATTGAAAAAATTCTATAGAAGTGTAACCATCTTTATAAAAAAACACAAATGGATTAATCAAATTTATAACTATTTTTTAGTTTCAAGATCTAGATCCAGTTGCACGAAAACATATATGCAATCGAAGATGACTGGTATTGGTGGCAATGGTCAGTGGCGGCGAGAAAGATTATGTTGAGGTGGCGATTTTGCAATTATCTGAAATTGGAGATGAATGTAATGGTTACAACGATGGTCGCTGGCACTGGCAATAGTGAAGTTGTTGGTAGTGAAATGGTATTTGGGAGTGGTCAAAGGACAAGGTGGTGGTTGGCGGCGTGTGCGATTTTGCATAAGAAGTGATTGAAGAGACTTCCAAACTAGTGGCATGTCGGAACTCTAAAAAATTAAATTAAATTACATAAATCAGAAATGCTAAAAAAAATATCGGTAATTTGGTCGCACTTCGCAGTTAGCTGGTCGAACACTCCACATTCACCCAGTCATCAAACTTTGCATTTCTTAGGTTGGAGAAGAAAAAAAATAAAATCATGAACTGGATTAATGGATTTATGGCTGATTTCAAAGATATTAAAGCACGAATTTGGGAAAATGGAGTGAAAATAGACGAAAGGTGTATTGCAATCGGATTTAGGGGCTATGGCTGAACTTATCAATTTTAGAGAACCACAATTTTGGCTGGGTTGCGAAGAGGGAAAAAAAAAACTGGGCCAACCTAGATAGAAGCCAGTTTGGCTCACTTGGGCTAATCAGACTGGGCCAATATATGCCCAAATTTTTTCGAACCATTTTTTTACTTCCTCGGCCCGACCCAAAATATGGGTTCTATGGCCTAGCTCATTTGTTTGGACATAATTTGTCACCTCTAATGCTACTGAAAACATGTTGTCAAATAATATAACATTTCAGAAAATATTCACAATTTTAATGCAAAATATGTGATATTATAGTCTAATTTTTTATTTTTACAAATTTGGCACTTTTATATATGTTATAAACTATAGATTTGTGAAGACGACCCTTTGTCTCGTTGTTTATAAATATTGAAGATTGGTATCTAATTAACAAAATTTTTGATAAAAGTTTTAGCAAATTTTAAGAAAAATTGGATGAATTGTGTGATTGAAAAGTTTATACAAATTGTGGGTCTCATTAAATATGTGATTAAAATTAATTGTTGACTTTGACCTAGCAACTTTTTAAGCTCTATCAAAGAATGGCTAAAGATGATAGATTTTTCAACATTTTTGTGAAAAACCTTGCTCTTTTTCATAACTAGTCAAATGCACAACTAGTCAAATGCACGCAAGACACGTGTTGTATTTTAATTAAATATTTAATAGTGTGGTCATTTTTAGTGAGTTTCTTAATTATTTTTCACTTATGAGAGACAAAGTAAAACATATATTAAAACTTATTGAAAAAAATACGTATTATTTAAAGGATGGACGATATATCTTCAATTGATCTTTAACACGAATGTTCTTCATTTTTAGACGATGTAATGAATAGTGTATAATTTACTAACAGAATTGATTAATACAAATCCTAGAATTGGATACTTCACTTATGATCTCACAAGATTATTCTGTTGCTTTAAAGTTTAAACTTATTCCATATTTCTCCTCATTATGACCCAACTTTGTAAATTATTTCAATTTTATTTTATTCATTCTAATGTATCAAATATTAAAAGATGTTTAAATCACACGAGTGTCGTGAGATATGCATAATATTTCTTGTGAACTTGCGGTAATAAGTAGTTAAAATGCTTATTATAGATTAGCATAAGTTGTTAATTAGTGATTTCATTTTCTTGGTATATTGGACATGGTTGTACTCATAGATGTATTTTCTTTTTCTACTATTGTAATTTTCTACCTTGAGAATAATATTCTATTTCTCTTTTTTTGCATAGTGCAAGATTTTGTGCTTGTGGGTAAATCTTTTTGGACTTAATTGTAATTTGATTCAATGTCGTAAGAAAAATGAATTAAAACTATGTATTTATTGTAATCTTGATCATTGTGTTGCTAACTTAGTATAAGAGCTCCTGTTTGACCTGGTTTATAAAAACCAATTTTAGTTTATTTCAATTTGTCGTTTTGACTTTTCAACTCACTTTTAACATGAAAAGTCAACAATTTCAACACAAATAAACTAATTTTGGTTTATAAACTAGTTTATAATCACCATCAAACGGACCCTAAGTAATTAATTGAAGGAAAATTGTTTCGATTGCAAATACTTTTGGAGTTCAAAGTGGGTTGCTTGATATATGTTACTATGTCTTAGCCTAAGAGGCCAAACCTAGAGCCTAATATATATATATATATATATATATATATATATATATATATATGTGTGTGTGTGTGTGTGTGTGTGTGTGTGTGTGTGTGTGTGTGTGTGTGTGTGGAGCTAAATTTTATTTCAATAGTTTAAATTATTAGGCATTTGGATAGCTTCTCCTGGAGAAAAATAAATAAATTTTTGATTGGGTATAAAAAATAATAAACATATCTGCAAAAATTTTGGGCAATTTTTTGAAAGACATGACTAAAATTAGAAGGAAGATGAACAAGACTACAAAAGGAAGACGAGAAAAATAATATAAGGTCGAGAAAAAAATTAGGGCGGAAAAAGATCTACAATTGAAAAAAAATGAAAAGGAAAGAAAGGATAGAAATTGGAAAAAGTAAAAAAAATGAATAATAGCTTGGCATGCATTTCTATGAATAGTGCCTACACTCCATTCACTTTTTTATTATATAAAATATTAGTGAAATTTACGTGCAAGGCACGTGTTGTATTTTAATTAAGTATTTAATAGTGTAGTCATTGTTAGTGAGTTTTTTTAATTATGTTTTCATTATTGAAATATTAAGTAAAACATATATTAAAACTTATTGAGAAAAGTACGTATTATTTAAATGTGATGATATAGCTTTAATTGATCTTTAACAAGAACGTTTTTTATTTTTAGATGATGTAATGAATGGTGTGTAGTTCATTAACATAATTGATTAATACAAATCATAGAACTGAATACATCAATTATAATTCACAAGATTATTTTGTTGCTTTAAAGTTTAAACTTATTCCATATTTCTTCTCATTATGACCCGACTTTGTAAATTATTTCAATTTTTTAATTTAATTCTATTCATTCTAATGTATCAAACATTAAAAAAAGTTTAAATCACACGAGTGTCGTGAGATATGCATAAGATATCTTGTGAACTTGCAGTAATAAGTAGTAAAAATGCTTCTTATAGATTAAGATAAGTTATTAATTAGTGATTTTATTTTCTTGGCATGATTGTTCTCATGGGTATATTTTATTTCTCTACTATTGTAACTTTCTACCTTGAGAATAGTATTCTCTTTTATCTTTTTTCTTGTACAGTGCAAGATTTTGTGCTTATGAGTAAATTTTTTTGGACTTAATTGTAATTTGATTCACTAATCGACGTAAAAAAAAGAATTAAAAATATGTATTTCTTGTAATCTTGATCACTGTGTTGCTAACTTAATATAAGTAATTAATTTAAGAAAAATTGTTTCGATTGCAAATGATTTTGAAGTTCAAAGTGAGTTGCTTGATATATGTTACTATGTCTCGGCCTATGAGGCCGAACCTAGATCCTAATATATGTGTGTGTGTGTGTGTGTGTGTGTGTGTGTGTGGAGCCGAGTTTTGTTTCAATAATTTAAGTTATTAGAATTTGGATAGCTTTTATTTGGAGAAAATAAAAACAATATGTGATTGGGTATCCAAAATAATAAAAACATTTGTAAAAATTTTAGGCGATTTTTGAAAGGCATGACTAAAGTCGGAAGGAAGAAGAACAAGACGACCAAAGAAAGACAAGAAAAATAACGAAATGTTGGAAAAAAATTGGGCTGAAAAAATCTACAATTGATAAAAAAAAATGAAAAGGAAACAAAGAATAGGAAATAGGGAAAAGTAAAAAAAGAAAAATGAATAATAACTAGGCACACATTCCTATTAATAGTGTCCACAGCCAATTCACTCATAAGGATATATAGGGAATAGTGCAAGATTTTGTGCTTATGGGTAAATTTTATTAGACTTAATTGTAATTTGATTCAAGATGTCCCGACGTAAAAAGGAATTAAAATATGTATTTATTGTAATCTTGATCACTGTGTTGCTAACTTAATATACGTAATTAATTGAAATAAAGTTGTTTCGATTGCAAATGATTTTAAAGCTCAAAGTGAGTTGATTGATATATGTTAATATGTCTAGGCCTAAGAGGTCGAACCTAGAGCTTAATATATATGTGTGTGTGTGTGGGAGAACTGAATTTTGTTTCAATAATTTAAGTTATTAAGAATTTGGGTAGCTTCTATTTAAAGAAAAATAAAAACAATATTTGATTATCTAAAATAATAAAAACATCTGCAAAAATTTTGAGCGATTTTTCGAAAGGCATGAATAAAGTCGGAAGGAAGACGAACAAGACGACCAAATGAATACGAGAAAAATGACAAAACGTTGGAAAAAAAATTGAGTTGAAAAAATCTACAATTGAAAAAAAAAAATGAAACAATGGTTAAGAATAGGGAAAAGTTTTTTTTTTTTTTTTAAAAAGAATAATAGCTAGGCACGCATTACTATGAATAATGCCCACACCCATTTCACTCTTTTTATATATAGGGGAAAAAGAAGGAATAATAGCTAAGCACGCATTCTTATGAATAGTACCCACACCCATTTCACTCTTTTTATATATATACTAGTGGAGTGCACGTGCAAAAGCACGTGTTTTATTTTAATTAAGTATTTAATAGCGTAGTCATTATTTATGAGTTTCTTAATTATTTTCTTAGTCATGAAAAGCTGAGTAAAATATGTATTAAAAATTGTTGGAGAAAATACGTATTTTTTAAAGAGTGGGTGGTATAGTTTCGATTGATTATTAAAATGATCGTTCTTTACTTTTAGATGTGATGAATGGTATGTAGTTTCTGACAAAATTGATTATTGTAATTTCTAGAATTGGATACTTCAATTATTATGTGAAAAAAATTATTCTGCTGCTTTCAAATTAAAACTTGTTCCATACTTTTCTTCATGATTTGACTTAGTAAAAATTTTCAATTTAATTTTGTTTATTCTAATCAAACATTCAAAAAAGTTTAGATCACACGAGTGTTATAAGATATGCAAAAGATTACTTGCGAACTTGCGGTAGTAAGTAGTAAAAATACTTATTATAGATTAACATAAGTTGTTAATTAGTGATTTCTCATTAGGTAGATTTTTGAAGTAATTAATAAGGAATAAATTCGGGGAAAAGTGTTGATGATTTATTGTTTTATATTTATTTCCTCAATTTAAAAATTGAAAATCAACAAAATTATTCAAAAATCTCAAAAAGAGTTGATAAAAATAAGTACATTAATAAGATTTTACTTGTTTTCGCGATAGTAAAGTCTGAGCACATCAATAATATATACATGTATAAATGTAATGATTTAAACGTAACTTCATGATACTAAATTATGTAAAACGTAAAAAAAAAAAAAAAAAATCTCTCAATAGCTTAAATCAACAAAAATAATTCAAAAAGTAAATGAATGTTCATTCTAGAATTTAAATAATTTATGCTTATAATTTTTCATCAAAACAATTAGCAATGAAAACATGCATTTGTCATTCTTAATAGTGTGTTACGAAGTGCAAATTTCAATATCCAATACGTGGTATTCACTATATTCTTTTGCCGTAGCCAACAAAAAATTAGGAAAATTATTTTTACTATAATCAAGAACCAATGTAAAAATAAAAATAAAAATAAAAATAAATTAGTGTAAAACAACACATATTTAGAAACGATATTTTGTATCTTTATCAGTGTTAAATTTAATATTACTATTGTTTTCCCAAAAAAAAAAAAATTCATTGCCAATTCTGTTGTAGGAAATTAGGAAAAAAAGCAGAGAGAAAAAAAATGAATAATGGTGAACGTTCATAAGAACAATGCTACACCAAAAAGGGAAAAAAAAAATATTGTCAATTTTAGGAAATAAAAAAAATTAAAAAAAAAAAAAAAAAAAAGGGTGAAGATCCTCTTTAATATATGAAAATCTTGGATATTAGAACTATTTAAGAACTCAAAATGAGAATTGAAAATCAACATTTAAACAAGCAAAATGTTCAAATAAGTATAAAAATTAACAAAAATAGGACTTAAACAACTACTTGTAATGGTCAATTCATGAACCCTAGAAATAATAAAAGCCAATAGCGACCTTCAAATCTATTGTGATCAATGGTGCAAAAGTTAAGCGAGATAGATCTGCGAAAAGCTTTATAAAAACAAAATTTGGATGGATACTCAAAATAATCAACATATCTATAAATTTTGAGGCGAATTTTCAAAAGACATGACTGAAATTGAAGGAAAGGCGAAAAATATGAACGAAGAAATACAAGTGAAATAATGAAATGTTGAAAAGAAAATGATGCTAAAAAAGATCTACGATTGAGAAAAAAACAGTGTCAATTTCAAAAAATTAGGAAAATGTGAAAAAAAAAAAAGAAGAAGTAAATGAATACTTGTGGGCATTCATAGAAATAGTGCCAAACTAAGTCTCTTTTTTAATATATATATCCTTACAATAATATAAGAGCCTTAATTTTTTTTTCAGAAGGTTTTAGTCCAACACGACATCGTTTTGACAATGAAGCCAGCCGCAATTTTTTACTTTGTCCAACATTTCACCCAAAAAAATCTCCTCTCTCTCAATCAAAGCTGAGATGAACCCTGAAATTACATTAATAAACGAAATCAATTAAATATCGACTTTTAAAAATACATGAAGAAGAATGAATCAATAACCAAAAATTAAAACTTTTCCATGCTTCAATCATTTATACATACACCGATGTACATGCAAAATTACATACATATGTATGCATAAACACGTGTGAGAATAGAACTCACGGGAGAAATTGGAAAAAGCGATTCAAATTTGCAACAATCGTCTCTCTCAGTATATATGTGTGTGTGTGTATATGTATGATTTATACTAATAATCTTTTTGATTTATTAATAAAATTTAACTATCCAATAATGTCTACAAAATATTTTAACTTATCACGGTAATGAGTATCTCGGCAACCATTTTTGGTTGTCGAGCAACTCAACAACCGACTTGGTCTTCAGTTGCCAAGCAATTTGGCAACCATCATTAGTTGTTAACATGTTTCATATTTTTAAACTTGAACAACAATTTTAAGATCAAAGAACTGGACCTAAAAATTGTAATAACTCTCAAAGGATATGAAAATCATACGGAAGTCGAGCGAAATATATATTCCTTAGCCACCAGTATACAAAATGAGTGTTTATTCATTTTACTACATGGTTGCCGAGATTGCTCTAAGGAAAAAAAAAAAAATTTAACTACAAGTGGTTGCCGAGATTGCTCGGCAACCATCTTTGGTTGCCGAGGTTCCTCGGCAACCATATTTGGTTGCCGAGCAACCTCGGCAACCAGTTGTATTTGCCTGGAGATGTGATAGTCTCTTCCAGCTCATGTAGCAGTGTTCGTTTTTCTGCTTCGTCCACACCTATGTTTACAGACACAAAAAGTAAGATTTCGACAGGCAAGTCCTCTAAACTTGATCTGAATCCAGTTTCTAACTTGGTCTACCTTTTACTCTGAGTCTGAGGTTTCTTAGATAGCATAAGACGGTGAACGCCAGTAATATTGTCCCACCCAATGCAACAATAAGCCATATCCACCACTTATTTGCTGATTCTGATTATCACGTGTAAAGATCAGATAATAAGCGAACACAACGAAGGAAAGGCTCTCAGAATGCATATCAAGAGAAATAACATCCTAAGCTTGTTAACAAAAATTAACATGACTGAAAAACTGTTTATTTTAATAGAAGGATTAGAAAATTTTCTATTTAGATCCTAGAATGGTTTTCTTATCCAGCAATTTTACTTATTACAAGGCAACAGCATACTGAAGTTATGTCCAAGATAAAAAGAAGTTATTATCAAACCTCTGCTTGTAACAAGTAAGTGAATATCTCTGTTCTTGGCAAGTGCTGATGAGAAGAAGGTTTATTGTGTAGTCCAAATTTGACAACCTGTTCCATCAAGGGTGAGTGAGGCAAAAGCAATACACAAACAATTCTGTTCGCACTTGTCCTGACAATCAAAGATGCTCAGGTTGTAGTTTTCTTCAAATCTGTAAGTTTCACCATCCATGTCACCTACCCTTCTGTCGAACCAAAAATCAGCCTTCCTACACTCGGGCAATTTATTTTTCTTGCACCCTCCATCGGGAAACATCGGGAGATAACATTTATCAAAGTTTTGTTGTAGCTTCTGAACAAAATAATGAAAAGGATTCATGAAGCTAATTCCAAATTTATTGAGAAAAATGATGTTGTTGTTTGCTTTGTTTTTTGCATGTGGCGAACTTTATTTATTTTCGTTCACCATTTTTTTAAGCCCATTTTCTTTGACAAATTTAAAAAAAAAAAAAAAATTAATTATCAGCCAGCCGAGCCATCTCGGCAATCAAAATTGATTGCCGAGGGCGGCTCGGCATCAATTTTGATTGCCGAGCAATCTCGGCAATCATCGCTCACATTAAAAAAAAAAAATTTTTTAGCCAATTTTCTTTGACACAATTAAAAAAAAAAAAAAAATTATGTGAACGAAGATCGCCAATCACTGTTCACAATTTTTTTTTTTTTTTATAGCTAATTTTCTTTGACACAATTTAAAAAAAAAAAAAAATTTAACAGTGATTGCCGAGATCGGCAATCACTGTTCACATTAAATTTTTTTTTTTTTTAAGCCAATTTTCTTTGACACAATTTAAAAAATGAAAAAAAAAAAATTTGAACAGTGATTGCCGAGATTGCTCGGCAATCAATTTCGGCAATCACTGTTCACATTTAAAAAAAAAAATTTTTTTTTTTTAGCCAATTTTCTTTGACACAATTAAAAAAAAAAAAAAATTATGTGAACAGTGATTGCCGAGCAATCTCGACAATCATTGTTCACATTAAAATTTTTTTTTTTTTAGCCAATTTTCTTTGACACAATTTTAAAAAAAAAAAAAAAAAAAGTAAAGAATAAGTGATTTCCGAGCCATCTCGGCAATTGATTGATCGAGATGATTGCCAATTGGGCTCAACAATTGAGCCCAATTGGCAATCAATTGATTGCCAAATGAATTATTATTATTATTATTTTATTTTTTTTTGTTTTTAAAAGAATAATTGCACAAAAGGTCCCTATTGTTTTAAAATAGTTGGAATATGGCATCAAGCATGCAAGTGTTTCATTTTAAATTTTACTTTTGAGCAAGCTACTTACATTAAAATAAATAAGTAGATTTTAATATAAATAATTTGATAATAAACATGCATGTTACTTATTTTGTTTATATGTTTAACGATTTCTATATATTATCCTAAATGTATGTTCACCAAATTACGCTTAATTAGAGAAACATTATTCAATTAGAGTGGTGCAAGATATGAGCAATGCAATATTATATATATTCAATGAAATTGGAATACATTTTTATTAATTGAATAATATAGCATAGACCTAATAGTAATATAAACTAATTATCACTTTAAGTACTATTATTGAGCTTAACACACACGTTTCAAAATATGAGGCATATTAATTAAAGTAATTAATTTTCTCAACTAATTCATCAATAAAATTTATCTCGTCCAATAATGTCTACAAAACATTTTAATAATACGGTCTTTTTTCCCGTCGCTCATACGCAAAGATCCACTTAACTCCAGAATGAGTATCTCGACAAACAAAAATGGTTGCCGAGAAACCTCGGCAACCATTTTTGGTTGCCGAGCAACTTGGTCTTGGTTGTCGAGCAATTTGGCAACTATCATTGGTTGTTAACATGGTTGTAAATTGCTGAAATTTGGTAATGCTTATATAAAAAATAGCCCAAAAAATTGAAAGAAAGTTGAGATGTTTATTGTTAAAAAATGTCATTCAAGAATTTCAGGTAATGTATAAATCCATGCACTGTGAAATCTTGGTGGCAAATTGAATGTTTTTATTTTTTTTACACATTTTCATTCAATTTTTTTATTAATCTTTTTTTTTATCTTAAGCAAATTGAATGTTTTTATTTTTTATAATGTTGCCACATTAAAAAAAAAACATGAAAAATAAAATTCTCGGCAATGATCTTTATTTTACTGTTCACCAAAATTTTTTTTAAGTCCATTTTCTTTAAAAAAAAAAAAAAAAAGTAAAGAATAAGTGCCCGGCTCGGCAATCAATTGATTGCAATTGAGCCCAATTGGCTGTGGCCAATTGGGCTCAATTGCAATCAATTGATTGCCAAATGAATTTTTTTTTTGTTTGTTTTAAAAGAATAATTGCACAAAAGGTCCCTATTGTTTTAAAATAGTTGGAATATGCCATCAAGCATGCAAGTGTTTTTTTTAAGGAATAATTGCATGAAAGGTCCTTATTGTTTTAAAATCGTTCGAATATGTCCACAACCTAAAAAAAAAAAAATTCTTTAATTTTTTTTTATTTTTTATTTTTTGACAAATTTTTTTTTTAACAATGAACATTGAACATTGACCTATTTTTAATTTTTATTTTATTTTAGGAATAATTGTATAAAAGGTTCGTATCGTTTCAACCTAAAACTTTTCACTACATTTTTTACAAACGTGCAACGCACGTGGCCAAAACTAGTATATATATATATATATATATAAAACTAGTGAAATTCACGTGCAAGGCACGTGTTGTATTTTAATTAAGTATTTAATAGTGTAGTTATTGTTAGGGAATATTTTAATTATTTTTTCAATTATGAAAGACTAAGTAAAACATTTATTAAAATTTATTGAGAAAAATATGTATTATTTAAAGGTGGGGGATATAGTTTCAATTGATCTTTAACAAGAACGTTCTTCATTTTTAGACGATGTAATGAATGGTGTGTAGTTCACTAACATAATTGATTAATACAAATCCTAGAACTGAATATTTTAATTATGATCTCACAAGATTATTCCGTTGCTTTAAAGTTTAAACTTATTCTATATTTTCCCTCATGATGACCCGACTTTGTAGATTATTTCAATGTTTCAATTTAATTTTATTCATTATAATGTATCAAACATTAAAAAAAGTTTAAATCACACGAGTGTCGTGAGATATGCATAAGATTTCTTGTGAACTTGCAGTAATAAGTAGTATAAATGTTTATTATAGATTAGTATAAGTTGTTAATTAGTGATTTTATTTTTATTATATATTGGACAGGGTTGTACTTATGGATATATTTTCTTTCTCTACTATTGTAACTTTCTACAATGAGAGTAGTATTTTCTCTTTTTTTTCTTGCATATTGCAAGATTTTGTGCTTGTGGGTAAATTTTCTTGGATTTAATTGTAATTTGATTCAGTAATCGACAGAAAAAATAAATTAAAATTATGTATTTCTTGTAATCTTGATCACTGTGTTGCTGACTTAGTATAAGTAATTAATTGAAGAAAAGTTATTTCGATTACAAATGATTTTGAAGTTCAAAGTGGGTCGTTACTATGTCTCGGTCTAAGAGACCGAACTTAGAGCCCAATATATATATATGTGTGTGTGTGTGTGTGTGTGTGTGTGTGTGTGTGTGAACTAAATTTTGTTTCAATAGTTTAAGTTATTAGAAATTTGGATAGCTTCTATTTGGAGGAAAAAAAAATATTTGAATGGGTATCCAAAATAATAAAAACATCTGCAAAAATTTTGGGCGATTTTTCAAAAGGTATGACTAAAGTTGAAAGGATGACGAACAAGACGACCAAAGGAAGACGAAAAAAATGACGAAACGTTGAAAAAAAAAATTGGGCTGAAAAAATCTACAACTGAAAAAAAATGAAAGGGAAACAAATGATAGGAAATGGGGAAAAGTTCAAAAAAAAAAAAAAAAGAATAATAGATGGGCACGCATTCTTATGAACATTGCCCACACTCAATTTACTCTTTTAATATTTAGGGATAAGAAAATTTTAAAAATTATTTATTCTTGGCATGTTATTATTATTTTTTAATATAATTTTGTCAATTGTTAGGAAACTAGTCAAATGCATGCACGCAAATATGTATTGTTCGGTTCAATATTGGTAGGGTGTGTTTGATTGGCAAAGTAGAAAAGAAAAAAAATTCCATGTAAAGTAGAAAATAAAAACTATCATGCCCATAAGAAAATATTTTCCATGGAATTGACCAAAAACAAGCTTAAAGTAGTTGTCTGTAGAATTCATTTTCCATTTCTACCTTTGTATCAAGCAATTGAGTATGAATTGTTTTCTTCGGATGTGACATTTTCCATGGAATTGGTGCCAATCAAACACACCAATTAGCGTCTATTTGATTTAGGTTGTGTTTGATTGCCAAGGGTGGAAAAGGGTGGAAAAGAAAAAGATTTTCATATAAGATGGAAAAAAAATCCACTTAATCCATAGGAAAATGTTTTCCATGAAAGTGATCAAATTCATGCTTAAAGTGGTTGTACTTTAAAATTCATTTTTCTTTTCCATCTCCAATCAAACAGCCAAAGTAGAAAAATATTTTCCTCTGGTGTGACATTATTTTCCTATGACATTTTCCTTGGAAAATGTATGAATCAAACACAGTTTTAGTTTAAAAAATTGTTAAACAATTGATGTCAAAGTCAACAATTAATTTTAACTATTTATGAGACTCAAAATTTTTATCAACTTTTCAACTTCACATTTAATCAACTTTCATCAAAATCATTAAATTTTTATAAAAACTATGTCTAATATTCCCTAATTTTTTTTATGAGCAACTATGTAAAAATCAAATGCAACGGTAAAAACCAAAGTTGTTAGATATTATATAAATGAGATTAATTTTGGAATTTGTGTTTTGTATTTGTTTCATAAATAAATTACACTTTTTGAACTTAATTAAAATTCATTTCTTGATACATTTTAAAGATTTCATGTGTATATATTTAACAATTCATTCTTCATTTAATTCCTAAATTCATTCAAGGGGTGAATCAGGATATTCAAAAATATTTCTCAAACATCGACACTCTTAAGGCCTACTGAGGAGTTTTAGAAAACTTCTTTAAAGTATCGATTTTAAGCGTTTATGATGATTCCGATTTTGGGTGATTTTAGTAGCGGGTTTTAAAACAGTCAAACTCATGTTTGTTATTTTACTATCTAGCTATTCTGAAAGTTTTTTAAATGAATTAATTATATATATAATCATATATTAAAAAAAGGAGGTTGTGTAAACAATATGAAATTTGTAAAAATTTAAATGTAAATATATATTAGTTTGCAAAAAATTTTAAAAATATTTTAATAGCACATACAAAAATTATTGTTAGAAAAGATAAAATGTGCGTTGAGAGAGAAGATGAAAAGGAATTATGTATTTTATGTTTATGGTAGATTTAGAAAATAATTATTTTATAGAGAGTAAATTTAGAAGATAATTTGAAAAGCGGTCAATAACCACCGATTTAAGAGGTTGAGAAATACACTCTAGGCAATGGGCGAGCTCGGCCCTTATAAAGACGAATCTAGCACGAGTTCGACTCGTCTCCAAAAGTTGAGTCCAAACATGTCCATGGCTCGTGAGCCTCATGGGTCATGCTAGGCCCACGAGTTCAACTCATTAATTTTTTAAGAAATAAAGTATTTTTGAGATTTTAAAAAATCACGAGCCTTTATCTGAGTCGACTTGAATTTTTCAAGAGCCGAGCTTGAAAAAATGATAGCTCGACACGACTTTGTCTCGAGCCAAGCTTTTTTAGCCGAGCTACCGCGCGAATTGGCATCTGTCTCGCTTGCGAAAAGTTTGGCCCACGAATGGCTCGACCCAATTGCCATCCCTATCTAAAATCAGTTCCCCAAAAAATTAAAAGTACTAATTTTTCCAATCTCTCATAAATAGTAGCTTCTATTACCGATCAAAACCGGTTGGGGAAAAAAAAACTCTAGACCCTTTTTAAAGATATAGACAAATTATAGTGGTGACCATTTAGAGTATTATTTGAATTGTTAAGTGTATAAGTATTTATTGAAAAAGATAAAAATGAGTTTTATTTGAAATATATGCATTTATTTATAATTGACAAAGACAAAAGGAAAAAGGAGAACTGTTACTTTTCACCAAAGGAAACATTGTTATGGACAGTGTTGTAAAAAGCGTAAAGTATAGTTACGTGACGAACGAATTACAAATTTTTCGAGCCTAGGCGATGGCAAGATGTGAAACATGATTAAGCGTGGAAGCTGCGCTTCACGCCCTGAACAAAAGCTTAAACAAACTGTTTAGAATAGTGGCTATGAGAATAATAGAAGAAAAATAAATTAAAATCTTATTTATTGTTACCCTTAATCTTATCTATCATATGCAAGGTAAACTAAAGTACTCAATTATTTTTGGGTTATTAACATATATACTCCACTTTTATCCTCAAATCTTAAATATACTGACCCAATATGGAATTAATAAATTTACTGGATTTTTACAAGAATGTTACCATAAATACTGTACTTCACAATTGGCCCACAGTAAAATGATGTGATTAAGGCATCCCATATTTTCCGCACTATTACTATATCAGATAAAGTTCACGATACTAGATGAAGATAAAGAGTATAGTAAGCAAATTATCAGCGATTATTATGGTGAATTCAAATTTCAAAATGAATATTGCTCAACCAGGTAATGAATTTGATTGACTGTGAAATGGGTATTCGTATCTCATAAGCCAAAACTAATCCAACAACCATACTAGCAGAATTAAAATCTATGATTTTGGGATTCATTGAGATGGATAACCGATGTGTAACTCTCAGTTGTTGGTGCTGTGTTAACGAATTTGTGAGGTATTTTTCAATTTTACATTTAGCATTTAACATTCATTTTCAACATTCCTCATTCTACAAATCGATGCCGTCACCGAAATGCACTCAATGGCTGATTGTTGATAATCCACTATGATATTGTTCTTTTGTTGACTGTAAATGTGATTGTGAATGTTATAATAATTGAAGTATCATGCTGACAATGTTAAAAAATGGCACACAATAAGAATTAAAAACATGAAGCATATTCAATTAAATCGGTATTGACTATGTATATATCCATCCTGTTAGTGCTTGATTTTTCCAATATATTTTCTTAGGATGATTTTCTGATTATTTTGTTTTTTGTTTTTTTTCTTTTTTGTGATCAGAATAGAATTAATATATAATAAGGATCATTATAACACCCATTCTGTTTTCAAACCAGAATGTGTTATCAGATATTGTGTTTTGAAATTTCTTATCAACATGACTATAATGCATATGAATACGTTTCTGTTTCTTCATACTCAGTATTTTTTATTTGAATATTCTGAAATTTTGATAAAAAAAAGTTAGACAATTCTGATGTTGAAATGTTGCTTAGTTCATTAGGAATTTCTTGTCTAATCCTGCATTAACATGAATCGTATTTCGATCGTTTCTCTTCCTTAAAGCAACGTAGTCCAGATATCAAGCAGAAGTCCTCCATATTGAATCTCACAAGGCTGCCACCAAGTTTGAACCACATATCTTCAGAATTAAGCTGCTTCACTTCCCTAAAAAACACCTGGTGGATTAATCGGTCATTTATTGCAATATCCTTAGCCTCCAAAACGTGGCCAAAGCACGTGTCTCAAAAAAGTTTCTCTTGCACTTTAGACATTCTTCCCACTTAGACATTCTTCCCACCGGTGAGCTGAATGTATTAGGCTTTGAGAAAGTGTTTACTTTTCCAAGAGACCACATGTCTAGTGAAATAAAATATTCTCAATTCTACATAAACACAAAATATTAAAGGACTTGATGAAAAGGACTTTCATTTCATCAAATACGTTGCAAAACATAAAATATATGAAATTTACCGATTATATTGCCTTACCATCAATGTGAAGTCCCAAATATGCATAAACATATCTTTTCCATTATTAAATGAAGGTGTATTCATGAACACAAACATCCATGTTTCCAAATAAATTTCCATGTAGTGATGGTTTAATTTTAAAAAAAAAATGTTCGGTATCCGTTTTTCTCAAATAAATTTATTTTTTACCTATAATTGTTGACTTTTCAACTTTTTTATACTACAAAAAAATTTGAAAAGTCAATAAAGTACAAACAAATCTCATTTTTTCCCAAAAAAAACTACACCGAACATATCCTAAATCAACATCAATATTTACGTATAAGACTCCAAGATTCAAACAATATTAACTCATAAATGAAATTAATCTCAATGATGTGAAATAAATCTATTAAAAATGATCTGAAATAAACAAACATAATATTCTCAACCTCCCAAAGCGACTAAGCAGGAATTAATTTTACTGCAGAGAAGCAAAAATAGGATAGGTTGAGATTGTATGTCTCTTTTGCTTCATGGTTACGAATTGATTGGGCACAAATAAATCCCATCAACAAGACAGTGAAGCTTTAAATTCTTTCCACAAACAAAATTAAAATAAGAAAAAACGGTACACACAGTATACATACCTCAGTATCATACATATATCAAACACGTTCCAGTATGTGAAGTAACCTGAGTGCACTATGAACATGGAAGAAGTGAATAATTATCAAGAATCACTGGATCTGTTGTGGCCGATACCACAAATATATAGTCGTGTTGGGCAGTATCTGAACCAATGAAAATTCATTTTAAAAACGAGGTTTTCGGGAATAATTATGATGAGCACTGAAAGGGCAGTGTTTGTTGGACATTTGGTAACGTAAGAGCGATTCAAATGATGGAATATCTTTAATTATTTGGTAACTTTAAAATATTCGAGATTTTCAAGCCTTAACTTTTGATGCATCCAATTAATACAAGACACTTAGATCCCGTGTATACCTCTTAAATTGATACCATCTTGATGAAGGGCACACGTGTCTTGATTATTGTTTATCTCTTAAATTAATATCACTGAAGGAATTATAAAAGTACACGACACGAAGGAATTATAAAGGCCACGCGACACGTGTCTCCGTGGCCATTAGAAAAAAAAGATTGACAAAAATGTCAATCACTTGCTCAACGCACATGGCTATTTTTATAATTCTTCTCCACCATGTAGAGGAGATCATTACCCTTTCAAATATTATGTTATAAGTTGTATCTCTTATGAGATGTCTATATAAAAATTTATTTTACTAATTTAAACAACTTAAATTATAATTTAAACTTATAGAAAATATCTGGACCCCGATTCGGGGTCCAGATCCTTTCCCCGATTGACTGTGTGTCAATCACGCAGCTATTCAACCAAAAAAAAAAAAAAAATTAAATTCCCCCTCCCTCCCCTCCTTCATCTAATTGTTTTATTTACTTTACTCAAATTTGACCAACATCAAACATTTCCAATCACTTTCGTTTCTAAATTTATTTTATCAAATTTGTCTCCACTTATTTTTTTTTTCATATTTTTCAAAAGTTAGCAATAAATTATTAATTTATTTTTTATTTTGTTTATTTGTCTGATTTATTTTTGTAATTTGTGTTTAGTTGTAACATTGTTAACAATTTTTTTATATTTTTTTATTTGCATATATAATTAATGTATTTTTTTTCGATAAATTTTTGTAGGGATAGAATTTGAGAGTGGTGATAATGTATATGTTCCTCAAGTAACTATCGGTGTCATTCCCCACGTTGGTCGAAAATTCGAATAATCCGATGAGACATACTTATCTCGATGCACACTTTAACCCTCGTCACTAATATCTTCTAATGTAATATTATTTTCTTCTTGGTGTGTGTAAATTATCAATTAGAACAAATTTATTATGTACGCATTATTTATTACCACAATTTTTTAAGTAAAATTTAATTTGTTACTCAAATATAAACTAATTAATTAGTCTAACTGTAATCTTAATAATAAAATTAACGTTAACTATATTATTTATTATATGATATAAATTATATTTAACTCAATATATATATATATATATATATATATATATATATATATATATATATATATATTTAACAAATACAATGAATATAATAATAAAAAATTATTTTTAATTTAATAAATTTAATTATATTAATAATATGGATGTAAATTTGGTCGTAAATAAATAAGTGAGGAATTGAAGAGGGGTGGGGGTGGAAGTATAAATAAATTTGGGGGTGGGCGCCTTTTTCTCTCAATCAGGGAAATGATCTAAACTCCCGGATCGGGTTCGATTTTTTCTCTTTAAACTTAACCAAATAAATTGTAAATGTTCTAATACTAATTATGCCATTAATTAGAACTTCCTACTTATTGTGGGCGTTGAACCTATCCCGGCTTGAATACTGAATCAAAAGGGGGTATGGCGCGAAATTTGCAATTGGATAGACTGGAAGAGATTTTCCTTTTAAGAGATGCTTGCACTTCAACTAATTCCCCATCTTCCCACCTTTTTGTAGAGTTGCCTTTGGCGACCGATCACTACGCTCCTTTTTTCTTTTTTTCTCTTTGATTTGTTGTTATTTCCGGTCCTATGTACAAGCGCACTTCCGGTCGCTTCTAGCTGATCTACAGCGAGCCTCATTTCCAGCATTTCCTACAAGTCGTGGTAGGTATCGACTGAGAGAAGCCACTTCGAGGATATGATTTATAAGTTAATTTTTTATAAATATATAAGCAAATTCAATTTTGAAGTACAATTATTTATTTATTGTTAAGTAGTAGTTTCTCTTCAAAAAGTCCTAACTCCGCCTCTAAATTCAATGCTTCTTGATTTCCCTATTTGTAGTGTAAGCTTCATTTGTCCTTAATGATGCAAAATATGCTTTAACTCCAGCACGAGGTGCGGTTTTTGCAACTGCAGCCCAGCTTGTTGATAATTTCCACTCGAGTATGTATATTCATCAGTTTGACCTAGTCCTCCAACTATTGCACCATCAAGAACATTAGCGTTTGGTGCATTCTTATGAAACCAAGCGTCGAACCCGTTTTTGCAAGTTACCAGAGTTGGATCTTTCTTGATCAACACGATTGATGGTCCTCGATGATGAAACCTGTTTCGGATAAGTCAATCCGAACCCATGACCATGTAACTCATTCAGTCAGGGTTTAGGCCAAGCATGTACTCGACCCATGGTATAATTGAAACTAATTAAATCCTAGCTAAGTAAACCTAGATTGAGATGTTCGCTATGTCAAGAAAGACATAAATCTGTCAATATATGTCAAAATAAGATGCTAAGACCACGATACATAAGTGATATATTCATCCAAATAAGCCTTCTTTGATATTCAAATATTTATTGGTATTTAATCACAAGCTCTCCTTAGCTATTAAATATAAGATTCAAATGATATATATGTGACTTTATCTAACATGTTAAGATTTTAGATCAAGTGGTTTAACATGGTATCATAACAAACAAATGTCCCGAGTCCAAGTATAGCCGCCACCCAATTAATAAAAATTGTGCATGTGTAAGGCCATTATGAAAAAATAAACCGCATCTACATATGAGTGAGCGTGTTGAAGATAAGGTTTAATTGATGCACATGTGAATTTATAATCTAACAATTTAAAATTTTTGATCAAGTAGTTCAATATTAACCAATATATCCTTAGTGCATTATAGCTAGGATGAGTGTTTTATAATTTGAAACACTTCGTAGAATTTATCTTCGGCATTGTGCCATTGTTGGATATTTGCTACATGTTAGTTGACTTTAGTGGATAGTATAAAAAACGAAATTAGTTTTCTAGCACTATCAAGTCTCATCTAGCCAACTTTGCTAAATAGCAATGAAGTTTACTAGATGGTACTAAATAAGGAAAAGAAATTAAAATCGTTTTTTAAGTGCTATCTAATCTCGTTTAACATACCAAACACGTTACACAAGAATAAATAAAAAACTTATATATAAATATTATATTTGTAAACGACTTTTCCTATCAAAGATTCCAGTACGTAGGAAGTCGAACTTTCCAGCGGGGCAGCCGATGGTATTCTTTGTGGCAGCAAGGACACTGGCATAGGCAGCCATGATAAATGAAGCACTGGTGACATACTGAAGATTATTACAAGGTTGCCACCAAAGAAGCCCCATATAAGTTGCTTGCACGTTGTTTTTACCTATGTGAAGGCAGTTGCAGATAAATTGCTCGACATAGTTTCTGTATTGACCCTTAACCTTCAGTGGCTCATTTGTCTATAGATCATTAAAGAGCAAGTACGAAGAAAAACTTGAACTCGTTTAATAAACGAGTGGTGCTTTTATTTGCTATCGGGAATTACGAAAAAAGTAAAAAAATAAATGAGTTACTTTTATGTTACCATCATAAGTAACATTTTCTAGTGGGAATTATGAAAAAGTAAAAATAAATGAGTTACTTTTATTTTACCTTCATAAGTAACATTTTCTACTGGTAATTACAAAAAAAGTAAAAAAATAAATAAAATGAGTTACTTTTATTTTACCGTCATAATTAAGTAATATTTTCTACCGAGAATTACCAAAATGTAAAAATCCAACGCGTTTTCAGGCTACCTTTTAGGCGGTTGCAAATAAGTCCATCTTCCTCCATCAATCAGGTCACGGAAATTCTTGTCCGACTCCGCAGTTGCAGAATCTGACTGGTTGAGCACACTTGAACCGCCGTTGCTATTACCTGAAAACCAAGAAAATTTTACATGCTGTCCCTTGCTCTTCTGTTGGGCCATTGAATTTCACAAAAAATTAGTCTTATCCTTAAGCAAGAAATGTACTATATAAGGAGGTTAATCCTGTCATCAAGAAAAGCATCGAAATCTGCAAAATTTGAGCTTCTAACATGGTTCATCCCATGAGAGAACTAGAAACGAATGACAATACTCAAATGTTTGAGACCTTCTACCAAGGCTGGTTGATCCGTCAAGAGCATTACCTCAAAGCTCTCCTGCAAATGATACAATGCAACAGAGATAATAATACTGAAGAAAACGAGGTCCAGTGCAAGGAGCTTGTAGACCAAGTCTTGGCTCATTATAGTCAATACTATGAAGCCAGGTCAAGAGTTGCGAGCGAGGATGTGTTTCTTGTTCTCACACCCACTTGGTTCAGCTCCTTTGAGCTCAGCCATCTCTGGATAGGTGAGTTTAAACCAGGACTAGCTTTTCGTCTTGTGATCAACAATGTGTTGGACTTAACAGAAGATCAGTCTCAGAGGATGAATGCGTTGAAGGCAGAGGTCGAAGAGGAAGAAAATGAGCTCACTAATGCTCAACAGGGAATGGTATAACCATGTCAATTTTTTCTCGAATTTCTTATAGTATTTCATATAAACTAATTTTTACAGGAGGTCGTGTCAATTGTGGAGCTGGTAAGGCACGTCGGGAGGGTGAACGGGGTGATGAGAGACATGGAGTCGACTATCGAAAGGCTGAGGGTGTCCATGGAGATTCTGATAGAGGGTGCTGATTTTCTAAGAAGGAAAACTGTAGTAAAGGTGTTGGATATCCTGACAGCGAGTCAAGGTATAAGGTTTCTGGCAGCTGCTGTTCAACTGCAGATCAAACTCCGCAGGTGGGGGATGCAGAGAGATGCTGAGAAAGTCCAGAGGAACAACACCCTAGTTTTTTAATATAAAATAATAGTCTTTCTCGTTTATGTTTCGCAAGGTACATGTATTATGGTTTTATGTCTGAATAAAGCATGTTTCAAATAAGGGGTTTGTTCAGTCTAGATTTTTTTAAAGTTTTTTTGCTATCTTTCATGACTTTTCAAACTTTTTTATTGTGAAAAAAGTCAAAAAAATAGACAAAAAATAGATTTTTTGAAGAAAAAATAAGAACCGAACATGTCTTAAAATGCGTGTATCTTGGACTCTGTTTGGCTACTCTCTTTTCTTTCCATTCAAACTGAGACATGAATTTTACTTGGGCCCTTTTTGATAAAAATTATTTCAAAATTTTTAAAAAGTTATGGTCATAGTCAACCGTTTATTTTAATCATACAATTTATGAGATTCACATTTTTTTATTAATATTTTAATAACTTTAAGAGCATGTTTTTTCACTTTTGATTTTCTTAAAAGTTAAAATTAAAAGTCAACAATTAATTTTAACCACATATTTCATAGTCCTACTACTTTTCAACTACACATTTCAACAACTTTTATAAAAAAATCTAATTTTAATCAAAATCAAATACACCATAAAATTTGTTAAAAATTTGATTTTAACAATATCAAACATACAAATAGCTAACATAAGTCCATTTGATGAGTGGTGTGTGCAGACTTACGGCCATCAAAGTTTGGAATCATTTGACTCATGAACAAAAAAAAATGTAAAACATGCACAATACCCTACAACTACAAGAACCGTTTTCCAGGGTAGTACAAGAATATTCATATGTTGTCCACCGGCTTTTGAAATTTGGAAACTATTAATGCTACGGAGCTAGGAAATTTTTGTAGGGATACAAATTAGTCTAATTTTTTGGATTGAAAAATCGTCAAAAACAAGCTCGTTATTATCATTACAAAATGAGTTCAAACTAATATGCTAAATATTGCTGTTAGAAATAGATTTAATAAAAAAAAAAAATTCTAATTCTAATTTTTTATGTCATCTTTTTCGACTTATTTTAGGGCTATATTCTTGGAACTGTTTCAAAAGATTCATGATAAACTTTGCATCCTATTTTTCGAATTGAAAAATCGTAAAACAGTGAGTTCAAAATAACAAATCAAAGATGGTTGCTAGAAATTAATTAAATAATCGATATTTTATCTTTTGATTCTAATTTTAGCGTCACTTACTTTCGAGCTATTTTCTTGACTCGTCGGTATGTTCTAAGTAGCATGTCAAGTATTCATGAAAGACTTTGTAAAACATATTTTAGATTGAAAAAATCGTCTAATGGCAAGTTAAAATAACGAGCCAAAGATAATCGATAATAAAAATTTAATGATCCGATTTTTATCTTTTAGTTCACATATATGTTCTTCACTGTCAAGTAGATTATCGATATTGTTTGAAAGTCTTATGAACAAATTTTGCAATACATCTTGTTGTTTGGAAAATCATTAAAAAGCGAGTTCAAAATAACAAGTCAAATATAACTGCTAAAATTTGAATTAATAATCCGACTTTATGGTTTATCCTCGCCTAAGGTACTTGTTGAAAAAATCCTAAACATTTTTTCTTGTTTAACAATGAATATTTGCTTCGACCGAGTGGAGAGGTGGTTTATCCTCGCTTAGAAAAACTTCTAATAACATTTTGCTCGTTAACAACGATTTTGGCTTCGATCGGGTGGAAGGATGGTTTATCCTCGCTCGAGATACTTGTTGAAAAACTCCTAAACATTTTGGCGTTAACAATGATTTTTGCTTCGACCAGGTGGAGATGTGGTTTATTCTTGCCCGAGATATTTGTTGAAAAACTCCTGAACATTTTTGCTTGTTTAACAATGAATATTTGCTTTGACCGGGTGGAGAGGTGGTTTATCCTCGCTCGAGACACTTTGTTGAAAAACTTCTGATAACATTTTGCTCGTTAATAATGATTTTTTGAGCTTTGACATCTTTGATTATTACATTCTTTGATTGATAATTGATATCCTTATGGTCAAGATTGCCTTAGCAACTTTGGGGCCTAGGTTGATGCCTTGTGGTTGTGGTTGCCTTAGCAACTTTAGACTTTGGCAAAGGTTTAGAGTTTGATGGCCACGACCTTGATCGTCATCTTCTTCTTCCTTTTTATGGGCTAAACGACCTTAATCATTTTGTTGGCCCTTTCATGGAGACTTCGATCGTCATCGAGTCAAAATTTTAAGTTTATGCCTAGTTTCATTGAATCTAGGAGGCCTTGGCCCTTTTTCACTAAGACCTTGGTCTTTGGGTGCGAGGCAAAAAATTGTGGTTGGGAAGAATTAGGGCCGCACTTGATGAGTTCGAGATAACGACCAATCACCTTAGCATCCTCATCATCCGCCTCCCACCTCCACATTTTATTTATGAAATCGATTATTATGAATATTAAGTAAACAACTAAACATTTTAAGCACATCATGGATAATATTTCTTCAAACGATCGATGTTCCATGGCCGATCGAGGTGACCGCCCATTCCTGTCCTTCAAACTATAAGCTCCGGTTTAACTTCTCGATGACTTGAACGGATATTCTTATTTAGGGCCTAATTTTCACGGATGATGACCAACGGAATAAGCATCTCTAAGAACCAAATTACCTGTTTCAACTTTTCTTGGTCTGACCTTTTTGTCGAAATAGCTAGCTGCTCTTTTTTATATGCTACCATCTTCACAAACGCACTTTGTCTCTCCTTCCAACAAATCGAGTTCATACTTATTTGTATTGGGTCTTGCTGCATCAGGATACGCGGCGTCGGTTCGATTACTTCTGATGGGACCATTGCTTCTAAACCAAAACATAGCCAATGTGGTGTTTCTCCGGTTGATTCACGAGGGGTAGTATGATAAGCCCATAAGACATTTGAAATTTCTTCTGCCCAAGCTCCTTTGCAATTTTCTAACAGAGTACGTATGTCCCAAAGAATGGTCCGGTTAGTAACTTCAACTTGACCATTGGTGGGAGGATGGGCGACCGAGGTTTTTCTTAAATCAATCTTATAGCTAGCGCAAAATGCTTCGAATTCTCTGTTTTGGAATTACTTTCATCGTTGTCTCATTATAATAGCCCGGGGTATACCAAAACGACAGATGATATTTTTCAGATGAAGCTCTTTATTTTCTTCGTTGTGATTGTGGCCAACGGTCATGCCTCAACCCCCTTCATAAAGTAATCTATAGCCACCACTAAAAACTTTCACTGATGGCTGGCCATTGGGAACGGTCCTAGCGAATCAATTCTCCATTGGTAGAAAGGACAAATCTCGAAAATCGACATCTAATACTTGGCCGGCACATGTATGAGATTGAAATGTCTCTGATACGTAACACAAATTTGTACCAAATCCTTCACATCTTTCTTCATAGTTAGCCAATAATATCCCAGACGAATGGCCTAAAAGGCCAACATATTAGCACCCTCGTGATTCCCACACATTCCTGGATGGATTTTTATGAGGAGGACGAATCCTTTCTCGGCATCAATACATTTTAGATAGGGCATTGTAATCCCTTTTTTGAAGAGGTGTCCGCCTATTATCGTGAAACTAGCAGTCCTTGTTCGAATAATTTGTGCTTCCACTAGGATTTTTCGTGTTTTAATAAGTGATAATTGCAGATTCACGATTTTTCACAGTTGTTTTTCTTCTCAATCTTGTAAAAGATAAAGTTTGAACTTTAACAGCTTGCTATTATTATCAAAGAATAACAGTGATTTTGATAAGTATTGGGCAGTCCATAGATTCTAAAACAGTATTGTGTTTGAATTAGCGCTTTTCACAATTGTGGATGCACGTTGCTCTTTTAGCGGTGAATAGTAATTTTAATTGAATTAAGTTTGAGCCATATGACTTAAAAATCCATAAGCGCATGATTAGTAACCGGTCCTGAATTTTTCCTAAATTAATCTGAGATGTTTATCTCCCTTTGGTCCGCTGGATTAAAATAATACCTCTTTATGTTAACCAAAATATTAATTCACAATTAGATGAAGAATAGGAAAAAAAAATATTAGTTGAATTTAAATATATAAATTTATTTATTAACTAAATAAACTTATTTATAAGTAAAAATTCACTTTAAAGTAAAAAAATCACTTATGAGTTAAAAAATTTACATATAAATAAAAATTCACCTATAAGTAAGAACTTCACTTATAAGTTAGTTACTCGTAAGTGAAAAATGCACCTACAAGTTAAAATTCACTCACAAATAAAAAAATTACTTGTAAGTAAAAATTTATCTATAAGTAAAAAATTAACTTAAAATTCGCCTATAAGTAAAAAATCACTTACAAGTTAAAAAAATTATTTAATAAATAAAAATTTACTTATAAGTAACAAATTTACGAATAAGTGTAAAATTCACTCGTGTAAAAAAATTTGTCATAATTTTTGTTTTTTTGTTTTATAATACTTGTACGTTTTTCTAATATTGTATAAAACCAATCGTTATATTAGACCAATAAACCATAACCACCTTAATCCTATTCTCCCAATACTATCCCTGTAATCCTATACACTGTAATAAAGTGAATTTCTTTGGATGCCAACTTTGTTCTTTGAGTGTGCGCTTTGAATTACCTCCTACTTCTTCTCCGTGTTTTGGTGTCAGTGTGGGAAGGTTACGAGAAGGATTCCTTAAATTTTGTTGATCAAATCTATATGCACGTTTAAAGATGAAAGCCTTTGAGTTAAAAATATTCTACTGTTAGATTGGGTCAAAATTATTATCGAAAGAAGAGCTTAAATATTGTTCCCCCCAGGACTCTTGTAGCCTAAACCCATTTTGGACCATAAAGGAACAGTTGCTGAGGCATTTTTCCACTCAGGCAACACACAAATTTTGTAATTTTAAGTTCTGTACTCTGCTAATACGTAGTCCAAATGACACTTTATTAAACAACAATACCAGCAAACTAAGCCTTATTCCTATTAAAGTTATGGTCTATTACTTCATTATGTGAATTTTTTTTTCGACACTCTTGCAACATCTACTAGAAAATCTAAAGCATAGCAACTACGAAGTAAGCAGTCTACTAAACAAAGATCAAAATTTGACAACATAATTTTCTTCTAGTTCTATACAGGAAATCTGAAATGCAAAGTATAGGTACAGTCCAAATTTGATACAAGTAATCTGAAAAACTTTGCAGTATTTCAGTAAGTAACAAGCATCTAGAGGTTGATAGATCAGCATGAACTCCATGGTAGTAGTGAATTAAATGAATAGCAGCTAATGAAAAGCCAACAACAAATCCTAGAAATTGAAATTAAGTCTCAGAATATGTATACACCTATATAGGGTATAATGATCTAACATTCATAATGCAACCCTGAAGAGAAATTTTTTTTTTTTATTTTTTTTTGGAACTCTTTTCTCATCCATACATACAATTCTAAATCCCAGCGGAGTTGCATGAACCATACCATTAAAGAATTATTAATTTGACTCCCGGAGGCTTTTTTGCTTCAAGCTGCTGTTTGGCACGTTTCCGAGCAGCTTCCTCCTTTTTTATTTGAGCAATCCTTACAGGAGTTCGGTCCAAAATTTGGTTGCGTGGATCTATAATGATTTTCTGGAGAGAAACAGCATTCTCGATAAAGTACATGGCTAGTTCATCATCGCTTGTACGACCATAATAGCCAGCAATCTCTACCAATTTCAGGTATTCATGGGGACATTTTGCAGCCTGCCTAATTTTTCTTCTTCTCTTCAAGGCGACATCCATATCAACTGCAAGAAGGATACATCAGAACATGCACGATACAAGAAGATCTTGTTATCGTTGAATTGTATATACAAAAAACTAGAGCCCAGAAGCCTCGCAAATTTGTCAAATATAAAATTGTGCTAGTCAGTCAAAGCATTTGAACTTGCTCAATGAAGAAAACAAGACTAAGGAGCATAGCAATTACACAGTTGAGGAATCTCTAGATCTTTCTTCTTATCATAAGCCACAAACAAATCGAACAATAAGTTCAAAAACATGTATACCGGAATAGGCTATACACAAAGGACAGTTTCTAGATTAACTTAATTTAACCAATTTAATCCAATGCTTATTCTACAAAATATCTGCATTTTGTTAATTAAATGTAATTTCCTTTGTTTCTCGTGTACAAGGGTGCTGAATAGAAAAATACACTATGAATGAGTTAGTGAGTTACTGTTCTGAGTTCTTGAGCTAAACTTGATGGCTTCTGATGGAAAACATTATCTTGTTTTATAAGACGTTTAGAACTTTTCTTCATTTTCTTTCTCTAAGTTGAGGTTACAAACCTACAACAACGTCTCTCAAAGAAAACCAGCAGTAAATATCAAGCTGAACTAAAAGACACATAGATACAAATATAATTCACTATATTTAATCATTAATACTATTTCTTGACTGCTTAGGGTGAGTACTATTACCATATCCCGGATCCGCAGTCAAACACGATATAGTTATAATCATTATAGAAAGTTCAGACCCACTAAAGATACCTTATATGTTACAAATAAACTCCCCAAAACCAATACAGTTGGAAAATATTTTCTTTTATCATCCACACTCGAGTACTACAGAGTTTCTCATATAGAGCAATGCGAGTCAGAAAGCAAGACATTCCCGAAGCAAGTAGACTCTCGTCTCAATGAAGTTGTCTCCCACACACCGTGTACTATCCTGAAAGTCATCGCAATAACTATTTCATTTCTTCTGTATGCAATTACTGATCATGGAAACTATCAAGAGTGTACTTTTCCATCATTACTACAACACATTCTTTCTCCACTAAACTACAGTTCCAAATAACAAGAACTCTAAATAAAATCTAATATACAAACCAAGAATATAGATAATGGAACAGAACTATAACCCATGTCCAGAAAGTAACAGAACTGCCAAAATATGAGTTGATGCTCTAACTAAAAATGATACAGCAAGAGCATTTTCCTTTAGTCCATGTATCTCATTAGTAACTTGGGGTTTATCGATGAGGATGGTGCCAGGGGTAAAATAGTAGTAGGATTTAATGTTCATAGATCCAGAGTAGCCATGTTCAGTTTCTTAAAATCGAAACTGTTTTGGTTTCACTCCAGTGATATCGGATACTTTAGCCATTTCAGTGAAGTAGCATTTTGAGTAAATTTAGTTATGAGATAAGCATATGAATAGAGTAAGAGTATTCTTAGTAGAACAAGAAGTCATAGAGAAGTTATTTCTTATTTTTCTTCAAATCACAAAAAAGTAATACTATATAATGGAAGTATTGATCAACTTGCTAAATCGGAGATTCGTTATTCATGGAACCGTCATTTTTCTGGCACTCAATTAACAACTACTGGAAAACCAGATTTCTTTTTGAATGAATTGTGCTTGATGATAGGCATATAAGAACTATTAAATCTGGATCTGTTCCATATACTAGGATAAAATAATATACCTGCAACACAAATCTTTGCAAGTAAGGGCAGGACTTTATAAGGGAAGTAAATTCAAGGAGACTATCGTCGTCCCATGCTCCGACTTTTAATATTAATTGCTTCAAGTTGGGTAACTCGGGGAAAGCAAAAATCTTTATGTTTTCCTGAAAAATGAGAACCAAGGTAAATAGCCAGATTATGTATCCGGTATAAACAAAAAAATAATTAAATAAAAAAAGGACATGCCTAATTTACTTACCTCGGGACGATATATGTCCAATGTAAGAACCTCTAACTGATAGAGACAGCAAGAAAGCTGGCCAAAAACATTATTTTCCAACCCAGAATACCCCTCACCAATGGAGATCTCGTCGAGCATTGGAACATTTTCAATAAACAAACTGATCCCAGGGCCCAAATAACTGAACGAGACAAGGTTCACATTAGAGATCTCAATAGATTCTATGCCCAAACAAAACACGATCTCTAGGTACTTCAACTTAAGCTTTGAGCCGCTAACTTTCACATTCACCAAATCCCCCGAGCCGTGTATTGATAGAGATTGAAGAACTAGACAATTGGACAAAAAATACTTGAGTGCTTCTTCACTCACATTCACGCATTTCAAAGACAATGTTTTAAGATACTTCAATCCACTTAACATGCAAGGCTGCACTCCAGGAAAACTTGCACGGATGTGCTTCAGTGAAGACCCTTTACATTGGCTCAAAAGCTTGTGCGGGAAAACATAGTTGCGGAAGGGCTGACGAAGGGTTTCCCCATTTTCCAACAAATCCAACTCTAGCCTCTGAACCCTCATGGCAATTGAAAACTTAACCCAATTATCGATTGCAGACTTAGAACTCTTGTCCAAATCAAAACAAATCCGGAATGCATTCATTGTGAACCCGCTATGCTGCCTCACAACTCGGTTCACCCAATTAATGTATTTTGGCCTCTCAGAACTACGCAGTTTCGGATTTTCAGCTATTCTATCCAATGTGTCATTGGCATTAAAATCAAATGTAGCTAAATGTGTCCACAAGTACCTCCACCGCCTCGCTACATTGCTAGTAACTGCAGCTTCCTTAAGTGACAAGCGAGATATTATCGAAACAAGAATATCATCCGGCAAAGAACTAATATAATCCTCAGAATTACACTCCTCCTTCATCGCCAAAATAAATTCACAACCATCAAAAAAGAACAAAAGGGTCAACATTTTTCTCTACTAACAAAAGTGGGTATCAAATTTATATAACACAAGATGATCTCTTCAGTTCATATATCACGCAATATATTTATACTGAATTATACGGACAAATTTATCCATATATCAACCAAAAAATTAACAGAAAACCACAAAATTATGATTGATATAATCAATATTCTCGATAGAAAATCAGAGTAGAATGACTTACCCTGGGTGCTGCTGAGAGTCGGGCCCTTTTCCTCATTGCAACAAATTAAAAGATTTCTAATTTTGGAAATTATTAATTGTAATTGATCTACAAGCTGCAAAAATTAAGCAAAAAGACTTAAATTCTTCAGTATATTAGTTCTATGTATATAAGCGTGTACATACGTGTATCTATCGGTGTGTGCATACATGCCTGTGGGGTGGGGTGGGGTGGGGTGGGGTGGGGATGAAGCACCTGAGACGGAGGTAAACGCTACTAATACAAAACCTCTGAAAATATGGTAGAATTATCATTAAATAGATTTTCTTCCCCAATAATATAAATTTATTTTATATTGGATTAATGCTTAATAGTCATAAATTAAAGAATAAATTGCACGAAAATATACTTAAGAGTCTTAGTTAATATTACATAAACTAGTGTCTCACCCATGCGATGCACGGGCACAAGGTACACAACATGAAAAGTAAAGAGACTTTGAAATTAATCAAGTGAAAATCACTATAAAGAAGTAGAAAGTCAAAATTTTAGATACAATAAAAAAGAAATAGCACACATACAACAAAAATATTACAGATTTTGAAAACTTTCTTATACACTATTTCGTTCGTTGTTGAATCGATGGTCGTCCGTCTTTATCACATATTAGTATCTTTAATCCATTCTTGTGATGTGACTCTTGACACAAAGAACATATAATTGTCCATGGTTTGAATACCGGGTCTTTTTTAAATACAAACCTACGTGCGATAGAGATTGTCCTTGACTCTTATTGATTGTCATTGCATACGAAACAATTAGAGGATACTGCATTCTTGTAAATTTGAAAGGTAATCTAGGGTCAGAAGGCGTCAACGTCATTCTAGGTATAAGGACTATATGCCATGCATTGTGCCCAGCAAGAATTTTCGCTTCAAGGACATGTTTGCCAAGTCTTGTAATGACCAATCTAGTTCCATTACATAAACTAATTGAATGGTCTATGTTTCTCAATAACATCACTGGAGTGCCAATCTTCAACTTTAGTTCATGGTTAGGCAAACCAGAACATCTTATCACATTCAAAAACTCAGGTGTGTGAATATTCTGTAACAGATCAACATTTGTATCTGATCTGCATGTAGAATCTGAACTCAAATAGATATTTGCTTCAGTCGAAGTAAGTGATATCATTTATTCATTTATCGATTCCACAACATCAATAGTTGGCTCTAGAATAGCTCTTCCCTACAAATACGACGTGTCATGAATGTCGTCTGAAAGGGTCGGATAAGTGCTACTTACAATAGCATCGACTGGATCATCAAATTCAGTAATTAAAAGATCATTTGGTATCTCAACGGTTGCATAACCATCATTA
The DNA here is from genome assembly GCA_023638005.1 of Forsythia suspensa. NCBI lineage: Eukaryota > Viridiplantae > Streptophyta > Magnoliopsida > Lamiales > Oleaceae > Forsythia > Forsythia suspensa. Next base: position 32,776,902 of record CM042666.1, read on the forward strand.
GGACCACCAATTGTACCATCTCCAATGTTAGAAATCCATTCGAAAAATAATTTCAACTGAGCACACTCTATTTCTGAATCAAGATTCTGGAGCTTCATGTTGGTGGTCAATCTTAAAACTTTACAATATTTCCATAAGTATGATGAATTAATAGTTGTAAGTACAATGTCTTACCTACTTCCTTTTGGAATTACAAGAAGAATTTGATGAAAATCTCCTCCAAAAACCACAGTTTTCCCTCCAAATGGCAATTCCATACTCATCGGATTGCTAAACCTCATGATGTCCCTCATGCTATTGTCCAATGCTTCAAAGCAAAATTTGTTGGTGCTTCGTCCCAAATAATGAGTTTACACTTCACAATCAATTCTGCAAGAAGAGTCCCTTGTTTAATATTGCATGTTGAATCTTCATTTGGATTCAACGGAATTGCAAATCTAGAGTGAGCAGTTCTACCACCATCCAATAAAAGAGAAGCTATACCACTTAACGCCACATTTAATACAATTTCTCCATTTGAGAGTATAGAGAGTATAGCTGCAGATAGTGTTTTCCACACAAAGGTTTTTCCTGTTCTCCCATAACCATACAAGAAATAAACGCCACTTTTACCAAGTTCAACCGCTTTCATAATTGTATCATATGCACATCTTTGTTCACCATTCAATTTTGAAACCATTATTTGGTGTTCTGTCCACAAGGATTTTCTTTGTATCTCAACTCATCGTGTATTAATCTATTACGATAGCTAGTAAAGTATCCAGAATATGGGTATGGCATTGAACTAAATTCGTGTAAACTCTTTCCACAGCCCCATAGTATCTTCTCAACTTCTGTAAGAGAATAGTTTCTTATCTCCTCAACACTCAACTCCAACTCTATGCATTTTCAAAAGGCAAAAAAAGAAAAATTAGAAAAAGTGTATTTATTAATTTTACAAATTTAAATAAACCATTGGATAACAGATATAATACCTTGATGCTGCAAAATATTTCTTCGCATATATAATATATCATACATTTTTTCCAAACATACTCAGGCCGCGACAATGTTCTAAACAACAATAGAGTGGCAAAAAGCCTTCTCAAACTATTTGCAGATACCCAATGGCTAGCCTCAGCAATTCCATCAACGTATTCTTTGTCGTCGTCTAAAAAACCCAGGGCATAGCATGCATCTTTGAAACTATTATACCTAACTCCATCCACTGTTTTCATTTCTTCATAGCTTGTAGGTCCACGGACTATATTCAAAATGCATCTCAAATAATACATGTCTCTACTACTTGGAGGAACAAAGAAGATTCGTCCAATAGAAAACCCTTTTTTGCTTGGTTGCTATTCTCTCAACGTTGGTTTCTACACAAACTTAGTAGGGAATTCAACATAAAGTAAGTTCCTAGCTTCATCATATTTCTTGTTTGCTTCCATCCAAGCCAAAAACATACTCTCATTTACAATGGGTCTATTAACAACTTCATTAATAGGATCCGAATTCGAAAAAATAACACTTTGCTTATTTGGAAGATGAAAACTCAGACGTTCAACTGGGGTGTCCCTATAGTGAATATCAAATCCAAAAATTCTCCACACAGCTTCACAAAGTGATAAATACCTACAATCGTAGTACATTTTTATTTCGTCAACATTTTTTCCTGAATCACAATCTCCAGAGCTCTGGTAAAAGGTTGATGTAACATAATCATGTCCGTTGTTGACATACTTGAATAAATACTTTATAGACCGCGATTGATTGTACCATTCAACGTTTATATGAGCACCATATTTAATAAACAAATAACGATTATGAAGCACCACATATCTATTATCAAGGTCAATACCACTTTTAGAGATCTGTCTTCCATCATCCCTCCTTCTATAGATTGGGTAACCTTCTTCATCAATACTGGTAAATTCAACAATTTTTTTCGAAAAATGCTTAGTACATCGCCCATCTGACATACATGGTGAAGAACTCCTGGCACTACCACATGGTCCATGCACCATGAAATCTCGAACGGCATTGTAATAATCAGGATCTTACACTTCATCAAGAATTTCTACTGAGATAATGTGATCAATATCACCTGCTGTAGGATATTTATCTTGCGATGAAAGGAAAAGCAAAATGTGTGCATGCGGCAATCCATGTTTCTGGAACTCTATGGTGTATATTACTACAAAAAATATAAAAAATTCAAAATGTAGCGAAATATTTGTATTTTACATGAATAATAATTTAAAGGGTGTTAAAAGATTAAATTTATATATTTCTAGAATTGAATTTTTGATACCTGCCCTGACTGTTCCAAAAATTTTGTTCTTTCTAAGATCTTTAATCAAACCATCTAATTTCATCTTGAAAATCCGACAGATTATATCAGGTCGATCATCAAGTCTTAAACCCCTGCTTCCAACAAATCGCACTATTTTCTGCCACTTTGGATTACATGTGAAAGTGATAAACAAATCAAGATAGCCAACTCTTCGACATATAGCCATTGTATCTTGATAGTTTTGCACCATGTATCGTGCACAACCAGTAAAATTAGCTGGTAATATGACACGTTTTCCAAGTGATGATGGATTGGTCTCTCCCCTTAGAATTGCGTCACTTATATTTTTGTACATATCTGCCCATAATTATTTTTGGTGTGTTCGAAAGTAGAGCAACCGAGATGACTCAATCATGGTGTAAGCATTAACGACAAATTGTTGGAACAATCTTCTTGTGAAGAATATTATTGAGATTCACCATCCTTCCTTGTAATCTATATGCAAAGTACTCTCGCATGCTAACTCTTATCCTCCCACGGGCTTTTTTCGTCCCTTCATTCCAAAGTTCAATATTCTCAGTATAACCATTCTGACCATATGAAAAAATCAAAGAATATTGTAGTCCAAGATAAGAAGGGTGCAATTCACTAATACGCTTCAATTCTCCAATTTGAGTCTCCACTACGATATCTCTATCACCAAGAGACATATCAAAATCACCTAGAAGCAACCCTGCAACCTCCTCAATTGTTGGCATATTATACCTCCTTGCATCACGATTCCTTTTCCAATCAACTTTGAGTCTCACATTCGAGCAATTCTCTTCAATAATTTTTTTTTCACATCCTAAATGATTTCACCAATACATTATAAATGTCTAGCATTGATTTTAACTCTGATACAATCTGATCATGGAGCATATTTTCACTGCTATTTTGCCTGTGAGGTTGCCAATTATTGGAATAAAATCATAAAATATATATATAATTAGGAAATATGATTGGAATGCAAATTCTCAATGAAATAAAATTAAATATTAAGAGAAATAGTTATTAACCTAACACATTGCATTCTGTTTGCAACTTCATTCTCGATGTCATAAATATACAATTGAGCAAACTTTGGAGCTGAACCTTCAGGTGGCAATAAACTTCCAATTAAATGATAATTTTGACCGTGTAGCCTAAAAACAGGAGGAGAATTTCCTTTGTTTAGACTGGGATCAATCTTCCCTCCCATAGAAGTAAAACAGAACTTATTGTTGTACGATCGGATGTTCTGAGTGAAATGTTTACTCTTCTCATTTGTTCCAAATATCAATTCTTCGAGCACCGAAGGAGGACTTTGCATACATGGCAATTTAACTTTTCCTTGCATACAACACAAAGGAAATTTTGGCTTTGACGATCTATAGTGTCTATCTACTCTCTCCTCACACCAAAATATAGCTCCATAAAATTGACATTTGTAGTCAGGATTTCCAAGGTCCTAGTACTCTGGAAAACAATTGATTAAATATATTGTAATTAATTGTAATTAATAATGGAATGTCACTTTGAATAAATCATGGAAACTACATAATGCACTGACAAAATATAAGAAATAATTACAAAATAAAAACACACACTTTACCTTCTGAATTATTTCCAACATTAATTTCCAATCCATCTTCTACAACATCTAATACCCAACAAAGTTAATTTCAAATAAATCAACAGATAAAATAACATATAACACCAATAAAAATAAGGATTCATGAGTGTATACCATCGACATTATCTTCATCATTAGAAGTCATATCTGTCATGAATTTCAAAAAAATGAAATTAAAATCCTATCTTGTTAGAATGAATTATCTTACGATTATTAGGAAGAACATTTAATTTGAGAAAAATACTTACTATCATTCAATCTACCATGTCAGTCATCTATATGTTCTTCAACATTATTGAAAGACGAATCAGATGGACAATTAATTGTACGAATAACACTGTTCTAAAAAGTCCGCATAAGCTTTGCCTAGGCTTGAAGCTCGGCCTCCACGCCTAGCCACGCATCGCCATCGTCGTCGCCATCGCCATCGCCATCGCCATCGCCATACCCTTATCTCGCTCTCGTCTAGAACACGCCTAAGCCCGAAAAGCTTGAAACTCGACCTCTACGCTTAGCCACGCTTTACACTTTTTATAACATTGACGAACAATCCCTATATTGCACAACGTGCTAATCACTGATGAATTATTACTTGCATTTACTTCAATTGAATTACTTGCATGTGGTCCTTTTGTAGGTGTAGATGTTGCTTCGACCAACCTATGCTGTGCCACATGGTTTGTAAATAAAAATCGTCCATAACCCACTACATTGAAATATGACACTTATTAGTTAATTCATTAGAAGTACACAACATCATAAATATGGATTTTATATTTGATAAAAAAAAGTGCAAATTACCATTTCTGATATCGCTTAGATTAATGCTTAATAGTTATATATTTATTTTATATTGGATTAATGCTTAATAGTCATAAATTAAAGAAGAAATGAAAAATTGCCAATAAGTCATCTCCACATGACTTGTTTCAAATTAGGTCAAAACTTTTTTTTAAATTGTGATTAAGTCATACTTCACATCAATATTTTATATTAATTCCAAAATCACCGCTTTTAACCATATTTTTCATTGACACAATCTTTCAACTCCACAAACCTCTTCCACCTCCGGCGACAACCTCCGGCCACCTCCAGCACGCCTCCACCTCCGGCCACTTCCTCCTCCACCTCCGGCGACCTCCGGCGACAACCGCCTCCAGCGACCACCGCTTCCATCTCCGACGACCTCCAACAGAGCTTCTAAGGCGCAGTGTCACTTTTTAGGCACTTTTTTTGTGAAGATTTTAGATCACTTTTTAGGCAATTTTTTTTGTGAAGATTTTGTTAGTTGTGAAACTAAAAAATAACGTTTATGGACTTTAGTCACGATGTTTGAATCCTTCTCTTTGGTTTGTATGCTTTTTATTTCTTTATCTTACGTGGTTGTACTCTATTCTTAATGTCTTAACAATTAGCATTGATCTATCCGTGTTGCAAGAGAGGTGACCAATATGATTAACTGAGTATTGTTGAGTATTTTAGCATTTATGTAAACAATGAGCATTTTCGATTATATAAACAATGAGGTAACATACATTGATGATCTTGTATTATAGAATAGCAACTTGATATTGTATTAAACAAAACAAGAACACAACGAAATAATGAGCATAGAATGTTGTATATATGAGTTTGAATCTTTGTAAATATGAGCTTGAACACTCTACTATCTTATGTAAATAGGAGCTTGAATGCTCCACCATCTAATTGTTGTAATAGGAGATTGAATGTTCCATCATCTAATGTTTAGTCATGGTATGTTATTTGATACTATATTATACAAAACGATTATCACAGAAAACGATATCACAATATAAATGGACATAGAATTGTTGTAAATAGGAGCTTGAATGTTCCATCATCTAATATTTGAATGTCTTAGTTTTAATCCATGATATCTTTGTTTTAATGCCTTAGTTTCAATCTATGATCTTTGTTTAATTATGGCAAGTTTTAATAGATTGAAACTTTGTCATAATATTTCACTATCATTTGAAACATGTTTTAATCAATGATCTTGTTTTAATTACGTGATCTTGTTTGAATATATATATGTGATCTTTGATCTTTGTTTAATTATGGCAATGTTTGAACTGTGATATTGTTTGAATGTCTTAGTTTTAATTTATAATCTTGTTTTTTAATCCATGATCTTGTTTTGTTTGGTAATTAGTATATTTTGATACCGTTTTAATCCATGATCTTGTTTTAATCTGTGATCTTGCTTTGATTATGGCAATGTTTGAACACCGTGATATTGTTTGAATGTCTTAGTTTTAATCTATGATATTGTTTTAATCCATGATCTTGTTTTGTTTAGGTAATTAGTATATTTTGATACCGTTTTAATCCATGATCTTGTTTTATCTGTGATACTTCTATGTGATCTTTGATATTGTTTAATTATGGCAAGATTTGAATAAGTGATCTTGTTTGAATGTCTTAGTTTTAATCCATGATAATGTTTTGTTTAGGTAATATGCATTTATATAAATTGATATTTGTTTTAATCCATGTTTTAATCTATGATCTTGTTTTACATAATCTGATATCAAACAAAACATATGACTAATTAAACAATATCAAAGATAAAAGCATGATATCATAGTCATGTGTGTTGTTTGATCTTTGTATTATGCAACAAAGATCACAAAAATGATATCACAATAGAAATGATCATAGAATTTGCACACGTGCTCGAAATTTTATTATAATATGTTTTCGGAATGGTCTCGACGAGGCGGTCGGACCGATCGCTTAGCCACTACCTATGATGAATTTTACCCGTTTGAAGTAGTCTCTTTAGCTTAAAATGTCAATCTTTAATTTTTTTTTTTTTTCAAAACAATTATCACAAATTCTTTAAAAGCAATATCACGGATAAATGTACATCCTTTTCTTTGCAAATTAAAGCTCTTCCAAGGTATCGAGTTCTTTAAAAGCAAACACATACTTGAGTAATGCTAAAATGAAGAAAGAAGAAGCGCCAATCATTCTCAAGTTAAAGAGAAGTCATCTAAAACTATGTAGGCATATGTATTAATCATATGATCTTGTTTGAATGTCTTAGTTTTAATCTATAATCTTTGTTTTATTTAGGTAATGTGCATTAGTATATTTTGATACTATTTTAATCCATGATCTTTGTTTTATTCTATGTGGAATGAGTTTATTTATGATACCGTACTTTTATTCTTTGATCTTGTCTAATTATGCCAAGGTTTGAACACTGTGATCTTGTTTGAATGTCTTAGTTTTGTTTATGATACTATTTTAATCTATGATCTTTTTCTATTTAGGTAATGTGCATTAGTAATTTTATCTTGTTTTAATCCATGTTCTAATCCATTATATTGTTTTGCATAATCGATTATCAAAGATAAAAGCATGGTATCATAGTCATGTGTGTTGTTTGATCTTGTATTATGCAAAAACAATATCACAAAAATAATATCACAATAGAAATGAACATAGAATTTGCACACGTGCTCGAATTTTTATTATAATATGTTTTCGAAATGGTCTCGTTGAGACGGTCAAGACCGATCGCTTTGCTTTCGCCTATGATGGATTTAACCCGTTTGAAATCGTTTCTTTAGCTTAAAATGACAATCTTTAATTTTTTTTTCAAAAGCAGTATCACAAATCCTCTAAAAAAATTATCACGGATAAATATATCTTTATTGAAGCCACCATTCATCTTTCTCTTGTTGAACATCCTTTGAACTTGATCCTTTTCATTAACACTCCCAGGTTCTTGATTGATCGGATCCTAGTTCTTCATTATCACTACAAGAATCATAAAGGTTCACTACAAGAATCATAGGTTTAACAATATCACAAAAAAACAGTATCACAACAAAACAGTATCACAATATATGCAGACTAGTAGTTGGTTAAAAAAACCATTGTATATCAACATTTTGCTAAAATCTAAATAGAATATAACATAAGAAAAGTGGAAAGAATTGGTGCACATTCCTCTCAAAAATACAAAAGAACATAACCAAGGGATTTAAGATCATCACGCTTTGCTTTGTTACGCAAAACAAGAAAATGTGATCCACATGTCATCATGCGAGATAACCCGTCATTTATCTTCCTCTTCTCACGATCTAAGCGAAAAAGAAGTGGGTAGGAGTCTTGTCTTAAAAGAAAGGCCGGAAAAAATGTCTATCACTCACTAATTCCAATATGAGTATTACAACTTGCATAGCGTGCAGATCCACATTAAATTTTGTTCTCCCTGCATAGAGAAAATAAAGCAAAGTATACTCATCTTTATATCTTTGTTGTTGAAAATGAACTCGTATAAAACTATAAACCAAATCATATCATCACTCAAGTAGTAGCCACAAAAAAGAGTTAATATCTTTGTTTTTTTTCCCAACATAAGTGTGAAAAGAAAATATTTTCTAACCAAATAAAATAAGGTCCAGAACACTTTTGTATCTGCAAAATAAAACAATATCATAACAAAACAGTATCACAAAAAAAACAGTGTCACAACAAAACAGTATCACAAAAAAACAGTATCACCACTCACAATTAGCGTTTTTTTACAATTAAGGATATGTTGGTCTTTTAGCTCTAAAATATGACTTTAATTGAATTAAGTTTTGAGCATATGATTTTAGAGCCCATAAGTGTCCAAACAGTGACCGACCCTGAATTTTCCCAAGAAGAAATTGCACGAAAGTATACTTACACTCTTACTTAATATTACCTAAATTGATCCTTTCAATTGTGTATTTTATATGTCTTTGGTAGACTAAAGTTAAGGGGTCGATTGTTGAATCCACTTGAATAAGGCCCATTTGATACGGGTTAGATGAATTTTGATTCGAATTGAGGTCCATTTTGATCGATTTGTTTAGTATAATTGGATTTATTTTTATTTCATTATGATGGCCACCAAATCTTTATACTTAAAAAACATATCTATTACCCTGAATTGGACATAAGTGCTAAAGATTAAAGAAAATAATCATATAATAAAAATGTTTAACTTTTCTAACATGTCAAAAATGTTAATTTTATCTTGATTCTATTACTTTAGTAACTCTTGTGCCTGTTTTCGTCGATGAAATTAGTGATGGCTATTTGTTACGTCTGAAAAGACATGTTACTGGTTTTGCCTTGAACTGACATGTATATACAAAACATATATATCTTTCAGCTAAAGATAGCCACAATCTAAAAAGACACATGTCACAATCTATCTGCAATAATTAATTAACCAAAAGAATAATAAATTCTTAGAACCCCGAAATTTTATAACTTTTCTCAAATACATTTAACTAGTCAATTGATAGTATAGCAATGTCTAGTTATGCAAGTCAATTTGTTTTGCTTAATAGTTAATTGGACTTATATGAACATTCTTAATAGTTGATGGACTAAAAAATAAGTTTAGATAGTTGTGGGGTCGTAAAATAATTATTACAACTTATTTTAGACTAACTAACAAGAATTAGCGTCCTAATTAGAGTTAATTTTCAGCTAAAAGTGTTTGTCTTGAATGAGACTATGTGATAGAATTATAATTAAATAATTATTTAATAGATAATTACAAGTTAGATAATTACAAGTTACCAATTAGACTACATTAAGATTTGAGGTTAAAAACATATTTTAATTGAGATAAAATTCTAAAATAATTAGACTAAACTATCTCCAATCACTTTCATAATCGCATTAGGATTTGTTTATTTATTAAACTCATCTAACTCTATAATTTAATCCTAAGTCTATTTAACTATTTTATTTCTAGTTAAACAATGTCATTCTTTTTATATAAATACTTGCATTCACATAATAAAAAATACACTAAAAAATCGAGAAAAAGCAAAATTTGTCACCCCTCTTCTTAGCAGCGTTTTACTCCTTGTTTTACCACTTTAAATCTCTAGAAACATACCATGAGCGTATACATACATTGGCATTGGGGTTTCAACAAAAATATAGCCAAGACGTAATCCGAATTCAACATACATCTTTCAAGATCAATCAAGATTTTACGAGTTTTCATACGAGGTGAGATACATAAGATGCAAGTGGTTAAATTCGTGTTCTTCATAATGTTTACATAATGAATTTCATTGACTACTTTTAAACATTTGGGTTAAGAAATACAAATCCTTATGAATAGACCTTCGGGGTCAAAAAAAGTAAATCCTTCGAGATCTAGAGGTTCTATGAAATTTCTTGAGCAATTGATTAATGTGATAAGTTGTTATAAATCTAAGAATGATATGATAAGTTATGATTTTTGTTGTTGATATTATGTTGAATGAAAATTGCACATATGTTACTGAGTGTTTTTCGAAATACTCACTCTTACTATTAAATTTCATATTAGATCGAGACGTGTTGGATGAGTGGTGGATTGGTGGAGCTGCTGTGCCAATGGTCGCCAAGTAAACTCGAAGTTATTTAAAATATAATTAATTAATAGAACATTTGACATTAATTTTGGCTTCTAGTTTGAAGTATTAGTTGTCTTGTTTCTTTTTATTAAATTAGGGTTAATTGTACTGGCGGCCATTGAAGTTTTAGTAAAATTAAAAAATGGTCACTGAAGTTTCAAAGTTTCAATGCTAGTCACGAAAGTATACTAACACGTTCACCGACTGTCACTCTTTTAAATTCTCAGCGTGAATTAATGACGTGTCACCGTTAAGTGTCCACGTTACACACAATCGATCGACATTTGGTAAAAATTGATGCCATGTGGACTTAATGTACGAATAACAATAAATTCGAATCACAAAAGATCCACCTAAAACATGATAACCTAGCTGCAATTTATAGACAATATCTAAATCAGATGCCCAAACCATTTGCACAACTCAATTTTCCTCCAAAACAATCCCAAATTCCAATTTTCCCCAATTGGTTAAACACCCAATTAATCCAATCAAATCCTAAATTCATGTCAAAAAATTGTAGATAAGTCATCATGTTTTAGGTGCATCATTTGTGGTAAGAATTTATTGTTATTAGTATATTAAGTTTACATGGCATCAATTTTGGTCAAATGTCAACCGATTATATGCTACATGGACACTTAACGGTGACACGTCATCAATCCACGCTGAGAATTTAACAGAGTGACCATCAATGAACGCGTTAGTATACTTCGATGACCGGTGCTGAAACTTTGTGACTTCAATAACTGTTTTGTAATTTCGTTGAAACTTTAGTGATTGCAAGTGAAATTAACCCTATTAAATTATGTTTTTGAAACAAGTTTAAAGGTTTATGAAGTCCGAATTATTTTGTTGAGCTATTTTTTTATTTATTAGGATTTATTTTGCATTGTTATATTAAGTTGTGTATTCTATTATCTCTCCGAGTTTATTAAAATTTGGGACTTTATACAGTGTGGTATCGGAGTGAGGTCTACATTAATGTAGACTTGTTAAGACTGCTTTAAAAAAAAAATCAATTTCTCGTGCGGTGAACAATAACCAAGCTACTATTCACGATGAACAATAACAAATTACTATTTACGTGAACAGTACACTATTTCAAAAATTGACATGATGTAAAAAAAATATTGTGTAAACATCCCGAATAATTAAATATCTTTGGTAATAAGCGTCCGTCGATCAACCATCGTCCATCAACTCCAATGTATGAAATAAGAAAAGAATTTACATGTCATAATTTTTTATGCGAGTCGATTAAATTCGTTAGCATGATTTTATAACATTTTCGTTGCTTAATATATATATATATATATATATATATATATATATATATATATATATATATATATATATATTTGCTGCGTTTGAATTATTAAGTGAAGCAGTGTAGTTGTTTAGGAATAAGTTGTATGGAAAGCATGGCAATTTATACCCTATGACAAAAAAAAACCATGTGTTGAGGAACAAATAAATTTTCTTAGTTAAAGTGTTGTGGTGTAACCATGGAAAAGAATGTACCAATTTGGGAGAATGAAGATGAGGGAGGAAAAAAAAGTACCCAAAATTTTTCACTAACAGGAGGTAAATTTCGATGGCGACATTTCTTTAAAGAGGGTACATTGTAGAACCCCAAAATTTTATAAGTTTTTAGCATACATTTAATTAGTCAATTGATAGAATTGTCATGTCTAGTCATTATGCTAGCCAATTTATTTTGCTTAATAGTTAATTGGACATAAATGAACATTCTTGATAGTTGATAGACCAAACTATAAGTTTGGATAGTTATCGGACCATGAATAATTATTAGAACTTATTTTAGACTAACTAAAAGAATTAGTCTCTTTATTAGAGTTAATTTTTAGCCAATTGTGTCTCATGTGAGATCCTGAAATAGAATCCTAATCGAATAATTATTTAATAGATAATTATAAGTTACCAATTGGATTAATTAGGTCTCGAGGTTAAAAACTTATTTTAATTAGGATAGAATCCTAAAATAATAAGACTAAACTACATCCGATCACTTTCCTAATCGCATTTAGGATTTGTTTATTTATTAAATGCATCTAAACTCTACCGTTTAATGCTAAGTCTATTTAACTATTTTATTTCTAGTTAAACACTATCATTCTTTTCCTATAAATACATACATACATTCACATAATAAAAAACACACTCAAAAAGCGAGGAAAAGCAAAATTTGCCACCTCTCTTTCAACCATTTTTTCAGTAGCGTTCTACCTCCCGTTTTACTACCTTAAAACCCTAGAAACATATACATACATGGGCATTAGGTTTTCAACAAAAATATAGTCGAAATGTCAATTTTTTAAGTTCTTCAGTCAAAATCTGAATTCAACATACATCTTTCAATATCAATCAAGATTTTACGAGTTTTCATATGAGGTAAGATACATAAGATACAAGTGGTTAAATTTTGTTCTTCATAATGAATTTTATTGACTACTTTTAAACATTCGGGGTAAGAAATGTAAATCTTTCAAGATAGACCTTCGGGTCAAGAGAAGTAAATCCTCCGAGATCTAGGGGGTCCAAGAAATTCTTTGAACGATTGATTAACGTGTTGAGTTGCTCTAAATCCAAGAAATGTTATGGTACAATATGTTATGATTTTTTTTTATTGATATTATGTTGAATGAGAATTGCACGTATAGTGTGTTTCGAAAAATTTACTCTTACTATTAAATTTTAGATTGGATCAGGACGTGTTAGATGCGTGGCAGATTGGTAGAACTGTTGTGCGAATAGTCACCAACTAAACTAAGAGTTTTTTAGGATATAATTAATTGGTTAATTTCAGCAATAGTCACTAAAGTTTGTTAAAAATTTCAACATGGTCATTGAAGTAATTTTCTTATAGAAGTAGTCACTCAAATTTTAATAGTTACACTAATGGTTATTTGGCTGGAAACATTAACCTAAAATCTTACGTGGCATTATTAATTTCAATGTGGACATAAACGGCGTTAACTAGTACGCTACGTCAGACAAAGTCATATTAATTGCAGTTAAACACATAATTATCAAACTCATATTTGTGCAATTCTATTAAGTAGTTAATTGGTGAAACTTCGCATTTTTGTTGGTGAATTTATGAAGGTGGAGATGTTGCGTACTACTTAATGTTGTATGTATCCACGTTAGAATTTAACAGTGATACATATGATTTTAAGTTAATGTTTCTAATTGAGTGGTCATTAATTTAACTTTTATAAATTTGAGTGACTATTACTATAAGAATATTATTTCAGTAACTATTTTAAAATTTTTAACAAACTTCAGTGACCATTGCTGAAATTAACCCTTAATTAATAGAACGTTTGACATTAATTTCGGTTTCTAGTTTGAAGTGTTAATTGTCTTTTTTCTTTTTATTAAATTATGTTTTTAAAACAAGTTTAAAGGTTGATGAGTTCGAATTATTTTCTTAAGCAATTTTTTTCAATTATTAGGATTTGTTCCGCAATGTTATGTTAAGTTATGTATTTTAGTAATTCTTCGTGTTTTTTAAAAGTTGGGGCATTACAAGTTCGGCCCGAACCCGAGACCATGGCTAGTGTTGGTCGTGAGTTAGGTCAATTTTAGATCCAATCCAATAGATTCGATTTGATAAGAAATCAAACTAAACCAACTCACATAAGGATTGAAACCCCACCCAACTCAACAGAACTTGGGCCCAATTCACATTGAGATAATTATTTTTGGCCCAATACACTCTAGGGCCTTTTTGTTGAATTTGCTAGGAATTTTTTTAAGTTCCAACCCAATTCAATTTGGGTCAGTTTCAATTATATTAAAATTAGAGATTTTAAATGCTTTGACCCGATTTAATTAATTTTTAATATTTTGTTTAATAAATGGCTCATGTTGGGTTTGATCGATTTTTATGAAGTAACACGTAACTCAACTAAAAAATAGATTTTCAAAATCAAATCCAACTCAATTAGGACAAAAATTGACCCAAATCGAACACACCGAGTCCAATGAGTTGACCAGTTTTGGTTGATTTTTTTACAAACGTACCCCTGCCCACGACCCGTGATTGATCCGGAGGGTGGCGGGCTTTGGACCAAGCCCAATAGCATCTAGGCCCTCCTCCTTTTAAAGAGTAGTGTTATCCCTTGGCGATCAAATTCAAATCCCAAAGTAAGAATATTTTTATAAGACATAAATATATTCTTTTTTCAATGCGGGACAAAGTTTAAACTGTTTCTTTAGTTTCCAAACTCATTTTGTCTAATTTCAAATATGATACTTTTGGTTTTATCTCATTCATTTGAAATTATTTTTGAACATCCAAGTATGCTAAGAACATTCACTCACGGGTAGGACGTGCTCGACTATTATTTCGTTAAAAATAAATTGTAGGATCCACTTTAATATTTAGTCAAAGATTGGTAAAACCCATCTTTTTAAAACATATTTTCAACTATACCCCACATGAATAGAATTACCAAAAAATAAAAATGAATATACGAGACACTAAAAGAGTACAAGCAGTAAGCTCTTGCGTCCGTAATAGGTAGCTAGTGGCTTTGAATATTCCTTAGTAGAATACTATCGTATTTATTTGACTAATATGTGAACATGATATTTTGAACTGTTCAGTATTGGTGTAAACCAAGATAATAGTACCTACACGATAACTTTTCTAATACATTCGATTCTCATGGTTATGTTTATTTTGACCGCAGCATCTCCTTTCATTTTCTTTACACAAAAGAAGGCAGATTTTCCCAAGCATGGATTCAGACTTTCTTGAACAATAAAACCTTGAACTTTTGGTATGAATAGAGATTTTGCAAACCATGGGCCACGACATCATATTGAGATTTTTGTTTTTGTAAATGACCTTTAGAGATTCCTCTCCTCCCCTCCTTTCCTGTTTCTTTTTCTTTTCTTTTTTTCCTATTTTTAAAATTTTTTTTGGTTCCTTATCTTTTTGCCCATTCTTGAGAGTAAAGCAAATATCCTTTGAATGCCCTAAGTGACAACAAATATGGCAATAATAGGATAACTCTTCCAAAAGTTGTGGACTTCATCTCCAAGACGAACTCTTTCAAGTTTTAGTTTGGAAAACTTCCACAGTTGGTCTAGATTTCTTGAGTGCGGCTTTATCTAAGAAAATGGGATTTCCAATATAAGAGATGATAGCAAAAGGATAATTTATTTATTTTCAAAAAATAGTAGGGGAAGAAAAGGTATAGTAGGCATAGGTGTCTTGTGGGTCGATTCGAGTATCTAAATACTCGGAACCACTCATTACAATTTGAGTATTTAAGTAAATGGAACCATTCGGTTCTATGTAATTATTAGAACCAAACCCAAACCGGAAGACGGTGGTTTCGGTTTGAGTTCAGTTCTAAACATAACATTTTATTTTAAAATTGTGAGTTGACTACATGTTTTGAATAAAAAATTACTAACTCCTTAACATTAAAGTACATTAGATATTAAAACAAATTGTGGAAAATATAAACATTAACTGGAAGAAAAGAGACCAAAATTGTAAACTCGTAAACTATGGTTAGGAAAAAAAAATTACCTCTTAAAATTGAGGATTCGTTTTGGTTACAAAAGAGTTTCACTTTCGCAGTCTCATTTTGTGTTGAGCGAGAGAAATGAGCGAAAGTGCGAAACAGAAGACAATATTTATATTAAGTATTTAAGCAAATAGCGATCGAGAATTTGAGTTTAAGAGTGATGGGTTTTGTACTTTTAGTTTGAATATTGGACAGTTGAACTCTTGTTTTTGGTACCGTAATGTTGGGTTGTGGGTCATTGGGTTATGGTGAATAAATTGTAAAAAATTAAAAATTAAAAAAATTGACAAATTCGGTTCCAATCGAGTATCCACGGTTCTAGTTTAAGAACTAAGAACCAACCCGAACCCGATCGGTTCTCAGTTTTTTATTCCAGTTCCTAATTTTATTTTTTTGGAACCAGACCATAACTTTCGGTTCTAGTTAAAATGCCCACCCCTAAAGTATAGAGACCCAAATTGGAACAATGAGTGTGTTGAGTTGTGTGTCCATATAGTATATTTTTATTATAATAGAATAAAACTTTTATAATAAATAAAACTAAATTTTTATTTATTTACTGTCTTTGCATTTATTTGATATTGAGCATGCGAATAAAAGTGCCAATAATCACTTGAAATAATATAAGTTGGATGCTTGCATTGAGAAGCACAATGTGACACATTGATTATGAATAAAATTGTTTACAACCTATGTATCAGGGTTGGCGCTTTGTACAAAAAAATTGTAGTGTTGACTATTTCACCATTTAGATATGCGATTTGTCCTTATCGCAGAAATAGTTTAATGGTAACGTATTGAACGAACCACATGTCGAGTTTAATTCTATAGTAAGATTGTGCGAAAAATTGAATTTCACTTGATCACATGGTATTTCATCTAAATCATTTGACACGATTGTATATCTTTTCGTGAGTTTATTAGCTATTTGAGTTACTAATGAATGATACACTAATTTGATTGTTCAAATATTTCGGTGAGTTGAGAACTTGAGAATGAGCAACGAAGAAAACATGAATGCGTATTGGGAACTGTCATCCTAAAAATTAATCGAATGATTACTTAAGTATTTTTTATTGAACGATTATAAATATGAGTTCAGTGTTTAGCGATGACTAAATTTTGATATTTGTAAATTGATTCGCATGACCATTGAAGAAAATGTAACTTAAATTATTGATAATAATTAGATGGCCAAAACAGTCATTTGTGCTCGTACATAATTATTGAATCTCAGACGAGGATGAAATATATATATATATATACGGTAGGGAGGAAAATATTACAGATATATTTTAGCTTTTGTAATTTTATATATTCTGATAGTGCAGTCTTTTTGCCCTTAGTGGAAAAACTAAAGGCTAAATATATTCACACCACATTTTTCTATAAGTGCACTATATTTAAATTGTATAAAAGGTTCATAACCTTTACTTATTATTAATTTTTTGTCCCTAATATTTTTTCTATCGCATTCATATCATCAACCTTCATTTTAATTAACACATATTGTCTCTGATAACGATTCCTGTTAAAAAATTTCATTAAGAAACAACAAAAAGATTCATTTTTTCTCGTATTTTTAAATAAGCGAATAAATAAATAAATACAAAATTTTGATTAAATATTTGTCCTTCATTTTAAAACACACTAATAGAATTTTTAGAAGAAAATCATTAGTAGAAACAAGATGTGTTAATTAATGGAATGTTAAATATAAGAATATAATGGAAAAAAAGTTAAGGACATAAATGGATAATATATAAAAGATAAGGACTTTTTTATACAATTAAAATGTGTTGTATTTATAGTAAAGTGTGGTATGAATATAACCACAAAAAACTAAAAGACTGATAGTTAGATTGGGTGGTCTAGGATCGACTAGACATGATCTAATTATTGGAACTTGGAAAATATATGTCTGGACACGTCTTTTGGTAGCTTTCTAAGATTTAGTACGAAAATTTGGGCGTCGTTTGGTTTGAGAAAGAGAGAAAATTGATTTTCTTATTTTTATTTATATGTCCAGTCTAGGAATTAGCTTTAGGTTTAATTAAAAGATGACCACACGCTGGTGTAATTTATTCTTTGGAGAATACCATAGAATGCTTAAAGGTCCTGGAGTGCCAAGTTTATGAATTGAAAGTCGAAAGTTAAGTGAATGAGATTGAATTTTGTAATCGAATATCGATTTTGAGTTTAGTATTAGATTATAAAAATACGTAAACATTTAGCAAAGATTCCAACTTATTGAATTAAAGAAATCTTTTATTTTCTTACTAAATCGCGTACTAGTTTCCGAGAATAGAGAAATTCTTTGGAGGGGTGATAAGTGTGGTTTTATACTTATCTCGGACCATCAAAAGTGACAATTATAAGTCTTTCTTAAGTGATTTTCTACTTAATTATGTGTCTATTTAATTGTTTTAGGTCAAAACCCCGAGATCAGATCGAATTGAAGAAAAACAAAGCAAAATAGGTGAAAAGGGACTGAAGGCATACGAAAACTTGGATATGGGGATCAACTTACAAATATCTAAAAATTGAAGGACTTCGATTGCAAATAAAAGAGGACTAAATTGAAATGAAATAAGAAATTAGAGGACTAAAGAAGATAAAATTCAAAGTTGAAGGACCTGAGATGCAAATAAGATAACTAAAGAGGAGAAATGACAAAAATATGACCAAAGACCAAATATATTACATGTCAAACCTTGGAGGACTAAGCATGCAATATGGAGATTGGAACCAAATTTGAAATCATTCTTTCTCGTTGTTGGTTTACAAACCGCGGTTCGACCATGCACAATGCGAGGCAATTACGTTTGGACGTTTTTAGCTTATTTTTAATTTCAATCAAGGTCTTTTTTGTCTTTCCATGTACATGAGTTGTAAAATTAGTAAAACACTGTATAAAGATCTAACCTGGGTTAAAATAAAGGAGGTGAATTCTTTAGAGAACACAAGAGAAGACAGAGAAAATAACGGCGAAGAAAACGAAAAACAACCAAGATCAAGAAGATTGGAACGTGAAGATCAAGATATCTTGGTGCAAGATAATCAACATCTTTTCATCTTTTCTTGAACCCTGCTATGTATTCAACTCTTCTAATGTTTTCTTCTTCCCGAATCATGAGTAGCTAAATTCATAGTTTGGATGAACGATGTAACCTAGTTTTAATTCTTTAATTTCGAATCTCAAGTTTTGACTTATAAATTGTTTAAGTATTTGATTTTACTTCTTCTCTTAATGCTTGGAATAACTGGCCATTATTTCATTGATCTCGTGGATTGTAATGAACTGAGAAGCAAATTATTAATCTAGACCACGCAGTAAAATTCGACAATTGGATAAAAGGTAGAGATACACTTTTATTATTGCTGCGGTCTTAATTGAATTCTTAGGAGAATTAATGCATCTAATTAAGGACCATTCTGACTGCCTAAGTTGACTTATTTAGATATGACTAATTTGAACTCGAGAGAGGTAAATTAGGTTAAATTCGTGAATTCGACCAAATACAACTTTATGAACAAATCTTGAGATGAGGAATTAGAGATGACAACTAAGTGAATTCGTTTCTTCAAATGCTTTAACAATCATTCTTCTCTAAATTGTTGATTTTCGCTTTCAAATAAGTTATTGCATTGTTTTTCTTATTTTGAAAAATCTAAAGTTCTAGTTTAAAATCTCTCAAAGCAGTTTATTTTATAGTGCATTCTACATATTAATCACTAAAGATTAATTGAACTAATACATAAATAAGTTAGTCTTCGTGGAAACAATACGGATTCAATAGGTCCACTTTATTACTTTTATACGATATTGTATACTTGCAATCACAATATTTTTACAACAAATTTTTGGCGCCGTTAGCGGGGACTATTCTTATTTAATATTAGTTTAGATTAATCGTTAATGTTAGTTTTATTTTTTTATTTTTATTTTTATTTTTATTATTATTGATTTCTTTATTATTGTTATTAGCACTATTTTCTTTCTTTTTGTTTATTTCTTTCGGATGATGATGCTACTAATGCACAACTTGTTTGCATTGACAAAGCGGTGGAGCTCTTGATCGAAACACAAACGCAAAAGAATGAATGCCATCCTAGCAACTATCATATCTGCGAAAATTGTGGGGCTAACCACTCGACATCGATTATCTCGTTATTGGCCTCTCAAAATAGATCAATTTTGTCTTTGAATAATACACATCGACATTATAATCCTTACTCACAAAGATACACATATGGGTTGGAAACAACACCCAAATTTCGGATGGTCGAGATAATCGTAACATTGGTAATCCCAACAATGCTCAACAAGAGAAAAGACTAAGTTTGGGGAAAATGTTCCAACAGTATATGCAGAAAATTGATAAAGTATTGGAGCGACTGGATACAAACAGTCAAAATCAACAGGCGTCTATCAGAAAATTAAAAACTCAGATTGGTCAGTTGGCCTTACAACTATCAGATAGAACTCCAGGAACCCTACCTAGTAATACTGTAACAAATCAAAAAGAGCAAGTACAAGCAATCACTACTAGAAGCGAGATACAACTACTAGAAATTCACATAAAAAGACCAGAGAAAATGGATAAACTGTTGGCAATTGAAGAAGAAGAAGCTGGAAAACAAGATGCAAAATAAAAAGAAGAGTATGTGGAAAAAGAAAAGTTGATCCTAAATGACCAAAATAAAAATTTGACATTCAATGATATTGCACTTATCAAGTAATTCTCCGACTCCCATATTTATTCTAAAATTGATTTTGTGATCAAGGCCGATGATGAAGTTGAGATTTTCGTAGTGGTGTTCGAACAAGGTGCTAAACTACAATTATCTTTATCTGAGAAGCACAAGTTAAATTGTTGGAGGATAAACGAAAAATGGTGCAAAGTCAATAGATGCAAGCAAAGCAAGTCCTCTAAAGCACTATTTAAAGTGCCGTAAAGCAACCTCTAGACTATAAATCGAGCGCTTAATAGGAGGTAACCCATTTTTTCTATTTCTTATATATTTATTGTATTGCATGTAGAATTTTAGGACTGCATTAGGAATTAGAGCACGTTTCCCAATTTTTTGTAAATGATTGCATTTAATTTTTTTTTATTTTTTTCATTTCAGGCTACACATCGTCATTCCAATCACAATGCATCTTGGTCACCGACGGATCGACGTTGTCTCTACGTCTTTTGATTCGGGTTAACTCTTTTTTTGTTTTGCTTTCTTTTGTCACATTCAGGACAATGTGGATTTTATGTTTGAAGGCGAGACTTTATTATTTTCATTATTGTTTTGTGTGTGTGTAGTGAAAAAAAAAATTTATTTGTGTGATTGTATGTTGGATAGCCTTGTCGGCTTATGATGATATTATTTGAAACTGTTATCAATTCATGAATTATGACTAGGTGATCTTTGCTTAAATTTTTTTATAGACTATATTTATCCATGTGAGATATGATTAAGTGTGAGCACAATAGTTATGAATATCACTATCTTTGGTTGATATATTAAATAGAATATAATGAAAGAATAGTGAACCTAAGTTGTAAAATCAAGACCACTAGTTGACAACTCAATTACCTAACTAGTTGAAAGGATAGTTTGGAGGTGGTTAAACCATTGCAGAAGCTGTTTAGATCGGTGTTGATTCCGTGCTTGAGTAATAGTTGTGTGGAGTGTATTTGGCTTCCAGGTGGAATCTAGGTATTGACCGGATGCTAGGAATCTAATCTCCACTTATTTATCTTGCACAAAAAAAAAATGAAAGGCATTGCACTTGCATTATCTTATATATCTCTTCGTAGCCTAGTTGACTCGAGTGATAAAGCCCGTTGGAGTTTTCTAAACTCGATGCCCTAAAGTCTATCAGACCTGGGAGCCATCGGCTTAAAGTTCGCTACAAGGGTCATCTAGAAAGCTTAAAGAATTGAGTTCTTACACATAAGATATATATCTATATATGATTAGAAAAAAAAAAGCAAAAGCAAGATTGAGATGACTAGTAGGTTTAACTTACCTGGTGGAAGCTTGATGGCCAAAGCATTCAATAAAAGGAGAATCATCACAGATCTAGATAGCAACTATATTGGTTAGACCTAACCAAATTTTGAGCAGTAAAATAATAAGTGTTTTGAAGGTAACTTTAGAGTTAACACCCGGGTGAGAGAATGAATATCAATATGGGAGTGTGTATTCCTACGAGAGAGAAATGAAATATTTGACCATTGGGGACGAAATATTACCAACCTAAAAGCTTAAGTTGATTGGATTGACTATGCTTTTACATATATCAATCGAGTATCGGATAAGTAAAAATTAATTTTGGTAGCATAATTAATCTAGAAGTTTTTATGAAATGATTGAGTTGTTTAAAAATATGAGGCAAATCGACAAGCTATCTATTATAGTATATTTTAATATTATTTGTTTGATTGTTTAAGTAAACAATCATGTTCGAGGACGAACAAATGTTCAAGTTTGGGAGTATTTGATAAGTGTGATTTTACACTTATCTGGACCATCAAAAGTGGACAATTGTAAGTACTCTTAAGTGATTTTTTACTTAATTATGTGTCTATTTAATTGTTTTAGGTCAAAACCATGAGATCGGATCGAATTGGAAAAAAACAAAGCAAAATAGCGAAAATGGACTCAAGGCGTACTAAAACTTGGATATGGGGATCAACTTGCAAATATCTAAAAGTTGAAAGACTTCAATTACAAATAAAAGAGGACTAAATTGAAATGAAAGAATAAATTAGAGGACCAAAGAAGATAAAATTCAAAGTTGAAGGACCTGGGATGCAAATAAGATAACTAAAGAGGAGAAATGACAAAAATATAACCAAGGACCAAATAAAATACATGTCAAACCTTGGAGGACTAAGCATGCAATATAGAGATTGGAACCAAATTGGGAATCATTCTTTACTGTTTGCCTGACGCGGTATCTCCGCGGTTTGCAAACTGCGGTTCGACCGTGACAATGTGCGGCAATTACGTCTGGACGTTTTTTGGCTTATTTTTAATTTCAGTCAAGGTCTTTTTTGTCTTTTCATGTACATGAGTTGTAAAATTAGTAAAAAACTATATAAAGACCTAATATAGGTCAAAATAAAGGAGGTGAATTCTTTAGAGAACACAAGAGAAGACAGAGAAGAACGGTGAAGAAAACGAAGAACAACCAAGATCAAGAAGATTGTAACGTGAAGATCAAGATATCTTGATGCAAGATAATCAACATTTTTTCATCTTTTCTTCAGAACCCGGTTATGTATTCAACTCTTCTAATGTTTTCTTCTTCCCGAATCATGAGTAGCTAAATTCATAGTTTGAATGAACGATGTAGCCTAGTTATAATTCTTTAATTTCGAATCTCAAGTTTCTACTTGTAAATTGTTTAAGTATTTGATTTTACTTCTTCTCTTAATGCTTGGAATAATCGGCTATTATTTCATTGATCTCGTGGATTGTAATGAACTGAGAAGCAAATTATTAATCTAGACCACGTAGTAAAATCCGACAATTGGATAAAAGGTAGAGATTCACTTTTATTATTGTTGCGGTCTTAATTAAATTCTTAGGATAATTAATGCATCTAATTAAGGACCATTCGACTTCTTAAGTTAACATAATTAGATAGAACTAATTTGAACTCGAGAGAGATAAATTAGGTTAAATTCGTGAATTCGACCGAATACAACTTTATGAACAAATCTTGAGATGAGGAATTAGAGATGACAACTAGGTGAATTCGTTTGTCCAAACGCTTTAACCATCATTCTTTTCTGAATTGTTGATTTTCGCTTTCAAATAAGTTATTGCATTGTTTTTCTTATTTTAGAAAATCTAAAGTTCTAGTTTAAAATCTCTCAAAGCGGTTTTATTTTATAGTGCATTCTACATATTAATCACTAAAGATTAATTGAATAAATACATAAATAAGATAATCTTTGTGTGAACGATAATTCAGACTCAATATGTCCACTTTATTACTTTTGTACAATATTGTATACTTGCAATCACAATATTTTCAGTTTATAACAAATACGTGAATATCCACAGAAGATTCCAACTTATTGAATTAAAGAAATCTTTTGTTTTCTAACTGAATCGCGTACTAATTTCCAGAATAGAGAAATTCGTTGGAGGGGTCCACTTGAAAACTCTCATAAGACAACTACTAATATTTTATTCTCTTTTTGAGAATATCTTAGAATAATCTTCTTCAAAGTTGAACATGATAACAATGTGCTTGAGGTCTATCAATCCAATGGAGTATTGTCCTTTAAAGTCAAAGGTAAAAAATGCCTTCTTACCTTAACCATGGTGGGTTTCCTATTTGAAAACTTGCCAATGAGAGAGTGTTGGAGAGGTTAACAAAGCTTCTTATTACCTTCTTTTGCAAACTAGATGAAAAGTTTCCCTTTGAAAGAGGAGAAGTGGGTAGTGAGATTGGAATCATGTTTAGAGAAAGATGGTTTGAAAGAATGGACACGAGATTTCCTCCAAGCATTGGGGATTGAGGATTGGGGCAGCATCACCATTGGAGCTCCGGGAGCGGTACAAGGATGTGGGTCCGACAGTTTGAGGGAGAGAGGCGTCCGGCGTCCCCTATAGCTTCCATTGATTCTATTTCACTCAAATCAATGTCATTACCTTCATCAATTGTTAATGTCCATTTTCCATTTATGTAGTTCCTAGTACTCTAACAACATTTCGCTTGAATTAGAAATTGTTAGTAGAATGATCAGCTGTGCAACAAGTTTCTGGCCATCAAGTGGTTTTAGTTGACGACTTATGTAAAAGAGCCCGCCCGACTTTGCATTTTTTCGAATGATTTCAGATTCGTGACATTTTTTATGTTACATTCTAGAAAAGTTTTGTCTCGATGATTTGTGTTTTTTTCTTCTTTTATTACCGTGTCGTAATTTGAAAGGTAATAAAGATCAAGTGTATTTTTACCAATTTTAAGTTTGTGTAGTAGCCATAAAATGTACTACTTGTAACATGCAAGGTGATAAAAGATGAAGTATTTTTATTAATTTTATCTCTAGTGCAGTAACAATAAAATATGATGCCTTCTTAGCAATCCAAGCTGCTTGTAATTATAACCTTCCATACAAATCAATTATTGTACCAATTGATATAAATGTAAACAGAATATGTAACATTTTATCTCTAGTGCAGTAACAATATCTTTGTGCAAGCAGATATAAATGTAAACACAAAATGTAACATTTTAAGTAAAAAGTATTAATAACCTCATTTTTTGTTGTTGCAGGTACATATTAACAATTTGCAGTAAATTAAATTTTCATAATTTGTAAATAAAGTAACACAATTTTCTAAGAAAAAGTAGATTTTAACATATTATGTAACATTTTAAGTATAGAGTCCCGTTGAAAAATTTGGCCCAATGCTGACATGGAGCTCCATGTCAGCAGTTGGGTTAAAATAACTAAAGTGGTCGGCCCATTTCCAGAAGAAGACTTCCCTCTCCATTTGCAGTACCCATTTTCATGATTCCATTTCTCATGCCCTAAATCGCTTTCATTTGTAGTGCCCATTTTCGCCTTTTCCACCACACGTCAACATTTTAATTGTTAACAGTATATAAGATATTAATAAGAGGCTCAAATATTATTTCAACGGGTAAAGACAATCGTCACCGCCATGGTCAGTAATTCACCGATTGCATTTTGGAATAGAGATTGCAATAACCTCTAATCGCACGCCATCCGAGTTTACCAAGCCAAGATACAAATGGATTGTCTCCTACTCCTAAAATCATGGACTCATTTATCAACAATTCCAAACATCATTACAGCCCTTTAATTTACCATTCATCCCGCACACAAAATCCAATTTAACCAAAAATTAAATACATTAACATACAGAGTCCCGTTCTCATAGTCTCTTGGTTTCCAAAAGGAAGGAAACAACATCATTGGGTGAGAAAAAGTCCCCATCTTCCTCTACCCTCATTATTATCAAATAGCAGCCAACAAAATACCTACATACCAACTCGGGCGATTCGTGCAATATGGAATGTTACCAACCGGCACTTGCTCAGAGGAAAAGATAGGCACTTTAGCACACATGTCAAAAATGCACCGCTTGGTGTCAAAATGGCAAAATCGCAGATTCGGAGTTCGAAATGGTAAAATTGAGGAGTTTGAAATGGCAAATTCGCAAAGACTCACAAGGGCGCGGGCCGGAAGTGATCGTTTCATTCACTAACACTAAATCACGCTCATAGCCATTTCAAAATCGCACCAGCCGGCAGTCAAATGGCAAAATTGCAGCAGCCGGAGTTCGAAATGGCAAAATCGCGGCACTCACAAGGGCAGCGACCGGAGTTCACAAGGCTAGCGACCGGAGCTTAATAGGTCGATGACGCGACCGTGTGGTGGAAAGGGTGAAAATGGGCGCTGCAAATGGAAAAGGAACTCTTTTCTGGAAATGGGCCAGCCACTTTAGTTTTTTTAACCCAACTGCTGACATGGAGCTCCATGTCAGCAGTGGGCTAAATCAAAGGACAGGAGAACGGGACTCTTTAAGTATAAAGTATCATAGACTACAAACTTGATTTTTTTGTTGCAAATATAATGAGTACCAATCTTTTTGACTTATTCAAATGTTCATACATTATTCTATATTATCTATTAATTTTGAATCTTGTTTCTTTCTCTTCTTGCTTGATTTCGACTTCAAGGGCATTAGGTTATTGCATGTTCTTCGGTTGTGCTCGTTGTCTTTGCACCTCCTGCATCTTTTGAGTTCCTCTCCTTTTCCTTTCGATTGTATTTGTTTATCTTTAGGTCTCCTGACATTCTTCTTACATTTCTTAACATGACATCATTAGGTACCGTTCAATTAATACGATCTCTAAGTGAGACCTTCGTATGTTTCAACATATGACAATTTTGCATAGTATCTCGAACAATAGTCCTAAGAGCTGGAGTTTTTCTTTACGATAACCGCCAACACATGTAAACACGACATTCCGTCCATTTGAAATCTGTTGCCATTGCATGTCCTTTCTTTGATGTTCACCAAATTTGATGTATTGTTGGCAGTGCTGTTAATTTAGAGTATGACACCATGTTTGAAGCAATTACTTGTTTGTTAAATGCAAGAAATCAATTCAATTAAAATAAATATATATCAATGCATGTAACTTTCTCTATAATTTACATTTTGTTAGGCTGAACAATATTCCACACAAACAGAACAAAATTGTGAAGCAGCATTATTGTGTTAAATTTTTTTATAATCACATTTTATGTTAAATAAGTATTTTATAAAAAAAACATTCTACAGTATGTTACTTTTTCAAGGAAAGAGTATCAAGGTATGTAACATTTCAAATAAATAAAACCAGCAAATTATTTCCAAAAATAAATAGAATCAGCATATTCATGGTCAATTTTAAATATAATGTATACCATGTAAAATATCTGTTATTTACCATTTAAAGAAACAAGTGACATAACATGCTAAATCAATAAAATTATTAAGACAATAATAAAAATAAAAACATGTTTTTAGATTAAAAAGTTTTTATGCATACGTTTCCAGCTTAGCAAATGTGGCATAAGAAATAACCCAAAAGTACTCAATACTTTATTTTTTAATAATAAAGTTTCACATTATCATACCCGAATTTTATGTGAGGTCGCCAATTGCCTTAGCCCAAAATATTTGAGAGTCCATAAGTAAATAAATAATATGATATGTTTTTTAATTTTTATAAATAAACTAAAAATTTAAACTAATTCTCAAAATATTTTTAACCCATTTTTTTTACTAAAATACTTTCTAACCCATTTTTTTTTATCAAAATAATGTGTGTGTTTTTTACATCAATATTTATTTATTTACACAAATATCTGATTCTTTTGTAGTACTTGTAATAAAAATTGTGTTACGAAGCCATCGATATCACCACCGCCACTACTACCACCGTCGATATTAACAATCTATGTTACGCAGTCACATTCACCGCTATTGACACTATTATACGAACTGTAACACTTGTAACACACTGTATTACGCGCCGCCCTGCAAGCAAGATCATTGCCACCACCATATCTGCACCGCTACAATTTGATAAATACAAAGTATAACACTTGTAATAATCTGTGTTATGCACCATTTTGCAAGCATAATACATGTAACAAACTCTGTTACACAGCCGCTGTCACCACCAAATTTGCATCGCCACAGCCATCGGAGAAAGTGTTCACCACCATGATAGGAAAAATATCACCACCGCCACCTCAAAATCACTAGATGTGCACCACTACCACCAGATTCGATCGCATTTCACCACCATTTCCAAGACCCAAAACATACACAAGCCAAACACACCAACCCGACCATTGCCCAAACAAGTTCGGCCCGCCACATCAACGATATAAAAATTTTATTTCAACACCTTATAGGTCTAAAATTTCACATCCAGATAGAGATGGAAGAAGATCGAGAAAAAATGCAACAAGAAGATGATGATGATTTTCAAGTAAAAAATTGGACAATGATAATGAAAATAATGGAGTATGGGGTGGGAGTTTGAATTCCATCTTTGTTTCTGCTTTTGATTATATAAATATGGATGGGGTGGGGTAGGGTAGGGTAGGGTAGGGTAAGATAAGGTAGAGTAGGGTGGAGAGGGTGGGGTGGTTTTGATTGAAAAAATATTTGAAAGAAAAACTTTCTTCATCTTCTTTTATCTGGGGGTGGTTTTGATTGAAAAAATATTTGAAAGAAAAACTTTCTTCATCTTCTTTTATACTGCATCTTCTTGTCATTGTTATGTAAATTGTAAAATATAGATTGGGGGTGGAGTGGAATTTTGAGTTTAGTTAATTTTAATAAATTAAAAGAATATATAATTATAAATTATTTTTAAAATAAGTACATACATATTGTAATTTTAAAATTATTTTTAAAATGTAAGAAGTATTTGTAATTTCCTTTTTTTTTTTTTTTTGTTATATGAAAAGAGTGGCCCAAGCATCTTAAGTCCAAATCCAATTTAAAAACTACCCAATTTAAAACTCACTGAGTTATCTAATTAAAACTCACCCCCAAAATTCCAAACTCCATCTTGAAGGATGGACCAACAACAATCCAAAAAGTCCAATGACATTAAGCTATTGTACTTGGATGCTTCTACCCACGTAATTCACTCCTAAAACTCCAAACTCCATCTTCTTAAAGACTACAGGAAAGACAATCCCATATAATTAATGCAATAAAAAATTCCAAGGTCAATTTTTTTAAAATATAATTTTGGTTCGTTTGGTTGAAATTTTTAATGGATTAAAAATTGAAATATAATTAATTAATTTTATAAATTTTCAAAAACTTGGGTTATTATTTACTTGGTTATTATTATTGATGTTAATTGTTGGATTATACTAAGATTATTGTAGATCTGAGTTGATTGTGGGTATTGGAAATAAATATATGACATTGAATTCGTGTTCAATTTTGATAACTTAATTAGTTATTTGATACTTTTGTCTCAGAGAATGTAAGGCGAGTAACATTGAAGTGATTATTTGAAACATTTACGGCCTTATTATTTGATTACAATATAAATATTTTTTATTTTAAATTTTATTTACCGTTTTATTGTTGAGTTTTGAGTTTATTAATTTAGTTCTAGAAAAATTTTATGATGAAAAAAATTTCAATACACACAACGAATGTGAGGAATCAACTTTTGAAGTTCGACTCAGATCTGAAAAACTTAAAACCGGCACTACACATTATGTAACATTATATTGCACTTCTTCAACATCACATATACCAAATTTCTAATTTTATTATCTTAAAAAAGTTCATATCCGCACATTCAACATTCAAAGCATAGCCAACAAAGCCAAAAATTACATAATATTTAGAGCATGTTTGGTTTTTTTTTTTTTAACTATTTTTTTTTCAAACTCAATTTTCAATTGTATATTTTATTGAACATATGACTTTTATTAATTTTTAACCACACATTTCATCAACTTTTATTAAAACTTATAAAATTACTTTTAAACTACACAAAACAAACCCTTAGTATTTTAATCACAAGGTATCACAAAGGTGATAATTCAAACGTGACAATATTGCAACATCATCTCTTAAATATACCAACAATATTATGCCCTCTACATTTGTTCATCATTTCAACATCCTCATTCAAGGAAATGATCTTCTCTCTATAGTGGGAGGAGTTATAAATGTCACATGAGAACACGTGTTCGTAGCCATGGATATGTCAATCACTTCTCTTATCCAATAGCCACGAACACATGTCATGTGGCCTTTATAACTCATCTCCATACTATGAGGAGGAGATCATTTCCCCCACATTCAAATCGGTACCTACAAAAAACCAAAATAAAAATAAAAATTCTTTGTCAAATTCAAATGAAATCCATTTCAATCATCGATGAAAGTGATGTCAACAAATATAGTCCACAAACGCCGCATACGCATACATATTGAGGTGCGAGCAATTAGGGCGATTTAGGGAGGGGGAGGGGGGAACGGACCGGACTATAGCTTCGATCAACTCTTGAAAAATTTTCCTTTGTAAAAATTTTAGCCCATACAATGTGTTGTAACTAAACTTACATTGATACATTAGATCCAGTTGGATCAAACCTCTCAGAACTAAATAAGCTAAAGAGATTTTTCTCTTAAGCGCGATAATAAAACTTTGTTTTATATTCACACACTCTTTTATTTTTTGAACGAAACTCGTTTCTTAATGCCATTACACCATTTAGGCAGGAGGCCGTTGTAGTGTGTACGTGCAAGGAGAGCTCGGAGTGAGGCAGAAAATACTAAGAGGCACCAACTAAAATACAGTAAGGCTTTTGAGATTTTTGTTTGGTTTATTGTTACAAGGTATTCAACATGGTATCTAGTGTATCTAGTTTCATTCATTTGTTTAAATTTCGATCAAATTCCGCGTTTAAATACATTTATAGAATGAGTTTAAAAAGTGGATAATCATAACTGAAATCAAGAATCCAAATGCCTCAACATCAAAAAATTTAGTTCAGCCATATAAAAAATTTGGAATCCTTCAAAAAAGGGAGAATTTACTAAAAAACAAAAAATACAAGAAAAGGAAAATTCGATTTTGAAAATTCGTAATCGAATCGAATGATCAAGTAAGAAAAATCCTTGAAAACATTTATGAATCATCCAACGATTTAGGACATCTTAATGTTCTATTGGCATTTGAAGATAATGAACTTGAAAAGATAGCTTCAATCTTCAAAAAAGTCAACATAAATGATCAAGAAGTCATTCTTACAGCCAAATCAATTGAAGATACTCCAGAAATAAACGATCCAATAACAATGAGATAATAATTCAGAAGTTCAAGAAGAAACCATCATACATGAAAGATTCTTCACAAACACCGACATCGGAGTAAAAATTAGAGAACCAAAAGTAGAATCTGAAGCAGTCCCAATGGACTATGAACCTACATCATCAAACCCAAAAGGGGATGGAAAAGACCCATAGGAGATTTCACTCCTAGACCAAGACCTTATGAAGATAATAAAATTGATCCCTCATATCTTCTTAACAAGCCAAAGAAATCACCTATTGACGCCAAGATACTTGACTTAGACTGTGTAATAAATCCTGAAACAGTCATTGATGATTGGTATAATAATATCATGATTTCAATGATCATCCATAAAGAAATACATAGAAATGAGCAAAACTCATGGCACTATGTAATCTCAAGTACAAGAGGAAATGTGAAAGCATTTCTTACAACATTTAGCTATGAAACAAAAAATGCTCTATGGCTTGAAACCCAAGGAAACATTCCTCAATTTATCAAAAGAATCGTTGAACAAATTTACAAACACCATCGCCAAACTTTTGAAGCCTACAAAAGTGTCAGATCAATTGTTGATCAAGGTGATGCCTTAAACCATTTGGAAAAAATGACAATTTGTGACATGTGCTATTTTGAGGAATACACATGTGAATTCTCAAAATACTATTACATTTGTCCTCCAACGTAATGGAAAAACTAACAGAAAAATTTATGAGAAAACTACCATATCCTTTCAATGATGAAGTCATCGTTCTTTTTAATGAAGCCATTAAAATTCAAGAACCAAGTACAGATAACTTCAAGGCAAACATGCAAATTGATTCCTCTTTAGGATTAGCAATTATCATTACAAAGAAACCTACTTGCGAGATAAATGTAAGCAAGCATATTTAACAAGGTCTAGTGTTAAAACAAGTGCCTGAAATCCTAGAATTTGCTGTGGTAAATACTTGGATAGAATCCCAGGACATTATGGATGTTATCCTGAAAGAAAGAAAAAGGAAAAACCGATTCAAAAACGAAAAAGAAAAAGTTATAGGTTCAAGAAATATAAAAAACCTTATAAAAAGAAATTCTTTAGGAAAAAGAAATTCTTTAAAAAATACACTAAACCTAAAAAAGGAAAGCTTGAAGACAAAAAGAAATTTTGTCCTCAAAAGAAAAAGAATTGCAGATGTTGGCTCTGCAACGAATCAGGACACTATGCAAATGAGTGCCCTGCAAGAATTGGAAATAAAGATCGTGTCAAACTGTTAGAAACTTTTGAAAAACAAGGTTTTTATCCAGTTGAAGATCCTAGTGATACAGAATCTTTGTATTACTTATCTACAGACACTGAATCTGATTATTCATCGTCAGAATTCTCTGATTATGAGTAATAAAAATATAACAAATCACAATTCTATTTACATTCCTATCAAACTTAATTTTGAAGGATACAAAAATACACAATTCATGCTTATATTGATACAGAGAGCATCTCAGATGCACCGCAAGCAAATGGATTATTCCAAAGCAATTTTGGGTTTTTTCCTAAAGAACTTTAAAATTAAAATTGCAAATAATTCAAATATCTACTTCAAAAGTTGTTAAAAACATTAATATAGGAATATGTGGAAACCACAATTCCACTATCCAAACTTTTGAATTCAAAATTCCAACAGCTTTATCAACTTGAAACAGAATTGATTTCATAATTGGAAATAACTTTTGCCGCTTATATCATCCATTTATTCAAGAAATCAACTCAATAAGTTTTACCTTACAACATAAGAAAATTTGGATTTTAAAGAAAAGAAAAGCCTTAGCTTTTAACTCTTTAAAAGAAAATTTTTAGACATGTTCAAGAACTCAAATTCAAAAATCTTTATCCTCCAAAAGGAGAGAATATTGCAAAAACTCAAACATTTTCATTTCTAATGAAGAATTAGAAACTTTTAAAATCAATGCAAAAAGGCAAGAAATTGCTAAACTCTTCGAACGGTGTTGTTCTGAAAATCCTCTTGATCCAAACATCAACAAAGGAACTTTCACAGCAAAAATTGAAATTCTTGATGAATACAAAAATAAAATCATTCGTGCCAAGGCAATGGCATACAGCCCAAAAGATAGAGAAGAATTCTCTATTCAAATCAAAGAACTCCTAGAACTAGGTGTCATCGAACCTAGTAAATCTCCTTTTTCTTCTCCAGCCTTTATGGTTAGAAAAGAAGCAGAAAAAAGAAGAGGAAAAGCTAGAATGGTCATTGACTATTCACAACTTAATAAAATCACAAAAGCTGATGGTTACATTCTCCCAAATATGCAAAGCCTTATCCACCTTATAAAAGGGAAAATGATATTTTCATCATTTGATCCGAAATCGCTTCCATCAAGTTAGATTTGAAGAATCAACAAAATTCCTTACAGCCTTTAGTTGTCCACAAGGACACTTTCAATGGACGAGAGTACCTTTTGGCCTCAAACAAGCCCTGTATCTTTCAAAGACATATGGATAATACTTTCAAAAGCCTAAATGAATTTTGTTGTGTATACATTGATGATATTTTAGTTTTCTCGGAAAAACGAAGAAGATCATGAACAACATGTTTTACAAGTCCTTAAAAAGTCCAAAAGAAGGAATCGCTCACAAAGAAAAAGGCGTAACTTTTAAAGAAAAAATTGGATACCTTGGATTGGAAATTGCTTACGGTTTTAAACAACTCAAGCCCCATATATTAGACCATATCCAAAATTTTCCAAATGAAATTACAGATCAAAAACAACTTATGAGATTTTTAGGTTGTTTAAACTACGCTGAATCATTTATTTTAAACCTTGCAAAAATGAGAGCACCTCTTCAAAAGAAACTCAAGAAAAATTACAAATGGAATTGGACTAAAGATGATAGTCTTTACATTCAAAAGATTAAATCAAAAATAAAAAATATTCCATCCCTTTATCATCCTTTACCAGCTGATAAAATGATTATCGAAACTGATGCTTCCCAAGATTTTTGGGGGGGAGTATTAAAAGCAAAAACAGTTTTTCCAAGAAGAAGAAGAAAAATTGTGTAGTTACTCTTCCGGAACTTTTACAGATTCGTAAAAGAACTATCACATTAACGAAAAGGAAATCCTTGCTATGAAAAAGGCAATCTCAAAGTTCGGACTCTACATTATTTCCAACAAATTTACGGTAAGAAACAGACTCTTCGATTTGTAAATCTTTCCTAAATTGCAAAATTCACCACGATTACAAACAAGGTAGATTAATCGGATGGCAAATGTGGTTTAGCCATTATAATTTTGACATTGAAATCATTAAAAGTAAAGATAATTATCTTGTCGATTCCTTAACTCGTGAATTACATTTGTGCGCTTAAAATGTCGACATTGAGAAACAATTGGAAGACCTTGAAGAGCAACCTGAAATCAAAGAAATGGAAATACAGTAATTAAGAAAAAATCTCTAATTTGAAAAATAGATTAAAAGGCGACATTACCAAGAGTAATGAAACCAATGAAACATTACCACAAATTGTGAAGGATACATTTGAAACAAGTTCGCAAGAACCTCGTGGATATTCAAAATCCAGCCAAATCCCCAACAAAAAAGACACTACTCCTCTTGTAGGATTTGGCACTTCAATGCGCCTCGGCAAAAATTCTATGTCATCTTTGATGGTCCAAACCGTGGTTTTTACACTAATTGGGAGCAAGTTGAACCACTTGTCAAAACAAACCATACAAACACAAAAGCTTTAAAGCATTCATTGATGCCCAAACAACTTTCCTTGAATTCCATAAAACAAAGGATCGGATCCTTCACCTTACAAACACCTCATTGATCATTCCCAATTATCTCGAGACCCCAACCTTTTCGTAAGGACATCCGCTCTAGGCCCGTAATGCCTACTTTTCCAATTCCCGAAAATCAAAGATTCGAAACTTCTCCTACAAAGAAGTCATCCAAACAAGCCAAGAAAATTTTCCCGACAGATTCAAAAGTCTTGGAAAATCCAAAGCAAAGAAAGTGTAACCCTTTCGACATTGCACTTCAAGACTTTCTTTCTCTTGAAGGTGAAGCCGCAGTCATCTGTGATTCGCTCCCCGAACAAACTTACATTGGCACGCTTTGAAAAGAAATTTGGTCGATTCATCTTTTTCAAGGAGCCGAACCCACATTTGTAAGAAATGCATTTTATTGTGGTCTTATTAAGATGATGATTCCTAGTCCTGATTTCAGGGAATTATCCTTAATAGATCCGAAACTTCTACATGCTTAAATGATTTTAAAAATATGTTGTCAAAAATCCTCGAACTACAAATCATTTTGAAATTT
This sequence comes from Forsythia suspensa, assembly GCA_023638005.1. Taxonomy (NCBI): domain Eukaryota; kingdom Viridiplantae; phylum Streptophyta; class Magnoliopsida; order Lamiales; family Oleaceae; genus Forsythia; species Forsythia suspensa. The sequence goes on from CM042666.1 coordinate 32,812,540, forward strand.
AACAAAGACCATACCTTTTTGGGATGAAAACAATGTTTTATACAAAGGATATCATCATATCCAAATCAAAACTTCCCAACAAATGTATTTAGACAAACCAAAAGAAGGACAATATTCTAGTGTTAGTGAATTAATATTAGAAGATTGGAGATCCTTGTCATTTCAAAGGATTGTGACATCTTTAAAAACATTTAGTGGCGAATCCAAAGCCAAAGTAAACTTTCATTCAAAATACATTTTGGTTACAAGCAAAACAGTGTCCCCATTACTTCAAGTCACAAAATTATTTGTAATTTTGAAAAAGTTTTACAACTTGTTTAACACCACCCTGTAATACAATGGCCATTTATGCGAAGCTCTTAAATCCAGCTTTAGGAGAATACCATAATTACAAATTTTGTAAAAACAAAGGAAAAGAAAAAGAGATTCATCTTGATGATATTGAGAATTTTGTGGAAGATGAATGTTCTCAAATTGAGAAAAAGCAACAAGACGTCGACAAGGCTTACCATTCGTAATGAAATCGAATACATTTTTCTTTTGGCCCGATGTTTCCTTGAAACGTGTGCCACGCCTCTACACATACATCCAAAAACAGTTATGGAATCTTTGAATTATCGAATTCAAAAGATGGCGAACAGACATGCATGACAAAGAAGAATCGCCCTTTGGCCAAAATTTTCCACATCGACAAAAAATCACTATGTTTTCTACAAGAAAAGTCAAAATCACTATTCATCTACAAAGAAAAGCGTTTCCTTTACCGTGCAATCACGGATGAAAGGAAGAAAATTTCGAAAGAAACAAAATACCTTTTGACAAAAGGATCACAGTGGGTCTAAAGCAAATAATGGAGCAACTCTTGGTGGCCTATTTAAGGAGGCTCATTCGAGACATTCGTGACATCGGCATCTTCACTCAAGAAAAATTTTTCTTTGTAAAATTTTAGCCCATACAATGTGTTGTAACTAAACTTACATTGATACATTAGATCCAGCTGGATCAAACCTCTCAGAACTAAATAAGCTAAAGAGATTTTTCTCTTAAGCCTTGTGATAATAAAACTTTGTTTTATATTCACACACTCTTTTATTTTTGAACGAAACTCGCTTTCTTAATGCCATTACACCATTTAGGCGGGGAGGAGGCCAGTAGTGTGTACGTGCAAGGAGAGCTCGGAGTGAGGCGAAAAATACTAAGAGGCACCAACTAAAATACAAGAAGGCTTTTGAGATTTTTGTTTGGTTTATTGTTACAAGGTATTCAACATGGTATCTAGTGTATCTAGTTTCATTCATTTGTTTAAATTTCGATCAAATTCGCGTTTAAATACATTTATAGAATGAGTTTAAAAGCAAAAATCGCTTTTTATAGTATAAAAAGTTATTTTTTTAATGTAATTTTTTTTTCAATAACAGTTTGGCCTTGAAGTGCAAATAATTTTTTTTTCAGTAGCAATCCTGTCTCCAAAAATTCCTAATTCCTCCCCCGCCGACAATTCTTTAAAAGCCAATGATAATTACTCTCTCAGTTATTGAAAGCAAAATTCTAGAGAAAACAAAGTTATAAATAGCGATCAAATTTATAATATCCATTTTACCTGGTAAATTGTGCATAAAATTGATATCCTATTTTGGTTTTGCTTTCTCTTTTAGAAAATTAAGCTAAAATTCTGCAAAGAAAATTAAATAAATCGCTAATAATATAAAATATTATCAACAATAATTAAATTCCGAAATTATTTAACAAAATAAAGCTGAAATTACCTCAGATTTCATGGATTTTTAGTCTGAATATGGAGCTAATGTTGGAATTTGTGGTAAATATTGAAGAATCGGGAATTATTTCATCTCATATCATGAAAACAAAAATTGTGAAAGACGTGTTCGAGATTTTTTTATCCTTGTTTGTCTTACCTTAAATTATAATTTAAGCTGATCAAACTAGTCAAATATATTTTTTATCCACATATTTCGTAAAACTCACAAGTTACTACGTACTTATTATCTACATATTCTATAAGACGAACAACTTATAAGTACTTAAAAAAATTAAATACCACCAACATATGTTTGCCTAAAAGTAATTAGCGGACATGTTTTTGGTTGAAAATCGATTATCCCAAATTTCATAATCAATGCAAAGATGTTTTGTAAGAATTGATGTCCAAGGTCTAATTAGTTGGGTCGGATTTAATTACTTATTGGACCGAATTAATTAATTAGATTAACTAATTGGACCCGTTTGTTGATGAGTTCTAGTTGGATTAGAACTAGGGCTAGGATTAGCCCCGCCCATAAATACAAGGCACAACATATTATGGTTAAGTGTTGTTTTCCATTACTTGCTAGCACAAGCAAAAAGACAACCCAATCAATTTTCTCCCTAAAGGTTCAGCTTTCATCCGTTATTGATTGTGGAAGTCCAGATCTGTTTCTTCTGTGTGTGGATCACCATTGGAGGTCGAACAATTGGACAACCGTGGTATTGAAGATCTCACATCGGACTAGTCGAAATCGATTTCACGATATTCATCAAAGGTAAACTTCTATCACGAATTCTCTCTAAGTACAAGGTTGATTCTCTCTAAGTACAAGGTTGATCCGGCTTAAAGAAATTGAATATTTAATTTCTGTTGTGCATGTATACATCAATTCCTTATAGTGGTATCAGAGTCTACCTTGTTACTTGTAAGAGTTCGTTAGTCTGTTTTGATGAATTAGAACAATAATTGTTATTGTGATATTAATTTAATTTGATTTTTGACAAAATATAAAATTTTGAATTTTGAAACGAAAATCTGAAATTGGATTTTAGATTTTGTTTTGGAACCGAAATCGGGGTACCACCACCGCCAGTAGCATGGCGGCCGACGGTTGAAGGCGGCGATGCTACCTTTGGAAGGCGTGGACACCGCCACGAAAACAAAGATCGTCGCCACTTGTTCTCGCCATGAACATGCATGCGCCATTCTTGCCGAGACGAAAAATAAAATATTCGAACAAAGGCGGGCTGTTCCATCGTTGAAAAGAGGTGGCCTTTGTGTTAGACACCGGTGCGGCCACCTCCCGAGAGATATGGAAACGATAGTTTGAAGGTCGAAATGGGTTTCAAATGTGTCTGCACAATGCAAGGTTATCTTTGAAATTTGTTTTAGCGTGTTTTGGTGATTTAGAACAGGGGCCTCTTGTGCAATTTTGGAAATTGCATAAGAAGTCCCCTAATTTTAAAAGAATTAAAAAGGGCTTCTTATGCTATTTTTGAAATTGCATAAAAGGCCAAATGTTATTAAATTCAAAAGGGTCTCTCTGTAATTTATGAAATTGCATGTGAAGGCCACTGCTTTAAAAAATTCAGAGAAAGGGTCTTGTGCAATTTGTGAAAATGCATTGAAGGACCACTGTTTTAAAAAATTTAAGGGCTGACTGTGAAATTTTAGAAACTGCACATTAAGTCCTCAAATTTTATTTTCTAAGAAAAAGAGTCTCAAATGCAATTTTAATTTTTTAGAAAAATTGTAATTATTAATTTATTTAATGTTGGTCAAATATTTAAAATTAAATTAAAATCGTTTTTAAAACATATTTTGAATTTCTGACCAGATTAAATTTTAACTTATTACTTTATAAAATTGTAATTTTGACCTTATACAAATTTTATCTTCAATTTAGGGTATGACTTTAAATTGGGAGATAAAATAAATTTTGAAAATCTCTTTTATGAATAAAATTAATTGATTAATTGGATTAATTGATTAATTTTATTGTTGAAAAATTAATTAATTAATTTGATTAATTATTTAATTCTGTCTAGTCTGTTTCAAAGTGTCTAAAAGGTTTAAACTTATACCGTCAAAGTCGCAAATTTAGAAATTAATATATTTTTAATATTAGATATTAAAATGAATGCTTAGTGGATGATTATGGACTCGACCAATATGATTGGTTGTATGGTTAATTATTCATGTTCATTGTTGGTTGGGCCTGCGAGCCTATTATTTAATTAAATGGGCATGCGTGCTTATTATTTATTTAATTGAGTTTTGAACTCTTTATTTAATATGGATCTGCGTGTTCATTTATTTGGGCCTGCGTGCCAACTAGTATATGATACTTGTTACAGATGGGCCACAAAGAAGCAACTAATATAGGATACATGTTGCAGCAGAAGATGGAAATGATTGCATTGAGCATTCGATGAACAAATGCAACGTTTCTTAGGAATTGACCCACTAATCTTCCTTTTGGCTTAGGAAGATTAGATAGATAAAGTCCATAATCATCCACAATAGTTATTATGTATGATTGATTGCATGTTAGATGTTAATTAATATATATATATATATAAATATAAATGTGATGAGACAAATCTCTTTATCAAAATATTAAATTCGTATTAAATGGTTAATACAACGTGCCTTCCATTGTTATAGTGAAAAATCAGAGTCTATTATCGATGTCAGTTTGTTGAGTCGCTCAAGGCTGCGCGCTCGTAGATATGTTTATCACTATAAAACATTCGATGTTTCTGAACAATGTGTCGAATTTAACTAGAATTTTATTTTTTGTTGAGTTGCTCAAGGAAATAAAATTTTAGGGGTACAATCAAGTAAAACACATAAAATGTGTATGACAATAAGTTGTCTACTTGATAATCTAGGAATTACATAGAGATGTGATTGATAGAGTATCTATCTAGATGTTTTATTAGGGTTTGTTGAGTCGCTCAAGATTCTAATAAAACAAAAGGGATCCTAGCCCACTGAGAATCTAACTGGTTCTATTGATTAATGTTTGAGGGTCATTAATTCAATTTAAATATTGGGAGTACAATTATTTTAATACAAGTCTATAATTAAATTAATTTTCTATATTTAATTAATTTTCCGTCTTTGTTATTTCGATGATTGAATCATGAGTAACCACATGAATTTTAGAGGCATATTGGATGCCAACAAACTTATTGGGCCAAATTTTCGGATTGGTACCGCAATTTGAGAATTGTTCTCAAGCATGAAAAATTGGATATGTCGTTGAGCAACCTATGCCTAAGCTCCCATCGAGGAGGCTACGCCGGGAGGAAGTGCGAGCTTATAATAAACACACGATGATGAAAATATCGCAACATGTGTGATGCTTGCGGCTATGTCACCGAGTTACAAAAGCGAAGACGAGGGTATGGATGCTTATACCATTATAATTCATCTCAAAGAGTTGTATGATGAATAAATACACACCGAACGGTATGAGACATCCAAAACGTTATACAGATGTATGATGGCAGAAGGATCTTTAATCAGTGCTCATGTACTGAAGATGATTGGTTCTATTGAAAAAATAAACCAATTGAGTTATACCATGGACCACAAGCTGAGTATTGACTTGGTTCTACAATCCCTGCCTGATAGCTTTTCGCAGTTCATTATGAACTTCAACATGAATAAGATTCAATGTACCCTGTCTGAGTTGCTGAACATGCTAAAGACTGTTGAGCCCAATATAAACAAGGGAACATCATTTGTATTTCATGTTTGGACATGGATGGCTTTTTCATTAAGATTAAGGATAAACGTTGTTCTTTATATCTTGATGATGTGTTTTATGAATGTGGGAATTTTTTTAATGGCATCTATATTCTAGACTTGGAATGTCCTATAATGAGTATAGACAATAAAAGGCATAAAGGCAATAAGGTTAACAACTCATACCTTTGACATTGCAGACTGGGTCATATAAATGAAAAACGCATCACCAAGTTACATAAAGATGGATACTTGGATTCAAATGATTATGAATCATTTGATAGATGTGAGTCATGCCGATGGGCAAAATGACCAAGACCCCATTTCTTCGGAAAAGGAGTCGAAGTCACAGACATTTTGGGACTCGTACATACCGATGTATGTGGACCAATCTCTGAGATGCTAGAGGTGGCTTTTCTTACTTCATCACATTCACGTATGACCATTCTAGATATGGTTTCATCTATTTGATGAAATTCAAGCACGAAGCCTTTGAAAAGTTCAAAGAATTCAAGCAAGAAGTAGAAAGGCAAACCGGAAAAATATTCTAACACTTAGATCCGATCGAGGTGGAGAATATTTGAAGGGTGAGTTTTTAAACTACCTAAAAGAGAATGGGATTCTCTCGCATTGGACTCCACCAGAGAATGAGATTCTCTCGCATTGGACTCCACCGTATACACCACAACTAAATGGTGTATCAGAAAGGAAAAACCACACCTTACTAGATATGGTGCGATCAATGATGAGTCGCGCAGTTCTTCCAAAATCGTTTTGGGGATATGCACTTAACACCGCATGTCACACACTAAATCGTGTCCCATCTAAACCAGTCGATAAAACTCCATACGAGTTATGGAAAGGAAAAAGACCCGATCTTTCATACATGAAAGTTTGGAGCTGCGACGTTTATGTGAAGCGCGTAGAATCAGACAAGCTATGAGCGAAATCTGATAAATGCTTATTTGTGGGGTATCCAAAAGAAACTGCTGGATACTATTTCTACAATCCCATCGAGATGAAAGTCATCGTATCGAAATATGCCGTATTCTTAGAGAAAGAGTTCATTCTAAGAGAGACTAGTGGGAGCAAAGTAGATTTTGAAGAGATTCAAGAAACCACAAATATAGACCAATTAGATGAGCCAATAGTTGAGCCTGCATTTGATGAGGCACATATTGGAAGTGGAGAACCGTCGGGTCCTCGAGGACACAGCAGCTCTCCGTAAGTCGAAAGCAGGGTCATTCGTCCTCCTTGGAGATATGATCTCCTAATTACCAATGATGCATTGCTAATCGATGAAGATGAACCCACTACTTACGTAGAATCGAAGTCAAATGTTGACTCAAAGAGATGGCAGGAAGCCATGAAATCTAAAATGAACTCCATGTATGAAAACAAGGTTTGGACCTTGATTGACCCGCCTGAAGGGATAAAACCAATAGGTTGTAAATGGGTTTACAAGAAAAAAGTTGACATGGATAGTAATGTTCATACTTACAAGGCAAGATTGACTGCGAAGGGTTACAAACAAAGACAAGGAATTGACTTTGACGAAACTTTCTCACCAGTAGCCATGTCTAAATCAATTCAGATTCTGATTGTGATAGCAACATACTATGACTATGAGATATGGCAAATGGATGTCAAAACTGCATTCCTTAACAGGAATCTTCGTGAGGATGTGTACATGACACAACCCGAAAGTTTTGAATCCACGAGCCAAATAAAGTATGCAAACTACGTAAATCCATATATGGATTAAAGCAAGCCTCTCGTAGCTGGAATCTTCGTTTTGATGAGACAATCAAAATGTTTGATTTTATCAAGAATGAAGATGAACCATGTGTGTATAAAAAGGTTAGTGGGAGAAAAGTCGTATTTCTAATTTTGTATGTGGATGACATACTATTATTAGGAACCGATGTCCCGATGATAATATCAGTAAAATTGTGGTTACCCAAAAATTTCTCCATGAAAGATATGGGAGAGGCAACGTACATTCTCGAATAAATATCTATAGAGATAGATCTAAAAGAATGCTTGGCCTATCTCAATCTACATATATAGATAAAATCTTGAGAATATTTAGCTTGAAAGAGTCCAAGAGAGACTCTGTCCCATCGGACATGGGATCTATCTCTCAAAAGAGATGTGTCCAAAGACACAAATTGAAAGAGATCGCATGGATAGAATTCCTTATGCATCAGCAATAGGATCTATCATGTATGCCATGCTATGCACTCGACCGGATGTTTCATATGCTTTGAGTGTCACAAGCGTGTTCCAAGCAAACCTCGCGAGAAACATTGGATCGCGATCAAAAACATCCTTAAGTACTTAAGAATGACTAAGGACATGTTCTTGATGTATGGAAGAAATGAACTTAGAGTTCAAGGTTATGCCGATGCTAGCTTTCATCGATAAAGACGATATCAAATCTCAACTGGATATGTATTTACTTCTAAATGGTGGTGCGATCATTGGAAAAGTTCCAAACAAGAAACGATCACGATTCAACTACATAAGTCGAATATATAGTCGCTTGAGCGGAAAAAAGCGGTCTCGATCAAGAAGTTCATTTCGAACTTGGAGTAGTTCCTAGTATTATTGATCCAATATCTTTGTATTGCGATAACAATGGAGCCATCGCACAAGCGAAGAACCCGTGTCTCATCAACAATCCAAGCATATATTGAGCGATATCATCTCATTAGAGAGATAATCCTGAGAAATGACATAAAGATAGAAAGAGTCCCAACTGATGACAATGTAGCAGATCCTTTGATAAAGCCGTTGTCCCAGCACAAGCATGATTGTCCTACTAAATCTATTAGTATTAGATACATGAGTGATTGGATCTAGTTTGTATGGGACGTTTTATATACTCTTTGTTAGACATCGAAGTGTATGAACAATTTTATTAATTAATTATTTTGTCTACATTTTAATGGCATATCTATTATTATTTAAATTTTATTATTATTATTTAAATTAATAGAGTCCAAAGAAAGTTTATAGTAACTTGTTAATCACAAGGTGTTGTGATTGTGAGATACAAGTTATAAATTACTTATTCTTGAAATATCCATAGTCATAGTAATAATGAGATACAGATATCATTATTGCGAGATAGACTAGCATGTGTTGCATTTCTTTTGAAGAAAGTTGTTGATCTCACGAGCTAAGATGTAAAGGGACATCCGAATGAACACATGAATGCATTGTTATGAGAACATGACATTGGATGATCCGCCTAGAGATTCCACATGGATAACTATCCAAGTGTCAGTGGTCAATCTCTAATGCGCGGTTGTGGATTTGGTCTTTTGACTTGAGGACATCATAGAATCTTATGTGAGGACCACTACACTTTGGCGGCGTTTGATGGGGCTCAAGATTTGAGTCACCAAGAAGACGTCGTACGGGTATAGTGAGAATCATATGAAGGTTGTGAATGTCCAATATGAGGATTCGTCACTCCTGGAAAGTAGGAGACTATAACCTGCATTTTGCCCACTTAAGTTGATATAAATTTTCTCGGTCGGGGTGGAGTTATGAGTTGAAAATGTTTCAATTATAACTAGATTAGATCAACAAAGAGTTGAGGTGAATAATATAATTGGTTGAAATGAGATTGACGTTGATCCATATCTCTTAACCAATTGAGTTATATTGATAAATGGATTATATTTCCACGGTAACCGCACATATATTGGTTCTGTCATACCACATGACATTTTCCTTCACATGGATTGCTTTGACACATTGCTAGATGTCAATCTTGGACGACGACGTGAATTGATCGATCTATGTGAATCGATGAGAATATCACTGCGTTTACCATCGTGAATAGGAACCTAATGGGTCACACACATAAAGCGAGAATTGAACATATGGAGTTGGACCTTGTCCAAGTGGGAGATTGTAAGAATTAATGTCCAATGTCTAATTAGTTGGGTCGGACTTAATTACTTATTGGACCAAATTAATTAATTAGATTAATTAATTGGGCCTGTTTGTTAATGAGTTCTAATTGGACTAGAACTAAGGCTAGGGTTAACCCCGCCTATAAATACAATGCACAACATATTAGGGTTAAGTGTTGTTTTCCATTACTTGCTAGCACAAGCAAAAAGACAACACAATCAATTTTCTCCCAAAAGGTTCCGCTTTCATCTGTTATTGATTGTGGAAGTTCGGATCTGTTTTTCTTGTGTCGATCACCATTGGAAACTGGACAATTGGACAGCTGTGGTATTGAAGATCTCACATCAGACTAGTCAGAAATCAGATTTCACGATATTCATCAAAGGTAAACTTCTATCACGAATTTTCTCTAAGTACAAGGTTGATCCAGTTTAAAAGAATTGAATATTTAGTTTCCGCTGTGCATGTATACCTCAATTCCTTACAGTTTTCATCTCAAATCGTGGAAGAATCGTGAAAGAATAGAAACATTTATTATAAATTCTCAATTTTTTTCTAATTTACAATAATCAATATTTTCCAATTTTGGAAGATAAAGGAAGTATTTTTTTCTCAATTTTGGAAAATGACGTAAATTTCAGTTTAGTACACAAATTTAGAGTATTTCTCAATCCCTCATTTTTTTTGCCCAGCTTCTTCAAGATTTGGCTAAAAATAAGCGTCCTAATTTTTTAGTCGTTCATATGTGTTTTTGGAGTGTATAAGCATGTTTGACCAACTTATTTTTTAAAATACAAAAATATACCAAATTATTTACGAGATCCCATACTAAAATATTTTTGTTACTTCTAAGAAGACCTATTAGCACTGTTCTAAAAAGTCCACCTAGATTGCGATTAAACTTCGCTTAGACAGTTAGGCATAAAGCTCGGCCTTCACATATAGCTACGCCTCACGCTTTGCTCTCGTCTCATCCTGTCCTTATCTTGACACCTAAACTTCGCTTAGACCAAAAAAATTTGAAACTTAGTCTCCACCTAAACTTCGCTTAGACCCAAAAAACTTGAAACTTAGTCTCCACGTCTAGTCACTTTTAGGATTTTTAGAATATTGCCTATTAGACACTGATTATTCGAATTCTACACTCATAAAAAAAATAATTAAACGATCCAAAGAAAAAAATATTAGATCCTCCCATTTCCCACCTTAAGAAACGACGACGAAGAAGAAGATAGTTGCAATAAAGCTAACAAAGTGTGTTCATGTAATGTATGGAGCTAGAAATGATGGCCACTTTATTATTTCTCATTTTCAGGGTTATATTTGATTTTTATTCTTCTTTTTCATTTTTCATTTTTCATTTTTTTTTATTTAAAGGGAGGGGAAGGGGAGAAACAACGTACAACACCTATTTTTCTCAAATATTAAATATGTCCGGTACTATTTTAAAAATTAGAAGTATATCTTTTACTTTTTTGAAAGGTTCAGAACCAAATATGCTATTTTTCCTAAATTTAATATTAATAACTTATAAATTTTAGTAAAATTGCGTTAAAATAATAGAAAAGAAACATGTCATAAAAAGAAAAGAAAAAAAAAAAGAGAAAAAAAAAATTACATTTCTTTTCTCTACAACTATGTAATTTTATCTAGCTTAAAGTTAATAATTAATTTTAACTACACATTTTACGAGTTCACAATTTTTCAACCACACATTTCATCTACTTTTATTAAATTATACTAAGGGCCTGCTTGGGAGTTTTGGAGTAGCGGTTATCAACGTTTTTTAAAGTACCGGTTTTGGGCGTTTATGAGCGGTCCGGTTTTGAGTGGTTTTTAGTAGCGGTTTTAGAAACTGTCCAACCCATGCTTGAGAGTTTATTATCCAGCGGTTCTGAAAGTTTTTTAAAACAATCAAATTACATATATGTCCATATATATAGAAATCAAAGAAGATCTATGTAATAATATGGTATTGTGTAATTTTTTTCTCCACTTTTTTTCCTATTTTAATTTTTTCTCATAATCAAAATTATATTATTAAATTAATATTATTGAACCAAATTAATAAAATTAATTGTGATCATGAACCAACTTTCCAAATTTTTCATCTTTAATTCATGATCGCACAAAAATATGGAGCACATATATACGCACAAACAGATATATGGAGCACATATACACACCATAGATGCACACAGATATTTCCATATACACACAACATAGATAGACACATATATTTCACAGAGGAAGATTACATTTTAAAATTGGTCAATTTGATTTTCACTCTAGCAAATTGGATTTGGAAGAAGAAGCGTCTAGTCTATTGATGGAGAGAGGAGTTAAAGAAATGTTTTTATTTTTTGCAGATTTTAATTGTTTAAGAATGGTAAAGTTGGAACAAATCTTGAAGAACGGCCAAAAACCGCCAATTTGGGGGGTTGAGAAAAACACCCAAAATTACACTACACCGTTTTTGGGTGGTTTTTAAACCACCCAAAATCGATGCTCCAAAAAACTAACAAGACGGGTTGTCCCAACCCCTCATAAACGGTGCCATCCAAAACCGGTCAAAACCGGTGAAAATAAAACTCCCAAGCAGGCCCTAAAACTTTTATCAAAAACGGTCAAACAGGCTAATTTCGCAAGATTGACACAACATTTTATTCCTACACATATTCATCAGTAAGAGAGTTAAGTAATGTCAAATTGCTTGTTTAAATAATTGAAGTAAAACTTATAAGAATAAGTGTTTGTTTGTTAGAGCACAAAAATCATTAAAAATTTTAAGTGAAAATTAACAATTAATTTTAAGTATATATAATATAAAATTATAATTTTTATTAAATTTTCAACCACAAATTTCATCAACTTTTTATTAAAATTAACTAAAAAATTTCACCAAAGTTAAATTTCCTAAAGCTAATTTACGAAAAGACAACTAGATGGAAGTGGTGCATAATTTTGAATTCAATAAAAATCATTATGGAAAAGTTGAATTTGTAGCATGTTTTTTTGTGGTGGAGATACGGGAATAAAGGTCTTAGACTCTTAGGTTAGGCCGTTAGGGGTCGCAATAGATTCTAGAATGGGATCCACACTATGGAATTTCCATGGTGATGCCAGCATTTCTTTTCTTTCTGCCCAACCCACGTTCAAAAGCAAACAATATGTAATACTCCAAGTCTCCAATCCAATCAAACTCAACTTCTTCACTGTTATTGATTAATTGTTAGTTTCTCACAAAAAAAAAAAAAAAAAAATTTGATGTGAAGTTGGTACTACAATCGAGTAACGAGTTCCGAAGATTGTGATAATACTCACCAAATATCATAATAGCGAGGAGTTATTAAGAGCTTGTTCGATAGAGGTTTTAAGCAAAATATAATTTTTTTAATGACATTTTTAGACTTTTCAAAAGTTTTAAAAGTGAAATGACAAAATTATCTTTAATCAACAAAATTTTATTTGAAAGTAGTAAGGACAATTTTGTCATTTCACCAAAACTTCTGAAAAGTAAAAACTATCATGCAAAAAAAAAATCATTTTTTTTCAAAAACCTCTACCGTGTAAGCTCTAAAATTTAACTTGAAGAACGAACTTGAGTTTGATCAAGATAATTATTGAGCTATGCATCGTTTTGAGTCCAACAAATCTTTGTTGTCAAATAGAAGATATAGATATAGCCTCAACAGCAAATATCGTACAAGGAAAACACTCATGGTCAATCACGAGAGCTAGAGTTGATCCTACGAAGTCTCGAAGGTTGCATATTCACAATGCAAGTCTTAGGTTGGCCCCTAACCTTTTACAAAACAAGTGATCATTCACCTCAAATAACAGAATGCTTAAAACTGGCCATCATTAATGCACTCCACATGCTTTTTTTTCAGCTTTCTCTAACTACCATTAATTCAAAGTGCTCAGCTCAGTATGATGATTACATTTTGTAGATCACCTTTTGCATAGATAGTCACTACCAATGGCACAGAGCAGAGAACGTTGCACACTTTTTGCAAAGCACATTACTTACAAACCAATAAAGCTCAGATTCTATCAACTTTTTACCAAGTTGGCTAATTCCAACTGATTCACAACAACAAAGTCAATCATCTGTGTTACACTTACAGTCGTCACGGATGCCCATCCAAACTCCCATGCTACACTTACGCTCCTCAATTCCGTTTCTCACAGCCTACCCAATATGTCCTTCAAACCCCCTTGTGTTCACATCACCTATCAGTGTGTGATCTCTTGCAGCACCAGCGCCTGGGTACCTGGTAGAAACCAGTAGCAGAAGATTGAATGCTAAAAAGTCAGCCATCTATATGTCCATAGATGCCACTGGTAACAATTGAACCTGCTACTAAGATCAAGAACAACAGAAACTTGGAAATTCATGTTGCAGGAATTTAACAGCAGGATACAAATGACAATCAATACATTTACAAGTCCCAATAATAATTGAGATTGTTTGGAAGGAAAGAACAATGCATAAATTCCCTACGAATTCATTCTTTATCTGGTGTTTATTGAGGAATACATAAAACTATCTCAGGTTGGAGATACAAATATATGGGAAAAAATCATTCTTCTGCCTAACCTTGTGGACTCCTTAAGCAACATGTGATCACAAGAAGAGCAACTATTATATGTTCCCTTAAACCGAATATCTAAACATACAACGTATCAGTAAGAATCATAAAGAATATTGAACTAATTAAAGATAATCTTGAAGCGATTGTGTCAACTTAAGCCACACAATCTGCTCATGATCTATGTACAACTGATCGACCCAATGAGGTGCAATATCACGAGTCCGTCCATACTGCTGCTCTGAACTGTATCCTCCAGCACCGTTAATGGGGACATCTTTTACTAATGAATGAACCCAAGATACATCTGGCTCGTCTACATTTGGTGGAGCCATTGCTGTTGATTGTGCAGCATTACCACTTGAATACCGAAAGAGGCCGACTTCCTAAACTTGTTCGACTCCTCACTGTTAAAGCCCCATTCGAGTTTTCCATCAGGGAGCTCCAATCTGAAAGTTTAGAGGGCATCAAACTCGGGAATTAGCAGCACCAGAAAGGCTGGACCGATGGCCAACTCCATTACTACGGTCAATAAAGCTCTGGCTGCGTTTTGCAAAAGAAGAAGATCTCGAGTTCATGACTGCTGCTGCTACTGCTGCAGACGAGTCGTACCAAAAGTGGACGCCTTCCTTGCTGGTGAGGATGACAGGTTGGAAGGGTAGCTTGCACGGTGTTGGCTTGTGTTTTGGTGAATCTGAAGCCCATTTGGACCATGCAATTGAGATAATAATGAAGGATCAAGCGATCCAAAAACATCATCAAGATTAGTAGGCTTCAAATCTGTAATTTTGCTGTATGGGGACGAGAGATTAGCCATCTCATCTGCCAACTGCTGCCTTTGTTGGTGTTGGGTTCGGATTTTTCCAATCCAAGCAATTCCATATCCAACTCCATATCTCTTGCACTCAGAATCGTCTTGAGTCTGCTTCCTGGAAGCTGCAGCGCAGGGAGGCGTGAGGTTCGCCTTGTTCTGCCACATGCTTCCGCCCATGGGAGACGAACATGTAACTGATGGTGACATTGGTGGTGTTGATGTATTAGGGTATATCAAAGAAGAAGAACCAAGAGACAACGGGCTCAACGTTGTCAAGTCCATTGAATTAACCGATACAGACTTTGGCGAAGGCAAAGCTGAACCTGTAGAGGCATACAGCGGACGCAACTCTTCAGGCTTGTGTGCAAAAAAGCACACTTTCCTTGGGCATCCAGTCTCGTCTTTGCAAAGGCGGGTTCTATATTGGGCAGGATGTAGCCAGGACTCGAAAACGCCATGAGCATATTCACAGGAATCACCCTTTGCACATGCTCCCTTCTTGAACTCGGGGCAGGGGACACAAGTGTAGTGATACTTCCTCGGATCACGTCTCCTCGCATTCTCACCGGGATGGACAAAAGGGCATTCTGTCCAATCATGAGAATAAGCTCTCGAGCACGGCTTCACCTTGAAACTATACATCCTAAACTCATCAGCTCCATATATCCCATTGTTTATATCTGGCAACGATACATCAATTGGATACTCTTTCTTCTCATTCCCTCCTTCTTTTGCTACCAGGGGTCGTTTAATTCCTTGTTCGTCTTCTTGATCACCAGCCTCTGTGCTAATCCTTTTCGACAGCATCTCCAAGGTTCTCCTCTTTGAATTGTTTAAGAACTTCACATGCGGTGAAATTAGGTCACCTGGTTTCTTCCCATTGGCATCAACAGCATTGACATCAGCCGAGGCATCGATCAAGAGCTTCACAACCTCAACAGAAGAATCCGAACTCCCTGCCACTGCACAATGAAGAGCAGTAACCCCATCTGAGCCACATGCTCTATTGACATCAACCTTTTGAGACCCAATAAGATACTTCAAAACCTCAGTGCTTCCATACAAGGAAGCAATCATAAGAGATGTTCTCTCTTCAAAACCCATCTTCTTCGAACCAAAACTTCTGCCATACCAAATGCTCACATCATCAACATTAGAACCCTTCTCTTCTACTTGAGAAATAAAGCTTGCCAAATCATCCATGGCTGCCAATTCAAGCAACTTTGAGCAACTTTTAAAGACGGCCCTTCCCTTACTTTCTTGAATTTCAGCCTCCATTTCCATATCAAAGGGTAAAGTTTGCTCTTTGAACCAGTGCACATCAAACCCTGAGGACAAAACAAAGAACAAAAAACTTAGGAATCTCACATGAATCACAAACTTCATCTCATTACATATATGTAAATTTTGCCTATAATCATAATTATTAATATTAATATTAAAATCAACAATAGTGTTGTTATTACCGAGTCTCTCCTTAAAAAACAATTATTTCCCTACAAAACAACGAATCAATCCACCATACAGACAGGGTGTCCTCATAGGCACTCTTACAACTCAGTCTTAGGTTTTTAAAACAAGAAAACTAAACACAAGACATGGTCGGTCCATTCAATTCACAACCCACAGCATAAAAATTCAATCCTTGACATTTACAACCGTCAACCAACCATAAAAAGAATATTGCTCGGCAAAAGACCATGAAAAATGAAAATAAAAATAAGAAAAACAAGAAGTATAAAGTCTTTAGTCTAAGAATGCTTACCTTGAATGAGGTGGATGAGATTTTTTTGAAAATCTTGAATTCAGAGATTTCCGATAAATAATTGTGTGAATTGAAGGAAAGAATCCGTGTTTTGGTATTGTGAAATGCTGAGACTTTGGTGGGTATATATATGTACACATTTACGCTTCAAAAATTTTCAAGGGACATGACCGTGTGAGGAGGAAAGGAGGAGGAAAGTGTGACTTTTCTTCTTGCTTCCTTTCTTCCTTTTAGTACAAACTGCATCATTAGTCACTAATTATTATCCAAGTAACAAATTGGTCCCCAATATATTGAAAAGAAGCAAGTTAATTCTTAAACTGCAATTATAATTGCACAATATATCATAATATTAATACTTAAATCACTTGAATCTTCGTCAAACTATCGTGAAAATATGTTTGACTTTAAGTTTATAAACATCAGTAAGTGTCTAACTTAAAAAGCAAAACTTAGGTTTATAAATTAGACACGTTAAAGTTATTGGTGATTTAATAGAAATTTGAATGTTACCTATCTATCTTCAAGGATTGATTGTATTACTTGTTCTCTATAAAGGTTTGACACTAACTTGCTAATGGAGTAATAAATTGGGACTAAAAGTGAAATTTTCCCTTCCTTTTATTTTCCTTCAACTTTTTTTCCTCCAGTCAAAGTCAAATCTTCAAAGCGGGCCCACCCACTCGTACTGGTTCCACTTTATCAACAGAGAAAATGCAAATGCAACGCAGATGAAATGTAAATTTAAATGTAAACCCAAATGAATTACAAATGCAGTGGAACAAAGTGGGTCCCACCTAACTTTTAAAATTTCTAATATCTAACAGTATAACCGGTTTTCCTGTCACGCGGAGGGTTCAATCTCTGTTGGAATTTTAATTCATACCTGTCGCCCGTCGGCGCGTGTATAACCATTTTTATTTTTGTCAAACTTAGGAGAATATATTTAGCAAACATATTGATTTTTTAATTAAATAAGACCTAATTGTATTTAGGAGAATTTTGAAATGTGCTAAAAAATAAATAGTTGATTTAAAATATGATAATTTTTTATATTATTGGTAAATATGTCATTTTTTAGATACAAAATTTCAAATATATTCTTTGTAAAAATGACTACTTTTTGTATGGTTAAGATTTAACAGTAATTGATAGTCATATAATATCTTCTAAGAAAAACTATTAGTCCAAAAATCGACATATCAATAAAAAAAAATTGACAAATGAGTCAAAAAAATCAAACGATGAGAAAATGGGCTTTGGTTCCCATTTTGTGATGAGACAAACGATGGACAAAATGGGCTGCATTTTGTCGATAAATAGATGAGTTTTGTGTTTATTTTTATGTCTATTATCAACCAAATGTAATCAATTTCATTATCCGACAACAAAATATACAAATAAATTAGATCGACAAAATTTGTAAATTAAACTCAATATCTAATACAATCCACTAATATACAATTTAAATCGACAAAAATTACTCAACAACATAAAATATATCGACAAAAATAGAGATATAGTATATCAAATTTAAGTTTAATCTAATCTACAATAAAATATACTAATTTCCTCAATTTTTAATAACTTATAACTAACTTCAAAATTTTAAATCGATTAAACTTCTTCAAATAACTCAAAAATCGAAAATGATCTAACAATGTATTTAAATATGAGATAATGAGAGAATCCAACCACAAAAATAACAAATGAGAGTAGGAAATGGAGCTTAGGGAGGCGGCAATGGTGAGAATGAGAAAGAGAGAGAGAGAGAGAGCTCAAGATAAGAAAATTGATATAATAGATATTTAATTGATTATCTAATTGTAATTTTGTCTAAATTTTAAAAATTTGGTCAATTCATCAAATGTTATAAAAATAAACATATTTCAATTCGATAGTTTGTCCTATTCCTCTTATATTTTTTAACATGCACCCTTATTAAATCTATCCCATAAATATAGGCTTATTTCTATTTTTACACAAATTACAAAATTTTAGCTATTATAGTTGAAATAATAAAATTTATTTACATGTTTCTTAGTATACCTTACAATTAATATAACGGTAGTTCTTATTTGTTGATAACATGACACATTGTATAAAGAAATATAAGAAAATTAAGAAATTAACTATACTATCAATAAGAAAATTGACCTATAATTTGGAACAAATGAATAAATAAAGTAAGACGATCTTTATAGGAAGGGGGATAAAAAAAAACAAAATGAAAAGGGTCTTGTTGCATTAAATATGATTGTTTTCCTCTTATTTTCTTAAAAAAAATTAATTATAACAATATTTAATGCAGCTTAAATAGGATTATTTTCCTTTTGTTTCTAAAAGAATAATTACAACCATATCTAATGTAGTTTAAGTAAGATTGTTTTTATAATTTACTCAGAAAACAACAACATTATTATCCTTTTGTTTCTAAAAAAATAATTACAACCATATTTAATGCAATTTGAGTAAGATTATTTCCTCTTGTTTTTATAATTTACATTGAAAACAACCACATTTAATACAGATTTATCATATGCTCTTACAATTAATAAAAATATAAGTTCGGATAGCATAATTAGATATTGCCATGACTTCACACCTTTTCAATAGGGGCCTCGTCGAGAATGTTTTAGGGCGTGTGGTCATTCTTTGTTGTCTTCAAGAATCCTCTAATTTTTCTTTTACAAAAAGATGGGATTCAAATTCAAAAGTTATGTTAATGTAAAGTCTAAATGCAACCAAAAAAAAAAAAAAAGCGTAGATGGTGTTGAAACCAATTAGTTTTAAGCATGCAAATTTTATTTTTTCTTTTTTTTATTTTAATTTTAATGAAATTCTATTGAACTTTTTTTTTTAAATTAAAGAGATAAACATATAATCGCCTCAATGTTGAGATATTGTATGGACCACCTTGTTAATATGAAAGGGATCAAGACCTATAAATTTTTTATTTTTTACAGAAACAATAAAAATTGCTTTTATTAAGAGTCGAAAATTAGTAATTGCTTTTGTCTTTTGCGGTGCACACAAAATGCGAAGCTCTACAACTTTGGTGTGCGCGTGGGAGAGTAAAAAAAGTGGAGCAAAATGTGACCGGTTGAATATTCCAACCGGTCACGATTTACGCGCTGTGGGGAACACGACAAATAGCACACGTTTGTGCCAGCTGCAGCGTCAGCTTCCACTATGGTCTATGGATTAGATTAGGACTACTTGGGACTTTTATTTTTTATTTATTTTATTTTTTTAATAAGGCACAAATTGCCACGTTTTGAATGTTTTCATTTTGAAGCTTTGAGAAATAATTAATATAATGATAGAACACTTCGTTTATTGAGGACACCGCCACAAAATTTTGTTTGATAACTATAGTTATAAATTTATAATTTTTTTTAAATGTCTATTTTTTTGTGACAATGTCCATAATATCATTAATGTGACTAAATTGTATTTCTTCTAAAAGTGACTCGAAAGACATCATTTTCTTACCCTTCAAAAATCCTATTTCTTATTCTTTATTCGATTGTTGAGGGTTCGTTTGCAAAGACTACTAGCTACTAGTGCTTAAAAATTTATCTCCGTCTAGATTTCTTCGACTATATCGTCAATCACTGGAGATTTGACCTCAGTTGTATCTTTTACCACGTCAATTCATATCAACCAAAAAAAGTACATTTTTTTTAATACTATTAGTATAACTACTATGCCTCCGTGCCCTTATATTGTAGTTGTGCATACTTTTGACGTACGCACTGCACTCAAAATATCTTTATTTTGCGATGCATGATGTATAATAATATAAAGTTCGTTACATGATTTTTTCGAATTTTCTGTGTTATTGTTAGTCATGACTATAAATGTGATAGAGAGTATATTCGAAGATTCGAATTTGAGGTATTTCTACTGTCCATCATTGAAGTTCTATTGAATGGTTCCTTTTATTGTAGTTGACAAACAATATACACAATTGAATATTGCATTGTATTGAAAATATGGTATTTACGCGAACTTTAGTTAGAAGAATCCGTCGGTCATTACATATTTATTTTTAGTTTTATTGGTCATCTTATCATAGTCGATGTTGACATTCGAAAGGGTGGACATTGGTAGTTGCGTTTACTTATAAAATGTAATCCAAAAATTGGAATTAGGGCAAAGTGTAGTTGAAAGTCCTTGTTCATTTGTTTTAGAAATCATATGAAATAGGTTTTATGCTAAATTGTATAGAAAATTTTAATCTATCGTCAAAGTTCCATTGAATGGTCCATTTTCGTTGTGGTGAAAAATGATGTACACATTCGATAACATTGCGTTCAAAATATATGGTATTCACGCATGATTTCGTAGAAAAAATAGCCGGTTTATTACATGCTTATTTTCAATTGTATTAGTCATTTTGTGGTGATCTAATATTAGCATTCAAGAGGGTGAACATGTATATTGCATTTGCATCAAAAATCTAATTTAGCAATTGAAAATAAGTCAATTTTTTTTTTATTGAAAACCCTAGTCAATTTGTTTCGTCACACTCGAAATATGGTTCATAGATTATACTTAGTTTTTTTTTTTTTTGTCCATTGTCGAAGGTCCATTAAATGGTCTAGTTTCGTTGTAATCGAAAATGTTATACATATACACATTCAACGACATTGTGTTAAAAATATATATGGTATTTAGGTGGTTTTGGTAGAAGAATCGATTGGTCCATTACATGTTTATTTTAAATTGCATTAGTTATTTTGTGGTGTTATGAAATTTGTGTTCGAGAAGGCAAACATGGGTGTGGCATTTGCTTTGAAAATGTAATTTGACAATTGAAAATAGCGCAAAATATTATCGGAAGTCCTAGTTGATTTGTTTTACAAACTCCGTGACCTTTGCAATTCGACATTTTTAAATTTCAAAAATATAGTATTGATTACCCACCTACTTTACGGAGTATTGTAAATTTATTTTATTCTACATGTTGATTCAATTGCTATGATTATGTATTGCATATTACATTTTGGTGTAGCATGAACTACACAAAATGTACATGATGATATCGAATTAAATACAATTGTGTGATGCTCAATTGCATGCGGATGGAATATAAATATTGAGTTCACAAAGAACGTCATCTGACTGCACTTCGTGACGAGTACGTTGCAAAATTTAATAAATCTTGCTTTCATGGATTTGTTAAGGTGTCGGAATTGAAGTTCTCTACTAAGCTCACACATGAATTAATTCAGAAAATGTTAATGTCCCTACATCCGGGTAGATATTATTTTGATCGCACAATAATGTGAATATTTCTTCAAAATGGCTAATTAGACTTTTTGCGTGTCATTTTGAATTTTTTTTCATTAAATATGAATAGTAAACATATTTCATATGTCACCGAGCAAAGAAAAGCTTCCCAAACTTTTTCATTTTTATTTTGAATTTTGGCGCAAATGGTCCCTAACGTATGCACTTAGTGCAGTTTTGGTCCCTAACATTTAATTTTTTGCTAGAAAGTCCCTAACTTATGCATTTAATTGCAAAAATGGTCCATATGGACAGAATCAGTCCAATTGTGGTGTTAGTTGGGTGCGTACACTGCAATCTCCATTAACTTGTTTTGAAATTTTGGTACAAATAGTTCATAACTCTTGCCCTTAGTGTGGAATTGGTCCTTAACGTTTATTTTTTGGTATACATGTCCCTAACCTATGTGTTTTGGTGAGAAATTGGTCCTTATGGGATGAAAAAGATAAATATGCCCTTAATTAATTAGAAGAAATTGTATGTGGATTCCTAATCATTACAAAATGTGCAAATATGTCCAATACTTTTATTTTTTTTATAAAAAATTAAAGAAAACTAATGAATTTTTTTTTTGGAATCAACACTTTAGTAATAAATATGTCAAATAAAATTATTATTTTTATTATTAAGTAATTATATTATTTAAAATTTAAAATTTTATTTTATTGTTGTATAAAAAAATAACATTATCACAAACTTGATGTTCAAATACTTTTATTTAATTGAGTTATATGTTTATTAATTGATCCAACTATATTCTTCATATTTTAATTTATCGTTTTATTTTCGTTCAAAAATAAAACACATAATGAGTAAATTAACTTTTATTAGTATTTTTATGTTAAATACTAATAAAATAAAATCTGTAAATAAAAATACTAATTTTTATCACCACCTGCTATCATGCCACTGCTAAACTATTAAATCTGGTAAATAAAATAATTTAGAATGGGATCATTCAAAAAAAAAAAAAAAAATACTCAATAGTGTAAACACACTCGATTGAGAAAATTTTATACCCACAATCACACGACATGTCAAATAAAAATTATACATGACATGTCAAATAAAAATAAAATTTTTATTACATAAAAATTATTACATAACTTGAACTAATCTTATAATATTTTTATTTAATATAAAAATACTAATAAAATTTAATTTACATTATGTGTTTTATTTTTAACAAAATAAAACGATAAATTAAAATATGAAGAATATAGTTGGATCTCTAATATTTGTAATTAATAAACATATAACTCAATTAAATAAAAGTATTTGTACATCAAGTTTGTGACAAAGTTCTTTTTTTATACAACAATAAAATAAAAGTTTAAATTTTAAATAATATAATTGCTTAATAATAAAAATAATAATTTATTTTACATGTTTATTACTAAAGTGTTAATTCAAAAAAAAATTTATTAGTTTTCTTTAATTTTTATTAAAAATAAAAGTATTGGACATATTTGCACATTTTGTAATGATTAGGAATCCACGTCTAATTTCTTCTAATTAACTAATGTCATATTTGTCTTTTCATCTTATAAGGACCAATTTCACAAAAAACACATAGGTTAGAGACGTGTGCAAAAAAAAAAAACGTTAGGGACCAATTCCACACTAATGACAAAGGTTAGGGACCATTTGCGCTAAAATCTCAAAACAAATTAATGGAGATTGCAGTGTATGCACCCAACTAACGGCACAATTGAACGGATTCCGTCTATAGAGACCAGTTTTGCAACCAAATGCATAGGTTAGGGATCTCTTGGCTAAAAATAAAAAATTAGAGACCAAAACTGCACTAAGTACATACGTTAGGGACCATTTGCGTCAAAATCCTTTTTTATTCAGTAAGACAACAATTAGAATTGGAAATATGATATTTTGTTTGCATCCAAATTAAAAAATAATTTATATTTGACAGTTATACTTGTTACGTCGGCCAAATATAAAAGTGTGTAATGACAAATTGACGTGTCAATTCAATGTGACAAAGCTATTAAGAAGTTCGAGGCAAGTGAAGAGAAAGAGCTCCACCTCTGTGCTTGGACTCAATTAAAGCTGCCTTTATACCTTGGAATTATCTTCAACAAAACTGGCGAAATTTAGATGTTACGTCTTCGGTCTTCCAGTCAAAGTGACATAATAGCAACCATTAATTTTAAAGTTTAAAAGCAATTAATTTAAATAATGACCATTCCTATAATTGGTATTCGATTTTAGTGATGTGAATAGATACCAACGTGACACGTCAGCAATTTATTTACCACATCGTTAAAAATGTTAACTTTTAAATGCAGACGGACAAAGTAATGAATGAGAAGCAACTGCACGAGTTGTTGTTATTAGGAGGTTATCAATAAAATCTTGCTGTCAATAGATCGACTTTAAAGGAAGACCTCAGCACCTCACACACAGTAATAAGACTCGAAGGTGTGGGAGCAAAAGAAGGTTTTGAGTAGAGTCGTTATTTGGAGTTAGTACGATGTATTATAATGTTTGTTCACAGTAGAATAACAATGATTGAAAATCTTCAAAATTGAAAGGTTAAAAGATTCAATCGAGTGTAAAAATACTTTGTTTTGACGGTCGAACTAGCTATGCTGAAACATTGAAGAAAAAAAAGCAAATGAACACCCCAATATACTGAACATTAGTTCTTGAGAAACTAACTGAAAATGAGCCACCAAATCTTATAATATACTAAGTGTCAAATGCTATTAACAGATTTTCCCTTTGCACACTGTAAGATCAATAATTTGCAATTTAACATACTAAACAAACAATTATATCAAAGAAATAATCCCCATTTAACTAATACATCAAATTTCATTGCCTGTTAAAAGGATGCCAAAAAGCATTTAGCATAAGAACAGTTCAAAACCTCCTAATTAAATAAAATTAAAGAATAAGAACATCCAGCAATCAACTTCTTATCATCTCGAGATCATCAACCCAGCACGACAATAGCAAATGTGAAAACAAAGCTAGAATAAAAAAAAAGTTACAAGCTCCATTTCTGACCAGTATGAGAAAGCACTTTCCTTCTGTCAATATTTTCAACATTGCCCAATTAGAAGCACTTTCTGTGCACAATCGATGGACCAGACTCATCGTATTCAGCCTTTGCAATCCACATCTACAAAAGAGATGAGAAAAAAACTCATTTTAGAAACTGTATGTGAAGTATTATCACATATGTATACAAAATGCCTCGAGCCAATGTTTGAACCTGCTGGAAGGTGCTGAGGGATGCCAAGATGGAGCCTCCGATCCATACACTGTATTTCCTTTCAGGAGGTGCAACCACCTTAATCTTCATGCTGCTTGGAGCTAGGGCCGTAATTTCCTTGCTCATTCTGTCAGCAATGCCTGGAAACATGGTCGAACCACCACTAAGTACAATATTACCGTAAAGGTCCTTCCTAATATCAACATCGCACTTCATGATGGAGTTGTATGTGGTTTCGTGAATTCCTGCTGCTTCCATTCCGATCATTGAAGGCTGGAAAAGAACCTCAGGACACCGGAATCGCTCAGCACCAATGGTAATCACCTGCCCATCAGGCAACTCAAAGCTCTTTTCCACAGAAGAGCTAGTTTTTGAAGTCTCGAGCTCCTGCTCATAGTCAAGGGCAATGTAAGCTAACTTTTCTTTCATGTCTCTCACAATTTCACGCTCTGCAGAGGTGGTGAAAGAGTAACCACGCTCTGTGAGGATTTTCATTAAGTGATCAGTAAGATCACGACCAGCCAAGTCGAGACGAAGGATGGCATGCGGGAGGGCGTACCCCTCGTAGATGGGAACAGTGTGGCTGACACCATCTCCAGAATCCAGCACAATACCTAAGCAGGAAATATAATAGCACATCATCACCCGTTATTAGGCATGGCATAAAATACGGTAACACACCTCCAGCACATGATAAGCACCAATTCCTCTAACACATGTTTCTGAGAGAATCAAATAATATTTATAAATAGGCTCTCCAATAGAACACTTTGATTTTTAAAAAGCGGCTAGGAAATATCAATCTGATCAAGTTGAAGACACATGCTCTAAATTGAGTCTCCTTTGTTGAAAGAAGTATCAGGGAAGGGTCATTGTTCATATCAACTTTTTGGGATTAGTGAGCATTTC
Source organism: Forsythia suspensa (assembly GCA_023638005.1). Classification (NCBI taxonomy): domain Eukaryota; kingdom Viridiplantae; phylum Streptophyta; class Magnoliopsida; order Lamiales; family Oleaceae; genus Forsythia; species Forsythia suspensa. Next base: position 32,838,610 of record CM042666.1, read on the forward strand.
ATTGAAATCTGGGGCATATCAACTTGTGATGCCGATTCTTTTGGAAACCTTCAAAACCTGACAGCAGAAGCTTACACTACTTCAATACCTTTATTTCTTGATAATTCAAAATTCTAAAATAATTGGTGCCTTAAGGGGACACAAACCTGTGTATAGAATACCAGAATATTCAACAATTCAGCACATTTATGCCAAAAAGAAATATATATTATTGTGAGAGCCAATCTAAAACCAAAGAGTTAGTAGAGTCAATTCGTTATTATGTTCAGCCTCATTGACCCATTAAACTTTTCTTATCCTACAGAAATCTCAATGTTTTGAGCTCAGCTTCTGACTAATCTCCGATTTTCTTATTTGAACCATTTATATCAAATGACTTCAAAATCATTATCGGAAATTATAAACAGATTAAAATGCAATAGATGCTTACCAGTCGTACGACCACTAGCATACAGGGAAAGGACGGCTTGAATAGCGACATACATAGCGGGGGTGTTGAATGTCTCAAACATAATTTGAGTCATCTTCTCACGGTTAGCCTTGGGGTTGAGAGGTGCTTCAGTCAGGAGAACGGGGTGCTCTTCTGGGGCAACACGGAGCTCATTGTAGAAAGTATGATGCCATATCTTCTCCATGTCATCCCAATTGCTCACAATGCCATGCTCAATTGGGTATTTTAGAGTTAAAATACCACGCTTCGACTGAGCTTCATCTCCAACATAAGCATCTTTTTGGCCCATACCTACCATCACACCAGTGTGACGGGGGCGACCAACTATGCTAGGGAACACAGCTCTTGGAGCATCATCACCAGCAAATCCAGCCTACGAACAACACAAAAAAGAACGGCTAAATTTGCAATGCTAAGGAACAGCTATATTTGCAATGCTAAAGATAAAGAAACTTCAGAGTATACCTTAACCATTCCTGTGCCATTGTCACAGACAAGTGGCTGAATGTCCTCTGCATCTGCCATCTTATTCTACTTCCTGAATGAAAACCACAGCTTAAATAAGTAAGCTATGATCCTTTCACTGATTTTTATGATAATTTATTTTTCACGGTAAAAGAGTATCTTGAGGATTCTCCATCCAGATGTACATTGTAGTAACTCATGATGCATATAAATAGAGGTCCAGAACAAGAATGAATTAAAGGAGAACCATCTTGACTAAATGATACAAATATAAGCCAATGTGTCAAAATGATGCAGAAAAATATGACTATCAGATATGCCTCATTCTTCTTCCTCGAATTTGGCAACAAAATGCACTGTTGACACATGAAACTGTGTGTACATCACAACAAACTTAGGAAAATAATCAGAAATGAGTAAATCGATGTACAGATAAACATGAATGACACATAAATCTTAGCAAGCAAATATGAAATATTCAATCATGCGCAATTGAGGACCAATAATTACATCGATCAACCGCATAGATGATGTTAACCATGAGAATATAAGGAAAAAAATATGATCTGAATACTAATATATGGCTGGTCATCTTTCTTTTTCATTTACATCAATGGAATTATAATTCTAAGATTTTGAAAAACTAGACCACAGGAATCATATTCTATAGCACACTCGGAAGAATCAAGAAATAAGAGAGATCTGTAACACCCGTTAAAAACCAACATGAATCAACATCACTGTTTAAGATATAATAGTTGTGATAACCAATGTTAGAATAAATTCTTCCTCTACAATAACAATTAGAGATATCGTGAACACCATAATAACATCACTTGGAGTACACAAGAAATGTAATATGGACTGTAATACTACCTCCACAGAGGATTGATGTATAAAAAAGAATTTCAAACAACAAATATACTAGTTCAATGTACTTTATTAAAAAATAAAGATGAACGACCCAAAAATGACATGCAGATCCCAATACATTCGTAAATCCCAAAACCAAAATACATATCAGACATACAAAATCAACTGTATTCCCCTAAGGTAACATATAACATATTCATCGAAATCTTTAAAAATTAACAAAGTGAATATGGTTATCCAAACTATGCTCAGATCAACAATGACATTGAACAAAAAGCAGAAATGAAAGCAAAAGAAACTGGAAAAGTGGGGATTGTGTAAATACCTGAATGAGTAAATGAACGAAGAGATGTATGAAAGAAAATATAAATGAAAAGGAAAAGTACCAAATGGAAAAGGTAGATTTAAAGGGGGGAAAGAATGAAAGAGAGAGAGAATCGGTTGGCGATGGATGAGGAGAAGAGGAAGGAGAGATCACTCACGCACCTACTCAAATTGAATGGGTTCTCAAAATCGCCAAATTCAAAGGGTTATATGAAGAGGAGAGTGGACAGATCTCAACTGTTGGATTCTCCAATTCCTACATCGTGCATGCGTGTCACACGACACGTACACGAACACCAACTCGATAGAATTAGACATGATAGATTAAAAAATAAATAAAAAACTAGTATAACGCATGTTTTGAGGCTCGATTATGATCAGTAGATGAAGATGATCGATTGAAGGAATGGATTGAGAAAATTAACGGATTTTCAATTGAAGGAATGGATTGAGAAAATTAACAGATTTTGAAAATCCGTTCAAGAAAATGATTGAACAGCAAATTTTGGAAAAGATGAAATTGAAGACGTGGTGACACACGTACGTGCTTTTTTCTTCCTCAAGTGGAGAAAACTCCTTAACAATCGTAATAAAAAATTAACGTCTCTCTTCTCTAATCATATCAAATTGTTTTCAATTCAACATAAAAAACATTCTCGTATAACCCATTTAATAAGAAGATTGTAAAATATACTAAAAACATTAACAAATTAAATAGTTATTTGTTTAATGCTGCGTAATTAGAGTATTTTTTTCAACTTATAAGTTGGCGAGAATATTATTTTTATTTATTCGAAATTTTATTTATTTTTATCTACACATTCCGTAAAATCGAAAAAAAAAAAAAAAAAAAATTTACCAAACAAATTTATCCTCGTAAAAGTACACAAAACTTTGAGAACACTTTAAGGAAAAGCGAAGCTTGAATTCCCGTCAGTTATTTTCCACAAAGAAAAGATTGCTTCATAAGTTGTACAAAAACAGGTTTCATGATTAATACACCAGTTCTCCACTTTCTTTCTTTTTTTTTTTTTTTTGGAATAACTAATAATTCCATTTCTTTTATGTCCCTATCAAATGGAAGAGAATATTGCGTCAACACTTTTGACATGCTGAATTAGACGTCACTGTACAATGTTAAAAAGGAAAAAGTGTTCAAATTTTATTTATTATCTAGTACTATACAATAATATGACTTGAAAGACACGTTCGATACTATAAATTATAGTACAAAACTAGATAGTAATATGGGTGCTTGTGCTTTACAAGCTGTTGCATGGGTGTGACAAGTGAGCTTTGTATTGCACTAAAAATCTGGAAAGAGTAAGAAGCTTTTGAAGCGTGGAATTTGAGAGACTGAAATCGAGTATCATGTGCTATGTCTGTAAAACTCGAAACCTTTTTGTTATTAAAATAGTTGGGTTTGTACAATAAAGAATGAAGCATATATGCTTCCAACTAGATATATTGTTACTTTTTCATATATATAGCATACTTGTCCTGTTACTTTTTTGCAGCCCAATGTTCTTTTTCACCAATTATTTTACTTCATTGCCTCCTATTAGTTGCATTGCACGTGAAGGTTCTTTTCCACCTTTGCCAATATCCTTACAAGGAAAATGCTCAATTTCTAGATCGGAGATCGATCCAATGATAGAAAAATAAAATAAATAAAAGAAGTGAACTAGTGAGTTCGATTTTGTGGTTATTTTATCATATGCTTTTTGAACAGATTCTCAAAATTTTCAGTTTAATCAACTACTTCAGTTGCCCACCAACCAATCTTTCTTTCTATCTCGAATTCTTGATCTTTGGTGCCAGTTGAGCAAAGGGAGCGGGACGAACTCTTCTATATACCCCATAAATGGGTTGGATCTATTGAATGAGATCTTGGAGACAGGGCTGGGAGGGAAAAAAGATCAATTAGCCCATATGAAAATAGAGGACCTACCACGACATGTCAACAATGGGTCGATTGTTCAAACTATCCTAGATGGATTCCCATTTGAGAGATCGGTAAATGCAGCTGAAGTCCAACTGGCCTAATCCCTATCTAACTGCATTGATCGTCATAGTATCACATGAGTAAGCACGACTCTATTTGTTGAGGTACTCCAGCTAGCAAATAATTGACGTTTCAGTCTACGTCGAAATTAGATTTCAGACATCTATATGCACAAAACAACTTGGGACAAACAGAGTACATTTCATTAATTCATTGGCAGCTGTGAAATTAAATACACTTGATAAAGTTGGCATATGATTGAGGAAGCTAATATTTAGTGTTAAGGTCACTATGCAGCCAGGTAAGATTCTCTGAGCAGTTAAAACTGTATAAACATAGACAAGAACTGTTTAGATTCTACATTCCGAAGTTGAGCACAGACCATGACTCGAATTAATTTAATTTACCATAACAACAATTTTTTGTTCACTTGTCCATCTTCCTCAATCAATCGCATCAAGTTTAACATATCAAACAAGTCATTTATAGCTAAGAGTCTCAAACACGCGCTTCAGGTGGTGTAGGAAAGTAGAATAATGCTAATCAACTATTCTGAATTCTCTTGGTTTCCATTCCACAGACAGAAATGCAGAATCTCATGCACAATTTGTTATACATACGTCAATTGAAAAACGTTAAACAGCATATTATAATTAAAATAAATAGTAAACAAATGGAGTAAGGAAACTTTAGAATAAAGAATTGAAGAAGAAAACAAACCGAAGCCTGTACAAGTACATTTTCCTTAAAATAAATTCGTCTCCTACCGTAAATTATGAACGTCTGTTTCACAGGATACAACGGTAGAACTGGTTATACCAGCGAACCGACCTATTGCCCAAACAATATCACCGCAAGGAAATTCGAATGCCAAAGAAGAAAACGAATGCTAAAGAACCTAAGGAGGAAATGTTGAATTGTTATGTGTAGAATGAGAAAAATGGACATGTTTATATAGGCGTTAGAGTGACTTTCCAATTCCAAATCCACCATTAACAAGAGAGTTACAAGAGTTACAAAACATGAAAATGCTGAGAAGTTGGAAGGTCTCAAACAAATGAAGAGTTTAAAATTTCATTCAAATTATTTTCCAACAATCCCCCACATGAATGAAAATTGAAAGAGACACAGAAGACTTGGTGATAAAGTTCAACGTCTAAATTCTACATAGGATAGGTAGGTGTTACCCTTTCAACCATCCCTTATGAAAGTATATTTACTTTACTAGCTGATCAGTAGACGCGATGTCCTTGCACCATTTTCTCTTGTTTGTATAAACGATAATATACATCACACGAAATTCATCCCGACATAGTTCGGATCTCATTGTTATGTTCATTTATGGTCGTGAACATATGCAGGTTCTCGAGAGTTTTAAGAATTGTGCTTACACAATTCTCTTAGAAGCGACCCCACTTCTCTCTCACATAGGTGATTTCTTATTAAGAGTAGCCCGCTCTACTCCGCCGTAAAATCATTAAAAGCTTATTGCTTATCCTTTCCTCTACGGTATCACTTTGTTTCATCATAGGAATGAATAGGAGAGAACCCCACATTGATCTAATTAAGTATTTACAATTAGGTTGTCCCTTGAAACCTAGATCTTGGGATCACCAGTCAACTAGGTTGGATTTCCATTGTATTAACTTATTCTTTCAAAGGCTTAAGTCTCATTCCTTTCGACGACTTTTCAACTAATTCTCTATTCAAACCTTTAGTTAGTAGATCCGCAATATTATCCTTTGACTTCACATAGTCAATAGAGATAACTCCAGTTGAGAGTAGTTGTCTTATGGTATTATGTCTACGACGTATGTGTCTAGACTTACCATTATACATATTACTCTGTGCCCTACCAATTGCATATTGATTATCACAATATATGAAAATTGCTAGCACATGCTTTGGCCATCTAGGAATATCCTCTAGAAAGTGACGTAACCACTCAGCCTCTTCACCACACTTGTCCAAGGCTATAAATTCATATTCCATAGTGGATCTGGCTATAACCGTCTGTTTAGAAGATTTCCATGATATAGCTGCACCTCCCAGTGTGAACACTAATCCACTTGTAGACTTTGAGTCTTTTATATCAGATATCCAATTAGCATCACTGTATCCTTTAATAACTGTCGGATATCTGGTATAGTGCAGCCCATAATCATGAGTATATTTTAAATACCTTAGTATTCTTATTATTCCTTTCCAATGGTCAGCTCCTCGATTACTCGTGTATCTACTCAGTTTGCTAATTGTGTAGACTATGTCTGGTCTTGTACAACTCATCAAGTACATTAGACTTTTGATAATTCTAAAGTATTCTATTTGAGAGATACTCTCGTCTTTGTTCTTTGATAGATGCTGACTGGTATCTATAGGTGTTCTAGCCATGCCAGAATCATCCTTGTTAAATTTATCAAGAATTTTGTCCACATAGTGTGATTGACTTAGGACAATTCCCTATGATGTTCTTGAAATTTTAATCCCAAGTATCATATCCGCTAAGCCCATATCTTTCATGTCAAATCTTGAATTTAACATGTTTTTAGTAGATTTAATCATCTTATCGTTGCTTCCAACAATAAGCATGTCATCAACGTAAAGACATAAAATGACATAGACATTTTCAGTATCTTTGATATAAACGCATTTGTCGCACTCGTTGATTTTAAATCCACATCCCATCATGACCTGATCAAACTTTTCATGCCATTGTTTTTGAGCTTGTTTCAAGCTATATAATGACTTCACCAATTTATAGACTTTGTTCTCTTGTCCTGGAGCAGAAAAATTCTCAGGTTGTTCCATGTAGATTTCTTCATCTAAGTCTCTATTTAGAAATGCATTTTTCACATCCATTTGATGTACTTCGAGATTTCGCAATGCTGCAATTACAAGTATCATCCTGATTGATATTATTCTCGTTACTGAAGAATATGTATCAAAGTAATCAAGGCCTTCTCGTTGTCTGTATCCTTTTATAACAAGTCTAGCCTTATACTTTTCAATTGTTCCATCTGCCTTCATTTTCTTTTTGAAAATCTATTTGTAGCCTAGTGGTTTGCATCCCAGAGGAAGATCCACTAGCTCCCATGTATGGTTTTACAAAATAGAATCTATCCCACTTTTAATTGCCTCTTTCTATTGAGGTCCTTCAGAAGAGTTCACAACTTCTTTAAAGCTTTGAGGTTCACTTTCTAGCATATAAGTCAGAAAATCTGGACCAAACGATTTTTCAGTTCTAGCTCTTTTGCTACGTCTTGGTTCAACCTCATATTTTTCTTCTGGTTGTTCTTTTTGGTCTGTTGCTTCATGTGTCCGTTTAGAGGAGCTTGCTTCCTCTTTAGATCTGTATGGAAATACATGTTCAAAAAATGAAGCATTTCTCGATTCCATTATTGTATTTTTGTGTATGTCTGAAATTTTAGATTCATGTACAAGAAATCGATAAGCACTGATGTTATGTGCATAGCCAATAAAAATACAATCAACTGTTTTTTGACATATTTTCACCTTTTTAGGTGTGGTACAACTACTTTGACTAGACATCCTCATACTGCATAGTATTTATAGGAAGGCTTCCTTCCTTTTCACAATTGTATGGGGTCTTCTCTTCTTTCTTTGAGACACCTTATTTAAAAGGTAATTAATTGATAAAAGCAAACTTCTCTCAAGTATGTTATGAGGTAACCCGAACTTAATAGCATTGCTTTCATCATCTCTTTTAAGGTACGGTTTTTTTCGTTCAACAACACCATTTTGTTGAGGTGAATAAAGTGTTGTGGTTTCATGTGTGATTCCACTTTGTGCACATAATTCAATAAATGGTGATTCATATTCACCACCTCGGTCACTTCTCAACACCTTAATTTTCTTGTTGAGTTGATTCTCAACTTCATTCTTATAAAGAACAAATTTCTCTATAACCGTCTTTACTTTTAAGTAAATAGACATAACAATATTTTGCATTATCATCAACAAAAGTAATGAAGTACTTGTTGCCACCCTTTGTTTTTACAGATTTTAAATCACACACATCAGTGTGAATAAGATCAAGTGGTTCAGTTTTTCTTTCAATAGTTTGAAATGACGACCTTGTCAATTTTGCATCAACATACATTTCACACTTGTATTTAGAATCAATATAGAATGCAGGTATAGAATTCAAGTTAATTAATCTACGCAAAGTATCATAATTAACATGTCATAGTCTACCATGACACAAATTGGAAGACTCAAGCAAGTAAGCAGAAGAATTAATCACTTTATTAATTTTTGACTTAACCGTCATTATATTGAGCCTAAAAAGCCCATCAGACATATAACATTTTCCAACAAACATTCCATTCTTAGATAAAATGACTTTATCTGACTCAAACACCATACGAAAACCATGCTTGTTCAGCAATGACCCGGACACCAGGTTCTTGCGAATTTCTGGCACAAAAAACACATTGTTCAGAGTCAGCTCTTTCCCAGACGCCATCTTCAAAACCACTTTGTCTTGGCCCTTTATTTCAGATGTAGCTGAATTTCCTATAAACAGCTTTTCTCCATTCTCAGTTTCTTTAAAAGAATTGAACATCTCTTTATCCGAACAGACATGTCGGGTAGCACCTGTGTCAATCCACCATTCTCTTGGATTTGATCCCACCAGATTCACTTCAGAAATGACTGCAGCGAGGTTCATTTCAGACACATCATGAGTGATGTCATCAACAACATTTGTTTCTTTTTTATTGTTTCTCCTTGGCAATCTGCACTCCGAAGATTTATAACTTACTTTGTCACAATTGTAGCATTTTCCTGAAAATTTCTTTTTGGACACACCTCATTTCGGTCCTATCTTTGTCCCTTTTCCAAACTTGTTTTTGTTCGTCTTAGAACTTTGACCATGCTCTACAACGTTAGCTTTGGCCATTGGAATATTGAACCCCTTTTTTTCTGAACCCTTGTTGTCTTCTTCAATTCGAAGTCTGACAATCAGTTCTTCAATGTTCATTTCCTTTCTCTTGTGTTTGAGATAATTTTTTAAATCTTTCTAGGCCGGAGGTAGCTTTTCAATAATAGCTGTCACTTGAAAAGTTTCACTCAAAACTCATTCCCTCGACGCGAATCTCATGCAAGATCACTTGCAATTCTTTTACTTGACTGATCACGGGTTTTGAGTCCACCATTTTATAATCGAAGAAGCGGCCAACAATGAATTTCTTAGTCCCCGTATCCTCAGTTATATATTTGCGGTCTAGAGACTCCTACAATTCATTTGTCGTTTTCATTGTACTATACACGTTGTATAGTGAATCGCGAAACTATTCATGACATAATTCCGACATAAGAAATCGAATGTTTCCAAGCTTCAACAAAGATCGACAACTTGTATGTCTCCATCACCTGCTTTTAAGTTTGGAGCATCTTGATCAATAATCTCGCAAAGATTCAAGGTGGTTTAAATAAAATAGCATTTTTATCGTTATCTTTTGAAATTCAATCCATTGAACTTCTCGTGTTTTCTCCATGATTAATCGGAACATTTACATGACCAGTTGGAGCCAAAGTTTGGGTCACAACAAAACTTGGCACTTGTGCCACAGTCTGATTTTTAGTTGCCACAAATTCAATAATCGGATCGGTTGCCATTTTCGTAGGTTATGAAATTATCCAGAGGCTAACATGAAAATTTGGAGCGTAAAACAGTTTCCACGGGAATGTAACTTGAAAAATCTAATCCCGTAAAACAATTGTTAACCCATTTCTTTTCGTCTTGTTGATTTGAATAACACGCAACTAAAAGACTTCTAGGTGAGGAGGGGGGTCATAAGTGGGCCACTTAAATCCCAAGCTCTCCTTAGACAGTTTAGGTCCTTTTGACAAAGCCTTCCAATTTTGCAAATATACAAATCAAGAAAAGTCCAACTATAAGAGAAAATGAAAGCATATAAAAGTATAAATCCTTCTAGTTCAAAAGATTGTTACAAACTAGTTTCATACGTATGAATTTCACTCAGTTTTATGAACAAACTAGTTTCACACGTATGAATTTCACTGATTTTCATTTTTTATGTAATATGAGATTAGCAAAAATCTGTTTTAAGATTGTTATATATACGTCAATTGTAAAACGTTAAACAGCATATTATAATTAAAATGAACAGTAGACAAATAGAGTAAGAAAACTTCAGAATAAAGAATTGAAGAAGAAAACAAACCGTTTCTATACAAGACAGCTTTAAAAGCAGTTAAATCTTCTACCGTAGGTTATGAACGTCTATTTCCCAAAATACAACAGTAAAACTGGTTGTACCAGCAAACCGACCTACTGACCAAATAATATCACCGCAAGAAAACTCGAATGCCAAAGAGGAAAACGAATGCTAAAGAACCTAAAAAGGAAATATTGAATTGTTGTGTGTAGAATGAAAAAAAAATAGACATGCTTATATAGGCCTTAGAGTCACCTTCCAATTCCAAATCCACCATTAACAAGGGAGTTACAAGAGTTACAAAATATGAAAGGGCTGAGAAGTTGAAAGGTCTCAAACAAATGAAGAGTTTACAATTTCATTCCAATTATTTTCCAACACAATTCAGTATGGATGGCCATATGTAAAGATGATTTATTATCCAGTGATTGCACACATAATAATCAAGATCATCACAAATGTCAATTCAACAGTGGGAATTTGTTTCCATGAACCCAAATTATCTAGTGTGCTTGGCAGTCGATCATAAAACCACTAACATCAAGGAAATGAAATCCAATTACTCAACATATTAAAAATCGCAATATACTCGTACATAGATACTACCAAATGAGAGTGCAATCTTTCATGGCAAGCTGTAATACGAAATGAGAAAAAAAATGTGACCCATAATTAAATCTCTTGTGATAATTGACCTCTTTCAACCTTCAATTCTGCTGCTGAATTCAAGCTCCATCACAAGAAAACAAGTGCATGATTTCCTATAATTCTACAGGAATGGGGCAGAATTACCCATCGCCGGGGATATCTTGGTCTTCCCTCCTTCCCATCAAATAGCTGCAAAAGGAGGAGACACGTGTAAGAATAAAAACCATGAAATAGGATATTAACAAGTTCGTATCAAGTTGTTGCTCTGGTCTGAGCCAACTGGAGATCAGATTGCACATAGGCAAATGATTTGGTAAGAAGACTTTTAACTGATACAGTTCTATTTGCATTTCAAGGAATTAGAAAACTGAGTCATCAAATCAAGTATCAAAAGACGAGGTGTTTTAACGAAAGCTTTAATGAGCAGATTAAATATGTCTTTTCAAAGTTGCATGAACCACTCAGGTGACCATTATCATGACCTCTGTCCATCGGATAAGTTTTCAATGAAGAAGTAGCAAAGAAAGCTGACTTAAAGAAAACCTAGGTTCACATTGACAAGGCAGAATGTCACCCCAATTGGGTCCACAAGGTCTAAGCAAAGATGGGACAAATCTTCTTTTCTTCCTTTATTTTCAAAAAGCAACAAGAAAACTAATTTTACCTTCTTTAGTCGACGGTTGCTTTGCAAGAGCCCAGTTTGTCATTATGGAGGCAGCAACAACCATGAAGATATAGCCTGCTACGGTCTGTGTAGCAATGTTGAAGCCTAGCCACTGATAAATCTCGGTTGTGTAGTTTGCACATGTGACAATGTTGAATAAAAAGCACAGGGATTTGGTACCCTCCACCACTATCAGCACCCGGAGATTTCTCAACAAAATATGGCAATAGAAATTGCAATTTGACAAAGCAACCCAAACCCAAAGCCAATCTTCATTTGGAGATCATTGACCGTGTGTAAAGTGGGTGGTTGACATAATAAGCAATAAAAGCACCAAAGCTCCAGTAATATGCACAGTTGCGAAAGACATTGGAAAGGGGCGAGGTTGCATGGCTAAACGGTGCACGAAAAAGGTTTCCATTATACGCTTAAAGTAGTGGAAACACCAGTAATACAAGGCATAAGTCTGAACTGGGTGGATGACACGCTTCCCTTCGTAGCCGAAAAACCGGTACACAGGGTAGTAATAGAAGATAGGAAAGAGGATCAAAGGACCCAAGTATTCCCAGAAGAAAAGGGTGCTATACTTGACTTGTGGACCTAGGTCCTTGAAAACCACAGTCAACGTGTCTACATTTCCATCGGTGTATTCTTTGAGACTCTTCTTGTAGTGAAGGACAGTAGGCTTCTCCTTTGATCCAGGAGGAAGAGGCAGGGTCAATCGCTGTCTAGAGGGACAGTACTTTTTGGCTGTAGCCAGAATACATTAAATTATATTAAAAACATTATATGCAAAAATGTATAACCCAAAAATAAAGATTTAAAGAAAAAGAATACTGTAAAGTAAGAGAAGAGACAACAGCGGAAGAGCTTTCGATAACCTTAAGCTTCGTCCAGTTGACCTAACAAACGATGCATTCATTGATTGTCTTTGTACATCCAAGTTAATTATCTTGTTATAACTAAAAAAGCACTATGTAAGTCTAATATTCTGGAAGTCTTAATATACACACTCATTAACTATATCATGCATAATATGTAGGTGTGTTTTTTCTTTTTCAATTGTAACTAACAGAAAATACATATCCGGGAAAGATTTGAGAATTACTAGCACAGAACTACAGATTAGCAAATCAAAGTCCAAGTTGAAAGACTTAAAAGATACAGCCGAGCTTAACAGACCTGGTCACTTTTATACGTTAGAATTCTAAAGGTGTCCATATTAATGTGGCAATTCAAATAAAACAGAACAATCTTCTGCATTCATAAGGCATGCACCTGAAGATTACGCTCTTAAACGTATCTTCAGATGCAATTTCTTAATTCATCACAAAACAGAGAAAAGAGATACTCCTCCATCTACCACACCCCTCTTGGTACAAAATCAATAAAAGTTTCTCCTCAGCCCAACAATTTCAAATATCAAATCTTCCTTCACTTGCTAACACATGATTTGAAATGGCTTTAAATGTGCATCCATGACTTACTCTCAAATTCTATTGCTACCTTTGAATGAGCAAATTCCATTTGCATCATCCTAAATGCTTGTGCATGCAAATGTGTTAAACAACAAGAGACGAAGGTCAGTGCTTGAGAAGGACCTAAGGAACTAAAATATCTATAAGAAAGTGCAATTGCCAGAAGAGAATTTTCTAAATCATTTCTATATGACTGCATCAATATTGTGGATAACGGATATCCTCTGTCCCTGCCCCTCACCCAATACTCCACGAGAGCACTTCAATCAGAAAAACTTCAAAGAATGCATTTGGAGACAAGTTTTTATTAACGTAACTTTATATTTATGGATCAAAAATAATCACTGGAAAGATTATAAGCATTTGACTGGTTCTTAATTTTGAACTTTTCATCTCTTCTATTATTTAAAAAACCATGTCCACTAATTTCATAAGAACAATCATTTTAAATCCCTTTCGTCATTAGTTTAAAATGTAGGCACTATTTTGGGAGTTCTTATTGACATCCAGAGGTTCATGATGACCTCAAACCTTACTTTTTTCCGATTTCCCTATCCTTTTTACTTCTTTATTCTTCGAATTCTCAGGTTTTACTCCATATAAAGTGCATGGAATTCAACAGCGAGAATCGTGTTTCTCTCTGTGTATACTTGTATGTGCAGGAAGAATTAAATTTGAGGATGCTACTATTCACAAAGAATTACACCGAGCTTTAACCACAGCTGTGAACACTCTTCCTCTAATGATACCATTCCTCCTCTCAAGAACACAAAGTATGCGCCTCAATCCAACAAAGAACATACATCATTGCCAAATATTGAACCACCAGAAGTAAAAAGAAAGTGAGTAGTTCACTTAAGATTATGTCATGTTTAAAATTATTATTCATGCGTTAATTGAATAAAATATAGCACTCCAAAAACATGCTCACTGAATACACATTTCCAAATAAACATTCCTAGCAAATGCCTTGAACAAATTAAAACAATTAAGAGTATGTTTGGTAAAGATTTTTGTAGATTATAAGCAGTGGGTCTTACGGAATGTGTGGATAAAAAGTAGGTAAAAGTTGTGAGTCGTACGAAATGTGTAGATAAAAATAATGTTTGACCGGCTTATAAGTACCGGCAAACATTCTCTAAATCTCAGTGATATCAGGCTATGAAACATATGCAAGCCAAGAGCAAAACTCATTTAAATCATTTTATTTGGTAGAAAGTCCAAGACTTTACATCCTTTGTGCTCCAAGGAAAAAAGAAACATTAACAAATATATTGAAGACTAAGAATTATAAGATTGACAGGAATGATGTAATGAACGAGAACTGAATAAATCAATAATCTAATTTTTCTTTAGAAGTTACATCATGAATGAGAAAAAAGAACTCATTTTTTAAGAAATTAATGGATTTGAAAAGGAAATAGTGATGTGTTACATGTGTACAAATAAAATGTTAAACAAAGTGGTATATGCTGATGTGGCACTTTGCTTCACAGTTTTAAAATTCATAGAGTAAGCAGCCACCGTGTCAATTTGTAATAAAGGTTTGCACATTTCTTGTATTCCATTAATAAATAGAATCCATAAATTATAAGAACATTTATCTACTCATTACTATTTAAAGTCACACATATTTCCCCAACAACCACCTTGAGTAAACCTCACAAACAGGACAAAAAATTCAGCATATGATAAGAAGCAATTCAGGAAAAATCTTAAAATAGAGCAATAACATACTTCGTTTGTGAATTGCTTCCTGCAGATCAGCCACAGTAGCCTACAAAACAAGACCAAAGCACAGTCAGAACCATACCCATGTACTTCTTTAAGACATTGACATTAACACAAACACCAAACGCACGCCCAAAATCAAGATACAAAAGAGGAACCAATTGAGGAAAAAACAAGAAACGCACAGAATCGCTGAGCTCGAGGCCACCCTTTACGAGTTCTCTGCCGCTACGAGTCGTGACTACCACCTTCATCTTTCTTTCAAGATTAAAGAGAAACCCAGTTTTTTTTTTCTTCAAGATCTACTCAGGATTAAAGATATGGACTTGGATTTAGCTAGGAGGGGCGATTTATAAATATGATGGTGAACAAGTCCAGTGAGGCATGAACAAGTAATTAATGGCGTGTGGTTGGGGTAGATGGCCCAACCATTTGCACCGATAAACCACCCTACTCCCTACTACTTTGACATAAATTAAATTACATTCATATTCTTTTCTTGAAAATTTATGCTTGTAAAATATATCTTTAAATAACTAGTATACCGCTTCTGGTGGAATCTAATCATCGATTCTGTTATAATGGTAAATTGAGATGGTAAACAAATTTTGAAGATGATCGGTAGAAAGAGATGATCGATTGTAGAGGTTAACAGATTTTGGAGATGATCGATTGGGGAGGTTAACAGATTTTGGAGATGTTAACAGATTTTGGAGATGATCGATTGAAAGAGGTGGACTGAAGGTATCAACAAATTTTGGAAGAGATGATTTTGTGAAAGAAGAAATTGAACAATGTAAGTAATTTTTTCTTTCCATGAATGGAGAAAAACTTCTTTACGATCGTGATTATATCTTTCGACAAAATTATCATATATAAATATTAAATGTCAAAATTATTGAATATATTATATTGATTTTATATGAAAACTAACTAAACTATTTTGAAAACAAAATTTCATTTAAAATCATTTTTAAAATTAAAATTTCTAAATAATATTTTAATTAAGTATTATTTATTAACTCATAAACTAAATTAAGTCAAAATTTCATTATTTAAGATAACCTTTTTATAGTACTTCAAAAAATAATATTTTAATTAAGTATTATTTATTAACTCATAAACTAAATTAAGTCAAATTTTCATTATTTAAGAAAACCTTTTTATAGTACTTCAAAAAATATTATTTTAAATTAATGCGTGAAGTCAATTTAAATTTTAAAATATTAATATAAATTATTAATTTTAAAGTATTTAAATAATTCTTATTTATTAATTAAGTTTTCAGTTTCTAGATGAATGAACCAAATTGCTGTGCAACATCGAAGTGTACGAATTGAAATGAAATAAAGGGACATAGCTCATCAAAGTGTACGAATTGAAATGAATTAATGGGGCATAAATCACATGGATATACCAAGTCTCGCTTGCATGTTTTAATCCCATCTTATTTTTATTTAATGATTCATAAGATTTTTATTAGAAAAACAGCTAAGAACACATATTTTTAAGACATGACTCCTGTTTTGATATTAGTCTTTACATTTCTATTTCTCAATAATATTCCACAATCAAGATAATTGACTGAAAATCGACTTCGATTCTTGAATAATTCCCATCAGTTCTACTTCTATTCTAACATAAAATTCCTCTTTTATGTAGAAAAAGCCCGTATCTATAGTTATAATTTTACATATAAACAGCTCCTCAATATTTTGTTCATTCACAACAAAATAATTTTTGTGCGTCGACCAAAAAAAAATGCTTTTGGGAGAAGATAAATTATTTCATCAATCGAGTACTCCTGCTCTCTAGTCCACCTCCTGGGTACCAGAATGGGGCTGCTTTTGCCTTTTGGAGCGGTTTGTAGTTGATTCACATATATCTAACATATTCATACCTAACTATTTTCTACAAAGTGTTGGCAAAACGTATAACTTGTACATATCAGCATGTTTCCCATTTCAACTTACTTAAATGCTAGAGCATCTAATTTCACAATAGCTAATGCAAATCAATTCTTTTAATTGTGATATCAAAGGAATAACCCATATTAACAGTTGAACAATCCTCTCGAGTTACACTAAAACCACTTTCACACATTAATTTATTGTATCTCCACGTGAATTACAATATATGAAATCACATCAAACTCACTAATAGTTCATATACATCTGCACAAATCAGGTTAGAACATCTCTGGCTCTCATGAAATTCATGACATTCTTTTAAGCATAAACCTTAAATTACACAATTTAAAGGGAAATAGAATCTTCATAGATAGACTACAATGTAACCCCATCAACGAAAAATTAGTCAGAAACACCCAAAAAATGGTAAAACAGCAGCAGTAAGGCTTCAAGCCCTACCTTCAGCCAGAAGTTATAATTAATTAGAATACTGGTAGTAGACAGTAATATTTAAAATATGGATTTTTCCATACACGTTTGAACCTGAAAAGCATTTTGGAAAATGATGGATCAAGACTATCAGTGATGCTACATATTGCTAATTTAGTAATTACTAAATTACTCTTTTTCACCTATTCTAATAGGGTAATAATTCATATTTAAATACTTATTATTAATTATAACCTACTCTCCGTTCTCTCGTTATCTTCTTGACATGTTTGGTAGTAAAGATTACCTAAAGCAGTGGACAATATTAAAGAAGAGAAAGAAGCTAATATACGCCGCTACTTGATTGTGAGTAGCCATTCTGGTGATCTGTATATAATGATATACTATACGTTCCAGCCAGATTTGAGCCATTGATTTTCCCATCCATGTTCAGAATTCAAAAGGCAAAAAACATTCTTGATCCATAGATGCTGCCATCCATCTTCAGATTTCATAGGAAAGGACAACATGTTCCTGAAAAAGACCATAATCATTTCGTACAACTGACTTTCACCATAGCTGACTAAACTGTTCCACACATTCCTCAACTATTTAGATCATCATCGTTTACGCTAAAATAAAATACATTACCTATATTGCAGCCAACTCTTATCCTTTGTCCTAATGAAACTTTAGCATCTGTCAGGGAATAAAAATAATATTGCATTACCAAAAGAACAGTTGCCAGAATTCACAACAGAATTGAGAAGATTATACAGGAGATGGTAATTCAAGTAAGATTAGTATTATATCACACCACCATGGCAATCAAAGACCTTTTTCATCCAATTATAGCAAATAGCACATTAAAAGAATACAGATTCAGAAGGTATCTCGTAAAAGGCAAGAATTTAATCTAGAAACCGATGTTACATTCAGATCACAAATTTGTAGTCCAACCAAAAAGAATTAGTAGACACTTCCATCGTAGGCAGATTGATGTGCTAATAAATGCGATACATTTTCCAAGCACACAGGTCATTTTAGATCCAACAACAGTTATCAAGGCAACAGTCGTAGGCTTGCTTTGTTTCTTTCTTATGAATTGTATTCAACAGGGAGAGAGGAGAAACTATATTCAAGGCAAATTATTTTAAAGAGACTTCTTTATTTGTTAAGAGTGAAAAGGCCTTCTTTAGTAAGAAAATGTCAGATTTACCCTTTTTCAAAAAAACCACCTTCTCCATCCTCCTTGTTTGGCAGAAATCCTCCAGCACAACAAAATAAATAAATAAATAAAATCAGCAAGTTACTATAATTCCTCTGGCGACTCGCCATCTCGCACTGACACCTTTTCCCTTTTCCACTTCGTCATTTGACAAAACCAGCAGCCTTTTGCTTAGAGATCCCATCTTCCTCGCTACATTCTCCTCTTTCCCATCTTTGATTGTTGTAATTCCTTTTCTCTTACTTTCTCTCCATAATCTCCTTTCCCTCTCTTTTCTTCTCTTTTCTATCCTTTGGTAGGGTCCCCTTTGGCCTCAAGGATACCTAGCTCCAGTCGGCTTGTGCTTTCCCATCAAGCTGACAATACAAAATCTCCGGTCAGCCTTTTGTTTAAAGATCCTATCT
The DNA here is from genome assembly GCA_023638005.1 of Forsythia suspensa. Lineage (NCBI taxonomy): Eukaryota > Viridiplantae > Streptophyta > Magnoliopsida > Lamiales > Oleaceae > Forsythia > Forsythia suspensa. Next base: position 32,857,423 of record CM042666.1, read on the forward strand.
TCCTCGCTACATTCTGCTCTTTGCCATTTTTGATTGCTGTAATTCCTGATCTCTTTCTTTCTCTCCATAATCTCATTTCCCTATCTTTCATATTCTTTGGTAAGCGCCCCCTTTTGCTGCAAAATAAAGAACTCCAGTCAGCTTGAGCTTTCCCTTCAAGCTGATATTACATAATATCTGGTGGGTAGTTGCTCGATTGAGACATTAGAAATTAAAAACAAAAGGAACTAGCAGGCACAATTGACTTTTAAAATTAAAACAAAAGGGAACCAGCAGGCAATAATGAAAAGAAAGGAAAGGCAACAGCACATAAAGGAGAAACAAGTGGCAGCAACCAAAGGAAAAATGAAGAAATGCAGCAAGAAAAAATGGAAAACGCAGTTACAGAAGCTGGAAAGATAAAAGGAAAGAGTAACACAAGGATAAGGCAAAAATATGTAATCCAAATAAGAAAAAAGGCACAACAAAAGTTGGACCTTTGATTATGGGGAAGAACGCAATATTCCCGAGTCAGAATAAGCCACTCACTGACACTTTTTAGTAGAACAAAGTCCATAGAAACACTTACACATGACTGGAAAAGAAAAATTAATTGCAAAGTCACGTGCTTGGGCAAAATAAAAATTTGGTCTATACGATGGTATCCAGCAGATTCTACTGAAAATCTCTGAAGCAGTTGACTGATAATTAACCAAGAGAAAGAAATTCCAAAGTTTCTAGATTTTTAATATGAAGCCTATGTACATTGAGTGAAATAAATCACATTTGGCATTGTAAACCAGCAACTTGAATCCTGCTCCCCACAGCCTTATTAGGTGAATATCAAACTCAAAACAAAAGGCCTCTCAAAGTAAAAAGTAAAAATAAACAAAGTTAATCTATTCATCCAGCATATCAGAGGATATATTACATTTCAAAATTACGAGAATTCTTAAATTGTCAAATTACGAGTATTCCTAAAATGAACACGAGCAATCCATAAAACCACCCACTAATCACAAAGATGCCTCTATTGAACACGTTGAAACCACCAAATATCTCAACCACAAGACAAAGTTTTGAAAACTTAAATAAATGGCACGTGAATCACACACAAGAGTGGGCCACATATGACTGCACAATCACTAGCACGTGGATATCCATAGAAAGTAAAGAAGAGCAAAGAACAATTTAAAGATGAAGTTCAGAGCACTTTGTACCTCAACCTCTAGGAAATTATTATTGATGCTCTTTCAAGAGCATGACTTCATTAATAATCCTAAACTTGATTTTCCTTCTTTAGACTGTGCCAAAAAATTCTGCATCTCTTGTTCTCTCAATCTGATTGCCTTTCGATGGTTGAAGTGTCAGAATGGCATACTGGCCGCTGAAATTATGCAGGCAGTTTGTTTGTTTCAGAAATCAATAGAGTGCACGAGGACAGCGGCACATCCCCATTGTACAATGTTGAAACAAAACAACTATAGTATGTTATTAAGAATAGCAGCTTCATCATATTTACAGCCATTATGGAGAACTAACTACGGCAAGGGAGGGGAGCGAAAGTAAATATCATTTAACTAAACAACTAATTAAAAATAATATATGCTTATTACGTGGAACACATTTAAGCGACCTTGCAATCCGTATCCAGACAATCACTTGGCAGTTTAATCAGCATGCTACTGGCAGAATATGTACAGCTGTTTAGCCTAGTCATCATACCCATTAATCTCTTCTAATAATCTTGCATTCATTTCCAAAGAGAAAGGGAGATATATTTCTTATCACATGCGATAGGAAAGGAGACGCGCTACTTGTTACGTGTGGTATACTGAGAGTTAGTTTTCCCATAGTTCATTCTTCTCAGGCTTTTCTTATTGGTGGGTAAATGAACTTTTGAATGAATCGGAAACAGTACATTAAGAGAAGAGGCACAAACCAATTGTAAAAATCACATGATTACATCAGTTCTTCACAGCATGTATGTCAAACCACTAAGTGCAGGTGCTACGATTGACCCCTAATGCCAATGAAAGGCTCTACAAAAAATCTCATAGGAATCTGGAGACGTTAAACTAAAATACTAAAATAAAAAACCTAAAGTAATGTGATAGGACTCACTCAATCCAGATGCAGGAAATGCGTTTCAGATAGCAGCACAGATGATCGTTCCAGATTCAACAGGAAGTTTGTGATGTAGTATAGGTTAATTGTAATTCTGTGAAGCTGATGTATAGTAGATTTGAAGGCTGAATTGTAATGAATTTTATTGATATCAAATGGAAATTGCAAGTAAAGGTAAAGTGTTTATTGCAGAGAGTTCGAGAGCTCTGCCTCTCCAATTGCTGAAAACCAATTGCTAACTGAATGAATTATTTTCCCTCAACAGCCTTATTTATACTTCCCACCCCCCTTTTACAAATTCAGTAACTAATACTCCAAACAATACTCAAAACAATACTACACTTTAAAAGTGTTTATTACATTGCAAATGCTAACAACAAACTAGGCATCAATTAAACACTCTTGAAGTCTCCGCTTCCGTCTCCGCTTCAGCTCTTGCGTGTGGCATATACGTGCTTGATCTCCGGCCTCGAACTGGACCTATCATAATGATATACTGGCCAGAAGTTAATCCTTGGGAGCCTGCCTAACAAAAAGGAATGATAAAATCTTTAGTTGGGGCTTCTTCTCTTCAACGTTTTGGAGCCTATTTATTGCCCATGGAAATATGTCATATCACTACAGTCATTGGTCAACCACAAGTTGGTCCAGCCTCCTGACTTCTTAGATACAATCATTTATAGAAGAATTAAAGCTCCTAGGTGTAAAATTTTCCAGCACATTCAGCAAGAAATCAGATGATTATTCAACAAAAGCTAAATCTCATCGGCCACCACTACAAGCTCTGTTCCAAAATAAAAGGATATATAGGCAAAATCCAATAAGAGTTCATGTCAAGGCAAAATCCATCAGATACCTCAAATGGATAGTTATCTATAATCTTTCAATTATATCAGAAGAAGACAACAGCCACTAATCATACTAATCCAGTGAAAAAATGATACGGCCAGAATCAGTAGAAGCCATGGATCAGGAATAAAACAAACATTAATAGCTGAGCAAGTCAAATGCAACCTACCAAATAGGATGATAAATCATGCATTACTCAACTGCATGTGAAGGTTTTCATTGCTAAATCACAAAATAAAAATCCAAAATCGTTAATAGAAAAACAATTTTATCCAATAGCACAGTCATGATACAAACCAAAGCTGTTATTTGCAGTGTGAGAGATGGAGAAACACATAATTTGTTCATTCTAGTGGAGGCCTGAAACAAACCAGAGAGCAGAAGGTAAAGCATTCCATGATTTAATATTGTCAGTGGGCCAGTTTGCATATATCTTCATACTCAACAGCCTTGAGAACCCTCCCATCATATATTCCCTTCTCAATCTGCACCTTGGCACAAAATTTGTCAGTATTGACTGCTAGCAACCTGGCATTTGATCCGCGATATGCCCCATTAACTATCTTCACGAGGCCCCCAATTTGCGGAATCACCGTCTCAAGCTCCTCCTGATCAACCCTCAGTACATGCTTACTCTCAAGCATCTCAATCTCGCCAACATACTTATCAATTACCTTCCGCACAACACCCTTTTGCTTATAGTACCCCTTTTCCGCTAAGGCTTTACTCATAACTTTCACAATAACCCCCTCCCACAACCAATAATCCTTCCTATTACTCCTCTCTTTTGCCTTCTCTTGTTCTCTCATCATTTCGTCCAACACTGATGCTCCGGCCCCGTTCTTCCCAGACATCTGGACTTCCCGCTTGCTCTTTCCATTATTACTATCATTCTCCACTTCATCAAACACCAATCTAGAACTCTCCCCCTTCTCCTTTGCAACAACATTTTTCGTATACCCTAAACTTAGCTTAATTTTCTTATCACCATCTCCCTCAGATTTTTCCAACATTCTTGTCTTAGTTTCTACTTGGTCCGACCCATTTTCATTCACAGTCATCAGCTGCTCAGCACGCTCAATTTGCCTCTGAATCTCCCGCTCTTTCTTCTCCTCGTCCACCATATCTGTCTTAATCCTCTTATTCTTCATCTTTTCCTTAAAAAGGGTCTCTGAATCCCGGTCTATATAAGTAACAAACCACCCTTTCGGAGTTTCATCGACCTTACACTTCCCAGTCCTACCCAAATACTTAACAAACTCGGTAAGCGTAGCCCACTGTGTAGAATTCATGTGGACGTGATGGCGGTCGGCGATGTATTCGTTATACAATACGGTGGCGGCAACTCGGCTGAAGCGGTGGCTCCGCTTCATATGTTCGAGAAAAGAGGTCTCGAACTCCTCGGAATATCCGTCCACGATACGTGTAGGGTTTTGGCCGAAGACTTCCATCTGGCGCTGGTGGGATTCGCTCATGCAGTGACACTTGAACCCGTTCTCGTCCCGGCATTGCTTCTGGCACATCTGGCAATACCATCGCAGCTTCTGTAAACCCTTGGCTTTGATTCTGTTGGCAATTGCTTTTGGGGTCAGGAATTCGTTTTTACCCATCGTGTATTTGAGAACCAGAATATAAATCGAAAATTGTATTCAACAGATTTGGGGTTTAATTTCCCCTTTATTGAGTGAATTAGGGCAAGAAAGGAAAGCAGAGCAAGAAAGAGCAGTCTAATTGGAGAAGTCCATCTCCTTCTACGTTCGGAAAGAGCAGTCTAATTGTGAGGAGAGAGAGATTTGAACTAATAAGACTAGTATATCGCTCGTGGAAATCGACCGCTATAAAATAATTGAAAATTAACAAGAACAACAAGTTTGAAAAAATGATGAAGATTTGGAAATGAATAGTAGAGAAGAAGATAATTGGAATGGAGAAAAATGAGAAAATTGGAGAAAAAAAATTGAGAGTAATGACATACGTATTTATTTGTTTTTGGGTGTGTGGGGGGTGTAACGGTCGATTTTGATAAAAAAAAAATCTTTTTTTTAAAATTGAAGATAAAGTACAAATGAAAATTCTCTACGTGATTGTGATTAAGATGATGTTTTGTAGATTATGAGTACTAATTGCTATGAAATTTGTAGATAAAATGTGAATAAAATTGTAGATTCTATAAAATGTATGGATAAAAATAATATTTGACCAATTTATAAGTGTTTATAAGTACATACAAACATACTCTAAATTACCGTTAATAATTGTTGGGATTAAATATGTCACTTCCAACTAAGCTTTTTCAAATGTTCTTGGTTGCTTATAGTCTAACTTACCAAAATATTATTTTATTCATCACTTTATAATTTGATAACATAAGATTAATAACGCAAGACACATAATTTTCACGGGAAATTGGCGCAAATGGTCCCTAACGATCATGTTAGTGCGCAAATGGTCCCTAACCTTTCATTTTGGCGCAATAGTCCTAAACCTATCCATTTAGGTGCGGAAATGGTCCTCGTGGACGGATTCAGTTAAAAATCCGTTAAGCAACCTTTCGTTTTGGTGCATGAATGGTCCCTAGAATGTTTTTGTCTTTATTTGTGGGGGTAAAATTGTCAAGTTACATCTTTCTTTCGATTGGCGCAAATGGTCCCTAACCTTTACCTTTTTTCTCAAGAATGGTCCCTAACCTATAATTATATTTTGGTGCACAATTAATTCTTATTTGATGAAAAGACAAAAATATATTTACTTTTAATTAAAAAATTACAATTGATTCCTAACCTTTAAAAAAAAAGTAAAAATGAGTCTGATACTTTAATTTTTTATTAAAAATTAAAAGAAAAACTAACAAATTGACAATATACTAAATTATTTTGTATATTTTATGAACTATTATAAAATAACTAAAATTGAAATCATAATTATTAACGAGTGTGCTAATTAAAATTATTTTATTGTTATTAAGTAATCATATTATTTAAAATTTAAAATTTAATTTTATCATCACAAAATAAAAGGAAAAATAAATTTGTCACAAATAAAAATTTTAATTATGCTTCAACTCAACTCGATTTTATACGATCTCATATTTCTTGGGTCAATTCAACCCACTTTTGAGTACATGAAAAAACCCGACCATTCTTATTTTAAAATTTAATTTATTTTGAATTTAAAAATAAAAAAGGTTTCACCCCACCCCACCACCACCACCACCACCACCACCACTTCTCACCTCACCCCACCCACCCACCCCACCCCCCCCCCCACCCCACAAAAAACCGGACCCGGAAGGAGGGATTTCTCCCCTCTCCGCCGCCGTCGTTGATTGACGACGGCGGCCGAGGAGAAAAACCTCCTTCCGGTCATGAAACCGTGGGGAGAAATCTCCCTGGTTTTGCTGCTCATCATTGTTGATTAGGGGAGAAATCCTCTATTCACGCGAACGTCGCAGCGAATGTGGGGATTTCTCCCCCTGCGGTTTCGCGATCGGAAGGGAGGGCTTTCTCCCCCCGTCGCCGGTCGACCGAGAGGGAGAAATCCTCCTTTCCTGGTCCGGTTTTAATGTTGTGTTGTGGGGTGGGGTGGTGAAGGGGGTGGGGGGGGTGGGTGGTGGTGAATGTTTTTTTAATTTTTAAATTCAAAATAAATTAAATTTTAAAATAAGAATGGTCCAGCTTTCTTGTGGCTCAAAAGCTGGGTTGAATTGACCCAAAGAATATGAGATCGTTTAAAATCGAGTTGAGTTGAAAGATAATTAAAATTTTTATTTGTGACAAATTTATTTTTCCTTTTATTTTGTGATGATAAAATTAAATTTTAAATTTTAAATAATATGATTACTTAATAACAATAAAATAATTTTAATTAGCACACTGTTAATAATTATGATTTCAATTTTAGTTATTTTATAATAGTTCATAAAATATACAAAATAATTTAGTATATTGTCAATTTGTTATTTTTCTTTAATTTTTTTAATAAAAAATTAAAGTATCTGACTCATTTTTACTTTTTTTAAAGGTTAGGAATTCAATTGCAATTTTTTAATTAAAAGTAAATATATTTTGTCTTTTCATCAAATAAAGAATTAATCACAGCACCAAAATATAATTATAGGTTAGGGACCATTCATGCTTTAAAAGGTAAAGGTTAGGGACCATTCATGCGCCAATCGAAAGAAAAGATGTAACTCGACAATTTTACCCCACAAATAAAGACAAAAACATTGCTAGTGACCATTTCATGCACACAAAATGAAAGGTTGCTTAACGGATTTTTAACGGAATCCGCCCACAAGGACCATTTCCGCACCTAAATGGATAGGTTAGGGACCATTGCGCCAAAAATGAAAGGTTAGGGACCATTTGCGACTAACATGATACGTTAGGGACCATTTGCGCCAATTTCCCTAATTTTCACATAGAATACTTTCGATATTAGTGTATCTTACATCACTAATATCGCGAGTGACATGAATGATATTGCATTTCAAATTTTTTTCCATTTCCTGTTAGAAAATGCGTTTCAAAATGCAATATCATCCACTTCACTCGCGATTTCATGGTGACGTAACATACGTGTGTAATTTCGTCTATCGTGTCATTAAGTTTTAAAACGACGAGTGATAGATGTAAATATTTTAGTAAGCTTAATAGCAACTTGAAAATATTTTAAAGTTCAATGACAACTTGAAAATATTTAAAAATAATTAATAGCAACTAAGATACTTAATCTTATATTTTGTGTTCATTTGACAAGACGATAAAATATACTTAGTTTTACAAATTATATATTTAATAAAATTGTTCAAATACTATTTAGCATTTTATATTAGAAAAACTAGAATTCTATTAGTTTTAAGTTTTCTCTATTAAGTTTAGGAATTTTGGCGTAAATGGTCCTTAATGTATGCATTTAGTGCATTTTTTATTCTTAACCTTGTATTTTTTGTTAGGACTATGCCATTGAATGCGAAAGTGGTCTCTGTGAACGGATTCCGCTCAAATGTGCCATTAATTACTCGTGTGGAGTGTACTCTCTTTTAATTTGTTCATCCTTTGATCCCTTTTACTTGTATGCAATTTTAACCATCTTTTATGTCTAATTTTATCAAAATTAGTCTTTTTAATAAATTTAACAATTGCTTCATTAATCTGTTCTAATAGTAAATTCAAGATTTAAAATAATTTAAAACTTTCTATACTATGAATTATAGCCATTATTTCATAATCTAGTTTTGGTTAAGTATTTTCTTTTTATTTTATATTTACCGCTAGAATATCTCGCAAATTTTTTCTTCTTTTTTATCACTATATTTATTTGGTTTAGAATATAAAATTCCTCCCATCCTAATTCACATCCGTCTGCTTTCTACTACTTTATATTCACTATCTAAAGGCAATTAAAAGTGGTAGTTGTTGGACTTCATTTTTATTTGTCTTACTAATTCTATGTCTGTTTGGTTAAAATACTTTTGACCCTTGCTTGATAATTTATTGTATAAAGGTCCAATCTTTTTACCTAAATCTTTAATAAAACTTCTAGCATAATTTAATATTCCTAAAAAGGCTTGTAATTTTTAGTTTCTTCTATTTTATCCGGAAATTGTAAAATAGTCTTTCTTGTATGGGGTTGAAGTTGAATTTTTCCTTCTCCTATGATTATTCCTAGAAATTCTATTTTTGTTTATTTATTTCTATTTTCTTTTACTAATTATTAAACCATTTTCTATAAATTTATTTAAAACAATTTCTAAATGCTTTATATGCTCTTTTTGATTTTTGCTATGTACCAAAATATCATCAATATATACACAAACAAATGGTAAAGAATTAAAAATAGAATCCATTTTTCTTTGAAATATAGATGGAGCATTCTTTAAACCAAATGGCATAACAATCCACTCAAAAATGACCTTGCGGTGTTGTAAAAGTTGTCCATGGAATAGAATCTTTATGCATTTTAATTTGCCAAAATCTCGATTTACACCAAAATTTTGAAAAGATCTTGCTATTTTGTATTTTATTTAAAATCATGTCTTTATCTCAGTATTTTATATCCATCTTTTATAGTATTATCATTTAGTCTTTTATAATTTATAACCATTCTAGCTTTTCCTCGTTTGATTTCACTATGATTTCTAATCATAAAAGTCACGATCTATCTTTGACTAGTAGAAGGTCTTATTACTTTTAATTCTAACAATTCTTTAATCAATTTTTAAAGTCTTCTATATCTTTATTAGTATGTTTTATCTCTGCGGTCCTAATCTTTATATTTTCATTTATGATTTCTATTTTAGCTTCTATTTTATTTCTATCCCAATGTTTTAGAGGGTCTTCTCCTATTATTTGGGTTTGTTCGCTAATTGTAAAATCTTATCTATACTTTGTACATTGCGATCTATGTTTTATTAAAAACAATTAAGTCTTTTGCTCTTGGTACAAAAACTGCTTTTAAGGTTTCTAAAGATAAATAATCTAAAAATTCTAGATTCTCTAAGTCTTCTTCATCATTTTGTGTTTTGATGGTAAAGGTCCACCACGCTTAGCTCGCAACTCTGATGTTTCTATAGTCTGTATAATAGATGTATCTTTCCCAAGAATTATCGCATCATTTGTAATAGTTAAACTTCCATTTCTACTTAATAAGAATTTTATTCCTATAACAAATTCATCTTTAATTAATTGACTTACTAAAGTAGTTGTTAAGCTATACTGTCTTTCTTGAAATCTAATTTTACAATCGTCAAAAAGTCTTTCTTCAAACTCCATTTTACTGCCATCCATTTGACTTCCTCTTATTTCATATTCTAATTTTTGTCTACAATCTTCTGGGACTAAATCTTTTCTAATTATGTTAAATGTACATTCTCAGATCGACTAAAGCTATTAAATTTAATTTAATCATCTTATTAATTTGTACTTCTATAGGTATTCTAATACTTTTGGTTGGCTTTATTCTAGATATTTGACATATTATTTCTTCTTGATTTTCTGTTTCTAAATAATTATTCTCAGTATAGCTTTCTACGGATTGCTTTCCTTTTTCTAGATTTATAAGTCTATAATGTATTTCTCCTAAAGGTTCATGTATTTTATCAATTCTATTATTAGTGTTGGTTACTCTATCTTCTAATTTTTCTATGGTTTCACTATAGTCTTTGGGTTTATTATAAGGCTCATCCTGGATTCCTAAGCAATTATTACATTGAATTTCTAAACAATCTTTACATTGATTTCTATTTCTATGTCCTGGATATACTCTACATATTGTGCATTTGTCTATCATAGATCCTTGTCCTCTAATCCATTCGTGAATGCATTCTTGCTCTATGTTCATCATTTTTATATCAAGAATTGAGAAATCTAAATCTTCAGACTACTATTGCTTTCATCGAACTTTCTACAATTTCTAAATTGTCTAACTCATCATCGTGTATATATCAGATATCGAACTACAAGATTCATTGTCTCGATAACTCCGTGATATGACAATCGTATTTCTTCTATTATTATAGATTTATTTAACGTTTCTCTATTTTTATTTTTATTTGGGCATTTATTAGCAAAATGTCTAGGATCTCCACAAATATAGTATTTACAATCTTTTTATTTTTGGTCTTTTAACGATCTATTATAATTAGGCTTCCTATTATTATAATATGTTCTACTTGGTCTTTTCTTTCTATAAACATAACTTTGAGGTGTATATAAATCTGAACAAAAAGAGTAATTTAATTTCTTTAATTGCTTTCTAGCTACTTCTTCTATACAATATTCTTTTAATTTATCTGTTATAAATTTTATGGTAGCGCTAATAGTTGTTCATCTTCCATTCTAGTTTTCTATCTCATTTTTAATTTTATCATTCCATGGTGGTGGAATCTTTCTATATAGTCTATCTAATACATTTACATCCAAAGCTAATCCTGCATTGTACTAACTAGTCTTTCAAAGTCTAATAGAAACGGTTGTATATACTTCATATTACTTAAACTTAGTTTTTCTAGTTCTTCTAAGGCTTTATTTTGTTCATAAACATTGTCTCTACTTGGGTCAGTTCCTATAATTATTTCTCGAATAAAACTAGTGAAGTTTCTAGGATTTTCTCCTCCCGCCATTCTTAATCTTATTTCTTCCGGTTTTAGTCTTTTGGCGTCGTAACATAAATATCTAAAGTCGTTTTTCCTAAATATGTCTCTAAATAAGCCCACATTTCTTCTATCATCATAACTATAGGTAAACTATTACATGCTCTAATTACAGAATTTTCCCATTTATTTAAAGTGCTAGGTCTATCTTGGGGTTTGCAATTATTTAATTCTAATATTAGTCCTCTATCACTTGCTACTGGTAGACTACATCCTTCTTCCGTTTGTCTTTTTTCTATGCTTCTATATTTTTTGTCTTCCCAATCATACAAACGAGCAGGGGGAAAAGGGTATTTTCCTCCAATATCGTATTCTTTGTTCATGGGGTCTTTTCTTTTTCCAAATTCTTCGTCTGTTTCTGCTTTAGGCTTTTTACTACTACTTTCTTCCATTTTAATTTCTATGTTTGGTTGATCTTTTTCTTCTAATAGAGTCTTAATTTCTGCTTCTCTGGTTTTCCTAAGATTTTTGTAATATTTCATGTCTATATACCCAAATTCTTTATCATCGCCTTCACTTTCATCTTCACTTTCTTCATCTAAAGCATTAATTTCTTCTTCACTTTCATAGTCTTCTATTTCGATATATCTACAACTTTCTTCTTCATTTTCGTCGCCTTGCTTTGTTTCTTCCGCTTTATAATTGTAATTTCCAAATCTAATACTTAAAGTTCCATTGCTATTTTTATACATAATATTATCTTCTGGTATTAAAATTGGCTTTTCTAAAAAGTTTGCTAAATTCCGCTTTAATCCTCGCATTTGTTTCAAGAAAATTTCTTTCTTGGGATTGCTTTTATACCTTTTGTCCTAATAAAGTGATGATTTGATCATTTTCTAATTTATATTTAGTGGTGCTATTTTCGCTAAGTCTTCCTACAAATCCTGTGCATATTAATAGATTTTCTTCATTTCTTTTCATTTGGTATCCCCTAGTCTTTATTCCTATTTTAATATCATTATAAAAATTCTTTGTTCTGACTAAATAATCGGGTGTGAAATAAACTATACCTCCTTTGTTATTCATGTCTAATTCTATGCTTCCTAATAATCCTCGTTCTATGTCTCAGAATCTATTATCATATAAACATATTAATGTCTTGGCTCCTAAATTTTCTCTCGTGTAATCCTTTTACTCCTACCATTATTAGTCCTAGATGTGTCTCATTTGAAGGTTTTTATTTGTTATTTCTTTATAAGAATCTTTTTCTAATAAATCTAAAGATATGAACCGATCTTCGTGTGTACAAGAAATATATCTTTCTCCGTAATGTTGGTATATCAAAGATTTACTAAAAGATTTCCTTTTTATATATGTCTAAAGCTTTTATTAATTTTAATTTATTCTGCCTAAACATTTCTATTTGTTCTTCTATATCTATTAAGGATTCTAATCTGTTTCGATTCCATTCTTCTAGTTGAAGATCTCATTAAAGGATTTCCTAAAATTCTACTACCGCTAGCTACGACTTGTTTATCTTTATTCATTATGTATATACCCACTTAGTCTTTTTAAATTTACTTGTTTCTTTAGTTTTTCCTAGATCTAGCTTTTCTAATTTACTAATTAATTTATTCAAATCTTCTTTAGGATTTTCTAACGATTTAACTTTTTCTAAAGTCATTATTCTACTTTCTAAGTTAATATTTTCTATGTCTTTATTATAACAAAACTTCTTTAATATTTCACTATTTTGATTTTTAATATATTCTATATTATTTTCTAAAATTTTTATGCTTTTATTAAAATTTTCTAAAACTACTTCTATTTTTCTATTATTTGCGTAAATATTTCTTTCTAGATTTTCGCTTAAATTGACTATTAAATCTACTATACTATTTAATTGCTTATCTTCCGAATGTAAAAGATGTTTAAAGCTTTTATCAAAATTACAAACTAAAGTTGCTTTGTCTAAATTATCTTTTCTCTTTAAATTTCCTAAAACCTCTCAATTTAAATAATCTATTTTATTCATACACTAATTAAAATTTGACTTAAAACAGGCTCTGATACCAATTTAGGACGATTTCCTGAACGGTTAAAATTTCTTGAACAATTAAGAACAAATAATAAATTACTGGTAAAATACTAATACAATCTGGAAATAAATAGTATAAATGTAAATTACTTGTAAATAATATAAATTTCTTTCTATGTAATCTAAAACAAAACTCTAAACTTGATCTTAGTCTAAGTAACTTTATAGATTTAGAATACTTATAAGAAATTGGACATCTCATAACATATAAGTTAAAATGAATTGGAAAACTAAGAATACGTAAAGTTAAAATAGATAGGCTACAAGTTTGTAATAAATGTATGAATAGTCTTTGCCTATTTATTATGTTGTGATAAGTCTTTGTCTAATAACTAAACTAAAGAAAGAAAAGCCTATGTCTTTCTTAGATACTATTATTTTATTTACCAATTTATTACAAGTCTTTGTCTTTATATAAAGATTATGAATTCGTAATAAATGTTGATCTTTTATGAATCGTGATATGTATTCTAAATTAGTCTTATTCTATTTTTCTACGGGATCTTTAATCAAGAAGCTCCAACGTTGAGAGATAGAGTTCTCAACAATTTGCAACTTGATCTCATAAGAGGAGTCACCTCTATTTCTATCTAATAATAAATGGATAATGAAAAACTTTCACATTAAACAATTAAGCATATATATGAAGTCCAATTGCATAAATAAGAAAGCTTAGAACAATATTAATGTAATGGCCTTAATTCGAGTACTTTACCGTTCAAAGAAAATTAATTTCCTTCAATTTTCGTTTTTTTTTTTGAATCTTTTCTTGACCTTCCTAAAAGGCTTAAGATCAGAGCTAAAAATGAAATTTCATCATGTTTAAATAGGTTTTGAACAAATTCCCATTCTCGGATAAAAACAACCTTTCTTAACTCGTGAGGATTACTTTTTCATTTTAGCCATGGAATCCGTAAAAGAAGTTAAGTTGGAAAATAAAATTCTTGAAATATAAAGACAATATTTTTGAAGGAATTAATTACTTACTAAGTTTTTCCTCTTTTAGGCCTTTCCCGAAAGTATAATAAAGTAACAAATAATTAAATAAGAAGAGATGAAGAACTTACTTTTATTGAAGATGTCTAAGAAAATCTTTACAATTGAGAGCAATACAAGAGTATGTAAATATGTGTGTGTTCTATTTTCTGAGTGTTTTTTGCGTGTGTCCTCTGCATGCTATGAACAAAGGTATTTATGGACAAGGGAAATAATAAAATAATCTTACAATCTTTACAAGTGTAGGCATGGGAAAAGAAAAAGAAAAATCCAAAACTTTCTCTCGCAAACTTTATCTTTGTTTACAATGAATGCTTGCATTGTACACTTTTTGACGAAAGCATGCATTTCCTTCTATTATTGGTATTTCAGTAACCTTTTGACATTTCTCTTAGAATTATCGCCAATGTGCTTAATTATTGTCCTTGTCTTTGAATTATTGTCCATGTGTCATCACATCTCTCATTATCTCATCCATCATTTCAATATAGCTTCTTCTAGATCAAGATCCATTTCATTGTCTCGCCTGGTCTCGAGATATTTTCTCAGATCTGAATGTCTCTCTGATGCTTCACAATAGCTTTCAATACAATAATTTTCTTGAAAAGTCATCAGATATAAATCTTTTTGATGAGTATTTGGAACATATAATCTTTCTACCTTGATATTTCTTGCTAGAAATTCTTCACAAAATATTATTCCATTATTCCATTGCGCCACAAGTCTCAGAGTGGATTCTTTGCATTTCCATGAGAGCACCAGATCTCGAAATTGCCTTTCATAATCAATCTGCCTAACTTTAACCTTGATATCGGTCTTTTGAAGAATGCCCGAATTTTCTCGAACCTTCAAAATTTTAATAAAATGGTATCTTTGGGAGAATAATACCATTATTTACAATTGGTGGTCTAGAAATAAATTGAATCATTAAAGGGTGTTGTTTAAGTGATTAAGAATCTTTTAAGAGAAGGTGGAAAAAAGTTAAAAGGTCCATTTAAGATATATATTGTGTCAATCATGCCGTATTGTGCGTCAATAAAATATATCGCCTTCTTCTTGAGAAACCAGATAGTCAAATGAAATTGTAGGGTAATTGTGTCTAAGAAAGGCGTAGTCGTGGATAGTCGCTTTTATAGAGAGGGCCATATTGAAGGAAATATTGATTCTCATTATGATAATATTGTAGAGTTTGGGAAAAATCAATAATTTCTTGGATAACCGAATTTTTATAGAATTTCGAACAATGTTGGCACAATCTCCAATACTTTGTTGTAGATCAAAAGAGTTTTTCTTGCCCTCGCAAATTGTAGAATCTGTTAGTTCAATAAGTCTTTCTATTTTAGGCGGATATTTTCTACTAGAAAAAGTAATGATGTTTTTGAATAATTTTCTTCATCGAGATTAAATCTTTCTAGGGTCTCGTGTAATTTAAATATTTCATCTTGGTATTTAGTTATTTCTTGTTGATGAGAAGATACTTGGTCTTCTAAAATTTCTAGTTTTACTTCTAAAGTATGCTTTTTATAGTTAAGATCTCTAACTACTCTAGTCATAGTTTCACGCCTATTACACAGCTTGCAAAGATGAAGATGATGTTTGAGAAGAAGAAGGTGATGGGAAAAGTAGATGCATGAATTGTCTGCATCTAACTTTTTCGTGATATGTAAAAATTAAATCCGATGGTCTGCGTCTACAATGATTTAAAGCTTCTTCAAGAGAGTAAAATCCTTTAAAAGAGAGGTTCGGAAATCATCTATTTGTTCAATTACTTACGGCCAAGTGGTTATAAACTCCTCGGTTGTCTTCCTTGATTACTACGAAGAAACTAAAATTTTACTTTGTGTTTGATTATGGGTGCATCTAAAATAATTAGCTAAGGCATTAATGTCTTTTTAATTTCTGCCTAGAGTCTCTTGCCATCAAGAGATTATCTAGTAGGCACCTTTCTTTTTTACGAAGTCTTTCTAAATTATTTCCTCCGAATCGAAATTAAAACGTAAGGTAATTCCATGACTAAATCCTCAAGTAAGGATTTATTATTTTTCTTAAAGTGGATCAAAATTGGATAATACGAAGTATTTTTAGAGTTTTTACTCTCGTTCCCATTTTGACTAAGACACTGTAATTGGTCATCAAACAGGAATTAACTTCTACTCGCATGACTCTTCGTGAAGAGAATGCCTGGAGCCACAACGTGAAGAGAATGAATGTAAATCTTTTAGCTTATGAAACTTGAATGGTTATTTTACCTGGCACCATTATCATAGTTATCCAGTCTCACAAATTGAAATTGGACTTTTTAGCATTATTACGGCTTGTATCGAATTATATTTTACTATTATATGTTTTTCTTGTTGCTTGATAAGTTATGTATTTATTAAAAATATTTTCACATTATTTTTTCACAAGTATTGGCCGTTGACTGGTCAACGGTCAACCAACAACGTCCGCCTCTAACTCGAGCGAAACTGACCTTAGATCCGCCACTGTTGATAGGTTTACCTTTCCTACATTGCTAAAGGCAGCATCAAAATGTGGGTGCATAGTGAAGAAAATGATTCATGGGTTGTTTTCACAACTTGGGTTCGATTTGGGCCCATTTGTGGAGACTGCTTTGGTAGGATTTTATGCATCCTGTGGACAGATTTCTGAGGCCCGTTTGGTGTTTGATAAAATGTTGTATAAAGATGTTGTGACTTGGAATATTTTGATTGATTGGTATGGATTTCTTTATCTTTCTCAGTTAGTAGATATAATGGAAAGTTTGATGATGATGCTAGTGAGTTTTGAGTGAACATCATGCATTTGGATCACTTTTGTCGTAAATATGGTGTTTTTGGTACGAATGTTCTATATTTGATTTTTCTTGATCTCATCAATGTCTTGTTGCTAACGAGTGAATATTGATTTATATGTGCTTTTGTTGTTAAGAATTTTCGTAGATGAATGCGTTGTGATTATATTTAAAGGTGTGAACTTTTGCACCACAGGTTTTGGGTTGTTAGCATTTTCAAATGTAATGACTCTTAAATCAATTGGATTTTTTTATAATATAGTGTTATTTAGAATATGTTTACTATAATTAGAGCATAAATTGGTATCATTTACTAAGTGCATGTTCGTTAGCCATTTTGGGAGAAAAATGCATTTTGCATTTATTGCAGTGGGCCATGTTGTGTACACGTAATAAATGCTTTGCATTGACTAAAATATATTCACATAAGCAAATTGGACAATTCTACCCTTTTAAAAAGGTAAAACACAATTTTGAAAGAATCAAATTGAAGAGCATAAAGGTAAAAAACCATTTTGGATAAAACGTGTATAAGTGGAAAATGTGTACACTTTTCTGCTTAGAATGCTGATTTTTGCCATGGCCCACAAGTATTTATTGTAAAATGGGTTTTTGAGTTGGAAAAAAAAGGCAACAAACATGCTCTAAATCATATTACAATTGCATTTGGAGCATAAGTTTTTATTTTGGGTATTGTTTTATTGAAAAGTGAGGTTATGATAAACCCACTATTGGTTTTAGTTATGGTTGCTCTATTGGATATTTCCCGATTGGTGATTTTGTTTACATGTGTATAACAGTTATTGTCAGCTCGGGCTTTTTGATGACGCCTTCACGCTCGTGGAAGAGATGAGAAGCTCCGATGTGAATCCAGATGAGAGAGTTTTTACAACGAGATCAGCTCCAATCTGGTGGTCTCAACTGCCATGGTCTCTTGATGCTCGAAAATTGGCAATATAGAAGCTGCTCGCTCAATATTTGATCAGATGGTCGATAAGGACTTGGTCTGCTGGAGTGCAATGATCTCTGGTTATGCAGAGAGTGATAACAATGGTTTTGGAAAAGCTTTGCCTGTGAATAATGCCCTTATTGATATGTATGCCAAAGTGTGGAAGTCTTGAAGGAGCAAAAGAAGTTTTTAGTCGGATGCATAAGAAAAATGTGATATCATGGACAAGCATGATCAGTGCTTTTGCCATCCACGGAGATGTTGATAATGCCCTGAACATTTTTCAGCAGATGAAATGTGAATTAGCCAACATGCTGATTTTACAGCGGTTAAATATTTCTCAAGTCGGGACTGGGTCTCTCCCTCCTGTAAAATCAGCATGTTGGCTACCAAAAGCAGATAGCAGCCAGAATTCCTGCTTCATCTTCTCAAACTCTCTGGCGAGCCTAAATTTCAAGAACTTTACAACTTTTGAAACAAGTCTTGAATTTTGCATTAGAAAGCTTTGTCTGTACTCAAGGAGCCATGTATTCGGATCAAATTGCACTGCAGAGGCACCCCATTTCCGTAGTATCCACGAACTGTTAACCTGCCGGATCAAATACTTGGCCTCACCATTTACCCACTGCCAAAAGGCAGAGAAAATTGTAAGCCCAAAAGCAACCAATAAATTTATACAACTAAACAGTAGTTGTATAGTGAAGAACCCTAAAATTGACACTCCTTTATTAACAATGATTTCTCACCCAAATTCTTCACAAAATCCGGAGACAGTTTGGGTTTCAAAACCCCAGAAACCAACAACGAAATACCATATTCTGCAGCAAAAACTATGATCAATCCCAGAACTAACCTCACCATGACAACCTCATATCCCCATTCTCTCTTTCTTCTCTTCTTATTATTAAAACTGTCTTGCAGCCGAATTAAGCGTCGGGAAAACAGCAATAGGTTTTGTGGGAGCACTCGCTTTGGGAAAAATATCAGCAATAAGTCCGTTGGGAAAAATTAGGAAACCAACAAAGGTGGAAAAAAAAGGGAAGTGACGACTTTGCCCTGTAAGCAAAAATAAATTAAAGAAAGTCCACTCCACGCAAGTAACTAACGGCGAATTCATCTATATGGACCAGTTTTGTACCCAATGGTATAGGTTAGGGACTTCTTAGACAAAATAAAAAATTAGGGACCAAAATGCACTAACAACATAGAGTAAGGACCATTTGTGCCAAAATCCCTTAAGTTTATTTCAAATTTAGGTAAAATATATTCTAATTGTGAAGTTAACATTTGATTATGTTGAGAAGAGTGTTATAAACCATATAAGATGTCATTTCGCCATTTCATTAAGGAATTTATTTTTTCAAGCGAATACAAAAGTAAAAATTTAAACCCAACAAATTCAAAGTTGTCCACATATTTTTCTCGTCATATCATATAGTTTACCATTGTATCTACGAGAATGTTTAAAACAACTAAAGTTTTGTTAAATATTTGAGTTACTAATGAATTTTCTCAAATATTACTCAATTGTCATTGAACTTTTCCAATTTTTTCTCGAGTTGCCACTGTATTTACGAAAATGTTATCACATCATTCACTTGCTAAATTTCCAATAGTCTAAATTAAGGCAGTTCTTAAAAAGGCTCTATATAAGTTATGGAATAGAATGCACCAAATAATTCATAATCGATACAAGGAGAATCTAGGTAAGCTAACCCCAAAGCAGATGAAGAACCCTCCTACAAAGAGCCAAACCTAGAGGGAAAGTTCGATGCCTTGGACTACACAAGACTCGACAAAATTGAGAAAGAGAGATGTATGACAAAATTTCATGATTACCTTGTGTAGTCCTGTATGCCAAATATACCAAGAGTCTTCAATAGAAGGACTCTCGCAATGTAGGAATCTGTTTATGTGACCTTTAAAGAGTTTCAACAAGAGAAATATCCGACACTCGGAAAAAGATGGTGAAATAGCATAAATAAATGGATAAACAGATTTGGATTAAATTGCCACCAGTAGATAAGTGGTGGATGCTCAACATTTCTGTCAAGAATACCGGGAAAAGTTTCAGAGCACTCAAGAGTATCAGTTGCAAAGGTGAATTTTAGCACTGATTGGATCAAGAAGTAATACCTAGACCTGCCTGCCTGCCTTCCTCCTATGTATGCTTTGTCACAAAAGGACAAAAGGCTTGCTACAAGGGATGGGCTAAAGAAAAGGAAGATAATGAATTAACAAACGTCTCTTTTCCAGTTCCCAAAAATAGACAAAGGACCATCTCCATTTGAATGTCCTTTTGTCAACTGAATTGGGTATGACATTCTGGAGATATTCAAGGCGATGACCTTCATACTTGGCTTATTAAGCTAGCTCGTTGCACTACTTCATACCATGCTTGGAGGGAGAGAATTAACATAATTCTCTATCAGAAGGAGGCGGAAAATTGGAAAAGTAAGGAAGACAGCAGCAAGCAGGAAAATAGTGTGAAATACTCAGCAAAATTGGCAACTTATAGTTGCTTGAGTCTGCAACCAAAAATTGTTGTCATGCTTTAAGAGTTGATTGAATTGTACAGTCATATGAACTTGTACTGATGGCAAGGGAATGCACGTCCAGAGCTACTAATAAATAAAATCATTTCCTTCTGCTTGGGAAAAAGGATTCAAACATCACAAGTAATGCAAAAAGAAAAATAAAACGCATTGTTTCAAATACAAATTTTGGAATTCATATCTTCTCTACTTGTTCCTGCTCAGTTCCATCAGTGCTTCCAGGAAGCAGAGTCTGCACAAATCACATCATAAACATAAGCAGATAAGCAAAATGGCACCTTTAGTTGAACAAGTCATAGATTTAGCATATAGGAAAAGCCAGTGGCCCTTCAGTACTTCTACAATAATACCCCTGTTCAAAGCTTTAACACAAAAAACAAAAGAAAGAGAGACACTAATATCTCGGAAAGAAAAGATAATGAAAAGAAACATCTAGTACACAGATTTGACAGTAAAATGGACAAGAATTTAGGTTCTCTCTTTCTTGATATTGTCTGGTCGAGTCGAATCCACCTGACCAAACAAGTCACTAATGGAGCATTTTATCAAACAGGTTGTAGGAGATAGGGAAACCCCAATACAATGACAAACAAACTACACAGAAATCGAATCACTTATAGCATTTCAAGTATAGAAATGTAGGGCTCCTCTGTAAACCAGTAGAAAGTACCCAGCGAGTTTTGTGTGTGAATGAATGAAAGTGCATAAAAGGGAGGCACGAAAAAATTTACCAAATCAGGCTTGTATACATTATGCACAACAGAAGCGCCGGCGAGAAGCGACACAATGACAACAGCACACGACCATGCCAACGACGGAGTTCCCGTGGGTTGCTTCCCTCCAAATTTCTTATTCATCTCTCTCTCTCTCTATTTCTGTGTGTCTCTCACTTCAGTCCGTCGTCTTCTTCAGGAAAGTAAATACAATTAATTATGACCATATACAATACTTGTACAAATACACGTTCACATGCAAATGTATATACTTAATTATATCTTTATTACATGTCAGCAAATCAGGAGCCGATAGAAAATTGAATGCAATTGAAATGAGAAATACGAGCACTGTACTTATTAATTTGTGTGGTAAACAAAAGACTCGGCTATGGCCTACGGGTGGTCGGTTAGGGTTAGGTTCTGCGGCGAGAGATAAGCGGTCAGTGGTGGATGGGCAGGTGGAGGAGACGACTGAGGAGAGATCACGCAAGTGTTGGACGGGAACACCAAACACCCAGTCTAATTTTCAACTTCGTTTTAGGGGGAAATCGTGTAAATTTGGGGAAAATTGGCACAGAAACTACTTCATCATCCTATGAGACATTATATAAGTGGAAACACCTGAAAAACAAATAGAATAAAACTGGTGCATGTGCATGTATTAATTTTTGGAGTCAACAATAAAGTTATGCAAAGAAACCCAAGTGATGAACTGTTAAAAACAATAACATAAAGAAAAAACAAGTTGTAAGAGATGAACAAAGCAATGAAAGAGCCCAAATAATTACAGTAATTTATTTCATTAGCAAATATTGTTGTGTATAATTCATGTATTCTCAATCATCACATATACGTAGGAGAAGTGATGCATGAGCATGTTTGAAACGGGAGTGACCCCAAAGTGAGTAGACTTGGAATGGATTTCTAGACTTGATTCTAGGTGATATAGGGTGGATTGCATTAGTGCCATGAGCAGGGGCGGAACTAGGATTTTAT
Source organism: Forsythia suspensa (assembly GCA_023638005.1). Lineage (NCBI taxonomy): Eukaryota > Viridiplantae > Streptophyta > Magnoliopsida > Lamiales > Oleaceae > Forsythia > Forsythia suspensa. Next base: position 32,879,574 of record CM042666.1, read on the forward strand.
ATGGGGGGGACTTAAATTTTGAGAAAAGGTATAAAGGGGATAAAGGTGCTTTGACTTATTTGATCACTCTTCGTTCAATTCGTCGGAAAGTGTACTCTGACTTATTTGATCGCCCTTCTTAAAGAATGAGAACAAGGTTTTTCCCCTCTTAGTAGGAAGTCGACCTTCTATTTTGAAATTCTAAAAAGTACAAAAATAAGGCAACAGTTAATACAAACATACAATGTACTAGGCCGGCAAGGCAACAATATAATTAATAGCAAATAGCAAAAACAATCTAATAATAAGCCGGCAATGCAACAATATAACAAGTTAACAAAATCATTTAAAATAAAATTATATTCAAGTAGCAACAACAATTTAATAATAAGCCGCCAAGGCTACAATCAATACAATTTACATAAGCCGGCAAGGCTACAATCAAATAAGCCGACGAGGCAACAATGTAACAACTTCACATAAATATAATTTCAATAATTTTCAAGGTTTACATCAATTCAATAATCAATTTCAAAAGGAAATTCTCATCATTTATCTCTTTCTGAAATGTTTATCTTAATCAATATAAGTTTCATCGTCCATTGAACCAAGTATAACTAATATCCTTCCATCATCCACAATACTTTTCTTGGAAAAATGGTCCATACATTTGTTCACCATCTTTCCAGTTAACACATGGATGGATATGTACATTAGTCGTTGTTCTTTCATGTCATTTTCATTTTAACACCTAGCTATTCTTTCATTGAAACCTTAAAATCCCATTTGGTTTTATAACTCATGCCCATTAGCCCAATTACATCAAAAATTCAAACCATTAACCACTGAAATTCTGAAACCAGTGAAAGGCAGCCATTAAACAAACTTAATGCTAAAGTTCTAATGAATTTTATTCATCCAAAATTCCAAAATCAAATGAACCACTAAACTGAATCATTCAATTTTATCATTAAAAATAAAAAGTTATTATATAAAATTAATTTTTATTGATGTTAAAAACTTGGAGAGTGTAAAAGATAAAAATAAGATGCATAACATTAGAAATTTACAAGTTCATATAAAAATGAAGAGCTCCAAATTGAATATGAAAACAATCTTTGGATACTTTTTTTTTTTTTGGATAGGCGATCGATGTAAACTTCAAAGGAACGCCAATGAAGAAGAAAGATGATGTCGCGGTCACTGTCTCTTGCCACCGCCTCTATCGGAGACTCGCTTCGGTCAAATTTCCAAGCCGGTCGTGAGTTCAAATGGAGAGGATGCAATTTTGGGGGAATGGGAATGGGAATAAGAATTTGGGATCGGGTTATTGGGTAATCAGTTATGTAGTCGCTTTTAATTTGGAAGAGTATGGGCCGACTACAAATCTTGGGCCGACTACAACACTAAAAAAAAAAAAAAATTAATCTGCTTCAAGGATCTAGGCTGGGGTTGGATGGGCTATAGCCCAGCCCGCCTCTAGATCTCGCCTTATGGCCATGAGCTATAGCTTTTGGGCAAAGTGGTGGCAATACCCTACATCAAAAAATCACAAATAGGGAGAAACTAACAAGCATTCTACTACTAACGAATCAATGAACTTCTTATTTGAACCAAGTCGTTATCGGTCTTGGCTAGAGAAAGTTGAAGGAGAACCGATCTATTGTCAACTATCACAAAGCAACTGCTAACTGAACTCATGGGCTAGAGAAAGTTGAAGGAGAAGATTGATAACTGAACAAAGTAACTTGTTTGGCAGCTCTATTTTTGTTTCCATTTCCAATTTTAAAAAACATTGTAATGTCGGGGATGCAAAATCAAATGTGCTTGATACATTTGTCCAATTCAATCTCTAATTTTTGAAACATTGAATATTTCCCACATTACTGTAGCACAGTGATTCATAAAATTGAGACAAGAATTTCAACTCCCATTCAAAATATATTAACGTGAATATTTCTTGAAAAAATAAGGAAGAAAAGGTAATGGCAACAAATATGCAATTCTAATCAAACGAGAGAGGATAAAGTTTACCTCAACAGTCAGGAAGTCAAATTGAGATATTCTAATGCAACAAACATTCAAATTGGGGAATTCTAATTTACCTCAACATTCAGGAATTCAGGGCACAAAATTAGAAACTAATTCAGAAACAGTAAGCACAAGGAGGTGGAGGCAGAAGTGTAAAAATAACTATCTAATATACTGTAGAGTTTAATTTTATTTTTCAAAGATGGTATAAAAATTAGAACCCAATTCAAAGATAGTAAGTAACTATTAAACGAGAGACGGAGGATAAAGTTTTGCTATTTTTCATAGAGTATAAAGATTTCATAATGGGTTTACATTTGTTTAATTTTTCAGAGGCCTCTTGAGTGGAATTGGAGTCCGGTGAGACCGCCGTGGGTGGGTGGAAGTGGAGGCGGAAGTGTGTTTTCTGTGGAAGGAGAGGAGGCGCCGATTGTTTATTCCTGCCTGGACTTTTTTTCTTCTTAATCAAAAGTAAAAGGGCCTCTTGGTTTAGAACAAAACAAGTTTTTGAATTAAAATGTACTAGTATACCGCTCCCAGCGGTGAGTCTGACTCTAGGATCTATTATGAAATAAAAAATTTGACAATAAGCCCATACGTTAGCAAGAACTACAGTATAACCACTTTCTATGCTCAAAAGTAGAATACTACTTTAATGTTCATGATTTGTACTGCGTAACCTATTGGCCATTAAAAAAATCCTAGACCACATGTAATAATACATTATTTCACTCTGTGATCTCTCTGCCAATGAACATTATAAAGAGAACACAAGAAAAAGAGAGCTATAGGCCTGTACCCAGAAAGTTACAGTTCATGCAATAATGCATTTCGGTAGTAAGTATCTCAAAAGAATTTGCAATCTAAGCAGATGAACTTACAATCACAGATGTTACAATGACTTTAACTTGTCCCTTGTGTGCAATGGTAAGCTCAGCAAATCTCTACACTACACGTTCTAAATGTGCCCGCCTCCCATATTCAGCTACAACTGGTACAAACAAGAAGAAAAGATCAATCATGAATGGCATATATTTAAATAACAGAGTGATAATAATAGTGCATCAGAAGTATTAAACATCAATAACCGAAAATGAAACAATTCAACTAGGACTCTGCAAGAAAACATGCAAGGGGTGTGTAAAATCTGCAAACATGGAGTACAATAAAAATTATTCACGTGATAATTTGCTAGGTGAAAACAGAGCTATCATTCTCTTAACACAATGTAGTTTATGGGTGTGGAAATGTGAAAGAAAATGAAGTTTGAATGATTCTTAATCCACTTAATAAAACATAACAATACACCCTCTTGTATAAGAAAAGGCTAGCATATAATCTGAAAATCAAAAAAATGCATACCAAAAATATGTACCCACTAAATCAAGCACCTAATCAAAAGTAAATCACTCTTATCGATCAAGTAACAAGCTACCCAAATCTCTTATTTCGCATTTTACACATCGCTCGGCAAATAAATCAACTAATTTATTTGTTGTAATCTTTCTACAAATTAGGCTACCCGAATCCCTTAATTTAAGCAGACATATCAACAATAAATCAGTTGATTTATTTGTTGTAATCTTTCTAGAAATTAGGCTGAATATTTTTATAATGGATAACTACTAGCATCATAAATAAGCAAATATACTCTTGTTTGCTGAACGCAACCATATGATCTCGTTTTTATGTTTTTTTTCCCCCTTGAAAGATGAAAATAAGGAAATGTTCACAAAGGTCACAAGAATCAGAAAACAAGTGCTTAGCTCTTTTCATTATAGGATTTTCAGTGACCATGAAAACAAAATGTTTTTTAAGTACTTCCAACATTCAGCGAATATTTAATTCCAAAAGAACTCGATAACTTGAATCACAAAGTGAGACAACCAAATCGAAAAGCCATCCTATTCATTTCAAAATGTGATAACAACAAGAGCACCGACATCCATTTTACCAATCACTGCTAAGCAAAATAGCAATGGGATATTGCACGTTGCCATGTGGAACCAGTCCAATCCTAAGGTTTGCTCATTAATAACTATATATGAGAGTGCATAAGTGATATGGTTTTCTAGCACAAGGCATGCAGTAAGATTCAACTCTTACAAAATAACCAAGTTTTTTGGATACTTGTACCTATTTAAAAGTTCAACCAATTCACTAGTAGGAACCAACAAACCAAAGATATCCTGTTGCAAGATGAAAAGTACACACGCCTTAAAACTACAAACCAATGACAACAGACATTTTCTAAATCTGTAAGATGGAACATGATATTAATTCATTTTCCAATTTGATAATACACACTCCTAGGTAACAATAAGCTACTATTGTACCCGAGAAGTTCTTCGTGATAACTGAGAATTTAGCTTGAGTACTAAATTTAGCATATCTTTAAGTTTGAGTTGCAAGCAGGAAGATATTACCGGGAACTTTCTCAATTTTAACTAGTTCTTTAACTTGCAACTACCCAATTCTGTCTGGATGATAGTCCAATTTTTCCAAAATAGCTACTCCTATTGTGGTTTTTCTGTTTCATGATTTATCGAAATGGTACTTGTATATGTTTGATGAGTTATTTATTCAAACAAAGTGAAAGTTCTCTCGAGTACATACAAGTAAAACCCAATAAAAATGGATCCTTGAAGCATTTATATTACAACTGCAAGGTCTGAAAGCAGTATCACAAAAAAACAAAGACAATAACTGGGAAAAAATTTAAGACGCAGAAAGTAAGCATGCAAAATTGGAAATTTAGAAAATATAAATTATAAAAAGCAAATACTAACCACGATTTCATACTCATCCATCATAAAACTATTGAAAACCTCAAATCTCTTTTCTATATCTACACCAAGCAAGACAGTAGGTTTACATTAACCCACCCAGATTATGGGTGTGTGTGAATTACAATTAACTTTGCCTTTTGCAGTTAAGGATAGTCACTATTATACTTTATGCATTCACAATATATTTCCTGAACCTATACCACATACATTCGTCCAAGTCATCACATGAACGCTCAAAATAAATACACAGTTCCATAAAATCACAATGCGCAGAAACGAGCTTACAGACTTCAGTGCAACATATGTTCAGTGTCAATTATTCTCAAAACAATAGCTTTTATCCTTGGTATAAGTCAGCATAAATTAAATATCTTTTTCAGGTCATCATTTAATTCAGAAACTAGATTACAAACAAGAAATTTAAAGCCCAATTTTTCTTCCCCTAGTCTTACCTTGCAACTACAAGAAATTAACTACAGATACATCTCAAACACAAGTGCAAAGCTCACCACTTCAAACTTTCATCTAAAGAAAGAGTATCATAGGCAGTAACTTCTGGAAATGATATTGGAATCATAGAAATGGAATCCAATTCATTTTTCTATGTGCAGTCCCAAATTCAATTCAATCTGAATCCTATGTAATCAGTACTATGGAATAAAAATCCCCAAAAATCCATTAAAAAATTACAAAGCAAATTGACAAATTAAAACTAATCATATCATATTATAGGAAAAAACCAGAAATTTGATAAATTGAAATTGACAAATTTTACCAAATGCTCATGAATAAGATGGATTACCCAACGTTTAATAACAATTATCTGAATCTTCTTCTTCTTCAATCTCCGTGCAGAAGATTTAGGTTGTCCAGTTATGCATCGTTTCTTCCCGTTCAAAGATTTGGCCGAGCAAGAATGAATATTTGAATTGCAGGGGCTATGATTGTAGGACAACGGATTGACCCGTTCACAGATTTGGCCAAGCAAGAATGAATATTTGAATTGCAGGGCTATGATTGTAGGATAATGGATTGAGGCGGTGTTGTTCGAGAGAGGACACGGTTATCAATCTGGAGAAAATGAGAGTGAGAGGGGATTTTGTTTGAGGTGTTGATTTTAAAGACGTTCAGTCAAAAATGAACTTTTTTCTCTCTTAGCGGAATAAACCTCGGTCGGTGATCAAGATTGTACCAGATCAACAAAGCAATAAAATAATATACGAGTATGTCAGTATTGGTCCTGTTGGATCGTATTAAAATTAATTTAATTTAACGGAAATTTACACATACTAGGCCAAGACCTTATATAACAAGCTCAATAGAGGCATAGCGTCGACGTACTCTCTTCGGGAGCACCCATGTGAGGCTCGATGATGATGTCATATGAGTCTAGTGGACTCTCAAAGAATATACACTGAAAAAATATCTTAAGAATTAAGATGATATTTCAAGGCTCACAACACGTAACTCAACACAAAGTCTTTTCAAATACCAAAAAGAAGATGATATTTTTGAATATCAAATAAGTTAAACTTTTATCAAATACTTGAATATGTCCAAATCAGAACAAACGAAAAAGTAAAAATTACTTTTAAGTAAACTTTTATTTGGAATCAAGTTTGGATTACTTAATTTTCTTGTTTTTAAGTAAAAACTTTCTTATTTTAAAAACAAGCTTACTTGTTACTTTGATCAAGAAAATTAATTTATCTATTCTAAACTTTATTTTCAGGTGAATGTACTTTTTAAGCTTATTGAAATCTGCGCAAGTCGTGCTGGAGAATACGTTTTGGGATGAGATGAAGAAAAATACAAATAAGATAATGAAAGTTGTTGTTTTAAAAGATATTTTGTTTATAGTATTAATATTCTTCAATGGTGCTTAATTTGAGTTGTATTTCACTTAATTTCCCCATTTTAGTGATTTTGTTTTCTTTCAAAATAACCATCTTCCACTAAAAGTTTTAGTATATGAAGTGAAGTCTTAATCACTTTAAGTCGAGATTTATCACAAATCATAATCAACTTTAATTTCTCGCTAGTTTTTTATTGACTCAAAAATTTTCATTTGCAAGTTCACACCCGATAATAAAATTCTATGGTTAATGAATGTTGTTAATAACTCGCTACTTTTTATTGATTCAAAAGTCTTCTTTTGCAAGTCCACACCGATAATGTAATTCTATATTTAATGAATATTGTCAATAACTTATTACTTTTTTATTGACTAAAAAGTCTTCCTTTACAAGTTGATATTCAATAATGGAATTTCATAGTTAATGATTTTTTGTCAATAACTATAGGGCCACTCAACAATAAATCAATCAACGTGGACCCAAAATACTAATCACTACATTGGGAGATAGATTGGGTTGCATGGTCAGTGGTGCAGTTTTTCATTTTGGGGTTGGGAGTGGGAGTGGGAGTGGGAGTGGGATTGGCCATCATATCTTCTTCATTATGTGTTGGAAATGCTTCAATATAACACGAACACACTACAAATTTCTAGAAGAAAATTTGCAACATAAACAACGAACACCGAACTTGTATCGCGTAAAATGCTATCCTAAAAGTATTATTTGCCCTCTTGATGAATGAAGTGCTAAAGGGCCTTCAAGCAAATAGTTTTGACAAATTTACAAGTCTCAAATCGAATTGCACAAGCACAAGTGAAATTCAAAAAGTAGAACAATAAATCTTTTAAAAGAAAATAGCTTTGGCGGATTTTTCCATGGAACTGATTTTTTTTTTTTCAAAAATACACTCATTAACTTCAAAAATGATCAAATCGTTAAAAAATGCATGATTTTTCGGAAAATCCGCTAAAGCGAACGACTATTTAGCCAACCGGACGTCCGCTTGAAGCTAAACGGATGAAATTTTGTTCATCCGGATAATCATCCGCTTAAACAGAGACTTTTGTACAAATTTGAAAAATTTAAACAGCTTGACCGCTTTCATGAGACTCGTCCGTCCGCTTAGCTCACACGCCAATACTTGTATCATCTGCTTCCATTCAACCGGACGACCGCCTCATCATCTATTTGAATGTAAACTTATTTTTGAAATTTTAGGTTCAAGCGGTCGACCGCTTGTCCGTTCGAAGTTTACCGCCAACCGTGACGTCAGTAAATCGAATTTTAAGTTAGAAATTTTTCAAATTTCTTCATTCCAACTTCACGCGACCCACGATTTTCTCTCCAAATCTCTTTCCATTCATCAAATCTTTCTCAAATCTTTCAAATTTGTATCTAAAATTAAAACCCATAAAATTTCCACACTCAAATTCAAAATATTCCCAATTTCTATCCACGAAATCATCAAATTCCTCAAACAGATTTAACTTAAACCCTAGATTCAATCATCCGCCTCCATCATCATGCCTCGAGTTAAAATGACCGACAAATGCTCTAGGAGGAAAGACAACCTTCTCCATCCTCTCAAGACGAGGGTTCTCCTTCGTAAAATTGGATTGACAAATGCCCAAATCTCACCCAGATCTTAACTCGCTTACTTTTGAAGCCTCCCTCGCTTCATATTGAGGCCTCTTTGTTGCCATAGGTCGGGTTTCTATTCTTACTCTAAATGAAAAGCCTACCCGACCATTTTGAAAGATTTCTATAAAAACATGATTTTTTCACCGAGGTCGGATATCACGTGTCTAGTTAGGAATAAGCGAGTTAGAATTAATCAAGAACTTATTCGTTCTATTCTTCATCTTGAGGATGGGGGCATGTGTCTATATACCACAAAAACAATTCCTCATCATGAGGGATTCAATCCGGTTGAGGCATATTGTCGTGTCACTGGAAAACACTTCGAGGTTGCCGTACGTCTCAGTACAAATCAGCTTACACTTCCGTGTCGTGTCCTCGCACAACATCATTGCTCATATCATTGTCCTCGAAAAGGTCTTCTTGATGAAGTCAATCACTATGACGTTTTTCTTCTTGACTCTATCTTAGTTGGTCGTAAACTAGATTTCTCCTTTACCATGCTTAATCATATGGACACCGTTCTTCATGGGTACTAGGGCTAAGGCCTTACCGCATTTACATGATCCTTACCAAGATTTTTCAACATTTCAAAGTTTCGGTCCGTGACGCTTGTCGCCTTCTTCTTCCAAAATCCACCGACACCATCAATAATCTTACCCTTCGACGAATGAAAATCTTTAAAGATGATGGGCAATGTGTGGCGAAATATAAGGGATTTGATGATGAATCGGGACCTCTACCTTGCCATTTGAGGATGGCAAAGAAATGGATGAAGGTAATGATGGCGAACATGCTCCTCCCCGTCTCAACCAGACCATGATCACAACGGCCGCCGCCCTCCACTTCCTAGCTTCACTTTCATCGAGGATCATTATAATTTACTCAATGGTCGGATCGACTCTCTTGTCTCGACGGTTGAAAGCGTGCAATCATTGCTCCATCAAGTGCTTGCTTCCCAACAAGCACTTCATTCTCATTTCGACATCGAATTTCCTCAACCTCCTCCACCGGACGTTTAGCTTTCTTGTTTTTATGCTTTTGGAAATATTTTCATGTCTAGATTTATGCTCTAGTTTTTGTGTATGAAATATGATTGTCTATAACTTTCAAGTTCTATAAATAAATGTCATATTTTGTTTACCTTAATGTTTCGATTTTGCCTTTTTACTTATGCCAAAAGGGGGAAAAATATGTGATGTGATAAATATAAATATGTGATGTGATGAAAATTTGATAATGGTTGACAAACAACTTGGACATTTAATATATGATGAAATCGAAAAATTGTCAAATGATGTAATACAAAGAGTAAGTAATACAAAATGGTATTGTACTACAAATTTATCAAACCATGTTTTCTTGAAAAGAAAGGAGGAATATATATGCTTTATCTTATTACTTTCTATATTCTCACATTGTTTGTCATAATCAAATAGGGAGAAATTGTTGGCATATGGTTAACTTTAAATCTTAATGTTTTGATTATAACAAACAAAATAGTTGTGTTTTCTAACAATCTATTTTCAAGTAATATTCAAAATGCTACAAATCGAACTCTCATGCAATGTCAAGATCAAGTCAAAATCAATACTAAAGTTTAAGTATCTCAAGATCTGAAATTCAAGATTCGAAGATCAAGATCGAAGAATAGATTTCTAGATAAAATTGTAAATGTATTAACTCTTTGATTTTTAACAATTAAATGAATGAAAACTCAAAATATTTTTATGCACAAAACGTATGTCATTATCACTTGCATAAAATATTTTTATCAAAGCCAAAAATCAATTTTTCAAAATCAGAGAAACGGTCATCCGTTTGATGAACCGGTCAAACCGGGTCGACCGCTTGACCGTCAATTTTCAAAAAGTGTCCATTCTAATTTTTTTCTGCTCCAACAGCTTAGTTCTCGATCGTTCGACCGGTAGGCCGACCGCTTGGTCATCCGTTTCAACAGAATTGATCTCTATAAATACCTCTTCATTTATTATTATTAAACAACACTTACAAGAGCATTTATAGAGAGAATCATATTGAGAAAATTCATTCAAAATTTCATTGCATTTATATCTTCAAATATCACTCATTGAAAAATTTTATTTGATCAAATAAAACTTTTGATTCATCATTGTCAACAAATTTATCTTCTAACACTTGAGCTTTCTCATCTATTGCTATTCATTAAAGTGTTAGTCTCTCTGAGAACCAAACTTATATTTATCATTCATCAAGAGAGAAATACATTCTCAAATTTATTTCTTTATATCTTTGGGTCATATTGAGGTCCATAGAAAGTTCAATATTATATAATGATCGGTGCTCCTTGTTTGTAAGTCACCGGATACATTGTAAGGGTTTGGATTGCACCATAAGTCAATCAAGATAGTGAAAATACTGTGCTCGTGGATTGCACCATAAGTCAATCAAGTTAGTGGAAATACTATGCTCGTGTTGGAGAGCTTGGTAACGGGGGACGTAGATAATTGGTTGGATCGAACCTCCATAAAAATATTGTTTGCACTCTCTCTATCATTTTATTTATTTACATTATGCTTATATTTTTGTAGATTAATTTTTATTTCTTAAAATTCTTATTTTTTAGAATATTTTACGAAAAAGTTTGAGAAAACCAATTTATCCCCTCTTGGTTAGTTATTCTTGGGCTATCACTTTTATCTCGTCCTCGAATTATTGAACGTCCATCTACTGTGTAATTAAACGACATGAAAATTTCGACTTCTCAAACGACATCGCAATTGAAACCGAATATTATTTCGTATTTAAAGTTAGCTTTTGGTATTTTTGTCAAAAAGAAGAAAATAATACTAGATTCCGAATATATACCAAATTTTTATTTATTTTGCATTTTGTGGTTATAATACATTCCGACGAGGGTATTTGGAGAAGAAGTTTCACCTCAATCTAAATGTAAACAATCTACGGTCAAAATAACTAAATGAGAATAGTATCGTAATTTGTTCACTGTAGCAATAACTAAGATTTAAAAGAAAGAACATTTGAATATATGAGCTTGAATTATTTGGTTTAAGCAGAAAAGATGAACTATGGAGTAAACACTTTTCAAGAAAAAATTCTTTATATTTATAACCATGTACAAAATCTCCTGAGAATGGATTTTAGATATTTGCAAGGTGAAGAGTGTATTTTTTTGGTAGTAGATGATATGGTGATGAGATTTGAGACAACATGAAAATGTCTACAATATATCTTGATAGTTTGAGGAGATGAAGAAAAAGTGCTCTGAATTGATTTTACAAAATAAAGAGGAAAATTATGATAAAATTATGATTAATAGCTTAATCTTAGGGGGGTTTTGTTAATTGGAAAATTAAACCCATAATTAATTTGAAAAAGTCAAATTTTTTTGTAAAATTATAGGATAATTATTGATTACTATTTAGACTTATCATGATACTTAGAGCATGTTTGTTGCAAATTAAAATGGATTTTTTTGTATGCATTATTTGACCAAATGCAAATAACTGACAATGGCAGAAATATTACTATTTTTTTTTACCAAAATATCCTTGCATTATTTCTCCAGGCGCCGCAACTTTGGACCAAATTAATAGGGATATATTGGTCAAAAATTCACAATTCTAGTCTGCCATTGTCAGTTATCCCCATTTGGTCAAATAATGCATACAAAAAATCCATTAAAATTTGAAATAAACTTGCTTCTTATCTTATCAAGATATTTAAATAAAGTTCTATTTGATTGTATCACTTTAAAATCTGTACATAATTATAATAAATGTACACAATTCACTATGCATCTCTTATATTTTTCTCTCTTTTTTCTAATTTCATAACAAATTTTAAATTCTTGAATATCCATTAATTATCATTAAAATTTGCATAATGATTAGTAATCTTAAGAACTTTCAAACAATCCAGTACATTTCATTAAATTAATAAGAAGTAGGTAGAGGTCCTAATTTTCACTTAAATATAATTATGTTTGATGTTTGGTACAAATAGTATGAAAACTAAAATTATACTAAATTAATCTAGTCAAAATCTGCTATATTAAATTATTCGTTTTATATCTTTAATTCTTTGATTTTTATAGAAATAATGTTATTTTAAGTTTCAATTATGAATTGCAGGTGAAAATTTTTCAATTTGAAGAATGTTGGAGCCGTGGAGTTGGAGACGACGAGTTCTTTGTTTTTATTGGTAAGATAGTTTGAAATTATGTTAATTGTTTAGAACATATAGATTATTATATATATGTGTCGTATCATTGGACAAGTTCACGCGATGCGATTACAATTATGTATTTAATTGCGTTAATGTAATTATTGTGTGATTGAAATAATATTTTGACTTAGAAAAGAAAGGTTTAAAAAAAAAGTTGAATAGTTAAATAAATTTATCTTTTAGTATGTTTATTAGAGTAGCATTAATAACATTAATATAAAATATTTATTGAAAAAGCCCAAGATGTGTGAAAATTATATGATGGAGTTAGTATACTGTTTATTCGTAGTGGGATCCGATCATAGAGTCAGATCTCAAATTCAATGGCAAGTGAGTATTACGAAATTGGATAGGTATCGAACAAAGAGAATACTTTGGTGTCACCGAAGATGGAATCCAAAAATACCTCGACAGATTTGCAAGCAACTGTGGTGTGTGTGTGTGTGTGTGAGAGAGAGAGAGAGAGATGATGATGAGAGGAAGTTTGATCAAATGAACAAATGTTAACTAAATAAGTAAATATATTGGTGAAAAGTGAAAACAGACGTATGTTACTTTTTATTGTGAGTAAAAAATAAAAATCTTTCGATGATTACAAGTGAAAAATATGAGATATAAGAGCAAAGTGATTTTTAGAATTTAGAATGTAACAAAATAAAAATGAATATTAACTAAATTTGAGGGGAAAATTGTTTTGTTTTTAATGGGATAATTCTCCTTTATATAGTGTGACTTGACGCACTTTCCAATTTCCAACTCCACTTCCCAAGCATAATCTTTTATATTTTATCTTAGCATGTATGGTAATGTATCTGAATTTTGACTTGCACTCTTCTACATTTTCAGGTTCACTATAAAGGTTTCCCAAAAGATCATACTATTATTTTGCTGTCAAAATTTGTCCCTTCTTATCAATCTTTAAACATGCAGTTTTTCTAATAAATGACAAAAAATATCTAAATTAATTAATGCACATACCTTAATGCCATCCTAAAAAACAAAGGAAAAGATAAAAATAATAATAATAATAAATAAAAATTGGACCTTATACATAATAACAAAAATAATTATATTAAGACCTAACATCTTTCACTTTCGATTTAGAAGAACTAGTTGAATTAAAACTTTTTGAATTTACTTTGGACTTCAAGGCTGCATCCAACTTTTTCCTTAATTGTATTAGATGATCAACAAAATTATCGTTGTCAATGTGGATTGGGCAACATCAACCGCTTTCAAAAAATTGATAAAGTACAATACCTCTAACACACACTCCGAGCCCTGACCCGACGCTTTCAACTATTTAACCTTCAAATACAAAGTCATATAAATCAAAAGGTAGGAAACAACAGAAATTATCATAAACATCAAATTGTTAACAAAACAGTAATGAGTATAAAACAAACTATAAACAAATATAGATAAAATAGCTTACATCCACTTTGTCAAAAATGTTGTTCTCTAACTCGGATGGCAATACGTGTTTATCAGTAGTTCAATTAATAATTCGAGGCCATGTTTGGGAAACTTCTCGCATAGTCTTCAATTTAATATAAGTAGTGTCTCACATATCTATACCTGGAATGCAAGGAGGAAGCCACATAGTCTGTATGACAATATACCATTTCTTTTAATAAAAAATAAAAGTATTGGACTTATTTATACATTTTGTAATGATTAGGAATCCACATGTAATTTCTTTTAATTAAAACTAAGGGTATATTTGTTTTTTTTTATCCCATAAGGACCAATTTCGCACTAAAACACACACAGGTTAGGGACTTGTTTGTCAAAACATAAACGTTAAGAACCAATTTCACACTAAAACAAATGTTATAGACCATTTGCGCCAAAATCTCAAAAGTTTAACTAATATTGGATGGACTCGCTCAAAAGCGATGATTTAGGACTACACTGGATAGGTAAAGGATGTAATTGCCAAAATTTGAAAGGTAATGATGATTTGCATGACCGTCCCATACTTTAGGGACTTTTTGGCTAATTTTCCTTTAATTAAATAATACATACAAATTGGAAGGAAATATCAATGTTATCGGATCTGCCCGGCCGGCCGAAGTCAACCGTAGAAACCAGGAACCGGTCCCAAACCGGCCATATGTAAAAACCTCTATTTAAAACCCGCTCAAAACCCGTTGACCCGCCTGCTTTTGAGAAACCCGTTGACCCGTTTCCTGCTTTATTGGTTTTAAAAATCATTTTTTCCATAATTAATTGTAATCGACCATTGAAATTCATCTCTCTCTTACCTAAATGGATTAAAGAATGAAAAACCAAAAAATTACTTTTGAGCAATTTTGTGATTTTCAAAACCTTATTTTTCATTTTTTAATTTTTTTTGTACATTTTTTAATTTTTTTAATTTTTTAAAAATCACCGGGTCAACCCCGGTTCGACCCTTTAACTCTTGACCCTTTCACTTTTCCGGGTCGATGCCCGGGTCGGTTTTTAAAACATTGGGAAATATATGATAAAAGAGAGAGAAGAGGAAATATATTAAATTATTCTTGAAAAAAGTAAAATGAGTATGGAAATAAAAAGGCTATTGGAATGTTTTAAAAAAATTGTTCTTTAAATTTAATGATACTCTTTAAAATGTTAAAGATGTTCTTTAAATATACATAAGCTGTTGTAGATGCTCTAAGATTATGATTAATAGCTTAATTTTAGGGGCTTTTTTGTTAATTGGAAAATTAAATCCATAATTAATGCGAAAAAGTGATTGCATTAACTCGTGTTCATAGGGCCCATTATTTTATTTTATTTTATTATTTTGGCTTCTGCAATGGACTTTTCTCCTTCCTTTTCGCCATAATTTTCTCCGTAACTGTAAGCACGCTGTTTCTACTTCTACTGGAGATTGACTTTGATATATGGAACGAGTCACTCCATTATCTACAATTGGGTTGACTGGAAAATTTACAGTTTCCAAATAAGAAATTAGGATTATGATAGAAGATATTGACGTTCAGACGTGAAAGATTTGTTTCAAATTTTTTTCTATAATGGTATGTGTGAACGGAAAATTTGAGAATCAGATTTGATATTAAAATTAATTAAAAAGAAAAACCTATTTACTTTTTTTCACTTTTAAATATTATGGACATGAAATAAAATTACTAAAATTTCAAAATTTATAGATTTATCTCAGTAAAAAGGTACATGGCATGTTTAAACAATTTAAGAGAAATAATACAAGACTCAGGCTCTCTTTGGGAGAGATACTGATGAAATAACAGATGATATTGCTGATAATAAAAATCCAATTAAGAAGGGCTTGCAGCAGCATTTGACTTGTCAGCAAAATCTTCCATGTTCGAACCATTTCCTAAAATGCGTTTCAAATCTACCGACAGTCCAAACCCGGCAGCAGAACCAGTTGCTAGCATGTACGATATTAGCTGCACAAATTGATAGGCATTCTAATTCTCGAAAACACGTATAAGAGTATTTACAACGATTCTATGGATTGTTATCTGGCGACATAAATATCAAATATTTCTAATATATCAAGTTTCAAATTTGGTCTCCTATCATATATATGAATTGTTATCTGGTATATTTTATTTTATTAAAATAAAACATAAAAACATATAGAGTTTCTAAATTTAGATAAGACTCATCTTTGGCAGTCCCCCGACAACTCAGATTAGAGAGCTTTTTTTTGACATCGTCTATTTTCATTTATGTGAAAATTTTTGTTTTAACAATCCACAATCTCATTGAAGATGCTCGATTAAACTCTCAAAACACTTGGGGTGTACGTATTTTTAAGAATCTAAATAATTGTGGTCGCGAAGTGTTTAATTAAATTTACAATTTTCATGATAACATAAAATGTTGATAAATCATAAAAACAAATTGTTATATAGAAGAGAAAAAGTGTACCTTGTCCCCATAGAAGTCAAATTGAGCCAAGGCATCACCCCCAATGCGATTTCCTGTGCTCACATGGAAGATTGTGAATGCACTTTGTACAAGTGTATAGGCAATTCCAAGCACCGCAGTGAAAAGCATGTACCTGTGTTGGTATAGTTGTTGGAAATTTGTTTAAAAACTTTAATGGCTCACTATAAAACTTGGAAGAAGTTTTGGGCTTAAAACCAAACTTGAAAAAGAGTTTGGGACTTGGAAATAATTTTGAGAGGGACTAACACAAACTTGAAATAAAGTTTATAATCTTCAAGTGCAATATTTTTATAAGCACTATAAGTTTAACTTAATGCATATATTCAATCATAAATAAAAGAAAGAGATAATTAAGTTACTATAACAAAAAAGTACTTACCGATAAGCATAAAAATCTTTAAATTTTATTTTGATTTCGCTTATACCGTCATCACTAGTAGTAGCTGTATTAGTGGCAATAATAATAATCGAAATGACTAGGCAAATAATCGTGAGAATCCTAACAACCAGCACCGCAAGTGGTGGAACCATCGTGGATGGTGGTGGCGCCATTGAAGATATGCTCAATCGAATTATTTCTAGTACTCTATGCAATATTTTTCCCAAAAGCTATTGTTTTTATAGAGCATTAGAGTGATACCTTGAGAGTTGACTCGAGACAGTGACATTGACCTAATCATGTTCGACTGAGTCGTGAGTATTATTTCAATAAAAAATTGTCAGCAAGTGGGATGAAACTGTAGTTTCCTAGTGACAATCGAGCCATCAAATAAGGTCAATTTTCTTAAGTTGTGGCTGAACATTCCAGAATCGAATTGTATGAAAAATCAATTCAAATTTGATAGAAATTAACCCTACCCTACTCTTATTCTATAAAATGTAATCTCGTGTGTTTATATATTTCAAAGTATGTTTGTAATCGTGAATTGAATATTATATATGTTAAATTAGAAAGACATTTAAAAATTTAAATGGACATCTTGCAAAGCACAATCAAGTTTTTCAAGCTAGAAGTTAGACTCTGTGCACTCTACTTCAAAATAATTTTTTTTAAATAGTAATGCTATTTTTAGTTGTCCACTATCGGTAACGAGCCTACATGACATTATTCAATTGGTTAGTGATCGTGTCCAACCATTCGAAAATTTGTATCTTCTTTTCCCACTCCTCCATTGAAAAAAATTATTATAAATTTGTTAATGTTTAAATTCCTTAATCATGTTTAGACGTGCCCTCTTCGTCATAGCAAATATACCACTAACTATATCGGATATAGATAGAATCCTAGTCTATTTTTTTTTTTTTTTTTTTTTAATATTGTCTAGTTTTGTGCCATCTAGCTATTTTATCAAAACATCTACAATTTTTATACATTTTAATTCACACGCTACAGATTTACCCAATCGCTTATAATCTACAAAAACAAATTTACCAAACAAATATGATAGAGTAACAAAACAAAATATGTCATGAAAAATCGATCTTAACAAATTAGAAATATTTCTACATTTGGTTCCCGTGTGAAAGAGAATAATAAAATATTAATATTTTCGTTTTGAATATTGATTCTAAATTTTTACTCAATGATTTGATTTGATGTGTATAATAGCATAAAGCAAGATTAATTTACCTTGTAATACATGAACGATCAATTAAAATAAATTGGAAATTAGTCATGAGTATATTACTCAAACTAAAACTTGATTTAGTATTGTTGTACTTTTATAAAAAATCAGCATGGATGACAACGGGACAGAGCGATATTACTTTCCTTACCCCGTCGGAGATTTTTGGGAGGCGAAGTGGGGATCGGGGTAGGTTGAGGATTGAAAAATCCCCATTTTACCATTTTATTTAATTAATTAATTATTTATTTTTAATATTATTATTTTTAAATACGATTAAAATTTTAAAACAAAAAATAGAATAAAATAAAAATATTCGGGACGGTTTCGGAGAATTTGGGTGGGGACTGTGATCCCCGTTCTCGCCCCATCCGGGGTAGGAAGATGCGGGGACGAAATATTTTGCCATCTCTAAGAATCAGATTTTGATGTGCTGAGAAAGAATTAGTTATCGAAAGAATCAGATGAGTGTTTAGTAAACTATTGTTTTAAAATTGTCATATGTTTCAAAATCAGTATTTTTGAGTGTTTGGTAAACAAAAGTGATTTATTGTTTTGACTATATAAAATTATTAAAATAAACTTTAATTATGATAAGGTTCTTTTTTGTATGATTATTATCATAAATAGTACTGTAAAATTTATTTTTACTTTTATAACAATATATAATATTATTAGATATTTTTCCTAGACAATGTATTCACCATAATTACTTTAAAATAAACATCTATTAAATATCAAAATTTATAAATATTACAAAATAAAAGCATAGTCATATAATACAAAATATTACTTAAATATAATTTTTTTTATGCATCATACTTCCATCAATTCAATTTCTCAATTTTCCATTTTTCATATAATAAGAAAAACATCACATAAAATTAAATTATCTTTAATGACTTGCAGCAATTCAATTTCTCAATTTCTCCATTTCATATAATAGGAAAAAACATCAAATAAATATAAATTATTTTTCATAGTCAGACTTGTAGTTATTTGGTTTCTAAATTTCTCCATTTCCATACATTATATATAAAATTCAATTGTCATTCATTCATCATAATTGCCGCCATTTAGTTTCTCAAGTTCTTCATTTTTTGTGTTCCATTATCGTTGTAATTGCGATCTCTTCTTTTAGCTTTGTAACTTTCCATTTCTTCATCATTATTGTCATTTTGGTCAATCTCAGTATACTCAAAATGACGATCACATCTAACATGTCTTCTTCTTTTTTTTTTTTGTAGTTATGCAAGATATCTATCTTCACTTGTTTTATGAAATAATAATTAGGTTTTTCTCTTAAAATCTTCCATCTTTTTTTCCAAACTCCCAAAGTCCGTTCAATAACATTTCTTATAGAAAAATGAGTGTAATTAAACACTTCTTGATAACCAGTTGGTTGGCTACCTCGAAGAAAATATATAACGCAGACAACCGTGAAAAACGAAAACAAAACTCAAACTCAACTCGTTGATTCCTATGAATACCGAATTAAATTGATTATGGTGAGGAAATTCTAAGAACAATATTCTTATTCATTCAGCAACAATTGCTTTAATGAATGAAAAATGATTATTAAATACTAAAATCCTAATTGAAATAAAACCCTAATTGATAAGTAAACGCAAAAAGATGAAAATAGACATGACAAATTAAAATTACCGTTTAAAACTAACATGACAACTTCAAACGGCTAAAATCCATCGTCAACAGTGGCTCAGCCACTGGTCTTCACCAACTCATCGAGACAATTTCGAAAATATATTATAATAGAAATTCTGAGCCTGTATTCAAAATATATGTCCGTTTCTTTGAAGAATTACCATCACGTATAGATAAGTCAAAGTTAGGTCCTCTATACCATCAATATGGGAGGTGGTATCTCTCACCTTTACAAGGTCCAAAATATCCATTCATTTGTGGATATCCAACATCAACAAGATAGTATTTTTTGTTAAATATAAATTTTCTTTTCATTAGTAATTATTTTTTAAATAGAAAATAGAAAATGTAAATATTTTCATTGGAAAAAAAAAAACATTTAGGAGGTTTAGAACAATTTAAAATAAGATTGTTTGATGCAGGCAAAAATGCTCTTGTATTGTATGGCATTCTTTCCCAATCTTCATATGCAAATATGAACTGCATATCAGAACTACATACTGATATTCCATTTTGAGTTGGTATCCATTTCCTTTCAATATATACACTATTTGAACTTCAACGGGTATTCGAGCTAGAACGTATACCCAATCAACGACACCAATACAATTCTGAAAATTAAACAAAATAAATTTGTTAATTAGCCTTCTTCAGGAGTATAGTGTCTAATGGCTTTATGACATTTGTAGACATACGACAAACAATATCTAGCAATTTACTGAAATATCTACTCATGATCTCATCAGAGCGTTGAAATATTTCTTGTACTAACCTACTTCCCACCCCATGTCCTAAAATATGTAGAAACATTCCTAACATCTCAATTGTTGACATTCTTCACGAACTCTTTAGCTCATAATTTTTTTGCAACTCATTGCCTAATTTTAAAAATACATTATTTTTTTATTCTAAACATTCTATGGCATTGTTTTTCATTCTCTTGCAATATTTATGTCACTTACATGTGTGTCTGAAATTCATATAACGTCTTTTACAGATATATTTGTAATAATAGTATTCAATGAGATGAGCATAGACATGTACAAGTTGATCGTTAAAATCTTTATCTTCTTCTTCACATATATATATTACTTGAAAAATAAACATGTAATAGTAACACATTGCTACATCATCATAACATAAACTGCATAAATAATTTTAAGGGCAAATAGTACTGGGGTTCCGAACCTTTGAACTTTGTGATGATGGACTCCCGAACGTTCAATTACTAGCACCGCATGTCCTTAACCTTTAAAAAATGCACGAGCAAAGTCCTTTTGTTAAAAAAAACTGTTAGTTTAACCGTTAAAATGTCAAATTTGCTTAAAATGACTAGATTACCTTTTTTGAATTAAAATAAGAAAAAAAAAAAGAATAATTGCAATCAACCCTCCCCTACTTCTTCTTCTCCAATCAAACCCCCTCTCCCATTTTTACTTCACCAATCAACTCTCAATCAACAAAACACAAAATTACAATCTATTCAATCATTTATTCTTCTCCAAAATCACCGCCGTCAACCACCACCCACCACCCACCGAAAAACTATAGAAATGAAATAAAAATGGCAATCCAAGGTTAGCACGATTGTTTCCCGCAAGTACACCAAACCACATCATAAAATACAAAAAATATATTGGCGACAACAACATAGTAACTAACAATTACCGAAAATAAAATCTTCATCGTATAGAATAGAGGAAAGTAGAGCAAATGGGTGTCCACCACATCATGGAACTGCCTGCTCCCATCGGCCACCGCGTCTCTGTTGAAACCCTCGCCGACAAGAAAGGCGCTATCGGTATCCCTCTCTCAAACGACGTCGTCAATCTTCTATTTTATCCTTATCAATTTCTCTTCACCAATACCTCTGTTTTCCAAAATTCAAAAACAACAAAGGATGAATTTCAATATCAATGCGTGTTTTGAAATTGGGTCTTATTTTTGTTGTATATATATATATATATATATATATATACAATTTGGAAATGGGTCTTGTTTTTGTTGAATATATATACACACACACACACATATGTAATTTTTTCTTTATATTTTTTTTCCTTATTTTAATTCAAAAGGGTAATCTAGTCATTTAAAGCAAATTTTGACAATTTATCGGTCAAACTAATGCTTTTTAACGTAAGGACTTTGCTCGCACATTTTTAAAGGTCGAGAACTCGGGGTGCTAGTAAATGAAGGTTAGAAACTCCATCGTCACAAGGTTCAAAAGTTCGGGACCTCCACTGTTATTTACTCTAATTTTAATTTCCAAAACATCACAAAATCAATAATCTATTACATAAACAGAAATGATAAACATATTTGTTTGCCACTGCTTAAATTATAATTTCAGCTGGTCAAACATATTTTTTATCCATAAATTTGTAGAATCCACAACTTAATATTACACATTCTATAGAGCTCACTTATTATAAACACTTAAAAAATAATTTTAGCACCACAAAACATGGGCTATAAACTGCATAAATAATTTTAATTACCAAAACATCACATAATCTATTATATAACCAAAAACAATAAATAAAATCAAAGCCAATTGATAGAAAATGCACAATATTTCTAGACAAAAGGCAATGATAAGATTTTTGCATTGGCCAACCTAACATTAGTTGATAATTAAGCCATTTAAGCATGGCACATAGTTCTTTTATTGTGGAAAGATCTCTATCTTTAATGTATTTTCAAAAAGTTGACATTTCAATAACCAGAACTTGTTTCTTTTCACTACTCCATGTAAAGATTCAAATACTTGCATTATTTATGGAATATTGTAGCCAAGTAAGTCGGTGCTGGTATCGTATTATTTCTAACTTTAGTTGCTTCAACAAATCTACCAATCCGTTGTCCTAGGAATATTGCACCTTCCACTTTTTTTCTACCCGCTTTTTGTTGTTATGCTCCTTTTTAGATTATGTGATCTCTTATTTTTATTTCTTTAGGTATCTTCAATTTCTAAATCATCACCACCATTAATTGGAACAACATCATTATTAAATGAATCATCACACTCAATTGGAATTAAACCCAACGAGAGTGTGGTCTCCGATGGCCGTAATATTCATGAACAATCTATTTAATTTATTCAATAACTATGGATCAATACAATCATTGCAGTATTTGACAACATTTGGATGCACCTACATATATAAAAAAAAAAATTATGATTTAATATAATAGAAAAGAAAAACATGCACATTGCAAATTTAATTTGTTTATCCATACCTGCAACTTATTTTGACGCCACACTTTTGTAACATGGACAATCTTGAGTTGGGGATTCCATCATAGTTTTGTATCTTTTTCAATCAATTCTTTCCAGAGTTTCCAATCATTTTTGAGTGCATCCTATTTATTTTTCAACTCTAGTTTACCATAATCCTTTCCAGTTTTGTTACTAAAGTTTTTTCAACTCTAGTTTACCATAATCATTTTTAAGTGCATCCAATTGACCTCCCCCCTTAAGAAGAATTTAAGTAGAATGTTGATACCAATTGGGCAAGTCAAGGGTTCGAATCGTTGGAGATGCGAAAGAATCCAGTTTGGAGCCCAACTTCCAAAGAGATAAGACGTAAGTTAACGGTTATGCATGAATAGCCCATAAAGTGAGAGGTTTGTAAGAGAAAGTCCTTGGTCGTTCTGCTTTTTATTGTAGAATTGGTTATTATTTGATGAAAAAATCAATATGCTCTTAATTTTAATAAGAAAAAATTACAGTTGAATTCATAAACTTTGTAAAATGTGCAAATTGGTCTGATACATTTATTTAATAATATTTAATTTAACACACTAAATATATTATTATAATCGTGTCAATTAAATTTTTTATAAGAAAAAATATTAAATTATTGTGCTTTAAGTATATTTAATTGATATGTGATGTGAAAAACTTAAATAAAAATTAAGATAAATAAATAACAAAATAAATTATATAATTTTATGACATTGAACCAACATTATTATGTTTTTATTTAACATAAAATACTAATAATAAAATTCATTTACAAATTATGTATTCATTATTTTTGAATGATAATAAAACGATAAACTAAAATATGAAGAATACAGTTGGAGTCCATTTGTACTTAATAAACGAATAGCTCAATTAATTAAAAGTATTTGAGTATAAGGTTTGTGACAAAGTTATTTTTCTTTTTCCTTTTGTTATACCATAAAATAAAATTTTAAATTTTAAATAATATAATTACTTATTAATAAAATTAATAATTTTATTTTAACACGTTTGTTACTAGTTATGTGCATAAATTTTAGTTATTTCATTATAATTCGTAAAATATACAAAAATATTACATGTACTATGAATTTGGTCATTAAAGTCTTAATTCAAAATAAGAAAAATAATTTATCAGTTTCCTTCATTTTGAATTTTCTTATAAAACAATAAAGGTAATTGACCTTTTTGTACATTTTGCAAAGGTTAGAAACTAAAGTGCAACTTTTTCTAATTAAAATTAATGGCATATTGGTATTTTTCATAAATTAGTGATCAATTACGCACTAATATACATAAGTTAACAAACGTTTGGTAAAAAAAAACTTAAAGATCATTTTTGCTACTATGCAAAAGTTAAAGACCGATTGTGTCAAATTCCCTAATTCTAATCCTCAACTTATTGACGAAACTATCTTAGTCATGCACTAGATAAAATATATTGATAAATAACACTTTAGTGCTAGAATATAATCAAAGATATTATTCAAATTAGAAAAAAAAAAAAAAAAAATGCAATGTACATCTTATAGGTTCAAAAAAGACAATGAATTTATATTCTACAGCTCATGTTTGACACGAACCAGAAAACATGCCAGCATTCAGAACTTTCTTTTTTTGACGTGCATAAAGAGTCAAAGTACAACAACAAATATCAATCATAAACCTTTAGAAGAAAACAACTAATGACAATTAACACACACAAAATCAGAAAGCAACAAATAATAAAGGAGGGAACTAAATCTGGACATCCACTAGTCCACTTTTGCACAAACACAACCATAAATTTGGACATCACATAGTCCACCTTCGCGCACACACAACCATTTTGCAATAGTATTTGAAAGCTGATTTGAAAAATACGTTGGTGCATTTAAGAATGGTTAGAAAATTGGTTTTATAAAATAGTTTTGACCATTTTTTGACCAATTAATTAAGTGAGTCTCGTGGTTGGAAATGATAATTTCTTTGACCAAGTTTGTTCTATTCCACGAGTAGAATAACTTAGTATATTTAGCATATGTTTGGTAGTCTTGAAGTTATATTTTAAGTGCTTATATTATAAATTGTGGGTGAATGTGTGGATAAAAAATAAGTTGTAAGTTATGAGTTCTATAAAATGTGTGGATAAAAAGTATGTTTGACTAGTTTGACCAACTAAAATTATAATTTATAGTTTCTTAAAATCAATTTCAGGTGAATAAGAAATTAAATCCAAAGTATGCCACTTAAATAAGGAAATGTGGAATTGAAAAATAATAGGAATTAGAAAAGTATCAATCCCACATTGGCAAAATAGCAAAGTAGACATCTTAAATAGCTCAAATTGTACAATTGGGTTTGGGTCCCAAGGAGTACCAATTGTCTTTACACGGTAGGAGACCTACTAAAGTCCACACGCGCAGTCCAGGTCTCGGGCAAAAAGGTTTATAACTTTTTATAGAAATAAAAAAAAGTATTTTATTTCAAACCTCCCAGATTGCGAAACGCCGAAACGTGGCAATTCAGTCAACTTCCTCAGATCGCGCCACGTGTCAATTGCTTATAGAATCTGTCCGGACATACATGTTTGTCTGAATAGATGAGTTATGTTTCAGACATAACATTTCAGAAGTTGTGCCTTTTGAGACACAAATTTCTAACACCTATAAATAGGTCCCCATATCCAGAAAAATTATTCATTCCAAATTTGTCTTCTGCAGTCTAATATTCTTTGCTTCTTGCACTATTCTGTGTTCTCCATTTCAATCCCTAAATATTTGTCTACATTCTAATTTCGTTCAAGAGTTCAAAACTTTAGTAGATTCGTTGGTATTGTAATTTGAAGTGCTTCTATTACAATACGAGGTCGTTGTATTTTGGGAGACGAGTGCCGAAGATTCGTTAGCATTATCGTCTTAAGGACAAAAAGTCGAACTATTGTCTCGACCAACATTTATTTATTCGTCTAATTATTCAAGTAAGCCGTTAGTCTGTTCAATTTTCTACACGTGGTTATTTAATTAAACGAATATAAATTATTTATTATTTTACCAACAATAATATCTACAAATAATCATGTAAAACAATTTAGCAACTCAATGTCAATTATCCAACAAAATACAGAAACATGACTAAAACTATTTTCTTCCATGGGATAAAGAATCCCCAATGTCAATTATCCAACAAAATACAGAAATATGATTAAAACTAAAAATATAAAAAAGTTAGCAACTTCAGTTCAATACAAGATCATCACAGGTACAAACAAAATAATTAGACCAAAGAAGACAACTGAAACAATAAATAAGTCTCATCTTGCAGGTCATTAATCAATATATCTTAGACAGTTATAAAATTTATGATATATGTGGGTCTGGGCGTCGGGTGGATCGGTTCGGATATTTCAATACCCGGAACCACCTGTTACAGTTCGGGTATTTCGTAAATGGAATCGTTCGGTTCCATGTAATTATTGGAACCAAATCCGAACCGGACCCGTCGGTTCCGGTTTCGGTTCCGGTTCGGTTCTACCCATAACATTTTTTTTAAAAAAATCTCTAGTTGACAACATGTTTTGAAAAAATTAAAATTACAAACCCGTTAACATTAAAGTATGTTAGATATTAAAACAATTTATGAAAGATATAAAACATTAACCGGAAGAATAGACACCAAAATTGCAAACTCATAATTGAGGATTCATTTCGATTAAAAGGAATTTCGCCTCACGCAATCTCACTTTGTGTGTTGAGTGAGAAAGAGATATGAGGGAAAGTGCGAGATGAAGATAATGTTTGTATTGAGCATCTCAAGAAATAACGGTTGAAAATTTATGATTTGAGTAATTACAATTGGATTAATTGAGTTTAAGTTTAAGAGTGATGAGTTTTGTACTTTTTGTTTGGATCTTAGATATTTGGACTCTTGTTTTTGGTACCATGGTGTTGTCATGAGTTAAGGTGAATAAATTGTAAAAATAAAAATTATAAAAAATGACAAGTTCGGTTCCAATCCAGTACACACACGGTTCTAGTTCAAGAACCAAGAACCGAAACACAGTCGGGTTCTCGGTTCTCGGTTCCCTGTTCCTATTTAATTTTTTGGAACCAAACTAGAACCTCCGGTTCCGTTCCGGTTCCGGTTCGGGTTCGGTTCGGAAGGTTCGGTTCCGATTAAAATGTCCACCCCTAGATATATGAATGCACTAACTACATCCTTTAGATACATAACGTAATACAACCGTCTCATAAAAGAAACCACACTAATTGAAAATCAATGTCGTTCTTCATACAGAAATATCCATAATCAATATTTCCAATTGAACAATCAAATTTATGTAGTAGCTATGATCACGGTAGGACATCCCTCAAGAGGAGGCATTGGCAATTGTATCCAATTTTAGTTTTTCCGAAAAACTAAAATTCCAGTACATACGATCTAACAGTTTTACAGTACCAATAATCAAATCAAACAATTAATAGAAAAACCAATTACCCATTAGTTTTTTCAAACTCCCAAACAGCTCACAACACTTTAAAGCTTGACAAAAATATTAAATATTACCACCTAACTCAAATCGCCACAAGAAAAAAAAAAAAAAAACAAATTCTACTTCATATTGTGCCTTAAAATAAACCGATGCATACCCTTTTTTTGGGATGTAAATACACTAACGGTACTACAAATGACACCGTAATTGTACGAACGCTATTCTTAAATAACCAAAAAATAAAAAATAAGAAAAAAAAAATTAAAACCTCAAAATAAGAAGAAAAAAAAGGGTACTGAATTTAATATTAAATCACAAAACCATACAGTATAATGCAACACTCCAATCTTGAACTTACTATAAATGTATCGAAAATTGGCGCAAATGGTTCCTAACATATGATATTAGTGCGTAAATAATCTCTAAGCTTTTATTTTTGGTGGAGTGGTCCATAACCTATCCATTTAGGTGTGCAACTAGTCATTTTTTTCCGAATTCTGTTAAAAACTTATCCATTTAGGTACGCAAATATTCCCTCTCATTTTTTTTTTTTTGTTTTTATTAGTGGGGTAAAATTGTCAAGTTACATTTCTCTACTTTTTTTCAATTGCCCTTTATCCTTAGTGTAGAAATTATCCCTAACATTTGTTTTTTTTTTTGTGATCAAAATTGTAGCTATATATATTTTGGTCTTGTGATTGGTCATTATTTGATAAAAAAGACAAAAATACTCTTAATTTTAATTAAAAAATTTTGCAATTGGATTCCTAACCTTTGCAAAAAGAGAAAATGGGTCCGATACTTTAATTTTTTTATAAAAAATTAAAAGAAACTAACAAATTGATAATATACTAAATTATTTTGTATATTTTATGAACTATTATAAAATAACTAAAACTTAAGCTCATAATTATTAACAAATGTGCTAATTAAAATTATTTTGCCATTTGTAAATTTGTTAATAATTATGACTTGTAATTTTAGTCATTTTCTAATAGTTCATAAAATATACAAAATAATTGAGTATATTATCAATTTGTTAGTTTTTTTTTATTTTTATAAAAAATTTAAAGTATCAGACTCATTTTCACTTTTTACAAAGGTTAGGAATCCAATTACAAATTTCTTTAATTAAAACTAAGGGTATTTTAGTCTTTTTTCATCAAATAAGGACCAATTGCGCACTAAGACATATAGATTAGGGACTGTTGCGTCAAAAAATAAAAATTATGGACTATTTCCACACTAAGAGTAAAGGTTAGGGACCATTTGCGCCAATTGAAACAAAGTAAAGAAATATAACTTGACAATTTTACCCCACTAATAAAGAAAAAAAAAAAGAGAGATGGACTATTTCATGCACCTAAATGGATGGGTTTTTAATGGAATCTGAAAAAAAAGACTAATCACAAGACCTAAATAGATATGTTGAGACCACTTCACAAAAAATGAAAGGTTATAGATCATTCTAAAGACTAATGTCATACGTTAGGGATTATTTGTACCAATTTCCCTACCTATATTAATAAAAAATGTATATGTATTCAAACAGTGAAAAAATTAGAAGGAAATAGATCAACCCACCAACAAATGATGCATGGGTTAATTTGTGTCAATTATAATGATTTTGTGTTGTTTCAAGTGCATTGTAGCATTGTTGGACCATCCGTGTCAAGTAAATACTAATATGACTTTTCGTTTTAGTACAACTGTTATAAATAAAGTTCTTGTCAGTAGAATTTTTATTAGTATAACTTTTTTTAAAAAATTAGCGTATGTTTGATTGGCTTTAAAAATAGTTTATTTGAAGTGGTCAAATAAACTCAGCTGCCGGGCCCACCATCACTTTTTTTTGTAAGATGATAATATTTCATTATTTTCAATTTTACCCTGGACAATATTGTCCGGTCCCACTACTATTTGAAATTGTGGCTGCATGTGTATATTGTAATCTTTTCAATGGTCAAATATTGTGGCTCAATGAAGGAAATATTGTCGCCACAATATTTGACCATTGAAAAGATTACAATATACACATGCAGCCACAATTTCAAACAGTACTGGGACCGGACAATATTGTCCAGGGTAAAATTGAAAATAATGAAATATTGTCATCTTACAAAAAAAAAAAATGATGGTGGGCCCTAGGGGTGGGCATTTTATCCGGAACCGTGGGATTCGGTCTGGTTTCTATCACTAAATAAATGGATCCGGTTTCTAAAGAACGAGAAACCGATTTGATTCCGGATACCCTTTAGAACCTAAAAATTTAATTTTATTTTTATTTTTAGATTTGCAATTTTTTTTTTTTTTTTCACTTT
Source organism: Forsythia suspensa (assembly GCA_023638005.1). NCBI lineage: Eukaryota > Viridiplantae > Streptophyta > Magnoliopsida > Lamiales > Oleaceae > Forsythia > Forsythia suspensa. The sequence continues at coordinate 32,909,353 of CM042666.1, forward strand.
CATATTTTTTTTTTATCAAATTAACTCCATTATACATTAATCCAAAAGCCAAAGGAAAACAAATTAACCCATGACCCATTAGTGATGAATCCATTACAGCATTATCCAAACCCAATAATTTATTTGCACTACCCAATGCCCATTTTCAAAATTAATATTGACTAATAGATCAGGGACCAAAAGTATGAAAACGAGTAAATAACTAATAATCTAATTCACATTATTGAATGTTTTTCATGCTATTTTTTTGTGCCTATAATTTAAAAAATTTGTTTATTTGTGCATTTAGTTTGAAATGACGATTATTAAAAAAAAACCGGATAGAACCGAAACCGATGGTTCTGGATTCGGTTCGGTTCCGGTTGAAAGTGGGTGGTTCCTGTTATTTTTACAAAATACCCGAACATGAACAGGTGGTTCCTGTTTTTCTACTATCCGAACCGAACCACCCGACGCCCACCCCTAGTGGGCCCCGACAGTTGAGTTTATTTGACCACCTCAAATAAACTATTTTTAAATCCAATCAAACGCACGCTTAGTAAAAAAAAAATTGACTCTTTGACTATCAATTTAAAAAAGAGATTTTGGCACAAATGGTTCTTAACATTTGTTCTTAGTGTGAAATTGGTCCATAACGTTTATTTTTGGCAAACAAATCCCTAACCTATGTATTTTGGTGCAAAATTGATCCTTATGGCAAATATGTCTTTAGTCTTAATAAGAAGAAATTGTATGTGGATTCCTAATCATTACAAAATGTGTAAATAGGTCCAATACTTTTATTTTTTTATAAAAAAATTAAAGAAAACTAATGAGTTTTTTTTTTTTTAGAATTAACACTTTAGTGGTAAACATGTCAAATAAAATTATCATTTTCATTATTAAGTAATTATATTATTCAAAGAAGGAGAAATCATTTTTCTCCCAATTTACTTATAAAAATTTTCTCCTCTTTACTTTAAAAATTAAGTTATATAAATAACAAAATGACGTATGTAATTTTATGACATTGAACTAATCTTATTACATTTTTATTTAACATAAAAATACTAATAAAAATTAATTTACACATTATGTGTTTTATTTCTGAACGAAAATAAAACGATAAATTAAAATATGAAGAATATAGTTGGATTTCTAATATTTGTAGTTAATAAAATTATAATTGAATTAAATAAAAGTATTTGAACAACAAGTTTGTGACAATTTTTTTTTATACAACAATAAAATAAAAATTTAAATTTTAAATAATATAGTTACTTAGTAATAAAAATAATAATTTTATATGACATATTTATTACTAATGTGTTAATTTAAAAAAAAAACTCATTAGTTTTCTTTATTTTTTTATAAAAAATAAATGTATTGGACCTATTTGTACATTTTGTAATGATTGGGAATCCACATACAATTTCTTTTAATTAAAACTAATGGTATATTTGTATTTTTCATTCCATAATAATCAATTTCGCATAAAAATACATAAGTTAGGGACTTGTTTGTCCAAAAAATAAACGTTAGGGACCAATTCCACACTAAGGGCAAAGGTTATGAATCATTTGCGCCAAAATCCCTTTAAAAAATGCTATAAATATTAAATTGATATTTAGCAACATCTATACTACCTCCAAAAGACCCTAAAAGGAGAAACTTTTTTGACCAAAATATCCTCACTCATATTTTAGATTTTTCAATTTTCCCTTGATTTATATCTATATTACATCTAAAAGGTCATTATCTATCTATACTACATCTAAAAGACCATAAAATTATATATATATATATATATATATATATATATATATATATATATATATATATATATATACATCTAAAAGGCCCTAATCTATCTATACTACATCTAAAATGCCCTCACTCATATTTTAGACTTTTCAATTTATCATTGATTAATATAAAGTGCCTTTAAAATTAGTTCACTAAATTTTAATTAAGGCCTCTAAAATTCTCCACCTATTAATCTACCCCCACTCCTTTATTTTCATGTATTGAATATAATTAATTAGAATCACTAGCCTCCAACTCTAACTATCATTCATCACTCCAATTCACTATTGTATCAATTTATTAATGGATCGGATGCTTTTCGCAATGAGGTTTAAGATCGTATACAAAATTGTGAAGGGACCATGGACCGTGAGCAGTAGATTGAAAATTACTCTTCATGCATATTACGTGAAGCCCTAAATTATTATTACCACAAATGACCTAATTATCTTGAAATACATGGTGATATTGGTAGCTCAGCAATCGCCACGCAATTTTGCACCTGGCTTTGGGGTGTGTTACAACGGTGACAGTTGATATGGATTTCTTGGTGGATGTGCAGTCGGAGGAGGAATTGCTGGAGAAATTGTTTGATGATGTCAGGATTTGTCAGATGAAGATGAATTTTTCAGCATTTGTTGATAAAGCCATGCCATCAAAAAACGTTTTGCCCAACGAAGATGAAAATTAAAATGAAGATAATAATGAGTTTTATTGTTAATTTTATCATTGGTAAGTTTATGATTTTTCTCAATCATGATGAAAAATGGTCGGTAAAATAGAAAATTTTTGTACACCTTACATATCTGTAATTTTGTATACCTTATATTAAAGACACATAGTCCTAATAGATACAAAATCCTTATAATAAAATGATCTTTAGAAAACCAACATCACGACGCAAGTAGTTGAGCATCTATACTTTTTAGAGGTTGAAGAAGCGTGACTTTTGAGGTAGTCCATTGTTTTTCCAAATTTCTAATTAGCAAATTGAAAATTTCTTTAATCTTTTAATCCAACTAATACGAGATACTAATTGATAGTTAGATAGATAAAATAAAAAATAGCTATCGAACTTTCATTATTTAAAAGTTTTAACAAACAAAAGTAAATTTAAGATGTTATTACAAAATAACGTGCAAAGCACGTGTTCTTAACTAGTAACTACAAAAGTGCTTTACTACGTACTTATATGACTATATTTTAATAATTTATCCATAAATAATATTTATTCCATCCCATAAAATCTATTAAAATTAATTTAAAATAAATTAGTGTGGCATTATTATTTCAATACATTATCATATTATTTTTTCTATAGTATATTTTAACACGTCAACATATGACTTATACATATTACATTTCATATTTAGAATGATAAATAATAATATAAATTAAGATAAAACATGTTATAAACATTTCAAAAAGAATCTTTAAATTATAAAAATAATGTAATATTTCATCACTATATTGATGCGTAGAATAATTTGGATATATTTTATATTTTAGTAAATTAATAAATATAATTTTAATAAGGCTAACTATATTCTTACTACAATTTTTCTTTGCAGCAACACATTTTAACTGCAATAAATATTCTTAACTTTTGCTCATTGTTGCACTTATGATTCCAACTTTCTTTTGTCTTGTTATTATCATCAATTTTCTATTAATTAGCAAATCTTGTTTTGATGACACAATTTTTGTCCCAAAATTCGTTAAGAGGTCATAAAAAAACTCATCTCGCCTCATCAATTTAAATAAACAAAAAAAAATACGAATACAAAAATTTGATAATGAATATCTATATAAAAATTGTCATCGGAGACAAAATATGCTAATTAATTGAAAGTTGTGATAGAAAGAAAAAAGTTAGAGACATAAGTGTGATAATTAGAAAAAATTAGGGACCTTAATTACAATTAAAATGTGGTGCATTAAAGAAAAACCGTGGCGTGAATATAATTACCTTTTTGTTAATTTAAAAGTTTCATTAAACACACATTTCAATTTCTCATATAAGCTGAATGCAAATCTTTTTGAAGAAACTCAAAATTTGAACTTCTGTAATACAACTATAACAAAATTGTTTTTTTATTCAATAAGCACTTTTAGAGTTTAACCAAAATTTCATTATTTTAAGGGAAATTGGTGCAAATGGTCTCTAACGCCCTAATCTTTCATTTTTGGTAGAGTGGTCCTCAACCTATCCATTTAGGTGCGCAATTGGTCATTTTTACGGATTTTGTTAAAAATCTATCCATTTAGGTGTGCAAATGGTCTCTCTTATTTTTTTTATCTTTATTAGTTGAGGTAAAATTGTCAAGTTACATTTTTCTACTTTCTTTCAATTGGCACAAATAGTCCATAACCTTTACCCTTAGTGTGGAAATGGTCTATAACATTTGTTTTTTGGCTCAACAGTCCATAATCTATATGTTTTGGTGCATAATTGGTCATTATTTAATGAAAAATACAAAAATACCCTTAGTTTTAATTAAAGAAATTTGTAATTGAATTCATAATCTTTGCAAAAAGTGAAAATGGGTTCGATACTTTAATTTTTTTTTATATAAAAATTTAAAGAAACTAACAAATTGATAATATACTAAATTATTTTATATATTTTATGAACTATTATAAAATAACTAAAATTTAAGCTCATAATTATTAACAAATGTGTTCATTAAAATTATTTTACCATTTGTAAATTTGTTAATAATTATGAGCTTAAATTTTAGTTATTTTATAATAGTTCATAAAATATACAAAATAATTTAGTATATTATCAATTTGTTAGTTTCTTTTAATTTTTATAAAAAAATTAAAGTATCGAATCCATTTTTACTTTTTACAAAGGTTATGAATCTAATTACAATTTTTTAAAATTAAAACTAAGTGTATTTTTGTATTTTTCATTAAATAAGGACCAATTATGCACCAAAACATATAGGTTAGGTACTATTGCGCTAAAAAACAAATGTTAAGGACCATTTACACACTAAGAATAAAGATTAAGGACCATTTGCAGCAATTGAGATAAAGTAAAGAAATGTAACTTGACAATTTTACCCTCACTAATAAAGACAAAAAAAAAATGAGATGGACCATTTGCGCACTTAAATGGATAGGGTTTTAACGGAATCTGTAAAAAGGACAAATTGCGCACCTAAATGGATAGGTTGGGGATCACTCTACTAAAAATAAAAGGTTAGAACTATTTGCGCACTAATATCATACGTTAAGGATCATTTACACCAATTTTCTTAAATATATCTACAAAGAGGTATGAAATCCTAAAAGATTGAAACTTTGATCAGATTCCCGAATAATAAAAACTATAAATTCATGCAAGTGGTACACTAATTAAATCGTACTCCAAATTTTTGATACGTCAACGGTGAAGAAGGATGAAGAAGAAGGAATGTGGGTGGATTGTATAACGTGAACTGTGTAATTAATAAACGTAGGACATAAAAAAATTATTTGAATTAATTAGGGTTAAAATTGATATTTTAATAAATGATAATTGAAAAAACTAAAAGTAGAATATGATAATCTACTATTTTTGCTGCTTCTTAAAATTTGTTGTCACATGATACAGTTATTTTATAATCACTTTGTTTAAATTTACCAAACGCTTAAAACTTCTGATTGTTTGACAATCAGAAGTTGAGATCTAAAATCAATTCCAAACAGACCATAACATGGAATGACTTGTGTGTGGGTACACGTTAATTAATGCAAGTATTGTTTGAATTTTAATATCTACTCGAATAATATATAGTACTTGACCATGATCGCGTACGGTGAAATTAACGTTGATAAATCTTGTATAAAGCGATAGCTACTTGAGTCGAGCTCTGTAGTGGAGCTCTGCACCACTACTAAATAGTTAATTTACATTATCAAATAAATTCAGTCCACTATAGAAAATTTGTTTTACTAACACGATATATCTTCCTATATGAATAGTTGTGTCCTCTTCACATTTTTGGAGATCATGCACAATAGCTAATACACTGCCAAAATTTTCTCTTATATAACCTTGAACACTCTAGTTGTTAGCAGAGTTTCTTAAGACTTAGCACCACACCCGTGCGAAAGAAATTCCGACAAACAAATTACGTAAGTGTTCGAGTTACACAAATATTAGATCTTTGAGTGTTTACAAAAAAAATCATTTTACGAAATGAAAAATTAAAACGGGTACCAAATGAGATTTACAATTTTGTTAACGGGACATTTTAAATTTTTTCATAACATTCAAATATAGAAACAATTATATTTGATTAAAGCTAAAGGTTGCAACCTACGTTCAACGGAGCAAAACGTCTCATTGTGACTAAATTGAACAAAATTAAACTTTAATGATGAGTTTGGAACAGACAAAAATTTGATTTACTAAAATGAAATCTAGCTCAAAGTTGAGTGACCTCATCGGTGTAAAATATTTGCCTTTCGTACCATCTTTTACGAGTATTGTGCCTTTTCATTTATATTAGTTAAGAATACGTACGTTGCAGTTGAGTGATTTTGTAATAATATTATGATTTTTTAATTTTAAAATTATCGATGAATATAACATGAAACTCATTTTCAATCATAAGTTCATCAATGATTATAACCAACTAAAGAATTATATTCAAACTTCTTGGTAAAACATATGGTTCATTAAAAAATACATGACTTACGTAAATATTAAGTTTGAAAGATTATTGATACTTTTTAATTATATTTTAAAGCATATATCTAATGACATATCGAAAAATCAACTTTCTTTTATGAAAATTAGTATCAAATTCTAAAATACATAAAAATAGTAGATATAAGTATAACACAATTTTTCATTGATTTTACGTATTTATATCATTATAAAAAGCACACGAAAACAAAATATTTAGCCTTTTTAGGTAATTATTTCTCGGAAAAGAATCTCAAAATTCTTTGACATAAGATAAAGAAGAATTTTTATATCATCCATATCCATTCGCCTTCATCTCGAAATATTATTAAATTTCAAGAAAATTCAAAACAACCGGATATTTGGACAATGATTTTAACTCATCACATAAAACTACTTATTATTCGAGATTTACCTTCACCTTATATATAACATGACTCACTTTATCCAAGTTATGTAACCTCACCAGCGTCTTTGAAAGAGTTAGAAAGAACACCAATTCTCCTTGTTCTAACTCGTTCTTCCACAACAAATATACATTTAATTGCTTACAAAATGACATAAAATATCATTCGAGCTTAAATCCCTTTGTTATCAAGACTACCACAATAATAACATTTTTACATCGAACAAATATTCTAAATCAAGAAAAAAAGATATAGAAATCAAATTTTAAAATCAATATTACCATCATATATATTCTTAAAATTAGTGAATCATTCATGGAAAATTAACACATCCATTATTACCACATTATTATCAAACTAATTATCAAAGATTAAAAATCGTCATTGCGAAGAAAAAAAATATTCTTGGCATAATAAAAAACAAAGACGAATAACAAAGGAAGAAAGTACGAATCAATAATAAGAAAGTCAAAATGCAAAGTCAAAATCATCTTGTTTTGTTATGTTGATGAATGAATTTGCTTAAATTCTCGTGTATAATAAGATTGACTCTTTGATTGTTTACAATTAAAGATAATAATTTCAATATATTAAAAAATTTATTAGTATATTTTTATTTATTTTCATTAATTACAATATATAATAAAATTTAAAGAGACAAATCACTTTTAATGATCAAAATACAATATTTATATAGTATTAAATAGTTTAAATTAAAGCCAAAATAAATTATATTAATTGAAAGATGATTTTAGGAATTATAAATTATTTGAGGAGCAATATCGTCCAAAAATATTTCTCCCTTTAAGGGACTTTTAGAATTAGTATAAATTTAGGATTGAGTTCTAATTGAGAATATTTCTGCATAGTACGCCATTGTCGAAAATCCATTATCAAAATGTATCTTAAACACTTGTATTGGATAGCAAATGCAATTCCTTAGATTTGATTGCAAATGGGAAGTATAAGATTAAATATGTCATTCTGTGTATCATATAAATAAAAGATCTTTAAAATATATTAAATGATAGATTCAAAAAATAAAAGGTTGACCTGTTCTATTGAGCCCCTTCAAGGTATCTTCTCTAGTTCCTCTTCCCTTGGTTTAATTCTGAAATATGAAAATATGCCATGAACTTATCCTCAACAGATGAGGGATTGTACTGTTTCTTATTTAATCTCAAACACGAGTTTGGTATCTAAGTGAGCTAGTTGAGTTGGTTGAGATTTACTCCCCTATGAGAAAAGGTCTAGATTAATGGTATTTGCATCAACAAATTAATTAAAATATTCTAGAGAACTCTGCATATTAGTTAAAAACACTAAAATTTCTTTACAAGGAGATTCATGAGTATGTTCGATCAAAATGTACATTGCTAATGAGTTAGACTTGTATCCCATCGCTCGTGTTCTAATTTTTTATTTTTTTTTTTTTTTTTTGGATTTTTTCGTTCTTCCTTATTTTGTTTTGGGTTGGGGGTGGGGTGGGGTGGGGTGAGGTGGGGTGGGGTGGGGGTTTAGCTACTCTCCTTCAAAGTTGTGGCCATGTGAAAGTCTGGCCATGTGAAAGTCTGAGAGCTTAAAGTAAGTTCCCGATCTCGAAAAACCTTCACGTGATCGAAATATTCTTACCAACTTTTATTACACTCTTTGGTTCAAGCTTCGTAATTGAAAATACGCTATCTCGATTTGATTTAATTAGAACTCTACTTGTTTGGTAAATTTTTTATAGATTATAAACCTGTGAGTTCTACAAAATGTGCGAATAAAAAGTGATAAAATTTGTGGGTCTTACTAATCATGGATAAAAATGATATTTGATCAACTTATAAGTCTTTAACAGGTTGTCGTGGGGATTTAATGTGTTTAATAATTCTGCAAGTGTACAGATCGCTCAAGTAATAACATGGATTATGAGTCCAAGTATCGTATCCACTGGAATTTAGATAGTTCAATTGCAATTAAATTAACCTTAACCGAATCTGTTAACTTTAGAAATTTGGTATTTAAGAACTAATTAAAATCAACTAAAAATAATTAAATAATTATAATTCAAATATCTAAAAATTAGATTAATGAAAATTATTTTAACTTGAAGAAAGAAAAGTACTAGGATCTCGAATCCACTTATAATTGTTAATTCATCTATCTCGATTCTTAGTTTTGACAGAATATATCAGTTATGAAGATCAACATCCTTAAATTATTTAACAGTTTCTTTCAAATAAAATTAAACATATTCATAAATATGACTCGACTATATCTCTATGACGAATGTAAATACAAACGAATGCATTAAGTCTATGTGGATAATTAAAGATTACCTAAAGTATAGCGGTATATTTCTATCTCATATCGAATTTTAAAATAATTAAAATATTGTCTAGCCTAGTTTTGATCTTTCGATAGTAAAACATACCATAACACTCATACAATTATTGCGCACATAATTGTAGATTCAAATAAATCAACATTAATTATTCAAAACTATATTGAAATAGATTATCAAAAACCACGTCTTTGGATAGAAGAATTTAAATTACAAGCTTCATCGTAATTCTAGCACAAAATAAACTAGCCTATCATACTAATAATAAGAAAATAAAGAGAAGAAGAAAATATGGAATTCATCACCCGGAGAAGAAGAAAACTCAAAAAGACGATGCCTTGATCTGATGTTCGATTGAATTATTGAAAGAGCAATTATTGATCTCTGGTTGGTATTGTCGTTTCTTGTTTTTCTCTCCAAAATTCCACACCCTTGTTATGAGTTAATAACTCATATATATAGTACCCAAATGGTGCCTAAAAGATCCCAAAATATTATAAAATCCGCAGCCCAAAACGTATTAGTACTCAAAAAGGAAATAACATTTCCCGCATCTAGAAATAGGCTCAGGCGATCCTGTGCAATCGCCTGAACAACGGGTTTTGCGTTACCTTCTTTCATCTGGCATTGGGCGCTCGCCCAGGATACAGCTTAATTTTTTCTGAATTTGCACCTTTAGTCCTCCAAGTTTGGATGTTGTCTTCTTTAATTCTCAATACTTTTAATAACCTCCAATTTGGTCTTCCAAGCTTCAATTGAGTATAATTTGATCCTCATACTTCTGAAATATCTTCTAATTTATTGATCTTTTCATCCAACCTTCTTCAATTGCTCATAGACGGATCTAAAACTGAAATAAAAGTAATAATACACTAAATTAAGTAAAAATTCAATAAAATGATGGGATAAAAGCTTAGTTTAAAAGTCCGAATAAGTGCACAAAATGTATTTATCAACAGTGACAGACATATAATTTTATTTAAGAGGGAGAACTACGTAAAGAAAAAAAATCCACGCGTTTGAAGAAATTGAAGAAAGTGGAGTTTGGCGTGCAATGAAGGGCAAATAAGATAGGGGGGATGAATTGTTGAAGCTGAAATCTAAATCTTATTCAATTTTTTAGAGTGGCCTCACCCTTCTCTTGTCTCTTACTATGTCTGCCCGACCATGAGTACTTGTAAGTACTTTTAAACATAAGTTTTTGACCGATATTTAGATGACAATTTAGGTGATAGAAACATAATTACTATTGACCCCATTTTTGTTAGATGAATTGAACAAAAACGTAAACCTGAGAATGAAGTGATAAAATAAGCAGGAAGATAGGAAACTGCAAACCGAGGCATGTGTTAACACAATTTTCTTAAAACTGATTCGCTCCCCTCTTAGTAACTTCTTGAGGGTTATGAACGTCTGCTTCCCGTGATACAACAGAACAACTAGTAGCACGAAGTTGCTAAACCAACAAACTAAACTCTTCGCTAGAACGATTATCACTACAAGGAGAAAAGAAAACTTGGAGGAAGAAAAGTTGAATTTTTGATGTGTTGAATTGAGAAAAAAAGACGTGTTTATATAGGCATTAGAGTGACCTTCCAATTCCAATTCCAATTCCAAATCCAAGGTAAGTTACATGAGTTACAAGAGTTACAATACATGAAAGGGTTGAGAGTTGAGAAGTTAGAAGGTGAGCTTTAATTTTCATTCACCAAATTACTTATTATCCAACAATCCCTCACATGAATAGAAATTGATAGAGACACGGAAGACTTGGTGATAAAGTTCAACGTCCGAAACTTGCATAGGATATGTAGGTCCCTTTGAACCTTCCATCGTGAAAGTATATTTACTTTACTAGCTAACCAGTAGACGTGATGTTCTTGAAGCTGTTACGCGTTTCGTAAACGATGATATACCTCACACGTAATTCTTCCTGACATAGTTCAGTTCTCATTGTTATGTTCATTTATGGCCGTGAACATATGCCTGGTTCTGTGAGAATTTTCAAGATTTGCGCCTCACACAATTCTCTTAGAAGCGGCCCCATTTCTCTCTCACATATGTGATTTCGTAAGAATCATTAAAAGCTTATTACTTATCATTTCCCTTACGGGTATCACTGTTTCATCAAAGGAATAGACAGGAGATAACTCCCACAGAGATCTAATTAAGTATTTATAATTAGGTTGTACATTTGAACCTAGATCTTGGGATCTCCAGTCAACTAGGTTGGGTTTCCATTGTATTAACTTATTATTCCAAATGTTTAAGTCTCATTTCTTTTGACGACTTTTCAACTAACTCTCTATTCAAACATTTAGTTAGTGGATCCGCAATATTATCGTTTGACTTTACATAGTCAATAGAGATAACTCAGGTTGAGAGTAGTTTTCTTATGGTATTATGTCTCGACGTATGTGTCTAGACTTACCATTATACATGTTACTCTGCGCCCTACCAATTGCAGATTGACTATCACAATGTATGCAAATTGATGGCATAGGCTTTGACCATCTAGGAATATCGTCTAGGAAGTGACGTAACCACTCAGCCTCTTCACCACACTTGTCTAAGGCTATAAACTCAGATTCCATAGTAGATCTAGCTATAACCGTCTGTTTAGAGGATTTTCATGATATAGCTGCACCTCCCAGTGTGAATACAAATCCACTTGTAGACTTTGAGTCTTTTATATCAGATACCCAATTAGTGCCACTGTATCCTTCAATAACTACCAGATATCTGGTATAGTGCAGTCCATAATCACGAGTATATCTCAAATACCTTAGTATTCTTATTATTCCTTTCCGATTGGTCAACTCTTGGATTACTCGTGTATCTACTCAATTTACTAACTGTGTAGGCTATGTCTGGTCTTGTACAACTCATCAAGTACATCAGACTTCCAATAATTCTAATTCTAGAGTATTCTACTTGAGAGATACTCTCGCCTCTATTCTTTGATAGATGCTGACTGGTATTTATTGATGTTCTAGCCATGTCAGAATCATCCTTGTTAAATTTGTCAAGAATTTTGTCCACATAGTGTGATTGACTTATGACAATTCCCTCTGATATTCTTGAAATTTTAATCCCAAGTATCACATCCGCTAAGCCTATATCCTTCATGTCAAATCTTGAATTTAACATGTATTTAGTAGATTTAATCATCTTATCGTTGCTTCCAACAATAAGCACGTCGTCAACGTAAAGACATAAAATGACATAGCCATTTTTAGTGTCTTGATATAAACGCATTTATCGCATTCGTTGATTTCGAATCCACATTCCATCATGACATGATCAAACTTTTCATGCCATTGTTTTAGAGCTTGATTCAAGCCATAGAATGACTTCACCAATTTACAGACTTTGCTCTCTTGCCCTGGAGCAGAAAAACCTTCATGTTGTTCCATGTAGATTTCTTCATCTAAATCTCAATTTTCACATCCATTTGATGTACTTCGAGATTTCACAACGCTGCAATTGCAAGTATCATCCTGATGGATGTTATTCTTATTCTTGGAGAATATGTATAAAAGTAATCAATGCCTTCTCTTTATCTCGTATCCTTTTATAACAAGTCGACCTTATACATTTCGATTGTTCTATCTCGCTTTCATTTTCTTTTTGAAAATTCATTTGTAGCCTAGTGGTTTGCATCCCGGAGGAAGATCCACTAGCTCCCATGTATGATTTTGTAGAATAGAATCTATCTCACTTTTAATTGCCTATTTCCATTGAGGTCCCATCAAGAATCCACAACTTTTTAAAGTTTTGAGGTTAACTTTCTAGCATATAAGTTAGAAAATTTGGACCAAATTTTTTTTCGAGTTTTAGCTCTTTTGCTACGTCTTGGTTCAACCACATCTTCTTCTTCTTGTTCTTGGTCCGGTGGCTTCATGTGTCCGTTTAGAGGAGCTTGCTTCCTCTTTGGATCTATGTGAAATACATGTTCAAAAAATGAAACATTTCTCGATTCTATTATCGTATTTTTATGTATATCTGAGATTTTAGATTCATACACAAGAAATTGATAAGCACTACTGTTATGTGCATAGCCAATAAAAATACACTCAACTGTTTTTTGACCTAAATTCACATTTTTAGGTGTAGGTATAACTACTTTGACTAGACACTCCCACACTTGCAAGTATTTATAGGAAGGCTTCATTCCTTTCCACAACTCGTATGTGGTATTCTCTTCTTTCTTTAGGAGCACCTTATTTAAAAAGTAATTAGTTGATAAAACAGCTTCCCCTCACATGTTTCGAGGTAACCCAAAACTTAATAGCATTGCATTCATCATTTCTTTTAAGGTACAATTTTTTCGTTCAGTAACACCATTTTGTTGAGGTGAATAAAGGTTTCATGTGTGATTCCACTTTGTGCACATAATTCAGCAAATGGTGATTCATATTCACCACCTCTTCACTTCTCAACACCTTAATTTTCTTGTTGAGTTGATTCTCAAGTTTATTCTTATAAAGAACAAATTTTTCTATAGCTTTGTCTTTACTTTTAAGTATATAGACATAACAATATTTTGTGCTATCGTCAACAAAAGTAATGAAGTACTTGTTGCCACCCATTGTTTGTACAGATTTTAAATCACACACGTTAGTGTGAATAAGATCAAGTGGTTCAGTTCTTCTTTCAATAGTTTGAAATGATGACCTTGTCAATTATGCCCCAACACACGTTTCACACTTGTTTTATAATCAATATGGAATGAAGGTATGGAATTCATGTTAATTAATTTACATAAAGTATCGTAATTAATATGTCCTAGTCTACCATGCCACAAATTGAAAGGCTCAAGTAAGTAAGAAGAAGAATTATTCACTTTATTAATTTTTGGCTTAACCGTCATTACATTGAGCTTAAAAAGCCCATCGGACACATAACCTTTTCAAAGAAACATTTCACTCTTAGACAAAATGACTTTATCTCGATTCAAACACCATACGAAAACCATGCTTGTTCAAGTGATGACCGGACACCGTGTTTTCTGAATCGCACAAAAAGCACATTGTTCAGAGTCAGCTCTTTCTCAGATGTCATATTTAAAACCACTTTGCCTTGGCCTTTGGTTTAAGATGTAGCTGAATTTTCCATAAACAACTTTTCTCCATTCTCAGTTGCTTCAAAAGAACTGAACATTTCTTTGTCCGAGCAGACATGTCGGGTAGCACTAGTATCAATCTACCATTCTCTTGGATTTGATCCCACCCGTTCACTTGAAATTTCTTCTGCGTGCGTGATTCATTTTAGACACATCATGTGTGATGTCATCAATGACATTTGCTTATTTCTTATTGTTTCTTCTTGGCAATCACACTCAGGAATCTATGACCTATTTTGTCAAAGTTGTAGCATTTTTCAAGAAATTTCTTCTTGGACACACTTCCTTTGATTCCATCTTTGGCCATTTTCCAAACTTGTTTTTGTTCGTCTTAGAACTTTAATCGTGCTCCATTATGTTTGCTTTAGCTACAAGAGAATTGAACATCTTCATTTGAAACCCTTGTTGTCTTATTCGATGTGAAATCTAACAATTAATTCTTCAATGTTCATTTCATTTCTCTTGTGTTTGAGATAATTTTTGAAATTTTTCCAGACCGGAGGTAGCTTTTCAATAATAGCTGCCACTTGGAAAGTTTCACTCAAACTCATTCCCTTGGCGTGAATCTCATGCAAGATCATTTGCAATTTTGTACTTGACTGATCACGGGTTTTGAGTCCACCATTTTATAATCGAGGAAGTGGCCAACAATGAATTTCTTAGCTCCCGCATCCTCAAAACTTGGCACTAGTGCTACAGTCTGGTTTTCAGTAGCCACAATTTGCCATTTTTTGAAACAAGAAGAAAAATTAATTCCAATTTTAAATAAAAAATTGAACAGTATAAACAATACTGTTTAAGAAAACTTGTTTTCGAATTTAGTTACACTTAAAAAAAAACGAACACTGAAATTCCAATAGAATTTTGGAATTCCTTGCTACATGACAAGAGACATCTGATAAATCTTTATTCACACTGAGCCAAGGTTTACTCTTGAAAAACATATGTTGGAGATAAGGCACTATTAATGGTTGAAAAAAAAAAAAACCTTACTATTACGGTTTAATTGGCAATTAAAAAACCATACCAGGTCAAGAAGAAAGTCACACGTAGAAGGCACATTGACATTAACTTTCCAGGATTAGGGATAATCATCTGAATATATAATAGCTATCACATGAATGTACAATTAGCATTTTGGCAGAAAAGAATATATTTTATTTTTGTTGAAGCTTGAAGAGATATACCAAAATTGTTCAGTTTCTGATTTTTTTTTTTTATTTTATAAAATCTTTTTTTTTTTTAATATAATCTGATTAACGAGTCTGTTTTCAAATTGTTAAATGAATTGAACAAAAACGTAAATTGCAGAATGAAGTGATAAAATAATCAGAAGATAGGAAACTGTAAACTGAGGCCTCTGTTAACACAATTTCTTTAAAATAGATTCGCTCTCCTATCGTAGCTTCTTGAGGTTTATGAACGTCTGCTTCCCAGGATATAACAGAATAACTGGTAGCACGAAGCAGCTAAACCAGCGAACTAAACTACGGTCAGAACAGTATCACCGCAAGAAGAAAAGAAAACTTGGAGGAAGAAAAGCTGAATTTTTTGATGTGTTGAATTGAGAAAAATGGACATGTTTATATAGGTCTTAGAGTAACTTTTCAATTCCAAATCCAAGGTAAGTAACATGAGTTACAAGAGTTACAATGATCGATGATTCTAGGGTTGAAGTTCAATTTAGGGCGGATGTTGATCATCAATCGGTTAAATATTGACCGTTGACCACCAACAACTCGATCTTGTTAGAAATATATGTATCAACCACACATTTGATTCGCCTCCAACACTAATGTAAAGAAAAACTTAAAATAAAGTCAAATCTATGGCAAAAAAAAAAGAGAGCAAAAGTTCTGATAAATACTTTATATATTCTTCAATTTTGCACCCCTCCTCCCTTCCAAATTATGCAATTATCATAATAAAGAGAAATAATAAATTCTTTACTTAAGGATTTATTCATGTAATTATCTTATTTTTTTACTTTCTCAAAGTTCAATGACCAAAAATGAGATTTTGAATTTAAAATAGACATTCTCTCTCTCTCTCACACACACACACACACACACACACACACACACACACACACACACCGTCTTTAACCAAGGAAATTTTATCTATACATCATATACATACATCGATACATCGAGAAAAAAAAATTGATGAAGCCAACACAATTTTTCAAGAAAATTCCAAAGACAGACGGACGGGGTCTCGCCATATGTGCTAGATCCGCTCACCAGTTACAATATATGAAAGGATTGAGAGTTGAGAAGTTGGAAGGTGAGTTTTAATTTTCATTCACCAAATTACTTATTTTCCAACAATTTTAGTTAAAAATAAATAAATATGCACAAGGAAAAAAAGGATTTATATGATAGAACCTCACATTAATGTTCAATTTATTTATTTATTTCAATTTATATAAATTTTAAAATTGCATTTTCACGCAGAAAGAACAAAAGGAGCAACAGAGTGACAAAATTTCGATAATTCTTCTTTTGTTGATTAATTTGCAATTTAAACTCAATTCTTTTACAAACAAATATATTTCGTTTTTTTTTTTTTACCAACACTCTATTCTTACGAATCTTTATTTACATAAGTTTACCAAATTCTAGAAATTTACACATGATCTCCACCTCTTGCCCTTCTCTAAGGGTGTGTTTGATTGAGAAGGGTGGAAAAAGGAAAAAAAATTCCATGTTACAAGAAAAATAAAATCCATCAAAAGGTGAGAAAACATTTTCCAACAAAGTGGCCAATTCATGCTTTAAGTGATTATACCTAGAATTTTTTTTTTTTTTTCATTTTTATCAAACAACTAAAGTTGGAAAACATTTTTCATGGATGTGACATTATTTTCCATGGATGTGACATTTTCCATGAAAAATGGTGCAATCAAACACAGCCTAATGTTTAATTGGATTCCATGGAAAAGAAAAAATTTTCCATGTAAGAAGGAAAAAAAACCACCAAACTGGTGAGAAAACATTTTTCACACTTTGGCCAAATGCATGCTTTAAGTGATTGCACCTTAGAGTTCATTTTCATTTTCCACCTTCAATCAAACAGTAAAAAATTGGAAAATATTTTCCTCAATGTGACATTATTTTCCATAAATGTGACATTTTCTATGAAAAATTGGTTTGGGAAGGGTGGAAAGGAAAAAAATTTCCATGTTACAAGGAAAATAAAAATCATCATTTTGGTGAGAAAATATTTTCTAATAAAATGGTCAAATCCATGCTTTAAATGATTGTACATTAGAATTTTTTATTTCTTTTTCCACCTTATATCAAATAGCCAAAGTTGGAAAATATTTTCCTCTGATTTGATATTATTTTCTATAGATATGAGCCATGGAAAATGGTGCAATCAAACACAACCTAAGTTCCTTGGTTTTGAGGGAAAAAAAGTATCCATAAAGTTTAATATAATTATTTAAGAAGACAACATTTTGACAAATAAAGATTCTTAATTTTAATTAATCTAATAATATAAATATATTAAATTTTTTATTGAGATGTGTTTGAAAGTGGGTATATGAATTTTAAATTTTTTAATATATTTGGATTGTTAAATTAATTTAAATTAAATGTCGTGATTATTTCACAAATTCATTGGTAGGAATATTGGTTTTCATTATCACGAATGTAGAAAGTTTTCTCCACTACGAATAGAAAAAATCTTCAACGTTAGGTATCCACTATATGCTTTTAATATCACCCCCTCAAACAAAACCATCTCTCAATCGATCTTTCATTTGTTCTACTCATTGTATCAATTTTAAAATTATAACCACTGCAATTCTTATTGTCATCTTCGTCGAGTCCATCGATCAAGAACAAAGGGTTCAATCTCGAGACCAATTCTCATAAACACTACGGTCAAATCCTAATGCAAAGAAGCGATATATTAGTTTAATTACCATAATATAATTTCTAGTTGTTTTTTATTTAGAAGATTTTCTTTGAAAGAAAGAAAAATGAAAATGGAAAATAGAAGGAAAATAATTTACACAACGTTAGCGGCGTCGTTTTACTCATTTGCCTGTTGCCTTCTTTCTACATTGAACCAGAAAAGAAGTCGCAGAGGGACGGAGTGAGAGAGCCCTAAACACATATTCAAGAGAGTAGAATCAAAGTAATTATGAGATTTGGTTTCGACGTAACGGAATCGGAACGAATATCCGATGGTGGCCGTCTATCTTTGAATTCGCCGTCGTCTATTCCATCTCCGAAAGCAGAAATCCAATGGGAACGAATATCCGATGGTGGCCGTCTATCTTTGACGTCGCCGTCGTCTATTCCGTCTCCGAAAGCAGAAATCCAATGGGTTCCGCTCCAGAACCACCCGCTCTTCTCTTCCACGGCGGACACCGCCGCAGACTCCAGAATGCCGAGGAATCTCATGGTTTGGGACGGGGCCTCTCGCCTTTACTTTTGGGATTCTAACAAAAAGTGCCTCCATAGAATATCCATTCGGTTGGGCGAACCCGACCCGGCTTCTATTCTGGCCGCTTCCCCCTCCAAGGTCGTTTTTTGTTTTCCGTCTTTACATTTTTTGCAATTTTTGTAGTTTTTTTTTTTTTTTTTGGTTTTTCGAATTTTAATGTAGAATATGTGAATGTGAATGGTGTAACAGTATGGTTTTATCATGACTGTAGGAGTTTTTTCAACTAGTAGAAGAAAAAGAGAATATATACATCCATTTGTCTTTAATATTCCTCACAAACGAAACTTGTTAATTTCAAAAGTGATTGCAATTGTACAGCCAACGTGGGAGAATGGTTTTTCTTATTTCTTCATAAGAAAAGATGTTGGCTTTATAGCCTACAAAGAGAACAAAATAACAGGAAGCTTTAACTCTAAAAACATGGGATTTTCCTAACAATGATTCAAATGTTCCTAACAACTAGGAATTATTCAATAACAAACATTCAACACTCTCCCTTAAACTAAATTGTCTAGATGCATTTAGTATACTTGACGTTGAACAAACACCAGCAGTCCTCTATGCTTTACAAAGGTTTCTAGCTTCAATGGTTTGGTCAAGATATCGACAACTTTGATCTCGACTTTTGCGAAGACACCGACCTACACAACTTCATCTTTCGTTAGATCACGTGAAAATGAAACCTAATATCAATATGTTTGCTCCTACCAATTTACAGAGAATTTTCCATAAACTTGCTAATTAAACTTATAACAAACATCATGTCCAGTCTCGTAGCTAATAAGTACATCAAGCTGCCAACCAATTGCTTGTAGAAGGTCTGATCAACTTTCACTCCTCCCTCATTCTTTGAAATTTTGAAACGAGGAACAATTGAATTTTGAGAAGGATTTCAATTCTCCATTTGGAATCTTTCTAAAATTTCTTGTGTATACATGCTCTGATTGATGAAGATGCCTGTAACAGATTGCACAACTTCTATTCCTAGGAAGTATCTTATCTCATCTTCTCTAAATCTGTCATTTCAAACGCCTCCTTCATAGAGAGTTTAAACTCTCTAATCATTGATTCATTATTTTTTGTGAATATTAAATCATCCACATATAAGCACACAATTAATAATTTACCTCCTTTTGTTTTGATGAATGATATGTGCTCATAAGGATATTTCTTGAACCCAGCCTTTGTGAAGTACCCTTCTATCCGGCTATAGCATGCTCTAGGTGTTTGTTTTAACCCATACAAGGCCTTCCTCAATTTGTAAACCTTGTGTTCATTCCTTTGCTCACATATCTTTGTGGTTGTTCAATAAAAACTTGCTCTTTCAGCTCTCCATGCAAGAAAGCTGATTTAACATCAAGTCGAAACAAGATTCAATCATTGAGTGCTGCAAATCACCAACCAAATTGTATCATGTCTCGCAACTGGTGCAAATACTTCAGAATAATCAATCCCATACTTTTGCGTGTACTCTTTTGCTACAAGTCGAGTCTTGAATTTGTCAACCTCTCTTTTTTCATTGAGCTTAGTTTTATAGATCCATTTTACACCTACTGCCTTTGCCTTTGCCCTTTTAGGAAGATCAACTAACTCCAAGGTGTCATTTTTCTTTATGGCTTTAATCTCGGCATCCATTTTTGTCTCCACTTTTTGATCTTTGATTGTTTCAATAAAAAAAAAATTGGATCACGCCACTGAGAGAGTCTGCAAGATAGATTTGAGGTCTTTATCACACGACTCTCCTCCATGCATATTCTTCCATCACTCCATCTAGTTTGGTCTTCTTCTTTAACGTGGCAAAATGTCAACGGTGTTTTAGTACTTCATTAGTGTCAAAGCTCAAGTAGTGCTTGTGTTGTCATCGGTTTGTTGCATTTTTTGTTGTGGCTCTTCATCACCATTTTCTTCAAGGTCTACGACACTTTCATTGATTCCATTGCCACTCCAATCCCAACAGCTTTTTCCATCAAAAACAACATCTTGAGAAGTGATAATCTTCTTTGTCAAAAGATTGTAGAGTCTGTAGGCCTTTGATTCTTCACTTACCCTAAGAAGCACACACTTGACCCCCTTGTCATCAAGTTTCTTCCTTCTTTCGTCTGGAACTCGTGCATGGGCTATACTCTTAAATATTCTGAAGTAGCTCACAACAGGTTTATTTCCAGACCAAGCTTCATGTGGAGTCACATTTTTTAGAACAAACGTGGGACTTCTATTGAGCACCATGTACACTCCAATTGACAGCCTGTGATGCTCGGACCCTTCAAAATGGAGGAAGTACCCGTGTCGACCTATTACCAGCGACACGATTCTGGTGTGGGATCCAGCTCGGATCCTTCAAATTTGAAGAGGATACGGCATAGAGAAGTCACCATTGGTGGATGTCGAAATTGTAGAAGAAGAGGAAGAGAGGAAGAAGAAGAAGAGGAAGAGAAATTTAGAGAAATGAAAGAAAAAGGAAGACAAATCTGGGAACGGCTGTCTGAAAAGTCCTTTGGTTAAAAGAGCAACCCTAATTGTAAAAAAAAGAAGAAAAAAAAAAAACTGGCCCACAACATTAAAAAAAGCATTAAAAGTCATTAAAGAATCAATTTTGATTTTGAATTGCAATTTACTAAGCATGACATGCTGTTTTCTGGCTGTTTTTGATAACGTGGGCCTACAATTTTTAAACCAACAAAAATAATTTAAAACAACAATGGTTATTTTTAAAAAAATTATAATAAATAATTACAATTTTCGAAGTCTAAATTGCGATTTTTGATGCATGAATTGTTGTTTCTAAAGAAAATCCGACCTATTAAATGTTACATTACCCCACTTTAATTCAATCAGCCAACTAAAAAAAAATTATCTTTTTCTATATAAGTATATTTTCGAAAAAAATGAAGTTTGAAATCCGTACCCACGTACCCGTGTCTGAAATTTAGACTTTTTTTAGCCGTGTCTCAGTATTTTAAATTTTAGAAAAAAAAAGATCCGACACTTAGAATCGTGCTGTGCAGGCAGTCCGAGCATCATAGTTAATGACTTGAGCCAAAACTATTTGGGAACTTTCTTCTTAGACATCATGCTTGAACCGTATTCATTATGGTTTTATTCTCTCTCTAACACACGATTACGATGTGGTGAGTATCGGCGATTAATTGCTTTCTAATTGCCTTCATTTCACACTAGCTTGTAAACTCTTTTGACATAAATTCACCCCCACGATCAATGCGCAGTACATTGATAGACTTTTCTATTTCTTTCTCAACAAAAGCTTGAAATCTCTTGAGCATTATAATGGCTTTAGACTTTTCAGACAAGACCCATATTTTTCTACTAAAATCATCTGTGTAGGTAATAAAATATCTATTTTCCACTATTTGAGTTGCAACGGCTGATTAGCTCTCCAAGTGCTACACTTTGGAAATGATTCTCTCTTTGCTCGTCATTTCGAAATACATTTTCACAAATATGTGAAGAAGATTGGAATTTTGAAGTCCTCGGATCATATGTTTTTCGTCCAGAGTCTTCAATCCATTGAAATTTAGATGACCAGTATCTATAGTGCCAAAGCTATATAGAATCTTGCATAGATGACTGACAATAAGCTTGATCATCACTTGCAGTTTGAGTCTCCAAAGGAAACATGCGATTACGAGCCATCTTGACCATTGCTACCAGCTCATTTCTTGGATCATATATTTGACAACTATGCTTCTGTATTATAATTGCAAAGCCATTTTCTTGCAGCTGACCTAAGTTTATCAAATTGCTTTTGAGCTCAAGGACATAGAACACTCCATTTATGGTTTGCATGGCTTTGTTCATCATGATTTTCACGTCTCTTTTCCCCGTAACATTAATGTTCGAATTATTGGCTAGCTTTACTGTTTCTCGAAATGTTTCATCGAGCTTGGAGAACAATCTTCGATTACCACTCATGTAGTTGCTACATCCCAGTCGAGTACCATACCTCTTTTGCATAATCTTTCTCTACATATAGTTTCCATGAGCTTCTATGTTATCCACGCAAGCCATCAAGAGCGGCTCCTCTTCGGTTTCAACAAAATTTGCCTTTGTATCTTTATCTATTTCGAGATATTCCATTGATAATGTCCCACTTTTGACAATTATAACACTCCAATCTTGACTTGTCAAATGAGCCTTGACCTCAACCCCTTCCTTTACCTCGAAAAACTCTACGACCTCTGCCTCTCTTTGGAGATAATTCACCAGCAGTAGTCATTTTTAGAACACCCCTTCCTCCATGAACTAAGAGTGAGCTCTGTAATTTATCTATTGAAAGGCTGTTAATATCCTTTGATTCTTTGATAGAGCACACAACATAATCAAACTTTGATGTCATCGATCGAAGAATCTTCTCAATTACTGTGACATCTTCCAGAATTCCTCCATGAATCTTCATCCGATTTGCAATTGCCAATGTCCTTGCAAAGAACTCATTTATCGTCTCTCCAATTTTCATGTGAAGAATTTCAAACTCCTTGCGAAGAGCTTGCAATTGAGCACACTTAACCCTGGTTGTGCCTTGGTATTTCTTCTTGAGAGAGTCCCACATGTCCTTTGTTGTATCTTCCTTAAGAATTGTCTCAAGAATTGCACGATCAATAGCCTGAAACAAGTAGTTCTTAGCCTTCACGTCCTTCAGCTTCTCGACTTCAAAGTTCTTGAGTTTCACCTCAGTCAGCACTTTTTCCTGACTTTTTATTCTTTTGGCTCCTTTATCCCATTCTCAACTAGCCCCCAGAACTCTTTTGAACGGAGAAAATTCTCCATTAGCATACTCCAGTGGTCATAGTGACTATCGGAGCGAGGGATCGCCGGTTGCACAAAGCCACTTCCATTTTCTGACGCCATGGATCTTGCTGCGCAAGTGAAGGCTGCTTCTTCAATTTTGAGGCACTTAACGAAGTTCGATACCGATGTTAATTTGAAGTGATTGCAATTGAAAAGCCAATGTGGGGAGAATGGTTTTCCTTATTTCTTCAGAAGAAAAGGCGTTGGCTATATAGCCTACAAAGAGAACAAAATAACAGAAACCTTAAACTCTGAAAATGTGGGATTTTCCTAACTATAATTCAAATGTTCCCTAACAACTAGGAATTGTTCAGTAATAAACATTCAACAAAACTCTCCCTCAAACCATTTTTTCCATACAACAAAACTCTCCCTCAAACCATTTTTTCCATACTCTGCTCATTGCCTCAATTCTAAAACCATAACTACCGCAATTTAAATTGTCATCCTCTCCCATCAACACTATGTCATGAACAAAGGAGTTTAAATCTCAGTTATTCATTCTCATAGATCCCACCATGGGGAAGCGGTATACTGGTAGAATTGATATTTGTACTACTGCCAATATTCTGAAATGCAAAAATAATGTATTCCACATTGAACTGGAAATTAAATTATCGGACTGAATATTGGGAGGTAATAATATCTTAACATGCTTAGTACATCATGTTCTTTGAAATGAATTTGCCACTAATGTTTGGCCGAGTTTAAAAGCCGGTTTTTTTAGGCAGCATGGCTTATTAGCAGCTTTTAAGCATGGCTGAACATGCTCTAATAGAAAAGGGAAAATATGTCATTTAATTAATAATTAGTTCATAATTTATTATGTTCACACAAAATTAAAATTATTGACAATATAGAGTGTGGTGCAAGAGCAGCTTGTGCATAGCACATTGCACTTACTTTTTTATGACGTTAAATTGGTATGCTATGCTAATATGCCAAATTTTCTATAGGTGTTGCAAACAGATGCTCCTGTCAGTTTTAACGTCGATAAGATTTTGGTGAACAGAAATGGATCAGCATTTCTTCTTGCAGGTCTGGAGGGTTTGTGTGTCATGTACCTCTATGGACGTTCTTCATTGGAAGAAAATACTATCATTTGTCGGTATGCAGACATGCACTAGATCCTTAAGATACTTTCTTCTTTTTCTTTTCGCCGTGGTTCGGGAAATCACGAGTTCAAATAGCTGATAATTTATGATTGTGAAATTGGTTCAACACAAGTAAAATGGAAACTGAGACATGTATAAAGCATATCCAAATGCCAGACACCGGCATTGGGATTCTGCGGTTATGAATACCAGCCTTTATGAAATGAAAAGACAGCAAAAGTCAAGGAAGTAAGCTCTTCTGGCCGTATCCATTTTTCCTGCTAAGGCAGAATGACCTCACATGATGTCTAGAACTTTTGGTTTGCATGAAATTGAGAAAGAAATAGCACTGCACTTTCTCCAGCTCTTGTTTGAATTCGGGTTAAATGTGACTTGAGCTGCTATATTAAATACTGTTACAGTCCTTTATAGATGTAATGAAATGTGGAAGGTTACGCAATCAATAGCAGTCTTATAGAAGACAGAATTGAGTGCAGAAGGTCGAAAGCCACCTGCCGAAAGCTGGAAATTGAGAAAGAAAAAGAACGATGGTTATTGTGCAAATTGTTGGCATGATGCCACATTTAATGCCTTTAGAATAGACTCTTCCATATGAACTTATTTGTATCTTGTGGTCTTTAAAATCACTGTTGCCTTTTCAAACATCACAGAATTTTGTGAAATGAAAGCTTTTATTGAATAACAATAAGATATTCTACTGACTAAATATGGTAACTCCGATGATTTGCCACCTTTTGTTTTGCGTATACATGTCAAATAGGAAATTCATTGGAGAGAAATATTGACGCCTTCAAATATTTGTATTCCCACCTATAAAAATATCACAGAAGAGGTGCCTTGTCTTGTCGAGATAAAAAAGTATGACCGACAGTTTTGTCATTTGTTAGCTACAAATGATCAAGGATGAAGGTGCTAATCTTCTACTTTTAACAGGACAGTTTCAATTGGCTTGGAGATATACTTCAACAGGAATAATTACATCCGCACATTACAGATTTCTTGGCACCCTTGCAGCGACACTCATCTCGGAATCCTTTCCTCTGATTCGGTTTTCAGGTGTCACTGCCACCTTTTATATCTATCCTTGCTGTAGTAATCCACGTTGTATGTTGACCAGACTTGTGCATATTAGGGTTTCATTTGCTTAAAGTTGGAAATATCTCATCCTTGACCTTGGGATAGTTGGACTAGGCAATTGTTGTGATTTTCTTTCATAACAGGCTGATTTTAGTCATGAATATGATGTGCAACACCGTCATTATTGTGCTGTTGTTTTCTTCATCGCAGAGTTTTGATTTGTCTTCAGCTCTTGAACAACCAGAGCAGGAATATTATTTGCAACCTGTAGAACCTGGTAGTTCTTGTAAAGCTGCATCAATCTGCCCTGTGGATTTCGCTTTGGGGTGATCACTTGTGGGACAGATTCAGTGTAAGTACTTTTTCCATTGCTAATTCATGGTGAGTTAGTCTTAGTGCAAATTATCTCGTATAATAATTTTTATGGTCCTTTGGGAAGTACTTGCACATCTCAATCATACAGAATTTAGGAGATGAGTGTCCTTTGGACCGCATTTTTATCAGTTCTTGCCATATATGTGCACATTTTGTTTCTTGTTGGTCACTGTTTGGTGCCTGTGGCTTTCATAGGAAACTTGAAGCTTTTCTAATTGGATGTACTTCAGTCTTGGCACCTTAATGTTCTTATTGGAAGTGCGTGCATTGGGTGAAACAGTTACTCTTTCATCTTGGTGTTTATCTGCTTGATCTATTAATCTTCATTAGTTAGATTTATCAATTCAATGTTGTTGCAAGTAGTTACACCCCCTACCCCAAGTCCCTTTTTTTATTTTCATTTTCATTTTTTGTGGGGTGGGTAAGGTAATAGCTGCTGCATTTATTAGGATAAATTGATTATATAATTTTCCCTGTGAAAGGACTTGTACTCGAGTGTTAAGATTTGACTTGAACTTGCGTACATAACAATTATTGAAAAGTAGGATTCATAATCCTATGGCACACTTTGAAAAATATCCTTGCTGCATAACATAATATAACTAGTATACCGCTTATCGGTGGAATTTGATCGTGGAAAAATAAATGGAGATTGATAGGAGGAAGAAGGTTGAGAAGGAAAGATTTGGAGAAGAATGGTAAAGAGAAAGTGAATTGGGAATGTGAGAATTGAGGAGATTGGGGAAAAATGGAGAAAATGAAGACAGACGTATAGTGGATTTTTAGGCCAGTAGAGGTGAAACTCTCTACGGTTGTGATAACGTACATACATATATTTAGGCATACAATTACATCAAAAGTCATGCTATATTACGTACAATCATTACATTATGCAAATGATGAATTGAGTTATATGCTTTGTTGTATCAGAATATATACATACAGGTACAGATGCCACATTTATGTGAATTTTCTTTGTATTACTTTGTGCAATGTAATATACTTTATTTACAGATCATCTTGTGTTCTTTTTCAATGTAAGAGAAAATTGTATCTATAAATTTCAAGTTTGGTAACTTGTTAAGTGTTTTACAAATGGTTGGAGAAATATCTTTTTTACAAATATGGATAGGATCAAAGGGCAGTGCCAAACCCATGTCAATTAGTGTTGTTAGTGTCTGCACATCATTCTGCATGGACGCATTTCCCTCCTGGTCGGTGTTGTGCTTCTTAGCCCTCGATTGCTGAACCACACTAGATTTTGATATGGATGGAAATATATTGATGTTTCTGCTCATTATGCAGGTCTTTATCTTGTTTAGTGATGGATCCATCTACATCCTCTGCCCCATTGTTCCTTTTGGAAGGTAATTACTATTCATGCGCACTTGAAGTCCCTTGTTGTTCCTTCCATGAAGTTACCAAATTTTTCTCAATTCCCATATCTATTATTTATGTCTGTGTTGAGTGATGCCACGTTACTTGCCTAAGATTTTAGCTTAGCATTTACTGTTTCTACTGGTGTCTAGCACATGCAGAACTTTGGATGCAGATGGCTATAATTATTAAAACTACATAGCCATCTGGTTGATTAGTATTTTTGTAGATTAGGAGTATCTTAGAAGTAGTAAGATTATCCATCTTAATAAACAATTAGTTGCTTAAATGGCTATACTAATTCAAATTATTTGCAATGTTATTCTATTATTTTGTCTACCTCTCCTCATGTTTTGGGTACTCTGGTGTCCACTTCTAGTACAATGTTATTTGGCTTGTCTCAATTACTTGATTCCATAATTTGCATTGAATATGTGACATGGTAGTCTTTCTGATGCCTTTATAGTTTGAATAATTGAACTCTGGGTTGTCAACAGCGTTCACAAATGGGAATCAGTTTTGGAAATATACAATGATGCCCATACATTTGGGATGAATTCTTCCAACTCGAAAGCAGTTAATAATTCTAATTTGGCAATCTCTTGGTTGGAAGCAACATTTCCTGAATTAGCTCGTCAAGCGGGAAAAGGTGGAAACTTGTTTGCAATTAAAGCTCAGCCTTATGTTCTATTTGATGCATCTGTTTCGTTGCAGGTATTTTTCAAATATTAGTATTTCAATTTTGTTTGTCGGAATTATGTTTGTTCTAAATTGGGCACGGTAAGTACGCATATGGATTTGATTTTCCTCTTCCATTGATATTTTGACTCTTAGATGTGTCAAGATGGGGCCCGCCCGTGAAGGCCCGGAACCACCGGCCGGCCGTGTGAATCGAGCAGCGGTTCGCGGGCCCAAATCTTGAACCATTGGGCTTGGTGGTTCAGTGACATCCCGGAGAGCCGTTAAGCCCGTAAGATTTAAAAAAATAAAAATAAAAGGTCAATTTAGAGGTGTCAATTTGGGGTGGGTAGGGTGGGTCGCTTTGCTTTCTGAATGAGCCCGATGATAATGACCATTAGAAAAATCCAAACGATATTTGAATGCATACCGCCTTACTGCTTTGCCCATCTGGGTCGAGCCTATGTGGGCCACGATTTGGCCTGGTTCGGCCTATCTAAATAATGTTTTTTTTAAATTACTAAAATAAATATTACTAACTTGACACCTCTAGGTCAATTGTGGCAGAGAACTATTCAACGGCTCTCTACCACATATAGTGCTACCACATATAGTGACAAGTCTTCTGGCGATAGGGATGGCAAAAATATCCGATCCGTTCCAAACCCGATGGATACCCGATCCGAATGGAGCGAAAAATTCTGATCGGTGGAGGACGGATCGGGCGGATCGAACTGATCCGATCCGAACCACTCTGTTTGAAAAAATATGATTAAATAATAAATAAATGAAAAATTTGGGGCTTGAATTACAATTTAGAGGTGGCTAGAATTAGCTAAAAAAATTATTTAAAAAGAAAAAGAAAAAAGGGATCAGTATCCATATTGGATCTGCCACGAAAACTAGCGGATCGCGAGGTGGATTTGGATCTCTTATAATTATTGCGGAGCGGATTAGATTAGGCCTGATTTATCCCAATCCGTCCTGTTGCTAGTGGCGGCGGTTGCCGACCATCACGTGATGGTCATTCTTTTCTGAGGCGCAACATGCACCCCGATGAAATGAGTAAATAAAAAAATAAAAAAAAGTTGTGTGTAAGTGTTTTGTCCCATCACACTTGCACACAATTTGAAATTTTGAATTTGATTATAGGTTTGTTTGTAACATATTTTTTTTGCCCTCTATAAAATTAAACAACATAACAAATTTTTAACAATCCAATATCATCTCTCATTCTCTCCCTCTTCTAAAAATTTAATTTACATGATAGTTGTTCTTCAATAAATTTAGAAGATGATCATTTTATAACTATTAGATCATCTAAAAATTCAAGAAAAAAAACAAACATCAGAGATATGACAATTTTTATAGTAAATAAAAATAGTATGCAATAGTTGGGATGTACTTAAACTATAAATATGTAAATGATTGATTGTTGTATACGTGCCAACCTAGTTAGGATGTACTTTAACAATAGTAACGCATATAGTTGTTAATTGTTTGCGTTGTATTTAAATTCACAAAATTAGAAATAATTCAATATAAAATAAGATATAAATTCCATGTAAATATTTTTTACTCTAAATAATAAATATGAATTTATCATCGTTGCTTATTTTTTATTTAGCAATTTAACACATTTTTGCTATAAATGTAAATATTTCTTTTTATGTAAAATAAGTTAGTAATTTGTTTTTTTATTAAATTAAAAAAAAATTAATTTTTTATTTAGACGGGCCGAACTGCGGCCCACGTAGGCTAGACCCGGATGTGCTAACAGGTGAGCCGGGAACACGTTCAAATTTTGTGGACTGGGTTGACTCGGTCCGTAACTCGCCACGGTGGGCTTTTTAATGCTAATGCCGGCCACACCGGGCTCACCCGAGTGACGGATGACCTCTAGTTAGGCAAGCACCGAATCGGCAAGATTTGGATCTCGCTCCAATACAACAATGCATCACAACTATGGATTCTAATTTTTAATTATTTCTTCACGCGGGCCCACCCGGATTGACAACTCTACAATTCATTAAGACATTTTAGGTGTTTTGTGGATTTTTCTCTTTTCTCGTTGCCTCATTTTTATTTTTTTTTCATAATTTTAGTTTCATGCCGACCTTGATTTGGTATTCTGCCCACATCTTTTTGAAAGTTTTTTTTTCCATTACTAGTATATTTCAGTTACAACTTTTTTCCTTGAAGTAGAAGCTCCTTAATTGTTTCCTGCCATCTTTATGACTCCAGATGAGATAATTCGGGCCCATAATATGATTACAGTTTGCTTGACCCTATCAGTTTCTTTTACAAGGTAGAACAGAGCTATCTGCTCTCGTTTTCAAATCACCAGCACTAAATTTTATAGTGTCCTTAGGACTTAGAATAGTTAGTGAGCTACATGGAAGAAATCACCTGTCATCTGCCACCGGAAACTAATTATGTCTTGCTTTTCTTTCCCTTTCTTTTTCAAATTTAATGTTGGAAGATTGACTATCACTGTTCACTGAAATCCTAGACAAGATGGGTTTTTTTATTTGTTTAGTTAGGAGATTGAATCCAGTTTCCTTCTCTGTATAGGACATATTATAGCAAGTCTTGATAGCTTCATAGGGAATATTACTGTAGGTGTTTATAGGGAAGTTATGGTAGGTAGGTTTAAACATGCTTATTTTGGTTATTTGTAACCTTGTAAATATGGTCTTTCACTTTGCAATTCAAGAGACTATTAGTTATGCAAAATCTCTCCATCACTCTGTGTTTTTGTTTCACATACTTTTACTCTATAGTTCCAACATTTAAAAAGCTGATTTTATTAAGCACTTTATGCTAAAACTTAAAAATCATTTTGTAACTATTATTTTTATATGAGTTATTGGTCATTTAGTATGTGGCTTTGATTTTAAGTATCCTCCAGATTTATTCACTGCCTGGATCTTTTTGATTGTCATAAAAACTACTTAAGATATTCAAGTATTCAACAGAGTTTAGGCTTTGAATTTGTTATTTGTGGTGTATCTTGTCCTACTGCTACTGTATTAAAAATTTATTTGGACGCTTACGTGACATCTCTAATTAATGGTTATTGTTTCAGGGACCTCTTAAGTAATGTATATCATAGACTCGGAGAAGATTCTGAAGTTCAGAGAGGAGTGCGAAGGGCGGGCTGTCAGTTTTTGTACAATTTAGTTAGCAAGGATTCAATTCTTGTGACTGCTTGGAGTGGTGGTCAATTGCAAATAGATGCTTTAGCTGATGAAATACAGCCAGTTTGGAAAGTAGGTAGTGCACCTCGTGTTTGTGTCGATTCGTACAATCATATACTTGGTGCTGCAATGATTTGTGAATCAGTTCCTCCCGGTTTCTCCGTTTTGAAGTTTGATCAGCCCCAGAATCATACAGCCTGGTTAGGGCATCCGCCTCCTTTATTAAGGCTGGCCATTGTGGATTTAGCTTTGCCAAAGAAAAATGATCTTCTCATTTCAATGATTGTTGATCCCATTGTCGGAGAGAGAATATATTGCCTTCATGATGAAGGGATAGATTCAATAGTTTTGCATTTTCTCCCTTTTACAAGCCAGGCAAGTGGCAAGGAAGAGCCAATGAAAACTCCGTCTGTGCATGCTGTTCTTAGTACGTGCTCAGGAAAATCCTCCAGATCTTCTCCTCTTCATGGTTTCTTGACTTTGTCAGATTCATTTGGGAGTTCATGGGTCATGGGGCTTACTGCTTCTCGGGAATGTATTTTGCTACAGATGGAGACTTGGAATTTGTTGCTTACTCATACTACAGAAAAGGGGGGGTCACCCGTCCGCTTTGAAGAGCTAAAAGAGATGGATACTCACACTATTATCAGCAAAGAACTTCTTGCTGGTCCTAAGGCAGTTATATTGCCCCCTTCTGTACCTAATTTACGCTCCGTGACTGCTGATTCTATTGAAGGACGGGCAACTCTTCATCAATATTTCAAGCTTTTCATGAAAATTACGTGGAATATGCGCATAAGGTAACAAGCATGCCATCTCATTCACGTGTAGTAATTCATGCTTGCAGTTATTATTTGAGATAGAAACTATCTTGATCTTGAGAAGACGTTTTTATATTACTTGTATGAACTTGTGCGGAAAAAAAAAAAAAAAGAAATTGTTACACCGTGTAAGCTATTTTGAATGGTATATTATGAAGGCATGAACTTTTATGATACTTGTGGTTGAAATTGTACTAAAAATCTGTTCATGTTTATGCTGCGTCCAAAGAACTTTCTGTTGATTGTTCGATTGACCGGTACTGTTTACGAAAGCATCACTTCTCTGTAGAATATTTACAATGCAGGTGCTTGAGGATTCTAATTGAAAAGCTTTTTGTAACTATTTGGCTGCAGCATGTGAAGATGTTGTGAAAAATATGATATATAAATATATCCAGATCATTTTGGCTTGATCCTATTGTTTTAAATTCTTTGTTTGTTTTCTCTGTTGCGAATTACATATGCTTCTTTTCTCTGTTTGTAGGTGTATTTCGAACTCCAGCATCATGCACCACATTTGAAGAAAATCATTGACAACCAGCATTCTCGCTTACGTAAAGCGCAGCAGAAACTTTTGGATGTTGAAAAGAAACAGGAGAAGGTAGAGAGTCGCATTGAACGAGCAGTTCAGCTTCACAATTCCTTAGAAGAGCGCTTACATAACTTGAAAAGCTTGTCGGTATTACACAAAAAGCCGCTGTCAAAGGCAGAGCAAGACTTCAAGTCAGAACTCGGTAATTTATTTCTGACTTTCCATGTCAGTGTTAAAATTCTCTCACAATTCTAGATCCTTAATGCTCATGAATTTTATCATCTAATTTGTCCACGGTAATATTGAATGCTAATTAATTATGCCAATCAAGTGTTATGGTACAAAGAAAATGCTGTTGAGATCAAGCCCGGTCATTGATCAATTTGCTTGCAAGTGATTGTAAGTTTGAGTGTCATGGGGAAAAGGGGTTAAGGAAAAGGAGGGCTACTCCATATCATATAGCACCTTCTATTGGATCGAAAAATAAGATGAAAAAAGAAAGAAAAGGAAATCAGTGCTTGTCCTTTATTATTGGCCTGCTCCTTCAATTCTGCTGCTTCAATTCTTTTCATAATGATGTTCTTTTTGGTTCTCATTTCGTCAAAAGAAGGATAACCCCTAATCCCTATAAACAATCTCTGGAAATGGAATATAAGTCTTCCTTTCTCAATTTTTGATATTTTACATAATTTAATCACAATGCAGATAGATTTGCTGGAGTGGAGATGGATGCTTTGCACTCTTCCATTGAAGCTCTGAATGCACGGTTGAGAAGACATGCACATTCTCCACAGACCAATTTCTCTAATCAACAAAAACAAAAATCAGGAGAATGGCGAGTCGAGTTCAAGAAGATGAAGTATCTCAACTTAAATCCTCTCTTGCCAAACTCGTCACTTCTGAACAGTGAGAACACACAAAAGGTTAAACTTGTTGAGTCAGCACTAAAAAACCGTGATATCAGCGATTGATGAGATCACATTAGAGTTTTGTTGCTGCAATCAAATATTAAAAATGTTAATCCAATTTTTGTGCATTTAGCATGAGAAGTAGTTGATCTGGTTTCCAGTGTCAGTTTGGGAGCTGCAGCAAATAGTATTTCTAGGAGTTTCTCTCTGAAAATTAATCACTACAGCAGGCAGTTAAGATGGGACTGTACTGTAACGAACATTACGGAAAAAAAAATGGAAGTTAAAATCTTGTCCGTTGTATTGTACTAAACATGCTCAGTATGTTTATGGGCAACTTTGATTGGTTGAGCTACAACATGTACTTCAGATGGAGTTTGTCTGCTTCAGAATCTCCTTTTCATGAGTAGTGTAGGTCATGTTTACCTAATTTGTGTAGTGGGTAAAATGCATTTAGCTGTTGTAAGAAAGCTTTTGTGCTCATAGCTATTGGCTAATTTGAGAGGTGCTCATTGAAGAGTGTTCCATTTATCCTCGTGTTCTCTTGTTGAAAAGCTGTAGCAGGTGGGCAAGGACGACGATAAAGTTGATTCACAAGTAAGAGGCCTACAACAGAAAAGGCCCAGGATCGTTTCCTAGCATTGCTTTTGTAGCAAAATGGGAACTGACAGGTGAAATGTTGAGAGCAGGAATGTGTAAACTGGTTTCAATATTAGGGATTTTGTTGGTGATTATTTATAGTATTTGAATTTAATTTATCTTTTGTAAGTGGATTATATTTTATGGTTGATTTGTGATTGTTAGTTTGTTGCCTTGTTTTATTGTAGTTTTCGAATAATTTTTAGATTTCGTTATATGCTTGTAATATTTCTTTTTGTTTAGAATTTTAATGATGATACGATCTTTTAAATAAATAAGTAAATGATTGTGCTAAAGTCAACTACTTGTTATCATCTTTAGATGGATTATATAATCATGTAAAATTTCAGTATTTATTTGATTAACCATAAAAAGAATCTTTGCCTGATCAAAATTTTAATTAACGGATCTCCTCAAATTAGATTTGAATCTATATATATTTAGGTGTTCTATTTGAATCTATATATTTTAGGTGTTCTTACTTCAAATTTTAATAGTTTCTATTGAAATTGAGGTGTTTTGAACTTGAATTTAAATAGATTTTTAGAAATCTAGATATTTTGATAATTAATGAATTTTAAAGATTTTATTAATTAAAATATTTAAACAAATTTGTATAGATCTCGAGTCCATAAATATAAATATCAAGTTCTTTAAAAAATTTGCCTTACTCCTCAAAATTTCAATCACTTCTCTCTCATGTCTTTCTCATCTATTTGTACTACAAATTTTTGTAGTAAACTATTGTTTTAATTTTAAATTTATATTAGAATGAAAATTTATTGAATTGTTTGATTTCTTATTTTAATAATTTTTTTATATATAATTGTAAAACATTGTTTTGAAATTTCATTATTGATGCTCCACCCAATTCTTGAACTAAACAATTGAAGAATATAAATAATATATTGATATTGAAAAAATCAAAGTTGGGTGAGTAATTAGTAATATTGGATAAAGTTGAGTGATTATTTATTAAATTTACTCTACTATATAGTACAATTAGATATTAGACTATATAATCAATATAGCACAAAAAAATCTTTTTTGAACTTGAAAAGATTTACTCAAATCAACCTGCGATAAATGCAAATTTATCTTTTTAAGCTATAAAATAATTTTTTTTATAAAAGAGTGTTAAACAACTGATTTTAGAAGAGAGACAATCTTAAATATTCACCCTCTAATATCAAATATGAAATAGAAAATTTTATAAAAATGACATTTAAAAAAAAAGTGAAAATTAAACTTTATTTCAATTTTTTTTTTCAAGAAGCAATACTCTCTAGTCAATTTTTTTGTTCAAAATTGATGAAGAGTTTTTTCTATTTTATATTTCAAGAATTTTTTTCTTTCCAAAATTCTAATCAAAATATTTGTTTACGTAGAACATACAGTTAAACTATTTGGGATAAAAGTATAGTAAAATTACTATTTATAATTAAAAAAAACCCAAATTCATGAAAATTCATAGATATCTATAAGAATATATTAAAATCTATAATATAAAATTATATTGAAATCTTATAAATATTTATTCAACTTCATAAATATAAAGAAATATTTTAAAATCTGAGTATAAACTAAGACATCCCTCTAAATACTTTCTAAAAATTCTTATATGTTTACCTAATCATCTATCTAGTAAATCAGTCTCCCACTGATTAGTGATTAGTGATTTAGAGTGTGTATTCAATTGAGATTTGTAAGTACTTTCAAAAATTTTAAAAATTTAAGGGTATTCAATGTAAATTTTTAAGACTTTAAAAGTATTGATGTATTCAATAAAAACTTTAAAAAGTCTTTAAAAATCACGAAATATTTAATTAAAAGTTTTTAAAAATTTCTATGAGTCATGATGTATTCAAATTAGAATGACTTTTTGTGAATTTTCTACTTACTAAAATTTTAGAGACATTTTCAGTGTTTGTTTTTTTTCTACTTACTAAATTTACTACTTACTTTTATGTGAATTTCCTACTTGCTAAAATTGGCATCTTCATCTTGATGTTTTTTTTTTTTTTTTTTTTTTAAAATAAAAAAATAAATGAAAATTTAAAATTGGATTGCCCAATAACCATGTGGCTCAAAAAGTAAAATTGAGTTGACCCAAGTAAATATGAGGCAAGTATAAAATCGGGTTGAGTTGAGTATAATTAAAATTTTTATTTGTGACAAATTTATTTTTCTTTTATGTTGTAATGATAAAATTAAATTTTAAATTTTAAATAATATGATTACTTAATAATAAAAATAATTTAATAAAAAATTAAAGTATCGGACCTATTTTTACTTTTTGTAAAATTAGGAATCCAATTGCAAATTTCTATATTAAAAATAAGGTTAGAGACCATTTGTGCCAATTGAAATGTTGAAAAAAAATGTAATTTGACCATTTTACCCTTACTAATAAAGACCAAAAAAAAAATTTAAGGATCATTTACAAGCATC
Source organism: Forsythia suspensa (assembly GCA_023638005.1). Classification (NCBI taxonomy): domain Eukaryota; kingdom Viridiplantae; phylum Streptophyta; class Magnoliopsida; order Lamiales; family Oleaceae; genus Forsythia; species Forsythia suspensa. The sequence continues at coordinate 32,946,123 of CM042666.1, forward strand.
TAAATAAAAGGTTTTAACGGATTTTAAAGAAATCAGTAAAAAGGACCAATTACAATCAATCAATAGAAGGTTAGGGATTATTGTGCTAAAAATGAAAGGTTAAAGACCATTTAACGTACTAATATGATACGTTAGGGACCATTTTGCGCCAATTTCCCAAAAATGATGGGAAATAACCAATGCGCTATGTTCTCTTTATGAAATGACCACTTTTAATTAAAATAGTACAAAAAATGCCTTTAATATTAATTCACGTGACACTTAAATGTGTATCGAAATGAAAGAGAAGTGTAGCGAATAATTCTTATTAAAATATACACATTTCAATTGCAGATGTTAAAAAGAATCAAATAACATAAATATGCTAGAATATACACATTTTTCAACTTTATATCAATATCATTTAACTAATATGTCAAATGTTCAAGAAGAAATGAATAAATGCAGACATTTGATTGCTTGTTGTGCAAATTGTCTTGTGGGTAATAAAATATTTGATAATTTGTTTTCAAAGCTTATCATTTTTGTTTAAAAAATTACGTGCTACGGACTATGATCTATATGATTTTTTTTTTTTTTTAACAAAAACCAGTAAAACCATTTTGCTAATATTATGAAAAAAATTCTCTCGATCGATTTAAGAGTGTTCTTTAAAAAAGAAAAAAAAAAACCCTTAAACATTAGAATGAGTCTAGGGTCATTTTCATTATAGTTAATAACACGATTTTGTAATAATGTCGTGAATTTATTTTTGTTTGTTGAAATTTTTAAATAATAAAAGTTTGATAGTTTTTTTTTTTTTTTTTATGTATCAAACCCTCAACCATTACTTCATGTATAAAGGTTATAGAAACTATCAATTTGTTTGAAAATTCGAGAAAAACAATGTAGTACTAAATATAATTAATCATGAACTTCTGATAAAGGGTCGAGACAGTAACAAACAAGTAAATTATAATTTTTGAAGAACTAAATTTTGGGTCTATATTCCGCCTGATTGCCAGCCATTTGAACTTCAAAATCAATCATCGGATACTTTTTTTCTGTGCTTGAAGTTGATTTTCGTTAGTATGAACACACTTGATATATTAGATGTCGGTTTTATATAAAATTCATGTAAAAACCTTAAAAACTTCGAGTACCATTATATTTTAAATTTAACAAATTGTAAAGAAATTATTTAAATTTAAATATAATAGTCCAAATATATCTTTTTAAACTTTTATAATGAAAGTCCAAACATAAATAAACTAAAATTGGCATTTCTACATAAGGGGATGCGTTGACAAGATAATAATGATTGGTGATCCATATTCATGCTTTGTACATATATCTTTTATGTATAAAAGTTAAGACATCAGTAAAAGCTTTATTTACAATTATATACGCTTGGTGCATTTTTATAAGTAAAGTAACGCATCTCTATAATTTTGGTCTTCAGCACTATAATTTTAACAAAAGTCATGCTTCTTCAATTTCTACAAAATATAGATGTTCGACTTCCACTGCCACTGTGTAGTGATGTTAATTTTCTAAAGATCTTTTATTCTAGGGATTAGGTATAGGTATCTATTAAGGTTATGTGTTTTCAATGTAAGGTGTGGAAAAGTTTTCAATTTTACCTGCCATTTTCAACATCGTTGTGAAAAGTATGAATTTATTGATGATAAAATTTACAATAAATCCATTATTCATCTTCATTTTGCATCATCTCCATTTGGCAAATCCTGACACCACCAAACAATCTCTCTGACAATTCCTTCTCCAATTGCGCCTCCACCGAGAAACACATGTCCACTATCACTATCATAACGCACCCTAAAGTCAGGCGCAGAATTGCAGTAGCGATTGCTAAGCTATCAATATCAACATCTATTTCAAGATAATCATGCCATTTGTGATAATAACAATTCAGGACTTTACTTAATAGGCACGCAAAGTAACTTTTCATTACAATTTTCACGATATATGGTCCCTTCACAATTTTGTTTATAATCTTAAACCTATTGTAGCGAAAAGCATTGTTAGAGTTACATGCTAGTGTTTTCAATTAATTATATTCAATTCATGAAATTAAGGGGTGTGGTAGATAGATACGTGAAGAATTTTAAACATTAATTAATATTTAATTAAACTAATTTTAAAGACAATTTAAATTAATTAATGGCAATTTGGGAAATCTAAAATATATGTGAGGCTATTTTGGTTAAAAATGTTTCTCCATTTTAAGGCCTTTAAGATTTAATATAGATATAGATTATCTGGTGCCAATACAACAACTTTTAAGAGATAATCAAAAGTCCGTTAATCACCTACCGTAGGAGGTTTACTCTCCACTGCTGTTGCAAAAAAAATACTTTTTGTTTGTCATTACGCCTTCATCTTCTTAAACCAAAATCTCTTTCTCAATTCATCCATCTCTTTCTCAATTTATCCATTTCTTTTGTTCTTTTCCATATTCTTCAAAATCAAACCCCTTAAAAGCAGTAATCTCTCTCTATCTCTCAATCTTCAACCTCATTCTTCTCTGGAACTCCTCAATCCATTAAAATCTTTACTACGATCCCACCGCAGCAAAAAGCGAGGAGATATACTAGTTATATTAATGCTACCCCACTCCTCTCTCTCATCGAATTCCAATTACAGAGAAACAAATATACTTGAATCGTCCCCTGAAATTCCCACTCTACTCCACTACAAACACAAAAAAATACTCATTTATTTGTTACTACGTCTTCATCTTCTCAAACAAAAACCCATATTTTCTTTCAATTCCTCCATTTCTTTTTGTTTTTCTCTATATTTTTTAAAATCAAACTTCTCTCAAACAAAACTTTCCCGATCTTTCAATCTTTAACATTCTTCTTCTTCTCAACTTTTTAATCCATTAAAATCCTCCACCGTCGAATCTTACGTCAAATAAAGCGCTATACTAGTTTACAACACATTGCCACTCTCTTCCCGATCTGCAAGTCTAATACACAATATTAATTTGCGGTATGCTTTTCAGCTGAGTTTCGCGCTATACTAGTTTACAACACATTGCCACTCTCTTCCCGATCTGCAAGTCTAATACACAATATTAATTTGCGGTATGCTTTTCAGCTGAGTTTCGTTTCAAATTATTTAGCTTGATTCTCGATTTGCGAAGTTAGCGTTTTCAATTAGAAATCCCATTCCCTTTCCTTTCTTGCCCTAATTCACTCAATAAAGGGGAATTAAGCCCCAATTCTGTTGAATTCAATTTTGGATTTATATTCTGGTTCTCAAATACACGATGGGTAAAAACGAATTCTTGACCCCAAAAGCAATTGCCAACAGAATCAAAGCCAAGGGTTTACAGAAGCTGCGATGGTATTGCCAGATGTGCCAGAAGCAATGCCGGGACGAGAACGGGTTCAAGTGTCACTGCATGAGCGAATCCCACCAGCGCCAGATGGAAGTCTTCGGCCAAAACCCTACACGTATCGTGGACGGATATTCCGAGGAGTTCGAGACCTCTTTTCTCGAACATATGAAGCGGAGCCACCGCTTCAGCCGAGTTGCGGCCACCGTATTGTATAATGAATACATCGCCGACCGCCATCACGTCCACATGAATTCTACACAGTGGGCTACGCTTACCGAGTTTGTTAAGTATTTGGGTAGGACTGGGAAGTGTAAGGTCGATGAAACTCCGAAAGGGTGGTTTGTTACTTATATAGACCGGGATTCAGAGACCCTTTTTAAGGAAAAGATGAAGAATAAGAGGATTAAGACAGATATGGTGGACGAGGAGAAGAAAGAGCGGGAGATTCAGAGGCAAATTGAGCGTGCTGAGCAGCTGATGATGACATCCACAACTGTGAATGAAAATGGGTCGGACCAAGTAGAAACTAAGACAAGAATGTTGGAAAAATCTGAGGGAAACGGTGATAAGAAAATTATGCTAAGTTTAGGGTCTACGAAAAATGTTGTTGCAAAGGAGAAGGGGAGAGTTCTAGATTGGTGTTTGATGAAGTGGAGAATGATAGTAATAATGGAAAGAGCAAGCGGGAAGTCCAGATGTCTGGGAAGATCGGGGCCGAGCATCAGTTTTGGACGAAATGATGAGAGAACAAGAGAAGGCGAAAGAGAGGAGTAATAGGAAGGATTTTTGGTTGTGGGAGGGATTATTGTGAAAGTTATGAGTAAAGCCTTAGCGGAAAAGGGGTACTATAAGCAAAAGGGTGTTGTGCGGAAGGTAATTGATAAGTATGTTGGCGAGATTGAGATGCTTGAGAGTAAGCATGTACTGAGGGTTGATCAGGAGGAGCTTGAGACGGTGATTCCACAAATTGGGGGCCTCATGAAGATAGTTAATGGGGCATATCGCGGATCAAATGCCAGGTTGCTCGCAGTCAATACTGACAATTTTTGTGCCAAGGTTCAGATTGAGAAGGGAATATATGATGGGAGGGTTCTCAAGGCTGTTGAGTATGAAGATATATGCAAACTGGCCCAGTGACAATATTAAATCATGGAATGCAAACATGCAGAACTTTGGATGCAGATGGCTAGAATTATTAAACCTACATAGCCATCTGGTTGATTGGTATTTTTGTAGGTTAGGAGTATCTTAGAAGTAGTAAGATTATCCATCTTAATATAACAATCAGTTGCTTAAATGGCTATACTAATTCAAATTATGTGCAATGTTATTCTATTATTTTGTCTCCCTCTCCTCATGTTTTGGGTACTCTATGTTGTGTCCACTTGTAGTACAACAATGTTTTTGGCTTGTCTCAATTACTTGATTCTATAATGTGCATCTAATATGTGACATGGTAGTCTTTCTGATGCCTTTAGTTTGAATAATTGAACTCTGGGTTGTCAACAGCGTTCACAAATGGGAATCAGTTCTGGAAATATACAATGATGACAATACATTTGGGATGAATTCTTCCAACTCGAAAGCAGTTAACAATTCTTGGTTGGAAGCAACATTTCCTGAATTAGCTCGTCAAGCGGGAAAAGGTGGAAACTTGTTTGCAATTAAAGCTCTGCCTTATGTTCTATTTGATTCATCTGTTTCGTTGCAGGTATTTTTCAAATATTAGTATTTCAATTTTGTTTGTCGGAATTATGTTTGTTCTAAATTGGGCACAGTAAGTACACATATAGATCTGATTTTCTGCTTTCATTGATATTTTGACTCAATTCACCAAGACATTTTAGGTGTTTTGTGGATTTCTCTTTTCTTGTTGCCTTGTTTTTTTCCCCATAATTTTAGTTTCGTGCCAACCTTGATTTGGTATTCTACCCACAACTTTTCGAAAGTTTATTTTTCCATTACTAGTATATTTCAGTTACAACTTTTTCCTTGAAGTAGAAGCTCCTTAATTGTTTCCTGCTATCTTTATGACTCCAGATGAGATAATTCAGGCCCATAATAAGATTGCAGTTTACTTGACCCTATCAGTTTCTTTTACAAGGTAGAAACAGAGCTATGTGCTCTATGTTTTCAAATCACCAGCACTAAATTTTATAGAATTCTTCCAAGTCCATAGGACATAGAATAGTTAGTGAGCAACATGGAAGAAATCACCTGTCATCTGCCACTGGAAACTAATTATGTCTTGCTTTTCTTTCCCTTTCTTTTTAAAATTTAATGTTGGAAGATTGACTATCACTGTTCACTGAAATCCTAAAATCCAGTTTCCTTCTCTGTACAGGACATATTATAGCAGGTCTTGATAGCTTCATAGGGAATATTACTGTAGGTGTTTATAGGGAAGTTATGGTAGGTAGGTTTAAACATGCTTATTTTGGTTATTTGTAACCTTGTAAATAGGGTCTTTCACTTTGTAATTCAAGAGACTATTAGTTATGCAAAATCTCCATCACTCTTTGTATTTTTGTTTCACATACTTTTACTCTATAGTTCCAACATTTAAAAAGCTGATTTTATTAAGCACTTTATGCTAAAACTTAAAAATCATTTTGTAATTATCATTTTTATGTGAGTTCTTGGTCATTTAGTATGTGGTTTTATTTTAAGTATCCTCCAGATTTATTCAGTGCCTGGATCTTTTTGCTTGTCATAAAAAATACATATAAGATATTCAACAGAGTTTAGGCTTTGAATTTGTTTGGCTCTGGTTTCATTCTTTTCCCTTCTCATGGTGTATCTTGTCCTACAGTTACTGTATTAAAAAAATTTATTTGGACGCTATGACATCTCTAATATTAATGGTTATTGTTTCCAGGAACTCTTCGTAATATATATCATAGTCTCGGAGAAGATTCTGAAGTTCAGAGAGGAGTGTGCGAAGGGCGGGCAGTCAGTTTTTGTACAAATTAGTTAGCAAGGATTCAATTCTTGTGACTGCTTGGAGTGGTGGTCAATTGCAAATAGATGCTTTAGCTGATGAAATACGGCCAGTTTGGAAAGTAGGTAGTGCACCTCGTGTTTGTGTCGATTCATACGGTCATATACTTGGTGCTGCAATGATTTTTGAATCAGTTCCTCCCGGTTTCTCCGTTTTGAAGTTTGATCAGCCCCAGAATCATACGGCCTGGTTAGGGCATCCTCCTCCTTTATTGAGGCTGGCCATATTGGATTTAGCTTTGCCAAAGAAAAATGATCTTCTCATTTCAATGATTGTTGATCCCTTTGTCGGAGAGAGAATATATTGCCTTCATGATGAAGGGATGGATTCAATAGTTTTGCATTTTCTCCCTTTTACAAGCCAGGCAGGTGGCTAGGAAGAGCCAACGAAAACTCCGTCTATGCATGCTGTTCTTAGTACGTGCTCAGGAAAATCCTCGAGATCATATCCTCTTCATGGTTTCTTGCCTTTGTCAGATTCATTTGGGAGTTCATGGGTCATGGGACTTACTGCTTCTCGGGAATGTATTTTGCTACAGATGGAGACTTGGAATTTGTTGCTTACTCATACTACAGAAAAGGGGAGTTCACCTGTCCGCTTTGAAGAGCTAAAAGAGCTGGACACTTATACTATTATCAGCAAAGAACTCCTTGCTGGTCCTAAGGCAGTTATATTGCCCCTTCTGCACCTAATTTATGCCCGTGACTGCTGATTCTACTGAAGGACGGGCAACTCTTCATTACATGGAATATGCGCATAAGGTAACAAGCATGCCATCTCATTCATGTGTAGTAAATCATGCTTGCAATTGTTATTATTTGATATAGAAACTATCTTGATCTTGAGAAGACTTGTTTATATTACTTGTATGAACTTGTGCGGAAAAAAAGAAATCGTTACACCATGTAAGCTATCTTGGATGATATATATGAAGGCCTGAACTTTTATGATACTTGTAGTTGAAATTGTACTAAAAAGACAGACGAGTTGACTGCCACTCCTGTTCATGTTTATGCTGCGTCCAAAGAACTTTCTGTTGATTGTTCGATTGACTGATGCTGTTTACGAAAGCATCACTTCTCTGTAGAATATTTACAATGCAGGTGCTTGAGGATTCTAATTGAAAAGCTTTTTGTAACCATTTGGTTTCAGCATGTGAAGATGTTGTGAAAAAGATGATATATAAATATATACAGATCGTTTTGGCTTGATCCTATTGTTTTAAATTCTTTGTTTGTTTTCTCTGTTGCGAATTACATATGCTTCTTTTCTCTTGTTTCTAGGTGTATTTCGAACTCAGCATCATGCACCGCATTTGAAGAAAATCATTGACAACCAGCATTCTCGCTTACGTAAAGCACAGCAGAAACTTTTGGAAGTTGAAAAGAAACAAGAGAAGGTAGAGAGTTGCATTGAACGAGCAGTTCAGCTTCACAATTCCTTAGAAGAGCGCTTGCATAACTTGAAAAGCTTGTCGGTATTACACAAAAAGCCACTGTCAAATGCAGAGCAAGACTTCAAGCCAGAACTCGGTAATTTATTTCTGACTTTCCACGTCACTGTTAAAACTCTCTCTCAATTCTAGATACTTAATGCTCATGAATTTTATCATCTAATTTGTCCACGGTAATATTGAATGCTAATTAATTATGCCAATCAAGTGTTATGGTACAAAGAAAATGCTGTTGAGATCGAGCCCGGTCATTGATCACTTTGATTGCAAGTGATTGTAAGTTCGAGTGTCACGGGGAAGGGGATATAGGAAAAGGAGGGCTCCTCCATATCATATAGCACCTTTTATTGGATTGAAAAATAAGATGAAAAAAGAAAGAAAAGGAAATCAGTGCTTGTCCTTTATTATTGGCCTGCTCCTTGTACAAATGTCATCTTGTTCAACATTTGGGACAGATTTCAGAAATTGCGTAGAGGAGAGCAAGAAAGATTGTTAAACTTCAAGGGGGATTCTGTAAAACTTGACACAAACTTTGCAGTGTAAACATTATTTATTTATTTTCTGAGATTCACATGCGAGGAAAAATTAACCACATTGGAAAATTAAGATACCAGAAGTGAGCTTTACATGAATGGATTGACAACCTAAAGGTTTTTAAGTTATTTTCAGTTTTTAGTTTTATAACACGCTCAAAACTTGTTTGTTATGTTGCTTTTGAAAATTTTTTTTTGGAAACAAGGTTAAACTTATAACATAAAACTCAAAATAGTTTTTTGACATTTTGAGTGAAAACACCAAAACACTCAAAATAAGAGAAATAAGTGTTTAAATAAAAATTATTTAAATAAAAATTCTAAATTCTTAAAAATAAAAATTCTAAAAGAATAAAACTTTTCAAAATAAAAAATAAAATTCTAAAAAATTAAAAAAATGAAATTCTATAAAAATGAAAATTCTAAAACACTAAAAATAGAAAAAATTTAAAAAAGTAAAAACAGTTCAAGTCTTTATTGGTTATACTAGTTTTGGTCACGTGCGTTGCATGTAAAAAATGTAGTGAAAAGTTTTAGGTGTAATTGAAACGAGATATAAAAAAAAATAAAAATTTAAAATTTTTAAACAAATAGGGAAAACGATTCCCAGAAAGAAAATTTTTAAAGGTAAATAGTACTAGGGGTTCTTAACTTTTGAACTTTGTGACGATGGGGTCCCTAACCTTCTATTTCTAACCTCCGAGTCCCTAACCTTTAAAAGAACGCACGAACAAAGTCTTTCTGTTAAAAAAATCGTTAGTTTGACTCTTAACTAGTCAAATTTTACGTAAAATGACCAATTTACCCTTTTTAAATTAAAATACAAAACAAAGAAAATAAGAAAATAAAGAAAAATTACAATCAAGTCCTTCATCAACGCCTTCTTTTCCAACTCACCTTTACCAACTCCCACACAAAAGAAGAAGCACTATTCACCTTTACCAACTCCGGCCCACCAACTCCGCACAAAACCCACCCCACCGTAAGAAAAAAATCGAAAATGTTTGTGAAACTCCTCCCATTTCATCATACAACAAGCCACCGAAATCCACCATGGCCTGAATCTCCAGAGTCGGATATGTCTCGTCTCTCCAAGATGGCGCTACCAATCGAGGCGATCTCTCTCGGCACTATGAAAGCCGAGCAGATCACGGTATGAAAATCGAGCAGATCTAAGTTCCGCTCGGCCATGCCACGCGCTCGAGATCTTGGATCTGCTGCAGGCCACGGCAGAAGACAGATCCAAGATTAGTGCTCCTCTGATGTTCAATGTTTCCAAGTGAATGAAATTATTGTTCTCTCACTTCAGTAATTCACTACTGATCTCTAGGTTTCTTTTCTGGTTGATCAATTGCTTTACTTGTTGGTGTTACTCTACTCATAGAAGATAGAAAGTTAATGGATAAAAAGAACGCAACCTTCTACCGGGTATTATTTTCTCACTCTGGTGTAAGTCAAATCTTGATCGAACTCTTTGGTACAAGCATAGTCCATCAAGACCGAGTTATCCAAGCTATGGTTTCACTAATGATATAATTATCACCTCTTGCGCTTTCTATGCATACATTGTCCTTCACATGCTTGTGTATACATAAACATATATTTTGAGGTGCTATAAAAAATCAACTACCGCTTTATATTTGGTTTTGACGGGGGGACCGAGTTATAAAATCAACCGGAGTTGGTGAAGGTGAATGGTGCTTCTTGCCGGCGCCGGAGTTGGTGAAGGTGAATGATTGGAGCCGTGGCCACGGAGTTGGTAAAGGTGGGTTGGAGAAGAAGAAGTTGATGAGGGACTTGATTGCAATTTTTCTTTATTTTCTTATTTTCTTTGTTTTGTATTTTAATTTGAAAAGTGTAAATTGGTCATTTTATGTAAAATTTGACTAGTTAACAAATAAACTAACGATTTTTTTAACGTAAGGACTTTGTTCAAGGCGTTCTTTTAAAGGTTAGGAACTCGGGGTTAGAAATGGAAGGTTAGGGACCCCATTGTCACAAGGTTCAAAGGTTAGGGACCCCTAGTGCTATTTTTCCAATTTTTAATGATTCGTAGTCCACATAAAAATAAATTAAAAAAAAAAAAAAAATAGTGAACAAAGAAAGTTACAATTATTCATACAATAAAATAAAAAATGAAAATGGGTCAATGCCCAACATGTGTAAAAAAAAAAAAATTACAATATTGTCGAGTTACTCGACAACCAAAAAAAAAAAAAAAAAATTCAATTCAATGTTGTCAAGTAACTCGACAACATTATAAAAAATAAAAATAAAAATAAAAAAATTCAAATTTGCTTATAAAATAAAATAAAAAAGATTAATGAAAAGATTGAATGAAAATCCGTAAAATAAAAACAAATAAGGAAAAATAAACTAAAGAAATTTTTTTTTTTCAAAAAGATTAGAAAAAGACAAAAAAATAAATAAATAAATCAGATGAACAAGATTACCTCGTGTTTCGTTTTATTCATCGAGCAACTCGGCGATGAACGAAGCATCGTCGAGTTGCTCATCTCATTCTCGCCAGATCTTCTTACTTACTTTCTTCACCTTCTTTCTTTTCTTCTTGTTTTTCTTCCTTTTTCTCCTCGACTTTCTTCTCCTCTTCCTTCTTTTCTTCGTCCTTTACTATTGATGCCTGCTTACGGGTCTTCTTGTACAAGTTGTTCACAAGCTTTATCTCGGATCAAGAACGCCTTTCACAATTACTTGATCGCTTGCAAGATCGGTTGTTACAGATTCTACACTTGCAATGCAAAATAATACACACAATGCATTGTGAATTGAGTCCTTCATGCATGACTTCACCTTCAAGAATTCACACAATACCTTTAACTTTTCCAATTCTCTTCAGCAAGATTTGAGCACATGCTTCACAATGCATTCAAACTTTCAACACAATCATATATATAAAGCAGGAGGTCGCCAAGTCGGAAAAACCCAACATTAGTTTAAAGTCATTAATTTAGAACATAATTGAATTTGACGATTCCAATGCTCGTCATATTGTCATGTACGTTCATAAAAAATTTGAAAACAAATGGAGTATACATAATACATGACTGCAACTGTAAAGTGAGTTGCTCGGCAACCACAAATGGTTGTCGAGTGTTTGGGAATTTTTTATTTTATTTTTATTTTTACACAATGCTGACGAGTAACTCGGCAACAATGCGTTTGGATTTTTTTTTTTTTTTAATACAGCGTTGTCGAGTTACTCGACAACACCGTGTTTGGGATTTTATTTTTATTTTTTTTTTTTTTTTTTTAACATGTTGGGCATTGTCATTTTTAATTTTAATTTTATTTTATGAATAATTGCATGAAAGGGATTTTAAAATTGTTGAGATATGTCCATAACCTAAAAAAAAAATTTCGTACCGTTTGGAGCATTTGATATATAAGATGTAAACATTGCCTCTATACTTCAAAATTTCACCCCCATCTTCAAATTTCATTACGCTGGATTGCAGAAGTTTTTCTTATTTTATCTTAAATTCTCATAATCGAACGATGCATAACCAGAAGTTATAGTCTTTAATTCATTGTAAAAGTCAACAACGATTTCCCTCAAAGGTAATCGATACTTCATGAAAGCCATCTGACTGCACACAAGAAATACAGAGCAAATTTTCCATACATTTGGTGAACTTGGATGGGAGCAAAAGAACAATAGATGAATAACAATGAATGTAAATGAAAACTAAGGATTTACCTAAAATTAACTTTTGGACCGCCTTCAAAGTGAAATACACAATATTAGTTAGATTATGAACAAACTGATTCCAACTTTGAGCAATTATACTTTTTTATTTTTTGAATACACAACTGGGAACTTCTAATGAAAACTTTGAGAAATTTTATTACCATAATATTTCAGATAGAAAACGAATTAGCAGCCATTCTTTAAATCGAAGAAATGAGCCAAGGAGTGCAATACAACATACCAAATAAAATGAATCAAACCAAGAGTCCAGAACACCCTAGATTCAACAAAATAAGGAAGAAATTGAACCCCAATCGGCAATCGTGTGGTTGCCGAGGCAACCAACATGGCTCGGCAACCATGCTGGTTGCAGAGTGTCGAGTTGGACAACCAATTTTGGTTGTCGAGTTGGACCACCATCTCGACCCTATATCCATTATCCAGTTGATTTAGTTTTCTTTGCGTGATGAAACTGTGGGATCAATTTTATGTTTGATATTTGTAAAGACAAATTTCAGATCTATAATTTTTAGGAAATTTCAAATTAGCTATTTATGTTTAAATTTTTACGAATCTTACATTTCTCCTTAAATCTCTCGCTACTATATTTGTCTTAATTGTGAATAATTTTGAGTCCAATTGAGATTTCAATTGGTCTCCTATATTTGATTACCAACCAATAACCGATCATCAAACTTTGTGTGGAGCCGAATATTATTGCTGGTCGAGTTACTCGACAACATTTGCCGCTGAGTTACTCGACAACATTTGTGTGGGACTCCATAGTTCACTCTTTTCCTGCGTTATAAGAACTTGATGAATTTATTCAAGCATATTTGAAGGCTTGAAGCAGATACACTGTGTATATATGTGTGTGTGTGTGTGTGCTGTCGTGACTTGAATTGGATAGTAATTGCCAGAAAAGGATTAGCAGAATTCGGTGAAGAAGAAACAGATGTACATATTAAGTAAATATAAAAGTAAACAAATTTATAGAATCCTCAAAAGTTGACGTCACTTCCAACAACCTAAACAAGATCAAAATTTTCAGATCAAAACTGTCTTCTTCTTCTTGACTTGAAAATTAGGATTTATATATAACAATCAATAGGTGGATTGTGAAGTGGATTCATGGGTTTGTTAAATTGATTTTGCACCAATTTTTTCAAATAAAACAAATGAAATCATGGGTTTGTGAAATGGATTCGATAGAATATACCGAGATTATAGGTTTTGGACTTCAATTTTCACTCCATTCTTGTGAAATAAGAACCTGAAGCAGATAATAAAGATTGTGGGAAGATGTCAACTATTCTTCAAACTGATATTAATTCAATCAACTCCACATTTCAATCTTTTGGTGCAACCTTTCAACATTCCTCAACATAAAATCCAAATCCTCACTCACAAAAAAGTCACACAAATGAAATTTGTACTTCGTGATACAAAGTGAAGTACATGTAGATACACATATGTATATATAAATGGGGAGTGAGAGTGTACATAAATTAATTACATTGAAATGTGGATTGGAATAGATACAACTTCATTTTATATATAACCGAGTTACTCGACAACCGAATTTTTTTTTTTTTTTTTTGAAGAGATGAGGATGCTCTTCAAATGAACTATTCAAAGTGGGTACAGCGAAGTATTCATCTACAGAAAATAAGTGAATGATCATTTTACTGATTACTACCAAGAAAGAATTTCAGTGTTAAGTAATATAAAAAAAGAGAAGTGTTGGGAAGCCTTCCTCATGTAGAAGGCACAAATACAATCTTGTTAAAAGTTTCGTAGTATTGACAAAATTGCAAAATCAATATTAACATGCAATTAAGGGAAAAAGAAAAAGGAGCAATTGTCAATGAAGTTAGAATCATATGTTATAACCATTCCTTTTAAGCATATATTGCCGAGTTATTCGACAACCTTTCTTGCTCGGCGTGACCAACCCAGGTGGTTGCCGAGTAACGCCGAGTACATCGGCAGCCAACCTCTTGTGTCCCATTTAAATTTTGTTAATTGTATTTTCTAAAATTCACAAATATATATTATTTTACTTTTTTTTTTTTGTTGTGATCTTTCAATTGCTCAATGTGACTTTCTATAGTGCACTATAATGAAATCATTTATTAACATGTCATTTATTGTTTATTTGCACGCATCTTTATGTGCATCTTTTGATTTTGCTTATGAATAAGATTTTTGTCTATCACATAGCCAATTTGGTATACATTCTTTTCTTGATTTTTATTTGTAATGAAAACAGAGAGTGCGTAAGAGACTTGCAACATTGAATAAACGCACAAAGGGTGGTCGCTCTCCTGCCAGCTCGCTTTTTTATCGCTTATCGGGATAGTCGTATTGTTTCTTTATTAAATATATGCCGATCAAATATTTATAAGATAGTCGTATTGGAATGAAAATGTTGTTAAATTGAAGTTCCTCTTCAACAATTTGTCATTGTCATACAAATAATATACACTTACGTAACTTGACAAGAACTCACGAATTAGAAACTCCAATGGAAATTATGCACAGAAACCAAAGTTGAGTGTGTTTAGGGCCTTTTTGAGAGAGAGAGAAGAGATTTTTTGGGTGAAATGTTGACAAAGTAAAAATTGCGGTGCCTTCATTGTAAAAACAGTGGCGTATTGAACGAAAAAAAAAAAACAATAAAAAAATTAAGGCTCTTATATTATTGTAAGAATATATAAAAATTCTTAAAAATTTATTTAAATAAAAAAGATTAAAATTCTCAATTCACGTCATTAATATTTATTTTTTTATTTCTTATTTTGTCAATTTCTTATTTGTTTGTATTATTTTTATAGTGGAAAATAAATATTGTAAGATTCACCGACTTTTAAATTTTAAAATGTATATATTACTTGAAAATAAATTAGCATAAAATTGTCTAATTTTACTAAATAAACAAATTCATTGAATAACATGTCATAAAATAGTTTCTCAAAATTTCAAACAAAATGTATTTTTTAGTTCTTTGTTTTGAGAAATAATTTTCGAATAACAAACCAAACGTGTTTGAGCAATCTTGAAACAAACTCTCAAAACAGAAAATTGAAAATGAATTCAAAACTTAAAATCGAAAACTGAAACACAAGGAGAAGGAACTCTAATTGTTTAGAGTTTTTGGGTCAAGATTGGGCTTTGAACACGTGTATTTACTCTTCTTTGTGACAAATCCTGAGTGTCAGATCCACAATTAGTGGTTTGAATGAAAGTTATGTGGATCTTGGGCATTATTTGGAAGTGAATAATTTCAAGGTGTGGTTGCTATTGGGTAGAAAGGTGACATTTTTCTGCCTGAAATTGTGTGGAAACATGATTGGTTAATTGCTATGGAGAATAGGATGTGTGGTTAGAAGACTTGGAACATGCAAATAACTTGATGGGAAAAGGTGATTGACGCTGAAGATTAAAACATAGATGCCGACAGGAATGTTGGGTGTGCAAGCTTTGCAGGGGTTTAGGAAGAGGACGTGTGAAGGGAGAGATACTTGAGGTTCACATGTGGGGAAATTATCCTACATCAAAAACCAAGACACGTGGAGTGAGCCATGACTCATGCAGGAACCAAGAGCCTATAGCTTAAGCCTATTAAGGTCAAGATTCAGATCTAAACATGGATTTTGGCTGCTTTTCTGGTGGACTCCTTCGGATTACAGCATTCCAGTGTCCTGTTTAGAAAATTTGCCCATTGAGGCTAAAACTAAATCTTTGCAAACAAATAATAATAATAATAATAATAATAATAATAATAAAATTGGGGATCAGGATTTCTCAAGTTTAATTTTTTGGGGTGCGCGGGTGGAGGGCTGAGGACAGCCACTCCCACCTAATCCTCCAATCATCTGCCTTTGAGTGAACTGAAATTTTGTTGTGTAATTTAATCTGAATTATGAAAGTTGAAATCTGCTGCTTCAATGCTATTCATAATGATGCTCTATTTGGTACTCATTTCGTCAAAAGAAGTATAGCCCCTGATCCCAATAAACAATCTTTGGAACTCAAATATAAGTCTTTCTTTCTCAATTTTTGATGTTTTAAATAATTTAATCACAATACAGATAGATTTGCTGGAGTGGAGATGGATGCTTTGCACTCTTCTATTGAAGCTCTGAATGCACGGTTGAGAAGACGTGTACATTCTCCACATACCAATTTCTCTAATCAACAAAAAAAGAGAATGGCGAGTCGAGTTCAAGAAGATGAAGTATCTCAACTTAATTCCTCTCTTGCCAAACTGTCACTTCTGAATAGTGAGAACACACAAAAGGTTAAACTTTGTTGAGTCGACACTTAAAAACTGTGATATCAGCGATTGATTAGATCACATTAGAGTTTTATAGATGCAATCAAATATTAAAATGTTATTCCAATTTTTGTGCATTTAGCATGCGAAGTAGTTGATCTGGTTTCCAAAGGTCGGTTTGGGAACCTAGCATACTGAGATGGTATTTCTAGAGTCTCTCCGAAAATTTATCACTATTACGAAAAGAAAAATGGAAGTTAAAATCTTGTCCGTTGTATTGTACTAAACATGCTCAAGATGTTTATGGGCAACTTTGATTGGTTGAGCTACAACATGTACTTCGGATGGAGCTTGTTTGCTTCGAATCTCCTTTTCACGAGTAGCATAGGTCACGCTTACCTAATTTGTGTAGTGGGTAAAATGCACTTAGCTATTGCAAGAATGCTTTTGTGCTCATAGCTGTTGGCTAATTTGGGAGGTGCTCCTTGATGCGTGTTCCATTTATCCTCGTGTTCTCTTGTTGAAAATCTGTAGCAGGTGGGCAAGGACGAAGATAAAGTTGATTCACAAGTAAGAGCCTGGGATCGTTTCCTAACATTGCTTTTGTAGCAAAATGGGAACTGATAGGTGAAATGTTGAGAATAGGAATGTGTAAACTGGTTTCAATATTAGGGATTTTTTCGATGATTATTTGTAGTATTTGAATTTAATGTATCTTTTGTAAGTGGATTATATATTATGGTTGATTTGTGATTGTTAGTTTTTTGCCTTGTTTTATTGTAGTTTTCGAATAATTTTTGGATGTATACTTGTAATATTTCTTTTGTTTATTTACTTATTTGTTTATATTTTTTAATGATGCTACGACATTTTAAATGAATATTTAAATGATTGTGCTAAGTTGTGTCGTGCGGGTATCTTATACAAACTTCCAGAGTTCCAGGAAAAGTCACCATCTTTAGATATATAATTGTGTAAAATTTCAGTATTAATTTGATTAACCATTAGAAGAATCTTTGCCTGGTCAAAATTTTAATTAAGGGGATTTTAAGAATCTATGTAAATTTAGGTGTTGTTAAATCAGAATTTAATAGTTTTTATTGAACTTTAGGTGTTTTCAACTCGGATTTAAATAGATTCTTTAAAAATTTAAGTATCTTCAATAACTAATGAATTTTTAAAAATTTTATTAATTAGAAGATTTAAACAAATTTGTACGAGTTTCGAATACATAAATATATATATATAATTCTTTAGAAATTTTAGCTTCATCCTCAAAGTTTCAATCAAACTTTTCTTTCACGCCTCTCACATCTACTTGTACCACAAATTTTTGTAGTAAACCATTGTTCTTGATTTTCAATTTATATTCAATTTATATTAGAATAAAAATTTGTTGACTTATTTCTTATTTTAATAATTTTTTTTTTTACAATTATCAAACACCGCCTTTGAAATTTCATTATTAATGCTCCGTGACCGATCAACGAACTAAACAATTGGATTGAAGAATATAAATAATATATTGATACTCAGTAAAATCAAAATTAGGTGAATAAGTAGTAATGTTGGGTGACTATTTATTAAATTTACTAAACCACATAGTGCAATTAGATATTGGATTGTAAAATGAATATAGCACAAAAAATTCGTTTTTGAACTTGAAAAGATGTACCTGTCAACTGCGACACCTGCAAATTTATCTTTTTAAGCTATAAAATAACTTTTTATACAAAATGATTAAACAACTGATTTTGGAAGAGAAATAATCTTAAATATTCATCCTCTAGTATCGAATATGAAAGAGAAATTTTTATAAAAAAGAAAAGTGGAAAGAAAGTGAAAATTAAACTTTATTTCAATATTTTTTTTTTCAAGAAGCATTACTCTTTAGTCAATTTTCTTTATTCAAAATTGATAAAGAGTTTTTTCTTTTTTATATTTCAAGAATTTTTTTCTTTTCAAAATTCTAATCAAAATTTTGTTTATGTAGGAAAGACACTTAGACTATTTGAAATAAAGACAATGTAAAATTACTATTTATAATAAAAACATCACAAATTCATGAAAATTCATAAAAATTTGTTGAAATTTTATAAATATTTTGAAATTCTATTCAAATTCATAAATATTTTAATATCCGAGTTCAGACATCTCTCTAAATACCTTTTTAAAATTCTTATATCTTTACTCAATCATATATATATGACTACCAAGGACCCGCTATTAAATCAGTCTCCTAGTTATTGGTGAATAAGAGAGTGTATTTAATTGAGATTTTAAGTATTTAAAAATTTAAGGCAATTTAATGTAGACTTTTAAAACTTTAAAAGTATTGATGATTCAATAAAAGACTTTAAAAAAAAGTTTTAAAAGTCACAGAAGATTTAATTAAAACTTTGTAGAAGTTTCATAAACCATGAGGTATTAAAATTAGAATGATTTTTTGAGAATTCTCTACTTACTAAATTTTTAGAGCTGGTGAAAAGTATAAATAAAAAATCTAAAAAATTATGAAGACTCCACATCCCCAAAATAAAGAATGTCAATTTCCTTTTCATATATTCCTGTGAGATTTGTGGAGTAATGTTGAAAATATTTGATTTTTTTTTTTATTAAACATTACCAAAATGTATTACTTTTTTTTTTGTATTATGTTATTTTTTAATCTAATGTATATGACATAATTTTTATTTTTTTTATTGAAATGAAAAATATAAATTACATTGAGTTCATAATTACATGTGTTGTAGATGATTTGGACATGCAAGAAGTTGTTCAAAATAATATTACACTATATGAGAATTAGCTTAATATTTTTTTTTTCAAAAACATGTAAGTTTTTAATGAAATTGTGTAGAAATCTACAAATTTTTTTAATGAAATTGCGTAGAAATCTACAAATTTTTTTAATGAAAGCCTACAAAAATTTAAGGAAGATTTTTATTAATTTCTAATAAATTTATAAAAGTTACTTAAAAATCTATGAATTTCAAAAAAAGTCACCCACTTACAATTTTCTATAAAAGTCGTTAAAAATCTCAATTGAGTATATCTGTTCTAGGGTTCTTTTAGCACGGCTGCTGTGATTAGAGTGTTTACTAGTAATTTTTTTTTTTTTCAAAAGAACTTTTAGTAAAAAGTTGTTGATTGTTAATTCGAAAAATCATCAACATTAAATGATTATTCGATAGTGTAATTATAAAAATATTTTTATATAAACTAAACGTTTATTTAATTAAACGTTAGTTATTTCTTGTATATTTTACAATTTTTTCTTTCCTAAATAGTATTTATTTCAACACAGTATTAAACATATTAAAATTAACATTTAAGTTAAATTTTCATGACACGATTATTTTATTAAATTTTCATGACACGATTATTTTAATGTATATCCTATTTATTTAAATTTATTTTAAACAACTATACACGTGATGTGTGATTTATTTAATATATATAATACATGTAGGATGATCTCCTACCCACATGTGGGCAGTTGATATAAAAAATAGTTTTTTACATCAACTATCGATGTAAGGGTGAGATCGTGATCGTGTATAATACACCAATATATGATATATATTTGTTAAATGAAGTAACGTTAATAACAAAATAAAATGATAAATAATGGCAATAATTATTATTAAATATATTATAAATCCTCTTAAAATTAATTGATAATATAGGATTTAGAATTTTTTTTCCTTTTGATGTAAAGGAAAATTTGAATATATTTAAATATTTAAAAATTACATTAAATTTAGATTTGACTTCTTGCAAAAGATAAATTTAATTTTTTTAAGAAAAATTCTAAATTTAAGTTTCTCTAAAATAGTTTAGAAAAATTGTTTTTATGGTTAATAAGTACTTATTGACTTTAACCAAGCATCTAAAATTTTAATAAAAATTACTTTTGCCCTTCAAAAAGGACTTTTGGATTTTAAAAAGAGTAATTATATTCATACTACATTTTTTATTATCTACACCACGTTTTGACTGCAATGAAGGCCCATCAACATTTGACATTTTGGTGCTTATGTCTTTAATTTTTTTCGTCGTATTTTTATCATTAACTTTCAATTAATTTTTACATCTCGTCTCTGATAACGATTTTTGTCCAAATATTTTGTTAATGTGGATTGAAATGAGGAAAAATATTTTATCAAACTTTTGTATTTGTTATTTATTTTTCTTCATTGAAAATACGAGAGGTGAACAAAAATTGTATACCCTCCTAATTTACTTTTTGGACAAAAAATATCATCAAAAGACAAAGATAGGACGTGCAAATTAATAGGTTGGTGGTATAAATGTGATAAAAAAAAAGTTAAATGTAAAATGAATAATAGTTAGAGACTTTCATTACAATTAAAATGTGGTGTGGTTATCAAATAATATAGTGTAAATATAATTACATTTTAAAAAAGCTTTGGCAAACACACTTATAGCTGACATTAGTGCTCGACTAAAAGGGTGATGGATTCTATTTTGTGATTGTTTGGTAGAGTTAAAAGTAATTTTTTTTTCAAACTCATTTACAATCATATATTTTACGGGTCCCATAATTTTTTATCAACTTTTCAATTACATAATTTACTATTTTTTCAAAATTTATTAAAAACTACTTTTAGAGCTTGTTTGACTTCACTTAAAATTCTCGCTAAAAAACAAGAAGTCAAATTCAACAATTACTTTTAACCACTCATTTTATGGACTCACAACTTTTTACAACTTTCAATAACATATTTCATCAACTTTACAAAAATTTGATTTTAATCAAAATTAAACACACCCTTAAACTCCATCAAACGTACACTTTCACGTACGGAAGGTGAATTGTCATTTTAGAGATTTCCGGGCACAACATGCCTTACTAAAGGTAAATTAAGCTTTGCACGATGTTAACTCTTACAAAAGTATATGTCTAGTTAAACACTCGTGTTGTGATGAATTTTTTTATATTGATAATTCGAAGTCTTTGTCTGACTTGAAGTGTTCCATGAATTTCTTATAATGAACTTATGGCCTCTTGTACACAACATTCCCTTGACTTGACTTGAGGCCTTCTAGTCCAAACGGACTTGTTGTCTACAATGATATAACAAAAATGATAAGAAATGACCAATGCAAATATGCAATAGATATGTTCTCTTTATGAAATGACAACTTTTTACACAACTACTTTTAATTAAAAGTGTGTATCAAAACAAAATAGAATGGTAGTGAATGCTTCTTATTAGAAATATATAACTTAACTATTTATCTATGACAACATCACAAACTATTTTGATGGACACTCAAGTGTTTTGAAAATTAATTTAAATTGCAAGTGTAAAAAAGAATTAAATAACATAAATATGCAAGTACACGTAGAATATACACATTTTCCAACTTTATATCATCTCAATGAATGCAGACATTTGATTTTTTTTTTTTTTTTTTTTTTTTTAATTGTCTTGTGGGTAATAAAATATTTATTGATAATTTGTTTTGAAAGCTTATCATCTCTCTCTCGACTGATGGATCGAAGAGTGTTCTTTTTTTTAAAAAAAAAAAAAAAAAAAACCTTAAACATTAGAATGAGTCTATGGTCATTTTCGTTATTATCTAGTGCCAATACAACAATTTTTTGATTTCCTAACTCTTAAGTAGAAGTGTCAAGACGGACGGGTCGGCCGAACTCGCATCGGTCCACCTGCCTCGACCCGTAACTGCGGGCCGACCTGTGAACCAAGTGTGCCGATCACGGACTGAGGACGCTAAACTACAGACTCGGACAGTTCAGCATCTGACGGGTCATCGACCGTTTGATAATTAAAAAAATAAATAATTAAAAAAAGAAATGTGAATTTCATGTAAATATTCTTTGTTATAAATAACAAATGTAAATTTATCATTGTTATTTATTTTTTATTTAATAATTTAACATATTTTTTGCTATATATATAAATATTTTTTTAAATATAATAATTTAGTAAATTGTTTTAGTAATTTCAAAAAAAATTAACTTTTTATTCACACAAATCGAATCACGGTCTACATGGACTTCACCTGAATGAGCATAAGCGGACTCGTGTTCAATTTTCATGGGACGAGTTGGTCCGGCCCATAACCCGCCATAGTGCGGTTAGTTGTATTAATGCTACCCCACTCCTCTCTCTCTCTCTCTCTCTCTCTCATCGAATATCAAATACACAGACAAATAAACTTGAATCCTTCCCTGAAATCCCCACTCTTCTCTTCTAATTTACACACATTGCCACTCTCTTCCCGATCTGCAAATCTATTTCAGCTTAGTTTCCCCCTCTTTTTCTCAGGACATTTACTCAAAAATATATGCACAAATATATATACATATATGCATATGCACGCATTATTTATCTATAGAGACTTGTTTCTCCTCTGGGTTTGACAACATTTAACTAGTTGAAGAATGCAGATTTTATGGATATTTTATTAAAGGAATGTGGAATGCGGAATGCGGAATGCTTTTCAGCTGAATTTCGTTTCAAATTATTTAGCTTGATTATCGATCTGCGAAGTTAGCGTTTTCAATTTGTTTGTCAAGAAACTGGGTTTGGAGAAATGCCGGGTTCTGTGGAGCTTGAATGGTTCAGAATGTGGAGTTGAGGATTGTTAATACTTTTAGGGTTTGGTTATTTTATTTTAAATATAATTATTGGGATGAATCGGAGTTTTAGGGCTCCGGAGAGGGAGCAAATGGGGACTCTGAGACTGAAGGACAACAAAGATGAGGAGCTGGCATTGTTTCAAGAAATGCGGAAGCGCGAGAAGGAACGGAATAATCTTCTTCTTCTTCAGAACTCCGACGAGTTTGATGCTCCGCTTGGTATTAAAAAAGTTTGAATTTTGTTGAAAATTGTTCTATTATTTTATATGGTTGTTTTGGTGTTATGTGATGAAGGTCTCAATTAGTTGTTAATTAATTGTATGATGAATCTATTTGGTGGATTTGGTTTTGAATTTCAGTAACTTGTTGACGTAATGGGATGCATTGCTCTTAAAAAATGATTAAAGTTTTTGTTTGGTGAATGATACCGATTTTGGATTCACATTTGAAGTAAAAAATGAAAGATAAATACTTGAATTTACCTTTCTTGAAGCTTTTGATTTAGTGAATTTAGTTTCAGTATTCAAGTATTCATTTTTATTTTAATTATGACTCTGTATGCAGGATCAAGACTCGGTAGTTCGCCCATTTTTAATATAACTTCAGCTACACCTGCACCTGTGCGGAAGACTGGTGCTGATGATTTTCTTAATTCTGACGGTGAAAAAAATGACTATGAGTGGTAATTATTTGATATCTCCACGGGTTTTATATCTATACCTTCTAAATTTGTGCTGATTGTGAATATTTTAACTTTTGTAGTGTTGATGTTCAATAGTAACTTTTCTTTCAGGTTGAAGAAGGGAGTAAATAAATCAATTTAATTCTGCTTCACAATGTGCTTTTATTTTACTGAAGCTGCTATATATACTTATTTTTAAAGAAAGTATCTTTTGTTCACTTTCTCCTTCCCACGAGATTGAATCTGATGATTTTCACATTTCAAATGGACATCCATACAGCATCTATAGGATAAATTCCATCTTAAAAGTAGTGCCTTTTTTTTTTTTATAAGATATCTGTGATTTCTTACGGTTGACAAACAAAGATGCAACACAAGTTCCATATAGATTGCTTCTCAATCCACTACCATAAAAGAATATTTACTTGGAAGGTTCTCAATTTTACATACACCTGCTACTTATTGTTAGCTTGGAATGGATGTATCTGTATCTGCCTACTCGAGTGCCTTTAGTATATTCGTACATGGAGTAACTTAATTAATTATCCAAATAATAATATACTAATCTATGTTTATTCTTTATCATTGAGTAATTTAGTCAAATACCGATGAATAATTTAGATAATATTTTTTATTATGTGATTTATAGATGTGTACATTTTGCATAATTATGATATTAAATCTCTGGAAGTCTTCTTCACCTATGAGCATAACTAGCATATGCAATGTAACAAGGGGCGGAAATAGAACTAGATTGTAGGGTGGGCTAAAATATAGAAAAAGTCAATAATGACACATAATTAAGAATTTATTATATAGATTATCCCATTAAAGTTGTTCCAGATGAGATTTTATAGAATTAAATGATCTAATATCAAGTTTTCGAAAAGTATATTTAGCATATCGTAAGTGACAATTCCAAACCAATATTTTATATTATAAAAGACATTCCCGATGTGGTGACCAGTGCGTAAGTTACAATTCCAAACCAATATCCAAAACCAACATAGCATATTCATACTAGGAGTTTTAGGGTGACTGAAGAAAAGGATTTTAGTCATTTTCATAAAGGATAATTGAATCTATTAGCAAGGAGATAAAATTTCCTAAAATGCAATGAGCATCGCCTATTGCTTTGGTGGTACAACTCACGAGAATAATTTTAGTTACCAAGAAACATGAATAAAAGAAAAGAAAAGAAAAGAAAGGTACTTGAAGAATTCAATTAAGCATGATGCATAAAACACTGTAAACTTATCGCAACAGCGCATAATTGATTGGCATAAAGTACAATACCCTGCATTTAGATACCGAGAACATCATTATAATGTAAAAGTTAAAAGAAAACAATGACTAAATCCAAAAACTTAATGAATATTTGATGAGGAACGTGTTCTCAACAATTAAAAAGTCATAAAATGAAAAATGGATGTGAGGAGACTTAGGAAATAGATACAGTGTTGGGACACAAGGTTGATGTGAGAGGCCTGCAAAAGGAAGGACAATGAGAATGGGCCTAAAGGGGGAGGGAGAGTTGGAGGGGGGATTTTGGAATTGGTAACGAGGGTCTGTGGTGGAAATTAGAAGAAGCATGGAGGAGACATTGGGGAAAGACAAATTTTTATGAATTTGCTAATTGGAGTATTGGACTAAATGGCTAAATTTTATGAAATAATCAACAATATTCCTAGTCCAAAATTTTACGCTGTGCTTGAGCCCACCCCGTTCCGCCAGTGAATGTAGTTCCATGGTAGAAAGCTTAGACTACACTAAGAAAGGTTGCTGGTGAAGTTTGTTTGTTTTCCTCTACTTCATCTCTGTAAGTTGCTAAATCTGGGTTGTTATTAATGGTAAATTTTCTTGATTTTAATAAGCTCAGATAAAGACACATTATCTATACATATATTGCTGATGTTAATTCCATCCTTGGGAAATAATTTGGGCTTTGTTTACTTAGAAACAAAAAATTGATTGTCTCAAATTAATATTTATTGCTGTCAGCTGTGTCGATGGGGCTTGGACTAGATAATCTTGAGAATTCTAGATGGAATGTAAAGTTTCACTTTGATCTCAATCCACAGTCGTGCTCATAAAAGTTTTCTTCTGTTTTCAGGCTTTTAACACCTCCAGGTACTCCTCTTTTCCTTCACTGGAGATGGAATCACAGAAAACTGTTACGAGCCAGCTGGGAACTCCGAAAGTTCGCCCATGCAGCTGAAATCTAGAGTAAGCTAAAGATAATAGCATTCTGTTTGAATGTTAGTTGGAATGCAAAATTAGTTGTTCTTCACGTATGTATAGTAGAGGAGTTCGGTCATTCCTTTTGAATAAGGGGCATCAACTTAGCATAAAGTGCATAGTTACCAAAATTTTCTTTCATGAAGTGTAAAGCACATAGTGTGAATTGATAAAGATCGTGTGGCCAACGTGTTTTATAATACTCCCATTCACTCGGTGGAAGAAGCAAATGAATTTTAGTAAATCAGCCTTTAAAAAGGCGAAGGACATATATATTCCTGTATTACATTTATATATTTCTAATTCTATTAGATGATGGTGTTCAATTTATCAGCTGCATAGATAGTCTATAATCCTCTCCAAAACTCATAGTGCAGTGAGTGAGAAACTCACCTCTATTTACACAAGCCATTTGCAGCCCTTGTGAGTCTGTTCTAATTTAGCAAATTTTTAGGTTGCATGGTTATCTGCGAAAATTCTGAAATAATTTTTGTTCTGCATCTTGTTTTCTATGTTTGAAGCTAGGAAATTCCCAGTGTGAGCCGCCTAGTAGGAGCAATTTATTATCTAGACAGCCAGCTTCATCTCTTGGGTTAAATACTTCAACTGGAGGACTCCGCAGGCCCTCTTCATCTGGGGGTCCTGGATCAAGACCTGCAACACCAACTGGGCGTCCAACATTGAGCTCTACATCTAGATCCACCTCGACTTCAGCATCTGATAAACCTACATTGACTACGGCTTCTAAACCAGCCACCATCACGTCATCTAAAGTAATATCAACCACATCATCTAAACCTTCGAGATCTGCAACACCTACTTCCCGTGCTTCCTTGCCTTCAGCTAAGCCCACAGTTCCTCCAAGATCTGCAACGCCTACTTCTCGTGCCACCTTGCCTTCAGCTAAGCCCACAGTTCCACCGAGATCTTCTACACCTACCACAAGGTCTACCATAAGATCCTCAACACCTACAACCAGACAATCCTTACCTGCACCAAAGTCCACGTCCAGGGCAGCAACCCCGACTCGTAGGGACATCAGTGTCAAGTGCCCCAGTTAAGTCCCCAACGTCTTCTTCAGTTATAAAGCCAGTTACCTCTACAGCTAAAAATCCAGTGCCATCAGTGTCTAATTCTCCAACTATGAGGCCCAGACCATGGAAACCCTCGGACATGCCTGGATTCTCCCTTGATGCTCCACCAAATCTGCGGACATCTCTGTCTGATAGGCCGGCTTCTGTCACTAGGGGTAGACCTGGAGCACCGAGTTCTCGATCTTCATCCATCGAACCTGTTTCAAATGGAAGGGTTAGACGACAGTCATGTTCTCCAGCAAGAGGAAGACCTCCCAATGGCATTACTCGTAGCAGTGGAAGCTCTGTCCCTGTGCCTGCTGTAAATCGGTTGCATGCCAAGGCTAATGACAATGTGAGCCCTGTTCTTATTGGAACTAAAATGGTTGAGAGGGTAATGAATATGCGAAACTGGCTCCACCCAAGCAAGATGACAAACATTCACCCATTAGCAACTTATCTGGAAAGTCCTCATCACCCGACAGTTCAGGCTTTGGGAGAACACTTTCAAAGAAATCGTTAGATATGGCAATAAGGCATATGGTATGTACACTAATCTCATCTTTTGATATTCAGTGATACTATAATTACTTGTAATCGTGTTGAAGTTGGTAGTTTTTTTATATCTTTTAGTGAAATCACGTGACTAAATCAATATGTGGTGCTTAATATTAATTTGTGCAAGGCCCTTTATTTTTGGAATAATTAATTTGCGATTTTTCCTGTGCAGGGCATAAGGCGAACTGTTCCAGGCAATCTACGTCCACTAATGACTAATATCCCGGCATCCTCCGTATATAGTGTGAGATCAGGGCATACCAAAAGCAGGACAGTTAGTATGTCTGATTCCGCACTTGCTATAAGCAGTGCTAGTTCTGAATTGAGCGTCAATAACAATGCCCTTTGCGTGGATGGAAGTGAAGGGGATGACGATGTTAGCAGTGATAAGGTTCCCCGATCTCCTGCCAGCATACGTAGCAGGAGATGATTGTCCACGCTACCATAATATACATATTAACCATTGACTTCTATTCTGATATTCTGGTTTAAAGCAAGTTCTGACAACCATTCTCCACTAAAGAAGGTTAGTGTATATTCCTATTAACAAGTTAGATGTATCATTTGAAAATTGAAATCTTTGTATCATTATTAGCAACTTGGTTTATATACTAAACCTTCTTCCAGTTTGTTGTTTGTTTTGTGAACATGCAACCCTTTTCTTGTGACTTTGAGATCAATGCTCACTTCCTCTTTTTATCAATTTTTTTTTTATATATGCTTAATTCAGTAGTCAAAGTTGAACTTATTATTTTAGTGGCATGTTATACAAATACTCAAATTTGGACCTTGTCAAGTGGGACACAATATCATATTATCTTAAGGTGGGCAAATCAGAAATTAATAAATAGAAAAATGGACGGTTATGATTGAAAGTGTCAAATGAATAGATATTGTTGCGACGTCAATTCTGCAAACTATTACTCTTTGACTTTTGTTTTGGGGAGGACAATGGCGGGGTAAAGGTGGTTGAGGAGGTCACTTTCATTGTCGGCGCGATTAACAATAAAGAAATTCAATTAGCTTAAAAGAAATTTCTAGTTCTACTCATTTATGGACTGACTTTAACTAATGCTACAGAACAATGTCAATAATTGAGGTACTACAATTTTTAGAGTATGTTTGACAAAGATTTTAGTTAAAACTTTTAGATATGTTCGGTAAAGTTTTTTGTAGATTATAATCGAGTAGATTTTACTTAATACGCGATAAAAATAATATTCTTGGTAAGAATTATGTAGTTGAATCTTCATTTATATCGACTAGGAAATAATTTCATTCACATTTATTTTAAGGGCATGTTTGGTAACTAAACGAGAAGGAATATCACGCATCTTATTCTGCCCAATCTTGTAAAGTATAATGAGAATTGAGCGGACACAATTTGACGTGACTCGTCATATGGGCCAATTTATGAGAAAATGTAGGTCAAGTGGGCCAAATACTTGGGCAACACTAACCGTCAAAATGTGCTTGGTAAGGCTTACATTTTTAAAAGGGAAATTAGCGCAAATGGTCCCTCCTTTTTGTCTTTAGTGTAGAAATGATCTCTAATGTTTATTTTAGCACAAAAAACCTTAACCTGTATTTTAGTGTACGATTGATCTTTATTTGATAAAAAAAAATTATAAAATATGTAATTAATTTTAATTAGAGAAAATTGTAATTGAATTCTTAATCTTTACAAAAGGTGCAAATGAGTCCGATAATTTTATTTTATTTTTATAAAAAATTAAAGAAAACTAAGGAGTTCTTTTTTTTAATTAACACTTTATTGACCAAATTGATAATGTATTAAATTGTTTTGTAAATTTTACAATCTATTATAAAATAACTAAAATTTAAACTTCTA
Source organism: Forsythia suspensa (assembly GCA_023638005.1). Taxonomy (NCBI): domain Eukaryota; kingdom Viridiplantae; phylum Streptophyta; class Magnoliopsida; order Lamiales; family Oleaceae; genus Forsythia; species Forsythia suspensa. The sequence goes on from CM042666.1 coordinate 32,975,484, forward strand.
ATTATTACTAAATATGTTAAATAAAATTATTTTATTATTATTAAGTAATTATATTTTTAAAATTTTAAAATTTTATTTTATCGATCTAACATAAAAAGAAAAATAATTTTTTCACAAACTTGATCTTCAAATACTTTTATTTAATTGAGTTATTCGTTTATTAACTAAAAATATTAAAATTCCAATTGTATTTTTAAATTTTAATTTAACGTTCAAAAATAAAGAACACATAATGTGTAAATTAATTTTTATTAGTATTTTTATGTTAAAAACCATAATAAGATTGGTTCAATGTCATAAAATTATATATCCATTTTTTATATTTATTTAACTTGAGTTTTATTCAAAATTTCAAACCATATAGCAATTACATATACTTAAAGTAAAATAATTTATATTTTCTCTTATAAAAAATTTAATTGACACAACAATATTGTTATATTTAAGATGTTAAATTAAATATTATTTAATAAATGTACTGATCCATTTGCACATTTTACAAAAAGATTAAGAATTCAATTACAATTTTTTCTAATTAAATCTAAGCCAGTATTTGTCTTTTTATCAAATAAAGGCCTAATTCAAGATCAAAATACACATGTTAGAGTTTTTGTGCAAATAATAAACATTGAGGATCATTTTTAAAGACCATTTATACAAATTCCCTTTTATAAAGTAAATTTTGTTTGTAAAAGAATAAATTCAAAAATTATGTTTAACGTAGAAATAAATTTGCAATAAGGAATTAAAATTGATATTTAATATGTCTTTATTGCAAATAATAAAAATTAAATGATGGAAAAGGACAAACCCTAATCAATCACACAAGGCATCTACTCATTCACTATTTCTTTGTTGTATAAAATATTATATACGAGTCATTGAAGACCAGCAGTGTCTTTGATCTCATTTTGTCCCTTCCTTCATCATCTTCTTCTCTGTATGGCTTCTCCCTCTCTTTCTTTCCCTCTCTGTTAACTCTATAATTTTGTAAATCTAGGTATTTTTCTTGGCCGCATAAGAATTTCACAAATTGTATGGCGTGTCGTAACTGTGATCCGCAACTCTTTCTTGTTTTTCTCATCCTTGATTCGTTCTTGCATATTTTTTGTTGAATTAAACAGCGAAATTTTATTTTCTTTACTTCTTGAGGAATTAACGAAATTTTCATTTGATTTTCGTGTCTATTTTTCTGGTGGTAAGGAGGCAATAATTGTCGATGGCTTGCAGTTTTTATTATTTATTTATTTTATATTTTTAAAATTAATTTTATGTTGATTTTAATTTGTGGCCTAGCATGTTAGGGTTCTGGGATTTTTCCGTGGAATTTATTTTGTGCATTTGACTATCTGAGAGTGTTAAATTACTATATTTTAGATGTTCACACTCCTGTTGATCTTTCATCCAAGTTATTTCTTGATCTAATTTTTTTATATACTTTTTGATTACATAGCTGTTTTAATTGCAGGGTTATTCTATTTGGACTCATGCCTGTTCAAGGAAATGAAGAGGTTTTTATCTGATGTTAGATTATTCATTATTGTGTCATTTTTTGTTCTTCTAATGTCAAATTTGTTGATTAATCCATTTTGATTTCCAGCCTGGGGTACTTAGCCGGCAGCAGCACCAGTTTAGTAGTATTCCTATTAAGAAGAGGAGATTTCCTGTATTTTTTCCAACTTCGCCTTCCCGGGACGAAGAACGGCCATCCAGTTCCGATGTCAATGATTTGGAGAAGAAACAAGAATTTAAAACTCTAGATCAAGGACCGCCCTTGGATGCTGATGTCAATACGGATTCTCTTGGTAAATCTGATGTAGAGAATAATTATACCTTAATGGTTAAAGAAGAAAAAGCTGCTAATCCTTCTCGTGGTGAAGAACGGCCTTTGGGTTCCGAGTTCAATGATTCAAAGAACAAACAAGAATATAAAAGCCCAGATCCAGGGCTATCCTTGGAGGCTGTTATGGGTTCTCTTGGTAAATCTGATGTTGGAAAGAATTCTATTTTAATAGTTGAAAAAGAAAAAGTTGCTGATGCAAAAGTCGAATTGGCTCAAATCATCTCTGCAATCGAGACTCAGGAGGCAAAACTTGGTATTAGCTCAGGTTCTACGAATGATTTAGGGAATAAAGTGAATTGCTTGCGGAATGAAAATTCTGCAGGGACAGAAGTTTCAGGAAGCAGTATGGATGCTCCTGTAGGGATTGTGAAGAAGGAAATTGTTAGCGGACAAGTTGAAGCTGATTGTAATCTCGAACTCTCTACAGGTTCAGGAAATGTTGAATTGTTGTCGGGACCAAAGGAACCACCACTTCTTTCTGCTTTGGTACGTCAAAATATCAAAGAAAACACAAAATGAAGTTAGATCCTTCACTATTGAGTTTGTCTTTAAACAAAGAGAAGCCTATTCCCCATCACGATAGTGATAGCATCTCTAATAATGTCAGCAGGCATGTATCTGCAAATAGAACAAATTGGGATCTGAACACTACCATGGATTCCTGGGATGGTTCTGTTCCTAGGGGTGCATTTCTTCACAGTACTGTTGTAACTCGTGGGTTCGAGACCAGTGATATACATGATGTGAAATCTTCTTCGACTTTAGATGGTATAGTTGGTTTTAGTGGGAATAGAGTGAAACATATTTTGGACGAGTGTAGTTTCAACTTTTTTAATGCATCTATACAGCCTAGCCAACAATACAACCTTGGTCTTAGTCTTGCAATGCCTTGTAGGGAGTTGGATTCTACCAGGGAGCATTCTTCACCATCAGGTAAAGCAGACTCTGAATGCATTGGTCCCAACTCAAATTTGCGAATAGTGATTCCATCGACAATAAATGTGAATTCTGCTAGTTATGGAGCAGTGAAATTAGAAACTATCAACGAGAATCCAAATACTGATAATACTGTAGGTCCTAGCAGTTCTATGGGATTATCGAAGTTTAATGCAGTTAAAAGTGAACTCGTTGAGAGTTGCAGCTCGGGAACTGTATTACTGTCATCTAGCAGCCCCAGAAATTAGTTGACCAAAGATCAACAAAATCTGAACTGTTTCAGGAGGATAATAAAGAAGCAAGCAAGTCTGCAGGTGCAATTGTATCTGAATCTGTTGGAAAGGTTATGCCGCATCAAGAGAGCAGTGCATCTACCTCTGTTCAGAATTTGCCTCAGAATTCATATTCTTCAACGTTGCCTTGTTTTTAGACTCAACCATGAATCGGGATTTATCAAATCAATCTGAACACTCCTTTCATGATAGAGAATTTTTAGCTCCAAGGATGTACCAGATGAGCCGATTGCCACAGTGGTTTCTAACCTTGTAAGCAACAAATTCAAACAATCAAGCGATCACTGTGATAAGATATATAATTTGAGAGATGAAGATTCTGAAAAGTGCAAACCGGTTCGGCTTGATGAGCATCCCCTTGAATGTTGTAGAAACGAGGAGGTTGCTGGAAGTGATGAGGAAAAGATAGACATATCAACCGATATGATTGAAGAAGATTCTTTTGGTTCTGATTGTGAATCTGGCAGAAATCATGCCTTGACAAGTCACGTGGATGAAGGAAAAAAGCAACGTGAAAAGGAAGATGGCGAATATGAAGATGGTGAGGTTCGAGAACCAGTAGTGCATTCAACAGTAGAAGATCCAATTGTTGAGGGAAGGACATAGAAAAGTTAACTTTGTTGATTGTAATACTGAAATGCAGAGTCTGTTGGTTTTTCTTGTGACCAAAAACCGACATGTCTGATTTTGATGGAAAAGACGCTGCAATGGGAAATCGTGATGAAACAAGTACTGAGCAGATTAAAGAGTGTGTCAATATAGGCTCCAATGAACTTGACAATGTAGATGGTTCTTTGCAAAAATCATTACCATACCAAGTGAGAGAAGTTCGAGTTGATGAGAAGAAACTCATTAGTGTCACTGCAGAGAAACCAATTGATTCACTAGGAAGGGAAGATGTTGCAGAGTGTTATGAAAAAAAAGTTTCAGGTGATAGTGCAATTATTGGAAGTTGTGGCACAGGGACAACACTGGGTGAAGAGGCCACTGATACTAATGTTAGAAAAAGCTCTCCAGGAAAGCATTCTGTAACTTTGCTGAAGGCAGATGCATCTGTACTGGGGAACAATGGTGCTAAAGATTCCAACAATGTAGGCAATAAGAGCCGCATCATAAATTTATCTCGTGCTTCCAACGCGACATCTCCTAGTAAAACAAGGTCTATTCCGGTGAGGTTGTCATCAAGATGTGGAAAAGAAATATCCTCTGATGTCGAGGGAGACAAATTACAACGAGGGAACAGGTGATTCTTGTAATGCTGCGACTTGATTTTATTGTCTTGTCTGTTTTGATACTTTTGTTAACGGTTTGTTTATGTGGTTATTTTACTCTTTCATTTTCCAGAGGTGGGTTTTATTCTGATGGTCCGAAAAGATTTACTAGAGATAGGGCTCAAGATCAGTCATTCAGAAATTCTAGATCGAATGTCATGCTTGGTAGAGGGAGAGTATCTGGCAGGTTCGACCATTTACGTGGTGAACGGGACTCCAACCGTGACTTTGCATCAGAAAGTTATAATGGCCCACCTGATTATTGGGTTACCAGGCATAAACACGGGTCCTCCTGTGCTGATGGTGAACTTGAATCTAATGGCTATGATATTGCACCAGATGCTGCTGCTTTGCGTAGTGGTAGAAGGAAGACCTTGAACGATGAATTGCCTTCATTACACCATCCATCCTTGAGGAGGAGGCTCTCTCCGGGAAGTAGAGAAGGTCCTGCAACCCGGGGCATTCGCAGAATTCCGAGAAATATTAGCCCAAGTAGATGCAATGATGAAGATGGTTCTGACTTGGTTGGACTTCAGCATGATGAGAAGTATATGCGGGATTTCTCAGATGATATCATAGATCCTGGGTTTAGTCGTCCACAGTCTACATATGGAAACATGGATGGCAGGGTTTTCCGGGGGAACAGGAACTTTTACCAACATAGATCAAAATCTCGTACCCAAACACGACCACCTGGTTCATGGTCATCTCCTCGGAGGAGATCACCTGACGTGCTTCCAGAAATGACTCAGTATAGATCTCCAGCTATGTATGAGATGGGGAGGATGAGATCTCCTGATCCTGCTTGTTTTCCTGATGAGATCCTTCCTCGAAGGCGTGATCTCCTTCCTATATTGCTCGGCCTCCTAACAACTTAAGGGAAGTGGATTCCGGACGGAACATGTTCATCCAAGATACTTTAATTCCAATAGAAGAAGCTCACCCGTGCAAGAATTTCCTAGAAGCACTAGTAGAGATGGTGACGGTATTTCACTGGATCAGTACATTCTGGTAGAATTCATGGGCCTCGTGGGGTGGAAGTAGTGAAGAGGGAAGGAAGTTTGGTGAGAGACACGGACCACTTCGTTCTTTTTTAGACCTACTTATACTGATGACGGTGATAATTTTCGTTTCAGTCGTGTAAATGATGGCCCCAGGCCATTTAGGTTTTGTCCCGAAGCAGAAAGGGACTTTGATGGGGGCATTAAGCATCGACCACGAATGAGAAATATTGAAGAGCAGGATGGAAACTACAGACCCGGTGACCGGGTGTGGAACGATGATGGATTCGATGATGTTTCCAGAGCAAAAAGAAGAAGATTTTGACTTGAGGAAAGAGTATTGAACATAGTTTTGAGTGGGAAATAATTGATGGGGGGATTAAAAGCATCGACCATGAATGAGAAATATTGAAGAGCAGGATGGAAACTACAGACCTGGTGAACGGATGTAGGATGATGATGATGAACGATATCTCCAGAGCAAAAAGAAGAAGATTTTGACAAGAGGAAAGAGTATTAAACATAGTTTTGAAATTTGAAAATGCCATGAATATGCTGTATTGCTTGCTGATCCAAGAATTATGAAACTGATAGCAGATGATTGTCTTTAGAAATGGGTTTCCAAGTACAGCAACAATAGCCAGAGATATCTCAGACCCATTGCAACAGTTTGGATGTGTACGTATGACACTTGCATATCAGTGTAGGCTTGAAGATGTTTCCTTGTTTTATTCTGAGTTTAGTAAGGTGTGTTGGTGCTAAATAATTCTCGGGATCGTATTGTTTTTAACCTATTATTGGCATGTCTCTGGTATGTTGGACTGGATATGAACAATAGTGCATCCAAAATGCCTATGGAAAATCACCATATTCAGTTGGATCAAGTGGCGTGTGATCAGAACTCAACCTCAGAAAAGGGTTTACTTTGATGGACTTTTATGGCCAACTTGAATTGATTCATCATACAATTTATAGCAAATGTGAAATCGGACTCGCCTTTTTTCAGAAAAGTTATTTACAAAATTGCCAAAACTAAGTACTCTCAAGGAAAATAATGTATGGGTAGGGCTCGAGTGAGTCTGAAAGCCTTGAGATTGATCGTCCTGTGAACCTATGAGTTATACCCATACGACTAGGTGCAGTGGCACGGGATCTGTCTCTAACTTGTGCTTATGTTTAATTTTTTTTTAATTAAAAAGTTAATAAGTAGAATTTATCAAGGTTTTAAAATGCATAATGCGTGTCGACGCGGCAAGATGAAGTATAAAGAATTATAGACCTTAGCGCATGTGAAACCTAGGCGTCAAAATGCGTTTTCGAATTTTAATTTCTTTTAATGCTAAATTTTTAAATTTTAACATCTTAGCTTATAATATACTGATTTAGATTACAAAATTACAAGTCTAATTTTCGAAAAACAAATAAAAAATACACGAATTTTCAAAATTAGATGCATGCTGTATAATGAAGAAAAATTAGATTTATATTAAGGCACATATCATGGTTGAATATATTACATTCAACGTGGTTCAAAATCAAAATTGTATGATTAATTTTAATATCATAGCCTACAATTAGATTGCAAAATAACAACCTAACATAATAGTTTTCAAAAGTTAGTAAATTACAACTACCACAAACATAGATACAAATTACTTAATAATTTTCTACAATTTGATTACATATCAATATAAACTTAACTTTTGTCTAACTCTTTATCGAATACTAAGTCAAGCTCTTCTTCTTCATCTAACTCATCTTCCGTGCCATCCGATACAAAATCATTTTCGATTAAAAGCTCCTTTATCTCATCTCGAGCATTTCTAGCACCTCTTGTAGATTTAAAAATGTTTGTTTTGGTCTAATCTGAAAATAATAAATTTAAAAAAGACTTGCTTGCTTTAATGCGTGTTATCTTGCGATTATTTGCGCTTTTATTCTTGCCTAATCGCTTTTATTCTCGCATATTCTCGCCTATTTACGCCTGCAGCGGTCAACAAAAAGAGTTGACCGCATTTTTACCCCGCATACCTTAATGCGACGCGCTTTACAAATGCATTGAGCTTAGGAGCCTAGATGTGCCTTTTAGAACACTAGAATTTATGTATCTCGAGTCCAAGCTCTAGCTCAAAGTTTAAAGTTTATATTTAAAATAAGATTAAGCTGGTGTCCGGCCATCCACAGCAAACCTCCGTCTAGGACATATATGAGTTCGTGATATAAGAAGAATAGTGTTCGTTCTATGCAATAAAAATTGTGTTCGTTCTATGCAAACCTCCGTCTAGGACATTCAGGATCTAAATGTTTTAGGGTTTAGGGTTTAGGTCCGGCCATCCACGGCCACACCCTAATTGGGATTCATATGCAAAATAACAACCTTTAAATGAATTTGAATCAATATTAATTTCTAGTGGACTCCTTGAAGAAGATTCAAACACATAAGAAAACCCTTTAACAAGATTTGAATATATGATATCTGGTCAGGTAAACTGTTGACCTTTTAAAAAAAATTTGTCACACGGTTCGATTTAATGATATATCTTTTCTCCTCATTTCTTTAATAAAAGGATCTCCCTATTACAATTTTTCTATCTATTTTACCTATTCCAATCAATCGCTCTCAAAAGCCTTTTTGCGCTTCCAACCTAGCCTTATTGAGAATCTTTCATGTTTTAGATCGATGGCCGATTTAAACCGACAATGGAAGTTGCTAACAAATCGACTAGCTTCAAATCCTTTGACCATTGTTTGAAGATGAGAAGATGATTTTCATAAGACCAAGGACCATTGTATAAAGTCTCTCCAGATCTTTCTCATCTAAAAAACAAACGAATTTGATTCTCAGTGTGTCGGTTTGCCATTTTTTTTTCATAAAGCACCGATGGTTGGTTGAAACACCAGACTATGGTGGCTAAGTATTCAGAACAAGATTTGCACAAACCAATAAAAATTTCAAAATCCCTTTTCTGAAATGAGAAAGAGCCATGTAAAATTGAAAATTTCATCAGAAGTTGCATGAGAAGATGAAAAATTAAGACCACATTCTGGACCTTGTTGCACATTAGTCCAAACTCATACCTTGTTGCAATTTGATCCTCAACTTATTTCTTTTTTCATAACTGTCTTTTCAACAATGTTGAGTTTTTAGACAATTTTGAATGCCTAAGACCTCTTTGTATTAAAATATCATCACAAACAAATAGCGCGATAAACAAATGAATACAATCAATCTAACTGTCAATGGCAGAAAGAGAAATAGCAAAATGCAAACGAAACAAGATTGAGAGCAACTTTGTTCCTAGTACTGCACGAAGAAAAGCTGCAATATCTAAGAAAATTAAAACATTTGAAGAAGAAGAGTTGCAACTTGCTACACTAGAGTCAGTGCGTCGCATTCCACTTCACATCCACAGCCAGTCCCCTAGCGCGAAGAAGGCATTCTTGTGATGCCAAAGCTTCTGCATCTTCTGGTGATAAATTCGCACCAAAGCCTTTGTTCTCGAATAACACCACCAGTCAACCACCTCCACCTCCACTCTAATCGCTGCATCAGTATTTAATTTGAGGCACCCAATGACCGGTTTATTCCAAGAACCGCCCAGCATCCTTGCCCGCACACCTCACCCACCAGTAACCCATCTGCCAAGTCCAAGATTAACCTAGCCCCGCTCACACCTCTGCCATATTCCACCCCATTCCATTCTCCCCAGATCATCCACAAAACAAACCACATCCATTCAACCTCTCCCGGCTGCAGTTACTCATAATGCTAAGTAGCGTATCACCCACATTTAGCATCAAGCACCCTTAACTAACCCCCAACAGCCTGCATTCAATCATACCTTTTAGCTGCTGAACACGTGAATAGAGCATGCATATTGTTCTCTTCCATCCCACACCGATGCATCATGTATATCAATCCACCATCTTTGGAGGTTCAGCCTAGAGGGCAAAGCATCATGAAGCATAAGTCAAACAAAGATTTTAATTTTCGAGCCACACCCAATTTCCACACAAAACGGCACCACCCTATCCCATCAATATCATTCGGCCATTGGGGGCTCCGAGACATATTCAGCAGCACCCCATATCCACTCTGGACCGAATATTCTCTCCTTCTATCAAAATGTCAGATTAGTTTATCCTCTCTGGGATGGATACTCGAAGGTATCGAAGATATTACATACCAATCTATAGGCCAGAAATGCCTATTTAAGAGCTCCCAATTCCACCCACCAGGCACTAAAAGATCACACTCTACTAACCTCTGGCAGAGGATGTGATAAGAGGCCGGAATGGCAGATTGAATAAGGCTTGGAAAGGGTCATAAAATGTTGGTACCCTCTCTATTTACACAAAAAATCAAAAAAGATGAGAAAAGATAAAATGGGGTTACCATTAAAAATATGAATCTGGATCTACTATCCCAAATATACGCCTCCTAATAAAAATTTTACACATCATCAAATAAATAAACAAGGGATTATCATGGACAACATTTAATGTATTCACACTTGCTGTTAAGTCAATATATTTGATGCTGTGTAAATTTTTTATTGGGGATGACTAAAGTGCTGTCCCAAATATACGTCCCCTCAATAAAAACTTTACAATCATCAAATAAATAGATGGTGGATCATTATTTTATATATTTTTTTTTTCCTTAAGACTCATTTTTATCAAACCAGTCAAACATTCCTCGATACACAACCCAACAATTTGATCAGATATGTACAGAAATACTACATTCTAATATACATCAATCTCTTTCAAATGACATCTAAGAATTCTGTTTAACTGCAAATAATTTATTGGCATTGATTGTATACATCACTTGGAAAATACATTAGAATTCAATCCTATAAACAACGTTACACATGAATCTTACTTTTCACAATTGTGAGCAAATAGTACAATAGAGAAACTTATCTGACAAGAATTTGAACATTTCTGAGTTTCATTAGTGGCTGCTCCTGAGCACAGAATGATTCTATACAAAAATTTGGGGCTCTGGCTAGGACAACCTGCCTTGTGAGAAAAATAATATCACACACCTTCGATTTTAACCTACATTTGTCTTTTCCGAAGCAGGGATGCCGTGCTTTTGAAACCATTCGGGCATATGGAATCTTTCGTACAGAATGGGCCTCACGTCTTTCTGCAGAGAAAGGTGCTTGAGAAGGGGAAGAATAACTTCCAAAAGCTGTTCAGCACGTAATGATAAAAGTTAGTCGTAAAGAGTAGGAGAGATAATTACGAGGAAGAACAAACATATCGATTGAGTTAAACGAGGTACCTGTTCATCATGTGGTTGTCCAGCAGCAAATGGAACGCATGGAATTCCATTCAAGGGTTGCAACAAGAAACTAAATGGGTTGTTATCAACAATGACTGTTCGGCACAAATCCTTTGATAAGCATGATAGATCCTTCACATGTTCACGATATTCTCTGTTATGTATGCAAACAAGTGAGTTCATCATAGTAAAACATATTTATATATGTATACGTATACATATCTTAATGCTCGTGTATGTATAGGACATTGAGAAGAAAAGATATTTCAGTAGTGAAAGAACATTCGATGTTAATAAGTTAAGCATCACATAAGGACGGCCTGTGTGGTTGAGATATGTTTTGTTTAGACCTAAAGAGATTCACGTTCATAAGAGTGATGCAATCTAGGTAAAACACAACAGAAGATGAGGGGTAGATAAGCATCTTGTTGCTATAAATCTTCCATAAAATCTAGCAATGAACCAAACGTAATGGCGAAAAATTCATGTTACCAACTACAAATTTATTTGGAGGAAGGTTTGGTTTGTTGTTATTTTTGTTTTAGGTGCTTTTGTGTTGGGGATGTTGGCAGCAATGTACACTAGTAACCAATTCCTGCACCCTAAAAGGAAAAATGAGTATGGTTTTTGGGAGGCCATGAAATCTTGCAGTCATTACATAAAAATAATACAGCGTCTCACGATCATCTATGCTAGTAAAATTTATTCAATATGCACATTAACATGAATAAATTCCATGCATACATATACACATAAACATGTGCATAACAAATATTTCACACAACAATAATTAAGAGAGGCATAAGTCCAAAATGTGAATTTCTTGTATCTTGTCAAATTTAACTATGCATATTCCCCATGGCTTCAATACTCGACTGAAAGTCACGCAATAAATGACATTACACAATCAAATTATGTTTTCGTCAAGTTTAAGAAATCACACATCTCGCCTGGAAAAATGGTACGTATCTCGATAAGAAATAACCAAATAAGATTTGCACAGATATCAGTCATTCAGTATTTTCTGGAATGTTTTGTGCACTACAAAAAGGTTTCGGACGAGCTACTATTTTGAGCCAAAATATATATCACCTCACTTATCATAACCTTTTAGAGAAGACGAAGTTAAAAGAACTCCCTGAATTCTACGGTTGGAAGTCATAAACTATATTAAATAAAATGAAGAAGCAATAAAATTCAACTTCTTTTGTGCCACATATAATAGAAATAACGACACCAATTAGAAGTTGGAGAGGGGGTGATTCAGCTAAATTGAGCACCCTTCATAATATTTTAGGTGGTTGGATCATGTGTTGCATAGACTTAATTGATGACATAACATGTAACAAACGAGGTGGCAAAAAAAGATTCACGCAGTCAACCCTAAAATTATTAGGAACATATTAAAATTGTCTCAAAGAACAATCACGAGTTTGGGTGTTAAACAATACATACACAAAATATTTCGTAGAAGTTATTGTGCATGCATGAAGAAAGCATTTTCATCCCGTAAAGTCCTTCAATATTATGCTCAAAATATTTGTCCTTCACTTTTAAATTGAAAGAGTAGGTTTTACCTAGATTGGTTTTTCAAATGAAGCTTAGTTTTTCAATTTTACTATTCCCAATTGTCAGTGCAATTCAAGTAGAAAATATCAAAAGAGTGGCACATATACCAAAACTAACATGGATAGCTGGAAATATTGTTCAAAATATATTAAACAATGAAAAAGAAAAGTGCGTGACACGAAAATTATTGGAGAATCCGGTTTTTGTTGGCATACTTAATTATATTTTATTTATTGATGTGAGCCAATTAGGAATCAATCATTATCTAGTAATTGATTGGAAATCTTAATGTTATACTTATGTCGATCTATTTATCAATTTTAGTTATTCTAAAATTCTTGTTTCGTATCAGATAAATAAGTAATTGAGTTAATTACATGTTAAGCATTCTAATTGAACTAGATTTCTAAGTAGATAATATATTGAAATATTATATTTCTATTTATCTACTTAAATGAAAATATTTAACTGAATTTATTTTCATATTCTTGTGATATATCTCACATTATCTTTTATAAAATTTATTTAAACTTAAAGACTTATTCTGTCTTATCTCTGTATAAGATAAATACTAAGTCATTACGCTTAAATAAACTTCTTTACTATAAATAAGACAGTGTGGTGTTCTAAGAATTTTACAGACTTCGAAAGCAAAGATACTCAAGCATTTAAGAGGAAATTATTTGTGAGTTGTGAGCTCAAAAAAAATATTCAAAAGTCCTAGCTCGATCAAAAATTCTATTTTTGAGAACGGCTCCGAGAAACTAAGCGTTGACGAAATTCAATGTGAGAGAGAACGGCATTTCAACGACAAGATAAGGACTGGGTCCTAATTCTGATTTGTGAAATCAATCTGGGGACACTCGTAGAATAGACCAAGATCAAGATCGAAGTACTTGACTGCATTCTTTGACTAGTTAAAGAAAATATAAAACAAGGAAGTTTTATTGTTCTTAACTAAGTTTTTTTTTTCTATAAATTGCTGATAAAGTTTTAGATTAGGTCTAAAATTATAATTTCAAAAAATTGAGACGTGTGTAACTTGTTTTAAAATAGTAAATTTATTTACCCGTGGCATGAAGGCCCGTAGATGTTTCTCTTAGAAATTTACCACGCTATATAGTGTTAATCAATATTTTAATCATCTTACATATTAACTGTCTCGGACTGCGAAACATTCAGTGTAATGTTCTGATATTCAATAAACTTTCATCAACATCATAACATTAAAGTAAACTTGGTGTTAAAAAAAAATATATACAGTTTGAGATTAACTTTCAGTAACAACCTATTCAACTCCTCTTCTAGGTTGTTTATTATCTAGATTTAAAACTTACAAAAATAAAAAAGGGAAATATAGTGGTCGATTGTTGGGCCAACCATGACCAACAGGGGCTAAAAGCCCAACCGCGGAAAATAGGAAAGCTTGTCAGTTGCACCGCGGCCAACAAGAAATAACAGTTCGAGGCACCAAAAGGTGCCTCTTTGACCCAAGTGATGTGTTCCTCGGTCTTGGGTGTGTTTATACTATAAAACCAAGATGAATTTGATGAAAAATGTACTAGAAATCATTCCCAAACAACATCAAAGTGTTATAACATCAAATTCATATCAACAAATCTCAAATTTTCCAAACATTATAAGTTGATTTTTTCTTGATTTCATTCGTGCTAGTGTAATCCGGTTTGAGGCTTAAAATCTGCTGAAGTTATTTGATTGAAAACCCTATAGCATCTCATTTTATAAGAGAGGTAGAACAACATTCTACGCGCTTCAAGTCCCGTTCATATTAATTTCTTTTGTTATTCATAGTTCAAGTTGCAGCAGATTTTGGTTTGTGTTTCATTCTCCATCTTCGAAGTAAGTTATGCAACACTTTTCAACAGAGGTAGGTAGGTAGGTAGCTTTACGGTAAATCCACTGGATTGACACAAAAAAATTCATGTAGCCGACTTCAATTTCGTGAGAATAATACAGCTGCTTCTTGTTGTACTCTTACTCAAGTGGACCAACTCATCAAAGAAACACAACTGATGTATTGCCATAAACTCACAAAGCCTTCTCTCACTCCAAAACTAACAATTTAAAGCCTTCTCTCACTCCAAAACTAACAAAAACGTATAAGATGCCACAAGAAGTAAGCATATACCAATGCAAAAGCCCTTTGTTACATCGCTGCTCTCAAGTTTCAGAAGCTATGAAGTAAATAAATTTCGGAACTACATCAAATAAACTCAATAACCATTTATTGAATTCCTTGAACCCACTGTCTATTCCTGGACATCCCTCAAATCACCTGTCAACACGGCAATAATGGTGCAATACAACAGTTAACAGAGCCATCAGATGATTTATTTTGTGAACAGCCCAGTAAACCTAGTTAATCAAATTAAGCTTTAGAGATTTTGGTATATTGCTGCTCAAGAGGCCAAATAATGATCAATTGTTGGTTATTAAGTGGTTGGTGATCTCCGGAAGTGAGATTTGAGATTTTACATTTTAGGTGGTGGTGGAAGAGACTACATTTTTCAAAGTTCTGTTAGCTACGTTGGTTGCAGCTTCAGTTGTGCTGCATTGTGGAGGTCTTTTTTTTTTTTTTGGAAAATATACGAGGAAGATTATGCTAATAAAGTGGTAAAAAAATGTTTGCGTTTTGGGTAAGTAGTCATCATTTTGAAACGGACTAAAAAGGAAAGGAGGCCATCAATTTGAAATGGAGTGAGTAGTTTAAATTACATGAATACATATTCAAGCTGTGGCTCTTTCTTCATGTAAGACAAATAAGGGTAGGATTGGACTTCCACGGAAATGTAGAAGTGATGAGTGTAATGGCCATAACGCGGTTATTGGGTAGTTCTGCAATGTGAAATTCTGTTCAGATTAATCGGGTTTAGGGACTTCGACACACAAATGATATGAGAAAAAGAAGGGAAGAAGATGCTTGTGGAATCAGTCCTAGACTACTTAAGCATCACGCACAATGTAGAAAATGCATTCCTCTCTTGCAAATTAAGCTTTTAAATGAGTTGGTTTAACATGATAGCATAGAGTTTTGATCCTTTATACATACAGAATCAGTCTAGATTTTACATGTTTTAATAGCTGGTCATGCATGAATTCAATAGGCTTTCGGCAGCTTCAGATTTTGCAAAATCTGTTTTGTTTTGGAGCATTTATTGGAAAACTCGAAAGGCTAACCATCCAGCATTCTTTTTCCTGTAGTATTCAGCCACAACATGAACTTTTTAATAAGAGTATGCCACCACCTATGCACTCCAAATTATTGTTGAAAATGCCAAATCATGAATTCAAGTCCCGCTGCCACCCATTTATGAAAATTATGCACTTGTTTGGCCTTTGATAAAAAATGAATTTGGCACGCACGCGGGGAGCATTTTGAAGGCTAAACTTAATAAATAAATGTGTCCCTTATTTAACAACAAAAACTTTTAGATGAGTTGGTTCGACAAAAAAATGGAAGTGTGATTTAACTTAGACAGACTCTAAGAGTACAAATTCTATTAGGAATCCAACCTCCACTCTGGAAATTGAATGTAATTGCCATCAAAATGAGTCTAGATAATCTAAAGCAAACAAACTTGCAATTTGACCCAAATGAAGTCCTTTTGTATTCTCCTACTCCAGAAATTAAGGAGGCGGGATTTATGTTTATTCAAACATGCTCTTGAATCCAAACTACAAGACTAAACAGGAACATAATTCTGAAAACACTGCAGTTGACTTAAAAATTCTGCGAGATGTTCAAAGGCCATGTGCCACAATTGAAATAACTTGCAAATTCTGAAATTTTAGTCCAGCTTCCCCTTTGTTGAACTCAAATAGACTGCCCCATTTATATGAAACCCTTTTGAGGGGAAGAAAAGGAAAATAAAGGGGAGTTGAAGACTTCTACCAAGAGCCAATAAAGAGAACATGATATTCTTCAATGTAGAACCATATTATTCTTGCATTTATATGAAACCCTTTCGAGGGGAAGAAAAGGAAAATAAAGGGGAGTTGAAGACTTCTACCAAGAGCCAATAAAGAGAACATGATATTCTTCGCAATTGAATGCATTGAAGACATCAAAGCATAAGGAACGCGACAGAAAAATGGCAAGAGTACATGTATATGAATAGATCACAGTATAGGAGATGATATACTTACGTGCTAATCGTCGAAGGCCGATAGAGTCTACGACTGAATTGATTTTCAACATCTATTCTGTCAACAAGTGGTCTAGCATATCCTGCAAGAGTACAAAAACAGAAATTGAATGTAAAGTAAATACAATCTTGAAAGAACATGGTATAACATTAGGAGTAAAGAAAATTAAGTTGTTGTGTAGTGTGGGAAAACCTTCAAGTCCAGCAGTAAATAACACGAGATCTGCAAAATCACTTAGTTGTTTTAGAAATTCTTTCAATCCAGGTCGTTCAAACACTGTCACATAGTTGATCTTAGGTTTGCCTTCAAATTCCTTGAAGCCCCATGGAAAAAAGGTGAAAGGGATATCAAATGTTAAGAATGACTGTAGACTTTTCTGCTTTATCACTAATGTCTGACAGAATATGTAACAAACCTTATCAGAAGAGACGCATTCTAGTTCAAACCATTTTAAACCAGCTTCAGTGGCCTGAGTGCGCAGCATAGCAGGCAAACTTGACGTCTCATATGCACAGACCAGAGTTTCGTCCAAATCAAGAACAACCTGCACACAGTAAATGGGCGAGACCGGAAAAGCAATTCAATGTGGCAAGTAAGTATCTTTAATGGATAGATTCGTCAGGCTAATAATGAACAATTCCTTTTGATTGTTACATAGAAATTAATTTAGTTGTTTATGTTAAATCAGAAGTCTGTTGATGACTTAGTAAAACCTACTTACAAAATGAGCTACAACTCTCAAGATTACGTCGTCTAAATTACGAGTAATGACTCAAGATTTAGTAATCCATCGCCTGATCTACCTTTCCCTCTTTTGTTGATAGGTACATTCTTATCCTTAATAAAATCCTCCACCCGCACAACCCCCGGAGAAAAGAAGATGGTGTTCTTGCACTCGATTGATTTCACAGGGCCATTTAGGCAACCAATTATATGGTAATATTTCTTTATATTTCCATTTACTCTTGTCTCCAGCCACTTTTATGTCTGGTCAACTAAAAGGATCAAAACAGAAAAGCTGCAATTTAATGGCCTGTAAATTTATAAAAAACATGCTGTGCTACTTTTCATATCACAGATTCATAGAAATTACCTTCTACATCAGTTAAAATAAATTGAATCACAAAGCTTAAAATCAACTCAAGCACTTTGAAAAGACAATCATATACCTAATACGTCCATTGTTAGATTTAGGGATTTCATAATCATTTGATTGCGGTAATTGTTCACACTGCCATAAAATAAAATGATCTCCAAATCATAATCCCATCAAATATCGATTGATTATTTCCTTATATAGCGTTCTTGCTCAAGTATAAGTATCGGTGAATAAGGTATAGAAACATATACCCATCTTTACTCGTCTAACATGGTAACATGGCAGATTTAATCTACCTTTTGGATTAAACTTGCAATCACTTCCATTCGATATGCTTTATATTCTTTCATCTTTGGGTTCTTTACATATTTCAACTTTAGTTAAATATATATTATGCTTTAGATTTGCTTTACCAATCGATGGTGGTATTCCCCTCTCATCCAATGGGTTGCCACCAGACAACCATCACAACTACAATTGTTTTTGCTCGACCAAGCAGTCTGGCTTGGTTCTCTTTTCAGCTTAATTTCTTGCAACTTGGGGCGCTAGATTTGGCAGCCTCGACTTTGTGCTAGTTTTGGTCCTTTTTCTCTTGGCTTTCCTGCAATCATCTCTTTCGCTAGCATAGCTATTGACTGAAGAGGCGGACATAGGATTTTACTTAAGGGATGGCACTACGTAAATAATAAGCAAAAATTATCAAAACAAATTATACATAGAAAACAACAATTAAAATTTTTTAATACATTAAAATTGTCTACTACGAGTTTTCATATTCTTTTTTTTTTTCTCTTAACCAGCTTTTGTGCAAGGCATTGTAAGTCCGTCAATAGGACTTTATGCATATTTATTCACTTGATCCAGTCCTTTTGCTATCGGACTTCACACTCTGAGTCACAGCCTTCTTAGCCTCAGGCGTTAACTTCCTCAAAGTCGTCATACCTTTTTCCCACAGCCTTTAATGATGACCATCACCTTTTCGAGTAGGTTCAACCTTAGAAACTAACTATGTCTTTGTCCACCTTGTCTGGCAGCAACAACATCAATTTTGTATCGAAGAGCAACTTTTCCTTGGTGGTTTTGCTTATAGCGACCTTTAGTTTGACAACAAGAACAAGCATCTTAACCGATGCTATGGCTTCCGTGCTACCACCTTGAGCTTACGGGAATGTTATGTTTAGGGATTATAGTAATTGATCACAAATACATGAATTATGAAATTGATTATTTCTTTGTATAGAATTCTTGCTCATGTATGAATATTGGCCATAGCGGTAACTAACTCAAAATTTCCAATTATTTTCCCTTATTCCTATTGCAATCAAATTATCAAATAAAGACCAATTTAACTTTAATACTCAAACTAAAAATACCGTTAGCTTCTCCAAAGATGAAGCATTTAGCAGCCTCCTCCACCGGCGATTGGAACAGCGGCGGCCAGGGGTGGATGCGAAGACGGCGGCGGGGCCTCTTCGGGCTCTTCTGAAAACTCCGATAGCTCAACTACCGGCAAAGGCTTAAAATGCGGCGGAGCGTGAGGAGCAGAAGAAAGGAAGGAGCCATGACGCAGGCCGACATACGAGAGGACCTGAGTGAAGGAAGGTGTTCCTCGGAGGATCTGAGCGAAGATCTGGAAGAAAAAGGCCAACCAGTTCAACAGTGTTCTCCAAACCTGTATTGTCCGTGGCGCGTAAACTTCAGGCGCCGCCAGCTCCGCCATCATAAATATATAATTCTAATTATTTTTTTGGAAATCTGTATCTCCACTTCCGCCAGGGAATTGACGTACACAATTCAATACAATACAGGGTTATTTTTGTTTTTTGCTGTGTGTGTGTGTGAAAGAGAGACGACGGAGGAGTGGTCAAGATGGAGGCCGTGGCTGTATCGATGATGTCTAGAGAGAAAATGATTGGAAGAGAGAGAGTGTGGCGCGTGTTAAGAGTGAGAGTGGGAGAGATAGAATAGGCGGACAGTACTTTATTACTGTTAATACAGTTGGTCTTTTAATTTCTTTTGTTTGGACTTTTTCCTTTTAATATTTTAGTTTTTTTTTTTTAGGTAAATTGCATTTAATTTCTTCAATTTTTGAACACGTTTGTCTTGTATCCTCGATGATTTAATTAACATCTATTCATCACTCCAACTTTTTATATAATTAGCGATCAATGCCTCATGTCTTATATAATTAGCGACAAATGCCCTCATGAGGGCATTGACTCAATAATATATAAAATATTAGGGTGATGGATCTTGAAGATTTAATCTTGAGGATACAAGTCATGAAATGAAGTCAAATTGGGAACACTACATTGAATTTACCCTTTTTTTTCCCCTCTTACTAGTATACCGCTTTCTTGTGGTAGAATCCGATCGTAAGTTCTACTATGATGATAGATTGAGTGGAGAATGATTTTGAAGATAATTGGTAGAAGAAGATGATCGATTGAGAGAGATTGATTGAGAATGTGAGCAGATTTTAGAGATAATCGATTGATGGATATGATTGAATCAGGAAGATGGATTGAAGCGCTCAGCAAATTTTGAAAAAAATGATTTTGTGATGGAGAAATTGAAGACGTAGCAACACACGAATGTTTAAGTACTTTTTTCCTTCTGTAACGAAAAAAAATCTATACGGTCGTGATTATTAAATTTTTTAAAATAAAAAATTATGATTTATTCATAATTTGATTTGTTAAGACTCTTCTTGAAGTGCTAATTAAGACATGCTTTTCCCTTAGCCAAGATTATCTGTAACATAACCAAAGAATAATTATCAAAGGTCGAGCAAGCATACAAGGACAAATTGGTAAAAGTAAAATTAGTATATTATATAAAATAAAAATGATTCCGTTCAATAATAATAATATTATTGATGTACAATAGAATATAATAAATACGTTGACAATTATTATGCACACAAAATCATCGAATAATTTCCTTAAAAAGAAGGTCTTCATAATTATAGTGATCTATGTGAAAAATGAAAAATGTATTTGTAGGCAATAAATAATTAAATATACTTTTAAGACATTAAAGGTGGGAGACAGCAAATCATTCCTATAATTACTTTGTATCTTGAATAAATTTTTTAGATATTACGCTAAATCGCATGCAATAAAAAAAAATTAAAAACAAAATCAAAATCAAAATTAATTCATTGAAAATAGAGGAATTGACTCCTAATAAACATAAAGTTAAAATTTTATTCCCTTATCCCTATCTATAAAACCTTTTTTTTTTTCTTCATGATTGAATGAGATAATTGTTCATGTTTGATAGTGTTGAAATTATTTTTTAAGTAGTTATAAGTTGTGGATATTATGGAATGTGTAGATAAGAAGTATGTTATAAATTATGGGTTCTACGAAATGTGTGAATAAAATTTATATAGCTCAAATTATAATTTAAGTTTGATCAAACATAAAGTGGAGTTGTCATTTCTTGTTTATAGCTTTAAATAGATCCCATAACTGATTTTACTTGTTATTCATGTCACTATCCATATGTATTCACATTCATACACAAAGTTTAGGGTTTGGTTAAAAGTTTTGAGGTACCAATTATAGAAATTTTTTAAATTATCAGTTTTAAGTATTTATGAGAGGTCTTAAAGCGATTTTTAAAACAATTCAACTCATGATAGGAAGTTTATTATCCAACGAATCTGAAGACGGTAAATTGAAAGAAATTTTGAAAAAAGGGTAAAAAACCACCAATTTGACAAGTTGAGAAATACATCTCAAATTACATACACTGATTTTAAGTATTTTTTAAACCATCCAAAACTAATGTCTTAAAACACTAAGGCCTTATTTGATTTCAATTTTGATTTTGATTAAAAGCTAAAATCAAAGTCAACAATTAATTTTAACCACACACTTTATGAGACCCATAACTTTTCAACCACACATTTTACCAACTTTTACAAAAAAATCTAATTTTAATCAAAATTAAACACACTCTAACAAACATTGATTTTTTCAATCTCTCGTGATGAAATGCAAAGAATGGAGAAGAAAGAATAGAACTTTCTCTGTATTTAAACTCTAGAGATTACAATCCTTATACACAACTTGACAACTTTGTTAACTATGGAAAATGAAAACAATAAGGAAAGTACAATAAATGAGAAATATACAATAAGAGATAATTGAACACGTGATTAGGAAATCAAATAAAAGAATTAATGATAACCTGAGCATCAGATGGCAGTGAATTGTGGACAAAAAATATGGCAAGTCAATAATATTCTTAACACTTCCCCCTCAAGATGGCATGTGAAGATTCTGAACACCCATCTTGACAAGTAAATCACGGAACAAGTCTGCTCCAATTGCTTTTGTAAAAATATCAACCCATTATTGTTTGGAACTAATAAAGCCAATATGAACTCTCATTGGTGGATCCTTTCACGAACCAAATGACAGTCTATCTCGATGTGTTTGGTACATTCATGAAAGGATGGGTTGGTCACAATGTAAGTCGACTTTATTGTCACAATAAAGATGAGTTGGTTGTGAGTGATGAATTCCAAAGTCTTTTAGCAAATATAATAGCCAACTAACTTTGTTATTG
Source organism: Forsythia suspensa (assembly GCA_023638005.1). Classification (NCBI taxonomy): domain Eukaryota; kingdom Viridiplantae; phylum Streptophyta; class Magnoliopsida; order Lamiales; family Oleaceae; genus Forsythia; species Forsythia suspensa. Next base: position 32,997,540 of record CM042666.1, read on the forward strand.
CCTATACTACCGCTTTAGCGAAAGAGCACGAAACAATTGATTCCTTCTTTGATTTCCATGAAATGAGAGAGCTTCCAAGCAAAACACAATACCCTATGGTTGAGCGACAAAAATCGGGACAACTTGCCCAATTTGAATCGTAGTAGGCATGAAGTTGTAACGAACTAGATGTCTTGAAAGAAGAATTCCTCGGCGGGACAACTCTTAAATAACGCAAAACTTGTATTGCAGCAAGATATTGTAGTTAACGAGGTTGCCTAAGAAACCCGATCTAAGAATTTGAACGAAATAAGTAATGTCTGGTCATGTGATTTGTAAAGATAAAGCAAACGCCCAACCAAGCACACAGTAAGATGTTGGATCTAAATAAGTTTTCCATCATTTTTGCTCAATTGAAGATTTTGTTCCATTGGAGTTGTTGAAGAACGTGTGCGAGGAGACCAAACTCTTCAAGTAACTCAAGAGAATATTTTGTTGGCATAGATAAATACCTAGTTTTGATCGAGCAATTTCTATACCAAGAAAATAATTGAGAGTACCAAGATCTCGCACTTTGAAATGACTTCAAAGGGTCGCCTTTATGTTTTGAATCTCCTCAAGATTATCACATGCGATAATAATGTCATTGACGTACACAAGGATAATAGTAAGAGAATTGTTGGCTCTTTTGTAACAGGGAATAGTCCACATTTGACAGTTGTTAACCAGCTCCCAACACTTTGCGAGAAAGCTTGGCAAACTATTGGCGGAAAGCTGCGTGAGACCATAAATGGACTTTCGAAGCTTACAAACGACATTGCTAGTTCCATGATGTCGAAAACCAAGTGGAAGCTACATATAAGCATCCTTATCTAGGTCACCATGAAGAAAAGTATTGATAATATGAAGTTGATAGAGGTGCCAACTTTGAACAGCTGCAATGGCTAATAAACATCGCATTTTTGTGAGTTTGGCTCTTGGTGCCAAGGTTTCTTGATAATCGAGTCCTTCTTGCTTATTATATCATTTTGCAACTAATCGAGCCTTGTCTTTGCTTAGTGGTTCCATCCGGTAGGTACTTGTTTTTATAGACTCATTTGCATCCAATGGCTTGTTTCTTAGGTAGTAGTGGCATAAGCTCCCAAGTTCGATTAATCTCCAAGGCTTTAATTTCCTCTATCATGGCCTTTCTCCAATTCACATCAAGCATTTCTTGTTTGAATGTCTTTGGTTCTTGGCTAGAAGATATGTAAGCTAAAAAGGAATGATGCATTGGAAAGAACTTCTCATATAGAAATTTTGTAGTGGATAAGAGGTACTTACATGATTTGAAGAACTTGAAGAAGACGTTGGTACCGGCATATCACATGTGGCATATTGACAATGATAGTCCTTGAGGTAAAATGGGTGGCGAGACTCATGATTAGATCATCGAATTGGTGGTGAAGAATGTTCTCTTGTTTCAAGTGATGTTTCAACTTGTGGAGGAGAAACAATTTCATTATTTGTCTCATTGATATAACACGGAAGAACAAGCTGATTCGAGGGGCATTTTTGTTTCTTGATGGAATGGGAAACCATTTTCTCTCGAATTGAACATCTCTAGAAACAAAGATTTTGTTGGTTTCAAGATCATAAAGCTTGTATCTCTTTTGGCTATAAGGATAATCAAGGAAGATACAACGAGATGCTCTAGAGTCAAACTTTGTATTTGAACCACTTGTATTTGTTGCAAAACACAAGCTACCAAGACCTTTAAATGTGAGAATGAGGGAACTGATTAAAGGCTTATTTGCACAAATGGTCCCCGACTTTTGCACTTCATCATGGTTGAGGACCAATCTTTTCATTTTTGGCGCTTTAGCCCCTATTTCAAATATTTTTTTGCAAAGAATGGTCCTTTTCAACAATTTCCATCCAAATGACCGTGTGAAGTTTTTTTTATTTAAAAAGGCTTATTTGCACAAATGGTCCCTGAATTTTGTAAAGAAAAATTTGCAGTAAAAGTCCCTAATATTTTAGAAAGTGTTGAAAAGTCCCATAACCTTCTAATCCTAACACATATGACCCTAAACTTTTTTGACAATTTTACCCCTAACTTAAATAAATTAAAAATAACTCACAAACCTTTTCAAAAATACAAATAAGTCCTAAATCTTTTTATTTTTTTACAGATTTACACTTAAAATAATAAAAAGTGTGCCATCAAGTCCCAAAACTTTTAATTTTGTTCACCAAAATGATATTTAAAATGTGTTTGATTAAAATCAGATTTTTTAGTTGTTGATGTCGGAACCTGCTACGTCCACGTGTCAACAGATCTCCAGTCACTCCTCTGCCAACTCGTATGTTACCTGCACACTAAGACAATCGTTAGGCACCAAGATCTCCGGAAAAAAAGGGTCCGGTGATCGTTGGCACTCCGACGATCAAGTCAACTATCGGTATATGGGTGATACACGGGTGGTGGAAATAATGGAGTGTGGGAGAGACAAGCAGGCAGAGATTTAAGCGGAGTTTAGGGTGGGATTCTTAAGCGTAAAAGAGTGCGTACCTTGGAACAACCGGAGATGTTGTATTTATAGCGCCAGAGTTCTAATTGATTTAGGAGACAAATCAATTTGATACTCAATCGGATCCTCATTCCTTATGTGATAAAGATCCTTCCTTACCCATGCAATCTCCGAGATTATCTTCCTTCTTTGAGTTTATCACGTTGCATGATTTTAGGAGATTACGATTCGGTTTCCTTGTGAGGATTCGTGCGCCCAAATCAACGCAATCTTTCCTTACTTACTTCTCTGGTCATTCCAAGATATGGAGTCGCTTCTTTGGTTACGAATGATACTGAGCTGGCGAGGCCCTATGGATCGCACGTGAGTGTCGAGGGCCTCCGCGAGCCCCGCGGATTTCTGGCTGCCAAAGGCCAAGGCATGTGATGGGCCTTCGGGCATTTTATCAGAACTTTCGAGGCCCTAGCAGGGCCCAGCTGGGGTTCTTGATGGATCTTGGACGGGACCCTTACTGGGCTTAGATGGGGCCCTTGCTGACGTGGAAGCCATATCATAATCGTGTGGTAACATTAGTAAAAGTGATTGAAAAATTGTGGGACCAAAAAATGTGTGGTTAAAATTAATTGTTGACTTTGACTTTAACTTTTTAACAAAATCAAAATTGAAAACAAACGAGCTCTTAGAGTCTCTACAGATTTTGTCCAGTGGTCTATTAATTAACAAAAAAATTATACTCATGATCAAAATTTGACCAATTTAAAATTTTAATTTATTTTTCATATCAATTACTAGAGGTGGTAAAATGGGCCAGCCTAGATAGCCCGGTCTCTGGGCTAGGCTGGTCCAATAAAAAATTGATTAAATAAAAATTAGGTCAATTTAGTCCGATACAACTAGTTAACTGGGCTGGCCCGATAAATTTTTTTTCCAAGTCCCTACCCCACACTTCAAACACCCCATCCAACCCCTCCCCGTGAAATGTGGGCCGCCGTGGTGTGTGTTTGAAGTGTGGAGGGACTGGGGCAAAAAAAAATATCGAGCTAACTGGTCAACTAGTCAGTTGTCTTGACTAAATTGACCTAATTTTATTAGATCACCAGGCCTGAGACCGGGCTATTTGGGCATCCTATTTTTGCCACCTCTAGTAATTGATATGAAAAATAAATTAAAATTTTAAATTGGTCAAATTTTTTTGTTAATTAATAGACCACTGGACAAAATCTGTAGAGACTCTAAGAGCCTGCTTTGTTTTCAATTTTAATTTTGTTAAAAGTTTAAAGTCAAAATCAACAATTAATTTTAACCACACATTTTATGGTCCCACAATTTTTCAATCACTTTTACTAAAAATCGATTTTAATCAAACACATTTTAAATATCATTTTGGTGAACAAAATTAAAAGTTTTGAGACTTGATGACACACTTTTTATTATTTTAAGTGTAAATCTGTAAACAAATAAAAAGATTTAGGACTTATTTGTATTTTTGAAAAAGTTTATGAGTTATTTTTAATTTATTTAAGTTAGAGGTAAAATTGTCAAAAAAAGTTTAGGGTCATATGTGTTAGGATTAGAAGGTTATGGGACTTTTCAACACTTTCTAAAATATTAGGGACTTTTGCTACAAATTTTTCTTTACAAAAGTCAGGGACCATTTGTGCAAATAAGTCTTTTTTAAATAAAAAAACTTCCACCGTCAAATTACACGGTCATTTAGATGGAAATTGTTGAAAAGGACCATTGGCTAAACTGCCAAAATGAAAAGATAGGTCATCAACCCGCAGTAAGTGCAAAAGTCAGGGACCATTTGTGCAAATAAGCCTTGATTAAAATAACAATTGATATGGTTTCTTACCAGACAACAAAAGAGTTGGAGTGCAATTGATAAGATAAGCTGCAGTTAACACTCATTCACCTAAAATTTAATAGGGAGTCCTACTTAGAAACGCAAAGCACGACCAACATTTTGTTGTGGTGTGTGTACACAGCTTGTCTCATGCACAATTATGTCGAATTCCAACCCATTATCAGACCGCAATATTTTTACCTTTTTATTGAATTGCGTTTCAACATAAAAATAGAAAGATTGTAAAAGTAAGCGAATCCCATTCTTACATTGCATAAGAAAAACCCAAGTACAACGAGAAAAATCATCCACAATAGTGAGAAAATAATGAGCACTTGATAGAAAAGTAGTATGAAATTTACCCCAAATATCACAATAGATTAAATCAAAATGTTCAACAGAGATTTTATTATTTAGAGGTAAAGGAGTTCGAGTTTGTTTGGCTAGAGGACAAATCTCACGACTTTCTTGTTGAGTAGAATGACTTAAAGTCTGAAATGTAATGCGAAAACAACTTAGAAACGACTATGCCTAGGGTGTCCAAGATGTTGGTGCCATAAATTATGAATTGATGAAGACACGGCTTGAGAGCATCTGAGATTGGTTGTTGGCAATTGAAGGAGATAAAAACCATCATGTAATCTACCTGCTCCAATCATCTTCTTCGATGATGGGTCTTGCACGTAACATGTTACGGGGCATTTTGTATCATTGATGAGTTTAACAACAGAGATTAAATTAAAATAAAAGCTTGGAACACATAAGACATTTTTTAAAATAATATTAGGTGTCAAGTGAACATCACCAATATGTGTAATTAGAATGTTTTCTCCATTTGGAAGCTTAACTATTCTATGACATGTAGATCTTAAATGGGAGAAAAAATGAGGGAGAGCTAACCATATTATCAGTAGCTCCAGAATCAATTATCCAAGAAGTTGAATGAATAGAATGGATGTCATTAAGAGCAATACATGTTATATTATCTTGGTAGGCATTGTTACCTACAAAATTTGATTTGGGTTGGGTACCAATCAACACTAAAATTTGTTGGTATTGTTCTAGAGTGAAAGGGAAACCATGTCACCGAAGAAGGGGCTAAAATCTAATTTGCAGAAGCTTGGCTTGGTGTGAACTGGTTTGGACCCTTGTGCAGCTTGTGACGATGAGGATAGCCGTACAATTTATAACACTTATCCTTGTCATGTCCTATTCTTCCACATAAATCACATTTGTTTTAAAATTATTGGAATAATTTTGGCGCCAATTTTACCTCCATTGTCAATCTCCTTGGTAACTAGTGTAGCGTATTCCATCGTGGGATGTGAAATGGCCTTCCACGTTGTCGTTCTTTACGAAGGAGTAACGAGAAGACCTTACTCACCGCTGTCGGAATGGGATTCATCAATAATATTTGACCACGCAGCGGTTGTATAGCTTTCGCTTCAAACCCATCAAGAACTGCATTGTGCGATCTCTATCTCTATATCCCTCTAAGGTCTTGTTAGAATCACAAGTGCAAGGAGGTATAGGGGAATAAACTTTCAATTCATCCCACAACCCCTTCAACTTTGAATAGTAAATCGTGATGGAATTCTGACATTATGATATAGAGGTAATCCTTTGTTGGAGTTCAAAAACTTGCACCGACACGAGAAAACCTTTCTTCACGATCCAACGAGAGGTCTTTAGATGTTTCTGCATAAATGGCATCACTTGCAAGTTTTGGATGATAGCATTCACGATCCAAGATGCCACCTTGTCATCACATTGCTTCCAATCTCCAAAATCTACATCTTTTGTGACAACTTTGGGATTGCTCCATTAACAAAAAACAGACTTGCTTTTTGCACTAAGAGCCTTCAATATAACTTTGCTCCACATGGTATAATTGTCTCCATTCAAGTGAGAAGACACTAAATCAGTCCCTAGGTTATCCTAGGGATGAATAGTATAAGAGTTTTTCTTAGTTTTGTAGCCCATTGCAAACAAATGTTAAGCAAAGTAACTTATATAGAAGAAGAGAGAAATAATATCAGAAACGATATGGTTCTAATACCATGAAGAAATGCAGGGAATGGAGATGAAGAAATAAAACTTTTTTTGTATTTAAATTCTAGAGATTACAACCTTTATATACAACTTGGCAGTTTTGTTAACTATAAAAAATGAAAAAAAATAAAGAAAATACAATAAATAGAGAATATATAATGGAAGATAATTGACCACGTGATTGAGAAATCAAATAAAAGAATTATTGATAATAAGAGCATTTGATGACATTAAATTATAGAGATAAATATGGAAAATCAATCAATATTCTTAATGATAAGTGCATTTTGTGTACTTATTCGGGCCTTTAAACTAAGCTTTCATCCCGTCATTTTATTGAATTTATGCTTAATTTATTGTATTATTCTTCATATTTTAGTTTTAGACCCGTTTATAAATACATAGAGAAGATTGGATGAAAAGAGCATAAAATTTGGTGAAATCAACGAGTAAATGATATACCATTGGAAACATAATCGAATTACGAGTCTACCACTTTTACGGATCTCAATTTGGAGCTTTCTACAAGAAGTTATGGCCGTTTGAAAAACAGCCGCCCATGCTAACTTTTTGGCTGCGAAATTTTGTTTCCTTTTCGAATTCTAATTCGATTAGGAAACCTTTTTGACGCGATTTTCATAATATTTTGAGATATTTTAGGGCACAATTAGGTAACTATATATATGAGTTATTAACTCATAACAAGGATAGAATTTTGGGGAGCCGAATTTGGAGAGAAGAACGAAAGACAAATCAAGAACGAAGATCAAAATTCATTCTTTCAAGATTAAAACGAAGATCAAGTTCAATATTTTATCTCCCAATTATTTTCTTCTTATTTGGGTGATGAACTTCATATTTCCATCTCTTCTTTCTTCTCTTATTATTAGTATGCTAGGCTAGAATTAATAGTGCTAGGATTATGATGAAACTTGTATCATGAATCTTTAATTCTTCTAACCTAGTTTTTGATATTTAAGCATGTTTTTATTTTTGAACAATTAATATTGATTTTCTCTTCATCTACAATTATATGCGCAATAGTTATATGATTCTTGTGGCTTGTTTTACCTTCGAGAGAAGGAAAATAGGTTATACATATATTAATTGTCGAGAGTCCGATAGGAATAGAAATATACCGCTATGCTTACGTGATCTCTAAGTATTCACAAATTCTAATACATTCTTGTATGCTCGCATTAATCATAGAAATATAGTCGGGTCGCATATAGGAATATGTTTAATTCTACTCGAAAGAGATTGTTAAATTAAATTAGGAATATTGATCTTCATAAGTAAATCATGTTATCAAATTTAATGGTTCGGGTTAAAGATAATTGATATAAGTGGATTCGAGATCCCGTACACTTTTCTTTTCTTTTCTTTTCCAATTTTAAAGTAATTCTCTTTTAGTTTAATTTCTTAATTGTTTGATTTATAATTAGTTAATTAATTTTAGTTCATGTTTTAATTAGTTTAAGAAACAAACATTCAAAAATTCATTAGATTCGGTTAAGGTTAGTATAATTGAACCCGAACTATCTAAATCTTCGTGGGAACGATACTTGAACTCAACATCCACTTTATTATTTGAGCGATCCGTGCACTTGCGAATTATTAAAGATACAAAATCGCTGACAAGTTTTTGGCGCCGTTCTTGGGAGATTTAGTTTTAGTTCTTTTTAGTTATATTAGCACTAATTCGAACTTTATTATTATTATTATTATTATTATTATTATTATTTCGCCACTTGAGCCAATTTCTCTTTTCTTGAGACCACAACACAAGATGGAATATCAAGAGATTGATGAAGACAATATGCTAGTTGGAGACTTTTTGACTCCACGGATCATCCAGAGCCAATCTAGCATTGATGAGGATAACATGCTTGTTGGAGATTTCTTCGCAATGCACAAGGCTAATGTCATGAGATATGGCGCAATTTACGAGATTGATGAAGACAACATGCTCGTTGGAGATTTTATCGCAATGCAAAGAAAGCTAGAGAGATATATGAGGAAGTAGACATTATCAAGGTACTATCTGCAAAATAGATTCTTTGGCACACAAAATAGAGAACATGTCACAATCGATCTATGTTATGAAAACGAAGAAATCAACTTGTGAAGAGTGTGGGACAAATCACTACACATCGAATGCCCTATTCTATTACAAAGAATCCATGCAAGTCGAATATGTTCAAAGTGGCCATTATCGAAAAATTATGCTTTCTCCAACACATATAATCCAAGGTGGCGAAACCATCCAAATTTCTATTGGAAAGATAATCGAATAATTTCGGACCACAGCCAAAGAGATGAAAAGAGTACATCATTAGAAGACTCAATCAATAAATTTATCGAGAGAACCGAATAGCAGTTCATGCATAAGAGATACTACTCTTCAAAATCAAGGTGCTTCAATAAAGAATCTAGAAACATAGATGGGGCGGATGGCGGTTGCTTTATCGAGCGAGCACCGGTACTTTGCCAATTAATGCGAGGTGTGAATCCCAATGAAAGTGTTACAAACAATTACTACCAAAAGTGAAGTTCAATTACTAGTAATCCATGGAAAGATGCCATTTGCAAATAAAGGAAATGAACCATCCAATTGATAAGGAGCACGTGGAATGTAGACTGTGAGCGGCACAACATATATTAAAGAGAGTTCGGATACACCACAGATAAGGCAACTGTTCCTATCAAACTATATAAGGCTCGATCCCATCTCCTCGTAGATTACAAAAGCAAAAGTTAGACAAGAAATTTTTCAACTCTTCTATTTCTTCTAAAATTGATTTTGTGATCAAGGTCGACGAAGAAGTTGAAATTTTCGTGGTTGTGTTCGAGCAAGATGCTACACTAAAATCATATTTTTATGGAGAGCACAAATTCAAAATTTTGAAGATAAATGATAAATGGTGCAAAATCAATAGATGCAAGCAAAGCAAGTCCTCAAAAGCGTTATACAAAGTAATCTTGTGAGCAATCGGACAATAAGTCAAGCTAAGGACTATAAATAAGCGCTTAATGGGAGGCAACCCATTTTCTAACCCTTTTATTTACTTGCTTTATATGTAGTAGTTTTAATCAGTTTAAATAATTTATTAGTTTTTATTTCATTTATCTATGCCCTTAAAAAGCTTTACTATGTCAATCGCAGGATGTCCTACTTTGCAAGAGTCCCAACTCTACATCTGATTCTACTTCAATCGGACCTTCAGCCAGCCAGATTCATCTTCTTCATATCTATCTCCTGGGAGAATGGCGATCTTTTCCTCATCTATTTGCTTTATGTTGTTATTACATTGGGGACAATGTAATGTTTTAGTTTGGAGGTGGGTTAAGTATCGTGATACTTAATTATTTGCATATTATTCGGTCTAAAAAAAATAGTTTTTTTATTATTATATTAAAAAAAAATCTTTCATAGTTATTGTTGAATATATTGCGCGCCAATGATGAGATTTGTTTGAAGTCGAGTATATTTTTAGTAGAATATTGGACAACACTTGAACACATGCTTTTATATGAATACTTATCCATGTTAGACTAGATTTGAAGCACGTGGCCACTTTGTTGACTTATCACTTATTGGAAACATGACTTGAGTGTATGTGTTGATATTATTGACTTGGATCATTATAAAAAAAAATCTCATTCTTAAATCTTTAGACTAGTAACCAAACCGTTTGAGAACAGGTTTGGGGTGTTAAAGTTAGTACATGTTTTCATGGAATTTTGATGGTTTGGGTTTTTGGATCTCATCTTTGGTTGAATAGGTTGTAGTCAAGGAATTTGAATCGAGCACTACTCACTGCTGGAAAAAAAATTATATAAAATAAAATATCCGACTCGAGCAATTAAGCTTATTAGGGTATTTTAAAACCTGATGCCCTAAAGTCATCTGACTTAGGAGTCATCGGCCCAAAGCTCGTTACATGAGTCAAAAAAAAAAAATTACATCTTCACTTCTCTTATAGCTTTGTGGGACTTGAGCAATTAAGCTCATTAGGGTATTTTAAAACCCAGTGCCCTATAGTCATCTCGATTTGAGAGTCATCGACCCAAAGCTCGCTACTGGGTCACATAGAAAGCTAGTGAGAGAAAGTATTGCACAAAATGTAAGATCGTTTATATTGGTTAAATAAAATAAAAATAGTTAGAAGTGCTCGGTAAGGATTGCTAGGTTAGAACCTAAGAGACTGAATATGAGAATTTAGAAATCACTCACCATCCTAGTTCTAGGAATACAAGTTCTAATTTTTACCACTCTATTTGAAAAAAGCATTGTGTTGATCAATAAGAACCAAATTTGCTAGAACACCTCGGGATTGGAGAGAAAAGCATTAGAAGAGTGATAATTTACGAGAAGTGTAAGGAATAAATGATTACAAAGAATTCAGGATTGTAAAAATATCAACAACACAATATTGGTCGTAGTCTAATACAGGTGTAAGTTCAATATCTGGCTATTCACACACTCACAAAAGGTTGAGCATTGGATAAGTAAAAAAAAAATTAATTGTTGTGCTGTTTAATATATTTCTAAAAGTGTTGCTTTATTTTCGAACTTGAGGCATATGGTAAGAAATTTAACATTAATTATATATATGATTATTCTTTTAGCTTAGTTTAAATTTGTAGTTTATTTTTATTTTTGTTCGAGGACGAACAAATATTTAGTTTGGGGGTGTTTGATAAGTGCATTTTGTGCACTTATTCGGCATTTAAACTAAGCTTTTATCCCGTCATTTTATTTAATTTATACTTAATTTATTGTATTATTCTTCATATTTCGCTTTTGGACCCGTTTATAAGCACATGGAGAAGATTGGATGAAAAGAACATAAAATTTGGTGAAATCAACGAGTAAATGATATACCATTGGAAAGATAATCGAATTACAAGTCCACCACTTTTTACGGATCTCAATTTGGAGCTTTCTACAAGAAGTTATGGCCGTTTGAAAAACAGCCGCCTATGCTAACTTTTGGCTGCGAGAATTTTGTTTCCTTTTCGAATTCTAATTCGATTAGGAAACCTTTTTTTTTACGCGATTTTCATAATATTTTGAGATATTTTATGGCACAATTAGGTAACTATATATATGAGTTATTAACTCATAACAAGGATGGAATTTTGGGGAGCCGAATTTGGAGAGAAGAACGGGAGACAAATCAAGAACGAAGATCAAAATTCATTCTTTCAAGATTAAAACGAAGATCAAGTTCAATATTTTATCTCCCAATTATTTTCTTCTTATCAGGGTGATGAACTCCATATTTTCATCTCTTCTTTCTTCTCTTATTATTAGTATGCTATGCTAGAATTAAATAGTGCTAGGATCATGATGAAACTTGTATCATGAATCTTTAATTCTTCGAACCTAGTTTTTTATATTTAAGCATGTTTTTATTTTTGAACAATTGATATTGATTTTCTCTTCATCTACAATTATATGCGCAATAGTTGTATGATTCGTGTGGCTTGTTTTACCTTCGAGAGAAGGAAAATATATTATACATATATTAATTGTTGTAGAATCCGATAGGAGATAGAAATATACCGCTATGCTTTTCGTGATCTCTAAGTATTCACAAATTCTAATATATTCTTGTATGCTCGCATTCGTCATAGAAATATAGTCGGGTCGTATATAGGAATATGTTTAATTCTACTCGAAAGAGATTGTTAAATTAAATTAGGAATATTGATTTTCATAAGTAAATCATGTTATCAAATTTAATGGTTCGGGTTAAAGATAATTGATATAAGTGGATTCGAGATCCTAGTACATTTTTCTTTTCCAATTTTAAAGTAATTCTCTTTTAGTTTAATTTCTTATTTGTTTAATTTATAATTAGTTAATTAATTTTAGTTCATGTTTTAATTAGTTTAAGAAACAAACATTCAAAAGTTCATTAGATTCGATTAAGGTTAGTATAATTGAATCAAGTGTCTAAATCTTCGTAGGAACGATCTTGAACTCAACATCCACTTTATTACTGAAATGATCCGATGCGACTTGCGAAATTATTAAAGATCTGAAATCGCTGACACTTAACATTTCATAAATAGTATTACTAAAACCAATCAAGAATAAAACTCCAAAGGTTAGGGATTTGGCATCTCCCATGTAATTACACCTGATCATGTGTCCAAGTATTTAAGCATAAGATAACTACTACTTAAATTCCTTGGAGTCACGTAACTACCTTTTTTATCAATCCGGTGGACATGTCTCATGGTCATCTAATGGAACATGACATGTAGTCTATTCGTATATGTGACACTTTTATTAGAGCATATGGTCAGATTCATACTTTTTGATGTAAGATAGACCACCTCGTGAGCCCACCATATTAATCGTATATGGCATTTTTTTACCATTGGCTGATTACTTGCTCTGGTGCTCGGATCTCTTGACTGCGTCAATATCTATAACAACTTTACTTTAAAATTTAATTTTTGGATGAGGTAGCTTCACGTGATATTATAATACACAAATGTTATTAGATCAAATTTTACCACCATCTATTTATAAAATTGTGAACGAAGAAACACATCACGCCTTACACTCTATAGGTAGGGAAGCATTTCAACATAAAACACCAAAAAACTCTTGTATATCGTACGAGGAGTACGAGACATCTATATTCATTCACCCTCAAAAAAAAAAAAAAAAAAAACACATGTATCCACACCCACCTAAATTGGACAAGCCCCAATTACTAATTTCTGCTAGTAAACAGATCCCTCCGCACACTAGACATAACTCTTACGAACGTTTTCTCGTGGTGAGAACAGAACAACACGAAAAGAACTGAGCGGCCGGTCGATGACATTTCATTAGACAGAGGAAAGTAGGGAGACTCTAGTCTGGTGCTCTTTCTCCCAGAATGGATGATCCTCTTCTACGACATATTCAAGTGTAGTTTTAGCAGCCTTTTCCATGGCTAATAAATTGGTGTGTTCATTTGATGCCAATTCTTCTGCATAATGGCCATTAAAGAGAGAATTTGATCTCAAATAATTATCAAAAGTGACTTCTTTTAGGCTCGCTTCTGCAGGCCACTTGCCAAAACTTCCAAAACCTTTGATTCCGAATGTTAATTTTCTTGCTTTTGCTCTCTCTTCTTTGAGATATGACCCATCTTCAAGAAGGTTCAGAATTCTTTCGGATTTCTTCTGTACACTCAATCCCCAGTTGAACCTGCGCACCAAGGCGAACGTGTTGAAGATACAAATATATCCATCTCTTCTTTAAAAACATAATTAGATGAAATGATTCAATATAGTATGAGATTGATCAAGGGTTCTGAGTTCAAACTCACATCCACCAGTTTATGACAACTTTAAATAAATTTTTGAATGATACATGAGTCGTGTTGAAGATATAATAATAAACAAACAAATTTCATCCTCTCTTCAAGAGCTTAAACTTTTAGATGGAGTGTTTCCATAGTACTAAAGGATACAAAAATCTTGCGTTCAAGTCTCACGGTCACTCATAAATGAAATTTTCAAGTGTCAAGTCTTTGATGAAAAAATGAATTCGATGAAGGGACGTGCTCAAGATATAATATAAATAAATAAATTTCATCCAATCTCTAATTGTTTTAGTTTTTAGACGATGCATCTCTCTATAAAAATTGTTTTTAGACGTGGTGGTTTTATGTAATGGATTAAAATTTCTTCCTTTTACTATTCATGAAACATGCAAAATAGAAAAAGATGAATAACAAAGACTAACCCTTTCTCGTCCACGTATCGAAAACTTTCCATCTCTAATAACATCTTGATCGCTTTCAAACTCATCTGCCACTCTTTGTGGTCCATGGGTAAGAAGGTGTTCCAACAAAATCAAAGCCTTGTAAGAGGGTCGCCAGTTCCATGTATCAAATTTGGACAACCTTAATCAAAACAAATCAATGAATTAATTCTTAGTTCCTTCAAATTTAGACACTAAATTACTGAATTGAATTGAGTACAAGAAATAACCTTTCATGCAGAATATGAACAATTCTCTCATAATCATCCACTTCAAAGGCTGCACGTGAAATTAATCTCATGGCGTGTGTGTTTGCAGCCATTGAATCTCCATTTGTTATTTCCTCTGTCAATCTGCTTCCGCAAATCCAAAATCACAAGATGTCAAATTTATATTCCATGTAAGTCTCGTAAATCAAATACAATAACAACAACAAAAAACTAAGCACAAAATTCGTCCTATGACTTTGCCTATATTTCCTTTTAGGCAGTCCAAAACACCGATAAAGAAAGACATAACAACCCACAACAAAAGCTTGCAATTGTAATGACATATTGACGAAGGATGAACTAATGTGTCGGGGTAGTAGTTTACTTTTGTTGTGGAGTTCTCGTAGGATCTCTCATCTAGGTCTTATTTATTGAATTAACTTCTTATAACATGTATCCTTAATGAAAAATGAAGTGATGGGATAAGAACTTACATTTGCACGGGAGTAACATCTGTGAGAACCAATCTTGCAGTCTTGATTTTCTCTTTTAAGAAGAACGAAGCTTGCCTCTTGAATTCGTGCATGAATGATCCCATTTTGTTGAACTATAGGGGATAGAACAATGAAATGTACTTCTAAAGAATATATATTATATGTAAACATATATTTTATATATATAAATGTGTGTGTGTGTGTAGGAAGAAATAGTCCACATGACGTTGGAAACATAACTACTCCAATAGCATAACAAACATCTATCTAACTACTCTATAAAGTGGGATTTCGAATGTAATTTGAAGATAATATGATGAATTTTAGAATATTTTGTCCTTGAGTAAAGGACTAATGAATATTCAAGATTTGACCAAATTATAACAGAAAGATCGAGCTTAGAATTTGAATTTTTTTTAAAACGATATCCATCTTTTCTTGTGTTTTAGTTAGACTATTATGACATGTTTGGTTCGATAAATTTTGTTCAATCCGACATTCACATCAAGCATTTTTAAGTGAGTTAAACGTCTCTATTTCTTCTCTGTGTTTATATTAAATTTAACATATCAAACATGTCATTCATGTGCTTCGTTTCGATTTGTTTATGAATAACAATATATGTAATACAGTTATTGGATAACATTTAATTCCTTTTTCCAAACTATATCACCATATGACTTGTGGAATTTTAAAATGTCAAGTTCAAATTATTTGAAGTCAAGTTTAACCAACCTAAAACTCATATAAAAAGGCTCATTTACCCCCTCCACCTCCCACCTCCCAAACAAATTGATTCGCTGTAATTGTTTGAATCCATTGTTTAAATTGCAATCAATAGCAATTATAATTTTGTCCGTGTGCCTATATACCAACTTTACCAGCCCATTTCACAAACTGGATATGCAATTCCATGTTAGGCAGCAGAATAAGTTCAGGGTTTGAAACCAAGCAACTACAGACGATAGTTTTGGCACCATTCAAAATATATTTCTTCTAGAAAGTAAATAATAAAAGACGATTTCTTATAGAACAGGATATTTACCAAACGGAAGAAGCTATTCGAATGATACGAGATACAAGAATTCACAACTCTTCAATCTCAATATCTCATCTATCCACCGTTATATGCTTGAGTGCATACAAGAGTGCAGTGGCACTCCTTGATGCCTCTTAAATCCGGAGAATGCCTTGGGTGTATATCCAAAAGATAGTGAACCAAACATATTTCTAGATTCGATACATGCTCAAAGTGGTGAATAGAGTCTAAAATAACATTGAAAAAATTATGCTATGATCAACAAAAGCTCGTGATTTCTGATAAAAACATGAAAATTCACTATCCCTAGGTTTAATCAGAGCAAGATAAAGAGAAAAGTAAAGGATTTTCCGTATATAATTATGTCCGAACCATGAGCAGGTCTCACTGTTACAAAAAAGTCCCATTCAGCTTCCACGGCTGAAATGTGTTGAATGTTAAAAGTCCTATATCAGCCTACTTCAAACGTTAATCACTGTCTTTTTCCATGCTCACCCAAAAATGGAAAGCTCAGGTATAGATTTTCCATATTCCACTTCTATAACCTAAAGACATCAGAGCCATTTCCCACAACATATTGGGAATGCTTAATAAATTAACCTTTGATCCGGGAATTTCAGTCCAATTCACAGAAATCTCGATCATAGGTATGCGGAACCATTTGCACAGGTATACCACCTCAACATCAAAACACCACCTGCAAAGTTAAAAGCTTAGTAAGTTCTACAAGATAAACCAGATTATTTCCCTAGTTCCAAACCAACAAAGAAAAATGGATAATCTAGGAAGGTGGAAAACGAAAGGAAAGAAGCAGTGAAGCAGACAATGGAACAATGAATGCTCAAATGGAGAAACTGAAGGGACCATATGGAACTAAACTAATTGTGTTTAATCATGTCCTCAATGTAATAATTACAGGAATAATTTGCTGTCTCCTACTTTAGATGTCTTGACCATATACGTTGCCTGTAAATATGTTTGTTTTTTCACATGAATCATGATAATTATGATGTCCTCCTATTCAACTATTCACGATAGCTGTCAACATATTTATCACTCTAATGTAAATCTATATCATATCTTTGACGTAGTACCACAACATTCAACAATGGAGTCTCTCTATTCATATTTTTTATACAAATCCTACTCTTACATATAGATAGTTGACATTCTGTCATTACTTCAAGTTTTTAGAATTATTGTGATTTATGTTACAAAAGATTCTTGGCTAAAGGAAAAGGCATGACTTAACTAGTAATTCAACAGGAGTATTGGCAATGAAATCTGAATAAATCTAATGTTTTCTTATTTTTGGAAAATTTAATGATAGTAGTTAAAAAGAGGGGAAAATAAAGCTAAACATAAAAAGGAAAAGGTCAAAAGGAAAAAAATAAAAATAAAAAGACCAACCGTATTAATAGTAATAAAGTACTGCCCGCCTATTCTCTCTCGGTAGTTCACTCTCCCTCTCATTCTTAACACGCCATATACGCTCTATCCCATTCATTTTCCCTCTCTAGACATCATCAGCCACAGCCTCCATTATGACCACTCTTCTTCTCTCTCTCTCTCTCTCTCTCTCTCTCTCTCTCACACACACACACACACACACACACACGAGAGAAAAAACATAACAACCCAGTATTGTATTGTGGACGTTAATTCCCTGGCAGAAGTAGAGAGACAGATTCCAAAAATAACTAGTATAATATATGCAGGATGGCGGAGCTGGTGGCGGCGGAAGTTTACGCGCCAAGGACAATACAGGTTTGGAGAACACTGTTGAACTGGCTGGCCTTCTTCCAGATCTTCGCTCAGATCCTTCGAGCAAGCCTTCATTCACTCAGGTCTTCTTGTATGTTGGCCTACATCACGACTCCCTCCTTTCTACTGCTCCTCACAAGATACCGCATTTTAAGCCTTTGCGGTAGTTGAGCTGCAGGACTTTACAGAAGAGCCGGAAGAGGCCCCGCCACAGCGTTGGCATCCCACCTGAACAGTGTCCTAGTCGCCGGTGGAGGGAGGCTGCTAGATGCTTCGTCTTTGGAGAAGCTAATGGTAATTTGTTATTTCCATTGGCCCAAACCAACGAAGATAAACGAAGAATCAAGGGGGAAACAGAGGGAAAAAGGAGTGAAGCTGAGAATGGAACAACAAATGCCTAATTAAAGAAAATGAAAGGACCATAGTGACCTAAACTAATTTTGTTTAACTGATGCATGATAAACTGAGCTTTCAGTTACTCTGTAGTTGGTTAAGTTGTTTTTGAATGTTGAATGCAACTAAATGAGCCTCAATTTAATCAACTTCATTTTACACCTATTTTAAAATTGTAATTTTTCACGTTAAGATAAAAATGGTAGTGATAGAACAGAAATTACTAATTTACTAAAATATACCCTTTTAATATCGAATATAATCATTCGTACAATGTCGACTATAATCATTCGTACAAAATGTACTCGAATTTTCTATTAAAAATTGAGACAATAGGTTTTGAGTATGAGATTATGAGACATACAAACAAATTGGTTTAAGCGTGAGAAGACATTATTCGTAGTTTCAATACAATTATACATTTTCATAGAAGTATTAAACGGGGACACGTCTCTTTGTAGGTTGAAGGTGGAAAACCAGAAAATTTGAAGAGTAGAAATATAGAAAAGGGAGGGAGAGAGAAAGAGGTAAATTGCAAATAGATTTAGTATTAAAGAAAAGCCAAGGAAAAAGTTTATCTCAAAATTGCATATTCAGATACTATTACTCTTTCGAGAAACAACAAACTATATTCCACGTAAAGCTATTCTGAAACTCCTATGAACACTTGTTTAACCATTTCGTAATTTCTAAAGAAGCATGTACCGTTTCAAGCGGATGTTCGTGAAAAGCTTCCTGGCAGCAGCTCTAGTGAACATCTTAAAACCACACTGTAAAATGCAGAAATAACTTGAGTAAAAATAAAATAAATGTATTGTTTCATATTTCATTAATTTATCAAAATTTAAAAGGATAACCTATACATGTTAGGTGTGGTCCAAAACCATCCCCACCCCAAAAGAAATTCCGCAACAAAAGTCAATGCGTGACTACCTGTGTGTCACGAATTCCAGAACCAGCAGCCAAGAGAACCACGACATGGAAACCCTTCATTAAAAAAATTTCGTACCACTTTCTCTGAAACAAAATTTGAACTTTTAAGCAGATACAAATTTATAATATCAAGTTTAGAGGAAATAAAATGTAATGCATGCACTAGGTGATACAATGCATCAAGACTCAACTGTTGCTAGAGCCTTCTCCTCAAGATGAGCACGAGAACCGAAAGCAGCAATTGGGACGCCTGAAATTCTTAAAGTTGAATCGCTGGCTGCAGAGTCTCCAAACTTATGCTTCCTTCTTAGCAACTGCATGAATCTGACTGGCAAATCATTAGATACTACACAAAAACTGAGCTCTCAGTTTCCTAATTTTAAAATTTGATATCTTAAAATAAAAGATGCTACAACAGAAATAAATTTTTATGATACACGCCCATAATCAAAGGGGGACCAACCTGATTTTCAAGTTTTCAAGATCACTCACTTTGGTTGCCCCATCAGCATCAAGCATTAAAAGTAGTTCACCACGAGAGTGAAGCATTCCCTGTTTTACAATGCTTTTCATGAGAAGCAAAAAGCTTCAATCAATTATAATAAACTTGGAGATTCAGAACACACAACATCAGCAGAAAAACTCCTAACTGAATGAACAAATTGTTCAGATTAAACTCACTTTTCTTATTGCTTCTCCTTTGCCATGGTTCCTTCCGAGAAGGATAACTCTTACATTTTCAACAGTGTATCTGTTCACGAAGTCAAACGCTACTTGTTTTGTGCCATCAACACTTCCATCATCGACAATCACGACCTAATTCAGTATTTATTCATTAAGAATATAGACAAACCAGAAAATGCATGTCCCTCTAATCAGTTAATTTACAACAATATGATGCACTTCTCTCTTGAAGCTCAAATGTGACAGGTGGGGTGGGGGCTTCAGCTTTTGGAACATTTAAAGTGATAAAAATCTTGACAGTGGAAACTGGACTCTCCACAACAGAACACACACACACACACACACACACAAGGGCTATTATGGTGATCATTTATTGATAGCAAAACGGAAGTTGTAATGTATGCATGGTACCACTCAGAGGCATTCTCCATCACAGGCATGAATACCAGAAAAATATGGTATAGCAGACAAGCCTGGCCCACCATCAGGGACGGAGCCATGTGAGGCCCAGTGCAGGCAGATGCCTCCACTGGGATTTTGAAAAACCCATTGAAAATTAGGCAATGCCTACACTTGAAAATGGCCCATTAAAAAGCAGGCTGAAAATGACCCAAAATATACCAAGCGTGTCTAGAATCAATGAAAATTGGATTTTGCTAAAACTACTTTGACTATCCACACGAAATGGTCCCACAATTACATGCAAAGCTGAATTTGGAACAGTGGCTGCCTACTATTGTTTTAGCTTGCAATTTACAACTCTATCCCTGCAAATAATTCCCAGCTTTCCTTCTCTTCTCTTCAGTTGGGGCAAATGTGTCAAGTTTCTCAAATAGGTAGTCAACAATTGCTGCAGCTTTATTTGGAATTTATTCATTAGTTGGAATATTTTATTCAAATGTGAAAAGTGGGTCAAACTATTTTAGGTGATAAAAATTTTAGAGCATTCATTCAATATGTCACATATATAAGAAATGTGTTTTCGAAAACTTTTACATAACGAAATGGGTTAAATACACCGGTTGTTAATGTGATCTTTTTGCTACAAAAAACAAAAAAAATCTGCATTAAAGAGAAAAAACAGTATAATAGCAACGGTAAAACTAAGAACAGAAGAGGGGAACTTTTCGTTGAGAGAAGAATATTGGTTGGAGCATAGTATAGAAAAATTTTGCCTACACTGAATAAAATTCCTGGCTCCGTACCATCACATGGAAAGCAAAAGTCAAGTGAACGCACGTGTCAAGCTTGTAAATTGATTTAGTCAAGATGATGAATTCATGATGCTTGGAACCAAATTAAAGGATCAAATCTAGCTTCAGACAGATTCTCATACTAACTCTAACTAGCAGCTTCTCAAATTAATATGCAAATATGGTATCAATTCTCAATATTTGCTCTCGAGAACTTATTCCCTCAAATCATGGCAGAGAACTAAGCCAGGATAAATAGAAACCAGTTTGCATCATTACTACTTGGTAACATCTGACATTAGATGCGCAAGCCATATCAAGTTTACTATAAACACAACGATCAAAGTTCTGCACAAACTTACAAAATGTAAACCTTATCTACTAAAACAAGAATTCCATATTAAAAAGTACACCTATCTGCTAAAATAAGAATTCTGTATTAAAAATTACACCTATCTGCTAAAATAAGATTTCCTTATGAATCTATCTCTTATTCCTTATTAATCAGTCGTATGACTTATATAGCTAAACCCAACCACCCTTTACTCTCAGTGGTAGCATTAGCCAATGTATTTTCAAATCATAACATTGAAAGATCAATGCAATTGCGCTAAGTTTCCACATATCCAATTCATTTTATTTTATTTTTCTTTGTTGGCATCATCAACTTTTAATTCAAAATGGTTCTCTAGTTTCACATCACTTATTCAACACTTAAACAGCTTGGAGATAATAAGAAGTTTCAAGCTATCTCTAATTCTATAGTTACACAATTTACATGTTCATTCATCAAGACACGATTAAACCCCAAATACTTTGAGACTTGGTGCTAAAACATGAGCACAGCTTTATCAAACATACACAAAAACAATAGAAATACTATAGACACACTGAAGAAGCAATTGTACATATCACCCACTCCGCTGCTTTGGTTTGCAGGCCATCCCCCATCTATCCTTGTCCACAATGATCAAGAAAGCCATTCATTAACTAAAAAGCTATTCTGGACAGCACTTGAAGCTTACAAGCAACACATTATAAGGCTTCCATATAGCCAATCCACATGATGGAAGAAGTATGGAAAAAAATTACGTGCCATACCTCATACGAAAATGACTTGTCCTTTGCTGCACGTTGTTGAAGATAACTACAATTACCAAAATAGAAAAACATTATGCTTATCAGATATAGACATCCCTATTAATCATGGTAAGCAAAAAGAATATTTGACGAAGCATGATGTATGGCTATTTGTATATCTGAATATTTCTAAATGCAAAATCACATATATTCTCTCTATCTGTGCCAAGAAACATTTGTGAGATGGCCCAGGAGTACTTTTTTCCACTTGCTCACACATGAATCTTATATAATTTAAGCATACTAGCCAAATTTGAATAGAATCAACTTGAACACTCTTAGAAGATGTTAATATTTAGATTATGTGCTAGAAGATCCATGTACTATACACAACTTTATCGAAGGACCTGTCCAGGGACCGATCGTGATAGATCAAGGTAGAAAATAGCCGGAGCACCATGACTAATCAGAGGGCAATGGGAGAGGCCCTTTTACATGGTGAATCTATACATGCGTAAGTATACATAGTTCATGTCCTGAATTCACTTGTTTGGGAATTCAGGTTGTGACAGTGGTACAACCTCAAAGGCCAAAGAATTTTCGAATTCCATAACACGTGTTTCTTCCCTATGCGACTCTATTTGATGTTGCTGCCTTAATAGCTAGAATTTTCATCCTCTCGTGTATGGGGAGCCTTCATATTTGAGATTCAGACTAATTAATTAACATCAAAATCAAAATGTAGGTGCAGACGATGATTTCAGATGTTGCAAGTAACCATAGAACATGGAAAAGTAGTTACAGTGACAGATCAATCCTTTGACTTACTTCAAGGTTTCATCAAGTGCTCCTGGAAGCCTATGCTCTTCGTTGTAAGCTGGAACGATCAATGATATGTACTTTTCAGCAGGATCAAGAATATGAGGACAAGGAACCTGAAATCAGCACAGGAATCTTACCAAATCAAATCAACCTACACGTCTGTTGATATGGTATCCAAATAACAGCCAGTAATATGGACCTTAGAGCCGAAATTACATATAAACTAACGCAAGACAACAATATCTTCTTCTACCCGCACAATCACACGCATATATTATCTCCAATAATGCCAGAACCTCGAAACATTTGGATGAAACCCAGTATTTCAGTTTATATTAATTCATCAATTTCCAACCAGAAATACAAATTAAGGGCAGAATGTAAATAAAATGCTCAATAATACTGAAATTGCATAAAATAACAACAAAAGTTTGATGTGTACCGGTTTCAATGAATTTGGATCCTCAAAAATTGGAGGGGCTTCAACGTGACTGCAAACATAAAATTCGAATCATCAAAACTAATAAGAGTATAGAGCGATTTTGAGTATAAATCAGGACTGTTCCCAATTTTTTGGGGGTAAGGAGCGTACGCGTAATTGTATTTTCTTCTAATTGTTTCGAAAACAATTGCAGCCGCTAATCCAAATGCGAAAATCGAAGCGAAAATCAATAGCGACTGAAACATCGTCCACATGAATCCCATTTTTGGATTTGGAGTTCAAAGTGTAGGCTCCGTAAATGGGGATTAGATCGATGAATTGAATAAACTGAAACTTCAATGTTGTATGGAAAGTCTAGAGTAACCGGATTATGTAGGCAAATTGTGATCTTTGTGGCAATTTGCCTCCTAGGTTAGATGGTGTAGTGCAGAGATTATAGGTTTAATAAGCCCATGGTTCGAATCCCGTGGTATTGACAAATTGCTACTACAGTATTCGAGTTTATATTTTTAACAATTTGACTTTCAAAATGAAGTTAGAACTAGGGCTGAACAACAAAATCGTTAAATCGTAAAATCGAACCGAAATTGCCTTTTTAAAATCATTGGTTTGGCTCCACGTGGATTCGTCAACGTTTTGATTTTGAACCGAACCAAACCACTTTGAAGTTGTTTGATTTAGGTTTCAATTTTTTCAAACCGCCAAACCGTTTAGAATAAAAAAATTAAAAAAATCAAAAATCAAAAATCAAAATTCAGCTCAATTAAAACTAAATCCATCCGTTATCTATATTAGACCCAACTCAATAAACCAAATACCCAACTCAATTAAAATCCATCCATTATTCATATTATCGTTTCTCTCTCTACAGTCTTTTCTTGATCTCGATCGCCGCTCCCGAGACTCTTGATTTGCCTTCGCCTAAACAACCACTATACTCTAATTTTCTTTCACCAAACTTCCTATGAGTTTTAAGGAGTGATTCTTGATTCCTTAAGGAATTCGTTGAGTGCAAAGATCGTTGAGGCAGTGATTTGCACTAAGAATTGGTTGTATAGTAATAATGAATTTATAGTGATTCGTCAATGTTTGAATGAAGCAAAAGGCATTAGATGATTCGCAGAGAAAGCTATAACATGTATTATCGTATTTGATATTTCTATTCATTTTCTTTTATTACTAGCATTATATCATTTAATTATAATTAATGAATACATTTGTTATATTCTTATCTTTAAACTAATACTTTTTTGTCTTTTATTAATACTAATATTTATGTTTTATTATGATATTGTAGACTAATTTTTATGATTTAATTTGTTCGATATTTTTTTTATTTGTTTACTAAACCGTAGTTTTAAACCGAACCAAACCGCAAAAAGTGGTTTGGTTTGGTTAGAAGTGGTTTGGTTTGGTTTGGAAAAATTTCAAACCGCTTTAAGTGGTTTGGTTTGAAAATTTACCACAAACCGCCCAAACCGAACCGTGTTCACCCCTAGTTAGAAGTACTGTTTTTCAACGAGGGTGGAGAATACAACACATTTTAAGCAGTGGTGGAGTTAGACATTTTAAGTTGGGAGTCCCAAAATAAGGATGGAGCTAGGATATGGCAAATGGGTGAGCCGGGGGAGGGGGGAACCGCAGCGCCCCCAATTTATTTTTTCTCAAACCACAATTATTGAGCTTATTTTTATGAGAATCTAATATTTTTTTTACGGCAACTCGGCCTTTCAATTCGATAAAAGAACTCAGACGACGTGATTCTTGCTGTCGCCTACCGTGTGTGATTCGTGATTTGAAGTTTACAGACCAGAAGACGTGAATTCCTGTGGTGGACGAAGAAGAATATCAATCCATTTTTTAGCCTTTTTTGCTTAGGTTATTCATTTTTTTTTTCCTTAATTAATTATTTGGATTGGACGTTGGACTTTGAGTTTGGTTGGTTGGTAAATTAAAGAAAATTAAAAAAAAAAAATTAGAAAAGTGAGGGGTCCCGGTCTCCCAGGGACCAATCCCATCCGCCTCGATTGTAAGTGTATGTTTGTTAGTATTTATATGTTTGTTAAATATTATTTTTATTCACACATTTCGTAAGATCAACTGTTTATAATTTACAAAAATCTTTATCAAACATACATTAAGAGCATCTCCAATGTTGTCTTTCATTTTGAATATCAAGTTAATGTGGCGATGAGGTGGATGTGACAAAACTCATGTGGCAGATCATTTATCAGTAAAAATACTGCTCAACAGGTTGTATATTTTTAGACAATTTATATTATTTTGTGTCTATTTCTCTCATCTATTTTTCTTTTTCTTTCCTCCTTCCACTCTTCACTCTCTCATCATCTCTTTTTTCTCTATTACCGCATAGATTTTTTAGAAAGTGTCTAATATTGGAGATTTCCATTGCAACAGTGGATTGCACTAAAAAAATGTGTCACGTCATCCTAAATTGCTTACACGACAAAGAAAAAAGTGAAAAATGTTTAGCACACTATTCACATTTAGACGGTGTGTTAGACATCTTCCATATATTTAATGTCTATTGAAATGTGTGATCAACCTATTTTATTTTATTTTTTATAATTTATCTCAATCAAAATGTGTGTTAATATTTCTTTATTCGTTATAAAATTATGGGATAATTATTGATGACTACTTAGTCTTTCAGAATACTTAAATAAGTCTTATTTACTTGTATCTAAATAAGTTTGTAACTCTCTTTAGAACCCTATAAATACGGGTCCATAGTCATAATAAAATTACACAACTCATTTTCTTTTCTTTTATTTTTCTCTATTTTTCTTTTAATTTCATAACATGTTATCAACACAATTCTCTAACTATCTTTTCTAGATCGTAGTACAAATTAAATAAGATAAATAATGAAGTTTTACTCTTCACGAATCTAATTAACGATTTAGGCTTCGTGTTCCAAAAGAATGAAAAGATTTCAACAATAATTAATGCCTGGCTTATGGTTTCTTACGTAATTCTTTTTTATTTTTAATCAGCCAATCGATATCTTACGTATGTACTTCAATTGATTTGTGCATTTAACAAATGGTTCTAATTCATTCATATTATAAATTGACCTTCAACAAAAATAATCATTCTGTTTACATATTGGTAACTTATATAAATTGTTGTATACGCGCTCATTTAATTTATGGACCAATGACTTTCACTAAAAATTAAATATGATTTAATTACGATGATAGCTCTCAAGTTGTATAATATTTTCTTAATTTTCTTCTCTATGAAGATTTTAATTTTTTTGTTGATTGATATAGAATGGTAAATTTATTTGTAATATCAGAATATTTTTAAAAAATATTATGTTGTAGTTTTTGAAAAAAAAAAAAATCACAACCCAATAATATTTTATTACTCTAGAAGAAGAAGAGTTTTACATTATATGCTTTAGATTATATTAATATTTCAGTAGAATATTAATTGATCCCGAAAAACTTGATTTTATTCTATAAGAATATTATAATATTGTTCCTGAAAAATAAATTTTATTTAAGAATAAAGTTTGAATAAAGTTTAATATTTTAAAATAATTTTTTGTTACTCTTGAAAAAGTACAACATTATATTAATATTTTGGAATAATATTACTTGCTCTCGAAGAGCGTAATTTATTAGATTTAATATTAAACTATTTGTTTCTGAAAAATAAATTTTATAAAGTTTAATATTTTAAAATAATTTTTGTTGTTCATAAAAAAACACAACGTTATATTAACTTTTTAACATAATATTACTTGCTCCTGAAGAACGTAATTTATAAGATTTAATATTAAGATATTGTCCCTGAAGAGTAAATATTTATAAAGTTTAATATTTTAAATTAATTTGTTGTCGCTTCGGAAGAAGCACAATTTTACATTAATATTATGGCGAATATCACTTGCTCCCCGAAGAGAATAGTTGTATAAGATCTAACATTTATTATGTTTTTACTCATAGCAAGTAAATTCTTACACAATTTAATATTTCTAAATAATAATATGTTGTTGTTCCCGAATTAGCACAACATTAAATTAATATTTCAGAAGAATATTGAAGAGTATGGTGTTATAATTTTAATATTTCAAAAGAATATTGTGCATTAGTCTAAATAATATTGTATTGTGCTCTAAAAGAAGTGCATATCTCAAAGAATACCATATCACATAATTAAATAAAAAAAATTGTGATATATATGCGTATTTTATGAACTAATACTTATCCCTTATGGAAAGCATACAACTCATGTCATTTGGACATTAATTATTGTAACTCATTGATCGGTCGCTAAACTATTTTATAGTTTATTAAAATATTGTTTTATGTTTAACTCTTTTTAGTTATAAACTCATATATATATATATATATATATATATATATATATATATATATATATATATATATATATATCCTTACAAACATATAAATCTTGGTTTGGGAAATCACTATTCACGCTTCGACCAAAACGGCGTCGTTTTGGTGTGTGTTTTTTTTTTTTTTTTTAAGGCCTTGCAAACGACGTCGTTGGATGTTCCCATATAAAATGTAATCTTCAGCCGCACAAACCCTACCCGCAGTGACAGCACGTAGTGAAAAATCCTTCTCTTTGTCTTCGCACAAACCCTACCCGCAGTGAAAAATCCAATTCATTTTCTTCCTCATCTTAGTGTGGTGAACAATATTCCATTCCAGTGCTACTGTCCTTCTTCTTCTTCTTGTTATTTGAGGGTTATTTTAAAGGAAACAATTTTTTGGGCATTTGTTAACTGTAGTGGACGCAAATCACTAGGATCCGAAAGAAAGATGTTCAAGGAGTGAAACACCAACCGAAGGTAATGTTTTCCAATCGGGATTTTAAGCTTTGGGTAACGGGTAATATATGTTTTATTTATTTAGGATTTTCGATTTTTTAATTTTTTCCATAAATTAGTTATTCATGTTGTTTCGTCAATTTGAGGTCTTCTCTGTGAAGTTTTGGGTTCGCTTTTTGCCAATTTCGATAGCTTTTTGTCTTGTTTTACTCTGTTTTCATTCATTTATAGTTATGTCATAATGGTAAAATATGTTGATTTTTTTTCAATTTTTATTTTTGGGTGTTCTTTGGGATGATTTTTTGTTTATGTGATTTGGAAAAATGAAAAAAATGTCTCAAATTGCTCATCTTCATATTTTTTTAGTTCCTGTGTTTTTTCAATCAATTTTAGGATGTTTGTGAAGTTTATCGTTTGGTTTTTGTTTAGGTTCATTTGTTTGATGTCGGTTTCAAACCGAAAAATGAACCGAAGAGACTTTCTTTGAATCATCAAAGTCTTATCATTTCCTAAACTTCAAATTCACAAAGCAGAAATATGTAAAATATTACAAAATGTTCACAAAGCACAAAGATGCATTGGTATCACTTAACAAGAAGAGAGATGATATCCCATTTCAAATCTCAGTAAACGTCTGGACAAATGAGTAATCAAAAGAAGAGAATTTTCGATGAATCATCAAAATCACATAACTTCTTAAACTTCAAATTGACAGCAGAAATACATTTATAAAAATTACAAAATTGTTCTGGAAGCACAAAAATGCATTGGTATCACTTTAACAGGAACAGAGATCATACCCAACTTGGAATGATGGGCTCCAATTTGGGAATATATTCTTGCAGTCATTGGCCATTTCTTGACCCTCTTAAAACACTGAAAATACCAACAGAAATGCCATGTATGAAAATGGTTGCAGAAATTTGTGGGCACTTCCAGTTTGCTTTCTGAGCTGAGTATTATTACTATTGACATAAGCAAAAACTTTTTATCTTGCCCTTGCCCTTGCCTCCTTGCTGCGTGATTATACATTTTATGATAGCATTTTATTTTCATTTGTTTGTTTATTTTATTTTTGTTCCATTGGTGTTTAGTTTTCTATATTGTGGATCGGTTGGATTGGATGCTTGTTATACTTGTAAGGAACCTTAGACTGGGTCTTGGATGTTTTAGAGCGAGATAAATATTAATTATAGAACTTTTAATATGTTGCATGATTTAGATTGATATTTGTTTCATTTGCATTGTGGTTTCACAATCTTGATTGAGTGACCGCCCCCCTCGGCAAGGTACTATTTTGATCATGATAACTTGTGGTGTTCTTTGCTATTTAAGTTGCTCTTGTTCATCAAGAATATCCAATTTTAAGCTTTTGGTTCCCTTTAGCATAAGGATGGCTTTATGCGGTCAATTAGCAAGTCCTTTTCCAATTCTAGAAGTTATTTAGAGTATGTTAGATGTCCGAAAGAGTGCTCATAATTTTAATATATTTTGATTTCTTATTTGTTTCCCATTTTAGTGAAAGACAGGTTATTTTTGCATTCAAAACATGATGTTCGAGAAATGATTATATAACATTCATTTTTCATAGAAAAACTTAATACAGAATATTTGAGAAAAAAGCAGAGCTTTGGCGCATAAAACTGGATAAATCTGAAGTTAGGTTATGAGTTCAGAGAGTTGGCTTAATAAAGCAAATGAATAAAGAGATCTTTAGACACATATAGCTTGATTAAAGCTGAAGAATAACTCAGTATTCTTGAATATGTTACAATATTCAAATTACACTTTAGCTAAGAATTAAGTCATCCGTTTGCTTGCTTGCATCCAACTTCTTTATTGCAATCCGACCATTCTTAAGAATTCCATAATATACTTGTCCATATGAGCCTTTCCCAATTAAGGAATCATAGCCAAAGTTATCTCTCTGCTTTTTAATTCATCCTCTGAATTGATAGAACTCGCAATAGGTTGGACATTCA
This sequence comes from Forsythia suspensa, assembly GCA_023638005.1. Lineage (NCBI taxonomy): Eukaryota > Viridiplantae > Streptophyta > Magnoliopsida > Lamiales > Oleaceae > Forsythia > Forsythia suspensa. The sequence continues at coordinate 33,027,570 of CM042666.1, forward strand.
CGACTTGAGCTAATGTGTCTTGATGTATCTTTAAGCGAGTTTTCTTTTTGTTTGGTTTTGACTTTTAGTATTTTTGGTGATAAGTTGATTAATTCTCATCATCTTTTGGTAATTTTACATCTGCAGCGGTGTTTTGGAACAAAAGGTGGTTCAAGCGGCTCCTATGTGGCAAGTCAAAGCAATTGCTTTGAATGTTGGTAACAAGACATCAAGTGCTTGACTTTTTTCTTCCCTTTATAACGAGTAAGTTTATTTTTTTATATTTGGCCATTAGTAGTGTTTTTATATTTTCTTTGTCGTTTCTTTCTATCTTTTAGTTCTTAGCTCATCTATAACATCAACATAAAAACTAATCTAAAAATTCTAAAATAAAAAAGATGAAGGATTTTTTTTTTCCAAATGAGTTCAATTGATGTCTTTATATAAATGGTTCTTGTCCTTATGTTGAAAGACAATTTATTATGTGACATTCACATTCTGTTGCTTCGCCTACAAGGCTTTAAGAAGGCATTTAGTTTAGATCCAATCTAACCGACTTTCAGCAATTTTGCTTCAATTGGTGGAAATTGCTTAAATTTATAATTTATATAACATTAACGTTTATTTTTTTTAATGTTATTTTATTAGATTGAATCTGATGGCCTTAAAAAATTATAATTACATTATAAGTAATCAAATTAATGAACGAAAAAATTTAAAAGTGATTGTAGTATTTTAGTTCACTTGTCTTACTTGCCCAAGGTAGTAGCTCAGCTGAGTGCTTGCCTATGGGATTATACAGGTTTTCATGAATCATGTCTTTCAATTTATCTCATTGGTGAAGCCAATGTTTACAAATGGCACCTAGAAGATTAGCTCGATAAATTTGCACTACCAACTATTTTTTCTTATACTGATCTGAGTGACTTTTTTGTTGCTTATATAGTTTTGATTAGTTTTTTAATGTTTATTTGATTGGTCTACTTTTTGGTTAGATTCTTTCTTAATGATCATTATTGTGATGAATTAGTTTTTGTTGACAAACGTGTACCTTTCATCTTGTTTTGTGTATAGCAGATCAATTAGATTTTATATTTGAAGTAAATATGATGTATGATTAATTTTGCATTTATGTTTTTGTTTTTAAAGATTATCAATATACTACAATTGTTTGAATCGTGTTTTGGTTTAATTATGAGATTTATTCAAATGTGAGTCATCCGGTTGAATTTGCAAATAATTATTAGCTCCATTTATTTGGGACTATTTTCAAGAATTCACTACAAGAAAAAGCGTGTTAATGGCAGCAGGCGGCGTTGCGAAAGACTTTCGCAGCGTTCGGTATGCGTTATGACCGATGATGTTGCCGAAAACTCAATCTCTCGACAGCGGGCATCGTTCGTTGTGGAATGTCAAAAGCGTTGTCATTGTAACCTTGTCGCATAGCGACCATAGAGATTTAACAACGGTCATTTGCCCGTTGCGGTAAATGTTATTTAACAACGTTCATTTGACCGTTGTCGTTTCCTTTTAACAACGTTCATACGACCGTTGCGGTAAATATTATTTAACAACGTTCATTTGACCGTTGCGGTAAATGTTATTTAACAACGTTCATTTGGCCGTTGCGGTAAATGTTATTTAACAACGTTCATTAACCGTTGTCGTATATATTTTAACAAGGTTCATTGTCCGTTGTCGTATCTTTTTTAACAAGGTTCATTGACCGTTGTCGTATCTTTTTTAACAACGTTCATTGACCGTTGTCGTATATTTTTTAACAACGTTCATTGACCGTTGTTGTTATTATGTTTTGGCAACAATTATGCGCACGTTGTCTTTTCTTGATTTTATTTTTTTAATATTTACGCCAAGATTTCGTATACGTTATCAATAAATATAAAACTAAAATCGTACACCACACACACATCATTGGCGAAATGAATATGAACAAGGGTACAAACTAAATATATTATAAAATACAAAATTTGTATTTATACATTTATAAATTTCTTGGAACACATGAGTTCGAACAAAATCTAACAAAATACCCAAGACCTAGCGCCCTTAGTTCCAACCACTGCATTAACTAAGAGAATACCCAGACCCTAAATGCCCTTATGCCAACTTTCACTCGTCACCAAACCCAACCGCATAGTGGCTGTGTTTTTATCCTGCAAATGAAAGTAGAAGTATCAACACTTGGTTGCATTTTAAAAAAGCAGCTGCTCCGTTGTTTATGCAATACAAATACAAAGACCTCATATAAGTGCGATATTTATGGCTAATCTGAGCGACTTGGGTCGTGAGGTTGTGGTGCAGAATGATGCATTAGAATGGACAAGAAGAGAGATAAATCCACAAATGGTTTGTACTTGTTAGAGCTATCCCAAATCTTACAAAGGCTTTCCAAACCAATTGCTAACTTCCGAAGCTCCATCAGACCACGTTCGACTGTAACATGCAAGCAAAAATATACAAAATACGGGGTTACTTTGAGTTATACTTGTTTGCAAAATACACACAAACACGCCCTCCCAAAGTGAATGGATAAATGAATGAAGAGGGGGAAAAGAAAAGATTCAATTCCACAAAAATGAGAAATGAAAAAGAGAGTGGTATATAGTATTATTAGATTTGAGATCACAGTTCATGTAGCACTTGAAAATGTTCTTAAGGAGGAAAATAGACAAGGACAAGAACATCCACCTCCCTTTGAAATTTTCATCAGAAATCTTTTGAAAAGAAGAAAGAAAGCAGAAGCTGTAGATAGCTCTAATCATTCAACACTAGTTAATGCTTCTGAGGTAAAAACACTAGTTAAATCTAGTGAGCTATGAGTTTGTGGCATGCCAAGCTACAAAGAAAGGGGTGCTCATCCTAAGTGAGGTAACTACTTTAGCCTCCCTTCAAAAAAGTCGTTGATTGTGTGTGTGTGTGTACTAAGATCAAATAGGTTTCTTCACTTTCCTTTTAGATTATTATCACTTCTTCCTTTTTAGTCCATGGATCAACCCCAAGAAATTTGTGTACGGTTTTCCTGGACAAATCACAGCAGGCTTTGAAATTATCATCACTAACGGTGACAAGGCACTAAGTCAGGCTTGAGACATCAATTGAAAAGTCTTTTCTTTTGGCACCCTTCACCAAATATTGCAGTTTTGGGCCCTGCAGTCTTCTTCAAACCATGGAACATTTATAAATCCCTTCAATCTCGAATTCTAAACCCCTTCCCTTCTTTTTGCTGGCCTAACTCGTATTTCCACATCCTTGTTCTAAGCTCACTAGATTTAACTAAATTAACCCGAATGCAGGTTCATCATGCTACAAGCAGAAAAGAAAATTTTGGAGGTACATGCTTCAACAATCAAAAAAGCTTTTGTCTAGAAGCTATACTACACGCATAGCATTAATTACCTCAAATACAGGGTCCTTATCTTCTGAAATTTTGAAGCAACCACTAGGCTAGAGTTTTGGTCCACTACGGTCTGCATCATTGAAAAAAAGTCATACACTCCTAAACATAGAAAGTAGTAAATGAATGTTGCTTTCACAGTTTTCTTTGTATCAGCTTATTTCCGGTAGTCATGACTCGCGCGGGATTCACAAATCCATGTCAGGCACATGTTACCTCATTGGAGTTTGCTATTGAACTCATTGATTGAAACATATGGCAGAAAAGATCAGCATTACATACGGGCAATTCATACAAATAAAATTAGTCTACCTTGACTATAACATGCAAGTAATTTATTCAGTGGCAATTCAATAAAATGCCACTAGTTACGGTGTATATTTTGTCAAAGAACAGAAGTGTCTATGTCCGTCATCAATGAAAATCCACTTCCCATTGTTCTCAATATTTAATCAGTCCAAGCTCCAGTTTCTCACTAGTATCGGTGGATATAAAACCACTTGCAAAGGATATTGAAATATTTAAAAACATTAAAATTTACTGTGTCATTAAAATTCTTAGAGCAGTGCCAAGTTCAACCTTTGTTGATCTAAATTTCGATATCATCACTCAACTTTCGGTTGGAAAAAACCCAAGGCCGGGTGGTTCTCTCATTTTAGTCTCGGGCGGTGACTACGGTTTATTCTACTGTAACAAATGAGAACATCTAATGCTTTGTCAAATTAGGGGCTGCCTGCAGGCTGTATTTTCTATTAAATCACTCACTCAAGAATAGATGAATTTCAGGTTGAGACACCAGCAAGGAATTTCAGGTTGAGACACCAGCAAGGTGTCTTTTAAGCCGGGCCAAACATGCTATAAACTGCATGGACCGTGAAACACAATGAGAGAAGAAGCTCTTTTTTTTTGGGGGTGGAGGGGAGGAGGAGGAGGAGGAGGAGAAAAAAGGAAAGCTTTTACCTTACAGCGATCACATAGTTTGACCCATGGAAAGCTAAATTGTTTATCTGATCTCGGTCCATAAATCCTCGGAAAATGGTTCACATCCTTCAACAAGGATCTGCGGGTAAATTTTATAGTCATAACTCACTTTGAATCGGGTGTGCAACTAATATTCCCAAAGGAAAAAAAAATGCAATTCAGTGCATCCCAGAAACATTGTGATTGATAGGCTATATTACATGGACACTTCAAAATATATTGATGTTCCCAATCCCAATCTTACCATTTGCTGAAGTGTGTGGGATACGTGTCCAAAACAGTTTGGATCTCCTTTGTCTGAGAATTAAGCAACTTAAGATAGCTAAAATATCATCTCGGCATGATACCTCAAAAACAGTTTGGATCTCCTTTACAAATCTCATGGCAGAACTCACAAGATCAGATTTCATTCTAATGAAAATGCCATGCAATTTTAGACGTGATGAATAATCTAACTTGGATATTAGAGTATCAATCTTCTGCTTTGTCTCAGGCAATACATAGGATTGAAACAATGGATGAACTCTTTCCTCTAATATATTAGATTTATCGCAACCCTACACCACTTTGAGAATAGCCATCTATTTCCAAACTAGACATGTGCTTAGTGTACAAAATGGTGATTTTTCGCCAGGCGAGAAGCGGTTCATAAGTTCTGATCGGTTTCTAACTCTCTATGTCCATCATATCAATGGCTTGAAACCAATGAAATTAGATGTGCTTGCATATACTTTGGAGCGAAATCATGATAGGATTGTGAAGTAATGATCTTTGCGATAATCGGACTAATTTACGGAGCTATGTATATCACAACTTAATCATGCATATCAAATATAACAATAGAGTATGTATGATATGTTGTATTGAATAATCGGGCGTAATTGAAGAAGAGAGACTCGAGAAGAAAAATGGAACTTGCAACAAAATCTAAATATTAATGTAATAAAGTAAAGCATGCTATTATGAAGCTCGGGCCTCATCCCAGTACTTCTTAATGTGTCTGGTAACTCGTTTGGAAAAAATTGTGTGATAGTCTATAACAATCTGTCTCGATATAAGAAAAACTTACCAAATGCTACGGAAAATCACGGCCTTCAATTGGTAGCTTCAATTCATCTCTGACCATTGAAAGAAGGGCATCACAAGATCAAATTGGTAATCGAAATCATAATCGCTTCATCAATGAGAAGAATAAAGAAATTACAAAGGTTGTATTAAGCTCATTGTGCCTCTATATCAACAAACAATTTCATCCAATTCATCTAAATCCCTTTGGTGCACAATCAACTTATTAACAAGAAAGCGATGCGCATAAAAAATTACCAAGTTCACCTACCTTCGTCATGGGGTCTAATACTACTCTTTGGCCATGCAATAGTACTTCCCAATGCTTCACTAAGAACTCGTATCTCATCGGTGGGTCTATATAAGCTTAAATTTTCCATATACACTTCTTCAACCCAAACCTTCCAGCGATCGCGTCCAAGAGGCATGTGATGCACTTTCGCACTTGGGTGCGATGATGCAATCTTTCATACTGCTACAACCGTCCCCATCAAACTTGTACCAATGCAATAATTGACAACCACATTTTCCGGTTCAACGCCTCGTGAAAACCACTTCCTTGTTGTGACTACAAATTCATTTCAACATGATAATATCCCTCTTAAAATCCACTAAGACCAAATATGTACTTATAATAAATAAACAACTATATATTCTATTAAGACACACAAACACGAGGAGTAAATGCATGTGAACTTATGTCCTCTGCATTCTTGTTTTGATTCTGTTAAATGATACAAAAATGAAATTAATATTGTACAAGTAAATTCATATTTACCTAAGTATCATTGTACAATTACAAAGTTACAATTACACATTGCGATAACTTAGAAGCGCTTCAACCTTTTCTTCTAGTGTTCCCATCCTCTACGGTGAGTTTGCAATTGGCTTTCAAGTTCTCTCACTCTTGCTAGTGCTTGCAATTTCAGCATTCACTTTTGAAGGTGTAGCGCCAAATCCAGGCCCCGACCGCTTCCACGGCGTTCGGGACCTAAAACTCGAGCAATAACATCTTCTCGTATGGAATCTTACTTGGTGTATCATATATGGATTGGGCACAATCTTCTATCCTTTTCTACAAGCAAGGAACACACAGTTTATTAAAACATTAAATACATATTATAGTCAAGAACATTGATAAAATAGTCATACCAAGGTTTGACTGCTTCATTTATTGGTTTCCATCCTTTCTAAGATGTGCGAAGTCCACACTTTAGTCCTTAATCTGTCATGTTTGGATTTTTCTTTTTACGAACCAAAAAACCATCGTTGTATGAAAAAAAAAAAAGGATTCAAAATAGGAATTGAATGTAATGTAATAAAAAGAAATACAAGTTAAATCGTTACCATATCATCATGAGGCGTGGATAACCCTTTCTCCCCATTGTATGAACAAGCTTGATTGGTTCTCATTCTACTAAATTTGGAACTTTTTCCTATTACCAAAACTCAAATTTATAAACACAATGGAATCAAATAAACTTTTGTCACATTCCACTTAAAATTACTTACTTTAAAGTCGTGAGAAAAGGTGTCTTCGACAAAGCATTCCCATGCTTCATACGAGTTTACATTCTTTGGTCTAAGAAGTGCAATGGTGCGTGTTCTATTCATTTGATTTTGATAGTTCATTTTTATTTACATTTACGCAACCTTGATTTGAATGTCCTCCAATAATTTCCCATGCTTTGAAGCGTCATTTTTGGTGGCAATCACTCGCATTGAACCTTTCTTTGTAGTTGTACATAAATGAACCATATCCATTTTAGAAGAAACATAGAAGATGACAAAAGTTAAGAAGGAAAAGATAAGAAATATGAAATTAGAAATATACCTTAATGAGCGACCAAAGCTCCATTTTTTTACTGTTGATCTACGAATGCCAATCTTTACTTATAACGAGGCACATGTTCTCATACCATGGCTCCCGCTATGGATGCAAATTTATCGAGTTATTACCAACCACTTGACCCAATTCATTGAATTCAAGCTCCATTTTTTAAAATTACTTTCGGGAACCATTTTCAATACGGTTGGTCCTCTTTTCTTCTTTGGAGGATCAACATTTGGTGATTACTGCGTCTTGCTCATTTGTAATTGGAGTTGACATAGGATGTTCGGGTTGATCGGAAATCGTACTCCTTGATTTTGATCTCTAGTTATGGCGACATATAAGGCTCTTTGTTGCTTAGTTAGTCTCTCTTGGAAGCTTGCTTAGAAGACTATTAGAATTCAACATTAAACAAAAGATATATATTACCACTTACATAATTCAACAAATATATTATCAAATAAGAGGAGACTTAACTCACCTCTACTCTATCCATCTTGTCGGGGCGCCTTGAGATAAGAACAATCATACATTACAATAAATGAATAAAAGGTCGGATATCTGTATCAATTCATGCAATTGAAAAGACAAATTAAAACAAAAATATTCATCATTCACCATACTACACTATGTAGCACATAATATGCCATCGACATCTATCCTTGCATAATTCTAAATCATCATCATGGTTTTCTTCAATATGTGATATATCAAATGGAATAGATGCCCCATCGTAGTTTCTTCTTCCATGTTCAGCGTGTGAAAGCCTCTTGGTGGCGCTTGCAAAGCAACATATACGAGTTAGAGGTTTCATTTTCTCTAGAATAAAACAATTGCTTGGCTTTGTGATGCCAAGATGAAAGGATCATTTTGAAATTGATTATGTCCCTCGTGAAGGTTAACTAAAGTAAATCCATCTTCCCTTTTTACCCCATTCACGATATTTGCCCAATCACACTTGAATATTGGAACATGAAACATATTGTAATCAAGCACTATAACATCTACGCAACACTCCATAATAAACGACTTTTCCCTCTACATGTGCATTATCTTTTGCACTAGATCTACAAATAGTCGTTGCTTCAACTAAAATACCCTTTGTTTTGGCGAGACTTTTACTGCATCTTTAGTGTGGAACCGAAGACCATTTATGACAAAACTAGAATATGACATGGGCGGGCATCTAGGACCACGTGCAAGCCACTTCAAAGTATTTGAAACAACATCTATCATATCTTCAACTTTAATCATCAAATGTTTAAACATGTTAGGAATAAATGAATAAAATACGTTTTTTAAGCGGGAACTTTTGACACATTAATTTTTATGTAAACCTTTTCATCCAACCCGATCGGTGAATGAGTCGATGTGTTTCTTATGCAACAACGTCTCATTTACGCCAGTCGTTTGTCAAAACTCATGAGTTCATCCATATGCATCCTATAGAAGATATAATATATTACAAGAGATATATTGGCGATCCATTAAAAACTAACAAAGTAGTTAATTAACAAACCGACTTTATGTATGGTTGAACTTACATACTATTTAGTAGCACATATCGATGAGCAACTTTCATCATCTCATCGGATAGTAAATCGACTTTCCTTTAGAAATTATCGCCCCGACTAATAAGTCACTCTCAAACTCTTCATTGCGTGCAAGTCTAGAGCTATTCGGATGCTTGTTTAATGTATTTGCTACAAAACCTCGCATTTTCTTCAATAATATATCGTTCGACTATACCCTTGAATTAGGTGCACGATTCATAACATATCCTTTTAGTACTTTCATATACCTACACAATATAAAAACTTAAATCATAGTAAAGGAAATAGATAATGAATATATCTTGTATTGAATAACGTTAGAGTGTATCACCTCTCAAATGGGTACATCCAGCGATATTGTCTTGGTCCATGCTGATCGAACTTCTCTTCAAGGTGGATTGCCAAATGAACCATTATATCAAAAAAAGAAGGAGGAAAATACCTTTCCAACAAACACAAAGTTTCACAAACATCCTCCTCCAATTGTTCGACCTTATTTCTATCTATAACTCCTTGACATATTTCATTGAAAAATGAACACAATTTGAATATAGAGTTTCTTGGTCCGTTAGGTAGTAGTCCCTCAATGCAAGCGATAATAATTGTTGCATTAAAATGTGACAATCATGAGACTTGAGTCCAACTATCTTACATTCATCAAGCTGAAATACAATTTCCAATATTAGAACCATAACCATCTGGTAATTTCAAGCGAGCAAGCCTTTTGCAAAGATTAGTTTTTCGACTTTCGACAATGTGTGGGGAGGCGGCGGGGTAAGTAAATTTATCTCCTCTACTCTCGGGATGTAATTCATGCCTAATATTCATAGCTTCCATGTCCTTACGAAATTTATGCCATCTTTAGATTTTCCTTTCACATCGATAGAGTTCGAATAATGCTCTCACAAATATTCTTTTCCACATGCATGACATCCATTATGACGTACAATTAATATACGCAATTAAACATTAATGGTGTCGAAGATATAATGGCGTAGCTTGCATGTATTAAAGTAAATAAAAAAAGCTGTACCTTCAATATGGTAGCTTGAAAAATATTGAATTTTTCTTCCATGTGACATTACATTGATTTGAACTCTTCTTTCTCTTTTTCTTACCATTTTTTCCCCAATTGTTTGCAATTTTTCCAGCTTCAACAGAATCTTCTTCACCACTTTTTATCTTGGGCCTAGTACCATTTTCAATATGTCCATTAAACCAGTTCTTTTTCATGCGTAATGGATGACCCAAGGGGAGAAATCTTCTATGTCCCATATATGCAAACTTCCTACCATGTGTCAACCATTGTGAACATGTATCTTCACGACAAATAGGGCATGCAATTTTTTCCTTAAGTGGGCCATCCGGATACATTACCATATCACGGGAAAGTCATGTATTGTCCACATCAAAATAGCCTTTAAGTTGAATGTAGACTTGGTAGCTGCATCATACATCTTAACCCCATCCCCCATAACAATGATAAGTCGTCTACAAGGGGTTCCAAATAAACATCTATGTCATTTCACAGTTGTTTTGGTCCGGGATTAATAAACTCAACATCAAACTTTCTTTCGACATGCATAACGAGGAAGCAAGTTATATATAGTTAAGATTCTTGGCCAACAACTATATCTAGAGCTTAGATCTTTGAAAGGATTAAATCCATCGATGTGCAGACCAAATCGATATTTCGAGAATCGAGGCAAAATGTGGCCACCTCAGGTTTATCATTTCCCATCCCAAAGAATCCATTTGGATGCCTCATTTTACCATCTTGACTTTTATGACTTGAGTGCCATCTAAGTTTAGTTGCCATATCATCTATTCAAACATCCGCTTAAGTCTTGGTATTATTGGAAAATAACGTAAGACTTTTCTTTGGGATTCCTTCTACGAATTTTCTTACTCAGTTGGTTAACTTTCCATCTTGAGCATCCACACTTTGGACATATTTGGCATTCACAAGCTCATTTCTATATAGCGGCAATCATTCGAGGCATGCGTGTATTTTGTCGTATCGAAGATCAAATGTGTTGACAACCTTTTTATCTCATAAAATGAGCTAGGTAGTGTGTTATTTTACAGCGACATGTCATGAAAAATAGTTATGAGTTCATCAAAACCGTCGGATAAACCATGTGTAGCTTTGTGCTTTAACAAAGCAAGCTGAAAGTGACATCTTTGTATACACACTACAACACGGATATAAAGGAATTTCAAAATCACGAAGTAATTTTCAATCTCCTCCTCTCTTCCATCGGAGGGTTTTCATCTAGTTTATCGTGTTGCACATAAAGTCCTTAAACATTCTATATGAGTCGGGCATTTCTACATCTACTACATTTGATTCACTTGGGCGTTCTCCATGAAATACCCAGTAGTGTATGTAGGATCCATACCATAATGACCAAATGTTCATACACTATATCAAAGTGGTGATGCTTTAGATTTCTACACTTAACACAAGAGACATCCTATCATTTACGAATTTAGTTTTCATGAGCTAGATCAACAAAATTCCGTGCACCATCTCTATATTGTTACGAAAATCGCAAACAAATGCTATGATCAATAATACATGAAGATGTTTTAATTATTTACATGAAATTAATGATATCTAATTTTTAAAAATAACCTTGATAAGTGCACCCATTCCTTGTCCATATATAAGCAATGTATGGTCGATGGCCTTTGAAATTTCAAGATCGTGGGTTATTGAAAAGTGGCAACTCAAGACAAAAGGGTCGGTGAGCACAAACTTGATTAGTCTGATTTCACCTTAAAATCTAACGACTTAGGTTATCATGAGACCCGGTAATATTAATCACAAGAAAGAAAAGCATAGAGGTACAAGAAAATCAATCAAGCCGTTATTGAGTTTGAGCATATGATGATGGAGATTTCATTGACGGGTTGCCATAAATGTGCACTTATTTTAGGCATAAATATAAAAATAAATTCTACTTTATTTTCTTGACATAATTATTAGGAAATATTCATTTTCTAGTTTGGAGACTAGTCATTTTGTTAGGATATAAATAGGTCCGATGCTTCTTGAACCACATGTACATCGATCGATATATTAAGTATCTTGAAGTTCATCTCGCATTTTCTCCCAATTCTCCAATTTATTTCTATTTTCTCTCATTTCTCTTCCCTTCTACTTAATATGACTTCTTCAAAATGGTTGGCAAAAGAAAAGCAAGTGAGCTACGGATATATATGTTTCAAATAAACATCTATTTCAAATTAGGAAGCATGTTGTAAATGTCCATATGGAAAGACATCAAACCAAGGAAATATTCTGTATGATTTTAGATAAGTAACACCATTAACCTTAACATGACTTCCATTTCATCTTCTTCACTATCCCATATCTCGATGGATTTGACAATGTAATTGATTTCTGAGATGGTTATTAAAGATCACATTTTCTATTGAAACAAAAATTAAATTTCTTTAAGGCGATCAATTGGATTGGTACAATACAATATTTGAAGTTCGGGAAAAATGTAATTTTAAAATTCCAAAAGTGTCAATTATTGTGCTAAATTTGCGATCATAAAGGACTTCTAAAGCCACATGCTAGCAACAAACCATTAGTCTATTACAGATCGATTTTATTCACATTAAAGAAATAAGTCTTCTAGCTCAAAGCCCGACCAAAGGCATAAATGAGTGAAGTATCAAAATCCCTATTTGTGGTCCATTTCTTTTGAACCACAATTGTGTACCGAATAAGGCGTAAAGGTGGTAAGCGCATTAGAAAAAGATGTTAAAATTTTCTTCCAAGAAATTTACTCATTTGGAAAATTACATCTACTTAACTTTACGCCTAGCTTGTGAATAGTTCAATAAGAATAGAGACCCGGTGGAATATAATATCTTATCAACTCCATTAAAGTCATCTATTCACCTCTGCAAAGGCCAACCAAAGAGAGAAAAGAATAGTTTCTCTAAAAGCGAGCATAGTTATTATTCCAACAATTGAGGATGGCGATGCAAAGTGATCCTACACTAGTAACTTCCCTCAAAATTACTCCATCCAAAATGACTGTTGACAAGACTACGAGTCTCATTCTCGAGGTCTTTAAACCAGCCAACATGATCTTGAAAAAATCGAGAGATCTTCTGAGTGTGAACCACTTAAACAACACATGTAAAATTCTTTCTCCATAGATATGTGTCATAGTAAAAAGCAAACATAAGTGAGAAGTGCGGCTATATTCCATTACGAATGTAAAAAGCATGGTGCATCTAATACATTTGAATAATTTGAATAATTTCCAATGGTTGAATTAAGAAGATAACAACTTTTAATTGGGCATCAAAAGCTTTAAACAAATCTTGGAAATAAAATAAGTAACACGTTGGAGAAAATAACTTACCAATGTATGTGTTTTAACTACATTATTAATATATATCATTTTAATTAGCGTCCCAAAGCCCCAAATCACATAAAGGAAAGAAAAAAATACATCTTTTAATTACTCATGGTAACTTTCGGAAATTAAAAGGGACTCATGTAGCTATAGACACACACCATGTTTAATCAAAAATCATAGGAAGAGTTTCATTCACCTACCAAGATTGAGATTCACGATGGTCCTCCAATATGGTCTTCTTCCGGCAATCACAGGCAACAAGAACAATCACGGCGAGAGAGAAGGAGGCAGCGGCGGCATTGCGCACTTGGATTTTGGGTTCGGGCGAGTGCGTGCGCCCATGAAAATGGATTTTGGGGTTGGGCTGAAGGGTTTGCGGTTGGATTTTGGGGTGATTTCGGAGGAACACTGATGGTGGAGAAGGGTTGAAATTATTTTGGTTGGAGCGAAATGAATTTCATTTTCGCGGGTAGTGAATTTGGTAAATGGGCTCGTATTTGGGTTTAAGCATTTACAGCGTGCAAAAACGTTGCCAAATTGTTTTAAGAAAACTTAAGGCAACAGACACATGGCCGTTGCCAAATTGCTTTAAGAAAACTTTCCATAGCAGACAAATGACCGTTGCCAATAGTTGTATGTTTTAACAACGGTCAAAGACCGTTGCGATATATTCTTTTTAAAAGTTTCCGCAACATGCAGCGACCGTTGCAAAAAGTTGTGTTATATGTGTTCTAGCGTTCATAAGCGTTGCTAAATACTCGACATTCGACAGCGGTCAGCGACCGTTGTTGTATAACAAAATATTTTATTTTTTGACAGCGGTCGGTGGCCGTTGCAAAGGATTACATTAGCAGCAGTCGCTTTGCCAAAGGCTGTTGCCAAATGTCAATTGAATTAACCAATTGCAATAAACATTTAATGATTTGTTGCCGTGTAGACTGTTTTAGCAACATGCTTTTAACGAATGTTGCCATTGAAGAGTTGCAAAAGGCCCTTTTTGTTGTAGTGATTGTATTTTATTCTCATTTTTGTTTTGTGGGAAATCAATTACGATTCCAAAACTACAAATATTAGAGCATCTCCATTAAACTCTCTATTTATAAAGAGCATATTTTTTATTTTATAGAGCATCTATAAATTTAGATGATGAAATATTTTATGTGCTCCAACAATCTCTTTATCTTTAATACTTTATTTTACTTCTTCTAATAAGTATTTATTATTTTTTCATTTATTTTCTTTTAACATGCTTCTCTCCTAATTATTATATGATTTTATTCTATTTTTCTATTTTATTTTGTATACACTATTTCATTCAATTATTATTTGGAGTATTGAAAATTGAAATTGTTTAAATACATTTAATTGTAGAGAGTGGGTTTGGCTGTATTTTAAAAAGTTAATTTAGAGAGTCCGTTGAAGTATAATTTTAAAGTTTGGCTTTTTAAAATAGAGAGATCTTATATTTAAAGAACCCATTGTAGATGCTCTTAGGAAGCAAGCAGTTAGTACAATTTCTATACATAGTATTAAAAAAGGAGAAATGAAGAAAAAAAAATATCAACTTTTATACATAGTACTAAAAAAGGTGATTGATTCTCATAATTGTATTCATGTGCCACTGCATACACAATAAAAAAAACAAGGTTAAGATAAGTGTTATGTATACTAATTGGAAACAAGGTTAAGATAAGTGTTATGTATACTAATTGGAACTTTGCTTTGCGACAATTTTTTTTATTAGTCATTTTATAGTCCTTAGAAAATGCATTAATTTACTTTGCCTAGAAATTAAGCTTACTTCAAGTCACCTGCACAATTTTGAATGACTTTCGATAGACATCTAATTCATAAAAGTTCCTTCTATAATGGTAAAGTTTGTGAAGTTAAAAGTGCAATTTGTATATTTTTGTTGATTATTCTCTTACCATAGTTAATTATAAATAGTTTTTTTAATCTTTCTTTTTTCACGTGTGATAATCACTTGACCCATTAGCAAGTTGTATTCTTATCTCCTTTTCTTTTTTCTTTTTTAATTGTGTTTATGCAATTTGTTTGGTAGTGTTGAAATTATTTTAGAGTTCTTTTATTATAAGTTGTAGGTCAATGTGTAAATAAAAAATAGGTTATAAATTGTAAGTCTTGTGAAATGTGTAGATAAAATTGTGTTTGACCAATTTGACCCGTTCAAATTAAATTGAAGTATTTCAAACACATGAAACAAATCTAATTTCTTGTTTTGCCTTTTAAATCTTAAATGTACTATGCTCTGTTATTGGGTTTTCCTAAATAATCTTTTTTCCTTGAGTCCATGGATGAAGAAAGTAAAGAAATACGAAAAAGGCGGCGTAGAGAATTGTATGCTGAGCGTAAAAAATTTCTTTTATTATAAGTTGTAGGTCAATGTGTAAATAAAAAAATAGGTTATAAATTGTAAGTCTTGTGAAATGTGTAGATAAAATTGTGTTTGACCAATTTGACCCGTTCAAATTAGAATTGAAGTATTTCCAAACATGGAAACAAATCTCATTTCTTGTTTTGCCTTTTAAATCTTAAATGTACTATGCTCTGTTATTGGGTTTTCCTAAATAATCTTTTTCCTTGAGTCCATGGATGAAGAAAGTAAAGAAATCTGAAAAAGGCGGTAGAGAGTTGTATCTTTGGCGTAAAAATTTCAATCTACAAAGATAGTACATAGAACAAGACTTCAACTTATTGATGAAGTACAAATGAATTTCAATGATGGAAGTGGAAGTTCGAATTTAATTGGTAAGTATTATTGTCTTAGAAATTAAAATAAGAAGCGATATTCAATTTGTGATAATATTTTTATAATTATTTAGATTGAAGTTTATGTATTTAGATTGAAGTTTATGTATTGTAGTTGAAAGGTGTGATGACAAAGAATTTTCCACTTGTAGATGTGGAAAGTGCTTCTTTGAAGATGGTGTAGATAATCAACATTAGTGTTCAAAGGACCCAACCATGACTTACTACAAAATTAAACAACTCCCAAAGAATCAATGCAATTCAAAATTGACATAACAATTATTCGAACAAAACCTATATATTACAAGAACCAACAATTTGTAAATATTGCAATGCTAAAAATTTGATAAAAGAAAGTAAAGGTTTTTGTTGTTCTAATGGAAAAGTAAAATTGCACACAAACAATGTACCTATTGAATTGTATGAATTATATACCTCTAATTCAAGTGAAGCATTACATTTTAAAAATAATGGGCGTTATTATAATAACCATTTTGCATTTGCATCATTTGGTGTTAAATATGATAAAACTTTGTTTACAAAATACAAAGGTATTTACACATTTAGAGTTCAAGGACAAGTATATCATTACATAAATCAAATTTTACCAATTGATAATAATCCATCTTATTTACAATTATACTTCTATGATACTGAAAATGAAATACAAAATAGGTTACAAAAATCAAATAAGTTTTGTGAATCAATGTTATACAAATTAATAGATATATTGAAGATTAATCCTTACAGTAAGTTTTTTCGATCCTTAAGTGATATTGAATGTTTAGAAATGTGTAAAATACACATTAGATGTGATCGAGGACTTGATCAAAGAGTATACAATACCCGTCTGCATCACAAGTTCTTTGCGGTTTGGGTTGATGAAGATCCATCTGTGACATTAGATTTGAGATATATCAATATATTGTCATTCTAATACTTTACATAGAATACATTACTATTTTGGTTGTTATGATCCTCTTCAATATCCATTATTATTTCCTTTTGGTGAATCTGGATGGCACGAAGGTATTGAAAAATGTAAACAAGATACAATTTATGATACTCCAATAGTTGAAAATATGTTTGACATAAATATTATAAATTACATCAATGAGATAATTGAGAAAGAGAATCTGAGGTTATTACTAACGACATAGTTTGTTCTTTTAAATTATCTATTATTTTATAGTTAAGAGTTTTCCATTGTAGTTGTTTATTGTTTTATATTTTTTGTAGTGTTGACAAGGAAAAAGAAGAAATCACAAGTTTCTTGTCGGGAATACTACTGCTACAAACTACAAGTCACGAACTCTTGACAATTCTATTTTGCTCCATCTTTGGTAGGTTGTTACAACAATATGTAGTAGATATGTATGTTAAGATTGAAACAAGTAGATTAGATTATTTTCGTCAAAACCAAAAAGAAATACGTCTTTGAACTTTATCAAGGAATTGTTGATAGTGTGAAAATGGTGAAAATAAAAGTTATAAAATTGGTTGAAAAATTATTTTACCATCTTCTTTTATTGGAGGTCCTAGAGATATGAAAAAAGATATATGGATGCAATGGCATTAGTTCAAAGATTTGGTAAACTTTGATATATTTTTAACAATAACTTGTAATCCTAATTGGGATGAAATAAAACAAGAATTGAAACATAATGATGCAAGTCAAAATAGACACGATTTAATTGCACGTGTATTGAGCAAAATTAGAAGAATTGAAACTTGATTTAATAAAGCATAAAATATTTGGACGATTCTTTGGTTATATTTATGTGATAAATTTCAAAAGAGGACTTCCACATGCTCATTTTTGTTAATTTTGAATCTGAGGTTTCAAAATTACAATCTTGATTCAATTGATAATATTGTTTCATGTGAAATACGGACATAAATAATAACCCTCATCTACATTCTATTATAGTGAAACATATGATGCATGGTCCTTGTGGTATATTGAATCAAATAATGTTTGTATGAACAAAAAGGAGAGTGCAAAAATAAATATCAAAACAATTTACTATGAAAACTTTTGTTGGTGATAATTCTTATCAAATTATAGGCCTTGTAATAATAACCAATTTGTTAAAGTTAGAGGACATTTATTAGATAATAAATGGGTTGTGCCTTATAATCCTTATTTATACGCTAAATATGATTGTCATATAAATGTAGAAATTTGTTCGACGATAAAAGGCATTAAATATCTATATAAATATGTATACAAAGGACATGATAAAGTAAGTTTTTGTGTAAATAACAATAAAAATGAGGATATCGATGAAATCAAAAGATACCGATCTGGTAGATGGATTTCTCCACACAAGCAATGTGGAGAATATATGGATTCATTTTATCACGAAATTTCTCCGTGATTATATCACTACAATTACATCTTGAAAATAATCATTTAGTGACATATAAAAACTACGAAAATTTGTCAACAATTATAAATTCTAATTATAGACAACAAACAATACTAAGCGAATTTTTAAAATGAATTGCACAAATGAATTAGCTAAAACATTGTTATACAAAAAATTTCCTCAATATTTTGTATGGGATGCACAAAGTAAAATATGGCGCCGAAGAAAACAAGGAAAGCGTGATTGGTAGAATTGTGGCGACTAATATAGTTGAGGGTGAAAGATATTATTTATGAGTTTTATTAAATCATATTAAAGGAGCAACATCATTTGAAAGTTTGAAAGTAGTTAATGGAATTTATATGTCTTCATTTAAGTGAAACAATTTGTTTAGTATGGTTTATTAAGTGGTAATAATTATTGTGAACTTTGTTTAGGAGAAGCTATTACTTATCAAATGCCTTATTCAACTGCGTCGTTTATTTGCTACTATATTAACTATATGTGTGCACGATGATCCAAGAGCATTATGGATTCAATTTAAGTAACTTTATTTATGAAGATTATACAAATAATGGTATACCTATTGTTGATCTTTGAAATGAAAGCTTTCGTGATATAAATTGTTTATTAGAGCCAGTGGTAAAAATATAAATGAGTTTTCTCTTGTACCTTTTCAAATAATAGTGGAAGAAAAAGAAAATTTAGCTAATATAATTCTTTGAAGAAATGAGAAACAATGCTATTAAAATAGATATCTTGTCTACAAATACTTTAAATCAACAACAACAAATTGCATATGATGAAATTCTAGAACATGTTTTAGTAATTCATCGGGTTTGTTTTATAGATGGACCGGTGGAGCAATTAAAACATATTTATATAAAGCATTACTTACAAGCTGTTAGATCAAAGAATCTTATAGCCTTAGCTCTTTGCTTCTTGAGGAGTTCTTGGTTGCTCTATTACACAGAGCCTGGCGCACATTCAAGATTTAAGATTCCATTAGAAATTAATAGTAATATGAGTTGTTCGGTTAGTAAACAATCTGCGTTAGCAAGTCTATTTAGAATGACAACATTAATCATTTGGGATGAAGCACCAATGGTACATCGCTATGCTATTGAAGGCGTAGATAAGATGTTAAGAGATATTAATGAATGTGATTTACCATTTGGTGGAAAAATTGTTGTTTTAGGAGGAGATTTTAGACAAGTTTTACAGATTATTCAAAAGGAACACGAGAAGATATAATACAAAGCGAGTCTCGTTTATTCCAATTTATGGCCACAGTTTAAACAATTTAAATTAGTTCAAAATATGAGGGCTCAATTAGATCCATTATTCTCAAAATTATTACTGAATATTGGTGATGGGATTGAAGTACAACATACATGTAACATGATTAAACTATCTCCAAAAATTACCATATCTTTTAAAGATGAAATAGCATCTTTAAAAAAATTGATTAACGTTGTCTTTCCAAATTTAAATGATTATGTTGACAATTTAAACACGATGATTAACCGAGTAATTTTAACTCCAAAAATGAGAGTGTAGATCAAATAAATAATATTTTATTACAAGAAATTCCGGTGAAAACATTTACATACTATAGTTATGATGAAACATTAGAAAAAAGCGAACAAAGTATCCATGAAGATTTTCTAAATACATTAACTCCAAATGGTATTCCTCCACATGAACTTATATTAAAAGCAAAATTGTCGGTTATATTACTTAGAAACATCAACCCTTGGAAGGATTATGCAATGGTACAAGATTAGTTTGTCGTAAGTTTGAGCGTAATGTTATTTATCTTTGAAATAGCTATAGGAGAATATCGTGGAACACAAGTATTTTTACCTAGAATTCCATTTATTCCTCTTGAAAGTGATAAAAATTAGATTCTGGTTTAAAAGAACTCAATTTCCTATCCGTCCTTGTTTTGCAATGACAATAAATAAAGCTCGAGGTCAAACTCTAGATTTTGTTGGATTATATCTTCCGAGTCTGTATTCTCACATGGACAATTATATGTTGCATTATCTAGAGCTAAAACAAGTAAATGTATTCAAGTATTAATCAAACCAATTGATGAATCAAAATTACATGTAACATGCACAAAAATGTAGTTTACAAAGAAATTTTAGCTTTAGTTCATTCATAATATATTTTTATATATAATATAATTTTTGACTTGTGCACTAACAAGGGAAATCAAAATGCGAATGAAAATGAATTACCATGAAGGTTTTTCAACATGTCGATTATCCATTAGCCACAACAACTATTTGGTAATTTTAAATGAACACTATTATTTCAATAGTTTCAATTTTGTTACTAATTATACTATACAAAATATCAAAACAATGTCTTGAACATTGTAAAATATTAGATACAAAATGTAAATATTGGTTTTAAAACATGTGATACATTTAACATCTATTCTACAAGATTTTGCTCATGAATACAAATATATTCTTAGTGATATGGTTTGCTTGATAGACTATAGTAGTATAATTTGAAGCATTCAACCACAAAGAATACATAACAAAATTGGTGAGCATTTACATTAATAAAACTCTTCTTATTGCTTAGCGAGGCGCGAAGATTATTCTAAAGGAGAATATCCACCATCTCTAATCACCTAGGTTCTTGCAATTGTAATGCCATGATTTCTTTGCTTGTTGAATTGTAGAGAGATTTTATTTCTTAGAGCTATATACATTAACGATGAGGCATTAAATCCATTGGCATGAAATCTGAAATGTACTTTCTCTTCTCATAAATCAATCTTATGTTACAACTTCAAAAACAAACTCATGTTCTTGAGTTTGAAGATTTTCTTGCGCTCTTATTAGATCTTCCAAAATATATATTGAAATTAAACATCTTTCTTATTTAATCCCCGATCAGACCTCGGCATTGCGATTCGACCCAGTGCTAGGGTCGGTGATGGTGCTATAAGTAGTAACATGGTACATGTAGTCTCTAATCATCACTGGTGGTGATTTTGGGAAGAAATAAAGGGGTGAGCCTAGGAAATATGCTCGGAAGGGTCTAACATGTCTTTGGCATTGTCTCCCATGTCCTCCAGCCTTCCTCGGGAGTCGTTAGCTCGGGAGAGAAGTCCATAAAGGCGGCCACCTAGAATTAGGCGAAGCGACAAGCGGCATCTTTTGGTGAGTTTCACATTTCGTAGGAGTTAGTTATCTTGTTTCATACCGAGCCATATGTTTGAGATTTAGATGATGTCTTGTTTGTTTTCTATAGTCAAATTCATAGCTTAGTAAAGTAATATCTGTTTTAGATTACTATCCTTTATCTTTTCAAGGTTCAATTTAATAAAGGAAAAACTAATGGGAAAATAAATGGATTGAGAACTCTCCTTATTTTTACATTTACAAAGATTTACTTGATATTTTAGTTTGGGAGGCGTCTTTGTTACGAACAAATTTAAATTTTTGTACCGGTGAATGGATGAATAGTTACTGTTTGGACTAGCTTTTACACCACATCTTACACATTGGGGTCAAAAAGGTATATTTTCAACTTGCATTTTCTTAAGCATCTGCAACACCTTTAGGTTTCTCTGTCATTTGTACTTCAGATTGTGGGTTTAGCTATTTATCTATGCAAAGGCAAAGGCAATTGTAATTGTCAGTATCACAACCACTTTCTGCTGCATATCCATCTATGTGGCCCTTGTAGGTTTGAACAGATAACAAGACATAAAATTTGGAGGATTCCTTTCATGGTGAAAGTTTCACTTAACTATTTATCAACTGAATGTTTTCTAATGCATTAACAAAGTTTAACTTTTTTTTTTTTACATTCTTTAGAAGTTTGATATGAATAGTTCTTCGTGAACTTTTTGGCAATTGTACTGGGCATTCTTATTCAAGAACATTATTTTACCTTTGCGGAAGGAAACTTATATGGCTTGTCACTTTCCTCGAAATTTGTTTTGAGATTCTATGCTTATCGGTTCTTACTTGCTCGCTCAAAGTTGTGGCAGCTGCGGATCGGACTAGGGGTATCAATATTTACATACGTAGTCCTCATGGGCATATCATTGGGGGTGCAATAGGCGAGCTCATTCTGACAAGCCCGGTCTGAGTCTAGATTTTCTTACTTTACCTTATCTGTTTTGTAGATTTTGAAATCCTATTTTTGCAGACCCATGTTCTTGGTCATATTGCATGCTTGGTTTTATAGATCATTAGATTCATCACTTTATCATTGCTACCAAATCCATGTATCAACATGTTGCACCAATTATTGCGTCTGTTGTTCACCATTTTGTGAAATAAACAAAGTACCATCCTTAGGTGATTGATGTGATATTTATGGAAAGTTACAATCCCACCACGGAATAGTGCACCTACAGCGCATTCATGAATATTTTTCATCAACCGATCGTGGCTTTTCTTTACATCACTTCAGCGGTGGCAGCTTAAGCAGCTGGGATTTTCCATATTCCTTTTTATTTCTCATATGGTGGTGATATGATGAGGATCGTTATGGAAGAAAATATGATGACCAAAATGGTTATGGGAGAGAGAGAATGAGGCCAAAGAGATGATCAGCGATATGGTAACTATGGGGATTTGTATGGCCATCATGAGGACAAATACTAAGAGTGTTCTAGCCGAGGTGGCTATAGGGATGATGACTACAGGAAGAAGTCGAAGATAGAGACCATGCTTATGAAGGCGATGACTAATATTCTTGAGGTTCTCCTATTTTCCATATTCTTAAGTGAAATCAATATTTGTGGTGAATTTTATACCTCAATTCCTCTCTAATAAAGTGCATTGAGGTTACTGTGATCTTTTTGGTAAGAAAATTTGAGACGACATTATAAACATAAAAGATTTTGGTCATGAAGTGTCAAAAATATTAGTGCACAAAAGCTCGCATTTTATGCGGCAACTTGTAACAAATTGAGCGAGCGTGATTCCTAAGCGATACTAATTTTGTTGTATTAAGTGCTCTCAAATTTCCCAAGTTTGGTGGTTTTTTGATTTGTTTTCATAGTATCTATAATTATATTAGTGAAGAGTGTCATGGAGCATTTAGGCGGTCGGCGTGAATTCCTACAGCTTATGCATAGGTGTGTTCCTTAATTGCCTTACGTGGTAGTCCTATTATGCTTTCAATTTCAAACCCAAGCTCAAATACATCTATATTGCGAGGCATTGCCAATCTACACGAGACCATGGCCATGAAAGCTTTTCTTCTTGATTCGAAAATCGATGTCGTAGAGAGAGAACGGTATTGTGTTTTAAATATTAATATGTCGGGAAGTTTTCAAATAAACTTTTGTACACTCAACCTCTAGATTTACATCAATCAAAGTCTTTTATCTATTACACTACAAGTAACCACAACCCGTAAAGTCAAAATTATATACACATCCCATACTTTATACTACTCCATATTTATTATAATAATATTATACATAACTATTAAAAATACACAACTTGTATTATCGAAACAAACACGTCTCTCTCTCTCTCTCTCTCTCTCTCTCTCTCTATTTATATATATATATATATACACACACACACATTTTCACGAGAATCGATCTTCATACAAGTCCAAACAGCCTCTCTCTTTCTCTCTCTTTCATTATAAAAGACGAGTCATTTTCTAGCATCACTTGCATTTGTTCTCTCAACTTACATCTCCTTCTCATTTCCTATTTTCATCAACATTTTGAGGTACTATTCTTCTCTTTCTTTTAACACTTAAAGATCATTATTACAGCTATAACAATAATATTAGATAATTTTCCACACTTAAAGATCAAAAATCATTATTATACATGAACTTGATCTTTATACTACATAATGTATTTATTTATACTTTTCTTCAGATCATTTGAACAACAAAATGAACAATCGATTACCGATTAATTAAAGATGTTCATCCGAGGAGATGTTGGATGGGCGATTAAAGTTACAATTCTTGAAAAATCTCCGGCCCGAAACGACTAAAAAAGTCCCGAAAATACCAAAACATTATACTAATGGACTCTCGGGTAAGTTCTTGAAAACTACAAGTTTCTATATCAATAAATTTATCTATTTATAGATATTCATCATTTCAAAAAATATGTCTATTTGTAGATGTCCATTCTTTTAAAATTCTATTTTCTTTCCTCTCCGATTAAAACAAATTAGATCTTTTCTTTATCTTTCTAAATCTAATCTAAATACTTTATATAATATATTGATTCAATTTTATACTTCTCAACGAGGATCAACGATTGCAAGCTACACTCTATGATCATAATATTATTGCTTTTCAAGATGAGTTGATACAAGGAAAAACTTATCTAATATCAAATGCATTAGTAAAAGCTCACAAATTTAAAGTCTGCGATCACGATGCGGAGACACACAATGGACAATTTCGGGAAAAACTTCGCATACAACAACTTGATGAAGACAACGATTACCTTTATTATTAACTACATACAATTTCATTGATTATGAAGATCTAGAGAACCACATGGATACAAACACGAGACATAAGTAAGTCTTAACAAACATTTCTTTTGTTCCATTTTCTATCTAATAACTTGTATATGTGCTTAATAATTATTTACATGTACATTCATTCTTTCTTACATTATTTATTAGAGTCAATCTTATATGCTTCCGGTATCATTGGAATGGTTATTGACACAAGACCTAAAGAATGATCAAACACGATCGGAAATCGGTGTCGAGTCGAAGACATAATTCTTATAAACAAAAAGTACTTTTTATTAATCATTTTCTTATACTTATCTCATATTATACATATCATTGATAAATTACCATTCTATTTATTGAAGGTTGGAAACCATTTTGCTAACAATGTGGGAAGATTTAAGTGGACAACGAGTGCAATTACATTTGTGAAAATCTTGCAAAAAAACGGTCGTTGTTGCAAAACATGCGAAAGTGTCTTCCTTGATGGTAGCGAAACTATCGATTACACTTCAAATTTTTATTTTTTTGTAGCTATATCGGCTCCTGAATACTAACACTTATAATAATCTACACTATAGGAGTTTCATTGTCAACAAAAGCAAAGCGACTCATTCTTCATTAATGGTCCATTTGACATTGTTGAAGATTTCAAAACATGGTAAGCATTTTTAATCTTTCTATATTTTACTTTGTGAAACTTGATTTCCAAACGACATGATTCATATCTATTTTTAGATAAATTTCAATTTTAACACTAAAGGATACTTAATCAATAATTTTATTATACTCTCCTAACGAGCGAAGAAAAATCTTTGAGACAACTTAACAATATAAATTATAGAAAAGTGTTATTAGCATAACACCTTCAAAATTTCTCTTCGAACAAAAGCAAATACGGATATTAAAAACATTCGGGGTCTCCAAAAGGCGGTAAAAACATTTACTTTATTAAATTATATAAAGTTAAAGTCATTTTCTTATTCCATAAACTTATGTGAGAATTACTTGTTTATCGGCAAAGATTTTTTGGATCAAAGGAAAGGCATTTGTCAAAGTCCTAAACCAACCATTTTGGTATATGAAATTGTGACAATTGCAACAAAGTTTCAGTGCAAACTATGGGGATATATATCAATGTGTGTATTGTAAGTATCCTAATTGAAAGCGACACCAAGGTAATGAAAATACAGCTTTCTCTTACGAACTATTAAAATAGGGTTCATATCTATCGAGAACTTTACAATCTATATGCTCAACATTTTAAAGCTGTACACTACACATTCATAACTAACATTTTCAATTTACGGAATTAATATCTTTGCGAGCAAAAGTATACCTACAATTGATAGATTCGACGGGGTACATCAACGCTCTGACTATTGGAGAGCAGTGACTTCTTATTATGCAATGCAAAAACATTGATGGATCACTTTCGGTCTTGGTAAATATAAGTCATTCTTATTCAATATTGATAATCCTTGTTTGCCATTTACAATTTGAATAATTCAACTACTTTCTCTTCATTAGAATCGATTCAAACATCATTGATATAATCCATTTAGCAGCGAGAGGAAGAAAAAACTTTCTACATCAAAGCAATTCAACAAAATCAAAAACAAGCTGAATTCAAGTATGAATTCTTTGTTTATTCTTAGTAGTGATTCAAGCGTAACTCTTGGCAACCAACAAAGCAAAGACAAAGGAAAATCACCAATGCTTGAGGATGAACAATCACAACAAATGGATTCCAAACTTGTCGCTTTCACCACCGACGAAAAGATCTTTATTCCAAACCCGGAAATACCTCTTCCAACAAAGAAAAAAAGCGAGATAGAATCACGAACAAGGACAAGGACAAGAACAAAAAGGAAGTCTAACAATCTCATCCTTTTGTAGAGCTCAATGTAAGCATCTAGATACTAACTTTTTGAACTCTTTTGATGATCTCCAAAGTCAAGTACAATCACTATAACATCAGCATCTACTCCTTACCTCATAAAGATGAGCACTTTTATATTTTCAACTTATGTAATTGGTAGAACTTGGATATGTAGTACTTCATTTTGGGCAACTAATGATGTATATATAGAAATTTTATTTCGGTATGGTTTAATATAATGTTTTAATTCTACCTCATGGACTATTTTTTAATCATTCTCTTACATTGCTTAAATTTCAAATCAATTAGTAGTTGATGCGGCATTGACTATTGTTATTCATTTTGTAAGCTAATGCACACTTTCTTTGCTTATGGTTTGTTACTTTGTTTTCACTTTGAACTCAATTAAGTTATTATCATGATTTGCTTCCAAATTTAACTAATGTGTAGTGAAAAGTCTCTTTTAATTGATTGATAAATTTCTCTTTTAATTGATTGATAAATTTACTTCCATTCAATGGGAGTTCATGTTTTACGTGGTAAAAACCTTGGTGTATGTATATTAATGAATTATAGTGATCTTTGAAATCCCAATAGATTTTAGTGTTATACAATCTTTTGAAATGCTTAGATTCACTTTGTCTTTCTTTGCAACAAGGTTTTGTTTAAGGCAATTTAATTGTTTGAGGCCAAGTTTTGCGACTTGAGTTAAAACACATTAGTCGGTGGTAAACTTGGAAGAACAATTGTGATTGGCCTTTTCTTGTGCCAATCTTAAGTTAGATTATTTGTTGGCACTTTCTTTGCTTATGGTTTGTTACTTTGTTTTCACTTTGAACTCAATTAAGTTATTATCATGATTTGCTTCCAAATTTAACTAATGTGTAGTGAAAAGTCTCTTTTAATTGATTGATAAATTTACTTCCATTCAATGGGAGTTCATGTTTCTGTGGTGAAAACCTTGGTGTATGTATATTAATGAATTATAGTCGTCTTGAAATTCCAATAGATTTTAGTGTTATACAATCTTTTGAAATGCTTAGATTCCTTTGTCTTTCTTTGCAACAAGGTTTTGTTTAAGGCAATTTAATTGTTTGAGGCCAAGTTTTGCGACTTGAGTTAAAACACTTTAGTAAGTGGTAAACTTGGAAGAACAATTGTGATTGGCCTTTTCTTGTGCCAATCTTAAGTTAGATTATTTGTTGGCACTTTCACCATCATTCAACATGCATGCTTTTTGGCGAAAAAAAAGCTCAAAGCAGTTACATGGAGTACAATATAGGCAATACATGGAATTTTTCAAGTCGGTGGTTGTGCTTCAAATAAGATTTCAATAATTATTTTCCATAACCAACATTAAATGTTAAATGATACCTATTTAATTATAATTTAAATATAACAACAATATCGAATAATTAAAAAATAATATTATAAATCGCCCAGCGTACAGCGTGCGGGCCAAAAAATATATATATATATATATATATATATATATATATATATATATATATATATTTGGTCATGTTCTGATTTCATGATAAATTGTCAAGATATGTGTTTAGCGAAAGTGCAACTACTCATACAATTCTTCAAGATAAAAAGTATTTTTAGACTTTAAACAAATAGCATAAAATAATGTTAATACGATCCGGTACATCGAATATCGTTGAAGGATCTAGAAGAGCTATTGTTATTTTACCAAATAATACAAAATTGCATATAAACGATGCACTTTATTCTAGCAAATTCAGAAGAAATTTCCTTAGTTTTAAATATATTCACTGCAATGGATATCGCATTGAGACGATGTAAGAAAATAATAATGAATATCTTTACATAATTTTTTTTATATTTGGCCAGAAGCAGATAAAAGAAAAACTCACGGCACGGCATTCCCATCTGGCATGTATTATACATTCATAAAAATAATTGAATCAAACAATGTCACGAGCCTGAAGTTCATTGAACCAAAAAGTTTTATGCTTTGACATTATCGACTTGGACACCCAAGAGTAATAATGGTGCGTCGAATAATTAATAGTTCACATGGACATACTCTAAAGAATCAAAAGATTCTTTTACCTAATGATTATCCATGTGCTGCTTGTTCACAGTGCAAGTTAAATATAAGACCTTCCAGTACAAAGGTTAATCTTGAATCTCCAACATTCTCATAAAGGATCTATGGAGATATATGTAGGCTGATACTCTCACCATGTGGAACATTTCGTTATTTTATGATGTTAATTGATTCTTCTACTAGATGGTCATTTGTTTGCTTGCTTTCAACTAGAAATGCAGCATTGCTAGACTACTTGCTCAAATAATAAAATTACGAGCTCAATTTTTCGATTACTCAATCAAGACAATACGTCTTGATAAATGCCAGTGAATTTAGATCATAAGTATTCAATGATTATTGTATGTCAATCGGAATTGTCATTGATTATTCGATTGCCCATGTTCGTACACAAAATAATTTAGCAGAGTCGTTTATCAAACGTCTTCAACTGATTGCTAAGCCACTACTAATGAAAACAAAACTTCCAACTATAGTTTGGGGTCATGCTATATTATATGCTGCATTATTAGTTTGTGTAAGACTAATTTACGAACCTAATATTTCTCATCTACAAGTTTTCGGTTGTGCTGTCCAAATCTCAATTTCACCCCCATAACATACTAAATGGATCTCCAATGAAAATTTGTAATTTATGTTGATTTTGATTCATCATCTATTATTAGGTACCTTTAACTTTGATTCATCATCTATTATTAGGTACCTTTAAACTTTAACAATTGATTTATTTACTACGTTTTGCAAATTATCATTTTGATGAAATGACTCTCTCAACTTAGAAGGAGCAAAACTACATCCTAAAAACAAGGTAAAATTTATTGGAATGAAACAAATATATCTCATTTTGATTCTCACGATATTCAATGTGAACAAAGGTTAAGAAAATCATTCACTTGCAAAGAGTTGCAAGTCAATTATGATGTATTCGTTGATATAAGGAGCGTGACAAAGTCTTGTGTACCATTAAAAATACTCATACAAAATTGATGCCTATGTAGCACAATCTACTATAACAAATGAATCTCAAATCGCGAGCGTGATCGACCGATTGGTACCAAAGACTACATACTTGAAAAAAAAAAAGTACAAGAAAAATCAACTAAATTTTTTTAATGAAATAATGGTAGTTAAATATTGACCAATCAAATATTGTAGTTCTTACAGAGAATCACAAGTGTCCAAAATAATGAGATTTTAATAAATTATTTGTTATATCATAAATTATAGCAGCGAAATAATATTGTCGTGTACAATATCTTCGCTTTTAATGTGGCACTTGGTATAATGAAAAATGAGGACACTGAACCACAATCTATTAAAAATTGTCAAAATAGAAATAATTGGCCACAATAGAAAAAAGACATACATGTATAATTAAATTCATTAGAAAAAAATGCAAAGTGTTTAAACATGTAGTTCGAACCCTGAAAATATAATTCATGTAGAATACAAATGGATCTTTATAAGAAAGATGAATAAAAATAATAAAATTACAAGATACAAAGTCCACTCGTAGCCAGGCTTCTCACAAAGATTAGTGATTGATTATGAAAACTTATTTTTAGTAATGGACACCATAACATTTAAATTTTTAATAAGTTTGGTTGTGTATAATAAATGCTTGATATCGTCTTATGGATGTAATGCTTGTCTATCTGTATAGTTCATTAATAGTGACATATATTTATGAAAATTCACGATTTAAAATGTCGAAGTAAATGATTCATTCTTGAGAACCATGTTCTCAATTAAATTGCAAAGATCATTATATGAATTAAAATAATCCAAACAAACGTGGTTTAATCGCCTTAGCCAATATTTGTTGAAAGAATAATATAAAAATAACGATGTATACCCTTGTGTTTTCATAAACAAAACAGATATTGGATTTGCAATTTGTTGCAGACGTTGATGATTTAAATCTTATATGAACTCCTGAAGAGCTCAACAAAACTGCAGATTATTTGAAAAATAAATTTGAGATGAAAGATTTAGGAAAAATAAAATCCTGTATTGGATTGCAAATTATACATTTCCCAAAATGATTATTTGTTCATCAATCTTCTTATATAGAAAAAGTATTAAAATAGTTTTACATAGATAAAACACATCCATTGACATTATCTATGGTCGTTCGATTACTTGATGTGAAAAAAGATTCATTTCGTCCACTTGATGATAAGAAAACAATTATTAGACCTGAAATACCATACTTAAGTGCAATTGGAGCATTAACATATCTTGCAAATTGCACTTGACCGGACATAGATTTTTCTGTAAATCTCTTTACAAGATATAGCTATGCAGTCACTCAAAGACATTGGAATAGTGTTAAATACATTCCTCGTTACCTAAAGGTATTATTGACTTAAGATTATTTTATTCACAAATTTAGGATCTTTTTTAGTTGGATATGCAGATGTAAGTTATCTATCTAATCCACGTAAAGCTAAATCACAAACATAATATATGTTTACGATGAAAAGCTTGACTATATCATGGAGATACGTGAATCAAACATTGTGACAACTCTCAAATCATTCTAAGATTATTGCAATTGATGAAGCAAGTTGATAATATGCATGGTTGAGAAACACGACCCATCATATTCAAGCATTATCAGATTAGTTTCAATAAATGATAGTCCAACAATATTGTATGAAGACAATGCGACTTGTATTGTCACAACTCAAAATAAGGGCTACATTAAAGGGATATGACAAAACATATTTCTCCAAAATTCTTTTATACACATGAGCTTTAGATGAATGGTGACATCGATGTTCAACAAATTCGCTCAAATAACAATTTGGCGACTTATTCACAAAAGCATTGCCGACATTCACATTTAAGAAATTGGTGCATGAAATTGGGATCGTCGACTCGAAATATCTTCAATGATTAACATAAGAGAATAGTTGTATTCTTTTCATTCGTTCGATTTTATCCCATTGGGTTTTCCTGCAAGGTTTTAATGAGACAATATTTTCTTAATACTTCAATTTTTTAACAATTAACTGTACTCTTTTTTCCTTTTGTTTGATATTTTGTCCCACTAGGTTTTTGTCAAACAAAGTTTTTAACGAAGCAGTTATTGTAGAAATAGTAATCAAATGGAAAGTGTTGTAAAATTATAAGATAATTACTGATAACTATTTGGTCTTATCAGGATACTTAGTAAGCCTTGCTTGTATCTAAATCAGTTTATAATTCTCTTTGGAATCCTGAAATTATTGCAATTCATGAAGCAAGTCGATAATGTGCATGGTTGAGAAACACGACCCATCATATTCAAGCATTATGCAGATTAGTTTCAATAAATGATAGTCTAACACTATTGTATAAAGACAATGCAGCTTGTATTGTCACAACTCAAATGAGGCTACATTAAAGGGGATATGACAAAACATATTTCTCCAAAATTCTTTTATACACATGAGCTTTAGATGAATGGTGACATCGATGTTCAACAAATTCCCTCAAATAACAATTTGGCCGACTTATTCACAAAAGCATTGCCGACATTCACATTTAAGAAATTGGTGCATGAGATTGAGATCGTCGACTCGAATATCTTCAATGATTAACATAAGGAGAGTAGTTGTATTCTTTTCATTCGTTGATTTTTATCCCATTGGGTTTTTACGGCGAGGTTTTAATGAGGCAATATTTTCTTAATACTTCAATTTTTTAACAATTGACTGTACTCTTTTTTCCTTTCGTTTGATATTTTGTCCCACTAGATTTTTGTCAAACAAATTTTTTAACGAAGCAGTTATTGTAGAAATAGTAATCAAATGGGAAGTGTTGTAAAATTATAAGATAATTACTGATAACTATTTAGTCTTATCAGGATACTTAGTAAGTCTTGCTTGTATCTAAATCAGTTTATAATTCTCTTTGGAATCATATAAATATGGGTCCATAGTTATAATAAAATTACATAATTCATTTTTCTTTTCTTATATTTTTATCTTTTCTTCATCTAATTTCATAATATTGTATAAAAAAATTTAATTTATCTACCAATATCTCTTATACATGTGGACCACAATTTTTTCAACCCACAATTCTATTGGAGATGTTATTATTCACTGTCTATTTTTATTTCCACATATACAACAATTAACATTGTTGCATTGAAAATCTTCTAAGGGGTGTATTTAATTGAGACTTTTAAAATTTTAATGGAGTTTAAAAGTCTAGGTGCATTTAATCTGATTTTTAAACTTCATAAAAAGTCTTGGAGGTATTTAATATAGATTTTTAAATACTTTTAAAAAGTTTTAAAAGTCAATCGTTATTCAATTCATACTTATTAAAATCCTACGAAATTTAGAGGTATTTAAACTAACAATGACTTTTTAAATGCAATATATAAATTTAAAAAAAAAAATCTTTCATCATATGATTTTTTTCTTTACGCAATATTTCTCTTTTTTTTCCTTCTATAAATTCTAAAGTGAAGATTAATATTTTTTATTTTTTTTCAATGTGATTTTTTTTCTCTCTTCAATATTCTCCAAACTATTTTTTTTTCTCTTTTTCTTTTTTTTTCCTTCTACAACCCATGTAGTCATAATTAATTATCAATATTTTTTTATAAAAAGAATAGTAATATTTTTTCTATGATTTTTTTTCTTTCAATATTTTCCTAACCATTTTCTCTTTTTTCTTCTTTTTTCTTCTGAACCCTAGACAAATGATTTTTTTAATGAAAAATAAGATTATACTTTTTTTTCTCACTTTAGTGTACTTTTTCTTCAATATTTCCATAATTATTATTTTTCTCTTTATTCTTTTCATCATTTTCCATTTTCCATTTTAAAACTAGGTAAATTTATCATTAAATTCTTATATAATGGTTGCTTGCAATTT
Organism: Forsythia suspensa; assembly: GCA_023638005.1. Lineage (NCBI taxonomy): Eukaryota > Viridiplantae > Streptophyta > Magnoliopsida > Lamiales > Oleaceae > Forsythia > Forsythia suspensa. Next base: position 33,061,248 of record CM042666.1, read on the forward strand.
ATTAATGAAATTTATCAAGTTAAAAATTAATCTTTTATTCTTGTATTTTTATTCTTATTTTTGTATTTATCTTGATGACTATGGTGTGTTTTTTTTTAATAAAATTGTTTTGATATGACTTTAATTATTTGTGTTAGATGATCAAAGGAACAACGTTAGACCATTTTATGAGTCGAAAACAATAAAGAAGAAATGCTAATGAGTGGAGGTTACTATAATTCTTGATGTGAGGAGTGATGTTGGACAAATTGATAATATTAATCAGTTTCTTTTTATAGAATAATCTTGGGTTGTTTAAAAAAATTAGTACTTTGATTATTTATTTATATAATTGAGGTGACTATAGATTATTAAAGGTAATAAATGGGATTATGAGCTGGATAAAAAACTATTGTTGGAAAATATTTTTAAAAGAATTAGCATCCATATTTATTTGAATTTATCTACAACTCATACGAAAGTTCACGGTTTATCAAAAAAAAAAAAAAAAAGAGTAAAAGCTTGTTTAGTATAGTTTATAAACTAGTTTATTTGACCAAAATAGTTTATTTGACTAAGAATGGTAAAAAATGTGTCGGCTATGACAATTTTTTTGGTCAAATAAACTATTTTTGTCAAATAAACTAGTTATAAAATTGACAAGCAGGTTTTAAGCTAATCATTTATGTCATTGACTTTTGACATAGTTTACTTGTAGTAAATAAATAGAACATTATAAATTCAATTTTTTTTATGAATTTAATAAAATTAATGCAATTAAATAAATTAGTACTAAAATTTCCTTGACGACAATTTTATTTATTTTTAACTATTGGACATCATATTTTTGTATTTAAGATGTTTAATTGGAAAAATAAAAAGCCTATAATCTATAAAAATGCACAAAAGTATGTGAAAGTCAAGAAAAGTCTATTACAATGAAATCCATAAAAATCTATACAAGTGTGTTAAAATCTATAAAAATCAATAAAAAGTTTATAAAATTCATTAAAGTCATCCACTTAAAAAATGTTAATTAAAATCATTAAAAGTCTAAATTAAATACACCTCATAAGTATAAACTTTGGTGCTAAAAATGGTTGTTTAGCACGTTAAATTAAATAAATATATATAGAGAGTATTTTTTGTTATGATCAATTCGATATACTAAATTTCTATTTTTTATTTGTACTTACCATGTGGAAAAACCGAAAAAGCTAAAGTTGGATTGGAAGGTTGAATTTATGGGAGTATGTTCACTTAATGTAATATTTTTTGAACTTCAATTTTATAATTTTATCTAAGTAAAAGAACCACAAAAAAGCACGAGGTGGAACAAGAGAGCCAAATTCGGACCCAACACGTCTATTTTTACATCTCTAAGATACTCGAACTTGTTTGGTGTAGTTTATAAAGTATTTTTTTTAAACAAAAATAATTTATTTGACCAAATATTAGCCTTCATAGCATGACATATTTGATAATTATTAGTCAAATAAACTATCTTTAGTTCAAAAAGGTTTATAAACTACTCTCAATAACATTAAATTCTTTCAATAAATAATACTAAGAATTAAAGATATGGATATGGTAAAAGACTTAAAACCGTAATTTATCTTTAGGAATCTAATGCGATGAGACTTGTAATATTATAAGTTTTGTGGCATTTTGAAATTAATTTGATACATCATGGCGTAATTGTTGCTACTTGGATTTGGGAAGGCTCACGTCGTGAAAGAAAGTCCCAGCGAAGGCCACCTTAGACTTTGTCCCAATCACACGTGGAAAGCGAAGCCCCAAAACACAATAAAAGGCACTCGAAATCCATTGTCTTGCCGAACAAAGACCGTGAAAGACTTCGCCGCCCCCAACAAAGACCGTGAAGGACTTCGCCGCCCCAATAAACTACTGACCTTCGCGATGACCTTTGCTTGCCCAGGAATCTACAAATAATCGATATTTTGGAATAACCAAAGATAATCTGAAAAGATCATATTTGATTGTGATCGAGACTTCTACAAAACTCCATCTCGATCTCTTAATAATTAGCATAGCAATAATTAGAAATCAACATAGATTAGGACTTAAACCTAGGAGATTGTGTTCACATACGATTATGTCTTATCCATGGGGAATGAGAATCTCATCGACTATCTAATTGATTGATTTCCTAAATCAATTAGAACTATTCCCCTATTAATATCGGACTCATGTTCATTCAAGGTACACATTATTCTATAGCCTTAAATTTTGTCTCTACACCTTGTTTCTTCCACGCCCATATATTTTCACATATATTTTATAGCAAACCAGTTTACTTGATCGTCGAAGTACCAACAATTGTCGGTTCCTTTTTTTCTAGTGATCTTGGTATCTAATGATTGTCTAAGTATGTAAGTAACATACATATTGGCAGAAGATTGATTGGGGATCTGTTGACTCGTGGATATTACAAATTTTAAAGGTCGAATGAGTTGGTACATCTGAGAAGCGAAAATATGTTACACGACCGGCAAACCTATGGTAAAACGTGTTTTCTAGTGGAAAAAACATGGCAACGGTAACTCTCGGGATGAAATTGAGTCCCTTTTACGGATCGTGGCGGGGAAGCATTCGGATCTTTAGAATGTGATCTGCGGCCAAAGAATGAGACAACGACAAAGGCGAACAACTAAACAAGACATCATTGACCTCGAAAAAAACACCGAATGAAGGTTGTGAGCGGCGATTGAAAATCAACGCATCGGTTAGGGAACAAGCACGGCGGGGTTTGTGAAACCCGCCAGTCAGTCCGTCTCCATCAAAGTTGTTGATCTTGGGATGATCTACCGATGCGGATAGATGAAACCGCGGGTCGGGGCAGGGTCCTCGCGCGATCACCAAGCAAAGAAAGCCTCTCTCATTCTGCGAAGAAACAAGCCCGTCGTGTGCATCGATGTATTTATAAGTGGGGGCGAATCCTCTTTATCTTGCCCAAATCAATGAGTGGCCGGCGCTTGAATGAGCTGCATGAGACTACTTGGGAGAAGAAGAAGATTCAAGGCTATAGATGTGAAATCAGGGGCCGAAAGGTTGGTTCGGTCATGCGATCTTGATGATGATGACGAGAACCTCTCTTTCTCTAAAGAACTGAAGGATAGAGAACTCCACACCAGTTTCAAAATGGCTTCTATGGAGAAGTAAAACAGACGAGGAGACTCCACAGACCACATCAATATGTACAAGAAGAGGCTGCAAGGTTATATCCCAGTGGTTAAATACAAAAACTTACATACCATCCTCGTCTCCGACGTGAAGAGGTGGTACAACAAGTTGAAGCCCATGTGCATCAGAAGTTGGCCACAACTGAAGTAGGAGTTTATCAACGCCTTTATCGACAACAGAACAACAGCAGCAAATGTGGCCCAACTCCATGACATTCGACAGAAAGAGAGCGAGTCGGTGAATAGTTATTTTAAGAGGTATGGCAAGGTCGTTAACAAAATTGAAAATGTGATCGATCATAAAACCTTTGGATGCGTTGATAATTGGGTTTAGCATGTGAACTCCATTACGGATAGATGTTGAAATAGAGAACCCAAGACATACACCCGGTGGTAGACCTAATCCGAGGAATAAATTTACTCAGAAGAAATCATTGAAAATAGGGAGAAAGTTGAAAGAGAGAGAAGAGCGCTACTGCATGCGAAGGACGATGAGCCTCATAACAACCATTACAAAGGTTTAATCGAAACATGGTCCGGGCACCTACGACCATCCATGGCCATCTCTCCTGCTTGGTTCCTCTCCACTAAATTACATCCGTATCCATAGAACTCGAGATCATAATCTGAAGAAGATTGCCCAAAGGTATGGAAAATGATTGATCGGGAAAAATTGGCGGTAGGAATAAGTACATCGGCCCGACTCGATAAAGCGAGGATCTCCCAACCATGGGCGAAGATCCCAACCCCGGTGCCAGGACGACCGTCATCGCCGTGACGATAGAAGAAATGATATGAACATGGACCCGTCTAGGCAAAATGGACATGCGAGCCCCTCGGTAGTCATGAGATCAACACCATAATTAGAGGGCCTTATATCGGGGCCTACGATGAACTCATGGCAAAATTACGCTAAAAGCATCACAAGAAAAGCTAGTAAAAAGCTGGCAGGTTCATAGACATCGACCTAGGGCCCCACCCATCACATTCGCGGATTAGGGATGAGGATGAGATTGGTGTCCATTATCCAGCTGCGATGTCTTAGTAGTACGCTTTCATTGTCGCTAGAAATGGACTAGGCGAGAATCTTTGATGCGATAATAACCTTATATTTGTGAATATCATATTTGGTAGCGCCTTCGATTAGATGGAGGTAAACCATAAGTTGACGGACATCTCGGAACCACTGTTTGGTTTTACGGGCGACAGCCTCATCCCATGGGAGAAGATTATCCTCGTACCACGTAAAGAAATTCATGGAATTCTTAGTGGTCGATATTCGTTCTGATTATAATGGGCAGACTGACTCTAAAAAACCTACAAGCAGTAACCTCGATTTACCACCTAGTAATAAAAGTTCCGACATCTAGTGGAGTTGTTATGATTCGAGGCAAGCAAACAGAATCTAGGGCCTGTTACATGAAAATACTCCACAAAGTAACAACGTGTGAGAAAAGCGAACCCATCTATAATGATGGTAGAAACCGATGCTATGGAGATCGAAAAAGGCGAGGGCGAAGAGAACTTGGTCTTCAGCGAGGGCTTCAACCACCGGATTATTGGTTGAGACTTCATGACCTCAACAACGGAAGAGTTAGAGACATTTTACGTTAACTTCTCGACCCTCAAAGTACTACAAGTAGGTCGAGCCTTAGATGGAAGGCTAAAGGAGGCGAAACAATTCTGATGGAACACCTTGGCGTCTTCGCATGAAAGCACTCCGAGCATGGTAGGGATAGATCTATCGGTGGCGTGTTCATACAAAAAATAGATCAGAAAGTCTAACCTACAATACAAAGAAAGTTGTTAAACACATAAAGATATAACACGCTAAAATAAGAAGTGGAGAAGCTAATGGCAAGCAGTTTCATCGGAGAAGTTGTATTCCCAAAGCGGATGTCCAACCTGTCATGGTAAAAAAATCAATCACAAGTGGAGGGTATACATAGACTTCTACGATTTGAACAACATGTCCCAAATATAGCTTTCCACTACCTCGCCTGAGACCAAGCGGTTGGCCTTGGCTGCGGGTTATAAGCTACTCGACTTTATGGACACTTACTACAGCTACAATCAGTTTCCATGTTAAGCTAGAGGCGAGGAGCATACTTTATTTATAACGGATCGGGGCTTGTATTGTTATAAGATGATGCCCTTCATTACAGCTTATTGGAGCCACTTATTAGAGTTAGAAGCGTATGTCTGTGAGAACAAATCGGAGAAACCATGGAGATCTACTTGATAACATGCTCGTAAAAGAGCATGAAAGCCAAAACTCACATAGCACACTTAGAAGATGTTGAGATACTCTACAACTATCAAATGAAGCTCAATCCCTTGAAATGCGCTTTTGGGTCGCTTAGGAAATTACAGGATACATGGTAAATCGATGCGAATTGAGGCTAACCCAGAGAAAATCAAAGTACTCGTTGACATGTGATCCCCATTCTCGCTGAAGAGTCAAAGCTTATCGGGATGTTGGCGACCCTCAACAAATTATATCGAAAGCAGCAAACCCGATGTCGGACCTTTTTTACCATAAAGGGAGAAAAATAATTTCGATGGACGGAAAAGAATGCGAGGCGCCTTCCGAGAGCTAAAGGACCACCTCGGAAAGGCCCAGCTGTTGTCGAAGCCGAGGTTCGAGGGACGGGGTTGCTTGTTTACCTTCAGATTTCGAGAGAGATCTGTTAGCTACATGTTAATCAAGTGAAGAAGGGCGCTACAACTCGATCTACTATGTTAGTAAAACTCTACAATATCTTGAAACAAGATATCCGGACATGGAAAAGCTTGCTTTGTCCTTAGTCGTTGCTTGAAAAGCTTCATCCTTACTTCCAAAAGCGCGACTTCAGCGTCTTGACAAAACTTCCGCTTAGACAAATTCTCCAAAAGCTAAGCGCCTGCAGGAGATTGATGAAGTGGTTTGTGGAACTCGACCCGATTCGAGATCTCTTGCAAACTGAGGCCATCAATAAAGGTCAAGCATTAGTAGATTTTATGACCGAATTTGCCCACATCCCGGAAGGATTACAGGTGACCGAACCCAAAAAGATAACAACATAGAAGTTATATGTTGACGGATCCTCGGGCGACGTCGGGCTAGAGTCGAGATCCTACTGATCAGTCACAACCTTAACTATGCACTCTGTCTTGTGATTAAAGCCTCCAACAATACAGCTGAATATGAGGCGCTCTTGGCATGCTTGAGGTTGGCACAAGAGATAAAGGCAAGAAAAATTCAAGTCTAGAGCAACTCACAAGTAGTGGTCAATCAAGTTAATGGGAGTTTCACGGCTCGAGAAAAAACAATGGTGGCTTATTTGAGGAAAGCCATGGACTTTCTGCGACACTTTGAAAAGTTTGGTTGCTCGGATCCCAAAAATCGATACTGATTATGTCGATGCCCTCTCGAAGATGGCCGACAGCAGGATTCGGGGTTTTATGAGGTCGTCCAGGTGAAAGACTTACTCCACCTACGATTGAAGAAGCTTGACACTAGCTTCCATGCCAGTTAACAAATTCGCCCGATTGGATGAAGAAAATTATCGCATACCTAATTGATCGAGACACTACTAGCCATAGGAATGTAGCTACATAAGCTTTGTAGAAGGATCATGAAGTTAGTCTTCTAGAAACGGGATCATGTATAAGCGAGTTTAGTTCACCTACGATGTGTTTGTAAGGGCGAAATTGTCTATATCATGTAGGAAATTCATGGTGGGTTTGTGGAAATCATCGAGAGGAATGGTGCGTGGCATAGAAGGTCTGAAGCGAGGATATTATTGGTGCGACAATGAAGATGGACTCCTATATTTGTAAGGAAATGTGATAAGTGTCAGCGGTTTGCCGTTGTTCCGAAGCTACTAGCTCAAGATATCATCCCAGTTACCAACCCATGACCTTTCGCCAAATAGGAGATAGATTTCATTGGTCCTCTCCCAATAGGCAAAGGTGGAATCAAATTTGTCATAGTAGTCGTAGACTATTTCACCAAGTGGTGTGAGGCCGAACTTCTGGCGAAGATAACTGAGATCAATGCGTGGAAATTCGTATGGAAGAACATAATATGTAAACGAATTCCACACTCCTAGTCTCGTACTAGCGGAACTCGGTTTGGCGAAGGCTTCACGTCGACAAGAAGGCTACGACGAAGGCTACCTTAGCCTTTGTCCAATTACGTGGCGGTGAAACCCCAAAACCTGATAAAGACCCTCAAAATTCATTATCTTGCCGAACAAAGACCGTGAAGGACTTCGCCACCCCAATAAGCCTACGGCATTTGCCAGTGATCCTCGCGCCCCACATAATCTACAAATAATTTGATGTTTTGTGACAACCAAAGAGACAATCCGGGAAAGATCATATTTGATTGATAGATAGACTCGTACAAGGAAACTCCATCTCAATCTCTTAATAATTAGAAATAAATACAGATTAGGACTGAAATCTAGGAAATTGCGTTCATATTCAATTATGTCTTATCCCATCAGGAAGGATAATCTCATTAGATATTTAATTGATTGCTTCATTAAATTAATTAGAACTCTCCTATAAATATCATACTTACATTCATTCAAAGTCACATTATTCTCTATCCTTAAATTACATTCAAATCTACATACATTAATCTCTCCCATACCCATAAATTCTTCCATATATTTTGTAGCAGTAGTTGAATTGATTGTCGGATCTCCAGCGATCGTCGACCCTTTTTTCTTTGGTGATCTTGGTGCCTAATGATTGTCCAAGTGTCACGGTAACATCGTGTTGACGGATGATTGATTATGGATGTGTTAACATACATGATTGATTAGGAATCTGTTGACACGTTGATAATCAATAATTCGAGGTCAACGATGATAAAGATGAAAAATGATGATACACACAAGTAAAATTTATAGTTGCTTAGATCCACAAATAGATGGGCGTTTACAATTAAATACCATAGTTTGGTTGACCACGAATTTTATGTGGTTGTGCAAATATTTTTGCAAAATTTGAAACATCATCATATTTTCCCAAAAAAATGGAAAAATAATAATTTTGTAACCTAAATTACAATTTTCAGAAACTAAAGATCCCAAGAAAGTTAAGGAAGTAATTGTCAAAGATAACTAACCAATTCTGGTGCAGTTAATACTATGTGCACTCACGCACAGGCCTAACAACTAATAATAAATAAAAATATACGTCATTTATTAGTAAGTTTGTGTCATTTAGTTACTGTTATTCGTATGTACGATTATAGTACCATGTTGTGACATTGTCATTAACATTTCAAGTCATGTAATAACTTGAGGTTGTCATGTAGGGCCAAAGGTAAATATTTTAAATAGTAACTTCACATGACTAGTCATTTTAAGTTATAGTGAAAATTTATCATGATACAATTGAGTAATTTTATAATTGGCCAAAATGAATTTATTGAAGTTATTTTTTTCAAATTAAAATACCGAGGAGAGTACTTGTGAGATACATTAACATTTATTTGTGGAGGATACCAATAGATGTGAGAACAGAGGTTAAATTTTTTAGTACAATTTCCTCTAATTGGCAACATCAAGTGCATATTTGATAGTGTTGAAATTTTTTTTTTTAAGTATTTATATTATAAATTGTTAGTAAATGTGTAGATAAAAAGTGAGTCGTAAATTGTGGATCTTATAAAATGTGTTGATAAAAAATATATTTGACCAGTTGAAATTATAATTTAAGCATTCCCAAACATGTGCCAAGATGAAGAGAAAAAATGCCATTTCGGTCTTGGACAGTGATATTCTTGATGTTCTAGCATATGCCAATAAATTTTAAATTATTCAAAGTTTCCATTGTTGATCATTTGTCATTTATAGAGCCTAACACTTAACAAGATTAAAGATGAAAACTAAATTAAACTCTTATAAGTTATTTCATACAATACTAATTATGTTTAGGGAAACAACTGCACGCAATAATAACCCGTCGTGAAAGGCGAAGATGAAGTAATTTGGACATCCTAGTCCACAACATAGTACAAGTGCATTTATTAAAGAAGGCTTAGGAAAGAGGTTTCTCCCGTCTACTTCAGGGACAAAGGCGGTGTGAGGTGGGCCTGCTGCTTTTACAATATTAACCCCATTTGGGCAGTAGGATAGGATGGGGTGGGCACCATAGAAAAAAGCCATTCTGCCCTCACTTTTTTCTGTTGGCCATCAAGACTTGAAAGAGGCGGTATTGATGGCCATTCACAGTTCACCCTTATTGCCTTTTTCTGCCTTTACCTCTCACACCACACCTTTCCCTCACCGCATCATCATTTATCAACATCATAGCACCCACCACTATGCATGAAAAAAACACACACACACACACACATGTTACGGATTACACATCGAATTCAATACTACCAAGACCAATATAATACGAAATAAAAACCAAATTCAAGTAAACAACACGACTTAAATAGTTCACTTTTAATGCAAGAGTTACGTGCACCTAACAACTTGTCGTAGCAATGTTTTCCCTGAAGAACAAAAAGAGAATTACAATATTATATGTGAACACATGTCTCTCTCTTTATTCTCTCTACTCTTAAATCAAGCTTGTCCTTATATCTTCACACTTTATATTCTTATTTTAATTTTAATGCTTGTTTCTTCACTTTTATATGTTATTTCAATAATTGATAATAACTTTTTGGCCGTTGTACTAAATCATAGACTAGACTGAGTAACAAAAAAATTATTTTCAGAACATCACGTACTATAGTACCATATATTATTATGTCACTCAAATCAAATTATTTGTGTTATTTCAAATCCGAATAACTCTAAAGTCTAATTCATAGAGACTTGGGTTTATGGAGACTTTATGTAACCGCATGATCGTTATCTGATTCAACACACCGAATTAACAGTAAAAGAAAAAGAAAACACATACATTTGACTTTTATAGAAACTTCAATTTTATTTAAATTTGTGTTAAAAGGTTAACTTGAGAAAATCAAATCGATAATTGGTGACAGATCAATACACAAATCAACTGCTTCACATAATGACCAGAGCATCTCAACAACTATGGTAATGGAACTATGTTTTGATTTTAATTATTCATTCAATATGTAATTGCTGTACTATTTGACTTTATTTTAGTCGTAAATGAAAAGAGGGTATGCTACATTCAACTGAAATAAACACAAATATGATAGGACTATGTAACAAAATTTATCGACTGTGTAGTCGAGTTTAACTAACAAATCATGTCACGAAATGTTCAAAATCAATGTTTGGTGGGTGGTGACCTAACTGCAGACATGAGGGAATGCAAAGGAGGTCATCAGCATAAGCATAGCCTTTTGGATAATAACCCTTCTCCTAAAATTTGATTAAACAAACATTTTCATTATCTACAATTTGGCAAGAAATGACTTGTCTAACAAACTTTAATTTATTAAGTATAACACTTAGTTTATTGCAGTATTCTTACTAAAGAAAGACACAATATCCGGGAAAAAAAAAAAATAGTTCACCAGCAAAATCTGCAATTTATACAAAATACACGAATACAAAAGAAAAAATACCAACAAATAATCAATTTCAAAGCCCTCCACCCAATGAAAGAAAAAAAAGAAATGAGAAAATATGTTGTCAGTCAGCGTGAATAAAAAAAAAAAAAAAAGAAAAAAAAAGAAAATTGAAGAAGAAGAAAACATGCCTAATGAGCCATGGCGACTGCCGGCAGCCGCCGCGTAATTAATGCATTTCTGGTTGGGCAGGGCGAGCATAGCAGTATGGTCAATGAAATCTTTGAGCTCAACAACTGATTGAAGAATTGTTCTAAGATCATCCGCACATGAAAACCCTAAATTCCCAATTCTTCTGACTGCATAAACATAGAATGTGATGCATCCTTTCCTGAATTTGAATCTCGCCATTTCACATCCCATCGTGCCTCTAATCAGCTTCTTGTTTACTTCTCCGAGCGGTATTTCCTGCGGCCATAGCCCGTCCATCGCCGCCTTCATATTCTCCGATTCAAAAACGAATATAAGTACTTTCGATTTCTTAGTCCCAAGGCCTAATGTTAGCGTATGCCATGCATGATGCGCTAAAATTGTAAAGTTCGTGGGGAGAAAAGCGGTGATTGAAGGAAAATGATGCTTCAATTGATTGTTTTTCCTGGTGGTGGGTGGTGGTTGGCGGCGGAAGAGAGAGAGGAGGCGGAGGAGCTCTAACGGCCGTGCGCGGCGTGTGTGAAGGATTTTACAATGAATTGGCCGCCAAATCTGAGTCCTTCACTTCCGAACAAGGCTTGAATGCAAAATCTGAGGCAATTTTGGAATTTTGATCATTTGGGTGCAATTTTTTTTTTGTTTCTTGTTCTTGTTTTTCTTTTTTCTTCCATGGGATTTTGGCTTTGTGATTTTCTCTGTGATTTGGTAGTGGAGGGGTTTTCTTCGGTTTGATACACTGATATGATTGATGAGCTTACATAATATTATATTTAAATATAATATTTCTTTTATTTTATTTTATATTTACATATACAATTTCTTTTATTTTTTGTGATATGATAATATATGGGAATAAATTTAATGCATCTTCACGTATATTATGTTGTTATTGCAAACTTACTTACTTTACTTACCAGTAAAGGGTAGTAAACCAGAATGATTCTTCACTTTATATTTTGTGGAATAAAATCCGTAAATTGTACTTTGTTACTCTTTTAATTAAATATAGTAAATTCTATTAGCTTCTCCATCTATCTATATTATTTCAATTAATAAAAAATAATTATATTAACTCTGATTTTATTATTAACATGCGTTTTAATTACGATAAAAATTTCCAAACATTTGATGTTTAGACACTTGTCTCTATTTTCTTATCGTATTTTTATCGTTAAACTTTTATTTAGTTTTCGCGTCTTGTATAGATGAAGATTTTTATCTAAATATTAAAACAATGTGCCTTTGAATTGGGTGGAAAATAATTTGTCAAACTTACGTATTTGTTATTTATTTTAATTATGTAAAAATATTAGAAGCAAAAAAAAAAAAAAAAAATTTACACCCTCTAATTAATTTTTGGACAAAAATCATACAAATATAAGACATGTAAATTAATAGGTTGATGATAAAAATTTGTTAAAAAATTAGAATCATAAACACAAAAGTGACCAATAGTTGGAGACATTCATTCTGAATTAGAATATGGTGTCTTATGAAATAATGTTGTGGTAATATAATTACCTTTAATAAAAATATGAGTTGTGATCAAAATTACTTACATGACCGATCATTTTGTCAAACTCAATATCTAAAAACATGATTAGTCCTAAATTATACATTTTGTGCGCCCAAGGTCCCTAAAGCTGTGACAATATGAACATATTACTCCCTCGTTTGTTCACTTATATATATATATAATTTGATATTTAATTAATTAATAATTATTATAAAATATTTTTTCACGAAATTAATAATAACATGAACAAATAGTAAATGAGATACCCATTTCATGACAACTTTCAATTTTCTTCTATTTTGTGCTTTAGTTTGCCTAGTTTTCCATCAATTGCAATGGCTTCTTTATATCTTCACGTTGAAAAAAAAAAAAAAAAAAAACAAGATTGTTTAGATCAATTGTAGCCAATCTCATCTTCTTCTTTTTTCAAACTACTGAAAATGACGAATGGACAGACGGAATTACTTACGTGAAAGTTAATGCCGTTTAATTTAGCATTTACCTTGACAAAAAAACAAAGAACAAGAAAGGAAAATTAAAAATTAATTTTTTTACCATCCGTCACCTTCTCGCCTTACGAAGCCTTTTATTACCCTTATAAGTAATTCCTCTTAGTTAGACAAAATCTCACCATTTTTTTTTTTGTCAAAATAGATCTTTGAGTTGAATGAAACACCACTTATGTAATTTAGTTTATCAACTCATCATTTTAGTTAGTTGGAATGTCATACACATGAATAGGGTGAGCATTTTAATCGGGCAGAACCTCTAGAATGAAATTGAACTGAACGAGCTGGAACCAATCGAGGTTCGGGTCGATTCTTAGTTTTTGAACTAGAACAAGTGGATACCCGATTGGAACCAAATTTATCATCTTTTATAATTTTTTTTTTTTTTTTTTACAATTTATTCACTATAACTTGATGACCCGCAGCTTGACAACACGGTACCAAATCGAGAGTCCAGCTGTCCAAAACTCGAATCAAAGTACAAAATTCATCACTCTTAAACTTAAACTCAATTGACCTAATTCTAATTATCCAAATCTCAAATTCTCAATCATTATTTGCTTAGATACTCAATATAAATATTGTGTTATGTCTTGCACTTTTGTTCATCTCTCTCTCGCTCGATACAAAATGAGGCAATGAAGGCAAAACTCCTCTGTAGCAAAAAGCAATTCTCAATTTTAAGAGGTAATTTTCTTTTCTCTAACCATAATTTATGAGTTAACAATTTTTGTCTCTATTCTTCCGAGTTAATGTTCATATCTTTTAGAATTTGTTTTAATATCTAACATACTTTAATGTTAAAGAGTTTGCAATTTTAATTCAAAACATGTTGTCAACTTACGATTTTAAAATAAAATGTTATGGGTAGAACACGAATCCGAGCCAAGGCAAGCGGTTACGGTTTGGGTTTAGTTCAATAATTACGATGGAGCAGAATGATTTCATTCTGAAATACCTGACTGTAATGGGTGGTTAGGATATTGAAATATTGAGCCCGACCAACTCAGAACCTAAAATGAATGGATTAACAGGGGTTCATGTTGTTAAATTGAAAGACTAAACAAGTGCTTTGTTAAAGTTCATGGACTTTTAAATTGCAAAGTATGTAGTTCGATGACCAACTATATTTTTAAATATTGGGTTAGAGCGAAATTAATAGCCACACCATCATTTTACGTTAATTAGAGCGGCGAGAGATAGGCGAGAAGGACTCGGGGTTCACGATGTTGAGTTGAAGGACTAGCGAATGCGATTTAAAGTTAAAATTTTATTCTAATAATATATAGCGTACATGACCATTTAGATTTTTACCCACAATAAAATGTATGTTGAAAATAGTAAATTTTAATCACAATTAAACATGCACTAACAACTTTCAGATTGTATTAAACACGTTAATTCCATTTGCGTACCTCTTCTAGAAGTAGAGATACATATTCCAAAAAAACAAAAAAAACTAGTATTAATATTGAAGTAAGTGAAAATTCCTATTCTCCCTTACTTGCACACTTGCAAAATAGAATAGGAGATTGTATCTTTCATTAACACTCTGACACCTAAGTCAACAAGGAAATAACACAAAGGATAGAAAAATACTATGAATCAATGCTCTCGTTACCACCGTTTATACCCGTTTTATAGTTTGAATATGACTATTTTTTTATATAAAGTATTTTTCAATGAGATTGGTGTTTCTTTTCTTTTTTTTTATGTTCACGAGATCAAGTGATTCCCAAATCGGTTGGTATAAAGGGTTGACTCTCCTTAAGTAGTTGGCTATAGCCAACTTGTTGTTAGGTAACTTCGACCCCAATGAGGGTGTCTCATGGGCCCATAGCTTTTGATCCTAACAAGGTGTATGCCCTTGAAGGCTCAAAGCGGCATCTACTTGTTGAGCATCTTTTTGCACCTCACGCTTGATTAGCTCGTTTGTCTCTTGCTTTAGCTATATAGTCTTACGTGTCATGACCATGGTCTCGATGGTATCCCGAAGTACTTGTTAACATTTCTTTTCTACGGAGAATTATGCATCCATCTCTACCATTCTAATAACTTCATATTTTTTATCTCCATAAAATTTTTTTTTTTTTGAGGTGATCGGGCGTGTTTTGGGCATTGTGGCCATTATTATGGTCATTCTCAGGATAACACTTTCATAGTGGCCCGTAGAATGTTTGATATGACATCTTAAAAGTGAACTTGAATGCAATTGTGAAAGAGGCATGGCTGCCTACATTAGTAGATTACGAGCGTTGAGAGCACCTCCATTAAACACCGTCATTAAGTCCTTAAGGTTTAAGTCTTTATTCTCTTGCATTTGCACAAGTGCAGGAGGCCTGCGGCTCTTGGCAAAGGAGGTTGTGAACTCTTTCACTAAGTCATCAAATGCACAACCGACTTAACCTCTAAGAAAAATCCCTACACATGATAAGATTGAAACTTCATACAAGCATATGTCCTTGAAGTTTAATACGTGGGTGTGCGTCTGAGTTTATTGTATCGTCTTATGCATTAAATGATGTCATCATAAATTAGAGATGACAAAATACCACATCGACCTTGCCCTTCCGAATGGGCGGGGACTAGGGGTAGTGAAAAAGTTCGTTGGCTCGTGACATCATTCGGCTCGTCTCGTAAAAGCTTAGCCCGGTTTAGGTTCGGGGCTCGGACTCGTCAAGCCGCGAGCGAGCTAAGGCTAAGCTAGAGGAAAAAAGGGCCGACCTCGCTCGGCAGGCCAGCAGTCGGCTCGTTGGCTGCGCCCAATGAGCCGGCTGGTTCAGCGACCAGCGAGCCCGGCTCGTTTGGGCTCGTGGGCGCGAGACGAAACCACAAAGTCGGATCGGCTCGTGGCTCGTCAATGATCATGAAATTGTGACCATTGGCAAGCAGGTCATTTTTTTTTTTTTTTTACTTCCATTATTTTTCTATAAATATTCATTTTCTAAACTCGTTTTTACACTTCAATCTCTTATCTCTCATTCAAATATATACTCGATCCATTAACAATTCTCAAATTACATTCTCTCGATATTAGTGTTCTAATTAGTATCTAATATCTTATTATTTAGTTATTACTCTATCATTTTAAGTTACAATTTTCTACTTTTACTAATTCTCCACATTGAGTGGGCGAGAAAAAAGCGACCCGGGCGTCTTGGCATAATCTGGGCATCGGCGTGTTGGCATGGGTACATGTAGTGCACCCAGTCGATTGTGTCATAAACCGCCTCTGGCGCGACCTCTTGTAAGATGAGAGGTTCGCTAGTAGTGGGCACGACACGAGAGGAATGAGGCGGCGGCTGGGGGCCGGGAGGCTCTGGCTCCCGCCGTGCATGCGATCTGCAACATCGGATGAGGTGTACCACCACAGGCGGGGTCCATGATGGTGGAAGAGAGTCACCTGAAGTGGGCACGTCTGCTGGAATGACTGGGTTGAACCCGGTTGCTTGTGTAGTGTTACGGGTTGACCCACGCAAGCAACCCGACTGGAGAACATCAGGCCCTAACTCTGTAGTGCCAACTGAACCACCAAAGTGGTCTCCCAAGGCAGGCGCATCGACTGGTGGTGGTCTGGTGGACTCGTGGCCGGTGGATGATGGTGCCGCGGCGCTAGGGACTAAAACTAGGGCTTCCTCGGACTGCTGGCTCTTTTGGAGCAAGGGCTTGTTTGGATTGACGTGAGGCCGGTATGTGGTTGAGGGTTGGCCGGCGGGAGGTGGCCGACTACATTGGAGTCAGGTGCAGCAATTTTGGTGGCGGTCAGGTCGCATTATTGTCGCGTCTTGACCATGAAGTTTAGGGTTTCTTATCTTACATTGGGCAAAAAAATAGTTTTCTTGGATTATTGGGTCTTGATTTTAATTTGGTTGTTAGTGTGAGTTAAGAACACATGACTTTAATCGATTAACATTTAATTTGTTGATTAAAATTGGAATTGAAAACTTGAAATCTTTATAAGCGAAGTTATTATTTTATTAGGAACCTTAAACTTACACATTTTGGATTTTATATCGAGTTGAAATTATTGGTAATACAAAGATCTGTCAAAGCTGTCGAAAATGATGGTTTCTCACTATGAACTATCGAGTTTGACATTTCTTAAGTGTGTGGGTTGAAATCAATAGAAGTTTTAAGTGATAGATAAAAATGGTTCTAAGAGAGAAAATGGTTTCAAATAGAATATATTTCTTTACGATGGAGAGCGATGGATTTTGAATGAGTTGTTTTTTTCTTTTTCTTTTTTTTTCTTTTTTCTTTTTGCTATAGAGAACAATGGTTCTAAAGAGAGAATGCCTTTTTTTTTTTTTTTTTTTTTTTTTTGGGGGGGTTGGGGTAGAAAAAAATTACATTTCCTTCATTTGGTATTTCAAAGCAGCTTCAGGTCACATGTAAAATTTCTGTTCACTAATGCCGCAATTTTGAAGAGAGAGATAGAGTGTATCGATTACATTCATTAAGGTGGGAAAATTTTTTAAATCAGATTTTATGAGAAAAAATGTGAAAATTGTTTTAAGGATATCGGCAGAAATTTACTAAATTTGTTGAGGACATTTTGAATAAAATGGTCATTTAGTCAAATATTTTCAAAAGTTATAAGTATTTTTAAAATTGAGGTTGGAAAAATGACACTTTCTCCAATTATCTCTTTGAAAAATTAGTTAATGGTCAAATCTAGTAATGATATGTTCAAATGATTCAAATGAGTTAGAGTGCAAAATTATAATTTTATATTTATTGTAACTTATGACTATAAATTCGTGATTGTTATGATTAATATTGTTAAGTTTTATTTAACATTATTTTGATTTCATTGAATCTCATTATTTTTGTCATAAATGAGCATTCGTATTCTCGTTATGTTGTCTATCGAGAAGACTTTATACATTTTAATATGGGACTAACATAATCACTAAGTCCATATATTATTATTAATTAGAATAAATGATAATCATGTTGTTTATGCATACAATGTGGACTAAACTTCATGGGTATGTTGTTATTTCTATTTATACATTCATATGCCATTTTGTTAAAAGGTTGATCTATTAGTGTACAATTAAATAAATATTATGTTGAATCAAAAGTTCAATGATTTGAATATTTTCTGGCCAAACTGATTAGACCATCCAACATCGTTAGTGATATAAAAAAAAAAAAGTATTAAAATTCATATGTACATTATTGAAGAACCAGTTGATTCTTCAATCTCATGAATATCGTGTGCTACTTATTATCGGGAAAAATTGGTAATTATAAATTCACTAGCTAAAATCGAATTGAATTTTCACATTTTGAAAATTATTCAGGGTGATATATGAGTCCTGTCACCCGTGTTGACCATTTGGATATTATTTGGTTTTCATAAATGCACCTACTAGATTTTCACATATCATTTATTATCTATTTGCAACTTGAATTTGCAAGATTGCTTGCTCAAATTTTATATCATTAGGGTAGTTTTCAGGATTATACAAGTAAGACAGTGTGTCTTGTTAACTCTAACATGTTCACATTCAAACTTTTAATTATCATTTTATGTTAGTTTGGATGTCGATGAAAATATATTATTACCCATGGTTTAACATAATTATTTTTTAAATGACTAGTTAATTGCTAAACAACTTTATATACATAACATTGATGTGCATCATGCCAACATCAATTTTCTCCATTATAGTTGGCTTATTGTCGGGGCCTAATATTTTCTATCGAGATGATTTTGGTTTGTACAATGTGTTCGACTTGTTCTACCATAGTGCACAAAGATGGGTATTTTATGAATATGGGAATATATATTAGGTTTGAATCCTCTTTTATTACAAACTATCTTGAACACACGAAGAATGATATTTTACATTATAGTTTACCAACGATAATTTGAATAAGACAATGTTCCTAACATTAATAGAAAAATTAAAACAACTAAAAATAATATTGATATGCATCAATACTATGTTATCTATATCCTCGTATGGGACAACGGTACCAAAAGTTAGAAAGATAACTCAATTTTAAGATGTATTTACTAACCAAATATATTAACCAAATCTCATGCACCAATTGTAAATGCTTCAAATTGCATTGACTTCACGGAAGAATATTCCGTTAATATTATTTTTGGCAAATCAATGACACATCTAAAAGCATTAGCAACATTTTATTCCAAGACAAACCCCTCCCACTCACATTTGTCATTTGAATAAGACAATCTTCCTAACATTAATAGAAAAATTAAAACAATTGAAAATAATATACAATATGCACCAATACTATATTATCTATATCCTAGCACATGACAATGCAGAACCAAAGTTTGAATGATAACTCAATTTTAAGATGTATTCTTGACCAAAGATATTAACCAAATCTCATGCACCAATTTGTAAATTCTTCAACTTGAATTGACTTTATGGAAGAACAATCCACTAATATTATTTTTGGTAAATCAATGGCACACCTAAAAGCATGACAACTTTCTATCCCACCACCCCACCCACCCCTACCCTACCAACCCAAAATTCCCAAAATAGAGCAAATAGTGGAATTGATAAGTACATTTTGTGCACTTATTTGGACTTTTAAACTAGCGTTTATTTTGTCATTTTATTGAATTTTACTTAATTTATTGTATTATTCTTCCTATTTGAGTTTTGGACTGTTTTTTAAGTAATTGGAGAAGTATGGATGAAAATATCAATAATTTGGTGAAATCGATATACCATTGGAAAGATAATCCAGTTACGAGTCCACCACTTTTCACGGATCTCAATTTGGAGCTTCTACAAAGTTATGGCCGTTTAAAAGCGGCCGATGTTATTAATTTGGTGCGAATTTTTATTTTCCTTTTGAGTTCTAATCCGATTAGGAAACTTTTGTTACAATTTTATAAAATTTTGAGATATTTTGGGGCACAATTAGGTAACTATAAATATGAGTTATTAACTCATAATTTGAAACCGTTTGAGAAGCCGTTTAAGAGTCGGATTAAAAGCGGGGATTGACCATGTGTTTTATATTGTTAGAATTTAGGTTATAAATTAATAGGTTAAATTGATATCTCATTATTCTTAATTGTTGGTTCGACACTTCATTCATCACTTTATTACTTGTCAACGATCCGTCCACTTCATGAGTTTAAATCGCACAACAAAGATTATTCCATTGAAGATAGGTATACTCTTGAGTATCTGAATATAACTAATTGTAAAACTTTAGAAGAGGTATAGGTACACGAAATATTAAAAATGAAAAGATCTCGATAATTTGGGTGCGTTATGGGGAAAGAAATGGAATCGAAAATAAAAATTGTTGACAATATATTCATAGTACAATATAGCGCGCAATATTATGAACAAAAGTGGGGATATTAAATCAAAATTAAATAAGTAGAATGTCTATGTAGAAATGATTGGTCAAAATAAAAAGAGCGCAATCCAAGCAAAATTGAACTTACTAGAAAAATTTAAAGTTTACGAACACTGCGGTCCGAACACATAAATGTGTAAATATAGTAGTACTTGTGCAAAAAGTAAATGAAAAAAAATAAAATTAAATGAATACAATGCATAATTCTTAACATCTTGACTTTCATGAGACTTGTATAAATACTTAAATATGTGAAATTCTCATGTAGTGGATACAATCACGAATCGATATATTATTAGCATGGCAATGCATGAAACTTGATATGCGTATAATGAATGTAGTTATAATCAACTCATCTAACATGACTAATGATACTATGTATATAAATCCCCAAAAGATTTAATATGACAGAACCATATAGTATGTGTGTGAGTAAATACGTGTTATACTCTTTTTTCTTTAACCAAGTTGTCTCATTGTGTTTTCCTGACAAGATTTTTAATGAGGCAACTTTTGTAGGTTGTTCAAAAAAATAATGTACTCTTTTACCATCAATATGATTTTTTCCACAGCTTTTTCCTAGTAAGATTTTAATGATGCATATTCTTTGTATAATGGGCATTCGTAGAAGAATGTTACACATATTATGGTAATGGATACTCACATAGGCGGGATTTAAGGGGCAGTACTGGGCCATAGTCCAGTGTTGTCCAAGCTCAATAACAAGATAAACTCATAACAAAACAAAAAAAGATCATAAATAGGGTCAGCAAAAACAAATTGTATACGATCAAGATAAAGTAGTCTAATTGATTTAATGATTATTTCAATTTCTTAGACTAATACCTAGAACTTATTACCAAAATTGTAGCACAACCCAAGGCGATGAAGTATAATTGTTTCAAATAAAAATATATTTTTGTATTGTCGAAATTTGCTTTTAAATTTTTTAATACCGGTCCCTTGATTGAATTCTAGTTCTACCCACGGATACCATAACCTCTAAAATATTTACCTTGATATAACTACATTGTTATACTCTCATATGTTACAAATTGAATGCGAGACCCGTGAGGAGGTAACAACAAGATCTATTTTATTGTAATTGCATCATACCATAATGATAACTACAATCAACAAGGGATATATAAATATCTTATATGAATATAATATTTTGGAGGTTGTCACAAAACAACAACATGAAACATATTTCACCACAATGATTTTATACAAATTTTAGAAAGATTGCGACATTGAAAACAATGTCGCACAAGATATTAATTACTCAATCTGAGTTTTCATCTATTGAAATTATGAGTAGTTGTCCAACTAAATTTATGTCAAAGTTTTAACGAGACAAAATTTGATCACTCTAAATTTTTAATAATTAATTGCAATTTTTTCCTTTGTTCGATATTTTTTCCACTAAATTTTTGTCAAAAGACATTTTTAAGGAAAAAATTATTATTTAAATAGTCATTAGTAAAATAATAAATGATGAATGACTATTTAACCTTATCTAGATATCTATATAAATATTATCTTTAGATTCTAAGAGCATCTCAAATACAAGCATGGATTACACTAAAAAAGTGTGTCACGTCATGCCTGTCACCCCAAATTACTTATATGACAAGGAAAAAAGTGGAGAATGTCTAGCACATCATCTATATTTGAATGATTATGCTAGACATCATCTATTTATTTAATGTCTATCAAAATGTGTGTTAAGCCTCTTTTATTTTAATTAGTTAGAAACACGTGATTTATAATAATTTTATTAAATTTTTTATTTTTTAATTGTTAAAATGTTAAAATGTTAAAGTAACAATTACAATAAAATAAAAAAATACAGTTCTTTATAATATGTTATATTGTATTGTTTGATATTATAATGAATAATGTTGATATTTTATTTACATTCATAGAAATATAATTGCAATTAGAAATGAGTTTTATATTATGGTAATATCAACAATAACTTGTACTCAATGAATAAATATTGGTGATTTTAACTTTGTTGATTGACGAACAATTAATATCAAATCTTATGGAATTGATACTATCAAGAATAAGAACTTGACAAACTTTTAATAATGGTTATATCCCTAAATTTTCAATTCAATCTTTAGTTCAATAGAAATTGAAAGGAGCTTTGACAATAGCAAAACTAACTATTTTTAAATTAATAAAAAAAGAGAGAGAAATAAGGAAACTAATTAAATTTTCTTGTTTAGATAAACATCAAGTATATTGCATATTTTTCTTTGGTTGTATTCATTATTAACATTAATATATTATTCCAAGAACTCCAGCACATAAAACGTTTGATAAACATCAAATACTCAATATCTCACTTGTGTTTTGAAATTGCAATCGAGAACCCTACTAAATCTATAATGACATAATTATAGCAACAATGCTTATACAACGTTTTTTCACAAAATAGCTTTTCACATATTTAACGAACTTTGTGTGGGCTACTTCAATTGATAAAACTCCAATCAATCCACATTCTCATTTCCCCATGATCACATTCTATTTTGATAATACACATTATGATTATAGGAAACAAAATGTATGAAGATTATTTACTATTTATATGAAGGATAGTTACAAATATTTTTAAGAAATAACAAAAAAATGACGACTAAGCTTTTTATCTACATCACGGTCTCAAAAATGAATTCATAACTTGAATACATCTTCTTAACAACCGACTGAGAATCGAGTTCTTGTTATTCATATCGTGCTACAATTTTCATCCATGAGGAATAAAAAAGATAATAAAATGTAATAACACTTAAAGGAAAATAATAGAATTGATAGATATAATGAAAATGAAAAAAACGTGTTTTACATAGAAGAGGTCAAATTGGTGAAAATGTGAGAAATTTCCTTAGTTTAAAATGTCTGCTTGATTAAATGGTGATGAAAAAAAAATATAAAGCGAGATATTTATAATGTCAAATATATTACTTTCACATTAATTATGTTGGTTAATAGTTAAATTGATAGAATTCTATTCATTTTCCCCTCGAAATTTTATTTTGTTTACATTTTCTTGTATGTTGTTTTTCTATCTTTTTTTTCCTTTGGACACATGCTTCTACTGGTTTTCAAACTAATGTCAATGAGTTGTAATAATTTCCAATTTTAGTTGACTTAGACTATAGGGGCATTTTTGTTACACTAAACTTAACTGAGCAATAGACAAATGTTTGATGTCAATATTGACAAATGAAATGTCTTTTAAGTTTTAACTCATCAATGCATAAATCCATTTTATGATCATAAATACATTCTTCTCCGTTCCACAAAGATAAGCTCGTTTTTTTGGTTTATACGTAAATTATAGAATACTTACTTTATAAAAATTGTATTAAATTTTTTTTCTTTATAATATATCTTTATTTGATTTACATTGTTATTAACTTGAAATAAACTTAACATATTCCAATTATAATAGAAAATTACATAAATTTGTTCACACATTTACTCAAGTAGGTAGTCAATAAATTTCACCTTGCACAAAATACTCATCCCCAATAACAAAGTTATTAATTGATTTCATTATTGTTTCAATATAATGCAATTCAATTTTATTTGCATTCAATTATAACTTAATGAGTATTTAAATTTATTAGATTCATGAATGACTAATATTAAATGGGGCATAATAGAAAAAGTGTGTGAAAAATTATAATTTTAATTACATTAAATGAGATTTTAATCATGTGTGAAAGAAGAAACGCATTTTATTTTGTGGGGCCAGGTGGAGCATTTAGAAATTACATAATCATCATATATGACTCTTTGTATTTGGCAGTAAAAACAAATGAACATAATTTGTCAAAAGGCACCAAACAACTATTTATTTTGTTTAATAATTGTGAGATATAAAAGGTTTTTAGATTTTTTTTTAATTTAATATGGGAGGGTAAATTTTATATCTATCGAAATGTGTGTTAATAATTTTTTAAATTTATCTACCTACATTTCTTGTACACGTAAATTACAATTTTTTTTAATCTACATCTCCATTGGAGATACCATTCTCTCTTTCTCCGTTTTATTTATCACATATACAACAATTCATATTATTGTATTGAAAATACACTAACTCCTTTTGAAACTTTGTACGTATATAATTGTTGTAATAAATGTACATTTAAATTTTGACTCTTCCAATATCTGTATTGTTCTCTTAATTTTAAAAGAATAAATAACTGAAGACATATCCTTTTTTATAGTGATCCTTTCTTCAATTCCTAGAAGTTCTAAAGATGATACTGAATAAAATTCAAAGAAAAATCTCAAAATGGAAATTCTATGAAAGAATGAAGAAAAACATAATTTACTCTAATAGAAATAACTATTGTCTCATCATTACAATACATTCTTCAATGAAACAGTATTTTCTTTTGCTCCTTGCCCATTCAAAGAGATTAATGTGCATGGCCCTGTACCTGAGAAAAAACCAAAATGTAGAAAAACAATTAATTGCACTGAATAAGAACTGCTAGTTAATTTTGTAATGATAGTAAACTTAAGACGTGTTTAGTATATAGTGTTAGATTGAACTCAACAATAAATATAATTTTAACTTTTTTTTTTTTTTTAATATAGGCACTCGTCATACACAATATCTAGCATTTCATGTTCAAATATTATATGGGTTGTTGGATAAATAATATACTACTCGACACTTTATAAGTTAAGAAGAATAAAAAAATAATGTTTATTACAAGTATCGATTTTTAAGTTAGGTTAATGACATTGGAATGTCACTCGTGCTCAAAATGTAATGAATAATACTATATATCATCATGAATGATTATTACCGGTCTACATGACAACTATATTAATATTAAATGATAGATCCAATAAAATATAGAGATATAAAATTCATTTTATTGGACATATCATTTATTACAACATACAAATGATTATCCGATTGTAATAAATAACATTATTAAAATGTAATATACCTATTATAATCAATTCATAGATATAAAACTTTTACTTACTTGGGTCAGAAGTGGTGATGGCACCTGTGTTCGAAAAATTACAATCGAAATCATTGCGACCCTTGCTTTGGTACCAAGAATTCATGGCATAAGATGCGTGAGACCGAAGTGTGTTGGGGTTGTAACAGGCACCATTGGGTTGGATCGGCCCGCAATCCACACCTTGGCTGCACACAAAGTCTATATTAGACTGCAATTGTGCATCAGTAGCCTCAGCCTTCAGCACGCACCATTTTTGTTGCCCTGTGTTGGTGGTTTTGTAACCGGCGGCGAGGAAGGTGTTGACACTGATGGGGCAGGCGTTGGGACGGGCTGCATAATCAGAATTTAATTGTGTTAAATCGTAAATAACAAACAAAAATTATATAATTGATATTCAACTTATTGAGTCACGTGCGGTAACATGCTCGATTCGACTTAGCTTGGCTTAGACGGAGTTTGGAAAAATAAAAAGAAAAGAATAATTGGTGCTAGAATAAAGTAAAGTATAGATGAATTATATAAGAATAATTAAAGCATAACGGACAAGTCGCTCGACAAGATTCAAATAAAAGACAAGATGCCTAATCCAATCAACTAAAGTTGTTTCTTTACCAATAGGCACATGGAATCCCAAGTTTTGGTAACCACCCCATTTCAAATTTCAATTAATAATGCACATATTTTTTCACATTTCTGTAAACAAATACAAATTTACATTATGCCAAAGTAACAAAATCTGAAGAAGGGTCGATATTTATACAATATTTATAATATTTTTCAAGAAAATTATGATAATCAAGAACATAAATGTACATATAATACGGCAATCAATAAAATCTAATTCATTTTCTTATTTAATATTGTTATTTAATATTGTCCAATTACCCGATGTCGGTCCTGAAAAATAACCAAGAACATTAAACATGCTGTGGAGGTGTATCTTTTCCAGAAATGATTTGTGAAGTTTAATGATGTTACCTGATCAGGCACACCTGCGGTTCCTCGAATGATACCAATATCATAAACGGGTGTAAAATCTGGCTGGAACAAACCAAAATTCTTCTCAGCCAAAGAACCAGGCTTCAAATTCTCATTGAAAAGTGCAAAAATATAAGTGTCAAATTTCCTTCTGGGTAACAATGGCGTCCCAGTTCCTTCATTATACTTCTTCACCAAACCCCCATTGTAAGAAGCTGCATTTGGAATAGTACATTTCGGTTCAAAAGCCTCTCCAGCAGAAGCCCAACCAGTCTCCCCTACAGCAATATCCACATCGCCATATCCCAATTTCTTCATAGAAATGTGCACTGCATCGATCAACAAATCGAACATGTTTGTGTATGTTCGATTTGTGTATTTATCGTGTAGACCTGAGTTTGGTTTGAAGAGAGCGAAATTTGCCTGTTCTGGTGAGTATCCGAAATATGGATATGGATTCACCATGAATGGAGATTTTGTTTCCTGTAAAAATTGCAGCATGGGGGCTAGATCTCCCTTGTCCCAACCCGGACGAAACTTGGCCAAACTCGGCGGCTGGGAGGATTCAAGAATCCCCAAAGAATGTGCCGTTGTAACATTAATACCTTGAATCCCAGATCGGATTAGGGCTATGTGAAGAGTTCTCATGGCGGAAACTAAGTTATCGATCAGATTTTGAGGTCCCCAATGGAGGACTTCGTTTCCAACAAGTATGTAGTTGATTTTAGTTTGTGGGTAGAATGGTTTGATGTTATTAACCACCCATCTCCGAGCATACCTGATGTTCACGAGGTTCGGGATTTCTCCGTTCGGAATAGTGACGGCGACAAAGATTCCGGTGCCGGCAAATGCCCTGAGAATATCTGGGTTCACGTCGAATATCTTGATTCTGTCGATGGTGATTTTGTCCTTGAGGAACTGTGCAACTTGAGCCGGCGGCGGGAGGTTGTTTCCGAGGGTACCATAATTAACTCCGATGGAATGAACGGTGGCGAAGTGTTGAACAAAGATAGTAGATAAAAACAAAAGGACAGATAATAAAGATTGTATTTTTGAAAACTCCATTGCTGTTTAATTCTTACAGTAAATGAACACAAGATGGTTGATTAAATATGAGGAGGGCAAGAGAGACAGTAGATGAACACAAGATGGTTGAGGAGGGGAAGAGATATAAAAAGTACTTGTTTTTGGGAAGGGGAAAGGACGAGAGAGTTTTTGTGTGGTGAGAAGCGGAGAATAGTTTTTGGCAGTAAATTCGGGTGAAACGTGTTAAGGTTAAACAGTGAGAGAAACGCGATTTCTACACATAATAGCTTTTCTAAAGAAGAGAAGTACGTACTGAGACCAGTGTAGGACAGCACATTACGCGGTTTGTTGGACCAAATAGATAGATATGGATGACAGCAAAACCAGTCAAACAGTTAAAACGAAATCTTAAATAAATTGTCTTGAGTACCATGTTTCGTAAGTATGAATATATTTAGATAGTAAATATTGTGACATATTTACATGGTACTCGTTCTATTATGTTCTTATCCTTAACTTCAATTAAATAGAAAATATTGTTCTGATTTTTATTCAATTATTTTTTCAGCATATTAAAATGAAGAGCACGTATTTTGTAGAACTTTTGTATCTATTGTTTATCTAAAAATATGAATATGAACGGTAAACAATTATTTGTATGCCATCTTAACAAATTTTTAGACGGAAACTATCATTCTGGACAACATATCCTAATTAGCGCATGTTTGATAGTGGTAAAATGATTTTTTAAGTACTGAAATTATAAGTTGTTAGTGAATGTGTGGATAAAAAGTGAATTGTTAGTTGTAGGTCTTATAAAATATGTGGATAAAAAATATGTTTTGACCTGTTGGAATTATAATTTAAACAATTTCAAATATGTGCTTAAAGCCCATTTGGTAGAGTTTATAAATTAATTTGTTTTAATAAAATAATTTATTTGTTAAGAATAGTAAAAATATCAGATTACTTAAGACAAATTTTTTATCAAATAAACTAATTTATAAATTCTATCAAACAAGTTCTTAATAAAAAGTTAATGATGAATGCATCAGAAAAAAGTACGATAAAAGTAAAGAAACTTTCGTTACAATTAAAATAAAATAGAAAAATTTTCATTTTTCTAAAGATTGAAAAGATATTTGGACCGTAATAACATTTTAAACCGCCAGGAATTAAAAATACTTATTTATAATGTTTTAAACTTTGCCAAACATCAATGAATATTTGGAAGATTAGCGCAAGAAAAGTATAGAGACAGCATATTTTATTCAGAAAAAAACACGTGTCTTAGCATGCTGTGCTTGACCTCTGACTTTTATGTTTGAACTGTGCTGTCTTTTTATAATTTATGTCTCTAGAATACTGATGTGACAATTGATAATTTGTCGTAGTATCACTTTTACTTTTGACTTGTAATCAAAAATAAGTTTAGGTAAATAATTACTTTTAAATCGTTAAAATTTGGTTTAAATCAGTACTTGTAAGCAGTTTAAGTATGTTGGACATTGTTAAATTATTTTTTTTAAATATTTATAAGTTTTAAGTTTTATGAAATTATGTGATAATAAGTAGGTGTTAAGTTGTGAATTCTTTAAAATATATGACTAAAAATTATATTTAATCAACTTAAATTATAATTTAAATTTAACCAAACAAATTTTAAATCTCGTATTCCAATTTATTTTTCAAAATTATTTGTAATTTAGTAATAAAGTGTTCATACATGTGATTAACTTAGTATTTTAAGATTTAGTTATATAATGTACTATTCTAAAAGTTCTTCTAGGTAATATTTAGACGGAGTTTAGACGTGATGTGCGACTACCACGTCTAGTCATACTTCACACATTACCTTCGCCTAGACCTTGCTCATACTCGAAAATCTTGAAACTCATCCTCCACATCTAGCTATGTTTTATGCTTTTCAAAATAATGATTTTATGTATAAATTAATACTATTACAATCAAGTTTGAAACAATATTTCAATATTTTATTTTCCAAACTTAAAATATCTCTCATTTTATCATTAATTGTACAAATAACTACAAAAACTTTTTCTTCTACATTTAAGAGCAACGTAAAAAGTAAGTTCTTTTGTTTACCAAATATCAAGAAATTAATTTAAAATTAAGTTTGAGCTAAGCATGCTATCAAGTTAAGGTGTACTAAAAAATTACTTTCTTAATAGAGAAATTACTATATATATATATATTTTTTATATGAATATAGCACTTTAAATTTTAAATTTTGAACGACTAATTATATTCAAACAATTCTCTATGGAATCCAATACTATAAGTAGGGGTAGGCATTTAACTTGCTATCTCATTTCTCTGCATTCTCTCTAGACTCTGAATCTTATCTCCTCTCAATCCAAACCCAACTCACCGATGCGACTATGCGTATTTATAAGTATCTTTCCTATATTAGTGGTTGCTTTTGATTTTGGTTTAATTCTTGCTACGTTGTGATGACCAAACCCGTGCCGATGATGAAAAATTAAACATAACCCAAAATACTTCATAGGCCTCTGCCTGGGATTGAAGAATAAAATGAAAAACTCGACTCCACAAAGATATAGCCCAAATGCACTGTAACCGAGTCATATGGGCCGTTTGTAGGAAAGCAGCTCATTGGGCTTGTTGCTCAATAGCCCAAATGTAGTGACTTTAATGTGGACCATTGGATTGAAGGTTATATCTTATGTGGGATAAGTGTTGAATGGCCTATTTTCTAAAATGATCAATTTTATCTCATAAATTATCAAATATAACATTGTCTTCTCTTTTTCGCTTATATTTATTTCAAACGTTTTCAAATTCATACATTTGTAAAAATGAGAAGATTTCAAGATTAGAATCTAACACATTTCAATGTTAGAATCCATCCATTTCACTTGTGTAAAAATCTCATTTCAGTAGAAATTAATCACATCTCTATCTTCTTCTTTGTACTTACGGTAGAAATTGTAGATTTTGTAGTATAAATCATGAAAATATATATAAATCTGAGTATGGATTGTAATTTTTATTTTAAATTTCTGTAAATTTAAATTTATTTGAATTGGATTAATTGAAAAATCAGTTCAAATGAATAAATTTGCGTTATTAACAGAACATGTTGGTCTGTTAACAAATGTTAGTAAATAAGGGTATTTTGATTTTTTACTTAAAAATACCATTTAAAATTATTTAATATAAATTAGGCTTTTACGTGATTCGATTTGACACGGCCATTTAGCCAAAGCGGCTATATCTTCTTTATTTTTCTTGAAAAGTTATCCGAGCCTTATCTCTTTCTCTCTCATTGCTTTGTCGATCTTTCCCTTTTTTCTCTCTTTGTGGGAATCACTCTTGGTGAGTGATGTGTCAAGAAATGTCTGGGTTTTTTTGTGAAGCAGAGTTGTTCGGCACCCTATTCTAGATTGGTGACTTTGGGGTCTAGTTTTGGAGTGATCTTTGAGAAAGAATGGAAATTAACCAAGCCCGACCTTTTGTGTTCATCATGGTGTTATTTGATGTCGGTTCGGAGAGAAAAAAACAATTAAGTAAAGTGTTGCATTGTGGTGATCGGCGGTGTTCTTGGTAGTTATGTTGGTTTCTTGTAACTTGTATGTGAACTTACACATTTGTTGTTCAATCTTATATGTTGAGGTTGGAAATTTGCACTATAGTGGTATCGAGCCTGAATTCTGATCTAGGGCGTGAGAAATCAAAAAGAAGTGTGTGGACATGAAGTTTGAAGTCGAATCATGGAGAATAAACTAGATTCGAACTTACGGCCATTTGTGCTCAGTTAGAGCACGGTGGAAGCGTAAAGGTTGGATCTAGCTTTGCTGTTGTTACAGAAGACCAATCATTGATTGTGCATGGGCAACTTACGGTGGCGGCAAGTGTAGTACTTCTTCTTTCTGACTATTCAACTTCTATTGCGGTGTTGCAAACTCTATGACAAAAGGTGCTAGTCCTAGAGTACTTAAAAAATAAGTATTTTTTTAAATCTGAACAACAAATTTGTTCACGTGGATTAATTTCTTGAACTCTTTTACTAAAAGCGTCTTGTTTGTGATCATTATTTTAGTTTTTGTGCATTCTTATGTGCTCGTGTGTAATTTTCTTTGTGAAATCTCTAGTTTACGAGTTTGAAGATATTAGTGCTTAAATCTCTTATTGAAATTTGGTGTATCTCTGATTGAAAATTGGTATAATGTGCTTTAATTTGTTGTTGGTATATTGTTGCTGAATATAATGTCTTTTTTCTTGTTATCTTTTATTCATACCTAGTCTGCTCTTTTTTTCCTTGACCTAAAATCAAGATTCTCCTTGAATCCTGGGATTTATAGGACAGTGTATACTGTATATACTGTAACCTTAGGAAATAACAATTTATTTGTGATTCCGTATGATCCTTAAGATCTTGTAATAATTGTTTTGTTTCTTTTGTGTGTCACAATTTGATAAGTGAAGCTATTTTTTTTTTATTCGGATATGATTTTGTGTGTTGTGTTTTGTTGGTGAAATTGAATAATTAAAATGACAATCTACAACTAGGGTTGAGCAAAACTTGTGAGAAACAAAACAAATTGGACCAACCAAGCCGATCGGTTTGGGTTGGTTTCGCACTAAATTGGGTTGAGTTTGGGATTGATGGTCAAATTTTAGGCCGAGTCGCGAGTTACCTATTAAAAACTAAGCGATCCAACCCAACTCGGTAAATAAAAAATTATTTACAAAATTAAAAATTAATTTAATAGCATTCAAATAAAAATCAAATTGGAATGTAATTGGAATTGACCCAAATTGATTTGGAATCAAAATTTAAAAAATTACCTAGCAAATTCAAAAAAAAAATTAAAAAAAAAAATGCCCCAGGGTGTATTGGACCTAAAAAGAAATGGGGAAATTGCCTATATATTACTTGTACATGACTCATTTCAAATTAGGTCAGGACATTTTTCAAAATTGTTATTAAATCATACTTTAACTAATTTTTAAGTTAATTCCAAAATTACCCTCCACAAGCATTGGCGTCTTCTTTCACATCTCTACAAATCTTACCTCTATCGGTCACTTGGGCATGGGCGAGTTGATTGGTGACCGTCCAGTGGTTGCACGTTCGGTGAGGAGGTCGCGGTGGCGCCAAGGGCTAAACTGAGGTCCGCCGCAATTTAGGTCTTTGTTTTTTAGCGTAGGGGCTGAATTTGATCGTGAGGCCGGGTATGGGTGCAGACGAGGTTGACCAAGGTGGTCCTCCCATGGTGAAGTCACAGGTCCGGTGGTTTGAGGTCGGATCTACCATAAGAAACACAGTTACGGTTTATTATTTTAAAGCGTTTCTTGCTTTCTCGTGTTTCTTCACGTGAATCAATTAGTTGGAAATACTACTGTTCTCGTTAAATTCCAATTTCTAATTGCAAGCAGGGAAATAGAAGTTCAAAATTACATTCATTCAAGGTTTAATTCTAGTCTCGCCGTCGGTGGCGGTGGATATTGAGGCATTGGCAGACCATGGGTTATACACATTCACATGCTTCACATACACAAAGTGTTAGTATTTGGATTTTGAAAAGAATCGAATTGTATGTGAAGAAGATTATGAAGAATAAAGATATGAAACAAATATAGGTGATAATGCTCCACCATTTGATTGAATTGGGAAAAATAGAGAAGTGAAATATATTGATTCAATACTATTACCAGAGTGTGAGTTGATCTTTGTATTAAGTTGGCCATTAGATTATTTCTTTGTGTTATTAGTCATGTGTGTTGTTTGATACTATATTATACAAAACGATTATCACAAAATATTATTATAATAGAAATGATATAGAATTCACATACATGCTCGAATTTTTAATATAATATATTTTTGAAATGGTTTTGACGAGTAGGTCGAAGACGGTTGGCTTTACTTGCTGGGTACAATAGATTTTAGTCGTTTGAAGTCGTCTTCTTAGCTTAAAATAGCAATCTTTAATTTTTCATATTAAAAGCGTTATCATGGATAAATGTATCTTAATATATTAGTATCATACATGAAAATATCTTAATAAAACGATTATCACATACACAAACTACAATCGATAAAATAACGATGTCATAGGTTGAAATATTATCATAATAAAAAACATTATCAAAGATAAAACATGGTATAAGTATACCATATCACTTTATCTAAATAAAAGCGATATCATAGATCACATTTCTTTGAATGAATTAATTATATTGTTCTTAAAATGCTCCATTAGTAGTACAAAACTATTGATACTGTTTGCATTCAATAACATTAAAATAGTATTATAGATGTTTTACTAGTTGAAGTAATTATATTGTTCTTAAAATATTCCATTAGTAGTATAAGACTATTGATACTGTTTGCATTCAATAACATTATCATAGATATTTTACTAGATGAAGTAATTATATTGTTCTTAAAATGTTCCATTAGTAGTATAAGACTATTAATACTGTTACCATTCAATAACATTATCATAGATTAAAATATTATAATAGATTAAAATAGTATCATAGGTTGAAACCCTATCATAATAAAATAATATCAAAGATAAAAGCATGTTGTAAGTATATCATAAAACATTATCTATATAAAACAGTATCATAGACAAAACAATAGCATATATAAAACTAAGTACAAGATAGTTTAATGATTAAAGTAATGATACTGTTCTTAAAATATTCAATTAGTAGTACAAAATCATAGGTTTAAACATTGTCATAATAAAACAGTATCAAAGATAAAAGTATGGTATAAATATACTAATGTACATTAACTAGATAAAACAGTATCATACAAAACAGTATCACAATAAAATAGTATCACACAAAACAGTATCATTAAATTAGCTTTTTTCACAATTAAGGGTATGTTGATCTTTTAACTCTAAAATGTGATTTTAATTGAATTAAGTTTTGACCATATGACTTTAGAGCCCATAAGTACCAAAACAGTGATCGACCTTGAATTTACCTCAAAAAAATTGCCCAACAAAGAAAAAAATAGATTCAGTGTGAATTGGGTCTAAGCCCAAACCAACCAAACCTACCAACCTAACCCAAACATGGTCCATTTGGGTTGGGTAAAGTTTCAACCCGTGAGCGGTTTGGTTTGATTTGATTTCTCGTCAAATTGAACTTATTGAGTTAGGTTCAGGTTGGACACAAAACTAACCCAACTCAATCTATGCCCAGCTCTATCCACAACTTTGATTTTTTTTTTTGGCGGGGGAAGGTCTTTAACAGAAAATGAGATTTTTCTATTTGGAAACATAAGATGATGGATATAGTTATACAAGAAAAGGCTTCTAAAACTATTGATGACACTTTTCTTGCAACTTTACCACATGATTAAAATAAAGAATATGACCTAAACTTACTCAAAATAATCTTTTTAATACTCTTTAAAATTGATTTTTCTAAGGACTTAGATGACAAGATGGATATCTTTAATAAGCTAGTACAAGATTGTTGATGTTAGAATCTGCACTATCCTCGTGTCAACGATCTCCGGTCGATAAATCATCATCTTGTATATTACACATACACTAAGGCGGCGAGTTAGACACTAAGATCACCAAAGAAAAAAAGATTCGACAATCGTTGGTACTTGACGATCAAGTCAATGTTAGTATATGCAGGGACAACAATATACAAGAAAGTATTTCGATGTGGGAGGGACAAGCATGCAAAAAATTGAAAGCGAGTTTAAGGGTGAGAATAATATGTACCTTAGAACAATCGGAGATGTTGTATTTATAGCTTCAGAGTTCTAATTGATTTAGGTAAGTAGTCAATTAGATATCTGATCGGATTCTACTTTCTTATAGGATAATGGTGATTGATTGACAATGCAATATCCTAGATTGTAGTCCTTATTTGAGTTGATTCTCATTATCACGTTGCCCTATCTTTAGGAGATTGAGATTTGATTTCTTTGTGAGGATCCACGTGTCAATCAAACATAATCTTTCTTTGAATATATCTCTGGTCATTCTAAAATTTCGTAATGCCTGCGAGCTATGAAAGACTCGGAGACCGACAAAGCACCCTGGGTCGGTTATGAAAGTCGGGGCCCTTTATGGGCTTCGCTGTATGTAGTTCAGGAATGCTAAGATGTTGATGGGTCTCCGAGACCTTCTATGAATTCAAGAGGCCCTCGTTGGGCTTAGGAGGCCTTCGTGGGGCCTAACTTAGACCTTTACTGGGCCTAGGAGGCCTTACTAAAATTTGGTGGTAACAATAGTCCTCAAGTCCAAGCCTATTATCTATGGTAGGCGTCGGACTTTGAAGAAGTTCTTTTCTTTGTTGACTTTTTTTTATGACTAGACGTCAAATACTATGGTGGGCCCTCACCTTGATTGAAATTTTTGATGGAGTTCTTCGTACATGTATACTTAAATTCTTCGAAGCAGTACAGTCTCCCAAGCTCGAAGCTTGTTTATTCATAGCGAGTGAGGGCTTTGATTGGTTTGGCCTCAGGTGACGTGTCCTTGTTTGGTTTGGGGTAGGTGTGATTCTGACCAAGCCGACAATCAGCATTGTCAGGTAGGCAATGATAAACGAAGCGTTAGTATCATCATTACTGCAGGTGTGTGGGAGACATTTTGGGACGAGTGTGGCGTGCGTCTTTTTCCTTCATTAAATGCCTAGGGTTTTGTTTCCTGCCTGTTGCCATGTCTTTGACACGTGTTCGCTGGATGGACGGTTCAGATTGTATCTTTTGAATTCAATGGTAAGGATTGGGGGTCTCATTTATATAAACCGTTGCTCCTTCTAATAATTTTCTTTCATACGCATCTTCTTCAAACTCTCACGAGTGTTACGCGAAAACAACGAGAGGTTCGAGCAATTTCTGCGAGTAAGAAATTCTATTGTCTTTATTCATTGAGTCATTAAGTAAAGTTGTAGAGTTTGTTATGCGCTATTTCTTGTATCTCTGTGTACTTTTCCAAATTTCCTATTATGGTACATTGTTTACGCTATCTTCTCTGGCAACTTTATAGGTTTCTTTATTTAGTTAAAGAAAAAATCAACAATGTCGTCCAAAATGAAGATTCTCGAATCGATCGACTCTTGATCTTGAACACGAGATTATGGGTGAAGTTCCATCATTGTCAGAAGGCGAGATGAGGTTGAGCAAAAGCCGACTATTGCGTATCCTCCTCCGGCATCTCACAGTCGGAGGAAAAAAGCACTAGAAGCCCGCAAAAGGCGAAGCGGGAAAAAGCAATGAGGACATTGGAGTTTACGAGATGAGGATGTCGTTACACAAAAGAAATGCCACAGAAACTTGGCAACTTGCGAGGTTAACAAACTCGGTTGTTGTAGCCTTGATGGTCCGCTCGAGGATAAAGGAGGCAGACTTGGAAGATATCGAGGCTTTCTTACGATATCTCGCCTCTGTTGTGCTCATGGCCCCTGGCACCTAGGATCAAGCCGATGACCCCCCCGGAAGGATTCGTTGCCATTTATGAGCCACGATACAGCAAGGCCTTCGCCTCGTTGCACTCCTTCTTTCGCGAAGTTTTGTGTGATTTCAACCTAGCCCCATGTTCGATAACGCCAAATGGATAGGGCGGATGGTGGCCGCATTCTTATTGTGGAGGGTTCTTTGAGGTTGGAGGATTTATCCCCAATGGAATTTGAATCAATTTATCGGCCTTATCGGTCTGGTGGTTGGTTTAACATATCTACCCGCTCGGGCCAAAAATAGAGGACGGCTAGTGATAGTCCCAACAAGGTCAACAAGCTGGAATGTGATATTCTTCTTCATGAGGGAGGAGCCGAGAACTTAGGCGGAGGATTCCCTTCCCAATGTGTCCATTCCTCGTCGCATTGGAGAACTCGGTATATCTTACTATCTTGTGTGGTTTATAATCCTTCCTCGAACTTAATGTTTCGTTTATCTTTGCAGTTGTGGGAAGCCGCCATTCTCGAAGAGAGACCAAGGTGATTTGAGGTTAAAGTGGGCCAAAGTTCGTGTACTAGGCAATGACTTTAGGAGCATTAGCAACCTACTCGGGGATCACATCTTACTAATTCATTTTGGACTAATGGGTAAGCACCGTGACTTTCGAATTATGTGAGAGTTGTGTCAACGATACGAGTTTTGGTTATTAGTGCAGGCTTTGCGTTTGCTTTCAAGAGATTCTGCCTTCTCTCTTGTCGGGGTGAGGGTGAATCTAGTGTCATGGCCCAACCTTAGTCTCGAAGATATTGGGACGCGGTGCCTCTCTAGAGATACCTCTTCCGACTCCTACATCCTATTCCGGACATGGCCGTTTCTCTTCCACCTCCGTCTCCTATCCTCTAACAAGACAATGGAAAGAAGATTGCGAGAGAGGAGGCGAACAAGGCCCTTGGCGGAAAAAGCTCCGGAGGCGGGAGGGGCTTTTGAAGGATGCTCATAAAACTAGGTAAGGCGAGGAAGGTCGTGCGTACCTTGCTTTGAACCCTACAAAATGGGATGTTGATGCCATGAACTCATCTTTGTCATTCGATCGATTGGAGCGCGTTAGGATCATTTCTCACTGTAGAGAGTTGGATTATGCTCTGATGGAGATGCTCCATGCGACCCCAGAGATAGCCACAGCGAGTGTCCACAAACATGGACTTTGACGTAGGAGAAAGCCGATAAGAAGGCCTCCATGAGCAATCTCCTGCAACTGGCAGAGATAACTATAGTTCAAGGGCTGATTTTGAACAAGGAAGTCTGCGACACCACTGGCGGCTTTGAGGGCAAGTTCGATGGGAGGAGGCCAGTCGAATAAGCTCTCTGGATTTGAAGGCGATGAGTGTTGAAAAGCCAGTGAAATCGAGATAATGGGGCCCTTGATTTCAAAGCTGGGCGCTTTGGTGGCCATAGGGCCGATTGAAGGCCAAGTATGAGGTCGAGTTGAAGACAACGACTAATATCTTGAAGTAGGCCGGGAGCGAGGAAAAGGGTTCTTAGAACATGAGAACTTGGCGAGGACCGTGCGTTCGATTCTTTGAAAGTGCCGTTACCACGGCCAATAGAAATTTTGAGGTTATAGTTCTTGAAAAGATAAGCAATTTGGTGAGGCTAGGGCGAAAGGTGAAGGTGGAGCGGGCCGAGGCTAAAGCGCGAAGGCATGTTGTCTTACAATGAGGTGTTCTCAAACACACTTTGCAGTATTCGCCCTCGCCAATCTCTTTATGATGGTCGGTGGGGAGCAATTGGTTGAAAGGATCGGGAGGTTCACCCAAAGGAGAAATGATGACATATGCAAATGGCGCGATAGACTTGCACATGTGACTTATAAGGAGATTAACCACTTTAGTGATAAATGTGTATTAGTAAAGGCGATGTCGATATGTCGTTTTTGTGATTATTGTGTGCAATTGGTAAACATCACAAATTGTCTTTGTCATCTAGTGTGCACAAAAGTACAAAAATATTAGAATATATACACTTAGATTTATGGGGCGGCTAGTAATAGAAGTGGATGTGGGTCGGGTCGGGTTGGGTAAGTTTTGAGCCGTAAAAATTTGGTTTGGAAAAAAGTAAACTAAAATCGACCCAATTTTTGAAAATTAGACTAAAAAAGCTGACCGGCCGATTCGATTCGGGTCGGGGTTCGATTTTGAACCTAGTTACATCTTATTTAATTTTCTTTTAAAAAAAATTGCCCAAAAAATCTATCTGAGTCGGTTCGAGTCGGTCGGGTTGGCGATTTTTTGTCCACCCCTAGCTAGTAATCTCACGTCATGTGGTAATAAATAATTCTTGTTTATTATAGATGATTTTCTAGAAAAGTAAGGGTTTATCTTTTAAAGGATAAATATGATAATTTCAAGAAATTTTTATAATTGGAAAACACAAATGGAAAATCAAATTAGAAAGAAGATTGAATTTCTACGAACTTAAATCCTTGAGTTTTGTAATGCTGATTTTGATAATGTGTCTAAAAAATGTAGTTTTACAAGGTAAAAATGTTTATTACACTCTCCAACAAAATGGGATAGCGGAAATGATAAATCGAACCTTACTTGATAATATTAGTTGTATGATGTTGAGTTCCGACATCCCAAAATCTTTCTAGAGTGAGGCTATTGTAACAACATGTTAATTGGTTAATTTGACTCCATCATTTACATTAAATGTTTACACTCCTTATGAAAAATGATCTAGAAAATATCTTGATTATTACGTGCTTAAAACTTTTGATTGTGCTAATTTTTCTCATCGGAGGTAAAACTTGAACTAGAGCTAGAAAATGCATTTTTCTAGGATACTCGAAAGGATGTTAAGGGTATAGGTTATAAGATAAAAGCCAAAAGGATGTGAAGATCATTATAAGTCGAGATGTTACTTTTAATGAATCTAAAATGCATTGTTTAAAGCTTGGATTTTGAGCGGTGAGTAAAAATCGATGAGGAAATAATAGTGATCATTGCGGATGGAGTTAGAAAAAGTGAATACGCATTATTCCTAACACCTTGATGAGGTGGAGAACCTAAATTAGTAAAAATAGCAGCGTTTAGATGAGGAAAGATGTGAGGCTGTGGTGAAAAATATCTTATTATCAAGAGCTAGTTGATAAAGAATCAAACAAATGCGATGAGGAAATGAAGAAGCGAAACAATCGGTTGAGTGGTTTAAATCAATTAAAGCGTATATGAGTTCTCTAGCTAAAAATCAAACTTGGGAGTTAATCACTAGACCTAAAAATAGTCTATAGTTGATGAAAAGTGGAGGTTTTAAGGTGAAGAGGGTACCACTAAAGCTAAACCTTTGGGAATTAAAATTAAATTAGTATTTAATGGTTACGCTTGAAAAGGAATGTATATATTATAATGATATCTTTTCTCCGGTTATTAAACGATTACGCCGTTAGAATCATACTTTTGATTGCATATTTAGCTGGACACTTGAACAAGTTAATGGCGCATGGAATAGCCCCTAAGTGAAAAGTTGTAGGGGAAAGTTAGGTGGTGGTTACAAAAATGCGCATTTTTGTAACAATAGGAATCCTCTAGTCGGAATCTTCACACCAGTCGATATTCATCAATACTGTCCATTTTGGGAGGGCTTGTGCTCATCTTAACCACTCACGAATTTCTTTCGTATCTCCAGTGATTCGAACTTAAGATCTCTACTTATGAGGTACTTAAGTTGAATCTTGGTACCAATTGAATAGTGTGAGAACTTAATAAGTGCAAAATTAGCACTTATCGCTTAGAGTTGACAAAATATATTTCATTGATAACTCTAAGTGATAAGTGCAAGAGTTTAATAATGAGAACACAATAAGTGCAAAACCGCACTTATCACTTAGAGTGACAAAAATATATTTCATTAAATGTAGACATTTGTGAGTTACGTCAAGTAGTTTATTGTTTAATTAAGTTATTTTGTTCGTTTATGTAAAAATTAAGTGTAAAGTCAAAATTTAATTGAAAGAGCACATATTTTGACTACTAAAATTGTACTTATTTTGGCCACTAACATTAAGGATTTGGAGGACCAAAGTGTAAAGATGTAAAAAGTTGAAGGACCTAAGATGTAATTTTGGAAGACTTAGCGAAAGATAATTAAAATTTGGAGACCAAAGTGTAATGATATAAAAATATTAAGGACCTAATTTTCAATTTTGGAGGACTTAACTAAAAGATAATTGAAAATATAGGAATGGAGTGAACACTATATAAAGTACAAGGTTTCTATGCAATAAATAACGATCTATTGTATGCCACATCACCATTTCACAATGAAAACTTAGCAGAGTGACCGTTTGAAGAATTATATTTATTAGTGACCCAGTATTTGCAACTTTTGAACTTGATGTTTGTTTTAAAATTTTATGGTAACTTTAGTGACCGTTAGTGAAATTAACCTATTTTTTATCCACGCATTTAAATAAAACTTATAACTTCAACTCATTTATTATCGACACGTTCTATAGGACCCACAATTTATAAGCACTTAAAATTAGGATTAATTACACTAATGGTCTCCATTCTTTCATGTTTATAACGATTTCATCCTCATTCTTTTTTTTAGTAGATATCATCCTCATTCTTCTATTTATTCTCACGGATAGTCCCCAAATTACTATTTTCACTATTACGATAATTCTTTGACAATTTTGCCCATTGATTAAATAAATTAAATAATAGGAAAAATACAATATAAAAATTACAATTGGATCCTAACCTATTCAAAAGTACAAATAAATCATAAACTTTTATATTATTCAAAATAATTTAACAAAAAAACAAAACAAAACTCCATTTCATCTTCCCCAACTCCTCCTCATTCCCATACCCACACTTCTTCTCCTTTCCATACCCTCACCACTACCATCCACACCCATTGCCATTGCGCATCCTCTCTGCTTAGCCTCGGTGTAGTTTCCAGAGGCCAAGCCCGAAGAACTCATTTTGGGCAACCCAGAGTGTGATAGTGGAAAGGGGCAAGTAAAGTTCGATGTTGAGACACTAATAAACAAGCTTTCTAGCCTCCCATGAGTTTGTCGTGAAAATTAAGTATACTAAGAAAAGCGCTCAGTTGTTTGATTTGATGCACCGAAGGTGTTGAGCTCGGCTAGACACTTTACTGCGCCACCCGATCCGATGGATTTAGTCTCATCTGCTGGAACACCATTCGACTCCAAAAGTCTGTATAACAATTATTCACCTCCATTAACTTCTCTAACAATTGGTGACACTTAAATTTGTGTTTTACCAAATATCACTTTGAGGCAGAGCGTCATTTGCTGGCGAGGAAATGAGATTTCCTTCGTTCAAATCCCAAATGGAACATTGGGATTTAGGGCAATTCATCGAGTTGGAATTTTCTTGCGGGGTTTTGGAGGTACTAGTCGGGTTTTGTGCTGGGGGCGACAATAATTATGTCTCTATACAATCGAAGTTCTCAAATTTTCAATATCGAATATTCAAGTTGGTGGAAGACATGC
Organism: Forsythia suspensa; assembly: GCA_023638005.1. Taxonomy (NCBI): domain Eukaryota; kingdom Viridiplantae; phylum Streptophyta; class Magnoliopsida; order Lamiales; family Oleaceae; genus Forsythia; species Forsythia suspensa. Next base: position 33,103,513 of record CM042666.1, read on the forward strand.
ATGTGGAATGGATAATTCGGGAGTGGTGATTTGCAAAGGAAATAATGATAATAGTCGAGTTGGATGTGCTATCAAATTCTTCATCTGATGCGGTGGGCTTGCCCTCGGGTCGAATCACGATGGGGGTGGGGGTGTTGGGGAAGATGAAGTGGAGTTTTGTTTTGTTTTGTTTTGTTAAATTATTTTGACTAATATAAAATGTTTATGATTTATTTGTCTTTTGAAAAGGTTAGGGATCAATTGTAATTTTATATTATTTTTTTCTATCATTTAATTTATTTAAGTCAATGACAAAATTGTCGAAAAATTATCAAAATATTGAAAAAATAGTTATTTGAGGGCCGTCTGAGAAATAAATAGAAGAATGATGATGATATCTAACTTTAAAAAGAATGATGATGAAATCGTTCTAACACAAAAATAATAGGGACCATCGTGTAATTAACCCTAAAAATTAATTTCAGCACCAAACATACAGTAAGTCCTGCCTTTTGTGGTCATTGTGATGTTGAAGGAACTTGTACAATTGGCGGTCGGTTTGGAGTGAAGAACAATATGTTGAGTGTTGTACTGTAGTGACCGAACTGTGTTTTTGGTGTTTATTTTGGTTTTAGTAACTTGTGTGTTTAAATTTACAAATTTGTTGTTCAATCTTATGTTGAAGTTGGAAATTTGTACTATAGTTCCTTTTCAGAAAAATCAGTACCGTGTAAAGATTGTTTTTATGTTAGGATTTGGGTCTTATTAAATGATGTTTAATAAAGGTTAAAGTTTTGTATACGAGTTATTACAATAGTGTTCTGATATAAAGTTTTGAGAATTTTTATTTCTCCCTTCCTTTGTTTGTGACTTCCTGCCCATGTCATTATCATTATCAGTTTATAGTTTTGGAGGAGAATTCTTGAATCTTACATGCTCATGACCTGTCTGGTTCGGTTGCGAGTTAGCCCAAAAACTAAACAATCCGATGTGTGCCCACCCTTAGCTACGAGATTGAAAGTGAGAATCATTTTTGAAAAGAACAGAAGTTGGAGACCCAAATTCTACCTTATGCATAAAACATTGTACTTTTCTAGTATAAGTGTAAAATCTAAATATTATTTGATTTCAGTAGAGTTAACAATCAAGTAACAAATGCTTTCTAAATAAACAATTGGATAAAAGGAAATCAAAATCATCACTATAAAATTTGACAATATAAATCAATTAGAACAACTCCACTAAGAAGGAAAAAAAAATAGAAATAGCACCAAGGTCACCTTTCAAAGGATCGCCATTAAGAACAATACAACCCATATTAACGCAGTAAACACGATAAACAATAAACAGAGGGAGCAAAATTTTTGGTACAAAAACCTGATTCTCTTGCCTTGTACAGGTACATAAACAAACGAGCTGAGAGTTAAAATGCATCCCAACCCACAATCTGGCATGTAATTTGTTGCTGGTATTGGCTATATGTGAAGTTACCCTTCCTCTTTCTGAAAGAAAGATTTTATTAATAATTTTGTCAACTTATAAAGACTTCCATGGTTATTTCCAATGCCCCGGCCAAATATTCTCTATACTTCAAGGCGTTCTGAATGTATTCAATATTTTTGTCTCCCAAGTTTCAGCTTCCAATTATCACTGTTTACGGCTTGAACATGCGCTCTGATTCAATCTCAGATTGAGTGAAGATTACATTCTCTTTAGGTGTCAATGCATTGCTTGTGTTCAACTGGAGTGGTATTAATATGCTCGTCAGGAGACTCAGGACCAAACTTCCTTTCATGAGGAGACTGCCATTTTGCTTGCAAATAAGCCAAAGATCTCCAGGAGGTAGAGGCATTGAATTCTGTTTCAGAGAAGATCTAGCAGCTTAGACCATTACCTGAAGGTATTGTTTAAGCTTTGTAAAAGAGCCCACATAAATGACTGGAAGAGAATTCAATAAGCTGTCATAGGATTCAACGGCTCTAGCAATCTCAAAGTGGCTCCGAGTCTATGTCAATAATCAATCGGCATCCAGAATCATTGTAGCCAACAATGTCAATGTATTCATGATCCCTGAGCATATAGAGTTAAAAAACATGGTGTAAGTTAATAAGTTGATTAAATAAGATGCAACTCGTTAGGCAAGGAAGGAAAGCCAAAAGATATGTTGACCCACCCCTAACAACACAACACGCAACAAATATTAACACCGCCCAAGTCTACAGTACCATTTCTTAGCACTCAGGGGTTTCCCATGGCGAGTAATGCTACAGAACAACTATATTACAAAATTGTGGAGGGACCAGTATTGAAATTAAACCATTAATTTCCTTTCCATAATTATCTAATAATTGTCAAAATTATTGCCCAAGTCTGAAGAATTAGCTTGCTGATTTGCCAAGAGCAGTATCTGCTTTTGATGAGAAGTTACTAAATCTTCTTGTACTCGCACTTGAAATACACTAGTTGACAGGAAGGATTATTTACCTCCAGGAACCTTGCCGCTCCTTGCCACCTGGATGTACACACACGGAATCATAACCAGAAAACCTCAGAAGCTTCACCAGAAAAACCTGATGCAGCTCGCACTGCAAAGGCCTGATTTCACATTGTGAAGATCTCTCTCAGTGATCGAAAGCGCATAGTGAATTCACCACCGACAATATGTCACGTTGATGATGATCCACCACCAACCTGAGATACTGAAAATCACATCAAACAAGTCAGGTGAAAATAAACAAACTATTTGATGATTAACATTTTTTTTTACAGTAGAAGCAAAAGGTCGTGTGGGTGGTACAACAAACAAAATGATGACGCATAAAGAAAAATGGAAGCCAGCTCAAGACTCATTTACAACACAACACAACAACTACTAGCCAACATAATGTGTACTGATTCTTTATCGCGTTGATTATATAAAACTAAATTAAGTTGCAAAACATGCCTCTTTACCAAAATCTTCTCCATGGAGCACGTGACACTTTGACTATATTACATGATGACTATTTCACCACGTCAAGAGTTTTATAAGTGCTTGCATTAGAGGATTCAAAACAGAGCTATATGAATACATAACATATAAGCACAAAGGAGAGTTTTTACAGGCATACGAGGTCCTGTAACATAAATATGCATTAAACTATTCCAAAAACAAGGAAGCGTTAAAAGCAATTCTCACAAAAAAGTATTCTTTAAGTAGAGGTCACCATTGTCTGAGGGACTAGGCAGCGCAGTTTCTCTCGGAATATATTTACATAAAAAAAAAAAAGGGAATGTGCTGCTATTCTACTCTATTGTTTCCATTGTCTACTTCATCAACTTAGTATATTTAGAAAAACAATCTACAAGTATCCCATTTCACATTTGCAGAGCGATAGCGTCATAAATTCAGACATACATAAAATGCCCACAGAGTGTAGGTGTCTTGGTCTTAGAATGACAACGTTTCTTCCAAAATAACAATGAAACTACTATACAAATTGCAAAATACCATGAAACATAATTAGGATCTCACGAAAACATAAGCGATATGCAACTAGTTGTGTTAAGATGAGTGTTATTAGAACCGGCCCGGCCGGTTCAACGATAAGCGGGACCAAAATCGATTTGGTTATGAAGAAAAACCATCTATTTAAAACCCCATCCAAATATCCGATTTTGAGGACCTGTTGAACATTTCCCAATTTCACGATTTTAAAGTCATTCTTTACCCAATTAATTGTAATTGGCCATTGAAATTCATTGTCTTTGTGCACGAAATGGATCAAAAGAATGAAAAGTCAAACAAATTGTTTTTGAGCTTCAAAAACTTGTTTTTAATTTTTTTAGATTTTTTGTAAATTTTTTAAATTTTTAAAAATCACCGGGTCTACCCTAGTTCAACTATTTGACCTTGACCATTTCTCTTTTCGAGTTCATACTCGGGTCGATTTTTAAAACATTGGTTAAGATGTAAAAGCAATAGACAGACCCTTCAGAATATTTTACAACTTTTCAATAGTTCCATAGAGGTAACACCACAGCTCGAAACTTTTACTTTCCTCAGCCAGATGACAAAGTCTCAACTATTCATTTCAGCTTATGCTCAATAGGATAAAATTAAGTAAATCTTTTTCCACTTTTGAGGGTAAATATGGTTTCTATTCGGGAAATTGCATCTTTCCAAATTAATTCCAAATCTAAAACATTAATAAGAATATAAAACAGATTACACATTTTCAAATTCATATCAAGAAATTAACAAATCACGAAAAGAAAAGAGAGAGACACTTACGGAGATTTTTTCAGCGAGCTGCGCGAGCTCAGAGAGGAAGAATCGCTATCGCTGCTACTCGAAGACTCGGCCCCACCACTATTTTCATTCTCCAAGAAATCACTCACCATTGTTGCCAAATCAAGCTCGCTCTCCTGGCTGAATGCACCGCCTCCGCCACTGCCACCCAACCTCAGGTTGGCCCACGAGTCACCATCGGCGCAATAACCCTACAGTCCATCACACCACCAACGCCAACAATGCCCGTGTATTAAAATTCACCAATACCTTTTTTTAAAAGGTAAAAACACATAATTTTAGAATTTTTTCATTGTGAAAGAAAATTTATTTAATAAATTTAATTTTTGCAAAAGAAAAATGAACCAAAACCCTATTGCAACAAATTTATTAATATTTTCGCTATAAAAATCGGTATTAGAAAATCTCCATCTTTTGTCCAGAAAAAGACTGCAGTTCGAAAAATTAAGGAAAGGAAAATTATAGAATTCTGTGTTAATCAAATTCAAAATTTCTGAACTTTATGAATCTATGGAACAAATAAATCATTTGCTTATATAAAAAAAAATGAAACCAAAAGTTCAACCGAACAAGCTGTCAAACGACATGAATTGTGTTCTTGAATTATGCTTTTGCAATACACAAAGAACTAATGAAAAAAATCGAAACATACTACACTTAACCAAGAAAAGAAAATATATAAATAAGAAAACAGAAAACAAAATTGAATAGCGATAAAATCGAAGGGTTTTCTCTTCTTGTTCTGGGAATTATGAGAGAGAGAAAAAATCAGGGTCAAATTCCGCTTTTCCAATAAACAAACAGGTAATGAAAAATCGAACCATACTACACTTATCAAAGAAAATGAAAACAAAATTGATTGGAAATGATAATTGAAGGGTTTTCTTATTATTCTGGGAATTATGAGGTCAAAACAGGGATTTTTATGATCAAAGGGGTGAAAAGAAAGTGAAGAAATTCTGTCGGTGCCAGCCAACCCAAAGGATGAGAACAAAAAACAATTGGCGAAGGGATATTTATATAATTTTCTGTGTGAGAAATGACGAAAAAGGGCTCGTGGGTGTTTCGTGATGACCAAGTAAACATGTCGACTATCACATTCACGGGAAATCCGTGGGAAATGGATAAGGTGAAAATTAGATGAAATGAATGTGGACGGTAAATCAGGGGATATTCGTTTTTTGTTCGTTGGATTCATTTATTATTAGGGCTATTATAACGTATTTCAATTTTGGTATAAGATTTGTGGTTAATGTCATTTTCATTGCCCGCCCGCCCATCCTGAAACATGATTGGAAGAGAAGTCGAGTCGGGTTTAGTTGATTCTTTAAGTATTTTCTGAAAATAGTTAATTAGGATTCATTTATATTGTTCAAGTCACAGTCGATTCGTTGTTTCATTAAAAATATTGATTAATTATAAGGCCCGAAGGTGTCATGTTGTTGACATACTTTGTTTTGGAAAAAAAACCCAATGTAATATATTGAGATGAATGGTTAGTGTTATGAGTTAAGTATATACAAATGTACGATGTGTAATGTATATGATTGTATTATATAACATGTGACAATGAGCTAATATTGAGGTGCCACATCTTTTCATTGACACAAGTTATTAGAAGGATAAAATTTATTTTCAAAGTAATTTTTATTTGTAAGTGACTATTATCTCATTGAATTGAATGTCCCTCACCTTTTTGAATCGATCTCTTTAAGAAGCTTTAACGAGAATAAGAAATTTTCATTTACCATTATTTCATAAATTACAAAGTTCAATCTGAAGATTTCAACATCTCGATAATTATTCAATCTAAATTTTGGGAGTGTAAAATTTGTTCATCAAATCAATAAACTTAGAAGTTTCAATAAAAGTCTACTAACCTATTTTTAAGTTGAAGACACCGTCATTTTTAGAATTTGTTCTATACATTTGAAATTTCAAAACACGTCATTTGCTTAAATAAAGAATGAAAGCAAGATTCTCAAAAATACAATTAATTGTGCAATATAATATAATTAGTTATAGTAGATCTTGCCTACAAACGAATTAAGAAAGTATATATGATATTAATAATTATTATCAAGAGAGATTGCAGAATTTAATGAATTACTTGGTCCTGAAGTCATGCCGGCCCTTTTAGAGGACTTTCTTATTTAGTACACGTTGCATATATTTTTATTTAAATAATGGGATAGAGTGTATTTTTAAAGTACAATAATTAAAAATAAATATTTTTGATTTCCGTTACCTTTGAGTAACATTGAAAATAAATATTAGTAAGGTCACACCTTGCAATTATAAGTTTTGTGTCAAGACATATTATATGAAAATATTATTATTATTATTATTATTATTATTATTATTATTATTATTATTATTATTATCATTATTATTATTATTATTATTATTATTATTATTATCATTATTATCATTATCATCACTGATTATTGTGTATAATTACTTTATCAGAACTAATATATTATTAATAAATAATAAATAACATGTATGCAAAATAAACATATAAGAAGAAAAGATTTGTTAACTAATGAGGAAATAATTTGTTCATCTCTAAAATGTATTGTGTTGCGTTGTAAAATATTAATATAATAATGATGAATAACTATTTAATTTGATATATTTACTATTTATATGGTACTCTACTAAAGTGTCTATTTGAATTGTAACTCCCGTGTTTATATATATATATATATATATTAGTCGTTGTTATAATAAATTTACACATATGAGTTCTGATTCTCTTTAAGAATTTTCCTCTTATTATTTATTTCTTAGTTTCATGACTCGTTATTAGCATAATTCTCCAAATTTCTGTTCTCGATTGTAGTACAAATAAAAAAAAATAAAAAAAAAGTCAATATCTATACGATTCATTCTTTCTAAACAAAAAAAGGAAAAGAAAAGCATGGTTCGTACTTCTGTATTTGAAAAGAAAAGAAACCCCAACTCCTTGAATGTGTGGTGTTGAAGTACTATATATTGGTGCAATTAGAATATTAACATATTTTACAAGTTGCACTCAACCAAATATAACTTTTTACGTAAATCTCATTATTGCAAGATATAATTATGTACTAACTCAAAGACATTGGAGTTGTGTTAAGTAAATTTTAGTTACCAATAGGGGCCGACTCACATGGAGTCATGCAGGGGTCAACATGCCACAAAAATTTTCACAACAAAAATAAAAAGTAACATTTACTCTAATGTGTCATTACCTTATGTCCAATAAAAATAAAACTAGATTTCTATTAAGAATTCTCAATAAAAATTGCTCAATTCCATATTAAAATCCACAACAGAATGAAACTTCACTCTGTGTCCATTAATTTTTCATCTCATCTCATCTCATACATTCCTCTCACGATCTTCTCTAAATTTTTTCTTCCTCTTCCGAATTTATTGACTCATCATCAATTTTTTCTACTTCAACTCAGGTCACAACATTTGAAATAAATGTGACGATTGAATCGATATGAAAGTCTATCCCTATCTTGATTTTTTTTTTTTTATCTTTTTTGCATATTTAAAAAATTAGTTTAGGGTTTGGGATAAAGTTAGTTCAATTATTTGTTTAATTGGGATATATTTCTTGGTCATACCTATTTGAGCTAACTTTGTGAAAAATATTTTTTGATTTTTATTTGAAATTTTTTTGTTGAACTTTTAAATTTTTTTTTAGTGAGTGGGTCAATCTAGTTTCTATCTAAATTATACAACCGTCTTTGAAAAAAATAACGTGTACAATGCTTATATGATTATTTGGTTGAGAGTAGCTTTATTTATGTTTCATTCTGAGAAAAAGTTGGATAGTCTTTTCTTTCTACTAACTATTCTCATCATTTCAAAATTTATTATATACTGAATTATGTCAATTCTATTTATTCATATTTTGAATTCTGTGTTCGTCATTAATTTATTGTTCTAATTATTTATTTGAACTTTATTTGTGATTTCATAGACGTTATATAGTCAATTGATTAAGCTAGCTTTAATTATTTTATCACTTTCTTGTGAACTCTTTTTTGTTATCATGTATCTTGTGAACTCTTTTTTTCTCCTCTCTCTTGTGAACTCTTTTTTTTCTTCTTAATTCATAGGCAAAAACTAAGTCGTTTGACAATATTGATAACGATATAATTATACGACGTTTTCAAATTATGAAAATGCATAGGCTACGATTGTAGTAAATATATTTACTTATTTTCATTAATGTTATGTTATTTTCTTTTTAAAAATAAAAATAAAAATTGCATCTACATTTTTGACTCCACAATGAAAAATATCAGCTCATATCATGATTACCAAAGATGTACTAGACATGATATTATTGTACAACTTGAAAGAGGCTATTTCAAAAATGGACATGAGAAAACATATTTCCCAAAAAAAATTATACACATAAGCAAGCTTGGAAGAATAGTGACTTTGATGTTCAACAAACTAGCTCGGTGATAATATGGTGATTTATTCACAAAAAGTATTGTCGACATTTACATTCAAAAAATTGGTGCTTGAGATAAAGAATATGTCTACTAAAAGATCGTCAATAATTAAGATCGGGGACAGTAGCTATATTCTTTTTCTTTACATCAAGTTATGTCTCATTGAGTTTTCTTGGCAATATTTTAATAAGACAATATTTTTTTTAATACTTCATAATTTAAAAATCAACTGTACGTACTCATTTTCATTCATTTGGTATTTTGTCTCACTTAATTTTCTTGACATTTATTTGTTTAATAGGATATGATTTTTTACACTAAGTGTAAATTACATAGAACATTCAGAAATATCTAATTATTACACTAACATTCTCTGTATTTTTAAAACTAAACAAAATAAATATACATTTTCTATTTCACTCTTTTAGCTCCATACTAGATTTGAAACCACCGTTACCCCACCCACCCACACACACACAACACAAGTTTCTTTAATTTAGATAAAAATAAATTTTTACCGTAATTTGACTAATGAATGTAAAATCATAAATAACATTAATAACTTAGATATTGATTCGTTCACAAACTATTTTCACTCATTCTTACGTGACAATGACAAAAATATGATAGTTTAAAACAATATATGACGTGAATAAAACATTAAAATTTTAATTAAATATGCATCTTCTGTAGTTAAGAGTACACAAACTACCTATACCATCAAGATTAAACATTGTTAATTGGTTAAGGTATTCGAATTAGAGATGAAATGTGAGCATTGAAATAGTCTAGTTATAGTCAACAAATATTGTAGATTAATAAAAATTTAGAAGACAGTTAGACTCTAATTTTGATTAATAAAATAATTAAAAAATAGGCGTAGCAGTTCCATACCAATATAAAGTACGATATTGTTAAAGTAAAACAAATTTAGTAGATGGGTCTCCTAAAAAGTAAAAACAATTAAAAAAAAATCAATGCTCGTAAGATTTTTAAGTGCGATAAATGATGTTATAACTAGTGTTCTAAAAGTTGTTTGGGCACGAGACGCGGCATCCATACATCGCTTAGGCCATAGGCGCACAATTAAGCGTTCGATTGTATTTTTAACCAAAAAGCAGCGTCTAGTCTTGCGTTTTGTTTCATTTTTATATTAAAATAAATAAATAAATTCCATCTTATCATTCTCGTTTAAGCGCAAAAATTTGAAGTTCGGCTTTCGTTAAGTCATGTTTCTGATTTTTTGAATACTGGTTTATAACTATTTTTTCAAGACAAATACGCAGCCAAATGTATGGATCCGGGTGTAATTATTTTTGAAGAGATTTTTGTTTGTTGTGAAAATGATATTTTCAAATATTAATTTTTGTGATTGATAAAGGAATAAACCCAATAGAGAGGGAGAAAATGGTAATTGGACAGGGGGACCACCCTAGCTGAAATAGGTCGGAAAAACAAACCTAAAAATAACAAAACATGTGCATAAAGATGAGAATGTTACCCATATGGAGAAATAATGGAGACATTTACACGTGAAAAATGGATTAGGCCGACCTAATCCATATAGAAGAGACTTAACACGACTTGTTTAGAGTTTTGATATGACTGGTTGTCTAAAAAGAACAAGAGGCCCCACACAGAATATGCCATTGAACTCAACATTTTATTTTATTATTTTTTTTTTTTAATTAATGTTTTGAAAAAATTGAAAAATTTGTATATGTTGTGGAGAGCTATTTAGGTGTTCACTTCAACAATACGCAAATATGTGTTTTCTAAAAAAGCCAAAAAAACGCATGTTATTAAGCACAGGCCAACATGATATAGACAACTTAAATTCTTTTTTTGTAAACAGTTTGAAGTCAAAAAAATTCAAGTGAGAAATTCTTTTGTAAGTTATAACAATACTAATTATCATTAATAACATGATAAAAATACACATACTTTTAAGGAAAAATTCTTCAACACGATAGTTTTATGTCTTGCAGCGTAGTAGGACCGAGTCCAACCAAATTACGATACTAAGGACGTGAGCGAACAACTCAAGTCTCGACACTTTCAATTTTTAATGGGTAAGAGAGAAAGCAGTGAGTGGACAGAGACCCACTCAACATCCGAATAATATAAGTGAGCGATCCTACAACGTGTAAATATAAACTGCATCACTAGAGTTTTTCTCACTTTTAAGAGGTTGGGGTGGAGAATTTTGTAGCCTTATGCTAGAAAGAAGAGGCCAAATGTATCATTTTAAATTCTAGTATACAACTAAATTATTAATTTAATTTGAATACTATAAAAATAAAATAAAAAATTGTGCAAAAAAAATCTCATATCATATTGATCTTCGTTTTATTTCTAGTTGATCGTTAAATTTACACTTTGTCCAATTGAGCCATGTTAATATTTGTTGTTTGCACTGGGGAAAAAAAAAAGATTGACTTAGCATTGTTTAATTTTACTAATTATCAATAAAGTTTTTGTTAAATTATAAATTGATCATTAAAGTTTTTATTTTTTTTTAACCTTATTAGCCATTGAAGTTATTAATAATTTCACAAAAGATAATTATATTCAAACTACAAAATTTATTTGTTGCACCACATTTTGATTGTATTTAAGGTTCTCAATCTTTATTCATTGTAGCACTTATGTCATCAACTTTTTTTCATCATTTTTTATCCTCAATCTTCCATTAATTAGCACATCTAAATCTTTAATAAAAGTTTCGTCCAAAAATCCGTTTGTAAGGAGTAAAACTACTTATTTTCCATCATATATATATATTTAAAAAAAAAATTACAAAAGTGTGACAAAATATTTTGATCTCATTTCAAAATCATAAAATAGAATATTTTAACAAAAATCATCATCAATGACGAGATGTGCTAATTAATTAGAAGGTTAAATATAAAATTTGATGGAAAAAAGATTAGGGATATAAGTATTACAATAGGCAAAAATTGAGTACCTTAAATTTAATTAAAATGTGGTGCAACAAAGAATAATTGTAGTGGCAATATAATCACACTTTCACAAATTGTCACTTGCTTAGTAAATCTAAGAAAATTACAATTTTGGTCACCAAATTTTATCTTCTTTAGCACTTGTATCCTAACCATTTACTCAACCTTTCATTTTTAATGCCCTTACCCTTAATAATAGGTTTTGGAGTGTTAAAAGGTAAATTGCCGACAAGTTTAAATAAAATTAAAACATACAAATAAAAAGAAAGAAAAAGAAAACTTGACCATTATTTCTCATCTAACGAAACCACATCTCCACCCAATAATAAACCACGAAATTTGCAACCAATTATCACTACAATCCCATGCTAGTAACCATCTACTATCTTATATGCGACATCACAACTCCCACATTACACAAAGCAACTACAATTTATCTTATATACCAATGTAGCAACCACGGTGTTTTGTTAGCTTTCAACTCAATGAAGAATTAGTGAGTAAAATATTGTTATGATTACCACTAATTAGATTTACAATTTCTTCTTAAAACTAATTTGTGTTTGAATCGAAATGTCTTAGTATCTATCTAAGCGATAGCTTTCAGTTTAAGATGAATTAATTTTTTTTTATATATATATATTTTTATTAATATATTTCTTCTCTATATGAACTTAATGATAAATTCACCTTCTAAACACTCTTGATCATTTAATAATTTTTTTTTGACATAATTAGTAAGGGCGATATGATTAACAAATTAAAGATTAGACATCGATTGTCAAGAAATAAAAGTTTAGGAGTTATTAAAGTGGATAAAGGTTGAAGATGATAGTTACAATTTTCTTTAAATCTATCATTATAACTTGAGTGACTATTTCTAAAATTGTTTAAACACTTGTGAAATTATGAATAATTATTAAGAAGATAAGAATAATATTTTAATAATCAATTTAAAATGTTGCACAAACTTGATGATAAGTAATTAAATTTTGGGAAAATTGCCAATAAGTCATCCATGGGTGACTTGTTTCTAATTAGGTCAAACACTTTCCAAAATTGTGAATAAGTCATATGAATTTATCTAATACCATAATTACCCACATGTCTGTTAAACCACTTTAAGCGGTTTCATCAATTCATGATTCTTATTCAAAATTGCCATTAACAACTTTCTTCTCGGATCTCCCGTCGGCGATCACATCACGGCGCACCTCGTAGTCGGCGTTATGTGAGCCGCCACCTCTAAAAACCTTGTTTTGTTTTGCAATTGCTTATTTCATGAATTTTATGGTTTTTAGATTCTGTTTCTCTTCTCAATCATGGAAGGTGGCCTAATTTTACTTTGTAAGTATATTTGGACACACTTCCCATAAAGTTCTTCGGTGGGGATTTTAATGGTGTTTTGCGAAAATTATGTGATAATTGGAATTCATTAGAAGTCGACACTATTTTATTACGTTATTGTATTCACGGACATGATAGGTGTTTTCTAAGGAATGAGGAAGAATTTAGGAACATGATTTCCTTAATTTACCTTTTGAATTGAAATTTGTTGATATTAGTGTTTGAGACTCTAAAAGCGATATCACTTGATTATAAAAGCGATTATCACATGATTGTGATCTTGTTTTTCGAAATGAAGGATCTGCCATAACTACATATTGTTCTTCAACAAATAGTAGGGCATTACTTTCATCAAGTTGGTCAAGCATAATCACTCATGTTGGACGAGAGGTTTGAGAGAGGTGTAGCTGAATTTAGAGATGCTTTATGCAAATTTTCGATTGAGAGAGGATTTAAGTTTGATTACATGAGAAATAACAATGGTAGGGTAGAGGCTCGATGTTCAAGCGGATATTACGATGATTGTAGGTGGTATGTTTGTGCGGCGATTATCAAAGGTTAGTGGTTTTTGTTACATCTGACAGCTTGTGAATGAGCATAGTTGCCCTATAGTGTTGAGGAAAGAAAAAGTGAGAGATTAAGTTGTAAGGTAATTTACGGTTTGATTGTTGATATATTGAGGAGAAACCAACATTGTGTTCTAATGATGTTGTTTCACACTTTTAACAAACTACGGTTACTGCGATAAGCTATGAGAAGGCTTGGAATGCGTTGGAAGGCGAAGGATTGATTTTGGCGGCGCTTGTCTGAATCTTTCAGCGATTACATTGGTATATTGAGGTTGCAAGGTCATTTAATCATGGAAGTCATATTGATTTAGAGGTGGACCAAGTTTCTAAAAGATTCCAAAGATTGTTTGTTTCTTACCATGCGTGCATTCATGAGTTTAATCATTGTCGTCCCATGTTGTTTATCGATGGAACATTTTTGAAAGGAAGGTTCAAAAGGTATCTTGTTGTGCCTGGCTGCTAAGAATGGCAACCAGGTTGAATCTTGATTTTACATTATTTTTGTGATCTTGTTTTATTTTTGTGATCTTGTTTTACATTATTGATCTTGATTTTACGCTCTTTTGTGATCTTTTTTTACTGTTATTTTTGTGATCTTGTTTTATTTTTGTGATCTTGTTTTACATTTATTTTGTGTAGAAACTTATATCCTTTGGCTTATCTTTGTTGTAGATTAAAGAGAACTACGATAATTGGTTGTGGTTCTTGGAGCAGTTCGTAGTATTGTTCAAAGTACTCGAGAGCTTACATTTGTGTCGATCGGAATGTTGGGTTAATGGAGCGTTGCTAAGGCATTCCTACATCGAATCATTTTTACATTTACAACACCTTAAAGGAAATTTGAGGATAAATTCGGTGGTGGTGGCTTCTCAAGCAGATTATAGAGGCGTATAGATGCAGTTGTTAGGAATGTGCACATGCTCCAACAATTGCATTATTTAACGAAGTTGGAGGTATTGAAGCGTGAGGGGAGCTATTGTTCAAAGGTTTCTAGATGGGTTACCATTTGAAAATTGGTCGAATGCTCATAGTGTTGGATGTCGATATGGAGAGATGTCATCAAATGCATTGAGTCTTTTAATGCATGGATAGTTGGTTGTAGGGTTTGCCCATAACTTGAATGGTTGACATGTTGAGGATAAAGGCGATGAACATGTTTGTTACAAGAAGAAGCGATTACGGTAATGTTGTAATCTTGTTTTATTTTACGCATGATCTTGTTTTATTTTCAACGTGATCTTGTTTTATTTTACGCATGATCTTGTTTTATTTTCAACTTTGTGATCTTGTTTTATTTTGGATGTGATCTTGTTTTATTTTCTATATGATACCGATGTAGGTGAGTGGACGGGGGTTGTCATCCCCCGAGATGATAGAAAGTTGCGAGGGATATGGAGATGAAAGTCGATCATGGAATATCAAGCGGTCTTAGATACAATTTTGAAGTTTTTGGATCCATCGGTTTGTGTGGATATTTGCAAAAGCACATGTTCTTGTTTCGATGGCGGTGAATGGGTTCCCATGTGTGCATGCGATTCTTTGCAATTAATAGATCTGGAAGGCGCATTGATGAATTTGTTGATTATTATTTTCATGTTGCGACATTCCATAAAGTCCTATGAAGAAGCTATACATCCCATCCCTACGTCGATGAGGTTGGAATATGAAAATTACGTCAATTTTGACATTTGCCTCCACCTACAAAGAGACAACTGGAAGACCTAAAAAGAGGCGAATTAGATCAAGGGGTGAACAAGTGCGGATGATCGTTGTGGTAGGTGTGGAAAGTTGGGTAATCACAATAAGAAGACTTGTAAGAGTCATTGGTCTAAAAGATTGTTCCAATGAAGGATATTATTCATTCTTTTTTTTTAAATATATACGAACACGGTTGTGTTGTAATGATTTGTTGGTTGAATTAATGAAAGCAACATTTATTTTCTAAAAGCAGTATCACAAAATGTTTATTTTCACAAAAGCAGTTATCACAAAAATTAACAAAAGCGAGTATCACTAACGATATCTCATTAAGAACATTACATTGCTGTCTGATATCACAATTTACTTTAATCCACAGGTGTTTTTAGAGTTATCTGTTAGTGTGAAAGATATTATTGTTTCTTTTTAAGTTTTTTGATGGAGAGATATTATTTGTTGGTCGAATTAATGAAAGAAACATTTATTTTACAAAAGCGATTATCACGAGAATGTTTATCTTAATAAACATTTTGTTTGATCTTGTAAATAGATTAACAAAGCGATGCTCACAAATTGTATTCGATATCAAAAAACAAAATTTCAAGTACAATTACAAAAGCGATTATCACGCGAATGTTTATCTTAATAAACATTTGTTTGATCTTGTAAATAGATAAAAAAAGCGATTATCACAAATAGTTTAACAACACGATGCTCACAAAGCGATATTTCATTAATTAACGGTATGTTCTGTCTGATTATCACAAATTGTATTCCGTATCAAAAACAAAATTTCAAGTACAATTTACGATGTCAAACAAAATCCACAACTAGAAATCTATTCATCTAGAATGAAGAAAATCTATTCATCTACAACAAAATCCTTGATGAATTGAGAAACCATGTTTGCTTTATATTGTCTAACTTCCTTCATTGTCATGGTTTCTTCTATCTCTTCATTCTTTGCCGATCTTTCCATCACATGGCAAGCGTGTATTCCACAATCGACCTTTGCAAAACAAAATTCAAAAACATGTAGTAAATGTCGATTGTCTTTGCATAGCCATTTAAACACAAGATAATACAAATAGGGAGTTTGAAGGATTAGTTGCTTCTTACGTCCCGATGTTTTTATTGCGGACATTTCTCGTAGGAGATCAATGGATGATTGAATTCTTCTTCTTTGTATACTACGATATTTATAGCGGAGATTTCATAAATAGTTCTTTTGTTTGCTCTCTACATATTCTTTCTACACGTATTTGGAAAAAACAACAATGTAAAATGTTAGATTTGTATTTTTAAACTCATTTGTAAAAAGCGGTATATGATCTTGTAACAACTCGTTATCTTACCAATATTATAGCATCGTCCATATATATCATTTGAAGTCCCGTCTCTCGGCAAATTCTTGTTGTAATGTGTCCATTGACACCTTACTCGAAAATCGAATGTGAGCGGTGTCCAATGGTTTGGAACTACGTCGAGATCCTCTTCCTCCGTTTGAGTTCATTGGGAGCAGCAAAAGTCGAAATTTGTCCGGTGTTGTGGAGGTGCTCCAACAACATGTCGATTTTTGAGTTCTTGGAATTGCCATTTGAGGATTTGTGACATATAGGCTGCGATATTCAAGTACAATATCAAGATAAGAAATTATTTTGTTGTTAGACCTAAGTTTGTAATTGAAATGTTTATGTTGAAATTGAATAATTTACCCGGCCAAAAGAATCAAAAATGACAAATCTTTTGTTGTAAGTCTTTGTCTACAATTGGGTCTTTGGCATTTAGAAGTTCCCCATATGCATCAATTACTGCATATAAAGTATCAAAGTTATGTTTTGTATAAGTTTATAATTTAGGAATACATTTTTGATTTTCACAATCTTCTTGTATTTGATATTGCACAGTGCCAAGAATATCAAATAAATCCCCAATGTCATAAAGCAATTACGCTCTGTTGGCATGTAAATCGTCGCTCTGCAATAGCAAAAAGCGACCTTAAAAGCAATGAAACGATATCACAATATCACAAGTAAAACATTCATAGTTGAAGCGATGATCACAATTTTTGAAACGATATCACAATATCACATGTAAAACATTGATAGTTGAAGCGATTATCACAATTTT
This sequence comes from Forsythia suspensa, assembly GCA_023638005.1. Taxonomy (NCBI): domain Eukaryota; kingdom Viridiplantae; phylum Streptophyta; class Magnoliopsida; order Lamiales; family Oleaceae; genus Forsythia; species Forsythia suspensa. The sequence continues at coordinate 33,120,953 of CM042666.1, forward strand.
TTAAAAGCGATTATCACAAATGTCTTAGTTTTAATCCGCGATCTTTGTTTTATCTCGAAAAATATATCACAAATGTCTTAGTTTTAATCCATGATCTTGTTTTTTAAAACAATATCACAAGTAAAACATTCGATAGTTGAAGCGATTATCACAATTTTTTAAAAGCGATTATCACAAATGTCTTAGTTTTAATCCATGATCTTGTTTTATCTCAACTTGATATCACAATATTATAAGTAAAACATTCGATGGTGAAAGCGATTATCGCAATACTTGAAAAGCGATATCATGAATTAAAACATCAACAATTATTGTAGTGAAGATACTTACGATGGGTGCGTGGATTTTTCCGATCTTTGTGATCTTCTTCACATCATCTGCTGGTTAAATGTTTTCTTTGTTAACCATTTTGCATTGATTTTCGTTGGTACTCTTTTTTGTTTCCTCGTTGGAAGATCGGGAAGGTCCTCAACATTGATGATTGTATTGTCATCCTCTTCTACTTGCTCCTTTTTATCCTTTGTGACTCTTTTTTCGTAGCGAGTAGGTAAAATCATCATCCCTCTTTCTTTTCTTTCCTTTTTTCTTTTATTCTTTTCACCATTGAAGTTTGCTTTGTTGCATCCTTTGTTTTTAAGCCCTCTCTGTCATTCAAAGCTTGGTGACTTCATGCACTACTGCTTTTCGATCAACTCGTTTACAAGTGAGGTATTCTCTTTTTCAATGATTTATTTTCACTTGTAAGAGATTCCAAAGTTTGTTCTGACTTTTGAGTTGTTCGGTGATGTTATTCTTTTCCTCCAAAAGCTGCCGCATGTAGAGCCATTGACTTTTGTAGTTGGTCTTCTATAATTACGATTCTTGTGCTCATCTCGTTGAGCTCTGTATATTCCTTTCAATTTGCAAAGTATCAAAAGCATTAATTATCGACATCAAAGTATTAAAATCATATTATTATCGATATCTTAATTAAGCGATTATCACAACAAAAGCGATGCTCGAGAGACAATGGTATCTCGATAAAAGCGATATCACAACAAAGCGATGCTCGAGAGACAATGGTATCTCGATAAAAGCGATATCACAAGAAAACAATGGCATAGATAAAAAGCGATTATCATATCGGTTTAAAATAAAAAGCGATTATCATATAAATATATATTAGTACCTTTCATTACGTGAGGCGCTTTCATCCAGCGCGACTTGCGAAGATCGCTCCTTTTCTCTAGAGTCATGTAATTCATCACGGTCTAGATGAACTAGTTATAGCTTTCTTCTCGATGAATCCTTGATTGCAATTTACGCCCAAAGCGACTCGAGGGCAAGTGTAGCCAACTATCATCCTCCTCTTCAAAACCTCCATGTTCTACTTCATTGATGTTGTCTTTCTCACTTTGTTCATCTTTGTTTTCTTACATTGAAATGTTATCCTCTATTTGATTGTCATCACTTTCTTCCTTTTACGTATCAACTTTATCATTCTCCATCTCCACGGATTCATCATCTTGATAGATTTTTCACTTTCATTAGATTCTTCATCTTCATCGACTTCTTCAACAACTTTTGCAATGGTGTAATTGAATAATAAATATTACGGATGTTTGTATGTTGAATAAATCTTCATGTAAATCTTTGTATCTTTGTGAATTGGTGATCTTGCTATTACCTTTCTTTTTGCTAGTTTGTGTCTTGTCGTAGATTTTAGAATACAAGTGAGATCTCTTAAATCCCATTTGATGCATTTGGGTTACGCATTCTTCTTCAATGGTTTGCGAGACTTGAAGATTTTCCAACAACCAATCTTGAATTTTCATAAATAAAAACTTATTAGTGCGAATATCATATTTAATGCAAAAGCAGTATCAACAAATAAAAGCGTATATAGAAATCAAATAGCTTACTGACTAAAACCATGACCTGACTGTTACATCGATCGGGTCTTCATTTTTGCATAGGGAAGAAATTAGATATTCGAAGATGTGCTTCGACCAATTGTAGGTTTTGATCTTGTCGAGATCTTCAACATACTTGATATATCTCCATTTCAAAGTCGAGGATTTATTTGGCACAAAAAGCGATGCCATCGGGAAGAGTATCATTAACACAGAAACATCATCGATGTCTTCTTTTTGTTCCCATTCTTTGCGACTCTCAAGCGTGTAGATATTATTGTTTTGGTCAATCTCGACGATCTACGACCGCCGTTGGGAGAAAAGCGAAATCGATCTTGGCCTTTGTTTTCAACCTCCATCGAGTTTTACCTTGGCGATACCAAAATACCGCTTACATCGTCCATCTTGAACTTTAGGCGGGGAGTTGTTTATCAAAAAATCCTTGTTTGACTTGTCAAGCACTCGATGATCTTATGCGGATCCATATCACTTGACGGCGACAATATACATCAATCTTGTCGTCGATATCAAATTGATAAGATTGAAAAGCGGCAATTTTTCAACCCGTACATTTGTGGTTTTGTTAGTGACAAACCTTTCACCTCCACGATTCTTGCTTGGAGGTTAGAAGCGATGCTTGTGGGTAAGGCTTTTTATCCGCGATTACTTTTTCGTATGGGAATAGACTTCCTTTTTCCCATTGATTTATAACCAATTGTTTTGTACCCGAGTATTTTTGCTTTCTTTGCATCATAAACAAAAAGCGATGTCAAAGCGGTATCATTATATACTAATGCACATCAACTAAGAGATTAAAAGCGATTATCACATGAACAAAAGCGATATCACGGATGAAAGCGAAGGCGTTGAAAGCGATATCGCGGTTCAAACCTTGCCATATTTAAAAGCGATTCAAACTATCGCGGTATCATTCAAACTAAGAGATTAAAAGCGGTATCATTATATACTAATGCACATCAAATAAGAGATTAAAAGCGATTATCACATGAACAAAAGCGATTATCACGGATGAAAGCGAAGGCGTTGAAAGCGATCACGGATCGCGAGGTTGAAACCTTGCCATATTCAAACCTTGCCATATTTAAGCGATATCACGAGGTTCGAACTAAGAGTATCAAAGCGGTATCATTATATACTAATGCACATCAACTAAGAGATTAAAAGCGATTATCACATGAACAAAAGCGATATCACGGATGAAAGCGAAGGCGTTGAAAGCGGTATCGCGGTTCAAACATTGCCATATTTAAAAGCGATATCACGCGGTTCGAACTAAGAGTATCAAAGCGGTATCATTATATACTAATGCACATCAACTAAGAGATTAAAAAGCGATTATCACATGAACAAAAGCGATTATCACGGGTTCAAACTAAGGCGTTGAAAGCGATATCGCGGTTCAAACGCTTGCCATATTTAAAAGCGATATCACGGTTCGAACTAAGGTATCAAAGCGGTATCATTATATACTAATGCACATCAACTAAGAGATTAAAAGCGATTATCACATGAACAAAAGCGATTATCACGGATGAAAGCGAAGGCGTTGAAAGCGATGCTCGCGGTTCAAACCTTGCCATATTTAAAGCGATTATCGCGGTTCAAACTAAGGTATCAAAGCGGTATCATTATATACTAATGCACATCAACTAAGAGATTAAAAAGCGATTATCACATGAACAAAAGCGATTATCACGGGTTCAAACTAAGAGTATCAAACATTTTGCATGGTTAAATAGCGTGCTAACAAAAGCGGTATCCTAGAAACAAAGAAAAAAAATTAAGCAAAAATAGAAACACTATCATAGATCGAAGGAGTATCAAGCATTTTGCATGGTTAAATAGCACGTTCTAGCAAAAGCGATTATCATAGAAACAAGGAAAAATTCATTAAAAATAGAAACACTATCATAGATCGAAGGAGTATCAAGCATTTTGCATGGTTAAATAGCACGTTCTAACGAAAAAATCAAAAAAATCACCAAAACATCAACATATTTTATATCACGATTATCACGTATTTCAAAGCCCTACATCGCTTGTTACGTGAGAAAAAAAACTAACCGGAAAATACATTATCAAAAATTTATCGAAGAAATTACCTTACGCCATCGATGTATCACGGTTAGGATTTGTGGTTAGGATTTTCGGTGAGAAGAATCAATCACGAAGAAGATGAAGTGTGCGAGAAATAAATCGGAGGTTTTTCAAAGTCTTTGTCACGTGTTTAAATGGCGGTTGGTGTAATTGGAGGCATATTGGACTTTTGGCACTAAAGTATGACTTTAGTTGAATTAAGATTGGGCCATATGACTTTTTAGTCCCAATTTAGGCGATATGATGGCCAAACCCAAATTTTCCCTTAAATTATTGGCACAAAGGCGAGACATGGAAGCAGCTACAAATTAATATGACACGAACAATATAAATGTTAACAAGTAAATTGAATTTTTGTGGACCTCGACCTCGACCTCGACTTCGACTTCGACTTCGACTTCGACTTTTTTTTTATCTTTAAGAAAATAAAATAAATTAAAAGAAAAAGAAAAAAATACTAAAGAATAAATACATGTCTTTGTGTGTTAAGACAAGAGTAGGAAGGCTAAGCACATATTCAATACAACCGTATATTACTTAAAAATTGTGCCACATGAATATAATCAATCCAAGTTGATACGTATTTCATTAAATTGATGTGGCAGAAAAAAATAGATATTATGCGGGTTTATCCACATTCAAAAGTTATATTAGACATCTTGACTTAATAAAATGTAAATTTGCTATATAGATTTAAATGTGATTTTGATTTTTAGTTTAAAAAGTAAAAGAAATTTAAATAGCAATCTGAGAAAACATATTGGAGACCAATTTTGACTTTGAATGTATATTCATTATCGTAAATGTTACGTAAATCGAAAGTCTTTCAATTTTTTTGTTATCTAGATAGCAATCCATATAATAATTCAGAGTTCTAAAAAGTATAAAGCGTGGTTAGGTGTCGAGATCAAGTTTCATGTTTTTTGGGCTTAGGCGAGAGCAAGACAATGACAAAATTATGACGATGCGTGAAGCGTGGCTAAGTGTAAAGGCTAAACTTTAAGTCTAGGCGAAATTTATGCAGACTTTTTAGAACAGTAATAATATATAAGAGACGCTCTAAGTGAAGGTTGTTATCTTTCTTTTTCTTTTCTTATTTTTTATTTATTTTCCTTTTTCTTCTTGAAAGCAAAATTATGTTTCCACTTAATTTAACTATTTAAGAATCTTTATTTTGAGGATTAATATATGGCCGAAAGCATTGATTTTAATTTATGATGTACATTTGTTAATTTTTAAATTGTGCCTTTTTTTTTCACTAATTGATTCTAAATTTTCGAAATCGACAACACGTGGTCCATTAGTCATTTGTGCCCTTCGAATCATATGTTTAGACATAAATTATAAATAAAATTTTAAAAATAGAAAGGCACGTGGGCTCACCCCATGTGATATATACAACTTGGTGACACGAGATTCTACACGACAAGTAAAAAAGAATCTAATAAATCAACAGCAAAGCTTCAAAGTAGAATCAATCATTTCAAAACTCATCTATACTTTATTTCGATCGTACTTGTAATCATTAGGATTTATAGTTCTTAAATAATTTTATTTATTGTGAAATAATGAAACGTGTCATTGGGAGGAATAATTGGAGAAATAGACCCACTTCAGAATCTTACAGGTCAACTCCAAATGAAACCGTGACAGGTGTATGGGAAAGAAAAATCGTGACGTTTACCACTCACTTATGAATGGTAAAAACGATAAATTTCGCTATGTTGTTGTATAAATGTTTGTTTGTCTAAACTTAAATTATAATTTAAAAATATTTTATATGATTTTAACATATCGTTAACCTATCTATTTTTTTTATTAAAAAAAAAATATTTTCTAGAAAAGAAATTCCTAATGAATAGGAAAGCACGAATTCATTTTGAACAATAGATGTCTTTCACATCCAACTATAACAACGAGTAATCTCTTAATTTTTATTTAAATGGCGATTCTGCATTAAAAAGCGTGTTAAGTAAAAATATTTGGAAAAGGAAGAGATATGGGACAACGTTAAAAAAAGCATTTTCCTTAGGGAAATCTCTTTATCTGGAATTCCAAAAAAAAAAAATTGTGCGACAAACAAAAAAAAAAAAAAAGTAATAAAAGCGTTGGAATAATGCAGAATCGACGACTCAAAAAATTGACCCATTTCATTTGAAAATCAAATTAATGAATTCCATTACCTATTGAGTTAATCAATATGAAATGGAATTAGTTCCACTCTTAGAATATGTAGAATAAGAGTTCGCGCTTTCCTTGAGTTCTTTCCTTAGCGAGAAAAAATTATATAATTTAATATAAGTGAGACAAATTTAACGAGCGAGGCAGGATCGTAGGCTAGATTCGAGCTATCAGGCATCGAATCATCTAGTTGCCTTGTACTTTTCTTTTTTCATCGAGATTGAAATGGTGTTCGGTGTACCACGGATCGAAAAATTTCAAAAAAGATTTGTGCCAAAATAACAAATCCCAGAAGAACAAAAGGCCTTGGACACGTAATGGATCTTGAAGTACTATTTACGCATCTCACGACCAAATCCGCCCGCATTAGGATTACTCGTTAATGGTTGATCAAATTGGATGGATTCACCCTGCGAAACGAAGTTACGGTCTGGAAGGATAATATCAACCACTTGGCGTCCATCAGATGGATCTGTTATGGATATTTCATATCTCCCTTTTCTTTTCGTATGATTTTGCTTACTATACCCATTCTTTGTAGCATTATAAAGCTGTATTGTTACTCTTGCTTCCGTCGTAGCACCACCACGAGTACTCCTCTTACATCTGTCCGAGGCGATCAGCAAGCGGCGAACTTAGTGAGATCAAAGCTCGGCGGGATGAGCGGCGGATAGGAGCCATCAACCGACCCGCTTCAGACAAATGTATGTCTGCCTCCATCATCATCTTTTCATTCATGACGGATAAAGATTACAATAGTCAGCGTATTTTTAATTCACATTTTTAAAAGGCTTATAATTTCTTGTGCGTTTATTATCCACACAATTCTTAAATACCACAAATTACTACTCGGTTATTAATTATTACACACACATTCTATATAACTCATAAGTCATAACTTATAAATATTTAAAAATACTTTTAATCCTCGTAAACATACACTGAATATATATAACTATAAAGCAGTATGACGTACAAATCATGCAAATATTAGTTTAAGATCTTATTTCTAATTGATTTTAGACTCAACTGATTTTCAAACAATAAAATGTTATTTTAATTGTTTGGTTAATTTAAGAAAAAGCGGATTATAGAAAAATTTGTACCATTTGACAACACATTTTAGATCAAAAAATGATAATTTCTTAAATTCTACTTTTAGTTTCTTCAATTATTTATAATCAAAATATCAACTTTAAACTAAATTAATTTAATTTATTTTGTACTATATGAACTATGCTTTTATTTTGTGATTTTATAAATTTTTGGATCTAAGAGATATTAATTTTTTTTTAATTTTAAAATATCACCGTCTTAGAAAAATATTTGATATTATTACACTTTATTATAAAAGTAAAATTAAATTTTACAATCTTGCTAATGATAATAATACAAAGGACATCATTATAAATTTATAATGAATGTCTATTTTAATAATTGTATATACTTACAACAACAAATTTTTTTCTTACAAAGCGTTAAATGCTATTTTTAAAATACACAACAATTTTCAAACAAAAATTTATTAAACAACTTACTTTCTTCTTACGTGCGGTGATTCTTCAACACAATAAAAAGCCGATTCTCATAGAAGTGGAGTAATAACAAATCAAGCTTGAGAAAATTTGAGTGTAAAGTTTCCTCTAAAATTGATTTTAGAACACAAATACTTGTTGTCAAATAATTAAAAGTTGTTTTAAGTGTTTGTTAAACTTTAAAAAAAAAAAAATGATACCATCTAACAGCAAATTTGAGAAACAGTAAAAAAATAATTTATCAAATTCTCCTCTTAACTTCTTCAATTATCTATAATAAAATACCAATTTTAAATCTAATTAATTCATTTATACATTTTCTACTATATGAAATATGGTTTTATTTTGTAATTTTATAAATTTTGAATATAATGTGTATTAATTTCTTTTATTTTAAAATATCTATATTGTAATTACATTTTCTAAAAAAAATATTTGATAACATTAAACACTGTTATAAAAGAAAAATAAAATTTACAATAATAATAATAATAATAACAAATGAAATTATATAATTAATGTTCATTTTAATAATAGTATCTGAGACACAATAATAAATCATTTTATTTACTAAACACTAAATGTTAATTTTAAAATATACAACAATTCTAAAATAAAAATTTATCAAATACTTAATTAATTTTTTTTCACATCTAATTTTTATCCATTGCAGTAAAATTAATTCTTTTAAAATTATAGTAATACCAAACAAAGCCTAATGTATAATTCACGAGTAAAATGGAATTTTTGTTTCTTGGCAGTGTCTTAGTTCTTACAAAAGTTTTATATTGCTCAAGAAAGGAATATAATCAGTATTTTGTTTTGATATAATCTTATCAGTTTGTAAGAAAAGATAAAGGATAATGCTAAATTAGCTTTTGTACAGGTTTTGGTCCCATTAAAAATCATAAATATTTATGTGGTTGTCAATTTTGACAAAAGAAAGAACAAGAAATTTAATTCATTATCCTTCAACCAAACTTCCATTTGGATATCTGGAAATTTTCAACACACAATGAACTGAAGATCAATATTTGTAGTCATCACATCAACATGCATGAATGAGAACTAAAAGTGTCTTAGACATAGCCTAAATGCAACTTTCACGACTCACTTAAGTCATAAGAGTACAATTAAGTAGTCAATTGTATCTTTTAACGAAAAAGAATGCACCTAGTCGCACCTAGGCTCGCATTTTATTTTATTTTTGAATTTTCTGAATACTTAAAATAAATATTGAAAATAAGAAAATATTTTTACACATCTAAGCCTCATCTCACCTTTGCCTAAACATCGATACAGATCTAAAAAAGCTTGAAACTAAACTTTCACGCTGTCACACTTTATCTTTTTTTAGTACACTGTTAAAAAGCAATCAAAACTACCAAGTTCTTCATTTGAAAATGTAATATTGCCGTGGGGTGTAATGTGGGTTGTGACGTGTCATCGCAAAATCAAAAGCAGCTGAAAAGGAAGCGGCGTGGTCTTTTCTAATGAAAATATTCAATGGCTCGTGAAATTTTAAATAGAAACCAAAATTGTCCTCTAACAATTCCTTGCAATAATTAGAAATACCAATACTAAATTAGCCCGAAATACATTTGAGGCACAGGAGTACCACCTGGAAAGCATTATGAACTTGCTACCTCTAAGATGTAGAAAATTTGAATAGTAGCTGGATCGTGCTAACAATTTCTTGCAATATGTAGCCATGGAAACAGTAACATTGCAGAAACACATTAGATGCATAGGAGTACCTCTGGGGTAGCATTGTGAGCTACCTACCTCTGAGATGTAATTTGAGATGATTGCGAAGGAATTTGTCATCTCTTTGTTCATCTATCTTTCAGTTGTCGCTGAAAATCAAGCACAAAATGTTATCACTGAGACTGTGTTAAAAGCTAGTCCTGCCATTCACTAATTGATCAACTAGAAAAATCTTTGTGATCCCATTATTTGCACCTTGAAAGAGAAGGGTGGAATTATATGATCCGTGTGTTTGACCTTGAGACAAGTATTTGTTACTTTTTGAATGAGTATAGTTTTGGTGTGCAAAAAAGTGATGAAATGGAAAGAAGTAGAATTCTCCCGTTTGGTACGCTAGTTTCACAAATTTTGAATCAGAAGGAACCAGGAAAACGAGAAACAGAAAGCGAAATAGAATAACTTACTCTTGGCCCACGATTGGTTGCTTGAGGTTGTCTATTAGACAGGTGGTCTGATTCTTGTATCATCTCAGGACCACTAAACATAAAATGTCTCCAGAGCTCTTGTAACAAATGGACGTACTATGTTTGCTTCCATAGCAGATAGATTTTTAAGCTGCAAAATTTTAAGGTTAGCACTCAGGAAAGAAACAGTGCAAGCGTATAGCTAACTGTAATGTTGTCAAATCATAGTCCGTACTCATTCATTATCTACAAACAAAAGAAAAAGAAAAGTAAAACCAAATAGGGAATCAAAGAGAACATTGACAAATATTCCTATGGGTTGGGAATGTATGGCATTACTGGCATATTTTTCAACAAGTGCAAAAAAATTGTTTCCAGAACCTTTGCTTTCTATAAACTGGAATACAAACTTTTACCATGGGGAGTGAGTTCCATTGACGACAAAGTGAAAGAACCTCACTAAGATGTGCAACAATGATCCCACCCGATTGCATATAGTTTCCAGTCATGAACAGACTGGACTTCTATAGAAAGGCCGATGACATACTCCAAAAAAAGTAATGAATAACACTAGCTAGTATAGTAGCTATAACTAACCTAATTTGGGAATGATCAACCAAAATTGATCCTCGACCAAGGTTGTATTAGCTGATTTACCATGTTATGAGAATTATAAAGAATAAGATATTATTATCCTAAAACAGAGAAGAACTTGCTTCAAGAAGAACTCCCGTCCCTTTCCTTTTCAAGAATCTTATGTTTCATTATACAAATCATAACTACACAGCCTAACACAATTAGCATAGAAGAGTTACAAGGGATAGAACAACCATACCCTCAGTGCATAAATACGTTCCTTTGAGATAATCTCCAAGCCAGTTCCAATTTTGTGAAAACGCACATCCTTGATGTCCTCAATTAGAGACCATACCTGTTTGGAGATTTAACATCAACATTCCTGAAAATATCACGTGCTCAAGAAAGAAATAGATACAAATTCTACTTGACTAACCATATATACATCTGGAATGTCTTCTCGGGCACTACATCGATGAAAAACAGTAATCAAGACCGAATAAAATACACTCGAATATAGTTTGTAAATACAAGGTGTAAAACTGCTTACTGATCAAAAAGAAGCCTTGATATTTCTACATAGTGAAATGGTAAAGGCTGAAACTTTTCAGAATCTCGTTCTGCTTCCAACACTTGCGTTAACTTTTCTGGAGGGAAAAACAGGATCAGTAAAAACCCATACCTTTCTCACTTTGTACTTGTTATTAGGAATTGAAAACCTAATAAAGCAAACTTGTAGATTGATACAACACGTCAGATGAAGAGTTGGGGTTGAAGAACTTGGCATAAATCAAATTACAGAAACTGTAAAGATAAGCAGAAAAAACTAAGCCAATTACACATTCCAAACGAACATATAAAAAAGGATGCACTGAAAACTGCACATAAGTGGGTTCAGCATGGTACAAGCCGGCAAAGAGATTATTCTACCAAGTTGAGAAAATAGCTAAGAGAACCTAAATAGCACAAACACAGTGGTGGATCTGCATTCAATTCTAAGCCTAAAAAGTTTCTACCATTGAATTAGTTCGGAAAAAAATTTATTCAATTAGAATTAACCACCCATTGTGTGATTGAGAACCAAGTTGTGAAGAAAGTTTCTGTTTTCAAATGGCCTCACCGACAGACATCCACTCAGGGGGCCGAATCATGCACTTGCCTCTCTTCTTCAATGCCACTGCTAACCACAGTGGCACCTGCGTTGCTATCTGCGGTCTAAAAGGACCAAAATCACCCTATAAATTAACCCAAAAAAAAGAAGAAGAATCAATTCATGTGCTCGAATATGACAATGTGTAGGAAAACCCATTCAAAATGCAAATCGTACAGAGACGAAATTGAGGGGATCCATCCTCATATTTGGTACAATCTCAATCATTTCATCCTCTGCAAGAAACTCCAACTGCAAAATTGAATTTCCACAAGAAATTCAAAATTAATACATCAAATATACAACTGAAAAAACAAACATTTACACAATTAACTCGATAAATATCAATTAATAGAAAGTGAATCTGTGTAATTGGGTAAAAGATGGTACCTCGGCTGCCGAAAATGCTGAGGCCTGGGAGTCGGATGAGGCGGCCATTTCAACGATTTGAGAAGTGTTTAGGGCTAAAATACGTCTTCCTCAGTGATGGGCTGCACTAAATACAAAATGAAACGCAACCACAAAGTATGGATTTTGAGAATTGAAGATGATTGGAAAGGCTGAATTCATGAGTGTGAAGTATGAACCCTAGTCGCTCTCGGGAGGTGGCGGGAAATTTTATATGAAGCGCGACTTTTAATTCATGAATTGTTATATTTTGTTTCCTAGGATTAACTTAAAAAAGGGGCTAATTAGTACATTTAGTTCCTACGTTTGTTGTAGTTATGCAATACGTATTTATCGTTTGAATTTTGATATTTAAGCCAAAATTAATGTTTCTTTCTGAGAAAAGGTTGTTGTCGTTCATATCCGTTAATATTTGTCGTTAAAATTAATAAAATGGTTAATTAACATAAATAAATCTATCTGATAAGGATGATTCGGCAAAAAAAAGCGATGCGATACGAGCGTTTTGCACACACGAGCATTTAAAAGCGATTTTTTGTATTCTTCTTCCAGCGGATATAAATTAGCATGAAGCAAATAAAATCGCGTATATTGCGATATTACGATTAAACATAGTGAATGAAACTCGTACACATTACAAGAATAAAACACAACCAAATAAATGTATCTGAAACAAATACATTCTAAACACTTCTATAAGCTACATTACAACCAACACTGCTTTGCGAAAAAATTAAACACTACATTCTAAAAGCGAACAACTTCTTCTCTTTTTATAAATTCAATAATTGTTCTTCATACGCATTCATAGATCAAAGCAAATCAAGTATTATCTCTATTGTGATACACTTTGTCCATATCGTATGCTAAATATACTATGCAAGAATACGTTTATGGCGTCATATATTTGTTTATATGTGTCAAATTTTTGTATTGTCTATGAGTTTTCTTCATTATGTTTAAGTGTAATATTATAATGTATGTAGTTTTATCGGTTTGTGTGGAATTTTATAATTCTTTGGGAGAAAAAGATCCAAAATTTGGCATTAAGCGTTTGTGTCATAAAACGTTCCTATCTTTTTTTTTTTTTTTTTTTGTGTGCAAATCATCCTTATGATTTAGATTTATTTACACTAATTAACTTTTTTTTATAATTTTAACAACCACTGTTAACGAATATGGACGACATTGACTTTTTCTACAAAAAAAATATTTTAGAGGCCGGATGCCAAAATTCAAACGATAAGGATGCTTTGCACAATTAGAGCAAATGATAAGGCGAAATGTGCTAGTTACCAAAAAAAAAGTCTCCTTCAAATTCAAAGAAAGAAATTATTACTTGTTTGAAGTATTGATTGTTTGGCAAAAATTAATGACTTATAAGTCACGAGTCTCGTAAAATTTGAGAGTTAAAATAAATTTGGTGCATGTTTGGTGGAGTTTAAAAGTGATTGTTTAGGAGATTTTGATAAAAGTTGATGAAATGAGTAATTAAAAAGTTGATAAAAATTTTGGGACCCATAAAATATCTTGTTGAAATTGAGAAAAAAAGAGTTTAGACTAAACTTTACCAAACATGCTAGTGTAAGTTTAGTAAAAAAATTTAGGAAAATTTGCACTTTTGGTCTCCAGTCTTTGCAGTTTGTTACTAATTTACACTCAACCAATTTTTATAGTATCAGACATCCCCATACCTTTTGCAATTTGTTGCAAATCACGTCCCCATTAACATTTTGACAGATTTGTCCTCCTATTTAGATAAACAAAAATAGAAAAAAGACTAAAAACAATAAAAAAGTTGTAAACAAAGTTCCATAACTTTTAAAAAGTATAAAGTAGCTTATTCATCCACCAACCCCACCTAATCTCACCTCAACTCATCCCATCGTAGCCAAAACTTCTACACTACATACCACACCACAACCATCGTTGCTTAGTCATCACACACTGCTTGCCACTGACTCCATTCCACCAAATACATACCCCACTGAGGAAAAAATTGAAACAATATTTGGCCAACAAAGTCAAACTGTACAACCAACAAAATCAATAACATAAAATTTTATCTCAAAAAACCGACAGAAGAAAGTAAAAGCGGAAGCCTCTTGGATAACTACAATAGCCATGAAGCTTGACTAAATTGGGGTGATTAATTGAGGACAAAATCAAGATTTCATTACAAATGACTTTGTAGAGAATCCTAGCAGAACGGTAGTGCCAGAGAATAATAGCAAAACGGACTCAAGCTCTTCATAGGTGAAAATTGGAGGGAGAAGACTAGCACAACGGTGGCCCCAGAGAAAAATCGTCATGGAATCTTCCTCCGCAGCCATTAGTGCTTTTCTTCTTGAATGGAAGAAATAACAATCAAGAAATAGATAAACAAGAAAATTAGGGATGATATAGCAATCGATTGAGACTCTGCTTTGTTTGATTATTGTTTGAGATTGGAAACAAATGAATGATTTATTTGTGTATACATTGAATTAGACACACATAATCTATTGCTAGCCTATGCAAGATTTGTAGCTAGAAATGTATGAGTCTTGGTTTTCATCCCATTCTACTCCATTGCATTTTCTTGGGATTGATTTGAAGAAGAAGAAGAAGAAGAAGGAATACAATGGAAAAATAGAAAATAAGGGGAGAATCGACCATAGGGGGTGTGGGGGTGGGGAAAGTTACTTTGTACCTTATAAAAGTCATGGGACTTCAATTGAAATTTTCTTTATTTTTGTTATTTTTATTTTTTTCTATTTTGTTTATTTAAAAAGAGGAAAACTCCTTCAAAATCTCATCGATGGATACGTGATTTGCAACAAACTGCAAAAGTTGTGGATGTCTGATACTATAAAAATTGTTTGATGGTAGATTAATAACAAACTGCAAACGATGGGGACCGAAATTGCAAATTTCTCATTTTTTTTAAGATTATAAGTAGTGGGTCATACGGAATGTATGGATAAAAAGCATACAAAGTTGTGAAACTTACGAAATGTGTACATAAAAACAATATTTGACCAAGTTATAAGTACTAACAAACATAGTGAGCAGGTTAAGCACTGTTTATTTAACTTATTTGTGTGGAAATTACTCTCATACATTTTTAATCACATAATTTCATGTGGCTCATGACTTATAACTGGCGGAGCCAGATATTTTGAGTTGAGGGTCCCCAAGTTAACATATACAAAATTTGAAACAATATAATGTTTCTTACGAGTTCTTATATTTATATACTATATTATACACAAATAGATAAACAAGCTCACTCGCACCATTGTTTGACCACGATTCCTCATCAATATGTTGTTTTCTTCTAAACACATGACTTAGACTACTAGTTTACAATGTCTAAAATAAGCTCACAAAATAAACAAATATCAAACTCTTATTGTTCATATTATCTTCTACAAAATTATCCTGTAAAACAAGAAGACTCAGTATACAAATAAAATTAAATATCACTCAAATTCAAAAAAGAAAAAGAAAAATCAATTAAACGCGATATGCTTTCACAAGCAAAGTGCCTTTAATAATTTTTATTTATATATAAAAAAGACTTGTTTTCATTATTCCATTTACCTTAAATAATTTGTCAGTGGAGTGGCAAACATGAAATTTGTCCCATGCTTCGGAGTATTGTACATCGTCTTGATTTTTCAGGTGGTCTAGTAATTGAATATTTTATGATAAAATTTAGGTATTGGGTTTAAAAAATTGGGGAAAATTAATATATGGTGGTATGTTGAATGATTTAAGGAAGATTTGTAGATATTGAAATGTCGTAATCTAACTTATGCTTTATTTAATGTTGAAAGCGGAGAAGAGAAATGTGATATTCGATTTTAGATGAGTGGGCGTGCACATTATGAATGTGTCAATTATTTATAATTTTGTATTATTAAATTTACTAGGTCAATGAATCTAACTCTCTTCCATTAAATTGATATTGGGTCAAAGTTGTCTCATATTAAATTGCATATTAATAAATTAAAATTTTAAAAAAAACTCCAAGAAAGTTGAGGAGTCCAGGACCCCTAACCTCCATACCTTTTACCTTAATATGCCTTGGTGAAGTCACTCCGATAAAGCGAAACTAATAACCTTATTCATATAAAACAGTTCGCGAGGTGGTTTGCATATAAATTAAATAATCTAAGCAAACCTTTTGACTAGATTAATGAAAAACAACCTTACTATCGTCCCCACCAGACAAATAGATGAATATCATTTTTCCTTTAAGAAATTCTTTAAGTCTCGTACAAAGCTAATAGAAGTCCGATGAAGCATAAGTCGTGTGATGCCACGTATCTAACTCCAAACAAGGGAATAGCAGCATATATTATTTTTGCCAAGTGGCTAAAAGTCAATTGTGACGTAAGTTGAAACCATTAAAAGTGCAAAATATAATTAGACAAGAATCAGTGGTTCATAACAACTCCACCAATGTTGAAGCAACACATGTCCAGATAACTTAAAAGGTCAACATTACCTTTTATCTCAGTTTTCTTATAAATACTTAATGCATTGTGAAGAAACGCGTATAAAAATCAAACACCTATTCATATCTATGTCCATTTTATCTTTCTTGCATATTTCTTATTTTTTGACAACTAATTTGACCTTTGGAGTGTGAGCAGTTCTTTGGACCATTTCTTGGGCGGTTGTAAGCAAAGCGGTTCTAAGAGCATCTCCAATGCAATTGTGGATTGCACTAAAAAGTGTGCCTTACGTTACTTCAAATTACTTATATGACAAGAAAAAAGTGGAAGATGTATAACACTCCGTCCATATTTTGACGGCGAGCTAGACATCATCTATTTATTGTCTTAAATTATGTCATTGAAATGTGTGTTAAACTCTCTTATTTATTTATTTACAATTTATCTCCATCGAAATATGTGTTAATAATTCATTATTTAATCTTTTATAATTTATCTATCACTATCTTTTGCAATTTTTTCAATTTACAACCCCATTGGAGATGCTCTTCTCTTCGTTTCCATTTTACTTCCCACATATACAACAATCTACATTGTTTCATTGGAAATACTCCAAGCATGCATGTTTTCATAATAGGTGGTTAGGGAAGTGGATCATGGAAGTGGCAATGATCCGCTGGCATCTTGATCATGCCTGATTTTGAGGTCAACGAAAATCTCAACCCATATCGAAGGTTAAATTTTCAACCTTAGTCGAGAATCTCAATTGCGGTTGAGAATTGAGATAGTTCCAACCAACATTGAGGGGGTCTATTTTGGTCAAGCAAAATAAGTCCCAACTGCAATTGAGAATCTTGATTTGGGTTGAGAAATTTGATTTGGATTGAAACTATTTACCACAATAAAATATATAAGAATTAATAAATGAAAAATAAACATAAATAACTTTTGAAAAGTTTAAAACTTGAAAAACAAAATTTGTCGATCGTAGGGGTGACAATGGATCTTCCGACCCTTCAAAAGTTAGGCCAAAGTTATCCCATGCACCGAGTCGCCCCAATCCATGAAATATAAGATTGGGCCTAGGTCGACCCCATTTTCAAAAGTACCTAACTCTTTGGCCATGTAATTAATTGGTTGGATGGGAACGACCGGTAGGCACGGTTTATTTTATTTTTTTAAAATTTAAAATAGATTTTTGAAAAAAAAAATTAATAACTTTTTAATAGCAGATTTTGTTTAAACCCTTTGTTTTTGGGATTTGAAATAAAGTGCAATTAAATATAGATGAAATTAAAATTGTACGCAAAAATAATTTGTTTATAATATTTGTTTTGTTTTAGAAAGTAGCCCGAGCTGCAATTAAAGCATATCCCAACTGTAGCAATTTTATATATTTTTGTACATGATTTTATTGGGCTACAGGGTGACCCTTTCACGGTCGGTAGGCCAACGGGCTTTTAACCCTGGTCTTGACCCTTCTCGCAAAAGTATAAAGGTCTAGCTGGTCTTTATAGGACGAGGCAGTTCGGACTCATTACCGGCCCTAGTTACATATGACTTTACGCTTGTTCTCACACTAATTTACATGTTATTTTTTGGGTAAATTGCAGCCAGTGTCCTTAACCTTTGATTTCATTTGTACTTGTATCCTCAATATTTAATTAAATGGCGTCCATCACCCCAACTTTTTATATGATTAGTAGTCGATCTTGCTCATGTCGTATATATAATTAGCGACCAATGTCATCATGCCTCATGTGAGGCGTTGGGCGTGGTAATAATTATATAAAAGTTGGGGTGATAGATAGAAAGATTTAATCTTGAAGATATCTGATCTGAATGAAGTCAAAAGATTGGAGACAATAGGCTATGATTCTGCTTTATTTTTTGGGTTGAGTATGACTCTTTTCTTAATTATGGTTAGTAGAAAAATTTGTAAACTTTTTAAATTATTGGATTTTTTTACTCTATTATTCTACTCAATGTATTAGACAACAGATAAGGTCCACTTCCCTAATTAAGCAAATTACACTCGCAAAATTTCATACTGAGTTGGCCAATATAGAATCATTCTACTCTAAAGGTTAGGACATTCCATGAAGAGGCATATAGGGGCCTACACATACTACGTGTCAAATTGTTTAGCGAGATGCTTTGATGGAATAACTCACATAAAATCAGTCATATTTGCTCGCTTGATGTCTAGCCTACTCTCTTAACAATTATGCTAGACCTTGAGAGGACCGTGCCCACGCATTATCCAAAGTTTAATCACTTTTATGCGAAGTATAGAAGTACAAAGGAAATATTACATAGCAGAGTTGCTCAACCAACAACATTCACAACAGTGTTTAAGAAATACAAATAATGTATGGGGAATAATCTCCTATTCATACCCATTGAAGAGGAAATCGTTTCTTGCAATTGATAATGTGGGTTAATGTAGGAGTCTTCATCGGTCGCGTAAAACACAATTGTGTGTGGATACAAATGTGTCTACACATGGTAAATGAAACGATCTTACATCATTGTGGGTAGAGATGATTAACAATAATGTATTGTCTGAAACTTCTAACTACACATCGATTTAAGAAAAATGAATAGTAAATTGACATTTGTTCTTCAAATAAACAACAAAAACTTTGATCGATGTCTCGAAATATGCTTCCATTATAACTACAAGGCAAAATGGAGCAAAATATGTTTCCACATTTATTTAGTAGAATTTTCCTTCATTCCATGTTTGAGCTGATGTTTATTGAGGCCCGTTTCAATTAAAATTTTGATAAACAATTGAAATTGAAATTAAAGTCAACAATTAATTGTGTCACACATCTTATAGAATAAACAATTTTTAAACTACTGCGTTTCATCAACTTTACTGAAAAAATTTAATTTTAATCAAAATCAAACATAGATGACAAAAGTTATTAACAATGGACATATGATTTAGCTCACTTCTTCTTCTTACAATGGGATGACTCGAATTTTAAATTCAGCACAAGTGTTTTCAATGACAATATATTTGATATTTTAAACTTTCATTGAGTAAACTTTTTATGAAAATTCTAAAATAAAATCATTTCAAAAGTGGAAAATGAGCTTTAAAAGAAAACTGTAAAATAAGCATGCTTGGAATTGGTGGGTAGCGTCACTAGCGTGGGATAAAGCTGCTCATCACCACACATTTTTGTGACCCCCAATTTATCCCACTATACAATGGGCGCCCAAATGCCGGCTTAACGATGAAAATATTAAATAAATAAAAGGTAAAGTCCCATTCTCCAATTTACCCTCCACGCGTATATTCCGTTAACTCACGGTCAAATGAACTTGCTCGCTTGGACACAGCGCTTGCACTCAGCCAGTCGAACATTCCGTTACCAAACGAGGATGAGGCTAATATGGACATTTCAGTTTAGTGACATAGTAACCAGATCCGGCTTGATCCGTAAATAATGACTATCCATATAAATTTCGGACTTCTACTGAAGAGCAATTGCTAAGCACATAGAGGGTGAAATATTTTCTTCTATTCTTGTTGAACAATCCTCGTAATCTTCGTAAAGAAAATGGGCAGAAAATTCTTCGTCGGCGGCAACTGGAAATGCGTAAGCCACTGATCTTTGCTTCTGCCTTTCGCAATTTGTGTAATATATACGAATCTCATTCTTCGATCTACTGATCTGTTTAATTTATGCAAGGTTTAGCGGTTGTTTATGGTCATGTGTGTGTATATGTGTTTTGCGAGCAGTCAGTTACTATAAAGCTCGTAGAGTAGATCCTTTTATTTTAATTGCGAGCAAACTTGTATGATTTAGTCGAGGAGTTAAATCACGATACCGTGTTTTATTTTCTTTGCTTACTATAGCTAATTGAACGCGACAGCACCGCTAGTTAACATAGATCCAATAGTTTTTGACATTTTAATATATTTTCGCAAGCGCTCACCACGACATCACGGAATCTAAGCAAATTTATAGATATTTATTGATTTCTGTAATATGAAAGCCGATTTATCCATGAAGTTGAAATTTTACTGCAGAATGGGACCACTGAAGAAGTGAAGAAGATCGTGCAAACACTTAATGCTGGTGAAGTGCCATCTCCAGATGTTGTGGGTGAGTGCATTTTATGTTTTTGTCATTTTTTTGAACTTCAATTTTATGTATCTCCGTTTGTATTCTGGATTTTAGTAAGGAGAAGAAAGGAAAGGAAAAACTTGGGTATACTGATTTCCTTT
This sequence comes from Forsythia suspensa, assembly GCA_023638005.1. Taxonomy (NCBI): domain Eukaryota; kingdom Viridiplantae; phylum Streptophyta; class Magnoliopsida; order Lamiales; family Oleaceae; genus Forsythia; species Forsythia suspensa. The sequence goes on from CM042666.1 coordinate 33,141,675, forward strand.
TCTCTTCTCCTACTAAAATAAAAATAAAATTTACAGATGAAGTCGCTTAATGGATTGTCTTCTTATGCCTTTACGAATAACAATGAACTATTAGTCTGTCTACGAAATTTTGGTGTTTTGGGATGAATTATTATTGATATAGTTTCGATTATGCTCTGATTCAACTTTACATCTTGCGCATTTGTGCGCGCGCTATGTTCAGAGCCTTTACTTTTGATATAATTCAGTATTGCTCTTCATGAGAATCTTTACCTATTGAACTTCAGTATATGTGTGGGCCTATGTTTCAGAGCCTTCACTCTTGATATAATTCAGTATTGTTCTTCTTTCTCATCTCCATTTCTGTCTATGGTATTTGTTTAGCTCTTGATTAAAGAACACATATTGTAATTCTATCTTCTTGAGACATTTGAGATGATGAGATATTAAGGCATGAGAAATTCATTGTTGCAGCCTGCATCACAGTCTTTCCATGGAACTTTAGGGTGGAATGTCTAAATGCTATTAGGCTGACTTTTTTGTGTAAAATTGGGGCCCTAGAATGACTTGGAGAACAGCGCTGTTTGAAATTGTTGCTAAATTGCAATTATAAACTCAGAATTCCATGTGGTGAACAAATAGATAATTAAACGCTCCCTTGTGCTTTTTGAGCGAGAAACGGACTTGATTTGTGCAAAGGAGATTTTCTTTCCATTTGATGTTTTGACTGTTTGCAATTTTATTCTTGCAGAGGTTGTTGTTAGTCCTCCATATGTGTTTCTTTCATTGGTCAAAAGTTCACTGCGACCTGATTTCCATGTCGCAGCCCAAAATTGTTGGGTAAAGAAAGGGGTGCTTACGGGTGAGGTTAGAGTCGTCTTCTTATATCGATGTTTCAAGTCTTTAACGCTGCATATCTTAGCAATCGATGTATTTAACTATTAAAATCACTGTTTTTGATTTGGTAAAGCACGAGGAAGTTGGGTAAACTGTTTCTGTTTCATGTTTGAACTTTGAGAGGCCTTCTTTCCTCATTCTGCAAGGTCTTACAATGTACCTCATGCTCTGTTGTGAAACTTCATTCATGCCAGTTCTTCAAATTCGTATTTTGGATGAGGCAGCAACGGTTGCAGTTGAGTCTAATAATTTGGAATTTTACAAAGTTATGGTTGATGACTCTTATTTGTGTGCAGTGCTGAGATGCTTGTCAATTTGGACATTCCTTGGGTCATTCTCGGTCACTCTGAGAGGAGGGCTTTGTTAAGCGAATCAAACGAGGTACTTATTGTCCAGTGATATTTTCTTTCAATATGAAATTCTACTCGTTGATTTCTGGGATCCGAGTTATTTCTATATCAACTGATTATCTTACTGCCATTTTGATTTTAGTTTGTTGGAGAAAAAGTTGCATATGCTCTTTCTAAAGGTCTGAAGGTCATTGCTTGTGTTGGTGAGACTCTTGAGCAGAGAGAAGCAGGATCAACTTTGGATGTTGTTGCTGCACAAACAAAGGCAATTGCTGGTACATAAGTCGTTCTTATGTGTGCAATTCGACTCTTCATAACTATTTACTTGCTAGTTTTTACTTCCCACATTCTCATGGTGTTACTACCATAAGTTTTTAACTATCCTGTGTTATGGATATGAATTATGAAACTGTCTTACCTTGCCACTTCATTTTCTTTTTCATAAAATTTATTGAGATTTTGGTGATTAGATGCCATTGTTAATTGTTCTCTATTCCCGGTTCTAAGGGATTGTGATAATGGTACCAAAAGAAAAAGAAAAGAAATGTGGATATTATCCGAACATTGAAATATTTGGATCTTCCTATTGTATTTTATGGTATATCCAGTGGAGTTTTTGTGAATTAATGCTGTATATCAAAATATCTCAGATTTTACTTGTGCATTTTGCTGCTTTGTATTCTTGTTCTTCATGCATCCATTATGGACTCTGTTGAAATTTATTTTGCCTTTCGAAACTGACTTAATTTTCATTTTGTTTCATATTGCAGAACGGATTTCTGATTGGACTAATGTTGTTTTGGCTTACGAGCCTGTCTGGGCTATTGGAACGGGGAAGGTTGCTACTCCTGCTCAGGCTCAGGAAGTAAGTTGGGCTTCATTCGTCCTTGTGTTCATGCATGCAATACATTACATATATGAAAATCACAATTTCTATTGTGGGTTTTACATTTGCATCCCTGTGGATCTACAGTTATTTTTATCTGTTGGCTGCCGCCTATCCATTCGTCTCTCTCTCTCTCTCTCTCTGATACACACACAGGGCACACTATTGGCAATCATCATTGCAAATTCTGATAATAACACAATGTTATCTAAAGCTTCGTCTTGTTGCAAGTCTAACAGCAAGGAAACCTTTCTGATCATAGGTACATGCTGAACTGAGGAAATGGCTTCATGCGAATGTTAGCCCTGAAGTTGCTGCGTCAACTAGGATCATCTATGGAGGTATTGATCCATTTCCATCACTCTGGCTAGCTTCATTAGTTTTTATTTAACCTTGAAATTGAAAGATGGACACATCTCTATAAAAGGTTTTCATGAAAATCTTCTGTCTCTGATCTCTGATCCCCGGTCTTAAAATTGCATGATAACCCGCTTTAAGGTGCATGAACTGTTGTGATGCCTTGTACTCTTTGAAAGATGGCCCCGGTTAAATTGCATGATAAACTTGTCTTTTCCCCATTTATTTTGCTTATTTTACAGCTTGCTCAAAATAAAAATTGCCAATGCAGGTTCTGTGAGTGGTGGCAACTGCAAGGAATTGGCTGCAAAACCCGATGTTGATGGCTTTTTAGTTGGCGGTGCTTCCCTCAAGGTAATGACGGCTACTCTTCCTCTCGGGTTTTGGCGTATTGGCTTGCTAGCTATCCATAGATTAGAGGATAACAGTTCTCAGAATTTGGAAATTGATATTCGAAAGATGATGTTAACTGTTTGTAACTTCTTTCTGCAGCCTGAATTCATTGACATTATCAAGTCCGCTGAGGTGAAGAAAAATGCTTGAGTTCAGTATCACTCTTTGGTGGTGAAGTTTTGAAGCTTTTGCTAGGGGAGATATAATAACCATTAATCCGGACTCTACCTGGATTACCTTGTGCATTTATACTTTTGGCTGCACACTTAAGTTGCCTTTGTTGTTTAAATAAATATGCCAAATCGTATTCTACTCGTAAATTATGACTATTTTCTTGATAAAGGTACCATAATTGTGTGTGTGGAATATTGAGTGTGTTTGCTGTACGGAGTACCAGATGTGTTTCAAACTGTTTGATAGAATATTTGCCTGCATTGATTTTTGATGTCCAAAAGAGAGAAATAAACACAAAATCAATGCTGTCTTTCAAGACGTCAAGTTTCAGGAGTTTTATCTATTGAGCTCGAACTTCCGCAATTATATAAGTTCTAGATTCCTCGTAAGCACAATTCACTGCTTCCTTCTAGTGTTCTAAGCTGCTAGATCCCACGATTTAAGGTAGAAAATTGGTCTCTTGTCCCGGGCACAAAATCATTCTCAATAATGATATGAAGGTATCTAGTGTCCGGCTGTGCCAAGAAGATAAACAGGGCAGGTCAAGTATAACATTTTAATCTTCTGTATATATATTTTCTTTTAAGAAGCTATTATTTGTCGAACTAACGGGCCAATTGAAGCAAGAAAGTCTTCAATTACATGCCAATTTGTGTGATGTGGTTTTCGAGTAACAGATAGTTGACTTCTCGTTTTGAAACTTTCACCCTCGATATCTTAAATGAGGGGATGTGCTTCTAGAAAAGAGTATCTGGGTCCTAAAATTTGGATCCGGAAAGGTCCATTTAAATAGGAAGAAAGCAAATTCCTGTAAATGGTTGCTCATCGTATCATCTAGAAAGTTTTTTCTTTGATACTCTCGGTCCATCTTGACCCGCATGTGGCAAGTTGTCCGCAGATCAAGCAGTCCATTTGATGGGTTCAGAATTGGAACGTCCGTGTTTCTCTCTCAATGCCAAGAGTAATTTGAACAATTCGAACATTAAACGGACAACTCATGAGTTCAAATTTAGGACTTTCAAGCTCGTTTCTCATAGAATTTCTCTCTCTCTCTCTCTCTCTCTCTCTCTCTCTGAGTTATACATCTAGCCTCGTTTAGTTTAGCTTAAATTTTTAAAAAAATTGAATCGAAAGTCAATAATTAATTTTAATCACAAATTACACTTTTAATTTACAATTTTATCAATTTTTCAATCACATATTTCATAAACTTTTATTAAAATCTGTTAAAATTTTTATTAAAAATTATCAAACAGATCTTATTTTCCAAACCCATCTACATAGTTCCATCCGAATAAGGTCACACACTCACTTTTTTACGTTGTTCTGTTGTGATTCATTGAACTTAGATTATAATTAAATACTCTAGATTAGCTGCATGTGAAAGCCCATACTCTTCCCCCTCAAGAGTCAAGTTCATGATTTGACTTTTGAACTTTCTAAGCCTTTAGAAGATTAGGTCACTCCCAAATTAAAAATGTCATTGCCACGCTGTTTGAAGGACAAGAGTTAAAACGAATATTATTCAGCAAAAAGAGTCAAATTAATACCAAACAGATAGGGGTGTTTTGATGATTAAAAAGCCTTTTTATAAATCAAAGCCTAATTGGGGTAGAAAAGTCATATTTTCACGAGCAATCCTTGTCTTGTTTTTCACTTTTGATGACCCTTTTTTTCCCCTTGCTTGATTCTTTTTATTTGGTTGTGCTTGCTTGACACTTATTGTTTGTTCATTTATTTTAGCAATATCCCACCTACTTGCCAACATATAATGTAGTATCCACTTATGTTTAGTGTCAATAGGCATGTTGGTTACTTTTTGCCATTTGCTTTTGCTTTATATTAATTATATTCTATTAAATGCCCTTTCACATCAATATATGTTTGATACATTAGATTGAATTGAATTTATTACTAATATCTGTTCTTTAGGTTTATCGAATTTAATGTATCAAATAGTTGTTTGGTATTAAACAATACTTGAACAAGATAATAAACAAATATATTATGACTCTCTATTTTTATATTAATTGTCATCTTCTATCCAATCCAATCGAAATATATTGAATTGAACGAATACAAGTGAAATTAATTAAAGACGAAAAAGAACTCTCATCTCCTTTTTTTATTTTTTTATTTTTTGGTATAACATTTATATACAAAAAAAAAAATTATTATAACGATATATTTGATATGACAGATTGAATGACACCAAATAGTAATAAAATACAAAAAATTAGTTAAAAAAAGCTCTAATGAAAAGTTGGTAAATTAAGCAAATCACGCAGTATCTCAATTGCCATTTTCTTGTTAAAGTGGATGCCACCAAAAATTGTCTAAAATTTATAACACACTAGTTAGTGACACGAATGCACGAATTCAAGTTAGTGCAAACTGCAAAATAATAAAAAGTGCACTTATTTTTCAATTATAGAAGCAAACAATTAGGTGTTAAGGAATGGTCGTTTGACACGAAAATTGCCTTTTCTTAGCTTTTTTCTTTGTAAAGCCAAGTGACCCTCCAATTTTGTAAATATTAATAGGTGGATCAAAACCTCACGTGCATTGAAGGTTCCACCTGTAATTTTTCCTGTCTTTCGATTCTTATCTTTAATAAATTTTAATATAATAATAATAATAATTAAAAAAAAAAATTAAATCTACCCACCTTCATGAATATCTCCTTGATCTTGGTTGTAAAGGGAGTGAGTGCAAGACACCGAAACGTGGTTGTTAGTCTCGGAGTGAAGGTTCGAGTTGGCATATCACATATGATAAGACTGTCTAATTCATTTTACAATGCGTATTTTGGAAGTCATAAACCGGTCTCCTAATTTAATAGATCTTATTCATAGGTCTCACATAATTGAATTCGATTTGTGTTGCTTTTCATCTCTTGGAGTGGTCCGACTAGTTCTTAAATTCGACATTTATATTTAATTTGACAAAAGTTTCATGGTCAAGTTTTTTCGACCTTTGATTCAAAAAATTAGGTGACCTCGTCTCACGCTAAAGGAAACTAAAGAATAAAATTTTGCACACAAAAATACCATAATTTGTAATTATTTTGTCAAAAACTAACGTCACGTCTTAGGTAAGCATGTAAAATTTAAAAAGGCACCCCATTTCTTGACTAAGACACCAAAATTCCGTACATATATTGCTTGGCTGTAATTAGCAGACATTGAGTAGAAGATGAGCAAACTTCATTAATATCAATGCCTTTTAGCTTAATTGTTTATTTATTATCATCTAACTCAAAAGTCGGCGTCAAAATAATCATTAACCTAATTTAATTTTTCACACCTTTTCAATAATTTTCTATTAAATTGAAATACCAAATTATTTAGTGACTTTCTATCAGTCAATAGTTCATTCTTTTATTTAATGTTGTTTCAGAGTCTAATTTTTTCTTTACGTTATGAGCTATTAGTGGTCTTAAGTAGACACAACCATTTTCACACCTGCACGGACCCACCACTTTTGTTCGACCACAATAAAAATTCTTGTGGTGCGATCAAATAACGAAGTGTACCTCACTTTAATACTCACTCGATAAAATTTGAAATTTTATTCTAAAATGACTCATATATTATTTACCGATCTTCTGATTAACATGCTAAAAACTCCACAGTTAGTGAAGCCTTGCTTGGCTATATTTAGTAAACACGGAGCAAGACATGTGCCGTCTTCATTAATACCAATGACTTTGGAGTTTGTTTGGTGTAGTTTTTAGTAGTTTTGATAAAAATTTGATGAAAAGTGTGGTTTAATTATTGAGAAAATTGTGGATCTCACGAAATGCGTGATTAAAATTATTTGTTGACTTTTAATTTTAGTTTTTCGGTAATTTTAAACTCTACCAAACAAAGTTCTTATAATCTAAGCGTCGAGGCATCTCCAATCTGTTGAATTGTCTTAAAAAAGTGTTCTACACCACTCTAAATTACTTACATGACAAAAAAGTGGAAGATGTACATCCTCCATTTAATTTTTTTATAATTTATATTTATCAAAATATGTTCTAAGCATATGTTATTTTATTTTTAAAATTAATCTCTATCGAATGTATGTTAATCATTTTTATTTAATTTTTTATAATTTATCTACCATTCTCTCTCATACATATAACTACAATTTTTCTAATTCACAACTCATATCTTTTATTCGTCTCTATTTTATTTACTGTACATATAACAATCCGTTGTTGCGTTTAGGAGTATGTAGATACTCTCATCATCTAACTAAGAATATGTTTGTTACTTTATTTATAAGTCTTATAAACCCACAAACATTATTTTCATTCACAATTTTTATTTACTTTTTATTCACACATTCTGTATGACTCACTGTTTGGTAGCGTTAAAAGTAGTTTTTAAAGAGATTTTGAATTAAGTTGGTGAAATATGTGATTGAAAAATTGATAAAAGTTATGATCCATAAAATATGTGGTCGAAAATAAATTAAAATTTTATTTTCTTAAAAACTATGCCACGCTGTAAAACAGCCAGCATTAAAATCAACATTAAGCCAACATAAATGCTTAATTAAGTTATTAACATGATAAGTTAACATACTAAATCTAATAAATTAATCATAATTCAGAACCTACAGCTTGATCCGTTGACAAGTATTCATACTGATCCAATGGCTGAAACTTCCACAACTGCAAAATTGTCTTTTCTGGAAGGTGCTAAAGGATAATAAAGAAAGATAAGTCAGGCCTGTAGATGGTCCTCCTCCATTTACTCCAACCCCACGCATCCCATCTCTCCCCACATGATTTAGGTATTGATAGTTGATGCAATGTATGTATATATGTGTTGTGTATGTAAACAACTTGCAGAAATATTAGACTGACCAGTAGGAGGATCAAACAAGAAAAAGTCAACTCTTTTTGGAGGTTTGGAAACATAGCTTCTCGTGAAGCCAACAAGTGACAACCAAGAATTCAACGTGTTCTCATAAATACTATACATATATATACACTTGTTTGTGTGTGTTTTATGTTTTTTATTTGTTCACACTTCTGGGTTTCAACTGGTTTGGCAGTAGTTGAAATTTTGGAGTATTCTGTACCTACAGTCATCAAAAGATTTTGTGGGTTGTGCAATTGAATTCTTAGTCTTCTTCTATTGTTGAAGAACAATAGAAGGGTTTGCTCGGATAAACAATTTGGTGGGTTCAATAAATGGGTTCTTGTTGCAGTGTTAGAATAAGGGCAGACAGCCCTCGTTATAATGGTTAGTATAATCAAACTGTTCAATTTTCTTTGGTCATATTCTAATTTTTCTTGAATTAGAAGTATTGATACCCACAATTTGTGGGTTTTCCTTTTTCCTTTTTTTTTTTTTTTTGGGTCTAAAATAGGCTGGAGCTGCTTTGATTGAGTTAATTCTGATTTTGTTTATTGTTTGTGTTAGCTTATGAAATCATAATCAGGGATGGTATTTGGATTATGTAGCTTTTGTCTAGGATCTAATGGACAACGTAGTAACAATCTAGTTGCTGTTTATTCAGATTCATGTCCCAAAATTGACAATTTTTTAGCCGCCTCGTTTAACGGGGTTTGAAACCGGCTATAAAAACTGTAGACGGAGTTAATGATCTACTTGCTTTAATGAATGTTATTTAACTTTACATGATAGTTATTTTGCTTAGACTCGCTAATCTTCAACAGAATATCAAATCACAACCTTTTTATTCCCCATCGTTAGGCATTGAATGGAGCTGGAATATGTAAAATGAATGCATTTTGCAGGATCAAATGCAAGATATGCCAGCAATGAGGTGAAAGACACAAGTAGCAGTTCATCGACTCCAATTCCATTGACCCCTCGAAGCGAGGGTGAAATTTTGGAATCTTCGAATCTGAAGGTTTTTGGGTTTAATGATCTGAGAACAGCTACCCGGAACTTCCGTCCAGACAGTGTATTAGGGGAAGGTGGTTTTGGGTGTGTTTTTAAGGGTTGGATTGATGAACATACATTTAAAGCTGCAAAGCCTGGGACTGGATTGGTTATTGCTGTGAAAAGATTGAACCAAGAAGGTCTTCAAGGTCATAAGGAGTGGCTGGTGAGTGTGATCATTCCCCGTTTGATATGGTTAAATATTTTACCATATTGATTTTGTTCGTCAAATAGTTGCCAAGAATCTAGTTGATTTAGAGTGTTCGTAGAACTAGAATCGTAGTAGATGTAGCAATGAACAAACTGGAGAAAGAGGATTCATGCAGCTGGGCAAATTTCTTGGGAATTAGCCTAAGAGCACGTTAGGCTGTGCTTAAAAGTTGGTTTGAATATTAAGTTAAGTTTGATTTACTTTTAAGCACAACCAAACAAGATCTTAGTTTGTTGTTGATTGTGTTTGTCAAATATTTCGACTATGTTCCTGTTCTTGATCATTTATGCTGTCAAAGGTGCTCAAATTTGATGGAATACAAACCAAAATCCGAATAGCTGATTCGTTTATCTTTTATTTGAATTCAGACAGAAATCAATTATCTGGGGCAGTTTCACCATCCTAATCTAGTGAAGTTGATTGGATATTGCTTAGAGGACGAACACAGGCTTCTCGTTTACGAGTTCATGCCTCGTGGCAGCTTGGAGAATCATCTATTCAGAAGTGAGTTATTGATCTTATCTATGGAGTTAATCATTTATACCATAGGAACTTCAATTTGTCAAAATGACAGCCTCATAAATGTATTTTGAACAGGGACATCTTACTTCCAACCGTTATCTTGGAACGTACGTATGAAGGTTGCTCTAGGTGCAGCGAAGGGGCTTGCGTATCTTCACAGCCCGGAAGCTAAGGTTATATATCGTGATTTCAAATCCTCCAATATCTTGCTTGATACGGTATGTGGAACAATAACAAATTAATTGTTAGAAATTTATACCATTTGATTTTATAATGGTTTCTATGTGGGTGTCTTACAAACTTTTAACCGATGGGTTTGACAGAAATACAATGCTGAAGCTTTCTGATTTCGGATTGGCCAAGGACGGACCAATGGATGGTAAAAGCTATGTATCTACAAGAGTAATGGGTACCTATGGCTATGCAGCTCCCGAGTATATGGCCACAGGTATTACATTCTTCACTAATCTGCCTTCTGTAAATACTCTTTCCACTTACCTTAGGTGCATATTGATTGGATTTTGTCGAGTATTGCTAAACAAGATCAGATTAGACCCTAATAGACCAAAAATGTTGCCATAAGTAGTGTAATTACAATTGAAATGATGGAACAAGAATACAAGTTAATATATGTTAAAAAGGTCGACTCACCTGAAACTGCAAGTTTTCGTAAATTATTAAATGTAAATGATTTTTGTTCATTCCTTCTGATCCTCTGTTCATTTGTTTTTGAAGGCCATTTAACTGCCAGGAGTGATGTATATAGTTTTGGGGTTGTTCTCCTCGAGATGATAACTGGGCGTCGCGTAATAGACAAGAACCGCCCTCGCGGGGAACAAAATCTTATCGAATGGGCTCGGCCATATCTGGCCAGCAAACGCAGAATATTCCGAGTTATGGATGCCCGTATAGAAGGCCAATACTCCCCAAATGGAGCATTTAAGGCAGCTACTCTTGCCGTCAAATGCCTAGAAATAGAACCCAAATATAGGCCGAACATGGAAGAGGTTGTAAAAGCATTGGAGCAGCTCCAGGGCACGGGGAGTTTCAAAACCGAGGTTGTCCAAAAACATCGTCGGATGAGCACCGAAGGTTCAAGACGTAGGGCTGCTTCTTATCCAAGACCATCTGTTGCCCCTGTTGTTGCTTGAAGGGGAAAGGAAGAATTTGAATGGCATATAATTCATGAATTTAGAAAACAGACAAAATGCATAGGTTGTACGAGGAAGATCCTAAATAACTTGGGAGTTTTCTTTACTTGTACCATCACTTTGTTAAGTTCTGTACAGATAGCAAACGTGTTCTGTAATTAGATATTGATACTAATTTCATGCAAAACGGCCAACCATGATGATTTTCTTAAGACATTTTTCCTTCCACTTTTTTTACGAGAGTTAAGCACGAGAGTTGCTTAAGCCCCGCTAAACCTCATTACAATTTTGAGGCGTCAAAATAATATTTGAGGTGTGCAACCCATAAAATTTTGACCCCTTGAAATTTTATTGAAATATCGAGATTTTATCGGGGGACAACTAAAGACATAGTAAAAATAGAACATATATGATATATGTATTTGTCGTCTCTTTGTTTTAGAGAGAACTATGTCAATTACTTTTGAGATAAATTTTAAAAAAGACAGTTTGTGTTCAATCACATTTTCTCTTCACTATAACAAACTTTGTCGAAATGTCCCACAATCATTGATTGAGATCATTATTTACCCCAATTTTGGGGAATTGAGTTAAAAGGACTTGTCAAACAATGAATTTAGTAAAATAACTCTCATTCCACAATGTTTTGATAAATAGCCTCCTCCATTAAATAAAGTATAAAAAATATGAAAAAATATCCAAAATGCCCCCAAGGTGGTTAAAGCAAATAATATCCTTATTTTTTCATTTTCATTCCAACGATATCATATTTCTCTCTCTACGAAAATGGCAGCCATGTCTGTCTCTCATCACCATCTTCATTGCAGTTGATCAAGAATTCCAAAATATCTTTATTTTTGTCCTCTCTCTTTGTCCATTGTAGTTTTGAGTGGTGTAAAACTTGTTAAATCACCCACATTTGAGATTTGTAATTGGAAAAGGTAATAGGTACATACTAATATCAATTTCTGCAATTTTTTTCATCCATTTTCATTCTGGTTTACAGCATTGTGCTGATATATGCATTTTGCACAAGAATGTGTCATAACGTCATATATGCCGTTATCTATCATCTATAACGGCATCCATGCCGTTATCTTATTTTTCCACTGCCAGCATGTATATAAACATAGGCATTTATAGCATTGTTGATGATATATGCATTTGCCTAAGAATACACCATAACATCATATATGCCGTTATCAGTGATCTATAACGGCACCCATGCCGTTATCTTATTTTTTCACTTTCAGTGCGCATATAACCTTTAATGTGATAACTTTCATTAAATATATTTTTTTTTAGTGAGTTAATATGTGAGTGCGGTAAAATTTAAAATAAAGACAAGTATGCCGTTATTCACAATGTATAACCGGACATAGTGGCGTTATCTAATGTCGACTATCACCATCTACCTAGCTTTGTGTTTGATAATTGGCTTTGAATGTATAGACTAGTTTCTTCGCTATTGGACGTGGGTCAATAGTTAGCACTCATAATGTATTGGTTGTAAAATTTATTGATATGCACTTTGACTTGTATAATGTAGCATTTTGTGATATGATCAACTCAAATCTATTTGTTTTATGATGAATTGCGTCATGGATCGTTGGACAAAGTGTGGATATCAGTTTGTTATTTCGTTGAGTTTGTGGAAAAAGAAGGCGGTGGATGGACATGGAAGTATATAGGCAATTGTCAAGCAAATGTGACTTCCGTTCTTGTTTCAAATACCACTACCTATGCGGAGTTGTGCGATAAAGTTCGAAGGGTTTTGGGGTTGATTGTATGTTAAATGATATTGAGATGGCAACCGTTGTCCCCTGGAATGTCTAACGCCCAGTTCCTCCAATGAAAATTGATTGTGACAACAACGTGAAGTGGTATCTCTCTGTTTATAGAGAAGTTCCTCTTTGTGTTATACTTTTGACGAAAGGTGTTGAGGAGTATGAAGAAAATGATGGTTTAAGAGAGAACCAAGAACATGCTACTATTGTATCACATGGTGACTCATTGAGTGAAATGCAAGCAGAAAGATGGTACATGTGGAGACATGAATCGAGAATTAAATTATGTGCGGGATGAGGGAAATATAGGAGATGAAATTGTTGATGGAAACTTTGTGGATTGGGATAGTTTGAATATAATTCCAAATAGCCCTATAAGAGAAAATTTACGAAAAAAAATCTCCTATGACGGTTGCGTATTGTCCACGTGAAGTTGTTATCTACAACAACATTGAGAATTTAACGACGATATAAGTTCAATCCCACAGGGCCATCATCGAGATTCACGAAAATGTGGATTTGCAAGTGAAACAATTGTTCCCTACCAAAAAGCTTTGTTATCGAAGTTGTACTTGCTTGCAGACCGAGGTATCACTTGAGTTTAAAGTGAAGAAGTCAAATAAATCTGTTTATGTAGTTGTTTGTTTGGAGAAAAATTGTAAGTGGCGTATCCGAGCAATAAAGATGAAAAAATCTGTTATGTTTCAAGTTCGAACCTACTATAGCCATCACACATGCTCCATGAGTGTTCGTCGTTGAGATCATCGACATGCTAGCTATTCACTTATTGGAACTTACATTGCCTCCAAGTTTGAAGATGCCAGAAGGATTTACAGACCGAGAAATATCATCAATGATGTTCGCGAAGAGTTTGGCATAACTATAACCTATAATAAAGCATATACGGCAAAGTCTTTTGCTTATGGACTGGTCCGAGGGACACCTGATGAAAGTTATGCCAAATTACCTTCGTATTGCCATGTTTTGAAGGAAAAAAATCCTAGCACATTGACGGTCATTGAAACTGATGATAACATGCGTTTCAAGTACTTTTCATGGCTCTAGGACGGTATACGTGGATATCAAACTTCAATGCGACGAGTAATTTGTGTAGATGGAAAATTCATGACATGCGAGATATCGAGGAACTCTACTTGTGGCCACACCGCCAAGATGCAAATATTCAAATTTATCCGCTTGCATGGGGTATAGTTGACTCGAGAGAATGAGGCTTCCTAGACTTGGTTCTTTTGTAACTTGTGGAAAATAACCGGTGACTCAGGGATTTAGTGATTATTTCGCACCGTGGCAAAAGCATTCCTCATGCATTTAAAATGTCTACCGGTTTGCACATCATGTGAATTGTATATGGCACTTGAATAATAACTTGAAGGTTAAATTTCCAAGAGTTGATTTATCTTCATTGTTCGAGAAAAAGCGGCAGAGGCCTATACCACAACAGATTTCGAGGCATACATGGCGGCTAACTTTGCGGTAAAAAAAGGCATCGAGAGTACTTGGAAAAGGATGTTGGTGGTTTCCATTTTTGGAGTAGAGCACATTTCAAAGGAGTTCGATACAATATCATGACAACAAACAACGCAGAATCTGTGAATTCCGCTTTGAAGGAGGTCCGAGATTTTCACAGTAGTTGGTTTGATTGAGTATATTCGCCAAAGTTGCGAAAATGGTATTATGAAAGGCATATAGAAGCGGGAAAGTGCACTACCCAACTCACCCTACCTATGGAAGAGAAGATGTGCTTAAAGTATAACGAGTCACATGGCTGGAACACAATTCGGATATCCGAAAATGAGTTTCAGGTAGTTAAAAATATGGAATCATACATTGTTAACTTGGAAGAATACATGTGTACTTGTAAGCAATTTGATCTAGATAAATTTCCTTACCAACATGCAATTGTCGCCGCAAGGCAGGATGGTCCTGATGGTTATAACCTTTGCTCTCTTTTCTATACCACATTTTGTTGGCGACAAGCGTATTTAGAATTCATATACCCATTACCGAATGAGGATGAGTGGCAAATTCCTGATGAAGTTAGATCAAGAATGGTCTTGCGTCCATTAACAAAAAGACCTGCTTTGGCGTCCACCAAACAACGAAAAAAAATCAATTGGAGAGTCACGCGTGCTCGTAAATGTGGTAGGTGTTTGAAGACTGGTCATAATCGGACTACTTGTACAAATGCTTTGCCGGCTACAAAGAACTGAACATAGTTTTGTAATCCAACATCCTTTTTTGATAAGTATGCAATTTGCATATCAGAATTGTAATATATTTTTTCATTCTCAAAACTGCAAAACTGATGTTATTTCCATGTATGTTATGGTTGAAGTTTTATTGATTTATTGTGGTGGTGTTTATTGTAATGTATGTTGCAGTAAATTCAATATTTGACAGGGAGTGAAAAAGATATGTACCAGGGAGTTCAACTTGTAATAGAGCGAAGATAACGGCAAAGAATGCCGTTATAGGGTACGCTTAAAACGATGTGTTTGCCGTTATGGCCCTAAAATGTCTTATCTATAATTTACTTCGGTATTAAACAAGTTATTTTTGATAAAATTACTCTAAAAGCTTAGTGTATCAACTTCGAATTCATTTCGAACAGTTTAAAAACATAACGGCAAAGAATGTCGTTATGGGTACACTATAACGGCGA
This sequence comes from Forsythia suspensa, assembly GCA_023638005.1. Lineage (NCBI taxonomy): Eukaryota > Viridiplantae > Streptophyta > Magnoliopsida > Lamiales > Oleaceae > Forsythia > Forsythia suspensa. The sequence goes on from CM042666.1 coordinate 33,156,974, forward strand.
GCTTCTTGTTATGGGTACACTATAATTTTTAAGTGATAATTACTTGATTTTAAACATGTTATTTTTATAAAATCACTCTAACAAGTTAGTGTATCAACCTTTCATTTTGAATAGGTTTAAAAACATAACGGCATCGATTCCGTTATAGGTACACTAAAACGATAGGTTTGCCGTTATGGTCCTAAAATGTCTTATCTATAATTTACTTGACATTAAACATGTTATTTTTGATAAAATTACTCTAAAAGCTTAGTGTATCAACTTCGAATTCATTTCGAGCAGGTTTAAAAACATAACGGCAAAGAATACCAAGTATGGGTACACTATAATTTTTAAGTGATAATTACTTGATTTTAAACATGTTATTTTTATAAAATCACTCTAACAAGTTAGTGTATCAACCTTGAATTTATTTTGAATAGTTTAAAAACATAACGGCGATATGTCGTTATAGGTACACTAAAAACTAGTTTGCCGTTATGGACCTAAAATGTCTTATCTATAATTTACTTCGGCATTAAACATGTTATTTTTGATAAAATTAGTCTAAAAGCTTAGTGTATCAACTTCTAATTCATTTCGAGCAGTTTTAAAAATATAACGGCAAAGAATGCGGGTTATGGGTACACTATAGCGGCGAGCTTGCCGTTATGGGTACACTATAATTTCTTAAGTTATAATTACTTGATTTTAAACATGTTATTTGTTATAAAATCACTCTAAAAATTTAGTGTATCAACCTTGAATTCATTTTGAATGCTTTAAAAACATAACGGCAAATGATGCTTAGTTATATATACACTAAAACGGCGGTTTGCCGTTATGGACCTAAAATGTCTCATCTATAATTTACTTGATTATTAAACATGTTATTTTTGATAAAATTACTCTAAAAGCTTAGTGTATCAACTTCTAATTCATTTCGAATCAGTTTAAAAACATAACGGCAAAGAATGCCACATTATAGATCACTATAGCGGCGAGGCTTGCCGTTATGGGTACACTATAATTTCTCAAGTTATAATTACTTCGATTTTAAACATGTTATTTGTTATAAAATCACTCAAAAAGTTAGTGTATCAACCTTGAATTCATTTTGAATGTTTAAAAACATAACGGCAATGATGTCATATAGTATCTGTTAAAACTAGCGGGTTTGCCGTTATGGCCCTAAAATGTCTTATCTATAATTTACTTCGGCATTAAACATGTTATTTTTGATAAAATTACTCTAAAAGCTTAGTGTATCAACTTCAATTCATTTCGAATAGTTTAAAAACATAACGGCAGAGATATGTCACATTGGTACACTATTATACGCCAAGCTTGCCAGTTATGGGTACACTATAATTTCTCAAGTTATAATTACTTCTATTTTAAACATGTTATTTGTTATAAAATCACTCTAAAAAGTTAGTGTATCAACTTTGAATTCATTTTGAACAGTTTAAAAATATAACGCCAGCGATGCTGTTATATGTACACTAAAACGACAGGTTTGCCGTTATGGCCCTAAAATGTCTTTTCTATAATTTACTTCGGCATGAAACATGTTATTTTTGATAAAATTACTCTAAATGTTTAGTGTATCAACTTCTAATTCATTTCGAACAGTTTAAAAATATAACGGCAGCAATGCCGTTATGGGTACACTATAGCGGCATGCTTGCCGTTATGGGTACACTATAATTTCTCAAGTTATAATTACTTCGATTTTAAACATGTTATTTGTTATAAAATCACTCAAAAAAGTTAGTGTATCAACCTTGAATTCATTTTGAACAGGTTTAAAAACATAACGGCAAAGTGATGTCATGAGTAGGTATACTAAAACGGCGGGTTTGCCGTTATGGCCCCTAAAATGTCTTGTCTATAATTTACTTGATTATGAAACATGTTATTTTTGATAAAATTACTCTAAAAGCTTAGTGTATCAACTTCAATTCATTTCGAACAGGTTTAAAACATAACGGCGGATATGCCGTTATGGGTACACTATAACGCCAGCATGCCGTTATCTTCTTCGAAAACTAACTTCTCGTATAATTTGGCTATAACAATGTTATTTTTAAACGCATAAGCTAATATGTGCCTTATTTGTTAAGATGGCCTCAACGATGCTTAGTTTAGTTGATTTGTTAGCAACAACTTGAGTAGTTTAATACAATAGACGCATGGATAGATAAGATGTTATAGAATAAGTATAATTATCTTAAGTGATTTTCTACTTCATAATGTGTTGATTTAATTCTTTCAGGTCAACATCCAAGATCGGATAGAATTTGAGAAAAACATTGTAAAATAGGCGAAAAGGACTGAAAGTGTACGAAAAATTGGAGATGGGGATTAACACACAAACATAGTAAAGTTGAAGGACCTGTATTGCAAATAAAATAGGACTAACTTGAAATAAAAGACTAAATTACAGGACTAAAATGACTACAATCAAATATCGAAGGACCACAGTACGTGAAGCCCAACATATGCACGTTGTCCGCTCTAGCGACGACCAACGATCAAAATGGGCTTCTTTGTCCGCCGAGCGAGACGACCACAATTTTAAAATGGGCTTGTCATCCGCTCAATCGCCCAAAATGGGCGGATGTACCAAAGCCCAATTGGGCTCAATCTGTCATTCGCTGAAGGACATTAAGTCCGCTCAAGCGGATAAACACCGTGGGTTTAAAACCCCACGGGTAACATCTCATTCCCAACACAAGTTGTTCTCAACTTCTGTTTCTCCCTCCTCTTCACATCACCACTACACTACAAATTGGCCTATACAAAATCAAGTCAAGGGTTTAGTATTGTTCCCATCTCATCATATACCACATTTCTCCAACCTACAATCACTCAAGGTACCTTGGCTAACTTTGCTTTGAAGTTATAAATATTGATATCAATTGTATTTTTAGTATGTTATTTTCGAATTTGGAGGTTGGGCAATGAAGAATTTCTTTTGGATTAATGTGTTGTGGTTGGTTTGGGTGTTGATGTTCTCAAAATTTTGGGTTTATTGCTATTTCAATGTTGGACAATTAATATTGAATTACCATACACCCACCAAGTGTTTGAAGAAATGACTCATCCAATATGTTCATCATTTTTTTCCTTAGCACATTTGCTCATATCCTAGGTCAAGTTACCATACTTTTTCACCCCAATGGCACTCTTTACATACGATCACACTCTACACAAACACGGCATCCACCCCGATCAACCATGCAAACACCAATTACCACGCATCTTTTCCGTTGTGAATTGTATTGTTTTTGTAACATTAGTTTTTTGAATTGTTGCATGTTAGATATAATGCCGATAGCAAAGAAACCAACGCAAGATGTGGGATCAAGCTTGGGAAAGAGAAAGCCTCTATCAAAGAAGACATCCAAACAACCTATAACTTATGATGATATGAAATTTGAGACGGAGGCAGCGTGGATTATCTATACAAAGGACACAAGCCAACGCAATATTATACCGGAGCGAAGGGTGTTAATATCGGATTTCGAAAATGAATTCCTCGGTCAAGTTATTGTGAGGAATAAGTGGGAAACATTTGTAGCCACTCCGCGGGTTGCCTATGTAGAAATCGTCAAAGAATTCTACATGAATATCCATGATGACATCGACAACCCTAATCATCCTAAGTATCATCAAGTATACATGCGAGGGCAATATATTCCATTCTCCCCTTAGCCATTCTCCGCTACTACGAACTTGACAACACGGAGAACGACGGTTATCAAGTCGCCACTAGTAATCTTAATGAAGTAGTCGCTCCATTGTCGAGGCAATGGATCATTAACTGTTGTTGGCAAAAGCGACACATTACACTATAAATGTCTTACTCCTCAAGTATGCACATTAGATAAAATGGTGAGCGCCAATCTTCTCCCTACGACACATACTTCTACGGTCACTATGGGCGAGCACGCCTATTTTACTCGGCTCCGAATAAGACCCTCAATATCGGTACCTATATATTTTTTCAATGTCTTGCATATTCAAGCAACCGGAGATGTTTGGCGCTCCCATCGCTAATTCATCGGACTTTGTGAAATGTACGGCATTGACCTCTCCCATGAGGTCACCCAGTGAAGCGTACAATGCGAGATAGATGTAATGGGATACGTAGTTCTAAACTACACATGATTCGCAATCTGGAGCGAAGCACACAGGGTCCCATTGGCGGCCAGGGTAATGTACCGCTTCAAACCGAGCTCGCAAATGATGATCCAATGGCCAAGACCTCCATAAAACGGTCACTAAACCAACATTGGCATCTATTTCTCATGAGATTCTTCAATGGCGTACCTCGCAGCGAACTCAAGTCTGATTCGAGAGATTCGGGAGGCCCAAGTCCAAGAGGTCGAATCCCGCCCGACGAGAGCACGATCGTTATCCACACAAACCGACGCACTCCTTGGCTATTTCGGTCTCTCTACCCACCGCCGCCTCTCAATGATTGGGACTTCTTCGTTTTGTGTGTTGGGGGTGGGTGAATATTCGATATCAATTGAGTACAAGTAAATTGGGTAGTGATGTTCAAATTGTATTAAGTTGAATGCTTTATGTTAACAAATAAGAAAAACAAATTTTCAATCATCCTTTGTGTAAGAAAGTCTACAATTTGCTAACTCAAGATGAATTATGATTGCTCCGTAGCCGGTTTGTACATTATATATGGTCTTTGGAAATAGTCAATAATGTGTATGTTTACTTTTGTGAGACTCTCATCATCGTGGGAATTTAGAAATGTATATAAAGTTGATACACTAAGCTTTTGGAAATAGTCAATAACGGGTTCATTTATAGGCATAACATAACGCCATGCATGCCGTTCTCAGATATCATATAACATGCATGCATGCCGTTATGGAAACTACATAAGTGTTTCTCTATTCTGAGCCTCTCAAACATCTTAGTGCTACTTAAATGTACTTAAATTTAATACTTTAAGAGGTTAGAACCTGTGCGGGTTCATTTATAGGCATAACGCCATGCATGCCGTTACTGTATCACTATAACGGCATGCATGCCGTTATGGAAACTACATAAGTGTTTCTCTATTCTGAGCCTCTCAAACATCTTAGTGCTACTTAAATGTACTTAAAATTAATACTTTAAGAGGTTAGAACCTGTGCGGGTTCATTTATAGGCATAACGCCATGCATGCCGTTACAGTATATGTAGAACGGCATGCCTGCCGTCTTGGACTAAAACTACACAAGTGTGTTTCTCTAGTCCGAGGCTCTCAAACACCCCACTGTGTGGTTGAAAGTTGATAAAAGTTCTGAATCTCATGAAATATGTGGTTGAAAATAAATTTCTCAAACACAATATATACAAAATTAACTGAGATCCACCTGTATCAAAAATGAGCCAATCAAAAATAAAGTATAGCTAACTCGACCCATTCTAATATCTTTTACAAAACAGCCTTCCAAACTCAATACATAAGAAGACGTAATGAGAAGAAAACTTCCAACTAAGCACCAAGCAATCATTTATTATAGAAATGAATGTACGTTGTTGACAAGGATTCAACTAAAACGACTTATTTTCCATTTCTTTCCTCCAATTTTTCCTACATTATCCTTTACATTTACACTATAAATTTTCATACTAGAAACAAAAAATGACACAGAGTTACAAAATACATAAACTGCTTTGCTATGCCTGACCTCCATACCAAAATTACAGTAAATGACTACAGAATAATATCACATGGGCATAACAATGTTAAATGAATTACATAAACTCATTCTAAGGGTCAAATTCTCCTGCAAAAATCTCAGCTACCATTTTCTGCCTCCACATTAGCATATGCTTGGGTTGAACAAGATTCAGGTCAAGACTGGCTAAAGAAAATTCGATGAACTTGACCGTATAAAGTCCACAATCAGATCTGAAAAAAGATATAATATTTGAGGTTTTAGTCCAATCATCAACATATTGAAGCCATTCATTAACTAAAAAACTTACCCATTATCTTGTACGGGAAGCTTCTTGACCCTGTGATGCGTGAACATTGATGTCCTATAGTTTTCATTGACGTATTTTTTCATGAGACGTGGTACGACCACCTTTAAGGTTTTAGTCCAATCATCAATATATTGAAGCCATTCTTTAACTAAAAAACTTACCCATTATCTTGTGCGGGAAGCTTCTTGACCACGTGATGCGTGAACATTGATGTGCTATAGTTTTCATTGACGATTTTTTCATGAGACGTGGTACGACCACCTTTAAGGGTTTTCAAGCGTTTGCGAAGGTTGCTTTCACGCACCATACTCGTCAAGCTATCGAAGATGTTGATTCGCTCTCTTCCAAGTCAATCTCGATCGCAAACCAATGTAAATTCGGGACACATGACGGAAGATAAAGATAGCGACAAATCTTCCAAGGTTTTCCCAGTTGGGCTGCCCTTCAACATAATGCACCAACATCTTTGCAAACGCTTCGTCGAAAGTTATTGTGGCGATGTTACACTATCTTCGAAGGCATTTTCAACAAGTTGCCGTAAATTAGAGTCGAAACGACACGATCTTGTCGAAAGAGGTTTGCATATTTAACCGCCGCTCTCGATATGAAATAATGCCGAAGTCAATATGTTTGCACGTAAACATGCGGTTAATAAGTTGAAATGACCTAGTAATATTGAAAGTCGATAACATTTTTACTTACGTCACCAAATGAGTCACCGACTCGATAACGAAGATCCTCAAAAATGTCCTCCCTAATCACAGTTGCAATGCAATCGCATCCCTATACATTCGGTGGCACCACCAAAAATCGACTTTACATTGAAGGAAGATAACACACTAGATGCGGTAAAGGAAGAGAACAAATTACCTTGGTGACGCTTTTTCCATCCACTCATTCAGGTCACTTACTTTTGCAGGATCCACTTCTCGGAATGGGTCATAAACAGTGACATTCTTGAACTTCCTTCTCTTTAAGGGATTGGTCCACGGAGTACCCAATGCTTTTCCTTTCCTCCTTTTCCTTTGCCCTCTACCTTTAGGTGATTCCTCATCTGTCTCATCCTCAAGCAAAATAGTAGAAGATTTTCCGACTTGATCTAAAAATAGATTTATTCAGTATTCAATCAACAATCATTCTACACAGAATGTCAACATTTTTGTATTCAATCTACAGATTATATACCTTCAGGACAGCTTTCTGCGGACTGCTCCGGTTGATTTGACATCACAACGTCAACATGTTTATGTTCTCCCAAGCGGTGCTTAGAATCTGGGATCGATATCCAAGGCATTTCTCGGTACACGACTATGGCAGTTGAAGGGTTCGATAGCATGCCTATGAATGGAGGTCAATAGAAACCTCATTAATCTCAACTCATTATGGAACTAAAAATAAAAAATCACAACAAAATAACCAACCTTGACAAGTAGCACTCCTTCGCCCTTCACCTTGTATTGGCGTGACTTGTTCCTCTTCGTTTGTGCAATCTTCTATATTAACGCAATTCTCAACCGCACCTCGAAAACATAATCTTCCTCCCGCCTTTTCTCTCTTCCCGGATATTGTCCTCATGATGAGGTGAACATGTGTCAAATCTCCTCGCTTTCGATCGAAACCTACCATTGTCCGGGTGAAACTCATCTCCTTGTGGTTGGGATACACCACTTCCAACCAACTTCAAAGAACTCTATCAAGTTTGGTCTTAATGTGATCACATCGACCATTTATCACACGCACCACCACTGCACTCAAGTTCTCTCATTTCTTGTCTAACTACCTATAATACATTGTTGTTATGAGAGGAAGATGGTCTCTATCGCGTGGCATCCGGTGCATGGAAACAGTGGTTCGCCTTCCTTAGACTCCTCTACTCCATCTTCATCCAAGCTATTATCCACTCGGAGTCTTCTACATCATCAAGTGGTGTCATTCCCGATAGAATTCTTCATCGGCTTCTTCCCCGTGAAGGAACTAATGTGCTTCACCCTAAGTCGCATGATTTGAATTTTAGTATCCAAGAATGTGCTCACACTTTCTCCGTCCACCTTCGTCTGCTGAAAATTCCATCCCAACATTCTTGGAATTGGCCACCTTCCACTTGCAGTGAGCAAACCGCTTCCCTAGACCGGTATCGCTCAAACGCCCAAATCAGAGAAAGCAAAACATTGCTAGTCGGGTTCATAAATTCAATATTATACAAACAATGAAAATAATTTAACATTTACCATGATTGCAAGAGGAAATTCATGAAAGTTGTAGGGATATCGTTCATTTCTTTCATATTTCTTCAACTGCTTTCTCCTTTTATTTGATTGAATATCCCAATTGTGTACTCATACGATCTCTTTCCCCAAGCATAGTTGTTGAATCGTCCAAAATTGTCAACCAAATTAAACCACCACAAGTTCAGATTCGTATTCTTTTCCGCACTCAACAAAACATATGCCAAAATTAAGAGAAGGCCCATCTTGAACTTGTCATTTGGTTACCACACCTTCGAATACATTCAACAATTGTCTTCTTACCACTTTTCCTTTGCTCTTCTTGAAGTATTTTTGGATAAGATCACTTTTTAGGCCTAAGTTCTCATCCTCTGATTCCAACTCTCCAGCTTTTAGGCCTGTGACTAATACAAATTCTTCTAACCCAAACCTAGCAATCTTGTTTCCAAACTTGCACAACCTCATTCTCTTTCAATGTCCTCGCCGTTCTAACAATGCATTGGTGAACGATTTGAAGAGAAATTTTATCTCCATAATGTAAAAGAAGGTGGCCAAAACACTAATCAGTAAATTTTTTGATGATTGGAATCTAAAGTATAATACACCTCATTGATAATTTCAAGTTTACATCTATTACTTGATTTTTCCTCGAACCATTTCTTCAACATCAATAAAATATTCCATTTCAAAGTCAATCTGCAAAAATAAAGTGAGGTAAGTTGGATTATAACATACTAATAATTGGCAAGAAGTGTAATTGTTATCCATGAAATGATAAATTGTACACAAGGAAAATGTTTGCCAAGGATGTAAACATATTACCGTTAACTAGTTTGGGATTATGCATGCAAATTTGTGAGGATGAAGAGCAAATAAAGGTGGGTTAAATTCCTAATACTCGAGTACCGGATAATCCCACACTGGCCATTTCTTTGCAAACCAAAACCCAATATATGGAGGGAGTAAATTCATACATACATACATATATATAGGAGCCGGCGATACTGTTTAAAGGAAGAAGGAACCGACGGCAATTTTTGGGCTCGAAATTGATTTCAAAATTTCATAGCCACTGTTTGGAGAAGAAGGAACTGACGGCAATTTTTTGGCTCGCAATTGATTTCAAAATTTCATAGCCACCCGCACACTCTAGGAAAAAGGAAGAGGGGTGAAATTGGGTGAAAAAGAATGCTGTAAAATGAATAAAATGAGGGACTAAATTCATTTAAGGATTGTTGATATGAGGATATTTAGGTCATTTACCACTTGATACATACGGATTACAATAATTGTGTTTTCATCTCGATGTCATAATAACCAATTCTCACGGGATAATAGGTATTAAATAATTATGGTGGTTGTATTACTTCATAGGTTTTCGGTCCGAAATATCTTTGTATATCAGCCGTTATTCTATAGCTACGGGGGCACAATCAATACAAGTGAACTAAGCGTCAAATTTCAATATAAAAATAAACAATGTTTTACTCTAACTCAAATATGAAATATAGTTATTTGTTGGAAGTATCAAAACTTTCATTTTTCAATTTTGAAGTAGCTTAGTAGGAAAAAAATAAAAATAAAATGAATAAGAGAATCGGAATGTCTGAATAAGAGTTTTGGATGTGACGTTTACTCTTTTTGTGGAACTCCAAAGTTCAATACCAAATTTTCAATCAAAGGCCCTCTCTTTTCATTATAGTTTAAAATGACATGTTCAAGTCCAAACCTTTTAAAGAATCAGTGTCCCGACTCCCAAGTGATGCCAAAGCTTCTTAGACAAATTTCAAGGATCCCCGAGGGGTTAAGTAGGATGCGGGGAGGAGAGGCCAACCATAATAATACTTATACCATGTCCACAAAAGTTTTCTAACGCCTACTTACTATCTTTAACATCAAATTTTATATTGAATATGGAAAATGTAAACCATGCCTTTAGGTGAAATTATACATGAACTAGTCATTGCAGAAAATTATATAGGACTCTAGTTGTCTTTGTTTATTGCATGTTTCTTTCATATTTGATATTTGATAAAAGAATCAAGGCTCCTACCGCATAGCTAAAGACCTCTTTAGAGTGCCTCAAGTAAAATTTATTTAGCCACTCATTGTGTGGCAAAATTTTAAGCCACTTGTGCATAAAAGTTTGCTTGACTTGTGCATTAGATATTACTCAACATATTAGTACCACAATAGAATCGATTAGATGACAAATTAACCATTTTGAGGACATCAAAATATGCAAACAACCTCTATAAAATAAAATACGTCAAAGAAACAAACTAATACTTACATCCCTAGACCTTAACTTGAGTGTCCAACTTCGTTCTCCAACCTTGAAGATCCTAATTAATAATAAAACAAAGGAAAAAATTCATAAAACGAGCTACTCTTTATGCCCAAAAATGATGCACCATTAACTTCTAAATAAGTCAATAAAACATGTAGTAGAAAATCCTTGTGAGAATCTTTTAACATATTCAAAGTCAATGCATTGAATACCAAGTCAATAATCTTTTCAATATATTTTATCATCTTCTAATATTGTTTTCTTAAAATGCAAGAATATAAATGATAAAATTCATCCGTCTAAATACCTTTACCGATTTGATAAATCAAAAATTAAAAGCAAAAGGAAATCGAATTCAAATAAAGCACCAAGCATATTACTAAATTACGGAAAATACAAACCAAGCTCAACTTGCATGCATTTATTCGTATTACTAGATTATTTAGAACATAAATTTTAAGCTTAAGTTCTCGGGCCTCATGAGTGACTTGTATTGAATCAAATTTCAAAATCCCATCATCCCACATTGGCAATCAACGGTGAACCACGACTCCAAAAGCCGTCTTCCCTTTTCAACTTCTCAAATATGAAATAAAGTGCAATTTTACAATATGAAATAAAGTGCAATTTCAAAGTCCCCTTTCTGTGATCTCGATTCCTTTACCTTTTGTGCAAGCATCAGAGGGAATTAGATGTAAATTTCAAAGAATATCCATCAAAAAGCAAATGAGAAAATGATGAATAAAGTGCAATTTTACAATGTTATCACCACCTTATGAAATTTTCGAGAGGAAACCGAATATCTCAGAGAAGAGAGAGTGAACAAATATTTGGCGGCGAGAGTTAACAACTTGTTTGAGGCGAGAATGTAACGGCGAGCTCACGAAATCGGCGGTAATGCCGCCTCCGCCACTCTCGCCTATGACGGTGGTGGTTGATTCACCGATCCTTTTCGTGCAACAAGCGAACCGGAGGAGACAATCGGAGTTTCAATTTCCCAACTGGAGCAAAGACTCGACCGGGTTCGGGTTCTCGACTTGTGTGGCGGCGAACCGGTGGTGAGTTTGAGTCGATGAGTGGATGAAGAGCTTGATGGATGGAAAAGATTCAACCTGGAGCGAAAAGAGAGAGAGAATCGGAAGAAGAGATGAAAAAACCGTGTGCAAAGTGGAGAGACAAAGGTCGAACATATATTTGGAAGATGAGATTTATGTCATTTACCTATTATTCAATTTTTGACATGAATTTTATTTGTTTATTTCGGTCAAAGGCCATTTACCAAAATATTTTGTGTGCAAAGGTCATTTAATGGTATTCCTTTTAATTTTTTAAAAGACATTTCATTTATTAAAGTTAAATATCCAAATTGACATCGTGTTAGAGATAGTACAAATGGTATGTTAGAAGCAATTTTTTAAGAATGGTCAAAGTAGTGCGAGAAATAAAATAATAATTTTCTTTTATAATACAATCTTTCTTTTTCTGTTTTCTCCATAATCTAAAATTGTCCCTTTACTAAACCTGAAAAAATGTTCTCCATCATTCATAGTTAGGTTTCTGTAGAAAATATGTACTCACATGTAATAGTAGTTGAGACGATTTTTAATGAAAAAAAAAAAGAATTTATAAAATATATAAAGTTTTATGTAGACGTAAAAAAAAAGATAACGAGAAGAAAATATTCGAATAGAATTTGCACAACAAAACGTCTACTCGATCAAATCTCAAATAATCGATAATGTATTTGATCAAAGGTCAATTGTGGAGTAGCCAAGTTGTCAACTCGACTATAGTTAAGTAGATTATATTTAGTACAAAGTAACAAATACTTTGCAAATTTTTAAGTAAGAAAGAGTATTTTGAAAAATAAATAAATTGAAAAACCCTTAAATAAGGCTCACTTGAGTCACTTCCCAGGATATTATGGTCTTTTCATTTTTTTCTCCTTTTATTTTTATTATTATTTATTCTTCCAAAAAGCTTAGGTTTAAGCTATAACGGGGTTTTATGCTATCTCTATCTTCTTCTCCATTAACAAAAAAATCTCTGTTCTGATTGTTGTATTTCAATTTCTCCAAACAATGACGCGTATGGCCGTATTTCATCAAGCATGCACCGCGCCTCTCGCGCGTGCAATGCATTTCCGCACTTTTTCTATCGCGTGCAGCAGCACCGCCGCCACTGTCACAGTACCTTCTCTCAACAAGAAGAAGGAAGACTCTCAGGTGCTCCTCGGCATGTCCGAGCAAGACCTCCAGCAACTCTCCCTCGACTTCGGTCAGGTCCGTCTAAATATTAGCACGTTTGTTACGTAGTATCGACTGTAGTGGATAATATAATATAATGAACAAGATTTTTTTTTTGTCATTGATTGCTTTTTCAGTATTCTACAATCCTCCCTACCAGCGGGCGATAAATTTATTAACAATAAATCATTTTTTCCCTATTTTCTTTCTGGGAATTTGATATTTTTACTTGTTTATTTCAGCAAAATTATAGAGGGAAACAATTGCATCATCTTCTGTACAAGAGGAAGGTTAAAGAAATTCAGGATTTTAGTCACTGTAAGTACTTTTTTTTTTGGGACTGATGGGAGTGGGGTGGGGTGGGAGGGTGATGAATATCTTTGAATTTTGTCTAGCTCTGTTTATTTATTACTGTAATTTCTTTGTGGGCGAGAAGTGCCATTGGCATTTCGGAATGAATTGCAGGATGCGGGATGGAAGGTGGGCCGGTCACCCATATATAAGGCAGTCACTGCAGCTGATGGTACAATTAAGGTGGAGACATTGATGTTGTTTTGCACTTATTTTTGTAGCTGCTTCTTAAATCTTTATAGCTGTTTTTTTTTTCTTTTTCCTTTTTTCATCTCGTGGAAAACTGAATGCAAAATCAATTGATGAAACTTGGAAATATATTACGTTTTTCTAGAATCGTGCCCAGGAGTTTGACTATAGTAATTTCATTTGCTTCTGAGAAATTACTTTCTACTTCTTGGAATTATTTTTAGGAAAATGTTGAAGTGCTTAAAATGTTGTCCTATTGATTGAGAAAGTTCTAAAGCCATATCAAACCATTTTGGTCCTCTTCAAATTATATTACTTAATTAGGATTCACAAGTTGAATCTGTTTTTTCACCTTCTCTGTATTTTGGTTAGTAAGGAGGAAGACAGAGAAGACTTAAAGAATTCACTCAAAGAAACAGCTAAAAATGCTTTCTTGATTTTATTTCAAGATTTGGCTGTATCTGCAGATTTCACACTAATAAAATTTATGCATGCATAATTTCAGTCTAATATGATTCTATGGTAAGTTCCTGAACTTCAATTTCTTTTGCAAAATTCCTGTTGCCCTTTGATGTACATGCACTATTGGTTTCACGTAATCTCTCTCTCCTCCGACTCCTCCCTCCCCCAACATATTCCTCCTTTGCTTCCTATATCGTTATCTTATCATTACCATTGCTCTTTCAGTTACTAGTAAAGCTGGAGGACAACAGACTGGTTGAAACTGTTGGTATACCTGTTAAAGATGACAAAGGTTCTGTTCGTCTAACTGCGTGTGTCTCATCACAGGTAACTTTCCCAGCTTATAATTTTTCCAGGCTAGTTTCTACTTCTAGGAAATGTTACTTAACCAACATATACCTTAGATGATATATACAATCACTTATAAGCACTTAAGTTATTCGTTTTAGCGGTTATAATCACTTAAAATGCTTGCTTTGCTCGTGAGCACAAAAGCAAGCAGTGTTCAATAAGATAGGATACACCAACTTATCCTTAAAGTGCTTTGCATTTATCATACTAGCTCTAAGGTTTTATAGATTTTTAATAGGACCTCTAAGCAGCTTCTTTCTTAAGCAATCCTGAACTGGCTCGTAGTGGTCTTTTAAGTGCATTTCATTTCCACTTTTGTTAACCAGGTGGGATGCCCATTGCGTTGTTCGCTTTTGTGCCACTGGCAAGGGGGTTTCTCAAGGAACCTTAAGAGGCATGAAATTGTGGAGCAGGTTTGTCTTACATTTGCTCCAGGCGAATTTTTTTATTTACATCAGTATGGCTTCTTAAAACCAACAAAGGTTGGCATGTAAAAGGCCTTCCCCATTTTGTTTGAAAAATGGTACAAAAGCAGTCTCCAAAGGAATAATGACAGTCTTTTACTTTAATTAAGGACTGAAATTGTCTTAGTTAAATTTGAACGCATCGCCTATCTAAAACTTCACCGATGCCCCTCTTATTATGTTTGCAGGAAGAGAAGAAAGGGGTGGGTTTCTATGACCTCCCCGCCAAAAACTACTTGATTTGCTTTTCCTTTTACCCTTGACAATAGCAGGGTTCCAAAAGAACCAAGCTGTTTATGAACTGCACTGTGTTCTGCTCAACCTTTTCTTCATTTTTATAATTGGATGAGCTATAGAAGATAGGTATTGTTTACTAAACAAGCCAAGTCCATGAATACTTGCATGTATAATTTCTTTTTCTTTTTCATTTTATCTCAAAACAGTATGATGAAGGCATTGAAATGGGAACTTTTTTCATTTTTAGTATTTTTTATGAGGTTAATTGCGCCTTGATCTTAGTGGGCTAAATGACCATTAATTTGATGTTGTTCATGAGTAAGCTTGTTCATGAGCATGAGTTTTGAGTGGAAGTCCTCTAACTTAATGAACTGAACTTGCCACTCTCGGGCAGTATATTCTTTAATTTTTGACAAGCACGGGTCGATCTTGAGCACCCCTATTCAATAAGCACAAACAAAGCGGAAATTAGCTCAGCTCAGTTTACTTTCAACCCTATCCAGCAGTGTGTTATTGAACTTCCACTGTCACTAGTTGACTGTCGTGATTATATTACAGTACACGGTTTGGCAGCAATGCATTTGTGTAAGATCTGCATATTTATGTGCACGTGAGTATTAGACATTTGCATTAGAAAACATTGTTTTCTACACTTCGCATCAGCACATTTTGGCAATTGAAAAGCTCTTTAAGCATGTGGTTTCAAATGTTGTGTTTGTGGACATTTGCAGCATTATAAATTGTTTCCATCTTTTAATTCAGGTTTTGGCAATTGAAGATGTCTTTAAAAATAGGGTAACAAATGTGGTGTTTATGGGAATGGGCGAGCCAATGTTGAACATGAAAGAAGTACTTGAAGCCCATCGTTGCTTGAATAAGGTATATTAAGTCTGTACTAAGTACTTCTTCTACTTGTGAACCGTTTTTAATTATTTTTTGTCTATAAATCTTTGCATGTGCATATTGCTTTTTCTTACAGAATGTTTAAACTATTCTATGGTACTTGATTTCATTCTTTTTGTCTAAGTTGCTTATCTTCAAAGCATGTTTTGATTGATAGTCTATTTATTGTAAACTGTATTCTCCATTGATGATTTTCTTATAAGTTGAGCAATTCAAACATTCTGAAGGATTAAATATAAATGCAATGGATAAAAAGAACCGTAAAGAGGAGCAAACAAACAAACATTCTATATTTCTATCCAAGGCCAGTGTTTCCAAATATGCAAATACTGAAGAAACAGTCGAGCTTCCTATCAGGGCTCATGATATATGCTTTGATTAAGACGGACTGACAGGTTATCAAATAATTTTTTTATTTCAAGTAATGACTATGGCAAGCACGACTCCAAAACAACAAAATTTACTTTCTTCATGTTGACATCCAACTGCCAATAACAGGATTTATGCAATAAATAAAAGTCAGTGGCATGACGACCTCAATCACCAGAAGAGAAATTTTGAAAGAAATAGAGACTCATAGTAATTGATCTTTTATTCGGGCATGGTGAAGAAACACAGGATGTAGTAACATCCTCCATCTTTGTCCATTTTAGCAGGATGTTTGTTCTGATATCCTTCAACTGTTCACAATAAGTCCAAGTGAAATTTTATGTCGCCGTAAGTTTTCTGAGATTTTAGTTGGTCTGAAAGCGTATTTTTAATAACAAAAGAATGTTAGAAATTCTTGGAGTTGTCCCTTTTGGAAATGAAGGTTTAGTGTATGGTTGCCACCATTATTTGCTGAAAAGGTAAGAACAGAATTAAGAGAACAACGAACAATTCCTTGAGTTGATCTATCTTATGGTGAAATAATGAACAAATAAATGAAAATTTTTCTTTTTGTACAAAGGAACTCTCCATTCGTTATTAGTGAGGTTTGAGGATTTGATTTCGTAGCTTGCATAAAAGTTCCACCCTTCTTTTTAGCTCATGGTTGGCCATTAGAGCGTCATAAATAATTCAATATGATATGGATAGAAGATCATGTGAAAACATCGTAACATCCATTATATAAATGCATTGTAATGATCAATTTTTTGAAACACGTCGTGTTTCCTTATTAAATCAATTATGTAATGTACAAAGAAAGAAAGGGAATTCACCGTTGTTCTTGAATCTTGGTATAAGCATAATTTAGTTTATCTGTTATTAAGATTGTTTAACAAGTTCCTAAATTTGAAATTTCTCATTTATTAAGGATATTCAAATTGGACAAAGGATGATAACAATTTCGACAGTTGGAGTTCCAAACACTATAAGAAAGCTGGCCTCTTACAAACTTCAATCTACTTTGGCTATCAGGTACTATGTTCTAATATCCAATTTGACATATGCAGATATATACAAGCAAATTTTCATTTTTTAAATCCTTTTGTCTGTGTTTGGTTGCATTGAATTGGGGCTCGGAATAAACACCAAACACTCTTAATATATTCAAGCGGCTTAGAAGTAAAGTTGAATTGCTGCTATATTATTTCTCCGTCCTTATCTTTGTACGTAAGAGGATATTAGCTTTTGTAATTAATGTTTCCGCTTTACAAAATTTGATGAGGGCACCTTAATGCCTCCAAAAATCATATATGTGATTGTTTATTTGGATTTGGATCGGCATATCCTTACTTGAGGGGTTGTTTCTTTATTACCTACTTTCTTGAGGTTGCCATTCCTTAAAATAGTTGCAAAATTTCGAGCATGACTGGCACAATTTTCTCAGTGCAAGAGTTATTAGCTTTCTCATCCTCTTTTCTTATGTTTTCGACATCAGCTTACATGCTCCAAATCAGAAACTCCGTGAAAAAATTGTGCCAAGTGCAAAGTCCTACCCTTTGGATGCAATCATGAAGGACTGCAGAGACTACTTCCTTGAAACCAGTCGACGGGTATCCTTTGAGTACACACTTTTAGGTATTTAAGTTTTGCTTCATTAAGTTCCCCGTTCTATAAACACATCTAGACATGACAAATGATGTGACTAACTTTCTTTTCTTCACATTTCTATTTGGCAGCTGGAGTCAATGACGCAGTAGAGCATGCAAAAGAACTGGCAGAGCTTCTTCATGAATGGGGTCCTGGTAATCACGTAAACCTGATACCCTTCAATCCAATAGAAGGTTCTGAGTACAAGCGTCCATATAAGAAATCAGTATGCCATCTCCATCCTACTTTTGGATCCATCAGCCATTAAATTTGGGCCTTCGTCACAGGCTTGTTCACCATTAAATTTAGCATATAACTAATATATTTGAACTTCCTTGGTTCAGGTTCTTGCATTTTCGGCCGCTCTAGAGTCTCGTAAAATAACCGTTAGTGTACGTCAAACCCGGGGACTAGATGCAAGTGCTGCCTGTGGGCAGTTAAGGAATGAGTTCCAAAGATCCCGTTGCTTTCCGGTGCTGAGGACCAGCAATCTCAATCAGAAATAATAGTTGCTTGATGATACCGTTAAAGTTTATTTTGGCTAAAGCTTTGCTTCTAGCAGAGCAGCAGCTCGGTGCTTCTAGTTGGTTAACGAGATCTAGTTCGGCTGATATCTTCACCTCATATGTCTCGGAAGATTTTTACGAGGCATCGGCATGAAGTAAGTATACAAGTGAGCCGATTGGGACAAGGTAATATCAATTACATTTTCGGAATCCCCCGTGCCCCTGCTTGGAGGTTTGAAGCTGTGGACCAAAGAAGTTGAGCATAAGATGATATAGTCTGATCTCTCTCAACTAATACCATTCGTTGCACAATAATATATTAATCAGCAGATGTTATTAATTTGTAGAACATCTACTTAAAAGAAAATTATTTCGTGTATATTTGCTAATGTCAATACATACTTCTAGGTAGTTAGAAAGTCTTCACCATGCTAATTTAGTCTTATATATTTATTGTTTATAACTTGTAAGTTACCAATGAGTTTGGTATAAATCTCCAATAAAAATTAAATGCAAGGATGGTACATATCAATATGAAGAAAAAGTTAAATCTATAAAATTTAGAATAGTGAAAGTTTGTTTTAAACTTCACCTTTTTCAATTATACCTAGTCGTTTCTTCCCAAAATAAAGCCTCCTTCATTCAGCAATATTTAAAGAATTGAAATTTGTTTGCACAAAGCAAATAATCTCTATCACATGGTGAGTGTGTGCCAAATGGGCCATGGAGCAATTTCAAACTTTCAAAAGTCCCAACAAAAGAACCACCAACAATTTGAACGCATGGTCTCAAATGATCTCACGGCTGAGCGTCAAAGAATGTTGACATACCCTAAGCTTGATTTGACTTTAGCAAATTGGGATTTGCAATGCCAAGCACATCGGGTACAATTGTCAGCAGAACTGATCGAGGAAAATGGCCGTCTATTTGTTGAACAACTTGGCATTGGGATGATGCAACAAAGCTCTCAAATGGATGGTTCTCAAAGTTCAACATTCGTCATGAATTCAAAACTCAAGAATAATATGGAGAAATTGTTACATTAATCATTAAATGTTGAACAAAACAAAGCGGTGCTCTTAAGCGATTTACGGTAAGATTAAGCAAAGAAAAAATAACGGTTGGAAAACAAATAAAACAACGCCTTGGAGTCGGGGCCTCGTGTTCAATACAAGTCCTTAAAGCAATATTCGCCCCCTCATCGAAGTAATGCTAGCGCTTGCTTCCCGTGATACAACGGCTTGAACTCGCAACCGAGTAGTCGAATTGAGAATGTGCCGAAACGGAATCACGGGCGACTAGAGGTAGACAGAAGGAGAATGCGAGAGAGATTTCGTGGAGTAAGAATTGTGTGTTCTGACTAAAGATTGTTGTCAGATATATAGGCAAGGAGGAGCCTTATGCATTCAAGATGCATCGCTATTACTCCGCACGCTTTGGAGTTACAAAATAAATGGATATCGCTTTTGGAGTTACGCTTTTTAAAGAAAAACGTGAAACAAAATTCCAAAACGTAGCTTGCACTTTGTGGCCAATTTTTGGTTCATTCGGTCCGACATTCGTAATGCGCAGTCGCGCCTAGACACAAGTTCAAGGCTCGAAGGCCAAGTCGGTCCAAGATTTGCACCCCCAAGGGCCAGAGGCCCTGGAGGAGTCTCTATGCAACAAATGGTTACACTTTACAAATTGGAAACCATATATAAATTGGTCCACAATCTTATTTTTTATCCGATGTGGGACAACTAAGTTTTCCACACATTTCCATTTATATCCATTATTCCAATGTGGGATGGAATATTTATAGTTTCCATAAATTCCCACTTTTTCATTTCTAATCAATGTGGGATTGCAATCCCTTTTAAGGCTCTTCTCCCTATCCCAATTCTCAAGCATCTATTTGCCACCAATATATTTTCCAACAATCACCCACATGAATGGAAATTGACAGAGACACGGAATACTTGGTGATAAAGTTCCATAGTTGAAACCTGCCAAGATAGGATAGGTAGGAGTTACCTTTGAACTTTCCCTGTTAAAGTACATTTACTTTACTAGTCGATTAGTAGACACGATGTCTTTGAACTATTCTCGCCTTTTGTGTAAACGATGATGTACCTTACATGAGATTCTTCCTAACACATTTCAGCTTCTCATTGGTATGTTCGTTTGTGGCTATGAACATATGCCCGGTTCAAAGAGAGTTATTAAGAATTGAGCCTCACAATTCCCTTCAAGCGGCCCCACTTCTCTCTCATAGGTGATTTCTTAATTAAGAGTAACCCGCATTACTCCGCCGGATTCCGACGATAAGAATCATTAAAAGCCTATTGCTTATCCTCTTTCCACGGGCATCACCATTATTACAAGAATGGACGAGGAGTTAACCCCACGCGATCCTATTAAGTATTTGTAATTAGGTTTCTCATTGAACCTAGATCTTGGGATCTCCGATCCGCTTAGGTTGAGTTTCCATTACAATAACTTATTCTTTCATAGGCATAAGTCCCATTCATCTAGATGAATTTGCAACTAACTCTCTATTTAACCCTTTGGTTAGCGGATCCGCAATGTTATCTTTAGACTTTACATAGTCAATAGAGATAAATCCAGTTGAGAGTAACTCGTCTTATGATATTATGTCTACGACGTATGTGTCTAGACTTACCATTGTACATGTTGCTTTGTGCCCTTCCAATCGCAGATTGACTATCACAATGTATGCAAAATGTCATATTGTGTTTTGACCATCTTGGAATATCCTCTAAGAAATTGCGTAGCCATTCAAATTCTTCACCAAATTTATCCGAGCTATAAACTCGGATTCCATGGTAGATCTCGCAATAACTGCTTTGTTTAGAGGATTTCCACGATATCGCCGCACCTCCCAAAGTGAATACAAATCCACCGGGTAGACTTTGAGTCCTTAATATCGAGATATCCAATTAGCGTCAAGATATCCTTCAATAATCTGCGGATATCCGGTATAGTGCGATCCATAATCACGAGTATATCTCAAGTATCTCAAGATTTTACTATTCCTTTCCGGTGGTCGACTGGATTACCGGTATATCTACTCGGTTTGCTAATCATGTAAGCTATATCTCGGTCTTGTACAACTCATTAAGTACATAAGACTTCCGATTATTCTAGAGTACTCAACTTGAGAAATACCATTGTCTCTATTTTTCGATAGATGTTGACTTGTATCTATCGGTGTTCTAGCCACGCCAGTATCATCATTATTGAATTTTTCCAAAATTTTGTCCACATAATGTGACTGACTTAGAACGAGTCCATCTGATGTTCTTGAAATTTTAACCCCAAGAATCACATAAGCTAAACCCATATCCTTCATGTCGAATTTTGAATTCAACATATTTTTAGTAGATTTAATCATCTTATCGTTGCTACCAACGATGAGCATGTCGTCAACATAAAGACATAAAATGACATAACCATGTTCCGTGTCTTTGATGTAAACGCATTTGTCACATTCATTGATTTTAAATCCACATTCTATCATGGCATTGTCAAATTTTGCATGCCACTCGCTTGGTGCTTATTTTAAGCCACATAATGACTTCACCAATTTACACACCTTGTTTTCTTGTCTGGTGCAGAAAACTCCTCAGGTTGTTCCATGTAAATTTCTTCTTCTAAATCTCCATTTAGAAAGGCAGTTTTGACATCCATTTGATGTACTTCGAGATTGTACAAAGCTGAAATCGCTAATATCATCCGAATGGAAGTTATTCTCGTTACCGGAGAATAAGTGTCAAAGTAGTCAAGGCCTTCTCGTTGCTTGTAACCTTTAATTACAAGTCTGGCCTTGTACTTATCAATAGTTCCATCCGCTTTCATTTTTCTTTTGAAAATCTATTTGTAGCCTAGTGGTTTGCTTCCCGGGGGAAGATCCACCAGCTCTTATGTATGGTTTTGCAAAATGGAATCTATTTCATTTTTAATGGCCTCTTTCCATTGAGGTCCTTCTGAAGAGTTTACAGTTTCTTTGAAGTTTTGAGGTTCAGTTTCTAGCATATAAGTCAAAATCAGGACCATACGATTTTTCTGTCCTTTCTCGTTTGCTACGTCTTAGTTCAATCTCAATTTCCTCTTCTACTTCTTGGTCCTGACTATTCTCAATCATAGTCTCATATGTCTGTTTAGAAGAGCTCGCTTCTTCTTTGGACTTGTATGGAAATACATGTTCAAAGAATGATGCATTTCTTGATTCCATTATCGTATTTTTGTGTATATCAGAAATTTTTGAATCATACACAAGAAATCGATAAGCACTACTGTTAGGTGCATATCCGATAAATATGCAATCAACAGTTTTTGGTCCTATTTTCACCTTCTTTGGTGTAGGCACCGCCACTTTGGCAAGACACCCCCACACTCGTAAGTATTTGTAGGATGGCTTTCTTCCTTTCAATAACTCGTAGGGGCTCTTATCTTCTTTCTTTCTAGGCACCTTATTTAAAAGGTAATTAGTCGATAACACGCCTTCTCTCCACATGTTCTCGAGGTAATCCGAACTTAACAACATTGCATTCATCGCTTCTTTCAATGTTCTATTTTTTCGCTCAAAGAACACCATTTTTGTCGAGGTGAATAAGGTGTTTGTGTTTCATGTTTAATTCCGTTGTTGTGAATTCAAAGAAATGGTGATTCATATTCACCACCTCTATCACTTCTCAACACTTTGATCTTCTTGTTGAGTTGATTTTCAATTTCATTTTTATAGAGAACAAATTTCTCTATAGCTTCGCCTTTACTTTTAAGCAAATACACAAAACAATATTTTGTGCTATTGTCAATAAAAGTAATAAAATATTTGTTGCCTTCCTTTGTTTGTACAGATTTCAAATCACATACATCGGTGTGAATTAAATCAAGTGGTTCATTTTCCTTTGAACATATTGAAATGATGACCTTGTCAATTTTGCCTCAACACAAGTTTCACACTTATGTTTATTATCAATTTGGAATGTAGGTATGCAATTCAAGTTAATTAGTCTCACGCAGTGTCGTAATTAACATGTCCTAGTCTACCATGTCACAAATTGGAAGACTCAAGCAAGTAAATGTAAGAGTTTTTCATTTTATTCATTTTTGGCTTAATAGCCATAACATTGAGCTTAAAGAGCCCATCACTTACATAACCATTTCCTACAAACATTCCAGACTTAGACAAAATAACTTTGTCTGACTCAAACACTATACGAAATCCATGCTTGTTCAACAGCGAGCCAGACACCAAATTCTTGCGAATTTCTGGTACATAGAGCACGTTGTTTAGAGTCAGCTCTTTTCCAGACATCATCTTTAGAACCACATTTCCATGGCCCTTGATTTCAGAGGTTGCTGAATTTCCCATATACAACTTTTCTCCATCTGCTTTTTCAAAACCACTAAACATCTCCTTGTCGAGCAAACATGTCGAGTGGCACCAAAGTTCATCCACCATTCTATCATATTTGAACCCACTAGGTTCACTTGAAAATGACAATTGCAAGGTTCATGATGATGTATCTTCAACCATGTTTGCTTCTTTTTCTTTTTTTCGACAAACGGTACTCCGTAGACTTGTGACCAATCTTGTCACAATTGAAGCATTTTCCGAAAACTTCTGTTTAGAAATTCCACCTTTAGGTCCCCACTTGGGCCTTTTTCCACCAGATGGCCCATACTTGTTCTTGTAGGTCTTGCAGCTTTGACCATGCTCCACAACATTGGCTTTGGCCACAACCGGATTGAACCTCTTCGTAACTTTTGTTGTCTTCTTCAATTCAAGTCTAACAATTAGTTCCTCAACGCTCATTTCCTTTCACTTGTGCTTTAGGTAGTTTTTAAATCCTTCCATGCGAGGAGGTAGTTTTCAATTATACATGCCACTTGGAAGGATTCACTCACAACCATTCTCTCGTAATGAATTTCATGCAAGATCACTTGTAGTTCTTGTACTTGACCGATTCTGATTTGGAGTCCACCATTTTGTATTCCGGAAGCCGCCAACAAGAAACTTCTTGGCACCCATCCCTCGGTTTTGTACTTTTTGTCCAAAGACTCCCATAATTCCTTAGCCGCTTTTATTGCACAAAGACACATTATACAATGAATCGCCAAACCGTTCATAACATATTTTCGCACAAGAAATCGAATGCTTCCAAGCATCCATTGCACCGATTGCTTGAATGTCTTCTTGACCTCTTGGAGCACTAGAGCATTCTCAACAAGAATCTCGCAAGATTCAAGGTCGTGAGGTAAAACAACATTTTCTGTTGCCACCTCTTGAAATTTGAACCGCTTGAACTTCTCCGACTTTTCCCGTGATTAACCGGGATCGCCATAGTTGGACCAAAGAGCTGACTTGGCATAGCCACAGTCTTAGTTCCACTTGGGCCAACAGCTAGACTTGGCATAGCCACAGTCTGTGTTACTGGAGCCACTACTTGAGCTACATCAGAACTTGGCATAGCCACGACCTGAGCCACATTCGGTAGATTCGGCACCATTGGAGACACGCTTCATTTCCTGGATGCCACAACATTATTGGTACTTGTATTTTCCATTTCAAAACAATCGTAATATTAGTACAAAAGAAATAGAATAAAAGAAATGCAATTTAAGAAAACCTGCTTTTGAAAATGATGAAGGAACTGCTTTTGAAAACAAGAAGGACTCGATTTGAAAACAAGAAGAAAGTCGTTTTTAAACCGCTTTGTAAACTGCTTAACAAAAAAAATATTGCTTTAAAATTGTTACATTAATCATTAAATGATGAACAAAACAAAGCAGTGCCCTTAAGCGATTTACAATGAAGATTAAGCGGAAAAATAACAGCGCTTGGAAAGGCAAATAAAACAACGCTGAGCAGGGCCTGTGTTCAACATGTTGTCCTTAAAGCAATATTCACCTCCTCACCGGCGTAACGCTAGCGCTTGCTTCCCGTGATACAACGAGCTTGAATCGCAATCGAGCAAATGAATTGAGAATGTGCCGAAACGGAATCACCAAGTGACTGGAGGTAGACAGGAAGGAGAATGCAGAGAGATTTCGTGGAGTAAGAATTGTGTGTTCTGGACTGAAGATTGTTGCTGTATATATAGGCAATGAGGAGCCTTATGCATTCAACATAGACTGTTATTACTCCAGACGTTTTGGAGTTACAAAATAAATGGATATCGGGTTGGAGTTACGCTTTTTAAAGAAAACGTAAAACAAAATTCCAAAACGTAGCTTGCACTTTGTGGCCAATTTTGATTCATTCGGTCCGACATTCGTGTAATGCGCAGTCGCCCCAAGACACAAGTTCAAGACTCGAGGCCAAGTCGGTCCAAGATTTGCACCCCCCTCATGGGCGCCAGAGGCCACTGAGAGGAGTCTCTATGCAACAAATGGTTACACTTTACAAATTGGAAACCATATATAAATTGGTCCACAATCTTATTTTTATCCGATGTGGGACAACTAAGTTTTCCACACATTTCCATATTATATCCATTATTCCAATGTGGGATGGAATATTTATAGTTTCCATAAATTCCCACTTTTTCATTTCTAATCAATGTGGGATTGCAATCCCTTTTAAGGCTCTTCTCCCTATCCCAATTCTCAAGCAATGTGGGATTCAATTTCACATTCAATAGTGAAAATCTATTTGCCACCAATATATTTTCCAACAGAAACAGGATTTGCTAATATAAATGCAATAAAAGATATGTATAAACAATAAGAAATTTTTTTTGAAGTTACTTTGTGACATCTACGACATGGACGAAACTAGACTTTTTTATTGCATGACACCTGTTCGAACAATTGCACGACACCTGTTCGAACAATTGCACGACGTCAATTGAAGGTTCTAAGAAGACACACCTTGCATTTGACTTGCTACAAACACAGATGACTGACAAAATGAAATCGTTTATCATTGGTCATGCACAAAAGCCAGGTGCTTTTAATCGAAAAATTGGGGAGCAACTGGGTTTCTTCTATTGCAGCAATACAAAGGCTTGGATGACGTGACTCTTTTTTAGGGAATGGCTTCAAATGATGGATTAGCAAATGCCGTAAAGTTTTGTTTTTGCTGAACAATGGTCCTTCACAATGCTAACCAAAATTAAACCTTCTTCTTCACTCAGCAATGCTCAAAAACTTGAAATTTGTTTGCATAAAGAGATGAATCTCTCTATCACACAGTGCGCCTTTGCCAAATGGGCAATGGAGCAATTTAAACTTTCAAAAGTCCCAACAAAAAGAACCATCAGCAATATGAAAGCATGCCTCAAATGATCTCACGACTGAGCGTCAAAGAATAGTGGCATACCCTAAACTTGATTCGACTTTAGCAAATTGGGTTGTGCAATGCCACATCGGGTAAAATTGTCGCTGGACTGATCAAGGAAAATGGTCGTCTATTCTCTGAACAACTTGGCACTGGAGATGATGCAACATAGTTCTCAAATTGATGGCTCTCGAAGTTCAACATTCGCCATGGATTCAAAACTCAAGAGTAACATGGAGAGTGGATTTGCTAATATAGATGCAATGAAGATATATGCTAGCAATAAGAGAAATTTCGAACCTACTCACTACGTGACATCTACACCATGGACGAAATTGGACTCTTTTATTGCATGGCACCTGATCAAACAATTGCACGACGTCAATTGAAGGTTCTAAGAAGGATAAAACACGCCTTGCATTTGCCTTGCTGCAAACACAGATAACTCTAACAAAATGAAACCGCTTATCATTGGTCATGCACAAAAGCCACATGCTTTTAATCGAAAAATTGGGGAGCAGCTGAATTTCTTCTATCGCAGCAATACAAAAGCTTGGATGACGTAACTCTTTTTTAGGGAATGGCTTCGAATAATGGATTAGCAAATGCAAGATGCTAATCGTAAAGTTTTATTTTTGCTGAACAATGGTCCTTCACATGTAGCAAGGGATTTGCCCTTACAAATGTATAGATTTATCTTCTTCCTCCATTCACAACTTCTAAAATTCAACCGATGGATGCTAGAATTATAGTAGCATTTAAGAGACGATATTGGCGTTTCCAACTCCAAGATGCAATTAGAGATTAACAACAAAAATCAGACATCTACAAGGTTGATCAATTAACAACCATGAAATGAGCTAAAGCAGAATGAAGCAACATTTCACAATTGCTTTAAGCACAAATGTCTCTTTGAAGAAGGAAATCAAGAAATTGAAGAGTGTCAAGAGGAACAAGCAATAGAACAAGAACTTGCAACTGTCATTCATCAACTTCCGATTCATCACCCAATGTCCATTATGTCCATTAATGTCCCTTAAATCCAGATGAGGAACAACAAATTGCCCATGAGCAAATACCGGATGAAGATCTCACAACGAAGAAGATCATCATATAGAGGAAGTCGAAGAAGATATGGATGATGTCCCCCCATTTGTCTAACAAAGATAATTTAGGTGCTTGTTACTCATGTATTTCTCTTTTTGACCTTTCAAATCCCACCCATGTTGTAGCTCATAAGATACTTCGAAGTATACAATTCGAGATCAGGACGATCGAAAAAAAAAAGTTACTCTAAATAGATGGTTCTCTAAGGAACGTGATTCTCGCTAAATAAGTTTTTTATATTTTGTTTTAATTCTCAACTAGTAGAAATATTAAATAATGTCTATAGAACATGATCGATTTTATGAAATTTTATTAAATGTCGAGATATCATTAATTTAAATGTATCAAATTGTATTTAATTTCTTCAACGCAAAAGTATGTAAATTACTCCTAATGCTGCTCTAAGGCAAGCAATTTTTTTCTTGGAAGGACCTCTGTCATTTCGCGTCTTGGGTGACTATGCAATATGCATGTATATGAAAATGGGTTAAAAAGATGGGCAAATTTTTAATGGAATTTAATTGTTGTTAAACTTTCATTTTATTCGAAGACATCATTAACTTTCATGTTTTTTGGGTCATTCAAGTTAGACGTGTGTTACAATTCAGTTATTTTGTTTATTTACGTTAGTTTGATTAATAGAAAAGTGAACTATATAAATTATATTAAAAATGTTGTTGACAAAGATACATATAGTTAGACACGTGGAATTTAATATAACTTGATATTAAAAATATGTTTAGAAAAATCACTTGTAGGTTATTTATTCTAAATTAGGTCAAAACACTTTTTAAAATTGTCATTAAGTTATATTCTTCATCCATATTTCATATTAATCTCGAAATTATCTATGTGATCCATATTTAAGCTTCAGATCGACCAAAGAACGTGGCCACTATCTTTTCCAACACTTTTCCGCTGACTATTGCACCTCGTTGCCAACATTTCACGACTCACCGTAGGCTACCCAAACCATTTCCACTATTTTTTGTAAATGATAATAGTTGATTCACAATTTTTTGTTGTTGTTGTTATTCTTCCCAATCATGTAAAAGATAAAATTTTAAACATTAACAACATGCTATTGTTATCAGATAATGACGGTGATTTTGAGAAGTGTTGGGCGGTTATGGATTGCAAAGTTCTGGAAACAATTGCTTCTTAAATATTATTTTGTAGGTGAATTCAGTTTTTATGAATGAGTTTTTTTTTCTTGAATTATGTTATTTTTGTTGGAGATATTATTTTTTTGATATATATGAATACAATTGTTTTGTAATCATTTTTTGGTGGAATAAAAAAAAACAATAATATTTATTTCACATACATAAACATTTTTATGTGTTTCAGAATATTACTGTCACACATTCATGTGTGTTGTTTGATATAGTATCATTGAAAACAGTATCTTAATAAAACAGTATCACAAAATAGTATCATATAAAACGATGTCGAAGACATTTTGTATCAATATAATAATAACAATATTATAGATCGCAATATCGAATGATTAAAGAGAGCAAATATAACAATATCAAAAATATATTATTATCAAGCACATGATTAGGTGAGCAAAGATGTTATGTTTTTAACAGAAATCATAGCATAATATCTAAATAAAATAGTATATTGATAAAACAATATCATAGATAAAAGTATCTTAATATATCAGTATCATACATGACAGTATCTTAATAAAATAGTATCACATACACAAACTACAATCCACTAGAAGAGAAATATCGTAGATTAAAACATTATCAAACATTATGAATGAAAATAGTATCAACAATCTTGTACTACTAATGTAGCATTTTGAAACAGTGTCATTACTTCAACCATAAAATATTTAATTTTAAATATGTATTTGTTTGGTAGAGTTTAAAAGTAATTTTTTTTTGAAGATTTTGAAATAAGTTGGTGAAATGTGTGATTGAAAAATTGATAAAATTTGTGGGTCCTATGGAATATGTAGTTGAAAATAAGTTTAGAAATATAGAGTTAATAAACCTGGTCAAATATGCTATAATGTAATGAAAACTTGTGTACAATATTAAAAGTAAAATATTATCAATTTTTTTTATAAAAGCAATTATTATAAAAACAATATCTTAATAAAATAAGATCGTAATAAAACAAGATTATAAAAAATAATATCTTAATAAAACAATATCATAATAAAATAAGATCGTGTTTGAATTAAGCCATTGTTATTAATTATAGGAGCACGCGTTGGTTTTTAGTGTTGAAATGTAATTTTAATTGAATGAAGTGTGGCCATATGAGTTAAGAGTTCATAAGCGCAAGATGACTGGTCTTGAATTTTCCAGGTAATAAACTAGACCCGAACCAAACTGCGCGCAGACCCAATAACTAGCCTACATGGGCTCTATGAAATGGACCCTTCCGGGTTCAATTTAATGGCCCAATTGGTTGAAGGCCCATTTTCCTCTGGGGTACGACCATCTTCCCAGTTCGCAGATAGAGAGAGAGAGAGAGAGAGAGAGGCAAAGGGATGGTGGGTCGAAGGATCATGTCTCTGCTGAAGAGTAGAGCCGCCGCAGCACCGTCACTACCATCTCAGGCCACGACGGCGGTAGAAGGAAAAACAAAATCGTGGGGTTTTAAAGTGGTTTCAGGGCATTGCTTTGTTTGACAGGAGGTGTTGCTTTGAGTGCTCTTGATGATCTCTCCATTTACCATGGATGTAGCAGGTTACGCTCTTTATGAAATAGAGTGATTTTTTTTTCAAAATCGGTTCAGGTTTTGTCTGCATCTGTTATTTCGCTGCATTTATTTGTTAAAATGCCAAAAGGAAAAGGAAATATGAACATAGGAAGATTCTATTCGATTGTCTGCTTATGTCGATTTTACGTTTATATTACTGAGATTTTGTGATGTTTTGTTATTTTTTATACATTTTCTAGTGAAATTAATAGCCAAGAGTTGTTTCCCTGAACACTCAATGATTTTTGGTTAAAAATTTAGAATTATTTCGAATAATGAAGTAACTGGTGTAAATCATATTAGCATGAATTTTACACTTTTCAATCAACTCTGTATTTTGAAATGGCTTTATATGATTAAATTGATTAGAACACTAAAGCTCTTGTTCTGTTATATTGAGCATTAGCATAGATTGGAAGTAAAATAGGAGTCAACCAGTGCCCTTCTTCTGGTGTAGTGGTGAAATATATGTTTCTTATTTCTATTATTTGATTTAATGTTGGAATGTTAATGAGTTATAACAATCATTTTGCGAGCTTACGCGTAACCTTGGAAAGAGATTTCGAAATTAATTTGTAGGGCATAGGAAGTCTACGTGTGTTATTTCTAGAGAAGAGATTCTCCCATTGAATGAGTAGGTTTTTACCAACTAATTTGTGCATTTTCTTCAGATGCAAGTGTGAAAAGAGCAGTTAGATTAGTAACATAGAGTTAAAGGATGACATATCTCTTGTTTGGTAATGAATAGCAAGGGGAACTGGGAAGTGAAGACAACATAATATGAACCCTCCCCATTAAATTGCTAAATCCTGTGAAATAGTAAAGTTAAGTTACTTATAAGTAACTTTTGTTCCAAACTTGTTTAGAGAACTTACCTTTTTGTTACTTCTAAATAAAATAATAATATCAAAGTAACTCTTACTTTATTGTCGAATAAGTAATTTACTTATTTTCAACTTTATTTATTTTAAAACAACTTATATAATAAGTAAAAAATTTGAGCTTAGCCTAACATGGTCATAGTTGGATGGAAAAACAAAGGGGAAAGGATAAATGCATCATTTTATTCATTTTCGTATTTCGATTTACATCAATAAGATTTAGAGGTGAAATGCATATATGACACTTGAAATTAAGTATCTCTTCATGTGCATCCTTATGTTACCAAACAGTTCGAAGCATCTTTCTTTAACTTCTCTTGTTATTATATGAAAAACCTAAAGACAGGACATGTACTTCCTTGAAGAAGAAATTTATTGGAGGGGCGGCATGTAGAATTTACATGTTTTATGCGTGTGAATAAGTAGAGGGACAAAAGGAATGCTCGATATGTTGTTTGGCCTCTTATTTGCAATTTTGCATAGTCCATTGCTTCCTTCCATTTCCTCCCGTCTTGTTATTCCCCTTTCTTTCCTTCTCCCAAAACAAATAGAGCCTTAGGAAAAAGCTTTAGTTCACTTGTTCATCCCCATGCCTTTCCATGGACCAATGTTGAGCAAATCTGCTATGGAAATAATGTTATGTGCATTGGAAGAACCTGAAGTTCTAATTAGAATAGCTGTAGTATTGCTATTAGTTTGGTAATGGTTGGAATGACGAGGTCATATATGGTTGAAGTGTCATTTTTGATAGTACAAAGGGGATACAATCTAGGGTATGCACGGAGTGGCTGACTAGATATAAGCACAAGTTTTAAAAATATTTGCACCCAGTAACCATAAACCTAGATTTTTGACATTATCTGTACTGTAAACTTTGATTGGTGAATAGCAAGGAAACATGCATGTTTAGCCCAATATTCGCCCCCCACAAAAAAAAAAAACTCAACATGCTTATACCATATGGGTAGAATTTATCCAACCAGTGGAGGTACGAGGTTTTTTGCCTCACCGACAAATATGTTTAGTCGTTTTGGTTTGTTTATTTATGTTTGCAATGTATGGCAATCAATCAAATGATTCATTGCTGTTGTATTGAGCATTATCATGTATCATGCGGTCGAACTTTGTTGATTCTCATTGCTTTATTATTTTGACAAGTTTGGACAAATTGCATGTGCTTTATTAAATTATATGCAACCATTTACCATAGCAAGATGGGCAGTGAAATCTGATAACATGTAATTTCTCTGTTGTTTTGCTCTGGTCATACTCTACAAATGTGCGAGTTGCCAGAAATTCATATATGATCACATGTTCTAGGTACTTTAGGTTGATAGAAAGAGCATTGAGAAATTTTTTGTATCATTTCTCTCAGCCTGTTTTAGCAACGTTATATGGTCCCATTCTGAATGGTTTTGAACTATTGCAGCAAGGCCATGGAGAAAGCCAGTAAGAACCAGGCAATAATTGATGCTATTGGTGAGCCAATTGCAAGAGGTCCTTGGTACAATGCATCACTAGCAGTAGCTCACAAACGCCATTCTGTATCATGCACATTTCCGTTTCTGGACCACAAGGCACCGGAATCTTTCAGTTGAAAGCAGTTCGTAATGGAGGTTCGTTCTACTCATTCTAAAATGTTTATTTGATCAGTCAAACCCTCTCAGTCTCTTGAAGTTCTTTAGTGCTTTGTGATACATGTCACAATCTGCTGGGAAATCTATCAATTTAGGGAATAGAGTTTATGAAATTTTTTGCTTTTCAAATGTTTTCTTTCGGACCGTGCTTCATTTCTTTGGTATTTTTTTCTTGTTTCTATACTGTTAACTGACTTCCATGTTCTTTTGAACAGAGGATTCTTTGTTTTCATTTTTACGGCCCCGTGACTGGGAAATCCTCATTATGGAAGCTCTACTCCACGTCCCGGGGAATGAAGAGAAGCAACAAACATTTCGGATTAGTGTTTCCGATTATCCCTCTCCCTCAGCTTGCAAGCTATCCACTGATTGCGGGTGTCCGCAATCAGAAAGTTTAGAGAAGAAATAATAGCAGACTGATTAGTTTCAATAAGCTTAACAAACAAAAAAGAAAACTGTTGGTCTTAAATGTGTTTAAGTATCTTTTACTTTGTTTCTGGTCCCAGGTTTTATGTTAACATTTTTCCTTAAAAGTGCAAATTGTAATTTGGAGGAACTTTGTATTAGAGGCACTGGTGCGAATAATTCTGTGGAAAATTTTGCACATTTATATAATAATCCACACAACTCGTTGATGAGAACTTGGTAAGAAACGACGAAACTGCTGGCACATTAGCACTTGTACCTTCTGCTGGCACCTTGGACTCGGACCGAACAAAAGTAGCGGTCGGGCCATCAAAATTAGCCGTCATGGTCCACTTTGACACCTGGTAACTGTTCAACTATCTCCCTCCTCATTGCATTTGTTAGGCGGCACGTGTGGTGGGTATATATGAACGTTAATAGTCAGCCTAGTTTGTTTGTTTCTGCAGGCATTATGGGATTGTTTATCTGCAACTTGGGAAAAGTCAATTTGAAGCTATGTTTTAAAACACCTCAATAACGTTGTCTTGGCGAATCAGACAAACACATTCTAGACAGTCAAGGGAAGCAGGTTACATGGAAACTTCAATGAAACGTATTTAGAATAACAAAATCAAACAAATTCCGCACGACTTTTGAACATTCATAGGGTCTGTTTGGAATTATTTTTGAGTTCAAATTCTGATTATCAAACAGTAGAAATTGTTTTAGATGTTTGATAAATTTAAAAACAAGTGATTATGGAAGAATCTATAACATCTCACAGTAGATTCTTTTAGCTTCTCTAATTAATTATATTAATTATCCTTGTATCTTAGGTTTATTAGATGTTTATTTCTTTTATTTTAAAATATAAAAACAAAAATATTTTTGTTTACCAAACGATCGAATTTTAATTTTGAAATAAGAGTTTATCAAGTACTTATTTGATTCCTCTCATATATAATTTTTTATGCAGTACAGAAAAATTAATTCTATTAAAAGCATATCAATATCAATCCAAACCTAATTTATTAACGGAAGTGTATATGATTCACAATTCAAAGGTAATAATTCAACTGGAAATGAATAGAGGATTGTTCGCGATACT
This sequence comes from Forsythia suspensa, assembly GCA_023638005.1. Classification (NCBI taxonomy): domain Eukaryota; kingdom Viridiplantae; phylum Streptophyta; class Magnoliopsida; order Lamiales; family Oleaceae; genus Forsythia; species Forsythia suspensa. The sequence goes on from CM042666.1 coordinate 33,191,357, forward strand.
TTCGTTTGTTGACACAGTTTGTTTGTGAATAAGCATTTGAAGTAAATGGGACAATTAAGGTTGTTATTCAACGACAAAAGGAACAAAGGTGAAGTCAAATTCTGCAATTTAAACACCAAGAGTAGGTCAATTATTGTCGTCCTCTTTGGGTCAATTATTCTCCGCGGATTAAAATATGAAGCGAAGGTAATTGAGGGAAAATCTTTTGAAGGAGTCAAATTACATAAATTAAAGGGTTTAATGGAAAATATACTAAAAAATATGAACTTTATTCAATTTTAAAATCTTTTTAGGTGGATAGTGGGATTTGAAGATACAATTTAGTGCTAGAGGTTTATATTAAACTCTGTTAAAAATAGTGATTAAAAAGTCGATAATTAATTTTAACTATATATTTTATAAGATTCACAAATTTATTTATTTTTATATTTTCAACTACACATTTGATCATTTTTTTATATCAAAATTTGTTAAAAAACTCTTTCAAACAAGCTCTTAAAATAGCTAATAATGTAAATCTTTTAAATGAGTGGTTTTTATTATGAAAATTATGTAAATATTTAGAATTTAAATGGAAAAACAAACTAGGTCTGCATCCAAATAAACATTAAACACAATTTACAAAAATTGTGCATATATTAAGGCTTTTGAGGGGGGAAAAAAAACCAGACCTCAACGTAAAGAAACATGTTGTAGACATAATTTAAGTGTATGTTTGGTAAAGTTTTTGCAGTTATGAAATGTAGGTCTTACGAAATGTGTAGATAAAATATGTGGGGGCTTACTGGAATGTGCTAAAAAGGAAATTTTATTAAATAATCCATAACCTTTGCTCTCGGTGTGAAAATGGTCCTTAATATTTTTTAACGCGAAATTTTTGAACATATGTATTTTTAGTCTTGTGATTGATACTTATTTGAAGAAAAAGATTAATGTCTTTAATTTTAATTAAAAAAAAATTGCAGTTGATTTCCTAACTTTTACAAAATGTGTAAAAGTTAGCGCTTGTTTGACTAAGTTTTAATTATAATTTAAACTAATTAAATTGGTCAAACATATTTTTTATTTACACATTTTGTATGTTCTACAATTTACTACTCACCTACAATTCACGTGTTCTATAAAAACTTATATACTTAAAAATAATTTGAACAATGTGAAACATGCTATAAATAAGAATTTACTTTATTTTCATTCTCTTATAATGTTCTATCATTCTATCTAAGTGAATGATAGAAACAATATAAATGCAAAAGTAAAAAAGACTTTTGATACGAGTTGGTGGTTGGAAGTTGTCAAGCAAGAAAGAGTGCCGCGTCAGAAACAACTATTCAACATTTTTATATGATAATTAATTAAGCCGCCATTAACGTAGTTTTGCCTATAAAATCAAGTATCCCATCATACCTACAATGCATCCTACAAACAATTGACAATCTCATTTTTTTGTATCCTTAATTTCTTACACACTTTGAATATTATATCTTCTTGGTCTTGGAGAGAATTAGAGAAAGAAAGATCAAAGATGGCTATTGGAATAATGGAGGTGAAGCTTGTGGGTGCTAAAGCTCTCAAAAATACTGATTTCTTAGGTATGAATATAGTTCTATGTCTATGTGTATATCTATATATTTTTATTTCTTGAAAATATACAAAAATAAAAAATAAAAAATTTACTTAAAAAGAACTATATCTGATTAAATGACCAGAACTTCCAAGTAACTACCAGTCATACCTTACATAGAGGAGATAATCTACAAATTTCTATATTCTTTAATCAAGTCGAGTCTTTTTAATCTAGTAGATCAAATGTACTTTAATGTGTTATTATGAGCATGTTCGGTAAAGATTTTGCAACAAAAAAATTTATTTTGAGTATGACAAAATTGATTTTTTAAAATTATATTGAGGTAAAATGAAAAAATTGTCTTTTTTACTTTGAAGTGACATTTTGTTGATTAAGAGTAATTTTATCATTTTACCTTAAAATCTTTTAAAAAGTCAATTTTGTCATGCTCAAAAATAGATTTTTTGACTACAAACTCTCTCCCTAACAAGTTCTACGATAATCATCCAATGAGAATTTTTCATCCAACCTATATATATATCGACTCTTCTTCTATATCATGTTTATTGGACATTGAATTAAGTTAAACAATTGACAAAATTTGTCACATACATACTCGTCTAATTCAACACAACTTATCAAACATACATTAATTAATATATTACTTATTTTCTTAAATATGTGATTAGTATTCAAATCCTAGTCAATGTGATTATAAATAATTTGATGAAATATATATATTATTATGATTTACGCAGGTAGAATAGATCCATATGTTTTGCTTCAATACAGAAAACAAGAGCGCAAGACCAGCATTGCAAAAGGTAACACTACTCCAAATTGTATCATACATAATTCCTATATTTTAAGGTCCCATTAAAAAAAAAAAATACAAATAAAAAGGTACATAACAACAAATAAAAATTAACTTATTTTTTTATTTCTTAAACTTATTCAGTTCAACATATGCTAAACATGACACTTAAAAGTTCTCCCAATGGCAAGAAATTATTAAAATCATTAAATCTCCCATTTTTAACTTCAATATTCTTGTATAGGAATTGATAACATATTATTATTAAGAAATTCATATATTGAATACCATGTATATATAATACAGGGCAAGGCACTAGTCCAGTATGGAATGAAAAATTCGATTTCAGAGTCGATTATCCAGTGGCAAATGATCAATACAAACTCGTGCTCAAGATTATGGATCACGACACCTTCACCGCAGATGACTATCTCGGCCAGACAACGTAAGACATTATGGAATTTATCAAATAAATCTCTCTTTTAAATTTTAGTCATATCCAATCTTATTCTTATTTAGTCGAACGTGACTTATCGTAGCCTTAATGCATTGCAGGATCTACGTGAAAGAACTTATAGAATTAGGGGTGGAGAAAGGAAAGGCAGAACTTCACCCTCAGAAATACAGAGTTGTATCCACCAATCAAAATTATCATGGAGAGATTCAAGTTGGAATTACTTTTACTGCAAAGGTACTGCCAAAAAATGGAGAGATTCAAGTTGATAAACTCATTGTTTTTAATTATAATTTAAATTGGTTAAACTGATTAAATATATTATTTATTCACGTAAGACCCATAAATTACTATTTACTTATTAAAATCGGCCAATCGAATGGAGTGCAAAAAAAAATTCACGTAACCAACCCAAAATAGATATAAGTCTTAAATTTTATTTTAACAATGTGTTAGTGATGTACAAGGTTTGGTGACTTTGGTTAATGTTTTTTTTGGTTACAGGAAGAAACTGATCATGAAGCAGAAGAGTATGGTGGGTGGAAGGAAAGCAACTACTAGTTCTTCTACCACCTAATCCTAATTATGGAATTCTCTGCATGCATTACTTTAATTTCAGTCAAAAAGTAAATTCAGACTGTACACTTTGTAACTTCATGCAATTCATTACAATTATTTTTTGTATCTTTGAAGTAATCAAATTGCACAAACGTATTCTTTTGCAACATCACTTACTTATTCTAAAATAGAATGTGCATTTCTGTTTTCTTTTAAGTTTCTTATTTTCAGACATTGAGTAACTAAATAGATGATTTTTCACTTATCTCCTACTGCCCATTTGATTTGTGGATAAAACTATTTATAATTATTCTGTTTGATTTAGCTACGTATAAGAATAAAAAAGTCATTAATACAAAGTCAGTTTTTAGTAAAAAAAAAAAAAGAGAAAAAGAATTCTACTCTTATTCTTAATTAAACCAAAAAAAAAGAGAAAAACTTAAAGAAAAAAAAAGGATGGAGCAGTGAAGGACGGCAGGTGGTGACGGTTATCCTAAGTTATGGATGTTCAAAAATAAATTTGATCTATATTATAAAAGTTACTTTTATCTTTTAAATTTTTCAATATTATTGTTTGAATAACCTCTATTGATTGTTGAACCTATAAATATAAATAGAAAGACATTATAGAAGGAATGAATGTGTGTGTGGTTGAGGGAAAATGCTCAGCTTACTGTGAGCTCATCCATACATTAGATATATATACAGTGGATCAGCCAATTGATCATCGGACAATTTAAGAGTGTTTTCAAAATAAGGTTGGTACTTAGGTTGGAGATAATTTTGTAGGAAATTGGTCGTGTGAATGCTTTCCATTATGCCAAGCAAAAATTTACCATTAACGACGAATATCATTATACCTACGTGCATGTTCTCTTTTGAATAGACTAGTTAGTAATACCAGTATTAGAACAACTCGCATCAAGAGAGCAAACTGGAGTTACGATTGATTATTTTCCAGACCTCCGTATTTGATTGTATATCTTTATGTAATGTCTGTTTATATGAGTCGTGTCAATACCTCTTTGACAAGCTAACTTCTCTTTGCAGTAATTACACATTGCTTTGTAATGTTGCTGTCCGTTTACTACAACACTAGTTTTCACTAATTTGAAGTGTTTCGAACACTTAGACATTTGTTTCATAGTTCGTCATTTGCTACTTGATCGTGTCATCGTTTCTACTTCTTCTTCAAGATCATCATCCAAATCAATTGGACGATACATACTACTCCCTTCACCCAAATCATCAGGAATTGGAAAATCATTAGACCACTGAAATAATGATCTAATGGCGGACTACTTTCTGGAGTGTTCGAACTACCAATGAATTGGTTGAACTCACTAGTTTCTAAGAATCTGTTGTAATCCATTTGAAATAATATATACAAGAAAGATGTAGAATAAGATTAGAATTAGATACGAGTAAGTAAATTTAAAGACAAGAAAACTTTATATTGCACAATAAGAGAGCTAATATGGAGATTATAACAATTTTAGATTGAGAAGGTATAGATTTTTGAAAAAAATGAAGTGAAGTAGGGGTTTATATAGAAAAAAATGACCGTTTATTGTTTTAATGAAGAAAAAAATTCAACCCTTTGAGCATGGTCATTTTAATTGACCAAAACTGCCAAACAATCACATTTTAAAATGTGAATGTGCCACGAGCCTGCTTGTTTGTCGAGTTTGGAGCTCGACTCTACTTATGGCCCATTTTAAAATGAGCCCGAGCCGCCCATGGCCGAGCCCAAACGAGCAGAGCCCGTGAGCCCATGGGCGGTTGGGTTTATTTGCCACTCCTAGGTAGAATATTGCAAGTAAAGTTTAAGTGAATATTTTTCCTACCATAGTTGAGGGGTGTGGATGAGCGAGAAATTCAAATTCTATATGATTGTAAAAAAATTTCATATAGTGGAAATTTATCTTTGACATTACATTATTTTTCTCCATCTTTTTTTATTTATTTCTTTTTGATATTTTGTCTGAATAAGATTCATGAGACCGAATCAATTAATTAGTCTTAATTCCCAACAAATCTCACCCGTGAAGAGACTTGGTTCTTCAAAATAGTACAGGCCAACATGGTCAATGTGGTTCATTTTGACCCCAAGTTAAATATTGTTACCCATCCCAAGATAATGAGAAAATGCTTATACATGCACTTGGTAGCACGACACCATCGTGATGGCACTTTCTTGACATATATTGTGTTAAAGATATAATCTGATTCATTGTGTAAAACTTGCTATAACGACAAAATAAGAGAAAGTATACAAAAAAAAGACAATTCTTTTCAACTACAATGTATTTCCCCCAAATAAACAAGAGATTGTGCTATATCCAAATAAAAAAATTCCTCATAAACCATAAAGCATAAAAATGCAACACAAATTTTCATAATGCCACTATAATTAGAGGAGTAAACTTATTAGAGAAAGTTCAACTTAAAGAGAAGGTATAATGTTCTTGTTCGAGTACAAACAAATAACACATAACCTTCTTAAAACACCAATAAGGTTGTTGTTTAATGACAAAAGGGACCAATAATGGTAAAGTCAAATTCTGAAAATTCTAGTTCAAGTCACCAAAGAGTAGGTCAATTATTGTCATCCCCATATTGTCTACACTTTTATTTATTTATTTATTATTTTTTATCACGTTGCAATTGGAAAAATAAAATATACTTGATCTATTTGTCACATGGTAATCTTTTTGGTCAATTATTCTCTAAATAAATATGAGGGAAAGGTACTTTAGGGAAATCTTTTGGGGGGAGTCAAATTACATAAATTAAAGGGCTTAATGGAAAATATATTAAGAAAAACTTATTGGCCAAATGTAGATGTTGAAAATATAATTTAAATAAATAAATTTGTGTACATATCAAGGCATTATATGAAAAAAATTAAAATACGTTCATATAAAAAAATTAAAGTACATTCAAAGACTACCAAACACGCGCTAAATAAATAAACTCGTTCCCTTCTAATGACTTTTCTGTTTGATAATTTTCGTACTAAATTATTATATTCTGTTAGAACACTTACTTGAATTAAAATTACAATGACAAATTGAAAAGATGAAATACGCAGATCGAAGCAAGAGTTCAACTCTCTTTCCTTAAGACGTATTTACCCTGCTTCGGTGCTTACGGTATTGCAGCAAACGCCTCCCAAGATACAACGATAAAAAACCTTTCGGTAGTAGCACTACAAACCAAAAGGACGACGAACACGAATTGTTTAGTACTTTCTAAAAATGAGGACTCGAAAACTATGATTATGGAATGCAAATAATTACGTATGTTATGGAATGAATAAATTGCGTAACTATAGGGGCCTATATATAGCACACCAAAAGTTGTGTTTGAAAAGACACAACACTTGAAAGGACTCATTTGAACAGGTTGTCAAACTTGGAAGGACTTGTTCAACAATCGTGTTTGTTCTAATCCAACAGACATTACACGTGACACGTGTCAAATCGAATTCGAATGATGAAAAATAAATAAATTATTTTATATAAAAAGAATATAATAGTCAAAACACGACCCACAACCTCGAACCACGAGCTCGAGCGTGTGGGCTTTGAACCGAAACTGATAGCATCTAAACCTCTCCTTTTCTAAAGACTTGCAGTGCTCCTTGGAGCCCAAACCCAAATCCAAACTAGAGGTATATTAATTGGTTCAAAATCATGTCATCTTCTGATGTGGGATATGCTTCCCAACTTTGCTACAATATTCAATTTTCACTTTTAAGGTGTCAACTTTTGATACTAATTTCTCATTCATTCAGAAATATTTTTGTGAAACCAAATGTACCACGAGTATCTACTTATGGAGTGGAATGCATTAGACTATAAATCTATAATAATCGGTTATCGAGACTCACTCGATGGTCAAAATTGATCAAACCCAATTTATAAACAACTATTTCCAACACTTTCTAGCAGGGCCACAACTCTCTTTGCTTTGCCCACCTCTTCGTGCAGTATTAGACAATAATTAATAATACTATAAATAATTATGAATATTGTATAATCTGTAAAGGGATAAATTTTATATTAATTAATTATCAAAATTATAACAGACATATAAGTGCTTAAGCAACTCTATTTAATAATGTTCACCTTTTAAAATTGAACTCATATAGTATCAGAATCTATTAAATTTAGACGAACAATTTGGTTCGTCTAAAGTTCAAGTGAATATTCGAATTCTAAAATTTGTGTGATTGAGCAAGCCATTATTTTGTGAATGCATGTTAAGGGATAAATCTCACATCGATCAACTATCGAAACTATAACCGACATATAAAAACTTGAATTATCGTTTTAACAATACTTGATTTTTTAAGATGAAACCCCAAGTCATAATATAATCTACCCAACGAACCCTCCATCTAATCTACGAAAAGTAGTGAAGGAAATAATTAATATTGCAACAACCACGTAATTAACAACTATATATCAACTAGTTTTGATTGGAAGTTGTCAAGCAAGAAAAGGGTGATCAGGTTGAGTGCCGCACAATTAACAACTATTTAATTAATTTTAATCAAAATTAAGTCGCCTCTTGCCTATAAAATGAAGCTTCTCTCAGAAACCATAATGCATCAAATTGAGTTCTACAAACATTAATAGATTGTTCTAAAGATTCTTATTTTTCTTATCCTTAATTTCTACAAACACGGAATTTAATCTCTTTGAATATATCTTCTTAGTCCTAGCTAGAGAGAGAGAGAGATGGCGATTGGAATAATGGAGGTGAAGGTGGTGGGTGCCAAAGGTCTCAAAAACACTCATTTCTTAGGTAAGATCATGCATTTCTTCAAAGTTAATAAGATTTTTTTTTAAAATTAATTATTTGATTTATTTCTTTTGAAATCCAGTTTAAGGGTTTGAACCCAAAAATAATTTCTTGTTACGATTCGGGTTGAACTCGACTAGATAATAAACAAACAATTTTCTGAGATTAATCCATCGAATGATGTTTTCTTAAACAAACTTACGTTCTTTCTTTTTATTGTTGTTTTTTACTTAAATGTTATAAATATCTCACAAACATACCCTTCCTTGTTAAACGTTATTAGTATTCAAATCCTACGACAGACACGAGCACTTAAAAGAGATCGACCTGGTGAGATTATAAATAATTTGATGGATGTTTGTATGTATATATTAGTGTGTTTTCAGGTAGAGTAGATCCATATGTTTTGCTTCAATACAAAAATCAAGAGTGCAAGAGCAGCATTGCAAAAGGTAATTAAAATTAAAATTCTCATCATACAAAATTAGGGTTTTATTTTAATATTCAAACTAGTTTAATTAAGATTGATTTAATTTCTTAAGGAACAAGTTTTTGAAAAAGTCTATGTACCTTGAGTCTTTCACAAATGTGTTGACTTTTCAACACCTTGGTTTGTTTTTGTCAACGTTTTCCATGAATTTACTTGCACGGAAATTAAATTTGATTTGACTTGGTATTATTTGTAAATTGCAAGCAATTACAAATATTCTCCCAAGAATTCTGCGATCTTGTTTATAAAAAATAAAAGAAATTACAAATTAGAAGTTCGGTTCGATTCGGTTTTTTTGTGATGATGGTACTATAAATCATTTGGAGTGAAATCTGTTCCCCCCAAAAAATTACAAATTAAATTATTTTTTGACAAGTACTTCTTCAAATAAACTATAAGTTTGATTTCATTGATTTATAAATTTCATGTTCTTTATCGATTTGGTGGTTATGCATATCGATTGGCATGGTCATTTAATTTTTGATATAGTATGAACAACCAAAAGACATTTTATATTGACTATTAAATACAATTATATCTTGACGAGAATTTAACTTCTACAATAACGTAGGACAAGGCAGCAAAAATCAAGATGGAATGAGAAGTTTGAGTTGAGTCGAATATCCAATGACGGATGATGAGCATTACAAACTCGTGCTCAAGATTATGGATCACGACACCTTCAAAGTGTAGATGACTATCTCGGTGAGACAACGTGAAGACAATATGAAATTTATCAAACACATCTAGAGTCTTTGATCGTGTCTAGTCTTATAAGTTAAATGTGACTTATGGTAACCTATGTGCATGCAGGATCTACGTGAAAGAACTTATAGAATTAGGAGTGGAGAAAGGAAAGGCTGAACTTCATCCTCAGAAATACAGAGTTGTATCCACCAACAAAACTTATAATGGAGAGATTCAAGTTGGAATTACTTTTACTGCAAAGGTACTGCCAAAAAATGGAGAGAATCAAGTTGATAATTCATTGTTTAGTCATGTTTTAATTATTATTTAAATTGGTTAAACTTGTTAAATATATTTTTTGTTCACATAGTTCGTAGGAATCACAAACTACTACTCACTTATTATCCATACATTCTATAATATCTACAATTTATAAATGCTTAAAAGTGAAAACATTGTTAAAATCGACCAATTGAGTTGAGAGCCAAGAAAATTCACCTAACGGATCCAAAGTAGATATAAGTCTTAAATTTTATTTTAAAAATGTGTCAGTGATGTACAAGGTTTGGTGACTTTGGTTAATGTTTTTTGGTTACAGGAAGATATTGATGAAGAAGAAGAATAGGGTGGGTGGAAGGAAAGCAAGTACTAGTTCTTCTACCTCCTAATTATGGAATTCTCTGCATGCATTAATTTAATTTCAGCCAAAAAGTAAATTCAGACTGTACACTTTGTAACTTCATGCAATTCATTACAATTATTTTTTGTATATATCTTTGAAGTAATCAAATTGCACAAATGGATTCTTTTGCAAAAACATTTACTTACTCTAAAATAAAATGTGCATTTCTGTTTTCTTTTAAGTTTCTTATTTTCAGACATTGAGTAATTAAATAAATAGATAATTTTGTTGGCGGATTTTGTGTAAAGTGACTTCAAAGAAGTGTAGAAACAAGAAAAACGAAAATAGATGAATTCAAAGTCGAGGCAAGTGTTCATCAACACTTTGTCCTTAAGTCGATTTTGCCTCGCAACGGTGCTATACGGTTTATGACAATCAACTCCCAAGATACAACGACTTCCACTTGTGTTTGTAGCACTTCAAAACACAAGCACAACGAACCAGAAATGATTTTGTACTCCAAAATGAATATGAAAGAATGAAAACCAGAATTTATGCAACAAATACAAGAATTTTGGTTAAGAAGAAGAATATAGAATGAAGTTATGTTTGCATATTATTGTTTGTATATAATAGGACGTCCATAGGGTCCTTTTTATAGAGGATGAAGAGTTGGAAACGAAATGGTGTGGAGCCAAATCGTGCAACACTTCAAAAGGACATGCTTGTTCGCACATAGACCCATGCGATCGCTAGCATGTTCGCAATAGACCCATGCGATCGCATGGTTCTAATATCTTCTGCGATCGCAAGGTCCATTTTTGAAGACAAAATTTAATCAAGGCTAACTATGCGATCGCATGGCTTTGTCCCCTGCGATCGCATGGTAGGACCTAAAAATATTCTGCTGAAAAATTCAACCAATTGCGATCGCGGGATAAAATTCCCATGCGATCGCAAAGGTCAAAAAATGACCCAAATTTGTCCTTCTCCGTAATTTCTTATTCATCCGATATTAGTTTCGAGATGCCAAATATATCCTTCAACACATGCAGAGAAATCGACCGGACGTGTCGATCCCGTTCAACGCCCGAAGCGGCGAAGTGGCAAACTATTTTGCCTAAATAGATTGGGTCGAGTCTGAATATTTGACCGAAGTTGACACTAAATCATTTTATTTGTTTTAAACGCTTAGTCAATTGCTCGATTTTTAAACCAATTTCCAACAAAATTTTCACTTATCTCCTACAGCCCATTTAATTTGTTAATAAAATTGTTTATAATTATCCTATTTGATTTAGCTAGGTATAAGAATGAAAAAAGTCACTATTACAAAGTCAGTTTTTCGTAAAAAAAAAAAAAATGAAAAAGAGAGAGAGAATTCTACTCTTATTTTTTATTAAAAAAAAAAGGATGGAGCAGTGAGGACGATGGCGGCGGCGTGTGGTGACGGTTATCCTGAGTTATGGATGTTCAAAAATAATTTTGATCTATATTATAAAAGTTACTTTTATCTTTTTAAAAAAATAAGTAAATCTTTATCCGGATAAAAAATTGTCCTCCTCCTTCTGAGGACTAAACTTATCCTCATTTTAAGCTTTAATTGTGGTGTGGATATCAATTTCGCCAAAATATGATAAGACAAATTTTATCTATTATTTTTAACTATTGATCATATACTAAACGAGACGCTAGAGCAAAACCACTAGATTCAACCTTATGTGTACCTATAAACTATGTTACTTACCATTTACCTCCCTTATAAACAATAGACAATTTTTTAACAAGATCGATTGTTAGAGCTGATTCAACCTCTAAAAAAGTTAGACATTTGTCTAATGATTATATCTATGTAAGGTTTCCAAATTTTAAAAAATTCATTCCAAATAATTTACTAACGGTGTCTCCGAGTCAATTCCATTAGTAAGAAAAAAATATTTTAATAAAATTAATTTATAGACAAATTATGTCTATAAATAAAGTAATAAATATACAATAATAATGGACTTTTTTTTTTATTAAAAATAATAATTTAAGATTACTTATAAGAGTTTTTGTTGGAGATAATTTGAAAAATATTGTTTTAATAAATTTAATTTATCGATAGAAATTTCATCCGTAAATAAAGTAAAAAACATATAAAAACTTAAATATTATTTCAAGAAAAGTTCTATCATTAGTTTAAAAAGTAATTGAAAATTACAAATCACTTTTCAGTTAGTAATATTAAATACATAAATAGTTTAATAAATTTAAGAGGTATTACCCACATACTACTATTGGTAATTCCGTCTAAATGATCGACAAATATTAATTTTGATAGAGTCTATGAAAGATTGAATTTCTATTAGTTATCATTAGCTATATTAAATTTTTCAATATTATTGTTTGAATTACTTCTATTGATTGTTGAACCTATAAATATAAATAGAAAGACATTATGGAAGGAATGAATGTGTGTGTGGTTGAGGGAAAATGCTCAGCTTATTGTGAGCTCATCCATACATTAGATATATATACAATGCATTTGCCAATTGATCATCGGACATAGTTTATTGAAGAGTGTTTCTAGAAAAAAGTTCTTACTTGGGTTTGGAGATATTTTTTTGTAGAAAGTTGGTTGTGTGAACGTTTTCTATTACGCTAAGCGAAAACTTATCATTAACTACAAATATCGTCATACAACTCTTTTGAATAGACCAATTAGTAATACCAAGTAGTATAACAACCAAAGGCTTTGAGCCATAGATTTTAAATTGAGGACAAAAAAAAGTTCGTGAACAAAATAATGAAATTATTAGATACCATATTATAATGGTTATCTACGTGTTTTCATACTTTAATGATGTTTTATAATTACACCATTTATCTCCAATTCAATTTCGCAGTTGATTCTTCACATAATTCATTGCAGAAAATACTCTCTCAACTGTAGCAGTAGCCACTAGTAAAATCAATGACAATGTTATAAGCTTGTAAAGTAATAGGTACACTCACTTTCTTTGTCAAAATCAACTTTTGTGCAATATCACCAATGCCTTGTAATCCTCTAAAATCTATATCGGAGCACATATCAATAACATATGTCTCAAGTTGTTCCTCATTTGCCAAGTTATCCACTGCTGAAAAATATTTGGGATAATATTTACATAGCCGAATTAACTTGTTCTTGTCAAAAGCAGAAAATGAATTATCTGGATACAAGCATGCTACACAAAGGATTAAATCGCTATTTACCTCGGAAAAACGATTATTCAACTTTTGAAGTTGCGTATCAATTATGGCATAAAAGAAATCCAAACGGAAGTGATATAAATTTGTTACTGTGTTACATCGTGAATGACCTAGAGGTACAAACATGTTATCCATGTTAGGGACGTCAACGTTGTGCTTGCTACAAAAAGAATAAACCGTTTCTTGAAAAGAATTTCATTCAATATCTCTCATCTCTTGAAATCGTTCTTTACATATTTTCACTAATTTCACGGCAACGACAATGTCATGATCTTTCCTTTATAATACTTTTGACAATTCATTTGTAATTCCAAGATCTTTTTCATGAGATGTAGACTAAATAAAAATCCAAATGTTACAAAAGAGCTTTGGAAAACTTTAGAGGATGAATATAGAATTGATGATTCTTGCGTCAATAGATTTAATGCATCAACCTTTAATAAATTTTTTATGGTAGATGGAAAATCTATTAATGAAAAAATTCATGAATTTCAAGATTTGTTACGACTTGTGGAAGAGAAAGAGTCAAATTTTAGTGAAGATCATAAAGTGTCATTCTTTATAGATAAACTTCCACCATCTTGATCAGATTTTGCTAAAAACCTTAGACATAAGCAAGGGATTATGACATTAAACTAAATATTTAACACTTGGATTAATTACACTCACTGCTTCCATTCTTTCAACTTTTTAACAATATCATCCTCATTCAATTGTATTCACAGATATCGTCCATATTTTTTTATTTTACTTGCACAAATGGTCCCCAAGTATTTTTTGAGACTTCTACCCCTAACTTAAATAAATTAAAATAACAGAAAAAAATACAACAAAAAAATTACAATTGGACACTAACTTTTTTAAAAGTACAAATAAATCTTAAACTTTTTTTTTTTTACAAATTAAAAAAAATAGGTCACCAACCCAACTCAACCCATCCCATCCCCACCAAAGCAACCAGAGGGGATTCTCCCTCCTCCTCCTCCCACCATTTTTTGCAATTGTTTAAGAGAAATCCTCCCCGATTACGTGAACAAAACCAATATCATCTCCACCTTCTTCTCCATAATATTTTTTCAATAATGGCTCTCATTTAACTTTAGGAGATCTGAAGCTTAGTTTCCTCTTTCTCTAGGGAAGGATTCTAAGTTTTGAAGTCGGATGAATGGACTGTCAGCATTTGATTTGCTATGGCTATAGTAGATCCAGTCCTTGTCTTCGCTCTCGCTTGTGTTCGAGTAACTTGTTGTCCCATCATGGTTTGCATATGCCAATGTTCCATAACTGAACGATTTTTGACTACCGAAATCCTCATTCCTTTCCTCCAAGTCCTTTTCTTCCAAGTCATCAAGTTGGTTCGGGGGTTTCTCCTCTGGAAAGTTGCCACCCAAACCCCGACAGTTTGGGTGGCAAACGAGAGAGGAAAATCCTCCTCTGGTTGCTCTAGTAGGGATAGGGTAGGGGTGAATAAGACCTATTTTTGGTTTTTTTTTATTTGTAAAAATAAAAGGTTTATGATTTATTTGTACTTTTAAAAGGTTAGGGTCCAATTGTAATTTTTTCATTGTATTTTTTTTTTTTCTCATTATTGTAATTTATTTAAGTCATGGGTAAAAGTGTAAACAAAATCACTTGTGGACCATCCGTGCAAGTAAAATGAAAGGATGTGAACTATATCTGCGAATAAAATTGAAAGAAGATGATATTGTTACAAAGCTAAAAGAATAGAGACTGTGAGTGTAATTAATCCTTAATTCTTTGAGAGTAGAATAACAATATAGAAATGTTTTAAGCCAAGGTGACGGGTAAACTTGATTGAAAATTCTCCTAATACTTCAAAATAGTTCAAGTCTCAAGTATTAAGTTCAAGAAGAACTTTCATCATAATAAGAAAATTTTCAGCTAAAGAATAATTACACTAGGGATGACAAATGGAAAGGGAAAGGAGAATCAAAGCCATGTTTTGTGTACGGAAGGATGAATCATGTGGCGTAAGACTATTACTTCAGAAAAACTAAGGAGTGCAAGCCTAAGTTTAAATCTCAAAAAGATCAAGTAAATATGTTGGAAGCTGGTGAACTTTCTATTAGGTGTGAATCATTAATTCTTTTAGTCAATTTTACTTATAGAAGTAATGATTGGTGGTTAGATTCTGGAGCAAATATCCATGTTTGTTTTGATAAAAGTTTGCTTAAATCTTATCGGACTACAAGTGGAACAAGCGTATCTTTGAGAAATGATACTATTGCTTATGTATTGGAAATTGGAAGAATTGAGCTTAAAATGACTTACGGAAAGACTTTGATTTTAGATCAAGTTCGGCATGTTCTCGAAGTTAGATAAATTTAGTTAGTGGATCTTATCTTATTCAACGATTTTTAATGTTGTAATGGAGTCAAATAAAGTTATAATAACCAAGAATGATGTATTCATTGGAAAATACTATATTAGTGATGAATTGTTTTAAGTTGAATGTTTTTGATGAAAATTATCAAAATTCTTCTATTATTCTTAATGTTGAATCTAGTTGTTTGTGGCATAAAAGATTGAGACACGTTAGTCATAAGAAGATCTAGAGATTAATTGATATAAACTTGATTCCAAAAGTTCAAGTTGATAATAGAAAGTGTGAAGTTTGTGTACAAGCTAAACAAACTAAGAAACCATATAAATCGGTTCAAAGAAATACAAATATCTTAGAGTTGATTCATAGTGATGTTTGTGATTCAAATATGTCTCCAACTAGAGTCGGGAATAAGTACTTGTAACTTTTATAGATGATTACTCTAAGTATTGTTATATTTATCTATTAAAGACTAAGGATGAAGTCTTTGATAAGTTCAAGATCTACAAAGTCGAGGTTGAAAATCAATTACGGGGTAAGATAAAATTCTTAAGATCTAATAGAGGGTGAGAGTATAATGCATATGGTCTTAATGTTTTTTGTGAAGATAATGGTATAATATATGAAGTTACACCTCCAAATTCACCGCAATCTAATGGGGTTGCTAAAAGAAAGAATTGAACTTTGATGGACATGGTTAATGTTATGTTGATAAATTCTGGAGCACCCGAAAATTTATAGGGTAAAGTTGTTCTAACTTCTTGTTATATATTGAATCTAATGACTATTAAGGACAGTGTTAAAACTCTATATGAGTTATGGAAAAAGAAGTTTCCTAGGTTTGATTTCATGAAAGTGTGGAGGTGCTTAGCTAAGGTTATTATATTTGATCTTAAAAGGAAGAAAACATGACTGCAAACTATAGATACTGTCTTTATAGAATATGCTCAAAATAGTACCACGGATCAGTTTTAGTTGTAAATTCTGAAGTTAGTAGTATTTCAAACAATACTATCATAGAAGCTAGGGATGCTACATATTTTAAAGATGTTTTTTCTTTTAAAACCAGGATTCTAGGTGAACCTTCTACATCTAGAAATATGATTTTAAGTAGTACTCATCTAGTTCATCTTTAGAAGTCGAAGAAGCTTAGGAGAAGTAAAAGGAGTAGAAATGAGAAAAGTTTTGGAGAAGAATTCTTCATATATTTAGTTAAAGGTGAATCTAAAACTTATAAATATACAATGTCATCCATAAATACACCTTATTGGAAAGAATCTATCAATGATGAATATGAATCAATTATACAAAATAATACTTGAGTTTTGTGTGACATGCCTCAACGAAGTATGGTGTGTGGGATGTAAGTGAGTATTCAAGAAGATTTTGAAATCTGATGGTAATATTGATAAATATAAAGCTATGTTAGTAGTAAAGGGATTCACTTAAAGTGAGTTGATTATTTTGATACATATTCTCATGTTGCTAGAACAAAGAAATATATATAGATCAACTAGAGGGTTATAAGGTTAAAAAACTATATCATAAGGTATGTAAATTGATGAAATCATAATATGGGTTAAAACAAGCTCCTAAACAGTGGACGTAAAAAGTTCAACAAAGTTATACTAAGACATAGATTTAAGGTCAATGGACATGAAATGTGTGTGTATTGCAAGGAAGATAATAATGAGCATGTGATACTTTGTTTATATGTAGTTAACATATTAATATTTGGGACAAATCTAGATGTTGTTAATGATGTGGAGAAATTTTTGTTTATGAATTTCGATATGAAAGATTTGGGAGAAAATCATATAATTTTAGGAATAGAATTAAGGAAAACATCTGAAAGGATTCTATTGAATCAGTCAAGTGCTATTGAGAAGATGTTAAAGAAGTTTGGGTATTATAATATTAAGCAAGTATCTATTCTATATTATTCAAATGTGCACTTGAAGAAGAATTTAGGTGAACCGATTTCACAATTGAAGTATTCTCAATTAATTGGGTCTTTATTGTATATAGCGAATAGGACAAGACCAGATATATCATTTGCTGATGGGAGGCTTAGTAGTTATACTAACAATCTAAATAAGGAACACTGGTATGCACTAGAGAGAGTGCTTAAATATCTTCGAGGTACATTAGATTATTCTATATGTTATAAAAATTTCCAAATGTGATTGAAAGATATAGTGATGCAAATTGGATAACTGACAATATGAATATCAAGTCTACTACTGGGGATATGTGTTTATATTAGGCGGTGCAGCTATGTCTTGGGGTTCAAAAAGACAAACTATTATATCGAAAAGTACTCTAGATTCGGAGTTAATAGCGTTAGATACTACATGTACTAATGCTGAATGGCTAAGAGATCTATTACTAGACATACCTTTAATAAGTAAGCCAATTCAAGACATCTCTATACATTGTGACTGTAAAGCTGTAATAGAACTTGTTAATCAATCTCATTTGAATAAGAAGGTGAATAGACATATATAAGCAAGACATAAGTCAGTTAAGGCTTATTAAAGAGAATTGTAATTTCTCTAAATTTTGTAAGATTTGAAAAGAATTTGACAGACAACTTAACAAAGGGTTTACACAGAAAAAGTGTTGATGAATCATCGAGGGGGTGAGCTTAAGCCCACAAGAGAGTCACCTACGGGAGTAACCCAGCCTTTATGATTGGAGATCCCATGAAGAATGTTCAATAGGTAGAAACAACCTTTATTGTGTGACTTAAGATATCACTATATTATTTATGCTCATCCCTATAGTGATAGTGCTATATTAGGTGATGTTAGGAAGAGTTTAATCTCGAATGAGTACGGAGGCAAGGTGCAGGTCACACGTGCCTCTGGAGGAATCACCTATGTAAGAGTTGCCATGAGGCCGTGGCTATGAGATTGGACTATTTTCTAAAGACTCTTATCAGAATCAAGATAAGAGCTCATGGCCATTAACAGCGAAACCCGTTATGAACTGAGCGTAATTTGAAACTGTGTGTGGGGCAATTGAAGTTTGGAGAAATGGACCTAATTCAAGACTTAGTCCATTATGACTCATTCAAATGGAAATTGTCATTACTAAGTGAGGTTCAAGTCCTGAAGACATCTACACCTATTGCATAGTCTAATGTTGTCATTATATATATATATCCTTACAATAATATAAGAGCCTTAAATTTTTCTTGTTCACTTTTTTTTCGTCCTATACTGCCGTCGTTTTACAACTATAATTTGTTTTATTTTTAATATTTTTGAAGCTACTTTTCAAGCACTTTTATTGACCAGATTCAAATTCACGTTCAAGATCATTGAAAGTGTTGATGATAATTGCGTGCTTTTAAATTGTTTTGTGCTTCGTCTCCTAAGTAATTTAGCGAGACGTCGTCGGGGTTTGTTGTTCTAATAAGGCTCGGTAGGTCCTTCAATCGCATGTTTTTCATGCCGGGAATCCGATTCTGGCGTGTCTAGCAAAGCATTTTCCATGAAGTTTTCATCCGTACACAAAGTCACACACAATCATTAAATGCTAATCTCGATACCATGTTAAAGAAAGAACCAACATCCTTGATAAAAACATAAGTTTTAAAGTACCTTTGAAAGGGACAATTCCTCTCTTTATGAGTTCGTGATATTGCAGATATCCCATGAAGCCACATCTTTGAGGTCGTCCGAATTGAACAACAGAATGCCAAATTCTTCACCGCCTTAATGGCGAAGCTCATGAATCCATCTCGAAATTATGCACGTGATCCGCGAAGCTCATTTGACCGAACAAGCTTAGGCAAAGAAATTTTGGAAAAAAGGTAAACAATTCTTTCAAATGGCTTTGCGATCAGATCGTGGTAATCCTTCTGATATAGTCTCAAACTTGAAATCCTTGAAGCCCTTTACCCGCCCGATCCTTGGATCGGATTAAGCGTGATTGTCGAGAGATGGCTCGGCAATCAATTGATTGCCGAGCCATCTCGGCAATCACTTAAATTTTTTAAAGGAATAATTGCACGAAGGTCCCTATTGTTTTAAAATTGTTGGAATGTGCCAACAACTTAAAAAAAATCTTTAATTTATTTTTCTTATTTTTTTTTCTTTTACACTTAATTTTGAGAACCTCTTTTTTCAAAATTGACTTAATCTTTGTAAATGTACCGACATTCAAAATTTATCATAAGATACTAATGGTTTCATGACGGGCCAAATATGCCATAAATCTCACTTTAGGCTTGTTCTCTTAGATTGTCCCCATAACATTCAATCGAGTTCTTATTGCGGTGACGAAATTTACAATTTCAACCGACTTGGTCTTGGTTGCGAGATCAATTTGCAAACCATCATTGGTTATTAACATGGTTGTAAATTGTTGGGATTTGGTAATGCAAATAGTATATAAAAAATAGCTCAAAAAATTGAAAGAAAGTTGGGATGTTTATTGTTAAAAAATGCCATTCAAGAATTTCAGGTAATGTATAAATCAACGCACTGTAAAATCTTGGTGGCAAATTGAGTGTTTTTATTTTTTTTACACCTTTTCATTCAATTTTTTTTATTAATCTTTTTGATTTTATCTTAAGCAAATTGAATGTTTTTATTTTTTATAATGTTGCCATATTAAAAAAAAAAAAAAAAACATGAACAATGAAAATTCTCGGAATGAATTGTTCATTGTCGAGCAACTCATCTTTATTTTCTTGTTCACCGCTTTTTTAGGCCCATTTTCTTTGACACATTTAAAAAAAAAAAAAAAAATTAAGGCAATCAAATTGATTGCCGAGCATCAATCTCGGCAATCAATTTGATTGCCGAGATGGCTCTCGACAATTAATTGGCATATTTTGCAGATGCATTTGTGTATGATTTGCAACTATAGTTTTGAGAAAGAAAACAGGACTCTGGAGGAAACAAAAAGGGAAGAAAAACTTACATCCTTGGTTCCCAATCTATTCCTAAAAATTCTCGTTCTGTTTTTTGGCTTACAGGTTCTCAACATTAGCGAGTCACAAGATATGGTTCAACATCTCATGGCTCACAGGCAATCAAGGTCAAATCTTTTACACCACCAAATTGGTTTTGAAAATGAAAAAGCTCTTCAATTACATGTACATAAATTTAGTGAATCTATTCACAAAGTTTTCCTTAATATTTCAAAAACACTAAGAAATCATCCATAATTCATATCTTCAATCTGTCATGAGCACCATCTACCTTAGTGTTTGCAGTTCTGATAATATTAACACAAATGATAAAGATGATGGGACTTACTTGTCATAAATGTCACCGGGATGCTCTGGTTTGCTCCAAACAACGTCCCAATACCTACATTTATTTCGATTTAATAAGAATTAATAATAAGAAAATACATAAGGAAAAAAAAAAAAAAACTTACGTATTCATCCAATATCCGCAACTCGACGGAGGAAAGATGACGCATCATATTGTTCTTCTTTTGAATCCTTCTGCACTAATAACAAGGAAGAACTATGAACATGAAAGTTGAAACAGTCATGCGTTGCTCGGCAATGAAATTCATTGCCGAGAATTCATGAACAGTATTTCACTGTTCACTTGTTTTTTTTTTTTTTAAAAAGAATAATTGCATGAAAGGTCCCTATTGTTTTAAAATCATTCGGATATGCCCACAACCTAAAAAACAAAATTCTTTACTTTTTTTTTTTCTTTTACACTTAATTTTCATTCAATTTTTACTAATCTTATTTTTTATTTTACCTTTTACAAATTATTCTAAATAAATGCTATTATTTTTCTCCTTTTACTTTTCATTCAATTTTTCACCAATTTTTTTTGGTTTGATGATATAAACAAATTGTACACAATTCTTTAATATTTAGCTTTTGAGTCATTAGTAAAAAAAACTGAAAAAGTTGTAGCTAAAAATTTGGTCCAATTCAAATTCTCGCAGTGGTGCAATTCAATAAAAATATAAAAATAGTCACTCTACCACATCGTTTACGAATCTTAGTTATTTAATTTAGTATATAAAAAATAACCCAAAAAATTGAAAGAAAGTTGGGATGTTTATTGTTAAAAAATGCCATTCAAGAATTTCAGGTAATGTATAAATCCAATGTTTTTATTTTTTTTACACCTTTTCATTCAATTTTTTTTATTAATTTTTTTTTATTTTATCTTAAGCAAATTGAATGTTTTTATTTTTTATAATGTTGCCACATTAAAAAAAAAAAAAAAAAAACTTGACCAGTAAAATTCTCGGCAATGAATTGTTCATTGCCGAGCAACTCGACAATGATCTTTATTTTAATGTTCACCAAATTTTTTTTTAAGCTTATTTTCTTTGACACAATAAAATTAAAAAAAAATTTAAAAAGTGATTGCCGAGATGGCTCGGCAATCAATTGATTGCCGAGGTGGAACAGTGTTTTTTTTTTTAAAGGAATAATTGCACTAAAGGTCCTTATTGTTTTAAAATCGTTGAAATATGCCAACAACTTTAAAAAAAAAAAAAATCTTTAATTTTTTTTGCTTATTTTTTTTTTTTTTTACACTTAATTTTCATTCAATTTTTTTACTAATCTTGTTTTTTTATTTTACCTTTTACAAATTATTCTAAAATAATGCTAAAAATGCCATTCAAGAATTTCAAAATCCATCATTTGTCAAATCTTGGTGGCAAATTGAATGATTTTATTTTTTACACCTTTTAATTCAATTTTTTATTAATCTTTTTTTTTATCTTAAGCAAATAAGCAAATTGAATGTTTTTATTTTATAATGTTGCCACATTAAAAAAAAAAAAAGCGTCAACAGTAAAATTCTCGACAATGAATTGTTTATTGCCGAGCAACTCGACAATGATCTTTATTTTACTGTTTACCAATTTTTTTTAATCCCATTTTCTTTGACATAAGAAAAAAAAAGGTGAACAGTTCTCGGCAATCAAATTGATTGCCGAGATTGATTAACAGTATTTTACTGTTTTCTCTTTTTTTTTTAAGGAATAATTGCACAAAAGATCCCTATTGTTTTAAAATCGTTGGGATATGCCTACAACCTAAAAAAAAAAAAAAATCTTTAATTTTTTTTTTCTTTTACACTTAATTTTCATTCAATTTTTTACTAATCTTGTTTTTTTATTTTACTTTTTACAAATTATTCTAAATAAATGCTAAAAAATGCCATTCAAGAATTTCTTCACGCACTGTGAAATCTTGGTGGCAAATTGAATGTTTTTATTTTTTTTACGCCTTTTCATTCAATTTTTTTATTATTCTTTTTATTTTATTTTAAGCAAATTGAATATTTTTATTTTTTTATAATGTTGCCACATTTAAAAAAAAAAGAACAAACGATAAAATTCTCGGCAATGAACTTTATTTTACCGTTCACCATTTTTTTTAAATTCATTGTCTTTGACACAATAAGATTAAAAAATAAAAATAAAAGTGAATAGTGCTCGGCAATCAAATTCATTGCTTGGTGAAGCATCTCGGCAACCAAATTTTTTTTTCCTTTTTTTCTTTTTGTCAAATAAACATTTTAATTTGAAATTTTTTTTATACATATTAAATTACCCATTTTAATTTTTATTTTATTTTAAAAATCACTCCGGTAGCCATAAATATTAAGTAAACACAGGAACCAACAAAAATTTCCAACCAGATCATATTAATTCTCCACAATCATCATCTTATTCATTTATTTAACACATCAATTTTACAAATTCTCTAACATATTTTAAGTGTATATTTATGTTCAGAATTTCGTTATACAACAAAACCACGCCTAATCCTTTCACTTATGTAATTGGTTCTGGGCATCTCAAAGAACCCAATTTTTTTTTTTTGTCAAATAAACATTTTAATTTCAAATATTTTTTTTATACATGTTATATTAACCATTTTATTTTTTTTTTTTTAAAAATGATTGTATGAATAATTCTAAAACTTTTTCTTGCATTTTTTACATACGTGCATTGCACGTACCCTAAACTAGTATATATATATATATATGATCTCCTAAGCATCGATTGTTAACTTATGCTAAACATATATATATATATATATATATATATATATATATATATATATATATATATATATATATATATATATATATATATATAATGATCTCCTAAGCATCGATTACTTAACTTATACTAACACCGATAACATAATATATCTATTTAATGAATAATGGTGGATCCTACATATTCAATTTATAAATAAAATATACATTAAATAGACATGTCATGCCATCGGTACTTAGTATAAGCTAATCACGGGTGCTTAGGAGATCATTTCTACACACACACACACACACACATATATATGTTTAAGTCTTGTGGGGACTGTTATAATCTAAAATTAAATATTTAAACATTCATATAAATTATATTTATTTTTATTTTTTTCGTTTTAATTTTCAGTTTTAAGAAAATTCAAAACCTTCTAATTTAAAAATTAAAACTATTTTGAATGACATAAATTATCATAAAAGTGGGCGTTGAATGTTGTACTATAAAAAAGGGTGTAGTTTCATGTTTTAGACACAACATAAGACAACGAGATTTAAAAACACACTATTTACTATACTTATTTTGGCAACTAGTTAAAAGACTCGTTCTTATATTCCTTTGGTCGTGCCCATATAAAGAGAATCGATTGTGAGCTAAAAAAGTTTTAGTTTGGAGCCGTGCAGTGCTGACAATACTTGTATTAAAGAGAGGCCACACGACTTAAGAACATCGATTTTTATGACTCTCTAAAGTCAGCCTTTTTTAAAATACACAAAAAAGACAATTCTTTTCTACCACAATATATTTCCCCAAATAAACAAGAGATTGTGTTAATCGAAGTAAAAAAATTCCTCATAAACCATAAAACATAAAAATGCTACACAAATTTTCATAATGCCACTATAATTAGAGGAGTAAACTTACTAGAGGCGATATAAGTTCAACATAAAGAGAAAGTTTAATGTTCTAGTTCGAGTACAAACAAATATCACATAACCTTCTTAAAACACCATTAAGGTGGTTGTTTAATGACAAAGGGGACAAAAGGTAAAGTCAAATTATTAAAATTCAAGTTCAAGTCACCAAAAGAGTAGGTCAATTATTGTCATCCCAATTTTGTTTACACTTTTTTTTTAATCATGTTGCAATTTTTTAAATCATGTTGCAATTGGAAAAATAAAATATACTCGATCTATTTGTCACATGGTAACCTTTTTGGTCAATTATTCTCCGCGGGACTAAATAAATATGAGGAAAGGTACTTTAGGGAAATCATTTGGGGAGTCAAATTACATAAATTAAAGGGCTTAATGGAAAATATGTTAAGAAAAACTTATTGGCCAACCGTAGTTGAAAAGACAATTTAAATAAATAAATTTGTCTACGTATCAAGGCATTATATATGAAAAAAATAAAGTACGTTTATATGTGAAGGAATGTGTTGTAGAAACAATCTAAATAAATAAACTCGTTCCCTTCTAATGACTTTCTACCGATTTAGTGCCCGTTTGGTTT
The DNA here is from genome assembly GCA_023638005.1 of Forsythia suspensa. Taxonomy (NCBI): domain Eukaryota; kingdom Viridiplantae; phylum Streptophyta; class Magnoliopsida; order Lamiales; family Oleaceae; genus Forsythia; species Forsythia suspensa. The sequence goes on from CM042666.1 coordinate 33,216,458, forward strand.
TGTTAAAATCAGCTTTTTAGTAAATTTTGATAAAGTTAATAAAATGTGTTGTTAAAATTAATTGTTGACTTTGAATTTAGTTATTTAGCAATTTTTTAAGCAAAATTATACAAAGACTTAGGGGGTGATGAAATGAGTGGTTAAAAATCTGATAAAAGTAGTAGAACTTATGAAATGTGTAGTGAAAATTAATTGTGGATTTTGATTTGAACTTTTCATCAATTTTTTATATTATATCAAAGCTTAAACTTTTAGATTTCTTGGCTCAACAGGGCCTGAATTCTCTTTATTTTGCCCACCTTGTTGTGATTACAATAAACAAAATTTGAACTGTCTAATCTACAAAAAAAGTAGTTAAGAAACAATATTAATGCAACAACCACGTAATTAACAACTGTCAACTAGTTTTGATTGGAAGTTGTCAAGCAAGAAAAGGGTGAGCAGGTTGAGTGACGCGTAATTACAACTGTTCAATTAGTTTTAATCAAAATTAAGCCGCCTGTTGCCTATAAAATGAAGCTTCTCTTAGAAACCTGCATAATGCATCAAATTGAGTTCTACAAACATTAATAGATTGTTCTAAAGATTCTTGTTTTGCGTATCCTTAGTTTCTACAAACACGGAATTTAATCTCTTTGAATATATCTTCTTAGTCCTAGAGAGAGAGAGAGATGGCTATTGGAATAATGGAGGTGAAGGTGGTGGGTGCCAAAGGTCTCAAAAACACTGATTTCTTAGGTATGATCATGCATGATTTGATTTATTTCTTTGATATTGAAATCAGTTTAAGGGTTTGAACCTAAAAATAATTTCTTGTTACGATTCGGGTTGAACTCGACTAGATAATTATATCGTTAATTATATTAGGTCTCTTTCAATCCAACATATATATCATCAAACATGTCCTTGGTGTGTTCTGAGATTAATCCATCGAATGATGTTTTCTAAACCAACCTATACGTTCTTTCTTTTATTGTTGTTTTGTACTTAAAAGTTATATATATATATATCTCACAAACATACCCTTCCTTGTTAAACGTTATTAGTATTCAAATCCTACTTAGAACAGACCTGGTGAGATTATAAATAATTTGATGGATGAATGTATGTTTGTATGTATTAGTGTGTTGTGCAGGTAGAATAGATCCATATGTTTTGCTTCAATACAAAAACCAAGAGTGCAAGACCAGCATTGCAAAAGGTAATTAAGACTTCAAATTCTCATCATACAAAATTAGGGTTTTATTTTAATATTCAAACTAGTTTAATTAAGATTGATTTAATTTCTTAACGAACAAGTTTTTAATTAAGTCTATGTACCTTGAGTCTTTCACAAATGTGTTGACTTTTCAACACCTTGGTTTGTTTTTGTCAACGTTTTCCATGAATTTACTTGCACATAAATTAATTTGAGTTGACTAGGTTTTATTTGTAAATTGCAAGCAATTACAAATATTCTCCCAAGAATTCTGCCATTATTTTCCTTCCAAAATTCTGCCATCTTGTTTTAAAAATAAAAAAAAATTACAAATTAGAAGTTAAACTCGGCTTCTTTTGTGACGATGGTACTATAAATCATTTGGAATGAACCCCCAAAGAAATTGCAAAAATTTATTTTTTTTTGACAAGTGCTTCTTCGAATAAACTATAAGTTTGATTTCATTGATCTATAAATTTCATGTTCTTTATCAATTTGAAGGTTAAGCATATCGATTGGCATGGTCTTTTATGTGATTAAATATTATTGTAGAAATTTTGAAACGATATTTTATATTGACTATTAAGTATAATTATATCTTGTGAGATTTTAACTTCTACAATAACGTGGGGCAAGGCAAACAAACCAAGATGGGATGAGAAGTTTGAGTTCGTAGTCGATTATCCAATGACGGATGATGAGCATTACAAACTCGTGCTCAAGATTATGGATCACGACAACTTCGGTGTAGATGACTATCTCGGTGAGACAACGTAAGATAATATGAAATTTATCAAATACATTTCATCTTTAATCGTGTCTAGTCTTAGTTAAATGTGACTTATGGTAACCTACGTGCATGCAGGATCTACGTGAAAGAACTTATAGAATTAGGAGTGGAGAAAGGAAAGGCTGAACTTCATCCTCAGAAATACAGGGTTGTATCCAGCAACAAAACTTATCATGGAGAGATTCAAGTTGGAATTACTTTTACTTCAAAGGTACTTTTATATGAATAATCCCCCAAACTCTACGAAATTAATTGGATCAAATAATTAATTGCATTTTCATTTTCTAAGAAAATTACTAAATTTAGAGTCAGCTAGCTACTTAGAGCATTTTCATTGCACTCTGTCTATTATTTTTTTAGACGCGCTTATAAAAGCACAAATAGACGAAGTTATAAAAAATCATCTTCAATGTATCTTGATGAGGACTACTGTTTAGTTGATGTGGCACACCGAAAAATAGACTTCATTCGAATTTCGTCTAAATTTAGACGGACTTCTATCTGAAGTGACTTAGCAAATTTAAATCCAACTCAGTATTTTATTAAAAAAATCGGACGAGAGAAATAAAAATTGAAGATCCGCCAATAATAAAAAAAAGTTAATGCCACATAAGCAGTAATATTAGTTTTAGACGGAACCCATTGGAGATGAATTTTTAATTTGATCGCCTATTCAATAGACGTAATGCCACATAGACTGGAAGTCCGACAATTTTAACTGTTACGTAGATTACAATAGACGGAGTACATTGGACCATAAAGAAAAATGGGATAAAAGTCAAGTCTAAGTGCATATGGCACGAAAAGGAAATCCAATTTCGGTAAGACTTGATCTGAATCGTAGTTCAGATTCAAGTTGGTTCAATGAAGACGACCGTGAAAGTCACCGAATGGGTCAGTCTTTTCCTTCAGTTTGTAAGATGCTCTTAGAATCTCCAATGCATTCCGTCTATTACTTTTTAGATATGCAATATAAGCGAGATAGATGTAATTATAAAAAAAAAAAAAAATCTTCAATACATCTTGACGAGGACTCTAGGTGATGTGGCAAGACACCAAAAATAAACTTGCATACATATTTAGAAGGACTTCTGATTTGAGTGACTCAAAGAAATTTAAATTCAACTCGAAGATTTTATATATATATATAAAAGTTGAACAAGAGAATTAAAAATTGAAGACCCGTCAATTTAAAAAAAAAAAAAATTAATATCACATAAGCGGTAATATTAATTTTAGATGGAAACCATTAGAAATGAATTTTTAATTTGACCGTGTATTCAATAGAAATAGTGCCACGTGGATTTGAAATCATCTATTTTACTTTCGCGTGAAACTGATGACAAAAGACATTGAAGATGTTGTATAACTATTATTAGAAGTGGGCAAAGATAAAGTGATAACATTATTAAGATCGACCAATCGAGTAGAGGGTCACGAAAAATTAATGTAATCGATCCAAAATAGATATAAGTCTTAGTTTTTATTTTAACAATCTGTTTCTAATGAATAAGGTTTGATCAATGTTTTTCGATTACAGGAAGAAACTGGTGAAGAAGAAGAGTATGGTGGGTGGAAGGAAAGCAACCACTAGTTCTATTACCACCTAACTGTTACCACTTATATGGAATGCTCTGCATAATATAATTTAATTTAAGTGAAAATAGAAATTCAGACTGTACACTTTGTAACTTCATGTAATTCAGTAGAATTATTATTTGCATTATTTTTTTTTTCATTTTGTATCTTTGAAGTAATTAAATTGCACAAATGGATTTTTTTTTTTTTTTAAAAAAAAAAAAAATTACTGTCTGTAAAACAGGATGTGCATTTTTGTTTTCTTTTGGTTTTTACTTTCAGATTATTAAACTTTAGATCATATATGACCCAATCAGCATGTCCATAGTAGGCCGATTGAGGGCATGTTTGGCAAATAAGCTCATAGCTTAATTTTACAAATTGTGTGAGAACCAGTCCCACATAAAGAAGTCAAATAAATAGTAAAAAACTACTTATTTGATTTATTTTTGTCTATACATTTTTGTGGATTTTAGTACTTATAAGATAGCACTTTGGTGGCCAAACATGCTCCGAATTTGATAAGAAAATCTTAAATCTCATCCTTATGAAATTTGGATAGACTCCAATAGATTTTAATCTAATTTGAACGAAATGAAGGTAATCTCTGTTTGCAGAAATATTTGATGATTTTCTGAAATCTATTGTAGCACCGAAATACTGATCTTAACAAGATTCTAGAATGTTTTGAAAACTAGATAGATACAAGGACAATACAAACAAAAAATACAAGTGGTTAAGCATTTCCGCACACTAAAGCAGAGGAGGATTTGTGTTGGCATGGGATGTGCGATTGCTATAGTGCGTGGTTCATGAAAGCATGTATAGAGTTGAACTGCATCGTTTTCGTTTGAGACGTGCAAGACAACATACTACCTACAATTGTAGCCATTGTACTGCAAACTTCGGCAACATAATCTGGCCCCTTGACAACACAGGCTTCGTTGGGATAATGGCAAAATGTCGTAGCCCCCTAACGTTGTTATGATATTTGGTCATCCTACGCTGCACACAGCCAGTGTTGAATTGGAACGGCAAGTGTACACTACTGACAAAGTCATTGCATCCGAGAAGTTGAGTGTTTGGAGTGATCAGAATTAGAGCAAGGTCATACGGTAAGGCAATGAACAAATGAAAAAATCTTTTCACTGAAGCAGCGTGTTTGAATTGATTATTACGAGAGCGCTGTCATATTGTATTTTAGAGGTCAACAAATGAATTTTCTTTTTTTTTTTTTTGACATGTCTTTGAGTAATTTCTATTTTGATTAAAATTAAATTTTTCTTTTGGTAAAAGTCGACAAAATTTAATAAAATATGTGGTTAAAAAATTATACAAAAATTGTGAATCTCGTAAAATATATGATTAAAATTAATCATTGACTTTAACTTCAACTTTTTAGCAAATTTTAATTGAAATCAAACATACTCTTATTCCTTCTTCTTAAGCACTTTTAGACAAGATAATTTAACGTGATATCAAAATTCTAAGTTCGAAACTCATTGCTTTCAACATGAGGAAGCGTGCCAAAAATATAAAAATATTTCTCTATATAACTTTTTTAAACTCTTAAATGAAGTTGAACTTCAACGTTAAGAAAACACAACAATTGGCACATTCAGCACATATAGTAATAGTAATAAGAAGAAAGAAACCCAATATATCCATCAAACAGTTGCACAGATTCATTTTACATGGCACAAAAATAAAATATCAAATAGCAATACAGAAATTTCCTCAATTATACATCAACTACAATGAACTTAATGTACAGATCTCTCCACCTCTAAAGAAAATTTAGGTAAGAGAAAATAACTCTGGAATTCCAAAAAGGCAAGAAAACTTATATTACATCAAGATAAAAGTGCGTGGACAAATAGTCCAGGAGACGGCATTCGTATTATAACGCATTAATAAGAATCATAAAGTGGGCTCGGCCAAGAAATTTATGATCCTGTTTAACAGATTCAGACCAAATACAGTTTCTTCACAGTTGATTTTCACCGATACATCAAGTGGTTCAGAGCAAGTACCTTTGAGGGTAAGAGTGATTAAGCAGGGTATTGAATTGCTCAAGATCTCACTGCTAAATCTTAGGCACAAACCTGAAAGGTCATCAAGGTTGGCAGCAACAGGCATGTCCACAGAAACAAGGAAGAGATTCACATTGCTAAGCATCTTCAGTGCCATTTTCTCACAGATTAGAAGGAAATTGTCTTTAACTAACGAGCTTTCATATTTGTCATTTAGCTCGCTAATGTGATCAGTGAAAGTACACCTGTTGCAATGGCAGGAAAAGAAATTAATGGAGGATTCTTACCCAAAGAAAACCAAGTAAAATTATGTTGATATCATAAGCCAGGTATTTTGTTTTAACATTCACTGAGAAAAGGGAAAATCCCTGCTATAAAAGGTAGCATCACACAAATTGACAAACAGATGAGAAAATAAGTTCCACAAATCAGAGTAGGATAAATTCATTTTATAGTATCCCATGACAAAATACCTAAACCAGATCCAGTTTTATTTTGGGACAACTATAAAAGGCTGATAAAGCTTTGATAATTCAACCGACATCTTTATTTTTGCTTCTCCACAAATTCACGTACTTAGACTTCAAGACATCTCACTCCATACATATTTGTCACTAATCACCAGCATATAAGGAGTCATGTTTTACAGAAACTATCCAGAGCCATTAACCAAAGCTTTATAGAACACCAATATGTGTTCTTAGCAAGTCTTTACAAAAAGATGTTACTTTTTCGCCCACGCAATCGCACAGGAAATTCCTTTGCAATCCCCAACCTGTCAGCCAAGCAAACTGGGATGGAGTAAAGGCATCCCATATAAACAGAAGGAAGAGCACCAATACCACAGAGCCCAAAATATGCAGGAAGGAACCCACTAAGATGTCAAATTGACTTTCTTAAGATGGCTAATGCTCACAACCTGGCAATAACCAAACATCCAGAAAGCCAGTATTCTTCCAGAAGCAGAAGCTTTCTTCACATACATGCTAAAGACGTCAAAAGCAAAGATCACAATGGACCCCACCCCACCCCCACCCCACCCCCACCCCACCCCCTTTACCCCAGTATGATGTCCACGCTAGTTGAAAAGAAACTAACAGACTCCCCATTTGGTAGAATGAAAATCTCACAGTTGAGATGCAAAACTGAACCAACTGCATCCTCTTTAAGCTCAAGTACTTTTTTTTTTTTTTAACAACACAAGAAGCATCATGGGATTGTTGGATTTTCAACATCCAATTTGCTGAGAACCCCATACTCCCCACCTTCACATTATTAATAATTAGCTCATTAGCAACTGACAGCATGAGACAGCAAAAAAAAAATTTACAGCCTCTTATGGAGACAATCTGCACAGAAAAATAGGGCCATATTATCCGTAATTTAAAGCCGTTATGACTGACCTCCTTATGTACTCGAACATCCCAGGAAGATGAGATTCCTTGTTTGAAAATTCTTCAATGTCCATCGGCAGAGGTTTTACAAAGTAGCCAATATCAGGTCGCAGCTTCACCAGGTGCTTTCTCCCGTTACAACCCAAAACCAGCTTCAGATGCAACAGGTGATGTTGGAAGCGAACCTGGAGAATTCTCTTCAAAGTCTGACCAGGTTCCAGGTGAGCAATCTCTTCCATAGGAACTAGAGTTGGCACTTCACTACGAGATACCGGGGAACTGCATATCCAGATAAACTAGCATTGTCATGATTGTTCTAAATACCATCAGACCTATTATTTTTTCTAGAGGCATTAGACTCATTCATAAAGAGAAAGAACTAACTGATCGAGTAAATTTCTATTTTAGATTCATTAGCTTCAATTTAAAGAAGGAATCTTAATGGATCGAGTAACCCCAATATGATAAAGTCGGATAGCCGTGCCCATGGAACAAGTCATGGCCTGAACACTAAAACAGATACAGATAGCTGCCTGGACCCAAATCCATCTGCACAGGCTTTTTACACTCATTTTGTATATGTATGTATAAGTCCAATTTCATTACAGATGCACCATAGGGACCAGAAATGTACAAAGCTCTGCATATACTTCTGCTATCCCAATCTTACAAAAACACGCACTTTAATAACGTCAAATTAGACTAGCTAGCATATCACAAAACACACTTTAATAACATCAAATTGAAAATAAACTAGTTTCATTTTTAGTAGGAAAATAGAATGGTAGATAATTGTGTATATACAATATTTTCATCTTTAAAGCATGATAATTCATTTTAATCATCACAGAGATTCCCAGATTTTAATCATTGAAGTTATATAATAGCACTCTCAGATACGAGTTCTGAATCATGGTTTTGGAATTTTTCATCTCTGGATATATGATAACTTTGATGAGAAAATGATGTTAACCACATGCTTACTCGTAACATTGGTATAGGAATAAACTGCTGATTCCATCAAAACAATCACCTATAGCTTATGTTTGTTGTATCTCTCACAGTAAAAAAATAGGAGGTGCAAGGGAAGTTCCAAGAGAGCACATCATATACAGCCACAGTATCAAGAAATATATCGAAGAAAAGAAGAAATGTGGCATCAGAATTTCAGATATGCATGTTCGGCATATATCTCAAATTAGTTTGGGAATTCCCTACTCCAAAATGCTAGCAATGCAAACAACGAAGGATTAGCTAAAAGTACCCTTCGCTCACTGATTGATCTGAAGAATCTGGACTTCTGTTAGATTCCTCTTCAAAAAGTAAGATATCTGACATAGGCTCCTTTGAACAGTTCCTGAAGGAAACGTGTAGACATACAAGAAGTGGAGATATGCTAGATACCTCAGATGAAAATGTATAATCCACACTTAAGCCATTTCCATTTGCAGGATCTAACAATGTGTATGATTTAGGTTTAACTAGGCCCCCAAAATCCTTAATTGAGATTCTGGCCAATGATCTTTGCACATGACCTAGATCCGATGAATTTTGGTTCAAACCAGGATTTTCATCCAACCATGATTCAAGATCTCTTTTAGACATCAATTCATCAACACCATTTGAGCCAGAGGCATCATTCTCATCCGAAACCTCAACTCGATTTCTATGAGTAAGATCAGCATCTGAAAGATGAATTAATGGGACAGCATTGTCATTAACATCGCTAGCAGACCCACTGATATAGCTGCCACCACTTTCACTTGAACCAGTCATAGATTCTTGTGAACTGTAATCAGGCGTGTTTTCTTCATCCAAAGATCCAGATACAGCTTCAGAATCATCATTTTCATTTGGTTCATTATGTGCGAGTCCAACTCCTGATGTCTTTATTCCTTGCACATCAGTTGAAATATTACAGCTCTCATCATAAATCAAACTACGTGGCTCAGGCAGAGGTTCATATCCTGGAGCTGCATGAAGTACTATCTGCGAAAGCGATCCAGGAAGATAAAATCGATAGCTTAAGGGCTCAGAAGATGGTGGTTTTGTCTTGCCCCCAAATATGCTTTCTGTAAGTACATGCGCGAGGTCTTCAATTTCTGGTTGGTCCTTTACTTCTTCCAAGTAAGGAGATCCTATACGGTGTGACAGAAGATTCTTCAAAATACGAGCACGGTCATGAACATCATAACTAAAGTCACATTTGGCAAGCTCAAGCAAATATCCTACAATTTTCTCAATATTGATAGATCTTCCCTTTGGCACGTAAGAGGACCTGGAAAGACACGAAAGTAGTAGTTGATGAATCACCCAATGTTTGTTAATGTGCACTTCCACTGATGCATGCTGAGTAAAATACACAGCATCCGTTATATACAACAAACTGTGGGAAATGAAATGAAAGGGAACTGGTAAAACTATGAAGTTATGATAATCTTCACCATGAAAAGATAAGAAAATGCTAGATACGAAGTTTGAGATAGAGTAATGTGTTTCTCAAGTTAATGCTGCCAGAAATAAGTACTGTTGGAACAGACAGTGCTAATCAAATTAAAAGTAACATTTGTAGATCTCGTGTGCAAGAGTGCACTAAGCAGGGATAATTAGGGATTCACGGTGATAGCGTTTTAAAAGGTACTTCTGAGACCTGCACTGGGGCTTAACTTGAAAGACAATACAGTGATGACAAACCTCAAGACAATGGAGAAAGGTATTTGTCCCACGAGTCACTTGCCTTAAGTGACAAGCCATTGCCTCAAGTTTCATTTCAAATGCACTTTAATATCTTGTCACTGAGGCATGAGCATTAGCATATAGCTAGCAAAAGACAGAAATTAAAGATCAAAAAAGAAAACTAAACACTTCATGGAAGACTTCTTCTTAGTCGATCTACATGCTAGATGGTTTTCTTTATCTTCTACAAATGCTTAGGTTTCCTGTACATTATTTGTAGGCCCAATAACTATTTAGATTATTCAACCTTTTTCATTTTCTTTTTCTATGTACACTTATGGTATTTGTGATATTATATGTGCTATCTTTCTTGGCATTTTTCCATTCAAATTACTTCTAGACATTTCTTTAATCTTAAAGTATAGAATATCAAAATGTGAAGAGATCTTGACTATCAGAGTCAACTTAAAAAGCGTCAATGTAATTAGAAGATAAACGGAGAAAGACATTTGTGTCCAAGACATAAAAGCAAGAACAAACTGCAGAATCGCAATGTGCATTTCCTTCTTCATTTCAACACAAAAATGAAAACATCCTTTGAACTTCGCCCAACCAGCTGGGTAGAATAAAAAATATATATATTTTGAGTTCATCTCCTTCAAGTTCCAATGGCATCATCAACTGAAGGTAGAATCATGTCAGCTATTTAATTCCATCCAGAACCAGGAATCTTGTTTTCATATCTCCATAATATGAAACAAATTTCCAAAATTAAGTTGTTACCAATATGTTTCATTCAGCATGAGAGAATGGGAAAGGTAAATAATTGAAAAAATGAATATACTACCACAATCACCAATCGAGATGCATAACTCGAAAGCAGAAAAATTCACATTTAAGCGTCCATGAGAGAATTCGATTCACACATCAAACAACATAATCTCACTCAATAAATTAAGGAACATTTTGTTTTAGAAAACCATATTTTATAAAAGAACGTGCCGAGCAGATAAATCAATGAAAGATCAAATAAGCATCTGAAATGTATTCGAGACACTTATATAAAGGCCTCCACAGAAGCACTCAAGAAAGTGATACAAGATTAAAACTAATTCAGTTTTCAGGATCACGCTATCATTAATAGCTGTCTGATGCTATAGGGACAATAAATATAATCAAAAGCATTAGCCAGGTAGTTGTCCATGGCGCAGGTGGTAAATGGTCTTCTCATAAATAAGATCATCAGATATTAAGTCTAATATTTAGATATCGCAGAGCACCCTTGACAATATGCTAATAACTAAATGCTTCAAAGCTTTTAGAGCAATTGATTTGTGGAAATAACAATATGGCATTGACAGCATTGCTTGGCTCTATATGCATATTTCATGTATTCACTACCACTAGTATATACTGCTTTCCTGCGGTGGATTCGACCGTGAGTTACTATTCAAATTCAATGGCAATTCAAATATATAGTAGATGAAGAAGAAGGTGGATTTGAGAATTTGATTTGAGGAGAAGGAATTTGAAGAACAAAGGAGATATGATGGAGAAAAATCAATTTTGAGAATAATGTAGCGAATGAAGAAGAAGTGGATTTGAGAATTTGATTTGAGGATATTGAATTTGAACACATGAGATATGATGGAGAAAATCAATTTTGAGAATGGAGATGAACAGACGTATATGTGTTTTTTTGGGCCAGGAGAAACTCCTTACGGTCATGATAATTGCTCCTTCTAATTATTATAAATCAACTAATATCAAAATATAACCACCACATTTAATCAAAAAAAAATTTTAGATACTGTACCCTGTAAATAGTTATCACTCAACTATGCAACTACTGTTAATAGGAAAATCATATCTCTGTCTAAACAAAGACCACCAAGCATAAAATCTTTCATAAATGATAAACAAAACTGTAATTATATTTAACCAAATTCGACTGCACATGAAGATGCAGACAACAAGTGATAAAAATATAAAAGCAACAATTGCTAACTACCTTGGTACAGGCATTAAGAATCTGGAGCTTTGTTTCAACTGCTTCCAAAGTAAAGCGTCCAGCGAGATATTTAAACAATGTTGCTAGTATTTTTGGAATGACTCCTCCAACATTGTTGTACTCACCCACCATCCAAATAATCATTGCCCGTGCTGCAGGTGCCCAGATTGAATCCAAGCTTCGTACCAAATAGACAATAACCTTTAAATTGAATAAGTAAGCTGCCTCAGATCGTAACCACATATACAAATATTCAGATGTGTCTAGCATTTCATTAGCAAGTACAGTATGGTCAACATGTCAGATAGGAGAGTACAAAAAATTTACAAGCAAAGCAAACTGAAATGCTTTATCTTCAGCACAAAATCGCCAGAAACACTTTTTCTTCATCTTCCTACGGTATTTCAGGAGCAAAGCTTATGTAGAATTTTTCAACAAAATTATCCAGTATAATCTGGAATTTAACCTTATGTCACACTAGTCATGGCAGGAAGCTTATATACCATAGTAGAAGATATTCAAATTGGTCTGCTACTCTACAAAATTTACCGCTTATAGAAGACCAAGATACATACAGGACAATTAAACAACATATACATTTCTTTCATAAACCACATCCATGGAACATGGTTTCTCACATGGAATTTATCACATAACGTATTTATACTTAAACACAATATATTAGGAAAATGTAGAGTTAAATGGTATCATCATAAACATGCATAAATATAGACCAAAGAAGAAGAAAGATTGGGAAATTTACCTTCTAAGTGACTGGGAGGATCTTGTTTTATAATTGTTTTTATAGAATTTATTGCTTGAACTAAAACAGCTTCTTCATCTGCTGATGCAAAGTCTCCATTTGAGGATTCTGAGATGTTGATATCAGATCCATAAAATTGTCACTAACGAGAAAAGAAAAAACTAGTAAAGGTTATAGAAAAATAGAAGCACTAATCTGCAGTGATCCTTGACCAAAACAGTGGTGATTACCAGATAAAGCCAGAGCCAACAGCCCTTCCAAACATGTCTTAGCTACATCTGGAAGTCGCTGTGAACATAAACCGATTGCAGCAACAGTATCTGCAGCAAACCTCCTGTCCTGATCTCTAATATAATCCTAGCAATGAACTAAAGATAAGCATCAATTGACAAAATCAATTAAATATATCAAGACCCTAAGAAAATTCAAAGAATATACATTTTATCTATAAAGAAAAAGCGTGATTAGGCATCCTCACAATAAGAGAAATGAATTAAAACCCTCCAATGGTGTACCGGTAGCAGAAGAAATGAATAAATTCTGCTTTAATAAAATTTGACTACCACTAGGAAAATCCAACAAAAGCAAATATTTTGACTGTGTAAATAACAGAGTACATAAACCACGGAATACAAGTACCTGAAACTCTAGAAAATGGCAGAAATTGATGAACAAGTGGCAATGGAGGAAAGTATCTCGAGCTTCAGAGCTTTTACTTGATATGAATCCAAAGAGCTGACAAAAAAGTCTTCAAAGTGTGGAACAAATAGAGATGGCATTGCTTTGGCGAAGACTTGAATGTTGCAGAGGACCTGCATCAGAAAAGCATTGTAAGAAGGTAAACCAAGACAATGTTTTCTATTGGTGCTAGCTTTGATGCCATGATGCATGCCAAAACCATTGGAAGTTGGTGGTTAGCTGATATCTTAAGAAAGAAATCTTTTGTATCTACTACCACATATGCCGTCAGGAAAAACTGAATTTGGATACCCAATGCCCAAAAAACAGAATTTGATCACTGAACTCGGAGTAACAATACGTAAACCAAAATGTATCTGACAGAGCAACTAGCATTTGAATTTTTGATCCCTGACTCTAAGTTCGCCTTTAACTAGCATTTTAAAGAAAGAGCAAAGTACCACATATTTTGAAGCATTAGATGATCGAAGCAGAAACAGCAAAGGCTTCACAATCTTTTTAACGTCCTCCTTTGGTGCCATGATCCAGTGAACCCCAGCAGCAGCCAGTACTACTGCGCTATTATGACTCCATAATAATGGTGATGTACACTGCAACAAGATCTTCACATCATCATTGCTTTTGGAAGAGGTAAAATGTGAAATATCCATTGAAGAAGGATTCTTATCCATGCAACTTAACCGAGATAAGTACTTCTCTGGCCCTTCAAGGTAACTCCTGGAGACTACGTCTGCTATCTCAGAACATATCTCACTGCTGAGATCATCAGGGTTTTCTTTCATTGCAAGACAAGGTTCCAGATCCTCCCTTACTGAATTGTACTTCACAAGAGAACGGAAGATAACATTATGGATCCCCAACAAGCCCGTGCTTCGCAACTACATATCGTAAAAGGATCCCAACCAAAACAATCTGACCCCATTCTTCCACATCTGGAAGAGTCTCGCACAACCTTTTGTAATTTCTTCCAATCAGAGACAAATTATTGGGACAAATAGAAGCAAATGCTGCAGCAGCAGCTCCAGCTACTCAGGAGAATTATCATTCAACAATATTCCAACAATCTGCATAATATTAATTGCCAATAAGTCATAATATATGCAACTGTGTAGAAGAAAATTCTCAAGTCAGGAAATCAAACTCTTCAGAGAAAGTGACAGAAAACATAATCTAACTAATAAGGCAAAACTAAGCAAAACCAACACTTACATGCAATCCATGCACTTGTGCAAGATAAGAGCACATCAATTCATGTAATTATGCCTCCATGGCTCATATTGCAACTTTTGTCACAAATAACAAAGACCTCTGATGCAAAATGTTTGCCAACTAGCAGCCAAAGCCTCAAATGTGCAACAAGTTCAATTTGGAGGAAGTTTTGTAGTTATATGCTGAATTTAAAGATTTTTTCAATATTTTCTGGGCATGGGTAAATATTATGCCATCCTTGGATTTATCTAATTTAACTTCACTCATATTAGGAGTACTGAGAAATTTGAAAAGTTTTAGCTTAGAGAATTGCATTACTATCGTGTTCCCTAAGGTTTAGAAGCTCTTGTTCATAAAAAATTAGAAATGATGTGGTCCTAGTAGAAACGAGTAGACCAAGAATTTAATAGCCCCAAATGATTACAAAGGATTTGCTTTCATTGGATCTTTCGGTAGATAAAGCGATGAACCAAATGGAATGACCGAAGAGATTCACATAGACGACGCCAAATTTATATGAAATCTTGGCCGCCAATTGCAGAAGGGGATTTTCATACATAAAGTTCCTACATCCTACATCATTAAAAGCTTTATTTCATGCCACTTCTTGGAATTAATTTCTGATAAAGAACCAATAAAAGCTCAAGATGACCATCCCGGCATACTAAACTGTTTATTTTCCAACACATGTTTACTATTCCTATATTTCAGCATAATAAATAGAAGGAAAGAAGACGAAGCAGACTCAGAACAGAAACTTAGCTCTGCGTTTTAATTCCTTTACCTGCTTTTATGAAGATCAGTTATGCTTGGAAAAACAAGTACAGTATGTAGAAACCAAATAGTAATTATGAACTGACCTCTTCTATTGAAGCTGTGTGTTCCTCCAACCGCAGATCGTGTAACTTTGGAAGTGCATTTGCAGCACACTTTCTAACATAAACTGATGGATCTCTGGCACATTTTCCCACGGCCGCCAGAATTATAGGTGCAATCACATGCAGTCTGATGCCTGCCATTGTACGGAGTGCCCATGCCCTTACCAATGGGTTCAGATCCCCCAAGTCCTTCTGAAAATAATTTATTGACAGCAAAGCTTCATTTGGCGCCTAATAACAGAAGTTGTAGATCATATGATTACCTTTTGTTATCAAATAGTGAAAGACTTTAACAGATGAGGTTGTCTTATTTTAGTAGATTTAAATTATTAGTGAGTAGAGGTAAAAAGAAAAGAAAAAAGGGATTTAGAATACTATTGTTTCGCATACTTTTCAGCATAGTGCAGGAGATACAAGTAAACGAGCTTCTTAACTTCCAAAGACTGTGACGCCACATTTTTCACCACCTGCATTACACCAAATATCAAACAAAGGAAATCTCAAAGCAGATAAAATCTCAAAGCATCAAACGTAGAAGTGAAATAGCAGACTGAAAAACCAACACTAAGCCTAATCATAGTAGATACTAGTATACCGCTTTACTTGCGGTAGGATCCAATCCGTAGATTCAGCAGATGAAGAAGGAAGAATGAGATGGATTTGAAGAGGAAGAAGGAAGAATGTGATGGATTTGTGGAGATGATTTGAAGAGATCAAAATTGGTAAATTGAGAAATATGAACACAGACATATGTAGTGATTTTTGGATCCCTACACATTACTTCTCCCAGAATATATAAGAACAGAAGACCGCCGCCTGATCAAATCCTCGATTGAAGCGAACATTTAGAGCTACATTTTCACATTAGCTATAGAAATATACTTCAAACGTTAAATTGTCACAGAGGAGACATTGAGTTCGACTTCTATAGTAATATACTTACACATAGAAGTCAAGTAGCCAACTTCAATCACGTTGGATACAAAATAGAATTTACTCCACCCCCAGATTACATAAAACTACCTACTCGATCCTCAATTCAATTGAGCGCTTAGACCTACATTTTCAAATTACCTGTAATATCATTCTCCAAAATTTAACATGACAAACGTAATTTCCCCCAACGAAAAACAAGAATCTAATATTTTCGAAGTGATTTGAATTAATTCGAATTAATCACGATAGGGCGAAGCGAACTGCGGGGACCTGAGGGAAGTAACTGGAGACGTCAAAGCCCTGGGCGATGAGCGCAAGCAACCTCTTGAGGGCCTCGCATTTCTCGGAGTCGAACTTGCTGTCAAGGAGTGGAACGATGCTGACGTCATCTGGATCGTCGTAAAGATGAGCATCGGTGCCGATCCGGAACATCATCGTCGACGCCTTGCTCAGCGACTCCGACGTCGCTCCGAATTGCGTGAACATTTTTCTCTGTTTTTTTTTTTTTTTTTTGATTAGGTGGTTTTGATTATCTTTCAGAAATTATAAGTGCTGAATCTGACTGTCCAGCATGTTGAAAGGGCGTTAGCTTGATTAATTTCACGCTAAATTAATAGATAAGACTTTCTAACACAGATTTCTATTACACATTTAAATTTGAAATTTGGATAAATTATATTTCATTCTGAAATAAAATTAGGGATGTTGGCACAAATAGTTCTATCTCTTTCTCTATTTTTGTCCCTAACCTTTTTTTTTAACTTTTATTTTTAGTTATGCCATTAGGTCAAACTCGGGTCCCCTCTACTGGATGGATTCCATCCAAATTTATTGTTAGTTGGGTGCGTGATGCTCAAATCTCTTTTAATTTATCTTTATCTCTACAGTGTTAAGTTAGTCAACTCACATTTTTTGTCTTTATTTTTAAAATTTGCGTTTCTTCACATTACCCAACAATGGTATGAGAATTTTGAAGAAAAAAACTCCCACTATTCTGAAATTTGAGGACTCAGTTTACCAAATAACAAAAATAGCAAAAAATCAATGGATTTTTGAATAGTTGATGCATAAGATGTTGTAGTAAATGTCATTTTTGTGGTCATATGTGTGATGTTCCAATTTAACATGTTGGTGCATTTTTTGAATCTGGATTTGTGGATGAATTGTTTGAGTTTGGAGATTGTTAGCATGGTTGATAAATGTTGGTTGAATGTTCAATATGTATCATGGCAAGGATCATTGGTTAGAGGAGAATATTCGTGCAACTATTTCAATAGGTCAATGCACCATTTTACATACGTTGGGGAACAGTTGTGTACCTTTACTGAAAAAGTTAGGGAGCACTTACGCATATTTACTTGAAAAGGTAATAGACCACACGTGCATCTTTACTGAAAAGATTAGAGACCATTCATGCATCTTTATTGAAAAAGGTTAGGAATGTCTATGCACTATCTCAACTCATACAACATAATGAAACAAAAGGTAATGTTAAATACTAGATTTGATCTTATTTTCATTCATTCATCGAAGAATGTCTCACTTATCTTCTCTGGCAAGCAAGAAAACATCTACAAAAGTTCAAATTTGTTTAGGAAGTCTTCATCTCCAATGGTAGCCCACACCACAAAAAATGGATTCCATTTACTTTTTTCAACTCCAGTCAAAACCATACTTCAAATTTTGGCAGTTTTCAACAACAACATAAACTTGACGGGTATGGTTTAGGTTATATAGGCGGGAATGAACAAAATAAAAAAAATAAAAAATAAAAAATAAAAGAAAGGTGATTTAACCAATTTAACCTTACAGGTAAAGACAAATTAAAATAGATTTGAGACCACGCACCCAACTAACGGCAAATTTGGATGGAATCCATCCATAGGACCAGTTTCGCACCCAATGGCATAGATTAAGGACCTCCTAGTAAAAAATGAAAGGTTAGGAACCAAAAACACACTAAGAACATACATTAGGGACATTTGCACCAAAATCCCATAAAATTATGCAAAAATGAAGAAAAGATGCTAAAAACTTGATTGTAATATTATTTGGGTTAATTTTACTGGATAATTTCTCTCTAAAATATAAGGACCTAGCTACAAATAGGAGACAACAAAGATTTCCATATTCTCTTCCCTTCAAACCCGTTCTTCACCCCCAAAATTTTTTTCCAAAACCATAATTTCTTTCTCAAATGCCCGACATTATGCAAGAACCCTAGCCCCAAATACTTTCAATAATCAAAATTTTAACAAAAAGTGGTTCGGCTTCCACTAAAAAAGAAACTCGTGTAGGACTATTTTGAAGAAATTATTTAACAATATCGAATGTGGAGGGACACGAAGAAGGTAAGCTAGTGTAATATATTGTTTATTTTTGTTTGTTGGTGCCATAAAGCATTGAATAACAATGATGTGGTGCCAAATCGCACGAAATTAAAGCATTTTTTGTCTAGAAAGTTTCAAATTTTGGTTGGGTACGTTTGTCCGATAATTTAGTGCTTGGAACCCATTGTGGACCCCACCCATATTGCGGTTTTGGTTATTCAATTTGTTGACTTTCACTTTTTTCCTGTCATTCTTAGTTCAAGAAAACAATGGTTCTGGATGAAGAAGATATCTATTTCAATGAATCGATTTGAGAAAAATGTTCATCGAAAACATTGAATTGGACACGAGCAAAGACCTAGTACCTTTGGTAGATCCAAATGATTCCAAACATCAAAATATGACCTCCCCACCCCACCCCACCCCACCCCACCCTCTCCTCTCATATGAGCTTCAAATTGTTATTCGAACAATGAAGAAGAAGTGATACTGTATTCAAAATTTAATGGTGAAAAAAAAACATGATGGATTATGTGCTAGAGGTAGGGTGGAAGTTTCGGTTGAAAGAAGAACTCAAGGCTGTGATTAAAAACTTTAGGTTTGAAGTAGTGTTTTCGCATAATGATAAATCGAGAGTAGAAGCTCATTGCAAAGAAGATAAATGTCCATGGCGATTGTGGGTTTCACTTTTGAGAGAGGAATTAGCGTGGCAAATTAAATCTTTTAGTGGAACCACAATTGTTGAAGAGCTTTGAAGAATATAAATGTGTCCATTGCATGATTAGCACATAGGTACATTGAGACTTTTAGCATTGCACAAAAAATGGGACGTCAAATTATTCAAAGCCACACTCTTGAAGGATTATGATGTTTAAATTAGTAACACAAAGGCTTGGAGAGATAGGAGAATTTCTAATGAGTGGCTAAGAGAGTATTTAGTTAGACAACTTGGTTTATTAGGTTCGTATGCCGCTGAAGTTAGAAGAACAAACTCAAGATCAACTATAATCCTAACTTTAGATGAGCTTGTGTTTAAGGGGATATATGTTTGCTTTGAGGCTTGCAAGAATGTGGTTTTGGCCAGATGTAGACCTGTAATTTGCATAGATGGGTGCTTTTTCAAAGGAAAATTTGGTGGTCGGTTACTAGCTACAATGGGTATTAATGGGAATGATTGTATATTCTCATTCGCAAGATGTTGTTGTTGAAGGCAAAACTAGTTGGTCTTGGTTTCTAAAACTACTAGGGAAGATTTGAGCATTGAAAATGTATATGGGCTAACATTTATATCCGATAGATGAGAAGGGATTAGAGAATCTTGTATCTCATTTGTTCCTCTCACCGAGCATCGATTTTGTGTTAGGCATATGTATACAATTTCTATCGAAAAGATTTTAAATCCTTGAAACTTGGGTCTTTTGTGGAGAGTCATTAAGTCGACCTATTTGGATGAATTCAAGAGTTAGATGGACAAATTAGACAAGGAAGATTAACCATGGTTATGTGCTAAACCAAAGAGAGCAATGGTCAAAATCTCATTTCCACACGCTTGAAATGAGATATTTTGCTAAACAATATATGTGATGTTTCAACAACTACATAAAGGAAGAGAGAGGGAGGACATTTTAATTTTGCTCCAAAGCATTCAAAACAAGCTAATGGTTAGGATGTACAAGCGGCAAGATTTGGTTGCGAATGTGGCTGGTGATATTTGTCCAAAATTCTAAAAAGTTAAAAGCCAACACAAAAGAATTTTTTTTCTTGGAGAGCACTATATAATGGGGAAATGCAATAACAGGTGTTTGGTCCTTATTCCGATGGTCGGGTTAAGTGGTTGACATACGATCAAGGACATGTGCATGTAGGAAGTGGGATTTGAGTAGTGTGCCTTGTCCACACGCAATAGCGAGCATACGTAAATGGGGGCAAAGATCCTTTGCAATTCGTAGACGAGTGTTACAAAGTTCCAAAGTACTTGAAAGCTTACAAGAACCCCATTTACCCTATAATTGGACAAAAGATGTAGCCTCCAAATGGATTTTAACCAGTCAAACCACCAACGTGGGTGACCAAAACAAGGGGCATGAAATAGATAATGCGCCGTAGAGAGATTGATGAAGCTTCTATGGCCAAAGACAAGAACAAAAAACTGGATCAAAGAGTTGATGGAAGAAAGAAAATAAAATGCACTGTTTGCAAACAATTGGGGCACAATAAAAGATTTCATTCAAGCTCCATAATTCATAAGGTACTTAAATTCTACCAAATGATTGAATACAAGTTAGGTGATTTGCTTTATTTGATAAGAAATGCGCTTCTTTAACTTTCATCAATTTTACTTCTCAATTGCGTAGGGTGAAAACCAATTTGGAGATGGATTAGGTGCGAGTTCAAGAGCACATGTTGGAGAACATCTTGTCTATTCACAAGCGGCTGCTATAAGTAGGATCGAACATGTAGGACCAACTTCTTTTTCACATCCTTGTGGCAGCACTTGACCAAGACCAAGGGCCAATTTCATCACGAAAGTATCTACGCCTCGACGAAGATTAAGAGCCACTGGAAATTCACTTTCAACGCGTGATTCTTGAAGAATGCATGGAACAATCTGATGAACAAATGACTGGGATCTGGAATTGAAGTCATTTTTTTGTCTTAGTTATTAGGCAAGCTTGATGGAATCTGGGTAGATCATTTAGTGTAGTTTGGGAATTTGATGGGGATCTTTTTATCTTTAGCTTCTTATCTGTCAAAAGTTGAAGTCTTTGACTATTTTGGGTCTTTGGTGCCATTTACTTTCAACGGTGATTCTTGAAGACTTTCGATTCATCTTTTTTAAAGTTCAACCCAATATGTAGAAAATGTTAGGCATTTTATGAACTTGAATGTTGGGGTTTTTCCTAATTAAGAGGTAATGAATGTTGAATTTTGAGGAGTTTTAAGGACTTCAAGAATTTGCTTAATATTTTCTTTAGACTTGAGCATTTATAATTGCATGATTTTGTCCCACTGGTGGTGTAAGTGTCCAACTGCTAGTTTGAAATTGAATATACAAATTGAAATTTAGCTTTACTTATAATAGTTGGCATCTTGTTGGTGTAATTTATTATATTACATTAGAAGCCAAGGAAAATTATTATATTACATTAGAAGCCAAGGAAAATTCATTTGGTGTAATTAATCACTATCAAGCAAAATATAGGAAAAACTCCACACAAGATGTAAAGTTCATATCTTTAGGCTTGCTCTATATGCTTCAAAAATCTTAGAAAAACTTCACACAGAAATCATTAAATTTCTATATAACACATAATTTACGAAAGTCCAAAGTCATTGACTCAATACAATATTTAATGCCAAAATATCACATTAATCACATGTTCAATGAATGCCAAACGAGTCTCTTGGCGACCAACAATTAACTACTAGCTAACAATTGATCTCCCAATACTATATCACACCACCGCAATCAACACATACACTACTAACTTGTATTTTTGTTCTAGAGTTTGTAGGTTGTCTTCAAGCTATGTCGTTCCACTTCAAGCCTACGTCCGCACAAAGCATATGCATTTATCCCTCAACCAACTCCCATTTGTTCTCTACTCTATGCCGCCTCAATTCGGATGACTCATTCCTTTTAAGCAAGTCGAGAAATATAGATTTCTTTCGGTTCAGAATTGGTGAATGAATTCAATCAAAGTAATTGCACCCCCGACATCCTGTGAAACATTCGAAACGAAGAATATTAAAAACGATTGTAATTGTCATCTCAACAATTTTGTTATTCATTTCATACCAAAATGAAAGAGAATTTTTAATACCCATAATTGGAACATCCCAAAAATCTCCGACTGGATTTTCATCAATTTATGTCATCTTCAATACACAACGGACCTGCAATGGCATCTACAAATCACGTCGAAATCCTTTTCCATTTCAATATGTCACCAAAACAAGTAGATAATGGACGAAAAATCTCAACAAAGTAAGGAAACCGAGACACTTTATGTTTCTTTTCTTTGAAATTAATATTTTTCCCTAAAGAACCCTTCTTTGCGCATATGAGCAGCACACCAAATCATTTCAAAATATGAACAAGAAAAATATATTTAATAGTATTAGAGCATAAGATAATTTGTGTATTCGTAAATTAGAAGCGTGAATTATAGTATTTGTTTTTTTTTTGGGTTTTGTAGTTAGATTGTGTGCTTATAGTGTCGAAAAAAATTAAGATTAGTAAAGACAACCGAGAGAGAGAAAGAGATATATATATATATGATACCGCTTGACGCGGAACGGACATGAGTAAATTTGAGTGGGGGATCACACATTTCTGAGAGGTATTGTTCTTTGTTTGGGAACATTTGGTCTGGAAAATGGGAAAGGAAATGTTTGGCTCTGAGAAACTCGATGCGATTGTTCATGATTTTGGCTTTCAAAATTCTTTGTTCTTTTGATGAAAATCTTTCAATTCTTTCTTGTGATGGAGTAAACAGAAAAGAAATAATTGTTCTAATAATTGTAAATCATTTTTTTGAAAAATGAATTCATGAAAAGAATTCAATTGAACAATCAAAGAGATTTGAAACATCCATTTTATTAATTGAAAACATAAATTACAGATAATTGAAGCAAAGCAAATTACAAGATAGTAAATACTTTGGAGAGAAAACAATTGAAGGAAAAACACACCCTGCGTTACAATGAGAAATTACATCATTAAATAAGCAAAGTCTGCCTTGGATGCTTGGAGAATCTGCTTTTGCTTTCTTGATAATTGAGATAACTTTTGTCGGCCATGTTTGAAAAATTTCACCGAACTGTTCAACTTTTGAAAAGAAAAAGAATCGCTTACTTTATTTGCTTTTGAAAAGTTTGTCGGAGACGTCACTGTTGGTGATTGAAATGTTTGGAATCTTTGAATTTTTTTTTTTTGCCAAATTCCACAGTTTTTCTCTACATAATTGCAGAGTAATGATAAAGGGAAAGGCTATGATTCAAAGAAATCAACATTGACTCCAAGACACCATCTTCATTGAGATCAAAATCCGGCCCGGTTCTTCATCTGGATCCGAGGGCAGAACCCTTGCTTGATTCAGCTTTTGCCATGGAAGCAGCCTTACTTGCAAGAACCGCAAAAACTTCAGGGTCGGTACATTGAGCCATTTGTGCCATAATTTTTGATTTTTCCGACAAGAAATCACTTTGAGAAGAAACAGAGCCTTTGATTTAAGTTCATTGATTGACCCATGATTGTACCGCTTTAGAGCATGCATTTGAATCATTGAACTTATCCCACCATTTTACCTTTGCAATGGCGACGAATAGATTTGTAAACAAAAGGTTCATTTGAAGATGGAGAACCTCGAATTCCCCAAATGTAATATCCAAGCGATTTTGAAAATTTGGCAAGATTGAAAAAGAAGACATTCATTTTGAACAAGATTGATCGGGTTTGCTTTGAAGAGGTTAAATCCTCGTAAATACTACCGGGAAGATTTCCTCGTAGCACCAAAAAGTGCCACCAAGATTGAAACCAGACCGGGAATTTCTTGGGACAATTTTGGTCAAATAAAACAAACCATGAATGGCTTGAAGGACGAAAGTAGAAAACATTATGCCAGGCTTTGATATAGTCAAGATAAGTAAATTGAGATTTCTGGCCATTTTTGAAAGAGAAAACCTTTGGTTCCCAAGGTTCTTGTCCCCAGTCAGAAGGAGAAAGAACTTGGAGAATCTTGATTTTTGAAAAATCGATCCAATGAGTATTTGGCTTGTTTGGGGTATGAGAAATAATTGCAGATTTAGTGACTTTGAGAATAGTTTCATACCACATTCTTGATTGATGAAGAGATTGAGGAATGTAGTAGAATTCATTAAGAACATGATATTTTTGATCAATGAAATTGAGCGGATCATCGTCTTTGAGGAAAGGAGGAAAGATCCTCGCAAAACATTCATCAAGAGAGGGATATTTGGCCCATTCATTTTCGAAATCAAAAACATGAATTGTTGAGGGTTTGGAAACATATTGGTTTTTCTGGGTGTTGATTTCGGGGAGCTTTCCTGATCCGGGGATAGTATCAGGTTTAAGGATATTTTTGTAGCTTGCTGGAATCTTTGTTTGAGACGGAAGAGTTCCAAGGACGGTGAAAGGATTTGAGGTTCCGTGGTTTGTTTGGATTTTTGAGAAGACGGAATTTTGAAGAAGAGTCGGAGCTCTCAAGGAGGTAATCCTCCCAGACCTTCCTTTCTGGGGAAGAGGCTTCTTGGACATTTTTTCCTTGTAAGAATTCTCTGGTAAGATAATCTGGGAGAGAGTTATCCTCACCTTTTATAAACTCAATTGTAAAATCAAAACACGATAAAATTGCTTGCCACCTGGCAAAGATTTGTTTAGACACAAGATTTTTGACATCTTTTTGAAGGACATCTTTTGATGCTTTTACACCTGCTCGACAAGAAAAGATTTGTTGATAAGATCATCCCGAAATTTTGAAATACATAAAACAATAGATAAACATTCCTTTTGAAAGTAGAATAATTTTTTTATGCTGCCGATACCCGAATGAAAACGGACAAGTTGCTCTTTGCCTTGATCAATTGATTGTTTGAGTATTCCTCCATAGCCAATATCGTAAGCATCTGCCAACAATAAGGGATGCTTTTGGGTTAACAATATTGAGGCAAGGAAGGGTTTTGACCTTTTCTTTGACGAGTTTGACTGGCCAGTATGTTTATCAAACCACTGTGAGGGACCTTCCTAAGTCTTTGATAAAGAGGTTCACAAATTTGTCTAATGTTTGGGATAAAGTCTCGAATATAATTGACACATCCTAAAAATCTTTGAAGGCTTGTTTTTCTAAGATTTGGTCGTGGAATTTGGATGCAAACTCGAGACTACGCTTGATGTGTAATAGTTCCTCTAAAGATTTCATGTCCTAAGAATTTGATTTTAGTTTGACAGAGGACAATTTTCTTTTCGAGACAAAGTAAACCATTTCTTTTGGCGATTGAAAGAAAAATTTGAAGATGTTTGAGGTGTTGCTCAATACTATTGGAATAAATAAGAACATCGTCAATGTAAACAATAGTGAAGTTCTGATATGGATTGAAGATGTCATTCATAATTTTTTGAAATTCAGAAGGGGCATTCTTGAGGCCAAAGGGCATGACATTCCATTCATATTGACCAAATGGGACATTGAAAGCAGTCTTGTATCTATCTTTTTCATTTATTTGAATTTGCCAGAATCCTGATTTAAGGTCAAATTTTGAAAAGATAACAGCATCGTTTAATCTATTGAGGAGGTCTTTCTTTTGAGGCATAGGATACCTAATCCATTGAAGGACTTGATTGAGAGGTTTGTAATTGATGACCAACCTAGGGACACCTCTTTCAATTTCACCATGATTGTTGACGTAAAAGCGGCACAACTCCAAGGGGACTTGCTAGCCTAATTAACCCCTTTTGAATGAGATCTTGAATTTCATTGGTACAGTTTCAAGGAGATCTTTGTTCATTTGAATGGGTCTAGCTTTTGTTGGTATTTGCTTTTCGTCAAAATTTGGAATATAGGGAAGAGTAACAATATGCTTCTTCCTTTCCCAGAAAGCATTAGGAATAGAAGAACATACTTCGGACCTAATAGCTTGATCCATTTTTTCAATTTGATCTTTGATACTTTTGGTTTCCAATTGTTCAGAAATTCTAGTAAATCGGATATCTTCCTTTAAATACTTGATATGCTGTTTTTTGAGATTAATATTATTGATGATTTGAGAAATAGAGTGTTTTTTGATGAGATTAATATCTCTGGTTGAAGGAGGATTGATGAATTCGAAAAATATTTCTTGATCAAGATATTTGGATTTTAATCCTTTTCAAAGAATGTAAAAATAGGATATAATTGAACCAAGAATGGTGTTCCTAAGATAATTTCTTGGTCAAGATCTTTGACAAGATAAAAGCTATTTTTTTGAGACAGACGTTACTATTGCGTATATGGGCTTTTGATAATTTATATTTGATGTTGAGACTTTTCCCACTAGCACCATAAAGATTCTCAAATGGTTTTTTCAAAATATTTGGTAGGACAAGACCTTCTCTAATGCAATTTTGATCACACTGTAATCAAGGAGAACTTTGGACTTAAGCTTGAATTCTTTATTGATAATGATGGTTGCATAGGTATACCATTTTGAAGTCGGATTGATCGATAACATTCATAGATTGTTCTTCACTCGTAGGGCTTTGAATTTTAATTGGTGAAGAAATCTCATTATCATTATCGAGGATTCGGGGGCTTAATTGAGAAGAACTTGATTGGATTTTTCTTTTCCTTTTCAAGAGATTTTGTTTTAAGAATAGAGACATCAAATTTTATTTGAGAAAGTTCATCTTCTAGATTGAGATCTGATTTTTCATTTGATTGACTTCAAAACGCAGATCTTGATCGGAGGATGCTTTGGTTGTTTTGAATTTGTTCATGACATCATTGAGATTATAAGTTCTTGGAGGAGGTTTAGAATCGCTTGGGTCAAGAATGCTTTGAACTTTTGTTTTAAATTAGGGTCACTAATTTGGTTAATAATTTCTTGAATTAAATCTCTTTCGTAAGAAAGAACGTTAATAGTGTTTGTTTCAAGAAGAACAGCTTGTCCTTACAATTGCAAATTTCTTTTGAATCGGAAGATTGAGGGAGGAAGATGAACTATTATAATAATCGTAATCTTCCCGAATATTATAAATGATATCTTCGTAATCGAGGAACCGGATGAATTGATGAGATGGAAGCAATTGATCTTTAAGAGTCTCGATCGATTTGAAGATTATTGATTTTGTCTTTTAAAGGACATTTGTTGGCATAGTGACCTTTTTTTTGACACTTCCAACAGGTTGTGTCTTTGGGATCACGAGTTTTTGAAGATTTTTCTTTACCTTTGAAATTACTGCGTTTTCTCTTATATTTATTATATTTGTAAAAACGATTATGTTTTTTATTCTTATTGTAATACTCGTGAGGAGGATCCTTTTGGTATTTTTATTTTTGAAATGTTTTCTTTGCTTTTTAAGGGTTTTGAAGGAGGAGGATGGATACGCTCAGAACTATATTGCTCGGGAGAAAGAACCAAGTTCTTTCCTTCCTTCAACTCTTTCGGATTTGAGTTTTGCTTTGAGTTTGAGATCATTGCGCAGGATAGGCCTTCTTTGTTGATGTAACCAATGATTTGACCATAAGTGAGGGCATCGTAAGGAAGACCGTAGTATTCATCTCGATAGTCTCACGAACTTTTTCAAGAAAGAGTTTGGGAAGACCAAAGAATAAATCTTTCTTTCCGTAAAGCATTATTGCGATCATCGCGAGCATGACCTTTGAAGGAAGATATCTTTGTACCATCGAAAGTCTTGAAGTTTTGGGCAAGAAAGGTTCATCAGAATATCAGAGGCTCTTTCCATTAAGATGGAAGGTTCTCCGATGAAATGTTTGAGGATTGTATAGAGAAGAGTATTAACAACATCTTGTTTGTTAGGGTCAAGATGACTATCACCTTCGTTTTTGACAGCTTGAAGAATAGTGGTTCGATTGGCTTCAGTCAGATAATTGATCCACCGTTGTTTTAATTGACCAACGAAAGCCACCGGGCAATATTGGTGGTAGATTTTGTCGAGAGATTACGACCAATCGTAAGCGCAGCAGCAGCCATAGTCATTTCTCCGATAACATGAAGGATTTGATGATCGGTAAGACCATCAATATCCCAAAGCAAATCTCGCCACCGGTGAAGGATGTTTTTGGTTGTCTCGGTTCCTCATGGAGCATGTCGTGAAAGGTAGACCGAGGGTAGAAAGTAGGAACGTTTTGATAGGTATTTTTGAGTTTGTTAATTTGTAAATCTTCAAACCGACCTTTGTAATTCTTGAATAGAATCAATTACGTTAATTTTACTTGTTGATTCTTTATTGTTAAGGTGTTTGAGGATTTCTTTAATACATCCGAAGAAGAGGACGGCTAGAACCGAATTGGACTTTATTTTCGGTTGGTTTGAAGATAGTTTTTGTTGTGGGGTTAGGTTCAGATTTTGAGTCTGGACCTTTTTTTTTCCTTATAACATTTGTTGGAGGAACATCGACTTTGGACGGTCGATCAATTTGATTAAGTTGAGAAGCAATGTAATGAAGAAGAATATTTGTATAATTATTCTCGTTGTTGAAGATTCTTGATATCTTTGATGGTTGGATTTTCATGTTCATTTTGTCGGAAATTTGTTTGAGAGGAGAGGCAATAACTTTGACATCTCCTTTGGGGATAACAATTTCTCAAGAGGAGGATGAACAGATTGGAAGGTATTACCAGAAGGGGTTTTCCAAATTTTGGTTTTGTCATGGGCAGTGTTGACAACAGGTTTGACCTTCTTGGTTTTTTTCCAAAACTTTAAGATAACTCCATTCATAGAAACTACAATCTTCCGGAAAAGAATAGAATTCTTCCCAAGATTTATTAATTTCCTTTTTGAGAATGAATTACGGAGTTCTCTACTAAAGGAAGTAACTTCGTGAGTTTTGTCATTCTTGAATTCTCTTTTTCTGTCAATAGTGGAAGAAATGACGTTTAATTGATTTCTATCAGATCTCATATCCGAGAAGGTAGGAGATTCAGATCCGCGACGGGTTGAATCATCTTCTTCCTCAGAATAATGAGTTTTGGGAATGATTGGTGTGAAATCCACACCTTTGAACTTCTCATTTGAAGGTTGTCTTTCAGCTTGTTTGAAAGTTTGGAAAGGTTCTGATCTAGAAGAGCAGAACGAGGAACGAGCTGTGGAAGATGATGGGGCAAATTGAATTTGTACACTCCCATCTGGAAGCTCATTGATTTCCTTGAGTTTCGTTCTAGGAACTTCCCTAATTGGAGCCTGTTCATTTTCAAAGGTCCAAAGGGGGTTTCTAGTAACTTCATTCCAAGCAAGTCTTCTAGGAATAGCAACATTTGAATGAAGAGGATTGACTTCGATAAGGAGAGTTTCATTTTTGGGTGAAGACCTAAGGGCTTTAGGACTCATGTTTGTACTCATGACTTTGTAGTAAATTCGGTAGATGATACAGATGGCCTTTGATCTAGGATCCATATCAAGATTTTTTGTTTGAAGATCAAGACATAAACATTTCATTATTGAATCATCTGAAAGGTCAAGAGTAAAATTGGGAAAGCAGTTGCAATATGCGGGACCACTTTCGAGATTTGAATCGATTATTGATAATAAAGATTTCTCAAATCTTCCCCATCTCTTATCTCTAAGAGTTAAACAAATAGGGATGTCTAAACCAAGCCTAAAGAGGGGTTTGACAGCAATTTGAACTAAACCAACATGCAAATATTTGTACTTTTGTCTATGACGAAGAATAGCATCTCTTGAAAATAATCTAATCGTATTGGAATTTGGCTGAACAGAAATGGATTGTTCACATGTTTTGATAGCATAATCAGATTTGAAATCAAACGTGCCAATTTGATAGATTGTTTTCTCATCAACTGTAGGAATAGACCAATTGTGTAACCTTTGTTCAATTTCAGCAATTTGGGTTTCTCTAACATTAAGAGACTCAAGATTTGTTTGATTATTTTCTAACTCATTGTTATCTTCATCATTATTGAAACTATTGAGAGGATCTCTACTCGAACTACTCATGCTACGAGACCTATTGAACCAAGACCTAGACCAAGACATTGCAAGAAAAGTTTTGATACCTGACTTCAAGGAGAAGGGACAACAAGGTTGGCTTGACCTACTATTCAATCTCAACGGGACCACCAAATCAGACACACTCCTTGGGTCGACCAACGCCCGTAGACTCGAGAATAGGACAAGGCCTTACCAACTAAGAGGACCGATCGTATGTGTATATATATATATATATTACGTCATTTACCAGATATGGTAATGTTGTTGAAATAGTCTGCAATTTGATTTGGTGAGGATTAATCAAGTATTTTACCAATTGTGGGAGAAATTAGGGTTTTGGGGATGAAGAACGGGTTTCAAGGGAAGAGAAAATGGAAATATGATTTATTGTCTCTCATTTACAACTAGGTTCTTATATTTTAGAGACATTCATTGCGGTTTGAATTTATTACTATTGGAACATTACGTCCACGTGGCAATAAAATTGTGTGCCACGTGGACATTTAACGGTGACACATTATCAACTTAAGGTGGGAATTTAATAGAGTGACCTTCGACGAACGCTTTAGTATACTTCAGTAACCAGCACTGAAACTTTGTTACTTTAGTGACCGCTAGTGAAATTAACCCATTATTATTTGTAGTGTTTCCCATAGGTTAATTCTTCCAAAAATTATTGAACTTTCTAACGCGTCACAGATACCTCATTGCACTTTAAAATGTTGCTAACACATCACTGTATAATCTAAATATACTCTCCACCCATCACTCATACTTGCCCATTTGTCGACTATGACAGATCCGCCAACGTGATGTGATGATTTCTAACTTGGCATTAGGGGTGGGCCGAGCCAGTGAGCCCATAATGGGCTCGGGCTTGTCGCAAGTTCAGGCCGAGCTAAAAAAAGAGGATTGAACCCGTTCGATTTGGTAAAAAGATGAGCCGGCTCGTGTCCAACGGTCACTTTTGTGATCTCTGCACATCGTTTTTAATTTATTTTTATTTTTTCAAATCT
This sequence comes from Forsythia suspensa, assembly GCA_023638005.1. Lineage (NCBI taxonomy): Eukaryota > Viridiplantae > Streptophyta > Magnoliopsida > Lamiales > Oleaceae > Forsythia > Forsythia suspensa. The sequence continues at coordinate 33,247,657 of CM042666.1, forward strand.
AGATTTTTTTCCCTATAAATACCTCCTTCTAAACCGATGCGAACCCGCGAAGCATTAAATCTCAGAACCCACAAAAGATTTGATCTGAATCCCAAGAAAGCTAAAATCTGGCCGCAAGAACTTGACCCGATGATTTCTTGAATCAAAGAACCATAGTTATGAAAACGCCACAAAGGTTTGCGAAATCTTTGATAAGTTTTAAGGTTTGTTCAATTAAGAACATGGAAGAAAGTGAATCCTCACTTTAATTAATCTCTCAAAATCTTGAACTCCTTATGTTTACAATAAAAATTGCTTAAATAGTAAATATTAAAGAAAACCTAATCTAATTCGGAAATAATTAAACACTAATAAAATAAGAGTTCTAAATGAAATAGGAAACTAAAATTAAGCCAAAATCCTCGGAAAAACCTCTTGCGATCGCATAGCTTAATTCGAATTAATTTAAAACTATATAAAAGATAGAAAATGTTTATGGAGTGTCAAAGCTTTCACTATATGAAAAATTGTTACTATCATATAAATTTCACTCACCCAAATCTTCAAGTATTTCAAGAAAAATAATATCCTAAGTTTTACCACACCCACTAATTTCTACTCTTTGTACAACCCACAAAGAGATCAAGAAAAACAATTAGGATGCTAAGCTTACAATTTTCTCACGTAAAATCCTCAAGTCACACCTACAAAAGAGAATAAACTACGTCAATTTATAGTCAACGATGACCTAAATGTCTTCTCTAAGTTTTAACTACCAAGTTGTCCAAGGTTTGGAAACTTGTCCCATTTTAGCCACCAAATATAATATAATATCTTTTTTTTTCAACAATTGGTGCATCTTTTGATTTTGACAAATTTTGAGAAAATATCTCAACAATCTCCACCTTGACGAAAAACGAGTCAAAAATTCAATCATCTATTCTGCAGTTCTTCATCTCGATATTTAAAAAAAAAGGGTAAACTTTGTCATTCCCAATTCTCAAAATGGAGAATTAACATATACCACCATATAAGTATAATCACTTAGAATTAACGAATTCTAAGAATTTTATAGGCTTATGTTAAATAAATTAACTCGAAATATTATGGTACAACTCCTTTGCTTGACTTACTTGGAAATTCATCAACATCGACATCGGTTTCACACACCTTGCATTAATATCAAGCCAATGTCCATATGCAAATGTGGACCCACTATTAGTAACACATCATCTATCGTAGCAACTAGCGCATGCCACGAAGATGTAAATATTTATTCAAACGACATCATCGTCTCTCATGAAAAGAGACATATTGTCCGTATCTAATGTCAAACAGTTAGCCGAGCCTACTCCACCTTTTGGATAATTTTTCTTCACGTAACTAGGTTTTTCAGTATCTTTGTCGGAAATAGGGGTTGGTTTTTCTTTCAAAACCTTGTGTAGTCCAGATTGAATCAAAACATTCTTAACGTGTACTTGCCACAAGCCAAAATTGATTCTTTCATTAAATTTCTCCACGTTATATTTAATAGACATATCTTATCTGTTCGTCAACACTCTGAACGACCTGATGCTTTGATACCACTGTTGGGAATTGAGACAAATTTCTTTATTGCCCACAAGATCATTGTTCAGAGAAAGATAATGAAACACAAAAAATATAAAAGATAGAGAAATATTTATGAAATGTCAAAGCTTTCATTATATGAAAAATTGTTACAATCATAAAGATTTCACTCACCCAAATTTCAAGTATCTCAAGAAAAATAATATCCTAAGCTAAATCGCACCCATCAATTTCTACTCTTTGTACAACCCACAAAGAGATAAAAAAAAAATTAGGACGCTGGGCTTACAATTTTTCTCTCAGAAAACCATCAAGTCACATCTATAAAAGAGAATAAACTACGTCAATTTATAGTTAACGTATGACCTAAATATTTTCCAAGTTTCAACTACCAAGGTGTCCAATTTTTGAAAAGTTGTCCCATTTTAGCCACCAAATATAATATTATATTATATCATATTTTTTCCTTTTCAACAATTGATGCATCTTTTGATTTTGACAAATTTGAGAAAATATCATTACAGTTGGTACCACTCATTAGTCCAGTGCCACCACCTAAACTAATACATGTTTTTATATATAAGAGTTAAATAGTGGTCATTGCGTCAACGTACCGAATCTTCATGTTGTTGTCTTCAATAATACCTTCAAGAAACTACCGAGTTATTGCCATCCACCATATTTTTCAAAAGCTACCTAGTTACTCAAGGTCAACGTCTGATATCTATAGATTTCAAAATGAGGGTAGAAACTAGAAGGTGGTGTATTATACATTAACCTTGTAATTTTGCCAAAAACCTCCACTTAATTACGGATCTCACTCGATATTCATCATTGTAAATCACCTTCATCTTCCATGTGCGTCATAACATTTAATTTGTCTCTCAATTGCTCAATTTCAAATTGTACTGCTTGTTTGGCATCTAATTATTGTTAGAAAATATATAGGAAATCTGAATAATCTGAATAAACTCCAAAGCACGAAAACGTTGTCTTTTAAAAGATGTTTCTCTCTTATCCAACGAAGTCACAATGGGGTTTTAATGAAAATCTCTTTCAAGATACAATGAAGGTGTTTAATTTAAGTTGTGACGTTTTGATCAAACCAAGAAAACACTTTAAAAAAACTGATGATGCCAAGAAAAACGAAAAGAAGTAGTAGAATAAAATGTTTATGTTGTATATGCAAACAGGCAACAATCTCAATATACAAAGAAAATGTGTCTATTAGGATGAATATGTGTGTACATTGGAAGAAAATTGTTAACTTTCAACACATTCAACTCTTCAAAAACACACTTATTTACATACACGGTTCCGTTCGAAGTAGCAAACCATTTGCATAACAACGAGAAATAACTAAATAAATTATGAAAATATGTCTAACAATTATTTCTCTAGTTGAATGATTTTCTTGTGGAGATTCTCTTAGTCCCCGAGGTTTAGAACCACGGAAAAAGGTCGCTCTTGATGAATATTGACTTAGAATCATTGAGTATGCGCTATGTAATGCCACGATGAAGCACCCTATGACAAATGTTTGGCCCCTTCCTTGGGGAAAAGACATTGGTCGAGGTGACACACTGGTGGAAGATTCATGGTAGAACCGGGGCGAAAGGAGGGAGGGTCCTTGGGAAGCCCAGACCCCCAAAATTTTGAAACTCTTTTTGTTTCTTTGTTTTTTTTTGTATGTAAGTGATAACCATCCGCCCGAACCAAAACGTAAGAAAATGGCCCAAACTACAAATACTCAAAACAATGCCGAAAATCCAACAAATATTACCCAACCCAAATTCCAATTACCCAACCAACCAAAAGCTCAATTCATACTTCTTCAATCTGATAATCAAAAGCGCAATTGCAAACGCACACAATCGAAGAAACTTCAGTTGATTCAAATTTTATTTTGAAATTGATATGGGATTACAAAATTACAAATGATTGACTCCTTCCTCAAATGATAATACAAAATTAATAAATGTATTTTGCTTGTTAATACATATCGTGTTCAATTGATTTTTTTTCTTTTTTCTTTTGAGCTTGGGTAATATTTAATTTCATTTGTGAACCGGGTCTATCTTTCTATTTTGGAAGATAATTTTATAGAAGGCAACGTGAATAAGAAAAGTTTGACTAGTTTTAGATCTTGAATATTTTTGTGCAATGACTTTTTATAAGCTTTTAAAGACTATAACTTATAAAAAAATATTATTCTCATAATAATGAAATTTCGATGAATTGTGGTTTGAGAAAAAAAATTAGGCTACGCCTCGAACCCCTCAGTAGTGGGCTCCGCCCCCCCATAGAGGACCCCAACTTCATAAGTCCGACTCTGCACTTTGGTGGAACCTCGTGTCAAGGGATAGGTAAGGAAGTTTTTTGCCGGTGTACTTAATGGGTCAAGGTCGGATCCGAGAAAACCAATTTTGGCCTTATCAATTTCAAATTTAATAATTAAGTAGTTGCACCACTAATACAATTATTTATATAATTAATATTATAACGTTTTAACTCCAATACATTATTATGTTGATACATATTTAGGACATGTTCGATTTCAATTAAAATTTTGATAAAAAATTGAAATCAAAGTCAACAATTAATTTTAACTACATACATGGGGATCTACAACTTTTACAATTTTTGAATCACACATTTCATCAACTTTTATCTATTTGTAGAATTTTTTTTATTTTAATCAAAATCAAACACACATTTATTATAACATACAATGAGATTAAATATATATAGGTTGAGAAATTATATTAAAAAAAAAATACACTTGTAATTCCATCGGCTAGTATATAAATTAAATAAGTGAAATATACATGTGTTACAATATTCTAGTTTCGTATCTCTTGTATTTTGAATAACACGAAAAAGATTTATTTGATTTTACTTGTGCAGGAATGATACAAATTTTTCTTGAACTCATAACAAGACATTAATACCTAATTACCTAGTCATATAATACGAGTATAGTCATTAAACTTACGTTGGATTGACTAGTGTGCTTAGGAGCTATGACCCGCAATTGCACGTGAACTAATCCGTAATGGACCGATCGAAGTCCAAATCAATCAACAAATGTCTCAACCGAACGGTTTAATAAAAAATTGTCAAACAAAGTTAGAATGCTATTAGACTTCCCAAAGGATAGAACCTGGAACCTTAGGTGTGGCATGCCATGACATTGATCATTGAACGACTTCACATCCGATGATTACTGTCGAACAATTTATAAGTCAACTTCATCTAGCTCATAAAGATATAGAAATTGATGAAAAGGAAATGACAGAGATCATTAAGAATATTTCTTATTATCATGCTACTTTATTTTGTGAATTTTATTTTTAATTTATAACATGTTTTAACTTTCCCAGTGCACTACTTCTTGTATTTCTTTTTTAAATTTTTTTTTTTTTTGGGGTAACTTTTGATTCGATAATAGCACATTTGTTGAAGTTTGAACTAAGGATTACGGATTAGACTAGTAAGCAGTCGTACTTTTTAAATAAGAAAATAAAGAATAAATTCAAAAGTTTGACAAAATATTTGTCCCTTATTTCATCTTGGCATTAGTAGAATATTTGAACGAAAATCGTTATTAGAGAAAACTATTGAAAGTTAATGATAAAAATACTGACGAAAAAACCGAAAACATAAGTTTTAAATTGTCAAAAGTTGGAGGACCTTTATTATAAGAGAAATTGGCGCAAATGGTCCCTAAACTTTGTCTTTATTGTGCAAATGGTCCATAACCTTTGTTTTTGGCGCTTCATCCATAACCTATGTATTTTGGTGCGCAATTAGTCCTTATTTGATAAAATAGACAAATATGCCCTTATTTTTATTTTAAAAAAATTTCAATTGGATTCCTAACCTTTGCAAAAAGTACAAATGGGTCCGATACTTTTATTTTTTTTATAAAAAATTAAAAGAAACTAACAAATTGATAATATACTAAATTATTTTGTATATTTTACGAACTAATATAAAATAACTAAAATTTAAACTCATATTTATTAACAAACATGTTAATTAAAATTATTTTATTATTATTAAGTAAACATTAAAATTTAAACTTTAATTTTATCATTACAACATAAAAAGAAAAATAACTTTTGATGATTAAATATTTTTCCTCCTTGAGGCGCCCGCCATGGCATGATAAAGACTTGCAAATGGTGGTGGTGCTTCTTTCCCCCATTTTCATTCCGGCTTAATAATCAGTATATGATTAACTCAAATATACATAATAACAATATTGAATATGTGTGTTGTGTTTTTACTTGGAGGGTTGGCTTCTATTTATAAGGATGGCCTGTAGTTATGGCCTTCAATGGTCATTGAGGACGGGTGTCTCTTCATCTCTCCCATTATTAAGAATTAATGAGGGATATTTCGTCTTTCCAATTGCCGGTGTTTCGCCTTCCTAATTGCCGATGGTAACTATCATTCTATGGGTCGTCCCTGCTTTGCTAACCTAATGGCAGTTGGATTATTGATGTCTATCTGTCAGAGGCGAGCTTATGAGACCAACGAGGCAGGTGGGCTGACAAGGCGAGCGAACACTTGAGGAAGACGTCCCGTAGAGTGCAACCATCGTCCACCAAAGTATAATCATATTTATCATCATAAGCCATCTACTTTTCATAGACCATCGTCAATGACTTTTCATAGACCACCGTCAATGAAAAGTAGAAATATTGTCTTTCAAGTAATTATTCCTTACCAAAAGTCAAAAATAACATATGTAATAATAATTTATTTATTATTATTAATTAATTATTATTTTTATTTATAACAAAATTACATAGAAGCGTGTCACTTGGTGAGGCATAGTCAAGTAATGATTTACCGTGTAGCCTGGTCAAATATATACTAGCTATTTTTAGCATAATTTAGGCTCAGTTTGTGATTGATTTTGGGCCCAACTTCCGATTCTCAAACAATCGGAAGTTGATTTAAGCGTTGGCAAAATTTTTAAAAGTGATTATAAAACAATCGACTCACCCTTTGGCGGATTTTGAGAAGCAGCAAAAGGGTAGCTTTTCAGATTCTGCTTTTAGCTTTTCATATATATATATAGTTAAAATATCTATTTTACCCCTAATTAATTAAAATAATTCATTTAATACTCATTTGAGAAATCGAATTGATTCAAGTTGGATGCATAAAAATAATATAAATTTAATTAATTTTTGCACGACTATACTTTTATTTTGTAATTTTATAAAATTTGAAATTTATTAGGTGTTTAATTTTATTTTAAAACAATAATAATGAATGCATTGTCTTGTTAAAAATATTTGACTAGGCAAAAAAAAATGAAATTTACCACTGTGATAATAATAATAATACAAAATAACATTATTATAATCAATGTCTTTTTAGTAATTTAATACCGTTTCTGACAGAATAAATCACTTTTGTTTACCAAACGCTCAACTATCGCTTTTGAAACATACAACAATTTTGAAACAAGAGTTTGCCAAACACTTATCTCGATTCTTCCCACGGTGATTCTTTCTACAAGACAAACAGATTCGATTCTCTTAAAAGCACAGCAATACCAAACCAAGCCTTAAGCCTGATATGGACTTAAATTCTAGCCCCATTTATGGGGATTTTTGTTTTATATAAGAGAGGTGAAGGAGGATATTATTTATAGTATTCTTATATCTCCTCGCTTGGTTGGAATTCTTTTAGATTGATATCTTTTTTCTTGTCTGAGTTATATAGGTTTTTTCTTCTTTCATCATCTAAGGTAATCTTTTCACCAGTGTTCTTTTTTAAATTCTTCAGCCTTCTTCTTTTTTCTTTTTTAAATGTATAAGACGATGATCACTTCTAGTAGTAATTCTTCAACCAATAAATTTGATAGCAGTCTTAGAGACACGTCTTGTTTTTCCTTATCTACAGGAAGAGATGATAATCTCGTGTCGGTTGAAGAATGGACATTTGTTAGTTCTTTAGGGCGTGGTGGACCCCGACGTTTGAATGAACCGATTGATGAGGTTTGAAATAGGATTGGACGAGGAGAGTCATCCGTAGCCTAAAACCATTCAACCCGGGATGAAAGCAGAGATGGTCGCCATTGAAGGAAGCGGGTAGGTGCGCCGCCCGCACCACCTGGAAAAGCTAGAGGACGAGCGGCCTAGCCCACCTTGCCTTGGGCGGGCGGCCTCGTCTCTTTTCATGTACCGAGGGCGGACTAGTGCTTTCATTGTATGTTAGCCCATATTTGGTTGGCGTAGATCCGTTACTTGAACTTTCTCGCCTCTATCGGGTTTGTAGATTCTCGCGCCAATTCTTCTACTTCGGTATCCCCACCCGCTTAATGTTCAAACGAGATGTTCTCCAAGTGGTAATTTGATAGAGCTAAATCTACCAAATGATGCTTGTGTTTACAATCCTAAAAGCTTTGTGAAAATATTGAAAAAATAAAATTACCTCCCGGTCACTTATATCGAGTCCCCCATCCTAGTGAGCGAATTCCCAAGATCGGACCCTAAGGAAGTGGTAGTTTACCGTGATAGCATGACAAATTGGTTTAATGTTTATCTTCATCCCTTGTTCGTTTATTTCTTCAATGAATTTCATGTTACTCTGGTCAATTGACTCGTAACTCTTGGCGTATATCAACTTATTTCTTATACTTGTGTCTTACAAATGATATCGAGCCGTGTCTGAGATTTTTTAAAAGTGTGTTTGACATGTTTCTCGTGATCGGGAGTAACTGTTATGCATATCTTCAACTTAAAGTAGGATTTTTATTACCCCCACTTTCCCAATTCAAATAGCGGTTGGAGAAAGCGTTTTTTTTTTTCGGCTGAGGTAAGACAGTTCTATTTTAAAACTTGTTGGAGAACTCCTTTTTGCACGCATTTTAATGAGCCCCTAGATCTTGATCATGAGTTAAAGGCACGTCTAGATAAGCTTTTACACTTGATGCCTCTAGAGTTGCATATGAGCGAGGTGCTATCTAATGAGAACTTACTACTGGTGGTTCGATTGGATCACTTGAGGGTAGGCTACTTTTATTTTTTTTTATTCTTCTTTTTGACTTTTTATTTTGCATGTACTTGCTTTATCAACCTCTATTTTTCTTTTTCAAATGTGGATAATTTTGATTTTGGAGGTGTGATGGATGTAGCTGGATTTGCCACCGATGATGCTGAAGACCCGTCTCTATCCCCTTTAAATAAAAAGAAAAGACGGGCCGATAAAAGAAAAGCCATTGCTGAAACAACAGTTGTCCCTCATTCTATGCTACGTACTACCGGAGGTAGTGATGCCCACGCTTTCAAAGAGTTTGGATTTCCTCCTATTGACTCATCGGTTGAAGCCGAGATCATGTTGGGCTGCGTGAATGAAAAACTTATTGAGAATTTCAAAAGTAAAGAAGCGATTGACATGCAATGTATCATGTATACCAACCACCGCAGGGTAAGCTGTTGTATTTTGATGATTCTCTATTACTTTCTCATTTAATATTCATCATCTATTTAATTTCAACTTCTTCTTGTTTTGTACAGATGGTTGCTATGGAGGAAAAAGTACTACGTGATTTTGAGAAATTCGAGAAATGTGCAGCCGAGAAAGACCATGACAAGAAGAAGAGCCATATGCAATGGTGCAATCTTTATTAGACAAGGTAACGGCTGCACCTAAAACAAAGATAGTGAAATCAATCAACTTCATAAAGAGGTTGACCGACCGCATAAAAGTTGGAGACTGCAGATGATGAAGCCATAGCGGGATACAAGATGTCTGTTGAATATAAGAGCAGCTTGCACATGTATGGTGCAAAATCCTTGAAGGCTGCTATCAAAATGACTAAGGAGTGACTGGTTGACGATTATTAAAAGATGAACCTGGATGAATTTGATATGTAGTTGAAGAAATGCCGGGCTGCAGATTTAGCTGTTCAGAAGGCTAAGGTGACTGACTATTGGGGGTTGGATCTCAACCCGATGGCTCTCTTGATAATTAAACAGTTGTTTATTTTTTGTTATTTTTTCTTATTTACTTTAGTTTCATGGCTATTGTTTTGTTTAATCATGAAAATTATAAGATTCAGTCTATTTTATTTCGAATATTATTGAATACTGCGAACTTCAGTTTTGTATGTTTGGCGTGGAACATACATCTTTATTTTAATTCAAAAAAATTGTTCTTCACCTTTTCACTTTGTAATCGTTGGTTGTATTTCACTTTTTGCATTTGTTGGATATAATTTATGACGGTATATCCCCCGACCTACATAGCAAAGTGAAAAAGTGTGAAAATTAGAGTGAAATGATGGATGGCTACTCCTCAAGACGGTGGTAGAGCCGCCCACCCATGTTTGGGGCGCGGATGCACCTGCCCGCCCAAGGAGTGGGACTGTCCACTCCTAATTGGGGACGGGGTTGCTCGCCCCTGCCCCCAGAGGTGGGGTTGCCCACCCTTTATTGGGGCAAGCGTGCACCGCCCTAGAGATGGGGACTGCCAGCCTCTACCCCTTATGGGCATCCCTCTGTTTTTTTTTTTTTTTTTGTTATAAAAGATTATCGCCCTTTATTAAATGAAGGTTTGTCGCCTAGATTGTTGAACCATGGCTCATCGCCTTTGATTTTTAGATATAAGCTTATCGCCTTAATGTTTAAGGCTTACCGCTCGTTATTAAATGAAAGCTTTTCGACTAGATTTTTGAACCAGGGTTCATCGTCTCTGATTTTTAGATATAAGCTTATCACCTTAATGTTTTAGTTATAGGCTTATCGCCTTGATATTTTGACTAAGGCTCATCGCCTTGATTTTTGAACCAGAGTTCATCGCCCTTGACTTTTAGATATAGGCTTATCGCCTTAATGTTTTAGTCATAGGCTCATCGCCTTTGATTTGTAGATATAAGCTTATCGCCTTGATTTTTGAGCCAGGGTTCATTGCCCTTGACTTGATTGTGGTAGTAGTTGACGAAGATATTTGTATTGCTCGACAAATCTTTAATAAAGACTATAGCAAATATTGTCAGTATGTCGAGTTCAATAGGTGCACTAGGATTTCCCAGCTAGGCTGATCCTTCTGTAGCACCCTCATCATTCATCTGCCTTGGAATTTTATTAAATTGAAAATCAAATGTAGAAGTGCTATTTAATACAACTACATATACTTGCTTTTACTCGAAAAAAATGTTGATAAATTACTGATAATATTTCTTCAAGTGTTCTGCATTCCATGGTTTTCCAATGGTTTGCCATTCATATCTTTGAGACTATATGCTCCATTTCCTATCTTCTTGATGACCTCGAAAGGACCATGCCAATTAGGCTCCAGTTTAGATGGTGAGTGTCCAAGCAATTTGTCTTCGCCTCAACAACACTAGATCATGGGGTTGGAAACTTTTGGGCTTAACTCGGCGGTCGAAATATTTGGCGGCCTTGTGTTTGTAAGCCATTGTCTTAATTGCAGCCCTTTCTCTGACTTCCTCAAGTAGTTCGATTTCTGCCCTTAAGATATTGTCATCTTTTTGTTCAATTTGCATTCTCAAAGTTGGATTTACAACTTTAGCGGGTATCATTCCTTCTATTTTAAAAGATAATTTGAATGGTGTCTCTCCTGTTGGCCCCCTATGAATGGTGTGATATGCCCATAGTACATTTGATAGTTCATCTATCCAAGATCTTTTTTCTTTTCCCAACCTCGTTTTTAAATCCAAAGTATTGTACAATTAGTGACTTCAGTTTGGCCATTGCTCTGAGGGTGTACCACCGAAGTGAGTCGGTGCGAGATTTTATAACTGTCACAAAAATTCTTAAAGCTGTGGTTATCGAAATGTCTTTCGTTATCTGTGACTATCACCCGTGGCATTCCAAAAATGGCATATTATATATTTCCATACGAAACTTTGTATCTTGGCGGTGGTTATGATAGCTAATGGCTCAGCTTCGACCCATTTTGTGAAATAGTCTATAGCTACCAACAGAAATTTTTGTTGACCCTTAACAAGTGGCAAATGACCCATGATGTCTATCCTCCATTGATAAAACAAACATACTGCGTAAATTACCACTGTGGCTCAGTTGGCTGATGAATTATATTGCCAAACCTTTGACAGGCGTCTCATTTCCTTACCAATTGCTTTGCTTAGCTTCTTGCTTCATTGACGGCCAATAGTACCATTGTCTTAAAGCTTTAAAAGCAAGGGCATTCTCGTCTAAGCAATTTTCACACAGACCATTGTGTATTTCAAATAGGACCTCGACTACTTATGTCGGTCGGAGGCACTTCGATAAAGCACGGAGAATCCTCTTCTGTATAATTTTCCATTGATCACGTAATACATAGGAACTCATATCCTCGGTCACTTTGCTTGATTAGAGTGCATCGATAGAGTATCTTTCGTGAGATAATCCAAGATTGGGTTTATCCAAAGAAAGTTCATCATTCGGTTCAAACGATGAATTAATAACACTGTGATGGGCTCACTAAGTACCTGAATACTAGCATGATGGAAGATGTTTTTGATTGACCGAAGCTAGCCTAGCGAGAGCGTCGGCCGCTTCGTTTTCCTTTCTTCTGACCTTTGTAATTTTGAACCTTTTGAATTTTTCTTTGCAAGTCTCTTACTTTCATCAGATAAGCAGCCATGTAGCTATTATTGGCTTCGTATTCTCTCAAAATTTGCCCAACGACCAATTACGAGTCGCTATGAATTTCCACAATGTCTACTCCCAACCGTATGGCTAGTCCTAGCCACATGATGATCATTTCATATTCCGCATCATTATTAATAGTTGAAATTCAAAGCGAAGTGAGTATTCAAGTTCTTCAGCATTTGGAGAGAGAATTATGACCCCGGCTCTTGAGCTATCACTGTTAGATGATCCGTCCACATATAATATCCAGGTTGCTTTGTTGCCTAGGGGTGGTATTTCAGGGATAGTGAGTTCTTCAATGAAATCGCTAAGGCATGTGGTTTTATAGTCATCATGCGATTTAAAATCAATATCAAACTCGCTTTCGGTTCAATAGCCCATTTCAAAGATGCCCGGATGTCTCCGACCTGTATAGTATCTGTTTAATTGGTTGGTCAGTCATCACCTATATCTGATGAGCCTGGAAATACGGTCTTAACTTTCTAGCTGCCACTATCAAAGCTAGAACCAGTTGTTCAACTATAATGTATCGTGTTTACGCTCCTCTCAAGACTTGACTCACATAATAAACAAGTTTCTATCCCTTCAAAAGGTCTTCCACCAATACAAAGACTAACAAATATGAAAAGATACTGCCAAGTAGAGACTTAGCTTGTTACCAGGGTTGGGACGAGCCAACACTGGCGATTGCTGCAGTGATTTCTTTAACTGTTCAAAAGACTCTTCACATTCCTTTGTCTATTCAAAATTGTTGGACCCTCCTACAGTTTTGAAGAAATGATGACATTTATCCGCAGCCCGCGATATGAAAAGGTTAAGAGCTACTATCCTCTCAGTCAATTGTTGAACTTCTTTCTTGGTAGTTGGGCTTTTCAAATCTAGGATAGCCTGTATTTTGTCAAGATTGGCTTCAATGCCTCAGTGTGTGATCATAAACTCCATGAATTGTTTGCCAGATGTGCCAAACATACATTTTTTAGGATTTAGCTTCAATTTAAGCTTCTGGGCAACACCGAATACCTCCTGGAGATCCGTTACGTGATTCTTTTCCAATCGACTTTTGACCACCATGTCATCTACATAGGCATCAACATTACGTCCAACGAGTCCATAAAATCCTCGATTTACCATTCTTTGATAAGTAGCCCCCTCATTTTTTAACCCAAAAAACATAGCAGCGTAACAAAAAGTTCCACTATCAGTGATAAAAGAAGTCTTCTCCTGATCACCTTCAGCCATGGAAATATCATGGTAACCAGAAAAAGCATCTAGGAAGCTTAGACTTTCATGTTTGGAAGTCGCATCCATCAGATGGTCTATTCTTAGAAGATGATAAGAATCCTTGGGACAAGCTTTATCCAAGTCTATGTAATCCACACATCTGCCATTCTCCATTTGATTTCTTTACTAATACCACATTTGCCAACCATTAGTGTACTTCCCAAATAAAACTAGCTTCAAGCGCTTTTGTTATCGAAATAGCCTATTGTCATTCTCGAGCGAATTGTATTTTTTTGTTTGATTGGTTTTATTCTGAGAGGGATCACGAGTCTATGCTGAGCAATCATGAGGCTGATCCCCTCGATGTCATGGGGTCTCCAAACAAATACGTCTATATTGTCAATAAACATGCCACTAGTTTATGCTTTTTCCTAGGATCTATCTCACCTCTGATTTTCAAACCTGACCTTCAGCTATCACCACTTCCTCAGTAAGTTCCAACGGTTCAATTCGTCCCTTAGGCTATTCAACATCAAGTATCATTACCGTATTTTTGAGAAGCATGATGTCTACATAACATCTCATTGATGTCTGCTGGTCACCTCTTACACATCCTACTCCTCGACTAGTGGAAAATTTCATCACCTGGTGGTATGTGGATACCATGACCCTAGCTACATTAAGAAGTGGACGGTCATAAATCGTATTGTAGGCCATAAGAGCTTTTACCAGCAAGAAGCTAGTCATTATCACCACACTAGCTAGGTAAGTACCAAAAGTCACTGGTAATTCAAATGTTCATTCTGGTATGATGGTGGCTCCTCCAAACCCATGGAGTGGAGTAATGACAGGTTTGATCTTGCTAGGTTATAACTTCAATCCTAGGAAAACTTCCCAAGACATAAAATCAGCTGCATTACCATTGTCCACTAATACTTTCTTCACATCAAAATCCGCAATGTTAGCTACAATTACTAGAACATCATCATGTGGGCAAGTAACGCCTTTCAAGTCTTCATCGCTAAATGTGATATCCTAGCTGAACCTTTCATTTTATATCTACCGAAGTAGATGCACTGGCCCGGGCATAGTTCTTTCGTACTGAATTAGAGTCACATCCCGTGGCAATACTACCCACTATGACATTTATAACTCCAGCGTGAGGAGGTGGTTACTGTCGATATTTAGTCTCTTTTCTCTTTTCTCTATCTGTGTTCACAAACTTGGATATGTGTCCTCTTTTTATAAGTCGTTTTATTTCTTCCTTTAGTCTGTTGGCGATCCCTCAGTATCATGTCTATGATCTCAATGGAATTTACGATGATTTAGTCTTATCTCTCCTATTTGGTGGCGCCCACATCTCTTTGGGCCATACAAGCTTTTCATATTTCGAATTTCCATCGGGACGTTAGTTCTAGAGGTGTGCAACGCGCGATTATACGCATCCTTTCTAGCACTAGGCCGATTAGGGCTGGATGGATCATTTTTGCTTGCCTATGTCTTCTCGGGGCCTTGGCTCATCTCGGGTCTTCCTTTTGTTGAGACTCGGGCCTTTTCGATCTTTTATGTCCTCGATAATCAAAAGTCTTCTTCGCATCCAAATATTTATCCCATCTCCGTAATAACTTGTGCATCATATCAAGTGAGTTTTGGAGAGTGACATTTTAAAAAGATGATTGCGAGTTCCATTCATCATAACAGTGACTACAGTAGACTGTAGATCTTTAATTCTCAAAGTAGCTCTATTGAACCGGGCTATGAAATCTTTCAACAATTGGTCCTTATCCTGAGTCAATTGCTTCAGGTCGATGACAATTTTCTTAGCACGTTTGCTACTAGCAAAGTATGCAGCAAACTTCTTGGAAAAATCATCAAATGTACGAAATTGATTTTGGGGGAAGGGTGGCTACACAATCCTTGGCCTCAAGCGAAAAGCCCTCGCACATAATTACGTCGGGCGTAGCTCGCAACCTCATCAAATCGACAAAAGATCCGAGATGATCGATAGGATCATAGGATCCGCCGTATTTCTCCATCTTTGGTCGTTCAAATCTCGTGACAACGGGATTGCCATCACTTCTAGGAAGAAATGATCTTCTTCCAATACCATAGATTGCTGCCTACTACTTCTTTTAGACATAGTCTTAGCTATTTTACGACCCATCATGTCTTTTAATCGATGTTCCGTGCTTAACACTAGTGTCTCAACCAACAGAGGCATGGGCACCCACATGACGGTTGTCCCTAATGTGGATTTGGGCTAGATGTCGGTGAATTGAAGTGGGGTGCGGAAGGTGAAATAACAAGGAGCAGTGCGTGTGGGCCGACGTTGGTGGTATTTCTATCATTGGAAAGTTAGGAGCACGGAGATGAGCCCTGGCGGTGAAGCCCCCCACGAGATGGGGGTTAGGACACAGGATGGAATATTCGGTGAAAGTCCTACCAGTTGAGAGCTAGGACCTTGTGGTGGCTAAAAAACCGCAGCGTTCCGATCCCGGAGTAGAGTCATTAAAGCCGCCACTTGAGCTTGCGATCTTAGTAAGTTGGCGCGGAAAAATTCTTGTTGTAGGTGATTAGTGGCGGCGTTAGACTCGGTGTCTGCATCCCCGACGGGGGCTGGAGAGCAGTTACATTCCTAACTCTTCTAGTTCGAGCCATGACTTCTTGTGCGGTTTTCTACAGACGACACCAATTGATGATTAAATGTTTTCTTCAACTCCAAGCGCTGCGGCAGCAATGGTGGAGACCTGCAAAGGGTGACGGGGCTTCTTTTTTCCGTTTCCACTCCGGTGTGATAATCAGTATGTGATTAACTCAAATATGCAGAATAACAATATTGAGTATGTCCGTTGTGTTTTTACCTGGAGGGTTGGCCTCTATTTATAGAGATGACCTGCAGTTATGGCATTCAATGGTCATTGATGACGAGTGTCCCTCAATCTCCTTCATTATTAGGAGTTAATGAAGGATGTTTCGTCTTCCCAATTGCTGGTGTTTTATCTTTCCAATTGTCGATGATAACTACCATTCTATAAGTCGCCTATCTGGCTAACCTAATGACAGCTGAGTTATTTCTGCCTATCTGTCAGAGGCGAGCTTATGAGACCAATGGGGCGGGCGGGGTGATGAGGCGGGCGAACACTTGAGGAAGAAGTCCCAATGAGTGCAGCCATCATCCACCAAAGTATAATCATATTTATCATCAACTTTGTCACAAACTTGATGCTCAAATATTATTATTTAATTGAGCTATTCGTTTATTAACTACAAATATTAGAGCTCAAATTGTATTTTTCATATTTTAATTTATCATTCAAAAATAAAGAATACAAAATGTGTAAATTAATTTTTGTTAGTATTTTTATGTTAAAAAAATATAATAAGATTGGTTCAATGTCATAAAATTATATACGCCATTTTGTTATTTCTTTTACTTAATTTTTATTCAAATTTTCATATCACATAACAATTATATATATTTAAAGTACAATAATTTTATATTTTTCTCTTATGAAAAATTTAATTGACACTGATTATAGTGATATATTTAATATGCTAAATTAAATATTGTTTAATAAATGTATCGGACTTATTTGCATATTTTACAAATGTTAAAAATCTAATTGCAAATTTTTTAACTAAAATTAAGGGTATTTTGTCTTTTTTTAATCAAATAAAGACTAATTACACACCAAAATACATAAGTCAATGACTATTATGCCAAAAACAAAAAGTTATGGATCATTTACACAATAATGACAAAGATTAAGGACCATTAGTGCCAATTTTTCTTATTATAATTAAAACGTGGTGTAAATAATAAAAGTTGTAGTGTGAATATAATTAGCCATATAATATTTGTCATAGATAAACTTCCTTCCACATATTAAAAAAAATTAGTTATTATAGTTAAAACAATACATTTTATATACATTTTTTTCCAATATATCCTTACAATTAATAAATTAACTATACTATCAATAAGGAAAGTGACATATAATTTGAAACAGGTGGATAAAAAAAGTAAGTATATTTTTATGGATAGAAAGAGTAATATATTTTATGGGATTATTATATCCACTACTTACCAATTTTAAAATAATTCTAAATCTAACAACTTAACAAATTTATTTTAAAATATTACATTCCTAAAATTATATTAATTACTAAAATAATAAATTAAAACCAATTATATATCCACTTGAATTCTCACGTGAATTCTAAAGAACTTTTCATATTTATTGCTTGAGTCCTTGATTATTTGTACGATAAGTCCTTCATCTTTATAATATCTTCAGTTTAGTCTTTGTACTTCCCATTTCATTTCAATTTCGTCATCTTTTATTTGTAACCCAAGTTTTTTAATTTTTAGATTTTTGCAAGTTATTTATACTTTTATATCAATTTAGTTATTTATAGTATCACTATTTAATACATATGTTATAAATGATAATGTGTATCAATGTTTGATCTGAGTGTTACTGAAATGATATTTTGTATCACTAAATATGTTATTGAATATGTTACATATTATATAATGTTATTTTACACATCACATGTTACATGAATTAATATTCTGTAACATTGATATTACGTATGTTACAAATGATGAAATCAATAGTTTTATTTGTTAAATTTAGTATTGTGTTACATATCTATATCATACTAATGTTACACAGTATCAATAGATTTTTAGAGTTCAATGTGTATATTAATTCGAACTTGTTGAAGTTTATAGTTGATTTTGCAGTTGTAACAGTTTCTATTTAGTGTCGCAGTCTGATACAATTGTCACAAATGAAATTTTGTATCACTGAATATGTTATAGATTATATTATGTTATTTTACACAGCACATGTTACATGAATTGATATTTTGTATCACTGATGTTTTACATTTCAATTTGTAACACAGAATGTTATAAAATATCATTTGTAACATTTGTATCAAACATCGATACACAATATCATTTGTAACATATATATCAAACAGTGATACTATAAAAGGACTAAATTGATATAAAAATATAAATATAGAGATCAACTTGTAAAGATTCAAAAGTTGAAGGACTTGGATTGCAAATAAAAGAGGACGAAATTGAAATGAAAGATGAAGTATAGAGACTAAAGTGGAGATATTATAAAGATAAAGGCCTTATCGTGTAAATAATCAAGGACTCAAGCATCAAATTTACTTATTCGATTCATCAGTATATTATTTAATATAATAAATTAAAATATTAATTTTTTAAAAAACAGTATTTTTAAAATAAATGAAACAAAAATAATTTTTTGAAATAATTTTTAAAAAATAGCTTATTTATGTAAAAACCCCGTATTTTATTGTATATTTAGCAAAACTTTTTGTAAATTATAAATTATAGAATTTACTAAGAGCATGTTCGGTAGAGTTTTTTTTCCAAAAAATCCATTTTTTTGCCTACAATTTTTGACTTTTCAACCTTTTTGAAACTACAAAAAACTTTGAAAAGTCAAAAAGTAACCAAAAAAATTCATTTTTTCCCCAAAAAAACTCTAACAAACAAGCTCTAAATATATAGATAAGAAATGAGTAAAAATGATGATACTTATAAAACGGATAGAAAAAAATAATATTTGACGAATTATCACCGAATTCGGAGAAGTTTAGTGTCTTACTGCACAAAAAAAATCTTTATTTATTTATTCATTTCGCCTTCATCTTCTCAAACCAAAATCCATATCTCTTTCTTAATTCTTCCATTTTTTCATATTCATCATAATCAAACTCTCCTCAAATAAAATTCTCTCTCTCATTCTTCTCAATTCTACAATCCTTTAAAATCTTCTACGGTCGAATTCCATTACAAAAAAAAAAACGGTATACTACTAAATTTGAAAATATAAAGCCAAATATGCACTTAAATTTGTTGTCCTTTGTAAATAACTCGTGACTGTCAGTGAAGTCAACAAATCAACATTTGCCCTTTTCAGTTTTCAGTCCCCCAGAGCTCGTGAAATCCAACGTCATTTTCACTCACACTTGTCCTTTACACCCCCAAAGCTCACTGTCTCCTTCTGCTGGGCAATTTCACCGATCTGAAGATTCTGATTCGCAGCTAAAATTTCCCCTGGTGAGTTCACTTCAAAGTAATTTTGCATCTCCTTTCCGTTTCGAATAATTTGTTGTGTACTCCACGTGCTAATTCCGTACGATTTTTCCTTGCATGTTCATTTTCTGTTTCAATTCCTTTTTGGCTACTTGATTTCTGCCTGTTCACGTTCTTATGCTGTGAAAATGGGGAAGAAGTTGTGAAATTAGAAGAGTTTGTAGCTCAAATTTCACTCTCATGAGTCATTTTCCCTCAAATTCCGCTTAAATTTTGCTTCTCTCTCCGCTTCTAATTATATTTGCTAATTCCGTATGATTTTTTCTTGCATGTTCACGTTTCAGTTTCAATTCTGTTTTGGGTTGTTTGATTTCTGCCTGTTATATGTTCGAATGCTGTGAAAGGGGAAGATGTAGCAAATTAGAAATTTTCGTTCACTTTTTCTTTGCTTTTTTCCCTCCTTAATTTAGTGTAATGCAGTCGTTGCTTTCCAATTTGCGCAGATCTCGATTTTTCTGATTCGTGGGAATTTATTTTGTAGATGACATTGTTTTAATGGTTCTTAGTTCTTATTAGAATTTGTTTGTTCATTTCTTAAGTTTTCTCATATAATAAAAAGAAAAGAGAACTTTTGCATTTTTTTCAATAAAATTGTAAATTGAAAGAACTAAATATCCCCCAACAAGTAATGATTTTGATTGATATGATTTTAGTGCATTTTAACGTTCTTGTCTCCAGAGAATTTTTTTTTTTAGCTCATGCATGTTAAATCTGGTTAGTTTTGTTGATTCTCTTGTAAATTGCTTTTAAGTGAAAAGACGTGGCCTTTCAAATGGGCCTGCGTGGAACTACATAGAAAATCTAAATTAGATTGGGATTCTAGTTTCATGGGCCAGTGATGTGCAAAGTTTTATGAACTACATGTTCTCCTTTTTGTCCTGGAAATGAGGCCACTATTGTGCTTAATACCAAGTCGTTTGATCTCTTTCTCGTATTGGATGAATCTTTCAGTTGCCATTTTCTTCTGCTGTTTACTAAAATAAATGTTTAATGCCGAACACTTTTTCTGATGGCTAAATGATTCTGCTTTAGACTGAAAATTAGTGATAATATGTTTCTTTCATTTGCAGTCAGCGTGTCCTTCATTGGATTGAGACTCATGGGAAGTTCAATGGAGTATAGTTCTGGAGACGACACCGGCGTGAGTGATTCTGAAATTGAGTATGAGGAGAAAATATATGAAGAACTGAAGAATGGTAATCACCAGTATAAAGTAGCTAATGATGCTTACACTTGTCCCTTCTGTCCAACGAAAAGGCGAGATTTCCTGTATAAGGAACTCTTGCAGCATGCAATGGGTGTTGGCAAGTGCAATTCACAGAAGCGAACCAGGAAAGACAAGGCAAATCATCTTGCACTGGCAAAACACTTGGAAAATGATGTAGTCGTTGACGCTGGTCCTTCACAGCTAGCTACTATGGTTGATCCACTTGCAGACCACGATCGTGATGAGATGTTTGTCTGGCCCTGGATTGGAATTGTTGTCAACATTCCTACTGAATTTAAGGATGGTCGCTATGTGGGAGAGAGTGGTACTAAACTAAGGGATCAGTTGACTAGGAGAGGATTTAATCCTACTAGAGTCCGACCTCTCTGGAATTACCAGGGACACTCAGGAACTGCTCTTGTAGAGTTTCAAAAGGATTGGTTTGGGTTCAACAATGCCATGTCCTTTGAGAAGGCTTATGAGGCTAATCACCATGGAAAGAGAAGTTGGCATTCAAAAATGACTTGAAATCTGACCTCTATGGGTGGGTTGCTCGAGCGAGATGACTACAATTCGATGCCATTTTGGAGAAAATCTACGTAGATTGGAGACCTCAGAACTATTTCTGATATCATGGAAGACGAAGCTCGGAAGACACGAAGCTTGTTGGTAATTTAACAAATGTCATCGAGGCAAAGAAGATGCACCTGCTAGAGATGGAAAATAAATTCAAGGAGACTGAGAACTCGCTTAGCCAGTTAATAACGGAGAAGGATAAGCTTCTTCAAGAGTATAACGATGGTGTGTCTTGTCTGCAATATAGCATTGAGCTAATTAAGTCCCACTTATTTTTTATCCTGACATGCTTGTTTGTATTGATCAGAGATAAAAAAGATTCAGTCAAGTGCACAAGATCATTTCCAGAAGATATTTAATGACCATGAAAAGCTGAAGTTGCAACTAGAAACTCAGAAAAGAGAGCTTGAGCACCGGGGTCATGAACTGGCGAAACGTGAGACTCATAATGAAAACGAGAGAAGAAAGCTTTCTGAGGAGCTTGAAGAGGTTCTGCATTTCTTTCTCACAAATCTTTCTTGTTTGTGTATTACCCGCATTATGTCTCGGTGATTTTGAAGGGGGCAAGCATTAATATTCAGAGCTTTCCCTCTTTCTTTTCTCTTTCACGCATGCACAGATCTTTGTTTTTTCAAAAGCAAATCTAGATCCTTGGTTATAGGGAACTTACAATATGCCATATTGAGCATAGATCACCTCCACAATCCCTCCAGGAAATACAAAGTGAATTCTCTTGGAATTTATTCTTAGTAGTAGATCTCTCAAAACTCTTCGAGAAAGTGTTGCCACAATGAGCTCCTCATTCTGCAATGTTTGAGGTAGTCATACAAAGTGCTAGCCTTGCTCTGTATCACTCTTACCATTTCCTGCAGAACTTATGCAAGCTTCCTCAACAGGTTCTGTAAAACTCTTCTGTTTGTTTCTTAAATATGATAAAAGACTGCTGATAATACCAATTTTCTTCAGCCACTAACACAATTCCATATGAATATAGCCTCAACTCCCAATTCAAGTTAGAAAGGCCTTTATGAATAAGTAGCATTTGCGCTTCTCTGGCTGAATTTGCAAGAAAAGGTGGCAGCCCTAATACAGATGAGACGCTAATTCTTCAACAATTCCCTTGAGTAAGTATGTAGAGCACTAAAGCAGAAACAGCCTTTCAATTGAAGTTCTGCCGTCAATTTCTTGTCAGAAAGAAGCTGATTGAATGGAATTCAGGGATCTCTTCTTAAAACTAACTGCCGCCATGATGATGTTGGTAGCTCGATTTGTTCCCTTTGTTTGCAAAAATATCGGTTGATATTTCTAATAGGAGCCTTGTTTGATAGAGTTCATAAACTAGTTTATTTGACCAAAATGGTTTATATGACCAAAATGGTCAAATATGTCAGGCTACCAAGACAAAATTTTTGGTCAAATAAATTAATTTATAAACTCTGTCAAACGGGCTTTAAGTTTGAATGGAGAATGCTCATAGCACATCACATCTTGTTCTCATTGAATTTATTATCCATCTCTAGCAAGTGCATTTTCCTTAGCTCGATGACATTTGTTAACTTACCTACAAGCTTCTCTGTCTTCCAACCTTCATCTTCCACGATACTAGAAATTGTTCATTGGTCTCCAATCTAACATAGATTTTCTCCGAAAATGGTATTAGAATTGTAGTCATCTGCTCGAGCATCCCACCCGTAAAAATCAGATTTCGAGTCATTTTTATCCTGCCCAACTACTCTTTCCATGGTCATTAGCCTCATCAACCTTCTCAAATGACATCGCATTGTTGAACCCAAATCAATCTTTTGAAACTCTACAAGAGCAGTTCCTGAATGTCCCTGGTAATTCCAGAGAGGTCGCACTCTAGTAGGATTAAATCCTCTCGTGGTCAACTGATGCCTCGCTTTAGTACCGATCTCTCCACGTAGTGACCATCCTTAAGTTTCAGTAGGAATGTTGACAACAATTCCAATCCAAGGCCAGACAAACATCTCGTCACGATCATGTTCTGCAAGTGGATCAACTACACTAGCTTTCTGTGAAGGACCAGCGTCAATGGCTGTCATTTTCCAAGTATTTTGCTAGTGCAAGATGATTTGCCGACGTCATTTAAGTGGACTAGACCGACTGGTTCTCCAAGTTATTGAGCCTGAATTCTTAAAATGCTTTGGTTGCCTTTCTCGGGGTTTTGTCTTTTCCAATTTTTTGATATGTAGTTGGTTATTTTATCTTCCTGCTTCTGTGACTGAATGAATTTCACTTTCTGAAAATTGTTCCTTGCTTGGTTAGATAGAGTATTGGGTGGCTTATTATCGTATAATTGGTTTATGTGCAATATCACTAATTTGTGCTTGGTATCTAAGGGTCCCATGTTAACTATTGCACAAAAACACACAATCCCAGTTCGATGACTTAGTAGTTAGATTAATTTGTTCTAGATATATCTTAGCAGATCTCAAAATCAATTTCAAGTTGTATGATTTATATTAGGCTTGAGGATGATCTGTTTTTGTTTAAATTTATTTTGTTTTTCTAATCCCTTTTTCCTGTAAAATAAAGATGGAAAAAAGTGATATTGTCTCCTAGCTTTATATTTGAGTCAATTGTGTCATTTCTCTCTTTCCCATTTTTTATTCTCAAAATTTTATTTTTGGGTTATAATTGATGACTGTGGTCCAACCATATATGTTAGGAATCAGATCAACATTGATCATATAACTTCAGTTAATAGTTGAGAGTGCAAACTGCTTCAATTAGAATCTTAAAATTGCGGGTCAAGAGCAACTATTGATATTCACCTTAGCTAGTGCACCTGCACAAGCATATTGTACTCTCCAATAATGCTTGGTTAAAAATATATTTATGGTCAAATGCATTCCTTGGATTGCTTAATTTGAAGGAAGTAGAATTCCCAATGCACAATATGTATATTACTTTTACTTAACCTCTGTTGAGGGTTTGGTACACTTGTTCCATATTTTGCAAATGATCATAAATTTAGGAAGTATACAACATATGTCTAATTTGTTCCATAATTATTTCAAATATATTGAACATAGATATTAAGGGTCCATTTGGGGTTAATTTTGGAGTCCAACTTCTGATTGTCATAAGTTTTTGGTAAATTTTTAAAAAGTGATTGTAATGACAGTAAATTTTGAGAAACAGGAGCTTTTCAGTTTCTGTTTTTAGCTTTTCTACCTAGCTATTATTAAAATACCAATTTTGATATTAATTAATTAAAGTAATTTCTTTTACGTCATAAATTTATTAGTATTCTAATTATAATGCATCTCTAAAAATAATTTAAATTTAAATTTAATTGATTTTTGTACAGTATTACTATGCTTTTATTTTTAAATTTTTATAAATTTTGAGATTTAATATATCTATATTATTTTTATTTTAAAATAAATAGAGTAAATGCATTGTCTTGAAAAAATATTGGATAATATTACATATTGAAGTAAAAATAAATTTTACAATACTATTCATGATAATAATAATACAAAATAACATTATTATAATAAATATCCATTTTAGTAATTTTATACCGTCACAACAATAAATCAGTTTTGTTTACCAAATGCTTAAATACCGATTTTGAAACATACGGCAATTATGAAACAAGAATTTACCAAACACTTATCTGATTATTTCTCTTCGATTTTTTCTCACCTGACAAAAAAAGTCGATTATGTTAAAAGCACAGCAATACGAAACCAAGCCTAAACCATTTTGATTATATTATACATCATTTATCCATAAAACTTAAGAAAAAAGATCAGAAAAATATTAATATTTTGCCAAATCCACATGTTGCAAACTTAGAGTTTTTACAGACCCAACATTCTGAAACATACCCCTATCAGACATGTAGACCCAGGTACAAGTATCATAGGCACATATCGAAGGAATCAAAGCATCTACACCTGCTATTCCGTCAGAAAGAGTCCTATTACCATCCCATCCATGCTGCACAATTCTTTGCCCTATCTAGAAAATAGCCATTGAAGTTGGTAGATCTTTTGATGAGATAATGTGATTACATGCACTGTGCACTATTATTTTCTGCTTTTCCTTCTTAGCTAGTAAGTAGTTAGATGATTCGGTTGCCCTTTTTCTTCCAGAATGCTGTCAAAAATTGCTCACTTCAGGCTGCTACCAATGAGCAAAGAAAGGCTGATGAAAAAGTAATGAAATTGGCTGAAGAACAGAAGGTATTTAATTGTTCTCATTTTCATTAAGTAGAGTGGTCGTGTTTATTTCAGTATGCCAAGTTCAAACATCATGTAAGAAATTTTATGGTGTACTTCATGATTTCAGAAACAAAAAGAAAACCTCCACAAGAAAATCATTCAACTGGAGAAACAACTGGATGCCAAACAAGCAGTAGAACTTGAAATCGAGCAATTGAGAGGCAAATTAAATGTTATGAGGCACATGGAAGATGAAGGTGATTTGGAAGTGCTGGAAAAAGTGGATTCACTGCTCAAGTCATTGAGGGAAAAGGAAGGAGAACTTGAAGATGTGTTGGCATTAAATCAAACTCTGGTAGTGCAGGAGCGCAATAGCAACGATGAACTGCAGGATGCTCGTAAAGAATTGGTTAATGTAAGCTCTGTAATTATTTTCCATTTTCAGTGGTTCAGAAATCCGTGTCTTAACCAGTTCCACACCTATAATATGCTTCCATTCAGAGTTTGTACTAGTTGCCAGTCTTTGAGAATCTGACAAGTTTATTTTATTTAAGTTGAGTACAGCTCATTGCTTGAGCTTATGAATTTATAGTTGATACTCTTGTTATGTCGATTCTTCTGTTACATGACGTAATTGTAGTGTTACTTGTTGGATCCTTCAAAGTAAAAGGACAGAACTTGTGGAAAATTTGGGATACACATGTTGGATGAGGGATTTTATCCGACCCTCCTAGCCGAGCTGAGGAACATAGCTAGTACATATGTTAATTGAGGGAAGATTATGTCATTGTAGCCACACAAACTAAGTTTCATTTGCTAATAACATCTATAATGACTTGGATGCTTCATGACCTGTAATGATTTTCAATTTTTTCCACATTACTTACAATAAAGGTGATGACAATCTGGATTAAAGTTTCTTCTCCCTTTTGCTTGATCAGAGGGTCAAGGTTTCAGCATGTTTATTAGTATTTACAGAGTTGCATTCATGTAATAGACATTGGCTGGATCATCATGTTTATCGTGGTAGAAGCATGCAATTCATGCAGTTAAGATGATTTCCTGTTAATTTTTCTTCACGTTTTTGCTCTTACAAGCTTTATGCAGTAACTTATTTAAGTTGCTTTCTAGGGCTTGAAAGAATTATCAACAAATGGTCAAATTGGTGTGAAGAGAATGGGAGAACTCAACAGCAAACCATTTCATGAAGCAATGAAAAGGAAGTATAATGAGGTCGAGGCAGATGAGAGGGCAACAGAATTGTGCTCCCTGTGGGAGGAGTACCTTAGAGATCCTGAATGGCATCCTATAAAGGTGGTTGAGATTAACGGGAAACATCAGGTATGCAGTTAAAAGAGTACTACTGTATATCGTTTGTTGTAGCACAAGCTTATCTTTGAGGAAAATGAAGTGGTTTAGCACGAAATCTGTGATTAATGTGCACTCACGTTGTGAACATATGCAGACCAAGCAAGTTCTGCATTACTGCACCTACAAGCTTATCTTTGAGGAAAATGAAGTGGTTTAGCACGAAATCTGTGATTAATGTGCACTCACGTTGTGAACATATGCAGACCAAGCAAGTTCTGCATTACTGAACTTTAACTTTTGGTAACTAAACTTGGGGAAAAATAGTTTTTTTTTTTAAAGGGATAACTTAATTCTGCCCACGTGTCTTTTGTCTGTCTACTCCGTCCTGCAAGCTAACAAATAGAACAACAAAACTATCTTGGACTACAATCAGAAAATCGAAGAATAAGGGGATATCAATATAAAGTATAGTTGAACAACTTTTTCCAATAAAGTTAGGGTCGTCTATAGCCTGTACGAATCACCATTTTGTTTGGTTCATCGATACATCTATGGGAAGATCATAATGCAAGCAAATCTTTTGCATATTAATTTTTGCCTACGTTGTTTTTCTAACCCGTTCTAGTGAGATTACGTCACTTTAGTGGACGAGAGCCTTTTTAGGTCTACGCCAATATGCTCCAACCCACTTGACTCAGCCTTCTCTTAATTTATCTTCAATTGATGCCATTATATTCTTTGTTCTTATTTTATCCATTTTGGTATGGCCAAGGATCCATCTCAACTTCCCTGTGTCTGTGACTCCGTGTTATGGCACATTGTCCTTTAACAATCCATCACTCAGTACCATATGTTATAAATCATAGCTGGTTTAGTGTGTGGAACTTACATATTAATGTTATGGGTATGGTTATACATATGTAGAATCCTTTTACCACTTCTTGATCTCATCCAACCCTCGTTAGCCTATGCATTACATTTTCATCAAGTTCTCTATCTAAAACGATCACTCTTTGGGACAATTTTCTATAGGTATCATCCTTATTCCTACTATAACTGAAAGTACTCCTTCCGAACAAAGTTTTGGGGGACACAAAAGCAGGTGTGCATTTGATGTCTACTTATAAAAATGATGTTTTCCACTTTTCTAGCTTTCCAAGTCTGTAGTGCTGATGTGTCCAATGATAGCTTTAGTAAACATCTTTCCTTCTTTGCAAACATGTTTCTGGTTGCCTCATTCAAAGGGATAGGATCCAACTGAATCTTATTAAAGCGTCTCTCTTCTCCTAACAAATTTCTGAATGATTTGGTTGTTTGACAACAGCATTCTGAGGTTTAAGAAATTTACTAATATGTTTAAGAAGTCTTTCCTTGATCATTTATCATAGCTTGGAATAAACTCCAGCAATGAGTAGATTCCTACCGCTCTAATAAACCAGATTTCAGAATTTAGGATTTTCAGTCTATCTGTGACCATTTACATTGGATTTCTACACTATAAACCATTTATTTTAACAGGTTCTGCCTGTTGGCACAAGCCACGATGGTTGGTTAAGTGGGCTGGAGTTTCTTTTGACAAAGTTGAATTATGACAGAATAATATTGATGGTTAGGAGTGTGTTCATCCAGCAATGCATGTATAATGCTAATTTCAGTGTACAAATGAGTTCTCAAATGCCGAAGTAAGACCAGCTAGTTAATATTTGTACGATTCGAATGGAATTTGCTAAATTATGACGTTCAAAGGTCTTTGTAAGATTGTTCTAGGAGAGAGCTTGACTTCATAAGAAGGGGAATGGGGCGGGAATAGACAGTTAAGAAGATTATTTAGTAAAATATACAGTGTTACTTGTAGTCTCAAGTAGAAATTACATTATATGAATATAGTTGATATTGGTCGACACCGTGTAAAAAACTAGCACAGAAGCAACAATGTTGTTGACTGCCAAAAGTATATTAATCAAATGAGCCTTGTGAAAGTTTTATATAAGATGGATGAATATGTGGTTAATAGATAACATCAATTATAAACACATTCGTCCATGAAAGGGTTAATCTAACACCTATATGAGATCCAATTAAATCAAAAATTATCCAAGATAAGGCAAATTTAGTGGAGAAAAGCCCTCTACTGATTACATACTACTTACAGTAGTATAGAAGAGAAAGATGAGTCAATTAAGTCTTGTATACTTGATAGGAGAATTCTCCCTAGGTTAGCGGATTGGAAACAAGTACCCATATTTTGATTCTCAGAGGTTTGGATGTGTTTTGCTAACATATTTCTGGGAGCTGTTAAGTTCTTTTGCCCTCCTTTATTTTTTTATTTTTATGCTTGTGGTTTACTTACAACACTTATTCTGTTGGTTCAGGCAGTAATTGACCAAGATGATGAAAAGCTGAAAGACCTGAGGAATAATTACGGTGATGAAATGTACGATGCTGTGACCTCAGCTTTGACTGAGGTAAACGAATATAACCCGAGTGGGAGGTATATTATATCAGAACTTTGGAACTACTCCGAAGGTAGGAAAGCTACTCTGCAGGAAGGAGTTGCTCATATAATGAAGCTATGGAGAACTTACAAACGAAAGAGGGAATGGATTGATAGTTGGACACCCTGTCTATGTTTGACATGTGACATTCCATGGGTAAACTTTTATTTTAAAAGTACCGGATAACGATAATTGAATTAGGATTATGTATCGTAGTATGGAGACTGAGATTTACTATTGACCTCACTTGAGACCGTTGATCTCGTGGCTAATATGTCATGCAGTAGAACTTTGTATCTTTGACTAGGTTGATCTCGTGGCAAATTTGTCATGCAGTAGAACTTTGTATCTTTGACCAGATCTCTCTCGCGCGTGCACACATTCCATATTCTTTTCTTCTGAGATTTTATGATGCTTGAAACGAAAGGAGAGGCTGCCCACTTTGCCCACTTGAATTGAGAAGACCAGAACAAAAGAAAAATAAGAAAGTGTGATAGGGATGCCCAACTGCTATAGTTTTTGCTAAATTAATAATTGCCTTCTTTCTTCAAGCTTGTGTTGAGAACAGTACTTCGTACTTGCCATTTGGCTTCTAACTTTTCAAGAAGTATTATATGTTTACAGTTTTAAGACAATTTCTAGTTTTCAAAACTACGTTATGGAGGACGCAACAATTCTTTCGCAATTATTGAGAAAAGGTACAATATCTGTCTTAAAGTGGCATTTATCAACACTTTTGTTGCCTAGGAATGAAATTGAAAAGTGAAGTAAGAAAATATAGGTTTTTTTAAAACCGTAGAACGAGGTTAGGTTTAAGTTTTTTGGACCTTGACTAGATTTAGGCAAAAAGTGAGGAGAAAGGCGTGGAGGCTGTGCTTCACACTTATGCGGAGTTTGGTGGTTGTTTAGGCGAAATTTTTAGAATAGTGAAAATATACAGTAGTGTTGATGTCTAAACAATTTTTTGAAGTGTAAAAAGAATCGGATCGAACTAATTCAAAACAAGTATGTTCATCTGTTTAGGTTTTACATAGAATTGTTTGGTTCTTTTTATAGAATTTTTATTGATACAGTTTAAAAATAGTTATTTAGGAGATTTTGAAAAAAAATTAGTGAAATGAGTTGTTGAAAAGTTGATAAAAATTATAAAGTCATATAACATGTGATTTTGAAAATGAATTTTGAAAAACAAGAGTATACTCTCAATAATATCAACATGGAAGATCAATATTAAATAACAATAAATTTAAAATAACAAATCATAAATAAATCTTAATTATCAAAAATTATGTTCAAGTCCTTTTCATTTCCTCTATTCGGATTAATTTCAACAACTATTACCGAAATTTGTTAAAATTTTTAAAATAGTCATCAAAGTAATTTTATTACAATATTAATCACTCAAATTTATAACAGTTACACTAATGTTCATTTAGTTAAAAATGTTAATATAACATCTTATTTGGACACAAACAACATTAAGTAATATGCAAGATTAGATAAAAATGGAGACCTTTAAAATTCACCAACAAATACGAAGTTTCACTAATTAACTGTTTATTAAAAATGAAAAAAAATTTGTTTCATAATTACGCATTTATTTACTTTTAACACGATTTTGTTTGACGTAGCGTATTAGTTAACATCATTTATGTCTATGTTGAAATTTAGTAATACTATGTAGAATTTTAGGTTAACATTTTCAACCAAATGACCATTAGTGTAACAATTAAAACTTGAATAATTATTTTTATAAGAAAATTACTTCAATGACCATTTTAATTTTTTTGACAAATTTCAATATCTGTTACTGAAATTAATCCCTATATTCTTTATATTCTTGGGATGGACCAATACCAATAGTATGTAGTTTGCTTTGGCTAAAATGGCCTAGTCAAAAAAGGTGAATCGGAAAAGCGTTCAATTTATACAATTTAAGTTAAAAATATATTTTTTATATATAAAAAAAATGATTTATATACCCTTATTAATAATGTCATTAACGAGACCACGCTTATGTTAATATCGGACTATTAACAGACCACGTGCCTATTAAGATCAGACTTGTGGTCTGTTAATAGATTAAATCTTAACAAAACATGGGTCTGTTAAGGTCAGTTTATGAACTCAATTTTACAGAAATTTAAAGTAAAAATCACAATTCATTATCAAATGTATACATATTTTCATGATTTAAAATATAAAATCCACAATTTTTACCATAAATTAAAAGAAGAAAAAAAAAAATACATTTTGCAAGAATTTAAATGAGTTAGATTCTAACATTGAAATGAGATATCGTACATAGATAAAATAAGTTGGATTCTAACCTTGAAATGTGTTAAATTCTAACTTGGAAATCTTCTCTTTTTTATCAGACAGCAACAGATGAATTTGAAATATAATAAGCGGGGAAGAGTTGGTGGGATTATATTTGGTAATTTGCTTGAAAAATGGATCGTGACCATTCAAAAAAAATTGTCGGGTTGTGAATAGTATGTAGCCCATTCTCTTGGATCCGCTCATATATATATATATATATATATGGGATTTTAGGCGCAAATGGTTCCTAATATATTCCTTAGGCGTTTTGGTCCCTAACATTTTATTTTTGGCTAGGAGGTCCCTCACCTATGCCATTGGGTATAAAAGTAGTCCATATGGATGATTCCATCCAAATTTTGTTGTTAATTGGGTGCGTGAAGTGGACTCTCCTTTAATTTGTCTTTACCTGTAGAGGCAAATCGTCACTTCTCTTTACTTCTCATTTGGTTGGTTTCAGCAAACAATTGCTAGATATACATACACTTTTTCTCTCATTTAAAGTAAAGTGTTTGATTTGAATTAGAAAAAGTAAATGAAATCCAATCTTTGTTGAAAGTGGGCTACCATTGGAGATGAAGATTTCTTGGACATATCTGAATCTTGGAAGACGTTTTCTCGCTTTTCAGAGAAGACTGGTGAGCCATTGTTTTTATTTCTCTTTCTCTGGTAATGGGTTATCTACAAAAATTCATAATTTTTTAAAGTTTGTTTTGCCAAAGAAGACGGGTGATTCTTGGAAGATTTGGTTTTTGAGTTTTA
Source organism: Forsythia suspensa (assembly GCA_023638005.1). Classification (NCBI taxonomy): domain Eukaryota; kingdom Viridiplantae; phylum Streptophyta; class Magnoliopsida; order Lamiales; family Oleaceae; genus Forsythia; species Forsythia suspensa. The sequence continues at coordinate 33,280,089 of CM042666.1, forward strand.
TGTGTGTAGTTGTTACAATGTGGATGAAGAGATAAAGTGTTGTAACATGTTGTAATGTGCATTGTAATTGTTGGATGAATGAATAAAAATAAGATAATTATAATGTATATTGTAATGTTGTATTGTAGTTATTAATGAATGAAAATAATATTTGTTTCATTATGTTGAATTAGGCAAATGGGTCGGCCCGCCCCGTCCGCCCGAAATGGATGGGCCGACATAAAATGTCCGACCCAATTTTTAGATGGGCCAGTAAATTGTTGGGCCAATCCAGCCCGATTTTGGACCAACTACCCAATGGGCCAGCCCGACCACAATTTTTTTTTCCCCTGCTTCATTTCTTACTTGTTAAACTGTATGGACAATTTGAACTTTGTTACATAAAAAAAGTCTTATTCAACCAATAAGAATAAGAATTAGAACCCATAATCCCCACTAGAATAAGATTGATTCAATGGACAAACTAGAATGATAAGATTAGCATACCTACCGAAAAAATCTTCCTCTTTATTCAAGATCACACCATAGCACATATCAAATATATCGTGCAACAAAGGCGAGCTTATAGAACTTAATGCGACCAGCTACAATAAGAATATACTCACTGCCTACAATTATAGACTTCAATGCTATCAATGTCAACTCTTGACTCGGAAGAACATACAAGCAGGGAATGCATACTGCCACAATTGGAGCAAGTTTGATGGTATGAAATACCTTACAACTATGAAAGACAAAGGTGATTCCAATATGTTACCTTAAACTATAAGTAAATGAGATCTTAAATTGACATCTCAATCAAGATTCTAAAATGTTACCATCAAAGAAACACAACACAGCCAACACAAGAAAATATCATTTGAGGGTCAGATGAATGAAAGCTAGGGAGTGGAGCTTCTTCATACACCTATTGACCGCAATTAAATGAAATATTTGTAATACCATGCGGGAATGTAGTTTCATTTCGTGATGGTCTACCCGACAAACGCAAAGACATTCCATACTTCTAACAACCTTTTGATCCAACTACAAGCAATGCATTGAAAGACTATAGATCTTCCTTAACTATAAGTGAATATAATCTTGGAACTTGTGGCAAGAAAGATCCCGAGAACCCAACTTGCGCGAAAATTATACTCGTAGGAAATTCAACACCTGAAAAAAAAAGGTTCTATGTCAGATTTATATGATTAAGCCAATAACTATATTTCTTAGAACGACGAATGAAAAGAAAAAATAAATAAAAATAAATGAATACCAAGACCTCATTTACAGTAATTTCAGAACAAATACTAAACTAACTATCAATGAAACCATTATCATCAGGAATGATATTTGAGTCTGAGAAAATTGTATCATCTAGAACTGGTTTATCTACATCTACAATTCACAATAAAAGAGAAGTCAATTAGTGAATTGATTGCAAGTAAGAAAAAAGAAGTTTATTACACTAGTAATTCTATAATTAGTATTACCAAAAAGTTCAATTTCTTCGAAACTATGTACCCAATTACGAGTACAAATGAGGGCTTACACATTTTTAGGGAGTAGGCAACTTCTATACTTGTTCAAAATACGACTACCAATACTAAAAGTAGATTCTGAAGCTACCGTTGTGATTGGAATACTTAAAATATCACAAGTCATAATTGCAAGATCAGGAAATCGATATTTATTCATCTTCCAATATTGAAGAACATCAAAGTCCTTATCATTACCCACAATCTTTGTTTCCAAGTAAGTATCTAGTTGAGACTTGTCACCGTTTCTAGTCTCTTGGCACATTTCCTTTTCAAACTCCTAAAACTTGACAAGCATATAAACAAAATGCAAACTATATTAGATACTTGACAATAAAACAATATATAAATAATATGTGGCATAATTATCTAATCCCTAAACTTACTTCATATATGGATGGCAATGAACTTGTTCCATTTCCTCCCATAGTCATTGGCCCATGTGGAGAAGATTGAGTCATATGACTCATATCATGTGAAGCAATTGAGTTTAATGTTAAACTCAAAGATAGCTAAAAGGTAAATCATGCATTATAATACACTTAGCAAGTGCATTTCGATAAGCCCTCCGATCCGGTTTCCTAGCCCTCAATATCCCAAATCCATACTTTTAAGAATCAATGGACACTTTGAACTATGGCGGAGTAGGTGAGAAGTCACCCTTGCCGGTTGACAACCATATACTTTTCTACAATCTATACATTTACATTTTTCTTTCTCATCTTTCATGCCAATCTTTTCAAAATGATTCCAAACAAGAAGAGTTAAGCTTAGCTTTCTTCTTGGATGATTCAACGCTATCGATGATTCATACTACATCGCTAGCAATAGTATTAAGAGTTTCCAAAATTTCTAATTCATCGTCGACAGATTCATGATTGAAATCCATAACTGCAACTCTGCAATACAAATAATTGTGTAAGTCGCTCATTCGGCAATACAAATTTCTAATTCATCTTTTTAATTGTATAAATATATTAATCGTGAATTTGCTTAAGATTATTTTGGACCTTTACTCTATGCAAAATGATTAAAATGACATTTTACTATTTACTCATAAGAGACGAACCTCCAAGTTTTATAAATTCTGGTATATCATACAAACTTAATATTTCAAAGTATGCAAAAGGAGTACAAAAGGAGTACACGTATCTAAAGCTATTGATCTCACATTACTAACTAGTCCTTATTTTAGCAACTTTTTCCCTGATTTATTGCCATTTGAACACAATACTGAAACTTTTATTTTCAGTTTCTTATGCTCATAGAAATTTTTTAGTCCCCTGGTTGTTGTCTTTAAACTCATCTTGAACTTCTAATGGGATTGCATATTGTCAATAGTTGAAATCCTATTTCACCTTTTTCTAGATTTTGCATAAATGATGCTTTCGTGGGCTTGGAATGAATTCCAAGACATGGTTCCCAATAATATAAGATGGTCTTTGAACAAAGTAGTTATATATCTCTACATCATTTCGGCAAACATAAATTTTGAAGTTGCATTTTTACTAACAAATTCAAGAATCTTGCCATGAAGAAGCATAAATTAAAATCAATAGTGGCATGCAAATCACTATTATTTTTATTTTTAAGAAAAATGCTAGTTTCGAGTTTTAGACAAAATGAAAGATGAAGCAAGGAGCAATGAAGATTGCGACGAGGAAAATACAGGTAAAAAACAAAATCGAGGGGGAGGAGGAGGAGAAAACGATCCACAATACCAAGCCAAAAAATTTAGAGACAACCAATTAGTTCCATGAAGCTCAATCTCAGCTAATAGAAATGCTTTGAATCAATCTACTAACAATTCTGAATATAAGGTACACTTCTCCCTCCTATTATATGATTAGTTTATTAATAAAAAAGTAAAAGTGTTGAAACAACCCCCATACGATCAAGGTGGAGACTGATGGTGTTCTCAACTTCGAAAAAAAAAAAGAAAAAAACAAGAATTCCCACTAATAAATCTAGTTGCAGAATTAGCAGACAGTGGTATAAAGAAGACAAATAGCATCTATATTAGCCTTGATGAAAATTCGTCTTCATGGGAAAAGTAAAACAATAATAACAAAAACCTCATGCCACAATCCCAACTCTCATATCATAATTCATCACCTTTCCCGTGCATCCCAAAACTAAATTTCAAATCAAAATCTATTCAAAACCAAGCAAAAACACTGAAAATCAACTCAACCAAAATTGGCATAAAAAAGTAACACAACTCACAAATTCTACAAAAAAAAATGAAATATAAAAATTACTCGATTGTTTTTCGATGGATGGATTAATGGATTTTGGAGTTGATTCGACAGTTCGGAGATTGCGGTAAAATAATTTTGAAGAAAAATCCTTTGTAGTCGGTCTGACACTCTACAAGTGCCAAATTTACATCAAACTTTGCCGTCGTCGTCTAAGTTAACAAATTGTGAAATGATTTCGGCCAGTTAGTGCGTGATTTTGATGAAGAGGAGAGGAGATGATTGGTGAATCGATGAAAATTAGGGCATTTTGTCTTTGGGTTTTTGGTGAAGATTGAAAGTGAAAGCAAACAAAAATAAAAAACTGAATGGGCGACCCATTTAAAAATCGGGCGAGTAACCCGGATCTAAATGGCCGTCGGGACTAATCGGGTTAGGCTCATATGGGCCCGATTTCTTCAAGCCATTTTTAAAGGCACCGCTCGACCCAATAATCGGGTTCACGAGAGCCGCCCGTCGGCTGGGCCAATTTTGCCAGCACTATGTTGAATGTATGGAGTTGGTGCATAGATAATCCATAACATTTTCAGTAAAAAGTGTGTGAATGGTCCTTAACATTTCAGTAAAGGCATATATGTGGTCCCTAACGTTTTTAGTAAAGATACGCAAGTGGTCCCTAATGTATGTAAAATGGTGCAATGTTAGTTCTGAACCTATTAAAAAAGTTGCATGAATATTCCAATCAAACAACATTTGCACAGAAATTTTCAAAAAACTTGTGTCATTACACATTTGCAAAACTAGAGAAATTTTCTAAAAAAAAATACATAGGATACTACATTTGAGACCTACAAACTATGAGTGCTATTTACACATTTGGAAAACCAAAAATATTCCATTTGCACACTAGTCCTAAAAAACAGTTCATCCAACGCAATATGTTTTTTTTCTCCCTTGGGTTCAATTTACGTTTTTTACAATGATTGAAGGAATTTCTCGCATTTTAGTGTGGTGAGAGTTTTTTTTCTTCAAAATTCTCAAACCATTGATAGGTAATATGGAGACATGCAAAGTAAAAAGAAAAAAAAAAGGAAAAAAAAAAAGAAAAAAAAATGTGATTTGACCAATTTACCCATGTAGGTAAAGACAAATTAAAAGAGAGTTCACTCCACGCACCCAACTAACGGCAAATTTGGACGGAATCCGTTGATAAGGACCACTTTTGTACCTAATGACATAGGTAGGGAACTCTTAATCAAAAATGAAAGTTTAGGGACCAAAAACGCACTAAGTGCATACATGAGGCACCATTTGCGCCAAAATCCCTATATATATAAGTAAGTAACAAGAATATTGCAATTCCCATTTCTACCCAAACCCTAATTAGTTCTACAGCCGAAGTTGTCTTGCAATAGGTATTATGTACATTTTATTAGGCTGAAAAAGTTGAGATCAATGGGGCTGTGATTACAAAGAGAGAGGATTGAGTGGGGTTTTGGAGAGAAGTTTGACGAATGAAGATTGAGATTAAGATTTGGGGTTGAATCAAGACTTGCCGCCCCCTTGTTTGTTACAACGGCTGGCTTATGGCAGCTTAAGAATTTGCCCCAAATCTGAGTTGTATTCTCTTCTCTTTCTTCGATCTGGATCTTCTCCACTATGACTAATCTTTCTAATTTACACTTGATATGAGCCCTCCTCTGTGTATTAACATATTTAGGAGTTTGTAGTTGTTTTTGCATTTGTTGGTGTAAAATGGGGTGAGTTGATTTTGGGTACTCACACTATTTGCAACAGTGCATAAAGGAAAAGCTTGATTTTTGTCGGTTTTTTCACTGTTATCAGAGAAATTCCAAGGTAAATTAAGCAGCGGCCAGACAACCGTAGAGATGGGTTTTCCACAGATAAATTGAAATTTTCATTCAATTTGTCTACTGATTACATCTCACATTTTTCTTTACCATTTCGATTATTTCAAAAGTTCTTTATTTAAATTAGTTACTTGTTATTCTTATTAATCTTTGATTTTGCAATTTGTATTTTTATATTTATCCCAAGGCATATTGTTTTTGAAATCTGATTGGAGTTTGATCTGTTTGTATTAGAAGTTTGCTTGGAATCGGAATTCGTTGCTTTAATTATCTCAATATTAAACTTTATCGTATCTTCAAATTGGTGCAACTTTTACACTAAATCTAAGTGTCATCTCCAATCCATTACTTCAAATATTGCACCAAATAAATAGTATCTATTATTATATATTTATATTTTTAATCTTGAACAATAATTCAATGTTGCACCACATGAGTAGTGCTAATTTTTCGTACTTGTTTTTGATAATCGAATTCGTAACTGTACATTTTATTCAATATATGAAGTAGTTATTTATTACTACTCATACAATTTATTGTGTCAATAAAAATAATAATCAAATTAAAATAATCAAAAATTATTTTATATCACAAAAATAATAAAATTCAAAGAAAAAAGGACACAAAAGAAAAAAGAAATGTTTGCTTCAACTCCATAAGGATAAAATTGGAATGCATTTTTACGCTAAATCCATCTCCATTTCTACAGTGTTGTGCTATGTATGGCATAGCACTGTTTATTTTCTCAAAATGGCACATGGATTTGGTGTCCGGTTGGAGACAAATTTTGCTTCATCTTGGTATTTTCATTTTATTTGAGCGTCTGGTTGAGGATGTTCTAAGAACCTAAGAAATGAAACATGCATTGTAGTATCGTTTCAAGAAGTGTTTGACATTGCCAATTAACCCTAAAATGATGCCACAAAAAATTAAAATCTCGTACCCTGCAAACACATTAATTTCACCAAATCCTCGACTCAACTATTTATAGCCGAGATTTGCCGATCTGTGCTAGTGTTTCATTATTATTTTGTGTTTTCACACAAGCCCATTAAACGAATCATGGAGGTGAATCAGTTGCAGATGAGGTTTCTTGAGTACACAACTGCTTTATTTCGTGAGGTACAATAGTTTAAAAAACCAAATTTTCTTGGATTTGAGTTTATGCTGTTGTTTGTTTTATGTGTTTATTTGGATTTTTGATTTGTTGGTTATGGGTTTAAAGGATTTCTTATTTGTGAATGAGGAGGTTTCCGCCAGTAAGGGAAAATGGAGTGGTTGTAGGGTAGGAGAACTTTTTTTTATCCTCGCTTATATTAAACATAGGATCTACTATGCCTATTTTTTCAAACGTTAAATATGTTCAATGCTATTTTTTAAATATAGGAGTATATTCTTGTCTTTTTGAAAGGCTAAGCACCAAATATATTATTTATCCTAAAATAAATGAAAATGCTAAAAGTTTATATAGAGAGTGTGTTTGACTCTATACATTTGGAGAGTCAAGTCCACTATTTATTTTAAATTCTGGTAATACATAGTTTATTAGAATCTTAAGAAATTGAATTGACTCTCAAGATATGAAATTATTATAGAGCTTTTTGGAGTTGTTCTTAGGTCTGAACATTGTGTGGGTCGGTTTGGGTATTTTAATATTCGAAACCACCCGTGACAGTTTCAGGTATTTCGTAAATGGAACCATTCAGTTCCACATAATTATTGAAACTCAACCCAAACTAGAACTGTCGGTTCGGGTTCGGGTTCGGGTTCGGGTTCGGATTCGGGTTCTACCCATAACATTTCTAATAAAATCTTTAGTTGACAACATGTTTTAAAAAAAATTAAAAATTACAAACCCGTTAACATTAAAGTATATTAGCTATTAAAACAAGTTTTGAAATATATAAACATTAACTGGAATAATATATACAAAAATTGCAAACTCATAAATTAAGATTAGAAAAAGAAAAATTACCTATCAAAATTGAAGATTCATTTCGGTTAAAGAGGAGTTTCGCATTCATCGTCTCACTGTATGTTGAGAGATGGAGGGATGAACGAAAGTCCGAGACATGCGACAATATTTGTATTGAGCATTTGAGCAAATAGTGATTGAGAATTTGAGATTTGAATAATTAGAATTGGATTAATTGAATTTGAGTTTAAGAGTGATGAGTTGTGTACTTTTTATTTGGATCTTGGACAGTTAGACTCTTGTTTTTGGTACCGTAGTGTTGAATCGTGAGTCATTGAGCTCGGGTGAATAAATTGTAAATACTAAAAAATATAAAAAAAATAACAAATTCGATTTCAATGGAGTACCCACAGTTCTAGTTCAAGAACTAAGAACCGACTCGAACCCGATCGGTTCTCGGTTCCGGTTCCTAATTTTATTTTTTTGTAACCGAACCGGAATCTTTGATTCTAGTTCGGTTTCGATTTAGTTCCGGTTAAAATGCCCATCCCTAGTTGCTCTAGTTGCTATATGAAAGGAGATAAGTTCAACACAAGCCCAATCTTTTAAGAATACCTTGAGGCTGGTTACCTAAGAGTACGATGATAGCGCTTATTATCAAGACTAACCCTAAGATTTTAGGTGCCATGTCCGACAATTTAAATTGGTGCCCCTTTCAATTAAATAAGAAATATATTAAGAAAAAATAAATTATATTCCAATGAAATAATATTTCATTGCAAAAATGCGATATTTAAATTCTTTTTTTTTTTTTACACATCTTTAACAAAAAAAAGTAAATCTCAAAAGCACATTCGAAACTTCTGAAAAATTCATACGTCATCAACAAAGCACCATCCAAGCCATTGACCTCTTTAGTGCAATTCCATATGAACAAACCTTGAAATCAAAAACAACACTAATTAAACGTTAAAACGCTAAAATCATGTAAAAATATTTCATCTTGTATTTCTAGAAGCAAACCCACTAATTAAACTTTTGTAATCAATATATTCTAGCAAATCTTGTTCAATACATATCAAAGCCAACCCATTCAATCTTTTTTCTAACATAGTTAATTGCAAATAAGATTTTAATAACTTCAATTTTGAAAAACTTCTATCAAAATCACTTGAATAAACTAGTCATGGCCTATCACATTTCTCTCAATTTGATAAATAACGAGTTTAAAACTTGAAGAGAAACATCTAGACAAATTATCTTTAGAACCATTTTTAGTGAAGGGTGTCTTGTATGGCTATTTATCACTAACAAATCTCTACATTATATGTTAAGATTATCTCAAATTCTTGGATCATATATGTTGATGGAAATGAACTTATTATGAATTAAACCATCTACAACTTCGTTAGTATCATTTTCCTTAAGAAATTCACCATCAACATCTTAATTTTTATCATTTTCATTAAATCTCAATTCTTTCTCAACATTTCATTTTCATCATTTTCAAGTACTTGGTCTACATTTTTGGCTTCTTTAATAATAAATCATCAAGAGTATATTTTTAGATTCTATCAACTCCTCAAATTTTCTCTTTTCTTTTGTTTTTCAAATCTTGATTGTTATTTTCTAGGATGCATTTTAAACTTTTATGACAACAATGAAAACGGTTTTTTTTGCATAAATGGTCCCTATCTCATTGGACTTCTTCATGGGTTGAAGACTTATCTTTTCATTTTTGGCGGTGTAGCTCCTATTTCAAACTTTTTGACGACAATGGTCCTTTTGTCCAATTCATTAAATTAATTGTTAATTCGACTTTTTTGCACAAATGGTCTTTGCGTGTTTTCCACTCTCTACATTTCATAAGGACATTTTGGTATTCTCATGTTCATAAATAAAAATTTGCGTGAGATCCTAAATTTAAGAACAAATAAAGAAAGAAAATAATTAAAAAAGTACTAACCCACCCATCCATTTAAATCTATCAGTGACAACTGTTGTTGTGCTTTAGCCACCAATTCAACCTCTGCAAGATAGGCACGACCAACCAAAGATTCCCTCTGTTTCCATTTTCACTAGAAGCTCACCAAATGGATGCCAAATGGCGGAGGGAGGGCTCCACTCTGGTGCCATTCAAGCAACTTATAATTTCAATTATAATCCATCCGTCAAAGTTTGCAATACAAAAGCAAACTATTTTTCCTACCATAGAACATATATTCCGGTGGGCATTTGCAATCATATTCATTTTATATACACAGGGAACATTGAGATTTGGGGAAACTAATGTGTGAAACAAAACCTTTACGAGAATCAAGTACTCCACGGATGGATATTCAGTTGAAGGGGTCGATTCGTGGGTCGTGTTCACTTGCCATAGCCATCCCCATGCAAAGACAGGTAGGGCACATGACCTGCAAAACAAAAGTAAATGAAGATTCTGAAAAACTAATTCAAGAGGTCTAAACGTTTTCACTGTATTTGCATATGCCAAGCAACAATCCCAAGGCGTTCCATTGACACCAACTAAAGTAGGGCTGGAAAATCAACATTGTGGTTAAATTTCCAAGTTACCAACTTCTGAAACTAGGGTTTGCTTGGGAGTTTTAGGGTACCGGTTATAAGAGTTTTTTAAAGTACCGATTTTGGGCGTTTATGAGTGGAGGGATTTTGGATGGTTTTTAGTAAAGGTTTTTGAAACGGTCTAACACATGCTTGTGAGTTTATTATCCAAATGATTCTAAAAGTTTTTAAAAGAATCAAATTACATATATGCCCATATATTAAAAATAATTAATTTTAAAATGTTATATATCGACCTATCATTGAAAATATAAAATTAAATTTATGTTCTTACATATGTTTTTGTGTGTGTGTGTGTGTGTGTGTGTGTGTGTGCATATGTTTTATTTTACAACTATTAAGTTTAGGGAAGTTTGAATATAATTGTTTGAGGAGGATAAAATTGGAAGAAATTTTGAAGAACGGCCAAAACCCACCGATTTGGGGGTTGGGAGATACACCCAAATTACACTACATCGTTTTTGGGTGGTTTTTACGGTGCTTTAAAAACTAACAAGCACCGATTTTTTTCAACCCTTCATAAACAAGTACCATCCAAAACCGGTCAAAATCGGTGAAAAAAAAAAACTCCCAAGCGAGGCCCTAAAAATCCCACAAATTCGAAATTGAACCCAAGATCTTATTGATCCAACCTAATTCAATCCGGATCCATCACCGAACAAAGAAATGAAAATCCACCCGATTCACCTTATATCCAATCTCTTAGCCCCAGGTTGCGGATTCCAAATGTAATATGTCAATTTCTATCCACCACGTTCTTCCTAGTTCGACAACGGTACGATCACTTCAAACTACATTGACAAACAATTTTGATGGAATGCCCACGTGGATGAAGGAATGACCATGCATCATCTATTTAGTGCCATTAAATCTACTATCCGTAATAGTCGTATAATCATATCATTAAATGCATTTTCAAAATGCATTTTTAAGATGCTAAAAATGGTGAAACTTCTCCCAATTAAACAAATGATTTCATTCAAATTGATCTCAAATTGATTTTTCCTAAATGTTCTATCAAAAATCCCAACCCTAAGCCATCTTTTCTGGCGAACTAATCTGGGATGGAAAACTCTAATTCTTTACTGATTATGAACTAAAAATAGTATTATTGTGGGAATGTTCCAGTGTTGAAGATATTTTGGACAAAAAGTTATCCTTGGTCGTCGATTTTAGGGTTGCAGATTCTACGGATGAAGGTAGACGCGTGTGATTTTTTTGATCTCGCAGATCTGTACCCTATGCTAAATACAAGCCGATAATCAATTGGTGAAATGTTTAGGAGAAATCAATTTGAGATCAATCGGAATGAAATTACTTGTTTAATTGGGGCAAGTTTAACTGTTTTTAGCATCTTAAAAAATGTATTTTGAAAATGCGTTCGATGACATGACGTATGACTATTCTGATTGGTAGATCTAATGGCACAAAATAGATAACGCATGGTTATTCTCATCAACCACGTGGGCATTCCGTCAATAAAAGTCGTTATTAAATTGTCACGGTGAGTAGCGAAGTGTAACTTTGAAAAGTCGAGTGAGCATCCAGCAACATTTTAAAGTTCAGTGAGTGAATAAAGACATGACTAAAAGTTCAGTGAGTGAACGAAGACACGATTAAAAGTTCAGTGATTATTCAAAAAATACAAATTGCTGACGTGGCGGACAACTCAGCATTAGTTGGCAGAACGTATGCCACGTGGGCTCTCCGTTTGCCACGTGTGCTGTTCCGTCAAATGGGCCGTCAATAGTGAGTAACGACGAGTAACCTTGTAAAGTTCAGTGAGCATTCAACACCATTTTAAAGTTCAATAAGTAAATGAAGACAAGACTAAAAGTTCAGTGATTATTCAAATATTTTAACTCCAAAAGGTTACAATAAAAAAATATTATAAAATTTTAAAATTAATAAAAAATTTAAATATATATAAATATAATAAATATTTTTTTAGTGCCCCTACAATATATGACCATGTGCATTCGCACCACCTACACAACATGGCCTTTGCCTATTATGTCCAATCATATAATGCCACATGTTCATTCGTTTAAGAGCATGTTCGGTGGGAATTTTTCAACAAAAACCCATTTTTAATAAATGCATGTGGGCCCATTCAACTAAAAAGCCTGCACTTGTGTAAGAAAGTACACTTCAATTGTGAAAGAGTGATATGCACAAACATAGGATTTTACCTTTCTACCCTTGATTTTGGTTTTTCAATATTGGTTACTCACAATGTACACACGTATGCTTTTATGTAATGGTGCATGTTGAATAAGATAAACAAGACTCTTTTACCTTTAAACATTCAAAAAAACTATTTTTCCGAGAAATATGTTTGGCCCAGGAAAAAAAAAACGTCCATCTGCAATTTGATTTTACACATGTATAAAAAATGTACTATTCAGTCCTCCAAATTTTTGTGCACTCAATTCATTTCATTCATTCATAATGTCCATTACTAAAAATATTAGCAATCATCACTTGCACAACAGATAATGTAACCCAATATCACTTCACCATCACAATTGTTGTGCTATAGAATCACGATATTGATCCCATTCTGTGTTCGAGATTTGTGGTGCATTGAAATCAGCTGCTGTTTGCTCTATCTCGTCTGGCAAATCAATCTCAGCATCTTCATCATCCTTTGTCTCAGTACGAGATGCGTAGTCCCGTTGGCCTGCCCGTCGAATGAAGTTGTGGACCGTCATTGCTGCAACAACCACCGCGGTTTGTTTTTGAAAAGGATAACGCGGCATACGATCTAAAATTGTCCACCTATTTTTCAAAACACCAAAAGCACGTTCAATTACATTGCGCAAAGATGAGTGTTTAAAGTTTAAATGCTCGCGCGCATCCCTGAACCTTCTTCGACCCTGATTAGATTCCAAACGAAACTCTTGAAAATGATATCTCGATGTCCGCTCCTTTATACGGGCCATGTATCCATCCTATCATAAAAACCGAGAATCTACCGGATAATATTTTTCATTGGCCAAGAATGGAAAATTTATATCCGGATTATGAATAGCCCTAGCCAAAATTCGGCTATCATGTACGTTTCCAGTCGTCTTAGAGAGGACAAATGTGAAACAGTTATCGAAGTCACATGCTTTGCCAAAGACATTTTGAGTTGGGTAGCCTTTTCGCCCAATGAAATGTAGTCGCTCGTCAGCAGGTAAAACTCCTTTGACGTGTGTCCCATCAATCGCCCCAATGCAATCCTAATATTTGTACCAATCGAATATTTTTAGTTTCATTCTAACCAATAACAAGATAGACATGACCAATAACATTACGTTCACATTGTATATATCGCACTCACCGAAGTGGGGATGCTTGTTCGGTGATCGGTGGACTTTCGTTGTAATTCGGGTTTGGTCTTATTATTTTGGCCCCCGCACCAACAACCGCACGTGAGAGCGACAAATCGAAATAATGGTGAATCGTGTCCATAGAATGCCCAAACATATTACACATTTGCCTATATCCTTTTCCATGAGCTAGAATACTTAAGAACATACCTACTTGTTCATAAATATCCACGTTAGGTCCGCTAGAAAGCTCAAACTCATCACGTAGTACGTGAGTAAAATTCTGAACAAATGAGGATACATCCTAAATCCTTGAAAAGCTATTTGATGATCCTCTTGTAGTGCTTCGAGCATGAATAAGTGCCCATTTCGGTGCACTCGTAAATCTTCGAATTCTAACACGACAACGCTGCGGATAATCTCGACGATGCTTTCGTTAGTACGACAATAGTCGAGCCACAATGGTATATGTTGTTCTAGTATGTCCATGTCGTAAATCCGGAGTCAAGTATCGCTCGAGTCGGCATTACGTCATCGATTCATACACGAATTGATCATTCATTCTTTGGCGTGAAATGGCGACTTCAAGTTAGAACTTGAACTGGGAATTTTTACAATGTTGAATGAATTATATTTTTACTAATGGCATGTCATTTTATAAACCTCATGTCAATGTATTGTCCACTCACGCATGCATAATCCAATATTATCACAATTATAATGCAAATTCCAAGAACAAGAAAGATTGTTATTCTATAAAGGACAACCTTTATCTCAGAACAAATATTTTTATTCCACTAAAAGTAATAATGCAAAGGAAACACTTTCTTCTTCCAAAGTATGGCCTACGTTCCAGTTGTGAGACTTCTCTCGTATTAATTGCATGACGAGTCCCTAAACTATTTACAATGCTGAATTTAGTCATTGAGTAATTTGTTTTCCATCGGATTAGTCATCCGTAAACTACTTATTTGCCCTCCATCTTTTGGGTTCTTCAAACTTAGGTCCCCAAATATCACAAATTGTACACGTTTAGTCCTAATCAGATTTGTTCGTGTTGTTTTATTCCAATCACCAACCAATGTCGATTTTATGCAAACAATGAAAATAACATATAAAAATAATAAACTTCTTCAAATAACTCACACATATTCATTTTCAACAACTAATAAGTCCAATAACCGGATGAAGCGCACCAAACCATTGCAAATCCAAGAATTTCCGATAATATGACACATAGCACAATACAACGGATGATGGAGAACATTGTTTGACTTATAAATTGAAATAATAAAATATCCGATACAAGATGTGGAAAATTAATTGCGTCTAACAAAAAAAAAAACTAATCAAATGAATGAGGATTATTGCACAACCAATTGGTGTACTCGAGCGCGTCCATTTGATTTTCATGTGATTTGAGCGACATCCGGTGAAAGCAACCCGCTTCTTTCCCTCTCTCAAAAACGGTGGCCCAACATTCGTAATTCTCATCCCCAAGAAAATATCTAATTGCTCAATTCTCGCATGCACCGCTCAAACGAATGAGGTCCAGATCTTGACTTCAAGTGCGCAGCAATGATGCATCACCGGCCGATGCCAATTTCTCAACCGATTTTGACAATGCAAAGACGGAGTCAACCTTCTTCTTTCCTTTATCAAGATGCGAGCCGTGTTTCCTCTTATCTCCACCGTGTCCTTTGAACATTCTATTCCGTGAAGTCTTTGAATGGACCGGACGGGCACGTGCTCATCACGCAGTTCAGCACGAAATGGCATATGGTCTACATTGACAACATCGTCATCGAAACCCTTTTAGATAGCTTTGAAGGGCTGAGGGCGTATTTTTCTGAGTCGTACATGTCACCGAAAATAATGCGGTACTTGTGAAAAAATTCATACGCTTTTTTCCTTAAATTTGGCATAATCTTTGTTTTCCTATACGAAAACAAAACAGCCTACAATCGAGTTATTTCACAACATTGTATTATGAATAATTTGTTAATTGTTTGCTTGATTAGTGTATTAATCATTACATCGTATTTAAGAAATTTGAATTACCTCGATCTTTCTCTCCTACCACCATTCATCGGCAACAATAACGTTTCGATTGTGGTCATACTCGATTCCAAAGACAACGGAAGCTCGTTAAATTGTTGATAGTCCATTTGCATACTAAACGGTGGTTCTTCAACCGGGTGCGAGTCCATTGATTCCCTGCCTTCCGAGTTGAATAATTTGGTAAGATTCTCCCATCTCGGTTTGGTAAAACATTTAACGTGTGACGGAATCTTTGAGCAATCATCACTTCACAACAATGAAGAAAAATTTGGTGAGTAGTGTCGTCCCATTTGGCATTTTTCCGCAACTAGGAGCTTGACCGTGAAGAGAGAACAAACGACCCTGGTTGGTATGCACCAGGAGACATTATTTGCCGATCGAAAAAGACAATCCTAATGAGCGGCAAATTGTTTTTGAAATGTATATAGCCAAGATAAGACACTAGTTATGAAAAACGAACAAGTGGGGAAATTTCGCAACCAAAAAATTAAGAATTCACATCCGAATCATCAAACCCACTAAAAATAGCATTTCAAAGAGTTGGGGACCATAACAAATCCTTAACAACAATCTTTTCCAAAGAGGTTGAGCAAGATTCAAATGCCTATGTTTTGTTAAAACTCAAATCATAGTCCAACAACACCGAAGGAGAATGCTTGTAATGTGAAATTGGCTCAACCTACCTCGTGAATAACTAAGAAATTGAAAGATGTGTGTCGAAAACTTAACCAAAAATAGAACCCATTGTAAACCAAACAATAGAACCCATTGTAAACCAAAGTTGAACAAACAATAGAACCCATTGTAAACCATTCGTAATTGTCCTAGTGTCTCATAAAGAGTGAAATTGCATGCACAAATTCAACTAACTATCGAAAAAAATATTGTCCAAGTGTCCCTTAACCATGAAGAATTTACAACATTTCACCATTATGCCAATAATTTTGGGATAAAAATACATCTAAGTGGCAACGTGTTACACATTCCTTTGATCTAAAATTTCTAGATAAATGTAAAACGAATCAATATGAATATAGTGAGTATAATTTCTTTATTTTCTTCTTACATCACCGTGATCGACAAAAAAGGTAAAAAGGCATGTATCTTACCATTTTCAAGGATGAGCTTGAAGGCGAACTTTACGTCGATTTTGTAGTGAAAACGCCGACACCGTGGTGTGGCGAGATGAATCGGTGGGTGATGTAAGGTCATGGAGGCGAGAGATGGAGTCGGAGGAGAAATATGTGTAAGAGGAGCATGGTAAACATTTGTGCCAATGGAATTCTTTATTTTGGAAGTGGTAAGCATTCACCGTGAAGAAGGGTAGAAATGTCCAACATAATTCTAGGACCAAATAGTAGTCAATGCATTCCCACCAAACATGGCCCACAAAGATTAAATGAAAAAACTCTTTTCTCAAAAAAATTCCCACCGAACATGCTCTAAATTGTCTCTATGCAACTCTGACGAGAAAATATTGGACAAAATACAAGAGGACACACAATACATAAATATAAAATGTAACACAAATAAAAGGCGGGTAATAAGTATTCACATACACTATACATATAAAATTCTTTTGCACTCTTCGTTCAAATACGTGAAAGAAAACTGCTTTGAACATAACTTCACCATTGGTGTGGAAACGGCCATCCCTCTCGGAAGTTGTTATCACTAACGAGTTTTGTTACGCAATGATCCAAAGAAGAGAAGGAAGAGTAAGAGTGAACTGCATGACAATTGGGGAGCCACATGGGGCAGTGGCCTCGCATATTTTTTTTTTTTAGATTTATTTTTGTTTTTATATTATGTTGTTGCATAAAAAATTTAACTTAATTTTGACGAGTACTGTTCTCCTGTCCCTTTGGACAGGACATTATTAGCCATTTACTAACGTGGCGGCATGAGAGCATTTGTGGACGTAGTAGGATGTTGTCACCACATCAACAAATGGACAATGACTAGATAAAAAGTATCTAAGCTCAGCCATCATTGGTGGCAGAGGAAGGTGAGGGCTATTGGGATCACTGGCCCCATTGAAATTTGACCTTTTTTTTTTTTTTTTTTTTTTGCTTCACTAGACAAATTCCCACTTTCCCAATATACCCCGCATGTACATACCCCACCCCCCAACCCCAACCCCAACCCCAAATTTTCAGCTCAAACTAGTTAATTTTACTTTGATGAGCATAGTGTAATAGTGTGTGATTGTGCATGATTTTTAATTTGATGTTAATGATAATTTGAGTAGAAATAAATTATTGTGTATTAATTTGTTTAAATAGTATAAATTAGAATTAGAATTAGAATTATTATGGGTATGTTTAATTTGTGTAAGAGTAATCAAAATTAAATATATGTCGTACTGTTAGGCAAATAATTTAAATTGTAAAAATTAATTGATTATCAATATTATTATTTTTTATTTCGTTATTTGAGGTCATTATATGGAACTATGTATATTTAAACAAATGTATTTGATGAAATTGATAATGAAGTTATTATATGGCGTTCTAATACAAAAATTATTGGTAAAAATTGTAAGAAATTATAATTTTTTTTTATATTACCATGTTTTGCATTCTTTGAATAAAAGTTCCATAGTTAAATTATGTTCTATACGTTCTGAGTCCTAACTCTGTTACTATCCGCCACTCAGTATATAATTGACAAGATGGACAAATAGAGGGCCCGTGAAGAACATTTGCCAAACAATAGACTTTGTCAAGAAAACTTAAACTTGGTGTCTTTATTATTTTGTCGACTTATATTGTTGTAGGTATTTTGTACGCTTTTTTTTCATTTTTAATAACGTCAAATCATATTCAATTATCTCATTTAAATATGTCGATGGTCGTGTGAAATTAAATGAATTCGAAACTGAAAATAATAATAATTGAAGACAAAAATCTAACAACTGTTGCAAAAAACATAACCAAAAAGATTTCAAAGTATGATTCATAGTATATGTGAAAAAGGTAAGCCGAGGGCTGGCATCATTTTGCAGCCACTTCAAGCAGTAGTTAAAAAGGTTGAGACAAGCACACAGACACACTACTAAACTTTCTCCAATTTTCCTTTTCCACACTCAAATTTCCCTTTTCAGAAATTATAAATAAAAATAAAAACTTAAACCAAAAATAGAAGAAAATCCCATTAAACTCTGAAATTTTTTCCAGTGAAGGTTTGACCAAACTGCCAATGTGGAGGTACGATGTTCCATGAAGTTGAAGTCCGATGATCACTTCCTTTAACCCTGAAAGAAAGTGATTGGCCAACCAAAACCACGTTTGATTGCCAGTTTTGTCCCCAATTGCGGCTCATTGTCATCCAACCAGTTCTTGACCCCTTCACCCACACCTTTACTATGTCTCCTGCACCTGCGACGTTGGAGATCAAAACCAGGTTGAAGTAACGAAAGCCGTTGATTGTGAATCTGATCCCTCCATGCTTTCTACAAGGCACTCTGCATAGACAACAATATAGTGTGTTATACATCTCACTAAGTACTTATAACATGTGGTCTTATGGAATGTGTGGACAATAAGTGAAATAATTTAAATATTGACAAACAAGTACTAAGTTAAGGCTTATAAATAAGTGACACAACTCTATTCCGGGTCAATTCTAAAAGTGGGTTTGTACCAGACATATTTGGTAATTGGTATAATAGATTGAAGAAAATTAAACGGGATTAAGAATTAGAGACATGTAATATGTTTGTTCATTGTCATGTTCAATCTAATGAATCTTGGTTAAGCAAAGTGTCCCTAATTTTTGAAGTGTGTCTTTCTAGAGAGTGTGTTTGTGTGAGTAAGTGAGAGAGAGAAAGAGAGAGAGGGCTGACCGGCGGAAGGAAACAGGGACAATGCCGGCCCGATACTCGGCGATCTTGAGGAACATGGGCATGGCAAGGTCAAAGTGTGGGCGTGGAGGGTTGCACCATCCCCCATTGTCATTAGGCAGGGCATAGTTTGGTGGGCAGAAATTGGTGGCTGTAATGAAAATGGAAGGACTGCCCTGGTGGCACCACTGTGGATCATCTCTACATTTGATTTCAAAACAGGCTCCACAGCTTAATCCTTTGTTGAAAAGAGCTGTGCTCAAAGCTGCAGTAGTCACCCCATAGCCTTGACTGTATAAGTTCCCATACCCACAAGCACCCCCTGCAACCACCACAAAGGAGAGTAGAAATCTACATTATATTGATTCGAGCTCTTATTTTTGCAACCCGTTGAAAAATGATGTGTCCGGTAAAAAGACATATCGACTCCCTTTAGTGTACTACCAAACTCGAACATCCAATTAAATATCTTATAGACAATATCATTGAACATAGTATGAGTCGTACTACATGTCATATTGACCATTAAGACTCAATATGATATGTTACCATCACTCAACATAAAATGAATCTAGTACGAGCACAAGAAAAGTGCGTACCCATGGTTCCGGAGGCGTCGCTGCCACCGTAGAACGTGGCATGGGCAGTTTGCCATCCCCCACCAGAATAGACACCAGGAATTCTGGCCTCAACACAAGTCAATAGTAGTACAAGCACACCAAAATGCTAGTGAAACCCATAATGGCCATTGTACTTAGTGAGAGAGAGAGGAGGGGGGGGGTTGTTGTGACTATGGAGTAGAGAGTGTGAAGAGAAGGCAGAAGATTGTGCACTACTTATTGAGACAGGGGAGGAGAGAGAAACAACGGGGGAAAAGCACAACAATACCTAATTACTAATTAGTGCTTCCTTAATCAAAGCATGTAATGGCGGAAACTGAAAATTTCAATCCCTGGGCTTTAGTTGTTTAGACGAATTTGCCCTAGGAATTTTTTGAACTTCTTGCTCCAAAAGAAATCTTTTATGACATTAAGTGATATTGAAAGGGGTAATAAAGGGAATCAAATGAAATGCAATATATAATCTTGTGCTTGAACAGGAAAATTTTGGGGGCCACACAATTCACAAGGGTTGATATGAAACCATTCTGCCGCTTTGCTTGAATTGCAAGTTGTCCAATCAACACCACGCCCTTCTTTTCAAACATTTTCTTTTATTTTTCACTTTTAAGTCTAACCTTATCTTAAAATGAGTCCTTATGATTTTGTTAAAAATCAATGTTTTAGAAAATTCTGATCAAAATTAATGAAATGTATAGTTAAAAAATTGATATAAATTGAAAATCCCATAAAATTTGTGATTAAAAGTCAAACAAACTTTTGGTTTTTCAATAACTAAAAGTTAAAGATATATTTAGCATATTGAATTGAATATCGAAAATAACTTATTGATGACTCGAGAGAACTTTTATTGAATGAAGCGTTTGGCATCTTATATTGACTAATTACATCCTAGGATAAAAGGTAGTAAGGTTTGGTTGTTTGCCTCGGGTTAATTTCACAAACGGTCACTAACATTTGGGCAAAATTCCAAAAAGGTCACTAAAGTTTAAAATTTATAGTAATGGTCACTAACGTTTGCACCGCTTACTCTATTGGTCACCTTATCAACGGGGTTAATTTCAATAGCTGCCGTGGCGCCTTTAATATATACTTGGCATTAACCCCGTTAATTTATACGCCCCGTTGGATAAGTTGCTCAAAAAAAAGTAAAAAAATTAAAACCAAACACGCTTTAATCCTTTGTCATCTTCACCACTTCCACTACCGTCGGTATGAACAACCACCACCATCAACCACCGCTACCGCCATGGTGGTTTTCTAAACACCAGTTTTTCCGGTTGAACCGGTCGCCCCCGCCAAGCCAAGCACCCATCCAACACACACCGCCACTGCCATGCCACCAGTAAATCTATATCTTCCAAATTTTTTCGGCCACCACCGCTACGCTCTCCTCTCCCAAAATTTTCCGGCCACCACCACATAGATCTAGATCTTCCAGATTTCTCTCTCACCGACCACCACAACCACTACAACAAAAAGGGGACCACAAATTTTTCGACCACCACAACCGGCCGCCACAACCACCACAACAACTAGATCTTCCAGATTTGCAAGCTTCAACAAGGGGACCCTTCAGTCCAATTCTTCTTCTTCGCTGTCTCTTTTGGCTCACCTCAAGAAATTTCAACCTATAAATGGTCCTCCACTAGACGTCAACGCTATCAAAGCCGTAATAATGGGAATTCTGCAGTCTCATGGTCAAAGACTCATGCTACCGTGAGTAGTGGCGGAGGACGGAGGTCGACGTCGACCGCCACCTCATCGTATTCGATAAACCCCTCTCCGATGAGTATGGGTCCATCTCCGACGAAGATATTGTAAACGAATATGTAGCCGATCTTTCAGTTTCTTCTCCACTCAAGATGCGGATAAACCATCGCTGAAATTCACCTACTCATGGCGCACAGATGCATCATCTTTCGCTTGCACCACGTGCTCGGAGATGGAATTTCGTTAATGTCCATGCTTCTTGTGCTACCGGAGAAGATGACCAAGGATTAAGGCGTGTTTGGTTTTAACTTTTTTACTTTTTTTGAGCAACTTTTTCAACGTGGCGTATAAATTGACGGGGTTAATGCCAAATATGCATTAAACAGTGCCACGTCAGCTATTGAAATTAACGCCGTTAATAAGGTGATCAATAGAGTAAGCGGTGCAAACGTTAGTGACCATTGCTTTAAATTTTGAATTTTAGTGACCATTTTGAAATTTCGCTCAAACGTCAGTTACTGTTTGTGAAATTAACCTGTTTGCCTCTTGTGTAAGTTGGGTTCAAATTGTGAGGACTTTTCATCATTATGAAAACTATATAGTATATGTAGACAAAATGATTTAAGGTTAATTAATTTTCTTTATTGTCTTGTCTTATTATGATAATAAGATAAGAAAGCGGTCGAATTGAATTCGGTGGAATTTAAATAGGGTCAGTAGAAGAGCCGTGTAACATAATTTGTGAATTGTTTTTTTTTTTTTTTTTTTGCCTGTTAGAATAATTTTTACATAGAATTTAATTTAATTCTATGTATCAATAGAATATAAAAATACAAAAATAATGCAAAAATTAGGCAATTGTCCATGGAAGGAGATCCACGTAGAATGCACTCTTAACTTTTTATTGGGTAAAAATAAACATGAGAAGATGCAATTACAAAAAATTTCAACGAATCTGCCTGACTATATGGGTCCCACTTACCGCATTCACCGGTCCACATATTGCGTCGTGCATTAGCCGTACGTACAAAATGGAAATGTTGACCAAATGTAAAGTTGGTCAAAGTCAAAGTGGTTCAGAATTTCAACTTTAAAACATTCCCCCATAGTATATATAACTGTGGAAATTGTCGTATGCTACTTTTTTTTTTTTTTTTTGAAAAGTCTTTTATCATTTTTATTTTTTTAAGCAAAAACAGAAAAAAATCTATCTTAGTGAACAATATATTAAATCATTTCTATATTCTATTTATCTTTATCAGCTTGAAAGCTGACTTTAGGAGTCTGTTTGGTTTGTAAATAAAATTGTTTGTTTAGATAAAAGTTGTCTAAATAATAGTTATTTGAATAACAGGTTTATCATTATCGTATTTGGTTTAGCTAGGTATAAGAATGAAAAAAGTCATTTTTTCGTAAAAATACAATTCCATCCTTATATATTCTTAATTAATAAATAAAAAACTAAAAGAAAAAAAAAATAAGTAGAGCTGTGGAGGGCACGACAGCAGAGGGTGGTGGCAATGGACAGAGGCAGAAGGTGTGTGGCAACGGCGGACGATGGCGATTATTCTTAGGTATGTGTGTTGAAAAATAGATTAATCAGATGCTGACTCAGTTCTCCACATCCACAGCAAGCAAGAATTATCTTGCCATCGCCTACGTCGGCATGCCCCGTCGGCAAATATTGACCAAGTAAAAATAAGACATGTCGACCAAAAAATTTACAATTTCCTCCTCCCCTCCCCTCCCTCCCATCCCATCCCATCCCAAATCGCCCTAAATCCCCCCACCCATCACCACCTTCCGCCTCACCCGACCCACCACACCTTCTACCTCATGGGACCCACCACCACCTTCCGCGCCGGATCAACAATTCACTACTCCCATCTCCTACCTTAAATCACCAACCACCATTTCAACATACCCATTTCAACAATAATTCACCATTAACAAATCCTTAAATCTCCACTTTTTCTCGTATACCAAACATCCAATCTCGAAAAAAAGGTTAAGAAATGATTATTTTTTTCCCATATCTGCCGGACAACCACCGCGCTTAACAACCACCATCGCCTCCAACATCAGACAAGAAAAATAAAAAAACTTGAAGGGACTCAGATCTAGCGGCTAGCAGCCAACTCTCCTGCTCTCTGTCACCGCACCGACAAACGTCGGGCAACCACCATCGCATCCAACATCAGACAAGAAAGCGGCCAACTCCTCCGCTGCACAAAGCACCGACAAGCGTCGAAAACCACCATCGCCTCCAACATCAAACAAGAAAACAAAAACTTGAGAAGAGGAGAGAGTAATGATTGTCGCTACCGAAGAGAGAGAGAGAGAGAGAGAGAATCGTCGATGTGGTGTGGTGTGGTGCTCTTGCTCCGTCGGCGTTGGCTTGGGTTTGTCGGAGTGAGGTGGGTGATATCTGAAAGTGATGTGGTTGGTGGGTGGGGATTTAGGGTAGATGGGTGGGGCGGTTTAGAAGGCGATTGGGAGAGAGGAGACGAGGGAGAGAATGAGGGGAGGGGAGGGAATTGTAAATTTTTTGCGACATGTCTTATTTTTACTTGGTCAATATTTGCCGACATGGCATGTTGACGTAAGCGATGGGCAAGATAATTCTTGCCCACCGTGTGGCGAGAACGGGTCATAATCAGACACAAATGGTGCATTTGTCTTTTAAAAAAATGGGTGAAATTTTATCCGGATAAAAAATTTGTCCTCCTCTTTTTCGAGTACAAAACCTATCCTCATTTTTTATTTAAATTGTTATCCAGATAAAAGTGTATCCAGACAGCAATTTCGTTCAAATAAGATAAGGCAAATTTTATCTATTATCTTTAATCATTAATCATATACCAAACGGAACCTAAATGAAATTCATTTGACTTGATGAATTCGACTCAAATCAAGATCGACTTTGATTAATTTGGTGATTATATTAACAATACAATTTTATAAGTGCACCACATTTTAATTGTACTTAATGTCCTCAACATTTGTTCATTATAATATTTATGTCTTTAACATTTTTTGTCGAATTCTTATTTTCAACTTCTATTAATTAGCACATCTCATGTTGAATGAAGATTCTGTCAAAATATTCTATTTGCATGTTTTGAAAATGAGCAAAATTTTTTTTTTTTCGTATTTTGTATTTAATGTTCTTTTTAAAAATATGATGGGCAAATAAGTTGTTTTACATCTTTTCAACTGATTTTTGGACCTAAACCCATTATTAGAGACAAAATATACTAATTAATTAAAAGTTGGAGATAAGAATGTGACAAAAAAAAAAGTCATCAATGATTTTGGTAAAGAATCAGAATCGAAGTTTAATTCGAAAGGTCTTTCTATTTTCAAACAAAGAAGGAGTCCATTGATGACAAGGGATTGGGGAAAGCTTGAACCCAATTCCTATAATGATGAATATGAGCGCAATTGAAATTCCTATATAGAGTTATACATTTGTGTATTAATAGACTGGAATCCACTTTTCGACACTAACTCTCGAATTGTAGATTGTGGATCCAAGACAACAATATAAACATTTGAGTCTTCGATTTGGATCATCATAAGACCATCGATGAACTGATAGGATTAACCAACCAAGGTTAGCTTCCGTCATTATGTATTGAACAGAGGAAAAAATAAATGGGCACTCAAAACAAGTACATGTTCGAGCATCATTAACCAACTCCTTATCAATCTCGATTCAATTAAGGATACCCACTAGAAGATTAACCCAATCCATAATGATGTACCGGAAAATACAACACCTCTAAGCTACAGGCCCCACCCCGTTTCCACTGAATCTGTTCTCAAGAGTTTGCAAGTGAGATAGTTGTCTTTCATTATAGCTGCATCCCTTTTCGGAAGACGATTGAGTCATTTTGTTTTTGTTCCATTCTCAATGGAGTTCAGTAAAATTTCATGTGAATCAGTAAACAGAATAGAAATTCCATCATTGCTAGATCATCTATCTAATTCGATGAAAGTCGATGGATATTGAGGTTCTACAAGTGGTACTTCCTGATACTGTATTTGAAGCAGTTGTTCGAATATCAATCACTGATCCAATTTGAGTACCTCTACAGGATAGACCTTAACAAAAAAATGAAGAGTGCCCTAAAGCGCTCATAGTATCATTATGAATATATAAACCAAAACTGTGAAAGCCTAGAAAGATACATGCCTAGTTGAGATGTGAGGAATGGAAGTGATTGACACAGGAGCTCCTCTAAGTGTTTCGGGTCGGTAGAGCAACTTTCGAGATCCACCCTACAATATAGGGTAAAAAAAAGCCAAAATAAGTGGTTTTAGCCTTATAAAAAAAAACGGATTCTTGAAGTTGAATTAATCAAATTCCATTTTCTCGCTCTATCTCAAAGTATCCATTCACCCTTCCATTTTTGAGTGGTATTGCTTGTGTTAGTATTGTTTATAAGTAATATGATATTTATAATCCATTGATGGCATGGGTTCCATTTGGTTATCTTTGGGATGCTAAATGACCTACTTAACTCAGTGGTTAGAGTATTGCTTTCATACGGCGGGAGTCATTGGTTCAAATTCAATATTGCAAAAGTTAGGAACCAAACTTCAATTATTTCTAATTAAAATTAAAGACATGCTGATCATTTTTATTAAATAAGAACTAATTTCGTACCAAAAGATACAAGTCAAAGGATGTTCGCACTAAAAACTAAACGTTGGGGTCAGTTTGCCTCAAATTCCCTATTTACTTCAATACCACTGTCAATGTGGATATATTTATTGACCTTTGAGGAAAAGTTATCATCATAACTATTTGCAACCCACTTCTAACTACCAAACTGTAACATGTAGGGTGGGGGCCTGCCTGGGACATAGTTCATGAGTCAATTCAAGGGTACTTCTTTTCTTTTGTTTTTATTATTATTATTTTTTGGTAGGGAAGGAAAAAAAAAAAGTCCAACAATTTGCTGTCGTGACCTTCAAACTTTCTAAATAAAGCATATCGATTTTCGATCAATTTTTTCTAGCCTCTATACTTTTGAACTTTCAATTTCGGTACTAATTTTCGTCAATCCATATTCATCTCTCACAACCACCTCAACCCCAATGCTCCCACCACGCATTTACGATTAAGAATATCGTATTATTAATCGATGATAGTTGATTTTCTCCTCCTCCGAGCACGGCGGCGACAGTGGTGGAGATCTGCAAAAGGTGGCGGGGCTTTTTTCCCCCGTGGCCACTCCGGTGTGATAATCAGTATGTGATTAGAATACTTGTGCTAAATAGCAGTATAGAATGTATTAGAGTTGTGTGTTGTGATTTTACCTGGGGGGTTGGTCTCCTATTTATAGGAATGACTCACGATGTAACCTTCAACGGTTATTAATTGTGGGTGCCTTTTCATCTTCCCTCTTTATGAGGAATTAATTAGGGACGTTTCACCTCTCTCAACCGCTGGTGTTTCACATTCCCAACGGACGATGGTAGCTTCCGTTTTATAGATCACCTGTCTAATTGGTTAGATGGCAGACAGGTTATGGTTGTCTGCTTGCTGGAGGCGGGCATATGAGAATAGCCAGGCGGGCGGACCGATAAGGCGGGCGGACCGACAAGGCGGGCAGGTGCTTCAGGCAGGCGTCCCAAGGGGAGCAGCAGTTATTTAGCAAAGTGTGTTTATATTTATCATCATTAACTAAATCTTTTGTCATTGATACTTCATGATTTATTAATAACAGTCATCTTCGATACAAAGTCTATTTTTAGTACCTGTCTTGCAATACTCAACAGAGAATTGAGAAGAATTTAGTGAGAACAATTTGTCGTGTGGCCAATGTTCACGAGTCACGACAAATAAATCTCTCTTTATTCAATTGATTTTTCTATTTTTTTTTGTGACTAATTTATTTATTACTAAATTTAACTTCACTGATGTTTGGTGTTCTTTATTTAAAGAAGCTACTCTATTTCATATATCATGCAAGGGAGGGATCAATAAATTAATACAAATCACATGATGCGATCGATGATGATAATTAAATAAAATTTGCTAGTACTTTATCGCCCTAATTATGGTTTTAATGCATTGGAGACAAACATAAAACATCTTACTAACCCTAGGCATGTAGTATATAAATTGAACAAACATAATTTGTCTTTAATTTCTTAATATCACAAATGATGACACATGTCTT
The DNA here is from genome assembly GCA_023638005.1 of Forsythia suspensa. Taxonomy (NCBI): domain Eukaryota; kingdom Viridiplantae; phylum Streptophyta; class Magnoliopsida; order Lamiales; family Oleaceae; genus Forsythia; species Forsythia suspensa. The sequence continues at coordinate 33,307,928 of CM042666.1, forward strand.
CCTTCTTAAGATTTGCTAATAATGGGCATAGCATCTTCATCACTTTTTCATAAATTCTTCTATGGCATTACATGAATTTCAATGTCAAAGTGTTCAATTAGTATTCCAAAATTAAATGTAATTGCAGTAAACTTGAGTTAAGGATATTTTGGATGGTGTGTCTACACAACATCAATAAATTCGACAAACTAAACTTTATTTTTAATAAATTTGAAATCGACAATAAAAATTTTATTTCGTCACATTCAGTTCATTGTTAGATCTACTTGAAGAAAACAAGCAATGCCAGTTTTGGTCTATTCCTCTCGCTTTTATTATGTTATATTGAAATTACATCACTATTACCGATTGCAGTTTCTTTAAATCTACACAAACCATGTCTCAACCACATTAGACGCCATTCTATTTATTTATCTCCAACTTACGCAAATATATCGATCTTAAGATCCTCATTTTCACTGCAATCGTCTTATCACCATCTAGTCATTTTACATCATCTACATTTAGGAAATATATATGCTTGAGAACATGCTTGACATACTTGGATTCAAAGGTAAAAATTAAAGTGTATCATGTACCCATGTACCCATAAGAATGTGGGTGCTCCTTTGTGACCAAACGGTGGTTGAACTACTTAAGTTATCATCTTTGGCCATGTGATTCTGCTATCAATTTCCTTTACTCAAAGCCAATAGCTCCCACTTGAACAAAAACTGTCGACTTCCATAAATTTGAGGTGGGTTTGGGGGTAGGGGAGTATAGCTCGGAAAAATTAAATAAGAAAAATTATGAACGCGTTAGATTCTATAGGACTTTGAAGAAAAAGAATGAACACGAATAGCTCACATCACAACTCACCAACTCTACCCGAGGTTGAGTGGTAGCTATTTTCAATAAAGGTAAAAATATATATCTTTTAAATTTTAAGAAAGAAGGAGGCTTTTGATGATCTATTAAGATTTCAATGTATTCAAATTAACTCAATAATAAGTGCTTGTTCGGGTGTCATTTTATCCAAAAAAAACATTTTTTTTTTTTTCTGAATATTTGACTTTTCAATCCTTTTATACTACCAAAACTTTGATAAGTCAAAAAGTAACCAAAAAAATCCATTTTTTCCCAAAAAAAAACTCTACCGAACAAGCCCTAATAGTAGTAGAGTAGTAATCAAATTAACTCAATAATAATAGTAGTAGAGTAGTAATCAAATTAACTCACTAATTACGCCTAATGTATTTCCATGGTCTTGTGATTATTAAAGAAATTAACAATATCTCATCAATTAATTAGCATGCATGCTTTCATAAAAATATGTGTCTTCTTTTGCAAGCCATTCACACTACACATATAGTAGAAGGGGCCCTTTTAACTATATATATGACTAATGTCTACCCTTTTGGTGAAATTGTGAATCTTGGTTCAATTTTATATTAGCTTTACGCAATAGACAATACACATGAATATATTCTAAGTTTCTCAATCAAGCAATTGGTGGAAGTGGATTCGTACTTTATGTTTTCTTTGTTGGTTTGCATGGATCGTAAATTAGGCAAGTGCGCATTGATGCAACTCAAGCTACTCTATCACCCATACATGCAAATGAAAAATATTAAATTGTGTCAGTCAACTGGTCAAGAATATTAGACTTGTAACTCAATGAGTCAATATATACTCGTGAATTGCTACTTCAGTTTTTATTTTTATTTGTGAAATTTAAATAAATCCTTATAATGTAGACAATGTTAATACAAGACATGTATTCTCATTAACGCTCGGGTGTCAAGGATAGCAAAAAAACAACTTGCTTGAGGTCAAATGATTACTAAGATCAATCCCAAATTATATTGTCTCCCATTGTGAACTTGAGAGTTTATAGACATAATAAAAGCATACTTGTAAATTAACTACCATAACCACCTTCCCTTCAAGAATGATACAAAATGTGACTAAATAAATATTCATCATTAATCATGGGATCTTGTTGACACTTTAGATCTGTGGGAATTCAAAAAAATAAAATTAAGAGTTTAATAATTTATTAATTGGTGGAAAAGTAATCAAAGTATTGTGAAATATTAAAGAGAAATTTACAAAATGCACATGTATACTAGGTGTAATTATATATTGCATCACACTACATTTTAAATAATGGTAACAAACAAAAACCCTTTGCAATAAATAAATAAAAATATACTATTATAAATAGTTGAAAAGACATAAATGCACTTAATTGAAATAACAAATCACACCATCTATATAAAGGTTGAATCCCAACCTCGAGGACTCCTACCACCCCTGTCTTGGGGCCTTGGTGCAAAATATAAATTGCGGGATGTACGCCGATGGAGCGAGGATTGAAAACTTTAACTTTTAATCACTTGCAATGAGCCTCTTCATTACCAAATGTAGGAATCGAACCTCCACCCTACAGCTGCCAGCGAAGTTAAAATTACCTCACTCTCACATTTCAACCAACTGAGCTATGCCTTGAAGGCTATCACACCATGTATATTATCTTTTGTAACATTTTGCATAGTATTTTTTAATTATTGAAGTTTAACTAAACATTTTTTCTTTAAAAGAATATCTTCTTTTGGGTGAGATTTATAAAATTTATTATGTTGTTTCCTTAAACTCTAACATGAAATCAGTAAAATTAATTTAATAAGTTAAGAACGTATGGAAAATATAGAAGAGACTTCATTTGACCCTTTCAACATTGTAAAAACAAATAAAAATTCATAATTCCTATATTATAATTAATATTTTTTTCAATGAATAAAATTAACAAATCAAGTAAACAATTTTTAATTTAGTTATTATTTTGCAACTAAAAATTATTTTCGTTTTCTTCATATCAAAATAAAATATTAATTAAACTTTTGGAGAACTAAAAAAAATTTAAAAAACTGTGTAAAGTGTTACGTAATTACACAATGTAATAGAAATGGTGTGATTTCTTATTTTGAATTATGAGTATTTTGGTTTATTTAACTATTTATAATGAAATATTTGTCAATTTTTCAGTAAAATTATTTTTTAAGATGGTTATATTTACACTACATTTTAATTGTATTAAAACTTATTATTACATTTATGTTCGTAACTTTTTATCATCGGATTCTTACTTTTAACCTTCCATTAATTAACACATATTGTCCTATTAATGATTTTCGTCTAAAAATTCTAGTAGCGTGCTTTAAAATGAGAGATAGATATTTAGTTGATTTTTTTTTTTTTTTTTGCTTATTTAAAAATACTAAGGGTAAATGAGTTTTTTTAATTCCTTCTTAATAAAATTGTTAAACAGAAACCTTTATTAGAGACAAGACGTGTTAATTAATAGAAGGTTTATGATAAGAATGCGACGAAAAAATATTGGAGACATAAGTGTCATATTAAATAAAGATTATAGATCTTTTATACAATTTAAATTTAAATATGCACCTTATAAATATTATAGATCTTTTATACATTTTTTTATACAACTTATAAAAAATGTAGTGTGAATATATTTAACCTACTTTTTATTACAACACTCTAAAATGTAATATGTGATATGTAAATTTATAAAATACGATATATAAAGTGTAAATCGGCCTATACACAGTGCATTTTGTAAATTTCCTTTTAATGATGTACTAGAGAAACAATATTTTAGTGTTTGTAGGAATTGAGAAGAGTAGAAAACAATTAAATTTTTTTTACCATCCGGTTTGGCAAGGCTTCATATGCTCAAATAAGGTCTCATAAGCCCAAAGAGAATTCTCACCCGTCTCGAGCCAATTACAACGAAGCCTATGAAGGACCTCACCATTGATGACTAATCTAGAGTGCTTCGTCGGTCTTAGCTCCCCGTATAATCCCATGTTGTCTGATATTTTGGGATAATTAAAGTAATATATCAAGAAAGATTATGTTTGATTGTCATACGAACGGAGAAGGAAACCAAATCTTAACGCGATATTGAAAATCAGATCAGATAAGGATGGAAATCTAAAAGATCGTGTTCACATTCAATTACCTCTTATCTCATAAGGAATGAGAATCACATCAGGTGTCTAATTGATTGCTTACCTAAATCAATTAGAACACTGAATCTATAAATACACCATCTCTTATCATTCTAAGGTACGCATTATTCTCTATCCTAAAACTCTGCTCAAATCTCTGATTGCTTGCCTCTCCCACACCCAAACACTCTCTCTATAGATTTTTGTACTGACAGTTGACTTGATCGTTGGAGTACCAACGATCGTCGGCCCCTTTTTTCCCGGGTGATCTTGGTACCTAATGATTGTCCAAGTGTACAGGTAATATACATGCTGTCAGATGATTGATTGGAGATATATTGACACGTGGATAGTGTGGATTTCAAGGTCAACATTTTTAATATGTATTTTGACATTTTGTTTTTAACTTTTAAGTTTGTCAGCTTTATTTTGCATCTTAAATATTATGAAATTAATGAAAAATATATAATCAAGAATCAATAGTGTCACATTTTGAGGGAGAAAAAAAAGTCTTCGTGTGGTATATTGAATACAATAAGGGCACATATGTTTCTATTGTTACGAGAACAATAACACCATATAAACGAGAAAAACTCCAGTTGAATTGTCCTATCACGCATATACATGTGATAGGATCGTTCACTCAAATTATAACATTTCGAAATCTAAATTATTCAAATCACAATACTTCGGACACCAAGTAGGCGAGTCTACCAACTTTGTTTCTTTCTCTTATCCACTCGGCATTCAAGGTAATGTGATTTAAGCAGACAATTTTACGTGTGCATATAAGATCGTTCTACATAAATTTATTAACGCAAGTGCGGTACACCAATTTAATAAAATAGAAATTAGGCTACTTACTTTTTTTTTTTTTGCAAAAAAATTGAAAAATACACTGCATTTTCAAATTTTTAGGAAAACACGTACATAAGTTAAGAAGTGCATTCATTTATATTAGAAAGTCAGCTCATGGATAAAAAAAAAGTCATTTTCTTTTTAAAGAAGAAGAAACTCTAGATCCTTCATTTTCTTTTTAGTCGAACATCTTTTCTTAAATCTAAGTCCGTGATTTGATCGAATTTTGAGTAGCAAATTGTATTTTCAACCTTTTTAATTCAATCCAATACATAATTATCTCAATTTTCTTAGGTTTTTATAGCCAAATATGTGTTTATCTTCCGTGTTGTTGATTTAATCTCTTCAATCGGAATTACTTATGCACACACTACCAGAAAATAGGATATTTTGACAGATATGGATAAAATCATTATTTGAAATCGATATAGTTTATTTTTCTTCACACGTTTTGTATAGCAAATCTTTTTGCATGCTTTGTTTGTTTTCTTCTATATTAGAAGTACTTAAGTCAAATTTGTAATAGTGTAGATTTTGTAAGGTTTTTTTTAAAAAAAAAATTTTGGTACATATTATTTTGTATAGAAGTGACAAGTTTTGTCACTTTTTGATTTCAAAAGTGATATAACGCGATTAATGGGATGATTTTTCTTGTCTGCTTGAATAGATGAAGATGATAGAAGTGCACCGATAGAAACATTAGTATAATTATGAGAACCATCATTTTTGTTGTAGTTAATACAAAATGCTAACGCAGATTACCATAATTATGAGAACCATCCATTTTATCTTCTTTGTTGTTTTGTTTGTGTCATTTTATCTTTATTCTCTCTTGAATTTACTATATCATCTAGTTGTCTATTTTTTTTTTTTTATTAATCTTCACATGGTCATAGAGCATGTTTGGGTGCACACAGCCAAACTTTGATTCGTATTCTTGATACAAATTATTTTGTATAGTAGTGACATGTTTTGTCACTTCTTTTCTTTCAAAAGTGACATAACGTGATTAATATAAAGTTTGAAATTGATTTAATTTGTTTTTCTACACACGCTTTGTATAGTAGATGTCGTAGGGTTTGTAAGTTTTTTGCAAAGAATCTTGGTACAAATTATTTTGTATAGAAGTTATATGCTTTGTTACTTTTTATTTAAAAAATGGCATACACACGATTAATGTGATGATTTTTCTAGCTGTTGAATATATGGAGATGGTGGAAGTGCATCTGATAGAAACATTATCGTAATTATAGGAATCATCATTTTTGTTGAAGTTAATACAAAATGCTAACGCACATTGCAGTAATTATGGAAATAATCTATTTTCCTTTTTTGTTATTTTGTTTGTGTCATTTTATCTTTGTTTTCTCTTGAATTTAATATATCATCTAGTTGTCTATTTTTTTCTTTCTTAGAAATCTTTCGCGATCCTATGTGTGTTTAGGTGTGCACGACCAAACTTTGATTCATACTTTTGCTACATATCATTTTGTATAGAAGTGACATGCTTTGTCACTTTTTTATTTCAGAAGTCACATAACGCGATTAATATGATGTTTGAAATTAATTTAGTTTATTTTTCTTCACACGCTTTATATATAAGATCTCTTCACATATTTTATTTGTTTGTCTTTGTATGAGAAGTACTCAAGTTAAATTTTTGTGATACGGAATTTTATATCAATATCCATTAAACTACAAACCTTTCACGGTTTAAGTATCATGTATACATTTTAGCTTTAAATGATAAATGTACATGCCATTCTAACGTTAACACCAATACAAAAGCAAAACTCACAGGAAAATTAAGGCTATTGTTAAGAGAAAACCAATATATATCATTATTGGATTTATAAAGAAGTCATATGTTGTGTGACTTTTTTGTTTTAAAAGTGACATATTGCTATTATTTTATTTCCATAGTAAAAATAATGTATAAAAGTATGCAAATTGTTCATATGTGTATTGTGGCAAAAAAAACTAAAAAACAATTAAAAAAAAAAAACTCAAAACACTCTAGTTTCATAAATCTTACAATTTTCTTTCATTTTGTAGCTTCTTCTTCAAATGTGCTGTAGTTTTGCATGACTTTCGATTGTGGCCATACTTTTCACATCTTTCACATTTTGTACTTTGGATTTTCTCTCATTTTGATTGTATATTGGTTATCTAGTTCTCGTTTGTCCCCATAATAGATGAAGACATTAATTTTATTCATATCTGGAAAAAAAAGTAGATATATTTATATTATCATCAAATTGATACATCCACATTAGATAATGCATGATCTTTTAATTAAAAAGTGACATAACATATAACTTTCAAATGCACAACCTTAATTCATATCCAATACAAAAAGAATAGGGAATAATATCAAAATATTAATAAAATATTTTTATAAGTTCATTATATCCTTACGAAAAAAATGTTCTATTAAAAAAATTCAAATTACATTGTGTGTGACCTTTTAATTAAAAAGTGTCAGAGTATGTCACTTTTTTATCAAGTGCCTTAATTTATATTCAAGACAAAGAAAATAATACATTAATGTTTAATCATCCACAATAATGCATGTAACTCAATAACGTACAACAAATATCAATTTAGAACAAAAAAGAAAGTAATAATTAAAATCTGACTGAAATTTAAAATATTTTTTATAAGATCCTGTTCTATGTACAATTTAAAGTGTGCCAACGAAAGAGAACAACTAAATTGATCTAGAAACATGAAATTTGCAGCATCCTTTGTTCAAAATAAAATTTGAAATCCAAACATAGAAAAATATGAAATCCAGCACTTAAATCAACCACACTTTTGTAAATAGCAATCCATAGAGAAATTTATGATATTTTTAAGTAAAAAGTGAATGCAAAACTTTAATTCATATTCATATTTACATTTTCACAAACACCTTGTATGCATCCATATAATTGGTATTCACACACATTTTTGCAAGACCTAACTCACTACCATTGATACAAAGTTGATATTTCTTATATATTAATACAAACAAAAACCTAAAAATCTCAAATTAATAATGAAAGTGAATGAACAAAGTTGTGTTGAGATTCAAATCTATAAGGTAATGCAACAATTTTTTTCAAAAAGTAGATTGTACATGTTGGTAATTTCTTGAAAATTGATATGAAACTTCCGAAATTTGACAAAATTGAAGAATTACTATTTGAATTGAATTAATTTTGGATTTAAAGGAGACTTGAAGAAAGAAATTTGAATCGGTTTCACCACCACTCGAGGATCAATTAAATCTGGTTTCTATGCGTATTTTGGGAAGTTGTAATTTTGTGTCTAGAAATTGTAAATAATACGGATGTAATTGTATTTTAAGGCTTGGTTTGGTATTGCTGTGCTTTTAAGAGAATCGAAACCTGGTCTCTTTGTAGAAAAGAATCACCGTGGGAAGAATCGAGATAAGTGTTTGGTAAACTCTTATTTCAAAAGCTATTTGTATGTTTCAAAAGCGACATTTGAGCGTTTAGTAAATGCAGTGATTTATTCTGTAATGATATTAAATTACTAAAAAGGACATTGATTATAATAACGTTATTTTGTACTATTATTATTATTACGAGTGATAAAATTCATTTTTTTTTTTTTATAGTAATATATAATATTGTCAAATATTTTTTAACAAGACAATGCATTCACTATTGTTATTTTAAAATAAAAATTATAAACACCTAATAAATTTCAAAATTTATAAAAATTACAAAATAAAAAACATAGTCATATAGTGCAAAAATTAATTAAATTTATATTACTTTTTATGCATCAAATTTTCATCAATTCGATTTCTCAATTTCTCCATTTTTATATGATAGAAAAAACGTCAAATAATTTTAAATTATCATTAATTTATGACTTACAGAAATCCAGGTTCTCAATTTCTCAATTTTCATATAATAAAAAAACATCAAATAAATGTAAATTATCTTTCATAATCGAAGTTACAAGGATTTGGTTTCTCAATTTTTCCATTCTAAATAATAATAAAAATAATAAAAATATTTATATTATCGTCCATTCATCAAACTTGCAGCAATTTGGTTTCTCAAGTTTTCCATTTCTTGTGCTCCATTATCGGTAATATTGCAATGTTCTCTTTCAGCCTCATCACTTTCCATTTCTTCATCATTATTGTCATTTTGGTCAATCTCAGTATCTTCAAGATGATGATCACGTCTAGCGTGTCTTCTTATGTAGTTATGCAATGCCATCGTTGCAATAACTATCTTCACTTGCTTCGTGAATGGATAATTAGGCATTTCTCTTAAAATCTTCCATCTCTTTTTCCAAACTCCAAAAGTTCGTTCAATAACACTTCTTAAAGAAGAATGAGCATGATTAAACACTTCTTGATAACCAGCTGGTTGGCTACCTCGTCGAAAATCTGGAAGGTGGTATCTCTCACCTTTATAAGGTCCTAAATATCCATTCATTTGTGGGTATCCAGCATCAACAAGATAGTATTTTCCTGTTGAATATGAACGATATTTTTATTAGTATAAATTGTAAGAGTGTAAACATTTAATTATAAAAAAATAGAAAATGTGAATTTTTGAATGGAAAAAAATACCTTTAGGAGGTTTAGGAAAATTTAAATTAGGATTGTTCAAAGCAGACAAAAATACTCTTGTGTCGTGTGCTGTTCCTTCCCAACCTCCATATTCAAATATGAATTGCATATCAAAACTACATGCTGCCATTACATTTTGGGTGGGTATCCATTTCCTTCTAATATATGGTATTTGATCTTCAACAGGTATTGAGGCTGGAACATGTACCCCATCGATGGCACCAATACAATTCTGAAAATTAAACAAAATAAATATGTTAATTAGGAAGTATAATTTATTTTTACTATTAAATTATGAAATATAATAATTACCTTGAAATGAGGCATATATCTGGAATCTTTCAAAATTTCTTCAGGAGTATCATTAAACTTTGGGTCTAATGGCTTTATCACATCTCGTAGTCATCGACAAACAATATCTAACAATTTACAAAATATCTACTCACGGTCTCACCGGGCGTTGAAATCTTTCTTGTGCTAACCTATTTCCCACCCCATGTCCTAAAATATGTAGAAACATTCCTAACATCTCCATTCTTGACACTCTTCTTGAACTCTTGAGCTCATAATTGTTTTGCAACTCATTGCATAATCTAAAAAATACATCTTTTTCCATTCTAAACATTCTATGGCATCGTTTTTCATTCCCTTGCAATACTTCTGTCAACCAAATATTACCTGTTTGACTAGAATTCATACAAGGTCTTTTATAGATATATCTATAATAATAGTGTTCAATGAGAAGAGCACAAACATGTACAAGTTGATCTTTAAACTCATTATCCTCTTCTGATGTATCCATTATTTGAAAATAAACCTGTAAGAGTTACACATTGCTATTACACATCATCATAACATAAAATGCATAAATAATATTAATTACCAAAACATCATCAAAATCAATAATCTATTACATAACCAGAAATAATAAAGAAAATAAATGACACTTGATAAAAAGTACACAATCTTCTTAGACAAAAGATAATGATAAGATTTCTACATTGGTGGACCTAACATTAGTTGATAATTAAGCCATTTAAGCATGGCACCTGGTTCTTTTATTGTAGAAAACATCTCCCTCTTCACTTTATTTTCAAAAGTTGACATCCCAATAACGAAACTCGTTTCCTTTCTCTACTCGGTAAAGATTCAAATACTTGTATTATTTCGAGAATCTTGCAACCCGGGTAAGTCGGTCACGAGTATCACATTATTTCTAACCTCGGTTGCTTCAACAAGTCTACCAATTTGTTGTCCCAAGAACATTGCACCTCCCACTTTTTCTCTCTGCCAACTTTTTGCTATTCTTCTCCTTTTTAGATTGTGTGCCAAGTGTTTCAAATGTTCTCTTATTTTTATTTCTTTGAGTCTCTTCAATTTACGAATCATCACGAATCATCACCACCATCAATTGGAACAATATCATCATTAAATGCATCATCATAGTCATTTGGAATTACACCCGAGGAGAGGGTGCCCAAGCATGGTCTCCGAGTGGCGTAATATTCATGAACATTTTATTTAATTTATCTAATAACTACGGATCAATACCATCCTTGCGAAATTTGATAGCATTTGGATGCACCTACATATAAAAAAATGATTTAATATAATAGAATAGAAATGCATGCGCATTACAAATTCTATTTGTTTATCCATACACGCAATTTACTTTGCCACCACTCTTACATTGCATCGACGGTCTTCAGGTTGGGGATTCCATCCTAGTCCTCGTATCTTTTCCAATAAGTTCTTTCCAAAGTTTCCAATCATTTTAAGTGCATCCCATTTATTTTTCAAGCTGTAGTTTACCATAACTCTTTCAGTTTTTGACTAAAGTTTGTGACTAAGTTATCCCATCCAACTTTGGTAAAGTGGGTTCCAGGTCGACGCCCTGCTTCCACTTCCACAATACATAAATCACAAAATATACTCACAGAATTTCTATCCCATATGGCCTTAAATCCTTTTGATCTGATACCCCCATCTTCAGGACACTTGGTATTATTATTATTCTTCCCCATTTTCTTAGAACTTCCTGAAAAAAATGGTAGAAGATTTGCCAAGAGTGATAAAGCCACTTTTTATGTTCAATTTTAATAAATAGTTTTTGGAGCAAACATATTTATTCACAGCTCTAAGAAAAACGAAGGAGAGATAAAATTTTAGACTCCAATAGCTTTCTCATATGGATACTATTTCATTATATATAACACTTCAAAAGGGCAAAAAAAGTAATACAATTTCATGATAGCAATAATAAACCATCATATCCCTGTTCCAATAATAATCCAAAACATCCAAAATTCACGTGTACATATCTCTCCATGTATACATATATATGCATACATACATAGAGAAAGTGGGAGACTATAAGCACAACATTGGTCAAAGATTTGAAAACTCGGTTTCTCGGTCAAACTTCAACTCACCCACTCTTTTCCATATCGCTTTATGTTCCCAATCAATCCTAAAAGGTATATTAAATTCGGATGCCTCATTTTCTATCTATTTCATAAGCTTCAAATCTATTTGCTTATATACATCTCCCTTTCCCTTATATATGTATATATATCCTTCATAATCATTCTAACTATTTCAAGTTACGGGTTCGTTTTATTTGTTCTCATAGTCTGCTTTGGTTGAAAAATTTGAAGCGAAATCGTTAATGTTCTCTTGATTTGTCTAAAAGGAACCCGATTTATCTACAAAAAGCGGGTAAATCGAATGATTTTCTTTCTTTCCTTAATTTTTTTTTTGAAGGTTTCTGCAGATTCTCGAACTTCACCAACAAGATTCTCACAAAAAAAAAAAAAAAATAACGCAAATTCAATCTCGAATAAGAAGAAGAAGATGTATTAAAACTAATATTAAACCAAAAAAAAACAAATAATTGTACCTCGAATGTTTGATTCGGTAATGGTGATTCGTGAAGGTTGAAGAAGAAGAAGGAGGATGAGGCATATGGAGATAACGTGAAATCATGTAGAAAATAAAACCTAGGATATTAAAGGAATTAGTTTAATTAATTAGGGGTAAAATAGATATTTTAATAATATATAAATATAAAAGCTAAAAGCAGAATCTGAAAAGCTGCCTTTTTGCTGCTTCTCAAAATCTGCTGCCAGGTGAGTCAGATTATTGTATAATCACTTTTCAAAATTTTGCCAAACGCCTAAATCAACTTCTGATTGTTTGAGAATCAGAAGTTGAGCTCCAAAATCAATCCCAAACGGGGCCTAAGAGTATTTACATTGTAAATCTCTTTCTATAATAATTTTTCAAAAAGTCCCTACACTTTAGTGTATTTGTGTTATTTGCCCAAAAATCATAATTTTGCTACATACTTGATTTTGTATCAAAATTTCATAATTACTTTTTAACATTTTAAATTCAAAAAATAACAAATGTAACAAATATAATACATATTTTTTTATAAAAAAAATATAACAACGTAACAAATGTAACAACAATTGTTACAAAAGTAAAAAAAATATTTTTAGAATAAAAAAAATTAGATAATATTTTTAAATTATTTTATATTTTGTAGTGTATGATGAAATTATCCCACTAAAAAATTTAAGGCCCACTACACGACCACGATCATATAATGGTTTTCTTGAATTTTTGGGCGAGAATTCAAAGGCCTATTATGTGAGACTCATGGGCCTTGTGGACCAAAGGGTGAACATTTGATCAAAACAAGTTATCTTGGGGTTTTCTTTTCATAAATAACCCAATTTTTTAAAATAATTTTAAAAAGCTATTTTTGTTTCATTTATTTTAAAAATACGGGTTTTTTAAATACTATTATTTTAATTTATTATATTAAATAATATATGGTAACTGAATATGTAAATTTGCTGCTTGAATTTTTGATTATTTTCACAAAGATGAAGTCGTTCATTTTTATAATATCTCCACTTTAGTTTACGTACTTCCTCTTTTATTTCAATTTAGTCTTCTTTTATTTGAAACTTAAGTCCTTCAACTTTTGAATTGTTGCAAATTGATCTCCATATTTATACTTTTATATCAATTTAGTCTTTTATAGTATCACTATTTGATACATATGTTACAAATGATATTGTGTATCAATATCTCGATATAAATGTTACAAATGATATTTTGTAACAATTTGTATAAATTGAGATATAAAATATCAATGATACAGAATATTAATTCATGTAACATGTGTTGTGTAAAATAACATAATATAATATATAACATATTCAGTGATACAAAATATCATTTGTAATATCTCATGTCGAACGGTGATACACAATATTATTTATAACATCCATATCGGATCACGATACTAAACAGAAAATGTTACAACCTGTAAAACCAACTTTAAACTTCAACAAGTTCAGTATTAATATGCACATTATATTCTAAAAACCTATTGATACTGTGTAACATCAGTATGATACAAATATGTAACACAATGCCAAGTTTAACAAATAAAACTATTGATTTTATTATTTATAACATATGTAGCATCAATGATACAGAACACCTAATCATGTAACATGTGCTATGTAAAATAACATAATATAATCTGTATTATATTCAGTGATACAAAATATCATTTGTAACATTTATATCAAACATTGATACACAATATCATTTATAACATCTATATTAAATAGTGATACTATAAAAGACTAAATTGACATAAAAGTATAAATATGGTGACCAACTTGCCAAAATTTAAAAGTTGAAAGATTTGGGCTGCAAATAAAAGAGGACGAAATTGAAATGAAAGAGGGATTACAATGACTAAAGTAGATATATTATAAAGATGAAGGACTTACCGTAAAAATAATCAAAAACTCAAGAAGCAAATTTGGGTCAAAGTTCATCACAATTCATGTAGAGATTCACGAGATCTTTTAAGGTATAGATTTGATTTTAATTTATTATTTTATTAATTAATATAATTTTAAGAATGTAGTATTTATAAAATAAATTAGTTAAGTTGTTAAATTTAGAATTATTTTACGATTGGTAAGTAGTGAGTGTAATATTCACTTATCTTGGTATGCAAAAAGTTTAGATAGGCCTGGAACCACGGGCCAAATTCAATTTTAGTTAGTAATAGAAAATCCAATTATGTGTTTGTTTTGACAACTACGCTAAAAATGAGGGACAAATTGAAAAATATAGTGGTCATTGATTTAGCAGAAAAATACTGCAAATTTATTACAATAATTGAAAAATACAGTTAAATCAGGACCAATATGTGGGTGGAAACGGTTGAGTTGAGTCGGCCTATGGACCCAAATTCTAGGCTCGACTTAGCTCCTGTCTTATATGAGCTCGGGGCTTTTGGCTCACGAGATAGGCTTGGCTCGTTGCCCAAACGTAAAAGTTCGGTCCGGCTCATGGCTTGGGCTTGCTACGAGCCTAGTCTGGCCGACCATAAAGCCTATCGATTTTTTTTTTTAAATCTGAAATTTATTGAAAAATTAAAAAGAAATTATTACAACAAATATGAAAAATACACAAATTTCATATACAACGTGGCAGAGTTACAACAAAAAAAAAAATTTAAAATAATTATTAAGACAAATTTAGAGAAAATTAGGAATCCTACCTACATTTTTTAATGATTTTCAATTTTACTAGATTGTTGTATATTTTTTAATTTTACTAAATATATCATTTATTTCTTGTATGTAATTAATTATCAACAATAAAAAATTTAAAATTTAAATTCAAATAATAACTAATATGCTATTTTTTAGGGACCAAATCTTACCAGACTAAATTAATGGGATTAATTATTCAATTACCCAAATAACGTGAAATGTCCTCAAATTCTTGGCTTCTTCTTCTCCGTAATAGTTAGCCATTCCTAACGCTCTGAACCGTCATTCCACAATAATTCATCACGCATTCATTTACTGTCCAAAAATTCCAAGAAATTTTTGATTCTCAGAAGGATTAGTGTTATGCAGAGTTTCTTTGAGGTGATTGTCATCCATTTCGTATCTTTCACTGTGGCAAATTCAATCTTCCATTTTTTCATTCACCATCTTTTATGATTTTCTGTACAGCACTGTCAATATGTCACCGTCCCGTAGCAATAACAAATCAAAGAGGAAAAGTACATCAAGGCGTAGTAGTGCGGCCCGGAAGAGGAATCGTCGAGAGCAAAGAAAGCAAGAAACAAGCCACGAAGAAGAAGTTTAGAGTAATCGTCAAGGAAGGCAAAAAGGTGAATATTTCCATATATTTCTTCAAATGCATGTGCGATTTTTCAAATATTCCAGATATCTTCAGTTTCTTTTGACGAGGATGTTTAATTTTTTCATTATATGTTCCGGTCTGTTAATTATATACGGTTCGATAGCATTCCTTTTCTTGAACGTGATCACAAAAATACGTTCTTTTGTAATTATTAGTATATGACTTATTTTTTTGTATTTCATGAGTCCTCTCCTCGGTAAATGTTCTTTGATTTTTAATGGGTTTTGCATAATACTATTTTTTTTTCAAATCATTGAAATTTTTTTCCCCCATCCAATACATGCTCTATGTAAGAATATTTGTGTAATACATATATTTTACCATGTAAAAATATTTATCCGAAAAATGATAAACTGCATGCAATTTTTAATATTGTTATTTATATCCTGTACAATTATAAGTCTCTACAAGATTTCGAAGGAATCTTTAAATCTGTTGATATATTATTTTATATACTCTAATTGTTACTTATTGTATCTAAACAACATTATGTGTATTGTGTTGTTTGATCGGTTGGATTTATGAATAAATAGACGTTACCACGTGATCACGATGTTAACACATCATGTCATCATTATCATACTCTAAAACAGTATAGAATATATGTATATATATTGTTCTAGTTTTGTACACTTATTTATATGTTGTTCAACTTTATTCAAATCCTAACTTTTTAAAATCGATATTGAACTCATGTTGTATTCTACTTGTTCCCCATATCCTGTAAAAACTATCAATGTATAATTTTTAATATATTTTATTTATTACCGCTTCGTGTTACTTTACACAATATCGATACAATGATTCGTTACTACACATAGTTACCACTCATATATTGTTCAAATGCTGTTGCGATCATGAAGCACGTGATGTTCTCGTGTTAATAATTCATATGAATTTGAGTATTAACTAAGTCGATTTAATTACATTTCAAATTAAAATATTGTTAACTGTCATTAAGTCACGATTAATTCTTCGCTTCTCAATACTTCACACGATATCGATTCAATGATTCGTTACTACACATAGTCAACAATAAGATACAGTATCAAACTCTGTTGCGATCATGAAGAATGTGATGTTCTCGTGTTAATAATTCATATGCATTTGAGTGTTAACTACGTCGATTTAATTACATTTCAAAATAAAATATTCTTAACTGTCATTAAGTCATGATTGAGTTACGTCACAGGGATCCGATTATCCAGACTGTTACCCATCTCCTTTAAGTTTCATATTTGTGTTGAAGGTAATTCTGATTTTTATATTTTTATGTAATAGGATTGGGAATACCTTATCCAACCCGACCAATGATGCCTTGGTAAAGTGAATGCTTTCTCTGTTGCCAATGTTTTCACATTTTGCGTGGAAGCATGTCTCGAATCACGGATCAATAAGTTCTCAGAAACTTGCTTTGGTCACTTTCTACAAGCAAATGATGTATCTCTTAATCACCAGCTTATTCATTAAGTCCTTTTGAGGGAAGTTAAACAGTCGAACCCCAAGAGATGTGGTTCAATATCGGGGGAAGTCGTGTAAGCTTCACGCTAAAGGATTTTGTCTCATTCTTGGTTTAATTTGTTTGGGCGATGTCGACGTACGTACAAGTTTGAAGAGCGATTCTGTAGGATTAAGAATGACATATTTAGTCACTTACCCAACATATCCCAAAAGGACGTGTCTGATGTATTTCAAAACGACTCTCAAGTAAATGATCGAGGCGTAGTAAGTCCGGCATGCCTTTTCATCCTCACGTCTCTCATGTTTACCACATCCTATAAGATGGGTGTTGATGAATCATTGATGGTTCTAGTCGAATCGGACGAGATGAACACGTATCCATGGGGTAATGAGCTGTTCAAGTTCACGCTTTCATCCCTAAAAGCTGGTCTCAGGAACAAGTCATTAACCATAGAAGGCGATGGTAGACCATACATTGCCTATAGAATAAGTGGGTTTCTAATAGTCTTCCAAATATGGATATACGAAACCCTTCCCATTCTAGAAGGCAAGATTTGTACAAAGGTCGGTGAAAAATTCCCAAGGATCCTGAATTGGACAACTATGGTGCGGGGAATACTTTTTCTAAACTCAATCTTGCCAAAGATATATTTGGTCTCCCAAATGTAAGTCTGTTTTTTTTTTTGTGGTATTCAATTAAACATTTTATAAAATTTAATGATTATAGGTCAATCCACTAATGATTTTAATTCATAATTGTTCTTAGTTGAGTGTATACATCTTCGAAGCCGACGGACATTGAGAGACAGCAAGCTTACACATGCGGTTTATTTAACGAACAACATCCAATGCGTGTCGAAGACAGTGACGATGACGTTCTAGTTCCACTGGTTCGGCGCTCTCCACGACTCCACTTTCATCAAAAAGATGTTGCCTCAACTAGCAACACCACACCGGTTGTTGAAGCTATTAAAGAGGTTTGTCCACATCTCTTTTATTCGTTCATAATTTTTAAAGATTTCACCGTATACGATTGATAATTGTAGTAAATTTGATGAAGTCATACGATTTTATTTTTTAAAACCAATCGCCAAGTGCCCCAACAAGACCACGATCCAAGAAGTGTACCAAAATCCCAAAATGTTTGGTCATAAGGTGGGACATGGAAGAAGTTTGGTTAACACATCACTAATGAAGGTATACAAACATGATTTTTTAACATGATTAGGTCACTACTATCTTTAAATTCATGTTTAAAGTTGCTATTATTAACTTTATAAGGTATTTTAATCTTGTACAGGACTTCGCCCCAGAAATTGATGTTAACCTTCATGATACACAATGCCACACTACCAATGAACCTAATCGAACATTTGTCACAGAAAAACAGGATACTGGAGTTGTTAAGATCGATCATATTAAGTCTCATATTAAGAAAAGTTCAAAGCACACGAATCAGACATCCCAAGCTGCGAAGTCTTGTCCAAAGATACATGTTCAAGCAGAAACATCTAAAGCTGAGGTTAGTTATGTTCATTCCAAATTACCATTTTTTTTTCATGCTACCACATTTGGTAATTCTTGTTATAAATTTTGATAAACATATTTGGACATTTGAACAGGGCTTTAAAAAAGATTTGATGTTGTGATGAGCACACACGAGAAGCTAGCGACTAACCACTTCATTTTGAAGATGCAGTTTCAGCATTTAATTGATGTGTTTGGGAGTTCTATAGCTGATGTATTGAAAGTTGTAAAGGATAAGGTGAATGCGGATCACATGGAGATACAAGAAAATACAAGGATAGAAGTAACGTCCACTGATTTACAACAAAAGGTTCAGGAGAGGAACACAACTATACGTGGTCGACGAACTATTATGTTACGGGTTTAATGAAACCTCATGGCAAAGAACACGAAGATGTGAACCGATATTCCTAGCTTTGATATAGGGATTAGTACCCAACAAGAAATCGAGAGCTGCCACGATGTTGTTCAAACTGTGTCCCCAACCGGAATAAGCGTAGGACTAGAAGTGAAAGCCAACAATGCAATCAAGTTGTTGTAAATGATATGGGTTTTGACTCACCCTGAAACCCTCATCGGACGATGGACTTGTGTTCAGTGAAGAAGAATTGAGGAACATAGATGAATCTGTCCAAAAAATTGGGTATTCCAGTAGTAAAGGAAAATCGAAGGTTAGGACCAATATTATATCAGAACATTAACAACTAAATTTTTTAATTAGATGTATGCAATTTGAATGTACTTATTCCATTTGTATTATTACCTAATTGTTTTAAAAATGTTATATCATAGATGATTACACCGATACCTTTCATGGTTGAAGACGATTCAACGCTTGAACCTCCTATGAAGCGAATTAGCAGACTTGCTGCTTGCATTCAATCTCTGTATCTGAGGAGTTTTCCATCACAGGCCATCATTACTCCAAGTGATCAGAATGTTACCTTTCAGTACAAGTTCTGCTTAGAATCTCCCGATATTTCAAACTATGCTATATTTGAGAATTGGTATGGCAATGGGTTACGTCTCGGTAACAAGTGAGTACACTATTGAAAAATTAACGCTGTAGACACCAATATTCAGAATACATTTTTCTAACGTTAAAATGTCTTCCATTGTCTAGGCTACGAAAATTTCACAAGGATGAACTAAGACTATATCCATCAATTGATCTTGGACCGGTGCACATCGTTTCAAAAATGTAGTGGTATGACTTGAAGCAGGTTGGCGTACCACTGAATGACGGGGTAATATATTTCTCGAATCTACGTGACTTAATGATTACTTATATTGGATAAATTCTTATTAGTTAGAGTTTCTATGTCTGGATTAATTGTAGCACATCGATGCCATGTTTTACTTTATGAGGATGAGGATGAAGTTTAGCATTCGAGCGATGTTGGGGCCACATCCACCAATTGTTTGTTCGATTTCAAGATCCGGTCCATATTTGATAAATTCACGAAGGGCGTTAATGCAATTGACAAACAACATGCCCTTGTATTATATCCAACCGGGAAGAAGTTGTGGTTCGGGATCAATTGGAGAGAAGTTGACCACGTGTTTATTCCCATTTTCATGGACAAACGCACTCATTGGATATTAGCGATTTTGATATATCGAAATGGCATTTGGATGTTTATAACTCATCTTTCAAAACGATAAGAGATGTGGCTGTTCTTCTTTGTTGTTGATCCAACTGCGTTACATTATACCGCACATCATTCGGCTATCAAGGGTGCTTTGAAATTCACAACCCGGACAGGCCGTTGACTTGCAGATTGTGTAAGGACATACCCCAACAAACAAACGGGTTAGGTTCTCAAACTCTACTCTTTACCTAAATCATTCTTGTATTCAACGAGTCATTATAATAAGGGCAATCGACTCATACGTTACCTATGTTGATGCTTTTAACCGTGGCGATTGTGGTATATTTGTTTTCAAGTACGCAGAGTACATATACCGTAATAAGATAATGGAGATGCCGAAAAAGTTTGATACTCATATGGCTCGATACAATATGGCGGTTCAGATTGTACAAGTACGCAATCGAGCAACTTTGATTTAACGTTGTCGGGGACGTCTAAGTAGATTGGTGTATTATCTTTATGGACCAAGAGAAATCACTAGTAGTAGTTATAATGCACAAACATTCGTGTTCTAACACACTCGATCGATGGTTTTTTTTTTACGATTCTCTTGGCTTTTTGTTCATATCAATGGGTTGTTGAGTTAAATTTGCAATGTTAACACTTGAATTCCTTGAGAGGCTTTGGTGAAATTTAATTTTTCCTAGTTGCTTATCCTTTTATTCGGTTTTGCATATCGCGATCTTCGTTTGTGTTATTAATTTCTTCATCTTGGTTGCGTTGTCCTCATAATTTACGTGTTCTCGGCATACATAATTTATAGGTTTTAAGTTGACGTATGTCCTCATAATTTACAGGTTCTAAGCATACATAATTTATAGGTTTTAAGTTGACGTATTTACCAATTGACTTCATCAAATTGAATTCAAAAAATATTGTTTTGTTATCATTATTTACATCACCTTTTATTTCGCCGCTAACTCATTATTGACTCGATTATATGGTCTATACTAATGAATCCGAATTTGTCTAATGAATTGGAGGTTGAACGATTCTGGAAAAAATAACAAACTGTGTCCAGGAATACACGTGAACGTGAAACGATACCTAACAGTTATACCGGAAACAATCTCAGATTTGGCAACATCACATCATTGGGTTGCTTGTCTTCATTCTGAAATGTGCAATTTACATGGTCTTTCAATGACCAAACGACCCAAATTGGATTATGCCATTCATATGTGTAACCAACACCAAAAAGAATCCAGAAAAAAACAAATTAACAATCTTCCAATAATACCAATTTTGAAATGCCAATACCCTTATACGATTCATTTGATTGCACAATCAATTCATATACCCAGCTGCTAGATAAACACTATTAAAACAATATTCACAGTTTCATCTTCAACTGTACTCAATCAAAGCAACTAGTATACGTAGTTACCACTCACTTCATCACTTCATAAACAGATTACATAAACTGTTGTGTCATAATAAATAAAAACCAATCTTCAATGATTTACATACTTGAAAATGTACGATTCAAATTTATTATATAGAAATTTCTATCTCTAATAATCTCACGAGACATCTAACCAAACCTATATAATAACTTATATACATTATCAAATGTCAATGTCTTCAAAATAGAAATGCTCCAGAAACTTTTTTTGGATTGGTCCCCTGCAAATATATGTATATTATAACTAATAAAATCAAATACAAGGTTATGATAAATAATTAATTAATTGATATTCTTACCTCGTCAACGAAATCAACATATTTTGATTTTCTTTTCTACATTGGGTTCGTACTTAATGGTGTTGGATTTTTGCATTTTATCCTGTTATGACCATATTGCGAGCAGCGACTACACTTTATTTTCCTCTTGACCTCAAAAACGCTACGATGCCTCTTTTCATGTGGTCTTCCAGAACTTCGCTTTGAGACAGGAGCTTTGACTAACATATCTTTTATCTCTTTCGATACATTCCAATCTGATTTGTTACCAAGCGGGGATATTGAACCATTGTATGCTCCAAGATAGGATTCTTTGCTATAATAAGGTGAGCAGTAATCGTATATTGACATGTTGTTCTTGCCGAGTACTGATATCGCATGTGGACATGGCATTTCATCAGTCTGAAAATGATTGCAAGAGCAAATCTTGTCATCAATCCTTACCAAGTACGATGTTGTGTCATCATTAACTTGTTATGCACTGTCGCTTGATGGTAACACCTGATATAAGTATCAATAAAAATGATGTCAAAAAATGAAATATTGTTAACTGTCAATGTTACAATTATTTGGTTATGTCATAGTACTGTCAAGATTAGTCATTTAATCAAACAGATAAAATTGTCAAAATACCTCCATCCCTAGCGACTTCATCGATCTTTCTCTTAACATTCTCTCACATCTTGACCCAAGTTTTGTGAATGTTCTTTTTGCATCATTTGAATTCTTGTAAAACTACTTTTGTACTAAACAACGCAAGGACTCAAACAATGCTTCTATTGGGAAGTTTTTAGATGATTTAGTAATCGATTTCACCGACTCTACAATGTTTGATGTCATTGTAGAGAACCGGTTGGATGTCATGTGAGCTCAGGACCACTTATGATACCCGACGCGTCCTCCTCGTTAACAAATATATATCATGTTATTGGCAATGCTTTTAGACATATTGGATAAATTAAAATTTATAAACTTACCAAATATCCCCGTATATCAACATCGATTAAGTCTAGCATCCTCATATGGGTTTCGAATTCTGATATTGTGTATGCTCTCGCTGCCGAGTTGAAAGGTTGTCTTATGAATTTTGCTTTTTTACCAAAACGCTTTTTCATATTCTGATATAGATGATAACTAAATACTCCGTGCATTGCACTTGGATAAACTCTCTCAATTGCATTTTCTATACTTCCATGTCGATCAGATACAATAACCAGTCCGTCACGTTGTCCGTAAGCTTCTTTCAAACGAAGAAGAAACCACTCCCACGAATAATGATTTTCCGAATCACCAACACCAAAAGCCAATATGAAAATGTTGTTATTAGCGTCTTGTGTACACGCTGTAAATAGAGTCCCACCGTAACAACCAGTCAAAAATGTTCCATCGATTACAATGATAGGTTTGCAATATTTCCAACCTTCTATTGACGCGCCCAATGCAACGAAACCGAACAAAAATCTGTTACCATCGTTTGTCTCTATTTTCGTACACGATCCGGGATTTTTTTGTTTCAGAATGTGAAGATAAGTAGGCAGTTTTCCAAATGATACTTCCGGATCACCTCTTATTATTTCTAGTGCACGTTCACGAGCTCTCCAAGCCTTCTCGTAACTAACAGATACCCCATATGTTTTCATCATATCCCATACGATATCGGCTGGTGTATATACTGTCCTTGCAGAGACATACCTATATTTTATGCAGCTAGCAATCAATGAACACGTAGCTTGTCTATGATCCCCAACGCAGCGTCCAATGAGCAAGTGTGACTGTTCTTTATGTCTCTAATTTTGAATTTCGTTGTCCTTACTATTATTGAAGCTCTAAGTCCCCATTTGCAGTTGTCATCCAAGCACTTCAAGACATACTCATTTTTGTCTGATTTATAAACCTTGAATTGAAATCGATGATGAATTGCAAACAATGCAAGACTTGTTACCAATAATTCTTTATTCTTAAACACTGCATTCCGTTTGACATCTTCAACACTAGGACGTTATATTACATCACTATCATTATCATC
Source organism: Forsythia suspensa (assembly GCA_023638005.1). Taxonomy (NCBI): domain Eukaryota; kingdom Viridiplantae; phylum Streptophyta; class Magnoliopsida; order Lamiales; family Oleaceae; genus Forsythia; species Forsythia suspensa. Next base: position 33,332,003 of record CM042666.1, read on the forward strand.
AACATTTTCATCAGGAAATGCAACATATTCACATATCGCAGATCCCATTTCTTCGATACTTCGCAATTTTGGATTCGATGAAATACTAAAACAATCATATATAGAATTGTACATTCTAACATCTTGCAATTGTCCAATATTATCTTCACCTGTAACTGTGTTACCCAAACAGATTTGATTTTCTTCAATGCAAACCACCATCTCAACATCTACACATAGTGGGAATTTCGTTAAGTTCGACTCGATCTTTTTAACTTTGTATGTAGAAATAAACTGAACTGTCGCTACAAATCTCGATTAGTGGACCATTTTCCATAACCTGATACTGTATCTTCATTGCATGCTGCGACTGATCTCTTTTTAATTCCTTCATTATTATCTCCACTAACTTCACGTAAGTACAATCCAAGGGTAATATTATCCCAACATTTTCGTAAGCCTCATAACTCCTTGTATGATTCCATTCACCATCGTAGTATACCAAAACACTAACATGATCCATTACTGCAAAATGAATTTTGTGTGTGATGCATTAGTCATTATCATACACCACAGTAACATTTGCCGCACACATAATGTTCATTAATAACTAGAAACAACTTACTCAATCTAAACGTGCACAATTATCGTTAATATTGTTTTGAAGCCTTGTTCAGTAACATGATATTAAGTAACATTGTTCTTCTAAATTGCACAGTAATGGTGTTCACACACTTTGATCAATGGATTGATTTACATTGTTCAATTTCACTTAATAGTTCTGACTGTAGTATCATTATCAATCTCGTTTTTTACAAATGAGGATACATTATCATCCTATTTACATATTAAATGGATCAAAGTATCATTAAACACAACAAATATCAACACAGATGAAAAACACCAAAATCATCCAACATTTGATCAAATTACCTGGTTTTGGAATTAATAATTCTGCTCAACGTGCTGTAAACAAATCTAGCACACAGACGTCAACTGTGATTGTTACTTCTACGTCCTGAATATGAAAAATGGGGGATATGAATTAAAATAAGCATTAATATAAATTAACAGTGCTCAATCAAACATATAATTAGAAACATTGTTACCATTTCAACAACAACTATTTTAGATACCTGGGCCTTGCTGAAAGTTCAGAGAATTCGTAATGGAGGAATAGGAATTACGAATAGATTGCTGAATTGAAATCGGGTTACGAAGATACCTGCTATTGTAATAATACCGTGTGGAGGAAGGTTTACGAATTGGTTTTTGAATTTCAAAAATAGGAGTGATTTCAGGGGTGATAATCTTCCATAAATAACTGAAGTAACGGAAGGCTCCGGAATTGCAGAGTTTGGTTTGGGTTGCTGATGTTAATACCCGTATTTTAGTTATTATAATTTTTCAATTAGTATTATTTTATTATTTTTTCAAATCCAGTAAAAATGAAAGTGGATGAATAATTATGGGTATATATGTTAATAACCCACAAATTTAGGCATGGATTTGGTCTTGAAATGAGTCGGCTCTTGGGCTCTCCAAACGAGCTTACCCATCTCTGGCTCGTCAAGCCTACGGAACGAGTTGTGGGCTGCCTGTGAGCATGGCGAGCAGCCTGGCCCAATTACCACGGAACTCAAACATGACATCTAATTCGTTTATAGAATCAATTTCAATAGCCATCCTTCTCTTAAATTTCAAAAAATATTTCTATAATTCTTGCTGAAATCCCCAAATATTCTGCACATGTTTGTCGCCAATTTCAGAGTCCAGGCAAAAACAATTTTTTCGATTTCTTTTGGTAGTATCTGATTCTTCCAAAAATTTACACGACAATGGCGAAGTATCTCGATAATCAATGCATAAAATAAGGTATTTTTTATTTGCATTTCATTTTCGTACCTCGATTTCAATCTACTAGTTCGTTTTGTTTTGTTATTGCAACATTTAATTTTATTACATTTTTCAGAATTTTGTCTTTTGATTATTGTTTTGTTGTTATTAAAGTATCAACATTAAAATTTGATTTTGGACTTTTAATTCGAAAAATTGAGAAAGTGAATATCATTGGATTTTGATGAACTATTTTCATGATTTGTTGACATGTTTTCAGTTGTTGATTTAATTGGACTTCAATTGAATTTGACATAGAGATTTGGTTTATTTATGTTTGAAGGATGGTGTTATTTTTATCAAATGTTAAAAGATTGTGATGTTGGTATTTTTGATGGGTAACACTGTTGTTATATTTTGAAGTAACATGCTATGTAACATATATTTTAAAGAAAGTAGCATGTTGTGTTACTAAGCTAGTAATGAATATGTTTATTGGTTTTTAATTTAGTAGTCATAATCAGTTTCTTGATTGTTTTTTGATATGATCCTTGCTCCTTTTGAATTTTTGGATATAGTATTATAGTGTAATACTTTTTCATTAAATATAACATATTCTGGATTTTTTTTAGATGATTTCACTTGTATATTTGGCTAACTTTTAAGCAAGGTTGTTAGGATTATATTTTGGGTAAATTGCAGCTAGTGTTTTCCACGCGTTTGAAACACGTTTCAGACTTGATTCTTAGTATTTAATTCTTGACATCCATCACCTCAACATTTTATATAATTAGCAGCCAATGCCCTTATGTCCTTATATAATTAGCAGTCAATGTCCTTACATAAGAGCATTGGCTGTTAATTATATAAAAGGTTAAGGTGATGGATACCGAGATTTAATACTGATGATACAAGTATAAATGAAATCAAAGATTGAAATATGTTTCGCAATTTACCCTTATATTTTTTGATCGAATTTGTAAAAAGTCTTACATATCATATCGAAGATTGTAAAATAATACTAAATAATGATTTAAAATATTTAAAAATAATAAAATAAAAGTTCTAAGAACAAATTAAAAAATATAAGTCAATACCAAGCTAAAACCAAATAATAAAATGTTACAAGTTCTCAAATACTTTACAAAAGGGAATTTGGCGCAAATGGTCCATAACTTTTATATTTAGTGCGAAATTGTTCCTAACGTTTATTTTTTAGTATATAAATTCATAACCCATGTGTTTTGATGCACAATTGATCCTTATTTGATGAAAAAAAAAAAACCAATATACCCTTAGTTTTAATAAAGAAAAAATTGCGAGTTGGTTTGCTAACTTTTACAAAAAATGCAAATCGGTTAGATACTTTTATTTTTTTTAATAAAAATTAAAGGAAACTAGTAAATTTTTTTAATTAACAATTTATTGATGAAATTGATAATATACTAAATTGTTTTGTATATTTTATGAACTATTATAAAATAATTAAAATTTAAGCTCATTGACGTTACCAAATACAATCTCTTTTTCAAATGGTGGAAGCGTCTGCGACTTATAACTGAAAGGGGCTCTTCTCTCCCATTCCCACTATGGTATAAGAGATAGTAGGAGAAGAATATATTTGAGAATTATGTAGAGTATATGTAATCAAAAGGTTTTTTTGAGAGAATGTCTGAAACGGAATGAGCTGCTATTTATAAGTAATTTTTCTACGTCTACGTGGCAAACATCCCAGCTATCGGGGGACACATGTCTTCATCCCAGAAAGGTGAAGTGAACTGGCAAGAGTATCTTTCTGTTGTAACCGTCGAATATCAAGCATGTGGAAAATCTTTGGGTATTATAACCTATTTTCAAACTGGACAGCAGAGCTCGAGTAGAAAGGTCGGTCGACACCTTGTATCGATCAAAGTATTACGTAGAGCCCCCAACTTTCTGGTCCTTCAATCTTTGGGCTCTCTACGTCAAACGCCTGGCTGAGCTCTCTACGTTGAATGCCAGGCTGGGCTCTCTACGTTGTAGACCTAGCTCGGCTCTTTGAACACATGACTATCATCATAAACTCCCTACTCATTAGTGATTATTATTGTTAGTGACTACGAACATTCATTTTTCAGCGAAATTTAGCTTATCAGTATTTGAGCAAGACACTCATTACCTTTTAAGGGGCAATCGTTTCTTTATAAATTCTTCATTTTCATTATTTTTAAAAAATTCATGATTAGAAAATGGTCGACCCTTCTTGGTAGGTCACAATGGTCGACTACTATGGTCGACCACCTTGGGTCGACCACTCTGGTCGACCGATTTCTTTGGTTGACCACCTTGGTCTCTCTTTTTTTTTTTTTTTTTTTGACTACTTTGCTTTCAATAACGATTGAGCTATTGAATTCATTATTCTGAATAATTATCGCCTAGTAACCTCTCATTCGTTGACAACTCATTTTCACGGGCAATTTAATGTGTTAACCAACCAGTGGGTTTATTCGCATATCACCCATCATCGCGGATGATTTAATGCGTCTACCCAACTGGTGGTTTTATCCGCGTATCACCTGTTAGTGCAGGTGAGTCAATTTGTTAACCAACCAGTGAGTTTATCTGCCTATCAGTCATCATCGTAGATGATTTAATGCGTCTCTATCCAACTAATGGTTTTATTTCGTCAAAGTGGACATAATTGTTTTAAGTAATGCCATTGTCCAAAGGTCGCGAAGATCTATGACTTGGTAGGGGCACCGGGACATCCCAGCTATGCTGGCCTTTCCTTAACCCCCTCATCATTTGCCATTGTCTCTGCTTTTTATTGATTTGAGACATAGAATTGGTTTGCGGAATGATGTAATCCTTTAGGGGGATCAGTGCATAACATTACATCGGAACAACTTGTAATGACTTTATTGCAACGAAAAGAAAAGTAGAGAACCGCTCCCGGGTACAACTTATTGATAATATTGTTTGAGGTGCTCAACATTCCATGACCTACCCAATTGTTTTCCTTTCAGGTATTTCAAGCTATAAGCTCCTTTCCTAACGCTCTTGATGACTTCGTATGGTCCTTCCCATTTCGCTCCTAGCTTGGGAGGAGGGTGCCCTATTCTTGTAGCATTTCATAGTACCAAGTCCACCGCTTGAAAAAATCTAGGTTTCACTTGTCGATTGAAGTACTTTGCTGCCTATCGCCTGTATGCTACTGTTCTCACGGCAGTCTTCTCTCTCACAACTCCAGTAGGTCGAGCTCAGTTCTGGTTGCAGTAGGGTCGATCTACGGCTTGTCATCCTACATTTCGGGCTCAAGATTTCCATCGGTACAACAACCTCCATTCCATAAGAGAGCTTGAATGGAGTTTTTCCGGTCAATCCTTTGGGTGTAGTGTGATAGGACCATAGTATGTTAGGTAGCTCATCAGCCCACATATCCTTTTTCCTTTTTTAGTCTGGTTTTAAGTCCCATAGAATTGTTCGGTTCGTCACCTCTACTTGTCCGTTAGCTTGGGAATGCGCCACCGAGATGAGCTATGTCTATGTGGCTTTTCACGAAAGCCTTGAAACCGTGATTGTCAAACCGCCACCATTTTCGAAGAATGACTATTCGGGTATTTCAAATCAGATATGATATTCATCCACAAAATGCTTTGAATCTTGGGCCGTAGTAATGGTTCTAGTGGTTCACCTCTACCCATTTTGTAAAGTAATCTATAGCCACCGGAAGGAATTTTCTTTGCCCTTTAGCTACTGGCAAGGGTCCTAGGATGTCTATCCCCCACTGGAAGAAAGACGCTCTCGCCCGTTTCTACTCCGGTGTAAGAGTCAGTAGGAGAAGAATATATTTGAGAATTATGTAAAGTATATGTAATCAAAAGTTTTTTCTGAGAGAATACCTGAAACGGAATGGGTTGTTATTTATAGGCAATTTCTCTACATCTATGTGGCAAACATCCTAGCTCATCAGGGGGGGACACTTGTCTTCATTCTGAAAAAGGCAGAGTGAGCGGGCGAGAGCATCTTTCTATTGTAAATGTCGGATATCAAGCATGTAAAAAATCTTTGGGTATCACAACCTATTTTCAAACCGGACAGTTGAGCTCGAGTAGGAAGGTTGGTCGACACCTTGTGTCGATCGAAGTATTACGGAGAGCTCCAACTTTCTGGTCCCTCAATCTTTGAGTTCTCTTCGTCAAACGCCTGGCTGAGCTCTCTACGTTGAAGGTTGGACTCTCTACGTTATAGACCTAGCTGGGTTCTCTGAACACCTGACTATCATCACTCATAATTATTAGCAAATATGTTAAATATTTTTTTATTACTATTAAGTAATTAAATTATTTAAAATTTAAAATTTTATTTTATTGTTACAACAAAAAAAAAAAGAAAAATGATTTTGTCACAAACTTGATGCTCACATACTTTTATTTAATTGAGTTGTTCGTTTATTAATTACAAATATTAGAGTTCCAACTGTATTTTTTATATTTTAATTTATCGTTTTATTATCGTTCAAAAATAAAGAACACATAATGTGTATATTAAGTTTTATTAGTATTTTTATGTTTTAAAAAATGTAGGATTAATTATGCTCACAGTCCCCATTCTTTCAGCTTTGTAACAATGCCAATATCGTTCCTATCTTTTCATTTATTTGTACAAATAGTCTCTAGATAATTTTTTGACCATTTTACCCATGACTTAAATAAATTAAAGAGAAAATAAAATTAAAAAATATTTGAAATCCCCAATCATTTTAAAAGTGTAAATAAATAATCATCTTTTTATTTTTTAAAATAAAAATAAAAATAAAAATATTTGAAGAAAAAAAACCAAAAAAGGTCTTATTCCTCACCTCCACCACCACAAGAGCCTGCTTGCTGCCCATTGAACCGCCAAGGTTTGACCTGGCAAGAACCGGGAGGAAAAATTCCATCCTGTTGTGTGAAGACCAGTGAGGATTTCTCCTTGGTTTTCGCAAAAACTAGAAGTGAGAATCAGAAAAAAAAAAAAAAAAAGTTAGGATCTATTTGTACTTTTAAAAATATTACCAATTACAATTTTTCATTGTATTTTCTTTTTCTTTTGTTATTTTAATTTATTTAAGTCATGAGCAAAATTGTTAAAAATTATTTGACGACCATATATGTGAATACATGAAAGGATGGGGACAATATCTACGAATAAAATTGAATGAGAATGATATTGTTACAAAATTGAAAGAATGATGACTGCGAGTGTAATTAACCCAACAATAAAATAAGATTGGTTTAGTATCATAAAATTATGGAAAATTTGTGCTTTTCGTTTCCAACCTTTACTGTTTGTTACTAATCTACTTTTAACCTTTTTTAAAGTTAAAAACAATAAAAAAAAGTTCCATAAATTTTCAAAAAGTACAAAGTATATTCTTCTTACCCACCATACTCCCACTCTCCACCATACTCCCACCTCATCTAGCGATGACAACGGGGTGGGTGTGTGGGACAGGGCAGTGCCGCCCCGCCCGCCCCCCCGCCCACCCCCCTTCAGTGGGTCGGCTCTTGTCCCGTTTAATTTAATTTAATTTAATTTGTATTTTGTAATCGTAATTTTTATTGAGAGGAATATATGAAATTATGAATTATGAAATGGAGAATTAAAGTTAATACTAAATTGTGTGGTTATAATTTAAAAAATAAATTGTGTATAATATGTTTACTAAAAAAAATGAAAAAAAATACAAATCAATAGGTCTTGGTGTAGTGGTTAGGAATTGTGAATCAATGTTTACACTCCGGGTCGACTCCTTCAACACCCATTTCATCAAAATATTTTTTAAAATTTTAAAAATTAAAAAAAAAAATTTGGGACGGGTCCGAGGCGGCAGAGTAGCTCCTCCCCGAACCCGCCTCGGGGCAATTTTCCCCACCCTTACCCGTCCGAATACCCGATTATCCGGGCGTGGTAAATTTCCATTCCTAACCTCATCCCACCACGGTTATCGTCTCCACACCATCTCCACGCCCGCCACCACCACCACACCACATCCACTCAATTTTTTCATTAATGATGATTTATGAAGGAAAAAATTCAATCCTCTTAAATATGTCATTAAATATTCATTACTACCATAAATTTATCAAGTTCGGGGCCATCTATATTTTCACTACAATTAGAAATAGTAGGGTGAGTTTCTTTCTTGACTTCTTCAAGATTTGAAGACCATTTCGATAGTGCTCTCACCTTTTAACATAAAAACTATATAAAAAGGCACTCATCAACATGTCAAAAGATAGTGAAGAAGCTCACTTGTCTCGCACTCAATGCAAGCGAGATACTAGGTTTGGATACGGAGGATGATTAGCAATCCGAGCCTTGGTAATATCTAATATTTAAAGTCACGTGACCTCGGTTTACCAGCCCTTTAAAGCCAACTGTGGACTATGATTCACAATCCCATTAGGATTTGGACATGAAATGGAGGGATGAATATGTATAACTGACATATTTAAGGAGACGAAATATCTTGCAATTAATGAAATATTGGGGGCTGTCATCAATGGCACCCTTGTTTCTACCATTTGATAGTGGTGAAGGTGGCGGCTGTGGTGTGGTGGGTTGGTGAGTGGGTGAAGACGAAGATACTTTGTACTTTTTGAAAAGTTATGGAACTTTTTTTTTGCAAGTTTTCCTTATTTTTTGTTATTTTTAGCTTTCTTTTATTTTTATTTATTTAAAAATGATGCAAATCCATCATTGTCTATCAATAGAGACGTGATTTGTAATTAAGTGAAATGTTGGTAATGTTTGGTGCTAAAAAAAAAGTTAATGGTAGATTAGTAACTAAAAACAAAAGTTGGGGACGAAAAGTAAATTTTTTCCATAATTATGTACATCATTTTGTAATTTATTTAACTTAATTTTTATTCAAATTATTCACATCATATAACAATTACATATACTTAAAGCAAAATAATTTTATATTTTTTTCATATGAAAAATTTAATTAACACGATTATAATGATATATTTAATATGCTAAATTAAATATTATTTAATAAATCGGACACATTTACACATTTTGCAAATGTTAAGAACTCGATTACAATTTTTCTTATTAAAACTAACGGCATATTATTTTTTCATCAAATAAGAACTAATTGTGCATCAACACACATAGATTAAGGACGTCCGTGACAAAAAATAAATGTTAGTCTATTTTCGCATTGAGGACAAATATTAAAAACTATTTGTGCCAAATTCCCATTTACAAGAGATCCACAAAGAACGCGTTTTTTTTTTTTTTTTTGTCAAAATAATAATTCGAATCACGATACTAAGCATATAACTTTTCAAGCATGACGTCAATCATCATAAAGAACATTTTCATCATTTGTATCAAAGGTTGCGTCGTCGCCTCCATTAGGATTGGGGTCATCCACTCGAAGCTCATCGTCAATATCATTGCTTCTTCCAACATCCTCCATGAAAATATCATCATCTTCTTCCCTATGATCTTCTTCAAAAAAATTCAAATATTTTTCTTTCTAAATATTTTTAAAATATGTCATCACTTGCAGAGGTGGCAAAACTGGCCTAGCCCACGGGCCGCCCATATAACCCGGATTTTGGGTTGGGCTAGCCTTGGTCCAAACAAAACCAGGGCTATATGGCTTTGACCTTACAGCCCGCAAATTTTTTTTTCTCATTAATAATAATCACTCATTTTGTGGATAGCCCTAATACAAAATTCAAATAATATCAATCTAAAATGGCATAAGCCCAAGTCTCCAACTTAAATTGTCTTCTTTTGAAACATTAGTCCAAAAATCCCAAGCTCCAACATAAAATTGTTTAGATTTAATTAAAATTTAGTTTAATTCAAGTTTCAATTCAAATTATGTTTGATTTGACAAGTAAATTATTTATTTTAAATTTATTTATAAGTAAACTTTTTAATCAAACAAGTAAATTATTTATTTTAAATTTATTTATAAGTAAACTTTTTAATCTAAGCCAAACATGCTTATATCTCACAACAATAAGACTTGCATGCTTTTACTATTTATATTTTTTTTAAAAAGGTGTCCAAAAATAGTTTACAATTAACAAAAAAAAAATTATTATTTTGAAAGAAAATTGATGTTTATCTATTAACTAATACATGATAATCCCAATTTTATAAATAATCTCTTAAAAATCTCAAAATATATGTTGTCTAAGTTTATCTAATATTGTATTTGATACAATGTATTAGATTGTATAAAAATTATTTAAAAAAAAAATTAAGACCGGATTGGCCCGATGAATTTGACTCAAGCTAGCATATTTCAGCAAGCACAAAATTGGGCCAGCTTATCCAATTTCAAGTGTAGCCTTCACCTGTATAATGCTTACGTGTAGAACAATTTAATATATTTCACTATATACAAAAGTTAACATAAATTATTTACAAAAACGTACATGATTCCATTAGACCCGTTGTAGTGGCACTTTCATCCCCGCTATCATCACTATCATGTGTTTCTTCTCGAGCTTCTCGTCATGTAGTGGCGCCTTCATCTTCACTTTTATCACTGTCATGTGTTTTTTTTCGAGCTTCTCGTTGTGCAGCTCGACCTAGAACGTCCAACCATTTTTCCTGGTTGTGCAAGAACTGGATACTCCTTTTATGTTATTCATTCATTATCAAAATAGATATGATCGGAACAAACACCAAATTGTTCATCTTTTGATTTTGCACTAGTATTTTTTCATCTTAATTGTCTCTCTCTTAACTTCAAGTTGTACATGACAAACACCAAATCATTCATCTTCTTTTGGTATAAACGATTCCTCCTCTTTGAGTGTGATGATAGAAATAATGACAGCTGTTATATGTTGTCTGTCAATAGTAGCACGTTTTGGCACGTCCGCCTCGTTGGTATCATAAGCTCGTCTCTGACAGATAGATAACAATGACCCAACTACCATTCGGCTATCCAGACAAGCAACCTATAAAATGGCAATTATCATTGATAATTGAGAAGATGAAACACCAGCAATTGAGAAAATTAAACATCTCTCATTAGCTCCTAATAATGAGGGAGATGAATGGACACCCGTCTTCAATAACTGCAGGTCATTTCTATAAATAGAGGCCAACCCCCCAGATAAAAATAAAACACACAATTCTTATACACTCTATATTGCTATTCTGCACATATATTAATTATCACACCGGAGTGGACACAGGAGAAAAAAGTTCCGCCATCTTTTGCAGGTTTTCACCACTATCATAGCTGTGCTCGAAGGAGGAGAAATCACATAATATATCTAAAATTTTAAAAGTTAACATAGTCTAACAACATTTAATGACAACATTTAATGACAAGAATAAGTAACCATATCAACTGAACTAATTTTAACTTTACCATCTCAAACAAACTCCAATTTCGTTCACAGATCGAAGAGCTACAAGTCAAACTCAATACTCTAATTGCAAATCTTTTAATTTCAGGACATTCATCTCATTAAGAATCCCACCATTCAGCTGCATTTATTCAATATATTACACATTTATGCAACATTAGAATAATATTTATTACTTTATTATCATTATATAAAATCTCAACAATAGAAATAAAAGAAAAATGGGAAACCTTGTCTTTTCTTCTTCCTTGTTAAGATTGTCGATTCTACTCCAAATAATCCTTTTGCCTTTTTTGAATTTATCAATTTCAACTCTTTCATTGGAATCACGTATCATTCTTTGTAAAGTTTCTTCTTAATCTCTAAAGTAACTTTAAACTCGGGACAATAATGATAATATGTATCCGAATAATAAGCCGCTACGTACAAAGGTCTATTAAGTTGGAGCTCCCATCTTTGATCAATTATACCCAATATAAGCTTGTAACTACATCAAAAAAAAAAAAAAAAAAAAAAAAAAAAGATAAAATAAATGGAAGTATAATTGGTTTTTCTTTTGAACATTTTTTAAATTATTGGGTATTTTGGTTTTTGCACGATTGATTTTCTACCTATATTAAAAGTGTGGATGTTTGGTTTACTATTCAAAATGGTCAATCAAAGTTGTTTCCTACCTATTTGTCATATCCTACCTATATTAAAAGTGTGGATATTTTGTTTACTATTCAAAATGGTCAACCAAAGTTCTTTCCTACCTATTTTCCTACCCATATTAAAAGTGTGGATATTTGGTTTACGATTCAAAATGGTCAACCAATGTTGTTTCCTACCTATTTGATTTAAAAAATTTGTAACATAATTATAAGAATCCAAATATGAATTCATCATAATTAAATATGATATTTGTTCACGTTTCTAAACTAATGGCATGTAAATTGTAATTTTAAAAATTATGTGTATGTGAATAAATTAAGTATTTTAATGTCATGCATATATTAAAATTGTGGATATTTGGTTTACTATTCAAAATAGTCAACCAAAGTTGTTTCCTACCTATTTGGTTTAAAAAATTTGAAAAATAATTATAAGAATCCAAAGATGAATTCATCCTAATTAAATATGATATTTGTTCACATTTATGAAATAATGGTATGTAAATTGTAATTTTAAAAATTAGGTTTATGTGAATAAATTCAATATTTTAATGTTTTTTATTATTTTTATAAAATTTAATGGAACATGAAATAAATATGTAATTCTTGAAAATATGGCATGTGAAGTGTAATTTACACTTTTTATACGAAGAACTAGGAAGTGTTTCGGAAATTTGAACGTGTAATATTCTCCAAAGTAACGTCAATAAATAGAATTTAAAATACATTTTGAAATCCAAACCAACATATGTAAAATGAAATCCTAGAGGAATTTCATATGCATCGTTCTGTGAGTACAAGTTGCGGGACTTGATCAAAAAGTGTTTCAACTTCGAATGTAAATTTCAAGATAATTGTGGCTTTTTTACATAGACCGAAAGAAAGTATTTTGTGAGTAATGCAATAAGGTAGAACACATTATAAGGGAGATTAGTAGACCAATATTACTATAGTAATATAATCAAAATATTTGGTTTTATTGACTTTCTTCACACAGTGAAACTTGGATGTTTTTAAATCCATATCCACGTATCTGTTTGCTTTTTCTTTGAATTTGAATTCATTCTGATTATATAAGCTTACACCAGTTAATTCTTTGCATCGTCTTTAACAATCGACCACAAATATGCAAAATATATATTTAGCATAATTTTGGCTACTTTTATATCAATTTTGAATAAACTAAGTTATGATAATTCCAAGTTTTCAAGGCATTGTCTAATTAAATAGTCATGATGAATGATGCTTGACATTAGAATTAAAAATGTTGTCATTAATTTGGATTCATTTTTCGTAAATCCAGGTTTCTAGAAAAACAAAACGTAAGATATTTTCGAATCTTATAGTGAAATGACAATAAGATAAAGGAAGATAATTGACAAATTCAAAGTTGTTGTGAAATGCTTTGAACAACTTTTTGGTTAAATTTGACGACATGTGAATTCTGATTTTTGTTTTTAGTTATTTTGGAGTTTGAATTTTAGAAGAATTGTAGTTTTACTATTTATTAGATTATTAAATTTGCAGTTTTTTTTAATTATTTTAGAAAGTTGAACTTTTACTTGTTATTTACTTTTATAGTCTTGTTTGTTTTGAATTTTTGTCGTGTGTTTTTACTCGTAATTATCTTTTCTTATTCGATTGAAAAGCATATGAGTTGTTACTTTATTTTTGTTTAGGAGTTTGAATTTTGGAAGAATTGTATTTTTATAGTCTATTAGACTATTAAATTTGTAATTTTATTATTTCGAAAAACATTTGAAATTTTGTTTTATTAGTTTCTTTTTCTTTGTGTTAACTGAAGACACTTATAGTTTTATTCAATAATTTTAAATTTAGAAATTTTAGTTTTGTTTTGTTGTAATTTAGTAATTTTAGTTTTAACTTGGAATTTTCTTCTGATTGCTTGTCGTTGAAAATGTACTATCATTTGAGACATTATTTAATTTAGAATATGGTTTGTTTAGTTGGAATTGAATAATATCATCATTTATTGAACTATATGAGTTTGGAATGAAAATTGCTTGTTTATTTATATATAGAGTTTTGAAATGCAACATTTTAGTAGATGAGTGATCTCCTACCCCCAGTGGGCAATTGTTATGTTGCTTACATTCAATGTGTCACTTGTACATTAGATTAATTGCCCACATAAGTAAATATCATATCAACAACTCAACTTATTGTCATTTTTCTTTTGAATATTAATGTAATTCTACGGTATTATTTCTAAAATGACATGTTTGCTCATTAGCAATGCAAACTCTACTTATTGCTTTAGAAAATTATATTTAAGATATCACTTTTTTACACATGGGTGGTTGTGGAACAATTTTAATTGTAATTAATATGTTTATTGACTTATTTACTTTTTTACACTTTTGTAGGCTATTTTTGTCATAATCTCGACTTGTATTAAATACATACAACTTCACTAGCATGATTAATTAACAACTGCAAAGTGATTTATTTGCTTTTAGAAATTATGTTGTTTTAAGAGTTTTAATTCGATCATGAAACGACTTGATCAATTAACTTATTGATTATCTCCAGAACTTCATCTAAAGCAATAAATAAGATTTGTATGAACTTTTTATTCTGCAACTAAACATTGTGATGATCGAATTGGCACACTTTCCAAAGAAGCCTATTTTGCCGTTGTTGAAAATCTAAATCTTTGATGATGTAAGTTCAATTCAACTGACTCTTTATCTTTTATTTAAGTTAATTAAAAAAATTGAAATTAATGTGCAGATATTGTTGTAGATAAGTATGCCCAAAGTCTTATTCTAGAGCAAATGTGAAATTTCTTAATGCAAAGGCATTCAACTTTCTTTACGTGATTAAAATATAATAACTGAATGAACTCGGGCTTCAAGGAGAAATGCAAATTCGGGAAAATGGTACTTAAGAATAGTGACTTTTATGAAGTAAATTAAATTCAATTTTTTCATATGTTTGAGTCATCTACTATAATAAATTTTAATAAATTAAGTTTTAAGTTATAAGCATACTTTTTAAGTTTCAATCGCCTAATTTGTTAATATTAATTTTTTTTATTTAGATTACTAATATCAAGTCAATTCATAAAAAGAAGATATAATAAATGTTATTACGTTCTTAATTATCAATACATCACGTGCATCGCACGTGCTCACACTAGTGTTAATAGATAAATCTGATTGGAGTGACATCAGAACCCACCATTCTAAGAACCTTGACAAGTGGCATTGCATCCTTCAAACAAGAAACAACATTGTTTCCAAAAACATCGAGAATCCAAAACTATTGCTTGAACATTTTTTCCTTCTTTGAAGACTGTATATATAATTGGTTGGGAATTGTGACCAATTCTTTTATTGTTCATAGGATTTTTGTTCATAGAGAATAATGAAACAGAAAAATATATAAAAGATAGAAAGATTTATGAATTTGTCAAAGTTTTCACTCTATGAAAAGTTGTTACAATCATATAGTGAACAAGATTTATTCTCCAAGTATCTTAAGAAAAATAATATTCTAAATTTTACCACACCCACCAATTTCTACTCTTTAAACAATCCATAAAGAGAACAAGAAAAACAACCGAATGCTAAGCTTACAATTTTTCTCTCAAAAAATCCTCAAGTCACATATATAAAAAGAGAATAAATTACGTCAATTTATAGTTGACACATGTTCTAAAGTTCTTCCAAGTTTCGACTGCAAATGTGTTCAAAATTTGAAAACTTGTTTAATTTTAGTCACCAAATATAATATAGTATAATATTATATCATATCTTTCTTTTTTTAACAATTTATGCATCATTTGATTTTGACAAATTTTGAGAAAATATCCCAACATTCTTGACTTCCATTTATTCAATGTAAATATCGTCATTAGTGCTCATTTCTGCTAATTTAGGCATGCCAATATTAAATATGCTGTGGGTCTAATCAAATCTCTTCCTTTAGTAAATTGTTTCAACCAAGTTAGGAGCAATGTCATTCATATCCATTGCAATTGTCTGTTGATGGAGTTTTGAGTTTTTTTTACACAATCTTCAAGCATTAAATCTATTCAACGAGCAACACAATGAGTCAAAAATAAGATTTTTCTCTTCTCCATGAATATCTCCCCAGCTAGTTTGTAGTTGGCGGTAGAGACGGATCCGGAATTTTGTAGGTCAAACTGTTATTAAAAAAAAAAAAATTACACGGACTATTACTAAAAAAAAAAAAATTTGACACTATAAAAAATTACTTTTTCGAGTGGCGGGGCCCGTGCTACGATCCGGTCCGCCCCCATCCCTTCCTTCCCCCCTCCTCCCTCCGCTTATGGTTGGTAGTATTGTGTTGGGTTGTATGTTTAAATAGTATAAATTTGTCAGAATAAAATGACAATTTATATTGAATAAAACTTTAGTTTGTATTCATTTATTATTATTGCATTTGTTTAATATTGAGCATGTAAATAAAGTGTCAATGATAACTTGTAATAATATAAGTTGGGTGCTTGCGTTGAGAAGCATAGTGTGACACAACCTATATTTTGATCATGAATAAAATTGTTCACAACTAATGTGTGAGAGTTGGCGTCTTGTCTTAGGAAGGTTGTAGTGTTCATTATTTAATCATTCGAGTATGTGATTTGTCCTTATCGCAGAAATAGTTTAATGGTAACACTAGTACACTTAGAGTGTATTGAACGGACTACATGTCGAATTTAATTATATAGCATAGTCATGGGAAAAATTAAATTCCACTTGATCACCGAGTATTTCATCTAAATCCCTTGATAGGATTGTGTATATATTTTCTTTAGTTTGATGGTTCTTTGATTCACCAATGTGTGAGATTAATTTAATTGATCAAATATCTCATTGAGTTGGGAGCTTGAAAGTGAGTGAAGTAGAGAACACGAATTAGTGTCGGGAACTATTGCCCTAAAAAATGGGTCGAGTGACAACTTAAGTATTTTACATTGAGCGGTTATAAATCGAGCTTTCGGTGTTGAGAACTGTAGGAGTTTTAGTAGTGGTAGGTGTTTAATTCTTAAAGAATGTTACTATGTCCCACAAACAAAGTGGAATCTAATTCACTTTTCTTGTTAATAGGACAAGGTTATTCTCTTGTTTTTGGCACTAACGTGCCTTACTTTTTGATGAATAAAGCTCCTATTTGTGCCGAATAATTGATGTATGGTCTTTATATATATTAAACTATTTCACAAATGAAATTAATAATACTTCTGCAAACCATAATAACCAAAATGCATACCGTACTAGTGATAAGTATCTATGACATCTTAGACTTTGACACATCAACCTTAACATAATACAAGGATTGACAATGAATGGTTCCCTCAACTCAATTAAGGCCGAACCATTTTTAGTCTGTGATTCATGTTTGGAAAGAAAGATGACTAAGAAGTTCTTTTTTAGCAAAGGAACATAGAGCCAAAGAAGTATTGAAACTAGTTTATTCTGAAGTGTATGGACCCATGAGTATACTTGCGATAGAGGGCTACGAGTATTTTATCACTTTTATAGATGATTACTTTAGATTCGGATACATTTATCTAATGACTCGAAAGTCGGAGGCATTTGAGAAATTCAAAGCATATCGGACTGAGATCAAAAAATATTTGAGTAAAAGTATAAAGACATTTCGATCAGATCGAAGTGGCGAATATCTTTTAGAAAAATTCATTGATTACTTAACATAAAATGGTATAGTTTCTCAACTGATTGCGCCTGATAACTCCAACAGAACGGCGTTTCAAAAGAAAAAAAAAGGACATTTTTAGATATGGTTAAGTCAATGATGAGTTTTTCAACTCTACCTATCTCATTTTGGAGATATGCACTGGAGGTGGTTGTATATATTCTTAACCTAGTTTCATCTAAGTCTGTTCCAAGACTCTCATAGAATTTTGGAATGGGCGCAAACCACATCTGCGTCACATCTGAATTTAGGGATATCCAGCTCATGTGTTGAAAGAGAAGACAAAAAAGTTAGAGTCTATGTCAAAAATATGTCTGTTTGTGAAATACTCTAAAGGTACTATGGGATACTATTTTTATTGTCCTCTAGTTATGAAGGTTTTTTCTTAGTACAAATACGACCTTCCCGGATGATAAATATATTAATAAATGTTAGTCCAAGAGTATGGTTGTTTTGGAATAAATTAGTGGGAGCGATTCCACGATATTAATTTTTGAAACACAACCCAGTGACAGACGATCCATGGTATTGCAAACACCCAGGGAATGTTATCTGAATGGGAGAATTGATTCATCATCTAATCACATAGATCAAGAAAATATTCAAGGTAATCATAAGGAATTTGTGTCATCTGAAGGTGATACCAACATTGGTAAAAATGTTACGATTCAAGATCCATCGTCCTTTAGGCAAAGCCAGATGATCATCAGGAAACCTTCTAGGTACTTGTTAGTAGGATAATTCAAACAGGCGATCTTCGTATAACAAGTAGATGATTCGACTTCATATAAGGAGGCTATGGAGAAAATGGTAATTTTATTGTGCTTTATGTGGACGATATTCTACTCATATGAAATGATGTAGGAATGTTATCATCTCGTGGCGTGGTTGGCCCAACAGTTTTCATATGAAGGATTTGGGCAAAGCTAACTATATTCTAAGGATTCAAATCTTAAGAGATCAAAAAGAACAAGCTGATAGTTTTGTCCCAAGCTATATATATTGACAAGATGTTTGTTAGATTGTCATGCAAGATTTCAAGAAGGGCAATTTGCTATTCAGACATAGAATCCAACTATCTAAGGAGCATTCCCAAAGAAACTCTTGAAGAAATAGATGACATGGGTAGAATACTTTATGCGTTTGCATTGGGTAAACTTCATGTATGTTATGCTATGCACTAGACCTTACATTTATTATATTTTTAGTATGATAAATTGTTATCAGTCTAGCCGGACCAAAACATTGGGTGATTGTAAAACATTTCTTTAAGTACCTTTGGAGAACAAGGAACTATATCTTGGTTTACTCTTCACCATTGTGGTATATAGATTTCTATTTTAGGATTATACTCTAGAGCAAGTGGAAGAATTATTGGGTTGTATGCCCAAATAGTATAATTCTGTTGTAATAAAATGACAATTTATATTGATAAAACTTTGGTTTATATTCATTTATTATTATTGCATTTGTTTAATATTTAGCATGTAAATAAAGTGTCAATGATCATTTATGATAATATAAGTTGGGAGCTTGTGTTGAGAAGTATAGTGTGACACAACCTATATTTTGAACATGAAAAAAATTGTTCACAACTAATGTATAAGGGTTGACGCCTTGCCTCAAAAAGTTGTAGTGTTGACTATTTAATTATTTGGATATGCAATTTGTCCTTATCGCATAAATTGTAATGGTAACACTAGTACACTTGGAGTGTATTGAATGGACTACAAGTCGAAATTAATTATATAGCATGACTGTGCGAAGAATTAAATTCCACTTGATCATCGGGTATTTCATCTAAAACTCTTGACATGATTGTGTATATTTTTTCATTAGTTTGATGGTTCTTTGATTCACCAATGGGTGAGATCAATTTAATTGATCAAATATCTCGGTGAGTTGGGAGCTTGAAAAATGAGCGAAGTAGAGAACACAAATTAGGTAGAAACTGTAGTCTCTGAAAAATGGGTCGAGTGATAACTTAAGTATTTTCTATTGAACGATTATAAATATGAGCTTAGTGTTTAGTGAGGACTAAACTTCGGCATCTGTGAATTAGCTCACTAGACCATTGAAGAAAATGTAACTTAAAGTTAGAGAGAATAATTAAATGGGCAAAACGATCATTTATGCTTATACATAATTATACGATCTCGGACAGGGATGAAATATATATACGGTAGGTCAGAAGAAAACATTACAACTTCTGTAATCTTATATATTCCGAGACGCAATCTTTTGCCTTTAGTGTAAAAGCAAGATACTAATAACTATATCGAGCGGTCTAGGATCGACTATACTTAATCTAATTATTGGAGCTTGAAAAATATATGTCTGGATAGGTCATGTGGTAGCTCTATAAAATTTTGTGCTTAATCACGCTTATTATGAATGTTTTGGATTTGATTGTAATTGTGATATCAGTTCAGAGATTACTTCTATAATTAAATCAATACTAAGCTAATTAGACTTAGATGCAATTAGGACTATTGTCCTATTTATATCACATTGCATGCGACGTAAAATAGTTCCAACAATTAAGAAAAGATGATAGAGAAAAATTTTAAGTCTTGTTTGACTTGAATTTTATCTTATTGATTTTCTAAATCTGTCCACTCCAGAAATTAATTTTTGATTCAATTAAAAGGTGCCCACACACCGGTGTAATCTATACTTTGGAGAATACCATAGAAGACTTCAATGTTGGGAGTACCAATTTCGTGAATCAAAAGCGAAAAGTTCGTAAATCAGATTCAGATCTAATATCGTTTATCGATTCAGGTACAATACAAAACTCTTAATATTTAATTATAATAAACATGTGAACGCCTAGCAAAGATCCTAATTTATTGAATTAAAGATTTTTTCGTGCCAGTTTCCAACAAATCCCTACTTGCACAACATTTTTTTCACCAACTTATCTCAAGAACTTTTAAGGTATCAATAGAGCACACATAAATAGTTAATTTAGGACTATTCACTAAAAAAATTACTAATGGTTCTTTTGTTTCTATCTATCCAACCAGAATACGTTATTGTGCAATTTGTTTTCCTCCACTCTTCTCCATACTCTTCCAGTAAGTTCAATGTTCTAGCCACTCTTTCTTTAAATATATATCTCTTATTTCATGTGTATATCAATTGAAAAACCAGAAGTATTTTCAATGTATTGAATTCTCATATGCTGCTTGTTCTAAGGAAAATTGATTGTTGAATAACTAGCTAAAGTTGAGGCTGAATTTTCAATATTTTTGGAAGAAATTTAGGGTGAACTTTTTGGGCCCACTCACCATCCATGTAGACCATCTAGAAATTTTATGATATCAATATATAAATCCATTAGATGACCACACATGTGTTTATTGCATACTCATAACTTTGGCGTTTGCAAGATCATTTGCTAAATTATTCAATTACGGATATAATTTCCATATAGCACAATTAAGACACCCGTCTTGATAATGTTAGTGAGTTTACATCCCATTTTTTATGATTAGTAGTTGAGATAATGATGGAACATTTTATTGTCTATGGTTTAGTAGAATATTTATTAAACGCTTCTAGATAATTTTAAACAATTACCATTAAGAACAAAATGCTTCAATTTCTACTTAGGAGATGGTATTTTACATGCAACTATATTGGTACTCAAATACCAATATCAAGTTCTTCTCATTTTAGTTGGCTTATGATCATGAGTCTTATATTTTTCATTTAATTTTCTTTAGTTGTGCAATATATATATCTTAATTTGTCCACCACAATGTACAAAGATGGGTCTTTAACGAAGTTGGGAATATATATTGGGCTTGAATCCCTTAATAATTGATATTATATGGTGTCATATGCTGATCATTATTTTGATAAGATTATTTTCTCAACATTTGGAGATAAATGAAGTAGTTGGAAACATGAAAAAGCATCATATTATATTTTCTAGATTATCGCAAAAGATAATACGAACCAGACGGTCGATAAATTATTTATTTCGTAAGTTATACAATTGATATATGCATTTTCTGACTATATAGATTAATAAAATCTCATATACAAGCTATAAAATGCTCCAACTCGGATTGATGTTCTGGAAGAAGATTTGTTAACATTATATCTGATAAATTAATGACACGCTTGAAGTATGGTGACATTTGATTACAAAATAAAAATCATCAAAAGAAAAAAAGAAAAAGAAGATAGTAAATATAATCCATTGAAGATGCGTATACTCTTAGAGAGTATATAGACATAAGTAATCGTAAAATTCTAGAAGAGGTTCAATACTTGAATATCAAAAATTAAAGGATCTTGAAAATAGAATCGAAAATAGATAGTTGTCGATAAAATACTTATAATACAATATAGTGCACAATATTATGAACAAAAAATGGGGATGTTGAATCAAAATCCGTCAAAGAATGTCAATGTAGAAATGATTAGTCGAAATAAAAAGACGCAATCCAGTGCAAAATTGAATTTGCTAATAAAAACCTAAAATTTTTAGAGCAAAAGAAATAAGAAAAATAAAGTCGTAAGATATAATACACGATTTTCAACAAAATGACTTTTGTAAAGACTTATATAAATAGATAATTCTCCTGGTGTATGCAACCACAAGTCAATATCTTATTAGCCTATCAACGCATAAAACTTGATATGCGTATAATGAATATGATTATAACCAACTCATCTGACATGACTAATAATACTATGTATATAATTTTTCTTGAATATGCCTGAAGTATATAGTTTAACTTTTAGAAAAACTTAATCGATCACATTACAGATCTAAAGTAATATTACCATGATTGAGATTAAATACACGATGCACTCTTTTTCTTTGACCGAAATTTGTCTCATTGGATTTTCCTGACAAGATTTTTAATGAGACAACTTTCATAGCATATTCAAAAAGAATAATAAACTTTTTTTTTCCTTTACTAAGATTTTCACACGGGTTTTTCTTATTAATTTTAACGAAGCATATTCTTTGTATAAATGACATCCAATGTGAAGTGTCATTTAATATTATAATTATGGTCATCAATAACCTACAATATAGATGGGTATCCTCAACTTAGATTTTAACAGTTTTCTTAATATTTATGAATTTCAATAGATTTCATGAATTTGAAGAGAATTTCACGGATTTTATAAGAATTCAACATAATTCTATGTTATAGATTTCAATAGATTCTTATGAATTTATATGAATTCTCATAGATTTGTGGTCGTTTTGTTAGAAATGGTAATATTATATTATTTTTATTCTAAATAGTTCAAGTGATATCCTACATAAACAAATATTTTGAGTAGAATTTTGAAAAGAGAAAAATCCTTGAAATATAAGGAATGAAGACTCTTACTCAATTCTGAATTAAGAAAATTGACTAAAGAGCAATGTTTCATAGGAAAAAATCGAAATAAAGTGTAATCTTTATTTTCTTTCAATTTGTCATTTTATAAAATTTCCTATTTCATATTCAATACTAGAGGAGAAATATTTATGATTATTTTTCTTCCAAAAGCAGCTGTTTAACCATATTGTATAAAAAATTATTTTATTATTTAAAAAGATAATGCAGCAGTGTTACGAGTTGTGGGTAATCTTTACAAGTTCAAAAAAAAAAATTTTAGTGCTACATTGATTTTATAGTCCAATATCTAATTACACTATATGGTATTAGACTAATTATCTAATTAATATTTACCAATAGATTATTTATATTCTTCAACTTAATTATTTGGTTCAATGAATGATCATGGAGTATCAATAATGAATTTCAAAAAGCGGTATTTGACAATTGAAAAAAAAACTATTATTAAAATAAGAAATCAAATAATAATAAATTTCCATACTAATAGAAATTAAAATCAAGAACAAGTACAAAAATATGTGGCACAAATAGAGGAAAGCGGCATGAGATAAGGGTTGAATTAAAATTTTGAGGGTGGATCTAGAATTCTTAGAGAATTTGGTATTTATATTTATGGGCTAGAAATATTTGAAAATCTGTTTAAATCTTTTAATTAATGAAATTTTTATAAATTTACTAATTATTGGAGATACTTAGATTTCTAAATAATTTATTTAAATACGAGTTGAGGATAACTAAATTTCAATTAAATCTATTAAAATCTAAGTTGAAGATACTCTCTTACCCTCAATACAACTCTATGGTTATACTATTGTGTGTTACAAATTGTATATGACACCCATGAAGAGAGTAATGACAAGATTTAATTTTAATGTAATTGCGTCGACTATCATACTGACTATAATTAATAAGACTATCATGCTGATTATAGTTAATAAGGGATAATATATAAAGATGATATTGCTTGAAAGCTATAAGAAGACAACAATATGAAATATATTTCAACAATATTGTTTTATATAAGTTTTAAAAACATGGTGGAATTAAAAACATTGATGCGCGAGATATGGATGGGTATATACAAGAATTTTCATTTATTGAAATCATAAGAGAGTAATTGTATTCTTTTTTCTACGCTCAAGTTTTGTCCCTATTGAGTTTTTCTACAAAGGTTTTAACAAGAACATTTGATTACTCTAAATTTTAATAATTACTTTTTTTCTTTTGTTTGATATTTTTGTTCCACTTTGAGATTTTATCAAAAAAAAAAAAAAAAAAAAATTTAACGAGTCAATTATTGGGTAAATAGTTATTCAAATAAGAGTGTTGTAAAATTAAAAAATAATGATGAATACTATTTGGTCTTATCTAGAGATATCTATGTAGTTATTTACTTACCCCGGAAGAATCGTTTTATTCAAATTATAACTTTCATTCAAGTCGTATAAATATAGGTCATTATTATAACAAAAATTAACACACTTGGATTTTAACTTCTCTAATCTCTTGTATTATTTCAAGTTTATAACAATTTAGTGTTTGTTTTGTAATTTTTTTGTAAGTTATAAGCAATAAATTGTACAAAATATATAAATAAAAATTATAATTTTTATTAAATATGTAAATAAAAATAATTTTTCATCAACTCGTAAACATAAAAAAGCTCTACCAAACATTGCTCTCAATGAACCATTTGAAAAAGCGTGGACAAAAAGGCTTAACCTTCCATTTATAGTGATACTCCGCGTAGCAGTGAAGTTAAAGCTCAAAACTGACATAAATGGGCCAGAGCCCATCCCTCCATAAAAGACAAGCCATATTGTTTTCACCGGAAGCGCCGGTAGCGGGTGCCCTTATGGATTGGCGTTGGCCTTATGTACTTTGCAGATAACAATGGAAGACTTTAAGCCACTCATTTCGGCATCTTGTAGCTTGGGTCCCACTTCTTCTGACGCCGTCAAATTTCTCTCTATTCTTCCAAAATCATTTCGCAGCCTGCTTCGCTGAATGCACTAACGCCGTCAATCTGAGCTCCACGTGGCGAATGACAGTGTTTTACTTATATTGTTTTATATTATTTGGGAAAAATTGAAAGCACTACCTACAGGCTACAGCTACAAGGAATATACTATTATACTAATGTGCTGCTCTATGAGGAGATAACTATTTTGAGGTAATGGGGGTCTGTGCAAGTAACACATGTTCAATTTTGAAAATTATGAAATAAGTTTGAGAATTCAATTTTAATCATAAATTGAGGATATGTCATCTTTTTTGTTTCAAATTTGTAATTTTTTAAATTTAATGATTAATTTTATTTTAACGTATTCATTAGTTATTACTTTCATCCATCCCACAAAGATAGACTCGCTTTCCTTATTTATCTGTCCCAAATTATGCGCCACTTACTTTTATAGATAGTGTATTAAATTTTTCATTTTTCTAATATACCCTTATTTAATTTACATTGTTATCAACCCAAAATAACTATTTAAATTTATTAGATTCATGAATGACTAATATTAAATGGAGGTATAATAGGAAAAGTGTGTGAAAAATTTATAATTTCAATTACATTAAATATGTTTTCTTAATCACATGTGAAAAAAGAAATGAAATTCTATCTTTTATTGGGACGGAATATTTATTACTCAATTATAATTTATTATGTTAATAAAAATAATAATTAAATAAAAATAAATATAAATAAAATTAAACCATAAATAATAAAAGAATATAAAAAAAGATAAAAGAAGGAATAACAAATTTTTGAAGTATAAAAAAAAGGGCAAAAGAAAAAACTTTAAAAATTACACCGGGTGAATAGTGTAGCACTGTTCACCACTTCAAAATAGAGTCTCCATTTAGAGACCCGTTAGAGCAAGAATGGGACTGACATTTAGGCATTTCACCCTATTTTTGACGTTATATTGGAGATGCCCTAAGACTATCGAATATTCAATTAAATGTTTTTAAGAATTTATATAAGTCATGGGGTATTCAAATTGAAAAAGATATTTATGAATTCTCCTAAAGGTGTCAATCCGGTCAAAGTGAACCACTCTGATGAAGTCCGTGACGTCCCGCATTAAAAAGTCCGCACGCCGCGGCGGATTGCGGCCGGTCAACCCAAATTTCACAAAAATTAAATACGAGCTCGGCCACCTGGTTGGCCCATCCAGTCAATGCCCATGTGGACCCATGGCTCAACTCTTGTTCTACTGTATGAATAAAAATTAATTTATTTTGAAATTACTAAAAAAATTTAGTTACATATTATAATTTTAAAAAAAAAGTGTTTACATATATAGCAAAAAATGTGTTAAATTACTAAATAATAATGATAAATTCACATTTGTTAATTTTTTAATTCAATTTTTATTTTTTTTATATATTTAAAGACTAAAACAAAGACGCATCTATTACATTTTTCACTTTAAACTATTTCTACCATTTATTAAAAAAAAAAATCAAAATAAGCCGTGCTTAAAGCTCGAACCGTCCGGATTATAAGCAATGCCCCCATTCAACTTTGGCCACTGCCCACTGATTCTGGGTCGAGACGGAAGGTGATCACAGTCTTCGACCGACCTCACCTGGCCTCTTGACACCTTTAGATTCTCCTAGACTTCTAGAGATTTTTGGTGAAAAGTATAAATAGCAAATTTAGAAAGAAAAAAAACCTTCCATCTAGCATGATATTTGTGAAAACTTCAGAGCCCAAAATAACGAATGTATATTTTCTTTCACTTCTACAGATTTCTCGCATCTCTTGCGTCTACTTTAAGATGTTGAAAATATTTGATATTTTTTATTGAATATTATTAAAATGTTATTAATTTTTTTTTAGATTTACATTATTTGTTAATTTAATTGACATGAGAAATGTGAAGTTTTTACTTTGAATTATTAATTGTATGTGATATAAATGATTTAGACATACAAGAAGTTACTCAAAATAATATTATATTATATATTATATTATATGTATTGTGGATGGTTTATATGTATTTAATAGTATGAAATTTTTTAATAGAAGTCTTCAGAAATCTTTAATCAAAGTTTACAGAAGTTTAAGAAAGAATTTTCTGAATGAGTCTATAAAAGTTACTTAAAAGTCCACGAATTCTAGAAAAATCACCTACTTATAAAAGTCTCAAATGAATATACCCTTTTAAATTACTTTTACGTAGTTTTATTGTTAAACTTTTCATTTTAACTTCTAACTTCCGACTTATCTCGTAGAAATGGTTTGCAATAACAAGTTATAACAAGGTTTTCAATGTAAGCCAACCAACTACAAATTTCTTATAAGAAGTATGAATTTGTAATATTAGAATCCCCCTTTCTCTAGAGGATGTTCCCATTGTTCCGTACGCAACTTTGCTTGTGGGTTTTACTAGTTTACGCGGTCCCATTAATCTTTCTGTAGAGGATGTTTCCATTGTTCCGTATGCAACTTTGCTTGTGGGTTTTACTAGTTTACGCAGTCCCTTTGATTAATGGGCACATTCAACACTACTAATTTGGTCACGAAAAGCAACTCCTCCAATCTAATAAACTATTCCACGTGCAACTTCCCTTTTCACCCAACTTATAAAAAATGAATTTACGTGGTTGTTAAGAGAATTTGGAGGAATAAATAGGAAGTTTAATGAAAACTAGATAAGATAAATTATTTATTACTTGTACTACATTAAAAATTAACTAATTAGAAGAATATGTTATATGTAATTATGTCTTTTAGACATATGTACAATGATAGTGTGAAGAATTGCTCTAATTCATGCACGTGTGGGTGTTGTTGGCTTACAAGCATTTGTATCATTCTTGTTCCTCTTTTTTCTTTTGTTTTTATAATAAAATTAGTTGCTACAATTTTTATATTTTTATTTTTAAAAAACAAGCATGTTGTTTAATATTGAAAACAAGAATTAATCAAAATTATTTTGACTTCATAGTATTTTGAAAAGCAGATTGCTTAATTATTCTAATTACACACCGTCATCAAGATTGATGGGTCGAATTAAAGTGTAAACATAGTGACAATATTGCAATATGCCCAACAATACTGAGGAGGGGGCTACATGGGTGGACTTGCTTGGGAGCGGGCTAGGGAATATGATTTTTTTTTTTTTTTTGAGATCTTAGGTAGTAAAAGAATATTTATAAAACTTTAATTCGGAGTGCAAAAATATTTTTTAACAATATTATTTCGGAGTGCACACATATTTTTTAACAATGTATTAAGATTTGGAGTTTTCTCCTAAAAGATCAATCTTTTTAAAAGAGTAACTTATTTTTGATATTTAATTGATGAAAATTTTATCTTTAACATATTCCCGCAAGGTAGTTCATTTGAATACATCAATATTGGAATGCAAATACTCGTTTGAATTTTAGACTGGTCGAATTGTTCGTTTGAACTTAATAAACTCGATATCCTATATATCAATTCTTGATGTTCCATCTTTAAATGTCAACCTTCTTAAGAAAAGTTATACAAGTCATTATATATTTATTTATTATTTTGTTATTTAATCGATGTAAAATTTTTTTTAACAGATTGTTCATATTTTAAATGTCACTATTAGAGTTCAAACTTCGTTAATATTTTCAATTAGATTAGACGAAATAAGTTTGATAAATTTTTTTCGCCTTTTCAATTACACAACCTCATAACATTTTCAATGCATCCTCTGGATGGATTGCTATATATAAATGATACAAATGTTAAGAAAAATTTAATTTATGTGGTTTTGATGCCTAATGAATAAATATTCAAATATAAATTTGGTCTTCCATGTACTTTATGGATTACTATATTTTATTTTATTAACTAAAAATAAAATTACATTTAAATTTTAATGAATCAGCATGTTTAACGAAATTTCTAAATTTAGATGAAGCTCTAAACTATGTCTATTTTTTTGTCATATCAACTTGATGGAGTTTGTATCAGTTTGCACTGGAGAGTATTTCACTTATGTAATACAATTTTTTAAGTAATCGCACATGAGCCTAAAAGAACCAAAACTGTGAGTACATAAATAATTCTCACCCAGAAGTTCTTATATATAATTGTCCCAAGATTTTTTGAAAACACACGCGGGCTATCTCTTTAACACGACCTTTGATAATAATATACAAAATCCGAATCATCATATCCCACAAAAAAATCAATGCATTTCCATTAAAACAAAATAATGCAATGTCACAAGGCATTACTACTTCAAACGAAGCTTGGGCTATAACTTGGTTGTCGTATATAAAAGTAGGTGTCATTTCTATTTCAAATGTACGAGTTTTAACTTGCACACAACAATATATTAGCCTATAAATGTACTGACGTGGTTTCTTTTTTGTTGCTTTTGTTATGGTCTCGGGCAAAGATTGAATTTAATAATGTATAATTTTATTGTTTTAATTTTTAGCATTTTTAGTCCTGCTTAAAAATCATAAATTTTTTTTTCTTCTTTTTGACAGCATATAATAATATGCTTTCCCAAAAAGTAATTAATCATAAAATATCTTAAATTGGGCCACTCCCAAATTCCAATATCGAAAATTGATAGAGTAATTTATATTGGCCCTTGTAAAAAGCCAAAGTCAAAGCAATTGAAAAAAAATCGTTCTAAATCGAAACTCTAATGTGTGTGACGTGTCACACCAATTATTACAGCTTCCTTAGACATGTTAATTATAATAAATGATAGGAAAAGTGAGTCAATTTGAAAGTCAAAAAGTTATATAGATATTTTTAAAGAACTTCTTTTGTATACAAAACTTGTTTGAGGAACGTGCTTTTAAATTATTATTTTTTAAAAATATATATAAATTGTAAATTATTTGTCATAAATGAAACTTACTCTTATTTTTATGAAAAGTAAATCTTAACTTATTTTCTGAAAAATTGACTTTTAAGTATATACAAACATGCTTAGTCTTGCCATAAAATTATTCAACCATACAATAATGTTAAACTCTATAGATAATTAAATATAGCAATTTGCTAGTTTTTTTTTCTTTTGTCCCATCCATTTTTAGAAGTGATTTGACTTGAAAATTCGAGATAAGAGCTATAGAAACTCGTTTGGTTTGATATTCAATTCTTTTTATAGGCACTTTTTATGGTTTAATTTCATGTTTGACAATTTAGTAGACTTAAAATTGATACAATACTAATTCCATTCAATCTTTTTGGGAATATGTTTTAATGCATTGAAATATCAAGAAATTTAATAATTAATATATTAATTTAATTTAAAAATATACAGTATTTAAAATTATTTTCAACCAAGATTTGTTATTGGCTCTTGGTTGTCATTATTGATATACTAATTCTTTGATCGGGACACATGATATTGTTGATGCGACAATAGATATTTTTCTTTCTATTATTCAACATTGCTAGCTAAGGACATCTCCAACTTATACTCTAAAATGACGTGAACGTCAAAATGGAGTTTGAAAATGCTCAATTCCATCTTCAATTTGGAATGCGAAAATGGAGATGTGAACATTGCTTTGCCATATACAAATTACAATACATATTGCCCTTGTATTACAATACAAAAATTTGTTTTTTCCCATATATTCGTGTTTATTATCATATTATTATTTTAGTGATATCAAGTTATTTATGTTTCTTTTAATTTGATTATTATTTTTATTAACAAAATAAATTGTATTAATCGGGTAATAAATAACAACTAAGTAGGTATATAAATGCGATTTTTAATTTATGCATTTAATATAAATACAATATATAATCAAATAATTTTTTAAATAAATTAATTGCTAAGAATTAAAAAATAAGGAAAGAGAATCTATACAGTTTATTTGGTGCAAAATTTGAAGTAATGTGTTGGAGACGACATTTGAATTTGATGTGAAAATTGCATCAATTTAAAGATATGGATGGGAGATGGTATAAGAGTTTGTTTGATTTCGATTTTACTAAAAAATTGAAGTCATAGTCAACAATTAATTTTATCCACACATTTCATAGGAACCACAATTTTATACAAATTTTCAACCACACATTTCATCAACTTTTATCAATTTTTACAAAAAAATCTGATTTTAATCAAAATAAAACACATTCTAAATCAAATATTTTTACTTTTTAAAGAACATTTTAACATAGTCTTCGTTTTTTCGACTCATCGAAGTACTTTCACGAGTTTCAAGAAGACTCTTATACAGTACGCAACTTTTGATTAAATTTTTTTTAAATGTATAAATTTTACTCAATATTATATACCAACGTATAGAAATTATAAAATATACATCCACGTGTTTTTTAATATCGAGTCAAACTACTTAAAATTGAAATTTTGACGGAAGTATCAATACCTTGTAATAGTCAAAATTAGATCATAACAAAATTGACATGAACGTACGTCTTTTCTTTTTGTTAATAAACATAAAAGGCAACTTCGAAGACAAACAACATGATTACTTCATCAAGATCAGTATCAAAAACAAAGAAAATACAATCAAGCGAAATTACAAATGACATAATACACACACTTACACAACACAGTGCCACATGGCACATTCTATCTACGAGATAGATGTAGTGGTGGTTGTAAATAGTTTGAGAATAGTTAGGAAGTGGTCCAACTGTCCCCCGCACACCACCCCCAGCGGTACCACCCCTCAAACCTCCCTAATTCCCACCCACAAAACCCGTAAGATTAGAGAATAAGAAGGCCAGCCCAAAGGGTGGCCACAGGTTGAAATTTTCGACCGGACATTTTTGCCCCTTTACCAGCTGGTCCGGTTGTGGGGTCAACCGTATAAAACAATACCCACAGATGGATGGGGTTTAGCACTGTTTTGCATTTGGTTGGTTGGTTGGTTGGTTTTCCCAAACCCAGAGGTTTTATAACTATAAAAACTCCTTTTTTCATTTTTTTTTTAAAAAAAAATTCTTGTACCAATCACATTTTTTTTTTTTCAAGGAATTGTTCATTTCGTCACGTAAATTCGTAATTCTTATTAGAATCTGTACAGAAGCAGCAAAGAAAAAGAAGCACACGTAATCAATCGTCAGGTAATCATCTCTTTTCCTTTAAATTATTTTTATAATCTGTGTGTTTTCTTCTTTTCTTGATCGGATTTGATTTTTGGTGTTAGATTATGGGTTTTAGAATTATTTCGAAGTGTTGATTTGATCTGCATGTAGAATTATGGAAATCAGGTGAGTTTTTCCTTTTAGTTTTGGTGAAATTGAAGTTGATCCTTCAGAGATCTGATCGGAATCTGTAAAATTCTCTACTTTTCATTCGATTTCTTAGGATTAAATTCAGAATGAAAGTTCTGCTTTCAATTAACTAAACAGTGAATTTGGAATTTGAATTTTTGTTTGATTTATTGGTTTCCGCGAGATTTTTCCTTTTAAATCTCTACGTTTGTATTTCTTACATTTGATGAAACTTCCAGTGATCTGAATTTCAGTCGATGAGAGCCAGGGTGTATATTACTGGATCTGACGAATTTGAAGTTTTGTTTTTATTTTTTATTTTTCACAATCTTTTCCTGTTGCCATTGCATAGAAGTTTTGTTAGATGATGTTCTGCGATGTGCAAGAATTTCACGCAGTGAATTAATCCGGACTATTAAGATCCATTTTGACTTGATTTATTGGTGAATCATTTGATTATTTCTGAAAGGGCACATTTTAAAAAGTTTTTAATTATAAGATCTGTGATCAACTATATGTTCACGACTGCTGTTTTTAAACTTCGATTGAATGTAGTTGTTGTATACCCTTGGCATAATTTGGATGAATTGTTATCTATTTTTGTTGGGATAAATTTCTACTATTTGATGAATAAGGTCTCAAACTGGTGGTCGTAAAATAGAAAAGAATAAAACCTGGTTCATTTCAAGTTGGGTGCATTAGAGACTGGAAAAGGTTATATTTCAATTGTAGATCTCATTTCTAGATTGACTTTTATTTTCTTGTTTTCATTCTTTGGTTTTTTGGGATTTCACCCTATTGAAGTAATCATGCTTCACTCTTTGGTTTCTAGATTTCAGTCCACTACTGGTCTTGTTTAACTGTGTTCCCATTTGCTCTGCAAATTGCTCGTTCCTGTTTTCTGTTCATTGATAAAATGCTTGTGCAAAATTTTTATAGATTGAGGGTGATTTCGTATCGTTACACCACGGTATTTGATGATCTTATCTTGGCATGCTGCCTAAGTGATGGTGTCAAAGAAGAGGCAGGATTATGGATTCAGTGGCTACCGAATCCCGGTTATTCCCAGAGCGCCTAGATCAATTAGGGTGAGCACGTGCTTTTATGTTTAAGCTATATTTTTCTACTATCCATATTATTCGGTATGTACCCAAGCATCTCATCTTTATTTGTCTTCGTGAGAGGAGAAGCCCACGAAAGAAATTGGTGGAAGACAGCGCAATATCTGCATTTGAACTACTTGCAGCTGTAGCTGGCAAGTTGTTACAGGAGAGTGAAAGCTCAACTTCAAGTAATGCAGCAGAAGGAAAGTGCAGCCTGGCATTTGCCGAGATAGTAATAAGACGCGAGGCTGCCTGAAAATGAAAAAAGCTCTGAAATTGAAGTACTTTGACCAAGGAAGTTGTGCAGAGAGTGCGTTTGTCCCAGAAATTTCTATTCAAGACTGCAATATTTTATCAAATGTCAAGGGACTTCCACAAGCAGAAAAGCGATTCTGTCTTGGAACACACTTCTGCACTTATGACGATTTGCCAAACAAAGTTGATTATGATATGGCCGCTGGGAATGTGTAAGGACAAAAGTTCAGATGGAACTTTCCCTTGTAAAGTAGAGGAGGCTCCCATGATGTTGGTGATATTTATGATCCTAAAATGGACAATGGACCAGGAAAACAGTTAGTGGGTGAAAGTGAACCGATAGATGACTTAACGATGGCTAACACATCCAGTGTAAAGGATCCAATCGAGGAATGTGTGAATACTAATGTACTGATTAACTCAGAGAGTAGTGTACAGTTGTCCTTGTATAGGGAACCTATTCTTGGTGCTCCGTTTCAAAAGCACAGGAATGATGTAAAGTTAGGTATTAGAGATGATGACGAAAATTCTTTTGGGTTCAATAAACCTAGCCCCAAGATAAGGCCCTTTAGGCTACAACCGTGCATTGGATACCGTAGAACAAGGAAGATGCTGACATCAAAATACAGGAAAGTGGCTCCAAAATACAAAGATCGTGAACTTTATAACTCCAGTAAGTGGTGTTAAATATTTATCTGAGTCATATTACCTTGAATTTCTATATTTTGTAAACTTATTCTATATATGTAACTGATCATCCCATTTTCCCCACGGGATTTCATTCTCAGGTGAGGAATGAAGTCCTTTTACCGATACAGGAAAAACATTTGCAAAGAAAAGATGCCATTGGGTACCTATTAAGAAAAGGAAATTGTTTGATCACAGCTTTGAAGTTGCATATGACCAAGAGGCCAGCAGCGAAAGTGTCTCTAATCTACCTGAAAAGGAGATGAGAGGAGATAAGAGTAGCTCAGCTACAATCTTGCATAAAGGTCCTTTATCACGTCTGAAATTGGAAGTTCTAGTTTTATGCAGTCCTCCAATGTAATTGTTCTTATTTTCTTGCAGAAAGTGGAGTGTCAGCATCAGTGAAAGCTCATCAAAAGTCAAAGGACTCCAAGGGTACCAGATTTTCCCCCCATGGATTTATATACGCTCGCCTTTTCATCTTTACCTTTATTTTTGGTTAGAAGAAGTTCTAACATGTGTGTTTTCCCTTCATTCAGTGAAATTCAGTATCAAGTCATTCAGGGTGCCAGAACTTTACATCGAGGTTCCTGAAACTGCGACCGTTGGTTCTCTGAAGGTTTGAATTCTTTCATAGTTGTTCATTTAATGTAACGCATAGAATCTAAAATTTAGGCTTTTTTCCTAATTTTCTAGACACGCTTTCTTATCTTTAGATCCCCATTATCTGGCGGCTTTACCCATTACTTGTGGTTAGCATGCATTTAGAAATAACACTAGTTCATGAATTTTCCTCCTTTGATAAAATTTCTGAAGTTAATCCCTTTGATTAATGTTGAGTCAACTGGTTTCTACCCTTTTTTCTCCACAGAGGATGGTGATGGAGGCAGTTACTGCTATTCTTGGAAGTGGACTACAAGTTGGGGTAGTTCTTCAAGGGAAGAAGGTCAGAGACGACAATAGAACTCTACAGCAGGCTGGTATTTCTCAGAGTAACAACCTCGATACACTTGGTTTTGCATTGGAGCCAAGTTTTACACATGTTTCTCGACCCAGGACTCCAAAAGATCTTCCTCTGGTATTACAACGTGATGCAGATCTACAATCATCCAGGTACTGTAATGTTTTTAGCCTTTTTTGTTTGTTTGTTTTTTTTTTTTTGGGAGTCAAATTCGAACAAGCCAGTAAACATTGTATGATTTTATTTATTTAGAAATATTTACTGCTTCAACAGATTTTCTTTATTTAGCTTCCCCAGGAATAATAGTTAATCATCTCGCCATATTAAATTCAAAAATTCATGGCTTGCTTCTCAATTATCACATATTGTTATCGATAAAATAATGAAAGAATACGGACAAAAATGGTTTTTTCCCCCTCTCAATGAGCTCATTTATGGATAAGTTAGAAACACAGATTTCCACAAATGATATCTTAGATGGCTCCAAATGATAATAATATTGAAAACATATGGACAAATATTGTTATACTAATCATGTATCTTATTTGACAGGTCTCCAGCCAGTCCAATTTTTGATTCTGGCATTTCCAATGCCTCACTTGATCCTCCTGTAGTTATGAAATTGGATAATGATATCGGTAACGACCATGACTTAATGCCCTCCCTAAAGACCCCTACCGATGCATTAAAAGATGGAGTGTTGCCCGACTCCAAGGCCTTGGTTCCAGTCCCTCCAACGAATATGGAGGCACTTGCAGTGGTTCCCTTTAACTCAAAACGTAAACATAATGAACTTTCGCAGCGTAGGACTAGGAGACCCTTCTCTGTGACAGAAGTGGAAGCACTGGTTGAAGCAGTTGAAAAACTGGGGACTGGAAGGTAAGAACATAGTATAGGATCTCAGGAATCAAGAAATATAAACATTTGTGATATTTGTTCCTTAATATCAATCCCAGGGAATTTGAAATTTTAATTATCTTTTACTTGTGCAGGTGGCGCAATGTTAAAATGCGCGCATTTGAGGATGCAGATCATAGAACTTATGTGGACTTGAAGGTATATCTATAATCTACTTTTATCTGGAAAACCATTTAAATAGTATTCGGTGTCATATTGTGCTTATGTTATGGGATTTTTATTTTTTCACTTGGTATCTTTATTGAGATCTCGTGTTTGATATGATATAAATTTAGTCTTTTATGCCTTTCTTTTTAATATGTCTGAATATCTTTACGTTTGGCTAAGATGTCATACTATGACAACTCCACATGCTTTAGCCTTATAATATTGGTAGAGTGCTAAATGATTGCATGGGAAATCCAATGAACAATCACATGGGATGGATTAGGTTAATACTAATATAATTATCCGATTAGAGAATCAATAATCATCCTTCTGGTTTTTTATAGGATAAATGGAAGACCTTAGTTCATACTGCAAGCATAGCCCCTCAGCAACGAAGGGGAGAGCCCGTGCCACAGGATTTGTTGGATCGAGTCCTAGCTGCCCACGCATATTGGTCACAGCATCAACCTAAACACGGAAAGCATCAAGTCGAACCCCTGCAAATCACTGATTCTCCGGTCGAGATGGTAGGAGCTTGAAGAAGGCTTCTGATTGTGAAGATGAAAATTTTATATAGGAAATTTAATATAACCATGAATTGTACAAATAAAGTATTTTATGTTTTAAGTTTCATTTAGCATTCTCACACTGATTTCTTTGCCTAGTCTTTCACAGTGACTTTAGATTGACTGGCCTCTGTAAATGATTTGTGAAATAAAGGTTTATTTCTAACCAAAATCACAGTGTTGACATTTTTTGATTTATTTCTAAAATAAATCTATTTCATTTACTTTTAAAGTTTTCCATGACAATCGTTTATTTTTCTTTGTGGTAAATTATGCAGAATTTAATTAAGCGATACTTGAGTTGCTAAATGAAAATGACTAGCTTTAATTGCACAATAATCAAATTTTTTTTTTTATCATAACCTTTTATAAAGAGAATGTTGGAGAGTTGGTCTGTATCATGTGTCAATTTTAAGTGTCACAGTGTCACTATATGTATTTTTTATCGACTATTGCTAGTGTTTATTCATGCCACGTTTTATTCAAATACGTCTCCCTCTAGTCCATATGAAGAATGCGAAAACGAGAACAAACAAATCTTAAAGGGAAAGAAAAGCTCATCTTGGAGCTCGACATTATTGGTAACTAGTGAATTAAATAAGTAATACATGGTTGTAAAATATGTGAACTGTTAGACAAAATTCTCTTTTTTATCCTACTTGAAAAGTTCATGTAATTCATATAAATCGAAAATGCATCAATCAAGATAAAATCTTGTTATTAATAATTTAAATAAAAAAAAATTCTTAACACATCTAATAAATTAAACTTATTTCTATTTACATGCCATACTAACAACTATATAAACTACTTTTGAGTCGTCATTCTCAATACTCAATGCACATTATTCATTTAATATCATATGCACAAAATTCTTTCGTGTATTGTTTTTAAAAAGTTTGCTCGACTTAATCACCAAAAGATCTCGGTCTCGACTGAAAAAAAATAGTACTACTTCATATATGCATTGTGCTTGTAGATTTGTCTCCAACAAAATTCTGTCGAAAATCATATCTTAAATAAATGATAAAAACAAGAGTAATGTTATTTAGATTCAATAGTATTAAACATCGATTTATATGGTAGTGGGTTACAACAATAATGTTTAATAAAATTAGGATACATTCATTTTTATTATTTATCAATAATATAGTAAAAGAAAGAAAGAAAAAACATGGAAGATGAGTTTGGCGTTGATTTCAATAGAATCTCCTAATAACAGGCAGGCATCACGTTGGAAGTTGTGAAATGAATGATTTGCAGATTGTCACTTCCCTTGCTTTTCTTTCAATCTCTTGTGTCTCTCCTTTTCTTACACACAACAATCATTTACTTTACGTTCGAATCAAGGAACCAAATTATATTTTAATAATTTAATATATATATATATATATATACACAGAGAGAGAGAGAGAGAGAGAGAGAGAGAGAGAGAGAGAGAGAGAGAGAGAGAGAGAGAGAGAGAGAGAGAGAGGATTTTGGAATATGCACATGCATATTAAAGCCTTTGCACAAGGTTTAACAGTGAAGCATCCAAGTGATAAGAGTTCAAACCAACCTGGCAAACTGTGTCCACATTACCTCTTTTATTGCCCTCAGATCTAGTCCACTTTTTTAATTCTTTCTTTAAATGTCTGTGTTTTAATAGAAAATTAATCTTTAAATTTAAATCTAGGTGACCATGTTGGCTAACAGTACATTCTTGTACAAAGGCCCATGTGTTACGAGGGAACGTCAACTCTCGCCTTGCGACTCTTTAATTAAAATTGATGAAACGAGGTAAGAAAATAAAGAAACATGCTAATTATGGTCACTACTTTGGAAGTAAATATCGCATAGATAATATAATTTTTTTTGTATTTGTAACATATAAAAAATATTTGGTTAAATCTTGATGCAAAATGCTCAGGCTTAATTAATAATTTCCTCAATCATTTCATATCATAATTCATTACTAAGTTCTTTTTGGATTTGTTGAATATTCACTCGCTTATAAGAACTTGTTTGGTACAGATTTTAATGGGTTTTTGATTTTTGATTTTTTGACTTTTGGGAGAAAATGACCAAAATAACCTTATTTTCTAGTCAAATATTACGGCTACCTTGAAAAGCAAAGTGTTATTTTGATCATTTTCTCTCACAAGTCAAAAAATAAAAATTCAAAAACCCATTAAAATCTATATCAAACAATCACTTAAATATTTGGTATTCAATTAGAGGGCAACAAATTTTCACAGACAGGATGGGCCCTAACAAAGGAATTAAGACCATTAAAACTATAGTACAAGCCCATATCCACTGCATATTGTAGAAGCCTAGATTGGTTTGGATTTTCCCTTCAGGGGTTATGGTTTCAAACTGATGATATTCGTGTGAATTGATAATTAGCGAATGATCGTTTATGTATGATGCAATAAATGGGTTTACCATTTTATCATGTTAAAATATATAGTAATGCCATTTTAGTTTCAGTGGTGCAAAGCCAAATTTTTACCTAATTGTAGATAACGAACCCTTCTATTACATAAATTGATGCTTAGTACTTCTGAAACTAAATAACTTTATATACACTCATGTGTATGTATAGTTACTGGTTTCTTTGTGTGCAAGTTGTGAATAATATCCCACCGTAACGTCCAGTTAGGTATGTATTTTCTATCACGACAATTGGTTTGCAATGTTCTCAACCTTGTAATTGTATAGATGCTCGCCATTAACATAGGGATAGCAAAAATATCTGATCTGCTCCAAACTCGATGGATACCCAGTCCGAATGGAGCAAAAAATTCTTGATCTGTGAGATCAACGGACGGATCGGATCATGTCCGCCCCGATCCAATCGCCCCCATTTGAAAAATAAAGAAAGAAAAAGATAGAAAAAGTGGTAAAGTTTGTTTCAATGTTTATTTAATTTTTGAATAACAATTGAAAAACAATTACATGCATCGGTCTGCAGATCAAAGTAGTGATCCGCTCTGCCTCGGATCCAATCCTCCCCGAGAAATGGCGGATCAATCCGCTGGTTGGATCTTCTAAAATTGATCCGAGACGGATACGGATCAGACCAATCATATCCGAATATGCCTCGTTGCCATCACTACATGATCACAGGGGCGGAGTTGGGAACTTTTTGGCTGTATTTTTTTTTTTTTTTAAGTTTTTTAATTTTTTAATATATAATTTAACTTTTACTTAATATCATTTTAATAGATGACAATTGGATCCATTAACCCAATATCAATTAGAGCTTGTTTGGTATAGTTTAAAAATTAGTTTATTTGACCCAAATGGTTTATTTGACAAAAAATAGTAAAATATATCATACTACTAAGGCAAATTTTTTTGTCAAATAAACTATTTTTTTATCAAATAAATCATTTTGGTCAAATAAACCAGTTCATAAATTAGACAAACTGACTTTTAATGTAAGACAATTGGACCTATTGGCCTAATAAAATTAATAATACAAAATTACAAATGATTGACCCATTCTTCAAATGATAATACAAAATTAATAAAGGTATTTGCTTGTTAATATATATTGTGTTTAAATAATAATTGTATATAACACTATTAAAAGGGTTTAAATTTGTGTCCATAAACTACATAGTTTAATTTTAGATAAAATAGATATAGATTCTATTTTTGTGCAATGACTTCTTGTAAGTTTTTTAAATACTATGACTTATAAAAAAATATTAAATTCTCATAAGAATAAGTTCAGTAATTGTGGTTTGAGGGAAAAAAAAAAAATTGGGAGCCTTTGAAACCCCGAAAACCCTCCCCGACCCACACCTATTTGGGACCCCTCAACTTCAAAAATCTGGCTCCGCCACTTGCATGATCATGTATACTGAATTGATTACCCGCATTAGTCTCAATATGCGTTATTGTTCCACTATTATTTTCTTGTTACATGTGAAGATAGATTGGTACATTTATATATGATTCTTCAGGATTTCTCATTATTGTCTCCAATACATGCTCTCGAGCCCTCCAAACTTTCTAATAACTCAATTTCAATTCATATTTACTTACCATGTCTTTATAATATCCCCGAGTATAAATAGTTTTTGTAGATGTATACTTGTATTTAATGCAATTTCTAATTACTGTACTTGTTGATTGTCTATAATCACCCATAATAATATCCATTGAGCAACAATAACCGTTTCTTATGTATCTTAGTTTAAACATATCCATTTCACCAAATTTGGAGGCTCTAAATCTTCACACGCAACTATCATCTAGACACTTGAGTACATATTCATACGTTATCTCACTTGTACACTTACACTTATTATTGAAAATTGTTCTCAATAGCATATAAGTCATTGTCTTCATCAACAATTCTTTATTCTAGAATATCATGTCTTTTGCTATTACTTCAATATTAGGATGTGAAATCATATTTATATCTGATTCACTATTCACATCCTCTAATTCCAGTACAGATTCGTAAACACTAGAAGCTAGACTCTCTAGCATGGGTAGTCCTTTAGGTGTTAATGTTACAGAATTATGTCATTCACTAACTTGTAGCTCAATGTCTTCAAAAGCAGCTGGTCTCAAAACTAGCATGTCTGGAAAAA
Organism: Forsythia suspensa; assembly: GCA_023638005.1. Classification (NCBI taxonomy): domain Eukaryota; kingdom Viridiplantae; phylum Streptophyta; class Magnoliopsida; order Lamiales; family Oleaceae; genus Forsythia; species Forsythia suspensa. The sequence continues at coordinate 33,373,372 of CM042666.1, forward strand.
GTTTTCAATGATGGTACGACTTCAACTCGCAATGGATAACTTATTAGTTGTTATTCTTTTCTCTTGAGTTCCATGAATAACAAAATTGAGTTGTCACTCGTATCCTCGTTGGAGACATATTGCTAGACACTTTGCATTATATTGTCATCATATCTTTTTACGATTTAGCTTTAACACTGATAATATTTTATTAATGAATTTAATGTATATATACAAAATCAATTGAGACGAGAATTCCGGCCGCTTCACCATGATATGTAATGGAGATATTTAATATTTCTATACATGCAAATCATTGAAATAGATAAATGTAATGGTCAACAATTTAGCAAATTGAAGTAGATAAACACAATGCAAAATAGAAAATAAGCAAAACAGATTCGTCTAACAAGTTGATAGAATTGTAACATATATTACTGATTACTATAATTAAATAATATAGTTTTGTAGGTATCTAAAGTTGGTCTAATATGTGAAATAAATACACTTAAACCATGTCGTGATAATCGATGTACAAACAACGAGAAAAATTATATAAACTATATATTTCCCTCTACAGCTTGTTGCACATATGGATCTCCTTTTATCTTGAAGCACATATAAAAAAATTACTACTCATAAGATTAAGATTCTCAAAGGCACAAAGGTCATAAAAGTTAAATTCTCACAGATAATAATATAATTTGTTACAATGACAAGACTTATGGTGAAATTAGAAGAGAGTTAAGACATGAACTATACAATGACATCAAGGGCGGAGCTAGGATACGACAAATGGTTGGGTTGGGGAGGAGGAATCGCCCTCATGGGGTTCGCCCCCGATTTTTATTCAAACCACAATTACTTAGCCAATTTTTATAAGAATCTAATGTTTTTATAAGTCATAATCTTTAAAAAACTTACAATAAGTCATTACACAAAAATATTCAAGATATAAAATTAGCTAAAAAAAATGTGTCCGACGATTTTTACAATTGCAAATTCTTCTATAATAAAATCTATATTTATTTTATTAATAAGGTCCTCTCAACAAAATTGTTATATAGTCGATGCACAACAATTATTTTATAATATAATCTATATCTATTTTATCTAAAACTAAGCTATGTAGTCGATGCACAAAAATATTTAAACCCTTTAATAGTATTATATATAATTATATTATAATTCTATATTTAATAAAACGACATACAAGTAAGTAATGTATGACATGATAATATTACAACCAAATTAGAAAATAAAATGATATTTCAACACCAAATAGTGAAATGCGCAACAAATTAAAAAATTTAAGTCTACTTTCGAATTTGAACTTTTTAAAGTATGAATTTCGTGGAATTGGGAAGTGCTAATATTCAATAGTCCTAATTTGGGCCATGTAAGTATTTAATTGGCTTAGAAAAAAATAAATTAAAAAGTTGAATTGAGCTAAATTAACATAATTTTTTTAGGGAAATTTTTACAAGTAGGCCATCTTATGATATTATTTATAAAAAAGCTGTTACATGTTTTTTATTCCAAAAATACTGGATTTTATCTCGATTTTTATTTAATTATTTAATTGATTTAATATTATAATGTAATCCTTAATTATCTCATTTTCCATATTGATTACGATTTAATTTGTAACTAATTAATGTTTTCTCTCACCTTCATAATCTCTCTCCTACATATTCTAAAAGAAGTCGGGCTTCATGGCTAATATTTCTTCTTCCTCTCTTGCAAAATACGTGCGACATTGATAACAAAATGTAATCTGGAAAATTTTTCCTGTTGTGAATTTTGTTTATTCCAATAAGATTCAATTTTATACGATTTCATTTCGTTTTTTGTATTATCGTAGTTTAGAAAACCTATTGTCGCTACAAATTTTGTATTAATGTTACAAGATGTTCATCATTGTTATTATTATTTAAAGTTCAAATTATGTTGCATGGGTTGTTAAAAAATCAATTAATATAACGTAAAAATGGAAAATCTAAACTGCTATGCTTTGTTACATTGCATTGAATGTCTTATGAGTATTGCACGTGTAGTTACAAAATGTGTATTAATCGGTTCAGTATTAGTGTAATAAAAATTTGTAATAATGTTACACGTGTTGATTGTCTTATGCGAGTTTGATGTTACAAAACTGGAGTAATGTTACAAAAATCAGACTAATGTTGCACATCATTTTATATTTATATAAATCAATTATGTTGCATGGGTTGTTAAAAATCTAAATTAATATAATGAAATATGGAAAATCTAAATTGTTGCGCTTTGTTACATTGCATTGAATGTCTAATAGGTATTGCACGTGTAGTTACAAAATGTGTATTAATTGTTTGCGATTGGTGTAATAAAAATTTGTAGTAATGTTACATGTGTTGAATGGCTTAAGTAGTTTGAATTAAAAAAATCAATTAATATCGAATGCATCACATATCTGCTGTGTCATTGTGTGTGTGTGGGGGAAGTGGGGGATGTAAGCAATGCGATGAAATCAACATGAAGCGCCTTAATATACAAGGGTTTAAGAATCAAACGATGGAGTAACGATTCCAAAAGTGCAAATGGAGAAACCTTGTAAAAGATGTGCATACAACAGCCTCGTGACACCTCTCTCGAAATGGTACATGTAATTTACAATGATCACCAAGATAGAAAAGTATTATTGGTACATCAATAATGAACAAGCTCGCTCGCAATCACCATTACAATATACAGAAACTAGAAATAAGCAATAGAAATCAATGTACTACTCAAAGTTTCTTCTCTTATCTAACCCCATGATGCGACAGCCACAGGGGAACAATTTGGGTTGGAAGACCGGCAACCAACAACACCGCCAACAGCGGTCCCCACAAATCATGATGCATTCGATAACTGAATCCTTCCCGACACAAATGGACTACCACCACATATAAGAGTTGGTGTCAAGAACGACGATGATGAGACTTCATTCACACCACCACCGCCTGTAAAAGGCTCAAAAGTCTCAACCACATCACTCATTAAAGGTCTAGCTTTTGGGTTTTGGCTCGAGACAATAATATGCCAAGTCGCAAGCTTTTGTGTTGCACTTACAGTAGTACTCTTGCTCTTGAAAACAAAGGGATGGAAAGTCCACCGCAATGTAACATCAACCATGTTTACAAATATTTAGGATTGTGATCTTCACAAAATGACAATCGAAGAAAATCAAAACCAAGGGAAAACTCACCAAGACAAATTAGAAACACACGGTAAATACTGGTTTCACTTATGTAAGCTTTGTCTTTTCCGCTCCCTGCAATATAAGAAGTTTGTAAATGACTAAAGTTCTCACGAGAGTGAGTAGGCACCCATTAGTATCGATAAACAACAAAAGTATAAAATATATTTTGCTTACGGAAAGAAGATAGAAGCAAAGGCCCTGAAGTATTGGTCCCGGCCGATGTATTTAATGAACACCTTGAAAGCAGCCACCCATGGATGTAATTGATAAAAAGACATGTTGCACATTAGACATCCAAAGAGAGCATATAAGTAGGAAGAAAAGCCAACAAAAAGTCAAGCTAAATTCCAAGATACCAATGACTTTGATTAAAGAAATCGTGAATCCATGTAAATGTCAACTAGAATTAATAATCAATGAACCACTAAAAGAATAATCCTAAGATCGCACCATTGCAAGGGTCTATCATGAAATCGACTTAATGTCTTATGCAAACACGGTCCCAATTGGTACGTAATCGAGAGGTTCTATAAGCGAAGAAGCGGCGGAAATGGTCGATATCCATTCATGGAAACATAATTAGCATTTTAATCCTTCCTTACTTCAATTTTGCCAAATAAGGCCAAGAAAATCACCCCGCATTTAATTCTTCCTCAAGAAATTAGCATGCACTAATCAAATACCCCGAACTTTAATCCAAGAAACTCAAAAGTATGACTTTTATCCACAAATGTAATTATAATTAAGAAGAAATTGGTCAATGCAAGTATAAACGTATAAATACAAACCTGACAAATGATACCCCCTAAAATATTCCTCCATTTTTCTTTCAAATTTACGTGCAAGTCACGCGTATGTTTAACGGCAGAAGTGGACGGAATCCATTAACTTCTTCGAGCTACATGGGTCGGATTTTGCCTTCAATAACGAAGAATCAATTCTCGCTTAATACGTATAAATTAAAAAATCGTGGTTAGGGTTTCGTAAAACTGGGTTTCTGATCTTGAATAGTGAAGAACTGTATGAGATTTTGTTGAGAAAATATGGATATTGGTTGATTGTTCAAGAACCCTACAAAATTAAAGACTCCTGATTTGATTTATTCATTTGGATCAAGGCGAAAAATTTGGGATTTTGATCTTCTTGTGCTGTGTAATTTGGGGATGAGAGGATATTTTTGGATTATATTATTTTAATATAATATTAAATATATTTACACCTCACACAATATTTTTGGGAATAAAACATATGGAAAGTATATGTGAAATTATATTACAAATATATAGTAGAGGGTGCCATTTCCACTTTTTTTAATAATCAGATTGGGCTTTGGATCCGGCCTCGATCCACGACTCTGACCAGGGTTGCTCCTCTGGATCCGCCTTTGAATGACATATCAGCATGATTCACCTAAAGTTCAAAAATATGATTAAAAATAGTTGATTGTCTATCAAATAGAAACTCTAAATTAATAGACTCTTGACTCGACAACCAATATGCTTAGCTTACTTTTTGAATTTACTATCCCATTTTTGTTTTTTTTTTTTTTTGATCGACTTACTATCCCATTTTTTTTTTTTTTTTTTTTTGATACCCGTATCCCGCCACACCAAACCATGTCCCTGACCACCCATCCCCTTCTCGAGTGATGGGTGGAGGTAAATCATGGGATATGCCCAAGTTGACCAGGTTCGTTCAAGACCTTTATACTCTTTGTCCCAAGAGAGCCTTCCTCCATGGATATTACATCACCAAGCCGCTTCCACCCATAATTGAGTATTACATCACCAAGTGCTCCATCCGAGAATCGAACTCCCCACGAGAGGTTGCGAGCCCCGCAAACGCCCGTCCTTTGCCAACTTGGTCTGCGTGCCGGGGGCGACTTACTATCCCATTTTTCATGTTATAGACAGGAGAGTATCTTATAGTGAGCAGTGTAAAACATAAATAGCAAAAAGTACAAACACAACTCATGACAACTAAAACCTATTCAATCATTTTGTTTCAAACATAAATTCAAAAGGAGAAAATGGAAAGCTAAATAAAAGATGAAACAAACAATAGATCAACAACTAACAATCAAATATTCAAACCACCACATAAATTCAAATCACACGGGAGAGAGCAATAGGTAACGCCAAGTTTTCTGTCATCAAAATGCATACTTACAAAGAAAGTAAGTGAATAATTAGATCAAGACGAGCACATTAGAGTATTATATGACACAATGTTACCATGGTCAGCATAAACATAAATTAAAGTATTGTATGACATAATATCCACTTGGGAAATTCTACCAAACAAATGATGAGCAATGTGGGGTTGTGATTAGTCCACAACAATTGAACATGTTACCTATATACATGATGTGGAAGTGAAATTTCAATCCAAATTTCTTTGTTCAAAATTTTTCTGCATTTTATGTCATACGATCACTACTTTGAAAATTGGTGGTTGGAGAAATAGAATTGGCTTCTCCTCAGCCTCATGCTCGTGTTCGTTTCGGCAATTTTTTACTGGTTTTTTTTTAAATGAAATTGATTTTCAAAATAAAAAAACAAAACAATATTTTTTAAAATTATTTTGTTTACTGTGAATATTTGTGAAACTATCCTTATTTCCTTATTTATAACCTAGATTTAGCTGCTGACAAACACAAGCAAATAATTGAATTATTACGAAAGGCAGATTGTAGTGCTTTTAAATTGGGACATTGAACTTGCAGTGACAATTTCGCACCAGAGTGAATGACCTTGTGATAGTTGTAAGCACCTGGAGAATTGGTCGGGTTACCTTATGTAGGAATTGCATATGCCCACCTCCTAAATAAGGCATGTCTTAGATTTTTAGATACATCGTCATATCTAATTTAACTTGTTAGAGCTCATGCCAAGTCTATTTCAATAGCTATATTCACCTGGTTGAGTAGCCATGTGTTATGTTTGAGTTTTGTGTATAACCAATCCAACTCTTTTAGATTAATCTTAAATATTATGTTGATTAATGCAAATTCTAACTTTTTTGTGTTTGACTACGCCTTGACATATTTTGTTGAGGCGTGAACATACAACTATCAACTTAATTAGAGGTTATGATTTCAAACTCATATTTGTGTAAACTGATAATTAATGAACGATTAAATATGCATGATACAATACACGGTCGCATATCATGTTAAAATATAAATGACGTCGCTAAACTAAATTTTTAACTAAGTGTAAGTAGTTAATTTTATTGCCATGTAAACTAGTGTTTAACATTACTCTATATTTATAAGAAAATTACACTTTATACTTGAATTTTTAGAAATAATTATAATATTTTAAACATTGTCTTTTAATCTTAAAATACTTTATATTATCTTATATTTTACAATATATTAAATTAGTAATTTGATAAATATGGAAACCAGTTATATCAACGTTCCTACAATCAAGCCCTCAAAATCTAAGATGAATATCTAAATTACAGCCATTTTTTTTTTTGAATGGAGTTTCTAAACTGCAAGTGTCTTTAGTATAATCCAATTTTCCTTCATTCTGTAATTGCGAAAACCTTAAAACACATTGAACTCTATTGTTGTTTTCGTCAAGAGGTTGAAGCTCGTAAATTGATGAACAAAATTGCATTAATGGATACCCCAAATCGAAGGGTTACCCGATATATAACCAAAATTAAGTCACCGATTGTAATAAAGAATAATGTTATTTGTTTGAATACACCAAGCGGGCGCCACGTATCTTGCTCAAGTAGAAAATGTGTCACCGCTCAAGAAACCAACCTAATTGTGAAGATTCCAATCGTCAACGCATCAAATATTCAACCCCAAAAGAATCTCAAAAAAGTCAAAGGTTTAGTACAATAAAATTAGACAATTGTGGATTTATGTGTTACAATTGATAGTACCACATGTATCATGATGTCTCACAAATGTAGATTTATGTGTTACAATTGATAGTACCATATATATCATAAATTGTAATAAATGTGCTCTCGCATGCGATTTTTGATTCTTATCATATTATGTCAATCGATTGTGTATAATTATTGATATCTTGCTACAAATGTTATGTATTATAACGCTACACAACCTGTTATTATCACAAGCTTTAATATTTGTAACACGAACTGTACAAATGTGATATTGTTGAAATTTTTGGGTATTGCCTTGTTATGTTAATTGATTTGCGTTGTAACAATTTGTGACAAATAATATGTAACATGAAGTGATACAAATGTTATATATTACGAAGTGCTGCAAATGTTATTATAATGAGTTTTACAATATGTCAAATGAACTGCTACAAATATGATCTTGTTGAGATTTTTGGTTATTGCCATGTTATGTTAATTGATTGCATTAATGCTTATAATTGGTTAATGACTGAGATTTTTTTTTTCTTTGTGAAGAGAGAATTTTTTTAAAATAGATATATCAAAGTTATATTTTGATGATTGAAACAATTATCCCATAATTAAAGATTTTACAATCCAGGATTACAATAACTCTCTATTAATTAGCTTTCGATTATGGTACATAATGTAATTAAAAAAAAAAGACGAACTCAATATATTTGAAATTTATAGTACATATATATTTTCATCTAATTATTTTTAAATAGTAACTTATTTGTGTAAAATTATCCTATATTTACATGGACGAACATGTATAGTCCACCTTTTTTTTAAGATTTTGAATTTTACTAGATTATATTTTTTTTATCAATATTACTATACATCATATTTTTTTACTAGACAGTTGTAAAATAATTAATTTTATTTATTTATATATAACCTATTAATTATTTTACAATATTATTAATTGAAAATTCTACAATTAAGTGCCCAATTAAAGTTACATCACATTTTACATTGCTTCATTCCAAACTCTATCTCCCTATTATCTCATAACTATCTCATCTCCATTATCAATTTCTTATCCGTTAAAATAAAATAAATCATTGTATGAGAATCATTATACTCAAAGAAATAAGTTTTTCTAGTCAAAATCTAGCAAACATTGAATTTCTTAATGGATCTAAAGAAGTAAGTGTCTGCTTTTTCTACTTTTGTGAACATTGGGCAAATTGTTATTTTCTTCATTTTTGTTGTGCTTTTTCTTTTCAAATAAATTCTGTTTTGGCAAGATATCTATATTTGATTTTTATTTAATTAATTAATTTTTTTTCCCTACCGAGATATTAGCAATAGAAAAATATGCATTTGTTTCCTCCTCATACCAAAATGTTTTATGGCAAGATATCTAATATTTACAACTTATGTCCCAACTATTTTATTTAATCAATTAATTTTTTTGTTATTGCCTGGTGATGGTTTGTTGCGAGATATTAGCAATAGAAAATATAATTACTAAAATTTGAAATAATTTTCATTTGTATAATTTATTAATGTTCATTGTTGTCTTTTTTTGAAATTTTATTGAATGTTATTGGTATGTTAACTCTTATCTGATTGAGATACTTTTACAACATTTTATCAATGATTTGAATTTTTTTTTGCATTAGGAGTTTCATATACAAGCTCAAACCATCAAGCAAGCAATTTGCGCCCGTAGAACCACCACCAAATTCTCCGCAACCAAACCCACCTCCACAACCACCCCTCACCGCCCCCACCCACCACCCGCGGCAGTAAAAATACTCATTGTTCTAATTATTGAACAACTTATGTCCCCTTCCAAAAGGCCCAAATAATTGTTTCTTCGAGATATCCCTTCAACCTCCACCATACAAATCACTTGTCCCAATATTTTTCATCTTCAATTTTTCCATTTTGATTCCCAAATTAGTGTCATCAAAATCAAATATAATTATTTCATAAATCCGGCAAAGTGAATTATGAAGATGTTGTTGGGTAAACTTGTGAAATTTACTTACCTTGGAAAAACCGTGATGGAAATGGGATTTAAGTATTTGTCATTATTATTTTCTTGTTAATTATTATAAATAACATTATTTATATATATAAATGGCCCTTCTTTGATCCATTATTTTTAATGCCTTTAAGGTTACAAAAATTGCTGAAATAATTTTTAAAGTTATAATTATTACTATAAGTCTGTGATTGTATTTTTTGGAGCCCACTTTGATGGTGCCGAACTTTGATATGGTGCTGAACTTTGATAGACCCAATAGCAGTCCTTTACAAGGTCAGAACATATGGGGCCCAAGTAAGCATGTGCACACAGACTATTTTATGAATTTAACTTCCACAAAGCAAATTAATTTTGTCTTTAAATAATCATTATGTACTTTTATAGTCAGTCGGTATTAAAAAATAGATTCATTGCATCAATACAAGTGATTTGGGATGGACTTCTAGAAGTATTTTGTGAGTGTTTATAAATACTTGTTTGATATATATAGATTCTAAATTAAATTTTTAATTATAAAAAATAGGTTCATTGCATCAATACAAGTGATTTGGGATGGACTTTTAGAAGTATTTTGCTGAGTATTTATAAGTGTTTGTTTGATATAAATTATAAATCAATTTTTTAATTAAAAATAGTTTATTTGATTAAAAATGGTCAATAATATCATAATGTGAAAGTAATTTTTTTAGTGAAATAAATTATTTTTGGTCAAATAAACTAATTTATAAACTATATCAAACGAAAGCACTAAATATTTATAAATTGATTAAATATTATTTATATTTATATATTTTGTAGAATTTATAATTTTTATTTACATATTTTATAGAATCTTATTACTTATAATTTATAAATTTTTATTAAACATTTTCTATATCTAAATGAAAAGAGAGAGGAATTATTATATGAAGTCTTCTTGAACATCGTTGAATCAAAAGTTGGATTATTAATTATTAAAATGTTAAATTTGTCATTTGAAAAGACATAATTCAAATTCACATTTATGTTTTTTCAAAAAACAAATTTGACATTTTAAGACTTGCTGGTGGTTCAATTTTTATCTAACTTGTTGTTCAACAAGCATTTTCAATTATTATACATGAAAATTTGATAGAATCGCTGTATCGTGTTATTTTAATTTGGAATTGAAATTTATCGAGACAAGTAGGTCCATATAAAATTCCATTATTATAAAGTCACTTTTGTTTTTACTTCTATAATAATTGATTGTTTTGAAAGACTTATTGGACGGTACATATTGAAAATCTACTCAGGATTTAGGTTAAAATGATATTAAACATTATTCAGTATTATTGAATTTTTCTTCAATGGTAGTCTATTGTACAAAATTATATGAAAAGTTTTGAATGTGGGACGAGGCGTTGTGAGCACATGTAACATTATCACATGCAGGGGCGGGGTGGGGTGGGGTGTGGGGGGGACCGAATGAATCCGGTCCCGTAAAAAATTGTTTTTATAGTGTAAAAAAAAAAAGAAGTAATAGTCCTTTGGAGTGTGAATTTTTTTTTTTTTTTTTAATCGATCCGATCTAAAAAATATTCTAGCCCGGCCCCGATCACATGCAAATGAATGCCTACATACATGGTACGATAATGACATGTTTGACGTGTTAGAATAAATAGTAATTAACAAAATTAAGAAATAAATAATTAAAATTTTATAAGTTATTCGATACTCAATTAAATATACCCTAGAAATGAAATATTATTTAATTGAAGTCTATTTTGTACTACTATCATAATTTGTTACTATCAATGTATGTTATCTAAAGCGAATGAAGTAATTTAAACAAGCATGTTTCACAATAATAATTAAATATAAGTTTTCAAAATTAATATCCAAGTTTGGACGACTTCTCTATTCATTATTAATTAGACGTTAGAGAGATGATTTAACATGATATGATAATTACTGTTAAAAAATATTGCATAACTCGTTTTCACATAGTTACTTTTATTTATTTATTTTTGTCGATTGTGTCATTGCTACATATTGAGTATATCTTGGCAAGATAGATAAAAATATTCATTATGATTTTAGTTTATAAATGAATGCATATTTTCATGCGACTAATTTATAAAAAAAGAGACCTAATTATGAACTAGAAAACACATTTTGATTGGGTGACATAAGAATTTTTCAATTCCCGACTTTCGGTTAAGCGTAATTAATGTTTTTCGATTTTGAGACCTAAGAATCAAATGGTTCTGAGCAAACTTTTGGGGTTGTAACTTATATTATATGTATATATTAGGAGGACCGCCTTATGCACCAACTTGCTTGCTAAAGTTCATATCTTGATTTGAGGTCAAGATTGCGAATCGATTTCTATCTATTTGTATTAGGATCTTGATTTATAATTTATCACATTGAGAAATCAATATGCAATGATTAAATTAATTATTTTTCAATTTTGATCGATATTAATTGTTCATATATTTCATTATAGTTCTACAATTCTCTATAACTGTTATAAAGTGGTTGAATTTATTATCGAGCAAGTTTTGATCTACACAAATAGTGGCATAGATAATGTTTGAAGTGTTTTAAAGAGAAATTTTATTATTTAGAGAATTTGCAAAAAAATAACTTCTTGAGCATTAAAAGATAAAATTGCATGACATAAAAGGTACAACCTTATCTTAATCAATTAAATCAAATTTTTATTCGTTAATATCATGTTAACCCCATTATTAATAAAATGTGTTGAAACAAAATCATGACGTATCCCGACGCGTATTCTATGAATACGCCAATTTCAAGATGATTCATTTTCTTATATTTGTAACTTCTTGTCAACACCTAAATAAACCACGAAGACATTAGAACATTTATGTTTATTTACTTAAATGTAGAAGTGTAAGAGCATCTACAACAACTTATTTCTATTTAAAGAATATCTTTAACATTTTAAAAAGTATATATAAATTTAAAGAGCAATTTTTTTAACATTTCAGAATCCACTCTTTATCTTCATGCTCTTCATTTTATTTATTCCAAAGAAGTATGTAATATATTTACCTCTCCTCTTTTTTTTTTTTTTTTGTATATACTATTTAATTAAAACCAATATTGAAAATATTGAAAATTGAAATTATTTTAATGCATTTAATAATAGAGAGTGTTCTCTAAATTAAATTATTAAATTGGAAAGTCCATTTGAGCATAATTTTAATAACGGATTCTTTAAATTAAATAACATCTCATGTTTAAATTTGTAACAAGTAAAAAGTGACTATTGCATCTCTAAAAGCATCTCCAATCGCTACCTTCTTATTTTGAATGTCCAAATTAATGCATGATGAGGTAGGGGAGAGATAAACCGATGCCAGAAGATTTATTGTAGAATCTGACCGCCTAATTTTAGACATCTTATTGACACACATTCTATCTATATTTTTTTTATTAAATTATGTCTATTTCTCTCATCTATTTTCATTTTCTTTCTTCTTTTCACACTCTCTCTCCTAATTTCTTTTCTATCTTTTGTCACGTAAATTTTGTAGAACGTATCTAATATTGAAGATGCTCTAATAGACTCATATTTGTATAAAAGGCACGTTGATAGCTTAATCATGATTGAATAAATGATTTGATAGTGGTGGTAGTGGTTGGGTTTGTGATATATTAGAGCTATATTTGACTCGATTATAATAATATATTTAGTACGCTAAATTAAATATTATTAAGTAAATGTACCAGATTTATTTGTATATTTTGCAAATGTTAGAAATTCAACTGTAATTTTTTCCAATTAAAATTAAGGATATATTGGTCTTTTTTATTAAATAAGAACAAAGTGTGCACCAAAGCACATAGATCAAAGACATTGATGCAAAAAAAAAAAAAAAAAATCGTGGACTATTTTCTCCCGAGAGCAAATCTTAGAGAATACTTGCACCAAATTCTCTTTTCTTATATTTCAAACTTCTTGTCAACAAGATATAAATTGTGAAGATATTAAAACATTTATATTTATTTACTTAAATGTAGAGGTGTAGATTGAGATTAATTGTGTTGAACGAAAAGTTAGATTAATCGAGTAATTCGCATCAACTTAAATTTATATTGAATAAAAAGTGTTGATACAATTTACATTGTATCTCTAATAAATTAATATTCTAATCAACGAACGTATAAAATTTTTTGTCCCTGCTCATACAAAAAAAATATATACGTCTGTGTTCATCAATAGTTAACAACTCATTTTTTTCAAATCTATTCTCTTCAATTCTATCTTCTTCTTTTTTTTTTTTTCTATCTTTTACAAAATTTATTTGTTACATTTGAATTGTAATTTTACAACCGAATTATACAGATAAATACTATATAGTAGTAAAAGGCACATTAATAACTTAACCAGGAATAGGATTGAATAAAACTATAAAAGATCTAGAAGTGGTGGTGGGGTTGGTGAGTGGGTGGGCGGTATAGACGGATCAAAATTTAGGAAAATAAAAAAAATAAAAAATGTGAAGACACAAATGGTAAATGAAAGGAAATCCCAGTATTATTCCAAAAAATCTTGTCCTTTGTTGCGCTTCCATTATTGTTTAATCGAAAGCAAGACCAAACCCTACAAATCATATTTTAACAAAATAATCAGCAGTTGACAATCAATCTACCCAATTTATGCCCCTAACATTTAATGGCTCAGATTTTATCTTTCCACTTTTTTCTATCCTCACCTCAAACCGCCCTTTTTATTGCTTTAATTAATGCTATGAAAAGGCCAAAATAGGCAGACAGGCAGACCCACATTCAACTCTACTTCAATACCATTTCTCTCTTCCCTTTTACTTTTTTTTTCCCATGTAATTTTTATGCTCCAGACAGATATTTGCTTTGTTGCAGTTACTCTTTCAAGTACGATATACATAATTTTCTGTATGCAGGAATCTTCTGAGGTTTGCTTTCATTTATTTTTTTATGGGATTCTTGAGATTAAAAGGTTTTAACTTTCTGGTCAATTTGATTTTTCCTAAGTTGTAGTCTTGAAGCAATTTATCCGTTCGTTGTGTCGAATTTGTGCTGAAACTTATGCATATGATGACTTTGTTTGTTGGATTAAGATTTTTTTATTTTATTTTATTTTTTTTATGGCTTAAAGGTTTCCTTGGATCCAATTTTCTTATTGTATGTTTTGTGCTTGTTTCAGGATTTCAGTTTCTGGGTTTTGATTTTGATGTATAAAAGCTTATAATCTTGGAAAAGGTTTTGCTCTGTATTACTGGCGGTAAAGTTAAAGGGGAGATTGAAAGAGAATCCTGATTGAAATTGTAAGATTTTGGGAGTCGGGTATATTTTCTATATTGAATGGTTTACTGCAAACTAGATGGTCATGGATCGGAATTTTAGGAGTTATAATGGGACGGCATCTGGAATCAAATGTGATAATCAAGCTGTTTCGGTGTTTCCAGATCCAGATCTAATAAACAATTTGAGAGTTAGAAATAGTTTTTCAAATGTTAATTATGCTGATGTGAACCCATTTTCTAGTCAGTTGAATTCTAATAATTTAGTCCAATCATCTGATGCCGATTCCCTTGAGGATTATGATTTTAGTGATGTGGTGCTTAAGTACATAAACCATATTCTTATGGAAGAGGATGTGGAAGAGAAAGCTTGCATGTTTCAGGAGTCGGCAGCTCTTCAAGCTGCGGAGAAATCATTCTTTGAGGTTCTCGGGGCAGTATCCTGCTTCTACAGATTATCAGCGAATGCCAAACTTGAATCAGAATATTGAAAACTTCGATGAAAACTTTTCAGGAGATTTTATAAATTATAATTCTGATTTAAGCCCGGACTGGAGTTCTGATCCTAATTGCACTGGATTTGATGAACAGCACGTTTCTGTTGGTGTTGTTTCACAATTGACTTCTCAGTCATCTTATAGTCCATCAAGTAGCACCAGTACCTTCACTGACGGTCTGGCGGATTCGCCTTCGAGTACACTTAAAATTCCTGATGTATTTAATGATAGCCAATCGGTTATGCAATTTAAGAAAGGAGTTGAGGAAGCTTCTAAGTTTCTTCCTAATGGCAATCGTTTGGTAGTTGATTTGAGGTACGATGAGTTATTGGGGAAAGAGCAGAAGGAGGGGACAACTGGTTTGGTAGTTAAGGTGGAAAAGAAATATGACAATGAGGACTCTCCCGATGTGTCAAGGGGTAAGAAGAATCCGTATCAAGAGACTACAAGTATGCACGAGGAGAGGAGTAACAAGCAGACAGCAGTTTACAGTGAATCGACTGCGAGTCCAGAAATGTTTGATAGGGTGCTTCTATGCAGTGGAGGAAGAAATGACTCTGCACTTCGGAAAGAATTGCAGAATGAAGCAACTAAAAATGCTCCGCAAAATAGTCAATCTAAGGGGTCTAATGGTGGGAAAAGCCGTGGTAAGAAACCAGGAGGCAGAAGGAATGTGGTTGATTTGAGAACCCTTTTGACCCTTTGTGCACAAGCTGTTGCGGCTGATGACCGAAGGTCTGCTAATGAGTTTCTGAAGCAGATCAGACAAAATTCGACTCCTACGGGAGAGGGGATGCAGAGGCTTGCCCATTGGTTTGCTGATGGTCTTGAGGCACGTATGGCTGGATCCGGGACTCAGATCTACAAAGCCCTTACTGGTTTGCCTACATCGGCTGCTGACATCTTGAAAGCCTACCATATATATCTTGCTACGTGTCCATTTAGGAAGATCTCTAACTTCTTTGCAAATAAGACCATTATGAATGTGGCTAAAAATGCCACAAGGCTTCACATTATTGATTTTGGTATTCTCTATGGTTTTCAGTGGCCTTGCTTTCTACAACGCCTCTCTCGTCTAGGCCTGGTGGTCCCCCAAGCTCAGACACTGGGATTGATTTTCCGTGTCCAGGGTTTCACCATCAGAAAGGGTTGAAGAGACAGGACGGCGCTTGCTAGTTATGCTGAGACTTTTAATGTTCCATTTGAGTTCAATGCTATAGCACAGAAGTGGGAAACTATTAAGATTGAGGATCTTAAGGTCAACAAAGACGAGGTTCTTGTGGTGAATTGCCTTTATAGGTTTAGGAATCTGCTTGATGAAACTGTGGTGGTAAACAGTCCAAGAAATATTGTTCTGAACCTTATCAGGACAATTAGTCCAGATATTTTTGTACTGGGGATATTGAATGGTGCTTTCAATGCTCCCTTCTTTATTACAAGATTCCGTGAGGCTCTGTTTCATTATTCATCATTTTTTGACATGCTTGAGGCTAATATTCCTCGTGAAATTCATGAGAGGATGCTGCTTGAGAAAACAGTATTTGGACGGGAAGCGATGAATGTCATTGCATGTGAAGCTGCCGAAAGGATTGAGAGACCAGAGACATACAAGCAGTGGCAGGCTCGAAATATTAGGGCTGGATTTGAACAGCTTCCTCTGAATGAGGAGATAATGAAGATGGCGACAAACCGGGTTACATCATCCTACCACAAGGATTTTGTGATCGATGAAGATGGCCACTGGATGTTGCAAGGGTGGAAGGGCGTATCTTATATGCACTTTCTTCTTGGAGGCCAGCTTATTGAATTTGTTCGGTAGAACTTACGGGAAGGAAAGATAAGTGGTTGCTGCACATGCTGGCAATATCAACTTGTCTTTACTGTGAATAGCCGCCAAGTTATTGATCCATTCGCTAGGCTGGGTTGTTTTGCTAATAAGTTAATTTCTTATTACTAGTCTACAGAATATTACATTCAGTGTTTAATACGAGTACCATTTAAAGAAGTCGATGTTTCTAAAGGATGGTCCTTCAGCGGTTTTAGAGAAAGCAGGTTCGTGGATACTCTCTATCATCGCCTTGCACCCGGACTGAATAAATAGGTGGCACTGGTGATCATCAATCTGGCGGATCAAGTGCTAGTGATCAAGGAGCTAATTTCTCCGATGATCGTACCACCAATTATGCAAGTGTTCTGGTGATCATCAATCTGTGCATGCCAACACTCTAGTTAGTACTCGTATTTAGTCAGTCATAACTCTGTTAGTATGTAAAATAGGCTATGCAAAATACTGTCAGAGTTCAAATTTGTTGGTTATCATATCTGTTTCATGACATGATGATTGCTTGTCATATGGGCGAAATTTGAAGCTAATCAAGATCTTTGCATGTCGCTTGGTCGTGATAACATAGCAGTTTCAACTCAGAATTCTAGTTCAGTATAAGCTAATCTGTTTGATTTTTCTTTTTCTCTGATCGTGTATGGTGTTTCAAGAGATGTTAACGATGGCATCGAAATATCTGGTTATATATTAGTAGTATGGTTTACACTTTTTACATTAGCAATAATGCTTTGATAGTATAATGTTGATGGACTTGTTACAAGTTTAAGTATAAACTAGCCGTAAAGTTGCATAGGTTACTTTTTCCACAGAGAAATGTGTGTTAGTGAAAAGTATACACCAATGTACCAATAACAATATCAAAGTAGGATACCAACAATATAATTTTTCTTCTTTCATCGTGCGATTAAAATATAAATTTCCAACATAACCAACCCACAAATCAACGCAAGCAATATAAACACTGAAATAATAAATTAAATTAAACAACACTAAAATTATGTTTTACCGTTGTAACACTTTTTAAGATAAATGAAAATCGACGGACAAATCGACAAAATCTACTATCACCAAATAAAGATTAAAATGTTTTTGTTCTTAAGATTTATATCCAATTCGGAGGTAATTAAACAAACTACATCAAGAATACAATTTTGATACAACGCAAATAAACACCATCTAAGATTGGAACTTAGAACAATAATAAAAGAATAAAGAATTAGAAGATACCTAACATTTCTATACCACATTCGAAGAACCAAGAGTTTAAACCAAAACTTGAACTCCTCCGATTTTTAATCCACCAAAATGGCGACCTCTCTTCCCTTTTTTGAAATTTCTGTGCGTGTGTCGGAAGGATGAAAATGTCCCTAAATGTTTTGTATTCAATATTGTAAAGTTGGTCCCTCAATTTTAAATCAATAGTTGGACACGTTTAATTCTCAAAACTGGATCTATTTTATTTTATTTTTTTTTAAAAAAAACCAAATAATTGGAGCAAGAAATTACAAGCTCAACAATCTCCCCCATTAATCAATGAAGGAGGTGTTGGGAATTGAGACAATTTCTTTTATTACGTACAAGTTTCTTATTCGGAGAAAGATAACGAAATGAAAAAATATAAAAGATAGAAATATTTATAGATTGCCAAAACTTTTATTATATGAAAAATTGTTACAATCATATAGATTTCACTCACCCAAATCCTCAAGTATCTCAAGAAAAATAATATCCTAAATTTTACCACACCCACAAATTTCTACTCTTTGTACAACCCACAAAGAGATCAAGAAAAAAAATTAGGATGCTAGGCTTACAATTTTTCTCTCAAAAAATCCTCAAGTTACATCTACAAAAAAGAATAAACTACATCAATTTATAATTAACGTATGACCTAGATGTCTTCCAAGTTTCAACTACCAAATTGTCCAAGATTTGAAAACTTGTCCAACTTTAGTCACCAAATATAATATAATATTATATCATATCTTTTCTTTTTCAACAACTGGTACATCTTTTGATTTTGGCATGTTTTGAAAAAATATCCCAACAATCTCAACTTTGACGAAAAACGAGTCAAAACTCAATCATCTCTTCTGCAATTCTTCATCTCGATACTTAATAAAAATGGTAAACTTTGACAAGTCCAATTCTCAAAACAGAGAATTAACATACTCTACCATATAAGTATAATCACTTAGAATTAACGAATTCTAAGAATTTTATCGGCTCATGTCGAATAAATTTGCTGAAATATTATGGTGTAACTCCCTTACTTGACTTAATTGGAAGTTCATCAGCCATCGACATCAATTCTGCCACACACCTTGCATTAATATCAAGTCAATGCACATGTGGACTCGCTAGTAGTAACACATTCTCTATCATGGCAACTAGCGCATGCCACGAGGATGTAAATATTTACTCAAGTGACATCATCATCTCCCATAAAGAGAGACATATTGTCCGTATCTAATGTCAAGCAGTTAGCCGAGCCTGCTCCACCTTTTGGACAATTTTTCCTCATGTGACCAGGTTTTTCAGTATCTTTGTCAGAAATAGAGGTTGGTTTTCCTTTCAAAGGCTTGTGCAGTCTAGATTGAATCAAAACATCATTAACTTGTACTTGCCACAAGCCAAAATTGATTCTTCCGTCAAATTTCTCTACGTCATATTTGATAGACATATCTTCTATGTGCGCCAACGCTCTGAACGAACTTGGCTCTGATACCATTGTTGAGAATTGAGACCAATTCCTTTATTGCCCACAATATCCTTGTTCAGAGAAAGATAACGAAATAGAAAAAATATAAAAGATAGAGAAATATTTATGGACTATCAAAACTTGCACTATATAAAAAATGTTACAATCATATAGATTTCACTCATCCAAATCCCCAAGTATCTCAAGAAAAATAATATCCTAAGCTTTACCACACCCACCAATTTCTACTCTTTGTACAACCCACAAAGAGATCAAGAAAAACAACTAGGATGCTAAGCATACAATTTTTCTCTCAAAAAACCCTCAAGTCACATATACAAAAGAGAATAAACTAAGTCAATTTATAGTTAACGTATGACCTAGACGTCTTCCAAGTTTCAACTACC
Source organism: Forsythia suspensa (assembly GCA_023638005.1). Taxonomy (NCBI): domain Eukaryota; kingdom Viridiplantae; phylum Streptophyta; class Magnoliopsida; order Lamiales; family Oleaceae; genus Forsythia; species Forsythia suspensa. Next base: position 33,393,194 of record CM042666.1, read on the forward strand.
AAGGTATCCAAGATTTGAAAACTTGTTCAATTTTAGTAACACAAATAATATAATATTATATCATATCTTTTCATTTTTAACAACTGGTGTATCTTTTGATTTTGGTAAGTTTTGAGAAAATATTCCAACAATGAAAGAGGTATACCCAAAATTGTAGTTCGTCATTCGAAGTTCAACCTGGCTTCTCGGCACAAAACTCAAACTTCTATTTGGGAACAAACTTGGCGGATCCAAATGGGTGCCTTGGGGTCCTGGGCTCCCCAATTTTTTAGTTTTTTTTAGTTTTTATTAATAAAATTATTTAGAGACTCGTTATAACACTTTAAATGTCTTTATATTTTTATATTTAATTATAAGAGCTAAACGAGTCAAATTGACGTTAAGTAGAATTTTAATTAAATAGACATTTAAAAAGGAAAAAGCGAAATGGAAATATTAAATTGAATTCTAGCAGTCATTTTTGGCTTATTATATTGAACTCGTCATTTAACGAATTTTCAATCCGAAAGATGTGTTGTAAAGTTTGCTATGAATAATACTTTGAAATACTACCAAGAACCTTCACCGACGAGTGAAGAAATATAGTCCAAAAATAAGCCGAAAGAGGTGACGCCAAAATATAAATTATAAGTAAAAATTGGATTATTAAATCAATTTCTAGTAGCCTTTTATTTTAAATTTTCCTTCTAACAATTTTTAATCTAAAAATACATAACTAAATTTGTCATGGATACTTCCAAATGATATAAAAACCTACTTAGACAAGCGAAAAAATATAACCAAAAATAAGTGAAAGAGGTTATACCAATTAAAAGATAAAAAATTGAATTATTGTATGTATTCTAGTAGTCATCTTTTGCTTGTTATTTTAAATTCTCTGTTTAACAGTGTTCAATCCAAAAGATGTCTTGTGAAATTTTTTATCGTGAATACCTCGAAACGGTATCAAGAACTTACTGCTGACGAATGAAGAACATAGCCCAAGATGTGAGCTAACTGACTTAGCTCGTTTCATACCGAATATTTCAAATACCCGCTCAATATATTTTTCTTGTGATAACCACAACCTCTTAGAATTTATGTCCCAAACTATCTCAATATGCAAAGCCAGCCCGAAATCCTTCATATCAAATGACTTATGCAAGGAGTCTATCATTTCTTAATCAACCCGCATTTTGGTTAACTATAAGCATGTCGGAAACATAAAATAGTAAAATAATGAACTTGTCGCGTAGAAAATGGCTGATGTAAACACAAGAATTTGAAGTGGTCCTCGTGTACCCATAACTCGTCATAAAAGCTCTTGGCGCATGCTTGATCATGTACAGATTCTTCTTCAATTTGCACACAGTATTTTTTTTTTCTTTTGTTCAAAACCTTCGATTGCAAAACATATAAATCTCTTTCTCTAAGTCACCATGGAAAAAGAAAGTCTTCATCAGTTGTTCTATTTCTAGATCTAGACTAGCTACTAAACCTAAAACAACTCCAATAGATGTCATTTTCACAACAATAAAGAAGCTCTCATCTAAATCAACATCATATTTCTTTCCAAAGCCTTTAATACTTCATCGATTTACCATTGCGTCTCGTTCGATTTTGCATATCCATTTATTCTTCAATACTTTCTACCCTTAGGAAGATTCACTAACTCATAGGTATCATTCTTTCTCAAAGAATTTATCTCTTCTGTCATTGCTTTAATCCAATCAGCTTTATCCCCGTGAGTGCCTCGAAAAAACTCTCTAGCTCTCCATCGACGGTAAGCAAAATATAGTTAGAAGTAGGATACCTAGAAAATGGCCTATGCTCTATAGTAGACCTCCTAACACGTGCTTCTTCATCTTCATCTAGAAACTGCTTCTCCTGATGAGCAATCTCATCAATTAGTATATCACCACGAACAATATCATCAACATCATCATCAATAGGAGCTATATTATCTCCAACAATAGGTTATAGTATTGGAGACGTGAGATCAAGAACAACTGCACTCATTCTCTTATGCTGCTCAATTGGTTGGTCTTTATTAAAAACTACACTTTTGCTTCTCATAGTCTTCTTTTCTCTGAATTCCAAACTTTATAGTCAAATTGTTCATCACCATAGTCCAGAAAAATACATGAAATAGCTCTATCATCAAGTTTCGAATCTATTCCTTAGGCACATGTACAAAAGTCTTACACCCAAACCTTCAGATGAGAATAGGAAATATCCAGACTACATTCTTTCTAGAATATCAAAATCTAAAGGAACAGAAGGAGATCTATTGATCAAGTAGCAATCAGTCTAAACTACTTCACCCTAAAATTAGGTAGCTTGGTTGTTTTCAACATTCATTTGACTTATCAAGAATGGTACGATTAATTCTTTCTGCCACACCATTATGTTGTGGAGTACCAAATTATGTAAACTCATGTCTATTCTCAAATTTCAAACAATACTCCTTGAACTCATGTGAAGAGTATTCCCACCATAATCGGTTCTAAGGTTTTCAAAGACTTTCTTGTTTCTCTTTCTCCCATGGCATGAAATCTACTTTGAAAATCTTGAAATACTTGGTCCTTACATTTCAAAGTAGATATACTCATAGGTTTTCTAAAAGCATCATCAACAAAGGTAACAAAATATTTATTTCCACCCAAAGAAACCACATCACCAAGAGAGCACATATCGAATGCATCGGTTTTAAGATATCACCTTTTATTCTAAAAGAGCCACTAAAGAAAATTCTATTTTGCTCACCATATAAACAATGATCACATCGGTTTAGAGACATACTATTGGCTAAGGAAATTATTGTCTTCTTAGCCAAAACCTGCAACCCGTTTTCATTCATCTAGCCGAACCATTTGTGCCAAAGCTCGGGAGAAGAATCTTCAAGGGCAATCAATTCATTTTTACAAGCTTTTCCACAAGTCTTGTACAATGTGCAACAAGTCTTCCCTCTAGAAACAACTTAAGAGCCTTTTAACAATTTTGCATTTCAAATCACTAAAGTTGTTGTGATCACCCTATCAATCAAGAGTATTGATTAAAATTAGATTAAGGCGCATATCAGGAATGTGCCTCACATTTTTAGTATCAAAGTACAACCAACATTTGTTTATAAGTGAATAACGCCAATCCATACAATCTTAGATTGACTGATATTTCCTACCAAAATCATCCACTGTGTAACTAGCAAACAAATTCATGTTTGAAGAAACAGTGAGAAGCACCGCTATCAACAATCCTTTCAATTATAGGATGACTTATGTGTAGGCACTCACGCTTTCTATATCATCATTATCGGACACAACAATTGTCTAGTTCTTGTCATCTTGTTTCCTCTTATTGCTACTTTCATTTTGCTCCCTTAAACAAACCTGAAAATTTCTTTTAATATGACCCTCTTACTACAACGATAATACACAATATTTTTGTCTTTTGATTTTGATTTTGATTTTGATCTGTCTTTTGACTTGTTGTAACCTCTTTACCCTTTATTCTTGTTTCTTCATCTATCATATGTAACAAGAGTTGGTACATTATTTCTTCATTATGCATACTGTCTTTTACAGAGTCCATAATCAAAACACCATCAAGGAGCTGAGTTACTAAAAGTCACAACAAATGTCTCCCAACTATTTGGCAAAGAACTCAAAAGTGACAAAGCCTACAATTCATCTTTAAGAGTCATATCCATGTTGCTAACTGATTTATGATAGTCTAAAAATTATTCAAATGTCATGTCATGCTCATGCTTTCTTATATTTCATCTTGACCAAGTCTCTAATTAAAAATAACTTTTTAGATGCAGTTTTCTTCTCAAATATGGACTCCAACTTTTACCACAATTTATAAGTATTAGTCTCTTGTGCCATATGACGAAATACAATGTTATCTACCATCTGTCTGATATTTTTGATAATCTTTTATTCAAAGTATACAATGGCTTGTCGATATGTCATCCAATTTAGCCTCATCACTCTAAATAGGTTCATGCCAATCTTTATAATAAATGATACATTTCACTATGAGCTTCCAAGTCACCCAATTACAATTGGTGAGTCTAATCATAGCACTACTAATTAGCTCCTCTATTTTAATCAACACGAGCTCTAATACCACTGTTAGAAAAAAAAAAGTATACAACAATGTACCAATAACAATACCAAAGCAACCATACCAACTATAATACCACAACAATATAATTTCTCCCGCTTTCACCGTGCAATTAAAATAGGAATTCTCAACTCAAACAACTAACAAGTCAACGCAAGCAATATAAATACCAAAATAACAAATCAAGCTAAATTACACCAAAATTATTCTTTAATGTCATAAAATCATTTAAGATAAAAGAAAAATCGATAGAGAAATCGACAAAATCCACTATCACCAAATAAAGATTATAATATATTTTTTTCTCTCGAGATTTATTCCCAAAATTAAGAGGTAATCCAACATACTACATCAAGAATAAAATCTTGGTACACTACAAATAAACATCATCTAACAAAAAAAATACAACCGTAGAACAACAATAAAAAGATAAAAATTTAGATGGCACCTAACGTTCCAAAACCAAACTTGAAGAAGTAGAAACTCAAGATTTCTCCTCCAATTTTTAATCCACAACAATGGTTGCATCTCTCTCCTTTTAAATGTCTGTTGGGAAGAAAGAAAAATGCCCATAAATGTTTTGTAATTAATATGGCAAAGTTGGTCCTCCAACTTTAAACCAATGGTTAGATTAGACCCATTTAATTTTTGGCTCCCTTTCCCGCTTTCATAAATTGCACAACGGGTTGGTCATCTTTAAAATCATTCGAATAAATATTAAAATCATTAAGAATAAATATTAAGTGTACTCACATACGAATCTCATCGAACCATCGGTGAAGGTACCATTATGCTATTTGATGGGCTATAAGACCACTGAGAAGTCAACCCTGAAATAACACTGACACAAATATGTTCATCATATCCATTAAAGAAAGTTGTACGGTATAGAGGGATTATGTGTTGCCCGAATTCATGTGTTAGGCCCAAACACCCCCCCTCCCCCTCAAGTTTTTGATTGGATGTTACATTACAGAATGCACCGTTTCTTGTGTCAGGCACAACCCCCTTCCCCACAAAATATTTTCAAGAATTACGGCTGGGGTTCGCCACCCCCACTCCCTAATTCCTTTTTTTCTTTTAATTAATATCCCATATTTTATGAATTGTGGCTACTTTCATCCACATCTTTTTAAATTCCTCACTTTTTTTTATTGCAGATAGCCCCTCAATTGTTGTTTGAAAGTAATAATAATATATATTAATTTATTCTTCATTATTTATTCAACAAAAAATATACGTGAACTAAATTCAAACATAGTAATCTGCGATATTCCAAACATATTAAACTTATACAAATGATAATCCAAATAATCTTAAACCATAAATTACAAAGCGTGCCACAATATTTGATTCGATGACCGATTTATCTCGTTGATAATAGTCCTAGTCGGGACATGGGATGTTGGCTCATGCGGTTTCGGAGTTGGTTGACAATGCATATTTAACAGATGCTCATGACACCTTTCTATTGGGTGAATTTCAAAGTTTGCGATATCGCGTAAAGATATTAACAATGGAGACAATATTGGGATGAGTAGAAATAGAAACAAAACTCGTGAGGAGACCCAAGTCGTTCGAGATTCTAATCCGTTAGAGCAAAATGATGCGGGAAGTGACTGAAGTCAGGGAAGGAGAAAGCACTCTCCCAATCCAGTAGTCAGTGTAGGGCCTTTGCCACCAGTGGGCACGACAAAAAAACTTGTCCGACGTTGTAAAATAGGTAAATTAATTACATGTGTTATTTGATCGATTATTTTCATAAGTAATGAGTTGTGCATTTTATTTTCAATAATTTTTTTTATTGTCAGATTGGACAACACATAACCTCCACAATACGATGTGCTGAACCTACAGTATTCTCAACTGGACCCACACTACTCATACGATGCGCCGAACCTACAAGACTCATCATATGATGCGCTTGGGACCTACGGTGCTTATACGATCGTCGGACGATAGGTTTACGAGGCATTGGCGTGTAGTAACTTCAAGATGTCCTGGATTTTCCAACAACCAGTACCCATTCCTTAGATTAAGTTTGCTTTGTAATTTATGATTTAAGATTATTTGCATTATCATTTTGTATAAGTTTAATATGTTTGGAATATACTTGAATTTAGTTCATGTATATTTATATTTGAATAAATAATGAGAAATAAATTAATATACATTATTATTACTTTCGAACAACAATTAGGGATCATCTGCAATAAAAAGGTGAGAAATTTAAAAAATGCGGGTGGAAGTAGTCATAATTTATAAAATAGAGGGTATTGAATTGAAAAAGAATTAAGGGGGGGTGATAACCCAAATTGAATTCTTGAAAAATTTGGGTTGGGGTGGTTTAAAAGAAAAGGAGGGTGGGGGTGGGGGTGGGGGTGGGGGTGGGGGTGGGGTGGGGCAATTATGTATTGCTCGAATTCGGACAACACATAATCTCGCATGCGATATAATAAGCAAAGTTGCAATAAAAATCATATTAGCTCACTTAGCCTATAATGCAAAGTTACATAATTAATTGTTCAACTACCATTAAAACATTTTGAATAATTGTTCTCGTTGTGCTTGTGCATGGAAATCAATGAACATCATACTCAAATTTTGGGCCCCTTAACGCTATTACAAATCAAGCCAACAAAGGACGTGTATATTGTTAAACATATGTTTGGTAAAGATTTTTGTAAATTATAAACAGTGAGTCCTACGAAATGTGTGGATAAAAAGTAAATAAAAGTTGTGAATCCTATGAAATGTGTGGATAAAAATGATGTTTAACCAGTTATTATAAGTACTTATAAACAATGACAAACATAAATCGATTATTAACTCATTTAATGTCAACATCTCACTCATACGGTTCAATCATCTTTTCCTTGTTATGCTCGAGGTATTAAAATAAGAGAAATTTACAAAATACTCTAAAGTATATTTAAAATTTACATATCATATTTTGCAAATTCACATTTTTGCATTTCTTTATTGATAACAAAAAACACATTTTGCTAGAAAAAATAGAAAGATTTACAAATTTGCATTATAAATAACTAAACATTTCAAAATACATCTAATTGAAAATAAGAAATCACATCAAATATGTTACATTACATAACACTTTACATACTCCTCTTCGAGATAGACTTAATTTCTTTATTGATATGTCCCAAATTATAATTTACTTTATTTATTGATAGTATAGTAATTTCGTATTTTTCTAATATGTCCCTATTTAATGTGTCTTGTTATCAACAAATATAAACTATCATTATATTTATGTAGGGATATATAAAAAAAACATAAGTAAAATTTATTTCTCTAACTATAATAATTAAAGTTTCTTAATTTGTGTGAAAATAAATTTTAAAACCTATCTTTATGAGACGAGAGGACTACTAATTTATCATTCTTCAAACTTTTAATTTCTGTTCTTCTAAAATTGTTTTCTCTCTTATATCTATCCTTTTCATAAATTATTTTTTTATCACTTCAATTATCTTAACTACGTTATTAACATGATATTTTTTACACAATATTATATATTTTATCAACAATATTTATATTATTCCTCTCTTCTTAAAGTTTTATCGTAAAAAAAAAAAAATAGAAAAAGAAAAAGAACATAAAATACATAATCCAAAAAATTTATGTACGATGAATTCTTGAAACTTTTTTAAATTGCAAAATAGTATAAAGCTATAACCTCATCTTAAGATAAACAAGCAATTCACTGCAAGCTGCAAAATAATATATTATTATTATTTTTAAAAAATTCTGAACATTAATTATTTATTAGATGATGATAAGTAATAATTTTCATTTGTCCATTAATAAACTTGGAAATTTTACTATATTTTCCAGCACATTTTAATTTATTAATATGTAAAGTATTAGATAATTTAATATATAAGGTTTAATTTATTATTTCTAATTAAAGATATTTTGGTCTGTTCAACTATTTATAATGGTAAAGTTGTAATTTTTTTTACCAAATTGTGTCTTTCCTTAAGTAGAATGTGGTGTGTAAAATGTAAATTAGTAAAATATGGTATGAAATTGAAGGCTCGTTTGACAAAGTTTTTGATGGAAATTTTAGTAGATTTTGATAAAATTTGATGAGATGCTTGATTGAAAAATTGGAAAAAATTGTAGGTCCATAAAAATTATGATGAAAATTAATTGTTGATTTTGACCTAAATTCCTTAAAATAAATTAAACTTTAATTAGAGATATATAGAAGATAAAAATAAAATGCATGACAAAATTTCTTTACTCCCGGTTTACGGCTCTCTTATTGTATTTGTCTTCAACACCGGAAGAGCAATCAATACTTGAGTTTGTCGTTGTCTGACATAAATTTACATATAAAAAAGACTACACCATTTGAAAGAGGCTTGAATTTTCATTTCGCAAAAAAAAAAATAATTAAAAAAAATGTATAAATCAACACTTGTTTTATTTTTTTATAAAAATAAAAATGCATGAACAAAATTTCTTTACTCCCATTTTCTGGCTCTCTTATTGTCTTCAACACTGGAAGAGCAATCAATACTTGAGTTTGTCGTCGTCTGACATAAATTTACATATAAAAAAGACTGCACCATTTGAAAGAGGCTTGAATTTTCATTTCGCAAAAAAAAAAAAAATTAAAAAAAAAATGTATAAATCAACACTTGTTTTATTTTTTTATAAAAATAAAAATGCATGAACAAAATTTCTTTACTCCCATTTTCTGGCTCTCTTATTGTCTTCAACACTGGAAGAGCAATCAATACTTGAGTTTGTCGTCGTCTGACATAAATTTACATATAGAAAATACTGCACCATTTACACATTTCGCCAAAAAAAAAAAAAAAAAATTATGTATAAATCAACACTTGTTTTCTACATTTACACGATTCATCGAATTTGAGTTCTGCCTAAAGACCACAGCCCAGTATCCTTAACCGGTGCCTGAAAGGAAATTCCAAGCAAAAAAAGTTGTAATTAATTCACAAATTACAATAAAGTCGTGTAAGACAGTTTTTGAAAGATATGGCTTCACTTACCGGTGTCCTCATGGACGGAAATACATTCCAAAACCTCAGTGTCTCGTCCCTGCTCCGGTCACTATTGTCTGCACAAAGAGAAGTTCCATGTACTTGTTTCTTAGTTTAGTATATTTCAAAATTAATTTGTCTCTGAAGATGTATGCATTTATGGTACCTGCCCATCAGGAGACATTGCAAGGTAGAGTACCCGCAAACTATGTCCAGTTAGAGTTGCAACCTGTTCAAGGCCAATTCAATGAAAGGTTAAAGAAACGTGTGACTTCAAAATAGGATTTCAGAATTGTGCATTGAATCGACCAAACAGTTTTCTTTTGGAGGTCAGGTTCCACGTCCTCCTAAATTTGCAATATAATCTCTGCTTTCGTGGTGGTTTGATTAAAAGAAAAGATTCACAGAAATTCGAGTACTGCAGTTCACTAACCTTTGCCATTGATGGATACTTCCACACCATAATTTGATTCTGGGAATACCCATGAGTGCTAACCAGCTCGTTTACATTTTTACTCCATGCTAGATTGCATACCTACAAAGTAAATTACTGGATTGTATTAGTTACCTCGAACTTCTTGAAACTTTCTTGAAACAATTTCTACTATAACAATTAACAAACATGAATTGCATTTAAATTCTTCACTGTTTGTTAACTTTGAAATAATAAAACCTTAAGCACAAACCTGGCTTCCCGTATCCACGCTATTTATTTGATTGCCACTAGTTGTGTTCCAGAAGCGAATGCACCGATCAGCAGTTCCTCCTCCGGACGCAAGAAGACCACTTTGGTGAGGTGACCAGGCAATGGCCTTTACAGCAGCCGTATGCTCGGTCAGTTTCAAAATGGGTTGCTGGGACTGCTGATTCCACACCAATAGCTGAATCCCAATATATGAAAATGCAAAATAACTTAGCATTCGTCTGTTCTAAAACTTGATAGAAAGCAAAGAAGAAATGTATGATATTCACATGCATCTACCTGATTGTCATTGCCACCAGATGCCAGTTCCCGGTCATCATGAGACCATTTCAACCCACATACCTAAGGGATATAAAAATAAAGTTAACCATAAATCATCTAAGAATGAAGTTATATCCTGAGTGGTTCATTTTGGGTTCTTACCTCTGACTTGTGCCCAACAAGCTTGCTAATAAAATCACTTGGAACACGAAGATCGTGTTGAAGTATGTTTCGATCTCTGCTTCCGGAAGATAATATCCGTGAACTCCATGCTAGTACTCCGGTTCTTGTTTGATGTCCTCCCATTGTTCTAACACGCTTACATTGAGTCCCATCCCAAACCTAAACAATAAAACCATCACGATATGTCCCTTTAAACCAGGTGTGCAATACACTATAATGCAGGCACCATTTAGCCCATGTTTGGTTCTGTCAAATCCAACAAAGATTACTACCTGAACTTGACCGAGATTTGTGCCAATTGATATATATGACCCCTCTCTTGTCCATTGGACTGAGCAGACACCATCATTAGGTCCCAAGTCACACAACCTTGTCACCTATGAATAAATGACATCTAGGTTAAGCTAATTACTTCATTTTTAATGTTTAATCACAATGTTGTATCCCAGTGAGCCAACAGATAATAAGCAATCAAAACTGGGTTCCGCAAAAGTACGATCAAATGGAACTCACTTTACTATTTGAAGCACTCCATAGGTATACACAAGTTCCCAATCCAACAGCAAGGACATTTTGTGAAGACCAGTCCACTAGGTTCAGGTAGAAGTCATCTTGAAGGGATGGTGCATCCAGAACCTGAAATTTGAGAAAATTCACCTATGATCAACTTCATATATACAGCCAAAGAATGATTTCTCTTTGGTAATTTGCTGCAGAACAGAGGACTGTAACACAAGCATAATTACTAATCCAGCTTTATGTTCCTTGTGCTTATCCATCTAAATAAATTCTACAGACCTAGTTTGATTGCGAACAAGAATGTATCAATCGAAGACGAGGTTTTTTCAGTACTCGAATATTCACATTCGGGGAGAATTAGAGAGGTTAAATCGTTTTGCTCAATTGAGCTTCAGTAATGGTATTTAGCCAAATCTAGGATAATATTCCCCCATTTTTTACATCGACCTCCTGGTAAATCCCAAACGACATATTCACTGACAGGTCAGAAGCACAAACTACTTAGCCTTCTAAGAGGAAAAGAAGTCTGGAGACTGGAAATTCAACTATAAATAAAAGCTTCAAATCTAAGATCCCCCACAATTATTTAGTACTTGAAATGAATAAAACTTTATTATGCTACTAGTGAGTTCTAAAATAGCATATTAATGTCATAGGAGACAAAATCACACCTTGTGGGGAGTCTTGGGAACCTTCCTTGGTGGCTTGGGAGGCGTCGAGACCTCACCGGAGAGCCCACTATCCTGTCCCAGAATCGAAGGCGAGAACGGAGAATTAGGTCCCGGAGAATGCTCAGTCTTGAACCTCAGCATATTTCTGCTCGGACTCATTGGAGATCCTCCTTTCACATTACCTGCAGAAAATCAGAAAACCCAAAATCAGTCCCAAAGAGCTCACTTTTCAACAACCTCGTATAGGCCTCACTTCCCTCCTCCTCCTCCTCCTTCACCGGCGATGACTTCTCGATTAGTCCAAAAGTGTGTAGCCTAGACGATGATCTGCACGGAATGAACCTGTCACTGCACACAGCCACAGATTTTGACGGTGATGGTGAAGACGACAAGTTTGATATAGTCCTTGGCGACATCGACTTCAAAGGGGACGACAAATTGAAAGATGACGGTCCCCTCCTCGGAGAAGAAGATAAGTTATCAAGGCGTAAAGAGGTCTCAGACATTGAGGCTGGCAGATTAATGCCACTCTTTCTTCTTTGGGATGCATCCATTTTTGCCCTTTTTTTAGCTTTGAAACAATTCTGAGTTCAGATTGAGCAGGATTTATGTGTTATGTGATAAAATTGTGTCTAGAAAAGGCCTCTCAGGGGAAGAAGAGAGGGCTTTTCTAAGATTCTTGTGAGGGTTGTGTGATTTGGTAATGAAGGTAGAGGAGGAGCAACGGTTAGTTTTACAGGGAGCTCTTTTGTGTGGGAAGAGAAAAGGGTTTAGGGTTTTGAATAAATTGGTCATATTAGGATTTACTTTGTAACGGTCACTTGTGGTGGCGTGGGTGGCTTTTGGGAGCTGGCCATTTGTGTGTGTGTGGTGGGGGTGCAGGGGTGGAGAGGGGGGGGGGGTGTTCCTCTTAACTAGCCGTTAGATTTGAATATTGATCATGCCAATTGGAATGGCTGAATTTAGTTTTAATTCACTTGGATTTTAAATTTATCAATTATAGAGAGAATTTTCAATTACTACCGTGATTATTTATAATTGCGTTGAGTGTATTAACTTTTCTATCTTTCGATTAGTACTTTAAAATTTAAATTGACTTCTCTCCATTCATTCTGCGCTTTTGAGATGAAATTTCATTTCAATTGGGATCGGTCAACGATATATAAACTCTTTCTATTTTCATGTTCTATTTTCATACGATTTCCTTTTCCTCAATTCTTTATTTGTCTATTTTTTTCACAGGTTGTAGATTATGTTCAATTAATTTAATTTCTATAAATCTATAAAAAGAAAAAGGGTTTGAGAGCTAAAATGTACGTATGACAAAAAAATACTTTTAAAATGTCGTAAGAGTTCTTGATTGGTGGAGAGCAAACAATAAAATTCACAAATTTAATTAGAAATAACTTTTTAATGAAGGCGACCTCCTACTCAACTGAATCGAGTTGGTAAATCTTGTGTGTATCACTATTTTTCTTTCTCTCTCTCTATCCTTTTTTTTTTTTTTTTTTTTTTTTTTTTTTTTGGTTTTTGAGTTTATATCAAAAGCCCATGAGTCAAACTTCATAATTATTTTTTATTACTATTTTTTTTTCTGTTATTGATATGAGTGCTCTCTCCCGTTAAATTAAATAAGAATAATATTATGTATCATCAGTGGCGCTTAGCACCCATCTAAGTAGTATTGGATTGATCAACTCTATTGTTTAATAAATCAAAATAAATCTTACTTCATTCCACAACAACAAAGTGGTGAACCTAGACTAGTGTTAAACACCACTAGTGATAGATAACATTATTCATCAAATAAAATATAAGGAGAGATAAGAGAATGAGCAATTGATTTACAAGCGCAATAAGAAAAGAGTAATTCACACTTCGACTTCCTTCGATACAAGAAAAATAACCCGAAGGATAACTTTATTTAGCATTGGTGCATGCAACGGGTCCACTATCTACAATGGGTAATCTATTATAATTTTTTAATTTTATCCAATTACTCTAAGTGAATCCCATTACCACATGTACCAGTGCTAAGCACCACTAATATTAAAAATCATTACTCTAACCAAAACAATCTAACCCCACACACACCCCAAACGAAAGGCACAAGACATGCTAATTACAAACGAGATCAAATTTGCTATTCTAAATGTGTGTCTTTTTTACTGTTCCATCAATAGAAAATGTACACATCATCAAATAAATACAATTATTTAATATGTTCACACTTACTATTAAAATTAACTTGTATTTATTTGATAATCTGTATATTTTTTATTGGTAAAAAACGATCGAAGAGACAGCATTTAAAACAGCAGATCTAGACTCACTCCCTTGTAGATTTTAAAAATTGTCCAAGTTGCTAGTACACCTGAACACATTTTGGACGAAAAGCTGTATGAAAAAAAAATGAAGACAGTCCTAATCTTTAAATAAAGGAATAATTTTGAATTATAAAAATTTAGCTAAAAATCTTCTCAAAAATTAGGAGAGCTAGTTTTCATTTTCTCTCACCACTTTGGTCATTTTGTGAAGAGTTTTGTTAACCTGTAAAGGGTCATGTTAACTTGTGCCCTTAAGGCATAGGTTAGGCTGCATTAAATAAAGTTGTTTTCTTGTGTAAATTAAAAAAAAAACAAGAATTTTATTTCTAATAATCCGGAGTATAGAGTGCTCACTATCAACATTTAATTGACAAATTTATTAAGTAACTAAGAGTCACTTTTTAATTGAGACTACAAACATACACTAATACACATATCAATTAAATTGTAAGATAGAGTACTGAATTCTATACACTAAGAGCATCTCTAATACTATACTTTCTAAAAAAATCTATGTGACAAGAGAGAGAGAAGAAATAAGGAGAGAGAATGTAGCAAGAGAAAAGAGAAGAAAGATGAGAGAGATAGACACAATTTAATGAAAAAATAGGTAGAAAATGTCTAAAAAGATGTTTAAAACTAGACGGCCTTTTACAATAAATGCTTTGCCACATCGCTTTGTTCCCTCTACCTTATCGCCACATCAATTTGGACGTTGTTGCATTGGAGATGCTCAATGCTACACTTTCTTAAAAAATCTAAGTGGCAAGAGAGAAAGAAGAAATAAGGAGAGAAAGTTTAGAAAGAGGAAAGAGAAAGAAAAATAGATGAAAGAGATGAAATACATTTAATAAAAAATGAGTAGAAAGTGTCGACAAAAATGTCTAAAACTAGACAACGCATTGAATGACCTTCTATAATAAATCTTCTTACATCGGTTTGTCCACTCCACCTAATCGCTACGTAGAGTTGGACATTGTTGTATTGGAAATCTTTCTAGAGTACTAAAAGTTTTCCCCGAAAACAACCCAAATTAAACCTGCATTAAAGGCTTGTTCGATAGAGTTGTTTTGGGGAAAAAATAGATTTTTTGTTCTTTTTAACTTTTCAAATTTTTTAGTGTAAAAAGGGTTGAAAAGTCAAATTGTGAACAAAAATGGACTTTAAAATAGATTTTTGGGAAAAAAACTCACCGAACACGACGTTAAATAGAGTTCCAAATAATTTTTAGAACAACAATATTTAATGCAGCTTAACCTGTACCCTTGGGGCACATGTTAACAAGGCCCTAAATAATATATTGTACCATGTAAGAATTTAATAGTCTTGTTTGTTGTCCTGTGCTATTCTATTAAGTGATTCGTTCCAATCGTGTCCCAAAACATTAGTCTTGGTTGTATTTTTGGCAATTCATCAAATTTTTGTTGCTCTGCACAGTACGGCCACATGAGAGCATGCGAAACGAAAAGTTTCTGTCGACCGGAGCAACAACTACACGATTCTACCACTTAATTTGTTCCAGGATTTCTAGCACGACATGGTATAAAATACAACCAGGACAAAGCTAAATCTTCCAGTGCAAAGTGAACATCAGCAATGGACTATACTTGAAATAATGGCATATCATGAAAATCAGATGGCATGTAAGAGCTGTATTGCACGTCTAAATATACATATGTATACTGTAATTTGTCATTGCCATTATTTGCTACCCAGAACTTCATCTCAGGGGAAACCAAAGATTAGATTGTATACCTGAGTTGGTACCCCTTAAGCCAATCTTCACCCTTTTCGTAATAATCCATCTTACTAAATGTTTGCTGTGGGAATTGCATTGCAGCAGCATAAGCAGCAGCTCCACGCCATGCGTCGAAAATCGGGTTCGATGCTTTGATAATTCTTATAGGTGTTCCACTTGGTCTGATCATCCGAATTCCAGCTTCCAAGCGCTCGCTCAAGCCTGGAAAGAGACAGCTTCCCCAGTTAGGAGAATTGAATTGGTTATTCTTTCCTCCGAGACTCGTCCCTTATCCAGCAACCCCTGTATTGATTTGCCAGCCATCTCATCCAACCCTAACTGCTCAATGCCGATCAAACTGGGATGAAACAGAATTTCGGGACAACGAAATCTTTCTCGCCAAGTATAATCTGGAAATCTTCCTTGGTTGAAGGATCGAAAACGTGGTGCCTCTGCAGTAGAAGACCCTGATTCTGCCTTGAAAATAAATGTTGGATCGATTTCCTGGAGTAATTCACATGTAAGGTGTCTGTACTGAGGAAATCAAAGCGAAAAGTAGCAAATCGAAGAGCCAGATATCAATTACTCACCCGAGTCGAGAAGTAACGCGAGCCAGCTCTGCTTCATCCAGATCTGGATGGTCGTCGTCGTCGTCGTCGTCATTATCCCGACTCATTAGCTTGTAGAGCTGCCAGTCTTCATCTTTCATGCCAAAAGTATCCTCCCCCTTCCCTCTGTCAAATGCTGCTGTTGTCAAGAGGCGCATCCTCTCTCTCTGGGAAGAATTTAATCTCTCGCCCCGGCCAACACCTCCAGATGAATTATGATTTCCATTTGTATTTCCTCCATTTGTCTTTAATCTCTTTCGTTGATCGACCTTCTCAGAAAGATCTCTGTGTTTCGCACGCAACTCATCCAAGTACTGATCTGGGTTCTCTCTACGTTGAAGAAAAATGTAAGGTAATGAGAGAGAGAGAGAGAGAGAGTAGCAATTAAGTATAAAATCATACTAGAAAAACGTGTGATTCCTGCAACAAGGTAAAAATATCCATAAATTAAAATAATTCTCCTCCTCGTTCACCTCACTTCTAAAGACAAATCTATAGTTAATCAAACGTCCTAAATTTTGAGTTCAGCAACATACTGTCTTTTTTCTTCTTCTAGTTTCTTTTGTCTCTCTCTTTCCAATTCTTCTTCGAGCTGTTTCTGTTTTTTCTGCTGCCGTGCTTCAGATGTGGATTTGATAAACAACTGCTTCCTCTTTTGCTTAAGCTGCCAAGGAGATAATGAACTTAAGATTGTGCACTATCAGTTCCAACACCACCAAATTTAAGTGAATAGAACAAGATTGCATTATAAAGTTACAATGTCAAATCCAACAACCGTGTTTTTGAAAATACAAAGGTAATTTCAATAATCCAGTTAAGAGAAGAAAATGCAGACCGTAGTTGTTTGGACCAATGTTATCAGAATAAAAGTTCAAGATAAAACCGTAAGCATGCAAATTAAATTTAAAACAGGATAAAACTGAAGCAATTTAAGATAGAGAAACTTATTGACAACCACATAAAATGAACCTGCTCCGGTGTGAGCGCCTCGTCAGGGACATTGATTAGGTTGTATTTTTCAGCGGCGGAAGGATCTGTCTTCTCGACACTTTCAACAGGTTCACCCTTTGCTTTTCGTAAAGATTGTGTCGCCTTGGCAATGGCAGATTCTACTTCCAGTTTTGAGGTATATCGAGTCTTTGCAAGGATTGATGGAATATCATCCTCCTCAGCATGCCTGAGCCTCTGTAAAAGGATCTCCGAATCTCGTATTTCATTTTCAAGATCATTTATTCTATTGAACCTCTTAGCTTCAGCCATCTCCCGAAGTCTTTGACCTTGCTTCTCTTTAAGAGCTGCCTTTCTAGCAATTTCTTCTTCAGATGGGGTGGTCTCCTCAGAGAGGGAGGGAGTCCAAGGAAGTTGCCAACACCTGATCTTTTCCTCAGCCTCCTTATCCCCTTTCTGTCACAAAGATTGAGATGCTGATTTTGACAGAAAAACATAAAGAGGCAGGACGAACAAAGAGATGTTCACCTGAAACAATTGAACTTCTGACTCATAATCTGTTGCAATATAACAGTGTTCCATCTTCAAGTCTTCCACCTTCTCCCATGTAAGCTTAGATCTAATTCAGCATTTAAATGCAAGTCAGAATGCAACAGAAAAATTTACATTTCTGAATATGAAACAAAGATTATCAATTCTTACATGTGATGTGGGTATTTAAGTGAAAGAAGCTGCTTCAAATAATCAGTAACATGATATCCACCAACATTAGTACGCTTGCATGCTTCGTACACGGGTTCTCCATTGACAAACTGAAATTGGACAAAATAAAATTCATCATTTTCACTCTCAACAAGTGTTGAAATCTCAAGAAAAGAAAGATCATGAATGAGTAGTTATTAAACATTGAGCACGATAAAACTGGATATACGAAAATTCTTAATGGTAACCGTGTCTGATTGATTGTAGTAAATAAGTATTTCGATGTATGACAATCAATGCAGAATTATATTTGTCAAGCAGGACAAACAGAAAACCTCAAAACATTAACCATGATGAACAATATTTCTACAATACCATGTATAAAATCATATGTATTTCTCCTTCATAATTCTCTACAAATATTCAATGAATGATTATATATTGTGGGCAAATGTTCTTCATGAGCTTATTTTCAAAAGCAAAAGCTGCAGAGGTGAAATAAATTGGGGAGAGTGAATCCCAGCAATAGGGAACCCAAGATTCACTAGAAAAGAATATTTAAAAGCAGTTGACAGGGACAAAATCCAAAATCAAAGGATACTATGTCCTTGTTGTACAAGATTTTAAAGCGATTGTTGGGAATTCCAATTTGGAGGCTCAGAATAAACTCTTGGTTTACTAACTTGAAATTTTATGGAGGGTAGAACGCAATTATTCTTTCAGCTATGTCAAAACACATTTGTATACTCCAATACTATCATAGACATGCTTCCAGTGAGCCTTTTTATACACAACTTCAATTGCGTCCATCGATTTACTTTATGATAAGTTTTATCAACAAAATCAGTTTTCTATAGCATACCGGGATAACATGAGTTGTATTGAAGCCAGAGCAGATCGCTAGGCCATCGTTGTTACAAATTCCAAGTTGCTGATTGTACTTGTAGCTAAATGCAGCATCAACACCAAATGCTGCAATGACAAGGAAAATAGAAAAGTTAATCCAGCAGTGAAGCATGAGTGTGTAAAACCAGGAAAGTGGAAAATGGAGAAGGTCCACAATCATAGTATAATGATACGTGTGGATAAAGATGATAACAAAAGACAATTTCCTTCCAGCCATTTATGAGAGAGAAAGAGAGAGTTAAGGACTGCTACTACCAACTGAAGGAACTCCATATGACTCAAAAAGGAGTTCTGCCATTTTACTGCGAGACTGAACTGGGTTGCAAGCACATTCAGTAATCAAGACAGGATGGTCAATCTGTTCTGCCATCAAATTGGAACAACAAAGACTTAGGCAACATATAACAAGATGGAAGTTTGCAAATCATGAAGTTCATTTATTCTGTGACAAACTCAAAGATGTCCAATGCAGCATATCAAATTTCTAAGTAGTCCATGAGAATAAGTGAATCTAAGTAGGATTAAAACCAAACTTTTAGTCTGTTTTCCAGAATATTGTAAAAAATATCGCTTTGTTTCTCCAGCACCTTTAGTCATGTTAATGTCAATAGCAAAACAAGAACATTCGCAGGAAGGAGAATCACCTAATTCAGTTGTAATTAGCAAATTCTGTTCACTATTTTGCTTTTTTTTCACATAGGCTTTTCTGAAATGATATTACATACTGGTATCAAAATTCTACTTTTAGAATGCACTGTTATGTATCAAAATTCTACTTTTAGAATGCGCTGTTTGTGCCTCAAATTTTAGAATGTCGCCTGGTCTGAAAGCAGGTGGGTCGCCAAAATCTTTTAAGTAATAGAGACAACTTTTAACTTGGTGAAAATTAATTATTAGACCATTGAATGTATAATAAATTTCAGGATCATTTGACACACAAATCACAATATATCAAAAGCAAGACCCAAAATGACCAGCACATAATCAATGACCAAAGCTTCCACCTCCAGCAATCTCACAAAAGAAACAAGGAGATACAACTAATGGTGCAGTAAATCAATTATTAACTCTTAAAGTTTCAACCATGAAGGCCACCAAATATAGCAAAACTGAAAGTTTGCTTTTCATCAGATCAGCTATTGATAAGCACCTCAAGGAGTGGTTAAACCACTATGCAGAGCCATAACACACACACACCCCATATCTTCCTCCCTGTTTCCAAATGAAAGTAAAATAAATAAATGGAAGTATAGTTTTACCTGAGATTGATCTGCACCTAGTCGGTCAAAGCCAAAGTCAAGAATCTAGTTGTGCAGAAAAGAGGAGAAAGGTCAGAATCTAAAATAGCAAAATAGCATTCAACACTTAAAATATTTCACTAAAAGCTTCCAGAGTTTCCAATCAACAATCTGTTTACAAAAGATTACATCATAATTCTAAAATGACATGGTGCCCGACACATGGTGCAAGATATAATTTTCACCTCTTAAAAACATAAAGAAAGAGACAAACATTTCCAGATGGCTTCACGATGAGCTGTTTCCTTTTGAAAGCATTCTGCGTGCATCACTTTACACTTAGTTCACGGATGATTAAGCAATTAGGCTTACCAATCATAAATAGTGTTGTGAAATATGAATAAATTATAAACCAACTGAAACTCACACACAGACATCAGCGGATAGAAAACTAAATTTTGAGAGAGATTCAACCAGAGGAAAGAACAAGTCCAGTGCTAATGGATGTAGAATAGTGGAAGAAATTACAGTAGATATAAGAGAAGAAGAATCTAGAAAAAGAACCACAATTAGAGAGAAATCTCACTACTACTGAATAACGCAGTTATTATCCAAATTGTTCACCAATATTAGTTCACAACATAAAAATCCAACTAACCATCCACAACAATATCATAATGAAAAATAAGCAATTCCGGAACATGGAACAAAATGGGGCCTTAACCGACAACTGACAAGTATGACACTTGAGATATTACGAATAACATCCCTTCTCAATGAAAGCCAATAAAACCTATCTTCATTAGGGTCGTAGTCTTATTCTGACCAAAATGTTCAGCTAGACCACCAGCAATGACTCTAATAGTGGGAACTCTATTAAGTGAAGTATGAGGGGACATATTTTAACTTCATTGAAAATATAATCCCGAATGATCTATGAGATGCGAGTTGTAATGTATATGCTTCACCTTGATAAGCGAAAAGAAAGACAATTTCCATAAAAAGTTAGACAATTTCATAGAAAATTTCCATAACAAGTTTAGGATGGTATTAAGTGTTGCACAACCTTTAAAAAATATAAATAAATAAATAAATAATTGACATATGTTCTCCTATAGTATGCCTTGTTTTTTAGTTTCTTACAGAAACCATTTTACTACATTACTAATTATCTATTTATGTAATCGCAAGCGTGTCGCAATCCTCAAACATTAAACCACTCCCATATGTAAAAGAAGTTTCTTAATCCACCTAAAGAGGGGACTGAAAGGTGAGGCAGCATAACTTTGAAAAGATATAAGAAAAAATTGAGGTAGTAACTAATCAGAACTATGCAAAGGTAGCCTTACATATTCCATAATCTCGAATTGATAAACAACATTGTTGTCGAAGGCCGAACGAGGTCCTGTCCTAGTGCAGTCAAAGTATTTCAGTAATGCAGGATTGTGGTCACCAACAACTGTGATCGTTTCACCTATGTTAAGAACAAATCAACAGAAGCAGAACTAATTCAACTTAAACCCCGAAGTTCACAAAATAACTAAAGAGAAGAAATAGTATGCACAAAAAGATGAGTGGAAACTCAAAAAATTAGATGTGTATATTGGACACAATAATGGAGAAAGATACAAAGAAGATCTCAGAGCATGGCCACGTTCGCATTGATTTAGTCCCCAGCCTTCATTACATGGGCAAGTAGGAAAAATAAACAAACAGCAGAAACAGGAATACTTTAGCATGCATTATTAGTAGCATAGATATAAACCAACATAATATAAATGACATGTTATTAAGCATATCCTTTCATCAGAATATATGACCATGTATGGATAGCATGACTCAAAATTAACATTCACAGTACCTTGGCGAGAATAAAATGCCTCGCTGACTTTTCTTGGACACACTTAAAATAAGTATAAAGTACGGCCACGTTTAATACGTGGGCATTTTATTCTAGTCCTAATGACCTGTTTGGGAGTTTTGATTTACCGGTTATAAGAGTTTTTTAAAGTACCGATTTTGAGCGTTTATGAGGTTACTCGTCCGGTGATTTTAGTAGCGATTTTTAATATCCATACTTGGAAGTTAATTATCCACTTGGTTGTGAAATTTTTTAAAAGAATAAAATTACATATATAACCATATAATAAAAAAAAAAGTAGATAGTATAAGCAATATGAAGTATGTAAAATTTTAAATGTAAATATATATTCGATTGCGCAAAAATTTTAAAATAATTGAATAGTACATTAAAATTTATTGTTTGGAAAGGAGACAAAATGTGCGTTTAGAGATAAGATGAATAATAGAGCATGCATTTTAGGTTTAGAATAGATGTATAAATAATTATTTTAGAGAAATAAAATTGGAAGATAATTTAAAAAACAATAAAAACCACCGATTTTGGGTTGAGAAATACAACCCAAATTACACTATACTAGTTTTGGATGGTTTTAAACCACCTAAACCAATGGTCCAAAAAAACTAACAAACACCGGCTTTCCCAACTTTTATAACTTAGGTACCACCTAAAACCGGGTCAAAATCGATGGAAAAAAAAAACTCAAAAGCAAACCCCTAAAAAGTACGATTATATAAGGCATTAAGGTGAAAAAACCATAGTTACATACTGAAAGTAACATATAACACAATAAACATTTATTAATAATAAATGAAGAACAAAAAAAATATTTTCGAAAAAATGAACTGAATATAATCAAACAAGTATTTCAACAATGAGGTGTGCATTTCCTTTGAAAAATTTATCAAAATAGTAAAATTCTAATGGACAAGGTGAAAAATTGCCCATCTTCTAAATTCATTTAAAAGGCCTTCTTTGTAGTTCAAATTTCTAATTTTACCTTGTTAAAAATAGTATTCATCTATTCCACTAATATATATATATATATATATATATATATATATATATATATATATATATATATATTGGTAAGAATGCCTTCAGCTCTACGAACTTGAGTCAATGTCATGTTTGTCCAACTGTTCTTACTGAATCAAGGTTGTTGAGCTTTACACAGACTGCTGGGTTGCGTTGGTCATGCAGCAACGCATTAATATTTTCTACTTTCAAGACAGTTTTCAAGTATTGGCTCATACCGGAGGCTAGCTCAGTAGATTACCTTTTGTGTAGTTCTTGAGTTTAGGAGTTAATGATTTGAACTTGACATTTGTATTAAAGAAAAGGCAGCTTTTGTACAGCAAGCCTTGTCCCAGTTCACAAGGACTTTATTCTCACGTAAAGTTACTTGTTTTGCGCAAAGGCTTGAAAGTGAAGTGAATTCATCCCAATGAATAAACCTAATTCAATTACTCGGCTTAAACCCAGTCAATATACTCTCCGTGGCTGTTTCCCAGCAAAAGAAAGCTACTCTCATGGACCCCTTTGACTTCAGATATGCTTCCATTGGAGAAACGTTAAAGGAAAAGATAGCTCCAATCTAAACACGGACAACTCCACCCATCAAATAATGAAAAGAAAACTGCAGACTTGGAGAGTCTCCACTTTCAGATTTGCAAAATTCCATGTATCCAATTCAAATTTCCCCAGTAAATTCTCCACTTCTAGAGTGGCTTATTCTAATTTTTATCAACACCAACATTACCCAAAGTGAAGTCCTATGACTAAAACAGATAAAATCCCAAAAATTTAGTCTTTCTGCATTGTGTGCCGAGACAAGCATCAAAGAATTATATTCCAAAAGCAGGTTTCCAAAACACCAATTAAATAAGGAAGAATAGGGCAATTTTGGATTATGAAAATTGAAGCTTTTGATATATATATATATATATATAAGATGGGTAATCATAAATTTCTCTCTGAGTTGGTCCTTCTTAAAAATTCCTCTTTGCCTATCTGGTCCAAATTACACAGACAAATTCTTCTCTGGCCAAAATACCATTGTACCTAAGCATTTAACCCACTTTTCACAAGGAATGCGGAAAGTTTTCAAAAAAAAATCAGAATAACCTCAATTAGATGCTCCAAGATTATACCTTTTTTCTTCATTCTCATAAAGAAATTAAACGGGTAGCAAAATCAGTGGGAAATGAATTTAGATTACCTGTGATCTTGTGGCGAGGCCTCTGAATAATGTTTCTGAAAATAACTCGAGGATCACTCTCCCCCGCCCAACTGCAACATCACAAAATCACCAAAATTAAGCAAACATCCCCAAATAAACAGATAAATTTAGGCAAGCACACATTAATTAACAACATAAAACGCATTCATATATACATTCACAAGTGAACACACAATACATCAGGGTGATTGGAGTACCCAATGCGAAAATAGGAGCCGCCATTGTCAATGACGATGGGGTGGCGTGAAGGAAGGCACTGTAATCTGACTGCCTCTGAATTTTCGATATGAATGGCATTTTCGCAATTGCAGTCACACTCCCACTATTGTTAAACTACGAACAGGATTTCTATGCCCTGATTCTTTTCATTGTCTGTAACCTGTAAGGTTACGTTACATTGAGTGAAGGGTTTCTGCCTAGCCCCAACTCAAACACTTGCTAGCCCAAGGTGTAAAAGTAAATAATAAAAATAAAAACTAGTAGTATACCGCTTTAGTAGATGGAATTCAACCAAGTTTTTTGTTCAAGTTAAAGAATAACGAGAAATGAACAAAGTTAGCAGGAGAGAATTAAAGAATAATGAAAAAAAATGAAAATGAGATTTGAGGTTTTTCAAAATTAAAGATAAATGTACATGTATTTTATTGTATTTTTATTGTGAGTGTAAGTTAAAATTCTTTACATTCGTGATTAACTTTTATTTTTTTTGAAATACTCTATTTTAGACAAATTACTTTTTTTTTTTTTAAATGTTATACTATTAATAAGATTGAGATAAAAGATTTGTAGAATAGTGGAAAAAAATGAGAAAGATATTAGATGAAGAAAGCCGATCTCCTACATATTGTAGGTACAAGATATAATGTCCACTCTGGTGATGTGGCTAAACATGATTGGTAGAAGTCATGAGTGTGGGGTCATGAACTACCAATCATGTAATGTTACATCGGCGTGTGTATTATAAGTAGGTAGAATAAGTGGGTATGAGATTAATCCCCTTAGATGAAGAAGATTGAGGCTAGCGATTTGAACAATAATGAAAAAAATGAGAAAGATATTTTATTTAAAAAAAATTGAAGATACACATATATGTCTTTTTTGTGTGAGTGGTGTTTAAAACCCTCTTATAGATGGTAATAAGCAATTTAATGAAACATAAAAAAAAATAAGTAAAAGTCACTTTTAAATGACTTTTTATTTTAAAATATCTTTAAACTAGTATACCACTTACACACGGTGAGATCCGACCATAGAGTGCTAGATGAAGAATGAGATGAATTTGAGAATTTGATTTAAGGAGATGAGATTTGATGAATAGAAGAGATATGATGATGAAATGGGCAATTCTTACCTAAATTTTTTGAAGATAGACATATTGTATTTTTTATAATAAGTGGAAATAATGGACAAATATTTTGTCAAACTTTTATATTTTTTATTTATTTTGTGAATTTAAAAATACGAGAGGCAAAATTACATTTTTACATCATCCTAATTAACTTTTTGGACAGAGCCATCATCAAAGCCAAAAATATAATGTGCTAATTAATAAATTGTTGATAAAAATATGATAAAAAAATAATTGATGATATAAATGTAAAAAAGAGAAATAGTTAGAAACATTTATTATAATTAAAATATAGTGTTGTTAACAATCATTATATTGTGAATACAATTACCCATTGCATAAAAATCTCTTGAATGAATCAAGATATACCCCTTCCAGTTTTAAAAATATTACATAAGCACCACACCTTCTCTATTTTTAAGGTATATTTTTAAAAATAAAAAAGAGAAATGGGTGTAAATGGTCTTTAATCTTTGTTCTTAGTGTACAAATGGTCTCTAATATTTGTTTTTTAACACAAAAATTCTTAATCTATGTATTTTGTTGCACAATTGGTCCTTATTTAATAAAAATTAATATGCCCTTAATTTTAATTATAGAAAATTACAATTGAATTCTTTACATTTGTAAAATGTGTAAATGAGTCTAATACTTTTAATTTTTATAAAAAATTAAAGGAAGTCAACGAGTTTTTTTTAATTAACATTTTATTGACCAAATTGATAATATATAGTAAATTGTTTTATATGTTTTACGAACTATTATAAAATAATTAAAATTTAAGCTTACAATTATTAACAATCATGTTAAATATAATTATTTTTTCAAATATTAAGTAATTTTATTATTTAAAATTTAAAATTTTATTTTATTGTTACAACATTAAAAATAAATACTTTGTCACAAACCCGATCTTCAAATACTTTTATTTAATTGAGCTATTCGTTTATTAACTACAAATATTATAGCTCAATTGTATTCTTAATATTTTAACTCATCTTTTTATTATGGATAATTACATATTTAGTCCCTAACCTTTCAAAATCGTTGGGGATATGCCTCTAACTTAAAAAAAATAGTAACACACATCTCCAACGTATGAAAAACTTGATATGGTAGGTCATTTATGACAAAATTGTCATTTCTTTTAAATAATCAAAAGAAAAAAAGAAAAACATGATTGAAAATTAACCAAATTTACCAAAAAAAAATAAAAAGTAAGAAAGAGGCAATCTTTTCCAAAAATCCAAAATCCACCCAAAAAAATAATCCAACTTGTACTATGAAAATTGAGTCGTCCAAACTCACCTAAAGAAAACCAATTCTCTCTTTCTAGCATCTGAACATTGAACAACCATCGCCGCTTCCCGTACAAATTCAGATACTTGAGCGGTGAACTATCATATTAAACCACTCACAAGAGAATAATCCTCGAGAACCACCACTTACAGGTACAATTCCACTTTGTAGAAAATTTACTTGCGAATAGAAGGCAGGAGGTTCTCTAGAGCCAAAAGCTAATTGTCCAGTTGAAGAGGGAGTGTTTGCATATCCAGGAGTTGAAATCCCAGAACCAATAGCTCATGCAGGAGAACCTCGGTGTTTGAACTGGAAAATTCTTTAAGTCCTCTAACTGATCAAGAAACTTTCTACTTGAAGAAATGCTTGGTTCTCGAGTCAATGGCATCTTTGGACGAGATGCAAACATTCTTGAAGAAATTCATTTGGAGTATTTTCAAAATGTTTGATGCTAATGGCGTATCAAGCGAGAAAAATGACTACCTTCATTCACATCGATGTCATGCGCTCAACTCTTGAATTCCATTGTTGGCAAGAGAAGAAGCAACAAGTTCAAGATTACCCAGATGCCCATAAAAAATGCGAGTAGACATTGAAGTCATATTGTTAAACAAATACACAATAATGGTGGGTGTTGCAAGTATGAACAAAATCTTCTACTCCACCAATGTGGCTTTCCGTCTTGGCGGGAGACAGTTAACTTTCATGTCGATAGCACATTCTCCGATTAAGATGGATTTTTTGGTAGATTTTGAGTTTGATAAAGGTGATTACGTCTTTGTTACTTTTTATTTTTTATTTTTGGTATATTTCTTACTTTTTATTTTTTTGAGTACATTTGGTTAGTTTTCAATTATGTTTTTCTTTTTTTTAATTTATTTAAAGAGAATCACAATTTTGTCATAAAGGACCTATCATGCCAAATTTTTCATACGTTGGAGATGTGTGGTGCTACTTTTTTAAGTTATGAGCATATTCCAACGATTTTGAAAGGTTAGGGAGCAAATATGCAATTATCCCTTTTTATTATCGTTTAAAAATAAAAATTACATAACATGTAAATTAATTATTATGATTATTTTTATGTTAAAAAATAATAAGATTGGTTCAATATCATAAAATTATATCTGTGCTTTTCATTGTTTATTTAACTTAATTTTTATTCAAGTTTTCACATCACATAGAAATTACATATACTTGAAGTACATGTTACATGTTTTACTTATAAAAATTTAATTGACACGACTTATAGTGATATATTTGATATACTAAATTAAATATTATTTAATAAACATATCGACTCATTTGCACATTTTGCAAAGGTTAAGAATTCAATTACAATTTTTTATAATTAAAACTAAAGGTATATTTATCTTTTTCATCAAGTAAGAATCAATTGCACACCAAAATACATAGATTAAGAACTTCTTTACAAAAAACAAACGTTAGGAATCATTTCTGCACTAATGACAAAAGTTGGAGACATTTGCGCCAATTTTCCAATAAAAAATTGTCAAACTACCTAAAATATTTTGGCACAAATGATTTTAAACCTTTGCTCTAATTGTGGAAATAGTCTCTAATATTTATTTTTTGACATAAGTTATTAATCTATGGATTTTGATACGTAATTAGTATTTGTTTGATGAAAAAGGCTAAAAAAGAGAAATTGTAGTTGGATTGTTAGTATTTATAAAAGTACAAATGAGTTCGATACTTTTATTTTTAATAAAAATTAATGAAAACTAACAATTTTTTTTTAATTAACACTTTATTGACCAAATTGATAATATATTAAAATATTTTGTATATTTTACGAACTATTATAAAATAACTAAAATTTTAATCTCATAATTATTAATAAACATGTCAAATAAAATTATTATTTTTATTATTAAGTAATTGCATTATTTAAAATTTAAAATTTTATTTTATCATTATAACAAAAATAAATAAACTTATAATAAACTTGATGTTCAAATACTTTTATTTAATTAAGTTATATGTTTCTTAACTACAAATATTATAGACCCAACTATATTTTTTATATTTTAATTTATCATTTTATTATCGTTCAAAAATAAACAATACATAATCTGTAAATTAATTTTTATTAATATTTTTATGTTAAATAAAAATATAATAAGATTGGTTCAATATCATAAAATTATATACATCATTTTTTTTTTATTTAACTAAATTTTTATTCAAGTTTTTCACATCACATAGCAATTACATATATTTAAAGTACAATAATTTTATATTTTTAACTTATGAACACGACTATAATGATATATTTAATATGCAAAATTAAATATTATTTAATAAATGTACTACCCATTTGCACATTTTGTAAAGATTAAGAATCTAAATACAATTCTCTCTAATTAAAACTAAGTGCATATTTGTCTTTTTCATTAAATAAGGACTAATTGAACACTAAAATACATAGATTAAAAACTTTTATATAAAAAAATAAACATTTGGGAACATTTCCGTACTGAATACAAAGAGTTTTATTTTTTTTCATTTAAAGAGTTTTTTCTTTAGTTCATATAAAATTTTATGAATAATTAATTTTTAAAGATTTTCTCCTACATGTAATTGAGATTTTAAATTGTTCCATTTGATTATAAAACTTTTCGATTTTAACTAAAATTGGAAAAAAATAATCAAAACAATAGAACTTCTATAAAATAAAAATAAAAATTAATGCGTAATAGAATTTTTTTTGATGATAAGATTAAAGATGTACGACCTGAAATCTAACGATTTTCAAAAATTTTAAATTGATAAATAAATTTCATGTTTATTTACTGACGAATATTTATTAATAAGTTATTGTACGTGGTCTATCTATAATTACTTGACAAATGTTTAAATTGTAAATACGAGATACTTTATTTTGTCTAGAAGTTCAAAAAATTTTACGCAAATAAGCGAATTTCAAAAGGCATAAAAAAAGTTGGGTTAATTACACTATGGTCCCCATTTTTTTAGATTTGTAACGATTTCATCTTGATTTAATTTTTTTAGCAGATATCATTCTCATCATTTCATTTATTCGCACAAATGGTTTCCAAATGATTATTTTGATAATTTTTTTGACAATTTTGCCCATAACTTAAATAAATTAAAATGATAGAAAAAAATACAATAGAAAAATTACAATTGGACCCCTAATATTTTCAAAAGTACAAATAAATCATAAACATTTTATATTATTCGACCGACCCCGAGGCCAGACCCCAGGCCCGAGAGGAAAGAGCGAAGAAAGTTAGGTGGTTCAAAAGATAATTAATGAGGTGAATGATTGTTTTTCAATTGAAGAGAGAGAAAAAACTCTAGAAAGCTCAGTCGATGAATCAGAGGAGGGTAATGAAAATGGTGGAGGTGAACCATTGGATGAAGATTTTACCAGAGATGATTCACCTGAAAGCGAGATTACGGATACAGGTACATAACCAAAGATGGAGCAAATGGAATCATAGAAAACACAATAATTGAAATGGGACTTAAAGAATGGGCAAAATTGAAAAACCGTGGGAAAATGGACAATACAAAGAACAAGATACCATTATCCAGCAACACATAGAGGACAAAGATGATTATGAAGTGGACAAAAATTATGGACAAAAAGAAGTTGCAGACAAAAATTATATAAGATGGAGGGCGTCAAAGAAACTGGATCTGAATCGAGTACTAAGGAATCAACATCTAGCTTGGAAAAAGAGAGCGAAGAACAAACAGATGAGCCAGAGTTTTAGTTGTCTTTACGAAAGCCAAATGTCTCATTGAGTTTTAGTTGTCTTTACGAAAGCCAAATGTCTCATTTCATTCTCATATACATGTGTTGTTTCATTTTTGTTACTATCAAAGTTAAGATCCTACCAATTAGACCAACACCATTTTTCATTTTTCGTGGTTCAAGCTCTCGAAGAACGTCGCATGTAGTGGTCGAACAATTGTGTTTTCATGATTTTTGTGCAATCGGTGAGGATTTCCGGCTCAAACCGCCACTCGATTTCAGTAGGGGGTGGGGGTGGGGGTGGGGGTGGGGTTTGGTTTTTTTTTTATTTTTTATTTTTAGTTATTTTGAATAATATAAAAGTTTATGATTTATTTGTACTTTTGAAAATGTTAGGGGTTCATTTGTAAATTTTTCATTATATTTTCTTTTTTTGATCATTTTAATTTATTTAAGTCATGGACAAAATTGTTAAAATAGTTATTTGAGGATTATCTGTGCGAATAAATGAAAGGATGATGATGATATCTGCTAAAAAATGAATGAGGATGAAATCGTTATAAACCTATAAGAATGGGGACCATCAGTGTAATTAACCCAAAAAAGTTTTAGGGTTCGTTTGAGATTGATTCTAGAACCTAACTTCTGGCTGTCAAATAATCAAAAGTTGTTCTAGGCGTTTTATAAATTTAAAAAAAATGATTATAGAATAATTTATAACATATGGCAGTAGATTTTGAGAAACAACAAAAGAGTAGATTTTCAGATTGTACTTTTAGCTTCTCCAATTATATATAATATCAAAATATCAATTTTAACATCAATTAATTAAATGAATTCGTCCTTTATTCGTATTCCAATAATAAAACATCTTTATGTAAATTTAAATTATTGTTGTACTATATGACTATGCTTTTATTTTGTAATTTTTATATATTTTGAGATTTAATAAATATTTTTTATTTTTTATTTTCAAATATTATGTGTATTACCCCAATTTTTTTATGCTATATTATTTATTTATGATATTGGTTATACTTTGAATATTAGGTGCTATTAAATTTCTTACACTAACTTAGTAAAATTTTGGGTGTCTAAGGATCTGAGAATTTATATTTTAATATTAGACTCGATTCGAAGCTCATATTAAATTATGTATAATTATCTCAAGAAAAATATTGTTCAATTAAGTTAGATCATAGATATGATCGTCAAAGTGAATTCATGAGAAAACTAATTTGATTGTTAAATAATTATAATGATTAATGGTGCATAATACATTTTTCATATAGTTTGGTTTCCCTTTATATTATTTACATTTAAACAATCGTTATGGTTAACGAAGGATAAGTTTCCACAATTTTCAAAGTTCAGAAGATTTTCATTGCAGTGGAAAAACGGTGGCGATGGATGATAAAAAAAATCCTTCCTTATCCCAATCGCATTGTTTTCATTATATATAAAGGCGGTACCATTGCCATTATATGATTCATTTCATATACATTGTAAGAAAATTACAAGTGAAGGAGTAAGAATTCTGGTTCATAGAGATTTTCATATTTCCAAGTGTGTTGCTTCAAAGTATTAAGATAAGACTTTGTCCAATGTTCAAGTGACAAGATTTTCATGATAATATTTTAAACTTAAGTTTTTCATGCAAACTATAACATGGAAATTGGAGAACAAGTCCACCGAATTAGATGTTTATACATACTTTAGGACAAGTCTTAAAAATACCGACAAGTCGGAATATGTGACCCGTTTGATGGAGATTATAAACCAATATTGGTTTATTTGAGTTAAAATTATTGACTTTTCAAATCACTTTTAACATAAAATGATAAAATTGTATTTTCTACTTTGAAATAACATTTTGTTGATTAAGAGCAATTTATCATTTTATGTTAAAAAAATTTGAAAAGTCAATAATTCGACTCAAATAAACCAATTTTTATTTATAATCTCTCAACAACGAGTTCATGAAAGTATTTGTTTAAATTACTTTTCTTCTGCTTTGATGTTAACATGTTAAATCCGAGTATCATGTCTTCTTGAATATTTCTTATACTCATACATTCATATCAACTTTTGAGATACATGATCGCTGGGTTGTTTGAAGTTGATCAAATGTACTCGACGTTGGATTTTGAATAAGTTGTAATGTTATAAAAATCTCTTATTGTTGGCTTTTTTAGAGCGGGTAACTCACTGGGTAAATGTATGTGGTGATAAATATATGTTTATGGATGACAAAATGTTAAGTTTGTACTCTGAAAGTAAGTTTTATTTGCATCTTTTGTTTTTTTTAATAATTTAGGGCGGTGGTTTATATTCATTTTCATGTAGTTTGTCAGTGAATTAAAGAAACTCAGAAGCTATGTAGTTTTATGGCCAACTTCCAAATACTATCACGGACTCAACAAAAATTTGTTTGAGACTCTAAAAAAGTGTCTGTGTCCGTCTTTGAGTTTTATTTACATAACTATAAAGACCTCTTTTATTTTACATGTGTAGCATGAGATATAAATATTTTAGTGTCAAGGTGTCGAACAGAAATTTTGGCACTGTCTAGCATAACTATCTCACGGTTTTAACTCATTCGTCCCTACGGGATTATTTTATATTTTTTTTCAAATTTGATTAAATAAAACTAGTTTTAAATATCTTTCTAACCCCACAAATGTCACAAAAAAATAATTTGAAATGTATTTTATAAAAATCGTTAAAATGACTGCACCAAACAGTAGTAAATGCACTGGTTCCATGTATTTGGGGTATAGTTTCAAGTATTTATATCTATTTTTTGGTCATGATATCTTACAGAGAGGTTGTGTAAGGATTTATCTTTCATTGGGCACTAGATTTACTATTTTCTAATATGTATAAAATTTTGTGCATATTTTTTTGTCAATGAGGTGCAAACTGAATATGTATAGTGGTATAGCATCTTTCAAAATTTACTACAAATAGGTCGTGAGCCGATAAACTTTGAAATTTGGCATATCATTAGAATATTAGTCAATAGTGCTTTCTTCAAAATTTTGCGACT
The DNA here is from genome assembly GCA_023638005.1 of Forsythia suspensa. NCBI lineage: Eukaryota > Viridiplantae > Streptophyta > Magnoliopsida > Lamiales > Oleaceae > Forsythia > Forsythia suspensa. Next base: position 33,426,688 of record CM042666.1, read on the forward strand.
CGGTGATACCATTTAGGTATCGAACGATTTTTTTTAGGTATCGAACGATTTTTTTTTTAATTAGTGAAAATCCTTTATAATTTTGAATCATGCTTTTAAGTAGTTTTTAACACCCAAAGGTTAAGCTTCATGGTGTTATAGCGTGGTATCAGAATTAGTCTACTTTTCTGTAGACTTCTTATACAGTTCTATCCGAATGATATACTCTAAATTGTGTATACAAATAGTGAAAGTTCTAAAACCTAGATTAATTAAATTAAAAAGCAATTTTAATCTTAATTAAACAAGCGATGGATGAGCGTGGTAGTCGAGCGGCAAGATATAGAGATAACGATTCGACTCGCTGCAAACGTGTTCGTTTACCTAATCTTGTCTAGTGCGGAAATTAAAGGATTAAATACGAACACAAGATGTAACGTGGTAAACCCTTAAGGGAAACATCCACGGGCCCTCATGCCATGGGTAAAAACAATCCACTAATAATCTTGTTCAAAAATACAATAGTATCGATTTTTGTAATTTCATAAAATTAACAAAATAACAATCAAAAGAAAAGCAGATCAACTCCTATGATACTTCTTCTTTTGACTTGTTGATGAAGTGGAATCAAACCCACGGTCTTGACTTTATCGCCACTTCCCTATTGTACTTGACCGCAACCACCACTTGGATTAAGAACCCCGTTCTTAACTTCACGCCAAGTAGCTTGAACAAGATATGGAATTGTTAGATTGAGTACCAATAAGTTCTTGATTCTTCAATGAGTTTGAAGAAAACCTTTTTGCTTTGAAAGTTGAATCAATGAAGCTTGATGTCTTGTTTTCCTTCTATGGATTTCGACGGTTTTATGGCTTAGAAAACAAAAACAAAAATTATATTTCAAAAGCGTTAATTCCTTATTGATTTCCACTCTTACTTATAGTTAAAGTAGAAATCAAATTATGAATTATTTCTTACCTAAAAATATGCAACGAGAATGGTAAGAAATTAGTAGGAAAGAATATAGAAAGATATTTTTAGATTTGTAGAAGGAAAGAATTTAGGAAATTAAATATTTCCTTCCTAAACAAATCTAAAAGAATAAGAAAATATTCTTTAACCTACAAAAGGAGTCGATAATATTCATGAGATCGAATATATCAAATATAAAAGCAGAATAAAATCGCGACTTTTCTTGATGCGGAAAAATAATCAGCTTATCAAGCCGGTCGATTCGAGCTGGCGTTAATCGAGACCGATCAAAAACACAAATGTTGACCTGCTCTTTTATCATTAAAAATCAGTTATATTCATTAAGTTAGCCAAGATATAAAAAGTGAAAAATATGACACATATTTTTCCAACAATCTCCCTTTTGGCGTTGTAATTACAAACACATAACTATCGATTTTTAATGTAAGTGTGATGTGTGTGAATAAGTAAAGAACCCATGAGCATCAACATACAAGGGTTATGGCTCCCCCCAGTGTATAAACCAAGAACTCCTGCAAAAAGTTAACAACATATGCAAATACCACACACAATAGCCATAACATTTAATATTGCTCTCCTTAGCAAGATATCATCTAAGTGTAATGATCAAACTATCATAAACCTAAAAATACTACTATTAAAGTTTAACCAACAAAGTGTCCATAGCAAGAAAAACCTAACAACCACAAAATTAAAATTACTACTACTCCCCTTTTGTAAGAGGAGCATCAAAGGAAGAGAAAAACAAAAAGTAAAGCGGTTGTTGAAGGAAATAAAGCGAAATTTAAGAGTTAAAACAGTTATCCATAGCCAAATAGTTAGAGGGTTAAGAGTTAGAACGAGAAAAGTTAGTCTTAGGGAGGATCTGGGCTTCTTTGTACCGGATGCAGATGCATTTGCAGCCCTCCTGCGAGCATGGGTATCTGAAGGAGCATCAACTGGAGGATCATCAGCGAGAGGTGCAGTGGCTGGGGCAGCAGTTGGCTCAACAACGGGATCAGAAGTTGGAATTTCCATTGGATCTCCAGGATGTGCAGAGAATTGCAGGTAACTATCCGGAATCTGATTTTATATGCTCATCGCCCGAAATTCCGGTTTGCCCAACACCTACGCATGAAATTAACATCATCGAAAAACCTTTGGTTAGGGCAAAAATTTGATCTACACGTGTTCGAACCATTGGCAATTGAGTTTCTAGTGCATCCGGACGTCCGAGAATGGTCCGGTGAGGATAGAAAATGCACGGGAACTACGGGAGTGGGATGCGATGCGCTACCCAATTTGTAAACTCATGAACACCTAGCGATGGAATGTCCTCGAGAAGTGGTGCGAATCCATTGCGGGCACTTCTTGATGAACAAGAAAGTGATGAATCGGTGGATGCGGTAGCTGTGTCTTGCTTGGCCCTCCTCGACCCTTCATAAACAATTCTATCAAAAACTAGTTTAACCCAGTCAAGCTGGCATCCTCATCCCTAACTTGTATAGCATATGACCATGTCCCGAAATGTCGATCGATGGGTTAACGGATCGATATTGTTGATAAAATTCGATGAAGAATTTTGTATTTGGGCGATGGCCGAGAAGCGATCGATTCTCTTGATTACGGCGGGTAGAGCCGATCATTTCTTGTGCAATGTTGTCCTTGGTCAATTCTTAGTCACTTGTGACGACCCATGATGGTCACCCAAAGCCGGTCCACTCGGGGAGTTAGGACTAAAGGTAACATGTCTTCCACGGACATAAACCTTCCACCTAAATTCATTGCCGACCTTCTCCAGTTTCTTTGGAACATTGGCCATAAATTCCTTCACGAGTTTCATTGAGCGGCCCGGAAAAACTTAACAGTTATGTAAGTTGTGAAAATCAACAATTTCAACCAAACCAAAGCGAACTAAATTCGGCAATTGCAACCTTGCACTCAATGATGAACTTACGGTAGATGGTAAATGACATAAACAGACTCTCGGCACTCTCGATAGAAAATGATGGTGAGAGGGTTAGCAGTGTCTACCTCTAGTTAATGTGTCAAGTCCGAACATTTGGAGTCTAAACTAGGGTAAGGCGGTACTACTGTAGGCACTCCACGAGGCGTTGATAGAGTGCAGTTACGACCCGGCGTGGGCTTCTCGGCAACATCGGCCATTTTACCTTTCCTTTCTCGTACACAGGTGGCCCTTTTTGTTGGAGGAGGTGTCGGAGTAGATTCCGAAGATTCATCAAGGGCAACATCAAAATCGAAATCAGATTTTTGAGAGGGGGGCTTACTTGAACCTTCTACGAATGGGGGAGGCTGTTCAGACTCCTCATCACCAGCCCCTTCATCCTCACGAACTTCATCTTCAATTTCAGCATTATCAGACCCACTGTCACCCGCTGCATTGTTAGACCCATTGTCACCTCCAGATTCATCATCATCATCTCCTTCTTCATCTAGGTCTTGAGCACTTAAGATAACTTTCTTGCTCAGAAAGGTGATTGGGTCGTTAGTTGTTGGACGGGGCTGATTTTTAGAATGGCTGACCGGCGGTTGATATGCAACAATGTCCGTCGATTGGTCGACTGAGATGCAGCTTGTCATTTGGAGAAGTGTCAGTCTGAACTTGAGGGTTCCGTCTTCTTGTACTTCATCGGAGAGTCCTTGCTGGCGACATTTGTGGCCCGCATCGTAGTTTAGCGATGAGACACGAGCAACATTGTCCTTGGACGAATTTCCGGATGTTTCTTGATTTTGGCATTTTAGTCTTCACCATTGTTTGAATCTGAAAAAAAAACTCAAACACGCCTTGAGATCAAGTATGAGGAGCTTGAGTTAGGAATTGAAGATTGAGTGTGAGAAGATGAAGAAGAAAACCACAGATCACGGTTTAAAAGGAAATTTTTATTCAAAATTGCACAAGAAGGAGGAGTTAATTTTGGGACGTGTGTAAGGCGATTTACCAAAAAGCGAGAAGATGGACGATTATAGGCATAGAAACCTTCCTTAATCAATTATGTCAAATTTGAATTAAACGCCTAAGATGCTAATTTATGGAAAAGCAAAATTTTAAATTAGGAACAAAATACGATTGGATTCCATAAACTACGAATAATTCAGATATTTCTCGATTAAAAGGCGATTGTCTTTGCCAAAATTGGATTGTTGATTGAAATTTCTACGAAAAGGCCCACACAAAATAATGAGAATATATTTTATGAGATAAAATTGAATCGTTTATTTATGGGCAAATTTCATAGTTCTACAAATTATACAATCGGTCCAAAAATATCAAAATCAACGAGAATCTTCCATAAGATATATGCATAATTAGATTCAATTAATTGGTTAGATTTATAACGTGAGTGTGTGATAGGACATCTTGGATTAATCAATCATAACTTTGTCCCACTAATCCAAATTGAACATTGTCAAGAAGATCAGTACTGAGATGTATTTCAAACCAGTCATCATCTGAACATATCTCTTTGAATAAAAAATATGAGCGTGCCAGACAGGAGTACCATATCAATTTTTTTTTTGAGTACTCAGAGTGTTGACTTTATTTGTATATATATCTTTTTTTTTTTGTCAAAAAGCACTTGAATTTATAAGATCATGGAGTTGACTTTCTCACGACCATAAAGGTAGCCCTTTTCTACATGATTTATGTTCATTATCAAGGACGGATGCACACATCTATGGTGGTAGCCCTCTCCTCCATGAAATTGTCATTTTAACACAACAACATACTATAGTGCTTAGAGAGACATGAATCTTGACCATAGGTCACAACAAAATCTGAAACTACTTTAAAGATAACAATCTAGTTAGTAGTAAGGTACAATCAAACAAGTCGATATGTCCTCAAAAGTGTGCTTATCTGAGCATATTTTACTTTAAGTATAATGAGCATACCATCTTGATTGGTTAATCCAAGTAAATCTCAAAATTCATAGACCAATCATACAATTATATCATATGCTATTTGCCCAAAATGCTATTTGCTTTCTTCCCTCCATTTTTTTTGTTGTTGTTGTTTTTTTTTTAAATAAAAAAAAAATAAGCAAATGCAAACAAACACACATGATAAAATCAAACAAAAGAAAAGCACTACTTCTAAATTTTTTTTTGTAAAAAAAAAAAAACTAATGCATCAAGCAAATGCCTCACGACCTTAGTAGAGTCTCAAATCTAGCGAGAATCTAAGGCTTTGGTGAACAAATCAACCAATGATACTCGATCTGAATATGTTCCAAAGTAATAACTTTTCTTCGACCAAATTTCTAATAAAGTGATGTCTAATATCAATATGTTTGGTCCTAGAGTCTTGAAAACAGGATTTTTAGAAATATTGATAGCACTAGTGTTATCACGAATATAATGTGAGTCTGATCAATACCATAATCACATAGCATTTATTTCATCCAAAGTAGTTGAGTGCAACAACTACATTTGCAATATATTCGACTTGGTAGTAGATAAGGAAATAGAGTTTTGTTTCTTACTTAACCATGCAATGAGATTGTTACCAATGTAGAAACATCATCCACTCGTGCTTTTCCTATCATCTATGTTTCCGGCCCGATCGACATCGGTGTATCTGCGTAAGATGAGAGTTAGTATCATTAGTATACCATAAACCATAATCGAAAATATAGTTAATGTAACGAATAATTAAACTTCACTTGCCATAAGATGTGATTCTTTTGGTTTAGCTTGATAGCGTGCACAAACTCCAACACTTGAATGATATGTCGGGGCGACTTGCGATCAGTCTGACAAACCTATCATGCATACATACAAGGCGGAGTCAACCTCCTTTCCTGGTCATCTCTGAAAATTTTCGGGGCGTGGCCATGGGAGTTACGACCGACTTGGTTTGTTCAAGGCGAACTTCTTCACTAGATTTTAGCATACTTGGCACAGTGAGATGAAAATCCACGATCTAACTTGTTTGATCTGCAAAACCTAAAAAGAAATTTAGTTCACCAACCATACTCATTTCAAATTCATTTTGCATAAGTGTCACAAAACTCCTTGGATTTTGTTTCTAGTGAAGAGCCAAACATAATGTCATCGGCGTAGATTTGTGCAACAATTAATCTAGTTTTAAAATGTTTGATGAATAATGTTTTGTCAGCTCCTCCTCTCTTGTATCCCTGTTCCAATAAGAACATGGTTAATCGTTCATACCAAGCTCGTGGGGCTTGCTTTAGTCCGTACAGAGCCTTTTTGAGTCTGAACACATGGTCGGGAGAATAAGGATCAACAAATCTCTTAGGCTGCTCAACATAGACTTCTTCATTAAGAATTTCATTCAGAAAGGCACTTTTGACATCCATTTGGTACAGCTTGAACCTCATTTGACATGCCACTGATAGTAAGAGTCTAATGGATTCAAGTCGAGCCACGCAGTGCAAATGTTTCATCGAAATCCACTCTTTCTAGTTGGTGTATCCACAATGTGCAACCAAGCGTGCCTTGTTTCTAACTATGTTGCCATGTTCATCGATTTATTTTGAATATCCACTTTGTCCCTATCACATTTGTGTCCTTTGGCGAGTACAAGTTTCCACACTTCATTTCTATCAAATTGAGCTAGCTCTTCATGCATGGCTAGAACCCAATTTTCATCAATAATGGCTTCATTTATATTTTTGGGTTCAATTTGTGAAGTGTAGCAAACATTTCAAGTTCATTAGCAAGCCTCCTCAGAGTCATCATGCCGTCTCTAGAATCGAGAGAACATTGTCCAATGGGTGTGCTTTACGAATCCAATAAGGAGGTTGCCTTCTCATGTCTGTTAGTTATTTGTATATGGTGCGTCGAAACTTCCGGGAGGCGAGGCGAGAGACATCGAACTTGATCTTTGGATGTTCCTTTGTATATCATTTATGCAGTGCGGTACATGATGGTCTTGAGTAGGTTGACGTCCGACAACTTGTTCTTCAAAAGTCTGAATATTAAGCTCACATGAATAAGATGAAAAGTCATCGGTATCATCAATTTTTACATTGATTGATTCAATGATAGTTTGAATCGCATGTTATAAATTACGTAAGCACGATGTTCTCGAATAACCAATAAACACTCCTCATCACTTTTTGAATCGAATTTACCAAAGTATTCCCGATCATTTAACACATAGCATTTGCTACCAAATGTATGAAAATATTTGAGATTCGGTTTTCTTCCTTTCCATATTTCATAAGGAGTTTGAGTGGTTTCATGTCTCAAAGACACACGATTCAAATATAACAAGCGATATTAATAGCTTGACCCATAATTTAACAGGAGCTTCTTACTATTTAGCATAACTCTAGCCATCTCTTGTAGAGACCTATTTTTCCTTTCCACAACACCGTTTTGTTCGGGAGTTTTGGGTGCGAGAGAATTCATGAAAAATACCATTTTGATCACGAAAGTAGAAAAGTAGCATTTTCAAACTCTCTCCCATGATCACTTCTAATCCTTAATATTTTTATTCCTCAAAATATTTTTACATTGTTAATTTTAGGTGCAAAATTTGAATCTTTCAAAAACATTAGATTTTTCTCTCAAGAAATCTACCCAGTATATCTAGAAAAATCATCCACGCAAACAAAAATATATTTCTTGCCCCAATACTTTCGGTTTGAATAGGTCCCATCAAATCCATGTGAAGTAATTCTAATACATGAGTTGTAGTAAGAAACTTACCTTGCTTGTGAGTGCTTTTGGTTTGCTTACCTTTTAGGCATGAACCACAATCTTTGATTTTTCGATAAGCTTAGGAACACCTCGTCTTGCATTCAACTTTGTCGGTCTCAACGGATCACTATAGTTTAAATGTCCCAATCGTTTGTGCCACAACTCGGTTGAGTCGATCTTTGAAATATGACAAGTAATTTTGGTGTCAAGAAGATAACATTTATCATTGGATCTAGTACCATGTAGAATACAACTACCATCATACTTTAAGACTTTACAGGAATTTTTTGAGAACATAACCAAGTGTTTATCATCATAGAGTTGGCCTATACTAATCAGGTTAGCTTTTAAACCTACAACAAAAAGTACTTCTTTTAACGGAGAGAAACCATCAATTAGAATAGTGCCTACACCTTCAATTTTACCATGTGCTCCATCACCAAAAGTAACCAGACCACCTTCATGACTTTTGTAGTTAGTTAGATAAGATCGATTACCAGTCATATGTCTAGAACAACCACTGTCAAAATACCAAGAGTTAGGAATAAAGGATCTATAGGCAACATCAACCATATAACAATTTAAATCACCCTTTTTGACCCAAATTTGTCTTACTTTAGTGTTGCTAAGGTGTCTCATTTGTCTATTAGCCAAATTTTTACTAAACAAACAATGAAAGGAGTCGTGTCCTAAATTACCACAGATCTGACATTTTACAAAGTACTTTGATTTACCTCTCTGTATTGGTTGTATACACGATGGTCGTATTATTGTTTTTTTAGTCTTGGCATTGGTCGAACTTGCATAGCGCGGATCGACCTTAGTTCTAACGGTGATGGAAGCGATTTTGTGCGAAAATCGATGAGACTTTGTTTCTTTGATAAAGTTGATCGATTCCCAACTTTTCTTTCACCTTTTCCAACATATCTCAAACCTTCTTTGACGTTTGGAGTTCTTCCATAACAGGGTTTCACTTAAGCGAGAGGCTCAATTGTTAATTGCTTGATCCTTTCTTTTGAGACTTTTAATTCATCTAGAAGATTAGCAATTTGATCATCATTCTCTTTTAAGATGTTGGTAAGAGTATTATTTTGAGAATCAATTTCGATCTTGTCATCTTCCAAAAATTCTATCATAACTTGAGTGGACAAGTTTTTCTCCTGTTCATCTTGTAATTTTTTATTCATCTTTCTTGCTGATTATAGCGAACAGAATTTGGTTCTTGAAGTTGTCGCCAAGAAGTCGAACACACGCAATCAAGTTTTGCACGGAATCGATGCGAGAGTTAAGTTCACAATTAAAGGCGTTACACGATCAACGATGGTTACATCATCCTCGTCCTCATCTGAATCTTTTTCATCATCTTCACTCCAAGTGATATTCATGGCCTTCTTGGTATGAGATTTCTTTAAAGTATTTGCACATTCAGAGGCTATGTGACCAAAACCCTCACACTCATGGCATTGAATTCGATTGTCAGATCTATTCATAGAGGTAGTAGGATTTTGTTTTGTGTTGGTCGGAAATCTCTTCTTTTGTTGGAGAGAGGTATTCAAGTTCTTTCCCTTTTGATTTCCTTTTAGAAATTTTTTGAATTGTTTGGTGAGCATGGCCATGTTTTCATGTGTTTCGCTCTCCTCACAATCAACCTCGTCTTCATGGTTGTTAATTTTGAAGGCAATACTGGATCCATTTTCTTTCTTTCTCCTTTGTAGATGTAGCTCATATGTCATCAATGATCCCACCAATTCTTCAACCTTCATATTCTCAATCTCTTTACTTTCTTCAATTGCGGTTACTTTAGAATGAAAAGCGATCGAGCAAGGATCGAAATTTTCTTTACAATTTTCCTCTCCGAATATTTCTTTCCCAAGGTATAAGCAGTATTGGTGATGTCACTGAGTTTTGCATAGAAGTCCTTGAATTGTTCATCGTCTCTCATGGTTAGTTGTTCAAACTCTAGAGTAAGAATTTGAAGCTTAGATGACTTGACCATATTGGTTCCTTCGTGAGCAATTTGTAAGATGTCCCAAGCATCTTTTGCAACCTGACAAGTAGAGATTAAACGAAATTGATTAGAGTCTACAAAAGAAAATATGGCATTTATTAAAGCTTTGGAATTCTAATTAGTATAATTAAAATCAGTTGTAGCCCACTCGTCTGCCTTTTTCTCTCTTTCTACACCATTTTCAGTAATGGTGGGAGTTTTATAGCTATGAACAATTGAGTGCCAAGCTTTTTATCAAGGGATTGGATATATACTTGAATTCTAATTTTCCAATAGGCATAATTAGTACCATCTAAAGCAATGGTCTAAATGGAGCTCCGTCCATAACTAGGTTTATATGGATCGCACTTAAAAAGTGTACCCTCTCGATACCAATTGAAAGTTTTAAAACCTAGATTAATTAAATTAAAAACAAATTTTAATCTTAATTAAACAAGCGATTAGACGAGCGTAGTCGAATCGGCAAGATATAGAGATAACGATTTTGACTACGCTTGGCTATGTTCGTTTACCTAATCTTGTCTAGTGCGGAAATTAAAGGATTAAATCTGAACACAAGATGTAACGTGGTAAACCCCTAGGAGAAACATCCACGGGCCCCCATGCCATGGGTAAAAACAATCCACTAATAATCTTGTTAAAAATACAATAGTATCGGTTTTGTAATTTCATAAAATTAACAAAATAACAATCAAAAGAAAACAGATCAACTTCACTGTGATACTTCTTCTTGACTTGTTGATGAAGTGGAATCAAACCCACGGTCTTGACTTTATCGCCACTTCTCTATTGTACTTGACCGCAACCACCACTTGGATTAAGAACCCCGTTCTTAACTTCACGCCAAGTAGCTTAAACAAGATATGGAATTGTTCGTTTAGTACCAATAAGTTCTTGATTCTTCAATGAGTTTGAAGAAAACTTTTTGCTTTGAAAGTTGAATCAATGAAGCTTGATGTCTTGTTTTCCTTCCATGGATTTCGGCCGGTTTTATGGCTTAGAGAAAACAAGAACAAAAATTATATTTCAAAGCGTTAATTCTTTATTGATTTCCACTCTTACTTATAGTTAAAGTAGAAATCAATTTAGGAATTATTTCTTACCTAAAAATCTGCAACAAGAATGGTAAGAAAATTAGTAGGAAAGAATATAGAAAGATATTCTTAGATTTGTAGAAGGAAAGAATTTAGGAAACTAAATATTTCCTTCCTAAACAAATCTAAAAGAATAAGAAAATATTCTTTAACCTACAAAAGGAGTCATTGTCAATAATATTCATAAGATCGTAATATATCAAATATAGAAAAGAGAATAAAATCGTAGCTTTTCTTGATGCGGAAAAATAATCCGCTTATCAAGCCGATCGATTCGAGCTGGCGTTAATCGAGACCGATCAAAAAACACAAATGTTGACCTGCTCTTTTATCATTAAAAATCGAGTTATATTCATTAAGTTAGCCAAGATATAAAAAGTGAAAAATATGACACATATTTTTCCAACATTAACCGACGATCCGGGTAAATAGTAAGGTGAATGTTCCAAATATAAGAATTCTTTTATTTTTACGTTACACATTGCTCATATAATGAGTTATTATTTATTATATGAGTATGAAAATATTTCGAACCAAGTCTATTTAAATTTAGGGATGGCAATAGGCCAAGCGAGCCGACTTGGTCCATTGAAGATGAGCTCGGCTCATCTCCAAAATATGAGCTCGGTTACGCCCGCGAGCTCGTGGGTTGAAACAGTAGAGGTGAGCTACCAACAAGCTCGGCTTGGCCACGATTTTTTTTTGTATTTTAAAATGAAAAGAAAGAAAATATCTGGAATGCTTTATGTTAAAAATTCAAGATTGAAAACTCTATTCTTTTTTTCGGGCTTGGGACCGGCTACTTTGAAAGTAGGCGGAATTAAAATTGTACATGAACAAGATGTTACGTGTACAATTTTTTATTAAAATAGGACAAAAAAATATCAAATAATAATACAAAATAATACTTACTACAAATCTAAATAATCCATATTCAAATCTTCAAGTTCTTCAGACATCATTCATCTACTTTGTCTTGGATTCGAAATTGGCGTCATCCCAATCCTTTAGACACGATAAGCTTTCTAAAATGTCAACTTTGAGTCTTGACACAAATCGAATGAGAACCACACCACTTGTACTAAAAAGTAGACCCCGATGCTATAGTTGAGACCGTAGGTGTAGTAGATCACATGCAATTTTTGAAAGAATTTGATATTGACGTTGATATTGTCTCCACTATCGTAGTATATCAAAATTTTCTCTCTCTTTGTCATCTAAAATACTAAGCATGTCATGCTCGAAATACCTAACTAATTCTACCGGTGTATCATTAGAATGGGGAAGGAAAAAAGCAGAAAAATAACCAGCTGAATATTGACCTTGACCACTCCTATGTGAACTTACGTAACTCCATAAGTCAATGTCATCAGTTAATGATGAAGTACATGTTAGAATAGAGGGTCGTACAACGTTCGTAACGGTCTTTTCAGTATAGACCTCATATATTTGACATAAAATTTGTTCTAAATTACCACATGCTACTAGATTCCCGTAAGTTAATTTTTGTGAAATTACCATTATTATTACTTTCGTACCCTATAAGTTAAGTCTATGATCCATAATACATGCTATTGGAAATAACATAGGCAATTATTTTCTAAATTTTCTAAATTTAGCTTCTATGACATATATAATATTAGAAAAGAGGGCAAAATTATTACATATTAAAATTGTTAGCAATATAATAGAAATGATTTAAAACAAGTGGAGTAGTTGGATAATATATACCAGAACATGCATTTTTTGCGTCGTAAAAAACTTTCAATTTTTTTTTAACATGAGCACATATTTCCCAATCATATGATTCCAAATCATATTTTGAGCCGTGTGAGTGTCGGCTATTATAATATACAGTAATGCAATCTTCGTAACATTCACAAGATTCAAGCATGAGATGTGTTAAATTCCATCTATGGCCAACATCAGTACAAAAATATTTTGATTGCAGCCCATTTTCAACACACAGAACAGCAAAAACTTGTTTTCTTGTTAGTAAGACCGTAATATAATTAATAGCATATCTAATTTTTTATAATTTTCTTGTATAAATCCATCTTGTAAAATTAAATTAAACACACGACATACACAACAAATGTAAAATAAAATACCATCAAATTCTAGACTACAATGTTAAATTAATTTCTCAATTAATATATTGTTAGGGCCTGTATTATCAAATGTAAAACTACGAATCTTAGAATCACATTTAAATTCGCGTAACACACCTAATAAAACATGATAAATATTAACTCCATTATAAGGATAGTCAGTTTGTCTAACGCTATAACTTTTTTATGCATTATCCAATTACTATATCAATTGCAACCATGTATCCTTTTTGGTTATTATATGTCCGTAAGTCTGACGTAAAAGATAAAATACCGTTATAATTATTAATATCATTTATAATAGCGTCTTTCTTTTTATTATACAAAACAATAGTATGTTTACAAGAGTATTTCTAGAAACATTAACGTATATTGGTTGGAGATATTTTTGGATGAAGTTAAGTGAAATGATGATTTTTCACCAAGCTCAGTGGAAACTCGACATTTGCCACCAATTCCTGCAGTCCTTCGCGGCGCATGATATATTGTGAATATATCCAATTATTGATATTGAGACTCTTGGACCTCGCTCCCGGAGATCCAACCTAGAGTTGTGTCTGATTTGATTTCAAGCCTCCATATTTGAATTAACATTTTTTGAAGTGTCTGTTTAGATGGGTCGTGCCTATCTTCTTTTGCATAACTTTTCTTTTACAGTATTTACACTGTACTTTGTACTCAAGGATTCCATCCACTAGTTTACCAATCGGTACCAACTCAAAATCTTGCCAAAGACTTAGTCTTTTGTTTGTTGGCTTTTCATCATTTAGTGCTAAAACCGATGGTTGTTTGTGTATCGACATCTTCTTCAACGTTATCCAAATCAATTGGATCAGTGCTTCCTCCAAACTGATCAATAATATTGTTTAGAATTAGAATGTTATTTAGACCACTTAAATCATCATTACTTCGATTGTAGGTAATTTGGAATAAAATAATAAAGAGAATAGTAAAAGATGAAGATGTAGTTGAAAAGAAAAATATAGTGAATTAGTAGAAGAAGTAGAAAATTAAATCTTAAAATTATAGAGTAATATCTAGATAATGAGATATGAGATACTAATTATAACACTAATATTGAGAGATTGAAATTTGAGAATTGTTAATGAATTAAGTATATAATAGATTGAGAGGCTAAAGTGTGAAAAAAAATGAGTTAAGAATGGAGGTATTTATAAGAAAATAATTGAATATCAACAATCTAATGGTCACGATAATGTGATAGATTAGCACGAAACCCGCGAGCCAAGTCGGCTCGGCTGCTCAAGCATTTTAGCTTGTGCCTCGTCTCGACTTGTGAGCTCATTCCCAAGAGCCGTACGAGCTGACTCGTTGGGCTAGCCCACGAGCCACTCGTATTTTAACGAGGCATCTTCTTTCATTTTTTGGGCTCATCTCAGAGCACAATATGGGCCGAGCTTTCATGGTGCGGAGTAAGCGGTCTTTTGTCACCCCTATTTAAATTCATGGAGTTTAGTTCTGTTTATAATTAACGTGTGTTATGGTAATCAATGTATTCTTTTAGAGACATAATTAATTTCTTATCCTAGTTATGAAAACGATTTATAAGAATTCCAACAAAGACAGATGTATATGGTTTTACACAAAAGTGAAACGTGTTGTTGGCATTTTACCATAATTATCGCGTGTGTCCCACTCATAGTCTTGAGCAGCATCTTGACTTATTAGACTGTATCATTGATATGTTGAGGAATGCACATCATGGACTGCGTGATGAGGTAAAAATACGACGATTATGTGAGACTATTCTAGATTTTTGGGCTTTAGTCATAAATGAGATTGTGTAATTGGAGTGATAATGATCTTTCATATGAAGATGTTGACTACTTGCTTCGTGAAAGTTGTGACATTAGTCATGATCTACAGCAAAACTATAAAAAGACTATAAACTTAAGCCTAAATTCTAGTTTGTGAGCTACTGTGTCTAGGCCAGACCATGGACTAGAGTGTGATTCTTTGAGGATTTTGTTTCCTAGTCCTTTATCTTTTGGTACACACACTATTCTTTTAAAAAGTAAGGCTTTGCTGGACTTAATTCAAAATCCCTTCACTTGCTAGTACCAACATCTGATTTGATCTTATAAGAACAAATCATTATCCTGTATTATTCTGATTTGATCTCTAAGTGTTGGTTGAAACATTAGGACCACTATCTATGTGATAGTTTGAGCTGGTGGAGTAATTACCTCTAAACTTAATTCTCAAAATCCCTCAACAATAGGTCCTGTATTATAGGTAGTGCTGCTAATTGTCCCATCGCTTTTCTGCTAAGAGCGTCTACTACTACATTAGCCTTTCTAGGGTAGTAGTGTATAGTGCAATCATAATCCTTTACCAACTCTAACCACATTATCTCTCATGTTTAGCTCTTTTGGGTGAAATACTACTTGAGACTCTTATGGTCGGTATAAATATCGCACTTACCTCCATATAGATCATGGCGCCATATCTGCGGGACATGAACTATCGTAGCCGACTCTAAATCATACGTTGGATAATTCAACTCATATTGTTTTCACCGTGTAGAAGCGTATGCTATCACCTTTCTCTTCTCGCATTAAAACACAACCTAAGCCTTGTTTAGAAGCGTCATATTTGGACCATCCGGTATCGACAACACCGGAGTCGTGATCAATCTTTGCTTCAATTCTTAAAAGCTCCACTGGAATTTCACTTCCTTAAGAGTCAATTGAGTCAATGGTTTTGGTATTTTAGCAAATCCCTCAATAAACCTCTTGTAGTAACTTGCCAACCCTAAGAAGCTGCATATTTCTCCAATATTGGTCGGTGCTGGGCCAATTAATCACCGATTCCACTTTAGCCGGGTCTACTTCTATTCGGAAACCTACACGATCTAGTCAAAACTCACACTTCTTGAATTTGGCATAAAGTTTCTCTCTTCTTAGAGTCTCTAAGACAGTCTCGAGATGTATCTTATGTTCCTCCTCATTTCTCGAGTAGACCAAGATTTCATCAATAAAGACAATGAGAAATTAATCCACGTATTCATGGAACACTCATTCATTATATCCATAAATACTCTTTGGAGCATTAGTTAACCCAAAAGGTATTACCATAGATTCATGATGCATATAGCGTGTTCTAAAAGCTTTCTTAAGGACATCGTTTGGCTTAATTTTCAATTGATAGTATCCTGATCTCAATTAATCTTTGAAAATACTGTAGCACATTTCAGTTGATTAAATAGATCTTATATTCTCAAGAGCGGATACTTGTTCTTGACAATGAAGGCGATTTAATTCTCAATAGTCAATGCACAACCTCATCATCTCGTCCTTCTTTTTACAAATAACACTGGTGCATTCCATGACGATACACTTGGTCTAATAAAACACTTATTAAGAAGTTCCTGCAATTGTACTTTTAACTCTTGTAGTTCTACTAGTGCTATACGATATAGAGCATTTGAGATAGGTGTTGTATCTGGTATCAAATCAATGGTGAATTCAACTTGTCTATCTGGCGGTAATCGTGAAAGATCTTCAAGAAAAACAGCTTAATAGCTTTGGACTATTCAGACATCCTTAACAGACATCTTGTCTTGATTGGTATTGGACATCGACACCTCAAGTCCTTTACATAACTCTTTCATCAGCATCATTTCAGTATGAGCTGTTGATATAATACTAGGCAAAGCCTTATTCTTAGTTCTTACGAAACAAAATTCCTTTTCACCATATTGTTGGAATATGACACCCTTTTCGGAACATCAAATGGTTGCGTAGTTTTTTTATAACCAGTCCATACCAAGAATAACAACAAAGTCTCTTATAGTTAGTAGAATCAAGTCTATGTTATACTTCTACCATCAATTTCCATTTTAAGACCCCTAGCTAGTTGGTTGGCATTAAGTATCTTTCTATATGGAAGATAGACATCTAAGGTATACTGGGATGGGTTCACACTCTATTTGGGACTTTGCAACAAATGTAGAAAAAATGAGCAGTGTGTACAACCAAAATCAGTAAGTATAAATCAGCACGTTGGAGACAAATACGATACCTACTAGCACCTTAGGGTCTTGCTCTACTTCTTGCTCAGTTAAGGAAAAAACCATTCTCGTCGTCTTAAATCTTTTGTATTTGATCTTGATGGCACTCATTAGCAATCCTTAGCAAAATGTCATGGTTCACCACACTTAAAACAAACGTTTTTCCTAAATAAGCATTCTCTTTTGTGAGGTCTGCTGCAGTTGGGACAACGTTTATTACCAACTTCATTTATATATACATTTCCTTTCTTTACACCATTATTTCCTTTACTATTTCTCTTTTTGTCAAAGTTCCACTTTCGCTTACTAGAATAATTTGGCCTTGCTGAGAATTTTCGGTATTTTGAGTCATTTGATAAACAATAGTCTGTGCTCGTTTTAGGACTTCTCAATAGGTACCCAGCTCGAGTACCACTAATATGTCATGAACATATGGTTGAAGTCTACGTTCGAACCTCCTAGCTTGGTTTTTCTCCGTGTCCACCAAGTGCGAAGCAAACCTTGATAGTTCCTCAAATTTGTACTCATATTCTATGAGTGACACGGTTCTTTGCTGAAGCCGAATAAACTCTGTTTCCTTCTAATCTTTTACACTAACTGAATTTTTTTATTCTAACAGCTTTCTTAAAAGCGTGTCTAAGCCATCGCACGTTCCTCATCTGTGTTATTGATCGAGTAGTCATGTCCCAACAATGGCTAGCCCCCTTCTTTAACATAAATACTGCAAAGTTACTTTTTCAGTATCTTCACATCTTATGAAATTAAAGATGCGTTCCAATTCTCATAACCAGATCTCAACGGCTAGAGGGTCTATACTCATTCAAATAATGGTGGATTCATTTTACAAAACTACTCTATCATCGTAGTTTGTTCATGTTGCTTGGGTACATTGGTTGAGGTAGTGGGGCTCGTTGGTTGGGTACTAGATAATCCAATAGTGCTCATTAATCGAGCGACACTACCTCATTGAGCGGTGGCTGAGGATGCAACATCTGATGTGGCTGTTGTTGACCCAACTCTCGTGCATTCTTCGCGAGTAGTTCCCATGCAAAGTTTGCGACGTTAACTTCACCACTACTTAAGCCGGCATTGGTATTTTTTGCACTGCCGTTGTTGCGTTTGGGTGGCTTTTCTTTTGAATGAAAAAACAAAAAAAAAAGAGTCAACCAATTAGTATTAATCTAAATCGTGAAATTAACTTTGCAAACTTAAAAGAGGTTGAAAAAAATGAGTAGAGATGGCAAAAATATTCGATCTGCCCCGAACTCGATGGGCACCCGATCCGAATGGAGCAAAAAATACCTGATCTGCGGGTCGACGGGACAGATCGGAGTAGATATCCGAGATTCACCACGGATCTCGGAACGGAACGGAACGGATCGGATCGGAGCTGTCCCGATCCGACCATACATATTTTAAAAAAGATTAAATTATAACAAGATAAAAAATTGGGACAAGGGCTGCAATTGCAATTTTAAAATTTTTAATTCCTAATTTGTTAATTCCTAAACCTAGGTAAATTCCGTTTCACAAATTCACTTGCTTTTGTCAAACCGAACATTTTTGTATACAACTTGTTTCAATATATTTTAAATTTTTGAATGCAAAAAAAAAAAAAGGATCGATTATCACGGATCGGGGCCTGATCCGTCCCGATCCGGCCCGAAAAATGGCAGATTACGGGGCGGATTTAGATCTTCTACAATTATTATAGGACGGATTTGGATCATGCCGATCCGCCCCGTTGCCATCACTAGAAATGAGAAGTTGCCTTTTACAAGTCAGATAGGATACATACGCTTAAAAGGAAAAGTACATTTTAAATCCTACTCTACTTCAAAATGGACTGATAACTAGACAAGGTAGTCTCTAATCTAACTCGCCTTCTAGACCTCCCGGGGTTTTCCTCAGGGTCTTCTTCTAGCAAGTCATGTCCCAAACTATCTAAAATTAGTATTGGAAGGTTCTTATCAAGTACTCTCAGAAATGATTTAGCCAATAGTCCATTGTCTAACCTAGACACAGTAGCTCGCAAACTAGAATTTAGGCCTAAGTTTATAGTCTTTTTATAGTTTCGCTATAGATCACGACTAATGTCATAACTTTCACGAAGCAACTACGCAACATCTTCATATGAAAGAATTATCACTTCATTGCACAAATCTCATTTATGACTAAAGTCCAAAAATCTTGAACAATCTCAAATAATCGCTGTATTTTAACATCATCACTAAGACCATGATGTGCCTTCCTCAACATATCAATGATACAATCTAATAGGTCAAGATGTTGCTCAAGACTATGAGTGGGACACATGCAAAAATTATGGTAAAATGCCAGCAACACGTCTCGCTTCCGTGTAAAACCATATACCTCTATCTTGGTTGGGGTTCTTATCGTTGTTGTCATATCTAGGATAATAAATTAATTATGTCACCCTATTTGTCTCTAAAAGAATACATTGATTACCATAACATACGTTAATTATAAACAGAACTAAACCTCATGAATTTAAACATGACTTGGTTCGAAATAAATAATAACTCATTGGATAAGCAATGTGTAACGTCAAAATAAAATAATTCTTATATTTTGAACATTGTTGTGATAATTAGGATAAGAAATAACTTCATCCTAATAGATAGGGGAGATATACACCTTTTTTCATATAGAGCTTCATAAGGTGTCATTCCTATCATATGTAGTTTGATAGTTGTTGTTATAGGCAAATTCTACCAACGCGGCGTAGTTTTCCCAACTACCTCCCAAATCTAGGGCGCATGCTCGAGCATATTCTCCGAATCTGTATAGTCTTTTCGACTTTCCATCTATCTCGAGGGTAAAAATTTATAAAATCATCCCATAGGGACGACCAGGGTTAAAATCGCGAGATGGTCATGCTAGGCGATACCAAAATATATGTTCGACACCACGACACTAAAATATTTATATCTCATGCTACACATGTCAAATCAAAGTGGTCTTTATAGTTATGTAAAGAAACACCAAAGATGGACGCAAAAAAATATTTTTAGAGTCTCAAACTAATTTTAGTAGAGTCCATGATAGTACTTGGAAGTTGGCCATGAAATTGTCCAGTTTCTTAGTTTCTTAGTTTCACTAACAAACTACATAATAATAAATCTAAACCATCATCCTAAAGTATAAAATAATAAAAGATACAAATAAAACTTATTTTTAGGAAAATCCTAGAAGAAGAGACTTTTGTAATATTACAACTTATTCAAAATCCAACGTCGAGCACATCGACCAACTTCAACCACTCCAGCGATCAGGTATGTGAAAAATTGATATGAATAGTATGATTATAAAAAATACACAGTAAGACATCATGCTCGGATTTAACATAAGACATCATGCTCGGATTTAACATGTTAACATCAAAGCGGAAGAAAAGAAATTTAATCACTTAATTTCGAGCATGTTCGACTGCCTTTTTTTTCAAGTCCAAAATCCATTTTTTGTTTGTTTGGTGGGCCATCGATCTCAATAAACAAATTGAGTGCAGTGAACACTCAACATTGATGTGACATGACATTTATCTCAATTTTCAAAATACCCTTAGACATCAAAAATTTCTTCAATTGTTTTCTCCAACAAAGGGTATTTATGTCATTACAGAAAATATAGGATGATGTCATTGGAGACAAAAGTTCTTTTTGGCAGAATTTTTTATTTAATATTGGCTCCACGTAATGCAAGAAGAAATGGATTTGTGTAAAAATCCATACTGAACAAGCACTTCATATTCCGACTTGTCGGTACCATTAGGACTTGTCCTAAAGCATGCATAGATATCTAACTCGGTAGACTTGTCTCCCCAATTTTCATGTTATGGTTTGCATGCAAATCTTAAGTTTAAGATATTATCATGAAAATCCTATTACTTGAGCATTGGACAATGTCTTACCTTAATACTTTGAAGCAACACACTTGAAGATATGAAAACCTCTGCATGAACTAAAATTTTACTCCTTTCACTTATGATTTTCTTGCAAGGTATATGCAATGAATCATATAGTGGCAAGGATAATGCCTTTATATACAATGAAAACAATGGCATATGGGATAAGAAAGGAAATTTTTATCATCCACATCTTGTTTTTCCACTTCAATGAAAATCTTCTAAACTTTGAAAACCATGGAAGCTTATCCTTGGTGGAAATTATAATCATAATGATTATTTAAATGTAAATAATATAAAGGGAAACCAAACAATCTGAAAAATGTATTATTCACCATTAAGTTGATCATTATAATTATTTAGAAAAGTGATCTAATGCCCCCGGTGGGCATTGTTATAATGCCCACCGGGACATTTGTCATGCATTTATTGCATGAGTATAAAGTGGGCCTTTACACTCATGCAATAAATGCATAACACTTATCTCGGTGGGCATTATAATAATGCCCACCGAGGACATTAGAACGGGACTCAATGACCAAATTAGTTTTCACATTAATTTACTTTGACGACCATATATATGATCTAATTTATCCGAACAATATTTTTCTTGAGATAATTATACATAATTTAATACGAATTTCGAATCGAGCCTAATATTGACATATAAATTCTCATGTCCTTAGAAACCCAAAATTTTACTAAATTAGCGGAGGAAATTTAATAGCACACAATATTCAAAGCACAACTAAATATCATAAATGAATAATTTGGAATAAAAAATTTAGGGTATTAAATCCCCTTTTCCTTAAAATAATTTCGATCTCAAAATTACCGTAAAGTCACTTGAAGAGTTCTAGATACTTGTCCATGATTTTATCTTCACGCTCCCAAGTTGATTCATTGACACCATGGTTGTGCCATTGTATCCCAACTAATGAGATTTTCTTTGTCCTCAATATTTGTATTCTTTGGTCAAAGATTATTATTGGTGTTTCATCATATGTTATATCTTTATATATATATCCAATGGTTGATGATTAACCATATGATTCGGTTTTGACACATATTGTTGAAGCATTGATACGTCATGAATAAATGACTATTCGGGCGGTATAGCTAATTGATAAGCCACATTTCCTACTTTCTCCAAAATTTCAAAAGACCTATAAACCTTGTTCAAGTTTTCCTTTCCTACCAAACAATGAAAACACCCTTCAATGGTATCACTTTTAAGAAAACTTTATCACAAATATTGAATTTTATATCATTTCTTCTTTTATCTATATAACTTTTTTTTGTCGGTCATGGGTTGACTTTATTTGAGCTTTTATTTTATTAATAACATTAACTCGTCACCAATGATTTTGGTCCTAAAACTCTTCGCTCACCAACTTCGTCCCAATAAATAGAAGATCTACACTTCATTCCATATATATTTTCATAAGGTGCCATTCCTATCGTAGTTTGACAGCTGTTTTTACAGACATAGTTTTCCCAACTACCTCCCAAATCTAGGAAGCATGCTCAAGCATATCCTCCGAATCAGATAGTCCTTTTTTGACATCCATTTGTTTGAAGGTGGAAAGCCGTCTCGAAATTTAACTTTGTTCCCATAGCTCCTTGCAAACTTTTTCAAAACCTAGGGGTAAATCTTGGATCTCTATTAGATACAATCGAGACTGGGATTCCATGTAAACGGATGACTTCTCTAATGTGTAATTGTGCATATTGGTCCATACTGAAATTCATCCTTATTGGTAGAAAATGAGTTGACTTTGTTAGTCAGTCAACTATAACCTATACAACATCGTTTTCCCTAGCTAACCGTGGAAAACCTATGACAAAATCCATAGTTATATGTTTCCACTTCCATTTTGGAATTTCTAGCGATTCTAATAGCTCGATGGTCTCCGATGTTCAACTTTCACTTGCTGACATGTCATCTACTTCTTTACAAATAGACATATAATTCTTTTCATATTTCTCCACCAAAAAGTATTCATCAGATCTCGATACATTTTAGTACCTACTGGTGAGTGGTATATCAACTAGAGTGTGCTTCTTCAAGGATCTCATTTATCAGTCCTTCATATTTTGGTTCACACACTCTTCTTTTAAAAAGTAAGGTTTTGTCTGGACCTAATTCAAAATCCATTCGCTTACTAGTACCAACATCTGATTTGATCTTACGTAGGAACGAATCATTATCATGTGCTGTTCTGATTTGATCTCTAAATGCTGGTTGAAGCATTAGGACCACTATCATGTTGATAGTTGAGACAGGTTGAGTAATTATCTATAGACTTAAATTCTCAAAGTCCCTCAACTATTGGTCCTGCATTGTAGGCGGTGATGCCAATTGTTCCATCGTCTTCCTGCTAAGAGCATCTGCTATTACATTACCCTTTCTAGGATGATAGTGAATAGTAGAATCGAAATCCTTTACCAACTCTAACCATGAGAAAAACTACTTCAAACTCTCGTGGTCGGTATTAATATCGTGCTTACCTGCATATAGGTAGTAACGCCATATCTTCAGGGTATGAACTACTGTAGCTATCTATAGATCATGCGTTGGATAATTATGCTCATATTATTTCAACTGTCTAGATGCGTATGCTATTACCTTTCATTTCTGCATTAAGATACAACCTAAGCATTGTTTAGAAGCATCACTGTAAATGAATATTTAATCCTTCTGGACCATCCAGTATCGTCAACACTGGAGTTGTAATCAATCTTTGCGTCAGTTCTTGAAAGCTCTGTTCACATTTTTCTGTCTACTGGAATTTCACTTCTTTAGGAGTCAACTGAGTCAATGGTCCTACTATTTTAATAAATCCCTCAATAAACCTCTAGTATTAACCTGCCAACCCTAAGAAACTATTTCTCCAACATTGGTCGGCCTTGACCAATTAGTCACCACTTTCACGATAGCTGGGTCTACTTCTATTCATTGGATTGTAATAACATGCCCTAGAAAATTACTCGATCTAGCCAAAACTCACACTTCTTGAATTTAGCATAAAGTTTCTCTCTTCTTAAAGTCTTTAAGACAGCCTCGAGATGTGTCTCATGCTCTCCTTTATTTCTCGAGTAGACCAAGATGTCATCAATAAAGATTGACAAACTGATCCAAGTATTCATAGAACACTCTGTTAATTAAATCAATAAATATTGTTGGGGGCATTAGTTAACACAAAAGGCATTACAACGTGTCGATTAGAATGTTTGGATTAATGGAAGCATTACCAATGGGGCCCTACATCGAATCATTTTTTCCTACAACATTTGAAAGTAATTTTGAGCGGTGGTGTCTTCTCAACTGTTTTGTAATTCATGAGAATGCTGTTTATGTGAAGGAACTGAGTGTTACTGTTTTGAATTTGATGGAGATATTGTTTTTTGCTGTATAGGTCACAATTGCTTGCAATTGTTAATGTTGTTTAATTTTATAATTATTTTTATGGAGATATATTTTTATGATTAGTTGTTTCAACATTTTTTTTTGGGATGTTCTTGTCACACATATTCATGTATGTTTGTTTGATATTATTGAAATGATCTCTTGCCCATTTATCATGCCCACTTGTCTTGCCCATGACAATGTGTCATCATATAATTAGTAAAAATAATGTTTGTGGGACCATAAACTACTAATTATATGATGACACCTTAGCATGAGCAAGATAAGTAGGCATGATAGGTGGGTATTAGATCATTCCTCTTGATATTATATATTATAAATTGGACGATGTATTCTATTATGATATGTTGTTTTTCCATGTTCAACTGTATGATTCATGATACTCTTTAATTTTGAGATAGATAATGTGCTTATATTGTTATATTTTATACCGCACAAAGTTGTTAATGATTTTTCTCTTGTTAATAGGTTATGATATTGTTTATTGTAGAATACCATGTAAGATAACAATATATAATATCACTCATGTGTGCATATGATGTATATTGTATATCAATATTAATGATGTCCTTCATTATGAAGAATATTTTAGAATACTGTTTAATGTAATATGGGGGATTACTATAATACTGTAACATAAAATAGAACATTATATATTCTCTATCAGAGAAGTGATCTCCTACCCCCAGTAGACAATTGTTATGTTGCCCACATCTAATGATTCAATGTGTCACTTGCATATTGGATGAATTGTCTACATAAGTAAATGTCACATCATCAATTCATCCAATATGCAATTGTCACATTGAATGTAGGCAACATAACAAATGCTCACTGGGTGCAATAGATCACTTCTCTATAGTATCATTAACAAATTTCAATCATTAACCGAAAACATTATAATTCTACCAATTGACACTCAAAGACTACGATATCATATCATACTAGAATTGACCAGTAACATTTAATTGTTATTCAAAAACATAGAATATGGAGAAATATAAGACAATAGGTTATGACAAATTAACAAGTTAACAGTTTTTTCAAGAGGAATTTAGTTTCATTCATCTACAATGTATTTTTTGATGAAGTTTGAAATCATACGTGCTTTATATTGTCTCACTTTTTCCATCGTCAATATTTGTTTCAGATGTCCATTTTTTTGCTAGTGTCCATCACGTGATATGTGCATTCTACAATCGACACTAATATGTAAAATTCAAATATATTTAGTAAATGTCAGTGCATATCTACGTTTAAAACAAGATAATACAAAATAGATATTGAAGTTGTAGTAGTTTCTTACGTCCCAATATGTTGTCGATGACATTTCTCACAATATAACAATATCAGAAACACATTGGTATCAAACATATTCCTAAGTAAAATGTTATGCTTTAATAGAAAACCATAACTCGAAAGAAGCTCAATATCACGACAAGAATAATATCATAGACATCTCAAAATTATAACAGTGTCTTGCAAAACAGTTGTTGGTGGCATTCTCTAATAGCGATTATGATCAAGGCCAAGAAGCCAAAAGAAAGACCCAAATATTTTAGTTTTCACATGTTAAATTGGTCTAAATGGTGTGTTTAAGTTCGATTAAAATGAGATTTTTTGTTAGAGTTGATGAAATGTGTAGTTGAAAAGTTGTTATGAGTCTCATAACACATAGTTAAAATTAAAAGTTATCTTTATTCATAGTCGCTCACTACACGTAGTAATCCTACGAGACATTACTCAATTAGATAAATTATTTATAACTAATGGCTATAAATACATTACTTAATTAGAGTAAATAATTCATTCAATTGGGTAATGTCATGTATAATGACTATTGTTAGTGAATCCATCGCGAATAATATTATTCTAAAATTAATTATTGACTTTAACTTAAACTTTTTATCAAAAATTTAATTAAAATCAAACTGCCCCAAATCAAAATAATGATCACAGGTGTTCGCCAGGGCATGTACACCTGGCCGATACTCATTTATAACAGAGTGGGGTGGAAGATATTGGTTCCATAGTTATTCATTTATCTAAATTCATAACTAGGGATTAAATTTAGAGAAATTGGCAGCATAGGTTCCCAAACTTTGACTCATGTAGCACATGGATCTCCAAGCTTTAAAACGTAGCATTTACATTCTCATTCTTCTATTTTAGTAGCACTTAAGTCTCCAATAGACAATTTTACCCTTATATTTTAATTAACAACCTAAATGTCATAGAAAAATAATTTTGTCCTCATATTTAAACAAACAAAAATTTAAATAAGAAATAAAAATGAAAACGAAGGAAAAGCCAAAAAAAGTAAAATCATCTTCTCTTCTAATTCACCCCACCTCCACCTCTACCTCTACCTCTATTACCAACGCCTTCCCACCAAACCATCTCAAATCTTCAACACTTAGCTTCCGTTTGATATAGATTATAAACCGATTTATGGTTTATTTGACTATTTTTGTCAAAATGTACATCAGATATAGTAAAAATTTGGTCAAATAAACTGTTTTGGTCAAATAAACTATTTTGGTCAAATAAACCAGTTTATAATCTATACCAAACGGAGACTTAAATTAATTGTTAAAAGTCAACAATTAATTTTAGTTTGTTGATTAAATATAAGGTTAAAATTGTTCATTAGGGATTTAAGTGCTACTAAAATGAAAGATTGAAGATGTAAATGCAATGTTTTGAATATTGGGATCCAAGTGCTACATGAATTGAAGTTTGGGGATCTCTGCTGCCAATTTCTCTTAAAATTATTGCACTACCATTCACGTCAAACACCAAATTAAAACTTGTTAAGGTAAATTTAAATTAATTAAACTTATTTTTAGTTACATATTTTATAAGATTTATAAGATACTATCTACTTATTATTCACATATTTTATAAATCTCCTAACTTATAAATATTTTAAAAATAATTTTAGTACTTTCAAACATACACTACTTAAAAATTATTTTTATTTCATATAATACCGCACCAAAATGCAACATTAATGCAGCAAATAATCAACGATGAAAACCAATTCCACTTCATTATACGTGAATTCAAACAAATTTATGTTTATCATTTCTTTACCAGATGTGAAAATTGAAAAAAAAAATAAAATAGAATGAAATAATAATATTTAAAATAAAATAAAATAAATGAAGGCAGTGGATATTCAAATTATTTTTCTTGGAGAAAGCGAAAATATTTATCAGATTTCAGACATTGGCATTCGTACTTTTGTCGGGATATCGACAGATGACGTGTCGTATGTCCAGTCAAACTGCCGGGCCCCCTCACGTGGCACGTTATCCCATGCCACCTACATCCCCCTTCCCCATAACGATCTCTTCAAGTTTAATTTTGACACCCTACCATTTCTTTTTGATTTAATTTAGGATTAATTACACTAATAGTCCCTATTTTTTTAAGTTTGTAACAATTTCATCTCTATTCTTTTTTTTTAACAGATATTATCCCCATTCTTCTATTTATTCTCACAGATGGTCCCCAAATCACTATTTTTCATTACTCTGACAATTTTATAATAATTTTACCTCTTGACTTAAATAAATTATAATAATAGAAAAAAATGCAATAAAAATATTACAATTAGATCCTTAACCTTTTTAAAGTACAAATAAATTTTAAACAATTTTATTTTATTCAAATAAGTGTTATTCTCCAACTCAAAAGAAATCACCTTTACCCACCCACCATCTGATTGTACCCGTACACTTGACCCTGAATCTGATGCCCCATCATTCCATACATCCCATCATAACCACTCCCAGAATTCTCCATTTTTACCATACTGCCATTCCCCCATCGAAACCGTCGTCTCTGCCGTCCTTCTCCCATCTTCCGTCCATTGCACTCTTCTCTTCCTCCATATCCCGAAACCTCTGCAAGTAAATCTTCAACGACTCGACGTAATCCTCTAATCCTAAAGTAGTCATCACCCAAAGTAAATCATCGCCGCTTATTGTCTTCCTTTTCTCTCTTTGGCACTTATCGGACGCCTTTTCCTAAGTTATGAAACTAATGAACTCCGATCGCACTCTTGCACTATTTTTTTTGTATCTTCGATATTTTTATGCTCGTTGGTAGTGCTTTCTTCATGATGATCTGCTCACGTTAGTGATTGGGAGAAGCTTTGTCCCTGCTCTCTTAGGGAGGTCTCGTTGTTTTGCGAGTTGTATCGGATCTATTTGCACATTTTACAAAAGATGATTTATAAAGTTCAACAGATGAAGAATTGGAACCAAACTAGAACCCATTCTTGATTCTCAAAACCAAAATTGTTTAAAATATAAGCCGAACCCAATTGAATTGGTTCAATTTGATCGGTTATGATTATTTTACCTACCCAATATGACACAAATCATATACCTTTGTTCATATTAGTTTCTTTGTTGAAATTTATAATTTTATATATCAATAAAACACATGTTTATTAACCATAGTTGAGAAGGCAATAAAACATCTAATAACTAATAAAAAGTTCTGCCATAATTAAAGTAGTTAGTTTTAATTTATTCGAAAAAACTTCTTTGAAGTGGTTGATATTACTCCTATATGTTAAAAGAGGAATTGAGTTGAATACTATTCATAAAAATATGTGTCCAACTATTATTATTATTATTTTTATTTTTCTATTTCTTATCTTTTCTTTCTTTTTAATTTTTTTTTCAATTGTAGATTTTTAAGCCCTAATTTTTTTAATGTTTCGCCATTTTTCTCGTCTTCCTTTAGTAGTTTTGTTCGTCTTCCTTTCAATTTTAGTTATGCATTTCAAAAATCGCCCAAAGTTTTTGCGAGATATTTTATTATTTTGGATATCTAATCAAATATTGTTTTGTTTTCTCCAAATAGAAACTATCCAAATTCCTAATAACTTAAACATTGAAACAAAATTCACTCCACACACATATATATTAGACTCTAGGTTCGGCCTCTTAAGCGAGACATAGTTACATATATCAAGTAACCCACTTTGAACTTCAAAATCATTTACAATCGAAACAACTTTCTTTCAATTATTACTTATATTAAGTTACCAACACAGTATCAAGATTACAAGAAATACATAGTTTTAATTCATTTAATATGTCGATTACTGAATCAAATTACAATTAAATCCAAAAAATTTACCCATTAGCACAAAATCTTGCACTATGCAAGAAAAAGAGAAAGAGAATACTACTCCCAAAGTAAAAGTTACAATAGTAAAGAAAGAAAAATATATCTATGAGTACAATCCTCGTCCAATATACCAAGAAATAAAATCACCAATTAACAACTTATGCTAATCCATAATAAGCATTTTATTACTTATTACTTGCAAGTTCACAAGAAATCTTATGCATATCTTACGACACTCGTGTGATTTAAACTTTTTAATATTTGATACATTAGAATGAATAAAGTTAAATTGAAAAATTGAAAAAATTTACAAAGTCGGATCATAATGAGGAGAAATATGGAATAAAATTAAAATTTAAAATAACATAATAATCTTGTGAGATCGTAATGGAAGTATTCAGTTCTAAGATCTGTATTAATCAACTATGTTAGTAAACTACACACCATTCATTAGATCATTTAAAAATAAAGAACGTTCTTGTTAAAGATCAATTTAAACTATATCGCTCACTTTTAAATAATACGTAATTTTCTTAATATGTTTTAATATATGTTTTACTTAGTCTTTCATTAGTAAAAAAATAATTAAAAAATTCACTAACAATAATCACACTATTAAATACTTAATTAAAATATAACACGTGTCTTGCACTTGAATTTCACTATTCTTCCATAATAGACTTCTTATTTTAAAGCATAAATCTATTAAATAGTAATTGGGACTTATGGTCAACCTAAAATGTTAAGTTATTAAATGGAGTAACACAATCAGTTCTCAAATTCATACTCTTTTTTGTTTGACACGTGCAAGGTTTTTTTATTTGCATCTTCTCAACAGATTTCTTAATTTGAACAGAGTACTATATTATCGATTAATTAATTTTGATTTTTAACCTAGTCAACATGATACTTTTGTTTGCACTTATAGTCTTTGACCTAATTTAGCAATTTTAAGTTTTAGACATGCACATAACACAAATCTTCAGCTAGACAAAATTTCGGTAAAAACAAGTTTATTTTAAATAAAGTTGACGACGAAGAACTATACAAGGGTAAAGGGCTTTATTAATAATTTTCATCAACTTGAAAATAGATAATTTTTGTATAATAAGGAATTAAATTAAAAACTTTTATATATATCTTGGAAAATATTCAAGATGCCTACAATTTTCTTACTGTAATAATATGCCGTGTCTTTATTTTGTGTTCTAAAATAATCTAATTATTAGGTCTCACATCAATTTTCCATTTTGAAAAATAATTATATTAGCTTGAATTTTAACAATTTCAAACCCAGTATCTAAACCTACTCGATCGTATATAAACAAGAAAATTATAAGTAATGCAACTTTAACTGATCGATCTTGAACAAGTTTTTGACAAATTCGAAGAATTTTGTTAATATGCATTACACTTTTTACTTATTACCTTAACCAAATTAACTTAAATTTAATCTATCTTAGTCATTTATCTAACTTTAAACTAGTGGAATTAACAAGTATATCTTAATTCTTCTAATTTTTTTTTTCTAAATATTTTTAAACACATCGATCATCTTATGCTCATATGTTTATCTTTTGAAGTCGAACTCTAGACAGAGACAATATCAAAAGGGTACGATAAATTGTGATTCACTGTCTCAAATTTATTGCCTCCTTAATACATTTTGGAAATATCCGCACATCATATGATTTTTTAGAAAAAAAAAAAAATCAAAGTGTAATGTGACAAAATATCACTAAGAAATAATATTAGGAGTTATAAAAATATAGTGAATAAAATTTTTATTTGATTTACCAATTTTTCAAAAATGTCACATCCAATGAAAAATAATGTCATATCCATCGAAAATGTTTTTCAACTTTAATTGTTTGATTGCAGACAAAAAACGAAACGATTTTCAAAATACAATCACTTACAAAGACGCTTTTGCCACTTTCTTGGAAAATATTTTCTCACCATTTTGGTAGATTTTTTTTTCCACCTTACATAAAAAATATTTTCATTTTTCACCATTTTATATGGAAACCAATCAAACAAACCATAAGTATCAAATTCGAAATAGTAGATGTAGCTCCTCAATAATACCTTTATATTGTCTTCGCAAGAAAATAGAAAATGAAAAGGACTCCAATTTTCAAAGAAAAGAAATAAACAAAAAGTTGGTATACGGGAGTGGGCGTGGGGTTGGGTGGTTGAGCCTCGAGAAAACCATTTACCAGCAAGTGAAAAACCAGAGTCTAGACGTTTCAAAACCGGCCAAACAGTAGATTTGTAATTTTTTCATTTTTAAAGTATTGAAGACTATTCAGTTCTTATCGTATGCCACACCTGGGTAGGGCTCAACTGTTGATACACATCCACTGTTTACTTCACCAGAGAAACTGAGAGAGAGAGAAGAGAGAAGAGAGAAGAGAGGAGAGAGAGAGAGAGAGAGAGAGAGAGAGACCGAAGAACCTCAGACCAAGGACCTGACCCGAACCCTAGCCCGTACCATCCGAATCTGTAGAGGTACTAAAACTCTTTTCTTCCATATCTTTGCTCAGAACAGAAACAACAGTTTGTACTTGTACTATGATTATCTACAAGGACATAAACTGTTTAAGGTTTGGGTTTTCTTGGCTAGAAAGCAGTTTCAAAGTTTAGATCTCTATCTGGTTTTTGTTGTCTGTTTAAATAAAGCATTTTCTTTATAGATCTGGGGTTTCTGCAACTTTCGTGGGTATTATGTTTCCACTTCGGTTTTAAGGTTTGCAATAAACAGAGAAAATTTTGAATTGTTCGTTGACTGTCAGCTTTGGGACCTGTCTTGTTTAGATCTCATTTTAGGAAATATCAAACAAGGAACAAGAAATTAACCTATACATAAACTTTGCGTCGTAATTTCTGTTTATACCACCCAATGTAACGGAAGGGTGCTGGTTGGTGCATTCAAGTGTTAATTTGATTTGTTTATATATCTGCAAATATAGAGAGAGAAAAGGACTTTTAGTTTCTCTCTTTACAATCTGTGTCCTTAGTACTTTTTAAAGAGAATGGCAAATAGGTGGTGGGCTGAAAATGCGGTGATGAATCCGATGTCATTACATTCTGGTCCATCTCTCCACCTAAGAAACCCTGATGAAGATCAAAGCATTGGAT
Organism: Forsythia suspensa; assembly: GCA_023638005.1. Classification (NCBI taxonomy): domain Eukaryota; kingdom Viridiplantae; phylum Streptophyta; class Magnoliopsida; order Lamiales; family Oleaceae; genus Forsythia; species Forsythia suspensa. The sequence continues at coordinate 33,459,222 of CM042666.1, forward strand.
TGAACCGCCGTGGACCGCGGCGAAGAGAGCAAGAATTCATGGACACAACCACCAATACATCAAATAGCAGTGGAAGCAATACCAATCCAAACCCTAGCTCCACCAACCAAAACCCTGAAGACGGAGATAACCAAGAAAACGAGCATGAAGCTGAAGATAGTCAGAACCCTGCTGGAGATCTCGAAATCTCGGACCGGAGTGGCTCGGGCGGACGCCGGCCAAGAGGCAGACCACCTGGGTCGAAGAACAAGCCCAAACCTCAATTGTGATAACAAAGATAGTCCTAATGCGCTTCGAAGCCATGTCTTGGAAATCACCAGTGGCAGTGACATTACGGAGACGATTGCAATCTTTTCGCAGAGCCGCCGATGCGGTGTCTCAGTTTTGAGTGGCAGTGGAATTGTGACCAATGTGACATTGCGCCAGCCGGCTGCCCCCGGTGGCGTGATGACACTTCATGGTAGATTTGAGATACTGTCGTTATCCGGGGCATTCTTGCCAGCACCATCTCCACCAGGAGCCACCGGACTGACGGTGTATTTGGCAGGTGGTCAGGGGCAGGTTGTAGGCGGCACTGTGGTGGGTGCATTGACTGCATCAGGTCCAGTGATGGTAATTGCCGCCACATTTACAAATGCAACGTATGAGAGATTGCCTCTAGAGGAGGAGCCGCCTCCGGCCAGTGAAGGAACGCAATTACAGCCATCTTCAGGAGTTAATACCGGAACAAGTGGTGGCGCTTCAGGATCTCAGCCTCATGGTTTGGCGTCTGATCCCCCATCATCCTCCCTTCCTTTATATAATCTGCCACCGAATTTACTGCCCAACGGCCAGATGCCACCTGATGTTTTCTGGGCTCCGCCGCGTCCTCCACCGTCTTATTGAGGCCAGTGGAATGGTTGAAAAGAGAGGGATACTTAAGACATGGTAGTTTCGTTGACCTCTTTTGAAGTTCTTAGGAATCAAGGTTAGACTTTCTTGACGCTTTTGTATTCCACGTAAATCACATTTCTGACTAGGTTTTTCTACTTTATGTTTCTGTGACTATGCAACTTATGAGACTGCTTAATTTTCTTCTTCTCCGAGCTACAATGACTGGAACTCGCCATGGCGGATATTGTGTTGAAGATAAATTTAAAAATAATTGGTGCGTCCTATCTATAGTCGCTTAAACTTTTAGATTGACAAAATAACGAACAAATGTATTGGGTTTAATTCTCATCACAAATGTTTTAGGTTCAAATTTTGACATTAACCATATTTGAACTTCTTGTGCACCAATCTGGTTTTTAATTAGAAAAATAAGTTCAACTTGAATGGAAGGAATGTGTTAAGATCATGTTTGGCTAAGTTTAAATTATAATTTAAGTTGGTCAAACTAATTAAATATATTTCTTATGAACATATTTTGTGAAATCCATAATTTACTACACACTTATTATCCACACACATTTCATAGGATCTACAATTTATAAACACTATAAAAAAACTTGTTTTTAAGTCATTTATTTTGTCAAATATAATTTTAAAAATTACTTTTTATACTAACAAAAGTTACATTTCTAAAAGTTTCTTATTTTTTAGAAATGTCAATTTTTAGCACAACGAAATGATCATGTTTGTAGCTTTCCTCACGTGAGCTTGAGATTTGAAGTCCACATCTTACGATGTACACAAACAGACAATGAACTTACCCTAATACCATTTGTTCCAAATCCATCATCCAACTGAAATTTGTTCCAAATTAAGTAACCTTCAAACCCAGAATAATGTTCCCTATTGGTCCTAATTCAACATCAGTTAGTTAAAAATATTTGGATTGCTGATAGTGCAAATGGCATACACACTTAGCATCACATGTTAAATGTCATCATAAATAGACTTTCTGAAACGTCATCTGAAAACTATGTTTGCATGCTTTTAAAAGAAAACACTTTTAGCAGGTCTGAATTTTAAACCCAATCCAATATTCCTCCAAATTTTAGTGTTCACGAGCCGTTTGTCTAAAAAGATGGAGCAAATATATGATCATGAAGGCTTATGAAAGTTCATGGACGTTTTGTTTATTTGACCCAAATGTAATTTAAATTTAGTATGCACTTACTAGTATAGATATAGAGAAGGATTTTGTTGCAGATTTGAACATTATGCAACTCTGAAAGTCTAAATAGATGAATGTGAGAGAATGATATAATTCATCTGTATCTTCTGGAAAATGGTCGTTTCAGTTCAAATCAGATAAAAGCTGTTCCTTTTGTGGTGATGTCATGTGGGTGGTTCCCGATATAATTTGTCTAATTTCCTGCAACTTGATAAGCTTTTGCTTTTAGACTCTGGTCATTTCTCCAACAGCTTTTTGGGTAGCTACACTTTGACTCTTGTTTAAGAGCATTTTTCCAATCCTGATGGGCAAAACCCTTGTTTGTTTTATCCCTTTACTCTCACAAAGGATTATACTTTAGAGAGGGTGTTGTTTCTTGTTTGAACATAGTTAGTAATGGCTCGTCTGAAAGGTTGAGCTATTATAAGCAGTAAGTCGTGTTTCATTTAAATATTTTCTTCAATATATCTCATTGCGTGTACAAATCTAGCACGTGCACAATATTTCATAAGTTAAGTGGCAGTGCAAATTTGACTCTAAATACCATATTAAATGGCTCATCTAAAAGTTAAAGAAAGTGATGGCATGTATTTAAATTCTATCTTCAATAACAGCTATTCACTACATAATTTGGAAATTACAAAACTAGTTGCATGGGAAGAAAAGAGGTGTTTCTGGTCACTTTTTTCCTATGTGATGATATGAGAGTGATCTAAAGACTGCTATTTTTATTCAGTTATGAACTATTACAGTCGTAAATCGACCATTTGCTTGTTTTTGTTACAAGTTTGAGCACAAGAATTGTGTCATGTATTTGGATGTTAGCTACTTAGTTTTTATCTTCTGATTTCAAGTGTACCAATGTTGGGGATCCTAAACAGAAGCTTTTTCGAAATAACTTCATCATATGATATTGCCATGTTACTTCGACAATCCGAACTTTGTTGTACATACAAGTACATTTTTCTGGACCGTTTTAGTTTTGGTCTACCCTTTTATCTTCTTAGCAACTCTATTGATCAGAGGACTCTTTTAAGTCTACCGTGACATACCTTGACTGCTTAAGTCGACATTTTCTTAATTTATCCTCTATCGGTGCCCCCTCGTCTTTGTTCATTTAGCACAGAAGGTAGAGTGTATCATCTGTTGTAGATTTTCTTGATAGCACTAGAATTGAAGTTCATACTAGGCTGTCATAGAAAGCTGATTATTCCTTTAACTATGCTTACCCTTTACTTTTAACTATGTTATTTGTAATTCAAAGATGGATAGGGCTTGTTTGGTAACTATTTTTTTCCAAAATAACCCATTTTTTGTCTATTATTTTTTACTTTTAAAACTTAAGTTTGAAAAGTCAATAAAACAATGTACCCAAAAAACATTTGAAAAAAAAAACTACATCGAATGTGCCCTATAATATAAAGAAATATTATATATAGTGAGAGCCTAAAAGAAAAATAGTGAGACCGTTTGGTCAAACTGCCAAAGACAAGTTCTCTTTGCTTGTTTCTTTTTATGAGGCACACGAGTTAGTCTCATGCGCGAATTTATGTTGCCTTTTTCTAGTTTAATTCTGAAAAACTGCATGTGTTTGCACAAAAAGTATAATTTGAAGTGATGATTAGGGCTTGAATGAATAGGGTGAACAGCACTAAATGACCTGTCGATGTAGAACCTCTATAAGATTTCTCATAGATATGTTTGTTTATATTTCGTTAATTCCATGTTTGCTTTTGCCATTATATTTGTGGATTTATTCAAAAGAAGCTATACATAACTCAGTTTTTATTTATTTATTTGTTATTAAAAAAGGAAGATCTTTAGTCAAATTTATTGAATGTAGTACTTCCTTTTTCGTGTACCTGGAGTTGGTTATTAGCATCGTAAAATAGAAGGCTAATATAGCATTTGAATTATGGGAAAATTATAAAAGAAAGTTCAAAGTCAAAATGGAGGGATTGGATTTCCACTTGGTTCATGTTTGGCTAAGTTGTATTATTTACTTATAATTAAGTAAATAAGTTTGAAATTAGTGAAGATGAGATTTAAATGAATGCACATTATTTATGTTTAATGGACAATAACTTAACATGATACTCTTTAGTTCAAGTTATGTTGCTAATCATGGATGAAAATGTGTCATTGTCAAATCTTTGATAAAAATTTATGAGACCAGCATGTGGGGAGCGTAAAGCTTTTAAATGAGATGATTATAAAAAATTAGAACTTTTTCATTATTGATCAACGTTTGAAAATAACTCGCTAACTATCAAATTTAAAGTATGTTTGTATGTGTGTTTATAAACACTTATAAATATGTTAAATATTATTTTTATTTATACATTTTGTAGAAATTAAAATTTTTATCTATTTTTTATTTACATATTTAGTAAGATTCACTATTTGTAATTTATAAAAAAAGATTTGTAAACATACTTTTGGAGTTCACTGTTGCTATTACAATTTTGAAGTGTCAAAATTTTAGGCGGGATACTTCAAAAATCGTAGTGAATTTAGTGAGTTTTTGACAAGTTTTTCACACTTGAAAATGATAGTGAGATGGGACAACACAACCAATATGGTCAATGTAGTGTAGTACAACTATGTCTTGGAAAATGATCTCACATTAATCTTAATCGAATCCCACCAGATTTGGAAAATAATTCGTGATAGAATCAGAGTAACCAATTAATACAATATCGAAAAATTAATATTTCTCAATCCAATCAATCAAATCCAAGAATATAGTCGTTAAATTCAACTCTCAACTACTTCTTGAAAGAAATTAAGTCAGGTATCAATCAACTAAAAGATTGACCTTTCCTCATTTCTTTAAAAAATATTCTTACTTCAATTGGAAACTTGAAAACTAAATGGTAGGGCCCCAAAAATTCCAATAACTATTCATATTTGGCCATGTGTGTAAGTAAAGCCCTCGGTAGGTAGTTCTTCTTCCTATAAAATTCAAGGGCGAGACCGCTTCCACAGAACTCATATCGAAAGAACTATTTGTATAGAATAAGAAAGAAGTATGGTATTTAGGGATCATATAGAATAATGCCATGTTGGCAAAGAACCAACGATATTATTATAAGTGTATTTGGTAAAAATTTTTGTAGATTATAAAAAATGGGTCCATGAAATGTGTGGAAAAAAAAGTAAATAAAAGTCGTGGGTCCTATAAAGTGTGTGGATAAAAATTGTTACGCCTCTTAATAACGTGTCCACATGGCACTCTACGTGTAACTTTAGTCGCCAACTCAACCCTGCATGAGACATATCATATAGGCGACATCTGGAAGGTGCTTTAATCTCGCTTGACCGCTTTTGTCAAACAAATGCGGGGCTTAATGAAGACCGGACCACCATGATTGATTGATGGGACATGAGTAATACTGGCTCATTAAACTACCATAGAGAAAGCGTGTAAATGGGACGGCCAGATCTGTTTGCATACTCAAAGTCGGGACGTGTAAAAGAACGGCGACAATGATTACTTGATGGAGGCAGTCAATCAAACACGTGTAAGAGTATAATGCTCACGGATCGTTTAAATCCAAGCTATAAATAAGAAGAATGAGGCCAGTAAGAGGGTAAGTTCTTCTAACTCAACTAAAGAATTGAATATATTTGTCAAGTTCAACCAGTCCGGCTAAGAGATGATTTCTAACTTGGGTGTGGAAGCACATATGGTGGCCTCTCCGGTTGCCTATGTCAGCTGACTTCTGGTGTTGAGTGTGTAGGATCAAGACATCTGGATAGAAGGAAAGCAATTTGGTATTGATTTGGAATCCAGTTAGGATTCGTGGTCAACATTTTGACGCCGTATGTGGAAAAACGATATTGTAAACCACGAGAAAACACGTGAAAAAGCTTAAGCAGATCTGAAAGAGTGATTGTGCTACCAAACAAGATCTGAAAATGATCTTTTATACACTGAAAAAGTGTGAAAAATAAGTCTGAAAATGGTTGTTCAAGATCTGAAAATGATATTTTATCCATTGAAAAAGTATGAAAAATAAGCTTGAAAATGGTAGTTAAAAATCTGAAAATGATCTTTTATCCATAAAACATTGTGAAAAATTCAAGATCTGAAAATGATCTTTTATCCACTTGGAAAAGTGTGAAAAATAAGCTTAAAAATGGTTGTTCATGATCTGAGAAAATTGTGCAATAATAAACCTGAAAAATGATGATAGAATAGTGGATATAAAAATGGAAATTTTCTAGACATAAAGGGTTGAAGAAACCCGATCAAAAAAATAGCGACGAAATATCTATATCTGAAAAGATTAACAAGCTAAAAGTTAAATTCGTCATGAAAATAGCTAATAGAAACAATCTGGAAAAGAGTAGAGACATCACTCTTGGGCCATTCTTTTGGGTTATGTTGAATTGAGCTTGAAGATTTGTTCTCTCTCTTGTCCTATGGACCCTCTAATCATCTAAAGGATGGCCAATAACCAGTTAGCCTACACACTAAGACCATTTAGTGGAATAGATGTATATGTTTGGAGACAAAGCGCAGGGACAAATTTTGCAAATTTTGAAGAATGCATTCCGATGCTCTTCTGAGTGACACGCACTCCGACGCTCTCCCACAGATATAATCAAGTAACATCTACTTGAAAGGGTTATCACCCATCCAAACAAGGACCCAAGTGTCCAACTATATTGAAATACGGGCCCATAGTGCTCTACAATATATCTGATCCGGAGTAGTCATACTTGGAACAAATTTACATCATACAATGTGTAAAGCGTAAGAAACAATAACAAAGCAACTAGATAAGCACGAAAAGTGTTCATATTTTCCGCTTTGGTGATGCCTCGCAATGCAAGACGTGTTCTCGTTTTTTCGCTTCAGTGATACCTCGCTACGTGAGAAGTGTTCCTATATTTTTTCACTCCGGCGATGTCTTGCCACGAAAGATGACCATCTGGGACTCAACTCCGGCAACAAGCTCTTTGCAGTAAATTACTTCATCTTCGGCATATTAGCCATTATTATCAAGGAGAGGCGCTGCCAAAATTTTGGCAGACCTTATTGTGTTGACTGAGGCCAATAGTAAGCCCTTACTTAGTTGATAATTCACATTTTTACATCCGACTTGCACATAAATTTACAACTCAGACTTGGGGGGCTATTGTTATGCCCACAATTATATGACGCACACGTGGCAAGTGATTGATAACTAGACTTGACTTCATTAAATAGATTGGGCCCAATTAACCAAATTAATCTTATTGGGCTTGGACTCTTCACATTTAGGCCAATCTCGGCCAATAACGACATGGACCTACCATGTAGGTGGCAAGAAAATCACAAGACAGGGCTAATCTCAATTTTTTGGAGTACTCATATCCTGACTAGTTAACATTATCTAGAGTGTCCTGTACGGAGTAATGATGGGACCCATTTATAACTTTCTATTTGTATATTTTTCTGGAGTATGTGGGCCCGGGGCTCTTTATTATCTGGAGCATGTAGCCATTCAGACTGATGTCCAATAAAAAGTCCAGACAAGAGGTGTTTAATAATGAGTTTGGTTTCCTATTTGATTGATTGATTCGACATTTATAATGATGTTTTGATAGCGTATCAAACACATAGCGCGAGGTAGTGTGTAAAGTGATGTAGGTAGATAAAGGGCTGATACGTAAGAAAGTGGTCTAACGGCTTGCATGAAGCCTACATGGACCGGCCAACATGTGGAGTAATTCAGATTGGTCAAATTAAATATGTTTTGTCTATAAATAGCTTATACTAATCATTTTTTATTCTTTTAGAAACCATGTATTAGCCAACGAACATGGATTTTAACGATTATTACATAAAATTAAGAGCACGTGTCATTCTCTCTCAATATGGGTTAAATCAACCAAACTGGTTGGCAATCGTGAAGTTCGTAATCATATGAGTGATTAATTGTCGGAGTGCCTGAACTTGTTAAGATTGATAAGAGATATATGAATTAAAGATAACACACTCAAGATTAAGAAAGTGCCTTACACTTGTCCTGATTGTCCAATTGCTTGAGCATATCTCATTTATTACAATTATACCGAAGTACTTATACTTTGGAAGATCTGGTGATCTACTAACATTATCTTGCTAAAGAAGAATATTGAGTTAAGCTAGAATACACTGAGTTCAGCAAACAAAGTGTAAACAATGTGCAAGATCCGGGGCACGAGCATTGAAAAATAAAATTGATATTCGCTCATTTAAATGACGAAGCAAAGACATTGTTTTACTTAAAGAAATGAAAAATAAAGAGTCTTATCCTATGCTTGGTGGGGGTTGGGGGTGCCTCATCCCGGCTTCTTCCGGAGTCGGATAGTTCAACTTGATTATGGATAAATCCAAAGAAGTGTGCATTTCCTTCATCTCGGCAAGCACTTGCCTAGCCCCATAATTGACAAAGAAGGATCGAGATTTTCATAGTCCGGAGTGAACTCAAATTGATTCTAGAAGTTTTCTACTCCACCTTCATTGCCTCATCAAGACTCCTCTCCTACTTGAGGTTCTCCTCATTCGCTTAGGAGTTCTCTCGCCATTAGGGAATCTACACGTTCTCCGCCCGCCCACATTCTCTATTAGCCCATTTTTCTCTCTTTCCGTGGCCTCTTCCGGGCCTCGTCACAACTTCGAGCCCAAATGGCATGATCGCATCTCTTAGAAAATTCGGCCACATCGACTCGACGGTTTGTAGATCCGCCTTGACCTTGTCCTCTCATCGAGACGATCATCGCTTTTCACTTCGACTCATCGAGGGACCCCTCAGAGCTGCAAGTGGTCCGCTCCTTGTGGTAATCCCACCCTTTATTATGCTATCTCGCATTCGGAAGGCAAGTGTCCACATTTCATTTATTTAATTCCAAGCCACGACACCGACCTCCGCCTCTTCAATTAGAACCAAGGACCGAGCAACAAAGGCCCCGGCAAAGATTTAGCTTAGCTTCTGGTTGATGACTTAGCGTAATAGGAAGCCCACCCATCCATCCAAAATGAGTCAATGGTGGTGATTGCCCGCTTGAAGATGAGGAAGGATCATATCAAAACCTCGAACTAATATCGATGGCCATTCCTCTCGGACTTTCTTTATGTGGATCGACCGATAATAGTTCAATTCACGAGCTATGGCTCCACCACCTCATGAGTTTCCGAACTTCCCCGCTCCCCGATAGGTTGGTTTTGGAGGATTTAGATAAATCCGTTCTTGATATTTTGGCCCTTCTAATAAGGCTTTCATAGTCCAGAACTTCCAAGTCATCTTCATCCTTAGAGGAGCGCTTGGAAGAAGGTCCGAACTCCCCAGCAGAAGAGGCAAATGTAACATATTTCCTGCATTTCTCATTTTTTGCCTCGCGAGTCCCTTTCTCCTGTTGGTTTCTGCTCATTTCTTGCTTTTGCACCATCCGTTACATACTCTGGGTAGACATGGATGGTGCAAGAATGGCTTGTTTGAGGTCTGCGGGGTTGACATTTGTTCCGAAGACTTTAAGCTTAGACCAGCCAACTTTTTCTTTTGATTTTTATTAGCTTATTTCTCTCTCACCACTGGAGGAATTTTCTTAGCTGCTAAACCGGCTAAATCAATCTTTGGTAAAGTGTTCGAGCCTGAAGAACAAACAAATAGTCAGATAACCCAGCATAACCGTAATGAACAAGATAAAACAGTAAGCCTAAGTGAAAGCCTTGTCATTTAGGAAAACCCAGTCAAGATGTACCTTGTCTCTTCATTAGGCTTTGCTTTACGAACAGGTGATCGGAGCAAATGATGGAGAAAAAAGCACCCTTGTAGGTTTAGAGCTTACTTAGAACCTCAAAGTCCTTCTTCGTCAGCAAGTGATTGGGCACCTCCATTGCAGGATGGTTAAATTTAGTTAGATAGGTCAGAAGTATAAATACATTAGCATGCATGAGTAAGTCATTAAACTCACGTTGATGAGACAGGATCTGGGGGACTATAATCTCTGGGACCGGATCATTAGGCGAACATTGCCATTCTTCTGCAAACCAGAACCATTGACTCCTCCAGTGTTTGATAGAAGAGTGATGGCCGATGATGATGGGGCTATGTGATCCTTTAGGTGTGAGATAATACCAATCTTTCACTTTCTTCTTAGGTTCTCCATCCCTTTTAGCACACTTGTTTAATTTAAAAAGTGTATGGAGAACGTAAAGAGGCATATAGTAACCTGGACTTACTTTTTGCCATAAAAGCCAAGTGCCTACGGCTTGGGTCCAGAAGTTGGGAGACATTTGGTATGGACACATTATAACTCTTAAGTAGGGCCCTAAAAAAAGGGTATAGGGGCAGTCTCATCCCGCACTCGAAGGCATCACTCATTACGGCTATTTGACCATTAGGGGGGTCACAAGGCCTGTCTGCCTTGAAAGGGAAGATAAGCCTAATCTCCTCGGGTATCCTATATTTACTCATAACTTTTGTAAAGTTAGACATGCTCAGTTCGGTGGGGTATTTGCTACAAGCCTAGTAACTAGGGTCAGACTCCGGATCTTCATGCCCCCCGGACAACTCCCTAATATATTCCACCCACTCCTCTACCAGGTCCACCCCCTCTAGTGCTAACCCAAGGTTCACCTCATGGATCCTAGGACTAATTCTACCTCCTCCCATGGATTCATCACCTTCGAGGTCTAACCACCCCTTTGCCTTTCTTTTGCTTTGTGCCTACTATAGGATTTAGGGCTTTATTTTTCCCATTTCCTCCAAAGACGGGAAATGAAAGGGCGGTTCAAGAATTCTTGTTTGGGCGCTCATACCATCCATACGTAGTGTTTTGATCTAAGATTTCAATTCTTCCGTGTTTAAGCGTAAGCTAATCATTTTATTGAATTTCGCACGGATCCAAGTTATATAAAGTTTGTGTTCAACGCCAAAAACTTTCCATCGGAGACTCATTCCGTCTATTGCTTCCTCCAATAGATTCAATTGCATCCTTTCTTCTTCTTCCTTTTGCCTTTGCAAATCAGCAGCTTCCTCCGACGTTAATTTGGCCATCATAAGTGCAATCCCTTCTGCTTCGCTATCAGAATCACCCAAATTTATTACTCTGGTGAATTGTTCAACCCCATTTTCCTTAATCAACCTAAAATAATTGGCATTGAAGGCCATTTTTGAAATAGCACACATGGCCTTAATAGACTATGCCATAACTAACTTTTTTCCCGGAGCAATCCCCCCAGTCTCTTCCAAACTACTACCACCACTATCACCTATCTTATGGTGGTAAAAATTTGTAACCCTTTTTGAAATAAAGGAAATAGATAACAATTAAAAAACAAAACGAATACAAAACATCAAGAGAAATATGTAAATAAACACCTATCTTATGGTGGTAAACATTTGTACCCCTTTTTGAAATAAAGGAAGTGGATAACAATTAAAAAACAAAACGAATACAAAACATCAAGAGAAATATGTAAATAAACACACCTATTGGCACACGTGGAAGTGTACCTTTTAAAAATTGGTGAGACTTCGTCCAATAGTTTCTGGATGCAAAGGATAACGTTGCCTGAAAGTACGGTCGAAGACTAAAAAAGGGGCTAGTGGGTCACCCTGGCTGAAAAACGTTTTCTTCTTTCTTGCTTCAAGACAAGATGAAACTCCTTTTTGAATGCACTTAGGTTTTATAATGAACGTGAAAAAGTTGGGCGTAGCTTGCCTTAGGCTTTTTGTAGGAGATTGCAGTCCATCCCCACCGTTCAGATCCTTGCCCAACAGATCTGGGGTGTCCACATGTCCTCTGATTTGAACCGTACAAAGTGAAGAGCGGGAAAACCTAAGGGCATTAGCGCTCTTGATCTTCTGGTGCATTACACGCGCACACGTATGGGCGTAAGTCGCAAACTCATTAAATAACACATCTCTCATCATTACCCGCCCATGTCCCCGATAACCCAAGAATAACTAACCAAGAAGGAGGTGAATTGATTTTCTCAAATTTTTTCGTAAAATATTCTCAAAATAAGAAATTTAAGAGATAAATATTAATCCACGAAAATATGAGCACAATGAAAATAAATAAGAAGGTAGAGAGAGTGCAAATGATATTTTTATAGATGTTCGATCCAACCAATGATCTACGCTCCGTTACCAAGCTCTCCAATATGAGCACGGCCTTTCTACTAATTTGATTGACTTATGGTGCAATTCAAACCCTTACAATGTATTCGGTGACTTACAAACAAGGAGCACCGATCTTTATACAATATTGAACTTTCAAAAGATCTCAATACGACCCAAAGATATAAAGAAATAGATTTGAGAATGTATTTCTCTCTTGATGAATGATAAATACAAGTTTGGTTTTAAGAGAGACTAACACTTTAATGAATAGCAATAGATGAGAAAGTTCAAGTGATAGAAGAAAACTTTGTTGATAATGATGAATCAAAAGTTTGATTTGATCAAACAAAGTTTTTCAATGAATGATTTTGAAGATATAAATACAATGAAGCTTTGAATGGATTTTCTCAATATGATTCTCTCTATAAGTGCTCTTGTAAGTGTTCTTGAATGGTAACAAATGAAGTGGTATTTATAGAGATGAATTTTCGTCACTTTCTGTTGAAACGGATGACCAGACGGTCGACTGGTCAGATGGTCAGAACTAGTCGTTGGAACTGTAAAAAAATTAGAACGGACATTTTTTAGAAAATGACAGCCAGACGGACGACCGGTTCATAAAACGGTCGACCAGTTCGCTTCCAAATGGATGGCCGTTTCCACATATTGAAAAATTGCTTTGTGGCTTTGATAAAAATATTTTATGCAAGTGATATCAACTTAAAAATGTTTTTGAGCTTTCATCCATTTAATTGCTAAAAATCAAAGAGTTAATACCTTTACAATTTTATCTAAAATCTATTCTTCGATCTTGATCTTTGAATCTTGAAATTTTGGATCTTGAGATGCTTGAAATCTTGTATTGATTTGGCTTTGATCTTATTATTGCTTGAGAGTTCGATTTGTAGCTCTTTGAATATTACTTGAAGATAGATTGTTAGTAAATAATATTAATTTGTTTGTTATAATCAAAACATTAAAGTTTAAAGTTAACCATATGTCAACAATTTTCCTCTTTTTGATTATAACAAACAATGTGAGAATATAGAGAGTAATAAGATAAAATAAAGTATACATATTCTCCCTTTCTTTTTCAAGTAAACATGGTTTGATAAATTTGTAGTATAATACTATTTTTGTATTACATACTCTTTGTATTACATCATTTGACAATATTTCGATTTCATCACATATTACATGTCCAAGTTGTTTGTCAAACATTATCAATTTTTTATCACATTACATCATCATGTTCATCATATTTATGATACATCACATATTTTTCTCCTTTTTTGGCATAAACAAAAAGGCAAAATCGAAACATTAAGGTAAACAAAATATGCCATTCATTGATAGAACTTGAAAGTTATAGACAATCATATTTCATAAACAAAAACTAGAGCACAAAATTAGACATGAAAGTATTTTCAAAAGCATAAAAACAAGCATCCTCTTTGTGGTAATTGGAAAATCTCTATTTTGGTAATTTGAGATTCTGCCAATTTTCATATGAGGGATTCTGTCAATTTTCATCTGAGTTTTGATGTGATTAGAAATATAACTTGGATTTCTGATTTGCATTTGAAACTCTTTTTGGTGTTCAATTTTGATTTTTTTTGTTTTGTTTTTGGGTATAAGGGATTTCTTCTATTAAACATTGTTTTGTGATTGGAAAATATTTCGTGAATTTTGGAAGGGACTGGTCATTTTCTTCAATAGGAGATATATATCTATACAGAGTAATGGTGGACAACTTAAGAGGCATTGTATATGTTGTGGTTGTCGAGTAAAATAAATTTCAACTCTTAAACTTATGCAATTGTATAAAAGAAGTGCATTAGGCAACTAAAAGGGCCTTAGAGTCAGAGAACTAGAACAATTCCCCTCTCACGGATACAAATACAAATAATTAGCGTAAGGAATAACACAAATTAAGCTAAAATTGCATTCTAAACCTCATGGGGAGCAGGACTTAGACCAACGAAGTCTAGCAACTTAATGTATATTTTGTACGCATTATTGAACACGACTAATCAAGATAAATAAACATAAGAAAATGGGTCATTTGCATCTATTATTAGATTCACTCTAATCTATGATACTACAATCACTCAACAACTCAACAACCATTACCAAAAACACAATGATAACTCATTATGGGACATCTAAAGTATGGAAAATTAATCATTCCGAAATTATTGGTCATTCCTAAAGTATTTTTTTTTTTTTGTAATTAATTTTTTGTTGTAATTATTAGTATTATAAATAGCAATCAGACACTATACTATGAATCTATGATACTATAATCACTCAACGTAGTTGGTTAACTCGACAACCATTACAAACACATTGATAACTAATTATGGGAGTTGCATAGTCATATCAGATACTACCAATAAAATTTCAGCTGCTGAAGTTCAATATTGAGCCTTTTAATTGGACACGTGGTTCCCATTAATTCATGGCACACAACACCGTGGTTCCCATTAATTCACAAAGACACAACACCAACCCATGCATGGTTGTCGAGTATAAAACATTCATAAATTGTTGAACTTCAAAGAGTTTTTGTTGTCAAGATTAATGTGAGGGATCTATGTAATACTTGCAGTGTTATGCATGTATTTGATCACCGTAAATGTTTTCAAGACCATTATTTTAGTGACAGCTTGAGCCTCAAAGACAAAGTTATTGTTCGGAAAGAAACTAAATTCATGTGCTTTTTGCCTGTTCTTCTTGAAATCAAGAAATATGCATTATAAGCATTAACATTCGCTTAATTTACGAACTTCACGTAATTGTTACATCTTCTAAGACATTTATGTTTTGTTTTGAGAACTACAAAATAATGCATAATTGTTATAGCTCTATTTGGGAGATTGAACAGATGATCATTAGGCGTGTCGAAATATAGAAACTATGTGGAATACTTGGAAGCTAACATTTTTCCTCAAGTTTCGACAAAAAAAAATCTTGTTAAGTGAAAAAAATTAGAAAAGACAAAGGAAATGAAAAAGCCCACCTAAATTTTTTTAAAAAAAATTAGAAAAAGGCAATGAACTGTTCGTTGCCGAGTAACTCGGCATTGAATAGTACTTACTGTTCACGAGAATTTTTTATTTTTTTAGGTGGGCTTTTAGCCCATTTTCTTTGTCTTTTTCTAATTTTTTTCACAAATTTTTTTTTTCTTTAGTGTATTTTTCTTATTTGTTTTTATTTTACACATTTTTATTCAATTTTTTCATTAATCTTTTTTATTTTATCTTATAAGCAAATTGAATTTTATTTTTTATTTTTTTATAATGTTGTCAAGTAACTCGACAACATTGAATTTGAATTTTTTTTTTTTTAAGTGTTGTCGAGTAACTCGACAACATTGAATTTGATTTTTTTTTTTACAATATTGTCGAGTAACATTGTACTTTGATTTTTTTTTTTTATTGCATTGGCCCATTTTTATTTTTTATTTTATTTTAGGAATAATTGCATGAAAGGTCCCTATCGTTTCAAAATCGTTAGAATATACTCCTAATCTAAAAAAATATCACCATACATCCCCAAAGTATGAAGAAATAAGTATCGTATGTCTCTTTTTACACTTTTTGTCAGTTTTCTCCGTTAAATGTTATTATTTTTTCCTTTTACTATTCCAGATTTTTATTCAATTTTTCACCAATTTTTTTTTGTTTGATGATATAAACAAATTGTACACAAATCTTTAATATTTGGCTTTTGAATCATTAGTAAAAAGCTGAAAAAGTTGTAGCCAATGAGGGTTTGGTCCAATTCAAATTCTCGAAGTGGTACAATTCAATAAAAATATAAAAATGATCACTTTACCACATCACTTTACTAAGGCCGTTTATGAATTTTAATTATTTAATTTTTTTACGAGTTATTTAATTTTTTATACGAATTATGTGCTTATTTGGTTATGCTTTTCTTATTATAATTTCAATATTATACTTAATTAATTGTATTAAATGATATGTTAAAAAATATATTTTTCATATTTATTATAATATTTAATATTTTTTATATGTATATATTCAAGCAATACCTACATGCAGCCTAAACATAAAATTTATTTCTACATTTTTACGGACGCAAGAACGACGTAATAAAAACTAAGATATATATATATATATATATATATATATAGGTGGTGACATGTGAATTTGTGACATCTATTTAATGAACGTAATTATTTGATTTTGGACACACTGGAATGGTTGCATTATTGGGGAGAAAATGAACGATCATTTGGTGATTAAATATTATTTTTATTTATATATTTTATAAATTTTATTTATGCATTATATTAAATCCGTTGCTTACAATCTACAAATTTTTATCAAATAAACACCAAGTGAGTAAAAATTGTAAATCTTGTAAAATATGTGAATAAAAATAATAACTAAATAATAATATTTTAGTCAATGAATAAAATCGATTAACATAATACTATAATTAAGTGCGATGATGTGATAATAATTGAATAATTTGTGAGACATTGGAAAAATAGCAGAAGAGGATCCAATTATGAGCTGGCAATTGGATTCTTAACTAATTTTAATAAATGTGTGTTTGATTGGAAATGGTAGGGAAAAAAAAATTTCTATGTAAAAAAGAAAATAAAAATTACCAAAATAGTGAGAAAATATTTTCCACCAAAATGGTCAAATTCATGCTTCAAGTGATTGTACCATAGAAAATATTTTCCTTTTCCACCTTGTATCAAACAACTAAAGTAGGAAAATATTTTTTCCTGATGCAACATTTTTTTTTTCTCGGATGTGATATTCTTCATGAAAAATGGTGCAATCAAACAGACCATAAGATTTGAATTTTTAACATTAATTTTTAATAAGATTTGGAATGTTAATAAAATACAAAAAGAAAAGAATGGCCAGCCATTGCCAAGCCTCTTACCTTTCTTTTCTTATCTCCTAAATTTAAAGTTATTTTTTGTAAAATAATATTTCTTTATTTAATTGTTTAAAATTTGTTTTAATTTAAGGTTATCATTTACTTTTCAATCAAAATCTCTCATCACGTGTCAATTGCATATCTGCATAATAGAACAAAAAATACTAGAAAAATTAATTGATCCAAATACAAAGAGAATTTGGTAGAAGACTTAAATTTCAACTTATAAATAGGTTTGAAGACTTTATACTATTTTTCAATAACAATTTTATTTCAGTTTCATTTTAAATATATTTAGCTCATGTTTGGTTAAACTTAAATTATAATATAAGTTGAATAAACATACTTTTTATTTATATATTTTATAAGACTAATTTCATAATACACACAACTTATAAGTATTTAAAAATAATTTTAACACTCACAAATATATTATTAGTGGTGTATAAATATAATTTTTGACCAGACGAGGTAAGAAAGAACTTCTAAATAGACACATGATTGAAATTTTGAATATTCTTCTTTTAAAACTTGGAAATTTAAAAGGAAAAAAAAAAATCTATTTGCAAATGTAATTGAAAATAGGAAGAAAATGAGATGCGAATACAAGTATGTTATAAAATTGTTAGTCAAGTCAAAGTTTCGTACCCTACATTAGCCCTCCATAGAATTTCCGACACGACAGCAATGTTTAAAGTTGTACAACTTGCCCAGTGCATACGGAAACTAAGGACTTGTTTTCTTTAGTGTTTTTAATTCATTTTTCATTTTCTATTTTTGAAAATAGTAAAAACGTGTTTACTTAATCATTTTTGAAAAAATATTTTCTAAAACACCCAAAAAAATATCAAAAAACTGATGATTTAATCATTTTTCGCATTTTCTTTACAAAATGCGGCTCCTTTCCAAAATGATCAGCAAGCGTGGAAATTTTGTGGATCGTCAGGGATTCAAGATACATCCGTGTTTTTCTGTTTTTAATTTTTTTTAAAATATTTTTAATTCCAACAATAATTGTTTTTAATTCCAAATAATTAATTATTTTTAATTTCAACAATAATTGTTTTTAATTATTTTTAATTCCAAATAATTAATTGTTTTTAAATATTTTTAATTTCAACAATAATTATTTTGAATTGTTTTTAATTCCAGCTATAATTATTTTTAATTATTTTTAATTCCAAATAATTAATTATTTTTAAATATTTGTAAATCCAACAATAATTATTTTGAATTGTTTTTTAATTAATAATTACTTTTAATTTCAAATAAGTCCAAATTTCTAAAAAATTTCAAGTAAACATGTTTTCGAGTTTTCTGTTTTCAGAAATAATTTTCGAAAATTTCAAAAATAACGTATTTTCAAAAATTTCAAAACGAACACTCAAAACACAAAAAACAAAACACAAAATAAATTGAAAACTTAAAACATAAAACTCAAAAGCAAAGAGAACACAACCTGAGATTTTCATATATTTTAGAACTTGTTTGATTTTATTTAAAATTTTGTTAAAAAGTTAAAATTAAAATCAACAATTAATTTTAACCACTTATTTTGTAGATCCATAACTTTTTACAACTTTTCAATCACACATTTCTACTTTTATCAATTTTTACAAAAAAAAAATCTGATTTTAATAAAAATCAAATACACCCTTAATTAATAACGAAAATTCATGATAAATAATAAAAAAAAGGGTCAATGGCCTTTCTTTACTTACCAAATAACTAAATATTATTATTTATTAAAAAATTACGTCAAGTGCTTATTTGTTATTATTATTTTGTTTGATTTTGTTTAAAATTTTTAAAATGAACAATTATTTTTAATTTTCAACTACACATTTATCAATTTTTATCAAAATTTTAAAATATTTTAATTTTATTAAGATCAAACGGACACTATATCTCTAAAGTCTAGATCTAGAGAAAACGACCTAAAAGGAATTTGAAAATATTTGAAAATCATTTTTAATTCTATCTAATTTTTATTTCGTGAGTGTTTGATTTAATGTTTAGACACTATTATTTTGTAAATTATATATATTATTCAATAGGAAATTAATCTGAGGACTTTGGAGAAGACTTGGGATTTGGAAGTTAAATTCTAGTTCCCATTTGGAATTCATCAAACGCAGTCCTACGTTCACGTGTAATATTACAAAAAATTTCCCCAAATTATTTTTCCATATATGCTCCAAGTTTCCATGATGAGTGTGATTTTTTGTCCCTTTCTTTCACTTTCAAAATTCCTTAGTTTTTATTGCTTTATAAGATGGTAAGTGTGAGAAGCTTAATTTATAACACATTTATTTATTTGATAGAAAGACAAACTTAATTTATTGAGGTCAAGTTTAATAAGGTCGATCGGTCAACACTGAATAAGAGTAAAGAAAAAAAAAAAAGTTAAAATATTATTTATTATACTATTAAGTCACTTTCAATATTATATTGAAGATGCGATGTAGCTTGAATCTTTCAAATCATGTTTGAGCCATCCAATTCGACTGAAGTTGAAAGAATCCGTCAAGTTTGGATAAAGAAATGCTTACATAACAATAGGGGCGGACTCATGACCCAATGTCCTATATCTAAATGTGAAAAGTATAAGTATATATATATATAATATCCTATCCTATCCTAATAACATATAAGAGTGGGTTTGCTGCCACTATTCATCCAACGCCCAAAACGGCGCGTTTTTTTTCCTAATAACATATAAGAGTGGGTTTGCTGCCACTATTCATCCAACGCCCAAAACGACCCCAAAAAAAAAACGTCTGCCCTATCTTTTCCTTTCCCATCTGCATACCCATACCCACAGCCACAATTTTCCAACCTAAACCGCCTCCTCCGCACACGTTCGTACATGCACAGATCGGAATTACAGATCTAACGCCGGCCTCAATCCGTGCTGAATCGTAAGTCGACCGTCGTCCCTTCATTTTCCTTTCATTTTTCTTAGTTTTTGTATTCGATCACGCGTGAACTCGGCCTTCATTTTCTTTATGCCCTGATCCTTTTGGAATAGAATAGTTCTGATTTCATTTGTTCTTCCTATTGTTTCTACATTATTTTTTCACGTTTTTCCATTTCTCGCTATTTATTACTCGATGTTTTATTTTTTCCCCAACATTATTGGTTGGAGTTTCATATGTTCTTTCTACCCATAAGTTCTCCTGACCAAGATTCAACCGGAATCGAGGGGTTGTATATTTGGGTTGTTTTTGTTTTTTTTCCCCTGCCAACACATACTATTTGGAGACATACATAGATAGTTTTTTGTGATTTTTTGTAGTTTTTTTAAACCTATTGTTTATTTTGAACTTGTTATATATTTTTGAGGTTTTATTTCCAGAAATTAGTTTTATTTTTTTGGTTTTGTTTAGATTATTTAAATCCATTTTGTACTTACAAAGTGTTATGTGTTTGGAGGTACGAGGATTTTTAATTTTTTTTTTCTTCCCCAAAAAATTATTTTTATATTTCTGCAATTGTCTTGAGTGGACTTAACAAAATTAACATGGTTTGATGTGGTTGAGAAATTGGAACGAAGAAGTGGCAAAAAGGATTCATGTAGCCAACCCTATATTTATTGGAAATAAGCTTAGTTTGTTGTCTTGTGTTTAACTTAGGTCTTTCCTAATGCACATCTGCAACTTCCAAGATCAGCCTTGAGATTTGAGGTTTCAACTTTAATTTGTATTTTCGTGTTTAACATACATGTCAGATCCGTGGGTGTGCATTCTCGGTTTGAGCATTCACGTGGTGTCTATCGGGTGGCTAGCAAGCAAAGCTATAGATAGATTGAAAACCTCTCAAGTATGTATTCACGGTGTGATTGCTCTCTTTGTGAGCTTTAATAGTTTAATCCATGTCATCTTTGTAGGGATTAGAGCTTGGTATATAACGCTTTGACATACAAACAGTAAAACTTGCTGGTATTTTTTTACTGTGTTTTTTGGTAAACTTGTTGGTTAATCAATGTACTTAATATCCAATCACTTTGTTTACAAAAGTCAATGATACTACAACACAAAATGATTCATTGTATTGGAATTAAAAAAAACCAAGACCCTCAAACTATTCTACGAGCACACTCGTTTTAAAAACAAAAATTCTTCTTGTCGTTGATAGTTATGGTTCATATACCTAGGTTATATTAATGGATTGTAATTTTTTTAATGAATATATAATCCAGACACGCACAATGGTATGCATTTTAGCATGTGTTTAATGAATTTTTATTATTTTTGAATGCTAACCTTTTTATGTTACATATTGGTAAAGATTTTTCACAATTTGGGCTAAATATTTTAAATGATTCACTCTAAACTTTGTCTTTTATAAAAGGATAGTGTTTAAATTGAAGCTATATTTTTTGTTATTTTCTTCAGCGTTATTAATTATATCTTCCAAAAGATTTAGTGGGTTTTGTTGTTTACCTCATTTTCCATGCGTATAATATAAAGACATTTCTTGAGCATTCGATTATTTGATATCTTTTTTGAAGGGTATTTGAATTATAAGCAATTTTTATTTTCAAATTTTAGACAAGTGAATGATAGTGATATAATTCAAATCATTATATTCTAATATTTTCATGTAAAGTATATCTATTTATGTTCACTGGTTTTATTTGTTTTTTTCTTTCAGTTTACAAAAAAAAAAAAAAAACAACATTGCGGCCCAACCGATTTGTTGATTGTTTCATCGACTCAAAGGTATATTTGGGCTTCTTACTTTCATTTTTTCCTATTGGGTTTGTTCTTGCACTTACATGTTTCATTCTTTCAGTTTTCACCTTATTTCGAATCTGGGGAATTCTTGATTTGAATTTTTTTGGTATTCATTTTTTTGGGCTCGGTTTGCAATTGTGTTGGTAGTGATTTGATTGATTTTTGTTCGCTTAATTTGTTTCATTTTTTTCCTCATTTTTGCATGTTTAGTTTTAGCTTTCTTCATATGGGACAAAATATTATATGGAATCTTTCGTTCTCCAGTGTAATTGTGTAATTTCAGCTATGATAATTTCATTGTGTTTTTTTTTATGTGTTGTTTGCTGTTTGTATATAATACTATGGGACACAATCATATTGTAATTGCTGATTTCATTTTTGGTCTTCAGCAAGGCAATTCCACTTTTCCAGTGAAGCTCTTGTTGGTCAAGCCAATCGAAATCCGCCATCATTGTGACCGGTTACGCCATTGGGTATGATTTAATTTCCATGTTAATGCTTCTCAATTTTACTTAAAAAAAAGAATATAAATGGTCCTCAATGATTTATGTTACATGTCCTTTTTCTCAATTGTGTGCACTTGGGATGTATCTGTTGTGGTCGACAAACACTACAAATTCGACGCTTCTTCTCTTCATCTTCTTTATCATCATAATCTCTTCATTATCATTGCTGCTATTTTTAGCATAATTTATTTGTTCATGTCGTTAATTAATTCTTGTTTATATAGATAAATTCTTGAGGAATGTAACTCAAACTATTATCTTATTCATGAATTTTTTTATTTTTACCTTTGCCTGTATGCTGAAATAAATAGGATTTTATCGTGCTTTTATTTGTTTTGTTAATGTTTTATGTTTACAAGGCAGCATTCAAAAGAAAGGGAAATAATTTGGTCAATGCATGTCCCATTCAATGTTCAAAGTTGCCTTTATTTTTAGGAAACCTTCCATATGTGTTTGATTAGTCACCTCTTGATATTTTTATAATTAATAATAATTTCTTCAAAATGAGTGTCTTGGTTACAAGAAATCGATAATTGAATTCATTATTTAAGTGATATACAAAATAAAAGACTTTAGATTTACACAATATTCATTTCTAATAAATAGATAATTTAGTTCAGATTTTATTTCTAATAAGTGATATCTACAGCCTACAATGTGGCGTGTCTTGTGAAGTGCCCAAACCAGGATTGTTTATCAATTTAATTTTTATTTTCCATAAATTAATTAATACAAATTTCAATTGGCAATCAATTATTCAAAATTATTAAACAATCTTTCTGAAGCAACAATCAACTTTGAAGTTCAATATTGTAGTTTAAACCCAAGAATATGACCTCAAAGATAAAAAACCAAAAGATATTATCAAAACCCAAAATACTTATATTTTTCTAATGTCATTTGTTTGTGTAGTAAGTCCCTTGTGAATTCTAATAAATCAATCAGAGTGGGCATTCAATATAACCTCAATTATATTATCTTATATGCTTTACTTATCATGATTATGGTAATATTTTTCGTTAACATTCAACATGTGTATTCAATTTGTCTTGTATCACATTTTTTTGTTTTATTTAATTTTTTTATCTGCGGTAGATGGATTTAGAGGAAAATGTTTCAACAAGGAAGGAAAAACAAAGGAAACGGCGACGAGAATTGCTAGCCGAGCATAAAAAATTTGTGTCCAAAAAGGCAATACACAAACGAGAATCCAATTTTTGGATTCAGTGCAAGATACTTCAACCAATGTGGGTAGTAGTTCAACTTTACATGGTAAGTATTGCTTGATTTGTACAGAATGTGCAATATGTTGTCATCCAATGGTTCTTGGTACAGAGTTTTAAAATGCACCTTCGTTATTGTAGTGGATGAAATCGATGATGAAGAAATCGCTGATGTCTCAAATAGTATTCTCCAAGATAGCTTACCCAATCTTCAGTCATTGAATGAGGATCTGCGCATCATTCATAACAGTGTTGATACCTCAAAAAAAAAACTACACGTGTTATAGAAATTGATATATCAAACATCCCAACTCAAACGTACGCACTACAAACACCAACAATTTGCAAACATTGTAGTGCTAAAAAGTTTGAGAAAGAAAGTAAAGGTTTTTGTTGTGGTGATGGGAAGGTCAAATTACACATAAATAATGTGCCTGATGAACTGTATGAGATGTATACATCAACTTCGACTGAAGCGTTACATTTTCAACAAAATGTACGAAACTACAATAACCATTTTTCATTTACGTCTTTTGGTGTACATCATGATAAGGACATATTGACAAATTATAAAGGTATTTATACATTTAGAATCCAGGGCCGTGTGTATCATTATATAAATCCAATTTTACCTACTAATAATAATCCTTCTTATTTACAATTGTACTTTTACGATACTGAACATGAAGTACAAAATCGAATGAAAAAATCAGATAAATTTTGGCCATCCATGTTGCAACAAATTATACACATACTAACAGTTAATCCGTATTGCAAATTTTTCCGTTCCTTAAGTAATATAGATTGTATAGAAATGTGTAAAATACATATAAGATGTGACTCAGGTCTTGACCAGAGAGTGTATAATACACCTACTACCTCACAAGTTGCTGCTGTTTGGTTAGATGAAGATCCATCTGCAGAAGTTAAATTTCGAGACATAGTTATTTATTGTCATTCTAACACTTCGCATAGAGTTCATTACTATTTTGGTTGTTATGATCCTCTTCAATATCCTTTATTATTCCCTTTTGGTGAGTCTGGATGGCATGAAGGTATAGAAAAGTGCAACAAAGAAAAAAGCGGTGATAACCATATAATAGAAAATGTCCCTGACGTAAATACTGTAGGTTCTGCGAATGAACTAATCATGAAAGAGAACAAAGGTGGTTGTTAATTTTGTACTTAATCTACGTTTGCGTAAATTGTTCCACGCTTTACTATTACCAAGTTCATCCTTTCGTGTCTTTGTAGCTTTGAAAGGCGCGTAAAAGAGATCGCAGATATCTTGTCGAGAATACTCATTGTTTCAAATTACAGTGCACGCTTTCTACTAATTTTATTTTGTTGCATGCCGGTAGACTTTTCCAACAATATGTAGTAGATATGTACGTGAAGATTGAAACAAGTCGATTAGATTATTTTCGCCAAAGACCAAAATGAAATACGCGCGAACTTTATCGTGGAATTGTTGACGAGTGTAGAAATAGGTGAACATAAAGGTTGTAACGTTGGTCGAAAAATTATTCTTCCTTCATCTTTCATTGGTGGTCCTAGAGATATGAAGAAACGTTATATGGACGCAATGGCGTTAGTTCAAAGATTTGGAAAACCTGATATATTTTTGACAATAACTTGTAATCCTAACTGGAATGAAATAACACAGGAATTAGAACATAATGACATAAATCAAAATAGACCCGATTTGATAGCGCGCATATTTAGAGCGAAAGTGGAGGAATTAAAAGTTGATTTACTGAAAAGAAATATATTTGGCACACTAGCTGCTTATATTTACGTAGTAGAATTTCAGAAAAGAGGTCTTCCACATGCTCATTTTCTCTTAATTCTTAACAAGGGTTCCAAAATAACTAACATTGATTTGATTGATAAACTTGTTTCGTGTGAAATACCAAATAAAGATGAACATCCTCATTTACATTCTATTATAGTCAAGCATATGATGCACGGTCCGTGTGGTGTATTAAATCCAAATAATGTGTGTATGAATAAAAAAGGAGAGTGCAAAAACAAATATCCAAAACAGTTTTCTACGAAAACTTACTTTGGTGATAATTCTTATCCAACTTATAGACGACGCAAACAATAATCAATCATTTAGAGTTAGAGGACATTTATTAGATAACCGATGGGTTGTGCCTTATAATCCTTATCTATCTCGCGAAATTTGACTCATCATATAAATGTGGAAATTTGTTCAACTGTGAAGGTCATTAAATACCTATATAAATATGTTTACAAGGGACATGATAGAGTAAGTTTTCGTGTTAACAATAATACGGAGATGTAGCTACAATCGATGAAATTGAAAGATACCAAATCGTAGATGGATTTCTCCACCAAGCAATGTGGAGAATATATGGCTTCATCTTATCTGAAGTTTGTCCATCGCTTGTTTCGTTGTAACTACATCTCCGTAATAATCAATTAGTAACATACAGGAATTCAGAAAATTTGTCCACCATTATCAATACAGACTACAGGAAAAAAACAGTGCTAACAGAATTCTTCGCAATAAATACTACTAACGAACATGCAAAAACTTTGTTATACAAAGATTTTCCTCAACATTTTGTATGGAATGCACAAGGCAAAATATGGACTCAAAGAAAACAAGGAAATGTAATTGGCAGAATGGTATCAGCTAATATAAATGAGGGAGAAAGGTATTATTTACGAATATTGTTAAATCATATTAAAGGAGCTACATCATTTGACAGCTTAAGAATAGTTAATGGTGTTCATATGTCTTCATTTCGTGAAGCTACTATTGCACATGGCTTATTGAGCGGTGATAATTACTGTGACCTTTGTATGGAAGATGCCATTGCTTATCAGATGCCTAATTGTTTGCGTCGTTTATTTGCTACTATACTTACTTTGTGCGGTCCAAATGATCCACAAGCGTTATGGCTTAAATTTAAAACTTTTATGTACGAAGATTATACAAACAACGGTATGTCGATCGCCGATGCGTAAATGAAGTCTTTGCGTGATATAAATTGTTTATTAGAACCAAGTGGGAAACATATCAATGATTATTGTCTTGTGTCATTTGAAATCATTACAAACATGGAAGACAACCTGGCTACTATAATTGACGAAGAAATGAGCTATTTTGTTCCCGACAGTGATGTTTCATGCGTAACTTCTTTAAATGAACATCAACAAATTGCATACGATGAAATCCTAGGGCATGTCCTTCAAAATAAATCAGGTGCGCTTTTTATAGATGGGCCTGTGGGACGGGAAAACATATTTGTATAAAGCGTTACTCACGATCGTTAGATCAAAAAATTAATAGCTTTAGCTATCGCTTCTTCGAGTCGCAATGCTTTATTACCAGGGCACGAATCGCACATTCACGATTTAAAATACCTTTGGAAATCAATAGTCATATGAGTTGTTCAATTAGTAAACAATCGCATTAGCATGTTTGTTCGAAATGACAAAATTAATTATTTGGGATGAAGCACCTATGGTTCATCGTTATCTCGTTGAAGTCAGAGATAAAATGCTAAGAGATATAAATGACCATGAGTTGCCATTTGGAGGAAAAGTTGTTGTATTAGGTGGTGATTTCGCACAAGTATTGCCGCTTATTCAAAAAGGCACACGGAGGACATTATGCAAGCCGCTTTTAGTCTATTCCGGTCTATGGCCACATTTTAGACAATTCACATTAGTTCGTAATATGAGAGCTCAATCGATCCATATTTCTCCACATTATTACTCAACATTGGTAATGGGATTGAACCGTAACATACGTGTAACATGATTACATTGTCACCGAAATAACTATACCTTTTATAGAAGAAATAGCTTCATTAAAAAATTTGATCGATGTTGTTTTCCCAGTTTAAATTCCTATGTGAACAATTTGAGCTCAATGATAAATCGAGTAATTTTAACGTCGAAAAATGACTTTGTAGACCAAATTAACAATATTCTATTGCAAGAAATTCGGACAAACATTTACATATTATAGTTATGATGAAACTTTAGAGAAACATGAACAAAGTATCCATGAAGATTTCCTAAATACACTAACTCCAAATGGTATTCCACCACATGAACTCGTTACTAAAAACAAAAGCATGTCTCATTATGTTACTTAGGAATATTAATCCTTCGGAAGGTTTATGCAACAGGACAAGATTAATTTGTCGTAAATTTGAACGAAACGTTGTTCATGCTTTGAAATAGCTACTTTTGGAGAATATAGTGGCACTCAAGTTTTTTACCTAGAATACCATTTATTCCACTTGAAAGTGACAAAAATTCATTCCCTTTTAAAAGAACTCAATTTCCAATTCGTCCATGTTTCGCAATAACGATAAATAAAGCTCAAGGACAGACATTAGATTTTTTCGGACTGTACCTCCCGGAATCTGTATTTTCACATGGACAATTATATGTCGCGTTATCTAGAGCCAAAACAAGTAAATGCATCAAAGTACTGATAAAACCAAATGACAAATCAGAATCACATAAAACATGTACGAAGAATGTTGTTTACACAGAAATTCTACACTTAGTTCATCTATAGGACTGTATATAATTAATTGGTTTACGTGAAAAAATTAACTAATGTTAGATGAAGATCCATGCTTCTTCTACTAGCCTATTTGTTTATCAGAACATCAAAGCACTACCCGGTTAGTAAGATTATGGAACCTTTCCTGCCTTATGTTCTACTGTTAATATGCTTCTATTTCTAATGAGTAATTTTCTCATATTGTATTTGGATAGAATTGATGTATTAACATCACGTGGACTTCAATTTTGAATAATGTGCATAATTCTTTGATCTACATCTTTAGTTGACTGATAATTCATATGATCTACACTTTCATGATCGATTACTTCAATCATGTAGGGCTATTTTATATGGTACAACATAGAAAATGGACAATTTATCATCTTGTATTTGATTAATTTGTTTACTTCTATTTTTGATGTCTTTCTAATTTTGGCACATTGACAACATTTGAATCTAATATATGGCTATGTAACTTTCGTGCAAAGGTCCAATGATGGTGATCCCAGATCTATTGATGATCAATCGTACATGGTTGACAATGTGTTCAATTAAGAAACGCAAGCAAGTTGAAAATGAAGTGGTTGGAGCTGGATTAAATTATATCATGGTATGTTCACTAAAAATAAAATTAGTTGTCCAAATAAAATTTTCTTTACAACTATATTAGGTTTTGTTACTCTGTTCTCACTTCGTGCAAAATTACCTATTTTGAACGAATACCTTACATGTGAAAATAAGCACACTAACTCCAAATTCGACCAAAAAAAAATTGAATATCAATTTTACGTCTTCCTACGTCGATAAGAAATAAAATTCAACCATACATCAAATTATCCTTCGAGCTTGCTAAATTGAATGTAACTTCTCTTGTACATGGCATTAGCCAGTGTGATAGCTCACATCTCCAACGGCAAATAGGTAAATGCAATAAACATGTTTCGAGAAATAACTACATTATTTATTTACCTTATTTATAAATTAAACGAAGTACTCACTGTATCAAGTGTAAGCCACGGCTAATTGTAATTCAGACCATTCAACTGTAAGCCTCGTCTAACTCTCATTTCCGTTTCGTGAAAATGACACCAAATGTGAGCTTTCTTTCAATCGCATCATCGTTGCATTAAAGAAGAATTACTCAAGCATGTATCATGTTTTATCCAAGATCATAAGTAGATTTTTTGGATTTTGTTCTTCAGTAAGCATAAACCCCAAATATGCTAATAAATGTATGAAAACATAGGTTATTTGGTCCACTATTAATGGAAATTTTGAAAGCATTGTCACTTAGACTCAGAAGCATGCTTTGGTCCCTATGAAGCAAAACTATGATGTGAGTTTTTTACTCTCGCAAATGACATTTAGGTTTCTGCTGAAAATATACGGGCTTGAGGCAAAAAAATTAAGCAAACTATTTAATCAATATTTTATTAATTGTGTTGTTCAAATATTTCTAAAACTAAACTTTTCTGTTTTTCATAAACAATGCAGCTAATACCAGTTTGAGGCATTGGAACCCTCTGTTTTAACAGTCTAATTAAAAGGCTTTAGTTTCTATTACATTTCGGTTTTGATGAGAAATTTTAATTATGGGTATTTCATATTTGGTTTGATTGGTAATTGGCTGCTTGATAGTAATGTGAACAAAAATATAGTTTCTATTTGCAATACAGCTATTGTTATAATAGTTATCGCTATAACTTATGTCACACGTAGATGGAAAGAAGCTCCACAAGCAGCGTCTTTCAAGGATTACCGGATTTTGTTTTACAGAAATGTTATCAGCGGTATGCATTTTGCACCCATTTAATTGTATAACATATTGTCAATTTATTATTTTTGTGTTGTGAATTTGGTCAAATTATTAGGCAACGTCATATGAAAACAATAAAATGGTTGTCTGCTTGGGAATCAATACAAGATTTGAATTTCTTCTATTGGTTGATAATGTCTATGACAACATCTTCGACGAGATAATAATATTTCTTTTTCGAGATAAAATGATATGGTTGTTATCATGGGTGCACGCCTTTGTGTCCATGCATGTCCATTTCTCTGTCGCTGCGTTCTCGATTCTTTGGCCTCCTACTATTGTGGTAAGATTTCAATTGCATTTGAATTCCTTGATATTTTCCTCCTTAACATGTGTTAACTGTTCTCATAAAAAGCATATTAGTTGTTTCTTCTAATTTTAGTGCAATCTATTGCTTTTCCTCCTCTACTTTCAAACATGAAGAAGTGTTGGTGAATATAAAATATCCGAAAACCTAAGAGAATGTTCTAATTTTTATTAGAAACTATGAACCCTTTAGTTATGATAATGATTTTTTTATAATTTAGTCAGAAAATAATTAACCATTTCATACAATACTTCAAAAGGTTTAGTGACTATTACATTTTTATAGTTAAGTTATATCTGCGCCATAATGATCCAATTTTTTTTTTTTTTTTTTTTTACCTTTGAATATTTTCTTTGGTCTGGAAGAATGCCATTATGTATGACAAGGGGTAAAAGCTGATACTGGTACCAAATTCCGGTCATTCTGAATGTGGAAAGTAAAAACAGTAAATCAATTTTCTTTTTATATATCATTTTTATGGAATGGACGTGTAGAGATGTCTCATTCTGTTTCTCCTTATTTGATATTTTAAAGCACTTGGATGAATTTAGACTCAAATTTTCACATAATGATCATGCTCATGATATATCTATTTCACATAAATGAGTATGGAGAAGTGTAACCATTTGACCATCTTCTCCAAGGTATTAGTTCGAATCGTACCAAAGAAGCTAACCAAAGAGATGACAACGTATAAGAATTAGATTTTCAACTCTAAGATTTGCTTTTCATTTACATCAATTTACTTACTTGTGCTCATGGTTTTGTGTTCGGATTTATCAACGTAAGCTCGAAACCGTGGATATTACTACTGACTCTTTTGGGATTGAAACTCTCAAAGATATCAAATCCAAGTTTGGCGATTTGCGTCTCGCTTAACTAATATGAGGTACACATTTTCATGAAATTAACCCAATTCATTATCCACTTATCTCCCTCAATTAGTAATGACTACCATTTTCCGTTCAATTGTTCATCAGTAGGAACCGCATTACAAGATCTCCGTTCATGACTACCACATGCTTACACCAAACACCATGGACCATTGTCAAAAAAAAAACAACTACATTCCATATCATCTCCAAGGCAGCACATGTATTCACTCGAATCAGGTGCAAGTATTGCTTCATCACTGATTTAATTTCTCTTATATCATATTTATAAACTTAGTTCTCCATTCTCGATTACCATGTATACTATTTAGTTTTATCCTTCATCTTAATTTCTAGATACTAATTCCTTCATCATTAAATGAAGGGCTTATGATGTCATCTGCGACACATTTGGGGTCAATCAAATAAATCCAGGGACCGGGACCAACCATGCTTTTCTAGAAACCCACTACATGACTACTGGAAGTCTCAATAACATAAAATAAGGTAAACCCATGCTTCACCCTTCATTGCTTGCAAATACAGATTATCCTACTAACAAGCAACTACCCGCCCCATCCCTATTTTCTATTATTTTAAATAAAGTAATACGATCCAACAAATGTGTTCGGGGAGTAGGTTAAATCAAATCTCTGCAGCTCACACATTAGATTTCCACGAGACATCTAAGTCTACAATATTCTAATTTTTTTTCTTCTCACACAACTCATCTCACACGTGCACACTTTGCTACGCTTTGTGTCCAACAAATGGTGCAATGTCATATTCTAATACAAACTACTATTTTCCAAAGAAGATTACTTCTGTATAGATCATACTTCCTGTATAGATCATAACTTATTTTTCCTTCTTATAATAAGAGAGGTGCATATATATATATATATATATATATATATATATATATATATATATATATATATATATATATATATATATATATACTCTCTCTCTCTCTTTCTTCTATATAATAAGATCCACCATTTTCATCAACCTTCACTCTCTTTTATTCTTCTCAAACAGAGCACACCAACAAACCACTCACTTCTTAGCAAAAATTTTCAAAGGTAAACACCTCTACCATCTACACCAGTAACATCTTCATAAAAGACAGCTTTATACTTGTAGTGTTTATTACTCATCTTACAACTCGTTGAGTTCATCGGGCAACCATTCCAAATAAATTTAGCTATTACACTTTCATTCCATATGTAACAACACCTATGTACCATGAAATCTTTACTATAAATTATAGAGTAGTTTTTTTTTCCCATGCACAACCTACCATTCCTTGATGTGCTCATGTTTTTCATTTTCGTGTACAAAAACATGGGTGAGGATTACAAACTCATAGCTGCCATAACTCCCAACACCACCAACTCGACAAAGAAAAGTAGTTGTCCTCGAAAAGACATCTCAAAAGAACAAAGATACCAAAGTCCAACTAAATACCAAAATGTGGTACTAATGGACATGGAGGTATGTTATGCAAAACTAATCACATTTCTTATATAGGCTCCATAATCGGTAATTTTACAAATAGTAAATACAACTCAATCATACTCCAGTCATATTATGCCTACTTGTTAAGCCACTATTTGCATTAATTTTCCTACGCAACTGCTTGACCAGCAAGTTCATTGTTCTAACTACACATGTTATTTTCATTTTCCATGTGAAATAGAGGAACAAGGTACAAGCAACAATATATGATACCAACATTCAAGCATTTCAGGATCAGCTGCTGCCATCGAAGACTTATCTCATATCAATGTCTTTGCGCATTCGACTACAAAGCCTCAATACAGATCTACAGTTGGTGAAGTTCAATGGACAATATCTGGCCGAACTAAGGTCCAAGAACTACAAGAAGACCACACTGCATTCATATCGTCAACATATGCATTCACTCCGCTTCGACGCATCTACACGAACATATGGATTCGAAGATAGATATTAGTAATACAAATACCTATTTTCCACATTTTCCAAATACAACCAGTGTGCATCGCTGTTATCTCCCAGATAGTGATTATTTACAACTTTTGTTTCATTTTCATACGTTTCTTGTACAGGCATCATCGGAGTAGCTATTGACATGAAGCCGAAACGGCTCATCCAAACTCGGTTAGGGACTCAATCATGCATACAAGATATAGTCCTCGTTAATCAAAGGTATGAATCAATTAGTTTACATCAGTCATGACTTCAGTCACTTACATATCCATCAATATGCTTTTTTCCTACATCTTTCAGTACATCTAATCAATTAAATTCATCCATAAACCAGATTTGAAACAGTCTTGTT
Organism: Forsythia suspensa; assembly: GCA_023638005.1. NCBI lineage: Eukaryota > Viridiplantae > Streptophyta > Magnoliopsida > Lamiales > Oleaceae > Forsythia > Forsythia suspensa. Next base: position 33,492,705 of record CM042666.1, read on the forward strand.
GACTATGTGGGACCAATTTGTTGAAAAAGAATGCATCTACATATCAGATAACTTGAACAAAAAACCAATCATTGTCGCCAGTCATCTAAAGGTTTCATCCTTCAGTGGTGAGTGCCAACTACAAACTAGATCCTATGTGTGTGACAAAAATACCGACTCATTTATGTCTGTACTTGTTCCCATCTACTATGTTTTGTTCATAGCTCCATCCTTACTTAATCCCTTCTATATTACGCTTTTCATTATTTCTTTCGTAGGGATCTCAATCTCAACAAAATCTAACAAAGACATTCAAATTTCAATGCCCCAATTGAACAAGCTACTCAACTTCACAACCGGTAAACATTACGGGAATAAACGACCGCATCTTCACATTCATATTTATTCAAATAATGCTTTATTACTAGAACTTCTTCGCTCGATTTACGGGTACAAGAAAATAATGAACTGCTAAGTCAAATGTTCATCAAGAAGGATTACCTTTCTACTAGACCAAACAGATTGTCTTCTCCAGGAAAAGAAAAAATAACTGAAATTAGAAATATCCAAGGCCTACTTGTTGTGGTATGTGTTATTACCTTTCACCTTTCCATGAATACACATTTTCACTTGTGCATATCACACTGCCTAAATAATTGCCTTGCTAACTATATAGAACTGGTAATGATTATGAATACAGCAGCACCATTTCTGGGTAGAAGCAAGGGCTTATGTAAGGGTTTTCAACCAGTCCTTCTGGTATATGGCTTGTGACATATGTAATAAAATTTCGAGTGCAAGTTTCGGTGAAACGTATGATTGTATATTTTGTAAATCTCCCAACGCACGTGCAACTGCAAGGTAACAACTACTTTCCAGTCGTATACACTACATTTCTGTCTTTAGAACATCCCACTTGACTTGTTTTTTTCCCAACATAATCATTTCTTTTATGTTCCCTTACTGTCTTATAACCTCACATATATCTTCATAGAGCAAGAGTCTTTGTTGAACTTGAAGACTCAACGGCTTCAATTAATGGTACAATGATTGGGGAGCCGGCAGAAAAGATGATGCAATGCTCAGCCAACAGATTGATGACCCTAACTTCTCCAGTATGTATACAGCACACCACCATTACCACTAGACACAACACGATCCTCTTCCTAATTGTAACATAAATGCTATGTTTCCACAGACAACCAATTGCAGGTCTTAGATGAAGCTCGTATTATAGTTGAAGAGAACCACTTGTTTTACCTGAAGGCGGTCAAAAAAGATGGTACTACAGATCAATGGAAATACGATATTATTTTCATGATTGAGCCATCGACAATGACAGAGAACGTGCAAGAAGAAATAAATCACCCCAAACATTCAAGTTCTACCTCCGAAAGCATTAACTTTGTGCCACAACTAATGCCTCCACCAGTAAAACGAATGCTTTTCGAAGTTCCACCCATTTCAACATCAAACAAAAGACTCACTGAAGAAACTCATCTTCATGGAAATGCTGAGACTGCTGTTCTCAAGTTATCCAAGTTATCTGCTCCAGCTACACCTGCTATGAAAAACAAAGAGAAGGTTCCAGCAACAAAATAAGTGGAAATGGCATGCTCTCTGTTGGCTCAATTTTTTGTTCTTTCTTTGTTGTTCTTGGGCTAACTTTTTTTGTTGGTTCTTGTGTTCTTCTTGGCTGCAAATATGGTCCATCTTGTGCAGTTATGTTGGCTGTAGAAAAGTTGTGTCTTTTGTCCACTCCATAGGGAAACTCTTACTAATTTCATATTAGAATAAGAGTTCCACTCATACAGTTCTCACAACATATTCTCCTTTTTTGTAATCACATTTCGATTATCAAGAACCATTTGTATATACACATGAAGCATGTTGGGCTACATGTTGGACTACTTCTCTGTTATTTGAATCCCCATTTTCCTAATTGTTTTTCCAACTCAATTGTTCTATTATTTGTAATGTTATGTATGCATTAAGAGTAACAAAATTTGTATAGGACAACAACTGCAATAAGTTTTGTCCTCCTTGAACTATTTTTGAATTCAATCTTCGGTTTCAATTTTCAGAATCCTTAACTAGAAAAGAGGAAGCTTTTGAGAGAGATATACATGTAGAATTACTTCTCCATTAATTAGTGTGCATGTGTTTTAGTTATTTACACTTCATTCAATCAACCTAATAACAATTGGAGATCTAACGACATTTACAAAAACGTGCACCGCACGTGCCAAAACTAGTATATATATATATATATATTAGTTTAGTCTAAAAATTATTTTATCACTTTAAGTTCGAATTTTAGCTTCCACTAGATCTCGCCCCGCCTATCACATGAATGTTAATAAAGTAATCGGCATGTTAGAATTAACAAACATAAGAAGGGTATCATGTACAATTCAAAGTATGGGCGAGCTAGGAATTTTTTTATGAGTGGTAGCTAGAAAAATTTGAAATATTATATCACGAATAAAAAAATTGATACATTACTACACTTCTATGCATTTTCATACTTTCAAAATATTGTATAATTACATCATTATCAATTTCATGAAATATATCATTCTCAACATATACAATCAAATTGTCACTCAACTATTGATCTCCAATTCGATTGCGCAATCGAGTCTTCACAAGATTCATTGCAAAAAATACTTCCTCTCTAACGTAGTAGTAGCAACTGAAGGAATTAAAACCAATGTCACAAGCATATAAAATAATGTATAAACTTCATTTTTTTTCGTCACAACTAACTTTTGTGCAATATCACTAAGGTCCCTAATCCTCCAAAATCTAAGTCAGTGCGTATATCAATAATATATGTTTCAAGTTATTCCTCAAGTGCCAAGAGATGTGTTGGTAAAAATCTTCAGGGATAATACTCACCAAGTCTTATTAATTTGTCCTTTTTAAAAATAGAAAATGAATTATCTGGACACAAACATACTACACGAAGGCACAAGTTACCATTTACCTCCAAAAAACGATCATTCAATTCTTGAAATTGCATATCAATGACGGCATAAATAAATCTACACCCAAGTGATGTAAATTTGTCTTTTTTGGAGTGTTACGCCTTGAACGATATAGAGGTATATACTTATCATCCATGTTAAAAACATTAATATTGTGCTTTTCAAAGAAAGAATAAAACATTTTTCAAAAAAGATTCTCATCCATTATCCTTCATTGCTTGCAGTCGTTCTTTACAAATTTTCACTAATTTCATGGCATTGACAATATCTTAATCTTTTCTATGTAATGCCTTTGAAAATTCATCTAAAATTTCTAAGATTTTTTTCATAAGATGTAGACCAATCATTTAAATGACATCAATTGTAGTTGAAAACATAAAACATGTGAATCAAGTTAAGTAAACAAGTATACTGAGAGCCTCAATGTGTATCACAGGAATGCTAAAGGATAGTTTGTTGATTAATGCTCCGTCCACTTGATATTTCACCGTGATTGAGAATTGAATAGATGCTAATGATATCATGTGCTTGGGAGTTGGTTCACCAACTAAATTAAAACTTGAACGTTGAGTCAATTTGGGCTGAAACTTGAATTAAATAATTCGGGTTGAGACTTGGGCTTGAGTTATTTGAACTAATTTAAATTTTTGTATTTGGGCTTGGAAATTTTTTCAAAATCTTTGCGGGGTCAATTGACCCCCTTTGTTCCTTGGTGGCTCCGCCCCTGATTCAAAGCACTTTTTATCTATTCACATACACATCATTTATAGGGATATTGGTTCAACTTTCAGGTCGTGTATGATTTTATTTAAAAATTTGTTAAAAAATTGTGGTCAAAATCAACAATTAATTTTAAATATACATTTCATAGAATCAATAACTTTTATTAACTTTTCAACTATATATTTATCAACTTCTATCAAAAATTGCTAAAAAAAACTAGTTTTATCAAAATCATACAAGTATTCAATGACCAAACACAACATAGAAGTTGCTTGAAAATGAGGGCTTTGGATTTTGTCTCTGTTGTCTTGCAAGGGTTATAAGTCATTGTGTTCATACTGCTTTCACACCTATTTTTTTTCAAATTTTGGAGCTTTAGATTGAAAGGGACTTTTAAAAATCATAAAATTCTATTTGTGGATTTTTCTCAATGTGTATAGTAAGTTACGAGTCCTATAAAATGTCTGGATAAAAAATTTATTTAAATAGTCAAAAAACTTAGTAAATTAGTAAAATGTCTACTTTTCAAATTCACTGGCGAAATGGCATTTTACCCTTTGTGAAAAATGTCCATTCCAATGTGTGGGTACAATTGCATATTACAAATTTGATGGGTGTATAAATTAAGAGACCAAAACTAGAAGCTATTTAATTAACAATTATTTTAAACACACTTCATTGATACCAGACTTTATAATATGAAGGTACAATTGTCAAATTTCATTAGTGTGATTAATTGGGTTATTAAGGTTTTTGTATAGAAATGTATATTATTTGTTAGAACATAAAAAACATCAGAATAATGTTATTTGCAATTCATTTTTTTGGAACACGTAACTAATTTTTTAGTCTGTTAGTTTAGCATGGTGTTAAAATGAAGTAAATAAGATAATTTTTGACAGGTGATGAAATTTAATAGAATGTTACGCCTACACGTGGAAGAAATAACAGCTTTATTAAAATCTAGAGTACATATGCGATTCTAGAACCTCGACATCAGATTCTAGAATCAAGTCTAGATTCTAGAGTTTAGTCTAAATTCTAGATTAATTCATTTTGTCAAGGAATTCGAGACTCGAGATATATACATTTATAACACATTTGTTTCTAACAACCACGGACTTTCTCCTCTGGGCCTTTCGCCCATGGGCTATTCCGCGCCAGTTAATTTACGTATTGTCCTTCGAGGTTGGCCTCCAAACTAGATTTCTTCGCGTCCTCGATGATTCGAACCCTTGACCTCCCATTATGGGGAACTTAAGTAGAATGCTCAAAGGTTCAAATCGTTGGGGATGCGAAAGAAATCGAGTTTGGAGTCCAACCTCCAATGGACAATACGTAGTTAATCTGTGCATGAATAGCCCCCAGGCGAAAGGCCCTGTGGAGAAAGTCCGTGGTTGTTATACATTTGTTGTATCTTTATTGTAAGGATGGACTAAACGTATATATTTCTTGTATCCTACGGAGGAGAGTGTAAGATAATGCTTAATGAATGGACACAGTGTCTCGTGCTCGGAATCTAGGAAATCGAAAAATGGATCAATTTCTTGATACATCACCAAAGATCCTCTTCCGAGAAAATATCAAGAACAAAAGAGAAATATAAATAGAGAATAACAACGGTATCATAAATACAAAATTTTATGTGGAAAACTCCAATAACGGAGAAAAATCACGTGCTATATAAAAGAAATTTAACTATGTGAAAAATTATTAATCGCTTGCACATCCAAATCTCAAGAAGACCCAAGGACCTACATACTAAGAAAATCGACTTAGTACGCACTAAACGAGACTACAAAGATCCTCAAGTCTCATCCCCTAAGATAGCCCATAGATATCTCATAAATTGAGATAAATAAAATATTAATGAAAGAGTCCTTCATATAAGAACACAAAAGGAGAGCTTTTAGTTTCGTTTCCAAATGTAAGATTATAACCATTTAATTACAACTAGGACACTACAAAAAGATAGAAAATAAAATTCAATTTATATTTTAATTAGGACAATACCAAATCACGTGGTGGTGGGTACCAAATCATGCAGTGGTGGGTCATGAAGAATTGGATTCATCGATCGCAATGACAGTGGTGGGTGGCGTCGATGGCGGTTTTTGCGAAGGATATTTCGATTTTTATCGATTGTGGTGATAGCGGTGGTGAAAATTAGGTGGCAGACTAGTGTAACACATTGTGCTGCATGTAACAAATCGTGTAACACAATGTGGTATATTTTGTGAAAATTGTAATACAACAATTTTATAATAAAAAGATTTAACAATATTATTGTAATTATTTTATTTTATTTTATTGACATATTTGTGTAAATATCCATTTTTTAATAATAACTAGTCAACCCCCGTGCATTGCACGTAGTAGAGTCATAATAATGACGTTCATGATGTAAAACAAATACCACTATTTACACAAACTACGAGGTGTAATATATCACAGAATCACAAATGTATTGATGAAAATTTAGTAATGCATACAACCTAGCTCGGATTAAGTTTAAATCATTCAATAACCAAAATGAAAGTATTGAGACTTGTCTTTTCGAACAATCAGAACAAACTCGAAGTGGATATCGAATACGTCTAATTGCATCAATCGATTGTGTTCGATATCTTCTACAACAAGGGCTTACTTTTCGTAGAAATGGTGAGTCTGAAGATTCAAGCAATCAAGGAAATTTTCTTGAATTACTAAAATGGTTGTGAGATCATAATCATGAGATTAAGGCTGTGTGTTTGAAGAATGCTTCTGCAAATTTCAAATTGACCTTACCAGATATTCAAAAGGATATAGTAAGTACTATTGCTTTTAAAACGGCTATGGATATTATCAGTGAAATTGGTGATGGGTTTATTTTCTATTCTAATTGATGAATCTCGTGATATTTCAACTAAGGAGCAAATATCAATTGTTTTGCGATATGTGAAATGGAATGTTATATTGGCATCTAACATATTTCAAGTATCACGACTCTCTCACTTAAGGTTGCTATTGAAGACTTGTTCTCTAGACTTATTCATTGATTTTCTCATCAACTTCAACTAGCTCTTTTAGTTGTGGCAAAAAAAAGTACGCGTGGATATCTAATCTTTCTATTATTTGGTGATAGTGTGGTGAATGTTGTTGGAGGATTAGCAAATCAAGGTGTGATCTTGTTCTTGAGAAACAAAGACTCAAAATTCTTGAAGCGCTCAATCTTCGGTGAAATATCAAGTGGACGAGACCTTAATAAAAAACTGCTATCAAGCGCTTTTGGTGATATAAGTTGAGGCTTTTCACTACGGTTGTTTATGTAACTTGATGCTCATGTTTTCAAGTACAATTGATGTTATTGATACAATTGTTAATTATAGTACAAATTACGGAAAAAGGTGAAGTGCATGTTTTGTTGGCAACAATTCTTACATTTGAGTTTGTATTTGGTCTACATCTCATGAAAAATGTGTTAAGAATTTCAAATGAATTATCAAATGCATTAAAAAAGGAAATATCAGGATATTGCTAATGCTATGAGATTTGAAAAATATATGTAAATAACGGTTCTAAGAGTTCAGGGATGATGAATGTGATTCTTTTTTCGTAACAGTTAATGTCTTCTGTGGAGAGCACAACATTAGTTTCCCTAACATAAACAATATGTATACACCTCTGGGTCATTCACGATGTATCACTGTGACAAATTTACATGACTTCCGTATGTATTTATTTTATGCAGTAATTGATATGCAATTTTAAGAGTTGAATGATCGATTTTTTGAGGTGAACAGTTACTTACTTCTTTGTATGGTATGTTTGGGTCCGGATAATTAATTTTTTTCTTTTAACAAAAGCAAATTAATTCAAATGTATAAGTTTTATCTGAAAGATTTTCATGCATAAGATATTTTACAACTTGATGATCAAATTGACACATACATCATTGATATGCACAATAATAAAAAATTTGGAGGATTACATGGTCTTCGTGAACTTGCACAAAAGTTGGTTGAGACAAAAAAAAAACATGAAGTAAATTCGTTAGTATACAAGTTTTTGACAAGAGCATTAATTATTCTAGTTGCTACCGCTACGGTGAGAAATGGTATTTTTACAATGAATTATGTCAAGAATCGATTACGCAATCAAATAGGTGATAAATTTGAATGATTGCTTGTTTGTGTATATTGAGAAGGATGTATTTGACAAGATTGATGATGATGTAATTATACAACGTTAACAGAGTATGAGAATTTGTAAGAAATGTTTGTAATAAGGTATCAAAAAAATTCTATCACTATTGTGTTGTTTCAATTTTTTTTGCATGTCATTTGGGGATCCCCAACTCAAAATGTATGGTTTTGCCGTTGCTTACAAACGATTTAATTTGAAAAAAACTAGACTATTTACATCTATATCTCTACTCACATTGACCAATATGGCCAAAAATGTTATTTACGTAATTGTGAGGTAGACAATTGTACAACCTTCCTCAATAAAGCGCACAACTTTGTCACCGTTCATGAACTAATATTTAGGTTATTAACCATAAATTATATGTTTCGTATGTGCTTATAGATAAACTCGTGTGTATAACTCGGTGGAGCATGGGTTGGACTAGGTCAATTTTCTACCAAATCTAAAATCGAATCGACACTAAAATAGTGCTTTACCCTTAAATGTCCAATCAAGTGCCATACATCAACGCATTTCGGAGTTTGACAATTTGACCCAAACCGAACCAACTCAATCCAAATAATATTTACTTTGGGCTTGGACCCATATGCATTAAGCGATCAATTCCAAAATGTTAAAAAAAAAAATTATTATTTAAATCCCTAACAAAAGAAATGAGAAATCCTCATTAATAATGTAGGTTCCCATAAATATTAAAGAAATACAAAAGAATACTAAATTTGAGATTTTATTTTTAATTCAATTTACAAAAAATAAAAATAAAAATTGAAGTTCATAATACATCTCCACATTTGAAATATTTTAACTTTTACATTTACAAGTAATTTAGAATTTTTTTTTTATTTAAATTTGCAGCATGGCCATTGACCAACTGGTTGAACTAGTATATATATATATATATTGGAAGTATGCACCACCAATTTGTCATAAAATGTCAGTTTTATCGTAAAATGTCAATTGAGAGGACTGTGCTATGCAAACGGGTACAAACTCCTCCGACCTCTATGTAAGCTATTCTTTTGGCTTATGAGCTTCTTCTTCTTCTTCGTCTTTTTTTTTTTTTTTTTTTTTTTAAGCATTACCTTACATGTTGTAAGATGAGAAGATTGGGAAGTGAAGAAAAGATGGAATGCGAGGAAGCAAAAATGCCAAAAAAATCTCAGTCGAACACGTACTGCTTGACATTATTTACGTGTACTTTGGAAAATTGATAAAGATATTGTTCAATTGTCTTCTTTTTTTTTTATCGTACTACCGGTTAAAATTTACGATTTTTACACATTCAATATTCTACGATAATACCATGTCATACACGAGCTTGTTCACATTATGGTATTGCTCAGTTTGTTGATGCCACTCAAAACAAACACTAGTACAAGAACCTTCTACTAAATTGTATGTAGCGACAACATTACGTTATAATATTTTCTTGTGATTACATTACAAGTGCATTGTGCTTACAAAGTTGTTAAAAAGTTGAGGTCAAACTCAATGATTAATTTTCACCACACATTTCATATGATCTACAACTTTTATAGAGCAACTACTAATAAAAACAAGTTTGACCTCAACTACTAATAAAAATATGAAAATGCAAGCTCGGGCCAATGCCGTTCAAAGTTGGGCAAACTAATTGGATGGAAAAGTTGGTGTGCAATGAGGAAAACTCACCGACACCTCCTAGGCCACAAAAAAGGACTATGATCTCTTGTGTGTCTCTAAGCCGACTTCAAAGTCAAGTGAGAACCAATCGCTAAGATGTCAAATTCAGAAGTGAAAAGTAGGTGTGCACATGTAAGAACATCTATACTGACGAACCATTCAATAGTACGAGTGCTGCTGTGCCACGAGGCACAACCATGGAAGTAATTAACAAGGAAAAATTATGTAGTTGGAATATTTGTTCGAGTTTTACTTCACCAGAAAAGATGAGAGGCTAAAAATGTAAGTATTCGCCTCTATCTATACATTAGCAGATGTTGGTGTTGGTATTACTTATGCAACAGCTGGCACTAGAGTTGCTTTGCACTCTCTCCTCAAACCCGAACAAATGAGAGGTTAAGAAGCGAGGCTTGCCCACCGTAATTCATATCAACATCGCAAATTCCAATGTAATGTGTTTGTTAGTGCTTATAAGTACTTATAAGTCGGTCAAACATTATTTTTGTTTACCACAAATCCTAGTTGGATTCTAAATGAACACCAAATTGATTTTCTTCTATTCAGATGTCTTGATCCTGCACACTTAACACCAGAAGTCAGCTGACATAGGCAGCCATGGAGGCCATCAGATGTGCTCAACGCCCAAGTTAGAAATCATCTCTTAGCCGGACCGGTTGAACTTGACAAATATATTCAATTCTTTAGTTGAGTTAGAATAACTTACCTTCTTACTGGCTTCATTCTCCTTATTTATAGCTTGGATTTAAACGATTTGTGAGCATTCTACTCTTACACGTGTTTGATTGACTTGCCTCTATCAAGTAATCATTGTCGCCGTTCTTTTACGCTTCTGAATTTGGCTTTGCAAACAGTCACTTCATCCCCTTTACACTCTTTCTCTATGTTAGTTTAACAGAGTCAGACATTCCTCCTCCCATCAATCAGTTATGGTGGTCCGGTCTTCATTAAGCCCCCAGACTATTTGACAAAGGTAGTCCAACTGAGATTAAAGAATCTTCTAGATGTCGCCTATGTGATATGTCTTATGTAGGGTGAGTTGGCGACTAAAGTTACACGTAGGGTGCCATGTGAGACGCATCATTAAGAGGCGTAACATTAGTCTCCTAAGCCCGGGACTTAATCATTCATGTAAGTTCATGGGCTTATCGAGTCATGTACCAAAGTACCGAGTCTTCATATGGTTAGAGAGATCGGATACGTGCCGGGCGCGCGACATAGTTCGTGAAAGCGGCCATTGAATGATTCGGTCCATCATTATGCGCCCCGGTTATACTACTCCGAAGCTATAGAGGCAAGATAAAGATCCAAAGCTTGGATACTTGTATGATACTAATCTGATTTGTTAAGAGTTGACCGCCGAGTGGTTTAGTGGGTTACAAGTTGGCTTAGCATTTCGGATTCCCAAGTTACTGAACTTGCGGCAATGATGGCCTTGGGACTGCTGACCTATGGTTAACTTTAAACCTTAATGTTTTGATTATAACAAACAAATTAATATTGTTTACTAACAATATATCTTCAAGTAATATTCAAAGAGCTACAAATCGAACTCTCAAGTAATGACAAGATCAAAGCCAAATCAATACAAGAGTTCAAGCATCTCAAGATCCAAAATTTCAAGATTCAAGATCAAGATCGAAGAATAGATTTCTAGATAAAAATTGTAAAGGTATTAACTCTTTAATTTTTAGCAATTAAATGGATGAAAGCTAAAAATCATTTTTATGCACAAAACCTAAGTTGATATCACTTGCATAAAATACTTTTATCAAAGCCACAAAGCAATTTTTCAATATGTGGAAACGGCCATCCATTTGGAAGCGAACCGGTCGACCGTTTTATGAACCGGTCGTCCGTCTGGCCGTCATTTTCCAAAATGTCCGTTCTAATTTTTTACGCCCAACGACTAGTTCTGACCATCTGACCAGTCGATCGATCATCCGGTCATCCGTTTTAATAGAAAGTGACGAAAATTCATCTCTATAAATACCACTTCATTTGTTACCATTCAAGAACACTTACAAGAGCATTTATACAGAGAATCATATTGAGAAAATTCATTCAAAACTTCATTGTATTTATATCTTCAAAATCATTCATTGAAAAATTTTGTTTGATCAAATCAAACTTTTGATTCATCATTCTCAACTAAGTTTTCTTCTAACACTTGAAATTTCTCATCTATTGCTATTCATTAAAGTGTTAGTCTCTCTTAGAACCAAACTTGTATTTACTATTCATCAAGAGAGAAATACATTCTTAAATCTATTTCTTTATATCTTTGGGTTGTATTGAGGTCCCTTGAAAGCTCAATATTGTATAAGAATCGGTGCTCCTTGTTTGTAAGTCATCGGATACATTGTAAGGATTTGGATTGCACCATAAGTCAATCAAAATAGTGGAAAGGCCGTACTCGTGTTGGAGAGCTTGGTAACGGGGCGAAATCATTGGTTAGATCGAATCTCCATAAAAATATCGTTTGCACTCTCTCTACCCTCTTATTTATTTTCATTGTGCTCATATTTTTGTGGACTAATTTTTATCTCTTAAATTTCTTATTTTGAGAATATTTTACGAAAAAGTTTGAGAAACCAATTCACCCCCTCTTGGTTAGTTATTCTTGGGCTATCAATTGGTATCAGAGCAAGGTGCTCATTTTTTTAAAAAAAAGATTATACAATATTGAGTAATGACTAACCAAAATATTCAAAATCTTAAAGGACACTCTACAAATCGTCCTCCCTTCTTTAATGGCACCCATTACAACTATTAGAAAACTAGAATGATGATTTATATTCAATCAATTGATTATAATATTTGGGAAGCCATTGAGTTTGATCCATATGTGCCTACAAAAATTATTAAAGTTGATGATAAATGATAAGTGCAGATTTTGCACTTATTTTAGCCTTTAAAAATAAATAATTGTGAGTTCTTTCAAGTAGATTACTACTTATTTTTGTTCTTTTGATTATTTAGGTAAAAACCCGAGATTGGATGATGATTGGAAGAGATCCACGCAAAAAATGAGCAAAAAGGACTAAATTTGTGCAAATCAAGAATTTCGGGGACCAAATGATAAATATGTCAAAAGATGGAGGACCAAAGTTGCAATTTATAGAGGACCTATATGAAAGATAACTAAAAATTCAAGGACTAAAGTCAGCATTTCAGATAGTTCGTGGTCTAAAATTGTAATTAATCGAAATCGAGACCACAATAGCATGGTAGTTTTGCCCATGTGATAGCATGGTAGTTTTGCCCATGCGATAGCATAGGCAAAAAGTCTCGCGATAGCAACATGCTCAGCAGAATGATGTTGTACATTACCTTGCGATCGCAAGGAATATAACCATGCGATAGCATGATTCATTTTTTGGCAGTCCGCATTTTTTGTTTAGATTTTCAAGGGCTTTTGGTCTTTCAACTTTTATCTTTTTAGGGTTTTAAGTGGCCGTTTTCTTACATTTTGGGGGTCATTCTCTCATACTCCACACATTGAAAGCTCTCCAAGAAGAAAGAAAGTGAAGGTTCTTTGAAAACTCCATGAAAATTAAAAAGTGAACACGGTTCGATTTGGACGGTTTGTTAGGGGTGAACACTTTCATGCGGTTTGGAAAAATTCCAAACCAAACCATACCATTTTATTTTTCAAACCAAACGAAACGAAACTATTATTTGCAGTTTAGTTCGGTTTTAATCCACGGTTTACCAATCGATATTATAATAATATATTTAAAACAAGTTAACATATAAGTTTAAACGAGAACTAATAATGTTAAATGTTAAATTACATTTACATTTGTCTAAAATTCAAAATACAAATAAAAAGGCAAAAAAATAGTAGCAAGTTAGCATCCAGCAACATGTCAACTTTACATTTTTTTAAACTGTAATATTTTTTATTTAATAAAATTATTTTTTAATTTAAAAATTTAAAAGCGGTTCGGTTCGATTTTGTGCGGTTTTTGAAAATTGAAACCTAAACCAAACCATTTTGAAACGGTTTGGTTCGGTTTAAGAGAAAAAAACCGCGGGTCCACGTGGATCCGAACCAATGATTTCGGTTCGATTTGTGGTTTCGCAGTTTTTGTGTGCAGCCCTAATGGAAATGGATTTTCTTTGATTTTTGTACATCATTGTGATTATTTTGTAAAATAGAGGAAGATGAATGGAGATTCATAGTGGGCCAATGAAGACAACCATGAGCTCAAGCTAAATCTTCTATTTTTCTTGACTTTATTAAATCCGGTGATGTATTTTGTATCTATTTTCTATTTTGTCTTTGTAAATACTATGGGCTAATTTTATTTTACTAGGAATGAGATGAATCCATTTATGAAGCTTTAAAGTTAATTTTTCTTATTATTGATTCCATATGCTTGGCTCTTATGGTTGTTTATTATTGGACTTTATTGTGTATTGAGATGATTGATCACCATTGAAATACTTTTGTGGCTTAGTTTGCTACTGGGAGGTTGAAATTAGGTTTAGCACATTTAATTAACAACATAAAGTTTATGGAATATAGGAATACTCTTTCATACTTTGTGCAATCACTAATGAATGTTCTTGAGTTTTAATGCATTTTTACATATCGTTCTCTCCTGTAGGAATGCTTGAGTATCATGTGTGAAATTATGTTTGGCTCTACTCGAGAGAGATTGCTAGATATTTTAGGAGCATTGATTGTCATAATGATCTTATTTTAGAATTGGTAATGGAAAATGAAACTTTAAAGTGGAATAATTGGTGAAGTCGAATTCCTAGTGTATTCTTCTATTTGATTTTATTTCCAACACCTTCTCTTTTAGAAATTTTCTTGTTAGCTTATTTTCATCAACTCTTAATTTGTAGTTTAATCATCAAATCAATATGTTTAATTGTGTGTTTAAAATAGAGCTAGATTCAATTGGTTTTTAACAAAATTATCTATTATCGTGGGTTCGATACTCTCTCATCACTTTATTACTTGAACGCAACCCGCAGCACTTGCGGTACACATTTTAGCGAAAAAGTTTTTGATAAACCAAACCAAACTATTCCTAAGCCTAGATAAGAATATGATGAAGAGGATAAAAGAAAATTGTCTTTGAATGCTAGAACCAAAAACTTACTTTATTGTGCTTTAGATAAAAATGAGTTTAATCGTATTAGCACATGTGATTCCGCATATAATATTTGGCATGCATTAGAAATAACTCACTTAGGTACTAACAAGGTTAAAGAAATTAAAATAAATCTATTGACAAAAGATTTTGAAATTTTTTTCATGAAGCAAGACGAACTTATTGTAGATATGATTACTCGCTTTACCGATATTATTAATGGCCTTAAGGGCTTTGATCGAAAATTTACTAACGGTGAACTTGTGAGTAAAATGCTTAGGTCGCTTTCGAAAGATTAGAACTCTTTGAGGATGTTGATAGAAAATACAAAAGATGTCAACACTTATCCATTGGAGGAGCTATATGGAACGTTGATGACGTATGAGCTCAACAATACCGAAACGAAGGAGAAAACAAGAAAAGGCAAAGAAGAGATGAAGGAGCCTCCCAAGTGGCAAATTGCATTGAAATCGACAAACGATGAAGGATACTCCAACACGAACATGAGTGATGAAGAACTTGATGATCTAGTTTATCTTGTCAAGAAGTGGAAAGGGTTTCAAATAACCGACGATTTCAAAAGAAAGAAGACAAAAGTAAATAGAAAAATAAAAAGATCATATACTATGATTGTGACAAACCCAGTCACAAGAGGACCGATTGCCCAAACAAGAAGAAGTTCACAAAAAAGAAAGCACTTCAAGCTACATGGGATGATAGTGATAAAGATGATCTCGAAGAAGATGAAGTTCAAGAAGAGATCGCCAATATGTGCTTCATGGCTATTGAAGATGAGGTAAGTACAAACAACAATGACTCATACAATAATTTATCCATTTCTTATGATGAAATTCTTGAGGGATTTGAGAAACTTATTTCAAAATACTCTATCCTTAACAATTAACACTCATTATTGAAAAAGGTAGTCAAGAAACTCTTTATTGCACAAAAAGACTTTGAAAAGAAAAATGATGATCATAAATCCTTATTTAAAGAAAATGTTTCATTGAAAGAAAAAGTGGTTGATTTAACAAGCGTTATTCACAAGTTTACCCAAGGAAATAAAAATTTTAAATTAATGCTTGGTGAGCAAAAATGTGTGTTCAATAAAAGGAAAATTGGATATAAACCTCTCTTGAAACAAAAATCCCTTGAAACTATATTTGTGAAATCATCCAATTTTTCTCAATAAAATATAACAAGTAGTTTTTGCAAGAAAATTGATCATGTTGCTTATAATTATTCAACTAAAAAGAGACTATACTTTGAAAGAAAACATAAGTGGATAAAAGAATCCACAAACACTAACTATCAAAGACCTAAACTTATGTGGGTACCAAAAATAAAAAAATTAAAATTATTTTTGTAGGTACCACGAAAGGTCAAATGCAATTGATTCTTGAATAGTGGTTGTTCAAAACACATGACCTAGGATCGATCATTACTATCAAGTCTCAAGAGAAAAGATAGAGGTCATGTGATTTTTGGAGACAATGCTAAAAGAAAAATCATAGGCAATGGAAATATTGGTAATCATTCCTCTCATTCCATTGCAAATGTTTTATTAGTTGACAATCTTAAACATAACTTACTTAGTATAAGTCAATTATGTGATAAATGTTATCTCATTAAATTTGATTCTTTCAAATTCCTCGTTGAGGATGCTATATCTAAAAAGATATTGTTCATGGGGAGCCGAAGTAAGGATGTTTACATTATAACTATTGAATTTGAACTTGAAAAAAAAAATGTCTTTCAAGTATAAAGGATGATTTTTGGTTATGGCATAGGAGATTAGGTCATGCTAGTATGGACTTACTTTCAAAAATCTCCAAAAATAGTTTTGTAAAAGGTTTACCAAATATAAAGTTTGAAAAAGATAAAATTTGTGATGCTTGACAATTTGGAAAACAAGTAAAGAATTCTTTTAAACTTAAACAACAACCTTCTACTACAAGACCTTTACAACTTCTCCATATGAATTTATTTGGTCCTTTCAGAACCGCTAGCTTAAGTGGAAAACATTATGCATTTGTTATTGTTGATCATTTCTCAAGATTCACATGGGTCATATTTTTGAATTTAAAGATGAAACTTTAAATGTATTTAAATATTTTTGTAAAAGAGTTCAAAATGAAAAAGGATATAACATTACCACAATTAGGAGTGATCATGGTGGAGAATTTCAAAATATAGCATTTGATGAGTTTTGTAAATCAAATGGATATGAACATAATTTTTCGGCTCATAGAACTCCTCAACAAAATGGTGTAGTAGAAAGAAAGAATCGAACATTGCAAGAAATGGCTCGGACCATGTTGAATAAAAATAATTTACCAAAATACTTTTGAGCCGAAGCCGTAAATACTTCATGCTATATTTTAAATAGAGTTTTGGTTAGTCGAAAGAAAACCAAAAATCCATATGAGTTTTAAAAAAATAAAATTCCCAATATCGGATATTTTAAAGTTTTTTGGTGTAAATGTTTTATATCAAACACAAAAGAAAATTTGGGAAAATTCCATCCAAAATTCGATGTTGGAATTTTTCTTGGATATTCATATACTAGCAAGGTTTATGGAGTTTTTAACAAAAGAACTTTAGTAGTTGAAGAATCCATGCATGTGGTCTTTGATGAAACTAACTCTATTGAATAAGAAAAAGTCATTGATGATGAAGTTTTGAAAATCTCATTTGAACAACTAAGTGTTCAAAATAAAGACAAAGAGAATCCAAATAATGTTGAAATTCAACATAAGGAGGAAACAATTATGCAACAAAATGAAGAAGAACCTCATGAAGATCCTAACACTTCATCATTACCTAAAGAATGGAAGTTTGTCCCTTCTCACCCAAAAAGATCTCATTATTGGTAATCCATCAAAAGGGGTAAGCACTAGAAACTTTTCTAAAAAATTTCTTAACAATTGTGCTTTCCTTTTGCAAATTGAACCAAAGAATTTTAAAGAAGCCGAGTTTGATGAATTTTGGATTCTAGCTATGCAATATGAACTAAAAATTTGAAAGAAATTATGTTTGGGATTTAGTTGCTAGACCAAGTTCACAAACCGTAATTGGTACAAATTAGGTTTTTCGAAACAAACGAGATGAAAATGGTATAATTGTGCGTAACAAAGCTAGATTAGTGGCTCAATGTTATAATCAAGAAGAAGGTATTGATTTCGAAGAAGCTTTTGCGCCGGTTGCTAGATTAGAGTCAATTCGCATGCTTCTTGCTTTTGCTTGTCATAAGAATTTCACTCTTTTTCAAATGGATGTCAAAAGTGCATTCTTGAATGGAGTCATTCAAGAAGAAGTTTATGTTGAGCAACCACTCGGCTTTAAAAATCTTAAATTCTCGGACAAAGTTTTCAAACTTAGAAAAACTCTTTACGGATTCAAGCAAGCTTCTAGAGCATGGTATGAAAGATTAAGCAAATTTCTCTTATCAAATGACTTTTTAATGGGTAAGGCGGATACTACACTATTTATAAAAACCAAAAGAATGATATGATTGTTGTTTAAATTTATGTTGATGATATTATTTTTTGTGCTACTAACATTTCCTTATGTGAAGAATTTTCTAAGTGTATGAGCAGGGAATTTGAGATAAGTAGGATGAACTCAAGTTCTTTCTTGGGCTTCAAATCAAACAAACTAATGGAGGAATATTCATTAGTTAAACCAAGTATATCTTGGATATGCTCAAAAAGTTTGAAATGGAAAAATTGAAGCCAATGAATACTCCAATGAGCTCATCAATCAAATTAGATAAAGATGAGCAAGGTACTTCCGTTGATATAACAAAATATCGAGGTATGATCGGATCTCTTCTTTATTTAACCGCTAGTAGGCCCGATATTATGTTTAGTGTATGCTTATGTGCTAAATATCAATCTAATCAAAGAATTCTCATCTTAGTGCCGTAAAACGCATTTTCCATTATCTTAGTGGAACTAGATCCTTAGGTCTTTGGTATCCCAAAGAGCCTCATTTTGATTTACTTAGTTATTCGGATGCCGATTGGGCGGTTGCATAATTGACCGTAAAAAGCACTAGCGGAACTTGCCACTTTCTAGGCTTTGCCTTAGTTTCGTGGTTTAGTAAGAACAAAATTTCGTTGCTTTATCAACCGCCGAAGCCAAATATATCTTAACCGCTAGTTGTTGTGCTCAAATCCTATGGATGAAACAAACTCTTGGCAATTATCACATATCTTTTGAAAATGTTCCTATTATATGTGATAACACTAGTGCCATCAACTTATCTAAAAATCTCGTTTTGCATTCTCATACCAAACACATCGAGATTAGACATCATTTCCTACGAGACCATGCACAAAAGGGAGATATAACTTTGAAATTTGTAAACACCCAAAAACAATTGGCCGATATATTTACAAAACCATTAGCACTTGAAAGATTTGCTTATATTCGACGAAATCTTGGCATTATTGATGAAGGTGAAATTTGTGGCCAACTCTTTATGTTTCCTATAATTGATTGCATTTCATGTGATAAACGTGTTTTAAAGTCTTTATCAAAGGACCAAATCATTGAAAATGCATGATTTTTCAGAAAATCCGTTGAAACGGACGACCGTATGCCCAAATGGACATCCGTGTGAAGAGAAACGGATGACACTTTGTTCATCCAGATGACCATCTATTTAAACAGAGACTTTTGAAAAATTTGACAAATTTAAACGGTTGACCGCTTCATTAAAACGTTCGTCCGCCTGAACTTAAACGGACGATCGCATAGTCATCCGCCTCCTCATCCGTTTGAACAGAAAGTTCATTTTTAAAAATTCAAGTTCAAACGGTCGACCGTCTGAGACAACCGGTCGACCATATTAGCAGAAATCAGGGTTTTAATCCCAAATTTTTTCAAATTCTTCACTTTTAACTTCGCGCGACCCACGATTTTCTCTCCCAATCTCTTCCCAATCAAATCTCTCTCAAATCTTTCAAATTTGTGTTTGAAATCAAAAACTCATATCAATTCCACACCTAAATCAAAAAATCCCCGATTTTTATCTACCACATTATCCAAAATCACCCTCAAACGGACGAACACGAACCTTAGCCTCCTAATTCGTTTTCCAACAAAATACCTTGGGTCAAAATGGCTGCTAAGCGCTCAAGGAAGGAAAGGGCACCCTCTTCATCCTCCGAAGAAAAGGCACCTCAAGCAACTCGAATCGATCATTGTCCCGTCCTCATTGGTAAGAACGTAGACCTTGTCTCCTTCACTTTTGAAACCCCCTCCTTCCACAAAGAGGATGTTTTCGTAAATATAGGTTGGGTTAGTATTCTCACGATCAATGATAAAATTTATCCTTCCATTGTCAAAGAATTCTATAGGAAAATAACTTCCTCTCCGGGGATAGGTATCTCATCTCTAGTTAGAAATAAGCAAATAAGAATCACTCAAAAACTTATTCGACCAATTCTTCATCTTGAGGATGGTGGTATCCGTCTATATACCACCAAAACCATTCCTCATCTTGAGGGTTACGATCCTATTAAGGCTTGTCGTCGTGTCACCGGAACACTTTGACGCTCCATGCGACTAAGTACCAATCAACTAACCCTCACTTGTTGTGTTCTACACAATATCATCGCCCACATCTTAGTCCCTTGAAAAGGTCATCTTGATGAAGTTAATCACTATTACGTTTTTCTTCTTGATTCTATCTTAGTGGCCATAAACTAGATTTCTCCTATATCATGCTATGTCACATGGACACCGTTCTTAGTAGTACTAGGACTAAAGCCTTACCATACGGCATGATCCTTACCAAAATTTTCCAACATTTTGAAGTTCATTCATGACGCTGTCACCCTTCTTCCAAAATCCACCGACACCATCAATACTCTTACCATTCGCGAATGAAAAAGCAGAAAGAGGATGGGCAATGGGTGGCAAATCTAAGGAATTTGACGATGAGTCGGGACCCTCTACCTTGCCATTTGAGGGTGGCGAAGAAATGGACGAAGGAAATGATGACGAACATGCTCTTCTCCCGTCTCAACCTCGACCACGATCACATTGACCGTCATCCTCTACCTCCGATTTCAACGAGGACAATTACAATCTTCTTAATGACCAGATCGACTCACTCACATCTACCGTAAATAGCCTAGTTACTCGGCAACCTCCATGGTTGCCAAGCAAGTTAGCTTTGTTGCTAGCTTGGTTGCGACAAACAGATGGCTCTACAACCTTGTCCAAATATCAAGCAACCCAATACAAATATAACATAGCACCACCGAATATATTATAGAATTCGGGAGAAATGTAACCTTTAGACAGAGTATGACATAAATATTTGATTTGACATTTTCCAAAACTATGAAAAAATTAACAGATTTGTTGTTAAACAAGAATGAAGTTCTGCTTCAAAATTTTATCATTGTCATACAAATAATATACTCTTATAGAACTTGCTTGGCGGTCTGAATTACAAGCTCCAATGGATGGAAGAACAATGAACAACATAGAATGAAAATGTTGTTAAACAAGAATGAAGTTCTACTTCAAAACTTTGTCATTATCATACAAATAATATACACTTACAGAACTTGACAAGAACAGTTTGAATTAGAAGCTCCAATGGAAAGTATGGAAAGACGATGAACACGGCTAAATTCTAAGCTCCATGGAATGAAAACAATGGCTTCTAAAAAGGTAGAAAGTGGGTAAGTGAAGTAGGTAATAAAATTAAATGATAGTTGTAAAACAACGGCGTATTGGACGAAAAATTGAACAGTAACAAATTTAAAACTCTTATATTATTGTAAGTATATATATATTATAGAATTTGGAACAAATAAATGAATGTTAATTTTCGTAAAATTATTTACTGTCATTTATTTAAAATATGTGGGTATTTTGTTCTTGAGATAGTACGGTACATTTGATATAAAATATGTATAATAATGACATATTTGTATAATATATACAATATAAATTATAGAATTCAATTGATAATCTACATTTGGATCCTATTAAATTGCTTCAGCAATGGTACTCGATTCCAAGTGAGTGTGATAGTAAATATCATTTATAATTTCACTAATTGGAATATGTTAAATGAATATGTAGATATATATAGTTTTTGATGCGTAGGCTGCACACGTAGGTATTACTTGAATAAATTTTTTACATGTATTATATGTAAATAATAAATATGAAAAATATATTTCCAACACAGTAACAAAGTAAATTTAACAAATACGAAAAAATTAAAATAAATAAATAAATAAATAAAAATTCCAAGAGACCATGTTGTCGAGCCGTACTGATAATCAAAACAATATTTATTTTTTTTATTTTTGATTTTTTACTCTACAAACATTTAAATTTTGTGGTTATTGTTTAATATATTTTTAAACACTGTTTATTAGAACAATTATTTTTTTCTTTTGTTTACGCTTTAAATTAAATTATTTAGTGAGTGGACAATTTTTTTTAATAATATACAAGAATAAATAAAATATAACGCATATATGAAAGAAAAAAAAAGAAAAATAATTTCATAAAGCTGTGAAAATTGAAGAAAAGTTTTGAATAGACAAAGACTCTAAAAAAAAAAAAATTGTGAACAAAATTAATTTTTCTCAACCATTAAAATATTCCCCTCTATTTAATCAAATCCCTTCTCTCTCTCTCTTCCTTTTTCTCTTTCTCTCCACTTTGTTTTCATAAAGCACACGTTCTAGAGATGGGGATGGGGATGGGGATGGGGATGGGGCGGGGGCGGGGGGGGGGGCGGGTAAAATACTAATTTATCTCTCCGTTTAATTAATTAATTAACTTTTAATATATATTTTTATTTTTACATGTAATTTAAATTTTAAAAATAAAAAAAATAAAATAAAATAAAAACATTCGGACGGATTCGAGATAAAGACAATGATTCCGTCCCCTTGGTTTAGTAATCCCAAGGATCGAAGCGTTTTTTTTTTTTTGCCATCTCTAACTCGTTCCCTAGACCCGTGACCCCACCGCATTTAGTAATCCGTGCCTTGAGTTTTTGTCCTTTGCCTTTTGCTTTTGTATTTGCTAGTTTTTGTTTTTGTTTTTTGCCTTTGTATTTGCAGTCTCCATTAATCTCCATCGACAAATTTCACATTGCAGAGAGAGATATCAAAAGTCCAAAAATTTCCAATCTGAAAATTCATCGAAAATTTCTTCCAAATAAATCTTCAGGTATGTTTATTTTGAATCGTTTCTTTTTTAGGATTTGATTTATTTTTTACGATTTATTTGTTCTTTTACTTATTTTGATAATGATAAGTTTGGGCTGGAAATTTATTAGTGTCATTTTTTATTTATAAATATGCTGTATATGAGTATGTAACCACTGTGGATCTAGTAATAGTTAGTTCTTTTTTATTTGAAAATGGAGAATTTGAAATCGGTGGTTAGTGGTTGATGGCTATATATGTTGATTATGGAATTAAAATTTACTTATGATTATTTTGGTAAGTTGTAGAAATTTAATATGATATAAAATACCTGGTATTTATACTATGAATTATGATTATTCATATACATTATATACTATAATGCTATGATTATTTATATACATTATATATACATTTGATATGAACTTAGATTAGATATGTTAACTTTTTTTTGTTTTTGTTTTTTTGGCATTTTTGCAGATATGGATGTTGAATATGTTGTTGCTGATAATCTTAGATTAGTGGACAAATCACACATATTAGTAATTTAAGATATGTACATGTTGTTATTGGAAATTATAATCACCATCAACTCACTAAATTTATGAATAATTGTTTTTCTTATTTGAAGATTTGCGGGGGTAGGCAATTGCAATTTAGCGGTAAATTAGTACATGAATTTCTTTTGAATATAGTACATACAAATAAAATAAATAAAATTTGGTTTAAAGTGAATAACCAATTACTTAGATTTGGACTTCATGAATACTGTTTGATATCAGGATTGATAAGTTATGATAATTATGATACTATGTCTATATATAGTGTGTTGGAAAAACATAAACTTCGTAGGAGGTATTTTAACAATGTCTCACACATATCTTTGAATGAATTGGAAAATAGTTTTATTAATTGTAACCATGAATGTGATAAGTATAAGCTAGGATTAACTTTACTTATAGAAGGACTTCTAAAACCCATGGATAGGAAAAAAATAAACATACAAACATTATCATTGGTTGGCAATTGGAGGTTTGTTATGAGTATCAATAGGGACGATAATTTTTTTTACACTTCTTCGTTCTTTACTAATCTCTTGGGAGCGGCGCGCAGCAAGGGCGGAGGATGGTGAGATTTTTAAGTATACCATATATGGTTTTCCCCTTGTATTTTAGGTGTGTAATTGTATTTCATGTATTTATTTTTTTTACCTATTGTGATTATATTATTATCAACAGTTTTATGTTTTGTTTATAATATTTACAGATATGGATCTATGAGGCATGTCCTCAAATAGGTGAAAAATTTGTTGTGAAATTACAAAATACGTTTCATGTATTTTGAATTGGGATGCACATCAAAAAATACAAGGAAGTGATATTTCCAAAATTTTCAACTCTACCGAGGTTTGTTAATATATGTTTTAATTATTGTGTATAAATGTACTTGTGTATGTTATTGTGAGAATTGTTGTAATTTGAATTATTATTTTTTGTAGATTAATGTTGTACCAATACTTCATCCAACTCAAGAAAAAGTAGAACAGCCATATGTGTATACAATAGTTTTATTAGACGGTGCAGTAGATGTTCGTTTTGATCCCATTGTGCACCAATTTGAATATGAGGGACAATAGTTTCATGAAGTTGGAGAAGAAATGGAAGATGAAGATATGGTAGAACCAGTTGTACAACTAGTTGAACCAGTTGTGGACTATGGAAATGTTGATCATAGTTGGTCACCCTATATATATAGCGAGTTACCAAGGGAAAACTGGCCTCCACGAAATGTTACTTATACGGACTATGCATGTGAACAAAACATCCCTGAAAACATTCCTCAAGGTCCTTCAAGTTCAAGTTATGAGTACTCGATGATTATGCTACTAATGAACACTTGAGTTCTCTATTTGCTGAGCAACAAGCCTATTTTGATGATCGATTGGATGAACAACGATCTTACATTGATAGTACAAAAAATGAATTATTGCGGTAACTTTGATCGACTAGAATCACACAGCAACAAAGATGTAAATGATTTGCAGTAATACATAGATACAAAATTTGAATCATTTCAGGATGAACATAGTAGTTATTTTGGTGGTTTGAGTGATGATTTGTATAGAGAGATGCAAAGTTCTCTCGTACTGATTCATAGAATGTTTGAGGGGATGAAGATTGATAAACCTAACACTAGTGGTGATGGTGATGAAATGGAATGTGAGGCGGTGTCATCCGGTTACGGTTACATTGTCATTCCAATATTGTGCGACATTGACAAAAAAATAAAAAGTGAGTTTTTTTTTAGTTGGATGCATCGTGCAAAAAGTCGATAAGTTATAATATTTGATATAATTATTTAACTTATCAATTTTTATATTTATCTAATATTATGATTGTTTGTGATGTAATAGAGATGTTATACAATTGCACGGTGGTTACACCTTGTCAAAACAAAGACTACAAAATCTTGGCAATCCACGAATTTGCATTGGAGCCCGAGGTAAAGAATAAATATATTTTATGATTCAAAATGTATCTAAGGAAATGTACTTATATTTATTACGGTTGTGTTTGAAAAGGAAATGGACAATGCAATGATGTTCATAAGAGCAATAAGTTTCAATTTTCTAGATATATTTTCAGATAAGTATGCAGTTTTGAACACTGATTTTGGATCAATTATTCTACATGTTCGTGCTAAAATGTTGGATCCCAGGGCCAATTTCTGCAATGTGCTTCTTCTTCTTGTTCTTGTTCTTGTTCTTCTGTTGATAACATTATGTAGGGATATGTATTCATAATCATAAAAATTTTAGTAAAAAATGGAAGGATTGTAATAACTTATTGTGGCCTTATTTGATCAACAATAAATATTGGGTTATGTTCTATGTGGATTTGAAATCTTGGAAGCTTACAGTAATTGACAATAACCCGCATTTTTATAATGATGGATCTATATATCCCCATGTTGTTCCATATATTAATATCATTTCAGACATAATTCAGAAGTATATATCTTCCTCGAAAGGCGGATCTTCTAAAAAGAAGATTGAGCCATTAGAGTACTGGAGGAAGTCATCTATTGATATACCTCAACTTCGATGATATATGTAATCAATTCAAATGATTTATTTGATTTTTAATGATATTCATGTATACTTACTACATTTTTAAAAATGTTATTTGCGATGATAGCGGGATATTTGTAATCAAATATGTGGAGTGTTTATTAGTTTGGAATATCTTTGTATCTTTGTTACAAAGGACAAAATAAGTACATCTGACGTAAACTTATACTTGATTTTTTCATAAGAATTTTTTTTTTCTTTCCATATGAACATAGTTAAATCATCTTTTGATTTGTGTTCATTTGTTAAGATGTATTTGATGATACAAATCATTATAAAATGTTACTATTTTGATTAATTTGATTGATTTGATATTTAGAGGTTTGTTTAGTTAATTTGTTAGTTGTATTTTATTAGTTACCTTGATGTTGAATGTGATTATATTTTATTGATTATCTTGTAGTTTTTTTACACACGAATATTATGCTGGGCGATCGCCCAGCCTTATTCTAGGTGATCGCCCAGTTCAATGAATTTGGCAGAACCCAGGTGGGCGATCGCCAACTAAATGTAGTGGGTGATCGCCTAGTGTAGTGATTTGAGTTCTATAGGTTCTGCTTATACTATTCGGCACAGGGCGATCGCCCATGTTAATTTTGAAATTTTTTATGTTTTTTTGTTTTTATTTTTGAAAAAAAAAATTACCTTTTCAAAAATCAAAAATTTATTATTTTTGCTATAAGACATACATCATGAAACTAAAGCTAAGAATTTATGAAATTAATAGTTATTTTATATCTTCACAACCATAAAGAAGCGGAGTTAGCCCTTATAATGGTATATCAATACCACACTTTAATGTTATCCAAATCTTAAATGCTTGTAGATGAGGCAAATATAGGTTGTACATAAAAAGAAAATAGAAACAAAATTATAAATCAAAAATAAACAACAAATTTAACAGATTTTTGTGTGCACAATTTACAAATATGGTAAATATGTTTATAAAATCTGCGATAGAGAGCATATTTTCGTTTGTTATAATTTGACAACATGGATTATTTTATTCCCTGTCATATTATGCAAAAATTGCCTTTGTGCTATTGACAACTTTTTGAGTTTCAAGAATAAGCATGCTTGTTGTTACCAAGTAGTGTGAATGTTTTAAGATGAAACACAAAAAATTCTATTGGTTTAGAAATGGAATGTCTTCTATCAAATGGTTTTTTCCTTTATGTATGAATTCTATTAACGAGCCAGCTCGACAACTAATTTTGTCAAGATGCTCGATATGCCTTGAAGATTATAATTATTGAACTTAGAAATATTTTTTGAATTTGACTGTTGAAAACCAAAACTAACGTGAATTTGCTATTTTATGGCTCAGTTGTGAATTGATTTGTATGTTCTTATTTATGGATTTGATTACAAACTTTTCAAACATTTCTATTTTTTTTTTTTGTTAATTTATGGATATGTTTGTAAACATGACAAATATTTCTATTTATTTTTTTGTTATATCGATAATTTTGAAAATTGTAAAGATTGAATAAAAGAAATTGTATTGCTGTTTGGAGAAGAAATATTGCTATGTTTTTTAAAAATAAAACGAAACTCACAAATCTAAAAAAAAAAAAAACATAATTCATTAACTCTTGACATGGAGTTTGTCGAGCTGCTCCAACCTGGAGTCTATCGAACAGCTCGACAAGCTCCAACCTAAAGTTTAATGGAGTTTGTCGAGTAAACTCGACAGGCTCAATTTCTTTCTCAACCTATTCTTGGAACAAAAAAATCAAAAAAATTATAATTGTATATAAAGATGATTCCAAATTCAATGCTACATACCTATAAATGTATTCAATTTTATCTAACTTGTCAACATACCATTTTTATATTACAAATATCTTTGTGCTCACACATATCAACATATTCATCTCAAATAATCTATATAAATTTATAGATGTTACAAAGAATAATATTATAAATAATTAAATAATTGACAAACAAATTTAAAAATGAAAAACTTAGAGAGTCATCTTCACCAAACAGTGAAAGCTAGAATGGCAATACATAATTGTGATTTAAAAAATTTCTTGTAAACCAAATAAATTCTATAAGTGAAGAGTGGAGTTATTCATAATGTAACCAGTGTTACCTAATTAATTTTGGAAACAAAAAAAAAAAAAATTTAATGTGAACAGTGGAGTTATTCAAAATTTTGTTAGAAAAGTAGAATTTAACAAAAAAAATGTTATATCCCTTAAAAATAATGAATCTTTCACAACTAACTAAAAATTCCTTTGTCATCTAACAATTTTGTATTTTCCAGCCGTGATTCACTCAACCCACCCCACTCAACCCACCCCACTCAACCTACCTTTAATTAATCTCACCTACCTACCTATACCTATTATTCAATTTTATCCACCCCACCCCACCCCACCCCACCCCACCCCCACCCCTTTAACAACACCGTGATTCAATTCTTTTCACTTCTAACCTACCTACATTTTCATTTTTATTCTTCATTTACATTCATTCGAGTTCGAGAGTTTAAAGGTTTGAAAGTTTATCATCTCAAAATCATCAAAATTTTTGTAATAACAACATAATCCAATCCTCTTAATAATTCTAATTCAATTATCAAATTTGTTTTTATTAAGCTAAATATTTTGGTTAAATTTATATGTGATTTTTTTGTAAATATTTTTGTTTATACAAAATTAATTTGTAATTTGTTTTGCATATATAATAGATAATTTGATTTATTTTTTGCGAGATATGGATGTTGAATATGTTGTGGTGAAAATATCAAATTTGGTATAGATGTGATTATGCAAAATTATAATAATCACCAACTTGCTAAATTTAGGAATAGTTATTTTGCGTATTTTGAAGATTTGCAAGGTGGACAAATGCAGTTTAGTGGTAAGTTAGTGAATCAAATGCTTTTGAACATTTTTGAACATGGTTAATTTAAATAAAAGAAATGAAGTTTGGTTTAGAGTAAACGGTCAAGTAGCTAGATTTGGAATGCAAGAATATTGTTTGATAAGTGGATTGTTATGTCGTGATAATTCTTATAATTTGACTACGTTGTTGGGTAAACATAGACTTTGTAGGGGTGGTTTAATAATTCATTGCATATATCGTTGAATGAATTGGAAGTTGCTTTTATTAGTTGTGATTATGAGGATAATAAGTATAAGCTATGATTGGCTTTACTTATAGAAGGAGTTCTAAGACCCATGGAGAAGAAAAAAATAAATACAAAAACATTATCATTAGTAGACAATTTGAAAGTATGTTATGAGTATCCATGGAGACGTTATTCTTTTTCACTCCTTTATTAATCTCTTAGGGCGCCAGCAGCAAAAAGGCGAGTGATAAAAAGTGGCGAGATTATGAAGTATACTTTAAATGGGTTTCCTCACATATTTCGGTGAGAATAATTGTATCTTGGCGTCATTAAATTTTATAATTTATTGTAGATTATATTATTTTGATAAGTTTCTTCAATATATTATAATATATATTTGTTTTATTTATAGTTATGGATTTATAGTTGTTCCCACGTATTTTGAATTGGTATGCACATAAAAGAATACATTATTTTCGATTTTTCAAATCTACGAGGTTTGTAAATATATGTTTTAATTATTATGTATAAAATTATTGTATGTTGTTGTTAGAATTGTTGCTATATCAAAAATATTTTTTTTGTAGATTGTGATTCTGCCAATACTTCAACCAACTGAAGAGAAGCATAACAACCATATGTTTATTCAATGGTTATATTAGAAAACATAATCGATGCTCGTTTTGATGCGGTTGTGCATGAATTTGTGTATGAGGAACATGAATTTGGTCAAATTGGAGATGAAATGGGCAGTTAAACCAAGATATCGTATAATCGGACATAGGAAATGTTAAAAATGTTGGTGATTATCAACGTTGGTCGCCATATATATAGTATGAATTATCTACAAATAACTTGTCTGCATCACATGTTCCTAATATAGATTACACAGAAGAAAACATTCATGAAGGCCCTTCACATTTAGGTTATGAGTATGTTTATTCTGATCATTATGCTACTAATGAGCACTTGAAATCACTTTTGCTGAGCAACAATGTTATTTTAATCATCAACTTGTTAGTATAAGAGATGATTATCGACTTGCTACTATAAGAGAGGAGTTATTGGAGTAGTTTGATAATTTAAAATCTTCGGTTAGTAGTAGAGATGTAGGTGATAAATATGAAGAAATGTAGCGGCATATTGATACAAAATTGAAATCATTAGAAGTTGAACAAAGTGCTCATTTTGGTAGTTTACGTGGATGATTTGCATAGAGATGCAAAGCTCTATTGTGCATATTTAGGGAATGTTTAAGAGGATGATGATGGAGAAACATACCATTGGTGGTGGTGATTGTGTGGGCATGAAGCAACACTTGTTAATCTGTGATACCACAACATGGGAAGCAAATTGTGGCATCTTCGTCTATTGAGATTCTAGACATTCCTATATTATGTGTTATCAATAAAGTTAGAGAAAGTTATTTTGTTAGTTGGATGTATCGTGCGAATACTTGATAAGTTATGTTTGATATGGTTATTTATCTATCTATCTCGTTATTTAGTTAATGTATGATTATTTGTAATGTTATAGAGATGTTGTACAAATACCTGGTCAACCGTTGTCGAAATTGACGAATCGAAGGTTACAAAATATTAGCAAGCCTGCATTTCCATTGGAGCCATGGGTAAAGTATATTTATGTTTTCTATTCTATGTTGTATATTGTATGGTAATAAATTGTGTTTATATTATATTGTTATATTTGTGTATAGGATTTAAACATTTAATGTCTTTTTGATAAGAGTAAGAACTCTTAAATATCCAAATATATTTTCAACAAGTTATGGAGTATTGGATTGTTCTTTTAGACTACTTATTGGTTTTATTGGGCGAAAGTGTTGGATCCCGAAGGACATATAGTGCAACATGCTTTGAATTGATTACCATGGCTCAATGCGATCATATATACATATGGTGCTATTCCTATATATTATGAAAAAAATGGGAGGAATGTGAGCAATTATAGTGTATTTACTTAATTTTTATTGATATTTGCGGTGATAGTGGAATATTTGTGATTAAATATGTAGAGTGTCTTTTAGTTGGAATATCTCTAGATGATGTTGTAGAGGATAAAATAAAAATTTATAGGCGAAAACTTGTGCAAGATTTTTTAATAATGAATTTTTTTTCTTCTCAAGTGAACAAAGTTAAAGTTAAATGTTTGTAATTGATTTGTTATAAAATTAATAGTGTATTGTTATTTGAAATAACTTATAATTTTATTATATATTGTGGACATATTCTTTATGTTTAGATTTAGGTTTGAAAAGCTTGATTCTTGAAATTTTTTTATTGTTATTTTTGACTTTGTTAAAAAATTTGATCATTTAAATATTTTACAATGTTTTTTCTCTCAAACTTAAATTGTTTTGTTAATGGACAAAGTTTTATTTTTTGTTCCACATAGTGAAGAAAATTTGATCATTTCTTTATATATATATATATATATATATATATATATATATATATATATATATATATATATATATTTCATATTTGTAAAAAATTTGATCATTATATTATATTAGATTATGATTGTATTTCAAATATTTTACAAGTTTTCTCAAATTTAGCTTTTTCTTCTAGACTCTGGTGTTGTTTGTTTTAATAAATAACTTTGTTTCTCTAAATGTTTATTTTAAATTTTAAACACATTAAATTATACTCATCAAAATTTATTTTTTTCCTTTTGTTACTGGACAAAGCTTTATTTTTTGTTCCACAATGAAGAAAATTTAACAAAAAAAAAAAAAAAAAAAAAAAAAAAATTCGAGTAACTCGAGTAACAAAAAAATAAAATAAACAAAAACATTGTCGAGTAACTCGACAAAGTCTTTGTCGAGTACAATCAAATTTAATTTTTAATTTTTTATCTTTGTTGAGCGAGTACAATTAAATTGTGTTTTTTTATTGACAATCATTTAAATAATTTTTTTTTATTTTTTTTCTCTTATTGTTTATTTTATTTTTTAAATCCGTTCTAAGATATGTTGTCTAACTCGACAAAGTTAAAATTTTTTTTTTTTTTATAATTTACTGTACAAAGATTTAAAAAATTTTTATTTTTTTTCCTCTCATTATAATATTTCTTTTAATTGTTTTATTGTTTAACTTTTATTTATTCAATTTTTCCAATATTTATCACATTTCATTACTACAAATATCTTTAAAATAAATTTAAAATGTTCATTTGAAGCTAAAATTTAATATCTACAAAAATAAATGATATAAAAAACAAAACATTTTATAATTATAAACATAGATTACAAAATATGTTATATTAAAATCACAAAAAAAATAAAAATATGACATCAAAATAAAAAATGAAGGTTCAAAAAACATTCAAAAACTAAAACAATTTTGATGTCTATTCCAACAAAAACTTTCATATGGTAAAAATTCATTGAATTTTTTTTGTTGCTTGAAATTCCAGATTTCTCAAATTTTTTCTTGGTTGCAACCTGGAATATAGATCTTTTTGCTGGTGGTTCCATCAATTGAGTATCAGCTAGGATTACATGAGCTGGACTTACATCCTGTGCTCGAGCCTTTCTTTTGTCTTTGTCTTTGTCTTTGTCTTTATGTTCTCTTACTTCTTTTTGTGAATCTTCTCTTACTTCTCTCTTTGATGGATTCACAATAAAAACTATTTCAAATTTGCATTCAGAGGATTCCTGTGGTTGTTGTGGTATAGCTTTGACGTAGAATAATTCATCTTCGTCCATTGACAAACGCTTTAAATCAAGATTTGGTTTTTATGTTAAAGTAGAATTTTGTAAGTTGTTGCTATAAAATATTATATCATTTAGTTAATTGTAAAATAGTAAATTACCAATGTTTGATCCATCAAAGCTTCAACACTGGATTGCAAGAATATTGTGCGCGAGATTTCCAATAGTTTGAAACATTAATGTATTCGATGA
This sequence comes from Forsythia suspensa, assembly GCA_023638005.1. Classification (NCBI taxonomy): domain Eukaryota; kingdom Viridiplantae; phylum Streptophyta; class Magnoliopsida; order Lamiales; family Oleaceae; genus Forsythia; species Forsythia suspensa. Next base: position 33,525,713 of record CM042666.1, read on the forward strand.
GATCCATCGATTTGCAAGTACACCTTTGCTCTATCAAATAAATATGTTATTAAAATAAATTAAACATATGAAAATGAAACTTTAAAAAAAAAATTAATTGAGTAAATAAATAAAGTATGATTACCTTGGAACCGCTTTGCTTCAATACATTTACGAAAAAAACACACCGATGATAGACATCACAATAATTTTCGCTTGAAATTTTGTTGCAATTATTACAACTTATATACCGAATGTTTGGTTCTAAACTTTAACAGAAGCTTTTCCTTTGATCCAGAAAAATTGTTTCTGAAGGGAAAGCAATGTATAAATAATTATATTGAGCATGGTTTAAAAATATAATAAATTAGTTTAAAGCATAAAATTGTTGAGTATGCACCACGCTTTTCAACCCCTGAATACTTCTGATTTCAATAAACTTGCTTTCATCATTTGGAACAGATACATTGGAAGATGTTAAACTTAAATAGTATTTATCTGATACAATATCATCAATGATTTGAGAATTTGTGTGTGCCCTAGTAACACAATAGATTAATTATTGTTAGAAATATAATAAATGTATAATAGATGAAAAAATGAATATATTTGGAATATTTACCAAAATTTTAACTCCTCTACAATGTCAAATGTTCCATCAATGAAGAAAGAAGTATCTGCCTTTGTTGACAATGAAACGCCTGAAATATATATTCAAAAGAAGATTGAGAATAATGAGTGTGTGGATATATATTGATTTTGCAAAAATATTATACAAAATAATGAGTTTAGTAAAAATGATTGATTACCATTGAATGATGTTACTTTCAGATGTTTTGCAATAAGAACATGTTTTTTTTTCCAGATTTTCAGAGATGTATTTGCATTCATTGTCCACAAATGCTTCCCACATTGTTAACAAAATAGTTTCAAACCAATTATTTATATTATATTTTGGGTATTGGTAAGAGGAATCTCACATTGAATAGAACGTGTGCGAGTTGTAATAAATGAAGTAATAAATATAGTCATACCTTTTGTTCATGAGTACTACATCTTGTACCTGACATTGTTTTCCATAACGTGTTTGAAGAACCCTACGGGTTTGAGATCAATTACCATTGCAACTATTCCTAAAAAGTATATTAATATAATCGACTTAGCTTTAGTGTAGTGTAATAATAAAGTTGTAGTAATTACTTACTTATATCTATGTTAGAATCCATATATTTTGGAAAATCTTCCAACTTAGTAGAGTTATATGTAGACATCAATAGATTCTTTGTTGTTTTCTTCAATGAGGCATACTCTAGTTACATACGATATTGTCCATTGTACTTCTCACGATTTTGATTTGTATTTTGCACTTGTTACTTTCACCAATGCATTTGACATCAAATAAGGTTTTCCCAAGATCAATTCATCTTGAAAAGCTATGATGTTTTGATCATACAACATTACTGAGCTGTTGATCCACGGTAAATAAATAAATTTGATGAATAAATAAATTTCATAAAGTTATCCATGTTCAAATTTGGAAATTTACCTCCGAGTCCATTAGTATCAAATTTTGATATTTTGTTGGACTTATTTTAGCAGTTCTTGGTGAAAATTTCTCAGCAACAACAACTTTTACTGTCCATCTAGTCGTTCTAGGAGCAACTTCACGAATTAGTTAATATTGAGTACTCATGTTGTAAGAGATTGTAGGAGATTGAGAAGTTTAAATATTTGTTATAAATAAAATTAAAGTTTGAAGATTCAAAATACAAGAGTATTTCAGAGTATAAATAAGATAATGTAGATAGATATATAAATAGATGTGAAATAGTACTATATACACACGTGTGATATTGATTTGTATTGATTTATATTTATATTGCTCAACATCATGCTTGAAAGACTATAGTATGACAATTTAGCATACTAAGTATGGTTGTCCTATTTTTAGGGGTAAAAAGTATAAGAAAGTATAGATTTTAGTAAAAAAAAAAATGTTATAACTTGTAGAAGTAGAAAATAGATGTGTTTGAGTATTAGTGGGTAGTATAAAGTGGTAATGGTTATATGATAGGATAGTAGAGTAGTTATATCATATCAATTTACAACATTTCATTAATAAAAATAATAAAATATATTTAATAGAAAAAAAAAAGAAATAAGTCCAAAGAATGTAAAAAAAAATAGGCACAAAATGAGACGTAAATGAAATTTCTATAGCTAAAACATATCCAGCAAACAATTTAGCATTAGCATTGTAGAAAATATATAATTGCAAATTGAAAAAATGAAAAAAAAAATATAAACTTTCAAATATTTAATGTGAAATGAAAAATATAGAAAAAAAAAATTGCACTACAAAATTCAGATTTGATTTTGTCGAGTAAACATAAGCTTGTCGACTTAACTTGACAAAATCCTTAGAGTTTGTCGAGTTAACCGGACAAACTCATAAAAAAAAATTACATTACATAAACATGAATCTAAATTAAATGCTACGTACACCTAATTTTGTGCTATAAATGTATCTGATTTTAGCTAAAAATATGTAAGTGCTAAATAAAATGCTATTCTCAAGCATTTTAATATATTTCACATATAAAATAACTAATATCAAATAATCTATAAATAAATAAATCTTAAAATTATTGTCGAGTTAACTCGACAATGTTAATTTTTTATTACCCTACAAATATTTAAATAATTTTGGTTTGCCTTTTTTTATTCTTTTATTGTTAAATTTTTTTTAAAACCTTTTTAATTACACAAATTTTTTTTCCTCCTATAGGACAAAGTTTTTTTTTTTTTTTTTTACATTAATTGTAAAAGGGGTGGGCGGTCGCCCGGGTTATTAAAATTTTTCAAACTATATATATATATATATATATATATATATATATATATATATATATATATATATATATATATATATATATATATATATATATTTTGTAAGTAAGCTTGACAAAAATTGTTACCTAACACTATTGAGCATCTCGACAATAATTCAAATAATTTTTTTTTTTTTTCAAAAATTGTGCAAAATTACGTTTACTTGTTTCAATTTACCAAAAAATGATTGAGTTAATAGTGTTATTTTTATAGGTATTTATGATTATGAAATCCCGTTTGTTTTGTTTATATTTTAGATTTTGCTAAGAGTCTATTTCATTTGAATAATAATTTTGATTTTTAAATTAATATGAACAAATGTAACTTTTAATAAGTAGTTCCACGACAATTTAAAATTTCTTTTTTTCTTCAAAAAATTGTGCAAAATCAATTTTATTTGTGTCTATTTAGTATTTACCAAAAATAATTGAGTTATAGGTATATATGATTTTTAAAATCCCATTTTGTTGTCTTCTTATTTCTGTCTTCAGAGGGATGGTATCTTAATGTAAATTTTTTTGTTCAAACAAAAGATTTGATGAGTTAGTTGATTATTTTCAAATATTTCCTATGAAGAAGAACAATGTTAACTAAATTATTTTTGGTAAATTGATAGATGATTTTATGCGTTTTGTTAAAAAAAAAATGTTATATGGGCCCTTTATGCATGAATTGTTCTTTGATCGGTTTTTCTTTATTTAGAATCTGTTGAAATTTTCTAAATCCCTAATGTTGTGGAGCATTTCGACATTAGTTGTGGAGCGATTCCACAACAATGTTGTCGAAACCTTTCGACAACTAATTTTATCTTATAATTGCCTTCAAAATTCTAAAAATTGAATTTAGAAATATTCATTACTGTTGCTATTATTTATGGATTTGATTACAAATTTTCAAACATCTCTATTTTTTTGGTTATGTTTATTTATGGATCTGTTTACAGACATGACATATATTTCCATTTATTTTTTTGTTATGTTAATGCAGCGTGTTATGATAATCTTGAAAATTGTATAGATTGAATAAAAGAAAATGTATAGATGAAATATTGCTATGTTTTTTAAAATAAATGAAACTAAAATTAATGGACATAATATTTTTTTTTTTTTTAAAAAAATAGGTCTTTTCTATTACACAAGTTTATATTAATTAGAAATTAAATGAAGTAAAATTACCTAAATTTAATCACAAAATAAAACATTCAAGTTGACAGTTTAAAATTTTAGTTAACAAAGTATGTAGTTATTGTGAATAAATTTAAAATGTTTATTTCAAGTTAAAATTTGAAATTAACAACAAAAATATTTTCCAAGTAAAATAAATAACATATATAACAAATATTCTATAATTATAAACATTAAGATAAAAAAAAGATCACATAAAAAATATGAAGTAATATTCTTAGAAGAACCCATGTCAAGTTCAAAAAATATTCAAAAAGTAAATCTTGACTAATCCTGTTTTTTCCTTTTCCTTCGTGTCTAGTTCAAAAAAAGCTGTTAACACTGAAAATTCAATGATTTTTTTTTTTTTTGCTCTCAATTCCATATTTCTCAAATTTTTCCTTTGCAACTTGTACATCAAGGAATCTAAATGGAACAAAGATCTTTTTGCTGATGGTTCCGAATCAGCTATATCTTCTGCTTTCCTTTGTCTTTATCTCCTATTTGTGATGGATTCACAATAAAAAGTATTTCAAATTTGCACTCTAGAGATGACTGATGTGGTATAGCCTTCACATAGAATACTTCATGTTCATCCATTGACAAACACATTGAATCAGCACTTGATTTCAAGGTCTGTTGATATAAAATTTTATAAGTTGTGTTATAAAGGCTTATAATATGTTGTTAAGTGTGAAAGGTAAGTGCAAAAATAAAAATTAGCAATGTTTGCTCCATCAAATTTTGAGCACTTGATTGCAAGAAATATTTTCTTGAGGCATTAATGCTACATACTTGTAAATGTATCTAATTTTGTATAACTGTCAATATACCATTTTTATATAACAAATATGCTATGCTCACACATATCAACATATTGATCACTAATGTTTGATATAAATATATAGATGTTACAAGGAATAACATAATAAATAATTGACAAACAACTTTAAAAGTAAAAACTTACGATGGTTCATCTTCACCAAATAGTGAAAATTTGGAATGACAAGATTGGCAATACATGATTTAAAAATTTCTTGTAAACCGAATAAATTATATAAGTATACTACAAATGCACGAAGCTAAAATTTCTTTATAGACAACATTTTTGGTACATCTTAAATATAATTTTGAATGTTCAATTGGCTTTATCAACACTTGAATACAACTAATTGTTATAGCTCTAGATAATGCTACATATAAGCATCCATGTGAAAATCTGATTACGGAAGATATAAACCAACAAAATTTAGAGTTTGTCCCTTAGCTTTATTTATTGTCATTGCAAAACATGGACGGATAGAAAATTGTGTTCTTTTAAAAAGAAATGAATTTTTATCACTTTGAAGAGGTATAAATAGTATTATTGGTAAAAAAAATATGTTTTTCTTTATATTCTCCAATAGAAATTTCAGCATGGATAACATTACGTTCAAATGATCGACAGATTAATCTTGTGCCATTACATAATCCTTCTGAATGTTTAATATTTTTAAATAATATAACATGACAATTTATTTTTAATACAAGTTCATGTGGTGGAATACCATTTGGAGTTAAAGTATTTAAAAAATATTCATGGATCGTTTGATCTATTTTTCCAATGTTTCATCATAACTATAATATGTAAATGTTTCTCTTGATATTTGTTTAAGTAAAATATTGTTTATTAAATCGACACATTCATTTTTAGGAGTTAAAATTACTCTATTAATCATTGTATCTAAATTTGTAACATGATCTTTTAAAATTGGAAATACAATGTCAATCAATTTTTTAAAAAACTAGTATTCTTCTTCAAATGGTATGGTTATTTCATTAAGAAGCTTAATCATGCCACATGTATGTTCTATCTGAATTCCATCACCTATATCAAGTAGTATTTGGGAAAATAATGGATCTAATTGTGCTCTCATATTTTGGACTAATTGAAATTTTGTAAAATGTAGCCATAGGCTAGAATAAACTATACTTGCCAGCATTATCTTTTCTTTGTTTTCTTTTTTGAATAACTGGTAAAACTTGTCTAAAATCTCCGCCTAGGACAACAACCTTCCCACCAAATGGTAAATTACTTTAATTAATATCTTTGAACATTTTATCCACAGCTTCAATAGCATAGCGATGCACCATTGGTGCTTCATCCCAAATAATTAAATTTGTCATTCGAAAAAGACATGCCAATGCAGATTGTTTACTAATCGAACAGCTAATGTCACTATTCATTTCCGAAGGAATTTTAAATCTTGAATGTGCAGTTCGTACTCCAAACAACAAAGAAGATGCGATTCCTAAAGAAGCAGTAGCTAATGCTATAAGATTTTTAGATTTAACTGTTGTAAGTAATGCTTTATATAAAAATGTTTTACCTATTCCACCTGGCCCATCTATAAAAAACATTCCAGGCTTACTATTAAATACATGTTCCAAAATTTGATCATAAGCTATTTGTTGTTCTTTATTTAACATATTTGTATACAACACATCAGAAGCTCCAGTTACAACGTTTGCCATTTCTTCAGTAATTATATTAGCTAATCTTTCTTCTTCTTCTTCCATAGTTATTTGATAGGATACAAGGGAATACTCATTTATATTTTTACCTTGTTGTTCTAATATATGATTAATATCATGTAGAGCTTTAATTTCAGCATAGATAATAGACAAACCTTCATTTACATAATCTTCGTACATGAAGTTTTGAAATTTAATATGATTTTGGATCATCAGGTCCACATAAAGTTAATATTGTAGCAACTAAACGTCATAAACAAGAAAGCATCGATAAGTAATCGCTTGTTCTAAACACATCTCACAATAATTATCACCGTTTAGTAAGCCATGTGCAACAGATGCTTCATGAAAAGATAGCATAGAAACACCATTTACTATTTTTAAACTTTCATATGATGTTGGTCCCCTAATATGATTAAGCAAAATTAAGTAAATAATATCTTTCACCTTCAACTATATTAGTTGCAACTAATCTCTAATTACATTTCCACATTTTCTTTTAGTCCATACCTTACTTTGTCCATCCTACACAAAATATTGGAGAAATTCTCTATACAATAATGTTTTTGCTAATTCATAGCATGTATTCATTTTGAAAAATTCGATTAGCATTGTTAGTTTTCTATAATCATATCAACAATATTTGAAAAATTTTCGAAATGCTTATCGTTACTAAATGATTATTTTCAAGATGTAATTGCAATGATATGACTGATGGAGAAATTTCTGATAAAATAAATCCATATATTCTCTACATTGCTTCAGGTGGATAAATCCACCTAGTAGATTGATATCTTTCAATTTCATCAGTAATATCATTTTTATCATTATTTACACAAAAACTTACCTTATCATGTCCTTTGTATACGTATTTATATAAATATTTTATTGCTTTTACGGTTGAACATATTTCTACATTGATATGACAATCATATTTGGCAGACAAATATGGATTATAAGGAACAACCCATCTATTATCTAATAAACTCCATTTAACAGTAACTGTTTGGTAAGTTTTGCGACGTCTATAATTTGGGTAAGAATTTTCTCCAAAAAAAGTTTTCATAACAAATTCCTTTGGATATTTATTTTACAATTTCCATTTTATTCATACAAACATTGTTTGGATTTAATATACTACAAGGATCATGCATCATATGTTTAACTACAACAAAATGTAAAGGAGAGTTTACATTTTTGTTAGGTATTTCACAAAAACAATTTGATCAATTAAATCAACATTATTAATTTTAAAACTTGATTTCAAAATTAATAGAAATGTGCATGTGGAATGCCTCTTTTTTGGAACTCTATTACATAAATATAAGTAGCAACTTCTCCGAAAATTTGTCTTTGTAATAAATTAATTTTTAATTCTTCTAATTTAGCTCTAAATATACGAGCAATTAAATCAGGTCTATTTTGACTAATATCATTATGTTTTAACTCATGTTTTATTTCATTCCATTTAGAGTTACAAGTTATTGTTAAAAATATATCTGATTTACCAAATCTTTGAACTAAAGCCATTGCATCCATATATCTTTTTTTATATCTCTATGACCACCAACAAAATAAGAAGGCAAAATAATTTTTCGACCTATTTTATAACATCTATTTTCACCATTTTCTACAATGTCAACAATTCTTTGATAAAGTTCAGCACGCATTTCATTTTGGTTTTTCCTAAAATAATCTAATCTACTTGTTTCAATTTTAACATACATATCAACCACGTATTGTTAAAAAAGTCTTCCAGCATGAAGCAAAATACATTTATTAGTATCTCTTACCTGTAACTTGTAACAGTAGTATTCACGACTAGAAACTTGTAATCTCTTTTTGGTCCTCTTCATAACTACAAACAAAGAAAGTAAAAAAAATAAGAGACTTCTATCAAAGTTCAATAAAGAACAATAAAATAATAAAATATAATAGATTATGTTTGGAATAATAACCTGCATTCTCGTTTTCAATTAATTCGTTTGCAGAATTTATAAAATTTATATCTAACAAATTTTCCATAACATTATAAGTATCAACACTATTTGGTTTGCACTTTTGGATACCTTCGTGCCATCCAGATTCACCAAAAGAAAATAACAATGGATATTGAAGAAGATCATAACAACCAAAATAGTAATGTATGTTATGTAAAGTATTAGAATGACAATGTATTGATATATCTCGTGCTCGAGTGGTAGTAGATGGATCTTCATCAACCCATATAGCAGCAACTTGTGATGCTGAGGGTATATTGTCCACTATTTGATCAAGTCCTGGGTCACATCTAATTTGTATTTTACATAATTCTAAAGAATTCATATTACTTAATGAGCAATTTTTTTTTGAATATGGATTAATATGTAATACATTTATTAATTTATGCAACATATATTCACAAAATTTATCAAATTTTTGTAACCTATGTTGTATTTCATTTTCGATATCATAAAAGAATAATTGTAAATATGAAGGAATGTTATCAACGGTATAATTGTATTTATATAGTGATAAACTTGTCCTTGAACTCTAATTGTATAAATACCTTTATATGATTTCCCAATATTTTTATCATATTTTACCCCAAATGATATAAGCATAAAGTGGTTATTATAATTACGTACATTACTTTTAAAATGTAAAGCTTGGTGGAATTGGTAGTATATAGCTCATACAATTCATCAGGTACATAATTTATTTTTAATTTAACTTTACCATCGCAACAACAAAAACATTTACTTTCTTTCTCAAATTTTTTAGCGTGACAATGCTTACAAATTGTTGGTATTTGTAATATATGAGTTTTTGTGGGAATATTTTGTATGTAAAAATCTTTACCATATTGATTGATATAGGATTTTTTGTAAGAATTGGTATTTACCAAATCATCATCAACTATATTACCTTCATCAACTATTCTCTGTTCATCAACTACAAAAATAAAAACTCAATCTATTATAATTTATACAAAATAAATTGCTGATATAATATATAGAATGAACTAATACTTGCGTGTTGTACTTGAACTACCTTGCAATATATGTGATCTCTTCTTCTTTGGTTCAAATTTTTTACGTTCTGCATACAATTGTCTCCTGCATTTATTGCGCAATTCTTTTTGTGCTTGTGCATCTATTTATCTACGCAGTACATGCATAATAGAAATAAGAAAAACTAAATAAATAAAATTGATAGTAACTAAATAAATAAAATTGATAGTTTGTCGAGTAACCAATAAAGGAAAAAGGAAAAATAAACAATAAAGGCCAAAAAAATAAAAAATAACAAAGAAAAATCTAAATAGTTGTCGAGCATTTCTATATCGACGATAAGATAAAAAAAAAATACTCAACATGATTGTGGAGTTAACTCGACAACATGATTGTTGAGCTACTAAACAACCATGTTGGTTGTCGAGCCGACTTGAGGACCAAGTTGTCGAGTTACTCCACAACCATGTTGGTTGTCAAGTAACTCTACAACTATGTTGTTGTCGAGTTAATTCAAGGAGAACGATAGTCCAAGAATAACTAACCAAGAGGGGGTGAATTGGTTTTCTAAAAATTTTAAAGTAAAATAACTTCAAACTAAGAAATTTAAGAAATAAAAATTAATCCACTAAAAATACGAGCACAATATAAATAAAAAAAAAAGGGAAGAGAGAGTGCAAACGACATTTGTATGGAGGTTCGATCCAACCAATGATCTACGTCCCCCGTTACCAAGCTCTCCAACACGAGCACGGCCTTTTCAATATCTTGATTGACTTATGGTGCAATCCAAACCCTTACAATGTATCTGGTGACTTACAAATAAGGAGCACCGATCCTTATACAATATTGAGCTTTCAAGGGACCTCAATACGACCCAAAATATAAAGAGATAAATTTGAGTATTTCTCTCTTGATGAATGATAAATACAAGTTTGGTTCTAAGAAAGACTAACACCTTAATGAATAGCAATAAATGAGAAAAGCTCAAGTTTTAGAAAAAAACTTTGTTGATAATGATAAATCAAAAGTTTGATTTGATCAAACAAAGTTTTTCAATGAGTGATGTTGAAGATATAAATGCAATAAAGTTTTGAATAAATTTTCTCAATATGATTCTCTCTATAAATGTTCTTGTGAGTGTTGTTGAATGATAATAAATGAAGAGGTATTTATAGAGATGAATTTTCACAACTTTCTGTTGAAACAGATGACCAGACGGTAGACCGGTCTGAAGGTCAGAATTAGCCGTTGGAACAGTAAAAATCATAACGGACACTTTTTGAAAAACGACAGTCAGACGGACGACCGGTTCACCCAAACGATGAACCGGTTCACTCCAAGCGGTCGATCGTTTCATCTAAACGGATGACCATTTCCAAAATTACTTTGTGGCTTTGATAAAAGTATTTTATGCATGTGATATCAACATAAGTTTTGTGCATAAAAATATTTTTGAGTTTTCATTCATTTAATTGCTAAAAGTCAAAGAGTTAATATCTTTACAAGTTTATCTAGAAATCTATTTTTCGATCTTGATCTTGAATCTTGAATTTGGATATTGAGATGCTTGAACTCTTGTATTGATTTGACTTTGATCTTTGACATTGCTTGAGAGTTCGATTTGTAGCCATTTGAATATTACTTGAAGATAGATTGTTAGTAAACAATATTAATTTGTTTGTTATAATCAAAACATTAAAGTTTAAAGTTAATCATAGGTCAACAATTTCCCCCTTTTGATTATGACAAATAATGTGATGTGTAGTTGAGAATATAAAGAATAATAAGATAAAATAAATCACATATATTCTCTCTTTCTTTTCAAGTAAGTATGGTTTGATAAATTTGTAATATGATATTATATTCTATTTAATTGATCCCATCACATATCAATTTACCAATTCGTTTGTCAAATTTTCATTTCATTTTATCACATCAAATTTTCATGACATATTGAATTTTCATCATATATCACATACATTTCATCACACTTTATCACATCAAATTTTCATCACATATCGAATTTTCATCATATATCAAATACATTTCATCACATATATATTTTCTCCTTTTTTCATAAACAAGAAGTTAAAATCGAAACGTTAAGGTAAACATATTCCCCCTAAATGAAACAAAATATGCCATTCATTGATAAATTTTGAAAGTCAAAGGCAAACATAGTTCAAAAGGTACATAAATGAAAACTAGAACATAAGATTGTTTTCAAAAACATAGAAACCAAAAAAAAAAAAAAAAAACTAGTTCTCCGGTGGAGGATGCGGAGGAAGCACGGCATCAAGACGTGAATGGAGAGCTCGAAGCAATGTAGTCATGCCGTCAACCGATTCTTGTAGATTTTCCACCGAGTGTTGTAACCCTCCCATTGTATTTTGTTGGCTAGCCTCCGTGTTGTGTAAGTCATGCACGAAATGTTGTAGGCCATCTACGGTGGTAGTCAATGAGTCAACCCGACCATTTAGAATATTGTAATGATCCTCGTTGAAGCTAGAGATAGAGGACGATGGTCTATGCGACCTCGGTCTCGCCGGAGGATCATTTTCTTCTTCATTCATTTATTCACCGCCCTCAAATGGAAAAGTAGAGGTCCCGACTCATCATCAAATCCCTTGGATTTTGCCACCCATTGTCCATCCTCTTTAAAGATTTTCATTCGTTTAAGAGTAAGGGTGTTGATAGTGTCGATGTTTTTGGGAAGAAGGGCGATAGCGTCATGGAAAGAGACTTCGAAATGTTGAAAGATTTTTGTAAGAAACATTCTGTAAAGGAGGGCCTTAGGCCTGGTTTACTGCGAAGGACGGAGTCCATATGATTTAGCATGATGTAAGAAAAGTCTAATTTTCGTCCAACTAGAATAGAATCAAGAAGAAAGACGTCGTAATGATTGACCTCATCAAGATGACCTTTCTTAGGGACGATGATATGAGAGATAATATTGTGTAAGACACGACACGGGAGTGTAAGTTGATTTGTCTTGAGGCGTCTGGCGACCTCGAGCTGTTTTTCGGTGACATGACAATATGCCTCAATCGGATTGTATCCCTCAAGATGAGGAATTGTTTTGGTGGTATATAGATGCATATCCCCATCCTCAAGATGAAGAATAGAATGAATAAGTTCTTGAGTAATTTTAATTCGTTTATTCCTAACTAGACATGTGATACCCGTCTCCGGAGAGAAAGTCATGTTCTTGTAGAAGTCTTTGACGATGGAGGGATAGACTTTATCATTTAGTGTGAGAATTGTAACCCAAACCATACCAACAAAAGGATCCTCTATATGAAATGAGGGGGCTTCAAAAGTAAATGAAGCAAGATCGACGTTCTTACCGATGAGAATCGGGCATTTGTCAATCCAATTTTCTGATGGAGAACCCTATTCTTCAGAGGATTGAAAAGGTGGCATTTTCCTCCTAGAGCGCTTGGCTGCCATTGTAACTTGAGGCATTATGATGGAGGCAGATGATTGAATCTAGGGTTTAAGTTCGTCCGTTTGAGAATGATTTTTGATAATGTGGTGGATAAAAATCGGGGATTTGTCGGTTGGGTGTGGAAATGAGATGTGTTTTGATTGAGCGTAAATTGGAAAGATTTTAGGAAGATTTGATGAATGGAAGAAGATTTGGGAAAGGAAATCGTGGGTTCTTGAAGAACAAGTGAAGAATTTGAAAATTTTGGGATTAAAACCACGATTTTCGATTGTCACGGTCGATCGAGTAACTCGGATGGTCGATTGTTTGAACTTAAAATTTCAAAAGAACTTTACATTCAAAGCGGATCCAAAGGCGGATCATCCGTTTGAGCTTAAGTGGACGACCGTTTCAACACGCGGTCGAGCGTTAAAAGTTTTCAATTTTAGAAAAGTCTCTGTTCAGCCGGACAATGATCCGGATGCACAATGGGTCATCTGTTTATCTTCAAACGGACGTCTGGTTGAAGGAGCGGTCGTCCGGTTGGACAAATTTGCAAAATTTTACCCGAAATCATCGATTTGGTCCCTTGTCAAATAGTTTTAAAACATTTTTGTCATATAAAATTCAATCAAATATATCATTCATAAATAGTTAGCGACATACTTAACATTCATCAATTATGCTAAGATTTAAGTCAAATATATGAAAATATTTCATGTGCTAATGGTTTGGGGAGAATATCGGCCAATTGTTTTTCAGTGTTTACAAACTCCAAAGTTATATCTCTCTTTTGTGCATGGTCTCGTAGGAAATGATGTCTAATCTCGATGTGTTTGGTACGAGAATACAAAACGGGATTTTTAGATAAGTTGATGGCACTAGTGTTATCACACATAATAGGACCATTTTCAAAAGATTTGTGATAATCACGAAGAGTTTGCTTCATCTATAGGATTTGAGCACAACAACTAGTAGCAGCTGAGATATATTCGGCTTTGGCAGTTGATAAAGCCACGGAATTTTATTTCTTACTAAACCAAGAAACTAAAGCAAATCTTAGAAAATGACAAGTTCCGCTAGTACTTTTACGATCAATTGTGCAACCGGCCCAATCGGCATTCGAATAACTAAGTAAATCAAAATGAGTTTCTTTGGGATACCAAAGACCTAAAGATCTAGTTCTACTAAGATAACGAAAAATACATTTTACGGTACTAAGATGAGAATTCTTAGGATTAGATTGATATATAGCACATAAGCATACACTAAACATAATAAAGAAGAGATCCGATCATACCTCGATATTTTGTTATATCAATGGAAGTACCTTGCTCATCTTTATCTAATTTGATTGATGAGCTCATTGGAGTATTCATTGACTTCAAATTTTCCATTTCAAACTTTTTGAACATATCCAAGATATACTTGGTTTTACTAATGAATATTCCATCATTAGTTTGTTTGATTTGAAGCCCAAGAAAGAACTTGAGTTCACCCATCATACTCATCTCAAATTTTCTGCTCATACACTTAGAAAATTCTTCACATAGGAAAATGTTAATAACACCAAAAATGATATCATCAACATAGATTTGAACAACAATCATATCCTTATTTGGTTTTTATAAATATTGTAGTATCTGCCTTACCCATTAAAAAGACATTTGATAAAAGAAATTTGTTTAATCTTTCATACCATGCTCTAGGAGCTTGCTTTAATCCGTAAAAGGCTTTTCTAAGTTTGAAAACTTTGTCCGAGTATTTATAATTTTTAAAAATGCTGGGTAGTTGCTCAACAAAAACTTCTTCTTGAATGACTCTATTCAAGAATGCACTTTTGACATCTATTTAAAAAGAGTGAAATTCTTATGACAAGCAAAAACAAGAAGCATGTGAATTGACTCTAATCGGCAATCGGTGCAAATGTTTCTTGAAATCAATACCTTCTTCTTGATTGTAACCTTGAGCCATTAATCTAGCTTTGTTATGCACAATTATACTATTTTCATCTCGTTTGGTTCGAAAAACCTATTTTGTACCAATTATAGTTTGTGAACTTGGTCTAGCAACTAAATTCCAAACATGATTTCTTTCAAATTGATTTAGTTCATTTTACATAGCTAGAATTCAAAATTTATCAAACTCGGCTTCTTTAAAATTCTTTGGCTCAATTTACGAAAGGAAAGTACAATTGTTAAAAAAAATTTTAGAAGGGTTTCTAGTACTTACTTCTTTTGATAGATCACCAATGATGAGATCTTTTGGATGAGAAGGGATAAACCTCAATTCTTTAGGTAAGGATGAAGTGTTAGGATCTTCATGATATTTTTCTTCAATTTGTTGTATAATTATTTCTTCCTCATGTTGATTTTTAACATTATTTGGATTCCATTTGTCTTGATTTTGAATACATAGTTGTTCAAATGTAATTTCTAAATCTTCATCATCAATGTTTTTCTTTTGTTCAATAGAGTTAGTTTCATTAAAAAAACATGCATCGATTCTTCAACTACTAAAGTTCTTTTGTTAAAAATTCTATAAGCTTTGCTAGTAGATGAATATCCAAGAAAAATTCCAACATCGAATTTTGGATCAAATTTTCTCAAATTTTCTTTTGTGTTCAATATAAAGCATTTACACCCAAAAACTTCAAAATATCCGATATTGAGAATTCTATTTTTCCAAAGCTCATATGGAGTTTTGGTTTTCTTTCGACTAACCAAAACTCTATTTAAAATATAGCATGAAGTATTTACGGCTTCGGCCCAAAAGTATTTTGGTAAATTATTTTCATTCAACATGGTCCGAGCCATTTCTTGCAATGTTCGATTCTTCATTTCTACTACACTATTTTGTTGAGGAGTTGTAGGAACCGAAAAATTATGTTCATATCCATTTGATTTACAAAACTCATCAAAAACTATATTTTCAAATTCTCTACCGTGATCACTCTTAATTGTGGTAATGGTGTATCCCTTTTTATTTTGAACTCTTTTGCAAAAATGTTTAAATGCATTTAAAGCTTCGTCTTTTAAATTTAAAAACATGAACCATATGAATCTTGAGAAATCATCAACAATAACAAATGCATAATATTTTTCACTTAAGCTAGCGGTTCTAGAATGACAAAATAAATCTATATGGAAAAGTTGTAAAGGTCTTGTAGTAGAAGATTGTTGTTTAAGTTTAAAAGAACTTTTTACTTGTTTTCTAAATTGACAAGCATCACAAATTTTATCTTTTTCAAATTTTATATTTGGTAAACTTTTTACAAAACTATTTTTTGAGATTTTTGAAAGTAAGTCCATGATAACATG
Organism: Forsythia suspensa; assembly: GCA_023638005.1. Taxonomy (NCBI): domain Eukaryota; kingdom Viridiplantae; phylum Streptophyta; class Magnoliopsida; order Lamiales; family Oleaceae; genus Forsythia; species Forsythia suspensa. Next base: position 33,542,004 of record CM042666.1, read on the forward strand.
ACCTAATCTTCTATGCCATAACCAACAATCATCTTTTATACTTGATAAGTATTTTATTTCTCTTTCAAGATCAAATTCAATATTTATGATGTAAACATCATTACTTGGTTCTCTATGAATAATACCTCTTTAGATATAACATCCACAATGAGGCATTTTGAAGAATTAAATTTAATGAGATAACCTTTATTACATAATTAACTTATACTAAGCAAGTTATGTTTAAGATTATCAACTAATAAAATATTTTTAATGAAAGGAGAAGAATGGTTACCAATATTTCCAATGCCTAAGATTTTTCATTTAGCATTGTCTCCAAATGTTATATGACCTCCATTCATTCTTTTGAGGCTAGATAGTAATGATCAATCACCGATCATGTGTTTTGAGCAACCACTATCCAAGAACCAATTGCTCTTTACTTTTCGTGGTACCTACAAAAATAATTTTAATTTTTGATTTTTGGTACTCACATAAGTTTGAGTTCTTGATAGTTAGTGTTTGTGGATTCTTTTATCCACCTATGTTTTCTTTCAAAATATAGTCGCATTTTAGTTGAACAATTATAAGCAACATGACCAACTTTCTTGCAAAAACTACATGTTATGTTTTGTTGAGAAAAATTGGATGATTTCACAAATATAGTTTCAAGAGATTTTTGTTTCAAGAAAGGTTTATATCCAATTCTTCCTTTATTAAACACACATTTTTGCTCACCAAGCATTAATTCAAAATTTTTCTTTTATTGGATAAACTTGTGAATAATGCTTGTTAAATCAATCACATTTTCTTTTAGAGAAAGATTTTCTTTAATTAAAGATTTATGATAATTCTTTTCCTTTTTGAAGTCTTTTTGTGCTATAAGAGTTTCTTCACTACCTTTTTCAATAAAGAATGTTTATTGTTAAGGATAGAGTATTTTGAAACAAGTTTTTCAAATTCTTCAAGATTTTATCATAAGAAGTAGATAAGTCAACGTATGAGTCATTGTTGTTTGTACTTACCTCATCTTCAATAGCCATGAAGCACATGTTGACAATTTTTCTTGAATTTCATCTTCTTTGAGATTATCTTCATCGCTATCGTCCCATGTAGCTTGAAGTGTTTTCTTTTGGTGAACTTCTTCTTGTTTGGGCATTCGGTCCTCTTGTGATTGGGTTTGTCGCAATCATAGCATATGATCTTTTATTTTCTCTTCACCTTTGTCTTTTTTTTTTGAAATCGTTGGTTGTTTGAAATCCTTTCTATTTCTTAACAAGAAGAACTAGATCATCAAGTTCTTCATTACTCATGTTCATGTTTGAGGATCCTTCATCGTTTGTCAATTTTAAGGCAATTTGCCACTTAGGAGGCTCCTACATTTCTTTCTTGTTTTTCTTGTTTTCTCATTCGTTTCGGTATTGTTGAGCTCATACGTCATCAACGTTTCATATAGATCCTCCAATGGATAAGTGTTGATGTCTTTTGTATTCTGTATCAACATCCTTAAGGAGTTTCAATCTTCCGAGAGAGACCTAAGCATTTTACTCACAAGTTCACAGTTCGTAAATTTTTTATCAAAGCCCTTAAGGCCATTAATAATATCGGTAAAGCGATTAATCATATCTACTATAGGTTAATCTTGCTTCATAAAGAAATTTTCAAAATCTTTTGTCAATAGATTTATCTTAGTTTCTTTAACCTTGTTAGTACCTAAGTGAGTTATCTCTAATGCATGTCAAATATCATATGCGGAATCACATGTGCTAATCTGATTAAACTCATTTTTATTTAAAGTACAATAAAGTAAGTTTTTGGCTCTAGCATTCAAAGATAATTTTCTTTTATCCTCTTCATCATATTCTTCTCTAGACTTAGAAGTAGTTTAATCCAATTTATCATCAACTTTAACAATTTTTTTGGCACATATGGACCAAACTCAATGACTTCCCAAATGTTATAATCAATTGATTGAATTTAAATCATCATTCTAGTTTTCCAATAGTTGTAGTGGGTGCCATTAAAGAAGGGAGGATGATTTGTAGAGTGTCCCTCAAGACTTTGAATATTTTGGTTAATCATTACTTAAGATTGTATAATCTTTAATAAAAATGATCACCTTGCTCTGATACCAATTGATAGCTCAAGAATAACTAACCAAGAGGGGGTGAATTGGTTTTCTCAAACTTTTTCATAAAATAACTTCAAAATAAGAAATTTAAGAAATAAAAATTAATCTACTAAAAATACGAGCACAATATAAATAAATAAAAGGGAAGAGAGAGTGCAAACGATATTTTTATGGAGGTTCGATCCAACCAATGATCAACGTCTCCCGTTACCAAGCTCTCCAACACGAGCACGGCCTTTCTACTATCTTGATTGACTTATGGTGCAATCCAAACTCTTACAATGTATCAAGTGACTTACAAACAAGGAACACTGATCCTTATACAATATTGAGCTTTCAAGGGACCTCAATACGACTCAAATAATAAAGAGATAGATTTCAGTATTTCTCTCTTGATGAATGATAAATACAAGTTTGGTTCTAAGAGAGACTAACACTTTAATGAATAGCAATAAATGAGAACAGCTCGAGTTTTAGAAGAAAATTTTGTTGATAATGATGAATCAAAAGTTTGATTTGATTAAACAAAGTTTTTCAATGAGTGATATTGAAGATATAAATGCAATAAAGTTTTGAATGAATTTTTTCAATATGATTCTCTCTATAAATGTTCTTGTGAGTGTTGTTGAATGATAATAAATGAAGATGTATTTATAGAGATGAATTTTCACAACTTTACGTTGAAACGGATGATCAAACGAATGACCCGGACAATCGATCGATCGGCGATCGAAATTAGGCTGTTGGAATAGTAAAAATCGAAACAATGACACTTTTGAAAAATGATGACTAGACAAGCGGTCGACCGTTTCATCTAAGCAGACGACCGTTTCCATAGTTTGAAAATTTTCTTTATGGCTTTTATAAAAGTATTTTATGCAAGTGATATCAACATAGGTTTTGCATAAAAATATTTTAAGCTTTCATTCATTTAATTGCTAAAAATCAAAGAGTTAATACATTTACAATTTTATCTAGAAATCTATTCTTGATCTTGATCTTGAATCTTGAATTTCGGATCTTGAGATGCTTAAGCTCTTGTATTGATTTGACTTTGATTTTGATATTGCTTAAGAGTTCGATTTGTAGCTCTTTGAATATTACTTGAAAATAGATTGTTAGTAAACAATATTAATTTGTTTGTTATAATAAAAATTAAGGTTTAAAGTTAACCATAAGTCAACACAACCATGTTAACTTACTCAACTTACAGTAAATGGATTTTGTTTTATATAAGAAAGTTTCAACTACCATCCTCAAACATTGTTGAAACTTCATTTTCAAACAAAGACAAATAATAGATAAAAGAGATTTATGTAAAATATTCTAAAAGAGATTTGATAAGTTATACTTACAGTTCCAAAAATACGAATGAAGTTACATAAAACTTAGACTGGAATCCATAGTCCAGACAAATAAAAAATTAATAAGTTCTACTTACTTACAATTTTAAAAATATGACTCTAAAAATAAGAATTACATATAACTTAGATTAGAATCTACAATCCAAAAAAAAAAAAGACAAATAAGCTATAATGAGAGATTAATGTAAAATAATCTACAAATAATCTATAAACTTATAGATAACTTGCTCTAGTCCTCGAGCTAGCAATTTTCCAATCTAAAATTATGGAAGATTTTTTGCTTTTAGAACAATTAAATGATATTGAAACAAGGGCGGGGCATTGGAGGAAATCTACATTGAATATTGTAATAAGAAAAAAAAATACTTGAGCAACTAACATGATTGTCGATTTGTCGAGCTATCTCGACAACAATGTTGGTTGTCGAGTAACTTAACTCAAAGACAACCATGTTAAATTACTCGACTTCTATCAATAGATTTTGTTTTATATAAGAGTTTCAACTACCATTCTCAAATATTGCTAAAACTTCATTTTCGAGACAAAGACAAATAATAGATAAAATAAATTTATGTAAAATATTCTAAAAGATATTTAAATAAGTTATACTTATAGCTCCAAAGTGATTTATATATAACTTAGACTGAAATCTCTGAGTCTAGACAAAAAAAAAAATTGATAAGTTCTACTTTCTAAAAATATGACTCTAAAAATATAAATTATAGACTAGAATCCACAATCCAAACAAATAAAAAGACAAATAAGCTATTTAATCTACAAATAATCTATAAACTTACGAGATAATTTGCTTTACACTCGAATTACAAAGTCATCCTTCTCAATTTTGAGCTACCAATTTTCCAATATAAGAATAATGGAAGATATATTGAATAAGAAGATGAGAGAATTTTATGAAAGTATACGTGAAGTAGGTAATATAAAGAGAAAACAATTAAATGATATCTGAAATGACGGTGTATCGGACGAAATTTTTTGCTTTCAGAACAATTAAATGATATTGAAACAAGGACAATTAAATGATATTGAAACAAGGACGTGGCATTGGAAGGGATATCTACATTGAATATTGTAATAAGAAAAAAAATACTTTGAGCAACTAACATGATTGTAGAGTTAACTCAAAGACAACCATGTTAAATTACTCGACTTCTATTAATGGATTTTGTTTTATATAAGAGTTTCAACTACCATCCTCAAAGATTGCTAAAACTTCATTTTCAGAAAAAGACAAATAATAGATAAAAGAAATTTATGTAAAATATTCTAAAAGATATTTCGTAAGTTATACTTACAGCTCAAAAGTGACTTATATATAACTTAGACTGGAATCCACTGTCCAGACAAAAAAAAAAATTTGATAAGTTCTACTTTCTAAAAATATGACTCTAAAAATATGAATTATAGACTAGAATCCACAATCCAAAAAAATAAAAGACAAATAAGCTATTTAATTTACAAATAAACTATACACTTACAGGTAACTTGCTTTACACTCGAATTACAAAGTCCTTCTTCTCAATTTTGAGTTACCAATTTTCCAATCTAAGAATAATGGAAGATATATTGAATAAGAAGATGAGAGACTTTTGCAGAAAGTACGTACGAAGTAGGTAATATAAAGAGAAAACAATTAAATGATATCTGAAACAACGGCGTATTGGACGGAATTTTTTGCTTTCAGAACAATTAAATGATAATGAAACAAAGACGTGGCATTGGAAGGGAAATCTACATTCAATATTGTAATAAGAAAAAAAAAAATACTTTGAGCAACTAACATGATTGTCTAGCTAGCTCGACAACCATATTGGTTGTCGAGTTAACTCAAAGACAACCATGTTAAATTACTCGACTTCTATCAATAGATTTTGTTTTATATAAGAGTTTCAACTACCATCCTCAAAGATTGCTAAAACTTCATTTTCAGACAAAGACAAATAATATATAAAAGAAATTTATGTAAAATATTCTAAATGATATTTCATAAGTTATACTTACAATTCCAAAAATATAAATTACAGTGAACTTACATATAACTTAGACTCGAATCCACAGTCCGGACAAAAAAAAAAAAATCGATAAGTTCTACTTTCTAAAAAAAATTGATAAGTCCGACACAAAAAAAAAAAAAAAAAAAAATCCACGTTGGTTGTCGAGTTAACTCAAAGGCAACCATGTTAAATTACTAAACTTCTATCAATGGATTTTATTTTATATAAGAGTTTCAACTACCATCCTCAAAGATTGCTAAAACTTCATTTTCGAGACAAAGACAAAGACAAATAATATATAAAAGAAATTTATGTAAAATATTCTAAAAGATATTTCATAAGTTATACTTACAGTTCCAAAATATGAATTACGGTGAACTTACATATAACTTAGAATGGAATCCACAGTTTAGACAAAAATAAATAAATTGATGAGTTCTACTTTCTAAAAATATGAATTATAGACTAGAATCCACAACCCAAACAAATAAAAAGACAAATAAAATTTGTTTAATCTACAAATAATCTATAAACTCACGAGATAACTTGCTTTACACTTGAATTACTGAGTCCTTCTTCTCAATTTTGAGCTACCAATTTTTCAATCTAAGAAAAATGGAAGATATATTGAATAAGAATATGAGAGAATTTTGCAACAAAAAGTAGGTACAAGTAGGTAATATAAGATATCCAAAACGACGTATTATTGGACAAAAAAAATCTGAAAGGAAAAAATTTAAGACTCTTATATTATTGTAGATATATATTATTTTACTTAGCTCAAATTTTATGGAGGTTAATCTTTCACTTTGTGAAGTGACTTATATTATGTTTGGGAGTTTATAAATATTTTAAATTGGTCAAATATTATTTTTATTTACATATATTGTAGTATCGATAATTTTTATTTATTTTTTATCTACAGTTCATGCTAAGCGGTAGAGCAGGTCAATGGCGAGAGTCGGCATTCCGCACCCGTACTGAGGATGAACAAAATAATCTCTCGTAGGCCCAATTCAAAGTCGAGATAACGAAAAAATATTTTCCACATGCTCTGCGAGATTACAAAGAATTAGAGTTTCTGCATTTGGTTCAAGGAGAAATGAAAATTACCGAGTATGAGCAAAAATTTGAAGAACTGTCGCGCTATGCCCCATATTTGGTTAGCACCGAATTAATGAATGCAAGACGTTATGAAAGAAGATTGCGCCCAGAGATCGAATGTTGTTAGTTCCATGCACTTCCTACTTTTAGGGCGGTGGTCAAGATGGCTCAGACTGTGACCTTTTCGGGTTTAAAGGTCAAAGTTCAGGGACAACAGAATGACTCAGGAAAAAAAAAATTGGCAGGATGAGAATATTAATCAAAATTCGAGGCCGATTCAAGAGGCAGAATCAAGGTCCCATCGAGAGGTCAATCAAGTAATAATATTCCCCGGTGTCCTAAGTGTAAGAAGAATCAACATGGCGATTACTACTTTGGCAAGAAACGTTTACTATAGGTGTGGAGAGCGAGGACACTCGTGTTGCAATGTTAGGCGAGCAGTGAAGGTTAATGATCAAGTGAACAAATGAAAAGCTAGAGTGTTCGCCATGACCCATGAAGAGGTCATCCGAGAATCTGGATGTTATTATGGGTATGTTATCTTTTCTAGCATACTGTTTACATTCTTATTGATTACAGTGCGGCGCGATTCGTTTATTTACAAGTATGCCTAGCTAAAGTTAATATTCTATGTCGAAAAAGTGATACTATACTAGAGGTTAGTATGCCATCGGGAAAACTATAAAACAGATAAATTAGCTAAAGCGGGTTCGGATAGATTTTGATGGGTTAGTTTTGTCAGTAGATATGCATTTCATAAGTATGAGAGATTTTAACATTATCCTGGGGATGGAAATGGATTGGTTGTGAAGTAATCGTGCTACCATTGTATGTTTTGAGAAGGAAGTAATATTTCGAAGGCCGGGAGAGAAAGAGTTTAAATTTTATGGGTCAAATATTAAAGCACTTCTCCGTCTCATCTCAGCTTTACAGGCGAAAAGGTTTCTTAAGAAGATAAATTGCCAAGGTTTTCTTGTAAATCTCACTGGTACCGCATCTGAGGAAGTATCGTTGGATAACATACTAGTAGTTCGGGAGTACGCCGATGTATTTCCAAACGATCTAGTAGGCATACCGCCTAATATACAAGTGGAATTCACGATAGATCTTATACCTGGTGCTGCACCCATATCAAAGGCTCCGTATCGGATGGCACCAAAAGAATTGCAAGAGCTTAAAATGCAATTGGAAGAAATTTTGGATAAAGGGTTTATCCTACCAAGTGTTTCTCCGTGGAGAACTCCTGTACTGTTTGTGAAAAAGAAAGATGGATCGATGAGAATGTGCATCGACTACATAAGTTAAATAAATTGACGATCAAGAACAAGTATCTACTCCCAAGAATTGAAGATTTGTTTGATCAATTGAAGGGTGCAACTATGTTTTCGAAGATCGACTTGAGGTCCGCTATCATCAACTAAAAATTAGGCCATCGGATATACCAAAGTCGACATTTACGTACTCGCTATGGGCATTATGAATTCACGATAATTCCCTTTGGATGTGAATGCTCCAGGTATATTATGGATTTAATGAATCTAGTTTTTCATCAATATTTAGATCGGTTCGTCATTGTGTTCATTGATGACATCTTGATTTATTCAAGAATCCCGAGCAACATCAATAGTACTAAGAATAGTATTGGAGACCTTCTTTGGGAGAAAAGTTGTATGCCAATTTTAAAGTGCAATTTTGGTTGGACGAATAGGGTTCCTTGGACATGTTGTAATGGCCAAGGGAATTGAAATAGATCCATCCAAGGTTGAAGTTGTGTCAAATTGGCCGACACCATCAAATGTTGGAGAAATAAGAAGTTTTACGGGTTTAGCCGGCTATTATCGACGTTTCATAGAAGGATTCTCTAAAATAGCTGGCCCTATGACACAATTGACTTTCGAAAGGGGTTTAAGTATGTTTTGTCAGAGAGGTGTGAACCGAGTTTTCAAGAATTAAAGAACAAGCTAGTATCTCGCACCAATACTAGCTTTACACCAAGGTTCGAGAGACTACGTAATTTCTGATGATGCATCAAAACTCGGTTTGGGCTGTGTATTGATGCAAAATGGAAAAGTGATAGCTTATGCTTCAAGATAGTTGAAGCGGTGGGAAGCAATGCCCGACACATGATCTTGAACTTGCGGTGATGGTTCATGCCTTGAAAATTTAGGCGCCATTACCTTTATGGAAGGAAGTGCCAAATTTACACCGACCATAAGAGTCTCAAGTACTTTTTCACCTAGAAAGAGTTGAATATGACAGCTACGATGGTTAAATTTAGTAAAGGATTATGACTGCTCTATCCTTTACCACCCGAGTAAGGCAAATGTAGTCGCGGATGCGCTAAGCAGAAAGAATGTGGGTCAGTTGTGTGCATTGCAATCGACACAAAATAATATGATCAAAGACTTTGAGAGTATGAAAATTGAAGTATTAACTCCACCGGTATAAACGTCGGCATTGATAGCAAGTTTGATAGTAAAGTCGACACTTAGAGATAGAATTTTGATAGCTCAAAAGAATGATCCTTTCTTGGAAAATATCAGAATTGAAGTGGGGACTGAAAAGAGGAAAGGCTTTAAAATAGTGAGGACAATGCTTTTATGTTCAAAGGTCGAGTATGTGTCTTTGAAAGATGAAGGTCCGAGAAATGAGATTTTATCTGAAGCTCATTACATTCCGTATCTTGCACATCCAAGAGGAACCAAAATGTATAAAGATTTGTGTAATACATTTTGGTGGAGAAACATAAAAGAGATGTAGCTCGTTTAGTGTCAAAATATTTGGTGTGTCAACAAGTGAAAGAGGAGCATCGAGAGGCCGTCGGAGACCATTAAATCCAATGGATATACCGGAGTGGAAATGGGAGAAAATTACAATGGATTTTGTTGTGGGTTTTCCTAGATCGTGAGAGAGTCATGATGCCATCTGGGTTGTAGTAGACCGTTTGACAAAATCTGCGCATTTTCTTCCCATTCGAATGAATTTCAATCTGGAATAATTATCGCAATTGTATGTCAAAGAAATTGTTAGACTTCAAGGAATACCAACATCCATCGTATTAGATAGAGATCTGAGGTTTACCTCAAATTTTTGGAAAAGTCTTCAAGGAGCTTTGGGTACTAAATTGAAATTTAGCACATCTTACCACCCCCAAACCGACGGGCAATTAGAACACACTATTCAAATCCTTGAGAATATGTTGAGAGCATCGTCTTGGATTTGGGTGGTAAATGGGAAGGTCATCTACCGTTGGTAGAATTAAACACAATAATAGTTTCCAAACTACTATCGGCATGGCACCATATGAGGCAATGTATGGTCATTGATGTCGTTTCGCCAATTTGTTGGGACGAAGTCGGTGAAAGGAAAATTTTAGGACCAGAGTTGGTTGAAAAAACGAGTAGAGGTAATAGACAAGATCGGGACCGAGAATTAAGGCAGTAGCAGGACCGTCGGAAGAGTTATGCCGATCAAAGAAGAAAAGAATTAGAATTGAATTCGTGAAAAGTTTTTCTCAAGGTGGCTTCTATGAAAGGGATACTACGTTTTGGTAAGAAATGAAAACTAAGACCGCGTTTCATCGGCCCATTTGAAATTCTTGTTGAAAAGATTGGAAATGTAGCGTATTGTTTAGCATTGCCACACGGCTCTCGGCGGTGCCGGCGTTTTCCACGTTCGATATTAAGGAAATACGTACATGATCCTACACACGTGGTAAGATATGAGTCTTTGGATTTAAGGATTGATATGACCTACGAGAAAGAGCCCACGATTATCCTAGAAAGAAAAGTCCATGTTTTGAGAAATCGGAAATCCCATTAGTTAATGTTCGATTAGGCGGCGGACATGAAGAAGATGGGTCACTTGGGAAAAAGAAGAAGATATCTTAGATAAATACCCGGACCTTGTAAACCATATAAGTTAAATTTCGAGGGCGACGAAATTATTCTAAGTGGGAGGGTTGTAACAACCGAAATTTTTCACATTTTAATTTCAAGTAAATGAAATTCCTTACTTTCGGCGTCGTTTAGTACCTTATGATTCATTTTAAAAATTTGGTCACGTTAAAAATTTTTGTGTGTTCGCGTCAAATTTTTAGTCGACTACTATGGAATTAATTAGAAAACGAACCTTATTCTATTTTCATTTGGTAAGTTTTAAATTTATTTCGAGCGATAAATAATTTATGGCTAGTATAAATTTTTAAAATTTGTTCTTCGGTTATATCTAAAAATCTTGACCTTTTACCTTTGCTTTCTTAGCGAAATCGATTTACTTTTCGACTCCAAAGTTAACATGAAAACCCCACCCAAACAACACCTTAGGATCCACTTAAAAACTAGCCAAACAATGCCTTAACTCCTACCAATTATCATAAACCAAACAGCCCCTCCATGATCTAAAGAAAACTGCCACCATAAGCCATTTTCCAAGCATAACTGCCTTCCACAATCTGAAGAAAAACGTCTCCCACCAGCAGCCCCTATTTAGCCACAATTTCCCACAAATTTACCTCACATTTCAACCATTTCTTTCCTAAAAGGTCCCAGATTTTGGTCCATGTTGTATGAGTTACCTTCCAATTTCATTAACCAAAAGCAGTCCCATGATAGTGAAGAAACCGTCCCCACGATCCTCCACATCTCCCATTTTCTTTCCCCATTTTCCCTCACTACTAAGCCCTCAATCCAATTGGTTTTTCCTCCAAATTACCCCAGAAACCGTCCCCCAGCTGTAGAGTTTTAGTTCCATTTATCAACCAAACCACAACGAAATTTTGCTCACTTTGAATTGTCCAGTTTCGGCCAGCAGCAAATGGATAACACCTTGTGATTTTTTTTCTTACTTTCAACCATAGAACTCAGCCTTGAAACCTTAGTCTAATTCACCAAAAGAAACTCTCCAGCAAGTATCCATCTTTTCCTTCAAATTTTAGTCCGACCTTGACCTTATTTCGCATTTATCCAATCAAAAATTCCAGCAACTTTGTTCCCTTTCACTCACCATTTTCGGCCAGCGATGAGAGGTTTTGACCTTTCTTCTAACTTCACAAATACTCCTTAGATATATATCTATATATAGGGTATGGGTTTGAGTTTGGAAAAGGTGCAATAGCAATTTATTCTCTATCAACTTCAACCGAAAACTCTCATTCGAGGTAGTTTTACTTAATGGTTTTTTCTGCGATTTCAAATGAAGTTTTGGGAAGATTATGATGTTATATGAATTCCATGAAAAGATATTTACGAATGAACTTATGATAGTGATTGAAAGTAATCATTTTAACATGTTTTTGATTGAAAGAAATCACGTATGATGATGATGTTATGTGGTGTCGGCTACCAATGTTTAAGATGATGTACATTTCAAAAATCATGGCATGTTGAATTTATGTTTAAGTAAAATTTCCCACATGTTATAAGTATTGCTACTGAGTGTTTCTTATGAAATACTCACCCCCAAAATAAATAAATTTTCATATTGAACTCATCGGTGTTGATGCGATGGCGGTAGACTAATGAGCTTGTCATGAAAAGTCTTATATAGTTTATGTTTTGACGTCAAAATGATCAAGTCAATTATGATGTAATTACTTAGTTTAAATATTTGATTCAGTATTTAATTATGTAATATGTATGGAAGACAGAATGTTGGTTTAATTGCCGTTCAAAGTTTTAAATTGGAAATTTCTTAGTTTCATTTTCAAACTTTTCAGCTTACTGTCCCCTTTTCAAAAAATCATGAATTTTTTGAGTGAATTCAGTTTCTATGTAAAGCCCTATATGTGTTCTAATAACAAAAATTTGAATCACTTAAAAATTCCATCGGATGAATTTATTATGGACGTTTGAACGGCGGGACAGTTTTTCAAGCATCTTCGGCTATATTTTTCACCTACCAAATGAAGTAGCTAAAGTTTGAAATTTTTAAATGTTGTAGTATGCAGTCCCAAGTATCTACAGTTTAAATTTCATAATTTTTGGAGTTTGTTTTAATGGTCTAATAAATTGTGGCGACACCTATCACAGTATAGACAAAACTATGAAATTTTGAAGAAAAATCCTTTTTCCTTGCATGCTTGTTATTTTTCCACAATAATTTCATTTTTAAAACCCTTCAAGGGCATGGGAAATATTATTTGGAGTCGTCATATATATTTTAGAGATTTATGTCAGTGACCCTCCGGGTTGAGAAAATCCCGGGCGTTACAGGAAGTGCAGCTAAGAATCCAATTGCTGAGAAAACAGTGGTAGCAAAAACTATTGTTTTGGTTTTTATTTTTTGGTGGGGGTGTTACTTGCAGCAAATTCAGTATCCAAACCAATTTCGGTGTTCAAAATTCAGTTCGAGTGTGCTGTATGTATGAGCATGTAGTTCAAAGTTTTGATTCGCATCAAGTGTTTTCATCAGTCCAACAGGTTTAGTGCAACAACTTGGAATTACAATGTCTCCTGATACTTGCAGCCTTTTTGGTCTTTTTGGCACATACGACATGAATGCTTCACCAAATTACATATGCATGTATTGGTTCACACCAAAATCACCTCGGGACTGGAAAGTATTTATTTTCACCGTTTACATTGTTATCTGTAATATGTATACTGTGTAAAGTCTTTATTAGAGGGCTTGAACCTGGGACATGATTGGTATGTACATCAGATCCTCCTACAGAAATAGATAATTAATGTATATAATGGAGGAGATATAAGATTTAGTATTCTGGTTGAAGAAGACAACAAAAGCAATATAGGATAACTAATGTAACTTATTTACTTATCGTGCTTCCATCAGTGTAATAGTCATTTGGTTTATTGAACTTGCTGCATTTGTGCTATTTGAACTTTCAGCAGTAAATAAATCTCTCTGTGTGAAAAAACCAGGTTGCCTAGCTTGAGGCAACACACCTTCATGCCCAAACATTAACACTATTGAAGACATGCTTGGCCTGTCTTCTGGACTTTGTTGAACACATAACAGCCCTATGTGGATTGATCGCAGCACTTCTGATAAATAGCCCGAGACGCCAAGGTAATCATCGACTAATTCCCATGACCTTCCTTCTTTATACAGCATCCATGCCTGTACTAATTGAACTCAGTTAAAAAGACCATCTTTTTGAATCCAAATGATAAGAGGACTAATTTCGTTACAATGTACATAGAAATAAGTACATTATACTTACATGTCCAAGAAGATTGTGGTGGTGATCTCTGTGAGAAAATCCTCTGTTCCTTTTGCTACTCACAATCTCAAGCAGAAGAACGCCAAAGCTAAATACATCTGATTTTACCGAGAATATGCCATCTACTGCATATTCTGGTGACATCTTAACCGCTAGATGGAAAACATTTACCAGGAAATTAAGTAGCAAGCACTAGATGAGTATTTCATATATTATGAGATTGAGATTCTTACTATGTTCCAACTACTCGACTCGTGTTAGCTCCAGTCTCATTTCCTCCAAAACTTCTAGCCATGCCGAAGTCTGATATCTTTGGGTTCATGTCAGAATCTAGCAAAATATTGCTGGCTTTGAGGTCTCTATGGATAATTCTGAGGCGGGAATCTTGATGGAGATACAAAAGGCCCCGAGCAATACCTTTTATAATCTGGAAGCGCTTAGGCCAATCAAGCAGTGCACTCCCCATTGGATCTGCCAAAAGTTTTTCTTTGTCGTGAGACTTAGAATCATTTCCAATATCTGTAACTAAATATCTTCAGGCATCAGATGCAATTAGCAACAAAAGAATAATGTTGTGTTCCCTATTTTACATTTGATCAGAAAATCTTTGCTTCTGGATTTGAAAAATGTCTATTAATATCCATTATGCCATTATGTATAACTGTTACTCCTGAATCCTAATAGAATTGCCGTATTTCTTACCAAATAGAAACAAGTCCAGACTTCTGTTAGGCATGTATTCGTAAATCAACATCATTTCCTCTCCTTGAATGCAGCATCCTAGAAGCTTCACAAGATTTCGATGCTGAAGTTTAGCTATACAGATAACTTCATTCTTGAACTCATCAAGTCCTTGGAAGGAATTTCTTGATAGCCGTTTGACAGCAATTTCCTGCCCATCTTCCAACAGGCCCTATTTGGAACATATGTATGTAAAGGTATTCGCTTTGCCCGATTGAAATTTACTTTTCACATGTGATTTAGACATTTAGTGTAACATTGATGCCTTTATGTGTATTAAAGACTTCATTTCACATGTAAAATAAGAGTAAATGTTTATAAAACAAGTAAAACAGTGATGTATATAGAAAGCTCATTATGAGTAAGAGAAAAAAATGTTGATCATTATTCTGAAAACCATTTAGAGAACTTTCAAGACATGCTTTCTGTTAGTGTTGGATATTAGATTTCAAATGTTTCTGCAAGCAAAATATTTGATCTTGTGTGTTGATTAAGCGTATAAAAGATTTGGGCCTTGATATAAACATCTGAGAGCATCAATCCCCAATGTTGTGCCTGCCTGTTATAAATAAATAAATAAATAAAACTATATATTACCTTGTAAACAGGTCCAAACCCGCCCTCTCCGAGCTTATTGTTAATTGAAAAATTATCGGTAGCTTTAGTTATAGTATATAAGTCTAACAGGTAGATCTATGCTTTTGTTGTGATTTTCATCATGGTGATCGTCGGTAAATTTATATCCCAGCCTTCACGAAACATAAAAGATGAATTGGATGTAACTTTATAATGAAAAGCAAAAGAAGGCTTCCATTTACATAGATAAGATTGATTTCTCCAAGAATGTGTTTGGTACATAGTATTAGACAAAAGCGCACATTACAACAGAGGAAATTCGGTCGCGGTCAATTCAATACACCCAACGTGCAAAAAAAGGTATATAATGGTAGATTTTGCCTACCTCCTTCTCTCAGCCTGTGGTTACTCTTCTTCCTTTTTCGCAGATAAAGCGTCAGACTAAGACCAAGCAAAACCATTCCCATCGATAGTGACAAACTTAGTACAAGAATTTCTCTTTTCTTTCCTTTTAGCTCTGCAATTTTATATGCAAATAAAATGGTATTTTTCTCAGTAATGATAC
The DNA here is from genome assembly GCA_023638005.1 of Forsythia suspensa. Lineage (NCBI taxonomy): Eukaryota > Viridiplantae > Streptophyta > Magnoliopsida > Lamiales > Oleaceae > Forsythia > Forsythia suspensa. The sequence goes on from CM042666.1 coordinate 33,557,659, forward strand.
AACCTCGAAAGTGAGAAGTATATGCAGATCATCTATAAAGGAAAATAAGACAACAGAAACATGTGTTGAATAATGATGAGCTTTTTATTTATTAAATTCTTACCTAATTCGGAAAAAGCCATTCTAATGTAGATATCTGTCCTTCAGTAGCAGTTTGATGTTAGCTAGGTCTTGAACCAAAGTAGGCATCCACTTCCCCTTTGCTTATATCCAAGTGAGTATAAGCCGTACAAAAGCAATTCTTTAAGCACAATACCTTGCATTCCTCGAGTGTCATACTCTCGTTAAACAGGGAATATTGTGTGTGCGGCAATTTAATACCAGAATACTTAAGAAATACATCTCCATTTCTACAATTCAAGGAAGTTCTGCGAACACCCACCCACTCGACCAATCTGCCCGTTTCCAACCTTCTGGATCTTTAGGCAAAAATCTATCTAAACATCCACAAACAGGAGACTTCGCAATATTGCAACTACCATATACCCACACAATCTATAAATGTCACAAATTTCTGTTGGATGAGTAATATCAACCTCCACCGTTGCGTTCTATCAACCCATGTCAAGGGCTGTGAAACACCACTCTCACTCAATGTAACCCTTGAAATTATTGATCTGTCAAGGAGCTCATAAGTAAAGTACGCCTCGTTTTTGTTTAGAACTACTCCATATTTGTAAAAGGATTTTTCCTCAAGTTTGGCGTCCCACTAAAGCGCAGTCCATTCCAAGGTCCACTTTTATACTGCACAACGGAACCTCTTTTCACGACAATTTGTGGATAACCAGTAGGATCAAAGTGATATGTAAAATCTCCTGAAGATGGATCATCTTTGTTTTCCATGATGATAGATACACTTCTAGACCAGTTTTATAGTTCCAGCCCAACTTCATTCCTGATAATAATGTATCAGTTAGATAATTAAAACTCTCCCAAAGGAAATTCCTGGGTCATCATCATTTGCATCTTTCACGACAAGGTTTCCTGGGTCCAACAATTTTGCCACCGGAGTTTTCACATGTCTTGATGTATTAGAAGACCATATGATGCCACCATTAGTGTCGTTTAGGAGAACTAGAAGTCCTGGGTCGACAACCTTCAAGACTCAGATGTATTTGTGAGTGGAACTTCTCTGTTGGCAACCCATACCACAGTGGAAACTGTTATTTTCTTGTACCACATGCCCACGTATCGATTCTTGGAATTTTCAGGGCTAAAAATCCCAATTCAAAGCTTCCATCAGATGAAACCATAGTCTCGCCGTCTCTAAGAATCTGTGTAGTAGTTATAGTATCGGTTGCATTGGAAATCTTCTGAATGGACATAAAAAAGGTTAAGACGAAAAGCAAGGGAAAATCTTTATTTGATATCTTCATCTCTGTCGGTGTTTTCTTGTTTAATAGAATTGGTAGGTAGGCAAGAAACATAAGCTTGAATGCCTATTAACTAATGCATATGAGGATTGAATTTATACACACCTTAGTTTCTTGACTTGGACTAATGCATATGAGTGGGTGAATTTTTAAATGACTTTGTCAGAACCTCGGAATTGAAGAGTCTAACTTATACCAAATAGATTTTAAAGGTCTTTTTAAACACTAGTTAAATCTGGCGTCGTTGCCGTGTGGTTTTGTAATTAATCATATTGTTAATTTTAATATTTTCAAATTTTTTATTTTTTAATTGTTAATATTAAAATGTTAAAGTAGCAATTACAATAAAGATAAAAAAAAATTATGGTTGTTGATAACATGTTGTTTTGTATTATTCGATGTTGATATTTTATTTATATTTATAGAAATATAATTTCAATCAAAGATGAGTTTTATATAGTAGTGTCTGAATAGTAACTTGAATTAAGTGAAAAGCTTTTGGTGATTTGAGCTTTGATGATTGATGAACCATTGATATCAAATCGTTGAGAATTAATGATATATTAATAGGGATCATCAAGGTTGTATTTCTGAGAAAAAATTAATAATTATTAATTTTATTAGAGAGAATGTAATGATCGATTATATAATATTAGTAGATTTGTTGGAGTAGTTCTTTGTTACCACGATTACGACATGGTTGCCACATCGACATGCCCCATCCAAGCCCGATGAGGGCCTAGTCCATAATCTGTCAAGAACCTATCTGGACCTGCTAGGGCCTTGGAAGGGCCCGTCACACACGCTGGGCCTTGGCGGCCAATCCATGAGTCATGTGAGGGCCTCCGGTGCCCTCATGCGAACCCATAGGGCCTCGTCGGGGCCCCGCACCATTAGTAACCGACGTGCAACTCGATATCTTAGGGGCAACGGAGAAGTAATTAAAGAAAGATTACGTTGGATTGGGCGCGCGAATCTCCACAAGAAAACACAATCATGATCTCCTAAAATCATGCAGCGTGATAAACTCGAGGAATGAAGGCAATCTTGGGTATCTTTATCACATAAGGAAGGAGGATCCGATTGGAGACCGGATTGATTGGTCTTCCAAATCAATTAAATTCTTAGCGCTACAAATACAACGTCTCCGGTTGTTCCAAGTGCGCACCTTTTTTATGTTTAAGAGTCCCACCACAAACTACTACTCAAATCTACGCTGCTTGTCTCTCCCACACCCCATTTTGTTCCCTTGCCGTATATCTCCCATATCTGGCGAGTGGACTTGATCGTCGGTGCCAGCGATCGCGGGACCCTTTTTCTCAGGAGATCTTGGTGCTAACGGTCGTCTAGTGTCTGAGTAACATCTCTGTGGCGGGGAAGTGGCTGGAGATCTGTTGGCACGTGGTGGTGCGAGTTCGAGGCGTCAGCAGTTGGCACCGTCTATGGAACCGAAAAACCTCACCACGACCAAGTGTTTGTGGTAAAAGCGTGTCTTCTACCCGAAAGCACATGGCACCCGAATATCGGCGAAGCGGATGGTTGGGCCGGAGAATCGGGACACAGGTTGGATGGCGCCGGATGGAGGCCGATCTTGGGGCTGCTTTGGATGATCGACCCCTCGGCGAGGGACCCAGCGTGGTCGTGCCGGAAGAAGCCCTTCGCGCGCTGGTTCATTGGTGCCGCCGCCACTCCCGTGACATGGACGGATTGTAGGGAGGCTCTTGGCGCTGGGCGCCCTCGATGGTAAGGACCACGCTTTTCGAATCGGCGGAAGTTGACGACGAAGGATTGGATGAAGAATTGATCTTGGGCGAAGGTCTAGATCCCGAATCATAGCCTCAGATTCTCTCGCTTCCCCCGTAGAGGCTGGAAACATTCTCAGTAAGCCCTCGGAACCAACCCAAATGTTGCGGTGGAAAGGAGGCTCGAGGAAAAGGCGAAGGAAGAGGCTGAGCGGTTTCTCAGAAAGCAGATGTCTTCGCATGGAAACACGGCGACATGGTGGGATCGACCCGTCGATCGCGTGCCACGTCTTGAAAATAGATCGAAAGGTGCGCCCGAGATTCAAAATAGAAGGCCTCTAAGTGCTTGAGAGGTATCGAGCCACGAAAAGGAAGTTGACAAACTCTTGGCGGTGGGTTCATCGGAGAAGCGATTTACCCCAGTGGGTATCAACCCGGTGTTGGTTCGGAAGAGTGCCAAGTAGAGGTATGCATCGACTTCTACGATCTAAACCAGGCGTGCCCTCAAGATAGTTTCCCATTGCCGGCGGATCGACCCGGCTCGTCGATCGACCGCCGACCATAAGTTGCTTAGTTTCATGAGCGCATACTCGGGGCTACAACGGATCCCATGTTCGCAAGGGCGAGGATCACGTCGTTTATTACAGATTGAGGGCTATCTGGTATAAGATGATGCCATTCGGCGAAGAGCAGGAGCCACATATCAGCGGTGGTAAAATCGTATGTTCGCCGAACAAATTGGGAACACGATGGAGGTATCGTCGGCGATATGTTGGTGAAGAGCGTCAGCGAGAGGACCACATAGGCCACTTGAGGGGAATGTTCAAAACCGCCGCAAATATCGCATGAAGCTTAACCCGCGAAGTGCGGCGTTTGGGGTCGCATCCGAGAAAGTTCCTCGGCTACATGGTCAATCGGTGGGGGATAGAGGCCAATCCACGAAAGATCGGGCGCTCATCGAGATCGGTCACCATCCTCCCCAAGGAAGTCCAAAGTCGGCGGGGAGATTGGCGGCTCTGAATCGATTTATATCCAAGGCGACCGATCGTTGCCAACCTTTCTTTCAAACCATAAAGGGGAAGCGGTTCGAGTGGACCGAGGAGTGCGAGAAGGCCTTCCAAGACCTCGAGGTCCTCCTCTAAAATCTCCACTGCTATCGAGCCCCAAGAATGGAGAAGCATTGCTCGTTTACCTCATTTGTCTCGGAAAAGGCGATTAGCTCGGTGCTAATCCGTGAGGAGGGTCAGGCACAATTCCACATCTATTACGTAAGCAAAGCCTGCGGGATCGAAAGCGAGATATCGGACATGGAAAAACTCGCTCTGTCATTAATCGTCGCCTACGAGGAAGCTTGACCATACTTCCGGTCCATAGATAGATGTCTTGGCGAACCTCTCCCTACGGCAAATACTCCGAAACCTAGATACTTGGGACGATTGATGAAATGGTCGGTGGAACTTAGTCAATTCGACATCGATTTACAAGCCACGGCCTTGATAAAGGACAAGCTTTAGCTGATTTTGTGGCTGAATCGCTCATATCCCAGATGGTCCGCTTGAAGCCCGACCATTGAGGTACCGAAACATGGAAGTTATATGTCGATGGATCCTCGGGGAGGCCGGGGCTAAGCGGGATCCTGTTGATCGGCCCAGATGGCCATAATCTCAGCTGCAACTTCACACGGAATTCAAAGCCTCCAACAACGCTTGATCGAGGCCCTACTAGCGAGCTTGAGACTAGCACGGGAGATGAAGGCGAGGCTCCAAATTCATAGCGATTCACGACTTGTCGTAAGTCGGGTTAATGGGACCTTGGCGGCACGTGAACAATCCATGGTGTCCTACTTAACAAAAGCTAAGGACCGGTTGTCCCACTTGAAGAATCGAACTTCTCGGATCCCACGAGCGGAAAATAGCTATGCAGCGCCCTCTCAAAAGGCGGCAAGTAGTAGGGACTCCGACCTAATAAAGGCCATCCAGGTTGAGAAGCTTAACCGACCTTCAGCCGAGGGCGCTACCGCACCTCAGTCCTAACCATCTCGATTCCCGAAATGGATGAAGGAGATTACAGAATATCTAATTAGTCGGTGTCACCCGAAGACAAATTGGAGCCTGAAGCTCTCATGAAGAAGGCCGCCAAATTAAATATTACGGGGCGAATTCTACATAAAGGGATTGACCACCCCTCTTCTGTTTGTCTAGCATGAGAGGCGATTATGCGTGATGAAAGAAATATCTGAAGGGATCTGCTGCAATCACTCGAGAGGATGGCCTTGGCGCGAATAACGCTTGAAGCAAGGGTACTATTGGCCGACCATGAAAAAAGATTCCCACAATTTCGCGAAAAGGTGCGGCGGATGTCGAGAAGTTCGCGGCGGTTCGACTCCCGCTTTCGAACCTTACTCCGGTCACTAGTCATTGGCCGCCCGCCAAATGGAGGATCGACTTCGCCGGTCCCCTCCCAAGGAGGAGGGTGGGGTCAAGTTCACCATTATGGCGGTGAATTACTTCACCAAGTGGTGTGAAGCCGAGCCTCGGCCAAAATCACGAGGAGAATGCACGGAAATTTGTGTGGAAAAATATTATGCGCCTCTTGACATTCTCCATTCCGTCGTCTCCGAACAACGACGCACGCAATTTCTTTGGGATGAAGTTTACTTGTGACTGTGAGAATCTTGGCATCCGAAGAGATTTCTCCACCCCTATTACCCACAATCCAACGGCCGGTGGAAGTCGTGAATAAAATCATTAAGCACACACTCGAAGGGGATGGGCGAAGAACTACCGAGACCACAGTGGTCTCTCACAGAACCACCTCCCATGCGGCCCGCAGCGAAACCCGTTCTCCATGGCATATGGGGCGAAGCAATGATTCCGTCGAGATAGGAATACCCTCGCCCGGACACACACTTCAACGAGGTGGCCAGCGAGGATTTACAAAGCGGGCCTCGACACGCTAGATGAGAGACACCAGAGTCGCAACCGCCTTGCGGGTTTACCAGCGGAAGATGGTCGATATTATAACTCCAAGGTCGAGGCGAAGTTTTCGTGTCAATGATTTTGTCTGAAAAAGATATTCAAGCTAATAAGGCGGCGGGGATCGGAACTCTAGGGCCCACACAGGAAGGACCTTACAAGGTCATCGAAGAAATTCGCCCGAACTTATAGGCTGGAAGATCACGAGGGACGAGAGCAAAGACACCCCTGGAACATCGCCCATCGAGGCCATATCACCGATAATATCGTTTTAGCATTGTTTTGGTCTTTTTACAATTCTTTGGCGGACACCAAGAAAGCAGTGGCGCCGTGTTATAATATTAGTTCTTTATGAATCAAAGTGCTCCACATGCGAAGAGTAACAATCACATCGGCGGTGAGGGTGTGGTTCATGACCAACTCTATTAACTCATTTGGGTAAACATTTCACTGGCGTAAAAAGCAAGCACAATTAACTTGGCGGCGGGGGGTGTGGTTAAGTGGCCAACTCTACCAACTTCATTTGGATAAATATTTCTGCGTAAGCTAGCATTTTATCATAAGTAAGCAAGTGTAATCGACTCGGCGGCGAGGGGTGTGGTTCATGACCAACTCTATTAACTCACTAGGTAAACATTTTACGCGTAAGAAAGTAAGTACAATTAACTTGAAGCGACAAGGGTGTGGTTCGCGACCAGACTCTATTAACTTCATTGGGTAAACATTTTACAGCGTAAGAAAGCAAGTACAATTAACCCGTGACGAGAGTGTGGTTCGCGGCCAACTCTGTTAACTTCATTTGGTAAACATTTCTGGCGTAAAAGCAAGTAAGTACAAAAAGCTCCACCGCATGAGGAGGCGCGATTCACGACCAACTCTTTCAAGTCATTTGGATAAACATCCGAAGCGCGCATGCTTGCATATATATATTGGGTAGGTCAAATTACTTCTGCCGAACCACACAGAGTATATTTCTGCGATGCACATCAACTTGTGAATATCCTCGAAGTCCCACGCCCATTATAAATAATAAGCTTGGACTTGGGGACTATTGTTACCACCACGATTACGACATGGGCGCCATGTCGTACATACCCTATCGAGCCCGAGTGAGGACTGAGTCCATGTCTGTCGAGAACCTATCCAGGCCTGCTGCTGGGGCTTGGAAGAACCCGTCTGCGCTTGGGCCTTGGCGGCGGCCAATCCGCGAGTCGTGTGGAGGCACCGGTGCCCTCATGCGAACCATAGGGCCTCGTCGGGCCCCGCACCATTAGTAACCGTGTGCAACTCGATATCTTGGGGCAACGGAGAAGTAATTAAAGAAAGATTGCGTTGGATTGGGCGCGAATCTCCACAAGGAAACACAATCATGATCTCCTAAAATCATGCAGCGTGATAAACTCGAGGAAGGAAGGCAATCTCGGTATCTTTATCACATAAGGAAGGAGGATCCGATTGGAGACGGATTGATTGGTCTTCAAATCAATTAAATTCTTGCGCTACAAATACAACGTCTCCGGTTGTTCCAAAGTGCGCACCTTTTTATGTTTAAGAGTCCCACCTAAACTACTGCTCAAATCTACTGCTTGTCTCTCCCACACCCTTTTTGTTCCTTTGATGTATCTCCCATATCTGCGTGATTGATTTGATCGTCGAGTGCCAGCGATCGCGGGACCCTTTTTCTCCCGGAGATCTTGGTGCCTAACGGTTGTCTAGTGTGCGGGTAACATCTGGTGGCGAAGTGGCGGAGATCTGTTGACACGTGGGTGGTGCGAGTTCGAGGCGTCAGCAGTTACTCCTTGTAAACAATATTCTTTGTGTATATTCTTTTTTTTTCATTAAGCGAGTCGATGTATTATTAATTAAATTAAAAATTAAAAAAGTTTCATATATTAGTTGTCAACTATAATCATTGTAATACAATGTATTCAAAACAATCTTTTCATCTCCATGATTTGAATTTTAATCCAATAAAAAAAAGTTACAATTTTCTCATTCATTTTTTTAAATCCATTTCTCATTTCTTTCATCTACATAAAAAATAAATAAATAAAATTAAAAAATAATTTGAGATCGCCCCCAGGGGTATAGGAGAGTTGGTGAGGCTTGAGGTGATGTGGGGAGAAATCCTCAAAGCCTTGAGTTTGATTCCGCGTGGGATAGATTTTCATTTGAAATATTGTAGGGGTTGGCACATTGGCTATCTCCCTCGGGGTCCACTGCCACTCGTGCACATCCTCGATTTACAACCCTTTGGTCAATGGGCCTCTAACACGGTGGGGGCTTCGCCTTGGGACTTTCCCTTATCAAAAAAAAAAATTGAGATCGTCTTTTCACCTTTATATTTAATTTAATATATTAAATATTTACAAATTTTAAATGTACATTAATAAATTGTTAAAAATTTAATGAGCGATAATAATGAACAATAAAAAAGTAATAATAAATATTAAAAGATAATTACATTCATTTAAGTACAATTACAATTAGTGATGAATTTAAATGGTGATAATACCAACAATAACTTGAACCCAATTAAGATATTTTGGTGATTTAAACTTTGATGATTGACGAATCGTTGATATCAAATCTTATAGCATTAATGATCTCCAGGGATGCATTTTACGAAAAACAAAATTAATAATTACTAATTTTATTTTGAGAAAATGTAATGATTGACTACATAATATTGTATATTTGTTGGAGTATTACTTCTTTGTGAACAATATTCTTGTGTATGTTTTCATTTTATTAGACGTGTTTGATTTGACGACGTAAATGAAATGTCATAAATGTGAGTAAGAAACAAAAATTAAAGAAGTGTCTATACTTGTCTATGTTGTAAGAATATTGTTGACTAACAGAGTAAGAATATTGTTAACAGATAGAAGTAAGATGAGAATAACGTTCTATATATATTAATTAAATTAAATTAAATTAAAAATGAAAAAAGTTTCACACATTAGTTCTAAACTATATTATATGTTTGGTGGGGTTTAAAGATTTTGAAAAAAAAAAAGTAAATTATGAGATTTAACGGAGAAAATGGATGGAAAATGTTAAAATGGACATCGATGCTTATTTCTTCAAACTTTGGGGATGTGGTGCTATTTTTTTTTAGTTATGGGCATATCTAGCGATTTTAAAAGCGTTGGGGACTTTTCATGCAATTATCTCTTAAAATTAAGGATATTTTGTATTTTTTATTAAATAATAACCAATTGCGCACCAAAACATATAGGTTATTGACCAATTGTGCCAAAAAACAAAGGTAAATGTTAGGGACCATTTAAGCTAATTAAAAGAAAGAAAAAAAAAAATTAATTTGACAATTTTATCCCCACTAATAAAGACAACAAAAATGAGAGAGACCATTTAGCGTACCTAAATGATGGGTTTTAACAAAATATTAGCGGAACACAGCAAAAATGACCAATTAAGCGCACCTAGATAGATGGGTTATGGACCATTCCGTCAAAAATGAAAGATTAGGGACCATTTAGCACTAATATCATACATTAAGGACCATTCGCCAATTTCCTTTTTAACTTATAATTTTTGAGAAAAATTCTTCACGATGAAAGTTTGGAGGAGAGAAATAAAAACTTCCAGTGTTGAAGCGAAAATGGATCCTCTTCAACACCTATGATTTGAATTTTAATGCAATAATAAACAAAGTTACAATTTTTCTTCATTCATTTTTTTTTTTTTTGTTGAAACTCATTTCTCATTCCTTTATCCACTTAGGTCATGTTTGGTAGAGTTTTTTTTCAAAAAGATCTATTTTTTTTCCTGATTTTGACTTTTCAACCTTTTTACACTACAAAAAAAAATTTGAAAAGTAAAAAGTAACAAAAAAACTCTACCGAACAAATATAATGCCAAAAAAAAAAAAAAAAAATGAGATCATATTTTCACCTTCATATTTAATTTAATAGATTAAATATTTAAAAATTTAATTGTATATTTAGTAAATTATTGAAAATTTAATATATAATAAGGATGAGCAATAAAGAGTTATAAATAAAATATTAAAAAATAATTATACATTAATAAATACAAAAGGTGAATATGGAATTTTAAAAAAAAATTGTAGGGGTAGAATGGTCCAAAAATATTTCTCCATTTAAACCCTTTTTAGAAGTAGTATAGAATATTTAATTTAATATATTAAATGTTTAAAAAATTTAATTGTATATTTAGTAAATTATTGAAAATTTAATATACAATAAAGATGAACAATAAAAAGTAATAAATAAAATATTAAAAATAATTATACATTAATAAATACTAAAGGTGAATATGGAATTTTAAATAAATTGTAGGGGTAAAATAGTCCAAAAATATTTCTCCATTTAAGCCCTTTTTAGAAGTAGTATAGATAAAAGACATAAATACCCTTATTTACTCACATTGTTATGAGACCATACATTGTCGACCATATGTTAACGGATGGTGGGTTAACGAACCATAATCTGATATGATAGAGCCCTGATAACAGACACAGGAATCGATTAGGGTCAATTTTGGCCTTAACGGTGTGAACATATGTTAAGAGACTATGAGTGCATTAGCGTAAATTTATATAATTATAAGCGATTTTTTCAATTATTTCACATCAAATGAACCCAGTTTGCAAAAATTTAAAGAAAAATTACAATTCATACTCATATATATATATATATATATATATTTTTCATAGTTTATACTATAAAATCTACAATTTCTACAAGTAAATTAAAAGAAGAAGTTAGAGAATGATAAATTTCTACTTTGAAATGAAATTTCTTACCTAAATGAAATGGGTTGGATTCTAACATTGAAATGGGTTAAATTCTAACATTGAAATCTTCTCTTTTTCACATACTGAATGAATTTGAAATCGTTTGAAATGATTATAAGCGGGAAAAGAGACAATGTTATATTTAGTAATTTACACAAAAATGGGTCAATGACCATTTTGAAAAATTAGTAGGGTCACTGACCATTCGGCACCATTCACGCATATGAGTAGAGGCGGCAAATGGGCGAGACAGGCGTGACCCCACCCGAAGTGAATGAGCCACACAAAAGATTGGGCTGGACTAGCCACGACCCGATTTTATTTGGGTTGGTATTTGTTGAGCCAACCTAGCCGATTTTGAACCATATGGCTAATGGGCCATTGACTTAAATTTTCAATTTATTTTTCAAAACAATTATTTATGATGAAAAAAAGAAAAAAAGCAAAAGCAAAATCTAACATTACATCACCCCCACCGTCACCTCCACCTTGGAATATGAAAGCATAACCCGGAGGGGGCCGGTGATCTCATGAAACTCAGGAATCCCTCCCCGCACATTTTGAGGAGGCCGAAAACAAGGGCGAAATCCCCCTATTTGGTTCCGGTTTCACGGTGGGGTGGGGTGGGGTGGGGTGGTGACTTGGGCCAAAATATTTTATCGGGCCGACTTGGTTTCAACTCAATTGGCGGGTGGATTAGTTGTCTTAGGATTAAATTGGCTCGATTTTTATTTGATCGATTTTTATTGGGGGCCATTTCATTTCGATCAGACTATCTGAGCCTGGCCCATTTGTCACCTCTACATATGAGGATTGAAAAATTGTCACATTACAGCCATAATCCGATTGACATTTTTCGTATTGTAATGTCAATAACATGCTTCAAAATTCTATGCAATGCTACCATTGTTTTCGTTGATATGGATGGACCAGGTCAATATGAATGAGGAAATATTAAATGCTAACTACTACTTAGATATTAAATAATTAGATAGACCAGGTCAATATTAAATGAGGAAATATTAAATGCTGACTACTACTTAGATATTAAATAATTAGATAGACCAGGTCAATATTAAATGAGGAAATATTAAATGCTGACTACTACTTGGACTATTCCCTTTCCATTTCCGTTTATATTGACCTGGATTAATCAGGTATTACTATTTATGCTTATAATGAATGATTGTTAGCATAAATAAAAATAGAGAAATTACACCAATGTCTCCTTTTACAAAGTCATTTGCAAAAATATCTAAAATTAAAAATTTGAAAAAATTTCCATTTTTAAAATTTTGGACAAAATCTTACCTTACTTTAATTTTGAAATTCCAAACACATCCTACCTAGAATAAATGTGTGTTAAATGGGAGCATTATTCATTCAACGTCGACCAATATGACCTCATTTTGCTTTTCTTTTTCTTTTTTTTTTTTTTTGGGAAATAGGGGTTTTAATTATGCTGATTTAATCAAACTTTGACCAAATATTCGGGTAGGTCTCGATAATCAATTTATGCATATCAGTAGTCAAATGCATTCTACTTCGTTAATAGATGATCGTAGTATATTTGGTTTCACAAAACTATTTCGGATTAATGAGAAATTAGAGCCAAAATTTGGCATCTTGGAAGTTAGGAAAAAGAATTAATTGGAGGAGAATGAAATCTCTTGTCCCACATTGGAAAATGAGTAGATTCTTAACATATTCATATACACATAAGTTTAGGAGTGCAATTGGGTTTGGCTCAATATAATTTTTTTGGACAAATTAATTTAATTTATTTCATTCTTGTGGACATGTGGCTCCAATAATACTTCAACACGTGGTATAACGGATCGATGGCTTTCGAGATCTTAACACGTGTCAACACTTTTAGAAAACAAATTCCGAAATCTATCTTTTCACGAACCAACATATCGATTCGGACAAAACATTGTCCTAGCAGTGTGTCCTTTCGAGACAAGACTTTTGGTTTATTATAAATAGGTCCCTTCACTTACGCAAATTTTATTCATTCCAATCATCTTGCTTTCTCTGTTATTACTTGACGTGCACGCAAAGTATTACGCATCAGTCCCTTTTTCATGTATAGTACAAAACAACTTTTCGAGTTTGCCGTTTCTTCTTTGTTTGAAGTACTTCTCTTGCAAAGAAAAATATCGTTGTGTCTTAGAAGACAATTGCCTATACATCGTGAGCACCTAGGCGGGGTAAATTCATCTTAAATAGATGAGATGAACTCTAGCTTGGTCTACAGATTAATTACGTATTTTTATTTACGCTAATTGTTTCTTTAATTCAAGTAAGTCATTTTACATAATATATATTCTAACATTTTAAGACTAATTTTGTTGTCATATATATCCTTACAATAATATAAGAGCCTTAAATTTTTTATTGTTCATTTTTTTTTTTTTCCAACCTTGCAAGTCGTTTTACAACTATCATTTGTTTTATTACCTACTTGATCTTCTCTCTACCTTTTTGAAACCCTTTGTTTCCATTTGGATAAATAATGCCTTCACTACTCATTACTAATGCATTTTTGAGAGTTCAATCAACATCAAATTAGCGACTTTCAAACATTGATAAGCTCATAAGCGTATATTTAAAGAATTATATTGAGGTGATGAACCATGACAAATGCAACAACTTGAACACTTCTAATAGAAATTTTTAGAATTTGAAGTTCCCTCAAAGTTGGTTCAACTTTCACCAATTACGAAATTAAAACTTCGATATTATACTACTAAAATTTGTTAAAAATTTAGCATCCCAACTTCAATTAAAATCTCAATTCATTCCTTCAACCATGAAAAACATGAAAGGGAGCATTAATATTTTAGATACTTGAAATAGACGAGGCAAATTTCAATTATTAGTTTCATCTCAATATTCAAAATGCAATCCTAATTGCAATCTTTAGATGATGCATTCTTGTTATGGTGTGTGCCTTGGTTTGCGTATGAGAACCTCCCATTTTCTTCCAATAGGCTAAACCTCTATTTGTTGTCCTTTCGATGGCGATTAGATATTAAGTTCGTGAGAAAGATGATTGTTAAACAAAACTTGAATATATTAAAAGCGAAATAGCAAGTCGAGTTCTTGAGAGAAACATACACTTGGCGAAAACAATTAATTGTGAAACCTTTTATATTATTGTTGTTTTTAACAAGAGAAAAAAGAAAAAAAAAAAAAAAAAAGGGATAACCAATTCTCGGCAACCAAGAGTTGGTTCTCGGCACCCTTTGATTCCAACAATATGATGGACACGAAGATCGGCTGCATTCTGAGTTTCATCAAAACTCGAAATATTTTAAAAACACAAGAAAAACAAAATATATAGTAAAATAAAATCAACTTATGTAATATGAAAGCTGAAACTTGCTCGGGAGATCGGGAAGCAGTTCTTTGATTTCCCATAAAAAATTACTGTGTAGTCAATGCGGTAAAGTATCAATTAATAAAGGAAATTTGAATATTAGTGAATATCCTTGAGATTGATATAAAATTCCCTCAAATGCAGGTCTATGTATTAACTTGATTCTATTAATCCAATGCATTGGAGAAAGCAAACTTTGATAAGCAAGTTATTCTCTATTCTTGAGTTTCTCGGCGACCTCAACAACCGACTTGCTCTTGGTTGCTTGAAACAATTCTAACAACCATAATTGATGGTTAACATGGTTGTCTTTTTAAAGTTAATTGCTGGAATTTGGTAATGCACATAGTATATAAAAAATTATAACCGACTTGATCTTAGTTTTAGAACAATTTAGCAACCATAATTGATCGTTAACATGGTTGTCTTTTAAGAGTTAATTCTTTGGAATTTGGTAATGCCGTAGTATATAAAAATTACCCAAAAATTGAAAAGAAAGTTGGGATGATTATTGTTAAAAAAGGTCGAAAAGAGGATTCAAGAATTTGGGGTAATGTATAAATCCACACCAGCACACTATGAAATCTTGGGATTCTAGTGCTACACATGTTCTTAAGTTAATTTACGAACTTCACGTAATTTTCACGAAGTTCATGCGACAAGAAAAGTGAAAAAAAATTAGAAAAAAACCAAAGCAAATGGAAAAGCCCTTTGAAAAAAAAAAAAAAAAAATTGTGTCTTTGTTCATCGTCGAGCAATGAGCGGTCGTCGTCGAGCACATTTCTCCACTCTTGATTCTTGAGTCTTGACTATGAAATTTTCAATTTTTATGAAAACATGGCAAGTAATCATTCTCACCTTCCCATTTTTAGAAGGAAAAAGAAAAAGCACTATCTTGTACTCTAAAATTACAACTCTTTCTTCTTTTTGAATTCTTTATATTGCCTTTTCACCTCATATTTAAAGAAAAGAATTCATAATAGAGTAGTAACTTGTAAACTTACGCCTTTTCGAGCCATATTCTATCTCTTGTTTTCTTTTTTCTTTTTTTTTGGGACATAGGACAAAAGTCTGAATTTATTTGAATCTTTATTGGCTGAAATTCTAAATTTTGTTAGTTTTTTTTTCATATCACGACTAGGGACAACTTGGTGTTCTTGTAAAATGGTTCCACAAATTTTTCGCGATCTGAGAAAGCGAAGCTTGTACATCATTTGGAGAAAGCTATGCTCGTATGTTTCTCGGTGTCCAAATTTTCATTTTTATTAATTGAATGAAATTTATGAAGGTATAAAATCTTGAAGATGCTTATTGTTTATCATTAGGCCACTATATTCCCCGCTAGCGAGAGGTTGGGCTGCAATTCAACAAGAAAGAGATTGTGTTCAACTTGAAAGGCATTCTTTGTAAGTTACCTAACATTCTTAAGCTATAAGAAAAGTAATTAAAAAAAAATAGTTCGAGATCATTTTCGGCACAAGTTAAGTGGTACTTTGATTTCTTGAGTGTGCTTAAGTAACTTTAAAAATCACGTTTGGGGAAAAAAAGCAAGATTGACTTACTTTTAAGCACAATCAAACATGCTCAAGTCAATTGTACATGGAAGAGATTTCTAAATTTCTCATAGATTTAGTTTGCTATTAAATGCATTGTAGTTTAAACTCTTAGATTGTGTTGTATAGCTATGACTAGGCAATCGGTATTAAATTTTGCAAGCTGTTCATCGCCCACCCAAAAAAAAAGAAATTTCCCAAACACTCGGCAACCAAAAATGGTTCTTGGGGTTTCTCAACAACAAAGGCGGTTCTTGAGCAAACTCATTTCAACCGACTTGGGCTTGGTTGCTTGAAACAATTTAACAATTAATTAGTTAACATGTTTGGGATTTGGTAATGCACATAATATATAAAAATAACCCAAAAATTGAAGAAAGTTGGGATGTTTATTGTTAAAAAAAAAGCCCAAAATAGGATTCAAGAATTTCAAGTAATGTATAAATCCACACCAGCATGCTTTGTGAAAACTTGAGATTCTACTACACATTCATTGATATTAAGTTAATTTCTGAAGTTCACGTAATTTTGCTCACAAGAAAAAAATCTTGTCGAATGAAAAAAATTAAAACCAAAGCAAATGGAAAAGGAAAAGCCCACCCAAAGAAAAAAAAAATTAGTCTTGTTCATACCATGAAGTTGCTCGTGACGAACTATTCATCTAATTTTTTTTTTTTTTTTTGATCTTTAATCTTTTTGACAATTTTTTTTTAGTTTTTATTTTACACCTTTTCATTCAATTTTTTCATTAATCTTTTTTATTTTATCTTATAAGCAAATTTGAATTTTTTTATTTTTATTTTTATTTTTTATAATGTTGTCGAGTTACTTGACAACATTGAATTAATAATATTATTTTTTGTGTTGTCGAGTAACATTGTAATTTGAATTTTTTTTATTTTACACATGGGCATTGACCCATTTCATTTTATTTTATTTTAGGAATAATTGTATGAAAGGTTGCTATCGTTTCAACCTAAAACTTTTCACTACATTTTTACATCGTTACAGCGTCACGTGGCCAAAACTAGTATTATGTATAAGTGGTTAAAAGTCAATTACGCTTTTTTGGATAGTATTGTTATTTTAAGCGATCAAGTTCATTGAATATTTAAACTTTGGTTCATTTGTATAAAATCAATTTTAAAATATCTGAATACATATTAAATGTTTCAAGTTTATGCATCAAATTGGTAATCACGTTTATGTACATTCACCTTTGAACAGAAATTAAAGGTTTCAATTAGACCCAATTTTAATTGATATTTTGGGTGCATAATTTAAAAAGTGCATTTGTTCTAAAGTTTGCAATTAATTCTTGTGAAAGCTTAATAATTTTAGTATATTTGGTATATTATATTCAGCAATCTTAAAGTGTTGAATTTCTGTTTTGTAATAGAAATTAATTTGAATAAAGTTGTTTTCCCGACTAATGTACAACTCTTTGTGATTCCACACAATGCGATCAACTCCGGTACCTCATGGAGAAAACAGAAAAAGTTCAATGGTGTCTCACATGGAGAAAAAGCGAAAAGATGTTATTCTACTTGACCACTATGAATTTGGCAAAGTTTCTAGCGAGGATGCTCTTGCGGTTCAAGAAGGACCAAACAATATGGAGTCTCTCATTGCCTTGGGTGCATGAAAGCACTCGGACTTCCTATGCAAGAATTAAATTACGAATTATCGGACAATACACTATCACAGTGAGTATAATGCTATAAAATCTGCCAAAAAAAAAACTTTGGGAATCCTTGGAGGAAAATAAGGCGAGGGATCTTGTACGAAGAAATTTATTGTCCAAAAATTCATAGACTTCAAAATGATAGACACCAAGACAATTATTAGTCAATTACAAGAGTTGTAGGTACTTCTTAATGACATACATGCTAAAAATATGACTTTAAGTGAGTTATTCCAAGTGGTGTAATCATTGAAAACTTTATCCTTTATGGAGAGATTTCAAGAACTATCTCAAGCACAAGCATGAGGAGATGAACTTGGAAGAATTAATTATCGGCTAATGATAGAAGAAGACAACAGAAAGTTTGACAAGCAATCACGTAGGGCGGTTTTGGACATGTAAAAGCCAATGTGGTGGAATCTAGTTCAAAGACTAACAAGATAATAAAACATTACGGTGATGCACGAAGAAAGACAATAAAAAGAATGCTAAAAGTTCAAAGGCAACTACTTTAATTGTGAAAAAGTGGGACATCGTGCAAGTGAATGTCATAAGCCAAAACAACAAAAGGTTCAAGCAAATGTGACGAAAGTGATGTTTTATCGGAGGATATACAAGAAGCTGAATTGAGTGCATTGTTTATTACGAATACAACAACATTAGAATTCTAGAAAATTTTAGGTAATTAGTGGGGTTACTCGACACATTTCTACTAACAAAGCGATGTTCTCTAATTACAAGGCGGTCGATAGAGAACAATTATTTATGAAAATTCCACAAGTTCGAAGGTTGAGGACCACGAAAAGTGACTTTGAAGATGACTTATGGAGAATAGCTCATCCTCAACAATGTGCTATATGTGCTTGACATTCATAAAAATATTGTATATGGGTCTTAACTTAGCAAAAATAGTTTTAAGTTGATATTTGTATCTGACAAATTTATCTTTGGGAAGGGACACATGTGATAGACTATTCAAAATGAATGTTAAATCTTGTTGTCTTGAAATCGAGGCAATAATAATAAAGTTTATAGTCTTGCTTATATATCGATTCTTCTTTTTTTTATGACATAATCATTTGGGGCATGCAAACTTTAAATCTTTCCGTAAACTAATAAATTTAAGTTTATTGCCTTCTTTAGAATTTAATTCTAATCACAAATGTGAGACATGTGTTGAGGCTAAGTTAGCAAAAACCCTGTTTCATTCTTTTGAAAGAAACATTGTACCTTTAGACAATGATATCTATGACTTGAAATTTGTGCAAACTAGAGGTGGTAAAAGTACTTCATTATTTTTATTGTGATTGTACAAGATCTTTGTTATGTCTATCTGCTAAGAAACAAAGATGAAGCTTTAGATGTTTCTAAACATTATAAAAATGAAGTTGAAAATCAACTTAGCAAATGAATAAAGATTATTCGTAGTGATAGATGAGGAGAATGTGGAGCACCGTTCGAAGAATTTTGTTCAAAATATGGTTTTATTTATCAAACAATGACACATTATTCACCTCAGTCAAACGGTATTGCTAAACACAAAAACCAGACTTTTAATGAAATTATGAATGCTATATTGATAAGTTCAGGATTACCTCGGAACTTATAGGAGGAAGCTATCCTTTTAGTAAATATTATTCTTAATAAGATACCACAAAAGAAAAAGGATGAAACTTCAAATGAATTATTGAAATTTCATAACCCTACCTATAAACACTTAAAAGTGTGTAGGTGTTTGGCTAATGTTAAAGAAGTTAAAATTGGATCTCAAAACAATTGATTGCATATTTATTGGATATGCTAATAATAGTAGTGCATATCGATTTCTTGTTAACAAGTCAGATATTCCGGACGTACATGAAGGTACTATCATTGAATCTAAGAATGCTATATTTTTTTGAAGATGTATTTCGTGCAAAGACAAGAAAGAAATAAGTTCAAGTAAAGCGAACTTATGGTACTACAAGTGGTACTCATCTAAGTGATGAAGAACTTAGGCGTAGTAAAAGGACCGGCACATCTACAACATTTGGTCCAGTTTTCTAACCTAATGTGAAAATGATCCTAAGACATTTAATGAGGCAATGCTACTTGAAACTCCGTTTTGGAAAGAAGCTATCAATAGTGAGATAAGTCTATTATGCAAAATCACACTTAAGAGTTTGTTGATCTCCCATTTGGGAAATAAGCCTTTAGGGTGTAAATGGATTTTTAAAAAAAATTTAAAACTTAATGGATCTATTGATAAATATAAGGCCACGTTAGTAGCAAAAGGATATAGACAAAAGGAAGGCATTGACCTTTTCGATACATACTAACCAGTGACAAGGATCACTTCTATTAGAATTTTTAATTGCAATTGTAGCATTGCATAATCTCGAAATCCATCAAAAGGATGTAAAAATGACATTCTTAAATGGTGAGTTAGAAGAAGAAACATACATGGAACAACTTGAAGGGTTTATTACTCATGGACAAGACAAAAGGTGCGTGAGACTCGTTAAGTCGTTATATGGATTAAAACAGCGTCGTCAAAGCGATTAGCACAAAAATTTGACAAAAGCGATGTTGTCAAATGGTTTTAAAATTAACGAGTGTGATAAATGTGTCTATATCAAAATACACCAAAAACTTATGTGTTAGTATGTTTGTATGTCGATGACATGCTTATTATGGAGATTAATAATGATATTATCATGACTATGAAGAAAATGTTTACAAAACATTTTGATATGAAATATATGGGTATGGCGGATGTTATATTAGGAATTAAAATTTCTAAGACATCGATGGACTTATCTTTTCTCAGTCTCATTATGTTAAAACAGTACTTCAAAAGTTTAATATGTATAATGACGGTCCATTTAATACTCCAGTAGATTTAAGTCTAGACTTAGTCAAGAATAAAGGTGAACCTGTATCTCAACTGAATTATTCTCAGATTATAGGCATGAATTGTACTCGTCTAGACATTGCATACATAGTTAACAAATTGAGTAGATTTACTAGTAATTTAGGCAATGACCATTGGAAGGCTTTGAATAGGGTTCTTAGATATCTAATATATACCTAAATTTTGGATTACATTATACAAGATATCCAGTTGTACTAGAATGATATTGTGAAGCCTATTGGATATCGAGACCACGAAATATTCTAAGTCTACTAGTGGTTATGTTTTTACCATTGGTGGGGTAACTATGTCTTGGAAGTCCTCAAAACAAACTTGCATAGCTCATTCAATTAGGGGTGACAAAAAAGCTCGTCGACTTGTAAAAGCTAGGCCCGGCTCGGGGCTCGGGGCTCGGGCTCGTTGAGAGAGGCAGCACGAGCTAGGTCTAAGCTATAAAAAAGAGGGCCGAGCTCGCTCATCGGCCAAAAATGAGCCGACTCATGGGCTGCCCAGCAGCCCGGCTCCCACAAACCCGACTTGTTTGGGCTCGTGGGCCTGACCAGTGAAATTGGTGAGCCACGAGCCGGCTCGACTCGTGGCTGCATATGATCGCATCAATTTTATTTTATTTATTTATTTATTTATTTATTTTGGTTTTTACTTTCATTATTTTCCTATAAATACCCATATTCTAAACTCATTTTTTCACACTTCAATCTCTTATCTCTCATTCAATTATATACTCAAAGTCTCGATCCATTAACAATTCTCAAATTACATTATCTCAATATTAGTATTCTAATTAGTATCTAGTATCTAATTATCTAGATATTACTCTATAATTTTAAGTTATAACTTTTCACTTCTACTAAATCTCTACATTTCTAGTTTCTACTAAATCTTTATTTTCTCCTATTCTCTTTATTATATTATTTCAAATGGCATACAATCGAGTAATGATAATTTGAGTTGTCTTAATGATGTTCAAATTCGAGACGATATTCGAGAATCGGTTTGGTGGTAGCATGATCGAATTGATTTGAAAGACTTTCAAGAAGATCTTATACACAAACTACCATCGACTCTAGCACTAAGCGAAAAGCCACCAAACAAAAGACTAAGTGCTAGCGACATTTTAAGTTGGTGCCGGTGGTAGCGGTGAGCGATGTCCACGAGTTCAAAGCACGGTGTAAACAACATCGGAGGAAGTTTGCTTGGCACAAGGGGATAGAGCGCGACCTATCTAAATACTTCAAAAGTGTCAAAATAAACATGGATGTTTGGATACAAATCGAGGCACAACTCGATTTGGATCTCAGGGGCCGGGTCGATGAGTCAGCTCTCAACAATGGATATACTCACAAGAACTCATGCGCCAAGAAGGGCCGGAATTGATAGCAAATGTTGAGTTTCCACTATGCTTGGTGGACAATCTTCATTGGGCGTCATTAGTCCAAAAATATCTACAACTAAGATCGTTAGTATTTCTAGAAATACACTTAGTAAAGATACTATTGTTAGATATAATACAAAGAAATAAGCTATAATTAATGATATTAATAATTATAACGGTGTTGTATCTTTTATATCATACTTATGGACATGTTGTAACCAAAAAGGATACATGGTTGCAACTTCACACTATATTGATAATAATTGGATAATACATAAAAGTAATAGCATTTAAACAAATAGACTATTCTCATAATGGAAATAATATTTATCAAATTTTATTAGGCGTGTTAAACAAATTTAAATGTGATTCTAAGGCTCGTAGTTTTACATTTGATAATCACGAGGCAATATAGTAATTGAAAAATTAATGCAACATTGTAGTCAAATTTTAAATCATTTCTATTATATTACTAACAATTTTAATATGTATAAAATTTTGCTCTTTTACCGATATTATACATGTTATGGAAGTTAAATTTAGGAAATATTGAGAACAATTGCCTATGTTATTTCCATTAGCATGTATCATGGATCCTTGACTTAACTTAGAGATGCAATATAACAATAATGACAATTTCGGATAAATTAACTTACGAAATCCGATCGCGTGTGCTAATTTATAACAAAATTTATGTTCTATGTATGAGGTCTATGTTGAAAAGGCGATGCGAACATTATCGACCCTCTAATCCAACATATACTTAGTCATCAGCGATGACATTGACTTCTAGAGTTACACCGGTACACTTAGGGTGGTCCGGGACCTCAAGGTCAACAATTAGTTGGTTCTTCTTCTAGTTCTCCCTTCTCGGTTCTAATGATACACACCTTGCAGAGTTAGTTGGGTATTTTGCACATGATGTGCTTAGTATGTTAGATGACGAAGAGAGAAAAACTTTGATATACTACGATGGTGGAGACAACATCAGCGTGGTTATCAATTCTTTCAAAAATAGCACGTGATCTACTAACACCTCCGATCTCAAGCTGTAGCATTGAAGGCGCATTTAGTACAAATTCTGAGTTTTATCGATGTCGGTCAAGACTTCAAAGTCGACATTTTAAAAAACTTCTTGTGTCTAAAGGATTGGGATGATGCGAACTTGAATCCAAGACAAAGTGGACAAGAATAGTGTCCGAAGAACTTGAATATTTAAATATGGATTAATCATATTCGTAGTAAGTATTATTTTGCATTAGTATTTATGTATTTGATATTTTTTTTCTTATTTTATTAAAAAATTGTACACGTAACATCTTGTTCATGTACAATTTTAACTCCGCCTACTTTTAAAGTAGCCGGTCCCAATCTCGGAATAAGGATGAGTGTTTTAAATATTTAATTTTTAACATAAAAGATTCTCGATATGGTAGTTATTTTTTATTTTCAAATTTTAAAAAAAGAAAAAGAAAAAGAAAAAGAGATGAGGGTATTAAATCGTTAATTTTTAACATAAATAATTCTCGATATTGTATTTCTTTTTTATTTTCAAAATTTTTAAAAAAATTAGGGGCTCGGCTCGTTCGGCCCATGAGCTCGTGGGCGAACCGAGCTCAAAAATTGGGACCCCAGACAGTGAGGCTCGTCTTTTATAAACCGACTAGGCTCGGCTCGACCCATTGCCATGCCTACATTCAATGATAGAATATGAGTTTATAGCTTTAGATAAAGTTGGAGAAGAAGTAGAGTGGCTTCATAATTTCTTAGAGGATATTCCATGTTAGCGTAAGCCGGTGTTTTACAATAAATATACATTGTGATTATCGATCGGCTATCGTAATGGAACAAAGTATTATGTATAATGGTAAGTCTCGGCATATACATTGAAGACATAATACCATTAAGCAATTGACGTCAAATAGTGTTATCTCCATTAAATATGTGAAATAAAGGAGAATCTATAAAATCCATTAACTAAAAAGTTTACAAAAGATCAAATATCTTGCTTATCGAATAGAATGGGATTAAAGCCTACTACGTAAGAGTCTTTATAATGGTAACCCAATATCTTAGTTCAATAGGACAACTAAATTATGAAGATTCTATATAGCACTTAAAAGTTATGTTCGACCAATTCATCTAATAAGAAAAGTACTTTTTGCGAGCGTATTAGGATAAGTAATACTTTTAATGATTCTTATAGTTTGGATTAACCAAGTGGAGTATGGCATAATACTCTTAATAGGATATCACCTATGTAAGTGTGAAGTGGGGCGCTTTTATGAAAATTTTTGAGGCTAAAATTTTCTAAAACACTACAAAACCAAGAGTTATTTAGGACCAAATGAATAAAATCGTAAAACGAGAGTGTTAGGGAAGATATTGTGTGAGTACTATTGTCTTGGTTTACACTGTAATTTGAGCAGTTCAAGACATCATGTTTCTGATTAGCCAAGTAAATCAGATAGTATTTCACTAAAGCGGGGTTAAAAGCCATAAGCAACCTCTCACGATGTAATAGTTTTCGCATGTACTCTTTATTAGTGTTTGCATTATCATTTGCATTTATGGTAATTTCCATTCATGTGGGGGATTTTTGGAAATGGGGTTTTAATTATGTTGATTTAATCAAAATTTGACCAATACTCGAGTGAGTCCGATAATTAATTTATGCGTATGAGTAGTCAAAGCGTGTTCTACTCAAGTGAGTAGATGATCATAATATATTTGGTTTTACAAAACCATTTCTAGATGAATGAGAAATTGAGCTAAAAGTTGTCATCTTGGAACTTAGGAAAAGAATTAATTGGAAGAAAAACGAGAAATCCTTTGTCCGACATTGGAAAATGGGTGATTTGTTAACCTATTCATATACCCCAAGTTTGGTACTTGGGTTTGGGCCCCAAGGGTACCGATAGTCTTTGGAAGGGGAGTGTTGTGAGAATTATGTGATTGCAAGTGTACAATATCGCACAAAAGTAATAAAGTGGACCTATTGAGTCTGGATTATCGTTCCCACGAAGACTATCTTATTTAGTTACTAGTTAAATTAATCTTAATACTAATGTATTTAAAACAATTTAAATTAAGTTTATTTGAAAGATTTAAACTAGAACTATGAATTTAAGGAAATAATATAATAACTTATGTAAAAGCAAATAACAAGAATTTAAAAAAGAATGATGGTTAAAGTGTTTGGACAAACGAATTCACCTAGTTGTCATCTCTAATTCCTTCTCTCAAGATTTGTTCCTAAAGTTGTATTCGTTCGAATTTAACCTAATTTACCTCTCTCGAGTTCAAATTAATCCTATCTAATTGAGTCAACTTAGGCGGTCGAGAATGGTCCTTAATTAGATGCATTAATTTTCCTAAAATTCAATTCAAACCGCATGACAATAATAAAAGTGTATCTCTACCTTTTATCCAATTGTCAGATTTTACTACGTGGTCTAGATTAATATATTAGTTCTCAGTTCATTACAATCCACAAAATCAATGAAATAATGGCCAGTTATTCCAAGCATTAAGAAAAGAAGCAAAATCAAATACTTAAACAATTTATAAATCAAAACTTAAGATTCGAAAATAAAGAATTAAACTTTAAATCTAGCTACTCCTGATTCAAAAGAAAGACAAGATGAAGAGTTTTGAATACATAACCGGATCTTGAATAAAAGAGGAGAAAACGTTGAATATCTTGCACCAAGATATCTTGATTTTCACGTTCCAATCTTCAAGATCTTGGCCGTTCTTCGTTTTCTTCGCCTTTCTTTTCTCCGTCTTCTCTTGTGTACTCCAAAGAATTCACCTCCCTTATTTTGACCTAAGTTAGGTCTTTATATAGTGTTTTACTAATTTTACAACTCATGTACATGAAAAGATGAAAAAGACCATGACTAGAATTAAAAATAAGCCAAAAGCCATCCAGATGCGTCTGCCGCGCATGGCTGCAGTCAACTGCAATTTGCAAACCGCGGTTTGACCGCGGCAATCAGTAAAACAATTACCAAATTTGTTCCAATCCCCAAATTGCAAGATTTAGTCCACCAGGTCTGAAATATATTTTATTTGGTCCATGCTTTATGTTTCTTCATAATTTGTCCTTTTAAGTCCTCTTATTTGCATCGAAGGTCCTTCAATTTTTTATTTTGTCCTCTTTAGTCCTCCAATTTCTTCTTTCATTTCAATTTAGTCCTCTTTTATTTGCAACTCAAGCCCTTCAACTTTTGTATGTTTGCAAGTTGATCTCCATATCAAGTTTTCATACCTCCTTGGTCCCTTTTCGCCTATTTTTCTTTGTGACCTAAAACAATTAAATAGACACATAATTAAGTAGAAAATCACTTAAGAGTACTTACAATTGTCCACTTTTGATGGTCCAGATAAGTGTAAAATCACACTTATCAAATACTCCCAAACTTGAACATTTGTTAGTCCTCGAACATGACTATTTACTTAAACAATCAAACAAATAATATTATATTATACTATAATAGATAGCTTTAAAGTATTTGCCTCATGTTTTTGAAACAATTCAATCAATTCATTAAAACCTTTTAAATTATGCTACCAAAATTATTTTTTTTACTTATCAGATGCTCGATTGATATATGTGTATGCACATAGTCAATCAATCAACATAAACCTTTAGGTTGGTAATATTACGCCTCCAATGGTCAAATATTTCCTTTCTCTCGTCGTGAAATACACACTCCCATATTGATTTTCATTTTCTCACCACAGGTGTTAACTCTAAAGTTGCCTTCAAAATACTTATTCTTTTACCGCTCAAAATTTGGTTAGGTCTAGCCAATCTGAGTTGCTATCTAGATCTGTGATGATTCTCCTTTTATTGAATGTTTTGGCCATCAAGCTTCTACTAGGTAAGTCAAACCCACTAGTTATCTAAATCTCAAGTTATGCGCACAAAGGCTCAATCTTGCTTTTGCTTCTTTTTTTTTATATAATCATATATAGATATATATCTTATGTGTAAGACCTCACTCCTTAAGCTTTCTAGATGACCTTTGTAGCGAGCTTTAGACCGATGGCTCCCAGTGTCGATGAACTTTAGGGCACCGAGTTTGAGAACTCCAGCGGGCTTTATTACTCGAGTCAACTAGGCTCACGAAGAGAGATATAAGATAATGCAAGTACAATGCCTTTCAAAAAAAATTTTGCAAGACAAATAAGCGGGGATTAGATTCCTAGCATTCGGTCAATACATAGATTCCACCTAGAAGCCAAATACACTCCACACAACTATTACTCAATCACGGAATCAACACCTATCTAAGCGACACGCAATGGTTTAACCACCCCAAACTATCCTTTCAATGGTTAGGTAATTGAGTTGTCAACTAGTGGTCTTGATTTCACAACTTAGGTTGACTATTTTTCATTGTATTCTATTTAATATACCAACCAAAGGTAGTGATATTCATAACTATTGTGCTCACACTTAATCATATCTCGCATGGATAAGTATAGTCTATAAAAAGCGACTTAAGCATCATCACCTAGTCATAATTCATGAATTGATAACAGTTTCAAATAATATCATCATAAGCCGACAAAGGCTATCCAACATACAAACACACAAATAATTTTTTTTTTTCACACACACACACACACACACACACACACACAGCGATAATGAAAATAATAAAGTCTCACCCCAAACTTAAAATCCACTTTGTCCTCAATGTGACAAAAGAAAGCAAAATAAATAAAAAGAAAATAGTTAACCCAAATTAAAAGGTGTGGAACAACGTCGATCTTTGGTGATCGGTTATGTATTGTAATTGGAATGACGATGTGTAGCCTGAAATGAAAAAAATAAAAAAAATTAAATGTAATCATTTACTAAAAATCGGGAAACATGCTCTAATTCCTAATGCAGTCCTAAAAGTCTACATGCAATACAATAAACATATAAGGGATAGAAAAATGGGTTGCCTCTCATTAAGTGCTCGATTTATAGTCTAGAGCTCGACTTATTGTCTGGTTGCTTTACAGCACTTTAAATAGTGCTTTGGAGTACTTGTTTTGCTTGCATCTATTGACTTTGTACCATTTTTCATTTATCCTCCAAAAATTTAACTTGCGCTTCTCATATAAATATAATTGTAGTTTAGCACATTGGTCGAACATCACTACGAAAACTTCAACTTCCTCATCAGCCATGATCACAAAATCAATTTTAGAATAAATACGGGAGTCGGAAAATTGTTTGATAAGTGCAATATCATTGAATGTCAATTTTTATTTTGCTCATTTGGGATCAACTTCTCTTTTACCACATACTCTTCTTCTTTTGATTTTGCATCTTGTTTCCCAACTTCTTCTTCTTTAATTGCCATTTGTTTGTCCTTTTTCTACGGCCTTTTCACATAGATTTACGGCAATTGTACCTTGCTCCTAGTAGTGATTTCATTTACATGTTCTTTTGGATTTGTCATTTGTATTGCTAAGCAAAGTGCATGGTTTTCTATCGACAATTGCATGGCTCATTTGGCCAATCTGAGTCTCTAATTTTCTTATCGGCCTTTGTTGATTTTGACGGTTTATGTCTAGCCGCTCCAATACTTTATCAATTTTACGCATATATTTTTGGAACATCTCTTACGAACTTGGTCCTCTTTCTTCTTTGAGCATTATAGGCATGACCACTTTGTTGATTCTTAGACCACCTAAAATTTGGGTGTTGCTTCCAACCGGATTGTATGTTTGTGAATATGGATTATCTTTTGCGATATGTATTATTCGATTACAAAATTGACATGTTCTAAAGAGGCCAATAACATACAATCGATGTCGAGTGGTTAGCCCCATATTTTTCGCACAAGAGGGTTGCTTTGATGGCATTCATTCTTTGCGTCTGTGTTTTGACCAAGAGCTCCACCTGCTTTGTCAATGCAGCAAGTTGTGCATTAGTAGCATCTGTCATTTGAAAGAAATAGACAAAGAAGAAAGAAAATAGTAAAAATAACAATTATAAAAGAAATCAATAATAATAATAATAATATTAAAAAAATAAAACTAACACTAACGATTAATCTAAACTAATATTAAATAAGAATATTTCTAAAACAACGGTAGCAAAAACTTGTTGTGAGAATTATGTGATTGCAAGTGTACAATATTGCAAAAAAATAATAAAGTGGACCTATTGAGTCAGGATTATCGTTCTCACGAACACTATCTTATTTATATACTAGTTAAATTAATCTTAATGCTAATGTATTTAAAACAATTTAAATTGAGTTGATTTGAAAGATTTAAACTAGAATTATGAATTTAAGAAAATAATATAATAACTTATGTAAAAGTAAATAACAAAATTTAGAAAAGAATGATGGTTAAAGTGTTTGGACAAAGCGAATTCACCTAGTTGTCATCTCTAATTCCTTCTCTCAAGATTTGTTCATAAAGTTGTATTCGGTCGAATTCACGAATTTAACATAATTTACCTCTCTCGAGTTCAAATTAGTCATGTCTAATTAAATCAACTTAGGCGGTAAGAATGATCCTTAATTAGATGCATTAATTTTCCTAAAATTCAATTGATTGCGACAATAATAAAAGTGTATACCTACCTTTTATCCAATTGCTCGATTTTACTACGTGGTCTAGATTAATAATTTGGTTCTTAGTTCATTATAATCCACAAAATCAATGAAATAATGGCGATTATTCCAAGCATTAAGAAAAGAAGCAAAATCATATACTTAAAAATTTATAAATCAAAACTTGAGATTCGAAAATAGAGAATTAAACTTAGGCTACATCGTTCATCCAAACTTTAAATCTAGCTACTCATGATTCGGAAGAGAGACAAGATGAAGAGTTTTGAATACATAACGGATCTTGAATAAAAGAGGAAAAGCGTTGAATATATTGCACCAAGATATCTTGATTTTCACGATCAATCTTCAAGATCTTGGTGGTTCTTCGTTTTCTTCTCCGTCTTCTTTTGTGTTCTCCAAAGAATTCATCTCCTTTATTTTGACCTAGGTTAGGTCTTTATATAGTGTTTTAGTAATTTGACAACTCATGTACATGAAAAGACAAAAAGACCCTAACTAGAATTAAAAATAAGCGAAAAAGCCATCTAGGCGCGTCTACCACGCATGGCCGTGGTCAGTCAACTGACAACAAGCGATAAAACAATTACCAAATTTGTTCCAATCCCCAAATTATAAGATTTAGTCCTCAAGGTTTGATATATATTTTATTTGGTCCACCTTTATGTTTCTTCATAATTTGTCCTTTTAAGTCCTCTTATTTGCATCAAGAGATCCTTCAACTTTTATTTTGTCCTCTTTAGTCATCTAATTTCTTCTTTCATTTCAATTTAGTCCTCTTTTATTTTAGCATAAGCCCTTCAACTTTTGTATGTTTGTAAGTTGATCTCCATATCCAAGTTTTAAATCGCCTTTTGTCCCTTTTAGCCTATTTTGCTTTGTTTTCTCCAATTCCATCCGATCTCGGGGTTTGACCTAAAACAATTAAATAGACACATAATTAAGTAGAAAATCACTTAAGAGTACTTACAATTGTCCACTTTTGATGGTCGAGATAAGTGTAAAACCACACTTATGAGGAGAAACCTAGATCTTATTAGGTACAATTAATAGCACATGTACACCGCCCATCCCTCTCGAAGCTCGGTCATTGGTCGTGGGTTCAAATTGGTTTTGGCTCAACATAATCTATTTGGACAAATTAATTTAATTTATTTCTTTCAAGTGGACATGTGGATCCAATAATACTTCAACACGTGGTACAACAGATCAATGGCTTTTATTTATGAGCATAATTTTGGTATATGTTGACCTCGAAATCTACACTATCCACGTGTCAATAGATCTCCAATCAATCTTTTGTCAGCATGTATGTTACATGCACACTTGAAGAATCGTTACCAAGATCATCATGGAAAAGGTCAAACGATTGTTGGTACTCGGCGATCAAGTCAGCTGTCGATTACAAAGTAAATAGGAGAATATATAGGTGTGGGAGAGACAAACAAGCGAGAGATTTGAGCGAGTTTAAGGGTGAAAATAATGAGTACCTTGAAATGAACAAGAGTCGGCATTTATAGGTGATAGTTCTAATTGATTTAGGGAAGCGATCAATTAGATACTTGATTGGATTCTCCTTCTTTATGGGATAATGAATCACTAAGTGTGAGCATAATCTCTAGATTTGAGTCCTAATTTGAGTTGATTTTCAATATCACTTTGCTAATTATTAGGAGATTGAGATTGAGTTTCCTTGTGAGGTCTATATGATAATTAAATACAATTTTTTTTGAAATATCTCTTTGCGTGTCCCAAAATATCATATTGCTTATGGGATTCCACTGGCGTGAGTAGTTGGTGAGGGCCCCTGGGTTAGTCAGGATGTGCAAACCCTTTTATGGGCTTCATTTTGACAAGACATTAGCGTGCGAGGACCTTTTATCATAATTTGGGACTTTGACTACCATGGAAGGTTAAGGCGAGGGCCTCGGTCCCCATTTGCTGACGTGGAAGCCTTACCAAATTTGATTGGTAAAGTATGCTTCTTTTTCCTTAAAGCCTTCTTTCTTAGTATTTTTATTATTATTTTTTTTTGATAATTTTATGTTTTATTAGAATTCTAGATTTTGTTTCTTTTTTAAAAAAAAAAACTAATCGAGCATTTAAATGGAATTACCATTTTACACATGTGTTCTTGAAAAATGAATTGGTATTTAAGAATATCGATTTGGAGAATATCATGCTTAGATTTGGAATATCTTTTATACCATAACACTACCAAGGTATCCTTCTTATGTCCTAACTTGCTTGAATTGAATATTTGCTAAAAAAATGTTGAGTTTGGAGAATGTGCATTTGATGCAGTTTTGGCCTATGTTGTTGGTAATTTATTGTTTTCTAAACAAATGCCAATGCATGTAATTTGAAGTTTATCCTTACACATTTAAATTATCAATCTCGTTAGTTTGTTTGTCAATCTCGACAATTGGTCTCTGTATTCTTGACAGTTCAAATCATGTTGTGTAAATTGTCTAGAATTCTCTACAGTTAATTCTAGTATTTCTTAAACCTATTGTTGTCATGGAAATTTTTTGATGTTGTTGGTGCAGATGGACTTCTGATATCAAATTCTTGAGGAATATCGATTCACGCTTTGGTATCGCAAATGATAAATCTAAAATATCTAAAAGCGTGCTCGATGGGCTCGGCGCTTTACAAGAAATTGATTTTGAAGGATCTATGTTAGGACACTTGGTGAGGTTATGCGAGGAGGCAATGATAAAATCTACCAAAACTCGTCCGTTGCACATCAAGATTCCAACAGTTGTGACTAAGACTCTTTACACTAGGAGCACACGTAACGAGGACAATTTTTTTGTTGGATTGCTTATTGTTGAATATGTTTCTGTCATTACTTTATTTTTTAATTGGATTGTAAAATGTTTCAATTATTTTTTGGATTGCCTGTTGTGGTGACAATTGTTTTTTATTGCTTGTTGGTCGGCCTATGTTCGGGGAGTGGTCTACTTGTGTCTCCTCATTTTTCAAACCCGAGAAAGTTGACTTTTTGTCATTGATATAGCTGTGAATCCATATTTTGTGGAGTTTATGAATTTATGATATATGTTAGTAGCTCTCGTTGTGTAGAGTAACAAGTAATAGTCTCTTATTGATAAATGTGTCTACCGAGTAAAATTTTATCGAATTTTTGAGAATTTCACACATAAGCTGTCAAGGCAGACATATGAGCTGTCGAGAATGTGTAGTAATGAAGGTTATTTCTACCACAATAGTTTGTTCATGTCCTCTGAACAATAATTTCAACGATTAATTATACATCATAAAATAAGCTCCATTCGTGAAGTACAAAATAAGTACAAAAGTCAAGTACACATCATTCGCAATAACAAATATAGTACATTGCACTTACAAAATTATATAAGTGTAGTACATTGGTGAGATGAGTATTATAACAAAAAGCGAACACCCATCAATACAAGTTTCACTTACGCATGTTTTGCAATGGAGTTGGTTTGGTACCACGTCATCTATTGTGCCCAGATTTACTGCACCAAGCGTACTTCATGTTCATTGTCCTTGTTTCTTTTAGAGGTTGCTTATCATCGTTGCCTCCGTTATTTTTTTTTTCTTCACCATTGTCATTCTCAACATGTGGATTGTGTAGCTTCCAAGTTCTCTTCAACATCATT
Source organism: Forsythia suspensa (assembly GCA_023638005.1). Taxonomy (NCBI): domain Eukaryota; kingdom Viridiplantae; phylum Streptophyta; class Magnoliopsida; order Lamiales; family Oleaceae; genus Forsythia; species Forsythia suspensa. The sequence continues at coordinate 33,590,682 of CM042666.1, forward strand.
TTTCCCAACATTGCCAATTCTCGTTTCCTAACCAATCCCGTTCAGAAAGTTTTGCATATACTCAAATTTATGTTGTTGTGAGTTATCATACTGTTCCCATGCGATGAGCGAGGGTGTCACTAAAGCTATTTCCTTCTCTTGATGAAGTGTCGGGCTAGGTGGTGTCTCGATTGGAAGGAAAGTGACACACATTCTGCAGTTTCTTTGTGAAAAAAATGTACTACTTCAAGTCCTCATCTTAGTGTTATTCGGCGGTGAAAGATTCATCACAAGGGCACTTTGAATTTTAACTACATTGTCTGAAAGTGATCATCATTTTGCGACTTCTCTGTCAATCTAGCCCCAAGTTCCATAAGTGATATGAATTGGAACTACTATTGATGTTGTTGTGTTTTCCATACTTCCATTTGTCATCTATGTGAGCGACTACCTCCCATGCGATACAACAAATCTTAAGCATTCACTCATACCTAAAACTTAAGCAAACACAAATGGTCAGCGTCACGGTACAAATAAAATGGGTGCCACTTTAAATGAATGTATAGTCTAGCTTTAAATAACTTCCTCCAACGATTCTTAACAATCAAGGCGATACTTAAAAGCATCTAAGATTGAAAGATGTCAAATTCGTTAACCATCCTAGCAATATGTTACTTAAGGAACCTTTATTTAGAAGCATTAAGGGTCCGTTTGGTACTATTGTTGTGAGTAGAGCTTTTAGCATTAGAGCTTTTTGTAGTAGAGCTTTTAACGATGAAACTTTTGTTAAATAAATTTGTTGTTGACTGTTTGAATATGAATCCAAAAAGAGCTGTGAATATTAAATCAAGTGTTTGATTGCATAACTATAAAAGTACTTTTGTATAAACTTTATATTTATTTGATTAAACAGTAATTAATTATTATTTATCTCATATTATTTGTTTTAAAATAAATAAATTTTTTATATCCTATAATAACTATTAAAATTAATATATTAATTTAATTATAATCACACAATTATTTTATTACATTTGAGTAAACAATAATTAATTATTGTATAACTCATATTTTTTAAAAGAAATCATATATTTTATCTTATAATAACTATTAAAATTAATATATTAATTTAATTATAATATAAATGATTATTTTAGTTTATTTGATTAAAAATAATTAATTATTTAAATCAAACATATTATGTATAATTTGTATTATATTATTTATACGTAATATTTTTTCACTTTATATAAGTATATGAAGTGACAATTTGATATAAGTAATTAATGTAATAAAATAAATTTATATCTTTTTTTATGTATTAATGGTAATTTTGTTAATTTTTAAGTTCATTAAATGTTAATTATAATTTCCCGTAAAAGTTCAATTAGAGCTTTTTAGAGAAGCTCAAAATTTGGACTTCTCTAAAACAATTTTTTTTAAGCTATTTTTTTAGTCCAAAAGTGCTTGTTAACTTTAACCAAACAACAATTAAAATAACTAAAAGCACTTTTACTCTTTAAGAAGTGCTTTTAGACTTTAAAAAAGCCATTCCAAACACACTATAAATAGGTTCATAAAATCTCCACAACCTTATAATAACTTATAAAAATGAAGTAGCCCTAATATCAAATAGTTTATATAATGTTATATTACATATGATTAATGCCACTTTTAGTTTCTTCGAAATCTCTTGTTCTTTATATGTATTTTTATGAATAAATTCAAATTTAATGAACATATAGCAAAGTAGTGTTTTTCATAGTATTTATGGTATTATCACTTTCCTCAAACATAAAAAGATTAAAAATAAATAAATAAATGTAAAAGCTAACCTTCAAATAGAAAGATGAACCACTCTGATCTCAACTTCCAAATTACAATTGATGTAGAAGAACTTCAAGTTAACAGTTGTTTAGGAGATGCACTAAAGTGTTAATGTTCAAGAAACATGGTAAAAATGTAATTAATTTTGTTATTTTTTTCTTAAGTTTAGCCGTTGTCCATTGTATTAATTTAGTGTGTAATACCATGAGTGATTGGATTGCTTCTCCAAGAAGATACCATTTTTCTAGAACTCTGTGCCTTTTAAATAAATTGAAGCAATTATTATAAAGGGCAAAAATGACACTTGGCACCCAAAATGAACATTCTTACGAATGTTTATAAAGAGTCTGATCTCACCCCACCTATGGGCGAATTCTTGCCCAAGGGCAAGAGATCAAATCGTGTTTAAAAAATGGACTTTTTATGACTCACAATTTTTAGATATCTATGTAAATTCTCCATAAAAATATCAACTATAGTTGTGTATAGGCTAATAAGCGTTAATTTAACTACGGATGTTAGAATTTTTGTGCTAACCTGCTGCGTTGAGCGGGGTTGAAGCTTCTCTACTTAACTAGAGGTGCCATAGGTGTCTTGGAGTAGTCCGCTTGCATTTGCGTTTCATCAAGTGTTGAAGAAATGGACATTAAGTATTTTTGACTAAAAGTTAAAGGCCCCAATTCAAAGCCTACTTTGATGTTGCAATTTGGAGATAAAAGTGTTTTGCAATCACGTTTATGTTTGATCATGACACGGCTTGTGATGAAGGCGTGGATAAATGTTGATTTTGTTTCAGGAGGCTTCCATGAATAAAGTGGCATATCCATTCCACTTCTAAGACGTGTGACACAAAAATCCCCCCTCTCTCTCTCTCTCTCTCTCTCTCTCTCTTTGTTCTCTGATTCATCTTCATCTCCTTCTAATTTTCATTTTCTGAGAGAAATATGTAAAAAGAAGGTTTACGGTTTTGTTGATGAACATTATTAACCTTTTCTTAGTGAGGATTTTGAAAACTTTATGTAATTGAGAACTCTTGTGTGTCTGAACATTCTTGCACGATTTAGGATTGTTCTAGTAGATTTGAACGTAATCCTCAATGAATTCTCAACGAGGGACTAGATTTTAGAAGCGGTCACCGAACCTCTAAGGCATAGGCCAAAAAATCTTGTGTTCTTACTTTTGAGTTTTGATTTGATTTCTAGTGTTGGTAAAGAGCAAAATTATACCTAACTTTGGACGATCTAATCTTTACAATGGTATCGAGCTTATGGTGAAGGCCAATCTTGGTCAAATGTTCAATATTTGGATCCCTTTCTCAAAACCCTAGATCTACAACTTCTACGAAATGATATGTCAAGAAAGTCATAGATCTAAAATAATCTTGAAAAAAAGCGGCATTCTTATAAATTTCTCTTGTGGAATCTGAGGTTGGTAACATTTTCTCAACCCATACCTCGAATAATCGATTATTAAACATGTTTTAAGAATCTCTTCAACAACGCCCTAAATTTACCTTTGTTTAAGATTTTTCAAGAGAAAGCACGAAATCACGAGAGAATTGGGGTTCACTAAAGGGAAGAGTAAAACTTCTCTCATTATAAAAGCGTGTGGTGTGAGAAATAGGTGATTTTCTTTACATATTGTATACACAAATAATAATGTGCTCAACGTGCTACTTAGTGTAGTATTTTTTATTAAAATTGCATCTAAATATCTTGAAACTGAATATTTGTAAATATTTTGTTTACTGAGTGTAAACGACCTCCTTTTTGCATTTAATTTGCCTCTTGTTGAGCAATAATTGTTAGTGTATGTGGCTTGAACCTACTGTGTGTGATATAATTTGGTGATTAGTTCACAACTACTAATGTTTGTGACAACATAAACACTACGGTTTAAACCTCTATTCATCCTAAAGAAAAGGGTCAAACTTGAAACTAAAGAATTGTCTCCTGAGATAACATTTGTTTGGTAAAGTTTTAGTAAGATAAAGTTCTTCAAATTTGCCTAAAGTTCAGAGACCTTTTTAGTTTTTCCATCTTTTCTTATGACACCATTAGTTAAGTTAAGTGAAGAAACAATGTAATGTAGGCCATTTCATCATGCTCTAATTTCTTAGCAACTCCAATGCCTTCAAGCCATGAGTCATCAATGGCCTTTGCACACTTTGTTGAAGCATAAGAGCTATATTTTACGGCCTTGAGAGACTAGAGTCTCATTTTCCATTCAGTTTCTAGATTTATTAAATGCCTTAGGTGAAAAGTATAAAGACATTAAAAATGTGTTAGGGTATGGGAGATGTGACTTAACAGTTGATAGAAATCATATTTTCTTAAAGAACAAAGAATTGGAGTTTAAAGCCGAGAGCAAAATGAGACTCTAGTTCTTTGAAAATTTAATGGTAAACAACAAAAGTCTCAATAAAAGGAAACAATAACTATAACGATAAAAATAAAACTACTACAACAAGAAGAAAAATTCTTATAAGGAAAAGAAAAGAAACCTAAAAATAAGTCAAAAACAAAGAACAAGAAATGTTATTCTTGTGGAAAGTTAGGTTATCTAATCAAAGGCGCTTCAAAGGGTAGCGGTCTGAAAAATAACCATCTAAATGGAGGAGAAGCGACTCTTGCTTGTGATGAGGCGAGGGGAGCTAACACTTGGTGTGTCCTTGTCGGTGATCAAAATCAAGAATGGATTCTTGATTCGAGGTGCTCATTTCACATGAGCTCAAATAAAGTGGTTTTCTCACTTTAGTAGCCTAAATGATGGAGTAGTAAGATTGAGAAATGATGTTCTTTGTGAAATAAAAAAAAAAATTGGAAAAATTACTCTAAAGCTTAAAACAACCATCTAATGATACTAGAAAAGGCTAGATATGTTCCACATTTAAGGAGATACTTAATTTCATTAAGAATATTAGACGATGAAGGATATTGTACCCAAATCAGTAATGGTACTTCTAAAATTAGTATAGAAGGAGTTTTGGTGGCCCACGCATAAAAAATAAATGGAATATGTCTTAAAGGCTCTTCCTTGTTTTTTAAAACTTGAGGTAAACTCTGTTGTGCAATCTGATAAGTCAAATTTGTGGCATCAAAGACTTAACCATCTTAGTGGAAAAGGCCTTCAGCTTCTCAAAAGAGAAGGTGTCTTTTGAAGCGATAATGTTCAAAAATTACCTTTTTGTGAATATTGTTTAAGGAAAGCAAAGCAAGCTTCTATTTAAAACTGGAATCTATAAATCAATAAGTATTCTTGAATATATTCACGATGACTTATGGGGGCCAGCTCCTGTGAGTACTATGTGAGTGCTATGTCTGGTTATAAGTATTTTTAACTTATAATTGATGATTTCTCAAGAAAGATTTGGACCTTTTTGTTGAAATAAAAATCAGACACCTTTCTTGCCTTTAAAGAGTGGAAAACTCTTATAAAAAAACAAAATAAATAAGAAAATAAAAATCTTAAGATTTGATAATGGGTTAGAGTCCATCAGTATTGTAAGCAAGAAGGCATTCTTAGACACAAAACAATCACCTACACCTCCAACAAAATGGTATAAATGAATACAACCATCCTTGAAAGAACAAGATGCATGTTAATAAGCTCAAAACACCCAAGCTATTTTGGGCGAAGGCTGTAAAATAACGCTATCTAATAAAAAGATGTCCATCAAATGCTTTGAACTATAAAATTCGAACAAGTTTGGACACGTGAAGCTCTTAGTTATGCCCACCTAAGAACATTTGGGTGTGCGACTTATGCACATCAAGCGGATAGTAAATTAGACTCAAGATCTATTAAGTGAATTTATTTTAGGATATTGGAAAGGGGAAGAGCTATAAATTTGTGGATAAAAAGAGTCGAGAGGGTATAAAGTGAAAGTGAGTAGGTCAATAATTTTAATGAATCATTTTCCCTTGTCTAAGTGATAAAACAAGAGATAAAATAAGTGAAGAAGACTTTGTGATTCTTGAAATAACTTTTAAAAATCAAATCAATCTTGATCATCAAATTGAGGTAGAAGCGACCTCAAAGAGATGTGATTCTTGAACCACAAATTATCATAGAAGAACACATAACCAATTGTCATCGATTTATGTCTCTAATAATATTACGCAAGTGTACGGATCGCTCAAGTAATAAAGTGGATTATGAGTCCAAGTATCGTACCCTTGATTTAGATAGTTTAATTTCAATTATACTAACTTTAACTTGAATCAAATAACTTTTAAAGGTTTTGTGATTAAAACTAATTAAACTATAAACTAAGAACAATTAACTAATAATTCAAACAAGCGGAGATTAAATTAAAAGAGAATTACTTTAAAATTGAAAAAGAAAAGAAAAGAAAAGCGTACTAGGATCCTGAATCCACTTATACCAATTTTCTTTAACTCAAATCGTTGAATTTGATAACATGATTTAATTATGAAGATCAATATTCCTAATTTTTTTAACAATCTCTCTCGAGTAGAATTAAACATATTCTTATATGTGACCCGACTATATTTCTATGACGGATGTGAACATACAAGAATGCATTATAATTTGTGAATACTTAAAGATCACGTAAAGCATAGCAGTATATCTCTATCCCCTATTGGACTATACAATAATTGATACTATGTATAACCTATTTTCCATCTCTCGAAGGTTAAACAAGCCACAAGAATCATACAACTATTGCGCACATAATTGTAGATGAAGAGAAATCAATATTAATTATTCAGAAATAAAAACGTGCTTAAATATAAAAACTAGGTTCGAAGAATTAAAGATTCATGATATAAATCTCATCATGATTATAGCACTAAAGTAAATCTAATCTAACATACTAAGAAGAAGAAAAGAAAAAGAAAAATAAAATTTGGAAGCCATCACCCGGATATGAAGAAAACTTGAAAGAGAAGAAATCTTGAACTTGATATTCGTTTTAATCTTGAAAGGATGAATTTTGATCTTCGTTTCTTGATTTGTCTCTTGTTTTTCTCTCTAAATTGGCTCCCAAATCAGCTCTAATCCGGCTCTAAATCTCACCCTTTTTATGAGTTAATAACTCATACTTATAGTTCCATAATGGTGCCCAAAAGATCCTCAAAAATCCTTAAAATCATGTCCCAAAATGTTTCATAATTGAAGTTGAACTCAAAAAGGAAACAAAAATCCGTGTCTTCCAAAATTACATTGGGCGATCGCCCAGTGCAAACCCGGGCGATTTCCCAGGCCAACCAAAATGCATTCTGCTCATGAAATTATGTTTTGGGTGATCGCCTAGCTTTAAACTTAGGCGATCGCCCAGCTCAACTTTTTTTCTCTGCGGCGGCTTTTTTCAAATGACCATAACTTTTTGTAGAAAACTCTAAATTGAGTTATGTAAAAAGCGTTGGACTTGTAATTCAATTATATTTCCAATGGTATATTATTTTAATTGTGAAGATTTTATTATCAAAAGTTGTGCTCGAATTTCTCCACATGCTTGATGAGGTAGTTTCTCAATTCGGTTCTTTGACTTTTCGATGTTCGATCCATTGATTCAACTCTTCATTGTCACTCCAAAAATGTTAAACTTATTGATTTTATCTTCTTTCTCATCCTCCAATGTTTGGCTTTTGATATTCACTTCAAAAACTCAACTTACTCGTCGATTTCACCAAATTGTTGCTCTTTCCGTCCATTCTTCTCTATTTGCTTATAAACGGGTCCAAAACTGAAATAGGAAGAATAATATACTAAATTAAGTATAAAATCAATAAAATGACGGGATAAAAACTTAGTTTAAAGGCTCGAATAAGTGCACAAAATGCACTTATCACCAATCAAGAACAAGAAGTTGATATTGAAAATGATCTAAGACATTATTAGCTATCGAGATAGAACAAGAAGGAAAAATTAGGCCTCAGTTAAGATATCAAACAACTATTTTTTTTCCTGCCTACCCAAAATCAAATCCCTTGAGTATAGAACCTAACATCTATGAAAAAGCAATGGCAAGTAAAGAATCTAGTAAGTGACTTGCAGCAATGTAAGAAGAAATAAATTCTTTATTAAAGAATTAAACCTAGACCTTAGTAGAAAAACCAGTACGACAAAAACATGTTTATTGTAAACGGGTTAATAAAATAAATGAATGTGAATTAAAATGTGGGGACATTATATATAAAGCTAGACTAGTGGCAAAACGCTTTACTCAAAGAGAATGCATAAATTACAATGCAATATTTTCTCTAGTTGTTAAGTAAACTTTAATTATGTTTTTGCTTGCCTTAATGACTCGGTTTGATATGGAATTGGAGCAATTAGATGTCAAAACGACCTTCTTGTATGGAACTTTAGATGAAACAATTTATATGATTCAACCTAAGGGTTTGACAATAAAAGAAATAAGAACTTAGTCTACCTATTAAAAATGTCTATGTATGGACTAAAAGCAGGCTCTTAGACAATGGTGTAAGAGGTTTGACCATAAACTTCAAAAAGAGTGATTATGATCCATGTATCTACTTTAATGAAGATGAAAATTTAGAATTTTCTATCTTTTATTATATGTGGATAATATGTTTCTAATTTGTTCACAATGTTAAGAAAATTCATCAATTAAAGAAAAGTAAAATTTGAATTTCAAATGAATGAACTTGATGCGCTAGAAAGATTTGAAGGAAATTAAAAGAAATAAGGCGAAGGTAAATTGTTTTGTGCGGTGTTGCGAAAATAATTATAAGATTTTCTCTAAATGATGCAAAATCTGTTGGTTTACCTTTAGGTAATCATTATAAATTGTCTTCACACTAATCACCTAAGAATGATGAAATTCAAAGAATGGTAAATGTGCATATGCTAATGATGTAGGTTCTATTATATATGTAATGATTTGTAGTAGACACGATATTGCATTTATTGTTAATATGCTTAGTAGATTTATGAGTAATCATGAAGAATTGCATTTGAATGCCTTAAAAGGATTAATTAGATACTTAAAAGAAACTCATAACTTTTTTGATAAAGGATTAATTTGAGTGGTCTAATGCTCAAAATGAATAAAGATGGACTTAGTCTTAGAGGCTATGTTGAGTCTAATTTTGCTGGTAATTTTGATAACAGAAAATCCACACATCATATATGTTTGTTAAAAATGGAACTTAGTCTCAGTTATAAAACTTGTTGCCCTCTCTTCAAATGAAGCAGAGTATATAGTTGCCCCTGGTAGTTAAAGAGAGAATGTGGGTTAAGGGTCTGTTGGAGAACTTGATTTTGCAGAAAATGAGGTGGAGCTATGGACAAATAACCAAAGTTTGATATATTTAAACAAAAATCATATATTTCGTGATACAAGTTGAACTTCATCGGAGATGTAATTGAGAAAGGCATTATTAAGTTGATTAATATCCCAACTAAATGCAATCCAGCTAATGCGGGCTTAATTTTAATGACTCTTTGAGTCACTTGAACTTGGAACATTATTGACAAATTTTTTTTGCTCTTCTTTACAAGTAATTGAGCACATGATGATTAAGATAGTTTGTCTCAAATCTGTTAAACAATATAGAATAGACGAACAAAGAACAATAAGAATCAAAAGAAAAAGGAAGAAGCTAGGGTTTCTTACGCATAATGAAACGTAATACAAAGTCTTAATGAAACCTAATAACAAATAAACTATATATAGGCTAAGCTGGAAAAACTATTCTACCCTTAATAAATAAATAAAACAATATTTATTAACATCCCCCCTCAAACTCACGATGCGGCGGACGACAAGCATCGAGTTTGCCAACTAAAAACAAAAGCGAGAAATAGAATACGACTTGGTAAAGAAATCTACAATCTGCGAAGAAGAGGAAACAAAAGGCAAAGTGATGGAGCCATGCTTGAGATGATGGCGGGTAAGATGACAATCGATCTCGATGTGCTTAGTTCGTTCATGGAAAACCGAGTTGTGAGCAATCTGAATAGCACTCTTATTGTCACAATACATAGGGTGGGACGAGAAGAAAAACTCCCATATCTGCAAGTAACCAACGTAACCAAACAACCTCTTTGGTAGTAGAGGCCATATACGATATTACGCTTGGTGGAAGATTGAGAAACAATAGATTGTTTCTTGCTCTTCCATGAAATGAGAGAATTACCGAAAGATACGAAACCAATAACGGACTTACGATCATGGGGATCGCTGCCATGATCAGTCGGTATGCACGCGGATCGAGGAAGAAGTGGATGGAAGTAGAAGACTTTGAAGGCGTACCTCGAAGATATCGCAAAATCGAAGAACGGTGATGATGAGCTGTAGTGGGAGAAGCGATAAAGCGACTAACAATATGAGCGACATATGCAATATCAAGGCGAGTAATAGTGAGATAAACCAAGCTCCCAACAATAGTACGGTATAAAGTAGGATCGACAAAGATATACCATCGGAAGAAGAATACTTGGCGTTAACCTCAATGGGAGTGTCGGCGGTCTTATTATCGATGAAGTCTAGCCCGCTCAAGAATATCGCAACATACTTGATGAGAAAGAAGATAACCTTTGGGCGAGTAGGCTACCTCGATACCTAAGAAATATCTGAGAGGGCCCAAATCATTTCAAACTGTCTAGCTAACTCTGTCTTCAAAAATGAAATACCAGCAACATCATCACCAGTAATAATCATGTCATCAACATATCACAGAAGAATAATACGACCTACATCAGTGCACTTAACAAAGAGTGCGAGTTATGATTGCTAGAAGCAAAACCAAGAGAAGAGATCACAACAGAAAATTTCTCAAACCAAGCACGTGGTGCTTGTTTGAGACCATATAAAACCTTCTTGAGCCTACAAACATACCCCAAACCATGGGAAACCCCAGGAGGGGCTCCATATAAACCTCTTCTGAACATCTCCATTCAAGAATGCATTTTTAACATCAAGTTGAGAGATACCCCAATTTCTAACCGAGATTCTGACAATAAGAGTACGAAGAGTAGTCATTTTACATAGCAGAGCAAAAGTCTCCTCATAATCCATACCATCTTGTTGCGAATATCCTTTTGCAACCAACCGAGATTTGTATCGCTCAATAGACCCATCGAATGAGTCTTGATCTTATACACCCAGTGACAACCAACAACAGTCTTGCAGAAGGAGATGAACCAAATCCCAGTACACATCTTATGTAGGCGAGAAAGTTCCTCATCCGTTGCTTCTTTGCCAATGTGGATCAAGAATTGCCTCTTTGTAGGAAGAAGGCTCGGAGAGACAATGAATAGAAGCTAAAAGGAAATAAAAGATGACGAATAACAAGAATAAGAAAAATCTGGTAACTTTGTGGACTTACGAATGCGGGTGGGTGATGTAGAGGTGGATCCACAATCTCGGAAAGAAGCTTGAGGGACCATAGGAGAGAGGGAGCTTGATTGCACAGCAGAAGTGTTAATGCGCACTCGGCGAGTATAATACAAAGGTAATGGAGGAAGGACACGACAAGGGAGTTCGATGTAGTAGAAACACAATGACGACAAACTATCGAATCTTGGAAAAAGGATCAATCTGAATAAGATCGGGTCTAGTCAAGTCATGAGTAGTAGACGGAATAGAAAAGAAAGGTATATGCTCAAGAAAAACAACATGACGAGACACATAAAGTTTTTGAGTAATTGGATCAAAACACCGATACCCTTTTGACCTTGACCATAACCAAGAAAGACACAAAGAGCGGTGAGAGGACAATTTCTTTGCGTTCCACATGAGGGGCGGAGAATGAAGCAAGTACTACCAAAACTCTAAAGAATGAGTAATCAGGAGAATACCCATACAATTTCTCAAAAGGAGATACGAAATATGAGAAGATGGGATGGTATTAATCAAAGTTCTTCTTTGTCGAGCGACTTCACCCCAAAATACACTAGGAGCAGAGGTAGACAATAAGAGATCGAGCGGTTTCAACAATATGTCTATGTTTTCTTTACTGCAACACCGTTTTGTTGAGGAGTATCTGTACAAGAAGTTTGGTGAATAGTTCCATCTAAGGCAAGCAACTCTCATAAAATTTGTTAGAAGTATATTCCCCACCCAAATCACACCTAAAACATTTGATAACATTGAGAATCTTTGAGTTTTGACAAGGGCTCGAAAAGCGGTGTATATCTCGAAAGAATTGAGCGATGTTTCATTAAGTAAACCCAACAATAACGTGTATAATCATCAATTAAAGAAACATAATATCGAGACCCTCCTTTGGTGGGAGCAGGAGAAGGTCCCCATACATCGAAATGGATGAAATCAAGCGGAGAAGAAGAAAGCGAAATACTTGATTAAAGGTAAAGTTGAAAATTTTGCGGGTTTACATCCACTACAATCGAAATATCACAAGTTTGCAAATTGCCTAAAGCCCCTATGGGCACTAAAAATCTCAAGCGAGAAGATGAAATATGACCAAGACGAGAATGCCATAAATAAAACTAAAAGACCTATGACTCAAGCGAAAGAAGACAAATCAACACTAGTAGTGGCGACAAGCGGTACTTTTAACTCATCTAGAACATAGAGTCCCCCACTATGGCCTATCCCAATCGACACGGGGCTGCGGATCCTACACAAAAGCAGGAAGAAGAGGAAAAATCAACAAAACAATTAGAGTCACATAAGCCCGACCTCTGAGCAAGATTTAATGTGAGTTGTGGAATATGATAAACATTATGGAGAGACAACTTAGGAGTAACATGAGAACCAACACACTGCTAAAAAGGCGTAGGAGTGCCATCGGGATCATAATAGGGATAGATGACGAAGGAGACACATATGCAAAAGACGAAGAATCTGGAGACATGTGATGTGAAGCACTTTGAAATCTAAGACCCATAAAGAAAATGACATACCCGACACGCTGGGAGAGAATGACCTCTGGAAGAAGAAGCGGACATAGCTTGTGGGCGAAGGAGAGGAACTTCGAAATTGCTCAAATTGCTCGGCCAGTACTTGGATCGGTGAAGGGACACGATGAAGGCGGCTGCCGATGATAGGCTGTGGTGATGCAGCAACCACGAGGTGGTGCAGCAACCACGAGGTGCTCTATAACCTGCGATCTTGTTGGTTGCCATGCCTCCAAGTGCGAGGTTCTTCTTCTTTGTTGTTGATTCTGCACATCTCAACTTAGGATCTTGAGTCTTCCAATGACCTTTCTTCTTCTGAAGCTGCACTCGTCGAGCGGGGGCGCTTGTGTAAGGCCTATTACGATTATTAGAGGGTGGGCGAGAAGGTCTTGCTAACACGGAAGGAGTCGGTCGAAAGAGTTCCTTTTTCGGCACCGGACTTTAGGCGTGCTTCTTCACCCAATAGCTCGGCGACAAGCTGAATCAAGCGAAAGGAAGCGGAGAGCGATGTAGAATAGAACCTCGAAGTCCTTCAAAATCAACTGCGAAGGTCCATCAAAAATTGCACCAACCGTTGCCGCTCTCTATGAGCAATGTAGACGTTAAGCATTTTAGTTCATCATCTTACATGTAGGGCGATTGATCCCATAGATTTGTCATAGCGAATAAAACTCACGAATGCTCATAGTATTACTGTTTGAATAGCTCGTATGTCATTTTCAATTGATCTTTGCTTTGCAAAATTTGGTGAGTATATAACTTTAGATGATCTCAAACCTCTTTTCTTTGTGTCATACTTAGCCAATTGTACACCTATAGAATGCTCAATGAATTGTTAATCAAGTAATAATTTTTGCATTATTGGCGTCTCGGTATCTATCAAAGTAGCATAATTTTCAGCGATATTCACGGGTCTCACACAATTGCCACTAACATATCCCCATAGCTTTTTACCTTTAAGGAAATTTCTCATTACATAATTCAATCTGAATAATTTTTTCCATCCAACCTCACACTTGTGAGTGAAGGAATCATCTCTTTCGGTAGCCATAATCAAATACACAAAAAAAAAATAGGAACACAACGAAATACCAAATTGGAGGTGCAGAGCAGAACAATGGTGAAACCAAAACGAATACCTCAAGCGCGAGAATATCAAACACTTTGCCGAAAATTGCCAAAATACTCAAAATGCCGAAATAAATTGAAGCTGCGGAATACCAAAAAGTCTTGGGAAAAGCTGCAAAAGCTATTTGAAGCTATCGAAGCTGCTTAGAAAAGCGTCGAAGCTACTTGAAAACTAAAAAGCGCTTGAAATTTTTTTTCCATCAACCTCACACTTATATCTTGAAGGAATCATCTCTTTGGTAGCCATAATCAAATACTAGCGAGAAAATTGGAGCATAGCGAAATACCAAATTGCATATTGTAGAATCTGAGCGAACAATGAGCGAATGCAAAAAAAATACCTCAAGCGTAGAACATCAACTTCAAACTCTCAGCGCCAAAACACAAAATCCAAAACAAAAAATCCAAAAAATACTCTCGAGTTGGATCCATGAAAAGGCATATTTGAGATTAAACTTCTACCCATTATTCCTAGCTCGATACCATGTTAAACAATATAGAATAGAACGAACAAAGAACAATAAGAATCAAAAGAAAAAGGAAGAAGCTAGGGTTTCTTACGCATAATAAAACGTAATACAAAGTCTTAATGAAAGCTAATAACAAATAAACTATATATAGGTTAAGCTGGAAAGACTATTCTACCCTTAATAAATAAATAAAACAATATTTATTAACAAAATCCACTTGAGTACGGCTTCAAGTTTAGCAAAGGTGGAGATTGTGAAGGTTGCTTGCCACTTGAGCCCAAAAATTTAAGAAATGGGCACAAATTTTTTACTACAAGTTCTGGCCAAAATTCAAAGCCTAATTTGATGTTGAACCTTGGAGATATGGAGACATGTTTTGCAATCACGCTTATATGTATGATCTTGACCTGGCTTGTGATGAAGACACGTGGATAAATATAGGCTGTTGATTTTGTTTATGGAGGCTTCCATAAATAAAATGGAGTATACATTACACTTCTAAGATGTGTGACATAAAAACCCTATCTCTCTCTTCGCGTGCCGGTTCTTCTCTGATTCATCTTTATCTCATTCTCTTTTTTGTTTTCTGAGTGAAATCTATAAAAGGGGAAGGTCTCTAGTTTTGTTGATGAACAACAATCTTCTCTTAGTGAGGATTTGAGAACTTTATGTGATTGAAAAGAGTTTAGCGTTTCTTAGTTCTCTATGTAAGAATTCTAGGGTAATCTGTACATTCTTGCTTGATTTGGAGTTGTGCTAGTGGATTTGAGCATAATCATAAACGGATGATCAATGGGAGACTAGGTATTAGAAGAAGTCACCGAACCTCTAGGGATTAGGCCGAAAAATCTTATGTTCTTACTTATGTGTTTTGATTTGATTTCTGGTGCAGGTAAAGAACATATTTAGACCTAACTTTGGTGATCTAATCTTTATAGAGGTTTTGGTGATGATAGAAATAATGACAATTTATTATCATTGTCATCAATAGTGACACGTCTTGCACGCCCGCCTAATCGATTCACCCGCCTCATTGGTATCATAAGCTCGTCTCTGACAAATAGATAACAATGACCCAACTACAATTAGGCAAGCCAGACAGGCGACCCATAAAATGATAGTTACCATCGACAATTGGGAATATGAAACATTCTTCATTAACTCCTAATAATGAAGAAGATGAAGGGACACTCGTCATCAATAACTGCAGGTCATCTCTATAAATAGAGGCCAAACCCCCAAGTAAAAACAGAACACACAACTCTTATACGCTCCATATTGCTATTTTGCACATATGTTTTAATCATATACTAATTATCACACCAGAGTGGACACGGGGGAAAAAAGCTCTGCCACTTTTTGCAGGTCTCCACCACTATCGCCCCTGCGCTCAGAGGAGGAGAAAAATATTTATCATCATTTGGCACCGTCTGTGGAAACTCTGCACAAAAAGTCATGGCTCAAACAAGAAGATCTAAAAATGTAACCGCTCCACCAGCCCCCGTTCGAAATGTAGACACCGAGTCTAATGCTGCCACTAATCACACACAACAATTTGCCTCTGCCGCTCAACTTGCAGCACTGCGAGCTCAGGTGGCGGCTTTAACGGCTCTACTCTAAGATCGAAACACTGCTGTTTCTCAGCAACCACATGGTCTTTGCCTTCTGCCGGTAGGATCATTACCACCAAGGGCTCTGCCCCAGGGTCCTAGCCCTCTACTGGTAGGGCCCTCACCACCAAGGGCTCCTCTCTAGGCTCCTAAGTTTCCAACAATAGAAATACCACCAACGACGGCTCCACCGCTAGCTCCAGTTTCATTGGCTTCGCCTTCCACTTTCCTACTTCCATTTATTGATATCGGCCCAAATCTACATTGGGAGCAACCGTCATGGGTGCCCACACCTCTGTTGGTTGAGACACCAATGTTAAACACAGGCGATGATTAGAAGACATGATGGGTCGCCAAAATAGGCGTGGCTATGTCTAAGAAAGGTAGTAGGCAACAATCTATGGTGTTGAAAGAAGATCATTTTTCCTAGAAGTGATGGCAATTCCCTTTCCATGAGACTTCAAGCAGCCAAAGATGGAAAAGTATGACGGATCCTCTCATCCTTTCGATCATCTCGGGGCTTTTGTCGACTTGATGATGTTGCAAGCCACCCCGATGCGATTATGTGCGAGCTTTCCCACCAACACTTAGGCGGGAGGCTAGGATAGCCACCCTTCACCCAAAAATCAATATGTACGTTTGTGATTTTTCCAAGAGTTTTCTTTGCATACTTTGCGATAGCAAACGTGTTAAGAAAAGCGCCATCGGCTGATGATACAATTGACCCGGGACAAAGATGAGTTCTTTGAAAGATTTCATTGCCTTGGGTTTAATAGGGCCCTGCGAGAATCAAAGATCTGCGGATGTCCGTTGTAGTCAACGCCATGATGAGTGAAACTTGAATTAAGCCCTTTCTAGATGTCACTCTCCAAAACCCATCGATATCGATACATGAGCTACTAAGAAGAAGGGATAAGTATGTGAATGAGAAAATATATTTTATTACCAAAAGCATGAAAGATCGAAAGGAACACGAGTCTAACAAAAGAAGACTCGGGATGAGCACGAACCTCGAGATGATAAAAGCAAGCGAAAAATTAACCATCTAAAGCGGATAAATAATGAGAGTACCAAAGAAGGATCGAGCGGTGAGAAGTCACAGTGCACCTAATGGATCCAACCTGCGACAAACACATTCTCAACTACTGTAACAATCAAATGAGGCGAGGTGAGGTGAGCCAAGGCAAGCCTCAAAAATAAAAATAAATTTAGAGACGAGGCGAGCTCACACAAGACGAGGTGAGCTCGCACAAGTCTTCAAAAAAAAATAGAGGCGAGGCGAGCTTGCCCAAGGCGATGAGTCCTGCCTAAAAAATCAGGCTAGGCGAGGAATTTTGTCGAAAAACAAGGCGAGGTGATGAGCCTCTTCTAAAAAAAAAAGCGAGGCGATGAGCTTATGTTTAAAAATCGAGGCTCAAGGCGATGAGCCTATGTTTAAAAATCAAGTCTCAAGGCGATAATCTCGTTTAAAAATCAAGGTGATAGCCTCTATTTAAAAATCAAAGCGATGAGCACATGTTTAAAAATCAAGGCGGTAGCCTCTGTTGAAAAACAAGGAGGTGAGCCTATGTCTAAAAATCAAGGCAATGAGCCTATGTTTAAAATCAAGGCGGTAGCCTCTATTGAAAAACAAGGCGATGAGCTATATTTAAAAATCAAGGCGATGAGCCTCATCCTAAAAAAACAAGGTGATGAGCCTTTGTTTAAAAATCAAGGCGACGAACCTCGTCCAGAAAATCAAGGCGACGAGCCTCTGTCCAAAAAATAAAGCGATGAGCTTACGTTTGAAAATTTTAGAGAGAAGCGGTGTGGTAGATTATTTCTACTTTCCATTAACGACAGTCTATGAAAAGTAGAAGGGCTTATGATAATAGAAATAATAATAGCTGTTATATGTTGTTTGTCAGTAGTGGCACGTCCTGGCACGCCCGCCTCACCAACTCTTCCGCCTCGTTGGTATCATAAGCTCGTCTCTGATAGATAGGTAACAATGACCCAACTGCCATTAGGAAAGCCAGACAGGTGACCCGTAAAATGACAATTACCATCGACAATTGGAAAGATGAAACATCCTTCATTAACTCCTAATAATGAGAGAAATGAAGAGAAGGTGTCGAGATTTTATGTGTTTAATAATTTTGCAAGTGCGGATCGCTCAAGTAAAAAATGGATTATGAGTCCAAATATCGAACCCATAGGATTTAGATAATTAAATGTCAATTATACTAACCTTAACTTAGAATCAAATAACTTTTGATGATTTTGTGATTAAAACTAATTAAAATAATAAACTAAAAACAAGTAAATAATTATAATTGAAATAACTAAAAATTTGATTAATGAAAATTACTTTAACTTGAAGAAAGAAAAGTACTAGGATCCCGAATCCACTTATAATTGTTAATTCATCTATCTTGATTCTTGATTTTAACAAAATATATCAGTTATGAAGATCAATATCCATAGATTGTTTAACAGTTTCTCTCGAATAAAATTAAACATATTCATAAGTATGACTCGACTATAATACGAATACAAATGAAAGCATTAAATCTCTATGGATAATTAAAGATCACCTAAATCATAGCGGTATATTTCTATCCCCTATCGAACTTTAAGATAATTAAAATAGCGTCTAGCATGCCTTCGATCCTCCGATAGTAAAACAAATCACAACAATCATACAATTACTACGTATATAATTGTAGATGCAAATAAATCAAAATTAATTATTCAAAACTATATTGAAATAAATCGTCAAAAACCAAGTCTCAAGATGAAAGAATTTAAATGACAAGCTTCATCATAATCCTAGTACTAATTAAACTAGCCTAGCATACTAATAATAAGAAAATAAAAAGGAGAAGAAAATATAGAATTCATCACCCGAGACAAAGAAAACTTCGAAAAGGATGACGTCTTGTTCTTGATCTTCATTCAGTTCTTCAAAAGAGCAATTCTTGATCTCCGGTTTATGTTTTGTGTCATGTTTTTCTCCCAAAAACTCAACACCTGTTATGAGTTAATAACTCCTATATATAGTTCCCTAATTACAGCCCAAAACCATCCCGATAAGTCCTTAAAAACGTGGGCCAAAAGTTACCTAAGTGTATTAAGACTCAAAAAGGCAAAAAAAAAAATCCGTTGCCAAAATATAGCCTGAACGATCACCCAGGCTATTCCCGGGCAATCGCCTAGTCAACCTTCAATGCGTTCTGCTTTTGCTTGGTGATGCTGGGCGCTCACCCAGCTTGCTCTTTTTAAATTCTTGTAATTTGGTCTTTCTAGTTTTCACACCCTCCAATTTGGTCCTTCAACTTTGGATCTTGGTCATTTCAGTCCTCAATCTTTCCAAAATCTCCCAAAATGGTCCTTCAACTTTCAATTGAATGTAATTGGGTCCCCATAATTATGATACATCTTCCAATTTATTGTCTTTTCATCCATTCTTTTCCAATTTCTTACAAATGGGTCCAAAACTAAAATAGAAGCAATAACAAACTAGATTAAGTAGAAAATCGATAAAATGAAGTAATAAAAGCTTAGTTTGAAGACCCGAATAAGTGCACAAAACGCACTTATCAGACACCCGTCATCAATAACTACAGGCCATCCCTATAAATAGAGGCCAACCCCTCTGGTAAAAACAGAACACATAACTCTTATACACTTCATATTGTTATTCTGCACATATGTTTTAATCATATACTGATTATCACACCAGAGTGGACACAGGGAAAAAAAATTCCACCACTTTTTGCAGGTCTCCGCTATTATCGCCGCTGCGCTCAGAGGAGGAGAAAAATATTTATCATCATTGGCAATATTTTCAAAGCAACGTCTTGTCCGTTTTCTAGAATTCCCCAAGATCAGAATTTGTTTATCTAAGAAGGTATTTATTTTAATGAACTTGAAGTAGCACTAGGTTTCGTTCTGCTGAAATTTATCTTTTACTTTATTTTAAAATGTCTCTTAGGCTAACCATTATGTTATGTGAATTGAATTTGAGGACTTCATCTCTTATAACAACATGCGAGAATATTTGAGGATTGCTTCAATTACATGCACGTATGAAGCTCAATGTGTAGAAGTGTTTATCCCTTTTTAAAAACTTCTAACAGAAATTTGGAATATCACGTTTTCAGGTCTGTATTCTTGTTGAATTGAACCTATAGAGTAAGTCTAATTTTCAGAAGACACAGAATATTGATCTTCTACAAAAGTTTTTCGATATAAGAAACATAAAATCTACATTTCTTTCTGGGATTAATATAGGTTGGTTAATGGTTATTCTTGTTATTCTTCGTCTTTTATTTCATTTTTAGCTCATGTTCATTGTCTCTCTAAGCATTCTTCCTATCATGAGGCAATTCTTCATCTACTCTGGAAGCTATGGATGAGAAACTTCTTGCTTTGCATAAGAAAGGTACCTGGGATTGGTTCATCTACCTCTTGGTAAGATTACAGTTAGTTGTTGTTGGGTGTATAAGATAAAAATTAAGTTTGATGGATCTATTGAGCGATACAAAGCTAGGTTAGTTGTAAAATGGTATTCTCAACAGTATGATATGGATTATGTGAAGACTTTTAGTTCCATTGCGAAAATGACTACTATTCATACTCTTATAGCAGTAGCTTCATATCAACAGTGACATATCTCTAAACTGGATATTAAAAATGTCTTCTTGAATGGAGATCTTCAAGAAAAAGTTTATATGGGGCCCCTTCTTGGTGTTTCACATGATTTTGGGTATGTTTGTAAGCTTAAGAAAGCTTTATACGGTCTCAAACAAGCACCTCAACCTTGGTTTGAGAAGTTTTCTGCTCTGATATGTTCACTTGGATTTACCTCTAGTAGTCATGACTATGCTCTCTTTATTAAGTGCACTGATGCAGGTCGTATCATTATTTTTTTTTATATGTTCATAACATGATTATTACTGGTAATGATATTGATGGTATTATATTTTTTGAAGACAAAATTAGCTAGACAATTTGAAATGAAGGATTTGCGTTCTCTATGATATTTCTTGGATGTCGAAGTAGCCTAGTCGCCCAAAGGTTATCTTCTTTTTAGTCGAAATATGTTTCGAAATTCTTGAGCGATTAGACTTCTTGACAATAAGGCTGTTGATACTTTCATTGAGCTTAATACAAAGTATTCATCTTCGATTGTCAAATCCTACTTTATATCGTATTATTGTTGGCGACTTGGTCTATCTCACTATTATTTGTCTAGATATTGCATATCGTTTCATGTTGTTAGTCGGTTTGTTGCTTTTCCTACAACTATTTATTGGTCAATTGTTCTTCATATTTTGCGGTTTATTTGGGGTATAGTCTTTCGAGTCTCTTACTTCCATCCACCTCTTCCTTGGAGCTAGTGCATACTTTGATCTTGATTATTGCAATGATTCCAAAGATTGCAAGTTTATTCTTGGTATCTTTTGGGTAATTCTCTTATTTCTTAGAAGAGCAAGAAACAATTTACTCACTCTTTTATTGAAACACAGTATCATGCTATAGTGTCTACTACTAAAGAGATTGTTTGGTTACATTGGTTACTTGCAAATATGAGCGTTTTTTTTCCTCTCATCCTACTCCTATGTATTGTGACAACCCAGTTCTATTCAGGATTGCTCACAACTCAATTTTTATAAAGCGAACCAAGCACCTTTTGTTTCTTCTTCTTTGTAGATTGCGATTTCTTTACCAAGTCACATTGTATTTCACGTTTTCTTTTTCTAGTTGGCAATCTCTCAATGCAAATACTTGATGTATCGTGAGTTTGAGGGGGATGTTAAGAAATAGTTATTTTAACTTTTTTATTATTTGTGAAGGGTAGAATAGTCTTTTCCTCTCTTTATTTCCTTTAACTATATAGTCCCATTGTAGTTAGGTTATATGAATTTTTTACTTTCCTTTTGTGTTGATCCACATCAATGAAACCCCAGCTTTTCTTTGTTTTCATTGTTTAACACCTCTAACTACTGAAACTAATATAGAAAAATTATATAGAACTAGGATATACAAGGTACCACATGGCAGAAGAAAAAAGTGTTTCTTTTATATGAAAGGAAGGTAGAGCAAAACTAAGGAAACTGATTTTATCTATTAACGTGCTTCCATCAATAAATGACCATTTGGTTTATTATTTTTTTTTTGATGAAAAAGCCAATTTATTGAGTCAAATCACCCCGAATATGGGGCTAGAGAAAAAACGGGATACAATTCGTCCAAAATGAGTTTGACAAAGAGAAAGAAACCGAAGCAAGTTCGTGTGCAACACAATTTCCTTCGCGAGGAATATACTGGCATGGGGCCTGGCATATTGTGTGAATGAAAGTAGAGACGTCATGTAATAACTCGGCTAGAGGAGAGAAAGTAAAGTTAGACTCCAAATCTTGCACAATTGACAAAGAGTCAACTTCCGCTACCTCCAGTTGGAAGTTATGTCTAACGGCAAATTCAAGTCCCTCTCGAAGTGCTATTAACTCCGCTTCCATAACCGTAAAGTTACCCCTAAAGGTTCGCCAAGAAAACGACCATAACGTGTCCATTGTGGTCTCGTATTTTCCCTCCATACCAATCGCCTGAACCACCTGCGAATAGCCGCATCGATGTTTAGTTTGAGAAAAGATTCTCATGGAGGTCGCCATTTTACTATGCGATCGCAAGGTAGTATTTCATGCGATCGCATGGTAACACCTGAAACTTACTTGCATGTTTCACCACCGCCGTGCGATCGCAGATGTTGAAGGAGTTGCGATCGCGTAACTTCTTTGTGTCCGATCCACGGACTTTCCACTGCTGAATCCTCACTAGACATGTTCTCCAACCCGGATATAAGGATGCTTGTTGACCTTGGGGAGTTGCCATGAAGAGTACCATTCCGTTCTTGCCATAGAACCCAACTAAGACATCGAAACAATTGGGGCGAGGCAATTCAAGTTTCTTTATCACGATGCCAAGCATATTCCGGATGTCATCTTCCTCCAAAAGACCTTTAATCTGCTCCATATCCCGTAGCTTTCGGTAGCATTTTGAAGGGTAGCGGTTAAAGAGTGCATGATTCAATGTTTCAATACCCCACATCTGTGACATAGGATATTCTCACCGATTCCCTCTTGAATAGGTTGTCTTTGGTGGAAGAGCATTATGGTAGAGACGCCAAAGGAAGATGCGTACCTTAGGAGGAACGACCCGGCGACCACGAGATTTCCACCATATAAGCTCAAAGCCATTTGGTTTATTAAATTTGCTATATTGGTGGCACTTGAACTTTCAATGATGAAATGTAAAATCTCCAAAATTAGATCATCATTGCTAGGGACGGCCACGAGATTTTGGCTATCACAATGCGACAATTTTAAATCGTGCTCCTTTTAATTAGCTAAAAATATATTAAAAAAAAATAAATTATATTTCAATTTCATTGCAAAAATATGACATTTAAATTTTTTTTTTTTTTATATATTTATTAATCAACTTTCTTTTGTAAACCTCTTTAAATTAACTTGCAACAAAAAAAAAAACCATGGCCTATCACGATTCTCACCATTTGATAAATAACGAGTGTAAAAGTTTGAAGAGAAACATCTAGACAAATTGTCTTTAGGACTATTTTCTAGTAAAAGATCTTTGTACTACCATTTATCACTAGATTTTTTGTCAAGATTATCCCAAGTTCTTGGATCATAGATTTTGTAGGAATGAACTTATTATGAATTAAATCATCTACATCTTCATTAGTATTATTTTTCTTAAGAAATTCACCATCAACATATTCATTTTATCATTTTCATTAAGTCTCAATTTTTCCTCAACATCATCATTTTCGTCACTTTCATTTTATCATTTTCAAGTACTTAGTCTACATTTTTGGCTTCTTTAACAATAAATCATCAAGAGCACCTTTATGAGATTCTATCAACTATTCAATTTTTCTTTTTCTTTTGTTTTTCAAATTATGATTGTTGTTTTAAGGATGTATTTTAAACTTTTATGACAAAATGAAAGCTATGAAAGAAATTAATTAAAGAAAGGCCAAAGTAGATCACAAAAATTGAAGTATAGCACCTGATTAAAGATTAAACTGGCAAAAGCTTTATAAGCTTAATTAAAGCTAACTTGTTTCCTCAAAAACTTGTCTACCACCAATCAAATGGAAATATAGAGGAATTAGAAATATTAAGGTCATTATCTATCTAGGAGACTATGAGAAAAAGCAGAAATTAAGCATGGACGAACAAATCAAAATATATTTAGATTAAATTACCTGAAAAATTGCTTCTCTTTCGACTATTCATCAGCTATAGAATAAATGAAGAAAATAAAGATTGAATGAACATTAAAGAACATGAATCTTTAATCTTTTAAAAAGAGTGAAAAAGAACCCTTTGGCTTCCAAAGAGATATTTATAATTTTTTTTCGCAAACAGACTATAGAAATCTTCTTGATAACTTGTCGATAAACTATTCGACTCCCTCTTCTTTTATTAGAACATTATCACTTATTAATAATTAGTTGCTTTTAATGATCAATCTCGAGGCTCTCAAGACATTTCGTTGCCTTAAATAATCATACGTATTGATAAGTATTATAGTATATTTGAAAAAGCTTATAAATATTCTAATAAAATATTTTAACATTTTTTTGAAGCATCATTTTAAATATTTGGGAAAGCTTATAATAAAAAAATATTCTAAAATTTTAAAATTAATTAAAATTTTAAATATATATAAGCACATATAATAAAAAAATAAAATTGGTGCACATATAATGTTGATGTCTGTGCATGATCGCACCACACATACACTCTCAAAGCACATATATGTAAAGTTCCAACCGAACTTCATTCGTGTAAAAATGTGTTCGTCGGGGTAATTAAATCTCTCCCAAAGGAAATTCCACGGGTCATCATCATTTATTTCTTTCACGACAAGGTTTCCCAAGTCTATCAATTTTGCAACTAGAGTATTCACGGGTTGTGATGTATTAGAAGACCATATGATGCCATTTTTGTCGATTGTTTAAAAGAACTAGTAGTCTGGCTCGATAACCATTAAGACTCCTCGATGTATTTGTGAGTGGAATTTCATGTTGTCAACCCGTACCACGATCCATCTGGCGGAGCCAAAGGGCATATAGCTAGGGGTCCTTGGGCCCTCCAAATTTTCAGAATTTATATTTCTTTTTTACTCTTTTTTTTTAAAAAAAAAAAATTACTTAAGAACTTGTAATAACACCTCATTTTTTTTAATGTTTTTATATTTAATTATACAAAATAGACTAGTCAAATTGATATCGAGTAGAATTTTAATTAAATGGGTTAATTTCACCAACGGTCATTGAAGTTACTTTAAAATTTCAAAACGGTCAGTGAAGTTCAAATGTTGCAGCGGTGGTCACTAAAGTATATATTTCTTTCACAAATGGTCACTCTTTTTAATTTTTAACTTAAAATGGTGATGTGCATGATGATATGGCATACAATAGACATTTATTTATTACATGGTAGTACATATACTTTATATAATATTTATTTTAGTCTCTCAATTATCTTTCAATTAAGTCCTCCAAAAATTGTATATTAGGTCCTTAATCTTTTTACATCTTTACACTTTGGTCCCCAAAATTTCAATTATCTTTCAGCTAAGTCCTCCAAAAATTGCACCTTAGGTCCTTTAACTTTATACATTTTTAAACTTTGGTCCCCAAAATCCTTGATTTTAATGACCAAAATAAATGCAATTTTAGTAATCAAAATATGTATACTTTCAATTAAATTCTTAACTGGACATTCGGGTTTTCACCTAAACGAACAAAATAACACAGTTAAATAATAAACTAATTGACAAAACTCACAAATATCTACTTTTAGTGGTCAAAATAAGTGTAAAACCCACACTTATTACCTAGAGTTGTCCATGAAATATATTTATGTCCATTTTGTCGACTATAAGTGATAATTTGTAAGCTCTATCAAATAGTTTTATTTTTAATTATGTTATTTTGTTCGTTTTAGGTGAAAATTCGAGTGTAAAGTCAATGATTTAATTGAAAGTGCACTTATTTTGACCACTAAAATTGTACTTATTTTGGCCACTAAAATTAAAGATTTGGGAACCAAAATTTGAAGATGTATAAAGTTGAAGGACATAAGATGCAATTTTAGAGGACAATTGAAAGATAATTAAAAATTTGGGACCAAGTGTAAAGATGTAAAAAGATTAAGGAACTAAGATGCAATTTTTGGAGGACTTAATTGAAAGACAATTGAAAATATAGAGACTAAAATATATATTATATAAAGTATATAGACCACCATGCAATAAATAAATATCTATTGTATGCCACATCACCATTTCAAGTGAGAAATTTAAGGGAGTGACCGTTTGTGAAAATAATATATAATTTAGTGACCACCACTGCAACTTTTGAACTTCAGTGACCGTTTTGAAATTTTAAGGTAGCTTGACATTTAAAAAGAAAACAAAATGAGAATATAAAATCTAATTATAACA
This sequence comes from Forsythia suspensa, assembly GCA_023638005.1. Taxonomy (NCBI): domain Eukaryota; kingdom Viridiplantae; phylum Streptophyta; class Magnoliopsida; order Lamiales; family Oleaceae; genus Forsythia; species Forsythia suspensa. The sequence goes on from CM042666.1 coordinate 33,617,080, forward strand.
GTCATCTTTGGCTTATATTTTGAACTCATCATTTAACTATTTTTCAATCGAAGATGTGTTGTGAAGTTTTCCATGAATACATTGAAGCGGTACCAAGAACCGAAACACCGACGCGTATGAAGAAACGTGGTCAAAAATAAAAAGCGAAAGAGGGACAAAAATATAGCCAGTTCTTTCTTTTTGTCCTCTAAATCTCAAAACCATCTTAAAAAAGAAATCCTAATAGAAATTAAAAGTAAAAAATTGGATTATTAAATCTATTTCTAGCAACCATATTTGACTTGTTATTTTGAATTTTCCATTTAACAATTTTTTAATCCAAAAAATATGTTACCAAGTTTGCCATGGATACTTTCAAATACTACCAAGAACCTACTTTTGACGAGTAAAAAATATAACCTTGTCTAAAATTACTTAAATAAACAAGAATAAAACAAATAAAATTTATCACGCTAAATTCATCCACTAATATTTATCCTAAAACAATTTGTAACAAGAAAGTATAATAAGAGACCCATTTTACAATAAAATTTCTGTTGTATAGAGAGCTGTATCCACAATCATCTAAGCATGTCTTGAATGATTAGAAAGCGAAAAACATATATAATTCCCACATTTCTTTCCTCTTTTATCCTCTAATTATGGATTCTGAAGGCAATAAATCAATCAAAAAAAAAAAAAGACATTTACATCCAATATCTTAATTTCTCTTATTTTACTTACCAAAAAAAGATTGTTCAAAATTCAGAACAAAATATTAACAATTTTGGCACTATATCGGAGACCCAGTTTAGCTCAATATTGGGGACAACCTCTATAGTAGTGCTGAAATCTATATTTATACTAATTCTAAAAGTCCTTTAAGTGGAGAAATATTTTTGGACGATATTGCCCCTCAAATAACTTATAATTTCTAAAATCATCTTTCAATTAATATAATTTATTTTGGCTTTAATTTAAACTATTTAATACTAATTAAATATTGCATTTTGATCATTGAAAGTGATTTGTCTCTTTAAATTCTATTATATATTGTAATTAATGAAAAAAAATATTTACTAATAAAATTTTTAATATATTAAAATTATTATCTTTAATTGTAAACAATCAAAGAATCAATCTTATTGTGTACGAGAATTTAAGCAAATTCCTTCATCAATATAACAAAACAAGATGAATTTGACTTTGCATTTCGACTTTCTTATTATTGATTCATACTTTCTTCCTCTGTTATTCGTCTTTCTTTTTTATTATGCCATATTTTTTTCCTCGCAATGACGATTTTTAATCTTTGATAATTAGTTTGATAGTAATGTGGTAATAATGGATGTGTTAATTTTCCATGAATAATTCACTAATTTTAAGAATATATATGATGGTAATATTCATTTAAATTTTGATTTCTATATCTTTTTTCTTGATTTAGAATATTTGTAAAAATGTTAATTATTGTGGTAGTCTTGATAATAAAGGGATTTAAGCTCGAATGATGTTCTATGTCATTTTGTAAGCAATTAAACGTATGTTTATTGTGGAAGAACGAGTTAGAAACAAGGAGAATTGGTGTTACTTCTAACTCTTTCAAGACATCACTTTGAGGAAGACATAATTTAAGCAAATCAAAGAATCAATCTTATTGTGCACGAGAATTTAAGCAAATTCCTTCATCAATATAACAAAACAAGATGAATTTGACTTTGCATTTCGACTTTCTTATTATTGATTCATACTTTCTTCCTCTGTTATTCGTCTTTCTTTTTTATTATGCCAGGAATATTTTTTTCCTCGCAATGACGATTTTTAATCTTTGATAATTAGTTTGATAGTAATGTGGTAATAATGGATGTGTTAATTTTCCATGAATAATTCACTAATTTTAAGAATATATATGATGGTAATATTCATTTAAATTTTGATTTCTATATCTTTTTTTCTTGATTTAGAATATTTGTAAAAATGTTAATTATTGTGGTAGTCTTGATAATAAAGGGATTTAAGCTCGAATGATGTTCTATGTCATTTTGTAAGCAATTAAGCGTATGTTTATTGTGGAAGAACGAGTTAGAACAAGGAGAATTGGTGTTACTTCTAACTCTTTCAAAGACGCACTTCTTGAGAAGACATAATTTGGATAAAGTGAGTCGGGGTTATGTATAAGGTGAATGTAAATATCGCATAATAAGTGGTTTTATGTGATGAGTTAAAATTATTGTCCAAATATCTGGTTGTTTTGAATTTTCTTGAAATTTAATAATATTTCAGATGGAATTACGGGAAAGAATGCATGAAGAGAACAAAAAAAACCCTTTAATTTATGGGTGTATTAAAACTAAATGGATATTGCAATATAAAATTCTTCTTTATCTTATGTCAAAAAATTTTGAGATTCTTTTTTCTGAGAAATAATTACCTAAAAAGGCTAAATATTTTGTTTTCGTGTGCTTTTTATAATGATATAAATACAGAAAATCAATGAAAATTGTGTTATACTTATATCTACTATTTTCATGTATTTTAGAATTTGATACTAATTTTCATAAAAGAAAGTTGCCTTTTATGACATGCCATTAGATATATGCTTTAAAATATAATTAAAAGAGTATTAATAATCTTTCAAACTTAATATTCACGTAGGCCATGTATTTTATAATGAACCACATATTTTACCAAGAAGTTTGAATATAATTTCTTAGTTGGTCATAATTATTGATGAACTTATGATTGAAAATGAGTTTCATTTAAGTGTCATATTCATCGATAATTTTAGAATAAAAAAAATCATAATATTATTACAAAATCACGTGCAACGCACGGTTGCACGTATTCTTAACTAGTTAATTTTAAGTGCGTATAAGTTGTGCTTCAAGCTCTGCCCACATATCAATTCTTGGAATTTCCAGGGCCGAAAAACCCCAATTCAATGCTTCCGCCTGATGAAACTATGGTCTTACCATCTCTAAGGATCTGTGTAGTAGTTATAGTATCATTTGATTGGAGATTTCCGAATGAAATATTTATTTGACATCCGCATGGTTCTAGTTACGTCTCTGTTTCTCTGTTTTTCTTGTTCAATAGAATCGATAGGTAGGCAATTGTAGGTAACGAAGTTTGTGTGGCGGGGACAACATCACTTGTGTTTTCAATTCCTCAAACTTCTCACGGTATTCGATAATACTACCAAATTGCCTAATCTTACTGAATGTCTCAACCACCTCCTCTCCTGTGGTTTCTGAAAACCTTCTACACAACTCCTTTGTAAACACATTCCAATCGAAGATCGGGATATGAGGTAGCAAATCCATGAAACCATATATCCGCCTTTACCGCTTCGGATACATTTGTGCAATGCCCACCTTCAATTCCTCGACTACTTGATGCAATTGGAAATACTTCACGACCTTCCTCACCCATTCTCTAGGACCTTCCCCATTGCAATAAGGAAAATCAATTTTGGGAAGTTTAGCCTGATTTCTGTTATCATCCCTGGCTTGATTAGTATTTGGTGTTCCCATTCTGTTATTGCCAAATCCCCCAGATCTATTTTGCGGAGCAGAACTCTCAGCTTGTTTATCCTTATTTTCTTTCATATTTCCACTGATTTGTGCCATCATCGCCACTAATGTCTCATATTTCTGATTCATCTCAGACACAATATTTTCAATCTTCTCTGTCCTATTTCCCAACACTTTAAGAGTTAAATCAGATGAATCTACTTTATTGATTACTGTTCTGTAAGCAGCACCCAGTTCACCCATCTCTCGATCCATCTTCTTCAAGTGTTCTTCCTGGGCTTTGCTCCTCGTCTCAGACATGACCTCGGATCGATTGCTCGATACCAATTTGTTATGGTTAAAGCTCTACAACCAAATTTAACATTCACCATAAGCTCAATTGCAAGGATTTCACTCAATTCCAACTCAACCTTACAAGAAATTCCACCTAATCACCAACCATAATATCAATTTCATATGGAAAAATAAAATGAAAGAAATGAGGGAAGAGAAGAGATGAATGGAGGGAAGAATTTGAGAGAATTCAGTTGGAACCAATTCACAATTTTCTGGCCAAAGATACAGACTCCATGTGCATTCTGAAATTTAAAGACGTGAGAAGAAACGTGTTTCCCAAACTAACAAGTTAAAGAAAGAAACAACTTAAGAAAACGTATTCTACCAAAATATAAAAACGGCACCGTTTCAACTTGAATTTAAACGACAACGTTTGATAACTGATAATTCAAAATTCAGTTGACACTGCTCTTCTTCTTCCTTAGGTCAGTTGTTGTTCTTGCTTCTTCTTCCTCTGTGATGAGATTTAATATCAAAAATTTTATCTATTTAAGAATAACGAAGGATTCCCATGTCAATTTGAGAGTAATTTTTGTTAGCTCACTACTAGAGGGCTGCAACTAGTCGGCCTAGTCCATCTAGTCATTTTTCAAGAGACACGACTCTTAAATCATTGTGTTTGGTGGGCATGTTTATTGTGTGTTGATGAGGTCGAGAGAGATAGATCAAAAGATTGTTCGCATATAATTTTTTTTTTTTTGTTAGAATAAAATCTACGTAAAATAATACTTTAGAGACTAAGAAAAATTATTACTTTTGAGAGTTTATTAATTTATCGATAAATGAATGATTTATTAATTTAATAAATAAATAGTTTATTAAATTATCAAAAATATTCATATTTATTAACTTATTAGAAGTATGTTATATTGGTCTTCTTTTTATTTTAAGAGATTTATTTTCTTATGTTTGGTTTGGTAACTACAAGAAATTAGACTTGTTTACTATAGTTAATAATTGTTGTTACATATAATGAAATATGCGATAAAATATTTTTACCACATATTAACAACGAATACTTTTGTAGTAATAAAAGTCGCGGTGAATACTTTTATTACAACACATGTGTGTTAAAAATTATTTACTACGGTTATATTTCAATTCAAACTCGTAGTAAATATTTACTTATGAGAACCATTGCTTCTATCAATGTATTTGATAAAAAAAAAAAAATTGACAAATAATCATGACCATTAATTTTAATCAATCTAACTGCTCTAGATGTGTTAAAACATTTATTTTGGGATGTATTTGGATGTGGATATAAGAGTTTTAAAATGATAATACATCTATACCGTTAGATTTGTTGAAATTAAGAGTTGTGATTATTTGTCAAATTTATTTATCAAATACATTGATAGGAGGAACGATTCCTTTACTTATAAACTCGTTGTCATTGGTATTAACGAGGATAAGTGTCTCATTATTACAAGTTATTATATATGGCGGGTTGGATGCAATCGTAACTAGTAATTATAAATTTAAGTACATATTTTTATAACGATTGTTTGCATAAATTTACTTTTACATGCCTTCATTCCCTATAGTCTCTCCTGTCGTAAAAAATCTTCTATAAAAATAAATAAAAACAAGATGAAAATTTTGTACCCCTGGCCTCATACACATTTACAAACTATTTTCCTTGCAAAAATATTGTACAAGCAATAAATTCAAATTAATACACCAAACAATATCTTCATTACTCAAAACTCAAATGAATTGTCAGGATTCATCACATAAGTGGAGTCAAATGTTCTAAAAATAGTGTCATTACATGCAAATAAAATATGCCTATTCAATTCTCAATTGCTCGTCTTTTTGATTATCTAGTTCTCAATCACACACCTGAATAAAAATGTAATTCCATAAGATAAAATAATATTGGAAATGAAAACACAATACTTAATGCTTGAAACCATTTTTGCATCATATGATTGGTGAAAATAATGAGTGTGAGATCATGAACTACCAATCATATGATGCCACCTCAGGTATTATAAGTGAGCATTTTCAGTGGGTAGGAGATCATCCATGTATATATTAGGCTAGTATAGTAACATATACCAAGCAACCCACTTTGAATTTCAAAATCATTTGCAATCGAAACAAGTTTTCTTTAATTCATTACTTATATTAAGTTAGCAACACAATTATCAAAATTACAAGAAATACATAGTTTTAAGTCATTTTTTATAATAATTACTAAATCAAATTACAATTAAGTCCAAGAAAATTTACCCACAAGCTCAAAATCTTGCACCATGCAAGAAAAAAGAGAAAGAGAGTACTACCCTCAAGGTAGAAAGTTATATTATTAGAGAACAAAAATATATCAAGAAGACAACTCATTCTAATATATAAAGAAAATAAAATAACTAATTAACAACTTATCTTTGATCTATAATAAGCATTTTTACTACATATTACCGTGAGTTCACAATAAATTTTATGTATATCTCACGACACTCGTGATTTAAACTTTTTGAATATTCGATATATTAGAATGAACAAAATTAAATTGAAAATTTGAAATAATTTACAAAGTCGGTCATAATAACGAAGAGAAATATAGAATAAATTTAAACTTTAAAACAAGAGAATAATGTTGTGAGATTATAATTGAAATATTTAGCTCGAATTTGTATCAATCAATTACATTAGTGAACTACATACCATTCATTACATCATCTAAAAATAAAGAACATTCTTGTTAAAGATCAATTGAAACTATATCGCCCACCTTTAAATAATACGTACTTTTCTTAATAGATTTTAATACATGATGAAGTGAGAAAATAATTAAGAAACTCATTAATAATAACCACACTATTAAATACTTAATTAAAATACAACACGTGCCATGCACATAAATTTCACTAGTAAATCTATAAAAATCACTTAAAAATACACTATTTCTACAAAAAATTATCTACTTATAAAATTCTATAAAAATATTTAAAAGTATCAATTGAATAAATGACTAAGCTCATCCTAACCTCCTCACCCTATAAACTCCCTATAAACTCTACAATACTATAAAATTACCACCAAAGAAAATAAAATAAGATTTGACTAATTTACTATCAGCCTGTTCTTATCTTATTTTTTAATCTTCCTATTTATATATATATTTCTGGTCTCCGCTGTGATATATTACTATATTGGATCCCACAGAATTATAATCAGAATCGGTGATTATAAAAATCAAATTACAAGGTAATTAATTAAATGGTTGCTATTGTAATTGTTTTTTCTTCTTAATTACTATTTTTGTATTGATCTTGACGTTCATAAAAGCCTAATATATAGATCTGATTTTGCGTTTTAATAAAGCATTATTGATTACGGACCGACTTGACGTAATCTTGAAGATTCATTTGTCTCTCGCTTGCCAGTTGGTGGTAATTTATGATTACATCACATGCGTGTTTTTCGTGTTTATATTGTTGAATTGAATTGAGTAGTTAGCAATTTGATTTTTAGGTTTTCAATTTTGTATATAAAGTTGAAATCTTTGCAATTGTCGCCACTGCAGAAGGAGACGTGTTTAATTGATATAATAAAGTAGGTGATCGGAGCTCGAGTTTACGGAAATATTTTGTTTTATTTTTAATTTGTAACGAGGATCTGCTATGATTTTGCTATCTGTACCCAAATTATGACTTTTGGTAAAGGAAGAATTCTTTTATATTTCGTCTTGGGGTTTTGAGATAATGATCTGTGTTGAGTTGCATTAATGCAGAAGAGTTAGGTTGGAATTCTTGTTAATTATGTTATGTGTCTGAAACGTGATTTTCTGTTAATTTCGAGAGAAAATTTGATGCCTTGGGGGATATATATATATTTGTCTTCTGAGTTTTTCAAATCTGCATTTTCATGTTACCAAGGATCAAGTGGGAAATTGTCATTATACAGACCCGTATAAGGGGCCATACATTGTTTTTGTTTTCTCCCTTTTAGGTTTAATGATATAATGATCTATTTTTGAATTGCATTGGAATCATTGAATGATATCAGGGTTGATCCTTCTGAAAAAGGAAATATATTCTTTTCTTGTTATGACTTTCTGGATTTTACTTATGTATGGATGTTGTCTATGCTAGTGGAAATTGGGATATTCTTGTCGATATTACTGAGGAAAAGATGATCTTTTTTTCCTATTGGGTTTCTCTATATAAGATTATTACATTACTAAGTAGCTCTGCATTGAACTTAGGGTATTTTGGCGTGGGACAGGGATTATATTGAGGATTCTAATTTGGACTTAATTGGTTTTGAATTCAGAGGAATCTAAGAAATGGCTAAGGAAGCATCAAATGGAGATAACCATGTTACTACAAAGCCTCCTCCAGAGCCCTCACCTTTGAGAAAAGCGAAATTTTTTCAGGTGCAATATGGTTCTTGATAAACACTAGCTTTTTAAATTCAGATCTCATTTTGATAAACACTAGCTTTTTAAATTCAGATCTCATTTTGATAAACACTAGCTTTTTTATATTCAGATCTCATTGTATGTCCATGTTGTACTTTTTTCTTTTCTATTGGGGTGGCTCTTGATAAACATTGTATGGCTCTTTTAGTTGCGTTTCACTAATTTTGCAGTAAACATTAATTGACTATAATGTTCTCATACCTGTATTTGACTGAATATTACTGGTTTTGGATTCTATTGCAACTTTTGTCTCAGTTTGTACTCTACTAGCATTATGCTGAAGGTATTCTCTTCAATATGATGGAAAATGAATAGCTTATTCAATATTCATAATCTTAGAGGTCTTGCACCACTTCATTCAATTGCTCAGTCATAAAGAAAGGGAATGAAATATTTTTTTTGATCAATCGCCTGAACCTGCCTTTCTTTTGCCAGCAGGGGTGGCCCAATCACTAATAGATCTCTCAACGAGATCTTCATTCTGTTATCAACTGCTGTTATATCAAGAAATTGGAAAAACCAAAAGTCTTATTTGATTTGATCCTTATTTTGATTAAATATTTCTATTTTTCCTTCTTTTCTTGTGGCGGTGATGGTGGTGGTTCCAAGCTGGTTGTCTGGTAACTAATTAAGCAGTTAACTGCAGTGGGACTCCTTATTTATTATGTACACCGCGTGATTGATGGTTTTGTCCATGTATTTATTCTAAGTGAGGTTCCCAATGGAATAATTTTGTTTTTCTGGGAGTGCACTCTTTATTTTGTCTCAGATTTTATTTTCCTTTCCTTTTTTTATAGATATACTAAAAGAGACATAAGTTTCATATAGAAGGAGTTGGTGAAAGTGCCTCTTGGACTTTCGGGCATATAATTTCATTAAATAGTTCTTTTCAATTCACTGTTTTCTTCCTACCCAGAATTATTGATGTTTTCCAGCTAAATTATGGCATTGTGGTATCCAGTATGCTAAATGATACCTTGATGACAGGCGAACATGAGAATTTTGGTTACCGGTGGAGCTGGATTCATTGGCTCTCACCTAGTTGACAAACTGATGGAAAACGAGAAGAATGAGGTAGGTGTTTCTGTGCAATTGTTTATTACACGAGCAGAGGTGAATGCAGCAGCTAAAAATGATGATTGATTCATATTTTTAAACTTATCCTTTGCAGTAAAATAAATAACACCTTCTCTATTCACGTGGACATGCATTCTAGTCCAACATTACATAAATTTATTTTATATTACTCAGGTGATTGTTGTGGATAACTACTTTACTGGCTCTAAGGACAACCTAAGGCAATGGATTGGTCATCCGAGATTTGAGCTTATTCGTCATGGTAGGCTTTTCTACAGTTTGTAAAGTATATGATTTTCTGGTTTGCACTCCAATATGGTTTAGCTGTCCTTCTCGCTCGCGGGTCATGTAAATTATATTTCAGACAAGTATTCATAATTTTAATGCTCTTCTTATTTTAAAAAAAAAAAGTTATTCAGGAGTTAGCACAATTTTCACTCAAACGGCAAGTTTATTTATCCGCGTCACTCTAATCAAGCACAAGACCATGAGGTCTTTTTTTACTCCTTTATTTGTCCTTAATGTCATGTGAGAAAATGCCTTTTTGGGTTGTTTTACTTATTAGATTTTTTTCTCCAGTCCAATTTATCATTTTAGTTCCACAACAATGAAGCTGATAGGTCTCTGAAAATTATGAGATCCTTCCTCAGTCGAAATGCTTCATTAATAGTTTGACTAATTTTGTGGATGATTTTGTCTTCTTGGCAACATTTTGCCATTTCTTCTCTCTCTCTCTTTCTGCCCTTTCACCTTGACTTCTATCACTCTGAGCATTCTTGATGTCCTTGGTTCCTCCAGATCATAGTTTGCTGTGAATCACTTTCTTTCTTATCCTATTAGTCCTTTCTTTATGCAGATGTCACGGAGCCATTGCTAATTGAAGTTGATCAGATATACCATCTTGCTTGTCCTGCTTCCCCAATTTTTTACAAATACAATCCCGTGAAGGTCAGTCACCAGATAATCTCTCTCTCTCTCTCTCTCTCTCTCTCTCTCTCTCTCTCTCTCTCTTTATGTTACTGAAATATTTCCCTCTGCATAAGGGAGGAAAATGAAATTCGAGGATGAAATCTTGCTTATGTTGTTGGAAACACATTCTTAAGATCAGACAATGATGTTGCTGGCTTTTCCTTCTTTCTCTGATGCTTAACAGACAATAAAAACAAATGTGATTGGGACACTAAACATGTTGGGACTTGCCAAGCGAGTTGGAGCGAGGTTTGAATCAGCTTTTTAATATACTAGTTTGATTTTTTTTGTGTGTGTTTGTGTGATTTCACTGTTTGTACTATATGTACAGGATTTTGTTGACATCAACATCAGAGGTTTATGGTGACCCTCTTGTGCATCCTCAGGATGAGAGCTATTGGGGCAATGTGAACCCTATAGGTATGATGATTTCCCGAGAATAGAATAGTTTAACATTCAATCTTGATAAAAGCTCTTTTATTAAAGCAGGAAAATGGCGTGGTGGCAGTACCTGAAACTTAATGTTTCAAAGAGATTATATGTTCATCTGCCAAAAGTTCTGTTTAGAGATGCTTGAGAACTTGTTAAGTCAGCGTGTTGATAGCTAAATACTAACTTATGACACGTGAGCAGGAGCAATGTTTAAAATGGCTAAATTTGGTATAGAGGCATTTTGCCTCTGAGACGGAGGAGTAAGCTTCCAGGATCTATAAGGTGTAAAACTCAACATATACCAATAAAATAATTCAAAAGATTTGGAAAAAGATACATCATTATTATCATGTGAAACTTTATATCCTGTTAATCTTTATAACATCTTAAAATCCATAATATAACATTTCAATAAAATTAAAACTCTAATTTGCAACTAGAAACATGAAACAGAATAATAAGATAGGAAATAATAAAGTAGATATCACGTAAAAAGGCCACTAATCCACCACTACAACTGAAAGTCTAAAATACCTTACAACTGACCATCTATTTAAGAATTTTGCTTGCTTTAACTTCTTTTGAAAAAGAAAATAAGGTAATAGCGACAACAGGAAAAATATAAAAGAAAGAAAATAGTGAAGTTATGCGTCTTGGATCTCTTTTTCGCTGTGTCTACTAGTGAAAAAATACGTCGTCACTTGAGGGGGCTTATTGCATTTTAATAGCAAGGGGATTACAAAAGTCCAGCTTCACTTGTTGTCTTCTCTAATTTTCATTGCTTTTCTTTCTAGTCTTTAAGGTTAAGCTGTGTTTAAAACAAATAAGAAATTTCTGGTGTAGTGTTTGAACCAACAGATGAAGAGCATTCTTTTATGGAATATTGATTATATTTTATGTCAATTGCAGGAGTTAGAAGTTGCTATGATGAGGGCAAAAGGGTAGCTGAAACTTTGATGTTTGATTATCACAGGCAGCATGGAATTGGTACAAGTCCCAATTTTTTTTGCCTGCTAAGGAATCCTTATATTCACTAGCTATCTCTATATATGCACAATCTAATTTCACCATTTCTAACCAATTCAAAATGGTGACTCAACAGAAATACGGATTGCAAGGATCTTTAACACCTATGGCCCCCGAATGAATATTGATGATGGCCGGGTTGTCAGCAATTTCATAGCTCAAGCAATACGGTAAGATTCTAAGGGCAATTTTTATGTAAGAGACCCTTGTGTTTTCCTGATGTAATGGTGCTAATCCATGTTTATCATTACAAAATGCATGACTGGAGTCCCTTATTCCATACAAAGCTGCTATTCTCTTATCGATAATTTTACCATATTCCTAATGCCACACTACCAATATATTTATATCACTTGCTTGAATGATATATTAATACCAATATACATTCATTCCCTCCCCTTTCTTCTTTGAGTCTAACCCTGTTTTAAATACCATAATAATCAGCTTCACTATTTGATAGGCAAATTACACTGGGTTTCACTTATTTAATAATTGTGTCCCATGCAGTGATGAACCTTTGACAGTTCAGTTGCCTGGAACACAAACAAGAAGCTTTTTGCTATGTCTCTGATATGGTAAGTCGAAGCATCCTATTATTTTGGCTGTTCAATGAGAAGCACAATATAATATCATACCTGGACTTTGTCTATTTTCTCTGGGATGTTGAAGGTTGATGGTCTTATTCGACTGATGGAAGGAGATAACACTGGGCCAATCAACATTGGAAATCCAGGTAATTATTATCGCCACTTGATTGTCGACCAAGAATTCTGATGTTGAAATGCCAATCTTGAATTCATTATTGCCTCTCTCTCTCTCAGTATGAAGCCTAGGTTTGCTGAAAATATTTTGTTACAATTTCTTATGTCCTGAATTTGTTATCAGGTGAATTCACAATGCTCGAGCTTGCTGAAACTGTCAAGGAGGTAACTTCTAAAACTTGTGCATGTTTTGGTTGTACTTAGCAATATCCTAGCTGGAACTGGGAATCTAGACTGCATTAATCTTTTGTACTTCTTTGGATACAATTATCAAAGCTTTTCATTATGTCATTAAAGAGTCCATTTCAGCTCTCTGGTGGTTCTCATTTCCAGCACGAATCCTCTTAATGGCTTTCTGAAACTAACACACGATGTCTGGGACTTTGTAGACTATTAATCCAGATGTGAAAATCATAACTGTGGAGAATACACCAGACGATCCTCGCCAGAGAAAACCTGACATAACGAAGGCAAATGAGTTGCTTGGCTGGGAACCAACGGTCAAGTTGCGTGAAGGCCTTCCCCTCATGGAGGAAGATTTCCGCAAGAGGCTTGGAATATCGAGGAAGAATTGAATGTCGATCGGGTTCATATGTGGCATGATTCCTTCATTATGGATCTCTTAGAGAGACTTACATGCGGCTTCAAGTCCTTTTTTGTTTTTGAGTTGTGGAGTTCGGTTATTATCTTTATTATACAAGTGGGTAAATGTTTTCTTTATGGAGACCTTCAGTTGATATTAATAATATCTTGGAAGTAAGTTTGGTACTGATTTCGTTTTGCGTTAATATATATTTAGTATTCATTCAAGATCGTTGTGTACTGGTCATGGACTCACAGCATCTCTCTCGTGTTTTTGTTGTGATTGTATCATTACACAGATTATTGCAGTCAAATACCCTCACCCCCATACAGGTGCGGATCCAGACGGAACTAAATTTTTTTAATCCAAGTTAATATTTGAATAAAATTTCTACATAAATTTTTTAATATTAAAAAATAGATTTATTGTAAACTAAGGGAGGTTCTAGCAAAGGCGGGTCTCCTTTTACCCGCCCCGCCCCACCCCACCCCTCCCTCCCTCCCTCCCTCCGCTCCCTCTTCGCACATAACCCACATCTTCAAAAAAGAAAAAAAAAAAAAAGGAAAAGGTTCATATTTTCTATTATTGATTTATCAACTTATTTTTTCTGTAGTCAAGAGTCGGGACTCAATAATATTGACTAGAGATGTAAATTGAGCTAGCTTGAGAAAATCTTGGGCCGTGTTGGACCTAGGATATCAGGCCTGGGTTCTCTGGCCATTGAGGGGGAATTTCTTTGGGAAATTTACACAACTAGACTAATAAATGTTAATATTTATTAAAAAACTGTTACATATTTTTTATTGTGAAAATACTGCAATTTACCTCCATTTTTTATTTATTATTTTTTATTACAATTGGATAAATCAATGTAACAAACAAACTCCTTAAATCAAGCCACTTACTTGATTAAATATAATTCTATTATTAACTAACTAATCACAATCCAATTAGTCTCATATTCTCTCTCCACTCATTAAAGTCTACATTCCATGGGATTAGCTACCATACCAAAAAAGTTGACTTTTTGGTAGAAGAGGATTGTGAAGATAGTTATATTTCCAAAAGACTAAATTTAATTCGATATTATTTCAATTGATACAATAAATTGTGATTTTGTATGATTATGGTTGATTTGAAATATTTTTGCCATTTTGTTATTTGCGTTTGAATCTTCTACCCGACTTCGTTTTTTTACAGATTTTGTGATCTGAAATATGTAAAATGTATTTAATCGATCGGCATCGTAACATATTCTTGATATTAAATTCAATATGTAAAGTTTGTTATTACAAAAGATTTTGGGCTAATCAATATCATGCAATCTGTTGTGGGTGATACATCTTCTCTATTACACAAAGATAGCTTATGTGTTAAACGTGAACGTCGCATGGTGTGTTACAATTATGATACACATATTGTTATAAATCTATTAATGTTTTATGATTCTTAATACAATTAATGCAATTGATTACATTAAACAATCGTATATGTTACATGATCTTTATGTGGACTTTGGCAAACTCTGTTACAATACACTACTTATGTTAAGAAATTCAAACATTGCATGAGATTAAATTATGTAATAATGTTAAATTTAATGGTTTATGATACTTAATACAATTAATCCAATTTGTTAAATGAAACAATAGTCTATGTTATATGACATTTCGCACAAGCTGCTACAATACACTACTTTATGTTAAGAAGTTCAATAGTCAATACATTGCATGAGATGTTAAATTCTGTGATAATGTTAGATTTAATGGCTTATGATACTTAAGGTGTGTTTGATTTTGATTAAAATCAGATTTTTTGGTAAAAATTGATAAAAGTTGTTGAAATGTGTAGTTGAAAAGTTGTGGGACCATAAAATGTGTGGTTAAAATTAATTGTTGACTTTGACTTTAACTTTTTAGCAAAATGAATAGTGAAAACAAACAGGGCCTTAATACAATTAATGCAACATGTTACATTAAACAATGGTCTATGTTACATGACCTTTGGCACTATATGCTACAATAAAATACTTATGTTAATAGGTTCAATACATTGTATGAAATGTTAAATTTTGTGATAATGTTAAATTTAATGGTTTATGATACTTAATAAAATTAATGCAATCTGTTAGATTAAACAATTGTCTATGTTACAAGACCTTCCTATGAGAACTTTGGTACAATATGCTACAATACAATACTTATGCTAAGAAGTTCAATACATCGCATTAAATGTTAAATTCTATAATAAAGTTAAATTATGTCATTTGGCAATCAGAACAACGGACTCGCATTCTCCAAAGAAACCTTTTGCATATGTGTATTGTTCACTCTTCAAGTATTTCATCACCTCAAATTTTGTTGGCTTTCCGCTTTCTTCACAAAGATCTTGTGCCATAAGTAAGGTCGAATTATAAGTTGTCGGAAAGAGAAAAGAAGGATGTTTAATCTTGAAAAAACAAGAAAATACATTAACTTTACAATATCCGTCCATCTCTCTTGGGAGTAACTGTTTCATTAAGAGAATCCTGCTAAGATGTGTGGTATATTGGTGGATTGTATAATACCATTTATTCGCCAGCTCTCGCCTAAATGATCAAGACGCTGCGTCAAGAAGTCGATTTCTCCTACATGATGAACGTCAATGGTGGCTTTCAAAACATTCTCGCATCAATTGTCAAATAACAAGAAATTACATGAACTAAATATAGAGTTGCAAGATCTGCAAAACGTCTAAGTACAAGTGAGGTAAGGTACTGAATACAGAATGATGAAAACATTTTAACTTATTTTTCTTTCTTAAAACTAATCTAATCTCACTATCAAACAAGCCATAGCTATCCTACTTGTTTATGAGACATCAAAGCATCGGGATGATATACAAGCTTTTGTTTACTCGGAGTTCGAATACCGCTCTTTCCGTAACTTGGCCTAATTAACAATTGTTACTATACCTACCCATCTTTATATCACAGATGCAATTTTACAACTTCAACTCCCAAAAACTAGAGTTCGAGATTGAAATCAAAGGAAAAAACATGCATATAACGCAATTATATATAATAAAATCCTTGAATGAAAGCATAACTAAATGAATTATTACAAACTCGAAATCGGTTTAAAAAAGATTTTTTTTTTATCCCTCCATTTCTTAATAGGACATTTGGACAAAATTGCTTTCCCATATTCAGGAGCCCAACTCTCTGCAAAACATAATTCATCTCTAAAGTTTTAGCCAAATCATATAAATATTTCATTTCTTTCCCATCATCTGCTTTCACATCCAGCAAAACAAATATGTCTGTATTCAACTCTCTTAGAACATCAAGAACCGTCTGAGTACTTCTAAAGCTGCAATAATCAGCACCATTTATAGCACTTAATGATGTACTTTTGCTGTATGTCAATGAAAAAATCACGAATTGAAGGCAATTTTCATCAATTGTTGGGCAAACAATGGGTTTGTTTGATTTCTACAAGAACCCTATATTTCTAGGAACCCCTGTTTCGGGTCCTTAAGATGAATGTTGGGCAAACCGTGGGATTGATTGATATCTACAAGAACCCAAGAAATTTAGGATTGTCATATTTGGGTAGCTAAATCGATTCCTATATTTTTGGGATAATTTGATGTTAGTGTTTAAATTGTCGGGTGCAATTGATTTTGTTTTGTTTTAATATATTAATGATGAATTAAAATAATGATATATTATACAGTATTTTTAAAATAAATGCGTATCAATAGTAGTTTTAAAAATATTTTTGAAATATAAAGTAATGGGTGCAATTTTCTCAATTTCTTTTGGGAAGTTTTATACAAATACACAACTAAAAATAAAATAATTACAAAGATATTGTTAAATAATTTTTATTATAAAAAATTGTGTTATAATATTTCTCACAAAAAGTATCATATTGTAATTTGTAATACACTATTGTTACATGTGCATTTGAAAAAAAAAAAATCATCCCTAAATCTAGATTCCTACACATTGTATAGCACACTATATTATATTCATTTGGATCTGGTAGCTTTTGTAATAAACCGTTACAAAACCATGCAACATATTGTGTTACATTCATCGCAGCTATTTTCCGCCGCCACCATCTAATTCTTTGTCGGCCTAATACTTCAAATCTCACAACACCACCGACACAAAACCAAACTTGAAGGCCCACACAAAACTCAAATTTGATTGTAGCCAAACCCTAGCAAATCCTTAGTAGCCACCGTCGACCCGCACCATTCCAACTGCATTGAAATCACGTAGCCACTTCACCACTATCCTCGCCATCAACCACCACCACCACCACCACCACCACCCATGACACCACATACAAAAACTACAAGAATCCCTGCCATCAATAACCATTGTAGTGTCTCATGTCCCATCTTACTTTGTAACTTTGATCGTCGGTGATTACAAATCAGAATTCCATACACCTCCACCTCCATAGCACCGGTTTTACTCTTTCATCTGTCTTCTTAGTAGGGATGGCAACGAGGCGGCTATTACCATCCCCGCACCGTCGGAGATTTTTGTGAGGCAAGACGAAGATTAACAAATTCCTATTTACCACCATGTTTAATTAATTAATTAATTTATAATATTTCATTTTACTTTACTAAATACGATTTAAATTCTTAAACATAAAAATAAAATAGAGTAAAAAGATTCTGGACAAGTTCAAGGAATTCGGGACGGAATGTCCCCGTCCCCGCTCCATTTGGAGTAGGGCAAGGCGAGAGGCGTGGGTGGACGAGGTATTTTGCCATCCTTACTTTTTACTAGTGATTTTTGGGGTAGGCTTAAATCTACATATATTGCATATTGCTTAGTTGTTTGGTATGTTTGGAGCCAACTGATTTGTTTTTAGCTTTTGACCAAGTCCAAGTTGGTTTAACTTGTTAAGTTTTATCTAAAGAACTTCTCTAATGTTCAACTTGTACTACTTGATGTTCAACTTGATAATTGTAACGATGTGCGCTACAATATGAAATTTCAGTTTATAAGGAATTAGTGGATTTGTACAAAAGTTGAGAAAAAAAAAACAAGATTTACCTTTTAGTTGCTCATCATTGGTTCTTCTTTTACCAGCCACAACCTTAATCGTATAAAATATGTTTTCACTATGAATATTATTAAAGATCAATTATATAATCGAATTGAAAATACATGCATGATTGCATACATTGATAAAGAAGTTTTTAATAATATCTGTAATGATGATATTGTTAATCGATTTAAGAATATAAAAAAATTTCGTTAATAATTTTAATGTATTGTTGCTTTCTATGTATAATTCATCATGATATTTTTTTTCTTATTATTTACATAGTGTCTTATTTGAGTAAAATTTTATGTCCGCCCGTGGGTGTGGGTGTGGGTGTGGGTGTGGGTGTGGGTGGGGTGCCTAATGATTTGTGTGTACTTTCCAGTCTATTAACTTAACGAAATGTTTTTTAACATTGTTTCGCGTGACTCCAATGCCTAGTACTTTGTTGAATTTGGGCGAGAGAACCTTGGACAAATCGATTTGAAGCAAAGCATAAACTTTGGGAATTTTAATGACCGAGAGATAATATAAGTTTTAAATTGCTAGATGTTCTCTAATAGTTACACTTCAGCATGTGGCTTTCTATTCAAGCATGTTTGACATCCATTCTTTTAAATTTATTTTTAACTACTTATTTTATAGGATTTACAATTTTTATCAACTTTTTAACCACACATTTCATTAACTTTTATCAAAATCTCCTAAACCAGAGACTATAGCTCGACCGAACTTCTAATCCAACCCACGAAAACCGAAGATAGAAATCAAATAGATGGTACATTCAAGTGGGCAAGGTAAGAAAGCGAAGTCGAAGTCGATTTGTTAGGAACTTCCGTTGTCAGTTCAAATCCCAGCCGTAAATCAAACAGGAAAGAAAACTACTTTTTATCTATACCAAACATGCACATATATGTATCAAAATTGTTAAAACTCACACTAATAGATCCAACTTAATCCATTTATCTTTCGACCATGCACAATTGAGAATACAACTTACTATCGAAGCACAAACTACATGGTTTCTTAATAAGTGTTGTGGTGGGTCACTTGTTTTGATAGATGAGCAACACTGCTGTATTCCTACTTTAGTCTATATATTATAAAAATAATCGTATAAAATCCAAGTTAGTCACAGGGTTATAAATAGTTGCTAGTGTTGCCCCGTGCATGTTGCACGTACCGTAGTTAAAATTGTGTTCGTAATATTATTAATTGAACTTGATTACGAACTATGAAGTATTATTGTCAATAAGTTTTGAATTGAATGAAAAGACCTTTCCAATCCATTTTTTCAATTCATAGAAATTATAAAAATATGATACAAAATTTAATCTAAGCTAATAAAAAATACATAAATATTTTTATGATGATTTTGTCACAATTGTAGAAAGAATGTCCCTTATGTTGAACTGATTGTTCAACGAAGTTGATTGCTATTTTGTGATATTAAAACGGCAACAATACATATATATTTAATCAACACATTATAAACTTAACCAATTTTCACAACCAAAATAAGAGATTTCTAATGCAGCCAATAGGAGAAAATGAGTTAAAACATTGACTTAGAGATTGGTGGTAGAGCAAGTTATACAAAAAGGCTAACATGTTGTATTGATGCGAGTTATTTAGAACAAAAGGGAATCGTTTTCTTCTCCCAAAAAGCCAACATAACTACCTGTGGTTATAAACGCTTCAGTAAAAAGCCAACATAACTACCTGTGGTTATAAACGCTTCAGTAAAACAGTATTTTCCACATATTGAAGCTTCGTTTGCAAAATATAGACCAAATATGGGAACAAAGTGTTTAGAAATTCTTCTTGTAGTCAAAATGAAGTGATATTATCAACAACATGATTTGAATAGACTTTTTCTTTACTTCGACCCAGATGAAGTAGCATCACTGAAGCTGTAGTTGTTTATGTCAACATCGTGACCATCGAATGTAGTAACACGGTCATCTGGATGCATGCTTTCTTCTTGTTTCTGTTTTTTCTTTTCTTGAGGTTCGCTCGAAGTACCAAAAAGGCCCTTTCAATGTAAGAATTATTACTCTCTTGTTTTCTTGGAATTGTTGATATGGAAGGGTCATTGGATTGCTTGTTTGTTGATGAAAATTTCGAGGCTTTAGTTGCCTTTATAATGATGGACCGGGTCTAAGATAAAGATAACATCGAACAATGTTTGGTTTGGAATTGTCGCCCTATTTGCAAATTTGACATAGACGACATGTTCATCTACTATAAGAGTGTGGAAGACTGGGACATTGTTTGGACGATATTCCAGTTCAGATTTTTTAGTATACATTGTTAGCATAATTGTATTTGAAAGAATTAGCAAAAGAGTGTACTAATAAGTGTGTGATATTTACCATAGTGTTTTAGTGCATGCTTTCTTCGACAGAGCAATCAAAGAATTTCTCAACAGTCTCATTAATCACTGTTGCAGTTGTTGAACAAGTGTTGTCTCTTAATTTGACTGTAGCTTGTCCTCTATTATAATAAGAATATGATAACAAAATTTTTGAATATGTTGAGGGGAAATTTTGATGGTGTAAACAAATGTAATGTAAGATTTATCTATTTAGAATTAAAATAAATGAAAGATATTTACCTTGGGATTGCTCTAGAATGTGGATATTTACGCATAGATAAACTTCATTGTATTGGGCAGCCTATACCATGTTACAATACATGCCATTTACCAAACCGGTTGTTTCGTCTACTTCAAACTTAGTGTTTCTTTGATCCAAAAATATTTTTACGTTTAAAATAATGTCATTTAAAATATTGATCAATAGTTGTAAAATTATATATGAGTATAAAACAACTAGAAATGATATTAAATTTTGTTAATGTGTGGATTACCATGAGTTGTAGTTCTTGCACTTCTATGATCTTTGTGAGTTTGTCTCCGGTGGACATGAAATAATTGATGAAGTTGGTAGTATGTATGATTTCTTCATCATTATGTTATTTAGCATATCAGTGTTGGCCTCCACCTTAATACTTGTGTATTATTAAAAGAGTATAAACATTAGAGAAGGAAAATTATATTTGCAAATGTGTGTCTCATTAGTTTTATAAAATTTACATTTAAATGTAGTATGAATGTTGCTCATTGGATCATTATCAAAGGATCATAATTTGTATTTAGTATTTTTAGAAATAAGTTTTACATAGATTGACAACGTGGATGAAATATTTGTAGACGTATTACCTTTACAAGAAGCTATTAATGAATAATGATTGCTATTATAAACAAAGTGGAAACAAATGTGTTTATTATGATTAAGTTTTACATAGATTGACAACGTGGATGAAATATTTGTAGACGTATTACCTTTACAAGAAGCTATTAATGAATAATGATTGCTATTATAAACAGTGGAAACAAATGTGTTTATTATGATTAAAGAATGAATATTAATAGAGAAGGGTTACCATGATTTCATTTGAACAACTCTTCTGAATTTCGTATTGATGGAGATCGAACTATTCATCTTTGTGGAATAGTGACAATAAATAATCAGTGAAAGTAATGATGTTGTTTTTACCATTAAATGAAGTGACTCTTAAATGTTTGCCGACGATGATTGGTCTTTTTGTTAGTAGGTTAGAGATTTCGATGCATTCATGCTCTATAAAGTTGTCCCACATTCGAAGCAATATGGCTTGCAATCTATCGGGTTTACAAGGAATCGGAAATGGAGAAAATTAAATAAAATTGTGAAATATAATATAAATAGGTACTTTGATTTATGAACATTTCGTTGATTAGAACAACTTCTTGGATGATGGATTATGTTTCATTGCGGTTTTGAATTTATCTTCTTGGACGTATATAAATGGCGACTCCAATATAACCTAAAAAAACAAAAACAAAAACAAAAAATTATTATTTAATTAGTTAACAAATATATCAAATAAAAAGAGATATATAGAGGTTGTATAAATAGAAGGGCATGTTGCTGTCATAGTTGTGACAAATTGTTTTAGTTACTTTTTTCTGATTCTGAATCCATGTATTGTTGAACATCATCAAATGTCAATAAGTTATATGTTGTCACACCACAAATGTGTTGTAGTCTTCATGTATTTTTTTGAACTCTTGTTCAACCATTAATGGTCCATTGAATCTCACCAAAAAATGCTTTGTATTGCTCTTTTGTGAACTTCACTACCGCTTTAGAAATCGAGATATGTCTTCAAAGGAAGCAAAGTGTCTTGGAAAACTGTTATATTATTGCCGTATTAATGTTGCATGGAATTTGTTATTCAAGTTTAACAAATAAAAGAAAAGCACTATATCAAAGGCATAATATTCACGATGTGGAATATTTGAAAAATTGAATATGTAGAAAATTTCTACCAATTATGATATCTGTAAGAGACAGAATGCTTAGTAAATTGGAAAATGCTAGAATTTCTAATATACTATAGATTTTTTGTATTGAATGATTTAGTCTAAGAATTTAAGTAATGGAAAAGAATATATTGAAGGATTTATAAGCCATAGATGTTGATACTTTGTTGGGCTGCTATGTGCTATCTTTGCACTTGACTTTTCAAAGAACGATTATTTTTGTAGTCCATTTGTATTATCATGGAGATATTTTACGAGATCAGTTTGTGTTGAGAAGTCATTTATCGTGTATGGAGTTGATGAAGAGCATAAAGATTTATAATGTTATTCAAAAGATAAGCAAAATATTTAAACTTGTGAAATTTTTTATATATTTGATGAACAAACTTAGTAGATAATATGTATATTTGTGTTACAAATGAAGAAGATAAGGAATCATAATAGGGTATTGTTTTGCAAGGACAATATATACTAAGAAGATGAGAAAATCAATTGAACTCTTCAAAACTTACTTTGGAGAAACAAAGCCTCGCCAACCTATTGCCTTAAGTAGTGGAGAAAATTTGCGAGGAGTGTAAAGAGTTTACTTGTAATTGTGGGTAAAAATACAATTAGTAATCGAAATACATGTATTTGTAAGAGTTAGTGGATATAAGTATGATTTGAGAAGTTGGTATCCAAATATAGTACACGATATTGAGGGAAGTATGGGTCATGAATCAAGCAAGTACAAACACTATTGTTATTCCACTCAATAGTTACAATGGAACAAGTTAAGTTACAACATAACACATTTTTTCAAAGATTTTATGATATAGACAATGTATCTTAAGTAGATCTTTATATTCTGCTTTGCATCATATTGGACAAAATGAGTTGCACCTTAAGCAAAATTCATAAATATTAATATAAAAATAAGATATTTAAAATATAAATGCCTCGCAAAATTTCATGTCTTGCATAAAAGGATTTGGCTTGTGAAAGATGAATATGGTGTTCCAGAAGGGAAGGACCGAGAATTGGGTAAATTATTTGCACAAGAGTAAAAAAAAAAATGACCAAAAAATATAGTATTATGGTTTATATATATTTTTTATTTTATTCTCAATATGGCCTTAGAAGAAAAAAAAAAAACAGACGTACCTTCTTTAACCCATTCTTAGCCACTTCAAAGCAGTATGAGAAATTATGCTCCACAGCTCCACAAAAACACATTGTAGTTATGTTCAAAAGTAAAAAAGAAAATTCAAGGTTTAGTAACCTAATAGGGAGCTAATCTTAACATATAAGCTGGTAGACAATTTTGATCCCAATCAAATATTTTAAGGTAAAAACGATGAGCCCAATATTAGGCTTGATAGTTATGTGAAATAGCCTCAGTCAAGTTAATGAGAGACAGGTCACATGCACAACTAAGACATCCTGTGCACAAAGTGTGTTATCTAACTATGAGAAATTTAAAGATAGTATTATGAAGAAGTCTTGAAATACTGGCAAATAAACTCGTCATAAATGAAAGACTAAATTAAATGAGTTTTGATTAAAAATCAAGTCAATAAATGACGCAAAACTAAATGATCGACACCAAAAAAAATGTATACAAAGAATTCACAAGTTAAATCAAACTAAGGATCTCAACATATTTTTCGAATATTTTAAATTTACTATTAAATTTCAGCTACTTACACAACAAGACTCATGCAGCTAATTCTCACCATTTGTTTTAGGATTGCGAGTAGATGAATGTGCACATATATTTGCTATTCGGTAGCATTAAGTACCCGTTATCCAACTTTGTAACAATCTTTTGTGCAGCTGCTTTTGTTTTAAATGTGTCAAAAGTTTGACCTGCCACAGGTAGATACGGATAATCAAAGGATTTCAACCCAAAAATACATATGAAATAAATCGAAGCCATTTAACAAGGTTGTAATGTTAATATAATTTAAGAATAAGAATAAAAGCACTTTTGGCACAATTTTTTTTAACTATTCCAAACTCATTTTCAACTACATATTTCGTGAGACCTATAACTTTTATCAACTTTTCAAATACACATTTCATCAAT
Organism: Forsythia suspensa; assembly: GCA_023638005.1. Lineage (NCBI taxonomy): Eukaryota > Viridiplantae > Streptophyta > Magnoliopsida > Lamiales > Oleaceae > Forsythia > Forsythia suspensa. Next base: position 33,641,699 of record CM042666.1, read on the forward strand.
TTTTTCAAAATCTCCTAAAAAAACTACTTTTAAACTCTGTCAAACGTGCACTAAATAAACATATAACGAAATGCACTCGGCAAATAAGTGAATTATAGAAACCTATGAATTCTGTCTATCCACACACCATGATGTTTACCAAAAATAGTAGTGCTCTATATCATTTTCGTTCTGCAATATTCATTAAATGTATGCTTAATGATGTCCTCATAAAATTCCTCACTTGGATGAAAACAAAATGAAAACATATTTGGATACAAACAAAATGAAAACATACTTGGATAAATTTTCAAATGCACTATAGCTACCTAAAGTTTTCCTTAAATAAATGTCAAATAATGTCATAAAAATACTCACATAATCATTAACTCAACAAACATATAAATTCTCTTAAGGAAAATATAGAATGCAGCCAAATCGGATAAAAGAAATAAAAATAGATGTGGAAATTAGTATATAACATCCTCGGACTATGTACATAAATATATATACAAGGAAACAATACTTACTCAATGCTATTAGGTAAGGTAAATTGACTATGTATATAACATCCCCGAGATACAAGATTTATCCGCTCCTACAAAAGAGAATGATATTAGGTAAGGTAAATTAATTTAAAGCGAATGCCTTGTACATAAATCATATGAAATGAAAAATTATTAACCAAAATGAAAAGTCTAACATCTACTTCAAATTGACAGGGTTCTAGATTGATGTATGCTTCAGTAAGTTTCGACATAACAAAATTCATGAAGAATTTGCCAAAGATAAAATTTCTGGGTATACAACATTTTTGGTACAATTGTTATGAAATCTTTTATCTGCAATTGGTTTAACAAGGACTTTAGATGACTTACTTGTTTTTGCACAAAATAACATATAATTGTCCATGCAAAAATACGTAACCGCCTCTGTAAATATAATCCAACAAAATATAGAGTGTCTTTGAGATTTATTTATTGTCATAGCAAAACACGATTTAATAGGAAATTGTGTTCTTTTAAATGGGAATGGAGTTTTATCACTTTCCAATAGCACAAAAGGGATCGATATTCTCGATAGCGATCTCGGCGTTAATAACACTTAGCTCAAACCTTCTACAAATAAGTCTAGTTCCATTACGCACCCTTCGGATGGGTAAATATTTCGAGTAATATTACCGGATGTTTAACTTTAATAATAGTTTATGTGGTGGTATAACATTCGGAGTTAGAGTATTTAAAAAATCTTCATGAAAAGTTTGTTCAGTCTTGTCCAAAGCTTCATCAAAGCTAAAGTATTTATACGCTTCACTTGGAAAATTTTCTATTAATACACTATTAATTTGATATACATATTCATTTTTTGGAGTTAAAATAACTCTATTAATCATGTAATCAAATTGTTCGACATAGTTGTGTAGATTTGGGAAAACAATATCTATCATTGTTGCGATGAAACAATGTCATCTTGGTAATGAATAGTAATGTTAGGCCAAAGCTTTATCATATTACATGAATATAGTTTTTTCGCTCCATTCCCTATTTCAAGCAAGTATTGACAAAACATGGGATCTAATCGAGCCCTCATATTTTCAACTAATTTTATATTTTTGAAAGAAGACCACAAATATGAATTAACAAAGCTTGTTCCCATTATATCATCGTTTTCCCGGACTACAGGTAAAACTTGATGAAAATCACCTTCCAAAACAACTACTTTTTCCACCAAAAGGTAAATCATAATCGCTAACATCTTGTGACATTTTATCTAAAGATTCAATAACTTGTCCATTCACCATTTGTGCTTCATCCCATATTATCAATCGTGTCATTCTAAAAAATTTAGTTAAAGCAAATTGCTTACTAATCGAACACACATACTCATTGTTAATTTGAAGATGAATTTTGAATCTAGAATGTGTAGTCCTATCACTGGTAATAATCCAAGAACTACTCCGGAGACACACGGTTGCCAAAGCAATCATACCTTCAGATCTCACAAATGCTAGCAATGCACGATACAAAAATGTTTTTTTTGTTCCATCTGGACCATCAATGAAGAACATACCACCTAGCTTATCATATATTGTTTTCAGTATTATATCATATGCATCTCTTTGCTCAATATTTAGTTGGCTTGCACACAATGTATTTGCATCGGAGACTACTATTCCTAACTTGTCATCAATTGTTTTAGTAAACCGGTCATGTTATTGTAAATTCACATCGTATGAGACAAAATTATACTCATTCACTGATTTACCTAATTGTGCCAATATGGTATCAATGTCTTGTAATGTTTCTATTATTGCAAATTGGATTGATATACCACTATGTATATAATCCTCAATCATAAATTCTCCAAGCTTATTCCATAAATTTTTAGGATCATTTGGACCACATAGGATCAAAATTGTGGCAAAACAATCTACGTAATGCATCTGGGCATTTGATATTGAGAAGCTTCTTCTAAATATAGTTCACAATTAGAATCTCCATTTAGTAAACCATGTAAAAGGGCAGCTTTACAAAATGATGACGCACAAACTCCATTAACACTTTAAAGTTTACAAACGATGTTGCTCTTTAATATGATTCAATAATATTCTTAGATAATATATTTCTTCTTCTCTAAGATTAGTTGTAACTATTCTACCAGTTGCAATACCTCTTTTTCTATCACATCATAATTTACCTTTTGAATCCCATACAAAATATTCTGGGAATTGTTTTTAGTTCATTAGTAATATTTACACGAAAATACTGAGTTAACATTGTTGTCTGAAAAAAATTTGTTTCGACAATTCTTTTTAGATCATCAAATTGTCTATATGTAACCGAATGATTGTTTTCAAGATGTAACTGGAGGAAAATTACACATAGATTAATTTCATATAAAATAAATCTATAAATTCTCTCTACGCAGCTTCATGTGGAGAAATCCACCTAGTTAATGAAACATCTCGATCTCATCTATAACAATTGGAGGATCCTCGAATTTATAGAAAAACTAACCCTGCCATGTCCTTTGTAAAAATATTTGTATAAATAATAACAATGACTTTAATTGTGGAACAAATTTTAACATTCATATGGCAATCAAATGTCACTAATAAATATGGATTATAAGGTACATCCCATCTATTATCCAACCATTGTTTTTGAACTTTAACTCTTCTTTTGTTATTAAGGTCTCGGATATTTTGGGTAAGAACTTTCGCCCAACGATGTCTCTTCATTATAATTTTTGGGAAAATCATTTTTACACCTTTTGTTTTGGTCAATACAAACATTATTGAGATTCAAAAAACCACAAGGACCATGCATCATATGTTTAACAACAACAGAGTGCAAGTGAGGATTAGTATTTGCATTAGGAATCTCAAAGACAAACAATATCATCTCCTGAATTAAGAGAAATGATTTTGAATGACCCCTAAAATTATCAAAAATGAGTATATGGGAGCCTCTTTTCTGAAATTCAATGACATATAGGTCCAAATATTTGTCTCTTAAATAAATTATTTTTTTAATTCCTCTTACTTTGCCCTAAAATACGTGCTATCACATCAGGCCTATTCCGTGACTCATCATTGAATTTTAACTATTGCTTTATTTCGCACCAATTCTGATTACATGTGATTGTCAAAAATATATCGGGTTTTCCAAACTTTTGAACTAATAACATTGCATCCATATATCTCTTCTTCATATCTCTAGGTCCCCAATAAAAGATAAATGTAAAACAATTTTACGACCAACTTTGCTTCCTCTACTTTCACCTATTTCAATACTATCAACAATCCCCTGATAAAGTTCAGCTCTTAGTTCAGTTTGATTCATGCGAAAATAATCTAACATAGAAGTCTCAATCTTTACATACATATTAACTATTTATTGTTTTAAAAGTCTACCAGCATGCAACAAAATCGAATTACTACAAGATTTGACCTGCAATTTGTAGCAATAATATTCACAACAAGAGACACGTGCTCTACTCCTTTTTGTTCGAGAACCGAAAAAATATTTGACAAATTATAAAAGCACAACTTGACATTTTTGGAATAAACATTGAATATCTTTATTACACAAGAATATTAACTTTTATGACATGTCGTTTCACTCGCAATAAGTTCTTGAGGTGAACAAAACTGATAGACATTAAGTAAATATTTATTTGTGCAATGATATAGTTGTCCATTGTTTTTGTTCTCTAATACCTTGGTGCCACCCACTTTCACCATAAGAAAGCAAAAGTGGGTACTGAAGAAGATTATAACACCCAAAATAATATTGCACTCGGGTGTGTTACCAGAATTACAATTAACAGTAATTTCACGCATTGTAGCATTTGTTGATTGATCATCATCTATCCAAATCACAGCAACATGTGATGTATATATGGTGTGTTATACACTATTTGATCAAGTTCAGGGTCACATCTTATTTTGAATGTACAAAATCTCAAGTTTAAAATATTACTAAGACTTCAAAAAAAATCGTGTACGGATTTTCTTGCATAATGTCTATTAATTTGGAAACAATTGATTAAGCCAGCATTTCTGAAATGTGTAAACGATTTTGAACTTCATTTTTCAGTATCAAAAAATATAGCTACAAATATGAAGGACGATTATTTGTTGGAAACACGTCATTTACACACACACACACACACACATTTGTTTCTTTTACAAAGATTTTTATCGTAACGAACACCAAATGATGTGAAAGAGAAAGTGTTATTCTAAGTTCAAATAATTTTCTTAAACTCTATTGATTCAGTGGAATTCGATGTAAATAATGTGTGTAATTCTTCTGGTACATTCTTTATTTTCAACTTGATAGCTCCATCAGAATAACAAAATTCATTTCTTTATAAAATTTAACGGCTTCGCACTTGATACATATAGTTGGTGTTGGTAATATATAAGGTTCAATTGGAACAATTTGGAAAATAATATTTTTTTTAATATAAAGTACGTTAAGAAATATTTTGCGAATGCGAGGAAGATTCGTCCACATGATTACAGGATTTATTTCTCACTGTTGTGGCAGAATAACCTATACATAATAGAACTTCAAATATAAATTGAATAAACATTTTTCAAAAATATATCTTTTATTTTAAATATACCTAAAACTATCATACTTTGTAGGCACACATATAAGAACAATGTCTTCTATAGACCAACCAGTAAAATAATCCATTACTTATTACATGCGACAATCAAACCATAATACTTCCACAAAAGTCACACGCTAGTCGTTTATAATTTGTTACATAAAATAATCAAATATATATTTTTTCGAAATCTTTACATAATTCAAATTAATAATAACAATTTGTCAAATATAACAAATTCATAACAAATAACAACAAAGACTGTAACTACTATAATTTTCCATGCATTACACTAAAAATAATATATTTTCATGAAACAAAGTGAAGACATAACTATAAAAACAAGATACCAAATAATATTAAATAAATTAGGATAATTTTAGTAATTACCTGCTCCGCCGATATTTGTCTCCCTATTGTTAAAGACTTCAGAAATATTGGCATTCAATATATTGTCTACATTATATATAAAATGTTTAGTCCACAAAAACGCCTTACGAACTTATATTTGCAAAAGATATTCCAAATCGATCGTGATACTAATAACACATTCAGTACAACTACATACTACAAAATAACAAATAATCTAATATATATTTTTCATATACAAAATAACTTATAATCGTCATTGTGATTACAACTACGAATGATAATTCCTTTGCTTCTTTCGGAGCTTATTTGTTGTCGATATCTAGCAAAGTTGTCAATATAATGGTTATGTGATTTCTTTAGGCGAATGTCTCTACGATGTTTACTTCGATAATCTTTTGATGCTGCTTATTGTTTACATAGTCGCTTATTCAATTTTTTTTTTTTTGTTTCAAACTCATTGAGCCTTCACTCCTATCACCTTCTTCGCCTTCCATTTGTCACCTATAGTTTTATAAATATTTTATTTCAATTTACCTTTTCAAAAAATTTAAACGTCCACAGGTAATTTCCTTTGGCCAATTTTTTCCATATTAGGCTCAAATTTGAGTTAAAAACCCACATATTAGATTTAGAACCAAATTCTTAATTTGTGAGTGTTTTCCTAATTAGTTGTACTGAGTACAGTGAAAAAATTGAATTAACGTACGAGGGATTCGGGGCCTCACCTAGTGGAATCAATTGGGTTTGGCCAATTTTAATTTGTCTTCAGCCCTTTAGGTATTCTAAATGAGTTCTTAAATTATTGAGTCTATATTACATTAAAATTACACTTGTTCAAATTACCCTTTGTTAGTACACATTCACCAAAAAAAAAAAAAAAAAAAAAAGCTTAGAAATTCATAACACCATTTGACAGAATCTTTATTCTCCATTCGCATTTCCCCAAATATAGATACAAGAATTGTTTTATGGAGCATAATTATTGTTTTGAGCGAGCTAGTACGTACACATACATCCTCACACAGTAGAGCATTTCATGTGAAATGTTGGCTCCTAGCAGCTAAAAGAAAGGGAATGTCCAAGTGTAACAAGTCGATATAAATACCACAAACATGTATTATGTATATGTGAAACAGCTTAAACGATTACCAAAAGCAGAAAGGGGAATCAAGACATCATTAACATCTTAGTCCAGGTTCCAAAATATTGAGTTCAAGTGTGTAACCAGAAGATAGAGTTTTTTTTTTTTTTTTTCTGCCATTCATGAAAATTCTTCCACAAATATACAAACCCAAAACAAATAATAGGTAGAACCATTTCATTCCAAGCCAACAACTACCAAGCTAAAAGATACAAACACCATATGCAGAACAAAAAGTAACTAGCCGAGCTATGATAAGAAACATGAAATGAATAGTATAAACTATGATAAGAAAAGAAACAAACAGAAGTAAAGATCATCATACCTTAATAAAGATGGCTGAAAAAATATGTTTCGATTCTAGAAAACTCCTTTCACTTCGAAAACCCAGATAAATAATCACCAACTCCAACACATATCAAACATAAATATCCTAAATTTGCTATCCCGAAACCAGAATAACCACAGACCGAACTGAAGACCAGAGATGTTGATTGAAACACAGAGACCCCAAATTTCACAAACCCATTCAAATCAAACCAAAATCGGACTCGCCCCCAAATCTGTCTAACCCTAAATTCCACAGATCAACCGAATTCCAATAAAGATACCCTAAATGGGCGATTTGAAAACCCCAACAATCAAATCAAAACATACAGAGGGCTGGATGTTGGGTAATCAAAACAAATCGTACAACAAAACCTTACAAATGCAAGTTTCAACCCTAGTAACCACATCCAAATCAAGTCACAAAAGACCCAATCGTTCAAGAATAAACCTAGATACAACCGAAATACCCTAATATTGCAACAACATAACCCAAATAAGTAGATCTGCTCCAATGAAAATGAATTTCAGCAACCACAAAAATCGGATGCTAACACTGACTGAGAACCAGCAGATAGTTATCTGCTCCAATAAAATGAATTTCAGCAACCAAAATTTTCGGATCTAAGACTGAGACTGAGAAAGAGATTTGGAAAGGGAATCACACAGGAAGAGAGAAAAAAGGTCTAAACACAATGCACTGTTGTTTTGTGTATTAGACAAAAGTGGGATAACCCAATGCTTAAAACAGCGTCGTTTTCTCGTTTAAAAAAAAATTCCTCGAAGTTTCGACACCATTTTGGAAGACCACTTCAATAGTATCTCACTTAAGCCTCTTTTAATTTGTTTAGGATAAAAGAAAAAAAAATCTATATTAATACAATTGTACTACCATAGAAATAATCACACGAAAACAAGAATTGATCAGAAAGAGGGGGGAAAAGAACTAAACTATGCTACTTTCACAAGTGAAAGGATCCTAAAAATTTAAACAAATCGACATTTGGCACCATTTAGTGTCCTTTGTATCAAATTTCCCAAACCCTTTGAACCAAGAAGGTCAATTCCATTAAAGAAATGGGAAATTGGTACAGATCCAAATAACGGTGTGGAGATCACCATTATTTATTGGTGCAAGATTTGATTTGGGTGCAGTTAAATAAAAATCTGGATATGTTATATGTACAAGTAAAATTTCTTGCTAGCAGTTGGACAAAACCATCAACAATCAAGTTCAGAGTACAATCGTACATGAGGATTAGAATGTCAATTCACCGCTGTCTGAAATGATAACTTGGCTTTTGGGCATTCCATCGTGTCTGCCTTCGCTTCAATCTTGTTCACAACATCCATCCCGAAAGCACTTTGCCAAAGACAACATGATGACCGTCCAACCTGGAGAACATAAATAGATTACATGAACAGAATTCTTGACAAACGAGTTTAAGAAGCTCTCACGGACTCAAAAGAATTGGATGAGAAAGCATTCAAACATATGTTAAGCAACAAATGAAATGAAACGAGTAAGGATGAATATTCAAGTTTATAGTAATGAGGCAGTTGACATTCCCTTTGTAAAACTTATATGTTCGACATTATGATCTCATTAATGAACCATTGTTTATCTGGATCATGTTTATGTAACCCAATATTTGCATTCTTGAAACTCCATAACGAGAAAGCATTTTATGCTGAGGTTTCTGCACAAGTTTTGAGAAAACGAATGAATAGTTAGTTACCAGCTCGTTTTCACTACTGTGATGAAGAATTGAGATCCATTAGTATCTGTTCCGGAATTTGCCATCGAGAGAAGTCCTGTGGCCAAACAGAAATGTATTTGGATGTTATGTAAAAATAGTTTCCAAGTTTGCAAAGCTAGAACTTCTGTTAAGATTTGGTTACTACTTGTTCATAATGGTGCATCAATGAATGAGAAAACAATTTATTCCCTTAAAAGAGAGAACACTTACCAGGACCGGTGTGCTTTAGTTTGAAGTTCTCATCAGGGAAATTACTACCAAAAATTGATTCGCCACCTCTTCCATCTCCACGGGTAAAATCGCCTCCCTGGATCATAAAGCTTGGTATGATCCTGTGGAATGTGCTCCCTTTATAGTGAAGAGGCTTCCCACTTGCTCCAGTTCCTTTTTCCCCTGAGATAAGTAAAATTACTACGCATTAGCACAGTAAATCTGAAAGTCAAAATCCCATCTTTCATTATGTGAACCACACATCAATATGGTCAGAGCTACTTTACTTTTGCACATAGTAACCTATCCAATTAAACACTCTTAAGGAAATTTGTTCAAATAGACGTGAAAAAAGTTTGCTTCTCTCTCAGGCCGTATTCATATCCAAATGATTCTCTTCAAAAAGGAAAATAAGAAGGAAATTAATAACATCGTCAGGAGCAAAGTTTTCAATGGTTGGTGATAAATGTGTACAAGGGGAGGAAATAATGACATTACTTAGTGATTCAATGTAGTTTGGTCGTTCATGTGAAAAAACTGTACTCAAACTTATTTCAGATGTAATGGGAATGCCTGCCACTGTGAAAGCTCTGATGGGCCGTTGAAAAGGGGAGGCAGAATCTGTCTGCAAGTTTAGGGCAGAAACTGAAGGTCACACCTCATTGCATACTGTGGACAATTTGAAAGGAGAGGCCTCGGAGAACTTTTGAAGGCTTTGTTAATCCTCTGTACAAGCTGAATTGCAGCTTCGTAATGTTATTTCTTCGGAGCAAACAATCCATTTCTTGTTGAACAGATCCTTAGAAGAAATATTGTGCAAAGCAGCATAATTTAGTATATACTCACAAGAATTTTGAGAACCAAGGGTTTGATTGAATTTAATTAAAAATTTTCTAAAAGATGAAGTCAAAGTCAACAATTAATTTTAACGACACATTTCATGGGGACAATTTTTACAACTTTTCAACCACACATTTCATTAACTTTTAGCAACTTTTACAAAAAATTTAAAAAATTTGATTTTAATCAAAATCAAACACACTCTTAAGGTATCCGACCAATACTAGTTCGGATGGATAACTGACTTCTATGGGTAAAAGGTAAAAGATAGAATCTTTTCAGCAGACATTAGTCAAGCTCTTCCATAGCAATTATCTGGTCTTTGTGGCAACCTAGATATATAATATGCTTAAGAATCCTAACTTGGCTAAATGTATGTCGTAAGCAGAAATACAAATAATAAAAGAGAGCAAATGTTGGCTACCTGTGCAAAGAGCCCGAAAATTTTCTGCAGCATGAAACATATAGTAAGCCAAAATTCATTTTGTGAGATCAAGTATGATGGATGCTAGAACATTAAGAAATTATTTTGTTGCACTCGATAGAGTACCTGCTGTCTTTGGTACTGTTTCCCCATAAAGGCCCATGACAATACGCCTGAAAAAGTCACACATCTTTTGATAATATATTGTTCAAGATGACGTCAAAAGAAATCACAAGTATTTGATCAGTCCTTACACAAACCAGCAAGTTATAAAAAATGATACACTTGCCCACTTGATATCAATACCTATTGGCAATCAGGGAAATGATATGGATCCTGTGTTTCAACACTGCTTGATTATATTTTATTCAAGATGATGTCAAAAGAAATCACAAATATTTGATCAGTCCATACACACAAACCAGCAAGTAATAAAAAATGATACATTTGCCCACTTGATATCAATACATATTGGCAATCAGGGAAATTATAGGGATCCTGTTTGGGAGCAGTGCTTTGAAAATGTTCAACTTTCGACCACATGACACTCATGAAGCGAACATACCATTTTTCTTAACATTTGACTTTAACTCAGGTATATCAAGCAAATAGAATATGTTTGAGTACATATATTATTTCAATTGTGACAATAAATGCGTAATCTGTTTGTTCTAAGTCAGCTAAAGTGCTAAACAATAGTAGTGCCATTGAGCCTAAGGAGGATTGTTTTAAATTCCTAATAGTCACCACCATATCCTAATGAAGCTAATAGCGAGGATATATCAGACTAGACTTCAAATTATCTGTGTTAGCAAACAATTGATTATATGCTTACTTACAAAGAGCCTTAAGGTGAGTTAATTTATATCCTACTTGTGCAAATAAATTCTAACTCCTAAGCACCGTAGCAAAGACTGAGGCTTGGGATATCAAAACCATAGCAGAACTGACAAAGCTGCAGTTTCTGTTTCTTCCAATGCTCGAATTCCCCGTGTCCAACCAATGTCTATGCTATAGTGCATAAATGTGCACCAAAGTGCATAATAAACCTACTCATCAATTCACATTGTCACATAAAAGAGAGACCAGATAAACCGTGAAACTGAAATAAGTAAAATGATCGAATTTTTCCAATTGAATCCTCAAAATATGCGTACATACATTGTATATTTAATGCAACTTACCAATGGGTTTCCCATTAATTTCAATGTCAAAGTAAACTTTGTGAGTCACTTTTATATCCTGCGAGGTTTTCACCTACACCAGTTAATTATATCACAAAATGCACTAAATGGAAAAAATTAAAAATTATAGATCAAAATAATTTTTCACATTAACATGAATAATTATTATTAATTTGAGTTAAAAAATCAAACCTCATGGTTGAGCTTGCTATCGAAACCAATTTTTCTCAGATGAAAATCCTGCATCTGTTAACCGATTCTGAAATACAAACAATATATCATCAAATCAAAAGTCTAGAATTAATCATCCGAAGATAAATCCCCCTAATTACGCATAAAAATCTTAACAAATAAGACTCAGGAAAAAAAAAAAAAAAAAGGTACCAGAATGAGAGCTAGAGTTCCGAATAGAACCGCAACCCAGAGAAGTACCACCAGAATCAATTTTTTTCTGTTGGTCATCTCAATGACTGACAGACTGAGCAGACTTTTTTTTTCCTTCTGTTTTTAGGGCTTTTATATTTTTTATTTGCAAATTTTGCCAATTTATAGTTTTGCTGGGAATTTAATACTTTTGTAGAAAGCTAAGTGTATTAATTAAAACTTAAAAATCTTAAAAATCACGACTGTAATATGTATAATAATTTCATTTACGAAAAATTTCCAATAGCGCATAAGATGTCTTGATTTCTGTACGTAATTAAGAGCTTATTCCGTACCTATTTTTTTGATAAAAAATAGATTTTTCCAGCCTTTTTTTTTTTTTTTTAACTTTTCAAATCAAATATAGTTGAAATGACCAAATTATCCTTTATTTGAAAAATATAAAAATTTTAATAAAAGACAATTTGATCATTTCAACTACATTTGGTATGAAAAGTTAAATAAAATAACTCAAAAAACTCATTTTTTGCCAAACAATTGGTACTACACAAGCTCTAAATATTACACTAAAATTATCTAATTCAATTTTAATATAATTAAATTTAGAGCTTTCTCTTTAAAATTAATATAACAATTTATTATTTGGAGCAATAATATTTTGGTCAATATTAGTGATACAAATTATTTTTTAGTTTCATATTTAAACTGTGTGTAGTAATCATTTGATCGTATTTGGGTTCTTCTGCTTCTGGCAAAGACAAAAAAATCTTTTTTATCTCATTCTACGCTTTCATCATCTCAAACCAAAATTCATATCTCTATCTCAATTCCTCTATTTCTCCATATTCATCAAAATCAAACTTCCCTCAAATAAAACCCTCTCCCTCTCATTTTCAACTCCTCAATCCATTAAAATCCTCTACGGTCGGATTCCACGGCAAAAAAAAAAAAAAAACAGTATACTAGTCTTATTTTTTTCATCAAATTTATGTATATATTAAATATGTAGTAAAAACAACTTATCTCGAGCATAAAAGTTCTTGTTGACTTGCCATATTCACCCATGTAAACGACATTAAAAAACCTATGAGATATCTTCGAAAGCTTTTTGGAAGTGAATATTTATTTTCTCCGATGTTGAATATTTTTGTATTTCATATAATTAGCTTATTGCTTCATATTCTCGTAAAAATCGATGATCATTATTGAATCAAAGTTAGTACCCAAGATATTAGAGTTAAAAGACTTATTTTTTATCCGGGCACTCCTCATTTATTAATAACATGTGTTTTATAGAGTTTAAAAATAGTTTTTTAGAATATTTTGAAAAAAGTTGGTGAGATGTTTGATTGAAAATTTGATAAAAATTGTGGTTCTATGAAATATGTGGTTAAGAATAAATTTGATAAAAATAAACAGTTTTAAAAAATTCTTCCAAACATGCTATCACTTAATGACCTAAAAACATATTGCCCCAAAATCTCGATATTGCAATGTACTAAGTCTGCTCACTATTATCAAAACATTTGCAAATGTTTGATATACAAGATTGAATTATATTGAAATATTTAAATAAAATAGTTAAAATCTTAAATATCGTATTGTGCTACTCAATGGTAATTCTTAAAATGATACATTAAAGTGTCGATAGAAAATGTGAGGAACATTAAATGGCTAAAATATTGAATGAGAGAAAGTGTAAGACCATGATCATAATTTATAAATTGTCACAAAAAATCATTTTCAGTGACAGTGCAGTATCATTGCTTTAAGCCTAAGAAATCAAATCATTTCCACATATTACTATGGATATATACTGATATTTATGCTAAGCAGAAAGAGTAGATACAAAGAGGACTTTGATGTCATGTCCCCCTTCACCCCACGCCACCCCACCCCACCCGACTGTCATTAATGATGTGGTGGCCGCGGTGGCCGCCGCGTCTTTGGGTTGCACTGATAACATTTGGCAAAGAGACCAAAGGTATCAACTTGTTTAATGAAATTGGCCATGCTTGCCCACCCTCCAAATCCAAATCCAACAACAAAAACCCATGCCACCACAAAAATATCCATCATGTACATGCCTGTCCAGCCGGGGAGAAAGAATGGAGGCTTCTCTGCTGCATTCTGCATGTACATACCAAGATTTTTAGAATAAATTGCAGTGCATAATACATAGGGCGGTAACGTACTATGTTTGTAGGTAGTACTGGTCGAGACTTGATAGTACAGTACCTGTCGGGCCGAGGCCTTCATGTAGGTGAGCATATGTGCAAGAGAAGGGATGATATAAACTGTAAAGCTAACCAAAAGTGCCCCAACAGCAGAATTAATAGGCCCAAAGAAGGGAAAAATAATGGCCAAGAACCATACAGGTATTACAACTGGTAGCCTAGCCAGTGCCCTTAAACATATGCTCTTGGTCTCATGAATGCCAATTGCTTTCTCCCACACAAAGTACAAAGGTGTGCAAGCAAATCCAAATGTTATAAACTGCACCCAAATTCGAAAACTTGTCAAGTAAAAATTCCCATACTCCATTGAGTAACTGTAATTTAGAACATTTTAAGACCTGGTGGATGAGCATAAGAATGACAGCAGCATCACGAAAACCAGTTCGGGGAAGAAGGGAGAAGGCGTTGGCATGTGTAAGGAGTTGATCCCCAAAGGCCCAGTACACGGCAGCCGCTGATGGAATTGTAAGAGTGAAGACATATAAGGTTGCACTCAGGTATATGTACTTGAATTTCTGAGGTTTCCACATTGCATGAATAATTTCCCTGAACAAATCAATGCAATTTAAGGTAATGCTTAGTTAATGAAGTTTTGTGCTTGACACAGTTTGATACGCGTTGAGGTAATTATTCCAAGTTTAAGATTAGGATAGACGGTCGAAGGAGTCAGGCCTGGAATCACAACATGGTCCTAAAGCTCTTTCTTTCATGCGAAGTCGTTTGTTTTTTTAAATTTTTTTCCTGAAAACTCCAGCAGTTCGCGGCTCCATCCTTTTGATACCTCTACACATGCACAATCAAATTACCACCAATTGCCTAGTCCAACCAGTCCTCCCCAGTCAAATGTAACGTAAACGCAGTAGAAGAAAAAGAAAAGAAAAGAAAAATATTTTATATACCATTTTGCCTCGAGATTTTATATTACTTTTCCTCTTCGAAACTGTGACAATGCATAGAAATTCAATGTAGGTTGACAAAAGTTGAAAGACTACTCACACAGTGATGGCATGTCCACCGAAAGTGTAAAGTATATTGGTGGCTCCAGTAAAATACAGTTCCAGTTTCTTTGGTCCAGAGTGAGTTACTCTTTCCACCTACAAATATGGTAAACAAATTACATAGTTGACTAAACCATAAAATGTGGTCCATTCTACTATTCTAGCATGCCTAGTGGTGTATAAAGGGCAAGCCATAGGGCCCAGTATTTTAAATTTTTTGTGTTAAATATTGGTTTTAAAAAAATGGCCAAAAGATTTTGCCTCATTTGAAGAGAATCTAATGTTGATCTCCTTTTTCTTTTTTAATGAGAGACTCACCCCGGGGCCCAACCCCATTCCAAATCATTCCGTGTTTGAGTCGGCTAAGCGTGCCAAATTATCCTAAGCCTGAGTGGCCGACCCACTTTGACACGTCATAGTGTTAGTGTACCAAACATGCACGAATGACGTCCAAAGACTTGTCTCGGTCTCATGTTACTAACCTGGCCATGAACAAGGGATGCAATGGTTAAGTACCACGCAGTGTAGGTGGTCATTCCCAGTCCCAGAAAGGACCATATTCTGTAGTTGTGATACGATGGAATAAACACTGTAGTTGCACAACATGCCCCAAATATGTATGTCCATGTTCTTTTGTCCAACCGGTCATTAATGTAGTATATGTTACTGCAAACCATAATTATGATTAATTAACAACAATTAATTTATCATATAATTATGATTATAATCAAAATAAATACTGACCTTGCACAAGCTACAAGCTGGATCACAGTGCCAAACAAAAGGAAAGTACAATTGAAGGCTAATCCCACTGCTTTCCAGTGGGAACCCAACAAGCCACCCAACACCTCGAACCACTGCATAAATACGTTGGATCGTACATGATGACTATGTAGTATTGTCAGTCTAACGTATCAAATATATTCGAGGCTAGAAGGCTAAACCTGTATGACATGGTTGTTGAAGCTGACATTCTCTCTCTCTTTTCTGGTTCTGTACTCAATATAGAGGACACTAATGAGATAAGCAGTCCAACTTCCAAGTACACCATAGAAAACTTGAAAAATTACTCCAGAAAGCATTCCCAGTTGAGAGAATGAGTATGGCAAAGTTAAAAGAACCTGTGCCACCTGCATCCACAATCCAAAACTCCCATCATTCTTAGATCACCAAAAATTAGTGTAAAAAAATAAAAAATTAATGTAATTCGGGGCCTTTCCCGAAAAGAAAAGAATCAAGCCCGATTTAGTTAACTCGAAGAATGAATCTTTTTATAGAGGTGAGCTTACCTGATTTGATGCACAACTGAACCAAGCATCATAAACAGATCCTCCATGCCAAACAAGGGTTTTGAAGCTAAGCATTGATCTTTCTTCCCTCTGATCTCATCTTGTTTTTGAGGCACCATTTCTCCTTCACTTCCTTCAAAATCTGATAAACAAACATCAAATGATTGAGAGTAAAATCAAGACCAAGTAACTAACACCCACCTAATAAATAAAAAAAAAATTTTGCCAAGAAAGTGATTGTATTGACTATGGATGCTACCTTACGTTTAATACGAACACGAACCGACAGGATTAAGAACAGATATATACGTATAAAATTTATGAATTATCATTCGAGTCGAATGTACCAAACATGCAATTGCTTTGTAACCGAAGCTTTATATATGTGTTGGCCAAATGTGTGTAGATCCGAAAACCAGTTTCCAACACTTTCTTCTATAAAGAAATCGGTTTTACTATTTGCTTACCTTTTTTTATGGTGAAAATAAGACTCGCTTTTGACTGATACAGGTTACGGTGGGTGGTTATAAATTCTGCACTGTGTTGATTTTCAAGAAGCAGCAACTTAGAAATATTTTTCTCTCTCTATATATCTCTCTACGTAAATGTGAGTTGAAAATGACAAAACGATAACTCGGTGAACGCTGGAAGCTATACATAATGAATATTTGATTAAATTTTGACATTGATGGAGTCAAAGAAAGTCCATTAGTCCAAAGTTATACTTTGAAATATTTTAAATAACATGGCGTGTTAGTGTAATTATGGTAAGTAATAGTAAAATGGAAAAGCGGAAAACTTTTGTCTCAGATGGAATACTGATGCAGACAAAATGTGTTAAATTATAACTACAATAATTAAATATTTTAAGCTTTTGGTTTTTGAACGCCTTTTTGTACACTTTTATTTTTGATACTTTTTTTTTTTTTAATTTCCTGGACATGTAGGTGAAGAAAACCTCCTGAATGACATATTGATCGAGTGATGATACTTGGAAACCAGTAAAAATCTTTGGCGGGTTGAGGTATTCGAAATCAAGATACACAATTTTTTAAATGAGAGTAGATACTTTGGGACTATTTGGCAAAACTTTTGATAAAATTTGATAAAGGAAAGTATCTTCAATTCAGATTTTAAAAGATGAGTTAATATTTATAAATTTAAATGGATTTCATGAATTTGAATAGAATTCTACATAATTTATAAAATTTCAATAGAATTCTATATTATAAATTTCAATATATTCTTATGGATTTTTATGAATTTTTATGAATTTGTGGGTTTTTTTTAATTAAAAATAGTAATTTTACATTGTTTTTATTCTAAATATTGATGTGGCTGTCCTACATAAACAAATATTTAGAATAAAATTTTAGAAAGAGAAAAATTTTTGAAATATAAAGAAGTAAAATCTCTTTTCAGGTCAAAGAGGAAAATAATTCGATCGATTAGGAGGTATACCAATCCGACAACCGTAATGTCATTTGTTGTGCGATTTAAATCCATAAGTGGACGGATCGTTGACAAGTAATAAAGTGATAAATAAAGTGTTGAACCCACGATAACTAGATACTAATTTAACCAATTAATTTCACAACTTAAATTTTAACAATGTAAAGAAACACAGATTCAATTTTTGTTCTTATGACTCTAAACTAAATTAACTATCGTAATTAAATTGAAATTAACAATAAGCAACTTTGAAAGATGAGGATGAATTAAAGTTTACCAATATTAGGATTCACAAATCCACCGACACGTTTTACTCAATTATCTGTTAATCACTTTTTAGTTTTTAATTACCTTAGATTGAAAATCGGCGTTCCTAAATTAATCGAAACCCTCTCTCGATGGTCAATCAATTCTATATGTTATGCGAACCTAATTATCTCTAATTAAGCTTCGAGCATAAACACATGCATTAAAATCTCAAGAACGCCTAAATGAATTTCATAAAGCATAATAGTAATCTCTATCTATTATTGGACCCTATGTTATTCAATACCACGTGCTAAATCTATATTGAATATCTCGACTTCAATACAGATCACAATATATTCTAATGGTGCGCAAGCATTAAAATAATAAAGAAACTGAATAAAGAATAATCAATCCACGGGCAATTAATTACTAAAAAGGAAAAAACTTCTAATTAATCAAAAACGTGAGGTTTGATCGTTCATCCTAGATAAAGTAAATTAGCCGGACATGATTTCGTCAATTAACGAAAGAATTGAGTTCATCATGGTCCGGAGAAATAAAAACAAAAAGTAAAATAAAACCCGTGATCTCGGCTCGATGATCTTCGATTCCGCGCCTTGATCTTCGTTCTTGTTTTGTATCTTGTTTTTCCAAAATTCCTCCCTCGCGAAATGTCTATATTCCGCCTTTTATAATGCTCTCCCGAGATCCCAAGACGTGTGTTTGGTATTTGAGTTAATCTGGACTGGTAGAATTCTAATTCAATCAGGTTTACGCCGAATTCAGCTGCGTTTGCTGTCGAT
Organism: Forsythia suspensa; assembly: GCA_023638005.1. Classification (NCBI taxonomy): domain Eukaryota; kingdom Viridiplantae; phylum Streptophyta; class Magnoliopsida; order Lamiales; family Oleaceae; genus Forsythia; species Forsythia suspensa. The sequence goes on from CM042666.1 coordinate 33,660,472, forward strand.
CGCATGGTGTAAGCACCTGCGATCACATGGTTCAACGGTTTGACATTCTGTTGGATTTTTCATGGCCTTGTGATCGCACCAAGATCCTTCCATGCGATCGCATGGGTGGTTTTTGTGCTGAATTTGAATTTTCCGCTTGGTATTTGCACGTCAAGCTCCCAAGTCTCTTTTCTTAGCAATTAGGTCTCATTGTCTTCATTTTGCTCTCTTTTCATTCGATTGATACTCGACTTTAATTATTTCCTAAATCGATAAGAAAGCAACATGCAATTAAACTGAAAACAACAAAACGAACTTATAATTGTCCCTTTTTGTGAGCCCAGATAAGTACAAAATTGTACTTATCAAATACCCCCAAACTTGAACTATTATTCGTCCTCGAATAAACTACTAAAAACAATCTTGTACTAGATGGAATAAGCAATAATAAAGTTCACAGTATAAATAGCTTGCCGTCTTTGCTTTAGATTTTTGCAAAAAGAAAAACTTATAATTCATGACGAGTGTTCGGGTTTTACAGTTGTAAACGTGATTCTACTTAAAACATACTTGAATCGTGTGTGAGAGCAGTTCATTTGATCAACTTTAAATTCTATGGTGGTGATAGCCCAACCACTTAGTCAATTTTTCCTTACCCTCTCGTAAGGTACACTTCCCCCAAAATAATTGTTTTCTCTCAAATTTCTGAGATTTTTGGGTCTAAGACTGTTCACATTCTTTTCTTTCTAGAGGCTGGTTGAGAAAGCTGATGATTGTGACAACCTAGGTTTATGAAGATTCTCCAATTTATGAGCACTCTTGACCGTAAAAGTTTCTACTAAGTAAGTCAAACCCATTAGTCATCTAATCCTCGGGTTTACTTTGCAAAGAAATTATTTATTTAGTTATTTTCTTATATGCGAACTCATCCATTAAGCTTTCTAAATGACCCATGCAACGAGCTTTAGGCGATGACTCCCAAGTCTTTTTTCGAACTTTAGGGCATCGGATTTTGAGAAACCCCTACGGCCCTTTTCACTCAAGTCAAATAGGCTACGAAAAGAGTTATAAGATATTAATAGTATGCGAAACTCAGTTCATTAAGCTTTCTAAATGACCCATGTAACGAGCTTTTGGTCAATGACTTTATCACTCGAGTCAAAAAGGCTACGAAATGAGTTATATAATAATAAAAGCCTTGTTCTTTGCGTAAAATAAGTTTATGCTGAGGGATTAGATTCCTAACATTCGGTCATTACTTAGTTTCCTCTAACTGGTCTAAAGTACTCCACACAATTTTATTTTTCGACATACACGGAATCAAACATAATTTAGATAGCCACCATCACAGCTTACTCACTACAATCACTCACTTTATTGGTTACTTAGTTGATATACAGATGATTTGAAAGTTTGGAGATCCTATTGTTTTCAACTTAAGTGCACCAATATAGCTACATATCATCGTCACTGGCCGACACAACACAATATCAGATATGGTTAAATAGTCTCACATTTAAACAACAATATATTCTGTTCACAAGTCATGATTTAAAGCTAAAATTAAATAAAAATTTCATCATTCGCCGGCAAGGCTATTCATATCACACAAGCATGCAAACAAAATAAAAAAATAATTTTTTTTTAGAAAAAAAACTAAGTTAACAATCAAATATCATCAAATATCATGAATATGTCAAATTGAGCAAAATTTTATCAAAACCACCCCAAACTTGAAACGTGCATTGTCCCCAATTGCATGCAAAACAAAGAAATACATAAAAATTTTAAGAACTTTTCTGAGGTGGATCGGAGGGTGCCGAAGAAGGAGTGTGGAAGGGTCAACCTATGGAGGAGGCGGGCATGGGTGTCGGGCGAAGAACTCGATCATGGATGTTATCCAACTTGCCGCAGATCATCTGCTCTAGTCTTAAAGCTTGACTTGGTCGCAGATCGGCCGAATCGACTACTACTCTAGGGAAGATCCGACTCGGGGTAAACTCCATAGACGATCGGGTGTGTCGACCGCATCCACTCGAGACCGCAGTCGTCAATTCCTGCCGCGCGTGCGTGTAGCTCGGTCCGAGTGGCGATAATGAGCCGTGTCTGCGCTCGCCACCGACCCTCCAATTATCGCGATGTAGCATGGCCGCTATGTCTCCGGTGGTGCGACCGGGCAGGGGTGCGGTTGGGTTTCTTTGTCTTTGTGGTCGCTCTTCAAGAGGATGCTCGTCGGTTGTGGGCCCCCCCAGCTTCGTCAATGGCTCGTCTAGCATTTTCTAAAGCAAACCGTTTGATAGGTCCTTTGCTCTCAAAAGCGGCTCCGCAGTGAAATCGGGACCCCGCTGCAAGACAGATACCACCGATCGTACTGGAAAGATGGCAGTGTGCCTCTTGTCCGTCTGGGAGGCCAGTATGCTAATCAGGGTGTAGATGTAATTCCCCAGGTCGATCTTCCTCCCATGAGCCAGATGGTACAATAATCGAGCCCTAGCATCATTGATGGTGGTGCGATGCGTAGTCGGGTCGATGTTGTGGCTCACAAACACATTCAGGATGAGGAGGGAGTCTCATCAACTTCGTGCTTGAAGTCCCTCCCAGGTAGTGGCCATGCATCTGCTCGACCATATAAAAACCGGGCCACCTCACCCATATCATGAATGACGGGCAGATGGTGAATATCTTCAGCGGATAGGCCATAGAAATCGTTGATGACCTTTGGGGTAAACATGAACCATGTGCCCCATACCCATGTCTGCCCATAGTGCTCCATCCCATGAATGTCTATCTCTTGGTTGAAATTCGTGTAGAACTCATGGACGAGCTGGGAGTAGATAGGATGCGGTGTATCTGCCACCTTGGACCATCGGCACACATCAATGAGATTAAAGAGTTCGGAATGAGGGAAGTCGTCCAGGTGCAATCTTCGGTCCCTCCAAATGGTCCAGTGGCTCACGGCCTTGGTGAATCTCTCTTTGTGTTCCTCGGACAGATAAAGGCGAGAGTCGGTGGTATCTGCCGTGTCTACCCGTGCCCTCTTAGATGTTCCGCCGGCCTTCTTCTTTTTTTTTTTCTCGCCATGGTCGGTGGTCGTTTTGGGGCCATAATATCCCATTGAGCGCTTGTTTAAAGTCTTTAGCTCGACTTTGTCGTGGTGATCACTCCGGATTGCTCAAGGTGGTAAATGACTTTTCTTTCGAAAAGTCACCCTCCAAGTAATGTTTAAGCCTTTGTCTGTTCACTTTGAACCTGCCCTTCGTGTCACGAGCCACCTCCACCGCTCCATGTGGATAGACTTTTACCACCATGAATGGCTCGGACCACCTTGAACGCAGCTTTCCCGGAAAGATTGAATAAGAGAACTTTTGTCCCGCTACAAACTTGCTGCTTTTGAATATTTTTGTTATGCCAATTCTTGGTTTTCTCTTTGTACAGATTTGGCATTTTCATAGGCCTCGAACTTGAATTCTTCCATTTTGTTCAATCAAGCGATCTTTTCTCACCGGCTTCTTTCAAGTCGAAATTCAACTTCCTCAATGCCCGATGAGGCTCGGTGCTCCAACTCAATCTGTAAATGGCACGCCTTCCCAAAAACTAGGCGATATGGTGAGATTCCAATTGGTGTTTTGAATGCGATTCGATATGCCCAAAGGGCATCATCCAGCTTTTCTCGACCAATCTTTTCTCGATGTACACACCGTAAGCTCCAAGATTCTTTTCAACTCCCGGTTGGAGATTTCCACCGCCTACCGGTTTGTGGATGATATGGAGTAGCCATTGCCCTTCACACCGTATTTTGCCAAAAGAGTGTCAAACCTGTCTATTGCAAAATGCTTACCTCCGTTCTCGATGATTGCCCGAGGAGTCCCGAAACGCGTAAAAATATTCTTTTTGAGAAAATTCACCACCACCTTGCCATTATTGGTCGGTAAGGCTACAACTTCTACCCATTTAAACACATAATCCACAGCCACCAAAATGTAAGAATTTGAGAATGATGGTGGAAGCGGTCCCATAAAGTCAATACCCCATACGTCGAAAAGTTCAACCTCTAGAATGCTTCGTAGGGGCATTTCACCTTTGAGATATGTTCCCCGTCCTTTGGCACTGTCCACATTTTTTACCAGATGTAGGCATCTTTTGAATAAAGTCACCCAATAAAACCAGTTATTGTAAGACTTTGGGTCGCCGTTTTGGTAGCACCGAAATGACCTCCGTATGGTGAAGAATGACATTGCTCCAAGATCTCCATTTCTTCTTCGGTAGGCATCTCCGAATTACTTGATCGCTCCCTTATGTAAAGAATAGGATCTTCCCAAAAATAGTATTTAAGTTCTGAAAAGAACTTTTTTCGACGTTGATGATCATAATCCGGTGGCATGATATTGCTTGCAAGGTAATTCACATAATCTGCATACCACGGTGCACATCCCATCTGCTCTATCCCAAAAATATGCTCATCTGGAAACTTCTTATTTATTTCACCCTCTTCATTTCCTTCTGTCTGCTCTATTCTTGACAAGTGGTCGCCTACCACGTTCTCAACCCCTTTTTTATCCTGAATTTCCAAGTCGAATTCTTGGAGAAGTAAAATCCACCGAATAAGTCTTGGCTTTGCATCTTTTTTAGCAAAAAGATATTTCAACACTGCATGGTCTGTGTGCACTATCACCTTCGATCCAATGAGGTAGGATCGAAATTTTTCGAAGGCAAACACTACTGCTAGTAATTCTTTTTCTGTAGTGGCATAATTCATCTGAGCGTCATTGAGAGTTCGGCTGGCATAATAAATAGTATGTATGACTTTTGCTCTACGTTGCCCCAAAACTGCCCCGATGGCAAAGTCACTTGCATCACACATAAGTTCAAACGGTAGATCCCAATCAGGTGGTACAATGACAGGTGCTGAGATTAGACTGTTTTTTAGAGTGTTGAAAGATTTAAGACAGTCAATAGACAATTCGAACTTGGCATCTTTCTCTAGCAAACTGCACAATGGTTTGGTTATTTTTGAGAAATCCTGTATGAACCGTCTATAGAAACCCGCATGTCCAGAAAAGACCGAATTCCCTTAACTGTTGTTGGAGGAGGCAGTTTCTAAATAACCCGAATCTTTGCTTTGTCAACCTCAATACCTTTCGCTGATATCCTGTGTCCCAACACGATGTCTTCTTGGACCATAAAGTGACATTTTTCCCAATTAAGTACCAAGTTGGTTTTCTTGCAACGCTGAAGTACCAGGGTCAAATTTTTGAGGCAATCGTCAAATGATGCTCCAAAAACTGAAAAATCATCCATGAAAACTTCAATAAATTTTTCGACCATATCCGAGAAAATCGACATCATACAACGCTGAAATGTTGCTGGAGCGTTGCATAGGCCAAATGGCATACGCCTATATGCAAACGCGTGCGAAAAGGGCAGGTAAAGGTAGTCTTTTCTTGATCTTACGTGCGATATGAATCGATTGTAGCCTCGAATACTGCCAAGAAAGCAATAATGAGAATGACCTGCCAATCGCTTCAACATCTGATCGATGAAAGGTAGAGGAAAATGATCTTTTCGAGTGGCATCATTCAACTTCTTGTAGTCAATACAAACACGCCAGCCGGTAGTCAATCTGACTGGAATGAGCTCGTTATTATCATTTTTCTCAACTTTGATCCCTCCTTTCTTTGGCACTACCTGGATCGGGCTCACCCAAGTACTATCTGAAATAGGATAGATAATACTTGCGTCAAGCAGTTTCAACACTTCAGCTCGGACTACTTCTTGCAAATGGGAATTCAGTCTACGTTGATGTTGCACTGTTGGTTTATATGCCTCTTCCATTAGGATCTTGTGCATGCATAAAGATGGGCTGATACCTCTGATGTCTGCTATAGTCCAACCGATGGCTGATTTGTAATTCTTCAAAACTCGAAGTAATTTATCCTCCTGATCCTGATCAATAGAGTTTGCAATGATGATTGGAAAAGTGGATGACTCACCGAGATAAGCATACCTAAGGTGAGAAGGTAATTGCTTTAACTCGAGAATCGGTGCCTTTTGGACCGAAGGAGGCTGCTGAGGAGGTGTGGTACCCAGATCCATATATCTACTCTTTCTTTCAATCCGTTCTGCTCCTTGTAAATATCTGGCACATTCTTCAAGAACTGGAGATTCGGAATTTTCATCTTGAGAATGCATAATACACGCTTTCCATGGATTTGAAGGATTTTCGAAGGTAAATGTGTTAGCAGTTTCGTGATCAATGATATCGATCTGAAAGCATGAGTCAGAGGAGCTTGGATACTGAATTGCTTTGAACACGTCGAAAGTGACTTGATCTTCATTCAATCTCAACATTAGCTGCCCTTTTTGCACATCAATGAGGTCTCTTCCAGTAGCTAAGAATGGTCGCCCCAAGATAAGTGGCACATCTCTATCATCTCGCCATATCGAGGATAATGAAGTCACCGGGAATATGAACTTGTCCACCTTCACCAACATATCTTCAATAACTCCACGTGGGCGTTTAACTGACCGATCAGCTAACTAGAGTGAACTTGTAGTTGGCTTCACTTCTCTGAGACCTAATTGCCTAAAAATAGAATAAGGCATCAAGTTAATACTAGCACCTAAATCACATAATGCTTTTTCGAAAAATGAACTACCAACAGTACAAGGAATAGAGAAACTCCCCGGATCTTTTAATTTTAGTGGTAGCTTGTTTTGCAAGATAGCACTACACTCCTCAGTAAGCATGACTGTTTCGTGCTCTTCCAACTTCCTTTTATTTGAAAGGATTTCCTTCATGAATTTTGCATAACTCGGCATCTGTGCTAGAGCATCAGCAAACGGTATGTTGATTTGAAGTTTCTTGAACACATCGAGGAATTTCTCGAATTGCTTGTCTAGCTTATGTTTTCGCAGCCTCTGAGGGAATAGAATTGGAGGGACGTAAGCCGGTGGTGGAATATAAGCTGGTGGAGAGTCCCGTTCTGGTGCAACTTCTGCATCTAATTTGTTTTCTCTCTCTTTGTCGGACACGGTTCCTTTTCTACACCGGTCTAGTCATATGAATCTTTGTAACCGAACTCCGCTCCTCGTGGTAATTGCATTTACTTGTTTTTTTTTGGATTGACTTGGTATTGCTTGGCCATGTGCCTGGTTGTCGCTTCGGTCAACAATTTAGCCAACTGCCCAATCTGATTTTCTATATTCTTTATAGCAACATCTTGTCTTTTCTGCATCTCCTTCAATTCAGATTCCATACACGTGACCGCTTCTTCCAGTCTTCTTTTTTTCTCTTGTGGCCTCTCTTGATTTGGTGGATTCTGAATATTTTGAGTGTTGCCATATGAGAAGTTTAGATGATTTCTCCATCCTGGATTGTAAGTTTGTGAATAAGGATTATTCTCACGACGAAAAAATTACGAGCATATGCAACTTGCTCAGGAGAAGGCATATCAACCTTTGTCAATGGGCACTCCAAGATTGATGGTTTGCCCGCATGTCACACGATTGGTGGAGACATCTCGAACCATATTAGCCGAATGAGAATATTTCATTGGCTCCATCTGCTTTGCCAATGCATCGATTTTCGCTAGTACAAGCGAATTTGAGTCTACCTCATGTACCCCTACTGCTTTCTTTGTACCCCTCTGTCTGGCCACATAACAAATTGTTCACTCATTGTTTCATACAAGTCATGGAGGTCGCCGGCAGAACTATTTTGAATAGAGCCACCTGCTGCAGAGAATCAATCAAGAACGATCGCTAGGAACTAGACCGGAGTAGAAGAAATGATTCTGAGCTGCTAAAGGAAAACCGTGGCTTGGACACTTTCTGAGCAGTTGCTTAAATCTTTCCCATGCCTCATGAAAGTTTTTCAACTCAGATTGTTGGAAATTAGAAATTTCGTACTTTAATCTGCTCACTATGGTCAAGGAAAGTACTTGATGTGAACTTCGGATCGAGATCACCCCAAGTTGTGATGCTCCCAAGCGATAGTGAATCTAACCATTCCCGGCTTTATCTTTCAATGTATGTGGGAAGAGCCTCATCTTCAATACCTCTTCGTTAACACCGTGGTATTTGAAGTTTCCACAATATTCATCGAGCGAGAAATATGGTAGTGAGGATTTTCATCTATCATCCCGTAGAACGGCGATTGTTCGAGAACAAGTTGATCACATCGGCCTCAACTAGAAGTTGTCGTGTCCATAAAGCGGATATATTATCTTTGGACCGATTTTCAACAATCGGTGGCATCATATACTCACCCATAAGAATATCTCGCTCATTAACTTCAGCAGTCGGGCTATTGGTGCTTGATTATTTCGCCATCTGCAGTAATGGATTTTGGATTTGGTTATCCTCCATTGTGTTTTCTTTGCTTTGTTGTTTTTTCTCTTTTTTCATGTTGTCTTGGTGAAAGCTCCGATCAACTTCCTCGAATCTAAATCAAATAGATCAAGATCTTTTGTGCAGGCAGCATACACACTTAACACCGAAAATTTAGAAAATAGATAAAATTCAAAGATATCACGAAGAATTGAAAATAAAAATAAACTAAAAAATATTAAAAATAATTGTTAAAAGCCAAATTATAAATTAACGTAGCAATTAATAAAACTAGTCCCCGACAACGGTGCCAAAAACTTGTTGTGCGATTTAAATCCCACAAGTGGACGGATCGTTGACAAGTAATAAAGTGATAAATAAAGTGTCGAATCCACGAGGACTAGATACTAATTTAACCAATTAATTTCACAACTTAAATTTTAACAATGTAAAGAAACACAGATTCAATTTTTGTTCTTATGACTCTAAACTAAATTAACTATCGTAATTAAATTGAAATTAATAATAAGCAACTTTGAAAGATGAGGATGAATTAAAGTTTACCAATACTAGGATTCACAAATCCACCGACACGTTTTACTCAATTATTTGTTAATCACTTTTTAGCTTTTAATTACCTTAGATTGAAAATCGGCGTTCCTAAATTAATCGAAACCCTCTCTCGATGGTCAATCAATTCTATATGTTATGCGAATCTAATTATCTCTAATTAAGCTTCGAGCATAAACACATGCATTAAAATCTCAAGAATGCCTAAATAGATTTCATAAAGTATAATAGTAATCTCTATCTATTATTGGACCCTATGTTATTCAATACCACGTGCTAAATCTATATTCAATCTCTCGACTTCAATACAGATCACAATATATTCTAATGGTGCGCAAGCATTAAAATAATAAAGAAACTGAATAAAGAATAATCAATCCACGGGCAATTAATTACTAAAAAGGAAAAACTTCTAATTAATGAAAAAAAGCGTGAGGTTTTATCGTTCATCCTAGATAAAGTAAATTAGCTGGACATGATTTCGTTAATTAAACGAAAGAATTGAGTTCATCATGGTCCGGGGAAAGAAAAACAAAAAGTAAAATAAAACCCGTGATCTCGGCTCGATGATCTTCGATTCCGCGCCTTGATCTTCGTTCTTGTTTTGTATCTTGTTTTTTCAAAATTCCTCCCTCACGAAATGTCTATATTCCGCCTTTTATAATGCTTTCCCCAGATCCCAAGACGTGTGTTTGGTATTTGAGTTAATCTGGACTGGTAGAATTCTAATTCAATCAGGTTTCTGCCAGAATTCTACCGCGCGTTGCTTGTGCGATCGCATGGTGTAAGCACTGCGATCGCATGGTTCAATGGTTTGACATTCATTGGATTTTCATGGCCTTACGATCGCACTAAGATCCTTCCATGCGATCGCATGGGTGGTTTTTTGTTTGAATTTGAATTTCCCGCCTTGGTATTTGCACGTCAAGCCCACAAGTCTCTTTTCTTAGCAATTAGGTCTCATTGTCTTCATTTTGCTCTCTTTTCATCCGATTGATACTCGACTTTAATTATTTCCTAAATTGATAAGAAAGCAACATGCAATTAAACCGAAAACAACAAAACGAACTTATAATTGTCCCTTTTTGTGAGCCCAGATAAGTACAAAATTGTACTTATCATCAACTAAGCTCTTAAAGAATAAACTAATAAATAGGTCATCAGTCGTCTCTAAACTCAAAATGAAATTAGATCCATGAGCGGGTCCGAGGCAGCCCTGCCCCGCCCCATCAATTTTTTTTTATCTTTTACTAAAATCATTAAATAGAATACAAATTAAAATTTTGCTAGAAATGAACTAAAAAACAATCAAACCCAGTTGTAGTTATAAACTATAAATCTCAACAATTACACCACAACCTCAATCTTGTATTTTTTTTTTGTTTTGTTTGCTACAAATATTTTTAAAAATTCAATTTTTAAATTTATTTTTTTCAAATTTACAAAAAAAAAAAGGGTAAATTGCAGCTAGTGTACCTCAACACTTGACTTCATTTGCACTTGAATCCTCGATATTTAATTCTTGACATCCATCATCTCAACCTCTTATATAATTAGCGACCAATGCAAAAATCGTGGAGCCGTTGGTGAGTCGAAACCCCGCCCCGCTTGAATTCACGAGTTGTTGGGCAAGGTAAAAATTTCGCGGGTGGGCAGAGCCAACCCATCCCACTGCTATCCCTATTTTGGGGATGGGGATGGGCATGGGGATGGGGATGGACATGGGGGGAGTGATTCACATTATAAAATTTTAATTTTACTTTCTTTCTACTTGTCTTTTTTATAAAATTTTCTCTTCTATATCCAAGACTAGATGATGGATATTTATGATTCATTCTTTTCCAAATCAGTTGTTTAACCATCTTGTATAAAAAGTTATTTTATGGCTTAAAAAGATAATTTACACTTGTCGCAGTTGACAAGTAAATCTTTCCTAGTTTAAAAAAGAATTTTTAGTGCTAAACTGATTTTAGAGTCCAAAATCTAATTACCCTATATGGCATTAGACTAATTATCTAATTAATATTTAGCAATAGATTAATTATATTCTTCAACTCAATTGTTTGGTTCAATGAATGGTCATGGAGTATCAAGAATGAAATTTCAAAGACGATGTTTGACAATTATACGAATATTTTTTTTAAAAAAATTCAATAAATTTCCATACTAATATAAATTGAATATCAATAACAAGGGTTTACAACAAAAACTTGTGGCATAAATTGAGGCGAGAGGCAATAGGAAGAGATGTGTAAGAGAAGAGTTGAAATTTTGAGAGGTGGAGATAAAATTTCTAAAGAATTTGATATTCATATTTATAAGCTCGAAATTCATGCAAATCTGTTTAAAGAGAGTGTCCTCAACTCATATTTCAAAAGATTTGTTAATATTTATGAATTTGAATAAAATTCGATTTTAACAGAATTCTATATTATAAATTTCAATATATTCTTATGGATTTCTATGAATTTTTATGGATTTGTTGTCTTCTCATTAGAAATAGTAATTTTACATCGTTTTTATTCTAAATATTCAAACGACTGTCCTACATAAACAAATATTTTGAATATAATTTTAGAAAGATAAATTCTTGAAATATAAAGAAGCAAAAATTCTTTTGAATCAAAGAGGTGAATGATCAGATGGATTGAGAGGTATACCAATTTGATAGATGTGTCAGCTAAACCCATATGGAATAAATTAATAAATAGGTTATCCGCCCTCTCTAAACTCGAAGCGCAATTAGATCTATTGTTTGGGGGGATTCACATTACTATTATCAATTTTTTCCAGTCTTGAATTTAAAAAAATAATAATTAAAGAGCAAGGTTTCTTAGGAAAAAAAATTTAAATAAAGTTTTAATTTTCACTTTCTTTCTATTTGTCTTTTTTATAAAATTTTCTCTTTCATATCCGATACTAGATAATAGATATTTAGGATTTATTCTCTTCCAAAATCAGTTATTTAACCATCTTGTATAAAGAGTTATTTTATGGCTTAAAATGATAATTTACATGTGTCGCAGTTGATGAGTAAATCTTTCCAAGTTTAAAAATGAATTTTTAGTGTTATATTGATTTTACAGTTTAATATCTAATTGTCATATATGGTATTAGGCTAATTATCTAATTAATATTTACCAATAGATTATTTATATTTTTCAGCACAATTGTTTGGTTCAATGAATAGTCATGGAGCATCAAAAATAAAATTTCAAAGACGATGTTTGACAATTGTACAAAAAAATTAATAACACAAAAAATAAAAAATTCAATAAATTTATATGCTAATGTAAATTGAAAATTAAGAACAAGAGTTTACTACAAAACTTGTGACACAAATTGAGGAGAGAGGCGAGAGGCGAGAGGCGAGAGGCGAGAGTGAGAGATGCGAAAAAGAAGAGTTTGATTGAAATTTTGAAGAGTGGTGGATAGAATTCTTAAAGAATTTGGTATCATATTTATGAGCTCGAAATCAATGCAAATCTGTTTTAATGAAATATTTAGAAATCCACTAGAAATTGGAGGCACCTAAATTTTTAAAAATCTATTTAAATCTGAGTTGAGGACACTTAAATTTCAATTGAATCTATTAAAATCGAATTGGGGACACCAAAATTTACATGGATTTTTAAAATCTATTCAAATCTAAGTTGAGAACATCCACCTAAATCTTCTAATTAATGAAATATTTAGAAATCAACTAGTAATTGGGGACACCTAAATTTCTAAAGAATCTATTTAAATTTGAGTTGAGAAAACCTAAATTTCAATTGAATATATTAAAATCTGAGTTGAGGACACCAGAATTTCAATTGAATATATTAAAATCTGAGTTGGGGACACCAAAATTTACATGGATTTTTGAAATATAGTCAAATCTAAGTTGATGACACCTTCCAAAATGTGTATTTGAAATAGTGATAAAAAGTGTGGATCTCGTAAAATATATGATTAAAATTCAAACTAAATCATTATGTCTATGTGTGGTAAATATTCTCTCTCGGTTGTTGGTCAAGACGATGTACTTGAAGTTGGAGTGAATATCCTAAAAAATAGTGGAAACAAGTCACTTAAAGTCGAGCTATCTTGTTTTTTATACTAGACACTAAACACGTCCCGTCGGTGTTCTACAAAAGCACGATATCACAATTTTGCCCCATAATTTTTTTTTTTTATTTGGACGTCACGTAATCATTAGCTATATTAGTTATTATTTTTATTTTCTAATTTTTTTTTTTAATCAATACATTTCTATTAAATCAACACCGCTTTGCCAAGTAGACCATCTCAACATTTTCATTAGTAACAAAGTAACATCATTGTAATCACACGCTCGATTCTACTTCGTGGCGCTCGTGCCACTTCCGACCTCGTCCGAGGAGGTTATGAAGACACGTGGCGCTCACGTAGCCTCGGAGATTGTAGAAGAGGCGGTCCACATCAAGAAGAGGTTGTCGAATATCGTTCTATTTTTCTCGAAAAGGTGGCCCCAGAGGCGTATGAAGGAAGCCTCATCTGACACTGCAAGTCAGCAGTGATGGGACAACCTGCCAAGATGGCCTATGAATTTTGCGTAGCTAGGCATCTGAGCTAAGGCATCGGCAAAAGGGATGTTGATTTGCAACTTCTTGAAGACTTCCAAGAATTTCACAAATTGATTATCCAACTTGTGCTTTTTCAATCTTTGCAGAAATGGGATTTGAGGCACATATGCTTTCACTTGAGGAGTTGCTTTAGTAGGTGGAGTATCCAGGTATTTCTCTTGACTAGCATCTTGTTGTGCATTAGCTTGATTCCCTTGTTCATCATCAATAGAGGGTGTTTTGTCATGAGTGGCAACATTTCTTTTGACTTCTATCTCAGGCAACTAAACCCCACTTCTTGTAGTAATTGCTTTGAGCTTCTCTCTTGGGTTGGTTTCAGTGTTGCTCGGTAATTGCGCTTGTTGTCTTTCAGAGAGAAGTTTTTCCATCCGACCCATTTGATTCTCCAAGCCCTTCAAAGATGCTCTGATACTCTGAATAGATTCCTCAGTTCGTTCTTGAAATTTTAACTGTTGGTGTGCCAACTGAGCCATAGCTTCTTCCCAACCTCCTTTTTGTTGAAAATTCGATTGTCGTCTCGGAACGCCTTGTTGGTGTTGGTTGTTGCTCCATGAAAAATTCGGATGATTTTTCCAAGCTAGATTATACGTGTTGGAGGAGATATTACCTTGCTGACTGGGATGATTCTGATCATAACATGCTTGCTCAGTGGATGTCGAAGAACTGGTCAACAGTGGGCAATTTCTGGTTGAATGATTTGCTCCACAACCATCGCATTCAAGAGTAGGCATCTGAATAGCATGAGCTTTGTCGATTCACGAGCTATAGTATCCATTATCTTTTTCTCCATGGCGGCCATTTGTGCGGAAAGAGCGGATATAACATCAACCTCATGCATCCTCGCCGCCCTTTTAGTTACTCCCCTATCAGCCGGCCAATTTGAACTTGTCTCAACAATTCTTTCAAATAATACCCATGCCTCTTTGATTGTCTTTGTGTTGATTGGCCCATTTGAAGATGAGTCAACGATAGAGCGACAATGTGGAAGTAATCCGGCATAGAAATATTAAACTTGCAAAGCCTTCTTGATACCATGATTAGGACACTTCACAGCATCTCTTTGAACCTTTCCCAAGCTTCATGAAAGTTTTACGTGTTTAGTCATCGAATATGGAGATGTCATGCTTCAACTTTGCAACTTTGGCGGGAGGAAAGTATTTGTTCGTGAATTTTTGAACAAGATCATTCCAAGTAGTAATACTCCCTGCAGAATGTGAATCCAACCACTCTCTTGCTCCATCTCTCAAAGTATGTGGAAATAATATGAGTTTGATAGCTTCCATATTGACATCTTGATATTCAAAATTGCTCACTGTCTCCAAGAAGCGTGATAGATGCATATGAGGGTTTTCATTTGAATGCCCATAGAATTAAAGAGTATTCGGAAGAGGTTGATGATATCCGGGTCTCAATTGAAAATTTTCCTTCCCATAAATTGGATATGCTATGCTAGATTGGCTTTGAACCACAAATTGGAGTAATAATATCCCCAACTAGCAAATCATCCTCATCTATCTCAACCATTTGATCTTCTTCGTCTTCCATGGTGTTCACTCTATGTCGTGCTTCTCTTTGTTCTCTTCTTCGGTGTCTGAAAGTTCTTTTAATCTCAGGGTCAAACACCAAATTCTCAAGATTTTCAAAATCTTGCATCCACCAAAGAGGATATGCCTGAAAAGAACAAATGTAGCACTGGAACTTTAAATGAAAAAATGAAAAAATTAAATTAAATTAAAGAAGTAGAGCCAGAAATAACAAGGATCTAACTAATTAAATCTATCCCAAAGAATCTAGCTAAAAACTTGTTCGCTAAAAATGTACCGCAAGTGCACGGGTCGCGTTCAAGTAATAAAGTGATGAGAGAGTGTCGAACCCACGATGATAGATAATTTTGCTAACATCCAAATCAATCTAGCTCTATTTTAAACACACAATAAAATATATTGTTTTGATGATTAAACTAAGAATTCAAAGATGATGAAAAATAAACTAATAAGAAAAATATTAAAAGAGAAATTTGTAGGAAATAAAATCAACTAGAAAAAGATACAAGGAATTCGACTTCACCAATTATTCCACTTTAAAGTTTCATTTTCCATTATCAATTCCAAAATAAAGTTAATATGGCAATCCATGCTCCTAAAATGTCTAGCAATCTCTCCCGAGTAAAGCTAAACCTAATTTTACATAAGACTCAAGCATTCCTACCGAGAGAATGTATATGTAAAAAGGCATTAAAACTCAAGGACATTCATAATTGATTGCACAAAGTGTGAAAGAGTATTCCTACATTCCATAAACCTTGTGTTGTTAATTAAATGTGCTAAACCTAATTTCAACCTCCCGGTAGCAAACTAAGTCACAAAAGCATTTCAATGGTGATCAATCATCTCAATATAAAGTCCAATAATAAATAACCATAAAAGCCAAGCATAAGGAATCAATAACAAGAACAATGTACTTTAAAGTTTCATAAATAGATTCATCTCATTCATAGTAAATAAAATTAGCTCATAATATTTATAAAGACAAAATGAAAAATAGATACAAAATACATCATCGGATTTGATAAAGTCAAGAGAAATGGAAGATTTAGCTTGAGCCCATGGTTGTCTTCCTTTGCCCACTATAAACCTCTATTCATCTTCCTCTATTTACAAAATACTCACAATAATGTACAAAAAATCAAGGAAAACTCATTTCCATGAATTTTTCCAAGAACCCTAATCTTCTTCTTCTTTGAGGGCTTCCTATGAGAGAGGGAGTAAATGAGAGAATGTCCAAAAATGCAGATAAAACGGTCCTTTTAACCCTAGAAATCGTGAAGGGTGAAATTGCCAAAAAGTCCTTGAAAAGCTGAACAAAAATCGCGGATAATCAAAAAAATGAACCATGCGATCGCATAGTATAGGTGAAATACATTCTGCTGGAAAAACTGCAATCTCGCGATCGCACACAAATAGGCCCATGCGATCTAAATTTCAAAGTGCTTGGTTTTGAATTTTGATTAATTGCAAACCCAGTCCCTGAACTATCTGAAATGTTGACTTTTGTCCTTGAATTTTTGGTTATCTTTCATATAGGTCCTTCATAAATTGCAACATTGGTCCTCCATCTTTAGACATATTTATATTTTGGTCCCTGAAATTCTCAATTTGTACAAATTTAGTTCTTTTTGCTCATTTTTCGTGTGGATCTCTTCCAATCACCATCCAAGCTCGAATTTTTACCTAAATAAACAAAAGAACATAAATAAGTAGTAAACAACTTGAAAGAACTCACAATTATCTATTTTTAAAGACTAAAATAAGTACGAAAACCGCACTTATCACCGATTAGTAATCCTAGCTTTCTAGCATGTGGTTTGAAAGGGCGTCTTCATTAAAGTTGTTGATGTGATGCCCAGGATGTGACACTAAGACCCTTAAGATTGAGCCACATGTCACACATCGAAAGATGGTCGACCAAGTGGGATTCACCTATAAATACCAAGGTCATTCCCACAAGAAAATGATGACGAAATATAAAATCACACAAAGAAAACACAAGTCATCTATGCTAATAAACTTTAAGTGTTCATAATCACTTAGGAGAATTATTAGTCAGGGGCCATCAAGCCACCACCTCTACCATAGTGTGTGTCTCCCACACAAACATCATATCTGCCCGGTTAATCTACGTAGCTGACTAAACCACGTGGCAGTCCAAGTGCATAGGAAAATTACACATAGGAAGAGGAGGCGTGGGGTTCCTGTTGGCGACCATTTTGAAGGTCAGCAGTTGGCGCCGTCTGTGGAAAACCACACATTTAAACCACGAGTGAAACGTGATTAAAAGTATAATCCTCCTTGAGCAAACGAGCCTCCTAAACAAAGGATCCACAAACCCACCAAAGAAAATGAGTGGAAACAACGAAGACGAGAACCCAAGGAGAGCTAGGCATGACACTAATGAAAACACATGCGACATGAGAGGTGAGGGAGCCCCATGGTCCGAGGAGGGCTCCTACCAACCTCGAGAGAGAGATGAGGACCATGGTGCGCTGGTGTGATGCAACCGCCCACAGACCACGCCCAAATGTGAGGTTTTATCTAGATGAATATGTATGGATGAACCCACCCCATGGCTCCGATTTGAGCGTCTCCAATAAAGAACAAGAGGTAAACAACAGCTACTCTCTAACCCCCAAGTAAGGGAAGAGGCCTCACAGGCCAAAACATATATGGAAGAAGCATATTCCCCTTAGAGGTGAGGGGAGGCCTCTACCCGCAATGTTAGCCAGTGTTTTTGACCGGCTCGAACATGGACCCAGAAATGGGCCCCAAGAGAGATTTTCGAAGAGGGAGCTTCCTTAGAGTCCTCTTAGGAATAGGTAGGAAAGAATAGCAAAAGAGGCAGTGAACTAGGAATGAATCCAAATTCCAACCACATCCACCTCATTAAACTCAATATCAGCAGCCCCAATACTATGGGAGCGACTAACAAGCTTAGCGCATCCCCCAGTACTCTCTAGAAATAAACACTAGGAGATGACCCAAAACCGGCAAGGTCGTTTGAAATAGATGACAACGATGAAAATCTCTCATTCTCATCAAGAATCGGGAATGCATCTATTCTGTTGACCTCCAAAAATAGCTGCCAACAGAAATCCCATGCCTACTCTTCCTACGTGTAATTTTCCTATGCACTTGGATTACCACGTCGTTTAGTCAGCCATGTAGATTAACTTGGCAGATATGATGTTTGTGTGGGAGACACACGCTATGGTAGAGGTGGTGGCTTGAGGGTCCCTAACTAATAATTCTCCTAAGTGATTATGAACACTTAAAGTTTATTAGCATAGATGACTTGTTTTTTTTGTGTGATTTTATATTTCATCATCATTTTCTTGTGGGAATGACCTTGGTATTTATAGGTGAATCCCACTTGGTCAACCATCATTCGATGTGTGACACGTGGCTCAATCTTAAGAGTCTTAGTGTTACATCCTGGGCGTTACATCGGGAGGCTTTAATAGAGACGTTCACTTGATCGCATGCTAGGAAGCTAGGATTGCAACCGGCCGTCTTGGCGAGCTATCCCATTACCCTTGACTTACGATTGTCGGGGAGGCTTCCTTCATACGTCTCGTGGCCACCTTCATCGAAAAAAATAGAACACCTCTTCAACAACCTCTTTGGCACAAGGATCACCTTTTCTACTGATCTCTTGGGCTACATGGAGTGCCACGTGTCTTCATAACCTCCTCGGACAGAGGCTAGGATGGCGCGGATGATACATGGGACTAGGGGCGTAACTATAGTCTCATAAGTTCAAACCTTTTGCCATTTATGCGAGGCTACCGGACTTGGTAAGAGGCCCTTGAAGGATGGAGAGTGAGCGCTGGTCTATTTTGGAGAGGCACGAGGTGAGGTTTTAAATAGACGAGGCCCTTTTATAACCTCATCGAGACGGAGGTCGGGGTGATGTGGATGCCATGCAGGACTGGAGTGTAACAATAATCTACCAAGTTTAGGCCTTTGCCATTTATAAAAGGCGCTGGACTTGGTAAGAGGCCCTTGAAGGGTGGACAACAGTCCTAGTGAGCATCTAGCCTATTTTGGAGAGGCACTTCCAATCTTTTAACGTATGTTCAAGGAAAGGTTGTGTCGCCCTGCACTTCCAATCTTTTAATGCGGGGATGAGGCTCCCATTGGACCCATTTTACAGTTCGTGTCCTCAGGGCGTACAGGCTAGCACCGACCCAAGTGGTCCCGAACGACTAGAGCCCAATGGCCGGGAGCCTATACTTGTGGTTTAGGCATTATATAGGGTTTGAGATGCCCTTACACGTATTTCAAATAGTGTATCTACCGAAGAAGCTTTCGAGGAAGAAGGAGAAAGAAAAGGATGTGGGCTGGTATTACTTTGGTCCTTGGAGGGCTCATAAACCCCTCATCTTGGATTGTCCGTCTTCAATAAAATTATGGAAAGAGACCTAGTTTTGAGTATCTGGAAATTGGCAAAGGGTAATGGATGACCTAGAACTGGAGCTAGATGTGCCGGGCGTGTATGGAATAGTGAGTGAGTGGCTCGGATGGGTGGTGGCGTGGGTGGCAAAACTTACATATGACTGATGTTAGTTTTCTTTGTTTGTTTCATGTAGATGCCCTCCCGCGCTGTGAACTAAAGGAGGAGGAGCTAGATATTCTGCGAGCGATATACAAACAAGCTTCCTAAGAAAGGCGCTTTGAGAGGCTTATTCGAGCTCCGAGGCATTTGATAGAACTTGGTCAAATGGCGTTAAGAGGTATGATTTTTGCATTACATGTGGTTGGTCTACTATTTTACTGGTCTCGTCTAATTTTTTTTTTTTTTTGACTTTGAGCAAGGCAAGTCACCCACCCACCCCCGCACGCTTTGATGGGTATGTGCGTGAGAGAGAGCTTCAACCTGGGGTTTTACGAGGAAGCTCATCGAAAGAAGGAGATTGAAGAGATCAATCGGGAGGCGGCTCACGAAGAGGCTAGACGCCTTGTGCCTAGAGTTGGCGATAAAGGCGTGGATAAGGAGGAGGTGGCTCCCCTGGTCAAGAAACCTAGGGTTGGGACCTCAGGGCCACAGAAATCAAGAACCCTAGTTGAGGTTCCATTACAAAAATGTCGCCATTACAAAAGAGGTTCCATTAAATACAATGCAACATATTCAAATGAAAATTACAATTGTCTAAGATAGAGATGGGGCTCGTCCCCATCGTCACCATGCTGTATGGGGAAAAACTTCGCCTATATGAGAGCAATGTCAAGGCTGGGAAAGTTGTTGCGAAGGGCCGTAATCACCTCCTGCTACCTGACGCTGGAAAAAAATGCCGAGAAGTTGGCATACGCTTCGGTTTTATTGAAATTCACAGTAAGCTCAACCTCTGGGGCTGCCAGCTTCTTCTCAAGCATCTTCTTCTCGGCCAAGAAGTTGACATACACCCTTTCAACGTCCGACCCCCCATCGCAGAGGCCTCCAAATCGACCCTTAAGCACTGAGATCTCACTTTGGCTAGACAACACCTCCCTTCAATTTCTCTACCTCGGAGCTACGTGCAGATGCCTCCCCTGCAGTGCCTTTTTCTCCTCGTTAGCCTTCTCTAAGGCAGCGGAGGTGATAGCCTAGGTATTAAGAGTGTCATCTAGCTTATTTGTTAAAATGACGATATTTCTTTCAAAGATCGCCCGGATCTTGGCTCATTTTCCGGTAGGCGACTTTGGCACTCTCTGCCATTGCCAAAGATACCTACCATAGTCACATGAATTTACCATTCTAGACGCCCACTTACGCCACTTTCTTCTTGTATTCCTTCAGAGCATTGGGGACTTGATCGAGGCGGGGCAGCACGAATGGAACATGCTATATTGGCCTCCAAGAGGGACCTCCATGTCGCCTCAAGTGATGAAGGCCCTCTAGGTGGGGGACATATCTATTGAACGCATGGGCTCCTAAGGCAGATTAAAGATTCAGGTCCCTTTTTTTGTTATTTTGTTTATTTAAAGAGAATGACAATTTCGTAATAAAGGACTTATCATGCCAAGTTTTTTAAACGTTGGAGATGTCTGATGCTTTTTTTTAAAGTTAGGGGTATATCTTCAATATTTTTGAAAAGTTGGAGACCAAATATGCAATTATTTCTTTAATATTTTGTTGATTTTTTGCACAAATGGTCCCTATCTTTTGCACTTATTGCAGGTTGATGATCTATTGCACAAATGATCCCTATCTTTTGAACAAATGGTCCCTATCTTGTGCAAAAATATTCTTATGAAATGAAAAGTGGAATGTCACGCGGAATTATTTGTGCAAAAAAAAATCGAACTAACGGTTAATTTGACGAAATTGGACGGAAATGACCATTGTCGCCAACAAAGTTTGAAATAGGGGCTACATTGCTAAAAATGAAAAGATAGGTCTTCAAATCACAGTAAGTGTAAAGAATAGGGACCATTTGTGCAAAAATGCCATTATTTTATTGGTAATTATCATTTCAATTGTGAATTGAGGACGGAAATTTGATGACGTCTGTTATTGAGGTCGCTCTATGTCATCCTTGGACCCAGTAGTATTTAAATGCCTTTATCTTTAAATGCATGAGGATCTATTAAATTTATTAGCTGGCTTTGCTCTGTCAAGCATTTTAAAAATGAGACATTATTTCATTTAGAATTAAATAAAGATAATAAGCTTGATTAAGGATAAGCCCGACACTAACAAATAAAATATGATACTTCGTGCATCTTAAAGTTCAACGATGATCTTTTATAGTTTGTCGTGTCGTGTTGAGTTCTAGACGACTATTTTGAATCTACAATAAATAAATTCTATCTAAAAAGATCGAAATTAATATTAGTATTGATTTATATTTTATATTAATTGCTTGTTTAAATTTTAATACATTAAGTACAATGCTAAATAAGATTAGAGACAAGAGAAACATGAGAGTTTTTAATTTATCTGAGACTAAGTCAAATCAGGGCAGTTATGTGATATTTGAAACCTGAGGTGAATTTCACAAAATAGGCCATCAATGAGCTTTTCCAAATTGTAGTATGCATTCAAAACCTACAAATTTGTTAACTTAAAACTATTAAAAAAAAAACACCTTTCGATTTTAGGCCATATTTACAAAAATTAATTAATTAATTAATTAAAAGCCAACTTCAGTAATCACAAATAATTATTTATTTATAAAAATAGACCACCTTCGATTTTGAGTTCAAGATGATTGCCTCACTCATTTCCGTCCTAAATCGACCCTAAATTCAACATACCAACATACTCAAAATTATCAATTATAAAATTAATTGATTTCTAGTACAATTTCAATTTACGTAAGGTCTCCCAACTTTGTGTAACACAGTATTTGATTTTCAATAAATTCTTCTAGCATTTGAATCTTAGAGTGTGTTTGATTCAAACATTTTCCATGGAAAATGTCACTTCCATGGAAAATCTTGTCAAATCAAACACTTTTATTTTTCCACTTTGTTGTTTGATTGGCGTGAAAAAAGTAAATACATTTTCTAGTACAAGATTTTTAAGCGTGGATTTTCTCTTTCTTGGAAAAAATTTTCTTTGCAGAGATAGTGGAATTTATTTTTCCACTTCCATGGAAAATATTTTCATTTTCCACCTTTTTCTATGTTACCAATCAAACACACCCTTAAATCTTATAACGTGATTTCAATTAGCAAAAACACTTCATATGGAGATGGAATATCTATTTATGAAATTTATAGTTTATTACAGTTTCTTGTGGACGAAGGAAAGTATCTTTTATATATTTTATTTAATAATTAATTATATTGGCACAACAAATTGAGTACGTAATGCTAGAAATTAAAATTTTGTGCCCTTTGGAGCACTCTTACTTCGTGACAGTTCACCTTAGGGTGAGCTTAAAATTATATTTAGGTTTTGTATGATGTTACTTACAAATTTGTTGAGAAATTAAATTTAAAGAGAACATTTAATTTTAATTGTACATTTTATAAAATCCACAATTTTATTAATTTTTTTTTACTTCTGCGTTTCATCAACTTTTACCTAAATTCACAAAATATTTGTTTTTAGCAAAATCAAACGGATACTAATTTTCAAATTCAATCAACAAAAAAATTATTGATTCTGCTTGTACATAAATTGAATTGAAGTGGCTTCAACTCAAAGTCGGCACTTAATTTTACAAAATATTGAAAAAAATTGAGTGAAAAATACAAATGCTATTTATCAAACCAATGGCTTCGAAAGAGCATGTTTGAAGCAGCTTAGCTCCTTCTGTTAACAGCATCAAATGTGTTCTTCTTTATGTTGTCATGTGGAGTTGTGTTTGGCAGCAGCACCACTGTAAAGCAACTGACAATGGAATGAACAATGGAATTAAACACCATTTTCTTCACGGACCTCCTCTTCGCCGGAAAAATACTTCCTTTTTGGCTTGAACACTGGCCGCGCCTCCGCTCTGAACCCCGCTTTTTATTTGCTGCAGTCACCACCACCACTTCCGCCACCATCTCTGCCTCTTCACTCTTTTCTCTTTATGACTAAATAACCTGTATGTATACGTTCTTATATAAGTTCATGATCTAAATAAAGCAGAGAGCGGAAGGAGGAAGTGGAAAACTTGACGGGGAAGGAATTTCTAGAAGGTTGAGGACACTTGGCATTTGACCGAATCAAGGATTAATTGGATTTGTTTTATCTGTTTGGATTTCTTGTACAGTGTGAGTTGTGACTTGAGTTCAGATATAAAGAGATGTATGTATTACAGTTGTAAATCGAGTTTGCCAGTTGCAACTTTCGAGTTGAACGAATAATTTCTCTCTTTTAGATTTTGTGGTCAGAGGTGTGAACGAATTCAGATAGAAACAAGAAAATGAGAAGCTCCGACACTAATTGATGCCTGATGGTGTATGAGAATGTATAATAGCGTGAAGCACATATAAATTGTGACATTTTTTCTAGTGTGTGTTTGACAGTGTTAGAATTTTTTTATTTTTTTTTTTAATAGGTGAATTTTGCATTTTATAAATTGATAGTAATTAGATTTTAGGGTAAGACTTAGATATTCATTTTAAAATGTCAATCTTATTAAGAAGAGTAATCCAAATTTTTATATGTTTAGTTATTTATTTTATCATTACGATGTGAATTTAACATACTCTACTTGTTTGAAAACACCAATATTAAAAAATCTAATCCTAAGTTAGACTGAAATTAAGAATTTGGCGTCACAAAATAGAAATCGTAAGTTGACTTTGACTCATTAAGAATGCCAGCAGTTGGAGAGGACACAACAGCTGGCGTGGGTCATGTACTCCTCAAGTTCAAAGGGTTATGTACGAATGGATAAAATATTGTGGAGCATCAAATTGCTTGAGATTTATTTATTTATTTAAATTTTGAACGTTTGTCAAAATATTTTTATTTGGAAAAATAATAAAATGTCTATTTTACTCTGTTTAAAATTTAGTTCTACAGTTAAAACATCAACTACTTAATTCCATGAGTTGAATTAATGGATGATGGATCTATGTTTTTGGTACAAAGTTGTTGCAATTTCCAGTGGTTTGTGTTTAGCGCAGAAATGAATTTTGCTAACAATTAAAAAGATTCAGACGATGTGTAAGGGACACTCAACTTTTTGAGACAAAGTCCCAATAAAGAGTGTTTTATTTATAAAAATTACGATTACAAGGAAAGCTTAAAAGACGAAACAAAACGCCTCGAAGGAGCACAATCACATTGGAATACAATGTAAATAAATGCTTAGAATTGAAAGGAAATGAAATTACATATTTCTCTATTTTTTAGAGTGATTGATCGATCCCCATTTTCGTTCAATCTTCTTTCTTTTATACTTTACCAAACGGTTTCCTTCAATCTTGCATTAAAACTGCTCATCGCCCAATAACTACCCACTCCTTCCATGATGGCTAATTTATCGCACACCACTGCGGTTTATGATTCAACCGTTTGTAACTTCTTGGATTGTGAGACGTGGGGATTTGACAACAGAAAATAAAAAAGAAACTGTTTAATAACAGTTACTTCACAAGGTGAATAATCGTTCCCTTCGCCCAAATCTTGAGCGTTCATTAGGCCTGGACGACATCTATCCTGGGTCTATATGCTTGGGCAACATCCTAGG
Organism: Forsythia suspensa; assembly: GCA_023638005.1. NCBI lineage: Eukaryota > Viridiplantae > Streptophyta > Magnoliopsida > Lamiales > Oleaceae > Forsythia > Forsythia suspensa. Next base: position 33,685,627 of record CM042666.1, read on the forward strand.
CCTGTAGATTTAGCTGGATACCTTCTTCGGGCTCGCCCAAACCTAGGGCGTTTAATAGCATTGGGCAACATCTTAGGCCCATAGATAAATTCACCTGGGCTTCTTTTTGGGCTCCTTAAATGGGCTTTTATTTCTGCGCGCCAACAGTTATCCCCGAATATGGCTGGATTAATATTACTTATTAATTGGCCATATTCACTTAGTGGTGCTTTATCTTCTTAAAATTTAATGGCGTTTCAATTTCTATATCCTAAAAAGGCACGACTTATATAAACCAAAAAACACGCCACTATATCGCACCAATAACCACGTTATGCCCCTATCACGTCGTTGCCTCTTATTTCTTCTATAATAGAACACTGTTCATCTCCTTCTTGATTCATATCCAAGCACTCAGCTTTCACCATCCTTGAAATTTTTGCAATTCGCGGTAAATGGCTACTTCAAAGAATTCTTCAGAGAATTGCATTAGCTTCGAAGATTTCCAAGAACTCCGACCAGACCTTATGTAAACCCATCATACCTTTTACCATCTAGACCTGATTTGAATGAGTTCTATCTGGGTCCATCATTTAACGATGTAGATTCTATTGGGCGAGTAGATGTGGCCCAGCTCTTCCCTTGCACCCAATAACCTCCTTTCTTGGACCCATTTTCTTTAAAACCAATTCGTCAGAAAAGCATTTGTACCTGGCCCAAGGCTGATACCACTTTCCGCCTTTGGCATGCACGTATGATGAAACACAGCGTCACGAAAATAATTTTTGATCGTGCTAAGATTTCAGTCCTTTTGGAAATTGCTACACGTCCCCCACTCTACGATCCTGTACTTTTCCAATTGCTTTAAGTTTTGGTCTTCGAGTATAATACCTTCATTTTCCTCTCTTGCCTAATGTCAATGACCACGAGGGATGTTGGTGCCTTAGTTAACCTCCCACCTTTGGGCAACACTATTTCTCCTGCCATTCTGATATCTTCCTTTGCTCCAAAGTTTAACAAGAAATACACTAACTCCTATTCAGGCATGCAAGAGCTCTATAACAATTACAGCAATGAACCTACTCATGCAGGCGTGTGGCTTTCCTTCGTTTGGGCATGTGTAGGTATATTCTTTGTGTGCCTAGTCTTAAACCCTCTATGGCCTATTTGCCTATTGCCCATGAACTAGCACATAGTAGGTCTTTGAACCTTTGTTCCTTATTTTTGGCCGCTTTTTATAGAGGTATGGCTTCTTGATAAGTGTATTTTGTGCACTTATTTAGACTTTTAAACTAAGCTTTTATCCAAGAATTTTATTGAATTTTTACTTAATTTATTGTATTATTCTTCCTATTTCGCTTTTGGACACATTTATAAGTAATTGGAGAAGAATGGATGAAAAGAGCAATAATTTAGTAAAATCGATGAGTAAATGATATACCATTGGAAAGATAATCGAATTATGAGTCCACCACTTTTTACGGATCTTAATTTGGAGCTTTCTACAAGAAGTTATGACCATTTGAAAAATAGCCGCCATGTTAATTTTGTCATGGGATTTTATTTTCCTTTTGAGTTCTAATTCGATTAGGAAACCTTTTGGCCCATGAATTTTATAATATTTTGAGATCTTTTGGGGAACAATTAGGTAACTATAAATATGAGTTATTAACTCATAATTTGGGAGCCGTTTTGAGAGCCGAATTCAAAGCCGGATTAGAGACGAATTTTGGGAACAAGATACAAGAGGAGAATCGAAGATCAATGCACGGGATTGAAAATTCTTCAGCCGGGATCACAGGTTTTATCTACTTCTTCTATTTCTTTCGCGGGATCATGATTAATACAATTCTTGTATTATTTTACATAATCATGTCCGGCTAATTTACTTATTTCTAGGATGAACGATAAAACCTCATGATTTTTAATTAATTAGAAGTTTTTCGTTTTAGTAGTTAATTACTTCTTGGGTTGAATATTCTTTATTCAGTTTTTATATTATTTTAATGCTTGATCACCATTAGAATATATTGTGATCTATATTGAAGTCGAGAGATTCAATATAGATTAAACACGTGGTATTGAATAACATATGGTCCAATAATAGATAGAAATTACTATTATGCTTTATGAAATCCATTTAGGTGTTCTTGAGATTTTAATGCATGTGTTTATGTTCGAAGCTTAATTAAAGATAATTAGGTTCGCATAACATATAGAATTGATTGACCATCGAGAGAGACTTTTGATTATTTTAGGATCACCAATTTTCAATCTATGGTAATTATAAGCTAAAGCGATTAAACGGATATTTGATTAAGGAAAGTGTGGGTGGATTTGTGAATCCTAGTATTAGTAATTCTTGAATTCGTTCTCTCTATTTTAAAGTTAATTGTTTGATAATTTAGGTTTAATTAAAATAGTATTAGAATCACAAAACTATAATTTAAATATGTGTTTATTCATATTGTTAAAGTTTGAATTATAAATTAATAGGTTAAATTGGTATCTAGTTCTCGTGGGTTCGATACTCTACACACTACTTTATTACTTGTAAACGATCCGTCCTCTTATGGGATTATAATCGCACAACTAGTTTTTTTAGGCGTCGTTGTTGAGGACTAGTTTTATTAATTGCTACGTTAATTTATAATTTGGCTTTTAACAATTCTTTTTAGTATTATTTATTTTTATTTTATTTATATTTTCAATTCTTCGTGATACTCTCGAATTTTATCTGCTTTTCTAAATTTTTCGTGTGTTAAGTGTGTGTCGCCGCATACAAAGATCTTGATCTATTTGATTTAGATCTAGAAATTGAACGGAACTTTCACCGACGACAACGTGAAAAAAGAGAAAAGAAACAATAGCAAAAAGACACAATGGAAGATAACCAAATCCAGAATCCATTACCTGCAGATGGCAGAAATAATCACCCACCAATAGCTCGATCAGTTGAAGTTAATGAGCGAGATATCCTTATGGGTGAGTATATGATGCCACCGATTGTTGAGAATCGGTCCAGCATAGTCTATCTGCCTTATGGACACGATAACTTTCAGTTGAGACCAGATGTGATGAATTTATTATCGAACAATCTGCCGTTCTATGGGATGACAGATGAAAATCCTCATTACCATATCTCTCGCTTCGATGAATTCTGTGGCAATTTCAAATACCAAGGTGTTAATGAAAAATCACTTAAGATGAGGCTATTTCCACATACATTGAAGGATAAAACTAGAGAATGGTTAGATTCTCTACCGCCTGGTAGCATCACTACTTAGATAGATCTGATCCAAAAATTCACACTGAAATATTTTCCTCCAGCCAGAGTAAACAAACTGAAGTATGAAATTTCTAATTTCCAACAATCTAAGTTGGAAAACTTTCATGAGGCATGAGAAAGATTCAAGCAACTACTCAGAAAGTGTCCCAAGTCACGGTTTTCCTTTAGCAGCTCAGAATCATTATTTCTACTATGGACTAGCTCCAACCAGTCGTTCTTTAGTAGATTCTGCAGCAGGTAGCTCTATCCAAAAAAGATCCGTCGGTGACCTTTACGATCTATATGAAACCATGAGTGAACAGTTCATTATGTGGCCAGAAAGATGATTGTAGAAGAAAGCAGCAGGAATACACGAAGTGGACACTAATTCACTTGTACTGGCGAAAATTGATGCATTGGCAAAGCAGATGGAAGCAATGAAATATTCTCACTCAGCCAATATGGTTCAGATGTCTCCACCAATTTGTGTAACATGCAGGGCAAACTATCAATCATCAGAGTGTCCTTTGACAAAAGTTGATATGTCTCCCCGAACAAGTTGTATATGCTCGAACTTTCGGTGACAATGTGAATAATCCGTATTCACAGACTTACAATCCAGGATGGAGAAATCATCCAAACTTCTCCTATAGCAACACTCAAAATATTCAGAATCCACCAAATCAGGGAAGACCCTAGGAAAGAGAAGGAGGATTAGAAGAGACAGTTGCTAAATTGTCGAACGCTTGGATTACTGCGCTAAAGGAAATGCAAAAAGGACGATGTCTCGATAAAGAATATTGAAAATCAAATGGGACAATTGGCTAAACTGTTGACCGAACGACAACCAAGCACATGGCCAAGCAATACAGAGGTCAACCCAAAAGAGCAAGTCAATGCAATCACCATGAGAAGCGGAGCTGAATTGCCAGAAATTCATGTAAAAAGGCCAGGTGTAGAAAAGGAAACTGTGTCTAGCAAAGAGAGAAAATAAATCAAATGCAGAAGTTGCACAAGAAAGATGGGACTCTCCACCAGAGTATATTCCACCACCGGCTTATGTCCCTCCAATTCCATTTCCTCAAAGGCTCTGAAAACATAAGCTAGACCAGCAATTCAAGAAATTTTTGGATGTATTCAAAAAGCTTCACATCAACATACCATTGGCTGATGCCTTAGCTCAAATGCCTAGCTATGCAAAATTCATGAAAGAAATTCTTTCAAATAAGCGAAAGTTGGAGGAGCACGAAACAATTACGCTTACTGAAGAATGCAGTGCCATATTGCAAAACAAGCTACCAACAAAACTCAAAAATCCAGGGAGTTTTAATATTCCTTGCACTATTGGTAGTTTATTTTTGACAAAGCTTTATGTGATTTGGGTGCTAGTGTAAATCTAATGTCTTATTCTATTTTTAAGCAGCTTTCGATGCGGGAGAAGCAAAACCAACAACAAATATCATTGCGACTTGCGATAGGACAATCAAGCGCCCAAGAGGAATCATTGAAGAAATATTGGTGAAAGTAGACAAATTCATATTCCTGCAGATTTCATTATATTGGATATGTGCAAAAAACAGGATGTACCACTTATTATGGGTCGACCTTTCTTGGCTACTGGTCGGGCAAGAATTGACGCGTTCAAAAGGAGAACTTATGTTGAAAGTAAATGATGAACACATTACATTCAATGTGTTCACAGCAATTAAATTTCCAAACTCTCCAGATTCCTGTTTTGAGATTGATGACATTAACCAGAAGACTGAGAGCTTAGATGAAAAAGCTGTTACCCAACATTAGGATGCACCACTTAGAGAAAAAGAGTATATGGAGAAAGAGAAGTTACATCCATCTTCTGTGATTAAAGCCGATGAGGACAGCAAAATTTTCTTAGTTGAGTTCAAGCAGGATGGCAAAACAAAATCATATCAATATGATAAGAGAAAAATCAAGCTCTAGAAGGTAAACAAAAATTGGAGCGAAGTCGATTAAAGAAAGAAAAGCAAGTCTTCCAAAGATCTATTCAAAGTTTCTTGAGTTATCACCACGACAAAGTCAAGCTAATGACTTTAAACAAGCGCTTAATGGGAGGCAGCCCATTTTTCTACTCTTTTATTTTAAATTTCGTAATTTTTTAGATCGAGGATTTCAATTTACAAATTGTGCGTTTTATGCTTATAGGATTTTTTTTAAGTAAGCTTTCAATTCTTAGGCAATGAGACTTTCATCATCGTTATTCTGTTTTTTTTTAAAAAAATTGATTTTAACAAATTTTGTACCATGCGATCGCATGGTACATCCCTCTGCGATCGCATGGCACAGGCGAAAAACTTTACGCCCAGATTTTTATCCTCGCGATCGTGGGACATTTTATCCTTGAGATCGCAACGCATCTCGAAAAAAAAATTATTATTTATTTATTTATTATTTTATTATTATTAATAAGTTCTTTTTTTTTTTTAGAGTTACAACCTGCAGGCTAGCTGGATGACATTCAAACAAAGATTTTCCGACCAACATGTACAGATTTCTCATCCAGTTGATCTTATATCACCTTTTCTTCCAGCACCATCTGATCTACCTCAGGAAAGTATCTGATCTTTTAATTTTAAATTTTACATTAGGGACAATGTTTATTTCAAGTTTGGAGGTGTATAAAAAATTTAAAATTTGTTTGATCTGATTGTGATACTTGATAATGATTATTATCTTATTTATAAAAAAAATTTATTAATTACTGCATGTTTATGTGATATGAATAGCCTTGCCGGCTAATGATGCAACTTTTTATTTAGTTATTTCGCTTTAATCCATAACTTGTGAACAGATTATTACTATTGGTTAAATGTGAGACTATTTGACAATGTCTGATTTTGTGTTGTGTCGGCCAGTTAAGATGATTTTTTTAGCTATGTTGGTGCACTTAAGTTGAAAATAATAGGATACCCTGTTTGAACCTAAAAATCATCTGTATTTCAACCAAGTAACCAGTAGAGTGAGAAAGTATGATAGATAAGCTGTGATTGTGGCTATCTAGGTTATGATTGATACCATGTATGTTGAAAAAATTGTGTGGAGCACTTTAGACCAATTAGAAGAAGCTAGGTATTGACCGAATGTTAGGAATTTAGTCCCCTAGCATGAACTTATTGCACGCAAGGAACAAATTTATTATTATTATTGCTTAACTCTCTTCGTAGCCTAATTGACTTGGTGAAAAGGTCCGTAGGGATTTCTCAAAACCCGATGCCCTAAGGTTCGAAAGACTCAGGAGTCATCGACTTCAAGCTTGTTACATGAGTCATTTAGAAAGCTTAATGGATTGAGTTTTGCACCTTATTAATATCTTATAACTCTTTTCGTAGCCTATTTGACTTGGTGAAAAGGCCTGTAGGAGTTTCTCAAAACCCGATGCCCTAAGGTTCGAAAGACACAGGAGTCATCGACCTCAAGCTCGTTACATGAGTCATTTAGAAAGCTTAATGGATTGAGTTTTGCACATAGGATCTATATATATAAAAAAAATTATTTATTTATTTAAATTTTATTTTTATTTCATCGATGAAAAATCCTTTGCAAAACAAATTTAGGGATTAGTTGACTAATGGGTTTGACTTGCTTAGTAGAAACTTTCTCGGTCGAGAGTGGTCGAAATTGGAGAATCCTCATAACCCTAGGTTGTCACAATTATCGCCTTTCTCAACCACCTTGAGTAAGAAAAGAATGTGAACCAATACCTTAGACCCAAATTTCTAGAATTGAAAGAGATAATCATTTTGGGGAAAGGAAAAGTTGACCAAGTGGTTGGGCTATCACCACCATAGAGATTAAGTGGATCGATTAACTACTATCACACACATATTAAGTATCGGTCAAGTAGAATCACGTTTGCAATACTATCACCCCGATCACTCGTCATGAATTATAAGTTTTGCAAAACAACGGCAAGCTATTTATATCGTGGCTATTTTTATTATTTTTGTCAATATGTGCATGATTGTTTTGATTTAGTTTGATCGAGGCGAACAAAGGTTTAGTTTGGGGTGTTTGATAAGTGTATTTTGTACACTTATTTGGGCTTTTAAACTAAGCTTTTATCCAGTTATTTTATTGAATTTTACTTAATTTATTGTATTATTCTTCTTATTTCAGTTTTGGACCTGTTTATAAGCAATTGGAGAAGAATGAATGAAAAGAGCAATAATTTGGTGAAATCGATGAGTAAATGATATACCATTGGAAATATAATCGAATTATGAGTCCACCACTTTTTACGGATCTCAATTTGGAGCTTTCTACAAGAAGTTATGGCCGTTTGAAAAACAGCCGCCCAATGTTAATTTTGCTGCGGAATTTTTATTTTCCTTTTTGAGTTCTAATCCGATTAGGAAACCTTTTGGCCCACGAATTTTATAATATTTTGAGATCTTTTGGGGCACAATTAGGTAACTATAAATATGAGTTATTAACTCATAATTTGGGAGCCGTTTTGAGAGCCGGATTCAGAGCCGGATTAGAGACGAATTTTGGGGACAAGATACAAGAAGAGAATCGAAGATCAAGGCACGAGATTGAATATTTTTCAGCCGGGATCACGGGTTTTATCTACTTTTTATTTTTCTTTCGCCGGATCATGATCAATACAATTCTTGTATTATTTTACATAATCATGTCCGGCTAATTTACTTATTTCTAGGATGAACGATGAAACCTTATGATTTTTAATTAATAAGAAGTTTTTCGTTTTAGTAGTTAATTACTTCTTGGGTTGATTATTCTTTATTTAGTTTTTATATTATTTTAATACTTGATCACCATTAAAATATATTGTGATCTATATTGAAGTCGATATATTCAATATAGATTAAGCACGTGGTATTGAATAACATATGGTCCAATAATAGATAGAAATTACTATTATGCTTTATGAAATCCATTTAGGTGTTCTTGAGATTTTAATGCATGTGTTTATGTTCAAAGCTTAATTAGAGATAATTAGGTTCGCATAACATATAGAATTGATTGACCATCGAGAGAGGCTTTTGATTATTTTAGGATCACCGATTTTCAATCTATAGTATTTATAAGCTAAAGCGGTTAAACGGATATTTGATTAAGGAAAGTGTGGGTGGATTTGTGAATCCTAGTATTAGTAAATGTTGAATTCATCCTCTCTATTTTAAAGTTAATTGTTTGATAATTTAGGTTTAATTAAAATAGTATTAGAATCACAAAACTATAATTTAAATCTGTGTTTATTCATATTGTTAAAGTTTGAATTATAAATTAATAGGTTAAATTGGTATCTAGTCCTCGTGGGTTCGACACTCTACACACTACTTTATTTATTTGTAAACGATCATCCTCTTCTTGGGATTATAATCGCACAACAAGTTTTTTGGCTACTGTTTGCAATAGTATCACTTGAACACTTGTCATGAATTATAAGTTTTTCTTTTTGCAATAGCTGAGGCAAGAACGGCAAGCTATTTATATTGTGAATTGTGTTTTTGCTTATATCATTATGTGCATGATTATTTTTAGCTAGTTTATTCGATGACGAATAAAAGTTCAAGTTTGGGGTATTTGATAAGTACAATTTTGTACTTATTGGAGCTCACAAAAAGGAACGATTATGAGTCATATTATTTAATTTCAGTTTAATTGCATGTTGTTTTCGTATTAATTTAAGAAATAATCAAATTCAAGTGTCAATTGGATGAAAATAGAGCAAACAAAAGAAAAGAGGACTTAATTGAACAGATAAAGAGACATGAGGGACTTGGCGTGCAAATATCAAAGAAAAGAATCCAAGAAATCATCAACGGAAACTATGCGATCGCATGGTTGTATCTAGTTACGATCGTAAAAGGACCAGAATTGCTGCACAATAGAATTTGCACCAACCATGCGATCGCAAGGTTGGTAACCATGCAATCGCATGGTTCAAACGAGCAGCAGTTTTGGCAGAAACCTGATTGGATTAGAATTCTACCAAGTCCAAATTAATTCAACTACCTAATACACGTCTTGGAGAGTTGGAAGAGGGTTATAAAAGGCAGATAATAGCCAGAAAAAGGGAGACGAATTTTGAGAACAAGATACAAGAGGAGAATCGAAGATCAAGGCACGGATTGAAGATTCTTCAGCCGGGATCACGGGTTTTATCTACTTTTTCTTTTTCTTTCGCCTGATCATGATTAATACAATTCTTGTATTATTTTACATAATTATCTCTGGCTAATTTACTTATTTCTAGGATGAACGATGTAACCTTATGATTTTTAATTAATTAGAAGTTTTTCGTTTTAGTAGTTAATTACTTCTTGGGTTGATTATTCTTTATTCAGTTTTATATTATTTTAATGCTTGATCACCATTAGAATATATTGTGATCTATATTGAAGTCGAGAGATTCAATATAGATTAAGCACGTGTATTGAATAACATTGGGTCCAATAATAGATAGAAATTACTATTATACTTTATGAAATCTATTTAGGTGTTCTTAAGATTTTAATGCATGTGTTTATTTTCGAAGCTTAATTAGAGATAATTAGGTTCGTATAATATATAGAATTGATTGACCATCGAGAGAGGCTTTTGATTATTTTAGGATCACCAATTTTTAATCTATGGTAATTATAAGCTAAAGCGGTCAAACGGATATTTGATTAAGGAAAGTGTGGGTGGATTTGTGAATCCTAGTATTAGTAAATCTTGAATTCGCTTCTCTCTATTTTAAAGTTAATTGTTTGATAATTTAGGTTTAATTAAAATAGTATTAGAATCACAAAACTATAATTTAAATCTGTGTTTATTCATATTGTTAAAGTTTGAATTATAAATTAATAGGTTAAATTGGTATCTAGTCCTCGTGGATTCGACACTCTACACACTACTTTATTAATTGTAAACGATCCGTCCTCTTGCAAGATTATAATCGCACAACTTCAAATCGCCTTAGAACTAATGTATCTCCTCTCGTAATGGGCCTCTCTCGCTCACTCACCGTGGTTGAGAGCATATTTCCCACGCTTTGGTACTCCTTCAACGCCCCCGAGGCCGCTTAGTTGTTACGGGCTGGTCATCAACCAATTAGCCCTGTTGATATGTCTAATAGGGACGTCTTCACATTCTTTTATAATTTGAATTCAATTCCCTCATTCTTTCCTTTCTCGCTCATCAAATTCCCATTTATGTACAACCTCCTCTTACTTTAAATGAAGTAAGTCTTGTCCCCGCCTATTTGGGCTCAATACCTAATCAAGCGAGAGAGTTATTCCATGACATCTTGACCGCACAAATGCTAAGGCTGGGGTTGAAGTCTATGCTCTCCAATTCTTTACCCGTCAACTTGGCTTCGCCAAACTTGGCCCATCCCCCCTTGTTACTCAAAGAGTTTCCAGGAGCGCTTTCATACCATCGCCAAGGTAGAAGCACAAGCCATTGATGCCCGCAATGCTTCTTTGATGACTGGGTTTTCTTTGGCTCCATTTAATCCTACTATTGTCGCTCACCCTCTTTTTGAATAATTTTGGCCTTCGTGAAAACGTAGGTTATTTACCACTAATGTCAACCATGCTTTTCATCTATTTGAGGGTCGTGGTCTTCTAGGATTTCCATTCCTTCTATTCCCACTCCCATTCCTCATGCGCTTATATCAATTAAACCTCCCGCGCTTTTCTCTTCTCCTTCAAAATCTTCAACGATCCTTACTAGACGCCTGTCAGAGTTTTCGCTCATCCCGCTTCTCCACCCCAGCCTGACCGAGTCATAAGAGGTGCATCCAACCAGAACGGCCAAATTTTAGATTCGTTAGATCACCCGATGATAATAGTGAAGGTGATGATGATGCTCCTTCCTTGACCGATGCTCCTCCTCGACTAAAAGAAAGGTATTCGATAGTATGATTTCTCCTTACTTAATAATGAAAAGTCAATGTAGATATTGATGTCTTGCTTGCTTTCCCAATCGTAGGGCTCTACTTCTTCTTTGAACGATTCTACCTCGCCTAGTCTTTCAATTCATCCCCCACCTGTGCTATCCAACGAGGCAATTTTACCTGAGAAGGAACTTGAAGATCCGTAAACTTCATCGCCCACCATTGAGAGTCTTCACCTTTTCAAGGTGTTTTTCCTCCAAGTGTGGAATCGATTTAATACATGCACATATTTATGATACCTCCTTTTAATTGTATCATTGGTCATGAATCCATCATTGCTTGTTCCTTTGCGTAAATACCAATCGATTTGCCATTTGTGTAAGAACCAACACTCCCGCACTGTGATGAATCTTCACAAGCAACAAATCATCCGGTGGCATACTTCATCATTTTCCTAAAATTACTCATGAGTCAATTCATGAGGTAGTCTTCATCTCATCCTCTTTAACATGTTGTTTCTTCGTAATGATGATGCTAAGTAATTGCATTTATCTTTACAGGATGCTGATGCTATTTTGCACTCCGTCCAGAATTTATTTAAATCTTGGGAACAAGTTAAGGCTAATCAAACCGCTTTCGTTCTTTCTCGCCAATCGTCCTTCTATCGCATCTCACGTGCATTTATTTTATAGAAAATATGAACATACTCAAGCAAGCAATACTTGATTACACCTCTTTCATGGACATGGATATAGTAAACGCCAGTGCTACCAGCTAACGGGACAAATTTGAGCATATAAGCAATCGAATGGCTCAAGCACTCGAGCTTCCTTCACTCAAACTTTCAACTGACTTCAAGTTATCTTTGAAGATCATCCATCAAGAGATAAGTGCGCTGCTGGCCAGGAATGTGGAACTCCAAGCCAAGAAGACCCAATATATCAACGTTGTGAATGAAAAAGAGTCTCTACATTAAGAAATTGATAAAGCTAAAAGCAACTTAAATGAGATCTCTTCTGATGTCATGGTTGAAGACTCTTTGATGATGAGTTTGGCTGCTCAGATAAAGGAAATCCAGGCAAAGATGGATTTGATCGAAGCCGTTTGGCTGCTAAAAAATGCAATGCCTCTAAGGAAATTGAATGAGCTAGATCTTTGCTTGAGCGTTACTCAAGTCTAGAAGTTAAGGAGTCATGGCTGAACTATCCACTGCTTCTGTCGACCAGCATGACGAATGGGAAAAGCTTAGAGAGGGAATGCGTTCTATTTGGGGGGAAATTGTAATTGAGAAGTTAACGCCTTAATATTTTGTAGGACGATTCCTTTCTTCATTTTTCTTTATCCCATTTTGTAATGGCAGCCAACATGTGTTATGGCAACCAACTTTATTAATGAGATGAGTAGTTTGTTTACTTGCAGAACTGTGTCCATTAGATTCAAATTCCTAATCGCTCAAAATTTCAAACCGATGGAACATATTTCTTTAAATATTTACCATTAATGAACCTCATGTGCCTTGTACCATCCAAATCCTCTAAACGATATGCTCCATTTGGTAACACATTCCTCACTCAGATGGTCCTTCCCAATTTGGTGACCATTTTCCATACTTTGACCTGTTGCTATCCAAATGGAGTATTGTCTTCCAAACCAAATCATCTACATCAAATACTTGGCTATGACCTTTTATTGTAATAAGAAGCCATTTTCCTTTTTTGAATTTGCAATCTATCCAGACGTCCGAACTTCAATTCGTCCAATTCCAATAAATTTTGAACAAGTAATTGTGATGTTCATCGTCACTTACACTATTTTGTAAGCATATTCAATCGATTGTACATTAATCTCCATAGCAATACCGCCTCTTGCCCATAAGTAAGTCGGAAAGGAGTCACCTTAGTGCTTGATCATGGAGAAGTTCTATAAGCCCATGACGCCTATTCAAACACTCATGCCAAAACCTCCGCATTTTCACTTATCATTTTCTTATGATATTTTTCAAAATTTTATTAGAAGATTCCTGCTTGGCCATTAGATTGGGCGTAATAAGGTGTAGAATTCACTAATTTGATTCCAAATTACCCAAAACTCTTTCACTTGATTCCCATTTAAAGAAGTTCCATGATCCATCATTAAAGTTCGGGGTATCCCAAATCTATATATGATGTGATCACGATGAATTCTATGACATTTTCTTGAGAGATCTCCTTTAAAGGTATCGCTTCTACCCATTTAGTGAAAAAATCTGTAGCGACTATTACAAAAGTGTGTTTTTTGGACGATGGAGGATAATGGGTGCCATTTCTCTTGCTGGCATTCTTTGGATCAAGCCATGTTTTTGACATTTTAAACAACTCTTAGCATATTGAACACACAATTCGCCCATCTTATGCCAAAAATACCCACTCCTAACAATTAACCACCTCATCTTTTGGCCAGCTTGATGTGCTCTGCATATTCCTTCAGCACTTCGGCCGTAATTACTTTAGCCTCTTGTAAGTTTACGCATTTTCATAGCACACCATCCGAGCGTTTTCTTATATAACTCTTCATCTATCGTAGACATAATTCAATGAGCATAATTTCACTTTCCTATCATTCTTCTTATCGTGTTCATTCAAGAACCTTTGTATTTATTCTCTCCAATCTATTAAGGCTCCATTTTGTATACAATGAACATCAATCCTTTTCGCCTTTCGTTGTACTACGGGCAATATCACTCCATATTCACAAGTAGAGTCTTCATTTAGCATTTTGAATAACCCGCCATTTGGGCCACCTTATTTGCTAAATCGTTATATACTGTTAACATATTGAAGCTCTACTGGTCAAATTCTTCCAATAGCTCCCGAGCAATGTCATATCGGCTTATAACAAAATTACTTTGGCACTTAAAATCGCCAATCAATTGATAAATCACTAATTGGGAATCACCCATGATGAGTACATTTTTCGCTCCAACTCCAACAATAACTCCAACCCCACAATCAATTCTTCAGACTCGACTTGATTATTGGTACACATTTCATTCGAGTGAAAGTGAATTTGTAGTGAATCCCCAATGGATTTATTAGCACTACCCCTACTCCTGCACTTCCAGCAGTTTTTGACCCGTCAAAGTATAAAACCCAAGGTTTTAATTCGAACGAATCAACTTCTAATTCAATCTCTTTAGGTACGTCTAAACATGGATGATCGGCTAGAAAATTAGCCAATGCTTGATTTTTAACAGCTTTTTGGGGTATGTACTAGTATTTCAAATTCTGACAGTGCTAAAGTCCAAAAACCAATCCTTTGATGTAAAATAGGACGAGAGAACATGTATTTAACTAAATTCACTTTGGAAATTAAATAGATGGTCACGGGTCGCAAGTAAGCCCTTAATTTAGTACATGTAAAATATAGAGCAAGACATAATTTTTCAATAGTAGAATAATTACATTCACATTTTGTTAGTCGTCTGCTAAGATAATATATCGCCATTTCTTCTCCAAATTGATCATCTTGGGCGACCATCCAAATTATTGATTCTTGTTCACCGATATGTATAGTTTCATTGGCAGTCCTTGGGTAGGTGAAACTAGCATCGTGGATTTGATAAATATGTCTTCAGGCTATGAAAAGCCTTTTGATGCTCTTCATTCCAGACAAATTCATCTTGATTTTTCAACTTCAAAAGAGGCGAAAAAGCTTTCGTTCACCCTGCACAATTAGAGATGAAACGTCATAAAAAGTTCACTTGACCTAGGAATCTTTGCAATTCTCTCTTATTACTAGGTGGTTTAGCCTCTAAAATGGCTTTTGCTTTATTTTATCAAGTTCAATTCCCTTTTATGCACCAAAAACCCAAGAAATTCCCTGATTAACACCAAATGCACATTTCAACGGGTTTAATTTTAATTTATATTGTCTCATTCGCTCAAATGAACGTTTCAATTGTTGAAAATGATCTTCTTCTTTAAGAGATTTGACCGCTATATCATCAACATAAACTTCAACGACCCGCCTATCATGTCATGAAAAATTAAATTCATTGCCCTTTGATAAGTAGCTCGTGATTTTTTAAGCCAAAAGGCATAACTACCCATTCAAAACATCCTAAAGCACCTGGACATCTAAAGGCAGTTTTGTGCACATCTTCCTCAGCTATATAGATCCGTTATATGCCGAATATCCGTCCATAAAAGAATACATTACATGTCCGGCAGTTGAATCAACTAAAGAATCTACCGCTGGCATTGGGTACTCATCTTTAGGCGTTGCTAAATTCAAATTTCAAATCTATGAAAACTCTAATATTACAATTTTTCTTTAGGACAGTACACGATATCGATAACCATTCAACATATCCGGGTCATCCCTAATAAAACCTCGCCTTTAACAATCGTTCTATTTCTTTCTTTACTTTGGGCAATACATTAGGGACAAAACGCCTAGGGGTTGTTTATGAGGTTTAAAATGTGATTTGGTTGGTAACCTATGTTCTACCAAATTTTTATCTAAACCAGGCATGTGTAATTATTCCCAAGAAAAAACAATCTTTGTATTCTTTTAACAAAGCAATTAACTGTTCACTTACCTCTTTGCTAAACATTTGACTGACGAATGTTGGGCGATCTTCTCGTCCATCACCAATGTTCACTTTTACCAGAGGATCTTATGCTTGAGCGTGCCTGTTTTCATGACCCCCATCACATCATCGTCCAGATTTTTTGTAGTCAACACTTCTTCTTCCAAACAATCCACCTTATTAATTTCTCGGTGATATTTTGCTCTAACTCGAACACCGCTAATTTGTTCTTCAAGATTCTAAAGCCTCTTCTTCTTTTTCATTTTCTCTTTACACTCTTTATTGAAAGCCACTAAATTGGCTTTGACGGCCTGAGGATTGGCCATATTCTTTAACATTTATTGATTGTCTTTTTGCCAATTACTGGCTCTTCAAGGGCCACTATGTTTGGCCTCATTTGATCAAACATTTCAGTAAATGCGTCTACTGAGAATGATTCCTCGCTTTGCGCGACAATTCGAGTTTCTTCCCCTTCTTGGACTACCCTAACAGTTCATACTTTTCTTCATACATGAACCTCTCCACTAAGTTTGCTTATGTGACAAAAGGCCTATGATTTGCTTGTACCACCTCTGCTTCACCTTTATCATTCTAGAAAACTAGACACTGATGGAACGACGAAGGTATACAATGATTTCCATGAATCCAATCTCTCCCTAATAGTACATAGTAGCTAGTAGGACCGTCTATTACAAAGAACACAGTAGTTTTAGTAATAGTTCCCACCGTTATGTCTAATGGCATTACCCATTTGGTTAAGTTGCTCCTCCATTAAAGCTTGTGAGAATGACTTCAGCTTGGGATCAAATCACTGCCTTTTGCAAATCTCTTTATCATCCCGGATGGGATGGTATTTATAGTCGCCTGCTGTCAATGAGAATTTTGCCTACCGAATGCCATTGACTAAAGCTTTCACATATAACGGTCTTAGGTGTTTAGTTAAGTTTCATCGTTGGCCTCCTAAAATGACTTTTTCGGCCGCCTCTATCTCTACTTCTTACTTGTCCTCTCTTGAGTCAACTTCCTGGACCAAATTTACATGCAACATTTCACATTGATCCTCTATTTCTGCCTTTTGAACTTTTATATCGCTTCCTCCTCTTGTGTCTCCTCTCCACTTACCCAACCTCGTAGGAGGTGACAATATCGTTGAGGTGATCCGTATTTTTCAAAGTGTGGTACCTCACTTTTCTCTTAGGTGTTCCATATAGTACGTGAATAATCAAATGATGGCCCGTGATGATTCACCCAACAAATCCACTTCTGGACACCTTCTTGATACGCTTGTTTCAATAGATTGTTATACGAGACTCCCTTCTTCTTATTTCCGCCTCCATGTCAATTTCTTCTTCAATATCACCATACCATCATCTTCTTCTTACTCACATATGTTTCGAGATGTTTGACCAATTCCTTCTCCGTATTCCAACGTGTATGCTTCTTCCTCATCATCTTCCTTTGTTTCCTCATCTTCTTTACTTTTAAATTCGTTGGCCAATAAATAATTATTAGCCAAAACTAGGGGCAATGTACCAAATTGAATGGTAATGGATTGCCCTGGATCGTCCTTATTTTCATCTTTCTTACGTCGTTCAAATTTCTACTTACCGAAAGAACTTTCTCGTAATCCTCCCATTGAATCGTCCATATCGCCTTCTTTCTCATCTTCGAGACCTTCTTTATTAGTTGCCTCGTATAAATTAGGAATTTTAGGACGACTATCCTCCGCAAGGCTTTGCCTCATCATTCGTCCATAATTCCTCCGATGACGCCTTTGTTGCGTCCCCGGTCATTTCATCAAAGGGTATTACCCTTCCCGCACTATATTGGAATGAATGCCATATATTTGATCGACGAGGTTGTGGTCTGAACGTTCTACCGTCGTGCATCAGTTTGAATTGCCTTTAGAAAGGAGGCCTTCCATAAAATGGTACATTTCGCCTTTGAACATGCTGGAAATTTGGGACCATGTTAGGACGATGGTGACGTCCCCATACTCTTTTTTTTTTGCATTCTCATTTACTTCTCTGATACATCTAGCACACAAAACTCTTTCGTCTCTTTTAACTTCTTTTCCTTTGAGACGCTCAAATACACTAGGATGTTGTTCGTGATCCTCGCTCCGCTATCTACTACTAATTTGAACTTAGGTAAACCACTTTTGAAACCAGTTATCATATTCACCCAAGTGGCCGTGAAAAAGGATTCTCATCCACCGCCATCTTCTTCTTAGCTTCAAAAGTGATTCGCCTCGATTCGATAGCATCCTGTAACACGTGACGGAAAACCAAACAATTATTAGTCGTATGAGACTATGCATTATGCCATTTACAATATTTTTTATCCTTAATTTGCTCAGGATTTGGCAATTTGTGCTTATCGCTCAATTTTATTTGTTTGTCTTTATACAATCTATCAAATATGGTATCAGCTTTGGTTATATCAAACGAGAACATTCTAGCCTTTTTGTTTGTATCTCTCATAGGCTCATTTTTTACCGTTATTCCCGAGTTGATCACCAACGGACAAGCATATATGCGCCTTTAACCAATTCGGCTAGTCATATTTCGATCCGATCATAATGTTCGCTCACAATATGAACGCCAAAGTTCGTGTCTCTATAATAAGTCCCTTTACTAGAATTTTTCATTTGTTCATCTTCTCTTATTAAACGCTCATACCTAATCACATTGTCCGTTAATTGAAAAAGGTCATGAAATTCCCTATCCTAAAACTTCTTTTTAAATCAAAACTTAAACAACTTTGAGCAATTTTAACAAATTCCTTTTCGTAAAGGTACAAAATATTTGCTCCTAGCAGTTTAAATCTTTGAAGAAAACTTTGCCCATTCAACCATATTTGACGTAAATTCGCCAGATCGGCCAAAGTAACTTCAGACTCAGTTTTATAAAATTGAGCGTGAAACAATTGTTCCAATTGTTGCCATGTCTGAATAGAATTTGCTGGCAAATTAATGAAACATGAGAAAGCTATTCCTCATTAATCTAACTAGGAAACAACCTCATTTTGTGATAATCCGTTACTTCGCCACATTGTAATATAAATCGACCTATATGTTCCAATGTCGAGACCTCTCCCAAGCCAGTGAATAATGAAAATTCTGGCACTTTATATCCTATATGCCAGGGGTATGCTTGGTCTATCCAATCGAGATATGGCTTCCTATAGGTCGGCCTAATAAAAGAACGCATCCCGAAGGCCATCTGATCTTGCATTATCTCTGTAATTTGGTTTCTCAAAACCACATTGGGATCATATGGGACACCTATAGGTTGGTTCACAGTGTGCATCATTTGAGGCCTATTATTTGGCCCCGGATTTGTGGCAAAAATTACCATTATTTAAAGTATTATTTCCATTCACTTGAACATTCGCCCCATCGTTAACGTGTGTGGCATTTTGTCCAATATTTTGATATTTTCTCTTGCATTCGGGTTACCCCCAAGTTAGACAACCCATTATTATGACCTGAATTTCTATTCTCGCCTACTCCCTCAGATTCGACGTTGACCAGTATAAAAGGCGCTTTATTCCCGATTTGGAGTCAAGATTGAGAGTTATGCCCCATGATCGCTCGGCTTGAAATGATTTCCTATACTTGGCAAATTTGGTTGGCATATATGGCCCATAACTTATTCATAAGGTCGCTTAAAGTGCCTAATTGTTTGGCCATGTTGTCATAGTGTACATTCTCATTTTGGATAAACTTTTCCATATCATGAACATTTTGCGACTTACCGTCCAACGAAATCTTGTGTGAGTTTACCAAGCAACGTCGCATGATGGTGCGTGGACTCAATTCTCGCTATTGGTTCTAACGGCTTTGATTTTGTCCCTCTGTTCCTGAGAGTATTCTCATTGCCTCATATCACCGATCACGATCGGACTCATTGGTTTGTCGCGGCTCCTTATCCGAATTCTTATGAGGCATATTGTTCCACTTCTTATATCTTCTAACACCAATGGTCCCACTCAAGCGTGCAAATTGTTTAGCACAAACATGAACTTTGCTAACAATAAAAAGATTCGTGATGTGTAAGGGACGCTAAACTTTTTGAGACAAAGTGCCAACAAGGGGTGTTTTATTTATGAAGATTATGATTACAAGGAAAGCTGAAAAGACGAAACAAAATGACTCCAGGAGGCACAAGCACACTGGAATACAATGTAAATAAATGCTTAGAACTGAAAGGAAATGAAATTACATATTTCTTTGTTTTGAGAGTGATTGATTGATCCCCATTTTTGTTCAATCTTCTTTCTTTTATACTTTACCAAACGGTTTCCTTCAATCTTGCATTAAAACTGCTCATCGCCCAATAACTACCCACTTCTTCCATGATGGCTAATTTATCGTACACCACTGCAGTTTATGATTCAACCGTTTGTAACTTCTTAGATTGTGAGACGGGATTTGACAACGTAAAATAAAAAAAGAAACCGCTTAATAATGCTTTTTCACAAGGTGAATAATCGCTCCTTCGGCCCAAATCTTGAGCGTTCATTAGGCCTGGGCGACATCTATCTTGGGTCTATATGCTTGGGCGACATCCTGGGTATGTAGATTCAGCTGGATACCTTCTTTGGGCTCGCCCAAACCTATGGCGTTTAATAACATTGGGCAACGTCTTGGGCCCATAGATAAATTCACCTGGGCTTCTTTTTGGGCTCCTTAAATGGGCTTTTATTTCTGCACGCCAACAGTTTGTTTTGATTGTTGGTCGTTATAGGTTAATTTAGTCGTTTGTTATTTCACTATCGTGCACTTTAGATGTCGTTGTGTCAAAATTGTTATTTAAAAAATTAATTTAATTAAAAAATTTGTATAAAGAAAATTATATGCAAGGATAACAAAAGTCATTTTTAAAGGAACTAATAAGTTGTTTTGATTTTGTAGAAATTTTTCTTAATTTCATTATTATTCTTTTGTAATTTTTCTACCTTATAACATCTCCAATAGATTTTTTTTAAACATAAAATATTATTTATTTTAGAGAGTCAACCCTTAGAACATCTCTAAGAGGCTTTTTAAACATAAGATACTCTATATTTTAGAGAGTCGACCATTGAAATTATGCTCCAAAAACTCTCCAAATTAACTTTTTAAAATAGAGTGTGTTTTGCTCTCCAAATTTGGAGAGTCAATCCCACCCTATATAATTAAACGCATTCAAATAATTTCAATTTTCAATACTCACAAGTTGACTAAATTAAATAGTATATATAAAACAAAATAAAGAAAAATAAAAAATAAAAACATGTATACTAATAATTAGGAGGGAAGCATATCAAAATAAAATATAGGAGAAAATAATAAATATTTATTGAGAGAAGTAAAATAAAGTGTTAAAAATAAAGAGAATGTTGAAGTACTTCAAAAATTTTACTCTCTAAATTTATATATGCTATCTAAAATACAAAAGATGCAATTTATAAATAGAGTTTTTTTTGGAGATGCACTTAAAATTATTCTTCAAATTATAATTAATTAAATGCATTCAAATAATTCTAATTTTCAATACTCATATATAGACTAAATTAAATTGTATATACAAAATAAAATGAAGAAAAATAAAGAAAAATCATATAATATTTAGGAAGTAAGCATGTCAAAATAAAAAATCGAAAAAATAATAAATAATTATTAGTAGAAGTAAAACGAAGTGTTAAAAATAAAAAAACTGTTGGAATATTTCAAACAATTTACTCTCTAAATTTATATATGCTCTCTATAATCCAAAAATTGCTCTTTATATATATAGATTATCTTGTAGAGGTGGCAATGGGCTCATTTTGTTACCCATCGAGCTCGGCTTGCCCCGAGCTTTGCTCGTCTCTATAATTGATGCTCGGTTTAGCCTGTTGGCACGTTGGCTTTACGCAAACAATATTTCCTACAAATTCAAGTATTCTATATTCAAATCTTTAAGCTCTTCAAACATCATTCTGTCCACTTTATTTTGATTCGAAGTTTGGCTTCCTCCCAATCTTTTAGACACAGTAAGCTTTTTAATATGTCAGCTTTAAGTCATGACTTGAAATTAGACAGAACTCGACCACATGTACTAAAAGCAGATTTTGATTCTATAGTTGATACCGGAGGTGTCAAGATATCGCTACACATACTTGAAAGAATTGAGTATTGATGTTCATTTTGGCTCCATCGTAGTATATCAAAATTTGTTCTCTCTTTATCATCAAAAATACTTAGCATGTTGTGCACGAAATACCTAGATAACTCTAAATGTGTATCACTGGAACGGGAAAGGGAAGAAGCAAATAATAACCACTATCATGTTGACTACCCCTAACTAAATTAAGATAACTCTATAAGTTATTATCGTCAAGTGATGATGAATCATGTATTGGAACAGGGGGTCGTATGATGTTCCTACCGGTCTCACTACAACAAAAAGGGTCTATAGTGGCGACACATATTGCGACGACACAAAGTCGTCTCTATTGATTCGATACAGTAGAGACGACAAAGAAATGTCATCGCCACATATGCAAAACTTATAGTGACGACATATGTCGTCGCAATAGATTGTATGTCGTCGCTATTATATAGAATCTATAACGACGTCTTTCAATGTCGACACCAATTAGTTTCGTAAACCAGCGGAACAAATGGCGGCATTTTGATGATAAATAGCGACGACATATATGTCGCCGCAATTGAGTTGCGTATGATGATGTCAGTAAGTCGTGAATCATGAATTTTCTCGTAAATGTGATGAGATCTATAGTGACGCCATATGTCGCCGCTATATACCTACATCAATTTAAGCAGAAAATTGGCGCCAATTGTTTTCAGAAGCGACGACACATGTCGCCGCTATATTCATATTGATCATTTTGGTAGGCACGCGAGAGTTATTAATTTTCTCGTAAAATGAGAAGGATCCTCAGAAGCGATGACTTTTATCTATAGCGACGACATTGAGTCTTCTTTATCTTCTCTCCATCTCCGCATTTCGATTGCATCTATACGCAAAAAAATTTCTTCTCCATCTCTGCATGTCCCTGGTCAATTGCAATTCTATTGTTTTCCTTCATAATCATCTTCTTTATATTTCATTTTTTCATCTCCATTTATTATCCTTACTGTATTTGTAAGAATATAGTATTTTTCAAGTATGGATATTGATAAAAGTTGGACAATAATTAGAAATCGCACAAAATCTACAAATTTTCGGAACGGTTTGCAAGCATTTATAAACATGGCGAGGCCATACGTTAATGACAGAGGAAGGATTAAATGTCCGTGCAAAAAATGTTTAAACGGTCTCACACATCCATTGAAAATTGTCGAGGCTCACATATTTCGTAATGGTTTTGCAGAGAGTTATGTCACCTGGATATATTATGGCGAGACCGATATTTATACTAGCGAATGTGTATAGACAGAATGAGCGAGCTGGTGTGGAGGATGAGATGATAGATGTCATGGACAACGTAGTTGGTGATGAGCATGTAGGTACAAGCACCGATGGTTACTATGATGAACCTGCTTCGTGCTCTCCATTCGAATCGCACTTCAGAGTTTCATCATTTTCATCCCTAAATTTTTTAGTCAAGTTGATGCATATTAAAGTTATGAACAAATGGACAAACAAGTCTGTCGATGATCTTTTGAAATTGCTGAAGTTAGCATTCTCAAACATGAACCTAGTTGACTCTCACTACGAAGCTAAGAAGTCGATGACGAAAGCTTGGTTTGGGTTACAAATCCATTCTTACCGCAAGAACGATCGCAGACTGCTTTTGGGGTGAACATGCCGATAGACAAACTTGCTCGATTTGCCGTGAAAGTCGCTGGGTGCACACTTTTGGGAAAGTGAACGGGAAGAATGTTCTGCATAAGGTGTTGCGATATTTTCCTTTGGCCCCGTGACTAAAACGTATGTTCACGATGAAGGATACCGCAAAACTCATGAGGTGGCACAATATAGGAAATGCAAAGATCCCGTTGATGAAAAGGCATGGCGGTGATTTTGACATGAAACATCTACTATTCGCAAGTGAGATCAGAATGTCATGTTAGGTTTGGGCCGTGAGATGATTCAATCCATTCGGTGACATGAGTCTGTCAGACAAAGATGTGGCCGAGAGTTGTAACAGCCACAACTTGCCTCCATGGTTATGCATGAAGTCCTCAATACCTCATGCTTACTCACGATACCGGTCCTAAAGCACCGGGTAAGGACATTGATGTATTTTTACGACCATTTGTTGACGATTTGAAGGAGTTGTGGGCGATAGAATTGACACGGTGACGGTGGAACCAATAAAAGTCGATATTCGATCATGCGCATCGTTGTTGTGGATCAAGTTAACGATTTTCCAAATGAGAAGCGCTTTGTCGTGTTGAGTGGTCGAGTACAAGCATGTCCGACGCGCAACGAGGATATTCCTTCAAATCATCGTGTGATAGGTAAGACAAATTTTATGTGGGTCACCGCTGGTTCTCGCCATCCGCATAATTTTCGAGCAATTTAGACTTCGATGGGAGGATAGAGAGGTGACCACCTCCGCGACGGTTAACGCCTACAGATTTTTTAGCACAGTTAAACCGTGTCGATATAGAAGTCCGTGAAAGCACCCTAATTACGGTGGTGCTACAATTCGAGAAGTGATGACGAGCTAAATGTTGACCTATGGTTAACTTTAAACCTTAATGTTTTGATTACAACGAACAAATTGGTTATGTTTACTAACAATCTATTTTCAAGTAATATTCAAAGTACTACAAATCGAACTCTCAAGCAATGACAAGATCAAAGTCAAATCAATACAAGAGTTCAAGCATCTCAAGATCTGAAATTCAAGACTCAAGATCAAGATCAAGAATAGATTTCTAGATAAAATTGTAAAAGTATTAACTCTTTGATCTTTAGTGATTAAATGAACGAAAGCTCAAAATATTTTTATGCACAAAGCATATGTCATTATCACTTGCATAAAATATTTTCATCAAAACCAAAAATTAATTTTTCAAAACTGTGGAAACGGTCATCCGTTTGAACCAGTCGACCGTTTGAATGCCACTCTCCAAAAAGTGTCCATTCTGATTTTTTACAGTTCAACGGCTAGTTCTGACCAATCTGACCGGTCGACCGTTTGGTCATTCGTTTCAACAGAAAGTGACAAAAATTGATCTCTATAAATACCACTTCATTTATTATCATTGAACAACACTTACAAGAGCATTTATAGAGAGAATCATTTTGAAAAACTTCATTCAAAGCTTCATCATATTTATATCTTCAATATCTTTCATTGAAAAACTTTGTTTGATTATATCAAACTTTTGATTCATCATTATCAACAAAGTTTTCTTCTAACACTTGAGCTTTCCTCATCTATTGCTATTCATTAAAGTGTTAGTCTCTCTTAAAACTAAACTTGTATTTATCATTCATCAAGAGAGAAATACTTAAATTAATTTCTTTACATTTTTGGGTCATATTGAGGTCCCTTGAAAGCTCAAGATTGTACAAGGATCGGTGCTCCTTGTTTGTAAGTCACTCGGATACATTGTAAGGGTTTAGATTGTACCATAAGTCAATCAAAATAGTGAAAAGGCCGTGCTCGTGTTGGAGAGCTTGGTAACGAGGACGAGATCATTGGTTGGATCGAATCTCCATAAAATATCGCTTGCACTCTCTCTTCCTTTTTACTTACTTATATTGTGCTTATATTTTTGTGGATTAATTTTATCATACTTTGAGAATATTTTTCGAAAAAGTTTGAGAAAACCAATTCACCCCTCTTGGTTAGTTATTCTTGGGCTATCAATTGGTATCGTGAGCGAGGTGCTCATTTTTTTTTGAAGATTATACAATCTTGATTAATGGCTAACCAAAATATTCAAAACCTTGAGGGTCACTCTACAAATCGTCCTTCCTTCTTTAATGGAACCCATTACAATTATTGAAAAACTAGAATGATGATTTATATTCAATCAATTGATTATAACATTTGGGAAGTCATCGAGTTTGGTCCATATGTGCCTACAAAATTATTAAAGTTGATAATAAACTGGACCAAACTACTTCTAAGCCTAGAGAAGAATATGATGAAGAGGATAAAAGAAAATTGTCTTTGAATGTTAGAGCAAAAATTTACTTTATTGTGCTTTTAGATAAAAATAAGTTTAATCGTATTAGCACATGTGATTCTCGTGATATGATATTTGGCATGCATTAGAGATAACTCACTTAGGTACCAACAAGGTTAAAGAAACTAAAATAAATCTATTGACTAAAGATTTTGAAAATTTCTTTATGAAGCAAGATGAACCTATTGTTGATATGATTACTCGCTTTACCAATATTATTAATGGCCTTAAGGGCTTTGAACGAAAATTTACTAATGGTGAACTTGTGAGTAAAATGCTTAGGTCTCTTTTGAAGATTGGAACCCTTGAGGATGTTGATAGAGATTACAAAAGATGTCAACACTTATCCATTGGAGGAGCTATGTGGAATATTGATGACATATGAGCTCAACAATGCCGAAACGAAGGAGAAAACAAGAAAAAGCAAAGAAGAGATGAAGGAGCCTCCCAAGAGACAAATTGCATTGAAATCGACAAATGATGAAGGATCCTCCAACACAAACATAAGTGATGAAGAACTTGATGATCTAGTTCTTCTTGTCAAGAAATGAAGAGGGTTTCAAAATAATCGACGATTTCAAAAGAAATAAGACAAAAGTGAAGAGAAGAACAAAAAGATCATATGCTATGATTGTGACAAACCCGGTTACAAGAGGACCGAATGCCCAAACAAGAAGAAGTTCATCAAAAGAAAGCACTTCAAGCTACATGGGATGATAGTGATGAAGAAGATGTAATTCAAGAGGAAATCGTCAATATGTGCTTCATGGCTATTGAAGATGAGGTAAGTACAAACAACAATGACTCATATAATGACTTATCTACTTC
This sequence comes from Forsythia suspensa, assembly GCA_023638005.1. NCBI lineage: Eukaryota > Viridiplantae > Streptophyta > Magnoliopsida > Lamiales > Oleaceae > Forsythia > Forsythia suspensa. Next base: position 33,712,301 of record CM042666.1, read on the forward strand.
TTATGATGAAATTCTTGAGGAATTTGAGAAACTTGTTTCAAAATACTCTATTCTTAACAATAAACATTTCTTATTGAAAATGTAGTCAAAAACTTTTCATAGCACAAAAAGATTTTGAAAAGGAAAAGATGATCATAATCTTTAATCAAAGAAAATCTTTCCTTGAAAGAAAAAGTTGTTGATTTAACAAGCATTATTCACAAGTTTATCCAAGGAAAGAAAATTTTTGAATTAATACTTGGTGAGCAAAAATGTGTGTTCAATAAAGGAGGAATTGGATACAAACCTTTCTTAAACAAAAATCCCTTGAAACAATATTTGTGAAATCATCCAATTTTTTTCAAGAAAACAATACATGTAGTTTTTGCAAGAAAGTTGGTCATGTTGCTTTTAGTTGTTTAACTAAAAAGAGACTATACTTTGAAAAGAAACATAAGTGGATAAAAGAATCCACAAACACTAACTATCAAGGACCTAAACTTATGTGGGTACCAAAAATCAAAAATTGAAATAATTTTTGTAGGTACCACGAAAAGTGAAGAGCAATTGGTTCTTGGATAGTGGTTGCTCAAAACACATGATCGATGATCGATCATTGCTATCTAGTCTTAAAAGAAAGGATGGAGGTCATGTAACTTTTGGAGACAATGCCAAAGGAAAAATGATAGACATTGGAAATATTGGTAATCGTTCTTCTCCTTCCATTGAAAATATTTTATTAGTTGATAACCTTAAACATAACTTGCTTAGTATAAGTCAATTGTGTGATAAAGGTTATCTCATTAAATTTGATTCTTCCAAATGTCTCATTGAGGATGCTATATCTAAAGATGTATTGTTCATGGGGAGCTGAAGTAAGGATGTTTATATCATAACTATTGAATTTGAACTTGAAAAGGAAATAAAATGTCTTTTAAGTATAAAGGATGATTCTTGGTTATGGCATATGAGATTAGGTCATGTTAGCATGGACTTACTTTCAAAAATCTCCAAAAATAACTTTGTAAAAGGTTTACCAAATATAAAGTTTGAAAAAGATAAAATTTGTGATACTTGTCAATTTGGAAAACAAGTAAAGAGTTCTTTCAAACTTAAACAACACTCTTCTACTTCAAGACCTTTACAACTTCTCCACATGGACTTATTTGGACCCTCTAGAACAGCTAGTTTAAGTGGAAAATATTATGCATTTGTTATTGTTGATGATTTTTCAAGATTTACTTGGGTCATTTTCTTGAATTTAAAAGATGAAGCTTTAAATGCATTTAAACATTTTTGTAAAAGAGTCCAAAATGAAAAAGGATACACCATTACCACAATTAGGAGTGATCATAGTGGAGAGTTTGAAAATATAGCTTTTGATGAATTTTGCAAATCAAATGGATACGAACATAATTTCTCGGCCCCTAGAACTCCTCAACAAAATAGTGTAGTAGAAAGGAAGAATCGAACATTGCAAAAATGGCTCGAACCATGTTAAATGAAAACAATTTACTAAAATACTTTTGGCCCAAAGCCACAAATACTTCATGTTATTATTTAAATAGAGTTTTGGTTAGTCGAAAGAAAACCAAAACTCCATATGAGCTTTGGAAAATAGAATTCCCAATATCGGATATTTTAAAGTTTTTGGTTGCAAGTGCTTTATCTTAAACACAAAAGAAAATTTAGAAAAATTTGATCCAAAATCCGATATTGGAATTTTTCTTGGATATTCATTTACTAGCAAAGTTTTTAGAGTTTTTAACAAAAGGACTTTAGTAGTTGAAGAATCTATGCATGTTGTCTTTGATGAAACTAATTCCATTGAACAAGAAAAATTCATTGATGATGAAGATTTGGAAGTACAATTAAGTGTTCAAAATCAAGACAAAGGGAATCCAAATAAATTGAAATTCAACATGAGGAAGAAACGAGTATGCAACAAAATGAAGAATAACCTCATGAAGATCTCAACACTCCATCATTACCAAAAGAATGGAGGCTTGTCCCCTCTCACCCAAAAGATCTCATCATTGGTGATCCATCAAAAGGGGTAAGCACAAGAAATTCTTCTAGAAATTTTCATAACAATTGTGCCTTTCTTTCACAAATCGAGCCAAAGAATTTTAAAGAAGTCGAGTTTGATGAATTTTGGATTCTAGCTATGCAAGATGAACTAAATCAATTTGAAAGAAATCATGTTTGGGATTTAGTTGCTAGACCAAATTCACAAACCGTAATTGGCACAAAATAGGTTTTTCGAAACAAACGAGATGAAAATAGTATAATTGTGCGTAATGTTGTGCGATTTAAATCCCGCAAGTGGACGGATCGTTTACAAGTAATAAAGTGATGAATGAAGTGTCGAACCCATAAGGACTAGATATCAATTTAACCAATTAATTTATAACCTAAATTCTAACAATATGAAAACACAGATTCAATTTGGTTTTTGTAATTCTATACTATTTTAATTAAAACTAAATTATCAAACAATTAACTTTAAAATAGTAAGAACGAATTCAAGATCTACTAACACTAGGATTTGCGAATCCACCAACACTTTCCTTAATCAAATATCCGTTTAACCGTTTTAGCTTATAATTACCATATATTGAAAATCGGCATTCCTAAAATAATCAAAACCTCTCTCGATGGTCAATCAATTTATATGTTATGCGAACCTAATTATCTCTAATTAAGCTTCAACATAAACACATGCATTAAAATCTCAAGAACACCTAAATGGATTTCATAAAGCATAATAGTAATTTCTATCTATTATTGGATCCTATGTTATTCAATACCACGTGCTTAATCTATATTGAATCTCTCAACTTCAATATAAATCACAATATATTCTAATGGTGATCGTGCATTAAAATAATAGAAAACCGCATAAAGAATAATCAACCCAAAAGCAATTAATTACTAAAACGGAAAAAACTTCTAATTAATTAAAAATCATGAGGTTTCATCGTTCATCCTAGAAAAAGTAAATTAGTTGGACATGATTTCGTTAATTATGACAATAATTGACTTCATCATGATCCGGCGAAAGAAAAAGAAGAAGAAATAATTACAACCCGTGACTCTGGATGAAGAATCTTCAATCCCGTGCCTTGATCTTCGTTTCTCCTCTTCTATCTTGTTCCCAAAATTCGTCTCTCTTTGTTCTGGCTATTATCTGACTTTTATAATGCTTTCTAAAGACTCCAAGATGTGTGCTAAGTAGTTGAATTCGATTTGGAATTGTAGAATTCTAATCCTATTAAGACACTGCCAAAACTGGTGCCCGTTATGCCCTTGCGATCGCATGGTTCAGAACCGTGCGATTGCATGGTTAACTTGTTTTGCATTCTGCTGATTTTTGGTCCACCTTGCGAACGCAGACATGTTTAACCATGCGATCGCATGGTTAACTTGGATGCAGATCCGGTTTTCTTCCTTTAATATTTGCATGCTGAGCCCCTGAAGTATCTTTTCTTAGCCGTTTGAGTCCCTTTTCTTCTATTTGCTCTCTTTTCGTCAGATTGACCTTTGAATTTGAATATTTCCTAAATTAATAAGAAAACAACATGCAATTAAACTGAAAATAAGTAAAAGTATTCATAATCGTCCCTTTTTGTGAGCTCAGATAAGTACAAAATTGTACTTATCAAATACTCCCAAACTTGAACTTTTATTCGTCATTGAATAAACTAGCTAAAAATAATCATGCATTTAATAAAATAAGCAGTAACATAATTCACAATATAAATAACTTGCCGTTCTTACTTCAGCTTTTGCAAAAAGAAAAACTTATAATTCATGACGAGTGTTCAGGTAATACAGTTGCAAAAGTGATTCTACTTAAACCATAATTTATATGTGTGTGAGAACAGTTAATCTGATCAACTTAATTTCTATGATGGTGATAGTCCAACCACTTGGTCAACTTTTCCTTTCCATCTCGTAAGGTACACTTCCTCCCAAAATAATTTTCTCTTTCAATTCCCGAAATTATGGTTCAAAGGTTACAGTTCACTCATTATTTTCTTGTTCGAGGCTGGTTGAGAAAACTAATAATCGTGACAACCTAAGTATATGAAGATTCTCTAATTTATGAGCACTTTCGACCGTAAAGTTTCTACTAAGTAAGTCAAACCCATTAGTCATCTAATCCCCAAATTTACCTCAAGATAGGATTTTTTCATCGATGTAAATAAAAATTAAATTTAAATAAATAAATTTTTTTTTTCAATAGATCTTATGTGTAAAACTCAATCCATTAAGCTTTCTAAATGACTTAAGTAACGAGCTTGAGGTCGATGACTCCTAGGTCTTTCGAACCTTAGGGCATCGGGTTTGAGAAACCCCTACGCCTTTCCACTCAAGTCAAATAGGCTACTTAAAAGAGTTATAAGATATTAATAAGGTGCAAAACTCACCTATTAAGCTTTCTAAATGACTCATGTAACGAGCTTGAGGTCGATGACTCTGTGTCTTTCAACCTTAGGGCATCGGGTTTTAAGAAACTCCTACGGATCTTTTCACTCAAGTCAAATAGGCTACTTAAAAGAGTTAAACAATAATAATAATAATTTTTCTCCTTATGCGTGCAATAAGTTCATGCGTGAGGATTAGATTTTTAACATTCGGTCATTACTTAGTTTCTCTAACTCGGTCTAAAGTGCTCCATACAAATTTTCAACATACATGGAATCAATCATAACCTAGAGCGCCACTATCAATGTTTAATTACCACACTTTCTCACTATATTGGTTACTTGTTCGAGATACGGATGATTTTTAGGTTTAAACAGGGTATCCTATTGTTTTCAACTTAAATGCACCAACATAGCTAAAAATCATCTTAACTGGCCGACACAACACAATATCAAACATGGTCAAATAGTCTCACATTTAACCAATAGTAATAATTTATTCACAAGTCATGGATTAAAGCGAAATAATTAAATAAAAAGTTGCATCATTAGCAGGCAAGACTATTCATATCACATAAATATGTAAACAAATAAGTATAAATTTTTTTTTTAATAAACGAAAATAAATTAAAAATCAAATATCAATTATCAATTATCGAATCAAGCAAATTTTTCATTTTAGCCCATCACCCCCAAACTTGAAACAAAAATTGTCTCCAATGTAAAATTTAAAATCAAAATATCAGATACTTCCCTGAGGTAGATCAGATGGTGCCGGGAGAAAAGATGTGATAAGATCAACTGGAGGAAAAATATGTATAGGTTGGTCAGCAAATCTTTGTTTGAATGTCATCCAGTGAGCCTGCAGGTTGTAACCCTAAAAAGAAAAAAAAGAAGTTATTAATAATAATAATATAAATAAATAAAATAATTTTTTTGTCCGGATGGAGATGCGATCGCAAAGACAAAATGTCCTGCGATCGCGAAGACATTAAAAATCAAGGTAAAGTTTTCCGCCTGTGCCATGAGATCGCAGAGGGATATACCATGCGATCGCATGGTACAAAATTTCTGAACTAATTTTTTTTACTTTCAAATTTTAAATATAGATTTAAAATTAAAAAAAAAAAACGACTTATACTAGATGACGATGATTGTAGCTTCAAAACCTAAGAATAAAAAAAAAATTACTTTAAATCCTAAAAACCTAAAACGTGAATTTGTAAATTGAAATCCTAGATCTAAAAATTACGAAAAATTTAAATAAAATGGTAGAAAATGGATTGCCTACCATTGAACGCTTTCTTTAAAGTCAATAGCTTGACTTTGTCGTGGTGATCGTTCAAGACACTTTGAATAAATCTTTGAAGGACCTGCTCTTCTTGCTTTGATCAAATTCTGAACAATTTTTGTTTACTTTTCAGAGCTTGATTTTTCCCTTATCATATTGATATGATTTTGTTTTGCCGCCCTGCTCGAATTCAACTAAGAAAATTTCAGCCTCCTCATCAGTTTTGATCACGGAAGACGGATGAAACTCCTCTTTCTGCATATACTCTTCTTCTCTAAGTGGTGCCTCCTGATGTTGGGTAACAACTTTATCGTCTAAGCTCCTTGCCTTCTGGTCAATGACATTAATCTCGAAACAGGAATCTGAAGAACTTGGAAATTTAATTGCTTTGAACACATTAAATGTAACGTGTTCATCATTCACTTTCAACATAAGTTCTCCTTTTTGAACGTCAATTACTGTCCAATCAGTAGCCAAGAAAGGTCGAACCAAAATGAGTGGTACATCTCTGTCTTCACACATATCCAGAATAATAAAATCAGCAGGGAATATGAACTTGTCCACTTTCACCAATATGTCTTCAACTATTCTCCTTGGGCGTTTGATTGTTCTATCTGCAAGCTGCAAGCTGTAATGTTACTGTTGTTGGCTTTGCTTCTCCTAAACCGAGCTGCTTAAAAATAGAATAAGGCATTAGATTCACACTAGCACCCAAATCACATAAAGCTCTATCAAAAAATAAACTACCAATAGTGCAAGGAATATTAAAACTCCCTGGATCTTTTAATTTCGGCGGTAGCTTGTTTTGCAATATGGCACTGTATTCTTCGGTAAGCGTGACTATTTCATGCTCCTCCAACTTTTTTTTGTTTGAAAGAATGTCCTTCATGAATTTAGCATAGCTAGGCATTTGAGCTAATGCATCGGCGAAAGGTATATTGATGTGCAGCTTTTTAAAAACATCCAGGAACTTCTTGAATTGTTGGTCTAGCTTATGTTTTCGCAACCTTTGAGGAAATAGAATTGAGGGATGTAAGTTCGGTGGTTGAATATAATCTTGTGGAGAGTCCCATTTTCTTGTGCAACTTTTGCATCCGGTTTGTTTTCTCTCTTTGTTGGACATGCTTTTCTTTTCTACACCGGTCTAGTCACATGAATCTCTGGCAATTCAACCCCACTTCGTGGTGTGATTTCATTAACTTGCTCTTTTGGATTGACCTCTCAGATTGCTTGGCCATGTGCCCGGTTGTCGCTTTCGTCAACAGCTTTTAGCCAATCGCCTAATCTGATTTTCTACATTCTTTATCGCAGCATCTTGTCTTTTCTGTCATCTCTTTTAACTCAAATTCCATACGCGCGACAGTTTCTTCCAATCCTCATTTTCTCTCTTGTGGTCTCCCTTGATTTGGTGGATTCTGAATATTTTGAGTGTTGCCATAGGAGAAGTTTGGATGATTTCTCCATCCTGGATTGTAAGTCTGTGAATACGGATTATTCTGCTGTTGCTGAAAGTTCTGAGTATATGCAACTTGTTCAGGGGACATATCAACTTTTGTTAATGGACACTCTGAAGACTGATGGTTTGCCCCGCATGTTACACAAATTGGTGGAGACATCTGAACCATATTGGCTGAATGAGAATATTTCATTGCTTCCATCTACTTTGCCAATGCATCAATTTTCGCTAATACAAGCGAATTTGTGTCCACTTCGTGTAATCCAGTTGCTTTCTTCTGCAATCCTCTTTCTGGCCACATAATAAACTGTTCACTCATGGTTTCGTATAGATCATAAAGGTCACCGACGGATCTATTTTAGATAGAGCCACCAGCTGCAGAATCCACTGAAGAACGACTGGTTGGAGCTAGTCAAGAGTAAAAATAATGATTCTAAGCTGCTAAGGAGAAACCATGACTTGGACACTTTTTGAGCAGTTGCTTGAATCTTTCCCATGCCTCGTGAAAATTTTCCAACTCAGATTGTTGGAAATTGAAAATTTCATATTTCAGTCTGTTTACTCTGGCTAGAGGAAAATATTTCAGTGTAAATTTTTGGATTAGATCTGACCAAGTAGTGATACTCCCTGGTGGTAGAGAATCTAACCATTCTCTAGTTTTATCCTTCAATGTATGTGGAAAGAGCCTCATCTTCAGTGCTTCTTCATTAACACCGTGGTATTTGAAATTTCCACAGTATTCATCGAAGCGAGAAATATGGTAATGAGGATTTTCATCTGTCATCCCATAAAACGACAGATTGTTCGAAAATAAATTCATCACATCTGGCCTCAACTGGAAGTTATCATGTCCATAAGGCAGATAGACTATGCTGGACCGATTCTCAACAATCGGTGGCATCATATACTCACCCATAAGAATATCTCGTTCATTAACTTCAACTGGTCAAGCTATTGGTGCTTGATTATTTATCTGATCATGTACTTGATTGTCTGCCATTGTATCTTTTTGCTATTTTTCCGTTTCTCGTTTTTCACGTAGTCGTCGGTGAAAGCTCCGTTCAATTTCTGGATCTAAATCAAATAGATCAAGATCATTTGTACGGCGCATACACACTTAACAACTAAAAATTTAGAAAACAAAATAAAATTCAGCAGTATCACGAAGAATTAAAAATAAAAATAAAAATAAAAATAAAATAAAATAAAATAAAAATAAATAATACTAAAAAGAATTGTTAAAAGACAAATTATAAATTAACGTAGCAATTAATAAAACTAGTCCCCGGCAACGGCGCCAAAAACTTGTTGTGCGATTTAAATCCCGCAAGTGGACGAATCATTTACAAGTAATAAAGTGATGAATGAAGTGTCGAACCCACGAGAACTAGATATCAATTTAACCAATTAATTTATAACCTAAATTCTAACAATATGAAAACACAGATTCAATTTGATTTTTGTAATTCTATTCTATTTTAATTAAAACTAAATTATCAAACAATTAACTTTAAAATAGTGAGAACGAATTCAAGATCTACTAACACTAGGATTTGCGAATCCACCAACACTTTCCTTAATCAAATATCCGTTTAACCGTTTTAGCTTATAATTACCACATATTGAAAATCGGCGTTCCTAAAATAATCAAAAGTTTCTCTCGATGGTCAATCAATTCTATATGTTATGCGAACCTAATTATCTCTAATTAAGTTTCGAACATAAACACATGCATTAAAATCTCAAAAACACCTAAATGGATTTCATAAAATATAATAGTAATTTCTATCTATTATTGGACCCTATGTTATTCAATACCACGTGTTTAATCTATATTGAATCATCGACTTCAATATAAATCACAATATATTCTAATGGTGATCGGCATTAAAATAATAGAAAAACTGCATAAAGAATAATCAACACAAAAGCAATTAATTACTAAAACGGAAAAAACTTCTAATTAATTAAAAATCATGAAGTTTCATCGTTCATCCTAGAAAAAATTAGTTTAGCCGGACATGATTTCGTCAATTATGACAATAATTGACTTCATCATGATCCGGCGAAAGAAAAAGAAGAAGAAATAATTACAACCCGTGACTCTGGATGAAGAATCTTCAATCTCGTGCCTTGAATCTTCGATTTTCCTCTTCTATCTTGTTCTCAAAATTCGTCTCTCTTTGTTCTGGCTATTATCTGGCTTTTATAATGCTCTCTAAAGACTCCAAGACGTGTGCTAAGTAGTTGAATTCGATTTGGAGTTGTAGAATTCTAATCCTATTAAGACACTGCCAAAACTGGTGCCCGTTATGCCCTTGCGATCGCATGGTTCAGAACCATGCGATCGCATGGTTAACTTGTTTTGCATTCTACTGATTTTTGGTCCACCTAGTGATCGCAGAGATGTTTAACCATGCGATCGCATGGTTAACTTGGCTGTAGATCCCGTTTTCTTCCTTTAATATTTGCATGTCGAGCCCCTAAAGTATCTTTTCTTAGCCGCTTGAGTCCCTTTTTTCTATTTGCTCTCTTTTCGCCGATTGACCTTTGAATTTGAATATTTCCTAAATTAATAAGAAAACAACATGCAATTGAACTAAAAATAAGTAAAAGTACTCATAATCGTCCTTTTTATGAGCTCGAGATAAGTACAAAATTGTACTTATCACGTAACAAAGCTAGATTGGTGGCTCAAGGTTATAATCAAGAAGAAGGTATTGATTTCAAGAAACTTTTGCACCGTTGCTAGATTAGAATCAATTCGCATGTTTCTTGCTTTTGCTTGTCATAAGAATTTTACTCTCTTTCAAATGGATGTCAAAAGTGCATTCTTGAATGATTCCATTCAAGAAGAAGTTTTTGTTGAGCAACCACCCGATTTTAAAAATCATAAGTATCCGGACAAAGTTTTTAAACTTAGAAAAGCCCTTTACGGTTTAAAACAAGCTCCTAGAGCATAGTATGAGAGATTAAGTAAATTTCTCTGATCAAATGGCTTTTTAATGGGTAAGGCGGGTACAACATTATTTATAAAAACCAAAAGGACTGATATGATAGTTGTCCAAATTTATGTTGACGATATCATTTTTGGTGCTACTAACATTTTCCTATGTGAAGAATTTTCTAAGTGCATGAGTAGAAAATTTGAGATGAGCATGATGGGTGAACTCAAGTTCTTTCTTGGACTTCAAATCAAACAAACTAATGATGGAATATTCATTAGTCAAACCAAGTATATCTTGGATATGCTCAAAAGTTAGAAATGAAAGAATTGAAGCCAATGAGCTCATCAATCAAATTAAATAAAGATATGATTGGATCCCTTCTTTATTTAACCGCTAGTATGCCCGATATTATGTTTAGTGTATGCTTATGTGCTAAATATCAATCTAATCCTAAGAATTCCCATCTTAGTACCGTAAAAACACATTTTTGGTTATCTTAGTGGAACTAGATCTTTAGGTCTTTGGTATCCCAAAGAAACTCATTTTGATTTACTTAGTTATTCGGATGCCGATTGGGCTGGTTGCACAATTGACCGTAAAAAGAACTAGCGGAACTTGCCATTTTTAGGCTTTGCTTTAGTTTCTTGGTTTAGTAAGAAACAAAATTACATTGCCTTATCAACCGGCCGAGTATATATCCGCCAGTAGTTGTTGTGCTCAAATCCTATGGATGAAAAAAACTCTAAATGATTATCACATTTCCTTTGAAAAGTTCCTATTATGTGTGATAACACTAGTGCCATCAACTTATCTAAAAATCCTGCTTTGCATTCTCGCATCAAACACATCGAGATTAAACATCACTTTTTATGAGATCATGTTCCAAAGGGAGATATAACTTTGGAGTTTGTAAACACTCAAAACAATTGGCGATATTCTCACAAAACCATTAGCACTGAAAGATTTTCATACATTCAACGATGTTTAGGTATAATTGATGAATGTGAAATATGTGGCTAACTCTTTATATTTCCTATAATTGATTGCATTTTATATGACCAACATGTTTTAAAATTATTTAACAAAGGACCAAATCATTGATTTTGGTAAAAAAATTTAAATTAGTCCAACCGGACGACCGTTATTTCAAACGGAAGTCCGTATGAAGTTAAACGGATGAACCAATTGATCATTCGGTTCATCATTCGTCTAAACAGAGACTTTTGCCAAAATTAAAATTTTTTAACGGTTGACCATTTCACTTAAACGGATGTCCGTCTAAAATAAACGGACGACCGTAACATCATCCGTTTGAACAAAGAGTTCAATTTCAAAAATTCAGTTCAAACGGTTGACGGTCTGACGTTTTGGTCGTTCGTCTCAGCGGAAATCAGGGTTTTAACTTAGAAAATTTTCAAATTTCTTCATTCTAACTTCGCGCGAACCATGGTTTTCTCTCCAAATCTTCTTCCAATCTTCCTAAAATCTTTCCAATTTACACTCAAAATCACAAAACCCATATCATTTCACACTAAAATTCGAAAAATCCCCAATTTTTGTCCACAAAATCATCCCATTTCTCAAACGGACGAACTCAAACCCTAGATTCAAATCATCCATTTCCAACACTATGCCTCGGGTTAAAATGGCTGCCAAACGTCCTAGGAGGGAAAGACTACCTTCTCCATCCTCTGAAGAAGAGGATTCTTCCTCGGAAATTCGAATGGCCAAATGTCCCGTCCTCATCGGTAAGAACGTTGATCTTGCCTCTTTTTCTTTTGAAGCCCCCTCCTTTCACATAGAGGATCTTTTCGTAGGGATGGGTTGGGTTAATATTGTCACACTAAATAAAAAAGCCTACCGGACCATTATGAAAGATTTCTATAAATACATGACTTTTTCATCGGGAGCGGGTATTTCTTGTCTTGTTAGGAACAAACGAATTCACATAACTCCTGACCTTATACGGTCTATTCTTCATCTTGAGGATGGGGGTATGCGTTTTTATACCACCAAACCATTCCTCTACGTGAGGGATACAATCTGATCGAGGCTTGTTGTCGCGTCACCGACAAGCACTTTGAGGCTGCCGTACGTCTTAGTTCAAACCAACTTACTCTACCATGTCGTGTTCTCCATAACATCATCACCCACATTATTGTCCCTCGAAAGGGTCATCTTGATGAAGTTAATCTCTACGACGTATTTATTCTTGATTCTATCTTAGTTGGTCGTAAACTCGATTTCTCCTATATCATGTTAAATTTCATGGACACCGTTCTTCACGGTACTAGAGCTAAGGCATTACCATACGGCATGATCCTTACCAAAATTTTCCAACATTTAGGTGTTCTGTTTCGTGACACGGTAGCCCAAATTCCCAAAGCCACCGACACCATCAATATTCTTACCCTTCGACGTATGAAAATCGTCAAGGAAAACGGGCAATGGGTGGCAAAGTCCAAGGGGTTTGACAATGAGTCCGGCCTTTCTACATTGCCATTTGAGGATGAGGAAGAAATGGACGAAGGTGACGATACCGAACATGCTCCTCCTCCACCTCGACCACGTTATCAATGGCTGTCATCCTCCACTTTCAGCTTCAACGAGGACCACTTCAATCTTTTAAATGGTCGGATCGACTCACTTGCATCTACCGTCGATGGCCTACACCATGCCGTGAGTGACCTACAAAATACGGCGGCCACCATACAAACTATGGTTGGCGGACTACAAACCTCGGTAGACGGCATAACGACTTTGCTTCATGCTCTTCACTCCCATCTCGGCACCGAATTTCCTCCGCCTCCTCCGTCGACGACCTAGTTTATTTCTTTTGTTTTTGTTTTTTTTTTGTCTCTATGTTTTTGAAAACAATCTTATGTTCTAGCTTTCATTTATGTATGATTGTTTTTAGATTTCAATTTTATTAATGAATGGCATATCTTGTTTCATTTAAGGGAGAATATGTTTTTACCTTAATGTTTCGATTATGTCTTTTTGTTTATGTCAAAAGGGAGAAAATATGTGAGGTGAGATGAATTTGATGTGATGTGAGATGAATTTGAAATAAATGTGATGTGATAAATTTGATGAATATAATGATACATAAATGTATTGAAAATTTGACAATATTTGACAATTGACTTGGACACTTGATACGTGATCAAATTGGCAAATCAAATAAAAATGATATCATAAAAATTCATCAAACCATGATTGCTTGAAAAAGAAAGTGGGAATATATATGCTTTATTCTATCTCATTAGTTTATATTCTCACATTGTTTGTCATAATAAAAAGGAGGAAATTGTTGACCTATTGTTAACTTTAAACCTTAATGTTTTGATTATAACAAACAAATTGGTTATGCTTACTAACAATCTATTTTCAAGTAATATTCAAAGTACTACAAATCAAACTCCCAAGCAATGACAAGATCAAAGTCAAATCAATACAAGAGTTCAAGCATCTCAAGATTCAAATTCAAGACTCAAGATCAATATCGAAGAACGATTTCTAGATAAAATTGTAAAGGTATTAACTCTTTGATCTTTAGCAATTAAATGAATGAAAGCTCAAAATATTTTTATGCACAAAACATATGTCATTATCACTTGCATAAAATATTTTCATCAAAGCCAAAAATTAATTTTTAAAAAAGCGAGAAACGGTCATCCGTTTGATCATCCGTTTGAACCGGTCGACCGCTTGAATGTCACTCTCCAAAAGTGTCCGCTCGATTTTTACAGTTCAACGACTAGTTCTGACCAATCTGACCGGTCGACCGTTTGGTCATCCGTTTCAACAGAAAGTGACAAAAATTGATCTCTATAAATACCACTTCATTTATTATCATTGAACAACACTTACAAGAGCATTTATAGAGAGAATCATTTTGAAAAACTTCATTCAAAGCTTCGTCATATTTATATCTTCAATATCTTTCATTGAAAAACTTTGTTTGATTATATCAAACTTTTGATTCATCATTATCAACAAAGTTTTCTTCTAACACTTGAGCTTTCCTCATCTATTACTATTCATTAAAGTGTTGGTCTCTCTTAGAACTAAACTTGTATTTATCATTCATCAAGAGAGAAATACTCAAATCAATTTCTTTATATTTTTAGGTCATATTGAGGTCCCTTGAAAGCTCAATATTGTATGAGAATCGGTGTTCCTTGTTTGTAAGTCACCGGATATATTGTAAGGGTTTGGATTCCACCATAAGTCAATCAAAATAGTAGAAAGGCTCTGCTCGTGTTAGAGAGCTTGGTAACGGAGGACGTAGATAATTGGTTGGATCGAACCTCCATAAAAATATCGTTTACACTTTCTCTTCTATTTTACTTACTTATATTGTTCTTATATTTTTGTGGATTAATTTTTATCATACTTTGAGAATATTTTTCGAAAAAGTTTGAGAAAACCAATTCACCCCCCACTTGGTTAGTTATTCTTGAGCTATCACTAAATTGAAGAAAAAAGTGCATTTTCTATGAGTTTCCGTATTGGACTTCTACAGAGCTCAAACATGACATCGATATTATGCACGTAGAGAAGAATGTTTGTGATAGCTTGCTCGGCACAATTATGCGCAATCCATCCAAATCAAAAGACACAGTCAATGCGAGGTACGATCTGATGTAATTAGGGATCAAAAGAGAGTTGCACTTGTATCAGAACGAAAATAGGTGGATGAAGCCTGCCGCATGTTACACCATGTCGTCTTCAAATTGTAAGAAGTTCGTAAATTTATCCGATCGGTTGAGTTTCCAGATGGCTTCGCTTCTAATCTTCGGAAGAATATTGCTCCTAATGACAGCCGTATTATCGGGTTGAAGTCACATGATTGCCATATTACCATGCAACGGTTATTGCTAGTCGGATGTCGGGTGTTCTTAAATAAAACAATTTCCACGACAATTTTTGAACTGTACACGTTCTTTAGAAAGCTTTGTGCAAGAACACTAAAGGTTAGCGACATGATAGCTTCCCACGATCACCTTGTACTCATTCTCTGTAAGTTGGAATGGATATTTCTGCCAGCCTTCTTCGACATCATGATTCACCTCGTAATGCATTTACTAGAAGAGGCAATCCTTGGAGGACTAGTGCACATGAGATGGATGTATCCATTCGAGCGATACCTGAAGAAATTGAAGAGCTACGTCAAAAATCGAGCTCGGCCCGAGGGATCAATAGCTGAAGGGTATGTTGTGGATGAGGTATTGACTTTTTGTTCGAGGTACTTCGAGGACATAGGGACAAGGTTCGACCGACCAGACAGAAACGAGGATGCTACTGTTCCACATACACAACTTTCTATTTTTCAGTCGCAGTGTCACCCACTTGGAAAGTAGTCACCAACGACGTTTCCTACTCAAGTTCGAAATCAAGTGATTTTTTACGTCATGAACAACTGTATTGAAGTTGAGCCATTCTTGCAGTAAGACGGCGTTAATTCCTGATTATTATTCCTTTATCTCGAATTAACTTTATCATTTGAAACGAACTAATGAACTTTGATCTTCCATACTTTGTTCAAGAAACATAGGCAGGAACTACTGAACAATGGCTGTCCAAACATCGAACTAGTGCACAGAAGAGACTTTCACGGTTGGTTCTACAGAAAGGTAAACGAACATCGATCGAATAAAATTGCAAGATTTCAACATAATTTCTTTCAATAACTGAGAATAATTCTCGTCATGCAGCTATATGCACCGCGCCAAAGCCACAACCATCAAGTTTCTCATGAGTTATTTACGTTGGCCAGTGGATGTTACCAGCAGGTTATGTCATACACGACTTGTATTATCAAAGGAGTTCGGTTCCTGACATATGATCGTGATATTAGAAGAAAAACTCAGAACAGTGGTGTGTCCGTCCCAGAGACTGGAGGTGAGATTTACTACGAACAGCTGTAAGATACACTGGAGCTACAGTATGGACTGAAACTTTTAGTTTATCTGTTCGATGCAAGTAGTTTAGGTGTGATGGAAGACGGATGGTAACTGAGAATAATGTTACCAGTATTGACATCAGTGCAGAGGCGTTCAAGGATGATCAGTTTATACTTGCGAGCCAAGCACAACACGTGTTCTACATTGAAGATCCATCTCGTGGTCCGAACTGGCGAGTAATACAAATTGTCCATCATAGGAGCACGTGGGACACAGTGGGAGATAACATCACAGAAATTGACCTGCTCCACAATAACTACTCTTCTAATTTATCTCTAGTCGTTGATCTTGGCAACATAGAGCATGTATCCTTGCACAATGATGATGAAGCTGATGAGATAGAAGCATCGGTTATCAAGAGAGCCTCGTTAGATACTGCAGGAGAAACTTTGTTTATAAACGACGATGATGTCGAAGACGATACAAATGTAGAATACGAAGATGACGAAACATGGAGTGAAACCAATGAGGACGTCAGTGACGATGATGAGGATCAATCGTATCATGATAGTGAATCAGATTGAAATGTTATTGTGCATCACTAAATTTTATGAAATAAATTTATAAAAATGTATGTTCAAATTGTTGTTACTGTTTTCGACTTGAATGTTTGTCGTTCATACTATCATTGCTATTGGTCAAAACGCGAGTTTGGATGGAGTTTCAAAGATTTGTGGACGTAATGTAGGACAAAAAGGTCTCGCAATTGTACAAAAACATGCTCTGGGGACCATTATATCTAACTTCAGAAAACTTGAAGGACTTATGTTGCAAATAAAATTAGATGAAGTTGAAATAAAAGAAAAATTATGAGGACCCAAATGAAAAATATTTAAAGTTGAATGACCTAAATGCAAATAACATTGCGATCGACATTTATAGCATGTTTAAAACATATAATATATTAAATTAAATATGAAAAATGCACTAAAAAGAGAAATATTTTTAGAATATTTTTAGACTCAACAATAGTTTAATATTTTTGTATCATTGAATTTGTTAATTTATACTTTAATATTTTAATTATAAACAAGTAAATTTTTTTTTGATAAATTTAAAAATAAAATTATTGATAATATTAAATATTAATAATTAATAATTATAAAAATTATTTCAAATAAAAAACCCCCTTCAAATGAGATATCAACATTTAATTTTCTGTATTGTATTGTCAATAGCGACGACATATGTCGTCGCTATATTCCTGAAAATTGGGCGCCACGTTTTAGGTGCGTGTTCTTAAAAGTTAAAAAAAATGTCGTCGCTATTGAGTCAGACCTTTTAATTCACGCCAGACCTTCTTCTTTTCCATTTTTGCTGTGCTTCCTTCTTCCTCTTCCAGTAGCAAATACGCACTTCTTCTCTGTTGCCGCCTTCTCTCCGCCATCTGCCGTCGTCTTCTCCCGCCTCCGCCATCGTCTTCTCCACCGTTTGCCGCAGTAAGAAAGGTAAGCATTCAAAAGAATTTTTTAAGTTTTAGTTTGTTTGGATTTTTTGATTTTTTGATTTTTTGATTTTGTTGATTTTATAGAATTGATGTATTGAGTTGAGGACAAGGAGTTGGAGTTGGGTTTGTTAAGTAGAGTTGGATTTAGGAGCATTTTAGAGATTGAATTGTAAAAACCAAAAGTTTATGGACTAATTTGTAATAAAATAAGTTTAGGGACTAAAGTTGAATTATGGAATGTTGTAAATTTTGGAACTGATTTTTGTACTGATTATGGAATGTTGTAAAATTTTGGAACTAATTTTTGTACTGATTTTGGACTGGTTATTAGACTGATTTATGCTTATTTGTAATTTTCCTTTAGTTTAGGGACTGATTGCCAGTAGCTTATTTTTGGATTAGTTTAGGGACCAAAGTGAAATAAAATATAATACATTCAAATTTTCACATAAATTCAAAATTTAGGGACTTATTTGCAATAAATAAGTTTAGGAACCAAAGTGAAATAAAATATAATACATTCAAATTTTTACATAAATTCAAAGTTTAGGGACTTATTTGTAATAAAATAAGTTTAGGGACCAATTTGAAATAAAATATAATAAATTCAAATTTTTCCATAAATTCTAAGTTTAGGGACTTATTTGCAATAAAATAAGTTTAGGGACTTATTTGCAATAAAATAAGTTTAGGGACCAATTTGAAATAAAATATAATGCATTCAAATTTTCACATAAATTCAAAGTTTAGGGACTTATTTGCAATAAAATAAGTTTAGAGACCAAAGTAAAATAAAATATAATACATTCAAATTTTCACATAAATTCAAAGTTTAGGGACTTATTTGCAATAAAATAAGTTTAGGGACCAATTTGAAATAAAATATAATAAATTCAAATTTTCACATAAATTCAAAGTTTAGGGACTTATTTGCAATAAAATAAATTTGGAGACCAAAAGTTTAGGGACTTATTTGCAATAAAATAATTTTAGGGACCAATTTGAAATACAATATAATACATTCAAATTTTCACATAAATTAAAGTTTAGGGACTTATTTGTAATAAAATAAGTTTAGGGACCAAAGTGAAATAAAATATAATAAATTCAAATTTTCATATAATTCAAATTTTAGGGACTTATTTGCAATAAAATAAATTTGGGGACCAAAAGTTTAGGGACTTATTTGCAATAAAATAAGTTTAGGGACCAATTTGAAATACAATATAATACATTCAAATTTTCACATAAATTAAAGTTTAGGGACTTATTTGTAATAAAATAAGTTTAGGGACCAATTTAGAATAAAATATAGTACATTCAAATTTTCACATAAATCAAAGTTAGTATGGTCGATGTGATGTTCGTAATTACGTCATGTGTTAGTATGGTCGACGTGATGTCGCACGCAGAGGTGATGGTGCGCAGTGAGATCCTCCACGCTGCCCATCTCACCTTCCGCTTCGACCGCGAGTTTGGTAACACTTTTCGCTCAAATTATAATTATTTATTATTTTATATATATCGTTGAAAATCGTATGATAAATACAATTTTCAATTTTTTCATTTTCAGCACCCCCGCCAAAGCGACGGGTATCTCTCGAGGCATCAACCTTGAGATGGTTTGGCAGGCTAACGAGAAGATGCCACTTCATATCGCGTTCGACACAATGCAGCCGATCGGGAATAACGCGAAGTACTTCACGCGCTTGGTTGGGAACCAAGTGAGATTCACCGTGCCCCCGTGCTACCATTCATGGACAGAAGTTCCAGAGGAGCAGCGGGCACGGTTACGTTGCATTATCGAGGTATGAACTTAAAGTAGTTTTGTTATTAGTAGACTTAATAAATAATTGTTCCACGACTTCTACATTAACGTAATTTTTTTCACTCTTGTAGAGCTACTTCGATCTGCAGGGCGATCGGTCGCCCGATGAGTACCGGGACAAGATATGTTGCCAGAGATCGTCTGGCAGCCGATCATTATCGCGATTACAAACTCAAGGCGCATAATCACTTAAAAGCGCATGGACCGAGCCGACCATACGGCGAGATGTCCGACGAGGACCCAAGTGTAAGTGCATTGACTTCTTCACCACCCTACTTTTCGTGGTAATGTATTGTTTATATATTTTTACGATATTTTATATACTTTTTAACTATTGCATTTTTTGCTAATAAATTATATGTTATACCTTCAAGAACGGTCCTCCAAAAAATAAGGCCAATCGAGGTAAGGCTAAATACCCGAGTGTGCAGGGGTTGAAGAGCTTCTCTCCACGTTACGATGAGGTACAACATATAAATTTTCAATATCATTATACATATTTTCACTACATTACGTAAAAATGTCTACTAACTACATTTCACGCTTAAATTATCAGAAGCGGACCCCCGAGACCTAGCGAAAGGGTCGGGGATTATTGAATCGTTCCGGACGTTTCACACCTTCCGGGATGACAATTGGGTGAACCAGCAGGCAGCTGGTGACTATGTGAAGATTTTTAAATTATGTGAATATCATTTTATCTGACATGCATGATATTATTATTTATTATTATTTTTTGACCGAACAGATAAACTTATTGAGTTGAGAGAGACTCAACATATACAGGTCGCCTCCAATGGCACGTCGTTAGACGAGCGTGCTATTGCAAAGGAGGTTCTCGGAGAACGACGAGGTCACGTCGTGGGGTTGGCCGGGTTCAAGGACACCAGCTCTCCTCACTAGATTCGATCGCCGCATCGTATGCCCCACAAGGAACTTTCTATCGCCTCCGGAGACTCCCGAATAACGATCTTCGCTTGCCATGTACGAGGATCACTACGCCAAATGCAACGTGAAATTGAGGTTCGAAAAGTAGAATACCGGTTGTGCTTTATGGAGGAGGAGAACGGGGGCGAGGACGACGGTTTTGAGGGTCCAGAGATTTTTAGAATTTTTATTTGGAAATAAAAAAAAAATTAAAAAAATTCAAAAGTTTATAGCGGCGACATTGTCGTTCTTTGTAGTAAAAGAAAACAATTAAGCTATATGAGAAGGACGTATGGCGATTTAGATAATAGCGACATTTTTCACGCCGCTATTATTTCGTATAATAACAAATGACTTTTATGATGACTTTGTCGTCCATTTATATCTTTTCGAGATATAGACCACGACAATGTTGCAATGAAATTGTCGCCGTCGCTAAAAAAAATTAAAGGGACGACTTTTGATGATTCAAAGAATGACATATGTCGCCGTTATTGACCTCATTTCTTGTAGTGCCTTTTCAACTAGACCTCATACATTTGACACAAGTTTTTTCTAAATGACCATACGTTAGTGGATTCTCGTACATTAATTTTTGTAAAATTGCTATTATGATTACTTTCGCTTTCCTCTAAGTTAAGTTTGGGATCCACAATAGATATTAATATAAATAACATAGGCAACTCTTCACAATATTTTTTAAATTTAGCTTCCATCACATATATAATATTAGAAAAAATAGCAAAATCCTTATACCTACTAAAATTGTTAGCAATTTAATAGAAATGATTAAGAACTAGTGGAGTAGTTAGATAATATGCACTTAAACATGTATTTGTTAAGGCGATTTTTTTTTTTCAAAATAAATAAACATTATGTAACCTATAAAATGTGTATTTAGAATTAATCGACTTTAACTTCTTTTGTAACAAATTTTTAAACAAAATCACCAAATCTTAAAAGTATAAAATATATAGGACTTTCTCAATACATATGCACGCCCGGACTTGAGATGAAGCCCAAGAGGTGAACGCATAATCCCAAATTCTTTGGGGTCCAAACTTTTCTATTTTATTTTAATTTTTTTTTGGAAAAAAAAAGACCATAAAAAATTAAAACCTTAGTTGAGTGACAACAAAGCAGTTATGATAGTGAAAGTTTTATAATGGTTTCCCCAACTATACAATTTGTTATTTTTCTTTATTTTTAGGGAAATTTGCACAATTAATCCATAACATTTAGTGCCTCTTGAAAATTCTTCTCCAATGTTTATAATTAGACTTTTCAATTCCCAACATTTGGTTTCATTTACATATTTCATTATTTTAACATAATTCCGTAATTTTTGCACGCGAGATACACGAGCTAATTTTTCTAGGGTGGCAAAAACTATGCTTAACACCTACTCGCCTTTCAATTTTTTTTTTTTTCATTTTCACTTTCAAAATATGAGAGAACTTTTTTTTTCTTTTACGCACAAATCTTGTCAAAATTTAGTTGAATCACGACCATTTTATGAAGAAAGTTGTGCAAAATGTTCGAATAAGACGAATCTGCACTTCATGACCAAATGTTGGGTTATTTTCATATTTATGTGCACACGTAAGTATGATTTCCATTTATCTTTCTAATTTCTAAAAAACCTTTATGAAGAAAAAAAATTGAATGCACGCTACGATTTAAAGACCTAACTTTTAAAGTTTAACTTAAATATAAAAATATTAAATTCAACCACGTACATATATGTCTTAAAATAACCAAATATATGCATACATAATCTAATTAAAGACGTATAAATGATAAACAGGCTTCTCAAATGTGATTTATAGAATGAGAGATATGGTTTTCTTCTAAATCACATTATTTATTATTATTATTATTATTTGAATTTCTTCATATTTTTGTGTAATGTTGATGTAAATTATATGTTATTTTAAAGAAGCAAACAACCATTTGCTTATGATTTTCTCTAATGTTGATGTCTAGAGATGTGGGTGTGAATTGGACTTCATATGTAATGGCCAACACTGATTGTGTTTGAGTATGTGTTTAATGTTTATGTGGGTAAACCATTGTCTCAAATCTTTTACATCTTAAAATTGAACTCCGAAACTTAACATAAATTATTGTTTTCGAGACGAGCTATGGTTGCCATAGTACATATTGTACTATTCCACTTATTATTTACACGTACCAATAGAATCCACAATATATGAGTAATTAAAAATAATTTTAGCACTATCAAACATGCGCTCAATATCGCTCTCTCTAGTTTTTTCAATAACAGCTTGAATGCATATGCATTTTAATGCCAAGTTCTCTCTCTCTCTTCATCTTAATTTGCTTGCAATTAATCAATTTTACGTAATTTCAAGGAAGAAAACACCGATTTTCTTGGAAAATGGATGTGAATTATGTAGTTTGTTTTACAGGTTCTCAAGAATTTCACATTGAAGTTTACTTGCCATGCCGCCATGATCTATCTTGGTAAAATGTAATTAACCAACACCTTCTCTCAGTCTTTCTATGTTTTGTGGGTCTTTCTATGTGCATTTGCGATCCTCATTGAATTATGTATTTTGAGTTTTACACGTTCTACAAGAACTTTTCACATTGAAACCAACACTTTCTCGTGTCTCTTTCTACTTTTGTACGCCTCTCTCTCTCTCTCTCTCTATATATATATATATATATATGTGTGTGTGTGTGTGTGTGTGTGTGTGTGTGTGTAACTCTATGACTTATATATGTGTGGGGTGGGGTGGGGTGGGGTGGGGGGTGGGGTGGGGTGGGGTGATACAAAAAGACACATATCTCTCAGTATTGCATTGTGAGTTTGTTTGACAATTCCATGCATGAAAAGTGAAAACCCTAAATTTCTAGAGTTCAGATATGCTGTTCCAAATACATGTCTTTTAATCGTTTCTCCTAATAAAAATCTTACACATTATCAAATAAACATATGAAGATATTAATATGGACAACATTGAATTCATTCACAATTGTCATTATTGATGATGTGTAAGATTTTCATTGAGAGATAGCTAAGATGACATGTATTTGGGACAACAGATTTTGACTCAATTTTCTAACCGTTTGATTGTTTAGCAGTACTATTTAAGGGCTTCGATTGTTTGACTTATCAAGAGTCTTATTATGCACACGTTTGGAGTTGCTTAAATTATAGCTGATCAAATATACTTTTTATTCACACATTTCGTAGGACCCACAACTTCAACAACTTATAATTTCAATACTTAAAAAATAATTTCAGCACTACCAAGTACCAAACATGCGCTATATCTATATCTTCCAATCTCAATCATACAAGTTAATTTTTTTTTTTTTTTTTGGTTTGATAGGTGAATTGTGCATTTTATAAAATGATAGTAATTAGATTTTAGGGTAAGACTTAGATATTCATTTTAAAATGTCAATCCTGTTAAGAAGAGTAGTCCACATTTTTATATGCTTAGTTATTTATTTTATCATTTCGATGTGAATTTAACATACTCTACTTGTTTGAAAACACAAATATTAAAAAATCTAATCCTAAGTTAGACTGAAATTGTTGACGTGCGAAATAAAGCTCGCTTAAAGAGCCAAAAGAAGGGCCTGTGAATCTATATAGCCCAAGACATCGCCCCAAGCTTAGTAAATACCCAAGATTTGGGCGAGTGAAACGTCCCATCATCGCGTAAAGTAACGATTATTAAACAGTTACTAATCATCTTATCACATCTCCATGTTTCACAATCTAAGAAGTTATAAAAGGTTGAACCATGAAGTAATGACAGTAGTTAATACAGCAGTTTCTGATAAATCGGCCATTATAGATAGAGGAAGTGGTTAGTTATTGGGCGACGATCAATTTTGATACAAGATTGAAAGAAACCGTTTTAAGGAAGTATAAAAAGGAAAAGAGATTGAAGACACATGCCTGATCAATCATTCTCAAAAAACAGAGAACTATGTAATTTCATTTCCTTTCAATGTTCTTATAAGCTTTATTTACATTGTATTCCCGTGTGCTTGTTCCCCTTGGAGGCATTTTGTTTTGTTTTTCTTCTTTTCTTATAATTGTAATATTCATAAATAAAACACACATTGTTGGGACTTTGTCTCAAAAGGTTGTTGTCCCTTACACATCGTCTGAATCTTTTTAATTGTTAGCGAAAGTTCATTTCTGCGTGAAACAACTTGGCACTCCCGGTGGGACCCTTTGGTGTTAGAGGATACATGAAGTCAAACAATATGCCTTATAAGAATTCAGATAAGAAGCCAACAAATCAACGAGTAGTCCATTCTGTAATCGAGCGATATGAGGAATAGCAAAATACTTCAGGAACAGAGGGACATAATCAAAGTCGTTATAAACCAATGACAGAATTGAGTCTTCGAACCATGCACGCACTGCTTGGTGAACTCAGACAAGATGTTGTTGGACAGGTAAGTCTGCAAAATGTTCATAATATGGAAAAGTTTATCCAAAATGACAATATACACTATGATAACATGGCCAAACAATTAGACACTTTAAATGAACTTATGAATAAGTTAGTGGGCCAGATATGCCAACCAAATTTGCCAAGTATATGAAATCACTTCCAAGCTAGAACGATTGTGGGGGCATAACTCTCCAGTCTTAAGTCCAAATCAGAGAATAGAACCACCTTTTATACCTTCAATGTCAAATTCAGGAGGAGATGGAATGCCAAATTTAGGTCATAGTAATGGGGCATTTAACCTGATGGTAGCCCGAATGCAAGAGAAAATATCCAAAATATTGGACAAAATGTCACACGTGTTAACGATGGGAGAAATGTCCAAGTTGATGGCAATAATGTCTTAAATAATGGTAATTTTGCCTCAAATCCAAGGCTAAATAATAGGCCTCAAATGATACCACCGGTAAACCAACCTATAGGTATCCCATATGATCCCAACGTGTTGTTGAGAAACCAAATCACAGAGATAATGCAAGATCAGATGGCTTTTGAGATGCGTCCTTTTATTAGGCCGACCTATAGGAAGCCATATCCTGATTGGGTAGATCAAGCATACCCATGGCCTAGAGGATACAAAGTGCTAGAATTTTCATTATTCACTGGCGTGGGAGAAGTCTCTACGCTGGAACCTATAGAGCGATTCACATTACAATGTGGTGAAGTAACTGATTATCACAAAATGAGGTTGTTTCCTAGTTCATTAACATGAGTAGTTTTCTCATGGTTTATTAATTTTCCAGCAAATTCTATTCAGACATGGCAACAATTGGAACAATTGTTCTACGCTCAGTTTTATAAAACTGAGTCTGAAGTTACTTTGACCGATTTGGCAAATTTACGATAAATGCCGACTGAATGGGCAGAAGTTTTTCTTCAAAGGTTTAAAACAGCCAGGAGCAATGTTTTTGTACCTTTACCTCAAAAGGAATTTTTTAAAATCGCTCAAAGTTGTTTAAGCTTTGACTTAAAAAAGAAGTTTCACGACAGGAATTTCCTGACCTTTTTCAGTTGGCGGACAATGTGATTAGGTATGAACGTTTAATAAGAGAAGAAGAACAAATGAAAAACTCTAGCAAATGGACTTATTATAGAGACCCGAACTTTGATGTTCATATTGTTGATGAATATTATGATCAGACCGAAGTATGTTTGGCCGAATTGGTTAAAGGAGATGCATATGCTTGTCCTTTGGTGATCAAATTAGGAATATCAATAAAAAATGAGCCTATGAGGGATGAAAACAAAAAGGCTATAATGTTCTTATTTGATGTAGCCAAAGCTGATATTATATTTGATAGATTGTATAAGGACAAACAAATAAAATTGAGCGATAAGTATAAATCGCCAAATCCTGAACAAATTAAGGATAAAAAATATTGTAAGTGGCACAATGCATGGTCTCATACGACTAATAATATTTTGGTTTTTCGTCATGTATTACAGGATGCTATCGAATTAAGGCGAATATCTTTTGAAGCTAAGAAGAAGATGGCAGTGGATGAGAACCCTTTCCCACGGCCACTTGGAATAAATATGATAACAACTGGTTTCAAAAGTGGTTTACCTAAGTTCAAATTGGTAGTAGATGATGGAGATGAGACCCTGAGCCGCATCCCAGTGTTTTTGAACGTCTCAAAGGTAAGGAAATCTTGTGTGCTAGATGTAGAAGATAAGTGAATGAGAATGTAGAAAAAATAGGTGCATGGGGACATCATCATCGTCCTAGTGTGGTTCCAAACTTCCAGCCTATTGGAGGACGAAATGTATTTTATGGAAAACCACCTTTCGAGAGGCAATTCAGACCAATGCACGATAGTAGAACGTTCAGACTACAACCTCGTCAATCAAATGTATGGCATTCATTCCAATATAGTGCAAGAAGGGTGGTACCCTTTAATGAAATGACCAGGACGCAACAAAGGCGTTATCAGAGAAATTATGGACGAATGATAAGGCAACAACATGGGATAGCACGTCCTAAAATGCCTGATTTACTCAAGGTAACTAATAAAGATGGTCTCAAGGATAAGAAGGAAGACAATATGGGAGATTCAATGGAGGAATTACCAGAAAGTTCTTAGCCAACGAGTTCAAAAGTAAAGAAAATGAAGAGGTAGAAAGAGAAAATGATGAGGAAGAAACATGCATGTTGGAATGCGGAGAAGGAATTGGTCAAACATCTCGAGACGTGTATGTGGACGAAGAAGATGATGGTATGACTGATATTGAAGAATAAATTGACCTGGAGATGGAAAGAAGAAGAAGGGGAGTCTCACATAATATTCTATTGAAATAGCTGTATCAAGAAGGTGTCCGAGAGGTGGATGTGTTGGGCGAACCATCTAGATGACCCTTTGATTATTACGTATTATATGGAAAACCTAAGAGAAAGTGAGAGTACCACGCTCTGAAAAGTATGGATCACCTCCAAGGATATTGCCACCCCCTACATGTTGGGTGAACGAAAAATAGGTGCAAGAGGAGAGTGATAGAGAAGTTCAAAAGGCAGAAGATCAGTGCGAAATATTGCACGTAAACCTGGTGCAAGAAATTGATTCCATAGAAGACAAGCAAGAAGTGGAGATAGAGGTAGCTGAAAAGGTCATTTTTAGGAGGCCGACTGTAAAATTAACTAAACACCTAAGGCCACTATATGTGAAAGCTTTAGTCAATGGCATTCCAGTAGCCAAAGTTCTCATTGACAATGTAGCAACTATAAATACTATCCCATCCAGGATGATGAGAAAATTTGCAAAGACAGAGGGTGATATGATCCCAACAGAAGTCATTCTTACGTGCTTCAATGGAAGAGCAACTTTAGCCAAAGGTGTAATGCCATTAGACATAACAGTGGGAACTACTACTAGAACTACGGTTTTCTTTGTAATAGATGGTCCTACTAGCTACAATGTACTATTAGGGAGAGATTGGATTCATGGAAGTCGTTGTATACCTTCGTCGCTCCATCAGTGCCTGGTTTTCTGGAATGATAAAGGTGAAGCAGAAGTGGTACAGGAAGATCATAGGCCCTTTATCGCAGAAGCAAACTCAGTAGAGAGGTTCATGTATGAAGGAAATTATGGACCTGTCAGAGTAATCCAAAATGGGAAAGAAACTCAGATTATCGCACAGAGTGAAGAATCATTTTCAGTAGATGCACTTACTGAAATGTTTGATCAAATGATGCCAAACATAGTGGCCATTGAGGAGTCAGTAATTGGCAAAAAGACAATCAAAAAGTGTTAAAGAATATGGCCAATTTTCAGGCCTTCAAAGCCAAATTAGTGGCTTTCAATAAAGAATGTAAAGAAAAAAATGAAAGAAGAAGCGGCATTAAGGATGCTAAAGAACAAATTAGCAGTGTTCGAGTTAGAGCAGGGTATTAGCCGAGAGATTAATAAGATGGATTGTTTGGAAGAAGAAGTTATGACTACAAAAAATCTGGACGATGAAGTGATGGGGATCACAAAACCCATGCACGCAGCACGCTCAAGCACAAGATCCTTTGATAAAGGTGAACATTGGAGATGGACGAGAAGATCGCCCAACGTTTGTCAGCCAAATGCTTAGCAAAGAGGATTATAACTACTGTTGGAGTTGGGAACGAAAAATGTGGTCATCAGGGGCGACTCCCAATTAGTGATCTATCAATTGATTTGTTATTTTAAGTGCCAAAGTAATTCTGTCATAAGCCAATATGACATCGCTCATGAATTATTGGAAGAATTTGATCAAGTGGAGGTTCAATACGTTAACAGAATGTATAATGACTTAGCAAATAAGCTAGCCCAAATGGCTTCAAGCTATTCAAAGATGCTAAATATGGACTCTACTTGCGAATATGGAGTGATATTACCCGTAGTACAACGAAGGGCGAAAAAGATTGATGTCCATTGCATACAAAATAGAGATGTAATAGATTGGAGAGAAGAAATTAGAAGGTTCTTGAAGGAACCTGATAAGAAGAATGATAGGAAAATAAAATTACACTCATTGAATTACGTGCTGATAGATGAGGAATTATATAAGAAATGCTCAGACGGTGTGCTATTAAAATGCGTAAATTTACAAGAGGCTAAAGTAATTATGGTCGAAGTGCATGAAGGAATATGTGGGGCTCATCAAGCTGGCCAAAGAATGAGATGGTTAATTGTTAAGATTGGATATTTTTGGCCTAAGATGGGCGAATTGTGTGTTCAATATGCTAAAAGTTGTTTAGAATGTAAAAAACATGGCCCGATTCAAAGAATGCCAACAAGAGAAATGACACCTATTATTAAGCCTTGGCCATTTAAAAGTTGGATGATAGATCTGATAGGGAATATTTATCCTCCATCGTCCAAACAACACACATTTGTAATAGTCGCTACAGACTTTTTCACCAAATGGGTAGAAGCGATACCTTTAAAGGAGATCTCTCAGAGGAATATCATAGAATTCATTCGTGATCACATCATCTATAGATTTGGGATACCCCAAACTTTAATGATGGATGATGGAACTTCTTTAAATGGAGATCAAGTGAAAGAATTTTTGAGCGAATTTGGAGTTAAATTGGTGAACTCTACACCTTATTACGCCCAATCTAATGGTCAAGCAGAATCTTCTAATAAGATTTTAAAAAATATCATAAGGAAAATGATAAACGAAAATACCAGAAATTGGCATAAATGTTTAAATAGAGCGTTATGGGCTTATAGAACATCTCCATGTTCAAGCACTAAAGTGACTCCTTTCCAACTTACTTATGGGCAAGAGATAGTGTTGCCTATGGAGATTAACGTACAATCGATTAGAGTATGCTTGCAGAATAGTTTAAGTGATGACGAACACACAGAATTGCTTGCCCAAATTTTATTAGAATTGGACGAAATAAAGTTAGACGTCCTAGATAGATTGCAAGTTCAAAAAAGGAAAATGGCTACATATTACAACAAAAAGGTCATAGCCAAGTTTTTTAGTGTGGACGATTTAGTTTGGAAGACAATACTCCCTTTGAATAGCAATGATCCAAAGTATGGAAAATGGTCGCCTAATTGGGAAGGACCATACAGATTGAAGAATGTGTTACCAAATGGAGCATATCACTTAGAGGATTTGGGTGGTACAAGGCACATGTGGTTTATTAATGGTAAATACTTAAAGAAGTATGTTCCTTCGGTTTGGGATTTTGAATGATTAGAAATTTAATGTACACAGCTATTATGCAAGTGAACAGAATCATTAATAAAATTGGCTACCATAACATATATGGAAATTGGTTGTCATCACAAAATTGAATAAAGCAAAATGAAGAAAGAGATTGTCCTACAAAGGATTAAGAGGTTAACATCTTAATTATAACTTCTCCCAAATAAATCGCATCTGCTCTCTAAGCTTTTCCCATTCGTCGCGCGTCAATAGAAGTAGTGGATAATTCAGCCATAATTTCTTCATCAAGTTCTAGATTTGAATAACGTTCAAACAAAGATTTGGTTTGTTCAACTTCCTGAGGGGCGTTACGTTTCTTAGCAGCCAATATAGCCTTACAGTCGTTCATTTTTACCTGGATCTCCTTCATCTGAGTAGCCAAACTCATCATCAAGGAGTCTTCAACTATGACATCAGAGGAGATTTCATTTAAGCTGTTCTTAGCTTTCTCAATTTCATGATGTAAAGACTCTTTTCATTCATTCAATAATAAACATATTGAGTCTTCTTGGCCTTTAGCTCCACATTTTTGGCCAGCAGAGAGCTTATCTCCTGATGGATGATCTTCAAAGATAATTTAATGTCAGCTGGAAGTTTGAGTGAATGAAGCTCAAGTGCTTAGTCCATTTGATTGCTTAGACGCTCAAATTTATCCCGTTGGCTGGTAGCACTAGCATTAACTATATCCATGTCCATGAAGGAAGTATACTCAAGTACTGCTTGCTTGAGAATGTTCATATTTTCTATGGAGAATGCAGCAGATGCAGCAGAAGGGCGACTGGCCAAAGAAGAACGAGCAGCATGACCTGCCTTAACTCGTTCCCAAGATGTGAATAAATCCTGAATGGAGCATAAAATGGCGTCAGCATCATGTAAAGAAAAAATGCAATTACTTAGCATTTTTATTACAGTAAGCAAAGTGAGCATAGAGGATAAGATAAATGCTATCTCATTGGCTGACTCATCAGTAACTTTGGAGGATGAAGTATGTCACTGGGCGATCCGACCGCTTGTGAAGATTCTCCTTTATCTAGATGTGTTGGTTCTTTCACAACGGGCAAATCGATTGGTGTTTCTACAAAGAATAAACAATGGTAAATGCAAGACCAATGATATGATTAAAGGAAAAAACGATAAATATATGCATATGTTACCTTCTAGTTCAACACTTGGAGGATCAACGCCTTGAAAAGGTGAAGGCTCTCCAACTGGCTGGGCGATTGAAGGTTCTGGCCTTCAAGTTCCTCTTCAGGTAAAATTTCCTCATTGGATGGTATAGATGGGGGAGGGCTAGAAGGAATAGGCGGAATAGAATCTTTCAAATGAGAAGTAGAACCCATCCCATTAAACACAGGTAAAATATTAATATATATGGATTTTTTCATATATAAGTAAGCGAAAATCATACTCTCAAAATACCTTTCTTCTGATGAGGGGAGAAGCGTCGTCATCATCATCATCATCATTATCATTATCATCAGGTCGCTCTAATAGGCCTAAGGCTGGCTGTTTACGGCTGGATGCACCTCTGATGACCCCGATCTGAGCAGGTGGGGAGCTGGATTGGAAGAAAGTCGCTGTAGAGCGTCTAGTATGAATCAGTGGTGATTTTGAAGAAGAATAATAGAGCGTGGGACATCTAGTAGATATAGGCACAGCAGGAATGGGAATAGAAGAAATGGAAGTCCTAGAAGGCCCTGACCCCTCAAGTAAGTGAAAAGCATGATTGACGTTAGTGGCAAATAATCTACGTTTCACAGAAGACCAAAATTGCTAAAAATAGGGTGAACAACAGTAGTAGGATTAAAAGGGGCTAAAGATAACCCAGTCATTAAAGAAGCATTGCGAACATCAATGGTATGTGCTTCCACCTTGGTGATGGTATGAAAACGCTCTTGGAAACTCTTTGAATAACAAGGGGGATGGGCCAAGTTTGGCCAAAACCAAGTTGACGAGCAAAGAATTGGAGAACATAAATTTCAAACCCAGCCTTAGCGTTTGTGCCAATCAAGATGTCATGAAATAACTCTCGCCCAATTAGGTATTGAGCCCAAACGGGTAGGACAACACTTACTTCATTTAAAGTAAGAGGAGGTTGTACATAAATTGGAGTTTGATGGACAGAGAAAGGAAAGAAGGGGAGAATTGAATTTAAATTGTAAAAGAAGGTAAAAACATACCTATTGGACATATCAACAGGGGCTAATTGGTTGATAATCAGCCCGTAGCAACTAACTGACCGAAGAGGAGTTGAAGGGGCACCAAACTGTGGAAAGTATGCTCTCAACCACAGCTGAGCGAGCCAGAGAGGCCCACTACCAGTAGGAGATGCATTAGTTCTCAGTTGATACTGAAGATAAGCCATACGTCTATAAAAAGTGGCCAAAAATAAGGAACAAAAGGTTTAAAGACCTACCATGTGCCAGTTCATGTGCAATGGGCAAATAGGCCATAGAAGGTTTGAGACTAGGCACACAGAGAACATACTTACACAACCAGACCTGAAGAAAAGCCACACGCTCTGCATGAGTAGGTTCACCGCCTGAATTGTTGTAAAGCTCTTGCATTCCTGAATAGGAGTCAGTGAATTTCTTGTCAAACTTTGGGGCAGCGGAAGAGATCAGAATAGCAGGAGAAATGGTGACGCCCAAAGGTGGGAGGTTGACTAAGGCACCAACATCCTTCAGAGTGATGGACATTGGGCCAAGAGGGAAAATGAAGGTATTGTATTCAGAGGACGAGAAAATTAAGGCGATGGGAAAGAGTACAAGATTGTAAAGTGGACGACGTGTAGCAATTTCTAAAAGGTTAGAAATCCTAGCACGATCAAAAATTGCTTTAGTGGTGCTATTTTTCATCATACGTACATGCCAAAGGCAGAAAGTAGTATCAGCTTTGGGCCAGGTACGAATACTTTTATCACAAATTGGCTTTAATGGAAAAGGGTCCAAGAAAGGAGGTTCTTGAGTACAAGGGAAAAGCTGGGCCACAGCTGCTCGCCCAACAGAGTCTGCATCATTAAACGATGGACCCAGATAAAACTCATTTAATTCAGGTTTGGATGGTAAAAGACACGATGGGTTTACGTAAGGTCTAGTCAGAAGTTCTTGGAAATCTTCGAAGATGATAAGATTGTGTGAAGGATTCTTTGAAGTCGCCATTTTATCACAGATTGCAAATTTTCAAAGATGGTAGAGATATGAGTGCCTGAATATGGACTAAGAAGATGAACAGTGTTTCTTTTATAGAAGAAAGAAGATGTGGCGACGTGATGGATGCAGAACGTGGCTGTAGTGGTGCGATGTAGTGGCGTGATCTTGGGTTTATAATAAGTTACGTGGTATTGTGCCTTTTGGAATGCAGAAGATGAAACGCCGCTAGAAAAAAGAGAGATGAATATGGTCAAAATTAATAATCGATATTAATTCGCCATATTGGGAGGTAATTGTTGACGTGTAGAAATAAAGCCTAGTTAAGGAGCCCAAAGAAGGGCCCCAGGTGAATCTATAGGCCCAAGACATTGCCCAAGCTTAGTAAATGTCCAAGATTTGGGCGAGTGAAACGTCCCATCATCGCGTAAAGTAACGGTTATTAAACAGTTACTAATCATCTTATCACATTTCCACGTTTCACAATCCAAGAAGTTATAAACGGTTGAACCATGAAGTAATGGCAGCAGTTAAACATAAGATGCTCTATATTTTAAAGAGTCAATCCTTGAAATTATGATCCAAGAGACTCTCCAAATTAATTTTTTAAAATAGAGTGTGTTTTGCTCTCCAAATTTGGAGAGTCAAACCCACCCTCTATAATTAAATGCATTCAAATAATTTCAATTTTCAATACTCATAGGTTGACTAAATTAAATAGTATATATAAAACAAAATAAAGAAAAATAGAAAAAAAAACATATACTAATAATTAGGAGGCAGGCATATCAAAATAAAATATAGAGAAAAATAATAAATACTTATTGAGAGAAGTAAAATAAAGTGCTAAAAATAAAGAGGTTGTTGAAGTACTTCAAAAATTTTACTCACTAAATTTATATATGCTCTCTAAAATACAAAATATGTTATTTATAAATAGAGAGTTTTTTTGGAGATGCTCTTAGAATTATGCTTCAAAAGACTATCAAAATTAACTTTTTAAAATAAAGAGTGATTTTGACTCTCCATTGACATACTCTTTATAATTAAATGCATTCAGATAATTATAATTTTCAAAACTCATATATAGACTAAATTAAATGTTATATACAAAATAAAATGGAGAAAAGTGAAGAAAAATCATATAATAATTAGGATGTAAGCATGTCAAAATAAAATAGAAAAAAAATAATAAATAATTATTAGTAGAAGTAAAACAATGCGTTAAAAATAAAGAATCTGTTGAAGTACTTCAAAAAATTTAATCTCTAAATTTATATATGCTATTTATAATGCAAAAATTGCTCTTTATATATATAGATTATCTAGATGTGGCAATGAGCTCGTTCTGTTACCCATCGAGCTAGGCTCGCCCCTAGCTTTGCTCGTCTCTATAATTGATGCTCGGTTTATCTTGTTGGCACGTGGGCTTTACGCAAACAATATTTCCTAGAAATTCAAGTATTCTATATTCAAATCTTCAAGCTCTTCAAACATCATTCTGTCAACTTAATTTTGATCCGAAGTTTGGCTTCCTCCTAGTCTTTCTGACACAATAAACTTTTTAATATGTTGGCTTTAAGTCATGACCTGAAATTAGACAGAACCCGACCACATGTACTAAAGGCAGACTTCGATTCTACAGTTGATACCGGAGAGGTGTCGATTATATCGCACGTCATACTTGAAAAAGAATTGAGTATTGATGTTCATTTTAGCTCCACCATCGTAGTATATCAAAATTTGTTCTCTCTTTATCATCAAAATACTTAGCACGTTATGCATACGAAATACCTAGCTAACTCTAAATGTGTATAACTAGAACGGGAAAGGGAAGAAGCAGAAGAAGAACTACTATCATGTTGACTACCCCTAACTAAACTAAGATAACTCTATAAGTTATTATCGTCAAGTGATGACGAATCATGTATTGGAACAGGGGGTCGTATGACGTTCCTACCGACCTTTTCAGCTAGACCTCATACATTTGACATAAGTTTTTTTTCTAAATTACCATACGTTAGTGGATTCTCGTACATTAATTTTTGTAAAATTGCTATTATGATTACTTTCGTTCCCTCTAAGTAAAGTCTAGGGTCCACAATAGATATTAATAAATAACATAGACAACTCTTCACAATATTTTTTAAATTTAGCCTTTATCACATATATAATATTAGAAAAAATTGCAAAATCCTTATACCTATTAAATTTTTTAGCAATTAATAGAAATGATCAAGAACTAGTGGAGTAGTCGGATAATATATACACCTAAACATGTATTTGTTGCGTCGAAAAAAAATTTCAAAATAAATAAACATTATGTAACCTATAAAATATGTAGTTAAAATTAATCGACTTTAATTTTAACTTGTTAACAAATTTTTAAACAAAATCAGTCAAACCCTAAAAGTATAAAATATATAGGACTTTCTGGATACATATGCAGGTCCGGACTTGAGACGAAGCCCAAGAGGTGAACGTAAAATCCCAAATTCTTTGGGGTCCAAACTTTTCTATTTTATTTTTTAATTTTTTTTTTGAAACGAATAGACCATAAATAAATAAAACCTTAGTTGAGTGACAACAAAGCAGTTATGATAGTGAAAGTTTTATAATGGTTTCCCCAACTGTACAATTTGTTATTTTTCTTTATTTTTAGGGAAATTTGCACAATTAATCCATAACATTTAGTGCCTCTAGAAAATTCATCTCCAATCTTTATAATTAGACTTTTCAATCCCCAACCTTTGGTTTCATTTACATATTTCATCATTTTAACATAATTCCGTGGATGTTAATTTTTGCACGCGAGATACACGAGCTAATTTTTCAAGGGATGGCAAAACACTATGCTTAACACCTACTCAATCTTTCAATTTTTTTTTTCATTTTCAATTTCAAAATATGAAAGAACTTTTTTTTTCCTTTTTATGCACAAATCTTGTCAAAATTTAGTTGAATCACGACCATTTTATGAAGAAAGTTGTGCAAAATGTTCGAATAAGACGAATCTACACTTCATGACCAAATGTTAGCGTTATTTTCATATTTATTTATGTGCACACGTAAGTATGATTTCCATATATCTTTCTAATTTCTTTATGAAGAAAAAAATTGAATGCACGCTACGATTTAAAGGCCTAACTTTTAAAGTTTAACTTAAATCTAAAATATCAAATTTGACCACGTACATATATGTCTTAAAATAACCAAATATATGCATACATAATCTAATTAAAGATGTATAAATGATAAATAGACTTCTCAAATGTGATTTATAGAATGAGAGATATAATTTTCTTCTAAATCACATTATTTATTATTATTATTATTATTATTATTATTATTATTATTATTGAATTTCTTCATATTTTTGTGTAATGTTGATGTAAATTCTATGTTATTTCAAGGAAGGAAACAACCATTTGCTTATGATTTTCTCTAATGTTGATGTCTAGAGATGTGGGTGTGAATTTGACTTCATATGTAATGGCCAACACTGCGTGTGTTTGAGTATGTGTTTTATGTTTATGTGGGTAAACCATTGTCTCAAAAGGTTTACATCTTAAAATTGAACTCCGAAACTTAACATAAATTATATATTGTTTTCAGAACGAGCTATGGTTTTCACAAACGTATTGTACTATTTCACTTATTATCTATACAGTCAATAAATCCACAATATGAGTAATTAAAAAATAATTTTAGCACTATCAAACATGCGCTCAATATCATCTCTCTATTTTTTTCAATTACAGTTGAATGCATATGCATTTTAATGCCAAGTTCTCTCTCTCTCTCTCTCTCTCTCTCTCTCTCTCTCTCTCTTATCTTAATTTGCTTGCAATTAATCAATTTTACGTAATTTCAAGGAAGAAAACACTGATTTTCTTGGAAAATGGATGTGAATTATGTAGTTTGTTTTACAGGTTCTGCAAGAATTTCACATTGAAGTTTACTTGCCGCGGCCGGCCATGATCTATCTTGGTAAAATGTAATTAACCAACACCTTCTCTGTGTCTTTCTATGTTTTGTGGGTCTTTCTATGTGCATTCGCGATCCTCATTGAATTATGTATTTTGAGTTTTACACGTTCTACAAGAACTTTTCACATTGAAACCAACACTTTCTCTGTCTCTTTCTACTTTTGTGGGTCTTCTCTCTCTCTCTCTCTCTCTCTCTCTCTCTCTCTCTCTGTGTGTGTGTGTGTGTATAACTCTCGGACTTGTATCTCTATGTGTGTGTGTGTGTGTGTGTTTGGTTGGGGGGTGGGGGTGGGGTGGGGGGGGTGGGTGGATCTCTCAGATTGCGTTGTGAGGTTGTTTGACAATTCCATGCATGAACCACGAAAACCCTAAATTTCTAGAGTTCAGATGTGCTGTCCCAAATACATGTATTCTTAGCTGTCCTTCTAATAAAAATCTTATACATTATCAAATAAACACATGAAGATATTAATATGGACAACATTGAATGCATTCACACTTGCTGTTATTGATGATGTGTAAGATTTTCATTGGAGAGACAGCTAAGATGACATGTATTTGGGACAATAGATCTGGATTCAAATTTCTAACCATTTGATTGTTTAGCAGTGCGATTTAAGGGCTTCGATTGTTTGAGTTATCAAGAGTCCTATTATGCACACGTTTGGAGTTGCTTAAATTATAATTTTAGCTGGTCAAACATACTTTTTATTCACACATTTCGTAGAACTCACAACTTACAACACACTTTTTATTCACACATTCACCAACAACTTATAATTTCAATACTTAAAAAATAATTTCAGCACTACCAAGTACCAAACATGCGTTATATTGTATCTTCCAATCTCAATCATACAAGTTAAATAAAAATCAACGGCGTTCATTGGTGAATGGAAACAGATTGTAACGTGTATGTCACATCAATGCACAATTAGTGCTCTCGAGTTTAAAATTGGGCTACTTTCACTGACGGTCACTAAAGTTTCAGCAAAATTACAAAATGGTCACTAAAGTTACAAAATTTCAATATTGATCACTGAAGTATACTAATGAGTTCACCAACAGTCAATCTATTAAATTCTCAGCGTAAATTGATGATCTGTCACTATTACGTGTCCATGTGGCATACAATTGCTTGACATTTGAAAAAAATTGACGCTACATGAACTTAATGTACTAATAACAATAAATTCGAACCACAAAAAATAGACATAAAATATGAAGACTTAGCTGCAATTTTGGATAATATTTAAATCAAATTCTCAAATCATTTTATTGCTGGGACAAATTTGGAAGCAAAAAGAAAAAATAAAGATAAATTACTTCCATCTTCTCCAATATACCTCCTCAATATACTTTCATCTCTGTATTGCGTTGTGAGTTTGTTTGACAATTCCATGCATGAACAGTGAAAACCCTAAATTTCTAGAGTCCATATGCACTGTCCCAAATACATGTCTCCTTAGCTGTCCCCCTAATGAAAATCTTACACATTATCAAATAAACATACGAAGATATTAATATGGACAACATTGAATGCATTCACACTTGCTGTTATTGATGATGTGTAAGAGTTTCATTGGAGAGACAGCTAAGATTACATGTATTTGGGATAGCAGATCTGGACTCAAATTTCTAACCGTTTGATTGTTTAGCAGTATGATTTAAGGGCTTCGATTGTTTGAGTTATCAAGAGTCTTATTATGCACACGTTTGGAGTTGCTTAAATTATAATTTTAGCTGATCAAATATACTTTTTATTCACACATTTTGTAGGACTCACAACTTACAACATACTTTTTATTCACACATTCACCAACAACTTATAATTTCAATACTAAAAAAATAATTTCAGCACTACCAAGTACCAAACATGCGCTATATTTATATCTTACAATCTCAATCGTACAAGTTAAATAAAAATCAACGGCGTTCATTGGTCAATGAAAACAGATTGTAATGTCTATGTCACATCAATGAACAATTAGTGCTCTCGAGTTTAAAATTGGGTTACTTTAACTGAGGATCACTGAAGTTTTACCGAAATTACAAAACGGTCACTGAAGTTGCAAAATTTCAATGTTGATCACTAAAGTATACTAATGAGTTCACCAACAGTCAATCTATTAAATTCTCAGCGTAAATTGATGATATGTTACTATTACGTGTCCACATGGCACACAATTGCTCGACATTTGGAAAAAAATTGATGCTGCGTGAACTTAATGTACTAATAACAATAAATTCGAACCACAAAAAATACACATAAAATATGAAGACTTAGCTGCAATTTTTGGATAATATTTAAATCAAATTCTCAAATCATTTTATTGCATGGACAAATTTGGAAGCAAAAAGATAAATTAAAGATAAATTACTTCCATCTTCTCCAATATACCTCATCAACTGCTCATATGTCCAGCCCCCACTCTACTACGCCAGCCGGCGACAATTTTCGTTGTCCATTGCAGATCCAACTATAGCAACACAAAAATACAACTAGTTATATGTAGGACTTAGCTTGAATAGCAATCGTCGAAAAGGACCATTTGAGTACTTAAAGGCATAGAATTGAGACATATTTGCCAAAAATTAAAAATTAAGAACCAAAATCGCATAAAGAACTAAAGTTAAGAACCATTTAAGCCCAAATCCCATTTTATTTTCCTTCATCTTTTAGTTGTAATTAATCGTTGTTAATTACTTCTATTTGGAATTAAACACTCGAAATTGATTTTGTTTGTCTATGCTAGTTTTGAGTCAACTATTTAGTATAAATATATCTTTGAACTTAATTACATATAAGGAGATCCTCGTACTCACCATTTATCAAGGTGGAACAATCGATTAACATTTATATTATTAGATTATTAACCTCATTACATATCTTGAATTTTTTATATTTTATATTTTTTGAATTTTCCCAACAAAACTGCAATGAGTCAATATAAATGGTACTATTTTTAAGGAAGAAAAAACAGCCATTTTCTGATATTCATAGTCGCTCACTACCGATAGTCATCTTACGTGGCATTATTCAATTGGATGAATTATTCATAATTAATGACTATAAATACATTACTCAATTGAATAAATAATTCATCCAATTGAATAATGCCACGTAAGGATAACTACTCATAGTGAGCAACAATGAATAGCATTATTTTAATC
Source organism: Forsythia suspensa (assembly GCA_023638005.1). Classification (NCBI taxonomy): domain Eukaryota; kingdom Viridiplantae; phylum Streptophyta; class Magnoliopsida; order Lamiales; family Oleaceae; genus Forsythia; species Forsythia suspensa. The sequence goes on from CM042666.1 coordinate 33,752,586, forward strand.
AATTTATTCAAATGTGAACTTCTAGACTTATTATGGGTGTGAGTACCTGTCCTACAAGTTTAATGTGGGAGAAAAGAATGGTTACATTAATTATACATAATAAAAGTTTACCTTAATTACGCTAAATATGTAATTATTTGTTAGGAACTTTATATATTCAAAATAATTAGGAAATTTCAAGGAATGGCATGAGAAGTTTTCTTGATTTTGATTTTCAACTCTCTTCATGTCATAAAAGATTCTGATTTTCACTCTTATATACACACATATATACAGAAATTAATGTTGGTTAATGGTTATTATTATTATTATGTGAAAATATATTAATTTTACTACAAGAACAAGATGGACGAGGGCCGGCAACGAAACTTCAATGGGAATTGGGAAGTCATTCATGCACTGTGCAAACCTCTAAGGACTAAAATTATACATAAAAATATAAAATTAAAAATCTAATTAAGTAGAAGATCACACAACCACAATTCGAGAAAATCTTAAGCAAAGGCTTGTTTTCTTCCTTGAATTTCCACAGAACATACGTACACACTCAAAACACACGCAATGTTAGTTACTACATTTATATTTCAGCTCAAATGTTACCAAGATATTTTTAATTCACATCTACATTTAGAGAAAATCATGAGCAAAGATATGTCTTCTTCCTTGAAATCCCATAGAATTTACAGCAACATTTACAGGAAAACACATGGAAAAAAGAGTTTAGAAGAAAACCCTAGATTTCATGCTTTATAAATACCTAATTCATCTTCCTTCAGAGACACACCAACAAGAAAAAGAAAGATAAAAGATATTAAACATTTTCAAAAGAAGAGCAGAAATGAATTCCAGCAGCGGCAACGCAACAAAATCGGGCAAGAATGGAAGCGTTTTTCCCAAAGGAAAGGAACATGTTTCAACAAAGGTGGGAAAGAAAATTGCTGAGGCTGGGAAGAAAGTTGTAGATTCTGCAGTCGATGCTGTCAATAAGCACAACGAAAAGGGAAAGATAAGTCCTGATAACTAGATTTCTTCATGTGAAGAGAGCCAAATTCGACAACAGTTGCTTTTTATTCTACTTGTTTGTATAATGTAATAATTTAGAATAATGATATTCATAGTTGTTCACTACCCGTAATGAGCTACGTACATGTCATTTCTTAATTGGAATAATTATTTATTTCAAGTGAGCGACTATAAATAATACTAATCAATAATTTATATAGATTGAATGTAACATAGGAATAACAGTGTGTGTGTTTATGTAACATTTATGGAAAGTTATAATAATGTGTGTACATTATGTAGCAGATTGCTACCTTGTGTCTTTGAGGTTGTACTTGTTTGTTTTTATGTTTCTCGAATATTGAGGTATGTATGGATGTAATTACTGGCAATTCTAGTTTTTATGAACTACGTTTCATGTATACAAGTATTGGAGTGGAGAGTGGAGAGTGGAGAGTGGGGGTGGTAATATAACATCCACAGTGGGCATTAATTATAATGCCCACTGTCCACGTGACATCACCACATTAGTTTTTTTGAAAAATTGGTACAAATGGTCCCTAACGTATGATATTAATGTGCAAATGGTCCATAACCCTTTATTTTTGGCGGAATGGTCCCTAACCTATCTATTTAGGTGCGCAATTGGTCCTTTTTTACGGATTCCTTTAAAAATCTGTTAAAAACCTTTCATTTAGGTGCGCAAATAATCCCTCTCATTTTTTTGTCTTTATTAGTGAGGGTAAAATTGTCACGTTATATTTTTTTCTTTCTTTCCATTGGCGCAAATGGTAACCTTAGTTTTAATTAAAGAAATTTGCAATTGCATTCTTAACCTTTGCAAAAAATAAAAATGAATCCGATACTTTTTTTTTTTTTTAAAGTTAAAAAAAACTAATAATTTTTTGGACCCAAATCACCCAACCCATTTATCTACCAAACCACCACCACCACCACCCTCTGCCGGAAATGGAGGGAATTTCCCCCTGTTTCTGTGAGAGAAACCAGGGAGAAGAATCTCCTTGGTTTTAGGAGATTTCTCATCCCCGGTTGTTGACCCCGGCGACCGGAGAGGAGAAATCCCCTTGATCTGGTTGACTTACGGTGGGGTGGGGTGGGGTGGGGTGGGTGGGGTGGGGTGGGGTGAAGACGTTTGCTTTTTTTTATTTTTTTAAATAGAAAAATAATTTAAAATTTAAAATTGGGCTGGCCAAGTAGCCCTGTGGCTCAAAAGCAGGCTGGGTTGGCCCAGTAAATATGAGACCGTATAAAATCAGGCTAGGTTGAGCATAATTAAAAAATTTATTTGTTACAAATTTATTTTTCTTTTTATGTAGTAATGATAAAATTAAAGTTTGAATTTTAAATAATATGATTACTTAATAATAATAAAATATTTAATTAGCAAATTTGTTAATAATTATGAGTTTAAATTTTAGTTATTTTATATTAGTTCATAAAATATACAAAATTTTAGTATATTATCAATTTGTTAGTTTCTTTTAATTTTTAATAAAAAAATTAAAGTATCGGAACCATTTTCACTTTTTGCAAATATTATGAATCCAATTGCAAATTTCTTTAATTAAAACTAAAGTTAGGGACCATTTGCGCTAATTAAAAGAAAGAAAAAAATGTAACTTGACAATTTTACCCCCACTAATAAAGACAAAAAAAATAAGATTGACCAATTGCGCACCTAAATGATAGGTTTTTAACAAAAATTTAATGGAATCCGTAAAAAAAGGACCAATTGCGCACCTAAATGGATAGGTTAGGGACCATTCTGCCAAAAATAAAAAGTTGTGGACCATTTGCGCACCAATGTCATACGTTAGGGACCATTTGTGCCAATTTCCCGTCATTTTTTAAAAAGTTCAAAAAACTCATCAACAACTTTTTTAAAAATAACCAATATAGTGATGTTGGCGTGACGAGAGGACACCATAATTAGTGTCATTGCGAGTGCTTATATCACCACTCTTGGAGTGAAAGTATCTTTTTCCCCAAAGAACATATTAGAATATTAGGAAAATTGCAGATGCGGTCCCTAACCTTTAGAATCTTAGCACTTTTATTCTTTTTTTAGCACTAGTATCCCAACGTTTTGTTTATTGGCGGCCAACGTCCTTACTAACAAAATCTGTCCAAAATGGACGTTAAATCTATGTAAAAAGACATATTTACCATTTATATTAAATATGAAAATTGCAGTTGTTAAAATCACAGCCGTTGTCCTCAACTTTTGAGTTCTTGACACTTTTATCTCTATTTTTTTAATTGACATACATCATACTTATCCTCAGAATTTTGTTTATTTGCGGTTTTCATTTTTTCAAGATGGAAGTTGTCTAAAATAATAAACGGAGTGTTAGAGATACTCGTGTCAAGAAAAAATTGAGGATAAAATTGCAAAGACTTCAAAGGTTGGGAACCAACGTTGCAATATTTTGTGTGAAGTAGCATAATCATGGTCGATTTACTTATAAAGTTTATATTAAAATATATTTTAGACAATTATATTATAGTATGTATATTCTATATCCGAATCGACCAGCTTACATCAACCACGTAAATTTCGATTAGCCAACCGATGAGAATGCCGTCATGATCCCAGCTTATGAGGACAATCCAGTCGGGACCTCTTCTCTAGCCTTGACCGAGGTTCGAGTTTGGAATGTATTCAAGTCGGACTTCATCCATGAACATTCGTGTCGGACTTCATCCCTGCTTGGTCAAGCTCACGTCACCAGCGTAGCTTGTCCTTTCAGATGTCAGGCGCAAGCTAGTTGCCACAATTAATGCGAGTCACTTCACAATAAATGCCCAAAATGGAGATGTCTTGTAAGTAATTAATAGTCATGATTGCATATTTTCCTATAAATAGGAGTCATAAATGTCCTTCAGGTCGGACATTCAACTGTAAAAATAAAAGCACTCTTACATAGATTATACAAACAGGTATTCCTACACATTTACACATCTGTTACTCATTACGGTCATAACAGACCTAAATACTTAACACTAGGTTGGCTTGGAAACTGTTCAAACCATTTTCCAACGTCAACAGTTTGGCGCTAGAAGGAGGGCTCCCCCTAAAAAGGCTCTCCATATTCTACAAACTCACCAAAAAATCGACACCTAATCATCATACCTAAACACTTCAACCCATAAAGACACTTTCAACATGAGCCGCAGTCACGATTCAAGGATTCGTAGCCATGGAAGAACTGGAAGCCAACATGTTGACCTCCTCCAGGTCTTCTGCCGAAGACATCACGGAGACACTTCAGCTCAAACGCTTATCCCCGAAAGGGATGTAGTTCTACAAAAGTTGGAATACCTAACCCACGCCATTGAACGGCTTGAGAAGAATCAAGCTACCACTTTAGACACATTTCCAACTTAGAAGTAGATTCGCCATCACGTGACAAATCCGAAGACTGTCGCGTGAAAAGAAGATTGGATTTCAGCAAGAAAAATTCGTTAGAAAGCAAGGAAGACGAGAATATGCGCCCCAGCACTCCTATGAGAGCTTCCATGCAACGATCGGCGAGCGTCTTCGACCGCCTAGGTCGTCCATCTCAAATACCCCTACACTGCGTGAAGAGAAAGTCCAAAGGAAGGAAGGAGCCCCATCCGCAGCAGCATCGGGTGTACAAAACACTCCGGATGAACTAGAATTGATGAAACGACGCCTAGCCGAACTCGAAGCCAAGCAAAAGAACATCCCGGATAAGTACACAACTGATCGACACTCTCCATTCTCGGAGGACATCTTGGCAAAACCTCTACCAGAAAAGCTCAAAATGCCACAGCTAACTAGCTATGAGGACGACAACGACCTCGTCGGACATCTCGATAGGTATACCTCCAAGATGGAACTCCAGGGAGCCAGTGATGCAATCATGTGCGGAGCTTTCTCTCTAACCTTCGGAAATAGAGCAATGAGATTATTCAAAAAACTACCACAGCGTTATATACGGAGTTGGAGTGACCTATCAGCTCAGTTCATCTCCACCTTCATGGGGGTAAGAACTCGGACTACCCCCAAGGAACGCCTTGTCAGTATCAAGCAAGGCCGAACTGTATCCTTAAGGTCTTACATGGACAGATTTAGCAAAAAGATAGTGGAAGTGGACAAAATCTCCGACGACGCCGCTCTAATGGCTGTCTTGTTAGGGCTACGAACCAAAACTCGGTTCTGGTGGTCGTTCACGATGATGGACCAGCGACATACCGAGAATTCCTAGCTAGAGCTGAGAAGTACATCAGTGCCGAGGAAGCGACCGCTGACCATGAAAATGTTAAGTCCGACCAAAGGGACAATGTCTAGGGCAAAGAAAAGGATTACAAATTGGAGAAGAAAGAAAGTCCCAAGAAAGCACCGGATTTCCAGGGATACCACTTCCTAAATACCTCACTTGAGAATGTTCTGATGAAGACCAAAGGCAAGGACATCCTCAAAAGGCCCGTTCCAATAAGGGCAAACTCATCCGAACTGAACCAAAGGAAGTACTGCAGATATCATCGATCCGCTGGACATGACACCGATGATTGTCGATACCTAAAAGGCGAAATATAGAGCCTCATCAGACGAGGCCACCTAAAAGATTTCCTAGCCCGACCAGCTGGAGGAGTTCAGCTCCCTCCACCATATGACCGGGCTGAACTTCCATCTCCACCTCCACATCCACCTCCACCTCCACCTCCACCTCCGCCCCAACAGGGAAGAGGTGAAATTCACATGATAGTGGGAGGAAGTCAACACTTGGAGGGATAAAGGAGACAACGCCGCAAACTTTTTCGGGAATCTTGTACCAGCTATCAGGTACTCTCAAATGCCATAACTAACTCGGATGCGGAAAGGTTCTCTTTCTCCGAAGAAGATGCATCCCACGTATTACAACCACACTCGGATGCACTCGTCATTACTATGCCAGTCTCTAGAATTAATATTCATTGAAAACCAGTCGATGACGGAAGCTTCGTAAATGTTCTATACTTAAGAACATTCAAGCAAATGGAGATTGACGTACGACATGTTAGGCCATTCCCAAAACCCCTCCAAGGGTTCACTGGGGACTTCGTAGATCCAAAGGGACAGGTCGCCCTCGTGGTAGAGCTCGGACTGCCTCCATGTCAAAGAAGGATAATCACAGACTTTGTGATTGTGGACCTCCAGTCCAATTTTTTGAGCATATTCTATAAAGACAGTATCTATAGTTTTTTATCCTATTTTCTTCCTTTTAGGATTAGGTATAATAACCTTAGCTAAGCACCCTCACACTTTCATTAAACATAACCTAAGAAACCTCTTTTTCCATAACTCATATGAAGTTTTAACATTGTCCTTAATAGTCACTCTATTCAATATATAACTAGAAGCTACAACAGCTTTACCCTATAAATTCTTGGGTGCTCTAGAACTTATCAACATAGTATTAAGCATGTCCATCAAAGTTATATTCTTTCTTTCAGCAACCCCATTAGATTGCGGTGAATAAAGAGGTGTAACTTCATGTATTAGACCATTATCTTCAGAAAAAACATTAAGATCATACGCAGTATACTCTCGTCCTCTATCGTATCTTAAGACTTTTATCTTACTCTATAATTGATTTTCAACCTCAGCTTTATAGATTTTGAACTTATCAAAGACTTTATCCTTAGTCTTTAATAAATAAACATATCAATACTTAGAATAATCATCTATAAAAGATACAAAATACTTATTCCCAACTCTAGTTGGAGACCTATTTGAATCACAAATATCACTTTGAATCAAATCTAAGATTATCAATTTTTAGAATGTTGGAAGATTTCTAATTATTTTAGTGCATGAACTTTTACATTCTAGAAAACTTACATAAACTTTTTTTCATTGACAATATTGCACTCCCGTCAATATTTTAAGTTGAGCACGTATTTCTATTCTAATAACTTGGTGCAGAAAGCTTTATACTCATTTTTAATCTAACTTTGAATTAATTGTGCCATTAATTTTAATTTCAAATTATTGACACAATATTTGAAAAGAAGAGAGTTTGTTATTTTAATTGTTTCTCTGCTTATCTCTACAATTATATCAGATAAATACATTGACATTTTGTACGAGCATCCCGACCCCATTGACATGCACTTCCAGTTTACATGCATACACGACTTTAGATTGTTGTTATATAAGTAATTTGTACAATAAATTAATTAAACTATAATTAACAGAAAATATTTTAATATATAGAGTTAGAAAGGGCTGGCATTAGAGAGTCGCAAAAATCAATGTCCTAAAGTCGTGTTGCATTCCCTTCGTGCTGGTATTGTTAGCACTGCATGGTTTCAAGAAAAAACTCTTTTAGCTCACAGCCGATTGTTCTTCCATGGGCACGAACAAATACAGATAAAAACGAGCTTTTTAATTAGTTGCCAAAATAGAAAAATAAGTATATTGTATAGTATATTTTTCTAATTTTGTTGTCTTGTAATGTGTTTAAAACATGAAACTACACTCCCTTTTATAGTAGAATATTCAATTCCCACTTTTATGAAAATTTATGTCATTCAAATTGGTTTTAATCATGAAATTAAAGAGTGTTTGAATTTACTTAAAACTAAAAATTAAATGTTTAAATTTTATTTTTAGGTTACAACAAAATGGCCATTCAGAAAAAAATCACCTCCTACACCATAAACAAAAGTAAGTATGAATTTCACAAGGACCACAGCCACACCACAGAAAATTGCAAGATGTTGCAAAAAATTAAAAAATTGAGACCTTGATCAAACGTGGGCTCTTTGTGTCCTACGTCAATCACGAAAAAGCCAAGGGTGCCGCAGGCCAGTGGTGCTGGCTCGAGCATAATGCTAACAAATGTATGGCTATGGCTGGAACTATTAACATGATAGTAGAGGGCACTGCTTGTGGTGAGAGTTTGAGAAACAGCAGCAAGCAATATGCCCGATCTTCATCCTCGACCTCGATACTGTTGAGATTGATAACAAAAATAATTATTACAATCTCGTTTGAATGTGAACAATAAAAGAAAAAACTCTCTTTTTTGCTCCTTTGTTTTTGGTTGAATTTGTGGGCTCAGATTCTTGCCACAATGAATACTGCACTGCAACCTAAGGGAACGGTAATCGAATTTGTTCACCAACCAACCAACTGGAGATGACCAAGACTTTCAACCACTTAGTCTAACCTCACTTTGAAAAAAGAGTTAAAAGGCTCCTCACTTTTCTAACCTAGATGAAAAAGACAAGAAAAATATATATATAACCCAGTAAGATCTCATCCATCTATTACATCTAACGGTCCACACTTTACCCACACAAAACAAACCATCTTGCCCAATGGACTAGTGCCAAGTGGATTTAGTGACCCAAATTCTAACAAACTTCACCTTAGTTCACAAATCCACTACCAAGTTCCCTGGCTACACGTGCAATCATTTTGTGGTCTTATTTCATCATCATCACCCACTCTAGTCGGTACCTGCTTCACCAATCCCTCACTGCAGCAAGTACCTGTCACACAAGTTTACCCGTATCAATATTCAACATTGATATGCACTTATTAAACTTACCAGCAGCAAGTACTTTGGTTCCAACATCTGCAGGATTATCATCAGTTGCAATTTTAGGCAATTTAAATTCACCAGAAGCTAACTTCTCCCTAATGAAATGGTATTTCACTTCAATATACTTAGATCTTTCATGATATACAGGATTTTTACGTAACATTAAAGTACTTTGACTATCGGTAAAAATCATGGCATTTTCATTCAAGAAGTTCAATTCACATAAAAGGCCTTTCAACCACATGCATTCTTTAAAGGCTTCAGTTAGTGCAACATATTCAGCTTCAGTGGTGGAGAGTGTAACTAAAGGTTGCAACTGTGATTTCCAAGTGATATAATTATCACCTAACGTGAAGAAGTAAGAAGTGGTAGATTTCCTTTGATCTTTATCCCCTACAAAGTCAGAATCTACATAACCCTTAAGCTCAAGCTTATCACTCATCTTTTCTATCACTAATCCCATTTTAACAATCCCAACTAGGTATCTCAACTACCATTTAAGAGTATCCAATGATGTTTACCTGGGTTAGACATAAACCTACTAAAAAAACTAATTGCATAAGCTAAATCAGGTCTAGTGGTAATCATAGAATACATTACAGAATCAATGGCATTAGCATAGGAGACATTACTCATTTCTTGTTTTTCTTCTTCAATTTTAGGGCATTGAGCAGATGATAAAATCATGTGTATAGCTAATGTTACATTGACAGACTTAGCAAATTTCATACCAAATTTGGTTATTACCTTTTCCAAATAAGACTCTTGATTAATAGTCAATCTATTTTCAGCCTTATTCCTTTTAATAACCATACCAAGAATTTTTCTTGCACATCCTAAGTATTTCATATCAAATTTAGATTTCAAAAGGTTGTTCATTTTTATGATATCAGCTTTACTACTACTAGCAAGCATCATGTCATCAACATATAACAACAAATAAACCTCACAGCCTATCTTAGTGTTATTATAATATAAGCAAGCATCAAATTCACTCCTTTTGAAACCAATTTTAAGCACATAAGCATCAAAATGTTTATACCATTGCCTAGGACTCTGCTTAAGACCATACAAGGATTTGTTAAACAAGAACACAAGCTCAGACTTCCCTTCCTCAAAGCCTTGAGGTTGAGACATGTAAATGACCTCATCTAACTCTCCATGAAGAAAAGCAGTCTTAACATCTAGTTGCTCTAATTCCCAATTGAATTGGACAACTAAGGCCAATACTAACCTGATAGTCTTATACTTAATCACCGAGAAAAACACCTCATTATAATCAATTCCCTCTCATTGAGTAAATCCCTTAGCTACCAACCTAGTTTTGTATCTTAAAGGGTCATTAGGTTATACTCATTCCTTCAACTTGTAGATCCATTTACAATATACTACATTTTTTATTCTTTGGTCTATCAACCAACTTTCAAGTATCATTATTGCATAAGGAATGGATCTCCTCTCTTATAGCCTTATTCCAATTTTCGAAATTTTACGCTAACATCTTCTTCATAAGAAAAAGTTCAACTGACTCCAAAGCTTCACACGAAACTAGGATTAAACTCTATCAAATTTGAAGAAGTGTACTTCAAATTTGGTCTTACCTGCCTTCTTTCCCTATCTCTCACTAATTGATAGTCTCTCAAATTAGTATCTTCAAGTTGTTCTTGGTTAGGATCAAAGTTTCGTGAATTTCTAGTTCGAGTTGTTCTAAGACTTCTTCTTGTTCGGTCTCAACTTGAGGATCAATTTGTTCGTGTTCTCTAACCTCTTGATTAGCATATAATCTCTTCACCTCGATGCCTCAATCTTCTTCCCATTAGAAGATTCTCCTTCCCCACTTTGTTTAACCTGATTGTCTGGAGTTTTTAAACAAGACATATCAAGCTCATTAAACCTTACATCTCTACTGTTAATTATCTTAATATCTTTAACACCTAAAACCCACAATATATATCTCTTAACACCCTCTAGGTATCTTAACACGACACACTTAGTAGCCTTAGGGTCTAACTTATCCTCAACCTGATGTGCATAAGCAGTACACCCAAACACTCTAATGTGTGACAAATCTGGAGATTTTCTAGACCACAACTCTTGGGGAGTTTTAAAGTTAACAGAACTAGAATGAGACATATTTATCAAATAAGCCGCAGTACAAAAGGCTTCAGCCTAAAAACCTTTAGCTAACCCTGAACTAATCAACATACATCTGACTTTATTCATTAAAGTCCGATTTATCCTCTCAGCCATCCTATTTTGTTGGGGGTATTTCTCACAATCCTATGCCTCGTGATATCTCTCTCTTTGCAAAAGTTATCAAATTCAAAGTTGTAAAACTCTAAACCATTGTCTGTCCTAAGAGTTTTTACACCTTTACCCATTTGATTTTCAACTAAGGTATGCCAGGACTTAAACTTGCTAAAAGTTTCAGATTTTTGACTTAAATAGAAAAACCCAAACCTTCCTAGAGTATGGATGGACAATGGATAAGAAAAACCTGTTCCCACCATATTTAGGATATTTTTCTGGACCCCATAAATCTACATGAATGTAATATAATGGTCTCTTAGTGATGTGTTGACCTATCTCAAAGCTGACTCTGCGTGACTTTCCAAGAACACACGTCTCACAAATGGTCTCAAAGGTACAACAGTGTCTTTACCTAGTAAATTCTGGTCACTAAGATATTTTAGTCCATTGTTCCCAATATGTCCCATCCTCCTATGCCATAGATCTTATCTATCAATATTGATTGAAACCAATCCTGAATCTTTGGCATGTAAAGCTTCACCTTGAAGGTAATACAACTCATTCCTCTTGGGACCTTTCATAACTACTAGAGAACCTTTAAGAATCTTTGAAGTACCAAAATCATATTTGAACATATAGCCCTCATCTTCAAAAACACCTAAGGAAACTAGATTTCTCTTAAGGTTTGCGACAAACCTAACACCAAGAAAGGGTCTGACAATCATGCATCCTAATAACAATGTCACCTATTCCTTCAACTGTTTGTGAATTGTTATTCCCCATGTATAATTTCCAAGGTTCAATTTCTCTATAGTTATAAAACCAAGACCTCACAGGACACAAATGAAAAGTGTCACCTGAGTCTAATATCCACTCATGGTCAATCTCACCATCAGACACAGTTATAACATGTAAACCATCTAGGGCATCCCCAGTAACAGCAACATTTTGATCTTCATTCTGCTGCTATTTTGTTTTTCTCTTAAAATCATAACAATCTTTCTTGAAATGTCTTAACTTCCCACAATGGTAACATTTCTTATTGCCTTTATCCCTAGACTTAGACCTACCCTTAGATTTTCCTCTGCCATTCTTTTCCTACTAACTGTTCTCTCTCATTTCATTTATCGACGATGGACAATCCAAGACGAGTGGTTTATGAGCCCCCCAAGGACCAAAGTAATACCATCCCACCTCCTTTTCTTTGTCATTCTTCTTCGAAAGCTTCTTTGGCATATACACTGTTTGAAATGCGTGTAGGGACATCTCATACCCTAGAGAATGCCTAAACCACAAGTATAGGCTCCCGGCCATTGGGCTCCAACCGTTCGGGGCCACTTAGGTTGGTGCTAGCCTATACGTCCTAAGGACACGACTGTAAAATGGGTCTAGAGATTGGAAGTGCATGGTGACACAGCCTTTCCTGAGAACACAGGCCCTCTCGTGGGGTTCCGGCACATGAAAGTGGATGTCCTTTGGCACCTTGAAGGTCTGCCTTAGTGATTCCAAATCCACCTAATTAGCAATTGAGGAGAATTCCATAGCCGCCCACCTACCAACAAACGCTGAGTTGGTGGCACCCGGTCCACCCCCAACCAGTCCCAGTCCGTCATACCCGGTGATGTCGATTTCTTCTCTTGTACACGTATCTACCTCTCGAATGGACAGTACATCGGCTAACTCGAGAGACACCTACCTGGAACTCATGACAACAACAACACCCGACAGTACACCAGAGCTGAAGTTTATGGACATCCTCGGCTAGTCAACAACAAAATCAACTAAAAGATAATCAAAATGGTGACTAAGGTTATAGTGTATACCTAAATCACTAGAGGCTCTTCAAAAGTCAAGACTGGAATGATCCAAAATTTCCTCTTTCGTTGAAAAATATGCTCGTCGGAATAATTTATTGGTTAGGGCTTGATATGACAATGCGTAAAGAGAAAAGAAATGTGTGACCATCCCTATTTATAGAAAGAACCCAATCACCCCAGCTGTTGGATCTTAACAAGAATCATCTGTGCCGTTAAACTTAATCATGAATCCCAGCCATTGAATATGAACAGCCTCACAAAGTTTATCTCAATCAATGGCTGCAAACAACTAGAGGGTTCCACATGCACGAACAGGGCTTTCGCCTCAAAGGAAATGAGCAATCCTACAATAAATGCCATAATTACCGCAAACTGCCTTTTTTCAAAGATGTCCAACAAAGCGTTCCGTACTTCCCATACCTGTCTAATCATTACACGCCTCGTAGCGACCTCCAAATTAGGTCCCCCTACAAATGCATGTCCTCGTTCAGACGCCTCACTTCCTACGTAGGCCAGGCCTCACATAGGACTCGTCCCACATTAGAACAGCCTCTACAGTCAAGCTTCTTCGAAATTAGGACCCCATACAAATGTATGTCTCCACTCAGATGCCTCGCCTCCTATATAGGCCAGGCATCACATGGGACTAGTCATCTCTGCTAGGTCTTCTTCAAATTAGGACTTCATTTGCGATGATTACTCTTCCTTACCCAATCTCAATACCTTGCATAAATGACAAAGGCTGAGCTTGATGACTATTATTGTTGCCACACCAAAATGGAAGGAAGAACACACACGTGAAACAATAATACATGCCTATGTTATTTACACCCCACAAATGGCCTATCTTGTGAAGGCCTCGTATGCCGGGTCTTTTGTCTGTCGATTGTCGCCTCGGTGTATGCAACAGTGCCACTAAAAAACCTTGTCTGTTTAAAGCCTCACCTCATGCCTTTCCAAAATAGACCAGATGCTCACTAGGAATGTTGTTCTCTCTTCAAGGAGAGCCAGGCATGACACTAATGAAAACACTACGGCCGCGAGAGGCGAGAAAGCCCCACGGAGAAGGCGTCGAAGAGGGCTCCCACCAACCTCGAGAGAGAGATGAGGACCATGGTCACCAATGTGAGGCGGTGGCCATAACCATGCCCAAATGTGCGTTTCATCCAACTCGATGAATATGCAGGGAGAACCACCCCTCATGGCTCGATTTGAACGTCCCCAATAAAGAACAAGAGGTAAACAACAGCCACCCCCCACCCCCAAGTAAGGAGAGAGGCCTCACAGCCGTAACATACAGAGAAGAAGCACTCCTCCTCCTAGGCGAGGGAGGCCTCTACCCGCAATGTTAGCCAATGTTTTTCGACCAAATTTCGGACATGGACCCGAAATGGACCCCAAGAGAGATTTTTGAAGGATGAGCTTTTTAGAGTCCGCCTAAGAATTAGTAGAAAAGAAGAGCAAAAGGCGCATGACTAGGAATGAATCCAAATTCCACCCACATCCACCTCATCGACTCAATATCGCTAACTCCAATACTATGGGAGCGACTAACAAAGCTTAGCACCTCTCCCAAGATTTCCCGAAAATAAACACTAGGAGAGGACCCAAAACTGCAAGGTCGTTTGAAATAGATGATAACGACAAAAATCTCTCATTCTCATCGTGAATCGAGAATGTATCTATTCTGCTGACCTCTAAAAATAGTCGCCAATGAAAACCCACACCGACTCTTCCTACGTGTAATTTTTCTATGCACTTGGATTGCCACATGGTTTAGTTAGCCACGTAGATTAAATGGGCATATATGATGTTTGTGTGGAGACACACTATGGTAGATGTGGAGGCTTGAGGGCCCCTAACTAATAATTCTCATAAGTGATTATGAACACTTAAAGTTTATTAGCATAGAGGACTTGTATTTTCTTTGTGTGATTTTATATTTTTATCATCCTTTTCTTGTGGGAATGACCTTGGTATTTATAGGTGAATCTCACTTGGTCGACCATCATTCAATGTGTGACACGTGGCTTAATCTTAAGGGTTTTAGTGTTACATCCTGGGCGTTACATCAGCGGCTTTAATAAAGACGTTCATTTCAGCCGCATGCTAGGAAGCTAGGATTGCAACTGGCCGTCTTGACAGGCTGTCCTATTATTCCTGACTTACAGTGTTAGAAGAGGCTTCTTTCATACATCTCTGTGGCCACATTCTTTGAAAAAATAGAACGCCTCTTCGACAATCTCGGCATAGGGACCGTCTCTTCTATAGTCTCTCGGGCTACGTGGAGTGCCACGTGTCTTCATAACCTCTTCAGACAGAGGCTGGGGTGACGCGGGCGCCACATGGGACTAGGGCATAACAATAGTCTCCCAAGTCTAAGCCTTTTCCATTTATGCGAGGCACTGGACTTGGTAAGAGGCCCTTGAAGGATGGAGAGTGAGCGCCTGGTCTATTTTGGAGAGGAACGAGGCCAGGTTTTAAATAAACGAGGCCCTTCATAACCTCATCGAATAGAGGCTGGGGTGACGCGGGAGCCACGCATGACTGAAGTGTAACAATAGTCTCCCCAAGTCCAGGCCTTTGCCATTTATGAAAGGCGCTAGACATGGTAAGAGGCCCTTGAAGGGCAGACAACAGTCCTAGTGAGCGTCTGGTCTATTTTGGAGAGGCACGAGGTGAGGCTTTAAACAGACGAAGTTCTTGAGTGGCACTGTTGCATACACTGAGGTGAGACTCGACAAATAAAAGACTTGGAAGACGAGACCTTGACAAGATACGCTATCTGTGGGAGCGTAAATAACATAGGCATGTATCATTGTTTCATGTGTGTTTTCCTCCTTCCATTTTGGTGTGGCAACAATAATAGTCCCCCAAGCTCGGGCTTTTGTCATTTATGCAAGGTATTGAGCTTGGGTAAGGAAGAGTCATCATCGCAAATGAAGTCCTAATTTGGAGAAGGCCTGACTGCAGAGGACTAGTCCCATGTGAGGCCTAGCCTACATAGGAGACGAGGCGTCTGAGTGGGGACATATGTTTGTTTGGGGTCTTAATTTTGAGAAGGCTTGACTACAGAGGCTGTTCCAATGTGGGACGAGTCCTATGTGAGGCATGGCCTACGTAGGAGATGAGGCGTCTGAGCGAGGACATGCATTTGTAGTGAGACCTATTTTGGAGGTCGCTACGAGGTGTGCAATGATTAGACAGATATGGAGAGTATAGAACACTTTGTTGGACGTGTTGAAAAGACGGCTGCAGGTAATTATGGCATTTATTGTAGGACTGTGCATTTTCTTTCAGGCGACGTCCTATTCGTGCGTGTGGAACCCTCCGGTTGTTTGCAGCCATTGATTGAGATAAACATTGTGAGGCTATTCATATTGAATAGCTGGGATTCAGGATTTAGTTTAACGGCGCATATGATTCTTGTTAAGATCCAACGGCTGGGGGTGATTGGGCTTCTTCCTATAAATAAGGATGGTCACACATTTCCTTTCTCTTTACGCATTGTCATATCAAGCCCTAACCAATAAATTATTTCGACGAGCATATTTTTCGACGAAAGAGAAATTTTTGGATGATTCCAATCTTGACTTTTGAAGAGCCTCTAGTGATTTAGGTTCACACTATAACCCTAGTTACCATTTTGATTATTTAGTTGCTTTTGTTGCTAACTAGCCGATGATGTCCATAAATTTTGGCTCCGGTAAACCGTTGAGTGTTGTTGTTGTCATGAGTTCCAGGTAGGTGTCTCCCTGAGTTAGCCGATGTACTGTCCATTCGAGGGGTAGATACGTGTACAAGGGAAGAAATCGACATTGTCGTGTATGACGGATTGGGACTGGTTGGAAATGGACCGGGTGCCACCAACTCATCGTTTGTTGGTAGGTGGGCAGCTATGGATTTCTCCTCGATTGTTAATTAGGCGGATTTGGAATCACTGAGGCAGACCTTCAGGTGCCTAAGGACATCTACTTTTTATGTGCCAGAGCCCTAGGAGAGGGCCTGTGTTCCCAGGAAAGGCTATGTCGCCCTGCACTTCTAATCTTTTAACGTGGGAATGAGGCTTCCACTGGACCCATTTTATAGTCGTGTCCTCAGGGCGTACGGGCTAGCACCGACCCAAGTGGCCCTGAACGGTTGGAGCTTAATGGCCGGGAGCCTATACTTGTGGTTTAGGCATTCTCTAGGGTTTGAGATGCCCCTATACGCGTTTCAAACAGTGTATCTGCCAAAGAAGCTTTCGAGGAAGAAGGACAAAGAAAATGAGGTAGGCTGGTATTACTTTGGTCCTTGGGGGCTCATAAACCCCTCGTCTTGGATTGTCCGTTGTCACCGCAAGCTGAACGCGCCGTACGCGCCAGTGGACTTTGTTTGCCTCTTCGCCGTGAACCCAAATATTGCCTCAGATCTCCCGGGCGATGAGCCGTTTGGCTGGAATCGTTGTTTGAAGTCTCGGGTGATTTGAATCTTCTCGGATCCGGTTCCAACTTTCGACCCACTAATTTTTCTGATTTTTTCACACCCCTAGATCAAGAACCTAGGCTCTGATACCATTTGTTGAGATTGATAACAAAAATAATTATTACAATCTCGTTTGAATGTGAAAAATAAAAGAAAAAAAGTCTCCTTTTTGCTCCTTTGTTTTTAGTTGAACTTGTACGCTCCGATTCTTACCACAATGAGCATTGCACCGCAACCTAAGGGAACGACAATTGGATTTGTTCACCAACCAACCAATCGGAGATGATCGGTTACATCGTATTTTTTCCTCGCTCTTTTGGAGCCTTTTACGCTTGAGGATAGCTTTGACTTTATTCGCCGCTCATTGGGTTTGATATCGGTGTCCGTAACCAAATCGAGTAAGATTTGGTGTTTTGAATGTGGGACGATCGTGTATGCGATTGTTGATCATCCCCGCTTCATCTAATGATCGAGGATCCGAGATTGGCTAGACCTATCTTTTATCGCTTTGTGTATGCTTCATGTTCTGCTGTAGGACGCAGGGATTTATTTGAGGACTTCACCAGTTTCCCAGACCGTGGATGGCCCTCGCTTGTTGGTGGTGACTTCAATGTCATTGCTCATGATGGTGAGCGGACGGGAGTCGATGCTCGTGATAGAGGGAAGACCGATTTTTGTGATATGATGATGGAGTGTGGATTGACCGATCTTTGGATTTTCCGGTAGTCCTTATACTTGGCATAATAGGAGGGTGTGGAAGAGACTTGATGGGGTTTTGATGAGTCATGAGGTCGCATCCTTCTTTCGACAGCTTCAATGAGGCATCTCAATCGGTCACGCCCCGATCATTCGCCTTTGTTAATGAGTCAGTGAGGCCGAGGATGGGGGTGGCCTAGGCCTTTTCGGTTTCTCAATGTTTGGTCCCGTCATCATGACTTTTTATCCTTTGTCTCTCAAAAGTGGTCATACCCGACTCGGTTTACTGTGGATGGCTGCTCTTTGGGAGAAGTGCTTTAGGATGAAGCAGGACTTCGTTGGTAGAGTAGAAATGTGTTTGGGGATATATTTCGTAGAATTAGAGATGCCGAGAGCGGGGTGGATGAGGTCGAGATGAAATATGATTTGGATCCATCACCGCACATAGAGAACACTTACATCGTGCTCAGCCCCATCGAACCGTGCTTTGTCTATTGAGGAAGGCTTCGAAATGTAAGGGTGGGACACGTTGGATGTGCGAGGGAGAGCACAACACGAGGTATTTTCATTCGGTGGTGCGGGGGCGCCGCATGCGGGCCCGTGATACATTCTATTAGATCTCAAACGAGAGAGACTTTGTCTCGCATTACGAGGAGATTCGAGGTTCAAATTGCTTCCTTTTTCCAGACCTCCTTTCGCTCCCGCCTTGTAAATCGACCAAATTTTACCAGATATTATCTCCTCTTTGGTTACTCAGAGGATAATCGGGAGTCGAACCGACTTCCATCATTGGGTCGAGGTTAGAGATGTAGTGTTCAAGATTGATGCAGATAGTGTGGCGGGTCCGTATGGGTTCACCTCTCATTTTTTTCAAAGAAGTTGGGAAATTGTCAAGGATGATGTTTTTCGTGCGCTTTTGGACTTCTTTGATGGTGGGCATCCGCTTAGGGATTCTCTCGCTACTTATAATCTTGCTTCCCAAGCGAGACAACGCTTGTCGATGGACGAGTATAGACCGATTAGTCTTTGCACGGTGTTCAACAAGATTGTCACCAAGCTCCCGAACTCTCGCTTAAGTGTTGTTTTGCCTCGTATCATCTCTCCACAAAGAGAGGGCTTTATTCGTGAGAGGCGATTGGTGATAATGTCTTGTTGGCACGGAGATGCTCTATACATTGATACCCAGCCCGTGGGGGCAATGTCATCCTTAAGCTAGATATGGCTAAGGCATATGACAAAGTTAGACTGGGACTTCTTGATGACCGTGATGGAGAGATTTGGATTCGATTGGATGTGGAGGGATAGGATCAGCGTTGTATTTACGAGTGCCATTTTTCCGTCTTGGTGAATGGCAGTGCCTTGTGGTTTCTTTCCTTCCTCTCGTGGGCTCTGCATAGGAGATCCCATATCTCCTTCGTTGTTTATCATTGCAGCAGATTACTTCTCTCGTGGTCTCACTCAAGTTTTCCAAAGTAGATCCATCGATGGCATATATTCATAGAAGTGACACTCTTGTCTCACATCTTTGTTTTGCTTGATGATATGATCATATTTGCCAATGGCCAAAGACAACAAGAAAGAGAGTACCGCATTGTTTGGAGCACTATGAGAGGGTCTCGCCGCCAGGTGAATAGAGACAAGAGTGGTCTTATTGTGCCTAAGAAGGCACCTCCTTCTAGGATTCGAGATACTTGAGCACATTATCGGCTTTCGGCGTCGAGAGCGACTATCACATACTTGGGCATACCCTTGTTTATGGGGCCGAAAGACCTTCTTATATGATGGTCTATTTCGGAAGGTCAAGAGCAAGATCTCCGGATGGGCCTTTAGTCGCTATCTCCTCAAAGGCGGGATTACTTTCTTCGAGGTCTCGTCCTTTCTTTCTTACCTCTCTTCTTCTGATTATGCAGCCTCCCAAGACAAAGGTGTTGAAGAAGTTAGAGAGTACATTTGCTAGATTCTTGTGGGATTCTAAAGATCGTGCTCACCGTATGCATTGAAAGAGATAGAAGGATATTTTCCTTCCTACTAATGAGGGTGGTTTGGGCTTCGTAAGATTAGAGGACGTGGTCCATGCTTTCTCTTTGAAGCTCGTGGTTATTCGTGATCACGCCAGCCGCTTTGGGCTCGCTTTTACTAGGCAAGTATTGCAGGGCACCCACCCCTTCCAGCACCCATACCACATTCTCGCTCTGCGGTTTGGAGGAGGCTAAAGGGGTGGGACTCACAATGAGCCCCACATCGCGCGGCGCTTGGGTCGTGGAGTATATTCTTTTGGCACGATCGTTAGATGGGTGACATGACTTTAGCTCAAATGTTTCCTTATAGGGAGCATACCTCCCGTCCGTAGTTGAGTTTTTGATGATACCGATGGGATATCGATAGACTCTTGTTGGTCCTTCCACATGATATAGCAATCCAGGTTGAAGTCTACCGCTTTGTCCCGATGTTCTTGATAGACCTATGTGGAAAGACACCCCAGATGGTAGGTTTTCTACCAAGTCGGCATGGCAGCTTGTTCGCACTGGGAGTACTCTTCAGGCCTTTTGTCGCATGATTTGGAGCCCGATCATCCCGCAGACTATCTCTTTTTTTTGTTGGAGATTGTGGCAGGGTTTGGTGCCAGTGGATGTGATTATTCAGAGGAGGATTCGGGCCCACATGGCATCAAGGTGTCAATCTTTGTCGAGAGATCGAGACCATCCAAAGATGTCTTTATTGATAGCCCCCATGGCTCACGGTATGGCAAACTTCTCGGCTATTTTTGGCATTCCCTCGTGGTTGGAGAGATGCTACAACATAGATTTTAGACTTGAGATTCTCGTGCCGCTTTGTCGAGTGGCCATATTCGCACTATCATCCCTTTCTTTGGTCTTTTGGTACATTTGGATGTTTAGGAATGATGCGAAGCATCGTAGGATTGGCATGGAGCCCAATCGTATCATCCGGCGGGTCTATCACACTATTTCTTTACTACATATGAGAAGACTCTTTCGATTTTTTGCATCAGCGTGGGGACCTTGATCTTGCCCCACATTTTGGTTTTACTCTTACTTCTCCTACCCCAAATTTCCATACTTTGGTTTATTGGCGTGCCCATTGGGTCGGATCTACCAA
Organism: Forsythia suspensa; assembly: GCA_023638005.1. Lineage (NCBI taxonomy): Eukaryota > Viridiplantae > Streptophyta > Magnoliopsida > Lamiales > Oleaceae > Forsythia > Forsythia suspensa. The sequence continues at coordinate 33,773,512 of CM042666.1, forward strand.
GATCAATCTTGATGGATGCGTCGTGGGATGGATTTGCGAGTGGCGGGATGTTATCGAGATCACATCGGGCGTTGTATCGGGGCCTTCTCATCGCTACGGAGACATACTTATTTTGGAGGCAGAGTTGAGAGCCATTTACAGGCATTGAGCTTGCCCGACGGATGGGTCTTGTGGACTTATGGATTGAGACCGACTTACACTGCTCGCTTGCTCATTGCATTTCACGTGGTGGGGGGCCGTGGGTGATTCACCAATACTCGACGCATCCGACATCTTCTTTCATTCGATCGAGACACAATTTCCCATATTTTTCGAGAGGAAACCGGTCACCGACTCTTTAGCTTCCGAGTGCTGGGACCAACGACATTATCGGAGTATGGATCTTCGACTTGCCACGCCGTTCGCGTGGACTACTTGCAGCCGATGTATATGGCCTTCCATCGCTTAGAGGTCTTTAGTTTTTGTTAGTTTGGTTTTCATTTGCTTTTTGCTTTTACTTTTCGTAATTATGCACCTAAGTAGTATCTCTTTATTTGTCGTAGTTTGAGGAATTTTTTTTTTTTTCATTCGTTGTATGCTTGGAGGTCGTTCATATCCCCTCCCTGCATTACTACCATTTTTATATAAATACAAATGGTAGGGGTATCTGAAACCCCCACCACCGCCCCGGTAGAGGCCTAAAACCATACTTGATCTGTCTTTGGTGCTTGAATTAAAAAAAAAAAAAAATCAATCGAGATGACCAAGATTTTCAACCACTTAGTCCAATCTCACTTTGAAAAAGGGTTAAAATGCTTCTTTTTTTCTAACATAGATGAAGAAGACAAAATAATATATATATATATATATATATATAAAACCCTAAGAAGATCTCATCCATCTATTATATCTAACGGTCCACACCTTACCCACACAAAATAAACCATCTTGCCCAATGAACTAGTGCCAAGTGAATTTAAGAACCCACATTCTCACATATACATATTATCTTCGCACCCAAAGGTGATGACAAGGATTATGTTTGGAAAAAAGGATCTCCAAAGTATCGTTAACCTAATTCTCAGTACAGTGTTTAGTTTGGTTTTCATGAATTTGAACATTTTATAACCATTATTGGTGTATTGATTCATTGAAACTTTTAAGTTGTTTGAGATTATATGCTTATCAACTTTTCTAAACAAGAAATGTTTAATGTCATTTTTTGGTGCAAACATACTTATGCATTTTTATTGCTTTCCTTCTTCAGGTACAAGTTCTTCACCGGTAGAAGATTTCGATTCCTTTGTACTCAGATGGAATTGAAGTTCAACCTTCTTGCAAACTCGGGACTAAGACAATGATCAGTAGGTGATTTGAATGGATCAAGAATTGAGACACAAGTATCGAGTAGAGTTATTAGTAACATTAATTTGAAACAAATTTTACATTTTATTTCGCATGGATGAACTCATCATTACACTTATAAAACCAAGAAAACTAAGAAAATAACACAAAACATAACATCCGGATTCGTTTACAAACATGCATAATATGAAAGACTATTAAACATTTTATTGAAAACTGTCATCTTCAGCCGGAAATCTCAATGGCTTTGACATCAGGCTTCTTGACTTCTTCTTTGGGGACTGTAACAGTCAACACCCCATTCTCCATACTAGCTTTAATCTGATCCATCTTTGCATTCTCCGGCAGCCTGAACCTGCGGAGGAATTTGCCGGAGCTTCTCTCAATGCGGTGCCAAGTATCATTCTTCTCCTCCTTGTCCCTGCTCCTCTCTCCACTAATCTGGAGAATGTTCCTTCCTCAACTTCCACCTTCACTTCCTCTTTCTTAAGTCCCGGAAGATCAGCCTTGAATACATGGCCTTCCGGCGTCTCCTTCCAGTCAATCCGGGTGGCGGCAAATTGAGATGTCTCGTTAGAAAGGTCTGAACGAACTGGGGCCGAGAGGGCTGAGTTAAATGGCCAATCTTTAAAAGGGTCCCAAAGATCGAGAGAGAATGGATCAAAAACGTTGCTTCGTTGGCCGAAAACACTTGGAATCAGAGACATTTTCTGATCTTGTAATGTAGCAGAAGAGCTTTGTAGAGAGCTATCAAGAATGTTGCTTGCTGGATTTTTCTGGTATGGAGCAATGGAGATGCGCTTATTTATACTGCAGCTTAAGGGCGAATGTGTAAACTAATTGAGTGATTAGAGAATTCTTGAGAATTCTTGAGATTTCTGAGGTTAAGCATATGTGGAAAAAATCACTTTTCCACAATGAGAAATATCTGGAGAAATCTAGAGCATACGTAGCTTTACTAAAATTAGGTCAAAATGGGTCCATTTCCATTTTGTTTTTATTTCTTACTAATGTGTCTCTTTTCCAATGGAATAATTATATTTACATTACATTTTTCATTTAAACATTACATTTTAATTGTAACAGAAGTTTCAACATTTGCTCATTATCATATTTATTTCATAACTTTTTTTTGTCGTATTTTTATCTTTAACCTTTAATTAGTTAGTATATCTTATTTTTTATTATAGTTTTTGTCCAATTGTTTTGTTAGTGTGCTTTGAAATCAAGAAAACATATTTTGTTGAACTTTTATACTAGTTGATTTTATTTTACTTATTTTAAAATATAAAAGGCAAATAAATTTTTTTATACCCTCGTAATGGATTTTTGGGACAAAACCATTATCAGGATCAAGATTTGATAATTAATGGAACGTTTAGAATAAGAGTGCGGCCTCAAAAAAAAAAAAACTAAAGATGTAAGTGCAAAAGCGTAGATTAGAAACTTTTATATGTGTAACTTATACGCTATTGCCAAAAAAGAAATGGTTTCAAGGTTAATTATTTTGCAAAAAAATTTACTTTTTATTGATCTCAAAACAAGTTTAAACAAGTGTAGGAAATTCCATTTCAAAGTTGGAATCTTACTCATCTCAATTTTTGTATAATGTGTTATTATTTCTTCTTCTTTAATTTATGATAGAAATTGTGGATTTTATGGTATAAATCATGACAATAAGTATATATTTGAGTATAAATTAAGTGATATTTGTTTTAAATTTCAGAAATTTGAGTCCATTTGTAAAATATTGAATTGAGTTAATTGAAAAACATGTTCAACAAGCATAAATGCACTATATCGGCTAGGAATTGGCCTTAATAGACTATATGTATGTTAGGATTTAGTCCGTTAACACATCTTAACGCACCTATGATCTCGCTAAGGATTCTGCTTTGTTAACAAACATTTGGTCCGTTGGCATCACGCCTTTTTCCAACAGTGGTTTGCCTAGAATCTCGCCACTAATGTGAATTAAATTCCTTATCAAGTCTCATTAAACATGTTGACATACCTAACAGTATCCGCCTACTTTGTACAAAATATTTCTCCCATCGCGCATGAACTTCTAGAATGCTAGTGACAACCATGGAAATGGGAGTGGCTCGCTGCAACTCCAAAGTTGTTTCTATTCAATTCCATGGGAGTATGTTGTTCTGACCTCCCAATTACACATTCATGTGGGACCCATGAGTTTCTCAAGCTTCATTAGAAAGGCGCTTCATATTCAAAGTTATATCTGACACAATCCGTGTCAAAGATGTTACCTTCCGCTTGTGCCAATGGTGGCAAGTCTTTCTCGTTGGTTTTCTTGGACTATCAGTTCGTTATGCTGCTTTTTTTTATTTACATCACTATTTCCATGGTCGCCACTCAAACTTACTTCATTTTCACTCATTTGTTTAGAACTTTGGGATTTGTCCATTCTTTCAATTGTGGTTTCTTGTTTCTAATTTCTGGAACCAATATATGTTGACCTTAAAATATGATGGGATTAAGATGCCAATAGATGATTGCCACCTTCTTAACTACCTATTGTAAAATCTACACACGTAGCACCAGTAGCTTGTAAAAAAACTATCCCCGAAGGTGTATGAAAGAAACCTCATCTGACACTGCAACTCAGGGGTGATGGAGCATGTACCGCCACAAGACAATCGGTCAGCAATCCTATATTCCCAAAGATGCACCGAAAGCGAACGCCTTCATTAAAGTCACGATGTGACGTCCAGGATGTGACACTAAGACCCCTTAAAATTGAGTCACGTGTCGCACATCGAAGGATGGTCGACCAAGTGGGATTCACCTATAAATGCAAAGGTCATTCCCACAAGAAAATGATGATGAAATATAAAATCACACAAAGAAAACACAAGTCCTTTATGTTAATAAACTTTAAGTGCTCATAATCACTTAGGAGAATTATTAGTTAAGGGCCTTCAAACCACCGCCTCTACTATAGCGTGTGCCTCCCACACAAATATCATACATGTCTAGTTAATCTACGTGGCTGACTAAACCACATGGCAGTCCAAATGCGTAGAAAAATTACACGTAAGAAGAAGAGGCGTGGATTCCAATTGACAGCCATTTTTTGATGTCAATAGTCACATATCCTAACTTTGAGTGCCCTGATTAAAGTGAAATAAAATTCAGTGATCCAATTATTAAATTTCCAGTGTGATTAACTGCTAATCGCACCTACAATCATTAAAGTTTTTTTTTTTTTTAAATTACTATACTACCGAACAATTAACCATTGCCTGGTTATTCATATCAATCTTACTCACTAAAAAAAACGGAAGAAGAAAAGACTTCAAAGGTAACCTCGAGGACATCAAGTGATATTGGCTGGTTGCTATGCTGCAATACGGACTCGAACCGCTCTTACTAGCATAACATGTGTATACGGGATCGATCTGCCCTTACTAGCATCGCATGTCAAGAATAAAGGAAAACGTTGGGTTGTGCCCGTGTGATCGATACACAGTTGAAGAGGCCGATAGCACCTTTATCTAACATTTTATTGAACTAGTATTAACTAATTTCATGAAACATCAATACTAAGTTTAACAAACAGCACACACTCATTTCTCATACACCAATTTGATAACATTTCTCCTAATTTAATAAAAAATCTTATCTTAACGAGTAAAAGCATAAAAACCATACAAACATAAATGAAAAGCCCAGATGGTACCAAAATCACCAGAGGCACCACAGCCCCATACCCATGCCTACTCCCACATCTCAACATTCCAAGCTTGATCTGCACCACATTCACCAAAGCCAGCATCAAAACACCGACCCGCAAACCGAACCCACCGCAGAAATCAAGTACCCAACCCGGAGTACCGTCTGGTTCACATGGGCCAGGTCTATGGTCCAGAGGGTCCGGTCCCAGTTGGCCGATCGGGATAACCGGATGGCCTGCTTGAGGCCCAGTGCGATGAGACTGGAGAAGAGGAAGCAAGCGAAGGAGTATACGTGGAAGGTCACGAGATCCTCCGCGACTTTCGACCCTGGTGAGCAATCCGTCTGCCGACCCGGATCGATCAAGCTGTTATTCGGGTCGGTTGGGTTCCATGTGAGCCCGATGAAGACTGCTAGTGTGAAGAGGGAGTTGACGTTAATGATTCCGTCCAGTGCCGTTATGTGGATGCCGGTGGCGAGTTTTGGGACTGGAGTTTCGGACATCTTCCGATTGCCGATTCGGGTTTAGTCGGAGGATCCGATATGTTTGTTTATTGCGCCAACTGTGTGCTTTCTGGAGTTAAAGTTTCTTTTGCTTTTCGGACAGTGAGATTGTTGATTGCCTTTGTCGGTACGCCAAAGGTAAGCGCTGCTCATTTTGATGGGTTTACCCTGGTACTGGGTTACAGTTTTCTTCGGTAGTTTGACTAAAATAGATATTAACCAAGACTCCGTGAATCGAGCCCATATTTGGTCCAGCCCAGGTGGCCCAACTTTGCGAGCTAACTTGCTAAAAGTAACACTCCAGTTAAATGACAAAATAATTTTTTTTTTTTTTTTTATTTATAAGTTGTGAAATTTATAAAATGTATAGTTAATAAATTAATAGCAAGTTGTGTGTTTTACCAAATGTGTAAATAAAAGTATATTTGACTAGTTTGATTAACTTAAATTATAATTTAATCTTAGCCTAACTAGTTAAAATTTTCGACTCTCCCTCCTCCTCGAATTTTTTTTTTTTTTTTCAATTTAAACTGTATTTTTAAAAAATAAAAAAATGAGTAAAAGAGGCTATAAATAAAATATTTAATCTACGTCTCCGCCTTGCTCCAATTCATTTGCCATCTCTATGTAAAATATGAATATCATGTATGGAATCAACAAAAGGAATCTAGTTGATTTAAATTTTCAACATATATAATAATGAACTAATAGTATACAAACAATGGTTAATGCAAATGACACTAAATGAATTAGAATGGAACCTATTATTCTCATTGAACCAACCTATTTAGTCCAAGAAGGCTAACTTTTCTAAGTTCTAGGGTTGGGTCGGATGGCACTAGATTTAATTAATCTGATCGTAGCTTCGAGTTTAGGTGTCGTACTGTGATAGGATCGAAAAAGAGGGGATATCAAACCTCCTGCCAAAAGGCCATGGTTGCTTCCTAACTCTCAGCAACTTGTTACAAAGAAGTGCAACTTGATTATCGAAAGAATCACGAGAAGGAAAGAATAAGGTGGATTATTACATTCTATTTTCTCCTTTTGGAAAGGATTGGTTGTTAGTGATGTTGAATAATGCTATCTAACACTATCATTAGTCTCCGTGTCAACACAATGACATTAAATATATGTTCAAAGAAATGCAAGCATATGAGACCAATTTTATAGAACCCATCATTTGACGTTCTTTGATATGGTGCTTGATGAGGTCAATTTCTTCAGCACCGACCTCGAGCACTCTACAAGTCTCCAATATCCTAACTTATAGTGCCTACTATCCTCGAGCCTTTAGGGACCCTGGTCCCTTCGCTAGCCTCAAGCATATTTCCTCAAAAGTGGCCTTGACCCCGACCTTGTTACAGATAATCGACTAATTCTGACCTCTATGATTCTAACCACTAACAAGTTCATCTGGGGACAGACCATGACCTGTCGGTCATAGGTCACATCTTTAGTCCGTCCTTCCTAGCTTCACTAGAACTCTAACTTAGAAGTCCTGCTACAACTTTATTGGATAATCATAGTCTCATTGCATCCCTTGCGTTACATCACATTAGGAATCCAAAGCTACCATGGGTCCTAAATTATCAAATCACGTGACATCTTACAGGTGTCCCGATCTCCATAGTATTACACCTCAAAACTCTATAAATACTTGATATTGATCCATTATTCAGGGGCGCCTTACATATTTTCTAGTTTATAACCTGACGCTTATATTCTCTCAATTAATTGATTAAGCATTGGAGAGGCTATTGTTGACCTATGGTTAACTTTAACTTCAATATTTTGATCATAACAAACAAATTAGTCTTGTTTACTAACGATCTATTTTTAAATAATATTCAAAGCGTTCAAATCAATCATCATCAAGATCAAGACTATATTACAAATCGGACTCTCAAACAATTCAAGACCAAAGTCAATCATCCAATACAAGAGTTCAAGAGTTCAAAATTCGAAATTCAAAATTGAATATTAGACTCCTATATCAAATGTAAAGGTACTAATTCTTCAATCTTTAGCATTAAATGGATAAAAGCTCAAAAATAATTTTATACCCAAAAACTATGTTGATATCACTTGCATAAAATATTTTTATCAAAGTCAAAAATTAATTTTTCAAAATTTTTGAAAAAATTAATTCGGTCATCTGTTTGGGGAACCGATCGACCGATTGGACTTAAAGGTCGACCGTTTGAACTTCCTTTTCCAAAAAGTGACCGTTCTGATTTTTACTGTTCCAACGGCTATTTTTAGTCATCTGAAAAGTTGTAGGTCGACCGTTTGATCATCCGAATGGACAGAAAATTCTAAAATTGATATTTATAAATTGCCCTTCATTTATTATCATTCAATACACTTACAAGAGCATAAAAAGAGACATATTGAGAAAAATCATTCAAATTTTATTGCACCTACATCTTCAAAATTATTCATTAAAAAATTTTGATTGATCAAATCAAACTTTTGAATGATCATCATCATCAAAGTTTCTTTCTAAACTCGAGCTTTTCATTTATTGCTATATATTGAAGTGTTAGTCTTTCTTAGTATTAAACTTGTATTTATCATTTATTAAGAGAGAAATATTATCTCAAATATATTTCTTCATATTTTTTGGTCATATTGAAGTCCCTTTAAAGCTCAATATTGTATAAGGATCAATGCTCCTTGTTTGTAAGTCACCGAAAATATTGTAAGGGTTTTGATTGCACTATAAGTCATTCAAGATAGTAGAAAGATCGTGCTCATGACGGAGAATTTGGTAATGGGGGACGTAGATCATTGGTTGGATCGAACCTCCATAAAAATATTATTTACTTATATTGTGCTTACATTTTTACTTGTTTAATTTACATCTCTTAATTTTCTTATTTTGATATTGTTTTACGAAAAAGTATGTAAAAACCAATTCACCCCATCTTGGTTAATTGTTGTTGGGTTATCAACTATGGGGACAACACCCAGCACCTTTGTTTTAGGTGATCGGAAGCTCTGTTCTTGATCTAAGCTCGTGTCTACACTGAATGAGCTCGTGTATACTCAAGTACGATTTTTGGTAGTATCGTTAGCACTGTCTAAGAAAAATGCTACTAAGAGTAATGGTGGTGAATACACGATTTAGGCTTCCAGGGTCTAGGTCCTCAACCCAAAACACTTAAAGTACAGAATCTCTTCCAACCAAAGCTCCTCTAGTGCCTCACCGCCCATAACTCTGGAAGTGTTTGATGAGCTTCTTCAAAGAGTTGTCGCCATTGTCCGTGCCCTCACCAAAGACGCCACTAACACTGAACATCACTGATAAGTGCGTTTTATGCACTTATTTTGGCCTTTTAATTAATCACTTATGTCGTCAAATAGTTGCTTTTCTACTTAATCTAGTTTATTATTGTTTTATTTCAGTTTTGGACTTGTTGGTGAACAATTGGAGAAGTTTGGGCAAAAAGAGCAATGATTTAGAAGATATCTCATAAGTTCGAGGACTTAATTGCTCTCAACCCAAAGTTGAGGGACCAAACTGGAGATAATGCAAAGTTGATGGACTAAACTGGAAAGGATGTAAAGTTGAAGGACCAAAGTTGATGTTATAAAAGTTGGAGGACTGAAATTATCAAGACCTAAAGTTGAAGGACCAAATTGGTTGCACGTGGAAACTGAAAGGACCGGATTGCAAATTACACAAACAACAAGTCTGGGCAATCGCTTGAGTTAGTCTTGAAGCTAACGCCCGCACACCGAGGCTGAGCGAAACAAAATTCCGTTCACAGGCGATCGCCGGGAATGGCTCAGGCGATCGCCCAAGCCAATTTCTACCATGGATTTTGTGTTTTATTTTCTTTCCTTTTTTTTTGAGTCCCAATTCAACTTGGAAACGTTTTGAACGAGTTTTTAGGTCTTCTTGGGATATTTTGGGGCACAACTAGGGTATTATATATAGGAGATACATTCTCATAACAAAGGGAGGATTTTTGGGAGCCGAATGAAGGGAAGACGGAAGAAAACAAGAGAAGACAACTGACTGACAATCAAGAGTTTTTGAAGATTTCTTCTCCTTCAATCCATGCCGGGTTCTATCAATTCTTGTATTTTTAATTTAATTATGTTCTTCTAATTTTCTTTAGCCAAGGTAGACGATGAAACCTTGTTTTAATTAAGTAATTATTTCATTATTCGTTTAATTCCGCTTTCGTGGCTTTAACGCTCATGGTTCGTTTTAACTAGATTAATTAAATATAATTTCTTTCATCTTAAATATCATGTATTTTTGATAGTTAGATATTGGTTTAATTAATCCATGCTTGATGCTTAAATGAGTTTTATTAATTGCTTTTGATTTTTCATCTTCTTTTATTCTTATTGGGATACATAGAATGCTTAGGTAATCTTTGATTCTTTGTCTTCTTTCAATGGAATTTGATATGAAAATGCTTAAGTAATTTATGTTTGAAGCATAAAGGGAGCCTATATTTGATATTCTTCTTTTGGGACTTAATTGATAAATCTTTAGGGACGACAATAGATTGATTTCGTGTTGTCGTATGTATTTTCTTTGGGAATTAATGAATGATTAGATGATTGCTAAGTTAGACAATGGTGGATTCTCGAACCTTGGTGTTTTACACTTCTTGATTATTCAATCTCATTATTTTCGATAATTAGTTAGTCTTTAAATTAAATAATTTCAACAAAACTCTTTTGAACTCAACTAGCCTAGGATAACATTAATTTGGATTAAATTACACCTTCCTCATAGCAGCCTCTCAATGGGATCGACCTCGCTTTTTGCTTATCTATATTCCACTAGATTCGTACACTTGCGAGTTAATTAAAATTTGACATCAATCACTACCGAAGAACTTTGAATCTCCAGGCTCGAGCATTCCTGATTAATCTTGTGGGTGCCACCGCATGCTCGGTTATAGTGCAGCTCACTCAAATAGTGCAAGAATGAGCAACAATGCCCTATGACTCCGCACGCGTGCACCGACAAGTTACATCTTGTTCACTTTGGAGATTCTCGCCTACCCTTTACCATAGTAGTTTAAACACTCTCACATCAAAGAATTTGCCTACCCTTTACTGACTCTTATGATGGAGTATATGCCTCGCATGATGAAGGCATAACATGCTTCGTATGATGATGGCATAACAATAGGCATCCAAGTTTGAGCCTAACATTTATTTTGGGTTTTGGACGTACGTGGAGTCATAACAGTGGCTGAGTGGGACACATGACTGTTGTAGTTATTGGGACGCGACAAGGTGCTTGTTTTGATTGTAGTCGTCTTGTCTTGTCTTGTGTCTCGGGCACGTGGTCTTATGCACACGTAAGGCGATTGGCGAATCTTGGCCATTTATTTCAATTGTAGCTTTGCCACCCTTTCGCCTTCAAAGGCTTATATTACTTAGTAGATTTAGGGCTTAGATATCTTTTTGAGATCTAACGATTGGGGTTTATTTATATGGAAACCTATTAAAGGTAACTTTCATGCGTTTTCTTTCACTTTTGCACCCCAACAACACATGCTGAGTTAGCCTCAACATAGTCCTAGCCACGCATCTAGACAAACTATTACAAAATAATTATGATGTAAGAGTAGACAACGACATGATAGGACAACGACAACATAGATAACTTTGACAAGTTACCAACTATTTTCACTTTTCCCTATATATGTCCCTATGGATGGCAAAGGGGTGGGTTGGCTTTACCCAGCCTCGTCCAGTCTCACCCCGCGAACTGTAAATTGGCAAGACGAGATAGGACGGGATGGTATGGGATGAGATGGGGCGGGCAAGGCTTTGCCCGCCAACCGCCACAGTTAAGTTTTTTTTTAAAATAAAATAATAATAATAATAATAATAATAATAATAATAATAATAATAAAAATAATAAAGAAATAGGAATTTGTTATATATTTGTAGCAAATAAAAGAATAAAAATACAATATTAAAGTTATGGTGTAGTTAGAGGTGGCAATTGCTCGGCTCGGCCTGTTACCTATCGAATTTTGGCTTGTATAGGGACGAGCCATCCCTATAATTGTTGCTCGGTTCAACCCGTTGGCTCGTGGGCTTAATGAGTTTGAGATCGATGACTCACGAGATTGGCTCAATTTTTTTTAAATATTGTTTCGGAGAATTTAAAAGTAAAAAATAAATAAAGCATCAGAAAAGTTTTCTGTTAAAACTTAAAAGTTGAAAACCCTCCTCATTTTTCAGACTTAGGACCGTCTACTTTGAACATAGGCGGAGTTAAAACTGTACGCGAAAAAATTGTTACATGTATAATTTTTTGTCAAAATAAAACGAAGGAAATATCAAATATTTACATAAATAATACTTACTACAAATTCAAGTATTTTGTATTCAAATCTTCAAATTCTTTATACATCATTATGTCCAATTTATCTTGGATCCGAAGTTTGGTATTCTCCTAGTCCTTCAGACACATTAAGGTTTCTAATATGTCGGCTTTAAGTCCTGACCTGAGATCAGACACAACCTTGCCACCTATACTAAAATTAGGCTCCAATGCTACAGTTGGTACTGGATGGGTTAGTAGATCGCTTGCCATACTTGGAAGAATTGAGTATTGACATTAATTTTGTTTCCACCATCGTAGTATATCAAAATTTTCTCTCCCTTCATCATCTAAAATATTTAGCATGTTGTGCGCGAAATATCTAGCTAACTCTAAATGTGTATCGCTAGAATGAGAAAGGAAGAAGCAGAAGAAGAACCACTATCATACTGACTACCACTAACTGAACTAAGGTAACACCATAAGTCATTATCGTCAAGTGATGATGAAGCATGTGTTAGAATATGGGGTCGTGTGATATTCCTACTGGCATTTTCAGCGTAGACCTCGTACATTTGATCGTACGTTAGTAGATTTTTGTACGTTAATTTTTGTGAAATTACCATTATGGTTACTTCTATGCCATCTAAATTAAGTTTGAGATCCATAATAGATGTTAATGAAAATAACACAGGCAACTCTTTTCAATATTTTTTCAATCTAGCTCCCATCACATATATAATATTAGAAAAAATAGTAAAATTCTTATACATATTAAAATTGTTAGCAATATAACAGAAATGATTGAGAACTAGTAGAGTAGTCGGATAATATACATCTGAACATGCATTTGTTGCGTCGAAAAAAAGTTTCAAAAATTTTCTAACATGAGCAGATGTTTTTCAGTCATATGTTTGCAAATCATATTGTGGACCGTGTGAGTGTCGGCCGTTATAATATGTAGTCATGCAATCACCTTCACAAGATTTAAACATGAGATATGTTGAATTCCACCTATGGCCTACATCAATACAAAAACTTTTTTCTTGAAGTCCATTGTCAAACTAGAGTTGTGCTTGATTTGATTTCATCCCTCCGTATTTGAACTCACACTTTTTGAAGTGTCTATTTAAATTAGTCGTGCCTATCTCCTTCTTCCACGCTAACTTCTCTTTACATTGTTTATACTGTACTTTATAATCAGGGACTCTGTCTATTAATTTACCACTGTGCACCAACTCAAAATACTACCAGCACCTAGCCTTTTATTTTTTGACTTTTCGTTTAGTGCTAGAACCGATTGTTGTATTTTTATGTGTGTCGACATCTTCTTGAATATATCCAAATCAATCGGATCATTGCTATCATACTCATCAACAATATCGCGAGAAATTAGAATGTCATTACAACCACTGAAATCGTCATCACTTCGATTGTAAGCCATTTCAAATAAATTATATAGAGAAGAGTAAAAGATGTAGAAAATTAGAAATGTAGTAGAAGAAGTAGAAAATTAGAAATATAAACTAATATTGAGATAATGAGATTTAAGATAAATAATTATAAATTAATATTGAGTGATAATGAGATTTGAGAATTGTTGTTGAATTTGAGTACATAATAGATTGAAAGATTGAAGTGTAAAAAAAATGAATTTAGAAAGGAGTACTTATAAGAAAAAATTTAATTGAAAAAAAAAACATAAAAATTCAGCATCAAACGATCACCTTTTTGTGACCGTTGGACCACGACCCACGAGGCTTGACGAGCCGACTAGTCTTTTTTGTCGAGCCTATTGGCTCGGGCTTTTTGGGCTTGACCCAAGCGGCGAGCCCGAGCTCATTATGGGCCGACCTGGCGATCTCACGAGCCACTGGACCCATTTGCTACCTATAGTTGTAGTGGTTAAGATTTATAGTTGCATAACTCCAACCCGAGTTTAATTATTGTTCATCCCATTTTCAGTGAAAATTGTGGTTTGTAATTCTATTTTATGATTTTTCAAAAACAAAATTGAAGAGGCGAGTCGAGGAGATGGGCGCGGGGAGAAGGGAGTCCGGGACGGCGGGTTTTTCTTGCGTTCCCTATATGTCTAAGACTATCTCACTTTGAGGTAGGGAAAAACATTATCCAAACTTTTTTTTTCATCATTTACCCTATTTATATACTCTTCTAACTTGATTGTTAGATAGGAAGAGTTGCCTTAGTCTAGGGGTGGCTGGCTTCATTGACTAAATATTGTTTTAGCAAATAAATTACTAAGACTCTGTTTGTTTTCACTATTAATTTTGCTAAAAAATTAAAGTCAAAGTTAACAATTAATTTTAACCACATATTTCAACAACTTTTACCAAAAAAATCTGATTTTAATCAAAATCAAACACACCCTAAATAGATGTTTCTATGGATAAAAAGATTTGACCAAAGTTTGAAATCAACAAAACTAATGAAATTTTAAAAAATCCATCAAGTAAAAGTTCCTTAGCAATAATGAGAAAAACTTCTTTTGTTATAATATTATATAATGTAAATGTAAATGACTATTATGCCCCTAGAAACTTGTATAAATAGAAAACTCTGGTTATTAATGAAATACATTCCTTTCAACGCATTCTCTCTCTCTCTCTCTAGTTTTCCTTTATTTCTCTTTAGATTTATAACACGTTATCAGCATGAAGACTCTAACCAAATTAAGCGAGAAATATTCCTCAACTGTATTGACAAAGGTAGGTTCTAAGTATATCTTATTCTACTAACTAAAAACTGGTTCTACCACCTAAATGCATAGTTTTAGGCTAGTTCTACTAGTTCTAAATATTGCATATACCTCCATGATTTTATCATTTGGATGGTTCTAAATATTTTATGTTTGTCCTCCATGGCATTGCCATTAAGATGGATCTAATTATTTCATATACTGTTTTTCTTTCCTCAATAGTTCTTCCATTAGGATGGATCTAATGATTTCTCATATTGCTTATGTTGCTTATGCTTCCATGGCTCCGCCATTAGGATGATTTTTTTTTTTTAATTTACCATACTCATATATGTCGTTATACCTCTTAAGTGATTCTATTATTTTAAAGGATGGTTATAATTATATACTATCTTATATATATTGTTTTCCCACTTAAATAATTAAATTACTCTAGCAAAATATAATTATGTTGCTTTGTACACGTTAATTTTTCTCTATATGTGCTTATGTGCAATTAAATATAATTAAGTATTGTGTAAAGAATCCATTTGAATCTACTATTTTAATAAGTATGGGTATAGTATATGTGTTAAGGCTGAACAACGAAACCGCCAAACCGTAAAATCGAACCGAAACCGCCTTTTCAAAACCGTTGGTTTGGGTCCACGTTGATCCGTCAACGTTTTGGTTTTGAACTGAACCAAACCGTTTCGAAGTGGCTTGGTTTAGGTTTCAATTTTTCCAAACCGTTTCAAACCGCCAAACCGTTTAAAATAAAAAAAATAAAAAATAAAAAATAAAAAATAAATTAATTTTAATTTTATTCAACTCAATTAAAAATAAATCAATCCATTATCCATATTAAACTCAACCCAATTAAACCAAATACCCAACTCAATTAAAATCCATCAATTATTCATATTATCGTTTCTCTCTCTACAATTTTTTTCGATCTCAACCACCGCTCTCAAAACTCTTGATTTACTTTCGCCTAAACAAGCACTATACTCTAATTTTTTTTCAACAAACTTCCTATGGGTTTTAAGGAGTGATTTGATCTGTAATTCAGGAAAATTCTCTATTTTCTTTGTATCGATTTAGTTTATTTTCTGCCAAATTTGTAGATGTTATAAAGAAATTGTGATTTCATCATTAGCTCTATCAAAAAAATGCTACTAGTAGCCCAAGTCCTTTACAAACTCTTTTGGGTATTTCCAAACTCATTCCTTCAATTTTAAAGCTAGACTTATTCGAGAAGCTCAAGCTGAAAAATAATGATTCAAACACCAACAATTTCTTCTTTTCTATTAGTGGTCAGATTCTTGATTCCTTTAGGAGTTCGTTGAGTACAAAGATAGTTGATGCGGTGATTTGCACTAAGAATTGGTTGCATAGTCACAAGGAATCTGTAGTGATTCGTCAATGTTTGAATGAAGTAGAGGCATTAGATAATTCGAGAGAAAGTTATAGCATGTATTATCGTATTTGATATTTTTATTTATTTTCTTTTATTACCGGCATTATATCATTTAATTATAATTAATGAATACATTTGCTATATTCTTATCTTTATGTTAATACTTTTTTGTCTTTTATTAATACTAATATTTATGTTTTACTATGATATTATAGACTAATATTTATGATTTAATTTGTTCGATATTTTTTTTTATTTGTTTGTTAAATCATGGTTTTAAATCGAACCAAACGGAAAAAAGTGGTTTGGTTTGGTTTGGTTTGGTTTGGTTTCGAAAGTGAAGTGGTTTGGTTTGGTTTAGAAAAATTTCAAACTGTTTTAAGTGGTTTGATTTGAAAATTTATCACAAACCGTCCAAATATAACCGTTTTCAATCTTAATATGTGTGTTGTTTGATTATGGGATATGTAGACGTGCACAAGTCAAGATGCTTGCTTTGTTGAAAATTGGAACACTGCAATATTCCTTTTGTCAAGTGATTATGTCAGATTTTTTTGAACACCTAGGAAATTGAATTTGCGGCTAGCATCAAGAAAATTTTCCAAATTAAAGACGGTTGGCAGGCTTATCATGATTACAAATGAAAGATTAATGTATGATTAATATTCCTTCATTTTCTTGACCGCCAATGCCATTATTTGATAATTGAATGGTTATAACTACGTCTATGTCTATCATTACGTGGATATAGCCAAGCCAACTAAATTGGTGCCATTATTTTAAATTCATAATTGTAGCTATTGTTTTGTAAAATTAAGTTGTGCTAATTTAATAAATTTTCTTTGTAACTAGTTATGTAATTTAAAATGAGTAAATTTATATATTTCAATGATAATAATTATATTAATATTATTTGTTTATATTATTGTTATTTATATTGATCAATTTGACTATTATTTATACGTCTTATTTTAAAAATTAATTTTTTTCTTTTTCATCATATAGCTATGGCCAACATTACAAAACTTGAGTTTGTTACCCTCGACATATGAGGAAAAAATTATCTATCATGGACACTTGACGCGACATCCATCTTATCTCAAAAGGATTGGGTGAAACGATAAAAGAAGAAAACAAAGAATCTCTGCAGGATCGTGCAAAAGCACTTATTTTCCTCCGTCACCATCTCCATAATGGATTGAAAATTGAGTACCTCACTGTGAAATGTCCACAAACTCTTTGGACAAATATCAAAGAGAGATTTGATCATCAAAAGACCATTGTCCTTCCCAAAACTCATTATGAATGGATACATCTCCGCTGCAAGATTTTAAAACTATTAATGAGTACAATTACAACTATTCAAGGTAGAGGTGTCAATCCGGGTCAGGCGGGCCGGGTCGGCCCGCCTCTGATGAAGTCCGGCGACGGCCCGCATTAAAAAAATCCCTCGCCCATGGCGGGTTGCGGGCCAGGCCAACCCAGCCGCGAAAATTGAACACGAGTCCGACCCACCCGTTGGCCCATCCGGGTCGAGCCCATATGGACTGCGGTTCAACCCAATTCGGCCCGCATGAATAAAAAATTGATTTATTTTGAAATTACTAAAAAAAAAATTAATAACTTATTGTATTTCAAAAAAATATTTACATTTATAGCAAAAAATGTGTGAAATTACTAAAAAATAAATAAATAACAATGATAAATTTACATTTGTTATTTATTTTAAAAAAATGTTTATATAGAATTTATATCTTATTTTACATGAATTATTTCTAACTTTGTAAAAATAAATACAAACAAATAACAATTTGGATTTTGGCTCCACATTTTTTTAAAGCATTTTTTTTTAAAATTTATGATTAGACGTGAAGAAGTTGCTTTACAAAAGCACCGCAATTTTGCAGCATTTTGTAGGCGATTGATTGACGACCACATTGCTTGCTTTATCAATTATCATGGCAGAGAGCAATTTGCTCTCTGCCATTTGAATTTGAAATTATTTTTTATTTTTTTTTTTATATACACGGGCCAGCGGTTAACCGCGGCCCGCGTGAGCTTGAACCGCCGGGCCCGCGGTTCAAGCATCCACGGCCCGTGAACCACCCGCCCGGTTCACGGCCGGCCCACGGTCCCGAGTTGAGGCGGGTGGGTCGATACGGGTTCGGCCGGCCCACCCGTCTTGACACCTCTAATTCAAGATATCTTCAACATTAAAACTATGTAGAGAAAAGCTCATTGAAGATGATATTTTAGAAAAGACATTTTCTACTTTTTCATGCCTCAAATGTGCTCCTGCAGCAGCAATATCGTGAGCGTTGTTTTAAAAAGTACTTTGAACTGATATCTTGCCTTTTAGTTGTTGAACAAAACAATGAATTGCTAATGAAAAATCATGGGCTACGCCCAATTGGTTCCACAGCATTGCCTGAAGCAAATGTAATATTATATCATGGACATAGACATGGACATAGACGTGACGCGACACGACGTGACCTGGTTCTGGATATGGTTCTCGGACGTGGTCGCTATCGTGAGACAAGATAATAAGCAACACTATCAGCAACAAGATAGCAACTTTAAGAAACTTATCACATTCAAAAAGAAGCACGAAGAAAGTTGCTATAGATGTGGAATGAAAGGGCATTGGTCTTGTACCTGTCATACGTCAAAACATCTTGTGGATCTTTACCAACAATCAATCAAAGGAAAAGGCTCGACAAATTTTGTTGATTATTCAACTGATATAACTCACTTAGATGTCTCTGATTTTGTCACTAATGAAATTACTGATCATGTTGAGAATAATATTGATTAGTTTATCACACAGTCTTGTTTTGGCAAATTTATGTTACAATTTATTTTGTTGTTTTGTTTAAATTTTGAGACTTGTATTAGTGATCTATTTCGTAGTTAATCAAAGTATTTCTTTATGTTTTAAATTTTTTTCTTTCGTTGTAAACTTTATTTCTAAAATGATCTATTTGATTATAAATTCGGATGAATTATCGAGATATTTGTTTAGCCGATAGTGCAGCTTCGCATACCATTCTTCAGGACAAAAAGTATTTTCTAGACTTAATACTTGTACAAAATAAAGTTATCCTGATAGCAGGTGAATCGAATATTATTGAAAGCTCTGGAAGAGCTTGTATTATTTTATCAAATAATACAAAATTAATTATTGATGATGCACTTTATTCTAATCAATCTCAAATAAATTTGATCTGTTTCAAAGATATCCGCTACAATGGATACCATATTGAGACAATGGAAGAAAACGGTGTTGAATATCCTTACATAACTTCTTTTGTATCTGGCCAGAAGCGGATACATAAAAAACTCCCAACACTACCTTCCGATATATATTATACAGTTATGAAAACGATTGAAATAAATAATGTTGTGAACCAGAAGTTCATTGATCCCAAAAGTTTAATACTTTGGCATGATAGACTTCGATTTCCAAGAGCTACAATGATGCGACAAATAATTAATAATTCACATGGACATCATTTAAAGAACCAGAAGATTCTTTTACCTGATAATTATCCATGTGTTGCTTGTTCGCAAGGCAAGTTAGTCATTAGACCTTCATCTATAAAGGTTAATTTTGAATCTTCCACTTTCTTGGAAAGAATTCATGGAGATATATGTGGGCCGATACATCTACTATGTGGACCATTTCGATATTTTATGGTTTTGATCGATGCATCAACAAGATGGATCGATGTTTGTTTGCTTTCAACAAGAAATACCGCTTTTGCTAGACTACTTGCTCAAATCATAAAATTGCGAGCTCAATTTCTCGAATACTCAATCAAGAAAATTCGTCTTGATAATGTTGGTGAATTTAGATCCCAAGCATTTGATGATTACTATATGTCAATTGGAATTGACATTGAACACTCAGTTGCGCATGTACATACACAAAATGACTTAGTAGAATCATTTATTAAACGTCTGCAGTTTATTTCCATGCTATTACTTATGAGGACAAAATTCACAACTTCTGTTTGGGGTCATGCTATATTACATGTTGCATCATTGATTCATATAAGACCAACTGCTTATCATCAGTATTCACCTTTACAACTTGCACTTGGTCATGAACCTAATATTTCTCATTTACGAGTATTCGGCTGTGCAGTCCAAGTACCAATCTCACCACCACAAATAGACTAAAATGGGTCCCTAGCGAAGACTTGAAATTTATGTGGGATTTGACTCACCCTCTATCATCAGGTATCTTGAACCTTTAACATGTGATCTACTTACTGCACGATTTGCAGATTGTCAGATTGTCATATTGATGAAACAAAATTTTCAACTTTGGGAGTAGCAAAGCTATATTCTCAAGAACAAAGTAAAATTTGTTGGAATGAACCAACATTATTTTACTTTGATTTCCAAAGTAATCAATGTGAGCAAGAAGTTGAAAAGATCATTCACTTGTAAAATGTTGCAAATCAATTGCCTGATTTATTTGTTGATACAAGAAAAGTAACAAAGTCATATATCCAAAGCAGCAAATACTCCAGCAAAAATAGATTTTTTTTGTAGGACAATCTGTGATAGCAAGTGACCCACAAATACGCCAAAAACGTGGTCGACCTGTTGGTGCTAAAGACTTGGTACCTCGAAAAAGAAAGGTATAAGAGAAAAACCAACATAAAGAAGTTGGTCAATCAAATCCTGAAAATATGGTTCCTGAATAACCACAAGTGTCCGAAAATCATGAGATTTCAATAAATTATTTGTTATCTCATAAATTATGGGAACGAAAGGATAATGTTATGGTCAATATTTTCGCTTTTAACATAGCTCTTGATATTGTACAAAGTGAAGAGCCTGAACCACAGTCCGTACGAAATTGTCAAAATAGAAATGATTGGCCAAAATGGAAATAAGCTATACAGATGGAATTAAATTCTTTGGAGAAACGCAAAGTATTTGGACCTATAGTCCGAACTCCTGAAAATGTTATCCATGTAGGATACAAGTGGGTATTTGTAAAAAAGCGAAATGAAAACAATAAAATTACTCCGTACAAAGCCCGACTTGTAGCACAAGGTTTCTCACAAAGACCTGGAATCGATTACGATGAAACATATTCTCTTGTAATGGACACAATAACATTTAGATTTTTAATCAATTTGACTGTATCACAAATGCTTGATATGCGCCTCATGGATGTAGTAATTGCATATCTGTATGATTCACTTGATAGTGACATATACATGAAAGTTTCAAGGACCCAGTGCCGTACACATAATTCATGCAAAAGGGATATGTTCTCAATCAAATTGTAAAGATTATTGTATGGATTAAAACAATCGGGGCGTATGTGGTATAATCGTCTTAGCGGATATTTATTGAAAGAATGCTATAAAAATGATGATATCTGCCCATGTGTTTTCATAAAGAAAACGAATATTGGATTTGCAATTGTAGTAGTTTATGTTGATGACTTAAACATTGTAGGCACTCCTGAAGAGATCTACAAAATCTACGAGTATTTGAAAAATGAATTTGATATGAAAGATTTGGGAAAAACCAAATTCTGTATTGGTTTGCAAATTGAACATTTTCAAGAAGGATTATTTGTTCATCAATCATCATATACAGAAAAAGTATTGAAATGCTTTAATATTGATAAAGCGCATCCACTAGCATCTCCTATGGTCGTTCGCTCACTTAATATGAAAAAAGATATCTTTCGCCCACTCGAAGATGGGGAAAATATTTTTAGTCCCGAGTACCATACCTTAGTGCAATTGGAGCATTGTCTTATCTTGCAAATTGCACTCGACCGCATATATAGCTTTTTCTCAGAATCTACTTACAAGATATAGTTCGAGCCAACTCAAAGACATTGAATGGTGTTAAACATATCCTTCGTTACACGAAAGGTACTATAGATATGTGATTATTTTACTAACAAAAATCTGGGTGTTCTTTAGTTGGATATGCAGATGCAGGTTATCTCTCTCATCCACACAAAGGAAGATCACAAACAGGATATGTGTTTACACGTGGAGGAACAGTTATATCTTGGCGATCTATAAAGCAAACCCTAACAGCAACATGCTCAAATCATTCTGAAATTATTACAATCCATGAAGCAAGTAGAGAATGTGTGTGGCTGAGAAATATGACCCATCATATACAAGCATCTTACGGATTACCTTTAACAAAAGAGAGTCCAACAATACTGTATGAAGATAATGCAACTTGTATTGCACAACTCAAAGGATGCTACATCAAATGAGAGAGAACAAAACATATTTCTCCAAAAATTTTCTATACCCACGAACTTCAGAAAAATGGTGATAAAGATATTCAACAAATTCGCTTAAATGATAATATGGCAGACTTATTCACCAAGGCCTTACCGACATCTACATTCAAGAAATTGGTATATGAGATTGGGATGCGTCGGCTCATAGATATTCAGTGATCAATATTAGGGGAGTAGGTGTACTCTTTTTCCTTCGTCCAGTTTTTATCCCACTGAATTTTTCTGGCAAGGTTTTAACGAGGCAGCATCACAATACTCCAAGTTAACTGTACACATTTTGTAATTGTTGAACGGATAGTCATTTAAGGGAGAGTGTTATAATATTATATAATATAAATATAAATGACTATTATACCCCTAAAAACTTCTATAAATAGAGAACTCTGGTTATTAATGAAATTCATTCCTTTCAATGCATTCTATTTCTCTCTAGTTTTCCTCTGTTCCTCTTTATATTTATAACACTTTAAAAATTTTACCCTTATTTTACTTATGACTTTTGCATGCACCCCACCTAACATTTAACCACTTCACCCTCAATTTTGGACGGTCTTGTATCAACGTTATAAGAAGCGGTCGATTAATGGCAAAAAACAAAAAATATAGAAATATAGAAATCGATAAATAAAAGGAATTGGACGGGGTAACAATTTAACTAATTTTATTTTTAAAAGAAGTACTAAAAAAATTAGGAAAATTGGCATAAAATGGTCCCTAACCTTTGTCGAAAATGGTCCCTAATGTATATTTTTTAGCACATAAATCCTTAATTTATGTGTTTTGGTGTGTAATTGATCTTATTTAATAAAAAAACAAATATGTCCTTAGTTTTAGTTAGAAAAAATTATAATTATATTTCTAACTATTGCAAAAAGTGCAAATTGTCAGATACTTTTATTTTTTTTTATAATAATAATTATTATTAAAGTTAACACTTTATTGACCAAATTGATAATATACTAAATAATTTTGTATATTTTACGAACTATTATAAAATAAATAAAATTTAAGCTCATAATTATTAACAAACATGTTAAATAAAATTTTATTTTTATTATTAAGTAATTATATTATTTAAAATTTAAACTTTTATTCTATCGTTACAACATAAAATAAAAATAACTTTGTCACAAATTTGTCGCTCAAATACTTTTATTTAATTAATCTATTCTTTTATTGACTACAAATTTAGAGTTCCAACTGTATTCTTCATATTTTAATTTATCGTTTTATTATCGTTCAAAAATAATGAATACATAATTTGTAAATTAATTATTATTATTATTATTATTATTATTATTATTATTATTATTATTATTTACACCAATGGTCCCTATTCTTTCAGGTTTGTAACGATTTCATCTTCATTCTTTTTTTTACAGCTATTATCTCAATTCTTTCATTTATTCTCACATATGGTCACCAAATCACTATTTTCACTATTCTGACAATTCTTTGACAATTTTACCCATTGACTTAAATAAATTAAAATGATAGAGAAAAAAAATACAATGAATGCATTGCAATTAGGCCCTTAACCTTTTCAAAAATATAAATAAATCATAAACTATTTTATTTTATTCAGATAAGTATTCTTCCACAACTCAAAAGGAATAATTTTTTCCCACCCCACCCAACATATACATACACCACTATATCTCTATTTCATATATCTCTCTCTCACATACCAACAATGAAAGAGAAACCACCACCACCACCACTGTTTTTCTCAAACTCCGCGGTCACCACAACCGCTTATCCTTAACCACCCAAATGACATCTCACTCCATATCCTAGCCAGAGTCCTCCACTCGCATCATCCACATCTCTCCTTAGTCTCTAAATCATGGTACTTTACCATAACCCCCCCTCCCCCCCAACTCCAACTCTTTCACACCCAATCTGCAATTGGTACTACCCAGACTTCCCTTTACCTCAACCTCCGCATCAACTCCTCATTCCACTGGTATTTCAATCTTTGCATCAACTCTTCCTTCCACTGGTATTCCAGAAACCCAAAAATAAAAACCTTATCCTTATCCCTTCCATTCCTGCCAATTTGGGCCACCAGCCAATTGGATCTTCTTTCTGCGTCATTGGCACGAAAATCTACATTATTGGCGGCTCCATTCATGATATTCCATCGAATAATGTGTGGGTTTTTTACCGTCGTTTCAATAAGTGGGAAATGGGTCCCAATATATATTTTTTAGTTGGAGAAGAACACTTATATGAATAAAATAAAATAGTTTAGGATTTATTTGTACTTTTGAAAATGTTAAGGGCCAATTGCAATGTTTCATTGTATTTTTTTCTATCATTTTAATTTATTTAATTCAAGGGGCAAAATTGTCAAAGAATTGTCAGAATAGTGAAAAATAGTGATTTGGGAACCATATGTGAGAATAAATGAAAGAATGAGAATGATATCTGCTAAAAACAGAATGATGATGAATTACAAACCTAAAAGAATGGAGACCATTAGTATAATTAACCCTTATTATTATTATGTTAAAGAAAAAACATAATAATATTGATTTAATATCATAAAATTATATATGATTTAACTTAATTTTTATTCAAAATTTTCACATTACATATGAATTACATATACTTAAAGCACAATAATTTAATATTTTTTCTTATGAAAATTTAATTGACACGACTATATCTATAGTGATATATTTAATATGTTAAATTAAATATTATTTAATAAATATACATGATCCATTTGTAC
Source organism: Forsythia suspensa (assembly GCA_023638005.1). Classification (NCBI taxonomy): domain Eukaryota; kingdom Viridiplantae; phylum Streptophyta; class Magnoliopsida; order Lamiales; family Oleaceae; genus Forsythia; species Forsythia suspensa. Next base: position 33,798,516 of record CM042666.1, read on the forward strand.
AAATTGACACTACTATAGTGATATATTTAATATGTTGAATTAAATATTATTTAATAAATGTACGTGACTCATTTACACATTTTGCAAATGTTGTGAATTCAATTACAATTTTTTATAATTAAAACTAATGAGATATTTGTCTTTTTCATTAAATAAGGATCAATTTCGCACTAAAACACATATATTAGAAATTTTTGTACCAAAAATAAACGTCAAGACTATTTCTACATTGAAAAAAAAATACTATTTACTCCAATTTCCCAAAAATTCTTTATTCAAGTTTCTAACGAAATGGTTTACTTTCGACTAAGATCTTATATATTCTACTATTTGAGCATTCTTGTTTTACTTTCTTAGAGCATATTTGGTGAGTTTTTTTAGCTTTATAAATTGATGAAATATTATTTTTTTCTACATATTTTATAAAATTTATAATTTATTTTTATTTTTATCTTTATCCATGCATTTATGAAATATAAATTATAATAAGTATTTTTTTTTTACCAAACAAGTATTTAGAATTAGAGATTGATTTTTAAGAATATTGTTTTAACTTTTATAGATAACAGGACAAATGTCTGCATCCGAAACTGCCACTATTCCATTTTCTTGCATGAAATTCAGGCCATGCCCCCCTCCACCTCCGACCCGCCGTCACACTGTGTATTTTGTTTCTTTAATTTGAATAATGCCTCCGAAGCTTATCCAATTCCATTTTCATTTTCAAATATATTAAATTTTTATTTTCTTTTTTAAATTTATTGTTTTAAAAATTCTTAAACATAAGAAGTGTGACTTTCATACTTCGTCATCACTTCACCCTCACCTAAAAAATCTAAAAAATTTAAAACTTAACACCTAGATTTAATCATAATCATATTTTTACGATTTTTAAAATATTATTTAAAACTTAATAAAATCGAACGTCTCTCTCCAAAATCCCTCAAACTCTCTCTCTCTCTCTCCAAAATCCCTTTGGGTGGTCCCTTCTTCTCCAACCGAAATGGATGACAGAGTTGAAGGAGCAGTGTTTTGGTTGCCCTCAGAGATCCTCAAAGACGAGTATTTCCAAATGGACAAGGAGAACTTCAACAACAACTCTGAGTCTGACTCTGAGTTTTGCTTCCCCGTCGAGTTCCCTTACGATTTTGTCAGCTCCTCCCCTGTTGCTTCATCCCAAATAGAGAGCGATGAAGATCACTTGCTCGCTGGGTTAACTCGCCAGTTCACTCTCTCATCGCTTGATCCATTGCACCGCCCCTCACCACATACAAAGCTGACTCAGGTGGGAAGCTTGTCAGGTCGGAGCGCCGGGCCATTGTGCAACGCCAGAAAAGAGCCATCTCAGCGCGAACCCTCCCTTTTCCGCAACACCCACGTCAGTCATTCCATATTTTTCCCTCCAATTTTGTTTTTCCTTTCGACTTTTTTTTCATTTAATTTTATTCTTTTTGAACTTGTTTTTAATATACCAGAAAATGAGTGGGGAGCATGTGGTGAAGCAACAGAATGTTGGCTGTGGAGTGTGGTACAGTCCTCAACAAGTCTATAAAAACAGGAGCGGCTTGGGTCATTCTGCATGGAAAATCCCCGCAATGCCCAACAAAATGGTGGTGGGTGGGGTACGAGGGCGGTGTTTTTGGGTGAATCTTGTGGCGGCGGCGGTGTTGGTGGTGTAAAGGGGGGGGGGTGTACTGGCACTGGGGTGTTTCTTCCACGGAGATATGGGAATAATAATTACAGTAACGCTTACCGTTCAAATTATCGTAAGAAGCCAGGTACCACTCTTTTCACTTTTTCTCCAGATTTGTTGCCAATATTTTGGCACTATTTGAATTTGGATTCATGGATTTTTGTCATATCTTATGACCTGTCTACCTAAAATTAAAGCTCCTTTTTTGTCTGGTTTGAATTGTGATCCAGTAATTACTTTGAAATTATTGATTTTTGTAACTGTTAATCCAATCTGATTGTGGGGTTAGGCCATATTTAAATTTAAAACATACAGTGCATGTGTGGATATAATTTCCCCCTTTTATTGTTCTCTTTGAATGCATGGGATTTTCTGGCATCTTTCTTTTGTCCTTTTTGCTATTCTTATACAGAATATTTACAATGATAATAGGAATTAAATATTGGCTTCTTTCTGGATCTTAAATCACAGGATTTTGTGTGAAAGAAATTCCTCAACTATTTATGTTCCGATTGTATATTGGATTTGATTGGGAGCAATTTTGTTTAGCTTCATTTTAATTGAAATTCTAATATCATTTACCATGCAAAGGTCGTTCAACTGCTGCCGTTCCTGATCGAGCTGCTCTTGCATTTCACAACAACTTTGATGGCATGAGTAGTCTTTCTCCATCTCAGCCTCGACCCCGGTTCAACAGTTGCATCATCCCTGGTTATGGTATTGTGTTTTAGCTTCTTTTTGTTGATTAACGCTATCAGTTCTCCTTACTCCATACTGAACAAGACAGAAATGCACCTATTAAGCATTCTATAATTTGAAATTGGTTTGTGCAGAGACATGGATGCCTCGTAATAAGGAGTTATTGATGGAAGAAAGGCGAAGTTTAGTTTCAGAACCAGAAGGATCCACGATGACTCGGAATACATACCTTCCTCATGAGTGGACTTACTGAATTACTAGGGCGTTTTACGTTTCATCAGTTTCTCTTGGAAGTACTTTTTGATATTCTGAAGAAATAAGCTGCAAGGTACTACAGAATAGGACGCAAGTTCCTGTAATGGAGACTACATCTCTTTACCCTCCTAATAGTTTTATGTAAAAGGTAGAACGCAAGTTTATGGGATAAGAAAAAAGAATACTGTTATAGAGGGTGGTTTTGTTTTGTTCAAACGTTTGGGTAAAGGTGATGTAGGTTTTGTAATGGGAAAAATTCATGCCCTCTTCATGTAATAATTATTCATTTGCTGAAATGTTTTTTGTAATAACAACGGTAAATTTAATAAACTCTCACTCAACTTTCAAGTTGTAACTTACTCAATGTATTTTCATTGTCACCAATAACTTATTGATCTTTGTCTTATGTGTACCATTTACCATTCGTTATCTTCCCGTTTGAATGTGCACACGGAAAAATCCAACATGGCTAACGGCTCGTGACGTGGCAGTATGGCACCAATCATAAGCTTCAATTTTTACAAATTAGACTTTGCTGTTACCTCATTCACCACGTAAGAATCGCATTACTTAAACACGTTACAAGCTATATAAGGATGTATGTCTCTTAAGATACAACGTTTCTTCTAAAGTAGGTATTGCATTATACCAACACTAACGATCGAACTAAAGAATGACTGCACTCTTCTTGAAAAGAAGGAACAACGATTTTTTGAGATTATTTTAAGCAGAATTTGAAAAAGAAAGAGAGAATTTAAGATCAATTAATTCATAATTGATTTGGTGTGAAAAAATTGAATTTTTGGGACCTCTATTTATAGGTTTTGAAATGTCTTTTTGAATGAGTGCGTGACTCTTCATGAATATTTACACCATTTGGTCTAATTAGTTTGAGCCTTTAGATTGCACCATTTCATATTTTTATATGATCTAATAGTTCAGATTAAATTTTGAATAAATATGTCCATTCATCATACTTATTCACCAATTATGAATGAATGTGTCCATTCATCATATCCATTCACCAATTACATACTTTTATTGGAGACTTTTTAAATTCAATCAAAATTAATTTTAATTGCACACATCATTAAAATATATTTAATGATTCAACCAGATAAATTTCAATTAATTATAACAACCCCCACATAAATGGAAGAAGTCGACTCAAATCAAAGAAGACAAAAGAAGAGTATTATTTGAGAGATAACACATCAAGATATGTAGCTTTCGCTTTGAACCTTCTTTAGTAAGAAGTTATCGAACTCACTTAGCTAATCAGTGAACGCAACATTTTGAACTGTCCGCCGTTATTACAAGCTCAGATAATAGATCAAACACATCATCTCTCATATCAAACCTGGTTTTCTATCGTATTCATCATTTCGGCCTTGAACTACTTGGGTTCTACGAGTGCTTTAGAAAATTTGCCTAAGTAAAATTTTCAAAGATGTGGCCACGTTCGCACTAACATAGGTGATGTTTTATAAAGAGTACCCTACAATACTCCACTTGTACATTTACAAGATATAGTCATCATTAATAGCAAAGATTATCCTTAACAATTTTTGTAGATAACACTTTTGCATCATAGAAATTGGAAGGAATTAAAACTTCGAAGTTCTTCTCATCGAGTCATTCATAACTAGTTTCCTATTGAACCTAGTCCGTGGGATCTCCAGTAGCCAAGTTAGGTTTCCATTAAGTTGACCCATTAGAATTTAGGCTTTAAACCCATTTTCTTTGATGCACAATTTATTTTCTCTAGATAATCCTTTTTTAAATGGATCTGTTAGGTTATCTTTTGAGTTAACAAAATCAATTGATATTGTTTCATTTGAGAGCAACTGCCGAACGGTATTATGTCTACGACGTATATGTCTTGACTTTCTATTATATACAAAGTTTTCTGTTTTGGCTATAGTTGCTTGGTTATCGCATTGAATACATATAGCAAGCACAGTCTTTGACCATATATGAATATCTTCTAAGAAGTTTCTAAGCAATTATGCTTCTTCTCCTACTTTATCTAAAGCAATAAACTCGGATTCCATAGTTGACCGAGCTATATGTGTTTGTTTTGAAGATTTTCAAGATATAGCACCACCACCAAGAGTAAATACATAGCCACTAGTAGATTTAGATTCGTCTGTATCTGATCGTCATCACTATATCCTTCAACTACTGGAGAATATTTTCCATAATGTAATGAATACTCTTTGGTACGTTTCAAGTAGTCCAACTCTCTAAGTAATGCATCACAATGTTCATTACTAGGATTACTTGTATATTGACTTAGCTTCCTTGCCGAGTAAGTTATGTCTGGCCTTGTACAATTCATCAAGTACATTATGCTTCCAATAATTTGTAAGTGCTACTATTAATTGCATATCTAATAAAAATGCAATCAATAATTTTAGGACCTAACTTAATCCTTTTAGGAGGTGGAACAGCCACTTTTATAAAACACACCCACACTTTCAAGTATTTGTAGGAAGACATTCTCCATTTTCACAGTTCATAAGGTATCAAACCAATTTTCTTGTGAAGAACCCAATTTAGAATAAAGTTAGCAATTAGAACTACTTCCTCCACAAGTTTTGTAGTAAACTAGAACTGATAAGCATATTATTTACTATTTTCATCGCATGAAATCTGTGCCATTAAATTTTTCCAATTTCTCATATAAATTCGTTCTACTAGTATGCTCAATACAAGTCATTTACTATAAAACTACAATATACAAAAAATAATTGACAAAAAAATAAATAACGTAAATAAATTGCGTACCAAATACAATGATATCTGTCTTAAGATTGTTGTTAAAATTGATGGGAACAATTGAGAAAAACAGAAACACGAAAATGTAGAAATGAGATTAAGCGAGGTATGCTGTAGCAAATTTCCTTAAGACAGATTTCGCTCCATGTAAAGGTGCAAATAGAATCTAAGAAATTCTGCCTCCCAAAATACAATGTTTCTTCCAAAGTCGGTATTTGTACTATACCAACATTATCGGTCGAACCAAAGAATAACTACACGCTTCTCGAAAAAAAAGAACAACAATCTTTTAAAATTATTTTAAGCAGAATTAGAAAAGGAAGAGAGAATTTAAAATCAATTAATTCATAATTGATTTAGTGTGAAATTTTTGATTAAGTGCCCATATTTATAGGTTTTGAAATGTCTTTTTGAATGGGTGCGTGCTTCTTCATGAATAGTTGCACCATTTGGTCTAATTAATTTGAGTTCTTAGATCCCACTATTTCATATTTTTATATGATATGATGGTTCTGATTAAATCTTGAATGAATGTGTCCATTCATCATACATATTCACTAATTATGAATAAATTAATGTGTTCATTCATTATACCCATTCACCAATTACGTACTTTTTATTGGAGACTTTTTTCAATTCAACAAAAATTAATTGTAATTGCACACATCATTAAAATATATTTAATTCAATGAATTCCAACAAGTAAAATACACTGTACTGGATTAAGTAGATAACTACATAGTTAGCATGATGGTTTGATGCAATTATATTAAAAATAGATTTTGTTGTTGTTCCTTTTAAGGGTCGCGTATACAATTTATAACATACGAGAGTACAACCATATGGTTATGATGCGGGTAAATATTTTGTAGGTTATAGACGTCCATAACTATAAGATTTATAACACTTTCAATTGGATGTCGTTTACACAAATAATATGACTCGTTAAAACCATACTAGAAAAAATCATGTGGAGAAAAATCCTAGTGAAAGAAAAATAGTACATAATTTTTTTAATACTTAATAAAAATTACCACATTAAAAACCTTGTTAGAAAAACACAATGGGACAAAACCTCGGTCAAGTAAAAGATTACAACGTATTTAATCCCCCTCATTATAATATTACTTCAAATATGTACTTTGATCGATTAAGTTCTCGAAAAGTTGAACTATATACTTCAGGCATATTAAATCTTCTAAGAATTTATATACATAATTTTATTAGTCATACCAGATGAGTTAGTTATAACAATATCCATTATATGCATATATGCCATACATTGACATACTATCAAGATATCGACTTGTGATTGCTTTACATAAGCATTTGCAGAAAAAAAATTGTGCATTACATGTTATAACTTCATTTTTCTCATTTCTTTTTCGCTTAAGTATATACCTTTAGGTATTCGAATTGTAGGTCTAGAAACTTCAGGTTTTTCTAATAAGTTCAATTTACTTGGATTGCATCTTTTTATTTGGCCAATTAATTATTTGACAGATTTCTTTCAATATTCTCACTGCCTTTCATAACATGAAGCGCTAAATTGTATACAAAAGTATTGTCAACAATATTTCCTTTTTTATTCCATTTATTTTCCATAACGACACAACTTATCGAGATCTCTTCATTTTATTATTTCAGCTAGTGAACCTCTTCTGAGGTTTTAAAATTAGTTATGTACACTCTTCAAGAGTATATGCATCCTCAATGTCTTTACTATTTGCTCTATTTTTCTTTTGAGGATTTTTGTTTTGGAATTAGATGTCACCACGCTTCAGACGCGCCATTAAATTTACCAATATAATGTTAACATATTGTTCTTCCAGGACTTGAATTTGAGCAATTACAGCTAGTATATGAGACTTAGTTAATCTGTTTGGTTAGTAAATATATCTGTCAATTGTATAACTTACAAATGAGTTATTTGTTGAACTTCTAGTTCGTATTATCTTTTGTAAGAATCTAGAAAACACAATATGCTATATTTTCGTGTATTATTTCCAACTACTTAATTTATCTCCCTATTATTGAGAATAACTGTCTTATAAAAATGACATTCGAAAAACTTTGTTATATAATATCATCCGTTAGGACTTAAGGCATTTTATAAGGTTTCAAATTAAACATGTATTCTCAACATTCTTTAATGCACATCTCAATCTACTATAGTGGATCAATTGTACATATATTGCATAATAAAAAATCATTAGATGGGTAATACTAGGCTCTAACCATAAGCCAACTATAGAGGGATGACTTTGATGTTGGCATGATACATATAAGTATTGCTGCATATAAAATAGCATTTTCTAGACATTCTGTTCTCAATAGTAATGGTTTAAAATTTAATTGGAAGTGTTGATAAACAATATTGCTAAACCATTTATCATCATCCCAACTAACATATATTAAAGTTTTAGATTTAGACTCACTAGCATGGACAAGACACACCACCATCTTGGTTGTATAATCTGAAAATTATATTCATAACACAAAATTCGAGCAAGTAATCTATTAGATACAAATAATATCTAGATAGTCAACATGGAGGGTGACAAAGCCCTATATATCACCCTAAAGAATTTTTAGAAATATATAAAATTCAATCCCGATTTTAATTAGTGAATATCTACTGGTTTATATGCCATGAGAAAAAAGCATCACGTGAGAATTTATTATATTAAAAAATCTTCTGATTTTCAATAGATATTCTCATTAATAATTCACATCATATTGATTTGGGATGGTCAAACCGATCATGCCAGTTTATAAAGATTTTTAGGACAATAAACTTTTGGTTTAATGTAATTCTTGATTTAATTGTACTAAAATTTTTGTAGTACAAATTAAAATAAAATGAATAATACAATATTTATTTCATTATTTTTGTCTTTTTCCTTTAAGGAGTCATGAGATGCGTGTATGTACAATAGGACGTGACAATTGCCGTCATTTCTGAAAACTAAGTGATATAAACAACATGTCAAAGCATATAATTTCTTGGATTAAAGAAATTCGAGTTTGCGATATTATTTAATTCAATGATATTATAATATTACTTTTTCGGGAGCAAGTAATATTCTACTAAAGTAGAATATGAACATAATATACAGTTGTATTTCTTCGGGTGCAATAACAAAAATATCCTTCTACAATATTTATTTACTTAGGTTGTATTTTTTTTCTTTCAAAAACAACAACAAGATATATTCTTCTAGAATATTTAAAGAATTGTAAAATTGTGTTTGTTCAGAAAAAAAAACTAATTAAAAACAAATTTTATAATGTATGTTCATCAGGAACAACAACTCAATATTTTTATAAAATATAATATGTATAAAGTTTATGATTATTCAAAACTATAATATGATATTCTTCAGGAGTATCAACAAAATATTTGTTCAAAAATATGTTCTCCAAAAACAATACAATATCTCCAAGAGTATTGATATATATAAGCAAGAATGCTTTTCGAGAACATTAAATAAAATATTCTTCTAGAATATTGACGATGTATATAAATTTGTGTATTCTAATAGAAAACATAACAATATTCTATTAAAACATTAATTTATGTAACGTACGCTTCTCAAAAGAAACAAAACAATATTCTTCTAAAATATTGATAAGTACAAATTTAATGCTTTTTCAAGAGCAATCATATAGTACTTGTTTATTTAAGTTGAGTATTGATATATATAAGCAAGAATACTTTTCGAGAACATTAAATAAAATATTCTTCTAGAATATTGACGATGTATATAAATTTGTGTATTCTAATAGAAAACATAACAATATTCTATTAAAACATTAATTTATGTAACGTACGCTTCTCAAAAGAAACAAAACAATATTCTTCTAAAATATTGATAAGTACAAATTTAATGCTTTTTCAAGAGCAATCATATAGTACTTGTTTATTTAAGTTGAGTATTGATATATATAAGCAAGAATGCTTTTCGAGAACATTAAATAAAATATTCTTCTAGAATATTGACGATGTATATAAATTTGTGTATTCTAATAGAAAACATCACAATATTCTATTAAAACATTAATTTATGTAATGTATGCTTCTCAAAAGAAATAAAATAATATTCTTCTAAAATATTGATAAGTACAAATTTAATGCTTTTTCAAGAGCAATCATATAGTACTTGTTTATTTAAGTTGTGCTTCTTCAAGAATAACAACACAATATTTTTCTAAAATATTTCTATACTTTGGGTTTATTTATGAACAACAATAACATAATATTTGTTCTAATAATTGTTCTTCTTCATGACGAACTCAATATTTTTTTTAAAACGTTGACATATATAAATTTTATGCTTCTATGGAACAATAACATAATATTCTTATAATATATTGGAACGTTCAATAGTAGCAATAAGTTAACATTAAATCTTACACAATTCGCTCTTCGTGAACAAGTAATATTCTACTGAAATATTAATATAATGTTGTGCTACTTCAAGATCAACTTTAAATTATATTTAGGAATATTAAATAATGTAAAGATTTACTTATCGGGAGCAAAAACACAATAGATGTTAAATTATATACAATTATGCTCTTTGGAAGCAAGTAATATTCAAATAGAATATTGATATTTGCAAAGTTGTATTTTTCTTTCAAAATATTATAAAATATTCTTATAGAATATTGATTCTTAGTAATAGACAATTTTTCAAAAATGATGATAGCATTTCCTTCAATAATATAGATTAAAAAAAAAAAGAAATCTTCTTTGGAAGCAATAACTCAATATTCTTCTAAAATATTAAATTTATAATGTCACATTGTTTATAGATAAATAACTTTGTTCTAGAATGTTAATATAATGTTTTTCTTCTTTAGGAGCATCAATATATTTATTAGACTTAGACTTGTATAAAGTTAATCTTCGAAACTAACATAATATTATTTGTATAAAATTTTAATTTATTCAAGAATAAAAAAAATAATATTCTACATGAATATTATGTAGTTAATCATGTTTCTCCACGAACATCAACACAATTTTCTACAAGAATATTGAAACATGTAAAGATATTCTCTTCAGGAGCAATAACGCAATATTATTATAAAATACTAATCGTAATAAATCTACGCTTATTTAATGAGCAATAACTTAATATTACTGTTACTACATATTACAAAATTATGCTCTTCAAGAGCAAGTGTATTCCATTGAAATATTAAAATAAAGTAAAGTTGTGCTTCTTCTAAAAGATCAACGAAATATTCAATAGATTGATTTGTATAAATTTAGGAATACTAAAATTAATATTGAATATTGGTATCTAATAATTAACAATATTCAAGTAATATTTATCTACCATTTATCAACACAAAAAAATGTATAATCAAAGACGATAGTAAAGAGAATACTAACCTTTGTCCACGAAAGAAAATAAAGATCATTTTGTTGATTCAATTGACTTCATCTTCATATACATAATTCAAAATTTATTACTGTTTATATAGTGATTTTTTACAAATGAACCACTGGATCTTAATTTTATCGGTTGGGTTTGAAGATCAATGAATTCTGAACTTTTTGTCAAATTTTCAAAACAATCGGACCGTTTATCGCTTCTATATCAACGTTTAATCACAATTGCACAGGCTGCCCGAATTTTTCCAACGAATTCAAAATTTATTACTGTTCATGTAGAGATTTCTCACTAATGAACCGTTAGACCTTGATCTAAACCGTTGGATTTGAAGTACAAAGAGTTTTGAACCTGCTATACAATTTTCACAACGACCAGATAAAAAAGATTGAGATATTAATGTTTGATCACAACTGTATAAGCTGACATGATTCTACAAATTTTTTAATTTTTGCTCTCAAATTTTCTCTATATTTTGGTTGAGCTTTTTCGTCGATAACGTGTTATAAAACTAAGAGAACAATAGAGAAAAATAAAAGAGAATTAAGAGAGCAAGTGTATAAATTAATTATAACAATGACCTTTATTTATAAGATTTCAATGGGAGTTATAATTTGAGTAGAATACATTTTTCTAGAGAAAATAGATAACTACATACAATTTTACAATTTGAGTAGAATACACTTCTTAATTACAGTTCTGGTCTCGAATATTCATTCGAGGATACTAACTTATTTTTAATTGGCTCTGCAAGATGGAGCTCCCATTGGAGTAGGGATGAAAAATAGGACAAGCCGTTGTTATAATATTGTTCAAATACTATAAGGAAAGAAATTCAATTTTTTTTTGAGAAATTGGCTTAGGCGATCACCTAGACCAAATAAGTGGGTGAGCACTATTGGGCAATCGCCTAGAGGAATGGGCGATCGTCCAGGCCTTTTTGCACTAGCCTTTAGTTTTTCGAATATTGGTACCTTTTCGTGATAGATTGTGTTCCTTCTTGATGGTTTAAACACCATTTCGTGATATGTTAATAGAAATCTATAAATAGATGATAAATTTCATATATTAACACAAGAAGAGAGATCAAATCAGAGAATTATTCTAATATTCTCTCAATATTAAGATTTTCAGATTTTTTTTCTTCATAAAAGCTTTTTGTTCTAATCTTCCAGATTTCACTTGTGCTTGTGCAATTCAATTTGAAACTTGTAAATCTACCAAATCTATTTGCTTGAAGGCCCTTTAGCATCTTATTCAACGAGAGGGCGCAAATAAATAATGCTTGTAGGATAGCGTTCTTCGCGATACAAGTTTGATTGTCCCATAGTTTCATTTGCAGATTTTCTTCTTCAAGTTTGTGGAGTGTTCTTTTTATATCAAAGTATTTTTCCAACTATCAAAAAGCGTTATCTTGATATGGCAATCAAAAGTGAAACATCAATGGCAACTATCAAGTTAATGAACCAAGATTTGGTTCGTTTGGACAGGTTTGATGGAACCAACTTCATTCGATGGCAAGACAAGTTGAAGTTCTTGTTGACTACGTTAAAGATCTTCTACATTCTTGATCTCGACTTGCCTGCAATCTCTGAACCGACAGAAGATGACACTGATAAAGTGAGGGCTGAAAGGAAGAAACGCCAAGAAGATGAACTCATTTGTAGGAGTCACATTTTAAATGCATTTTTCGATAGATTATATGATCTCTACACTAACACAACATCGGTAAGGTATATTTGGGTAGAACTGGAGTACAAATATAAAATAGAAGAAGAAGGTACTAAGAAATTTCTAATCTCAAAATATTTTGATTTTAAATTTATTGATAACATCCCATTGTTGCCTCAAGTACATGAACTACAAGTTATCGTCAACAAATTGAGAACAATGAAGATTGAACTTTCCGAATCTTTTCAAGCGGATGCAATTATTGCTAAATTGCCCCCAACTTGGAGAAGTTATAGGAAGAAAATACTTCACAACTCCGAAGATTTTTCATTGGAGAAAATTCAAAAACATCTCCGAATTGAGGAAGAGTCTAGGACAAGAGATGGGAATGAAATGGTACTTCAAAAGCCAATGTCGTGGAGGAAAACAACAAGTCCAATAAATTCAACAAATCCAACAAGAGAAAGTCCTTCTAGGAAGACAACAAATTCAAAAAGAAGTTCAAGGGAGAATTCTATGTTTGTGGTAAAACCGGATATCAAGCAAAGGATTGTTGGAACTGAAAAAAATGTAAAATTGAGGACAAGGTGAATTCTCTTGAAAATGACAACATTGTTACCATCGTAAGTAAAATCAATGCTGTTAAGGGAAAGGCTCCGGGACGGTGGTATGATACTTGAACCACCATTCATGTTTGCTATGACAAAATATTCTTTAAAACATATCAAGAGGTTGATGATAATCAACAAATTCAAATAGGAAATGAAGGATGCTCCAAAGTCATAGGCAAAGGGAATGTGAAACTTCAATTCACATCCGGGAAAAAAGTTATATTAACTAATGTACTTCAAGTAGTGGACATGAATAGAAACCTTGTTAGTGGAGACTTATTGGAAAAAAGGGGCATTAAAATGATTTTTGAATCGGAAAAACTTGTACTATCTCGTAATGGGATTTTTGTGGGAAAAGGCTATTCTACTAAAGAAATGGTCAAGCTATGTACTATTGATAACAATGATAATAAAATTAATTCTTCTTACTTGTTGTGTTCTATTAAATTATGGCATGAAAAATTAGGACATATAGGATATTCGTCTTTACATAGAATGTTGAAAGATGGTATGATATCTTGTAAAATTGAAAAACACAATAAATAAAAATTTGTGTTAAATAAAAAATGATTAAAAAACCTTTTCATGGCGTAGAGAGATCAACTCAGTTACTTGATCTTATTCATTCAAATATATGTGAATTAAATGGCATGCTAACTAGGGGAGAAAATAGATACTTTATAACATTTATAGATGATTACTCTAGGTTTTGTTATGTGTACTTAATGAAACATAAAGATGAGGCATTTAATATATTTCAAGTATACAAAATTGAAGTTGAGAATCAACTTGGAAAAAGGATAAAAATTCTTAGAAGTGATAGAGGCAAAGAGTACTTCTCTAATGAATTCAATATTTTTTATGAAGAACATAGTATAATACATCAATGTAGTGCTCCTAGAACACCCATGCAAAATGGTTTAGCGGAAAGAAAAAATAGGACATTAATTGAAATGATTAATGCTATGTTATTGCATGCTAAATTACCAAAAAAATTGTGGGGTGAAGCGTTGTTAACTTCTTGTCATATAAGTAATCGAATTTCTTCTAAAAAGCTTAAAGTTTCTCCTTATGAATTATGGAAAGGAAGAAAACCAAATATTGGATACTTCAAAGTGTGGGGGTGCCTTGCTTATTACAAGGACACTAACCCTAAAAGAAATAAGTTAGGACCTAGAGGCATTAAAAGTGCCTTTGTTGGATATGCTTCAAATAATAAAGCATCTAGGTTACTTGACTTATAATCCAATGTGATTATAGAATCCCGGGACGTGGAGTTTTTTGAGAATTCATTAAGTGTTGATAAAATTTATCAAACTCCATTGGAAACTCAAGAAGAGCTTCCAAATTCTAGAGAGTCACTAGAAACATTTTTGAAAAATGTTATTGAGTCTAGTGAACCTCGAAGAAGTAAGAGAGACCGAAAAGAAAAGGTATTAAGACCAGATGAAATAGATTCTCAACAAATTACATTATGCTTAATCGAAGCTAATAGGGATGACGTTGTAAGAACAATTCCTTATGTTTTTCAAGTTGAAAGTGATCCTAAAAACTACAAAGAGGCTATGACTTCTAGAGATAGCATATTTTGGAAAGATGCTATAAATGGTTAAATGGATTTTATAATGTCCAACAATACTTGGGAGATTGTTGATTTACTTGAATGATCAAAACCAATTGGTTGTAAGTGGATATTTCGAAAGAAATATAATACTGATGGTTTGATCCAAACTTATAAAGCTAGATTAGTAGCTAAAGTATATAGACAAAAGAAAGTAATAAATTATTTTGACACATATGCACCCGTAGCTAGAATTACTTCTATAAGAATTCTTTTGCATTAGCTTCTATTTATGATTTGTGTGTTCATCAAATGGATGTTAAAACAACGTTTTTAAATGGAGATTTAGATGAAGAAGTTTACATGGATCAACCGAAGTTTTCAAATTACCCAGTAATGAAAATAAAGTACGTAAATTATTTAAATCTCTATATGGATTAAAACAAGCACTTAAAAAATAGCATGAGAAATTTGACAATGCTATCATATCTTTGGTTTTGTGCACAACACGGTAGATAAATATTTATATATAAAAACTTGTGATAGATATGTTGCTTTTGTTTGCTTGTATGTAGACGACATGTTGATTATAAGTAATCACATGATTGGTGTTATAGAAACAAAGAGGTTTCTATTTTCCATATTCAAAATGAAAGATATTGGTCAAGTAGAAACCATTTTAGGTATCAAAGTGATTAAAGATAGTGGGGGGTTATACATTAACATAATCACATTATATTGAGAATGTGATAAATAAGTTCAAACATTTGAATATAAAAGAGGCAAATACCCCATTTGATCCAAGTATCAAACTAGTGAAGAATGATGGAAGGGCTATTACTCAACTTGAACACGCAAGTGCAATTGGTAGTCTAATGTACGCGGTACAATATACAAGACCGGACATTGCATTTGCAATAAGTAAACTAAGTAGGTTTACAAATAACCCAAATGCTGAACATTGTAAAGCTATTGGTAGGGTTCTTGGTTATTTAAAGAGAACCATAAATCTTGGACTCCAATATTCAAAGTTTCCGGCCATCTTAGAAGGATATACCGATGTTAGTTAGATATCAAGTGTTGGTGAAAATAAATCTACTTCAGGTTGGGTATTTACTCTTGGAGGATGTGCTGTTTATTGAGGTCAAAGAAACAAACATGCATTACTCACTCAACCATGGAATCTGAGTTCGTAGCATTAGCAAAAACGGAAAAAGAAGCAGAATGGCTTAAGGATCTTCTATATAAAGTTCCATTGGATATGAAAAAAAGAATCTTCAATAACTATACTATGTGATAGTAGAGCTATTTTAGCTAGAGCCTAGAGTGAGGTTTATAATGAGAAGTCTAGACATATGAGTCTAAGACATGACTATGTAAGAAGTTTAATCAAAAGAAGAATAATTTCTCTTACATACATGAGATCAAGCGAAAATTTGACTAATCCATTTACTAAACCACTTACTAAAGAGTTAGTAAGATTAACGTCGAGTAGGATAGGGTTAAAACTCCTAAATTAAAATCCGTCAATGACAGCAACCCTACCTATCATTATGAAATGAGTAATCTACATGTTCAAAGGGTAATAACAAGTCATTTGAAATGTGGATTGTTTTCAACACTTTAACTTAATTAAAGCCCTATTCTTATGACGTAAGTGCTTTGTGTTACGAATGAGAGGATTGAGTTTATTATACTCTTAATGAAATTCAGTACGTTATACAAGTGTCTTTAAACGTAACCAAGACATTGTAAGAATTTCACCTATATGAACCTAGCGATGGTGCCGTGTCAAGGTAAAGTTGGAGTTACTTTTTGAAAGGGTCATGAATTCGGATGGGCGCAAGGCCTTTAACGCGCTAAATTAAATTTATGTGGAATATACTAAGCTAGAATGTTTACGTGTGTGATATTGTCAGTATTGTCACAAGGAATAACGAGTTCAAAGCCAAGGCTACTCGGGATTTCGATAATACTTTGCAATATTTATACTAAAATAAAGTTCAAATCGAAAGATGTCTTTTCTTATGCGTAGCATCGTCTTTAAAATCTAAGTTGTTTGAATATTTGAACAAGTGAGAGATTATTATAATATTGTTCAAATATTATAAGGAAAGAAATTAGAATATATTTTTTTGAGAAATTGGCCTAGGCGATCACCCAGACCAAATAAGTGGGCGATCACCCACTTGGGTTCTGCAGTGGCTCTACTCGGCGATCGCCCAAGCCTTGCTAGTGCAATTTTTCAAATATTGATGCCTTTTCATGATAGACCGTGTCTTTTTTTTATGGTTTAAACACTATTTCGTGATATGTTAATAGAAATCTATAAATAGATGATAGATTTCATATATTAACACAAGAAGAGAGATCAAATCAGAGAATTATTCTAATATTCTCTCAATATTAAGATTTTCAGATTTTTTTTCTTCATAAAAGCTTCTTTGTTCTAATCTTCTGGATTTCACTTGTGCTTGTGCAATTCTTATGCAATTCGGTTTGAGACTTGTAAATCCGCCAAAGCTATTTGCTTGAAGGCCCTTTTAGCGTCTCATTCAATGAAAGGGCGCAAATAACGCTTTTAGGATAGCGTTCTTCGCGATACAAGTTCGATTATTCATAGTTTCATTTGCAGATTTTCTTCTTCAAGTTTGTAGAGTATTCTTTTCATATCAATGTATTTTTCCAACAGCCGTTCGTGGGCTCGGTGGCTAGCCCGTAAAATCTCGACTTATTATGGGCACGGGCCAAGTTGGTTTTCCAAATCAAGGGCCGAGTTAACTCGGCTCTGAATAAAAACAGGCCAGCCCGTGGCTTTTGGACCACAAAGGTAGATTTTAAAAAAAAAAAAATCCAAAGAAATATATTGCATTTTTTTTTTTAAATTATTTAACGAAGATCGGCTAATTACCAACCCTACATTAGAGATTTCAATCTTGGGAATCAAGTAGTAGAGTTAGGGTGTTAGCCATATGTAGGAAACAACAAAGGAATCATTTGTAACATGATTTCGATCAAAGTGATAGTCAATGGAATGTACTTCATCCAGGAGGGAAAGGCTGGATTCACAAATAGATAAGTAGTCTCAATGTTGGATTCACAAATAGATAAATAGCCTCAATGTTGTCACTAAAAATGATAGGTCGTTGGGGGCTGTTGCAACCTAAGTTCGTGGATGGATTAAGTGTTTAATCCAAATGACTTCAACTGAGCATAAAGCCAAAGCACGGTACTCAGCCTCAGTAGAGGATCGAGCAACATTGGGAGAAATACCAAGATAGACAATAAGTGGTCAAGTGGATTTACGATTTTCGATATTTCAGTCCAATCAGCATCAGTGAATGCTGTTAGCCAGGCATAGAGTGTAGTGTTTTCAAAAGAGGATACCAGCGTCGGAAGGCCGTCCAAGACACCCTGATCAACCTTGCAGGGGCAATCGTCGGCTCATTTATCTTAACTCAGGCCCAACTCAGTTCGAGCAAGACGCAAACGAGTCCCTTCGAGCCTTCATGGCCTTCTTCAACGCAGGAAGACTAGGTCCCTGATCTACCTATAACTACAGTAGTCTTGGTCCCCGTTTTCATGAATATGAACATTTTATAACTATTATTGATTCATTGAAACTTTTAAATTGTTTGCGATTATAAGCTTATCAACGTTTATAAACAAGAATGTTTAATTTCATTTTTTTGGGGCAAACATACTACATATGCATTTTTGCTTTCCTTCTTCACGTACAAGTTCTTCACCAGTAGAAGATTTCGAATCCTTTGAACTCGGATGGAAAAGATGTTCAACCTTCTTGCAAACTCGGTACTAAGACAATGTTGGTTCAAGTGGATCATCAGATACAAAAGAATTGAGACACAAGTATTGAGTAGAGTTTTTAGTAACATTAATTTGAAACAAGTTTTTAGTAACATTAATTTGAAACAAATTATAAGAACCAGATTTTACATTTTATTTAAGATGGATGAACACACTTAAAAAACCAATACAGGAAAACCAAGAAAACAAAGAAAATAACACACAACATAACATTTTATTGAAAACTGTCATCTTCAGCCGGAAATCTCAATGGCTTTGACATTAGGCTTCTTGACCTCTTCTTTGGGAACTGTAACAGTCAACACCCCATTCTCCATACTAGCTTTAATCTGATCCATCTTTGCATTCTCCGGCAGCCTGAACCTGCGGAGGAATTTGCCGGAGCTTCTCTCAATGCGGTGCCAAGTATCATTCTTCTCCTCCTTGTCCCTGCTCCTCTCTCCACTAATCTGGAGAATGTTCCCTTCCTCAACTTCCACCTTCACTTCCTCCTTCTTCAGTCCCGGAAGATCAGCCTTGAATACATGGCCTTCCGGCGTCTCCTTCCAGTCAATCCGGGTGGCGGCAAATTGAGATGTCTCGTTAGAAAGGTCTGAACGAGCTGGGGCCGAGAGGGCTGAGTTAAATGGCCAATCTTTGAAAGGGTCCCAAAGATCGAGAGAAAATGGATCAAAAACGTTGCTTCGTTGGCCGAAAACACTTGGAATCAGAGACATTTTCTGATCCTTGTAATGTAGCAGAAAAGCTTAATTTGTGAGAGGGCTATCAAGAAGGTTGCTTGCTCGATTTTTCTGGTTTGGAACAATGGAGATGCGTTTATTTATACTGCTACTTAAGGGCGAATGTGTAAACTAGTTGGAGTGATTAGAGAATTCTTGAGATTTCTGGACATCAAGCATATGTGGAAAATACTTTTGCCAGATGAGAAATATCTGAGAAATATCTGGAGAAATCTAGAGCATACGTAGCTTTACTAATTTTAATTAAAATCAGATTATTTTTGTAAAAATTAATAAAAATTGATAAAATTTGTGGTTGAAAATTTGTAAAAAATTGTGGGTTCAACAAAATGAGTAGTTAAAATTAATTGTTGACTTCAACTTCAATTTTTAACAAAATTTTAAGTGAAATCAAACAAATTCTCATATAAGGTGAAAATGGGTTCATTTCCATTTTGTTTTTATTTCTTAGTAAAGTGTTTTTTTTAATAATTATATTTACGCTGCATTTTTTTTAATCGCATTACATTTTAATTATAATAGAAATCCTCAATTTTTGTTCATTATCAGATTTATTTCATTAACTTCTTTTTTTCGTAAAAATTTTATCATTAATATTCAATTAGTTAGCATATCTTATTTCTGATGATGGTTATATTCAAATATTCTGTTAATGTGTTTTGAAATGAGGAACACCTGTTATGTTGAACTTTTATATTAGTTTCTTTTTTTTTTTTTTTTTTTTAAAAATATAACGGTAAATAAATCTGTTTCCTCCTAATGGATTCCAGAATCAAGATTTGTTAATTAATGAAAGGTTGTGAATATGTGTGTGACAAAAAAAAAAGAGGACACAAGATGTAAGTGCAATAATTAGCATAGATTGGGAGACTTTCATTGTAATTTTTTTTTTTTGATCGAATAAAGGTTGAACTCCAACTTTGAGAGTCCCCACCGACCTTGCCCTAGGTCCTTGGTGGATGAGGTAAATCGCAGAATGTGCCTCCATGAGCCAAAGTGAAGAGCTTATGGATAAGCTGTTAACCATATGGTAACTCCCGCTTGCGACAAGGTACAAATCAAATATTTCAGGATTCGAACCCTGCACCCTACTACGCTCAGCCTTATCCACCCTCCCTTTGCCCACTGGAGATATGCCCTGAGAGCAGGCTTTCATTGTAATTTTAATATAGTGCAACAAACAACAATGAGAAGAAATAGTGGTAAATGATTAGGAGATCTGCCACTTTACCTGAATGGCCTTTGACCAATTTTACAACGTAAAACTCTTTAAAAAATATATAACAATAAAATAATCAAATATACCATAGTATAAAACCCCGCTTATTCTGTTTCATATGATTTCAAATTCATCTATATAACTTATATGCTACTGCTGTTACCACACGATTCTGATATGGCCTCCACGTCAACAAGAGTCCCATCTAGGCCTAGCAAGAGCCCCATCCGAAGCCCATCGATAGCCTCATCTAGGCTCCCTGGGGGCTCCGGAAGTTCTGATAAAGTGTCACGGAGGCCCATCGAACGCCTTAGCCTTCCGGCCCGAGTAATTCCATGAGGCCCAGGAGAGCACTTGTCACACGCGACCAACCCATGGGGCCTCGCCAGAACCAGATCAATTATAACTAGCGGCGGTTTGATATCTTAGGAATGACCGGAGAGAAGTAATTAAGGAAAGATTGCGTTGATTTGGCGCACGGATCCTCACAAGGAAACCGAATCATAATCCCCTAAAATCATGCAACATGATAAGCTCAGATAAGGAAGGTAATCTTGGAGATTGCCTTGACAAGGAATGATCCCTATCCCATAAGGAAGGAGGATCCGATTGGTTATCTGATTGATTTGTTACCTAAATCAATTAGGACTCTTGCGCTATAAATACGACGTCTCCGGTTGTTCCAAGGTACGTTCTTTTTCGCACTTAAATCCCACCCTAAACTCTGCTCAAACTTCTGCCTGCTTGTCTCTCCCACGCCCAATTACTTACCTCCCACGTGTATTATTTCTATATACCGGTAGTTGACTAGATCATCGGAGTACCAACAATCGTCGGCCCTTTTTTTCTGGTGATCTTGGTGCCTAATGGTTGTCCGAGTGTGCAGGTAATATACAGGTTGGCAGAAGAGTGACTGGAGATCTGTTGACACGTGGATGATGCGGGTTCCGACGTCAACAGATTGGCGCCGTCTGTGGGAATCGAGAAATATAACACGGCCTAAAACTTGTGGTAAAAACGTGTTTTCTACCAAGATGAGCATGGCAACCGAACACTCTATGGAGGAAGAAGTAGAGTCTCACCACACTGATATGCGGCAGAAAAGCATTCAGGACCACCAAAACGTGACCCGTCGCAAGAGGAGAAGACAACGATAGAAGCGAACGATTGAACAAAAGAACCAAGACTGTCGGACAATGCCGGATGAAGGCGGTAACTTGAACTGTTGGAGAATCAATCCCTCCAATATGTACCCAAGCGCAGTCGTGCCGGAGAAGCCCTTCACGGTCCGGTTCACTAGAAAGTCGACCATAGCGAGGAGACACGTCCGTTTCAAACGGCCGGAGTCCCCGTAACATCGCCTCGAAGCCCTCACAGGATGACCAGAGGGGAAGACCTCTCCCGGTGCGGAAAAGCCGCTCCGTTCCTACTGCTAACGTGTTCGACAGGTTGGAGGTGGGATCCTCCATAGCACCACCCCTACCCGCACACAACAGGCGAAGTGAGCACAGTGAGGCCCGCACAGAAAAGAAGAGGGCCACGAAGCAAGATCACAGAAAGACCGAGGAGGAGAAAGAGAGGCTGGAATGTTACGAGGATGACGATGGACGAGAACCTCCTGTTCACCGCTACATGAAAGCCATAGAGATACCCACGAACTTCCGAATGCCTCTAATGGACAAGTACAACGGGAGGGGTGACCCCATGGACCACATAAATACATATAAGACGAAGCTCCAAGGCCAGTCTCCTGCGGTGAAGTGCCGAAACTTCCATACCACGCTCGCGTCCGACGCGAAGAGGTGGTACAATAAGTTGAAACCAGAGAGTATCCGGAGCTGGCCACAATTAAAAAAAGAATTTGTCAATGCCTTCATTGGCAATTGGACGATGATAGCCGACATTGCCCAGCTCCACGACATCCTGCAGAAGGAAAGTGAAACTGTCAAGAGCTACTTTAAGAGGTTCAGTCATGTTATCAATAAAATCTAGACTGTGACTGATGAAAAGGCTTTGGATGCACTCGTGACCGAACTGCACATGCGCACTCCCTTCGGAAAGATGTACAAAACAGTCAACCAAAGACCTACAGTCATCTATTGGACTTGGTCCAGCGCGAGATTTGATCAGAGGATACGATCGGGAATAGGGAGAAGGCAGAGAGGGAGAGAGGAGATCGCTACAGAAGGGAGGGGCGACGTTCTCCCGAACCTCGTTTCTCTCACTTTCAAAAAAGGTACTCCTCCGGTCTACCAAACAACCGTTACAGGAGATTCGATTAGATCGGAGGTAGCCCCAATCCCCCATCCCAGAGCACCCGTGGTGGCTCCCATTCCCACCACAACACCGCCCAAGTTCTGTCGGATACACAGGACCAGGGTGCATAATACGGAGGATTGCCCAGACATAAGAGAATTGATAAATCACGGAACCCACGGGCATGGAGAGGGGAATCGGCCCAGGCGAGGACGTCGAGGCCACCCACACAGGGGCGAAGACCTCCTCCTCGACGCCAGAACAATGGACCCCGACGTAATGAAGTGGGAAATGACCCGAAACAGGGACCTGCCAAGGTTGGAGGAACTCGTGGGGACTCCCCCTGTTCGAGAGATAAATACCATCATATGAGGGCCCTATGTTGGAGGGCACACGATGAACTCACAACGTAACTACGCAAAGGCGGCGAGAGAAGAACCCCTGGAGAGTTGGCAGGTCTACGGGCATCGACCAAAAGCACCACACATCTCATTCACTGAGGAAGACGAGGCTGGCATACACTACTCGCACTGCGATGCCCTGGTAGTCTGCGCCATTGTTGCTAGAAACGGCCTAGGGCGGATACTGGTCGACGATGGAAGCGTTGTGAACATCCTGTTCGGCAGTGCCTTCGACCAAATAGACGTGGATCATGAATTAACGGCCATCTCAGATCCGCTATTTGGTTCTACAAGGGATAGCCCCGTCCCGCGAGGAAGGATTATGCTGGCGGTAGACTTTGGAGAACCTCCATGCTACCTCAAAAGTTCATGGAGTTTTTAATAGTGGACACACGCTCCGCCTACCATGGGGTCCTTGGAAGGCCCGCACTGAAGAATTTACAGGCGGTCAAGTCCATACACCATTTGGCAATGAAATTCCCGATGCCCGGAGGGGTGGCCAGAATCTGATGTAATCAGACGGAGGCGAGGGCATGTTACATAAACGCATTGTAGAAGGCTGCCAAACGTGAGGATGTCACCCCAGCGGTAATGACCATACATTCGGAGTGATGGACGTTGACCGTGAGAGGATGGATGAAGAATTGATACTGGACGATGGTCTGGATCCTCGAATCATAGGCTCAGATTCCCTTGCCTCCCCGGCCAATGAGCTGGAAGCATTTCTAGTAAACCCCTCGGAACCAACCCGGGTATTGCAGGTGGGAGAGAAGCTCGAGAAAAGAATGAAGGAAGAGTTGAAGCAGTTTCTCCAAGAGAACGCTAACGACTTCGCATGGAAGCACAGCGATATGGTCGGGATCGACCCGTCAGTGGCATGCCATGCCTTGAAAGTAGATCCGAAAGTACGTCCTAGAATTCAAAAAAAGAGGCATTTGAGTGCCGAGAGGTACCATGCATTGAAGGAGGAAGTTGATAAGCTACTAGCCAGCGGGTTCATCAGAGAAGCAATTTAACCCCAATGGGTATCTAACCCAGTGCTGGTAAGAAAGAGTACCAAGAAGTGGAGGGTATGCATAGACTTCTCAGATCTGAACCAAGCATGCCCTAAAGACAGCTTTCCGTTGCCGGGCCACAAGTTACTTAGCTTTATGGACGTGTACTCGGACTACAACCAAATCTCGATGTTTGCAGGAGACGAGGATCACACTTCGTTCATCACGGACTGAGGGCTATACTGCTATACGATGATGCCTTTCGGCCTGAAAAATACTGGAGCCACATACCAGTGGTTGGTAAACCGCATGTTCGCAGGACAGATTGGGAATACGATGGAAGTACATGTCGACGATATGCTGGTAAAGAGCGTAAACATCGAGGACCACATAGAGCACTTAAGAGGGATGTTCGGAGTCCTTCGCAAGTATCGCATGAAGCTTAACCCCTTAAAGTGCGCGTTCAAAGTTGCATCCGAAAAATTCCTCGGCTATATGGTCAATCAGCGCGGGATAGAGGCTAATCCCGAAAAGATTAAGGCGCTCATTGAAATGCGGTCACCATCTTCTCCCAAGGAAGTCCAGAGCTTGACGGGAAGGTTAGCGGCTTTGAATCGATTTATATCCAAGGCGACCGACCGCTGCCAACCTTTCTTTCAGAGCATCAAGGGGGGAAAAGGTTTGAGTGGACCGAGGAATGTGAGAAAGCCTTCCAGGACCTCAAGGTCCTCCTCGGAAAATCTCCACCGTTGTCCAAACCAATGAATGGAGAGACGTTGCTCGTTTACCTCACCGTATCCGAGAAGGCAATTAGCTCGGTCTTAATCCGAGAAGAGGGCCTAGCACAATTTCATGTCTATTACGTGAGTAAAGCCCTGCAGGACGTAGAAACAAGATACCCAGACATGGAAAAGCTCGTCCTATCATTGATCACCGCCTCTCGAAAGCTTCGATCGTACTTCCAGTCCCATAGCATAGATGTTTTGACAAACCTCCCTCTACGGCAGATATTCCAAAAGTCGGACACATCAGGATGCTTGATGAAATGGTCGGTGGTACTCAGCCAGTTCAATATCAGTTACAAGCCACGACCTTCGATAAAAGGACAGGCCTTAGTGGACTTTGTGGCTAAATTCGCCCATATCCCCGAAGGTTCACTCGAGGCCTGACCCCTTGAGGTACCAACATGGAAGTTATATGTTGATGGATCTTCGGGTGAGGTCGGAGCTGGAGCCGAGATCCCACTTGGTTAGTCCCGACGGCCCATAATCTCAATCATGAGCTTTGCACAGGTTCAAAGCTTCCAACAATGCAGCGAATCGAGGTACTCCTAGCGAGCTTGAGGTTGGCACAAGAGATGAAGGCAAGGAAGCTCCAGTTCATAGCGATTCTGGCCGGTTGTCGGTCAAAGTTAATGGGACCTTCGCAAAGACGCGAACAATCCATGGTGGCGGACGACAAAGGCCAAGACTTGTTGTCCCACTTTGAGGCATACGAACTTCTACAGATCTCACGAATGGAAAATGGCTATGCGGACGCCCTCTCGAAACTGGCGAGTAGTAGAGACTTCGACTTAATGAAGGCCATCCCGGTTGAGAGGCTCAACCGGCCTTCCATCGATGAATCTCACGCACAGGCTGTCATGGCTATATCTAATTCTCCAAAATGGATAAAGGAGATCACCGAATATCTAATCGACCAGATACTGCCTGACTACGAACAAGAAGCACAGAAACTCTGCAGAAGGGCTGCGAAGTTTGGGCTGCAAGATAAGATCCTATATAAGAGGGGATTCAACCACTCCCTCTTACACTGTTTAACACAGGAGGAAGCCGTATACGTGATGAAAGAGATACATGAAGGGATATACGGCAATCATTCGAGAGGAATGGCCTTGGCACAGAAAGCCCTGAAACAGGGGTACTTTTGGCCGACCATAAAGAAAGACTCCCACAATTACTCAAAGAAGTGCGACAGATGTTAGAAGTTCGCCGCTATACCGAAGCTCCCGGCTCAGAACCTTACCCCGGTCACCAGTCCTTGGCCTTTCGCCAAGTGGAGAATCAACTTCATCGGTCCCCTCCCGACGGAGAGAGGAGGGGTCAAATTCGTGACAACGACACACAATTCGCATAAATGAAGTTTAACGCGAATTGTGAGAACCTTGGTATCCGAAGGGACTTTTCCACCCCTTACTACCCCCAATCCAATGGCCAGGTAGAAGCCGTGAATAAGATCAGTAAGCATACCCTTGAGCAGAAACTAGAATCCGCGAAAGGAGGATGGGCTGAAGAACTACCCGAGACCCTGTGGTCCTATCGGACCACCTCTCACACGACCACAGGTGAAACCCCATTCCCATGGCATATGGAGCGGAGGCAATGATTTCCGTCGAGGTAGGGATACCCTCACCCAGGCACTAGCACTTCAACGAGGTGACTAATGAGGATTTACAAAGGACAAGCCTCGATCTACAAGACGAGAGATACGCAGAATAGCAACTCCGCCTTATGGTTTACCAGCGGAAGATGGTCCGATACTACAACTCCAAGGTCAAAGGCAAGAGCTTCCACATCAACGACTTTGTCCTGAAGAAGGTATTTCAAGCTAGTAGGGAGGTAGGGGATCGGAAATCTAGGGCCCACTTGGGAGGGACCTTATAAAGTCATCGAAAAAATCCGTCCTAGAACTTACGGATTGGAAGATTCCGAAGGTAGGGAGACGAGTAGAGCTGGGCGTAGGTTGGGTTGGGTCAGTTTTGGGCCTAACCCGAACCCAACCCAACCCAAAAGATTCGGTTTAGAGAAATTTCAACCCAACCCAACCCGCACACTAATTTGAACCCGACCCGACCCAACCTAACTTGACTGACCTGACCAACCCAACCCGCACAAGTGTTGGCGGGTTGGGTCGAGATTAACGATTTAAACTTAATCCCTTTTTTTTTTTGCAAACTAGTTGTTCTAATTTTTTCAAGGCCGACCAATACCAAAACAAAATTGAAGATCATCACAGCAACAAAATTCAAATCGACAAATTCTGCAACAAAATTTCAGCATAAAAAACAAATTGGATTACCCATAAAGAACCAAATTTCAGCAAAAAGAACAATTTCAGCAGCAACAAATTCATGGAGAATACCCATAAGAATTGCATTACTTGGAATATTAAGCTTCCACATAAATGTCCACCAGTCACTAATTGGATTTGAGCACGCCTGAGCATAGATGCTTTTGCAAGCCAATAACCCAAACTCACCGAATAAATCTTATCAAAATGCATTGGAGTATCTGTAACATTTGCTGTGCCACCCGGCATAGACAAAATCAAGAAGCTGGTGTGCCCTTTCAAAATCTGTCATATTTAGGGACAATAATCATTATTCAAGTCATTTTGTTCTAATAACTCCATAAGATTTGAGGGGAAAATCATTTTCTGTTGGATCACAAACGTGTAGCGGTTGCAATTTCTGTTGGAAAGGAGAGTGGAAGGCTGGCTGGCGGCGGCGTATACTATTGGAAACTTGGAGATGAGGACTGGAGGAGAGTGGAGGCTGGTGTTTGGCTCATTTTGCAAATGGGCTGCTTTACGCGTTACTTGCCCATTTTAGTTTAGGGCATTGCCTATTCAGCCAATTTTTTTTTTCTTATTAATTTGCTCGGGTTGGGTCGGGTTTACTGACCCGACCCAACACTATTTTTTAATCCCGAACCCGAACCCAACCCAATCCAACCCAACCCAACCCAACCCAATTAAACTCAAAAACTGACCCAAACTGACCCAAACCGCTCGGGTCGGTCGGGTTGAGTGGTTTGGGTTGGTTTTTGCCCAGCCCTAGAGACGAGGCACCTTTGGAACATCGCCCAATTGAGGCCGTATCATTAGTAGTTTCATTTTTGCACTATTTTGATCTTCCTACAATTTTGTCTGGCACTTCGAAACACCACGCCTTCTAATAAAATCCGTCGTTTATGAATCTAAAGTGTTCCTCATGCAACAAGAACAAGTACAAGCAATTCTGCAGCGAGGGAGTGTGGTTCGCAGCCAACTCTTTCAACTTGTTGGATAAACATTCAACGCGTATTTAAACGAGTACAAGCAATTCGGCAGCGAGGGAGTGTGGTTTGCGGCCAACTCTTTCAACTCGCTGGATAAACATTCAATGCGTATTTAAACAAGTGCAAACAATTCGGCAGCGAGGAAGTGTGGTTTGCGGCCACCTCTTTCAACTCGCTGGATAAACATTCAACGCGTATTTAAACAAGTACAAGCAATTTGGCAGCGAGGGAGTGTGGTTCGCGGCCAACTGTTTCAACTCACTGGATAAACATTCAACGCGTATTTAAACAAGTGCAAGCAATTCGGCAGCGAGGGAGTGTGGTTCGCGGCCAACTCTTTCAACTCGCTGGATAAACAGTCAACGCGTATTTAAACAGGTGAAAGCAATTCGACAGCTATTCGACAACGCTATGTAAACATTCAACGTATATGTAATTTAAAAAAAAGGTGAGGCATATCCAATGGCCTACATTAACAAGTCGAAGCAGCTACAACAAAAACTAGAGCAAAGAGAGCTCTTAAATATCAGTCGAGAACCACTGGATTCACGTGGCCAGAGGCTTCGAGTTTGGCCAAAAGACCCTGGGCCTTCGACAACTCAGTCAGCACTTTCTTCAATTCCTTGTCTTTGGCCGAAACCATGCCCTAACAAGACTTCAGTTGCGACTCTGCCTTCTTTTGGGCTGCAACACATGCCTTTTGGATCGTCCTAGCTTTCTCGATATCATACGTTGCTCGAGCCCTGGTATCTTCGAAGAATGCAAGTTTTTTTTGAAGGTCTTTGTTTTCTGTGCGCAATGCCTCAACATCTTCGCCTTCTCCAGCGGGAGGACGCAATTCGTCAATCTTCATCTCCAACAATTTGTACATCTCGTAGTTAAGTACGTGACTGCGGGAGGTATACATTTCAGCAAGTCTTAGCAACTTGGACAATTCTGCATTCGTGGCCGCCTTTCCATAGGCATAAGTCCAGTACTTATGAACAAATGCTGCTGCTTTGGCCACCGGAGGTGGAAGCTTTCCTAACATCGCTGGATCCAGCTCGTCCCTACGGGATCCGGTGTTGATATACTCGTACTTGCCATGGAGAAGAGAGGGAGAGGCCCAAACTGCCTCCTCTCCACCATGGGTGCCTACCTTTTTCTTACCCGGTTTTCCGACACTCCCCGACGAAGGCACGGGTCTCACAGGGGATGGAGAGGGAGGCACTACCGGTGTCGCCTCTGGTGTCGGACGAGCAAAGGAAAGACCACTCGCCGTCATCTCTGACGTTTGCTCAGCAGAAACCTCGGGATTAGACGTCGCGGAAGGTACGGAAATAGGAGGAGAGAGGTCATCCATAACCCTCCCACGTCTTATCTTAAACTTTGGGACAGTGGAGAAATGAAAGCCTAACATGGCCAGCAATAACCAAGATCCGAATAGGGAAGTAGAAGGGCAGGGATGAGAAGAATAAAGTGAAGTCCTGCAAACATATATATAGGTGCGGTAGAATACGGACAGCCGGAGTAAGTACACGCCAAGTAAACCCTAGGGAGATGTAAAAGGTGCGTGGGAATGCGCGCTTCGCAAAGTTCACCAACGTCAATGCATGGTATTGTCGTGAATGTCGATCGTAGCAACGACATAAAAGGTAGTAGCCATTGCGCGATCACCAGAACTCCAAAAATTAATTGTTCTTCGCGAACCACCGATATCAAGCGAGATGCAACCTTCTTCCCCTCCCCCTCCCCCTCTTTTTCGAAAAGTCGGCAAAATCTGAAGCCCAAGTACCACAAACAATAGACATAGACGAAATAACCAGAGGAACTCAGGAATAAGCGTGTTTTATTCAACATGATTCAGAATACAGGGCAAAAATAAATATGCATGATAACTATCCTACCGCCCCGCCTTCTCCTTGGATCGGCGCATGCTGGGACATTGGAACTACTAAGCCTATTGCCTAGTCTTCATCACCCCGAGCGTCATCTGTTGTTAGAGATCTGATTTCACCATGATCGGGAGTCACCCAGAACCAACATGAGTTGATTTGGTGACTTATTAGGCCACATTGCTCAAAAAATACCGTTGACACCTTTTGGCAGAGGGCCCCCAGCCCCATCACCGGAATCAGGGCCCCTCCGTTCGGGGCATGGTCAGGCTAAGGTTGCTAGGCCCAACCCCCCGTACGTTTGGTCCTCTGAACGTTGATTGGGTGGGCGTTTGGTCCTCTGAATGTTGATTCTTCAATTGGTTGGTATTCTGAACGCTGTTTCTCTATCCATGATTCCATAAGTACGTTCGAAACAGAAGGCCCGATCAAACGACTCGAGAAATTTTTGGGGACACAAGGGTCTAATTTACGCAGTTTAATGGATTTGCGTACACATGAGGAGCACAATGGGAGACGTCCAATGTGTTCTTAAATTATATATAGAGGCTACGTTGGACTTAACACAAAGCAAGGAATGTGGATATCTCAGGAGGATTTGGAACGCCGCACAGCCGTTCTACCTCTCCAAGACAATAAAGACGCCAACTCTACAGATTCTGCCAAAAGTCTACGCCATTAATGCCCAAGGAGATGATTCTCGGATTTGGGACGCTCTCCTCCACGCGCAATCATCCATAACATTAAATGCCAAGAAAGGAATAAATTAAGGAAAATAGATCGGGCAATTTATTCAAGAACATATACAAAAGTAGATAACAAGATTCAACAGTTTGGATGCCCTGCCGCCTCTTTAAGGGTCGGCACATTGCGGGCCTTCCCCCACGGTTGGAGGAGATATTTGTTCATTGACTTCACCAGGTTCGGTGTCAGGAATCTGAGCCTCGGAGGGAGCCTGCCGAAGGAAAGAGAGGTCCCACTCCAGATGGATCTCTGCAATACGTTCCACCAACTGTTACGCCCCAATGGTCATCGGTGGTGGGCGAGGTCCTGATACTCGGGCGTATCCACGAACGCATCCCGATAGGCCTCCACATCACCGGCCTCGGTACCCACGCATTCGCACTGGACTCTCTCCAACTCGGTCTCGTATCCGACAGTAACTTCTCCTCTTCCGCGATGACGATCTCTAACTTTCTTTGTTCGAAGCGGCTAGCGTCTTGCCTCGGTGGTAAAAGTCCGATCCTCGACCGGTTTCGAGCCTCTTGGCACTCTTACGAGAAGCCTTGGCGACCCTCTTCTGATCCCGGGCTTGTTTCAAACTCTCTTTGGCGGCCTTCAGCTCAATCTCGTATTTTCCCCTCATGTCCACCTCCTTTGTCACAACCAAATCCAGCTTGAACTGCAGCCTCCCTTTATGGACTCCAATTGCGCCTTCTCGAGGCCCATGGCCTTCAGCTCCTCGACCAGCTTCTTGGATTTGGCCTCTTCCTCGCAGTACTGGCCATCGTATCCTTCCAAGGTGCTAAACAATTCCTTGGTCAAGACCGGTCTCCGTATCAAGTTCATCTCCGCCATTTGCGATCGCTCCCGACAGTGGTTTCCTTGGTGGCCTTCTCCCACTACAGGTCCAGTATTTGTGCACACTCGTCGCAATTATTGCAGGGTGGGCAGGGAGCATTTCCATGACAGAGGTTTCCAGTTCTCCCGAACGTTGGAAAATGCAGACGGGGCCGGATTTCTTTGCACTCTCAGTCCAACTCGATTTGCGGGCGTCCCTCATAAACCCTTCCACGGTGCGGGAGCTTTCCTCTTCGCGAGGCCGCATCACCCGTATCTTGGCAATTCTCTTCCCCTTATCCTTGGGTGGAACGAGGCTGGGTGAAGGACTGGATGACGAATGCTGGGGTAGAGGAGGAACATCCTGGCTAGGAGAGGGATCAAAAGCTGGCGGGTGAGCGGATTCTGATGGCACAGCATCCTGGACCTCTTGCGATGCACCGACGCCTCCTTCGCCGGTGCCTAGAAAGAAGAACCCTCTCATGGCGAAGCGGACAAGAGCAGGCGTAGGGATATTCTTGAACCTGAGAGCTGTTAGCAGAAACAACAATTTACGACACGTTTGGACAATTATTTACGTCGACGCCGAGGTGCGAAAATTTGAGGACTTACACATCAGTCCGCAGCCAGCTAATAAGTTGTCGTCCTTCAACGAGTTCTTGAGACTCACATAATCGTTCTTTGAGGCCCCGTACATCTTGTTCCACTTCACCCTCAACTCTCCTTGGTCCCTCTTCGGGATGGACAGCTTACCACAGTCTGCAAAAGCAAGCAAGACATTAAGTCAGGAACAATTATCAGAACCTACACAACTGCAGCAATATATACCGTGTTCCCCGAATCGACGAGGGATGGACACATTGGGGCGAGGGTCCTCCGGCATATATTTCCAGTCCCCGCCAACGAAGATGAACCTCTCTTTCCAATTGTGTACTTTGTCGGGGCTATCGGTGGCGTTCCCCACTTCTGGCCCACCAGGAGAGATGTTGTACCGGCCGCGGATTGACAAGGTCGATATATAGTCTCGAACTCCCTGGGATAAGGTTTCCTCCCACCTCGACAACACCCCATAGTATGTACGAGGTGACCATCTGCCCCCAGCCATTCGGTGTTATCTGACAAGGGGCTAGGTTCCAGTCTTTCAGCACCTCACGGAAAAAAGGATGCATGGGTAGGCGAATGCCTTGTTGCATCGTGGGTTCAGAAATCGCGACGTACCCTTCAAGAAGATTATCGGTAGCGTTCTTACGGACCGGGAGCTCGAGTTTCACAGGCGCGAGATGTCATAGGACAACCGTATGTCCTCCAACTCGCCTCGGTGATCCTCGATTGAGCCATAGATGCTTGGTGGTGACCGCTTAAGCTTCTCGTCAAGAGCATTCGCGGGCTGGGCATCCCTCTTATCGAGTGATCTCTTCATTTCAGGTACCCAAGCGTCAGGTCCCCCTTTCTCCCCCGTCTCGTAGATGGAGTTGACGGGCATATGGCAGGAGGCTCCGAGTTTACTCCTCCTACGACTTCAGAAGATGAAGATAATGTGGCAGACGATGGTGACTCACTCCCAATAATACTAAGGTTTGTCGGGGCATCAGATAGGTTCTGTGAATCGTCGTTTTCGGACGACATTACGCTTACAAGGTATAACCCCAAGCTATGGAATCGGGCAATAACCATGAAAGGAAACAACGAAACAAATCACAACAACTTTTAGCACACCTACCTCAATATACGATTAAAACGACACACCCACTAGGAGCTTCCCGCTTATCGACAGAGTATTCACAATGAGCACAAACGTAAGAAGAAGTTGTAGTATCGGGGGGATGCACGGTTTTATAGTGATGCATTCCAATATCCACCGTCTAAATCCCAAGCGTCACATCCGAACCTGCGAACAATGGACGCGTGTTTTAAATTGAGCAACAAAGGGAAAGCAAAACCCCAAACGTTTAGTGAACCGAGAACGCACGCCCCCCCTCTTTTTTTACCACGAACAACCTGCATTAATTGCATAAACCCTCTCACTCATGATTGCTTGGCCATGAATGGACAACCTTAATTGATAAAACCACACCAACCGTGGACACGCCACCAAAGCTCGGCCTTCACGAAGCCCTCACCGTCATAAATGTTCGACTTCAGACTTGGAGGACTATACTAGGTAAGTCAAGTCTTATAGCTAAGCGAGGAGGACCAAATTCATGGAGCCCATGGAGACCGAATTTTCTTCGCACAAAATTATTCTTTTTACTCTCAAAGTCCCACGCCTATTATGAATAATAGGCTTGGACTTGGAGGACTATTGTTACCACATGATTCTGATATGGCCTCCACGTCGCCAGAGGGCCCCATCTAGGCCTAGCAAGAGCCCCATCAGAGGCCCATTGAGAGCCTCATCTAGGCCCTTGCTAGGGCATTGGAAGTTCGATAAAGTGCCACGGGGCCCCGCAATGCACCCAAGCCTGCCCGGGAGAGCCTTGTCACTCACGATGACCCATGGGGCCTCGCCAGGATTCGTATCAATTATAACTAGCAGGCAGTTTGATATGCCGAAATGACCGGAGAAGTAATTATGGAAAGATTGCGTTGATTTGGCGCACGGATCCTCACAAAGAAACCGAATCATAATCTCTTAAAATCATACAACGTGATAAGCTCGGATAAGAAAGGTAATCTTAGAGATTGTCTTGACAAGAAATGATCCCTATCCCATAAGGAAGGAGGATCCGATTGGGTATTTGATTGATTTGTTACCTAAATCAATCGGGACTCTTCTTAAATCGACGCGTCCGGTTGTTCCAATGTATGCTCTTTTTGCACTTAAATCCCACCCTAAACTCTGCTCAAACTTATATGCGCTTGTCTCTCCACACCCAATTACTTACCTCCTCCGTGTATTATTTCTATATACTGCGGCGATTGACTCGATCGTCGGAGTACCAACGATCGCCGCCCTTTTTCTCCGGTGATCTTGGTGCCTAACGATCGTCCGAGTGTCTTGAGTAACATGCAGGTTGGCGAGGAGTGGTTGGAGATTTGTTGACATGTGACGACTGCGGGTTCCGGCGTCAACAAGCTGCGAAAAAAAATACTTTCAAATTTTGCTATTTTGTAAAAAAGCGACATCTTATTAATCTCAAAATAAGTTCAAACAAGAATAAGAAGTTCCATTTCATGGTTAGAATCTTACATATCTCAATTTTTGTATAATGTGTGATTATTTAGTCTTCTTTTAATTTATGATCGAAATTGTAGATTTTATAGTATAAATCATGATAATTTGTATATATTTGAGTA
Source organism: Forsythia suspensa (assembly GCA_023638005.1). Lineage (NCBI taxonomy): Eukaryota > Viridiplantae > Streptophyta > Magnoliopsida > Lamiales > Oleaceae > Forsythia > Forsythia suspensa. The sequence goes on from CM042666.1 coordinate 33,833,420, forward strand.
TGAATCCATGATATTTGCTTTAAATTTATGTAAATTTGAGTCCATTTGTGAAATATTGAGTTGAGTTAATTGAAAAACAAGTTTAACAAGTATAAACAGACGACATCGGTTAGGAATTGACCTTAACAGACTGTATGGTCTGTTAAGGAGTTAGTTTGTTAACAGACCTTAACATACCTTATTTATTAACTGACCTTTGGTCTGTTTGCATCACGCCTTTTTCCCAGCAGTAATTTGTCTAGAATCTCGCTACTAGTGTGAATTAAATTCCTTATCAAGTATGTCAAAGATGCTGACATACCTAACAGGTTTCCGCTTTCTCTCATCGCGCAGCGTGTCATTTGCAGGGTCGCGGTATGGACTTCAAAGAACGCTAGCGACAACAATGGGAATGAGAGCTGCTTGCTGCAGCTCCAAAGTTGTTTATATTAAATTCTATGGGTATGTTGTTTTGACCTTCCCTAGTTACACATTCAGGTGGACCCATTAGTGTCTCAAGCTTTCTAGTGTCGCCTTCATGGTAGCATTTTCATTGGAAAGGCGCATCATATTCATAGTTATATCTGTCACGGTCCGTGTCAAAGATGCTACCTTCCGCTTGTGCCTGTGGTGGCAAGTCTTTCTCGTTGGCTTTCTAGGACTATCTGCTCATTAGGCTGCTTTTTTTGATTCACACCACTATTTCCATGGTCGTCACTCAAACTTGCTTTATTTTTATTCTTTTTTTTAGAACTCTCAGATTTGTCCATGCTTTCAATTGTGGTTTCTTGTTTCTATTTCCACATATTACACCAATCTATTGACTTCAAAATCTGGTGGGATTATGTCAACAAATCGTTGCCACCTCCTTGTCTACCTATTGTAGAACATACACACGTAGCTTGTAAAAATAAATGTTCAAGGAAGGCCGGTGGCAGTTTGCACTCCGATGGTCAAATGAGTGTTGGAAAAATAAGACAAATATGTAAGAAAAACAAAATGGATAGAAATTTGGCTAGGGATTTGAATTTTTTTTTTCTTTTTTACATTTCTCTTCACAATCCATAGAGTATTTGCTTGAAAACTAAGATCAATGGTATTTTAAACCTTTTAACTTGTTTGGACACACGTTCTTTTTAATTAGCGAAGTTGTTACTAATCAACTGATTCTTGTTTAATTCTATTTGCACTTTTTAACAATTTCACCTTACGTGGCAAGAGGGCTTCCTACCACGTCCTGCCACGTGGAAGAAATTATATATTGTTATTTCTTTATTTGAGACAAAAGTTATGAAGTCACATGTTCTTGGTGCTTCACTAGCTCTTATTTAGCTTTGAGACTTAGATGTCCTCTACATGGCAAATATGTTCGTCATTCAACTTGCCTTTGGAGAAAGGCGAGATTAAAGTTCGCATTGTTACACCTTGGAGGTTCGCTTAGACGTGAAATCTCCATCATTGTGTGAACTGGAATGTTAATTTCGCCTCATCGAGGCGATTCTGGTGAGACATATAGAAATTTGAAGAATTGTCTAGGTCTCTTTGGAGACGTGACCCCTATATGACATGTGGCCTTTGAGTCTGACGTGGCATATACGTAGCGTTCACTTGGGAGAGGTACTAACATTTTCTAGAAGTCTAAGTCTAATAATCATGTTAGAAGCTACGACTTGAAGCGATTTTCTTAATCAACGCTTTCATCTTATGCGGCGTACTCTTTTCGAGTCTAGTAGCTGTGTTGGAAATGTGATTCTATAACTCATTTACTTTCTTAAGTAATGCATCGTATAACTAGTAAACTTACTCTACGTGGATAATTTTTGAGACACTATGATGCTACTCTGCCTTGTGTAGCTAAGCTGTAAAATATAATTAATTAATTATAGTACATGTTTGTAGAGGTGGCAAAAGAGCTTGTGGGCTCGGCCCATAAAAGCTTGGCTCAGCTCCAACTTGGGCTCGGGCTCGGGCTCGGGCTCGTCGATGGACGAGCATGAGTTAGGGCCGAACCTAAAAAAAAGATGGTCGAGCTCACTCAGCTCAGCCAAAAAACTAGTCGGCTCGTTGGGCTCGTGGGAATGAGCCCACGAGCCCAAAATCACGAACGGTCACTTAATTGTGACCGTTGGATGATCAGCCATTTTATTTTATTTTGTTTTTTAATTTCATTTTTCTCCTAGTAATCCCTTAGTAAGCGGATCTGCTAACGTTGTACGATCCCCTAATCCAACATATACTTCGTCATCAACTGATGACATTGACTTATAGAGTTACGTCAGTACACATATGAGTGGTTAAGGTCAACAATCAGTTGGTTCTTCTTCTAGTTCTTCCCTTCCCCGTTCTAATGATACACCTGTAGAGTTAGTTAGGTATTTTGTGCATGATGTGCTTAGTATGTTATATGACGAAGAGAGAAATTTTTTTGATATATTACGATGGTGGAGACAACATCAACGTAGTTACCCAATTCTTTCAAAAATGGCACGTGATCTACTAACACATTCGGTCTCAACCAGTAGCATAAGAGGTCAGTATTTAATACTAGTAGCAGAGTTTTGTCGATATCGCGTCAAGACTCAAACTCGACATTTTAGAAAGCTTACTGTATCTAAAGGATTGAGATGACGAACTTCAAATCCAAGACAAAGTAGAAAATTTGAATATGGATTAATCGATTAAGTAGTAAGTATTATTTTGCATTAGTATTTGATATTTTTCTTATTTTAATAAAAAATTGTACACGTAACATCTTGTTCGTGTACAATTTTAACTCCTACTTTTCAAAGTAGCGGTCCCAAGCCCGTAAAAAGGAGGAAGATTTTCAATCTTTAACTTTTAACATAAAAGATTTTTGATATTGTATTTCTTTTTTATTTTCAAATTTTAAAAATACAAAAAAAATATTAAAAAAAAAAAGAGGGCCTAGCTAAGCTCGTGTGTAGCTCGGCTCGGTTCGTTCGACCCACGAGCTCGTGGGTCGAACCGAGTGCCCACTTTGGAAACGAGTCGAACTTTTTTTTATGGGCCGAGCCTACTCAACTCGACTCATTGACATGCCTACATGTTTATTTATATTTATAAGTATTTATAAATTGGTTAAATATTATTTTTATCTACTCATTTTGTAGAATTTACAATTTTATCCACTTTTATCTAAATATTTTATAAATTTCATTATTTATAATCTTTTTTTTTTAAAAAAAACCTTTATCAAACACTTCTGCTATTTGATGTCAATCTTCATATTTAAATTTGGTTATAACATTAAAAACACAAACAAACTGTAAGTGGACACGTGTTTACCAAGGGTTGGTCAGGTTCTTCAGGTTTTCTCCAGATATTTCTGAGTCTTTCAGATATAGTACTCTCTCGAATTGTCGCGAATTCTCGAAACTCTTCCAGATATTTACACATTTACCCTTGCGCAGCTTTATAAATATATCCGTCACCCGGACGCTACACCAGAAACAATTCCTGCAAGCAATCTTCATAATAAGCCTATAAACAAAGCAGTCATTCGTGCATTTCAATTCAATTTTTAAACTCGTCTTAAAAACAACGAAGAACAAAAAATGTCGCTGATTCCAAGTGTTTTTGGCCGACGAAGCAACATTTTCGACCCAATCTCTCTCGATCTTTGGGACCCTTTTCAGGACTGGCCTATTAGCTCAGCCCTCTCCGGCCCCATTCGTTCAGACCTTTCTAACGAAACATCTCAATTTGCCGCCACTCGGATTGACTGGAAGGAGACGCCGGAAGGTCACGTGTTCAAGGCTGATCTTCCGGGACTGAAGAAAGAGGAAGTTAAGGTCGAAGTTGAGGAGGGCAACATTCTGCAGATTAGTGGAGAGAGGAATAGCGAAAAGGAGGAAAAGAACGATAAGTGGCACCGCATGGAGAGGAGCTCTGGCAAATTCCTCCGCCGGTTCAGGCTGCCGGAAAATGCGAAGATGGATCAGATCAAAGCTAGTATGGAGAATGGGGTGCTGACTGTAACTGTCCCGAAAGAGGAGGTGAAGAAGCCTGATGTTAAGGCCATCGAGATTTCTGGCTGAAGAAGATAGCATTCAATAAATTGTTGGGAGTCTTGTATGCAATATATAACTATATTATGCATTTATGCGTGCTTGTTTTAAGTGAATCTAGAAGATTTAAGATTTTCTAGCGTGTGTTCTTTTTTTTTTTTTTTAAATGTTCAGGTGTGTTTAAAATAATACCCAAGGCTGTAGGAAGTTTTTAATCGATTCCATTATTCCATATATATGTAATTGGTGTGAATGGTCCAAAATGGTGGCCAAAAAAAAATATTTTTTGTCAAAAATTGGGTACCGAATAAGCTCTAAGGATCTTAGTGTTTTTGCCCTTGCCTCGATTCTTAACGTTAATGGTCTCGAGCCTTTACGAGATTATTTGAGTGGTTTGTTGTCTGCAGAGTCGAAGTGCACATTACATGTTTGATATGAGATACAGTGGTTTGTTGTCTGCAGTGTCGTAGGTGCACATTACATGGTTGATATCGGATACTGTGTTGCATTTTAGAAGGGGAGTTGCATATAGTGGATGACAAAACTCGTGACCTTGAAGGCATTTGTCTCATCATAAGCATTAAGAGTTAGAACCAGCTGCTTAAGAATTGATAATTCAGATCAATCATCTCTTCTTTCTCTGTTCATCTGTAGCTTTTTGACTAGAAGATCCCGTTCCAGAGCTTCCCCTACGCGTCAATGATCTTCCCGTGATCAATGTACCAAATGAAGAGATGTTCTATAGGCCAAGACTTCGTCAGGAGTAATTTTCAACTCATTTGAATTACTTGAACGGTCTGCAGTTTGCCAGAATTTCCTGACCCGATATTCACAACTGGCCCTTTTCACCAATACATTCCAGCTGCTTCAAGTAGCTTGGTAGTTCTATCTCTTTGCTCGATAAACAAGCACCTCAATCTGTAATATACATGAGCTTTGAAAATTGAAAGTATAGCACGATAAAAGAAAACGAATTTTTGGAAATTGCTTTGGGGATTAGCTAATTTCAGCCACCCTTTCGTATGGGTGATTCGACCTGGATCAGTTCATTGCTCAACATGGCTAGAATCATTGCCTCGGTTTCCTAGATATGTTGGGTGATAGAGGACGGATTGTCCAATGGGCTCCTCAACTATAGGTGCTTGCACATCCTGCCGTAGGAGTGTTTTGGACTCATAACGACTGGAACTCGACTCTGGAGAGCATTGGTACCATGCTGGCGTCCCATTTATCTATATGCCATGTTTTACGGACCAGATTGTGAATGAAAGGTGTGTTACACACATTCAAAAAGTCGGGTACCACTGGAGAATGGCTTGGAGAGGAAAACTATTGAGGAGGTCATCAGAAGACTAATGGAGGATGAACAAGGTGAAGATATTAGAATAGAGTAGAGGATTTCAAATGGAAGGCAAATTTTTCCTTATGGAGTGGTGGTTCTTCGTAATAAACTCTGGAATGCCTAATAAGTGGCATCTCCTCATCCTGATTACACTGATCGATTATCATAAACACCTCACCCCATACTGTACGGTAGTTCGTAATTTGCCTCTCTAGTTTTGGATTGAACTGGTATGATTGTGTTTCATTTATTTATATAATACACATCATCTTCGTATATGTATTGTGTTCTATAGGATTTACTGCAGTGATACTTGATTTAGTAATACATAAACGATAGTGCTTTAGTTTAGAACAAAATGATCCATCTCGTAGCTAAATCTAGATTAGTTACTCTATTTTTCGAATAGAAAACAATGCCCTATTTCATTAAAACTTCATTCCCAATTCAATTGTCATAAATGGAAAGCCATTGCATTTGTTTTTCTTCAATGGAAGTTTGAAGAAATGAGCCAATGTCATAAAAGTACTTCTGTCTTGACGATAATTATTAAGAGTCTTAAGACAAGTAAATTGCCAACAGGGGTCACGGTTCTTGACTAATAGCCAGTACTCTATTTTGTCACTTATTTAAGCTTTACAAGTATTGGAGCAATAGACAAAATAAAAAGAAATCGAGATAAGGAGCGTCGGGAACATAGTAAAACGAGTTCTTCAAAGGAAGTATCGTGTGGAATCATCTCTTTTATTAAAACTCAATCTTACAATATTAACCACACGTATCTTCATCAATACACTATGGCAAGGGGCCATTGGATGCATCACATTTCTTGAAGATGTTGTAATATACTAACATGGTCATCCCCAGCCTTGTCATGATCGGAGATTATTCTTGACAGAGTGATTAATTTTGATTCTGATTCTAATTTTTTGATTGGACCAATACAGCTCCAAAAAATCGGTGAATAGGTACCAAAAAATCTCATTTGATGTTCTTCAATATATTGACTACACCAGTTAATAATGATAAAATAATAAACTGAATATAATTGAGAAAATAATAAAAGTAATATGAGAATTGTATAATTCTTTTGTCTTACTTATTACAAAGTAGAAGATCTTATTTATAGAGTTACAATAGTTCTAAAAAAAAGATTGTGTAATAATTACACAATCAACTATAAAGGAAAGTAATATCATACAATAGAAAAAATATCAAATAGAATAATATCACGATCTTTTCATATCTTCAATATCCCCTCTCAAACTCAATATGGTGTTGTAGAAACCAGGGGCGGATTTTTTTTGGGGGGACGGGCCCTGACTACAGCCCGAGCCCACCCCGAAAAAAGTCTTTTTCTGAAAGTAAAAAAAAAATTTTCTTAATGTAATAATCCGTCTGAAATTTTTTTTTTTTTCAGTAGTAGTCCGAGCTCAAAAAATTTCTGGATCCGCCATTGGTAGAAACTAAATTTGAGTTTGAAAATTAAATTAATCTAAGCAATTCGCCTTGTCCATGGATCAAATGATACTTCAGAAATGCGTTTACTAAAGTGTCATGCTGAAGATGGTGATGAATAAGATGACATTCACTCTCAATATGCTTAATGCGTCCATGGGTCGACAACTTCATTACAAAAGCCATAACACCAATCCGAACATATTAAGGTAATTAAATCAAAATAATACAAACTTCGAAGACCAAAATTCCAGATTAACTTGACCAAATATCAAATTTCAAATTAACTGGACCAAATACTAAAAACCAAATTCCAGATTATTGGACCAAATTGCAAATCCAAATTATTGGATGTAAATACCAAGTTGCAAATCTAGATGAGTTGGATGCAAATTTCAAATCTAAATCACTAGATGCAAATACCAAATGCCAAAAATCGCATCCCGGATCAATAAAAAAAAAAAAAATTATATTATCACCTAAATGCAAAACTAACCACACTCTAAAATGCAAACAACCTGATAAATTCCAAATTCCAAATTCCAAATTCCAAACTGACTTGGACATAAATACCCCAAACAAACCAAAGGGTCCAAGTGATCTAATCAGTCAAAACCAAAACAACCCGACAAACCTTCAAGAAGACTCTAAAAAAAACAAAACTTAATCATATGACAATATCTAAAACAAAAAATTTGGCCAGACGAGTGGCACAATGCCACTCACCGAAGAACGGAAGTGATTTCAAGTTTAAACCAAATATAATCAAACATGCTCGATACTATGACAAAATAATAAACTGAATATAATTGAGAGAATAATGAAAGTAATATGAGAATTGTATAATTCTTTTGTCTTACTTATTACAAAGTAGAATATCTTATTTATAGAGTTGCAATAGTCCTAAAAGGAAAGATTGTGTAATAATTACACAATCAACTATAAAATAAAGTAATCCCATACAATCGAAAAAATATTAAATAGAATAATATCACGATTTTTTTATATTATCGACAAATAGGTACCAAAAAATCGAAACTTAATCATGAATTGAATTTAAGAGATTGGAATCAATTAAGAGGAACCGGAAAACAATATATATATAAGAGCTTTGTTTAATCAGAATTCAGGATTCCAAATGCAAACCTCTATGCCCTGTTTATATGTTTTTTAATTTCTTACACTCCAATTTCTTATTTTTGAATAATCCGGCCGTTTAATTACCTCTATACACGTGTGGGCATATATATATTTTTGGATTTATTTTTCTTTTAAAGCATAACACTAGAGTTAGATATATGAATGACGAAAATATTTAAATTTAAAAATTTGCCTTCTTTGATACCATGTTAAAACACAAAAGTATGCAAATATCTTGAGTTCAACATGATCATATTCTCATATATGGAGAATTGAAATAAAAGAATAAGATATTCAATGCTCTCGTAAGAAGAAAAGATTATAAAGATTCAACTTATCAATCAATCAACAAAGAAAAGATAAATGTAAGAGACGAACAACAAGCGTAAAAGCTTAGCGTCCGCTCGAATCATGCACTGACAAATTTTCAAATTAAGCTCAACGTCTGACTATTGAATTTTTTAAATGATTCTCATCTCGTTTAATTTTTTGCACTAGAATCTATTCTGATTTAATTCATTTGCCAAAATTCATTCTATTGTCAAATTTTGTATTACAATCACAGTTTAATTGAATTATAATTATTTAAAAATTTAAATAAAAGAATATTTGACACCGTTGTTATAAAATCAATACTAGTTAGAAATAAGAGTGCAATTAATGGTCTTTAAAATAAAGGTTAATATTCAACACTGAAGTGAACAGTTCTCATCTATTAGGAACTATGGTTTCTAACTTTTGTTCTTGGTGTAGAAATGTCTAATGTTTATTTTTTTAGCTTAGAAGTCCTTAAGACATGTGTTTTAGGATGGTGTCATTTTAAAAGATTTATTAATATTTATGAATTTAAATAGATTTTATGAATTTGAATAGAATTCCACAGAATTTATAAGATTTCAACAGAATTCTATATTTTAAATTTCAATATATTCTTATGGATTTCAATTAATTTTCATGGATTTATGGTCTTTTTATTAAAAATAATAATTTTACATTATTTTTATTCTAAATAGTTTGAGTGATCATCATACATAAACAAATATTTTGAGTAGAATTTTGAAATAGATTTTTTTTGAAATATAAAGAACCAAAAATTCTTTTCAATCAAAAAAGTAAATGATTCAATGGATTGGAAGGTATACCAATCCGACAGCTGCGTGAGCTAAGCTCCTAGAGAATAAACTAATAAATAGGTCATCCGTCGTCTCTAAGCTCGAAACATAATTAGATCCATTGTTTGGGGGGATTCACATTACTATTATCAATTTCTCCAGTTTTGAATTAAAAAAAAAAATTGATTAAAGAGCAAGACTTCTTGAAAAAAAAAAATTAAAATAAAGTTTAATTTTTTACTTTCTTTCTATTTGTCTTTTTTTATACAATCTTCCCTTTCATATCCGAGATTAGATGATGGATATTTAGGATTCATTTGCTTCCAAAATCAGTTGTTTAACCATCTTGAATAAAATTTATTTTATGGATTAAAAAGATAATTTACATGTGTCGCATTTGATGAATAAATCTTTCCAAATTCAAAAAGAATTTTTAGTGGTATACTGATTTTATAATCCAATATCTAATGAGTTAATTTCATATCTGATCATTTGAAGTTACCTTAAAATTTAAAAACGGTCACTGAAGTTCAAAAGTTATAAATAAATATTATATAAAGTATATGGACTACCATGCAATAAATAAATGTCTATTCCACATCACTATTTTAAATTAAAAATTTAAAGGAGTGACCGTTTGTGAAAGAAATATATACTTTAGTGACCATCGCTGCAACTTTTGAACTTCAGTGACCGTTTTGAAATTTTAAGGTAACTTCAGTGACCGATAGTGAAATTAACCCAATATCTAATTGTTCTATATGGTAATTATCTAATTAATATTTACCAATAGATTATTTATATATTTCAACCCAATTGTTTAATTCAATGAACGGTCATGGAGCATCAAGAATGAAAATTTCAAAGATAATGTTTGACAATTGTAAAAAAAAAAAATTAAAATAAAAAATAAAAAATTCAATAAACTTTAATGCTAATATAAATTGAAAATCAAGAACAACAGTTTATTACAAAAACTTATTGCACAAATTGAGGAGAGAGGCGAGAGAAAGATGCATAAGAGAAGAGTTGAATTAAAATTTTGAGGGATGAGAATAGAATTTCTAAAAAATTTGTTATTCATATTTATGAGCTTGAAATCCATGCAAATCTTTTTAAATCTTCTAATTAATGAAATATTCACAAATCCACAGGTAGTTGGGGACAACTAAATTTTAAAGAATCTATTTAAATTTAAGTTGAGAACAACTAAATTTATATTAAATATATTACGATCCGAGTTAAAACACTTAAATTTCAATTGAATCTATTAAAATTTGAGTTGGGACACTAACATTTACATAAATTTTAAAAAGCTATTCAAATCTAAGTTAAGGACACCCCCTTAGTACGTAGTTAGTCCTTGTTGATGAAAAAAAGACAAATATATTCTTAGTTTTATTTAGAAAAAATTATATTTGGATTATTAACATTTGTAAAAAGTGCAAATTGGTGCGATAATTTTTTATTTTTTTTAAACAATCAAAGGAAACTAACTAGTTCTATTTTTTTTAATTAATACTTTATTGACCAAATTGATAATATACTAAATTGTTTTGTATATTTTACAAACTATTATAAAATGGGTTAATTTCACCAACGGTCACTTGAAGTTACATTCAAATTACAAAATAATCATCGAAGTTCAAAAGTTTCAGTGGTGGTCATTTTTGTTAGAAATCTTTTCACTAATGATCACTCTATTAAATTTTTAATTTAAAATAGTGATGTGGCATGATGAGGTGATATTTATTTATTACATTGTAGTCTATGTACTTTATATAATATTCACTTTAGTCCCTATATTTCAATTAAGTCTTTTAAAATTGCATCTTAAGTCCTTAATCTTTTACATCTTTACACTTTGGTCCCCAGATTTTTAAGTATCTTTCAGTTAGGTCTTCCAAAAATTACATCTTAGGTCTTTCAATTTTTTATATCTTTACACTTTGGTCCCCAAATTTTTAATTATATTTCAGTTAAGTCCTCTAAAAATTACATGTTAGGTCCTTCAACTTTATACATCTTCAAACTTTGGTCCCCAAATCCTAGATTTTAGTGATCATAATAAGTGCAATTTTAGTGGTCAAAATAAGTGTACTTTCAATTAAATCTTTGACTTTACACTCAAATTTTCACTTAAACGAACAAAATAATATTATAGAGTCGATTACTAAAATGTCTAATTTTAGTGGTCAACTGTAAGTGATAAGTACGAATTTTACACATATTTTGACCACTAAATAGTTTATTATTTAATTATATTATTTTGTTCGTTTACGTAAAAATTCGAGTGTAAAGTCAAGTATTTAATTGAACGTATACTTATTTTGACCACTAAATTTGCACTTATTTTGGCCACTAAAATCTAAGATTTGGAGGATCAAAGTTTGAAGATGTATAAAGTTGAAGGACCTAGATGTAATTTTTAGAAGACTTAATTGAAAGATAATTGAAAATTTGGAGACCAAAGTGTAAAGATGTAAAATTTGAAGGACCTAAGATATAATTTTGGAGGACTTAACTGAAAGATAATTAAATATTTGGGACTAAAGTGTAAAAAGGTAAAAGATTAATGACTTATGATGTAATTTTTGAAGGACTTAATTGAAATATAGGAACTAAAATGAATATTATATAAAGTACATGGACTATCATGCAATAAATAAATACCACATCACCATGCCACATCACTATTTTAAATTAAAAATTTAATGAAGTAACCATTAGTGAAAAGATTTCTAACTTCAGTGACCACCACTGAAACTTTTGAACTTCAGTAACCATTTTATAATTTAATGGTAACTTCAGTGACCGTTGGTGAAATTAACCCATTATAAAATAATTAAAATTAATAATTATTAACAAATATATTGAATAAAATTATTTTTTTATTAGTAAGTAATTATATTATTTAAAATTTGAACTTTTATTTTATTATTACAATATAAAAAGAAAAATAACTTTGTTACAAATTTGATACTCAAATACTTTTATTTAATTGAATTATTTATTTATATAACAACAAATATTAGAGCTCCCATTATATTTTTCATATTTTAATTTATCGTTTTATTATCATTCAAACATAAATAACACATAATGTGTACTTTAATTTTATTAGTATTTTTATGTTAAAAAAAATTAATAAGATTGGTAATAAAATTATATACGTCATTTTGTTATTTATTTAATTTAATTTTTATTTAAAATTTTCACATCACATAGCAATTAGATATATTTAAAGCACAATAATTTTTTATTTTTCTCTTATGAAAAATTTAATTGACACGACTATAGTGATATAATTAATAAGTTAAATTAAATATTATTTAATGAATGTGCTGAGACCTATTTGCACGCTTTTGCAAAAGTTAGAAAATCCAATTGTAATTTTTTTTAGTTAAAACTAAATGTATTTTTTTTTATTAAATAAGGACCAATTGTGCATTAAAGTACATATGTTAGAGATTTATGTGCTAAAAAACAAACGTTAGAGGACCATTTCCTCACTGAGAGCAAATTTTAGAGATCATTTGCACCAATTTTTCTAAAATTAATGAAATATGTGGTTGAAAAAATTATAAAAGATATGGATCTCATAAAATTTGGAATTAAAATTAAGCTTTTGTTGATTTTACATCTAAAATTGATAAAAGTCCGAGTGAAAGTCAATTAACAACACATTTAATGAACAAAGCGAGAAAATAAATTTCTTCAATTCCTTAAATTTCGGTAAACAAGAATAGAAAAAACTGCCGTCCCATCGTTTCACTGAATCCAATTAATAGCGAGTTTTATAGAATGTGTTGATAAGAAATAGATAAAATTATCTACACAATATTATAAATGGCTAATTTCAATTGCCCGTTATGAACAGTGGCTTTCCGTGATCTATCATACCAATTTTGCAACTGCTCAACTCAATTGCCACTGTCGCGGTCAAATTCACGACCCAAGTACTATTCGGGCAGGGTTTCATTCCAGCCGACTTATTTGTGGATCTCACATCTTACAATTTCGTGAATCTTCCTGTAAATGTAAGGATCTCGATCTTGGCTGCTATGTGCTCTTCAAAATCAAAGAATGCTCAAAAACGATAAATTTCTTCCATATATCTTCTATGATTTTTTCATCCTTCGCTTTGTAAAACGCATTTTTCGCAAATATTGAACTCGGTTTTCGATAAGTGTTGATTCCCGTGTTCGCGGCATCAATGTTTTCTCTTCCTCTTGGATATTTCATCTCGTTGGTTTGTTATTCACTGTGGGCTCATCAGTGGCGTGAAATTTGGTGGTGGAGGAAGCGTTGTGTTAGCCCTAATTCATCCCCAAAGTGCTTGGTTTTATGTGTTGGTCCTAATTCATCCCAGCAGCTTGTATTTTCCTAAGTTATGTAATTTGTGTTGAGGAAAGGCGCAGATCTTAGTGGACGGTGTGCTCACAGATGTAATTGATTTTTGGTTTTCTCGTCTCCGCCGAATCGTTGGTTGGTAAAGGTGATTCAAAATTCAGTTATCAACCGATTAGGTTCGTCGATCTGCAACGGTTTAGGATTTGCAACGCCGGATCTTGGATGTGATAAGTATTCTACGTAAGCTACACATTTGCATCAGTTGTACAATTTTTTTGTGTCCATAGATCTTATTTAAATTTATTTTTGTTATTTGTTTGAACTAATACGCTGGGTTTATTTTTGTGTGTTTGTTTTGGATGTTTACGTACAGTTTAAAATGTGTTTGTGGTCTTTTGATGGCCTTTATTAGCAATTATCTCACTTTGCCCCGATTTTGAATGTTGTATAAATATTTGTGTTCTTTTGGCTTAATTTTTTGTTCCATTCGAAGTTATTGGTAACCATTTATTGTGTAGAGAAATGAGAAAAAGAATGCTGGAAAATTTGGGAGATCAGACATTACCTCCGTTTAAGAGGGCGGGACAACGATATGGTATGGTTTTGCATTTTACTCCTTGTCCCATCAATTGAACAAATTTATTATTGTTTAGTCTTGATAGAGAAGTATGAATCTACAGATTTATGTTTCATCTTTTTCTAATTTGTTAGGTATTTGTAGTGTATCGGTTCGAATCGAGCATTGTATGAATGAAGAAGGTGATGCGTTGAATGTTAGAGTATTTTGTTTGTTCCCAATTTATGTGTGTGTATTTTGTAATATATATAAGTATACATTTCTTTTTGAAATAGCAAATGTATGTGTGTGTTAATTTTTTGTAATTTTGCAAGACATCTAACTATACATATGATTTTGAAATAGGAAGTGGTGATTCTCCAAACCTACATGATGTGGAAATAATGGATGGTCATTCCCGGTATTAATCCAAAAGTCATTTAGTTATGTTTATACATCTATAATTTCAACTATTTTTCCTCTCATTTTTTGTTCTGATGAACCAAATTTATATGCGTTGTGATATGTTGTCGTCTAATGTTGGAGATACCAGTAGTAATCAATTGCGATTTAGATGATCATCTTCCTCCTATAGTAAACAACAAAAATCAAACAATGATTGGTGATGCACATATACTTATACCTTCAGTTCCATGTGAACCATATGTGTTACCTTACGTGTCAAGTTGTATTTATTGCGGTGCATTTAAGTGTTCTTCCGAAACTAAAGGATTTTCTTTGTTACGATGGTACTATTAGATTAAAAACAAATGAAATTCCAGAAGCATTGTTTGACCTTTATACATCCAATAATCCAAGAAGTAAGCATTTTAGGCAATACGTTAGAGCATACAACACAAATTTCTGCTTCAAATCATTTGGCGTCAAATATGGGAAAGTCAATCTTTATTTACTAAAAGTATCTACACTTTTCGAGTCCAAGGTGAAATATATCATTGTATAAATGAATTGATTCCTACAGATCACAGGCCGTCGTACTTGCATTTATATTTTTACGATACAAAAAATGAACTTACAAATCGCTTACAAATTGGTAGTAATTTGGATTCCTCCATTTTATAGACACTCATTGGTGTGTTAGACGTAAATCCATACGCAAGATTTTTTAGAACATTTAGTGGGATCAAAGATTTAGAAAATCATGCATTTAAAATCAAATGTGATGGAAGTTTAGATCAAAGAGTATGTAACACTCCAACTGTATCCCAAGTCGCAGCTATATGAGTTGATGATGATCCATCAGCTAATATTGGTTTACGGGATATTGTTGTATATGGTCACTCTGGTGAAAGACATAAAATACATTCTTATTATGGTTATTACGATCCACTTCAGTATCCCCTCATTTTTCCATATGGAGAGAATGGTTGGAATGAAGGAATTGAGAGAATTAATCCCAACTCTATATTCCCACGATATAATTCAAACAAAGGTTTACTTGATGCGTCCACTGTTTCATCAGCAAATGCCTTATTAAATTTCGAGTGTGATGGTGTGCTAAAATGATCCTTACTTGTTCTAATAATATTGCACTAAATTTATATTATGTTGATTTGCCTGATATTGTTTTTTTTTCCAGTTTTAAAAGGAAAATAAATCGGCAGGTTTCATGTCGTGAATATTATTGCTATCTGTTACAGATAAGGCCATGTAAATTTATTTTGTTACATTGTGGGCGATTGTTCCAACAGTTTGTTGATATTTACGTTAAAATTGAAACTTCGAGATTAGATTATTTTAGGAAAAATCAGAAGAAAATTCGTGCTGAGTTGTATCAAGGTATTGTCGATAGTGTGATTATGGGTCAAACTATGGGGTGTAATATTGGTATATCGTGTCGTATTGCCACCTTCATTTGTAGGTGGACCTAGAGATATGACTAAAAGATATAAAAATACAATGGCTTAAGTCCATAGATATGGCAAACTTGATGTTTTTCTTACCATAACTTGTAATGCTAACTGGCCTGAGATTAAAGAGAAGTTGAAATACTACGATGATGTGCAAAATCGCCCTGATCTTGTTGCTCGAATTTTTAGGGCAAAAGTTGAAGAATTAAAAATGATTTGTTGAAAAAGAATTTATTTGGTCCTGTTGTTGCGTATGTGTGCGTGATTGAATTTCAAAAAGAAGTCTTCGCATGTTCATTTTCTTTTAATCTTGAAGCCATGTTTTAAAATCGCTACTCCACAACAAATTGATATTATTGTTTCAAAGAATTGCACGATAATAAAGCAAACGAATACTTGTATTCTATTGTTGTCAAGCATATGGTGCATGGTCCTTGTGGTGACTTAAACCCAAAAAATGTGTGTATGCAAAGTTCTAAAAATGTTGTAGCAATTACCCAAAGAGTTTTTGTGGGACCACATCTCTTGATGCAAATTCATATCCTCAATACTGAAGAAGTAAAAGTAATAACTCTGTTAAAGTTATGGGTTATTATTTAGATAATAGGTGGGTGATTCCATATAATCCATATTTGTTGTGTAAATATAATTGCCACATAAATGTTGAGATATGTTCATCCATTAAAGCTGTAAAATATTTGTATAAATATATTTATAAACGTGATAGAGTACATTTTTCTCTAAATAATGAACAAATTAATGGAGGTGTTGATGAAATAAAAAACTTTCAATCAGCTAGATGGATATCGCCTCCAGAAGCTGTCTGGAGAATTTTTGCTTTTCCTTTATTTGATATACATCCCGCGGTTCTTCCTCTGGCTTTGCATCGTGAAAATAGACAAACTGTTACCTACAATGAAAATAACAATTTAATCGATATAGAAGAGAATGATTATATCCGTAAAACGATGTTAACAGAATTCTTTTTTCTTAACATAATAGATGGTTTTGCTAACCAATTTTTGTACAAGGATATTCCAGAATATTATGTTTGAAATCCAAATGGTCGTTATTGAAGCCGAAGGAAGAGGGGCGTTGTTGGAAGAATTGTTAATGCAAATCCTTCAGAAGGTGAAAGGTATTATTTAAGGTTATTATTAAATCATGTAGTTGGACCTAAATCTTTTGTTGATTTGAGATGTATTGACGGAACAATAGTTCCTTCTTTTCGTGAATCAAAGATTATTGAGAGGTTTGTTAGTTGGTGATGAAAACTATGAATCGTGTATGAATGAAGCATGTTTGTACGCAATGCCAAACTGTCTAAGAAGATTATTTGCAACCATTTGGGATTGTGTAGCCCTAACGATCCAAAACATTTATGGAATAAATTTAAACCCTTTATGATAGAAGATTATTTGCAAAATAACTTCAGTGTCAAAGATTCATGTATAAAAGCGTTGCAATCAATAGATATATTTTTGGAACCAATGTGCAAATCAGTAAGTGAATACAATCTAGAAACATTTCATGTACGTATTTCTGATCAACAAATGTTAGAGAATTTGTTTAATGAAGAACTAAACGTACACATATCAGCTGAAGATATTGCTTGTGTGAATGAGTTAAATTATGAACAAAAAAAAGCGTATGATTCAATTTTACAAAAAATAAATGAGAATGAAGGAGGCGCATTTTTTGTGGATGGAGCAGGTGGGATTGGTAAGACATTCTTATATAGAGCTTTGCTTGCAACAATAAGATCCAAAAAAATGATTGCCTTGGCTACAACTTCATCTGGCATAGTTGTTGGTCTACTTTTCGGTGGACGAACAGCTCATGGTAGATTTAAAATACCTCTAGACCTATTTACGCATGTGGTTTGTTCTATCAATAAACAGTCTGCACTAGCAGAACTATGTCGGGCTGTTAAACTTATTGTTTGGGATGAAGTACCAATGATAAATGCTAGAACAATTGAGGCATTAGACAAAATGTTACGCGATATTACTGATACAAATGTGCTATTTGGTGGAAAAATTGTTATTTTAGGTAGAGACTTTAGGCAAATACTTCCAGTTGTTGAAAAGGGGAGAAAGGTTGATGTTCTCGCTGTAACTATTGTAAATTCATATATTTGGTCATTGATTCAAAAGATTACCTTAGTACAAAACATGAGAGCTAAATTAGATCTTGAATTTTGTAGTTATTTATTATGGATAGGCGATGGAACATAAATTATGCATTCATGTGATATGATTTGTCTGCATCCATCAATATGTGTAAATCATGAAGATAGCGCTACCTCAATTGAGAGACTAATAGATATAGTGTTCCCCAATCTAGAATTATACATTACTAATTTGTGCTCTGTAATTAATCGCGTCATTCTGACCCCGAAAAATTTAAATGTTGATGAACTAAACAGTATTCTAATCAAACGCTTCCCTGGTGAGAGCCTAAGTTTACTATAGTTATGATTAGTCTTTGGATAAAATGGGTGAGTTCGTTGATGTTGACATATTGAACACATTAACTCCTAATGGAATTCCTCCACATAAGTTAGTACTAAAAGTGAATTGTCCTATCATATTACTGCGGAACATAAATCTAGCAGAAGGCTTATGCAACGGGACAAGATTAATTTGTAGAAAATTTGAGAGAAATATAATTGATGCAGAAGTAGCAACTGGAGAATATAAAGGAAAACGAGTATTCTTACCTACAATTCCGTTCATTCCACTTGAAAATGAGAAAAGATTAGTCCCTTTTAAAAGAACTCAATTTCCTGTTGACCTTGTTTTGCAATGACCATCAACAAAGCTCAAGGACAAACTTTAGACTTTGTTGGATTGTATCTTCCAGAGCCAGTGTTTTCTCATGGACAGTTATACGTGACTTTGTCAAGAGCGAAAACATCACAAAATATCAAAGTTTTTTCAAATTCAATAAACAAAGACAAACAGCACAAAACTTGCACAAAAAATATTGTTTATCGTGAGATATTTGATGCAATGGATAAAACTTTATAAATCACTCTACATTGTAGCAATTTTAAAAAAAATATGCACTTTTTCATTGGGTTTTTTTAATTTTCTATTGGCTTTTGTCCAATTATTTGGCAACTATAATTCCGAGTCTGCTTGCATATATACTTTGTGCACCAGATTAGTGATATATGTGGTAAAATGGTGGTTATAATATCAATGAATCAATAATTATCAGTCTAAGCATTTAACTAAATTTATGTTCACTTAGTTTTTCTTCATTCTACTTTAAACAATGCATAAGCTGTTTTTATTTTTTTCTGGTGGAAGGTCACCATGCAGGGACTCCCTTACATCATGCTGCAAAAAGAGGACTTCATCATACAGTAACGTTGTTCACACTATAGAGGTATTTTGCTCTTTTTACCATCATTTTAGCTGATCTGTTCTGATTTAGTCAAATGCTTTAGTCAAACTATTACCTCTCAGGTATTTTAGCTAATCGATTCTGATTTAGTCAAATGCTTTAGTCTGATTTAGCTGATCGGTTCTGATTTAGTCAAACGGTTACCTCTCTGGAGTCGTATGCTGCTTTAGAAATATGACCACATTCATGTCCAAGGAAAAATGGGTATTTAAATTTTTTTATTATCAACTTTTTGTTTAATATGATTTATTGTTTTGATCTATGCATTTCTGCGTTCCTTTGGAAGTGACCTACAATACTGCGTCTTTTCAAGCTTTTCACTTTCTTCCTATGGTCGACTCATGATGATTTGGCAGAAAATTTTCGAGTGTCTCATACATTAGTTAATCTATATTTCTAGATTCATTTTTGCTCCTGAAATGAACTTGTCGATCTTTTCTTTGTTTGTTGATTTTATTTTTTTGCGAAAAAAGAGTTTTATTTCTTTATTTCTTGATTTTTCACTTTTTCAATTATAATAGAGATTTGCTCATTTTTTAGTATTGCATTTATAGGGTTATATTCATTTCTGATTTGAACGACTGCCGCTTTTATTTGTGTTCATGTAAAGTTCGTTAATTTGATGCTAAGATTTGTGGGTTTCAGTTCTTTGTCAATATCTACCTTTGAAAAATCAAATTTCTATCTATCTCTACATTCCACTTTGTGTGTAATCAACTCGACGTGTATTGAACTGTTTCTCATTTAAAAATTATGTGTAATCCTTTCTCAATAAGTTTTCCTATATTCGTTACAAATAGTTTTCTAATTTTTTTCTTTTCATTTTTTTTTAAATATCTCACCTCTTTTACTTTTCGTAGATTTCTTGGTTTATTTATTTATATATGGGCAAGGTCAATCTAGAACGAGTGGAGCGCTTTGTACGAGCTCTTGTTACTCATGAGAATGCTATCTTCAAGAAACGAAGGAAGACACTACCCTTCGTATTAATTTATCATTTTCACTTACATCTTTTATATACACAAAGATTTAGGCTGGATTAAGATTTCCAATTTGAGCTTGATGCTATTTTTAGCTTATTCTTTGAAGCACCATTAGTAGCAGATGCCTCAAGTTTTCTTCAAGTTTCTCTTGTAGAAGTCACTTTTCATATTAATGCCTCATTTTTTTAACAGTGGAATAGTGAAAATTGTTGAAATGAAAATTGCAGGCTATGATTAAAGATCAATTTGGAAACTACGTTATGCGAAGTTCTTTGAGACATGTGATGATCGGAGCCGTGAATTGATTATATCCGTATCAAGGTTCACTTCATTACACTTAACAGGTACACTTACAAAAAACAAATTGTATCACGTGTTGAATAGCTTGTAGCCACGGGAGGTAAGTTTAACTTTCACTCTATACATTCTTCTTCCACAAATCAGAGTTTACGCTACTAATCAACCCACTTCTAATCATATTCAAAATTTCATTTACAGAGAAGCACATAGGGTTATCCTCCCCACATCTCTCTTGGTGTGATCAAATTCTAGGCAAAGAAGAGATCTTTTCTTCATTGTTGACATCCTTTTGTGTAATTCACTTTGATTTTGTAATTCTAATTGTACATAGGTGTACATTCTTCTGACCCCTCCACCCACCGCCCCCTTCCTTCCCATCTCTACCTCTTCACCTTCTTCTTTATTTGATTTTCACAATTTTTAACTTTGTCACTCTTTCATAATTGGTTATTGATATATACAAATTGGTTTCTCAATGATTTCAAATGATCTCAGTTGTATCAATTTAAATATTAAAATAATAGACTCATATTCTAACACAATGACTTGCAATATCTTCAGCACTGACACATAGAATGACCAACATAATGTGTACAAAAAAAAAACACGAGTAATGTTGTAATTGC
This sequence comes from Forsythia suspensa, assembly GCA_023638005.1. Taxonomy (NCBI): domain Eukaryota; kingdom Viridiplantae; phylum Streptophyta; class Magnoliopsida; order Lamiales; family Oleaceae; genus Forsythia; species Forsythia suspensa. Next base: position 33,854,582 of record CM042666.1, read on the forward strand.
TGTAAGCCATACCAAGTTCAAACGTTCTCTGTCTGATTTTTATGCATCACATTATATATTAGAATATTTGCTTCAGATCACAGGACAATACCCTACACTATCCTCAATACTGACACAAGTAAGGACCAACACACTTCCTACAACTGTACACATCATGTCACAAATTTAGATTATGTAACCATACCAAACACCATGCTGTGAATTACCCTCATCTACAACAAACATCACTCAATTTCGTGCTATATATAGCACTTGCACGAACCAAATTCACAACTGCAGAGAACCAGACTAACACCATCAGACAGACGCATAGCAGCAAGGTTGGTTTCAAATAAACTTTTTTACATTCTTCAATTTGTAGATTTATATTATAAGATAAGATGTTTTATTTCAATTTACATTCAATTTATAAGTATCACTTCCTGTCGATTTATTAGCATACCAAGAATATTCATCCTTATGCCTTTATTACAGACACAAAACATTGCAGCCTCTTCAATTTGCTACATTTAAACTTTATGTTTACATTTACATCAAATTTATAATTGTAGCATACTCTAAACTGATTATGATACTCACAACATTAATTTTTCCAATGTGTTTACAGATACAAAATATAATATGCCACGTGTGTTGAAACTCATACCAGAAATACCACCTTATGATTATGGGTGGACATGTAAAGTGCTAATTGTAGAAAAATCGCCCCCTAGAACATCTGAGACCAAAGTTAAATTCCAGAACATACTACTCGTGGATATAGAAGTATGTCTGCTTACTTATATATTATATATATACATACAATTTTTCCTTAAGGACACAAAATTTTCATACCAAAAATATTAGGTACTCTCTTCTTTATTAATCACACTCAACAAAGGTCATTCTTTCATTTCTAATTCTAGGGCAACGAAGTTCACTCCACAATTTATGAAAACAACATCTCTGCATTTCAAGATCTACTAAATGTTGGGAAAACATATTTGATCTCTAATGCCACTGTGAAGTCCACCAGACCCGATTTCCAAAATGCTTTTGGTAAAATATAATGGACCATCACAGGAAAGACTAGAATAGAACTCATTGATGAGGACAATAGTGAAAAGCTGAAGTGCAAATATAACTTCACTTCTTTCCATAAACTAGAGGCTTTTATGGATGCAAACATTGATATAGGTATAAACCAAAACTTTCCTATTCTGAATACCAACCCTATAGTAAAATATAATTCTACATTTTTTATACATTTCTCTCTCTTTTTTACAGACATTATTGGAATCATCCTTGACATTAAATCAAAACGTTTTATCCACTCAAGGAAAGGAAAAGAATGTTTCGTACAGGACTTAGTCCTAATTAATGAAAGGTTTGTGTCTTAACCTATTACATTTTATTTCTGCCATTTATCGTTATATATAAATTTTATACACATACAAGTGCACACATATGTTCCACAGCCTTTCAATAACTCTGATTGTTATAAATTTACCAGGTTTGAAACTGTCTTCATAACAATGTGGGATAGTTTTGTCGACAAAGAATGTATATACATACATTCTAGAATCACGAAGAGGCCAATCATCATTGGGAAACATGTTCGGGTTTCATCTCATCAATCTACCTATTTAAATTATGCATGCTAAATTTAACACAAATAGAGTTGCCTACATTGCTGCTTCTAATGGTATTCTTTTCCTAATTACCATAGGACTCTCAATAAACAACAAAGACAAATAGTCGCTTTACATTTGATGGACCATTTGATGAATATTACTCTCTAAAGACATGGTATGCTCTCTCACAATCTCTCTTGATATACAATCTTTAACTTAATATTGACTTACATTTTCATTTATTTATCTACCGTCCACAAAACTCCTTGGATAAGCCATTAGATAGTTGTACATATAGTTGAAGTTGTGCAAATTAAAGGGACGTAATAAATGGTAGGTTGTTAACTCGCCATACCTTTCACACCATAAATAATACCTAGCATAATTTTCTATCTTTGGTAAATATAAGGTAGTTTTTCAAAAACTCTTCAATGAAATCACTTATGTAAAAATACTTTAATTCAATATGCTTAACCTCCAATCCCTATTTGTACACTAAACAAGACAATACAGCTTTACAAGTTCTTTACTTATGTTGAACATACATGAACCATACTAGGGCGGCTGAAAATGAGGAAAAACTATCACAAATGGTAACTACACAACTCTATGCAACACTATCGCCATCAGAAGCATCTGTCCCACATGATGATAGGATCACATCCATCAAAGATATACAAGGACTTCTTCCAAAGGGTATAAAAATTATACTTTTTTGATTCACAGAATTTTTTCAAAACATACATATTCCTAGATAAAATTTATTTTATTAAAGTTTACATTTTCCCTAAATTGAACAAAAACTTTCTTCTGGGTTAAAGCAACAACAGCTACAAGAAATAGGAAACCATTGTGGTACATGGTGTGCCAAAACTGTAACCGACAATCAAACGGTGATTATGGTGAGACATACTGCCTATTCTCAAAAATTCCCTCGAGCACGCAAGGTCCCAAGGTATTCACACTTTCTTTTCAAATTCATACATCATTCCTACTCATCTCAGAAACATGAATACATGTACCAAATCCCTTAACTGAATCATTATACATAAATATAGGGCTCGAGCTTCTGTCAAACTGCAAGACCAAACAGGGACACTACATGCCAAAGATAATTGGCGGCCCGATTGAGATTTTTCTTGCATATTCATTGAATCATTGATGGAGGTATTAACTCAAACATCTTCACTAATAAATTTCTATCAAACAATTACATAATTTGCTCTTCGAATCTTATTTTACCAGTAGTGTGTTGATAACCTCGACAATGTTAGAATGTCAATAGACACAGACCAAGTCTTCTACCTCAAGGTCGCACCAAAAAATGTAGAGACATCTACTTACACCTATGAGATCATTCTCATGATGGAGAACAATGTCGATCATATGGAGCCAGTCTACACACAGAGCAATGGAAAAAATACAGCATCATGACATTAACAAAATTGGAACTACTACTCACGAAAACCCTATGGAAAAGAAAATTTTCAGAGATTCATCAAACAAGAAATCAAATGTGCAAGTGAAACGGGAGCTTGCTAATGCCAGCGGAAAACAAAGTACTAAGAAGAGAGCAAATCAGCCCAACGTATCACAAATTGAAGACAAAGTTAATCAAATCAACAAGGAGGACACCACAGCCACCCAAAATGACAACTTGTCAATCGACACTGCAAACGAGGCATATGAATATGATGAAACACCTCTTCACAGTGACTATGCAAGTTTCTAATCAAGCTCCAACATCTGGCACCTGAACAAACACCACACATCCAGGCGTCCCTTTTGTGATGCCACTGTTCCATAATTAGTTCACACAGGGTTTTTTTGAACCTTTAGAATTCCAAACTTATTTCTCTGTCAAACAACATCACATAGTTTGGGATATTAATTGTTGACGTCTGTAAAAAAAATTTGTGCTCCCAGTGTACCCTTGTGAACATTGGACTTTTTGTGAATATAAATAAAATTGTTCTGGTGGTGTTCTTATATCATTGTTTCCATTCCATCATCCACTTTTTCTTGAACATGTGTACACTATATCTAATTAATATTTCTTGTTTAATTGTTTAAGTAGAACTAATAATCAATAGGTTTGTCATTTTTGTGTGTATGCATGTGTTTAGGGTTGTACATATTTTCATAGATGGCGGAATTTATTGAGGAATGGAGAATTTAGTAGCATTTAATTTGTTTAAAAACTGTCTAAAATAAATGAAAAGGAAGAGATTTGTGCTTTTTTGATAAATTTAATTGTTAATTTACAATTTGTAGTGGTTTTAGTTATATTCGAGCTTAGAAGGTAATATGGAAGACAATCAATTTTCTGGCATTGGCGATGATATACAAATTGAAGGCAAACTGGTACAGACCTTTCAGACAAACTTTGTGCAGCCTCAAAATATCTTAGATCGAAATAGGTTGTTAATCAATGAGATTGACCAAAATCATGAGTCCAAGATCCCGGATAATTTTAGTCAAAATGTGGGTCTAATTTCAGAGTTGAACAACAATTTTAGAAGGGTTGTTGATCTCTACATGGATCTTTCCAACTCTTTTAGCAAATCCATGGAGGGTTCGTCTAAAGCCGAATCAACCGGGACAATTAAATCTGGTGGAATAGGTGAACGAAATAGAATTAGGTCAAGCAATTGATGGAATTTTAGTGAATTTTATAAATTTTCTTAACCTTAACCTTCATCATGAACATTTTCTTTCACAAAAGAATAGTCTATACTTAGATCTGTTTTTCTTATTACTTGAAAGACGTAATGTGCTCGCTCGCATGCTTAAAAATGTGTTTCATGGATTTCTCCTTCTTTTTCCTCACTAAAACCTACAATTGAACAGGACCCAACAATTAGAGAGATTCCTATGGCCCTTACAAGTTTTGTAGAACACTTGTACAAATAAATATAAACCCTTCTTTCTAAGCTCTTCAAAAGGTTACGATTTTGGAGTAATGCTTATTTCTCACATTAATTGTTACAAATAACCCTCTAATTTCATGTTAAACAACAATTTCCTTTTCCTAAAAATAATAATATTATCCATGAAAAATAAATATTCTCTTAAATTAACTCCAAAAGTTGCTCGCAAAATTTATATATTGCCTAAAGTTAAGAGCATAAAACTTCATATTCACATTCTTATTTTATCATGGCCAACAAAATGACCGAGAACCAATAATGTAATCTGATCGAATTAACCCAATAAACTATTTGTTATAAATTTTTGTAGATTAAATATAGCCTTCACATGGTTCATAAAGGATTCAATTTCTATCTTAACATGTCGTGTCGAGAGATTCTAAAATATAATGGCCTACCATTCAACTCAGTATAGTCAGATCATCCAAATCATCCCTTAGTTCTTCTTCTCCTTTATTTGTCTTGTTGTTTCTATAAATTTAGGATCCAAACAAATTTTAATGACATCTTTACAATACTAAATTAGACATAAATTATTCGTGATAACATTTAAATGAAAATATAAGTGTTTATGAAGTAACTTAAATTTTTAGATGAAATTATACGTCTTCCGACTAACAAAGTTTTGGTAATTTATATTTGCCTTTACTTTCTAACGCTGTTAACATGCATGGCTTCAACTTTGGGTTTCAAATTTTATAAATCCTCAACAAGCTCCTATTTATCTGTGAATTACTCCAAACTAACAAATTCTTCATTACCACATGCAAATTTTGTGAAAACCCAACTCAACAAAGGATAAGCAACAGAAATAAATATTTCGCTATTTGATTATTATGCTTCTGCATCTCACCTTACAACAAAGCAACACAAATATAAACCTAATATAATGCACAACTATTTGCTAATGAGGCAAGCACTTGAAATCTGAAGAACAATTTACACAAACTGGTTTCACTTTTATCTCCATACCACAACACATATTACGTATAAGTTTATGCCAAACACAACATTAAACCATGACTAACATCAACATTCCTAGACATTAACAGACAAACATAGCCCACTGATACCACTACACAAACACTAAACACACACATAACATATAATATCATAGCCACATGATATTCTCAAACAGCATCTCATAACACCAAACACAGATTTCACTAATTTATATGATAAAACATTTCGAACAACAGCTTCTTCATCTTGGACCTCGGCATTGAGACAATATAATTGCCCATCACTTCACGACGAACCTCTTTTAGATCAACAAGTGGGAATGCAGAGATCCCGCTTTTGAAATCAACATATATTCTAGCCATCTCCTTAACGGGTATATTTCGAATATGAGGCATTTGAAATAGCTCACAGCCAAACAGACTCTCAACTTCATCCTTTAATTCCTTTTGTGAAACCTAACAGTTCTGCATGTAAATAAATTGATCACCAAGGATATCAACAAGAACTTCCTTCATATCGGAGACCCTACGCATGCCATGGGTACACTCATCCTCTATTTTCGCATCAAATACATTCAAAAGACTTGACGATACATTAATAGAAGATTCTTCCAAAGGGCAACAAGGATTCTATATGCGAATCACCAATTTCTTATCCCGGCTAGCAAGAACTCTAATTCTAGGCTTCGCACCAGCCATCCACAAACCTCCATCCTCCCTTGAATCCAAGACAACAGAAAACAAGTTCGGGCGCAATTGTCGGCAACACCAAGGTTCCATCACCACCGGGATTGGCAAAGGGGAAAAAAGAGACTCGTACTCCACAGAACGCGACATCATCGGATCATATACATACAAAAACACTTCAGGTCACACAAACAAATCAACATTCAAAACAATATATATACACAAGGCGAAGAAATTACAGTATATTAGTGGGAAACTATTCCAGGAAATCGTAAAAATCGAGTTCCAAACAACACGTAACACAGCGACGCACACGCAATCTTCTGCGCACCACCCATTCGTGTAGACAATCCAAGCGAATCGAACAAAATCCATGGGCGAACAGGAAAGTACATACAAATGCACAAGATACATCTGGGGAGAAACAAACATACATCACTAAATTTAGAGTCCACCTTTTGCCCAAAACATAAATATATACACCGCTGGGTTAGTGTCCAACTAAACCACGCCCAAGCCCAATGAAGATCCTCAAATATATACATCAAAACTAAACCTTGCATTTACAAATAATTTATTAGGTGGTTCAATTTCTTTTATATTTTAATAAAAACTGCATTATGTGACCTAAACTTTGGGTCTTTATTTCAATTTAGTTTACACATTTACACGTAATTTATTGGGCGCTTCAATTTTGTTTCTAAATAAAACCACAAAATGTGACCCAAACTTTTAGCCACGGGTATAAATTTGATGCTTCTAAATATTTATTCACTCTTTAAGATTCTTTATCCTTTCTAAATAACTCCCATTTTACTATAACATTTTACTTTGTAAAAAGTAAAATGTAAATTATTACTTCAACAAAAAACATTTCAAATATTTTTCAGTACTATTTTCCAAAATTTTCCCAGCATTTCTCAAAAAATGTCTTCACAAAAAGCAGAATTTGCGCGCAAAGCGCGCAGTACACACTAGTATATAGTATAAAATTAGTAGATAAAAATGATATTTGATTAGTTTATAATCACTTATAAATTATAATTGCAAACATGCTTGGCTGCTTATCTGCTATTTCCATATTCTTAAACCATTTTCATGGCTTACAAAGGCGGTCGCGGGCGGCTGCTATTCTTCCCACTGCCACTCCAAGTCCACATAACCCCCATGCTTCAATTAGCCAACATTTTTCACACCAAAGGCTTTTCCATTACCATAATTCACACCAAATACAATTCTCCAAATCCATTCAATTATCCCAATTTCACCTTCATTCCTACCTCCGATGGGTTGTCCTAGAAAGAAACCTCGGAACTTAGTGTCTTCACTCTTGCTTCGATTCTTAACGTTAATTGTTTAGAGCCTTTCAAAGATTGTTTGAGTGGTTTGTTGTCTGCAGGTCGGAGGTGCACATCACCTGTTTGATTTCAGATATTGTGTCGCATTTTACAAGAGAAGTTGTAGATAGTTTTAAGATACCGAGGTTTGTGTTAAGAACGTCCTAGTGTTTTCCGGGCTTTTGCTGCAATTCCACTTCTTCGCGAAAAAGGGTATCTCCCTGTTCAAGGTTTGTTGTCTTAACCAAATAGTATTTTAGAGTTTTATTATACTTGAGGGTATATAATCAAGTGTGGAAATTAATTTTTTTTTTTTTTGTAAATGGAAGCCACATTCTTGTAAAAACTGTTTGCATGATTTGCAATTTGAGATGTGCAGTTTCTTTTATTGGCTACGAATTTTAACAAATAATAGTTACTGCAAATCAATACAAAGAAGAACTCATACGGGAAAGAAAATAATCTAAGAATTACAGGTAAATGAAACATTTGCAAATCACAATAAATTGGAGACAGAAGTTTTTGAGAATTAGCAATAAAATCTCAGAAGTCAGAATCCAATGGAGTCTATTTGTAAAAAGAAATCTTGATCCTTAGAAATCTAAATCTCAAGTATTTTGATCCTGTTGGAAGCGCCTCAAACAAATTCAAGAAAATTCACACAAATTTAGGATAGAAATTTAAGAGAAGAAAATTGCTCTCTCAAAACTCACAAGTATTTCTTAACTCAACTTCTTTTTTTCTTTTCTTGATTACCCCTTTTATACTACATTTGGTACATAATAATTAATTGCTAATACATGAACTTAGCTATGAACTTAAACACTCATTTAAAATTCCTAGATACATGAATAGAACTAGATTCATCCACAATAAACTTTAGATTCATGTAGATTGAGATTCATCAAGTCAAGATTCATTGAGTCTATATTAATATTCTAACATCCTCCCTTAATCTAGACTCGAGTAACCCCAAGTTTCTCATCCAATTTGATGTAAGTTTCACCTTCAATGCCTTTGTGAAAATGTCGACAATTTGATGTTGTGTCTTGCAATGTTTGACTACTACTTCTCTTTCTTTGATCAAGTCACGAATGTAGTGATACTTAATCTTGATGTGCTTGCTTCTTGCATGAAAAACTGGATTTTTGCCAAGTGCAATTGCTGAATTATTATCACAATACATCACTGTCTCTTTCTCTTGAGAGCACTCGAATTCTTTCAACATTCACCTCAGCCATAGAGCTTGACAACCAGATGCACACAAAGCAACATACTCTGCTTCTGTAGAAGAGAGCAACAACGGATTGTTTCTTTGAAGACCAAGAAACTGCACCTAGACCAATATTGAAAACATACTTTGATGTGCTTTTGTGATTATCTATATCCCCTCCCCAATCACTGTTACTATAACTAATCAAGATCGAATCTTATAATCTCTTGTAATAAATCCCATGATCAATAGTACCAACAACATAACGAAGCATTCTTTTTCCAGCTTTTCAATGACTTTTCTTTGATGACGGCAAACATTAAATCTGGCCTTCTTGTTATTACATTAGACTTCCTACTAAACTTTGATAGATACTAGCATCAACTTCTTCACTCCCATCATTTTGCTTAACTTCAAATTTGTCTCTATATGAGTGCCGCAGTGACAACACTATTCATTCTAAATTTCTTTAACAAGTCTTTTGCATACTTCTGTTGATAAATAATGATTCCTTCATCAGTTTGTTTTACTTCAATTCCAAGAAATTAATGAAGAAGTCCGAGTTGGTCATGCTTCCATTATGGATTTTTAAAAATCCATTCCCATTTTCTCATTATTGCCCGTAAAGATAAGATCAACATGCATGCAAATAATAAGAAAATTACCACTTTCATCTTCTTTGGTGTAGAGTGCATGCTCGTATGGGCATCTTTTGAATCCATTTTTCAAAAAGAAATTGCCAATTCAATTGTATCAAGCTCTTAGAGCTTGTTTTAGGCCGTACAATGCTTTTTTTAAGCGATACACTTTGTGTTCTTCTCGTTTCTTTTCGAAACCCTAGGACTATTCGACATAGACCTATTTTTCTAGGAAGCCATTAAGAAAAACCGATTTCACATCCATTTGATTCACATTCCAACCTTTTTGAGCTGCCAATGATAAAAGTAAACGAATTGTTTCCAAACTAGTTACAGGAGCAAAAATTTCTTCATAATCAACACCAAACTTCAACTTGCAACCTTTCACGACAAGTCTCGCTTTGTTTTTGTCTACTTTACCATTTGAATCCTGCTTTGTTTTGTAGACCATTTACAAACCCTTTCGCCTTGTCTTTTGGAAGATTTGTCAACTCTCATGTCTTGTTTATTTCAATTGCATAAATTTCTTAATTCATGACAATCCTCCATTTTTCTTCCTTATATGCTTCTTCAAAACTTACTGGCTTTGCATCTACAAGTAATGCAAAATTCATTCCATCACTAGTAACCCCGAGATAATCATTTGAGGGATACTTTTTAGACACGCTTGATGCGGTCGAAGTGAAGGCAAAATTGACTCTTCATCACTTGATGATGAACTAGAAGTTGTGGATAATAGTTTAGCACCTTCACGTTCAGCTAATTGTGCACCTTTATTGTCTTCAATATTTTACATAAATTGATTTCTGTTTTTGATTTCAAGACTCTTCTTCATTAAAGTGCACATCACTACTTATGATTATTTTCTTTGAGATGGGATTGCACGAACAATATGCTTTTGAATTTCATTGTATCCCACTAGGATACATTTTTCTGATTTATCATCTAGCTTACATCTTTTCTCATCTGGAATAAGAGAGTATGCTATACTGCCAAACACTCTCAAGTGGCTAACACATGGTTTTATCCCACTTCAAACTTCTTAAGGAGTCATCTTTTGAACACTTTTACTTGCAGCTCGATTTAGTAGATGGATAGCACATGTAATAGCATTACCCCAAAATTCATTAGGCATATATTTGACTTTCATCATGCTCCTTGCTAGCTCTATTATGGTTCTATTTTTCTGCTCAGCTACTCCATTTTGCTGGGGAGTATACCGAGCAGTTTGCTGAAGTCGAATTCCATTCTCTTTCAAAATTCTATAATGCAAAAAATTCTCCACCACAATCGGAACGTAAAGTTTTTATTGTATAGCTACTCTGATTTTCAACAAAAGCTTTGAAGGTTTTGAAGCAGTCAAAAACTCCATTTTTTTCTTTAAGCAAATAAATCTACGTTTTTCTACTGTAATCGTCAATGAAAGTGAAAAAGTAACGATTACCTCCAATTGACAATGTGCACATAGGTCCACAGAAATCAGTGTGAACTAATTCAAGTGGATTTAACGTTGTCCATGCTTTGCCAATTGGAAATTGATTACGATGATGTGTCCTGACAATGCATGCTTCACAAACATGATGATTTCTCTTAATAATGTTTTCTATTCCTCTCACCATATGATTTTGGCACATATGAGAAAATGAGCTAAAACTCAAATACCTGTACCGAAAATGCCACACCATGAAATATCATTCACCAAAGTGTCAAACAAGAGCTTTGACCATATGAAAAATTCAAGGAAACACCTTATTTGGAGACATTTTTATTTTTGCATAAGAACATCATCTCTGCCTTTGATCTTGCATATATCATCTTTGCAAATAACGTTATGTCCCTTTTGAAGAACTTGCCCAACAATCCACATGTTATGTTAAACACTCAGAACATAGAACACATCAGTGATTTGTTTGACACCTTTCTTTGTCTAATCAAGAATATCGCCCTTTCCTTTTACTTGAAGTCGCTTGTCATCACCAATCTTGACTTCACTTAGGAGAGATCATCCAATATTGTAAAAATATTTTTGTTGCTAGTCATATGATTACTGCTACCGCTGTTAAGATACCAGACATCTTCATCAACAAGTTCTTGTGTTCTACATGCCGTAAAAAAAATACCTTCATCATTATTTTGTTCCTCATGCATGAAATTTGAGTTGTTTGTCTCACCATCATTCTTCTTCAACCTGCAATACGCTTTAGTGTGGCCAAAACGATTGCAATTGTAGCACCTAATATGAGAGAAATCACTACAACCTCTGCCTTGTTCCTTTTGCATGAAATTTGAGTTGTTTGTGTCACCATCATTCTTCTTCAATCTGCAATACGCTTTAGTGTGGCCAAAACGATTGCAATTGAATATAAGAGAAATCACCACGACCTTTGCCTCTGCCTCTTTCTCTTCCTTGTCCTCGGCCTTGGCCTGAAGAGGAACTTGATTCTTCCTTGCTTTCGTTGTTGTTGTTCCGGGACTTGAAATTTCTACCACTTCCACGTCTACCTCTTCTTTCTCTAGAACTTTGACTTGAGTTTGAAAAGCATTTTTTAAAACAACATTATCAAATTGCTTCAATCTAAACTAATGAGATTAGAGAGATTCCATCAAGCTATTTACTCATAATTTGGCTAAGTCTTTTGATTCTTCAATAACGACAACAATATGCTCAAATCTTCTAGTCATGCTTGTGAGAATTTTCTTAACAATTCTCTAATCTGAAATTGTTCTCCATTTACTTTCAATTGATTAACAATTGAGAGAAGACAATTAAAATATTCCTCCACCGACTCATTTTCTTTCATTTTAAGTGTATCAAATTCGATCTTAGAATTTGCAATCTTACCATTTTAACTTTATCTTCACCTTGATAAGTTGGTTGCAAAATGTCCCATGCCGCATTTGCTCAAGTTACTGTAGAAATTCTCTCAAAAATTACTTCATCAACGGATTGATAAATATAGAACAAAGTCTTCTTGTCCTTCTTGCGATTCTTCTTCACTTCATTATTTTGTTGTTGAGTAAGAGCAGCTTGATCTTGTGGCTCAACAATTCCATTCTCACCAATTTTCCATAAGTCTTAAGAACGATATCAAACTTTCATTTGTTGACTCCATCGACTGTAATTCTTCCATTCAAGTGAGGAAGTTGAGGTTGCAACATATTGTTGTTGTTGGATGCCATATTGTAACCAGCTCTGATACCAATTTGTTGGAAGCGTTTGATGAGCCTCAAACACATTCAAGAAAATTCACACAAATTTAGGATAGAAATTTAAGAGAAGAAAATTGTTCTCTCTAAACTCACAAGTATTGCTTAACTTCTGTTTTTTACTTTCTTGATCAACCCCTTTATTATACTACATTTGGTACATAATAATTAATTGCTAATACATGAACTTAGCTATTAACTTAAACACTCATTTAAAATTCCTAGATACATGAATAGAACTAGATTCATCAACAATAAACTTTAGATTCATGTAGATCAAGATTCATCAAGTCAAGATTCATTGAGTCTAGATTAATATTCTAACAATCCCTTGGAGACTTGGAGTTCAAATCTATTTTCCTTTACAATTATAAAAGTTGTTTAAAGACAGAATATATATTTTCTCAGGGTGAACTTTGGTTTGAATTATGGTTTCTCACATAGAGTAATGATGTAAAAGAATCCAGTGATATTCAGTAAAAGAATCTGGAATTTCGGTAAAGAGTTTGTTTTAGAAACTGATGTTTAAACTTGTGCTGCCAATTTGATTAAAATCTCACATGTTTTCTATATCCACAACGTTAAACCCGTGTCTTCAAAGGCACTTTCCTCAGGATAAACATTAATGTCATATTTGGTAAGATAGAATGGACAACACTAGAGTTTATCAAGGAAGTAAAAGACGTTAAAATCCAGTCCTGTTGAATACTATAAGCAACATGTTGTAAGAGTTAAAACCAGCTGCTCGAGTCTCTTCTTTCCCTGTTTGCCTGCAGCTTCTCGACTAGAAGAGCCTGTTCCAGAGCTTCCTCCTCTAAGAGTCAAGGATCTTCCTGTAATCAATGTACCTAATGAAGAGATGTTCTATCAGCTGATAGCAGGACTAGTCGAAGAACCCAGGACTTCTTCAGGCGTAATTTTCAACTCATTTGAAGAACTTGAACAATCTGCAATTGCTGCAGTTCGCCAAGAATTTCCAGCCCCAGTATTCCCAGTTGGCCCATTTCACCATTACTTTCCAGCTGCTTCAAGTAGCTTGGTACAATCAGATGAGAGTTCTATTTCTTGGCTCGATAAACAAGCCCCTAAATCTGTAATATATGTGAGCTTTGGAAGTATAGCCGCAGTAAAAGAAAATGAATTTTTGGAGATTGCTTGGGGGCTAGCAAATTGCAAGCACACTTTCTTATGTGTAATTCGACCTGGATCAGTTCATGGCTCGAAATGGAGAGTCATTGCCTAGTGGTTTCTTAGATATGTTGGGTGTAAGAGGACATATTGTCAAATGGGCTCCTCAACTAGAGGTGCTTGCACATCCTGCTGTAGGAGCATTTTGGACTCATAAGTCATAACAGCTAGAACTCGACTCTAGAGTGCATTTGTGCCGGGGTCCCTATGATTTGCATGCCATTTTTTACGGACCAGTTTGTGAAGGCGAGGTATGTTACTCACATTTGGAAAGTCGGAGTGCAACTGGAGAATGGCTTGCAGAGGAAAACTATTGAGGAGGGCATCAGAAGACTAATGGAGGATGAAGAAGGTGAAGAGATTAGAAATAGAGTAGAGGATTTCAAAGAGAAGGCAAATTTTTCCTTTAGGAGAGGTGGCTCTTCGTATGAAACTCTGGAAAGCCTAATAAGCTGCATCTCATCATCTTGATTACATTGATTGTTGATTTTAACACTTCACCCATACAGTGGTTCGTAATTTGCCTCTCCATTTTTGGATTGAATTGTTATGATTGTTTTACATGTATTTATATAAAACACATCATCTTTGTATCTGTATTGTGTTCTAAAATATCTTGTATAATCACACTCTCGTATTTGTGCATCCTTGTTATGGTACTACAGGATTTACTGCAGTGATACTAGGATTACTTAATACATGAATGAAGATGCTTTAGTTTAGAACAAAATGATCCATCTGGTTGCTTAACCTAGATTAGTTACTCTATTTACCGGAAAGAAAACAATGTGCTATGTCATAAATTTCGAATTTATGTGTTCTCGATCCTATTCCGTTCCTAAAATGGAAATTTCAACAATTAGATTTTTTGGACATTAAAACTTCATTCTCAATTCAATTCTATGACAATTTTTATTAAAGCCATGCATTTGGTTTTCATCGATGGAAGTTTGATTTTCCCAGAACATATCCTAATTTTTGGCTTAATTCTTGTTATGATGATCTAGTTTGTGTAGATTTGAACATATTTACTTCATTTTCTCCAAGTATTGCTACTTGCGTTATCACTTGTTTTGAAAAATGATTGCTCGTGCTTATCTGCTTGATTAGAAGAACCAGTTTCTAGAGCTTCCTCCCCTTAGTGTCAAAGATCTTCATGTTATTATGAACTACTAGAAGGGATGATACCAGAAACCCAAGGCTTATCCCACTAAATGAAATTCATTTGAACTTGCACCTGCCACACTACACCAGGACTTTCCCATCACAAATTCTTTATTTCTTTAATAATTCCGTCTCCATGATAAATATTTAGTCTTAACACAAGCAAATTGCTAACAGAAAGCCAGAGTCATATTTCTTGGCTGGATAACAAGCACTATTCTGTCATCTGGGTGAGCTTTGTAAGGATTGGAGCAATAGACAAAATAAAAAGAATTTTTAGACAGGAAGTGTTGAGAATATAGTCAAACGGGCTCCTCAAAAGAAGTATCGTGTGGAATCATCTCATCTTGAAAGTTTCATTACTTGAACAACGAAAACTCAACCTTACCATATTAACCGCAAATATCTTCATCAATCCACCATGACAAGGGGCCATCGGATATTCGGATGCATCACATTTCTATAAGATGTTTGGAAGAGGTGCCAACACCTAGAATTTCAAACCAAATTCAAAAGTTTGACAATATTTGAAAACTCAAACCCACTTAAAAACTGAACTACTAGACAATTAAAAAAAAAAAAAAAAGTTAAATTTTTACATCTATTTTACACTTCAATATGTCCCAATAGCTTGATTGCTATTCTACATTGAAGCAGATACACTTTTTGTTCAAAAGTCATAATCAATGCAGTAAACCGATACTAGCTTTTTGTTCAAAAGTCTCCTATTTGTGCATAAATATCTTTTGAGGTCCCTCACTACCACATAATTCTAACTACTCCTGTTTTAACGCATATTGCAATATTCTATGGCTCACATTCATCCTCCAAAGGAACAAATTCTAAGGAGAGTGAGTCTACACATATCTTTCATCATATTATGTTTCGTTCACCTTATTGAACACGTAAGTTTGGGTATGCACGTGCCAGGAAAAAATTGAATGGCGACAAAATTGCATTATTTCGCTAAGTTTGGAAACCCGGGTTGTAATTTTCCCTTATTAAATGTAGCCTAGTTGAATATATTGTGGCTAAACTATCTCCTCCATTGCTCAATAGGGTGTTGTACTTGATGGATAATCATGACCAGAGTATCCAGCAATATACTGAAAGACGTCGTTTAGTACTCTTTCCATTGCCTTTACAAGGACATATAAATCCCATGATTCAGCTGGCCAACATCCTTCACCATAAAGGATTCAATATCACTATCATTCACACCAAATATTGTTGTCCAAATCTCTCCAACTACCCTCATTTCACCTTACACTTGATCCCTGATGGCATATCAGAAAGTGAAGTTTCCACAAAAGAAGTTGTATCTATGCTAAAACTTCTTAAGGACAGATGTGTCGGTCCATTTCGTGATATTTTAGCTCAATTATCTTCTGATGATTCTATAGCATGTATAATTACAGATGCTATTTGGTATTTCACACAGGAAGTGGCTGACAACCTTAAGATTCCTAGGATTGTACTCCGCACTAGCAGTGTGGGTTCCTTTTAGCCTATGCTGCTATGCCACTCCTTCAAGATAAGGGATACCTCTCCATGAAAGGTATGTTTTATTTTTGTTGGATATTTGGTTCTAAATCTTTGCACGTGTTGAAAGAAGGAAGCAATAATTCTTACTTTACCAAATGATGGAGCCACATTTTGTGCTTATATGTATGTGTTCGTGTGTGCGTGTGTGAGAGAGTGATAAAAGTTCGTAATTAAAGCTTTGATCAGTGAGTTGATTCTTGAACTACATAAATTTATGTTTTATCTCTTCTATTTACTTTTCATTTTTGGTGCATTTATTAGCGAACAATGGTGATTTTTCCCAACACTTTTAATCTCTCCCTCCCCCGGTAACTCTATGATCAGTTCGCGTGGTCAGAATCCATTTCTTGATTTATGGTTTGACCTAATTCTTATCATCCATTTCTTAGACAGACTCCGAAATGGACGAACCAGTTGTGGAGTTCCCACCTCTGAAAGTTAGGGATATTCCAAGGTTTGAAACGCATGATCCAGAGGGGGTGAATCAGTTCCTAGTGAAAATGGTGGAAGTAACAAAGAAAGCTTCAGGCATAATTTTCAACACCTTTAAAGAACTAGAAGAGACCGAACTTGCCAAACTTGGTGAAGAATTTACCGTGCCTGCTTTTCCAATAGGCCCGTTTCATAAATACTTTTCAGCCTCTTCGAGTAGTTTATGGACACAAGATCGAACCTCGATATCCTGGCTGGATACACAAGCAACCAAGTCAGTAATCTATGTGAGTTTCGGGAGTGTTGCAACAATGCATGAAGAAAATTTGAGCGAAGTGGCTTGGGGTTGGCCAATAGCGAGCAACCATTTTTGTGGGTTGTTCGGCCTGGATTAGTCCGTGGCTCGGAGTGGCTTGAAATCTTGTCGAAGGAATTCTTGGAGGCGATTAGTAAACGGGGTTATATTGTTAAATGGGCACCCCAACAAGAAGTTCTATCTCATCCAGCCATAGGTGGGTTTTGGACTCACAGCGGATGGAATTCGACTCTGGAGAGCATTTGTGAAGGTGTTCCAATGATATGTTCACAATTCCATGGAGATCAGATGGTGAATTCCAGATACATGAATGATACTTGGAAAGTTGGGATTAAGTTGGAAAAAGGGCTCGAAAGAGTCGAAATAGAAACTGCAATTCAAAAACTGATGGTAGGAAAGGAAGGGGAAGATATGAGGAGGAATGTAGTGAGTTTGAAGGAGAAATTAGATCATTCTCTCAAACCAGGGGGTCCTTCATATCAGTCACTTGATAACTTGGTTGATTTCATTACATCTTTCAGAACTCCCGTTTGATCCTTCTTGACCGTTAATTTGTCATTGTTTGATTGCATACTAAAGAGTCTATGTAAGCCTATAAATCGAGTCTCTCTCATTGTTAATTCTCAAAAGAGTTGTACAAGTTCTATTGTTCGTGCCAATGTTTTCTATCTCACTAATGGCAGATTAGGGGAGTTCCCCACCCCCCAAAATCTGCCATTAAGGCGGATTGGGGGTTCTCCCCGCTCAAAATCTGCCGTCAATGGCAGATTGATGAGGGAATTCTCCTTCCTAAAAACCTGTAATTAACGGTGGCGGCGGTGGCTGCTGCTATGGTAGACATTGATCTAGACGGTGGCAAAACCTGTTCCTCGTCCTTCTTTTTTAATCCATTTGAGTGAGCTGGCAACGGTAGACATTGATCTAGAGATACCCACATTGTTACGTGTATGTTTTTGTGCTGTTGTTTGTGCTGGAGTGGCTAAATCAGTCCTGTTTGAAAGAGTTTTGCCACATTTCTTTGAATTTCAACTTTTCTTAAGTTTCATGTCTTCATAAGAAGTTAAGATTTATTGAAGAGTACATAACTAAGAAGTTTCAATTGTATAAAAAGTCTCTTGAAGTTCTGAATTGAGAAAACCCTTCGTCTGCGTGTCTCAAATAAAGTTCCCCAGCCTCTTTTTGTTGTCATTAGTGACCAAATGCCCATAACCCACAGTGATGAGTGGCCCAACAAGAAGCCTCAACCCACAGTGAAGAAGAGCCCAACTTAGGCCCAGCTGCTATGCCCAGTCGTTGGCCCAGAAATGGTGAAACACGCTTATGCCTATTTCTGATAATACGCGTCTAATGCTGAGACATTGGTTGCTTGTCATCCGTTGATATTGTGTATTTGATCTCAGCCGTTGGTATGCCAGATAAATAGGTCTCTTCTGTCATTTTCTAGGGCTACGATTGTGAGTGCGCAGCTTCTTCTTGTTTCATCTTCTACTCCGATTCTTCCTCTTCTTTTTTACGGTGGGTGAACCGCTGGTTCTCCCTCGGTTTCTTGAGAGAGTAGTGCTACAAGAACTCCTTGGTGGATTACCGTGAGGTATCTCGTAAAATATCCTTTAATCATGCGTGAAAGGATACGGTTTCTTGATTTGGAAAAGGAGTCTCAGTATAGTTGAACGATTAGGGCTATTCTGAGTGGTTTAATGTTGTAACATTGACGCTTGACCGATTGTGGTTTATATTATTGCAAAGGGAGGCTGAATCTACGTTTGTAGAGCCTCAAAGCGCACGTAGGCATCAACGCAGCGAATCGCCTCGCCCCCAAGACGGGACACTCATATCTTGTGTTCTGTTTACTTTTACGCTTATCTTTATACTCGTTTTTTGACTAACCTTGGTTTTGGTTTTGGTTGAAAGATTCATAAGCATTGAAACTAGATATCAGAGCAAGGGGTAACTGTTTCTTGATGCTTAATAAACTTTCGCCTCATTCTCGAGACAAATCTCGTGGTCGTAGTATAATACTCTCTGGTGGGTGTCTTGTATATGTACTGTGTGGTTTGTAGTTAATACAAGAGAAATATTCTTTTCTACTTGTCGCTTGATTTGTTCTCGATAAATATTGTGATATAATAAGAAGTATAGGATATTTGTAAAGTGTATTGTTTAACCATTCGTGTCATCTTAAGTGTAACACCCTCTCTCTCGAGGCTTTCTTGATCCCCTCGACACGAGAACCCGATTCTCACTAATCTGGGTGGTCTTGATTATAGGTCTCTCTCAAAACTGTGTGAAAGATCTTGCTTGTGCTTGTGTCTAATTAACTTGATTCTATTTTTGTTTCTTGCCTTTGAATAAAATATCCCTTTCTTGGTCTTTCTTGTTTTCTGTTATCTCTGTGATAAAATTGTTATAAATGGCTACTTCAAGTTTTCATTTAGATCAATTTAATGGAAAAGGAGATTTTGCTATTTGGCAACAAAAAATGAAAGGCATTTTAGTTCAACAAAAAGTGTCCAAGGCCATAAATAAATCTTATCCTGATTCTATGTCTGATGATCAAAAGGTTGAGGCTGATGAGTTAGCCTATACCTCTATCATACTTCACTTGTCTGACTATGTGTTTAGAAAGATTGGTACCCTTGATGATGCTCAATCTTTATGGAAAACTCTTGAATGAACCTATCTTGAAAAATCTCTTCCAAATAAGCTGTTTTTACTGGAAAAAATTTTTAGTTTTAAAATAGATCCCTCAAAGCATCTTGATGAAAATTTTGATATCTTCAATAAGTTGATTCAAGACATTAAGAACTGTGGTGACAAAGGTATTGATGAGTATAAAGCCATAATACTTCTAAATTCAATACCTGAAGCCTATAAAGATGTCAAAAGTGCCATCAAATATGGTAGGGATGATCTGACAGTTGATATGATCATAAATGCCCTAAGAAGTAAGAGTCATGAGCTGAAAAATGATAAAGAGACAAGAAGTAATGGTGAAAACTTGTATGTTAGAGGTAGATCACAAAGATAGACAAATTCAATAATCAAGAAGGTAATAATCAAAATGGCACAGGTCACAAAAAGAAAGGCAAGGGTAAGTCTAGATCAAAATCAAAGGTAAAAGGGAGAAAGTGTTACAATTGTGGTAAGTTGGGGCATTATATTAAAGATTGTTATAAGTTGAATAACAATCCTCAAAAATATAAAACCCCTGAACAGAGTAATGTAGTTACCACAAGTCTTCAAAACTCTTGGTGAAACAGATTTAGTCTTTTGATAATGAAGAGCCCGATATCTCGTGTGAACTCGTGTCTTCAACTTGTCAATTTGATGAATGGTTACTTGATTCAGGATGTACTTTTCATATGACACCTAATATTGATTTGTTCTGCTCATATGCTAAAGTAAACTCTGGTAGTGTTGTTATGGGAAACAATGTTGCATGTGAAGTCCATGGTATAGGAAATGTAAGAGTAAAATTTGACACTGGTTTTGTATATCTCCTTGAAAATGTGATACACATTCTTGATTTGTCCAAAAATCTTATCTCTATTGGTACTCTTGAAGATTCAAAATTTGTTGGAAAATTTGGTGATGGCTGTTTTAAAATTTCTAAGGGTGCCCTACTTGCTATCAAGGGATATAAAAGAAATGGCTTGTATTTTACTCAAACTGAAAAACCCTCTGCCTGTAATGCTATGCTTAATTCTGTCAATATTGATTCTACTGATCTTTAGCATAAAAGGCTAGCTCACTTAAGTAATAAAGGGTTAAGTATCTTACAAAATCAAGGTTGTTTTAGTAAAGATAAAATTTCTGATCTTCTCTTCTGTGAAACATGCATCATGGGTAAACAACATAGAGTTCAATTTTCTGATGGCTTACATAAATCTTCCTCCATACTTGATTATGTGCACTCTGATTTATGGGGCCCTTCTAGCACACCTACACATAGAGGGAACAAGTATTTTCTGTCCATAATTGATGATTTTTCAAGAAAAGTGTGGATTTTTCTTTTGAAAAATAAGTCTGAAGTTTGTGATAAATTCAAAATCTGAAAGACTCTTCTTGAAAATCAAACTGGTAAAACTGTAAAGTGTTTAAGGACAGATAATGGTCTTGAATTTTGCAATAAAGCCTTTGATGATTTCTGTAATCAAAATGGTATAAAAAAGGCACAAGATCGTTTTATTCCCTCAAAGAAATGGTGTTGCTTTGAGAGGATGAAACAGAACTCTTCTTGAAAGAGTTAGGTGTATGTTAACCAGTTCTGGCCTATCTAAACCTTTCTGAGGTGAAGCTGTAGTTACTGCTTGCTATCTTGTCAATAGATCTCCCTCTGTTGCCTTAAGTGGTAAAACCCCAGAAGAAATGTGGCATGGTAAGCCCACTGATTACTCCAATCTTAGAGTTTTTGGTTGTACTGCCTATTCCCACTTGAAAGATGATAAATTGGATCCTAGGTCACAAAAGTGTGTGTTCTTAGGCTATCCTGAGGGGACAAAAGGGTATAGACTATGGGTTAGGAGTTTGGGGGTTTTAAAACCATTGTCAGTAGATATGTTGTCTTCAAAGAAGATGAGTTGCCTTGTTCAAAACATACTACCAAATTAGTGATGATATTAACCCCACTAATACTGAAACCGAGGTGGAGCCTGGTAAAGTAGTTATCACTCAAACTGATATAGATTTCCCAGATATTTCCCAACTTGTAGTCCCTGATGATGATTCTAATCAAATTAGAAGTGATAGTCACAATCTGACTCAAAACCAGGGATTAGAAGATTATCAATTAGCAAGGATAGGGATAGAAGAACCACTAAGACACCTTCTAGATTTTCCTCGATTATGACTTTGCCGCTTTAGTGAAAACTCTTTTGATGATTTAAGTGATAATGAACCTAAATCTTTTGATGATGCAATAAATGGAAGTGAATCTGATATGTGGTGGAATGCTATGAAGGAAGAAATGACTTCTTTGTATAAAACCATACTTGGGAATTAGTTCCCAAACCTCAACACAAATCCATTGTGGACTGCAGATGGCTTTACAAGATCAAAGAAGGTAATAAGTCTTCTGATCCTCGTAAGTTTAAAGCTAGACTTGTTGCTAAAGGGTTTACTCAAAAGCATGGTGTTGATTATAATGAAATATTTTCTCCTGTGGTAAAATATACTACTTTAAGAGTCATGTTTTCCTAGTTGCTCATTCCAATCTGAAATGGAACAACTTGATGTTAAACCGCTTTTTACATGGTGATTTGGATGAAAGTATTTATATGAATCAACCCATTTGTTTTATTGATAAACATAAGTCCGATTACGTGTGCTTGCTTAAAAATCTTTGTATGGTTTGAAGCAATCTCCCGTGCAATGGAATAAGAGGTTTGATAATTTCATGCTATCTTTAGGTTTCAATGTATGAATTTGATCATTGTCTCTATTTTAAATCGAACCTCCAAGTAATACTTTAGTTATCTTATTGTTGTATGTGGATGATATGCTAATAATAAGCTCATGTGTTGACTTAATTAGTAATATTAAAATGCTCTAAGTTCAGAATTTGAAATGAAAGATCTTGAAATGCCAAGAAAATTCGGGAATGGATATTGTAAGAGACAGTCTAATTCCACTCGATGTTAAAGCAACATCTTATATCATGAAAGTTCAAGAAGTTTTCTATGCTTGATTGTAAAGGAGCTTCTGCTCCTTTGGCTAACCATTTTATGTTAAGTAAAGAACAATGTCCCCAATCTGTTGAGGAATTAGAATACATGAATAAAGTGCCTTATTCTAATGTGATTGGCTATGTGATGTATACCATGGTTTGCACTAGACCTGATATTGCTTATTCTGTGAGTGTTTTAAGTAGATATATGTCAAACCCTGGAGAACAACATTGGGAGGCTTTAAAATTGTTACTGAGATACCTGAAAAGTACTGCAAATGTTGGATTAGTTTTTAGACATTGTAGTGAAGGGATAAAACTGAAAGGATATGTGGATGCTAACTATGCCAATGATAGAGATAGTAAGAAATCTACTACTTCATATATGTTTACTCTCAAATTCTTGCATAAGTCGGAAATCTCAACTTCAACACATAGTAGCTCTGTCGACTACTGAATCTGAATATGTTGCAATCATCAAGGCCGTGAAAGAGGCTTTGCGGTTGAAAGGTTTGTCGTCGAATTAAATTTACTTCATAATTACATTCTCGTGTTTTCTCGATAGTCAATCATATTCAATTTGCAAAGAATCTCGCTTTTCATGATAGAACTAAACATATGGATGTTAGATTACATTTCATTAGGGACATTGTGTCCAAGAAATTGATTAATCTTGAAAAGATTCCAACTCAGTCGAATCCCTTTGATATGGGAACTAAACCTTTACCTTTGAACAAGTTCAAGTCATGTTTAAGTTTACTTAACATTGATTCTGGTTAAGTGATTTTAATATGTCTAATAAATATGTATATGTAGTAGATATATTAGTATTAGATTAATTTGCTTAAACTTTGTGTTGTGTACTAACTTGTTTAATTTTGTGCAGGTATATGAGGCTGTTAAATAAACTCACAGATTCCCTTCCCGTTTGCACTATGAAGCTACATTTGGTTCAAGGTGGAGATTGTTGTAATTAGTGACCAAATGCCCATAACTCACAATGATGAGTGGCCCAACAAGAAGCCTCAACCCACAAAGTGAAGAAGAGCCCAACTTAGGCCCAGTGTACGCGCCGCGGTCATTGGCCCGTAAATGGTGAAACACACTTATGCCTATTTCGATAATACTGGCGTCTAATGTTGAGACATTGGTTGCTTGTCATCCGTTGATATTGTGTATTTGATCTCAGCCGCTTGGTATGCCGAGATAAATAGGTCTCTTCATCATTTTCTAGGGCTACGATCGCGAAAAGCGCACTTCTTCTTGTTTCATCTTCTACTCCGATTCTTCCTCTTCTTTTTACGGTGGGTGAACCGTTGGTTCTCCTCGGTTTCTTAAGAGAGTAGTGCTATAGTAACTCCTTGGTGGATTATCAGAGGTATCTGTGTAAATACCCTTTAATCTGTTGTGAAAGGATACAGCTGATTTGGAAAAGGAGTCTCGTATAGTTGAACGATTAGGGCTATTCGAGTGGTTTAATGTTGTAACATTGACACTTGACCGATTGTGGTTTATATTAGTGCAAAGGAGGCCGAATCTACGCTTGTAGAGCCTCAAAGGCGCACGTAGGCATCAACGTGCCGAATCGCACATCCCCCAAGACGGGACACTCATATCTTGTGTTCTTTACTTTTACGCTTATCTTTATACTCGCTTTTGACTAACCTTGGTTTTGGTTTTGGTTGAAAGATTCAAGCGTTGAAACTAGATACCCAACACTTTTCAATGCCAAAACCTTGCTAAAATCCTCCATCGTCATCACGCAAATAGTCATTACTAAAATTACAAGAGAGACGATAGGAACTCAATCAAGAGAGTCGAACTACAAAGATGAAGAACCACCTTCACTAATAGCCTTTCTTGCCAAATCGCCCATATGATCGCCTTCTTCAAGAACTCATCCTCGTCACAACCATTATATCCCTAATCATCTTCTCGCTTATCATTCTATCACAAGTATCTTTTATATCTAATCCAAGCTTCCAAATCTCGCTAACAAATCTACTATTTAAATAGGGCCAAGAAATCATAGGCACACCGCCACTACACTCTTCGTAGTCACTATGGGTGAAAAATGCACAAACCGTCGGATGGGCCAAAACCTCGCCTTGAGGTGCCTTCTTGCTTTGTACCTTCCTCTAGCTCCACCGGAATCGACCGCCTATCGTTACCAAGAATAGAGTATGGCCTCATAACCCATAACAACCTCTTCCCACTACTCACTAGCCCATACTAGAACTCTTTACGACTTGTTTCGAGTTAATATGCCAACACTTCCAAAACTCACACAAATCACCGATTCAAGAAGTCGTGAGTCGAGCCAAGTAAGGCAACTCGACCTTCTTCCCAAAAAACTCGCACAGCAAGATTTGAGGACTACATAGTCTTATGAGTTGTGAACAATCATATGAGCTCGAAAACTAAGTTTACTTAAACGGCTGGTTTTCAACAAGTTAATTAGAAATTCAACCAAAATGAGGGAAAAATAATAACAAATATAGATTAAAAACAAAATGCAAATGAGCTATCTTAAATGCGATTAAAAAAGTGTTCATTTAGGGTAGTTAGAATTTAGTAACGGGATCATAAGATTCTGAAATTTTAAGATTAGGCAATGGGTCAGATCGTTTTATCGTAAGATCCAAATAGAAAGATCCTAAGCTCTCATTTATATATAGTGTTTATCACATATGCTCATCAACGTTTCTAAACAAGAATGTTTAATGTTATTTTTTGGTGCAAACATATTGCATATGCATTTTTTGTTGCTTTCTTTTAGGTCTAGACGTTGAATAGATCGGTTCGAGTATTTCAATCCCCAAAATCATCTGTTACATTTTGAATATTTCGTAAATACAACCATTGGAGTTTATGTAATTAATGGAACCAAATTCAACCGTAACCTAACCGAGCTCGAAATGTCGATTTTGTTTCGACTTCGATTCTATCCATAACATTTTAAAAAAATTGTGAGTTAATAACATGTTTTAAAAAATTACAAATTACAAATTACAAATCCGATAACATTAAATGTTAAAACAATTTTTAAAATATATAAACATTAATTGAATACATTGGATATTAAAATAATTTTTAAAATATATAAACATTAATTGAAAAAATAGACATAAAAATTGCAAACTCATAAATTAAAGCTATAAAAAGAAAAATTACCTCTCTATTTTGAAGATTCATTTCGATTACAGAAGAGCTTGGCCATTGCCGCCTTCATGTATTAAGCGAGAGAGAGAGAGAGAGAGAGAGAGAGAGATGTGTATTTGAGCAAATAGCGATTGAGAATTTGAAGTTTTGGTATCTGGAATTAGATCAGTTGAGTTTGTGTTTAAAGGTAGTGGGTTCAGTACTTTATTTAAGTTTAGGTCATCAACAGTTGGACTCTTGTCTTTAGTACTGTAGTATTGAATTGGATCACTAGGTCAAGATTAGTAAATTGTAAAAAATTAAAAAAATTATAGAAAATGACAAATTCGATTTCACGGGTAACCACAGTTCCAGTTCAAGAACCTAGAACTAACTGACTTGGACCAGTTGGTTCTCGATTCTCAATTCCGATCCTTAATTTTATAGTTTTGAAATTAGACCGAGCCTCTAATTTTAATTCGGCCCACTCAAGTTCAGCCCAATTAAAATATCCACCCCACTTTCCTTCTTTAAGTACAAGTTCTTCACAAGTAAAAGATTTCTAATCCTTTACTAGAGGAATTGAAGTTCAACCTTCTTGCAAACTATGACTAAGACAATGATCAGTAGGTGGTTCGAATTGATCATCGATACACTAAAAAGTTTATTTGACTAAAAATAATTTATTCGAAAAAATTTGCTTTTATAAATTATCGTTTTTTCTTACTTATTGGTCAAATAAATTGTTTTGTTCAAATCTCTACCAAACGGGCTCTTAATACACGTATCTTGTAGAGTTATTAATAACATTAATTTAAAACAAATTATAACAAACAAACAATTTTACATTTTATTTCAGATGGGTGAACTCATCAGTTCAACGGAAAAAATAACACAAAACATAACATCCGGATTCGTATACACACACGCAAAATATGAAAGACTTAAACATTATATTGAAAACTGTAATTTTCAGCCAGAAATCTCAATGGCTTTGACATTAGGCTTCTTGACATCTGATTTGGGGACTGTAACAATCAACACCCCATTCTCCATACTAGCTTTAATCTGATCCATCTTTGCGTTCTCCGGTAGCCTGAACCTGCGGAGGAATTTGCCGGAGCTTCTCTCAATGCGGTGCCAAGTATCATTCTTCTCCTCCTTGTCCCTGCTCCTTTCTCCACTAATCTGGAGAATGTTCCCTTCCTCAACTTCTACCTTCACTTCCTCTTTCTTAAGTCCTGGAAGATCAGCCTTGAATACATGGCCTTCCGGCGTCTCCTTCCAGTCAATCCGGGTGGCGGCAAATTGAGATGTCTCGTTAGAAAGGTCTGAACGAACTGGGGCCGAGAGGGCCGAGTTAAATGGCCAATCTTTGAAAGGGTCCCAAAGATCGAGAGAGAATGGATCAAAAACGTTGCTTCGTTGGCCGAAAACACTTGGAATAAGAGACATTTTCTGATATTGTTTCGAGGGCTGTTTATAAAATGTAGAAGAAAAGCTTAATTTGTGAGAAGGTTGCTTGCTGGATTTTTCTGGTATGGAACAACGAAGGTGCACTTATTTATATTGCAGCTTAAAGGGCGAATGTGTAAACTAGTTGGAGTGATCAGAGAATTCTTGATATTTCTGGAGGTTACGAATATGTGGAAAAACTTTGCCAGAATGAGAAATATCTGGAGAAATCTAGAGCGAACAATGGGTCCCATTTCCATTTTGTTTTTATTTCTTACTAAAGACTAAAGAGTATCTTTTCATTTTCCTCTGCAGTCTCTTGGAAAATTTGATGCTACACGACGAGATATTACTCACCGACTAGAGTTGAGACTTGAATATAGCACTCGTTAGTGTCTACTTAATTACAACTTGTGTTGTGCTTGTTCGGGTGTGTCACTGTCAAGACGTCCAACAAGTTTTTAAATTTTTTTAAATTGTCTTACATAGACCACAAGTCAAGAGAGCTAGAGCTAGGTCCGATGGCGTGTCTCTACGACGAAGATTGGGTTGAGAATCGAGAAAATTTTCCGTAGTAGGCCGAGTTTGACTCTATTGCCCGGCACATAGCCCTCCACCATTATATTTTTAGGTAACACAGGATCTAATATATTATGCAGTTAAAACTTAAAATGTTCTCTTAAACTTGGACGTCTGGTGGGTTGCCGGTATTTCAATACCCGGAACCACTCGTTACATTTCGTGTATTTCGTAAATTGAACAATTTGGGTCCACATAATTATTGGAACCAAACCCAACCCAGAACCGCTTGCCCGATTCTTGATTCGATTCTACACATAGTATTTTAAAATCGTGACTTGACAGCATGTTTTGAAAAAAAAATTAAAAATTATGAATCCGTTATCACTAAAATACGTTAGATATTAAAACAATTTTTGAAATATATAAATATTAATTAGAAGAATAGATACCAAAATTGCAAACTCATAATTAATTTAGGTTTAGAAAAAAAAAATTACTTCTCAATTTTGAGGATTCGTTTCGATTATAGAGGAGTTTTGCCTTTGCTGTCTTAATGTGTGTTGAGCGAGAGAGAGATGAAGAGAGAAGATGAGCTAGGTTGTGATACATACGACAATATTTGTATTGTGTATTTGAGCAAATAGAGATTGAGAATTTGAAGTTGTGTATAGGGGTGGTGGGTTTTGTACTTTTGTTTAGGTCATGGACAGTTAGACTCTTGTATTTGGTATCGTGTTGTTGGATTGGGTCACCGGGTCGGGATGAATAAATTGTAAAAATTAAAAAATTATTAAAAAAAAACAAATTCGGTTCCAGAGTTGGGTACCCACAATTCTAGTTCAACATCTAAGAACCGAACTGGACCCGGACCCGGGGTCATGTTAGAGTTGACATGTTTAAAGCTATAGAAGAGAACGGGGTATATATGGGCTCGAGAGTATAAGGATCGTAAGTTTGTAGGTCGTAGACTTATAGTTATATGACTATGAATACGAGGCACCTTTATGATGAAAATGCTACCATGAAGGCAACAAGAGAAAGCTTGAAAAACTCCCGGGTCCCACCGAATGTGTAATTGGGAGAGGTCAAACAAAGATACCCATATGGAATTTGATTGAAACAACCTTGAGCCATGGTGAGTCGCTCTCATTCATGTGGTTGTTGCTAGTGTTCTAGAAGTTCATACCGTGACCGCTAATGACCCTCTGCGATGGAAGAAATCTCTTGTATTAGCAAGAATGGAGACTTGTTAGGTCCGCCAGCCTCTTCGACAGCTCGATAAGGAATTTAATTCACACCAAGGTGAGATTCTAGGCAAACCATGCTTTGGGAAAAAGGCGTTACACCAATGTACACCAATGTGATATGGTCGTTTCATTTCTTCTTTTTCAGCAAGATCTTGGACTTCTTCGGCAGGGGCATTTTCCCGAGAGGTTTTTCACTACTTCTATAGTATTGATCCCTAAGCGGTGCAATTTTGAAGGGGAAGGGGGCCTGCCGTGCAATTTTGAAAATTGCATGGGAAGCCCCCCAATTTTAAAAGAAGTAATATATATGTGAAAAAGGTGGTTGGACTAATTTACCCCTACAATCCATTACGATTTGTACTGTTTTGGTGAGTTAATGCCTGATTTTTTGACTGAATGACCTTTTGTGCAAGAAATCCAGTAGGTAAGGGTAAAATTGCCAAAATTTAGAAGGTAGGGACGTTTTGCACAATTACTTCAATAGGTAGGGACGTTTTGTGCTAATTACCCCATATACGTCGAAGACATAATACTATTAAGCAGTTGATCTCAAATGATATTATTTCTATTGATTACGTGAAATTGAAAGAAAATCTCGCGGATCCGCTTACAAAAGGCTTACCAAGAGATCAAGTATACTGTTTATCAAATAGAATGGGATTAAAAGCCACTACGCATGAGTCTTTATAATGGTAACACAACCTTGTTGACTGGAGATCCCAAGATCTTGGTTCAATGGGACAACTAAGTTATGAAGATTCAGTTTAAAGCACTTAGTAGTAATCACCTACCCATTTCTATAATTAAGAAAAGTGTTTTCTACAGAGTATATTAGGATAAATAATACTTTTAATGATTACTATACCTTGGATTAAACAAGTGGAGTATAGCGAATACTCTTAATAGGAGATCACCTATGTAATTGTGAAGTGAGGCCACTTCTATAAGAATTTTGAGGCTTAAATTCTCTAAAACACTTATGAAACCCAAGAGTTGTTCAGGGCAAAATGAACACAACCTTGAGAACCGAAAATGTTAGGAAAGATATTATGTGAGTATTGTTGTCTTGGTTTACACCAAGTGCTTTGAATAGCTTCAAGACATCATGTTCCTTGATTAGCCAATTGAATATGATAGTATTTCACTAAGGAAGGTTCAAAGCCAGAAGCTACCTCTCCTTATGCAATAACTTTCCGCTTGTACTCTCTATTAGCATTTTGCATTTCATTTGCATATTTTTGGTAATTTTCATTTATGTGGGGGATTGTTGGAAATAAGTTATTTAAGTTATTTATAAATTGGTTTGACCAATTTTTGATCAAATATTCGGGAGTGTCCCGATAACTGATTGTTATAAATTTATAGTCGATTGCATTTTACTCCGTGAGTAGATGCTCGTAGTACATTTGGTTTCGCAAAACTATTTCCGAATGAATGAGAAATTGGTATCAAAAGTTGACACCTTGAAAGTGATAATTGGATATTGTAGTAAGTGGAAAAGTGTATCCTACATCGGAAGATGACATGATCTTGAACCAACTAGTATACCTCTAGTTTGAATTTGGGTTTGGGCTCCAAGGAGCACTGCAAGTCTTTAGAGGAGAGGAGGCTTAGATGATATCGGGTTCGGTTGAAAGCCCACGCATGCCGCCCCATGCCGCTGCCTTTGCCGGTCAGTCGGGCTCGAGTTCGTCCCGGTCCGGTCCGGTCGTGTTTGGCCCAATATATTCTTTTTGGACCAAAAAAATATAAAATAATTTTTTTATTTTATTTTATTTTATTTTAATTTCATCATCCAATAATAAATATCCGAATTTGACACGTGTCACGTAATACAGACACAACTATTCAATTGAGTCTTTTCAATGCAATTGAATCCTTTCAGTGTTGTGTCTTTTCGACACAACTTTTGATACGTTATAAATAGACCCCATACTTACTGCGAATTTAATCAATCAAAATTCATCTTTCAAACTTTGTGTTTTTTGCCCTGCATTCTTTACAAGCATTTTGTATCCGTCCATATTTTACATAGAGAGTACATAACTAAGTTTCGAGTTCGTTGATCTTGTTGTTTGAAGTGTTCTACCGCAAGAAAAAGATCGTTGTATTTTGGGAGACAATTGCTAGTTACCGTGAGCACCTAGGCGGGACATATTCGTCTTAAAGACATAGAGTCGAACTCTAGCATCGATCTACCAAAATTAATTCTGCATATTTCACTTTTTGCATTGTTCGTATTTCAAGTAAGCGTATTTCTTTATAGAATATATATATTATTTAATATAAATTAACAACAATAAATCCCATAATTCAGCTGGCCAACATCCTTCAGCACAAAGGATTCAATATTTCAATCATTCACACCAAATATAATTTTCCAAATCTCTCCAAATACCCCCATTTCACCTTATACCTAATCCATGATGGCTTATCAGAAAGTGAAACTTCCACAACAAATATTATATTTCTGCTAAAACTTCTTAATGAGAAATGTGTTAAGCCATTTCTTGATTGCTTCTTGGCTCGATTGTTGTCTGATGATCCTATAGCATGTATAATTACGGATGCGATTTGGTATTTCTCACAGGCTGTGACTGACAACCTTAAGATCCCGAGGATTGTACTCCGGACAAGCAGGGTCGGTTCGCTATTGGCCTTTGCAGCTCTGCCACTTCTTCAAGATAAGAGATATAATGGTCCAATTAATCAATTATTTTCAATTTTAGGTTCAAAGTTTCTATAAAGATATAACGAATCCGATTAATTATCATAGCCGAATCATTTGAGATCACAAAATTCTAACACCGAGAATTCAAGAAACAGCCCCATCTGGTGATGACAGCATTTGACTTCGCCGTCTCACTGTGAGTGAGTTAGAGAGAGAGAGAGAGAGATATATATATATATATATATATATATATATATATGATGATGAGAGAAGATGAGCGAAAGTGTGAGATATACGATAATATTTGTATTATGTATTTGAGAAAATAGCGATTGAGAATTTGGAGTTTTGGTAAATGGAATTGGATCGATTGAGTTTTTGTTTAGGGTCGGGTTTTGGTTTAGGTCATGGTCAATTGACTATTGTCTTTGGTATTGTAGTATTGAATTGAGTTATTGGGTTAGAGTGAATAAATTATAAAATTATAAAAATGACAAGTTCGGTTCCAAAATCGGGTACCCACAGCTTCAATTCAGAACCAAGAACCGACTTGGACTCGATCGGTTCAAGTTCAAGTTCATAACATTTTCTTTTAAAATCGTGAGTTGACAACATGTTTTGAAAAAATTAAAAATTATGAACCCGTTAACGTTAAAATAATTTTTGAAATATATAAACATTAATTGAATAAATAGACATCAAAATTGCGAACCCATAAATTAAGGCTAAGAAAAGAAAAATTACCTCTAAAAATAGTTTCGATTCTGAGAAGTTTTGCTTCGCTGCCCCACCGCATTGAGAGAGAGAGAGAGAGAGAGAGAGAGAGAGAGATGAAGGAGAGAAGATGAGCGAGAGTACCGGATATACGAAAATATTTGTATTGTAAATTTTAGTAAATAGCGATTGAGAATTTGGAGTTTTGTATTTGAAATTGGATGAATTGAGTTTGCGTTTAGGGGTGGTGAGTTATGTACTTTTGATTTAGGTCATGGAGAGTTGAACTCTTGTTTTTGGTACTGTGGTGTTCGATTGGATTACTGGGTTATGGTAAGTAAATTGTAAAAAATTATAAAAATTGACAAATTCAATTTCAGTCAGATCCCACAGCCCAGCTTTAAGAACCAAGGATCGACGTGGACGTCGGTTCTTTCTTGATTCTCAATTCCGATTCCTAATTTTATTATTTTAAAGCCAATCAAACCTCCGATTTCAATTTAATTCCAATTCGAAAGGTCCAATTCTGATTAAAATGTCCACCCTACTTTCCTTCTTCAGGTACAAGTTATTCCCAAGTAGAAGATTTTGAATCCTTTCAACTCGGTGGAATTGAATTTCAATCTTCTTGCAAACTCGGAACTAAGACAATGATCAATAGATGGTTCGAATGGATCATCAAATACGCTACAAGTTAGACACGGACTGCTTTAGTGCAAGTATTGAGTAGAGTTATTAGTATCATTAATTTAAAACACGTTATAAGAAACAAACAATTTTAAATTTTATTTCAGATGGATGAAATCATCAGTACAACAAAGAAAATAACACAAAATTTGTTTACACACATGCAAAATATAATTGAAAACTGTAATTTTCAGCCAGAAATCTCAATGGCTTTGACATCAGGCTTCTTGACATCTTCTTTGGGGACTGTAACAATCAACACCCCATTCTCCATACTAGCTTTAATCTGATCCATCTTTGCGTTCTCCGGTAGCCTGAACCTGCGGAGGAATTTGCCGGAGCTTCTCTCAATGCGGTGCCAAGTATCATTCTTCTCCTCCTTGTCCCTGCTCCTTTCTCCACTAATCTGGAGAATGTTCCCTTCCTCAACTTCCACCTTCACTTCCTCTTTCTTAAGTCCTGGAAGATCAGCCTTGAATACATGGCCTTCCGGCGTCTCCTTCCAGTCAATCCGGGTGGCGGCAAATTGAGATGTCTCGTTAGAAAGGTCTGAACGAACTGGGGCCGAGAGGGCCGTGTTAAATGGCCAATCTTTGAAAGGGTCCCAAAGATCGAGAGAGAATGGATCAAAAACGTTGCTTCGTTGGCCGAAAAAACACTTGGAATCAGAGACATTTTCAGATATTGTTTCGAGGGCTGTTTAGAAAATGTAGAAGAAAAGCTTAATTTGTGAGAAGGTTGCTTGCTGGATTTTTCTGGTATGGAACAACGGAGGTGCACTTATTTATATTGCAGCTTAAAGGGCGAATGTGTAAACTAGTTGGAGTGATCAGAGAATTCTTGATATTTCTGGAGGTTACGAATATGTGGAAAAACTTTGCCAGAATGAGAAATATCTGGAGAAATCTAGAGCATACAATGGGTCCCATTTCCATTTTATTTTTATTTCTTACTAAAGACTAAAGAGTATCTTTTTCATTTTCCTCTGCAGTCTCTTGGAAAATTTGATGCCATACGACGAGATATGACTCACTGACTAGAGTTGAGACTTGAATATAGTACTAGTTAATGTCTACTTATTTACAACTTGTGTTTTGCTTGTTCGGGTGTGTCAATATCACGGCGTCCAATAAATTTTTAAATCTTTTAAAATCGTTTTACATAGACCATAGGTCAAGAGAGCTAGAGCTAGGCCCGATGGCTTGTCTCTACGACAAGGATTGGGTTGAGAAATGTGAGGTAGTCTTAAACTTAATTAACATACTCCGTAATGAGGAAATTTTCTGTAGTAGGCCGAGTTTGACTCTATCGCCCGACACACAGCCCTCCACCGTTATATTTTTAGGTAACACATTATCTAATATATTATGCGCTTAAAATATTCTCTTAGACTTGGACGTCGGGTGGGTTGATCCTATATTTCAATACTTTCTAACCACACGATATACCACCGTGTATTTCGTAAATTGAACAGCTTATGATCCACGTATTGTTGGAATTAAATTCCAACCCGAACCGCTTGGTTCGATTCTGATTCTTGTTTCTACCCATAGTATTTTAAAATCGTGAGTTGACAAAGATGTTTTGAAAAAAAAAAATTATAAATTATAAATCATAACACTAAAATATGTTAGATATTAAAACAATTTTGAAATATATAGATATTAATTGGAAGAATAGACTAGAAGTGTCAATCCAGTCGCGGGCCGACCGAGTGAAGCTTCGATGATGGCCCACATTAGAAAAAAAAAAGTGCTACTACTTGAAGGTTGCGAGCCAACAACTCACCACAAAAATTGAATACTGAACTCGGCCCACCCGCTGGCCCATCCGGGTTGAGCCCATGTGAGTCAAGCTATTAACCCAGTTAAGTAGTATGAATAAAAAAATTAATTTTTTTAAATTACTAAAAAATTTAGTTACCTTTTGTAATTAAAAAAATGTTTACATATATAACAAAAATGTGTTAAATTACTAAATAAAAATAAATAACAATGACAAATTCACATTTTTTTATTTTTTTAATTCAATTTCTATTTTTATTTTATATATTTAAAGACTAAAACAACACGATCCATCATATCTTTCACTTTAAACAACTCTCTCGCCATTTATTAAAAAAAAAATCAAAATAGGCCAATGATTAAAAGCCGAACCGCCTTGGGTCAGGAATGTACACTTGGGTCACTTGCCGACGCATGATTGGGTCGAGACGGGTGGGCCGATTCGGGTTCGGCCAACCCGCCTGTGTTGACACCTCTAGAATAGACACTAAAATTGCAAACTTATAAATTTAGGTTTTAAACAAAAATTATTTCTCAATTTTGAGGATTCGTTTTGGTTATAGATGAGCTTTGCCTTTGCTATCTCAATGTGTGTTGAACAAGAGAGAGATGAAGAGAGAAGATGAGCTAGAGTGTGAGACATTCGACAATATTTGTATTGTGTATTTGAGCAAATAGTGATTGAGAATTTGAAGTTGTGCATAGGGATGATGGAGAAATTATAAGTAGTAATATTTGTTTTATAAACTATTTATTCTATTTGCTTCATTTGTTGTATTGATCGTGTTTCAAAGCAAGAACAAAATGAGATGCAAGTGCTACGTGTGTAGGTTGTACAATAGATAGACAAAAAGGTGACAATGATTTGTTCGCATCTTAATCCTACCAGATTTTGAGGTTAACATATCGGTGTCATATGTGGAAATCAAAAAAAAAAAAAAAAAAAAAAGAAACCACAATTGAAAGCATAGACAAATCCCAAAGTTCTGAAAAAATGAGTGAAAATGAAGCAAGTTTGAGTGACAACCATGGAAATAATGATATGAATAAAAAGGCAGCCTAACGAGCTGATAGCCCTAGAATACCAATAAGAAAGAATTGCAACCACAGGCATAACTGGAAGGTAGCATCTTTGACACAGACTGTGTCATATATGACTATGAATACGAGGCACATTTCTGATGAAAAATACCACCATGAAGGCAAGAGTAGAAAGCTTGAAAAACTCCTGGGGTCCCACCTGAAGGTGTAATTGGGAGAGGTCAGAACAGCATACCCATATGGAATTTGATTGAAACAACCTTGGAGCTGCAGCGAGTCGCTCTCATTCATGTGGTTGTTGCTAGTGTTCTAGAAGTTCATACCGCGACCCTGCTAATGACCCCCTGCGCGATGGAAGAAATCTCTTGTATTAGCGAGAATGGAGACTTGTTAGGTCTGCCAGTCTCTTTGACAGGCTCGACAAGGAATTTAATTCACACCAGTGGTGAGATTCTAGGCAAACCATGCTGGGAAAAAGGCGTGACGCCAGTGGAGGTAGTCAAACTGAGACAGCTAAGTAAGAGTCGTGGAACTACCAAGACTAAACCTATGATGGAGAACCTTTTGACATTTAAAAAAATGATTATATTAAATTCAACAATGATCATTCTAAATTATTAGAAGAAATAACTCAAAAACTTAAAAATTTTAAAATGCTCACTTGTTCAGATAAATAATGTGATAGATTATCAACAAATGAGTAAAATAGAAGAATAAAAACAATTTGAACAATTAATGGTGAATAAAATACGAAATCCACAACCACAATTTTCAAAAACAACTTTTTTTAAAAAAAATTATAGACCTTGTCTTCCAGGTATAAAATATGAAGAAAAATCTTATCTTAAGAACATATTTTTTATACCAATGAAAGTCATCTAATTTTAGACAAATTAAATTGATAAGTATGTCTAAAATTTTTTTTTTTTTCAAATTTTACATATTCTGCTATAAAGTATTTTGTAATAGTATAAACTAAAGTATTGACTACATATTAGAACTGTTCAAAGGAGTTTGACGGCCATTTGCACTCTGATAGTCAAGTTAGTGTTGGGAAAATATGAAAATACGTAAGAGAAACAAAATGGATAGAAATTTGGCTACTGATTTGATTTGATTTTTTTTTTTTTTTTATGTTTTTCTTCACAATCCATGGAATATTTTTTGGAAAACTAAGATTAATGATATTTTAGACCTTTTAGCCTGTCTAGACACATGTTCTTTTTTCACTGGCGATGCTGTTATCAATCAACCGATTCTTGTTTAATTCTATTTGCATTTTTAACACTTTCACCTCACGTGGTAGAAATGATATTCTTTTGTTCCTTTATTTGAGACAAAATGTATGAAGTCACATGTTCTTAGAGCTTCGCTAGCTCTCATTTAGCTTTAAGACTCAGATGACCCACACAAAGCAAATAGGTTCGTCATTCAACCTACACTTTGGAGAAAGGTGTATAGTTCGTCTTGTTTTACCTCACCGAAAGTTCGCTTAGACGTGAAAGCTCCATCATTGGGCGGCATCGGAGTGTTAGTTTTGTCTCATCAAAACGCGATTTCAATGAGACATATAGATGTTCACTGTAATTATTTGGGTCTCCTTGGTGATGTGACCTATATATGTCACGACTCAGTGGCATCTGAGTCAAGTGACACACACGTGGCGTTCTCGTGAGAAATGTGGTAACAGTTTGTTCAAGTCTGATTCTATTATTCATGTTAAGGTTATGACTTAAAGCGATTTTCTTAAGCAACATTTCATCTTATGCGAGCCTATACTCTTTTGAGTCTAGTCGATACGTTGAGAATATAATTCTAAAATTCGTTTACATTCTCAAATAATGCCTCGCGAATCTACTCTATTCGGACAATTCTGGGACGTTCTGATGCTACTATGCCTTGCGTATTGATGCTATAAATTCTAATTAATTAATTATATATAGAATTAGACATTTCTTCATATTTAAATTTGGTTATAATATATGGCATGTTTAGCGGTGTTGAAATTAATTATAGAATTAGATACTTATAGGTCTTATCGAATATGTGGATTATAAGAGCATTTTAAAGAGAATTTCTATTTATAAATAGCATCTTTTATATTTTAGAGAGCATCTATAAATTTAGAAAATAAAATTTTTAAAGCGCTCCAATAATCTCTTTATTTTAACACTTCATTTTACTTTCTCAACGAGTATTTATAATTCATTCCTATATTTTATTTTGACATGCTTCACTCCTAATTATTATATGATTTTTCTCCATTTTATTTTGTCTATATTATTTAATCAATCAACATATGGAATATTGAAAATTAGAATTATTTGAATGCATTTAATTATAGAGAGAATGTCTGACTTTCTAAATTTCGAGAGTCAAACTCACTCTCTAATTTAAAAAGTTAATTTTGAGAGTCTCTTGGAATATAAGGTTGACTTTCCGAAATAGATAGTATCTTATGTTTAAATAGTGTGTTAAAGATGCTCTAAGTGGATAATAAGATATGTTTGATCAATTTGACATGTTTAAATTATTAATTTAAGTTAAGACAAACAAGCACTATACGAATGACATCCAAAATGTAAGTGGATACGTGTTTACCAATGATTGGTCAGGTTCTATGGGTTTCTCAAGATATTTCTCGCTTTTTCAAGGGTCGTGCTACTTGTTAATCACATTGTCCAGATTAGTGTACAAAAGATAATGTGGAAAAAAAGTACAACGACTCATTTTCCCATGACTTGTTATCACAAATTCATTTGTTATGAACACAGTAAAATTTCCCGTGGAGAGGGAAACTAAAAATTCCTTCCATTTCACTATTCTCAGTTGGAGAGAGAGAGAGAGAGTTGATGGTCATAGGGAAAAATTTTTGTCGTCGGGAAGAGAAAATCCGTCACCGCACCAACCATATCGTCATGGAAAACAAGACTCTAAAGAGAGTAAAATATAGAGAAAATATGTCACCGCTCCTCAACTGTGGTCTCCGACAAAATCTACGTCAACTATTTACACAAGAAAGTTCAGTTTCATGGGTTTCAAAAATTCACATGTGTATGCCATCATTTTGAGGTTTCTTGGGTTCTTGATTTTCTGGGATTTGACAAAATTAGGTTAAATACCTTTGAAAGATTTAGGTTCAATTAGGTCAATAATTAATGGGTTTCTTACCTCTCTTTTCATGTAAATACTTTTGAATTGAGTTTATATTATGAACTGCACTCGTCCAGATATAGCATACGCGGTTAACAAACTGAGTAGATTTACTAGTAATCAAAGCAATGGCCATTGGAAGGCTTTGAATAGAGTTCTTAGACATCTAAGATATACCTTATATTTTGGATTACATTATACAAGATATCCACCTGTATTGGAAGGATATTGTGACGCCAATTGGATATCAGATACAAATGATTTAAAATCTACAAGTGGTTATGTTTTTACTATTAGTGGAGTCTGCTTTCTTTCTTGAAGTCCTCAAAGCAAACATGTATTGCTCGATCCACAATAGAATTAGAGTTTATAGCTTGTATAAAGTCGGAGAACAAGCGAGAATGGCTTCAGAACTTCTTAGAGGATATTCCATGTTGGCTAAGCCGATGTCTCGCAATAAATGTACATTGTGATTGTCAGTCGACTATTGGAAGGGCACAAAATAGTATGTATAATGATAAGTCTAGACATATACGTCGAAGACATAATACTATTAAGCAGTTGATCTCAAATGATATTATTTCTATTGATTACGTGAAATCGAAAGAAAATCTCGCGGATCCGCTTACAAAAGGCTTACCAAGAGATCAAGTTTACTGTTTATCCAATGGAATGGGATTAAAAGCCACTACGCATGAGTCTTTATAATGGTAACACAACCTTGTTGACTGGAGATCCCAAGATCTTGGTTCAATGGGACAACTAAATTATGAAGATTCCGTTTAAAGCACTTAGGAGTAATCACCTACCCATTTCTATAAATAAGAAAAGTGCTTTCTGCAGAGTATATTAGGATAAATAATACTTTTAATGATTACTATACCTTGGATTAAACAAGTGTAGTATAGCAGAATACACTTAATAGGAGATCACCTATGTAATTGTGAAGTGAGACCGCTTCTATAAGAATTTGGAGGGTTAAATTCTCTAAAATACTTATGAAACCCAAGAGTTGTTCAGGGCCAAAATGAACACAACCTCGAGAACCGAAAATGTTAGGAAAGATATTATGTGAGTACTATTGTCTTGGTTTACACCAAGTGCTGAACAGTTCAAGACATCATGTTCCTTGATTAGCCAAGAAAATTTGATAATATTTCACTATGGAAGGTTCAAAGCCATAAGCTACCTCTTTTGATGCAATAGCTTTTCGCTTGTACTCGCTGTTAGCATTTTGCATTTCATTTGCATATTTTTGGCAATATTCATTCATGTGGGGGATTGTTGGAAATAAGTTATTTAAGTTATTTATAAATTAGTTTGACCAATTTTTGATCAAATATTCGGGAGAGTCCCGATAACCGATTGTTATAAATTTATAGTCGATTGCATTCTACTCCGTGAGTAGATGTTCGTGGTACATTTGGGTTCGCAAAACTATTTCCGAATGAATGAGAAATTGTTATCAAAATTTGACACCTTGAAAGTGATAATTAGATATTGTAGTAAGTGGAAAAGTGTATCCCACATCGGAAGATGACATGATCTTGAACCAACTATATACCTCTAATTTGGATTTGGGTTTGGACTCCAAGGAGCACCGCAAGCCTTTAGAAGAGATGAGGCTTATATGCTATCACGTTCGGGTTGAAAGCTCACACTCGCCCGACAACCGCCACCGGGCGGGCTCAAATCCGAGTCCGAGTCTCGAGTCCGAGTCCGGACTCAGTCCCGAGTCCGAGTCCGAGTCCCGGTCGTGTTCGCCCAATATATTGTTTTTGACAAAATAAATATAAAATAATTTTTTATTTTATTTTATTTTAATTTCATCATCCAATAATAAATATCCAGATTTGACATGTGTCACATAATACAAACACAATTGTTCAATTGAGTCCT
This sequence comes from Forsythia suspensa, assembly GCA_023638005.1. NCBI lineage: Eukaryota > Viridiplantae > Streptophyta > Magnoliopsida > Lamiales > Oleaceae > Forsythia > Forsythia suspensa. The sequence goes on from CM042666.1 coordinate 33,895,793, forward strand.
TTCAATTAATGTGTCTGTGCAATTGAGTCCTTTCAGGTGTTGTGTCTTTTCAGACACAACTTTTGGGACGTTATAAATAGACCACACACTTCTGTGAATTTAATTAATCAAAATTCATCTTTCAAACTTTGTGTTTTCTACCCTGCATTCTTTACAAGCATTCTGTATCCGTCCTTATTTTACATAGAAAGTACATAACTAAGTTTCGAGTTCGTTGATCTTACTGTTTGAAGTGCTTCGCATGATGAAGAAGACCATTGTATCTTGGGAGACAATTGCTATTTACCGTGAGTACATAAGCGGCTACATAAGCGGGACAAATTCGTCTTAAAGACATGGAGTCAAACTCTAGCCTCGCTTTACCAAAATTAATATTGCATATTTCACTTTCTGCATTGTTCTTATTTCAAGTAAGCGTATTTCTTTATAGTTTATATATATCATTTAACATAAATTAACAACAATTAATCCCATAATTCACCTGGCCAACATCCTTCACCACAAAGGGATTCAATATTTCAATCATTCACACCAAATATAATCTATACTACATCTAAAATGCTCAAAGTAAGAGAAATATTTTTGGGCTATTCTACCCTTATAAATTTTTTAAATTTCCATGTTTACCCTTTGTTCATTAATGTACAATTGGTTTTAATATTTTATTTATTATTCTTTTATTGTTCATCATTAGTGTACATTAAATTTTTAATAATTTATTAAATGTCCAATTAAAAATTTAAAATAATTAAATCTATTAACTTAAATAAGAAGGTGAAAAGATGATCTCAATTTTTTATTTTATTTTTTGCATTACGTAGATGAAAGAAAGGAATGTGAAATGGGTTTAAAAAAAATGAATAAGAAAAGTTGTAACCTTGTTTATTATAACATTAAAATTTAAATCATGGTTGTCAAACCGACATGGAGATAAAAGATTATTTTTAATACATTAAATTACAAATCACATTTTTATCATCTTACTTATGTCCCTCAACAATATTCTCACAACATAGATAAGTATTGACTCTTCTTTTATTTTTACTTCTTACTTACATTTATGTTATTCTCATTTACATCGTCAAATCAGACACGCCTAACAAAAAGAGAACATACACCAACAATATTGTTTACAAGGAACTCCAACTCCAACAAACGTACAATGTTATTTTGTCAATCATTACATCTATCAAACAAAATTAGAAATTATTAATTTTATTCTTAATAAAATACAGCCTACAACGTACAATGTTATTTTGTCAATCATTACATTTATCAAACAAAATTAGAAATTATTAATTTTATTCTTAATAAAATACAGCCTACAACATCAATTTCATAAAATTTGATATTAAGATTCGTCAATCATCAAAGCTCAAATCACTAAAAGCTCTTCGATGGGTTCAAGTTAATGTTCGTATTACCACCATATAAAATTCATCTCTGATTGCAATTGTAATTCTATAAATATAAATAAAATATCAACATTGTTCATTATAACATCAAACAACACAATACAATATATTATCATGAACCGTATTGTTTTATCTACTTTAACATTCTAATTACTAACAATTAAAAAATAAAAATAGTAAAAATATTAAAAATTGACAATATTATTGTAAAAACACGTGCAACACACGCGTGTCAAACTCGTTTTCCAAATCTCTCCGAATACCCCCATTTCACCTTATACCTAATCCGTGATGGCTGATAGATTCCACAACAGATATTATATTTCTGCTAAAACTTCTTAATGAGAAATGTGTTAAGCCATTTCTTGATTGCTTGGCTCAATTATTGTCTGATGATCCTATAGCATGTATAATTACGGATGCGATTTGGTATTTCTCACAGGCTGTGACCGACAACCTTAAGATCCCGATGAATGTACTCCGGACGAGCAGGGTCGGTTCGCTATTGGCCTTTGCAGCTCTGCTACTTCTTCAAGATAAGGGATATAATGGTCCGATTAATTAATTATTTTCAATTTTAGGTTCAAAACTTATAAAGATATAACGAATCTGATTAATTATTATAGCCCGAATTATTTGAGATCTCAAAATTGTAACACCGAGGATTCAAGAAACAGCCTCATCTGGTGATGACAACATCACGTTTGGAAAAAAAACTCAAAAAGGACCTCGAAGGTATCATTACCCTAATTATTTGTGTTTAGTTTGGTTTTCATGAATTGGAACATTTTATAACTATTATTGATTCATTGAAACTTTTAAATTGTTTGAGATTATATGCTCATCAACGTTTCTAAACAAGAATGTTTAATGTTATTTTTTGGTGCAAACATACAGGGACAGAGTCAGGAATTTATGTCAGAACACAACACTACAAAAAATGATTTACATTGCAATTGTTCCTTGCGGTTTTTCATACTTTGATATCGTTGTACAGTGAGTTTATTATCAATATTTAAAAATATATCTTTCTCTACATAGCAACCGGTAGAATTAGCGCTAAAGTCAACAGTTTGTAAACCAATGAATATACTTTACTTTTCTTTGTCATGACTAACTTCTCTGCAACATCTCTAAGGCCATTCAACCCTTCACACGCTTTGTTAGAGTGCATATCAAAAATATAAATTTCAAGTTGATCATTAAGTATGAAGAGATCTACTTAAAAAAAAATCTTCTGGATAAAACTCAGCAAATTTAATCAAACTTTTCTTGTCAAAAGAAGAGAATAAATTTTCTGGACATAAACAAGCTACACAAAGGAGCAACTCTGTATTTACCTCCAAGAAACGATCATTCAACTCTTGAAGTTGTAAATCGATGATAGAGTAGAACAAATCTACACGGTAGTGATGCAAATTTGTCATTTCTTGAGGATGACGTTGTGGGCGTCAAGGACCCTTTATCATGATCTTGAGGTTGACAATGACCCTTTTTGCATATATGCTCTTCAAACTTGATCTTGAATGTTAATATTATAATCCAAAATTGGTATCCTTAGTCCACGATCAGTGGGAAGTTGTACAACATCAAAATCATTTTTATTTGATATCTCCCATCAACGTTTTCCAACAAAAGATTTTCTTTTGAAGAATTTTCTCCATTCTCGCTTAAGGCTGCAAGTTCCAATAAATAAATTCTAGTAAATTAAGTTGAAAATCAGCAAAGCGTGAAGTTGTAATTCTTGTAGGCAATTATTCAGCAAAGCACGAAAATCAGATATAATTGATTGATTTAACATATAAACGACATTTAACAAAGCAAAATTGGACACACAAATTTCAAATTTTTATTTAAAGTTGTCTTATGTGATATCCCATGTCTCAAGAAAGAAAAACCACAAGAATCATCTAATCTAAATTCACAAAAGAAAAAAAAAAATCCAGTGCCATATGCCGAATCTTAAAATAAAAATAGTAGGTTGAATCTAATCTTCATACAATGATACAATTATGAATTCATACCTACTTGTTCTTGATCTTCAAGAAATGATTGATTTTCAGTTACTAGCATTTAGAGATTGAAAGTTTTGCTCTCTCCAATTTTAGTTCGTAACAGCAGTGACAAGGGGTTAGAGGCGTGCAAATTGAGGATGTGAGAGATAAGTGAAAACTGATGGATGATGGATATTGGTATAATACTATAATGGTATTACCTTATTGGACCTCAGACTAGCATCATTAATGCACAATTTCTCTTTCTTTTTGGGCCATTTCAAGTTATAAATTTTTTTTTTTTACAGCATAGCCCATTTGGAAATTATTTTTTATTGGGCCTTCAAAAGTCCAGTGCAAGCATTTGCCTGCACTGAACTATGCAAACCTCCATCCCTGCAAACATATTGCATACGCATTTTTTTTTTGCTTTCCTTTAGGTCTAGACGTCGAGTGGGTCAGTCTAAATATTTCAATCCCTGAAACCATCCATTACACTACAGATATTTCGTAAATACAACCATTCGAGTTTATGTAATTATTGGAACTTGTTGACGTCGGAACCTGTCGCGTCCACGTGTCAATAGATCTCCGATCACTCCTCTGCCAACCTGTATGTTACTTGCACACTCGGACGACCGTTAGGCACCAAGATCTCCGGAGAAAAAGGGTCCGGTGATCATTCGTACTCTGACGATCTAGTCAACTGCCGGTATATAGAAATAATACACGGGGGGAGATAAGTAATTGGGTGTGGGAGAGACAAGCAGGCAGAAGTTTGAGCAGAGTTTAGGGTGGGATTCAAGTGTAAAAAAGAGTGTCATCAAAATTGTGTACTGAAGAATGCGTACCTTAGAATAACCGGAATATGATATTTATAAAGGGAGAATCCTAATTGATTTAGGGAAGCAATCAATTAGAATTCTATTGGGGATTCTCTTTCCTTATCAGATAAGGTAGGTTCCAATCTCACCGTGATCTTCGAGATTGCATCATAATCTCTCTCAATCTCTGAGATTGTGTTGTCGATTTCATTGGATTGGGATATGGTTTCCTTGTGACAATCAAACACAATCTTTCTTGAGATATCCTTTTAACCGTCCCAAAATATCGATTATATGCGCACTATAATAAATACGGCTCGACGAGGCTCTCTAGGTCGACCATGAGTTTCGAGGCCCTTCATGGGCATCGCAATACTCTGATTCAAGAATGCTAAGATGTTCGATGGGCCTCTGAGGCCTTCTGAAAAATTACGAGGCCCTTGAGGCCTTCGCCGAGTCTATGGGATCTTTATGAATTTGGAAGGCCTTCGCTGGGCCATTGCTGATGTGGAGGCCTTATCAAAATTGGGTGGTAACAGAACTAAACTCGAACAGGAACTATCGGTTCTAGTTCGATTTCGGTTCTATCCATAATATTTTCTTTTAAAATAGTGAATTGAACACATGTTTTGAAAAAAATTAAAAATTACGTACGAGTTAACATTAAAATACGTTAGATATTAAAATAATTTTTGAAATATATAAACATTAATTGGAAAAATAGACATCAAAATTGCAAACCCGTAAAATAAGGTTAGAAAAAGAAAAAATTATCTCTCAATTTTGAGGATTGGTTTCGGGTATAGATAAGCTTTGACTTCATCGTCTCACTTTGAGTTGAGAGAGAAAGAGAGAGAGAGACGAGGAGGGTACGAGATATACGATAATATTTGTATTGTGTATTGATCAAATAGTGATTGAGAATTTGGAGTTTTGATATATGGAATTGGATCGATTGAGTTTGTGTTTAGAGGTGGTGGGTTTTGGTTTAGGTTATCGTCAGTTGGACTCTTGTCTTTGGTATTGTGGTATTGAATTGAGTTATTGGGTTAGAGTGAATAAATTGTAAAATTATAAAAAATGACAAGTTCGATTCTGGAGTTGGGTATCCATGGCCCAATTCAAAACCAAGAACCGCCTCGACTCAATCGGCCCGGCTCAAGTTCTATTTCTACTCATAACATTTTCTTTTAAAAAAATTAAAAATTAGGAACCCGTTAACATTAACATAAATTTTGAAATATATAAAGATTAATTGAATAAATAGACATCAAAATTGCAAACCCATAAATTAAGGCTAAGAAAAGAAAAATTACGTCTCAAAATAGTTTCGGTTACAGAGGAGCTTTGCCTTTGTTGTCTCATTGTGTATTGAGAGAGAGAGAGAGAGAGAGAGAGAGAGAGAGATGAGCAAGAGTACGAGATATACGAAAATATTTGTATTGTAAACTTGAGCAAATAGCGATTGAGAATTTGGAGTTTTGGTTTTGAAATTGGATGAATTGAGTTTGGCGTTTAGGGATGGTGAGTTGTGTACTTTTGATTTAGGTCATGGAGAGTTGATAAGTACAATTTTGTACTTATTTGGGCTCACAAAAAGGGACGATTATGAGTACTATTAGTTGTTTTCAGTTTAATTGCATGTTGTTTTTTATTATTTTAGGAAATAATCAAATTCAAGTATCAATCGACAAAAAGACGAAAAGAGACTTGAAGGGTATAACTGCACCGCGATTTTCGATGGGACTAGAACTCTACAACTCCAAGATAAAACAACAACTTAAACACACGCCTTAGAGGGTTGAGAACATTATAAATAAGATGATAATAGCCGTAAGAAGAGACGAATTTGGAAACAAGATAGAAGAGGAGAATCAAGATCAAGGCACGGATTGAAGATTCTTCAGCCTGAGTCACGGGTTGTATTTATTTCTTCATCTTTTTCTTTCGCCGGATCATGATGAAGTCAATTATTATCATAATTGACGAAATCATGTCCAACTAATTTACTTTTTCTAGGATGAACGATGAAACCCCATGATTTTTAATTAATTAGAAGTTTTTCTGTTTTAGTAATTAATTGCTTTTGGGTTGATTATTCTTTATGCAATTTTTCTATTATTTTAATGCTTGATCACCATTAGAATATATTGTGATCTATATTGAAGTCGAGAGATTCAATATAGATTAAGCACGTGGTATTGAATAACATAGGGTCCAATAATAGATATAGATTACTATTATGCTTTATTAAATCTATTTAGGTGTTCTTGAGATTTTAATGCATGTGTTTATGTTCAAGCTTAATTAGAGATAATGAAGTTCGCATAACATATAGAATTGTTTGACCATCGAGAGAGGCTTTCGATTAATTTAGGAACGCTGATTTTCAATCTATGGTAATTATAAGCTAAAACGGTTAAATGGATATTTGATTAAGAAAAGTGTTGGTGGATTCGCAAATCCTAATGTTAGTAGATCTTGAATTCGTTTTCACTATTTTAAAGTTAATTGTTTGATAATTTAGTTTTAATTAAAATAGTATAGAATCACAAAAATCCAAATCAAATATGTATTTCTTTTTTTTGTTAAAATTTAGGTTATAAATTAATTGGTTAAATTGATATCTGGTCCTCGTGGGTTCGACACTCTATTTATTACTATATTACTTGTCAACGATCCGTCCACTTGCGGGATTTAAATCGCACAACAAGTTTTTGGCGCCGTTGCCGGTGACTAGTTTTATTAATTACTACGTTAATTGATAATTTAGTTTTAACAATTTTTTTAATTTATTTATTTATTTATTATTATTATTATTATTATTATTATTATTATTAAAAAAAATTAGTTGATCTACTTGTTTCTCTTGATTTCATTGCTACCAGGGGATAAAGATGAGCTAGGAGATCAAGCACAACACAAGATGACAGGCTTTGAGATTGATAAGAATGACTTGCTCTTGGAAGATTTATGGAAACCACCGGTCAAACAAAATTTTTGTCCCTACTCATACACCTACAATCAAGATTGGCAAAATCACTCAGATTACTTTTGGTACAACAACCAAAGTCAAACAGGAATACACGGGGTGGACATCAATTGGCTCATACTGGCGAAACTTGATTCATTGGCAAAGCGGATGGAAACATCGAAATACTCTCGATCACCAATATGATTCGGGATATCCCTACCAATATGTGCAACTTATGGGCAAATCATCAATCATCGAATGCCTTTTAACCAAAGTTGATATGTCATCACCGAACAAGTCAGATATGCTCGGAACTTTCACTACATCGTAATAATCCATACTCATGAGACTTATAATCCCGGATGGAGAAATAATCAAAATTTCTCCTATGGCAACAACCAAAATATCCGTAATCCGCCAAATCAAGGAGGCCACAAGAAAAAAAAAGAGGACTGGAAGAAGTCACACGCGTATGGAATCTGAATTGAAAGAGATGCGAAAAAAGACATGATGTTGCTATAAAGAATATGGAAAATCAGACAAGCGGTTGGCTAAGATGTCGACAGAGAGTCCACAAGCGCACCTTTCCAAGTGACATTAAAGCCACACCGATGGAAGACATGTCAAGCATTACAACAATTAGTGAGGATCAACTACATGAAATTTTGGAAAATAGACCAATTGTCCAAATTGATGAAGTACCAACAAAAGAAGAAGAGTATATGGAGAATGAGAAGTTGATCATACATAAGCGTAATGAAAAAGTGGCGTTTAATGATGTTTGCACTAACTAAGCAATTTTTCAACTCCCATCTTTCGCCTAAAATTGATTTTGTGATCAAGGTCATTGAAGAAGTTGAAATTTTCATAGTTAAGTTCGAGCAAGGTGATCAAATTAAATCATATTTTTATGAGAAGTACAAAGTTAAATATTGGAGAATAAAGGAAGAATGGTGCAAAGTCAATCGATGCAAACAAAACAAGTCATCAAAAGCCATGTTCAAAGTACCATGAGTGATCACCGCGACAAAGTCAAGCTAATGACTCAGAAGAAGCGCTCAATGGGAGGCAACCCATTTTTCTACCCTTTATTTATTTAAATTTCAGATTATTTAAATTTTAGGATTTCAATTGATAATTTACACGCTTTTAGGTTTTTAGGATTTAAAGTAAGTTTTTAATTCTTAGGTTTTGAGATTACAATCATCGTCATCTTGCATAATCACGTTGTTCAATTATTTTAAATTTATATTTAAAAAAATAATAATAATTTTGTTTTTCTTTAAAAAAAAAATTAATTTCGTTTTTCTAAAAAAAAAAAAATTAAAAATTAAAAAAAATTAAAAAATAATTTTGTTTTTCTTAAAAAAAAAAATTAATTTCGTTTTCTAAAAATTAAAAATTAAAAATTAAAAAATTAAAAAATTAATTTCGTTTTTCTTAAAAAAAAAAAAAAAAACAAAAAAATTTAATAAGTTCTTTTTTTTTCTTTTCCTTTTAGTGGTTACAACCTCACAATCGGGCCGGATGACATTCACACAAAGATTTGCCGACCAACCTGCTCGTGATTTCTTCCAGCTGATCTTATCACACCTTTCTCTCAAGCACCATCGATCTATCTCGTAAAAGTCTCTAATATTTTGATTTTAAATTTTACATTGGGGACAATGTTTCTTTCAAGTTTGGGGTAATGGACTAAAATGAAAAATTTGCTTGATTCGATAATTGATAATTGATATTTGATTTTTAATTTATTTTCGCTTAAAAAAATTATTATATTTATTTGTTGTCATATTTATGTGATATGAATAGCCTTGCCGGCTAATGATGTAACTTTTATTTAATTATTACGCTTTAATCCATGACTTGTGAACATATTATTACTATTGGTTAAATGTGAGACTATTTGACCATGTTTGATATCAGGTTGTGTCGGCCGCTTAAAATGATTTTTAGCTATGTTGGTGCACTTAAGTTGAAAATAATAGGATATCCTGTTTAAACCTAAAAATCATCCGTATCTCAAACAAATAACCAATATAGTGAGAAAGTGTGGTAATTAAACTGTGATAGTGGCTATCTAAGTTATGATTGATTCCATGTATGTTGAAAATTTGTGTGGAGCACTTTAGACCAGCTAGAGGAAACTAAGTAATGACCGAATGTTAGGAATCTAATCCTCACGCATGAACTTATTGCACGCAAGGAACAAAAATTATTATTAATATTGCTTAACTTTTTTCGTAGCCTAATTGACTTGAGTGAAAAGGTCCGTAGGGGTTTTTCAAAACCTGATGCCCTAAGGTTCGAAAGACCTGGGAGTCATCGACCTCAAGCTCGTTACATGAGTCAATTAGAAAGCTTAATGGATTGAGTTTTGCACCTTATTAATATCTTATAACTCGTTTCGTAGCCTATTTGACTTGAGTGAAAAGGTCCGTAGGGGTTTCTCAAAACCTGATGCCCTAAGGTTCGAAAGACCTAGGAGTCATCGACCTCAAGCTCGTTATATGAGTCATTTAGAAAGCTTAATGGATTGGGTTTTGCACATAAGATCCATATATTTGAAAAAAAAAATATTATTTATTTATTTAAATTTAATTTTTATTTCGTCCCCTAAAAAAAATCATTTACAAAGTAAATTTGGGAATTAGATAACTAATGGGTTTGACTTATTTAGTAGAAACTTTCTCGGTCGAAAGTGTTCATAAATTGGAGAATCTTCATATACCTAGGTTGTCACGATTATTAGTTTTCTCAACCAAATTTCGAACAAGAAAATAATGAGCGAAGTGTTACCTTTGAACCAAAATCTCGAATTTGAGAGAAAACATCATTTTGGGAGAAGTGTACCTTACGAGAGGAAAGGAAAAGTTGACCAAGTGGTTGGACTATCACCACCATAGAATTTAAGTTAATCGATTAACTGTTCTCACACACATATCGAGTATGGTTTAAGTAGAATAACGTTTGCAATAGTATTACCTGAACACTCGTCATGAATTATAAGTTTTTCTTTTTGCAAAAGCTGAAGTAAGAACGGCAAGCTAGTTATATTGTGAAGTATGTTACTGCTTATTTTAGTATGTGCATGATTGTTTTTAGTTAGTTTATTCGAGGACGAATAATAGTTCAAGTTTGGGGGTATTTGATAAGTTCAATTTTGTACTTATCTGGGCTCACAAAAAGGGACGATTATGAGTACTATTAGTTGTTTTCAGTTTAATTGCATGTTGTTTTCTTATTATTTTAGGAAATAATCAAATTCAAGATCAATCGACAAAAAGACGAAAAGAGACTTGAAAGGCATAACGGGCACCGGTTTTGGCGGTTTTCGATGGGACTAGAACTCTACAACTCCAAGATAAAACAACAACTTAAACACACGCCTTAGAGGGTTGGAGAACATTATAAATAAGATGATATATAGCCGTAAGAAGAGACGAATTTGGAAACAAGATAGAAGAGGAGAATCAAGATCAAGGCACGGGATTGAAGATTCTTCACCGAGTCACGGTTGTATTTATTTCTTCTTCTTTTTTTTCTTTCACGGATCATGATGAAGTCAATTATTATCATAATTGACGAAAATCATGTCCAAATAAATTACTTTTTCCGTGATGAACGATGAAACCCCATGATTTTTAATTAATTAGAAGTTTTTCCGCTTTAGTAATTAATTGCTTTTGGGTTGATTATTCTTTATGCAATTTTTCTATTATTTTAATGCTTGATCACCATTAGAATATATTGTGATCTATATTGAAATCGAGAGATTCAATATAGATTAAGCACGTGGTATTGAATAACATAGGGTCCAATAATAGATAGAGATTACTATTATGCTTTATAAAATCTATTTAGGTGTTCTTGAGATTTTAATGCATGTGTTTATGTTCGAAGCTTAATTAGAGATAATGAAATTCGCATAACATATAGAATTGTTTGACCATCGAGAGAGGCTTTCGATTAATTTAGGAACGCTGATTTTCAATCTATAGTAATTATAAGCTAAAACGGTTAAACAGATATTTGATTAAGAAAAGTGTTGGTGGATTCGCAAATCTTAGTGTTAGTAGATCTTGAATTCGTTTTCACTATTTTAAAATTAATTGTTTGATAATTTAGTTTTAATTAAAATAGTATAGAATCACAAAAATCCAAATCAAATATGTGTTTCTTTTTATTGTTAAAATTTAGGTTATAAATTAATTGGTTAAATTGATATCTGGTCCTCGTGGGTTCGACACTCTATTTATTACTATATTACTTGTCAACGATCCGTCCACTTGCGGGATTTAAATCGCACAACAAGAGTCGAACTCTTTTTTGGTAATGTGGTGTTGGATTGAATTACTAGGTCGTGGTGAGTAAATTTTAAAAAATTATAAAAATTATAAAAATTGACAAATTCGATTTCAGAGTCAGAACCCACAGTTCCAGTTCAAGAATTAAGAACTGACTTGGACCCGATCGGTTCTCGATTCTCAGTTCTGGTTCTTAATTTTATTATTTTAAAACCAAATCGAACCTCCAATTTCAATTTAATTCCAATTCGAAAGGTTCGATTCTGGTTAAAATGTTCGCCCCTACTTTCCATCTTTAGGTACAAGTTATTCACAAGTAGAAGATTTTGAATTCTTTCATCTCGATGGAATTGAATTTCAATCTTCTTGCAAACTCGGGACTAAGACAATGATCAATAGATGGTTCGAATGGATCATGAAATACGCTAGAAGTTAGACACGGACTGCTTTAGTGCAAGTACGAGTAGAGTTATTAGCAACATTAATTTAAAACAAGTTATAAGAAACAAACAATTTTAAATTTTATTTCAGATGGATGTAATCATCAGTACAACAGAGAAAATAACACAAAATTCGTTTACACGCATGCAAAATATGATAGACTCTTAAACATTATATTGAAAACTGTAATTTTCAGCCAGAAATCTCAATGGCTTTGACATCAGGCTTCTTGACATCTTCTTTGGGGACTGTAACAATCAACACCCCATTCTCCATGCTAGCTTTAATTTGTTCCATCTTTGCATTCTCCGGCAGCCTGAACCTGCGGAGGAATTTGCCGGAGCTTCTCTCAATGCGGTGCCAAGTATCATTCTTCTCCTCCTTGTCCCTGCTCCTTTCTCCACTAATCTGGAGAATGTTCCTTCCTCAACTTCTACCTTCACTTCCTCTTTCTTAAGTCCTGGAAGATCAGCCTTGAATACATGGCCTTCCGGCGTCTCCTTCCAGTCAATCCGTGTGGCGGCAAATTGAGATGTCTCGTTAGAAAGGTCTGAACGAACTGGGGCCGAGAGGGCCGAGTTAAATGGCCAATCTTTGAAAGGGTCCCAAAGATCGAGAGAGAATGGATCAAAAACGTTGCTTCGTTGGCCGAAAACACTTGGAATCAGAGACATTTTCTGATATTGTTTCGAGGGCTGTTTAGAAAATGTAGAAGAAAAGCTTAATTTGTGAGAAGGTTGCTTGCTGGATTTTTCTGGTATGGAACAACGGAGGTGCACTTATTTATATTGCAGCTTAAACGGCGAATGTGTAAACTAGTTGGAGTGATCAGAGAATTCTTGATATTTCTGGAGGTTACGAATATGTGGAAAAACTTTGCCAGAATGAGAAGTATCCGGAGAAATCTAGAGCGAACAATGGTCCCATTTCCATTTTGTTTTTATTTCTTACTAAAGACCAAAGAGTATCTTTTTCATTTTCCTCCGCAGTCTCTTGGAAATTTTGATGCCATACGACGAGATATGACTCACTGACTAGAGTTGAGACTTGAATATAGTACTCGTTAGTGTCTACTAATTTACAACTTGTGTTGTGCTTGTTCGGGTGTGTCAATTTCATGGCGTCCAACAAATTTTTAAATCTTTTTAAATCGTATTACATAGATCATAAGTCAAGAGAGCTAGAGCTAGGCCCAGGCCCGATGGCTTGTCTCTAAGACGAAGATTGAGTTGAGAAATGTGAGGTAGTCTTAAACTTAATTAACATACTCCGAAATGAGGAAATTTTCCATGTAGGCCGAGTTTGACTCTATCGCTTGACACACAGCCCTCCACCCTTATATTTTTAGGTAACACATGATCTAATATATTATGTAGTTAAAATGTTCTCTTAGACTTGGACGTTGGGTGGGTTGGTCCCGAACCACTCGTTACACTTCGTGTATTTCGTAAATTGAACAATTCGGGTCCACGTAATTGTTGGAACCAATCCCGAACCGGAACCGTCGGTTCCGATTTGGATTCGGTTCTACCCATATTATTTTAAAATCGTGAGTTGACAGCATGTTTTGAAAAAAAAAAAAATTATGAATTTGTTAACACTAAAATAAGTTAGATATTAAAAAAATTTTTGAAATATATAAATATTAATTGGAAGAATAGACACGAAAATTGCAAACTCATAAATTTTTGGTTTAGAAAAAAAAATTTACTTCTCAATTTTGAGGATTCGTTTCGATTATAGAGGAACTTTGCCTTTGCTGAAGGAGAGAAGATGAGCTAGAGTGTGAGACATACGACAATATTTGTATTGTATATTAAGTAAATAAATGATTGAGAATTTGGAGTTTTGTGTATAGGGTGGTGGGTTTTGTACTTTTGTTTAAGTCATGGGACAGTTAGACTCTTGTATATGGTATCATGTTGTTGGATTGGGTCAACTTTGGGTCATGGTAAATAAATTATAAAAACTATAAAAAAAAAAATAACAAATTCGGTTCCAGAGTCGGGTACCCACGATTCTAGTTCAACATACCGACCGGACACATTTCTTAGTTCCAGTTCCTAATTTTATTGTTTTGAAATCGGACCTGAGCCTTCTAACTTGTTTAAAATGCTCACCCGCATGCTCTCTCAAATCTCTAATAAGAATAATTACTAAAAATCGGTAACACTAGAAATGTAAAACTAAATATTATGGAATCAACTAGAAACAATTATTTTTTTGGCAAAGTTGACAAGAGCCCTACTTTTTGTAAAAAGTTGAAAAATACCTCTTTTTTTATTATTCAAAAATACCTTATTTTCTTGGTTTGATTTAAAAATACCTCATTTAATTAAAACAATATATTATAATGTGGAATGATGATGTGGTATTTATTTATTGTATATTAGTCTATGTACTTTATATAATATTCACTTTATTCTTTATATTTTTAATTATATTTTAATTAAGTCATCCAAAATTACATCTTAGGTCTTTAATCTTTTACATCTTTACATTTTAGTCCCCAAATTTTTTATTATCTTTCGCTTAAGTCCTCCAAAATTGCATCTTAGGTCCTTCAACTTTTATATCTTTACACTTTGGTCCCCAAATTTTCAATTATCTTTCGCTTAAGTCCTCTAAAATTTGCATCTTAGGTCCTTCAACTTTATACATGTTCAAAGTTTGGTCCTCCAAATACTTGATTTTAGGGCCAAAATAAGTGTAATTTTAGTGGTCAAAATAAGTGCAGACTTTCAATTAAATCTTTGACTTTACACTCAATTTTCATCTAAACGAACAAAATAAATATTTATATACTATTTTAAATTATGGTACACATATATTACTTTAATTTAAATCAAATTAACACGTGTTACCACCACCTACTATCATATTTGTATCATATTTGTATACTATTTTAAATATAATAATAACTATAATCATATTTTATAATTATTTTCTTTGATAATTGTTTAAAAATACAAGTATTTTCATAAAATCAATATTTTTATTTTTTAATTTGAAAACAATATTTTTACACGAGTAACATATGTGTTATTTCATTATTTTCATTGAATTAATACTTTATAATTTACTCATTTTATTATTTTTAAAAAATATGTTATTTTCATTTAAAATTAATATTTTAATTTTTAATTGAAAACAATATTTTTACATAGGTAATATATATGTTACTATATATATTACTTCTTCAAATTTCATTAGAATCAATATTTTACCATTTCTCTAATTTTATTAATATTTTAAAAATATATTATTTTCATTTAAAATCAATTTTTCAATTTTTTTAACAAAATATTTTTATACTAGTAACATATATGTTACTATGTGTTACTTGCTCATTTGCAATAAAATCAATATTTTATAATTATTTAAAAATTCATTCATATTTCTTTAAAATTAAAATTTCAATTTTTTTTCAAAACAACATTTTTACACGGGTAACATATATATGTTACTTCCTCATTTTCATTAAAATCAATATTTTACCATTTCTCTATTTTTATAAATTTTTAAAATACATTATTTTTATTTAAAATCAATATTTCAAATTTTATTTTAAAAAATATTTTATACTAGTAACATATATATTACTATGTGTTACTTGCTCATTTGCAATAAAATCAATAGTTTATAATTATTTAAAAATACATTATTTTTCTTTAAAATTAATATTTCAATTTTTTGTTTTAAAACAAATTTTTTACACGAGTAATATATATGTTACTATATGTTACTTCTTTATTTTCATTAAAATCAATATTTTATCATTTCTCTATTTTTATAAATTTTTAAAAATACATTCTTTATATTTAAAATCAATATTTCAATTTTTATTTAAAAAATATTTTTATATTAGTAACATATATATTACTTGTAATACTCATCTCCTCCACCTAGTGAAAAAAATTATTTTGCCCACCGACACTAGTGTTTGACTTTAATATCAAACACATTTTGTTTCTCCAAATATTCAATGGTGAAATAAATCTCCCTATCGATGAGTGGAGAAGATCAAATTGTTAAGTCACTATGTGTTAGTTGCTCATTTGCAATAAAATCAATACTTTGTATTTATTTTAAAAACACTTTATAATTGCTATCTTATAATTTATCTCCTTTTAAATATTTTTCAAAACTACATTAGTTTGGTCTAAAATCAAATATTTCAAAATTTTATTTTTCAAAAATAATTCTTTTATGCGGGTAAATATATATGTTATCAATTTGTTACCCTATATTAGTTCCTTAATTTCATTAAAATCAATTTGACACGGGTAACACATATGTTACCACATGTGTTACCCTTTATTACTTCCTCATTTTCACTACAATTACTATTTTATAATTTATCTCTTTATAAATGTTTTTAAAAAATACATTAGTTTGGTCTAAAATCAAATATTTCCAATTTTTATTTTTAAAAACAATAATTTTACGTAGGTAACATATATGTTACCGTATTTGTTAACATATGTTATTTTCTCAATTTCATTAAAATCAATTTGACACGGGTAACACATGTGGACACATATGTTACCACATGTGTTATCCTATGTTACTTCTTCATTTTCAATACAATTGTTATTTTATGATTTATCTCCTTGTAAATGTTTTTTAAAAACTACATTAGTTTGGTCTAAAATCAAATATTTCTAAATTTTAATTTTGAAAACAAAACTTTTACGTGGTAACATATATGTTATCGTATTTCTTAACCTATGCTACTTCCTCAATTTCATTAAAATCAATTTGACAAGGGTAACATATGTGTTACCACATAGGTTACTTCCTCGTTTCAATACAATTGCTATTTTATAATTTATCTCCTTATAAATATTTTTTAAAAACTACATTTATTTGGTTTAAAATCAAATATTTCTAAATTTTTATTATTGAAAACCATACTTTTACGTGAGTAACATACATGTTACTGTATTTGTTAACATATGTTACTTCCTCAATTTCATTAAAATCAATTTGACACGGGTAACACATGTGTTATCACATGTGTTACCCTATGTTACTTCCTTATTTTCAATACAATTGTAATTTTATGATTTATCTCCTTGTAAATATCTTTAAAAAATACATTAATTTGTCAAAAATAAAATATTTTCAAATTTTATTTTATAGAACAGTACTTTTATGCAGGTAACATATATGTTACCGTATTTGTTAACCTATATTACTTCCTCAATTTCATCAAAATTAATTTGACATGGATAACACATATGTTACCACATGTGTTATCCTATGTCACTTCCTCATTTTCAATACAAGTGTTATTTTATGATTTATTTCAGTAAATATTTTTAAAAACTACATTAGCTTAGTCTAAAATCAAATATTTTCAAATTTTAATTTTGAAAACAATACTTTTACGTGGGTAACATACATGTTACAATATTTGTTAACCTATGTTACTTTCTCAATTTCATTAAAATCAATTTGACACGGGTAACATATATGTTACCACATGTGTTACCCAATGTTACTTCCTCATTTTCACTACAATTGCTATTTTATGATTTATTTCCTTGTAAATGTTTTTAAAAAATACATTAGTTTCGTCCAAAATCAAATATTTCCAATTTTTATTTTTAAAAACAATATTTTTACGTGGGTAACATATATGTTACCGTATTTGTTAACCTATGTTACTCCCTCAATTTTATTAAAATCAATTTAACACGGGTAACACATATATTACCACATTTGTTACCCTATGTTACATCCTCATTTTCAATACAATTGCTATTTTATGATTTATCTCTTTGTAAATATTTTTTAAAAAATACATTAGTTTCGTCCAAAATCAAATATTTCCAATTTTTATTTTTTAAAACAATACTTTTATGTGGGTAACATATATGTTACCATATTTGTTAACCTATGTTACTCCCTCAATTTCATTAAAATCAATTTGACACGGACAACACATTACCCTATGTTACTTCCTCAATTTCTATACAATTACTATTTTATCATTTATATTCTTGTAAATGTTTTTAAAAAATACATTAATTTCATCTAAAATCAAATATTTCTAATTTTCA
This sequence comes from Forsythia suspensa, assembly GCA_023638005.1. NCBI lineage: Eukaryota > Viridiplantae > Streptophyta > Magnoliopsida > Lamiales > Oleaceae > Forsythia > Forsythia suspensa. The sequence continues at coordinate 33,913,816 of CM042666.1, forward strand.
TTTTTGAAAACAATACTTTTATGCGGGTAACATATATGTTACCGTATTTGTTAACTTATGTTATTTCCTCAATTTCATAAAAATCAATTTTAGCAAATTATATCCTTCTATAATTTTCTCGAAATATGAATTATTATAAATAAAAATAATATATTTAATTTATTTACTTTTAATATCAACAATTTGACATGGGTAACACATATATTTACCCTATGTTACTTCTTCATTTTCTATAAAATTACTATTGTATAATTTAGATTCTTGTAAATGTATTTAAAGAATACATTAATTTCGCTCTACAATCAAATATTTTTAATTTTTATTTTTGAAAACAATACTTTTACGCTGGGTAACATATATGTTACCATATTTGTTAATCAATGTTACTTACTCAATTTCATTAAAATCAATTTTTAGCAAATTATATCCTTCTATAATTTTTGAATTACTTAATTATGTTAAATAAAAATAATATATTTAATTTTTTCATTTTAATATCAACAATTTGACATGGGTAACACATATGTTACCCTATGTTACTTCCTCATTTTCAATACAATTACTATTTTATGATTTATCTCATTGTAAATGTTTTTAAAAAATACATTTGTTTGGTCTAAAATCAAATTATATTCTATGTTACTTCCTCAATTTCATTAAAATTAATTTGACATGAGTAACACATGTGTTATCACATGTGTTACCTTATGTTACTTCCTCATTTTCAATACAAATGCTATTTTATGATTTATCTCCTTGTAAATATTTTTTAAAAAATACATTAGTTTGGTAAAATCAAATATTTCTAATTTTTATTTTTAAAAACAATATTTTTACGCGGGTAACATATATGTTACCGTATTTGTTATTATATGTTACTTCCTCAATTTCATTAAAATCAATTTAACACGGGTAACACATATGTTACCACATCTAAGATGCATTTTTTGGAGGATTTAACTGAAAGATAATTGAAAATTTGGGAATCAAAGTGTAAGGATGTAAAAAGTTGAAAGACCTAAGATGCAATTTTTGGAGGACTTAACTGAAAGATAATTAAAAATTTGAGGACCAAAGTGTAAAGATATAAAAGATTAAAATTTTTGAAGACCAAAAGTCCTTGACTTTAGTTTATTTTGGCCACTAAAATCAAGGATTTGGAAGACCAATGTTTGAAGATGTATAAAGCTGAAGGACCTAAGATGCAATTTTTAGAGTGCTCATCTGAAAGATAGTTAAAAATTTAGGGACCAAAGTGTAATGATGTAAAAAGTTGAAGGACCTAAGATGTATTTTTTGGAGGACATAACTGAAAGATAATTGAAAATTTGGGGACCCATGTGTAAAGATGTAAAAAATTAAGAACCTAAGATGTAATTTTTGAAGGACTTAACTCAAATATAGGGACTAAAGTGAATATTATATAAAGTACATGGACTACCATGTAATAAATAAATACCACATCACTATATTAAATCAGAAATTTAATGGAGTGACCATTAATGGAAAGATTTCTAACTTCAATGACCACCATCAAAACTTTTGAACTTCAAAATGACCATTTTGTAATTTGAAGATAACTTCAATGACCATTGGTGAAATTAACCCAACTATTTTATCTTTTTTTTTTTTTTTTAAGGAACTGGAAAAAATAAAAATATATATACAATAGACTCACCATAGATACAAATTATCCTTCAACTCAAGATTGAATCAGTTGAAACATAACAAGGGAAGTTACCAATTTTTTTTATTAAAAAAATACAATTTTTAGACGGAAGGAGGTGCGATTAGGGAAACAGAATTGACAGAGAGATTTTGGGAGAAGAAAATTGTCATCAAATTGAATAGAAGAAAGAGCGGAGAAAAAAGAGAATGAACATTCAATCGAACAATTGAGCCGATTGTGTTGGAGTGGGTGAGTAAAGAGAGAGAAGGTGAGGAAAAAAAACATGAGCCTAAAACGTTTATGTATTCGTCCTTTAAGGACCATGTCTTGTGAACAAAGTGCACCCTTCTCGTGTTTTATAATATAGTTTAGATATGGAATCAATCAAATATATATTATTATTATTTTAGACATGCTCGAACATAATTTTTTAAAAAAAAAACTGACTATATGCACTTATCATTTAGAGTTGACCACTAAAAGTAGACATTGTAGTGGTCAAACCCTATAATTAATTTTGTTCGCTTATGTGAAAATTCAAGTGTAAAGTCAATGATTTAATTGAAAGTATACTTATTTTGACCACTAAAATTACACTTATTTTGGCCACTAAAATCAAGGATTTGGGAGACCAAAGTTTGAAGATGTATAAAGTTGAAGGACCTAAGATACAATTTTTAGAGGACTTAACTAAAAGATAATTAAAAATTTAGGGACCAAAGTTTAATGATGTAAATAGTTGAAGGACCTAAGATGTATTTTTTGGAGGACATAACTGAAAGATAATTGAAAATTTGGGGACCAATGTGTAAAGATGTAAAAAATTAAGAACCTAAGATGTAATTTTTGAAGGACTTAACTCAAATATAGGGACTAAAGTGAATATTATATAAAGTATATGGACTACTATGCAATAAATAAATACCACATCATCACGCCACATCATTATTTTAAATCAGAAATTTAATGGAGTGACCATTAGTGAAAATATTTCTAACTTCAATGACCACCACCGAAACTTTTGAACTTCAAAGACCATTTTGTAATTTGAATATAACTTCAATGACCACAGGTGGAATTAACCCAACTATTTTATCTTCTTCTTTTCTTTAAGGAACTGAAAAAAATAAAAAATATAGACAATAGACTCACCATAGATACAAATTATCCTTCAACTCAAGATTGAATCTGTTGAAACATAACAAGGGAAGTTAACGATTTTTTTTATTAAAAAAAATACAATTTTTAGATGGAAGGAGGCGCGATTAGGGAAACAAAATTGACAGAGAGATTTCGGGAGAAGAAAAATTGCTGTCAAATTGAATAGAAGAAAGAGCGGAGAAAAAGAGAATGAACATTCAATGTAATGCAAGCAAGTGAGTCGATTGTGTTGGAGTGGGTGAGTAAAGAGAGAGAAGGTGAGGAAAAAAAACATGAGCCTAAAACAACGTTGTATTCGTCCTTTAAGGACCATGTCTTGTGAACAGTGCACCCTTCTCACGCTTTTATAATATAGTTTAGATATGGAATCAATCAAATATATATTATTATAATTTTAGACACGCCTGAACATAATTTAAAAAAAAAAAAAAAAAAAAACTACGCACTTATCTCTTAGAGTTGACCACTAAAAGTAGACATTTTAGTGGTCAAACCCTATAATATTATTTTGTTCGTTTATGTGAAAATTCAAGTGTAAAGTCAAGGATTTAATTGAAAGTACACTTATTTTGACCACTAAAATTACACTTATTTTGGCCACTAAAATCAAGGATTTGGGAGACCAAAGTTTGAAGATGTATAAAGTTGAAGGACCTAAGATACAATTTTTAGAGGACTTAACTAAAAGATAATTAAAAATTTAGGGACCAAAGTGTAATGATGTAAAAGTTGAAGGACCTAAGATGTATTTTTGGAGGACATAATTGAAAGATAATTGAAAATTTGGGGACCAATGTGTAAAGATGTAAAAATTAAGAACTTAAGATGCAATTTTTGAAGGACTTAATCAAAATATAGGGACTCAAGTGAATATTATATAAAGTCACATGACTACTGCGCAATAAATAAATACCACATCATCACGCCACATCACTATTTTAAATTAGAAATTTAATGCGGTGGACCATTAGTGAAAGACCACCACTAAAACTTTTGAACTTTAGTGACCATTTTGTAATTTGAAGGTAACTTTAGCTGGTGATCGTTGGTGAAATTAACCCTAAAATAGTTAGGATGAAATTCAATAAATTCATGTTACAGGTAGTTTGCTTCATTTTTCTGATAATAGCATTGATGAATTTTTGTGGCCGGTGAAGATTCAGGTGATCACCTCCAAATAAAATTCTTCTTTTCATTATTTGAATAAGTAAAATGGACTAATTTTTATAAATAATTTTTCCTTTTCTTTTACTATATAATTGTCCTATTTTCAAATGTTGATAATGTCGATAAAATATAATTGTCAACATTGTCGACAAATAATGAAAATCAAATTTTATTTTCATTTATTGTCGCTATTAACGACTATAAGTAGGTACCAATTGGTTCCCATTACAATGGCCTTAGCCCATTTGTTGTAATTTTCCATTATATATATATATATATATATATATATATATATTTTTTCTTCTTCTTACGAAAGTATTATTTGGTTGATCAACTTCATATATCCTTTTATGGGGTGTTTACTATTCCCTGTGCCCCTGCTCCACCACTCTGTACTTTTTTTTTTCGGTTACTTCTTCCTCTAGTTGTGTCGAGAATTACGACACAATTGAAAACTAAAATTTGGTTCCATTTCTCATGTCAGTTAATGGGCTTTTGGCCCATTTGCCCATTTTGCAAGATTTTTGTCTTTTAATGCAAACAGATTAGAGTTCCTTTATTCAATTTTTTTACCTTTTTTTTTGGTATTTGATTTTGTAACAAACAAATTCTCTACACAATTCATTAATACTTTGCTTTGATAGTTGGGTTATTTCTCATGGAGATATGAGTTTGAATTCTTGAGGATTTGGTCAAATTCAATAAAATGGATTGTTCAAGCATTGTACCTCACTTTGCCGATAAATCAATTTTGTAATTTTTTAAACAAAATGGGCCAAAATTTGGCCTATTTTACTTGACAAAATGGGATCCCATTTGAAGGTTGACAAATGGGCCAAATTTTGGCCCATTGTACTTGACATTTTGTAATCGACAAAATGGGAATTTATTCCATTTTTCCGATATCGACAAATGGGAAAAATAGGACGCATGTCGATAATTGGTTCTTATTTTAACTTATTTTTTTGTGCTTATTTTGTTGATATATTTTTTGTCGTTTTATTTTTGCTATCGAAATATTTGACCTAATAACTTCTCTTAAAAGCTATTATATGACTGTCACTACTATTAAATTTTACCCACACAACAAAGTGATCGTTTTTACAAAATGACATATTTGAAATTTTACATCTAAAATGTTGTTATATTTCCAATCCATAATTTTGGTTACATTTCAAAATCACCCTATCTTATATTACCCACATATATTTATTAGATTTCAGTCAATAATTTATTTATTTTAAAAATCTGTTTCCTAAATTTTGCAATGCTGCTAGAAATCGAGATGTAACTACAAAACGTGCAAGACACGTGTTTATATATATATAGTGTCCAACCAAACATAAATCCTTCACAACAATCTAAGCTTTTACTTGCTACACAACCTACAATCTACTCTAAACTAGAAAGGAAAATCCTGGCTATGGCTTTTACTTGCTACACAACCTACAATCTACTTTAAACTAGAAAGGAAAACTCTGGCTATGGCTTTTACTTGCTACACAACCTACAATCTACTCTAAACTAGAAAGAAAAACCCTGACAGAACCATAGCCATGGCCATGGCCATCCGCATGATTCATAATATTCATTCCCAATAATCTAGATATGATCATCCAATGGGTTCATTGATGTCATTTCTCAATTAATGGAAAATTATGAGACTTCAGTATTCATGATATTTTTGTCTTACCATTGATAGGCAAGATACACTTTCTTCCTAAATTTTTTGCACTTAATCTTTTTTTACACTTGCTACAATATCTGATTTTTCTATATTTTCTTCATTAATATCATTGTACACGTGTGCATGATTGAGTGTTTCGCACATAGGAAGTTATTTGAGACAGAAATATGTGCTTTGTGGAAGAATTCAACCATTCAAAACTTGTGTTACTTATCATATTCATGAAATAAAATAACTATTTTGCACAAAAAAGTGTCTAGAAAATGTGCTTATATTTTTTTTTCTCGGAGTATGTCTATGGAGCTACAATGAATGTTAATTGAGAAATAGAGATGATGATGGGGGCAGATCTTGTCTACTTCTATTGCTAGATTTCAATGGCTTGTTTCAAGATCAAGATATTGCCATTTAGGTTTTATTGTTGCAATCCGAACAATTATTGATCGCTACTCTTCTTTTTGTATGTATATGTGGTTATTAAAAAAATTCAGTTTTGAATTGGGCAGGAAAATGGGTGATTAGAAAGTGAATGCTTTAAGGTCGAAACTTTTAGAGACGGAGCAACTTAGGAGAAGCAAGATTAATGAAAGGCAATTTTTCTACTTGTCCTTTTCCATTTGAGTTACTCTATTTGGGTATTTTGGATGTTGTTTAATTGTAGGAGTTTGATGTGTTGTGTTACTATTTATATATGTTAAATTAAATATTGCGTTTAGCATTTAAGGATTGGAATTGGAATTGTTTTTCATTTAAACTGAATTGTCCTTCTAGAATTCTAACTCGAGAAGGCAACTTCCATGTTGCAAAGTACATAATTATTATTTTACGTGCTGCGAGAAGAGATCATGTAACAAAGAGGATTCTTATTTATGCAAATGGTCCTTCGAACTTGGAACAAGCATGAAGAAATTAATGATACTTCTTTAGTAAGAATAACGATACAAAAGAGCTCAATTAACAATACATGATTCAGTTAACGCACTTAATTTGTTCACTTCGACTAACAAAAGATAATGTTCTTCTTCCTTTAATTATATGTATTGTCTTACATTTCAACTAGATATATTAATTATATAGACTAGAGGATAACAATGTTATTCTCATAATATTTATTGTCATTATATTCCAATATTTAAACTTAATGAACACACGTTCAAATGGTGAGACTAAATATGATCGATAAATATATACCACTCTACTACGTGTAGCGCACGGGCGCTCACTAGTATGTAATATAAATATTTACTATGAAAACAATATTGTTTTTAGAATTTGTCAAAAAGGCAACATAAATATTGTATAATAAATCCTTAATTACGGCCTTTCCAATGACTTTAGTACACGACAAGAACAAGGAAATAAGAAAAAAGCTGCTTATTTTAATAGGTCACGGTTCTTGACAATGTGCTTAGAATTGCTAACAAAAGGTCACGGTCCTTGACTACACAACCAACCAGCACTCTATCTGTCAGCAATTCTAAGCACTCTTACAAGTATTGAATCAATAAACAAAATCAAAAGAATTCTAGATAGTCAAAAGAAATGTTCCCATGGCATAGTTCAGTTGGTTGAAATGTGAGAGTGGAGTTATCTCTCGACCGTTGTGAATCGCATTCCTACTTTTGGTATGGAAGATCTTTATTCAGAACGCAGCTTAAAAGCAGTTTCTCAATCACGTTTCACTCGAGCGCGTTATGCGATTTACATCTTTCATCAAGACCCCAAAACAGAAATGGTAGGAATCCTCAAAGTTGAGATTCAACCTTTAGATAATCAAAAAAAGTATCGTATAGAATTATATCATCTATTAAAATTCAACTTTATAATATTGATCACACATATCTTCATCAATCCACAATGGCAAGGGGGCCATCGAATGCATCACATTTCTAGAAGATGTTGGAATATAATATATTAACATTGTGATCTCAAGTCTTGTTCTGGTAGTAGATTACTGCAGCATCAAGACCCTTAACTGGGTTGATTATTTCCTATGATTCAGCTAGCCAACATCCTTCACCATAAAGGATTCAAGAATTGGACAAACTATTTGATTTTATATATGTAATTTAAAGTATGTTTATTTTTTTATTAGTGAGTGTTTGATTTTACTAAAATTTTAGTTTTTTAGCAGATTTTGATAAAAATAATAAAATATGTAGTTTAAAGATTTATAAAAGATATAGGTTTCATAAAATTTGGGGGTTAAAATTAAGCTTTTGTTGATTTTATTTTTAAAAAAATGATAAAAATTCGAGCGAAACTTGATGAATAATTTTAACCAAGCATTTCAACCGGAGGAATACATTTATTCAATTCCTTAAATTCCGGTAATCAGGAACCAAACAAAACTGCTTTCCTTTCGTTTTACTGAATCTTCGAATTTCGAACATGTGGATAAAAATTATATTTGATTAATTTATAAATACTTATAAATTATAATTGCAAACTTGGCTGCTTATCTTCGTTATTTCAATATTCGGAAAACCATTTTCATGGCTGACAAAGGCGGCCGCGGGCGGCTGCTATTCTTCCCACTGCCACTCCAAGGCCACATAACCCCCATGCTTCAATTAGCCGACATTTTTCACTCCAAAGGCTTTTCCATTACCATAATTCACACCAAATACAATTCTCCAAATCCATCCAATTATCCCAATTTCTCCTTCATTCCTATTTCCGATGGGTTGTCCGAGAAAGAAATCTCGGAACTTAGTGTCTTCGCTCTTGCTTCGATTCTTAACGTTAATTGTTTAGAGCCTTTTAAAGATTGTTTGAGTGGTTTGTTGTCTGCAGAGTCGGAGGTGCACATCACCTGTTTGATATCAGACCCTGTGTTGCATTTAACAAGGGAAGTTGCAGATAGTTTTAAGCTGCCGAGGTTTGTGTTAAGAACGTCCGGTATTGGTTTTTTCCGGGCTTCTGCTGCAATTCCACTTCTTCGCGAAAAAGGGTATCTCCCTATTCAAGGTTTGTTGTCTTGGCCAAATGGTATTTTAGAGTTTTATTATACTTGATGCCTTGATGGTATATAATCAAGTGTGGAAATTCATTTTTTCTGTACATGGAAGCCACGTTCTTGTAAAAACTGTTAGCATTATATGCAATTTGAGATGTGCAGTATCTTTATGGGCTACGAATTTTAACAAATATTAGTTACTGCAACAGTCTCAGCAAGAACTCATCTGGGAACGAAAATACTAAGAATTACAGGTCAATGAAACATTTGCAAATTGCCATAAATTGGAGACAGAAGTTTTTGAGAATTAGCATTATAATCTCAGAAGTCAGAATCCAATGGAATCTATTTGATAAAGAAATCTTGATCCTTAGAAACCTGAATCTCAAATATTTTGATCCCTGTTGAAAGCGCCTCAAACAAATTCAAGAAAATTCACACAAATTTAGGATAGAAATTTAAGAGAAAAATTGTGTTCTTACAAAACTCACAAGTATTTCTTAACTCAACTTCTGTTTTTTTCTTTCTTGATCAACCCCTTTTTATACTACATTTGGTACATAATAATTAATTGCTAATGCATGAACTTAGCTATGAACTTAAACACTCATTTAAAATTCCTAGATACATGAATAGAACTAGATTCATCCACAATAAACTTTAGATTCATGTAGATTGATATTCATCAAGTCAAGATTCATTGAGTCTAGATTAATATTCTAACAATCCCTTGGAGACTTGGAGTTCAAAACTATTTTCCTTTACAATTATAAAAGTTGTTTAAAGACAGAAGATATATTTTCCCAGGATGAACTTTGGTTTGAATTATGGTTTCTTACATAGAGTAATGATGTAAAAGAATCCAGTGATATTCAATAAAAGAATCTGATGTTTAAACTTATGCTGCCAATTTGATTAAAATCTCACATGTTTTCTATATCCACAACGTTAAACCCATGTCTTCAAAGGCACTTGTCTCAGGATAAACATTAATGGCATATTTGGTAAGATAGAATGGACAACACTAGACATTAATATAGAAGAAAAAGAAGTTAAAATCTTGTCTATTGTACAATCCAGTCCAGTCCAATACTATAGGCAACATGTTGTAAGAGTTGAAACCAGCTGCTTGAGTCTCTTCTTTTCCTGTTTGCCTGCAGCTTCTCGACTAGAAGATCCTGTTCCAGAGCTTCCTCCTCTAAGAGTCAAGGATCTTCCTGTAATCAATGTACCGAATGAAGAGATGTTCTATCAGCTGATAGCAGGACTAGTCGAAGAAGCCAGGACTTCTTCAGGCGTAATTTTCAACTCATTTGAAGAACTTGAACAATCTGCAATTGCTGCAGTTCGCCAAGAATTTCCAGCCCCAATATTCCCAGTTGGCCCATTTCACCAGTACTTTCCAGCTGCTTCAAGTAGCTTACAACCAGATGAGAGTTCTATTTCTTGGCTCGATAAACAAGCCCCTAAATCTGTAATATATGTGAGCTTTGGAAGTATAGCCGCTGTAAAAGAAAATGAATTTTTGGAGATTGCTTGGGGGCTAGCAAATTGCAAGCGTACTTTCTTATGGGTAATTCGACCTGGATCAGTTCATGGCTCGAAATGGCTAGAGTCATTGCCTAGTGGTTTCTTAGATATGTTGGGTGTAAGAGGACATATTGTCAAATGGGCTCCTCAACTAGAGGTGCTTGCACATCCTGCTGTAGGAGCATTTTGGACTCATAACGGCTGGAACTCAACTCTAGAGAGCATTTGTGCCGGGGTCCCTATGATTTGCATGCCATGTTTTACGGACCAGTTTGTGAATGCAAGGTATGTTACTCACGTTTGGAAAGTCGGAGTACAACTGGAGAATGTCTTGGAGAGGAAAACTATTGAGGAGGTCATCAGAAGACTAATGGAGGATGAAGAAGGTGAAGAGATTAGAAATAGAGCAGAGGATTTCAAAGAGAAGGCAAATTTTTCCTTGAGGCGTGGTGGCTCCTCGTATGAAACTCTGGAAAGCCTAATAAGCTGCATATCATCATCTTGATTACATTGAACATTGATTATAACACTTCACCCGTACACTGGTTCGTAATTTCCCTCTACATTTTTGTATTGAACTGTTACGATTGTTTTACATGTATTTATATAAAACACATCATCTTTGTATCTGTATTGTGTTCTACAATATCTTGTATAATCACACTCTTGTATTGGTGCATCCTTGTCATGGTACTACAGGATTTACTGCAGTGATATTAGGATTACGTAATACATAAATGAAGATGCTTTAGTTTCGAACAAAATGATCCATCTGGTAGCCTAACCTAGACTAGTTACTGTATTTCCCGGAAAGAAAACAATGTGCTGTCATAAATTTCGAATTTATTTGTCCTCGATCCTATTCCATTCTTAAAATGGGAAGTTCAACAATTGGATTTTTTGGATATTGGATGGTTTTACAATTGGTTCGTGATCTGCCAGGTAAAAAATTAAAACTTCAATCTCAATTCAATTCTATGACAACATTTATGAAAGCCATGCATCTAGTTTTCTTCGATGGAAGTTTGATTTTCCCATAAAGTATTCTAATTTTTGGTCTAATTCTTGTTCTGATGGTCTAGTTGGTGTAGATTTGAACATATTTACTTCATTTTCTCCAAGTATTGTAATTCGGTTATCACTTGTTTTGAAAAATGATTGCGCATGTTTATCTGCTTGATTAGAAGAACCATTTTCTAGAGCTTCCTCCCCTTAGTGTCAAAGATCTTCATGTTATTATGAACTACTAGAAGGGATGATACCAGAAACCCAAGGCTTATCCCACTAAACGAAATTCATTTTAACTTGAACTTGCCACACTACACCAGGACTTTCCAATCACATATTATTTATTTCTTTATTATTTCTGTCTCCATGATAAATGTTTATAGTCTTAACACAAGTAAATTGCTGACAGAAAGCCAGAGTCATATTTCTTGGCTGGAATACAAGCACTCTATTCTCTCATCTGGGTGAGCTTTGTAAGGATTGGAGCGATAGACAGGAAGTGTTGGGAATATAGTCAAACGTGCTCTTCAAAGGAAGTATTGTGTGAAATCATCTCGTCTTAAAAGTTGTTACTTGAACAACGAAAACTCAACCGTACAATATTAACCACACATATCTTCATCAATCCACCATGGCAACACCTAGCATTTCAAACCAAATTCAAAAGTTTGACAACTCAAACCCACTTAAAAGATAACCACTGAACTACTAGACAAAATTAAAAAAATAAATAATTTAAATTTTTACATCTATTTTACACTTCAATATGTCCCAATAGCTTGATTGCTATTCTACATTGAAGCAGATACACTTCTGGTAGATAATCAATGCGGTAAACTGATACTTTTGGTTCAAAGTCTCCTATTTGTGCATTAATATCTTGATGCCCCTCGCTACCGAAGAATTCTAACTACTCCTGTTGTAACGCATATTGCAATAATCTATGGCTCACATTCACCCTCCAAAGGAACAAATTCTAAGGAGAGTGAGTCTACACATATCTTTCAACATATTATGTTTCGTTCACCTTATTGAACACGTAAGTTTGGGTATGCACGTGCCAGGAAAAAATTGAATGGCGACAAAAGTGCATTATTTTGCAAAGTTTAGAATCCCGGGCTGTAATTTTCCCTATAAAAATGTAGCCTAGTTGAATATATTGTGGCTAAACTATCTCCTCCATTGCTCAATAGGGTGTTGTACTTGATGGATAATCATGGCCAGAGTATCCAGCAATATACTGAAAGATGTCGTTTAGTACTCTTTCCATTGCCATTACAAGAACATATAAATCCCATGATTCAGCTGGCCAACATCCTCCACCATAAGGATTCAATATCACTATCATTCACACCAAATATAGCTGTCCAAATCTCTTCAACTACCCTCATTTCAATTTACACTTGATCCCTGATGGCACATCAGAAAGTGAAGAGCACGTGTATCGGTCCATTTCGTGACAGATGTATCGGTCCATTTCGTGAAATTTTAGCTCAATTATCTTCTGATGATTCTATAGCATGTATAATTACATATGCTATTTGGTATTTCACACAGGAAGTGGCTGACAACCTTAAGCTTCCTACGATTGTACTCCGCACTAGCAGTGTGGGTTCCTTTTTAGCCTATGCTGCTATGCCACTCCTTCAAGAAAAGGGATACCTCTCCATGAAAGGTATGTTTTATTTTTTTTTGAATATTTGTTTATAAATCTTTGCAAGTGTTAAAAGAAGGAAGCAATAATTCTTACTTTACCAAATGATTGAGCCACATGTTGTGCTTATATGTATGTGTGCGTGTGCGTGTGAGTGATATACGTTTGTAATTAAAGCTTTGATTAGTGAGTTGATTCTTGAACTAGATAAATTTATGTTTTATCTCTTCTATTTACTTTTCATTTTTGGTGCATTTATCAGAGCGCAGTGGTGATTTTCCCCAACACTTTTATAACCTCTCTTTCCCCCCGGAAACTCTATGATCAGTTCGTGGTCAGAATCCATTTCTTGATTTATGGTTTGACCTAATTCTTATCATCCATTTCTTAGACAGACTCCGAAATGGATGAACCAATTGTGGAGTTCCCACCACTGAAAGTTAGGGATATTCCAAGGGTTGAAACGCATGATCCAGAGGGGGTGAATCAGTTCCTAGTGAAAATGGTGGAAGGAACAAAGAAAGCTTCAGGCATCATTTTCAACACCTTTGAAGAACTAGAAGAGTCCGAACTTGCCAAACTTGGTGAAGAATTTACCGTGCCTGCTTTTCCAATTGGCCCGTTTCATAAATACTTTTCAGCCTCTTCGAGTAGTTCATGGACACAAGATCATACCTCGATATCCTGGCTGGATACACAAGCAACCAAGTCAGTAATCTACGTGAGTTTTGGGAGTGTGCAACAATGCATGAAGAACAATTGAACGAAGTGGCTTGGGGGTTGGAAAATAGCGAGAACCCATTTTTGTGGGTTGTTCGGCCTGGATTAGTCCATGGCACGGAATGGCTTGAAATCTTGTCGAAGGAATTCTTGGAGGCAAAATGAATGGGGTTTATATTGTAAAATGGGCACTCCAACAAGAAGTTCTATCTCATCCAGCCATAGGTGGGTTTTGGACTCACAGAGGATGGAATTCGACTCTGGAGAGCATTTGTGAAGGTGTTCCAATGATATGTTCACATTTCCGTGGAGATCAGATGGTGATTTCCAGATACGTGAATGATACTTGGAAAGTTGGGATTAAGTTGGAAAAAGGGCTCGAAAGAGTCGGAATAGAAACGGCAATTCGAAAACTGATGGTAGGAAAGGAAGGGGAAGATATGAGGAGGAATATAATGAGTTTGAAGGAGAAATTAGATCATTCTCTGAAACCAGGTGGTTCTTCATACCAATCACTTGATAAGTTGGTTGATTTCATTACATCTTTCAGAACTCCCGTTTGATCCTTCTTGACCGTGATTTTGTCATCGTTTGATTGCATTCAAAAGAGTCTATGTAAGCCTATAAATCGAGTCTCTCTCATTGTAATTCTCAAAAGAGTTGTACAAGTTCTATTGTTCGTGTCAATGTTTTCTATCTCAGCCATATTCTGTTTACAGTTTGACACAGATTGTTACGTGTATGTGTTTCTGCTGTTGTTTCCTCTAGAATGGCTAAAATCAGTCCATCTTGAAATATTTATGTCACATTTCATTTTCAACTTCCGTAAGTTCCATGTATTGATAAGAAGAAATTTATTGAAGAATACAAAACTAACAAATTTTCATTTGCATAAAAATCACTCTCTTTACTTCTGCACTGTGAAATTCCTGTTGGAATGTAAACCGAAGACAATGCTAGAAAAACAATAAATTTATATATGTATAATTCTGAAACTAATTACCATATTACAGAAAAATAAGAACTTGAATTTCAACAGAAGATTGAGGCTAGCGTGGCGCTATGTCCTATAACAGAAATTCGCCCCTAATCTTGTGCTTGTAGTTCAATGAGCATCTGCTATCAGGATTAAACAATCTGTAACCAAGAATTTTGCACTTGATTCTTGGCTCTGGCGAATTTAATAAGTGTTTCTTCTCTCAGTTTTCGAAGGATAGAATGTAGGATTTTTTCATACTTTCAAATTGACGTCTTTGTTCTTTATTTATATAAACTGACAGTCGGTTTTTAGTCCTTATCTCCAGAATTCGGTTAAGCAAAATGAAAGGTTGTGTTGATCAGACACAATTGTTCTTGAACCCGAATTCTGTTCAAGTGTAAAAAGAAATTAAATTGGATTTATGAGACCCCAAGAGGCCCATGGCCCATCTTTTGACAATTAAATAAAGGGTAAATTCAGGGTCAGTCACTGTTTGGGCACTTATCGGCTCTAAAGTCATATGCTCAAAATTTACTTTAATTAAAATCACATTTTAAAGCTAAAAGACCAACATACCCTTAATTGTAAAAAAATGTTATGATACTGTTTTTTGTGATACTGTTTTGTTGTAATACTATTTTTTGTGATACTGTTTTTTTATAATATTGTTAAACCTATTATTTTGTACTACTAATGAAATATTTTAAGAACAATATTAATCTCTACTAATTAATTCGTCTATCTATCATTAAACACCTTATATATTTATATTTATCTATCCAGTGAGAATCTATGTTCTAATTCAAGGGAAGAATTAGAAACATTGCTCATAGTTTTAGATGAGAACCATTTGCGTGACTTCCTATTAACTTGAGAATGATTAACAGTTCTTCTTTCTTTATCTTGGCATTGCTCTGAAGTATGTGTTTGCTTTTAAGGGACTCAGATACTTTGGAAAAGCTTTAATTTACAGCAAAATGATGTACATTTATTTGTGATATTGTTTTAGAGGAATTGTGATACTGTTTTGAGAAAAAAATTAAAGATTGCTATTTTAAGCTAAAGAGACGACTTCAAATAAGTAAAATCCATTATATATAGTGGCAAAACCACTGGTCTTGACCGTCTCGTCGAGACCATTCCGAAAATATATTATAATAAAAATTCTGAGCATGTGTGCAATTCAATGTTCATTTTATTTGATATCTTGTTTTTTGTGATCTTTGCTTTTGCATAATACAATATTCAAACAACACACATGACTATGATATTATGTTTTTATCTTTGATACTATTTAATTAATCATATGTTTTGTTTGATACTGTATTATGCAAAACTGTATCATAGATTAAAATATGGATTAAAACAGTATAAAATTATATTAATGCACATTACCTAAATAAAACATTATCATGGATTAAAACAGTATCATAGACAAAATTAAGACATTCAAACAGTATCACGGGTTCAAACATTGCCATAATTAAACAAAGATCAAAGATAAAAGCAAGGTATTATAAATAAAATTCATTCTACATAGATTTAAAACAATATCATGGATTAAAACAATTATGGATTAAAATATACTAATGCACTAATGCACATTACCTAAATAAAACAAGATCATGGATTAAAAGTAAGACATTCAAACAAGATTATATGATTAAAACAATATCATGGATTAAAACAATATCAAAATATACTAATGCACATTACCTAAACAAAAACAAGATCATGGATTAAAACTAAGACATTCAAACAAGATAATATATGATTAAAACAAAGATTATCATGGATTAAAATAATATCAAAATATACTAATGCACATTACATAAACGAAAAAAATAACATAGATTAAAACTAAGACATTCAAACAAAGATCATAGGATTAAAACAATTATCATGGATTAAAACAATATCAAAATATACTAATGCACATTACCTAAACAAAACAGTATCATGAATTAAAACTAAGATATTCAAACAGTATCATATGATTAAAACAGTATCATAGATTAAAACAATATCAAAATATAGTAATGCACATTACCTAAACAAAACAGTATCATAGATTAAAACAGTATTATAGACAAAACTAAGACATTCAAACAGTATTACACATCGAACTTTTTCATTCCTATAGAAATTCAAGCTACTAATTACAATAACAAATCATGACAACTCTACAGAAATTCATCAAACAAATCTTCCTTAATATTTTCTATAATACAGTATTATGATACAAATGTGTTTATGATAATATTTCTCATTCTTGATTACAAAACTACCCATTACAAACCAAACATTCAACAAAGAAGTGAAAATGCATGCTAGCTGCAAACAGTATAAACCAACGAAACTTTCCTATGTGGAAGCAGGAACCACAAAGGAAAAATAAGAGGTTTACTCAACCTCCAGCACCTTTCCCCAAGAAAAAACAAAGAAAAATAAGAAAAAACCAACAGATGCACGAATAGAAAACTAGGATCAGACTAATAATGAATTTTTCCATCTAGGACAGTTCAGAATTCAAGTGAGCAACAGTCTCCAACAGAAAGTTTGAAGGGAAAAACCATTCTTAAGGTTATTGAAAGGAACATAATCAGTGGATCCAGATCTCAACAAACACGATATAACAGTTGCTGAAATCTTGAAGATTATCTATAGAATCTGCCGCGTATTCTAACAGGAATGCAACTCTTCATTCAATATACTTTTACAGAAAACAAGAGCTATAAAGGATTTGTGCTTATAAATTTTCAGATTTTGCGAGAAGATGCTTAATGGAGAAAAAAAAAGCATCGTTGCTTAAAGAGATTGTAAAGAAAAAAAGAACACATGAAAAATATCACAACATAAAAGCAGAAAAAATCTGGCAGGTGGCTATGGGTTCCATGAAATCCGACATGTGGCTATGGGTTCAATGAAAAAGATCTCCAACAATTTCTGCAACTTCCAAGTTCACTCCATCACCAAGAAAAAAGTTTTGGTGCCGAGCCAAATTTTGATATGATGGATTCAGATCTGAATAAGATTTTGGAATGTTCTCTGAACTCGGCGGTGGCTGCGGCGACGGTGGTGGTGGTGGTGGTGGAAATAGTGGTGGCTGCGGCAGTGTGTGGGAAATATGGATCATAGGGATAATTTTGGAATTAATATAAAAATTTGATGAAAGTATGACTTATTAACAATTTTGAAATTTGTTTTGACCTAATTTGAAACAAGTCACTTGTAGATGATTTTTAGATAATTTTTTCTTATATATATATATATATATATATATATATATATATATATATATATATAAGCCCATCTATGTGGGCTTTTATCCAATTTAGTAAGTGTGTTGTCTCCACACTCATAAACACTTATATTTTTCTTCTTCTATCCGATGTGGGATTCCTATCACCTCTATTTCTCTATTTATATACAAACTACTCCAACAATTCCTTCCACTGCATTCCTCAAATCAACATCTCCAGCTTCTTTTCCATGCCAAAAAGACTTCCAAAAATCCTCCATCATCGTGTACGCTATCTACATTAGAGACCATTGGAACTCGATCAATCAAATCGTATTAGAGTATGAAGAACCACCTTTACTAATAGTCTTTCTTCCCAAATCTTCCATATGATCAACCTTATTCAAGAACTCGTCCCTTCTCACCACCATTATATACTTAATCATCTTCTCTATTATCATTCTATCACAAGTATCTTTCATATCTGATCCAAGCTTCCAAATCTCACTAACAAACCTACTATTTATCGTCTGATCTCCAACATAAGGCCAGTAAATCATAGACGTGCCCACCACTACATTCTCCAGGATCAAATTCATCCACTATGCACCAACTTCCGGATAGGCTTAGATTGCCTCTTGTAGAGCCCATCGCGCTAGGTAGCCTCTTTCTTTCGTACATTCTAGCTTTATCGGAATCTGACTCTCTCCACTATTTTTTCAGTTTCAGTATCCGGGGCCAGACTGACAGAGAAAGCCTAGCACTAAGTGCAAACTCCGGTCCAAAATGCATGAAGATGAGTTGCCGCAAACTATGGATGGTGTAGAAGATTCACTTCGAAAGGCTATCAATTGAAACTTTTAGGTGTATAGATATAATGAGTGCAAAAATCCGGGTCCAATGAAGAACAAATTTGGAATGCGCTTCTATATTTGAATGAGCTGGCTCTAATAACTCTTCAAATGTATTGAATATTTATCCTTTACTTGTTAGTAAATCAAGCCAAAATTTATATCAACCCTAAATCTTTCATCTTGGAATTTTGTGATTTCCATGTTTTCAATAAACAACTAGGTGCACTTGATCCATAGATGATAATTAAAGAAATAAAACTTGTAAGATAAAGAGAAACAGAAAAAGAAGAAATTGTTCTTTCTCTTCACCTCTATGTAATTGAACATATATTATTTGATTGAATAAATTCAAATTTATAGGTACATAGAGACAATTTTTAATTGGCCTTAAAACTATCCACATTATGCAATGAAGAAATTGCCACTTCTCAATTGGCCCATTGGATTTTAGCATTATAAAACCACTTTAATTAATTCCTCAATAATATTGGCCACAATTAATAGGTCTTACATTCTCCCACTTGGTCTATGTAATATTGCTTTGTTATGTGATTTTATAACATAATGCGCATATCATGAACTAAAATATCTTTTACATTGGTCACTTAATATATCATCCTTAAGTAAAGACCAGTAAGAGTCATGGTGGTTGTACACCATCATTTTGACATAATCCCTTCCATGTACTACGATATTAGTTTTCACTTAACATGATATGTAATGAGAAGTTCGATAATTGTATAACAATAATGTCTTCGTAAAGACTATCTCTGTTAGCATTCACATAACCCATTCATAACAATTAAGACATGAATAATACTTGTCAAAAACAATAGATAAATGAGCTCAGGCTGTCCAATACATAAACATCATAAATTACATAAGAATGATAATTTTCAGTAATGCTTATTCTTTCGACATGTTCATTAAATATCTTTGGTGGCAATCCTTTCGTTAGTGGATCTACAATCATAAGATTGTTGCTAATTTGAGCTTCTTCTTTAATGGCAAAGTACTTCAATTCTATATGTTTAGCACCTTTAGAGTATTTGTTATTCTTTGAAAAGAAGACCGCTGCAGAATTATCACAATAAGTTTTAGTAGCTTGGCTATACTTTCAACAATCCCAAGTTTTGAAATAAAGTTCAATAGCCAATTTCCTTGAACAGTGACCTCAAAGCATGAACAAAATCGGCTTCCATAGTGGATGCAATAATGACTTACTGCTTCGCACTTTTTCATGATATTGCCCCTCCAGCTAAGAGCAACAAATAGACAAGTGTGGATTTTCTGGTATCAACACATCCAGCAAAATCTGAATTTATATATCTAATACCCTCCAAATTATCATATTTCCTATAGGTGAGTATGTTGTCTTTCGTTTCTTGCAAGTATCTCGATACTTTCTTTGCAATTTTTCAATTATCAAGTCCTGGATTACTTTGATACTTGTCCAGCATTTCGACAACAAAACTAACTGGTACAAGTCTGAACATACATTAAGCTTCCAACAACATATGCATAAGGAATAGTTGCCATTTGTTGACGTTCTAATTCGTTCTTTGGACATTGCATGAAACTAAAATTGTCTCCTTTCTGAATTGGAACAACACTTGCTGAACATTTGTTTGACAGCAAAACTGATGTATGGTCTGGTACAAGTCTGAGCATACATTAAGCTTTCAACAACAGATGCATAATGAATAGCTTCCATTTGCTGACGTTCCAATTCATTCTTTGGACATTGCATGAGACTAAACTTGTCTTCTTTCTGAATTGGAACAACACTTGCTGAATATTTTTCCATCTTAAATCTCTTTAAGACTATATTGATATATGATTTCTGAGACAATCCCAACAATCCCTATGACCTATTTTGGAATATTTCAATTCCAATCACATAAGATGTCTCTCCCATATATTTTATGTCAAAATTCTTAGAGAGAAACTTCTTAGTTTCGTTCAGAAGACCAAGCTCGTTAGTACCGAGCAAGATATCATCAACATACAGAATCAGAAAAATAAACTTACTCCTAATGATCTTTAGATATATACATCGATCAACGATGTTTTCCTTAAATCCAAATAAAGTAATAACATCATTGAATTTAAGATACCATTGGCAAGAAACTTGTTTAAGTCCATATATTGATTTCTTCAGTTTACATACCATGTGTTCCTTTCTTTCAACTGAAAAATGTTCACGCTGATTAATATAAACTTTTTTTTAATCTAAATTTCTATTTAGAAATGCAATTTTACATCCATTTGATGGAGCTCTCAATAATGATTACTACTAAAGCCATTATAATTCTGAATGTGTTTTTTTTAGAGACATGAGAAAATGTCTCTTTATAGTTAACGCCATCTTTTTTAGTAAAATTTTGGCTACAAGTCTAACTTTATACCGTTCGATATTATCATCAGAGCCATTCTTGGTCTTAAAGACCCATTTACACCCAACTCTTTATACAATTCAGGTAATTCAACGAAATCCCAGACTTCATTATGCTCCATATATTTTAGCTCATCTTTCATAGTATCTAACCACTTATCAGAATTAGCACTCTTAATGGCTTGTGAAAATGAAACTGGGTTGTTATTAACAATTCCTAGGTCAAATTCAGACTCTTGCACGTAAACCACATAATCATTAGGAATAGCAGGTCTACGCTATCTTTTTGACTTTCTTAGTGCTATTTTTTTTTTTTTTTCCATTTAGTGCAGGTTCATTAATAGCAACTTTTTTTAAAGTGTTTGATCATTCATTTGTTGTTTTAACAAATTGTCATGTCGTTCAACAATAGGAAGAACAACAACATTAGAAGAAGTTGAGGGCAAAGGAACTTGAACTCTAACTTCTTGAATTTCCACATTTCTTAGTTCTACACTCCCACTAACTTCGCCATTTTTAATGAATCTAGCATTTCCAGTTACAAAAATTCTAGTACTATGGTTAGGACAATAACATCTATATTCCTTTGATTTTTCTGGATAACCAATAAAGGAACCATTGATTGTTTTTTAGTCCAATTTTTTTTCATGTGGATTATAAATTCTTACTTCTGTCTAGCAACCCCAAACATACAGGTGCCTTAATCTGGGTTTCTTTCCAGTCCACAGTTCAAAATGAGTCTTTGGAACTGCCTTACTAAGAACCTTATTCTGTAAATACATGGCAGTCTTTAATGCATACATCCACAAATAGACGGGTAAATAAGAGTTGCTTAACATGCACCTAAATTTCCATTAGAGTACGATTATGCCTTTCACTTACACCATTTTGTTCTAGTGTGCCAGGCATAGTGTATTGAGCACATACCACGTCTTTCAAGAAATTTAGCAAATGGACCTAGGTGTTATCTAATTTCATTATACATTAATATTCACCACTTCTATCAGATCTAATAATTTTTACCTTTGTGTCTAATTGTCGTTCAAGTTCATTGATAAAGGTCTCCAAAACATTTACAGCTTGACTTTTCATGCAACAAATAGACATAGCCATGACGCAAAAAGTTGTCAATGAAAGTGATAAAATACTTTTCTCCACTAAAAGATGGAACATCAAAAGGCCTACATGTATTGGTGTATATTATCTCAAGAAGTTGTGTGCTTCTTGTGGCTCATTTCTTTATGTGTTTGGTTTGTTTACCCTTAATACAATCTACACGCTCTAAGATCAGCAAAATCCAAGTCAAGAAGGATTTTATTTTTTACTAATCTTTCTATCATTTCCTTGGATATATGACCCAAATGTTTATGCCACAAGTTAGCAGATCATTCGTTCAATAAACTACGTTTAGTACCAACATTATGATGCAAAGTTAAAAGAGTCTCGATAAAAAGGTTATCAAGCTTTAATTTGTATAAGCCATCACAAAGAATAGCAGAATCGATAAGATGGTTCTAATTTAAAAAAACTCAAACCTCCATTTTCACCATTATAGAAATATCCAGCAAAATCAAGTTTTGACTAAGAAACTAAATTGCGAGAAACATATGGTACATAAAGATTTTGAAACAAATCTAAATGATGTCCAGTATCTAAAATCAAATGATAGGTTCTGATGGCTTCAACTGGAGCTTTGACTCGATTGCTCATGAAAACAAACTTTTCATTTGGATTTATGGTCTAGATTGAAAGGAATCTTTACATCGTATTGAAAACATGAGTGGTACATCCAGAATCAATTCACCAAGTATTATAAGGAACTTCTGCCAATTTAAATTTGAAGCATTCATAAGCAATATGCTTACCATTATTTTTGAACCATGCCTTACATTTCAGACAGTTTTTTTGATAGTACCCAAGTTAGCGACAGAAATGGCACGTATCTTTCTTTGGTTCTTACTTGTGGATTTGGGCAAAATACTCATTTATCTTTAGTGGTCCTTGCTTAATGCCATTTCCAGACTTCTTTTTATATTTCTTTCTAACTCCTTGATGACTTACAAGATGAATAGAATGAGTTCTTTGATTCTTAAGCCTTGTCTCTTCTTACACGAACATACTGTGCAATTCATTCACATTCTATTTGTCCTTTAAGGTTTTATAGTTCATCTGGAATGGACCATACTCAAGAGACAAGTAGTTGATGATAAATTGTACTATGAAGTTCTCATTTACACTCATTCCAAGAGTCTTAAGTCTTGCTCCAATGTTACTCATTTCAATAACGTGCTCATACACGGTATGAGAACCATCAAATTTCATGGTGGTTAAGGTACCCATCAATGTGCTAGCAAGTGATTTATCAACTGTTGGGGACCGTTCTTTCAGAAATTTCATATATTCCTTAGAAATTTTAGTATTGGAAATAGTAGACTTGACGTTCTTTGCTAAGGTCATCTGCATAAACATTAGGCTCAATTTGTTGGATCTTTCCCAAGCTTTATGGAAAGATCTATCATCATCACTACTCTCATTAGTGAGATCAGCAGGTTTCTCAACTTGAAGTGCCAAGTCTAAGTCCAAAACACCTAAGTTGAACTAGACTTGTTTATACTAGTCAGAGAAATTGAGCCCATTGAACAGTAGTACAAATGAAGCATGTGAATGTAGAGACACGAGAATAGATACTGCAAAATATAGATGCTCGAATATAAATGTTTTTAGTTTTGACTTAAATACTTGGTTCATATTCATATAACTTTACACTAAATGTATACCGTAGTTCTCCTTTGAGTGATAAAACATTATACAATCATAATAAACATAATGATGCTAATTTTAGTTTCACTTAATTGGAAATTAAATATACTCTAATCAGACACGTATGATATCTTTGGATATACAAAACACATCTAACTAAGTATATTAAATAACTATGATCATGTTCAATATTACTAAAATCAATTGATCAACATTTGGACGATCCTTAACAATTTTTATAATCTATGAACTATACTCATGACAACATGACAACAGTAATTTTAATGTCATATTCATTTGTAAGTATCAATCTATCATTAGTAATTGACAAATAAATCATGTAATTTAACATGCGAAATACCATAAAATTTGGCCACTTTGATGACTAACAAACCATATTAATTGAATATTAAAATTACATAACATTATTGATATAAATAATTGAACTTACAAAAAATTCGATTTCGTAAAATATAAAACAATGTACAATATCTTTATCCATACCATTGATGCCAACATTGATGGGTAAAATTCTTGTATTAATATTGTCTACTAATTGGTGTTCAAACTTCTAGGAAAGATATAATTACGTTTCCATCTTGATCCATTTATATAGACAGAGAAAAAAAAAAATTGGTGGCGATTCAATTCTCTCTTTTCCTTAAGAAACATTATTAAGTGGTAACTTTTCAATTTAGCATATGACAAAAGGCAAGACACATAATTCCACATCAATTGGACAAAAAATTGGAACTTAATAAATGCTAAAGGTAAATTGGCAATTTGATGATGACGGAACCTTGATACAATGTTTTCAATCAAAAGAAAACACATATATAACCAACATGCATTATGATTCTAATTTATAGAATTACTGTAATTGCAGCGGAATAATAATTTACATAAAATTTTAGTTTCTAAAACAATACACTTAATAAATAAAAATGACAAGTTCTTAAACTATGCTATGATACCATATGTTAGTAAATCAATAATTTTATATAAAGCCAAAATTTATATGATCTCTAAATTTTTTGTCTTGGAACTTAATGATTTTTACGTTATCAATAAAATAATTAGGCGTACCTTGATCCGTTGATGATAATTAAAGAAATAAAACCTGCAAGATAAAGTGAAACCAAAAAACCAAGAAACTGTTGTCTCTATTCTTCTTTAATAATATTAATTGGACCACAATTAATAGGTCTTATACTACATTCAATACTTTTTCGATGTTAAAAACTTGGAGATGAAACAACAACTTTTAAATGTTGAGAGGATATTTTTCAAGATGACATTCGACTTTATTTCTTAACCCTCCAAAATGACTTATAAAAAATGAACAAAAAGACTAACTTTATATAGGCTTTACAAAGTGTGTAACTAAATTAATGCAAGTACTAACTATTAAATGCATATTTTTCTCCACATGATTCAATCATGAATCTATTTAATTCACTTGTACATACATTACAATAGGATAGATGTCTGATAGAGGCTCGACTCAGCCCCTTTGCACAATATGATCGAATCGCCTAAAGGAGAAAGCCAAGCTCGGCTCGTCCCTACAAGGGTGAATCGATCGATCGATTCGGCCCTTTGGCTCGTGGGTCGAATGAGCTGAGCCAAGCAGACCACAAGCCCGAGTTTTTTTATTTTTTATTTTTTTTTTTTTAACTTTGAAGTTTGAATATTGTTTCCAAAAATTTAAAAATAAAAAAGAAATAAAATATGAGATATTTTTTCAGTTAAAACTTAAAAGTTGAAATCCTCCTCTCTTTTTTTGGGTTTGGGACCGACTACTTTTAATGTAGGTGGGATTAAAATTACACACAAACAAGTTGTTACATGTACATTTTTGTAAAAGTAAGACGAAAATATATTTACGCAAACAATACTTACAAATAATTGAAGTATTCAAATCTTCAAATTCTTCAGTCATCGTTCTGTCCATTATATCTTGGATCCAAAGTTCAACATCCTTTATTTTTTTTTATTTTTAACTTTGAAGTTTGAATATTGTTTCCGAAAATTTAAAAATAAAAAAGAAATAAAATATGACATATTTTTTCAGTTAAAACTTAAAAGTTGAAGACATATTTTTTCGATTAAAACTTAAAAGTTGAAATCCTCCTCATTTTTTTTGGACTTCGGACTGACTACTTTTAACATAGGCAGGATTAAAATTACACACAAACAAGTTGTTACATGTACATTTTTGTAAAAGTAAGACGAAAATATATTTACACAAACAATACTTACAAATAATTGAAGTATTCAAATCTTCAAATTCTTTAGCCAACATTCTGTCCATTATATCTTGGATCCAAAGTTCAGCATTCTCCCTATACTTCAGACACATTAAGCTTTCTAATATGTCGACTTTAAGTCATGACCTGAAATCAGACAAGATCTTGCCACCTGTACTAAAAGCAGACTCCGATAGTAGATCACGTGACATAATTGAAACAATTGGATATTGACGTTCATTTTGTTTCTACCATGGTAGTATATCATGTCGTAGCTGATATACCTAGCTAACTCTAAAGATATATCAGTAGCACATGATCCTACGTTCGTAGTGCAAAAAAGAGAAGAAGAAGAAGAAGAACTAATAGCATGTTGATTACCCCTAACTGAACTAAGGTAACTCCATTAGTCATTATCGCTATGTGATGACGAAGCAGATGTTGGAACAGGGGTCTTCTGACGTTTCTACCGATCTTTTCAGTGTAGAACTCATACATTTCACATAAAGGTTTTTCTAAATTACCATACGTTAGTGGATTCTAGCATGTTAATTTTTTGTGAAATTCCTGTGATGGAAACTATTTGATACTAATAGAAATAACATAGAAAATTCTTCTCAATATTTCTTAAATTTAGTTTCCATCGCTAATATAATATTAAAAAAATAACAAAATCATTATACTTATTAAATTGTTAGTAATATAATAAAAATGATTGAGAACTACTGGATGAGTAGAATAATATACACTTGCACATGTATTTATTGCATCGTAACAAACTTTCAAAAAATTCTAACTTAGACAATAATTTTCCAATCATATATTTGTAAATTATATTTCGGACCATGTGAATGTTGGCCGTTATAATATACAATAATGCAATCTCTGTACCTTTCACAAAATGCGACACGAGATATGTTGAATTTCACCTATGGCCTACATCGGTGGAAAAACTTTTTTCTTCAAATCTATTTTCAATACATAGAATACTAAAAACATATTTTGTAGTGGGTGAGACCATAATATATTTAGGGGGCCATTTTTCTTACCAATAAATTTGACAAATAATCACGACCCTTAATTTAATATAATTTAACAGTCTAGATCTATTAAAATATATTTAAATCTTTATACTCACATTCAAACACGTATCAATAAAGACTTTAATAGAACTAGACCATTATATTAGTTGAAATTAAGGTCCGTAATTATTTGCCAATTGTATTTGTGAAACACATTGGTGGGTAAAACGGTCTTCATATAATTAATAGCATATCTAATTTTTTGTAATTGTTTTTCTATAAATTGTAGCCCATCTTTCACAATTAAATTGAAAACATGACATACACAACGAATGTGAAATAAAATAACATTAAATTGCGGACGTAAATGTTAATTTAATTTTTAAATTACAATATTGTTGGGGCAACATTGTCAAAAGTAAAACTACATATCATCGTTTCGCAATTAAATTCACGTAAAATATCCATTAAAACATGAAAAATATTAACTATATTATGAGGATAATCAATTATTCTAAATGCTATTATTTTTTATGCATGATCCAATATTTATCAATGTAATGTGCAGTGACAGTCATACATCATTTGTTTTTATCACCGGACCATAAATCCAAAATAAAAGATAAAACACCGGTATAGTTATTAATATCACGTATAGTAGTTTTTTTTTTCTTTTTATTAAATAAAAAAAATGAAAAAAATAGTGTCTAATCGAATAATATTTCAAAAAAAGGTTGGTACCTTGGTTGGAGATATTTTTATATGAATTTTGTAAAATGAGAACTTTCCACAAAGCTAAGTAGAAATTCGGCACTTGCCACAAACTCTATCATGTCTTCGCAGCGCATGTTATCTTTGTGAATATACTCAATTGTTTAGATTGGGAGTAGAACTAAAGCCGACTTCGAAACATCCAAACTGGAGTTGGACATAAATTGATTCAAACCCTTTGTATTTGAACACACTTTTTGAAGTGTCTGTTTAGAAGAATTGTGTATATCCTCTTTTGTCACGCTAACTTTTTTTTTACAGTGTTTACACATTGCTTTGTACTTAGGCAATCTGGCTATTAGTATACCAATGGACGCCAAATCAAAATGCTCCTACCATCTAGCCTTTTGTTTTGGGCTTTTCGTTTAGTGCTCGAATTGGTGGTTGTATTATTTGTATGTTGGCTTCTTCTTTAATGTTTTCAACTCAATAGGATTGTTGCTCCCATAATCATCACCAAGATTTATATTGGTAGGAATTGGAATGTCATTAAGACTATTGAAATCATCATAACTTCAATTGCAAGTCATTCCGAATAATCTATACTACTTCTAAAAGGGGCTTAAATGGAGAAATATTTTTGGACCATTCTACCCCTACAATTTTTTTAAAATTCCATATTCACCTTTTGTATTTATTAATGTATAATTAATTATTAATATTTTATTTATTACTCTTTCATTGTTCATCCTTATTATATATTAAATTTTCAACAATTTAATAAATATACAATTAAATTTTTTAAACATTTAATTTATTAAATTAAATATGAAGGAGAAAAGATGATCTCATTTTTTTTTTTTTTTTTTTGCATTAAGTAGATAAAAGGAATGAGAAATGAGTTTCAACAAAAAAAAAATGAACGACAAAAATTGTAACTTTGTTTATTATCGCATTAAAATTCAAATAATAGTTGTCAAAACTGAAATAGAGATAAAATATTGTTTTTAATATTGATTATGAGCATGTTTGGTTCAGTTCTTTTTCTCAAATTTATTTTTAACCACATATTTTGTGGGATTTACAACTTTTATCTACTTTTCAACCACATATTTTACCAATTTTTTTTCAAAATCTTTAAACCCCACCAAACATATACTATAGTTTAGAATTAAGATGTGAAACTTTTTTTATTTTTAATTTAATTTAATTTAATTAATATATTAGAACGTTCTTCCCATCTTACTTATATCCATCAACAATATTCATCTTACTTATATCCATCAACAATATTCTTACTCTGTCAAGGGCTTGTTCGGCAGAGTTTTTTGAAAAAAAAATGGGGTTTTTTGGTTACTTTTTGACTTTTCAAAGTTTTTTGTAGTGTAAAAAGGGTTGAAAAGTCAAAAATTGTAGGCAAAAAAATGGATTTTTTTGAGAAAAAACTCTACCGAACATGATAATATTTTTACAACATAGACAAGTATTGACACTTCTTTAATTTTTACTTCTTACTCACATTTATGACATTTTATTTACGTCGTAAAATCAAACACGTCTAATAAAAAGAGAACATACACAAAGAATATTGTTCATAAAAACTACTACTCCAACAAATATACAATATCATGTAATCAATCATTACATTTTCTCATAATAAAATTAATAATTATTAATTTAATTCTTCGTAAAATGCATCACTGTAGATCATTAATACTATAAGATTTGATATCAATGATTCGTCAATCATCAAAGTTTAAATCACCAAAAAGTTTTAATTGAGTTCAAGTTATTATTGGTATTATCACCATATAAAACTCATCTCTAATTGTAATGTACATAAATGAAAAAGTTATCTTTTAATATTTATTTGTTACGCTTTTATTGTTTATTATTATCGTTCATTAAATTTTTAACAATTTATTAATGTATATTTAAAAATTTGTAAATAATTAATAGATTAAATTAAATATGAAGGTGAAATGATGGCCTCAATTTTTTTTGTTTTACGTAGATTAAATAAATGAGAAATGGACTTCAAAAAAATGAATGGAAAAATTGTAACTTTTTTTATTATCGGATTAAAATTCAAATCATGGGGATGAAAAAAAAAGATTGTTTTGAATACATTGGATTACAGATATTATAGTTGACAACTAATATATGAAACTTTTTTAATTTTTAATTTAATTAATAATACATCAGACGCGCTTAATAAAAAGAGAATATACACAAAGAATATTGTTTACAAAGAGTAACTAATCCAACAAATGTACAATATTATATAGTCAATCATTACATTCTCACCAATAAAATAAATAATTATTAAATTTTTTTCCGTAAAATACAACCTTGAAGATCCCTATTAATATATCATTAATTTCCAACGATTTGATATCAATAGTTCATCAATCATCAAAACTCAAATCTTCATTGAATTCAAGTTACTATTCGTATTACTACTATATAAAATCTATCTTTGATTGCAATTATACTTCTATAAATATAAATAAAATATCAACATCGAACTATATATAACAACATGTTATCAACAACTATAATTTTTTTTTTATCTTTATTGCAATTGCTATTTTAACATTTTAATTATTAACAATAAAAAAATAAAAAATTTGAAAATATTAAAAATTAACGATATGATTACAAAACCACGTGCAACGCACGTGTATTTAACTAGTTTGAATAAAGAAAAGACTAGAAGAAATAGTAGAAACTAGAAACTAGAAAATTAGAAATGTATAAATAAATAAATTAATATTGAAATTGGACAATAAATGATAAATAAACTAATAATAATATTGTGATTTTGAGAATTGAGAATTGATGTTGAACTTGAGTGTATAATAGATTGGGAGATTGAGGTGTGAAAAAATATATTTGGACGGAAGTATTTACAGAAAAGAAAAAAATTGCATTTTTTAAGAAAAAATTAAATAAATAAATAACAGCAAGAAGGATACGTGCCAATGGTCACAAAAATGTGACTGTTTGCCCACGAGCCATGAACCGACTCGACCCATGCTCGGGCTCATCCCACGATGAGTCCAAACCTATTATTGGTCGAGTCAAACTGGACTGAGCCGATGAGTCCACAAACTGCTCGGCCCATTTGCCAAGAAATATATTAATTAAATACATAAATTAATCCACAATATAAATCAAGTTGATATTTCACACATCCGAGACTCGATTTTAATGATTTGGAAAACGTGATCAGTCACATGGTTGACGCCGTAAAATGCCAGAAGGTCATGCCATCTAAAGCATCTGTCCATTCCCGGAACACTTGTTACCGGTAAATCCATCTCTTCTTTTTTCCAGTATGTCACTTTCTCCTTATCCTTTCCTGCATAATTCAAACTTAAACCTGTTTTATATCACTCAAAATCATATTTTTTTCAAAACTTGATAATTTAAAAGTCAAAAGTAACATTGAAATATTCTGCAAGTGGCCCACAATTCATTCAAATTGACTAAACAAAATGGTCCGCAAATAAGAAAATTCCATTCTTTGGATTGTTGCTGTCAGTTGCTGTTAGTTGGAGTTGGACATTGTATTAGTTGGGACAATATGGTCATTTGACTTTGTAAATCAAGGGCGAAAGTGGAATTTGATTTGTTTTGCAGAATATGGAGCTTGTGTTGTGGGCAGCAGATCTGAGTTATGTTGGCTTCCACCCCGATTTGAATACTTTAATGATATCAGACCGGCGCTAAAACAAGGAAATTGTGTGCATGTTGACTTCTTTAACTACTCTCCTTTAATCACATGGGTAAATTTGTCAATTTAATATAAAACAAATAAAAAAGACAAAAAAAATTAATGTACCGTCTTTGTTTTATACTAGATAGATAGATTTACCTTTGTTTTAAAATGAGATTGGAGTTCACGTTCAAAATTTAACGATCTTTTTTGCACAAAATCTGTTTAAAAAGACTATTTGTGTACCAAAAACATAGGTTCGAGACATTTTCACAAAAAATAAGAGGTTATGGATCAAACACGCACAATGAATATAGGATAGGAACCATTTGCGCAAATTTCACTTAAAAGAATGAATTAACAAGGGACGTTATTTTTCATCATTTTGCCAACACTATATAAATGTCAGACGTCAAAAAATGTTGGGACACACTACTTGAGGCTATTGTCTTCTTCTTCTTAATGGATAAACAAGGCCAGACCATCCTTCAACGGAGTCGACGGCGTCGTTTAGTACTCTTCCCATTGACATTACAAGGACATATAAATCCCATGATTCAGCTGGCCAACATCCTTCACCACAAAGGATTCAATATTTCAATCATTCACACCAAATATAATTTTCCAAATCTCTCCAAATACCCCCATTTCACCTTATACCAAATCCCTGATGGCTTATCAGAAAGTGAAGCTTCCACAACGGATATTATACTTCTGCTAAAACTTCTTAATGAGAAATGTGTTAAGCCATTTCTTGATTGCTTGGCTCGATTATTGTCTGATGATGCTGATGATCCTATACCATGTATAATTACGGATGCGGTTTGGTATTTCACACAGGCTGTGGCTGACAACCTTAACATCCCGAGGATTGTACTCCGGGCGACCAGTGTCGGTTCTCTATTGGCTTTTGCAGCTCTACCACTTCTTCAAGATAAGGGATATCTCTCTTGGAAAGGTACGTTTTAAAACCTTCATTTTTCATGTCCTAGTTCCACCTTAATCCTTGTGTTTTTGTCATTGTTATCTGTTTCTATTTCTTTGATCTTCTTGACATTTCTAGAAGGAATTTTCAATGAATCAACTTTCTTTTTGCCACCTCTCATGAATGTTTAGCTTTTTTCCTCACCAGTTCATGAATGTTTTGTGAACTGATAAGGAAAATAGGACCCCGTGCCTGAGGCCAGAATTCATTTCTTGATGTATGGATTTGAATAGTTCTTATCATCCATTTCTTGGACAGATTCCGAAATGGATGCACCAGTTGTGGAGTTCCCACCTTTGAAAGTTAAGGATATTCCAACGATTGAAACGCGCAATGCAGAGGGGCCATATCGGGTCATAGCTAATATGGTGGAACAAACAAAAAAAGCCTCAGGGCTCATTTTCAACACCTTTAAAGAACTGGAAGAGCCTGAATTTGACAAACTTCAAGAACAGTTCCTCGTTCCTACTTTTGCAATTGGCCCATTTCATAAATACTTTTCAGCCTCCGCGAGTAGTTTATGGACACAAGATCGTACCTCTATCTCCTGGCTGGACACACAAGCACCTAAGTCAGTAATTTATGTTAGTTTTGGAAGTATTGCAGAAATGCATGAAGAAAAATTGCACGAAGTGGCATGGGGGTTGGCCAATAGTGCGCAACCATTTTTGTGGGTTGTTCGACCTGGATTGGTCAATGGCTCCAAATGTCTTGAAATATTGTCGAAGGAATTGTTGGAGGCAATTAATAGAAGGGGATATATTGTAAAATGGGCACCCCAACAAGAAGTTCTATCTCATCCTGCCACTGGTGGCTTTTGGACTCACAGCGGATGGAATTCAACTCTGGAGAGCATTTGTGAGGGTGTTCCAATGATTTGTTCGCCTTTCTTTGGCGATCAAATGGTGAATTCCAGATATGTAAATGATATTTGGAAAGTCGGGATTATGTTGGAGAAAGGGCTGGAAAGAGTCGAAATAGAGAGCACAATAAAAAAATTAATGGTAGGAAAGGAGGGGGAAGATATGAGGAAGAATATAACGTATTTGAAGGAGAAATTAGATCTTTGTTTGAAACCAGGCGGTTCTTCATACCAATCACTTGATAACTTGGTTGATTTCATTTCATCTTTCAGATCTCCAGTTTGATCTTCATACCAATCCTTTATTTTGTTATACTATTTCTTAATAGTTTGATTGCATATTTTACAATTATTTCTAAGCCTATAAATTAGGTCTGTCTCTTTGTAATTCTTATAAATGTAATACAAGTTCCATTGTTCCTGTTAGAGTTTTATATCTCAATCATATTCTGTTTATAGTTTGAACTCGATTATTACGTGTATGTTTTTGTGCTGTTTTTCCTCTGGAGTGGCTAATCAGTCCAGCTTGAAAGAGTTGTGTCACATTTCTTTGAATTTCAACATTTGTATAAGTTTCATGTCTTCATAAGAAGTTAAGATTTATTGAAGAGTACATAACTAAGGAGTTTCAATTGTATAAAAAATCACTTTAAGTTCTGCATTGTGAAATTCCTTCCCTGAGCTTCTCAAATAAACTGCCCCAGTCTCTTTTCAACGCCAAAAAACTTGCTAAAATCCTCCATCGTTGACACACAAACAGTCATCACTAAAATTACAGTGGAGACCATAGGAACTCGATCAGTAGAGTCGAGATCCACCTTCACTAATAGCCTTTCTTGCCAAATCTGTCATATGATGAGCCTTCTTCAAGAACTCATGACCATTATATCCCTAATCATCTTCTCAATTGTCATTCTATCACAAGTATCTGTCATATCTAATCCGAGCTTCCAAATCTCGCAAACAAATCTACTATATGATCTGCAAAATAGGGCCAGATCTGCAAAATAGGGCCAGCAAATCATAGGCATGCCTGCCGCTATAATCTCCAAAGTTGAATTCCATCCACTATGGGTGAAAATGCACCAATAGCCGGATGGACTATAAGACCTCCTCCTGTGGTGCCCATCCCACCAGGTAACCTCTTGCCTTCATACCTTCTTCAAGCTCGACCACAATCTGACTATCCCTATTGTTTCCAGTAATAGAATATGGCCTCATATAACCCATAACAACCTCTTCCCACTACTCACCAGCCCATACCAGAACTCGAACAGCTTGTTTCAAGTTAATATGCTAACACTTCCAAAACTCACACAAATCACCGATTCAGCAACTTGTGAGTCGAGCCAAGTAAGGCAACTCTGATCTTCTTCCCAAAAACTGCCCACAAGATTTGAGGACTACATAGTCTTATGAACAATCATAACATTATGAGCTCAGAAAACTAAGTCTATTTATACGACTCGTTTTCAACAAGTTCATTAGAAATTCAACCAAAATGAGGAAAAAAGAATAACACATATAGAAAAACAAATTGCAAATGAGCTATCTTAAAAAAAAAAAAAAAATAAAATAAAAAATAAAAGAAGAGTTCATTACAATCATTAGGCTCGTAGAATTTAGTAAAGGGATGTAAGATTCTGAAATTTTAAAATTAGGCAATTGGGTCATATCGTTTTATCGTAAGGTCCAAATCGAAAGTTTAACAACCATCGTCATCAACATTTGAGACCAATAATACGTTAAATTTATGAAGTTTTACCCTCAAATTTAAATAATAAAAAATATAAGAGCAACCGCCCTGACAAGTATTTATTTTAATATTGAAAAAAAAATTATATAGAAAATTTATTTTTCTCATATATTAGTTTGGTTTAAAATATTTTTGTCCTCTTCTCGAACCGTCCATGCCCCTTAGTCATCTCCATTCACCTCCAACAGCCAGCTCATCCAAAAAGTGCACCCACTAAACTAATCAAGTATTCATGTTGCAATAGTTACAGATAGAGCTGGTAAATGGGTTGGTCGAGCCGGCCTGGCCTACTAGAGTAGACGTGCCACACACTTGAAACAATGACAAACCTACGTGCGTCACACGAAATATATTGCTTGACAGCTTTAAATTTACATCGAGCCAAATCGGTCTTAATTTTTATTTTTTCTTTTTTTAAAATAATTTTTTTATACAATCAAATACATTGCATCAAATACAATCTTAGAAAAACTTAGACAATATATATTTTGAGCTTTTTTTTAAAAAAAATTAATTTATAAACCCGGGACTCTCATGTATTAGTCAAAAGATAATTATCAATTTTCTTTCAAAATAATAATATTTTTTTGGTTAATTGTAAACTATTTCTTGAAACTTTTTAAAAAAATATATAAATAGTAAAAACATGCTAATCTTATTGCTTTGAGATATAAGCATGTTTGGCTTAAATTAAAAAATTTACTTGTAAGTAAATTTAAAATTAATAATTTACTTGTCACACCAAACATAATTTAAATTGAAACTTGAATTAAATTAAATTTTAATTAAATCTAAACAATTTTACATTGGAGCTTGGGATTCTTGGACTAATGTTTCAAAAATGACAATTTAAATTGGAGATTTGGGCTTAGAGGTGTCAATCCGAGTCTGCAGAACAGGTCGGCTCGCCTCTGATAAAGCCCGGTGAGGGCCCACATTAGAAAAATCCCGCGTCGTGGCGGGTTGTATGATGGGTCAACCCACCCACAAAAATTGAATACGAACTTCGCCTACTCATCGGCCCATCCGAGTCGAGCCCATGTGGGCCGCAGTTCAACCCGTATAAATAAAAAATTAATTTTTTTAAAATTACTAACTTATTTTACTTCAAAAAGAATGTTTACATTTATAGCAAAAAATATGTTGAATTACTAAATAAAAAATAAATAACAATGATAAATTCACATTTGTTATTTATAACAAAAAATGTTTACATGAAATTTATATCTTATTTTACATTGAATTATTTCTAACTTTGTGAATTTAAATAGAATGCAAACAAATAACAACTAAATGCATCATTATAGTTAAAGCACAAAAGTATTTTTTTTTATATTAAACGGGCCAGCGGTTTGATGCTGAACCACCTGGGTCGATGGTTTAGCGTCGTTCGGCACGTGAACAACCCGCCCTTTTCACGGGCTAACCCGTGGTTACGAGTCGATGCCGGTTTGATCGACCCACCTGTCTTGACATCTCTACTTAGGCTTAGGCCATTTTAAATTGATATTATTTAGATTATGTATTATGGCTATTCACAAAATGAGTGATTAGTGTAAAAAATAAATAAATAAATAATTGGGACAGTCCAACTAGCCCAGCAGGATAGACGGGCCGGGCCATACAAGTTCAGTTTTGTTTGGGCCAGGACAGCCTAATCCAAAATCTGGATTATAGGTTTTGCCACCTCTAGTTACAGAGTCCATGACGCCTCACTTAGTTACAACCACCAAAAATTAAGACTTCTTCTCAATAAATTTAAGTATTATTCAGTGAATTTATTTTCATCACATCATTTGGTCCAAAACTAGATAACAACTACGGCATGCCACTAACTAATCTACTTCTACAAAATACAATCGTCTCAAAATTATGTTGCCTGTAATCTTTTGTAGACATTGATTTTATTAGAGGTGTCAATCCGGTCGGCCCGCCTCCGATGAGGCCCGTAACGGCCAGCTGCTCGAAAAGGCCCCGCCATCGCGGGTTGCGGTTCGGGCCGGGGCCAAATTTTACCACGAAATTTTTTTCAAAAGCCCGGCCCACCCATTGGCCCATACGGGTCGAGCCCATATGGGCTGCGGTTCGATCCGATTCGACCCGTATGAATAAAAATTAATTTTTTTGAAATTACTAAAAAATTTAGTTACTTATTGTAATTCAAAAAAAAAAATATTTACATATATAACAAAAATGTGTTAAATTATTAAATAAAAATAAATAACAATGATAAATTCACATTTGTTAATTTTTAATTCAATTTCTATTTTTATTTATATATTTAAAGACTAAAATGCGAATACATCCATCACATCTTTCACTTTAAACTGTTTCTCTGCCATTTGTTTTTTTTTTTTTTTTAAATATCATTTCAAATATGAAAGTTTGAATTTTCTCCCATTTTTTAAAAAAAAAAATCAAAGCGGTTCACGGGCCGGCGGCGGGTTGGCCTCTTCGGCCCGTGAACGGCCCGCGGGTTGGCCTTCTCGGCCCGTGAACAGCCCGCCCAGTTCACGGGCCGGCCCGCGGTTCCGGGTCGATGTGGGTGGGCGATGCCGTTCGGTCGGCCCGCCTGCCTTGACACCTCTAGATTTTATATCCCAAATATACTAGATTGATTGACATGCAATACAAGATATAACAACTTGTACAACACACGTCGTCAAACAATACATTTTTTGTGCAACACAGCCATTGTGAAATGAGATTTAAAAACTTCACCATGATACATATTTATTCAATAATAAGAATATACTCAAATTTTTCAATCCTAACATCCACCAATTTTTTTCCCTTCAAATTGAAACCTACTGCAAATTTCCAAGACATTTTCTACTGAAAATCTTCAAATTATAAGCCAAAAAAGAAAACTTCAGATTGATGCTCATACAATCATGGCCCTTAAAAACTCAATCAGCCTGTCCAAATTAGTGTATGATGAACCACCTTCACTGATAGCCTTTCTTGCCAAATTAGCCATGTGATCAGTCCTCTGCAAGAACTCGTCCTTTCTCATCACCATTATATCCCTAACCATCTTCTCGATTATCATTCGATCACAGCTATCTTTCATATCCAATCCAAGCTTCCAAACCTCACTAACAAACCTACTATTTATCGCCTGATCTGCAAAATAAGGCCAGCAAATCATAGGCATTTCCACCACTATACTCTCCAGAGTCGAATTCCATCCACTATGAGTGAAAAATGCACAAACCGCCGGATGGGCCAAGACCTCCTCTTGAGGTGCCCACCCCACCAGGTACCCTCTTTCCTTTGTGCCTTCCTCTAGCTCCAACGGAATTCGACTCTCCCCATCGTTTCCAATAATAGAATCCGGCCTCATTACCCACAAGAACCTATGCCCACTATTCACTAGCCCGTACCAGAACTCTAACTGCTCGTTTCGAGTTAATAAGGTAACACTTCCAAAACTCACATAAATCACAGATTTTGCAGGCTGGGAGTCGAGCCAGGTCACACAGCTGCGGTCTTCCTCCCAGAAACTACCCGAAGCACGCAAGGATTTGCTTGTTATAGCCGCCAACCGGGCCTTCAAATGACTGTGGAGTGGACCGACTGAATACAAATTTGGAATATGTTTCCGTATTTGATCAAGAACAGGGCCTTCCAAATCTTCAAATGTGTTGAGTATGAGTGCTCTAGCTTTAGTGCTTTTTCTAGTCTCTATTTTGATAGATTGGAACCCCGGATCATTAACATCATTCACTCGTAAAAACCCTGGAAGGTCACGTCGCCGGAGAAACCCCTCCATTCCCGGCACACTAGATACCATTAAATCCATCTCTTCTTTTTTCCAATATGTCAATTTATCTTCATCCTTCCCTACACAAATACAGTAATAAAAATCAAAGTACTTTCAGCAGAGCACTTGGATGCCATGTACGAGCCACGTGTAAAGAAGAGACCGCGTAGGACACATTTGCCACTTCACGTCATAGCTTCATGCGATCTACATGAATCTCGTTAATGCCCAACAACCTTGGCATATAAGTGCCTCGCTGGGCGTGCTAAGCCACGCTAGCACAACACGGGCAGGGGGGGCCCATCGAGGTGGTCCCCATTTGGCGAACATATTTAACAAAAAAGACAAGACACTTGAATATTCTCATTGCCACATGGCGTGAGGGAGATTTCCACGTGTAACAATATCATTACAAAAGGAGCAGAATCAAATAATCAAGCAGAAATTTGTTTGATGACCCAAATCAATGAATGGTCGACACGTGTCCACAAGGTAAGATATGTTTAAAATACCCCTGATTCTATCTTTCCCATAAATAGGCCATGTTAGTTGAAGAAAATCGTATGCAATATGCAAATCCTAGTTAAAACTTTGTCTATTTATCTCTCTACATGAAAATTATATTTTATGGCAGCCAACTTAATCGTCAGAGTACAAACAATCATCGGGATAGAGGCATTTGTATGCTAACGGTGATAGAGTGTACATGAACACATGAACAAATAGAAAAGTGACAAGAGATCTATTGATAGATTAGTCCAGCTCCAACATAACCAGGTTTTCACATACCATACATGTTTAATTAGAATAATGTAATACCTTTTAGAGGGACCTCGCCTGCATCAATAATTTCTTGAATGCAAAAATATGCCCAGAAGGAGCACGCCGAAACAGTCCTGAAATAAATGTATGGAATTCCCATCTCTTCAAGCACAGGAATAGAAAAACTCAAGACTCCATCCATGATGACACAAGTGACAGGCCTTCGAGCACTGCCATCACTCAAGCGATCAGTGGATTCCATCAGCCTACGGAACTCTGGTCTTCCGGTTTCTTTCATACTCAACAAGATCTCCAGGATGCGTTCGCCTGCACGGGGGTGGTCTTCCGGGAGGCCATCGGGCATGGTGACAAAGCGAAAGCCGGGGTAGTGGGCGAAGTGAGACTGGGCGTTGGCGTGGAGGAGGAGACGGCGGTGGGTGAAGTCAGAGAGGAGCATGGTAACATGGAGGTTGTAGAGGCAGAGGAGCTCGGCAAGCTTGAGCATAGAGTTGACATGGCCCTGCAAGGGAAAAGGGAAGATGAGAATATGTGGTGGGAGTTCTTGTGCTGATTCTTGGTGGCTCATTTCAGTGTTTCAGTGATCCTAGCAAGTTTTGATAATGCCTATAAGATATGAAGGGGAATAGTATGAATTGTGATTGAATTAGGAGCTTGTTTGACAAATTTTAAAAACTCATTTTGGTTTTTTTCAACTGTAATTTTTGATTTTTTTAACCCACTTTTAACATAAAAAATCGACAATTTCAACTTAAATAAACCAATTTTAGTCAAATAAACCAAAAATTGGTTTATAAACTAGTTTATAATCTCTGTCAAACGGACTCTAGATTTCATGAAATCTAGTTGGACATTGGAAGGTATCTTTAGTATGGGATCTTGGAAAAAACACAATTTGTCCTGACCTATTTGTGATGCAGCAAGTTCATCCACGACCTCTTCTTCTTGTTTTTTTGTATTTATTTTATTGGGAAATTGGCGCAAATGGTCTCTAACGTATGACCTTAGTGCGTAAATGGTCCTTAACCTTTCATTTTTGCCAGAATGGTCCCTAACCCATCTATTTAGGTGCGCAATTGATCCTTTTCGACAGATTCCATTAAAATCCGTTAAAAACCTATTCATTAGATGCGCAAATGGCCCCTATCACTTTTTTTGTCTTTATTAGTAGGGGTAAAACTGTCAAGTTACATTTTTTTCTTTCTTTCAATTGGCGCAAATGGTTCTTAACCTTTATCTTAGTGTGGAAATGGTCTCCAATCTTTGTTTTTTGGCACAATAGTCCCTAACCTATATATTGATCCTTATTTAATGAAAAAAAAAAAAAAAAAAAAAATCCCTTAGTTTTAATTAAAGAAATTTGCAATGGGATTCTTAACTTTTGCAAAAAGTGAAAATGGGTCCGATACTTTAATTTTTTTTATTAAAAGTTAAAAGAAACTAACAAATTGATAATATACTAAATTATTTTGTATATTTTATAAACTATTATTTTGTATATACACACAATTGGTCCGATACTTTAATTTTTTATTTTGAACTATTATTTTGTATATAGGAATTGGTTCAATATTTTAATTTTTTTAATAAATTATTTTGTATATACACACTGATGTACATATATATATATATATATATATACATGGATTATTTATTTTTTTAACAATTACTAAATTAAATTTAAAAAAGAAAAGAAAAAAGAAACCAGACAAACGTTCTTCACTATCCCACCCCACCCCACCCCACATTTCACCCCACCCCACTCATAAAATCGACCAAATCAAAGGGTCCCCCTTGATTTGCCCTCGAAATCATGGAGATTTTTCTCATTGACACACTGGTGCCGGTAACAAGAGAGAAAATTCTCCCTATTTTCGACATGGGGTGGGGGGGGGGGTGGGGTGGGGTGGGGTGTTGGGGAGATGAATGGGATGGGTGATTTGGGTTTAAATATTTTTTTCATTGAGCTAGTCCAACTATAGTCCGATTGCCCAGCGGGTTAGTTATACTGGGCCAAATAAGCTCGATTTTTATTTAAATTTTTTTTATTGGGCTCGCCCGGTCCAGAGTCTGGGTTATCTGGGCTCGCCCACGGGCCATCCCATTTTGCCACCTCTAGTTGTAATGATAAAATAAAGTTTGAATTTTAAATAATATGATTAATTAATAATAATAAAATAATTTTAATTAGCACATTTGTAAATAATTATGAACTTAAACTTTAGTTATTTTATAATAGTTCATAAAATACACAAA
Source organism: Forsythia suspensa (assembly GCA_023638005.1). NCBI lineage: Eukaryota > Viridiplantae > Streptophyta > Magnoliopsida > Lamiales > Oleaceae > Forsythia > Forsythia suspensa. Next base: position 33,955,708 of record CM042666.1, read on the forward strand.
TAATTTAGTATATTATCAATTTGTTAGTTTCTTTTAATTTTTAATAAAAAAAATTTAAGTATTGGATCTATTTTCACTTTTTGCAAAAGTTAGGAATCCAATTACAATTTTTTTTAATTAAAACTAAGAATATTTTTGTCTTTTTCATTAAATGAGGATCGATTGCGCACCAAAACGTATAGGTTAAGGACTGTTGCGCCAAAAAATAAATGTTATGGACCATTTCCACACTAAGGTAAATGATATGGACCATTTGCGCCAATTGAAAGAAAAGGCAAAAAATGTATCTTGACAATTTTATTCCCACTAATAAAGATAAAAAAAAAAAAAAAAAAAAAAAAGAGAGAACCATTTGCGCACCTAATAGATAGGTTTTTTACAGATTTTTAATAAAATCGGTCAAAAAGAACCAATTGCGTACCTAATGAATAAGTTAGGGACCATTTGCTTATAATCATACAATAGAGACTATTTGCACCAATTTGCCTATTTTATTTACAAAAGCGTCTTTTTATCTTTTAACTTTATAGCAAGTTAAATGTCTTCGAGCGGACTTCATCTATGTTGCCATTAAAAAGGGACGTGGCCGTCACATGATAAAAATTTAAAAAGGCCCACTCCTCCCCACCCTCACTCAATAGTCAATATGAAACGTACATAGTTGAAAGAAGAAGAATTTTTATCAGAGTTTTCAAATGAATAAAATGTTTTTATAGAATAAAGTTTCAGTTTATTCGAATAAACAAGATTGTTCAGCAAAAACATAAAATAAGTACTTTTTTACACTATTTTATTCGAACAAGTAATGAAACATTTAAGTCCTCTATCAAATGGAATATAAGAAAGATGAACTCGCATTCAACTTCAATTGAAAATTTAGAATAAGCTTTTCTTTATTGCATCCTCTGTTGTTCCCATCTGGCACATAGTTTAAGGCGATGCTTATTCTCCAAATAACGTAATTGCTTCTACTTTTGTGCTTCAGTTAAAATCTTATGTACCATGTATCTGCAAATATGCCCAATAAAAGCCATTAGTAATTCATCAAAATTCGGGGTCTTTTAGTTGCAATAGTCACTTGGTCGATAGATGAACATTAGTGAATCAAAAGATTTGAAAGTGGAAATGGAAATTTGTAATCCCACATTAGATAATGAAGTACTAAAATGCTTATAAGTTATAAGTAAATTATTTTACAAAAGGAATTAATTTCTATCACTATTTGTTCAATACAACTTATCAAAACAGGACGAGTTTTCTTATACCGCTTTGATTGTGAGACGACATCTCCACCATAATGCAGATGAATCAACATGAATGAAGAATAGAACTCGATTATTGATGCTCATAGAATCATGGCCCTTAAAAACTCAATCAATCTGTCCAAATTACAGTATGAAGAACCACCTTCACTGATAGCCTTTTTCCCCAAATTTGCCATATGATTAGCCATCTGCAAGAACTCATCCCTTCTCACCACCATTATATCCCTAACCATCTTCTCGATAATCAATCGATCACAACTATCTTTCATATCCAATCCGAGCTTCCAAACCTCACTAACAAACCTACTGTTTATCATCTGATCTGCGAAATAAGGCCAGCAAATCATAGGCATTCCAACCACTACACTCTCCAGAGTCGAATTCCATCCACTATGGGTCAAAAATGCACAAACCGCCGGATGGGACAAGACCTCCTCTTGAGGTGCCCATCCCACCAGGTACCCTCTTTCCTTTGTACCTTCCTCTAGCTCCACCGGAATCCGACTCTCCCCATCGTTTCCGATAATAGAATCTGGCCTCATTACCCACAAGAACCTCTGCCCACTATTCACTAACCCATACCAAAACTCCAAGAGCTCGTTTCGAGTTAATAAGGTAACGCTTCCAAAGCTCACATAAATCACAGATTTTGCAGGCTGCGAGTCGAGCCAGGTCACGCAACTGTGGTCTTCCTCCCAGAAACTACCCGAAGCACTAGAGGACTCACTTGTTTTCACTGCCAATCGGGCCTTCAAATGAGTGTGCAGTGGACCGACAGAATACAGATTTGGAATATGTTTCCGAATTTGATCAAGAATTGGCCTTTCCAAATCTTCAAATGTGTTGAGTATGAGTGCTATAGCTTTAGTGCTTTTTCTAGTCTCTGTTTTGATAGTCTGGAAGCCCGAATCATTAACATCACTCACCCGGCAAAAACCCGGAAGGTCGCGCCGCCGGAGAAATCCCTCCATTCCCGGCACACTTGTAACCATTAAATCCATCTCTTTCTTTTTCCAATATGTCAATTTATCTTCATCCTTCCCTGCCCAAATACAGTAGTTAATCAACAGGATAATTCAATTCATCCAATATAACCAATTTTTCTTTATACTACCCACATATTTAATTGGAATAGAATAGTACCTTTCAGAGGGACCTCGCCTGCATCAATAATTTCTTGAATGCAAAAATTGGCCCAGAAGGAGCACGCCCCAACAGTCCTGAAATAAATATACGGAATTCCCATCTCTTCAAGCACAGGAAGAGCAAAACTCAACACCCCATCGATGATGACACACGTAACTGGCCTTCGACCACCGGCATCACTCAGGCGATCGGTGGACTCCATCAGCCTACGAAACTCCGGTCCCCCAGTTTCCTTAAGACTCATCAAGATCTCCATGGTTCGCTCGCCGGCGCGGGGGTGGTCTTCTGGGAGGCCATCGGGCATGGTGACAAAACGAAATCCGGGGTAGCAGGCGAAGCGGGACTCGGCGTTGGCGTGGAGGAGGAGACGGCGGTGGGTGAATTCGGAGAGGAGCATTGTGACGTGGAGGTTGTGGAGGCAGAGGAGCTCGGCGAGCTTGAGCATAGAGTTCACATGGCCTTGCATCGGTAAAGGGAAGATGAGAATATGTGGCGGGAGTTCTGCTGCTGTTCCTTGGTGACTCATTTCACTGTTTCGGCTGATTCTGGGAGATCTTAATGGCGGCGGCGGCGCGGCGGCGGCGGCGGCGGTGGTAGTAGCGTATATACGGTGACGACGACTAAATTCTGCAATTCAATTCAGTCGATCTAGGAAAATTGCTATTAAGATCAAGAGATGGACAGCAATTCACTGCTTACGTAACATGTAACCAATGTTACATATTTACCTACCGGGTCAAGGAAAATAATCCCCTCTCCACAAAATGGAGTGGATCTATATGGGGTGGAGATGTAAATGTCATATCTCATGTGGCCATTGGACGATCGACCGATTAAAGCAATCGATGAGCTAAACAAAGGATCCCTACTTGATATGAAACAAAAGAGGAACTTCACTCATACTGAAATACTCCAATCTTGTTAAATGCATAAATGAAAGTAGCTAAGAAGATTGTCCTCATCCAATAGCCACATGACATGTGTCATGACGTTTATATCTACTCTCTACTAAATCAGCCCTACCGTGTTAAAATTGAATGTTACATCAAATTTATCTATCATAAACTTAACTTTATTTTAAAATTATACATAAATTCATAAATTATATTTTAATTATATAAAAATTAATATCCGTCAATCAATACTAACGGATCAACTTATGTGATAATGTTGTGTGATTTCAATCCAAGTGGACAGATCGTTAACAAGTAATAAAGTGAGAAGTAGAGTGTCGAACCCACGAGAGCTAGTTATCAATTAACCAATTAATTTATAGTTCGAATTTTAATAATGCAAGAACACGAATTTGTTTATGGTTTTAATTTCTAACTATTCTAATTGTTTAATTAAATCTAAATTATCAAGAATTCAAACTAAATTTGTGAGAACGAATTCGAGTTTTACTAACACTAGGATTCACAAATCTACCTATATGTTCCCTAATCAATTATCCGTTTAATCGCTTTAGCTTATAACTACTTTGGATTGAAAATCGGTGATCCTAATACAATCAAAAGTATCTCTCGATGGTCAATTAATTATATATCGATATGTGAACCTAATTATCTCTAATTAAGCGTCGAACATAAACATATACATTAAAATCTCAAGAACACATAACCGGATTTCATAAAGCATAATAGTAATATCTATCTATTATTGGACCTTATGTTATTCAATACCACGTGCTTAATCTATATCGAATCTCTCGACTTCAACAAAGATCACAATATATTTTAATGGTGATCAAATATTAAAATAATAGAAATAATGAATAAAGAACAATCAATCCAAAAGCAATTAATTACTAAAATGGAAAAACTTCTAATTAATTAAAAACATGAGGTTTCATCGTTCATCATAGCAATAAGTAAATTAGCCGGACATGATTTCGATAATTATTAAAATTATTGAATTTATCATGTTCCAAATAAAGAAAAAGAAAAAATAAATAAAATTCGTGATCCCGGCTCAAGAATCTTCAATCTTATTCTTCAATCTTCGATTCTTCCTTTGTATCTTGTTCCCAAAATTCGCCTCTATGTATATTATTCGGCTTTTATACTGCTCTCCCCCAACTTCAAAACGTGTCTTTGATCTTTGTTTTATCTTAGAGTTGTAGAGTTTCATTTGGATCAAGAAACTGCCAACTAACTGCTCCAGAAAGCCATGCGATCGCATGGCTAAAAACCTTGCGATCGCATGGTTTGATCAACCAAGGTTCTGCTGATTTTCTTGATACCTTGCGATCGCAGCTTTAGATAACCATGCGATCACATGGTTATTTTGGTTGATTTCTGGGATTCCTTTCTTTGTTATTTGCATGCCAAACTCCTCAAGTCTCTTTGTCTGTTCAATTGAATCCCTTCTTTTCGTTTCTATCTTTTCGTTAGATCGACACTTAAATTTGACTTTTTCATAAAATAATAAAAAACAACGCGCCATTAAATTGAAAACAATAAAGAGAACTTATAATCGTCCTTTTTATGAGTTTAGATAAGTACAAATTTGTACTTATCAGATAACATGGCACATAATTGGCATTATAAAAATAAGGTTAATTACGCAAATGGTACATTGACTTTATTATTAGTTTCAAAACAATATTATGCGAATGGTACATTAACTGTATTGAAAATAAGGTTAATTATTTTACACTTGGCATTATAAAAATAAGGTTAATTCACAATATTATTTTTCATTCATACAAAACTTAATTTCAATCAGTCAAAACTAACAGATCAACCCACGTGATGAAAAATCCTTTTGGTTTTGCAAAATTACCACATCGAATTTCCATGGCGGTGTGGGATTGGTGGTTTCATTAAACTAGGGAAAGAAATACATATATACTGTCAAATTTGCATAAAGACAGGTGATCACAGGAGTACCCGCCAAGGCAGGAGGCTGTTTAGAGGGAAACGCTAATCCAGTCATTGCAGTAAGAAGACAGCACATACTATTTGGACAGAAAAGAAAAGAAGAACATCCAATCCATTACAGTAAGAAGGTTTTATTTCATTTGGATCAAAAACCTTGTATCAAAAATAAGCTTGTGAAATCAAGCCTTCTTGAATAAAGAATGTTGCTTTTCTGAATTCATCTACTCTTCAAATTTTCTATACAAATACATATATACTGTCAGATTTGCATAAAGACAGGTGATCACAGGAGTACTCGCCAAGGCAGGAGGCCGTTCAGAGGGAAACGCTGATCCAATCATTGCAGTAAGAAGACAACATATACTATTTGGGCAAGTATGAGTTAATAAAGGTTTTTGTTCTTTAACAAGAGTTTTGTTTTGATTAAGATCAATTTCAATTGATCTCCTAGCTGGTTGAGAAATTTCCAAATTTCATTGTTTTTATTGGAGTTATTGAAGTAGAAGGTTGATCTTTTACTCCTGCTGAAATAATAGCTGAGTGTTGATTTAAGAATTTTTCTGTTTTGGAATGATAATCCTTAAAGTCTTCTCTTAATTCTTCAATTGCATCTTTTAACTGTTTTATTTCTTTCAAAATTTCTACTTAAGACATTATTGGTTTCCAATGATGTTTTTAGCTAAATTGTTTACTGTGTCTCTAAGTTTTCTAAGTTCTCTTGTTTGACTACTTTCAGGAAGGTCATCTTTCCATCTAAGGATTGGATCTTTTCTCATTGATGAAGTATGAGTTAATAAAGGTTTTTGTTCTTTAACAAGAGTTCTGTTTTGATTAAGATCAATTTCAATTGATCTCCTAGCTAGTTGAACAAGCCACCAAATTTGTTTCTTTATGTTCAAGATAATCAGAGAATAAATGGTCAATCTTTATTCTTTTGGTTCTTTGACAATAATCATATTGTGCTGGTTATGTATAGTATAACTAACCATATATGATATTTAGAAAGGGACATTGTTGTCTTTAACTAAATATTTTCTTCCATAATTGAATATGAAGGAAAGAATTCTGTCAAAGTCTTGGTCATGAAGTCTTGGATGACATGTGAAAATTAACTTTCCACACGCAAGGTTTCCATTCAAGGATCCTAGACATCCTTCTCTTGGATTCTTTATTCTTTCATCAATCAAGCCCATTGAGATAGGTTGATCGATTTTGTCTGACAAAGTGCTACGGAGTTGAAGCCTAATAGCTCCTATTGTTACCCAAAATAGGTTTTTGTTATTATCTAAGTCAATCTTTTGCTTAGCTTTATTAATGTCTTGTTTTGTAAGAAGAGATATTTCTATCTTACCATAGGTGTGTTGGACATGTATGGCAAATTATTTCTGGGAGACTCCATAATAGACATGCCTACTTTTGTTAACAAATCTTTTAATAAAGTTGGGTTGTACAAAGACTTCACTTGGATCTAAAGTTAAATCCTTGTTGCTAATCTTTGTTAATTTCTTATCTAAGATTAAAATCTCTTTTGAAGTATTTCCTATTGACTCGTTTTGTTCAAAAACTTCGTCAACATCAAGTTCAACTGTATTTTCCATTTTTAATTCATATAATGATATATGACATAATGTAAGATAAATTCTTCAACACTTTCATCATAAAGTGCTCCGTATTTATCTCTCTTTTTTCTCATGTTAATTCTAATAGAGTGATGTACGTGTTCAAACATTAATTGAAATCTGTATTCTTCGTAGAATTCATACAAATTGTATTTATTTGTAAAAGAACTAATGTATGCATTACATATTCTACATTCAATCATGATGCATGATGATGTAAAACATAGTGCATAATAAATTCTTGTACACTTTTTTCATAAACGTGTAAAGCATTTATCATTCTTTGTTTCATTCTTTGTAATGAGATACGATGAACATTTGCAAAAATGTTTTCTCTGTATGTACTTTCATGAAATCTGTAGATTTCATATTCTGAAGTTAATGTGAGTATATGTATTTCACATATATCGCATTCAATCATTGTGTATAGTGTAAAGCATAATGCATTATAAAACATTCCATTTCGTAATTATACTTGGAAAGTTCTATTTCCATTCTGTTCTTATGGTGTTCATATGCAAAGCTATGAATACCTGTATGATTCATATATTCTCTCATCTATGTATAATTATCATAATGATAACTGTATTGTATGAAGTAACAGTCTATATTTAGTATGTATCTATTACACATTCTGCAGTGTATCATGTTTTATTTACTGTAATTCCAGGCTCTGATACCATTTTTTAAGCGCGTGCTTAAACATCTGTATTTATGCGAAAATTTATAAATCGTATATATATGATTTAATGCAAAGACAATAGTATCCATGGATGCAAACCAAGTAAAATAAGACAATGAAATAAAACCTTCTTACTGTAATGGATTGGGTGTTCATCTTTTCTTTTCTGCCCAAATAGTATATGTTGTCTTCTTACTGCAATGACTCGATCAGCGTTTTCCTCTAAACGGCCTCCTGCCTTGGCGGGTACTCCTGTGATCACCCGTCTTTTATGCAAATCTAACAGTATATATGTATTTGTATGGAAAATTTGAGGAGTAGATGAATTCAGAAAAGCAACATTCTTTATTCAAGAAGGCTTGATTTCACAAGCTTATTTTTTATACAAGGTTTTTGATCCAAATGGATCTACTGTCTTTGAGGTTTTTAGCCTCGATACATGGTTTTGGTGATTACAATATTTGAGAGAAAAACAAAGATGGCTTCAAGCAACTCTGCCTAAACTCTGAAGTGTAGTTACAATTTATAGAGGTCTTTGAAGATGCTTTACTTGCTGGCATCCACTTCGAATCTTCAACTTTTTTAAAGTTGATTGTCATTTGTCTGCCACTTGTACTCCACTTGTCTGCCATTTTCAAAAGATTTAGCTCTTGTTTATTCACGCGTTTTTAATAAAACAGAACTTTTACTTTATTAAAAGTCACGCATGTCATGCTTGTTAGTCTGAATAAAAGCTGTCTGCCACGTCTTCATTTTCACTATGGAGAGATTCCAATTTTGAAAATTCATCTGCAACAGCATCATTAATTGCTTTTTCTTTTCCTTTATCACTGTCTGGAATTTTGTCTTCTTTTTCCTTGGCGCACCATTTACACAAATGGTCTTTTCCAAGACTCTGTTTGAGATGTTTGCATAATTCTCCAGAATAATTATCCGGAACATTGAATGTTTCATAAAAAACCTTTTCAAAATTACAAATGGTTTTAATGTTTTCTTTTGACATCAATGACCTATTTTTACTTGTAACCAAAATAAAATCTGAACTAAAATTCACTTTTACTTTGGATTCAGCATTAATTGCTCTTAGACTTGTTAGGATTCTTTGAAAAGATAATCCTCTCCAGTCATTATTGTTTCTGTATCGATATCAATTGGTGATCCTTCAACGGGAATATCAAGATATGCAGTTTTTACAGATTTGATTTGGATGTGATGATATCTTTTGAAGAGGATATTATCTTTGTTCCAAAAAGGGATGGTACTGTTAATTTTCAACAAAAGCTGTAGATCTTGATCTTTTATAACATATTTTATAAAATCTTTCAATGACTAAAAGAGTATGTCATCGATTAATTTTATTTCTTCCAAGTCTTTTCCTGGGACAATCATTTTGACTAATCTGCAGTAAAATGTTGTTCTAACAAGATTTGGTTTTGCTCCAGCAACAAAAATGAACTGACCAAATTTTTGTCAAGAATTCCATAATAACAGTTTTGAGGGGCCGAAGCACCAATGATTCTGGCTTCTTCTTCAAGATGAATGAAGTCTTGAAAATGAATGTCTGAAATAGTTTGGTCTTCTTTTTTGACAGGTGCTTTTCCTAATCTTTTGAACCGAACAGGAATATTTTCTTGAATGGATTTTGTAACATCTTTGTAAGATTTGAACCTTAAGTCAGGAAAGACTGGTCTAGTTTGAAAGTCTGGAAGTCTAGGCCTTGACCTAATTGTGGATTGTTGGTAGTTTGGTTTGAGACTGAAATTTTCAAATGGGCTTTTGAAATCAATCTGAGTTTGTTCTTTATGATGATTAGAAAAGGCTTGTTGGGCTTCTGTAAGGGTTTTGAAACTTTTATGTTTAAAAGGTTTGTGTTTAACTAAAGGTTCGACTTCAGTCTAGTTTGTGTAAAAACTTTTGTTTGGACGATCAAAGATCACGTAAAACTTTTTGCCTGGCATGGAAGTTCCAATACCAACAAGAGTATCTTTTTTTCGGATTTGGAATATCCTTCTGTTTTTGCGAACAATCTGTTTTTTGCTTTCCAGTATTGCCACTGTCAATTCGCGGATTTTCATCCAATTTTTTCTTTTCAGCAGTATTGCTACTACTGTCAATTTCCTCCCCTTTTGAAGGAAGTTTCTTTTGTAACCGAAAGATTTTTTTCTTCAAGATAACAATTTCTTTTTGCCTTGTTGATATTTCCATCAGTTTGGTTTCTAATTGAAGCTCCAAGTCTTCAATTTGATCATGTATGTCTGTCATTTTGACCTACAAAAGACAATTCACGTGTCAAGGAATCAGCTAAAGAGTTTTCTTTACTTTTAATTAATTCAATATCAAAATCATATTGGCTAAACCACATTTGTCATCTGATTAGTCTACCTTGCTTGTAGTTTGGATGTACCTGGCATTTCAAAAATGATTTGCAAGTAGATGAATCAGTTCTAACAATGAACCTGTTAGAAATATTATACAACCTGAATTTTGAAATTGCTTTTTTCATGGCAAGAATCTCTTTTTCATTAATGTGATAATTCTTTTCAGAATTAGTAAATGTTCCAGAAGAGTAACTACAGAGTTTTTTCTTCTAGAGATTCACTGTCTTTTGCTTTAAGGACTGCGCCCCAAAAATCTTGAGATACATCTGTTTCAATTATCATTTTATCATTTTTGTTGGGATGATAGAGAGATGGGAGATTTTTATTTTATTTTTAATTTTTTGTACATACTGGCTATCTTCACTAGTCCAGTTCCATCTGTAATCTTTTTTCAATTTTTTCTATAAAGGACTTCTCATTTTTGCCAGATCTTTAATGAAAGATTCAGCATAATTTAAGCATCTTAAAAATCTCATCAATTGTTTTTGATCTTGTATTTTATTAGGAAATTCATTTATGTGGGTTAAGATATGTGGTTTTAGTTGCTTAAAACCATAAGCAATTTCCAAACCTAAATATCTTATTTTTTCTTTGAATAATTCTGCTTTTTTCAAAGACAAAACAATTCCATTTTCCTTGATTGTATTTAATACTTGTAAAACATGGTTTTCATGATCAGACTCATTTTCTGAAAACACAAGTATGTCATCGATATAAACACAACAAAATTTGTTATGCTTTTTAAAAGTATTATCCATGTGTCTTTGGAAGATACCTGGTGCCTGTTTCAATCCAAATGGTACAACTGTCCATTGGAAATGTCCTTGAGGACAACTGAATGCTGTTAAGGGTTTTGTTTTATCATCAAATCTGACTTGATGAAATCCTGATTTTAAATCAAAGGAAGAGAAGATATTCTTTCCTTTTACAAGCTGTAAAAGACTTTGCATATTGGGTAAAATGTACCCATCTGGTTTTGTGTATCTGTTTAGCATAGAATAATCAATAACCATTCTAGCTTTACCACGTCTTTTTTCTGCTTCTTTTCTTACCATGAAGGCAGGTGAAGATAAGGGTGATTTACTTGGTTCAATTACTTTTAAATCCAGTAATTCTTTTATTTGAACTATAAATTCATCTCTGTCTTTTGGACTATAGGCCATGGCTTTGGACCTAATAATCTTATCCTTGAATTCTTCAAAAGTTCAATTTTTGCTGTACGAATTCCTTTTATTGATGTTTTGATCTAAAGGATTTTCTAAACAACATTTTTTGAATAGTTCAACAATCTTTTCTCTGTTTGTGTTGATTTCAAAGTTTTCAATTTCTTCAGAAGTTGTGAAAATATGCGAATTTTTTGCAATATTCTCCTCATGAAAATGAGAAAAGTTTTTCTTTTATTATCAATTTTTAGAGAGTCTAAAAATTTTTTCTGCAGAGAATTAAAAGCAATGGCTTTTCTTTTCTTTGCAATACACAGTTTGTTTTTATTTAAGGTGAAACTGACATAATCAATTTCTTGTATGAAGGGATGATATAATTGACAAAAGTTATTATCAATTATAAAATCTATTCTAGTTTCTAACTGATAGATAGTAGGTATTTTAAAATAAAATGTTTTCATGGTTCCATTGTGTTTACCATAAATTCCAACATTTATATTTTTGATTACTTTTGAAGCAGTAATTGTTGATTCATTAGCAATTTTTAAACTTAAGATTTTTTCTGATTTTACCCAAAAGGATTCGGGTATAATCTATTTACTGGCAGTGCAAACTGATGCTCTAGTGTTAATGTAAGCATGTGCTGCAAAATTTCTGTATCCTTCAAAACTCAATTTGATAGGGATATAGATAGAGTTTGGATTCGTGATGTTCTTATTACTCATAATCAGAATACTCTGAGGATGAATAATTAGAATCAACATATGTAGTCAAGTAATACATTGATTCTGTATCACTAGGATCTTCTACGGGGTAGAATCCTTGTTTTTCAAAGGTTTTTAGAAATTTAATTCTTTCTTCGTTTCCAATTCTTGCATTCGTTTGCATAATGTCCTGATTCATTGCAGAGCTAACATCTGCAATTCTTTTTCTTTTGTGGGCAGAATTTCTTTTTGTCATCTGCTTTCTTTTTTGAAGATTTTTTGTCATATTTTTTAAAATATTTTTTCTTTTTGAAAAACTTCTTTTTGTAAGGTTTTTTATATTTCTTGAACCTATAATTCTTTCTTTTTGATTTTCTTATTGGTTTTTTTTTTCTTTCAGGATAACATCCATACTGTCCAGGGATTCTGTTGAGATGTTGACTACAACAAATTCTGCGATTTCTTGGGACTGTTTTTTCACTTAATTTAACAAGATGTCTTTCTTTACATTTTTCTGCAATGAGGTTTCTTGTTATAGTGATTGTTAATCTTAAAGAAGAATCAATTTGTACATTAACCTTAAAAATTTCATTACGTGGTTCTTGCATTTTAATAGCATCATTAAAATGAAGCATTACTTCATTATTGAAGGGGTATGGTAGTTTTCTCATGAATTTTTCTGTTAGTTGTTTTCAATCTGTTGGAGGACAAATGTAGTAATATTTTGAATATTCACAAGTAAATTCTTCAAAATAGCACATATTACATATTGTCATTCTTTCTAAAATGTTTAAGGCATCAGCCTGGTCAATTGTTGTTCTGGTATTTTTAAAGGCTTCATATGTTTGTCCTGTAAATTGTTTGTAGATTTGTTCTACAATTCTTTTTATGAATTGGGGAATATTTCCACGCGTTTCTAGCCAGATGGCATTTTTCGTTTCATAAATGTTTTCGAGTGTTTTTCTAACACTTGTCATTCTGAATTTGAATCTTCGAAATACCATTTTTTAAGCGCATGCTTAAACATTTGTATTTATGCGAAAATTTATAGATCGTATATGTATGATTTAATACAAAGACAATAGTATCCATGGATGCAAACCAAGTAAAATAAGACAATGAAATAAAACCTTCTTACTGTAATGGATTGGGTGTTCCTCTTTTTTTTTCTTCCCCAAATAGTATATGCTGGGGAATATGACATTTTTTAATTTTTTTTATGTTTTTCTAAACTATTTTTTGAAGTATTAAATACAATTTACATAATGTATTTTAATCACTATTTTAAAAAGCTCGTCTAGGCGACGTCTAAGCTTCACCTATACTTGAAGCGCAGCCTCTACGCTTAGTCACGCATCACGCCTCACTCTCGCATTGTCTAAGTTTGAAAATTTTAAAGCTCGACCTCCACGTTTAGTCACGATTTACACTTTTTATAACATTGATTTTAATAATGACAACTATTTACTAAGTAGGTACGTCGTTTTTCATATGGGTTGTCATGTTAGTTTTGATTAATGGATGTTTAATTTTTGTATGAATTAGGAAAAAAAAAATTGAATTCATGTATAAATTTGAAATAAAATGCAATTTATGTATGACTTTAAAAAGATAAGTTCATATGCCCCCCTTTTTTTTTTTCTTTTAGCACACGTGCAAATATTTTGGCGCATTGAAAACAATATATTTAATGATTGAAGTAAAAGATTGTAATTTTTTAAATTTATTCGTTCAAACTTCAAAAGCATTGACATTAATTTGTTTTAGCAATATTTTTTCTTAAATATGAATTTGAGTAGCGGGTGAAAGAGTTTTTGAATAGTGGAAAAAATGGAATTGCCCACAAGATTAGACATTTTCTAAATCCATGAAGCACCATTTTTCACTTCAAGAAAACAAACGCATAGCCAAGACAAATATGGCTAGTCCTGAGATTTTGGAATTTATGTGCGATAATTTAAAATAGTGTTCATTTTATTTAACTAAAAAATATATTAAAAATAAATAAATTATATTTCAATAATAATATTACATTACAAAAATATAGCATTTTACACATCACTAAATCCGTCATTTATTAATCGACTAAATCCGTCATTTATTAATCAACTTTCTTTTTGTAAACTTTTTAAAATAACTTGTAACAAAAAAAAAAAATTATATCAAAATCACTTGAATAAACCAGCCATAGCCTATCACGTTTCTCACCATTTGATAAATAACAAGTATAAAAGTTTGAAAAGAAATATCTGAATAAACTATCTTTAGGACATTTTTCTAGTAATAGATATCTTGTATGACCATTTATCACTAACAAAATTCCATATTTTATGTCAAGATTATCTCAAGTTCTTGGATCATAGATGTTTATGAAAATAGACTTATTATGAATTAAATCATATACATCTTCATTAGTATCATTTTCTTTAATAAATTCACCATCAACATCAACATCAACATCTTCATTTTTATTATTTTCATTAAATCTCAATATTTCCTCAACATCTTCATTTTCATCACTTTCAGTTTTATCATTTCTAAGTACTTGGCCTACATTTTTTGGCTTCTTTAACAATAAATCTGTTAATAGTACCTTTTTTAGATTATATCAAATCCTCAATTTTTTTTTTTTTTTTTTCCTTTCGTTTTTCAAATCTTGATTATTGTTTTCTAGGATATATTTTAAAATTTTATGACAAAAATGAAAGTTATGAAAGTAATTAATTAAATAAATGTCAAAGGAGATTACAAAAGTTAAAGTATAGCACCTGATTAAAAGATTAAACTAACAAAAGTTTTATAAACTTAATTAAAGCTGTCTTGTTTCCTAAAAAACATGAGTACCACCAATCAAACGAAAATATAGAGGAATTAAAAATACTAAAAGTCATTATCTATCTAAGAGACTATGAGAAAAATCATAAATTAAGTATGGACAAACAAATCAGAATGTATATAGATTTAATTACCTGAAAATTGCTTCTCTTTCCGACTATTCATGAATAAATGAGAAAAATAAAGATTGATTGAACATTAAAGAACATAAATCTTTAATCTTTTAAAGAAAGTCAAAAAAATCATTTGGCTCTCTCTTCTTTAAAGAGATACTTATAATTTTATTTTATTTTTTACAAACAGATTATAGAAATCTTCTTGATAACTTGTTGATAAACTCTTGATTTTCTTTTTTTTTATGGGAACGTTATCACTTATTAAAAATTTATTGCTTTTAATCAATCTCGAAGTTCTCAAGACATTTCGTTGCCTTAAATAACCATACATGTTGATAAATATTATGGTATATTTGGAAAAACTTATAAATCTTCTAATAAAATATTTTAAAATTTTTTTGAATCATCATTTTGAATATTTAGGAAATCTTATAATAAAAAATTATTTTAAAATTTTAAAATTAATAAAAAATTTAATTATATATAAGCACGTATAATAAAAAAAAATTGGTGCTCCTATAAGTTCTTGTGCGGACAACTTGCACACCCACCACACACAAAATTACACCCTAATCGATTAAAAAAAAAACAAAAGAAACTCCATACATACTTGATTGAATATAAGTCATTGACTGTCAAGTTGAACTCAAAATCAACCAGAAATCTCAATGGATTTCACCTCAGTCTTATTGGCATCCACTTTTGGCACAGTCACTGTCAAAAACCCACTTTCCATACTGGCCTTCACCTGATCTACCTTGGCATTTTCCAGCAACCTAAACTGGCGGAGGAATTTTCCGTAACTCCTCTCAATCCTATGCCATGTATCGCCATTATCCTTCATCTCCCCACTTATCAGCAAAATCCGATAATCTTAAAGTTCCACACCTTCACCACCTCTTTCCGCAGACCCGAAACGTCGGCAATCGTAGCATGAGAAAATAATACGGTCTCAAAATTTGAAGAGGATAAGATGTTGGATCGTAAATTGCCGGAGAGTTGTCAGAAACCGGTGTTTAATGGCCAGCCTTCAAATGGATCCCAAGCTTCTAGGGAGAATGGGTCGTAAACGTTGGATCGGTGGCCGAAAAAGCTCAGAATCATCGACATTTTGCAAATTCTTAGTGATTGTGGATGGATTTTTCCTGAAGTTGACAGTTTTGAGTGCATGAAATGGCGCTCGTGGGTTTATAAAGAGTTGGGAGTTTTGGATAAAATTTGTGGTGGTTCGAGAGAGTTCGATTTCTCGAAGGTTCTAATCGGGTATTTATGTATAAGAGTTAAATGTTTAAATAATTACTGAACTTTCATCTACGTTTTCAATTGTTCACTGAACTTTAAAATTGTACTCATTGCTCACTGAACTTTGTCACATCATTCACCATTACTCACTAATCACTGTACACTAACACCCATTGGACGAATCTACACACATGTCAAACGGAAATTCCATGTGTCACCAAACGTCTGCAAAAAAAGTGACATGGCATGCCATGTCATAAAGTCTAACCAAATCAAATGAAGATCCAGTGTGATGTGTGTGAAAAAATGAGGCCGCCCTCTGCGCCGCCTGTGACCACCGCGTCAATCATGCCAACAAACTTACTGGAAAACACCATAAACTTGGTTCGCTTCTTTCTGGGATTCTGGTGGCGGTTAAAAGTATGGAAACCACTGTGAGGGCTATCGGACTCAGTTCTAGGGCAAGTTTCTTGACCAGAAAATGACATTGATGACTGAAAATCTGAAGAAGTATAGTTGTTAATGTTCATCTCTTTGTGGGTTTGTAAGAGGAGAAAAAAAAGTGTAAAAAATGGGCTAGGGTTCTCTTATGTAGTGTGAGCGGTTTCCATTCTAGAGAGAGAGAAGGGATAGTTTTTTTTTTTCAGTTATGAAGTTCTATCCCTCTACGCCGCCTGTGAACACCGCGTCCACCACGCCAACAAACTCGCCGAAAAACCCATTAGCTTCAAGAGAACCAAATTCGCAGTGCCCTTCACCAAAATCTTCAATTTTTCAAAACCAATTAGCTTCAAGAGAACCAAATTTTGGATTTGTTAGTGGATTGCCATTAAAGGGTCTTTGCTTTTAGTTGAAACCCAAAACAATAGAGGTGGAAATGATGTCAGTTTGGTGGTTTCCGCTGCTGCAAGCACTATTAATAGCGGTGACGGCAGTGGATTGGGAGAATGGAGAATGTTAATTTGGCATTTTTTTTCTTCAGCGGTTAAATCATGATTTGGACGTGCAATTTTATGACATGGCATGCCATGTCACATTTTTGGGAGGGTAACACATGGGATTTTCGTTTGACTAGTGTGTATATCCATCCAATAGGTGTTAGTGTACAATGATTAATGAGTAACGGTGAGTGACGTGACAAAGTTTAGTGAGCAATGAGCACCATTTTAAAGTTCAATGAGCAATCGAGGACGTGGATGAAAGTTCAGTGATTATTCAAACATTTAACTCTTATATATAATGTATATTTTCTTGTATAGTTGTTTGATTAAATTTAAATTATAATTTAATTTGATAAAATTGGTCAAATTTACTTTTTATATATTTCTTAAGATGCACAACTCACTATTTATTTATTATTTACATATTTCATAAAAATCAAACTTAAAAGTATTTAAAACATAATTTCAACACTTTCAAACGTGCAATTAATTTATTTAATGCACCAATGACGTAAGATTTGGGAATTTATGTTTGTTGCATACATGAAAAATTTATGAAAGTACAAATTTAAATCCTTTGATAGTTTGATTAATTTATCTCGCGCATATGTTATGCGAAGTTCTGACACTCTAGAACATCTTGATACCTCAGCATTGGCATCTTTTAGTATTTCAACACTCTATTTTCCAATAAAATTGTGATGCATTTTTATTCATTAGACATGTAGTAGTGAGACTACTAGATCAGAGTTCATCACAATTAATGATGCATACCATTATTCATGTTGTAAAGGTGCAAGAGATTGGATATTCAATTTATTGTTGTAACCCGAGCCATTAATGTGAGTCATTGAGCTTTCTTCATTGACATTGATAACTAAATGATCTGGGCAAGGAAAAGCATTATCGTCTTATGTGTTCGTATCAATGTTGGATAGATCGTATCTCCAGCTGTGGCACATGCAATAGGTGATCACAACAAAAGTCCTAAGACTCAATCCGACTTACCTTAGGACTCGAGGTCACTCACGGGGTCCCTCACAAATTGATAGTACCCCGGTTTGGTCTACATGAGAGCCGATCCTACTTTCCAAATGATCAATCAGCAGACCTTAGTAATTTAAGAATAGGTTACTACTTGAGATCCTTATAATTCTAGCCACCAAAACTCCTCATACCGACCTTTGGGGGTGGCCGAAGACTGGTCAGCATGTTTGTCCAATACTAACCAAATTCTACCTCTAACATCTTAACCCATATCCACTAAGGAAGCCTAATCCTTACACAGTTAGGATTCTAGGTTGAACACGGACTTCTATTGTAATATGGCCTCTTGGCCCATGTGCCTTTCTCTACCCCAAAAGTGATCCTAGTCCATCTTGGAATAAACCTTGTGTCTAGGTGACGTTGTCTCATTACTCAGGTGATGTTATCTCTCTCGTACTATATTCAGTTTAAAAGTTCTCACTTGTATTTCTCTTTCTACATCTGCTAACTTAAGCATTGGAGGGGCAACGAGTTCACACCTCGAAGCCTTTGTTTCAAGCATTGAGAGCACTGTTTCGTGATCAGACTCAACTTGACCATCAAGCTCAGACATCAAGCCGACGACAAATCATCCTACGTACTATTTTTTGGTAGCATCAATTGGCATTGTCTGTGGGAATGCTACCAAAAAAACCATGGTGAATATACGTTATGGTACTACAACTCATCCAACGCTGATCTTTATGCTCCTAAAGAACTTGAAACTCACTTTGCTGATCAGCAAGTTCCTCTTGTTGTTCAACAAGTTCCTCATGCTGCTCAACAAGTTACTCCTGTTGTTCAACCAACTCACCCAATCCCTCCTCAAACGTTTGAACAACTTAGGCGATAGGTTGAGGCCATCACCTAGATCCTTGCACAGCAAGCCACTCATCCTATCCTAAATTGTGGCGTTCATCAAGGTCTGCCCCATCTCGACCTCAACGCTTTAGACGCCAGCTCCTCCTAACTACATCGGGCTCAGTCGCTCAATATCACATCCCCCAGTTCTCATAGATTGTGTAGGATGGAATAGCTAATGCCTTATGCCAAAATGTCCACGACGCCACCGCATATACAACTCTCATTCATGAGGTTCTCACCGATCCTTTACCTGACATATTCAAGTACGAGTTAAAAGCTCGAAATCCTCAATTTCAAGAGGCTAAGATCACGCACTTACACCTGTAGAGCATTGGAAAAAGGGAAGAAGTATGCTCGTCAGTCCGGAACTTCTGCACAAGCTGGCTTTAGTCCAGAACTCCTGAGGGTCTCCCTTACCTCCTCGAGGTTGGCTTCAATCCGAAACTTCTACACAAACTAGGGAAGAAGTATGCTTGTCAAGTTCTCGCACTAGGACACGGAGACCTCATGCAACTCTTCTTCCACATAATGACATTTGGAAGAGCCTGCACATTGGGAGATTGGTGTAGGAAGACCACGATTACCTAGAAAATTAACACTGTTACCAAGTGCGTATCCTTCGGTCTATTGTCTCGGTCCCTTGAAGTCTCATATTCCAACTCCAAACGTTCTTAAGATGGACAAGTCTTCTCTCTTCTTTTATTTTTTCTTATCGATCTTGTGTTTGGCGTTTCTCCCGGCCTTATCCTGAGCCTTACAGTTGGTGACTGATAAGTGTGATTTTACACTTATTTAGACTATCAAAAGTGGACAATTGTAAGTGCTCATAAGTACTTTTCTACTTAATTGTGTGTTGATTTAATTATTTCAGGTCAAAACCCAAGATTGGATGGAATTGGAGAAAACAAAGCAAAATAGGCGAAAAGGACTGAAAGTGTACTGAAACACGGAGATGGGGTCAACTTGCAAACCTCCAAAAGTTGAAGGACATGGGGTGCAAATAAAAAGGACTGAATTGAAATATAAGAAGGAAACAGAGGACTAAAATGACTACAATCAAAAGTTGAAGGACCACAAGCGCAGAATGGACGGAATTTGCAACTGGGCGAATGCCCCTAGACCAAAGCTGGGCGTGCGCCACCAAGCGTAGTGGTGATGAGGTCAAGTTTTTCAAGCTCAGGCGTGCGCCCTCATCATGCTCAGGCGCACGCCTGTGCCAATTTTTGGCATGCAAATTTTATTTTATTTTGTTTCCTTTTTTGAGTTCAAAAACAATTAGGAAACTTGTAGTGCACGATTTTGATGATTTGGAGGATCTTTTAGGTCATCTTGAGAGACCTATAAATAGGACATATACTCTCATAACAAAGGTTGTTGAAATTCTTGTGAAAAAATCATATTGAGAGAGAGAGATACCAAGAGACGATGAACAAGGCGGACTTGAAGATTCGAGCTTGAAGACAGAGATTCCTTGGTGCAAGACATTCAACGTCTCTTCCTCTATTATTTTCAAGATCCGGTTATGTTTTCACTTCTTTTTATCTTTTCTTTCTCCCGAGTTATGAATAGCTAGATTTTATGTTTGGATGAACGATGTAGCCTAAGTTAAATTCTTTAATTTCGACTCTCAAGTTTTGATTTATAAATTGATTAAGTATTTGATTTTACTTCTTTTCTTAATGCTTTGAATGATTGGCCATTATTTCATTGATTTTTGTGGATTGTAATGAACCGAGAGGTAAATTGTTAATCTAGACCACGTAGTAAAATCTGGCAATTGGATAAAAGGTAGAGATACGCTTTTGTTATTGTCACGGTCTTGTATTGAATTCTTAGAAGATTTAATGCATCTAATTAAGGACCATTCTGACTGCCTAAGTTGACTTAATTAGATAGGACTAATTTGAACTCGAGAGAGGTAAATTAGGTTAAATTTGTGAATTCGACCGAATACAACTTTAGGAAACGAATCTTGAGAGGAAGAATTAGAGATGACAACTAGGTGAATTCGTTCGTCCAAACGCTTTCAACCATCATATTTTATTAATTCTTGATTTACGCTTATTATTATTTTTTGAAAAAAATCCAAAGTTCTAGTTTAAATATTCAAATTCAATTGATTTTAACTTGTTTTCAATAGATTAGCGATTTGATTAATTTAACTAGTATCTAAATAAGGTAGTCTTCGCGTGGGACGATAATCCGGACTCAAAAAGTCCACTTTATTACTTGTTAACGATATTGTGCACTTGCAATCACATTATTTTATCAACAAGTTTTTGGCGCTGTTCTGTCGGGGACTATCCTTATTTAATATTAGTTTAGATTAATTTTTATAGTTAATTTATTTCTATCTTGATACTCTTTTCTTCTCTTTTATTTTCTCTGAGAAAAGGTGTTTGTTGCATGCTCCAAGTGCAAGGCGGCGATCTTGAGACCTTCGATCCCGAGATTGAACGTACCTTTAGACGAAGACGCCAACAACACAACCAAAACCGAGAGATCAAGAACAAATTCTAATGGCAGATGCACCAATAAGAGGAGAAGCTGAAGGAGCCGCAAGAGAAGCGGCGGCACAGAAGCGGCCAGATTAGCGACTCGGCAAATTCAGCCTACACAATGAAGAAGAAGAAGATGACGATGGGAATATGCCAACGGCTCAATTCTTAACCCCAAAGCAGCTCACGATCGCTCAAGCATAGTCTATCCCGCTTTTGGTGGAATGATTTTCAATTAAGAGCCGATCTCATTAATCTCTTCAGCAATAACCTGCAGTTCTATGGCAGAGCGAATGAAAACCCGAATACTCATCTTTCTCGATTCCTACGAATGTGCCGTAACTTTCAGTTTCAAGGAGTGAATGAGGATGCCATCGACTTTCTGTTATTCCCCATACACCGAGAGATGGAGCTCTTGAATGGCTAGATTTCGAGCCACATGCTAGTATCGCCACTTGGGATGACTTGGCTAGAAAATTCTCGCAACAAATACTTTTCACCGGCTAAAGTGGCCAAAATGAAGTTGGAAATTTCAACTTTTCAACAACTTGATGGAGAGCGGTATCATGAAGCTTGGGACGATTCAAAGAGTTGCTCGAAAAATGTCCAAATCATGGTATTAAAAAGGGACTTGAGTGCTCAATATTTCTACTCCTGACTTTCTTCTCAATCCAAATCGATAGTGGACTCCTCAAAGAAATGGGTCCATTAAGAATAAAAATGTCAATGAAGCTTGGGATTTATATGAGCCGATTGCAAACACTCATACCATGTTTTCATCTCGATCGAACCACTCAAGAAAGTAGCGAGGATACATGAAATAGACAATCATCGCCTACCAATGCACAAATCACCGCGTTGATTGAAACAGTGGAGCTCTTGGTTAGAACACAAACACAAGGAGTAAATGCAGGTTCAAACCACTATGATGTCTGCGAAAACTGGGGGCAATCACTCGACTTCAGATTGTATGTTATTGGCATCTCCGGATGAACAGTAAAATTTTGTTCGAGAATAACACACGTCGTGATATAACCCTTACTCTCAAACCTACAATCTCGGCCGGAAGCAACACCCAAATTTCGGATGGTCGATAATCGAAAGCGGTAATATCTGCAATGCTCAAGCAGGAGAGAAGACCAAGTTTGGGGAAATGTTCCAACAAAGACATGCAAAAGATCGATAAACTAATGGAGAGACAGACACAAATTATCGAATCAACAGGCGCCTATCGTGAAATTAGAGACTCAGACACCGGTGGCCTTACAACTATCGATAGAACTCCGTGGACACTCCTAGCAATACTGTGATAAATCCAAAAGAGCAAGTGCAAGCAATCACGACAAGGAGTGGAGTACAATTACCGAAATTCACGCTAAAACGACACGAGAAGAGGGACAAACAACAGGTAGCCGATGATGAGATAGTTGAGAAACATTCAAGACCTCCACAAGAAGAAGTTCTAAAAGAAGATGCGAGAATCATCCAAAGCCAAGACACCAATCCTCGCCAAGGCTTATGTGCCACCGATTCCTTTTCCTCGTGAGGTTGCGCGAAGCACAAGCTCGACAAACAATTTGCAAAATTTCTTGAAATTTTCGAAAACTCCATATCAACATCCCATTTGTTGACGCGTTAGCACGAGATGCCCAGCTACACTAAAGTTCATGAAGGACATTCTTTCAAACAAACGGAAACCGAAGAGCATGAAACAGTTTGTCTCGACGGAAGAGTGCGGTGCAATTCTTCGAAAAAGCTTCCACCTAAATTAAAAGATCCGTGGAGTTTCACTATCCCTCAGTACTATAGGTTCAAATTATTTTGATCATGCTTTGTGTGATTTGGGTGCAAGTATTAATCTCATGCCTTTATCTCGTGTACAGAAACTAGGATTGGGAGAAGCAAGACCAACCACTATCTCGTTGCGCCTAGCGGATCGATCTATCAAGCATCCTCGGGTATCATTGAGGATGTATTGGTAAAGGTCGATAAATTCATATTTCAAAGCAGACTTCATCATTCTTGATATGGAAGAAGACAAATGATATCCCCATTATTCTTGGAAGACCATTTTAGCTACTGAGGAGAGCGCGATCGATGTTTGTGAAGGAAAATGATTCTTCTTGACAATGAGCGAGTTATATTCAATGTGTTTAAGGCGATGAAATATCCAACTTCTTGATTCTTGTTTTCAAGTCGATGTGGTGGACAAATTAATTGCGTAAACATTTGAAACAGAGTATCCACCGGATGAACTCGCGATTTGTATGATGTGTTACGAATCAACAAAATCGAGAACATCTCGCTATCTGAGTGCACGAGCCATGCAACTAGAAGCATCTCCACCGCCTCTTACAAGAGAGCGAGATATTTTGAACCACTTGGTGAAAACCTACGAGACCCAAGACCATCCATAGAGAGGGCTCCTGCTCTTGAGTTGAAACCATTGCCACCACCTTCGATACGCTGTATCTAGGGACTTCTACTACTCTTCCAAAGTGATTATTGCAAATGATATGACGTAATTGGAGGAAGAAAAATTGCTCGAAATCTTCAAGGAACATAAAAAATTTATCGGGTGGACTATTGCGAGATATTAGAGGAATCACCCTTCGTGTGTGCATAAAATCCGTATGGAGGACAATTTCAAGGCATCGGTGGAGAGCCAACAAGATTGAATCCTACTTTGAAAGAAGTGGTCCGAAATGAAGTGATGAAATTACTCGATGCGGGGATAATTTACCCAATCTCGAGACGGTTCTTGGGTAAGTCCAATCCATGTAGTGCCTAAAAGGGAGGAATCACCGTTGAGAAAAAAATGACAACAATGAACTTATTCCGACACGATCGGTCACAAAGTTGGAGAGTGTGTATTGACTACCGAAAGTCGAATAATGCTACAAGGAAAGATCATTTTCCTTTACCTTTTATTGATCGATGTCTTTGGAAAGACTTGCAAGGCACTCTCACTCATCATTTCTTGGATGGCTATTCGGGATACAATCGAGATCCCCATTGCTCCGAGAAGACCGTGAGAAAACCACCTTCACATGCCCTTACGGGACCTTTGCCTTTAGAAGAATGCCCTTTGGATTGTGTAACGCCCGCCACTTTTCAAATTGCATGATGGCTATATTCTCGAGACATGGTGGAGCAATACATTGAGGTATTTATGGATGATTTCTCGCTTTTGGAGACTCTTTCGATGTTTGCTTGACAAATTTATCTAAGGTGTTGAAGAGGTGTGAGGAAACTAATCTTGTACTCAACTGGGAGAAATGTCACTTTATGGTGAAAGAATGAATAGTTCTGGGACACCGAATTTCAGCTCAAGGAATAGAAGTCGACAAAGCGAAAATTCGGTGATTGAGAAATTGCGACCACCGAATTCGATTAAGGGTGTTAGAAGTTTTCTTGGTCATGCAGATTTTACAGAGGTTCATACGTGATTTTCAAAATCACAAAACCTCTTAGCAACTTGTTGGAGAAAGATGTGCGTTCAAATTTTCGATGTGTTTCACCGCTTTTAACACTTTGAAGGAAAAAGCTGATCACTTGCACCTATTATTGTTGCACGGTTGAGTCTACCATTTGAACTTATGTGTGATGCTAGCGACTTTGCGGTTGGCGCGGTGCTTGGACAACGAGGGACAAAAATCTACATGTCATTTACTATGCCAAAGCAGACATTAACGGATGCACGATCAACTATGCAACAACCGAAAAGAGATGCTTGCAGAGTTTTTGCCTTTGACAAATTCCGCTCCTATCTCATTGGGTCAAAGGTAATTGTCTACACACCCACCATGCGACTCTTAAGTATTTGTTTGGGAAGAAAGATGCCAAGCTTTAGACTAATTCGGTGGATTCTGTTGTTACAAGAGTTTGACATTGAAATATGTGATAAAAAGGGGACAAAAATCGTGTGGCGATCACTTATCTAGACCGGAGCGGGAGAGTCCACTCGATAATGTTGACATAAATGAAGTGTTTCCGCACGAATAAATCTTGCAGATTAGGAATGCACCGTGGTATGCTGACTTAGTCAATTATTTGGTCAGTCAAATTCTCCCACCGGAATTTTCTTATCAGCAGAAGAAAAAACTTGTCCATGAGGCTAAATTCTACTTTTGGGAGGAACCTTATCTATACAGGAGGGGCCCAGATCAGATTATCAGAAGATGCGTTCCAGAAGAGGAAATGAAACCGATACTTGCACGTGTACACTCTTCGGCTTATGGGGGTCATTTTGGTCCTACCAAAACCGCTGCTAAGGTTTTACAGTGTGGTTTCTACTGGCCCACATTATTCAAAGATGTGCACAGTTTTTGTAGATCCTGTGATCGATGCCAACGAACAGGTAACATATCAGCCCGTCACGAAATGCCGTTGAACAATATCCTTGAAGTGGAATTATTTGATGTTTGGGGCATAGACTTCATGGGACCATTTCCACCGTCCTATTCCAACAAGTACATTATTGTAGCGGTTGATTATGTGTCCAAGTGGGTGGAAGCTAAAGCATTACCAACTAATGATGCAACAGTGGTGGTTGGGTTCATCAAGAAATATATTTTCAACCGATATGGAGCTCCCCGAGCTATTATAAGTGATGGTGGTTCTCATTTTTGCAACCGCTTATTTAAATCGGTCCTCAACAAATATGGAGTACAGCATCGAGTTGCCACAGCTTATCACCCACAAACTAGTGGGCAAGTGGAGACCTCTAACGAGACGGTTGAAACGAATCCTCGAGCTCATTTGTTAATTCAACTCGAAAAGATTGGTCTAAGAAGCTTGATGATGCACTATGGGCATACCGCACCGCTTTCAAAACCCCTATTGGCATGTCTCCTTATCGCTTGGTGTTTGGAAAAGCTTGTCATCTACCAGTGGAATTCGAGCACAAGGCCTATTGGGCACTAAAACAGATTGAACATGGATTTGGACAAGGCCGGAGAAACTAGAAGTCTGCTAGATTGAACGCAGTGAATGAATTCGAGAATGGATGCCTATGAAAACTCAATGATCTATAAAGAAAGGACTAGGCGGCATGATAAACACATTCGGCACCGAGTATTCCGTGTTGGGGATCAAGTTACATTGTACAACTCGTGACTCAAACTGTTCCTCGGAAAATTGAAATCAAAGTGGTCCCACCATTCACAATCGCCAAGGTTTTTCCATATGGCACGGTTGAATTAACTCATCCAACCAAAGGAAATTTCAAAGTTAATGGCGGAGAGTGAAACACTATGTGGAGGATTTCCGGCAAAAATCCACCATTGACATTGCAGTGCTAGAGTGAATGCCATATGACGATCGAGCCCAAGACTCTAAATTGAGCGCTTAATGGGAGGCAACCCATTCTCTATCCCTTCTCGTGTGTTTGTTTTGCATATAGACTTTTAGGATTGTTGTTTCTTTCCCGTTTTTATCTTAATTCGCTATGCTTATTTTGTTTATTTTCTTTTAGGCCAAACGTTTTCATCCTCCAAAAAAAAAAAAAAAAAAAAAAAAAAATTGGTTTGGGCGAACGCCCAAGACATAGGCCGAGGCGTTCTCACGCTGCACCGTTTATTTGCCTTGGGCGAATACTGGTTCAAACCAGGCGTTCGCCCGGTTTTAAAAAAAAAAAAAAAAAAATTTTTGTTGGTTTTAAGAAACCAACCGTCCGCCTCATATGCTCACACACGGTTTTCTTCCGTTCCACTTCTCCATCATCCGCCCACTCCCTTATGCATCTCCTACTTAATCACATTGGTATTGTGTCTTCTTTCCATCTCCTTTAATCACCATCACGTTGCCCAACGTTCCCATTGCAAGGTATGTGTTCTCGTTTCTCTCTCCATCCTCCATTCGGGTTTGGCTTAATTTTTTGTGAATTTTTTTTGCTTAATTGGAGGAGTTTGGGGTTAGGTAGTTGATGGGTTTGTGATTGTGCACTTTGGTTTATCAATTTTGGGCGGATTTCATGATCTCTAATCACTCAATTTCCATTCACAAATAGGGTGCCTTCAATGTGTTTGTTAAAATGCCTTAAAGAATTTTCTTGTGCAATTGGGTCTAGCCATCACTTGGACTTTGTTGTTTTACGTTCAAGAGTGTTCACATTGCATGCTTTCCTTAAGATATCCTAAGACATGCACCCTGTTGGTTAGTCACCCCCAAGCACTTTGTGGCATGCCAAGGGGACCACGTGCACCCTCCCCCCCGTTTAGTCCCCCTTTCGTCCCGCCTTTTCGACATCCGTTCGCCTATAATTTGAACATGATACACACCACGCTAGGCTTTACTTGTGTCCAAAGATGGCTCGGGAAACTTTAACTCTTTCCTATGTTTTCTTGTTTGTGTAAATCCTTGGTCCACTTCGTTCTCTCACATACTTCATTTCATTTTGTCTCTACAGGTCCAACATGCCACCCAAGCGCAAAGCTACTGCTGCGGAGAAAGGGAAAGGAAAAGTCAGCGGGCCTTCTACCCGGACTAGACATGTGGCCGAGCCGCCTGATGATGGGTCTATACCGCATTTCCAAACCGAGGCCATCCAATCAAGCTATAAAACTAAGTGGTTACCCAAGCTCATCAAGGAACGCCAGTCACTAGGACCGACTCTCTCGATCATTTGTTGGAACGAGTCATCCAAAGACTGTGGATGGAACAAGGTGGCGGTGCTCCCAGCACCGCACACCCTACTCTAGTTAGGGGAGTTTTTGCCAATTTCAACCCGACATTGATGCCCCGAGTCTCCTCCCACCGACCACGTAACACGGGTGAGAGGTCATTGGATCGTTTCACCCCCACTATGATCGACAGATATTATGGCCTCACACGCACTGAGCTTGACCCTCTCCCCACTCCACACGACATTGACATGGCATTGGTGGCCCGTTATTTATATGATCGGGATGATGCTTGGCCTTTGGACACCCCTGGTTCATGCATGATCGACTTACCGAGGAATCATGCGCGTCTTACATATTTTTGTCAGTTCCAATGTTAGCCCCACCAGACAGAGGACGAAAATTAATGAGCACCGGGCCGTCCTATTATATCATCTAGCAAGGCTCCGTAAGTTCGACTTGGGGACTCTCATCTTTGAGTTCATCAAAGAATTGGCTACTGAGGTGGACTCCCGGTAGGCCATTCATTTTTCTTGTCTTATCAGCGGGATCTGTATCACTCAGGGAGTTCCCATTTTCCCAAATGAGGAAAGCCGACCTCCCGCCCCTTATTAAATGCCCGTAGTGTTGAGAACTCGGAGACCAAGTTGGCAGCCGGAGGTACTAGAACACACCCTGCTAGGGCCGGGATTGCAGATGAGGATTTTCAAGATGAGGCACCTCCCCCACCACCGACAGCTGCCGGGTCCGACTTCGATTCGATTCAGCGCGCTTTATGGCGGCTCGAGATGGAGATGGGTAGAGCAAGATTCACGCCATTGAGAATGCGATTATACACATACATCGTAACCGAAGCTATGCTTGGTGACTGCGCTATGTGACCAATCGGTGAAGGATTGGCGAAGAACCGGCGCTAGGACTCGGTCCAATCAGCGTACCCTGGATTACCAGTACCATGCTATGCACGATCAGGTGAGTCGTATAGGGGCCGTATGGAAACTCTCGATGAGAATGTCGCGCATATCGGAGACCATCTCGGCTTTTCACGACAACTTGCTTCTTTTCGACCCTCTACTTGATGGACCGACCCACCAACGGGATGCATCCTCTCCACATGTACCCCGGGAAGTTCCCGATCCTTTTCTAGTTTTTTATTTTGCTCTCGTTTTTCGTACATTGAGGACAATGTGAATTTTTAGCTTGGGGGTGACTTTAATTAGACTTTAATTGCTTTCATTATTTTTGCGTATGCTACAAAAAAAAAAAAAAAAAAAAAAAAAAAATTGTGTGCTTGTATGTTGGATAGCCTTGCCGGCCTATGAGGATATTATTTGAAACTGATGTCAATTCATGACTTATGACTAGGTTATGCTACTTGTGCTTGTTTTATAAACTTTGCTTATCCATGTAAGATATGATTAAGTGTGATTGATGGTCATGAACTTCACTACGCTGGGTTGGTATATTGAATAGAATACAGTGAAAGAGTAGTGAATCTTAGTTGAGAAAACCAATTCTACCAATTGACAACTCAATTACCTAACCAGGTGAAAAGCTAGTTTGGGGGTGGTTAAACCGGTCACGTGTCGTTTAGATAGGTGTTAATTCCGTGTTTGAATAATAGTTGTGTGGAGTGTATTTTGGATACCAAGTGGAATCTAAGTATTGACCGGGATGCTAGAAATCTAATCCCTTTGTTTATCTTGCAAAAAAAAAAAAAAAAAAAAATGGCACTTGCATTATCTTATACCTTTCTTCGTAGCCTAGTTGACTCGAGTGATAAAGTCCATTGGAGTTCTCAAAACTTCGGTGCCCTAAGGTTTAACAGGACACAGGGAGCCACCGACCTAAAGCTCGCTTCTGAGGGTCATCTAGAAAGCTTAAGAGAGTGAGGTCTTGCACATAAGATATATATATATATATATATATATATATATATATATATATATATATATATATATATATATAAAAAAAGAAAGCAAGATTGAACCACTTTATGCATAACTTGGGGATATAGATTACTAGTGGGTTTGACTTACTTAGTGAAAACTTGATGGTCAAAGCACTCAATGAAAGGAGAATCATCACGATCTAGATAGCTAATGTATTGGCTAGACCTAACCAAATTTTGAGCGATAAAAGAATAAGTGTCTTGAGAGTCCCTTTTAGAGCTAACACCGGGGTGAGAAAATTGAATATCGGTTTGGGGTGTGTATTCTTCGAGCGAGAAAAGAAATATTTGACCATTGGTGGGGGCATAATATCATCGACTTAAAGGCTCATGGTGATTGAATTGACTATGTGTACACAATCGATATCTCATCGAGCATCGGATAAGTCAAAATGATTGATTTTGGTAGCATGATTTAGACGTTTTGTTATGAATTGTTTGATTGTTCAAAACATGAGGCAAATCGGCAAAGCTATCTGTTTTAATATTATTTGTGTGTTTGTTTAAGTGATTAGTTATGTTCGAGGACGAACAAATGTTCAAGTTTGGGGTATTTGATAAGTGTGATTTTACACTTATTTAGACTATCAAAAGTGGACAATTGTAAGTGCTCATAAGTACTTTTCTACTTAATTGTGTGTTGATTTAATTATTTCAGGTCAAAACCCAAGATTGGATGGAATTGGAGAAAACAAAGCAAAATAGGCGAAAAGGATTGAAAGTGTCTGAAAACACGGAGATGGGGTCAACTTGCAAACCTCCAAAAGTTGAAGGACATGGGGTGCAAATAAAAAAGGATGAATTGAAATATAAGAAGGAATCGAGAGGACTAAAATGACTACAATCAAAAGTTGAAGGACCACAAGCGCAGAATGGACGGAATTTGCAACCGGGCGAATGCCCTAGACCAAAGGCGTGCACCCCACCAAGCGAAGTGATAGTGAGGTCATTTTCCAAGCACAGGCGTGCGCCCTCATCATGCCTGGGCGTGCGCCCAGGCCAATTTTTGGCATGCAAATTTTATTTTATTTTGTTTCCTTTTTGAGTTCAAAACAATTAGGAAACTTGTAGTGCATTTATTTTGATGATTTGGAGGATCTTTTAGGTCATCTTGAGAGACCTATAAATAGGACATATACTCTCATAACAAAGGTTGTTGAAATTCTTGTGAAAAAATCATATTGAGAGAGAGAGATACCAAGAGACGATGAACAAGGCGGACTTGAAGATTCGAGCTTGAAGACGAGATTCCTTGGTGCAAGACATTCAACGTCTCTTCCTCTATTATTTTCAAGATCCGGTTATGTTTTCACTTCTTTTATCTTTTCTTTCTCCCGAGTTATGAATAGCTAGATTTTATGTTTGGATGAGCGATGTAGCCTAAGTTAAATTCTTTAATTTCGACTCTCAAGTTTTGATTTATAAATTGATTAAGTATTTGATTTTACTTCTTTTCTTAATGCTTTGAATGATTGGCCATTATTTCATTGATTTTTGTGGATTGTAATGAACCGAGAGGTAAATTGTTAATCTAGACCACGTAGTAAAATCTGGCAATTGGATAAAAGGTAGAGATACGCTTTTGTTATTGTCACGGTCTTGTATTGAATTCTTAGAAGATTTAATGCATCTAATTAAGGACCATTACATTGCCTAAGTTGACTTAATTAGATAGGACTAATTTGAACTCGAGAGAGGTAAATTAGGTTAAATTTGTGAATTCGAATCGAATACAACTTTAGGAAACGAATCTTGAGAGGAAGAATTAGAGATGACAACTAGGTGAATTCGTTCGTCCAAACGCTTCAACCATCATATTTTATTAATTCTTGATTTACGCTTTATTATTATTTTCGAAAAATCCAAAGTTCTAGTTTAAATATTCAAATTCAATTGATTTTAACTTGTTTTCAATAGATTAGTGATTTGATTAATTTAACTAGTATCTAAATAAGGTAGTCTTCGTAGGAGCGATAATCCGGACTCAAAAAGTCCACTTTATTACTTGTTAACGATATTGTGCACTTGCAATCACATTATTTTATCAACAGTGACCTTCCTCAGTTGAGCTGAGTCAAACATTATCCCTAAAAAGGAAAATAGGCAAAGTCAAAGCAACAAGCTATAAACTTTCTCGACACCAACTTAGTTGGTTAAAGCCAGATAGGTCGGGAAAATACCATTCTAGCCAAAACACCACTTCTCCAAACCTTAACCTCATATATAACTATGTTCCAAAAAGTGTAAGCGTGGCTAGACGTAGAGGCCGAGTTTCAAGCTTTTTGGATCTAGGCGAAACCTAGGCGAGAGTGAGTTAAGGACAAGATGAGGCATGAGGCGTGGCTAGACTTGGAGGCTGCGCCTACCTATGCGAAGCTTAGGCGGACTCTTTAGAACAGTGTGTAGAAGTATTTCTCCTTCCAAGGTTTGATAGAGCTTGGAAGATTTGGAGCCTGGAACCCCTTCCTACCTGACAAGTAGATGAAACAATCTTATTTAGGCAAATATTTCATCTCAAGGACTAGCTAGCATAAATTAAACCTCGAGACAATTCATAAATAACATAGACCACAAAGAAATAGGTCAAAGGCCTCCAACCATTGTGATCTAATTGACTGGGGCATATTACCGATAATAAAACGACATCAATAAAAATAGGTTTAGAGGCAGTGATGCGAACTCGCGAATATTGAACCTCGGAACTCACAAGAAAGATTGATATGAACCCAAAGAAAACTAAAATCAAGCCATAAGACATTAACCTAATGATTTATAGAATCAAAGAACTAAGTTTGAACGCCACAAAGATTTGCGAAATCTTTGATAAGTTTTGGTTAGTTCAATTAAGAACAAGGAAGAAAAGTGAATCTCACTTTTATTATTCTCACAATAATCAGAGTTAATTCTGTCTACAACGAGAAGTTTTTATATAGTAGAAATCAATGAAAACCTAATCTAATTCAAAAAATAACTAAAAACTTAATAAAATTAGAGTTACGAATGGAAAAAGAAACAAAATCCCGAACTTTCCAAATTTTGGCACAGGCGAAAGCCTAAATAATTATCCATTGGTTTTGGAAAATGGTGTGGGGTGATAGATTTTTCTGGGCGATCGCCTAGGCATAAATGCCAATCTCTGGCGTTTTGGTCTCTAAATTTTGAATCATGCTTATTTTGGCCATCCAATCTTCCACTTACCTCCAATATGCCTTTAACATGATCCTTAGTTTGAATCAAATGTACTAAGGTTGGCTTTTTCTTGGTTATACTCATTTTGAAGGTTGGTGTCTTGTTTGTTGCACTTTGGGTGTCAGTTTCAGCCTATGTAACTTGGACAAGATTTTGTATGACGTCCTTGATCTTCTTGGCTCTTGATCTTGTTATTGGCCCCATCGAAATATGTAACGAATCTCAGCTGCTTGATGCATGGCTCATATTATCTCCTTTTTTCTCAAAAGGATTCGATCTTGAATCATCACCTGCATCAAAGAGAGAAAGATCGAAACATTAAAAATAGCATACATATTATACTCACCTGGAAAATCAAGCTTATAAGCATTATCATTTATCCTCTCAATACCTTGAAATGGCCCATCCTCCCTAGGATGTAGCTTAGACCGTCTACAGGCAGGAAATCTTTCATTCTTCATATGCACCAAAACCCAATCACCAAGCTTAAAGATAAGTCTACAGTCTTTGTTGGCTTTAGCTGTATATTGTTTAATCTTCTTTTCAATTTGTTGCCAAAGAAGCTTATTTATCTCATCTGGATTACTTTTATAAGCTGCTCAGTTTGGACTAACAGTTCCAGGTACAAAGTCAATTTGTTGTTCAATGTCTCTAATAGGTGGTAACCTACTAGACATCTCTTCAGGAAACACGTCATCAAATTCCTCTGATGAAGAAATAGGCAAACTAGGAAGGGATTAGTTCATTTTGCTAATTACAATCTTGTTTTTTCCTCCTCGTTTCTTTTCTTGTACTTCTACCTCACTTTTTCTTTTCTGCTGCTCCAAATCATCTACCTTAATTTGTGCATGAAGAACATGCCTCACAAATAGGATTTCAACTTCTATAGGGTACTCTACATCATCATCCTCCAACTTAGGCATCACATCACTATCACACTCATCCTCCGTTTCTACTTCTTCATTATCGCGTAAAATCATTGCCCTTTTATTTGGGCATTGTGAAGCAATGTACCCAGAATCCAAACATTTAAAACATTTGATATTCCTATTCTTATAAGATTGGAAATCTAACTTGGGTTTATTATTGCTAGTTACATCCTCTTTTCTCTTAGGTGGTTCGGTCTCCCCATTTGAAACAGCCCTATTACTTACGTCATTCTTATCCCACTTCAATTTTGAAAGAGGATTAGATCTCGAAGAATATCTTGTTGTCCTTTTTCTTTTCAATTACCTCTCCACCTTCATAGCCATGTGCACCATGTCCTCCAACTCCACATAGTGTTGTAATTCGAATACATTGGCTATATCCCTATTTAATCATTTCAAAAACCTGGCCATTGTGGCCTCCATATCCTCCTCAACATTGGTACTAATCACATCCATTTTCTTATGGTAACCCTCTACTATTTGAACCTTGAGTAAGGATCTGCAATTTTTTATAGAGGTCCCTATAATAATGACTAGGTACAAATCTCCTCCTCGTGAGAGCCTTTAAATTATCCCAAGGTTCTACACGCCTCTCGTGATTTCTCTTCCTATTTGTCACCAATTGATCCCGCCACATTATAACATAGTCAGTGAACTCAACTAACGCTAATTTTTCCTTTTTCTCTTACGAATAGTTATGACAATCAAATATTAATTCCAACTTCATTTTCCACTCTAAATAGACTTCAGGATTATTCCTACATTGGAATGAAGGTATTTTCATTTTTATATTCCCAAGGTTTCTATCGACCCCATTGTGGCCTCTATAGTCTCCTCCTCTAAGTGCCCTTTCACGCTTATCTCCTCTATACCTCATCTTACCCATCTCGGCTACATAATTATAATCATCATTATCCTCAAATTCAGCCACATGGTTATGATCACGCTGTCTCCTATCATTAGGGATCTCGTGTTGTTGTTCTTAGTAAGGTCGTAATCACCGTATCATGCTTATCCATCCTACCCCTAATCTCTTTATTGCTATCCCTCATTTCGTCAAATACCATGTTCATTCATTCAAATTGTTGTTGCATGCAGTGACAGATGTAGCCTAGGCTTGGGTCGGCTCAAGTCCACCTAGACCCAAGCCCAAATGTTTTTTTTTTACAATGTTTTTTTAATTTCTAATTTTTTTAAAACTACAATTCATATACAATATTTTGATTTTGAGTAATTTTAGACTAATAAAATTATATTTTCTGATAACTAGCTTATAAGACATGGCAAATCTTTGTAAATTTATTTTTTTATGATATTAATTTATTTAAGAATCTATTTAAAGTTAATCAAGATTGTGACAAATATAAAACAAGTATTGATTAAAGTTCAATAATTTATGTCGTATTACCCAATAAATTTTTTAAATTTTGCTTGATTTATACGTCAAAAAACTTAAACGTCACTTTCTTTAAAAGTACAATCATAATTTTTTTCATTTTTTTTTCATCTTTTAGATTAATGTTTCTATTAACTATATGCATATTAAAGTGTAACTATATGCTCATTAGGTTTTATTAACTAAGCGTGTTTTTATTGTCGAAGGTTGCTTTCAATAAAAAAAATATTCAAGCCCTCCTACTCATCGATTCCTAGATCCGCCCCTGATTGCATAGATTTTAACAAAAAGAATTGATTGTTCTCTTTCCTAGATGTTGTTTCTTCATTATTAGACATTTTTAGGATAAAAAAATAGAAATTAGTAAAGTAAAAATAAAATTAACCTCACGTGTGTTTCACTCTATTTGACTTTTTCTT
Organism: Forsythia suspensa; assembly: GCA_023638005.1. NCBI lineage: Eukaryota > Viridiplantae > Streptophyta > Magnoliopsida > Lamiales > Oleaceae > Forsythia > Forsythia suspensa. The sequence goes on from CM042666.1 coordinate 33,991,576, forward strand.
GATAATAATCTCATAACTCTTGTCTTTTACCTCTATTTTTTTTTTCTTACCAAGTTCTCTAAGGAACTAACTAAATTCAATTAAGAATTCGGTCTTAAGTAACGTTCAAGAACAAGAAAATAAGAAGAATATAAAAGACAACGAGAATGACTAAAGAAGAGAAATCACAACAAGAATATATTTAAATACTTAGGCACCACCAGATAACAATATGGAGTGTGGGTTTCTTGCCAAATATAACACAAGAATCTCAAAAGAATGAGTTTCTTGACTTTTCTTGAATTTTTGTTTTTATTTTTATTTTTTATCCAATGTAAGAAACTAATAAAAAAAACATCACGAGACAAGAATTAGAAAAGAATTAGCTGTGGTACTTTAATGGAATATGCCCCCAAACAATTCTCGAATGTTTTTTGTGCAAGAATTTTTTTTAGAATGACTCTACGTCTACGATTTGATGAATCCGAACAAGAAAATAAAAAAAAAAAGACTTTTATGAAATATGATGAATAACGAAAGAATTTTTTATATATGACTCAAGATGAAATTGATGGAAACAAAAAGAAAATATAGAACCTGATTTTAGAGTCAAAGCTTTGATACCAACTGATGTGAACCTGCGAATATTGAATCTCGAAATTCACAAGAAAGATTGATATGAACTCCAAGAAAGCTAAAATCAAGCTGCAAGACCTTGACCCGATGATTTCTTGAATCAAAGAACCAAGTTTGAATGCCACAAAGATTTGCGAAGTCTTTAATAAATTTTGATTAGTTTAATTAAGAAAAGAAAAAAAGTGAATCTCACTTTTATTTAATCTCTCAATAATCAAAGTTAATTGAGAAGTGTTTATATAGTAGAAATCAATGAAAAGATAATCTAATTCAAAAAATAACTAGAAACTTAAAAAAATTAGAGTTCTGAATGGAAAAGGAAACAAAATCCCGAACTTTTCGAATTTTGGCATGGGGGATCAGTGCAATTCCAGGCGATCGCCCAGCCTAATTAATTAGCCACTTGGTTTTGGAAAATGGTGTAGGGCGATCGCTCCACATTTTGTCAATCTCTAGCGTTTTGGTCTTCAAACTTTGAATCATGCTTATTTTGGCCTTCCAATCTTCCACTAGCCTCCAATATGCCTTTAATATGATCCTTAGTTTGAATCAAATGTACTAAGGTTGGCTCTTCTTTGGTTATACTCATTTTGAAAGTTAGTGTCTTACTTGTTACACTTTGGGTATCGGTTTCAGCCTACGTAGTTTGGACAAGATCTTGCATAACGTCATTGATCTTCTTTGCTCTTGATCTCGTTATTGGCCCCACTGAAATATGTAACGAGTCCTAGCTAGCTAGCCAGTCCGTGGCTCGTATCAGGTAGCCTTAGCCCACGCAGGACTTCCCTAAAAATGGTCATCTTTCTGGGCAAACTCCTATATAACAAGTAACTCGGTCCAGGCGTCCACCATATGAATGTTGACTCAACCTTATACCTCTTCACGTCGACATTTATTGTTCTTTCAACTAGTTCTAAAGCCCTGGATTTTTAGGTCGGGAAATTTCCTAGCCACTTCCTCTCTCACTTCTTCCACCAGGATTTTCTCGGAAATGTACTCAGAACTAACATCGCCACCACCTTCCTAGCGTTCTCCAAAACCTCGAACCTAACATCTCCATCGAGTCAAAGTCAAAAGATTCATCACCACACGTACTAGCCTCGCTCTCATTTCTCCATTCTAATTTTCGATCTTCTAGATCAAACTCCCGTCGTACAATTGTCGTAGAAGAAAAATGTTTAAGTTAAAGGGACGATCCTTACCTATGAAATCGAGTTATTTTTTTTAATCAAACTATTTAGCAAGACCCAATATGTTCTACCGAGCTCTTTAAAATGAAATCTCAAAGAGTGCAAAAGTGTGAAATGAAAGCAAATCTAAACGTATTTATAGATAAAATACTTCAATCGTAGTTGTTGTTCTTGGCTACATGGCATCCATCAGTGGGCCTTGGCATGCAATGATTATATCCCCTTCCAAATGTGGCGTACGACCATTCAAATTCTAGATGCCCCCACATGTAGAGGAATGAGCATGATAGTCTAAGTCCCGAGGTCTTGCCCAACCTTGAACGCATGGGGTCCAATGATCGAGTACATCGCTATTCTTGGATGGATCCAGAGAGAAGTATGTTCGATGGAATAATTTCTTAGAGGTATTATCACATCCCCAAGGGTTAGGCCCACTTTTTATGGAAACTTGTAAGACCTTGCCCCATCTACCTAGGACCCGAGGTCACTCGCATTTTGAGGGTTAAGGTCGATAACAGCTAACAACATATCAACATGAGTGTTAGGAGGTACAAACTACAGTAGAATGTAACCCATCATGAGGGTATAACATGTTGTGAATGGTCTGGTTGATTTTCTCCTTTCCTTTGCTTCCTATGAAGCTATAGATGCCGATTTCAAATTAGCATTCAAAGGGTCATCCATATCTCACTCTGTCCCTTTCAACAAATGGGCAACATAGTCCACAAATATAGGATGACCTACAACAACCTTCTTATTCTTATTACTTGAAATATCACCATCATCTAGGATCTCATTTTTGCTCTTAAACTCATCGGTGTCATGGCCCAAATCAGACCAAAAGTTCACAAATTTTGAAAATATTTTTGTTATACCTGTGTATAACTGATGAAGTATAAATGATGAATTTCATGCGAGAATGGAGCTTGAAAAGGTTCGCCTTAATAAAGTCCTTAATATGAATATTTAGGCTCGGACTTTGGAGACTATTGTTATACCTTGCAAAATATAATCTTTCGGAACAAATTAGTCGAGAATCAAACAAGATGCTCTCTTAGACCATTAGCTTCACTTACCTTCCTTTACCTTCTACTAGATAAGAGAGGAAAGGTAGGGGACCCAAAACGACTAGACAAAGAAAATTGAACGAAGTCTCCTCGACTCACTTAACCAAGACCTTCGCCTATCCCTCAGAAAGGCTAAGGCATAGGATCTAAGAACCAACTAGTTAGCTACTTAGGTCCAACTCTGACATATCCATTTTAACTTTTCCATCTAAAGAAACGTGATCGACGAAGGATACGAGCATAGCCATCATACCACTTGCTAATTTCATATAAGAGAATACTTTTAGGACCACATGGTGAATCTCCACATGGCAAAGTCAGTTACCAAAAGGCCACATGAAAATAACAACTACCAAATCTAGAGAAAGAGATGGTTGGAGCTATATCTTACTGCCACGTGTTACAGAATCTTCTAGAATTGTGAACCATCCAATAAGAGGGTGACACATGGCAAAAAAAAGAAAAAAAGACCAGAAAGCCTAAAGACTTGTAACACCTATAAATAGTCACAATTAAATCACAAGAAATGTTAAACAATTCGAAACATTAGCCAAATTATTGCTCCTTGAATTCTCAAATCTTCATACGGTAAATTATAGAAATTTGAGTCATTCATTCAAGCAATGAGGTGGACGAGAATTTGTTGGCTTCGATTTTAGTGGTCAACAATTTTCATACATCAATTCTTTCCAAAAATTAAATCGACCATCTCCTACTTTAAAGTCTTGACAACTTAGGTTTCGATGTATCCATCTCAACATACACTCTAGCAACACTTGCTCTAGATTTCTTAAAAGTAGCTTCATCCATTTTAAGGAAGTTTCCCAAAGGTAACAATGGAAAATAGTGATAGGGAAAACTAGTTGTACAAATGTAACAATGTGCTTTTCCCCTTTCACCGTGCAATTAAAATGAATGTTATCAACTCAACCCAATATTTTAATTCAAGCAATATAAATACCAGAATAATAAATAAAGCTAAACAACACTAGAATTATTCTTTAACGTCATAAAATCTTTTAAGATAAAAGAAAAATCGATGAGGCAAACCGACAATAATCCAATATCAATCGAATAAATATTACAACGTTTCTTCTCTAGATTTATGCCCTAAATAAAGAGGTAATCCAACACACACCAAATCAATAACACATTATTGGCTAACTACAATAAATATCATCGACACAATAATCCAATAAAAAGAAAAGATCTCACCAAACAATCAATGGTGGAATACAAGAGATGAAGAAGAAAGCCCAAAAATTTGTGCCCAAATTTTTCTTGCCAAACAATCCTTTTTCTTCCCTTTAATTTTTCTCTTAGTGTATTTGCTCTTCACTATTCTCTGCGTGAATTTGTTCTTCACACGAAAAAAAAAAAAAAAAAAAAGAAAGCAATGTCACTGCAAGTATATATATATATGTTCCACTGTGCGAAAAACCATATTATATTCCAATTACAATTCTTGGGATCAATAATTGCAAGCTTGGTTCCTAGATTTAATTAGAATTTCACTTAGACCTAAACTATTTAATTCTCATGAGCTGGACCCATTTAATTAAAAGAAAACAATTGAGCCATATAATTAAAACCCAACAATCTCCCCCTCCAGTCCATGAGGAATGTACACCATAAAAACTTCAATCAATTACTTAGAGTTCATCCCCGTCTGTTTGGCACAAAACATAAGCTTATGCTTGGTGACAACCTTGGTCAACATATCGACAATATTTTCATAGTGTGAATCTTTTCCAACTGTAAAATATGAATCTTTTCCAATCAGAAATATTTTTCTTCAAGTGCTCCACTGAATCTAATGATACTTCACATCAATGTGTTTGGTGCGAGAATAATATGTGGAATTCTTGTTCAATTCAAGAGCGCTCTGACTATCACAATAAATGATGTACTCACTTTGCTTCACATTGAGCTCTTCAAGAAATTTTTTCATCCATATCATCTCTTTTCCTGCTTCAGTCACTGATATGTACTCAGCTTCGGTAGTGGATAAAGCTACACATTTTTGCAGTTTTAACTGCCAACAAACAGCTCCCACTGCAAAAGTTAACAAGTATCCAGATATAGATTTTCTGCTATCAAGATCTCCGGCCATATTTGCATCTGTATATCCTATCAAAACTGGCTGATCTCTCCCAAAACCCAAAAACAAAGTAGAAGTCCCTATAAGATACCGCATGATCCATTTTATTGCTTCCCAATGATCTTTGCCCGAAATAGACAAAAATCTACTTACCACACCAACTGCATGTACAATATCTGGTCGAGTACATACTATGGCATACATCAAACTACCAACTACTGAAGAGTATGGAACTATTTCTATTTTCTTCTTTTTTTCACTAGTTGAAGGACATGATCTTTTGGTAAGTTTGAGATGACCACCAAGAGGTGAGCTAACCCGACTTAGCTCCTTTTATCTTGAACATTTCAAGTACCAGCTCAATATATTTTTCATGTGATAGCCATAACCTCTTAGACTTTCTCTGTCTCGAACTATCTCCATGCCCAAGATTTGTTTAGCCATTTAAATCCTTTATATCAAATGACTTATGCAAGGCTTCTTTCAATTTCTTAATCAACCCTACATCCCGACCAACTATAAGCATGTCATCAACATAAAGCGAAGAAATAACGAACTTGTCACCAGTAAAAAGATATGATGTAAACACAAGAATCGAAGTTGTCCTCGTGTACTCCTAACTCGCCATAAAAGCATCAAACTTTTTGTACTCTGTCTTGGTGCTTGTTTAAGCCCATACAAACTCTTCTTCAATTTGTACACAAGGTGTTCTTTCTCCTTTTGTTCAAAACCTTCCAGCTTGCAATATATAAATCTCTTCCTCTAAGTCACCATCTAGGAAGGCAGTCTTCACATCAAGTTGTTCCATTTCTAAATCTTGACTAGCTACTAAACCCAAAACAACTCTAATAGATGTCATTTTCACAACAGAAGAAAAGATCTCATCAAAATCAACACCATATTTCTGCCCAAAGCCTTTAACAACCAATCGAGCCTTGTACTTCATCATATCACCGTATCCGTCTCGTTTGATTTTGTATACCCATTTGTTCCTCAATACTTTTCTACCCTTAGGAAGATTCATTAACTCATATGTATCATTCTTTTTCAAAGAATTCATCTCTTCTGTCATTGCTGTATCCAATGGACTTTATCACTGTGAATCTGTGCCTCTGAAAGACTTTCTGGCTCTCCATCAGTGGTAAGAAAAATGTAGTCAGAAGTAGGATACCTAGAAGATGGTATGTACTCTCTAGTAGACCTCCTAACATGTGATTCTTTATCTAGAATCTGCTCCTCCTGATTAGCAATCTCATTAACAGGCATATCACCATGAGCAATGTCATCAACATCATCATCAGTAGGAACTATATTATCTCCAACAATAGGCTGTGGTGTTGGAGACATGAGATCAGGAACAACTGCAGTCACTCTACTAGTCTGCTCAACTTTATTAAAGTCATCAATCGTCTGGTCTTCATGAAAACTCACATCTCTACTTCTCACAGTCTTCTTTTTCTCTGGATCCTAAAATTTGCAGCCAAACTGTTCATCACCATAGCCAAGAAAAATATAAGGAGTACCTCTATCTTCAAGCTTTGACCTATGTTCCTTAGGCACGCAACAAATGCTTTGCACCCAAACACCTTTAAACGAGAGTAGGATATATCTTTATCACTCCACACTCTTTCTGGAATATCAAAATCTAAAGGAACAGAATGAGATTTATTGATCAAGTAACAAGAAGTCTGAACTGCTTCACCCCAAAATTTTTTAGGTAGCTTAGCTGTCTTCAACATGCATCTGACTCTATCAAAAATGGTACGGTTAATTCTTTCTGCCACACCATTATCTTGAGGAGTACTAAATTCTGTGAACTCATGATGAATCCCAAATTTTAAGCAATACTCCCTAAACTCATATGAAGTGTATTCTCCACCATTATTCGTTATGAGGCCTTTCAAAGGCTTATCTGTTTCTCTTTCTACCATGGTATGAAACTGTTGAAAACACTAAAACACTTGGTCCTTAGATTTCAGAAAATATACTCATAGTTTCCTAGAAGCATCGTCAACAAAGGTAACAAAATATTTGTTTTCACCCAAAGAAGCCACATCACCAGAAGAGCACACATCACAATGTACTAGTTCTAAAATATCTTTTTTCTTCTAAAAGAACCACTAAAAGAAATTCTATGTTGCTTACCATATAAACAATGATCATATCGGTTTAGAGACATACCATTGGCTAATGGAATGACTGTCTTCTTAGCTAGAACCTACAACCCATTTTTCACTCATATGGCCGAGTCTCTTGTGTCAAAGCTCGGGAGAAGAATCTTCAACTGCATTCAACCCATTTTTACAAGATTTCCCATAAGTCTTGTATAGCGTGTAACAAGCTTTCTCTCTAGCAACAACCAAAGAGCCTTTTGACAATTTTCATTTCAAATCATCGAAGCTGTTGTGATAACCCTGCCGATCAAGAGCATTAACTGAAATTAGATTAAGGCACATATTATGAATGTGCCTATCATCTTTCAACATCAAGGTGCAGCCAACATCTGTTTGCAAGTGAATGTTGCCAACCCCTACAATCTTAGATTGACTAGTATTTCCCATATATATGATACCAAAATCACTCACTGTGTAATTAGCAAACAAATTTATGTTTGAAGAAACATGGTAAGAAGCACCGTTATCAACAATCCATTCAATACTAAGATCACCTATGTGTAGACACTCTTGCTCTCCACAATAGATTATATCATCACCATCAGATACAACAACTGTAGTGTTCTTGTCATCTTCTTTCTTTTGATTGCTACCTTCTTTTTGCTCTCTCAACCAAATCTGACAATTTCTTTTAATATGATCCTCTTTGCTTGCCACAACGGTAACAAACAAATTTTTGAGTTTGACCTGCCTCTTAACTTGCTGTAACATCTTTGCCATCTATTTTTATTATTTCTTTTGTACTCTAAAACAAGAGTATGTGCATGATCTGAACCCGTACGTATACTTGTAGATTTTCTTCTTGTTTTCTCATTCTGCATACTATCTTTTACAGAGTCCATAGTCAAAACACCATCAGCAGCAGAGTTACTAACAGTCACAACAAATGTCTCACAACTATCTGGCAAAGAACTTAAAATCAACAAAGCCTGCAATTCTTCTTCAAGAATCATATCCATAGTATCCAACTGATTTATGATATTTTGAAAATTGTTCAAATGCTGTCACACTCATGCCTTTTTTATATTTCATACTGACCAAGTCTCTAATTAAAAAGGACTTCTTAGATGTAGTTTTCTTCTCAAACATAGACTCTAATTTTGACCACAATTTATGAGCATTAGTCTCTTGTGCCACATGATGAAATACACTATTATCTACCCACTGTCTAATAATCTCAATAGCTTTTCTATTCTGAGTATACCATTGCTTGTCTGCCATGTCATTTGGTTTAGCTTCATCACCCTCAATAGGTTCATGCAAATCTTTACAATAAATGATATCCTCCATTCTAGGCTTCCAAGTTATCCAATTATAATTGGTCAATCTAATCATAGCACTACCAACCGATTTCTCCATTTCAATCCACACAACCCAACCCGGGCTCTGATACCACTGTTAGAGAAAAACTAGTTGTACAAATGCAACAATGTACTTTTGTCCTTTCACCGTGCAATTAAAATGAATGTTATCAACTCAACCCAATATTTTAATGCAAGCAATATAGATACCGAGAATAATAAATATAGCTAAACAACACCAAAATTATTCTTTAACGTCGTAAAAACTCTTTAAAATAAAGAAAAAAATCGGCGGGGCAAACCGGCGATAATCCACTATCAATCGAATAAATATTACAATGTTTCTTCTATAGATTTATGCCCTAAATCAAGAGGTAATCTAACACACACCAAATCAACAACACATTATTGACTCACTACAATAAACATCATCTAACACAATAGATGGAACTCCAATAATATTAAGCCAATAAAAAGAGAAATATCTCACCAAACAATCAATGGTGGAATACAAGAGATGAAGATGAAAGCCTCTTGCCAAACAATCCTTTTTTCTTCCCTTTTAATTTTCTCTGCATGTATTTGCTATTCACTGTTCTCTGCGTGAATTTGTTCTTCACCAAAAAAAACTAAAACAGCGGCTGTCTGTGTGTGTATATATGTTCTCCATACCAGAAAACCATATTCTATTCCAATTACAATTCTTGGGATCAATAATTGCAAGCTTGATTCCTAGATTTAATTAGAATTTCACTTGGACCCAAACTATTTAATTCTTATGGACTGGACCTATTTAATTAAAAGAAAACAATTGGGCCATATAATTAAAACCCAACAAATAGAGCTCTCTTATCAAACAAAACAAGAAGAAGGTAAGGTAAAGCCACCTAGATTGGCATAATATGAGCTTCTTTTCTAGGATCAAATAATTCTACTTTAAAACTCTCATGGGGACACCACAAATTTCCACATAATTAGAGATTAATCTAGTGTAATCTTCTTCACATAGAAAGTTTATAACAATATTCTTGAAATCCAAAATCGTAACCTAAAAATTCCCCTTGAATCAAAAGTATGAAGGACCTTTCTCACCTTTTCCTTGGACGGCTTGGCATGTGTGAACTTTCCAATGAGACCATACTTGAGAAAAGATGAAAACTCAGCAATGTCTTCTTGGAAAAACATATATAATAATCTCATGATAAGTGTAATTTATACACTTATCTCAACTTCTTAACGATGAATTTTCGTTATTGTTTCAAGTGTTTTAGGATGAATTCCTTTTTTTTTTTTTTTTTAGGGAGAAATCCCAACTTAAAGGTACATTGATATTCAAGGAGTGAAAATGTGAAAATGGATGAGCTAAGCGTAAATAACCGAGGCAAGAAGATCGAAGGTGGACATGAAAAAGAGAAAGAATTTGGCCAAGTATAAAAATTTGAGCTAAAGCAGGGCCTCGCTCAAGTGGCGCTTGAGTGAGGAACAAAATCGAAGGGGTTAAATTTCCTTTGGTCTACACTCAAGCGAGGATGGTTTGCGCTCGAGCAAAGACCAATCCCGGAGCTTGCATTTTGCTTGTTAAGTTGAGACGTTTAAGGATGTTTTTAGTGATGGCAAAAATATCCGATCTGCCTCGAACCTGATGGATACCCGATCTGAATGGAGCGAAAAATACCTGATCTGTAGATCGACGGGGTGGATCGAGGAGGATATCCGTGATCCACCACGGATCTCGGGGCGGGGCGAATCGGGGCATCAAAAAATTGAGACTAGGACTGAAAATGCAATTTTGAAATTCCTAAACCTAATGAAAATGAAATCTGAAATCTGAATCTCTTATCTCTCTAAGTCTCTTCAGTCTTCCCTGTAACATCCGTGACAGTGAGTCCGTGAGCTTCCAGTCCTAGAGTTCCAATCCGTGACCGTGAGCTTCCAGACCGGCAGACCCTGCTTCATCACTGTGCAATTACCAGTGAGTTTTTGACCATTTGGTTATTACATTGCGGGCTTGGATGTTCACATTTTCATTTTTCTCACCTCCTCTTCCTCAATTCCTCCTCACTTCACAGTTAACACATAATGAAATGTGTCTGCTTGCTTGGATTTTTCGCAACTTTGATGGTCCTAAATAAATCCAACCTCCCCCCTTTCCAGTGCATATAATGTTTCTGTTTTCTGCGTCTCATTTTTCCCTAAATGAAAACCCGGAAAGAAACAATTTTTAATTTTAATTTTGTTGGATATTGTTCCTTGAAGAGTATGAGGGCAACTAATTTTACGCATCCTTTGGACTGGAGATTACTTCTTCTCAATATATGTTACACAAGTAACATAACATCACGTTTCTTCATAGGAAGAGCGGCTTGTCGTCATTATTATAAAGAAAAAAGCGGATCGAGATACGGATCAGGGATCCGATCCGCCCCAATCCGTATCCGATCTGCCTCGAAAAATGGCGGATCGCGGGGCGGATTTGGATCTCCTACAATTATTGCTGGACGGATTTGGATCAGGTCGATCCGCCCCGATCAGCCCCATTGCCATCACTAGATGTTTTTGTCTATTACTGGACACGAAATTTCACGTACTTTCTTACCCTACATATGGTTGAACTCTTGGCTTTTACTAGGTGAGTTCTTGCAAAGGAAAAAAAAACACACACACACACACACACACACAAAGAAACCTAGGTTTTGGAGATTTTTGAAAAAGAAGGAAATTCAAATTTCTTCAATTTGACAACCAAGAATCATCAGACTATTTGTCCTTTTTCTTCCTATGTTTCGTTTGTGGGTGATGTTTTACTTTGCAACTATGAATTCTTGTAATCTGATTATGCTACGCTAAACTTTCTACTCTAGAGGCTGACGATGAAACCATGTTTTATGTTCTAATTCAACATTTTCCTTTTTTTTTTACACTTCAATTCATGTTTGTTATGAATATTTACTAAGTACTTTTATTGTTTGAATGATTAATCAACGCTTTTAAATGTATTAGTTACTTTTATTGTTTGAATGGTTAATCATTGTTTAAATAAATTATAGAGTCAAGATTCGATGTCCCAATTGTGTGTTTCCTTGGTCGTCTCACAAATAGAAAATGTACATTATCAAATAAATAGAAGATACTTTTAACAATAAGTGCGAACACATTAAATAATTATTTTTATTTGATAATGTGTACATTTTCTATTGGTGGGACAAACAAGGAGACACACAATTGGGACACGATCATTTGGACTTATAAATTAGTTGCTTTGATTATTTTTGAGAGGTTTAATTCGAGCTAAAATCATTTTTAGTAAATAATACATGATTCGATAGGAGATAGAGATATACTACCCCTACGTTTTGTGCAATCGGTTGAGAATGATGATTGAAATTAAATGCGTTTTAACATGCTCGTAATTTTTGTAGAGATATTTTAGGTTCGTATGTGAAAATAAATTTGGCTATGCTTGAGAGATTGTTAAACAATTTAGGATAATTGATTGGCAATTCAAATACATTTTGATCAAAATTTAGGAAATTAAGAATTAGAGTGAAAAATGCCGATGGATTCAAAGTCCTAGTGCTTTCATATAATTGGAATCTACTCAAAGTCATTCACCAAAGTTTACAAAGCTTTCTTAGTTTAATTTAGTATAATTTCACTCTCAACAAATAAAAATTTGTGTCCATTGGATTAAAAGTAGATTTGACTATGTCAAACCTAATACTCAGTTCTTATTGGACAATGTTTTACTCACTCTTTATATTACTCCTGTACGGTCACTTGCACGATTTTAGCGAACATCTCACCCTTAAAACATGTAGGGACTATAATAGTGTTGGAAATGGTCCATTGGACCACTTTGACATAATAATTGGGTGGGACCCAAGTTTCGATTGGTCAAAGTAAATAGACGATTTATTAAATTCTACGTTTTGAGTAGGTAAACGTAGTATATTTATTTGGGCAAAACCATTCCATTATGAATGAGAAATTGTAATTGAAAGTTGGACAATAAATGAGGAATATAATGGGACATAATTGAAAAGTGTTTGTCCTACATTGGTTGGAAACACAACCTTGAACCATTTATTAAACTCCAAGTTTGGAAATGGGTTTGGGCTCCAAGGGGCACCGCAAATCTTTAGAGGGGAGAGGACGTAGACATGCTCAAAATTGAGCAAAGTCCACACAGCACAACTGCCGCATGACGCGTGCCCGTCCCGACCACCGCTCGGCTTGGCTCGGCTCGTGCGCGTGCTCGTGTTCGTCGCGGTAGCGGCACGAGGCTTGGACTTGGATCGGGTCGGGCCTTTGTTAAAACATTAATTTTTGGATAAAATTTATTCAAAATCTTTTAACTTACCTCCAAAGAATCGATTAAAAGTGGTGCGTGTATCGTGTGGTGAATGGAGAGAGAGGTGCGTGGAAAGCACAACCACCATCTCCATCATCATCCAAAACCGCCACCACCTTCCTCATCTATTTAATCCTCAAACTTTCAAAGAAAGAAAAAAATCAAGAACAACATACACATTCTCTCTTCGTTCTCGGTTTTGCATTACACTGACCTCCAAGATTCGTGAGAGTACTTCCCTTCCTGGTTCGTCGTTCTTGCAGTTCTTGTGCTAGTCTTGCAAAGTGCTCGATCGTTGTATCTTGGGAGACTTTTAACACATACCGTAAGCACCATGTGACGGGGTAAAATCGTCTTAAGGACAGAGAGCCTAGTTCTCGCCTCGATCATTATTATTTCGTATTCTTTCATGTTATGTGTTTCTGCAAATATTATTCATTTCAGTTTGTTTGTACATACTGTGAATTTTGTGAAACAAAATAGAAATCATAAGACCAACAACTTAAGACGATTTTAATTACTTTTATGGTTTTAAATTTTGTTTCCGAGAGATTGGTACTTCACACGACAAACTGTAATGCCGAAATTCTATGAAGTTCTCACGACCCTTCCGATTCTGTGAAATTCTGTGAAATTTTGTATCCTGCTAATTCTGTGATATTCTGAAACTGTAATGCCGAAATAATATTATACATTTCATGTTTCATGCAAATTTTCGAATTTCTAATGCTGTCCTCGTGAATTACGAAAATGTACATGCATCTTATTAATTCTTGAACTTGCTCATACATGCTTAATGTTAGATTCCAGTCCTCTTTATTCTTGTCCCGCATTAATGTCAATGGTTTTTGAAAACAGATTCAACAATCTCTGCTTTATATACTCTGATTACAAGTTTCAAAAGTATCTTGCTTTGCACATTTTCTATACATTTCCAAAATACTAATGTTGCTGCTCATGTCAAATTAAAAGCTGTAATCTGTGTGCATGTTTAGTGTTGGGTTTCTTTTAATTTAATATATGAAAGTGTGATGTGCATGTTTCTTTTTGAATTTAAGTATGCCGTGCATATTCCAGGCAATTTTCTAAAAGTATAATTCTGAAAATGTGCTGAGCATGTTTACAGTTTAATTCCAAAATTCTGAATTACTAATGATTTGCATGCTTTCTAAAAATTGTAGAAATTACAAAAGTACGTGTTATCTTTAAACTGTAGAAATTGTCTTCCTTCTAAATTTACAGTTTAGGTTCGGTTTTCAAAAATTGAAATTGTTGATCTTAATTTGTGGATCTTCTGTTTTGAAAACAGAAATGGCCAATATTGGGACTAATATGGCACCTACTATGACGCCTAATGTGGCACCCTCATGTGTGACGCCCTCATGTGGTGGGTCCGTCTTCATCGACTCATATTCTTCACAGGAAGAAACCTGAAAAATTTAATGGAGTTGATTTTAAGAGGTGGCAACAAAAAATGCTGTTTTACCTCACCACGCTGAACTTGTCAAGGTTTCTCATGGAGGATCCTCCTTCTATTCAACAAGGAGAAAATAATCGAGCTTGGTTATTGCTTTGGGCCTTAGAAACATTCGACTTTCTATGCAAAAACTATATCTTGAATGGACAAAATGATTCACTATATGGTGTATATAGCATAATGAAATCTGCAAAAATATTGTGGAAATCTTTAGAGAAAAATATAAAATAGAAGATGTTGGAACTAAAAAGTTTCTTGTCGATAAATTTCTGGACTATAAAATAATTGACTCTAAATCTATTATTTCCCAAGTTCAAGATTTGCAGGTACTCCTCCATGATTTACATGCTGAAAAAATGACTGTAAGTGAGTCATTCCAAGTAGTAGCTGTAATTGAGAAACTCCCACCTTCCTGGAGAGATTTCAAAAATTACCTCAAACACAAGCGGAAGGAAATGAACTTGGAGAAGTTGATTGTGCGCTTAAGGATAGAAGAAGACACTAAAAAGTCTGAAAGGAGGAATGGGGGACCAAGCATAGAAGCTAAGGCAAACATTGCTAAATCGAGTTCAAAGAAGAACATAAAAAAAGAAGCACTCAAGTTATGCTCCTAAGAAAATTGAGAACAACCAGAAGAACAAGAAGTTCAAAGGGGATTGCTACAATTGTGGTAAACCTGGACATCGTTCAATTGACTGTCGCAAGCCTAAAAAGCAAAATGACCGTGCACATGTAGTTAAAACTGATAATCTCACTGAGGGTGTTCAAGAAATGCACCTTTCTGCTGTGATATCTTAATGTAATTCTGTTGGAAATCCCAGGGAATGGTGGGTGGACACTGGTGCTACTCGCCACATATGTGCTGAAAAGAACATGTTTTCTGATTACAAAACTATCAACGGAGAACAACTGTTCATGGAAAATTCCTCAAGCTCAAAGGTTGAAGGACAAGGAAAGGTGACCTTGAAGATGACGTCTTGCAAGGAACTCATCCTCAACAATGTGCTGCATGTACCAGATATTCGAAAAAATCTTGTTTCTAGTTCTCTTCTTAGCAAGAATGGGTTTAAGTTAGTATTTGTATCTGACAAATTTGTACTAACTAAGAATGGAATGTATGTGGAAAAGGGATATATGACTTGTGGGATGTTCAAGATGAACGTCCTTACTATTGTACCCAAATTGAACAAGATTAATGGAGCTTCTACTTCTGCGTATATCGTTGAATTTTCTTGTTTATGGCACAACAAATTAGGACACGCAAACTTTAAATCTATGCGCAAATTAATGAACTTAAATTTGCTACATTCTTTAAGTTTCGATCTTAGTCACAAATACGAAACTTGTGTCGAGGCTAAGTTAGCCAAACGACCGTTTCCTTCTGTTGAAAGAAATACTTCACTTTTGGAATTAATTCACAGCGATATATGTGACTTGAAATATGTACAAACTAAAGGTGGGAAAAAGTATTTCATTACCTTCATTGATGATTGCACTCGGTACTTCTATGTTTATTTATTAAGAAGCAAAGATGAGGCTTTGGAAATGTTTAAACATTATAAGAATGAAGTTGAAAATCAACTTAGCAAAACAATAAAAATTGTTCGAAGTGATAGAGATGGAGAATATGGAGAGCCGTTTGAAGAATTTTGTTCTGAACAAGGCATTATTCATCAAACAACGGCTCCTTACTCACCTCAATCTAATGGTATTGCGGAACGAAAGAACCGCACACTCAAAGAAATGATGAATGTTATGTTGATTAGTTCTGGTCTACCCTAGAATTTGTGGGGAGGAGCTATCCTCTCTGCAAATCACATTTTTAATAAAATACCACACAAAGTAAAGGATGAAACACCTTACGAGTTATAGAAAGGTCACAAACCTTCATATAAATACTTGAAAGTGTGGGGGTGTTTGGCAAAGGTAGAAGTGACAAAACCTAAACAAATAAAAATAGGACCGAAAACTGTAAATTGCATATTTATTGGATATGCTCATAACAGTAGTGCATATCGCTTCCTTGTGCATAAGTCTGAGATTACTGATAAACAAGAAAATACGATCATTGAATCAAGGAGTGCAAGTTTCTTCAACACGTCTTTCCTCGCAAAGACAAAATTGATGTAAGTTCAACAAAACGAACTTATGATACTGCAAATGATAGTGAAAATGAAGAAGAACCTATACGCAGTAAAAGGGCTAGAAAGTCTACGTCCTTTGGTTCAGAATTTCTAACGTACATGATCGAAAATGAACCTAAGACGTTCAGTGAAGCAATGTCAACACCAGAGGCTCCTTTTTGGAAAGAAGCTATCAATAATGAAATTGAATCAATAATGCAAAACCACACTTGGGAGTTGGTTGATCTCCCACCGAAATAAACCTCTAGGTTGCAAGTGGATTTTCAAAAAAAAGTTAAAATCAGATGGATCTATTGATAAATACAAGGCTCGTTTGGTAGCAAAAGGATATAGATAAAAGGAAGGTCTTGATTTCTTTGATACTTACTCACCAAGAACGAGGATTACTTGATAAGAATCCTTATTGCAATTCTCATGCGATACACAATCTCGAAATTCATCAAATAGATGTTAAAACAAAGATTTCTAAACGGTGAGTTAGAAGAAAAAATATACATAGTGCAAACCAAGGATTTGTTGCTCATGGACAAGAGAAAAGGTTTGCGCACTCGTTAAGTCATTATATGGATTAAAACAGCGCCAAAGCAAAAATGGCACCAAAAGTTTGACAAAATGATGTTGTTAAATGGATTTAAAATTAACGAGTGTGACAAATGTGTACAATAAAAGTACACCCACAAAGATATGTCTTAGTATGTCTATATGCGGATGATATGCTAATTCTAGGTAGCAATCATGATATTATCATGTCCACCAAAAAATGCTAACAAAACATTTTAACATGAAGGACATGGGTGTAGCGAGATGTAATTCTTGGAATTAAAATTTCTAAAACACCAGATGACCTTGTTTTCTCACAATCTCATTATGTTGAGTCTGTACTAAAAAGGTTTGGAGTCTTTGATGAAAGTCCAGTCAAAACTCCTGTAGACACAAGTCTACAATTAGCCAAAAATAAAGGTGAACCTATACATCAATTAAGATATTCTTAGATTATTGGAAGTCTGATGTATCTAATGAACTGCACACGTCTAGACATTGTGTTCGCGGTTAATAAATTGAGTAGGTTCACATGTAATCCAAGCAATGATCACTGGAAGGCATTGAATAGGGTACTTCGATATTTGAAGCATACCTTAAAATTTGGATTACATTATATGAGATATCCAGCAGTATTAGAAGGATATTGTGATGCAAATTGGATATCTGATATGAAAGATTCTAAATCCACAAGTGGTTACATATTTACACTTGGTGGTGCAACAGTGTCCCGGAAATACTCAAAACAAACTTGCATAGCTCGATCAACAATGGAATCGGAGTTTATAGCATTAGATAAAGTCAGGAAGAGGTAGAATGGCTTTGTAACTTCTTAGAGGATATTCCGTGTTGGATTAAGCCGTTACCTGCAATTAGCATTCATTGCGACAATCGATCGGCTATTGCAAGGGCACAAAATTGCATGTATAATGGTAAGTCTAGACATATCGTGAGACACAATACCATAAAGACAGTTGATCTCAAATGGTATTATCTCTATTGATTATGTGAAATCAAAGGACAATATGGCGGATCCGCTTACAAAAGGCCTACCAAGAGATCAAGTATATTATCTATTAAGGGAATGGGATTAAAGCCCAATATGCATGAATCTTAATGATGGTAACCCAACATTGTTGACTAGAGATCCCAAGATCTTGGTTCAATGGGACAACTAAGTTATTAAGACTCGCTTAAGCACTTATCCATTCCTTTATAAAAGTGTTGTCTCGCTGTAATGTAAAAGGTTAAGTTATAACTTTTAATGATTCTTATAGCTTGAATAAACCAAGTGAAGTATAGAAGAATACTCTTTATAGGAGATCACCTATATAAGTGTGAAGTGGGGTTGCTTCCATGAGAATTTGAGGCTTAAATTCTCTAGAGCACTTCTGAAAACCAAGAACTATTCGAGGTCAAAATGAACACAACTATGAGAACCAAAGAATTGATAGGAAGGTTATTTGTGTGGTAATCGTTGTTGTTTTGGTTTACATTAACAAATGGGCGATTCAAGACATCAAGTTCACTGAATAGCTAAGTAAACTCGATAATATTCTACTAAGGCAGGTTCAAAGCCAAAAGCTACCTTTCTTCATGCAATAAACCTTTTGCTCGTACTCTCTGAATCCAGTCTACATTGCATTTAGCATATTCGTGATAATTTCCATTCATGTGGGAGATTGTTGGAAATGGTCCATTGGACCACTTTGACATAATAATTGGGTGGGACCCAAGCTTCGATTGGTCAAAGTAAATAGACGATTAAATTCTACGTTTTGAGTAGATAAACGTAGTATATTTAATTGGGCAAAACCATTCCATTATGAATGAGAAATTATAGTTGAAAGTTGGACAATAAATGAGAAATAAAATGGGACATAATTGAAAAGTATTTGTCCCACATTGGTTGAAAACACAACCTTGAACCACTTATTAAACTCCAAGTTTGGAAATGGGTTTGGACCCCAAAGGGCACCGCAAGTCTTTAGAGGGGAGAGGACATAGGCATGCTCATAATCGAGCAAAGCCCACACGCTGCTCACTTGCTGCCGTCTGTCCCGGCTCGGCTCGGCTGGCTACGTGCCGTGTGCTCGGGTTCGGGTCGTGGGCCGTGGGCCGAGGCTTGGGCTTGGGCTTGGGTCGGGTCGGGCCTTTGTTAAAACATTAATTTTTGGATAAAATTTATTCAAATTCTTTTAACTTCCTCCAAAGAATCGGGTTAAAAGTGGTGCGTGTATCGTGTGGTGAATGGAGAGAGGTGCGTGGAAACCTGTCAACCACCATCTCCATCATCGTCCCAAAACCGCCACCACCTTCCTCATCTATTTAATCCTCAAACTTTCAGTGAAAGAAAAAAATCAAGAACATCATACACATTCTCTCTTCGTTCCCGGTTTTGCATTACACGACCTCCAAATTTGAGAGAGTACTTCCCTTCCTAGTTCGTCGTTCTTGCAGTTCTTGTACTAGTCCTGCAAAGTGCTCGATCGTTGTATCTTGGGAGACTTTTACCACATACCGTAAGCACCGTGTGACGGGATAAAATCGTCTTAAGGACGAGAGAGCTTAGTTCTCTTTGGATCGTTATTATTTCGTATTCTTTCATGTTATGTGTTTCTAAATATTATTCATTTCAGTTTGTTTGTACATACTGCGAATTTTTGTGATACAAAACAGAAACCATAAGACCAACAAGTAGTGGGATTTGAAGGAGAAGAAAACCCATCCTTGGACAAGATAGAAAGCTCTTCCCAAGCTATTGGAGGCAGCAGTGGGTGGGGTGAAATTGAAGAGATGGTGACGGTGATCGGAGACGGCGGGTCCGTGGTTTTAGTGGAGAAAGCGCCCCTCACTTCGGGGTTTATAACAGTCTGAGAGGAGGGGGGTTATAACAGTCTGAACATTTCAACTAAACTTTGAGTTTTTAACTTTTCGGGAACTCAGGAGATACAAGATTCAACTGTTGGGACTCCCTTGTTGCACCATAAACCCGGTTAAATGATGTTCATATAGAGAACGCCACGAAAAAATACCTGTGTTCATTTCAAAACTTCCATAATCCCTTCCCAAACCTAAACCTTCAAAATAACCAGTTTTATGCCGCTGTCAAAAAATTGCCTCAGTTAATTCATTTACTATGAAAGTTCAAATAGGAATCCTTAACTTCTTGAATAACTGAAAAGGATATATGTATTGAGTATACACATGGTAGTAAATGCACTGTGGTTCTATATGTACAAATTCACCACAGATTAAATAGGCTAGATTTACAACTCTTCATCTGTTTCAAACATTTCCAAATTTTCCTCATCAATAGCCACCACTTTTGTGGCACCTCTAGGAGTACTACTAATCCTGGAAGAATTTGATAAAATCTTAAACGGTAACCTCTCGTTTTTGGTTAAATCACCACCCGTAATGACACCGCATCCTTCATCCTCCTTTTTCAAATCAGCCGGAGGCAAGAAACAGTCTATTGACAATCCCTTTATGTTGAAGTCGACTTCTTCAATACTCCAAATCTCTTCCATTCTTGTCCGGTTATGGCTTTCAGAATCTTCGCCAAACCTAAATAATGAAACAGAAGTCCTGCCAGCATGCGCGATGTTAACACCATCAATTGTTCTGTAATCTTGTATCAATGACTCCATTGTCGTTTCCCATAATACATCGTTTCCAGGTACCTTTATTCGTAGGAGGTGAGAGTCTTCTAACTGAACTAAAAGGGCCTGTCCTTTGGCTGAAACAGCCCCAGATAGTGTGTCTGATTATCTCGACATTGGTGCTGCTTCTTGCTTTCAGGGTAGAGGGATCTGCTTCGATCTTTAATACAAAGCAGTCATCATCATTGATGGTCTTCTCACCAATACAGATGGAATTGGAGAATAAATTTGCAGTGGATCTTGGATCGAGACCCTGTCGACATGTTTAATCATTAGTGATTGTAAAAATGAATGAACTGAACATGCACAGAATAAATCTTTTGGTTCACGTGTGGATAGTACAGACAGATTTTTTAACCTCAGAAAGCAAAATAATGTAAAAAATGATTGGCGCCCAAAAAGTTTGAGAAAACTTGTATTTCTACTGATAGTGGTTTCTTGGCTGGATTATAATTGTAAGTTTAGTCATATCACGATGTCCAAAATCTGACCTTTTAGCGTGGATATTACTTAATGGCAAACTTTTCAACCACATCTATATTGACTAAAGATTAAGAACAAGAAATTTGGAGGCTAATCTGCATACTTTTGTACCTGAATACTATGTGAAGCTTCTGATTAGGTAAAAAGAGACTAAAGGGTGAGCTGGGGCCACATGGGAGTGGAACAGCAAGAAGCTGGACAAATTTATAAGTTGTTAAAACATGAGATTCTGTATAACCCCACTTTTCTCTTAGTCAATTATATCCAACTACCAATTTGACAAACTGTTATTAACAGTGATTCCAGGGCTAGCTTTCCTTTTCTTAAAAGTCTAAAAGAATCTTAAAACAATCTGATCAATATTGAATGGTTCCTGCGTTCAAGGTAGACAAAACGTGTTCTCACTCTAACTGTTTAAGCTTTTAGACTAGTTGGTTTAACATAAAAAATAAAATAAAATAAAAAATAAAAACTATTTATTTCCATTCTTGATCAAAACTAAGAAAGACGATGATTACCTGTAAGGATCTACGTAGTGGCCTGGGTGGACCTCGTGATGCGTGGGAGTGATGCCATGGAGTTTGCCTCCAAGCCACCTTACCATCACTACCAGCACTGATCTTACATCCTGAAACCATCAATTCCAAACTCCACAAGTCTGGCCTCTTCTGCCACAATACAAATCCACCTATCTCTCCAGGCCCATGTTTCAGATTTTTTATTTTCATACCCTTACTCAAATCCTCTCCTGCAACAAATTCTGATGCAGCCATCTTCACCTTCCCCATTGCATACATGCTATGAATCGAATTCAACGCGTGTTCCCCTCCTGCAGCCGCTACGTACTGTTGCACTATATATTTTGCCATTGAAGCCTCCTGCAAACCAATAACTTATTCCGGTCATATACAATTTTTATGACATTTCTTCAAAAACATGGTGTTCAGTGCATATCTCATGAAAAACCCAGAATCAAATACAGAAACTTCAGAATAACATGGATTTGTGCCTACTAAAACAAATACAATTTGAAATGAACAAGAAACTGTTCAGTAACTGATAAGTTAAAATCGCAGGACGCTTGAATGCAAAAACAATAAACAGTTGGATTTCAAGATTGGTGTTATCAAATGATTGCTTCAATACAAAAACAGTAATCAACATACAAACTCAATATAAATTATGACTTGAAATTAAGAGGTTTTAATAATATAAAGAGGGGCATGACTTACAATGGGATGATCCTTAATATTGCCATTAACAATAGTTTGATCAGAGCGTACTGGAAGAGGGATCAAAGGAGCTCCAATAACACCAAGCAAGAACTGGATCTCCGTACTCCGCCCTCCAAATACAGAAGAAACCGGCGGCGGTCTTTCAGTATGTGATTTCATCCAAGATTTCATGTTTTGCCAAGATCGATTTTTGTTAGAACCAAACATTTCTTCTGGGATCGGCACCTCAAGCACCGTATCCAACCCATCTTCTCTATCCAAATTGGGGCACAAAGTCCTCATATGAATCTCTATTATGATTGATTAACGAAGAGAAAAATTCAAATGGAAACAGGGTTTGTGAGAAATATATGGAATGCGGGATTCAACTAGTAAAGGTTGAAGAGTCTTAGAATGAAAGGGAGAGTTGGATTGGATGGCTTTTCTATCCACAGTGGCCAGTGGGCAACCACCAACGTGCAATTCTTTGGCAATGTCGTGACCGCACGCTCATCTTTTTTCTGTCTTTCACACTCTCCAGGAGACATTTTTTGGTTATTCAGATTCATTTAATAATGTTGAGATTAAAAATCCTTATTTATGTCAAAGAAATGTAGGTGAAAACTTGCATGTCTGTTATAAAATTGTGCACTCAAAAGAGTATTGAGGTTTTGTTTAATTTTATTTAATAATTTGTTAAAAAAAAATAAATAAAGTTAAAGTCAAAACAATAATTAATTTTAATCACATTTCAAATGGAACCAACAACTTTCATCAACTTTTCAACTATATATTTTATCAAATTTATTTAAAAAAATCTGACTTTAAAAAATCAAACGGGCACGTAAATAAACGATCTCTTTAAATTCTAATTAATTCTCTCTATTTGATAAATTTTAAGTCGATTACTTGAACCGAATCAAGTGTTTAAGATTAACAAATTTCAAGCCACCAATCTTCAGTGATGAGCTCTAGCAAACAAATCTTATGTGTTTTTTCGAGAGAAATGTATTTCCACTAGAACAAGTCTATCACAAGCCGAGTAGTTTGCAAAGTATATATACCAAGGGCCGGACTCGGGAATTATCGAAATCTCATCTTCATTGAATTATAGTCAGAGTGTTAGCTTATGATCTTGACTAATTTGAGCCCATTTAACCTTTTGATTTGTTATCTAAATCAATGTCAAATGTGTTACAGAAATTTGTTAAACAGCGAAGTAAACAAAGCAAAGGTCCTTAAGCGATTTACAGATATGCTTAAGAAGTAAAATAGACAATGATGGGAAGGCAAATAAAATCAACGCCTTGGAGCCGGGGCTGTGTTCAACACAAAGTCCTTAAAGCAATATTCGCCCCACACGAAGTAACTCGAGCGCTTGCTTCCCGTGATACAATGGCTTGAAACTGCGGTGAGCAATGAACCGAGAATGTGCTTAATAGAATCACCAAGCGATCAGAGAGGCGCATGAAGAAGGAGAATGCGAGTGAATTCGTGGAGTAAGAATTGTGTCTTTTGGATCAAGATTGTTGTTGTGATATATAGGCAAGGAGGAGCCTTATGCATTCAAGACATCGCTTTACTCCAGACGTTTTGGAGTTACAAAACGTTTTGATGTTACAGAATAAATGGATATAAGTTTTGGAGTTACGTTTTTAAATGAAAAAACGTAGCTTGTACTTTGTGGCCAATTTTTGGTTCATTCGGTCCGACATTCTGTATGCAGCAGTCGCGCCCACACAAAGTTCAAGGCTCAAGGCCAAGTCGGTCCAAGATTTGCACCCCCCTGCAGTGCGCAGAGGCTACGGGAGGATTCTCTATGCAACAAATGGTTACACCTTACAAATTGTTAACCATATATAAATTGGTCCACAATCTTGTTTTTATCCGATGTGGGATAACTATTTAAGTTTTCCACACATTTTCATATTTTATCCATTTTCCAATGTGGGATGGAATATTTATATTCCCATAAATTCCCACTATTCCATTTGTAACCGATGTGGGATTGTAATCCCTTTTTAAGGCTCCTCTCCCAATCTCACTTCTCAAGCAATGTGGGATTCAATTTCACTTCATTAGTGAAAATCTATTTTCCTCCAATATATTTTCCAACAATCCCCACATGAAAGGAAATTGACAGAGACACGGAATACTTGATGATAAAGTTCCACAGTTGAAACTCCGTGATAGGATAGGTAAGAGTTACCTTTGAACCTTCCCTTGTTAAAGTACATTTACTTTACTAGGCGATTAGTAGACACGATGTCTTTGAACTATTCGCGCTTTTGTGTAAACGATGATGTACCTCACACAGAGATTCTTCCTAACACATTTCGGTTCTCATTGGTATGTTCGCTTTGTGGCCATGAACATATGCCCGGTTCGATGAGAGTTATTAAGAATTGAGCCTCACAATTCCCTTGAGCGGCCCCACTTCTCTCTCACATAGGTGATTTCTTAATTAAGAGTAACCCGCATTACTCCGCTCGAATTTCCGACGCATAAGAATCATTAAAAGCTTATTGCTTATCCTCTTTCCACGGGCATCACTGTTATTACAGGAATGGATAGGAGTTAACCCCCACAGTGATCCTATTAAGTATTTGTAATTAGGTTTTCTCATTGAACCTAGATATTGGGATCTCCAGTCAGTTAGGTTGAGTTTCCATTACAATAACTTATTCTTTCAGAGGCTTAAGTCCCATTCCTCTAGATGACTTTGCAACTAACTCTCTATTTAACCCTTTGGTTAGCGGATCCGCAATGTTATCTTTAGACTTTACATAGTCAATAGAGATAACTCCAGGTTGAGTAACTTGTCTTATGGTATTATGTCTACGACGTATGTGTCTAGACTTACCATTGTACATGTTGCTTTGTGCCCTTCCAATCGCAGATTGACTATCACAATGTATGCAAATTGCTGGCACAGGTTTTGACCATCTTGGAATATCCTCTAAGAAATTGCGTAGCCATTCAGCCTCTTCACCACATTTATCCAGAGCTATAAACTCGGATTCCATGGTAGATCTCGCAATAACTGTTTGTTTAGAGGATTTCCACGATATCGCTGCACCTCCCAAAGTGAATACAAATCCACTGGTAGACTTTGAGTCCTTAATATCAGATATCCAATTAGCGTCGGTATATCCTTCAATAACTGCGGGATATCTGGTATAGTGCAGTCCATAATCACGAGTATATCTCAAGTATCTCAAGATTTTACTATTCCTTTCCAAAGGTCGACTGGATTACCGGTATATCTACTCGGTTTGCTAATCAAGTAAGCTATATCTCGTCTCTTGTACAACTCATTAAGTACATAAGACTTCCAATTATTCTAGAGTACTCAACTTGAGAAATACCATTGCCTCTATTTTTCGATAGATGTCGACTTGTATCTATCGGTTGTTCTAGCCACGCCAAGATCATCATTATTGAATTTTTCCAAAATTTTGTCCACATAATGTGATCGACTTAGAATCGAGTCCATCCGATGTTCTTGAAATTTTAACTCCAAGAATCACATCGGCTAAACCCATATCCTTCATGCTCGAATTTTGAATTCAACATATTTTTAGTAGATTTAATCATCTTATCGTTGCTACCAACGATGAGCATGTCGTCAACATAAAGACATAAAATGACATAACCATGTTCCGTGTCTTTGATGTAAACACATTTGTCACATTCATTGATTTTAAATCCACTTTCTATCATGGCATTGTCAAATTTTGCATGCCATTGTTTTGGTGCTTGTTTTAAGCCATATAATGACTTCACCAATTTACACACCTTGTTTTCTTGTCCTCAGTGCGTAAAACCCCTCGTGTTGTTCCATGTAAATTTCTTCTTCTAAATCTCCATTTAGAAAGGCGCTTTGACATCCATTTGATGTACTTGAGATTGTGCAAAGCTGCAATCGCTAATATCATCCGAATGGAAGTTATTCTCGTTACCGGAGAATAAGTGTCAAAGTAGTCAAGGCCTTCTCGTTGCTTGTAACCTTTAATTACAAGTCTGGCCTTGTACTTATCAATAGTTCCGTCTGCTTTCATTTTTCTTTTGAAAATCCATTTGTAGCCTAGTGGTTTGCTTCCCGGGGGAAGATCCACCAGCTCCCATGTATGGTTTTGCAAAATGGAATCTATTTCATTTTTAATGGCCTCTTTCCATTGAGGTCCTTCTAAAGAGTTTACAGCTTCTTTGAAGCTTTGAGGTTCAGTTTCTAACATATAAGTCAGAAAATCAGGACCATAAGATTTTTCTGTCCTTTCTCGTTTGCTTCGTCTTGGTTCAATCTCAACTTCCTCTTCTACTTCTTGGTCCTGACTATTCTCAATCATAGTCTCATATGTTCGTTTAGAAGAGCTCGCTTCTTCTTTGGATTTGTATGGAAATACATGTTCAAAGAATGATGCATTTCTTGATTCCATTATCGTATTTTTGTGTATATCAGAAATTTTTGAATCATACACAAGAAATCGATAAGCACTGCTGTTATGTGCATATCCGATAAATATGCAATCAACAGTTTTTGGTCCTATTTTCACCTTCTTTGGTGTAGGTACCGCCACTTTGGCAAGACACCCCCACACTCGTAAGTATTTGTAGGAAGGCTTTCTTCCTTTCAATAACTCGTAGGGACTCTTATCTTCTTTCTTCCGGGGCACCTTATTTAAAAGGTAATTAGCTGATAACACAGCTTCTCCCCACATGTTCTGAGGTAATCCAGAACTTAACAACATTGCATTCATCATTTCTTTCAATGTTCTATTTTTCCGTTCAGCAACACCATTTTGTTGAGGTGAATAAGGTGCTGTTGTTTCATGTTTAATTCCGTGTTGTGCATAGAATTCAGCAAATGGTGATTCATATTCACCACCTCTATCACTTCTCAATACTTTGATCTTCTTGTTGAGTTGGTTTTCAATTTCATTCTTATAGAGAACAAATTTCTCTATAGCTTCATCTTTACTTTTAAGCAAATACACAAAACAATATTTTGTGCTATCGTCAATAAAAGTAATAAAATATTTGTTACCTCCCCTTGTTTGTATAGATTTTAAATCACATACATCAGTGTGAATTAAATCAAGTGGTTCAGTTTTCCTTTGAACAGATTGAAATGATGACCTTGTCAATTTTGCCTCAACACAAGTTTCACACTTATGTTTATTATCAATTTGGAATGTAGGTATGCAATTCAAGTTAATTAGTCTACGCAAAGTATCGTAATTAACATGTCCTAGTCTACCATGCCACAAATTGGAAGACTCAAGCAAGTAAACGGAAGAGTTTTTCATTTTATTCATTTTTGGCTTAATAGCCATAACATTGAGCTTAAAAAGCCCGTCACTTACATAACCCTTTCCTACAAACATTCCGACTTTGACAAAATAACTTTGTCCGACTCAAACACTATACTGAAATCCATGTTTGTTCAACAATGAGCGAGACACCAAATTCTTGCGAATTTACGGTACATAGAGCACATTGTTTAGAGTCGCTCTCTTTCCCGGGCGTCATCTTTAGAACCACCTTTCCATGGCCCTTGATTTGAGAGGTTGTTTGAATTTCCCATATACGACTTTTCTCCATCTCGCTTCTTCAAAACCACTAAACATCTCCTTGTCGGAGCAAACATGTCGGTGGCACCCTGTGTCTATCCACCATTCTCTCGGATTTGAACCCACGTGTTCACTTCGAAATGACCACTGCAAGGTTCATGACGGATGTATCTTCAACCATGTTTGCTTCTTTTTCTTCTTGACAAACGGCACTCCGTGAGACTTATGACCAATCTTGTCACAATTGAAGCATTTTCCAAAAACTTCTTTAGAAATTCCACCTTTAGGTCCCAACTTGGGCCCTTTTCCACCGTATGGCCCATACTTGTTCTTGTAGGTCTTGGAGCTTTGACCATGCTCCACAACATCAAGCTTTGGCCACAACCGGATTAAACCCTCTTTCGAACTTTTGTTGTCTTCTTCAATTCGAAGTCGCACAATTAGTTCCTCAACGTTCATTTCCTTTCGTTTGTGCTTTAGGTAGTTTTTGAAATCCTTCCATGCAGGAGGTAGTTTTGCAATTATACACGCCACTTGGAAGGATTCACTCACAACCATTCCCTCGGAATGAATTTCATGCAAGATCACTTGTAGTTCTTGTACTTGACTGATTACAGATTTGGAGTCCACCATTTTGTATTCCAAGAAGCGGCCAACAAGAAACTTCTTGGCCCCGGCATCCTCGGTTTTATACTTTTTGTCTAAAGACTCCCATAATTCCTTAGCCGTTTTTATTGCACAGTACACATTATACAATGAATCGGCCAAACCGTTCATAACATAATTTCGGCACAAGAAATCAGAATGCTTCCAAGCATCCACTGCACTGATTGCTTGAATGTCTCCTTGACCCTCTTGGAGCACTGGAACATTCTCAGTCAAGAATCTCGCAAGATTCAAGGTCGTGAGGTAAAACAACATTTTTTGTTGCCACCTCTTGAAATTCGAACCGTTGAACTTCTCCGGCTTTTCCCCGTGATTAACCGGGACTGTCATAGTTGGACCAAGTGCTGATTTTGGCATAGAAGCCACGCCTTAGTTCCACTTGAGCCAAGCTGCTAGCTAGACTTGGCATAGCCACGATGCGTATTACCGGAGCCACATCGAACTTGGCATAGCCACACTGAGCCACATTCGGTAGATTCGGCACCATTGAGGCACATTTTCATTTCCTGATGCCACAACAAGATTGGTACTTGTATTTTCCATTTCAAAAACAATCGAATATTAGTACAAAAGAAATAGAATAAATCAAATGCGCTTTAAGAAAACTGCTTTTTAAAAGCGAGAAGGAATATGTTTTGAAAACAATGAAGAAAGTCGTTTTTAAAACCAGCTTTGTAAACTGCTTAACAAAAGGATATTGCTTTAAGATTGTTACGAAATTTGTTAAACAAATGAAGTAAACAAAAGCGATGTCCTTAAGCATTTACAAGATGCTTAAGAAGTAAAATAGACAATGATGGGAAGGCAAATAAAATCAACGTCTTGGAGCCGGGCACTGTGTTCAACACGTGTCCTTAAAGCAATATTCGCCCCTCAAAAGTAACTCGAGCGCTTGCTTCCCGTGATACAATGACTTGAAACCGCAATCGAGCAATGAATGAATGTGCCGAACAGAATCACCAAGCGATCGTAGGCGCATGCAAAGGAGAATGCGAGTGAATTCGTGGAGTAAGAATCAGTCTTTTTGGATGAAGATTGTTCTTTGATATATAGGCAAGGAGGAGCCTTATGCATTCAAGATAATCGCCTTTACTCCGCACGCTTTTGGAGTTACTGAATAAATGGATATAAGTTAAAATAAAATTCCAAAACGTAGCTTGTACTTTGTGGCCAATTTTTGGTTCATTCGGTCCGACATTCGGTACGCAGCAGGTCGCGCCCGCACACAAGTTCAAGCTGCTCAAGGCCAAGTCGGTCCAAGATTTGCACCCCTACCATGCATGGCGCGTAGGCTACTTGGAGGATTCTCTATGCAACAAATGGTTACACCTTACAAATTGTTAACCATATATAAATTGGTCCACAATCTTGTTTTTATCCGATGTGGGATAACTATTTAAGTTTTCCACACATTTTCATATTTTATCCATTTTCCAATGTGGGATGGAATATTTATATTCCCCATAAATTCCCACTATTCCATTTGTAACCGATGTGGGATTGTAATCCCTTTTTAAGGCTCCTCTCCCAATCCCACTTCTCAAGCAATGTGGGATTCAATTTCACTTCATTAGTGAAAATCTATTTTCCTCCAATATATTTTCCAACAAAATGTTTCTAGAGTTTATGCAACTTTGAGGCACTTTACCAGCTAATCTCGTCCCCGTCCTGAGATAGTTGGGGAAGCAAAACGTTAAGCTACATGTAGAGGTATAAAATTGCAAGGCCATTATTTTTGACATTTTTGTTGAGTTTATGTTTGTCCAAGTTTAAATTATATATTTTTTTTTTTTAAATTAATCAAACATACTTTTTATCAATACATTTCATAGGACTCACAATTTATCGTCTACTTAATATTACACATTTCATATGACTCATAACTTATAGGTCTTAAAAATACAAAGTTTAGAACAACCGCTTGGGTCAATGGGGGACGGGCTCTCAAGTCTAATACTTTTTCTTCCTTTCTAAAAAGTATGAAAAGTTAAAGAGACTCATATGGCCTGATTAAACAAAGTAACTTATAAGTAAAAATTTAAGGTTAGGCAGACATGCTAGATACCGTTAATGTAATTTGCTCCGTAAACACGGAACATAAAAGAATTGAAGGATTAAAATAAAAAAGAGAGAGAAATGAGTGATAATTATTTGGTGCATGCTCCCACCTGAATTTGGAGGTGGAGCAATTGTATTTAACAACATGCACATTGATGAATAGAACAAAACATCTTTGATTCACAATTAATTTGTCGGCCGGCCGGAGCCGCCGCAAGCGGCCGACATCTTAAACATCAAAAAATTAGCCTACCCCTGGTTGGTTAATTACGACATTCAGTCCATTTCATTCTTTTATCAAATGTTTGACAATTATATTATATTTCATTAATTAATTCATAATTCAATGAATGCTGCTTTCCCAATGTGACACGTACCATTTTTAATTACTTAATTAAGTCTTTAATCATGCCATGCACGTTCATACGAAACCCATATATCTTTGAATTAGCTTTTAGCAGTATCCATTAGACTTTTAAGTTTTATCCCTAACCCTATCAACTGAAAGTTAACTTGTTAATGATTATAATATTTTTAATTTATTTATCTTTTATTTCAATATATTGTTTCACATACATACTCGATTTAATTTTTATAAATTAAAAAAAAAAAAAAGT
The DNA here is from genome assembly GCA_023638005.1 of Forsythia suspensa. Classification (NCBI taxonomy): domain Eukaryota; kingdom Viridiplantae; phylum Streptophyta; class Magnoliopsida; order Lamiales; family Oleaceae; genus Forsythia; species Forsythia suspensa. The sequence goes on from CM042666.1 coordinate 34,022,812, forward strand.
ATGACACGTAACCATGAAACTTGAACTCGTAATTTTTTTATTTTAATTGAACTAACTAAACTAAAAACTTGAAGTTCATAAAGAAAATAATTTATTCGAGTAAATATAAAATATAAAATGAAACTATTTTATTCGTATCTTATATGGGCCCGACAATATAGCTATCTAGAATATATCTTCATATAATTTAAGAATTAGTTTCAACTTAATCATGCTTTTAAGATTATGGATAAGATAAAGTTTCTTGTAATTCACTTAACTTCCAGTTCAGTTATTTAGTTTTTAGAATCCAGTTACATAAAATAAAATTTGGAGACGTGTTGATTGAGATAAATTATAAATGACTAATTTTCTAAAAAATGTAAAGTGTAGTTAAGTGTGGAGGTCGAGTGTCAAACTTTTTGAACCTAGGTGAAACCCGAAAGCAAAACAAAGATAAGGCGAAAACGAAACGTGAGGTGTGGTCAGACATTGAGGTCAAGCTCCACGTCTAAGCAGACATTTTAGAATAGTGGATATGATTGTACATGTTGAAGAAAGAGTGTAAATATTACGTTATTTAAAAACATATGTTTTTTTAACAAAATTATCAATTATCATGTCTAGTTTGGAGTCAATGACGTGCCATCGAGCTTTGAGGTGGATTTAGGGTATAGTCTGGTCCTACTTCAAAAAAAATCATTTTTACCGTGTAAAAAAATTTAGTATAAAAAAAAAAATAGTAACAACTTATTCTTAAAGTGCAAAAAAAAAAAAAAAAAAAAAAAAAAATTAATAGTAGTTTAGACTACAAAAATGTCTGAATCCGCCTGGAAGCTATTAATTATTGTAGTCACATATTCACTTCAATTTCTTATTCTTTTGGGAGTGTATGGGGAGCAAATAGTCTTGGTTTGATTAGAGTACATTTATTACTATAATTTTTCTTTTGAAAAGCATTACAAGACATATATAAATTTCTAATTTTTAATAATTAATAAAACCTTCGGAAACTAAGTCCAGAAGGATCGAGAATATAAGTCAATAATAATAATTTGTCTATAATGTAAATATACTCCAATCGTAGCCTTTGTACAATTTTCAAAATTAGATAACCCAAAAGTCGAACCGATGGCAGTTGTCATCAACATCAATACGTTCAACAGAACATACTAAACTACTACAGCTACAAAATACGGCTATGGTTCAGTAGACCCATCTTCTAGTATTTCAGCTGACTATAATGGCTAACTGCTGTGAGAGCACTGGTTTTATGTTCTCACCCTACTCACTATTCATGGGACGACCATGTCATCAGTGATATACTACTATGGAGTCTCTAGAATTCTAACTTTGTATCGAGACCTATGGTCTAGAAACAGTCTCATGTAGACAATTTTATAGGACATAGGCCTACCAAAAAGTAATGAAGGCGTATAAAAGTTCTTTTGAGTCTGACGAAGATTGGCCTTGTGAGTGTATTCTTGTTTTTTCATTGATTTACAATACTATGCTAAAAAGTAAGTAAATTAAATTCACGAGACAAAACAATTTATAATCATTATTTCTGGCAACCCATGTGAATCTAAACGTGATACCAAATCAAAATATTTGCATTCATGTGGACAAATATTGATATTTATAAGTTCTAATCCAAAACCCTAAAAAGCAATCCATTAATGAAGAATTAAAGCCCACCTAACTAACTAACTGAAAATAAACATAAAAACAGTTAATAGAGAAAATAGTTAATGTTTTTTAGTGCATTAACTGCTCCAGGTTTTTAATATTAGTTGCTGTGTCCGCAAATTCAGGCGTGTTCATCGCACAAACTTGTGGATTGACCTAACTTGACTTTAGGCGTCCATTTAGTTAGACTTGCCTCGTCAGTGTCATGTCGCACCTACTATAGGCTGTGCAAAAATTAATTTATCGACTATTCTGATTCAAATTATAAGTTCAAGAATAATTGAAAATGAATTTTTTAGATGAATAAGATAATTGTGTGTATCGAAGTATGCTTTAAAAAATATTGTCCTTATGGTTAGTGATGATAAATATTTTATTCTCCTTCGAGCACGACGACGACAATAGTGGAGACCTGCAAAAGGTAGCGAAACTTCTTTCCTCCGTGTCCACTCCGATGTGATAATCAGTACTTAATTAATCTCAAGTATACAGAATAACAATATTAAGTATGTATGTTGTGTTTTTACCTGAGGGGTTAGTCATTGGCCTCTATTTATATAAGTAGCCTGCAGTTATGGCCTTAATGACATGCGTCATTTCATCTCCCTCATTATTAGGAGTTAAGGAGGGATATTTCATCTTCCTAATTGTTGGGGTGACCGTCGATCTATAGGTTGTCTGTTCTGCTAACCTAACGACAGTTGGATTATTGCTGTCTATTTGTAGGAGGCGAGCTTATGAGATCAACGACGCGGACGAGCCAGTGAGGCAGGCGAATCGTTGAGGCGGACGTGTTAAAACGTGCCACTATTGGCAGATAACATATAGTAGCTGTCGTTATTTCTATCATGCCCTTCTACTTTTCATAGACTGCTCGTCAATGGAAAGTAGAAATAATCTACTGCACCTACTCCTCTCTAAATTTTTCAGACAGAGACTCATCGTCTTAATTTTTAAACAGAGACTTGTCACCTTGTTTTTCAGAAAGAAGATCATCGTCTCACCTTGTTTTTCAGAAAGAAGATCATCGTCTCACCTTGTTTTTCAGACAGAGGCTCATCGCCTAGCCTTGTTTTTCAAACAGGATTCATCGCCTAGCCTTGTTTTTCAGACGGAAGCTCATTGACTTGCCTTGTTTTTCAGACATGACTCATTACCTAGCCTTGTTTTTCAGACATGACTCATCACCTAGCATTGTTTTTCATACAGAAATCATCGCCTTCAATTTTTTTAAGGCTCGGCTCGACTCGGCTAGGCTCAGCTTGTCTCGATTTGGCTTGATCGGCTCGCCTCACCTCTTTTTTTTTAGGCTTGGCTAGCCTTGCCTTGCCTCATTTTTTTTTTCAAGGCTTGTCACCTCATTTGACCGTTGCAGTAGTTGAGAATGTTTTTGTAGCAAGTCGGGTCCAATAGATACTCCAGGACTTTCCAGCTAGCCTGATCCTTTCTTGGTACACTCATCATTTATCCGCCTTAGATGGTTCATTTTGTGCTTGCCTTTATCATCTCGAGTTCGGACTCGTCCAGTCTTCATTTTGTTCGACTAGGGTTCCTCTCGATCTTTCATGCTTTTGGTAATGAAATATGCTTCATCGGCGTCCACATAGTTACCACTCTCCTTAATAACTAATGCATCGTATTTGGCGGGTTTTGGAGAGGACATCTTGAAAGGTCGACTTTGAGTTCCACTCATCATGGCGATGACTACAATGATATCTGATCTCTTGATTCCCAGTGTGGCCCTATTGAACTGGAAAATGAAATCTTTCAATAGCTTATCTTTGTCCTAGGTCAATTGCATCAGGCCGATGACGGTTTTCTTATCACATTTGTTGTTGGGAAAGTATGCAGCAAAATTCTTGAAAAAATCGTCAAATGTATATATTAATTTTAGGGGAAGGGTGGCTACCCAGTCTCTAGCCTCCCGCCTAAGTGTTGGCGGAAAAGCCCTGCACATAATCACATCAGGAGAGGCTCGCAACCTCATCAAGTCGATAAAAGTCTTGAGGTGATCGACAGGATCAGATGATCCGTCTTACTTCTCCATCTTTGGCTATTCAAAATCTCATGGCAAGGGGAACGCCATCACTTCTAGGAAAAAATAATCTTCTTCCAACACTATAGATTGTTGCATACTACTTTTCTTAGACATAACCTCAGCTATTTTGCGACCTATCATGTCTTCTAATCACTGCTCCAGGCTTAACATTGGTGTCTCAACCAGTGTAGATATGGACACCCATGATGGATGCTCCCAACGTGGATTTTGGTCAGATGTCAATGGATGAAAGTGGGGTGCGGAAGGTAGAGCCAAAGAAATTGGAGCCAGCAGTGGAGCATCCGTTGGCAGTGTTTCCATTACTGGAAAGTTAGGAGCCTGGAGAGGAGCTCCTGGCGGTGAGGGCCCTACCAGTGGAGGGCTAGGACCCTAGGACGAAACATTTAGCAGTGAAAGTCCTACATGTAGAAGGCTAGGACCCTGTGGTGGCTGAAAAACTACAGTGTTCTGATCCTAGAGTATAGCCGTTAAGGTCACCACATGAGCTTGCAGTGCTACAAGTTGAGCGGTATAGGCAAATTCTTATTGTGGGTGATTAGTGGCGGCGTTAGACTCGGTGTCTACATCTCCGATAGGGGGCTAGTGGAGCGGTTACATTCCTAGCTCTTCTAGTTCGAGTCATAACTTCTTGTGCGATTTTCCACGAGAGCGCCAATTGATGATAAAATATTTTCACCTCCTATGAGCACAGCGGCGATGAGTGGTGGAAACTTGTAAAAAATGGCGGGGCTTCTTTCTCCCATGTCCACTTGATTGTGATAATCGAGATTTGATTAAACTCAAATTTGCGAGAATAACAATATGGCGAGCTTCTTTCCTCCATGTCCACTCCAGGTGTGATAATCGATGATTTGATTAAACTCAAATATGCGAGAATAAAAATAGTGAGTATGTGTGTTGTATTTTTACTTGGGGTTGGCCTCTATTTATATGGGTAGCCTGCAGTTATAGTCTTTAATGACCCTTAATGGCGTGTGTCATTTCATCTCACTCATTATTAGAAGTTAATGAGGAATGTTTCATATTTCCAATCGTCGGTGGTGACTGCCAGTCTTTGGGTTGCCTGTCTGGCTAACCTAACGACAGTTGGATTATTGTTGTCTATCTTTAGGAGGCGAGCTTATGAGACTAATGAGATGGACGAGCCGGTGAGACGGGCGAATCGTTGAGATGGGCGTGTCAGAACGTACCACTATTGACAGACAACATATAGCTAATGTCATTATTTCTATCATTAGTTAGATTCTTATAACTGAATAGTGTAAAATTGTGACTCGTTCGTGATATAGATAATGGTAATAATATTGCATTGTTCTTCTTATCACGAGGGAACGAGAATCTTTGTTGTAGTATGAGTAGGACTTTATAGTTGAATTCTTATAGGTTACGCCATCGTCTCTTATTTAGAGTAAAGGTCCAAAGTTTATAGTTCAATCACGTGACAAATCGATTGAGGGTTTATAATAGAAATTTATTGTTTTATTGTATATGTGAAAATAATTAAGGATAAAATCGAAATTGACATATCGATTCAACTATCAATGCGACGATTGAATTATTGACCTGATAATCCACTTTCTTGCCCAGATTAATGTCTGAATTAATTAGTTTTTAAAACTATAGTTTGTGTTATAAGAGCATCTCTAATACACTCTATCTATTATTTTTTAGACGTGCCACATAAACATATATAGATGGAGTTATAAAAAATCATCTCCAATACATGCTGACAAGGACTCCATCTATCTGATGTGCTCCGTCTAGAAGTCTGTCTTTATTTAGACGGAGTGAGTCAGCAAATTTAATTTTAGACGGAGTGCATTGGAAATGAATTTTAATTTGACCGTCTATTCTATGTACGTAGTCTTGCCACATGGATTGGAAGTTAAATACATTTTATTTGTCACATGCTATCGCATGAGGCAGTGCGTTGGAGATGTTCTAAACAAAGTTAATATAAAATTATGTTTTTCATTTGTTGTTAATTTTGAACACATCAATGATGTAAATTTATAAATGGAATTTTAGTTGAATTCATGTCCGTGAATTGAGATCTTTTGAGACTAGGAATATGATCTTGGGGAAGCGAATATTATTTTCAGATTTGGTGCATCCTAAACCAACCAACATCAAATCCGCTTGTATAGCTGTCTCAACAAAATAATGTAATTGGATGTACCAATTAAAGTAACAAAAACTTTAAGGTTTATTATAAAATAACACCAGCTAAATCTGAATCTTTCCCCTCTTTTTTTATTTTAAATTTATTGCCACAACAAAATTTTTACAGTTGCACCAATTTTCACCAATTTTTAACTATATTGAAAGTTCCAACATTTGCTTATTGTCGCACTTATATTCCAATTTTTTCCCGCATTCTTATCACCAATGTTTCATTAATTAACAAATGTTGGTAACACTTAGTATGAAAAAGTTGTCGATGGATTGTAAAAGAGTAATTTATTCTTATCGTAAAAGACTTATTTGTCCTTCATATTTTTAAAAAGAAAAATACGACAAATATAAAAATACGACAAAACATTTACCAAGCATGCTAACGTAATATTTGGATATAAACTATCATAAGATATTAGATGTGTTAATGATGGAATATTGATGATAAGAATGCGAGAAAAAGGGTGGAACATAAGTGCAACAATAAATCTTGGTTTGGTGTTGATGTGATTTAAAGGATCGACTTTAATTTCACATTGCTAGAAGAATTAAGTGTTAGGTAAATTTTTGTTTTAGAATTTGTGTACATTCCAAAATTAGCATTTTAGTAATATTTTATTCTTGTGCATGTATACAATTACTAATATATATTATAATGTTTTACATTATTATTATCTAATATTGAAAAATTTATTTGTATTTTTATAACAATATGTAATACAATCAAATTTTTTAAGACAATGTATTCACTATAGTTATTTTAAAATAGAAAACAATATTTTCTATTAAATCTCAAAAATTTTAAAATTAAAAAATAAAAACATAGTCCATCTAGTAGAAAATAACTTAAATTAAATAATGTTAAAATTAGTATTTTGATTATAGATAATTGAAAAAGTTAAAATTAAAATTTGACAAGCTATTATTTTGCTGCTTCCCCAAATATGATGTAAAATAGTACAAATTTTTCTATAATTAATTCTTTTAAGTTTACCAAACACATAAAAAACAACTTATGGTTGGTTTGACAATCAAAAGTTGGGATCCAAAATTAATCTCAAACAAAGCTCGAGCAAATATTGAGGACTTTTATGTGCAATTAAAAAGTAGCGCAATAAAAGAAAAATATATAGTGTGAATATAATTATTTTTTAAGGATTAAACTCATAGTAAAAAAAAAAAAAAAAAAAAAAAATTTATTGTAGAATGAAATGTAGTGGAATTTCAACCACGAAGAAGAAAAACCGGAACAATAAAGGCTTGAGACACGGATTAAATGTTTTAAAAACGATATTTGCCTCTTTTTGGATATGAGATTGCTTTTGGAATTCACTGACAGAGACCTTTTAAGATATAACAAGCTTTAAATGAATTTGCACAAACTAAAAAGGTGAAAACTCGTTCAAAGAACAAGAACACTTCAAGAAATTCTAATTTTTTTTTTTTTTTTTGGGAACATCTCCTCACTTTTAACTTCAAACCATCATCTATATATATACACATATTACAACTCTATAGATTTGAAATTCAAAATTTCAAAATCTGCACGAAATCTTTGTTCGAGTAAAGAGTCTTCAAGATTTCGTGCAATTTACTCGAGCGAGGAGTCTACAACAAAATCTCTATTCCACTTTGCATTCTTGAACATTTTGGCTTCTGAATTTTTCGCGCGCACAAAAATACTTAGAATACCACAATCAACCTATTTTATTTCTTGCACATGATAGTCGATTAGCTAGGGGCAGTTGCCCTAAAACAATGTATAATGCTAGATTTCCTGCATAAAGTAGCCAAACATCCCTTTTCTCTCCTACTAAACTGCCCAAACCTAAATTAGGCTTCCCAAAATTCTGTCTATTTCTTTCTTTCCCTTTGTGACTTTTCTTGTTTTGTTATTTCTATTATATCATACACGTGGTTCATTTTCTATTATTATTTGGTTCTAACTTGTTTTGTTTTCAAGTTCGATTAATTGTGCTTTTAGGTGCACCTTTTTCATAGCCTAACTGTTTTTATTTGTAAATTTTATTTAAATATTTTCTTAATTTTTTGTTTGTCAAACTCAATGTGTAATATTAATTATAAAAAGATATTTTAAAATAAATTTACTATTTCCTATGGAATAAAATGTTGATATATAAAAATCGAGTACTACTGACTAAGAATTCTGATTATGAATCGTGATAATATTAATGTTCGAGAAAATTTTGAATAATATTAATAATAATGTCATTGTGCTACATTTTTCAAATATGAAAACCCACCAAGAACAGTTCAATATATTTGGTTTGGGGGGTGGGGGAGTGTAACATTCATAGTATCGTTTGTTATTACCGTGTTTATAACTAATACAGGAAAAATAGAGGAAAATAACATTTCAAGAAAAGTAGTTGCATGGTAGGTATCATCGGCCCAATAAGAAGCAAAACATCGGGGCCTTCCTTTTGGGCTTCATTTTCCTATGAATTGTTGGAAGATATTTTTCTTTAAAAAATGGAAATTGGCACAAATGGTTGTTAACGAATGACAATATTGCGTAAATGGTCTCTAATCTTTCAATTTTGGTAGAATGATTTCTCACCTATCTATTTAGGTGCGCAATTAATCATTTTTGACAAATTCCGTTTAAAACCTTTCCATTTAGGCAGTGTCGGTCTTGTGATTTTCAGTACCTGAGGCAAACTTCATAGATTGGGCTCCCTTACGAGTCCCAAATTATATTATAAGATTTTTACGAAACTAATGTTAACTTAAAACTTAACAATAAAACGACAAAAATGTTCTAATTGATCACTTAAATATTACCCGTCTTGCAGTTTTAAAAGCAAAAATATTAATCAAATTTGAATAATCTAGTTGTTCAACCATTTCTTTCTCAATTGATAACATAGTCAATCCATTCAATCTTTCTTGTGACATAGTTGAGCGGAGATACGTCTTGATCGCCTTCAACTTAGAAACTTCTTTCTGAGATGCATCTCAGAATCGATATGGTCGACAAAACTTTATAAGCAATATAAGCATTTGGGAAACAACCATTCAATGTCTTCAATTGCTCTCTTGGTTTCACTTGGTAAATAACACCTCAAGACTATCGGCTCAGAACATAAATCATCTCCATTAATGTCTAAACGGCCATTATGTTCCAAATACTTCTCAAGATTCATACAAGATTTCAACAAACTCGCAATACTTACACGTTTTAACCTCTCCAAATTAAACAAAAATCCAAAGTTCTCTTCATATTGTTTAAATTGTTAAAATCGAGTTTGAAGTGAAGATCGAGCTTGATCAAATATAAAGAGGAAGTAATCAATTTTAAAAGATTCTTCAGTTGATTAATTTACCTCATCATTACCACTTTCATCAAACTACTTTTTCTTTCAAATAGTACATTTTTTTCGAAATAGAGTTTGAATTTCCATTTCACCTGCCTTTTTTTTTTTTTTGGTTTCATCCATGGCAATAGAAAATCCAGTTTCTCTATAATCTTCGAGAAAGGAAACAAGTCCTTTTAAGAGGTTGATAGCACCATCAATATCCATGTTCTCGGCTTGAAGAAATTTACTTACATTATTGATTTGTATGTAACAACACGTACCATATTATCATGCCAAGCGAGAATTCAAAATTCTCAAGTTCATATGTTGCTAAGGACTCAGTTTCACTCTTTATTTAGGATCTTCACTAATATCTGACAATTCAAGTAAAACGTCTCTTATTTGTGCAGTTTGCTCTTTTATTGGTTTGACACTTTCAACATGACTTTTCCAACGTGTTTGTGACAATAGCTTCACCGTCGGACCTTCCACCTTTTCTTTGAAAATTTTTCATCGCTTGAGAGAAAAAGAAAATAATGTGTAGATGCTTGCAACAAAATTCAAAGCCGAATGCAGACCTTTTTTTTTCTCTAGATGACATTAAATGCTTACATATTATCATTCATGCTTACTGCCTATTATTTTATAGAGTAATGCTTAAGGCGAAAAATAGAGAAATAGCAAATTATATTAGGATTATATCCAATTATCCATAGAGTGATATTATAGAAATATGGATGTATTCTTTCGTTTACTTATTCAATGAAAGACATAGTTTGAATATTAGAAATTTATCGAACTTCAATGTAGATAAGAATGTTAAAACAAAACCACAATCATTCTTCTTCTTCATCATTTCTAGACTATCACTAATAACACAAAACAAATGCTAACAACACAATCGCTTGAAAAATTCAATATTCTTACATACTAAATAAAAATAAAAGTTCAATGACTAATTTGGAAAACAAAATAACAGTTGATTTGATTCTTGAGGTCTATGTTTTGTTAACTAAGTCGACAATTTCATCAATTCAAGAATGGACGAAGCTTAAATATAAACGAAACTTCAATTATTAATTTGGAATAAAAAGTGTAAGCATCAAAGTGAAACAAAGCTCAAGTTGGGCCACTAATAAACTGAAACTCGGAGAAGCAGAGTATATGGAATAAAAAATTAACAATTCACTTCAAACCAAAATTAACTTCACAATATATGTATAAAACATCAAAATTAAAGTAAAAAATAAATAAAATATATCAAATTCTCCGCTTATTTTTCTGAGTTAATCAACTACAAAACTCATCTTCTTGAAAGAAACAAAAACAAAAAATATATATAAATTTTTTTTACTTGGTCAAGGGTGGTTCAAGATGTAGTATGCGGTTAATGGATGAAAACCCTCTTTCCACTTGAGCGCCGCCTTCTTTTTCAGATTAACGATTTGATGATTAGATAATATTTTCCAATCTTTAATTTCGTGATTTGCAGCCACGGGAAAAAGGTAGAAGACTTGAAGCAATGACGTGAACCAATGAGGGAAGGGAAAGCATTATGGACTAAAATTTTAATGATCCAAATCACTTAAGCAAAAATTCAATTATTTGCAATGTTGGGCTTGGCCATTAGTTGGCCCAAATTATAGGGTTTTTTTTTTTTGTTTTTTTTTTCAATCTTTTGCTTTTGGGTTTGTTCAATTTTTTATTTTTAATTTTGGGCCCCTTCTATCTTTGGGCTGAGGCCCGTTCCTCTCTTGCCTCAAAGAGGACCCAAGCTCTGTATTTAGGTGTAAATGATCCATCTTATTTTTTTGTCTTTATTGGTGGGGTAAAATTGTCAAGTTGCATTTCTTTTCTTTCGTTCAATTGAGCAAATAGTCCATAACATTTACCCTTAGTATTGAAATGGTCCTTTATTTTTGGCGTAATAGTCTATAACCTATATATTTTGGTGTGCAATTGTTCTCATTTGATGAAAAAGACAAACATACCCTTAGTTTTAATTTTAAAAATTACATTTGGATTTGTAACCTTTGTTAAATGTGCAAATAAGTCCAATATATTTATTAAATAATATTTAATTTAGCATATTAAATATATAATTTATCATATTAAATATATCACTATAGTCGTGTCAATTAAATTTTTTAAAAATATATATATAAAATTATTACACTTTAGGTATATGTAATTGCTATGTGATCTGAAAAACTTGAATAAAAATTAAGTTAAATAAATAATAAAATGGCGTACATAATTTTATGACATTGAACCAATCTTATAATGTTTTATTAATATAAAAAAACTAACAAAAATTAATTTACGCATTATGTGTTCTATATTTTTGAACGATAAATTAAAATATAAAGAACACAATTTGAGCTATAATATTTGTAGTTAATAAATGAATAGCTCAATTAAATAAAAATATTTGAGTATCAAGATTGTGACAAAGTTATTTTTCTTTTTATGTTGTAACGATAAAATTAAAGTTTGAATTTTAAATAATATGATTACTTAATAATAATAAAAGAATTTTAATTAGCACATTTGTTAATAATTATGAACTTAAAGTTTAGTTATTTTATAATAATTCATAAAATATACAAAATAATTTAGTATATTATCAATTTATTAGTTTCTTTTAATCTTTTATAAAAAAATAAATTAAAGTATCGGGCCAATTTTCACTTTTTTGCAAAATTTAGGAATCCAATTATCATTTTTTAATTAAATAAGGATCAATTACGCGCCAAAACACATAGGTTCGGGACTGATATGCCAAAAAATAAAAGTTATGGACCATTTGTGCCAATTGAAAGAAAGAAAAGAAATGTAAATTGACAATTTTACTCCACTAATAAAGACAAAAAAAAAATGAGAATGACTATTTGCGCACCTAAATGGATATGTTTTAAACAAAATCTGTAAAAAAAGACCAATTGCGCACATAAATAGATAGGTTGTGGACCACTCCACCAAAAATGAAAGGTTATGGACCATTTACATACTATTGTCATACGTTAAAGACCATTTGCACTAATTTCTCTTTAGAAATAGAAATACAATGGTGAATGTTATATTTTAAAAAATATTGACAAACTTTTAAAATATTTTGAGAATTATAGAAGATGTCATTTTTATATATTATTATGATTACAATTAAATTTATAATTAATTAAAATAGAAGAACATTCTCTCACCAAATAAAGTTTTATTTGTCATATGTTGCAAAAATGGCTTTCATTCTCCAATCAAAAACTGCATCCCTCTCATCCTCATTTTTAGAGTATCTCCAATGCAACAATATAGATTGTTGTACACGTAGCAAGTAAAATAGAGATGAATAGAAGAAAATCTTCAATTGGTTTGTGGATTGAGATAATTATGGACTAAGCATGTGTTTGGATATGCTTAAATTATAATTTCAACTGACAAAACTGGTCAAACATATTTTTTATCCACACATTCACCAACAACTTATAATATAAGCACTTAAAAAATAATTTCAACACTACCAAACACGTGCTAATTATACAAGAGAGGGAATGTAGATAAATTATAAAATAAAAGATAATTAGCAGACATTCAGATAGAGATAAAATTATAGAAAATTAAATAAAAGAGGCTTAACGTGCATTTCGATGGACATTTATTGTAAAAAAATGTCCTTATTAGCACACATTCGGTTGCATTGGAGATACTCTTATTCCCTCTGTAGATTGTTGTTGGTACTGCACATTGTGACTATTGATCCAGAAAAGAGAAAAGGTCATGAGTCAAATGGTCAAGCTGAAATTGACCCGATTGACTCGAAGATTTTAAAAATTATAAAAAGAAAAAAAATTACAAAAAAAAATGAAAAAACAAGTTTTTGGGAATCGCAAAAACTGCTCAAAAGCAAGTTTCTTGATTTTTCATTATTTTGATCCATTTCGTGCGAGGAGAGATGAATTTTAATGGTCAGTTACAATTAATTGTGGAAAGAAATAATTTTTGTTTCTAGATTTCTCCTTTTAAAATCGGTGAAATCGGAAACGGTTCAACACGTTCCTCAAAATCGAGCGGGTTGACGAGCTTTAGGGTGGGTTTTCAAAGGGAGGGATTTTTTTGCATAACCAACTCGTTGTTGGGTCCGATTATCAGTTTTACCGGTCACGACAGGCCATGCCGATTCTAATAACATTGGTTACTGCAGTTTGTTACTCGTTACTGATAATTTGAAAGACTTTTCAAATTATACTTGTTATTATAATTTATTATTGTCTATTTTCTTAATAGTAGGTTGTTGTATTTTTTAAAACTTTATTTGCTGTCATGTTTTGTTACTGCATACTCTTATTTAGAGGTGGCAAATGGGCCAGAAAAGCCAGCCCAGCCCTAAACTAGACGAGCTACACGAAAAATGAGGAAATTTCACCCACTACTCATTTTTATCAATAAATTACAAAATTGTTGTATCCTTTTTATTCTCAAAATACTAATTTTAATTTGTAAATATTTATTTTCAAAATTTTAGTCAAACCCCGAACTTCCAATAATGTTCATCACTGCCGCTGCTGACTACCACCACGCACCACCATTGACACCAATTGAAGAATCCACCATCATCTCCATCGGGACCAAAATCTCCACCATCACCACTGTTGACACCTCCATCAATGAAACATTCGAATTCATCCCCAAATCTGAAATAGTTTATGGTGTTGATGGGTCACGGTGGTGGAGATATTAAACACACTCATAGACCTGAAGCGGTTATGGTGGTTGTTAGTGGTGGCGGCGGCAGTGGTGGTTCAGATCTGGCTAGTTTGATGGTGGTGATGGGCGTCGATGACACAGACATAACAATGTGTGCCACAAATATAACACACTTAATTACAAATGGCACGATGTGGATCTAATTCGATTGCATCAAATTTAAGCCATGGTTGTTTCTTCAATGAAATCTCCATTAATTCTCTTCTTTGTTTTTTCTCTCTTCCTCCAAATTAAAAAAAAAAATCAAAAACAATGCATCACAGTGAAAACATTTGTAAAAGCATGTGGCAAATATGGCTTTTTTGCACAAATAATCCCTATCTTTTGCACTTGATGCGGGTTGAGGACCTGTCTTTTTATTTTTAACAGTGTAACCCCTATTTCAAATTTTTTTTGCGACAATGGTTATTTCAGTCCAATTTTGTCATTTAATTCTATCGATTTAAGCGGTAATGGTCCCCATGACTTTTTGCACAAATGGTCCCCATTCTCATTCTCTACATTCTTCATTTCATAAGGTTATTTTACTCATTTCTCCACCGGATTTTTTCAAGCGTTTCCAATGAGCCAGTTGAAGCTTACCTAAAAACCCATTTTTTCAGCACTATCATGCTCTTGAAAATCAATTACTAGAAATAAATACCTCTCCCAAACAACCAAAATTTCTGTGGAAAGCTATAACATGAGAACATAGCATTGAACACCAATTTTCCGATCATCGACAAAAAACTCCGGTGGCTTCAATGTACCCTAAAATGAAAAACTTTAACATTACAAAGGCTAAAAGAATAGGAATAATTTTTTATGGGTTTTCAGATAAACAAGAAAAGAACCTTAGGCATGTAAAAAATATTCTTTCCCATTTGCTTTTTCTTCTTTCATTCTTCCATTTTTCTTACAAAAATTGTTAAACCCATTGAATTGCAAAAAGTGTTACCATTTGGGCCCCTTTTTGATGTTGTTTTGATAGTGTTTGATTATATTATTTGTTAATCTTGTTTTTAACAAGGATTTTGATTCTACAGTGGACGAAACCATTGAACACGCCACTGGATGAGGTGGATCCCAATATTTTTGACATTGTTGAGCTTGAGAAGGCAAGACAATGAAAGGTATTGTGTATACATCAATAAATAGACCCCCTATATTCTTATATCGATTTGTTTGGCATTTTTATTTTCTAATTTTAAGGTTTAGCTTTTAGTTAATTATGAATGTATGGACTGGAGCTTATACAGCAAAATCTGGTCTGGTGTGGGTGGGGTGATTGGAGAAGAAGAATATTTTTTAAATTATTTTATTTCTTTTTTTTTTCCTCTTAAGTTTAGGACATCTATTGCAAATTTTTATTTATGAATAGTAGAATGTCGAAAATATTCTTATGAAATGAAGAGTGTGGAATACACGCAGGGACCATTTGTGCAAAAAAAGTCAGAACTACCGTTTAAATCGCGCTGAATTGACTGAAAGGACCATTGTCTCCAAAAACATTTGAAATAGGAGCTATATTGCCAAAAATAAAAAGATAAGTCCTCAACCTGCAGTAAGTCCAAAAGATAGGGACCATTTGTGCAAAAATGCCATATAGTATTAGTATCATTAAAATAATTCTTTTTCTAACTAATAGTTAGATGTAAATTCTTACCCTCATTGTTTATGTATAACAGTATAACACTATATAGTATTATTGAAGAACGATATCATAGGTAGCACATTATCTTAATAAAACAATATCATACAGTATAGAGTAATATAAAACAGTTTATAAAATACAATGTATAATATCAAAACAAAATGGCAACTACAAATGCGTTCATCTACAAAAGAAATTTTGGCGTAAATGGTCCCTAACCTTTGCTCCTAATGTAGAAATGGTCCCTAATATTTTTTTAGCACATAAGTCCCTAACCTATGTATTTTAGTGTGTAATTGGTCATTGTTTGTACCCTTAATTTTAATAAGAAAAAATTGTAGTTCTGTTGTTAACATTTGGAAAAAGTGCAAATGGGTCCAATACTTTTATTTGTTATAAAAAATTAAAGAAAACTAATGATTCTTTAATTAATACTTTATTGACCACATTGATAATATACTAAATTATTTTGTATATTTTACGAGCTATTATAACATAACCAAAATTTAAGTCCATAATTATTAATAAACATATCAAATAAAATTATTATTTTTATTATTAAGTAATTATATTATTTAAAATTTAAACTTTTATTTTATCGTTATAACAAAAAAATAACTTTGTCACAAACTTGATGTTCAAATATTTTTATTTAATTGAGCTACGTGTTTATTAATTACAAATATTAGAGATCCAATTGTATTCTTCGTATTTTAATTTTTCGTTTTATTTTCATTCAAAACTAAAACACACAATGTGTAAATTAAATTTTATTAGTATTTTTAGGTTAAATAAAAAATAATAAGATTGATTTAATGTCATAAAATTATATACATCATTTTGGAGTAATTAGCACAAAACGTCTCTACTTTTTGAAGGTAATGTACAAATCGTCCATACCTTTGAAATTTTGACATTTTCACTCTTACCTCCACCATTTCTTGCACAAAACGTCTTTTTCGTCTATTGTCACCCAAAATATGCCGTTAACTCTCTTCCACAACACGAGTCGTAATATAAAGAAATGGTAATTTTGTTCACCTACCTATTTCCCAAAGAAAGTCTTCACATGTACTGTGCAGATAAAGGTTTGATTTTCTTCATCTAATTTCAATCGACTCACAGTAGTTTGAACCATTGATATCAAATTTTTGTGCGATGAGACAACCCATTTGCTCACTCCGGTGATTCCAGGAGAATATAATAGATTGGTTGTGTCATCTTGACTTACTTGTTCCTTGACTTGGCTTTGACTCGGTTTTCTTTTCATCGTTTCTACTATAGTATTTACAATTTTTAACTTGTTGGGGTATGAACTCGTGGAGATAAGGAACACGATGGAGAGTTTGAATCGGCGAGTTTAGGGAGGAGCTCGGGGATGGTGAAGGCAAGAACAGACTTTGAATCGGAGATTTGTTTGGCGATTTCCCATGAAGTGTTGAAAGGATTCGTGGTCTGACCCCTTTACAATGTGAGACCCCCATGAAGACTTCATTTGTGAGGAATTGTTGTTCCCCTTCACATTGTTGTTATTACTCTTTGGAACATGGTTTTGATAAGTAAACTTTGATGCTTTCACTCTATTATCAAACTTTGATGCTTTCACTCTGTTATCAGATGGGTTTTCTTCTCTCATTGTCAAGAATAGTAATAAAAATTCAACTTTTTTGTTCTCTTAATAAAATTCCTTTTTCAGGCTATAATACATCATTACTAAAAACCCATAAAACCCTCAAAAACCTAAGAAAATGCAAATGGTTTCAAGCATCTGGTATAAAATGATTTAAAAGTTAAAAAGTGAATAGTTTTTTCATTCAAACAAATTGAGTACCGTTTCCTGAAAACAAAAAATCCCAAGAAAATTCGAATGGATTTCAAGAATGTCTTGTTTGATGGTAAAAGGATTGGTTTGCACTTGCTGTAGAAGGTGGAATTAGCTTTGCAAAAGTCACTTCTTTGATCAATGGAAGAAACCAGCTAGTTGAGTTCCGCCATGGATAAAGAAATAGGACAAGTAAAATAGGTAGGTGGACAAATTACCCTTCCTTTGTGTTACGACTCGTGTTGTGGAAGAGAGTTAACGGCAAATTTTGGATGACAATGGACGGAAATAATGTTTCTGCGAAAGAAATGGTGGAGGTGATGGTCAAAATGCCAAAATTTCAAAGGTATGAATGATTTACACAATGACTTTAAAAGGTAGGATGTTTTGTGCTAATTACCCCATTGTTATTTATTTAAATTAATTTATTCAAAATTTTCACATCACATAGCAATTACATATATTTAAAGCACAATAATTTTATATTTTTCTCTTATGAAAAATTTAATTCACACGACTATAATGATATATGTAGTATGCAAAATTAGATATTATATAATAAATGTATCAAACTCATTTGCACATTTTGTAAGGAATCCAAATATAATTTTCTCTAATTAAAACTAAAGACATATTTGTCTTTTTCATCCAATAAGGACTAACTACCCACTAAAACCATAGGTTAGGGACTTCTATGCCAAAAAATTAAAGATTAGAGGACCATTTTTGCACTGAAGGCAAAGGTTAGGGACCATTGCGTCAAATTCCCATACATGAATGAATTCATCTACAGTGTATTCATTCATCTACAATGAAATCTCTGATAAAGTTTTAAAATCATATGTGATTTATACTATCTCATTTCCTTCATCGTCAAGGTTTCTTCCAACTTTTCATTCTGTGCGAGTTGTTCCATCACGTGGCAGACATATATTACAAAATCAACATTGTGATATAAAATTCAAATATATTTAGTAAATATCGGTACTTATCTACATTTAGAACAAGATAATATAAATCACATTGAATCCAAACAGTATCACAGATAGCTCAAGATTTAAACAGTATCTCACAGAGTATGTTTGTCACGAACAATACCACATAGTATCCCACCAAATCAAAACAGTATCATGTATATTGTTGGGGGCAAAATATGATTGTTTAACAATAAACCATAACTCGAAACAATGACAATATGACATACTTAAAATAGCAAACTCCAATATAATAGAAGAACAATATCATATATAACAATATCTTAATAAAATACTAACTTATGATTAAAGACAGCAAACAAGTTAAAGCAATCTAACAATATCAGAAGCATATTAGGAACATTCGTATGCTTAGGGTTTGCAAAATGTTATGATTCAACAGAAAACCATAACTCGAAATAATCATAGTATCCCATTAAATCCAAATTGTATCAAGATAAGAATACTGTCATATACAACTCAAGATTGAAAAAGTATTTTAATATAACAATATCTTGCAGAGCATGCTTGTCATGAATAATATCACACAGTATCTCATTAACTCTAAATAATATCATAACCACATTAATATCAAACATATGCTTGCGGGGCAAAATTGTTAAAACCATAATTCCAAAATTTAATAGTATATATATATATATATATATATATATATATATATATATATATATATATATATATATATAAAATATTTCACGGCAAATATGATACTATAACAAAAATTTAGGCACGGGTTTTAATGTAATGCGAAAAAAATATGAAACAGAAAAAAAATACAATTTCAACAAAAATTAGAGTAAGAGTTCTAATGTAATGCAAAATAAACATAAAACAACGGAATAAAATACAAAAAAAAAAAAAAAAAAAATATATTGTTTTCACAAACTAAAGCTTTCAACAAAATTACCTTAAGAAGTTATTTATATATGATTGGAGTATCCAAACCTCCAATCCTCTCTTAGTAGATGTCTGAAAACCACACTAGTGATGTGATGGTGTGTTAAATAAAAAAAACAAAATTACCTTGAAAACTCGTCGATTTAGGGTGAATCAGCAACCAAAAAATTATTTTGGCACAAAAATTTGAGAAGCGGGATTGGAATCTTTATTATATAAGTAGAGTTCCGAGTTGTCTAAAAATGTGCAAAAAGATAGAAAGAAAGAGAGTGTGTCATTTCAGACAAATTGGAGAAGGGAGTAGAAAGTTCAAATTTCATATAGGGGCATAAATATATATTTGCATTACTATATGACTTGAAATGAATGAATTTTGGCCTGTATGACTTGAGGGTCAATTAGTTCTTTGGAGATGATCGGTCTTAAATTTCTCCAATTACAATTTAAGCTAGTCAAATTGGTTAAACATATTTTTTATCCACACATTTTATAAAACACACAATTTACTACTCATTTATTATCTACATATTCATTTGGTCCCATAATTTATAAACACTTAAAAAATAATTTCAACACTTCTCTAAATATGCACTTAATAGCACTCCTTCCATCCCACAAAGATAGGCTCATTTTCCTTATTTATATGTCTCAAATTAGAGGCCACTTACTTTATAGAGAGTGCATTATATTTTTCTTTTTCTAATATACCCTTATTTAATTTATATTGTTATCAATCAAAGTAAACTTAACATATTCCAATTATAATAGAAAATTAAATAAGTTTATTCACTCATATACTCAAGTAAGCAGTCAATAAATTCCACATTGCCTAGAAAGACTCATCCCCCAATAACAAATCAACAATTGATTTCATTATTGTTTCAATATAATGCAATTTAATTTCATTTGCATTCCAATTGTAATTTAATGAGCATCTAAATTTATTATATTCATGAATGACTAATATTAAATGGGGGCATAATAGGAAAATTGTGTGAAAAAAATTATAATTTCAATTACATTAAATGAGATTTCTTAATCTGCGTGAAAAAAAAAACGAACATATCTTTTATGGGACGAAAAGAGTACTAAATTATTTGAAACATAGCTTGAAAATTTCTAATCTCGTTTTAATTAATTAATCACTCTATCTATATTCATTTGCTTGACAAATAGAAATATTGACGTGATGTAACGCAACAACTGATGATTTATTGTCCAGACAATATTCACGTCATTTTTCTTTCTTTCTTTTTCATTTCAGAAGTCAAAGAAATTGGATGGGACTCAATTGAAAAAAAGGTATAAATTAAGGGACCCAATTATGACAGCAAATGTACAACTAACCATTTGTGATATGGCCATGCACTCCATATTTTCAACTGAAAATCATGTAAGATGAAAATTTCATAGTTGTAGCCTATGGGCAGAAAGTATAGTGGGCACTTTGGAAACAAGAGAAAAGCATGAGACAGAAATGCCCTCTCACTCTAATGATACTGTCCTTTATTTGTTGGGACCTTTTTCTTAACTGTATCCATGTGACATTCAGAAAGCAACTGCTAAATTGCTTCTCGGTGTTAGGTTCCTATACCAGTACTTCAACTGAAAACAAATCTTTAAATTGAGCAACCTTTCTGTGATTGGTTACCCTCATATTTTCTTCGTTTATATTCCTTTACGTTGGAAGTCTGACTCGTGCTTGTTTGGTAAAAAAATCTATTGTAAATTATAAGAAGTGAATCTTACAGAATGTGTGAATAAAAACGATGTTTGATCAATTTATAAGTGTTTATAAACACTATCAAACTCTTATTTATTTTTAATAAATTGGGAGGGGTCGGTGTGACGTAGAAAATTGTACACGTAGTAGTGTGGTCCTTCAACTCTAATGAGGACACATTGTTGAAAGAAAAAAAAATAGCATCTGATTAACCTAGAGGGCTTAAATATTTTAAATGTGGAGACAGAGAACTGACCTACAAAAGTATTGAGGAATATTAGATGTGGTCCAATTCCTTAAAACTTCCAGTTCAAAAACAGTAGAGCAGAAGCCTACCAATAAAAGTGATTATTTTTGCAGAAATCCATAAAATATTTATGACTGCATAAAACTGTTATTATTATTTTTAAAACGAACTAGGTGGGTTATTTACTAATTAATTATGCACTTTATAATTATTACCCTTGTTAGGGTAAATTCCATCACATCATATCGTTTCTTTGGTAAGGGGAAAGTCTCGAACGCGAAATCCCCCATCCGTAGAGGCAGCCCGACTGCGCGGGTTGTAAATCGAGGATGTCTTGCGAGTGGCAGGGACTTGAGGAGAGAGCCAACAGCGCCAACCCCGCAACAGACTCCCACATATTTCAAATGAAAATCTGCTCACACGAAAAATCGAACACTACGTTGTTTAGGATTTCTCCCCACATCAGATTGTTTCTAACCTTTCGTAAGTGTGACACTCTTGACCTATATTTCTAAACTATCATTTATTGCAGAAATGCACCTAATCTATTAAAATCGTGGCACTCATGTCTCCAACTCGTGAGTAGCCATAATTGAATCCAGTACAAGTTTGAGACAACTAATTGTAAATTTGAATTATGTTATAAGTGTTATATTATACAGCGTTGTAAAAAGCGCACTTAGGCCATAGGCACGCAATTAATCGACCGATTATGTTTTTCTAACCAAAAAGTGCGTGCCTAGTCTCGCTTGCGTGCACATTTTCTTATTGAATTTTTTTTATCTTTTTTTTAAATATTTAAAATAATATTTAAAATAAGAAAATATTTTTTCATGCTCCGTCTAGGTCCAAAAAGCTTGAAACTTGACCTTCAAACCTAGCTACGCTTTACGCTTTGGTACAATGATTGAGAATAAATATCTTGATTTTAAAACCTTGGGGACAAGGTTTGGATAAGCGCGGGGGTTATCAAGAAGAAGCAACACAACAAAACACATGGAGAAGGAAGACGCACATGAGCAACCAAATTAACCGAAATTTGAATTAAATGAATGAAGAAACGACGTCGTATAAGATTAGTGGTTGCGACGTCGTTTTGCAACTGTAGAATTGTTTACATTTTTATTAAGTTGTTTTGTAAAAACACACTTTTGTGTAGCCAACTATAAATAGACAAGAGAGAAGAGACAAAAGTAATTTTTGATTGATGAAATCTGCTCTAATACTCTGAATTCTTACTCCAATTTTCAATTTCAGTTTATTTTATCATTTTAATCTTCTTCCCATTTTTATTTTCATGTTCATTTAGAATGTTCATTTAATTGTCCAAAAATATTTTTCTTATTTTAAAACAAATCAGATGGCGACTTCAACTTTCATTTATAAATTCGAATAGGGTAAAATTCTCCAGTGCCCATAAACATATCGACGTTCAAATAAACTTTTTCTGTTAGATGAAGATATGGTTGTCATAGTTTTAAAAGATTGGAGACATGGGCGCAACAAATATGAGTGCCACACTTACAAAAGGTTGAATCTAACTATCTTCTTGTTATCTTTTCATTTTGCTTGAATTGATAAATAAATCAAACAAGAATAAGCATTTAACAGAGAATAAAAATTAAAAAATATATTTTTATAATTATTTTAATAGAATTTTATCTTTTAGTAAGTATCATAATAGGATTTGATAAGATAGTTATTAGATAAGATTGAACTTATCGGATTAGGATTGATCTCTATCTCTTGTTTACTTTTGTTCTATAAATAGAAGAGTATTTTAGCAATTTTTATTAAAAAGTAATTGAATAAAATAATGACCTCACTTCTCCAAAATATATTTCTTCGTGTGATTCATCTTTACCCACTATAATTTGGAATGGAAAACGATCCCTCTAAATCTAAACTAGAAGTGTATAATTACTAATCGGACCATGATTTAGTTCGATCCAATTTAATTCTACACAAGAAGTTAAGAACTAGAAATCTATTCATCACCACCTACTATAATATTCAAAAAAGCGTACACTGAGATATGTAAAATAGATCAAACTGTGATTGTGTGATTTAGGTGGTCGGGTCCACGACCCACAAGCACGTCTCATGACGAGCCGTGCTGTGCACAAGGACAAGAAAAAGTGTGAGTGGAAGCCGGCAGTGAGCTAGTGAGTGAATTTGATGTGAAAGAGGACGAACAGCTTATTTCTAGAGTCGTAACATATGGGTAACAACTACTGAGATGAAATTATATTCATGCACAATAAAGAAGAGACAATTGTACCCTCAGTGTTCATCATCCATCACTCCATACAATAAATATATATATGTATATATCCAACAGTATTCCCCAACCACATTTAATTACCCCACTTGGCCTTGAGAGTTAATATACATGAACCCTAGCACCATAAAAAGCCTGCACTGTTTCGAGTGGTCCATTCATGTTTCACCTGCAATGTCTAGACAAATTCTACCATTATTTCTCATTGGTATTTTGGTACTACTGATTATTATACTATTCAGTCTCGTTTAATACTTTTTATCGAACATCGTGTTGTCCATATCACTGGGTCGTGATAAATGGAATTGATCTCTCTCCTACCATGCATTGAATTAGTTTTGTGACACATTATGTGTTAGCTGACTGCTAATATATCTAGAATAGAACATAGTTTCCTTTGTTACCATAAAAATTGCATGTTTGAGACGATAAAGTGATTTTTCTTAAAACGGCATCTCTCATAACTTAAATTTTCACTAGTACTCTTTATCAAGAGCCTAGAGCATCTCTGAAACATTCTATGGATTGTTATCTAGATGGCATAAATATTGAAAGATTTCTTATCTACGTGGTATTGATGTTTAATGAATATACATTCAAATTTAAATTTGGTCTCCAATGTATTCTATAGATTGTTATTTAGGTATATTTTATTTTAGGGTGGTTATATTCACACTGCAATTTGTTATAAGTACACCACATTTTAATTATACTTAAGATCATCAACTTTTGTTCATTGTTGTAATTATGTTCTTCACTTTTTGTCATCGAATTCTTATCTTCAATCTTCATTAATTAACACACTTCATCATTAATAATGGTTTTCCTATAGATATTTTGTTTAAGTACTTTGAAATGAAGAAAAATATTTTATCGTACTTTTCTATCTATTGTTTTTTTTAAATATGAAAGACAAATAAGTCTTTTACGAATTTTCAACAAATGTTTTAGACGGAAACCGTTATCAAACACAAGATGTGATAATTAATGAAAAATTGAGGATAAAAATGTGATAAAAAAAAGTTGGGGACGTGAGTGCTATAATATTCATAGATTAAAGATGTTAAATGTAATTAAAATGTGGTGAAAAAATAAAAAAGTGTTGTGTGAATATAATTATCTTTTATTTTATTAAAATAAGTACTAGATTACATTTAAATTTACATAGAAAATTTAAATATTTATGAGTCAGCATGTCTAATAGAGCGTATAAAACTAGACCGAGTATTAGACATTGTCTATTTTTTTCATTTCACGTCAGTTTGACAAGTATTTTTTTTTTTAGACATCGTCTATTTTGATTTGCTTATATTGCAGAATTTTTTTTACAATCCACGCATGTATTGGAGATGCTCTTATGAATACATCCTAACCTCTATGATCAACATAAGTTGGTTTAGAGGTCATTATTGTTACACTTTAATTTGCTTTCGAATATTAGAGATTCGACTTTACATCCCTCCAAAGTATTCACAATCTAGATAATTTATATATAAAAATTATATATGACAATGATATACCATATCTTCATGAACAAAGCATCTTATTTATATAATATTAACATGGACCATTTTCACTAATTTCTTTTTTTTTTTTTTTATTCTACATAAAATGGCAATTTTCAAACCAACCATTACTGAATTTATGGCTAGGTACAATAAGTCCCATGTGAATTTGTCTATAGAGTTGACTAAAATTGTGCACAATCAAGAGCTCTTTATTAGAAATATTAATGACTAATAATATTGTTAAAGAAAAGAAGATTTGCATGTATAGGTCAAAACTCTTGATTACACATTATGATAGATAATGATGTCCTAAGGTCCCCTATCATCATCACCCTCCAAATATTTTTCTAGAACATTAAACCGGCCCTCGTCAATATTGAAATGTCGGACCGCCTCTGTATAATATTATATACATATATATATATTACTCTAATTATAAGCCAAAATTCCCTACACGACTAGTTAAAATATATTTTTGATAAGTATTTCACTCAATAAGCGCGTGAACAAAAACCCTAATAATAGATAAGAACACATTTCAACTGATTCTCAAAAATAAAAATTTGGATGGAAAGTTCAAATCTTGTCATAATAATTTAGTAATGGCAATAGAAAAGAAATAATGGAGATTTGTGATGATTTTTGAGATTAGTGTCCATTTTACGTTCTAATTGACAACCAAATTCTTTGACCCCATCATACTAAATCAAATCATCTCTCATCCTAAGCATCGCTACCTACAAACTATGTCTGTTTCAAGTAGTAGTGAGATTTTTTTATTTAAAGGTTATTCGAGCTTTTACTAATAGTAGTTGATTACTTTAACGTCATAGCTCCCGGTGCTTGAACATTGGCTCGAACTATTTTCTCTACCCTTTCTTACCCAACCACCAGAGAAGCAAATACAACTAGTGTGTATAGCTAATGAGTTAAAAAAAATACTTATTTTGACAGTAAGCTAAAACTACTTTGAAAATAAGTAAATAACTTTAAGCTCGACCAAAAGCTCATTTATTTAGAAAATAAGTTAGACTTAATTTATAAGTAAAATAAAGAGTATCATTGATCTTCGAGCTTACTTATAAGTAAATTTGGGTTTTATATAACTTAAGCCAAACATGCTCACTCTATTTCATGTAACTTTGACCATAAAATTGGAATATAATTAAGACCTAGCTAGAGTCCTAGACCAACGGTTCCTATATCTTTAGATCTACCACTTTATGTATTTCTGGGACAATTACATGATAACATCATCAACTAAATTATACTTTTTCTTGTAGATTAACTTATTTAATGATGCCACAACACACACAAACACGTGGTAGAGTGAGAGATAGATAGAGAGAAAGTATTTCTTGTGAAATAAGCATGGAAAAGTTTGGGCGTGGCTTTGAATTGTAGGGACACACAAAACGTAAAATTGAATGGGACCATGACAGTTAATAAAATAAATTAAGTACTGTAGCGATTAATACTGTAGAAGAAACATGTAAGATATTTATCATTTATCATGATTAATCTTGTTCAATATATTCCTCTTCTAATGAAATTACATTTGAGACAAATGGAGTCGAATTGATTAAGTTAAAATTGACCACATTTTAGTCAAAGAGAGTAGGGTTTGGACCTGCAAGTTAGGCTTTTGTGTAAATTCCTGTATAAGGTATGGCTGACCCCAATCTGGTAAAACTTTCTCCATGTGTCTGCTTTCTTAGAGAAAAGGAATCTATGGGTCCGTTTGATAAAGTTTTTAATAAAATTTTTAGCAGATTTTAATAAAATTGAAAATTGATAAAAATTGTGGGTCCTATTGAATGTGTGATTGAAATTATCAATTTTTGCTATTAAAAAAAGAAGAAGAAGTATTTTTAAATATGAAGCTTTAGTGTTTAATTTGTTAGAACTCTCTCTTTTATAACCAGACAGTTCAAGACCAGTTTCTTCTGTTCCTTCCCCACAGAGAAAGAGAGAGAGGAGATGAAAGTATTTACAGCAACTAAAGGAGGCATCCAAAGGGATCGCATTGATCCTAATTCTGTGTTTTCACAGTTCAACTTGTATATATATGTATAATTAGGGTTAAACTGTATATACTGAATTTGGATCATGCGATCCTTTTGGATTCATCCTTTGGTAGCTTCCAACATGCGGAGATCTGATGAAGCCTTCATCACATCATCTCCTGCAAATTATAGGATAAATTCACCCTCTTTTCAATTTTATGTTGAAGAGAGTGAAAATTCTTTGTTCATATGAAATGCAGGCAGTGAAAGGAATCCAGTAAGTATATAATATTCTTGATTTTCATTTTTCTGAATCTTTTCATTTAAAATCTCAAGTTTTTAGAGATTTAATTGTTTTAAATACATCCCTCTATCAAGAATCTCATACGTAAACAATTAATTTTCACAAATAGTAACTAGACTTGAATTTTATTTATTTCATTTTTTTTTATCTTAGTGAAGTTGATAAACTTTCATTTTAATTATTGTTTGAAAGTGGAATGTGTTAGGTGTAATTTTAATTTTGTATTTAATGATTGCAAATACATTGGCATGCTATCCCTATTTCCATCTTTTCTTATATTAAGCCAAACTTTTAGATAATTTACTGCTAATTAATATGTTCGACAAGAAATTTCGCTACTTCAAAAGTTATCATTAATGTTGTTTAGTGATTTGGCTACTCGATTATCAAATTCCTTAGCCTTCTAGTTAGGTATTATTCTCGATATATGAGATTACGACTTTGAATAAACATATATTTTTTTTATAAACAATCGTCCAAACTCTAAACCTGATCACTGTATATTTGACTGGAGATGCAGCTTGTTCATGTCCTTGAATCTTTACCTATCCTCCATCTCCTGGGCTATATGAGCCTCAAATTTGTTTTGCAGATGCATTTGTTTAATGTAAATTAATTAAACCTTAGAATTAGATTAGAATATGCAATGGGGATAATTATTGAATCTTTATGTTAGAGCATGTTTGGTTAAGTTTAATTTGAGAAAGGTATATGTTGTTTTTAAATATGTTTAAACACGTACTATTTAAGTGAAAATTTTGTTAATTATATTTCGTACATTGTTATTCGATATAATGCTGCATAGTAATCGTACCATAAATAATTATAAATAAAAAACTAAGGGCTTAAACGATGGTTGATGGAATTATTGAGGTTACCGGTTACGTACATATCATCATTACATGTACAAAGTGCTTTTTTGGTGAAGTTCTTTGTAGATTAAGCAGTTAGTTTTACGGAATGTGTAGATAAAAAGTAGATAAAAACTGTGAATCCTACATAATGTGTGGATAAAAATAATAATTAACCAACTTATAAATTTAAAATGAAAAAGCCAAACATGTTATTGGTTTATCTAAATAACCGAGTCATATATTGAAGACCGCTTGTGTGGTTGGTTGTAGCATTGAATGACTGGGAAAATGGGTTTTGAGTCCTCTTTTCGGTTAAACTTTAACTTCAACAACATGACAACGCATTAGGGTACAATCCATATAGTCTATTTTTAGTTTAACTACATCTTCTAAAAGTTTAAACTATATTAGAGACAGAGAAACGCGCTCGCTCACTTGCAAACAAATTCATTTTGCCATCAAATGCGGTCAATATTTTTTAATTGTTATGAAATAATTTTGATCTACCTTATCTAAATACCTAAACATAAATTTATTGATTTAAATTTTATATTAACACCCGAATTTAGCATAAGCACTTTCTCATATATGAAAGGTTATGAGAATGGGCAAATCTTGGGCGTGCTGCATCATCAAGTGTCCTAATCACATGGTTTGATGACTTTATTTAGAATCCAAGGCAGAGAAGAATGATTTTTAAGGATTACCTTTTTTCCTAATTTTGAGTATCTCAAAACACAGAGATTCTCACAATACATGTGATGAGACCTTATTTAAAACAAAAAAAAAAAGGTCCCAAACATTGTCATCTTTAAATAAATGATCCTACTTTTTTCTAACTAGAAACGTATGAATTCTTGATCCAAATGACAGTGTTTTATCATTTTAGTAGTCAAATGAACGTTTTATATATTATTTACTTAATATTAGAGATTATTTTATGTAATTTTGTGATTTCCTAATTTTTTAGGACGGTTTTTGAACATTTTTGTACAATGGGTTTATTAGCTTTTATACATAAAGACATCTAAGAATGAAATGTCCATCCTTAATAAAATTCGTACAAAATTTGTATTTCCCCTTCTCTAAACTTCAGTAATTCCTACTATTGAGTTTACGTTTTATTTTTATTTTTTTTTCCCGCTAAAAAATAATTTCAAGTTGTGTACAACCTAATTCTGTCAAAACTAGACAGAGCATGCCTATTCGATCAAAAAATCATAAAGGAGTCTAAGAACAGTTGAAAAGATTTAATAGTTTACCTAAAAGTATTTTTTTAATTTATTTTTTTAATATTTTTACCACTTATTTGAGCTCAATTCGGCCTTTTATTCTTTTCCAATTGATGCCTAGGCAGTTTTTAAAACATTAGACACAAGCTGTCATGGAGCATGCTTAGTAAAAACATGAAAAAATCTAGAATCTTGAGACTTTCGATCCACTCTTTGTGAGACTTTCGACCACAACAAGAATCTTGAAAACAAGAATCTAATTCTCAATATTATTCAAGACAATCAATTGTGTTTGAGATTATAGCAATATCCACTTACTAATAGTTATTAAATTTATCCATTCAACTCGACCATATTATTAATGCTCAAACAGAGTTGAGTAAATATAAACGAAATAGTATGTTTGAGAATAGTTATAAGCTGATCAAATATCATTTTTATCATTAGATTCTAGAGTACACATAATTTTTATTTACTTTCATCTACACATTCTATAAGATTCACTGTTTATAATTTATAAAAAAAACTTTACCAAATAGGCACTAAATAAAAGAAATAGTAACTAAAGATTGCCGAGGGTAGGTTCACTACAACAAAGAGGGTCTATAGCGGCGACATATATTGCGACGACAAAAAGTCGCCTCTATTAATTCTACATAATAGCGACGACAAAGAAATGTCGTCGCAGTACCAACAAAACTTATAGCGACGACATATGTCGTCGCTATTAAACCTATCTCGTCGCTGTTGTATAGAGGCTATAACGACGTCTTTCTGTGTCGTCGCCACAAAGATTAGGAAAGGGCGAGAACTAATGGCGGCATTTTGGTGCATATATAGCAACGACAAATGTCGTCGCAATTGATATGCTGATGATGATGTAAGTCACGTGAATCATATATTTTCTTGTAAAGTGTGAAGGGGTCTATAGCGACGACATAAGTCGTCGCTATATACCAACATCAATTTAGGCGGGAAATTTGGCGCCCAATTGTTATATATAGCGACGACATATGTCGTCGCTATAACTATTTTGATTAAATTTTGCAGGCGCGTGAATAATTACTTTCCTCGAAAAATGGGAATGATTCTATAGCGACGACTTATGTCTATAGCGACGACAATGTCGTCGCTATAGACTCTTCTTTATCTTCCTCCACTGTCCGCATTTCTGTATTGCGTCTCTGTATTTCTTCCACTGCAGCATATCAATTCTTCTCCATCTCCGTTTTTTCATCTCCATTTCTTCATAATCATCTCCAATTATTATCGATCTTATTTCGTAAGAATATAGTATTTTACAAGTATGGATATTGATAAAAGTTGGACAACAATTAGAAATCGCACAAAGTCTGCAGATTTTCGGAACGGTTTGCAAGCATTTATAAACATGGCGAGGCCATACGTTAACGACAGAGGAAGAATTAAATGTCCGTGCAAAAAATGTTTAAACGGTCTCACACATCCATTGGAAATTGTCGAGGCTCACATATTTCGTAATAGTTTTGCGGAGAGTTATGTCACCTGGATATATCATGGCGAGATTGATGTTCGTACTCATCGCGAATGTGTATAGGCAGAATGAGCGAGATGGTGTAGAAGATGAGATGATAGATGTAATAGACGTAGTTGGTGATGAGCATGCGGTACAAGCACCGATGGTTACTATGACGAACTGTTTCAGGCTCTCCATTCAGAACTGTACCCGGGAGTTTCATCATTTTCATCCCTAAATTTTTTAGTCAAGTTGATGCATATTAAAGTTATGAACAAATGGACAAACAAGTCTGTCGATGATCTTTTGAAATTGCTTTGAAGTTAGCATTCCCAAATATGAACCTTGTTGACTCTCACTCTGACGGCTAAGAAGTCGATGACGAAGCTTGGTTTGGGTTACAAATCCATTCATGCTCGCAAGAACGATCGCCTTTGCTTTTGGAGTGAACATGCCGATAGACAAACTTGTCCGATTTGCCAGAAAGTCGTTGGGTTCACACTTCGGGAAAGTGAACGGGAAGAATGTTCCGCATAAGGTGTTGCGATATTTTCCTTGGCCCCGACTAAAACGTATGTTCGCGACGAAGGATACCGCAAAACTTATGAGGTGGCACAAGATAGGAAGGTCTAGGGGCGATGATGAAATGCAACATCCTATTGATGGAAAGGCATGGCGGGATTTTGACTTGAAACATCCAATGTTTGCAAGTGAGATCGAGAATGTCGAGGTTAGGTTTGGCCGTAGACGGATTCAATCCATTCGGTGACATGAGTCTGTCAGATGCAGATGTGGCCGATGGTTGTAACGCTTACAACTTGCCACCGGTTATGCATGAAGTTCTCGAATATCTCATGCTTATTTATTGATACCAGGTCCTAAAGCACCGGGTAAGGACATTGATGTATTTTTACGACCATTAGTGGATGAGTTGAAGGAATTGTGGGTCGATGGGATTGACACGAGAGAGCGGTGGAACCAACAAAGAAGTCGGTATTCGTGATGCGTGCGACTTTGTTGTGGGGATCGTTAACGATTTCCCAGTGAAGTAGTTTGTCCGGTTGGAGTGGTCGGTACAAGGCATGTCCGACGTGCAACGAGGATACTCCTTCATCCGTGTCATAGGTAAGACAACTTATGTGGGTCATCGTCGGTTCCTCGCCATCCGGGCATCATTTTCGAGCAATTTAGACTTGATGGGAGGATGGATGGCGACCACCTCCGAGTCGGTTAACGCCTCTGATATTTTAGCACGCTTAAGTCGTGTCGATATATAGAAGTCCGTGAAAGCACCCAAATTACGGTGGCGCTACAATTCGGAGAAGTGATGACGAGCTCAATTGGAGAAAAAGAGCATTTTCTATGAGTTGCCGTATTGGACTTCTCTGAGAGCTCAAACATAACATCGATGTCATGCACGTAGAGAAGAATGTTTGTGATAGCTTGCTCGGCACAATTATGGACGATCCATTCAAATCAAAAGACACGGTCAATGCGGGCGCGATCTAATGCAATTAGGGATCAAAAGGAGTTGCACTTGTATCGAATCGGGAATAAATGGATGAAGCTCGCCGCATGTTACACCATGTCGCGTCTTCAAATCGTAAGAAATTTTGTCAATTTATCCGATCGCTTGAGTTTCCGGATGGCTTCGCTTCTAATCTTGAAAGAATATTGCTCCAAATGACACCGACATTATCGGGTTGAAGTCACATGATTGCCATATTATCATGCAACGGTTATTACCAATCGGATGTCGGGCGTTCTTGAATAAAACAATTTCCACGGTCATTATTGAATCGTACACGTTCTTGAAAGCTTTGTGCAAGAACACTAAAGGTTAGCGACATGATAGCATCCCACGATCACCTTGTACTCATTCTCTGTAAGTTGGAAAGGATATTTCCGCCAGCCTTCTTCGACATCATGATTCACCTCGTAATGCATTTACCAAAAGAGGCAATCCTTGGAGGTCCGGTGCACATGAGATGGATGTATCCATTCGAGCGATACCAAGAAATTGAAGAACTACGTCGAAATCGAGCTCGGCCGAGGGATCAATAGTCAAGGGTATGTTGTGGACGAGGCATTGACCTTTTGTTCGAGGTACTTCCAGGACATAGGGACAAGGTTCGATCGACCGCATGAAGCGAGGATGCTATCGCTCCACGCATACGCTTTTTTTTTTTTCGATCATGATGTCACCCACTTGGAAAGCGATCACCAAACGACGCTTTCCTACTCAAGTTCGAAATCAAGCAATTTTTACATCCCGAACAATCATTATGAAGTTGAGCCATTCTTGCGATGAAGACGGCGTTAATTCTTGATTATTATGCTTTTATCTCGAATTACCTTTATCATTTGAAACGAACTAATGAACGTTGATCTTCAATACCTTGTTCGTGAACATAGGCGAACTCATCGAACATTGGCTATCCAAACATCAAGTAGTGCATGAAGAGACTTTCACGGTTGGTTCTATAGAAAGGTAAACGAACATCGATCGAATAAATTTGCAAGTTTTCAACATAATTGCTTTCAATAATCGAGAATAATTCTTGTCATGCAGCTATATGCAATGCGCCAAAGCCACAACCATCAAGTTTCTCATGAGTTATTTGCGTTGGCCATGGATGTTACCAAAGAAGTTATGTCATACACGGCTTGTGTTGTCAAAGGAGTTCGGTTCGTGACATATGATCGTGATATTCGAAGAAAAACTCAAAATAGTGGTGTGTCCGTCCCATGGACTTGGGTGAGGTTTACTATGGGCAGCTGCAAGATATACTGGAGCTACAATATGGACCGAAACTTTCAGTCTATCTGTTCCGATGCAAGTGGTTTAGGTGTGATGGGAGACGGATGGTAACTGAGAATAACGTTACCAGTATTGACATCAGTGCAGAGGCGTTCAAGGATGATCAGTTCATACTTGCTAGCCAAGCACAACAAGTGTTCTACATTGAAGATCCATCTCGTGGTCCGAATCAAGAGTAGTACAAATTGTCCATCATAGGAGCACGTGGGACACAGTGGGGAGCTAACATCACGCGAGATTGACCGCTCCACAATAACTACTCTTCCTGTTTATCTCTAGTCGCTGATCTTGGCAACATAGAGCATGTATCATTGCACCGCGATGATGATGAAGTCGATGAGATCGATGCATCGGTTATCATTAGAGCCTCGTTAGATAGTGCGGGAGAAACTTCGTTTATAAACGACGATGATGTTGAAAACGATACAAATGCGAATACGAGGATGAAGAAACATCGAGTGAAATCAATGAGGACGTCAGTGACGATGTAGATCAATCGTATCATGATAGTGAATCGATTGAAATGTTATTGTGCGTCACTAAATTTGTAATGAAATTACTTAAAAAAAAAACGCATATTCAAATTGTTGTTATTCTTGTTTTTCGGCTTGAATGTTTGTCATTCATTCATCGGTTCATTGGTATTGGTCAAAACGCGAGTTGAAGGACTTAAGTTGCAAATAAAATTTAACGAAATTGAAATAAAAGAAAATTAAGAGGACTCAAATGAAAAATGTTTAAAATTGAATGACCCAAATAAATATGAAAACATAAAAATGAAATATTAAATATTAAATACTAAAATTATATAATAATAATTATTATTGATAATATTAAATATTAAAATAATTGATAATATTAAATATTAAAATATTAAAATATTAAATACTAAAAATATTATTCATAATGTTAAATCTCATTAAATATTAAAATTAAAATTAAAAATTAAAATTAAAAAAAATTAAAAATTAAAAATTAAAAATTTAAAATTTAATATTAAATACTAATAATTTATAATTGATATTATTAAATATCAATAAATATGAAAACATAAAAATTAAATATTAAATATTAAATACTAAAAATTATTATTCATACTATTAAATCTCAATTAATATTAAAATTCAAAATTCAAAATTATATAATAATAATTATTATTGATAATATTAAATATTAAAAATAATTGATAATATTAAATAAGAAAATGTTTTCATAATATTAAAAAAAGGGAAAATTAATAAGTATAAAAATTATTGCAATTAAAATATCCCCATTGAGAAATCAACTTTTAATTTTCTATCAATGTATTGTCAATAGCGACGACATATATGTCGTCGCTATTATGTTGAAAATTAGGCGCCACCTTTAAAGGCGCGTGTTCAAAAAAAAAATTTGAAAAGATGTCGTCGTTATAGGTCTATATATAGCGACGACATATGTCGTCGCTATTGAGTTAGACCTTTTAATTCACACAGAACATTCTTATTTTCCATTTCTGTCAAACTTTTTTCCCTCTTCCGTTCGCCGCCTGCTGCCGTTCGCCGCCGCTTAGCCGCTCTCCCCTTCCTCTCTCTGCCGTCTTCCTCTCTCTCAGAATCGTCCAAAGGTAAGCTCTCTCTCCGTTTGCTCATATTCATCAAATCGATTACAACAAATGGGATTTCTCCGTTTGCTCATATTCATCAAATGTTATTGCTGGTATATGCATAAATGTTATTGCTGCAAAATACAATTACGTAGAAAACTTTTATGCTAATATATTTGAAGATTTGATGTTGATTATATTTCAATTAGTTTCTGCACATATTTTCAATTTGATTTTTTTTTTTTTTTTTGATATTTGAGGAGAAATTTTATATTGAATCTCAAATTTAGCTTCATAAATTATCAAAAAACACAATAGACATGTTAAAACATTGGGTTCTATCTCATTTATATGTAGATTATGAATGCATAATGAAAGATAGATTATTTAAAGTTTGTCTGCACATTCTTATTTTATGCTGGAAATTAGGTGGATATTGGTGGCGCAATAGCAGGGGTTGGGGTTGGGGTTGGGGTTGGGAGGTGGGAGGTGGGAGGTGGGAGGTGGGTCGCTGGGATCTTGAAGAAGACAATTACTTTTTATGTTTTTTCTTTTTATTTTTACATATATTTTTTATTTATTAAAGATTTAAATTGTGTTTGGACATCAATGTCATTTGGTCAATTGATCATGTGAATGACATTTGACCACCTAATGGATTTTTTTGTATGGAATTCGTTAGTAGTGATAATGAATACAATTAACGAAAGGTTGAAAATAGCATTGTCAACAAAAAAAAAAAAAAAATTAGGTTATAAAGATGTAGCTCTAAAATCTAAGGCAAGTAAGTCGAGGCATAAGCCTCAATAAATCGAGGATAAGCCTCACAAATAGCACTTGAAGTACATGGAGTTGAGGCCTTTTATGAATGGCTCATGTGCGGCGGGAATCGACGCATAAGCATCAATTAGGTTTTTTAAACCATGGTATATATGTGTATAGTCTGTTGCAAAATAAATTCAAAATTTAGGGACTTATTTGCAATAAAATAAGTTTAGGGACCAATTTATAATAAAATATAATCAAGTCAAATTTGTCCATAAATTCAAAATTTATGGACTTATTTGCAATTTTACATTAAGTTTAGGGACCAATTTATAATAAAATATAATAAAGTCAAATTTTCTCATAAATTCAAAGTTTAGGGACTTATTTGAAATTAAAGTAAGTTTAGGGACCAATTTATAATAAAATATAATAAAGTCAAATTTTCTCATAAATTCAAAATTTAGGGACTTATTTGCAATAAAATAAGTTTAGGGACCAATTTATAATAAAATATAATAAAGTCAAATTTTCCCATAAATTCAAAGTTTAGGGACTTATTTGAAATTAAAGTAAGTTTAGGGACCAATTTATAATAAAATATAATAAAGTCAAATTTTCTCATAAATTCAAAGTTTAGGGACTTATTTGCAATTAAAGTAAGTTTAGGGACCAATTTATAATAAAATATAATAAAGTCAAAGTTTCTCATAAATTCAAAGTTTAGGGACTTATTTGCAATTAAAGTAAGTTTAGGGACCAATTTATAATAAAATATAATAAAGTCAAATTGTCCCATAAATTCAAAATTTAGGGACTTATTTGCAATAAAATAAGTTTAGGGACCAATTTATAATAAAATATAATAAAGTCAAATTTTCTCATAAATTCAAAGTTTAGGGACTTATTTGAAATTAAAGTAAGTTTAGGGACCAATTTATAATAAAATATAATAAAGTCAAATTTTCTCATAAATTCAAAGTTTAGGGACTTATTTGAAATTAAAGTAAGTTTAGGGACCAATTTATAATAAAATATAATAAAGTCTAATTTTCTCATAAATTCAAAGTTTAGGGACTTATTTGAAATTAAAGTAAGTTTAGGGACCAATTTATAATAAAATATAATAAAGTCAAATTGTCCCATAAATTCAAAATTTAGGGACTTATTTGCAATAAAATAAGTTTAGGGACCAATTTATAATAAAATATAATCAAGTCAAATTTTTCCATAAATTCAAAATTTAGGGACTTATTTGAAATTTTACAGTAAGTTTAGGGACCAATTTATAATAAAATATAATAAAGTCAAATTTTCCTATAAATTCAAAGTTTAGGGACTTATTTGAAATTAAAGTAAGTTTAGGGACCAATTTATAATAAAATATAATAAAGTCAAATGTTTCCATAAATTCAAAATTTAGGGACTTATTTGCAATAAAATAAGTTTAGGGACCAATTTATAATAAAATATAATAAAGTCAAATTTTCTTATAAATTCAAAGTTTAGGGACTTATTTGAAATTAAAGTAAGTTTAGGGACCAATTTATAATAAAATATAATAAAGTCAAATGTTTCCATAAATTCAAAATTTAGGGACTTATTTGCAATAAAATAAGTTTAGGGACCAATTTATAATAAAATATAATAAAGTCAAATTTTTCCATAAATTCAAAAGTTAGGGACTTATTTGCAATTTTACAGTAAGTTTAGGGACCAATTTATAATAAAATATAGTAAAGTCAAATTTTCTCATAAATTCAAAGTTTAGGGACTTATTTGAAATTAAAGTAAGTTTAGGGACCAAGTTATAATAAAATATAATAAAGTCAAATTTTCTCATAAATTCAAAGTTTAAGGACTTATTTATAATTTCTGATGAAGTATAGGGACCAATTTATAAATAAATATAATAAAGTCAAATTTTTCATAAATTCAAAGTTTAGGGACTTATTTATAATTTTACATGGTTTAGGGACCAATTTGAAATAAAATATAATTAATTCTAAATTATCCATAATTTTAAAGTAATTTTAGGGACTTATTTGCAATAAAATATGTTTAGGGACCAAATTGAAATAAAATATAATACATACAAATTTTCACATACATTTAAAAGCTAGTATGGTGACGTGATATTCGCAATTATGTCATGTGTTAGTATGGTACGACGTGATGTCGCACGGAGGTGATGGTGCAGAGATCCTCCACGCCAGCCCATCTCACCGCTCCCTTCTAACATGCGAGTCCGGTAAGCGTTTCTTTCAAATTGTAATTATTTATTATTTTATACATATCGTTGAAGAAAATCGTATGATCAATACATTTTTCAATGTTTTCATTTTCGACACCCCGCCAAAGCGACGGGTATATCTCGAGCATCAATCTCGAGATGGTTTGGCGTGCGAATGGGAAGATGCCACTTCCTATCGCGTTCGACAATGTCGAACGCACAATGCAACCGATCGGGAATAACGCGAAGTATTTCACGCGCTTGGTTGGGGGAACAAGTGAGATTTATGCGTGCCCCGTGCTACCCTTCATGGATAGAGGTTCCAGAGGAGCGGTGCACGCAGTTCACGTAGCATTATCGAGGTATGAACGTAAATTAGTTTTGTTATTAGTACACTTCATTAATACTTGTTTTACGACTTGTACACTAACATATTCTTTTTCACTCTTGCAGAGCTACTTGATCTGCAGATCGATCGGTCGCCCGACGCAGTACCGGGCGAGATGTGCCGCGATGAGATCGTCTGGCGGCCGATCGTTATCGCGATTACAAACTCAAGGCGCATAATCACTTAAAAGCGCATGGACCGAGCCGACCATACGGCGAGATGTCCGCCGGAGGACCCAAGCGTAGTGCATTGACTTCTTCACCATCCTACTTTCGTGGTAAGTATTGTTTATATATTGTTTACGATATGTTATATACTCTTTAACTAATACATTTTTGCTAATCAATAATATGTTATACTTTCAGACCGGTCCTCCAAAAATAAAGCCAATCGGGGTAAGGCTAAATACCGGCGCGCAGGGGTCGAAGAGCTTCTACGCCACGCGTTACGATCAGTACAACATATAAATTTTAATATATCTTCACTACATTACGTAAAAATGTATACTAAATTTCACGTTTAAAATTGTCGTGGCGGGACCCCGAGACCCGGAAGTAGCCGGGGATTATTGATTCGTTCCGGACGTTTCACACCTTCCGGGATGGCAATTGGGTCAACCCGCAGGCGGCTGGTGACTATGTGAGAATTTTTAAATTATGTGAATATAATTTTATCGACATACGCATGATATTATTATTTATTATTATTTTTTTCATCGAACAGATAAAACTTGTTGAGTTCAGAGAGACTCAACAGACACAAGTCGCCTCCAATAGCGCGTCATTAGACGAGCGTGCTATTGCAAAGGAGGTGCTCGGAGAACGACGAGGTCACGTCCGTGGGGTTGGTCGGGTTCCGAAGGGCACCTCTCACTCGCTCGATTCGACCGCTGCATCGTTTGCCCCACAAGGAACTTCCCATCAGTCCTCTGCAGACCCCCAGAATAATGATGTTCGATTTGCCATGTACGAGGAGCAACTACGCCAAATGCAAATGAAATTGAGCTTTTAAAAGTAAAATACCACCACGCTGCGGATGAGGGGGACGGGGACGGGGACGACTTTAGAGAGGGTTCAGAGATTTTTGAATTTTTATATATTATTTATATTATTTGGAAAAAAAAAAATTTAAAAAAAATTCAAAACGTTTATAGCGGCGACATTGTCGTCGCTATAGGTAATTACATTATTGAAAAAAAAAAATTTCAAAAAAATTCATAACGTTTATGGCGACGACATTGTCGTCTCTATAGGTAAATACATTATTTGTATTAGCGACGCCTTTATCGTCGCTGTAATGGATGAACGTATGGCGACGACACAATGTTCTCTATTATTTTGTCTACAGCGACGCTTTTTGCGACGACTATGTCGTCCCTATATGTCCGTTTTCGAGAAATGGTCACGACTCTATAGCGACGACATTATCGTCGCTATAGATACAAATTTATATAGAGACGACATAATGTCGTCGCTATATCTCAAGAGACACTAACTTGTTGCGGCGACATTTAGCGACGACTTAGTCGTCTCTAAAAATCTTAAGAGACGACTTTTGAGTATTCAGCGACGACATATGTCGCCGCTATTGACCTCATTTCTTGTAGTGGTTGAAGAATGAAGCTGAGGTTTCAAACTTTTCAAAAACATGTAGCAAGGTTTCAAACATTCTATTTTTAGTATCGCCATCCTAAATATTTGCCAAAATATGCAACGTAAATAGTAAAAACATTTAAATAAAATCCATCTAAAAATTCGTCGTGAGTTGACAAAATATATAGTCATTGACCTTCACTTAACCATTTTAAGAAGGACAATATCTCATCACATTAATTAATTAAAATAATTAAAAAATCGCTCATAAATAAAATAAAAAATAGAGAAACAAAAAAAAAGAATTAAAATAAAAAAGAAAATGATTCATCTTTTCTAGAGATGGCGAAAGGGCCGGGCCGCCCGTGGCTCCGTCAGCCGAGCCCTTCAAAGTCCGGCCCGTGAGTGGCCTGGACTCGTCTAAAGATGGGCCCAAACCAGGGCCGAGCTGGCAAATTGATCATGGACCGAGCCAAGAAGTCCACGGGCTGGCCCGTGGATCCGGCTCTTGGGCTGGTCCACGGGCCAGCCCGTGGACTAGTCCGTGGTCCAATTAATGGGACCAATCGTTGCAATTTGGTCCCTACATTTTTTTTTTCTTATCAATGGCTATATATTTTTTTTTCTATAAATACCTCATAAACTTTTCATATTCTTCACAAATTCACAAATCTCTCAACTTACATTCATACAACAATTCGAAAAAATTATATTGTCAAATAAGCTTTTTTTATTGTGCAATTTAGTGTTGAATTTCCACATTTCCAATTCCAATCTTCGACATTCCTACAATTTTAGACTTTTAGTTATATACATTCTATATTCTACATTTCTATTTTCTAGTTCTACATTTCTATTATCTACAATTCTTCATGTATCAATATAATTTTCAAGCAAGTACCGAGTCTATCGAAAACCAGATTTATGAAAATTTTAGTGGTTTAAAAAATGTTCCAATTCCGATTTTTGGTGATGATTTTGGGATTGGGAACACTGCTCCAACTATCAATTTAAAATTAGATGATATCGATGAAGAGTTAGAAACGACCAACACTACTCAATCGACTACTAAATGAAAAGTCGCAAAACAAAAGGCTTGGTGTTGGGATCATTTCAAGTTAGTGTAGACTGGTGCATCTGCAGACGGGCAACCAATCTTCAAGGCAATTTGTAAATATTGTAAACAATAGTTTGCATGGCAAAAAGGTGGTGGAACGAGCCATCTAAACTGACATTTTCCTAAGTGTATGCAAAAGTACGGAAGAATTAATACCAACCAAACTCAAATACAGTTCAGATCTCCAGGTAGATCTACTAGTTCTTTTCCTAATCTTAACAACTTGGTTTATTCACATGAGTCTGTGCACCGGGAAGGCATATGGCAGTTGGTGGTCAGTGGTGAGTTCCCGCTTAGCATAGTAGAAAACCATCACTTCACACATTTTGTACAAAAGTATCTTCAACCAAGGTATTCACCATTTGCTAGAAACACTTTTCGTTCTGATACTATTACCGCATATAATAAAAGAAAACAAAATATAAAAGATGGTTTAAATAAATATGCTGGTGTTGTATCACTCACTTCGGACTTATGGTCCGGTCTAAATCATAAAAGATATATTGCGGCTACTTTACACTACATTGATTAATTATGGATTATGCATAAAAGAATAATTGATTTTAAAGTAATTGACTATCCTCATAATGGGATACAAATTTTTAATTATTTATTGACAATTATTAAAGAATTTAATTGTGAATCTAGAATTTGCAGTATCACATTTGACAATGCTCCTCCTAACAATATTGCAATAGAAAAATTAATTGAAGAATTAAATCTGGATTTTGGTGAAATTTTGTTTCATGTTAGATATGTATGCCATATTTTTAATTTAATTGTCCAAGATGATTTAAAGTTTATAGGCCCACAAATAGAATAAATTAGATATGCTTTAAATTATATTACTGCATCACCTACTAGAAAACAAGTATTTGATGAATTATGCATAGAAAATTCCCTTCAAACAAAATGTATATGTACAGACATACGTAATAGGTTGAACTCTACTTATTTAATGCTTGAATCATGTTAAGGTTATAAACATTGTATAACTGCTTATTACAATGGCCGACATTCACACGGTTTACAATACTATTTGCAACCATATGATTAGGAAATTGCATTTCATGTTCGAAATTTTTGAAAGTGTTTTATGTCGCCACAAACGCATGTGATGGTGTATACTATCCTACTAGTCCATTAATTTTAAATTATTTTTATTTTATTGCAAATAATTTTAATAGATATAAGACATATGTAATTTTTTCTGATATTGTAGAAGTAATGGAAATGAAATTTAGAAAATATTATGAAGAATTGCCTATGTTGTTTCTGTTAGCGTCAATTATGGACCCTAGAGTAAATTTACAAGGTTCTAAACATACTATTTCCAAAATTTTTAATAATTTAAGTTACGGTAATCCCTTAACTTATGGTAATTTAGAAAAAAATTTGTGTGACATGTATGAATATTATACAGAAAAAATCGGTAGGAACGTTAGAAGACCTCCTCCACTAAACCCTTCTTCTTCTTCTTCAAGTGACCCTAATTCCATGATTATTGAAGTTTCCTTATTCTTAAGGGAACTCAAAACGCTATTTCTTCTTCTTCTTCTTCTTCTACAATTTCCGTGCCACAAATGTAGAAACAAATATTAGAGACGTACCGTTAGAGTTAGCTAGTTATTTTGGTCACAACATGCTCAATTTGTTAGATGAAGATGAGAGAAATAATTTTGATATACTTAGGTGGTGGAGACAAAACAAGCGTCAATACTCAATTGTTTCTATTATAGCACGTGATCTACTAATACCTCCGGTATCAATTGTAGCATTGAAGTGTACTTGTAGTACATATGGTAAGATTCTTAATGATATGAGGTCAAGACTTAAACCAGACATATTAGAAAGTTTAATGTGTTTGAAAGATTGAGAAAATGCAGAACTTCGAATTCAAGATGAAGTAAGCCTGATATTGGCCGAAGAGATGGACGAACTGAGTACATAAAATAAATGTAAGTATATTTTGTATGCCTTAATTTCATTTTTATTCATTTTAATTTTTAAGTGTTAATATTTAATTTTACAAAAAATTATACACATAACAACTTGTTCGTGTACAATTTTAACTCGGCCTACACTAATAGTAGCCGGTCCTAAGCCCGGAAAAAGGAAGAGGGTTTGAACTTTGAATTTTTAATTTTATCTTAACTTATTTCTTAGTTTTTATTTTTTTTAACTTTACAAAAAATAATAATAATAATTTCACGTAGGTCCACAGACCGGTCCGGATCCACTTTTTCTAGATGGGCCGAGCCGGACCTTTAATGGCACGGGCGGGCTCGGCCCATTGCCATCTCTAATCTTCTCCATTCCAATCCAACCCAACACCCCCCCTCCTCCAGTTGCCAACTTGTAAACATCCAACATCCTGATATTTTCTACATCGACAAAATGTTCAGATAATGACCCCCCTCTCTCCAAAAGCTTACCAAACCTAAATGATTTTTCTCCCCAAATCTCAAAATCTCTTCGATTGGAAGTTTTGGGTACCAGTTAACACAAGCAGATATATGTAGGGACAAGAGGAGGTCTGAGCCCCCTCTCAATTCAAATTATTTTTAGGCCCAAAAAGGCCTATTCATCATGCCTCTCTCCATTTAAAAATTAAATTAAATTAAATTAAAGTTGTAAATTCACTTCAAAAGCGAAGTTTTATTATGTTTTTTATCCGTATTTGTAAACCATAAGCAAAAGCGAAAATTTTCAATTTTAGTTGCATACTTTAAAAGTTATTTCATACTTTGTCTTGTAAATATTTTCAAGCAAAAGTTTATTATAATCATCAAGATAATCCATAAGATAAAAGTATCCATTTTTGCTTAAACCTATCAAATTTCGGAGATCAGCTAATTTTTTAGCCAAATTCTTGATTTTTGTGTTAAATTGAAAATATAAAATCATCCTATTTTTTGTTTGAAGTCTAATCTTTGACCGAACATTAATGTCGAAAATGAATTTTGAAAACTGAAAACTCGAGATAATTTCAAAAGAATAGTCTTTTCTAATTTTAATAACCATAAATACTTTTTCCAATGAAAATTCAACCAGTTGATTTCAACACGCAAACTAAACCACATATATTCAAGCTGGTGAAATCAGTGACAAAATTACAGTTCAAGCGGCTTTTTGAGAAGCAATTTTCCAACTTTCTGAGAATTACATAATGCCCTCCCTTGACTAAAATCTTATATCCGTCACTGCCGGTTATTGAGGTTTTTTTAAAGTATTTAGATTTGGGAGTTTATGAAGGGTTCGATTTTGAGTATTTTTTAGTAGCGATTTTTTAAACGGTCAAATTCATATTTAAATTTTTTTTACAAAACGATTCTAAAATTTTTTTAAAAGAATAAAAATACATATATGCCCACCCTTCCAAACTCCAAAGAAAAAGAAACTCTCTTGAATTATTAATGTTCATGTAATGA
Organism: Forsythia suspensa; assembly: GCA_023638005.1. Classification (NCBI taxonomy): domain Eukaryota; kingdom Viridiplantae; phylum Streptophyta; class Magnoliopsida; order Lamiales; family Oleaceae; genus Forsythia; species Forsythia suspensa. The sequence goes on from CM042666.1 coordinate 34,067,724, forward strand.
TTATGCATAATAGAAATAGTTAAAAAAATACAAAAATAATTCAATAGTACAAAAAAATAGAAATTTGACGCAAATGACTCCTAACATTTTCCCTCAGTGTAAAAATAGTATCTAACGTTTATTTTTAACACAAATATTTTTAACATGTGTTTTTGTGCACAAATAATCCTTATTATTTTATTAAAAAAAAAACAATATGACCTTAATTATATTAAGAAAAATTTGCAATTTGGTTACTAACCTTTGCAAAAGGTAAAAATGGGTTCATACCTTTATTTTTTTAAAAAAATTAAATGAAACTAATGAGTTGTTTTTTGTTTTTTTTTTGTTTTTGTTTTTTGAATTAAGACTTTATTGACCGAATTGATAATATACGTAAATTATTTTGTATATTTTACGAATTATTATGAAATAACTAAAATTTAAGTTCATTAACAGTTTTATTTAACACGTTTATTTTAACAATTTATTAACAAACGTGTTAAATAAAATTGTTAATGAACTTAATAATTGTTAATAATTAAGAACTTAAAATTGTTAAAAAAACATGTTAAATAAATTATTAGTTTATTATCATGAAATATCGTTTTTTAAATTTTAAAATTTTAATTTGTGATTAGAACAAAAAAAGAAAAATAATTTTTTTTTACAAACTTGATCATTAAATACTTTTATTTAATTGAGCTATTCATTTATTAATTAACTACAAATATTAGATCATCAATTGTATTCTTCATATTTTAATTTATCGTTTTATTGTCATTCAAAATAATTAAGAACACTTAATTTAATTATGTGATGCTGAATATCTCGACCGACTACGGGCTTCTCAAACTCTCTTCAATCGACTTAAGAACATCCGAAGGAGGGGTAGTTGCCAGGGGAAGCGGTTGATGTTTCACAGTCATGCAACAAAAAAAATTGTGTTAGTTTTCAATTAGAATTGGATTTCAGGTCACACATTGGCAAAAATTTCAGCAGAACGCCCAGCCTCGTTTGTTGGCAACAAAGATGAAATATTTGTATTGGGCATTCGCCCAATACAACATTCCTGGGATAGAACCATTACACCAACATTTCATTGAAGATAGAACCATTAGACAACCTTTACAGCATTTCATTGAAACATTACACAAAATTCCTGGGATAGAATGGACTGAGCACAACATTTTTACAAATACAAAAACTATTACATTGAACCACATCATTTTAGATTACATATTTGTGAATCAAAACTCCGAGCACAAACACCCCCAAGGTAATTTGATGCAATTTCACCAATCTTCGCATCTTCATTTCTCCATTCACGTTGTTGTTTGCCTTCTGTAAAAGCCTATTGATTACTATCTTGTACCATGGATGGGGAGGTGGATCCATCCAAAAGAAATAATCACAAGCATCTGATCGTCCATAGAATTTGCAACCTCGGTACCTCCTACCTGGATTGTTCTCCATCCATGAAATCCTTGTCACAGAGATTTACCCACAATAACACACTGGCGCGTCCAACAAATGGGAAGTGATCAATGAATTCTCCATTGCTTCTGGTAACTACGTGGTTTTGAATTGATATCAATAAAGGAGTTGGCTTCTATGGTTTTGTTTTTTTAGTTTTGATTTTGGCAGAATTCTATTTACAAGATAAAAATTAGGGCTCTTGAGATTATGATTTCTTATGTATTGAAAGAATGGTGAAGAATGAGAGGAATTTTTGGGTTATGATTTGTTAGAATTCGATGTATAAGGTAGAAGTTAGGGTTCTTGACAATTTGGGAATTTTTCAATTTGGGATTTTGAAGGCTCGTACAGAGAAAATAAGGAGACATGCAGAGGAAATATGGGTTAAATTCCAGCAAAGTCGTGTTTGTCTACTTGCGTTTTGATGAGGTGGATGATTTCACGACGTATTGGTGCCAAATGGACATTTCGTTCGTCATGTGGCAAATTTCGTTTAGGTTGAGTAACGTTTTGCTATACAGTGATGGATGTGCAATCATTTTGTAAGTTGGTTGAGCATTGAGTAACCTTTTAAAGAATAGTGATTAAATAGTAACATGAAAGAAGTTTGGTGGCCATTCATTAATTTAACCCTTCCTTGTTGATAGTATAATTAATATTTTAATATTTTAATATATTATTATTAGTCACCTCAATTAAATTAACAAATAACATAAATTTCAAAAAGAATTAATAACATTTTAGTAATGTTCAATAAAAAAATATCAAATAACATAAATCTCAAAAAGAATTAATAACATTTTAGTAATGTTCAATAAAAAAAATATCAAAGTACAACAAGATTTCTAATTTTTAATAATTTTTTAATAATTAAGCGAAAAATTTGACTCCCATCAAAACATTATTCAAAATACTGTAAATTTATCACGCAAAATACTCTCAATTTTTGACACAAGACAATGTATTATGATATCAAAGTTTTGATTACTGCAAATTCTAGATACATTTGCATATAAATTATTGAGTACAACAAATTCTTACCTGAATGAAAAAGATATGAAAAAAAAAAAAAAACCCCCCTAGAAGTGAAAGAAAATAGACGTTCTTTATTATGGGGTTCTGGAGTTTTCACATATCTCATGGTTCTCCAGAAGTCTCTATAAATCTGGTAAGCAGAAAATCCTTAGAAGTCATTCTCAATTTAAATACCCCGTGACTTATAGAGACTCCTACAATGTTTTAATTGAATACCCCAAGACTTTTAAAAACTTTTTCAAAGTCTCTAAAAGTTTCAATTGAATACATCAATACTTTTATATACTCTTAAAAAGTCTATATTGAATACACCAAAACTTTTAAATACTTAAAAGTCTCAATTTGAATACACCCTCCATTAATGTGCATTGTTATCAATAAATACAAACTACAATTATATTAATAAAAGGATATATTTAAAAAACGTAAATAAAATTTATTGTTCCAATTATAATAGTTAGACTTTTTTTTAGACGAGATAGTATTAAAAAAAAAAAAAAAAAAAAAAAAAAAAAAAAAAAGCGCCAGTACCCGGGTCTGGACTCAACCAATTGGATGCTCCAGGACTCCAAATTCACTTGACCTTCCCCCAGAGTGTCTTCAAGATAGATTCACAACCCTAACCTTCAGATCAAAAATCAACCTCCAAAAATGGTGATATTATCTATTCCCATTTTCAATTTCTCTTTAAATCGTCTGATTTCCTCTATAATGTTCCTCGTTGTCCTGTTTTCAGCTCCCCATTTCTCACTTTCACTTTCTAACAAACCCTATTTTGATCCCAACCTTGTTCTGATTGGTGACGCCAAGTTCACAAATAACAGCTTTTCTATTCAGCTTACTGACCCGAAAAACTCTTCTCCAAGCTCTGGATTTGTGATTCAGAAAAAACCCATCAAATTTTTAAGCTCAAATTCAAGGCCCATAAGACCACTGTCATTTTCCACTGAATTCTCGTTCTCAATTTCACCTCATAACGGATATGGAATGGCTTTTTTACTCGTGTCCAGGAAGTTTATGCTGAAATTTTCGAAAGAAAGTTTTGGGGTTTCGAAAGAAAGTCCGTTCTTTGCGGTGGAGTATGACACGTTTTTGACGAGAATCTGGGGGATGTGAAATCGAATCATGTGGGTATCGATGTGGGTAGTCTTCTTTCTGTGAAAACTAGCAATGTTTCGTCAATAAATTTGGTCTTGAATAGTGGGGCGAAGCTACATTCATGGATAGATTATGATTCGAGCTCAAAACGATTGGAGGTTAGGTTGACTAAGTCGGGTCTTTCCAGGCCCTACAACCCACTGTTAGTGTACCGTATTGATTTGGGTGACATGTGGAGAAGTGGAGAAGTGTTTGTGGGATTGAGTTCATCCAGTGGAAATTCAATGCAGACTAGTAATGTATATTCCTGGAAATTTAAAACAAGGAGTGTTCCAAAGTGGCTACATTCACAACCAGCGGATCCTCGGGTGTTTTCTGATGTACGTAGTGAGGAGAAAGGAGAGAATAAGAGATGGGTCTGTGTTCTGGGATTTCTTTCTGGTTTGATTATGATGATTGGGTGTGGAGCATTGATAGCAATTGTTATAGTGTTTGTGTGGGCAATATATGAAAATAGTCGGGAGACAGTTGTAACGATCCCAGCAAAGTTTACAGTGCAGCCAGGTGATTTCAAGTACCAAAAGATTGATGTAGTTATAAATGATAACTCGGTTGATGTTAAGCATTAGATGCTATTGTAATTGTTGTTTATTTGTGTTTTTTATGCTTTGTACTGTAATGTGATGGGCGGGCTATATAGTTTCTGTTGCTGTGGATGATGATGGGAAGCCAGATGTTTGTGTTTAGGAACATGAAGGTTAATTTTTAGTGTTTCTGTTCATGTTCTTTGATTCTGGTAATTCTAGGACTGCCAAGTCTCAATATTATTTCAAATGCAAACCATTCCAACTAGCCATTCATAGTATATCTTGTGATGATTCATGGAGAGAGGCTTTATGATTGTGTTTTAGTTTAAAGTTGGTAGGTTTTTCTGAAGAACGCAAAATAGCGTATTTTAATTGAAATGTTGGCTAGACATTCCGATCTTACATGGATTTCATGTTTAATTTCGTGATTCTAAGTGCTTCTTGTCTAATTATTGATCATAAATATAACCTTATGATACCAAATTATTGCCTCAAGAGGTGATCCACAAGCTCTATATAAGCATTTAAAGACGTTTGTCAATTGATGAAGCTATATATCTACTACTGCCAGAATAGTAGCATCTTTGCTTCTTTTTGTAGAAGCCATTTATAATCCATTCTCTCTATATGGACAAGCAGTCCATCCACCTCTTCTGTTGTTGCTGTTTATATGCTGGGATGTTTTGGTATCCTTTCTATTTAAAAGCAACACAAGTTTTTAGTATTCACTTTTTGTATTTGTGTTTAATATGAATTGTCTCTTCGAGATAGATGTGATTATGTCACGATCACTGCACGTAGCTATATCATAACCGTGGAAAGTCCTCTATTTTAACTTGTGTTTTCTACTATAATTGTGCCATTACACTCTATTTTGAACTGTTAAGATTTGCCATGTTGTATGGTAGGTTAAGTTCTAAAGGTTATAAAAAGCTATTTGTGAAGAAATGTAGTAATACGTGTTGGTGTTGCATGCATTAAAAGTAGTGTTAGTTCTGGATGAACAAGGGCTGTCATCCTGTGGACATGTCTGTATGAACGTACCACCTTTAACAAAGAAAAACCTTTCATTAATTGAAAAAACTGTTACAGAGAATTTCTTGAGGGGTTCTCTCATAGGCCAACTTGTCCGATTTGAACTGGTCGTCTTTGTTTACTCCGTGTCAGGTGAATGTGGTTAAAAATGCCTTCTCTATGAATGTTCTCTTCTTCTCAGACTGTTCCATACATATGAGGAAACTAGATATAAAGAATTGTGACTGCTAATTGAAATTTAGATGCGATCAACAGAAAATAAAAAGATCCAGGTAGAGGCATTGGTTCTAAGCAATTTTGACATTTCACAAATGCATCTCCACGAGGCAAGCACATTCTAATCCTATGCACAACAAATTGCATCGTACACATGATCGAACCCACAATATATGAGAAATATAATGAAGTCTACCATAAGATGATTGAAAAGTGTCAAAAATATGAAACTAGCAAATCTGCAATCAGTTATCGGAACATAGGATAATAGACAAATTCACACCAAAAGTTGGACGAATGCCGTTTTGTTTTAAGCAATTTGTTCTATTCTCCAGGAAGGCCTCTTTCTGCCGTTCAACAGATTAAGCTTTTAAAATCCGCTATCATTCAACTGATCTGATGCAAAAGAAGATAACTTTTTGTTAGTCATAACTAATGAATGGATTCTTGCAAAACGTTCATAAAGCAGAATCTGAACATATATATTAAGTCAATGGTATTGCCTAGAGGTGAACGCAGTTCGGTTTGGACAGTTTGTGTCATATTTTCAACTCAAACCATTTCATACGGTTTGAAATTTTTTCAAATCAAACCAAACCATTTTATTTTTCCAACCAAACCAAACCAAACCAAACCATTATTTGCGATTTGGTTCAATTTTAATCCGCAGTTTACCTATCAATATTATAACAATATATTTAAAACAAGTTAACATATAAGTTTAAACGAGAATTAATAATGTTAAATGTTACATTACATTTACATTTGTCTAAAATTCGAAATACAAACAAAAAGACAAAAAAGTAGTAGCAAGTTAGTATCTAACAACATGCCAACTTTACATTTTTTTTACATTTTTTTAAACTGTAATATTTATAATTTAATAAAATTATTTTTAAATTTAAAAATTTAAAAGCAGTTCGATTCGATTTTATGCGGTTTTTGAAAATTGAAACATAAACCAAACTATTTTGAAATTGTTTGGTTCGGTTAAAGAGAGAAAAACCGCGAGTCCACGTGGATCCGAACCAACGGTTTCAGTTCGGTTTGCAGTTTCGCGGTTTTTTTGTGCAGCCTGTTGCCTATTATGGGATAAAACAAAGTCAACCCCCAGAGACCACTAACATGGCGTTTTCCTCTTTCACTCACCGTGATCAAAGAAGATACACCTTAGTAGAGCAAAATAATCAATGTACAATTTTGTTTAACAAAACCATGTCAAAGAAATTATTCCAAGGATTTTCTATAATTTTATGTAATTACTAGAGTCGTAATGCCACCTTCAAGAAAAATTGTTGGAATCCAGAGAGCAAATAGTCAACTTTCTGCACATTTTTTATGATTTCAGCGTTATAGAAGTGAACTGCTGTAGGTGGCGTTCAAAATTATCTTACTTTATAAATGACTTTAATTGTATAAAGATAGACTTTACCAAAAATTTAGGCAAAAAGACCTGACAATCCAAACCCAAAGAAAGAAAAAAACATGTTATAAAATGGAACACCTAGTGCCCTTATCATCCAAGAATAAAGAAACATGGTCGGGGGCTTGCGGCAGTTAGAGTAATACAGAAGCAGCTTCAAATTTTAGCAGTAGACAAAAGATGAAAAAGAAGCTATGTACTCAGACTTGTATACGTGTGTGGAAGAGTTAGATATGTGAATGGTCCTATCACCTATGAGAATACTCTAGAGATGTTCCACACAAATTTGACAATCAGAAGATAGTTCTATTCTAATTGAAAATGATTTGAAAGACGACAAATTCTTGCCATTTTGATAGTAAATTGTAGGTGTAGATTAATGCACTGGACTTGTATAAAGTGTTGAGGAACAAGCACAAGGGTCCCATCGTATTGGCACAAATATAACATAATAATCAAAGTGTTGAAGTAACACAGGAAATGATAAAGCAAGTGTTCTTTCAATAGGTAGTCTAACAACAATGTGATTAGATTGTCAAAACTTGCAAAGTTTAGACAGTTAAAACCAGCAAGTAGTTTTCCTTTCACAACTTATTATCAGGCTAATTGCACAAAAATAAAAACTGGAGTGCCAATGCATAATAGCCATCTAACTCTATGCAATTATCAGCCAAGAAAGAGAAAATAATAAATACATAGCCTTATTAATACAGAGTTATCTCTTAAGCTCACAAACACTACATGGAATCATGAAACCAGGCATGGTAGTTGGTGGTATAATTATTTGAATAAGTTTCTAGAGCATCTGGGTATGGTATTATATACGGAAAAGAAAAATGGATGATGCAAATCATGCAATTAAATACATTTCATGGTAAAATTGTAGTTTATCTTTACCAAGTAAATAGATATCTTCTTGCCTCTATGGATGACTCTTGTCAATCTAATATTAGTATACTAGCAAGCGTAGCACATTTGATTGTGTGCCTAACATAATACATGGTATATGATTTTTCGAAGATGTTTTCATGGTAATACTTTTGAGTTCGTGATTAGGTTGAGAAAAAATTCCGTCATGGCAGAGAGAGAGAGAAGTGGGACCTGAAGGAAGAAAGAAATAGAGAGATGCTCATACAAAATTGACACTAAACTGAAGTACTCCAAGTCCATATAAATTAAGTTTTTAGCAAGGCCCTATAAATCAGAACTACTTTAATACACAGGATCTTCATATGAAGTACACTTACCAAGCAAAACAGGTCCTTGGACTTCGACACATCCCAGTGAACATCATCCAGATACCAGCTTTACAACGATACAAAGCAAGTTGAGGAGTACAAGGGGAACTCTTAAGTACTGGACAGCATAAATAAGACCAATAATCTGCCCCTTGAATGATTTTCTCTTGACCCCGGAAAATTCCTGGAAGCTCCATCCTCTAGGGGCAAGTAAGCGATCTTCATTTAATATGGCCAGTGTATTTGCAAGAAGCAGGCAGCCCTCCAGCAATGTCCACAAACCCATTTCCTGCATCATGTAGCAATTTATAACTCTCTCTGTCTTTCAAAGTCCTTTCCAAGTTAATGTTGATAAAATTTCTTTCCCGCTTTCTCGGAAGAACTTTTTCATAATGGACTACGAGAACAGCAGTTGAGAACAGTGCACTAAATTCCAGTGATAGTAAACATAGTTAAAATATTGAAGGATGTAGATAACACTTCTCGAGTATCCTAGAAAAATAGTTACAACCACAACTCCATCGCATAAGATTTTATAACGCGGGAGTTATTTCTTTTGATCTCGGTTTTTTTAACCCATACTAGGTATTGGTATGTACCCGGGATTTCATTCTTTCAGTACCAGTTGACAAGGTCAAATCGAGTCGAACTCTATAATATGCATTTGAATGGCTATTTGTCAACTCTTCAAGATGTTTCCGACTTTCGATGATTGATTTGCGAATCCAATTGAAGCTAAGATAAATGGTTCGTTTTCATGTGTAATTGGCTTTCTAATGGTTATAGATGAAATGTTTGTGCAAAATTTCATGTTATGACAAAACAAGAAGCTGGTCATAGTGGCTGCAGCACAGCATGGGAATGAAGTTCAATCCTCATTCTTAGAAAAGAAAAAAAGGCATTTCCTTGGCTGAGATCCACAAAACCCAGGTGAAGCATTTAGGCCATACTTATACCTAAAGTATTTCATAATCAAAAGAACCCTTCTTGAAAAGGAGGACTAGCTTAATCGAAAATAGCACATTTGTTAATCAGAAAACATTGATATCTCATCATGCTAAAAGGAAAGAAACCAATGACACCAACCCCAGTAATAAAGAAATCAAATCCTCCAAAGAAGACCTGGTTTCTTCTTTCCGGGTCTTAGATTCAAATCTGACCTATCATTGATAAAAAAAAAAAAAAATAATTCCCAATCTACCAAAAAAATTTCACAACATACTACAAATACAGTATTTAAGAAATACTGGATCATATCTTCTCTTCTTCAATCAATCATTAAACAAATGAACAAGTACCTACTTGTTTGCATGTGTGTAGAAACAAAACACCCTCTGATTCAGTGAAACAATTTAAACCGAAAAGATTAAAACCTTTCCAAATCAATTTTCTACCTAAATGATCCAATTCTTTCATACTACCTTAAGTACTTATTACATAATTATTATAAAATATGTTCAAGTTAAAAATTCAACTGACGTAAAAAGGGGGGGAAAAAATAAACAGAGCCCATGCCAGCGAGGTACTGCAGATGGTGATCTGAATATCTCTTCAAATAGAAAACAAATAATGACTTGATATTATACAATAAACCAAGCTTTATCCGCCATCAAATCTTTGAACGAAGAACGAGCAATTAGAGGATCCATAATAAGGAAAAAAAATTTACCACTCACCTTTAGATATGGTGCTTGAATAATCGCTCTGATTTTTCTTCAGAAGGAGAGATCCAAAATAGGCAGATGGATTTTCGCCGGAGATTACTTTGCAGTTTTCACGAAGTAACCGCTTAATACCGAAAAACCCCTCGTACATTTCTTAAAGCACTAATGGTCCTCATTATTTCAAGTTTGTAACGATTTCATCCCAATTTAATTTTTTTAGCATATATCATCAACATCCTTTCATTTATTCACACAGATGATCCCCAAATTACTATTTTTCACTATTTTGACAATTCTTTGACAATTTTACCCATTGACTTAAATAAATTAAAATGATAGAAAAAAGAAAATACAATGAAAATATTGTAATTGGACCTTTAACATTTTCAAAAGTACAAATAAATTCTAAACTATTTTATTTTATACATATAGGTGTTCTTCCCAACCAAAAAAGAATCACCTTTTCCCACCCCACCCCTCATCTTTTTTGGTGTGATCCGCCATTGACGACTTGCGTGAAAAGATCACACATGCAAATATCACTCCATTTTGGAGAGAAAAATTAACACAAATTGATGCTCCATATACTCCATATCAACAATCAAGTAATGAATAATTCACACACACACAATGAAGTTCACGCATATATGCGCATGTGTATGTATAGTATAATGTTATGGATGTATGAGTTTGTTTTTTGTGGTGAAATTGTGCAAAACTGGAGTTCTTCCAACCCTAGCGATTATTTTTGCTTCTTGCAGATAAATGAATTCACCATGAATTTCTACATTTTCACTCTATTTTGTTCAATTGTTGTCTTTGGTTACTCCACAACTCTTAAGGTTTATGTTCTTATATTTCTATTTACTTCATTGGAAAACACTTACATATACAAGTGTGTGTGTGTGTGTGTGTGTGATCTCAAATTTCGCTTACTATATAATCAAATTTTTCGCACTCAGTTACAGCAAGGAGAAACTTGCATCGAGAATAGAACTGTAGCACAAGGTTGCACCTCGCCAATGACAATGTCAGATCACGCTGCACTCCTCGTGTCCGGTCCCAGCGTTAATATAGGGGTGGGTGGGAAAAGATTATTCTTTTTTGGTTGGAGAAGAACACATATATGTATAAAATAAAATAGTTTATGATTTATTTGTTCTTTTGAAAAGGTTAAAAGCCTAATTGCAATATTTTTATTGTATTTTTTTTCTATTATTTTAATTTATTTAAGTCAATGGGTAAAATCGTGAAAAATAGTGATTTGGGGACCATATGTATGAATAAATGAAAGGATGGGGATGATATCTACTAAAAAATTAAATGGGGATGATATCTACTAAAAAATTAAATGGGGATGAAAGCTTTACAAACCTGAAAGAATGAGGACCATTAGTGTAATTAACCCTTTCTTAAATGCCAAATATGTTTCTACCACCTCAACTCCTCAATGCTCAATTTAACAAATGTTGGAAAATTTGTGCATTTAAATTTAATTTATAAATGAGTGTACTTATTAACTAGTATATCGCTTTCTTACGGTATGATCCAATTGTAGAGTCTATTATAATGATGGATTGAGGCGGTGAATAAATTTTGGAGATGATCGATTGAAAGAGATGGATTGAAGAGGTGAGTAGATTTTGAAGATGATCGGATAAGAGAGATGGATTGAAGTGATCAGCAATATTTGGAGAAGATGATTTTGTGAGTGAAGAAATTGAAGACGTAGTGACAATGTGACACACGAATGTTTAAGAACTTTTTTCTTTCTGTAACAGAGAAAATTTCATTGAGGGAGATGGATTGAGGAGATGAGTAGATTTTGAAGATGGTCGGTTAAGGAAGATGATCAAATCAGAGAGATTGATTGAAGTGGCAAGCAATATTTGGAGGAGATGATTTTGTGAAGGAAGAAATTGAAGACGTAGTGACAATGTGACAAACAAATGTTTAAGAACTTTTTTCTTCTCGTAGCGGAGAAAACTCCATGCGGTCATGATAAATAATTATAGGGTCAATTATACTAATAGTCTCTATTTTTTTATGTTTGTAATGATTTCATCCCTATTTTTTTTAAGCAAATATCATCTTCATTCTTCTATTTATTCTCACAGATGATCTCCAAATCACTATTTTTCACTATTCTGACAATTCTATGACAATTTTACCACTTGACTTAAATAAATTAAATGATAGAAAAAAAAAATACAATGAAAGTATTGCAATTGGGTCCTTAACCTTTACAAAAGTACAAATAAATGCTAAATTATTCAAATAAGTGTTCTTCCCCAACTCAAAAAGAATAATCTTTCCCCACCCCACCCCACCCCACCCCACCCCACCCCACCCCACCCCACATATCTCTATTTCACATCTCTCTCTCTCTCTCTCTCACACACACACACACACACACACACACTTATCATAACTTAAAAAATTACTCCCTTTCTTTTCGTAATTAATGATTTACGCTTTAGGTGATGCTCGAGGAAATTGTTTAAGTTCGTTCAATATCGATTCTCCTCCATCGAAACGCTTCCGGATGAGGCGTGATTGCCATTTCCTCGAGTGTAGTTGCGGATGCCAATAGATACTTAACAAACTCCATTTCGGACTCTATCCCCGAAAAGAGTTGCATATCCACTATTTTGAGTGAGTCAAAGATCCGTCTCGAAATTTTTTTGCTCATGAATTTCGCAATGACTTCCACCACATCGAAAGTGAAGGCACGGAAAGGGTGCAATTTTGTTAATTTGGAACAACAACAAGTAAGATTGATTGCAAAGACCAATGAGTAGATGATAATGACTTACAGTAATTTTAAGCTTCAGAAATTGGGAGAGCTTCGATCAAGCAAAGGGCACATGAGATTTCTTCATCTTTTCAAAATACATATCGATACAAGTGAAGACTTTTCAAGGTCTTCAAAGCTACTTAAAGTTTCTTAGGTACACCAACTTCGTAGGTGTGGGTGTGGTGTGTGGGTGGGGGTGTGGGTGGGGTGGGGTGGGGTGGGGTGGGGAGGGAAAGGTAATTTTGAGTTGGGAAAGAACACTTATCTGAATAAAATAAAATACTTTAGGATTTATTTGTACTTTTGAAAATGTTAAGGGCCCAAATTGTAGTGTTTTCATTGTATTTTTTTTCCCTATCATTTTAATTTATCTAAGTCAAGGGGCAAAATTGTCAAATAATTGTTAGAATGGTGAAAAATAGTGATTCGGGGACCATCTATGAGAATAAATTGAAGAATTAGGATGATATCTGCTAAAAAAAAGAATAGAAATGAAATCGTTACAAACTTGAAAGAATTGGGACAATTAGTGTAATTAACCCATAATTTTAAATAATTTTTTTAATAAAATCAGAAAAAATTAATTATACGAAGCTAAATTTGATCTTATTAAAAAATTATTAAAAATTAAAAAGTAATTAATCTAAACATATTAGAAACTAGAAATTACTTAAAGATTTCATCAAATATGTTTAGCTACGCAGCTTAGGACCCGTTTAGGATTGATTTTGGAGCCCAACTTCTTATTGAAAAACAATCAGAAGTTGTTTTAAGGGTTTGGTAAATTTTTAAAAAGTGATTCTAAAAGAATTTATATCATTTGTCAGCAGATTTTGAGAAGCTGCAAAAAGGTAACTTTTCAGATTCTGCTTTTAGCTTTTCTATTTATTTATTATTAAATACCAATATTGAGCTTAGTTAATTAAAATAATTCCTTTTATGTCACATATTTATTAGTATTCTAATTATAATGCATCTCCACAAATAATTTAAATTTAATTGATTTTTGTACAATATTAGTATTTTATTTTTTAATGTTTTAAAATTTTAAGATTTAATAGATATATATTATTTTCAATATGGACGTTAGTCTTGGTTGTTCAGTTATGTCAATGTGGTTGGCAACTAATTTCTCGTGCCGTTAATGGCGTAATGCCATATTGAAACGTATAATAAAATCCATAAGTGAATTCTTACGATTCACGTATCTCTTAAAAAATGAGTGATCACTTTCTGACATTTGACTACTTGACATTCTCGCACTAAAATTATGTTTCACATATGCTGGGACCTATCGACTACGTAGATCATACATGTTACACAACCATTCATTAGAACCTAAATTTGTAGATTCCATTATGGCAGACCAACGGCCTTCGAACTCATCAGGTAAATCCAAATTTTTAATGATATCGACCAAAATATAGTACTGCTCATTATACACCATGACATTCATCTTCTCAGAAAAATTGTTCAAAATGTGCCACAAACAGTATCGATGGAATGTCAATGGCATGACCATTGAAATAGCTTTTGCAATTGCCGCATCCTGATCAATAATAATTATTTGGGGCGCTAGGTTTGGAATGGCTTCTAAGAATTTCGTCAACAACCACACAAATGACTCGATCGACTCGTCGCTCATTAATCCACCTGCAAATAGAATCGTTTGTCCATGATGTTAACTCCAACAAAAGGTGCAAAAATTATCGAGTACTTGTTGGTGTTGTAAGTTGTATCGAACACTACAACATCACCAAAAAAGGCATATGATCTACGTGACTCGAATCTGCCCAAAAACATCGAACAATTTATTGTCCGAGTCAATCTTATAATCAAAAAAGAAATTTGGACTTTTTTCTTTTTCAAATGTAAAATACTCAATGAGTGTCTCCGCATCATAACCTATAAGCTCTTCACGAATATTCCTCTCATGATTCCTTAAGTCTCTATTTACACACCCAACTGATGACGGACCTCCTGAATATATTTCCATCAGTCACAACTGCTGACAAGTAGGAATGTTGGCTTCCGAAAACTGTTGCGTCAGTGCCTTCTTTGTGGCCGATACATTTCGATGCGATCTTAGTAAATGTACTCTGCTAAGTATAGTGAGAGGATGGTTATGTTTCTCTACAAACTTGTTTACGACCCATAAATTTTTTGTTTGTTGCTTCACAATAGATAATCTTAAATTGCAACCAATACATGTATTTCCTCGATTTCTCTCTCCTACACACATGGCACACAATCTTTCTTTTTATTGTGATACGTCTCATCTGTTTTTCCTTCCTTTGAGCACACGAAGAGTTTCCAATAAGTTTCATTTGTTTCCTTCTTCTTTTTACTATTGGCTATTCATGCACTAAATACTGGCTCCCGCGTATATTGATTGTAGAAATTATATACGTCTTCATGTGATTTGAATTCTTGCCCAACCTTTGGAATTCAGTATATGGAAACTTGTGGAACGAAGACATTATCTGCACTTTCAACCTCTATCATACGAACAAATGAAATAATTAATTATACAAGATTGTATAATCGGATCATGGTTTCTAAGTCTTCACATCAAATTAAATAAACAACAAATGAAACAGCAGCATACAATTTTTTTTCTTCATAAAACCATGTTTTATAACAGTAGCATACTAATTAGATTAGTAGGCTCAGCTAACATTATTTTATCATAAAAGTATGTTTCTATGATTAGTAGGCTCAAGTTTAACATTTGTCTGATTATTAGGCTACAATTGTTCATTCATCTGCCAATTTTAAGGTTGATGAAAATACCTTTACATGCACAGAAATTTTGAAACAACAGCAAAATGGCAGCGAGCAACTCCGGCGTTGGGAGAAAAATTACACAGCGATCAAAATGGGGCTACATTATCGTGATTTAGGACAGGTAGGAGATCCATATTTTTACAAGATTTATGCTTAATCACACCAGAGCGTAAATGTTCCGGTGTCGGAACTTCAAATGGGCAGCGACGAAAAGCTTGATGGTAGTCGTGCAATAGTCGGCGTGGAGTTAAGGGCAATTTAGGGAAGGAGGGAAAAATGGGAGAAGGATGCTGAAAAGTAACGGAAATGGGCAGGCCAAATTGGGCCTGCCCATTTTGATTAAAATGGACCACTGCTGGCGTGGCATGCTCCATCAAGCCCGTGAAGATATAAATATAAATAAATAAATTCTTCACATCACTCATAATTTAAACTTATATATCGGGTGCTTTAACAAGATATTAGAGTAGTCAAAGATTCTTCAATACAGTAGTAGACTAGGCATATGCTCTTCATAATGGTACTAGAGTTGGCAAAGATCATTCAATGTGGTATTAGAGTAGGCAAAGATTTTGCATTCAAAGTTCACTGTTGTTGATTTTAATTCCGCAAGTGGACGGATCGGTTACAAATAATAAAGTGATTGAAAATTATCGAATCCACGAAGACTAGCTATCAATTAACCAATTAATCATATAATTAGAGTTTTAACAAAATTAAAACATAGATTCTTTATTTCAATTCCTACAATTATCATATTCTAATTCAACTAAGTCTAAATTATCAAGTAAACAAAAATAGAATAATTATTAAATTCAAGTTTTACTAGCACTAGGATTCACGATTCCACCATCATGTTTCAACATTTAATTATCAATTACTCTTCTTCGCAAATTATTGTCCTAGGTCGAAAATCGATAATTCTAATATAATCAAAAGCCTCTCTCGACGGTCAATCAATTATATACCTCTATATAAACCTAACCATCTCTAGTTAAATTTCAAACACAAAGATATGTATTTAATCACAACGATCATCTAGAAAGATTTCGCAAAACATAATAGTAATCTCTATCTATTATTGGATCATATATTATTTATTATCACGTGATCATCTAAATTGAATCTCTCAAATGCAATGTAGACCACAAAAACGTTTTAATAGCGATCAAACATCAAAACGGAAATAATGAATAATAAATAATCAACCTGGATCAATAAATTTACAAAAACAAATAACTTCTAATTAATCAAAAACACGAGGTTTTATCGTTTATCCTAGATATAAAAAAATTTAGCCGGACATGATTCCTATGAATATAGTGATATTAATAAAAGAATTGATGAACCGGAACAAAAAGAAGAAGAATAAATACAACCCATAATCTTGAATTAATTCAAAATCTCTTATTGCACTTGATGAATGTTACCCAAGAATTTTTCTTTTTCTTGCTCTTGATCTTTATCTCTTTTCAATTGTGTAACCCTTTCAATAGACCTAGAAGAAGTCTCTTTGTAGTCCTTGGAAAGTCTTCAAAATTGTGTCTTAAAAGAGTCATAATCTCTCTTAACTTTAGAAAACTGCATTTATAACTTTCCTTCAGCGTAGGTTACACCGAAGTCGCACCAAGGTCGCACAATGCATTCTGCTACCTAGGTGTGACCTCCAGTTAGTTTTCACTACTGCACCTAGGTCGCATTATCCATGTGTGACATTTGTTTTGAAAACTTACAATTTGGTCCCCTATTTGGCTTCTGATATAGGGTTTTGGTCATTTCTTCTTTAAATCTTTTCAATTCAATCCAAAAGCTTTCAAATGCATTCTAATTGGTCACCTTTCTAAAGTCTTCCAAAGTGGCCTTCCAACTATTCAAAATTGTACAAATTAGTTCTTGAACTTTTAGAAATCTGAATGTTGCTCTCGAAACTTTTGAATCCACAACAGTACGCGTCAATTAAGCTTCAAACTCTTCTTTTTCGTTTCAAACTCATCCAAATTGGATTTTGTACCTACGTATACAATAATTGAACTCATTTAAATAAAAATATTCTCATATATTGAATATATAATAAGTTTACAAGTATAAATAAGCGAAAAAATACACTTATCATTCACCACCACCCAATTATAAAGATTCCGTGATAGCCCTTTTGATGAAAAAATGTATCCGACCCATGCACTAAGGGGTATGTTGAAAATATAAACATAAATAAATCAATTCCTCCCCCTCTAATGATGATAAGATATTTTCAGCTGTTAATTGGGATTCTATACCTTTCTTCAATTAAATCTTCTCCTGTATTTTATATCAAGAAGAAGCATGTTCCCCAACTTGGATACATTTATTGTGCAATGTGCTGTCCCATCTTAAAAAACTTTGCCTAATGTCCACTGAGAATGTGGTGGAATCTCTGCATATCCTGCTGTAACTAAAATGTCATACTTAATACGACTTAGTCCTTTTCAGTTTTACCCTCAATACTAGTTTCCAAGAATCTTTGACCATAGAAAGTTCAAAATTGTGGCATTTTTATGTTTTATCTTTATTTAGCAGTTTACCTTTGGATGCCTATGAAGTTTACTTTCAAGCAGTTTACTGTGGTTTACTGTTTTGACATTGTAATTGACTTGGTAGTGCACTTGCAAATGCCAATCTGTAGGAGGCATATTGTAGGATTAGTTGCCCTGCAAATTTCTTTTTTGTCTACTTTTTGCAGGTTTTAGTCTTCATTAAAGCTTGCAAAGAGCAAATTGTTGTTCTCAAAATAGTATAAATGATAACGAACTAACTTCAAAGGGATGGCTTGGTAACAAAGTTGACAGTTTGAATACTGATACTGTAGCACACAAACATGGAGTTGTATGATATGTGAATGTTTGGATCATAGTTGAACATTGGATATGTGGAAACTTTTGAGCTTCATCTCTTTCTAATGTTTTTTTGACAAGCGAAAACTTTGTGATTGACATCCTCAATCGTGAAAACTGGTTGATGAAGGAACAGCCTATTGGATCTCCTCACCATTGGGGTGATTAAAACAGTTATGTAATAAAACTGAAGGCGACAGGTATAGAAAATGTTGCAGTGAACTCAAGTTCTAGCAATTTAGATCCCAGGGAAGTAAAGAATTCAGAGGTCATGGAGAAGGGTGAAGTTCGAGCTGAGTCTATTGGAGTCCAGCATCAACTGTTGGATGATGAAACACGTTCCTTCCAGGTAATCGGCAATTTGGTTACCTTCTAGAAACTTCTGCATATTCTATCCATAACACCAAATGCCATGTTGATGCGGGTAGAGCTGCCAAGCATGTTAGACGTCATTCAAGAAACTGAAAGGAAGATGGTCGAAATGTCTGCATTGAACCATCTCATGTCGTCCCAACAGATATTTGAAATTCTAGCACTCATTTTGTTTCTGCTACTTACAGTGCCATTTTACAATATTTGAAGTTTTATTCAATTATTGAACAAATGTACATATCAATTATGCATGGCTCATGTCGAGATTCATATGTAATATATTTTTTGGATATTTTGGAAAAATCTTCAAATCAAGTCTAGTTTAACCAGTGGACACTAAAATTGTTAGTTATTTTCAAGCTTAGAATTGAGATTGCAATTCACTTGTAATTTTTATGGTAGTTCGAATATCTTCTAATCAAGTCTAATTTAATAGAATGACCAAAGAACTATTAATTATTCTTGACTGAATTTGATGTTTATGACTTAAGATAGGTACTATGTTTTCTTACACTCTTATTGTATTTAGATAGATATTTAAATTGAAGTCAATAGGAGTATTGATTGGTCTCGACTATTGTTGAGATTCTTGTTTAGGTTCGAAAATCTATTTTCTTTTTGATATTTTCATAAAGCGCTCAGTCAAATCAAACTTATTTAATAAGTGGATAAGAAACGATCATTATTTTTGTTGATCTCGATATTCCTCTCCGCTGACTAATTTTTAACAATATTTTTGTTTGAAGGTGGTGAAGAACCCAACTCCAAGTATTGAAATCTCATATTTTGTTGTGTCATTACATTCGTAAAATTGCACGAATTAAATCATGCAAGACACACAAAATAAAAGTGATGCTACAGCCGAAAGTTTACACAAAATAATGTTACAATTGAAAATCTCTTTTTCCTGGTTTACAACTAGAGCCCAATAATACCTAGTTAATGGGCCTAGTAGCCCAACCCAAATTGCCCTCTATATAAATGGCCCTGTTCTTCATTTTCACCAAACTAGGGTTTTAGTTTTCATCTTCTCCGGCACTTACACTTAGTCGCCGTTCCCAAAAGAAGCAATCGAAAATGGTGAAGGGTCGCCAAGGAGAGCGCGTCAGGTCCCCCGATCTAACCCCAACCTATACATATAAAAAAACATGTATCTATAATTTTATCAGTATTTTTGTTTAATCATGCGTTTGATTGCAGGTTGTACGTCAGAGGCACGATCCTGGGGTACAAGAGGTCGAAGTCGAACCAGTACCCAAACACGTCCTTAATTCAGATCGAGGGAGTGAACTGCAAGGAGGAGGTAGCATGGTACCAGGGGAAAAGGATGGCGTACATTTACAAGGCTAAGGTGAAGCAGGATGGGACCCACTATCGGTGTATTTGGGGTAAGGTGATTCGTCCCCATGGAAACTCCGGTGTTGTTCGTGCTAAGTTCAAATCTAATCTTCCCCCCAAGTCCATGGGAGCCCGAGTTCGCGTCTTCATGTACCCTAGCAACATTTGAAGGTATTGATTTATGGTTAAACTGTTTTCATATGAATGGGGTCCCTAATATATTTTTTACAGGATTCGTTTAGTTTTAAATTTTATGCATGAAAATGGTGACTGGACTTTAGTGTGTGTGATTTTTTATGGTGAAATGTGGATTTTTGATAATGGTTCAGTTGTTGGTTGTGATATTTGTTGATTTAATTTTTTTTGTTCAGAGTTTTTGGTTATTTCCTCAAAATTAAGTAACTAATGGCCCTTGAAAATTGTGATACTTCAACCTTGAATTATCGATTTTTATATTACAAACTGACATTTAATTTGCCATATTTGAGGCGACAATTTGATAAATTACTGTTATGTACGCACTTTTGTAGCTGAGTATTGGTGATGTTTAGTAGAATGTAAACAAAATGATACTGGTTCAATATATGTGTGCTCATGCTTTTTAGTTTTACCTAGATGGTGGAGGGAATATAGTATCTATTTGTACATTTTGATAGTGGATTATCCAATAGTTATTATCACACAGTCAAGGCTGTGGGAATTAACAGGAATATGAAATGATACTTGGTTGGCGGGATTTGAGTAATTGTTGAACAATTGTTTCCAATTTCTTTAAGAGAGTGGGAAGGGAAGTAAGGGTTAGGGGATGCTTCAAATTATTAAGTTGCAATATAAGCCTACCTCATTGGGTCATTTTTAGATTTTGATTCGGATGATGCAACCTGCATTGTGGACATATAGCTAAGCATATGCTAATATTATTCCAAAATTTAATTCAAGGTAAGATTTTTAATTTCCATTCTGTCACAAATTTGATTTTTCATTAACCCTGAGCAGGCTTAGTTGAATTGAACTGACTTATCTTTGTCAAATCAACTATGGATGCATTCAAGCATTATAAACTCTTACATGTTTATATCAATATTATCTTGAATTTTGGCACCTAGTGTTGTATTAGCTGGTATATTTACTGAAATTTTGACGAAAGTTTACTTTACCGATGCGTAGAATCTTTATTTCTGCTACTTTTTGTTCAACGTTCTTTGTCTCTACCTCTATTCAAAGTTGTACTGTGTCATTTTTGGTATGCGTCTTTGAATACTCGTTGCATAACTGTGTGGTGGTGTAGAACTAGTCCGGTGTTTAATAGAATCAATGTCGGGGAGAGGTTTCTAACGTTCTCTTTTCCATTTTTTCCTCTCATTCTTGCAGTGTGTTAAGAAGTAGCAGAACAGAGTTTGAGCATTTGTGGCTTTTAGAAGGATCCGTTTGCTTTTTTTCCCCTCCTATTTTGGTCATGTTTGTTTATCACCAAGGATTGGACATCAAACTTGCTACAACTAATTTTGATTATTTGGGTCACTCTTTTAATCATTATTATCAGTGATTTCCAATATCGATATATTTTATGCTTGCTTGTGAGAAAATGCTTCTCGTCAGTGTTTCGGGAGGGCGAAGTTGGTAATAGCACAAATTCATTGGTTTCAATAGCTTCAAACATGCACATAAAGAGCATAAGGTATTGAACAATACAATGAGCAAGATTTTGGCTTGTTCAAATGTGTTTAACGATAATGAGCCTAGCATTGGTCTGAGCTCTAATGGACTAGAGTACTAAATCTGTGGCTTTGACTTTTTGTTTATCACAATTGACTGAAGGGGGAGCTAAACCAATGCAAGGAACATGCTCGAAAATATGAGCTAGATAATAACTGTATGTGACAATGCGTCTGAGATGTTAGTAAAATATGCACCAAATCATTTTAAGAAGATTTAAGTAACATGGTAGCTTTTCAAGTATGTAAATGTTTATTGGTTGTTTTGTTTAGCCGAGCATATCAATACCAGATTGTTATCTGTGCCATTGCTGTTACGGTGATCATGCTCCCCTGGAAATGCCAACTTGGTGTACCATTCCATTGGAGCAAAGCAAAGGCATCAGGGCTGCTGATGAATGTGAGATGGTATAATGAAATTGCTACAAGAACATGTATTAGAAAATTGCTAGGCAAATATTCTTTTTTTTTTTTTTTTTGGTTGGGTATAACAAATTACAAAATACTAGTATTTCTCCTTTTTTGTTTCTTTTTGTTTTTGAAGTACAGTTAAATTTTGAAAATAAATCGAATGCATCCGCGTACTGGGCCAATGCATGTATGGCAGTATAGAACGTGTAATAGTAGTGGAAATTACACCAGCTATTTGTACTTTTTAAAATAATTTTATGATTATAAATTTAATCTTTTTATTTTAAAAATACTGTCTATAATTTATTTTTTAATAAATAAAATAAAAACACAAAATATATTTTTACACAACTGTTTATACATAACTATCTTTAAAATTTACACATGATATGAAAAGAATTCTTAAATTGCAGGCGAAATATTTGATTTCTAGATTTACTGGCATCTTTCAATTTCAAATTCTTCAACAATTTCAATCATTCTCTGAAATCGAAAACGCTAGTAACTTAAATCAATTTCAACCATTTTACTTCAATGTAATTTTCATTATTTTGGAGTTGGTTGAAGAATTTAATAATGGACCATCCAAATCGAACTCCAAGTACTTCAAACTATTCAAAATATGTGATTTTTGCAATTAATTTTTGTCATGTATATATGATTCGAAAAAATGAAGACTACATGTCATTTTTTCCACTGCATAACTGCATTTAGTTTACTCATAAGCATTTTATATAAATTGGTGAATTGTTGTAATGTAAACTGTTAATACGTTGTTTCTAACACTTGTGTTAATACGAATGTTCTTGATTAAATTGTTATTATCATTTAACATGAAAATGAGTTGTACTCGTTGTAATAATGATTTGTAGTTGTCTCAATCTAATTTGTACTACGAATTGTTACAAATGTTACAATTGCACTTGTCATGAGTTCTAATTATGGATTGTTACAATTCTTTCTGACACAAATTATATATAATTCA
Organism: Forsythia suspensa; assembly: GCA_023638005.1. Lineage (NCBI taxonomy): Eukaryota > Viridiplantae > Streptophyta > Magnoliopsida > Lamiales > Oleaceae > Forsythia > Forsythia suspensa. The sequence goes on from CM042666.1 coordinate 34,090,753, forward strand.
CAGTTGTATCAACTAATTGTTACATGCGATTGTTACAGTTGTTTTTGACACAAATGATATGTATTTGATAGTTCTGTCAAATAAGTGTTACCTGTAATTGGTTACAAAGAGTGTTACTATGACGTTTGATATTGAAGCTACATGTTATTAATTAACTTGTTAACATCATGTATCATGTATCATGTAATGAAGTATATGAAATTGTATGCGGATAATACCATTTGAAATAATGTTATGATTTTCGCAAATTGTTACTAATGTCACATTTCATTACATCACGAGTCTTATGTGTGAAAGTTGGTGTTATCTGTTACAACTATGGTCATATCTTGTTTTGAGGGGATAAGTGTTTTTTTTTTTTTGCCAACATATTAAATAGGAATCAATTAGCTACGTTTTTTTCCCTACGGATTACAATTAAATATTTTATAATATATTGATTACAATCAGATGTAGAATTTAAGGAATCAGTTGCTCTATTTCAAGTAATTAAATATTAACATTAAATAAAATAATTATTAAAAAGTACTATTTTTAAAATATATGAAACATAAATAGATTTTTGTAATTATTGAAAGTAACATATTTGTGTAAAAATCCCATTAGTGTATTAGAGCAACTATTTTTAATGTAAATTTTAAAATTATGTTCTAATAAACTCTTTAAAATGTAAGGCTCTCTACATTTGGAAAGAAATATACTCTTTATTTACAGTGTGTTTGGTTGGGTTTAAAAACCGTTTTTTTAAGGGTGGTCAAAAACAATTAATGTCGGTCCCACCAAATTCAATTTGTGTAACAAAACAGCATGGGGATATTGTCAATTTTACCCTCAGCTTGAGCCACCATATTGTCAATTTTACTTTTCTGCAGAATTTCCTGTTTGTATGGAGATAGGGACAATTTGGAAAGATTTTGTCTGAAAATGTCATGATTGTGTTCTGCAAAGAAAAGTACTAGTGGGCCCAGAATTTAGTTTATTTGACTTACCAAAAAAAACTGTTTTTAAATCCAACCAAACACACTCTTAATAGAATTAATTATTTAAATAAATTATATTTGAATATTTTATCCATTGATATCTAAAAAAATATACAATTAAAATATGATAGAAATAATAATAAACGGTTATTGAAAAAGGTAAAAATAAGAGTTAAAAATGAAGTGCCTGTTTTTTTTGCTGTTTTTTTTCAATTTTACAAAACACTCAAAACATATTTACTATATTGTTTTTTTGAAAATTCATTTTCGAAAACAAGGTCAAATTTATAACACAGAACTCAAAATAAGGTTTCTATCGTTTTGAGTGTTTTAATTGAAAACATGGATAACAGTCAAAATAATGAAAACAAAATTTATTTAAATAAAAATTCTAAATTTATAAAATTATAAAAAAATAAAAATTCTAAAAAAATAAAAATTCTTAAAAAAAATAAAATTCTAAAAAAGTAAAATTTAAAAAAATTATATAAACAAAAATATTAAAAAAATTAAAAAATATATATATAAACACAAATTCTAAAAAAATAAAATTCTAAAAAAAATTAAAATAATATAAAACAATTTCTCAAAATTTCAAACAGAACGTGTTTTCCAGTTTTATATTTTCAGAAATAGTTTTTCAGAATGACAAACCAAATATATTTTCAGCAATTTTAAAATAGACTCTCAAAATAGAAAACTGAAAATGAATTCAAAATTCAAAACTAAAACCTGAAACGCAAAGAGAACAGCTCTGAAGAGTTTGTTGGAGTGTGACAAAAATTTTATTCTTGTTGTAAAATAATAATTAATGACTATTTACTATTTAGTCTTATTACGATACTTATAAAACTTTTTATTTAGTTTAAAAATTTGTATCTTGATCATATTGTAATTCTCATAAAATATACTTGAATACTATTCTCATATATTATTCTTTTTTTTTTTTTTTCAATTTATAATATGTTATTAATATCAAAAAAAAGAAAAAAGCAAACAATAAAGGTATTGGCGGTGGATTAATTTCATTAACAATCACAGAAGTTATCTTAAAATTTCAAAATGATCACTAAAGTTCAAAAGTTACAGCGCTGGTCACTAAATTATATAATCATTTCATTAACAATCACTCCCTTAAGTTTCTAAATTGAAATGGTGATGTGACATATAATAGAGATTTATTTATTGCATGGTAGTCCATGTATTTTATATAATATTCGTTTTAATCTCTATATTTTTAATTATGTTTCAAGTAAGTCCTCCAAAAATTGCATCTTATGTCCTTAATCATTTTACATCTTTACACTTTGGCCTCCAAATTTTCAATTATTTTTTAGTTAAGTCTTCCAAAATTGTATCTTAGATCCTTCACTTTTTTACATATTCAAACTTTGGTCCCCAAATCCTTGATTTTAGTGGTCAAAATAAGTACAATTTTAGTGGTTAAAATAAGTGTACTTTCAATTAAATCTTTGACTTTACACTCAAATTTTTACCTAAATAAACAAAATAAAACTCCCACTTATTACTTAGAGTTGACAAAAATATATTTTATTGTCAACTCCAAGTGATAAGTACGATTTTGCACTTATTTTGGCCACTAAAAATAGACATTTGTGAGTTTTGTCAAGTAGTTTATTATTTAATTATATTATTTTGTTCGTTTAGATGAAAACTCGAGTGTAAAGTCGAGAATTTAACTGAAAGTGCACTTATCTTGATCACTAAAATTGTACTTATTTTGGCCACTAAAATCAAGAATTTAGGGGACTAAAATTTGAAGATGTATAAAGTTAAAAGACCTAAGATGCAATTTTTGGATGACTTAACTGAAAGATAATTAAAAATTTGGTACCAAAGTGTAAATATGTAAAAAGATTAAGGATCTAAAATACAATTTCTAGAGAATTTAACTGAAAGATAATTAAAAATATAGAGACTAAAGTAAATATTATATAAAGTATATGGACTACCATACAATAAATAAATGTTTATTGTATGCCACATCATTATTTCAAGTTAGAAACTCAAGGAAATGACTGTTTGTGAAAAGATATTATACTTTAGTGATTAGTGCTGTAACTTTTGAACTTCAGTGACCGTTTTGAAAAGTTAAGATAATTTCAGTGACCGTTAGTAAAATTAACTTATTGGCGGTCGAGGCATATTGCAATTTACCCTTACTTTATTTAATTTGATTATGTACGATGACAATTGTTTAGGCCCCAAAGTACGGGATTTTGGTGCAAATGGTCCCTAACCTTTGCCCTTAGTGTGTAATTGGTCCCAAACGTTTATTTTTTGACAAACAAGTCCATAATCTATGTGTTTTAGTGCGAAATTGGTCCTTATGGAATGAAAAAGACAAATATACCCTTAGTTTTAATTAGAAAAAATTGTATGTGAATTCCTAATCATTACAAAATGTGCAAATATGTCCAATACTTTTATTTTTTATAAAAAATTAAAGAAAACTAATGATTTTTTTTTTGGAATTAACACTTTAGTAATAAATATATCAAATAAAATTATTATTTTTATTACTAAGTAATTATATTATTTAACATTTAAACTTTTATTTTATTGTTATATAAAAAAAATAACTTTATTACAAACTTGATATTCAAATGCTTTTATTTAATTGAGTTATATGTTTATTAACTACAAATATTAAAAATCCAACTATATTCTTCATATTTTAATTTATCGTTTTATTTTCGTTCAAAAATAAAACATATAATGTGCAAATTAATTTTTATTAGTATTTTTATATTAAATAAAAATGTAATAAGATTAGTTCAATGTCATAAAATTATATACGTCATTTTGTTATTTATTTAACTTAATTTTTAAATTAAAGAGGTAGAAAAATGGTTTCTCTCTCTTTAAATAATATAATTATTTAATAATAAAAATAATAATTTTATTTGACATGTTTATTACTAAAGTGTTAATTTCAAAAAAAAAAAAAAACTCATTAGTTTTCTTTAATTTTTTTTATAAAAAATAAAAGTATTGGACCTATCTGCACATTTTCTAATGATTAAGAATCCACATACAATTTTTTCTAATTAAAACTAAGGGTATATTTATCTTTTTCATCCCATAAGGACCAATTTCGCACCAAAACACATATGTTAGGGACTTGTTTGTCAAAAAATAAATAGTAGAGATCAATTCCACACTAAAGACAAAGGTTAGGGACCATTTGCACAAAATCCCCTACAGGTATTCATACAATTATATAACGAAGGCAATTTCTTTAGGGGACCCGTGAATAGGGATGGCAAAAAAATCCGTCCCCGCCCCGCCCGGATTACTAAACGGGGCCGGGGCCGATGCCGGGTCGGATTCCCCGCCCCGCATTCCCCGAACCCGCCCCGAATGATTTTATTTTATTTTATTTTTATGTTTTAAAATTTAAATTGTATGTAAAAAAATAAAAAATAATATAATTAATTAAATGAGGCGATAAATGGCGATTTTTCTATACCCGCCCGCCCGATCCGATCCCCACCCTGCTTTCCAAAAATCTCCGACGGGGCAGGTATAGTAATGGCCGCCCCGCCCCGCCCCGTTGCCATTCCTACCCGTGAATCATAACCAGTTGCACATTAAAATTATTTTTGTAAAAATTACGTTGTAAATATAAATTTTTATTTCACATCTATTTTTATTTTAATGTTTAATGATGAATTATTAATTATTAAAGAATATTTATTTTTAATTGTACTTTTTGGGAAGAAAGATAAATTTAAAATTTTATTAATATTTCCTAACAATATTAAGTTGTAGTTTTATGAAAAATAAATTAAATCACAACCTATGAATATTCTACTACTCTATATGAAGCACAACTTTCAATCATGTTAAGAGAATTTGGCGCAAATGGTCTCTAACCTTCGTACTCAGTGTAAAAATGGTCTCTAACGTTTATTTTTTGGCACAATTGTTTCTAATCTATGTGTTTTTGTGCACAATTTGTCCTTATTTGATTAAAAAAAAACCAATATATCTTTAATTTTTATAAGAAAAATTTGCAATTGGGTTGTTAACGTTTGAAAAAAGTACAAATGGGTCAAATAATTTTCTTTATTTATTTATTTATTTATTCATATAAAAAACTAAAGATATTATAAAATTAATAATACACTAAATTATTTTGTATATTTTACGAATTATTATAAAATAATTAAAAATTAAGCTCATAATTTTTAACAAACTCATTAAATAAAATTATTAATTTTATTATTAAATATATTTTATCATTTTAACAAAAAATAATAATAATAACTTTGTCACAAACTTGATGCTCAAATACTTTTATTTAATTAAGTAAATATTAGAGCTCCAACTTTATTCTTCATATTTAATTTATCGTTTGAAAATAAGTAACACATAATATGTAAATTAATTTTTATTAATATTATTAGGTTAAATAAAAATATAATAAGATTGTTTCAATGTCATAAAATTATATATGTCATTTTCTTATTTATTTATCTTAATTTTTATTCAATTTTTTCACATCACTAGCTAGCACATATACTTAAATCACAATAATTTTATATTTTTCTTTTATGAAAAAAATCAATTGACATGACTATAATGATATATTTAATATGCTAAATTAAATATCATTTAATAAATGTACTAGACCCAATTACACTTTTTGCAAAGATTAAAAATCCAATTACAATTTTTTCTAATTGAAACTAAGGGCATATTTATCGTTTTCATCAAATAATGAACGATTGTGCACCAAAACACATAAGTTAGGAACGTCTGTGCCAAACAACAAACGTTATGGACTATTTATACACTAAGGACAAAGGTGATGAACTATTTATGCCAATTTTCTTTATATTAATATTCTATCAGAATGTTACTTGTTCTCGAATAGCGTAATTTGTAAGATTTAATATTAAGTGCTAGTTTGGTGGAGTTAAAAGTAGTTTTTTAAGAAATTTTGAAAAAAATTGGCGTAATGTGTAGTTAAAAAGTTGATAAAAGTTGTTGTCCTATAAAATATGTGGTTAAAAATGAGTTTGAGAAAAAAAAATTAAAATAACTTGACCAAACATACTATAATTTATTACTCTCGAAGAGCGTAATTTTATAAACTTAATATGTTATGAGAATATTATATTATTGCTCTTGAAAAACAAATTTTTATACAATAATTTGGCATTGCTCTTGAATAAGCACAATGTTATATTCATATTCTAGCATAATATTACTTGTTCATGAAGAGCATGGAATTATCATCTTAATATTTTAGAAGAATAATAAGTATTAGTCTAAATAATATTTTGTTGTATTCTCGAAGAAGCATGCGTATCAAAAAATATCATATCACCTAATTAAATGAAAAAAAAAAAAAAAGATGCAATATATATGTTTAATTTATGAATTAATGCTTATCATTGAAGGAAAACATACAACTCATATAATATTGACATTGATTATTGGGGTTATTTGATAAGTTGTTATATGATTATACAATATTTAATTATATTCTTCAAAAATTAATTAGATTTCTTTTTTATTCAGAAGTTAGTTTGAAATATGTTTTCCCCCCTAAAATTTGAGACTTTAACTTGCATTGTTAAATTATTTCATAGTTGATTGAAATATTGTTTTAGGTTTAACTCATTTTAGTTATAAATTTAATTTTTAAAATATTTATTTTATAATTCAGGCAAGGATGGAAATTGGCTTAGCCGTTTGTGGGCCCAGCAGCTTGGCCCGTCATGGGTCCGAGTTGTGTCGTCCAAACAAATATTGACCCTTGAAAATGATGGCAGGTCTACAGCCCAACCCGTGGATTGGTCAGTGGACCATGCCCCCGGGCCTAATCCGTGGGCCGCGGTACCAATTCCAACAGTCACAAAAGTAACCGTTGCAGTCCAACGGTTACTTTTGTGATCGTTTTGGTCTATCTTTTTTTTTTTTTTTTCCAACGGCTAAATTTTCTATCCTATAAATACCCTCTAAATTTTCATATTTTTCACAAATTTACAACTCTCTCAACCTACACAATCCAAAAAAATTATATTGTCAATATTATCTCTTTTATTGTGCAATTTATAATTGAATTTCTACATTTCTAGATTTCTACAATTCTAAGTTTCTATTTTCTATATGGATCAATACAACACACAAGGAGTGCCGACCACCAAATTCATGATGATTTTAGTGGATTAAATGATATTCCAATTCCTGAATTTAGTGATGATTATGGGATTGGGAGCACTAATCCCATTGTCGATTTAGAGGATATCGATGGAGAATTAGAAACGACCAACGTATTACAACAACTGAGTTGACTACTAAATGAAAAGTAAAACAAAGGCTCGATGTTGAGATTATTTCAAATTAATGCAGACCGGTGCAACCGTAGACGGACATCCAATTTTCAAGCCAATTTGTAAATATTGTAAACAAAAATTTGCATGGAAACAATATGGTGTCACGAGCCATCTAAATGGACATTTTCCTAAGTGTATGAAAAAGCATGAATGAGTTGATACCAATCAAGCTCAACTTCAGTTTGGATCTCTCGATGGATCTTCTACTTCTAATCCGAATCTTAACAACTGTGTGTATTTACAAGATTTTATGCGTAAGGAAGACATGACTCAATTAGCCAGTGGTGAGTTCCCGCTTAGCATATTGGAAAGCCCTCACTTCACCAAATTCGTACAAACGTATCTTCAACCAAAGTATGTGCCATTTGCTAGTTACACTATTTTTGCTGATAGTATTGCTTTATATAATAAAAATAATAAAAATATAATAAATGATTTAACTAAATATTTTATTGTTGTACCATTCACTTCGAATTTATGGTCCGGTATAAATCATAAATGATATATTACTGCAAATTTACATTATATTGATAAACTATGGATTATGAATAAAAGAATAATTGCTTTTAAAGTAATTGATTACACTCATAATATGATACAAAATTTTACTTATTTAATGCATATTATTAAAGAATTTAACTACGAATCTAGAATTTGCAGTTTCACATTTGATAATGCTAGGCTTAATAACATAGTAATAGATAAATTAGTTGGAGAATTAAAATTTGATTTTTGTGGAATTTTATTTAATATTCAATATATATGTCACATTTTTAATTTAATTGTCCAAGATGGTTTAAAGTATATAGGTCCATAATTAGAAAAAAAAATCGGTATGCCCTAAATTATATTATTGCTTCACCTTCTCGAAAACAAGTATTTGATAAATTATGCGTAGAAAATTTCATTCCAAAAAAATGTTTGTGTACAGACATAAGCAATATGTGGAACTTTACTTATTTAATACTTCAATTATGTGAAGGTTATGAAAATTGTATAACTACCTAATATAATGACTGACATTTACGGTTCAGAATATGATTTGAACTCACATTCCATGTGAGAAAATTTTTAAAAGTTTTTTCGACTCTACAAATGCATGTGCTGGCGTATATTACCCTACCAATCTATTAGTTTTAAATTATTTTTATTTTATTGTAAATAATCTTAATATGTCTCGAGACATTTGCAATTTTTTCTGATATTGTAGTAGCAATGTGGATTAAGTTTAGAAATTATTAGAAACAATTGTCTGTGTTGTTTCCGTTAGCATCAATTATTGACCCTATAGTAAATTTAGAAGGTACAAAACATACTATTTCAACAATTTCTATAAGTTAAGTTACAGAAATTCAATAACTTACGGTTATTTAGAAAAACCATTATGTGAAATATACGAATTTTATGCGGCAAAAATCAGTAGGAACGTTAGAAGACCTCTTGTAGCAATCTCTTCTTCGTCATCAAATGACGATACCGATTATTGGAGTTTCCTTAGTTCCATTCGGAGAACTCAACAATCTAGTTCTTCTAATTCGCTTTCCCGAGCCATGAACGTAGAAACAAGTAGTAGAACGTACCTTTAGAGTTAGCTATATATTTTGGTTACGACATGTTTAATATGTTAGATGAATATGAGAGAAATAATTTTGATATATTTGGACGGTGGAGACAAAACGAGCGTCAATACTCAATATACACGCGATCTACTAACACATCTGGTATTAACTATAGTATCGGAGTCTGCTTTTAGTACAGGTAACAAAATTGTGAATGATATTAGGTCAAGACTAAAACCAGACATATTAGCGAGTTTAATGTTTTTAAAAGATTTAGAGAATGCATAACTTCAAATCCAAGATAAAGTAGACCTCATATTGGCCGAAGAAATACAAGAGCTGGTTACATAAAATGTAAGTATAGTTTGTGTAAATTTATTTATTTTTTCTTAATTATAAGTGTTGAAATTTAAGTTTACCAAAAATTGTACATATAACAACTTGTTCGTATACAATTTTAACTATTTCTACATTAAAAGTAGCCGATCTCAAGTCCGAAAAAATGAATGAGAGTTTTAAATGTCAATTTTACCATAACTTATTTCGTTTTAAATTTTCTAAACTCCAAAAAAAAAATTGATGTTCACATGCGACCCGTGGACCGGCCCTGAGGAGCTGAGCCATGGCTCGGCCCATTCTTTGGGCCGAGCTGGGCCCTTCTTGGTAATGCTGAACCGGCCGAGCCTGACCCATTGCCATTCCTAGATTCAGGATGAATTGCCAAGATATTTATTTAGCTAATAGTACAATTACGCTTTCTATTTTTCAAGGCAAAAAGTATTTTTTTGACGTAACATTAGCAGAAAATAATGTTAATACGATATCAGGTGCATCGAATATTATAAAAGGCTCCAGAAAAGCTAGTATTGTCTTATCAAACAATACAAAATTATATATTGATAGTGCACTTTATTCTAACAAAACTAGAAGGAATTTGCTTAGTTTTAGATATTTCTGCTGCAATTTTATATTTGGCCAGAAGGAGTTAAAAGAAAAACTTTGGGCACTCCCCTCTGACATGTATTATATGCAATTTTGTATTTTGTCGAGGAGTTAAAAGAAAAATTTTGGGCACTCCCCTCTGACATGTATTATACATTCATAAAATGATTGAATCAAATATTGTCACGAACCCAAAGTTCGTTGACTTAAAAAAAATTATGCTTTGGCATGATAGACTTGAACACGCAGGAGCAATAATAATGCGTTGAATAATTAACAACTTACATGGACATCCTCTAAAAAAACGAGAATATTCTTTTACCTAATGATTATCCACGTACTCTTTGTTCACAAAACACGTTAGTCATGTGTCCTTCCACTACAAAAGGTTAATGTTGAATCTCTAACTTTTTTGGAAAGAATTCATGTAGATATATGTTGGCCAATACACCCACCATGTGACCATTTCATTATTTTATGGTTTTAATTGATTCTTCTACTATGGTCCCATGTCTTCTTACTTTTCCACTATGAATGCAGCTTTTGCTAGATTACTTGTTCAAATCATAAAATTACGACCTCAATTCTCCTATTACTCAATAAAGATAACGTGTCTTGATAATAATGGTAAATATATATCACAAGCATTAGATGAGTACTGTATGTCAATTAAGATTTTTATTGAACATTCGGTTGCTCATGTTTATACACAAAATGGCTTAGCACAGTCGTTTATCAAACATCTACAATTTATTGCTAAAACAAAACTCCAATCTCCTGTTTGGGGCCATGCTATATGCTGCATCATTGATTCATATAAAATCAACTGCTTGCCATAAATATTCACCTTTACAACTTGCATTTGATCACGAACTTAATATTTTCCACATACGAATTTTCGGTTGTGCTGTTCAAGTCTTAATTTCATTTTCTCAACGTACCAAAATTAGGTTCACAACAAAGACTTGTAATTTATGTTAGTTTTGATTTACTATCAATTATTAGATACCTTGAACATTTAACTTGTGATTTGTTTACTATACGTTTTGGCAGATTGTCGTGTTGATGAACTGACTTTCTCAACTTTGGGAGAGGCAAAACTACATCCTGAAATACAAGGTACAATTTCTTGGAATGAAAGAAATCTATATCATTTTGATCTCCGAAGTAATCAATATGAGCCAGAGGTTGAAAAAATCAATCACTTGTAAATAGTTGTAAAACAATTTCATGATGTATTCGTTGGTACACAAGGAAAGTGACAAAGTCATAGGTACCAAAATAAAATACTCTAGCAAAAATTGATATCCCTACACGAAAATTTGATGTAACTAATAAATCTCAAATACGCCTAAAACGTGGTTAACCAGCAGAATTCCAAAGATTATGTACTTCGAAAGAGAAAAGTACATGAAAAAAAACAACCAAACACTTAAAAAGAAACAATAATAGAAAATATTGATCAATCAAATACTAATAATTTGATTCATGCAAAACCACAAATGTCCAAAAATAATGAGATTTCAATAAATTATTTGTCATTTCACAAATTATTGAAACAAAATAATATTGCCTAACGTGGCTCTTGAAATTATGCAAAATGAAGATTCTGAACTACAGTCTGTTAAAGACTATCAACATAGAAACGATTTGCCAAAATAGAAAATATCCATACAGTTGGAGTTGAATTCTTTAGAAAAACAAAAAATGTTTGAACATGTAATTCGGACTCCTGAAAATGTAATTCCTGTAGAATACAAGTGGGTTTTTTTTGTAAGGAAGATGAATGAGAATAATAAAATTACAAGATACAAAATCGGATTAGTAGCATAAGGTTTCTCACAAAGACCTGAGATCATTTATGAAGAAACATATTCTTGTGTAATGGACACCATTAATTTTAGATTCTTAATTAGTTTGATTGTGTCACGTATGCTCGACACATGCCTTATGGATGTAGTAACTGCATATATGTATGGTTCACTTGATAGTGACATATACATGAAAATTCCTAAAGGATTTAAAGTGCTTGAAGCAAATAATTCATTCTCCACAACTATGTTCTCAATTAAATTGCAAAATATAGATTGAAATAATTCATAAGCGTGTAGTATAACCGCATTAGCGAATATTTGTTAAATGATGGTTATAAAAATAATCATGTGTTTTCATAAAGAAAACAAATATTGAATTTGCAATTATGACAGTTTATGTTGACAATTTAAATCTTATTGAAGCTCCTAAAGAGCTCAACAAAACTGCAGATTATTTGATAAATAAATTTGAGATGATAGATTTGATGTGAAAAATGATCTATTTCGGTCACTCGAAGATGGATAAAATGTTATTGATCATGAAGTATCATACCTTAGTGCAATTAGAGAATTAACCTACATTAAAAAATTCACTTGACCAGACATAATTTTTTCTGTAAATTCCCTTACAAGATGTAGTTCTGCACTAACTCAAAAACATTTGAGTGGTACACATTTTTCTTTACCTAAGAGGTAACGTTGACATTGATTATTTTATTCATAAAAATTAAAATCTTATTTAATGAGATATGCATATGCAAGTTATCTCTCCGATCCACATAAAAACTAAATCACAAACAGAATATGCGTTTTCCAAGTGAAGGTATTACTATATCATGGAAATCTGTAAAACAAACCTTGACATCAACATCCTCAAATTATTTTAAAATTATTGCAATTCATAAAGTAGGTTGAGAATGTGTATAGTTGAGAAACATTACACATCATATCCAAGAATCATGCAGATTAGCTTCAACAAAAAGATAGTCAAACAATATTGTATGAATATAATGCAGCTTATATTTGTACAACTTAAATGAGGTCATATCATATGAGCATATTTATCTAAAATTCTTCTATACACATGAGTTTTAAAGAATTGTGACATCGATATTTAGCAAATTCGCTCGAGTGATAAGTTGGCAGACTTAGTATTTATTTGGTGGAGTTTAAAAGTAATTTTTTAGGAGATTTTAAAAAAAGTTGATGAGTTGTATAGTTGAAAAATTGATAAAAGTTGTGGGTCCAATTAAAATATGTAGTTGAAAATGAATTTAGAAAAAAAAAAGTTTTAAAAAAACTTTTCCAAACATGCTCTTATTCACAAAGACATTGTCAACGTTTACATTCAAGAAAATAGTACATAAGATAGGAATGTGTCGACTCAAAGAGTTTCAGTGATTGATATCAGGGAGAGTAGTTGTACTCTTTTTCATTTGTTCCGATTTTGTCCAATTAGATTTTCCTAGTAAAGTTTTAATAAGGTAACAATTAATGCACTCTTTTTTCTTCGTTTGATATTTTTGTCCCACTCGAATTTTGTAAACAAAGTTTTTAGCGAGACAGTTATTGTGTAAATAGTCATCAAATGGTGAGTGTTATAATATAATGGTTGATGACTATTTAATATTATTATGAAACTCTGAAAACAGTCATATTTAGTTTAAAAGTTTGTATATCAAATTGTAATTTTCATTGAAATCATGTGTGTGTGTTTTCATCATTATAGTAAAATACGCCCTTGAATACTATTCTCTCTCATCTCTCAATTTATAACAATTTCTATATATTTAAGGATGTTCTCTATTATGTACAAGATGTTCTTTACAAGTCAAAGTTTTTAAAGGCGTGATGCGTGGCAAGATAGTAAAGGCAAACTTCATGTCTAGACGTAATATGACATTTCTTTATTTTTAATATTATTAATAATTATTTTAGTAAGACTGTTATTTAAGAATTTTAATAAGAGTGTTATTTAAAAATTTTAATAAGACCATTAATAATTACTCACCTACTCATTTCTTTTGCTGCCTAAGTCTATATTAGGTAGTTAAAATGTAGACTTGACCGTCTTTTGCACACATTCTTCCTACATAGGCTTTTTCTTCACACTTCATGCTTAAAATCTATTTTTTTCGGTCTTCTAAAACATTATTTAAAATAAAGAAGCTATTCGTGATGTTCTTTTAAGCTTCACCTAGTCTACTATTAAACTATTCACTTATTTACTTTGTATTTAGCTCGTTTGATTTGTATATAAAATTATTTATCTGGACAAAAATTATTTGAATAATAGTATCAAAATAACATGTTTATGATTATTATGGTTGGTTCAACTATGTTAAGAATAAAAAAGTCAACTGTTAAAAAGTTAGTTTTTCGTTAAAAAAATAATTATACTTTATTCTTAATTAAATGAAAAAAACTAAAAAAAAAAAAAAACTAGAAGAGAAAAATATGCAAAACTATCCATCTACTCCAATTCTGAATGAAAATCACCATCGAACAAACTTCAAAAATTTACTAGCAAAGAGATAAAATTATGAGTTGATAGACCAATGAGATGAAACTCCAATTCAACAACAAAAAATAAGAATTAAAAGAAAGATTACAACTCAATAAAATCAATTCAAATCATTTTGAAAAACTGAAGCGAGCAAATATTTGAGGTGTAATGGACAATTGAAGATACATAATAAAGATTACGAGTTAAGAAGCTTTTAGATTTTGGGTTATTAATTTTTTGGGTTCGTAGATGATGGATAGAGCGGCGAAAGTTATTCCACGGAGTCTAGATAGTTGATTTGGGGTGATTGTGAATGTGGCACTACCGTTGTAGTGATGGTTGTGGTGATTGGTGGAGCGACGGAGGAAGTGGTTGTATGAAAAGAGTAATGGAGAACTAATTGGTGTTCTTAAAGGGTACGTTCGTCTTTTTAAAAGAATTAAGTGAATTTTTAATCTCCTCCTTTTTCTCAGGATGAAAAATCTCATCATTTTTTGTTTAAATTGTTATCTAGATAAAAGTATTTTCGGACATCAATTTCATCCAAATTAGATAAGATAAATTTTATTCATTGTTTTTAATCATTAGTCATATTTCGAACTATTCTTACAATTTGTTTAGTGAAGTATTTCGTAATCCACTATTTATTACTCATTTATTATTCATATATTTTATAAAATTTATAATTTATAAATACTTAAAAAAATAATTTTGAACATGTCAAATATGCAATACTTGTTTATTTGTTCACGAAGATTCCAACCCCAAAGACTTTTCAACTTTCGACTGTAAATAACCCATTGAATGAATTAATTCCCTGAAACATCAATTTCTTTAATTATCATTAACTCAGCTCCATTCCATTGGGCTCTCTCTCTCTCTCTCTCTCTCTCTCTCTGTGACACACACACGTTCTGCAAACGAGTTCTTCGTCGGCCGCCCTCAAAACTGCACCCCCACCTCCAATTCCCACGCACGCACATTTTCGTTTTTCCAAAATTTTCACCGTTTTCTTCTCTCTCCATATCATCCAATACCTTCCTACACTTATATATATATATATATACCCAAAAATCTCCAGTTGTTTTTTTTTCTTTCTAAATATGCATTATTGTTAATGAAAATTGAATTGAATGAGATCTCTTCAATCACACAATTCAACATCAAATGCCTCTCAGATCCCTCATTTTTATCTATTCCCATCCCCCATTTCCCTACTCTAATAGATCCATTCACAATTCTCCATAATCCCGCCTTGTAAATTCAGATTAAACATTGATTTTTTCCATTTTTTTTTTACGAAAAATGGAAAAAATGTCTGCAACGAAGTCATCGGGCCGATTTTTTACGATCGGTTTAGTGGCAGCATGGTATTCTTCTAACATTGGGGTGTTGCTTTTGAACAAGTATTTGTTGAGCAATTATGGGTTCAAATACCCGATTTTCCTAACCATGTGCCACATGACTGCGTGCTCGTTGCTGAGCTATATCGCGATCGCGTGGCTCAAAATAGTTCCGATGCAGACAATAAGATCTAGGGTTCAGTTCGTGAAGATCTCCACTCTTAGCTTGATTTTCTGCGCGTCCGTTGTTAGCGGGAATGTTTCGCTCAAGTACTTGCCGGTTAGCTTTAATCAGGCCATCGGCGCCACCACTCCTTTCTTCACCGCTGTGTTTGCGTACTTGATGACGCTGAAAAGAGAGGCATGGTTGACTTATGTGACGCTGATACCTGTCGTCACTGGGGTCGTCATTGCTAGTGGGGTATGTTTGAAGTTGTTTGAATCAGGCAAATCCAATGGTTTGGTTATGATGCATTGTGGAATCAGATTTTTTTAATGTTTGTTTTGGGATTTTCTGTTGAAACATTTTTTTTTTATCAAATGCTAGTTTTTTTGTTGATATGGAATTATTTTATTAATCGGTCCGGTTGAAGAGTTGGATAGTGATTTTTTTTCTTTTTAAAATTTCAGTAAAATAGTAAGCTTCCCCAAGGCCAAGGGAGTTGAGGGAATTGTACGTTGATGGGATTGATTGTGGTTTTGTTCTTTGGTAGTGGCTTTCCTGTTCTACTGGGAAAGCAATGACCAGAGAATTAATTGTTAATGAGATGATTCTGGGTAGTGTAGAACAAGATACCAGTTTCTGCATATTAAAACAGGTGTATTGAAAAGGAAAATTTCTGATATCTTCTAGTACACTAAGGAATGTTTGAGACACGTATTGATCATACAGGATTTTAACTTACTTTTCTTTCTTAATTCTATATTTCCATCCAGTGCGATTCAGCCTAACATATCAAACACGTACATGAATTTCAGATGGAGGAAGTTGCTTTTGTTTGTTTCGGATGAATTTTTCAGAGACCGATATTGTTTTGTTGTAAAATCTGTTGACCATTTTCACGAGGAAAGCCATGTTTTCTCCCAAGTAGATTATTCAAGGAATCACATTATAAGAAATACTGCTTCTCTGTAATGTAACAACTTATTTGCCCTTGAGCTAGTCTGCATTGCATGTTGGTGCTGAATTAATGTTTATACAAATTTAGGAGAAATCAATTTTGTTTCTGAATTATTCCATGATGTTAGGGTGAGCCAAGCTTCCACTTATTTGGATTTATCATGTGCATTGGAGCAACAGCTGCTAGGGCACTGAAATCAGTGTTGCAGGGGATTTTGCTTTCTTCTGAAGGGTAATATTTTTATATTCTTATGCATTATATATTCTGGTTATATTATCGCACGAGTTTCTAGACTTTCATGTGAAAGGCCTACTATCATGCATGCTGAAACTTTTGTTATTTTTCTTGAAGGGAGAAGCTAAATTCTATGAATTTGCTCTTGTACATGGCTCCTATAGCTGTTGTATTTCTACTTCCGGCAACACTATTTATGGAGGAAAATGTAGTTGGTATCACCTTGGCACTTGCAAGAGAGGATACCAGAATTGTTTGGTTACTGCTATTTAATTCTTCGCTTGCGTATTTTGTAAACTTGACCAATTTTCTTGTCACAAAGCACACCAGTGCTTTGACTCTTCAGGTATTCCTTGCTTCCTGGTCCAAGTTATTAACCTTCTATGATTTGGATTTGCAGCTTGATCTCAATTTGCAAATATATTTCTCTTGCTGATCTTTGAATCAGAGGAATTTGTAATTTTCATTTCAAGAAAGAAAAGAGCAAGTTCCATGGATATTTTAGCTTGTGGCACTCGAATGAGCAATAACAAGATATGATTTATATGGGAATAAACAGGATAGCAGGATACAAAATGATTGCATTTAGTCTATCTGGTGAATAATATCATTGATAATCTGCATATATTTTGATTTCTAAACTTGTATTTTTGGGGGGAGAAGATACAAACATAGCTTTGGAAGAAATTTATATTTTAAAGTTTGTACTATTTTCCTGCCTCAAGATTTATTTGCAGAACAATATATATTTCCCTATGCATTTCATAACATTTTGTTGAAGAAAATTGATTTATCAGGTGCACATGCATTCTTGTTAAGATATACTCTCCCTCTCGTGGTCATTATGTTCAGAGAATCAGAGATGTCATTGTCTATTTGGCTGCTGAAATAATGTTGGTTTTGATATAATTTTACACATATGGGAAGTAATCTCCTGCGTGAATTGATATAACACCAAGGTTCTAAAAGGCGCGACACGTGATAAAGCAACAAGGCCAAGTCTCAAATCTTTTGAGTGTAATCGTGCCTAGGCGAAGCTTAGGCGTAATAAGGCGTTTTTCCAATTTTTAGTATTTTTTTAATTATTCTAAGACCATTAATAATTATTCCTTTTATTTAATTAGTTTATTTAACCTTAAAAGAAATTGGAAAAAAAGAAAAATGCGTGTGCCTTTTGGCCTTCCCGCCTTTTCCCGCCTTTTAGAACATGGGGTAACACATGTATGATTTATCCCTTCTCACCTTGTAGGAACTTATATTCCTTTTTGTCAAATGATTATTTTTTGATATCGCTAAACAATGAGCAAACATATTATGTAGAATGCTACCACCTTTACCTTATTTCTTTCTCTCTTGAGGGAACTTGGATGCAGGGGGTGGAAACAATTATATTGTTATATTTCTGATGGTTATTAAAAATGAATGAGTCATCCAACTGAATATGGGTAAAGCGCAGATGGGATTTGCAATGTAGCTCCCTTACCTTTGGTTTCTCTAGGAGATGGAAAAGATATAGAAGAGCTCTCACAGGTGTAATCAATCCAGTTGATGGATTGGATTAGTTGTTTTTAGATCCTTCAATTCTTCTCCCATCACAGTCGTTCATATAAAATTATATAGTATAGGTTGCAATTCCTAGTGCTGAAATAAAACTCTTTACATTTTCTTATGGCATGGCATCATTTGTTTACTTAATGAGAAATATTTTATATTCGTGTTATTCATATGTCATTGCTTGCCTTAATTGAAGTATATTCAGAATGTTATTTAAGTGGAAAGCTTGAGAATTTAGTTTGCTGGATTTTGAGTATCTTGTCCATGTTGGATGAGAGGGAATTTGACTTTATAAACAGAAGCGAACTTTTGGGATGTCCAAAAAGGCCAAGTGCAGTACTAGTGATGCAGAACTTGATACTTGATAGAGAAGAAGAGAGAGAAAAAGGAAAGATGGATTGGAGGGGGAAAGAGAAAAGAATGGGAAAATTGAGGGAATAAGATTTCAATTTCAACTAATGAACAAAATCATAGTTAAATCAAATATAGTCTAAAACAAACTCTGTTGATCCTATTTCTCCTAAACTGTATCTTTCCTTCACCATCAATTCTCCCTGGCTGAGAAAACTCAACTCTCACGAGTCAGTCTGCATAGAACTCCTCTTATGTTGTTTCTTCTATCTTTATTTACATTGCTACCTCTGTTCTTGTTTTGAGGTGAACAGTCTATTTTTCTTATTCGTGCTTTGATAATATGATTTATGGTTCTTTCAGGTCCTTGGAAATGCAAAAGGGGCTGTGGCTGTTGTAGTCTCCATATTGATATTTAAGAATCCCGTCTCAGTTACTGGAATGCTCGGGTACAGTCTGACTGTCATTGGTGTTATTCTCTATAGTGAAGCCAAGAAGCATAGTAGAGGAAAAGACTAAACTGGACGGAGGAGCATCAACTGTGATTTCCATCTGTTCTGTTTTGTAATGTGAAGAGAGCTTCGACCTTCTGAGGCAAAGTTTGGACCATTTGCTTGCAGTTGGCATATTGAATTTGTCTTCAGATTTATCCAGAAGCCTGGGAGAGAGGCTTCAACATGTACCAGAAAACTACACATTATTTGCCAGACGTAGAAATGTTGAATGAGTAAAATTGTCTTAATACTTCCCAGCACGGGACATAAGGAAAAAAAAAATCATATTTTTTAAACTTTATTTCATTCAGGAAGATTATAATCACAATCAAGCAGCATGTTAGTTTTTTGTCGTGACTTGTAAAAGACGTGTAAGTTTACATGTGATTGTACACGTTTACGTATAGATGGAGAGTTAATCGAATGAATTTGGATTTGGTCTTTTCAACATTTCCCCCTTTCACCCTCAGTGTTACTGGGCATGTGGATTCTCATTTTTTGCCTATTTTTTTTTACTTTTCAAATTTTTTACACAATAAAAATATTTGAAAAGTCAAAAAAGGTCAGCAAAAAATCCATTTTTTGAAAGAAAAAAAAAATCTACACCGAACAAATCTTAAATCACATTACATGACCAAGCCCGGGTTATGTAGTCACTGTGGAAATGGGGATATGTAGAAAAGTTAAATCACCAAGTATGGAGTTAAATGTAATGCAAGTCATTTGTCTTTAATTTTGTGCAATTAAATTATTCAACATTTATTAGTGTTCGAGTCTGGTCACTGTGTCCATTACAGTTCGTCTTTAATTTTGTGCAATTAAGTCATTTAACTTTGTTCCGTCGCTCTGTCCATTGTAGTTAGTTTACAAGACATGGGATCCTAACAAATTAAGAAGAGAAATGAAATAAATAAACGTAAAAGTAAAAAAAAAAAAAAAAAACAAGTTTATCATCTTCCCCATCTAAACAAAAACACCACTACTTGACCCACCACCACCATCCCTACCTCTATTAGGTCCGGATTTTCATGAGGCAAAAGAGGCCGCTAAAACAAAAGACTGGGACCCAAAAAATTTGAGGGCGGCCCAAAATTCTAATTTTTTTAAATATTAAAATTACATGTACAAATTGAGCTCAATCTTTTTTTTTTTTTTTTTTTCAAAATTCCAATAGACGCATTATCTTAATTCTATGAACTAACAAACTTAAGAGTCATACTTTATCATTATTCATTACTATACCTGATAATTGAGAAACAAGAGAACAAAGCAAAATAACTCAATTTGGCAATCGACAGACTAGAGAGGTAATGTTTATTTTAATTTTCTTATTTAATTTTCTTTTTGAATCTAGTTTCTTACCTACAATATTAATGCAAATATGTAATTTGTATGTATTATTTTTTTGCAAGTTAGGGTTAGATTTTATTTATTTATTTATTAAAATTTTGGTTCTATTTTTCCATACAATATTAATGAGACAAAAAATGTATGTTTGAGGGAATGATGTGAACGAAACGAGTGTTGAAAAAAAACTTTACAATTTTTAGAGGATGGTGTGTAGAGCTGGCCCATAAATATGTTAGCTCAGCCCAACTTTTCGGGCCAACCTGGTCTTAATTTTTTAAATAATTTTTTTTATACAATCTAATACATTGCATCAAAATACAATTTTAGACAATATATATTTTGAGATTTTTAAAGAGACTAATTTATAAAATTTGGACTATTGTGTATTAATCAATAGATAAACATCAATTTTCTTTCAAAATAATAATCTTTTTTGGTTTATTGTAAATTATTTCTTGACACATTTTTTTAAAATTATAAATAGTAAAAGCATGCTAGTCTTATTGCTTTGAGATAAATATAAGCATGTTTGGCTTAAATTAAAAACTTTACTTATAAGTAAATTTAAAATAAATAATTTACTTGTCACACAAAACATATTTTGGATTGAAACTTGGATTAACTAAATTTTAATTAAATATAAACAATTTTATGTTGGAGCTTGGGATTTTTGGATTAATGTTTCAAAAAAAGACAATTTAAGTTGAAAACTTGGACTTCGATCATTTTAGATTGATATTATTTGGATTAAGTATTGTGACTATCCACAAAATGAGCGATTAGTATTAAGGAGGAAAAAAAAATTGCAAGATATAGGCTTGGTTTTGTTTGGGCTAGGCCAGGCCGAAGCCAAATTTATCCCAAGTTATATGGGCCGGCCCAATTTTGCCACCTCTAGTGGTGCGACAATAGGTTTAGAGCTTAGCGATAACGGAGCTTACAACAATATAAAGTATGGACGGTGGGGGCAATGTTAACAATATTAGATTTTTTGCAATTTTTATTAGATTTTTTGCAATTTTTATTTTTTTTTTTATTACTTTGGCGTTAGATTTTAAATGTTCAATTTGTAATTTTTTTTTTTTGTTTTTTTTTTGTAATTTTGTTTTTTTTTTTACTAGAATGTGAATATCAATTAACTTTTTTAGGTTTATAGTTTGACTTTTTGGCCTACTAAGTTGGTGTTTCGATTCTTCCAATTTGACTCACTTTAAAATCCGTATTTTCCTGTTCAGGTACTTTGTCGTTCTCAACTTGATTGTAGAATAATTAGTAACTTTTGCTTATGAGGTATAATTACAGTAGTGAAGGTTCTAAATTCACATTTTAATATTTTTTATACAATTTGCACAGGCGCACGCAGTAATATATATTGATCAATTGCACATATGCACATAATTGGGTATTGTTGTTTATGTTGGTTTTTAGGTTATACTTGAAATTTTGTTGATTTGGATTGAATTGATTGTGTTGGATACGAACATTTGTATTGATTTGTTGAATTTTTTTAACTTATTTATTTATTGATGAATTGTTGGTGAGTAATCACTTATGTTAAAAACTTGATTTGTTGGATTATTGAAATAATGAATTTTTTTATTGTTGAGTTTGAGTTTATAAATTATGTAAGGAAAATTCTTATAGAAAAAAAATAAAAATTGAATGCACAATACAGTATAAATGCCTAAATTTATAAGGGTGATTATATTCACACTACAACTTGTTATAAGCGCACCATATTTTAATTGTACTTAAAATTTTCAACTTTTGTTCATTGTTGCAATTATGTTCTTAACTTTTTGTCATTGAATTCTTATCTTCAACTTTCATTAATTAACATATTTCATCATTATTGATGGTTTCTGTCTAAATATTTTGTTTACGTGCTTTGAAATGAGGAAAAATATTTTATTGTACTTCTGCATTTATTGTTTTTTTTTTAAAAAATATGACAGACAAATAATTTTTTTTTATGAATTTTCAACAAATATTTTAGACGAAAATCGTTATCAAACACAAGATGTGCTAATTAATGAAAGGTTGATGATAAAAATGTGATTAAAAAAAAAGTTGGGGACATGAGTGCTATAATGTTCATAAATTAAAGATGTTAAATGTAATTAAAATGTGGTGCAAAACAAAAAAGGTATTGTGTGAATATAATTACCCAATTTATAATTTGTCTCATGTTTGAAAAATCTAAAGTCCCGTGTTAGACTGCAACCGTCCCCAGCTAGGGCTCAATGTTTTGAAACAGATTCGATTATTTATGGATTTTTTCGTCTTTTATCAACTTATGGTAGTCAATTCTTGTCTAATACAATTTGCAATAGTTGTTCTCTATGCACATACTTTGTAACTGTCTGGATTAATTGCTTCTTTTATATTTGGGTAATTTGTAATTTTGGTTTTCAACCTTTTAAATCTATTACTAATTTACTTCAAATTAATTTATTTTAGCACTAGACATCTCCAACCTTTCAAGTAATTGCAAATCACGTCCCCATTAACAAAAATAGAAGAACATTGTAAATAAAGTTCTAATATTTGACTTCATTTGCACTTGTATCCTCAGTATTAAATCTTTGCATCCATCACTCCAACCTTTTATATGATTAGCAGCGCTTCTATTTTTGTTAATGGGGACGTGATTTGCAATTACTTGAAAGGTTGGAGATGTCTAGTGCTAAAATAAATTAATTGGAAGTAAATTAGTAATAGATTTAAAATGTTAAAAACCAAAATTACAAATTACCCAAATATAAAAGAAGCAATTAATACAGACAGTTAAAAGATTGGTGTGATGGATATCAAGAATTAAATACTGAGGATACAAGTACAAATGAAGTCAAAGGTTGGGGACACTAGCTGCAATTTATCCTAACTTTTAAAAAGCACAAAATAACTCAATTTTCTCCAAAAACCTTTCCCATCCATCTCCAAATCACTACCATCTAACCATGAGATGGAAAATCCACCACATGCACTATAAATCCTAACAGTTCCACACTGGATTTTAGAAAATCAAACAAAAAAATTGTTCCACACTGAGCATTTCTCTTCACAGCATTCATTTTATATACGGAGTTCCAAGAAAATGGCTGTAAAAAATTGCATTTGTGATGGCACCGCAACAATTAGAGCGCAAGCCATCCATGACTAATTTAGTGAGAACAACTTTCGCTAATTGATTGGATTTTAATGGTAGGTTTTTGGTAAATTTGTGGTGTTTTTTCAGGTCAAAACAGGGGTCGACCATGGCTGAGAAGATACTAGCAAGGGCTTAAGAGAAAACCCAGTTGGTCCCTGGTATGTTGATATTTTGAAGACCCATGATGTTTGTGGCCCTGGTGCAATAGGAATTTTCAAGAAAGTGTTTGGAAAAAATACAAAGGTATATACTAAAGAACAAAATTTTTTGTTTGATTTTCTAAAAGCCAGTGTGGACCTGTTAGAATTTATAGTGCACGGGTGGATTTTCCATCTCATGGTTATGTGGTGGTGATTTGCTATGGGGTGGGGTAGGTTTTGGGGAAGATGAAGTTAGTTTGTGCTTTTTAAAAGTTATGAGACTTCATTTGTAATTTTTTTTAATTTTTTTTTCTGTTTTTAGTTTTTTTCTATTTTTGTTTATTTAAAGAAGATGGCAAATCCATTAAAATATGTCAATGAGGACGTGATTTGCAACAAAATATAAAGGTTGTAGATGTTTGATATTAAAAAAATTAGTTAGTGATAGATTATTAACTAACTACAAAAGTTGAGGACTAAAAATGCAAATTATCCTTTATATTTATAAGTCGTACATATTTTGGTTAAACAAAATGCATGTATAGGTAATACAAATATAGAACACTTTTTAAATTAATAATATTTATTATTTCATAAATTAATAAATTATTCATTTTAGATAAATAAATATTTTTCTCAATCATATTATCTTATAGCGGTTTTACTGTAATATATTTTTATGAATAGGTATGTGTTGAGTAAATTATGCCGATATAGTATAAATGGTTTTATATTTGACAAAATAATTATTTACAAAATAGAGTTGAAAGATGAAACATCAAATGGATAATTGCATATTTGGTTTTTAACATTTCAAAAATATTGAAGATATACCTCTAACTTATAAAAATAACACAAGACGTCCCAACGTTTGAAAAACTTGGCATGCTAGGTTCTCTATGACGAAATATTCATTTCCTTTAAATAAACAAAAAATAAGAAAAAAGAAAAAAATAATTGAAAACTAACCAAATGTATTCCAACAAATAAAAAGTCAGAAATGTACAACAAAAAAAAAAAAAAGTAACAAAGGAGTTATCATTTCAACTACCAATGCCACTATCAAAACCCCAGAAAATGAGACTAAAACTCTAATTGCGATTCAACCAATACCTTCTGCCTCTGAAATTCCTGGAGAGATTGACTGTGAAAATGAAGGGTTTTAGGCTCGGCAATGAAATGTTCATGATAACGGGTGATTCAGATTCTGAGAATCGAGGCTTTTAAAGAGAGATTCAACACTTCACCTGATGCTTGAGTGTTCTTTGATTCGATTAAAGCATGTGGTGAAGGGATTTCCCTTGTAGGGGCTTTGCATATAATTATATTGGACATTCATTTGAACCCATCAATTACCCGACAAGCAATAGGACGTGCCTTTCGACTGGGCCAACTTAAGAAGGTATATGTTTATAGATTGATTGCTTCTAGTTCACCAGAAGAGGAAGACCACAAGACCTGCTTTAAGAAGAAAAGCATAGCAAAGATGTGGTTTGAAGGGGCTGAGCATAGTGGTCGACAAAACTTCGAAATGGAGACTCTGGATGTGAAAGAATGTGGAGATTTGTTTTTGGAAACTCCACGATTAAGGGAGGACATCGTTGCTTTAATCCAGAGGTAAGTGAAATTCATGTTCTCTTGAATAATTATCTTACATTCACCCTTGATTTATCTATTTAATTTTTTTCGATCTCTACGGATGAAACATCCAAGGTTTAACAAATTCAACTGTTAATGATTTTGGGTGGATTTTAGGTTTTTGGGGATGATAGCGGATTTTGGATTTTGAAGTTTGATAAAGAAGATGATATCTTTGTTACTTTTTATTATTTTTTTGGGTACATTTCTCACTTTTAATTTTTTGGAGTACATTTAGTTAGTTTTCATCATTTTTTTCTTTTTTCTTGTTTTTTCTTTTTCTTTTTAATTTAAAAGGAATGTTAATTTCCTCATAAATGACCTACCCTACCAAGTTTTTCAAACGTTGATGATGTTTGGTACTATTTTTAAAGGTTATAGTATATTCCCAATGTTTTTGAAAGATTGGATACCAAATATACAATTATCCCAACATCAAATTATTTACATGAGATATTATAAATTTGGGAAAATTGCATGAACAGTCCCCAACTGATGATTTGTAGCAAATTGATAATCAACTTTCAAAACTTTCTATAACAGTTGCACATTTCTTCTATCCTATCCATTTTTTTTTTTTTTTCTTTTCTAGTTACAAAAAATTATCAATTGCTTGTTGTTAATCCACTTCCGGTCTCATGTGAGGATGGAAAACTAGAACATATTTATGCATGATTAAAATCTTTCTTTTCATAATTAATGATACTCTTCAATGCATAAAGCCAACAAGATAAATATGCTACTAAATCTTTCATTCCATCCAACCTACTCTTTCAATCTTAGTTGTATGGACGATGACTGTCCATTTAATTGGTCAACATTCAATTCTTTGTAGGAAACATGCTTATTTTCTTATAATTTATATATATATATATATATAAAATATTAACAAAAGAAAAGGAGAGTGCTGGGGTGGGGGTCATGGGGACAAAGGGTTGAGCTGGTGAATGGTAGGCAGGAAACAAAGGAGAAGGGAGATATGGTGGAATGGGAAGGCCAAAACAAGGAGAATAGGTCATGGTAGGAGGCCAAAATCTAGGGGATGAGGGTCAAAATTAGAAGCAAGATTGGTTTGAGAGACAAACGAATGGTACTAGAGCTAAGAATTGTAAATAAGTCTCTTACTCCCTCCGTCCTACAGAGATATGCTCGTTTTCTTTATTTATATGTTCCAAATTATATGCCACTTACTTTATAGATGGTGTATTAAATTTTTCTTATTTCTAATATACCCTTATTTAATTTACATTATTATCAACTCAAATAAACTTAATATATTCCAATTATAATAGGAAAATACATAAATTTATTTATATATTTAATCAAATAGGTTGTCAATAAATTCCACATTGCCTAGAAAACACCAATCCCTCAATAACAAAGTCAACAATTAATTTCATTATTATTTCAATGTAATACAATTCAATTTCATTTGTATTCTAATTGTAACTCAATGAGCATTTAAATTTATTAGATTCATGAATGACTAATATTAAATGGGAGTATAATAAAAAAAAATGTGTGAAAATTTTATAATTACAATTACATTAAATGAGATTTCTTAATCTATGTGAAAAAAAAACGAGCCTATCTTTGTAGGACGTAAGAGCATCTCCAATACAATAATGTCAAGCCACAATGTCTAGTATTTTTTTTGACAAATGACCAAAAAATACTTATGTGACATAATTAATACTAGAAGGTGTTTAACACAATATCTAATTCTAGACATTGTTTTTAATATTATCCATCATTAACTTAATAATCTCTATCTAATCAATACATTTCTCTCTCTTTTTCTTTTTCTTTTTCTAAAAAGCTAATAATAATTTGCTACATTTGCACAATAAACATTGTTGCATTTTGATATAATGTCAATATCTTTTGCCATATATACATACTACATATATAGACACTAGAGATGCTTTAAGGAGTATTATATTCAACGAGATTAATAATATAAAAGTAATAAACCACAAGTTCAATTTATAAAAGAGGAAGAAAGATGCTTTCCATATCCCACTCGATATGGGATTCTTCAAAGCCACCATACAACAAAAATGGATGAAAGTAAAGAACAAAGATCATGTTTCCAGTGCCAAGCAATTCAAATATAACTGTTTGTGAGATTTTTTACAAAAATATCATTTCGACATTGGAAATTAAGGGGCTATTTGAAAAAGCTTTTGATAAAAGTTTTAGTAGATTTTGATAAAAGTTAATGAAATATTGTATGGTTGAAAAATTGATGAAAGTTTCAAGTTTTATGAAATGTGTGGTTAAATCAAATTTTTAGAAATTTTTTAAAGCTAAATCAAAGATGAAAATACAAGTTAAAAATAATACATCTACTAACGTATTAGACGAGATACGAAGAAGTTGGCCAAACATGCTGACATTGGGACACTGCATGGTTGGTGCACCCACACCAGCCTGTTAGAGATACTCTCAAGACTACCCAAACTGAAGATCAACTCCCAAAGATCAGCAACCGATTCACTCTTCTAAAGATCAGCAACATGCTTGATTCAAATATGTTGTTATGTCCATTTGTATAATCTGTCATCCTTATCCTCATTTGAATTGTAATTCTTATCTTCATTTGAATTTTGAATATTCTGTAATCCTTCACAAGCAACAAACTGATGTTGTTGTTATACGTCTGTACTCTATATATAGTTGATCAATCAAGCTGTTTTGGTACGTTGCTAAAACTTATTTCTCTATAAAATCTTTCATGGTATCAGAGCATTAACAGCTAACGCTATCTTGATCCTATGGCTACCTCAACCCCCACCTCCACTTCCGCCTTTACCTTCCTCAATTGCACTCATTTCATCTCTATCAAACTTGATGAAACCAATTACCTGATGTGGCTTTCTCAGCTTGTTCCTGTTCTGAAAAGTCATGATCTCATGGGCATCGTTGACGGATCTGAGTCGTGTCCTCTTTCAACTATCACTAATGATGATGGTGATAAGTTTACAAATCCAGATTACTCTCTCTGGACAAAGAAGGACCAATTTCTCTTGAGTTGGATCAATGTTATCCTCTCAGAGAGAGTTCTCTCCTCTGTTTATGGTCTCAACACTTCTAAACAAGTGTGGACTGCTCTTTCTAATAGATTTGCATCTCATTCTCGATCCCGCATCTCTCGTCTTAAATGGCAACTCCAAAGTTTGCAACAAGGCTCCAAAACCTGCAATGAATATCTTCAACTTGCAAAAACCTGGGCTGATCAACTTGCTGCTGTTGGCAAGCCCATTGATGATGATGATCTTATTTCTTTCATCATTGGTGGCCTCAACCCTTCATTCAACAATTTCATTACATCATTTACCATTGCAACCCGTGATCATCCATTAACTTTTGTAGATTTTCAGGATGAACTTCTAAATCATGAAATGTTGTTAACACAACAAACTGTCATAGCTGAAACCAATAACTTTGCCATGTTCTCTCAACGCCAAGGTCATTTTAATCCAAAGAACAAAAGCAAAGGCCCTCCTTTCAACAAATATCATCCAAAGGGACCAGGCAATCCATCCAAGCTAAATAAATTTCAAGGGCATCACAATTCAACTGGTCAGTAAACTACATCTCCACACGCCTCAGCAATAGCTCGAGTTCCATGTCAAATTTGTGGGAAAAACAACAATCAAGCACTTGACTGCTATCACAGGATGGATTATTCCTACCAAGGCAGACATCCTCCTCCTCAACTAGCAGCTTTGGTGGCTCACACCAATGCAGCCATTGAAGTCCAAAAATGGTATGCTGACAGTGGTGCTAACGCCCACATCACCAATGATCTAAAAAATTTGCAGATCCAGAGCCTTTCCAACGTGATGCTGTTGCCGTGAGTAATGGTGAAGGTCTCTCAATAAGACATAGTGATTCTTCTACCCTCATTTCTTCTCATAACTCTCATCCATTTTCTTTAAAATCAATTCTTCATTGTCCTAATGCTGCTGCCAATCTATTGTCTATTCAGAAATTCTTCTCAGACAATGATTGTTATTTTATATTAACCTCTTCTCATTTTTTTGTGAAGGACAATCAGACAAATGCAACACTTCTGGAAGGTAAGAGTAAAAATGGGCTATATCCATTGCGGTTTCAAGGAGTCTCCATCAGAAATCCAACTTTTTTTACTGCTTTCTTAGGAATAAAGACCAACCTCTCGGGTTGACACTCTAGACTAGGTCATTGTTTCAATAAAATTATAAGCTCCATTGTTAAGAATCATTCTCTCCCTTTGTCAAATAAAGATATCAATAAAAATGCCTACAATGCTTGCCAATTGGGCAAAGCAATTTGTTTACCTTTCTCTGATTCCACTCGAGTTACTTCCAATCCTCTTGAGTTAATTCATAGTGATGTCTGGTATTCACCCATTCAGTCCATCAATGGAAGCAAATATCATGTGATTTTTGTTGATGACTATTCCAGGTATACATGGTTATAGACTTCAAACTAAAGCTGATGTATATGGTGTCTTTGTTAAATTCAAGCTGTTGGTTGAAAATCAATTCACTGCCAAAATAAAACATCTACAAACTGATGGTGGTGGAGAATATTGTTCTAATCACTTTCAAAAATTTCTTACACAATATGGCATTATCCATCGCAAATCATGTCTTCATACCGATCAACCAAAATGGTTTAGCCGAAAGGAAGCTTAGACATATTTTAGAAACTGGTCTCGCTTTATTGCTCATCATCATCTGTCAAATAAATATTGGGTAGAAGCTTTCATGACATCAGTATATCTAATCAATAGATTGCCTACACCTGTGCTTAAAGATCAATCTCCCTATCTTAAATTGTTTCAAAAAGTCCCAGATTATAATGTTCTTCGAACCTTTGGCTGTAAATGTTACCATCTACTCAGATCTTTCAATAGTCAAAACTCCAATTTCGATCCAAAGCATGTCTCTTCTTAAGCTATAATCAAGCTCGTTACAGGTGCCTTGATCTTCTCACCTACAGGATCTATCTATCTCGACATGTAATTTTTTATGAAGCTTCATTCCCTGCAATGGATCTACCTCATTTCAATCAAGCCTCTCAGAAGACTGCATCAACTGATTCTTCTTTACTGATCTCTTCAAACTTTCAACCTTCACAACCTGTCAGGCTACCATCTCACGACCATAATCAGCTATCATCTTCACCAATTTCTCATTCTTCATCCATTAATGACTCCCATCACTTAATACCTGAACCAAATTCTGAAGAGACTTCACCTGAAGTTGTTTCTCCTGCCTCCAATCCATCAATGGTACCCCATACACCCAAATAATTTCAGCTAGCACCACAACAAATGACCATCCCATGCTTACTAGAAGCAAAACTAATTCCTCACACCAAAACCTATCCAGATTATCATCTCTACTACCTCACCAAACATCCTATAGCCTATCACACCACACTCATTGAGCCGACACCTACCTGTTACTCCAAAGCAGCAACTGATTCACGTTGGAAGGCTGCCATGAATCAAGAATTTGAGGCTCTACTGCAAACTAGAACATGGACTTTGTGTTCCCGACCCAAACATCATAATGTTATTCATAATAAATGGGTGTACAGGATTAAATAAAACCAAGATGGCAACATTGACAGATATAAAGCCAGATTAGTTGGTAACGGCTTTGAGCAACAATATAGAGTGGATTTCACAGAAACTTTCAGTCCTGTGATCAAACCATCCACTGTCAGAGTTCTCTTGGCCTTGGCAGTCCAATTTGATTGGAATATTAAGCAATTGGATGTCTCCAATACTTTTCTTCATGGAAAACTAGTAGAAGATGTCTACATGGAGTAACCTCAAGATTTAAGAGGAAAGAACATCCAGATTATGTTTGCAAACTCAATAAAGCTATTTATGGTCTAAAACAAGCTCCAGGAGCTTAGTTCACTAGATTGTCCACAGCTTTACTTGAACTTAGTTTTACAGCATCCTCAGTTGACAGTTCTCTATTTGTGCTTCATCATGGCAATACTCACTTGTTTCTATTGCTTTATGTTGATGATATAATCCTTACAGGTAATGATAATTCAGCTCTACAATCTGTCATCGCTAGTTTGCAAAAAACATTCTCTCTCAAGGATCTCGGACAACTTAATTTTTTCTTGGGAATTCAAGTTTCTCGCAGCTCCAATGGTCTGCACCTTACTCAATCTAAATAAGTTTATGATCTGTTACATAGAGCTCAAATGCTTGGCGCCAAACCCTCCAAATCTCCAGTAGCACTTGGTTCAAAATTGTCTAAATTTGAAGGGGAAACATTCTCAGACCCTACTAAATATAGACACATAGTTGGTGCCTTACAATATTGCACTTTAACTAGACCAGACATTGCATTCTCAGTAAACCAACTCTGTCAACACATGCATGCTCCCACTCCCACTCACTGGATTGCAGCAAAGCGCGTACTCAAATATCTGAAAAACACTATTGATCATGGCTTATTCTACACCAAAGGAGATTTAAATCTAACTGTCTACTGTGACTCCAACTGGGCAGGCAACCCGGATGACAAAAGATCCACTTCAGGTTTTGGCATTTTTTTGGTGATTGTCTTGTGTCCTGGAGTGCAAAAAAAAATCTGTGGTCTCAAAGTCAAGCTATCAGGCAGATTATAGAGCTTTAGCCATCACTACAGCAGAGCTCTATTGGTTGAGGATGTTATTTCAGAACCTTGGTATTCCAATCACTAATGCACATTCAATATGGTGTGATAATGCTGGTGCTCTAGCCTTAGCCTCTAATCCTGTGTTTCATGCTAGAACAAAGCATATTGAAGTTGATTATCATTTTATTAGGGAGAAGGTACTTAATGGTGATGTTGAGCTCCACTTTATCTTCACAAAGGACCAAATTGTAGACATATTTACAAAGGGATTGACTTCAGTTCAATTTGCTACATTAAAATTCAAGCTTCATGTGATTCCTTCTCCATGAGCTTGCAAGGGGCTGTTAGAGATACTCTCAAGACTACCCAACTTGAAGATCAACTTCCCGAAGATCAGTAACATGCTTGATTCAAATATATTGTTATGTCCATTTGTATAATCCGTCATCCTTATCCTCATTTGAATTAATTCTTATCTTTATTTGAATTTTGAATATTCTGTAATCATTCACAAGCAACAAACTGATGTTGTTGCTATATGTCTGTATTCTATATATAGTTGATCAATCAAGCTGTTTTGGTACATTGTCAAAACTTATTTCTCTATAAAATCTGTAGGAAGTAGTGCAATTAAACATGTGAAAAGTGACACAATATCATTTGTTGTCTCTTATTTCTTCTATGTTTTATTGCATGACTTTTTTCACTATTGTTTTGTATCTCAAATTCAAACTTTATATTATGTTATAATCCAGAAACATAATATAATGTCTCTTGTATTTGTTCATCAAATTCTTTGGTGATCAAATTGTCTTCGTGTTTGCACAACGTGACAATCTCCACGTTTTGATCTTATCATGCCTTTATTTTGTTTTTTATTTATTCAATTCTTACTCGATACTAATTATGGATGACAACATTCTCCAGCCTCGCCCCGCAGTGGGAATTTCCTGGTCAGTTGGAGAATCGAGGCAGAGATGAAAAACATATTCTCCATCCCGAATCTTATTTTTTTGTTTTATTTTTATTTTTTAAATTTAAATTGTATTTAAAAAATAATAAGCAGATAACTGAGGATGGAAAATAGGGATCATCACCCTGCCTCCCAATATGAAGGAATGGATTGGCAGGGCAAGCGATGAGAGTGCCGCCCCGGTCCATGTCTCGCCTCGTTTCCATCTATAGGCCCTTAATCGAGTACTGATAATGTGGATCGAGAATAACTTGGTCTAGATCTACGTATAGGCCTCAACTATTCAACCCTATAATATATGAAGGAAATTTGGCGCAAATGATTATTAATCTTTGCTCTCACTATAAAAATAGTCCATAACATATTTTTTAAGACAAACGTCCCTAACCTATGTGTTTTATTATGCAATTGGTTCTTATTTGATAAAAAGACTAATAGATAGAATTACAATTGGATTCCTAACATTTGCAAAATGTACAAATGAGTCTGGTACCTTTATTTAGTAATATTTTATTTAACTTATTTAATATGTCATTATAATTATGTCAATTAAATTTTTCATAAAAGAAGAATGACAAATTATTGTACTTTAAATGTATCTAATTGATATATGATGTGAAAACTTGAATAAAAATTAAGATAAATAAATAACAAAATGACGAATATAATTTTATAACATTGAACCAATCTTATTATATTTTTATTTAACATAATAATAATAATAATAAATAATTTTCAAATTATGCGTTTTTTATTTTCGAATGATAATAAAACGATAAATCAAAATATGAAGAATACATTTGGAGCTATAATATTTGTAGTTAATAAACGAATAATATAATTAAATTAAAGTATTTGAGGATCACATTTTTGACAAAGCTATTTATTTATTTTTTGTTATAACCATAGAATAAAAATTTAGATTTTAAATAATATAATTATTTAATTATTGTTTGGGATAACTTAAAAAGTTCAAGTTAAAGTCAACAATTAATTTTAATCACACAATACATGTTACCCACAACTTTTATCAACTTTTCAACCACATGTTATATCAGCTTTTATCAAAATTTGCTAAATTTTTTATTAAAAGTTGTCACATAGACCCTTAATAATAAAACTAACAATTATATTTAATACATTTGTTAATAATTATGAGCTTAAATTTTAGTTATTTTATAATAGTTCATAAAAATATACAAAAAAAAATTACGTATATTATCAATTTGGTCAATAAAATTTTAATTCAAAAAAATAGAACCCGCTATTTTTCTTTAAATTTTTGTAAAAAATAATAGTATTGAACTCAATTGCACTTTTTGCAAAGATTAAAAACTTAACTGTAATTTGTTTTTATTAAAATTAAGGGTATATTGACATTTTTTGTCAAATAATGACGAATTATGCACTATTGGTTAGAGATGTTGTGTAAAAAGAAAAAAACCTTTAGGTACTATTTTGGCATTGGTGACAAAAGTTAGGAAGCATTTGCGCCAAAATACCTAAAATAAAGTTGTGATAATTTTACCATATACTACAAAACATAAAATAATTTAAAAATAATTATTTAATTTTTTTTATTCTAAAAATACTGTTTTTTTAAAAAAATTTTAACATTTGTTGTTACATTTGTTATAACTAACACATTAATTATAACTAAAATAACAAATATAACAACAAGTGTTATAAAAATAAAAAACAGTATATTTAGAATAAAAAAAATATAATAGTATTTTAAGAAATATTTTATTTAGTTATTTTTGAAAAAATCCTATAAAGTTTGATTAACCTGTCCCCGTTACCCCGAGATGGTGCTTCCAGTTTACCATGACGAATCCCCTTCCTCGGCTCTTCTTCACAACCTCGTCCAGTAAGCTCTCTCTCTACACACACACATAGGAACGCACATATAACTTTCCCTCTATTTCTCTCTCTATAATGGCGTCTCTACATAAAGATATGTCGCGTGCTCAAGTCTGTATATATGTGTGCATAAAATATGTTTGTTTCATTGTGTGTGTGACTGCGTAATTAGCTTCATATTGTTATTGCTTCTTCTTCAATTGCAGATTATCACAACCCCTTAAGGATTCACTCTCCAAAACCCCGTACAATCCACCAGAAGGTTCCCCAAATATCTCCATCAAATCCACTCTGCAGTCTCTCCTACCAAATCCCAACATTTCGGAAGCCGATTTCCGAACCCACATCAAAGACTTTGTATTATATTGTGCCGCACTAGCTTCTGCTTTAAACTCCACCACTGAGCACCTTTCGTGGATTCCGAATTTACTCTCTTTTTCTGCAATGTCAGCATTGGAAGATTTTGCCAATGCTTATTGTAATTCTAGCAACGTGAAGGATTCAATTAAGATTGGTGAATTGGAGTTGGATTTGAGGTTCTTGGAGAGTGACAAGAGGCTGGTGATAGAGTTGATGCCAGAAGTTTTGCCTTGGTTCAAAGATAAGATTAAGGAGAGTGCAATTGATGCATCTGATGAGGGTGATGGAATTTCAGCTGCTAGTGCTAAGGCCCCAGTGGCTTATGCAATCGTTGCTGCCTATCAGTTTCGATGGTTTGTTACAAAGGTCACTGCGTTTGGTACATTGGGGTTTCTCATATTTTTGGATATTATGGTCGAATTCTGTCTAACATGGGTTGATGTCAATTGCTGTAGACGGTCTTGAAAAATAACATCGGGAAGGAGAATTCCCTATGCCTTGTTTAAAATATAATTGAACGAGAGAACATAGTTAGTTACAAGGGATTATATTTGATATGTTAATTTAGAGTCGGAGTGTCCTGGGGAATTCCTTGCCCTCTTTGCAGGTTCTTGTTGGTGGTGGCATTGCGATGTTAGTTTTCAAGACTGTTAGTGGCAATTGATGTCGGACCCCCAATTTGAGTACGAAACTGAAAAATTAGAAAAAGGGCGTGTAACTGTTTGACGTTGGATATTGTGTTTTGTTGTGTAGGTGGATTGTCCCATTTTGGGGAAGTTGTGTCCTTTGGTGGTTCCTTGTGCTTTGACAGCCATTGATCACTGGTCTCCAGAAGTGAAGGTAAGCTAAGCTGTGAACTATTACTAGTCCCCTTGGATTGAATTGCTGACTTTCTCTCTTTGTTGTATTCCAATCATTCTTTTCCGATTAAAAATGTGTTGAACATAAAATTTAAGTGGTGTTTCTTTTTGATGCATATTTTAGTTTTGACTTCTCCTCAAATTTAGCATTTATATTGTTTATCTTTTCACAACATCTCCTTAGATTTCCAATCTTAATTTTTCATGAATAAGTTGAAAGCACTAACAATTGTGTTATGAACTGCACTCAGTTACTTTTCTGCAACTTTTGTTGTGAAATACAGTGGAAAATTGTAGTTAATTTTTATGAACTGGACATAATTTTTTATTTTTCAAGTTATGTGGAGCTAGTAGAGTATAAAGCCCTAGTTCTTTTTACGCAGAATTGCTGCTAGTTGCTACATCTTAGGTGCTGTATCTCCAGCTTTTGATGCTTCTAAAATTACTGACCTCCATTAAGTACTTCAATTATCAATAGGTATCGCGTTGGAAGGGTGAAGTAGGAGAAATAGGATTCATACCAAAATCAATGCATTGCAAATTTGTTGAAAAATTAAGAGTTTAGGGAGGACTTATATGATCATATAGATTAGAGATATTTCGGTTATATAAGAGGAATTTGAGAGATTCACTCTGTGCCAATATGTTCTTTCCCATTTGAGCTCATTGGACCGTTAAAAGACAAAATGTAAGATAACCGGTGGAAATGAGGATTCTAAGATCAATTTTTGGTCATACTAGAACAAATAGGGTAAGAAATGAGATTATACAATTACAAGTGACTGTGGCTTCGATGAGAATGAATTAAGGGAAAGATGATTTAAGTGGTTAGGACATCTCTTGTGAAGACTTAAAAAGGCTAGTCTTTATAAAGTGATGCAATCTCAGTAAACAAGTTAGAAGAGGGAGGGATAGATCAAAACTAACATGGTCCATTGTGGTTGCTATGAATCTAGTTGATTTGGATATTCTAGGTGAAGTAACAATGATCCGAACTGATTGGTGAAAAGGGATTCATGTAGCCGACCCAAATATATTAGGAATAAGGCTTTTTTGTTGTTTACTTGTCAGGGGGAGGGAATTATATCGGATTTCATGAATTTTGAACTATACCTCCTAGTCCTAGACTCGATAAAAGCCTTGATCCCAATAGGCGTGCTGGATATTATTGTATCTTGGGGAGTAAACTGCAAAATCAATGATAGTGAGGGTTAAGTAAATTGATGAAAAAAGAACTCGGTATCGTACTATGTTAACTCAAGTTCAGAAAAATATGTGGAGGAATGCACAGGTGAAGGAGGAGGTTCTCGCAAGGACTGCATTTCATATTTCGGAAGCTTCAACGTTACCTTAATCTATTGCAGGACCTTTTCCTTTTCTTGTTTTGAGCAACTGAAGGGGCAGATAAGAAATTTAGTTTTTGCAGATATGAGTTTAGAGATTATGTTTTACCCCCTTGTGCATTCTGATTAATACTTTTATTAGTTTTAGAACTATCTCTAAATTTGCAGAATAAACCTAAATAGACTCCGTAGACCACTAAATTGTAACTGAAGAATATAAAGGGAAAATAAATAATTTATCTGTCAGCGCCCCCCAAAAAGGACCAAATTTTTGAATCCTCTACAAGCTAGATTCTATATGCATCTGTGCTTATGGGTCTTCAACTCTAATTTTAGCATCTTGTATGTCCATTCAAGCTTCTGTTCGACTTATATAGAACCCTTGTATTGTGTCCACACATGAAGACACTTTTGTGGATAATGTCACTGTGCTATAAGTTCAATTCCTCTTGCTTCTCTTTTCAGGGCCAAGGCATGATTAGCTTTACACATCTTGGAAAAATTGTAAATGCTGCTGAGTTTGGTAGCTATGTTGATGTAATCCTTGATGCTTGCTGCCAAAATGTGGCTTCTGATGATGAGATATGGCACTATGTGGTGGAGATGTCAGTGCTTCTTGCCACTTCAACTCAGAGAAATAATCCTCGTAGTCCATGGTACTGATGTTTGTATACATCTTGTTTATGCCCAGAAATATTTCTAATTGATGATTCGTGTTGGACTAATCGTGTCATGATGACTTGCTACTCATCTTTTTGAATATATACATTGAGAATATTATAGAGTAGTTTTAAAAATGATTGGTCAAGTTTAATTATTTTCACGGATGTGTGAATTATGAACCACTGAGATCACTGGATAGGTAAATGCCTCCTGAATTTTATTTCTCTCTCTCTCTCTTTTTTTTTGTGGCCTAGCAAAACTCAACTACGTGTTGCAGTTTAGCTTATATAACTCCTAAGCCTAGGATTCCAAATCATGCTTTTAATCATCACTACCAGAGAACATGACCCTCATTCTGTGCTTTGCTGGCCACAACTTACGCCAGACTATAATATCTTTAGAAGTTGACAACGGGTTGAAATTTATGTTGTCCTTGAATAAACCAATGATCACTATGTTTCTTCATACTCTGCCAGCATTGTGCAGCATGTGGCTAAAAGGTGATATTGTCTATATGAATGTATCCTACCAATACAAAAAATCTGAGATTATACGTCCATACACATTCAAATATCTGTGTCTTGCTTTGAGCAATACACTCACGTTCATCAATTGTCATTGATATTTCATGTAGGTTTGAAAAACTGCTCAATGAGATGTTAAATCACTTGGAACGGCAACCAAGAAATAAGCAGCGTCGTACTGCATGGCTGACGTACATTGAGCCACTTTTCAATGTTCTTGGTCTCCTACTGCTTGCCCATTTCAGGCGTCTCTTTCCACTTTTCTTTAAGTGGATGCATGCTGATGATGATGAAACAGTTTTACTGGTGAGACAATTTCTTCTTACATAAGAATGTGAACGATTTTTCCCAGTTACAGTTTCTTCTATTGGTTTATGAAAAGCATGTTGTCAATATTAATTGGATAATTGTCTGATTGCTAATTCAAGATTTTAAATTCAATTGATCTTCTTCTTTTACTAATTTTTTTTTAATTTTTCTCTCTTTATCTTGCTTTTTTATGTTTAATAAAGAATTGCATTATGAGAAATATAACTCTTTTGTCCTCTATTTATATATCAGGTTCTGGAGCAGACCAAAACCGTTCTGAGAGTAACTTGGATAAGAAATTCACCATTCATTGAAAGGTAATTTGTGATTGCCTTTACACTGGAGATATCGGGGGGGCATATTGTTATTAGCATTATGTGTAAGGAGTAAGAGGAAGGCCTATTAAAAATCATTGAAAAAGTGTATCACTGCAGAAATATATTAATTTCAAATTTTCTTATGCCATTTTGGCATTAAAATTGGTAATGCACAAGATCAACAAATCAATTTTTTTTGCTGAAATATTGGTTTTTAATGTGGAGCAACTTATGAAGGTTGTTAAAAATATCAGTGTTCCCTAGATATTGGATAATTTATTCTCTACTGTATCCCTGCTTTCTATGATGTGCATTTCGCTTTCAGATTGGTGGATGAGCTTATCACTCTGTACAAAGAGGCAGCACTGAAGGTTGAACGGGAAGCAATTAGATCACTAGTTCTTCAAATACTGACCCTGATACAGCAGTATGTTTAGTGCTCTCTTTCAGTTTATCTTTTACTTTTGGTCAATTTTTACTTTTAGAATTTCTCCGTATCATGTCGTTGACATTGTTGACATTTTTTTTTTCCCGTTCTTTTGTTGAATTCCAAGTTCCAAAGGTTCACAGTTTGATGCCACTTGGGAAAAGTACAAGGATGATCCGAACCTGACCTCTCTCTCTGACCATTTTCAACTCAGAGATGATGCAGTGGTAACACTCTCCGTCTTTTACCTCCTTAAATATTCACGAACAAATTGATCTCTGTAGTCAAGAGAGTTTTTGTTGTCTCACATTCCATTCTAGCCGAGGTACTTTTGTATTTAAAGATCCATGGAGATGAAGTTATAACCAAGTCTAAATAACCATCGCATAATAGTTTTGTTAACTTCACCAAAATATTTACCATTGGTATTGCTCTTGAGAGCCCCTCTTTTGGAAAGATCACCATGGACACAAGGTTTTACTGAAGTGGTTGTTCTGATTTCTGAGGGGCTAATCCACTAAAAAATAATAGAAGTGGTTGTCGATATTGGGTGTGATTATCCTAAATAGGCAAACTTTACTAAAACCTCAGAGCAACTTGCAGTGAATTGTATATACATGGTGGTGTCCTTTTCAAAGAAAAATAAGTCTGCTAAATTTCTTACTACAAAAGGAGAAAATGATGCCTGCTGCTTTAATGGATGCTTGTAAATTGCCCGTAAGTTTGTTTTTCTCATTTGGTAACCCGGGTTAGAACTTAGAGTCCGTTTGGTGTAGATTATAAACTAGTTTATTTGACCAAAGTGGTTTATTTGACTGAGAATGGTAAAAATATCATCCTAAAAAGGCAAATTTTTTTATCAAATAAATTATTTTTGGTCAAATAAACTATATTGATCAAATAAATTAGTTTATAATCTAAACCAAACGGGCACTTATTACTCATTTTTTGGTCGTTCTTTAAATAATCCTTGGCGTATATGGACTGCAGGTTGCTTGAAGAATTTGTGATACAGAGATTTTTCAAACAAGAAAGAAGGCGCTTTCGCATTTTACTGCAACTGTAGCAAGTATAAAGGATTTTGGGTGTTTTGTTAATAGCCGAAATTCGGAATGGATGAACAAACTTTGTACAGTAATTACAAGAACAAATGGAAATAATAAAGTGTAATTTATTTGGGATATCCTATTCTTTGTATGTGAATTAGATTATGTTTCTTTCTTACTTTCCAACAGCTCAAAAGGGCAAAGAATTTCAATATTCTCACTACAATTTTTATTATCTACACTACGTTTTAATTGTAATGAATGTCAAATTTGTATATTTGTTATTTATCTTACTTATTTAAAAATGCGTGGCAAAAAAATCTTTTTATGTCATCCTAATTAACTTTTTGAATAGAAATCATCGTCAAAGACAAATATAAGAGATGCAAATTAATAGATTGATAATAAGAATGTTATAAAAACAATTAGGGAGCTAAATGCAAAAAAGAGCAATAATTAGAAAATTTTTATTGCAATTAAAATATGGAGTGGTTAACAAATAATGTTATCGAACATGATCCCACAACATTAGACGTTCAAATTTGATCTGATAACCTTAATTTTGGAGCATTACATATGATCACACAACATTAGACATTCAAATTTGCATTCACAAGGCGAAAATCACTATTATGTCATTACCATTATTTATGGAATTGGAATTCAAACAACAAAGTATAGTTCTCAATAAATTGGGATCGACTAAAATCGGAATATCTAAAGTCATGTTAGTTTTATCCAAATCAATAGAACCAAAAACATGCCAGAGTAGAGTTTGTTCGATAGAGATTTTGCAGTCAAAAAACTTATTTTTGAGCATGACAAAATTGACATTTTAAAATATTTTGAAGTGAAATAATAAAATTGTCCTTAATCAATAAAATGTCACTTCAAAGTAAAGAGGACAGTTTTATCATTTCATCTAAAAAATCTTTTAAAAAGTCAATTTTTGTTATTCTCAAAAATGAGTTTTTTTTGCCGCAAAATCTCTACCGACTGTAAACAATAAAAAGGAGAAAATATTACTGATTCTGCAATACATTGTCATCACATAAAAAAGGACAAGTAATGTCTAGCATTCATATATTCTTTCAAGAATCCATCATTAATTCTTCAGCTACAAATAAAATCTGGCTTTACCCTTTTGCATCAAACAGATAAAACATATCCTCAATTACAACACATCAATTACCAACAATCTTGACTTGGTACTACTGAACTGAATCAGATAACATCAAAATTAACATAGTAACAGAGTAGAAACTAGAAAGAGTAGCAAAAAACAATTCTCGAAGCCCATACGAGGCAGTGACGAGTTAAACTGGACGAGAGTTGAGCAGTAAAAATTGTGTGTTTCTACACGAGAAACTCAACTCTCGGCACCAAAACAAGTAACACAAGAAGCATTTGCACTAAGCAGTTACCATTTCCAAGAATCCTTTCTGAACCCGAGAAATCAATCATGTACTTCAAAGTCATATTGGGATGCATAATTCCCCATCTCTGACTTCCCAATCC
Source organism: Forsythia suspensa (assembly GCA_023638005.1). NCBI lineage: Eukaryota > Viridiplantae > Streptophyta > Magnoliopsida > Lamiales > Oleaceae > Forsythia > Forsythia suspensa. Next base: position 34,133,145 of record CM042666.1, read on the forward strand.
ACTCCTTGAAATAGTTGTACCATTTGTATTGCTGCTATTTTTTGGATCAATTTCATCAAACAATTGATAAATGTAAGCCTCAGCAACCCCTTCTTTCTTCAATGGAGTCCCCATTCCCGACCTCAAGTGCATTATCAATCCATTCAAGTACATCTCGGCATAGTTTCCGGTAGCCTCAGACTCCACTTCGCTTGGCCACCCGGTCTCTGTCACAATCACTGGAATATTCTCTTGGCCCAAAACCGCCATAGCAGCTATAACAGCATCCACCATCATGTCGAATAAATTCCGGTAGCGGACTCCGGTGACGGTGTCATCCCGGAAATTAAATGGGTTTTCTTGGAACAAAGCGTACCCAACTGGGATTTCGGAATTCATTCTATAGACGGTGTATGGGAATAAATTGATCAAGAGTGAAGAGTTAGTTTCATCCAAGAACTGTAGCAATGGTGTGATAATCAAAGAATTGACGGGTTCTTGGAACTCCGCGGATGAGGGGGGAAACGATGTCGTCATGACGTTGATGAAGGAGAAGCTGGTTGAGATGGGGATGGAGTGAATGTCGAGATCTCGGAGGGAGAGGTGGAGGTTGTTCATTGCGGGGATGAGGGTGGTGGTGGGGTCGGAATCGGCATCAGATGCAGCCACGGCGGTGATGACGTCAGAGCCAACGGAGATAAGTGATATGCGGGTACGGGGGTGGTAGGGGAGGACATGGGAGTAGAGCCAGAGGGTGGCGGCGGAGCGGTTGGCGGCAAAGGAGGGGACGAGGTCGTTGGGGACTGAGAGGAGGAGTGAAATGTTGGTGTAGGCAAAGGCTCGGACTGCAGACGGGGTGGGTTCCAGGAGGTGGACAGCCTGGATGTGGAGCCTCTGGAGGGTGGATGCCACTTTTTCCGGCGGCGGGAGTTTTGGTATGGATGGGTTGTAGGTGATGCCGATGGTGGTGGCGGTGCAGTAGGTGGCGCAGAGGAGGAGGAGGGCGGTGTAGAGAGAGAAAGGAGGCATTTTGTGGAAGTTTCTTGAAAATGAATTTTTCTTGAAAAGAGGTTTATGGCGGGAATGTGGTGTATATACGAGTAGTTAGTGTGTGTAGTGTGTGCGCAGTGAAGCCATTTGGTGGATTCAGTTAATTCCGTTGGAAGATGAGACAGACGAATGATAGTGTATGGTAAGGTACATGGAATGGTTGTGAGACTACTGCTAATGAGCTGCCACGTCTTAGTCATTTGTTTTTTAATTTTATCAAATGAGATTATTATATGTATATGATATAATCGAATAATTAGAAAAATTAAATTTAATCAACCATTATAATTTCTTGTAGCCGATATGTATGGTACAATTGGTTTACATATTTTGCAATACACATTCACTACTAATTTTTTGACAAAATAAGTTATTTCTCTTTTATTAAAATCGTATGCGATACAAATTTTATTTTACACTTAATAGTGTCTAACACTATTTTAAAAAGTCTGCATAAACTTCGCTTAAGTTTCGACTAGGCGTGAAGCGTGGCCTAGCCATGCCTCGCCCTCGCCTCGCCCTCGCCCTCGCCCTCGCCCTACTCTTAACTTACCATCGCCTAAGCTTCACCTAGACCCGAAAAACTTGAAACTCGACTTTTACGCATAACCACTCTTTATACTTTTTAAAACATTGGTGTCTAATGCTCTTCAAGCCTCCCCACCGAATATGGCATCAAGGTGTATAAGAATAAAATGTAATGATATCAAGAATATTAGAATTACTCGACGGAGAGTATTTTTTGAGTCGTCTCACAAATTTAATTTTGCACATGTATAATGGTAAACAAAGGGAGTAAAGGAGTAAGTAGCATAATGCATAGATAATTCAAATAATTAAGTTGTAATACAATAGATTCAAATGCAGACTCGAATTTTCCATGTATGTACATTGGGGACGAAATTTCTGATAGGCACAAAACCATTTCAAGTCAGGTTTGGCCTACAGGACAGTAGGCACAAATACAGTGAACAAGATCTCAACGTCATTACATAAATCATATCATGTGCTATCCAATCCAACAAGCCACAATGGAACATGTATCATTCTGAACTTTTTGCTTGAATACAATATACACCTTCACCTTCTCTCATATATACACAGCATTACTGATGTAGGTTTCGCCTCATCAATGTGAAGAATGATATTAATATCATTCTGAGTAATATAATTTACCCTTACAAATTTGTGCTTCCAACATAATCTTCCGTTTTGTAATTGAACATAGGGGTCGGGAGCTTGAAGACGCGCTCTCCTAAGCATGGTCCCCTTACAGCATCCATCTGGCTGCTAATCGTAGCTATGACTTGAAATCCCTCCTTTTGCAATGCAGTCCTTTGTTTTGAAAAATGTTGTTGAGAATCCATTTGAGTTTCATTGTCCATTCTGCATCAGCACTAACCTTGTAACGAGCCTTATAGACACCACAGAATTCAGAATCAAATATAAAAACCATCTACGAGAGTTAGACATGTTAAAGAGTCACACGTCGTGTTAACTTGGATAGAAACATACCAGTGACATTAGTAATCCTTAAAAAGTGAAAAGTTTAAGATTTAAATGCCGTTGCTACAGAGTCCATAGGCTGGGGATCTCCACTACTATTTTAATCAAGAAAATAAATATCTTTCAAGACTTAGTACTTAGTAGTAAAGCATCTCACGGAGAATTAAAAGATTTGAGTTCTAATAATACAGTATGTACGAAGTTCCTATTATGAAATGTCTTGAAATGATTAAGAAAAGGAGGAGTTACCTCATGATTAGTGAAGACCAACCACCACATCCCACTGACGCCAGATGCTCTGTTGTGGCATCACGTAGTTTCTCGGGTTTCCTTGATATCAAAATCAATGGCCATCCCCCAGCTTGAAGTTTCAGGTATAACTTCACGGCAAACATGTTTTTCACCCTACTGCTATCATGGAAGGCATCTTTGTTGATCCTGCAGCAACAAGAGAGTTGCTTTTATTATTTTTGTTGCAGAAACGTGTCTTCACAACTTGGAACCAGCAACATGAATCTTGCTATTTCTTTGGCTTGCATTTATATTGTTTGTTAGACCTCAATCTCTTCTATTGTTTTAACCCTCTGAAACTATCTTGCTGTCAGTCTTGCCTTCAGGGCATGTTTGGTAAGGTGGATTGGACACTGCTGGACACTAATACTGAGAAAAAAAGAAGTCAAAATCTAGTCTACAGAACATCATGAGAACAGTCCTGGTTAAGCCAACAATGCTAAAATTGAGCTAAAGCTAATTTAGAGTCTCCCAGAAACCAGAAGCAACATATGACTCGTGGGAATATTCAATAACGACAGAGTCACAGAACAAACCAGACACAAATCTTTTGTTAGTTTACAAGAAAGCTCTATAACTTTCTGTTTTTTTTTTTTTTACATTTAAGCTGACTAAACACATGTTTAGATTAGGTGAGTAATTACCTGTGCATCGAAAGATGAGAATGCAAATTTTCTGAAGTAAAGAAGTCATCTGCATCCATCAGCACAATGTCTCGACTATCATTCAGTGGTCTTTCTCTGCTGAAGAAATTCTCAGCAATTCCAACTGTCATATTTAAATCTCTCATATATTGACCTTCATTGATGTATCGAATGGCAACATCCTTGCAAATTGCAGGGAAAAAATCTACATCTAAATTGTTCAACTCTGCATGCAGAGCATAGCTTTTGCAATAACTGTACGAATCAACGTCTTTGTACATCTGCAAAGCTCCTGAATTCGTATTTTGACAAGATTGCAACATTACTGCTAATGCAATCAGCAATGCCAGCAATGATACCCCGGCTGTTACTAGCCCAGAGATGAAGACCGTAGCAGCAAAAGATGACATGTAAATTCCCGTCTCCATTGTATAACGACTTCCCATTTCTGCAACAACTGATTTAGATGAATCAATAGATAATCCATGTAAATCCCCAGAAGTCGTTATCACAAAGAATCGTCTTTGTTAGGCAAAATATCTGCAAAATTCATTGAATGGCACTAATACAAGAAATTATACAAAAATGCGATCCGTTCAAACTGCCAATATTGATATCAAAGCTTTAACCCCACAAGCTTTCCCGAAAATTTCTATGCTATTAGCTATTTAAGAGTAACATAACAATTAAATTTTTCTTGCTTGGCCATGTTCAACATATTCATGCACAAAACACATGATTATTAATTTTAATCATAGAGAAGGAGCATGTTTGGTTGAGTTCTTTTAAACTCTTTTTTCTCCAAACTCATTTTCAACCTCATATTTCACTCAAACCACAACTTTTATCAAAATCTCCTAAAAATCTAATTTTAAACTCACCAAATAGGCACTTATTTTCACTTTTCAAGAGACAGAATGATAAAATCGATATATACCAGAACCTCCTGTACTCGAAAGACTTTGAGCCGTGTACTCCCGCTCCATCTGATGTCCATAAGCAGACATTCTGTACAATCAGTGTAAGCAGCAAGCTACGGCTCAAGTATTATTCATCAAAATAAGTCTATTAATTCCCTTCTTGATATTAGAAGGTTCACCTGCATCAACAATAGATCAATAATTTATACCACACACTTAACATAGCTCACTCATAACAAAGAAAATTATAGTTAGCACAGTTTAAACAAATGTAAAACTTAAAGCTCCATTAGTAAGTATCAAACATAGAAAGAAATTGAACTTATTAGCAAACTTGAACAAGTTTGTATTACTACTCAAGCAACTACATTGATTAACACAAGCACCCAAGAATCAATTAATTTTTTGAAGGACCATTACTCAGGGACCAAGGATTCATGTAGTCGAACCCGATTTATTAGGAATAAGGATTAATTGTTGGGATCATCACTCCCAACTTAAAAGCTGCAAACCCAAGAGAACTATGACTTAAAAGTGAAAACTGATCCTCCCACCAAAACAAGATTTGGGTAAAAAAATTACAAGTAATCAAATTGCAAATCGGGTGTAGAAGAATGCAATCCGAATGGGTTTTACCTTTGACAAAAAGGACGACGAGGAAAAAAAAATTGTTCTATGACGTTCTAGAATGGACTCTTCACAATCATCTAATAGGAAAATAAAAAGAAGAAAAAAAAAACACATGCATCCCAGATATTTCACAGCCAAGAGGATCTGAAAAGTTCAGATGCCTGAAAAAGAGATAAAAAAAATAAATTAATCCAAAAAGATAAACTGAATCATGAAATGGAAATCCAACCAAATAATTGGTGTAGAGAGAGAAAGAGATATACCGAAGATAGACATAATTGAGTGGAAAACTGTTAAATATTCAAGAAAGATAAATGAACACGTATGAACACGTACGAGAAATGGCTCGATACAAACAAGATTTGCCATTTCTCTTCTCGATTTTTTGTTTTTTTCGAATAGGATTCTCTACTCTTCATTAATGAACCTTTTGCGACGTGGGGATTACGTAGCGAAAGGGCATTATAATTCTTTAGCAAATCAAATAAGAAATGGGACCAGCGGACCAGCGGAATATCTTAGTACATGAACATGGGATGGGATAACATGAAATCATGGGTAGTGGGACACATACGTGATTGTCAACTTCTTTTATTTGATTGAATCATGTCCGAAAAGAATTAAATTAGTCATGTGTTCCACGACTAAATAATTGGTAAAATTATAAGAATTAAAATTTAAAATTTAAAATATATATTTTTCTTCCTCTCCTTAATCCAAAACTAATGACAGCAATAGATCAAGTCGAGTGTTGGGATATTTTCTCAAAATTTGGTAGTCAAAACTTGGAAGATATCTAAGTCGACTAAAATTACAAGTTTTCTAATCTTGGACATTATAGTAGTCGAAACTTGGAAGACATCTAGGTCGACTAAAATTGAACAAATTTCCAAATCTTTGAAATCATGACAGTTTAAACTTGTAAGAAAATTAGGTCATTCATTAATTATAAATTAATGTGGTTTATTCTCTTTTGTAGTTGTGACCGAGAATTTTCTCGAGAGAAAATTGTCAGGTTTCAAGATCCTGGGTTTTTTCTTTTTTTCTTTGTGGGTTGTATGAAGAGTAGAAATTAGTGGGTGCAGTAAAACTTAGGATATTATTTTTCTTCGAGATACTTAGAGATTTGAGTGGGTGAAATTTATATGATTGTAATAATTTTTCATATAGTGAAAGCTTTGACAGTTCGTAAATCTTTCTCTATCTTTTATATTTTTCTGTTTTGTTATTTTTCTCTAAACAAGGATCTTGTGGACAATAAATAAATTTGTCTCAATTCCCAACAAAGGTATCGAGGCGTCGGTCGTTCGTAATATTGGTGCACAGAGAAGATATGTCTATCAAATATGACATGGAGAAATTTAACGGAAGAATCAATTTTGGTTTGTAGCAAGTACAAGTCAAGAATGTTTTGATTCAATCTAGACTGCACAAAGTTTTGAAAGGAAGATCAACTCATATTTCTGACAAAGATACTGAAAAACCTGGTCACGTGAGAAAAATTATCCAAAAGATGGAGCAGGCTCGGCTAACTATTCGACATCAGATATGGACAATATGTCTCTCTTTATGTGAGACGATGATGTCGCTTGAGTAAATATTTATATCCTCGTGGCATGCGCTGGTTGCCATAATAGAAGATGCGTTACTACTAGTGGGTCCACATTTGCACATGGGCATTGGCTTAATATTAATGCAATGTGTGTGGTGGAATTTATGTCGATGGCTAATGAACTTCTAAGTAAGTCAAGTAAGAGTAGTGATGGCAAACAGACTGGGCCGCCCGTCGGCCCGGTCATGATTTCTGGACCGGGCCGGCCCGCCCGCTTGATGAAGGGCCCATCCCGGATCGAGTCGTGTTTTTTGTTCACATGGGCGGTCCGTGGACCCGGGCCCGTGGACTGATCCGTGATCCGTGGTCCACGGTTCGTGGTCCAACATAGTCCCCAAAGAAGGCGGGGACTGACCGTTGCAATATGCAATGGTCATATTTCTGACCGTTTGCAATTTGGTCCCCGATTTTTTTTTTTTTTTGTCAAACGGCTATTTTTTTTCCCTATATATATCCCATAAATTAACTCTATTCTCTTCACAAATCTCTCAAGTCTCAACTTACAATCTTACATTCATACTTTTATTTTCCGAAAAAATTATATTGTGCAATTTATATAATTTTTAGATTTATAATCTTATTCTTCTTATCTTCTACATCCCTACATTTCAATTTTCATATTTATTTTTTTTACTTCTAATCACTAGTTTTCTACATTTCTATTATCTACAATTATTCATGGATCAATACAATTTTCAAAGAAGTGCCGAGTCTGTCGAAAACCAAATTCAAGATGATTTTAGTGGTTTAAATAATGTTCCAATTCCAGAATTTAGTGATGATTTTGGAGTTGGGAACACTGCTCCAATTTTCAATTTAGATGATATTGACGAAGAGTTGGAAACAACCAACACTACTCAATCGACTACTAAACGAAGAGCCGCAAAACAAAAAGCTCGGTGTTGGGATCATTTCAATAGAGTGCGAGCCGGTGCATCATAGATGGACAACCAATTTTCAAGGCGGTTTGTAAATATTGTAAGCAACAGTTTGCATGGCAAAAGGGTGGTGGAACGAGCCATCTTAATCGACATTTTCCGAAGTGTATGCAAAAGCACGGAGGAGTTGATACCAACCAAGCCCAACTACATTTCGGCTCTCCGGGTGGATCTACTAGTTCTTCTCCCAATCTTAATAATTGGGTTTATTCACAAGAGTCTTTGCGTCGAGAAGGCATGTGCCAATTGGTGGCCAGTGGTGAGTTCCCGCTTAACATAGTGGAAAGTCCTCATTTCACACGGTTTGTACAACGGTATCTTCAACCAAGGTATCAACCCTTTGCTAGAAACACCTTTCGTTCTGATACTATTGCTGCATATAATAAAATAAAACAAACTATAAAAAATGATTTAAGTAAATATGCTGGTGTAGTATCATTCACTTTGGACTTATGGTCCGGTATAAATGATAAAGGATATATTGCATAAAAGAATAATTGCTTTTAAAGTAATTGACTACCCTCATAATGGCCTACAAATTTTTAATTATTTAATAACAATTATTAAATAATTTAATTGCGAATCTAGAATTCGCAGTATGACTTTTGACAATGCTCCGCCTAATAATATTGTAATAGAAAAATTAATTGAGGAATTACAACCTGATTTCGGTGGAATTTTGTTTCATGTTAGATGTGTATGCCATATTTTTAATTTAATTGTTCAAGACGGTTTAAAGTATATAGGCCCACAATTAGAAAAAATTAGGTATGCATTGAACTATATTACTGTTTCACCTTCTAGAAAACAAGTATTTGATGAATTATGCGTAGAAAATTCTCTTCCAATTAAAAGTATATGTATAGACATACGTAATAGATGGAACTCTACTTATTTAATGCTTGAATCATGTGAAGGTTATGAACATTGTATAACTGGTTATTATAATGGTCGACATTCACACGGTCCACAATACGATTTGCAACCACATGATTGGCAAATTGCATTTCATGTTCTTAAATTTTTAAAAGTATTTTATGACGCCACGAATGCATGTGGTGGTGTATACTACCCTACTAGTCCATTAGTTTTAAATCATTTTTATTTTATTGCAAATAATTTTAATAGATATAAAACGTATGTAATTTTTTCTGATATTGTTGAAACAATGGAAATCAAGTTTAGAAAATATTGGGAAGACTTGCCTATGTTGTTCCCATTAGCGTCAATTATGGATCCTAGAGTAAATTTACAAGGTACTAAACATACTATTTCTGAAATTTCTAATAATTTGAGTTACGGTAATCCATTAACTTACGGTAATTTAGAAAAAACATTATGTGAAATGTACGAATTTTATGCAGAAAAAACCGGTAGGAATGTTAGAAGACCTCCTGCGCCAAATCCTTCTTCTTCTTCAAATAACCATAATCCTAATGATTATTGGAGTTTCCTTATTTATAAGGGAAATCAAAATCCTAGTTCTTCTTCTTCTTCTTCTTAAACTTTCCGTACAAAATGTTGAAACTAATATTAGAGATATACCATTAGAGTTAGCTAGATATTTTGGTCACGATATGCTTAATTTATTAGATGAAGATGAGAGGAATAATTTTGATATACTTAGGTGGTGGAGACAAAACGAGCGCCAATACCCAATTGTTTCTATTATAGCACGTGATCTACTAACACCTCTGGTATCAACTGTAGCATTGGAGTCTGCTTTTAGTACAGGTGGTAGGATTCTTAATGATTTGAGGTCAAGACTTAAACCAGATATATTAGAGAGTTTAATGTGTTTGAAAGATTGGGAGGATGCAGATCATCGAATCCAAGATAAAGTAAGCTTGATATTGGCCGAATAGATGGACGAACTGAATACGTAGTAAGTAAAATGTAAGTATATTTATTATTTTGTATAAATTCATTCTATTTTTATTCATTTTAACTTATAAGTTTTTATATTTAACTTTACAAAAAATTGTACACGTAACAACTTGTTCGTGTACAATTTTAAATCTGCATACGTTAATAGTAGCCGGTCCCAAGCCCGGAAAAATGAGGAGGGTTTGAATTGAACATTTTTTCTTCACTTATTTTTTATTATTATTTTTTTGAACTTCAAAAAAAAAAAAAAGAAATTTCACGTGGGTTCGTGGATCGGCCCGTGACTCACGGACACGCCGACTGGCCCGTGGATCGTGGACTACGGGCTGGTCCACAGACTGGCCCGTGGATCGGCCCGTGGGCCCGCAGTCCATGGGCCGGTCCGGACCACGTCTTTTTAGAGCTCGCCCGTTAAACCAGCCACCCACGTCCCCGGGCCGAGTCGGCCCAACTCGACCCATTGCCATCCCTAAGTAAGAGAGTTGCACCATAATATTTTAGCAAATTTATTCGATATGAACCGATGAAATTCTTAGAATTCGTTAATTTTAAGTTATTATACTTATATGGTAGAGTATGTTAATTCTCTGTTTTAAGAATTGGGATTGTCAAAGTTTATCGATTTTTTTACGTATCGAGATGAAGAGTTGCAGAAAAGATAATTGAGTTTTGATTCGTTTTTCGTCAAGGTGGAGATTGTTGGGATATTTTCTCAAAACTTGGTAGTCAAAACTTGGAAGACATGTAAGTCGACTAAAATTATAAGTTTCCTAATCTTGGACATTTTAGTAGTCGAAACTTGGAAGACATTTAGGTCGACTAAAATTGAACAAGTTTTCAAATTTTGGACTCCTTGACAGTTTAAACTAGTAAGAAAATTGGGTCATTCGTTAACTATAAATTAACGTGGTTTATTCTCTTTTGTAGTTATGACCTGAGGGTTTTCTAAGAGAAAAATTGTAAACATAGCATCCTAGTTGTTTTTCTTATTTTCTTTGTGAGTTGAACGAATTGTATACGCGACCCATGAAGGGAACAACAATAACATCTATTTTGCAATGTAATTGCATTACATCATCATGCTCACTACAGTTAATCAATGATATCGTATGAAGATGGTATTATTGGGAAGCTATAACAAGACAACAACATGAAATATATCTCACCAGAATTGTTTTGTACAAGTTTTAAAAGGATGGTAAAATTGAAGATGGCTCGATACAAGAATTTTCACGGAGTAGCTATACTCTTTTTCCTTCACTCAGGTTTTCTCCCATTCGATTTTTCTGACAAAGTTTTAACGATGCAGCATTTGATTATTTCAAATTTTTTATAACTCTTTTTTTTTTCTTTTCGTTGGATATTTTGTTCCACTGAGTTTTTATTAAATAATTATTGTACTAATGGTCATCAAAGAGGAAGTATTGTAAAATTATGAAAAATATTATTGATGATCATATTTAAATATATCTTACTTGTCCTACAAATCTTTGAAACTCTCTATATATAAATTCAATAAAAGAGACAATTTCTCTCTATTATCTTCTATTTCTCTCTCAATGTATTAGTTATTACTTCACTATACAATAGTACAGACTAAGGAATTTTTATTAAAATGCTCACTTTTTAAAGTCAACAAAAAAATTGTATTCTTTAAAATTCTTATAAAGATGGCCCTTTCCCTAACTAAGAATTCATACCTTTATTAACGAGAGCAAATTACACTTTGGGTTCTCAAATTTTTCATTTTATTTCAATTTCATCTAGTTCAATTTTAATAGCACGTATCATATCCAAATTTTCAATAAATTCACGTAGATGTCCTTTTTGACAATTATGTTATCTAACTTAAATAAACTAAAACATTAAAAAAAAGAAAATAAAATGAAAAAAATTGCATTTAGAGTTCTCAATATTTTCAAAAGTACAAATGAGTCCCCAACATTCCACCCACTCACCCATGGTAAACTACCAACTCCTTGTCGTCACCCTGCGTTCACATTCCACAACAGTCGTTGTGGCTATCCCTCCTTTGCCTTATAAATAAAATGGGCTGACATTTGATTGCTTAAACTTCCAAAGAGAAGACTACATATTGTTGCTCCTCTTTTTTAACTGGACGAAGGGACATCCAACTTAGACACACCGTAAGAACGAAACTTGTACGATTTATTTAAAGATACCCTTCGACCCTGAGGAGACGAAAGAAAAGCATAGTTTGTTCTAACCTTTGCCGATTTAGGCGAAGGTTTCGAACCTATATCTTGATCGTTATCTATCTATTTCAAATAGAAGGAATATTCTTAGGACCACTAAATGGATCTCCACATGACAAAATCAGTTACAACAAAAGTACATTATGGAAAAACAACCAAATCTAAAGAAAGGGACAGCCGAGCTAATGACTTTCTGCCACGTGGTACAGAATCTTCTAGGATTCAGAGCCTTCCAATAAGAAGGTGACACGTGGCCACACAAGGAAAAAAGACTAAAAAGCCCCAAGCCTTGTAAAACCTATAAATAGCCCAAATTAAATCAAAGCAAGAAGAGAACAATTAAAAAACCTTAGACAAATTCTTGCTCTTTTAACTCTTAATCTTCGGACGGCTTTCCATAGGAGGATTAAATTGATTATCTCAGCGATGAGGTGGCCGATGATTTGTTACCTACGATTTTAGTGGTCAACAAATTGGCGTCGTCTGTGGGAACTTGCACAATTTTCCACAAAGTTTAAACCATTGGTAAAAGTTCTCGAGCATTTGAAGAAAATCAAAAAGTCTTACCGAAGAGACAATGTCTGAAAAAATATGCGAGTTGGAAGGAAAAACAGACGAAAATAAGATTAAGAAACAAATTGAATTTCTAGAAGACAGTGATTTCAATCCCAAAAGACTGAGAGATGAAACTCATGAAATTGTAGTAAGTGAAGGAGGATAAATGTCCAAAAAGAAAAGGAACATGCGCCATAAAAAGATGTCTATAGCGCAAATAGTGTCCAACTTGGCTGAGCAATTTCAAATGTTGGTGCAAGAAAACAGAGCCATTATAACTTTATCCAGTGGAAGAATTGTTGGTGACGAAAAAATGGGAGTTAAAACTAGAGTACCAATAGCGAGTCACTCCCGCCTTTACAACGATCCTTGGGATTCCAGGTGTTACCAGCCTGTTGACCCACTCAAGGAGCGAGAGCGTAGACCTGCAAGGTCTGCCAGTGTCTTCGATCGGCTAGGTGACGAAGATGATTCCCATTAAAGGAAAATACCTTTTATGATAGCCGTAGGCCGGGATCGCACCTGAAAGATCCTATGTATGAACCTGATTACTCATATGATGATGAGGGTGATGGACCCACTAGGTCATTTGAAGAAAATGATGACGAGGAAGATCTCCCATTCTCTCGTGAAATACGAAGCACCCTGGTCTCCAGAGGTTTTGTGAGACAGAAATTAGATAAGTATACGGGACGAGGTGATCCCATGTATCACTTAGCAGATTACAAGACAAAAATGAAACTAAAAAATGCTTCACCATCACTGAAATGCATGGCCTTCCACACGACGCTCACTGGTGCGGCCAAGAGATGGTATTTAAAATTGAAGCTAGGTTCCATTCGGGGCTGGCCACAACTGAAGAAAGCCTTTATGAGTGCTTTTGTGGGCCATACCTTAGGCGAAGCCCCAGCTACGAGGTTGAAAGACATCAAGCAAGGTGTGAACGAATCAACTAAAAACTATTTCAACAAATTCCAGAATTAACTAATTACAGTAGAGTCCATTTCGGACGAGAAGGCCTTGGACGCTCTGTAGAATGGACTAAGGATAGAAACCATATTCTGGCGGGATGTTAGAAATACAAACCATCAGACATACAACCAGCTGGTGGATCTAATCAAAGGTGAAATTCAAACAGAAGAAACGATCTAGAACAGGAAGAAGCACGAAGGAGAAAAAAGCATGGTGGCGCAAGGAGGGGCGAAAGGTAATTTTCCCAGGCAAAACAATCAGAGTAGACAGACACGTCCAAGAAATCAGAATCATAAGGTGGATGTGAACGAGGTTATTCCCATAAGGAGTAAGAACACAAGCGAAGTATCGATACCCTACAGAATTCATCTATCCGATAACCACGATACGAAGTAATGTCCTGAAGTAAGAGCAACGATCGACAAGATGGTGGAAAATAGGTACAAACCTTCTGGAAGTCAGGTGGGGCAACCTTCCCAACCCAGGCTGACGAGTTACACGTACTACAGGGGACGAGGTTGAGAAGCAAGAGGTGGAGGTTACCGTCCAGCACCACGTGCGCCTCAACAGATGAATCAGAGAAGACCCAATGAACAAACACCGACGGCCCAACCCATCGTCAGAGAAATAAATACCATCATAGGAGGACCTTACATCGGAGGACAAAGTAATAATGCGTAGAAAAATTATATAAGGGCTGCAAAGAAACATACTCTGGAAAATTTCTGGGTATGTAGAGAAACGAAGCCTTTATCTCGAACAATAACGTTTGGAGTTGAAGACGAGGTCAGTGAAATTTGTGTGGAAAAATATCATATGCAGGTTCGGTTTGCCATAATCACTCGTGTCAGATAATGGCACTCAATTCAAAGGAGAGAAATTGCGAGAAAATTTGTGACGAGTTTAACATCCGTAAACACTTCTCTACTCCTTACTAACCGCAGCCAATGGCCAAGTAGAAGCTATGAACAAGCCAAAATATTACAAGAAAAAGACCTCAAACCCTCCCCATTCTCAAAGAAAAATACTTTCAGTCCAACCCGATCGAACATCTTTCTCGATGGCCTATGGCGTCGAAGTTATGATACGTGGGTAGATGACTTTTCATATTTAAATTCTATTGTATATTAATATTTTCAAGTTCGGGCATATCTTCATTGACCTATGGCATATGATGAACCCCGAGATAATTGGTGAAACATCTTTCTAACTCGATTTAAAGGCCAAAATATATGGAAAATTTGAATAAATTTCGGCGAACATGGCTTCTCAAACATGAAAATCTGTTTATTTTTCTATTAAAATATTGAAAATTGAGACAACTTGTCAAGAAGTCATCATGACTACTTAAGAACATTTTGGTTGAACTTAAAATCAAAATCAAACTAATCCAACACCACGATATTATATTCGTATTAAATAACGAAATGTTGGACAATTAAACATTAAATAAGTGGAAGCAAAGGAATAAGTAAAACCAAACATGACCCTAAGATTTCCTATAAATAAGACTACCAACCTTAAGTAATTCACGACCAAAAATCAATTGAGTAAAACTTCCTGTTTTATAATTCTGCGAAATTATGTATTTTCTTTTGTTCTTTCTTTATCTTAAATGTTTATCTGAAAATGGTAGAATTGTAGCTTAATCTATGTTAGAACTATGAAAAACTCTTTAGAAACCTTGAAATATTTATCAGTCTTCTTTCTTAAAAGTTCAGCATCAAGGTTATATACATTATTTCTGTTAAGCTGCTGTTTTCTTTGTTAAGTTGCTATTTTTCCACCTTCCAGCAGTGAGTTTTCTTACTCTACTATGATAATTTCACTTATTGCAAGTAAGTAATTTATAATTTCAGATAGTTGTTAAGGAAGAAGGGAATTAATACTCCATATGTAGATTAATTCCACCAGTATAGATTCTCTGTTGATCAGTTATAGAGAATTTATGTACCCACTTGTTATAAAGTTTCATATGATCTTAATCTAACTTTTTGTAATGGTTAAGTTGAATGATTTCACCCTAATCAGATCAGATCCTTCTAAATTGATTTATTAAATGTTCAAGTAAGTACCTTACTTAGTTTTAAAAATTTCTGTCAGATTAGATGTGGACTATCCCTGTGTTGTTTAATTTAATGATCGAGATCACGGTGATTTGATTCAGTTCAAAGTATTCCACGAAATCGTGCTTCTAATATCCTGGATTCATGCTTGGTATTACGATCATATGCATCTAGTAGCCCTTTCATGGAATAAGTACGATTGAACTATGTAGATTCGATTTTGTTTTGTTCAAGTATGGTTATTTGAATTTATTGGAAAATATACTTGACAAGATTTAAGATATTCTTGTGAATTCATGATCACTAATAGTTTTCATTCATGAGAAATGAAAGAAGCATGAATCATATTTAAGTTCTATAAATAGACATACACCAAAGGAGGTTGATGCCTCATGGACTTTAGGGTCCATATAGTAAGGTCATCGGCCACGAGGCCATATGAAGTTAAGGCCACGAGGGCCATATGAAAGTTAAGGCCATGAGGGCCTTTTTATGAACTCCTAGCCACGAGGGCTATTTAAGGAGTTAAGGCCATAGAGCACTTGGGATCCCAACGAGCAAAAAGAATTGCTCGAGAAAGTATGATGACCTTAGTGCTATTTTAAGCACAAAGATTGGCGCTTTCGATGTATAAGTTCTATATATAGAAGCGGGCCCAAAGATAAGATAAAAATTGTTGCATATGTATTCTATATTCAAATAAAAGTGATGAGTGTTTAGATGAGACTTGAATGTATATTTTGTTAATGGTAATCTTATGCTTCATACATATGTATATATTGGGATTTGATGTTCGCCTATGATCTTGGATGTTTATACTTACAAATCTATGATATTATTCATGCATTATATGCCATATGCCTTAATTGTTGTTTTACTCATTAAGCCGCCCGCTTATAAGTCGTTTCATGACTTTTGTAGAAAATGGATCGGGTCTATACTATGTTGTACGTTCATGGAGTAGCATGTCAGCTGATGGGAACAAGTATCATGTTATCACCAAGAGGGATGTATGGTTTCGACATCCTTTATGGCCGGATCTTTATATCAAAGAAAGGACACATCAAACCGTTTGTATCTATCATGCTATAACGTTAAACCATTTGAGGAATCTTGTTTTCCTCTCATAAAATACTCGGTTAGAATATTTTGTACTTTTTTTTGATATCATCGGGATGAATCAAAAGAATGACATATCATACCACCGTCCGAACCCCGATCGGTGAAACATCTTTCTCGATGGCCTATGGCGTCGAAGTTATGATACCGAATCGGCCGGATTGCGCTTTATTGTATATTAATATATTTCAAGTTCGAAAGAGAAATTTCTTCAAGAATTGAAATTTTCTATGGCATATGATGTAAAAAGTAGAGATAATTGTGTAATTTTAATTTTAAGGACTAAATTAAAAGAAATTTAAGTTGGAACATTAGGGCCAATTTAGTCATAACTCAAAAATTTAAAGCGCAGAACCAAAATCAAAAATATGGAAAATTTGAATAAATTTCAGTTTTGCCATTGTGTTCGAACCCACTTTTACTGAGCATTCTATGAGTAGTACATTAAAGTATGGACGATGCATGTTATACCACATCGAAGTTCATGTCAAGGCCTTCGTTTTGGTACCAAAATTGTAAACTTTTCGAATTAGGATAAGCACGTAAAATCGAACCAAAGTTGGACCAAAGTTTAGGAAATTTTAGAAAATCTGGAAATTTTGGTTAAGTATAGAAATTGTGGTTGAGCTGCATACTTTGGGTAAGTCGTATGAGCGGTAGGATGATCCGTTAGCTTTGCATGTGTGTGCGTTGCAAAGCTTGTAACAAGATCTTCGCAACGGTATAAAGTTCTCTCGGTTTGGATATCGTTAAGACCCTCAAATCTTGACCCGAACATGGCTTCTCAAACATGAAAATCATTTATTTTTTCTATTAAAATATTGAAAATTGAGACACTTGTCAAGAAGTCATCATGACTACTTAAGAAATTTGGTGAACTTAAAATCAAAAATCAAACTAATCCAACACCACGATATTATATTCAGTATTAAATAACGAAATGTTGGACAATTAAACATTAAATAAGTGAAAGCAAAGGAATAAGTAAAACCAAACATGACCCTAAGATTTCCTATAAATAAGACTACCCAACCTTTAAGTAATTCACGTACCAAAAATCGGTGAGTAAAACTTCTACGTGTTTATAATTCTGCAAGAAATTATATATTTTCTTTTGTTCTTTCTTTATCTTAAATGTTTAGACTGAAAATGGTAGAATTGTAGCTTAATCTATGTTAGAACTATGAAAAACTCTTTAGAAACCTTGAAATATTTATCGGTCTTCTTTCTTAAAAGTTCGAAGATCAAGGTTATATACATTATTTACATTAAAATCTTTGTTTTCTTTGTTAAGTTGCTATTTTTCCACCTTCCAAAGAAAGAGTTTTCTTACTCTACTATGATAATTTCACTTATTGCAAGTAAGTAATTTATAATTTCGAGATAGTTGTTAAGGAAGAAGGAATTAATACTCCATATGTAGATTAATTCCACCAAAGATAGATTCTCTGTTGATCGGGTTATAGAGAATTTATGTACCCACTTGTTATAAAGTTTCATATGATCTTAATCTAACTTTTTGTAATGGTTAAGTTGAATGATTTCACCCTAATCGGATCGAGATCCTTCTAAATTGATTTATTAAATGTTCAAGTAAGTACCTTACTTAGTTTTAAAAATTTACATCGATTAGATGTGGACTATCCTGTGTTGTTTAATTTAATGATCGATGCAATGATTTGATTCGAGTTCAAAGTATTCCACAAATCGTGCTTCTAATATCCTGGATTCATGCTTACGGTATTCGATCATATGCATCTAGTAGCCCTTTCATGGAATAAGTACAATGAACTATGTAGATTCTGATTTTTGTTTTGTTCAAGTATGGTTATTTGAATTTATTGGAAAATATACTTGACAAGATTTAAGATATTCTTGTGAATTCATGATCACTAATAGTTTTCATTCATGAGAAATGAAAGAAGCATGAATCATATTTAAGTTCTATAAATAGACATACACCAAGGAGGTTGATGCCTCATGGACTTTAGGGTCCATATAGTAAGGTCATCGGCCACGAGGCCATATGAGTTAAGGCCACGAGGGCCATATGAAAGTTAAGGCCATGAGGGCCTTTTTATAGACTCCTAGCCACGAGGGCTATTTAAGGAGTTAAGGCCATAGAGCCTTGGGATCCCAACGAGCAAAGAATTGCTCGAGAAAGTATGATGACCTTAGTGCTATTTTAAGCACAAAGATTGAGCGCTCGGTGTATAAGTTCTATATATAGAACGGGCCCAAAGATAAGATAAAAATTGTTGCATATGTATTCTATATTCAAATAAAAGTGATGAGTGTTTAGATGAGACTTGAATGTATATTTTGTTAATGGTAATCTTATGCTTCATACATATGTATATATTGGGATTTGATGTTCGCCTATGATCTTGGATGTTTATACTTACAAATCTATGATATTATTCATGCATTATATGCCATATGCCTTAATTGTTGTTTTACTCATTAAGCTTACGCGCTTATAAGTCGTTTCATGACTTTTGTAGAAAATGGATCGGGTCTATACTATGTTGTGCGTTCATGGAGTAGCATGTCACCGATGGGAACAAGTATCATGTTATCACCAAGAGGGATGTATGGTTTCGACATCCTTTATGGCGGATCTTTATATCAAAGAAAGGACACATCAAACCGTTTGTATCTATCATGCTATAACGTAAACCATTTGAGGAATCTTGTTTTCCTCTCATAAAAATACTCGGTTAGAATATTTTGTACTTTTTTTTGATATCATCAGGATGAATCAAAAAGAATGATGACATTTTGTAATAGAAATCGGGAAGCCATATTTTGTAAAGTATAGAAACCCGATACATGAAATGAAATCTAGTTATTAAGCGTATAACAAATTTAAGGCTTTAATTTCATTATTCATTTTATAGTTTAATTTCTAGTTTCAGCTTTCAAAGTCTTACAAATTATATGTTATAATTAAGCATTTGTAACAATCTGAAAAATGAACAGACACATAACTGACTTAAGATTAAACTAAGGATACTAGTATCCATTAGAGAGCGAATTTCCAATTAAACTCAATGATACTAGAAGCATTAATACCTGAAGCGAAAAGATAAAAATAAAAATTCTGTTTTCTTTAAAAATATTAAATCCTTTAATAAATTAGTTTTCCGTTTCCGCTTTCAAGAACCTTCAGTAGACTTGTAGAAAAAAAAAAAAAAATCCGAAAATTCAGAGGTCGTCACATGCCTACTTCTCGAAGATTGTATTTCAATGAAAATTGTAATGATGAGGCTATGGGAGTAGAAAAGGATCTACTGAAATAAAAAAGAGAATCTTTTCAATTGAAGCTTGCATCTTACCAAAAGAAGATGGCAAAGTATTATAACTCCAATGTTCGCTTTAGATCTTTTAGAGTTGGGAACCTTGTCCTAAAAAAAGGTTTTCCAATCTAACAAAAAGTCCGGGGTTGGAACACTGGGAGCCAATTGGAAACGACCATATATGGTGGACGAAGTCGTTGCACCTAGAACTTATCGACTCGTCAACCATGAGGGCGAGCCTTTAAAGAATTCTTGGAACGCACAGCATTGCGAAAATATTTTCAATGATGTAATTTTCATATTTTTTCTCTTATCGAAGATTGTAATGTCTAAGACTACTTTTTGTCATGAATGAAAGTCTTTTTCTACAAAATCAATCTTGGCGAATTAATTCAAATCAATGGAATTGGGACCTTGAACATACCAATTACTTTATCCAAAGATCTCTAAAAGTACGAGACGACACTAGTAAATTAATAAAATTAGGACCTTGAACGGAACAATTATCTTCTCCAAGATCTTTGAAAGTGCCAACGGTTAAAACTACCTAAAAAGACTGTAAGACGAAGGGTATAAGGGATGATACCTCGATTGGATCAACCATTAATTAGTTGAAATGATTGTTACGAATCATTATACTTGAAATGATTGTACTTTTATGTCTGATGGTTTGAATGGAACATTAATTAGTTCACACAACCGTTTTTATCGATCAATTATATACATTGTAAGCAAGTTAGAGAGATAAAACAAAGGTCAACACTTGAAAAGAAAAACAACACTTGAAAAGAAAAATCCATCAAACAAAGATGAAGTTATCCACAGTAATATCATTAAGTGAAACTCAATACTTGAAAAGATTTTACAAATCTTACAAGTTCTCAAATATAGTGGTATCCGCAGCTTAAGAAGGGAGAGTCTTAGCAGTTGACTCTAAAACAGCTCCAGAAGAGGTAAGCGCGGCTAAAGCTTGAGAAGGAAGAGTCCCAATAGTTGGCTCAACAACAGCTTTGGAGATTGATACAATTTCAGAAGAAGTCAGCTCTGCTACAGCCTCATTATTGTGAACCTCCGGCAGGAGAGCAAGTGCAGATGTCTCACCTTCTTCATATAAGAAATTAAAATTGATGTCAGGAAATTCGTCCTTCATCAATTCTAGAAGCTCTGTCCTCCGACTTGCTTGCCATCTTCGAAGATCTATTTTCCTTCGTCAGAATCTCTAAAGTTCACCAAATCTGTTTGAAGAGCATCAACCTTCATTGACATTTCAGCTAAAGCCAAGTCTTGAAATTCGACATTTGCATTCAAAACGCTTAGCTCTTAGTCATTCTTAGCCAAACCCTCTTCCCATGACATCTGTTGTACATAGAAAGAATATATCTCCTCTTTTTTCTTTTCGATCTCCTTCTGGAGTTTATCCTCCTTCTCCTAAGCGCGAGCGCGAGTAGTAGCTAGATCGTTCACCAAATGATGAACGTCGGCTTTCAACATCTCGGCTTCGAGATTTCTCCTCAAATCGTCTAATTTCTTCGTCTTCTTCTCCACTTCCGCTTCAAGGCGTTCAGCGAGGGAACAATGATCTTTAAAATTTCTCTTGTATTCTTCTACCTCAGTCGCGTACTTCTCCACTGTGTTAGAGAGTTCTTCGCACAAGCGATTTTGATCTTGTTCAAAAATAAAGGCTCGCGCGAGGTATTTTTTGAAAGATGGGACCTCTGACGAGCTGTGATTGTTGTAGAAAAATCTTTCCATGTTTTGTTGAAAGCTTTAAAAAGTGATGAGCATGCCCTAGACAAAAAACTAGGTAATGAACCAATCACAGCGGAAGGATGCAAATCTTCGGGCCTAACTCAGAAAAGTTCAACAAGAGGAGGACCAGAGGAAACCCCAGTTCGCAGCTTCTTAGCAGGGCTGGACCTGCTATCTGGAGGCAGCCTCTTCTCTCTTGAATGGGACTCTTGCTGAATAGCCTTAGAAGAAGAATGAGCTTGTTTCGAAGTTGGTTTCACCTTGGGCGAATGTTCTACAACCTTCTCTTTACCCTTACCCACGACTTCGTCAGTAGTAGGCCTTGCAGAATTAGGAGAAGGCTCCTTGATTACCACTCCCTTAGCGGGTAGTGGACTTCTCGTTTTCAAAGTGATCTTATTCTGTACCACCTTAGGAGTCGAGACAGGAGTAGGATTTTTCTTGGGCCTAGTAAAGTTAATCTTGGCTGCAAAAAAAGGATCCACAAAATATTAGAATGTCGAAACAGTAAAGATGCTAAATGGAAATGAAATCAAAGATCCAAAGGTCGGCAGCAAAACTTACGATGAGCCATCTCTAAACCAGCATTATACAAGTCACTACAACCTCGCTGCAATAATACTTTAGTCTCCCTGGGGATATGATGACTCTCAAGTAAGGGGCCTCTAATGCAAAGAAAAATGTCTCATATCTGATTATCAAAAAAGCGAGGACCTTTGTCTTTGCCTGCAAAGAAGAAAAAAGTAATTAAAAAAACAAAAGAAACAAGTAAAGCAAAATATCTTGCAAGAAACAAGGAAGAACTCACGAAGTTCGCCATAGAAGCGAGGCATTGGTATCCTTGGAGTTGGGTTCGCGGTTGGTACTCCCAGTTCCCACTCACAAAAAAGAAGGATTCCTTCCGATCATTCACTTTTTTTGGAGTATCAACTAATTTTGGGTTGGATTTTGAACGAGGGGTAAGGTAATCTTTTTATTCCCTGCCCATGTACAGGGTGATAGAAAAAATGGAAAACTTTGGGTGATAGTTCGTCTTCAAAACCTGCATTCTTCCATTGGACGAAGGAAGCCGCCATTATGACCCAACTATTTGGGCCTAACTGAGTGGGAGCAAGCCTATATTCACTGAGAAGTTGACGATAAAAATGATGAAAAGGTAAGTGAAGCCCAGACTCTATCGAGTGAGTATGAATCGCTACAGAATTGAGGAGAGGCCTAGCTAGTGTTTGGTGAGGCCGAGAGAGTATCAATTCTATATCCTCGGGTATATTATAAAGGTTTCGGATTTCAGCTAGTTGTTCCTCCGTCTTGATAGATGTAAAAATCTCGCTAGCTTGAAACACGTCCTGATCACTGCTTTCACTCTCTCCATCTCTCTCTTCTCCCTATCTGGTTTCACCCCTTCCAAAATAGATTCGTCTATAACCGAAAGTCCACTTTTCCTAATATCCCTACCAGACATTATTTGATCTAAATCCTACCGTGTCAGAATTTCACCAGAAGGCCCAACACCTAAACTAGGTAACACATTAAGTGCTATCACCTCCGCAAGGGACAATCTGGCTGTTGAATGTCAACCTCAACCTCAGACAATGGATTTTGGGAGTCAGTTTGAGAAGACATGTTACTTCGATTTAAAAGAAGAAGTAGAAGAAGATGAAATAAAGTTACCTAGAATGGAAGAAGAATGGCAAGGAACACCACTAAAAGAGCAGGTAATGCGAAGGGTAAAACTTGTGAAAACTAAAGTTTTACTGAGAGTAAATGTGAATAGTAAAGAAGCTTTTATAAGTATACTTTGCCTTTATTTATAATTGTTATAAAACAAATTGGACTGTGGGATCAGTTAAGGGTTCATATGATCCTTTAAATATTCGATCATCCTAACCATCGAAACCAAAAGGCGGGGAAAAATGTTTCAAATTGACGCTTCAGATCAAACGCCTATGTTACACGCCCTTCAAACGCGTAAAGAACAACTGCCAATCAAATAAATGACGGCTGCAATCATTACTTGTACATTTTCCCAACACACACGCAAGCAACGTGAAATTATGGTGCATATTAAATGCTCACATCCCAACTCCTAATGGGGAGCAAACACACATCCCACTATTGTTATACCAAAAAGACTCGGGCTTCGTCAATATAGGCTCGGAATTCATCCAAACAAAAGTCCTTAGTCCAATATAAATATGGACTCGGACTTCGAGGACTATGATTATTATACCTTCGTGTTCTTATGTTTTAAAAGCGTGGATACCTGAAAGATCACACATGATTAATAACGGTTTACATGCCCATTAAATAATGGCACATGAAGTGTCTAATTTAATGAGTTATAATTCCCACGCATGTTTTTCAGATCTTGAGGATTTTTTTTTATCAACGATCACCATCAAATCCTACACACTATATAAGCTCCAGAAATCTTTCATTTCTGGTTTTATTTTAGTTCTGATACTCTGTTTTCCAATCTGTTCTATTCCAGTTTTGAACTTGCGACTCGTTATGAGGATTACAGAATCTAATATGCAAGTTCAAAATTGGGTAGAACATATTGTGAAAATTGAGGAATAAATCTGAGATAAAAAAAATTGATTGTTCAGAATTCAAAAATCATGTCTTGATAACCAAGAGCATCTTCACGAACATTCCTGTTTTGAATTTGTCACTTTTTGAAATATTTTTGTCATACATCTGAGGATGAATTAAAAATATTTTAGAAATGACAAGTTCAAAACTAGAATATGTTGATTGGCAAAAATAGAGTTCACACAAATAGCGCAGTCACCTTTAAATATTACTGCCCATTGTAAAAAGATTCACAATCGAAAAGATAAAAATGACATATATCGCTAGACACCTTATACTGGATGAAAGCTTGTTTAACTTCACAAACAACTGTCACTGTTGTGTCAAAATTTTATGTTATGCGAAGTACGAAGTGTAAACCGAAAGGAATTTGAGCGAAGCAAAGGATCTCAAACAAGTCCCTAAAATTCGAGCCCCAATTCTAAGTCCCCAGTCTAATATGAATCATTAGACCCAGACTTCGGAGACTATTGTTACTCATTTTTTTTTATCGACGAAGGGATGTCCAACTTAGACACACCGTAAGAACGAAGCTTGTATGATTTATTTAACGATACCCTTCGACCCTGAGGAGACGGAAGAAAAGCATAGTTTGTTCTAACATTCGCCGATTTATGCGAATGATTCGAACCTATGTCTTGATCGTTATCTGTCTAATTCAAATAGAAATAATATTCCTGGGACAACTAAATGGATCTCCAAATGGCAACATCAGTCACAACAAAAGCACATGAATATCTCAAATATCATTGAACTTTTTCAAATGTTTAACAATTGTCATTGAACTTTAAAATGTTACCAAGTTGCGACTGAATTTATTAAAGTGTTACCACATCCACTACTTTGTCACTTGCAATTTGAAAAGTTAATGAGATTAATGACATGATAGAAGGAATTTCACACGTAGCATGCTTTGCTGTTAGTTATACTATGTCACCAAAACGCAAGTGTCGTGGATGTGGTTAAATATCCAATTGACATTAAACTTTACAAGTTTTTCGGGTTACTACTGAACTTACAAAATATTATCTCATTTGTCACTTGTCGTTTTAAAATTTAACGGACTTCTTGACATGATAAATGAAATTACACACGTGGCATTCAAAACTTAGACCTCTTTCCCTCGTGGCTAGTGTTTTGAAAGAGACGTAAAGGGCTTGAAGACTCATTGCGATAAATTCCAGTTACATCACATTATTAGTTGATTCATTTTGGGATGACTCTTGCGATCATGGTATAGTTCGTTGTGTCCCTTGGCTCCGCAAACATTTTGCACGTCGTGTGAACAATCCCCTTTTCTTCATTGTAGATTGAGACTGTGATTGATCATTTTCTTCAAGCCTTTATGTCTATTTATGAACATTAGCCGTGTGTGAAAGGGGTTTGAGTTTTGTATGCCACGTGTAAAATTCTATCTCTCATGTCATCAAATCCGTTAACTTTTAAAATTCCGAGTGCCGTATAAGATAATATTTAAAATATGTTCAGTGGCAACTGAGAATATTTAACCCCATCTACGTCATTCGCGATTTTGGTGACATGGTATAACTAATGGTGAAAGCATGCCATGTGTGAAATTTCGTTTGCCTAGTCATCAAACGGTGAGTTATGGATTGGCACATAAGATAACATTTTGATAAGTTTAGTAGCAATTCAGGATATTTTGAAGTTCAACGACAATTGAGAAATATTTACAAAAAGTTCAGTGACTGTGATATTTAACCCTGTACACTTTTATAAAGTATTTAATATAATAAGAAAAAAGTAATTAAAATTTGTCTATAATAGTATTTAATTTGAGTTATTAACACAAATACCTATCTTTATTTTGCAAATTGCAAATCTACTCGATTGAAAAAACAAAACAAAATTATACTAAATGGTAAATCAAATTAACAAATTTACTTGATAATAAATGCAAGCTACCAATCATTATCCCTTCCATTTTGGTACGGTAGTTACTTTCCTTTCAGATGGATGACTATCATTCCATAATCATCTCTAAATTTGACTTTCAAACACCACATTTCCAAACGTTTTCAACGAGATAGTTTCACAATCGAGTTTCCGTGTAATCAATCTCAATTATTGAAGATTGTAGCTGAAAATATATTAACGTCATCATATATTCTTACATCGTTGTTATTGCATAACACACAATTTTTCATAGACGTGTCGGATTTGTAACATTCAACATTGACGATAATTTTTTGATTGTGTAAACTAAAATTTAACTTCAAGAAGAGGTTATCAGGTAGGTATCTAAATTAATTTGTATTCAGTGTTTTGGTTATTTGAATTTTTGATGAAATCTATAAAATTAAAATAACAAATTGAACTATTGAACTATATGATCACTACAACACTGTTGTATTTATACAATTATTCAAAATTGTTGTTGAATCATTATTCAAACGAAAGTAGGTTTGATACTTCTTACTAAACTGTAATGAAAATAGTCCATGATAATAAAAATGTGTTATGTGTTTAGTAAAATCATTTACAATTAGTATTGTTTGTCGAAAACGATTATAAAGACATGGATTAGCTTATGGATCATACAAAGAGTGTCCATTGTATAATATGTTTTATTGTATTGTCATTTTGATTGTTAATGAAACACAATAGAAATTTATATGGTGCATTTAATATATTAACGTAATTGTTACTGAATTAACGTAATTTTCAACTTAATTGTTATTGAATTATTCTCTTTAATTGCTAGAAATTAACGTAATTTTTAATGAATTAAATACATTAGTATTAAATTAAAGTAATTGAAACACCTCTATGTGAATTAACATAACTATTACTTAATTATTCTCTTCAATATGTATGTGCACATTGTTAATCTGCTTTAAAAACAAAAGAATAATTATGCAAGTTAGATGTTAATGAACAACGTATTAAAATTATAATTTGTGATGCAGATATAGGAAGAAACGTTGAGAATGGTGAAACTTGAAAAGTATTTTGGGAAGGATACTTTAATTACTCATCTAATAATAGTGATAAGGATTAGTGAATGAAACTTAGTAAATTAGTTATTGATTTTATTTGAATTTAAAATAGTTAAATTATTTATTTATTTATATATACAGTAAAATTAAATGAAAAATGGTAATATTGAAAGAAATTATTTTATCTATTAAATGTCTAAATTTTGAAAAAAAAAGTAGGTATACCTCATAATTATCACTTTAATTTATGGCAAAACAAAATGAAAGCCCAAAGATAAAAGGGCCAAGACTTTGTGTAGACTAGCCTATTAAACTCACAAGTCTAATGACATGATATCCAAGACTAGAAAGATAAATCCCAATATTACAAAGTAAGCCCAACAAAGACAAGGAAAGTGACACATTTGTATGATAATGATAGCTGAATATATTGGCATGGGATAAGAAGAATTACTATAGTAGACTTCAAACTTATTGGAAATAACACTTTTTTTTATTATTATTTATTATTGTTAATTGCTTATTGTCTATTTATGCTCACCACGATCTTCTATTTTATTTATAATAAAACACTTGAGTTATAGATCGAAAATTATAATAATTAACAAGTAGATTTTACGGTAATCCAACTAATTCTCCGAGTTTCTATTTTTTGGTTGTTAAGTTATCAAACTTTGTAATTTGAGGATTAAAGTGATTGTACATTAAAAACTATTTTTTGGGTCTCAAATGCGTTTGTTGGTGAAGTATTGCATTCTTTTAGTATCATTCACGTCATAATTAGGGTCATTCCCATTTATTTAAAGATGGAAATTTTACTTTTTCTTATTTTCAAGAATTACTCCATCCTTATCTTTTATATTTTTGCATTTCTTCAGTCGATTCAAAGAGAGTAATTAAGAAATCGATTCATAGAGTAATTAAGAAATCGAATAAGAAAACAAATTCACACTTTGTTAGAAGATTTTGCTGAATATATATTTTTGACGTCTTCCTATTTATTAAGAAGATGTAATGTGTTGATGGGTCAAAAATATATCAAGAGACAGCTAAGAAACAACAACTCCGATACACAAATCTAAGCTCCAGATTTACTCGCTGAACTTGACGAGTTGGTTGAAACATGAATTCACACTATACTTATCTAATCTACTATCATGTTTAAACATCGTAGACAAAATAATGCAAAAATTATGCATTTCATACAGAGGTTTGACACTAACCAAAACTAGAATTTGTTGTCGTGAAACAATGGCTGCATAACTGCATTTACGTAAGCAAGAAGGGTACACAAAGTTTTGATATCAAATTGCAAATACAAACAAAAAAATGAAGAGCCAGCCCCTACCATATCTCTTTGTATCATTAATATTTGAGCCACAAATTAATGAACGATAGAAATTTATTTGATCCAATGCCACTGTACCATCATTCTATCTATTGAGTACACGCCACGTGACACTGCTTATCTACTGTCCCATCTTCATGCCCAAAACACAGACCCCTTTAGCAGAAATCCCAACTTCTTTCAAGATTTTAACTTAGGATTTCTTGGAAAAAAATGGAGACTGGAATTGCATGCTGTGCCCATGGAAAACTTTTGCCCACTGTTTCTTCTCAACATTCCACTGCCATGGCCTCACCTCGTTCATTTTCTCCATCATTTTCCAGGGTATGTTTGTTTTCTGATTAAAGCATGACTTGTGCACGATTTTCATTGAACTACTATGTTGTAAACTCGATAAGGGTTAGATGAACTTGATTAACAACTGAGTATAGTATGAAAAATAGTGTTGACATGAGTACATAATGTATTGCAGAGTCTGAAAACAAGCTCACTATTTGGAGAATCCTTGCGTATTGCACCAAAATCGTCGTTTAGAGTTTCAAAGACAAACAACTCTTCTCTTGTGACCAAGTGCGAGATTGGGGATAGTTTGGTGAGTTAAATTTAATAACTAGCTTAGTTCAGACGATTGATTTGATAAGCAGGAAGAAAAACTACCTGAATACGAAAAACATGTTTCGTACGCTGAATTGGACAAGAAAAAGAGTTGTCATCCAATCCAGTGTATCAATTATGTGAGTTTAAGGTTTGATTGTTCTTATGGTATGTCTGAGTGCAGGAAGAATTTCTTTCAAAGGCGACCCCGGATAAGGGATTGATTAGGCTGATGATGTGCATGGGAGAAGCATTGAGAACAATTGCGTTCAAAGTAAGAACAGCTTCTTGTGGAGGAACAGCTTGTGTCAACTCTTTTGGAGATGAGCAGCTTGCTGTTGATATGCTTGCCAATAATCTTCTCTTTGAGGTACAACTTGTTGCATTTTTCTGTCTCAAAAGCAAGCTTTTTTCGTTATTTGGTAAGTTGAATCAGAAAATATGAGACAGTATTAAGAAGGATAAAGAAACTAAAATCTTGTCTATTGTATTGTTCAGTAGTGCATACCAAATATATATGTCCTAATTTCATCACATATTATTGATTGTTGCTTATTAAAACAATAAATGAATGGCTCGTTGATTATTTTGAAAATAAGAATCAAGGATAACAGTGGTCATATGCCCATCAAACAATTTATTTCACTATCAATGATGCAATACTTGCTTATAGGGGTGAATAAAAAACCGTCAAACCACAAAACCGAAGTGAGAATGTTGTTTTGAAATCGTTGGTTTCACGAGGACTCATCGATGTTTCGGTTTTGAACCAAACTAAATCATTTCAAAATGGTTTGTTGAAGTTTTGATAGGTAAAAACTATTTGAAACTGAACTAAACTGTTTATCCAATTTAGAAAAAAATTAAAAATAAAACCAAATGCTACAACATGGTTTCTCACCAGGTTCTTCCACCACCTCTTGTTTTTGTGGATGTGTTTTTGCATGTCTGATATTTATTTATTTGTTTGTTGCTATTTAATGAATATTAAAATTTGTGCTTTATAGATTAAATAAATCATTATTTTTGTACTGATACCTAACAAATAACGAACCGCCTTTTTTAAAGTCCGACCATGCATTTTTGTTGAGGCAATTCTTACTTACTTTTTGTTACTAATAAGTCCATGTGATGTTGTAAGATCTTTGCAAATTTGCTCTTTTGATTTCTTGATGCCTAGGCCTTGCAATACTCTCACTTCTGCAAATATGCTTGCTCCGAAGAAGTGCCCGAGCTCCAAGACATGGGAGGACCAGTCGAAGGTCTACATTATTTCGTTTCGAATTTACATTTATCTGCAGATGGTTAAAAGATGCTTAAGAAACTTTTTCCTGTCTGAACAGGGGGATTTAGTGTTGCATTTGATCCACTTGATGGTTCCAGCATTGTTGACACAAACTTCACTGTGGGAACCATCTTTGGAGTGTGGCCTGGAGACAAGCTTACAGGGATTACAGGAAGAGATCAAGTTGCTGCAGCCATGGGGATTTTCGGACCTCGTACTACATATGTTCTTGCTCTTAAGGACATCCCCGGAACTCACGAATTCCTCCTCCTTGACGAAGGTTTGAACATAGCACATGTTTGGCTAAAAGTAACTTTTATGCCTAAAGTAACTCTTGAGGGTTTTTTTTAAAAGTAACCTGTTTGGATTTGAAGTACAAATTTTACTTTTTTTTTGACAGTATAAGTCTTTATTTACTGTCCCTCATCAGTATATTTTTCTGGCAGGAAAATGGCAACACGTGAAAGATACAACAACAATTAGTGAAGGAAAAATGTTTTCTCCTGGCAATTTGAGGGCTACCTTTGACAATCCTGAATATGCCAAGGTTCTACTGTTAGTCTTGAATTATGCTTTCAATTGCACTCTGCTGTTGAAAATTAATGTTCATTTAAAGTATGCACAAATTCGACTCCTTTGTGAGGAGCTACCCCTTCCCTTCTCTTGATGGATAATTTTTTTCCTAGGAGATTGCATCAAGCTCAAACTTCCTTCTTCTCGACTCATTTCCTCGCGAGGAATTGTTGTGGATTAATTCTTAAGACATCTATAAATTTTGACATACTGATGTTTTTCACTGTCAGCTTATCGACTACTATGTTCGGGAGAAATACACCTTGCGATACACCGGAGGAATGGTTCCTGATGTTAACCAGGTCTCTACATCTTTCCTCTATACCACCTTTGGTAAAATCTTGTATGAATGTGATCAACTGATTAATGCAGGCTTAATGATTACAAAAGCAACAAATAAAAAGGCTTACGTTAACATGTTTTCTCTATAAAGAACAGAATATTATAATAGTGATCTCATGCTTCTCAGTCTATGACTCACACAAAACGACGCCTTACAAATCCTTTATATATCGTTGGCAGATTATTGTGAAAGAGAAGGGAATTTTCACAAATGTAACATCCCCAACAGCCAAAGCCAAGCTGAGATTACTCTTTGAAGTGGCTCCATTGGGATACTTGATCGAAAAAGCCGGTGGCTTTAGCAGTGATGGCAAACAATCTGTACTTGACCGGGTCGTCACTAATCTTGATGACAGGACCCAAGTAGCATACGGATCCAAAAATGAGATTATCCGGTTCGAAGAAACACTATACGGATCCTCCAGACTTAAGGTTGCTGAACCAATTGGAGCAACTGTTTGAGTAGAGGATCATGCCCTTTTCTATTTCTTTTCGGAGTAATTAAGGTGGTTTGTACACAAGTTTATTAATTTTACGACATTTTTATAAATGCTCAAATAGGTTATGACAATATTGTCAAACTTGTCATGAAATGGAATTACTTTTTTTGTTGTATTCAGTTTGCGAGGCTTCTAAATGCATCTCATAAAGACTTGAGCTCTTTCACGACTCTTGGGTGCCTCTTCTTTTAATTCTTCTATTAAATTTAAGTACTTTGATTTTTCCATTGCACCCGAGTTTGTACCCTTCACAAACAACTATAAATCCAACCAAAATTACAGTACTACCAAAAATTCCATTTTCATTGAGACGTCTAATCTACTCTCTCTAAACCAGTCCCCTTTTTCAGCAAATCATAATTGGCTGGAGGGTAAGTTCACCGTTTTACATTAAACTAAAAAAGAAACAGTGAGTAGAGACTATATGCATAAAAAAAATGAAAGGTTAACAAGAAATAAAGATTGAGGACGAGTGTGCAAAATAAGGTTGAGAATGGCCGTTGCAAATCATGCCTTAACACATTACTGAAGAATACATACATGAGAAACAAATATTCAACTCTTCTGCATATGCAAACCGATTAATTTGATATCACATTATGGAAAAAAAAGGCTTCAACATCATTCCATTTGTTATGACATTAGAAAACATAAATTATCATCTGTCATAATTTTATGAAGTCTAGGTGAAATCTGTACTAAGACATGAGGATGAAGGAACTTGAATAGTTTTCCTTACACAGCACTATTTAGAACAGAAAACTAGAGAACCAGTTAGATACATCCATGGATGTATTACATGCCATATTAAGAACCAGATTTCTGAATCCATCATGTAGTATGCCCAACATGCGCCTCCCTGCACTAGGATTATCGACGCACACCTAGA
Source organism: Forsythia suspensa (assembly GCA_023638005.1). Lineage (NCBI taxonomy): Eukaryota > Viridiplantae > Streptophyta > Magnoliopsida > Lamiales > Oleaceae > Forsythia > Forsythia suspensa. Next base: position 34,165,664 of record CM042666.1, read on the forward strand.
ACCATAAATGAGGAAACCTCCATTAGTGCTGAACATTGTCATAAATTAAAGCAACTCAGTAATGAAAAGAAGAAAAAGTACCCAAGTTAAATTAAATTTTCCACTGATGAAAAGGAGAGAAGTGCAACGGCTGAATCACGTACTATTTTTGGATAAAAACATAAATATGTAAGCACAGACACAACATCGTTGAAAGTCATCTTGCAAATATGATCGAGACACTCAGTGCACAGTTCGAGTTGAAAGATCCAGAGATCAAACATCAATCCTAGCAATTAATCCATACAGTGACTGGAGCATAAAGCTTACGACTGAGCATCAAAAAGCATTAAGAAAAATTGCCAGTCCTTAACTTCCCAGCATACACAACAGTTAAAACCACTCCTTTGAATAAATTGCCAAATCAGAGATGCTTCGCTTAAACAGAACGTGCCTAAATAGGTCTACAAATATAAAAGCTCTTAAAAAAACTAGGTCTCTTTTCTCTGATCAACACCAAAACTTTGACGTCTTTTGCTTATCAATTCAATTTTAATCTTGTCCGTCGGATTTCTAGATTTATGGATTTTCGGAAAGAAGATGTGTAAAAGCAAATATTAGTACTTCCTTAAGCCAATGAGAAAACTCATTATTTAATCCAACTGGCATACTTTCATATTAGAAGAAATAAAGCAAAAATGTAAACAAACCATTGAGGGGAGACATTTACAAACAAATACGTGCTTTCAAAACTGAAAAATGGGTAATAAATAACTGACGATAAATTTTAAAGGTTAAACCTATCAGGTGAAGATTTCTTTCTCATTTCCCCCAGACTCTAGGACCATATGTGCAAAAGTTTATGGCTACTTTCACAGGCTGTTATGATGTCGTCACCTTATCTCCACTGAAGTCCGTGGACTGAAAAGGGGTCATAGCCTCGTTTTTGTGAAGTATGAAATAAGGATGAAGTGCAAGTCATTAAAAAAAAAATACCCTTCTTTTGTTTTTTCCGCCTGCCTATGTCTGTAGGCTAGCTACGTCTAGCCTCTTTTCATACTTGGTTTTTGGTTTAGGGCTTGTTGACGAAGGTTCTATAACACCAAGACTTATCCTGGTTCGGGACACAATTGTTAACCTACATCCAGCCAAAAGAGTATCAGCCATCCACTACTAAGACACAAGGTTACAACAATAGACTCCAGTTCTTGATTTTGATCTTATGGAATGAACCTATCTGCTAGACACAGTACAAGCAAGAAAAAGATGAAGTGCAGAAAAGGTAACAAAAATAGGTCTCAACTTTCTTTGGACTAGAGATTACAAGAGAAGGAAAAACAAAACTTCAACTTTCACTCTTCTGCTCTTTCCTAACTTCAATCCATTCTGTCAAGGCAATGCACGCTCCCAAATATATATATGCATATCACAGCAGTAACGTGTGGTACTTAATTTCAGTTTCGCCAACAAATGTGTTAAACTGTTGCAACTAACCAACTAACCACCTGCTTCCCAACGGCTTGAATATATTTGACTTTGGGCCATTCGTTTCATATACAAATTATATGGCACGGCATGGGTGACAAACAAATGGAGATTATTTCAAACTTAATTCAAACAAATGGTGTCCCCACTAGTATGATATAGCTTATATGAGAATCCACAGGAAAACACATCTCTCAGTCATGCTATACTTAATTAGATTCCATCAAAAATAGAAATGTGAAGGTATATATCAACAAAACTACTTCTAGGTCAAATTTACTAGTGCAGTTACATAAAATCTGATCCATGTTCCCATTTGCATCTCTAATAATTAATTTCCGTAGTCTCCAGCAACCAAATGTAAAGCCATATGTAGCTCCATAAAAAATGTGGATAAAGGGTAAGATTAACTGTTGATACTTTAGTTCATACAATTTCAGAGTATGCCATAAATGTGAGATGTTCTAAATGCAAATGGGAATGGCGCGAATGATAATAGATAACAATATACTCCTTAATTTTCAGAAGCCACTTTAAGTTTCATTCAACACAGTTTCTACAGAAAAAAAGGATCAAACAGTACAAACTGGTGAAGGAAGGCCTGAGCAGGACAATCTACAACAGCCCCCTCCAACTAAGTAAAAGTAGAAGGTCAAGGCTAAATTTCTCGCTGGACAGTAGAAACAATTTATGCATTCTGGAAAATGACACAAAACTACCTTTAACCTTCAGCGGGAGTCTCAGCATCTGAAGTAGAGTTCCTTTCCCCACCAAAGTGCGAGTCTCTACTCTGGTCTGGAGCAATCCAGGATATGGGATTGACAGCAGCTGACATAGAATTATTCCAATCAAGCCTAACTATCATCTAACTATGTAAGAAACAACATGCGGCAGAGAATAAATAAAATATGTCAACATAAAGACCTAATATAAAAGCAAAGATGGATCTAGTTAGAAATCTTAGCAAGTCCATCAAACGTCAAACCTGGCATCACAGTGCCACTCATCTTGTGAGAAGTAGTAGAACGAGCATGCCGCTTTCTGACGTAATTTTCCTCCAGAGGTGCTGGAATTTGAAATGAGAACTGTGGAGCTGTTACACCCGGGTATTCTAGATGTTCACTCAGGTAACTGGAAAGAGAAATGCCTAAGATATATAAGCCAAAAAATAAAAAAGGATTCTGAAATCTAAAGTACAGATCCTCCAACAATTATTTATGGCTCCAAAAAATGAAGCATAAAGAACCTAAGCAGTTGTTAATGACCATCATAAGAAGAATTGCACCTCTCCACTTCCACCATAGATCGTAATCGCTTGCCTGATGGTGCAACATAATACCTGTTAAGAAACATGACACCACCCCCATTGAAGTCACAATGATATTTCCATTTCTGAAGGCTTCAAAGTAAATTCCAAATGAACTAGAAAAAAAATAAATGGAATTGCATATATACACATCAGCAAATTTTGTGCCTCCTTCAGCTCTAATTCGCAAAATGCGTTGCCATCCAGGAGGAGGTTGAGGAATACTGGGTTTGTCTATTGCCCAACGCCAGCTGCCATCTTTCACAAGATCTGGTTCATCATCACAGGCTATTTCAGGTCGCCATTCACGAGCTGTATCACAAAAGAAAGGCTCTTCTGCTATCCTTTCTCGAATTTCCTCGTACTTCTCCTTTGAGGGGATGAACCTCCATTTGGAGCATATTGCACACTGAACAGTGTAAGCTGCTATAGAATCCCAAACCCTTTTTGATGTCTTCTTTGAAGAGGATGGACAAGGGACAACTTCAGTTCCGTTGGCAGCATTTGATCTATTTGATTTTCTTTCCATTTCTTTCAAGCACTGCCAATATCAAAGGGAAACCCTTTCTCTATGTTATTTATTGTGATACTGCTGCATTTCTCTAGAAGATCCATGCACAATATTTATCGAAATACAGCCAAATGAAAACAAAAATCAAAAGCCAAAAGAGAAAGTTCATCACATGCATGATCCTATCTAAGAGACCCACAAGAACTCACAACTAGACAAAGCAAAAGAATTTAACTTAATTTCAAAGCACATTAGCAAGTATCAATGTAGAAAGATCTGTATAGGAAACCAATAGAAAGAACCCAACACGCTAACAACACAATTGATTGCAGCAAATGTCATTGGAAATTATAATTCAATAAAAGATGATATTGAGATTATTTATTCTAAAGTATGTGCATCTGTAGCTTTATTTTTTTCCATTGAATTCTGAATAAAAAAATCACCACCATCAAGTAGTCTCATACTTCAAAGTCGAGTAAAAAACTAAAAAATTGATTAGCGTTCTGTATTTGTATCTATATTGCAGAAATGCAGATATAGCAACACAAATACATACGACAAAATAGCAACGGGGAACACAACAGTTCTCGAAAATCATAGGACGGGAGACGGCTAGGTCATGTCAATTAATATATATTTGATATAGCTGTAGTAACAATTAATGATTGAAATTTAGAAAAGGCATTTTGAACTACTTATCTAAAAGTTAAGATATTAGATAGGACCATATATATATATCATTTAAATATTATTTTCAACACACTCTCTCACGAGTGTGGGCATGGTTCATTATTTCCCATCAAAGCCTAATAGTGCACAATTTCATTTAAATGGTGGCGGCAAGACTTGAACCCAAGATCTTTGTCTGCTCTAATACCATGTTGAACCACTTGATCTATAAACTTAAGCTATTAGATAGAGCCTATCATTTAAATATTATCTTCAACAAAGCATATTAACTCTGCTTTCACGAGAGGAAGCAAAAATATGATAAAGTCTCCAATTGTATATTCTATACATTCTAAAGTGCATCATCAAAAGACCATATTTTATCATATAAGGGCAAAAATAAGTCAAATCAATAAAAAAACCACAACATAAGATATTTTATTTATCAACTTAGCAATGTTATGATGCACATGTATGATGTGCGAATGATCTCTAATCTTTGATTTACACGTGTATACCTATTGGAGGCCTTGATTAGTCTTGTGTATTTATTATTTTTCTCTTTTACTTATTTGTTGGAGATGTTTTGACATGTTAGGTATGTGCCCCATGGAGTGTCAAACATGTCATGTCATACGATTGTTAAGACACAGAAAGGGCACATTTCCATATGTGTCTACGCTAACCATAACATATGCAATAAGTTTCGAATCTAAAACATTTGGAGGCTATGATTTATATATCTCAAAAGACCTCCACTACTGTAATTCCAAAATTTGGAACTATGAAAGTTAAAAACAAAAAAAGTGATTCGAGAATATAAAGCTTCGTTCACTCATGGAAAAAAGAAAGAAAATGAAAAAACATAAAATATACATGCACAAACCTTGGAGACCCGACTTCAAATTGCTCTATTACATGCAATTTTGTAGTCTATGCTAAAGTAATAGAGGCCCTCGTCCGATGTTTATTATCTTGCCATTTTTCCACCAAAGTAAATATGGTCATGTATCAAAATTTCAATCCTAATATTCAGGCGCGAAAAAAAAAAAACCGACTGCTGTCAACACATACTAGAAGTAGAAATATGTAGGCGAAAATCGGAGAAAATTCACAAATAAAGAACTCACAGCGAAAACCATGAAATGTAGAATAGCTGATTTAAGCTAATAAGTTAGTTGCTAAAAACCAATGAGAAAGCGAGAAGACAACAAATATATGAATATATTGACGAAATGGGCAAAAATTCACAAGCAAATAAGTCATATCAGAACCCAAATTTTTTTTTAAAAAAAAAATCACTTGTCTGAATGATAAATTATTAATAAAAAACCAAAAGAAAAATTTAACGAGGATTAAAAAAATAAAAAATCTTACTTTTTCAAGGCCGTAAGAAGAACATGCAAATTATACAAAACCCGTTTAAAATAGACGAGAAAATCAAAATCCACACAAAAATTACTGGCATGCATGTCTATACGTGACTGTTTTATGATGTATAAGAAATTGAATTGAACAGATGATCTTGATTCGCAGATCCATACAATACATTTAATTAAAACTTAGAAGACCTGATACAAATTCCACAGATACATTCATCTCATGCATAAAATAGTGAATGGGTGTGTGAGAGATGACGGAATAGAGATCAGAGAAATTATATACCTCCAATTCGCGGAACGGTTTAGTATGCGGCGGCGGCGGCGGCTAGAGCTGACGGATATCGAGAGTGAGAACTCGAGAGAATATAGCTTCTTGTCTCGACTCTTGAGCGTTACAATGGAATTATGGTGATGTTTATATCAGATAGTTCCAAAGAAACAGTTTTTTTTTTTTAATTGCATGAAAGGTCGGATTCAAAATCGTTGGGATATGCCCCTAACCTAAAAAAATAGCACCACACGTCCCCAACGAAGAAATAGGTATCGTAGGTCCCTCTTCACACTTTTCGTCAGTTTTCTCCGTTAAAAGCCAAAATTGAAATGTACACGCTATATTTCTCCAAAAAACGCAACTGAAAATGGCAGGGTTAAAATTGTAACTCTATTGCACACTTCCCTCCATTTTTCCTCATGATTCTTATTGATTACTTTTGTTCTGATATGTACTTTATCTTCACTGCAATTAGCTCTCTCTTATCATCATCTTCTCTCATTTTCTACTGCAAACATGGTAGGGAGGGTATGCCGTTCTTACATCACTTTCTGATCCACTCCTACTTACAACAATCCCATTACCATCGCCTACCTCCTCATCGCCAATGCATCTAAAATTGCTCGAGTTAATAATATTTCCAATGTTAGCGTGCTTTCTGTTGACACTCTCGTCGTCGTGCCCATCAATTGCTTCTGCTCCGGTGCTGATTCAAGGTACAAGGTGAGACGTATTTATCGTTGACGAATGATACCTACTAGGCACTAACCACCTGAGAGGCCATGGAAGCTAACAATCCTTACGATTTTTGCAATTTGGTGATGAATTTGAGACTCAATGTTCCTCTTTGGTGTGCATGTCCCACTTCAAATTAGATGGCGGCCGACTTCAAATACCTCCTTACTTACGTAATTAAGTAGGAAGATTCATACAGTTATATCGCCGATGCATTCTCCGCTCAATTTCGGGTGAAAGCGTCAACCCCAAAATTTTTGCCTAGCTGTAGTCCTTGATGTTTTTAGAGATTCAAGAACAGATCAAGGACAAGAAATTGATTCTTAGTATTGATGATATGGACATATTTAAAGGTACCAGTCTGAAATTGCTAGCCTTTTAACAGCTCTTGCAGCAACATCAGGAGTTGCAGGAAAAATTCTCCAATTGCTTAATTTGGAGAGAGAAAGCGCGTTGTGTCCAATTTTAGTTTTTAACGCAGAAAATTGACATAAAGTGTGAATAGGGACCTACGATGCATATTTCTTCATACGTTGAGGACGTGTGATGCTATTTTTTTAGGTTAGGGGCATATTCCCAAAGATTTTGAAACGTTAGGAACCTTTCATGCAATTATCCATTTTTTTTAATCAAACCCTTGTTTGAGTTTTTATTATATATATATATATATATATATATTGTATAAATATATTTTTTTAGATTATAAATTTTAGATGTAAAATACGGTTACGATATGATGATCAAAAAGTAGATAGAAATTGTGAGTCCTATGAAATGTGAGGATAAAAATGATATCTGACCAACTTATAAGTACTTATAAGCACTAAAAAACATGCTCTAAAACTCTAAATAATAGAAAGTACAAATTTTGGAAATAAGGTAAACCCCACTTCTATACAACAAAAACGAAAGTACAACTTAACCAATTTTGTGTAGGATTGTTATGTTAATCATTATGTGTTGTGTAGAGTATAAGAGTACTTCATAGGCTCACTATTACTTACATACTTTCTCTCATCATCAAAACAAGTTAGTGTCGGTCCAAATCTTGTCCGAGGGACATCTCATCTTTCATTAATATATAAAATCAAATGCATAGGAAGATAGACATTAGCAATAGCCCTTAAGTTAAGAGGTGAAGACCCATATTGCTCAAACCTTCGTCAATATCATCTTTAACTAAATTTTTTCTCTTTTAGTTCTATCATTGATCTAGAAGCTAAAGATGTTGAATAACATCTCAATCCTTATTTGATTTACTCATTGAGCTCCATTAACCATATTTAAAGAACTAGTGGCCTCTTGATCATTTTTGTTCTCCAAAGTGGATAATTAATAGATCCTGAATTATCTCCATGCGCTATCTCTCTCCAAAGTGGATAATTAATAGATCCTCAATTATCTCCACGCACTAACTCTCTGATGGTATAATGTAACTTGCTACTAATTTTGACCCAACAACTTTTAAAAATGATCGAAAATATCATGTTTGACCTGAGATTTCCCCGATCATCAAAAGTAGAATTTGTATTGACTTGAAGAATATTATCATTTGAAATTCACTACATATCACCCTCTACATTTTGGTGACACTAGACACATTTAAATAGTCTTGTAATACTTTTGGAGTCCTATTTTTTTTAGCTTATTTACTACGTGTTATCATGATAATCAAACTAATGAATTTTGACAACGCAACTCAATTGTGACATACTAAAGTTTAGTAACTCAACTTAAATTTCAATAAAAGTTTGATAGGTCCAATTCTTGCCAAGAGTATATCAAAATGTCATTTCAAGTCATAATAAGAATTGTTACGCTTCAACCTCGCGACTAGAGAGCTTGTTAAAAGTACATTGAGAAGAATGAATTTAAAGCCTGAAAGTCAATCAAAAGTCGTCAAAGAGGCAACCCAACCTAGCTTAGTGGAGATCCGAAGATCTAGGTTCAAAGAGACAACTGGCATTTGTACGGTTTAGTTAGCATTGGAGAGTATTTTAACTCTTGCACATTCTTATGATGAGACAATGCACATATATTGTAGGGTTAGCTTTTGCTTTTAATGATTCAAGTAAGTATGGAGCAGATAAATTTACTCATTATAGAAATTACCTATGTGAGTGAGAAGGGACCACTTCTATGAAAATTTTGTAGGTTGAATTCTCTAACACTCGTGATACCATGTGATGTGCAGGGCTAAAATAGATACAAACGTGGGCAAACTATGTATAGAGGAAATATTATGTGGCTTCTATTGCCTTGGTTTACACGAACGACTTATAGTTCAAGGTATCATGATCATTGATTAGTCAAGTAAATTCGATATACTTTCAACATGGAAAGTTCAAATTAAAAATTACTTATTCGAATGCAGTTTTTCTTCATCTATAAACCGAATGATATTTTTTGCTCTGATTTAGTAAATTTCTCATTCATGTCATTGTTGGAAAAGGTTAAGTGTGAATGAATAATTTTTTTCTTCATATTTAAAAAGAAAATAATGATGAAATTTTGATTTGGATGATATTTAAATTTAGTAAGTTGTATCTCAAAAGGTCATATTTTTAAAATGTTCGGTAGAGATTTTTACCAAAAAAATCCATTTTTTTGCCTACAATTTTTGACTTTTCAACCTTTTTTACACTACAAAAAAATTTGAAAAGTCAAAAAGTAACCAAAAAAACCAATTTTTCCCCAAAAAAAACTCTACCGAACAAGCCCTTAATTTAAGAAACTTTTGTCAAATAGTTGTGACTTTTAAGTTAAAAGACTTTTTGTCCAAGAGTTGTATCCATTCTTCAATGATTTCAATCTTTTGTGTTCATATAGTTTCAATATAATTCTCACATTTTGTTGAAAAGTTATAACATTTATGAGAGGCCTTGACCTCTTGATGAATGGCCACATCAAAATGCTATATTTAGGGCATTCTAATAGTTTCTGAATTGTAATTGAGAATGTTGTACTTTAAATAAGTAGAGATATACAATATATATAGGATGTAATATGAATAATGCTATGATCATGAAGTGACATCCAAACATAAGTCTGTATAGTATACAATTAGAAAGGCAATTATTGATTACTTTCTATAATTACAAATATTGGGTACCAAATGGTTTCTTGTAATTATGGTCTATCATGCCTCCACAAGATTGAGCTTCCGTCAAGGACGCCAATCTTGCACCTGTGATCATAAAAGAGCTTGGGAGCCAGTGGTTTTGTTAGGGAGTCGGCTAGTTGATCAGTTGTGTGGACATGAGCAACACGGAGCTGACATTTTGTTACTTGATCTCGGACAAAGTGGAAGTTTATGGCAATGTGCTTCATGCGAAAGTGAAATACTGGATTGGTAGATAAGTACGTGGCGCCTACATTGTTGCAATATATTGTCAAGGTGGAGAGAGTTGACACACCAAGTTCACTTAGTAGGTTGGTTACCTAGTTAAGTTAAGCTAAAGTAGAAGCAATGGCGTAATACTCGATTTCAATTGATGAATGGGATTTAGTTTTTTGTTTCTTAGAGGACCAACTTACGGGATTAGCTCCGAAGAAGACAACATAAGCTGTTGTGGATGTACAATCGTCAGAGTTTTCTGCCCAGTCTGCATCGACAAATGCTTGTAAGGAGAGTGAAGAGTTTTTACGAACAAAGATAATGTGATAGAGATTGTCTTTTAGATAGCTGCCCAGTGAATTGAATAGGCTTTACGCATGAATTGCAATAATTTGCAGACTACAAAAGAGATGTTCGACTTTGTCAAGGATAGATATTGCATGTATCTTATGGCTTGGCGGTATGTTGTAGGATTTGTTGAAGGACTTCCATCATAGAGCTAGAGCTTTTTAGATAGAAATAGACCGAACGATGTAGAAATAGCTTACACTCTTAGAAAATAACTTAAGCCATCAAGGTCTTTGAGAGAGAAACGATTAGCTAGATTTTGGATGAATTTCTGAGTGTTGACAGTATCATTACCAGTCATAATATCATCAACATAGACTAGAAGATACATCAAGTGTCTTTAGTCTTTACAGATGAAAATTGAGTTGTCTGTGTAGGGAATTGTTGAAGCCTTTAGCTATTAAGAAGGACCATTGTTCATTATACCAAGCTCTTTGGTGCATGTCCAAGACCATAAATAGCTTTGTTTAGTTTGCATATGTGTCATAGAAATTAAGGATGGATAAACATGGAGGTTGTTGCATAAAGACATCATCTGTTAGTGAGTCTTGCAAAAAAAAAATTATTTATATCTGGTTTCCTCAGTGACCATCCTTTGAATAAACAATGTGTGAATAAATAGCGTATTGTAGTTGGCTTTAACAACTGGGCTAAATGTTTCACCAAGTCAACTCTCCGATCTTTGATGAAAACACTTGGCAACTAGATTTGCTTTATGTCTAGCAATTGTGCCATCTGGGTGTCTCTTAATTCTATAAATCCACTTGCAGCCTATGATGTTCTGTGTTTTGTTTGGGGTACTAAGGTCCAGGTGGAGTTATGGAAAAGAGCGTCATACTTCTCACACATAGTTGTACGCTATTTGAGAAGTATTTGAGCTTGGGATATAGAATTGTAGGTTCAACCTCTATTGATGGTTCTAGGGTTGTATGAAGGTCAAGAATTTTGTTTGGATTAAAAAATATTGTGCTTTGAGTGAGTGACTATCTGTGGACTAGATTGACAAGATGGGCTCGTTGGGAGAGAGAGATTGACATTGCTAGAATTAAGAGACATAATTACCTAATCAAGGGAATTATTCACGGTTGTATCCTTGGATGTTGGTGAATTAGATGACAATAGTTGTATGGTAGTTTCGTCGGATAAGGATTGTGAATTAAATGGTGGATGTAGAATATCTTGTACTGAGTTTGGAGAGGGTATCATATGCTTAGAGGATGTGGATGGAGAAATTGTAGGGCTGAGAGATGGATTAGGGTGGTTGGAATTTGTCATAGGATTATAGGATACAAATTATATGGAGAGTAAAATGAAAATGAGATGTTATTAGAGAGATATTTATTGGAATTTTGTAAAGAAGCGTCATGAGGGGTAGTCGGGAATGGAGGGTAGAGAAGAACTTGACTCAAACCATTGTGTTGATGCATTCTTAGTGACACGAAGTTCATTTGGAGAAAGTGTTTGGTATGGGAAGATGTATTCAACGAATTTGACATGGCGTGATAGAAAAACTTTATGAGTGTGCGAGTCACAATATTGATAAGCATTGTGTGGAATACAATATCCAATAAATATACACGGTCTGGACTTTGGTTCTAATTTGTTAACTGAATACGGCCTTAACCATTGAAAACATAAACATCCAAATACCTTTAATTTTTGAAAATTAGATGTGTTCTAAAAGATTTTTTCAAAAGGTGTCTCTAATTGTAACATGGGAGTAGGCATTAGATTTATCTGATAAGTGGTTGTTTGGAAAGCTATTGTCCAAAATTTTAGAGGCATTGAGGCTTGATGAAGAATGGTGAGTTATATGTCTACAATGTGGCAATGTTCACGTGTATATGGAGATGATTTAAGGTGTTGAATGCCATATTTTGGATAGAATATGGATATGATTTGATATTTGCCACAGACATATGAGATTGTTTTAATTGCTACTATTTTAAATTTTACACAAATTTCAAGTACTTCATATTATAATTTTAGTGGATAGAGCCACTTGTATTTTGTGAAATAATAATCAACAAACACAATGTAGTAGCAAAAATAATCATGGAAAGTGATTGGTGCAGGATCCCAAAACATCTGAATAAATTAGTGTAATGAGCTCAGTACAAACTAAAAATGAAACGTCAAATAAGAGTTTATGACTTTTATTACATAAACAAACTTCGCAGTAAAAATTGAATGAATTTGTTCAAGATATTGGAAGAGAAAATTGAGAATATTTTTTTTTTGTTGAATTCTTGTTGATGGATGACCTAGTCGTTGATGCCATACATTTGGAGAAATAACCGTCGAAGTTGTGTAGGATGATGGTTTGGTGATTGAAGAGACGATAGTTAATGGCCACGCATAAATGTTCCCTCTACTCCGGCCTTGGACCAAGGATGCCCCTGTGCTCAAATTCTTGACAAGAGACATATAAAAAAATCTCTAATAGGCGTGTTGTTTTGTTTGCATAATTGGGAAACATAAAGCAAATTTTTTTTTTTTAATTAGGAGAGCACACATGAAATCATTTAGTTTAAAAAAAAAATTAGAGAATGAAGAGTAGTAGAATCGATATCAGAGATAGAAATATTGTTAATGTCCCCAACCATGATATCTTCATTACCATTGTAGTGTGAGTGCATAAAAAGATTTTGAATGTATGATGTGATATAGCGCAAGGCTCCAGAATCGACTATCTAATTATTATTTCTTGCATTTGATTCATTGGCAGTATGGTTAGCTTGATGCCAATTTATCAAAAAAAAAAATTGGCTTAGGTCATATGACCTACAGTCTGTCGTAGATTGATCAGGTTTGTCGCATAACTAAAAAATTACTTTGGGACAAATTTGACTCATGTTTGGACACCTGTTGAAAATATGATGGATTTGGGCAAAAATTTCAGCTAGAGTGTAGAAATTATTTTCTTGTTGTAGTCGATTTTTGGTACTTTCTCATAGTTGGAAATGCCCTGAAAACTTGTTCATCTAATGACGCGGTGAACATTGTTGCTAAATTATTCGGCTTGTCCCATCCCTTGTTGTTTGTCTTTTGGTTAAATTGAGCAGTTATAGGAGTTTCAACAATTTTCTTAGATTCATCCAACTTTATATAAGTTTTCGATCCTGAAGTTTATCATATAACTCCTCAAATGCTATTGCTCAGACTATTGAGAGTATAGACAATCACTTCTTCATCACTAAGAAGGCGTCCAATCATAGTTAATGCATCGATGATATACTAAGTCCACATATATTGTGAAATAGAACTGCCATTCTGTTTGGTTTTCATCAAAGTTGATATCAGTGTTAGCATTTGAGTACTGGATTTGATTGCAAAGATTGTTTCCAGTTTTGACCAAGCTTCAGTTGCGGTGTTGCAAATAGTGATCAATGGGGCAATTGTGCTATTGACTGAAGCTTGAATGGCCGATAACACCAATCGATCTTGTCGCAACTAGAGTTTGTGTGCATGATTCGTTTCCTGCTTTCCTTCGATATTGACAATCATTTTAGGTGGACTTGTAAGAGATCCGTTGACATAGCCTATCAAGTCATACCTAAATAATAGATTAGAAAAATGAGATTTCCATGAAGCGTAGTTTCAGCCCTTGGAAATTTTGAAAGAGATATGTGACGCTGCATTAAGAGAAATGAGGGTTGATGTTTGTGTTTGATTGTTATTTCCAGAGGAGAGGACAACTCGAATTTCAGTAGGCGAGTTGCACAAGATGACAACATGATGAAAATTTGAGAGAGATGAGAAGTTGTGTCAAGGACGATTGAGCGGAGGAAAATGATAAAATGGATGGTAAGATATTTCCTCAATGGCAAATAAGCTATGATATCATAATAATTTCTGAATTGTAATTGAGAATGACAATATATATATATGCTATAATATGATGTTGTTATGATCGTGGACTGACATCCAAACATAAGCATGTACAAAATACAATTAGGAATGTAATTACTGCAATTATGGAATGAGATTACTTCCTAGCATTACAAATATTGGTACCAAAATGGTTTTCTTTCACATTCTAAGAAGTATTTTCTACATAATAAAATTGATTTTTCTCCCTCAATTTTTTTTCAAATAAATCTCTTTATTGTGTAAAATTTATATTAAAATATTTGTGTCAAAGTTCTATGATAAATTGTAAGGCCCAAAAATCATCAGACATTTTAAGAATATAAACTATTTAACAGATCTAATAAAATAAAGATGCAAGAAATGTAAATGAACACAAGATTTGTTTCGACCGAAGTCATATAGGGTCAGTGACCATAATCTAACACCTATATTCTATGTTGAGCATCCACAAAGTAGAATCTGCTCTAAGCACTTATTAATCGACCAAACGACAATGAAAGTGTACACTATGTCAGAATTACAAGTATCAGAAACCACTAAGGCCAAACTCAAGAAAAAACCCCAACAATCTCCAAAAAGTTATTCTTCACCAAGAACACTAGAAAACATTTCCACCTCTTATCCGATAGCCAAAGATTGTAGAATCGAAGTTTTTAATCTTTATCACCCAGAACCAGAGAACCCAAAAGAAAATGAAAAAAAAAATCGGAGGAGAAGAAGATTTCACAGAGAAAACAACTGAGAGAATATCTCTATGTACACAAAATTGCCTAAAAAATGAATAATCTGAAAAGTCGAGTCAACCAAGAAGTATATAATAGAAGCCAAAGAGATTTTATCCAAGGACAGCCCGACATCCACGTGTCAAGATCCCATGCCAGACACCCACTGAAAAAGACGCGATTTTCAATTAGCAACTATAACCAATTTTGGGTTGCAAACACGTTTTTTTCCAACATTTCCACCTTGCTCCCAAGAATTGGTTGATCAACTTGTGCTTAAAGAGCTTCATCCAATATTATATCATATGCTCACATGCAGAAATTAAAAAATAGAAAACACAATTAATCAGATTCAACCCTGATGAATTGAAAAAAGCTTCAAACAATTTTTGAATTTATTTAAAGGAATGACTTTAGTACCCATATCAGAAGGGTTAAATTAAGTTGCAATCTTTCCCAATTTCAGAACACTTTTAGATATAATCTCCCTAATAAAATGATATTTGATATCTATATGTTTTGATCTATCATGAAAATTTGAATTTTTACTCAAATGAATAGCACTTTGATTATCAGAAAACAAGACAACATTATCATCAACAAAGCCAACTTCCTTTAATAAATCACTAAGCCAGATTCTACTTAGCTTTAGGAGAAGAAATGGCAACTACATTTTGAAGCTGAGATTTCCAACTAATTAAAGTACCACACAAAGTGAAATAATATGCTGGAGTGGATCTCTTGATATCCCTATCCCAAATAAAATTAGAATCAGTATAACCTTTCAAGATTACACCTTATTTACATTTTCTGAAGATCAATTCCAACATAGAAGTGCCATTTAAGTATTTGAGAAGCCACGTAAGAGCTTCCAATGGCATTCACCAGGATTAGCCATAGATCTACTTAACACATTAATGTTATGAGCAAGATCAGGCCTAGTGTAAATTATAAGATATACATAACAAATCCAACCACATTAACATAATGAACTCTTTTCATTCTATCAAACTTTTCTTTAGTTTTAAGACAAATCAGAAGACATTTTAAAATGAGCAGTAAGAGGTAAGCTAACATGTCTGGAATTAGACATGGCAAACTTTTCAAGTATCTTTCTCACATAAGAATGCTGATTTAGAATTAACAAATCATTTTCTTATCTCTTTGAATTTGCATTTCTAAGATTTTTTTGCAGCACCTAAATCTTTCATATGAAATTCAGAATTCAATTTTTCTTTTGTTTTTTGAATTTCATCTTTGTTATGACTAGCTAATAACATATCATCAACATAGAGAAGCAGATAAAGAGAATTAGCCCTACCAGAACCCCTACAGTAGAGACAAGAGTCATATTTGCTCATTTGAAAGCCAAGATCATGTACAAAAGTATCAAACCTTATGTACTATTTCTTTGGGGCTTGTTTCAGTCCATACAAAGACTTTTAAAGAAGGCAGACCATATCAGACTTACCATTCACCTTAAAACCTAAAGGTTTCCTCGTATAAATGGTTTCATCTAACTCACCATAGAGAAAAGTAGTTTTCACATCTAACTGATCCAATTCCCATACAAATTGGGTTACCAAGTTTGGCCTTATATCTAACATTGATTTCACCACCTTCTCATTCTTTTAATTTGAAAATCTATTTACAATCAATTACCTTTTGATTTTTAGTTTTTTCTATTAGAACCCAAGTATTATTCAGAAGAAGTGAACTCATTTATTCTTCCATGACCATTTTCTATTTCAAAGACTCTTTACAAATTATAGATTCTTCATAAATGATTGGTTCATTATTAGTTTCTTCTTGATATGTAAGAAAAGAGACAAAATTACCATCATTAAACCTGGCATGCGGTCTGATCTGCCTTTCATGTCTATCTCTAGTGAGTTGGTGCTCACTAATAGACAGAGGTGCAGGATCACAAGGATTCTCATTCACCTCTTCCTTATTTTGAAAATCATTTTCAGGATGATCCAAGTTCTCTCTTTCTTCCATGTCTTTATTTTCAAAATTAGAAGACTCCACCCCAATTCTAATATCTCTATCTTGCAAACTTACATTGTTTTGTTTAAAACAAGGCATTAGTGATTCATTAAAAACCACATCCCTCCTTATTATGACTTTATATCATTTATCTTCTTTAACCCAAAATCTAGCCTTCATATTTTCCCCATAACCCAAGAAAATACATTTAAGAGACATTGGCTCCAACTTACCAACACTCTGGTGTGAGCATATGCAACACAACAAATAATTTTGATGTGAGAATAGTTCACATGTCTTTTTGACCAAATTGCCTCAAGTACTCTAAAGTTTATAGCACTAGAGGGGTTTCTATTTACCAAATAGGCAACAGTCATTATTGCTTTACCCCAAAACAATTTTGGCCAACCAAAAGTTAAAATCATGCACTTACTTTGTTTAGAAGAGTTGTATTTATTTTTTCATCAATTCCATTTTGCTGAGTAGCATAAGTCACCGATTTATGTCTCAAGATTCCATGAATTTTACAAAACTCATTAAACTCATAATTGCAAAATTCAAGGCCATTATCTGTTCTTAACACTTTAATTTTATGATGAATTTGATTTTCAATTTGAGTTCTCCAAGTTTTGAAAACAGAAAATGTTTCATCTTTTGTTTTTAACCAAAAAAAAACACAAGTCTTTCTAGAAAAATCATCAATGATCAACAAATATTATTTAAAACCAGATTGAGTACACACAGAAGCAGGGGCTCATAAATTAGCATGCAAGTAGTTAAGTAATTTCCTAGATTTATGAACTCTAGGCAATAAGGAAAGATTGATTTTACAAGAAGTAATGTCACAAAGATTGATTTTACTAAAAACACTTTGATTGTGTAATGATTTTAGGCCTTTTGAACTAATATGCCCTAACATTTCATGCCATGGTTTGGTTAAAACATTTTTCCATTTGAAATTCTGCTTATAGAAAATAGTTTTGCTTTTAGAAAATATAAACCACGTCTCTTCTGGGAATTTATGATCAAATCACTATACCTAAAGATTTTTATTTGTCCCTTTCCAATTCTTATGTCAAATGCCATATCATTTAAGACACCTAAAGATATTAGGTTTATCTCAACTTCTGGCACAAACCTGGTTCTTTCAATGACTAAAGTTGTTCCATTTTTCTAAAATAATACAAACAAGTCATATTCCATTTATATTGCAAGTCATATCATTTTCCATAACCATTTGCCTACCATTTTTTTCTGAAAATTAGTGAACCAGCTTTTGTTTGGACACATGTAAAAAGTACACCCTGAATCAATGATCAATTCTTGATTCAAGTGCGTTTCAGAATTGACCAACACCATGCAATTTTCAAACTATTCTTCATTGTAAGCTAAAACTGCAATACACTCTTTAACACATTTTTCTTTTAATTCATTTTGCCTTTTGAAACTCTTTTACGAAATGACCTATTTTTCGATAAAAGTAGCACTTCTTCCCTTTTGCATTATTCTTAAGCTTTCCTTTATTCTGATTCTTCATTTTTTTTCCTCAAAATTCTCCTTTTTAGAGTGAAAAATTAGATTTACCATTATTTTTTCCATTCGCAACTAAGGGTTCTCCTCTCAAATTTTCTTTTAATTCAATTTTTAACTATAGGTCTTTGTTTCTAAAGGCACTTATTATTATGTCATTAGTTAAAGTATCACTAACATACTCTAAAGTATTTTTCAAGTATTTATGCCTATCACTTATAGAGTTTAACAAGACAACAATCAATTGATTTTGTGATAATTTTTCATCACAATTGGCAAGATCTTAGGACATTTTGATAAATTTATTCATATTTTCATCCAAATCAAGAGAAGAATCTATTTTAAAAGAGAAGAATTGTTTTGAAAAATAACACTTGTTTGAAATAGTTTTAGTCACAAAGTGGGACCGGAGTTTGGCCCACAATTCAGCAACAGTTTTGTTTTTCCAATTGTTTTTATCACATTTTCAGATAAGTGTGAGATAAATTGTACTTCATAAATTTTTTTTAATTTAGATTTCTTAAAAAATGACATATCATCATGCCAAGAGTCATCAAGAGCTTTAGCACATCTTTGTTGCATTAAAATAACTTTTAATTTTCAACCCCACATCTTAATATATTCCATTTGCCATCAAAATTGTTGAGTTCAAATCCTGTTGAAGTCATTTTAATTTTTTTTCCAAAAAAACACTTAATCAATAAGTTTATAAAATAGTAAAGTGTTTAAACAAGACTTTTGCAGACAAAATTCACACATAATATATTTCAACCTTTTATTTCTTTTATAGCAATAAAAATAACACTATTAATCTGTAATCACATAGACAAGAAATTTTCATGCAATTATTCATATACAAAATGTTAAACCACATGTCAAATATTACATTTCCGTATTGAATTTATCTCAGATTCTCAAAGCCTCGAAAGAGCCTTGGACAAATAATAGTCTCTAGGGAGATTCTTGTGAACAGAATTTAAGGAAAACAAAAAAGGAACAAGATTATCATACCAAAATTAACTACAAATGCTACAAATAGGATATATCTCACCAAAAAAGTTATATCTGTAAAGAACGTTGAATTTTACTGTAGACCCGTTATCAAGAAAGTCAGACCTGAGCTCTGATACCACTGTAAGGCCAAAAAATCATCAGACACTTCAAGAATATAAACTATTTAACATATATAGAAAAATAAAGATGCAAAAAATATAAATGAGCATAAGATTTGTTTCGACCAAAGATCTAAAAGTTCGGTGACCATAATTTAACACCTACATCCTCTGTTGAGCATCCACAAAGTGGAATATGCTCTAAATACTTATTAATCAACCAAACGACAACAAAAGTGTACACTAATGTCAGAATTACAAATATCAGAAACCACTAAGGCCAAACTCAAGAAAACTCCAACAATCTCCAAAAAGTTACTGTTCACAAAGAACACCAGAAAACTTTTCCACCCCTAATCCGACAACCAAAGATTATAGAACCCAAGTTCTTAGTCTTTATCACCCAGAACCAGAAAACCCAAAAGATAAAGGAAAAAAAATCAGAACAAGAAGAAGATTTCACAAGAAAACAACTGACAAAATTGCCATATCTCTCTATACATGAAGCTGCCTCAAAAATGAATTATCTGGAGAGTCAAGCCAACTAAGAGACGTATAATAAAAGCCAAAGAGATTTCAACAAGTCAGTTAGACATCCACGTGTCTACATCCCATGCCAGATGACCACTAAGAAAGGCGCATTTTGAATCAGCAATTATAACCATTTTTTGTAGCAAACACGTTTTCCCAACATAAATGCATAAGTTATGTTCATTGGTCCTATGCGACTAGTGATGGCAACGAGGTGGATTCGGATCGGATCGGTCTGATCCGTATCCGCCCCGTAATAATTATAAGAGATCAAAATCTGCAGATTGATCCGTATTTGATCGGGGCGGATCAGAGCACTGATCCGCATACTGATCTATTTTTTTTTCTTTTCATCATCAACAAGGCAAAGATTTTTGCAATGCCGTTCCCACTAACCAATTCCAATTATATTTTAAAAAGCAAAAGAAGCAAAGTAGGAAAAATAATCAATTATGGGATCCTATTCATATGCAAGATTACCACATTCTTTACCATTTCCACGTCCATTAACCCTAATCAAACACATAAGAATCCAATTCCCAATCTTACCCAAAACCCATCTAAAAACCACCTCAATCCAGTCTCAGCCACACTAAAATCCTCAAAAGGATTTAGACCCACCTCAAAGAAGCTCAAAAAATCAAAAACATTGAAAAAAAATGACTACACCGACGAAGAAAAAGAGGACGAGCAAGAACAATGTGTTATTCCAAAAATCGTTACCAACCGATTACAAAATAAATAAATAAACTGAAGTCAAGAACCAAATATACCCAAAAAGAAAGAAAATAGAAACAAAAAAAAAAGTTAATTTTTTACTGTCAAAGAAGAACGAAAATGGGCTGGGTGGGCGGTTGTTCCTTTTCTTTCTTCTTCTTTTCTCCTTCTTTTATCTACTTTCTCGGATGTAAGGATGTTTATCTTACGTTCTTCAGCTGGTGGTGGGTGGGCGGCTGATATGATTTTGTGGGTTGGGACTATGAATTGTGGACAAGACAATATAATTTAGATATAGGAATTAGGAAATTTTGAATTGCAGCCCTTGCCCCAAATCTTTGAACTTTTGTAAATTTAATCCCTATAATTTTTTTTAAACGAGGCGGATCACAAATATCTGCCCTGCTGATCCGTGGATCGAGAATTTTTCGCTCCATTCGGATTAAGTATCCATCGGGTTTGGGGCGGATCAAATATTTTTGTCATCTCTATATACGATCGATGATGTCTTTGCTTAGTAGGAACGAAATCTTTTCTATCTTGAGAGACAATTACTCTTAAAATTTAATATCTAAAGAGAGCAAATTTTTTTAAATTAGAAGAAATTGTAAATTCGATTGGCTCGAATTATTTTTCTAGTTACTTCTTTAAATAAAATAAACAGTGACTTCAATTTATTGTGTTTATCGATTCAATTTTTTGCAATAGCAAATTATGATATTTCAATGAACTACATCAAGTTGGGATACCTGGATATAAAAAAAATAAAAAATAAAAAATTAACATAAACATTTTAAAAATTAAAATCTTGTGAAGGCCTCAACCACCAAACAACACGCCCCAATCAACATTTTATTTAAAATAAAGACTCACGTGGACTGCTGGCCTAGGATGTCTAGTCCCACACAATCCATGAATTTTCTTAAGTAGACCCATGACACGGCCTTGCTAAACACTTATAAACTTAGGTGAAACATGTCGTGTCAAGTCAATTCACTTTACACTTTCTATATTCGAGGGTTTATCTCTAAACTGATACCGGAGCTTGCTAATTCCATTTAATGAAAAGAAAATTTTATTTCAATTTTGGTTTGGGTTGGCAAAACTTTACATGGCTATCTTTATGTTTATAATTGTGGCTGCCAAAATTTTATACATTACATCACTCAATTACTAAATAAATTCATTCTTAATGTGGCTTTCAAAATACAATTAGATAAGTCCAGCATCATTTTCTAGACAAATGTACTTTAATTAGTCTTCTAAGATAACAAAGCCAAATCTTGATTCTCTCTTATTGCTAGTAATGATGGGTTGACATCTTCTTCTTCGCTTACACTGGACAATTATAACATATTTGTTTTAAATCTTCTTATTTAAAAGATTAAATTATTAGATAGAAATCATTTACATGTATTTATATTAATCTCGTATTCAACACCTATATTTTTTTTTAATCAAAAGTTTGATACGTGTGCACAATTTTCACAATTGAATAACAGTAATACTTGAATCTAAATTTTTTACATTTAACAAAGAGTCGATGAATAGCTCGCCAGTTGCAAGTTGCCCTTTTTCTTCCTATCACTATGTCAGTCAAATGGATCAATGCATGATCAATTTTTAATAATTCAAACTTTTAAATAAAGTATTTTAGCATTATGTAATATGTTGAAACTGAATAAAATTGGACATCTTTTTCCTTTAATTCTCTCAAATTCATATCACAAAAAACGTGTTTAAGAATGTGTGGGACGAAGTATTAACTGCATGTTTGGTTTTGCTATATAAAAATAAGTTTTTAATATATTTTGATAAAAGTTGATAAAATGTATGGTTGAAAAATAGATAAAATTTGTGGGTTTAATAAAATATGTAGTTAAAATTAATTGTTTACTTTGACTTAAATTTTTTATCAACTTTTTAACTAAATCAGACGAAGGGTAAATAAGATTAGGACAAATATTAGTATTTTTTTGTATTGTTGAATACTCCACAATCACTTTATCAAATGGGTAATTAGTGGGTATTAGATGGAATGAGTGGAGGTGGGAGCTATGACTATTAAACCCCATCTAATCTCCCATTTAATATATTAAATAAATATTATTATTTGTAAAGGTGTTAAAGACAAGAATTATACCACGATTTTCTCGTTCATGAAAACAATTTCTCAACTAAATATCTTTTTGTTCCTTCCAGATGTCATTTATTAATAGTAAACCATTACAATCAACATCCCCCATATTGATATACTCTTCTGGATGCGTATAGTACAACTCTAGTCCCTGAAACAGCTACATACTAATTAGTAAATACGATACTACAACTTACATTAAGGCGTTATACACGACCTTATACAAGCTAATTCACGTTTAAAATGTTAAAAGATAAAATCTCACATTAATTAAATATCGAATCTATAACCAACATTATCTTAATAAAATTAACATTTTAAGATGGAATCTTAAGATGTATTATAGTATCAAAGCACGTTAAGCTCTAACGAACAAATTAATCCATTTAAAATATATCTTGTAGGACATATCAAAAGATAAAATCCCACATCGAACATACCCTCTTCTTACCTAAAATAAAAGAAAATATGTCATAAAGCTAGAAGGTATATTTCACTTAATTAGAATGTCCTGTGTATAAATATCATTATATGTAAGTCACAACTTTAGATTTATTAAAACTAATTACTTAAAAATGAACACTAATTAAACAGAAACAAGTGAAGGTTTAAAGCTTTTAAAGAGAATGTTATTACTTATAATATATTAGCTTAAGTTTTTTATGAAAATTTTGAATTTGACCTGACTATGAACCCAACACCATACGAAATAAGAATCGAGGCATGGACCTTATTCAATATATGTGAGGAAACGTGTTTACAATATTATCATTTCTATTCAACGATCGTAAGGAGTTTTTCATGCTAGTCTTACAAAAAAGTAAATACGTCTGTCTTCATCAAATATTAAATCTCTTCTCCTCAACTCTATCTTCTCCTCTCTTTTGCAAAATTCATGTGTTGAATTCAAATCGTAGCCCTCATATGTATTTTTTTTAATCTTACGGTCAGATTTTACAGTGAGTAAGCGGTATATAAGCGAGAGAGAGAGAGAGAGAGAGAGAGAGAGAGAGTGTTTCAAAATCTCACGTCAGTTGCAGTCAAAGAGGAATGAGAGCATGGTAACTTATTTCTAGACAAATAACTACTTTTGTGTAATATGCAAGTAAACTTTTGAATGCATGGCTGTCTATTTCTACTCACCTAACCAAGTAAAACGACGTAGCATCATAAAAATAAATAAATAAAGACATTTTATACCTTTATTTATAATGTTAAACAGGTCAAACATTAATATTGATTTGTACCAAACATAGGCAATCTAGAATTCAGAACAAAAAATGATGTCATTTAAGGTTCTTGCTTTGTTGCTGGTGGCAGTTTTCTGGCATCCTTCAAGTGTTGAATCTGTTGTTCGTCACTACAAATTCAGGGTAAGTACATTTTAATTTTGTTTAATATTGTCGAGTTTAACATAACAAACTAATTGTCCTAATTGTTCGATAAACTAGGAATCAACGTATTCTACTTATACCGGCATTGTTTTGGAATTTAAGATGTACGAGAAATGGTTAAGCCATTCAATTGTTTTCCTTAATCTAAGATTTTACATTTGAATTTTTAAGACTTGCTAGCTAGTTTAATGTTTAGTCACTTGACTCACTTCATCCAACCACGTTAGTTTGCTAATAAAGATGCTGACACAATTAAATAATCAACTGTTACGTCAATATTTTTCGTTTGTTAAATTATAATATACTTGAATGAAGTGACTTAGTTGCAATTAAAATTTTGTGATTTAATTGACAAAACAAAGTTCAATGAACCACTGAGCATGAATTCATTGACCTCCAAAACTTTTTACCCTATTTACCTTGCATTTTATATTTTTGAAGTAGTTCTAAAAATCGCGCTTAAAGTATAAAATTAAACGGTCAATTGTATTTTTTAACTAAAAAGTATGCGCCTAGTCTCTCATAGTCTCCCCTAGGCGTCGCTTTTTTGTTTGATTTTTTTTTCATCTTTTAAAGAAATTTTTTTTAAATAATATTAAAAAAATGATTTTTCACATTTCGCTCTCGTTTCGTCCTTGCCTGAGCCTTGTCTAGCCCCGAAAATTTTGAAGTTTGGCTTCCGCGCTTAATCACGCTTTACGTTTTTTTAAATACTGCTAAAAAGTGTGTAGGACCACCCCGACTAAGGACTTGGGTGGATGCAAAATAAATAAAGAAATTTAACACACTAATAAATTTGTCACATAGACCCATCCCAGTCCAGTAGTCCACCCATGCCTACAGTCGAGATGACCAGTTTGGCCCGGCCTGCATAAAATCCTGACTGGCCGAAGATCATTAGTGGCTATCCCGGCCTCTCTATACGGTCGGGCATGATTGACTCGACTCGATGCTCTCTCTATCTCTTTGTATGTTTTGTGGGAATGAGAGAGACGAAGAAGATACCATGACTCCCTGAAATAGAAATCATAAACAATCTGTTTCTGTGCAGGTTGTAAAGAAGAATACAACCAGGTTGTGCAATACTAAGCCAATTATCACCGTGAATGGAAAGTTCCCGGGGCCAACTCTCTATGCAAGGGAAGATGACACAGTTATTGTCCGAGTTGTCAACCACGTTCAAGACAATGTTACAATCCATTGGTACGATTAAGAACCTTTTTTTTTTTTTTAGTGCTATGTACCAAACATACGTTAACATTTCTATGTTTCAGGCATGGAGTTCGACAGTTTCGAACAGGTTGGTCAGATGGTCCCGCATATATCACCCAATGCCCCATTCCGACAGGGCAAAGCTATAAATACAACTTCACCCTCACAGGACAAAGAGGTACACTTCTCTGGCATGCACATATCAACTGGCAAAGAGCAACAGTCCATGGTGCCATTGTTATCTTGCCCAAACGTGGTGTTCCTTATCCATTTCCCAAACCTGACAAGGAAGAAATAATCATATTTGGTTAGCATTTCTTGTTGACTCATGCTTCTAGACAATAGTAAATAAAAAGTAATTAAATTTTTATCTGTAATTCGTCCAATACGATTTAATACTATGTGCCAAACATGTAGGAGAATGGTGGAAGTCGGATGTGGAGGCAGTGATCAACCAGGCTATGAAATTAGGCCAGCCACCTAATGTATCAGATGCACATATCATTAATGGACTTCCTGGACCTGTCTCCAATTGCACTTCTAAGGGTACTGAAATAGGGTACACACATTCTTGTTTTTTTTCTTATCCAGTTAATTGTAGTAAAAAAATAATAAGTTGATTAGGCCCTTTTTAGCATGTTTGATATGCTGGTCTGCACTACTTGTGATTAAGGAAGAAAATAAGTTGTAATCTTGTTCGTTGTCCAGTGCATTAAATGTCTATGAAGGAGCAGACTACGAAGAAAGCATAACACTATGAAAAGAAGTAAAAAAGAATTATCATGTGCTTAAATTCTATGACATGCCAATAGATCCTGAAATGAACAGAACATAGTGAACAAAATGAATTCACATAGCCCACTAAATATGGAAAAAGTTTTAATTTGTTGTTGTTGCAGGCTACACTCTGCACGTGGAAACGGGGAAGATCTACCTGCTGCGCATTGTTAACGCAGCAGTTAACGAAGAACTCTTCTTTAGAATTGCAGGGCACAAACTAACAATTGTTGAGGTTGATGCTACATACACAAAGCCTTTCCAAACTGACACAATATTCATAGGTCCAGGCCAAACTACAAATGCCCTTTTAGCAGCAGATCAAAGTATTGGCAAATATCTAATAGCCATTTCTCCTTTTATGGACACCATCGTAGCCACTGATAACCAAACTGCAACCGGTATCTTGCGCTACAAAGGCATTGTACCATTTTCTACAACGTCCCTCACTGCCATGCCCCCACGGAATGCAACTCCAGTAACAACTTCCTTCATGGACTCCCTTCGAAGCCTTAATTCCAAAACTTACCCTGCAAACGTCCCATTGAATATCGATCACTCATTGTTGTTCACTATAGGTGTCGGTGTCAATCCATGTGCTACGTGCATAAATGGAAGCCGTGTTGTGGCTGATATCAATAATGTTAGCTTTGTTATGCCTACTACAGCTCTGCTTCAAGCACATTACTATGACATGAGTGGAGTTTTCACTGATGATTTTCCAGGAAATCCCCCAATCCCTTTTAACTACACTGGCTCTCCACCACAGAATATGAAGACCAAAAATGGCACAAAAGTATACAGATTGGCTTATAACTCTACAGTTCAGATTGTGCTCCAAGGCAACTCTTTTATAGCACCAGAGAGCCATCCAACACATTTGCACGGGTTTAACTTTTTCGTTGTGGGGAAAGGCGTAGGCAATTATGATCCTAAGAATGATCCGAAAAATTTCAATCTTGTTGATCCTGTTGAGAGGAATACAATAAGTGTACCAACTGGTGGCTGGACTGCCATAAGATTCAGTGCTGATAATCCAGGTACATGTTGCTTTCTTATTCTTAGCCCTTTTTTCTGGAATATTATAATTTGACATTTTATGGATGAGAAACCAAGCATCACTACTAAGACCCTACTTGTTTGCACAGAGAGTTTACCCCAAAGCCCTCGTTTGGTATAGAGCACTCGACATTAAAATGAACAAGCTTTTAGCTTCTTTTTCTTCGTTAATATTGTACAACCCACCTTACAAACAAGTCAAAGGTGTTCTGAGATTGTGTGGCAAATGCATATTCTAGTACATATCAGTGATTTATGAACAATATTTGATTTTGCAGGGGTTTGGTTTTTGCATTGTCATTTGGAAGTGCATACAACATGGGGGCTTAAGATGGCATTTCTGGTGGAAAATGGTAAAGGCCCAAATGAATCAATCTTGCCACCTCCTAGTGATCTTCCAAAATGTTAGGCCAAGGAAAATCAAGATTAGAAGGAGTTATTTGAGTGGTGGATTGGCTACACCAAGATGAGAGGGAGTACTTGAAATAGCCGAAGTGAAAATGACTAAATTAAGTATACTGGTTAAACGACTTAGCATAAGGTTTGATAAATTTTCAAAAATTGATGAAATAGAATAAACATCGACGATGTATTTACTTTAATTGTATTTTGCTCGTGATTTTATGCGATTGTATCGAGAATGATGCTCTTGTTAGACTGTCTCGAGGGTTGTGATTAGTAAATGAGTTTGTACATATTGTTAAAAAAAAAAAATCAATTTGCAGTCACCAATTGTTTTTCATTGCTGGTTTGAACTTTGAAGTCAAATGTCCACAAGGCAAATAGAATACTGCATAAAGATAAACCGCGCCAGGTAGGGGTCGAACCTACGACTTTCTGCTTAGGAAACAGACGCTCTATCCACTGAGCTACAGGCGCTTTAGTTTGCAATAGTTTCAGTTATAAATAGTTTATAATTAATATATTTGCTTTTTCTGAATTTCTTTTTAGTAAAATTTTTTAAATTCTTTTTTTCCAAACACATTTTCAACCAGGGGCGGATCCAGGATATGACAAAGGGGTGGGCTAGTTTATGGGGGTTCGGGGGCAGCGCCCTCGAAATTTTTTTTTCTAAATTCACAATTACTTAACCTATTTTTATAAAAATCTAATTTTTTGTATAAGTCATAATATTTAAAAAGTTTACAAAAAGCCATCAGACAAAAAATATTCAAGATCTAAAACTAAATAAAGAAAGTTGAGTTCGGACGATCTTTTACTGCTATTTAATTCTTCTATAATAGAATCTATATCTATTTTATTAATAAGGTCTCTCTCAACAAAATTTGTTATGTAAAAACATATAAAATCCTAAGTACCTTTTTTTTTTTTTTTTTTTTTTTCTACTTTTTGAAATTTGAAATAATTTCTCAAAATCAAGTAAACATCATTATTTATCTTTCAATAACAAATCAAAATTCATATAAAATTATAATTTATAGATTAATAAATAAACAGAAAAAATGGATAAAGATAAATAAATCCAATTGGATTTGGCTCTTTTTGGATTGGGCCATTTAAGAATTGGGCTTTTTTTTTTTTTGTTTGGGATATGATGGATTTTAATGTTTAAATGATTTAAATTTTATTGAAGTGGGCTATTTTTTTGTTTGAGATGGGATGAATTTTAAGGTATAAATAATTTAAATTTTAATTTAGCACACTTAAAAAGTAGGCTATTTTTTTGTTTGTTTGGAATTGGATGGATTTTAATGTGTAAATGATTTAAATTTTAATTTAAATTTATTTAAAAAGTGGGCTTATTTTTTTTTTTTTAATTTAATGGATTTTAATGCCAGAATGATTTAATTTTTTTTTCACTTAGAAAGTTTATTTTTTATTCTACCAAACTATTGTTTAAAAATCAATATTTACACATAAACTTGGGCTTATTGGGCTTGGGCACACTTGAGACTTAAGCACATTGCAGCCCCCCAATCCGCCACTGCTTTCAACCATAAATTTATCAACTTTTCAACTACACATTTTATCAAATTTTATTAAAAAAAAAAAACTTATAAATTACACCAAACAAGACTAATTAGTTAAAAATGGGTTCAAAAAGAGCAATCATTTTTCGAGAAACAAAGAATTTTCGGCTTCAATTATCAAAATTGTATATTTGTGTTGAATTTAAAGAAATTTATTAAAATGATTCGTGAGGCATTTTTTTCCATCTCATGTTAAAAACCATTCCTCTAGACGATTCCAAAATAAAGAATTTGAGAAAAGCATATTCGATTGATGAATTTTTCATTCTCCGTCAAATTGAAAGTTCGTGAACTTATGAAAGCTAACTTCATCCGTAAAGTCATTTATCTAATTCAGTGTAACTGTATATATAAAAATAGTTTAAAAACCAAAACCTCTATAAATAAAGGATTGACAATTTATTTCAATTATTGTTAAGAAAAAGAAAAATATCTTCTCAATTCACCTTCCATCCATTCCTCATTCATACTAGCTTTGATTAGTACATTGAAAAGTTGTTTTCCTGTTAGTAAAGATAAAAAATAATTGATTATGTTTGATTACTTTTTGCTATTAATAATTAAAATAATCTCAAGCAAACAAGCCTTAAAACTTTTTATGGCAATGTCAAGTGGCTTGATTTTTATTTTTATTTTCCTTTTTCTTGATTTCAACTTTCTTCTCCATTAGCCTTAAAACATACTTTAGGGTTTGTTTATTATTTTGTCTTTGTAAAAAGGGTGGGAAATGTAAGCAAAAAGTTTTTCTTTTAATTTATAAATTATTATCTTCAAATTTTTTTCCTTAAACTTATTAAATTCTTATATAATGTTTGTATATACAAATATTAGGAATTTTTAGAGAAAATTATTATATCACGTGCATGCTATTCTCTTAAAGTGTGACGTCACATGCATGACAATGTAGTGTCTGTTTAATTATTACTCAACTGTCAGCTCTTATAGTATAGTCTAATTTTTTGTTAATACAGACAAATTATCAATTTACGACGCTTCAGTTAATAATGGTGATAATTCAACACAATATCGTATTTATAAACATTATGGTTAAAAAAGAAAAAAGGTAATAGATATAAATAAAAAAATTCATACCTTAATAATTAACCTTTTCAAGAAACAAATGTGAATGATTGACATTTGGACCTCAACTTTTTATGTATCTTTACTCTCTCCCCTTTTCCCTTCCTCGTCGGCTTCTAACAAAAGAAGTCCAAAGTGTTGAAGAGCCGACAAGAACCAACCCATTTTTAACCTTGTCAAATCATTGAGCATGCGAGTCATACCTAATTCTTTTGAGCAAAAACAGGAATTATTATAAGTTCTTTTTTTTTTTAACTTTAATGGAGGTGTGATATTTGTTCGTCTGGAAAAATCTCGTTAGGTCTCAGTCAATTTATAATTTTTTTTTATGTTAGCTACTTAATTATTCATTTTATATTTTTGTTTTAAGAACATTTTATTCCCAACCATTACCAAAAGTAATTAAATTCGTGATTAGGCAGCCGACCTCGTCATTATCTAACATATGTTTTTTTACGATATAATTTTATTTGGGTACTTAAAAAGTTACGTAGTGTCGAATTTCACATTCGGTCTTTTAAAAATGTAAATTTTGTTAGATGAGTTCTATAGGCCAAGTATTTTAGGTGTTTAAAATTTCTCGTATTTTATAGATTCGACATTTAATTATTTTGTTATTTTGTAATTTTGTAATTTATATTAATGTTAAGCGGTTTTTGCTTTACTATGTAGAATAAAATTTTAAAAAATAAATAGTATGTAAAGCATATAAGACAACAATTTATTTTAATGATGAAGGTGTTTGCTGACCAAAACCTTAATCAAACAACCATATAAATGAACCTTCAAAACTTCATCCCTTGCGTTAATCATCAATACCTCCAAATATTATTTAATGTCTCCTTTTCTCTTTCTAATTCTACACTCCTTTGGATTCATCCATAGCAATGATTATTATTACTACTTGTTATAGCTTCAATTCTTTATCATTTTCATTTACCAAATTATCTCTATAATTTCCTCAAAATTAAGCAAGAAACACAGAATTTTCCAGCTTTTTCTCAAGTTTGAAACAAAATTCTGAACTCAAAATGGGAATCTCTTGAAAGTTGTTGATTGATTCACTCATCTTGATCTGGGTTCTGCTTATATATTTCTGTGCTTTTGTATCCTCTGATATTTTTCCAAGATTCTGAAAAGGTCAGTCTTTTTTTCAAGATTCTTCAATTTATGCTGTGTGAAAAAACGGTATTCTGATTCCCAGCAAATGATTCTGATTTCAATGATAAAATTCCCCAGCTTCTTTCTGCATACTCCATATATCTTGAGTCCCATCACTTTCAATGCTTGTGATAAGAATCCCACGTTATTGAACTGTCAAAGTATAGCTATATTGAGGGTTTAGTCTCTGGGAAAGAGGCGTGCAAAGGTTTCCTCGGGCCGAAAATTGGCCTTGGTTTAGGAATTTTTACACATGGAAACCTTGTTTCCAGCTTCATTCATATCGAATTCGAGTTTGTTGGTGCAACAGAGGAAAAACACAATATGGACAAAAGAAGAAAACAAGAAATTTGAGAGTGCACTTGCAATGTTTGATGAAAATACTCCCAACAGATGGTTTATGGTGGCAGCCATGATCCCTGGAAAATCAGTGTATGATGTGATAAACCAGTACAAAGAATTGGTGTCAGATGTTAGTGATATAGAAGCTGGTTTGGTCCCAATTCCTGGATACTTGAACTCTTCTTTTACATTGAAATTACCCGATAATCACAATTTTGATGTGTATAGGAAGAGAGGCAGGTCTTGCAATCAAGAAAGAAAGAAAGGTGTACCATGGACAGAGGAGGAGCACAGGTGAAGTTTTCTTCTCTCTTTAACTAGATTTTGATATTCGACTAGTACTATGTTTAAGAAGACATAAAAGATAGATCCAACGACGTTGCTTTCTTTTTTTTGCAGCTTAGTTTCCTAGTAATAATGATGCAGGATTAAACTAGATTTTGATATTCAACTAGTATTATGTTTCGGAAGACATAAAAGATAGATCCAACAACGTTGCTTTCTTTTTTCTGCAGCTTAGTTTCATAGTAATAACAGTACATGATTAAACTAAGGCCGATATGTACAAGAAGTGTACTCTTTAAAAGACACGAGGAATTCGCCATGTAGCTATTGATTTTTAGTCCATCCTCTAAATGATGATCTCTGCTTTACATATATTACACAGTATCGTTATCAATTGAAACGTATAAGATCATAAGACATTTTAATGGAATATAAACTACACTTCCCATCTGGATAGTAACTTTGATTCAAAAAGTTCCACATAGAATAAGCTATCACAACACCTAGTGCATGTTTGGTGCACAATAATGGGTAGGACTAGAAACTAGAGTAAACATGATTTTAGCTTATTTTTATTCCTTGATACTATTGAGTACTATTTAATCCTCCCTGCCAAACGTGACACTATTTCTTAGTTTCGAAAAGAAAATGGCTTCAGCTATGTCTATGTTCTTCTCATTTATCATCTCCAGAGTGCTTGCAAATTAAACTTTCAAAGATATTGTGTTCTTATAGTTTGTTTCTGTTTTTCTGATAACTTTCCATGGTAAAAAATAGACGTTTCCTGTTGGGACTTCAAGAACATGGCAAAGGGGACTGGAGGAACATCTCGCGAAATTTTGTTATCTCTAAAACACCTACTCAAGTTGCAAGCCATGCTCAAAAGTACTATC
Source organism: Forsythia suspensa (assembly GCA_023638005.1). Taxonomy (NCBI): domain Eukaryota; kingdom Viridiplantae; phylum Streptophyta; class Magnoliopsida; order Lamiales; family Oleaceae; genus Forsythia; species Forsythia suspensa. The sequence continues at coordinate 34,198,495 of CM042666.1, forward strand.
TAAGGCAGCTTTCAGGAGGAAAAGATAAGAGGAGGCCGAGCATCCACGATATAACATCAGTCCACTTCACTAACAATTGTCCCTCGGATAATAAAAAATCACCATCATCGGATAATTCTTCTTCGGTTACATTAGTACAGAAGTCCATTGGCACTCCAAAAATATTACTCGACTGGAATCACAAAAATAATGGAGCTTCAGTGGTTTTCAACTCAGCTTATGATGATCCATTCATTACATATCCATCTGATATTGCCTCGCATGGTACCTGTATAGTTAACACCGGTGCTGCCAATCAAGGGCTCCAGTTCCAGTACCCGTTCCAATCCGAAAGATCTCTTGAGTGAGAGAAACGTCTGATCTGGTCAGTACATCAAAATGCCAATCATGGATGTTAAAAGTGTGATTACATCCTGGTGTTATTTACTGCTGTGGCAACCTTATACTATATGCTAGATGAAGTAATATATAATTTTGCATGTTCAGATGGAATTTATGAAGTTAAGCAAGATTAATGAAATGTTAAATTCCTGCTACATTCATTTTCTCTGTCATGCGATTTCTCAGATTTTACCAATACTGTTTATAATCTAGATTCTTGCTTTTCGTTTCGGGGTTCCCACAATTAATTTTACACTATGATATTGGATGATGTGGCCAAATAAACTGATCTAGCGTTAAATCACCGTGTATATCTGATATTTATTATTCTTTGAGGCCTTTTCTCTATTCTTGGATTATGTATTCAATTAGGCCAAGTTGACAGAATTTGATAATCATCACTTTTTCTTGGCTGAGTGTGTTTTCCACTAAAGTGAAGCATTTTCTACTTTAATCCATTGTAAACACCTACAGATCCACGTAATATTTATACTGTGGTGGGCATATTTTTTTCTGTTACCTTTTCTTGATTGGAGTCTTCCATTTTTTCCCAGGATATGTGAATTCTCTCTATCTGCATGATTGGTGCATCAGAATAGAGTCTTGCAGAAGTCTTAAGAGATAACATAATTTTTGAGATTCTGAATTCACTTTCCATATACTGAATCAAGAAAGGTTGAAAAGGAATTTAACCTGTTAAGATTTAGTATTCTCACTGTAATGTTATCCACTGAATGGCATCTATCTTTCGGCACCAGTAGATAAAGATCTTAAATTCTATTAGGAATTTTTTCTAATGAGTCTTTTTTCTATGGTCAAAATGGGAAAGAGCCTACATATAAAGTTTTTAGTTTAAAAGGCCTTCTTTTGCACTAAACGTAAAGATTCTCCGCCCCGTTCCCCTTTGTTCTTGGGACCCTGCGAGTCCCTCAGAGGTCTGAGTAAATGCAAATGGGGGAAAATAGCAGGGAGGTAGTAGCGATAGGAAATGGAGTAGCCAGGGGGGCAGCGCTAGCAGGGGCCTGGGTAAGAAAACTGAGGGTTGGGGTGTGGTGTGGAAGAAGAAGGGGTAAGGTCATATTGGGACTTCGATAAAAAATTAAAAAAATAAAACAAAATATAGGCTTTTTTACATGATTTTAGAAAAGGTCTTATTTTCATCTCTCACAAGCTTGGTCCTTCCTCAGAATCTCAATTATTCGATATCCTTTGAACCCGAGACTTGTTATCTTGATTATTATGTAAATAGGGCTTACTGGCTTAGTATGTCATATTTGTCCCATGCACAGCTGATTTTGAATCTTGAAAGCACAGGATTTGCAAGAAAATGCTAGGAGAGAAGGTACGCTGAAATCTTGAAATTTACTACGTAACTAGCAGATTTCACCTCCTTTTTGCTGCATAGTACAAATCATATAATGATCTGATAACAAATGTATTTTGATGGGATTTCCTTTTGATAAATACATTCTACAATGGATTTCAAAATGAAAAAGAACATCTAAATTTCTCTTTGATGTGTAGTTTGATTCATTAAGAGAGAACTGCCTTGACATAAAAAAGTAGGGAAGAATCAGAAGGGTCTGTATGGAAGCCTAAAATTGAGTTGACTGCTGTAAATATGTGCTGAAGCATAATTAGACTGGACCTCTAAAATTATCTCGGCTCAGCACAGGTTGTGCAAGGCTCTCCTACAGCTGGTCCCGGCACAGGTAGGTCTCTAGGGGCTAGGTGTCCTGTGCCTGAATGGGCCATCACATTTTGACGCCTCTTAGCATATACATCAAATACTGGTAGCCATGAAACAAAGCATAGCATAAATTAAATGATCTCATAGAATAATAGCAAGAGGCATAATAGCAAAAGTAGTGGCTTTCTTTTCTTTGCTAATTATCCATGTGGTTCATGAGGGCTTATTGGTGGTAAATGGATCACTATCTTACTAGTTGGCTATCCACAATGAAAACATAAGTAAAAGAAAATGCTTCCCCATTTGCTACTGCTGTTAGTTGCTATAGTGGTTGCTGCTGTTGTCCTACTTCTACTGCACTATCATGAAAAGGCACATCGCTATCCCGCATCAACTTTGTAAGGTAGACTGTATAACAGTTGACAATCTCGAGGTAGAAAAAGAATTAAAACTTATTCAATTTTACTGTATTGTCTAATACTACATACAGAACGTGCCAAGAAGTAAAAGTTCCAATGCAACGTAAGAAAGCAATCTGTCTCTTTTTACTATTTTTCCTCAAAGCTTTGTGGTGAATCTAAATAGGTGGACGTAAAGTATCAAACTTTCATCTTCTTGTTTTTTCCTTGCTTTTCTTTTTCCTAGAGATAAAGTAAAAGAAAATTAAGATTTCATGACTGATTCTACCTTATCTTATAGAAGTTCAAGTTCGCAGTCATGGTGAAATTTAGCAAAAATCACTTGTAGACTTCGAAATTCATAAATGTCTCTTGTCTACTATGCAACACTAAGCCTTGGTCGAAATTTACCAGAAAAGCACCGGGAGACTTCTCAGCTACCAAAAAATGAGGGTATAGCCGTATAGGTGTCGAAGACATTTTGATGCTCAAGATAGTTGTTGTTACTATAGTATGATACGAATTCTTAATATCGAGAAAGTTTGTTATTATTAGAGATATTAATTCCAAAGTTTGTCTGTAGTTCCAATAATCAAAATTTCTTTTATTTTGATATGATTTTACAAACAAAAAAAAACACCATTTTCACCTTTATTTTGGTATAATTTCTTTCTTTGTAAAACAAAATTACCAACATTGTAAAATTCGAATATGGTCCTTAGACAAAAGTATATGTTCACTTTCGTTGTACATTTAGTGCATGTTAGACGGAACTAAAATTTTTTTAATTTGTTTTAATAAATGAGTAGTAAATTATAGATCTTACAAAATATATAAATAAAAAGTATGTTTGATCAACTTAAATTATAATATAAGCTAGAGTAAATAAGCACTTAATATGTTATGTTTGATCAACTTAAATTATAATTTAAGCTAGAGTAAATAAGCACTTAATATGTTACTTATTAATATATAACATACTTTCTTCAGAATGGCATTAACAATTATGCTTAGGAGTAATTTATGATGAGTAGAATCTACCGTACATCAAGGCAAGGATGTAAAAACACAAGAAATTTCACTTATTAATATTTTTCCATTTTCAGTTGTTAATAGAGTGGATAATTGTTCTTTAACTTTTTTTTATTTGTTTATAAGATAAACTTTTGACTTATTGAAGACATGCAAAGTACATTAAATTTTGTTGAAAATAGTACTTATATGTTGTTCGAATCAGGTAATTGTCTGACTGACACATGGGGTGGGCCCTACACATGTAGAGGGCCCACCCACATCGTCGTCGTCAGTGATGTCCGATTTAGATAACTTATAATTTCCGTTGCTAAAAAATAGTGATATAAGCATAAGTGTAAAAAAACGACGAATGCGATCTATAAGAATGTCAAATATTGATAATCAACACAAGTTGATTCACACGCGAAATATCAAGAATTGATTTTTAATCAACAAATTATTGATTTAACAAAATATCGATTTAGAGGGGAGGAAAAAGGACATACTTAGTGTATGTTTGGTAGTGCTGAAATTATTTTTTAAATACTTATAAGTTGTGAGTCTTATAAAATATGTAGATAATAAGTGAGTAGTAAGTTGTGGATCTTACGAAATGTGTAGATAAAAAGTATATTTGACCAGTTTGACCACTTGAAATTATAATTTGAATTTAACCAAACATACTTGTTTGTCAGTACTTATAAGTTGGTCAAACATTATTTTTATCCACACATTTCGTAAGACTCACTGCTTATAATCTACAAAAAATCTTTATCAAACATACATTTAAAGTTTTGAGACAAACACAAACTCTATAAAAACTAACCTAAATATATAAAACTACTTGAAATAATACACAAGTTAAGATACTTCCAAATGCATCCAAAATAATTTCTTTATCATTCCGATGACCTGAAAATGAGGGTGTTGACCCTCTCCCCAGAAGATCCCTTCCATAGTTTATCTTCCGGCGCAAGAGTTAAAGTTGAAGGAGAAAAATGACAACATAAAGAGAAAAACTTGCAAAGTATTATGAAATTCTATGTTATCTTTTACCTAGCTCGCACTTTGAAGTATTTATAGGTGGGCGGTTTTCCTCTCACGTGCATGGCAGTTACCTCCTGCCTATTTGGCAGTTATTGCCTACGTGTTAGCGGTTTTCAACGGTTCGCCAGTTGAATTCGGAACGTATCTGATTTACCCATAAAATAACTGTCATGTGAAACATCTGATCAATCATTTAGTAGATGTCAGTCGAACCGACCACCCAACGTAGAGTCGGTCTATCGATCAGTCACCTAAGATGTCAGTCGACCGACCACCCAACGTAGAGTCGGTCTATCGATCAGTCACCTAAGGCAGTCAATTGACTGCCACCCACATAGAGCGCTCATTGAGTCTACTTGAACTTGAGTATAATCCATTTCTAGTATAACATCATTAGCCCCTACCTCTTGAAGATTCTCACCGTTAAGAGGTAGTGAAATTTCCTTTATTTACTTGAATAATTCTATCACTATAGTTTTTACCCATACTATCTCAACAAACAGTCGAATGCTTCCTTAGAGGCAGTCGACCAACAGCCTCTTTAAGAGCTATCAATAGCTCTCATTCGTTTGGAGAGGTCGGCGGCCATTTTCGAGGCACGGGTAGGCAACCCATCCCTAAGCGTAGTCTTCCATTTTTTTAGGGTCGTGAACCTCACTCTATTAGAGTTCGAATTGAGTCTTTTAGGCATGCTCATAAAAACATTGAAATTGAGAGAAATCCGGCTGGTAACATTGTAACACTTGAAATTCATAAGGAATGTAGTCTATATAATTCGCAAAAGAAATTGAACAAGAGACTTGAGAAATGCATCCTTTATGATGACAATGTATGTATAGCTCCTCATCTCACTGAGCAACTTCCTCGATCAGACTCTCATGAGATAGCCATGTATAAGGATAGCGTGTATGTGGGTTTAAGATTCCACTCCACCCCTTATTTGTCTGTGTTTTTAACGAGTTTCACATCACTCCTAGTAAGTTGAGCCCCAATTCTTGGAGGCTTGCCTTATACTCTACATGTGTCTATCTAAACGCATAAAGCTTAGCATAGACCTTTTTAGGTGCGTCTTCGAGCTGCATCACCTACCACAATGCAACGCCGATATCTACCTTACTTCGAAAATTAACATACAAATACCTCACTATAGAATTTCTAACTGCAGGTAGAAGTCTCGATTCTTCTTTGTTCGACCCGCCAGAGGCCGATTTCCCTTTAACACCAAATGGAGACATCCCAAGTTCGCTTGTTCAACAGCACTTTTGAAGTGACTCCTTCTTTGGAAAGCGAAGTTAAATATTGGAGCGTCTAGACCCTCCATCTTTTATACTGAGCGACGTGCTAATGGAGGAAAATATATTATCTGACTCTTCAAGCCCACCTATAGGTCTTGTGCTCATAGTTTTCTTTGTTACCTTTGTTTTTTATATAATGATTTTAATGAACTTTGTTTTCACATAGGCATGAAATTCAATCTGGCCGGCGTGCTTGGCTCTTTACTAGGGGTGAACGCAGTTCGATTTGGACTGTTATTACCATATTTTCAACTCAAACTATTTCGTGCGGTTTGAAATTTTTTAAAACCAAACCAAACCAAACCATTATTTGTGGTTTGGTTCGGTTTTAATCTGCAGTTTACCTATCGATATTATAATAATATATTTAAAACAAGTTAACATATAAATTTAAACGAGAACTAATAATGTTGAATGTTAAATTACATTTACATTTGTCTAAAATTCGAAATACAAACAAAAAGGCAAAAAAGTAGTAGCAAGTTAGCTTCTAGCAACATGCCAACTTTACATTTTTTAAAACTGTAATATTTATAATTTAATAAAATTATTTTTTAATTTAAAAATTTAAAAGAGGTTCGGTTCGGTTTTGTGCAGTTTTTGAAAATTGAAACCTAAACCAAACCATTTTGAAACGGTTTGATTCGGTTTAAGAGAAAAAACCACGGGTCCACGTGGATCCGAACCAACGGTTTCGTAGTTTTTTTGGGCAGCCCTACTCTCTACCCCTTACTACCGACGAAGATGGGCCTCCTTCTCCCAGGCAGGCCAAAAGAAAGAAAACCGCAAGCAAAGCAAAAGGAAAGGTAGGCGACAAAAGTACCTTAATGTCTACTAATGGGCCTATGGAGGACATCCACTTTGATTTGCCTAGGAACGCTGACCTGATACAGATGGATGGTGACCAAATTGTTGGGGATTCTCCCGTTCCCGACCTTCACTTTCTGCATGCTTATGACAGGCGAGACGTCGAAGATATGTAGGGATGTAATTTTTCACATATCTCATAGGGTCTATCCAATAGGAGGATTGAGGATATCGAGAAGGGTTTGGCAATCTACAATAGAATGGTATGCGATTCGTATGTTTACTTTTCCTTCTTTCAATTCTAATTCATAGTTTGTTTAACAATTTATGCTTTGATTTATGCCTGCTAGGTTTTACCTTCAAGATTCCCTCGTTAGTGCCAGCCAGCGCTTGGTTACTGACTTGAAAGTTGTCGAGGATGTTCTCTTAGCAAGCGAGGGGTACGAGGATCGATAACATCCGAGCTACGCTTGCCCGCACTCAACACGATGCCAAGGAGAATTATAAATCTTCATCAGAATACAAACGCGATTTGTGTGCATATGGTGCTAAGTCTATGAGTGTTTATATTGCGTTGAACAATAAGTGGCTAGCAGTTGAGCACCTGAGTGTTAACCCTTTGGATTTCGTTCGTTTCTTAGCTTAGCGATGAGAGTTGGAGCAGGCCGCAGAGCAAGGTGCAGAAAATGTTCAGGCAGACACTTATCTTCAAGATGGGATGGTGATTCTCAGCTCGAGTAATTTTGCTTGTCGCTATCTCATTTTAGGTTTATCTCTTTTTTTTAGACGGACTTTGGGTCATTTGACAAATATTCTCTCTCTAGCCTGAGATGTGGGCTAACTTCATCTTTTGTAGCTTGACTTTGGGGTTTCTCTTTAGCACTCACTTTTGGCGATATAACCCCTAATAATGTTTGAACGAATTCATATTGCTCTTATGTGTTTGTGCCTGGTTTCAATCAACATTTTGTCTAACTTGTCTTTTTGTTATCAAATTTTGTAATGAGTAGACTCGATTAAATCATCATTTCTCTAGCAATAATTGACTACTTTAATTAATCGACCATTTCGTAATATTGAAGGGGATACAGTCGATCACCAATGTGCAAAGCAGTACGATCAATTGCTTGTCATGCAAGTTTGGGCAATTAATCGCCAATGCGCAAAGTAGTCGATTGCCTCAAGTTGACTATCGAAATAGGCCATCGACTAAACTGAATACATCGTATATGTGTTTTAGCTTTGGTGACTTACACTGAATGACTTATTGGTTTATCAATCTTGAAGTTCTTAACCAATTTTTTTGGCATTCTTGCTCACTACTCAGCCCCTCAGGCGATTTTACATTCGTTGTCCACTTTGTGGTTTTTTCGGCATACCACTCAAGCTGTAAGGCAATTTAGAGACTTAACCAAATTTTGGTTATATTGCTCACTGACAAGCACTTTGGGCGATTTTGAAGTAACCACTTTGTGATTTTGTTGGCGTACTACCCGAGTTATTAGGCGATATAGAGTCTTAACTAAATTTTGGCTTTATTGCTCACCGCCAATCTCTTTGGGCGATTTTGGACTATATGACTGCTTTTATTTAGTAAATTTTAGAAAATTTGAGATTTAATATATGTTTATTATTTTTATTTTAGAATAATTATGATGAATGTATTGTCTTGGAAAAATATTTGACAATATTACATATTGTTATAAAAGTAAATTTTACAACACTACTCATGTTAATAATAATATAAAAGAACATTATTTAATCAATGTCTATTTTAATAATTTTATACAATAATAACAATAAATCACTTTTGTTTACTAAACGTTTAAATACTGATTTTAAAACATACGTCAATTTTGAAATAAGAGTTTACCAAACACTTATCTGATTCTTCCTACAGTTAATTCTTTCTGCAACACAGCAACAAATGATTCTATTAAAAGTAGAGCAATACCAAACCAAGTCTTGGTTGGTAAAGTTTGTGCAGTGTTATTTTTCATCCAATACTAACATAAGTGTCAAATTATCTGATTGAGTCTGTGTGTCACGTGGACCATTTGTAAAACGTTGTTAAAAACGAAAAGCAAAAAAAAAATGTGGCCATACATGAGTTTAGCGTAAATAGTGTGGCATAACTAGAAACATGAAATGGGCCAAACACGAGAACCATATTTGTCATTATTTATAGGTTGATCAAATATTATTTTTATCACGTATTTTGTAAAATCTATAATTTTTATCTATTTTTTATCAACATATTCCATATAACTCATTACTTATAATCTACAAAAAAATTTACTAAACAAGCACTAACTTCATGACATGTAACCGAAAACAAAATTTAGGCACAAGGGAATAGTCATGCATGATATTCTTGTTATTTGATCTTATCTAGATATTTATGTGGTTGTCTACTTACTCCATAATAGTAGGAATCACAATCCGACCCGGTTGTACCGAACCTTGCGGAGGACCATACATGACGGGCAAGGAATCCCCAAATAATCGAAGAATCATGGCAGGGCCGAGGTAAAAGTCCCTGCCCTAGGTCAGGGATGGGGCGAGGATAGGAACAAAGTCTCTGGCCCAAGTTCAATTAAATATTTTTTTTAATTATTATTATAATATTATAATTATAATTATAAAAATATAAAAAATAAATAATGGGTTAAATATATTAATTGGAAGACCACAAATCCACTTCATGGCCAATTGATATGTAAAATCCATTATTTATTTAATGATATATTGGTCCACCACTCCCTTTTATAGACTTCTCTTTCAACACACTTATTGAAATAATCCAATGTGGGATTCATTTTATACATTTACTGAACTTTACTAACATATTACATTTTTTTTCACGTTAAAAAACTATATTCAACAAACCTTTTCCTTAAGCATTTTCTCGAGTAGTGTTGAGCCCATACACTTTTCTCCAAGAATCTCGGGGAAGTTTGCCTAATCCAGATTGAGTCTTGAGGGTTCCAACCTTGGCGAGAAGTTTGTAGGCATTTGGATCAAAGGCATCCTCGGTTCGAGTAGTAGGCAATGTATCATGCTCTACCTCAGGTCCTATTATTGGTCGAACGAAGCTATTAGAAAAGAATTGTGTATAAATAATGTAATTTTGTTATATTTTTTTAATATATTAGTATTCAAGTGTTTTTTCTAAATATAATTTAATATAATATTTAAAAAATTAAAAAAAATAAATGGGAAAATACACGGAGAAATTGAGTTCCCCAACTTGACCCCGCTTTTAATGGGGATCGGGACCAGGGCAGAAAAATCCCCGGCAGGGTAGGGACGGTGAGGGTCACCCCAGACCCCACCATGCCCCCTTGCCATCACTATAGAATAGAGTATTCAATTCAAATTGTAACTCTCGTTGAAACCTTATATATATAGGGGATCTTCATCCTACCAATGTATTAGACAAATAATCACAATCTTTAATTTAAACTAATCTAACGGTCTAGATCTATTAGAACTTTTAAAATTCTTATATCCACATCCAAACACATCCCAGTAAAAATTTTAATACATCTAGACCGTTGGATTGGTTGAAATAAATGGACATATATTTGACAAATAATCACGACCATTAATTTCAACTAATATAACGGTCTAAATCTATTAGAATTTTTAAAATTCGTATACCCACATCCAAACACATCCCAATAAAAAGTTTTAACATATCTCAACCGTTAGATTAGTTGAAATTAAGAGCCGTAATTATTTTTCAAATTCATTGGTAGGTGGAACTATCCTTTAATTTATGTTAATATAATAGTCTAGATGTATTAAAACCTTTAAAATTCGTATACCCACATTCAAACACATTCCAATAAAATTTTTAATACATTTAGAGTCTTAGACAGTTGGATTAGTTGAAATTGAGGGCCGTGATTATTTGTCATGGTCTCCTATATATATATATATATATATATATATATATATATATAATAGATGTATTAAAATCTTTAAAATCCTTATACCCACATCCAAACACATTCTAGTAAAGGTTTTAATACATTTAAACCGTTGGATTAGTTGAAATTAAGGGTCGTGATTATTTATCAAATTCATTCGTAGGAGGAACGGTACTCTCTCTCTGTGTGTGTGTGTGTGTGTAAGTCCATCATTATAGGTCCATCAGTATAATAAAATACAGACTTGATTTTTGACTCTCTTAATTCTCTTATATAATTCTTTCTTAGTTTTATAACACGTTATTAGTACGAAGAAACTCACTCAAAATAGAGAGAAATTTAAGAGCAACAATTCTGAAAATTCGCAAATATGGACATCATGTGCAGCTGTGATCATACGTTGATATCTCATTTATTCGTGGTCTGATCGTCGTGAAATTTTGATAGAAAGTTTACAATTCATTGTTCTTCAAATCAAATAGTTAAGGATCCATTTGGAATTAATTTTAGAATCCAACTTTTGATTGTCAAACAATCAGAAGTTGTTTTAGGATTTTAGTAAATTAAAAAAATGATTATGGTAAAATCTATAATATTTGGCTGTAGATTGTGAGAAGCAATAAAATGATAGCTTCTCAAATTCTGCTTTTAGCTTTTTTAATTATATATAATCAAAATATCAATTTTAACCTTAATATTCTTTTTGTATCTTAGGTTTATTAGAATTCCAATAATAAAACATCAATTAAAGATAATTAAAAAAAAATTGATGTTTTTTCCTATTATATCAAAATAGAAAAATAGAGAAACTGAATTTATGCAAGATGCATAAAAAATAATTTTTACTTAATTAATTATTTACTATATGACTATGTTTTTATTTTATAAATTTTATAATTTTTGAGATTTAATAGATGTTTATTATTTTTATTTTAAAATAATTATGTTGAATGTATTGTCTTAAAAAAATATTTGATAATATTACATATTTTTATAAAAATATAAATGATTTTTACAATACTAATCATGATAATAAAAATACAAAAGTGTTATGAAACTAGAAAAGTAGAGAGAAAAAGAGAAGAGAATAGAGAGAGTCAAAACTCAAGTCTGTAAATTTACTATAACAATAACCCTTATTTATAGGGTTCCAAAGGGAATTACAACCTGATTAGAATACACTCTTCTGGAGTAAGTAAATAACTACATAGACATCTAGATACAACTAAATAGTCATTCATCATTATCTATAATTTTACAACACTCTCCCTCGAATGACTTATTACACAATAACTGGTTCGTTATTTGGCAAAAATCTAATGAGACAAAAATACTAATAGAAAAAAAAAACTATCAAAAATTGGAGTATTCAAATGTTGCCTCATTAAAACCTTGTCAGGAAAATCCAGTGGGACAAAACCTGAGCGAAGGAAAAAGAGTACAACTACTCCAATTGATTTCAATCAATGAAAATAAAACTTGTATCGAGCTATCTATATCTTGTGCATCAATGTCTTCAATGCCGTCATCTTGTTAAAATTTGTATAAAATAATTTTGGTGAAATGTGCTCCATGTTATAACCTCCAGCAATATCATCTACATACATAATCTCTGGTTGACTATAATCAGCATGATAGTCTGATGCAATTATATTAAAAATAGATCTTCTTGTTGATCTCTTCAGGGGTCTCATATACAATTTATAATACACGGGAGTATAATCATAGGGTTATGATGAAGGTAAATATTTTGTAGGTTATAGACATCCATAACTATAAGAATTATAATACTTCTAATTGGATATCATTTACACAAAGAATATGGTTCATTAAAACCTTACTAGGAAAAAATCATAGTAAAGGAAAAAGAGTACATAAATCTTTTAATACGCCATGTAAATTGCCTCATTAAAAATCTTGCCAGAAAAATTCAATGGGACAAAACCTCAGTCAAGGAAAAGAGTACAATGCGTATTTACTCCTCCTCATTATAATATTAGTTCAGATCTGTACTTTGATCGATTGAGTTCTCGAAAAGATGAACTATATGCTTCAGGTATATTAAATCCTCTAGGGATTTATATACATTGTTTTATTAGTCATACCAGATGAGTTGGTTATAACAATATTCATTATATGCATATATGTCCTGCATTGACAGACTAACAAGATATCAACTTATGATTGCTTTACATAAATTTTTGCAAAATTCATAATGTTAAAAGTCGTTCACTACATGTTACGACTTCATTTTCTCATTTCCTTTTCACATAAATATACACATTTAGGTACTCGGACTATAGGTCCGGAAACTTCAAGTTTCTCTAGTCAGTTCAATTTACTTGGATTGCATCCTTTTATTTGGCCAATTAATTCTTTGACAGATTTCTTTCAATATCCTTGCTAACTTTCATAATATGAAGCGCTTCTTTATATACAAAAGTGTTGTCAACAACATTTATTTTTGAATCCATTTCTTTCTCATAACGACATAACTTAACGAGATCTTTTCGTTTTATTATTTCAGCTAGCTTAACCTCTTCTGAGGTTTTATAATTAGTTATGTCTATATACTCTCCAAGAGTATACACTTCCTCAATATGACCATTTTTATAATTGGCTCTATTTATAATTTGAGAATTTTTTGGAATCAAATGTCACTACGCTTCAGGCGTGTCATTAATTTACCAGATATAATGTTAATAGATTGTCCTTCAAAGACGCTAATATAATTGGAGCATTTAGAGCTGATATATGATATTTGATTTAATCTCTTTGGTCAGTAAATACATCTGTCAATTGTATAACTTACAAATGAGTTATTTGTCGAACTTCTGGTTCATATTGTCTTGTGCAAGGATCTAGAAAAAATAATATACTGCATTTTCATGTATTCTTTCCAGCTACTTAATTTCTCTCTCCTAATGTTGAGAAAACTGTCTTATCAAAATGACATTCGAAAAATAGTATTATAAAATATCACCCGTTAGGACTTAATATATTTTATAATGTTCCATACTAAACATGTATTCTCAACATTTTCAAAGCCCATCTCGAAGGCACTATGGTGGACCGATTGTACATATATTGCACTATAAAAATCGAAAGCTTATTTGCACAAATGGTCCTCGACTTTTGCACTTCTGCGGGTTGAGGACCCATCTTTTCATTTTGGCGGTTTAACCCCTATTTCAAATGTTTACGCGGAAATGGTCCTTTTCAACAATTTCCATCCAAATATCGTGAAATTTGACGGTGGAAGAATTTTTTATTTATAAAAGACTTATTTGCACAAATGGTCCCTGACTTTTGTAAAGAAAAATTTGCAGCAAAAGTCCCTAATATTTTAAAAAGTGTTGAAAAGTCCCATAACCTTCTAATCCTAACACATATGACCCTAAACTTTTTGACAATTTTACCCCTAACTTAAATAAATTAAAAATAACTCACAAACCTTTTTAAAAATACAAATAAGTCCTAAATCTTTTTATTTTTTTACAGATTTACACTTAAAATAATAAAAAGTGTGTCATCAAGTCCCAAAACTTTTAATTTTGTTCACCAAAATGATATTTAAAATGTGTTTGATTAAAATCAGATATTTTAGTAAAAGTAATTGAAAAATTGTGGGACCATAAAATGCGTGGTTAAAATTAATTATTGACTTTGACTTTAACTTTTTAACAAAATCAAAATTAAAATAAGCGGGCTCTTAGAGTCTCTCACATTTTTGTCCATGGTCTATTAATTAACAAAAAAAATTATACTCATGATCAAAATTTGACCAATTTAAAATTTTAATTTATTTTCATATCAATTACTAGAGGTGGTAAAATGGGCGGCCCCGGATAGCCCTGGTCTCTGTTGGAAATTTGTCGGGTCGGTCTAATCTAATAAAAATTGATTAAATAAAAATTAGGTCAATTTAGTCCGATAAAACTAGTCAATAGGTTTTGGTCAGATAATTTTTTTGTCCAAATACCTACCACGCGCTCAAACACCCCACCCCGGCCGCCAGGGGGGTGTTTGAGTGTGGGTAGGGACTGACAAAAAATTATCGTGCCACCGATTGATTAACTAGTTGTCTCGAACTAAATTAACCTAATTTTATTGAATCAACTTTTTATCGACCCGACCAAACTTAGAGACCGAGTATCTCGGGTGACCCATCTTGCCACCTCTAGTAATTGATATGAAAAATAAATTAAAATTTTAAATTAGTCAAATTTTGATCATGTGTATAGTTTTTTTGTTAATTAATGTACCAATTGGACAAAATCAGAGACTCTCAGAGCTGTTTGTTTTCAATTTTGATTTTGTTAAAAACTAAAGTAAAAGTCAACAATTAATTTTAACCACACATTTTATGGTCATACAATTTTTCAATCACTTTTCCTAAAAAATCTAATTTTAATCAAACACATTTTAAATATCATTTTGGTGAACAAAATTAAAAGTTTTGGGACTTGATGACACACTTTTATTATTTTAAGTGTAAATCAGAAAAATAAAAAGATTTAGGACTTATTTGTATTTTTGAAAAGGTTTGTGAGTTATTTTTAATTTATTTAAGTTAGGGGTAAAATTGTCAAAAAATTTAGGGTCATATGTGTTAGATTAGAAGGTTATGGGACTTTTCAACACTCTCTAAAATATTGGGGACTTTTGTCAAAATTTTTCTTTACAAAAGTCGTGACCATTTGTGCAAATAAGCCTTTATAAATAAAAATTCTTCCACCGTCAAATTTCACTAGATTGGATGGAAATTGTTGAAAAGGACCATTTCGCCAAAACATTTGAAATAGGGGTTAAACCGCCAAAATGAAAAGATGGGTCCTCAACTCGCAGTAAGTGCAAAAGTCGAGGACCATTTGTGCAAATAAGCCATAAAAATCATTAGATGGGTAATATTAGGCTCTGACCATAAGCCAACTATAGCGGGGTAACTTTGATATTGGCATGATGCGTATAATTGTTTCTGCATATAAAATAGCATTCCCTGACAAAAATGGGAAGCGCTTTATTCTCAATAGTAATGGTTTAGAATTTAATTGGAGGCGTTAAAAAATAATATTGCTAAACCATTTAACATCATCTCAACTAATATTTATTAAAAGTTTAAGATTTATACTCACTAGTATTGACAAGACACATCACCGTCTTGGTTGTATAATCTAAAATTATGCTCATAACTTAAACTTTGAGCAAGTAATCTCGCAAACTTCAAGTTGCGAATAATAACATCATACAATCATCTAGTAAATGTATCTATCAGATACAAATAATATATAGATGGTCAACATGGAGGGTGATGGGGCCCCATAAATCACCCAAAATAATTTTCATAAATGCAAGGAATTCAGTCCCGATTTTACCTAGTGAATGTCTACTGTTTATATACCATGAGAACAAGCATCACGTGAGAATTTATTATATTGAAAAATCTTCTGGTTTTCAATAGATATTCTCATTAATAATTCACATCATACTGATCCGAGATTGGTCTAACCGATAATGCCAATCAATAAAATTTTTAGGACATTGAACTTCTAGTTCAATATAGTACTTCTTTAAGAGTATCAACACTCTAATACTACACAACATTAATATTCTAAAAGTGTGAAGTTGAGCTTCTTCAAGAGCAACAACACGATATTTTTTCCAGAATATTGATATGTACAAATTTATGCTTCTTCAAAAGCAGTCATATAATATTCGTTTAATTAAGTTATGCTTCTTCAGGAGCAATAACACAATATTCTTTTAGAATATTTTCTATACTTTGTGTTTCTTCAAAAGCAATAATATCGTTTTCTTTTAAAATATTGAAATTCATAACGTTATACTTCTTCAGGAGTATTAATACAATATTTATAAAATACTAGATCTTATAAAATTACGCTACTTGATAACAAGTAATATTTGACTGAAATATTAATATAATATTGTGCTACTTCAGGAGCAACAACAAATTATTTTAAAATGTTAACTTTATTCAGAAGTAAAGATTTATTCTTCATGAACAATATTATAACATTCTTTAAGAATATTATATCTTATAAAATTAGATTATTCATGAGTAATTAATATTCTACTGAAATATTAATATAATATAAAGTTTTGCTTATTCTGAAGCAACAATAAAATCTTCTTCAAGAATATTTATAAGTTAGGTTGTGACATACAATACAATATTCTTCTGGAATATTGATTAAGTTGTAAAATTGGGTTTCTTCAGGAAAAGCACAATTAAAACAAATAAACAAATCTTATTGGTTTCCCACAATAATTTCATGCTAATTTTTATTCATAACTACATATGAAAAAATAGATAAAAAATAACATAGTAGTTAATTGAACACTAAAAAATATTGCTACTTCAGGAGTAATAGTTCAATATTCTTCTAGAGTATTTAAATTGTAATGCCATGCTCTTCAGGAGCAATTAATATTTTGTCAGAATATTATAAAGTTGTGCTTATTCAAGAACTACAACAAATCATTATTTTGATGTAAATATTTACTCTCCAGGAGTAATATTATAATATTCTCATAGAATATTAGATCTTATATAATTAGGCTCTTCGGGAGCAATTAATATTCTACTGAAATATTACTATAATATAACGTTGTGCTACTTCTGGAGCAACAAAATATTTTTATATAAGATATTAGATTTATTAAATTACGCTCTTCGGGAGCAATAACTTAATAATAAATCTAACAAATTATGCTCTTCGGGAGCAAGTGTATTCTACTGAAATATTAATATAATATAAAGTTGTACTTCTTCTAGAAGATCAACGAAATATTCTTCAGGAATATTAATTTATATAAATTGATATTTTTCAGGAATACTAACACAATATTATTTTAAATACTGATATATAATAATTAATAATATTCAAACAATATCAATAATGAAAAATATATAATCAAAGTGCACAAATCAATATTCTAGAAGAATATTGTTTTGTTTCTTTTAATAATCACAATTTTACTACATAAATTAATGTTCTGGTAGAATATTATGATGTTTTCAATTAGAAGGCACAAATTTAAATCCATCAATATTCTAGAAGAATATTTGGTTAATGTTCTCGAAGAAACATTATTTCTTATATATACCAATACTCTTGGAGATATTGTGTTGTTCTTGAAAAATATATAATCAAAGATGATATCAAATAGAATACTGACCTTTGTTCATGAATAGAAAGTAAAGATCACTTTGTTAACTCAATTGACTTCATCTCCATACACGCAATTTAAACTTTACTTCTATTCATGTAGTGATTTCTCTCGAATGAACTGTTGGATCTTAATTGTAGCCGTTGGATTTCAAGAACAATGAGTTTTGAACGTTTTTTACAACCACCTGATTAGAATACACTCTTCTGGAGTAAGTAGATAACCACATAGACATCTCTATAATTTTACGACAAGAAGAACATTATTATAATTATTTAAGTAATTTTATACCGTCACATCAATAAATCAATTTTGTTTTACCAAACACTTGATGTTGATTTTGAAATATACAGTAATTTTGAGACAAGAGTTTACCAAACACTTATTTGATTCTTCTCACAATTAATTCTTTTTGCAACACAACAAAAACTGATTCTCTTAAAAGTATAGCAATACCAAACTAAGCCTAAGAGCAAGATCTAACAGTTTATTCTTGAGAATCACTATGAGAACAATAACGAATTTTGAATTAATTAAAAGATGATGAATTTTTTTAAGAACAACCGAATTTTTCAAATTTGTATTTTTGAAGAATTTGAGACGACTCAAAATTCTCAAAATTTATCGAATTCAATATATAGGTCAAGCCCAAAGTTCGAGGTATGATTTATACTTTATGTCAACATGCAATGACACAAATAATAATGATTCACTTCCTGTCCTTTATATAGGGATGGTCTCCGTGAATTTTTTACCCCGTGACTCGAGAATTCGCGGGACGGGGCCAGTCGAGGCTTTGACCCGCCAACTGCCCCAGTTAAAGGATTATTTTTTATAAAAACAGAAAAAAAAATTAAAAAAATGAAATAAGAATTTTTTATACATATGTTGAAAATAAAACATAAGAAATACAAGATTTAGGTTGTGGTGTAGTGGTCAAGAGTTATAATTTCAAAACTTCAACCCGGGTTCGATTCTTGTTCAACCCTTTTTTTTTTAAAGAAAAGTGATTTGTAAATTTTAATTCTATTTTATGATTTACCCAAAAAAAAAAAATTAAAGTAAGGAGTCGTAGGACGAGGCGGGGTTGCCCCGGACCCGCCCCGGATCCTTCGCAGGACAGGTATTTGTGCTCCGGACCGGTCCCTATTACCCTAATATTCGAGGTGGGGCAGCTCGAGGTGGGTCCGGCTCGGCGAATTTTTTTGCCATCCTTACATTGATATAGACATCATATGAACAATGTTTAGGCATTGCAGATAAATTTGATGGCTAAGAGAATTTATAGGGTGACAAGTGAAAATATTCTCTCAAGTTATCCCTGTCAAGAAATTCAGTGAATTTTATTTAAGAACATTATACCATGTTACATACAAACGGTGCATATATTATTTGACATTTGAATTGCATTTTAAGTAATTCCTAAATGGCATACCTTTAATTTTGTTTTTGTTGACGTCAGAATCTACACTATCCAAGTTTCAAAAGATCTCCAGTCAATCCTCTATCAATCTGTATGTTACATGCACACTAAGACGAACGTTAGGCACTAAGATCACCGGAGAAAAAGGGGGTCGGCGATCGTTGGTACTCCAACGATCAAGTCAACTGTCGGTATCTGTAATGGATAACAGTATACGAGGAATAATAAATGGGTGTGGGAGAGACAAGCAGGCAGAGATTTAAGCAAGTTTAAGGGGTAAGAATAATGCATACCTTAGAACAACCGGAGACGTTGTAATTATAGCCTCAGAGTTCTAATTGATTTAGAAAAACAATCAATTAGATATCTGATTGGATCATCATTCCTTACAGAATAAAGATAATCGGTTGTCAATGCAATCTCCTAGATTTAGACCTAATTTGAGTTGATTCCCCTAATCATGTTGTCTAATCTTTAAGAGATTGATATTTAATTTTCTTGTGAGAATCCGTGTGCCAATCTAACGCAATATCTCTTTGAATATATCTCTGGTCATTTTGAAATATCAAAATGCCCACGGATCTGACACGAATTCAGTTGCTGGCGAAGCACCCGAGGTCGCCATGAATGTCGAGGCTCTTCACGGGCTTCGTCATACTTAATTTGAGAGTGCCAATGTGTTGTCATGCCTTAAATGTACTCACGAGGTCCTCGTTAGGTACATGAGGCTTTGACGAATTCAAGAGGCCCTCACTGGGCTTACAATGCTTTCGTGAGGCCTAACTTGGCCTTCACTGGGCCTTTATGGGGCATTTGCTAACGTAGAGGTCTTATCGAAATCTGGTGGTAACAATAATTTCCCAAGTCCATGCCTATTATTTATGGTAGGTGTGGGACTTTGAAAAAAATATTTTTTTATGACGAATGCATCAGATTCTTTGGTGGGCCCTCGCCTTGATTGAGGTTGTTAAATGGAGTTCTTCGTGGATGCATGCTTACATATTCAATCAGCACTGACTCTCAAGCCCGAATCTTGTTTATTCATAGCTAGTGAGGGATTTGATTGGTTGTATTCAGGTAACGTGTCTGGGTAGGTGTGATTCTAGCTAAGCCGTCAATCAGCGTTGTCAGGTAAGGAATTCATGAGCGAACTCCTACGACTAGTGGAGATGAACCTAATCTGAGGGTTGGTTTTAACTAAGAAAGTGTACAGCTATCTCGAGGGCTTTGATGGCAAGTGCAGCAAGGAAGAGGCCAAGTCGAAGAAGTTATCCGAAGATCTGAAGGCGATAAGCCTTGAGAAAGCGCAGCTGGAGTCGGATAAGAGGGCTCTTCAATTCAAGTTGAATTTGGTGGTGGCCAAGGAGTCTGATATGAAGGCCAAGTATGAGATTGAGTTGAAGGCCGTGAATGAGAGTTTGAAGCATGCCCCGGGACCAGAAAAGGGCTACCGAGGCCTCCCAAAAACGCGCTGAAGAATCTCAGAAATTGGCAGAGGATCGGGCCTTCGCGGCTGAAACTGCCGTTGCCACAACCAACAGCAACTTGGAGGCTACGGTTGTAGAAAAGGATAAGTAGCTGGCCGAAGCCAGAAAAGAGGTGGACAGGGTCAAGGCAGAGCATGCCGATGCCGAGGCAGGACAGTTATGATGTATCATGATGGATTTGAAAACACGCCTAAGTATATGGAGCTCGCCCATCGCCTTATGATGGCAGGCGGGGAGCAGCTGGTTGAAAGAATTGGGGAGACTCATCCCAAGTGGGACATTTTATTTCTCAGGTATGTTCCTGGCGACCTTCCTGCCTCAAAGGATCTTGCAGCTACCGAAATTCTCTTGAATGCCGAGGATCAAGATGGGGGCGAAGCCCAAACTACCACTTCTATCATAGGAGATGGCCCGCAATGTGCTGACCCTAAAGAGGTGGCGGGGCCGAAGGACTTGCAAGTTTTTTTTCTTTATTTTCGTATTCGTTTCAACATCAGTAATGAAAAAAAAATTGTGTATCTTACGTAATGGAAGCACGTGATTAGTTTCATTACTTACTTGTAACATCTCCCGGTGAAAGATGCAAAGAAAGGTTCCCTGCAACCTGCCCAATTGGTTCCAGTATTCAACTTAAGTATCTCGTAAATGAAGAGATAAAAAATCAACACTCAGATGACCAAGTATGTCCGTACAAATGTCCCAGTCATACTTCAGATCAGTGGGGCGCTCTGGATACCGTTGAAGAAGTTAGGCTTAGCAGCCTTAGCGAGAAGTTCTCAAATGGTACATCCACAATGGACATCGATGATAAATGCTTCAATGATCTTGATTCGGACGACGAGGCTAAAAGTCATCTACCAAAGGTGTCAACGACATTTTTTGAGCAGTATAGCCTAATTAGTCACCAAATTAACTCATATGATATCATCACGGTGATATCATAATTGGGAGACTCCCTATCATGGTGAAGTCAGTCTTGTGTTGCCGAAGAAGCCTGATGAAGCCCACGCAGTCCCGAAGACTAAAGGTTCACTAGGTAGGCTATAGACCCCTTCTTGTGCCGACCCTAAAAAGGCAGCGGGGTAGTAGGATGATGTTTACATTCATTTCCCTTCATTTTGTAATCCAGACTCTGATAAATAAATAAATAACCAATTTGATTATTCATGTCTGCTGTAGTGTTGAGGTTGAAATGAATTATCTGTACTGTAGCCTAACATGTTCATCCGTCGAAGCTCAAGAGATACTCTCGTGCACTCTGCTGAGGCTTTCTGATCTAGAAGCCTTCGCAAACTATGCTAGGCTTTCTGACTTAATCCATTCAAGAACAGTGTGAGGCTTTTCGATTAGGGTACCTTCGTAAGATAAGCGAGGCTCTTTGATCTGGATACATTCGCCATCGGTGCGAGGCTCTTTGATCAAGATGTCTTTGCCAGATATGCGAGGCTCTTTGATCAGGATGCCTTCGCTATTTGATCAGGAGGCCTTCTCGAATATTTCCATTCATGACGTAGGATGATAGCGTCATTATTGCGCAAGCAATGTACAAGTCCCAGGCGCATTTAAGTCATGCAGCCTTTACGCTTTCTTAGAGTTTTCTGGAGTGCATCCCCCTGCATGTGTCCATTATCTGACTGTTTGTATTCGAGATCTGCATTAACGGTTGGGATCCGGTGTTTCACCTATATATATATATATATATATATATATATATATATATATATATATATATATATATATATCGCATAACGTTTCATTGTTCTCTTCACTTCTTTCTTCTTTCCGTGACTTCAGAACTCAACCATTGTCATTCATGGCTGGTTTTTACTTTCCAAAATACCAGTGTTCAAAATAAGAGGTGCATGAGTAGTAGGTAGGAAAGATACTATTCCCACATGACTTACGATACCAAGTACGACGTATGTTCCAAGGGCCGCTGTCTCGTTGGTGCCGAAAGCAGCTGGGGGCGTTTCACCCCTTCCTTTTGAAGAATCCTTACTGCTATCGAAAAATGTCCAACGACAGGACAAAAAAAATGGATGCCAAAGATGAGAGGGATAAGGTTGTGCCAAAAAGGGCCGTGGAAGATGAGGATGACGAGGTGGATTCTAGGAGGGTCAAGCAAAGTCGAATGACTCCTTTTCAGAAAATTGGAAGAAACCACTCTATTTCCTTGAGGTATGACGCAAACCTCCATTCCTGCTCTCCACGGCTGGATCGAACGTATCAACATTGAGCCTCGTCAAGATGAATTGGATCCAGCCATTTTAGAAAAGTTACCAGCCCTGTCAACCATAGCGACGGCTTCAGTTTATAAGTATTGGACTTCTGACTGGGCGAAGGAGATGGACAATACAGACCTATTAGATTTTTTAAAATTGGCAGAGATGAACACCGTCAAGAGCCACGTCCTCAATTGCGAGTTATACGAGGTGCTAGCGATGAAAGTGGACAAACTGTGCTCAATGATTACTGGTAAGATAATACTGATGAGTTGCGTTCAAAGAACAAGATCCTTCGTTCAAGGCTTGCTTTACTGAAGATGCCAGAGCACAAGACGAGTTCAAAATAATCAAGTCTGAAATGATCCAGAGGCTGTCTGTTAGTGCTCGGAAGCAAGCTGAGTTGAAACTCAAAGTTTGCGAAGATATGGCTTATACTAAAACAAAAAGTTGACCGAAGCCTTGGCGGAGCTTATGAAGGCCAAAGAGTTGTTGGCCAAATTAGGAGCCCTTGGTTATACTGATCCCAAAGGTTCGGTGGAGACGTAGAAACTATAGCTTCTTGCAATATTTGTTTATGTTGCTTTTGTCGAATTCATTAATGAAAAGTGTCAATGTTTCGCATCATTTGTGACGAATGTAGTTATCTGACACTTTTCTTTCGCTGTTTGTGTATATACGAGTTGAGTGTTTAACTAGCGAGTTAAAAGAGTTGGCCGCGAACCACACTCCCTCGCTGCCATACTTTCTTTATTTGTTTGAATACAAGTTAAATATTTACCCAGCGAGTTAAAAGAGTTGGCCGTGAACCACGCTCCCTCGCTGCCATGCTTTCTTTACTTGTTTAAATATGCGTTGAATATTTATCCAACGATTTAAAAGAGTTGACCGCGAACCGCACTCCCTCGCTGCCATACTTTCTTTACTTGTTTGAATACACATTGAATGTTTAACCAGCGAGTTAAAAGAGTTGGCCGCGAACCACACTCCCTCACTGCCGTGCTTTCTTTACTTGTTTGAATACGCGTTGAATGTTTATCCAGCAATTTAAAAGAGTTGGCCGCGAACCACACTCCCTCGCTGTCGTGCTTTCTTTGCTTGTTTGAATATACATTGAATGTTTACCCAACGAGTTAAAAGAGTTGGCTGCGAACCACTCCCTCGCAGCCATGCTTTCTTTACTTGTTTGAATACGCGTTAGATGTTTACCCAGTTAGTTAAAAGAGTTGACCACGAACCACACTCCCTCACTGCCATGCTTTCTTTACTTGCATAACTGAGATAGGAGCATCATAAATTATTGAACTATATTGAAATAATGCAGCGGTTACAAAGTCGAAAAGAACGCTGATATTCGACTTAGCGTTGATAAAAAACGAAATGAAAACTACTGGTAGTACGGGCGAAGATAAGTGATGTTCCAGGGGTGCTGCGTCTCTTTTCCATCAGAATCTTCTAATCTGTAGGTCCGAGGTCGAACTTCTTCGATGCTCTTGTATGGTCCTTCTCAAATGGGTCCGAGGATTTCGGCCCCCACTTCACTATTAGCCAGGAAAACCTTTTTTTGGATGAAATCATTGATGTGGAAAGCTCTGTTCCTAACTTTTGAGTTATGATACCTAGCCATTTTCTTTTGATAAACCGCCAGGCGAAGTTGCGAGTCGGCATGCCTTTTTTCATGCAAGTCAAGGTTTGCCTTACGTAGATCCCTGTTGACCACCTCGTCGAAATGTAAGCCTCTTGGAGAAGATATTCCCATCTCGACGGGAATCATTGTCTCTGCCCCATACGCCAAGGCGAAAGGGGTTTCGCCAGTTGCCGTCCGGGAGGTAGTTTGATATGACCATATGGTCTTGGGTAGTTCTTTCGCCCATCCCTCTTTAGCAGATTCCAACTTCCTTTTCAGGGTATGCTTAATAATCTTGTTGACGGCCTCCACTTGGCCGTTGGACTGGGAATAGTAGGAGGTGGAGAAATCCCTCCGAATGTCGAGCTCTTCACAGTTTGAGTTAAATTTCTTCCCAGCGAACTGCGTACTGTTGTCGGATACAAGAGAATGGGGTATCCCAAAAGGACAAACGATGTTTTTCCAAAAAAAATTCCATGTGTTCTCCTCTGTGATTTTTGCCAAAGGCTCAGCTTCGCACCACTTGGTGAAATAGTCCACCACTACAAACGCAAATTTGACCCCACCCCTTCTAGTTGAGAGAGGACCTATGAAATCGATCTCCCATTTGGCAAAAGGCTAGGGACTAGTGACTGGGGTGAGGTTCTGAGCTGGGAGCTTTGGCACAACGGTGAATTTCTAGCACTTGTCGCATTTCTTCGCATAAGCATGCGAGTCCTTCTTCATAGTCGGCCAGTAGTATCCTTGTTTTAAAGCATTTTGTGCTAGGGCCATTCCACCTAAGTGATTACCGGTAGTTGCGTCAACCAACTGGTCAATGCGTGGTAGCGGAAGCTGTCTTTGGGACATACCTGATTCAAGTCAGAAAAGTCTATACATACCCTCCACTTTTTGTTGTTTTTCTTTACCAACAAGGGGTTGGACACCCATTGGGGATAGAGTGTCTCTTTGATGAACCCGTTAGCTGGTAGCTTGTCGACTTCCTCTTTCAAAATACCAAATCTCTTTGTACTCATAGGCCTTCTCTTTTGTATCTTGGGGTACATTTTAAGATCTACTTTCAGGACGTGGCAGGCCACGGATGGATCGATCCCCACCATGTCGTTGTGCTTCAACGCGAGATGTCAGTGTTTTCTCGTAAAAACTATTTCAGTTCTTCATTCATCCTTTCATCCAGTTTCTGTCCTACTTGCAGCATCTGGGTAGGGTCCGAAGGGTTTATAGAGAACCCTTCTAGCTCCTCTACTGGAAAGGCTAAGGAATCCAAACCTATAATCTGAGGGTCCAGACTCTTGTCCAGTACCATCTTCTCTTCAACCTTGTTGTGGTCGATATCTATCGGCTCCATTTGTATCTTTATTACTGCGAGAAGAACGTCTTCGTACTTCGCTGCCTTTTAGAGCGCGTTCATCTAGCAGGCTATTGCCTCTGTCTGGTTACCGTGAACCTTGGCGACCCCACCTGGCGTTGACAACTTTATTGCCAAGTGATGGATAGAGGTGACCGCATGTAGGTCCTTGAATGAGGGCCTACTGAGGACTCCGTGATAGGTGGAGCGGGTATCTACCACTCACTGTGATGGTGATTCTCCCTCGTAGGACGAGGCTTCTCCCTTAAAGTGGAATAACGCTTCTGAAATGGCGGTCAGTTTGTGATCTATATTTATTTGGTCAAAGGCACTACCAAACAAGATGTTTACGGCGCTGCCATCATCGACCAGCATTCGTCCTAGCCTGTTCCTGGCTACAACAGTGCGAACTACCAAGGCATCACAATGCAAGTAGTGGATACCGACTTCATTCTCCTCTATGAACGTGATCTGTGGGACCCTGGGTCGATGCCCATGAACCTACCAACTTTCTACCAATTCTTCTCTTGCTGCCTTCGTGTAATTTCACCATGAATTCATCGTATGCCCTACAACATAGGGCCTTCCAATAATTGTGTTGATCTCTCGGACCTTGAGGTCTCTCGTAGGTCCTTCCACCCTTGGTGGATCCCTATTTCTGTCATTCCCTCCGTTGTTACGGAAAGGTCCATCGTCCTAGCGTCGGGATGGAGGTCTTCGCCGTTGATTGGGCAATCATTGAAGTCCTCGGGCTGGTCGATTTCCTTCTCTTTGTCACTGGTTCTCTCAGTTGATCAGTTATCGTACGTCAGGGTAATCTTCTATGTTGTGCAACCGAGTTCTGTGTATGCGACAGAACTTGGGTAAAAAAACAGCTGGCTGGAGAACCACTACGGGCGATCCAGCATGGGGGGCTAGGATTGCCTCCGTCTAATTGAATATCCTATAATGGTTGTTATGTAGCTCGGGAAAATGCTTTCTTCGAAAGCGATTGAAGCAGGGTTCAGGAGAACGTCGCCCCTCCCTGCAATAGCAATCCCCCCCTCTATCTTTCTGTTCTTTCTCTGTTCCCAGTCGTTTTCTCAGATCGGATATCTTGCTGGATCAAGTCTACCAGCTGACTGTAGGTTTTGGACTAGCTGATTTGGACATCTCTCCAGAATAAGGTGTGCATGTGAAGCCCAGTCACCAGCACGTTTAGAGCTTTGTCATCAATGACGTTCTCAATTTTGTTGATGATATCGCTAAACTTTTAAAATAGCTCTTTACCGACTCTCCTTCCTTTTGCCGAATGTCGTGGAGCTGGGCGATATCGACTATCATTGTCCGGTTGCCAATTAAAACGTTGATAAACTCCCGCTTGAGTTGGGGCCAGCTCTTAATGCTTCCAGATTTCAGTTTGTTGTACCACCTCTTCGCATCGAATGTGAGAGTGGTTTGGAAATTCCTGCATTTTACTACCAGGATGTTACCTTGGAGCCTTGTCTTATATACATTGATGTGATCCGTAGGATCACCACATCTATTATATTTCTCCATACGGGGTATTTTAAAGCTGGTGGTGAGCTCTCTAGCTTTTAGCTCTAGAGAGAACGGGAGGTTCTCGTTGTCGTCGTCAAGATCGCATTCTAACTCTTGTTTTTCATCCTCGAACCTCACAGGGACAAATTTTGGGTCTTTTCTTCCTTCTATGTGGGCGTCGCTGCGCTTGCTGTGCGCTGGTAGGAGCGATGCTATGGAGGATCCTACCCCTAACTTGTCAAACACGCTAGCAGTAGGATCCGGTTGGTTTCCTCGTGCTGGAAGGAATTTTCCATTTTGATTGTCTTGCGAGGGCCTCGAATTCACATTTTGAGGATTTTAGCCATTCAAAACTGGCAAGTCGTCCTGAGATCGACGGCTTCGCCGGGCACGGCTACGCTTGGGTCCATGCTGAACGGATTGATTCTCCAACAGTTCAAGTGTCGCCTTCATTCGGGCATTATCTAGCTTCAGGTCCTGGTTTTCTTGCTCGATCGTCCGATTCTGTTGTTGTTTTCTTCTTTTACGATGGGTTACATTCTAAAGGTCATGAACGCTCTCCTGCCATGAGTCAGTGTGATGAGACTCTACTTCTTCTTCTATGGAGTTTTCTATTGCCATGCTCTTTCGGGTAGAAAACACGTTTTTACCACACGTTTTAGGTTGTGTAATGTTTTTTCGATTTCCACAAACGGCGCCAATCTTTTAACGTCAGAATTTGCACTATTCACGTGTCAACAAATCTCTAGTCAATCATCTGTCAACATGTATGTTACCCGCACACTAGGACAACCGTTAGGCAACAAGATCACCGGAGAAAAAAGGACTTGCGATCGTTGGTATTCCGATGATCAAGTCAACTGCCAGTATCTGTAAGGGATAACAGTGGACGAAGAATAATAAATGGGTGTGTGAGAGACAAGCAGGTAGAGATTTGAGCAGAGTTTAAGAGTAAGAATAATGCGTACCTTAGAACAACCGGAGACGTTGTATTTATAGTCTTAGAGTTCTAATTGATTTAGGAAAATAATCAATTAGATATCTAATTGGATCCTCATTCCTTACGGGATTACGATAATCGGTTGTCAATGTAATCTCTTGGATTTCAGCCCTAATTTGAGTTGATTCTCCTTATCATGTTGTTTAATCTTTAGGAGATTGATATATAGTTTCCTTGGGAGAATCCGTGTGCCAATCAAACGCAATCTCTCTTTGAATATATCTCTGATCATTCTGAAATATCACAATACCCGCGGATCTGAGACGGATTCGGTTGCTGGCAAAGCACCTGGGTCGGCCATGAATGTCGAGGCTCTTCACGGACTTCGCCATACTTAATTCGAGAGTGCCAATGTGTTGCTGGGCCATAAATGCATTCACGAGGTCCTCGTTAGGTACATGAAGCTTTACGGATTCAAGAGGCCCTCGTTGGGCTTACGAGGCTTTCGCGAAGCCTAACTTGGACCTTCACTGGGTCTTTATGGGGCCTTTGCTGCCGTGGATATCTTATCAAAATCTGGTGGTAACAGTTTTTAATACAAAGACTTTTCCATTATGAACTCATGCATAATTATTTAGCTTTGAAGTATTTATCTCATTTGTTGTTATAATATTTCATGCGATATTTGACTAAAAATATATAAAGTGACTCGTGATAAAGCAAAAAAAATAAAAATGAAAATCAATAACTTAGCTTGATCATTATCAAATCATTAGCATCCCCCAAATTTTCATGACTATAGAGGTATGATTGTTTGGATCAATATGAATGGCCCATTAACATACTTTTAATTTCATCAATTCATATTATTTGATACTTCACTCTATTTGGATGTTGTTAAATTCATTGTCCATTTATGTTATAATTATTTTGTTGTTTATTGATTATATGAAAATGCCAATCAACAATATTTGTTTGCTCAACTATTATGAGTACTTATTTTATGTTCAACCTTTCATTAAATTGTCATGATTTGTTGAAGAAAAGACAAGAATGAGAGAAAATTAACATTAATATAATATCATATTGTGCAAATTTGATTGAAGAAGAGTCAATATTATGCTATTCTTCTTTTTTTTATTAAACAAATATTAGTACAACGAAACAAATATTGTATTGAAACAAAAGTTCACCGTCCTGAAATTTATTATTCTTTGGCATGACCGATTAGACAATCACTAGACCAATAATAATCTGAATACTTACTAAGAATATGTATTGAAGAACCAGAAGATTCTTCAATGTAATAAACTCTCACGTGTTGCTTATTCACAGGATATATATGGACAGTAAATCTTAACTAGCTAAAGTTGAGATTAAATTTTATATATATCTGAAAATTATTGAGAGTGATATATGTAGATCCACTCTATCCTCCAAAGAGACCATTGAAATATTTTATTATCTTAAAATATGCATCTATTAGATGATCACATGGAGTTTATTATTTATTTGCGACCTGAAATTTGTAAGATTACTGGCTCAAATTTTAGATTATGAACATTGTTTTTAGATTATATATATATATATATATATATATATATATATATATATATATATTAAGATCGTGTGTCTTGTTAATATTAGTGAGTTTATATCCCAAACTTTTAATAGATCGCTGTATGTTAGTTTGGATGACGGTAAAACGCATTATTGTCCATAGTTTAGTCGAATATTTATTAAACGCTTGCAGAGGCGGAGCTAGACATTTTTTATTGTGGGGGTAAAAAATATAGACGTAATTTTGTTTTAAAAATAACATAACATTAATAAAAATAATTTATTACATTACTACAATTGTAGCTTACGCGTTTTCATACTTCAAAATGTCGTATAATTACATTCATTATCAATATTGTCAAACGGATTAGTTGTTTGTCTATGAATTAAGAAGGGGAAAAAAAGTTGACGAGATAGAAGAGAACACGTTGAAGCATAATATAATTATATCAAATTTTTCAATTTTGAAAATGAAGAAAATGGTAAGCTAATTGAAACAAGCTAAGCCAATTGACTATATAACGCCTGTGAAATCATAAATGAAGTCCAAACAAATAAGAAAAATAAATCAGTGCCAAACACAAATTTAAAAAAATGAATAAATAGAACTGACATAATTCAGCACATAGTAAACTTTGAAATGATCAGGATATTTAGTAGATAGAAAAGACTATCCAACTATTTCTACAAATAAAACATAAATGAAGCTACTCTAAATCAATCAATCAGATACAAGTTAAAGAGCTTTAAACATTATAGCTTTCGGCCTTTCCACCACAACTGTATAATTTAAATGGAAACTAGATTGATAATAATAATGCTTATTAAACTAATTTTTCTCATTTTTTCTTATTGTTCTCATAAAAAATCAGTAAATTTAGTCGCCAACATTACTACAGTTCATAATTGTAGTATTCGCTATCATATCTCTCCAACACCCCACCCCACCCCACCCCACCCCACCCCACCCCACCAAAAAAAATTGAAAATTTCAACAAAAAATTTTCACAGCAACTCAAACAAGTACAAAGACCAGTAAAATACCTCCAAAATCAACAAATAATTGAACTAATTTTCAATTATGCAAAAGATAAAAAGAAATCGGTATAGGGGTAGGCTTCTATGTAAAAATTGATTCAACTATCACCTTACCTCAAATATTGTGACTCAAACTAGAAGCAAAAAAAATCAACAGACCAATCAACAAATTTGAAAGATGAAGAAAGAAATTGGCAAAGATCAGAGTGAAGAAATAAGATGAGATGAAGAAATCGACAAGACACAAAGCGAATTCTCTGTCCGGTTTGGAGATTTAATAGGGGATTGGCCCATGAAATTTTGTGGTGCCGTATGTCGATTGTCATTTTGATAAGACAGTTTTCTCAACATTAGAAAAAAAATTAAGTAACTAAAAAGAATAAATAAAAACACATAATATTATATTTTCCAGATCTTCGTACAAGACAATACAAACCAGAAGTTCGACTAATAATTCATTTGTAAGTTACACAATTGATAGATGCATTTATTGACCATATATATATTAACCAAATCTCATATAATCTCATAAACCAACTGTATATCCTCCAACTTAGATTGATGTCCTATAAAAACAATCCATCAACATTATATCTGGTAAATTAATGGCACGCCTAAAGTGTGTTGACATTTGATTCTAAAAGAAAAATTCTCAAAAGAAAAATGGAACAAATAATAAAGATGATCTATTGAGAAGGTGTATACTCTCGGAGAGTATATAGACATTACTAATTTTAAAACCCCAAAAGAGGTTCAGCTACATGAATATTGAAAATGAAGAAATCTCGATAAGTTATGTCGTTATGTGGAAAGAAATAGAACCGAAAATGTATAATTGTTGACAATATATTTATAATATAATATAGTGTGGAATATTGTGAACGAAACTGGTGGTGTTGAATCAAAATATGTCGAAAATATCAACATAGAAATGATTGATCAAAATAAAAAGACGCAATTTAGACAAGTTGAACTTATTGAAAACTTGAAATTTTTAGACATGCAGTCCAAACACCTAAAAATGTAAAGTCAATTGCACTTATGTGGAAAAAAAAATAAGAAAAATAAAGTCGTAAAATATAATACACGACTTTCAACATAATGACTTTAGCAAAAACTTATATAAATAGATAATTCTCATGTGATGGATGCAATCACAAGTCGATATCTTGTTAGCATGTCAATGCATGAAACTTGATATGCGTTTAATAAATGTATTTATAACTAACTCATCTGGCATGATTAATAACACTATATATTTAAATATCTAGAAGATTTAATATGTCTGAAGCATATTATCGTGAGGGAGAGTAAGCCTGCCAGAGAAGCTTTATTTATAAATCCTAGTTGCAGTTTCCCTTGAGCTTAAAGCAAGAGACACCTAGCCTTTAGCAAAGGGTTCTGGCATAAGGTTCTTTTCGTTAAAGAAAAGCAGTAAATAAAGCGAGAAGCAAATAAGGAATTTGATTTGGCCTGGCAAAGCCATTATCTGCAGTTTTCCCGGTTGAAGTAGGCTCTCCGTACTCTTTTTCCTTCACTAGGTTTTTCCCACAAGATTTTTCCTAGTAAGATTTTAACAAAGCATATTCTTTGCGTAAACGACATTCAATATAAAGTGTTATAGATATTATAGTTATGGATGTCCATAATCTACAATATATTTACCCTCAATATAACTCTACTCTCGTCTGTTACAAATTGTATATGAGACCCCTAAAGAGAGTAACAATAATGTTTGTTTTCAATGTAATTGCATTGCATTCGACCATCTCGATGACTACAATCAACCAGGGACAGATAGATATCTTGTATGAAAATGGTACTGCTTAGAGACTATAACAAGACAACAATATAGAACATATATCAAGAGAATTGTTTTATACAAATTTTAGAAAGATGGTGGAATCATATTTTTCAAACCTGACCCAGGCACTGACCCGGTTGAAGAGGTGGGGCGGTGGTTCAACTACTAACCGGAAGTGCTAACCCAATAGTTAAACTGGCGGGTCAACTCCAGTCAAATATACTATAATTATTTTTATTAAATAATAAAATAGTGACAATAATTATCTTTCATTAAATTAATTGTACACTATTTTTCAATCATTACTTCAACACTCAATGAGATGAAAAAATTTTAAGATGAAGTCAAAAAATTTATATTAGAAAAAATAATTAGCAATTAAAAAAGTAATTAAAAAATGTGAAAGCTAAATCATAAAATGGTAATGGACTATTCAAATCATAAATAAAAATTTAAAAATTTCAATCAACAATGACCCATCAGATTAATGAGTTTAGGCCATCGATTTTTTATGAAAACCTGGCAAGTTTTTTAGTTTTCTTTCGGGTCAATCGCAAATCGGTCTAATAGAGCAATCCATACCAGATTGTTAGTCGGTCATGAATTTTTTAGTTTAACCGCCGAGCTAGTTTGAGTTTTAAAACACTTTGTGGAATTAAAAACATTGACGCACATGGAGGGCTCAATACAAGATATTTCATTGATTGAATTCCGAAAAATTAGTTATACTCTTTTTCCTTCGAGGAAATTACACCATATACTTGACTTTTCAGAAATAATTATAATATTTTAAACATTGTTGTTTAATCTTTAAAATACTGAATATTATTTTATATTTTATAATATATTAAATTAAAGTAGTTTAATAAATATAAAATCAGTTTTATCAACGTTCCTACAATCCAACTATCCAAATCCAAGATGAATTCCTAAATTGCAGGCATTTTCCATTTTTTGAATAGAACTCCAATTCCTAAATTGCAGGCATTTTCCATTTTTTGAATAGAACTCCAAAACCGCATGTGTCTTCAATATAACTGAATTTCCTTTATTGTCATCTTCATTAGGAGGTTGAAGCTCAGAAATCGAATAACAAATATTCAGAATTTCCTCCATTGTCGTATTCTTCGGAATTTCCTCCATTATCGTCTTCGCCCGCGCATCAAATATTCAACCCCAAAAGAATCCAAAAAAATCAAAAGTTCGGTACAACGAAATCAGACAATTGTATATTTATGTATTACAATTGATAATACCATATGAATTATGATGTGTCACAGTTGTAGATTTATGTGTTTCAATTGATAGTACCATATGTATCATAAATTGTAACAAATGCGATCATGTGTGATTTCTGATTCTTGCCATATTATGTCGATTATTGACATCTTGCCACAAATATTATGTATCATAACGTGCTACAATTGTTATTATCTAGAGCTTTTTTATTTGTAAGACGAACTATTAAAAATGTGATCTTGTTGAGAACTTTGGGTTTTGTCATATTATGTTATGTGATTGCGTTGTGGCGATCTGTGATAAATATTATGTAAGATAAAGTTATACAAATGTTATGTATCATAAAGTGATGTAAATATTATTATCATAAGCTTTATTATATGTAGCACGAACTGTGATTTTGTTGAGATTTTTGGTTCTTGCCACGTTATATTAATTGATTGAGTTGATGTCTATAAGTGGTTAATACCTGAGAATTTCTTTTTCTTTTTGTGAGGAGGAGATTTTTTTTAAAGACAGATATATCAAGGTTATATTTGGATGATTGAAACACTTATCCCATAATTAAAGAATCTACAATCTTAGATTACAATGACTCACTATCAATTAGATTTTAGTTATGGTATGTAACTAAAAAATAACATTACTAATTCAAAAAAATGGACTAAGTATTTAGAATTTATGGTACATATATGTTTTTATGTAATTATTTTCAAATAGTAGTATATTTATGTAAAAGTCCCTTCTCCTTCGCTCAGATTTTGTCCAATTGAATTTTCCTTATAATGTTTTAACGAGATAGCATTTGATTACTTTAAATTTTTTATAATCATTTTTTCCTTCGTTTGATAGTTTTACCCCCACTTAGTTTTTTGCAAACAAAGTTTTTCACGAGACAGTTATTGTATAAATAGTCATTTAAGGTAGAGTGTTGTAAAATTATATATAATGATAAATGATTATTTTGTCTTATTTAAATATCTATGTAATTGTCTACTTAATCTAGAAAAATGTATTTTATTGAGATTGAACTCTCATTGAAATGATATATATATATATATATATATATATATATATATATATATATATATATATATATGAGTCTATCATTATAATAAAATACACACTTAAATTTTGATTCGCTCTATTTTTTTTATATTATTCTCTCTTAGTTTTACGACAAAAGCGATATTTTAAATACCGACTATTTTCTTATATTTAATTAAATCAATAAATAATGAAAATTTATGAATAAATGTCATCATAATTTTATTAATTCATGGATGAGGTATACTGGTATTGATGAATAACAACACTTTCATAATAAATCATTTTATGTGAGTTAGCATTTATAATAATCTATGTGAAATCTATGACAATAATTCACGTTACACATGATCTCACATGGAAGTACCGATCTCACCTACTACACATGATTGCATGTTGATGTAACATATTTACTCGACAAATCCACTTAGCTAATGTTTGACTAAGCTTAAACTGTATAATTTAAGTTAATCAAAATATAATTTTTATTTACATATTTTATAGGACCCACAATTTATTAAAAACTCAACACTACCCAAACATGCCAAGACTAAGTCCAAGTAAAGAGCATGAGCACAACTTTATACAAGGCAGACTAGAGATGACTCTTCTTTGCTGGAGTTCGTCCTGGTCAAAAAAATATTATTGTTATATAAAAATTTTATTTTACTCATATATATTAGCTCAGTCTAAAAATATTTTTAGTTCCGATCTAAATCTATCCCTGACCAGTTGTCGAACTCAAAACCCCGAGTCAATTACCAAACATTGTTAGTCTCATCATTCACGACAACTTACCTCATACTTGATTCACATCGATCTTATGATGCTAGATATGGGTGGCAACGGTCTCGAGCAGGCTCATGAAAGCTCGGCCCATTGACAGCTCGAGCCCACTTCACGATGAGATCAGTCGAAGGGCGGCCGCCCACGAGCCCATATATAAATTCTTAAAATCTTTTAATTTCAATTATTTTATATAAATTTTTATATTTAATCATTTTAAAAAATAAGAAGGAATCACGGCCTGGCCCTTCATGGACAGGGCACATGAGCCGAGCAGTGCCAGCCCGATTTCCGGTCATCGTGCCACCCAGGCTTTACTTGTCATCTCGTCCTATTGCCACCACTAATACTAAAGCTCACACTTAGCAATAAAGTGAAGCACATTATGTACGAGTTATTACCAATGATAAATACAAATATGAGCGCTCAGCTTTGCAGTTATTCGCACCAACGAAGACAACATGTAAATACAAATAGTATATCTTGAAAAAAATGTTTGAACTCTCTTGAGCGAAGTTATTGTAGTTCAAATTGAGCTCGTTGATCGGCAGATCGTTCAATTACAAGATGTTTCTGATCGATGTTCAAAAATTGACATAAGCAAAAGTCAGAATCGTGGCAATTGAGCTTCTGGTTGTGTAGGTGGTGGGTAATTGGGGGGCTTTGATGGTAGGCCTTGATGTTTATGTCTGCATATGTTAAGCAACGTCAGGTTCTCAGCAACACCATTTTACTTAGGTGACTACTGTACCGTCAGACCTTTGACGAATACCATGTAATGAACAGGAGCAATTGGACCAAACAAACGAAAGAAGGCATCATGCTACATCGGCTTTCAATTGGAATTATGTACGAATTATGTACGAATTAATCCTTACTATTTCAAGTGAGCAACTGCAACTCCCCTCTAAAGGTGCGCCAAGCCGCCAAGCCAGTGGCCTTCTCAGTTCACACCCTTTCTTTTGGCCTTTTGGCAGCTTCATACTATTGAATAAGAACAAAGCTCGTGAATAAAAAGTCACTCGTCCGTAAAGCACAAAAGACGAAGGGTAACAAAGGATAGAGCAAGCGTGATTATTTCAATCTACAACAAAGGGCACAAAGGCTTACAAAAAAGGCAAGTATACAAAGATTTAACTTCTTTTTCTCCTACAATTCAAGTATCCTTACCGAGAGGTGCCATAAAGTAATTATTAGATCCATGTAGCAAGAAATACAAGTCTCTTATATACAATTCAACGTGTCAACAAAATTCTAGCCCTGAAGAGTATTTGCCCACGACTGAAAGTCCCAAAGATGGAGCACGAAGCTTCCCAATTTTTTAAACAAAAAATACATGCTTATTACACATTAAAATATCCAGATTAAAAAGTACACAAGAAAATACCTCACCATAAAATGAAAGAAAAAGGAGAACGATACAGAGTTTATGAACAAGACAGCTAACAAATGCGCGTAACAGGGATCAAAAGGGTATATACAACTCTCCACTTTTCAAGGTATTGTGCATGGATCGGGTATATCACGGTGAATTCTTGAGGAAAAATTGTGTCGTCCACAATAGAATCTGAGAAGAATCAATTGAGAAGAGCATTCGGGTCCAATGGCATAACTGTAGTTGGAAAATCTGTCCTTTGCCCGGCAAGGGAATAATACGCTAGTATATGTGCTGGATGCTCAAGAACTACTTGTTCATTTGCATCTTGAACACAAACTCGTCTAGCAGGAATCAACTCAATATTCCAGTTTGGACGCACCATTTTTAAGAGATCCAGATGATTCACAGACCTATATCCTTGCACCCATAAATACCTCAGGGAAGTTAGCTGCATTGCGGCCATAGCCAGTGCACGTTCGCTAAAGCAACATCCCCTCATTTCTAACTTTTGCAGGCTAGGACAGCCGTTGGAGAACTCCAGGAGACCATCATCAGATTCCCCAACATAACCCAGAAGCATCCATCTTACTTTTGGGCTGTACTTCCCAATATAACTGAGACCCAAATCTGTCAACCCTCCTTGGCGGAGATACAGGGCAAACCTCCTAAGCTTATGACAACCACGTAGTAAGGATCGAACTCCATTGTCAAGCGGCAAATCTGTTATTGTTTCTTCTCGGTCAAGCAAGACCAATCGAAAGTCACACATGTTCTTCGAGTATGTGCCAATACATTCTAAAGATGCATTTGTGATATCAGACACGTACACAGCCAAATATTCCAGTTCAAGGCATCCCTGAGCCAAAGCAATTAATCCTCTTTGGGAAACTATACCTTCAACATCTTCCATTTCTTGTTCATCAGCTCCTCGCTCAATCCTAAGTCGCTTCATTTTTTTACAAAACTGAGCTAGAACTTCCAAACCTCTATCTCCAATAACATTCCTTGTCTGTTAACAGAGACATGTTTGAGTACTCAACGTCAATATTTCATCCGTTTCATTCAAGAACACAACAAATCGTACAAATCTAAACCTTCCAACATTATCCATGTCAACAAAAATTGTGAAAAGTTCAAATTACCAGTTTAGCCTAGAAAAAAAAAATTATCTGGTAACATTCAAGAGTACAAGAAACAATATCAGCAACGCAACCAAGCAATGGAAGAAAGATGAATGCAAGTGAAGGCTATATTGTGTGTACCCAGAATATCACAGTATAAAACACAATACATTTGTTGGCACTGGTGCCATTTTCCAAGGGATTAAACCATCAAGGAAAGGACACCACTAAGAACAACCAACTCACCCACCCACCCCAAAAGACAGTGAAAAAGGAAAATGAGGAAGAAAACAACTACACCTGCAGATGG
This sequence comes from Forsythia suspensa, assembly GCA_023638005.1. NCBI lineage: Eukaryota > Viridiplantae > Streptophyta > Magnoliopsida > Lamiales > Oleaceae > Forsythia > Forsythia suspensa. Next base: position 34,237,104 of record CM042666.1, read on the forward strand.
AGCAAGAAAATAGAGCAGATTTATAAACTACCACATCAAGAAGAGCATGGCACGAGATTCCATGAAAAAGTTACTACTTATTAGTCTCAGATCAAGAGCGGATGTGATTCTTCTACAAAGTCAAAACTTGGTTCATTTCAAATCAATCAATAAAAATCTGTGCTCTCTTTTTTTAAGTTCTAATAGCAACACTTCGGAATTTTTCCATTTGTCTTGACTTACAAGATGAACTAGTTTTTTATTTTCACGGTTTGTCTTCTTCCATCATGAATTTCACCTAGTTCTCTCGTGGAGTTGTATTTGAAATTCAGTTATTCTATGCTAAAAACTTAGCGTTATAGTTCTTGATACCATAGGCACTTTGGAATGCCCATTTCTCAACAATAAATTCTTATTCATCAAGAGAGGAGGCAAGTGGGTTTGGAACCATTTTTGCAAACCATCATATAGTCACATCCCGAGGACCCAATGAAGTACTTACGGGCACGAGAAACATATTTATGCCCACAAAAACACAGAGACCAAGTTGCAATCAATATTTCGATCATCAGATTCAGTACATCTGAAAATTAAAGCGTCAACTATGCAAAGAATACCGACTTAATGCCAAATTCAACGGGATGTGTAGCTCAGAATTTATCAGCCACGTGAAGAAAACAAACATACATGACAACACAAGTACAAAGAGAAACAACAATTTTAAAATTTTACCTCAAGGATTTCCAAGTTGGTGCATCTTTGCAGTAAGACACAATGGCCTTCTGTGTCAAGTAGAGCGTAAAGGAGATCCAATTTTTTTAGTCGGGCAGCAATTGGAAGGACGAGGGGCATTTCTGCTTTCCCCAAATAAGTAAGACCCAAGCAGCATAATCTTGGGGGAAATGATACAGCAGAGTACCTCCCTAATTGCTCGTTAAACACACCCTCTCCAATCTGTCCAGGTAGTTCATTGAAGGAACCCCCACCAAACTCTTCTAGAGCTGTAGCAGCTTTAAAGAAACCAATCAGATCTGATATATCACAATCACTGATCTTCACTGAGGTCAAAGAGGGACAATTTTTGGCCATTAGCTCAAGATCTGCAGATTGCACTTTGGCAAGATCTGTCATATAGAAATTAACATTTTCAAGAACTGTATTGTTCAAAGCAAGCTCGTGCAGCCATTCCCCATCATTCTCGACTATTGAGCTCTCTTCCATAAACAAGGTTTTTAAATTCCTGCAAAGGTGTAAAGATGAATGAAATCTTAAATAATCAACAATGCAACTGTAGATACATGAGAATTATCACTAGACCACTATCGGATTCAAGGAGAAAAGGTTGCTCAAAATCATTGCCCAATCTATCAAAGCAACACTACATATTGCACTGTGCTTGGGCCAACATACTTTTTTTTTGCCACTAACTCATTCTCATTGAAATTTGTGTTTCCACCAACTTACAAGTAAATGAACATATACAATGACAATGCAGAACATCAACCACACCCAAAGGAGAGATACTTAGAAAATAATTCTTTAGTTACTGTCTTTTTTCTTTTTCTTATTCTTTTTTCAATCGGGGGTCGGTTGGGTTGATTTTATGGTGTTTTGTCTCTCACAGAAGCATTCACCACTTGAATTTATCTTTTTATGAACACTATATATCCCCTTTACTAATCCTCATGATATACAAGTCACTGTGTTAAAGTCAAAATTCAGTCGTTTTAGTTTTGTAAATGTGTTAGTTGAGTAACATTCCTAATTAAATCCTATACATCTGGAGTTGGGAAAGATATGACATAAAATGGGATAATGTTCACATTACTTGGAAAAATTCCAAAGGCAACAGAAAATCATAATCCAAAACTCCCGTGACATGTCACCGAAAAAATATCAGCAGCCAGAAAACATTCCTATCATAGAAGAGCAGATTGAACCAGAAACTTCTCAAGACTTATATAGATCACCAAAAAACTTTCTATTTCATCAAAATGGATAGGGGAATCAAATTTTAAACTATATGGTACCTAAGTGGGCTAGAAAAATCACAAGGCCGTAGAACACCAAGATTCCAAAGCCCCATTCTATTCTTCAATATAAATCAAAATGTATCACCTAGGAGAGTCAAATTTTAAACTATATGGTACCTAAGTGGACTGGAAAAATCAACCAAAAAGTTTCCAAAGCCCCATTCTATCCTTCATCTATAAATACACACACACAAAAGGAAAAGGAAAACAGTATCCATTCTGCATATATCACATGAGAACATAATTGCAATGCTTCACACGGTGTATTACATAAATTAATTGCTGTACCCTCCAGTTTTCGGTGAATTCATTTGATTCAATTTGCATAATGCATAGGTAATATAGGGAACAACCTTCTAGGTCTCAAGATTCTATGAAATATCTAAGAACATCTGCCAAAATCTGGTGGTCAAAAAGAAGAATAGTCATGATATATAGCTAAAATGTCACAATAAAAAATTCAAAGGTTAAACGCAAGCCAACCAATAGACAACATAGGTATTGAACATAGCAACACTTTGATCTTAGCATTGTTTAAAAAGTATCTAAATGCTATAAGAACAATAGACAATGACAAGATGAGAGCGGATTTATAAGATTTGTAAATAAACTGAATGCTAAAGGACTCAGACCTCAAAACCTGTCATTTAAAATCACAAGGATAGATCAAAAACTCAAATTTGGAATAGTATGCACAAAGGAACTCCGTTGAGACCACATTCCCAAATGTGCATGCTGATAATGAGTACTGTTTCAACAATCCTCTCAAGCTTATGCGGTAGTTTAGTCAACAATAACCCTATACGCGACACCAACAATATTCCTCTTCCTGTATCAGATTTAACCCTCCACCCAGATAATCTCAAATAAATAAATTGATAACTCGGAGTAAAAGAAATTAAAAATATAATTCAAGCGTGCAACACAAATAACATAATCTATCAAACATTTATCCAAGGACCACCATATCCCACACTGCGTTTAACCAAAAAGATATCAAGAATTAAGTTTCAAAAATTCGTATATTTATAAACATAATCAAGAGCACAAGATAAGTGAAATCCAGCAACAATCAAAGAATTATCACCACAGAAAATCAACAAGAACAAACTGATAAATTCACAACAAATAAAAAGGAATCAATTAGATTGCCCAGATGTAACCATATAAAAATATAAAACAACAATCCCCTCCAAAAAAATACAAAAATAGGGAGCTATATCAAGACGCCAATTAATCATTCGAATTTCTCATATCTCTTTTCAAGAATTAAACACGGACTTCCAGAAATAATATGAATGAGTATTCAAGTACACATAAGCATGAATATTAATTAAGTTAACCCTGCAGTAACTCAATAAACAACCAAAATAATAATCTGGAAGCAAATAAATTAACAAGAAACACATCGTACAACATATAACCACGAAAAGTCACGTTTTGCTCTACAAACACCAAAAAAAATTAAATTAAATTAAAAAAATAAAATAAAAACTCAATTCATTGAAGCAAACAAATATCGAGTTCAAAAATTAAAAAGTAAGTGTCAAAATGCATTCTTTTTCTAATTTATTTGCTTCTACCTGCACAAGCGCCCAATAATTAGGAGACCATCAGTAGAAAATCCCGAGCACTTATCGAGCTTCAAGACTTCCAGAACCTTCCCAGCCGGCGAATTGGCAAGCAACTCGAGATCCGAATCCTTCACAATCATCCTACGGCAGTGTAAAGTCTTCATTCTACTAAAGGACCTACCGATCTCCTCCACCCAAGGAGTAACATACCCACCCCAGTCTTCCGGAATAAGGTTGAACATAGCAGCCCGTGGCTTTCCCTTGAGCTTGAGCGAGTGAAGGTGAGGAAACCGCCGCGAAAGCCGCTCCGGCTTAGCCGTGTAACACAGCGCGATTGTCACATGCTTGCGAGTTAAGGCGTCGATCTCATACCATCGCTTGCACACAAGCGACACAGCGTCCCGGTCACGCGGGTCCTGCACGTACGGGATCACCCAGTCCCAAACGGTGTCGTACTCCCCACTGCTACTCCCACTACTTCCAATTCCATTACTGCTGCTATAACGATTCAACTTAATCGATTTTTGCTCTTTCATTCCCAAACCTTGCTCGATTTACTCTTTTGGGTAAGAAGGGTTCTAGAAATCGTACATATTGGTTGAACAGCGGATAGATGAGAACCAAGTTCTAGAAGTTGATGAATGAATACACGTTGTGGATGGGTTTCAAGGCATGATCCGATGGTGAAGAATGGATAGAAGAGGACCCTAGAGAGAAGAAAAAGGTTCTTTACCCCATAGCTGGGTGGGGAGGGGGTAGAAGTGGGTGGGGGTGTGGGTGTGGGGCCTCCTCGATTATTGTGTAAGAGAGAGTATGTGTGCGGCTCTAAAATTGAAAGCGAGGGATGGGATACGACAAGAAGATACTATTTTTATCCCATTGAAAAATATTATTCTACTATTTATTATATTCCACTTGGTTTCAACTTTCAATATATATATATTTCACTTAATTTTATGTTAACTTAAGTGTTTGATAAGTAATTATTAATTTATTTATTTTGGGCTTTGATATGTAATATGTAAAAAGTTCTGCCAAAAGTTAATTACCTAGGTTACTCGTAAATTTGTATTTAAAGTAAATGTTGTGAAAATATTGTGATTGCAAATGTACAATATCACACAAAAGTAATAAAGTAGATGTATTGAGTCTGGATTATCGTTTCCACGAAAACTATCTTATTTATGTATTAGTTCAATTAATCTTAATGCTAATTTAGAAAAGACAATTTGAATTGATTTGATTTGAAAAATTTAAACTATAATCATGAATTTAAAGAAATAATATAATAACTTATGTAAAAGCAAATAACAAGAATTTAGAGAAGAATGATAGTTAAAGCGTTTGGATAAACGAATTCACCATAATTGTCATCTCTAATTTCTTATCTCAAGATTTATTTCTAATGTTGTATTCAGTCGAATTCACAAATTTAACCTAATTTACCTCTCTCGAGTTCAAATTAGTCCTATCTAATTAAGTCAACTTAGGCAGTCAAAATGATCCTTAATTAGATGCATTAATTCTCCTAAGAATTCAATTTAGACCACAGCAATAATAAAAATGTATCTCTACCTTTTATCTAATTACCAAATTTTACTACGTGATCTAGATTAATAATTCGCTTCTCAGTTCATTACAATCTACAAGATCAATGAAATAATGGCCAGTTATTCCAAATATTAAGAAAAGAAGCAAAATCAAATACTTAAACAATTTATAAATCAAAACTTGAGATTCGAAAATAAAGAATTAAACTTAGGCTACATCATTCATCCAAACTTTAAATCTAGCTACTTATGATTCGAGAGAAAGAAAACATTAGAAGATTTGAATACATAATCGGGTTCTGAAGAAAAGATGAAAATATGTTGATTATCTTGCACCAAGATATCTTGATCTTTACGTTCCAATCTTATTAATCTTGGTCGTTCTTCGTTTTCTTCGCTGTTCTTTTCTCCGTCTTCTCTTGTGTTCTCCCTAGAATTAACCTCCATTCTTTTGATCTAGATTATGTCTTTATATAGTATTTTACTAATTTTGAAACTCATGTACGTGAAAAGACGAAAAAAGTCTTGATTGAAATTAAAAATAAGTTAAAAATCACCTAGACGCGATTTCCGCGCGTTGCTGCAGTCAACCGCAGTTTGCAATCCTCGGTTTAACCGCGGCAAACAGTGATAATTGTTGCCAAATTCTGGTCCCATCTCTATATTGCATGCTTAGTCCTCCAATGTTTGACATGTATTTTATTTGGTCATTGGTCATATTTTTGTCAGTTTTCCTCTTGTAGTAATTTTATTTGATGCCCAAGTCCTTCAATTTTAAATTTTTTCCTCTTTAGTCTTCTAATATCTTCTTTTATTTCAATTTAGTCCTCTTGTATTTGCAATCCAAGTCCTTAAACTTTTGAATGTTTGCAAGTTGATCCCCATATCCAAGTTTTTGTACGCCTTCAGTCCATTTTCACCTATTTTACTTTGTTTTTCTCCAATTCCATCCGATCTCGGGATTTTAACCTAAAACAATTAAATAGGCACATAATTAAGTAGAAAATCAATTAAAAGTACTTACAATTGTCCACTTTTGATGGTCCAGATAAGTGTAAAGCCACACTTATCAATAAATTTTGTCGAACTTTATAAAACTTATGTGTTAAAAAGTAAATGTTCGAACTAATCCACTAAAACAATTAATTTTTTTAGAAAAATAATATCTTGAAAGTACTCTAAGTTTAACCAAGTATGTCTCATTCTGCGTATGAGCATTTGAGTACTAATTCAGTAATTTATGAGGTAATTTTTCGTATTTTACTTTTAACTTTTTTTAATTATATATTATTAAAACATCAATTTTAACCTCAATTAACAAATTAATTCATTTCATATTCTAAATTTGTTGTCATTTTACTTTTGTTAGTATTCTATATTTATTCATATTCTACATAATAAAGTTTAATTGATCATTCAACAAAAAACATTATTCTATTTTTATTTTATTTTTTTGTCATTCAAGTATCAAATATTTTTTTTAAATTGAGAAATTTAATAGATATTGTTTTTTTCCTTTTTAAAATAACTATGGTGAATAAATTGTCTTAGATAAATATTCATTAATATTATATATTGTTATAAAAGTAAAAATAAATTTTACAAAAATAATAATACATAAAGACATCAATATAATTGATGTCCATTAGTAATTATATACGGGCATAACAATAAATTATTATTTTTACCAAACGTTCAAATGTTGATTTTGAAAAAGACAGTAATTTTGAAACATTAATTTGTTAAACACTTAAGTGTTTTTGTTTACAATTAATTATTCCTTCATCACAGTTAAAATTAATTATCTTAAAATATATGGCAACACCAAACCAAATGTTAGTGCTAGTTTTGCTAATTGTAGAATACTTGCTTACAAGGAAATAAATAATTTATTTTGGTCAATGAAAATTGAAAATGATTTGCTTATTTTAGAAATAAGTTTTACTTGACTCTAAAAAAAAGTAACTTTTCTTATTAAGTAATATATTTTTTAGAAACTATAGTTTCAATACTTCAATATATCGAGACAAAACAATATTTAAATAAACAAGAGAATTAATATGTAAGAATTACAAATGGAATAATACATTCATAGGGTTATAAAGTACAAATATCTCTACATTGTTATTCTACATCTTTAACAATATTCAAATATATTTTAAAATAAATATTTATAAAATTTAGTTCGACTAACTTCAAACTTAGCCAAGATGTTCAAGTTGTAAAATTTAACCTTAATATTTTGTAACTTGGGGAGAATATTTACCGTCTGGGAGGATTTTTGCGAAGCTAATAGTACGGCTTTGAGAATAAAAGCACTTTTGGTTAAATAATAAATATTTAGTTAAAGTTAAAAGTCACTTGTTGAATTTTCTAAAAAGCTCTATATTTACTTTATAGAGAAGTTGAAATCTGTATTAAATGGTTATATTGTCATCACAATTTTAATTTGATCCACCACATTTTTAATTAATTTTTATATTCAATAACATGGACCTAGTAAAATGACATAAATAACCATGCTATTAAATATTTTTTAATTGGTCTACCACAAACTCTCTTCTTTTTTTTTCTTTTTGCTATATTTTATAAGGTTTGAAACATGAAGAATAAATTTGAAACAACAAATTCACTTAAAAGGATATTTTTAGTCCACTGGAACCTCAATTAATTAAAATTTCAGTGGAATAAAATTGATTATGATCATAGCAAATTAGGTGTGGATTTTCAAATATACATTCACAATACACACACATTTATATATATTATGTAAAAAAAGAGAATCAACTCGTATGAATAAAGTCTATAATGGTTAACTCTTATGAATTTTTTTTAATGAGATGTCTGAATACAATTTTCATTTTCTTAATCTTTTCTAATTTAGGACTTTTTGACCATTGAAATTAGTGAATAGAAATGACACCACCTTTGTATTGCATTGTAAGTTGTAAATGGAAAGAAGAAAAATAAAGCAAAATCAATATGGTTTAAGTGATTGCAAAATGTTGTTTTTTTTTTTTTTTTAGTAGATATTGATTCGAAATGAACATATGTCAAATACTTTTTGTTTAGGGTTCACTTTATACGTTCGTTTATTTATTTATTTATTTTTTGGTGATACGCAAATTTTGCTTAATCTCGTCATAGTATTTGAGAAAGAAAAATAACAAAATTTTTTTAAAAAAAGTCAAATTACTCATGTACATGCTTTTTCTTTTTTTTTTATCCTTAACGGGTTTTTTTTCCTTCTTGTTTTAGTGTACAAACGTTGGAAGTTTCAAAGAAAAAACATTATAATGTGAAGAAAATAGTATTTTTATCATTTTATACTTTTCAAAATATTGGGATGATTAGGTGAATTCGAAGGGAAAAGAAATATAGTTTTTACCTTTACAACTTGCATCTCCATAATTTTATTCTTTTTCATAAGTTCTTCAAGATCAAACTTGTCCCTTCATCAAATAAGAATCTATAAAAGATTGAGATCTTTTAAATCATGGAATTATTTTTTTAATTGGGATTCACCTTTTCAATTATTGACCTTGGAAAGGGAATCAAACTCCATTTCTTAATGGGAAAGTTAATTCTTAAAGATTATAAACTCTTCGGTTGAAAGAAAAATTTCTCTAAATTCTTAATATTGACAAGGTGGCCTCTCAAGCAACTCCTACATACGAGTGTCACACTCACCATGCCCTAGAATTTGCCACGTATGTACGCAAAGTGAATCCCAAGATGTGTGCAAAAGATTTCAATGAAGGTGTGGGTCTTAAGCAATATTTTAAAAGGCGTAAAGCGTGGCTAGACGTGGAGTTCGAGTTTCAAACTTTTCTGGTCTAGGTGAGTCCTAGGCGAAAGTGAGATAAGGGTAAGGTAAGGACGATGCGTGATGTGTGGCTAAGCATGGAGGTCGAAGCATCGTTTCCTGACGAAGCCTGCGGCGAACTAACTTAAGCGGGGATTTTAGAAACAGTGGTATTAAGTAATATCACAATAGTCTAAAAAGTCCATGATTGACTCTGAAGACAGTGGTAAAAAATACGCAAATGAAACACTTGAACTTTGATGAAGATTGTAATTTTTTCTAATTTGAGAAAAATGTAGGGATAGATTATTGCTTGAGGGCAGAGATCAAGTACTACGTTCGAAGGTGGATCCACTTAATTGTGAAGGCCAAAAAAATTGATAATTGTCTCTAAAGACAGTTTTGCCCACGTAAGGAGGTGACTTCGAATGTAGTGAAGAAGTTGATCTTGATGGAGTATGTAATCCGAATTTCGAAAAGATAGAAAAATAAATTATTGCACGAGAAAGGTTAAGATCATGTGGAACTTCATTCGAAGAAATTTGTTGAAAAAATATGAACAAAGTTTCACATCTCTCGTTCATAAAAATGATCTTAAGTTAAAAAAAAATAATAATAAATCTTCCTAATTGATTAACCCTTTAAAGATGACATGAGACCCCTACAATTTGTAAATTAAAACTCACAAAGTCAAAACGTGAACCAATTTATGCCATAAAGTTATAAAAAGTTCTTGATAGATTCATTTGGTTTTCAACAACATAAAAGGCTGTACCACACTAACCCCTCACTACCATATTAATTAAATTGAAAACAAAAGTCAAAAATTATGAAAAAGAAAACGTAGCTACATGCTAATTTTGCATGTTAAAGTGGGGAATATAGTTGAAAATAGTAAAAGCCATTGTTCTAAAAATTATTCTAGACCTAACTACACCTCATACTTTGTCACCGTCTTGTCCTCATTTAGACTTCATCTAGATCCGAAAAGTTTGAAATTCGGCCTCCACATCTAACTTCGCTTTACACTTTTTAAAACACTAGTAAAAGTTGATATAAATTTTTTTTTTATAAAGATAAGATAAATTTGTACTTTCGATTTTTATATAAGAAAATGACTTACCATCAATTTTTATTTTTTATTTTTTGGAGTAGACGAGTGTAATAGAATTTCACAATCGATCTTCTCTAAGAAATAAGAAAAAATTTGAAAGCTCCACAACAAATAGATGAATTCTTATTTACATATTCTAATAGTGGAAAATAGTATAACAAGTTATTATTTTCTTTATTCGTAGCTAGCTAGTGTATACGGCTGACTTGACTACTTTTATGATTAAATAAATGCTATATAATTTCAAATTTCAACCCCAAATTTATATTTTTTTTTTATTAAATCCAATTTGCGGCTCACTTGTCCAACAATAAAAGATTGCAACAAAAGTAGCTGAAAGAGACATGACATCTACTACTTCCCCGACTTCTTTTCATTAATTTCTTAATTAATCAAAATAATTAAAATTATATCTAATAAAATTGGCAAAAAGAAAACTGAATATCAAGAGAGAGAAAACTGTGCATAAATGTTTTTCCGACTTCTGTTGATGTTTATGTAGAAAGATGAGATAAATAAAATTCGTAATTTTCAAGACTAACATAATATTGATTTGTATAAAATTTTGATTTCTTCAAGAATAGCAAAAATCAAATATTCTAAAAGGATATGAGTATGGTTGTGTTATATTTCTTCAAAACATCAACACAATTTTGCTTCTTTAAAAATATTTAATTTGTTAAAACAAAATATTTAACCGATAAAAACTTCACAAATCAAATCATGTAAATCCAATCTTACAAAACATAATCAAAATATTTTTAAGAATACTTTTACTTGGAATAGGAAAATAGTCATTTGTTGAAACTAGTACCAATTTAAATTTTTCTATTGTTCATGTATAAATTTCTCACGAATAAAATGTTGGATCTTGAAAAAATCGTTGGATTTTATGAACAATAAGTTTTGAACATGTTGTCAAAATTTCACAACGACCGACTACGGGGAGCGTTGAGATATCAACGTTTGATCACAATCGCGATTTTATGAATTTTCTAACTTTCACTCTCGAATATTTCTTTATTTCGAGAGAACTTGTTTCGTCTACGATAATACGTTATAAATTAAAGAGAATAATAAAAGAGAATATATATATATATATATATATATTTCAAATACATGTAGATTAAGTAAGAATATATAAATATGGTCATCAATATTATTTTTCATATTTTACAACAAAGTAAGTCACATATATTGTTACAAAATTAAGTTTTGCTTAAATTAAAGTTAGGGTTGTCTACTTAAGTCCATCCTTACCAATTGTTTTCATTAACTACTAAATATGGATTCAGAATAACTAGATTGCTATCAACTACAAGATATCATATTCCTTTTAAAAGAGAAAAAAAAAATATGAAGAAGAAGATGCCATATTAGTTTTGACATATCTTTCCTATCCTAACAACATTTTCTACTAATATCACGTCACATTAATAAACAAAAACCTCTTTAAGTTTACACTCTACACTAACTTGTCTAATAACTTAAATCATTATTCCCTAAATATCAATCGTTACCACCTCCTAGAAATGGCAACAGGGCCGAGGTGACTCTCCCCGTCCCCTGCCATGGTGGAGAATTTCTAGAAGTATGACATAAATTAAAATCTCTATTTACTTTCATATTTACTTACTTATTTATTCCATAAAAAAAAAAGAAGCAGGGTGTGGACCATGTTCCTCATCCCCGCTCTATTCCCCAACAATTCGGGGTAGGACCATAATATTTTGTCATACCTACCACCTCCATTTATTATCACTTATCAAAATTTTATTACATACTCATCTTAATATCTTCATTTCCGCTAAATTTACTTTATCGACATTGTGCCATTTTAACAGATGAAAACACAATATGTCAAAAATTAGCATATCTACCAATTATTCACATAACTTACTTTTTAACTTTAGGGTCCGTTTGATTTGTAAATAAAATTATTTATCTAGATTAAAGTTATATGGATAAGAATTATCTGGATAACATGTTTATTATTATCTTGTTTGGTTCAGTTAAGCATAAGAATTAAAAATTTACTTTTAAAAAGTTAAATTTTGATAAAAAAAAAAGACAATTATACCATTATTCTTAATTAAACGACAAAAATAAATAAATTAATTAAAAGAGAAAAAAATAGATAGAGCGGCGGATGGTGGGCATTGGTTGGCTGGCGGGCGGGCATGGAGGGTGGTTGCGTAGGATAGTAGCAATGGTAGGCGGTAGGGATGGCAACGGGTCGAGGCGGCCATTACCATCCCCGCCCCGTCGAGGATTTTTAGAATGCGGGGCGGGACGGGGATTAAAAAATCTATTTTTACCGCCGTTTAATTAATTAATTATTTTTATTTTTTAAATACAATTTAAATTTTAAAATAATATAAAATAAAATAAAAAAAGAATCGGGATGGGTTCGAAAAATTTGGAATTAGGACCATGATCTCCATTCTCGTCACGATTCGACAGGAGGGGCAGAATATTTTGCCATCCCTAGGCGGTGGATGGGTGGCAGTGATTATCTTAAGTTATGAATGTTCAAAAATAATTTTTTTTAATATTATAAAGCATGTTTAAAAAAAAAGTGAATTATTATCTGGATAAAAAAATTTGTTATCTTTATGAGGACAAAATATATCTTTATTTTTTATTTAAATTGTTATTCGGATAAAAGCTTATTCGAACATCATTTCCATCCAAATAAAATAAAACAAAATTTAAATCGGGTCTTTAAAGAGATTTTCTAATAAGAAGAATTTTATTAAATAAAATGTTATAATTTGAGTATCTATCCAATGAGATTATTTAACAAGTGGATCCCATATTTGCACCCTAATCCAAGTGCCCATATAATTAATTTCAACTAGAGAATATATTTCTTGTCTGCAAAATCATACATAGCATCATCTCAAAATACTATATGCCCAATGGGGCATCATAATTTTAATTATGTCTTACTTTAAACCTAAGTGAAATTGACTTTTTTGTCCAATAATGCACCTAAAATAAAGTTCTATTTCCAAGTTGCTGTTATTACTTTTTTAGTAACTGTTTTTTGGTTGGAATTGGTCCAGTTGGGAATAAAAAATAATTAAATATTAGCAAGTTGTAAATGAATTATTCTATGAATCATGTATGTGAAAGGAATCATTTAATCCCAACTGGCACTGATTATGCTCACTCACTCTATAACTCTATTTCTCTTTTAATTAATTCAAAAGGGTGGTAAGAATTAGAATCCAAACAACAAGTATAGATCTGCTGATTTCTTATTGGCTAAGCTATACGATGTGATCAACAACTAATCTTAAAAACAATAGATATTTACTAGTGTAAAATCTATTAATCTCCGACACGTATAAAACTTCATTTTATTATACAATCGTGGATTGTTTAAAAAAATGTATTCAGCAAAATTTAAATTTTTTATACAGATGAAAATGTTAAAATACACGTAGATAGCAATCTATAAAATATATTGGAGACCAAATTTGAACTTGAATGTTTATTCATTAGACATCTATGTCACATGGATTAAAAAAAATTTAACATTTGTACGACTTAGATAACAATCTATATAATATATTGAAAATACTATTAGAAGCTACCATTTTTTATTTTTCTTTTTAACAAAATAAAAAAGAAATACAATCAGAAAATGGATCGATCTAGAATGAAACATGTCTATAGATTATATGGAGCGTCACAAATTTTTAGTGTGCCCAGATAAAAAAGGCACGACCCCACTTTGAATGGGTACTACTATTTTCTTTCTACCTCTAGTCAACTCAAAATTGAAAAAATTATTTAAAAATAATAAAATTTGAGAAAATTAAAAAAAGTGTGTTTAAAAATCTCCCCAAAAAGTTGTACTAATAACAAAGCAAAAATTTAGGTTTCTTCTCCTCCTATTCATGTTAGAAAACTAAGTTTTATTTTTTATTTTTTTGTCTAATTTTAATATATATTTATTTTGGCAGTTAGCTAATTACTGGGCTAGGTATAGACCACGGGGGACCATATAAGACATGGACTGACTAAACTATTATAATATGGTCCCTCTTAAACAAGATATTATACTTCTAGGCTCGTAGCCTTAGGACATTGGTAATAACATGGTACTGCTTTTTGTTTTTCCTTATCTTCTCAATTTAATTTTTCATATTTCTAACTTTTCCTTTGGACATGTACACATAATATGTTTTATTCTTCATCTTGGTTTTGCTAAGTTTCATTTAAGTGTATGTATGATAGTATTGAAATTATTTTTAAAGTGCTTATAAATTGTAGATTCTATAGAGTGTGTAAATAGAAAGTAGGTTCTACGAAATGTATGAATAAAAGTATATTTGATCAATTGGAATTATATTTTAAGCATCTCCAAACAAACGATATAAATCTTCATCAATAATTTATTTAGAAATTGATAATCATTAATAAATTTGAGTTGTTTTTTGAAAAATAAATGTGTAAACTTTCAAAAACTTAGGGTTAATAAAAAAGAAAATCAATTACTTGATTTTAGTATGAATATAATTTAATTAATATAGACGTGGTTGTCCACGTATCGGCCAAACCTTTCAACCATATTACCCTAATAACGACTATGATTTAAAGTAAATTAATTTGTATTCAATTTTTAGTAATGTTCTTGATACTCTTAATCTCACCTGGCACTCCACATGGACAAGGTCAAAATCAAACTGATTTAGTAGATTGTCATCTTCTTCTTTGAGGCTGTTTATCGAAGAGGTTGTATTTTATACCGAGGATGTTGGACATATAAGCATATAAGGAAGATGCTGTTCTTTTATGTCGAGGAGGTTGGATAGTCGAGGTGGTCAAATTCCGACCCTGATTAAGTGTTAAGAAAGTCTCCCCTGACACACTACAAGTCAGATTTGAAAAGACTGATGAGACAGTCTGCTAATGCGGCTTGTCACATTGGTAACCTCCTAGCGTGCGGCTGAAAGGGACGTCCTCATTAAAGTCAGTGATGTGACGTCTAAGATGATACGCGAAGACTTTCCAAATTAAACCACGTGTCACACATCGAAGGGAGGGGGCAGTCAGTTAGAGTTTGCCTATAAATACCAAACTATTTTCCACAAGAAAGAGATTTTGAAATTATTACTCTCATACAAGAAAACAAAGTCCTCTATGCTAATTGTTCTCCAAGTGTTAATAATCACCTGAGAAATTGTTAGTTAGGAGCCCTCGAACTACAACATTTGTCTTACTGTGTTTCTCTTTTCCTTTTGCATCATATCCACTCGTTACCAGGCTTATCTATGTAGTTGAATAAACCACGTGGTGGTCCAAGTGTATAGGAAAATACACGTAAAAAAATGAAGCGTGGGGTTCCTGTTGGCAGTCATTTTTTGAGGTCAACAATTGATGTTCTGCTCTAGTTTTCGATTTGAAATACACGACTCTTTGCTTACAATCTGCTAACATTTTCCAAGCAACATGTTGGTACATAACAAATGACAAATTCAATGGTTGCCCGAACCTGAAGAATCATTTAGATAGGATGCAAAACAAATTTTGTTCTATTTTTATCATATATTTTTCTATGAAAATACGAATTGGAGTTTGAAGAAAAGAGGGAGAAGGAGTCCTTGGCCCACAAAAGATAGAAGAAGATTTATTCAATCACAAAGTTTGGGTTTCTAGAATATGACGTCATTGGGATTTTCTATTTGATTGTATTGAAAGACCTAAATGAGTTGATAACTCATTCTTCAACAAGCTCGCGTGGTTAGAGACCTGACTCCTCTCACAGCTTAGAAGCTTAATGAAGACGTTTACTGTCTTCTCTTAATTCAACACACTTCCACTGCAGTTTTCGAGTGGATACTGTTACTTTCTCAATCTATTAGCTTGAACCCAATCCTTTTTTAACCTATTTTATCCAAGCTCTGTTAGCTTAAGACTGGTTGGAGAGAATGTTTATTCTAAAAATTATCTGAAGTAATTAGAGAGAATAGTTCTTTTTAAGTATATGAACCGATCACAAGAATACCAACAAACAACACGTACTTGAGTTAGGTTCACACATTTTTGGAGAAGTGGATATGATTGTGGGATAAAATGGTGATTTTATATAGTTAGGATTGGTCAGAAGAATATCCTTCGTTTACATTGCATATATATATATATATATATATATATATATAGATGATTATATATTATGGACCACACCATGGATGTTAGAATTTTTAGTACTAAATAAATACATTATTGGATTTGGGCCATTCCCCCACACACCACCTGGGTGGCTTCTAATTCATTTTATCATCAAGTAATTGACAATACTGTACTCATACATTAAAGTAGTCCAAATATTAATTGTCGACAATATATAACATAGAGAATGACAAGGGAGCTAGTCACATGGCTTTATTTATAACTTTTAGTTTTTTTGGGGGGTATTGTTTCTTGCTTTTAAATCAATTTATTAGTACTATGTTTTGATTTTAACACATCATTCAAATATGTTACATCTTCAACTTCATTTGATTTTAGCAACATCTTCAATAGTAACTCTCAACTATAGAAAGAGGAGACTCGTGCTACAAAGGTTGACCACTTACAAAATTATATAATCATCATCCAAGATTCTATAAGATATAAACGAGTATATTTAAAATTTTTAAAAAAAAAAAAAAATTCAAATCTTGTTCATTATATTATTTAAGAAAATTTGGCGCAAATTGTCTATAACATTTGTTTTTTGACACGGACGTCCGTAACCTATATGTTTTAGTGTGAAATTCATTCTTGTTTGATAAAAAGTTCAATATACATTTAATTATAATTATAAAAAATTATAGTTGAGTTCTTAACCTATATGTTTTAGTGCGAAATTGATTCTTGTTTGATAAAAAGTTCAATATACATTTAATTTTAATTATAAAAAATTATAGTCGAGTTCTTAACATTTGCAAAAAGTGTAAATATGTTTGATTAAGGAAAATTAACGAGTTTTTTTTTAATTAAAATTTTATTGACCAAATTGATAATATAAGTATTTTTTTTTTGGTATATTTTATGAACTATTATGAAATAAATGAAATTTAAGTTTATAATTATTAACAAACGTGTTAAATAACATTATTAGTTTTATTATTAAGTAATTATATAATTAAAAATAAAAATTTTATTTTGTGGTTTTAATTAAAAAAAGAAAAATAACATTAATTTCAATTAGAGCTCCAACTATATTTTTCATATTTTCATGTATCTTATTATTATTATTATTCAAAAATAAAGAATACATAATTTGTAAATTAATTTTTATTAGTTTTTTTATGTTATATAAACACATAATAAGATTGGTTAATGTCATAAAATTATATACGTTATTTTGTTATTTATTTATCTTAATTTCTATTTAAAATTTTCACATCACATAGCAATTATATACACTTAAACCACAATAATTTCATATTTTTTCTTATGTGAAAATTTTAATTAACACATAATGATATATTTAGTATGCTGAATTAAATATTATTACATAAAGGTATCAGATATATTTGCATCTTTTACGAATGTTAGGAATCTTAATTGTAATTTTCTCTAATTAAAATTAATGTCATTACACACTAAAATATATAGGTTAAAGATGTTCGTGCCAAAAACAAAAGTTATGAACCATTTACACTAAATGTCCATTATTTAGTAGCGGCATGCACTTAAAATATTTTTGGGAAACTTCATCAATGATGTTTTTCATGCTTTACCACGAAATCTCGAGCTCTAAATATATACCCTTTAACTACAACATTAACATTAAAACTTGAATCTCGATCACCGCTTGAGCTAAATGATCTCAAATTAATTTTAAGCATCTTAAATCAAAATTGAAAAAATTAATATTCAATATAATACAAAATTGACAACAAATTGTTTCTTTAAACTTGTAACACCACTTGATAGTTATGGTTTTGACAAGATTACCAAATTTCCAATATCTACGCCATTTCTTTCGCTACTTAAAATATTGTAATATATATAATTTATTTGAAGCTAAATTAATAATAAAAGATAGAAATATTTGAAATAAAAGAATAAATTATTTTGTGGTTCAGAGCCATGAAAAGCCCAAAGGACATGTGAACGCCAGCTTTGAACTATCATCCTATTTTTTTGGTTTCATTTGGAATTTGAGAATAATTTTTTTCTCACATGCTGTAATGAAAGAGATTCTACATTCTACATAGGACAAGGAGAATTCTATTTATAGCATATTTGTCTTTTCTGAGCTAATCAGTTAACAGTATGTTTGGCAAAATTAATTTTTTGATAAGTTAAGTTTTTGAACTAAAATCCTTAACTACTAAAAAATCTCAAATTATTTTTGACAAGTGACTTGTAAGCTTAGATAAATTTTCATCTTAAAATTGCACCCCTACTTCAATCCTACAATGACCGAGTGGTCCGGACTGGCTCAGTTTATATATATATATATATATATTTATATATATATATATTAATTTATAATATTTAATATTTATAGGTGGGGGATGGGTTTTAATCTTTTTTATTCTTTGTATTAATTTTTTCTATTTCCCACATTTATTAGTATGTGAAATGTAGTTTAGTATGAAAAATTCCAAATATGAAATGATTTCTAGTTATATATAGACCTCATTCTTCATCATTTAGTTGTGCGTTAAGAAAAACAGATGTACAAATTTGATTTATGAGACAATCTACAATTCGACACTAATATTCATAAGCTCGTCAATAAAGAAAAAATTTGTCGATTCAATTAGTTACATTTATATAAAATATTTTAGAAATATAGTCATAATACGTCTTCTAATTTTGATCATATGACATGATCCTAATTTTTAGAAGAAAATGACAAAATAAGTTAACAAAATTATATAGGACGGCCCTATAATTGAATACCAACATGTGAAGAATTAATTAATTTATTTATCTTTATCTTTATCTTTAACATGCTTTTCATGAAAAAATTGAAATATTTCAATTCAGGACTAGAATACATAATATAACAAATGGTAATGAAATTTGAATTCTATCTAAAATCTTAACGTGATACAGAGTAGATAAATTATTTATATATATTCAAAATCAAGTCCATGTTTTCTTCTAGAACTTAATTGTATTTGAAGTAAATAATTATTGACTTTAGAAATTATTGTAAAATTAATTAAATAGAAAAAACACACACTATTTTGTCAATTAAACAAAAAATAGTGTCTCATACAATAATTACCAATCTTTTCGGACAGGAGATTCATAGAATCGAAGAAAGTTAAAGTTTGTGTTTGTTTTAATAAAGTTTCGACAAAGTTAAAATGACACCAACATAATTAACATTACATCGAAAATTTTCTATTGAACACTGTTTATTGATTTAACCTTTTTAGATTAGCATAAATCTTGCCACAAATTCTGCTGTCACATACGAGTAGTTCTTATGCTTTTTTTTTTTCTATTTCTTTTGTGATTTCAATATATTCATCTTCTTCAATAGTTAATGGGAAACATTTTATTAATAGTTAATTTACTATTGGTTTAATGATTCAAATTATGGGGTTTTGTTTCTCTTTAAATAAAATGTAAGGTTGAGGAACTGCACTAGAGCAAGTAGGCATTTCTCATTGATCAATTATTTTTTGAAAGTAAAAAAAAAAATCAATTAAAAGATGCCCTAATTTAGGTTGTTGCTATGTGATTAAAGTGTTCTGCTTTGTTAATGATGTATTTAGCTGCTTTGTATATTAATTCTTTAAATCTATAAATATCTACAAAAAATAAAGAAAAAAATATTAAAATTAAGGCCAAACTGTTATGCTAACTCAAAGACTCAAAACTAGACTGAGTCGACCCAACAATTTACTAGCATGCATAAAACCAGACCAATGCCAATCGGCCTGGCCCAATTTCGCATGTTGCCCGTCCCATTCCATGCCGAGCCGGATCGGCTAGTCATGGCCACCCCTAGGTTTTGTTTTTTTAACTTGGACATACGACATAGTACTCAATGTCAATGATGGTGCCTTGCTTATTACTTCCCATGACCGCAAGTTTAAGCCAGATGACTCGCTGCAAGGCTAGGCCCACAGACAATTAACACAAACTCCACTCAATTGAAGGGAAAAAAAGTCTTAATTGGATATCCACCAACACTATTCAAATTTTTTTTCTTTGTAGGCTTGTGTGGATGCAAAATGATTATAATCTGAGTGCAAAATTCAGTGGCTTTAACAAGACATTACCTCGTTGATTCGGACAGAAAATTGCTTTCATAGTCACAGTTTGCAAAGACAACTTTATTTTATTTTGAGAAAATCCTTTTTTTTTTTTGGAAAAACTGAAAACCACATACGAAATGTTTAGGAAATCATCAAAGCAAAAATATTACTAAAACAATAATATTTATTATCCAGATGTTACAAGTATCAAGGAATATTTAAGCTCATAATTAAAATATAAATAAATTATACATAATATGGATCTAGTTGAAGTAATATTTTAGCACTTTGCTTTTAATTTCTTCAAGCAGGCATTCCATATGAAGCTGCGCTTCAAGTGTCCTCGGGAGAATTAATCCAGCACCTGAAAAAAGTCCAAGAAATTCAATCATTTTCACAAACAAAAACTAGACAAGAAAAACAACGTTAAATCTGCAATTAATTACGATAAATTCAAGCTGCAAATTTACCTGATGAACGGAGAAACATTTGGACAGAAATATCACAAGACTATACAACATAGAAGAATAATTTTTCTTTTGTTTTGAGGCATATAAAGGGCAGATTAAGGGGGGTACATGGGTGGGCTACACGACACTAATTACAATTCTCGACGCCACACATCAACATTCCCATTACTAAATTGAATCCACAAACTGGGAAAAAGCAATCATGTTTCAATCAATCTGTCCTTTCATCTCTCAAGTATGAGCAACAGTCATCAAAAATAGATGGACCACAGCTCGCAGGCTTCTCATTTTGATCAACCAAATAATCTCTACCAACATATTGATTGCCATTGCTACTTCCTGTGGATTTGTCAGTAAATGAAACCAAACCCATTGCTGTCATGCAGTTTGCTATAGCATCTATTGTTTAAAACTAAGTAATTTGTGTAATAAAACTAATCAGTATATAATTAACAAAAATAAATAATAGAGTTAGAAATAGACCTACTTAGAGAGTCGCGAAAGTCATTTGTCCTAAAGTCGTGTGGCCTTCCTTCGTCTGCGGGTATTGTCAAGACTACACTACTTCAAGATAAAACCCTTTAGCTCACGATCGATTCTCTTTCTATGGGCACGACCAAATGGAGATAAGAACGAGCCTTTTAACTAGTTGCCAAAAATAAGAAAATAAATATAGTGTAGAGAGTATTTTTCTAATCTTGTTGTCTTGTGTTGTGTCTAAAAACATGAAAACTACACCCTTTTATAGTAGAAAAATCAACCCCACTTTGATGAAAATTTATGTCATTCAAATTGGTTTTAATCATGAAATTAAGGAGTTTTGAATTTGTTTAAAAACTGAAAATTAAAATTAAAACTGAAATTAAATCAATTAATTTGGATGTTTAAATCTTTAGGTTACAACAGTTCCCCACAAGAATTAAACATTCAAACAAATAAAATATATATATGTGGCAACATTATACTGTGCAATAGGTGTAGGTGTCTTCAGGACTTGAACCTCACTTAGTGATGACAATTTCCATTTGAGGGAGCCATAATGGACCAAGCCTTGAATTAGGTCCCTTTGTCCAAACTTCAATTGCCCCACACACAGTATTGAATTAGGCTCAGTTCATAGCGGGTAGCGCTATTAATGGCCATGCGCTCTTATCTTGATTCTAGTAAGAGTCTCTAGGGAATAGCCCAATCCCATAGCCACGGCCTCATGGCAATTCTTACATAGGTGAGTCCTCCAGGGGCACATGTGACCCGCACCTCGCGAGAGTATTCCCGCCTCGGTACTCATTCAGGGTTAAAACCCTTCCTAACATCACATAATATAGCACTATCACCATATGGATGAGCACAAATAATATAGTGCTATCTTAAGTCACGCATGATGTGTTGTTTCTACCCATTGAACCTTTTTCATGGGATCTCCAATCACAAAGGTGGGGTTACTCCCGTAGGTGACTCCATTGTGGGCTTAAGCCCATCCCCTTCGATGATTCATGAACACCTTTTTTGTGTAAACCCTTTGTTAAGTTGTCTGCCAAATTCTTCTCGGATCTTACAAAATTTAGAGAAATCACACTTCCTTTTAGGATCGGTATAATAACTTTAGCTAAATACCCCACACTTTCATAAAACTTAACCTAGGAAACCTCTTTTCCATAACTCATATGGAGTTTTAACATTGTCTTTAACAATCACTCGATTCAATATATAACAAGAAGCTAGAAACGACTTCACCCCATAAATTTTCAGGTGCTCCGAACTTATCAACATAGCATTAACCATGTCCATTAAAGTTCTATTCTTTCTTTCAAAGAACCCCATTAGATTGCGGTGAATAAGGGGTGTAACTTCATGTATTATACCATTATCTTCACAAAAAAATATTAAGACCATACGCAGTATACTCTCCTCCTCTTTCAGATCTTAAGACTTTTATCTTACTCTCTAATTGATTTTCAACCTCGACTTTATAGATTTTGAACTTATCAAAGACTTCATCCTTAGTCTTTAATAGATAAACTTAACAATACTTAGAATGATCATCTATAAAAGTTACAAAGTACTTATTCCCAACTCTAGTTGGAGACCTATTAGAATCACAAACATCACTATGAATCAACTCTAAGAGATTTGTATTTCTTTGAACCGATTTATAAGGTTTCTTAGTTTGTTTAGCTTGTACACAAACTTCACACTTTCTATTATCAACTTGAGCTTTTGGAATCAAATTTAGATCCATTAATCTCTTGATCTTCTTATGACTAACATGTCCCAATCTTTTATGCCACAAACAATTAGATTCAACATTAAAAACAATAGAAGAATTTTGATAATTTTTCTCAACAACATTCAACTTAAACAATTCATCACTAATATAGCCTTTTCCAATGAATACATCATTCTTGGTTATTACAATTTTATTCGACTCCATTACAACCTTAAAACCTCTTTGAATAAGATAAGATCCACTAACTAAATTTCTTCTAACTTCAGGAACATGCCGAACTTGATCTAAAACCAAAGTCTTTCCAGAAGTCATTTTAAGCTCAATTCTTCCAATCCCCAATACACGAGCAATCGTATCATTTCCCAAAGTTACGCTTCCTCCACTTGAAGTCTGATAAGATTTAAACAAACTTTTATCAAAACAAACATGGATATTTGCTCCAGAATCTAACCACCAATCATTACTTTTATAAGTAAAATTGACTAAAGGGATTAATGATTCACACCTAATAGAAGGTTCACCGTCTTCCAACATATTCACTTGATCTTTTTGAGATTTAAACATAGGCTTGTACTCCTTAGTTTTCCTGAAGTAACAGTCTTGCGCCACGTGATTCGTCCTTCCGCACACAAAACATGGCTTTGATTCTCCTTTCCTTTGCCTTTGCCATCCCTAGTGTAATTATTCTTTGGCTGGAAATTTTTCTTATTACGGTGAAAGTTTTTCTTGAACCTAATATTTTGAGACTTGAATTTTCAACCAAGTTTGCCTTAGCCTTCATCCCACCACCTTGGCTTAAAATATTTCTATGTTGTTCTTCTAGTTTCAAAGAATTAAATACTTGATTTAATGTCATAATCCCTTGCTTATGTCTAAGACCTTTAGCAAAGTCCGACCAAGAGGGTGGAAGTTTATCTATAAGGCATGACACCTTATAATCTTCACTAAAATTTGACCCTTCTCTTCCACAAGTCGTAACAAATCTTGAAATTCATGAATTTGTTCATTAATAGATTTTCCATCAACCATAAAATATTTATTAAAGGTTGATGCATTAAACCTATTTACGCCAAAGATCATCAATTCCATATTCATCCTCTAAAGTTTTCCAAAGCTCTTTAGAACCAAAGTGATATTTTGATAAATATCATAAAGCCTATCGGAAGAGCACTAAGAATTCGATTATAACAATGGAATTCTATTTGATCGGAGTTAAACCATGATGTGGACACTCCACCTTCATTGGTTTCTTCTATGGCAGAAATTAATCCAAGAACAGTTAACCAATATTTTATTTGTTTTGCCATCTCTTAAAGTTTTTCCATCAAAATTTTCGTGTTTAGCACTAATTGTATCTTCACGAGATGCCATTTTTTTTTTACTAGGAATTACTAAAGCAAAGAAGAGAAAACTGTATAGATATAAGTTTGTCAATATAACAATTAACTTATTTAAAGTAATGTGTATAACAACAATAATAAATATCACAATCAAGCCAATGAAATACGTAGTTAAATCAAATTAAAGTTTCAAATAAAACCATAACATCCACTAGGAAATTAAAGAACAATTCTAAATGGCAAATAAAATATTTATTAATTTCTAGTGATAAAATATTAGTAGCACTTAAATTGAAAATGAAATTTAAAAATTCAATTAAGTGCAAACCTAAATGAGTTACTAGTGAATTAAAGCACACTAAATTGAAAAAAAACTTAAACACATGTCAATTTTTTTTATTTTCTTAATCTAATCGAAGAGTAATGTAAACAAAATTAATAATTTGAACAATACAAAAATGTTCAAGTCTACAAAACTATTTACTTATACAAGTATCTTTTATATACTAAACAATAAAAATTAACTTAATAACAAGATATCTTCTTTTCAAACAAAAGCACTAAGTTATTAAAAATAAAATATATGCTTAACTTAAAATATTGACGGAAGTGCAATATTGTCAATGAAAAGAAAGTTTATATAAGTTTTCACAATAAAGTTTATGCAGTAAAGCAATTAAAATTTTTTCAACATTCTAAAAATTGACAACTTATCAAAAATGAATTTTACTACACAAATTACCACACACGACTTTAGATTGTTTAAAACTAAGTAATTTGTGTAATAAAACTAATCGAGATACAATTAACAAAAATAAATAATAGAGTTAGAAATGGTGGCTTTTAGAGAGTCATGAAATCATTCCTAAAGTCGTGTGGCCTTCCTTCGTGCGGGTATTGTCAAGACTACACTGGCTCCAAGATAAAACCCTTTTAGCTCACAAATAGATTCTCTTTCTATGAGCACGACCAAATGGAGATAAGAACGAGCTTTTAACTAGTTGCCAAAAAAAAAGAAAATAAATATAGTGTAGAGAGTATTTTTCTAATCTTGTTGTCTTGTGTTGTGTCTAAAACATAAAAACTACACCCCTTTTATAGTAGAAAAATCAACCCCCACTTTGATGAAAATTTATGTCATTCAAATTGGTTTTAATTATGAAATTAAGGAGTTTTGAATTTGTTTAAAAACTGAAAATTAAAATTAAAACTGAAATTAAATCAATTAATTTGGATGTTTAAATCTTTAGGTTACAACATCTATGTCTCTGCTTCCAGTATAAAGACCCCGGCTTCCAACGGCAAGCAAGTTTTGCTTATCATAACTGCTGGTAAGGACAGGATGCAATACATCAAGCAGCTGTGGGTTGGGTTGGTTGGAGCTGTTGATGAGAAAGCGAAGTGTCTCCTAGCACCTTTTTCTACCAGTGATTCAGCATCTGGAATCTGGGGTCCACGAGATTTGGGTTTAGAGGTGAAACAGTAGTCGATATGGCCGGACCTGTGCTGACCAAGTACCCTTGGCCAGAGGAGTAAACATCTATAATGAAGACAAGCTTCTTGGCAAACCCTCCTTAAAGGAACTTGACCTAGGACTGAGGCTACCCTGATACACTGGGTTTGTCTTTGCTCCTTGACTGCCATAATGCCGAAAACGTGAAGTTTTCGTAGTCGTGAATGTAGATTGAAGATAACGAAATTCAGAAGAATCGACTGAATTATCTAGAGAAGGGCTAGCAGACACAAAACAGATACTAGATTTTGCAGTAGACACCATTGATCCTGCAAGATAAGCTTGAAGGTAAATTGCAAAGCAGTTGAGGCGTGACTCACTAATTCCAGTTAATTTAGCCAGTGAAGGTTTTCTCAAAAGTATATCCTTCATCCACATCAGGAAAGAAAATCAAGGCATTAGGGAATAATATAAACAACAAACATGAATGCAAATTCAAGTAAAATAATTTATGCATTATACCTTTTGGAGCAATTCATTCCCCAGAAGCTTGGATTTTTCAGAGCACCAAAGATAAATAAGTTCACCACCTGGGATATTTATTAAGAAAGATCGTCCCGACTTGTCTGCTGAGATTTCTTCAATTTCTATAGCAGAGCATTGAGTCTCAGTGCTCAATGTTGCTAGCCTCTCTACACAACCATCATCGCCGGTGAATGAGATGCGCAATTCAGAAGTTTGCAAAAGCACGAGACTCAAGTTCCCTCTGGTGAAATGATAAACAAATAAGGTTCAGAAAGCCACAATCAGACTAAATAAACCATAATAAATCCAAGCAAGGAAAATAATGTAATGCATGGCTCAGTGTAATGATACAAACAAAATAATGATGACTAGAATGATAGCCAATACATATGAATTTCAAAAGATGGCTCATATTAGACACCGTCTGTCATAGTTATTTTCCTCAGTTTTACTTATTCCTCATTTATCTTTACTAATCAATGAGATCGAAAGATAATTTAGAATCAAGGTAGAATTAACAAAGTGAATTAATATACCAGATAACCAGTCGCACAAAAACTGTTGGCCCGAGCACAAATTTAACTTAAGATATATATTAACCAACCTTGCATAGTATTAACTCCCCGTCCCCTCCCTCTCCCAAAACTTTACTGGTCCAGTGGGCTACAGTTCTTATTGGTGGTCTACATTGCACCTGGGTTTTCCTCCCAATATAGCAAAGACAACTCTCTTGTTTTGTATAGTATTAAAACGTTTGAAATAAATCCTGTTTTGTATTTCATTTATCCACTTTAAAGGTGTCAGAGGAAAATAAAATCATATAGAGTTTTCATCTTCAGAAACCTGTTTACCAACACAAAAAGCACTTGTAGAAGTTAATTTACATATTAGTCAACATATGTATCAAGTAAAGTATTATCCATCGTCCGCCAAAGAGAGTAAGTGCCCTCATGTAATGAGAACCAAAAGACAATAAAAATAGCGTGGTATAAATAAGCTAAATAGCATGGTATAAATAGCATGGATGAGTCCTTTGACTTTTGTGTTAAGTACTTTATCATTATTCAATGGCCACCGAACACGTGTTCGGTGGCCTTTATATCTACTCTCCACCATGGAGAGTAGATCATTCCTCTGTACACATAATATGTTTTATTCTTCATCTTGGTTTTGCTAAGTTTCATTTAAGTGTATGTATGATAGTACTAATTTTAAAACTCCAAAAGAGATTCAGCTACATGAAATATTGAAAATGAAGAGATATCGATAAGTTATGTCATTATGTGGAATGAAATAAAATCGAAAATGTATAATTGTTGACAACCTATTTATAATACAATATAGTGTGCAATATTGTGAATGAAACCAGTGATATTGAATCAAAATATGTCGAAAATATCGATGTAGAAATGATTGATCAAAATAAAAAGACGCAATTTAGACAAGTTGAACTTATTGAAAACTTGAAATTTTTAGACCTGCAGTCCAAACACCTAAAAGTGTAAAGTCAATTGTACTTAAGTGGAAAAAAAAAAAGAAAAATAAAGTCATAAAATATAATACACGACTTTCAACATAATGACTTTAGCAAAAACTTATATAAATAGATAATTCTCATGTGATGAATGCAATCACAAGTCGATATCTTGTTAGCATGTCAATGCATGAAACTTGATATGCGTCTAATGAATGTATTTATAACAAACTCATCTGGTATGATTAATAACACTATGTATTTAAATATCTAGAAGATTTAATATGTCTGAAGCATATAGTTCAAATTTTTGAGAAACTTAATTGATCAAAGTACAATCTCAAATGATATTATCATGAAGGAGAGTAAGCTAGCCAGAGAAGCTTTATTTATAAATCCTAGTTGCAGTTTCTCCTTGAGCTTAAAGCAAGAGACACCTAGCCTTTAGCAAAGGGTTCTGGCATAATGTTCTTTTTGTTAAAGAAAGAAGCAAATAAGGAATTTGCTTTGGCCTAGCAAAGCCATTATCCGCAGTTTTCCAGGTTGAAGTAGGCTCTACGTACTCTTTTTCCTTCACTAGGTTTTTCTTACAAGATTTTTCCTAGTAAGATTTTAACGAGACATATTCTTTACGTAAACAACATTCAATAGAAAGTATTATAGATATTATAGTTATGAATGTCAATAACCTAAAATATATTTACCCTCAACATAACTCTACTGTCGTCGGTTACAAATTGTATACGAGACCCCTAAAGAGAGTAACAATAAGATTTGTTTTCAATGTAATTGCATTGCATTCGATCATCTCGATGACTACAATCAACCAGGGATAGATAGATATCTTGTATGAAAATGGTACTTGATGCTATACTAGAAATAGACTAGACTCAAATTGTGCTAGACTTAATAGGCGCTCTGTGTGAGTGGCAGTCAAGTTGACTACCTTAGGCGGCAGGCAGTCGATCAGTCATTGTAACAAATGGTAGTCGACTGATTATGGCATCGGACCAGTAGACCACCAGCCATTGAGAAGAGCAGTCAGTCGACCACACCAATGGACGACTCGTTGATGTCACATAACAGTTATGTGAATGATAAACTAACCGCCCCGTGTCCCGAAGCCAACTAGCACACTATTGAAACCGCTGCCACGTGACGATAACCGTCAAAACGTGGGCAACAATCACGAAAGCGATCAAAGAAAACCGCCTGGCGCGTGGAGGGAAATCGCTCACCTATAAATACCTCAGAAGGTGAATCAGGTAAACAATGACAAAAAATCATATATTTACTACTCTCGTTTTTCACTTAATTTCGGTCACTCTTTCCCCTTTAATATCTAACTTTCATGCCGGAGGACAAACCGGAGAGAGTTCCCCGCCTTCTTTTCAGGTATCGGAGCAACCAAAGAAATTGATTGTTGAAATACTTGAAACCATCCCCCTCAAGGTAATATTTCATTGGCGCCGTCTGTGGGAAAGATTTGACATAAAAGCTATGACGGGTAGACAAACTAGAAGTGGAACACGAATTACAGCAACTACGGCGGAATCGGAGTCTGTAGCTCGAGATGACCAACTGCCACCGCTCCAGTACGTTACCCAAACACAGTTCAACTCATTGAAAACAAAAATAGAAACTCTTATGGCTTTTTTGCACAATCAAACTCAAAAAGCCGCTGAGCTATCTCCCAACTCGTCGGAAAAATCACAACGGCCGCCGCATTTGGTGGAGCATCAAAACGCACCACCAAGCGTTCAACCAACTGGGATGGGGCAAGGATTCTCTCCACCTGACGCCATACCACAAATGGGACCGATGGTCACACCCCCGATGACGGTTTATGGAGAGGACGATCCGCATGGGATACGACCAATGGTAAGTTTGGAAAAGAAAATGGAAGAGATGATGGAACAAAAGATTGACGATGCCTTGTCAAAAAAGAAAGGATCGATGTAGGTAGATGGTTTTGGAAGAGGATCCGTTTGCACAGAAATTATGGCGGTCCCCCTGCCAAAAGGTTTTAAGCAATCAATGATAGAAGCATACGATGGAGTAATGACTCCTTAGATCACTTATGGACTTTTGTAGACTGATGAGGTCAGATGCGGCGCGCAAACGCAAGAATGTGCCATCCTTTCCACCAACGTTGAGGAGAGAAGCTAGAGACTGGATAGCCACTCTCGCTCTGCGGTCTATCAAAACATTTGATGAACTTTCTCGAAGTTTTGTAGCTTACTTTTTAAGTAGCAAAAGGAAGAGAAAAACTGCCATTGGCCTAATGCAAGTAGTCCAAGAGAAGGATGAATCAACGCAAGGATACTTAGCAAAGTTCAAGTGAGCCACTCTCGCATCAAAGATCTCCAAATGTCTCGATGTTGTCACGGCTATAATGAATAATGAATGGTAAAATGTTTCTCTCAAAAAATCCTCCGGAGTCAATGCATGATCTGTTGAAAAAATGGGATAAGTACGTAGACGCAGAAGAGGCAGACATAGTAACAAAAAGCCTACGGGAAGGAAGGGAGCCAGAGACTCACAAGCGAAAATCTCATGATGACCGAAAGATGACTGACAAAAGAAAAACAAAGAGTTGTACACACGAGTAAAGACAACACCCGAGACCGATCGACTAAACCGAAGTATGAGGATACCAGAATTTATACCCCCCTGAACACTCCACGTACAAAAGTGTTGATGGAAATACAAAATATGAAAGACCTCGAATGGCCTAAACCAATGGCCGCGCCTGCCATGAAAAGAGATAAGAGAAAATATTGTAAATTCCATAGAGATCATGGGCATGACACAGAAGATTGTATTCAACTAAAAGAAGAAATCGAACGATTGTTAAAAAGAGGATCTTTATCCAAGTACGTGAGAAATGATCGCAGTAAAGAGAAAGTAGAGGAACATATCCAGCCTCGAGCGAGAGTAATTAATATGATCGTTGGTGGAACAGCAGCAGACGGAGATTCTAACTCTGCCAGAAAGATTTATACCCGTTCAACTGGAGTCTGCTCGATATAGAGGAAAGAAAGGTTCGATCAAGACATCATTTTTGGCAATGAGGACCTGGTAGGCGTACAATGCCCCTGCGATGATGCTCTTGTGGTGGTAGGCGATATTGCAGATTTCGATGTCATAAGGGTATTGGTCGACGGTGGTGGTAGTGCAGCAGATGTCCTCGGTTGGGATGCCTTTTGGGCTTAAAATCTCTCCGAGTCAACTCGAAATCGAGAAATACTCTCTTGGTGGGTTTTGAGGAGCTACTTGTTGTCCCTGAAGGAACCATAGAGTTACCGGTGACATTAGGAACTTACTCGACGAGCGTGATTATTATGACAAGCTTCTTGGTAGTCAAAGCTCCTATGTCTTACAATGCAATATATGGATGACCTATCTTGAATGCTTTCTCGAGCGGTCACCTCCACTTATCACCAGTGTTAAAATTTCCTACCAAGAGAGGGATTGGATGTATAAGAAGAGACCAGTACGCCTCCCGAAGGTGCTATGTTGAAAATTTTCAAATCAGAAATGCTTCAGCGATCTTGATGTTAGACTTCGAGCCACCAATAGGAAGGATTGAACCACTGGATATGACCGAGAAAATCCAAGCAACGGATGGAAGAGAGTTTAACATTGGGACAGATTTACCACCGGAACAAAGGGCGGATTTGATAAAGTGTCTGATAGACATCATGGATGTGTTCGCCTGGAATCCTAGTGATATTCTTGGGGTTAGTTCGTCAGTTGCTCAGCACCGATTGGGTACTTTGCCAGAAGCCAAACCAGTTAAGCAAAAGAAAAGAAACTTCGCTCTAGACAGACAAGCTGCCGCAAAAGAATAGGTCGAAAAGTTGCTGAAGGTAGGCTTCATTTGAGAGGTTCAATACCCTGAGTGGCTAGCAAATATAGTCTTGGTAAAAAAGTCGAATGGGAAGTGGCGTATGTGTGTAGACTACACTGGGTTGAACAAGGCCTGTCCAAAAGATTCCTACCCACTACTCCGTATTGATAACCTGGTGGACGCCACATCCGGCCATGAGCAACTCAGCTTTCTTGATGCATTCTAGGGATATCATCAAATCTCTACGGCAGAATCGGATCAGGAAAAAACATCATTCATTACCGATTTTGGGACGTACTACTACACAGATATGCCCTTCGGGCTGAAAAATGCTGGGGCGACTTACCAAAGGATGGTAAACAAAGTTTTCGGTAATTTGATAAGAAACGTAATCGAAGCCTATGTTGAAGATATGGTAGTCAAAAGTGCTAAGACATGCGATCATGTATCTGACCTGCAGCAAGTGTTTGACATCGCCAGGCAGAACAAGTTAAAATTCAACCCAGAGAAGTGTGTATTTGGGACAGCTG
Source organism: Forsythia suspensa (assembly GCA_023638005.1). NCBI lineage: Eukaryota > Viridiplantae > Streptophyta > Magnoliopsida > Lamiales > Oleaceae > Forsythia > Forsythia suspensa. Next base: position 34,269,260 of record CM042666.1, read on the forward strand.
GTGGAAAATTCCTGGGATTCATGATCACACATAGAGGAATCGAGGCCAACCCAGACAAGATCTGAGCAATCTTAAAGATGAAAAGCCCGACTACAAAAAAAGAGGTATAAAGGTTAACTGGATGGGTAGCCGCCCTAAATCGATTTATGAGTAGAGAAGCTGACAAATGCTATCACCTTTTTAAGGCAATTGGGGGGGTTCAAACAACTTTGAATGGACTAGGGAATGCGATGAGTCACTTGAACTATTAAAACAATCGCTACAGGAGCCTCCAATCCAAACTCGACCTCAACCCGAAGACGTGTTATCTTTATACTTGGCAGTATCACCCCGTGCCATCAGTGCAGTGTTGATAAGAGAATTTACAAAAATTCAGAGACCAGTTTACTATGTAAGTCAGGTGTTAAAATGAGCGAGACCCACTACAACCTAGCGGAACAATTGGTGTTTGCTCGATAGTGGCGATCAAAAAGTTGGGACCATACTTCCAATCTCATACCGCGTGCAAGTCATGACTAATCAACCTATCAAGCAGATCCTCCATCGTCCGGAGACGCCGGAAGGATGCTCAAATGGGCAATCGAGCTAAGCGAGTTCGATATCGAGTTTAAGCCAAGGATAGCCATAAAGGCACGAGATATTGGCGACTTCATCGCAAAGCTTACTATGTCGCCTGGCATACCTAACGACGGGACACGCAGACCGAAAATTTTTGTGGATGGTTCGTCACACGCTGAAAAATCAGGGGGGATCATCATGATACGGCCAGAGTCTAAAAACTAGAATACTCTCTTCGCTTTGACTTCTCAGCCACAAACAATGACGCTGAGTATGAAGCAGTAATCACGGGACTAAATCTGGCGGTCAGATGGGGGGTGTCATCGGTTGAAATATGTAGTGACTCACAGCTGGTAGTGGGACAAATAACTGGTGACTTTGAAGCAAAAGACAAGAAAATGGTCACAGATTTAATGAAGGTGAGAGATTTACAGAGAAAATTCTCCAACTTCAAGATAACCAAAGTCCCGAGGAAAGAAAATTCACGAACAGATGCACTATCCAAGTTAAGCGTCGGCAAATCCGAGAAACCCGCCTAGCACAATAAGTGTACAAGAAGCATGATGAAGCGGTAGAGCATCTTTACAACGAAGCAAAACAGCATAATCACGAAACAATTTTATATCAGTTAAGCGTCCCCACGGCCGTCTGCTAGGTTTAGCATCTTTCTTAGAGAGGCGCATCTAAAAAGAATAATTTAATTGTGCATCATTAAGAGTTCTACTAGTAAATAAATGTATGGCAACCGATCTAATCTCGTCCTAAAACTGCTCCTAGAATATGTTCAAAAGCTCTCTTCAACCTCGCTTGCTAATGTGGCCAAGAACAATTACTAAATTCTTTCCTCACATCTCTCGAGATGGGCGAACAATCATCAAACGAGTCACCATACACGTAAAAATCATCCATAAACACCTCAAGAAACCTCTCAACCATGTCAAAAATATACTAAGCATGCATCTTTGAAAGGCAATTATTGCACAAACCAATGGAAGCGGTAAAGCATCTGAATGACAGTAAAAGTTCTTGACAAACAATGAAGCCCTGGCGTAAATTATGAGTGATGATTGACCGAGGCACTCACACACGGACTGGAACCAATCATTAGCACAAACAATGAAACAGCGAGCTTATCTTGCTATCGGTTGAAATATGTTAGTGACTCGTTGCATCTCTCTAGTGGACCTGGTATAGTGGGACCTATAATATCAAGAATGGTCCAACCTAGACTTTGATCATCGAAAAGAGATAATTACGAGCAAAATTGCGCAACGTCTAACTCACTTAATGAAGAAGTGAATTTTCTCTCTCCAGATTTCTGTTGACTCAAGCAAAGAAATATTCTCCAACTTCAAGATCATCAAAGTTAGTTGAAATATAAAGAGTCATCAACCAAAGTCATTCAATTCAATTGTCATGTTGCCAAACACTGGCATGACTTCATGACCAAGTGTACAAACATTGACGTGGCTAGAAAGCGACCGAGCATCACGAATATGATAGAAATTATAGACATTGAATTTGAAACAAGTTGGATTGATCCGATAATGAATTATCTTGTAAAAGACATATTGCCGTAAAAACCCGATCAAGCAAAAGAATGAAGGTTAGAGCCACCATGTTCACCATGATTGACGGACAGTTATATAAACAGGGCTTTACTATACCTTATTTGAAATGTTTGCGACCCACCGAGGCCAAAGAAGTGTTGCTCGAAATACATACTGGAATTTGTGGTAATCACCAGGGGGCCGCAACTCTTGCGTTCAAGGCCTTGCAGCAAGGATATTATTGGCCTACCATGAAAGAAGATGCTAGAGACTTGGTGAAAAAATGTGATACCTGTCAACGCTATGGAAACTTAATCCATGTATCCGCTGAGCAGCAATGTGCCATTTTCGGAGTTTGTCCTTTTTTCCAATGGGGAATGGACATCTTGGGACCTTTTCCTGTCGCCAGGGGTCAAAGAAAATTCTTGCTAGTCTCCATTGACTACTTCACCAAATGGGTGGAAGCGGAGCCTTTAGCAACGATAACTATAGCGAAAATCCAAGGTTTTGTATGGAAAAGCATAATTTGCAGATTTGGCATACCGAGGGTGATTGTGACCGACAACGGCAGACAGTTCGACAACCATAGTTTTAGAGCTTTTTGTGAAAGTTATAACATCAATCAACGCTTGACATCGGTGGCACACCCGCAATCAAATGGGCAAGCTAAAGTAATGAATCGGACAATACTTTGGGATCTAAAAACAAGACTAGATAAAGAAAATGGATTATGGACGGACGAGTTACGCAACGTGTTGTGGGCATACCATACAACACCTAGAGAGCCAACATGAGAAACACCTTTCAAAATGTCTTTTGGGATGGAAGTAGTGGTATCGGTAGAAATCTTAAGCAAGACTGGCAGGCTGAATGTCGAGCAGCTCGACCCAGTAGCGACATGCTCTGAGCTCGACCTCCTCGAAGGGGTCCGAGAGAGATCAGCAATCAAAATGACAGCTTACAAGCGTAAAGTCAGAGAATATTTCAACCGACGAGTAAAATCAAGGACGTTTTCACCTTGCGATTTGGTGCTCGAAGTCTTTGCCCAAATGGGTGTCCACCATCCAAGCTTGGGCCAAATTGGGAAGGACCATATGAAGTGATCAGAAGCTTCTTGGAAGGGAGCCTACAAATCTTAAAGATCTAAAAAGGAAGTCGATGAGCAGACCATGGAACGCCGAGCATCTTAAAAAGTACTACCAAAAGAAAAGAAAAACACAGGATGAAGTTGGTACTTATCTTTGTAAATATGGTTAAGGCTTTTACTATTTTCCTTTTTATTATTCTAGGGCTCTTGTTGTTTTTCCTTAATGTAACGCCGATTGTTAGTCCTCCTAAAGGACATCGGTGCTTTCTATTTTCTAGACTTGTTTATGCTCATTTCTTTTTGTAATGCTGTTTGCTTGGACACATTTGTAGTCCTAAGAAATGTTTAATGAAAAGTCTAGGCGGCGACAGATGATGAGGGTGCTAAGGAAGGGCCAGCCTAGCTGGGACGTCCCGGTGCGCCTACTGAGTTCACCATCTTGGGCAATCTTTTGTGTGAACAAATCATCTTGATCTACAAGCCGTCAAGCAAAAAGCGCCTAAAAAGTAGCTTGGCGGTGAGCAATAAAATCAAAATTTGGTTAAGTCTCTAAATTACCTTATAGATAGACGGCGACCACAAAGTGGTCCACTACACAAAAAGCGCCTAAAAAGTAGCTTGGGTGTGAGCAATAAAACCAAAATTTGGTTAAGTCTCTAAACCGCCTTATAGCTAGATGGCAACCACAAAGTGGTCCACTATACAAAAAGCGCCCAAAAAGTAGCTTGGTGGTGATAAATAAAATCAAAATTTGGTTAAGTCTCTAAACCGCCTTATAGCTAGACGGCGACCACAAAGTGGTCCACTACACAAAAAGTGCCCAAAAAGTAGCTTGGCGGTGAGCAATAAAACCAAAATTTGGTTAAGTCTCTAAACCGCCTTATAGCTAGACGACAACCAAAAAGTGGTCTACCATACAAAAAGAGCCCAAAAGCAGATTAGCGATAAACAATAAAACTAAAATTTGGTTAAGTCTCTAAATCGTCTTATAGCTAGACGGTGACCACAAGATGGTCTACAAAAAACCCCCTAAAGGCTTAGCACTGAGCAATCAAACCAAAATTTGGTTAAATCTACAAATCGCTTTACATAATTTGATTTGCCCCAAAATTATACGATAAACTGTTCACCATGCTATTTCGCACGTTGGTAGTCGATTGTGTCACATGGTCGATTAATTAAAAAGATAAATTGTTGCTAGAGAAAATGATGATCTAATCGCATAAACACAATCATACAAGAACAAAATAAAATCGTTCAAGTGCTAGGGGCTACATCGTAAAACATGAAAATAAAAAGTGAAGAGCTAAGGAAAATGCCAAAGTCAAGTTATTAAAGATAAATCTAGCCCACATCTCGGACTAGTGAGACAAAATGCTGACCGAAAAAACCAAAAGTCTGTATGGACAAAAAATAAATATAGCGACATGCTAAATCAATCCAACTGAGAAGCACCATCTCCATCCTCAAGAGGATCGCCACCGATCATCTACCCCATCCCGCCAGCCGGCTGCCCCTCGCCACGGCTTGCTCCAAATCTCGCCGTCGAGCCAAAAACAAATCAAAACCTGGGGGTTGACGCTGGATGCTCGGTTGATATCCATTCCTTGGTCAATGAAATGGAAGCGCTTATAGACTCACTCAGACGCATACAAGTCTTGCGGTACAAGTCTTGAAGCCTTATAACTCTCCACAAGATCAAGCCGAGCGCGCGCGCTCTCCACAATCATCTCCTCTTCTCGTTCCTTGACCCAAGCCTCTGAAGCCTCGCAAGACTTCTTCAAACTAGAATTCTTCTTTTTCAAATGATGAATTTCCTTGGATTTCTCATCCTCGACAACTTCCAAATCAATGACCATACACTTGCAGGCTTTAACAAGAGAATCCTCAAGGGTTAAAACCTGGCAGGCATAAATCAAAATATACATGGTTAACTGAACCGCTAACTAAAATAAAAAAAATAGGCGTGTAAATAATTTACCTTTCTATTGTAGAAGGCCAAACCTTTTCAATATCCTCAATTTTTCTTCTCGATAAACCCTCAGACATGTGTGATATAACACAGCTCCGCATGACCTCCATATCCCTCCTAGCATGAGCGGGCGAAAAACGCAAGTCGGGAACAGGAGAATCCCCAGCAGTGTGGTCATCATCTGCATGTATTGGGTCAGCACCCCTAGTCAGATCGATGTGGTCATCCTCCATGCTCTGCCAACAGACACCAAGGCATTTTTATCGCCTGCACTCTTTTTGCCTTGGTTGCAGTTTTTCTTCTCTTGGCCTGTCCAGGAGAAGAAGGCCCCTCGTCGTCGGTAGTAAAAGGTACAGAGCCAAGCACGCCTGCCAGATTGAATTTCATTCCTGTATGAAAAACAAAACTCATCAAAATCATCATATAAAAAAAATTATTACAAAGTCAACAAGGCAGGTTATAAGCACAAAACCTACGAGTAGGCTTGAAGAGCCCCACAGATAACATATTCTCCTCCGTTAATACGTTGCTCACCCTAGAAGCAGGATGGTCTAGACACTCCAATATTTTAACTTGGTTTTCCACAAGAGGGTTCACCTCAAAGGGGCTGTTGAACAGGCGGACTTGGGGATGTCTCCATTTGGTACTAAAAGGAAAGTGGCCTTTGGAGGGTCGAACAAAGAAAAATCAAGACTTCCACCCACAATTGGAATTTCTATAGCGAGGAACTTGCATGTTAATTTTTGAGGTAAGGTAGACACAAGCGTTACATTGGGGCAGGTGATGCAATTCGAAAACACGCCTAAATAAGTCTACGCTAGGCTCAATATGTTTAAACAAACACATGTATAGAAAGTATAAAGCAAGCCTCCAAGCATTTGGGTTCATTTGACTAGGAGTAAAGTGAAATTCATTAAAAATAGAGATAAAGTGTGGGTGAAGTGGAAACCTTAAACCCCCGTCCATACTATCCTTATATATGGCAATCTCACGAAGGTTTGACTCAGGAAGTTGCTCGGTGGGAGAGGGAGCTCTATACAAATAATCATCATAAAGGAAAAATTTCCCAAGCATCATATTCAATTTTTTTTGTGAACTATAAAGACTACATGCTTTGAGAATCTCAAGTGTAACTATGTTACCCGCCGGACTTCTCTCGATTTCAATATTATCACATGTATGACGGTCAGCCAAAGAATTACCGTCGACCACCCCAAACGAAGCAGTTGACCGACTGCTCTCCGGAGGGCTGTCGACCGCCCCCAATGGAGCAGTCGACCGACTGCTCCTTGGGCGCGATCGACTACCCCCAAGGGAGAAGTCGACCGACCGCCTCGTGTGGCACCGACCGCCCAAAGCGGTCGATCGCTTCCTAAGAGAGCAGTCGACCGACTGCTCCCAAGGAGCAGTCGACCGCTCCCAAGCGGGCGGTCGATCGCTCCTATAAGGACAGTCGACCGTCCCTAAAGGAGCAGTCGGCTGGCTGCTTCCAATAGGGCGGCTGACCACCCCAAATGGGCGGTCGACACTTAAGTGAGATCCACTCGATTCAGGCAAAAAATTTGAAGAAGGTGAAGAATTTTCTTGACTAATGGACGAACTTATAACTCTAGGCATTCTCTAAAAAAGAAAAGTTAGGGAGGATTGGAGGATTACCTTTGATTGCCCAAGAAAAGTGAGAGACCTATGATATGGGAAAAGAGGAAAGTGAAATAAATGGTCTTCACACCCCTTTATATAGAGGTGATTTTTGGAGGGATTTTTACCTTCAAAAATTTTGAAATCCGATACGTGAATTCAATTCCAAATGCGATCAAAACTCGTCAAAACAACTGAAAAAAGAAAGACGAGAGATACTAGCAACTGAAAAAAGAAAGATGAGAGATACTATTAAAAAAAAAAAGAGCTCGAGTAATCAAATTCATTCGAAGAGTGGAAGAAAATTTTGCTACCTCTTAATGACAAAAATCTTTAAAAGATAGAGGGGCTAATGATACTATACTAGAAATAGACTAGACTCAAATTGTGCCAGACTTAATAGGCGCTCTGTGTGAGTGGCAGTCAAGTTGACTACCTTGGGCGGCAGACAGTCGATCAGCCATTGTAACAAATGGTAGTCGACTGATTATGGCATCGGACCAGTAGACCACCAGCCATTGAGAAGGGTAGTCAGTCGACCACACCAATGGACGACTCGTTCATGTCACATAATAGTTATGTGAATGATAAACTAACCGCTCCGTGTCCCGAAGCCAACTAGCGCACTATTGAAACCGCTGCCACGTGACGATAACCATCAGAACGTGGGCAACAACTGCCGAAAGCGATCAAGAAAACCGCTCATGCACGTGAAGGAAAATCGTTCACCTATAAATACCTCCGAAGGTGAACCAGGTAAACAATGACAAAAAATCATATATTTGGTACTCTCGTTTTTCACTTAATCCTGGTCACTCTTTCCCCTTCAATATCTAACTTTCACGCCGGAGGACAAACCGGGAGAGAGTTTCCCACCTCCTTTTCAGGTATCGAGAGCAACCAAAGAACTTGACTGTTGAAACGCTTCGAACCATCCCCTTCAAGATAATATTTCAGTACTGCTTAGAGACTAAAACAAGACAACAACATAGAACATATATCAAGAGAATTGTTTTATACAAATTTTAGAAAGATGGTGGAATCATAGTTTTCAAACTCGACCCAGGTACTGACCCGATTGAAGAGGTGGGGCGGTGGTTCAACTACTAACTGGAAGCGCTAACCCAATAGTTGAACTGGCTGGTCAATTCCAGTCAAATATAATATAATTATTTTTATTAAATAATAAAATAGTGACAATAATTATCATTCATTAAATTAATTGTACTCTATTTTTCAATCATTACTTCAACACTAAATGAGATGAAAAAATTTCAAGATGAAGTCAAAAAAATTATATTAGAAAAAATAATTATCAATGAAAAAAATAATTAAAAAATGTTAAAGCTAAATCATAAAATGGTAATGGACTATTCAATTCATAAATAAAATTTAAAAAATTTCAATTAACAATGACCCGTCAGATTAATGAGTTTGGGTCATCGATTTTTATGAAAACCTGGCAGGTTTTTTAGTTTTCTTCCGGGTCAATTGCAGATTGGTCTAATAGAGCAACCCAGACCAGATTGTTAGTCGGTCACGAATTTTTTAGTTTAACCGCCGAGCTAGTTTGAGTTTTAAAACACTTGGTGGAATTAAAAACATTGACGCACATGGATGGCTCAATACAAGATATTTCATTGATTGAAATCGGGAAAATTAGTTATATTCTTTTTCCTTCGAGGAAATTACACCCTATACTTAACTTTTTAGAAATAATTATAATATTCTAAATATTGTCATTTAATCTTTAAAATATTGCATATTATTTTATATTTTATAATATATTAAATTAAAATAGTTTAATAAATATAAAAATCAATTTTATCAACTTTCCTACAATCTAGCTATCCAAATCCAAGATGAAATCCTAAATTGTAGGCATTTTCTATTTTTGAATAGAGCTCAAAAACTGCAGGTGTCTTCAATATAACTGAATTTCCTCCATTGTCATCTTCATTAGGAGGTTGAAGTTCAGAAATCGAAGAACAAATATTCAGAATTTCCTCTATTGTCGTCTTCGTTAGAATTTTCTCCATTATCGTCTTTGCCCACACATAAAATATTCAACCCCAAAAAATCCAAAAAAAAATAATCAAAGATCTAGTACAACAAAATCAGACAATTGTATATTTATGTATTACAATTAATAGTATCATATGAATTATAATGTGTCATAGTTGTGGATTTATATGTTTCAATTGATAGTATATATGTATCATAAATTGTAACAAATGCGATCATGTGTGATTTCTGATTTTGCCATATTATGTCAACTGATTGTATAAGATTATTGACATCTTGCCACAAATGATAAGTATCATAACGTGCTACAACTGTTATTATCATGAGCTTTTTTATTTGTAACACAAAATATTAAAAATGTGATCTTGTTGAGAACTTTGGATTTTGCCATATTATGTTAAGTGATTGCATTGTGATGATATGTGATAAATATTGTGTAAGATAAAGTGATACAAATGTTATGTATCATAAAGTTATGCAAATGTTATTATCATGAGTTTTATTATATGTAGCACGAACTGTTACAAATGTGATTTTGTTGAGATGTTTGGTTCTTGCCATGTTATATTAACTGATTGAGTTGATGCTTATAAGTGGTTAATAACTGAGAATTTCTTTTTCTTTTTGTGAAGAGGAGATTTTTTTTTTAAAACAGATATATCAAAGTTATATTTGAATGATTGAAACAATTATCTCATAATTAAAGATTCTACAATCTTAAATTACAAGACTCACTATCAATTAGATTTCAGTTATGGTATATAATGTAAGTAAAAAATAACATTACTAATTAAACAGAAAAAAATGGACTAAGAGTATGTTTGTCAGTGCTTATATATTAATCAAACATTATTTATATCCACACATTTCGTATGGACCCATAACTTTTATCCACTTTTATCCACACATTTCGTAGGACTCACTGATTATAATTTACAAAAATCTTTACCAAACATATTTTAAGGAGGGTGTATTCAATTAAGAATTTATATGACATTTATGGAGTTTAAAAGAGTTTAAAAGTTTAGGTGTATTCAATTCAGACTTTTTAAACTCCATAAAAATTTTGGATTATTCAATATAGATTTTTAAGGACTTTTAAAAAGTTTTATAAAGTCATGCGATATTCAATTTGACTTTTTAAAATCTTACGAAATTCAAAAGTATTTAAAATGTTGATGATTTTTAATGACTTTATAGAGAATTTAATATGTACTAATTTTAAAGCACGAAATATAAATAAAAGATGTTACAATTTCTCTCACATTCACCTTAAGACTTTGAAAGACTTTGGAAGAAAACACATCTTTCATTCCCTTATTTTTTTATATGCAAGATTTCTCTTTTCTTTTTCATTCAACAAACTATAGAGTTAAGATTAATATTCTTCTTTTTCTTCAATGTGGTTTTTTTTTCCTCTTCAATATATTCTCCTAACTTTTTATTTCCCTATTTCTTCTTTTAATATTTTTATCTCTATTTAATTTAAATTTTTTTCAATATTCTCATAACTATTTTCTCATTTTCTTCTTTTTTTCTTCTATGAACCTTTAGAGACAATGAGATTTTTTTTTTAATATTCTCATAACTATTTTTTCTCTTTTTTTATTTATTTATTTATCATTTTTCTATTTTTCATTAAAAATAAGATAAATTTATAATTAAATTCTTGTATAATTGTTGATTGCTTTTATTAATGAATTTTATTAAGTTAAAAACTCTTTTTTATTATTGTATTTTTTATTTTTATTTTTATTCTTATTTTTTCTATTTATCTTGATGAACATGGTTGTGTATTTTTTTTTCTTCGTCTAAATTGGTACTTTAGCCATTTATTTATGCAATTCTAATCACTAATGAAGTGTTACCTATAAATTATTAAATATAATAAAGAGATAATGAATTTGATAAAAAATTTTATTGGAAAATATTTTAAAATGAATCGCATGCCATAATTTTTTGAATTTATCCACAAGCCATTTGAAATTTTATAGTTTTACTAAAAAAAAAAAAGAGTGAGTTATATCATTAATTTTTGACGTAGTTTACTTGCAGCAATTAAATAGAACATTAATTTTTATGAATTTATTAATATTAATATAATTAAATAAATTATTATTAAAAAAATTTTTTGCCACAAATAAATTTTTAACTAAAAACAAAGTCTATAAAAGTCCATAAAAGTCTCTAAAAATTTAGAAAAATCTTTCAAAATGAAATTTATAAAAATCCATAAAAGTATGTAGGAGTTTATTAAAATCTCGAAAAGTCAATAAAAGTTAATGAAATCTATCAAAATCAGTCACTTGAAAAATATCAATCAAAATCTTTAAAAGTCTAGATTAAATACACCCCTAAAGTATATTTAAAATTTATGGTACATATATATTTTCATGTAACTATTTTCAAATAGTAGTCTATTTATGTAGAAGTCCATTTTTTTTCGCTCAGATTTTGTCCAATTGAATTTTCCTCATAATGTTTTAACAAGATAGCATTTGATTACTTTAAATTTTTTATAATCACGTTTTCCTTCGTTTGATAGTTTTACCCCCACTTAGTTTTTGTCGAACAAAGTTTTTTACGAGACAGTTATTGTGTAAATAGTCATTTAAGGTAGTGTTGTAAAACTATATATAATGATAAGTGACTATTTTGTCTTATTTAAATGTCTATGTTGTCCACTTAATCTAGAAAAGTGTATTTTATTGAGATTGAACTCTCATTGAAACGATATATATATGAGTCTATCATTATAATAAAATACACACTTGAATTTCGATTCGCTCTATTTTTTTTATATTATTCTCTCTTAGTTTTATGACAAAGCGATATTTTAAATACCAACTATTTTCTTATATTTAATTAAATCAATAAATAATGAAAATTTATGAATAAATATCACCATAATTTTATTAATTCATGGATGTGGTATACTGGTATTGATGAATAGAGTCCCGTTCTCCTGCCTTCAAGGCGGGGGAGAAAATCATTTCACCGACATGGAACACGCCATGTCGGCGATGCTCCACAATCGACAATGGAGTAAGAAATTTTTTTTTAATTATGGCCCATTTTGAAATGGCTTTCAGCCGCTCCATTTAACTCCATTATTCCCCCAAATGAGTCTCACTCCATTTTTTTGGCCCTAAATCGCCTCTAAATCCAGCGCCTCTTCCACCATATATCTTCTTTTCCTATTTCGCCGCCGCTTCCATTGTGAACCTCGTGTCGCCGTCTAGTAAATTTTCCTCGCGCGCAGCCATTTTGTGTATCTTACATTTGTTGAGATTTGGCGATGATTTTGAGGTTCTTTGATTGTAAAACTCCCTCATGGTGATCGCGATTTTGGTCCGTCGAATTTGGGGGCGATTTTGAGAGGGCTTTGAGGACCACCACTGCCCGGTGTGATAGAGGGTGCTCCTTTCTCCGATTGTGCTCGCACCCAATCGCACTGCGTGCGGAGATTGTGCACTCATTTGCTCGCTGGAATTGACCACCCATTTGCGCACACTTTCAGAATTGACCACCGCCCTGTACACCCATTTTCGATTGGTAACATTTCATATAGCTCGAATTGTCGAATCGGTATGTAGATATTTTGTTGGAATTGGCCGGAGGTTCACAATGGCAGCGGCGGTGGAAGAGGCGCTGGATTTATAGGCGATTTAGGGTAAAAAAATAGAGCGGGACTGATTTTGGGGAATAATGGAGTGGAATGGGGCGTTTGAAAGCCATTTCAAAATAGGCCATAAGAAAAAAAAATTCTTACTCCACTGCTGACTGTGGAGCACTGCTAACATGGCTCCATGTCAACAGTTGATTTTCTCCTACCCCCAAGGGGGGAGAACGGGACTCTTGATGAATAATAACACTTTCATAATAAATCCTTTTATGTGAGTTAGCATTTATAATAATCTATGTGAAATCTATGACAATAATTCACGTTACACGTGATCTCACATGGAAGTACCGATCTCACCTACTACACATGATTGCATGTTGATGTAACATTTTTACACGACAAATCTACTTAGCTAATGTTTGACTAAGCTTAAATTATATAATTTAAGTTAATCAAAATATAATTTTTATCTACATATTTTATAGGACCCATAATTTATTATAAATTCAACACTACCTGCACGTGCTATCTAAGTCCAAGTAAAGAGCATGAGCACGACTTTATACAGGGCTGACTCTTCTTTGTTGGAGTTCTTCCTAGTCCAATAAAAAAATATTTTTGTTATATAAAAAATTTATTTTACTCATATATATTAGTTCAGTCTAAAAATATTTTTAGTTCCGATCTAAATCTATCCCTGACTAGTTGTCGAACTCAAAACCCCGAGTCAATTACCAAACATTATCAGTCTCATCATTCACGACAACTTACCTCATACTTGAGTCACATCGATCTTATGGTGCTAGATAGGGGTGGCAACGATCTCGAGCCGACTCATGAAAGTTCAGCCCATGGACAGCTCTGGCCCACTTCATGATGAGATCAGTCGAAGGGCGGCCCGTGGGCCATATATAAATTCTATAAATCTTTTAATTTCAATTATTTTATATAAATTTTTATATTTAATCATTTAAAAAAAAAAAAAAGAATCACGGCCTGGCCCTTCATGGATGTGGCACACATGAGCCGAGCGATGCCGACCGCGGTCATCGTGTGCCGCCTGTGCTTGACTTGTCATCTCGTCCTATTGCCACCACTAATACTAAAGCTCACACTTAGCAATAAAGTGAAACACATTATGTACGAGTTATTACCAATGATAAACACAAATATGAGCGATCAGCTTTGCAGTTATGCGCACCAACGAAGACAACATGTAAATACAAATAGTATATCTCTGAAAAAATGTTCGAACTCTCTTGAACGAAGTTATTATAGTTCAAATTGAGCTCGTTGATCGGCAGATCGTTCAGTACAAGATGTTTTACATTCTGATGTTCCAAAAATTGACATAAGCAAAAGTTGTAACGGTGGCAATTGAGCTTCTGGTTGTGTAGATAGAGGGTAATTGGGGGGCTTTGATGGTAGGCCTTGATGTTTATGTGTGCATGTGTTAAGCAACGTCAGGTCCTCAGAACACCATTTTACTTAGGTGACTATTGTACCTTTAAACCTTTGACGAATACCATGTAGCGAACAGGAGCAATTGGACCAAACAAACGAAAGAAGGCATCATGCTACATCGGTTTTCAATCTACATCGGCTTTCAATTGGAATTATGTACGAATTAATCCTTACTCTTTCAAGTGAGCAACTGCAACTCCCCTCTAAAGGTGCGCCAAGCCACAAGCCACCAAGCCAGTGTCCTTCTCAGTTCACACCCTTTCTTTTGGCCTTTTGGCAGCTTCATACTATTGAATAAGAATAAAGCTCATGAATAAAAAGTCACTCGTCCATAAAGCACAAAAGACGAAGGGTAACAAAGGATAGAGCAAGCATGATTATTTCAATCTACAACAAAGAGCTCAAAGGCTTACAAAAAAGGCAAGCATACAAAGATTTAACTTGTTTTTCTCCTACAATTCAATAATCCTTACTGAGAGTGCCATAAAGTAATTATTAGTTCCATGTAGCAAGAAATACAAGTCTCTTATATACAATTCAACGCTGTCAACAAAATAAATGAATGTATTAATTGGTAGTTAAAAAGTACCAAGAGTGCCATGTAAAAAGTACTTTGTTTGTTTTGTTATGCATCTAAATTTAAATTGATGTATTGATTGGTAGTTAAAATAAATATTAATCACTATTACATAAGAACGTGGCTAATTTGACATTTAAATACTGTAACAAGCGGTATATTGCACCATATTTTTAATGTCAGATTTTTGTATGTTAATGCAGTGATTAAATTAAATATAATTATTTGAATATTTGAATAAAAATTTAACTTACAATACCATTACTAAATTACGTGCAATTATGTACAACGCACGTATTACATACTAGTAATGATAAATTACTATTTTGTCTTATTTAAATGTCTATGTAATTGTCTACTTAATCTAGAAAAGTGTATTTTATTGAGAAAAGTGCCATAAAGTAATTATTAGATCCATGTAGCAAGAAATACGAGTCTCTTATATACTTCATCCGTCCCACAAAGATAGACCCTTTTTTTTTTCCACACAAATTAAGAAAACTCATTTAATGTAATTGAAATTATAAATTTTTCACACAATTTTCCTATTATACCCCTATTTAAGTTAAATAGAAATAAAAAAACACACACACACACACACACACACACATAAAAAGGTTGAACCCCCAACTTTGAGAAATTTCAATGACATCGCTTGCAAGGCATGGTGGAGGAGGTAAATCACAAGATGTGTCTCGGGAGGAATGTGGTGGAGAGCATGGGAGACAGCTTTGATCATAAGATATTAACTCCCATTTGCGACAGTGACAAATCCAATATTTCGAGATTCGAACCTCGCTGACCCCACCGCTACCTATCCACTCTCCTTTGCCACTTTATATCCCATATATATATATATATATGAGAGAGAGAGAGAGAGAGAGAGAGAGTTACACGGTTTTGAAGAAAATATAAATGAAAGTTTAGAGAGAGAGATAGAGAGAAAGTTACATTGGAAAAAGAAAAAATAAATAAAAGAAAGTTTAGAGAGGATATTTTGGTTGATAATAATGTAAATTAAATAAAAGATATTAAAAAAATAAAAATTTAATATATCATGTATAAAGTAAGTAGCCTATAATTTAGAACAGATAAATAAAGAAAACGAGTCTATCTTTATGGGACGGAGGGAATACAATTCAACGTGTCAACAAAATTCTAGCCATGAAGAGTATTTGCCCACACGACTGAAAGTCCCAAAGATGGAGCACGAAGCTTCCCAATTTTTTAAACAAAAAATACATGCTTATTACACATTAAAATATCCAGATTAAAAAGTACACAAGAAAATACCTCACCATAAAATGAAAGAAAAAGGAGACCGATACAGAGTTTATGAACAAGACAGCTAACAAATGCGCGTAACAGGGATCAAAAGGGTATATACAACTCTCCACTTTTCAAGGTATTGTGCATGGATCGGGTATATCACGGTGAATTCTTGAGGAAAAATTGTGTCGTCCCACAATAGAATCTGAGAAGAATCAATTGAGAAGAGCATTCGGTCCAATGGCATAACTGTAGTTGGAAAATCTGTCCTTTGCCCAGCAAGGAATAATACGCTAGTATATGTGCTGGATGCTCAAGAACTACTTGTTCATTTGCATCTTGAACACAAACTCGTCTAGCAGGAATCAACTCAATATTCCAGTTTGGACGCACCATTTTTAAGAGATCCAGATGATTCACAGACCTATATCCTTGCACCCATAAATACCTCAGGAAGTTAGCTGCATTGCGGCCATAGCCAGTGCACGTTCGCTAAAGCAACATCCCCTCATTTCTAACTTTTGCAGGCTAGGACAGCCTTTGGAGAACTCCAGGAGACCATCATCAGATTCCCCAACATAACCCAGAAGCATCCATCTTACTTTTGGGCTGTACCTCCCAATATAACTGAGACCCAAATCTGTCAACCCTCCTTGGCGGAGATACAGGGCAAACCTCCTAAGCTTATGACAACCAATTAGTAAGGATCGAACTCCATTGTCAAGCGGAAAATCTGTTATTGTTTCTTCTCGGTCAAGCAAGACCAATCGAAAGTCACACATGTTCTTCGAGTATGTGCCAATACATTCTAAAGATGCATTTGTGATATCAGACACGTACACAGCCAAATATTCCAGTTCAAGGCATCCCTGAGCCAAAGCAATTAATCCTCTTTGGGAAACTATACCTTCAACATCTTCCATTTCTTGTTCATCAGCTCCTCGCTCAATCCTAACTCGCTTCATTTTTTACAAAACTGAGCTAGAACTTCCAAACCTCTATCTCCAATAACATTCCTTGTCTGTTAACAGAGACATGTTTGAGTACTCAACGTCAATATTTCATCCGTTTCATTCAAGAACACAACAAATCGTACAATCTAAACCTTCCAACATTATCCATGTCAACAAAAAATTGTGAAAAGTTCAAATTACCAGTTTAGCCTAGAAAAAAAAAAATTATCTGGTAACATTCAAGAGTACAAGAAACAATATCAGCAACGCAACCAAGCAATGGAAGAAAGATGAATGCAAGTGAAGGCTATATTGTGTGCACCCAGAATATCACAGTATAAAACACAATACATTTGTTGGCACTGGTGCCATTTTCCAAGGGATTAAACCATCAAGGAAAGGACACCACTAAGAACAACCAACTCACCCACCCACCCCAAAAGACAGTGAAAAGGAAAATGAGGAAGAAAACAACTACACCTGCAGAGGGAGCAAGAAAATATAGCAGATTTATAAACTACCACATCAAGAAGAGCATGGCACGAGATTCCATGAAAAAGTTACTACTTATTAGTCTCAGATCAAGAGCAGATGTGATTCTTCTACAAAGTCAAAACTTAGTTCATTTCAAATCAATGGATAAAAATCTGTGCTCTCTTTTTTTAAGTTCTAATAGCAACACTTTGGAATTTTTCCATTTGTCTTGACTTACAAGATGAATTAGTTTTTTATTTTCACGGTTTGTCTTCTTCCATCATGAATTTCACCTAGTTCTCTCGTGCCGTTGAATTTAAAATTCAGTTATTCTATGCTAAAAACTTAGCGTTATAGTTCTTGATACCATAGGCACTTTGGAATGCCCATTTCTCAGCAATAAATTCGCAATAAATTCTTATTCATCAAGAGAGGAGGCGAGTGGGTTTGGAACCATTTCTGCAAACCATCGTATAGTCACATCCCGAGGACCCGATGAAGTACCTACGGGCACGAGAAACATATTTATGCCCACAAAAACACAGACCAAGTTGCAATCAATATTTCGATCATCAGATTCAGTACATCTGAAAATTAAAGCATCAACTATGCAAAGAATACCGACTTAATGCCAAATTCAACGGGATGTGTAGCTCAGAATTTATCAGCCACGTGAAGAAAACAAACATACATGACAACACAAGTACAAAGAGAAACAACAATTTGAAAATTTACCTCAAGGATTTCCAAGTTGGTGCATCTTTGCAGTAAGACACAATGGCCTTCTGTGTCAAGCAGAGCGTAAAGGAGATCCAATTTTTTTAGTCGGGCAGCAATTGGAAGGACGAGGGGCATTTCTGCTTTCCCCAAATAAGTAAGACCCAAGCAGCACAATCTTGGGGGAAATGATACAGCAGAGTACCTCCCTAATTGCTCGTTAAACACACCCTCACCAATCTGTCCAGGTGGTTCATTGAAGGAACCCCCACCAAACTCTTCTAGAGCTGTAGCAGCTTTAAAGAAACCAATCAGATCTGATATATCACAATCACTGATCTTCACTGAGGTCAAAGAGGGACAATTTTTGGCCATTAGCTCAAGATCTGCAGATTGCACTTTGGTAAGATCTGTCATATAGAAATTAACATTTTCAAGAACTGTATTGTTCAAAGCAAGCTCGTGCAGCCATTCCCCATCATTCTCGACTATTGAGCTCTCTTCCATAAACAAGGTTTTTAAATTCCTGCAACGGTGTAAAGATGAATGAAATCTTAAATAATCAACAATGCAACTGTAGATACATGAGAATTATCACTAGACCACTATCGGATTCAAGGAGACAAGGTTGCTCAAAATCATTGCCCAATCTATCAAAGCAACACTACATATTGCACTGTGCTTGGGCCAACATACTTTTTATTTGCCACTAACTCATTCTCATTGAAATTTGTTTTCCACCAACTTACAAGTAAATGAACATATATAATGACAATGCAGAACATCAACCACACCCAAAGGAGAGATACTTAGAAAATAATTCTTTAGTTACTGTCTTTTTTCTTTTTCTTATTCTTTTTTCAATCGGGGGTCGGTTGGGTTGATTTTATGGTGTTTTGTCTCTCACAGAAGCATTCACCACTTGTATTTATCTTTTTATTAACTCTATATATCCCCTTTACTAATCCTCATGATATACAAGTCACTGTGTTAAAGTCAAAATTCAGTCATTATAGTTTTGTAAATGTGTTACTTGAGTAACATTCCTAATTAAATCCTATACATCTGGAGTTGGGAAAGATATGACATAAAATGGGATAATGTTCACATTACTTGGAAAAATTCCTAAGGCAACAGAAAATCATAATCCAAAACTCCCGTGACATGTCACCGAAAAAATATCAGCAGCAAGAAAACATTCCTATCATAGAAGAGAAGATTGAACCAGAAACTTCTCAAGACTTGTATAGATCACCAAAAAACTTTCTATTTCATCAAAATGGATAGGGGAATCAAATTTTAAACTATATGGTACCTAAGTGGGCTAGAAAAATCACAAGGCCGTAGAACACCAAGATTCCAAAGCCCCATTCTATTCTTCAATATAAATCAAAATGTATCACCTAGGAGAGTCAAATTTTAAACTATATGGTACCTAAGTGGACTGGAAAAATCAACCAAAAAGTTTCCAAAGCCCCATTCTATCCTTCATCTATAAATACACACACAAAAAGGAAAAGGAAAACAGTATCCATTCTGCATATATCACATGAGAACATAATTGCAATGCTTCACATGGTGTATTACATAATTGCTGTACCCTCCAGTTTTCGGTGAATTCATTTGATTCAATTTGCATAATGCATAGGTAATATAGGGAACAACCTTCTAGGTCTCAAGATTCTATCAAGAAATATATCTAAGAACATCTGCCAAAATCTGGTGGTCAAAAAGAAGAATAGTCATGATATATAGCTAAAATGTCACAATAAAAATTCAAAGGTTAAACGCAAGCCAACCAATAGACAACATAGGTATTGAACATAGCAACACTTGATCTTAGCATTGTTTAAAAAGTATCTAAATGCTACAAGAACAATAGACAATCACAAGATGAGAGGGATTTATAAGATTTGTAAATAAACTGAATGCTAAAGGACTCAGACCTCAAAACCTGTCATTTAAAATCACAAGGATAGATCAAAAACTCAAATTTGGAATAGTATGCACAAAGGAACTCCGTTGAGACCACATTCCCAAATGTGCATGCTGATAATGAGTACTGTTTCAACAATCCTCTCAAGCTTATGCAGTAGTTTAGTCAACAATAACCCTATATGTGACACCAACAATATTCCTCTTCCTGTATCAGATTTAACCCTCCACCCAGATAATCTCAAATAAATAAATTGATAACTCAGTGTAAAAGAAATTAAAAATATAATTCAAGCGTGCAACACAAATAACATAATCTATCAAACATTTATCCAAGGACCACCACATCCCACACTGCGTTTAACCAAAAAGATATCAAGAATTAAGTTTCAAAAATTCATATATTTACAAACATAATCAAGAGCACAAGATAAGTGAAATCCAGCAACAATCAAAGAATTATCACCACAGAAAATCAACAAGAACAAACTGATAAATTCACAACAAATAAAAAGGAATCAATTAGATTGCCCAGATGTAACCATATAAAAATATAAAACAACAATCCCTCCAAAAAAAATACAAAAATAGGGAGCTATATCAAGACGACAATTAATCATTCGAATTTCTCATCTCTCTTTTCAAGAATTAAACACGGACTTCCAGAAATAATATGAATGAGTATTCAAGTACACATAAGCATGAATATTAATTAAGTTAACCCTGCAGTAACTCAATAAACAACCAAAATAATAATCTGGAAGCAAATAAATTAACAAGAAACACATCGTACAACATATAACCACGAAAAGTCACGTTTTGCTCTACAAACACCAAAAAAAATTAAATTAAATTAAAAAAAATAAAATAAAAACTCAAATCATTGAAGCAAACAAATATCGAGTTCAAAAATTAAAACGTAAGTGTCAAAATGCATTCTTTTTCTAATTTATTTGCTTCTACCTGCACAAGCGCCCAATAATTAGGAGACCATCAGTAGAAAATCCCGAGCACTTATCGAGCTTCAAGACTTCCAGAACCATCCCAGCCGGCGAATTGGCAAGCAACTCGAGATCCGAATCCTTCACAATCATCCTACGGCAGTGTAAAGTCTTCATTCTACTAAAAGACCTACCGATCTCCTCCACCCAAGGAGTAACATACCCACCCCAGTCTTCCGGAATAAGGTTGTACATAGCAGCCCGCGGCTTTCCCTTGAGCTTGAGCGAGTGAAGGTGAGGAAACCGCCGCGAAAGCTGCTCCGGCTTAGCCATATAACACAGCGCGATTGTCACATGCTTGCAAGTTAAGGCGTCGATCTCATATGGGATCACCCAGTCCCAAACGGTGTCGTACTCCCCACTGCTACTCCCACTACTTCCAATTCCATTACTGCTGCTATAACAATTCAACTCAATCGATTTTTGCTCTTTCATTCCCAAACCTTGCTCGATTTACTCTTTTGGGTAAGAAGGGTTCTAGAAATCGTACATATTGGTTGAACAGCGGATAGATGAGAACCAAGTTCTAGAAGTTGATGAATGAATACACGTTGTGGATGGGTTTCAAGGCATGATCCGATGGTGAAGAATGGATAGAAGAGGACCCTAGAGAGAAGAAAAAAGGTTCTTTACCCCATAGCTGCGTGGGGGGGGTAGAAGTGGTGGGTGTGGGGCCTCCTCGATTATTGTGTAAGAGCATCTCGAATGCAATGAATGGATTGTGGTTGACGCGAAATTAAATAGATGAACTTCAGATCACGTGGAATGAATGAGCGGTGAAGTTTAAAAAATTCTCCAATGGGTTCATTCTACAATCTAATAATATTGATGTATGATTTATTTTTTAAATTAAAAATAATAAAACTAATCTACTTAACACAATTTTAAAAATTAAATTAAAAATTAAACAATTCACGACCACATTAATTCTCACATAAGATCTAGATGTAGAAGGAGTCTTTTCACATCTTCTATTTTTATAGTCTTGGCGTCGAACCACATAGTATTTCCACATCAATGCGTCAAAGAAGATTTCAATAGGCATCGCTCATTTAGTGATATAAGATACATTTCTTACTTCCAATCCATCAAATGCATTGGAGATGCTCTAAGAGAGAGTATGTGTGCGGCTCTAAAAGATAGTATTTTTATACTAGTTTTGGCTACGTCAATACACGTATGTAAAAAATACAGAAAAAAATTTTAAAATTATTTATACAATCATTTTTAAAATAAAAAAAATGAAAATGGTTAATATAACATGTATAAAAAAATATTTGAAATTAAAATGTTTATTTGACTAAAAAAAAAAAATTTGGGTTGCCGAGATGCCTGGTAACCAATTACATAAGTGAAAGGATTATGCGTGGTTTTGTTGTATAACGAAATTTTGAACATAAATATACACTTAAAATATGTTAGAGAATTTGTAAAATTGATGTGTTAAATAAATGAATAAGATGATGATTGTGGAGAATTAATATGATCTGGTTGAAAAAAAAATTTTGTTCCTGTGTTTACTTAATATTTATGGCTACCTGAAATGCAAGTATGAAAAAAATGTAGTGATTTTTAAAATAAAATTAAAATTAAAATGGGTAATTTAATATGTATAAAAAAAAATTTCAAATTAAAATGTTTATTTGACAAAAAGAAAAAAAGAAAAAAAAATTTTGGTTGTCGAGATGCTTCACCAAGCAATGGGCAATGAATTTCATTGCGAGCACTATTCACTTTTTTTTATTTTTTAATTTTATTGTGTCAAAGAAAATGAGTTTAAAAAAAAAAATTGCTGAACGGTAAAATAATGTTCATTGTCGAGAATTTTACTGTTCACGCTTTTTTTTTTAATAATGTGGCAACATTATAAAAAATAAAAACATTCAATTTGCCTAAAATAAAATAAAAAGAATAATAAAAAAATTGAATGAAAAGGTGTAAAAAAAATAAAAACATTCAATTTGCCACCAAGATTTCACAATGCGTGGAGAAATTGTTGAATGGCATTTTTAGCATTTATTTAGAATAATTTATAAAAGGTAAAATAAAAAAACAAGATTAGTAAAAAATTGAATGAAAATTAAGTGTAAAAGAAAAAAAAAATTTAGGTTGTAGGTATATCCCAACGATTTTAAAACAATAGGGACCTTTTGTGCGATTATTCTTTAAAAAAAAAAAGAGAAAACACTAAAATACTGTTCATGAACAAGAAAAATATTGTTCATCAAATTGATTGCCGAGTTGATTGCCGAGAACTGCTCACCTTTTTTTTCTGTGCCAAAAGAAAATGGGCTTAAAAAATTGGTGAACAAAGAAAATAAAGATCATTGCCGAGCAACTCGGCAATGAACAATTCATTGCCGAGAATTTTATCTTTGACGCTTTTTTTTTTTAATGTGGCAATATTATAAAAAATAAAAACATTCAATTTGCTTATTTGCTTAAGATAAAATAAAAAAGATTAATTAAAAAATTGAATGAAAATGTGTAAAAAAAATAAAATCATTCAATTTGCTACCAAGATTTCACAGCGTAGATTTTGAAATTCTTGAATGGCATTTTTTAGCATTTATTTAGAATAATTTGTAAAAGGTAAAATAAAAAAAACAAGATTAGTAAAAAATTGAATGAAAATTAAGTGTAAAAGAAAAAAAAATAAGAAAAATAAATTAAAGATTTTTTTTTTAAGTTGTTGGCATATTCCAACGATTTTAAAACAATAGGAACCTTTTGTGCAATTATTCCCTTAATTAAAAAAAAAGGTAAAATCTCATTCATCAATCTCGATTCTCGGCAATCAATTAATTGCCGAGATGACTAAATTCATTACAAGGGAACACCATATCAAACTGGCCCCGAGTTAAGAAGTTCTTCTCTTCAACTAATACATACTACACCCTTTAATATTGAATCAGTATCTACTACATACAATGCATAGAATCTAATTCGCAAGCATTTTCTCCATTTTTTCTTCGAAGTTTATGGAAGTCTTCTTCCGAGAGAGACAACATTTGGTTCGAGAGTAACTTGACTCCACATTTCCTCATAATTTCATACCGGGTTTGATCCTGTCTTCCAAACTGTAACCAAAATATTGTGGAAACTTAATTAACTCCTGGATCTTGGATAAACCATGGTCAAGAAAACTCCCATTTTGATATCAAGTTATCTCGGCAAGCTAAAAGTATACAATGCCCGTATCTTGAGATCATAGTTGCAACATCCCCAAACTGTACCTGCCTTTTCTAAGAAAAATTGACCACCGGCTTCAAATTAGCCTCAATGCTAAGACCAAAAGTTTGAGGAGATCGATGAAAACAACAAATGACATCAACCTCCAAAGAACGGAAGTACTCAGCAGCTTGGTCGTAACTTATCCTCCACACTGTAACTTATAATATTTGGGCAAAGGTGTGAGAACCTACCCACATTCTCGGTGAGAGTCCCATTTCGTAGAAAATCAACAGTTGCTTTTAGTTTTTGTCTCTGCTGTAAGTGAGAAGAGGCGGAAAGCGATAGATTACTTTTGCCCATTGTCTTTTATCCACACCTAAATCCTCAAGAAATGCCATGGTGGGGATCGATTTCAGTGAGACTAATTCCACAAAGCCGAGGTCTTTTGGTTAGTATGGTGGGAATGTCTCGATTTTGGCACACCTAGATCAAGAAGAAATTAAACAACCGGCTTGATTTTCCCATCCAAACTATAGTAGGCAAAAGCCGGGAACTTGCGTATCACTTCCTCGATTGCCTCAAGTTCCATGCCGAGATCTACAAGGTAGACAATGTGTGAAGGAAGCTTCCCGGTTGGGCTAATGTCACTAACTCGAGCCAGGCTCTTAGCTTCCTCGAGTCGGAGGAAGCAACGGAAGGATTCTCGGCAATCAATTGATTGTTAGAAGCCCGTTGATCGCCGAGATGGCTCGGCATTTAAATTTTTATTTATTTATTTATTTTAAAAAAATTTATTCTCGGCAATCACTTTTAATTTTTTTTTTTAAATTTTATTGTGTCAAAGAAAATAGGCTTAAAAAAAATTGGTGAACAGTAAAATAAAGATCATTGTCGAGTTGCTTTCAAGAATGAACAATTCATTGCCTAGAATTTTACTATTCAAGTTTTTTTTTTTTTTAATGTGGCAACATTATAAAAAATAAAAACATTCAATTTGCTTAAGATAAAAAAAAAAGATTAATAAAAAAATTGAATGAAAAGGTGTAAAAAAAATAAAAACATTAGATTTATACATTACCTGAAATTCTTGAATGGCATTTTTTAACAATAAATATCCCAACTCTCTTTCAATTTTTTGGGCTATTTTTTATATACAGCAATTTACAACCATGTTAACAACCAATGATGGTTGCCAAATTGCTCGACAACCAATACCAAGCTGGTTGCCGAGATACTCATTACCGTGATACTCATTACCGGGATAAGTGGATCTTGCATGAAAGGAGAGGAAAAAGACCGTATTATTAAAATGTTTTGTAGACATTATTGGACGATAAATTTTATTAATAAACCAAACATGTTGTAAGAGATTATTAGTATAAATCATACACACACACACACACACACATATATATATAGAGAGAGACGACTTTGCAAATTTGAATCGTTTTTCCAATTTCTCCGTAAGTTCTATTCTCGACTGTGTTTATGCATGCATATGTATGTAATTTTGCTTGTACATCCGGTGTATTTATAAATGATTGAAGCATGGAAAAAGTTTTGATTTTTGGTTATTGATTCATTCTTCTTCTTGTATTTTTAAAAAGTCCGAGCTTTAATTGATTTCATTTATTAATCGAGTGGTGTTTTCTGCAATTCCAATTGCGGGGGTTGATCTCGACTTTGGTTGAGAGAGAGAGAGATTTTTTTTACCGTATTTTTAAAAAAGTCCGAGCTTTAATTGATTTCATTTATTAATTAGAGTGGTGTTTTCTGCAATTCCAATTGCAGGGTTGATCCCAGCTTTGGTTGAGAGAGAGAGAAGAGATTTTTTTAGGTGAAATGTTGGACAAAGTAAAAAATTGCGGCTGGCTTTATTGTCAAAACGGTGTCGTGTTGGACGAAAAAAGCTACAGTAAAAAAATTAAGGCTCTTATATTATTGTAAGAATATACTAGTTTGAAGCCCGTGCATTGCACGTGTAGCAATTATAATATTGTAAAATTTAGAACAAATAAATGAATATTATAGAATTCAGGACAAAATCCCACAAAAAGAAAAAAAAAATGGTCGAATTGAGCTTTCAACAAAATTTACGATGAATAAAAAATGTTGAAAAGATATTCTGAAATTCTGTATCTGGTACTCTTCCATTATATTGTGGTAACTTTTCTTTGTTTTTTAATGTTGAGTTTATAGAATGCATTGGGGATATTCATTGACTTAATAGGTGATAAGATATAGTTTAGTGTTGTATCTAATAATTTATCTTAAAATTCTATAATTTTGGATTACCTAAATTCTTTTGTGCATTTTCTTAACTTCCTTTTGTCAAATGTATAATGAAAAAATTTTCAAACACGATACAAATTTCACTTATGATTATAGCAGCCAAAACAATTACCATCACTTTCGGTCATAGAGTAACAAAAATTTGTTTGACATAGAAAACGATAACCGAAAAATATGAAATTTTTAGGGAACATAGAATACTCATTTAGCTACCACATATCAAAATTTGATAGTCCGACAAGCATGTTTCGACTTACTAAAATGCTCACCCCAACACCCTAGGCGCTTTCTCGGTTCATGCGGTCGCATTTACAAAATTGTCCATAACTTGAGTTATATACCATGAAATTATGTGAAACCAAAGCCAATGGTTGTGCAGTTAAATAAAACGAGAAAATTTGGTGGATATTCAAGAGCAACGCCAAATAAAGTAGGGGAAAATGGGTTCTTACGGAATGCTTGCGAGAAGGGCTTTGATTACTCATACGCCTGTTTTCGTTCAGGTAATTAATTTTCGATCATTCTTTGAAATGGGT
Source organism: Forsythia suspensa (assembly GCA_023638005.1). Classification (NCBI taxonomy): domain Eukaryota; kingdom Viridiplantae; phylum Streptophyta; class Magnoliopsida; order Lamiales; family Oleaceae; genus Forsythia; species Forsythia suspensa. Next base: position 34,296,107 of record CM042666.1, read on the forward strand.
TCTTACGGAATGCTTGTGCAGTTAAATAAAACAAGAAATTTGGTGCATATTCAAGAACAACGCTAGATAAAGTGGGAGGAAAATGGGTTCTTACGGAATGCTTGCGAGAAGGGCTTTGATTACTGATACGCCTGTTTTCGTTCAGGTAATTAATTTTCCATCATTTTTTGAAATGGGTTCCCTTTTTCTTGTTTGTTGTATGTGCTTTTGGTCTAGCCTACTTGTTTGTTTATATAACTATTCTAATTTATTTATCTAGCAAAAATGATTATCTTTATTATTGGTGAAATCTGTACATCCATGTTTAAAATCTGCAGATACAAGCTGATCATAGGTGTGAAAGATTGTGTTTCTCTTGCTCAATTTTGTTTACCATTTTTAGGTGGAGTTTTTTGTTTTTGCTTCAACTTCTAAAATATGCTTTATGGTATCAGTCATCTTGTTATTATGGAGTTCGAGAAGTTGAGAACAATGAATTTAGGAATTGTGTTTAGAACAATATTTATAGGATATCCTAATCTTATCTTTGGGTTCAATAGATTCTTGTCCAAGGAATAGAGATCACCTCTTCTTGGTGAGGAAGAGGGCTCCAAAAATGATAGTCGAGTTTGAAGAAGCTATAAATTTTGTGAACAAGATTAAGGTGAATTTCTTTTCATTTGTATAGTAATGTATTCGAATTGACGTGCACCAGCTGAAACAACTCGAAAATGATGATCATGTTTATAAATCTTTCCTTTGCATTTTTTAAATGGGGGCAGTTAAAGTTTTAAGTTATCTATTGTTCTGCTTAAGGCCATTAATGCCATAGGGATAACATGCAAAATCACATGTGAAGTTAAATTATTTGTCAATGGAAATAATAACCACACAAAACTAAACTATTGATAATTACTTTTTCTTTCTCAATATTTGATTTGTTTTCCTCCTTTTTTCTCATCCCCTTTGTTTATATTCATACAACTAATACATGTTTGAATTTGTGTACATCATCTTACACGTGATGTTTCACTTATCATCGGGGACGGAGCCGGGATATGACAAAGGGGTAGGCGGATGGGGAACCCTTCCACGGGGTTCGGCGGCGCTCACTCGAAATTTTTTTTTTTAACCCATGTTAATGAGAATCTAATATTTTATAATAAATCATAATCTTTAAAAAGCTTACAAGAAGTCATTGCACAAAAATATCCAAGATCTAAAATTAACAAAAGAAAGTTTTGCTCGACCACAATTCTCTCTAACTTTTTGTTAACGAGGTGATTATAAACACAATTCAATTGTATATCCTTTTCTTTGCACTAAATGTTAAGCTATAAAATTCTATTTCATTTCATAATCAAGATTTTGAATAACTAATCAACAAAAATTTACAATAAATATTCTTCTTTGTGTATTGTATTTAATACATCACATATTAGTAAAAACAGACAATCAAAACAACATGTTCTTCATATAACATGGGCTGAAAATGTTGCTATTTTCTTATTCAAATAATATGGGCTTTGGGCCACCGCCACATCATTGGGCCTGGGGAAATTTTTTATTTTTTTTTTGTTAAAGAACAAAGGTCCGGTCCAAATACGCCTCCGTCCCTCGCTTATCATTAGTTGGTAATGTGTATGGTTTCTAATAAATGTGTATTAGCCACATTTATGGACTTGTATATAATTTTTTTTAATTTTAAGTCTTAAATTCAAACTTATCTCATTTCTTTTATTAGTCACTTGGCTTTGATTTGTCTCTTTTTTTCATATTTTTCTTTGTCGAGTTACTTGATAAAATAAACACATGCATAAATATTTGTATTCTATCATTTATTATAATATCAATTTATTATAAATAAAAATATTGATTTTTGACTTTGTGGTATGTGGCATTTTATTCATATAATTAATTGAACAACTCGACAATCTCAAATTTCAGTTTGTCGAGTTCCTTGATAATTTAAGCACATGCATAGTTTTTTTACTCTATGATTTATTATAACATTGTATAATAAACTATATATCATATAAAATTATTATATATTATATTAAATTATTATAATATATTTTATTTTAACAATTATAATAACACAGTGGAATGCAAATTTATTATAATAATTATGTCAATTTATTATACTAATTATATAAATTTTATTAAAATAATCAAAATTTAGTATTATTAATAATAATAATAATAAAACTTAATATGAATTTATTGTAAATAAAACATTTGTTTTTTGAAGTTGTAGTTTGTGGCATATAACTGATCGATATATTAAATTATTATCATATATTATATTTTATTTTATTTTAACAATTATGATAACATAGTGGAATGCAAATTTATTATAATAATTATGTAAATTTATTACAATAATAAATTTATTATACACTGGAATAAAATGTTTACACAACAAATCTACAATACAAATTTAATATAAAATGTTATCAAATTATTTAGAAAAAAATAAAAATCAAATGTTATCGGCTTAAATTTTTTATTTTAAAATTGCATGTGTACAATTTGTTTATAACATAAAACAAAAGGTTCAAGCATTATCATTAATTGTTGATTTTTTTTTCATTGAAAAATAAATAAAAATGGAAAAGCTCACCTTTTAAAAAAAAAAAAAATTCTTTGCATGAACAATGAACGCAAAAAAAATTTTTCGCTTGCTATTCAACTCGAAAAGTAAAAGCTCACCTTAAAAAAAAAAAAAAAAAAAAAACTTTGCGTGAACGATAACTTCGAAAATTTTTTTCGAGTTCTTTATTCAACTCAAAAAGTTTGTCGAGTTGAATAGTAACTCAACAAACTTTTTCGAGTTAAATAGTAACTCGAAAAAGTTCTTGCTCACCATTTTTTTTTTTTTTTGCATATGTGGACCAAATTTTAGTGTTGTAGTTTTTGTCCAAATGTTAACATTTTTTTGTATCACCGCATTTATTGACTTTTATATAATTTTTTAAATTTTAAGTCTTAAATCCAATTTGACAATTTTTAACTTTTTTTTTTTTGTGTCGATTTACTCGATAAAGGAGGAAAAAATATAATTTTTTGGGTTTTTGGTAGGAAAAAAAACTTAATTTTTTGGTAGAATAACTCGACTAAGGGAAAAAAAATTAATTTGTTTCTTTTTTGGTCGAGTAACTCGACAAAGATTAAAAAAAAAAAATTCCCGAAAGGCCCAATTTTTTTATTTAATTTTTTTTGTCAACTTTTTCTATTTTTTTTCCTCCCTATTCCAATAGGATGTTTGAAGAAAGCATTTTAGTAAGTCGAAACATGCCGTCGAGTATCAAATTTTGATATGTGGTAGCTAAATGAATATTCTATGTTTCCCTGAAAATTTTATATTTTTCGGTGATCGTTTTCTATGTCAAATGAATTTTTTTTAATCCATGACTAAGTGAAGTTTTGAATTTTTTTTTTTTACCTTTTTCCCCACTTTGTTTTATAACTCGGCAAAGTTAGTATTTAAAAAAAAAAAATTGACTTTCTCGAGTAACTCGAAAAAGTTTAAAAAAAAAAAATGACTTTCTCGAGTTACTCGAGAAACAAAAAAAAAAAAGTAAGGCTTTCTCGTAACTCGAGAAAGCCAAAAAAAAAAAATTGTGTTTTGGCTTTCTCGAGTAACTCGAGAAAGCCATAAATTTTTGTTTTGTTTTGTTTTGTTTTGTTTTTTTTTTTTTTTTTGACTTTCTCGAGAAATTTTGACTTCACGAGAAAGTCAAATATATATATATATATTTTGGTTTCTCGAGAAAGTCATTTGGGAATTTTTTTTTTTTTATTTAAATATTAACTTTGTTGAGTTATGAGGCAAAGTGGGGAAAAAAGAATTTTTTTTTTCAAAACTTCACTTAGTCATGGATTAACAAAAATTCATTTGACATAGAAAACGATCATCGAAAAATATGAAATTTTCAGAGAACATAGAATACTCATGTAGCTACCACATATCAAAATTTGATAGTCCGACGGCATGTTTCGGCTCACTAAAATGCTAACCGAAACATCCTAGTTAGTTTTTTGGATTCATGCTGTCACAGTTTACAAAATTGTCCATAAATTGAGTTATATAAAATGAAATTATGTAAAACCAAAGCCAATGGTTAGGTAACCCATAGGGCTATTGTCTCCAATTGGAATTATGTAAAAATACTTAATATATAAGGAGCAATAAATTTTTGAGTTTGACAACGAAGCTGCATATTAGAAAAACATGAAGTTTAGCAAAACCTTTCAAGTTCACATCATTAACGTGTAACCAAAACATGGGAATCCACTAAAACTACCGCAAAACCAAGGTCCACAAAAGTTTAAGAAGATATTTACACTACTTAAAGTTTTTGATTGGTTTATAATAGCGATTCCCAAGACGCCGACGGCATAAATCGAAAAACGACCTAGGAGGTTTCATGGTGACTATTTTAGTATGCCTAAACATGCCGTCGGACTACTAATTTTTGATATGTGGTAGCTACTGAGTATTCTATGTCTCCGAAAAATTTCGTATTGTTCGGCGATCGTTTTCTATGTCAAAGAATTTTTGTTACTCCATGACCGTGTGAATAAAATTTTTAAAATAAGGGCGGTGTTACTAAAATTTCTTCACCCGGTCATGGAGTAACAAAATTTGTTTGACATAGAAAATGATAACCGAAAAATATGAAATTTTCAAAGAACATAGAATACTCATTTAGCTACCACATATCAAAATTTGATAGTCCGACGGCATGTTTCGTCTTACTAAAATGCTCACCAAACACCCTAGGCGCTTCTCGATTCATGCGGTCGCATGATTTACAAAATTATCCATAACTTGAGTTATATACCATGAAATTATGTGAAACCAAAGCCAATAGTTGTGCGATTAAATAAAGCGAGAAAATTTGGTGGATATTCAAGAGCAACGCCAAATAAAGTAGGGGAAAATGGGTTCTTACGGAATCTTTGCGAGAAGGGCTTTAATTACTCATACGCTGTTTTCGTTCGGTAATTAATTTTCGATCATTCTTTGAAATGGGTTCTTCACGGAATGCTTGTGCGATTAAATAAAACAAGAAATTTGGTGGATATTCAAGAACAACGCTAGATAAAGTGGGAGGAAAATCGGTTCTTACGGAATGCTTGCGAGAAGGGCTTTGATTCTTGATCACGCTTGTTTTCGTTCAGGTAATTAATCTTCCATCATTTTTTGTGTTGGGAAAATCGTGTGCCACCAGAATTGTTATTTCATTTTCTGTTTAAAGTGAAATGCGATTTCATAAGTGGAGCCAATTGATCAGATGATTACACGTGGAAGCCTTACAACCCTGGGATGAATCTGGCGTCTGATATACTCCTTCAATTCATCTGGATTCTTCACTTCTGGCAGAGTGATTAGGGTTTCTTTGTGAAAAATGCTCTTAAGCCTTCTCTCGTCTTCTTGTCTCTGAAATCTCTGAAATCTTCTCATTCTTTTCTTTTGTTCAAAAGATCATCAGTTGATGATTCTTGGTGATAGATAAAAGTCTTCTGACTTTTATACTTAGTTACCGAATCAAAACTGAGATGTGTTGTTCTTGCGTGAACAGTAACTGAGGGTTGATTTCTGTACATTTTGTGGTTTCTTGAGAGTTAAACCTTGGTGGTTTAAGGGAAGTCTGTAATATTTGATATACTCTGTACTTGGTTGCCGATTGGTTATTTTAATGGTACTTGGAGCATATTCCACGTTGTGGATGCTCAACAGAGGATGTAGGTGTTAGATTTGGTCACCGAACCTCTGGGGCTTAGGCCGAAAAATTCCTTGTGTTCTTTACAGTTTTATTTTCGTTTCTGTTACTTAGCTATGTTGAATGTTATTCTTCTTGAAAGTTACTAATGGTTCTTGGCCTTACAGTGGTATCAGAGCTTTGGATTCTACTTTCGTATAAGAGGATCTCTGAAAATCTTCAACGTTCTGTACAGATTTAGGTATTCTTGGGTGAGATCTAACCTTTCTTTTAACTGTTCTTGTTAAATAGATAGGTTTATTTGTGTTTTGTTTCCCTAAAATTGACTCCGTTCACATAGAAACCCCCTGGAGACTATTCTTTGTCCAAAGGCTCCATAAGAGGCCTTGGGAATCTGAGATAAATCCAGTACGGGTGTGATCCTGGAGTTATTTTCTGCTGGAGACAAAACTTGTGTGATCTGTATAGAGTAGCCTGTTCATATTGTGTATATGAGTGATCTGTATAGGGTAGCCTGTTCATATTGTGTATATGATCTGCTGAACTTGACTATAATCTGAAAAACTTCTTTGTGAATATATTCTCTTATAGTTTGCTAAGTAAACTTTCTGTAAAGTGTTTTTTTCAAAGTTTTGAAATATGTCTTCAACAAGATTTGAGTTGAATATCTTTGATGGGAAAGGGGATATCAATATGTGGGGTCAAAAATTAAAAGCTATTTTGATGCAACAAAAAATGTGTAAAAGCTCTTAATGATTCTTGGCACGATGATATGCCCGAAATTAAGAAGTCCGAATTGGAAGAAATTGCACAGAGTACTATCTTTTTACACTTATCTCGATAATGTGATAAGAACCATAGGAGAGACTAGTATCTTCTAACTTCTTTGACTGTGGACCAAAACACATTATGTGTCAAAACTATTCCAAACAAATGTTATCTTTTGAAACAATTCTTTTCTTTTAAAATGGACTCTTCCTTGACTTGGATGAAAATCAATGCAGTTACAAAATCGTCCCAAGACCTTGCCAATTGTGATGAAAAGCTTTCACAAGATCAATTGGCTGTGGTTCTCCTAAATTCAATTAGTGATAGGCACAAAGATTTGAAAAATGCTCTAGAATATGGAAGGGATACCTTAACCACTGACATTATAATTAGTGCCCTTAGAAACAAAGATCTAGAGCTCAAATCAGAAAATAGGGAGAACTTGAGAGGTGAGACCTTAGTGGTTAAAGGGAAAAACTCAGGAAAATCTGGTTTCCATTTTAAGAAAGATCAATCTGAGGGAAAAAAGAAGGGTCAGAGAAAAGAAAAGAATAGGAATAATGCCAAAGGGAAAAAATGCTATTTTTGTGGAAAAACATGGCATTTTATTAAAGATTGCTTCAAGAGACAAAATGAGCTAAAAGACAAGGGTACAAAGGAAGGTACTGCTGTTTTAGCCTATAATAATGAAGAATCACGAAAATGGTGTTGTTCTTGTAAATTGAAAAGACACCTAAATCGTGAATGGATCCTTGATTCAGGGTTGTACTTTTCATATGTGCCCAAATAAAATTGGTTCACCAATTTTCGAGTTCGATGGGGGCCATGTGGTTATGGGAAATGATATGACCAATGACATAAAAGGAATAGGCAGTGTGAGTATAGTTTTAGAAAATGGAACCAATCTGATTCTCCATAATACCAGACTTGTACCTGATCTTGAGAGGAACCTTATATCCTTATGTGTTCTTGATGATATGGAGTTTGATATTAGGATTGGAAAGGGACAAATCAATATCTTCAAAGATGGTGATTTAATCATCAAATCTGAGAAGAAACATGGTTTATATTTTCTAAAAACCAAGTCAATCCACAGTTTAACAGCAGCTACTTCAGATAAAAATCTAATTTTCTCAAAACTATGGCATGAAAGACTTGGTCATATAGGCAATAAAGGACTTAATTCTCTTCAGAAACAAGGTGTCTTTGAGAATGTAAATCTATGTGATATTACTTCATGTGAAACATGCATATTAGGAAAGCAGGTAAAGCTTCCCTTTTCAAAGGGAACTCACGAGTCTAAAAAATACTTGATTATCGCATCTTTGATTTGTGGGGACACGCTACGTGTGTACTCAATCGGTTTTAGATATTATCATTAATCATTGATGATTTTTCTAGAAAATCTTGGGTTTTCTTGTTAAAAACTAAAGATGAAACCTTTTACGTGTTTAAAACTTGGAAAACTCAAATTGAAAATCAAGTTGATCTTAAGATTAAGACATTAAGAACGAGATAATGGACTTGAATTCGCAATTATGAATTTAATGAATTACATCACTTGCATGGTATTGTTAGACACGATCATCATTACCTATACTCCTCAAAGAAAATGGAGTTCTTTGAAAGGATGAACAGAACTCTCTCCTAAATAAGGTAAGATGCATGCTCTTAACTTCTCAGTGCCTTTAAGCTATTACTGGGTGAAACTGTTTTAATCTTTGCTTATCATGTAATAGAAGTCCCTCCAAAGATTGCTTTAAACTTTAAAGTCCCGAACTGTTTGGACCAAAAGACACATGAGACTACTCTCATCTTAAAATCTTTGGTCAGGCCGCTTATGCTCACCAAAATATAGGCAAATTAGAGCTGGGTCTCTAAGGTGTGTTTATTGGGATATGGTGAAAACACAAAAGGCTATAGACTTTGGGTAAAAGAAGAGAGAGGTTTAAGGTAATAATTAGAAGAGATGTTGTCTTTAATAAGTCCTTAATGCCATGTTTAAAGGACACCACTTCTAATCTGAAAGGTAGAGATGTTAGGATTGAGGTGGAGTTTCCCGGTTTAGGGATTGGAGAGGATATGGGAGAAAGAAAAATCAAAATCATCAAGATATAACTTTACAAAATGATGAAGAATCAGAGAAGGTGATCTCGATAAGCAACTCGCCTATTGATGAGTATCAACTCACAAGAGATAGACAGAGAAGGCGGATCGGACCACCCGCAAGATTCAATGATGATAATTTTGTCTCTTTTCTCACATATCGAAGTGGTAGAAAGTGAGCCTCTCTTTTATGATGAGGCGTTGAAATGTAAAGACTCTTTAAACCGGAAAGTCTGCTATGGAGGAAGAAATGTCTTCCTTAAAGCGAGAACAATACACGGATTTTGGTTGAAAAACCTAAAAATCGGAAGGTAGTTGATTGTAAATGGATTTACAAGTTGAAAGAAAGTGAAGGTAGTATTAACAAAGTCGGGTTTAAGGCGGACTTGTTGCAAGGGTTTTACACAAAGAGAGGGTGTTGATTATTACGAAATCTTTTCACCGTGGTAAAACATACTACTATTAGAATCATCTTGTCTCTGGTAACTCAATTTGGGTGGGAGTTGGATCGAGTTAGATGTGAAACCGCCTTCCTATATGGTGAGTTAGATGAAACCATTTACATGAATCAACCACAGGGCTTTAAGAAAAAGGGTAAGTCGACTTGAGTCATCTTTTAAAGAAGTCTTTATATGGTGCAAAACAGGCTCCTAGACAATTGGTACATAAAATTTGATACTTTTGTTCAAAATCTGGGATTCCAAAGGAGCAAATTTGATTCATGTCTTTACTGTAAAGGTTCTGGAGGTGCAAATTTTCTTTATCTTTTATTGTATGTTGATGATATGTTACTTGCCAGTCATGATAAAGATGAAATTAAAAGTATAAAGGATAAACCCAATTACGAGTTTGACATGAAAGATTTAGGATCCAGTAAAAGAATTTTAGAATGCAAATTAAAAGGATAAGAAAAATGACATGCTTATTTTCAATCAACAATCTTATGTGATAAAAATTCTTGAGAAATTTGCTATGTCTGATGCAAAGCCTGTTAGTTTACCTCTTGCAAATCATTTTAAGTTGTCCTCTGATTATTGTCCAAATACAAAAGAAGAATATGATAGAATGGAAAATGTTCCTTATGCTAATGTGATTGGATCTGTGATGTATCTGATGATTTGTTCAAGACCTGATCTTGCTTACAGCATTAGTGTATTGAGTCAATTCATGTCTAACCCTGGTGAATGCCATTGGGAAGCTCTTAAGTGGCTTCTCAAATACTTGAAAGGCACTTCAAATATGGGTCTGATCTTCAGAAAATGCAAAGAAGGTATAACCACTAGAGGTTATCTGAGACTACGACTTTCGCGGTGATAAAGATAATAGAAGATCCACATCCGCTTATTTCTTTACATTGTGTGGAACTCATAATCGGTTGGAAATCTCAACTTCAAAAGGTAGTTGCTCTATCCTCTCTTGAAAATTTGAATATATTCTTTCTTAACGCATGATGAGGAAGGTATCCGGCTTGAAGGTTTATTAAAGGAATTTGGTTTTGTTGATGAAAATGCTATAGTTTTCTCTGATAATCAAAGTGCCATACATTTGAGTAAAAATCCTATGTTTCATGATAGATCAAAACATATAGATGTTAAATATCATTTCATAAGAGATATTATTTCAAAAGGCATTTTGAAACTTGAGAAGATTGCTACTCAATTCAATCCCTCTGATATGGGAACAAAAGTAATTCCTTTGAATAAGTTTAAGAATTGTCTAAAGATTCTTTCAATTGATCAGTTGAGTCGATTGATTTGTTTTCCTCAATTAATTTGTTTTAATTTTCTTAATGTGTCTTGAGCAATGAAACAAGAATGGAAGTGTTCTAAGTGTCTCGAAAGATAACCAATTCCCAGTAGCAAGGTGGAGTCATTGGGAAAATCGTGTGCCACCGTAATTGTTATTTCATTTTCTTTAAAGTGAAATGCGATTTCATAAGTGGAGCCAATTGATCGAGATGATTACACGTGGAAGCCTTTACAACCACAGGATGAATCAAGGCGTCGATATACTCCTTCAATTCATCCGGATTCTTCACTTACGGCGTAGTGATTAGGGTTTTTGTGAAAATGCTCTTCGTCTTCTCTGCGTCTTCTTGTCTCTGAAATCTCTGAAATCTTCTTCTCATTCTTTTCTTTTATTCAAAAGATCATCAGTTGATGATTCTTGGTGATAGATAAAGTCTTCCGACTTTTATACTTAGTTACCGAATCAAAAGCGAGATGTGTTGTTCTTGCGTGAAAGATGGCGAGGTTGATTTACGTACATTTTGTGGTTTCTTGAGAGTTAAACCTTGGTGGTTTAAGGGAAGTCAGTAATATTTGATATACTCGTACTTGGTTGCCGATTAGTTATTTTAATGGTACTTGGAGCATATTCCACGTTGTGGATGCTCAACAGAGGATGTAGGTGTTAGATTTGGTCACCGAACCTCACGGGGCTTAGGCCGAAAAATTCCTTGTGTTCTTTATAGTTTTATTTTCGTTTCTGTTACTTAGCTATGTTGAATGTTATTCTTCTTGAAAGTTACTAATGGTTCTTGGCCTTACATTTTGAAATGGGTTCCCTTTTTCTTCTTTGTTGTATGTGCTTTTGGTCTAGCCTACATGTTTGTTTATATAACTATTCTAATTTATTTATCTAGCAAAAATGATTATCTTTATTATTGATGAAATCTGTACATCCATGTTTAAAATCTGCAGATACAAGCTGATCATAGGTGTGAAAGATTGTGTTTCTGTGGCTCAATTTTGTTTACCATTTTTAGGTGGAGTTTTTTGTTTTTGCTTCAACTTCTAAAATATGCTTTATGGTATCAGTCATCTTGTTATTATGGAGTTCGAGAAGTTGAGAACAATGAATTTAGGAATTGTGTTTAGAACAATATTTATAGGATATCCTAATCTTATCTTTGGGTTCAATAGATTCTTGTCCAAGGAATAGAGATCACCCTTACTGGTGAGGAAGAGGCTCCAAAAATGACAGTCGAGTTTGAAGAAGCTATAAATTTTGTGAACAAGATTAAGGTGAATTTCTTTTCATTTGTATAGTAATGTATTCAGAATTGACGTGCACCCGCTGAAACAACTCGAAAATGATGATCATGTTTATAAATCTTTCCTTTGCATTCTTTAAATGGGGGCAGTTAAAGTTTTAAGTTATCTATTGTTCTGCTTAAGGCCATTAATGCTATAGGGCTAACATGCAAAATCACATGTGAAGTTAAATTATTTGTCAATGGAAATAATAACCACACAAAACTAAACTATTGATAATTACTTTTTCTTTCTCAATATTTGATTGGTTTATAATAGCGATTCCGGCACGCCGACGGCATAAATCTGAAAAACGCCTAGGAGGTTTCGCGGTGACTATGTTAGTATGCATATACATGCCGTCGGACTACCAATTTTTGATATGTGGTAGCCACCTGAGTATTCTATGTCCCCCTGAAAATTTTGTATTGTTCGAGATCGTTTTCTATGTCATAGAATTTTTGTTACTCCATGACCGGTGAATAAAATTTTCAAAATAAGGGCGATGTTACTAAAATTTCTTCACCCGCTCATGGAGTAACAAAATTTGTTTGACATAAAAACGTTAACCGAAAAATATGAAATTTTCAGGGAACATATAATACTCATTTAGCTACCACATATCAAAATTTGATAGTCCGACGGCATGTTTCGCTTACTAAAATGCTCACCGAAACACCCTAGGCGGTTTCTCGGATTCATCGGTCGCAGATTCTAAAATTGTCCATAACTTGAGTTATATACCATGAAATTATATGAAACCAAAGCCAATGGTTAGGTAACCCATAGAGCTATCGTCTCTAATGGAATTATGTAAAAATACTTAATATATAAGGTGCAGCATATTTTTGAGTTGGTCAACAGAAAATACAGTTTGGAGAAACAATTCACCCAGTCATGGATCAAAAATATTTCTTTGACATAGAAAACGATCACCGAACAATATGAAATTTTCACGGAACGTAGAATACCCATGTAAGCTACCGCATATAAAAATTTGATAAACCGACGGCATGTTTTGACACACTAAAATGCTCACCGAAATATCCAAGGCGCTTTTTCGGATTCATCTTGTCATAATTTACTGAAATTGTCTATAACTTGAGTTATATAACATGAAATTATGTTAAACCAAAGCCAATGATTAGGTAACCCATAGGGATATCGTCTCCAACTAGAATTATGTAAAAATACTTTATTTATAAGCTGCAACAAATATTTAAGTTGGACAAAAAAAAAGCTGCAGTTTAGAAAATGAAATTTACCAAAACCTTTAGGAATCGATTGTATTTCCTCTTTTGTTCCCCATAGCAACTGGGAATAAAAAGCACCAAATTTTATGACTTATTAAGGAAAATGAATATATATTTACTATAATATATAAGAAGTCAATAATTGCGGCTAAAAGACACTAATATATGTATATTAAAATAAATAAAAGAAAAGAAAAGATGATGAAGTCAAAAATTAAGTGACAAAGATATTAATTTAATATAAAAAGTGTCAAAAGATTAGGACAAAATGGTGAGCTTTGGACGAAATTAGGAATACTAAATTAACAAAACGACGTCGCGTTGGTTGAAGGGTGAATAGTAAGCAATGATAGACACTTATATTATAGTAGAGATATATATATACTAGTTTTAGTGACGTGCGTTGCAGGTATAGGAAAAAATTTTAAATTTTAAATATAGTTGAAATGACAAAAAAAAATATATGAACAAATTTGAAAAATGTAAAAAATTTAGAGAGGATTGTATACAATTTGCTTATAAGATAAAATAAAAAAAATAGTAAAAAAGTAAATGAAAATATATTTGCTACTAAACTCTAAAAAAAAAAACACACACACACCTTCCGCAAATAATAAATTAAGTGTTATAAGATGAATATTTTGGGTTACATTTACAATAAAGGGGGGAGAACTGTACCATTCGTCCCAAGTTCATTGTGGTTCTGTTGCAATTTGGAACGTTGCAAAGTTAGAATTTGTAACTTAGACATGCAGCAGATGGTTGTTTGAATGTCCAAAGAGGCTAATTCTTGGAGCGATGACATAATTTTCTGCATGAGTAAGGTGTTCAACATGTGCAACTGCAATCTTTCTACTAATTTTGCAAGATTTGTAGAAGTACTTGACATTTGATTTCACCTTTTGTTTCGGTTTTGATACACGACCACCCATGTCAAAAGATGATTTTAGATTCCAACCCTGGTCGATAACCATGGCGAGATAAGCATTTTTTGAATAATATGTAATAAATAATTCAGTAGAAATAATTATAATTTACATGTAAGATAAAATAAAAAAGATTAATAAAAAAATAAATGAAAATGTGTAAAATAAAAACAAAAATAAACTAAAGAAAAAAAATTGTGAAAAAAATGAGAAAAAGACAAAGAAATTGGGCTAAAAGCCAAAATATATATATATATATTCACTGTTCATTGCCAAGCAACTCGGCAATGAACAGTAATTTTTTTTTATTTGTATGTAAGATAAAATTAAAAAGATTAATAAAATAGTATTTCTTTTACAGCATATTTGCATCTTTTAAGAATCCATTTGAATTCTTCTATGAAAGCCTCTTAAAAGGCCATAAAAGTTTTGAGGTTTCTTTCTTATCTTCTTCATAAACTGTTTTTCGTCTTGTACTTGAGAGCATCTATTTTCACATTCAGGACTCAACTACAATTGAATAGGGAATGTCAACCATAAGTCTATAACAATTACAATCATGATAACTCACCATTCTATCACACAAGGATATATAGTACTAACTAAAAATACACAATCAAAGACTAAAACAGCTGTCAGATGCTGTAAAGTCCTCTACAAAATCTAAACTATCCAAGTAGAACAGCAGCATCGGCATTTCAGACAGCAATTTCAGCTCTTTCACTGTTTCACATAGTGGTTTGGTGTCATTCTCCTCATCTCCTTCAAAGCGTATCAAACTTCAACCCACTTTAATAAGTTTGTCAAAAGGAATCCTTTATCAATATCTCAACTCCCCACTTAGATGTGCCACGTCAGGTAGTGCCCTAAGCAGGCTTAAAAACTGTTACTTTACCCGCTGGACTTTACATGTTAATGTAATAAAATATATACACTAAATACTCATGCAACTCATCGTCTCCGCCACCAAATCTGCCCCCAATCACTGGAACCCCAACTTCTTCATGTTCGAAACCCCCTAGTTCTACTTCACCCACTATATCTTTCCCAAAAACATGTATTGTGATGCATCAAATAGCGTGTTATCTGCATCCCAAAGTCAAAGCCCAATTAATTAAGTTTAGCATTGTAACACCTGATCTCCTTTATTATGTAGAATTAATTAAGAAATCCAAACAGAAATTTCGAATAACCAAAAAAAAATCAGATTAAAATAGACAAAAAGAGATCGAAGCGGATTGAAAAGAGGAAAAACAAAATTGGAATTAAAGCTTAAAATGGGGGCTGCCAAGAAGTCCATTTGGTTGCCCCTTTTTTTTTTCGTTTTTTCTCTTGTTAAGAACAACAATAATATTAACATACATTTTGTGTTATTTTGTTTTTGGTCAAGTATTTTAAATAATAATACACTATTAATTTATTAAATAAATAAATACAAATATTTAAATCTAACTTTGTTCACTTCGAATTGAAAAAAAAAATAAAGAAAAAATGTTTAGTTCCAAGCATTTTTGGCCGGCCAAGTAGTTCTCATCCGATTTGATTGAATTTTTTTACGAGAATCACAGACCCAATTCAACTGCATTGTTAAAAGGTTAAACTATTTTTCTTTTTGCATATTATTTTGTTTAATTGCACATTATATTTTGAGGTTCTTCTGGATTTTTATTTCTGAAATAAGAAATGGGTATTTTTGCTGTAATCTTCTTTTGAATTCTTTAATGTACTATGTTATATTTGTATGGAGTTGCTTGATATTTGGACAAGGTTGTAGAGCCATCGCAACCAAGCTAGCAACTCAACCGTGATGGTTTCCGAGCTACTCGACAACCGTGTTGGTTGCCGAGCTAAATGGGATTCTTGATATATATGGCTATTCTAAGACATGAGTTGTTGTGTATTATGAAATTTCTGCAGCATCTGATCAATTTTTGGAATCCTTTCATCAAATACCAGAGTGTATTTGATCAGATGATGTACTGGTTTCTTTGTAATTGAGAAATTAAATTGCCAATGACTCGTAGTGATGAAGTGAGAATTTTTTTTGAGGGGTATTGCTGGAGTAAATGAAATGAATTAATCACAATAATTCGTTCATTATATTTTTGTCCACAACCTTGCTCAATGTGTGGCATGAATCAGCTCTTCTCCTTCTTGTTCTGCTCTCTAGCTCTATACATGAGTTTGGCAACTCACAATGAGATTTTGCCTTTGACTTGCCTTTTTTAAAGGCTTTGCAAAGTGTCCCTGTTATTTGCCCATAAAATAAATGGGTTTGCCATTTCAAATGATAATGCTATCGTATTAACTATCAAATTGTATTGCATGAACTATCCAAATTGTCTGATTTCATATTCTTATTTTTAGCTTTTCCTTCAATATTTTTGACTAATCAAATGTATTTTGATGCTTTATGGGGAGAGATTAACTAAACTAATGGGATTGAATTTCAAGTTTCTATTTCCATGGATGTATACATCAGCTTCCATTAAGTCCAAAAATATCCACAATTCAACAGAATGAGCAAGAACTCTGAATTAGAAGCTCCAATGAAAAGGCATATTATACTTTTCTATATTGCAAATATGAAAATTGTCAACATGTATAAGACTCTTCCAACATCAATAACCTGAGTTATATTGAAAATTGACTACCTCAATTTTACAGAGAAATTAGAAATAATGTCACTATTTTCAAGATCTTTGCAAGACCCTTGTTTGGGATAAATCAATTTTAGCTATTTCTTCAAATCTTTATACGATAAAAACTTGTCTTGCCAATCTGGCAATGTTTCATTTATCTGATTACACAAAATCTTCCAAAACTTCATGGTCCCTCAGAAACCCTATAAAAACTCTCAAAATTGAAGGAGAAAACCCAAAAAGTAGAAGATGGAGAATAGTAAATATGGTATTTGGGATATAACTCGGCAACCAAGAGATTGGTTGCCCCCTTTTTTTTTTCGTTTTTTCTCTAAGAACAACAATAATATAAACATACATTTTGTGTTATTTTATTTTTTTTGGGTCAACTAATTTCAAATAATAATACGCTATTAATTTATTAAACAAATAAATACTAATATTTAAATCTAACTTTGTTCACTTGAATTGGGAAAAAAAATAAAGAAAAATGTTTAGTTACAAGCATTTTTAGCGGCCAAGTAGTTCTTATCCGATTTGATTGAATTTTTCACGAGAATCACGAGACCCAATTCAACCGCATTGTTAAAAGGTGAAACTATTTTTCTTTTTGCATATTATTTTGTTTAATTGCACATTATATTTTGTGGTTCTTCTGGATTTTTATTTCTGAAATAAGAAATGGGTATTTTTGTTGTGATCTTCTTTTGAATTCTTTAATGTGCTATGTTATATTTGTATGGAGTTGCTTGACATTTGGACAAGGTTGTAGAGCCATCGCAACCAAGCTAGCAACTCAACTGTGATGGTGGCCAAGTAACTCAGCAACCGAAATGGGATTCTTGATATATATGCCTATTCTAAGACATGAGTTGTTGTGTATTATGAAATTTCTCAAAGATCGATCAATTTTGGAATCCTTTCATCAAATACCGTGAGTGCATTTGATCGAGATGATGTCTTGGTTTCTTTGTAATTGAGAAATTAAATTGCCAATGACTCGTAGTGATGAAGTGAGAATTTTTTTTAAGGGGTTTTGCTGGAGTAAATGAAATGAATTAATCACAATAATTCGTTCATTACATTTCTGTCCACAACCTTGCTCAATGTGTGGCATGAATCAGTTCTTCTCCTTCTTGTTCTGCTCTCTAGCTCTATACATGATGAACACTGATTTCATCATATTTTACCTCCTTAATTCCTTATTTTCCTCCTCTTCATCCACCTCAGATTTACAATTTTCATTATCAGTTTCTTTGGCATTTCCTCCTTGATTTCCTCCTCCACTTTGGCATTTTCTTTTCCCACTTCAGAATTTTCCTTTTCTTTCACATTTTCATCCACCCCAGATTCTCCATTTCCATTATCTTTTACTTTGGTATTTCCTCCCTCGTTTTCCTCCACTTTTACCTCTTCCAAACTTTCCATTTCTTTTACATTTTCATCCATTGATTCCTTGATTAAACTATCCTTCTCTTCAACAAAATTTTTGCAACTTTCTTAGAATTGGAATTCTTGCTTTCACTTTTGGTAACTCGGCAATGAACAAGGTTTTTTTTTTTTTTTTGTGGACTTTCAGCCAATTTCCTTTGTCATTTTACTCGACAAGAATTTTTTTTCCTTTTTTTTCTTTTCCACATTGTTTATAAATTCTTTTCGTCGAGTTACTCGACATCCAGGTTGTCGAGTTACTCTTACTACCTTTGGTGGATTAAGGATAAGTTTTTCCATTTTTTCTGAGCTACAATTTTTACAAGAATTAAATATCCTTTTAGCAAATCTCTAGGTAAATCTTGGAATCGCCTGATGCAAAATTGAAAAAGCCTGTTAAGAATTAGAAAATGGAGAAATGGTCAGCTTTTTTGGAAACAGGAACTGAGTTTCTCATATTTACAATGGAACTTCTTGTTTCACAACTTGAGTTAAGATATTTGAGATTTGATATACTTATGGGAAGCAACTTAAAAACATGACACGAACTGCCTGTTCTTCATGATATAATAGTTTTCAACATATTGGGGATGATAACACTAATAGTTCCAGTAACTCTGCCTGTTCTTCATGGTTAGAAATAAAATACCCAATGCTTAATCTTCCATGGCCTTTGCACTTTTCTCTTATACATCATTTGCCGACTTCAATTTATTTTTAAGCAATTTCATCTCTTGAGCAGGCTCTTAACCTTCAATGAAGCTTTATTTTCATCTTCTTGGACACAAGCTAGATTCTCCTATGTCAATCTTAGCTTTGACTTAAGCCCTACTTCAATCAGGTAAAAAAATTCAGCACTATTAAAGACATATAAACAATCATAAGAGCGCAAATAAGTTAAATTGTGAAACCTTAATTGCATATTATTGTTCTAAATAGTGGCAGATCTAGGACTCTAGTCAACTATCATCAGGATTTAAATGGAAATACTAAGAAGACAAGATGGCTAAATTTCAAGTTTCAAATGGAAAGAGTGGCTGAATTCTAAGCTCCAATGGAAAAGTATGGAAACAATAAGAAGACGAAGATGGCTAAATTTCGAGTTTCAAATAGAAACAGAGGTAGAGAGAAGGTAGAGAGGACTCAAGTGGGTAATAAAACAAATGAAAGTTGTAAAACGACGGCCTGTTGGACGAAAAAATGAACAGTAAAAAATTTAAGGCTCTTAAATTATTGTAAAGATATATACTAGTTTTAAGCCCGTGCGTTGCGTTGCACGTGTAGCAATTATAACATTGTAGAATTTAGGACAAATAAATAAATATTATAGAATTTAGGACAAAATCCCACAAAAAGAAAAAAAATAGTCAAATTGGGCTTTCAACAAAATTTAAATGTTGGGGATCGTCAATAGCAAAAATATAAAAATTGTGGGTGAATTAGTTACAAATTTAAAAAGTTGGGACTAAAAGCGCAAATTAAAAAAAAAATTGTCAAATTCAAATTTATCCGACAAAGCCCAAAATAGGGGGAAAATAGAAAAACTTGACAAAACAAAAATAAATAAATAAAATTAGAAAAATGAAAAAATTGGGCTTTGTCGAGTTAGAAGGAATTTTTTTTTTTTTAACCTTTGTCGAGTTACTCGACTAAAAAAGTAAAAAATTAAAAAAAAAAAATTCCTTTGCCGAGTTACTTGACCAAAAAAGCAAAAAAATTAAATATTTTTTTCCCCTTTGTCGAGTTACTCGACCAAAAAACTAAAAAAAAATTTAAAAAAATTTCCCTTTGTCGAGTAACTCGACAAAAAAAAAGGTGAAAAAATTGTCAAATTGGACTTTGTTGAGTAACTCGACAAACTGATATTAGGCGTTAATCTTATTTTTTTTAAAAAAAAAGTTTGTCTTGTAACTTGACAAAAATCCAAAAAAAAATTCCAAAATAAAAAACATATTTAGAATAAATTAAAAAAAAATGTTGTCCAGTAAAAATAAAAAAAAAACAATGAAATGTTGTCGAGTTAGAGCAACTCGACAACTTTTGGTTAAAAAAAATAAAAATAATATATGAAGTCAATAATTGCGGCTAAAAGGCACTAATATATGTATTTAAAAAAAAAAAAAAAAAGCAAAGATGAAGAAGTAAAAAATTGCGACTAAAAGGATTAATCTAATTTAAAAACACAGTGTCAAAAATTGATGTCGAGTAACTCGACCAAATTATTTTTTAATAAATTATTGTTGAGTAACTTGACAAACCAAAGACATTAATTTTATAATAAAAAAAAAAATTTGTCGAGTAACTTGACAAAAACTCAAAAAAGAAAGGAAAAAAATTTCTTAACTCGAAACCCCCAAAAAAAAAAAAAAAAAAAAAAAAATGGTCAAATAGGGCTTTCAACAAAATTTAAATGTTGAGGGTGACCAATGGCATAAAAATAAAAATTATGGATAAATTAGTTATAAAGTTAAAAAGTTAGGACCAAAAGCGCAAATTACAAAAAAAAAAAAATTCTAATTTCAAATTGGGCTTTGTCGACAAAGCCCAAAATAGGGAGGAAAAAAATGGAAAAACTTGACAAAACAAAAAAAAATGAAAAAATTGGGTTTAGGAAAAATTTCTTTTACATATATATGTTACTCGACAATAATTTTTTTTTTTTTTTTTTCTTTTCCTCTTACAATTGTATTATTTTTAATTAAGTTTAAATATAATAGTTGAAATTTGTTGGTTGTCGAGTTATTGGGATTCCTAGAATATGACGTCATTGGGATTTTCTATTTGATTGTATTGAAAGACCTAAGACTGTGTTTGATTGCAAGTGAAAAATTTGGGTGGAAAGAAAATATTTTCCATAGAAATGAATTACCAAGAAATTATGAGTTGGAAAATGTTAACAAATTTTTCATGGAAAATAAATGGGTTGGAATAACAAATTTTCTATGGAAAATAAATTCTCCTATCCCACAAAGAAAATATTTTCCTTGAAAACAAGGAAAATGTGGCCAAAAGTGGAAAAATGAGAAAAAAATTTCCATAGAAAAAAAAAGGTTACAATCAAACAAAACAAGAAAAATATATGGGAAAATACATTTTCCATGGAAAATTTTTGACAATCAAACAAACAAGTTGGAAAATAGGCGGAAAAAAGACATTTTCCATGGAAAATAAATGCCAATCAAACACACCATAAATGAGTTGATAGCTCATTCTTCAACAAGCTCACGCGGTTAGAGACCTGGCTCCCCTCACAGCTTAGAAACTTAATGAAGACGTTTACTGTCTTCTCTTAATTCAACACACTTCCACTGCAGCTTTCGGTGGATCTTTGTTACTTTCTCAATCTATTAGCTTGAGCCCAATCCTTTCTTTAACCTATTTTATCCAAGCTCATTAGCTTAAGGCCGGTTGGAGAGAATGTTTATTCTAAGAATTATCTGAAGTAATTAGAGAGAGTAGTTTTTTTAAGTATATGAACCGATCACAAGAATACCAACTAACAACACGTACTTGAGTTAGGTTCACACATTTTGGAGAAGTGGATATGATTGTGGGATAAAATGGTGATTTTCTTTAGTTAGGATTGGTCGAAAGAATATCCTTCGTTTACATTGCATGCATATATATATATATATATATATATATATATATATATATATATATATATATATATATATATATATATATACTAGTTTTAGCTATGCACGTATGTAAAAATGCAAGAAAAAGTATTAGAATTATTCATACAATCATTTTAAAATAAAAAAAAATGAAAATGGTTAATATAACAAGTATAAAAAATATTTGAAATTAAAATGTTTATTTGACAAAAAAAAAAAAAAAAATTGGGTTCTTAAAATGCTGGTAACCAATTACATAAGTGAAAGGATTATGCGTGGTTTTGTTGTATAACGAAATTTTGAACATAAATATACACTTAAAATATGTTAGAGAATTTGTAAAATTGATGTGTTAAATAAATGAATAAGATGATGATTGTGGAGAATTAATATGATCCGTTGAAAAAAAAAATTGGTTCTGTGTTTACTTAATATTTATGGCTACACGGAATGCAAGTATGAAAAAAATGTAGTGATTTTTTAAATAAAATTAAAATTAAAATAGGTAATTTAATATGTATAAAAAAAATTTCAAATTAAAATATTTATTTGACAAAAAGAACAAAAAAAAAAAAATTTGGTTGCCGAAATGCTTCACCAAGCAATGAATTTGATTGCCTCGGCAATGAATTTCATTCTTGAAACCTTTATTCACTTTTTTATTTTTTTTTATTTTATTTTGTCAAAGAAAATGAGTTTTAAAAAATTGGTGAACGGTAAAATAAAGTTCATTGCCGAGAATTTTACTATTCACTTTTTTTTTTTTTAATGTGGCAACATTATAAAAAATCAAAACATTCAATTTGCCTAAAATAAAATAAAAAATTGAATGAAAAGGTGTAAAAAAAAATAAAAACATTCAATTTGCCACCAAGATTTCACAATGCGTGGAGAAATTCTTGAATGGCATTTTTTAGCATTTATTTAGAATAATTTATAAAAGGTAAAATAAAAAAACAAGATTAGTAAAAAATTGAATGAAAATTAAGTGTAAAAGAAAAAAAAAATAAGAAAAATAAATTAAAGATTTTTTTTTTAAGTTGTTGGCATATTCCAACGATTTTAAACAATAGGAACCTTTTGTGCAATTATTCCCTTAATTAAAAAAAAAAAAAAAAAGGTAAAATACTGTTCATCAATCTCGATTCTCGGCAATCAATTGATTGCCGAGATGACTAAATTCATTACAAGGGAGCACCATATCAAACTGAAACTGAGTTAAGAAGTTCTTCTCTTCAACTAATACATACTACACCCTTTAATATTGAATCAGATCTACTACATACAATGCATAGAATCTAATTCGCAAGCATTTTCTCCATTTTTCTTGAAGTTTATGGAAGTCTTCTTACGAGAGAGACAACATTTGGTTCAAAGAAACTTGACTCCACATTTCCTCATAATTTCATACACAGGTTTGATCCTGTCTTCCAAACTGTAACCAAAATATTGTGGAAACTTAATTAACTTTCGGATCTTGGATAAACCATGGTCAAGAAAAACTCCCATTTGATATCAAGTTATCTCGGCAAGCTAAAAGTATACAATGCCCGTATCTTGAGATCATAGTTGCAACATCCCCAAACTGTACCCCTTTTCCAAGAAAAATTCAGTCACCGGCTTCAAATTAGCCTCGATGCTAAGACCAAAAGTTTGAGGAGATCGATGAAGAAGAACAATGACATCAACCTCCAAAGAACGGAAGTACTCAACAGGTTGGTCGTAACTTATCCTCCACACTCGTAACTTATAATATTTGGGCGTGTGAGAACCTTACCCACATTCTCGGTTGAGAGTCCCATTTCGTAGAGAAAATCAATAGTTGCTTTTAGTTTTTGTCTGCATGTAAGTGAGAAGAGGCGAAAAGCGATAGATTACTTTTGCCCATTGTCTTTTATCCACACCTAAATCCTCAAGAAATGCCATGGTGGGGATCGATTTCAGTGAGACTAATTCCACAAAGGCGAGGTCTTTTGGTTAGTATGGTGGGAATGTCGATTTTGGCACACCTAGATCAAGAAGAAATTCAACAAGCGGCTTGATTTTCCCATCCAAACTATAGTAGGCAAAAGGCGGGAACTTGCGTATCACTTCCACGATTGCCTCAAGTTCCATGCCGAGATCTACAAGGTAGACAATGTGTGAAGGAAGCTTCCCGGTTGGGCTAATGTCACTAACTTTCGAGCGAGGCTTTTAGCTTCCTCGAGTCGGAGGAAGCAACGGAAGGATTCTCGGCAATCAATTGATTGCCGAGCCATTGATTGTCGAGATGGCTCGGCATTTAAATTTTTTATTTATTTATTTTTTTTTTAAATTTTATTGTGTCAAAGAAAATAGGCTTAAAAAAAATTGGTGAACAGTAAAATAAAGATCATTGCCGAGCAACTCGGTAATGAACAATTCATTGCCTAGAATTTTACTATTCAAGTTTTTTTTTTTTTTAATATGGCAACATTACAAAAAATATAAACATTCAATTTTCTTAAGATAAAAAAAAAAGATTAATAAAAAAATTGAATGAAAAGGTGTAAAAAAAATAAAAACATTGGATTTATACATTACCTGAAATTCTTGAATGACATTTTTTAACAATAAACATCATAGCTTTCTTTCAATTTTTTGGGCTATTTTTTATATACTATGTGCATTACCAAATCCCAACAATTTACAACTATGTTAACAACCAATGATGGTTGCCAAATTGCTCGACAACCAAGACCAAGCTGTTGCCGAGTTGCTCGGCAACCAAAAATAGTTGCCGAGATACTCATTACCAGATACTTATTACCAGGATAAGTGGTTACTGCATGAAAGGAGAGGAAAAAAGACTGTATTATTAAAATATTTTGTAGACATTATTGGACAGATAAATTTTATTAATAAACCAAACATGTTGTAAGAGATTATTAGTATAAATCATACACATACACACACACACACATATATATAGAGAGAGCCGACCGTTGCAAATTTGAATCGTTTTTCCAATGTCTCCGTGAGTTCTATTCTCGACACGTGTTTATGCATGCATATGTATGTAATTTTGCTTGTACATCCGGTGTATGTATAAATGATTGAAGCATGGAAAAAGTTTTGATTTTTGGTTATTGATTCATTCTTCTTCATTGTATTTTTAAAAAGTCCGAGCTTTAATTGATTTCATTTATTAATCGTAGTGGTGTTTTCTGCAATTCCAATTGCGGGGTTGATCTCGACTTTGGTTGAGAAAGAGAGAGATTTTTTTTTTGTAATTTTTAAAAAGTCCGAGCTTTAATTGATTTTATTTATTAATCGTGTGGTGTTTTCTGCAATTCCAATTGCAAGGTTGATCTCGACTTTGGTTGAGAGAGAGAGAAGAGATTTTTAGGTGAAATGTTGGACAAAATAAAAAATTGCGGTTGGCTTCATTGTCAAAACGGTGTCGTGTTGGACGAAAAAAGCTACAGTAAAAAAAATTAATGCTCTTATATTATTGTAAGGATATATACTAGTTTTGGCCACGTGCATTGCACGTATGTGAAAAATATAGTAAAAAATTTTAGGTTGAAACGATAGGAATATTTTATACAATTATTCCTAAAATAAAATTAAAATTAAAAATAGGTCAATGTCCAGGTGTAAAAAAAAAAAAAAAAAAATCAACTTACAATGTTGTCGAGTTACTTAACAAAAAAAAAATTCAAATTCAATGTTGTCAAGTAACTCAACAATATTATAAAAAATAAAAAATAAAAATTCAAATTTGCTTATAAGATAAAATAAAAAAAATTAATGAAAATATTGAATGAAAATGTGTAAAATAAGAACAAATAAGGAAAAATAAACTAAAAAAAATTGTCAAAAAATTAGAAAAAGACAAAAAAAAAATATATCAAATGAATTTTTTATAATTTGTCATTGCTCGGCAATGACAAATTACGATAAATTTTTTTTTTTTTAAACACACACATATGTATTACAAAAAAAAAAAAAAAAAATTTTGGAGTTCTTGTGAAGAATACAAAATCATCATCACGGTTTTTTTTTTTTAAAACTCACACATATGTAATACAAAAAAAAAAAAAAAAAAAAAAAAAAAATTCATTCATTGCGAGTTGCTTGGCAATGACAAATTACTATTAATTTTTTTTTTTTTAAACTCACACATACTGTGAATAAGACAAAGTAATGTTATATATATATATATATATATATATATATATATATATATATATATATATATATATATATATATATAATATATATAATAATTTTTTTGGTTCATTGCCGAGTTGCTCGGCAATGACAAATTAATGTTACTTTTTTTTTTTTTAATTCATACATATGTATTACCAAAAAAAAAAAAATTGTTTATTGTTCACGAATTTTTTTTTTTTTTTTTGAAAATGCACACATATGTAATACAAAAAAAAAAAAAAAAAAAAAATTTGGTTCATTCATTGCCAAGTTGTTCTTTGAATGAATAGGTATAAAATAAAAATAAATTAAAGAAAAAAAAAAAAAAAAAAAAAAAAAATTCTAATGAACAAGAAACATTTGTTCATTGCCGAGAATCTCGGGAATGAACATTTCATTGCCGAGATTCTCGGCAATGAATACTGTTCACAATATTTTATTTTTTTTGTTTTAATATGGGTTTTTTCATTGCCGAGATTTTTACTGTTCACAATTTTTTTTTTTTTTAACATTTCCTTCTTTTTCTAATTTTTTTCACTCAACAAGATTTTTTTTCTTGTCGAAACTTTAGAAAAAAATGTTAACTTCCAAGGTTGGCATTTTAACTATATTAAAAACTAATATTTGAACGTTTCCAAAGAACCACATGAAGAAGAATCATTAGGACGCCATTTATCAAGCATTATATTCACGAGCTCTTCTGCTTCTCCTCATTGATCTTGACACCGTCTATTAATATATTCAAAAAGTTCTGCAGAGGGGTGAAACCTCTTCTTACCATATCAACTAACAATTTGCTAATTTCCTCATCTGACTTTCTTTGCAAAGAACATTCATAAATGCATTATAATAACTCTTATTTATCGAATTTTCCTTCCCCGCATAATGTGATATAGCCCAATTGCATCATTCACTCTACCTTCTTTGGATAATGCTTTAAGCATACATCCATAGGTCTTATGTTGTAGTTGGATCTTCTCATCACAAGATCTCTCGAAAAATAAATCATCAAAGATATGTGTTTCCCCCAATCGTAAATGTATATATACATATTATGTATATATATATATATATTCCCTATATATATATAATTAAAGCTTCAATATATAACAAATATTAAAGTACAATATATATATATATATATATATTGGTTGTGCAACCAAGTTGGTTGCCGAGGTTGTTGTCGAGGTTGCTCGAGAATTGGTTACTTTTTTTTTTCGTTTTTTTCTTATTAAAAACAACAATAATATAAACTATAATTGATGTAGATAAATTGTAGTCAAATGAAGTATTCCCTACGTGAATGCACGCTCATTTTGTATACTGGTGTTGGCAAATGATCTCACTTACATATGACAACAATTTCAATTTCCATGAGATTAAAAAGATAATTAATTTGCAGGCATACACAAAAATTAACATATGTGCATTTGCTTTTAATTGCACAACTTCCAATTCCAAAGCTAACATCATTCTATAATTACTGTGTAATTTACTATTGAGCTGAAACAACTTTCTGGAAAAACTTTGTATTGTAGATTGATGCCGCTCTAATTTGCAATTTTCTTATAATAATTTTCATTAACCATTCTCTAAATCATGTGGCACAGTCTAAGACATTGCCATGAATTATTAAGCAATGTAAATAAAACTAATTAACTCAAAGGATGGTTGCCGAGTAGCTCGGCAACCACGCCTGGTTGCCGAGCAACTCGGCAACGGTTGGTTGTTGAGTTACTCGACAACCAACCGAGCAAGTTAACTTGGTTGATAGTCTGTGACAAAGTATATTGTCCGAATATCAAGCAACATCATTCAAATATACCACATGATGTACTAAAGAATTTGGAAGAAATGTAATCTTTGGACAAAGTATACATAAATATTTGATTTGAAATTTCCAAAACTATGATATTGTGTGCTTTTGTTATAGTCTTTTCCTATTATTGATGGGGGGTTTTGATGTTTCTCTAATCAGGTTAATACTAAAACACAAGTACTCATCGGGGATCCAGTAGAAGATTTGTGAGGCTGTAGAACAATTGAATGCTGATTTATTAGTGATGGTGTGCTGTGCTTTTGGCCCCAATCAATTGAATGCAGCTCTAAAAATGACCAATATTGGTCTTTGGTTTGTCTAGTAACTCGACAAACCAAAGTCAAATCACCAATTTAAAAAAAAAAATTACAAAGGTTAAAAATTGCGGCTATTTCATTGTCAAAACGGTGTCGGATGAAAAAATCTACAGTAAAAAAATTAAGACTCTTTGTCAAAACTGGTGTCGTGTTGGACGAAAAAAACTACAGTAAAAAATTAAAGACTTTATATTATTGTAAAAATATATAGATAATTATATATTATGGACCACACCCTGGATGTTAGAATTTTTAGTACTAAATAAATACATTATTGGATTTGGGCCATTCCCCCCACACACCACCCGGGTGGCTTCTAATTCATTTTATCATCTAAGTAATTGACAATACTGTACTCATACATTAAAGTAGTCCAAATATTAATTTTCGACAATATATAAGATAGAGAATGACAAGGAACTAGTCACATGGCTTTATTTATAACTTTTGTTTTTGGTGGTGTATTGTTTCTTGCTTTTAAATCAATTTATTAGTACTATGCTTTTGATTTTAACACATCATTCAAATATGTCACATCTTCAACTTCATTTGATTTTAGCAACATCTTCAATAGTAACTCTCAAACATAGAAAGAGGATACTCGTGCTACAAAGGTTGACCACTTACAAAATTATATAATCATCATCCAAGATTTTGAAAGATATAGACTAGTATATTTTAAAAAAAAAAAAAAAATTTCAAATTTTGTTTATTATGTTATTTAAGAAAATTTGGCGCAAATTGTCCATAACGTTTGTTTTTTGACACAAACGTCTGTAACTTATATATTTTAGTGTGAAAATTGATTCTTGTTTGATAAAAAGTTCAATATACATTTAATTTAATTATAAAAAATTATAGTTGAGTTCTTAACATTTGTAAAAACTAAAAAGTGCAAATATGTTTGATATATTTATTTTTTTATAAAATATTAAAGAAAACTAAAGAGTTTTTTTTTTAATTAAAACTTTATTGACCAAATTGATAATATACATTTTTTTTTTATATATTTTATGAACTATTATGAAATAAATGAAATTTAAGTTTATAATTATTAACAAACGTGTTAAATAAAATTATTAGTTTTATTATTAAGTAATTATATTATTAAAATTAAAATTTTTATTTTGTGGTTTTAATTAAAAAAAAAAAAAATAACATTAATAATTAGAGCTCATAATTTTTCATATTTTCATGTATCTTATTATTAATTTAAAAATAAAGAATACATATTTGTAAATTTTTTTATTTGTTTTATATATAAACACATAATAAGATTGGTTTAATGTCATAAAATTATATACGTTATTTTGTTATTTATTTTTCTTAATTTCTATTTAACATTTTCACATCACATAGCAATTACATATACTTAAACCAAAATAATTTAATATTTTTTCTTATGTGAAAATTTT
Organism: Forsythia suspensa; assembly: GCA_023638005.1. Taxonomy (NCBI): domain Eukaryota; kingdom Viridiplantae; phylum Streptophyta; class Magnoliopsida; order Lamiales; family Oleaceae; genus Forsythia; species Forsythia suspensa. The sequence continues at coordinate 34,325,323 of CM042666.1, forward strand.
AATTAACACATAATGATATATTTAGTATGATAAATTAAATATTATTACATAAAAGTATCAGATACATTTACATTTTTTACAAATGTTAGGAATCTTAATTGCAATTTTTTCTAATTAAAATTAATGGCATTGCATACTAAAATACATAAGTTAAGGATATTCGTGCAAAAAACAAAGGTTATGAACCATTTACACTAAATCTCCATTACTTAGTAGCAACATGCACTTAGAATATCTTTGGAAACTTCATCAATGATATTTTTCATACGAAATCTCGAGCTCTGAATATATACCTCTTTAATTACAACATTAATATTAAAACTTGAATCTCGATCACCGCTTGAGCCAAATTTCCAATATCTACGCCATTGCCATCGTCATCACAATCGTCATTTCTTTCGCGACTTAAAATATTGTAATATATATAAAATTTATTTGAAGCTAAATTAATAATAAAAGATAGAAATATTTGAAATAAAAGAATAAATTATTTTGTGGTTCAGAGCCATGAAAAGCCCAAAGGACATGTGAATGCCAACTTTGGACTATCATCCTATTTTTTTGGTTTCATTAGGAATTTGAGAATAATATTTTTCTCACATGCTATAATGAAAGAGATTCTACATTCTACATAGTACAAGGAGAATTTTAATTGTAGCATATTTGTCTTTTCTGAGCTAATCAGTTAAGAGTATGTTTGGCAAAATTAATTTTTTGAAAAGTTAAGTTTTTGAACTAAAATCCTTAAATACTAAAAAATCTCAAATTATTTTTGACAAGTGACTTGTTAGCTTAGATAAATTTTCATCTTAAAATTGCGGGATTTTTTTCATAAATAAACCACTTTTTGAAAATAATTTAATTTTATCAACTTAACAAATTTATTCTAAAAATACTACATTCTTAAAATTATATTAATTAATAAAATAATAAATTAAAATCAAATCTATACCTCAAAAGATTTTTCCACGTGAATTCACCCAAATTTGTTTCTTGAGTACTTGATTATTTGTACAATAAATCATTCATCTTTATAATATTTTCACTTTAGTCCCTATACTTACTCTTTCATTTCAATTTCGTCATCTTTTATTTGCAATATAAGTCCTTCAACTTTTAGATTTTTACAACTTGATCCTCATATTTATACTTTTATATCAATTTAATCATTTATAGTATCACTATTTGATACATATGTTACAAATGATATTGTGTATCAATGTTTGATACAAATGTTACAAATGATATTTTTAACAATTTGTATTACAAATTGAAATGTAAAATATCAGTGATACGAAATATTAATTCATATAACATGTGTTGTGTAAAATAACATAAAATAATCTGTAACATATTCAGTGATACAAAATATCATTTGTAACATCTGTATCTAACAGTGATACACAATATCATTTGTAACATATGTATCAGATCGCAATACTAAACAGAAACTGTTACAACTGCAAAACCAACTTTAAACTTCAATAAGTTCGTATTAATATACACATTGAACTCTAAAAATATATCGATACTATGTAACATCGATGATATAATATAGATATGTAACACAATGCCAAATTTAACAAATAAAACTATTGATTTTATCATTTGTAACATACGTAATATCAGTGATACAGAATACCAATTCATATAACGTGTGATGTGTAAAATAATATAATATAATATGTAACATATTCAAGAGTATATTCAAAAAATATCATAATAAAGGACTAAATTGATATTAAAATATAAATATGGGGACTAATTTGTAAAAATATAAAAGTTGAAGGACTTGAGTTACAAATAAAAGAAGACAAAATTGAAATAAAAGAGGAATTACATGGACTAAAGTGGAGATATTATAAAGATAGAAGACTTATCGTACAAATAATTAATTCATTATTTTATTAATTAATATAATTTTAGGAATGTAGTATTTTTAAAATAAATTTGTTAAGTTGTTAGATTTAGAATTATTTTAAAATTGGTAATTAGTGGGTGTAATAATCTTTAAAATTGCACCCCTACTTCAATCCTACAAAGACCGAGTGGTCCGGACTTTTTTTTTTTTTAATTTTTAATTTTTAGGTGGGGGATGGGTTATAATCTTTTTTATTCTTTGTTATTAATTTTTTCTATTTTCCACATTTTTTTTTTTTTTGATACCATTAGTATGTAAAATGTTCCACATTTATTAGTATGAAATGTAGTTTAGTATGAAGAATTCCAAATATGAAATGATTTCTAGTTATATATAGACTTCATTCTTCATCATTTATTTGTGCATTAAGAAAAACAAATGTACAAATTTAATTTATGAGACAATCGACAGTTCGACACTAATATTCATAAGCATGTCAATAAAGAAAAAATTTGTCGATTCAATTAGTCACATTTATATAAAATATTTTAGAAATATAGTCAGAATACGTCTTCTAATTTTGATGATATGACATGACATTTTCCTAATTTTTAGAAGAAAATAACAAAATAAGTAGATAAAATTATATAGGACGGCCCTATAATTGAATACCAACATGTGAAGAATTAATTAATATATTTATATTTATTTTTAACATGCTTTTCATGAAAAAATTGAAATATTTTAATTCAGGACACGAATACATAAAATAACAAATAGTAATGAAATTTGAATTCTTTCTAAAATATTAACGTGATACAAAGTGAATAATTATTTATATATATTCAAAATCAAGTCTATGTTTTCTTCTAGAACTTAATTGTATTTGAAGTAAATATTTATTGACTTTAGAAATTATTGTAAAATTAATTAAATAGAAAAACACACACTATTTTGTCAATTAAACAAAAAACAGTGATCTCATACAATAATTACCAATCTTTTCGTACAGGAGATTCATAGGATCGAAGAAAGTTAAAGTTTGTGTTTGTTTTAATAAAGTTTCGACAAAGTTAAAATGACACCAACATAATTAACATTGATGTTGGACTTGTACCCCGAAAATTTTCTATTGAACACTGTTTATTGATGTTAACCTTTTTAGATTAGCACTAATCTTGCCATAAATTCTGCTGTCACATACGAGTAGTTCTAATGCTTTTTTTCTTTTTCTTTTGTGATTTCAATATATTCATCTTCTTCAATAACTAATGGGAAACGTTTTATTATTAGTTAATTTACTATTGACTTAATGATTGAAATTGAGGGAAATAAAATGTGAGGTTGAGGAACTGCACTAGGGCAAGTAGGCATTTCTCATTGATCAATTATTTTTTGAAAGTAAAAAAAAAATCAAATAAAAGATGCCCTAATTTAGGTTGTTGCTATGTGATTAAAGTGTTCTGCTTTGTTAATGATGTATTTAGCTGCTTTGTATATTTATTCTTTAAATCTATAAATATCTACAAAAAAAAGAAAAAAAAATTAAAATTAAGACCAGACTGTTATGCTGACTAAAAACTCAAAACTAGACTAATTGACCCAACAATTTACTAGCATGCGTAAAACCAGACCAATGCCTATCGGCCTGGCCCAATTTTGCATGTTGCCCATCCCATTCCATGACGAGCCGGATCGGCTAGCCATGGCCACCCCTAGGTTTTGTTTTTTTAACTGCAATGCATGTTGGACATACCACATAGTACTCAATGTCAATGATGGTGCCTTGCTTATTACATCCCATGACCGCAAGTTTAAGCGGATGACGCCTCGGGCGTAGGCGAGTTTGGTAGCGCTGAGGTGATGTGGGAGAAATCATCCGGCCACGCAGTGCTTCGATTCGGTGTGGAGATGATTTTCACCGAAATATTGTGAGAATCATTTTGGGAGGTTGGCCATTGGCTCTCTCCTCGCGTCTCTCGCCACTGACACATCCTCGCTTTACAACCTGGCCGGCCAAGTCGAGGCTGCCACAAGCGTGGAGAAATTTCGCCAGGACTTTCCTCTTACCAAAGTTTAAGCCAGATGACTCACTGCAAGGCTAGGCCCACAGACAATGAACACAAACTCCACTCAATTGAAGGGTAAAAAGTCTTAATTGGATATCCACCAACACCCTTCAATTTTTTTTTTCTGTGTAGGCTTGTGTGGATGCAAAATGATTATAATTTGAGTGCAAAATTCAGTGGCTTTAACAAGACATTACCTCGTTGATTCGGACAGAAAGTTGCTTTCATAGTCACAGTTTGCAAAGACAACTTTATTTTATTTTGAGAAAATCCTTTTTTTTTTGAAAAACTGAAAACCACATACGAAATGTTTAGGAAATCATCAAAGCAAAAATATTACTAAAACAATAATATTTATTATCTAGATGTTACGAGTATCAAGGAATATTTAAGCTCATAATTAAAATATAAATAAATTATACATAATATGGATTTAGTTGAAGTAATATTTTAGCACTTTGCTTTTAATTTCTTCAAGCAGGCATTCCATGAACCTGGGCTTCAAGTGTCCTCGGAAGAATTAATCCAGCACCTGAAAAAAGTCCAAGAAATTCAATCATTTTCACAAACAAAAACTAGACAAGGAAAACATCGTTAAATCTGCAATTAATTACGATAAATTCAAGCTGCAAATTTACCTGATGAACGGACATTTGGACAGAAATATCACAAGACTATACAACATAGAAGAATAATTTTTCTTTTGTTTTGAGGCATATAAAGGGCGGATTAAGGGGGGTACATGGGTGGGCTACACGACACTAATTACAATTCTCGACGCCACACATCAACATTCCCATTACTAAATTGAATCCACAAACTGGGAAAAAGCAATCATGTTTCAATCAATCTGTCCTTTCATCTCTCAAGTATGAGCAACAGTCATCAAAAATAGATGGACCACAGCTCGCAGGCTTCTCATTTTGATCAACCAAATAATCTCTACCAACATATTGATTGCCATTGCTACTTCCTGTGGATTTGTCAGGAAATGAAACCAAACCCATTGCTGTCATGCAGTTTGCTATAGCATCTATGTCTCTGCTTCCAGTATAAAGACCCCGGCTTCCAACAGCAAGCAAGTTTTGCTTATCATAACTGCTGGTAAGGACAGGATGCAATACATCAAGCAGCTGTGGGTTGGGTTGGTTGGAGCTGTTGATGAGAAAGCGAAGTGTCTCCCTAGCACCTTTTTCTACCAGTGATTCAGCATCTGGAATCTGGGGGTCCACGAGATTTGGGTTTAGAGGTGAAACAGTAGTCGATATGGCCGGACCTGTGCTGACCAAGTACCCTTGGCCAGAGGAGTAAACATCTATAAATGGAATATGAACAATGGGGTCACATATTAATGGAGTATAGGTTGAGAACTGTTGAGAAGTTGGCATTGTCAATGGCAACCTGACCAAAGGCTCTGGCAAGAGAGGAGGACAATCCACAAAGGGGACCTCAGCCAGATTAAGGGACGGTTTTGAAGCCAAAAGACTCGACGGCCTTGCAGTTGATAGCAGAGATGACAGTGGGGGCAGAGAGAGTGATTCAATTGATGAAATTGGGAGCTGTGAAGTTCCCATAGTGTATCGCATAGTTGATGTAACTGGAGGACAAAAGCAATAGTGGGGAGAGAAACGAGATGAACCTAAGGAAGGAACTCTAGTTTCCGGGCCAGAAAAGGGCAGTTCTGCAGATTTCCTGAGTACATCCAGAAAACTCAATGAAGGGAAGTGGTGAGTTTCAGTTGCATCAGAAAGCTTGTCCTTCTCAAAGCAATTTGAACTAGACCGAGCTGCACTACTTGCTGAAGCAATGTCTGAGCTCTCAACACATGAAACATAGCCCTCTCCACACCGCCTCATTTTTTCTTTGGCAATACTCCTCAATGAAGACAAGCTTCTTGGCAAACCCTCCTTAAAGGAACTTGACCTAGGACTGAGGCTACCCTGATACACTGGGTTTGTCTTTGCTCCTTGACTGCCATAATGCCGAAAACGTGAAGTTTTCATAGTCGTGAATGTAGATTGAAGATAACGAACTTCAGAAGAATCAACTGAATTATCTAGAGAAGGGCTAGCAGACACAACACAGATACTAGGTTTTGCAGTAGACACCATTGATCCTGCAAGATAAGCTTGAAGGTAAATTGAAAAGCAGTTGAGGCGTGACTCACTAATTCCAGTTAATTCAGCCAGTGAAGGTTTTCTCAAAAGTATATCCTTCATCTACATCAGGAAAGAAAATCAAAGCATTAGGGAATAATATAAACAACAAACATGAATGCAAATTCAAGTAAAATAATTTATGCATTATACCTTTTGGAGCAATTCATTCCCCAGAAGCTTGGATTTTTCAGAGCACCAAAGATAAATAAGTTCACCACCTGGGATATTTATTAAGAAAGATCGTCCCGACTTGTCTGCTGAGATTTCTTCAATTTCTATAGCAGAGCATTGAGTCTCAGTGCTCAATGTTGCTAGCCTCTCTACACAACCATCATCGCCGGTGAATGAGATGCGCAATTCAGAAGTTTGCAAAAGCATGAGATTCAAGTTCCCTCTGATGAAATGATAAACAAATAAGGTTCAGAAAGCCACAATCAGACTAAATAAACCAGAGCAAATCCAAGCAAGGAAAATAATGTAACGCATGGCTCAGTGAAATGATACAAACAAAATAATGATGACTAGAATGATAGCCAATACATATGAATTTCAAAAGATGGCTCATATTAGACACCGTCTGTCATAGTTATTTTCCTCAGTTTTACTTATTCCTCATTTATCTTTACTAATCAATGAGATCGAAATATTTAGAGTCAAGGTAGAATTAACAAAGTGAATTAATATACCAGATAACCAGTCGCACAAAAACTGTTGGCCCGAGCACAAATTTAACTTAAGATATATATTAACCAACCTTGCATAGTATTAACTCCCCGTCCCCTCCCTCTCCCAAAACTTTACTGGTCCAGTGGGCTACAGTTCTTATTGGTGGTCTACATTGCACCTGGGTTTTCCTCACAATATAGCAAAGACAACTCTCTTCTTTACCAGGTCTTAATTAGGTAAAAAGCCGACACAAGGGAGAGGGATGAAATCGGATGATTTTAGAGCCAACCACCTAAGAGCATCTCCAACAAACTCTTTAAACACGGATTACTCTTTATTAAAGAGCCAACGCTTAAAATTATACTCCAATGGACTCTCCAAACTCACTCTCTATTATTAAATGCATTAAAATAATTTCAATTTTCAATACTTGATATGTTGATTTTAATTAAATAATATATACAAATTTGGAGGAAAATATATGATAAAAAAAAAAGGAGAGGAAAATATATTAAATGCTTCTTTAAAAAATAAAATAAAGGGTATGGAAATAAAAAGGCTATTGGAATGTTTAAAAAAAATTGCTCTTTAAAATGCTAAAAATACTCTTTAAATATACATAAGCTGTTGTAGATGCTCTAATATCCCACAGGAACATCAATGATATATAAATTGGGATGCCTGATAATCTAAAACATTTTTAGAGGAACTTCAGTTTATTTTAAACGAGTAGCCAGACAACCAAGAAAAACAGACAATTTGGTAAGCTTTAGCCTTTTTGTGTCCCTACTTTTATTTCTATCTAACGCACCAAAACAAACAAGAGGCTAAGAAGTATTTCATGTTCTCCACTCAGAATTTAAAAACCTGCTTCTGAGGTGAGCATTTATACACCTTTACTACCCTTGAAATCCCAAAAAGCATAATTTATATAGTATTAAAATGTTTGAAATAAATCCTGTTTTGTATTCATTTATCCACATTAAAGGTGTCAAAAGGAAAATAAAATCATATAGAGTTTTCATCTTCAGAAACCTGTTTACCAACACAAAAAGCACTTGTAGAAGTTAATTTACATATTAGTCAACATATGTATCAAGTAAAGTACTATCCATCGTCCGCCAAAGAGAGTAAGTGCCCTCATGTAATGAGAACCAAAAAGACAATAAAAATAGCATGGTATAAATAAGCTAAACAGAGAACAATTCAAAGCAGGTACAGAACAAGATTGTTCCGCAATATAAAGACATCGATTCCATAAACAAGTAAAATAACTCAAGCAAAGTATGAAGAAAGTATTAAAATAGGAACATGAAACTACCTTTACTTCGTCTTAATTCAGAGATCATAATAATAAACGTCCAATTTACCTACAAGTCAAGAGACATTTTCACTTGGAAAGATAAAAATTGCTACCTTGAACAAGCTAAAATGTACCATCATTTAATATCTAGGAAGAACTAACAATATGTAGAACATATCTCCATCTTCAAATCATCAGAGAAGTGCCACTTATAATAAATACTTCTAGAACAAATACTACATTAGTAAAGGAAACGGATAAACGATACAAACTCATTAAACAGTAAATGAACATAACCTAATGTAAAATATGGAGCCGTGACACCATAACACCGAAGCAGGTCATTCCACCCAGTTGCCAATCTCATGGTTATCAATAAGAGAGAAGTCTCTATGATCTCCATTCATTAGCAATATGACAAACATATTTATAACGCCAACCTTCCAGGTGTCTCCACATGTCATTTGCACATCCTAGCTATGGACAGCCATAACAAGAGATGTCTAAGACAAAGTCAAGCATGTAGTACCGATCAAGAGATGAATAAGATATGTCTGCAATTCACATACAAGACACTAAAAATGAACCCCAAACAAGTTTAGGGACCAGAATATAAATCTCAACTACTATGAGACACTCAGAAGGTAAAAGAAACTCTAAACGACATTTCAAACAACTGAAGAGAGAAAAAATAGATTTTTAAGAGAGAAAGAATGCCAAGGAGGGAAAACAACAATATATCCTTTCTTGGAAAAGGTTAACCCCAATAATATTAACACCAATGTCCGTAGGCATCCATATAGAGATGCATGCAGTATAAACAAATGCATGCAAAATAATAAAGTTGGTAGACTACAGAACAAATGTAGAAGGCACTGCCAAAAATGACACTTTATCAAAAACATTGAGACCATGTATAAGAGTAAATTGAAAATACGTCTGCAATTCACGTACAAGACACTAAAAATGAACCTTAAACAAGTTTAGGGATCAGAATATAAATCTCAACTACTATGAGACACTCAGAAGGTAAAAGAAACTCTAAACGACATTTCAAACAATTGAAGAGGGAAAAAATAGATGTTTAAGGGAGAGAGAATGCCAAGGAGGGAAAACAACAATATATCCTTTCTTGGAAAAGGTTAACCCCAATAATATTAACACTAATGTCCGTAGGCATCCATATAGAAATGCATGCAAAATAATAAAGTTGGTATACTACAGAACAAATGTAGAATGCACTGCCAAAATTGACACTTATTAAAAACATTGAGACCATGTATACGAGTAGATTGAAGAACACAAACATCAAGCATCAAAACACCCGCAGGTATCAAACAATCAAATATACACTTAAACACAAGGTATATATTTAAATATGTACAGTCTAAACAGGAGTCCATTGCAGGAAGGATAAAGAATTAGTTACTGTAGTTCATCTGGGTAGGGAACAGTCAGTATACAAATTGTATGGTATACAGACAAGCAATCAAAAAGAGGAAAAGGAAAGAAGGGAGAACGGGTAAATAGAGATAGCAGAGACCTGTGATACCAACTGAAATAAGTTCACGCTAATGCATGTCATCTGGTGAAAATCTAAGTTGTCTTCTCTTCTGGATTTCCACATCACCAAACACCTTATGTCTAGTGAACTAGGGTTGAAACTAGTGTCTAATGTTTGTTCCGAGGGGGCTGGGGTGGCAGTATTGTCAGATTGTCTCAGTTAATAATGACCAAGTACAAAAAATTCCCAAAATTAATATAAAGGGTTTACAGAATTTAATTAACCTAAAAAAAAGAGACATTTAAAAATATACATATCAAGTTATCACTTAAGCCTAGTTTTATTGACCGCTCAGTGCATAGAGATGATAAGAAAAAACTTGATTATTATTACCAATGATTAATTAATTTCCACATCTGTTTAGGAAGATAACAACCAAAGAAAGCAACAGTTGAACTTGAAAAGCGCCTGACATAGCCAGCCAGCATATTATCCAACTTGGTTGTCTGAGTAAATATTATCTTCGGCCATATCCGTAATTATCGCAGCTCCAACCCCCCTCTCCCCCGACATACACATGAAGGATGACATGATGAAGTTAATTTGCAGATAGACAACCATTCACACATATGTAATAGAATTCAAGAGATTGCAACTACCTTGCAGATGTTGGACACAAGAGGGTTCCTTGCTTGTTGATCTTTCCTACACGGATAGAAACTAGAGGCATGCACAAGGACCTGGCTAACGTACCAACCTCTGATGGCTCAAAGTGCTGTTCCAGAAATTTGGGTAAGACACCAGTAGAGGTATAACCAGAAACATCGTGTAACATACAATAGGAGAAGTGCTCATGTCAACCGAAAACATAAAATGACCAAAATCAAATAGGAGAATTTCCTAGTCAACAAACTTAAAAAATAAAACAAACCAGGCACAATTCCTGCAAAGAATCTTCAGCATATAGGGTCAGAGGATACAGCTAAGGAAACGATTGAACAGCCTTAGAAATATAATTCTATTCCCACAGCAAAGATAACACAATTAAGCAAACACCTCATAAATTGATCGAAATTAAATAGGAAGATTTCAGGACAAAACGTGTCCAGGGGATTGGAAATGGAACTAGAATAATCTCCCATCCATTTGGAAATGATTATCATGAATGTAGGGAGTTTTTTCCGAGAAAAAAATTACTTAAATGTTCGTGTGTTAGTACGCCTTCAATTTCTCCCATCACAAAATTATATCTTAACCACTTCAATCTATATCATTGATTCAATTATCTCCAAAATCTGCTGACCAATCAATCCATATCTCTCAATTGATTATCTCCTAGATCAACTCCAAATTCTGTTCATGGCCTCAATCCATCGTCATAATAAAACATATGGTCGAATCCAGCCGCAAGGAAGCGGTATACTAGTTTTCTACTATTCTATTTCCAAACTCCCACATTCTAAGCCAGCAAATACAGCCTAAAAATAAACACCAAAATACTACCGCGGTTTTCATTTGATCATACATACCTGACTAAGGTGAGCCAGCAGGCGATCCTCAGCTGCGCCAGTGTATACATTGAGCTTCAGCAAAGGCTTCAACCTCTCGTCCGCTCGGCAGGCTCCCATGACCTGCTTATCTAGAGACAGAAGCCAATGCAAAACCCCTTCCTCCCGATCTTCCCCATCCTCCACTCGAACTTCTCTCAACCTCCCCCAAATCGAAGGATTCCCAGCCGCCGAGGCTTCATCACCACTCGATGTATGGCTTGATGATTCCCCTTCGCTGGAATTCTGTTCCAAGCTATCTACATCGTCGATCTTGCAATCATTAGCGAATACCTGTTTCTCGGAGTTTACCATTTTTTAAATCTCAAATTGAATTAGACTGAATTTGTGACGATATCTCAAGACGCTATTAGGAAACCCTAGATAATGCCCAGTTTCAAAATTCACAATCAAACATTTAAAGAGATATATATTCAGTCCATATAAGTCTTAAATTGAATCGCATACATCCACGAAAACTCGTACAGAGAGCTCTTTAAGAGTTGTATACAAAGAACAGGTGAAGGCCCTCCGGACTTGAAAGGTCATTAATAATGTTCAATGTTTGTTTGAGGTCCGAAACAAACATCAACCTAGGCCGCTTTAAAAGGCCTAGGAAAAGACTATGTACACCGCTTTTATTTATGATGAATCCGATCGTAGAGGAGTTGAGAAGAATGAAGAGAAAGAATTTTATTTGAGTGGAGTTTGATTTTGATGAATATGGAGAAGAATATAAAGAAATGGATGAATTGAGAGAGATGTATGAATTTTGGTTTGAGATGATGAAAACGTAATGACAGATAAAAAGTTTTTTTTTTGTGTTTGTAGATGAGTAAATCTTTCCCTACGGTCAGTGAATAAAATTTATGCCAATTTGGGTAAAAGGTTGCACAGCAGTCTAACCTAGTATACCGTTTTTCTTTGCGATGGGATCCGACCGTAGAAAATTTTAATGGATTGAGAAGAATGTTGAAGATTGAGAAAGAGGGAGAATTTTGTTTGAAGGGTGTTTGATGTTGAAGAATATGGAGAAGAACAAGAAGAAATAAAGGAATTGAGAGAGAGAGATGGATTTTGATTTGGGAAGATGAAAACGTAGTGACGAACAAAGAAGTACTTTTTTTGTGTTTGTAGCGAAGTAAACTTCCCTACGGTCGGTGATTATATCAAATAAGTTGAATAAGACCAAAGAAAGGCCAATTTTGGCCTTAACAAGTCAAAAATTTGTTAATAGACTCATAGTATGTTAACGCAAATTTACACATTTTAACTGATTTTTCAATTAACTCATTTCAAATAAATTCATATTTACAGAAATTTAAAGTAAAAATCACAAATCATACTCAGATTTATATATATTTTCATGATTTATACTACAAAATCTACAATTTCTACCGTAAGTTAAAAAATAAGATAAAGACGGATGAATTTCTACTTTGAAATGAGTTTTCTTATACAAATGAAATGGGTTGGATTCTAACATTGAAATATGTTAAATTCTAACCTTGAAATCTTCACGTTTTTACAGACAGATGAATTTGAAATCGTTTGAAATAGTTATAAGCAGAGAAGAGAATGCAATATAATATTTAGTAATTTACAGGCCAAAATGGGTCAACGGTCGTTTTAAAAAATTGGCCGAGTCATCCGACTATTCAGCACTTGTCCCACTAAATTTAGGGTAAATTCAGCCGCTTCCATATCTAAATTTTGCATTTACAGTTGCAAAATGTTGTTGTCAAATTTTCTGTTACTCGCTTGCAGTCTCATTATTCTCAAATCGAGTGTCTTCGCTTGGCATCAACTATAGTTAAATTGCTAACAACATCAATGATCTTGGATTCACTGGTGAAATCCATCGGTGCCACCAGGATCAAGCTTTACAAAAGAATCTAAGCTGCATATCGCTTCTTGGAAGCCCAACAATCTTTGCTCAAGCTGCGGAGGAGGAGGGTTGTGGAGGTGGAAGAAGGCGTCATCATCGCGTCTTGTTGTAGAAGAAGCACTTGTTGGAGGTGAATGAGATTTTTGGAGGTGGAAGAAGACTACCACCGCACTATAGAAGAAGCACTCGTCGGAGATGGAGGAGATTTGTGAATGTGAAAGAAGTCGATGGAAAATATATATCACATGGGTAATTTTGAGATTATTTTGTAATATTGCAGAAGAGTATGACTTAATCACAATTTTGAAAAATATTTTGACCTAATTTGGAACAAGTCTTCTACATGTGACTTATATGCAATTTTCTCTAAAATTTAAGTTGTAAACCCTCATTTACCCAAAAAAAAAAAAAAAAAAACTCAAATACCTTCATCGATAAAGTCTGTTAACAGACTACTAACAGGTCTATTAACGGACATATGGTTTGTTAATGTCAGAATTGGCTTTAATAGAATAAATCTTAACACGTGTTAAACTGGGTTTTCAATTACCCCACAAAATTGTTTTAATTTTACAGAAATTTAAAACAAAAATCACAATTCATACACAAATATATGCATATTTTCATGATCTATACTATAAAATCCACAATTTCTACCATAAATTAAAAGAAGAAATAACATACACTTTGCAAGAATTTAGATATAATAGATTTTAACTTTGAAATAAGATTTTTAGGGTGTGTTTGATTGCAAGCAAGAAAATTGAGTGGAAAGAAAATGAATTTCATGGAATTGAATTGACAAGAAATTATTAATTGAAAAATAAGACAAATTTTCTATGGAAAATAAAATATCTTCCCCCCTAAGAAAATATTTTCCTTGAAAACAATGAAAATATGGCCAAACCAAGAAAAATGAGAAAAGATTTTACATGGAAAAAAAAGTTGCAATCAAACACAACATGGAAAACAAGTGAGAAAATGTTTTTTCCATAGAAAATCTTGAACAATCAAACATGTCAGTTAGTTGAAAAATAAGTGGAAAAAATAGATTTTTCATGGAAAACTATGGGCAATCAAACACAGCCTTGGATGAAATGGGTTGGATAACTTTGGAAATCTTTTTTTTTTCAACAGACGGATGAATTTGAAATCATTTGAAATGTAATAAGCGGAGAAGAAAAGACATGAATATATTTATTAATTTACTTGTAAAATAGGTCAACGGTCATTCAGATATATTTGTCGGATCACTCAACCATTTAATGCTATTCCCATCAACCTGGGTATTTGTACACGTCAGCTTTTCGTACTAGTGGGTCCCGTGACATATTTTGTTGTCCCACTATTTGATTGCCAAGTCATCAAATAGTGGGACCTAAATATACATTAAATACTTTGAAGAAATTGTTAAAAAAAAAAAAAAAAAAGTCAATTTCACACTATCTATTTTAAAATACGGTAAATTACACTCGGGATTCCATCATTTGAAAATTGTCGCAATTTTGTCTCTATTCAATTTTATTTGTATTTATCATTCCCAATTTTTAATTAATTCACAGATGATCTCCATTAACGAACATGTCAGCTTTGCATACTAGTGGGTCCCGTAACATGTTTTGTAGGCCCACTGTTTAATTAGATTGCCAAGTCATCAAACAGTGGGACCCAAATATACATTAAATACTTTGAAGAAATTGTAGAAAATGTCAATTTCACACTATTTATTTTAAAATACGATAAATCAGACTCAGGATTTCAATATTTGAAGATTATCACAATTTTGTCTCTATTTAATTTTATTCGCATTTATCATTTTCAACTTTTAATTAATTCGCACAGATAATCTCCACTCACAAAATCCGTCCAAATCTACCGTTAAAGTGACTGAAAAATAAAAATCTTACCCTCATATTTTAAATAAACAAAAAATAAAAAAGGATAAAATAGAAAATGAAAAAAATAGAAATGAAAAAGAGCCTCTTTCCTCACCCATCACAACCAACCCCAACCCAAATCCAACCCGAACTTGTGCCACCTATCCCAATTTTGAGGTCGTGTTTGCTAGGGGGTGGACGACGGTGATGTCAACTGACTTACTGAGGTTGCAAATATAAGGGCTTGTAGTTGTGGCAGTAGCTGGTGAAAATTGCGATGGTAACGACATGTGGATTGTGGTGGTGCTTGTGACGGTAAGCCTTGTGGTGGTGGCAACTCATTCTACCCATCTGATTTGTTTTTTGAAAACTTTTCTAGTTATTTTTTATTTCTTCTAATATTTTTTTCCTCTTCCTTTTTCCTTTCTTTTTTCTGTCCTTATTCAAATGAGGGAAGAGTGATCATTTTACCAAAAACAGTTCCTATCAATAGGGACCACATTACCACAATTTTCATAGGTTGAGAACCTGAGTACCTCTACCGCAAATGAAATGTTGAAGACTCCATAGTCACAACAAAAGTTGGAAACCCTAACTGAAATTTACCCTATATTGTATGTTTCCAATTTAATTTAATTAAGATTAATTATATTCTCAAAAATTTTAAAATATCCTTCTTACGTTCTATCTAACTTCATCCCCACCTTTTGGCCCGTCCGGCCGTGTCAATTCTAGCTCTTTTAAGTTTATAGTCCAATTGGGGCTAATCCCTATGACCCTTTTTAACCCTTAATTTCTCAACTAAATAATTAGAATTGAAAATAAATAGTTTAAAAACAAAATTGTTGAACCAAGTAAACCCTGCCATGCCTAATCGAGTTCACTTTAGAGGACTCCTCTACCGACCCCTACTACTTCCTTTGAAACACCATCCTAACAAAGGCATGCATCTTGGTAGCAGAGGTAAGTCGGGGGCACAAGGTGTACACAGTTTTTCTTTTTATTGAATAATTTAGCACCACTCTGATGAAGATTCATCATCTGCCAACTTTTTTAAGGGAAGATTTATATAGTAAAAACTACAAAATATTAAGCACCATAAACTTGCAGGAACCTAGTTGACCACTGCACCATTGAAAAAGTAAATAAAGACTAGCAAAAAACCGTGTAGTCATATCCCATAAAAATTGATCAATAACTGGTGATATCAAGCAATGTAAAACAATGTAAGTAATTAACTTGAGGAGAAAACAATCCCAAGAACATCATATACTGGACCAATAGAACCACATTTTAAGGAGATTTGTTCCAGAATTGATTGCATGATTTTTGATACAAAATCCATTTCAGGAAGTAACATACTTCCACAGTTAATGTCATCTCTGCAAGTAAAACTATTCTACACCCCTTTTTCGTATTGGGGAAGTGAATTCTACTTGCTCTTTTTAGTTTCTTCAGCATACTTACTTATTAGGTCCTCAACTTCTTTCCAGAACAAACCCTCCACCAGAACTCCCTCCTTAGTGAACCTGTAGTAACAAGAAAAAGAGAGAGAACCTAAATTTGCATAATATACCACAAGCCAAATATTAAATTAAGTGGGAAGAATAAGCGAGAAGGGTTTTTATTTTTCTCTCTTTCTTTATTACTTTTCTTCCTTCCTTCTTCTCTGTTATTTTCCCGGGATTCGGGAGGAGAGAGATTACCACTGAGTGACGCTTTTAGTAAATTCAACTGGTGGCTTTGCAGATATTGATTCGGGATCCGCACTTGCTATTACAAGTGTATACTTGTCTGAGAATCTCGGCAACTTAGAAGTGACAACTAAGCCGGTAGTGTGGAAAGATCCCTGTGGAAAGAATTTTACAGCTATTTCAGTTTCTGTATGAGACACTGCGTAATACCCATACCGATAGCAAGGTCAAACAGTCTCTAAAGGTAGCATACGTAAAATGAACAATGAAACAGGAATCTACGCAAGGCACTACTCTATCACGGTGAATGTGCGAAAAATTAGTCAGTACTACTTATCATTTTTAAGTTGCACCACTTTTCTTTATATAGAACAAGCTTTTAGTTCAAGTGACAAATTTGTTATCAAAGATCGCTCATCCCATCTTTATTTTGAAATAATGTTTCATATAACCATCATTCAAAGCTCAAGGGTGGCGCAGTCCCACTTGAACACGTTAGAAGAGGAAGAACCAAACCAAAATTAAAATAGTTTTTTAAACGATGGGTCAAATGGAACGGAGGAAAAGGATTCATGAAGCAGCCACAAATTCATTGGGAATAAGCCTTAGTTGTCTTGGCATGCCCTTCATTCAACGCCATTAAATCATTTCACCAAACAAGTTGAACAAAATACATCCCTCCCTGCCACAGCGCCACTCTTTTACCCTTCATATCAGCCTTCAGCAACAACCATTCTTATGTTTCAGTTTTTCAAGAGTCAAAAAACAATTAGAAACTTGAAGCAGTAAGGGAACATCTATGTTGTAGTAAAACTATGCTTTCTTTTAGTCTCTCTTTCAATGCGCTCAAAATGACACTAACCACAAAATGGACTATCAATCAGTTGACTGCAAAACTCTGTATAAGATCATCATCCAACAACAGTTCTTATGTTTCACCCGTTTCAGTGCTAATACAACTAGCAGCTTGAAACAAGGGACAACTCACGCCGTAGTAAATCCTCAAAGCATAGCAATTTTAATCAATCTATTTTAATAAACTCAAAATGGTGCAAACAAGAAATAAACAATCAGTCCATTAATCACAAAAATCTGTATAAGATCATCCAAAACTATACCAGGCAGCTCAGACTAAGGAAATGGGCCTATCAATCACAGATCTTTCTTTACTTTTTCCACCCTGATTCTCAAAAAGCTTTCAACAGATATTGATGGCCACAAGAATTGATGCAGAGATGTGCTGCTGTTGGGGAGTTGGTATTTACAGAGAAGTGCATCGGCATTTGGGTCATTTCATAGTTATTTCAATTCTTATTATATATATTTGCTTTCCTTGAAGACGGTTGATAAAAAAAGCGTGTTTTGATTGTAACCATGGTCCAGTACTTAGCTGAGATTGTAACAAAATTGCAACAAATCTTTGGATGCATTCTTCTGATATCCAATAGAATTCTCCTGAGACATTGAGCTTTCAGCTCATCTCTTTCAATTCTTTAAACTTCCTAGGGCATTATAATGTGAAGTAGCACAGTCAATAAGACACTCCCTCTCCTTAAATATTTAAAAAAAAAAAAAAGGAAAAGGTTGATACTAATTTGGTTATAAATATCCACTTACATTTCAAGAATATAAAAAGGGAGTCATTAACAAGTGTAAAAGGGGCAAATTAGCAATTGTCTAGACCACCCATTCCATAAATCACAAATACAAAATAAAGTTCAACATACAATGCAGCAAGTCCCACAGAAATACACCAATGATAGTTTTAATGCAGTGTTTTATGAGCTCTGCAATAGAAATTCCGCAAATAACTATTCTTTTTTTTTCAGATCAAAACAAATTTGCAAAGTTAATTTAGCACAGTAATACTGCACAGCAAATTATATGTAAGGACCCGTATATGACTATCTGAAGATCCATTTCAAGAATTAGAAATTGGGACACCGTGTCAACTTCAATCATTTGAATGGGGGAAAAACTTAAATTTGGGTGACAAACTAACATGTGGTGTTTATTTGCATAGACTATCATATAGAATCAAATCAAGGGAAAATAAATTCAAACTGGAATGTTATTCTAAACCCAATTTGGAGCTTGTAATTCCATGTAAACAAGCACAAAAACAAAAAAATAATACCAAAAAAAAAAAAGATCTTTGGAGAAACTGCATATCAAAACAACAAATCAGTTAGATATCAATCTCTCAAATAAAGAACAGATGCGATGGTCAGACAAATAGAACTTCAAAATATTATCTTTAGGACAGACCAATGTGCAAACAATAAAGTACTCAACCAACACAATCAATTAAAAATGTTTTGCATGTAGAATTATGACCTTGTATGTAAAATTATGATCATCAAAAGATTCCAATTTGCCACTGTAAATTGATGGTATACAAGTACAGAACAATACTGAAACATTTAAAAAATTCACAGGAATAATGACTTACAGTTGGAGGATAGGTGAATAGAATTGCGTTCTTTTCCTTTACATATATAATCAGCTGCAATATCCCATTGAATACAATATACGTGCTGCTGTCAAAGACTAAACAAAGGACACAGTCTAGACGAAATTGTTTCAAACAAGATCCTCATAATCTGAAGAAATGAAAAAAAATTAGAAAGAGCCTGTTCAATCGAGTAATAGAAACAGTTTTTTTCCATAGAAATGACAAAAAGCAACAATTGTATGTATCACTTTAAAAAAAGGGAAGGCAACAATCCAATTTGTTTTTGCAAGCTCAAAACACTTGATTCGATACATTACATTTATAGTCATTTATCAAGATGCTTTTAGAATTAGGTAGTACTTTAGTTTAATATAGCTACTTCCAAACAGTCCTCATTTTTTGAGTAAAAATACAGAAAACAAAAAGTACAAACACATTTCAAAAAATAAACCGGACCACGCTAAAAATAAATAAATAAATCAAGTAATGAATCCTTCCATTTTTTAAATTCTCGGGTCATTTCAAAATTTTCTATTTCCTTTTTCTTCCAGAAAAATAAATATAGCAACATGAAATACTTTACAAGGGCAAATCTTTCCTTTGAGACGCATAATAAATCATAAATAAAAATCAAATAAATTTCAAGAAACTAGAAGGAATTCAAATTTTTTATGTTACTTCTCTTTCGAATCTAAAGTCAAATTTCAAAATCAGGTCACGAAAAAGGATATAATATAATGCATCCAATCAGGAAATTCCGGTTATCGGGAAACTTCTTGTTGTAGAACTGCGCAAAAAGTGCAATGATAATGATGATCGTCCCAATCAACAACCGAATGTTACTCATCCTCACGTCTTCAGGATACCCCTTGCTCTTCACGATCTGTTATCACAAAGACCCACAAAAATCGATAAATCAAAATAAAAAACTCCAAAAATCAATTAATCATAAATTGAAAGCGAAAACACATAAATGCATATGTATGTATATAAAAATTGTGTGGGTGTTTAGGTACTGACTGACCTCAGTGACGGATTCATCGAGGATGTGTTTGATGGAATGGTGATCCAAAAGATTTGCCTTTTTAGGGTTTTTATTAGAAGCAGTTTCACCCTTCTTCGTCTCCATTTTTCTCTCACGCTTCTAGGGTTTTTCGACTGAAAAATGGGCAGTCTTCTTTAACAGATACTGATATAGAAGGGAGAAGAGGTTATGACTCGGGGGAAGACTCGGTTGGTGGGGCCCGGTGGACTCGGTTATTTAGGCAGATTGTATTAATAAAAATTGGGAAATTTGCAATTTTCGTCCTCAACCTTTCAAATATGTTATTAATATACCCTTAACTAATTTTTTTAGCACCAAATATCTCCAATCTTTCAAGTAATTGTAAATCACGTTCCTATCGACAGATTTTGATGAATTTTCTCTTCTTTTTAAATAGATAAAAAATAAAAAAGAAGAAGCTAAAAGCAACAAAAAATAAAAGAAAATTGCAAATGAAGTCTCATAACTTTTAAAAAGTACAAAATAACTTTATCTTCTCCAAAAACCTACCTCACCCCATGGCCAAATTACCACCACCCAACCATGAGATGAAAAATCTAGCCATGAGATGAGCAATCAATCTAAAAGGGTCGGGCCAGGTTCTATTGTTTCAAGCCTTTATTTGAACCCAAGTAGTCCGTTGGAATCTGATGTAAGCAACTCAAGTGTTTCGGGTTATCATGTATACAAACCCATTGCAAGAACCGAAAGGATATCCCATTCAGATCCCCCGTCTTCTCAAGACCAGCCCACATCACTAAGCTTTTCCCTACTCGGATCCGGAACCAATCTCAAAGTCAAACCTTCTAATGTGAAACCCTTATTAGACCCAAATCCAAGAACTGTCATGTATTCGACCCAGATGATCCAACCTCCACCTCCACCTCCACCTCCACCTCCACCTCCACCTCCATCCATCTGTTCAAGTTCCTCAAGTGCCCCTTTCCCCATTGCCACTAATACAGACTATACATGCGAGCTATTAGTTTACCCCATAACCAACGCAATCGGTGGTGCCACAACAAAGGGAGGTGGAGACGCAGTTTTCAGCCAAGAATTCTTAGTAGTTATGCAAGAAAAATCCTAGGAATGAGGTGGGGGAATTACATGGCGGGGATTGACCTGAATGTATTTTGCATGCAGAGTGACCCGATGAAGTTTCTTTGTGTTTTTTAAAAGTTATGGGACTTCATTTATAATTTTTTTTATTTTTTGTTCTTTTTAGCTTTTTTTTTTCTATTTTTGTTTATTTAAAGATGCGGCCAAATCCGTCAAAATATGTCGATGGGGACGTGATTTGTAACAAAATACAAATGTTGGGATGTCTGATGCTATAAAAATTAGTTTGGGGTAGATTAGTAACAAATTTGAAAGATTGAAGACCAAAAGTACAAATTTTCCTAAAAATTTAGATACTCGAGTCAAATTTTAAAAGATTTATTTGTGTGTATGATTTTTCATAGATTTCATGAATTTAATTAGCAATTTATAAAATTTAAATAAAATTCATATTATAGATTTTAATGCATTCTTATGGATTTGTAGTATTTTTATTAAAAATAATAATCTCATTTTCACAATTACTCAAATTTGACTACCTAAAGTGAAGAAAAATTTCAAATTCTACCGTACCATTTTAAAGTCCATTTTTTATTTTCAAAAAAATTTCTAGTCAAAACGAGCAAGTTATTCTAAAATTAATATTGGCAACTCAACTCACCATAAAAATGCATCATTTTCTTTGTTATGAAATAGACTAATAGCCTTCTAAAAAAATTAAAAGTAAACAACTAATTCATTCCCACCATTAAAAAAAAGAAAAAGAAAATGTAAGATGACTATATAGATTGTTTTAATTATTTCAGTCACAAATAACAAGTCTTGAGACATTAAATTTAATGCGAACATATATTTACAATTTATCTTAAAGACATAGTGTGTGTTTATCAATAATACAAGTAAAGATATTACTTATCTAACTTAATTTTACTTTACTACCATAATAAAAAAAAATTACTTTAAAGAATGTAACATAATTGTATATGGTGGATTTTAATAGAGTTCGTAACATGTATTACTGATTTTTATTTTATTTTTTTATTTTTACTTTAATCTCTCGTAGTGCACAAATTGGATGGAAATTTTTGAGAAAAACAAAAAATGATATAAATTTTGACTCAATCGTTCAAAAAAGAAAATTCTAACTTTCGATTAGAAAAATAAGATAACCTTATCGTTTATTTTTTAAAAAAAAATCATAGATTTGTCTAAACACAAGTTATTCAATTTTCATCACTCTTCATTCACATTGTTCACGATATCTTTCTACATTTGTGGTGCTATATTAGTTCTTTATTCATTTGCATGCTCTCTTTGTTGTTCTTGAGTTTCAAAAATGTCTTTATCTTCTTCAAATCATGCTAATGATGGCAATGACAGAGATTAAACTTTATTGTCTATTTCAACAGAAAATTCATTCGAACGATAATCTTTGCAAAAAAAAATTGTGCAATCTTGCACAAGCTAAATTCCACTATCATGAAAGAATCACTATAAACATTTTCTCTTGTGTAACATGCTGATCTAAAGATTTGGGTTTCTAGTTCTTGTTTCAGTAGAATCTCATGTGTAACAGATAAGAAAAGTAAGAGGAGTATGATATCAGAAGAAACAATTCTCTAACAGTTTCAATCCTATTTCTGATAGAGAGAAAAGAAAGAGAATGTAAATATACCAAGTGCTTGTTTGGTCTATTTAAAAAATTAGTTTTTCAATATAAAATAGTCAAATATGTCATGATATGAAGGTAAAATTATGGTTAAATAAACTATTTTGTGTTGACAAAACCAGACCAAACAAGTACTAAGGTGTAAACCTAAAAGAGACATAAATAATAGGAAAATTGGCGTAAATGGTCTATAATATTTGCTCTTATTGTAGAAATGGTCCATAACTTTTATTTTTTGACACAACAGTCTATAATCTATGTGTTTTGGTGCGTAATTGATCTTTATTTAATGAAAAAGATTAAAATCGATTAGTTTTAATTAAAAAATTGTATAATTATATTTCTAACATTTGTCAAAAGTGCAAATAGGTCCGATACATAACCATATTTAATTTAGCATATTAAATAAATCATTGTAGTCATGTCAATTAAATTTTTCATAAAAGAAAAATGTAAAATTATTGCGCTTTAAGTATATGTAATTGCTATGTGATGTGAAAAATTTGAATAAAAATTAAGTTAAATAAATAACAAAATGACGTATATAATTTTATGACATTGAACCAATTTTATAATAATTTTTAATATAAAAATACTAACAAAAATTAATTTACACATTATGTGATCTTTATTTTTGAACGATAAATTAAAATATGAAGAATACAATTTGATCTCTAATATTTGTAATTAATAAATGAATAGCTCAATTAAATAAAAATATTTAAGCATCAAGTTTGTGACAAAGTTAATTTTTTTTTATGTTATAATGATAAAATTAAAGTTTAAATTTTAATTAACACATTTGTTAATAATTATGAGCTTAAAATATACAAAATAATTTAATATATTATTAATTTGTTAGTTTCTTTTAATTTTTTATAGAAAAATAAAAGTACTAGACTCATTTGCATTTTTTTGTAAAGGTAAGGAATTCAATTGAAAATTTCTCTAATTAAAAATAAGGGCATATTTATCTTTTTTCATCAAATAAGGATTAATTGTGTATCAAAACACATAGATTAAGAACTTATGTACCAAAAAAATAAAGATTATAGACCATTTTTGCACTGAAAGCAAATATTAGAGAACATTTGCACCAATTTCCCTAATAATAATCAAACATATCACACCTACTTAAAGAAAACCCACAATTAGCATCACAATTACCCCATTTGAAGCTCATTAAAATTTGCATTTTGTCCAAATTTGTTAGTTTGCAATTTTAAAATACCACTAAAATATTCGGACATGGGCCCGGCTTGAAAACATGACTACTTTTGCTTTTTGTGTGGAGTTCTAGTTTCACCATTGATTTGGATCTATTATGTATTTTGCCCAATTATTACAATCAGGGGCAAATCAATCATTAGGGTGTTTTGATTGGTATGTATGGAAAAGGGTGGCAAATGAAAATATTTTCTATGTAAGGTGGAAAATAAATTCTACTATTTAGGTGAGAAAATATTTTCATAGAAGTGGGTAAATATGTGCTTTAAATGCTTGTACCAAGAAAATCCATTTTATTTTCCATGTGCAATCAAACAACAAAGGTGGAAAATAAATTTTTTTGATTTGACAACATTTTCCATGGAATTGACATTTTCCATAGAAAATGTGCCAATCAAACACACCCTTAGCATGCTGGAAGGGGGTTCATGCATGGTGTGAGAATACCTAACTTTCGATGAAATATATTAAAATTTAGGTTTAAAATATCTAAATTTATATAAATTTTTAAAATTCATTTAAATTTAAGTTGATGACACTCTCTAATTTTTATAAAAAGATATCTTACACGAGGTCAGATTTACGGTCTCCAATAAATCTGGTGCACTATAATTTTGAAAGTTATCAAAATTTTAAAGATTGCACCTAAAAAAAATGTAGTGGGGTTTTGACACATTTAACACCACGAAATTGTATGAAGTGCAAAGATTTGATTGAGGGAACAATAAAAATTGAATAACAAATCTTGACCATCTTACACATCAGACAAGTTAGTTACATTTTTCACTTAAGGTACTACGCGTTGTTACGTGTTGAACAAGTCCACTTAACACTCCAATTAAGTTAATATAATATGCGATGTTATAAACATATCGATTTATAAAAACTTTACAAACATTTTTAAGAAAGCATAGACTTCCTCGAAGCGTGCTAAAAACATGTTAACGACTCTTAATAACGATACATGCCTGATGTGAAGGATCATACTCGATGCCCAATTATCATTATTAGAGATGCTTTGTGGATACACTAGGCATTTATATTAATTTTAGAAAATTTTGATTTTGAAAAATTTGTAGTGCCGTAAATTGTCTCTAGAACTTCTGGTTTTTGAACACACAAAAGCTCGAGAGAAATGGCGTCTTAGATTGTATACATTAAAGCATAAGAGCATCTCTAATGTATTCTATGGATTGCTATCTACGTGGCATCATTATTGGAAGACTTATGATCTACGTGACATTAATTTTTATTGAATAGACATTCAAATTCAAATTTAGTCTCAAATGCATTATATGGATTGCTATCTATGTGTATTTTTATTTTATTTAAATAAAAATAATAAATCTACATAGAAAATCTAACTTTTGCTGAGTCAACAAATCTAATGGAGTTTTTGAATTTTGAATTTAGACGAAGTTCTAGATATTGTCTATTTTTTCTTATCAACTTGACATAGTAGTTGACAACTTGCATTGGAGAAGATTTTTTTTAGATATTGCTTATTTTACTTATGTGGCCAAAAAAACAAAATTATAGCAATCCACGGTTGCATTAATCGTTTGACTCTATTTTTTAAATATTTTTTAGAAACCCTATAAATACCCTCCAATCCTCGTTTCAATATTACAAGATTCTTAGCTCTAATCTCTCATATTATAGAAAGACATGTCACTTCGAGCTATCGGTTATATCCTTTAATGACTTGTAGTTTAATGTAAGAAAATAAAAGGTAACGACGGTTAGTATATCATTTTTGATTAAATTGTTCATGCTAGTGAGGTATGTTAGAACATAAAATATATGTTAGAATATAGAACATATATATTAGAATATATTTTATATTCTATTATGATTATTTACCTAATATAGATTAGAGTTTTCACCGCTATATATATACCCATTGTAATTGTATATTTATTATGCCGCTTTGTTGAATAAAGTCGGTTTTCTCTTTATTTCTTAACATGGTATCGAGAGGCGTTTCAAAGGTCTTAGCCGTTAATTAGGAATCAATTTCATCGAAGTATAAATTTCCTCACCGAACTTTCAATCACCACCGGTAGAACCTTGCCACCGGAACTTTCACCAACGTTAATCATCGCCATCAACAACAGAAGTCGCCATCTCCGATTCTCGAGACCTTCTCGTGTGAAAACCGAGGTCACCAATCCAATCTGTATTTTTTTCTCAATTTCCGAGGTCACCACTTTCGACAACGATGAAGTGCAGACAGTCCGATCTCAGATATGTTTTCTCAAGTTCCGAGGTCACCACTTCCGACAAAGAATGCCAAGTCGCAACGGAAAGCTGCACCACTTCAGGCCGCTTACACCACCGCTCCACCGCTTTCACTGCGAGCGGTCCGCAAACAACGACTAGCGCGCACCACTTCCACCGCGATCACTTGAGTTCCGACCAATATGAGCGTGAGAATAGTTTTGTCCTTCGTGTTACTGATTTTTCTTGCATTGTGTACCCTTGATTCTCTATTATTTTTAATAATGGCAACTGAAAGGGACGATTTCCTTCAATCTATTAGTGTAAGATTAATTGGTCAGAATTATTCGTATTGGAGTACCGTGATGAAAAATTTTCTCAAAGGTAAAAAATTGTGGGGTTATGTTATTGGAACTATTGTGATGCCTAAAAGTACTAGTGTTACTTATGCTATTGATGTTGATGTTTGGGAGTCAAACAATGCAAAAATTCTTACTTGGATTCACAATTCTGTCGACCATTCCATTGGTGCACAATTGGCAAAGTATGAAACTGCTAAGGAAGTTTGGGATCATTTGCAGAAGTTATACACTAAGTCTAATTTTGCAAAACGATTTTAGTTGGAGATTGATATACGAGCCTTACAACAGAAAAATATGGGTATTCTAGAATTTTATACTGCTATGACATCGATTTGGGATGAGTTGGCTCTTACAGAATCGGCAGGATTGAAAGCATGTGAGGATTATATTGTTTATAGAGAGGAGCAACGATTGGTTCAGTTCTTGATGGCACTTCGTAATTCTTTTGAGGGCCTTAGAGGCTCTATCTTGCATCGTACTCCTCTTCCTTCATTGATTCAGCCGGTTAGTGAACTTGTGGGTGAGGAAACACGTTTGAAATCCCTAACGGTGAGGCATCCCTTCCTACTTCTAGTACTTGAGCTTTGGCCATGTCCCTCTCGACCATCTACGCAGAATCGAATGAGGTTATGTGCGAGTTGCTAGTGATGAGTGTAGCTTTTGCAAAAAAAAGGGACATTAGAAGGCTCAATGTCCTAAAAGCTACAATCTTTACAGAGTCAACAATGATCACAACATCGATTTTATCGTCCCAATGCTAACACAGTAGCAGCCATGCCACCTTGTGACTCACATACTCTTAGAGCACCTCCTTCTAATCCCCACTCACTACTCTCACCGAAAGGGCTTCAAGTTTCTTGCCACTCGACCTCATGCTATGTCAGCTTCTACTCATGCAGGTTTGTCATCCCAGAACCCCTTAGGTATTTCTTCTTCGTGGATCTTTGACTCAGGTGCCTCTAAACACATGTCTTCTGACTCCACACTGTTTGATTCCTTACACCCTTCTAATTAAATCATGTGTCTATTATGACCGGCCGATGGCACTCCACCGCCTTTGGTAGGGGTTGGTTACTGATAACACATACAATTTATCACTCTCCGATGTCTATTGTGTTCCAGCTCTTTCTTTGAATCTTATATCTATTGGTCGATTATGTGACTCGGATACTTAGTTCAATTTTCTTCTATTGCTTGTCATGTACATGAATCCTCAATCTCGTGGCGATTGGGATAGGCCATAGAAAATAGAGGTTTATATGTTTTGGACAATCAGCAACCACTGCATCTTCGCAACCTCTAGTGTTGATTTGTCGCCTTTTTCTTGAATTCTTCTTCTTCTAGTTTTTATTTGTGGCATTCTCGCCTTGGACATGTTTCGCTAGTCCTTTAAAATTTTTAGTTTCTAAAGGTCACTTGGGAGATTTGCAAACTCATGACATCTCTCGATTGTAGTGGTTGCAAATTAGCTAAATTTTCGCTTTACCTTTTCCTCAAGTATTTCTCGCTCATTGCACCATTTGACCTTGTTCATTCGATGATGTGGGGGCCTGCTCCTATTGCTACAAAAGGAGGGTCTAGATATTATGTCTCGTTTATTGATGATTATAGTCGTTATTGTTAGGTTTATCTTATGAAACGACGTTCTGAGTTTCTTTCCATTTATCTTTCTTTTCGAGCACTTGTTACATTCTGCATGCTGTTATTAAGTGCTTTAGATGTGACTTGGGTGGAGAGTATACCTCTATTGACTTTTCTACATTGCTTGCTTCTGATGGCACAATTCACCAATCCTCATGTACTGACACCCCACAACAAAATGGTATTGCTGAACGTAAGCATAGACATATTATTGAAACTGCCCGTTCTCTACTTTTATCTACCAAAGTTCCTAGTGAATTTTGGGGAGAAGCAGTTTTACTCTTGTCCACTTAATTAATAAAATTCCGTCCTCTCACACTTCGGGTTTGTCACCCTCTGAAACATTATTTGGACATCCTCCTGATTATTCTCTTCTAAGAGTTTTTGGGTGCACATGTTTTGTCCTTCGTCCTCAAGTAGAACGTAGTAAGTTGACTTCACGTTCTGCTATTTGTGTCTTCTTAGGATATGGGAGGGACAAAGGGTTATCATTGCTTTGATCCTATTAATAAAAACTATATGTTTCCCGCCAGTTGTGTTTCTTGAGCATATTCCATTCTTTTCTATTTCGATAATACTCATACCATGACTAAGGCTGATCTCATTCATATTGATCCCTTTTACGATACTACGATAGCTCACATTCCCTTACCCCGCTTGTTGTTGATCCGTCTTCCACTACAGTGCACGCATGCGCCAGACTCATAATGATCCTTCTCCTTCTATAGCCACCCAAGCACCATCCGAGATTGTTGATCAACCTCCTTCTCCTCGATATCCTCCACGTATTCGTAAGTCTACTCGATTACGATTTTGCTTATTCTTGTTATTCGTAATCTTTCTGCTGCTTCTTAACATCTATTCACAAGCTTTCTCGAACCTTCTTCCTATAAAGAAGCTATTCTAGATCCTCTTTGGCAACAAAGCTATGGTGATGAACTCTCCGCTTTACATAAGATGCACACTTGGGATCTAGTTTCATTACCTCGTGGTAAACATGCTATTGGTTTACGTTGGGTCTATAAAATCAAAACCAAATCGATGGTTCGATTGAGCGCTACAAGGCTAGGTTAGTTGCTAAGGGTTTAGTCGCAGATATGGTTTGGATTATGAAGAGACTTTTGCTCTGCTGCAAAGATGACTACTGTTCGTACACTTATTGCGGTTGCTTCGCTTTTTGCGGTGGAATCTCTCTCGGTTGGATGTTAAAATGCATTCCTAAATGGAACCCTTCGTGAGGATGTCTATATGGTTCCTCCTCCTCCGGCGTTTCTCATCATCCCGGATATGTCTCGCAAACTTAAGAAAGCACTTTACGGTCTCAAACAGCACCTCGCGCTTGGTTTGAAAAAATTTTCTCTTGTTGTTGCCTCTCTTGGCTTTACATCCGACCATCATGATTCTCTTTTTGTTTTCTAGATGCACTTCATCCGGTCGTATTTTACTCCTTTTATATGTTGATGACATGATTATCACCGGGTGATGATGTTAATGGTATTGTTTGCTTTAAAATCTGATTTGGCTCGTCGTTTTGAAATGAAGGATTTAGGTCATTTATCTTATTTTTTGGGGATCGAGGTTTCTTCTTCTCCTAGAGGTTATCTTCTCACTCGATCCTAAGTATGCAATCGATGTTATTGAGCGTGCTCGTCTCAATCGATACTAAGGCTCGTGATACTCCTCTTGAAACCAATGTTCGTTATTCACCTTCCGATGGTATCCTTTGCTCGATCCCAACTGCACTGCACTATCGTTGGAAGTCTCGCCTATCTCACCATCACCCGTCCTAATATTGCTTATCTTTGCTCACATTGTTAATCGGTTTGTCTCTCGCTCCGACTACTACCGCTCACCGGGAGTCGTTGTTCAGATTCTGCGCTATCTTCGTGGTACTTGTTTTCGAGTCTCTTATTTCCATCGACCTCTTCCTTGGAGCTCGCGCGATACTACGATCTTGATTGGGCGAAGAACCCAACCGATCGCAAGTCCACTACTAGTTTTTGTCTATTTTTGGGAGACTCACTTATCTCTTGGAAGAGCAAGAAGCAGAATGTGGTTTCTCGTTCTTCTACTGAAGCAGAGTATCGTGCTATGGCGTCCACCACTACTGAGATTGTGTGGTTGCGTTGGTTACTTGCGATATGGGTGTTTCTCTTTCCTCTCCGACTCCTATGTATTGTGATAATAAAAGTGCTATTTCGATTTCTCACAACTCATGTGTTCCATGAGCGCATCGAAGCATATTGAGATTGATTGTCATCCGATTCGCCACCATCTTCAAAGATGGCACTATCTCTTTACCTTTTGTTTCTTCATCATCAGACTTGTCGACTTTTTTCACAAAGTCCCATCCTGGTTCATCGCTTTCGTTTTCTTGACAAACTCTCACGCTTATTGTTGTAGCATCGTGAGTTTGAGGCGGGATGTTAGAATATAAAATATATGTTAGAATATAGAACATATATATTAGAATATATTTTATATTCTATTATGATTATTTACCTAATATAGATTACAGTTTTTCACTACTATATATACCCCCTTGTAATTGTATATTTATTATGCCGTTTTGTTGAATAAAGTCGGTTTTCTCTTTATTTCTTCACAATGTATTCAATATCTATTTACAATAAATGGTTTCCATATCTTCAAGTTTTGAATTGCCGTTGATAAGTGTAAATTTTATAATTATTTAGACTTTAGATCTCATGATTTTTGTAGGTGAGTTAATTGTTAACTCGAATATATGCTAAGTTGCTCTCGTTTTTGCATTGTAGGATGGATCTTGGTGCGAGGCCATGTTTTGGAGGAAGAATGAAGAAAGAAAAAGACATTTGGAGTCGAGGCCAGAAGGAGACAAAGGCAATGAAAAATGGGACAAAGGAGCATGGCGCGCACATGCCGATTCCTTGATGTTGAACACACCAACAGCGTGCACGCCAATGCTCGCTGGAAGTTGATTTTAACTTGAACTCTAATGATTTTAGATATTGATTTGGTAAAGTTTAAGGTCGAAATTGGAAATTTTTGGAAACCCTATATATATTGGGGTTAGAAGTCATTGAAATGGGAGAATCTTTGAGAAAAACACCATCACATATACATAAATTCGAGGGTCAAGCTTAGGATCAGATATTGAAGATTGAGGAAGGAGATATCCAAGGGAAGGTTGGTACTCGTGCTTCAAGATTCATCGCAAGTTCTCATCAAATCGATCTTTTGTTCATTGATTTGTGATGATGTACTTATTTTCGTACAAGTCAATGAGTGTATATAATTGGATGATGAGTAGCTAATTTCTTTAGTTCGGACAAACATGTGGCTTAGTTTAATTGTTTAATTTCAATTTTCTAGTTGGACTTTAATTAAGATTTGGTGTTGGTGGATTTAATTGATTTTCATTTATTTGGCTAGTTTATGAATTATTTGTGAATTTGTGCCTAAACCGAGAGGTAAAATATCAATTTAGCTCTAATGTTAAAAAAAAAAAAACACGAATTTATATTAGAGATATACGTCTATAATTTGTGCGATTAAATAACTTGGATATGTTAAAATTCACATGAAGATATAATGAATTTACTTATTTGAGTAAGTTTAATTTTATTTGAGAAAGATTGTCAAATAGTTTAGATAAATTCATTTGTCAACATGGATGAAATAAATTGTTATAGCTACGATGAAACCGTTAGTCCTAACTCCTTTAAAATCATCATTTTTTTCTCAAATCTTCAATAGTTGATCATGTTACTTTAATTTTTAGTTTAATTTTTAATTTGCAAAAATTTTCCAAATACTTTCATGTTCAAATTAAGCACTGGTTCGAATAATTTGTTGTGATTAATTAGGTTAATAATCATTAGCACAACTTTCATAGGAATGATATTCGATTCACTTTTATACTACTTGTCTCAATTACTTATAATTTTTCACGAAAACGGGTCTTACATTTTGCAGCCTGTCCATTGTCCATTTGTTGAATTTGAATTTGATTTGAAAGGTATCATCAAAATAGAAAACCAAATTCATAAGACTGTAATATAGATCTCAAGAGAAATTTCAATTTTGTGATTGGTTTTATTACAATTCCTATTGTTGTTTTCCGTACTTCTGTTGTTTCATTTAGTTCAAATTTGTATTGGTTCTCAGTACTAAGTACATGTTTTCAGCAATGGTTGAAAAACAATTTTGGTGTGATTTTAGTTCAATTCTCTATTGTCATGCAATTTATTCTCTTGAATTTCGGTCTAGCATGCACGAGCTAAACACTATTTCTTCATCCTAGTTTTGCTTGCAACATTCTTCTTATACCTTTATGTTAATGACATGATTTCTTCATATTATTTTGTTCTTTATAATCAAAGTTATTATTTCATGGTATAGATATTTATTTTTGACAGCAATATCCTCTTTCTTTGTCCAAAAAAGGCGAAATGTTACGTGACTCTTTTACATTCTTAAAAAAAGGCGAAATGGTACAAGACTCTTTTACATTCTTAAGCTTGATTAATTTTGATAACGCCCTTACTCTATTCCTTCATTGGACTCAGGAAGAGTGGGTCAGGAGCTACCTGATTTTCCGATTAATGACTAGAGATATGCTTGATTGGAAAATGGTAAAAAGAGTGCTCCAAGAGCTTGATGAGCTTTAATGCTACATGTTGATTTGTGTGTGAATATAATGTAGCAACTCCTCAAATTTAGGTGCAAAACCATTGTATTTTTGTAATTATTGATGATTATACTAGTCACACCTAGACTTTATTTTTATCGATTAAAAGTCATGTGTGTGACAAGTGCAGTAAATAAAATAGTGGTTCATTTAAACAAAATATCAACAAGAATTTCCAAAGAATCCATCTCCCATTAACAAAATCGGGGTTCATTTAAAATAATCAAGAACAGGTTTTGAATGTTTTTAACAACAGGGGCATGAAGAACTAGTATACACTACCACTACGTAACATTATATTATTCTTCAATTTTGAATCTATTTATTCCAAGGTATGACACCTGCTTTTGGAACGTAGGCCATAAGAGAACTTCTGCGGGACCTATATCCTGCCAAGATTATCATGAGAAACCGAGAATCGAAGTTATGTAGGCTTTGATTTCACATTATCAATGGCTCCACTTGTTAACAACCACCGAGTCCCCCGGACAAGTTCTTCCTTAACCATGAAAAGAACAGCAGCCGCAAGAACACTTTGTACAATCTTCGTTCCCATCCCATTGTAAATACGATAAAATCCATCATACCTTATCATCTTCATTATAGCATCTAAGGTGCCTGCACAGCATCAAAAACAGCCTCACAATCTTTTCTTCATTAGGGACGCACAGGGGTGAAAATGCAGAATGAAAGTATCTCAAGACTTGCCAATACAAAAAATCTTCCAAGTTTTTAACAATCTTTGACCGAGTATAATAAATCTTTTAGCTAATTAATGGATCAGATTCAAGCAAAATTTGAAAACTAGCATGCCCCTTATTTGCGCTTATATATCAAAATAAATATTAGTGGCCTTTTTTGACTGATGAAACCAAATTAGAAGTATAAATACAACCTTTGTATTGACGCCTTCTGTCTCCATTGGTAACTTGTTTTGCTTGAAGTCTCGCCTGCAGGAAAAAAGAAATAATATTCAGCTGCAAAATTACAATGAGCAATTGGACCAGAAGTTTGACTGCCACCTCATTCATAAAAATTGACATTAAAATCTTATGAATAATTATTATTTGTAGACGGATGATGCTAATTAGAACTCATGGAGATTTTCACAGTGAACACCTGACAGGGATACGACAGAAAAATACTCTCAACATTACTACCTTGAGAGCTTCACCATGACTCATGAGTAACTTTAGTTAGACATAAATATATAAAAATTAGAAGAGAAATGAGTTTTACCTTCACAACAAGGAGAGGATATGTTACGACTGTAGCTCCAAGTTTTGCCAAAGCTCCAAGCAAAAATATCTAGCCCAAATTTTATTACATTAGCACAAAAATTGTCATAGATCAAAATTAGAATACCGCTAGTGGTCTCTAACATACGGTAAGTTGAGAAACTGGCGAGAGATTACCTCCAAAGCAGTGACATCATTATTAGCCTTTCCACTTGAAGCGCGTCGCTTCTTCAGCTTCTTCAAGAGAGTTTCATACAACATAAACTGTATTGAAGGATTGCTCACCTGTGGGCAAAAGGGAGGACAATCAGTAATTACCCAGCAGTAGTTACTAGAGTCAATTCTCACGTACCATGATCAATGTCGGGAAAACCCCTTTCCAAAATCCCCAGACTCCAGCTTCACCATAGATTTCATGAATCTGCATGACAAAATATTCTAGTTATAAAACACGGGGCACATTATAAGTCATTCGTCTAAAATTCCTGTTAGTGGAGCGTGAAACAGTTTGTGTATAAAACCTCTGAGCTTTTAACTATACACAGAAACAAATCATTCAGAAAAAAATGGTTCACGTTTTTCTCTAGTCCCAAGTCAAAAATTAGCAACTCATTTTCAAATACAGGTGAATTGTCGCCAATCTCTTAAGACATTCAGCACATTCCAGAGAGTCTACAATTACAGGAAGAAAACCTGATGTAAAGGACTGGTATTGAATGCAATAAACCAAACACCTATTTGGGATCCCGGCTGGCAAATCCACAGCCTACGGTCAAAAGATAAATTAATTGAAAACTACGTAAATCTGATCCGTCTTCCTTTTTCCAGCATTACCTTAATATAACTGTTATAGCTCTTCTAGCTGACGCAGTTATTTAGGCACTATGATCTTTAAATGTGCTACAATGACTACACCAAAACATTCCTCTGATTATCCTACGCACATCTTTGCTCACTAACAAGGCCATTCCCCAACTATTCAACATATTCTCAACATCTGTTAATTGACATAAAAGTCTCATATTCTTCTCCAATCACAATCATGTTGACAAAAAACAAACCAAAATAAAATCTCTTATTCTCTAGTTGTGCAACTAAAATTCTTATTCCAAGAACACAGAGCATATTGAAAATCAGTGCACCAACCAGTGAGGTAAAGAAAAATTGATTTAGTTTCTGCAACTTTTGCTTTGCCTCTTTCCATATCTGGAGCAACAGTGACATGCTATGTCTGCTCAAATTTTCATTAAAAGATGCTTATGAGGTAAATAGTTGTACTTAAAAAATCAAAATTGATGCACAAGAACTCTAAAAATTTTCTGGTTCAAATGTTTGAGGCGTCCAAAGCAGAGTTCTTTCTGGGTGAAATATTCAATATATATTGAAATCTTCAAATGCTAGTTCTAGTAATACGAGAAATATGTTGCAAATGAATCTATGAACCATATATTATACAAACAAAATTATGATATACATACCACATTGCTAGTTCCATAAGGAGGAGGTTCCACTGCAGCAAGAATTACTTCTTTGGAAGATAACGATTCAGTATCGGAAGATAAAGATTCACTACGATTGGATACACTCTTTTTTGAATGAGTCTGCAAGATAATTACCAAGAATAACATGAAGATTAGTTCCGTTTCATAAAATTAATATACATAGTCCATTCTAATAATTTCATCATAAAACATAAATAAATTCATATTCCATCGAAGAAAGGTGCTTTTCTTTTACACGGTGATTCCTTTCCCTCCGTTTTGGGAGGGAAGGATGGAATGTACATGCAAAACACATGCAAGTCCTAAACTAATGAATAATTGAACATTCTAGTGATAAGCTCCTGAATGATAGTTATATGATTTGATTTAGTACAGCCACAGCCTCAAAATAAAATGATCCCAACAGTACCTGATTGCTCAAAGACGTAAAATAAAGATATTTTTTTAAAATTCCACGTTCAGAGTATGGTATTAGAGCAGCCCTCACAACTATAGCATAAATGAAGAAGATGATGAAACTAAGGATAAATCAGTATAAACTAATTCTGGGATAAGAAGAATTCGGGAACATATCAATATTTCAAATGACGAATGTAAGAAACCATTTTGACCATCAGTTCAAACAATAATGCACCTAATTTATCAAAGACCAACACAGAAGGGCAGAATAAGTTACCTGCATGCGAGTCACAACTACCCAAATAGGATTAGTCAGCAGCACATTCACGCACCTATAGGAAGGAAAAACTCAAGAGTTCACTGGTCTATTCACACATTACATGATGAGTGATATCACACATGGAGTTGTGGTTGGAGGCTTATCTAACTGGTGTACCACAAAACAAAGGAAAATTATTTGAAAAATTAAACATGAAAAATGATATGTAGAATAAATGTTAGCCTCTATTATAGTTGTTAAAAGTGCCTCGGCAAGCATCCAAGTCCAAAGCTAGGTGTACCCTGTGTAATTTTAGTGTCAAAGCGCCGACATTCAATAAAGCACGCAGATCCCAAAAAAAAAGAAAGAAAAGCACGATGCATGCTTTATTTATTTTTTTGTCTTTTTTCATCTTAACAGTTGCTTCTGTTTACTTTGCAAAGTGCTGTTGATTTTTGGCTTTGAAATGGAACCAGTTGCAGAAAGATGAAATGAAACTTATCTAAACATGCCTCAGCACTGATTTGTTCAAATTAGTGGTGGAATTAACTGATATTAGTCTAAATTTATTGAAAATTTTCTGTACTATTGAGTTTTACATTGTGACCAGAAAGTCTTGGGAGCTAGGAATGCTTTGCATTTTAATAATATTGATAAACGATGAGGAAAAAATCTGATAATATGAGTTTTAATTGTTATCCTCTTATTTTATTTTTGGGTTAATTTTAGCAACGGTCACTCAAGTGGTTAAAAAATTTCAAAACTATAACTAAAGTTCTTCCTGGTCACTTAATTTTATACGCTTACATCAATGGTCATTCTATTAACCACAATAACGGTAGACGTCTACGTGGCACCGTCAAACATGACGTGGCACAAACGTCGTTAATTGTGTGTGCCACATCAAAAAATAGCCCATTAAAAATAAAAAATAAATAAAACCTGTTTCTGCCAGCAAAAAAATGAAAACAAAAAGTAAAAATAAAAAAACCGGCATCACATAAGCTTAACGCGGTATTTACAACTTCGTGAGAATAAACCCAATAGCAAATTTATCTCTGGGAATAAATATTTTGCAAAAATATTAGCAGAATAAAGAGGGTTCACAAAGATAGATTTGCAATTGAGTTTACTCTCACTCAGTAGTTGTAAATGCCACAATGCACTCTTTTCTTTTTTCATTTCTTTGTTTGGTTTTTGTTTTGTTTTTTGTCTTTTTTTTTTTGGTTGGTAGAAACAAGTTTTTTTTAATAGGCTATTTTTTGACATGACACACACAACTAACAGCATTTGTGCCATGTAGACATCTACCATTATTGTGTTAACAGAATGACTAAAACTTAAGTGACTATTAGTGTAAGGGAAGAACTTTAGTGACAATTTTGAAATTTTTCTAAAACTTGAGTGACTGTTGCTGAATTAACCCTTTTATTTTTTAATCTTGTGTTTATATATTTGTTGTAACTACATTTCTTATCCTCATCTTGTATACCCCTATATATATTAGGGCTCATGTACCTCTTTAAAAAAGAGAGAAAAGTTATAATACATTTGCTTTCATGGTATCAAAGCAAAACTAATCCTAAGGTTTGTTGTGCATCATTAAAGAATTGTTTGTAGAGTTCTATCCCATCAGGCGCTATGTCAACCACTGCTCAAGAAACACCCAATCTCAAGACCAACCCTCCACCTACCACACCACATGCTACATCTCCTAATTGCATATAATGACTCATAAGTTGAATGGGCTTAATTATCTGCCATGGCTAAGTCCGTTAAGATGTTCGTCGTGGTCGTAGACGATATGGCTCTCTCATATGTTATCTCCCGGCCAAAGCCTGAGGATACCACCTATCATACTTGGGAGGCCGAAAACTCCATGCTTATGGTCAAGCTGGTCAATTCCATGGAGCTTGATATTGGCTGAGTATACCTATTTCACTCAGCAGTGAAGGACGTCATGGCTGAAACATATTTTGATGCCGAAAATTCTTCTGAGACTTTGGAGATTAAAAATCGTCTCAAGAGTGTTAAGAAGGGCAACCTTAGTGTGACATATTATTACAACACTCTTAAAGGTTTATAGCATGAACTCCATCAATATTGCGACATCGAATGGAGCTGACCTACTAATGGTCTTAAGTATGCAAAGGTTGTGGAAAAAGATACAATATATGAGTTTCTATTGGGACTGAACTACAACCTAGATGAATCTAAAGGGAGAGCATTGGGAAAGGAGCCCCTACATCCATCTGTGAGGTATTTGCTCACGTTCGACAAATCCTTATGTTGGACAATCAAAACTCACCTATTGCCCCATCTGCCATGGCAATCCCAAAAAAGATTGTGATTAGACGCTTAACAGTACTTCAAAACCTACCAAAAAAGGGAAGAACAGATTAGCCGTGCATGGTGTGATTATTGCAACCGCCCGAGACATATCCGGGAGAATTGTTGGAAGCTTAATGGCCATCCTAGCAACAGGGAGAACAATCGTGTATTTGACAAAAATAGTCGTGCCTTCCGAACTGCAACTAGTGACAATCATGCACTAGAACCGCCTTCCTACTCTAAGATCCAATTTGACCTCTTGCACAAATTTATGAACCTGAGCAAATCTGACACCACATCCGGCTCACTAGCACACTAAGGTAATCATTCCACCTTTGTCACACATTCCATGATTGTACCTTGGATCATTGATTCATGGGCAACCAACTATATCACAAGCCACTCTCATTTATTTATCTCTTATAATCTATGTTTTGGTCAGCAAAAGGTTAGAATTGTTGATGTTTATTATCACATGTTGCTAGTAAAGGTTCAATTCCAATTTCTAGTAGTATAACATTAAATTCAATTCTACATGTCTCGAATTTGTCCTATAATCTTTTATCTATAATCAAACTTACCAATGATTTCCATTGTGTAGCTAATTTTTTTCCTACTCACTCTGGATTCTAGGATTGGTTTCTGGGAGTATGATTGGCAGTAAAGTGGTCGATAGAATCTATTGCTTTATAAAGTCAGGCACCAAAGAAAGACAAGTTCAAGTCGTGAATAACGCCTCTTCGCAGTCGAGAGATGATGAGATCGTGTTGTGGCATCGTAAACTAGGGCATCCTAGTTTTCAGCATTTACGCAGATTGTTTCCTTTGTTATTTAAAAATAAAGATTCTTCTGAATTTAAATGTGATGTTTGTGAGTTTGCCAAACATCAAAAAAGTCATTTTCGTTCTCAATTATATAAGAAATCTTCTCCTTTGTTCTTATAGACAGTGATATCTATGGTCCTTTTCGCATACATTTATCGATGACCACACTTGTGTTTGTTGGGTGAACTTACTCAAAGAAAAATTAGACACCGCACAATGTTTCAATAATTTCCACTCAATAATTAAAACTCAATTTGGAGTAACAATACATATTCTTTGCACCCATAATGGGAAATAATACTTTAATGGAATCCTTAGGATTTTTAACTAATAATGGCATAATTTATCAATCCTTATGTAGCGAGCACCTCAATAAAATAGCCTTGCAGAACAAAAAAAACCGTCACTTGCTGGAAATAGTTAGATCCTTAATGTTCACTAATGAAGTACGTAAACACTAAAGACTTTTAGGAAAAAGCTGTTTTAACAACTTTGAATGCCAAAATGGGTTTTAAAATTCGCAACACCATTAAGTACTATATCTATTATATTCCCGGCTACAAAGCTCTTCACTTCATTACCACTAAAAATCTTCGGTCATGTCGCGTTCATTCATGTCCAAGATCACCTCCGTGCTAAACTTGACCCAAAAGCAATTCGCTGCCTCTTTCTAGGCTATTCACCCACTCAAAAAGGGTATAATTGCTTCAACCCCCAATCAAAAGAATGGTTTCTCTTTCAATGTGTCAATTTTTTGAGTCCCGGCCTTTCTTTACCCAAATTTATCCTCGGGGGAAGATTTCTAGGAATGGTGATGATTAGTTTTGGGAACCCACTCTTCCATTACAAGTTTTACCTTTCTTCCAGTTTAGTCTACTCCAAGTTATCATGCCACCGCTCCATTAAAACAAAGAATCAGTTGTGAAAGTGCCCAACACCTTGAACTACATATCTATTCTTGACGACCAACACAATAAAGAGTAGCAAGAGATCATTTACCACCTGAGCATGGCCATGAATCCGAACCAAAATTAGAGAAATGGAACGAACAAAAGCAATTCGTTGTGTCTTTCTAGGTTATTCGTCCACTCGAAAAGGGTATAAATGCTTCGACCCCCAATCAATGAAAGTAGTTTCTTTCTTTCAGTGTGTCATTTTCCAAGTCCCAACCTTTCTTTACCCAAACTTATCCTCGGGGAAAGATTTCTAGGAATGGTGATGATCAGTTCACGGAACCTACTCTTCCAGTACCAATTTTACCCTCCTTCCGGTTTGGTCCGCCCCAGGTTATCATGCCACCTCTCAATCAAAACAAAGAATAAGTTGTGAAGGTACGTATCTATTCTTGATGACCAGCACAATAAAGAGTAGCAAGAGATCATTAATCACCTATGCATAGCCATGAATCGAAACTAGAAATTATGGAAATGGAATGAACATAAGGTAATCTTATAATCAATCTCAAAATGATTAAGATATTCCCATTGGTCTTAGGAACTATGCATCCTATATCTTGTGTCCTACCACAGATTGTCACCGACCTACAAGGCTTTTACCTCTAATCTTTCCGGTATGGATATTCTAAGTTCTATTTAGAAGGCTTTAAAAGTTCTTTAATGAAGAAAGACAATGTTTAAAGAAATGCAGGCATTGTAGAAGAACAACACATGGGTAATAGTGGAAAAGCCTCAGGACAACAAAACTCACGTGGGATGCAAATAGATGTTCGCAGTTAAATACAATGCAAAAGGAGCTGGTACAAGGCATGGCTAAGGTATACACTCAAAACCTACAAGATCGACTATGAAGAGACTTTTTCGTTTGAAAGGTAAGGCTCGTTGTGCCCTACTTTCGTCGTTTCGTTTTTTTGTCTTCTTAAAAAAAATTACAAGCAACCCTGACTTATTTATCCTATATATGCCCCTAACTACTATTGCGTCGCCAACTGCTATAAGCGCTACACGCCACTGCAGTGTCACTGGCAATGTAGCACCGCTAACCGCCGTAGTGACACCACAAGTTAAATATTCTAGCTTCGCCCCTACATGTTGGGGTGTAAACTAGGAGATGTTCCAATTGATGCTAATCCTAATATTGGAAAAATACATGAAGGCAAACTAGTAGACAAGGAAAGGTACCAGTGATTGGTTGGAAAGTTAATCTATCTCTCTCATACAAGACCAAACATAGCTTTCTCAATGAGTGTGATAAGTCAGTACATGCATTCTCCAACAAAAGAACACATTGATGTTTTGTACAAAATTTTAAGGTATCTCAATCGAACTCAAAGAAAGGGACTCATTTTTAGGAAAAGTAATCATATGAAAAATTGAAGCATTCAAGGGTGCTGACTAGGCTGGTTGTATAGCTAATAAAAAATTTACATCTGGGCTATGTACTTTTGTTGGAGGTAATTTGGTAACTTGAAGAAGCAAAAAGCAAATAATGGTAGCAAGAAGTAGCACTGAAGAGTTTAGAGCGGTTGGTCAAGCCGTCAAGGTATATGCGAACTTTTGTGGCTAAAGAAACTTGTTCAGGGACTAAAAGGGATGGTCGAAATACCTATTAGACTCTACTATGATAACAAGGCAACTATCAGTGTTCCCGCAACACAACACGACATGACAAAACACAGAGAAATTGATAGACATTTTATTAAGGAGAAACTGGAAGAGGGATTAATCTGTATGCCATACATTTCAACTAAAGATTAGGCAGCAGACATCCTAACTAAGGGATTACAGAAACAGATTTTTGAATCGATAGTTGGCAAACTGGGATTGATGGATATCTATGAACCAACTTGAGAGAGAGTATTGACTATTGATAATCAGGAAAAAAATTGATAAGATTAGTTTTAATTGTTATCCTCTACCTTTTTCTTATCCTTATCTGGTATACCCTATATATACTAGGGCCCGTGTATCTTACCGATTCTTTCTACTGAAACTAGCATTTTAGGTATAATCAATTTTACTAGATAATCAATCAAGACAGATCTCCCAAGCAATGAGACCATTTGTTGAACACTTCCAACCTGAACCTTGCTTGCCCAAGGAGCTCAACTTAAAGCAGAGTTTCGAGTAAAAGCAAACATGAGAATAGTTGCAATATGAAATCCAAAAAACATGAGTCGGGTTTGAGCTTTAGATGAACCTGAACTAGGCTGGGAGCATTTAAATTTATATGATATATTAATACAATATACATAATTTTTTTAAAATAAAAAACTAGTGGCTTAAATCGTATTCTAATGTCTAGTGTTGCTTTGCTTGTGAAATTCGTCATTTAACAAGGAGAGCTCAATTAGTGCCTTACATCACAATAATTATCAAAGTTTTATAGCCAAAGCTCACAAATGGAATGGATCTAAATTTACCCATGATAACTTGTATAACTTCGTCAACTAAACTATGCTCTCTTTTCAGTAGAAATTTGAAAACCAGAAACACATAAACGCTCCATTTCATAGTTCTTTAAGAGCGAAAAAAACATTATTCTTTTCTTCTTTTGTCTACTCTTCAAACATGAGACGTAACATATGCTCGTCCAAGCTTTCACAAACTTGATCAAGACCTTGTGAATGCTAATGAGATGAGTTAGATAAAAAAATTTACATTGAGCCTAGAGTGAGCCTATGAGTGTCAAGATTTAATTGGAAAAGCATGAGCCTCCATGTCTGGCTCTTAGCCCAATCGACAGGCTTATAAAGTACTTGAATCTGGAAGTTATCTACAAAGAAGAACTAGTGA
Organism: Forsythia suspensa; assembly: GCA_023638005.1. NCBI lineage: Eukaryota > Viridiplantae > Streptophyta > Magnoliopsida > Lamiales > Oleaceae > Forsythia > Forsythia suspensa. The sequence goes on from CM042666.1 coordinate 34,368,546, forward strand.
ATATATAGAATTTAGACTCCATATGTAAATGGTCCTGGACAGTAATGGCAAGAATTAAGTAAATACCAAGTATATAGGAACAGGACACTAACAAATTTCATATTACAATTTACAACTAGAACAACCGTGAATTGAAAGTAATCCAGCAACAATTATATTACCCAGATAGAGCGGCCACCACAAGTGATGAGAACATTCCAACTGATCCATCACCGAAGCCTTTCTTCTTACGTTCGAGGGCAGTAGCTTCGGCCTTGTTCCTGAATATTTGATAGAAATAATAGTAAACACCCTGTACCATAAAAATTATAATTGCATAAGAAACCATAAATGTAGATTGCTAATGGTCATATTTTAGCTATCAGGGAAATTCTGCTTTTCTGGGGAAAGGATACGAGGGAGAGAAGTATGAAAAATAGAAAAAAAGAAAAAAATCATTCCCTGTACCATAAAAACTATAATTGCACAAGAAACCATCAATGTAGATTACTAATGGTCATATTTTAGCGATCGGGGAAATTCTGCTCTTCTAGGTACGAGGGAGAGAAATATGAAAAAAAAAAATCATTTATTTGTTCATCATCCATTTACATTATTACAACAGTGATATCAGCACTAAAATTACTAGTACCACACACTAGGTTCAAGAACGATGAATTTTACACAAAGGTTGCCACATAAACAGACAGACTACACATACTTTCTTCTAATAAGCAGAAGTTCAGAATACCAAAACCAATGTCAGGGTTCGACTTGGCACAATCATTTAAGTGGGAATTGAAAAGTGTGTTATTAAAGTGAAGTAGGTCGTAAACTAGGTCGCAAGTAATTCCTTTTTCTTTCTTTTTTGGCTATTTGAGGAAGCATTTAGGAAGATGGACATCAATCTGTTACAGCCTAAAACATAAAAGCATTAGTTTGGAAATGGCCTAAGCAAATATAATCATAGACGCAAGCCTTGGAAGCCAGATGTATAGTTATTCAGCTATTATTGTAAACTTTAACCTAGCATACAAAGTTCAAATTAATAAAATGAGTTGAAGGTGAAATTCGTTATCACTATCTTGGTTTGGTTAATGAAGAAAAATGATCCAGACAACGAAAATAGAAGGAAAATAAATCATAGGGAAAAAAAGAAGCAAAACTGAGCACGACAGCAGATTTATTTTTTTACCGAAAACATGGTTCCACTAGAAACTTTTTATGGAAGTGGGTAACCTTGATTTCATCACTATCTACCCCCGTATCAAATTTGAATTTTTCTCATCTAATTTAGATTCTAAGCAAACAAATATAAACTTCATCGTGTATTTATTTTGCATAAAATCAGGGCTCTTGGACTGATATTAAGATATCAGATTCAAATCTGATCGCATATTTCTTCAAATCCCAAATAATTTCACTCCAATAACATCAAAGACAAGCACAGTATCAATACAGTCTCCACAATGTCCAGTCAACAACATCACTCTAGTACATCAAGTTAGGGCATAATTTTTTTAGAATTGGATAATTTAGCTTGCTTCAATATTGATTACTATTTTTTTTTTTTTGTGATACCATATGGGTGGACTATAGACAAGCAACTACCAGACTTAATGAGGGGAAGATAATTTGTCAAATAGTGTGTGCAACAAAGGCACACTTGCCAATGCCATGGGACCACACAATACCCATTCTGACAACTATGCCAATCAATTTATTGTCCCTCTAAGGCAGATCGCTGCTCCCCTACTACCTGGACAATTAGACCTTCCATCCTTTTACCAAACTTGAGAAACTAAATAAAACAATAACCATCACATTCATCACCAAAATAATTTTACTTAACATGCAATTTTTTTTTCTGGTCTTTTTTTATTTTTATTTTTTTTGGCATCGAGTATCAGTACACCGAACTCCAGTCCTACAATATACTACCATTGATCGCAACTCATTTCTATTTCTATTCTCAATTTCTTGCTTAATCCAGAATTGATGCCATCATTGTGAGAAAAATGCACGGCCGAATTTGAGCAATAATAAGAGAGTTGCAGAATAACTCATGAACGTGGCGCACATTAGCAGCAATTGAATAGAACGAGGTAAAATGAACTCACTTGAGATGCAGCAGTGCCGACCAGGGACGGAGTTAATCCTCCATACAGCCGATCCCATCCTTCTTGCTTCACAACCTACAAATAGATCATCATTTCTTTACTAATTCCATAAAAATTTAACAAACCGGTTCAAAACACGAAAGGAAAAAAAAAACACCTGACACATTTGTTCTATAGTCCCAAGACTTCTCTTCTCCTTCTTCGGATCTCGATCCGTTTGTTGCCGCGTATTCACCTACCACGATCAAATATCACATAAAGCACAATTCAACAACAACAAAAAAAAAAATAACTCAAAATGAAAAAATAACAAACAAAAAATGTTTAATAGATAGAATCAATCACAGTTTGGAGAGGATATGTAATGAGCTGAGCGATTATGCCGCCACCGGCACCAGCTAGACCATTGATCAAAGCGTCTGACATAATTTCCCACGATTAATTGGAGGAGAGCAAGTTGGAGGAGAGCAAGATCTAACAGTTGGAGAGAGGGATTTTTTGGGGAGTAGACTAACAATATACGATTTTGAATGCTGCAAGTGAAATAAATTGAAATGTAAATTGAAGCATGCAGGAAGTGCTTCGCTATGGAATAGACTGACTTTTGGTGTTGCGTTCAAGAAACCAAGTGGGGGCGAGAAATGGGCAGCTTTTGGGCCCCCCTTTTTTTCCAATTAGTAAGATTATTGATCACCACCACTGGTAATAATCATAAATTTATAACACATTGAATGATATATCATATATGCAATAAAATTTAAGAATGATATATGCAATAAAATAAATTTTATCTCTATATATTTTATTGAACCTATCATTTAATATCAACACATTTATAATATAGAATTGTGATAATCACCGGTAGTGTCATTATTATTTTTTTCCTATTTGGGTAACTTAATTTTACTATTTACAATATAGAATTGTGATAATCGCTACTAATATCATTATTCTTTTCTGATTTGGGTAATCTAATTTTACTTTTTGGGTAATCTAATTTTACTATCTTTATGACTGAATCTGGATTTTGGGTGAAAAATAATAGAGAATATTAGGATATCTACTTAATGTATATTTGATAAAGATTTTTGGAGATTATAAGAAGTGTGTCTTAAAAAATGTGTGGATAAAAAGTAGATAAAAATTGTACGTCCTAATAAATATGTGGATAAAAATGATGTTTGATTAACTTATAAGTACTCACACACTTATTATTAGTTATAATTGAAAAAATAAAATATACTACATTGTTTTAAAATTTTGAAAAATATTGATTACTCTACAAATGTATTTGACAAGCACTGGATATTTATAAAAAAAATAAAAAATCATTAATTATGAAGGAATAATTAACAAAAATTTCTTAATTTAAATGACCAATAATAAAATTATTCTTATGTCTCATTTCAATTCACATTATCGTTTTCTTCATTTCTCAGATTTTATAAAACTCTACTCTCTTCACCATATTAGTTTTACGAGTCTCGATTATTTATTGTAAATTTCACTTAGTTTTATATATATTTGTTTTTTAATTGTAGAAAGAGATAAATTCTATACGAAAATTTGATTATTAGAAGGTAAAATTATAATTCTTGTTTTAAGCCAATCTTGAATTAGTCCATTTTTGTGTAATAATATTTAGACAATAATCTATGTGGACCACATATCAATAATGCCTCAACCATTGTACTTAAGAGTCAATCTTGACATGCATGTGATGTGAGTTGAGCAATGCTAATTCAATGAATCAATTAGGCATATGGGCAGACACTTCACAATATTTAGTTTCTTCTGATGAGAATCGACTCAATTTCTAGACAATTGAGTTGGTCGCCTAACACCTCAAATTTAGTTAAGGCCCCCAAAATTTTAGGAAATTTATTTTCAAATAGTTTTATTACCAAAACTTTCTGAGTCATATTTTTTCCTTATATAATAATTAAAAACATTTATTTTTATAAATTTAATTGATCGACAAAAATTCTGTTGCAAACTAAAATTATAAAAATTAAATATTATTGACAGAAAAGTCTTTGTAACAAAATAATAACTTAAAATTAAAAACATAATTTTTCGTCGATGATGATTTAAAAAATATATCTTAATAAATTTAGTGTATTGATATAACTTCCGTCTTTAAATAAAATAGTAGAATAGATAAAATATTACTTTCAAAAAATTGTATAAGTAACTAAATAAAAATAAAAATAATAAATCGAAATTACTAGAAAATTCTCAGTTTTTAATATTAAAGAATAAATTTTTTCATAAATTTAATTTATCGACAGAAATGTTGTTTAGAAATATGTTAATAAAAATAAAAAGTTAAAAGTTAAATATTAATATTGTTAGAAAAAAATTTGATAATATTAATGTTAGAAAAAAAACTTATCTGATATTAATATTATAAATAAAAAGTATAAAGATATCTTAAACTACCGACATAATATTTGGTCACTATCTTTAAAAATATAATAAAAAAAATTAATTTGTCATTGGTAATCACTGACGTAAGTACGTCTGTGATAATTAATGAAATTAGTGTCAAAAAAATTATCAGTGTCAAGAACAATTTTTCTATCGGCGATCATCAATTGTAGTATCGTCGATGAATGCAGAAGAAATTGTCATCTATAATGGCCGATGGAAGCGTACTCGTGATACCAGTTTTGAAAATTTCATCGGTTATCGTGACACCAACAACTTTTCTATTTACAATGACACTACTTTTGTATTTGCTGATGAAGGTGCATCGGTAATAACCGATGATTAATGACGTCCGAAAACACCAACAAATTTTGATTTCCATCAGGTCACTTAGAATAATACTGTTGACGCTCATCGACGAAATTATTGTCAGTGATTATTTGTTGTATTCACATTTATTATTATTATTTTGACAAAGACCCCATCAAATTTTTTGCTTAATTCGTCTCTTCTACTAATTATAGAAAATTATTACTTAAGCACTATAATTGTGAGAAAATATCGCTATTAACTTATCATCTGCAAGTTTTTTTAATTTGCACTATTTTTCTTTTATCTTTAAAAAATAGCAAAAAAAAAAAACATCTCTATTTACGAATTTCGTCCAAAATGTCTATTAAAGTGGTGTAGAAATACAATATCACCTTTAACTTTAAATAAACAAAAAAGAAACAAAAGAAAAAATAAGAAGTAATCTTGACCCCACTAGGAATGGTAAAAAACCAACGACTCGTGCCACGCCTACTCACGGATAATAGGGGTGGGAAAATCAGCACCACCATGGTCCGGGTGGGTCCGAGGCGACCTAACTTGCCCCTACAATTTTATTTTTTTTAAAAAAAATCATAAAATGTATTAGAAATTATAATTTTCACTACAAATAGACTAAAGAAGAATCGAACCTAAACTACCATTCTTAACCACTACACCATAACCTCAATCTTACAATTTTTTGTTTTGTTTGGTACAAATATATAAAAAAAAAATTATTTCTTTTTTTTTAAATTATTTTTTCAGTTTAAAAAATAAAAATAAAAATTCGCGAGACGGTTGATGAATTAGAAGGTCGCCTACCCCGAATTCGCGGGTCATGGGGCGGGCCGACCACCCCATTGTCATCCCTAGACCCACCAACCCACCCACCATTACCATCACTATTTTACTATCTCGTGATAGCCGTCCCTCAACATTAGGGATGGCAAAAAAATCCGCCGCCCCGGACTCGCATCACCCTGTGACCCGCTTCCTCAATTTTTTTTTTAAATCATAAAATATAGTAGAAATTATAATTTTCACTAAAAATAAACTAATGAAGAATCGAACTCGGGTTGAAACTTATAATTTTCGTGAGGCAGTCCCACCCCGAACCCGCTCCATTGCCATCCCTACTCAGCATCAGCACTACCAGCTATATTTACATAAACAAATATAGACCCAACACACAAATATAGACTCAGTGAAACATAAACAAATATAGACCCAACACCCTTCGCTGTCATGACCTTCATATTTCAATGGCTAATAAATTACTCAGATATTTTATATTTTCATTTTCTTTTATTACGTTCGCCAGTACAAAATCTCAGTTAGGCAAGTCATCGCAACATATGGTTGCCCATGCTAATTTTCTACCTCTTTCTATTTATGTTCTTTTTTTTCTTTATTACCAACGGCCATTGTTTTGATTATTTTTTATTTTTATTTTTCATTATGTCATTTGCTTTTTATGTGCTCTGTGGCCTAAATTATAAAGAAAGCCATGAGATCAATTGAACTGATCTCTCTTCCAATAGATTTATCCACGGCTATCGACATTTTGAGAGTAGATTTTGTAATATTCTTAATTAAACACACATTTAGTACCATGGGCTATTGTTTTAATTATTTGTTGTCAAATATGAATTGGGTCAAGTAATTTACATTTTTTCTGAGAGTTTTATTGTTCTGATTTTGTTCTATTCTTCTTGTTAATTTAGGAAATTCAAGTTAAATATTAGTTGGGTTATATGAACTGTTAATTTACAAGACGAATAATTTATGTTGATTGAGCTCGAATATTAAGTACAACTCAGTTGTGTTTGGGTTTAACATGGTATGGGATTTGCTTGTGGGCAAGATGGTGGTGGGGTCGGTGTTGGTTTTGTTGGTGGTTGTTGTCGCGGTCTTGGGATGGCGAGCAACGGTTTTGGGGCTTGGGGTGAGGTGAATCATTGACATTGAAAAATAAGACTATTTTTCAAATTTTTTAATTTAATATTTATTTTTTATGTTCTTTTTTTTTTTGTCCTTTTTGCATTTTTTTTTTGGTTTATTTAAAGTTAATAATAATATTGTATGTTTAGACAAATGTAACGGGCATTTTGGACGGAATCCACGAGTATGAAAGTTTTCTTCTAATTTTTGAAAGGTTGGAATGTATTGCGCCAAAAAAAGTAAAGGAAGGGTAGGCCTGTAACTTTTTCAAAAAGTTGAAGATGAATAGTGCAATTCACCATTTAGTAATTTAGAAAAAATTGTAAATCATCCCCAACCTTTGTAAAATGTAACAAATCTACCATCAACTTTTTTGTTTAGCATAACTCATCTCCAACCTATTAATTATGTAGCAAAACTCACCAATCCCTCCATTTTGGCCATTAAATGATGGATTTGCCCTCCTATTTAAATAAATAAAAATAAACAATAACAAAAATAAGAAAAAATTGTAAAAGAAGTCTCCCAATTTTTTAAAATATACAAATAAATATCACTTAAAATAATTTAATACACATTAATAAAAAAAAAAAAAACATTTCATCTTTCTCATTGAAGCTCACCCACCCACTCACCCCTACCTCACACCCACCTAGGGCCAAACACCACTATCACAAATACAATCATATCGAAGATGGAACCGCTACCTTAGAAAAATTAATTCATAAAAAAAATCGACATTCACGATTTTAATTTTGCGATCTAGAATGTGATTTGATTCTTACAAACGGATGATGGAGGGTTGGTTAGGTGCCCGGTGGTAGTTCTACGAATGAACCTACTATCAAATTTTTTCTTAATAAATTTTTTTAAAGTGGAGATAGTGTTGTCGCCGTCATAATAGCATTTACAGAGACGGTGTTTGGCCTTGGGTAGGTGTAAGGTAAGGTTGGGTTGGTATAGGTATGGCAACGGGACGGGGCAGGCGCCAATTACCATTCACATCCCGTCGAGGATTTTTATGATGCGGGGCAAGGATGGGGATTAAAATTTTCTATTTACCGTCTTGTTTAATTAATTAATTAATTTTTATATTTTAAATACGATTTAAATTTTAAAACATAAAAATAAAAATATTCGAAGCGGTTAAGAGAATTTGGGACAAGGACCATGATCCCTATCCCCACTCCAATTATCTAATGGGCGGGGCAAGAAGGGACGGGTCGGAGTCGGGGTATTTTAATTTTTACAAAGATTGTTGGGTTTTACAATCGGTATTACAGGTGAAATGTTTACTTTTTAATTTTTTTCGTTAATATGTATTTAATTGTTGGGTTAATTACACTTACAGTTCCATTCTTTCAGCTTTGTAATAATATCATAATTTTTATTCAATTTTATTCGCAGATGTCGTCCTCATCCTTTTCATTTTACTTGCACAATGGTCCCCAAATAATTTTTTAACAATTTTGCCCATAACTAAAATAAATTAAAATAACAGAAAAAAATACAATGAAAAAATTACAATTGAGACATTAACCTTTTCAAAAGTACAAATAAATTTTAAACATTTTTACTTTTTTTTTTTACAGATTTTCACTTAAAGTGATAAAAAATGTGTCATCAACTCCCAAAACTTCTAATTATGTTCACTGAAATGACATTTAGAGTCTGTACAAATTTCGTCCAATGGTCCATTAATTGACAAAAAAGCATATTCATGACCTAAATTTGACCAATTTAACAATGACAATAGTTTATTACATTCTATTATTCAAAATAATTTATAAAAAAATTAAAAAAAAATGAAAAGATATAAAAGAAAAACATCATATTTCCCACTACAACCCAACCTCACCCCTAAACAATAACAACCAGGGGGTGAGAGAAATCTCCCCTGGTCACGCGAACCAAGAAGGATATCTCCCTGGTTTGCGCGAAATCATCGGCGCTACCACACCCTACATTTACCACACTTCTTCCCTTACTTCTTCCATGATTTTCTACCCCTTCCCTACCGTCGCCAGAGCCAGCCCTGAGATTTAGAGGGCCTTAGGAGAAAATTTAAATGGGGTCGTTAATAAATTGAGATGTTTTAAAATGTAAATTTTTGACAGACTTACAGGCAAAAAATAATGATACACTTTTCTTCTTCTTTAACTGAATGGGGTCATAGTATTTCATTATAATTAGAAAACTTTCATTGGGTTGTTATATATATGACTAATCTCTTGTGTTCTTTATTTTCTACCCTTTTGTTTATTACTCCAATCCTAACTGTTGGAAAAATATGTGTCATATTTTTCACTTTTTATATCTTGGCTATCTTAATAAATATAACTGATTTTTAATGATAAAAGAGCAGGTCAATATTTGTGTTTCGATCGATTCGATCAACGCCAGATTCGATGATGACTTGATAGGCGAATCATTTTTCCGATCGACAAAAAGTCGCAATTTTATTCTGTTTCTATATTTGATATATTCTCGATTTCATGAATATTAATGATGTTTCATTTTGTAGGTTAAAGAATTTTTTATTCTTTTAGATTTGTTTAGGAAGGAAATATTTAGTTTCCTAAATTCTTTCCTACTACAAATCTAAGAAAATCTTTCTATATTCTTTCCTACTAATTCTCTTACCATCCTTGTTGCATATTCTTAGGTAAGAAATAATTCCTAAATTGATCTCTACTTTAACTATAAGTAAGAGTGAAATCAATAAGGAATTAAGCTTTTGAGATATAATTTTGGTCTTGTATTCTCTAAGTAAAATCGGCCGAATTCATTGGTGGAAAACAAGACCCGATGCTTCATTGATTAAGTTGTTCAAAGGCAGCGAGTTCTTCAAGACATTGAAGAATAAAGGCTTTGAAAATATTTTTTGTGCTCTTGTTCCATAAGCTTGAAATCTGCCGAATACATTCAAGGTGAACAAGACATGGCGCTTCATTGATTCAACTTTCAAAGCAAAAAGGTTTTCTTCAAACTCATTGAAGAATCAAGAACTTATTGGTGCTCAACGAACAATTCCATATCTTGCTCAAGCTACTTGGCGTGAAGTTAAGAACGGGGTTCTTAATCCAAGTGGTGGTTGCGGTCAAGTACAATAGGGAAGTGGCGATAAAGTCAAGACCGGTGGGTTTGATTCCACTTCATCAACAAGTCAGAAGAAGAAGTATCACAGGGAGTTGATCTGTTTTCTTTTGATTGTTATTTTGTTAATTTTGTGAAATTACAAAAACCGATACTATTGTATTTTTGAACAAGATTATTAGTGGATTGTTTTTACCCATGGCATGGGGGGCCCGTGGATGTTTCCCTTAGGGTTTACCACGTTACATCTTGTGTTCGTATTTAATCCTTTAATTTCCGCACTAGACAATATTAGGAAACGAACATCATTGTTGTCGAGTCGAATCATTATCTCTATATCTTGCCGCCTCGACTACATTACTCGCCCATCGCTTGTTTAATTAAAATTAAAATTAGTGTTTAATTTAATTAATCTAGATTTTAGAACTTTCACTAACAATTTGGAAAATCGTTTTGAATCATGATAAAGAATTCTATGTATACTGATTTAAAGGAAAAATTGCACTCAAGCTTACAATTTAAAGACTACATTAAGGTAGATAATGTAGGTTAGATTTGGACTTGTTTTCTAAGTAGGCTTCACATGTAAGTATACTAATTTTTTCTAAAAAAAAACATTTGAGCCAAAAATTTTGGGTCCTAAATAGTTGGAGGGCCCTAGGCGGTTGCCTAGTCGCCTGTGGGCCAGGACCCGCCCGGCCGCCGCTCTTCCTCCCACCTCCTCCACCTTCGGCAGTCCCCTTTTGAAGAATGCGCCTTCAAAATCCCCCGCCTCAACAACTCTTACCTATACCAAGCCCTTTAGAAAATTTCCCATAATCAAATCTCGTCCCCTTTTTCATAGATTTCTTCTGCATATGAAGTATATGAAGTCTCTTCAAAACTTGGAAATCCCACTTATTATTTCTATACTTCGGGTGCTTCTGGGCTTTGCCTTTTCTTGTTTATTCCAACTTTTCATGAAACCATTCCTAAGAACATCAAAGATCTGTTGGCGGAATTTCTGTGGAAGTGACCTCAAAACAGTAAAACAAGAACCGAAAATGGAATGGAAGAATTAACCGAGGCAAGAGTTGAACTCTTTGTCCTTAAGTCAAAATTGCCCATAGCGGTGCTTTCGAGAAACGGCAAATGACTCCCAAGATACAACGGCTTTCCTACTCGTGGTTGAAGCACTTCAAACCACAAGCACAACGAACCTGAAATAGGTTTTGTACTCCAAAAGATGAATGGAAATGAAAAACCAGATTTTATGCAATCTTCAATGCAATAAAAAATTGGTTCAAAGATGAAATGTATGAGTGTTTTATGTTTGCAATCGTTTTGTATCAATTATTTCTGCAGAATGGACGTTCACAGCCCTTTTTAACGTTGGAGAGTTGGTTGGAAACGAAAAGGAATGAACCAAATCGTACAACTCTTCAAAAGGACATGTCTGTTCACGCAAACCTATGCGATCGCATGGTTTAACCAAGCTCGCGATCGCACAAGACAAAAAATTAGAACAAGACTTCATCCAGAATAACCATGCAATCGCAAGGCTTTGCCTCCTCGCGATCGCATGGAAGGACCAAAATACACTCGCTAAAATTTTAGCCATATTGCGATCGCAGGTTTACATACCTGTGCGATCGCATGGTCAAACATTTGACCGATTTTGTCCTTTTTCGTAATTTCTCATTCATTCGATATTGGTTTCGAGATGCCAAATATACCCTTTAAACATACGATAAATCTAAATTTTTGTCGGGGCGTTGCCCCGAAACTGAGGGCGCCCCCCTCGACCCCGCGACCGACCGAGCGGTCGATCCCCGCTCGGGGGTGTTGCCCCAAGCGTCGTCGTCAGTGGCAAACAAATTTGCCTAAACGGATTGGGCGGGACTTATATATTTGGCTAAGATGACACGAAGTCACTTAGTTAATTTATCAACATTTTAAACCAATTTCCAACAATCTCCCACATGAATGGAAATTCCTTGATACGCAAAACACGATGCAAATGAAATGCAATAATATGCGAGACTCTAACAATGGAGTACAAACGACAAGTCATAGCATCAAGATAGGTAGCTTGTGGCTTTGAACCTTCTTTAGTTGAATACAATCGGATTTACTAGGCTAGTTGGTGAACACGATGTTTTTGAACCATCCAAATTGCTCGTAAACCCAAACAATTGTACCAACACCATAATTCATCTAACCAAATCGGTTCTCATGGTTGTGTCCATTTTGGCCCTGGACAACTCTTGGTTTCATAAGTGCTCTAAGAGAATTAAGCCTCGAATTTTCGTAGAAGCGGCCCCACTTCACACTTATATAGGTGATCTCTTACCTTTCCACTTCAAGGTTTTGAATCATTAAAAGTATGTATACTTATCCTTATACATATTTGACATAGCACTTTAAAAGTTAGGAATGGAAATAAGTGCTTTATTCCGAATCTTTTATAACTTAGTTGTCCCATTGAACCAAGATTTTGGGATCTCCAATCTACAAGGTTGGGTTTCCGTTATATTAATTCTATTCAATAGGCTTTAGGCCCATTCCCCTCGAAAGATGGTATACTTGATCTCTTGCAAGTCCTTTCGTCAAAGGATCAGCCAAGTTCTCTTTTGACTTCACATAGTTAATAGAGATTATACCATTCGATATTAATCTGCTTAATGGTGTTATGTCTCCGACGGATATGTCGAGACTTACCATTATACATACTTGTTTTGTGCCCTTGCTATTGCCGATCGATTATCGCAAATGTATATTAATTGCGTAAACCGGCTTTTCCCAACATGGAATTTCTTCAAAGAAATTACGAAGCCATTCTCGCTTTTTCTCCGGCTTTGTCTAAAGCAATAAACTCTCGATTCCATTGTGGATCGAGCTATACATGTTTGCTTAGACGATTTTCGTGACACGGCTCCACCTCCAATGGTAAATACATAACCACTTGTGGATTTTGAATCCTTAGTGTCGGATATCCAATTTGCATCGGATATCCTTCTAACACCGCGGGATATCTTGAGTAGTGTAATCCATATTCAACCGTGTGTCTTAAGTATCTAAGAACTCGGTTTAATGCCTTCCAATGTTCAACACTTGGATTACTAGTGAATCTACTCAACTTGTTGACTATTTGTGCTATATCTGGTCTTGTGCAGTTTGTAATGTACATCAAACTGCCTATGACTCGTGAATATTCCAATTGAGATACGGGCTCACCAGTATTCTTAGCTAAGTGTAAACTTAGTTCAACTGGTGACTTAACGGGTTTGTCGTCATACGCCTTAAATTTCTTAAGTATAGTCTCAACATAATGAGATTGAGATAATGACAAACCATCAGATGTCTTAGAGATTTTAATCCCTAATATTACATCCGCCACTCCCATGTCCTTCATGTCAAAATGTTTTGTTAACATTTTCTTAGTCGAGGAAATGACTTTTGAGTTATTTCCCATAATTAGCATATCGTCAACGATAGGCATACGATCACATATTCATCGGTGTGTGTTTTAATGTAGACACACTTGTCACATTCATTGATTTTGAAGCCATTTGACAACATAGTTTTATCAAACTTTTCATGCCATTGCTTGATGCTTGTTTTAATCCATACAAGGATTTTACAAGTTTACACACCTTCTTTTCATTTCCGATGCAACAAACCCTTCGGGTTGTTCCATATAGATTTCTTCTTCTAATTCACCGCTTAGAAACGCAGCTTTTAACATCCATTTGATGTATTTCAAGATTATGTAATGCATAATTGCAATCAAGACACATATAGACGTGATTCTTGTCACGGTGAATAAGTATCAAAGAAATCGAGTCCTTCCTTTTGTCTATACCCTTTGGCTACTAATCTAGCCTTGTATTTATCTATTGATCCATCCGATTTCAATTTCTTTTGAATATCCATTTACGACTTAAAGCTTTGTTTCCTGGAGGAGTTGAACCAATTCCCAAGTATGGTTATTCATGATGGATTCAATTTCGATACGTCATGACTTCTTTCCAAAAAGGAGCTTCGGAGTGGACATTGCTTCATCAAATGTCCTCGGATCATTTTCAAGTAAATTGGTTACGAATTACGGACCGAATGTCTTAAGAATTGCTGCCTTTACTACGCCTCGGTTCTTCATTTATTTGAAGATTATCGTCATTTCTATGTAAATTATCATAAGCTCGTTTCACCGAACTTGCTTCCTTTTCTTTACACGGAAATTTGTCTTCAAAGAAGACCGCATTTCTTGATTCAATAATCGTGCCTTCATGTACATCAAGTACTTCGGTTTATGAACCAAGAATCGATATGCACTACTATTGATTGCATATCCAATAAAGACACAATCAATTGTCTTTGGTCCAATCCTAACTTGTTTAGGTTTGGGTATTTGTACTTTGCTAAGCACCCCACACTTTGAGATATTTGTAGGAAGGTTTCCGACCTTTCCATAACTCGTAAGGTGATTCAACTTTACTCTTGTGTTGTATCTTATTTAGGATATGATTTGCGAAAGTATGGCTTCCCCACAAGTTTTGAGGTAAGCCCTAACTTATTAACATTGCATTCATCATTTCCTTTAGTGTTCGATTCTTACGCTCAGCTATCCCATTCGATTGAGGTGAATATGGTGCGAGAGTTTGATGAATGATTCCAAATTCGCACAAAATTCCTCAAATGGTGCAACGTATTCTCCACCTCTATCACTACGAATCATTTTTATTCGCTTTTCCAAGTTGATTTTCAACTTCGGTTTTGTAGTGTTTGAACACTTCCAAAGCTTCATCTTTGCTTTTCAACAAGTATACGTAATGAAATCTTTGTACAATCATCTATGAACGTGATGAAATACTTTTTACCACCTCTTGTTTGTACAAACTTTAAATCACACACATCCGTGTGAATTAGTTCTAAAGGTGTTGTTGTTCGTTCAACCGAATGAAAAGGTGCTTTGGCCGCTTTTGCCTCTACACATGTTTCGCATTTTCCATTATTAAAATGCATATTCGGAAGTACACTTAAATTCATCAACTTACGTATTGAATTAAAGTTTGCATGTCCTAATCTATGATGCCATAAATTAGATGACTCAAGAATATAAACGGAAGATGGCGTTTTATTCATAACTTTCGGTACAATAGTTAGGACATTCATTTTGAATAGTCCATCTTTTACATAGCCTTTGCCAACATACATATTATTTTTGGTAAGTACAAACTTATCCGACACAAAGACTAACTTAAAGCCATTCTTGCTTAACAAAGAACCTGACACAAGGTTCTTGCGAATATCCGGTACGTGAAGAACATTGTTGAGGCTAAGTTCCTTTCCCGATGTCATCTTCAATATCACTTTGCCTTGTCCTTCCACTTTGGATGATGAGGAGTTCCCCATAAACAGCTTTTCTCCCTCGGTTGGAGTGTAGGATGTGAACATATCCTTATCAGCACATATGTGACGGGTTGCACCCGTATCAACCCACCATTCCATGGGATTTCCAACGTTGTTGCATTCTGAAACAACCGCCGATAAATTCATGTCAGATATACCATTTGATATGGAATCAGATTCGGCTATGTTTGCTTGGGCTTGCTTCTTTGGTTTGCGACAATCAACGGAGCGATGTCCAGCCTTTCCACAATTGTAGCAATTGCCCTTGAACTTCTTTGCATTCTTCTTAGAAGGTTCAACAGAATGCTTCCTTTTCTTTCCTTTGTTGTTGTTGGATTCCACCACATTAGCCCTTGATTGTGGTATGCTATTTCCAACACGCCTGTCCGAACTTCGATTGTCTTCCTCAATCCTTAGTCGGACCACAAGTTCTTCAATATTCATCTCCTTGCGCTTATGCTTGAGATAATTCTTGAAGTCCCTCCACATGGGTGGAAGTTTCTCAATAATTGCAGCCACTTGAAATGATTCACTTAGAGACATATTCTCCGCATGAATGTCATGAAGTATGATCCGCAACTCCTCGCACTTGACTGATTCACGGCTTTGAATCTACCATCTTGTAGTCCAAAACCTTCCCACGATGAACTTCTTTGTTCCCGCATCTTCGCCTTGTATTTCTTTTCCAAAGAATCCCACAAATCCTTTGCCGATTGCTTGGAACAATACACATTGTATAAAGTGTTGTCCAACCCATTCAGAATGTAGTTCTTGCACAAGAAATCTGAATGTTTCCAAGCATCCAATGCAATCAATGATGCCCGATTGTTTTCCCCATCTTGAATAGCGGGAGGATCCTCTTTCAAGAATTTTGCCAAGTTGAGGGTCGTGAGATAGAAGAGCATTTTCTGATGCCATCTCTTAAACTCAACCCCAATGAACTTCTCCGGTTTTTCCCCATGTGGAACGGAGCTTGAATGAACAGTAGTAGGGGTAGCCACAACCGGAGTCACAACCGAGTCACAACCGGATGAATCACACCGGTGGGATACTTCCTTCAGAAGTTCCCTCATTCGAATTCATTTCTGTTTACGTAAAACAGAAGATCAACCAAACCAAATACTTACCACAAAAATACTGCAACGAAGATTTTGACTTAAGATTGTTGGCGGAATTTCTGTGGAAGTGACCTCAAAATAGTAAAACAAGAACCGAAAATGGAATGGAAGAATTAACCGAGGCAAGAGTTGAACTCTTTGTCCTTAAGTCAAAATTGCCCCGCAACGGTGCTTTCTTGTAAACGGCAAATGACTCCCAAGATACAACGGTTTCCTACTCGTGGTTGAAGCACTTCAAACCACAAGCACAACGAACACGAAATAGGTTTTGTACTCCAAAAGATGAATGGAAATGAAAACCGATTTTATGCAATCTTCAATGCAATAAAAATTGGTTCAAAGATGAAATGTATGAGTGTTTTATGTTTGCAATCGTTTTGTATCAATTATTTCTGCAGAATGGACGTCACGCCCTTTTTAACGTTGGAGAGTTGGTTGGAAACGAAAAGGAATGAACCAAATCGTATAACTCTTCAAAAGACATGTCTGTTTCATCGAGAACCTGTGCGATCGCATGGTTTAACCAAGTCGCGATCGCACGCGTGCAAAAATTAGAACAAGACTTCATCCAGAATAACCATGCGATCGCAAGGCTTTTCCTCTGCTGCGATCGCATGGAAGGACCAAAATACACTCGCTAAAATTTTAGCCATATTGCGATCGCAGTTTACATACCAATGCGATCGCATGGTCAAACATTTGACCCGATTTTGTCCTTTTTCGTAATTTCTCATTCATTCGATATTGGTTTCGAGATGTCAAATATACCCTTTAAACATACAGATAAATCTAAATTTTTATCTGCCCCCTCGACCCCCGCGACCCGACCGGGCAGGTCGATCCCGTTCGGGCGTTGCCCCAAGCGTCGTCAAGTGGCAAACAAATTTGTCTAAACGGATTGGGCCGGGACTTGTATATTTGGCTAAGATGACACGTAAGTCACTTAGTTAATTTATCAACATTTTAAACCAATTTCCAACAATCCCCATGATTATATAAAATTTCCAAGCACCCCCACCAATTTATTCTCAAGATTTTCCAGAAGTTATGTTCAATCGTGATAGTAGAGTATACAAAATATTTTTAGAAACTGCTATACACAAGGGAAAATCATTGGGTTGGGTTGGCATGGGTTGGGTTGGGTTGGGTTGGGTTGGGTTGGGTTGTTGGGAGATGATGTTTTTCTTTTATTTTTATTTTTTTTCTTTTCTTATTTTTTTAAATTTTAA
This sequence comes from Forsythia suspensa, assembly GCA_023638005.1. NCBI lineage: Eukaryota > Viridiplantae > Streptophyta > Magnoliopsida > Lamiales > Oleaceae > Forsythia > Forsythia suspensa. Next base: position 34,386,162 of record CM042666.1, read on the forward strand.
AATAAAAGATTTATGATTTATTTTCGCTATTAAAAATATTATAGACCTCAACTACAATTTTTTCATTTTATTTTATTTTTAATTTATTTAAGTTAAGGGCGACATTTTCTTTATCAAATTACATTCGAGAAGAATTTTTTCAAACATTATCTTTTTTATTTACGTAACAAATATTTTTTTCGCTATCCACTTAAACATTGGAAGGCTGTAAGTTGAACTCGTTTGCACACGCAAACCTAAATTTCCACCATTACTTAATTCTAATAGGTTATATGGTGAATTTCTTGTTAAGCAAACCTACTGGCCTTCAATCTTCAACTAAGATTGTGTGATTTTTTTAAAAAAAATAAAAATTCATTTGCTAATTATGTCAAAAGCTTAATAAGAAGTATACTTTGTCAAACATTCTTGAAATATCAATATACTTTAAAACGTTCATGGAATGTCATTGAACTTTCAAAAGTGAATCTCATATGCTCCTCCGTTACATTTTCATTTTAAAATAGAGTGACATGTGAAATTTACTTTTGAAAGTTCAATAGCATATTAAATTCACTTTTAAAAGTTCAATGGTAATTACATTAGCATTCTAGAAATATTTTAAAGTACATTAGCATTTCAAAAACGTTTGACAAAATATAGTGGCATTAAGAGTATTTAACTCGATTAATACGTGTTATCTTTTGTATTCAACACAATTTTCAATTAAAGCAACATATATTGCAAATTTGCAATAATATGTAACATTTTTATCGACGATGAACATATGAGATTTTTCCTACCACAAAGCTTGTTTGTTTGCTTATTATAACACCTCCCTTTGTCACCAATTTAGTTGAGTTCTTGCTGTAATTTGACTAGCAACCAAAAGTAGTAAAATGGAAAATCATAGAGAGAGGGAGGGGAGGGGGACCGAGAGAAAAGAAGAAGAAAAAATTGGAAAAAAAAAACAGAAAAAATAGAAGTGTCTGAGCCCGGGTTCGAACCGGGGACCTCTAGTGTGTGAGACTAGCGTGATAACCAACTACACCACCCAGACTCCGCTGACATTCATTGGTCCAGTTTAAATAATTCTTTTTAACTCCATATAAAGGTAACCCAATTGTTTCTACCTTACTTTCATTTCTTTTATTCTATCATTTTCTCTCCATATTTTCTTTAAAAACCAAATAAGTGCATAGAAAGTTGAAAAATATTGAATTTCGTATTAATGTTATGTTTAGTACAGACCATATAAAGAAATAAATATAAAATTACAATAGGTATACTATATAGATAGCATTCTAGCAGATGTATATTATTATTTAGGTTTTATTTGTATTATATTTATTAATATACGGAGAAAAGATGTGGTTTTAAGTTGGATAAGATTTTTTTTTTGCAAATAACATTATTTTGACTAAAAATTAATAAATACTATCCACCTTAATGATATAATATTATCTACCTATATTAGCTCCTCTAATTCAAATTTATGCAACTATTTCCTCTAATTCAATTTTATGCATAATTTTTAATTTAGTGTGCCAAACGTAGCTTAAAAGTATAATAAAGAGAATGAGATTGAATATCTATATTTGGTGAGTCAAATCTACTATTTATTTCAAATTATAAATATAAAGATATTGTTAAAGCCATTTTGAATACCGCTTCTCTATGATAAAGAAAATGAAATTAATAAAAAAATGTATTAGAAATACTCTTAAAAACTTGTTAGTCACTTTCAATTTTCTTTCAATTATTTTGGCTCACCACATGATTTTGTTATCGTCAATTAATACAGATAATTTAATTAAACAATTGCAATTATAAAAAAAAAAAAAAAGACAAGAAATCAAAACAAATTATTTACTCATCGTGACAATCAACACATATGCGACCTTTTTATCTTGCTTTTGAACCGAAGTCGTCACTTATAAATACCAAATCAAAAAAAATCATAAGTACAATAATAAAATCATCAATCACGTAATATTAAAAATTACCATATTATATTAAATTTTAAAATTTCATTCATTATATTCTTCAATTATCAACAGGTCCTTTACATGTCATGGACCGTACTCATACTGTCAGTCCGTTACACACTCTCACATATGTTCTCGAACTAGTCCAATAAATAAATTTTATTAAAAATTTTATTTATTATCATAACTATATGAAATTTTTTTTCGTTATGGAAAAAAAAAGTACTTAAATATCGATCACTACGTCTTCAATTTCTCCTCATTGCAAAATTATCTCATTTTCAAAATTTGTTGTCCGCTTCAATCTATTCACCGCTTCAATCCATTATCATAATAGAACCTACGATCGGATCCCATCGCTAAAAAACAATATACTGATATTATCTTGACTGTAGAGAGTAGTGAGTTTTCACATCCACTCATAATAAAAAAAAAATATACACATATCTTCATATCTTATCTATTCATCAAATCTCATTTCTTCAAATTAAATTCTCAAATCTATCTCATTCTTGATTCTCTTTTGCTGAGATGCGGTAGGAGTTAGGGGTAATTGTATACTATTTCTATTTTCGATAGGCCCTTTGTGTATCACGTATAGTACTCGCAGAGTCCGTATGTACACACTGCCACCTACATTTCGGACCGGCCCAATGCCAAGTTTCAATTTCTGGACAAGACCTATCCTATTCGTTTAAAAGCCACTAGCTATTCATCCTACTTCTTTACTCACCAACCATCTCTGCCAACTACACTTTTTCTACTCGTAAGCTCCCTGCACCAATTTCTCCAGCTTCTCCTCGTAGACGTATTACTTTCATCTATACATACATGTACTAATTTAGTTGTATACACATCTCCAGGCCGTGAATTTTCGCGCCACATAAAAAATGTCACAAGGTAGGTACTCCGAATTATAATCTGATTTACTTCCAATTTTGATTGATTTCATGATGCAACTGCTTCATTTTATTAACATTTGTTTGCAGTTGTTGAATTTTTGAAAAGATACTTTTTTTCTGTGTAAATTTATTGTTAATGTTGTTAAAGGTGGCAATGAATCGCCGAAGGTGTCTCAGTACGACGAGGCAATGGAGGCTTTGTCTTCACTCATCACCAAACGCAGTCGTGCTGATAAGAGTAATAAAGGCGATCGGTTTGATTTATTATTTGATTATATCAAGGTATTTTATTTTCACTTATAATTACGAGATTAATTGGATGTTGGCCAAAGGAATTTTTTATATTGGAGCTTTTTGTATGTTTGTTGTTGTTTTATGTTATGCAGATATTGGAATTAGAGGAACCTATAAAAGAGATGAATATTATTCATGTAGCTGGTACCAAGGGAAAGGTAACCAAATGATTTTTTTGTTAATTGGATGCTGAGATGGTTATGTCTTCAGTTGGTCTATCTAACGAAATTTTAATTGATTGATTAAACTTTGTTCAATTTCAAGAATGTTTATAATGAGATTAACACTGATATGGGTTTTTTGTGGGAACTGTATCATGAAGGGATCCACTTGCACTTTTACAGAATCTATTCTACGTAATTGTGGCTTCCATACCGGACTTTTTACATCTCCCCACCTCATCGATGTTCGAGAAAGATTTCAATTGGATGGGTAAGTGTTTACCATTTGGGGAGGATAAAAGTTTTTATCTCTTAGCATATTGGACAGACTTTTAGACATTTTATATACTGTCTCATTCATTGAGACAGTTCAAAGGTTGCAAGATACTGAGTAAGTTTGTTGACTTCTTGTTTTGCTTGGATGTTTCAGTGCAGACATTTGCGAGGAGAAGTTTTTGACATATTTCTGGTGGTGTTGGAATCGACTTAAGGCACGCCCACTGTTTTTTCTTCTCCACAATTGTTTATTTTTAAACTCCAATACCTGTGAAGCCTTTAACATGATTTGGTTTGCTCGCGAATCTACTATATGACAAGATTGTCTTTGTGTCAAATCTTGAGAAAATGGAATGATTTCTACAACTCATGAATCACCTTCATGTTGCTATAACAGAATCAAAATCGTGTTTATGATATTTGGAAATTCTTGTAACAACTTAATTCAAAGAAGATGTTGATGCCTATGCTTTGTATAGCAGCCATCATTGACTTTATGCAACTACTTCAACAATCTGTAGTTTTACTATATGATTGAGGTGCTCATGCCATTGAAATATGATTGTGCAAAAGAAAGTTTTTACATGCTGTATAAGCCTGCCATTATTAACTTCATGCTTCAAACTTCAATAATATGTAAATCTGACTATACAACTGAGGTGCTCATGCCATTGACTTAAAGTATGAACGTGTAGAAGAAAATATTTACACGTGTTTTAAGGCCACAATTGTTAACATTGTACCACAAACTTCAGTAATCTGTATGTTTAGCTATATGATTGAGGTGCTCATGCCATTGATTATAGATATGAAGTGCAAAAGAGCCATTTATTAAAAATATGAAGGTGCAAAAGAAAATTTACTAGTTTCGAATAGTTACCTTTTTTGAAGAGCCAACTTTATTGATGCCTTTGGTGGTCCAACAGCATATTTATGCAGCCTTTAGATATGTTTTCCTTTGTTTAGCCATCTTCCAATGAAGTTCATAGAGACTGGGAAGATATTGATCTTTTTTGCAGATTACTTAACCTCTTTGAGAATAGATACTTAAAGTTCATCTCCTTACAGAGAAATATGTTGAATCTTCTAAGGCTTTTGTGTTTCAAGGTTATTTTTAGTTTAGTGCCTCAGACCCTGTGATGCATCTGTTTTGAGATTTCTTTAAGTACTTTATTATTTCCTGAGTTGGGAATGGGAAATTGATAGCTCTGTAGATCTGAGCTATAAACTCTCATGATTTGTCATTTAATATCTTTGCCATCTGGACAGGGAGGCTTGGAACGTAGTAAATTTCTGTTTGTTCTTGGTGATTTCTAGGATCGAGATGAGAAATGTCGTGATTCCGCTAAATCCACATTGATTTTATAATTGCTTTGGAGTTCGTCCTGACAGCTTTTTATCTTTATGTTCATTCTAAGGGCAGAGGATGAGAGGTGGAATTGAATTTCCTACACAATGAAATCTTCCCCCTAAAATTGTGGATATATTGATTACAGTGACTCATCTAGCTGTTTAGAGAGGCATTTTTTTATATGTTTTTTAAATAAACTGAGTCTATACGCAGTATTTATTACTCTTTGTGAAATTGATTGTCTGTGCTCCATGTCTATGGGATGGCTCAATCCAAGCAATTGAGGGTTACTTATCCACCATTAGAAACTATTAGAATTCATTCCAGAAGGAGACTAAGGAAAACAGCCTTGTTTCCTGATTGGCTGAAATTAAAAAATTTACGTACAAGTGTCGACTCATGTTCGGGTCAAACCTGTTTGAGATTGGTTCGTTAAGAAATTAAGTCAAGCTTGAGCGATCTCAAATCTTGCTAAGAAATCAAGCTAAGCTTGAGGTACCTATTGTTTGGTTTGGCTCATTTAATTTACTCTCGTGTGGATGCTGCACAAGCAACCAATTTGATTTCTATTTATTGATCAGCTAAGAGGAGCAGTAATACTCTGCTTCTGGTGGACCATGCCTATACAATTGTTCCTTCTTATTAGTGTTTATTATTGTTTCCATGCAGGAAAGAACCAGTGACGAGGTACCTATGCCCACATATTTTCGCTTCCTTGCTTTGCTTGCTTTCAAAATATTTGCAGCTGAGAAGGTAGTCTTAGCTAAATTGGCATTCTATGTTAATTCTCATATTTAAGATAGTTAGCTCAAAATTTATGTTCTTTTATCCAGGTAGATGTTGCTATTTTGGAAGTTGGTTTGGGCGGAAAATTTGATGCAACAAATGTGGTATGCACCTGATACATCAATTTGGATTAGATATCAGTGGTTATATTCAATCATGGATGTGCATTTCTCCATGAAAAATTAGTGCTTACTGGATTTCTAACATGGCGGTAAATGCTTTCCATCAGGTCGAGAACCCAATTGTTTGTGGTATAACTTCTCTCGGGTACGATCACATGGAAATTCTTGGTTAGTGTTTTTTGTCCATCATAGTTATGTAACTGCCCAATCTTAGTGTTGTATGCTCTCAATTATCTAGTGTTGGATAATTAAAAATCTTCCGCGTGAATGAACAATGCTTATGCAGATGTAAGTGTTCATGTGGGGAACTGTAATGCAAGCCAAGACATAGGATTTGTATTATATTTTTAAACCAATTAAAAATCTTTTATTTGTTCTTGCGGTCAGAATGGCTGGGAAGGGTTTGGGACAGTATTGAGGGTAAGAATGGGGAGGACACCCAACAGAGAATCACAGGGCTATCATCAAGTTTATGCAAGAGAGTGCAAGAAAAACCTTCGGTACCAGACTCAAGGTTTATATATATTTGTAATTTGGGTTCTCTGGACTTCCATCTCATATGAGTTGGTCAATAAAAGTATTAACTCTGTTGCTTCATTTGTTTGAAGAACAAATCTTCAAGAAAATTGATGCTTAACACACCATAGTAGACCATCATTATTGTCAGAAATCAGTTTGCAAATTAGTGCATTTCATAGCAGAAGGTGCGGAATAGTTATGTGGAAATGCAATTTTCTTGCAGCAAAGATGTCATGTTGGCGTCTTTTGCTGCACAATACTGTGCAGAACTTGTGAAGATCTATTATGGATTTCTATAGATACCAATGAGCTTTAATAAATATATGACAATTGCAAAAGATTATATGAGATAGGCTCAATTATAGAATTCTGAATTTCTGGTCAATCCTAGGTTCAGTGTATAAATAGGAGACACTGCAATTTATCTAGAAGTTTACCTGTGATTAGTTTCCTAATTTTAGTTTTATAGAGGTGCTTGACACTACATTAAGCTGTAATTGCACCTATGTTCTTATAAATTTATAGTATACCATGATCAGGAAATACTCTTGGACAAATTGCGGGGGAGAAGGCTGGGATCTTCAAGGTATTATAGAAGTCACACATTCTTTATCATTTTTAGTAACTGGAAGTTTTCATTTGTTCGGTCATTACAGGGTTTTTTGCTTTTCAGTTTGCTTCCTTTCCCTTTTCTTCTTAATCACATCTTTCTTGAAATTAGCATGGAGTGCCAGCCTTTACTGTACCACAGCCTGAAGAAGCCATGTGCGTTCTTGAAGAGAAGGCTTCACAGCTGGATGTGAGTCGAAATCATGTTTACGTAATTCCTTTCAATTTGCCTCAAAATTGGAATTGGAAACTTGATGACTATGCATTGATTTGTCTGGCTGATGGTAAGAACGAATTACTTGTACTGGGGAAACCTATGGATTGATTTGTCTTGCTGGCTTGAGAGGTGAATGTAAAACAAAAAGATATGAGATTCTATGGTCTAGGAACTTTGTTTTGTGGAACAGGAACTGCATATTGAATAAGGATAAAGAAGTGATTGAGAAAGCAATTAAAATGAAATTAAGTGTAATGGCTTTTTTGTGATATACCATTTGAGATGCCCAACTTAGAGAATCGTTAGGGACTTCAATTCTTGACGTTGGAGAACCTTGCCTCCTGTGATATTGCTAATAATTAGGCTGTGAATTAAATGTATGCAGAGCCATACATGTCCGTCTTGGTTGCCTGGCTGATAAGGTTCTTTGTATATGGTAGACATAAACCTAATATATCTTTAGTGACGTTTAACACTCGTACTGCCAACAGGTACATCTTCAAGTAGCATCCCCAGTGGACCCTATCTTGCTTAGTGGTCTGCAACTTGGGCTTGAAGGTGAACACCAATATTTAAATGCTGGTCTTGCTATTGCACTATGTTCGACTTGGCTTCAGAGGACCGGTCGTGTGGGGATCAATTACCTAAACCAGACTGTAAGATATGAAATGGGAACTTTACTTTATGGTGCCTTTAATGTTCGCTCAATATGTTCTTCTGGTTTTTTTCTTGGAAATAGACCTCTCTGCCCGAGGAATTCATAAGAGGGCTAACAACAGCTGCTTTGCAAGGACGGGCCCAAATTGTTCCTGCTCGGTTCATTGGGAATGAAAGCCCAGGGGATCTTGTGTTCTACTTGGATGGTGCTCATAGTCCTGAAAGCATGGATGTCTGTGCAAAATGGTTTTGTCTTGCAATCAAAGAAGATTATAATTCTTTAGATAATAGGGCTCATAATGAATTGAGCTCATTGCACAAATCAGGGCATATGCACAATCATAAAACTTCGGAGAAAAGTTCCACTCAGGTATTGTTTTGTAATCAATCATTTATAATTTGCATATCTTATTGATATTTATTATCTATATATCAGTTTGGGATTTTCCTTTTCTATAGTAATTTAAAGTTTGGAATTTGTAATTTTGATTGAAGAGAATGCTGAATATGCACCATGACCGTCAGATATTGATTTTCGATTTCATGTCTACTGATTTATTGAGTTATATTTATTCTCTTTTTCTTTCGTCAACTCCTGTGTTATTTTTAGTGGATCCTGATAAGTTTGATTTGTTGGAAAACTTGCAGATTTTGTTGTTCAACTGCATGTCCGTGAGGGACCCTCAGTTGCTTCTTCCACGTTTGATGAATGCGTGCGCCAGTCATGGTAAATACTAACTGTCATGAATTATGAGTCTATTTGATATAGGGGGAACCGAAAGATGGGTGAAATTGCACCAATTCATACAACATACTCTTATAATATGATTGGATATCTTGGGAAGTTTGAAGCATGTTGTTCAGATTTTTATCCTTGGTACTCTTTAGCCTTGTGACATTAAATTTGGTAATTCAGGAGTCCACTTTAAGAAGGCCCTATTTGTTCCAAACACATCGGTGTATTACAAGGTAGGGACTGGTGCCTCACCACCAGCCAATTCTGAAGTCGATGTGTCGTGGCAGTTGACTCTTCAAAGACTATGGGAAGGCCTCGTTCATGGGGAAAAAGGTATTTCAGCTACATGTTGTAAAATAATATAACTGCCATTAGTGTGCATTCTTCATTTTTGAAGGGAAATATGCAAATATGCTTCCAATGTTTTTTCAGTTCTACACCCTTCCTTCTCCAGAGATGACATGTCCAATAATGAACCTGATAGGTTCTGCTCTTGAAACTTAGAAGATGGGATTTCCAGGCATTTTATTGGAGCCTCTAATGTATTTAAAAGTAGAAGATCTATCAGAAGTGAAACCCTATTTCTCCAATCATTTTGGGTCGTCTGCGTTGCTAACCATCAGCTCCACTTATCGTGGTTTGAGTTATTTCATCTGGAAAGGAAAACATACTATTCATAAGTAAACACCATTTAGAGTCCCCATGTCCTATAGTTGGGCAAGTCACATGTACCAGACACATCCACACATTACTTCAACGGAGTCTGAGCTACATGGTGCCTATGCCATGCATTCCGGATGCATTCAATATGTGGCTCACGTATCATCTTTGACTTGATACATTTTGTATCATTGACTGGTAAAATTTGTTCTGAAACCTTTTTATTCCTGAAAATACGTTCTCCCATATTTCTGTCTTGGTTGTCGGTAGTTTCCATCACTTCTATGAAACTTGTGGTTTGACTGTTTCTTCCTGGTTCCTGCATTTCAAAGGAGAAGACCGCATGTGCTAATCTTCTTCCTTATAGGAGAAATGAAAGTCATTGCCTTTCCTCTTCTTTTGACTGATGCCATTCTTTTTCATATTCCACAAAAGCAGACTACCATTGCGATTGCATATGGATCTTATTGCCAGTAAATTTACAGGTACGGATGCAAAGAATGCTGACTTAACGTTTGAAGCAGGACCTGATGATACCGAAAAAGGGGTTCGGAGTTGTGAGAACAGTACAGTGTTTCCTTCACTACCATTAGCTATTAATTGGCTCAGGGACAACATCCAAAAAAATCAATCTGTTCGCTACCAGGTAATTGTGAATTCTGTCTTGCAAATATCATCCAGAATTCGAAGATGATAAGTTATATCTTGTTTGAAACTAGCAGCCGTATCACTTTACAAAACATGCTTGACTTTCAAGGAATAAAACAAATATTATGCTTATTCCCATGATCATGGTTGATTGCCTTTTGAGTGCATAAGCATTTGTCTTTATCTGGTGTTCTCAGCTAACCAAGCCAAGATCTTGTAGAACCATGTGGTGAAAGCAATAAATAAAGTGTGAAAGGAAGTTTAGAATGCCAGTGAATAACTGAATCTACTTCTATTATATCTGGTTATTTTGCCACAGCCTTTACACTCATTTTGGCCTTGATGCTAGTTTATTGCATCATAAGTTTTGTAGCTTAGTTAAATCAGACGTTGAGATGAAACTTTATAGTTTTTATTGAGTTGGTCCATTTTAATAAATATGTTCCTTTTCCTTTTCTGATTGCTTTACCAGGTCCTAGTGACGGGTTCTTTGCATCTAGTAGGTGATGTTTTGAGATTAATCAAGAAGTAAGGTTGGAAGTGTCAAGACTCAAATTCTCTATGCATTATGGGTTTTTCTGCAACAGACAATGGACTATGATATTACCTTCGGAGTGTGTTATCATTGAGATGCTCGAGTTGATTCAGTTGAAGCGAGTTTTCAAACTCGTAGAATGAAAATTTCGGTATTTCAATAATTTGTATTGCTTGCACTTGGCTAATTTTAATATCTTGGTTGTGGAATTTCAGTACTTGTTTTAATCCAGTACATATATAACCTACATGTCCAATTGAACAATGAGCTAGAAGTCCTTTGACTTTGATGTGGCCATGGATCTCCATCCCGAAATGTCCTTGCACCCAGGCTCGTCATGTAGTGCATATGAAACTATTGTAATCTTTTGTACATTTGCAGTGTTATTAATCATTTTACTTCATTTGATTCACAATTGCAATCTTTTGAGAATAGTAATAGTTAATGAACAAGAAATGGCGCCTTGAACGAAAAATTGAGTTCTTGTTTTGTTCAACAAAATTCAATGATAAGTACTTACAATGACGTATTAATGAATTTTACAATGAGGGGTTGAGAGATGACAAAAATATCATCAAATCACGACATAACACGTAAAAACTTTTCTAAGTAATTATTCAACAGTACAATATGTAGTGACTAAAATATTCACATAACCGACCCTAAGTAGAAAACAAGACTTAATTTGTTATTTTTATTTAACAATCATAAAGTTATCAAATATTGCACATGATTAACTAACATATTCTTTAAACAAAATCTATCAACAGGGATCAAAATGTTGCAAAAATAAAAAATTGAGAACTCAAGTGCACTTCGGAATCTAGAATACCGAACTTTACTTGCAAATAATCCTTTTTTCAAAACTATAAAACATAAAGCCCTTACTACTAATCTTGCACAAGCTTTCGCTCGTTCCAATTCTTCTATCATGAATTTTGTGATAAGTCACAAGTGACGTTGCAATAGAGTAACAAATTATGTACGCGTTGCAAATAAGTCAACCAGTCTGACTATATTGTTGAAACAAACAACGTAACTGGTCAAATGGGACAATAAATGAAATATCAGAAATTGTGACTTATTGCACAAAGAACACTAATAACTTGAGGAGAGACATACCTACGGAATGAGTAAGAAAATCTGTACATTATACTGCCAAAACAATGTTCAGTTTGTTCAAGACAGAACAGTATGTACACATTCAAATCAGAGCAACCCCCTTTGTAACCACTTTTTCTAGGTATAGCTATCTCAACCCAACCAAACAAAATAAATGAACTCCCGTCCAATTACAATGTTACCCTATCAATTTCACTAAGTGGGCGTTGAATTCCATTCAACAATCAGCAAACATAATATAGCAGTTAAAACATAAAAGACAAAACCTTGGAGAGAGTCCCTGGCTACATTTATAGTAATTGACGCAGCTGCTGCATTTCCTTTCGAAGTGATTGAATTTCCTTCATAATCTCCGCCTGATTTTCCAAGATCAATCTCATGACACTTGACATCTCCATCTGCATGTTAGTTTCACGTATTAGAGAAAAAACATAAAACGGTTAAACAAGAAAAATATCAGATATACACCTCCTGCATATGGAATTGTCTTAAAATTTCTATGTGAAGATTTCTAACGTCTTCGTGATTGGATTTCTGAAATGAAGCAAGAGTCTCTTCAAGTGTACGCTGAAAAAGCTGAAGTGTAAATGAAGTTCCCTGCTGCAAATCAGGCTGCAATGGAGTTTCCTGCATTTGCGGGATTTCGCCCTGCCAAAAGATTACAGGGGATTAAATGTGAATTCAAAGCACTTAGACCTTCGCAATGATTCATCGCTGAAAATATCTTCATTAATCATTAATGATAGTGAAAACATCGATGATGGATCGTCAAAGATAATTTGTTAAGCTAAAATAGAAAGCAGCGAGAATACAGTGTCGGATGGGTTAAAATCTCTCAACTTGTAGCAAAATTGCACATTGGTCATTGAACTTAAACTTTGTCACAATTGGTGCGAATTTCAAAGTTTGTTACAATTTGATCATTCCGTCCAAGTCCATTAGTTTGAAGAACGAAAAAAGGGGGTGTGGCAATCTAGGTGGCAAATAACTAGACTGCCACAACAAATTTTCTAAAGTTAAATTAATAAATATGGATGGAGTGACCAAATTATAACGAAGTTTAAGTTCAGGGACCAACTTCAATTGAAATTAAATTTAGTGATCAATATGAAATTACACTAATAGTGATGACCAGTATATGTAACACAAGATCAGATTGTTTCATACATTTGTAGTTGGAACAATGCCAGCTTCAATGGCAGATGACATGCCAGACCTCGATAACAGGCTGTTAAGAAGTTCTTCCCTTGTTTCTGCTCCTGTTTTCTTAGTTTTCGGTGACCCTACTGCTGCATCACTGAAGGATGGTGTAACACCTATTCTCTCGGCATAACTGGAGAATCTTCTATGAAGGGAAAAGGCAGGACTGAGAGAATCAACATTACCCTGTCCTGTAAAGCCTTTTGTACCTAGAGAAGGGGAAACATGTTCTGAAGATCCTAATAGAGTTCCATGATTGGAGGTTTCCCTGACGCGCAAATTGGCCAGGCCGCCCAGGCTGGATGTTAGAGTGCTCATGCTCTGACTTGTTGGAAGACTAACATCTTGTAACCCAGACAACATCGATCCAGATGATAAACTACTGGATGTCAACACTGCAAAACGAGAAGGTGCGTTGACTGACTGACGAAGGTGAATGAATTTGTCAGAAAATCTCTCGCCACCCCAAGATTCTGGTGGAGTTATGGAGGAGTCATCACTATATGTGGAGGCAGGGGTGGATGTCAACTGTGACAAGGTATAATGCGGGTCATCCTGCATAAGCAGACTATCAAAACCCGTGGCGAGATGTTCTAAAAAGCCATCAAGTGTAATGCCACCATCAAAATGCAAATTATTTTAAGAGTAGTATCTGTTTCAATAAAATATAAATAAATAAACAGGTCGTGTGCAAATCCAGCAATACCATAAAAAGGGAATTTCAATGTCTCGACGCTTATTTAATCATATATCTAATTGATGACAAGTAATGAAGTAACTTTAACACAAATATCATGCATGGGACAAGGCTTTGTTAAATTACATTGTTGAGCATTGTGGGGAAAAAATAATTCTGAATTAATGTAACCATTAACTGCAAGACATGAAGAATACCATCTTTTGTCACATGCAATTTCTGGCTCATGGAGGCACAAAAATAACTGGTTCAAAAAGATGCAAAATGTAACTAAAGGAGGCATTTAGTATTATACTTTTTGCCACTGGAAAACATGTGACCAGACCTAAAAGGTGAACTTAAGGTTTTAGGCACAATTTCAAAGAAAATTTACTTTCTAAGGTTCACTGGACAATATAGCAAACTCTAATGCATCATGAAGTTTCTAAGTGTTCCCATGAAATATCAAATTTATTAGTATTCAATTATATTATAATTGCTAAACTTTCAAATCCAGGATCTATGCTATCACTAAACAAATTAAGTTTTGATACAACTAACAACTCATTTTCTTTTGCCAAAAGGTATTCCAGTAAAGGGATGCTAGAAAAAGTAAGACACGTGATACTAGCATGTACCCTTTAAATGTCAGACTTCCAAAAACAAGCTCTTCTATTGAGGTAGTATTAGTAATGACTAGTAATAATATGAGAGAAAGATCATTAAACGAAAAATGTGGACTTTAGACATAATATTTGGATGAATGATTCCAGACTAAAGAAGAGCCCTGAAAGAAAGACATATAACTTAGTTCCCAAATAAATACAACGGCGAAGATAACAAAGGGATGTAATTAATGTATATAATCTCATATGTACCAGTGTTTAACCTAAATCATAAATAATATAAACCGAGGGCCATCATCCAGTTAATGCCTCCAAAATAACTGGTGGTAGAAAAAAGTGTCACCTTGGTAGATTTGATATGGGACCTGAATTTCAACATCCTATAGGCACAGCACTAACTGGGACAATTTGAAAGTGTTATACTTGGATGAACCCAGCATCTCCACATTTCTTACTAAAACCAGATCAAGCAACAACATATAACTTATTCCTCACTGATGAATAGATAAAAAATAAAAGGAAAAACACTGATACAGGCAATAAACACACCTGTTTGGATGTTGAATTGGATTTCCAGTCAAAAATTGGATGGCTGTCATTGGCCCCTTCCTCTGAAAGAGCAAACCTTCTAGAAGAAGGATAAAGAAAAGATGGTTTCTTATCGAGGTCTTTCTTTGGACCCTCACGATCACCCCACAATTTATCAAGGGAGGGTGTAATCGGTTGAACTTCCACAAGTGGAGAAAACACCTCCATGTCATCCTTGAAGTTATAACTGCGAGGTGCATGTAATCTAGCCAGAGCTCCACCTGTCAAGAAGCTGCTTCTAATAGATGTTTCTTCTGCAGTAAACAAGCAGAGAGTATTTAATGTAGATGAAAAAAATATATGCTGAAAAAGAATAAATCTGCAGAAGAACCTGAATGACTAGGATTTCGAGATCCAAACAGCGATGTGGACGTTGAAAGGTTTGAGGATGTCATAGAAGGAAGTGGATCAGGCATCAAAAACGAGTCTCCTACATCACCTGCCAGGAGCACAGTTTCATCTGTGCAGCTGCTTTCATTTACAGCTACAGGTTTTGATCTCTGCCAGCATAGACTTGAGACAGCCTGGATAAGATCATATCATATTCTGTAAGTATGATGAAGTGGATCAAAAGTCTTGTGAGGCGGTTATATTAACAATAAAAATCAAACATAAGATTTCAACTTTTAGAATTGACCTTATAGACAGAACATAAGTAGCTGCAGACATTGTAAAGCATTAAGCCATTAACTATTTGCTATGCCTAGTACAATAAGCATTCAGGGTAGCTCACAAAGATAAGTAGATAACTAACAGGTTTCATAGTGGCACTTGGCCACCGATCACACCCTGAGAAAGAACCTTAGACTAATATGGTAGGCAGGAAATTGCAAAGGGGTCATTTTTCACTTGAGAGATAGAAGAGCAAAGATGAGTCTTGCATAACGGTTCATACCTACTTGGTTCGTGATACTGGATTGAGAAAAATTGACCCTAGGACCAGATAAATAATAAACATTCAGATTCTCTATTAACCATGAACTGGGGGAGCTGACTTTAATATACCATTCAAACATCTGAACTGCCGATAAGAACAAAGTTTAGGTAGTAGAAAACCAAACAGTCAGACTCTTGACAAGTGTGGAGGCATGAAAATGTACACCAACAACCTTAGAATCATAAAATGCTTTTGTAATCACTTGCAAGATATGCCACCACATATTAGAAAAAATTTCCAAGCTAGAAGTTCAACAAGAAATAATGAGAAAGGTAATCACCTCAGAATTTCCGTAAGCACGAAGAACAGTGATTGGTTGTGGCTTCCCACGAACATCATAGAATACAATCTGACCAGTTGTCGTACCGGCTGCCAGGGTTAATCCATCATCTGTGAATGCCAGGGAAGAAAAAGGTGCCTCATAAGGAATGCAAGAAGACAGCTTCTTAGATCCTGAGTCAAAAGTGTATAACTTCATATCCAGACCAACACTAGCAATAATCTGTCAGATCATAAGAGTAAATTAAGAACAAGCAATTGCTAGTTGGCACGTGACTTCAGCAAAGAGCTCCGTTTCTACCGATATTAATGGCCCCACAGAGAATACAAAAATTCAAGCTAGTATGATAAGGAGGAGACCTTGTCATTTAATGGTGAAAAACTAATGCCGGAAGTCGGTGCAGAATGCTGCTTCAACCAAGAGACCTATAAAATTCAAGAAAAATCTTAAAACCCAAGAACAATAAACACACAGAATTCAATAAGGGGCAATCACAACAATCTAGAAGGTACACTTAATGAAGCGTGTACTTTAATAAGCAATTAACAGGATGTAATTAACAGATAACGATTTGTTAATTCTGAACATGAATACTAGACTTGACCTCGTTTATTAAAAATGATGGAAACTTCCTGATATTAAGTTTGAGATGGCCTTGACAACAGGGTTTTCTTTAAATCCGGATAGATTGAAATTTGTGTCATCAGACAATATCTTAAAGATGTCCAAAATTTCCCACTATTTTGTGGAGAACAGAAGACAGAGAGAAATTAATAGAAAACTGCAGATTTTGCAATAAATAGAAAACCAATTTGACACGTTACTTTATGATGTTAACATAATAGACCAGTAAAAAAGCCCTACTTCTCATATTTGCAATAATAGCCACACAAGAATGATGCAACAAAGTAAAGCATTATACAGAACAATCATGTTTTCTCATCAAATACATTACAATTTTATACTATGAACCTTTGGGCTGCGACCAGTTGTATCCCACAAGTGGATGGTTCCGTCATCGCCAGCTGTAACCAAAAGGTGCCTGCTCATTCGAGAATAATCGAGCACCCCTAGAACCTGGTCTTGAAATTATCAAATAAATATCTAGCATATCAGAAAGCAAAGTATATGACACATAATCAAAATTAAACGTGTTATATGAAGCTTTGCAACAACACTGGAACTTGGAAACAGCATATACAACCTGTCCGTTAGGATCCTTGAGTTCAGCAGCCTTTGTACCAGAAGCAAGGTTGTGAAGTATGAGATCCCCTTTACGACTAATGGAAGCTATGTGCTCATCTTTGCAGTTGTACAACGCACCTGCTATTGTATCAGTATGACCTCTCAACCATTTGACACAACGCTTCTTCTGCAAATCCCATATTCTAACAATTTGACCACTTCCACCAGAACAAAGATATCGGGATCCTTTGTTGCTAAAGCTGATTGTTGATATAGATTCCTGCGGCTTATATGCGGGGAGAAGAGATCAAACGGTTTTTTTTTCTCAAGAAAAATAGTTAGTTGAAATGTGGAAAACCAGATTTTGGGTCAAATGCATTAATCAAACAACTTGAGTGAATGGGCATGGGGAAGCAATAAATAAGTAGACTTCAAATTGCATCTGCTACTTTTACTCAACTCTAGTGCTTATTTAATGTAATGTTGGCACGTAATATCTTTAAGCTCCACTCTTGGCATGCCCACACCCAAATAAAGCAAATCCAGAAACTTGTATATCTCACATAATATGAGGATTTTAACTGTTCTCCATAACTACCATCAATCTTCCTCCAGTCATTGGATGAAACTTAAACTTGATTCATAGATGACAAGGGCACATTAAAACACACTCCCCCGCATAGTACATACATGCGAATTCTGACACAAAATAACGATAATATAGAAAATTTACCTCAATACTTTCCCCACTATCGGTTTTGGCAGGGACAGTCCACAAACCCTGTCCATTTTTCCTCCGGAAAGATATTTTCTTATCATCGCCTGCACTGGCCACCACCAAATCTACACAATATTACAAAAACAAAGCATATTGTCAATTCAAAAGTAGACTTATTATAAAACGCAAATCTTAGTTAATGCACAAATTCAAAGAGAATTGTCCCGACTGTTGTGGTTCCACTTGACCGAGTTGACTCGGAAACTCGGAGATGGCGCGTAGGATAGTACACAGGGGTCGCGTGGCTCCGCCGATATGTCGAAGAGCTTCACAGTGTCGCCGCCGCTCGCCGCCAGAAGCAGCTTCATCGATTCCGTGGAATTCATATCTGCAAATCGCACACAGTGTATGTGCGTACGTCTCTCGGATTCAGTTTTCTAGAGTGATGATTAATTTATTACTAAACCAAAAAAATGGAATTTTTTTGAAATTGAGAACAAGGTTGGTGGCTGGTGATGATGAATTTTGCTGAGTGGGGTTAGGAAGGGAAAAATTCAAAAAGATTTGGGAAAACATGAGGGCGCCCTTAATTAATTTTGGTAATTAATGTAAAAAATTTGAATTCTGCAATTAGTTAAATTACAAAAAAAAAAAAAAAAAAAAAAAAAAAAAAAAAAAAAAGGAAAAGAACTGGGAAACAAGAACTTTGATTAAAAAAGGATTAATATTCATTTTATTAGTGACATAAAATGGTCCACCATAGAGTGATTCTAAAATAGAATTTAGAATTATTATTAATCCATGAGATCATAGTGCACCAACTAATGACGTTTCACCAAACTAGTAGTAATTCCAAGACTTGAGGTAAGAACAAGCACATTAATGGGGTAAAATTAACATGTCTATCGAATTTTAACCTTGATTTTTACTTAATTATCGAAATTTAATGTCCACTCAACTTTCAACTAAATTTCTTATCAATAACTCGTTACCCATTCGCTTACAATACCTGACGAAATATCCTACGTGACAAATACTCTTCTGACGTAATTTAATAACAATGTTAAATCTTTCTCCAGTCAACAAAAACGAACTACTCAAACACGCATAGGAAGAGCGTGTTTAACACGTCAGAAGATCGTTTGCCACGTCAGAAGAGCGTATTTGAGTAATGTGCTTTTGTTGACTGTGAGATATTTAACACTATTATTATCTCACGTTGAAGATCGTTTATCATGTAGAATATTCTATCATATTTTGCAAGCGAATAAGTAGTAGATGATGGATGAAAAACTTAGTTAAAAGTTGAATAGACGTTGTAATACTTTTTAAAGTTTGATGATTAAGTAGAAATTCAGTTAAAATTAAGTAGAGTGACCAGTGATTAATTGCACCCCGACATTAATGTCACAAGACATTGGGGCATACAACACTCATGGTCTTTGGTTCTTGTTTAGACATTGGCCTAACTTGCTAGAATTAACTGTGCTTCGAGGTCGAGGTTCAACAAGGACTCTACATTTTCAAAATCATCCTCGCACGTGTCTCATGATTCAATTGTTTGATAGAAACCATGTCATTTGATCCATTAATCAAACTGCTAATATTTTAAAAGATTACGATCAGACCAAAGAGATTGAATTGAATTGGAAATTCAAGTATCAAAGTTTCTTGGAGGCTACATTTAACAAGGTCACAAGGGCATACATTAGTATGCATTTTCTCTTTATCCCATCTTAGATCCAGTTCAATCCCAGTTCACTAAGGTGTCATCATCTATGCACAAATTCCATGTCACTGCTTAGTTTTAGGAACCAACAAAATAAGACAAACTGTTAAAAGCAACTAACTTCATGTTTAGTGCTACTCAAATTATTTTTTAAATACTTATAAATTATAAGTCCTATAGAATATGTAAATAATAAATGTGTTATAAGTTATAAGTCCTACGTAATGTGTAGATAAAAATTATGTTTGACCTACTTAAATTATAATTTAAACAAGAACAAACAAGCACGAATCAACCATGAACCTCTCTATCACAGGATTAACATGACAACTCGTGAATTTAAACTTTAGTTTAAAATACTCCTGAACTAACAAAATGCACACAATTTAGTCCTCCAAAGATCTTCAATGGCAGTCTGGAAAATGGTAAAATATCCCAACGTTCCACGGTAAAAATGGCCATGTTTGGTGCCCACAAACACGGTCCAAGATCACAATTGGAGTATCCAAACAAATTATATCTACATGGAACACCCTTTCCATAAGGGGATAAAACGACGTTTAAAACTTATAGTTCATGCTACTCCCAGGACCAGCAGTAAATATAGGTCATTCTTAACCATACTACATCTTAAGATAAGGTAAAGGCGAGCCGAGTGCTTATTTCTTGGTCAGATGGACTCCCATCCGGGGTGCAACTGTGTTGTCTTCTAATGAGGGAATGGTGCCTGCACCCAGAGAAACAAAAAATTTTAACGGCACAAAGTGAATGAATTATGAAGTGCTCAAATCAAGAGTTTCCTGTGATGCCGAAAAACTTGAATAGGCGGAAATGCTGCAATTTGCAAGACAGAGACACCGATTAATTTCATATTTATATAGAAGAAATGTCAAAAATAAGTATTTACAGATGCCAACAGCTGCTACTTTAATATTGCATATGATAACATATCATTGTAAAGTGTCCCAGAGCAAAATTCTACTTCAACACCCAAAATTGATGAGCAAAATTCCAAAACCATATGCCCAAAAAGTGTTTTTAATGGTTAGAGCTGAGGTAAGGCATTTTACATTTTCAAAGAGAAGCATTAAGGCAGGGGGGATATTTATTTTGTGGATTATTTGTATACTTCCAATTGATGCAATATGTATAAAGTACAAGAAAAATAAAAAGAAATGGCTGAAATTTAGCAAAACTAATACCACACCCAACACCACTGAGCATTGAAAACTAAAAAGAGTCAATCAACTTAAATAATACTTAAGCACAAGAAACGGAGAAGAAAAGCCTAAAACATGAGATCCAACATTAGTACAAAAAAGGGAACGAGTCCCAAATTTGGGATGTAAGACCACAAAAATAAAGGGAAACAACAAAAAACTCAAGTGTTAATTCAACAACAAAAAAGATTCCCTTTCTGGAAAAAAAATAAAATTAGTTTAGTTTCCTTCACTGGAGTTGAAGTACCCATCTTCACATGTGATCACAACAAAAGGCATTCAAGGCAAGCCTAATCACTGCAAGGTGTATGCCTAACGAGACATGCTTTTCTCTGTTGTCTTGGGGTGTTTCTCCTTTGGCTTGCCTCAAGGTGAGCCCTGGGGCGAGTCTCAGTCATCCGTTTTAAAATATTGAACCCAGGCGAAGTTCAAGAATGCATTGAAGCACTAATGCTTTCACTGACATTTGACGGCAGTATAATTATGAACAAGAACTTTACTCCCCTAGCTCAAAATCCATTACTTTTGTTTGTCATCGAACAACGATGAAATTTACTTCTCAGGGACATTTATATATGTTCAGCCACAATTAATATTTGATAATTCAGCCTCAAATGCATGTATATCTGATTTAATGGACAGAAACACAACTGAGACAGATCAGTCTTTTCTAACAGGGATATAGTTCATTTCTACCTAGGCTTTCTACAACCTGTATGGAAATTCTTATAGACACCACCTCAACTTAAGATTATAATTTCTGCACTGCTATATCCATCTATACATTCATACATATATTCTCTATACAGAGATAGCCAATCCTGCCATGGATCTAGGCTCTTATGTGTGTCTATTTAGCATCCAAACAAGTCACCTATTGGGTCATTAGTTACCAAACATGTTACTTCTTAAAAATACAGTTTACACAAACAGTGTATCGTAAAAGGTGCTACAAAATAAGTGAAGTTACTTATAACTAACTTCTATTAAGCTCTGTCAAACAAGGCCTAACTATATTCCCACAAGATACTTCAGCAGAACTAACATGAGCAAATGGTACAGAACCGGGAAAAAGTATAGAAAGGAGGAAGACATTTTCAGCAGAACTTACAAGAGAAAATGGTGTAGAACAAGCAGTAATTAGATATAAAAAGGAGGAGAGATGAGGAGATCTAACAAAGGGGGAACTGAAGGCAAGACCAGGCTAAAAACAAGAGAACAGGGTTCTTTCCTAGATAACAAACCTACATGTAACCAAAGAGTGAAATCCTTCATCCATAAGTTGACTCATTCTCTCTCCAATAGCAAGTCATCTAAAGTTGAATCACTCATGTGAATGTATTTTGGGACAACAGTCGAAGCAAAACCTATTGAAAAAGCAGATGAAAAGGTGACTTGATGACATGACAAACAATCAGGATGTCAAATTGCCACACATGAGACCTATATGACAAAATTGCATTTCAGCAAACATGGAATTCAAAATATCCCTTGTAAGCTTGGCACAATTCAACTAAAAGCTGAATTACATATAAAAAATTGCTAAAGACATGATAAATATCGTGGACACTTCCCTTTGACCAAAAAGTCCTTTGAACGATGTGGGACCAATCAATTTAGTTCTAGACTTCGAAATGGTCTGTTCTCTCTAATTAGGGGTGGACAAAAAAACCGCCAAACCACAACCCGACTCGACCCAAACCGGGTCGGTTTGGGTTGGTTTTTAGTACAAAAAATGGGTTGGTTCGGGTGCAGAAACGCAATTTTTCTAGTCATCCTGCGAGAAAGAGCGTTTCGGAGCAAAAAGTAAAGCTTGAGGAATGGTTAATGCAAAACCCTTTGACTCGGGGTAGAGGGGTCAAAGCGATCAAAATGGCTAAGGAGTTGACTTGCATGAGCAGTGACCTTGCCTAAGAACTTGGGATGGGTGCCCTTGGCATTAATGTACTCCTTTTTCACCTGATACAACCATTTATATATAGGGCTAATCCTTTCTCCATTTTTCTCAATCTCTCCAAACTCAGATTTAAAAAAAAGAATGGTAGCTTTGGAATCAGTTTTTGATCCACTCAGATTTTGCAAGGGACAGTGTTCATCTCGTCAAGCGTTGCCACAAGCCTGATCATAAAGAATTCATGAAGGTGGCGACTCGGAAAGCGATTGGGTTCGTGGTAATGGGGTGTTTGGATTTCTTCATAAAGTTTATTTTCATTTTAGTTGAAACTCAACTCCTTGAATAGCATACAGGTCTATGTTTCCATTCATGATGTTACAATTCTTTGCTTCCATTCAATGATGTTGATGCTTTGAAGAGATTTTCCTTGTGGATCTGAAATTTGGAAATTGAGGTCAAGGATGAGCTGGCGGTGGTGACAGCAGTTTGGCTTGAAGGAAGAAGACAATCATCTGTAGCAAGAAGGTTGGTGACCCCAGTGGGGATGGTCAACGGTGATGGTGGTTCCTAATTTTGAACGACGGCAATGAATCTGGATGGGGGAGCGTCATTATGGACGGAGGCCGTGTGTGTGTGTTGGGGGGGTGGCAACAGATTTGGCGATGGCAGTTGGTGGGGTGGGGTGTTTGGAGAAGACGATGAGGTGTTTTTCTTTTTCTTTTTTTGTTATTTATTTTATCTTTAATTTATTATTAATTTTAATGACAAATAAGGAATGGTGTTGATACCTTTTTGTCCCACACATAAATTGGCATGTGATTGCCACGTCATTCTCAATACAGAATTACAAGTTCGTGCGAAACACTAATGCACCTCCCATAGGGAAAGAATCCTTTAATAAGCTATGCCAATGCAAAGCCAGGAGGAGGTGTCAGGAAAACAAACTCAGTAATCACAATAACTAGAAAATAATTTTGAGCTGACCTTTAAACCAATAAGTAGTGATGCACAAATCACATTTTTGTGGACATCATGAACTTGTTTTTTCTTTCTGCTGGCTTTAGAATCTGAAAAGAGCACATTAAGTGTTCATCAACGCTCATCATTGCACCAGCATTGTCGAACTCACCACAGTAGTTGGGGGCTGAAAAAATGGTGACCAGCTGTCTCTCAGCAAAGAATTCATAACCATCCTCTACAACCTGAAACACATAAAGTAATCAGGTGAATAGCATGAACTATAACAAGGGCAGAATAGAAGAATCCTTTACCTGGTGAGCACGACAAACAAGGTCCAAATCGTGCTTCGCCAAGAATTCTGAGACTTTATCAGGGCCAAAGGTAAATGAAACTCCTCTATCATTCATTCCCCATCCTTTAACGTCTTTACCAGGGTCCGACCAGAGTAAATCACAAAGCAAACCAGTATCCGGGATAGCACATGGGCGGGGTAGGTTTCTAATTTGATCGAGGTTTGTGAGGTCTGGCGAGAGTCCCCCATGCATGCACAATATCTTGTCATCTATGAGTGCCGCAACAGGAAGGCAGTTAAAGCAATCAGTGAAGGCTTTCCACAATTTCACATTGAACCGGCGTTTACATTCGTCATAAAATCCATAAATCCTATTAATAGAAGCACATTCATGGTTTCCTCTAAGAAGGAAAAAGTTCTCTGGATATTTGATTTTATATGCAAGTAACAAGCATATTGTTTCTAAACTCTGCTTTCCTCGATCTACATAGTCGCCTAAAAATAGGTAATTGGACTTTGGAGGAAAACCCCCATACTCAAAAAGCCTTAACAGATCGCTATATTGCCCATGAATGTCACCTGAAGCAACCAAGTTAAAAAGGGCATGGTTAGTTTACCGAGCTTAAAGAACATGGAACTGTTGGGGTAATGGTTTACTAGTTCAAAGCTTCAACATGAGCGAGCCATTTCATTCATGTTAAAAAATAATACCAAATGACCAATGAAGTACAAAGTTATACAACTTATCAAGACATGAAAGAAACTAGATCCCAAGTGCAAAAGATAAAGACAGAGCAATGTTTTCCCCCGTCTTGGTCTTAAAGTCAACATATTAACTTGCATATTCAGGCCAAGCATACCGAAACAAGCATTGTCATGTATATAGAGAGGGATTGCAAGGACTACTTGCAATTTGCAATATTTTTATGCAATGGAACCACAAGATGAGCATGAATTCAGGTGTAATTTGAAAATTAAAGAACTAGTTTGGTTTATGCTATGTAGATCTTTTATAAAAGCCACTAGCTAATTTCGGACATTAATGGAAAAGTAAATATAGTTTCATAGTTAGAAAAACCATATGATATGATTTTTAGGGAATTGCAAGGTAGGTGTCTAGGAAAAAAAAAATCTATTTAAATGTATCAATGGTTTTAAGAATTTGTATGAGGGAGCAATCACAAGCGTGAAATCTAGCAGGAAGTACTACTAGGGAATTTCCTGGTAAAATAATATTGCATTAAGTTTCCGCTCTAGATCCTTATGGAAAAGCTTTACTCGTGGACAACACATATCCAAGATGAAGTCCTTTGCTGTATGTTATTCATTGATAATATAGTTACAACTTACAACTGGTAAGACTAGAACTCTAGAAGGGAATAAATCATGAGTTGGTATTTTGTAGGAATATTTGAAATCTAGATTTTAGGTCAAATATACTAAAACAAAATAAATGGAATATTCTTTTAGTCGTGTAAGGTAAGAATGACGCAGAAATCATAATAAAGGATCATGTTACCTGATTTTTTAGATATTAGAGCAGATTAGACGAAATGGTTAATTGCTATAGGAATTCTATGTGATAAAATATATTCGAAGTTAAAAGGAAAGTTCTACAGGTCGGTAATTATACAAGTTAAGTCTTATCCATAATACACATATAAGAATGAGGCTATATGCCAACAAGTGGGGGTGGCACCGACTCAAGATAATTTAAGAAAATAATGTCTTAGATAGTGGAGCATGTTGACATATACCTAAAGAAACTCATACACAAAAGCAATAAATCAAGAAGAACATGTTAAAAGAGGAGGGGTAAATAGAAATTTTCTTTAGTAAGGGTGGTTGCAAAGACTAGATTTCTTGGGCGTTTCTAACGAGATAGATCTAAACTGCAAGGAACATCAAAAAGGGAGTCGTGTAGCCAACCTTAAATTATTGGAAATAAGGCTTAGTTTGTCATTGTTGTATTACAATTAACGAAATGATATTTCAAAAAGCTCATTTGATTGTCAGCTATTGTTGAATATTACATATATTGCATCTAATTAATGTAAAAGACAACCAAAAACATCGAGGTATTTCCAAAGAAGCTATTTACCAAAATAATATTAACTAAAGTTACAGTTAGAAAATATGGTAGAGTAGAAGTGTTAAATAAAGACAATGCAGTTATGTTTTCAAAAGCATCTATAACCAGACTTGCTACTAAGAGCTGCAACTTTGAGCCATTGAAACAATGGGACTTCTGAACTCATATCAACTAAACCTTATCCCAAACTTACTAGGTGTGTGGATCCTCTTGTTCCACTCTACCATATCCTGGTCATTTAAACCACATATTCAAATCCTTAAAATACACCTCATTCAATGTGAAGGGACAGTGGGAGAAAAAGAAAAAAGAAAGTGAGGTTGGGGCAGGGACGGATGCAGAGGAAGTGGTAGACAGAGAGACAACAGAGAGAGAAGACAGAGAAAGAGAGAGGAGAGAAATGAAGGATAGAGCAGTGTAATTAGCTTAAGTTGCAGTTCTTTATAATGCCTTTATGTTTTGATTCTCTAGAGTGGGTTTAAAGTGGTGGTTTTTAAAGCATGTATAGTATAACTCAGATTTCAGTGGCAAGACTATAATAGTTTCTAAAGAACACCAAGTGTAATGACCTCGGACTTTCCCTACAAGTCTCTCGCCTAGAGGGTTATTCTGTGCACTGTTAGCTTACGTAGTGGTACCAGTATTTTCCATAAGTTCCTCTTAAAGTGGAGGTCAAGGGTCGGAACTTAAGGTGAAGGTCAAGAGTTCGAATCGATGGAAATGCGAAAGAAATCCAGTTTGATCAGTACTGGTATTACTGGTCAGTGGACAGTAAGTAAGCTAACGGTGCACAGAATAGCCCATGGGCGAAAGGTTTGTAGGGAAAGTCCGTGGTTATTACAAAAAGAATCCACCATATTTTTGGGAGTGCTATTTGAATTAACATTATTTTGGAAAAGATGAATGTGTAGAGATAATACCAAAGTGATCCTTGCATCTATAGCAAATAAGCTTCTAAGCTAATACTTTTTAGATGATTGAATTTGTTACTTCACTAATTAAAATGCATACTATTTCAATTATGGAAAGGAAGGAAAGTAAAACAAGGAGAAGATTCATACAAATATAACTATCAGATCCTGAAGCTTGTTAGAACTATAAACATGTGTCAAGCAATCAAATGCATACTACACATTAATTTTTAAAGGTATGCATGCCAATAAAAAAGTTAATCTACGCATAGTCGTCAAGAGCTTTGCTATGGCACTACAGTTCCAGCTTATAAGGCACTCACAACAAGTATTACTGCACAGAGTAGAGGGCACATAACAAATAAGAAAGAAAGGAATGATTCAGCAGCAACATGATGACTGTGCCAAGCGTACATAAAAGTTTTCACTTTCACGCAGAGGTTTCTCTTCCTCAATTCTTTTTCTGCCCCTTTTTAACATTTTTCTTTTATAGTTGTTTTGTGTGTGTGTGTGTGTGTGTGTGTGTGTGGAAGCTGGGGATGGGGTGAGGGAATTGCAACCACATAGATAATGCCACCATATCTTGGCTTGTCTACGAGGGAGATAGCTGCAGGAGTCTTGTGATCAAGAAGAGAATACAATACTGTGAGGGAAACCGCAGCTAGGAGATCAACGCAGAAAACCAAGGAAAATGCCAATTGACTATCTGTTGGAGACTCAACACTAACAGTTTTAAGCCTCCATCTGTACAGTTGAGTCAACAGAAAGAGTTATTTGCAAGGGTAGCCTTTATATCTTGTTATCAATGTAATCCGGTTGAGATATGGGTTACATGGTGGTGCAATATTTACTCTTCCAATCAATGAAAGCTAGATTTTAGATTAAAACATCATAAAACCATAGCATTATTTCGTCGAAGCTGGATAGGAACGAAAGCAATATTTACTTTTCCAGAAATATGCCCATAATGAGTGTTCAGTTCTAAAGCGCCACCACCTATTTAATATTTACTTTACCCTGCATCAAACCTTGTGGGGATTTCACGTAGTTTCAGAGCAATTCTTACGCTTCCAGGAAAAATTCTCCCCGTTTGTGCCTCATAAAAAGAAGTAGCAGGTTGATGGATAAAATGATCACGATTATATAACATAATAAAAAAAAGGGTTCCATTTTCTTGCACGATGAAGCGAAGATAAAAGAACCCTATCTTCCCCTCCCCTGAGTAAAAAGACAATTTTATGAAAAAGTGGGGAATTCAATTCATGTGTGCACATATATTGTCACGAATGGAAGTTCTCAATTCTCATGGGTTGTTACACGACGAACTTTTTGCAAGGAAGGTTGCAAGCATCATATCAGTCCCCAGAAATACTGAAAGCAAAAAGCTAGGGGATTCAAGTCAAATTCGTGCGCGTATATTGTAGTTCATGAGTTGTTTATCAAAAACTTGTTCCACATGAGGAATTTCATTTTAGGAAGGTAACGAGGTTGATATCAATCCCCAAAAGTACTGAAATGACCAGACAAATTGGAGTTACATTTATGCAACGGTATGAGGGATTAAATTGATAGTTTAACAAGGAGAAACTTGCTAATCGTTCGCACAATTTGATTAGTCTGGCTGCAAGCTGGAAAGCCAAAGCCAACAAACCCAAAACAGTCCATACAATTTTCAAAAATGATTTACATTCCAAGCATATATGGCTGAGAAGTCTGAAAGAAAAAGAGTTAACTAAACACTTTTAGATATTAACTAAGGGAAAAACGATTTAGATGGTCGTGACATGTTTGGTGTAGACCCCTTTTCTCTCGTAGAACAAGTCAGAAGAGGAAGTGTTAGACCAAAACTAATACAGTCCGCTGCACTTGCCAAGTATTCAGTTGCTTAATGAATTGAACTGAACAGAGAGGAAGGATTCATAAGATTCAGGCAGCCAACCCGAACTTTATGGCAACAAGCCTTAGTTTTTTTTCTTCTTTTTGTATACGTTTCTGGTTAGTTATCACATGCCACAAAAAGGATCAGAAAATGGATTGCTAATTAAATACATAATAGACACTATGAAAACAATTTGGAGAACTAAGAATTGGGACTTCCAAAAAAAAAACCCTAAAATCAAAAGTTCCGAGGTAAATTTCACATTCATTCAGGGAAAATTACCACAAATCTTGATGGGTGCTTCAAGTTCAAGAAGATTGGGCTGAGTAGCAAAAATTTCACGAGAGGCAATACAAAGCTGCTTGATTTCAGACTCTGATAATTGCACTAATTTCCCTGGCTTTGAGGATCTTACTTCTATCAGCTTCTCAATTATCTTGTCCAGTACTGCAGGGTCCATTAGTCCCCTGCTTCAGCCCTCCTTTCTTTTGGATCCTCAAACTTTATATTCCAAGAGTAATAACTGAAAATTCAATTTTCTTTTGTGGGTTTTGCTGTTCGAGTTTCTTGGGTCAAGAGGAGGCTGTGGGACAAAGAACTGATATTTTATTTGTTTGAGAAAACGAAAGAAAAGTTTCCAATTAATGCAGTTGATTTTACTCTTTGGCAACACAAACGATGAAACGAACAGTAATAAATTTCTGTAAAAAGAGGGATTTTTTGTTGGTTAAAGCAAAGATGAAGAAGACGGCTACTACTCGGATGTGACCATTCCCTTTAGGTTTTATAGTAACTTTATATATTTCTATATTTTTATGTTATTTTAGTATTTTATTATACATTTTTTGAAGGAGATCTAGGGCAACTCAAAATAATATTTGGAGGGTTTTTTTTTTTACATATATGACTAATATAAACTACAAAATTATAAAATTATTCACCAAAAAAAAAGAAGAAAGAATATATCTACCAATTTCATTTTAGAAACTGTTAATTTTACTGGATAATAAATGGAGACATCAATCACTATTTTTATCTATCCAACCGTTTCATCGGTTAGAAAAAGATTTCATTAGATCCTCAAAGTCAACTCCTAAATTGAATTTGAAAGCACACTTCATAATTTTTTATCATCATCAAGGGTATCAAATGGCATATTCCAAATTTGTCCACTTTCTTTGAAACGTAAAAAAAAAATTCACCATTTGTGATGCTTAAAACATATGATTCTATCTTCTTAATCTTGAGCGATCATTCTCTGCTTCAAATAGGAGGACTTCCTCTACCTAAAGGTGATGATGATCGTCAGCAGACGTTGACAATCCGATCGCCTCTCTCGAGTCATCAACATCTATTTTTCTTGGGACAATAATGTTATACCAATAGAAGAAATAGCGTAAATTGGAACATGAAGAAGTATCATAAATCATACACCCATTTCATCCAAAAATTTTGAATTTTATGAATATCTACCATCTCTCATCTTTAGGGATGGCAATCGGGCTGTTCGGTTGCGGGTCGGCCCCCGTCCCCGCCTCTGAGAATTTTAACCCCATACCCGCCTCCCTGGGAATTTCCCCGCTTAAATCGGGGTAGTGGGAGGTCAGTCGGGCCTCGGGCGGGCGGGCGGGCGGCTTCTGCGCCTGTCACTCTGCTTATATTTTTTTTTTTTTTTTTTTTTTTTGTAACTATTATTTTCAAAATTAAAAATATTTAAAAAAAAAAAGTATTTCTGTATTTCGGGCGGGTTCGAGGCGGGTTACCCAACCCGCCACTGTGAGTTTTCCTCGCCAGTGCCCAATTCAATACTCGATTATTCAAGGGAAATGTTAAACCAAGGGGACTAGGGGGCGGGGGTCGGGTTAAATTGCCATCCCTACTCATCTTCAAGAGGAATAGGAATCAAAAGTCGGAATATCAAGGAGTATCAAAATCCTATACCGAATAAACCAATAATT
This sequence comes from Forsythia suspensa, assembly GCA_023638005.1. Lineage (NCBI taxonomy): Eukaryota > Viridiplantae > Streptophyta > Magnoliopsida > Lamiales > Oleaceae > Forsythia > Forsythia suspensa. The sequence continues at coordinate 34,416,869 of CM042666.1, forward strand.
TGAAAAATTAGAAATTTCTGCCATCTTTTATATTGAAGAAGAAGATGTATCAAAATCTTGAATCTGAGCTAGGGATTATTTTCAATTTATGAAGACCTCATTGGGTAAGTTGTCTATATTTACATTTAGATTTACATTGAATCTGTTTGAAAGAAGATATTGAATTTAAAATTTTTATAAGTTTATTTGGTTTTGAGGGTGTGTGATAATCATTGACTATCTTTGGAACAACGTCAAGTTTATCAACGTGAATTTGTATTTCAATTCTAATTTTAGACTCGGTTAAACTATCTAGTATAATTATTACATCAATTTTTTGTAATAATTTTTTGCACCAGATTGAATTTATTTGATTGCTAATTATTGTCCTGTGAGAATACATTGTTAATTGGTTTTTTTAGTTTGTTTAATTAACTGTTATCAACAATCTTATAATCCAAGCATTTTATGTTTACTTGGAAATATGCATTATGTATGATTACATTGGTAATTGCTGCTATTGATTTGTTGATTGATGGTTACTCGGTTATTACTATTTATCATGTTAAATTTCATCAAATATAACAATTTGGTGCGGGTTATGGGATCTATTAATGTTTTGGTACATTACGATAGTCGATGGGATTAATCACGCAGTTACAATGATTACTCAATAATTGCATTAATCATACCATTTGATTATACTTAAACGAAGTTAGTTAATAACATATTGACAGAGTTAGTGATGGCAACGGGGCAGATCGGCCTGATCCAAATCCGCCTCGCAATAATTATAGGAGATCCAAATCCGTTCTGCGATCCGCCATTTTTTTGGACAGATCGAGGCAGATCGGATACGGATCGGGGCGGATCAGAGCCCTGATCCGTATACTGATCCAATTTTTTTTTGGGCATTCAAAAAATTTAAAATATATTGAAACAAGCTTTACTACTATAATATAGAGTTTAAACAACATTCTAAAATACATTAACTACTTAATCAAATGTCCAAAATAAACAAACGACATCAATTACTTAATTAAAAATTGAATACTCCAAAATATACAATTAAAAAAAAAAACAAATTGTTTATCATCTCATCTTCATAACTTCATGGAATCAAGAACTTAGGTTTAGGAATTAACAAATTAGGAATTAAGAAATTTAAAATTGTAATTGCAGCCCTTGCCCCAAATGTTTTATCTTGTTATAATTTAATCATTTTTTTTTACGGTCGGGTCGGTCGGGTCGGGTCGGATCGGATCGGGATCCTTCTCGAGATCCATGGTGGATTACGGATATCTGCCCCGATTGGCCCTGCCGATCTACGGATCAGGTATTTTTCGCTTCATTCGGATCGGGTATCCATCGAGTTCGGGACGGATCGGATATTTTTGCCATCTCTAGACAGAGTTGAAAAGAGACAAGACAGATTACGCCATATCCGTTCACTATCAGGTATCATGGAACGACCCCCTAATAAAAATATGCAATGATAGTTCTTTGTATTTCTTTTTTTTTTTATCGAAAATGTAAATATGTATTAAGATCAAAAAGGTTTTACAAGATCACTGGGCATTCCCAGGAAATGAAAGAACAAACAAAGCGTGAACTAAAATGCCAAAACTAGAGACGGGTCTCTATTACATCAAGAGGTGATAACAAAAACGGGCATTCCTGTGGAGAATGAAATAAAGCACAAAACTTGTCGATGACAAACTATCTTTGGAGGGGAAGCGTGGAACAAAACATTAGGATACAAAGAAAACATAACTTTGTATACATGTGTTTTGATTCTCTTAATGGTGTTCTCCTCAACCGGTTTGAGATTTTCAAATAACCATCTGCTCCTAGCAATCCAAATATGGTGGTCAAGAAGCCAATGCAATTCTCTTAACTTTGCTCGCCAAGATGTCCTTTTGCTTCTTTTTTATCCATTTTAGAGAACTTGCGATAGTGGACATAGATCTTTTGATGCCGAGCCACAGCGATCTAATCTCGTCCCACACATGGCCTTTGAAATTGCAATGGAAAAAAGATGGTGGATGATTCCCCAAGTTGCCAACAAAAGGAGCAGTTCTATCAATGTCCAAGTAATGAACCGATAATTGCATGATTGCATATGAAAAGTCGTCGCGACGTCCTACTAATGGATGTTTCGAGAATTCATCCTTTCTAAGGTTGCCTACACGAGTATTCATATATATTGGTTAATTAAAATATAAATTATTGATTGTTGACAAACTTTTCATATGTAGGCGATTGAGAATAAACGTGTTATTGTTGAAGATGTTGTTCGTATAAATTCTTTTAAATAACAGGAACGATAATGTTAATTTATTTTGTTTGAAATTTTTTTTTTTTCTTTGAATGTTAGCCATATGTGACTTTGAAGTAAAAAAAATTGACTTTAGTTATTCTGGATGTTTGCGTATTTGGATTTGTTAATGAATGAAAATTGGTATTGTTGATTGTTTTTTCTTGATTGACTTGGTTGATGTTAAGATTGGACAGGACTATGAACTTGTTGCTACCAAAAAATTTCTTGTTAATGAATGAAAATTCTGGGCGTTGCATTCTGTGGGTTTTATCATATGTTTAATGAATTTATGTGCTGCTCCTAGAAAAACTAAAATGGAAACAAAAACACTGCTGCCAAAAGAATTTACTTTATTCAGTTATTAATCTTCTCTTGGAATGGATAGAAATATCTTCAAGATCTGTATGTTTTCCTTAGTGGAATATAGTAGTAGGATTCCATCATTATTTGATAAGAAAGAGGCTTTCAAAGTAACGTGTGCTATAAGGCAATTAATATGCTTGTTTATCATTTGTTTATCAGTTTAAGACGACATAAATTAAATTTTCTTAGATCAAGAAACAAGTGGTGGCAAAGTGCATTTTGGAAATACTGATATGTTGCTGATCCTTGGCTGATATGCTGCACAATTACAAAGCACTGTTGGTTCATTGATTTTCAAGCGAGATTCTCAATGAAGTAGAGCCAATTGAAATTTAAAAAAAAAGTTTACAATCAGTTTTTTTTTTTTTATATTTGACAATGGAATAGTTGCCCTTCAACCATGTTTAATAAACACTGATAATGACTCGTTTCAGACTTGAAGATGATTAAAATGATAATCATCCATAATAATAAAACGATTATATAATGACATAAACCAAAGCAAAACTGCAAAACATTATATAGTATTCAAAGATATAGACTATTCGGGCATCTGTCACGATGATAGATATCTTATACAAAAAATTGAAGAAAATAAATCTTCATTAACAATCTTAAACTACTCAAAATATCGATTGTCTAGAAAAGTTTAGTATGTTTCTTTACACCATGTATCGGTTAGCTACTGCTACTTGGACAATCCAGGTAATCTTATGTCTGGTTTCTTGATAGAATACTTGAACAGTTGCACAGCCATGTTGTGTCGCGCCACTCGGGTATCAAAATTATTCAGCATTTCGTTAATCTTGTTTAGAAATATGTATTCCGCGTACTTGACAGCAAAAATCTCACAATCGCCACTGCAGATATAATAAATGTTATCATCGATCAGTTAATACAATTTAATTATAGTTTAAACTACAACCTAAATTTAACACATCATGTTTTAATTTATAAGGAATATATAAGCCTTACCCATTATTTTGGTGCGGAATGTCTTTACGCAATCTGCATGATAGTGGGGATTCAGGTGTCACAAAATTGAGAACCTTTGATTTGTGTATCAGATGGGGGACTATGTTTCGTAAAAGGCTCAATAGCATCAAACACGGCATCATCCATGATTGTTTTGAATGAAGAATTGTACACATCCAAGTACCAGTTGATAATGTCAAGATGAACTAGAATCCAATGCGCACGTTTATCTATAAAAATTGGAATAAATACATGATCAACCTAATTACCATATATGGGGATATCCCTTAAACATATTCCATATTGGGTAACAAATAGACGTATTAACGAAGAGGATCGCATTAACATGTGATACTAAATACTACTAACGACGGTAGTAACTATACACATATATTAACTGATAAAAGTATCATAATCATGTTTCAAAAATATTAGTAATGTTTAACAGTAACTTATGATATCATTATAAATGTTGCTGAGAGATGTATCAAGATCATAAACAACTAACTTTTCGTGCAAGGAAGTTTCAAACTTTATTTAAGGTAATAAAATTTAGTTGAAATAACATTGAGTAAGAAACATAAATAAATAGGAATTAAAAAACTTATCCAAAAAAATATTAAATAACTTTTTCATGACAACATATATTGGTTAGGGATAAGGTTCATATGTATCCGTAAACAAACACATGAATTTACAGAATGAAAAGGAGATAGTTATCAGAACACGGTAACTATCTATATATACAGATATACTTATCAATAGAAACGAATGTAGATATCAGTACACGATAACTACGTAATACTCAGTAAGTATGAGTATGACTGAATAATTAACAATCAAAAAGAAAAAGAGAGAGAAAATTGTTTCATAATTGATATTAAATACAACTTATGATGTGTGAAACTATATCTCACTATTTTTTATTAATGGTATCACAAATATGTATCTGTTTAGTTGGAACTAAACCATCACAAATATGATAAAATGAATGAGTTATATACTAAAACATCACAAATATGAACAATCATTGAATGAATGATTTTAATTAATGTTCAAGATATTGAATCATTACAACATCGTTAAAAACAACATTTATAACATGTCTCGAGAAATCATCGTAATATTATGATAACGAATAAGATACATTATGTGTTCTGAAATTCTATAATATGTAACATCGAATTAATATAATTAACGATTATAGACTAATATATAGAATGTAACCTTTATCATGCTAATTATCAAAATACCAACGTAAACTTTAAAATCTTGAAGATTAACACATGCACAAAACAAATTACACGAAATAATTTCTTCAACATACAAGATGATTTCAATATTCCAAAAGTATAATAAATTAGACTAGATATTAAATAGTAACATGTCCAGTACATATGGATGGCAATGGGATGGGTCCGCCCCACCCCGCGACCCGCGAATTCTTGGGACGGGGCGGCCCTTCGACCCGCCAACCGCCTCAGCTTAATTTTTTTTTTTAATAAACTAAAAAATAATTAAAAAAATAATAATTTTTTTTTTATATATTTGTACCAAACAAAACAAAAAAATTATAAGATTGAGGTTATGGTGTAGTGGTTAAGATTGGTAGTTTACAAGTTTCAACATGGGTTCGAATCTTCTTTAGTATATTTGTAGTAAAAACTATAATTTCTATTCTCTTTTATGATATTTCAAAAAAAAAAAAAAATTGAGGGGCGGGCAATGGACGGTCAGGTCGCCCGGGACCATGTGAGGAGCGTAAAATTGCCACAAATCCACCCCTATTATCCGTGAGTAGGCGGGGGGGCGGGGTCGAGGTTTTTTTGCCATCCCTACCAGTGACACTAATCAAAGACTTGGAAAAATGTGTATAGAAATGTATGATTCAGTTGATATTCTTGGAATAACCACATAATTTTAACAAATAGGTTCAGAAAATGTATGAAATAATTGAAAATATATAAAAAAAAATTACCTTATTTCCTTGTTTCACATGAAGGTTCAACTTTTTCTTTGGCGCCTTTTTCCGTGCTTCACATACCCGGTTGGTTTTTTTTTTTGATGGAGAAGAAAGTTTAGTAAGAAACGTTGAAAGATGTGAAAGTGGGAGGGTAATTTTGGAAATATACCTTAATTGCTAGTCTAATTAATTGTTGATCATAATTGTTACTTGACATTTAGGCATTTGGTAACTAATTGAATTTGAATTTGAATTCATTTGAAAATTATATATCCAGTAATATTAACTAAAAAATGTTAATCTTAAAAAAAATTATATTATCGAGTAAATGTCTAATTTTTTTTTAAAAAAAAGTAGGTATGGTTCCTAATTTTCTCTATTTTGGAAACTCATGAGATAGGTGACTACCTAAAGAAAAAGTTAATTATATTTTACTATTATACTGCTTTACAGGCGGTAGAATCTGACCATAGATTCAGTAGATGAAGAAGGAAGAATGAGATGGATTTGAAGAGGAAGAATGAAGAATGAAATAGATTTGTGGATATGTAATGATTTTTGGGTCTATAGAAGTGAAAACTCCGGTGATAAATAAAAAAAATATAAGAACGAAAAGTAATTAATTGTACAAGCAGTGGGTTTTGTACAAGATTAAAAACTCATTTTTTATCTTGAATTTGGACTTGGTCAAAAAGTGGAAAAAATTGTAGTAGAGGTCCCTAATTTATGTATTTTGTATAAATGGATACTGAACTTTTAAATTTTGGTTTCAACCTTTTATGTTTTATAAATGTCTCAAATCTTTGACTTCATTTGCACTTCTATTTTCAACCTTATTCTGGCTTACTTTGTCCTCAATAACTCAATCTTTTGAAAATAGGCAACATTCTGACAAAAAAGATAAATTGCATCTCTTTTTTCGTTAGTCAACCATTTTGACCAGTATATTCAAAAATAAAAATAAAAAGACAAAATTGTCTTTCTATTATTCCTAACTAAGTTATTAAAAAATAAAAATAAAACATTCATAACCATTAAAAAAAAAAAAGTAAAAACAAAAAAAACAATATTATCTTCTTTCACACCATACCCCTTTATCCACAACTACCACTACCATTACCACCACCAACACCAAAATGGCAACAAACAAGGAGTAAGAATTTCTCAATAATTTTGGTAGTGGTGGTGGCGGTATGGTGATGGTGGTGGCACTTGTTGTGGGTAGGGGGTAGAATATGACATTTTTCAATTTTACTCTTTTTATTCTTTTTGTTTTATTTTTATGAATTTTTCATACACTTTTTAATTTTTGAATATACTGGTCAAATGTATTGACTAACGAAAAAGTAGATGAAATTTATTCAGTTTGATGAATGTCACCTATTTTTCTAAAGATTGGGGACAAAGTAGTTCAGACAAACAAAAAATGCAAATAAAATTGAAGGTTGAGGACCTTTGTTGTAATTTACCCTTACATCTTAAGTAAACCTAGTCTTTATTTATCGAGTATGTTCAAATTGATGTTAAAAAGGCATGTGGATAAAATGGTTAGATTCGAATAGTTCTAATGATAAATAAATAGAAAGAAAATCGAAAGAATAAAAAAAGTTAGCATCACTTCTCTTATGTTAGCATCACTTCTCTTATGCTGGTCCAACATCAACCTAGGCCTAATGTGTTGGACCGACATTCTTCAACCCACATTCACCATCTAAATAAATCACAAATCCTTATTGCAACTATTGGCACAAAGAAATTTGGCGTCAAAGGCAAATTTATTTTAAATTTGGAATTTTGAAATTGAATGGAAATAAAGAAATTGTCGTGTCGTTTGTAGAATAAACAAGTTGAATCATAGCATAGCCTACGAAACACATCTATCTAATTTTGAAATTTCAAAGTTACACAAATAAAATGCAATGCCGCATGTAAAACAACCCAATTGAATTGAGCTAATGAGCTTTTCTCAAGTCGCTTTCTTCAATACCAATCTTAGCATTTGACTTTCACCTTTGGCCCATTCCTTTCATGTTTTCCCTCAGCATATTCTCACTCATTAACTTTCTCCATTTCTTTCCTCTAAAGCAAGAATCTTTTTCCTTCAAATTTTAGCTTTATCAATGATGTCATAAATTGTTCTCAGATAGCATCTTAGATTATCCTTAAAAGTCGTTATCATCATTTCAAACCAACCTTTTCGCCTCTTTGAAAACTAGAAAACCTCCTCATATGCATACCTGCACAAGCTAGGCATAAAACCAAAGAATAAGAAGATGGGCTAGAGGCATCCTATTTGTTCCATTCCGCTAGCTAGACTCTATATCTTCTTCAAATGTCAACCACCTCTCTCAACCATACTTTTATGGTGTGTTTTACATCTTGTTTGACTATGGATCTAGAATTTTCTTTGATGTCGCGTTAAAATTTTGGTTGGGTTTTTCACTGTTTGCGTCTTTGAGCTTGACATTCATTTTGGTTAAAGAAATTGGCGCAAATGGTCCCTACTGCTTACCATTAGTGCACAAATGGTCCCTAACGTTTCATTTTTTTTGTGGAAAGGTCCTGCTAACCTATATCATTTAGGTGCATGAATTGGTCCTTTTAGGTGCATGTAATGGTCCCTAAGCATTTTTTTTTCTTTATTAAGCGAGGGGTAAATTGTCAAGTTACATTTTTTTTCAACCTTTCAATTGGCGCAAATGGTCCCTAATCTTAAGAAATTTGCAATTGGATTCCTAACCTTTAAAAAAGTGAAAATGAGTCCGATACTTTAATTTTTTTTTATTAAAAATTAAAAAAAAACTAACAAATTGATAATATACTAAATTATTTTGAATATTTTATGAACTATTATAAAATAACCAAAATTGAAATTCATAATTATTAACAAATGTGCTAATTAAAATTATTTTATTATTATTAAGTAATCATATTATTTAAAATTCAAACTTTAATTTTATCGTTACAACAAAAGAAGAAAAATAAATTTGTCACAAATAAAAATTTTTCTTATGCTCAACCCAACTCGATTTTATACGATCCTCATATTTACTTTGGGCCAATCCAATTCGATCTTGAGCTACAAGGGGATTTCTCCCTCCCCTATTCGCGGCGAAACAGGGAGAAATCCTCCCTTTCTCTTTCAGATTTTGGGTTGGGGGTGGGGTGGGTGGAACCTTTTTTTTTGCTTTATTATTTTTAATGTAAAATTAATTAAAATTTAAAATAGAACCTGGTTCAATAACCTTGTAGCTCAAAATCGGATTGGATTGACCCAAAGAATATGAGATCAGTATAAAATCGAGTTGGGTTGAGCATAAATAAAATTTTTATTTGTGACAAATTTATTTTTCTTCTTTTGTTGTAACGATAAAATTAAAGTTTGAATTTTAAATAATATGATTACTTAATAATAATAAAATAATTTTAATTAGCACATTTGTTAATAATTATGAATTTCAATTTTGGTTATTTTATAATAGTTCATAAAATATTCAAAATAATTTAGTATATTATCAATTTGTTAGTTTTTTTTTTTAATTTTTAATAAAAAAAATTAAAGTATCGGACTCATTTTCACTTTTTTAAAGGTTAGGAATCCAATTGCAAATTTTTTAAGATTAGGGACCATTTGCGCTAATTGAAAGGTTGAAAAAAAATGTGACTTGACAATTTTACCCCTGCTAATAAAGACAAAAAACAGTGCTAGGGACCATTTGCGCACCTAAAAGGACCAATTGCGCACCTAAATGTATAGGTTAGGGACCTTTCCACCAAAAATGAAACGTTAGGGACCATTTGCGCACTAATGGTAAACGTTAGGGACCATTTGCGCCAATTTCCCTTTTGGTTATACTTACGATGTGTGTAAAGATTCTATTTTTGACATTTTAGTTAACATGCCAAAACTTCAATAGTGACTTGTCATACATAGGTTGATAGAACTGAGACACTACTAGAAATGTTATCATCACTATTTACTTGGCATTTAGAATACAACATGTTATATGCACATAGGTGTTGAGAGTATTCTAGCGAAAGGTAATCTACCTTGTCCACATTAGATTTTGAGCATCTAAACTATTTACTATTTAGCACAATGTGGGAACAACAAGAATAGCACTATCGCTTACAATGATAACCAAGAGAGCACAACATGCCCATTGAATGCAATCTAGTCTATATCAGATTTTGGATCCAGTGGCAACATTGAAGGCGCCACCCACAAGAAACAATCAAATCCATAGTTATCTAAAGTAGCTGATCGCGTAGCAAAAACAAATAACAAAACGAGACATCCTCAATCGAGCATCAAACTCTTCAACTCGATATCATAATGCTATCTCCATGTACAATTTTCTCAATTACTTCAATTCCAAATTAAGAATATTGGATAAAGTATTGCACTTTCCCTACATGTGATCACTTATGTTTGAAACATTACCAATCAAAAAGAAAAAATGGCTAACAAAAATTTTTGAACCATTTAGGACGAATTATATAGCCAATGTTTGGCTAAGTTTAAATAATAATTTAAGTTGGTCAAACATATTTTTAATTCACATATTTCGTAAAGTCCACAACTTACATGTATTTAAATTATTTCAGTATTTAACAAACATGCTATAATCTACTAACATGTTTGGTTGAAGAATTGGATAGCACAATATTAAGAAATAAAGAAGTTGTAATCTTGTTTGTAAGTGTCCAATTCATGACTCCAGTATTTCGTACGAAACATGACAGGATGTAATTTAGTACGTATTATAGATTTGGGAGCATCGCAGTACATAGGACATTAAAACTGATCTAGAATGTGAGACTAAAAATAGTAATACCAAATCAGTAAATACAAAAAGCAATTTATAGATCTTATTAATTTTGACTACATCTATCAGTTGACTACACATTAATAATGAGACGATAATTTACAAATCTTACAGTTCGGTTCAACAACGAATGCTAGTCAATCGAATGGTTAAACTCAAGAATGCTTATAAGAAACCCTTATATTTCCATTTCAACTCTTGTTCCCAAGATGTATGCAGAAAAAACCAAATATGGGAGAATTTGTTTATCATTTTAGTAATTAGAACGACACATTCTCGTTTATAAGTTGCCTAAATAATCCCCAACTTTAATGGTAGTGCCTTGACTCAAAACATTGACTGCCTCCAACACAACCAATGCTTTCCCGCTTATGATTTGATATATGTCCAATACTATTGTTTGGAAGGATTTCTCAACATTACGTGCTTCCAGAGCCAATGTTTGAAAGAACGATAACCTTTCATTCTACACAAATAGTTGTGCATCTTTCTTTATTGTTGATTCAATGGGATTCAAGTCAGATTTGTTGCCACTTGTCAACCATTATGATCACAATGATTGAGTCGGAATGGTCCTTTAATTTACATAACCATCGATTCCCATTCTGTTTGCATCTTGGTTATGTCGTATAATACCAGTGTCCCGTACCCCAACGGCTCATCCTTCGTAAGCACTCATTATGGCTCGATATCTTTCTTGACAAGCTATATCCCTTATCTATGCCTTCAATGTTTTTCCTTATACCTGCATCATGTTATATTTAAGCTAAATAAAAAAGAATCTACCATATTTAACCAATCCAAGTGAGGTTACACTGCAATGTGAGCAAAATAGTTGTGACTAGTGTTTCATGTGGATGCCATGTGCGAGCTTCGTAAGACTAAAAGGCCATGTGTCATATGCGAACCCTGTCATCACCACGATAACCTTAAACTTTAACGATCCTCATGGGTGCCTCGCCAACATCACTTTGTAGAGATCAAAGCTAAACATCCTATTGTCGACGATGAAGGATTCATCAGGAGAGGTTCATCATCTAGCGAACCTACTAGCTAGATAAGAAAAGATGAACCTCGGCCTCATCATTCCCAAAGGCGAAGAGGACGAAAACCTATTTGCCTTGAAAAAAATTTATAAGTCTCATATAAAGCTAAGAGAAGGCTGATGGAGCATAAATCATGTAACGCAATATTTCTTACTTTAAATAAGAGAACAATAAAATATTTTTTCTGCCACATAGGTTGAAACCTTTAAAAAATGCAAAATGAAATCAAATAAGAATTAGTTCTTGACAACAATCTCACAAATGATAAAGCGACATGTGTCTAGATAAGTTAAAATGTCGAAATACCACTAACACTAATTTTCCTACAAATACTCCATGCATTGTGAATAAATAAGTATGAAAATCAAATCTCTAATCAAATATCAGTCCGTTTTGTTTCTCTTGTATAATTATTCTTATTTTTCAGCAACTGACTTAATCGTCATAGTGCTAATGTATGCTCAACCTTTTTATAAAGTTTTTGAAATTTTTAGGAATTGTTGTTGATATTTGTGATTTTGTAATGATTATATTTTATTAAGAAAATAGAAATTTATAAATTGCAACTTTTATACCCTAGGTCAAAAATGTATTAATAAAAATAAAATTTGGAATTAGGTCCCTAGTCTTCCCTTATAATTAAAGAATGGTTATTTTATCATTTGAAATTTAAAAGTTAGCTCTTTAATTAAAAATGTATGTTTTCTCATTTTAGATACTTTTATATAAGTAAAAATAGTAATATGATATTACTAATTATCCTAGAACTTTAAAATACATTTTGAGCACGAAAATAGAGTGTCAAATGATCTCCATAGAAAAGGGGTCGACCCCTTTGACCTTAGGTTCGACACCCCAACATAGTTGACACCCCAAGTCTTGAGGTTAGGGGGTCGACCCCTAGACTTGGGGGTAGACACCGCCAGGCACTGTTGTTAAGCGGTTGACCTCATTGTTTTATGATGTTGACCCACATCCATACTTTCACCCCGAATCTTGTTTTTGATATTTTAACACTTGGAGACCCCAACTTAGGTACATTGATCGAAATATGCTATATTATGATCTTAACTAACATAGAAACATATTGTTAACGTGATCTTGAAGCAATAATATTGATGATTTCAAATATAGTACAAAACACAGTGATATTTATTATTATGTACATATTTGTGACTTCATGTTATTATGTAATATCGCTATATGACTTAGCCCATGTTTGGTAGTGCTAAAAATATTTTTTAAGTGCTTATATTATAAGTTGTTGGTAATGTGTGGATAAAAAATTGATTGTAAGTTATGGGTCCTATGAAATGTGTGAATAAAAATATGTTTCACCAGTTTGATCAACTGAAATTATAAGTTAAGCATGCCCAAACATAGGCTTAACTGTTTACTATGAATATTATGGTGAACAGAGTTGTGCTCCCACGGCATGCATAATATATATTGTCATTTATATTAAGAGTGTGGTTGGTTGTTGTGAGTGTGAATCCCATTATAGTTGTACCACACATTTTAGTGTATGGATAGATATGCTGCTTGAAACTCTCGACGATCATTAATGGTTTTCGTTGATAGGGTGTTACTTAGGAGTGAGGACTACAATAAACATGATGATCATCGTATATGTAGGCCAAACCTTGTATATGCATATTATTTGTACTTGTGCAGTATCATGAATCTTAATGGGAAACAACGGATACACAATGATATCCTGAGTCTCGGTGGATGATGATGAATTCATTAATACCGGGTTGTATGCGTGTGGTGGCTATGTTACTTTGAACTCATACGACACACTATATTAGGGATGTGGACCCATGTGTATCTAGTATTTATCATTGTTCACGTGTTATGTTTTATATTGTAGATGGCTCATATGGAGGTCGAGGTCATTTGTATGCATATGCATACTGAGCTCACTCCAAATCTAAATGCTACACACGAGCATTTATATGAATTTTCACTACTGTTGACGAGGATGAGGTGTCAGAGACTTTCTCGATCACACAGTTAGTGCTCAAGGAATTGAAGTAGACTTAGCTAAAGTAGAAACAATGAATAATTGGCCTGACCTACCAATGTAGGTTAATTCTACAAATTTTTGGGATTGGCCAACTATTATCAAAGATTCATTAAAGGATTCTCCAAGATAGCAGGCCCGATGACTCAATTAACCAGAAATGGGATAAAAACTTTGTGAATAGATAATTCAGGAGCAGGTGCAGCATTTAGTTAAAGCTTCAATGCAAACAATACCTGATGGTTCAGGCAAATATGTTATTTTTAGCGACACATCCAAGTAGGGCTTAGAATGTGTGCAAATGTAACACGGAAAGGAATTGCCTATGCTTCAAGAAAGTTTTAGCAGTACGAGTAGAACTACCAAATGCACAACATAGAACTTGCGACGGTTGTTCACGCTTTGAATAAATGGTGTCACTATTTGTACGAAAAAAATGACATATTTACATACTAAAAGAGTCTCAAATATTATTTTTGACCTAGAAGTAGTTAAATATGAGACAGAAAAGATGGTTGAAATTGGTGAAGGATTACGATTGCACTATCCATTGCCATCTTGATAAACCTAATGTAGTTGGCGATGCTTTAAGCAGAAATTCAGTGGGACAGATGGTATCATTAAGTGCAAGAATAATTGGTCAGAGATTTTGAAGAATTGAGGAAAGAGGTCATCACGTCGCCAACTAAAACCTTAGGACGGATATCAACCTTAATTATTTGACTCACCCTTGGGAATCAAATTCAAGAGGTGTAGGATAAGTACACGTTTCTACAAAAAGATTAAGAAATGGGGTTGGCATGGATAAACGAAAAGATTTTGGTGTACCGAGGGTCGAAGAGTTGAGAAATGAAATTTTAGAAAAAGCTCACTCCATCTCTACACTTTGCAAACGTCCCAAGAATACAAAAATGTATCAAGATCTCCGAGCATTTGTATTGAACCTTAGCTAAAGTTAATCATACATGCCATCAGTGGAGTTCGCCTATAATAATTATAGGCATTGGCCCTTACATGGTACTCTATGGTGACAAGTGTAAATCCCCTATCTATTGGAACAAAGTCGGAAAAATAGAGGTTTGGAACAAAAAATGATCATGAAGTTGACAAAATTAAAGCCAGAATGCAAACGACACAAGACCGACGAAAGAGTTACGCAGATAACAGAATAAGAGACCTAAAATTTTAGATGGATGATAAAGTTTTTCTAAAGATGACACCAATAGAGGGAGGCCTTAGATTTGGAAAAAAATGAAACCTAAGGACACTCTTCATTGAACATTTCAAAATTTTCAAGAAGGTTGAAAATTTGGCATATCATACAGCTTTACAACTAGAACTTTCAGTAGTGCACAATGTTATTCATATGTCTATGATTGGAGATAAGTACAATACTCCAACCATTTGGTGAATCATCCGTCTTTCGATTTAGAGAAGGCTTGTCCTACGAAAAAACATCAATTGTCATATTAATCTTTGGACTTGAGAACGAATTTACAATCCTCTAGATTTAGAGCAAGTGACTACAAATCTACTAGATTTAGAGCACAAAAAACCTTTCATCAAGCTCTAATGCCACGAAAAAGTCCCATACATGAATTAGTTGTTGTTTAATCACAGATATAAAGCATAACAATTAAACAAAATCAATAACAAAAGACAATAGGTTTGTTTGCTCAAAGGTTCGAAATTTGGAGGTAACTCCTCGACTCTTTGAGCTTCCATTGTTGGGAAATGCTCGCAGCACTTTAATTAATAATCAAATACAATGACCACCAAAAGGCCATAAATCACAAAAGAATCACTATCAAGAACCTTAATCTGAAAGTTAATATTCATGCACCAATAAAAAAAAATATCTCCACAACAATAGATTAATCACACAGCAAGTCAGTACTCTCACGATATCTCTCAAAATCACACAAGAAATCAGAGAGAAACTCAAAATCAGAAAGATATGAAGATTTATAGAAAGTAAAATTTCGACGATTGAAAAGTTACACATCATTTGCCAAACATGAAGGCCTGATTTGGTATTGATGTGCTTTTAAGAGAATCAGTTCTTGCTGTGCTATAGAAAAAATCAACCGTGAAAAGAATCACATAAGTATTTGGTAAACTTTTGTTTCAAAATTGATGTATTTTTCAAAATCAGCATTTGAGCATTTTGTAAACAAAAGTGATTTAGGTTTGGTTTGGTATTGCTATGCTTTTAAGATAATCATCTTTTGTTGTGTTGCAGAAAGAATCAGTTGTGGAAAGAATCAGTTAAGATCATCTCCAATGCACATCGTCTATTGTAGTTTATGTGGCAGGTAAAATAAATAAACTTTCAGTCCATGTAACACTACGTCTATTGAATAGACGGTCAAATTTATAAATTCGTCTTCAATGGGTTCCGTCTAAAATTAATATTACTTCTTATGTGGCATTAAATTTTTTTAAATTTAATTCCAAATTTGCCGAGTCACTATGTCTAGAAGTTCGTCTAAATTAGAGCATCTCCAATGCACTCCATCTATTGCTTTTTAGACGTGCCACATAAGTATATATAGACGGAGTTATAAAAAACTCTCTCCAATGCATGCTGACGAGAACTCCGTCTAGTTGATTTGGCACACCAAAAATAAACTCCATTAATTTAGACGGACTTCTAGATGGAGTGACTCAGCAAATTTAAATCAATCTAAAGATTTTATTAAAAAAAATCTAGACAAGAAAAATATAAATTGAAGACCTGCCAATTTAAAAAAATTTAATGTCACATAAGCGGTAATATTAATTTTAGACGGAACCCATTGGAGACGAATTTATAATTTGACCGTCTATGCAATAGACATTGTGCCACATGAATTGAAAGTCCGTTTATTTTATCTGCCACATACAATAGACGGAGTGTATTGGAGATGCTCTAAGTGTTTGGTAAACTCTTGTTTCAAAATTGTTGTATATTTTAAAATCAGTATTTAAGCGTTTGGTAAACAAAAGTGATTTATTGCTATGTTTGTATAATTTACAAAAATGGACATTGACTATAATAATGTTCTTTTGTATTATTATTATCATGAGTAGTATTGTAAAATTTAATTTTACTTTTATAACAATATGTAATATTATTTAATATTTTTTCAAGACAATGCACTAACCAAGTATTTTAAAATAAAAATAATAAACATCTATTAAATCTCAAAATTTATAAAAATTACAAAATAAAAATATAGTTATATTGTACAAAATAAATTAAATTTAAATTTAAATTTAAATTATCTGTAGAAATGCATTATAATTAGATTACTAATAAATATATGACATAAAAAGAATTGTCTTAATTAATTAAGGTCAATATTGGTATTTTAATAATAAATATGTGAAAAAACTAAATGAAAAATCTGAGGAGCTAACATTTTGCTGCTTCTCAAAATCTCTCAGATTCTGCTACCACATGAGACAGATCCTTTTAAAATCATTTTTTTTTAAATTTACCAAACGCCTAAAACAATTTTTGATTGTTTGAAAATTAGAAATCAGAAATTTGGCTCCAAAATCAATCCTAAACGGACCCTTATTGTTGTGAGTGTATAAAATTACTAAAATAGACGTTGATTATAATAATATTTTTTTTATTATTATTATGACAAATAATATTGTAAAAATTATTTTTACTTTTATAACAATATGTAATACTATTAAACATATTTTTCAAAGATAAATGCATTCACTATAATTATTTTAAAATAAAAATAATAAAAATCTTAAAATTTATAAAAATTACAAAATAAAAACATAGTCATAGAGCTAGTAAATGAGCCAGATGGACTGGCCCAACCCGAAATTAGACGGGCTACATAATAGATTGGGCTAGACTAGCCCTAACCCAATTTTACATGGGTTGGTTATTCATTGAACCCACCCAACTGACTTTGGGCCCTTACTGCAGGTCCAACTTAAAATTTTAGCTTATTTTTTTAAAATAATTATTTGTAATTTTAAAAAAAAAATTTGGTATCTTCACCCCACCCCACTCCACCAAAATTAAGAACCCGACCAGAGTGGAGGGAGAAATCCCCGACGGCGACCATGGAGAGAGATCTCCCATCTGGTTCCGGCAGCGACCAGGGGAGAGAGAAATCCCCCTCTGGTCACTTTCGCGAGAAATTTTTGCGAATTCGTCGCGAACAGGAGGAGATTTCTCCCCAATTGTTTCTGGATTTCTCCCCCCTATTTGCTGTGGGGGGAGGAGAAGATTTCTCACATCTCGTTTCTGGTCGGACCGGAAACGGTGGGAAAATCCTCCACTCATTCTTGGGTGGCCACGGTGGGGTGGGTGTTTCAAGTGGGGTATGGACTTGGGAAAAAAACTTATCGGGCCAGGTTTCAACTTCAAATCGATTATTGATCCGATGGGTTAGTTGATTGCGCTAAATCAACCCAATTTTTATTTGATCGATTTTTATTATCGTAGGCATTTTTTGCACCTTTAGTCAAGTGGTATAAATTGTTTTAGAATCACTTTTTTTAAATTTACCAAACAATCAAAACAACATTTAATTGTTTAACAATTAGAAATTGAAATCTAAAATCAATCCAACACAAACCCCAAGTCATAAACCAAATTTGGGATTAATTGAAGGGTATTGAAGAACAACCCACGATCCTCCATCCAACAGTGTAAAAAGGAACACGTGGCAACATCTTGGCTAAATGGTCAAATATGAAAAACTTTTGTAAAATCGCCTTTCTCTAATTTCACACCTTTTGCATCATATCCGGCCAAATTGATCCATTTTGGCCCAATAAGTTTGTGCCACAGCCAAACATGTCCTGTTATTATTTCAAAAAATATCTTCAAATGTGTAATAAAAAAATTATTAAACAAGAAAAAGAAACACAAAATTATGTACAGAGCAAGAGCCTATCTTATTTATTTTTAAATTTTAATTGGGTAATGATAGAAAAAGGAAAAGATTTGGATGAGTTTGGGACTTTGGGTCTCTGGTGTTTGGTCTCTTCTGCAACTCATCAGTCCCATATGATATGATAATGGCCCTAAAAGTACATGCAACTCGTCATCTTCTCATCTCATCTCCAGAATTATCTTCTAGTTCTATCTCTCTCTCTCTCTCTCTCTAAAAATATTCTTTTCTTTTACAAGTATAAAACATAATCATGAAAACATTATAAAACTGCACTTTTTCATCAGACTTTCTGCCTTGACGATTCGGAGACTCTGGTACGTTATAAGGATCTCTTGTAGTTATCTGAAATTTCCCTGTTTTTGGGTGTGCCCCTGAAGCACATGACAGTGCCAAATTATGGTGGGCTAAATGGCTTGAAAATGGATAATCATCCATTTGTGGTCAATAGTAAAACAATAGGCCGACATAGACAAGCAAAAGTTGGTTTTGTTTGAAATTTAACGTTTATCTGTCGGAGAAAAAGCTCTGTTTAGTTCAACAAGAATTTGGTTATTTGTGTTAGAACTTGGAAAATCTACTGTCTGAAAAGAGCCATTTTGCAGTGCGCGCGTGCGTGCGTGCGTTTATCCATTTTTCGTTTTTCTTCTTCTTCTTTTTTTTTCCCCGGGGATTTTAAGAATCCCTTTTACACGGGCTTTCTGTGATCAAGTTTGGACTATTTCTTGTACTGATTTTCCCTATTTTTAGCCACCCGCCTTTCTTCTTGCTCAGCCACTGGTCTTTTGCTAATTCTGTTTCATTATTAGCCTGTTTACCCTTCTTCTGTGATTGACAAACCATGAGGCTAAACGCTGTTCCATTCAGTGTAGAATTTCCACGCCATGTCGCTCAAGCCTTTACTCCTTCTTCAGTCCAATCATCCCTCTTTACCCCGTCTTCTTCTATGAAAAAGTGCGAAAGGGATCGAAAAGTTTGTCGAATTGATCTTTCTAATCCTTTTGTGTCTAGAAATCTCTTCAAGTCTCGTACTTCCAAGAAGACTCTCTCAAGAGGTCATACCATTACGCAATCTTGCTGTTCGAATTTGGATGAAATTTTTCACGAAGATCGATTAGGTAAAGGATTTGGTATACGTGTTGGTGGAGAGAATAAAGGACATCTAGAAAACAAGCAGAATTGTACAATATCTGAAAGAAACTCTTCTAGTAACAAATATGGATTGAATGAAGAGTCGTTTTCCCCATCTCAGTTTTATTTCTTGGAGCCTATGATGCTCGGAATAAGGCCAGATCCGCCGGATTGGCCAGAACGCGAGGCTGTTATACGGGTAATTATTGAACACAAGGCAAAGAGTTTTGATCTTCCCGTGTCATTAAGGATGATAAAGAAGAAATTGCAACGGGAAGAGAGCTTTACAGATTCTGGAGAGTCGGCAGTGACAAAGGCCTTTGCTTCAATGGTAAGCATCATAGTCGAGTTACAGAGCTATGGATTACGGATGAGAGAAGAGTTACGCCGTGAAGATTTAGAGATGATTATGGATAAGGTACAGAAAGAAATGCATTTATCATTTGTATGGTTGTTTCAACAAGTTTTGTCAAGAACACCGTCTTTGATGATCTATGTAATGGTCCTTTTAGCAAATTTTAGTGTCTATTCTGCGTCCCATAATGTTTCCTTGGCAGAGACCTCATTAATGGGAGCATCCTATGGATTGTTAATTGAAGAAAAACAAAATCGACACTATCCACAAATTGACTCATCAATAGACACAATTTTGGTCAAGGAAGATGGATGTGGAGGAAACATTGGTGGAAACATGCTAATTGGCCATTCACACCAGAGTAGTGAGCAAGACTTGAAAAGTGTGGACGAGGAGAACTTGTGGGATTCCATGGTGGATGAAGCAACAAAGATGCAATCAAGTTTGAAGGATGAGGTTCTTGCTCACGACATGGTGCAACATTTTGTTTCCCCGGTGTTTGTGGAGCTCGAACCTGATGAATACGAGGGCTATCTTAGGACTGATCTCCTATACCAGATGAACTTGTCTCAGGAGCCAAATAATCCACTTCTACTTTGCAACTATGCTCAATTCTTGCACCTCGTTGCACACGATTATGCCAGGTAATTTTGTCAAATCTGCATGCATGATCTATTTTGATTAATGTCACTAGGCTTCTGTCTTTCTTTGCTCGTAAAAAGTAGAAAGCTGGTTTTAGAATAAGCACTCACGAGGCTTCTCCGTCTTTCTTTGCTTGTAAAAAGTAGAAAGCTGGTTTTAGCATAACTACTCTAGTGGTCTAATATAGACGAGGTGAATGTTATTTTATAACAAATTTGTCAATTTAGTAATAGTATGCAGCTTTAGTGTAGTTTATTTTGCTTTACTTAATTGCTCTGCGCCCGATTTTTGTTTGCCCTCGATTTACTTAACTTTAAACTGATTTTTAACAGAGCCGAGGAGTGCTACAAGCGGGCAGTTCAAGTGTTGCCACCAGATGCAGAGTCTCTGAGCCAGTATGCCAACTTTTTATGGACGGTAAAAAGGGACTTCTGGGGAGCAGAAGAAAGATTTCTACAAGCCTTGGCTGCCGAGCCAGAGAATTCTTATTATGCTTCTAGATATGCCAATTACTTGTGGAGCACTGACGGTGAAGAAACCTGTTTTCCTCTCGACAATTCCCATAGCAACACAACAAGTTCAAACTTGTAGAGAAATGGTGCAGCACAGCCTAGTTATCAAACATTGGTTAGAACAGATTATCGTACCTTCTTCCATTCATGGATTGCATTTTCTCGAAGAATGGTTTGAGGAAATATTGCGTAAATTTGAGAGAAGTGAAAACGCAAGGATTCCTGCAAGTATGTAACGCTGGTGATGGGGAATATGAGAGGAAGATTGGGGAAAAGGGAGGAGGAGAAGGGGGGGGTTGTTAGTGGTAGACGTAGCATGAAATACTGCAGAGATCATGCAGCACAAGCAGCACTCCTGCAGTTTGAATATTTAAGTTCACTTGGTCAGCAGGCAAAATTTCCCTGAACTTGGCTGTATTGCATGTTTTATGCACCAAAAAGAAATTGCAATGTATTGCTGCTTTGTTAAGTGAAGTGGTTAGATAAGCTTTTTCATCCAAACAAAATCAAATCTTCAAGATCATCTTCGGCATAAATGGAGAGATGATATTTTCCCAACAAATCATTTCCATGGTATGGGACCATGGATGAATGAGTCCTAAAAGCATGGAACACCCCACTGCTTACAAAGAACAGAATGCAACTAATCACTAATTGCAGAAACTGTCGCATGTTGCCTCCAGTAAGAATCTGGATTGTTTCAGCTGCAGTGCGATTTAACATCCTCTCGAATCAGCTTCTGTACCAACTAGCCAACTGTTTTTGGTTGGATGCGTTGAAACCCAAAATGGGTTCGATGGTTGGTGGGGAGGGAGGTACCCGGTTTTCTGGTATGAACCGGGACACTAGCCTTGGCCAGATTTTCAGTCTCGGTGTAACTGTCTATTGGACATTGTTTGGGCAGGCGGATCATTATCACAGCAAGTATTGAATTGCAAAGAAGAAACACCCTTTGTCCTACCCTCTTGATTTTTAATGTGCCCACTTAAATCTTGATTTTCAGCTTATTTTGATCCATGAAGACATTTTGATGTACATGACAATTGAGAGAATAGATCCAAACCGAAAGTAATAACCAAGGAGAACATGTTTAATACATTGAATTGAAAGAGTTGATTAAGATAAAAAAACACGTATTGAGTCTTGCCTAACCTAACGTATCAAACATGCCATTAACAATGAAATATGTGCTCGTAACAAGTACCCAAGACTAAGCACCCACCGTACTGAGATCATTCTTCATGAATCCTCACTTTCCCAGTCAAATGTAATTTTTATCATCAGAAGTTCGGAGAGTTACAGTCAAACATCCTTGAGGGATTGTTGTTCAAATCCAGCACTGGCCTAGTTATATCTACAGAGTGCGAAATCTCCACAATATCATAATAACAACATTGGCCAAAGTACAGTCCTTGAAATTGATAGGAACTAAAGAACCTGTTCATATAAAATTATATAGAACTAACAGTGATCCTTGCCATTTTGAACTATCAAAGTACAGGATGATGATGCAATCAAGGGATAGAATTTCTGCAGTGCGCCAAAAACTATTGTGTCATATAGATATAACTCATAATTCAATAAAGCATTCCTCAAAATCCCCAACTAAAACGATTTTTTCTGGAAGAAATAGAACAACTTTTTCGGAACACTCCGTCCACAGCACCTTGGAGGGTTAATAAGGCAATCCTCGTCTTAGAGCTAGAGCTATGTCCTATGAACTTTCTAGGCCTGTATCTAAAAGTGATTGTCCAACCCCTCATGTAGGTAACCCTAGAACCTCGCTGATAACTTATTCCAAGACCTGAAAAAAGAAATCGGCCGGTGTTCTTTCTTCACCAATCATAACACCCGGAAAGTTGTAAGAAAATGCACAGGAATGCAAAAGATAGATTCAAAATTTCTGTGTAATCAACCAATGTCGTAATTATAAATGTCAAATAAACCAATGCTACATTAGTCCTAAATAATAGAGACGGAGTGGTATACCCTTAACTGGAAGTAAAAGGCTGAACATGTAAAAGCCCTTTGATACAGAAAACAAGAAAAAAAGAGCATAAAATTACAACAAGCCAAGTGAAATTATATTACACGTACAAGACTAAGAACCTAAGTGAACGTGGTAATTCCGTTTCTATCACCAGATTATGACAAATGTGGGTAACTAGATATATACAAAACCTGGGAACTCATAAGAATACGAATAAGTGAGCTAAACTGAATGAGTGGAAAATTGGTGAAAGCAAAACTTGAAATTCCATCATCACCAAAACCAGCTGCTATGGCTATCAACGGCTTTGACCGAAGTTGATATCAAGGGCATTCGCCCATACTCGTATGCAAACCAATTCACACAGTGGGTCCTCCTTTCACTGTGACCTCCCAAGCTACTAATTCCAGTCGAACCAATCTCAAAAATCTTACCTACATAAATCACACCAGTAGGATATACTTAAATTGTGTATATGTAGGTGATACAGATATGCAATTATTTTTCTCAGAAATATAATTTTTAATCAATAATTTCATTACTCTAGTAGTGCGACAAAACAATCTATACTAATCTAAAAGAGGACTTAAAGGAGAAATATATTTGGACAAATATGTCCTCATTAATATTTCATATTTTCTAAATTGTCCTTGAGTTCATTTTATAATTGAACTCCTAATTTATCATTTATAACCACATATAGTCCTTAGAAGTTGAAAAGGCTAAATCTCCATATATTATATTTAATTACTGGATTTTGAAAATATTTGCTTTGAATTGTGATAACGGATTTGGTCGGTTAAAAATTAATAGTAATTGACATTCTACTAACAATTTATTCAATTTATTTAAGGTCTAATTCATTTGAAGATTTGTATTTGTGATTGTGATTTTTGTTAGTGAATGTGAATAATCCTCTCTCAATACTCTTTTTTTTCAAAATAATAATAATTTATGTTGGACAATAAAAGTTACGATGTATTTTTTAATTATTGTACATGCTCATATCTATTTTTATATTATTTATATATCTAATTGACTTGTGGCTTCAAACTTTCTAAACCAAAAAAACTAATTGATACGCATCTTATTTCTATTATTCTTTTTTATGCTTTTGAATTGAATTGTAATCTATTTTGCTTAAACTAATATTTCTTAACTATTTATGCTCTAACGTGAATAAGATACTTAAATCGTTAGAATATTTAGTTTTGACAATATTATTTTATTTGTCCATTACAATTTTGGATAAGTTCACGTGAAGACATCTAGACACTGAATTGTGCAAATGAGAATGTTTAATTTTGTCAATTTCTAATATAAATGTTATTTTATATATTGATTGATAAATCTACCTAACTTAAAGTGTTAAGAGCTCAAATTGCATTTGATATTTTAGGTTAAAACCTCTTTATAGTTAGAGAACTATATTAAATTACAAAGATATGTATAAGTCATTTGATATCTCATAAAGCAAGAAAACTTCAATGAATTTGAGTGCTCGATATATTTAAGAACTTATATACACTATTTTTTATTTTTTTTGTTTGTGTTCTTTAATTGACATTATTTGACTATATTATATATCTTAAAAATAGATGTTCAATACTGACTACACACAATTGTAGAAAGTACTTTGTTTGAATACAACAACAAATATTATATTTCACTATATTTTCTAATGTCAGATTTTTGTATTTTAATGCAGTATTAAATTAAGTTATAATTATTTAAATATTTGAATAAATATATATATCACAACACATTATTAAATCACGTGCAACGCACGTTTTACATACTAGTCCATTGAAAAGGCTATGCAACAAGAGTTACAGTATGAACAAATTAATAAAAGATGAGATCCCCAATAACACTTTCCCCTTATAGCACTTTTCGCAAAAAGGCCCCCCAGGTTTCTGTTAAGTGGTGATTTCCCCATATTTGGTCAAAAGCAAAAACCCACTAACCTAGTAAAAGAATATCAGTGTCTTGCAACTTAATTTTTTCAAAATAGATGGTATTAATCAATTTTTAGCAGTTTTCTCATCATGTCCAAGGAATTGGACCGACTAGAATTTGAATATCTTGCATAAACATCACAATCAATAATAACTCCCATAAAATATTGTTTCTTTTACTTTATTCATGCATCATAGAAGTCAAAGTCCTTCATACTTTCTTCTTTATCGCACGTAAATTTAGAAATGCAATTGTGTCATTAATTTGATTGTCATAGCAATTTGCAAAGTCCCTCCAACATTTTTTCTTATGTACCACAAGAGAAGCACAAATGGCAAATTACTAATGTCTTTGCTTGTTTAAAGTTTTACAACAAAAAATTAAACCTTATTCTCAATAAATTTGGAGTAATCTACATGACGCATTTTTCCCATTTGATTCATTGCTAGATCTACTAGAAATATAAAGCAGCTAGATTCTCAGTAACTACAAGAAGCCCCTTGTTTGACTGGGTATTTGAACCAAAGTGCTAATTTTTCTTGGTTTTGAGCCAACATAATGTTCAATGTACTTGACATGGGATTCTTAGGGGTCTTTTCTGGGTATATAATAACAAATCGAGTTATGGGAGGAATCTGCAAATTGTTTGACTGGTATTGTGTGTTTCCCTTTTTACCAATTGTGAAAAAAGAATGGACTATTTTACTGAACCTCGGGGAGTGTTATAGAATTTCACTCATTGATTAATTGTGCAAGAGCATCCTTGACTTTTCAGAAATGATTCAGATGATTAAAATTCTTCAAGTTTCGACAATTTTCAAGCATGGCATAAAATTATTTTATAAACAAATGTTACGAACATGAGTTCATCATGGATTTCCTTCTAAATCAAGTAATGTACAAAGAAAGAGATCTATCTAATAGCCGTTGCCATGAGCAAGTCCAAAGCCTTCACAAAAAAGATTCATGTTAATCATATTATTTGACACTGCGTGTTCCCTTTCCCAAAACTTTGATTGTGTACAACTAACCCAAAAGGATGCATAAACACTTTCAACCCCATCTTTAAGACAAGCAAACGGAGTGTCCAGATCCAGATTCAGAACCAGAAATAACCCAGATAACAGAGAAACAATAAATGTTCACCTAAGAAGAAATTTTTGTACAATAAAGAGAAAATCATAGAATCAAAATTGAAAAGAAGGTCAATGGAACAGATTATTACCTTTTACCCAAATGGGAGGAGCACCAGTTGCATTTGCTACAAGGAAAGACATTGCAATATCTTCACAGTTCCTAGTAGATGTATCCATATAAAGTAAAATTTGGTCAAGGGTAAAAGGAAACAAGGAAGAGGAAACTGAGAAAGGAATGACAAGAACCTGTTCTTGGTAACATATTCTCGAATGGAAGATGGCATCTCATAAGTGTACATGCTGAGGTACTTTTTATGAAAGAAGGCAGCTTTAGAGAGGATGATACTGTATGTTCCTGTCCACCAAACAGACCACCATCCGCTGTAAAGATAGGTATCCTGATTGCCCTTCTGCAACAAGAAGGTTCAGGGGAATGCAAAGTTGGACATTTTTAGTTTTCAAATTGAAACCAATGCCTTGTTCATGAGAAAGAGCCGATTGAATCAAGAACATATAAATTGGAAACAGCAATCAACTGCATGAGTGTGCTGTGCAAAAGGAGCACAGTTGGAGAACTACACACACCACCATGTTTATTCATGACAAGTTGGAGGCTTATCCAATGCAAACTTCAAGTCGCCCTCACTTTAGAGCAAAGTTATTTTAGCCAACCGCTATACCAACTAGGTAATTATTTCCTTCGTTAAGACAATGTTCCTCTTACTTCAAGTTAGTTTCTTGAACTCAGTTTGCACACTTCAATATTGCCAGATCTCTGTCCAAGTATTCGATTTAAATATTTAGTCCTTGCCTATCCACTTGTGGAAGGATACACATTCAAGACAAATTCAAAAGGTGTCTTAAACAAATAATCTAAACTATGATTCTAGAGGAAAAGAACAATTCATTCTTATTCAATAACTGATGGTGGAAAAGGATAAGACAGGGTAAGCAACATATGACAAATGGAGCCATATAAGGTGTATATATTGATTAATTAAACATAGACCTTTATCATTTGTATTATCATATGATGCAGGTACATCAAAGAAAAAGTACAGGTTATACTTTGTAGCTGCAGCACAAGAACACAGGTACAAAAGTTTGTCATATTATTAAGGAATCATTAGCATATGGTTTACCCTGACAAAGGAATGAGATTCAGAGGAGGGACTTTAAACTATGTATGCTAGTATGAACTAAGAACAAAACGACATATTTTTTGTTGGACTATTTGACCTACACTACACTTATATAGTGTAAATAAATTAAGGAAATTGAGTGGACAGAACGAAAGCACATACTGATTTATCAACCCAATGAATACGTGGTACATATCCAACCATAGTATCTGGTGCACTTTGCCAGACAGTAAAAGCAAATTCTACTGATGTGCAAGGAAATATGATATCGTCATCAATTGAAAAAACCGCATCCATCTTCAAGTCCGTGATTTCTTTAAATCTGTTGTTCAAACTGTCTTCTTTATTGATATCAAATTTTAACTCAATTTCTCGACCATCTTTAGAATTCAACTGTATAATGTGGTTTAGAACTTTCAAAAGAGACTCTGAAGGAGGATCAGGCTCACTCCATACGATGTGTATAGAAGCAAGCCCAGGACATGATGCATAATGCGAAATGGACTGTTTCAGAAGATCATTTCTCTTCCACGTGTTAATCAATAAGGCATATCCTTTCCTGCAAAATACATAATATTAGCACAAGCATATAAGGAGAATGCTAGAAGTTAAAAATTTCAATTACCTATAGAAAACAATCTCATAAACTCAACAACATAGCAGAGCTTTTCCTGTTTACTTAAGAAAGAAAAAACACAGAGAATAGCAACGAACTGTCAAATATCAGATGAGTTATGAACTCATTGAAGCGACCTGAGAAAATTAGTGGCTATTTGTTCTCTGAAGTCCAAACAACCAGGCATCAAAAGGGAATTGATTTTCCTTTACGTTTTGGCAAAAATTCTGCCTCATATGCAAATATAGGAATCTATCCAAGACAGGCCACTGCATTAAAACAAACTCTCATACTGGTATACTAGTCAAAACGGTGATAGGTCCACAAAATTCTCATGCATACTGGAGTTTTAGATAACAAAAGAGCAAGGACAATAAGAAGCATGTGCAAAAGCAATATTCTCTAATAAAAACTAGACAGTTGGTAGAGTAACTTCTATTAGTGATTTGCATTCTACCCAAAAATGAGAGAAAACAAGGCATGGAAGTGGCCATGAAGCCTAAAAATTTCTAACTTTCAGCGCATTTCACAGAATATAATGACTAATAATTGCTTCTACGCTAATTCAAAAACTGTCAAGAATAGGGCTTAACTTAAATTGCCAAAAGGAAATTGAATAATACCATTTTTAGCAGCTAAACGTAGGAAACTAAAAAGTGATTGAAGAAAACAAAAGCTATGCTGCTATGCATACATGTTTCTGATTCTCATGTTCCCATTTTCACTTCTCTTAACTTTTCCTCTTATTTTAGGTAACAAAACCGACTTTAATGCGAAATTAATACTCAGAAATGCGATTACTAAAAAGAGCAATTAAGATTTTTAGATGTAAGCAATAATAGCATGGTAATTATGACAGGACAAATAGTGAAATCCTAGATCAGTTAAGATCCCGATCCAAAAAATAATACTCACATTAATCCAAACCAATTAACGAACTTAACTAAACACAATAGATTAATACGCGCAATTTGATACTATAGAACAATCATACTGACCCGGGGAGAGAAGATCGATGGAGAGAAGCCGCATGTTGCTTCCATCCCATGAACGACGCCGTACGTCCGGCGAGAACGAATAACGTTAAGCCGATGCAACAGGCGAGCAACAGTTTAATCTTTACCGATCCGACAGCTGAGATCGCGCCCTGCCTTATCGTCCGATGGCTGAAAAGGCTCGTCCTCATCATCGTCATATCTCTTTACACTATCTAGTAACTATATACGCAACAAGCCAACACTTGCTAGGAGAGCTGCTGAGTGACTACCCCGCCGATCCGAGTCGACTCAGTACGAGACCTGTTAACAGAAGGAGAAGATTCCATAAACAACGGCATGCGAGTTAGAGTATTGTGGGAGAAAATCGGTGACATATGACAAACGGCAGTTCACGGCGGAGATGACGTCATATCTCGCCCTCGGTTTCTACATTCGCATTAAACGATGAAGATTATTGTGGGGAAGAGCAGGAACCGGAAGTTAATTTAGCATATGTTTCGCAGTGATGGCAAACATATGCTTAGTTCAACGTCAGATAATTTTAGATGGAGCAGTTTTTTCATTGACCTTTTTATAGAAACAATTTTTAGGATTGACCTGCTTGTGCGTGGGCTACCAAATAAATTAATTATTTCAAAATGAACAGCATGTGCGCTGTTTTATCCTGTCTCCAAGACAAGAGGCAGTAGAACACTCCCCTTGAGTAAATTTGGTTAAACTTAAGATAAATAAAGTTATTTAAAATAATTTTTTAATTAAAAATATTGATTTTTTTTTTTTATTTTGAAGTAAAAGTTATATTTTTAAAAGTAATTCTTGTTTTGTTGTGGAAATAAATAATTTTTTCATTATTAAAATAAAAATTATTTAGTGAAATTTGTATAATGTATTGGTCTATATAAAAAATTAAAAATGAGTATCTGTGTTTATTTTATTTTATATATAGGTACAAAAAAATAAATTTTGCAACAAATAAGTCCTATTTGGGGACACTTGCCCAAGTCGCATATTTGTGACCTATAAATTTCAAGCACACATAAGGTATTGTCTTTTATAAGTAAAGCATGAAAGTTAGCTATCTAAGAAGAAATTTTAAGCTTAGCTAGCAACCTCATTGTGTAATCTAATGTGTTAGAATATTAGTGAACATGGAGGTTGGAATTTGATGAATTAGAGTACAAAAATGAATTGAAATACAATACATTTAATATTTCACATATTGTGTGCTATCAATCTCATTGGACATGAACTCTATAGACTGATCTCGAAATTAAGAGCTCGGTCCATTTACTTGGCAAGGAGTTCATTATTTTAATTTTGAGTACGCGAGTTATGGGTCCATTTGTGATCTATTTTAGAGTCCAAACAATCACAAATTGTTTTGAACGTTTGGTAGATTTTTAAAAAGCAATTATAAAAGAATCAGATCGACTTGACATTCAATTTTGAGAGCAACAAAATGGTAGAACATATATCTCTTTGTGTTTCAGGTTTGAGTTTTAAGTTCATTTGTAGTTTTCTATTTTGAGAGTCTTTTTTTAAAATTTCTGAAAACGCATTTGGTTTGTTATTCTGAAAAACTATTTTTGAAAATAGAAAATTGAAAAAATACGTTTTGTTTGAAATTTTGATTTTATTCAATGAATTTGATTATTGAGTAAAATATAACAATTTTATGCTACTATATTATCAAGTAATATATATATTTTAAAGTTAGTGGATCTTAAAATAATTTTTTCTTTACAAAAATAAAATACAAACAAATAATAAATTGACAAAATAGAAAGTAAAAAAAATAAAAATTAATGATGTGGACTGTGGACTGTGGACTGAGATTTTTATTTTTTTTAGTATTTAGAATTTTCATTTTTTATAGAGTTTTTGTTTTTTTTATAATTTTATGATTTTTATTTTGTTAGAATTTATAAATTTTTAAATTGACAAAATAGGAAATAAAAAAAAATAAAATTAATTACGTTGATCGAGATTTTTATTTCTTCTAGAATTTTAAAATTTTCATTTTTATAGAATTTTTATTTAAAAATTTTTTGTCTTTGTTTTTAGTTTTTTCACTAAAAACACTCACAATGTTAAAAATGTGTTTTGAATTTTGTGTTATAAATTTAACTTTGTTTTTAAAAATGCATTTTCAAAAATAGTATAGTAAACAAGTTTGAGGTGTTTTACAAAATTGAAAACTGAAAACTAAAAATAGCTTGAAAACAACAAAGAGAACGGACTTATAGCTTCTCATATTCTGCTTTTAGCTTTTCACTTATCTATTGTTAAAATATTAATTTTAAACTTAATTAATTAAAGTAGTTCTTTTTATGTCCTATGTTTATTGGTATTCTAATTATAATGCATCTTCACTAATAATTTAAATTTAAATTTAATTAATTTTTGTATTATTATGGACTATGTTTTTATTTTTGTAATTTTTATAAATTTTGAGATTTAATAGATGTGTAATTTTTATTTTAAAATAAGTGGATTTGATCTCCTCCACCTAGTGGGAAAATTATATTGCACATTGGACACTTGACACTTTATCTAGAAGTTTAAGTGGACATTGAAAGAAAGAAAAAAGTATTTGACATTAAAGTTAAACACTTCACCATGCGCCACTGACAAGTATCCAGTGGGCAAAATAATTTCTCCATATGTGGAGGAGAACAACCTGTTAAAATAAGTATTTTAAATATATTGTTTTGGAAAAATATTTGATAAATCACATATTGTTATAAAAGTTGTTGATATTCTAACTGACCTCTCACATCAACCACGTAATTTTTGATTAGTCAACTAATGGAAATGCCGACCTAATCCCAGTTATGAGGACAATCCAGGTCGGACCTCTTCCCTAGCCTTGATTGAGGTTTCAGTTTGGAATTTATTCAGGTCGGACCTCAACCATGAATATTCAGGTCGGACTTCATCTCTGCTTGGTCAAGCTCATGTCATCAGCTAGCTTGTCCTTTCATGTGTCAGGCGCCAGGCTAGTTGCCGTAATTAATGCGAATGTCACTTCATAATAAATGCCCAAAAAGGGGATGTCTTGTAAGTAAATAATGCTGAACTTGGCATTAATTACCTGTCATGATGGCATATTTTCTTATAAATAGGAGTCATATATGTCATTCAGGTCAGACATTCGACTGCTAAAATAAAAGCACTCTTACAAAGATTATACAAACAGGTCTTCCAACACATTTACATATCTGTCGCTTATCACGGTCACATTCGACCTCAATACTTTAACATTAAGTTGGCTTAGAATCAATACAAACTATTTTCCAACACCAACAGTTTGGTGCTAGAAAGAGGGGGGAGCCCTAAAAAGCTCTCTATATTCCACAAACTCACCAAGAAATCGACACCCAATCATCATACCTAAGCACTTCAACCCATAAAGACATCTTCAACATGAGTCGCAGTCACGACTCAATGATTCGTAGCCACGAAAGAACTGGAAGCCAACATGTTGATCTCCCCCAGGTCTTCCACCAGAGACATCAAGGGAAAACTTCAGCTCAAACGCATGTCCCCGAAAAGGACGTGGTATTACAAAAGTTGGAATACCTAACTCACGCCATTGAACGACTTGAGAAAAACTAGACATATCTTCGACTCAAAAGTAGAGTCACCAGCATGGAAACATATAGATATGGAGGGAATAGACTCCAAGGTTGCATGCCACAGGTTGAACACCAGTACGGACGTCAAACTTAAACAACAATGTCGACGTCTCCTCAATCCAGAGAGGTATGCCCTTGCAAAGTTGACAAGTTACTCAAATGTGGTTTCATCAGAGAATCACTATATCCACGATGGGTGGCCAATCCCGTTCTAGTAAAAAAGAGTAATGGAACTTGGAGGGTATGCATTAACTTTACCAACCTGAACAAAGCATGTCCTAAAGATAGCTTTCCACTCTCCCGAATCGATCAAATGGTAGATGCCACGGTCGGGCATGAACTCTTGAGCTTTATGGACGCATACTCCGGCTACAACCAAATCCCAATGCACGAGAGTGATTAGGAGAATACCTCCTTCATAACTGACCGAGGTCTATACTGCTATCGAGTTATGCCATTCGGACTAAAAAAACGCTGAGCAACCTATCAACGATTAGTCAACGCAATGTTTTCCGGACTCATAGGAAAGACCGTGGAGGTATATGTTGATGACATGCTTGTAAAAAGCACCAAGGCCATAGATCACATTCAACACCTTGTTGAGATGTTCTCCGTATTGAAAAAGTATAAGATGAAGCTCAACCCTTCTAAGTGTTCATTCGGTGTCGGATCAGGGAAGTTCTTAGGCTATATGGTCCACCAAAGAGGGATTGAGGCCAATCCGGACAAAATTAGAGCTCTATAAGAAATGAGACCTCCTATTCTAACTGGGCGAATAGTGGTGCTCAGCTATTTTGTCTCAAAATCTACAGACAAATGCAAACCTTTCTTTGATGCCCTACTCGATGGCAAGGAGTTCAAATGGGACGAAGCATGTCAGCTAGCCTTCGAAGGACTCAAAGCTCAACTCGCACAACCTCCATTATTGTCAAAACCAAAGACTGGAGAACTTCCAACTCTCTACTTGGCGGTCTCAAAGCACTCCATCAGCTCCGTGCTAATTAGGTTAGACAAAGAAATCTAACATCTTGTTTACAATGTTAGCCAAGCTCTACATGATGTCGAGCTAATGTACAACCCCATGGAGAAGTTGGCCTATGCCCTTATTATGTCAGCAAGGAAACTCAAGCCTTACTTCTTGCAGCATCCAATAGAAATTTCGACAAACTACCCCATAAGGCAAGTCCTCTAAAAACCAGATACTTCTGGAAGACTTATGAAATGGGCGGTAAAGCTCGGCCAGTTTGAACTCCACTTTAGGCCCAAAAATTCCATCAAAGGCCAAGCTCTAGCTGACTTCGTCGTCGAGTTCAGTCCATAACACGAGCCCAGCACCAAAAATGAAGAAAATTGGACTCTCTTTGTAGATGGGTCTTCAATAGAAACACGCACTGGAGCCGGGGTAGTCTTGATGAGCCTGGACCTAGAGCCATTCCGTCAGTCTTGCGATTTAGTTTCTATGCCTCTAACAACATGGCTGAATACGAGGCCCTAATCGCCAGTTTGAGGTTTGCAAAAGGAATGGGTACACTCAGACTACTTGTATACAGCGATTCCCAGCTAGTGGTCAATAAAATTAATAAGGCCTACCAAACTAAGGACGAAAGGATGGCGTCTTACTCACAAATAGTGCAACAAGAACTCAAAACATTCAACGTCATCAAGGTCAAACAGATACCAAGAACTCAAAACAAAGATTGCATTCTTGCGCTCTATTACACGACTCGATACCAACGAATGAATAGAAGAGCTGGAGAACATCCCAATCGAAAAAATCGGGCCGTCCGAGAATCAGCCACCTGAGCACATGCTCACCACGGTTGACACGAACTCTAGCCGACGGATGAGATTATCCAATTTTTAAAGGATGGTAAGGTGCTCCCAGATAGCATAGATGCAAGAAAATTGAGGATCATGGCAGCTAGATACACAATCATAAATGGAGTCCTATTCAAAAAAGGCTTCTCACTCCCGTTACTCAGATGCCTAAAGGAAAACGAAGCCCAATACGCCCTTAGCGAAGTTCACGAAGGAATATGTGGCAACCACACTGGGGTCAATCACTAGTAAACAAAATCCTGATGCAATGGTATTTCTGGCCATCACTAAAGAAAGATTCTATCGAATTTGCTAGAAAATACGACAAATGTCAGAGGTTTGCCCCCACCATCAAAGCTCATCTAGAAGGGCTAACCTCAATCCTCAGCCCATGGCTCTTCTCAAAATAGGGATTAACTTAATCGGCTCAATGCCAACGAGAAAAGGTGGAACTAAGTATGCCTAGTCTCCATCGACTACTTTACTAAATGGGCTAAAGCAGAACCACTAAACAAAATAACAAAACAAAAACACCGATTTCATATGGAAATTGATCATATGTAGATTTGGAGTCCTCTACTCAATCATAACTGACAACGGCAATCAATTTGACAATTCCAAGCTGAGGTCATTATGTGAAGAGCTAAAAATTAGAAAACACTTCTCCATCCCGAACCACTCCCAGGTTAATGGCCAAGTCGAAGCTATCAACAAAATCATTAAGCACACTTTGAAAACGCGCCTGGATGAGCTTAAAGGAGCCTGGACAGAAGAACTCCCCAAGCGTACTGTGGTCTTACCGCACAACATGTCGGTCCAGCACAGGAGAAACACCTTTCTCACTAGCCTTTGGAAGTGAAACCGTCATCCCATTAGAGCTCGAACTCCCATCATTTAGAGTTCGAACTTTTGATGAAAATTGCAACAACGATGCCATGAGAGCCGAGCTCAACCTACTAGAGGAGAAAAGATTGGGGGCATAATTGAAAAATGCAATTTTTAAACAAAGAAGTGCAGGGTATTACAATAGCAAGGTGAAGGAGCGAAAATTCAAAGTTGGAGATTTCGTCTTAAGAAAGGTCTTTCTGGAAACGAGAGAAAGCAAAGCAGGAACACTTGTTCCAAACTGGGAAGGACCTTACAAAATCGTCATAGTCCTCAAAAATGGAGCTTACGAGCTTCGAAATGTAGAAGGTCTATCGCTTATGCATCCGTGGAATGCTGAACACTTCAAAAAGTACTACCAATAGAACTTATCAACAATGGCCCACGGGCGTGAGCTACTTTTGTTAAAAGAAGTCATTGCTTCCACTTTGTAAAAAATCCTCATATTTATGAAATGAAGGAACGTTTTGTGAGATTGGACTTACATAAAAAAAAAAGTATAGACATAGTCCGAACTAAGGATGTGATCAAGATTACAATCCTTTGGACACGTAGGTCCCACACAACTCGGATTTGCGTTGGATGGCATAAGTGCTACGTCACCAATGTCAAACTAAAATTCTTTATCCCCACGTGCATAATACTCCACCAAATACAGATATAAAAAATAGCTCGGCAATTAGTCGACCTATTTTTCCAAAATTATAAGGTAATTAAATTTTCAGTTGCAAAAGACCAGATGTAGACCCGGGATACGATGCCAATAATTTGAAGTCAAGTGCGAGATGTCCAGAGATAAAAACTATGAAGTCAGATATCAGACCTTCATAGTCTGTAGTCTGAAATCAAAGATCAGGTGTAAAAGCTATAAAGTGGAAAACACTGACATCGAACATTCATACCGTATGACCAAGCTACAAAATTAGAGGCATTCACACACCTAAATCTAAAAAGATCCGATGTCGAACGTTGGTGGTCAAAGATCGAAAGTTTCAGCTTGCCCATGTATCGATGACAAAAGTCAGAAGTCAAAAGTCAGATATTCGAAGTCAGAACTAGGTTAAATAATTAAAGTCAGATCTTTGAAGTTAGAAGCCAATTAAATTGAAAAATCAAACTTAATAGAGCGGAAATTCTCATTGACATTGAAGTTTAGTACATTACAGCAAAATTTCATTACTACTACAAAAAAAAAGTTTACAAACACAAGAGTTCATTTTTTAGTACCGGACTGATCTACCTCTTCGGTCGACGGAGTATTAAGTGTGGAATTTTTCTTCAGCTCGGCAAGTTTGTCCTTCAGGAACTGAACGTCCCAGTTTGGACATTTCTCCGTTGTCGTCTCGATCAGCTTTTCCATCGTCAGGAAGTAGACCTTTTCCTGGTCGGCCAAGTAAGCTTCAAAAGACTTGAACTCCGCCACAACCTCATCTCTGTAAACTATTTTCTCGTAGTAGCCTATGAGCTTAGTCCGACTCTTTCTCTCAGCCTCCATGTCAGACTCCACGTCAGCCTTATCCTTCTTGGCCATCTCCAGCTCATCCGCCAACGCCTTTAGCTCGGCCTCTTTCCCCCGGAGCTCTTCCTCCCTCTTCATGAGCACGTCCTCAGAAGTGGCCCAGACCTTCTTCTCCTCGTTAAGTTCAGCCACAACCTTCCATCTTTCTTTCTCATGACCTGGACATCAGCCACTAGTCTGCCCATCTTCTCGGCGGTGAGGTAAGCTGGATGGCCACCCTGGAAGAATTCACCGACGCCACCATGATGGACTTTATAGTCTCCATGATGTCTAAATAGCTTTGCTGGACTGGAGTCCAGCTCTTTTTAATCACACTTATAGCTTTCTTCGATGAAGAGGGAAAAATGTTCTCCTAGTTGGGGAGTTTGACCTCAAGAAGTTACGGATAGGCTTGGGAAGAGACCCACGAAGCCTCAAAAACTCCCCATCCTTCTTCAGGGTTGAGCCCAAGTATGTGGCCGGAATCTGTGATGATGGTTGAGGAGGTCGAGAGGGCTGAGATGAAGATGTTCTCCCACATACTAGAAAAGAAGTTATCTCATCGACGCTCCAGGTTGGGCTGGGAACGCGATGAAGGAAAACCTCTGATGCGGTCGTGGTCGAGCCACAGGTGCTTGGACCTCAGCATGAGCTTTTCTCTTGTCCTTCCCGGCCTGACCTTTCTTCTTGAGAAGAGCGGTATATCCTTCATCTCTTCTCTGGATTGACCTGAAATGGACAAAGTTAGAACTGGACTAGACGGATACGAATGAAATAACAAGCCAAGTAACGAGTCCCAAATTCAAACTCACGAGGTTGGGGATGATCTGAAAGGAATGTAAAAGACGAGCTGATATCAAGTTCTCCTTGGTTATTAAAGCCACGCTAGATCGTAAGTCCTCACTGATAGCTCGAGCCTTTTGAGCTCTCTTTGAAGATTCTTCTGTTGGGTTGTATGAGTTATACTCTGGAAGAGAAAACAAGTAGAGACAGATTAGTAAGTTATCGGGCGTACTGACCTAAATGAATAAGAATTTGGCTTACTTAGTTCGTGGTAATGAATTGGAATGCTTACGTCCTGTCTGGTATCATGTTTGGAAAACTGCTAGGAACCTCGGACAAAGAACCAAAATTTTTCCAATTCTTAACGAAGTCTGGGGTCTGGGTGATGACACTCTTCATGTCTTCATTTTGATCGACGCATACCACCAACCCAACCTCCTCCCATCTAACTTAAACGAGTACAGACTATTTAATTCCCTAACAGAAGGTCGGAGGAATCTGAGCTGATTCCACAAAATAAGAAAATCTATCAAGATTCTCCATCGTTAGGGCAGAGCTAGGTCGGAGCTATTCTCCACTCTCACAAGAACTTCCTAACTATTCTAGGGAAGACGAAGTCCGGTTGCCAGCACGGCCTGGTTTAAAGCCATACAGTCTAACGGTGGATCATCAGCCCGGTTATTGGAACCGGGGACAAAGAATTCTATCTCGTTTGGGACTCTATAAGCCTTATGCCACTCTCCAAGTTGTTTTGCATTGACTTCGGAGGGAAATAACTTACATTTCCAGATCGGGGTGGTTCTATGGCAGAACTCAACCTCCATTTCCCACCGACCTAAAGTCTCAGGCACGCTCTCCCTCCTACCACTCACTTCGGCCTGTGGGGAGGACCTTGTTAATGGTGGAATGGTGGTCAAGGGAGCTGGACTAAGGATTTCATCCTTATCTATTCCCTCAACTATTCTACCTAAACTAACCCCTTCTTCCTCCTAACCTCTACCCCAAGACAAGGTCTCACTCTTGCCATCTCTTCCGAACTCACTAGACGTCGTACTAGATGAACTCAAAAATAAGATAGAGGAGACAACATGAAAGAAGAATGAGTGGATACTAACCGTTCCGACCCTCAGCTCGAACTCAACAAATTGTGGTGACACTTAGCTTGAAAGAAGTTTACCGTACTGACCATTAGCTCAGACAAAGCAGTTGATACTGAAGGAATCGTTTAGGCAAGAGTCCCAAATGAACTTCAGCTCCTTCTATTTATAGGAGGAGAACATAAAAAGACAGCTCAATCAATGTCACAATAATAAGGTGTCAGCGCAATAATGCCTCCTCATTAAAAATACGTCATCGAACCACGCAAAAAACTGACATCGCCACTGAGATTGTGCCATTTGTCAAAAAACGAGGTGGATTGTCAATTAGGCCACATCCATTTGTCAGATGAGAATTCAGATCAGTATGGATAGTAGTTTGAGAAACGAACTAAAGACCACCCTTGACTTATTCCAAGGTAGGTCTTGGGGACAATTGTTGATATCCGAACTAACATGTCACATCAACTATGTAATTTTCAATTAGCCAACTAATAGGAATGCCGACCTGATCCCAGTTATAAGGACAATCCAGTTGGACCTCTTCCCTATCCTTGACCGAGATTTCAGTTTGGAATGTATTCAGGTCGAACCTCAACTATAAATATTCAGGTCAAACTTCATCCCTGCTTGGTCAAGCTCATGTCATCAGCCTAGCTTGTCCTTTCAGGTGTCAGGCGCCAGGCTAGTTGCCGCAATTAATACAAATATCACTTCACAATAAATGTCCAAAAATGAGATGTCTTGTAAGTAATTAATTTTGAACTTGGCATTAATTACCTGTCATGATTGCATATTTTCCTATAAATAGGAGACATAAATGTCCTTCAGATCGGACATTCGACTGCTGAAATAAAAGCACTCTTACAAAGATTATCCAAACAGGTCTTCCAACATATTTACATATCTGTCGCTTATCACGGTCACATCCGACCTCAATACTTTAACATTAAGTTGGCTTGGAATAAATAAAACTAATTTTCAACTTCAACAAAAGTAAAAATAAACTATACTACTGATGATAATAATACAAATGAACATTATTATAATCAGTGTTCTAAAATACATGCCTAGGCACGCCTAGGCTTGATGCCTAGCCTTGCCGCCTCGTCCCGCATCGCTCATTTTTGCGCATCGGTCGCGCATTGCCACGCTTAGACACGCCTAGGTCAATGCACGACCTCGCCACCTTGCCGCGCATTACACATTTTATAACCTTGATTATAATCGATGTCTATTTAAGTAATCTTATAAAATGCATGTTTGGTGGAGTTTAAAAGTAGTTTTTTTATGAGATTTTGATTAAAATTAGGCTCAAGGCGTCGGGTGGGTCAGTTCGGGTATTTTAATACTCGGAACCGCTGGTTCGAGTTCGGATATTTCGTAAATAGAATCGTTCGGGTCCACGTAATTTTTGAAACCAAACCCAAACCCGAACCGCTTGGATCGATTTAGGTTCTTGGTTTCTACCCATAACTTTTAACACTTTGTTAATCTAATACATAAAATATGAATATAACTTCCAATAGATAGCATAATATAGCATCCAATATCTAGCAAAATAAGCCACAAAATAGCATCCATTAGCAGAGTATGAACATGAAATATCAAATTACATACCCAAAAAATAAAAAAGTACTAAATTTTACAAATGCTAAAAATAACATAAATTTTTCCTCTCAAAACAACATAACAATAAATATTGTCGAATTTTCCTTCCATCCGGTCATTTTATTTGCTTTACCATTCATTGTCCTTTTAAATAAGAGTGAGAATTGTAAAGTTAGAAACAATATAAATGAAATATTTTTTAATTTGTATAGAACTACTTAACATTTACTAACCAACCATTTAAAGATCCATATTAATTATCTTATTTAGTTGGTGTTGGGCCATTGAATAAATTGTGTAAAAAAAAAATTTCGATTCCAGGTTCGGGTACCCACTTGTTATTGTTCAAGAACCAAGAATCGACCCAAACTCAATCAGTTCTCGGTTCTCGGTTCCAGTTCTTAATTTATTTTTTTTTGGAACCGGACCGGAACCTCTAGTTCGATTCGCCCATTTGGGAGGTTCGATTACTCGTTAAAATGCCCACCCCGATTAAAGTTGATGAAATGCATAGTTGAAAAATTAATAAAAGTTGTGGATCCCATAAAATATGTGGTTAAATATGAGTTTGAAAAAAGAGTGAAAATAAAACTCAACCAAACATGCTCATAGTCATAGTAATAAATCAATTTTGTTTAGGAAACGCGATTTTAAAATATACAACAATTTTGAAATGAGTGTTTACTAAATATTTATCCGATTCTTTCTACAATACAACAAAAGTCGATTCTCTTAAAAGTACAACAATACCAAACCAAGTCTAGGTTTCGACTGAAGAACCATTGCATGTAAACTTCTAGATGAGCCAAACTCTTGCTAGAATTAGTCGGTGGATTTGAAAAATCAATCACGAATAATTGAACATAATTCTTGTCTATTATACTAGTGAACGCCCATGTGTTGCACGTGGTTGAGTCATAATTTTGACATTAATAATGTAGAATGAATATATGTATTTATATGAATTATGGTGTGGAATATATTAAAGAATTATTAATGTATTGATGGAAATGGATTCTTATGATTGCGATACTCTAATTGCTAAGATGTGATACCTAATAATTAAGAAAAAATTGATTAAGGTGAAACACAACAATATCGTTATATTAAATAATATCAAAAAATCATTTGTCGTTTGCTTGGTTTATAGTAAATATATTCAATGAAAACATAGTAAGAAAATCATTACCGACATTATCGGGTTGAAAGTAGTACATAAAGTGTCAAATTAAAAATACTATTGAATTGAAATCGGAATGAGATGATTTATGTAAGAAAATTTGGATTGCATATATATATATATATATATATATATATATATATATATATATATATATATATATATATATATATATTGCATATCTCTTGACCACCGGTGAAAAAGCGAAAAGCAAAACAATTAAATCGATTAATCTGATCACATCTACTTTCACCTACTTGTATACTATCAATAATTCCTTGATAAGGCTTTGCACATATTTCAGTCTGATTGTTTCAAAAATAATATGATCTAGAAGTCTCTACTTTAAC
Source organism: Forsythia suspensa (assembly GCA_023638005.1). Lineage (NCBI taxonomy): Eukaryota > Viridiplantae > Streptophyta > Magnoliopsida > Lamiales > Oleaceae > Forsythia > Forsythia suspensa. The sequence goes on from CM042666.1 coordinate 34,458,624, forward strand.
ATATATACCATCCACATACTGTTATAAAATATGACCGCATGTAACTAAATAGAGTTATCAAAATATCTTATGTGTAATTTATAACAATAATACTCTCGACAAGTAGTGTTTGTTTCCTCTTCTTCATAACTAAAAATAAATAAAATAATAGACCAATGACAAACAAAATAATAAATATGTAGAAATGGAAGAGATCATATTAGATGCTCACCCATTGTTTTTCAATTAGTTATTCTATAGAATAGACCTAACTAATATGAAATAAACCATCAATGCTAACAACATTTTCAAATTGTTGAGCATTGGATCTTTCAATGCCCTCTCATGCTAGCATGTTTCGCTACAAGAAAATAACAAAGGATATTGAAAAGAATTATAACAACTAAAATAATAATGCATTTTATGTGTGCTACCTTAATGAAAGTGAACTAATATATCACGCATTCTAATACTCGAAGACGGTCTTCTTCAACTCAAATTGTTACTACATGCGAAGTTAAGGGAGCATTGTATACTCGTTGATTGTGCCCAGGGATATATCTTATTCTTAGCGCGTGTTTCTAAATCTGGAATATTGTTTAGACTCCTAAAAAACCTTAAGTAAGGATTAATATCTAAAATATCAATCATTTTTTTTAATTGTCTCGGATAGTATGTCTAAAATATTCAATAGATTCTTTAATTTATTTTCGATATCATAGAAATACAATTGCAAATAACAAAGATGACTATTCGATGGCAAGATTTCATTGATATAGTGAGATATTTGTCATTGCACTCTAAAATTTATAAATACTTTTATTTCTTTTATATAAATTTGGATCATATTTCACATTAAACAACATGCATTACTATTATATGTTCGAACATATGTTTTGAACTCCTTAGATTTTTTTGACATTGACGCAAACCATGTACGCAATTCCTCATGAACATAACCACTATGCAATTTGATTTTTCCATTTGAACATCAAAATCTCTTAGTCTATTTTTGAAAATTTTTAGTTCCGCAATGAGTACAAATAGTTGGCAATCTCAATATAAACGCTCTAGTAGGAATATTATCCAGGATGGAACCTCTGTTCGAGGAGTTATGTTTTTTTAAGGTTATCACAGTATATCTACAAATTTGCGAAAATTACTTTTAGATCTCCGAACACATAGTACACCTTCAGAAGCAGCAGATTGCCCTTTTTCCACAGTGCACTTGTCGTCGATGATGTTAGCGTAACCTAATGCATATATTTTTCAAATATCAAAATAACATTCTCGTTTGTATTAAAAAAACTACGTGCAACATAATATATATAATTCAACCATACATAGTATAAAATTCCAAACTCTACCATATAATGTAAACATAAGGTCTTTAGCAATCAAAGAATACATCATAACATTATTTTCAAAACGTATAAAAAGATTTTAAAATTTGTATACGATTAGTAAACAAGCTTAAGCAACACAAATTCTTAAACCAAGAGTCCACACCATATTAAACCATTACAATTTCAACTAATTCACTATTTACTCATACTCATACTACTAACACGTTCGTCGAGATCCCAAATCGTCTGGTCTGAAACATCAATTCCTTTGTCAGTAAATCTTTCTATAGTATGTTCCACAACCACACTATGAAAAGCTGTCGCATTCATATTTTGAAATTAATAAATAGAATTAAAAAGCAAAAAAAAATCCATACACACAGTCACCACGAAGTTCTTAAAGTAAGAAAAACTACTCCACTCCTCATAGACATCGCAAAAATAATCAATGTTCAGAAAATCGGACCGGCCATCGACCCAGAAAAGGCAACGGGTCAAGAGTCAATGGTCAAAAGGTCGAACCGGATTGAACCGAGGTCGAACCGTTTTCAATTAAAAAATTAAAAATTAATCCAAAACTCTCACAAAATTTTTAAAAATAAGTTATTTGTAAATAAATCAACATTTGTAGATAAAATTACTCACAAAATTTGGCTTTAAATAGAGTTTTTATAAGTTTTAATTAAAAATAAAAAAATCAAAAAAAAAATCCAGTTTTTGCTGAAAATCGAACCGGTTCAACAGGTAAAAAACCCTATTTTCGGTTCAGTTTTTGGATACACGGTTAAAGTAGAAAATCGGACCGGTTTTGCAACCGGTTCTCGATTTTTCCAATTGAACCGGCTGTCCAATCCAGTTTTCTAAACACTAAAAATAATTCCATCACATGCAAATTAAAAACATGAAATAGCACTCAAAAATTGCCACAACGTAACAACAAATTCCAACTTTCTTACGATTTGGTAATTTACAAAATAATAAATAGTCTTAAATGTAAGCAAAGCACATATCCCACATTAATTTATATAGTATTTTTAGTACAAATAATGCTACATAAATAATGAAAACACGTACATATGAATTGTGCGATGTGAATTTTGTTTCCTTCAAGTTGTACATATTCCTATTCACATAGTCTTTATTTTTAGCATTTAGTTCCCTACGCTACTTGATGCCTAAGATTTTTTCTTCTTCTACTGATATGATGATGTTGAGACTGTATATTTTTTAACCAATCAGGCCTCATCATATAGCTCGTGACAAAGTTTATTCTGTAGTTCTTTTTTTTAACTTCAATAGCTGATGGTTTGCAAGAATGTAAATTTTCTCATCTAAAAAAGAAACAACCACATAAATTGTGCCTCGTACGAGACTAAAACTTAACAACAACAAGCAATTGAATATCACATACTATATTTTTTTTCCTATCTAAGTGAACATACACGACTACAATTAACATTCACAACACAAAAATATATCCAAAAATACTAAAACATAACAAAAATAAATATCAATTTTGTTAATTGTGAGCACATCAACATCTATGTAAAGACATTCATAATACAATAGTACAACACCCAATTACGAAATTAATGTAACAACAATTATATCGTAAAATCATGAAAAAATTTACAAATGTCCGCACGAAAACAACGACAAGATAGAACATATATGCATAGCAGAAAAGAAGAAGTTTAAGTAACCAAATTAATGAAAACTACTTACTAACAAAAATAAATACCAATTTGTAAATTGCAAGCATTGCAATATGTATGCAAAGGCATTCATTACACAACAATACAACACTAAATCACAAAATTAACAGCACAACAATTATAACGCAAAATCAAGGAACAATTTATAAATGTCCGCACAAAAACAACGACAAGATAGAACATATATGTATAGCATAAAAGAAAAAGTTTAAATAACCAAAACAATGGAAACTACCCGTTGTCAGTGCGAATTTGGACTAGAAAAAGAAAGATTTTGAAAAAATCAACAAACACGGATGGCCTTCGACTCGATTAGAGTGCAAAGTAAAGTATTTATTTCTAATGACGGAGAGCTCGCAGAGATGAACATTGAAGTGCAAATTTTTGACCACGTGAAGGTTTTAATGAGTATATAGATCATATCGATAGAAATATCAGAAGAAAAGAGCGTGCAAATAGAAAACAAGAGAGATGAAATACCCAGCCTACATATATCGACGATGCCGTGTGGAATGAATTACAAACCAAACAAATATCGCTTGATAAAGGAAAAGAAATTCAAAACATCGTATCCATCACCCCATGACCATAAATTGAATAGTGCACCCCTAAGGCTCTTATATTATAGTTAAAAATTTAAATGCTCTCTCACAAGATTGTGGGCAAGTTTGGGAAATAAGGTTTTGGAGCTTAGCTCCTCCCAAACATGCTCACACAGTCACACTACCCTAGAGAATGAGGGGACAAAAGCAAGTATAAATAGTGAACTAGAGGTGACAAATGGATCGAGTGACCTATGGGCCCGTTTGAGCTCAACCCATGGCCAACTCGAGCTTGTTTAGAGATGAGCCCCAAATATTTTTTACGAGCCAGCTCATGTTTTATATTTTGAATTTTGAATTTTTTTAGTTGTTAAATAATTTACTTTTTAAAAAAATGCAGCTCTACCCACGAGCCATGGGCCGAACGGAGCTCCCTAGTAGATCACGAGCCAAGCTCATCTTCACACAAGTCGGGCTTGGCTCGTTTGGCAATGGGTCGAGCCGAACTCCACCATAGTTGAAACTAAGTAAATAATTAAAACGTCATTTTCTTAATCTACCTGACATCTCACTCTAATTTAAGTATCATTATCTTCCGAATCACCATCTTTACGGGTCTTACCAAAAAATCTCAATTGCTTGTCGAGAGCCAAAATACATGGTTGTTTGTGTTGGAAAATGAAGAGTTTGAATCAAGAATGGTCAACATTTAAGGTAGAGAGAAATGAAGAATGGAAGATGAAAGAAAATGGATTTTATTATGTGTCTGTTTGGTTTTGCTAAAAATCAAGTTTTTAGTAAATTTTGATAAAAATGATGAAATATGTGGTTGAAAAGTTGATAAAATTTGTGGATCCTATGAAATGTATAGTTAAAATTAATTATTGACTTTGAGTTAAATTTTTATCAATTTTTTAGCAAAATCAAATAGACGCTAAATTCATATTTTGATTTACGAAATAAACTATACTACTAGCCCATGTTATTATGTTGTTGGCTCAAAACCAATGCGACCGGGTCAAAGTCTGTTGAAGAGTCCTCAGATTGTAGTCTGTAGATTGTAGTTAGTAAGATATATATACATTTTAAAATGGTAAAAAAGTCTGATAAATTGTTGCGGTATTTTTTGTTGTGACTCCCGATTCATTTACACTTTTTAGTCAAAATAGCATTGAAATCTACTTTTAATGTAGGTGACTAATAGTGTTAGGTGAATAAGGTAAGTGAATATTTGCAATATCTCATATGCACAAAACATTGGAAAGATGCGTTATTGAGAACATAAGATGAAAATATCAATATCATTGAAGACTTTCAATACCTTGACGCAACAAACACGAAATGATGCAAATGATTAGACTATAATTTATTATTTATTTGTATTTTATTTTTGTAATGGAAACAAAATATTGTAAAATTCACTAACTTAAACATGTATATATTAATTGATAATATATTAGAGTTAAATTATTTTATTTTAATGAATAATCAAATTCATTGAATAAAATGTCACAAAAAAAATTATCAAAATTTCAAACGAAACGTGTTTTTCACTTTTATGTTTTGAGAAAGTTTTTCAACATAACAAACTAAAAACATTTTCAACAATTTTATAACAGACCATCAAAACAAACAACAAAAAACTGAAAATTGAAATGCAAACAGAATGCCCCTTTAACTTTGGTTGATCCATTTTTCAAAAATCAAAATTTGTTTGTTGTGAAAGGTAATAAGTATTAATTTTATTTTAATAAACCGGAATTGGTTGTATGAACTTTTTTATTTTTTATTTTTTGCCATTCCTCTTCTAACTTATTTTAACAAGTGTTAATACTTCAATGAAGAAGAAAAATATTTATTCAAATTCTATCTTCTATACCACCTTTCACGTATAAGTTAAATTTATTTTTTGACATACAACAAATTAAGACCATTGCTCAATTTACTATCATATTATACTTTCTAATTTGCAAGACACACCACAAATTTATTTAGGCTTTTTGTACAAATGATCCTTATCTTTTGTATTTACCGTGGGTTGAAGCCATATCTTTTCATTTTTGGCAGTGTAGCTTCTATTTCAAATTTTTTTTGCGACAATGGTCATTTTCATCCAATTCCATCAAATTAACCGTTAGTTTTGACTTTTTTTTGTACAAATGGTCCGCGCATGTATTCTACACTTTACATTTCATAAGGACATTTTTGATATTCTACTGTTAATAAATAAAAATTTGCAGCAGAAGTCCTAAAGTTAAGAAAAAAAAAGAAAAAGAGATTAAAAAAAGTACTCCTCCCTCCCCCCCTTCCCTCCTCCCTATTGTCTCTCTATTTCCTCGTGTACAACCCATAGAAGGACAAAGGTACAACCCCATTCTTCTCACACATCCTCCAATGGCTCTCACTGCACATAACTCTCTTCTTCTCAACAAATCTCCTCTCATTCCTCAAACACAACATTCTTTGTGCACCAATTCTTTCTCTCTCGCCATTAGATCGACCACCATCAAACACATCTCAGTCGTCCATGATACTGACTCATCCAATTCCAAAAACCCCATTGTCTCCGAGTCCAAGCATCTCAAACCAACCCTACCGACTGCAGCTGCAACTACCACCGTAGATACCAAGGCTCATTCCAATTCCAAGAAATGGATATTGGTCAGCTGGAAATCAAATAAGGCTCGACAGCTGTCGGAATACCCGAACGCTAAGGTGATTGATTCGTTTTTCAAGACTCTTGATGACTTCCATTCGATTGTGTTTGCGGGAGAGGCTCGGAGCCTCAAGGAGCGGCTTGGTGAGGCTGCCATGGGTAATGCATTCCTTGCCCAGCTTAACATCAGACATGACAGAAAATAAACATTAGCAAAAACATTTACTTTTTTAATGGAAGAGTCTTCAAAAAATGGAGCAAATTCGGTTATGAGATTCTTGCCACCACCGTCAAGAACATCCACCCAGACACAAGATCTCCCATTGCCAAAATCGGCCTCTGGACGAGAAGTTGAGCACATTAAATCAAGGAAAATTCAAAAGCAATCGACGCTGTATGGTTTCGATTTCCTTGATTTGGTTCTCATGGAGCTTGTCTTCGAAGCACATTAACACCAACAGAGAGAACATCGCGAATTGAAAATGATCAACTACCTTGACAAACAATTCGACGATTGAGCAATCATAAGTCGTTGAGCGAGAACATCAAAGACCCAAAGGCGGCGAGAGGCGGGCGAGGCGAGGCGGGCGAGGCGGGTGGGGCGGGTGGGGTGGGTGTGGGTGGGGGCGTGGTGGGTGGGGTGTAGAAAATGAGTACTTTTTTAATTATTTTCTTTTTTTTTTCCCCCTTAAATTTAGGACATCTGCTACTAATTTTAATTATGAACAATAGAATATCAAAAATGTGCTTATGAAATGTAGAGTGTAGAATACACGCGAAGACTATTTGTGCAAAAAAACTAAAACTAACGGAATTGGACGGAAATGACCATTGTCACCAAAAAAGTTTGAAATAGGGTTCTGTTCGCCAAAAATAAAAGATATTTCTTCAATGTACAATAAGTGCGAAAGATATGGATTATTTGTACAAAAAAACTAATTTATTTATTATTCAAACTTTATATTCATATTCAATAATGAGAATGCAACAGTTTTGTGCACCATAGTTTTTTGGACTCATCCACCTAATTCTTTGTTCCTTTTAATTTATACCTATCAAAAGTAATAATGCACATTATTTATTGTCATCCTTTAACCCTGTACAATAAATATGAACTAATCAAGATTAATATAATCCAATCCCCTAAATCATTGGTTATGCGCCACCTCACATTCTAAGATTGACAAATATAAACTACCCAATCATATAATAACAAATCATATAAGGAAAAATTCTCCGCCAATAAATACCTCAAATGCACTATACACAGTATTAAAAAAAACAGTAAAACAAATAAAAAATTAGCCTCTTTGTACCCAGATATGTTGTCAATATTTTTAATATTTATTAATCTTATATAGTTCGGAGCAATATTGATATGAAAACCTTAATATAGGAAAAACAAATAGAATCTTTAAAAATATGCGATTAATAGAATAATTGTTTTTATTTATTTTTATTATCGTGTAAACTGATGATATACATATTTTGTAAACTAAATTAATTAATATTAAATAACATTAAAAAAAATTAAAAAGGTTACGATTTAATTTATTTTATTGTTGAATACAATCGTTCTATTGAAAAATAGACCACCACCAATTTTGAGTTCTTAAATTTCCATTTTCTTTTTAATTAATCAATGTGTGGGCGGTGGTCACTTATCTATGCCTGCATCATCACTAACTTATGGTCCTCCTTTTGCCAGGTAAGATCAAACCATGACCAAAATGCAGCCGACCCAAAACAATGTCGTTTTCATCGATCAACATAGTGCATTTCGACTCTATATTAGAAAAAACCTCAATGATGAGTGGTCGGTTGTATAATGTTGAATTCAGTCATGTTCGATAGAGTTTTTTTTCAAAAAGATCTATTTTTTTCTCTACAATTTTTGACTTTTCAACATTTTTTACACTACAAAAAATTTTGAAAAGTCAAAAAGTATCAAAAAAACCTATTTTTTCTCCAAAAAATTCTACCGAACATGCTCGAAGTTAACATCATTAAACGGAAATATTGCACCATTGGGTCCCTAACCTATTATTTAAGTAATAAGTTTGTGTGTAACTTAAAAAAAAAAAAAAAAAAAAGCAAATTAAACACTCAATTGTTCAATATAATTACACAATCAAGTACTCAATTTCTCATTATAGTTACACAATCAACTATCAACGATCCAAATCATCTCAATACTGGTTAAATTCTGGTTTCAAGATCTATAAACAAGAGATATTTCTAAACATCCATTTGAAAAAAGAAATAAAAAAATAGGACGAAACAAGTTCAAGGAAAGACACATTAGCCAATTTATTGAAAACTAAAACACAGGTAATTCTCATGAAAAAAATGTGTCCCTTTAAATTTATAGGCAACAACATAACAACTCAAATTATAAATGAAAATTTATTTTATAAAATTCAATTTATGAAGATCGCATGAAGATTTAAAAAGAAGAAGATTTGTATGATTTAGATAGTTGAAAAGTGATTGTGCAACTATAATCATAGGTTGAAGAACAATTTACTCTCTTTTTTTTTTTTTTTTTTTATTGAAGTTAGAGATTAATTTGCTTTTCTAACAGTAAATGAGGGACCATACAAATATTTGCATACTATACTCAGCAGTGGGTCCCACTGTCAGGGCAAATGTGTTATATACTTGTATATATGAACTCGATCACTTGCACTAAACATCCACAGATACAGAGACAGAGACAGAGAGAGAGACCATCCCGAGAGAAAAAAGAGACTCGGAGAGATGGAGAACAAAGAGGAAGATGTACGAGTTGGAGCCAATAAATACACCGAAAGGCACCCGATTGGCACGGCACGCACAAACCCAAGACAAGGACTACAAGGAACTGTTAGATTAATTTTACCGAATCCATATACGAGAATTACATGTCTCGTGAAATAATAACCATCATCGTCAGAATTATCAAGATTAAAAGCGAAACGGGCGTTGCATCGAATCCATGATTACGGTTGATTGAATCAGGTTATGGTCTTCCAATTGATCCGTAGTTTTCTCCTTAGTGTCTCTTGTTGATGGGGATACAAAGAAGTTATGAAAGCCCACGCTCAATTGGGGACCATGACCAGTATATCTAATCGTAGGACAATTATTATGTTTCAATGTTGTTAAATTGGCCCATCATCAATTAAAACATTGTATCCGCCTCTCTACACTTTAATCTCATGACACTTAATACCCATTAGTCCAAAATAGTCTTAAGTGGATCACTTTATCGACTAAAACTTTAAGATAAGACCACATATTTTAATATATACATGTTTGGCCCCACATGTTGAATTTTATCCAACAATCTCCCACTGGGCCATACATGTATCCTTACAAATGTGCACAACCTTATGAGCTCAAAATTTTGCTATCATTGTTAAGGGTATTTCCAAACAATCTCGTCCATCAGTCATATCAATGTAGGATCAAAGCGACTTTCGTTACATTAATCGTAACTAAATCCATCAATGGTCACGTACACCAATACAACCAAATGACATAGATCAATCATGAGAGTGTAGTATGAAAATTACATGTTATGTGATCCAAACATGTCTATTTTCAATTGGTCCTACTTTATTCCTTAAGTGAGATCAATACCAAACATAATGTAACAGAATGGAATGAACTGAATACTTTATTTCTGTACAGAAAATTATCCAAATATACAAATGTGTCCAAAAACAAACATAAAGCAACCAAAATACAAACTCCCACTAAAACATGATATCCTCAAGAAATACAACACCCATACGAGCAGTGTGCTCATGAAAAACCTTGGGTGGTAATCCCTTAGTAAGCGGACCGCAATCATGGAGTTTGTCCCAATATGTTCTATGGAAATATGTCTATTCTGTACCCTTTCTTTCACAACAAGGAATTTAATGTCAATATGTTTTGACTTAGTTGAACTTCTGTTGTTATTAGAATATAACACCTTTGCGGAGTTATTGTCACAATATAACTTTAATGGTTTATTAATACCATTCGTAATGCACACCCAAATGACAAAATTTCGCACCATATCCCATTATTAGATGCCTCATAACATGCTACAAACTCGCTACCATAGTGGAAGAAGCTACGAGTGTCTCGCTTAGCAATCCTCCGTGATATAGCTCCTCCACTAGCGAGATATATGCGACTGATATGGATTTTCTCTTCGTCTTGGCATCCAAAGAAAATCGTAATCGGAGTACCCTACGATCTCTAATCGATCCGATCTGGCTTGTATGTAAGCATGCAATCTCTTGTTCTCTTCAAGTACCCCATAACCCTTTTCTCGCTTTCCAATGATTCATCACGGTTACTTAAATATCCACCAAAGATTCCAACAATGAATGCTATATCCGGGCGATGTACAAACTCGAGCATACATCGACTCCCAACAAATGATGCATATGGAATCTTCGCATTTCCTTAACTTCAAGATTATTTTTCGAGCTACCGATTGAGACCGAATTTGTCTCCCTTAGCAACAGTGGGTGTCCTCGATTTACTATCCCGCATGCCAAACCTTTTAAAAACTTTTTCGATATAGCTCTTTTGTGACAATCCAAGAATACCCCGAGAGCGATCCCAAAGTATCGAATCCCTAATACAAAAGAGGCGTCCCCAAGATCTTTCATCTCAAAATTCCTTGATAAAAAAATCTTAGTTTCGTGCAACATGCCTATATCATTAGTGGCAAGCAGTATGTCGTCAACATACAAAACCAGGAAAATGTGCTTACTCCCACTGAAGTTGTGATATACACAATCATCAACAATATTTATCTCAAAACCAAACGAGATAATCACTTGATGAAATTTGTAGTACCACTGACGGGAAGCTTGCTTAAGTCCATAGATAGATTTCTTTAATTTGCAAACCATATTCTTCGAGTCTCCTGACACGAAGTTTTCTGGTTGCACCATATAAATCGTCTCATCAATGTCTCCATTGAAAAACGCTGTCTTAACATCCATCTGATGTAACTCAAGATCAAAATGCGCAACAAGTGCCATGACTGTCCTGAAAGAGTCAACCGGAGAGAAAGTCTCTTTGAAGTCAATGCCTTCCTTTTGTGTAAAGCCTTTAGCTACAAGACGAGCCTTATATCTTTCCACATTACCTTTCGAATCCCTTTTGGTTTTAAAAATCCATTTACAACCAATGGGCTTCGCACCTTCTGGTAATGGGACAAGATCCCAAACTTTATTGTCTTGCATAGACTTATACTCCTCATTCATGGCATCAATCCACTTTTGAGAATCGAAACCTTCATGGCCCGATGGAAATTAATTGGATCATCTTCCATCATTCCATTATTTTTCTCATGTTCTTGGAGAAATACTATAAAATCATCGAAATAGCATTTTTCCTTTCTCGAGTAGATCTCCTTAATGGTATTGGTTCTTGAGGTTGTTAAGTTTGTATACGGAATGGTGGGAGGTTCTTCAACATTTTATTGCCGAGGTTCCTGGATATACTTCATGATCAATAGCGGTATAGAAACCCCGACATTGTCAAAAGTAATAGTAGGAATCGAAATCGATCCTTCCTCGCTTTTTCCTCAAAGACAATGTCTCTAACCTTATTTCTCTCCCCAAACTCAACATCCTCAAAAATGTTGCGCTTCCGCTTCAAAATTGACTTTAAGTGTGGGATTATAAAATTTGTAGCCTCTTGATCGCTCGAATAACCAATAAAATAGCCGCTTACGCTTTTGGAGTCCAGTTTATTTTCATGTGGCTTATAAGGCCTAGCCTCACCGGACATCCCAAATGTGGAAATGCTTTAGAACAGGTTTTCTCGCATGTCCAAAGCTCATAAGGTGTTTTAGCAGCAGATTTAGTTGGCACTCTATTCGAACATAAGCTGTAGTCTTTAATACTTCTCTCCAGAGTGATTTTGGTAAAGTAGAATGACTAATCATACTCCTTACCATGTCCTTAAGAGTCCTGTTTCGTCTTTCAGCTACACCATTCATGCTAGGTGATCCCGGCATGGTGTAACGTGGACGATTCTACATTCATCTAGGAATTTAGCAAATGGTCCCGGACGTTGTTCACTCGAACCGTCATATCTCGCCGTAGTACTCACCACCACGATCGGACCGACGACACTTTTAATCCTTTTGTTGAGTTGATTCTCAACTTCAACTTTGAAAGCCTTGAACATGTCCAAATGACTCGATTTTTCATGAATAAGATATAGATACCCATAACGTGAGTAATCGTCTATGAATGATATAAAATATTGTTGACAATTCCAAGAAGCCGTAGGGAACGGTCCACAAATATCTGTGTGTATCAATTCTAAGACGTCCGAAGTTCTATTGGCACTTAACCTTTTTATTTTGGTCTGTTTTCCCTTGATACAATCAATACAAATATCAAAGTTCGTAAAGTCCAGGGAATCTAAAATGCCATCTGACACAAGTCGTTCAACTCTTGTTTTTGAGATGTGACCTAAGCGCTTGTGCCATAGTTTTGCCGAATTTTCTTTATTTAATTTTTGCTTAGTACCACGTGATTCCACATGCAAGGTTTCATTATATGACGCAATAGTATCAAGCAAATATAAATTATCGTATGAATATAATGAACCAATACCAACAATATTTGAATTTAATGAAAGACTAAACCGACAATTTCCAAAAGAATAATGATATCCAAATTTGTCCAATAAGAAAATAGAAACCAAACTCCATCTAAACGATGGTACAACAAATGTGTCTTTCAAATCTAAATAAAACCAGTTCCTAACAATAACCTAAAAGTGCCTATTGCTTCAACTTCCACCGATTTTCCGTCGCCCACAAAGATGAATCTTTCAGCATCATTTGGCTTTCGACAAAACAGGCAACCCTACATAGAAACACTTATATGAGTAGTAGCACCAGAATCTAACCACCAAGTGTTTCTAGGTACTGAATCTAAATTAACCTCGAATCGCACCAAATTAAGAAATGTACCTTTCTTTGCACGCCAGGCGATGTATTTGGTACAATCCTTCTTTAAATGTCCAGGCTTCTAGCAAAAGAAACAACCCTCTTTTTCTTTATGTGGTTTCTTTTGTTCTAGACCCTTAGCAGCTTCATATTCTGTTTTTCTTTTCTTGCCTTTATCTTTAGAGGTACTTGCCAAGTTAGCAATTTCAGTTCTATCCTGCTTCAACCTTTCTTCCTCTTGCACACAATAAGAAATGAGCTCATTTAGAGTCCATTTCTCTTTTTGACAGTTGTAACTGACCTTAAATTGATTGAAATGTGTAGGAAGCGATATTAATACTAAATGCACGAGCAAGTCATCAGACAAGTCGAGCTTTAGTGCCTTAAGTTTTGAAGCAGTATGAGACATCTGCATGATGTACTCCCTTATGTTCTCCTTGCTTTTATACTTCATTGAAATCAAGCTTTGCAGAAGCGTGCTTGTTTCAGCCTTATCGTTTTTCAGCAAACGCTTTTCAATTTCAAACAAGAAATTCTTTGGCATCGCTTAACTCTTCGACATCACAGACCTAAAAGCGTCACTGGAATGCCGCACTTAATGATCATAAGACTCATGCGATTTGAGCGTTCCCACTTCTCAAAGTTCCTCCTGTCATCAGGTGAATTTGCATCCATAAGAGAAGCAGGTTTCTCAATCCTGAGAGCAAGGTCGAGATCCATGAGCCAAGAACAATTAAAACGTTCTCTTTCCAATCCTTGAAGTTTGACCCATTAAGCATGGGGATTGAATTGATATTTGCAGATATTGTGGAAGTGGATAATTGAGCTGTATAAAGAAAGAGATAGAAATAGCTTACATTAGTACTTTATTATGCAAATAATAATAATTTCAAATATATTGGTAAGGCCCATCACAAGATACCTAACACAACATCAATATTTAGTCTTTGGACAAAAACATTGACTCGTAAGTGGTACCTCGATGTAGCAATCAAACACTGACAATAAGACATGTCAATCAATAAACTTTTCTTTGGACCGATTTATTGATCACACGTTAAACTAAATAATCGTCACTCGTTTATCACCACAGGTGCATGTGAAATTCCAGCCAAACATTGACCTTCCTTTGGGCCGATCAATATCCGCATGAACAACACACACACAAAACCTTCTAATATTCAAAGTTAATTAATTTCAACAAGAGATGTTACTTTGGCAACATGTTACTTCAATTAATTCACTTTGAAATATTATATTTCTCAAAAGAGTCCATCATACCAAAATTTGAACCTGAATTAACTGCTTTTGCATATATTTAAAACTTTAGGATTTGAATTTTGAAGTTCAAAGCTTTAGGATTAAGTAATCATTAAGTTAGAGGGTTAAATTGCAATTTAATTAAACTTGATTGGCCAATTATGAAAGATTTTAAACTTGAAGGACTAAATTACAATTTTACCAAAACTTTAGTGGCCAATTAATTAAAATCTTAAACTTTAGGGATCGAATCATAAAATTCGAACTTGAGGCCCAACTTAAGTGATTACTAAAACGTAGGGACTTATTTTATAAATTCGTAAGTCTAAAGGGCCAACTTAAATGATTTTAAAACTTTAGGGTTTAATTAAATGAGGGAATAATCGGGAGGACTAGAGATTAAATAAACCAAAATTTGAAAATTGCAAACCAGCCCCTTAGTTCTTCTAATTTCCACATGAAGTCCCTCGCTTAAAATCGAACGCAACAGCCTGTGGTTTTGAAACCCCAGTCACACACTCATCACAAGACCCGAGATGGCGCCACATTCCTAAGATTTCACCTGCGGCGCCCAGATGGCGGCGCAAAACATCCGCCACGCAAGCCGACGCTGCCGCCCACCCACAACCGCCATCTTCGGCAACATGCGTCCTTTCCTCCTCCTCCGATGTAAACCTTCAATCCATGATCCAACAACCATAAAATCCGCCCACAAAATCCAATCATTTCAAAGAACACAAAAATTCGATGAAATCATATACATATTGCAAAAATTGAAATCCATTCTTGTATGTGTGTATATATATATATATATAGAATCTTGAAATCAATTCATATATTATGGAAAAAAAAAAGGAAAACCCATATTCAATTGGAATTCCATTTTTACAGTTCACGATTTCTTCATGGCTGAACGTGGAAAAACAATACACAAATTTAATATTGAATTTTTTAAATTCCACATGAACTCAATACCATATATATGCATATTTCAAAATTAATAGAATTTCTGAAAATACATATCCATATAAATCGATAATTCAACATGAAGGTGGCTTTGATACCACTAGTTAGATTAATTTTACCGAATCCATATACGTATAATTACATGTCCGCGACATAATAACCATCACGTCAGAATTATCAAAATTAAAAAGCGAGGGCGTGCACTCAATCTATGATTCGTTGATCGAATCCAAGTTATGGTCTTCCAATTGATCCGTGGTTTTCTCTTAGTGTCTCTCTTGTTGATGGAGATACAAAGAGTTATGAAAAACTACGCTCAATTGGGGATCATGACCAGATATATAATCGTATGGCGCGCTTATTATGTTTCAATATTGTTAAATTGGCCCTTCATCAATTTAAAACATTGTATCCGTCTCTACACTTTAATCTCATGACACTTAATACCCATTAATTCAAAAATAGTCTTAAGTGGATCACTTTATCGACTAAAAAGCTTTAAGATAAAGACCACACATTTTAATATATACATGTTTGGCCCCACATGTTGAATTTTATCCAACAGGAACCACCACCGACACCACTTTTCGAGCCCGGTGAGTTGGCTTCGTGGTCGTTTTACAGGGCCGGAATAGCTGAGTTTATGGCCACTTTCCTCTTCCTTTACATTACCATTTTAACAGTCATGGGAGTAAGCAAATCAGACTCCAAATGCTCGACTGTGGGAATTCAAGGCATTGCTTGGGCATTTGGTGGCATGATTTTTGCCCTCGTTTACTGCACTGCAGGAATTTCAGGCAAGTATTAACCTCACAATGATCCACTAATGAAGGGGCTAATTTTGTTGGGCAAGTGATAAATGGAGAGTTTTGAATTTTGTTTTGCAGGAGGGCATATAAATCCGGCAGTGACATTTGGGCTGTTTTTGGCAAGGAAATTGTCGTTGACTCGAGCAGTGTACTACATGGTAATGCAGTGTTTAGGGGCCATATGTGGTGCCGGAGTGGTGAAGGGATTTGGAAAAACCCTTTATCAAACCAAGGGCGGTGGTGCTAATGTTGTCGCCCCTGGTTATACCAAGGGTGATGGGCTTGGTGCTGAAATTGTTGGTACCTTTGTTCTTGTTTACACTGTTTTCTCTGCTACTGATGCCAAACGCAGCGCTAGAGACTCCCACGTCCCTGTAAGCTCTCTCTCTCTCTCTCTCTCTCTCTCTCTCTCTCTCAATATACAAATTATTGATTGATTATTTGGTCGGTTTCTTTAATTAGTTGAATGATTTTCAGATATTGGCTCCCTTGCCTATTGGGTTCGCTGTGTTTCAGGTGCACTTGGCCACCATCCCTATTACCGGTACTGGCATTAACCCTGCCCGGAGTCTTGGTGCCGCCATCATCTTTAACAAGAAACACGCCTGGGATGACCATGTAAGCAAAAATGCTACCTCATTTCTTGCACTGCACATTTACAGTTATTGACATCCTTAAAATTACAGAATTTTAACGTTTGATATGCTTTACAGTGGATATTCTGGGTGGGTCCATTCATTGGGGCAGCACTTGCAGCTATCTACCACCAAGTGGTGATCAGAGCCATCCCATTCAAGTCCAAGTCATGATTTTCCACTTTGAAGCACAAGGAGATGAAGAAAATTTATCTTTTATTTTCCTTTGTTTTGTTGTATGTATTTAGGAGAATGTGTGTGATTGTGGTATGCTTGGAAAATGACTTTGGTTTTCAATCAAGTCCCTACTAAGGTGGGCTTTCCATCATTGTAATTTTCTCTGGCTGTGTAACAAGTCTGAATAACGGGTTAAAAATATTGTTACTCACTCGATTTCATGCAACATTTTAAATTTCGTTAGTGATTTTTTTTTTTTTTTTTTTCAAATTAATCACCAAACGAAACACTGACATGATTATAGGAAATTGTGACATGACATGGAAAATCCCGTTGTCCATTGATTTATCGTTCAAATAAACAAAAATGTGGATGAATGGACCAATCATGTTTTGAAATCTACTTGTTAAAGAATCTCAAACAAAAATGAAAATTCTTAAAGAATCTCAGCTTGGCTAGTGGATAAAAAAAATCGTACTATCGAATTTTTAATACTATGGGCTTTTCCCTTAATACAGGGAAGTAGTAGTGCTTCCAATTAAAAAAAAAAAAAAAAAAGTAATAGTGCTGAATTAATTTATAAGTGTTTATAAGATGAGGAACATATTGAATATGTGAATAAAAAGTAGATTGTAAATTGTAGATTTTATGAAATATTGTGTGGATAAAAAATATATTTAACTATTTTAACTAATTTAAGCTTTGACAAACATTGGCGAGATGTCTAAATTGAAAGAAAAGTTAGAGTCTATTGTTTAATTGAAATTAAAAAAAAAAAAAAAAAAAATCGGTGACAAAGGTGATGCAATTTATAATGAAGAGGCTAACAGCATCTCCAATGCTTCCATCGATGGTTAAAATAAATTTGCTATATAAGGAAAAATAGAAAATGGTTAAAGAAATTCTTTTCCATTGCAATGCGAAGGGGATTCTGTCTAGTTTAAGTGGTAAAGAAGAATATATATTGTATACAACGTTTGTATTCAAAATTCTATTAAGATATTGAGTCAGTGCTCGATTGGTAGAGTTTATAAATTAGTTTATTAGACAAAATAATTTATTTAACAAAAAATGGTAAAAAATGTCAGGCTACTAAAGCAAAAAAAATTTGGTTCAAATAAACTATTTTTAGTCAAATAAACTATTTTGGTCAAATAAACTAGTTTATAAACTCTACCAAACGAGCTCTCAGTAAAAATTATATCTCATTGTTAGATTTAAATGTTGTTTTTTTTTTTACTTTAATAAAATAAAAAGAGATAATAAAAAAAATAATTATTGAGTTATAGATAGAATTTATTAATTTTTATTTATTAGACATCACATCAATATCATATAATTTGATATCTGTCAACTTACATGCAACTTAAATAATAATTCATAGAATGCGTTAGAAATGCATGTGGGTCAAATTCTAAGCAAAATAGTTAGTCAAAATTTTGTCCAGTTATGGCACTAAAAATCCAATCTCAATCTGTCACCACAGAATAAATTTTCTGTTATAGCACTACGAAAGCGAATGTAAAAACGATAGAGAGAATTCGAAAAAGAACGTAACACAGTATTTACAATAGGGGCGGAGCCACGATTCAAGCATAGAAGAATTAGAATAAATATTTTTTAAACGAGACATTATGTCACTATGTACAAGGAAATTTTATTTACTTAAAATAAAAAACACTTCTAAACAAACGAACATAGTACGCCTTATTTATCGATATGAATATAATTAATCCAATAAATTAACTTCAAAGACGAAAAAGAAAAGACTAAAAAAAGTACCAGGGAAGAAGATTTGGGATGATGGAGAGCATTAACCAGTAATATTGAGAGCATTGAGTTTAATTAAAACAGGCCCAATAATTAATCAATTTAAAAGTAATAAGAGGACTCTGCAATATTCTTGGTAGATTATGTGCACAAAATGTTATTACTGGGTTGGTAACAGGTGAAAAAAACCCCAATGACTGAAATTAAACAAATAGGCTGACTAAATATACTAATCACATACAACATTTTTTTTTTATTCAACACGCCATCACATCTTCAATATAAATGCCAAATCTCCACCAAAAAGGGATAAAGAGTTCGAATACCCAACTATATATAAATAATTCATAAAAAATATATGGAAGGGGAACATAAATCTTAACCTTCAATCATAAAAGTTAAAGCAAACAAATAAACGTGTACAACAAAAATAGGTATTGTTGTAAAATTATGGAAAATAAAATTGATGAACATATTTAAATATTTCTTACTTAATCTACAAGTCTTTGAAACCATATATATATAAGTCTATTATTATAATAAAATACATAATTTCTCTCTATTCTCTTCTATTTATAACACGTTATCAGTATGAAGAAGCTCATCCAAAATAGAGAAAAAAATTTGAGAGCAGTAGTTTAAAAAATTCGCATAATTTGAGCAGTCTACGCAAGTATGATCTAATATTGATATTTCAATGGTCCATGGTCCGGTCATTTTGAAATTTGGACAGCTTTGTTCAAAACTCATTGTTCTTCAAATTCAACGATTAATATCAAGATTAAATGGTTCATTCATGAAAATTTGTTACGTGAACAATAACGAATTTTGAATTGGTAATTAAATTCAAAAAATACAATAACATCTAAAAACTCATTTTCAATCAAATGAGCTATCTTCTATTCCAAGTAATTTTTTTTTACAATTCTTTTGATTATATTTTATAAGATTAAATTTACATGAATTGAGAAGTTTTTGTATGTTAAATCTTTTGTTATAAAAAATTAAATACTTTTGAAGAAAAAATAACTTTATATAAATAGTATTTAAGAAAAATTGTGTTGCTGTTTTTAAAGAAGCATAACACAACTACATAAATATTCAAAAGAATATATATATATATATATATATATATATATATATATATATATATATATATATATTTAATTTTTTCATAAGAAACATAACACAACTACATAAATATTTAAGATGAATTTTTTTTGTTATTCTTGTGGAAATTAAATATTTATACAAATCAATATTTTAAAAGAATAATATATTAGTTTTGAAGAGTAACTTTATACAATTCTAAGTTTGATAAATATGTTTATGCTCCAGAAGAGTACGATATTATATTAATATTCTAGAATAATGTTACTTGTCCCTAAATAGCGTGACACTTCAAATTTAATATTCCAAAAGTATATTGAGTTATTGTTCCTGAATAAGCATAATTTTTTTGTACCGATATTATTTATGAAAATTGTATCGTTATTATTAAAGAATTGTCTATTACTAAGAATATATATTATGAGAGAATGTTGTATAATTATTTTGAAATAAACACAACTTTACAAATATCAATATTATGTGTTACTTGCTTTCAAACAACATAATTGTGTAACAACATAATTGTGTAAGATATAACATCAATATGTTTTTTCTACTAATTAGTAAATTCTTACATAATTTAATATTCCTAAATATCAATATGTTGTTGTTGTTGTTGTTGTTGTTGTTGAAGTATCACAATATTATATTAATATTCTAATAGAATATTAATTGCTTTCAAATAGCGTAATTTTATAAATCTAATATCTTATAAGAATTTATGTAATTTTTTCGTAGAAACATAAAATTTATACATGTTAATGTTTTAGAAAAATATTGAATTCTGATGATAAATAATATTTTATCTTCATCCGAACGCGACGACGACAATGGTTGAGACCTACAAAAGGTGGCGGGGCTTCTTTCCACCGTATCCACTCGGTGTGATAATCGTGAGGTAAACATAACTTGATATGCGTAATAACAATATGAAGCATCTGAGAGCTTTTTTTTATCTGGGGGTTGGCCTCTATTTATAGGGGTAACCTGCAGTTACGATCTTTAATGGTATTTAATGACAAGTGTCTCTTCATCTTTCTCATTACTGGGAGTTAATGAGAGACGTTATATCTTTCCAATCATCAGTGGTAACTCTCATTCTGTGGGTTGTCTGTCTGGCTAACTCAATAACAATTGGTTTATTACTATGCACCCGTCAGAGCCGAGCTATGAGACCATTGGGTTGGGCGAGCCGGTTAGGCGGGCATGCCAAAACGTGTCACCGTTGGCAGACAACATATATGAGCTGTCATCGTAACATATAGCATATGTCATTGTAATATATATCAACTGTCATTGTTTCTATCATCATAAGTCCCTCTACTTTTCATAGACTGTCGTCAATAGAAAGTAGAAATAATCTCCTACACCAGCTCCTCTCTAAATTTTTTAGACAGAGGCTCATCGCCTTGATTATTAAACAAGATTCACCGCCTTGTTTTTCAGATAGAGGCTCATTGCCTTGTTTTTTAAACAGATGCTTATTGTTTTGTTTTCCAGACAGAAGCTCATCGCCTTAATTTTTAAATAGAGGCTCATCGTCTTGTTTTTTAAATAGAGGCTGATCGTCTTGTTTTCCAGACAGAGGCTCATCGCCTTGTTTTTCAGACATAGGCTCATCACCTTGATTTTTAAACAAAAGCGCTCGTTGCTTTGATTTTTAAACAGAGATTCATCATCTTTTTTTTTTTAGACAGAGACTCATCGTCTTGATTTTTAAACAAATGTTCATCGTCTTGTTTTTTAGACAGAGGCTCATCACCTTGATTTTTAAATAGAGGCTTATCGTAATTTTTTTAGCAGGGGCTCATCACCTTGATTTTTCGCAAAAGCTAATCGCCTTGTTTTTTTTTTTTTTAAGCATGGGCTCATCGCCTTGATTTTTAGCAGCATGGACTCATCATCTTGATTTTTAGCAGCATGGGCTAATCACCTTGATTTTTAGTAGTGGCTCATCGCCTTGATTTTTAGCAGTAAGGGCTTATAACCTTAATTTTTAGCAGCAGGGGCTCATCGCCTTGATTTTTTTTTGCAAGAGCTCATCGCCTTGATTTTTAGCAGAATGGGCTCATTGCCTCGATTTTTAGCAGCAAGGGCTCATCGCCTTAATTTTTAGCAGTATGGGCTCATCACCTTTATTATTATTTTTTTTGTAGCAGGGGCTCATTGCCTTGATTTTTAGCAGCAGGGGCTCATAATCTTGATTTCTTTTTCTTTTTTTTAGGAGCTCATCGCCTCTTGATTTTTAGTAGCAGGAGCTCATCGCCTTGATTTTTAGTAGCAGGAGCTCATCATCTTGATTTTTAGCAGCAGGGGCTCATCGCCTTGAATTTTTAGCAGCAATAGTTCATCACCTTGATTTTTAGTAGCAGTGGCTCATCACATTGATTTTTTTTTGGCTCATCGCTTAGTTATTTTTTGACTCATCATGTCTTATAATTGTTGCTCGAAGCCTAACATTGGTGTCTCACCTAGCATAGGCATAGTCACCTATAACGATTACCCCAAGAGTAGATTTTAGCCAGATGTCAATGAATGGATGCGTGGTACAAATGATAGAGCCCAAGAACCTAGGACCAGTGGCAGAGCCACTGTTGGCAGTGTTTTTATTGTTAAAAAATTAGGAGTCTAGGGCGGAACACCTATCGGTAAGGGTCCCATCGGTGGAAGACTAGGAGCCTGTAGCGGAGTCCCTGGCGGTAATAGTCTAACCGGTGGAAGACCAGGAGCCTGGGGTGGTTGAGACGCTACAATATTTCGATCTTGGAGTTGAGCCACCAAAACTTCCATCTGCGCTTGCAGTGCCGCTAGTTGAGCGATAGGTGCAAACTCTTGTTGTAGGTGGTTAGTGGTGGCGTTGGACTCGGTGTCAACATCTCCAATGGGGGCTGGGAGGCATTTAGATTCCTAGCTCTTCTAGTTTGAGCTATAATTTTTTGTGCAGTTTTCCATAGAAGGCGCCAAATGGTGATAAATATTTTCTCTTTCTCCAAGTGCGACGGG
The DNA here is from genome assembly GCA_023638005.1 of Forsythia suspensa. Classification (NCBI taxonomy): domain Eukaryota; kingdom Viridiplantae; phylum Streptophyta; class Magnoliopsida; order Lamiales; family Oleaceae; genus Forsythia; species Forsythia suspensa. The sequence goes on from CM042666.1 coordinate 34,481,550, forward strand.
TAGAGACTTGCAAAAGGTGCTTCATCCGTGTCCACTCTGGTATGATAATCAGTATGTGTTTATAATCGGATATGCAGAATAACAATATGGAGTATCTGAGAGCTCTTTTTTCCCTGAGGTTAGCCTCTTTTTATAGGGGTGGCCGGCAGTTACGACCTTCAATGGTCTTTAAAGATAGATGTCTCTTCATCTTCTTCATTAATAAGAGTTAATGAGGGACGTTACATCTTTTAATCACTAGTGGTAAATGTCATTATGTGGGTCGCCCGTCTGACTAACTCAACGACAGTTAATTTATTGATATCCACTCGTCGAGACGAGCTATAAAATAATCGGGGCATGTGAGCCGGTGATGCCGACGAATCGTTGAGGAGGGCGTGCCACTATTGACATACAACATATAAGAGTTGTCATCATAACATATAGTAGCTGTCATTGTAATATATATCAGCTGTCATTGTTTCTATAATCAAGTTCATCTTGAAAAAAAAATAATTATTGGTATATTAATATTTTATAAAAATATTATATTAATATTCTCGAAGAAGTATAACATCGTGAATATCAATATTCTAAAAGAAAATGATATTGTTGTTTTCACAGAATCACAAGATCATTGAATTAAATATTTTTGTGAACTCGAAATTCGTTAATTTAAGAATTTTGTTGCATGTTGTTTAGATCACTTACATTTTAGACATGGTGGCAATTATATACCTCTCATGACTCCATGAAGGAAAAAGATAATAATAATGAAATAAATATTGTGTTACTTATTTTCTTTCAATCTGTACCACACAAATTTAAAACAATTAAATCAAGTACTACATTAAACCTGAAGTTCAATGTCCTGAAAATATTTATTAAATACTATTTATAGTCGCTCACTACCAGTAGTCATCCTATGTGACATTATTCAATTGGATGAATTATTTAATCCAATTGAGTAATGTATTTATAACCATTAATTATGAATAATTCATCCAATTGAGTAATGCCACGTAGGATGACTACTGGTAGTGAGCGACTATGTATATCATTACTCTTATTAATTAACACGACCGACTTTACCATCCCGGACTAATATGATGTGAATTATTAATGATAATATATATTGAAAGACCATAAGATTTTTGAATATAATAAATCCTCATATGTTGCTTATTTTGATGGTATATAAATTAGTATACTTGTTCAAATTTTAAATTTTGAGCATAATTTTCAAATTATACAATCAAGACGCGTTTTTTGTTAATGCTAGTGAGCCTAAATCTCAAACTTTTGATAAATACTAGTTGATATGACAATAAATAATTTAACACTATTAGTGTTAAACGCGTTCAATTAATTTCCATCATAATTTAGAATAAAATGCTTTTCATTTTTTCTAAGAAATGCCATTTTATATGCATCAACACTTATACGAATCATGCCAACATCAAAGTTATCCCGCTATAGTTAGCTAATAGTTAAAGCATAATATTATCTATCTAATAATTTTTTTTATAGTGCAATATATGTATAATCGGTTTGCCATAGTGCACTGAGATTGACAATAAAGAATGATGAGAATACATATTTAGTTTGAACTCTTATAAAATATCTTAAATCCTAAAAGGTAACACGATTTGCCGACATTTTGATAAGATGGTTTTCTCAACATTAAGGGAGAAAATTGAGTAGCTGGAAAGAATTTATGAAAACGCATCTATATTTTCTAGACCCTCGCACAAGACAATACGAATTAAAAGTTCGGCATATAATTTATTTATAAGTTTTACAATTGACAAATGTATTTATTGATCATAGAAATTAAACCAAGTCTCAAATACCAGTTGTAAATGTTTCGATTTATATTGACGTCCTAGAAGGACAATCTATTAACATTATATCTAATAAATTAATGGCACGCTGGAGAACGTTGTGACATTTGATTCCTAAACAAAAAATTAAAAATTAAAATGTCAATTGTAAAGATGGTCTTGTTGAGGAGGCGTATACTTTTGGAGACTATATATATACATAACTAATTGTAAAATTTCAGAAGAGGTTCAGGTACCTGAAATATTGAAAATGAAGAGATTTCAATAAGTTACGTTCTTACGGAAATAAAAAAAGAATAAAAAATAAAAGGTTGTTGACAACAATTTTGTACACAATGCAAAGTTTTATATTATGGAAGGTAGCGAAATTATTGAAGAAAATCTGTTAAAGAATTAATTGGCTAAATAAAAAAGTGCAATCTAAATAAATGGAACTTACTAGAGAAATCTAAAGTTTATTGACCTACAATCCAAGCACCTAAAAGTGTATACTTATGCCAAAAAAAATGAGAAAAATAAAGTTGTAACATATAATGCACAACTCTTAACATCATGAATTTTACAAATGTTTATGTAAAGCAATCACAAGTCGATATTTTTTAGCATGTCATGATGACACTCAATATGCGTATCATAAATATAGTTATAACTAATTCATTTGGCATGACTAATAACACTATGCATATAAATTTTTGGAGGATTTAATAAACTCGAAACATATAGTTAAACTTTTTGTTGATCAAATTACAGATTTTAAGTAATATTATTATGATGATGAGTAAATACGCGTTGTACTATTTTTTCTTTGGCTGAGATTTTGTAGTATTGAGTTTTTATGACAAAGTTTTAAATAAGGCAACTTTTATATTGTATCCAAAGAATAAGTTACTATTTTTCCTGGGATTTTTTCCTACAGGTTTTTTTCCTACTAAGATTTTAATGTTGTGTAAAAGAGATCAAATGAGAAGTTTTATAAATATTATAGTTATGAATACATTTACCTTCAACATAACTCTATGATTATATTATCGTGTGTTACGAATTGTATACGAGATTTCTGAATGGAACACTAGCACGATCTATGTTTTTAACATAATTGCATCAGACCATCATACTCACTACAGTCAACCAGAGATAGTGTACGAAGATGATATTGCTTGAGAGTTATAACATGGAACACATTTGACCAAAATTATTTTATACAAGTTTTAAAAAGATGATATTGAAGATATTGACGCACAAAATATGAATAGCTTGATACAATGATTTTTAATGATTGAAATCATGGGGAGTAACTGTACTCTTTTTCTTCTTTCATGTTTTGTTCTATTGGATTTTCCTTATAATGTTTTAATGAGGTGGCATTTGATTACTCTAAAAAATTTATAGTATTTTTGTCCTATGGTGTTTTTACAAAACAATATTTCTAATATAATTAGATTTGGACATATTGGCCCAATAAAATTAATAATATAAAATTATGAATAATTGGCTCATTCCTCAATTTTAGTACACGTCCATCCATCTGAAATCTAAATCTCATATTTTATTTTCTATTTTTTATACTAAACAAAACAAAAGTTAGAGTATAACATTCCAATATCTACAAATCTCTCCCAAATAATTCTATATTAAGTTCATCCAAAATTTTAAATACAATCTCTAAATTTTACCATAAAATTTTCAATTGCTAAATCACCGAAAAAGTAAGACTCTGAAACATGGGACAAATTTCATGTTCGACACTTAAGTGACAAATTCTTTAAGGTAAAAGGAATATTGAAAACAAATTGTTTTTTATAAATAGAAATTCATAAATGTATTTTACTTGTGAATGCATATCATATTCAATTGATTTTTTTCTTTCTTTTGAGTGATATTTAATTTCATTTGTGTACTGAATATTTCTATTTTTAGAGGATAATTTTGTAGAAGACAACGTGAACAATAAGAATTTGATATTTGTTTCTTCTATAAACTTATTTTAGACATTGTACATTAGTAATCTAAGTCATATATTTAGAAGAAAATCCAAGTATTGATGCGAATCAAAGCCAAACAATAGTGCTAGTGAGTTTGTTTACCTGTTTGTATATAATATATTGTATAAATAAAATAAAGTATGAGAGTTTGTAAGAAACGCTTGTAATAAAGTATATAAAAAAATTTATCACTATTATGCTATTTCAAAATTTTTGCATGTTAATTTAGGGATATCTCCAACTCAAAATGTTTGACTCTACCACTTATTTGAACCAGTATTTTTCCTAGTTTTGATACCACTTTGGACCAAGACGACATATTAATTACTCAAAGATTTTTTCTTTAACAATCATACTCCATACAAAAAAAAAAGCATTAAAACTTGAAAATTCCATTTTATGAGAAAGGAATAACGACTACAAGTTTATGACCGTGAACTTAAAGTGTTATAAACAAATCATGCATAATAAATCATTTTAAAGAGAAAAACAATTTAATGCAAAATGTAATAACTTTTAGAGCGTGAGATTCAAAAATTATGGGAGTATTGAGAGCGTGAAATTGTGAAAATGAAATGAGCAATCGTATATTTAAAGCTTAGTGATAAAGTTTTTAATAAAGGGGTAATTGCATGAAAGGTCTATAACGTTTCAAAATCGTTGGGGATATGGAACCTAAAAAAATAGCACCACACATCCTCAACGTATGAAGAAATAGGTATCATAGGTCTTTCTTCACACTTTCCGTTAGTTTTCTCCTTTAAAAGTCAAAATTCGACTGCACGCGCTATATTTTGGAAGAAAACGTAACTGAGAATTACATTTGCAGTATTTGTCACTAAAAATTTTCTTTGGCAATGCCAATTTCCATAGTAGAATTAGTAATGGAAAAAACTTATTGCATAGCTGACGCATTCAGAAAATTGTAAAATGTGAGGAATGAGCCAAAAAAAAAAAAAAAAAAAAAAATGCACATCAAGATGAATTGCTGAAATCTAATTTTTCAATTGCAATTTTGAAGAGCATGCATACGGAACAAATCAAAATTTTCATGCATTTTTGCTGCTAATCACCCTCAAAATTTTCATTAAAACAACAAAAATAATAACAATCAATTTCTATCTCTTTTCTCCGATGATTTTCTCTCTCAAATGGGTTGAGAAGAAGAAGAACCCATTTGGAAGAGAGATGGATTTTTCCTGCTAATTACCCTCAAAATCTTCATTAAAACAACAAAAATAACAACAATCCATTTCTTTCTCTTTTCTCCAATGATTTTCTCTCTCAAATGGGTGGATAAGAAGAAGAAGAACCCATTTGAAAGAGAGATGGGTTTTTACTTCTAACCACCCTCAAAATCTTCATTAAAACAATTGAAAGTTCTAAAACCTAGATTAATTAAATTAAACACGAATTTTAATTTTAATTAAATAAGCGATGGATGAGAATGTAGTCGAATCGAAAGATATAAAGATAACGATTCGACTCGCACAACCGTGTTCGTTTCCTAATCTTGTCTAGTGCGGAAATTAAAGGATTAAATACTGAACACAAGATGTAACGTGGTAAACCCCTAAGGAAACATCCACGCCCCCCATGCCATGGGTAGAAACAATCCACTAATAATCTTGTTCAAAAATATAATAGTATCGGTTTTGTAATTTCATAAAATTAACAAAATAACAATCAAAAGAAAACAGATCAACTCCTGTGATACTTCTTCTTCCGACTTGTTGATGAAGTGGAATCAAACCCACCGGTCTTGATTTTATCGCCACTTCTCTATTGTACTTGACCGCAACCACCACTTGAATTAAGAACTCCCGTTCTTAACTTCACGCCAAGTAGCTTGAGCAAGATATGGAATTGTTCGTTGAGTACCAATTAGTTCTTGATTCTTCAATGAGTTTGAAGAAAACCTTTTTGCTTTGAAGTTGAATCAATGAAGCGCCGTGTCTTGTTCACCTTGAATGAATTCGGCTAGGTTGAAGCTTATGGAACAATAACACAAAAGATATTTTCAAAAGCCATTATTCCTTATTGATTTCCACTCTTACTTATAGTTAAAGTAGAAATCAATTTAGGAATTATTTCTTACCTAAGAATATGCAACAAAGATGGTAAGAGAATTAGTAGGAAAGAATATAGAAAGATTTTCTTAGATTTGTAGTAGGAAAGAATTTAGGAAACTAAATATTTCCTTCCTAAACAAATCTAAGAGAATAAGAAATATTCTTTAACCTACAAAAGGAACTGTCATTGATATTCATTAAATCAGAATATATCAAATATAGAAACAGAATAAAATCGCAGCTTTTGCTGATCTGGAAAGATGATTCGCCTATCAAGCCGTCGATCAGAATCATGTTAATCGAACCGGTCGAAAACACAAATGTTGACCTGCTCTTTTATTATTAAAAATCAGTTATATTTATTAAGATAGCCAAGATATAAAAAGTGAAAATATGACACATATTTTTCCAACAATCTCCCTTTGGCGTTGCTTAATTACAAACACATAACTATCGATTTTTAATGTAAGTGTGATGTGTGTGAATAAGTAAAGAACCCATGAGCATCAACATACAAGGATTATGGCTCCCTCTTAGTGTGTAAACCAAGAACTCCAAAAAGAAGTTAACAACATATGCAAATACCACACACAATAGCCACAACATTTAATATTGCTCACCCTTAGCAAGATATCATCTAAGTGTAGTGATCAAACTATCATAAACCTAAAAATACTACTATTAAAGTTTAACCAACAAAGTGTCCAAAGCAAGACAAACTTGAAACCTAACAACCATAAAAATTGAAAATTACTACTACTCCCCCTTTTGGAAGAGGAACGCCAAAGGAAGAGATAAAACAAAAGTAAAGCAGTGTTTGAAGCGAAATAAAGCAGAATTTAAGTGTTTAAAAACAGGTTATCCATAGACAAATAGTTAGAGGTTAAGAGTTAGAACGGGAAAAGTTAGGGGCGGGAGGATCTCGAACTTCGTTGTCTGGGATGCAGATGCATTGGTAACCCTCTTGCGGGCGGGTATCTCGAGGGAGCATCACCGGAGCATCGCCAGTGATAGGTGCAGAGGTCGGGCAAAGAAAGTTGCTCACCAATGGGTTCAAGTCGGTATCTCATTGGATCTCCGGGATGTGCGAGAGAATTCGGGAGTAACTATTCTAATGCAGATTTTATATGCTCATCGCCTGAAATTCCAGTTGCCCAACACCCTACGCATGAAAGTAATATCATCGAAAAACCTTTGGTAAGGGCAAAATTTGATCTACACGTGTTCGAACCAGCCCCAACCGAGTTTCTAGTGCATCAAGACGTCCGAATGGTCCAATGAGGATAGGAAATGCTTGGGAACTCGGGAGTGGGATGCGGTGTGCTATCCAAATTTGTAAACTCATGTACACCCAAATACTGGAATGTTCTCGGAGAAGCGGTCTCAATCTATAGCAGTGCACTTCTTGGTGAACAAGAAAGTGATGAATCGAGCTGGATGCGGCGATCAGTCTTCAGTGGCCTCCTCGGCCCTTCATAAACAATTCTATCAAAACTAGTTTAACCCAGGTCAACCGGCATCCTCATTCCTAACTTGTATAGCATAACAGCCCGTGTCCCCGAAATGTCCGATCGATGAGTTAACGGATCGATATTGTTGATGAGAATCAGATGTAGAATTTTGTATTTGGGCAATAGCCGAGAAGCGCCGATTCTCCCGATTCCGGCCAGTGGAGCCGATCATTTCTTGCGCAATGATGTCCTTGGTCAATTCTTCGTCACTTGTGACACCCACAATGGTTACTCCAAGCCGGTCCCCGAGGGAGTTAGGGATCAAGGTAACATGTCTTCCCGAACATAAACCTTCCACCAATTCATTGCCGACCTTTCCCCAGTTCTTTGGAACATTTGCCATAAATTCCTTGACCGAGTTTCATTGAACGGCCTAGAAAAACTTAACAAATTATGTAAATTGTGGAAATCAACAATTTCAACCAAACCAAATGAACTAAATTCGGCAATTGCAACCTTGCACTCAATGATGAACTTACTAGTAGATGGTAAATGACATAAACAAACTCTCAAGACTCTCCGATAGAAAACAAGAATGAGGGGTTAACAGAGTGTCTACCTCTAGTTAATGTGTCAAGTCCGAACATTTGGGGGTCCGAACTAGGAGTAGGCGAAGACTCAGTAGGCACCCCCGAGGCAAATGACATGCATGTTCGACCAAGAGCGTGAGTTTTTCAAGAACATCACCCATTTTACATTTCCTTTCTCACCGCAGGTGGCCCTTTTCGTTGGAGGAGGTGTCGGAGTAGATTCTCAAGATTCATCAAGGGCAACATCAAAATCGAATCGATTTTTGAGAGGGGCTTACTTGAACCTTCTACGAATGGGGAGGCTGTTGGACTCCTCCTCATCACCAAAATTTCTTCATCCTCACGGACCTCCTCCTCAATTTCGAAGATTTTCGCACCCAATCGTCACTTGCGATTCATCATCCTCATCTCCTTCTTCATCCGGGTCTTGAGCACCCAAGGTGACTTTCTTGCTCGAGATAGGAGATTGGGTCGTTAGTTTTTGGACGGGGCGATTTTTAGAATGGTGACCGCCGATTGATATGCAACAATGTCCGCCGATTGGTCGACCGAGATGCGATTACCACCGGAGAAGTGTCTGGGTCTGAATCGGAGGATTCCCGTCTTCTTGTGCTTCACGGAGAGTCTTTCTTGGCGACATTTTGCGGCCCAATCGCAGCTTCAAAGATGAGACGCGGAGCAACAATGATGTCCTTGGAAGAATTTCTGGATGTTTCTTCGATTTTGGCATTTTAGTCTTCACCATTGTTTGAATCAAAAGAAAACTCAAATACACATTCGAGATCAAGAATGAGGGACTTGAGTTTAGGAATTGAGGATTGAGTGCGAGAAGGTGAAGAAGAAAACCCTAGATCATGGTTTAAAAAGGAAAATTTTTCAATTTATTCAAAATTGCACAAGAAGGAGCGATTAATTAGGGACGTGTAGAAAGGCGATTACAAAAAATAAAGCGATAAATGGCGATTAATGACCACGAAACCTTCCTTAATCGGATAAGTCAAATTTGAAATGAACAGCATAATACGCTATTTTTATGGAAAATGCAATTAGAACCAAAATGCGATTGGATTCCATAAACCAAGAATTAAATCCCGATTTTTTTTTCTCAATTAAAACCGATTGTCTTTGCCAAAATAGATCATTGATTGAAATTTCTACGAGAAGGCCCATACAAGATACTCACACACAAATAATGAGAATATTTTATGAGATAAGATTGAATGGTTTATTTATGGGCAAACTTCATAGTTCTACAACTATATACAATCACCCAAGGATATCGAAATCAACCAGAATCTTCCAATCAGATATATGCGCATAATTAGATTCAATTAATTTGTCAGATTTAAAACGTGAGTGTGTGATAGGACATACTGGATTAATCAATCATAACTTATCCCACTTTGCCAAATTGAACCTAGTCAAGAAGATCAGTACTGAGATGTATTTCAAACCAGTCATCATCTGAACATATCTCTTTGAATAAAAAATATGAGCGTGCCAGACATGAGTACCATAGCAATTTTTTTTTTTTGAGTACTCAAAGTGTTGACTTTATTTGCATATATATATTTTTTGATTTGTCAAAACACTGAATTTTTAAGATTATGGAGTTGACTTTCTCACGACCATAAAGGTAGCCCTTTTCTACATGATTTATGTTCATTATCAGGACGGCGCACACATTTATGGTGGTAGCCCTCTCCTCCATGAAATTGTCTCATTTAACACAACAACATACTATGGTGCCGAGAGAGACATAGATACTTGACCATAGGTCACAACAAAGTATGAAACTACTTTAAAGATAACAATCTAGTTAGTAGTAAGGTACAATCAACCAAGACAATATGTCTTCAAAGTGTGCTTATCGACCATATTTTACCTTAAGTATAATGAGCATACCAAACCGATTGGTTAATCCAAGTAAATCTCAAAAATCATAGACCAATCATACAATTATATCATATGCTATTTGCAAGAAAGACTATTCTTCTCCCCTCCTTTGTTTTTTTTTTTTTAAATAAAAAAAAATAAGCAAATGCAAACAAACACACATGAATTTTTTTTTTTTTTTAAAATAAAACTAATGCATCAAGTAAATGCCCACGACCTTCCGTAGAGTTTCAAATCTAGCGAGAATCTAAGGCTTTGGTGAACAAGTCACCAACCGATACTCGGTCCCGAATATGTTCCAAAGTAATAACTTTTCTTCGACCAAATTCCTAATAAAATGATGTCTAATATCAATATGTTTGGTCTTAGAGTCTTTGAATGATTTTTAGAAATATTGATAGCACTAGTGTTATCACGAGAATCTGATATGAGTCCTCGCTCAATACCATAATCACAAAGCATTTGTTTCATCCAAAGTAGTCGAGTGCAACAACTACCCGTTGCAATATATTCAACCTGCGCAGAGATAAGGAAATAGAGTTTTGTTTCTTACTTAACCATGCAATGAGATTGTTACCAATGTAGAAACATCCTCCACTCGTGCATTTCTTATCGTCCATGTTTCCATCCGATCGGTATCGATGTATCCCGCAAGATGAGAATTAGTATCATTAGTATACCATAAACCATAGTCGGAAGTACAGCTTAATATAGCGAATAATTCGCCCACCTTTGCAAGATGTGATTCTTTTGGTTTAGCTTGATAACGTGCACAAACTCCAACACCGAATGATATGTCGGGACGACTTTGCGATCGTGTACACAGATCGCCTATCATGCTTCAGCATGTTGGAGTCAACCTCCTTTCCCGGTCATCTCTCGAAATTTTTAAGGGCGTGGCCATGGGAGTTCTCGATCGACTTGGTCTGCTCAAGACCGAACTTCTTCACAAGATTTTTAGCATACTTGGCCCGGGAGATAAAAATCTCTCGATCCAACTTGTTTGATCTCGCAAGCTAAGAAGAAATTTAGTTCACCAACCATACTCATTTCAATTCATTTTGCATAAGAGTAGCAAATTCCTTGGATTTTGTTTCTAGTGAGGAACCAAATACAATGTCATCGACGAGATTTGTGCAACAATTAATCCAGCTTTTAAAATGTTTGATGAATAACGCTTTGTCGCCCTCCTCGTTTGTATCCCTTCTCCAACAAGAACATGGTTAATCGTTCATACCAAGCTCTTGGGGCTTACTTTAGTCCGTCAGAGCCTTTTTGAGTCTAAACACATGGTCGGGAAATAAGGATCAACAAATCCTTTAGTCGCTCAACATAGACTTCTTCATTAAGAATTCCATTCGAGAAAGGCACTTGTGACATCCATTTGAGTACAACTTGAATCTCATTTGACATGCCACGAGATAGTAGGAGTCTAATGGATTCAAGCCGAGACAGTGCAAAAGTTTCATCAAAATCCACCCTTCTAGTTGAGTGTAACCTGTGCAACCAAGCGTGCCTTGTTTCGACTATGTTGCCATGTTCATCCGATATATTTTGAATATCCACTTTGTCCCGATCACATTTGTGTCTTTTGGCCGAGGAACAAGATTCCACACTTCATTTCTATCAAACTGAGCTAGCTCTTCATGCATGGTTGAACTCAATTTTCATCAATAATGGCTTCATTTATATTTTTGGGTTCAATTTGTGAAGTGTAGCAAACATTTCCAAGTTCATTAGCAAGCCTCCTCCGAGTCATCATGCCGTCTCGGAATTTGAGAGAACATTGTCCAGTGGATGTGCTTTACGAATCCAAGAAGGAGGCCGCCTTCTCATGTCTGCTCGTTATTTGTATATGGTGCGTCCGAACTTCTAGGAGCGAGGCGAGACATCAGAACTTGAAGTTGGATGTTCTTTCAGAAATCACCGTCTCGAGCAGTACATGATGATCTTGGGTAGGTTGACGTCCAACAACCTGTTCTTCCAAAGTCTCGAATATTAGGCTCCGTGAATAAGATGAAAAGTCATCGTGATCATCAATTTTACATTGATTGATTCAATGATAGTCCGAGTACGCATGTTATAAATTCGTAAGCACTACCGTTCTCGAATAACCAATAAACACTCCTCATCACTTTTTGAATTGAATTTACCCAAGTATTCCCGATCATTTAACACATAGCATTTGCTACCAAAGGTATGGAAATATTTAAGATTCGGTTTTCTACCTTTCCAGTTTCATAAGGAGTTTGAGTGGTTCCAGGTTCTCAAAGATACACGATTCAAAATATAACAAGCGGATTAATAGCTTGACCCCATAATTTAACAGGGAGCTTCTTACTATTTAGCATAACTCTAGCCATCTCTTGAAGAGACCTATTTTTCCTTTCCACAACACCGCTTTGTTCAGAGTTTTGGGTGCGAGAGAATTCATGAAAGATACCATTTTGATCACAAAAGCGGATAAAATAGCATTTTCAAACGCTCTCCCATGATCACTTCTAATCCTTAGTATTTTTATTCCTCAAAATGTTTTTCTCATTTGTTAATTTTAGGTGCAAAATTTGAATCTTTCAAACACATCGATTTTTCTCTCAAGAAATCAACCCAAGTATATCTAAAAAATCATCCACGCAAACAAAAATATATTTCTTGCCCCAATACTTTCGGTTTGAATAGGTCCCATCAAATCCATGTGAAGTAATTCTAAAACATGAAATGTAGTAAGAAACGTACCTTGCTTGTGAGTGCTTTTGGTTTGCTTACCTTTTAGGCATGAACCACACAATCCTTCGATTTTTTCAAGAAGCTTAGGAACACCTCGTCATCGCATTCAACTATGTCGAGTCTCAACAGATCACTATAGTTTAAATGTCACAATCGTTTGTGCCACAACTCGGTTGAGTCGACTCTTTGAAATATGACAAGTAATTTTGGTGTCAAGGAGATAACATTTATCATTGGATCTAGTACCATGTAGAATACAACTACCATCATACTTCAAGACTTTACAGAATTTTTGAGAACATAACCAAGTGTTTGTCATCACAGAGTTGGCCTATACTAATTAGATTAGCTTTTAAACCTACAACAAAAGAACTTCTTTTAACTGAGAGAAGCCATCAATTAGAATAGTGCCTACATCTTCAATTTTTCCGTGCTCCATCACCAAAAGTAACCGCACCACCTTCATGACTTTTATAGTTAGTTAGATAAGATCGATTACAGGTCATATGTCTAGAACAACCAATCGTCAAAATACCAAGAGTTAGGAATAAAGGATCTATATGCAACATCAACCATATAACAATTTAATTCACCCTTTTTGACCCAAATTTGTCTTACTTTAGTATTGCTAAGGTGTCTCATTTGTGTATTAGCTGATTTTTACTAAACAAACAATGAAAAGAGTCGTGTCCTAAATTACCACAGATGCAACATTTTACAAGTACTTTGATTTACCTCTCTCAGATTGGTTGTATACACGATGGTCGTGGATCTGCTTTTAGTCTTGGCATTGGTCGAACTTGCATAGGCGGTGTCACCTTTAGTTCGATGGTGATGGGAGCGCTTTGTGTATGAAAACACAAAGCAGACTTTGTTTCTTTGATGAAGTTGATCTGATTTCCGACTTTTCTTTCACCTTTTCCAACATATCCCAAACCTTCTTTGGACGTTTGGAGTTCTTCCATAGCTTAGGGTTTCGCTTAAGCGAGAGGCTCCAATTGTTAATTGCTTGATCCTTTCTTTTGAGACTTTTAATTCATCTAGAAGATTAGCAATTTGATCATCCTTCTCTTTTAAGATGTTGGTAAGAGTATTATTTTAAGAATCAATTTCACCTTGTCATCTTCCAAAATTCTATCAAGACTTGTGTGGACAAGTTTTTCTCCTGCTCATCTTGTAATTTTTTATTCAGTCAGTCAGCTTGTGACACACACCTGATGATTCTTCGTGGTTGTTGCTAAGAAGTCGAACCTCGCAATCAAGTTTTGCACGCGAATCGATGATGAGAAGTTAAGTTCACAATCGAGAAGTTACCCGATCAACAACAGTTCTGTCATCCTCGTCCCCATTTGAGTCTTTTTCATCATCTACACTCCAAGTGATATTCATGGCCTTCTTGGTATGAGATTTCTTTAAAGTATTTGCACATTCAGAGAGGCTATGTGACCAAAACCCTCACACTCATGGCATTGAATTCGATTGTCGATCTATTCATAGAGGTAGTGGGATTTTGTTTAGTGTTAGTCGAAATCTCTTCTTTTGTTGGAGAGAGGTATTCAAGTGCTTTCCTTTTGATTTCCTTTTAGAAATTTTTTGAATTGTTTGGTAAGCATGGCCATGTTTTCATTTGTTTCGCTCTCCTCACACTCAACCTCGTCTTCATGGTTGTTAATTTTGAAGGCAATCATCGATCCCTTTTCTTTCTTTCTCCTTTGTAGATGTAGCTCATATGTCATCAATGATCCCACCAATTCTTCAACCTTCATATTCTCAATCTCCTTACTTTCTTCAATTGCGCTTACTTTAGAATGAAAACGATCGAGCAAGGATCCGAGGATTTTCTTTACAATTTTGCTCTCTCTCAATATTTCTTTCCCAAGGTATAAGCGATTGGTGATATCACCGAGTTTTGCATAGAAGTCCTCGAATTGTTCATCGCCTCTCATGGTTAGTTGTTCAAACTCTAGAGTAAGAATTTGAAGCTTGGATGACTTGACCATATTGGTTCCTTCATGAGCAATTCGTAAGATGTTCCAAGCATCTTTTGCAACCCCGACAAGTAGAGATTAAACGAAATTGATTAAAGTCTACAAAAGAAAATATGGCATTTAACGCTTTGGAGTTCCAATTAGTATAATTGTAATCGATTTGTAACCCACTCGCCCGCTTTTTCTCTCTTTCTACACCATCTTCATGATGGTAGGGGTTTTATATCCATGGACAATTGAGTGCCAAGCTTTTTCATCAAGGGATTGGATATACACTTGAATTCTAATTTTCCAAATAGGCATAATTAGTACCATCTAAAATAGGTGGTCTAAATGGAGCTCCGTCCATAACTAGGTTTATATGGATCGCACTTAAAAGTGTACCCTCTCTCGATACCAATTGAAAGTTCTAAAACCTAGATTAATTAAATTAAACACGAATTTTAATTTTAATTAAATAAGCGATTAGACGAGAATGTAGTCGAATCGGAAATATATAGAGATAATGAGATTCGACTCGCTGCTGTTTCGCTTCCTAATCTTGTCTAGTGCGGAAATTAAAGGATTAAATACGAACACAAGATGTAACGTGGTAAACCCCTAAGGGAAACATCCACGGGCCCCATGCCATGGGTAGAAACAATCCACTAATAATCTTGTTTCAAAAATACAATAGTATCGGTTTTGTAATTTCGCAAAATTAACAAAATAACAATAAAAAGAAAATGTATCAACTCCCCGTGATACTTCTTCTTCGACTTGTTGATGAAGTGGAATCAAACCCACCGGTCTTGATTTTATCGCCACTTCCCTATTGTACTTGACCGCAACCACCACTTGGATTAAGAACTCCCGTTCTTAACTTCACGCCAAGTAGCTTGAGCAAGATATGGAATTGTTCGTTGAGTACCAAATAGTTCTTGATTCTTCAATGAGTTTGAAGAAAACCTTTTTGCTTTGAAGTTGAATCAATGAAGCGCCGTGTGTTGTTCACCTTGAATGAATTCGGCTAGGTTGAAGCTTATGGAACAAGAACACAAAAGATATTTTCAAAAGCCATTATTCCTTATTGATTTCCACTCTTACTTATAGTTAAAGTAGAAATCAATTTAGGAATTATTTCTTACCTAAGAATATGCAACAAAGATGGTAAGAGAATTAGTAGGAAAGAATATAGAAAGATTTTCTTAGATTTGTAGTAGGAAAGAATTTAGGAAACTAAATATTTCCTTCCTAAACAAATCTAAGAGAATAAGAAATATTCTTTAACCTACAAAAGGAGCTGTCATTGATATTCATTAAATCAGAATATATCAAATATAGAAACAGAATAAAATCGCAGCTTTTGTTTGATCCGGAAAGATGATTCGCCTATCAAGCCGTCGATCGAATCGGCGTTAATCGAACCAATCGAAACACAAATGTTGACCGCTTTTTTATCATTAAAAATCGCTTATATTTATTAAGATAGCCAAGATATAAAAAGTGAAAAATATGACACATATTTTTTCAACAACAATAAAAATAATAACAACTTATTTCTCTCTCTTTTCTTCGATAATTTTCTTTCTCAAATGGGTGGAGAAGAAGAAAAATCCATTTGGAAGAGAGATAGATTTTTGCTGCTAATTATCCTCAAAATCTTCATTAAAACAACATAAATAACAACAACTCATTTATTTCTCTTTTCTCCGATGATTATCTCTCTCAAATGGGTAGAGAAAAACAAGAACCTAATTGGAAGAGAGATGAATTTTTGTTGCTAATCACCCTCAAAATCTTCATTAAAACAACAAAAATAACAACTACCCATTTCTCTATCTTTTTTTCGATGATTTTCTCTCTCAAATGGGTGGAGGAGAAGAAGAACTCATTTGGAAGAGAGATGAATTTTTGCTGCTAATCACCCTCAAAATCTTCATTAAAATAACAAAAATAATAATAACCTATTTCTCTATCTTTTCTTCGATAATTTTCTCTCTCAAATGGGTGGAGAAGAAGAAAAACCTATTTAGACGAGAGATTGATTTTTGCTGCTAATCACCCTCAAAATCTTCATTAAAACAATAAAAATAACAATAACCCATTTCTCTCTTTTCTCTCCGATGATTTTCTTTTTCAAATGGGTGGAGGAGAAGAAGAACTCATTTGGAAAAGAGATGAATTTTTGCTGCTAATCTGCCTCAAAATCTCAGTCGTATTTTCTTCCAAATTATTGTGCATGCAATCCAATTTTAGCTTTTAACAGAGAAAACTGACAGAAAGTGTGAAGTGGGACCTACGATACTTATTTTTTCATACGTTGGGGAACGTATGGTGCTATTTTTTTTAGATTAGGGCATATCCCCAATGATTTTAAAATATTGGAGATATTTTATGCAATTATTCATTTAGTAAAATATTTAGCAGGTCTTAATAAAATTAAATTGAAATGTGTGATTGAAAAGTTGATAAACGTTTCATATGTGTGTGATAATTAAAGTTAATTGTTGACTTTGACCTCAACTTTTTACATTGAATGAAACAAAGGTTTAATTGCGACAATATGAAGTTTTTCATCTACAGGCCCAATAAAATATATATACGTCCGTCTTTATCTTCATTTTCAAAATTGATTTTCTCTATCATATCTCATCTATTTTTCAAATTTAATCTCCTCAAATCAAATTCTCAAATCCACATTCTTCTTCATCTACTATATCATTCTCAAAATTTATTTTTCTCCATCATATTATTCTTCAAATTCAATCTCTTCAAATCAAATTCTTAAATCCACCTTCTTCTTTATCAGCTACATATTTGAATTGCCATTAAATTTTAATTGTAACCTACGGTCGAATCTATCGCAGGAAAGCGGTATATACTAGTATGTATTGAAAAAATTGTAATTTAATTTTAAAAAAATGAAGAAAGGAAAAAGCATAAAAGGCTTCAGAGCAAGCCATTCTGACCTGCTTTTTCTTTGAAATTTGAAGCGGCTCATGGTCCATAGAGCTGAGGTCAGGCCCAATGTGGACTGAATTTAATGGCCACCCACAGCACATGCGGGCTTTACCAAAGAAGTTATCCATTTTTACACAAACTTATGGTCTGGTCCACAGAACACGGCCCATTTAACACAACCCCAGTCTCTTTCTTCATTATTCGCACTTCACCCCAAAACCCTAGCACCAGAGCTCTCTCACGCACGCACGCACGCACGCACGCACGCACGCACGAACGTTATTGCATCGCCGGGAATCAAAAGATGGCGTCGAGTGGACAAACGGTGTTGCAGTTTTCATCATCATCGACGAGTGTATCGGCTAGGGTCCATCCGCTAGTCATCTTCAACATCTGTGATTTCTATGTGCGGCGACCCGACCAAGCCGAGCGGGTCATTGGCACTCTCCTCGGATCCGTTTTATCCGATGGTACTGTCGATATTCGAAACTCTTACGCCGTCCCACACAATGAGTCATCAGATCAGGTTCAGTTTTCTCCATTTCCCACCGCGCCTCTAGTTTATTCTTTTGGAGAAAAGTGAATGGCACATTGTTGTAATTTTGTGGATATTTCGGGGGCAAAATTTTTTCTGCTAGTAAATAGTCATTATTGTAAGGTTCCGGAAGGTTAATCATTTCGGCATATAGAGAAATTCACTGAGTGATACCACCAGAATACACGCGTGTTTACTACTATTGCATTTTTCTACTTGATTATATCGTCTAGTTTTTTAAATTTTCGTGCTTATTTTTCAATGTTGGTCGTAAGGTCCTCAAAAGGTTAATTGTTTCTGTATATAGAGAAATTCACTGAGTTATACCACCAGATTACACGCCGAGTTTACAACTATTGCATTTTTCTACTTAATTGTATCGTCTAGTTTTTTGAATTTTCGTGCATATTTTTCAATGTTGGTATTGCTATGAAGAGAATTATGTTATTTGTGTGTAATGAATAATGGTAAAAAGGGGGCTTTTACACTTAATATGTGAAACTTATTTTTTGCAATTTAATTTTCCTTTAGGTTGCACTGGATATTGATTATCATCACAATATGTTGCTATCCCACCAGAAAGTGAATCCAAAGGAAGCCATTGTTGGATGGTAATATTTAGTAATTTACTCCCTTTTATTTTTTCTCATTGTTATGTGAATCCTGGGTTTGAAATTCTAATGCTTGTTTGTCAATGTCATTTTTAGTTCCAGGCATTCTTTTTTATTAATTTATGCTTGAAGCAATGTTGTAGTTCAGTATCTGCTTTCTTCTAATTTGTTGGTCTACCAAATTAATCAAGAAACAATCTTTATTTAACCTTAAATGCTGCCAGTTCATACTCATTCACGGGGTTCACTAACATTATGACATGGATTTCATGAATATATCTTGTTGTAGAAATGACGCGCACCATGTCGTCTTGAAACTCACTTTAGCTCAAAGTTAAATATGAGCTGCAGTTGCTGTAGATTCACATCTTTCATGATATTATTTACTGGGGTTTGGGAGAGAACTTGCTTCAATATATTCCAAAGTAGGTAATGGAGAGAAACTAAATTCATAAATTTTTTTTATGTGATATTGAAATCCTGCGATAATATGTATTTCATATGTTTTTCTATACTAATCTAATATTCTTGGTGTTGGAATTCTTTATGAATTATTCCATCCATATGCTAGACTTTTAGTTAAGTGGATGAAATATACTGAAGTAGTCACAGCAGAATATATATTAGCCTGAGCTTTTATGGTAAATTTTTTGTACATGGTTTTTCCAATATGCGCTTAACTCACTCACGTCTCCACTTGCTTGGTTATTGGGGGAGCATATGGTGGATGGAATAGAAGTCTCGATTTTCCATCCCAGAGGAATCCCTTAGCTGACTGTTATTTTATCTTGGACAACTTGGATATCAAGTCATTGACATTGTATATGCTCTTTGCAGTCCTTTCATTTATCATGGATTCCTTATCATATGCATACTTCTTCTCATTTGAACTTTTGGTTTAATAATCACTTCCCTAAAATAGGATTTGAGCAATATTCTCTTGCTTATGATTTCCCTGAAAACTGAAAAGACAGTACTAGATTGAGGATGTTGCCATGCTTGATTGAGGCACGGGGTCTGCTTTTCTACACAGGTTGCGTTCTGTTATTATGATAGAACTCTGAACTTGTTTTTAACTCATCCAAAACAAAATTATTAAAAGGCACATTTGAGCTGTTACCACCTTGATTGAGATATCAAATTTCTTTATATAAGAATTTGATGCATTAAGGGCTCTTGATAGCTTAATCTAAGATACCTGGCAAACTTTTTAAATAATTATACAGAAAAATATTTGATGATTATTCTGTAATCATATTGATGATGATGTATCCCAATGGAGATTGTCAAAACCTTCTTGTTGACATTTGTGCTTGTAATTTTTTGCTGGTCTTTAATGGAACATATAACTGGAGAACTAAAGGCAAGAGGTTGCGGTAGGTCAGTATATTTTGTTGAAGATAAATCCTTGGTTATGGCCCTCTAGTTCGATAATATAACTTGACCATAAAGATGAGTAATCTGAAGTTTATTGGTCTTCAATACAAGGCAAAAGTCCTCTTCATTTTTTTCTTTTTCTTGCATTGTTTGGTCGATTATAATAGAATATTCTTATCACAGATGAAGTGTATTAATGAATGCGCTGTTCTGTTGTGAATAATTTTCATGATTTTGAAAACTGATTGTAGGCTTATAATGATAGGTTTTCAACTGGTTTTGGAGTCACTGGTGGTAGTGCCTTGATCCATGAATTTTACGCTAGAGAAGTTTCAAATCCAGTTCATTTGACTGTTGATACTGGATTCAAAAATGGCGAGGCTGCATTAAAGGGATTCGTCTCTATTAATTTATCTCTTGGAGATCAACAACTTGCTGCACAATTTCAAGAAATTCCTTTGGACCTACGCATGGTTGAGGCTGAGCGTATTGGTTGTATGTATCTGACCTTGAAATTTATTGAAAATTTGATATTTCATGTGCTGAAGTTGATGGTTGCGTGTGATGTATGTATGGATATATGCGTGTGAGGGTGTGTATATGACAGGACAACACACATTCAGTGTGCTAAAAAGTGTTAACTGTCTCAATGTCATGCAAAATGCAGCTAATGAGATAAAGCTGGGATATTTGCTGCATTATTTTGTTAACATGGATTTGTTGTACTATATGTAGAGATAAAGGTTTTAAGTCTGTGGACAGGATATGTTCTTACTGCTTAGGAGAGATGGTTTATAGCATGAGAAAACTAGATTTGTACCTGCTCTTGTTATGCTGCACCTTAATTGTGTATGACCATGATTTCTCCATCTGGCAAGTTTCTCTCTTGAACACTTGTAATTGTTTTGTTCTAAGAAATGGGGTTTACCTACATATTGCTTTGGGTGTGTCTTGTCAGTACACATTGACTCAAAAATGCATTGAAGTGTCCTTTAGTGCATGTACATTTGGCAAATATTTATTTGAAGTGAAACAATGTATTTTTTTGTACTGCTTATTTTGTAATTTTCTGATTATAAAGATATATGGGAAAAATGGGCTGTTCTACATTTATCTATAGTCTCCATTCTGCCTCACTATATGTTCATTTCCTTATTGGTTATATACTTGTATCTTTCTTTTATTGTATAACTTGGTTGTTTTCTTGCTTGAAGCCTCATTTTTGTCAGTTAACTAAAAAATTTGTTTCAGAATTTTAACTATAATGTATAGCATCTATGTTTTTTGGATTACTATTTTGTTGAAAAATCTTAATGGGAGTGTTTACAACTTTGTAGTTGATGTACTTAAGCCAACAACAGTGGACAAGATTCCCAATGATCTGGAAGGAATGGAAGCTTCAATGGAACGGTTGCTTGCTCTAATAGATGATGTTTACAAATATGTAGATGACGTAGTGGTGAGATATCTGATTATTTGCTCTTGAATTGTGAGTTGCTGCCCTCTGCTCATTTTTTGACTGCATAATTCTTTCCCTCCAGGAAGGGCGTGTTGCTCCAGATAATGACATTGGCCAATTTATATCCGAGACTGTAGCATCTATTCCGAAATTATCACCTCACACATTTGATAAACTAGTCAATGATAGTCTGCAGGTATAAACATCTTTTTTTCCTTGCCCTCCAAAAACGGTATCTTGCTCTATATAAATAGTTTCTCACCTTAATAATGTCATTGTCAGAAAAATGTTTAGAACATTGAAAAAGCACTTGCAATAAGAAGTTGAGGAGTAATTTGGAAAAAGGATCTCATGCTACCTCAATAAATAACAAAATAATCAGCTCTGTAGATTTTATTATTCTTATATCAAGCAAGTGCCGAAAATGGCACTGATTGAAGCAGAGGTGCTTTCTTTGGTCTATCAAATGTACAAAAAGGGGGGAGATTTTGTCCTCTCAATAAAAAAAAAAAAATCGTTTCTGTAAATTTTATTCTTATATCAAACAAGTGCCAAAATTGACACTGTGATTAAAGCAGAGGTTCTTTCTTTGGTATGGACTGCTTTAACTATGATGCAGATTGTTGAGTTGGACTTAGTACTATTCTAGGTGGAGTCTGGAAAAATTAAGGTACAAAAAAGGGGGAGATTTCACAGTCCCTTCTTAGAGACTGCTATAACTATGGTGCAAATGGCTGAGCATCAACTGGACTTAGTACTGACAGAATAAGCGTATCTTTAAGAATATCTAGGTGGAGTCTGGAAAAACTAGGTTACCAAAAAGGGGGAGATTTCATAGTTCCCTTCTTAGAGACTTCTATAACTATGATGCAAATTGTTGGGGGATCACCTGGACTTGGTACTAACAGAATAAGCCTGCACGAAAAACTAAGGTACAAATTCATAATTCCAGCTTGAAATAGACAGAAAAATGAATTCATAGCAAACGCTAAAAGTGGACCTGGAGAGAGTACCAGTTTGAAATAGTAGTGTAATAGACGAAGAGAAAGGCAATAGATTACTATGTTATAAGGTTATTTGAACAATTAGACCTTATTCACATTAATGTCATGAATCTAAAATTTAGGCGAGGCTTTGTGAGTTGATAACTACCTTGTTCTGGAACAAGTGCTGTGTCATAAAGTGGTTTCCTGACTTTCCCAGTTTACTTGTTTCACTTGTCATGCCCATTTATGGTTTTTATTTATAGTTTCAGTTTGTTGGATACTAACGTAAGTGAGTAGCTAGTTCTACTTGCTGGAACTTGCACATCTGTTTAGAGGCTTTTTGTTCACAAGTTGTCTTTCTTCTTGCAGGACCAATTACTGCTACTTTATTTGTCAAGTATTACAAGAACACAACTCAGCTTAGCAGAAAAGTTGAATACTGCTGCTCAGATCCTGTAATAGATTTACTATTTGCTTGTATGAAACTCGATAGACATGGATCTTCCCATCATTTGATTAGCGTGGTCGTACAAAAAGGGTGGAAAAGCATTTGGCTAATGCACAATTCATTTAATGATTTGAGCAATTTTGTCTCCGAAATTTTTATGGTGTTAACATTGTTATTTGAGCTAAACGTTGTAGGATCTATGTTACTACTTAGAAAAGGTTTATGATGTAGTGATGAGATTCTGTGTAATGCTTCAGTATGAAAGTCTTTAATGCTATTCTGCGCTTATATTGTTTTTTATTTTTTATTTTATTTTGGGTGGGTGGGGGGAGAGGTGTTGGTGTTCATTTTTTTCTCTGTTTTTTGGCGTAAGAATTGGAAGATACACCTGGAAAATTATCTTAATTGTATGGACTGTGCCCCATAAATTAGATAGAATATTGCCAATGTTTTATGTTCTTGTGTATTCTCAACGGGGGAGTTAGGAGTAGGCTATTTTGCGATGTTTTTATGGAGTAAGGATAGTAAGATACACATGGAAAATTATCTCAATTGTGTGGACTGTGACCAATAAATTAGAAACAATATTACCAATGTTTGATGTTCTTATGTATTCTCAACCATGGAGTAGGCTATTTTGCGATGGGGTTTTTTTTTTTTTTTTTTTTTTTTGGGGGGGGGGGGTAATGGTAAGATCATAAGATACACCTGGAAAATTATCTCAACTGGGTATGGACTGTGTCCAATAAAGCAGGGGTAAGTAAGAACTATTGGATTAATTGATGATTGCACGTTCAATAGAATTTTTAATCCTCAAAGCTTCTAAGCACTCTTGAGGAGATGACCAATTCAGGGTTTAGGAATTGGTCTTAATCCTGAACCAACTTTGTATAATAAACTCATTTTTGAACGATACAATTGTTGTTACATTCTAATGAGCTTTTGCCTGTCAGCTTTACATGGTGTATAATTTGGGAGTACGAATATAGAAGAATCACACAAAAAGTAAAAAGTGTAGATGTTTTGTAATTAGATTAGTTGATTATAGCGTCGAGTTAGGACAACTCATTAGAGGGACAACTCATTAGAGACTGCAAATATAGATGGGGTAATTTATTTTGATTATAGCGTAGAGTTATGATAACTCATTAGAGACTGCAAATATAGATGGAGTAATTTATTTTGATAATTAAATGAATATTTTTAGTTTGTTCAAGGATATGGAACATAGTAATGATATAATTCTTAGACTTGGTTTGATATTGTTGTACTTTTAAATTTGTTTTTGCTATAGTTTTAAGAGAATCAGAAATAATTAGATAATTGTTTCGTTAACTCTTGTTTCAAAATTGTTGTATATTTCAAAATTAGCATTTTTGAACATTTAATTAACAAAAATATTTTATTGCTATGAATGTATAAAATTATTAAAATGGACATTGATTATAATAATATTCTTTTATAGATTAATGCTAAAATTGATATTTTAATAATATATAAATAGAAAAGCTAAAAATAGAATCTCAAAAGTTATCTTTTTGCTACTTCTCAAAATGTGTTGCTAGATTGTATAGATTCTTTTAGAATCACTTTTTAAAAATTTATCAAACGCCTAAAATAATTATCGATTGTTAACAAATCAGAATTTGAATTCTAAAGTCAATTCCAAACGGATGCTTATAATACAATCACTAAAATTGAAAATCTCCAAATTACTTTATTTGTCTCTAATCAAGAAAGAATTATGGAGAAAATTTATAAGATTAATTATGTGAAGACATCAACTTGTGAGATAATGTAATTGACTAGAGTTGAGTTCTTTTAATTCACTAACAATATTACAAGTGCGTCCAACATTTTCTAACGTGACATTTTATTATAATAAAATATATATTGACTAATTATAAGTAGGAGTGGGCGTGGGTGATGCTAGATTGATTTTCGACCAAATCTGATCTGAATCGTAAAAAAATCGATTTGGTTTTTTTCCAAATCGAAACCGACCAAATTTGAAAAAATCAGGTCCGAAGTCGACTCGAACCGGCCCAAAAACCGACCTAGTCGGTTTGGGTCGACTTGGGTTGTCGGCTTTTTTTTTTCCAACCCTAATTTTAAGAGAGATATGATGACATACTATAAAGATGGATTCGAGTTTTTTTAATTCACTGGCAATATTACAAGTGCATGAACATTTTCGTTCGTGACATTCTCCCTACTATAATATATGAACCTTGTCGGACATTTACTATTCAAAATTTTGTCCAAAATGACGTTGATTTTGGAATTTTATTTTTATTTATATGGGGTATATAAGATCATTTGCGCCATTCTCTCTACATCAAATCCTAAACGTGTTGTTACTTCTGAGTCGTACGAGATCTATTTAAATTATTTCATTTTTCTTGTCATCTTGTTGATTTCGGGGCGTTCATGCAGGTGGTTGTTTGCTTTTTGTGTATTTTGTTCGTTGTTTTTCACTAGTTGGACCATTTTGCTCGATTTATAGTTATGTATGTGTAAAATATGTTGAAATTTGTTTAACACAGGCCTTAGAGTCATCATTTGTATTTATTTTTGTAAATTACTTTATGTTTAATGGATTGTTATTTAGTTTTGTTCTGGTCGTTTAAAATAAGAAAAAAAAAAAAATTTCACAAATTTGTTCAAACTATTTAATTGTGTGTAGGACGCACGTGAATGTTGTGGTCATTTTCGTCTACTTTGTTCATTATATTTCACTGCTTGGACAATTGTCCTTGATTCATAGGTACGTTGGTGTAATATATTTTGTTCTCGCACAACACAAACCTTAAATTTGTCATTTCTATGTATTTTTCGAAATTGGTTTTTGATTTTTGGATTGTTATTTAGGTTTTTTTACTAATGAAATTTCCGTTGTTTTTGAAATGAAGGAAGAAGACCCTTTGTTCAATGGTTCATATTCCAATTTACCGTCACTTTGTATGTAAGTTTTCGCCTCACCCAATAATTTTGACTTGAAGGCCCTGCCTTGATTTCTAGGGGGTGTAATTTTGTATTGATTTTGGTGTGTATTGCACCAAATCTATCTAAACGGCCAATGAACAAGGTACCACTATATATACAATTCTTTTAAGTGTTCTATTTGTTACATTCACTGTCACCAGAATTTCTCATGCTCCGGTGATTTATTACTTTTACCAAAGTTGACCAACTTTTTCCATATTGTGTTATCGCTGTTGAATCTGATGACAGATAAATTCCCATGGTATTTCTTGAGCGAAATAAGGAGGATTTCACCAAGAAATACAGTGGGAAAATGTTGCTAAAGTTGTTGCTAATAGCATGAATTTTACATTTCGAATGCTTATAAGTACTTATAAATTAATCATATATCATTTTTATCTACACATTTCGTATTATCACATTATGACAGCCCAAAAACATGGTATAGATAACATTTGATTAATTCATTCTTATATCTTTCAACCGGTCTTAAGTCTAAGGTCATAGTATCCTTGCTTGAAATAGTTCCTCTGGCCCTAGCCTAGTAGCTCTGGTCGAATCGAACCCGTGTCTTCGATGTGAAAAGACGATGCCCTAACCACTAGATCAAAGGGACCAAAAAGCCATTCTTCATATACCTTAGCTTCAAGAATAGAAGTGGTTCGTTTTCTTGATGGCGGATTTCTATGTAAATGACTCCAAAGCAATAAAACCAAATGAAAACAATGATATTCAAGCCGAAGCAAGTGTTGAACACTTTGTCCTTAAGTCAATTTTGCCCCACAATGGTGCCTACGGTATATGGCAATTGACTTCCAAGATACAACGGCTTCCGCTTGTGTTTGTAGCACTTCCAAACACAAGCACAACGAACCGGGAATGGTCTATGTACTCCAAAGATGAAAATGAAATGAAAAATCAGAAATTCAAGCCACAAATGCAAGAATTTCTGATTCAAGAAGTGATGAAATATGAAAGATTGTTGTGCAAATGTTTTTTGTATCAATTCTCTGTCAAAATGGACGTCCAAAGGTCCTATTTAACGTTGAAGATCGGTTGGAAATGAAAAGGTATTGAACCAAATCGTGCAACACTTCAAAAAGACAAGTCTGTTCGCTGAAACCTATGCGATCGCATGGTTTTACTATGCTGCGATCGCAATGTATAATTTTCAAAACAAAACTTGATCTAGTTTAACCATGCGATTACATGGTAGAACCAAAAAATGTTCTGTTTAAAATTTAAGCAGGTTGCGATCGCAGGTGAAAATACTTATGCGATCGCATGGTCAAAACTTGACCCAAAATTGTCCTTTTTCGTAATTTCTCATTCATTCGATATTGGTTTCGAGATGTCAAAAATACATTTCAATACATGCAGAAAAATTTTTCATTCATTCGATATTGGTAGAAAGAGTGCAGACAATATTTTTATGGAGGTTCGATCCAACCAATGATCTACGTCCCCCGTTACCAAACTCTCCGTCACGAGCACGGCATTTCCACTATTTTAATTGACTT
Organism: Forsythia suspensa; assembly: GCA_023638005.1. NCBI lineage: Eukaryota > Viridiplantae > Streptophyta > Magnoliopsida > Lamiales > Oleaceae > Forsythia > Forsythia suspensa. The sequence goes on from CM042666.1 coordinate 34,508,943, forward strand.
ATGGTACAATCAAAACCCTTACAATATTTCTAGTGACTTGCAAACAAGAAGCACCGATCCTTATACAATATTGAGCTTTAAAGAGACCTCAATATGACCCAATGATATAAAAAATAGATTTGAGATAATATTTCTCTCTTGATAAATGATAGATACAAGTTTAGTACTAAGAGAGACTAGCACTTCAATGAATAGTAATAAATGAAAAGTTCAAGTGTTAGAAAGAAACTTTGATGATAATGATAATTCAAAAGTTTGATTTGATCAATCAAAATTTTTCAATGAATGATTTTGAAAATGTAAATGCAATGAAGCTTGAATGAATTATCTCAATGTGATATCTTTCTATGCTCTTGTAAATGTATATAATGATAATAAATGAAGAACAATTTATAGAGATCAATTTTTTGAATTTTTTGTTAAAACGGATAATCAAATGGTTGATCGATTCTTGACGAATGACAAAAAATAGCCGGTCACTTTTTAGAAAATGACGTTCAAATGGTCGACCGGTTCTTCACAAACAGTCAACCGGTTCACATACGGATGACCGGTTCAATTTTTTTGAAAAGTTTTGAAAATTTGATTTTTACTTCGATAAAAATATTTTATGCAAGTGATATCAACATAGTTTTTGTGCATAAAATTGTTTTTGAGTTTTCATCCATTTAATGCTAAAAATCAAAGAATTAGTACCTATAAAATTAATTTTATGTATAAATCTATTCTTCGATCTTGACCTTCGAATCTTGAATTTTTTGAACTCTTGTATTGATTGACTTTGATCTTGACATGTTTGAGAGTTCGATTTGTAATATGGTCTTGATTTTGACGATGATTAGTAGCGCTTTGAATATTACTTGAAAATATATTGTTAATAAACAATACTAATTTGTTTGTTATGATCAAAATATTAATGTTAAAGTTAATCACAGGTCAACAATTTTTCCTTTTTGATTATGACAAACAATATGATGTGTAGATGAGAATATAGCAAATAATAAGATAAAAAGTAGCGTATATATTCCATCTTTCTTTTTCAAGTAAGCATAGTGTGATAAATTTAAAACATGCTATATTTTTCATTTAATTTATTACAATATTTATCAATTTGGATACCAATTTCATCACATCCTATACGTTACGTTAATCACGTCTTATACACTAATTTCATCATACACATACGTTTTCCCCTTTTGGCATAAACAAAAAGACAATATCAAAACATTAAGATCAAATAGATAAGTTCCCCCTAAATGAAACGAAAGATGACAATCATAGTTCAAAATTTTAAAGACAATCATAGTTCAAACATAAAAAGACATTAAGTAAAAATAGTTCCAAAAACATATTAACTGTAGGTGCTTTTTCCCTCATTTAAGGATTTGAAGTAGATTTGATGAATGGGGAAAGATTTGGAGAGAAAAACGAGAGTTCGCGCAAAGTGGGTAATGAGAAATTTGAACATTTTTCTTACTTAAAAAAGTTGATTTCCGTCAAAATGGTTGAATGGTTCGCTCAAACAATCGACCGTTAAAACATGGGATTTCAACTTAAAATCCCTGGCAAGACGAATGATCTGACGAAGGATTAAACAATCATCCGTTTTAGGAGAAACGATCGTCCATTTGGATTAAACGGTCAACCATAAAAATGTGACATTTGGACCAAAATTCTCTGGACAAACGGATGATGAACCGAACGAGCAAACGGTCGTTTGCTTATCATCAAACGGACGTCCATTTTATGAAACGGTCGTCCGGTTAGGCTGTTTTGCTGAAATTACACAGTTTATCGATTTGTCCCTTTGTCAAAGATTTTTAAATCACGTTTATTGTATGAATTTTAATCAATTATAGCATCCATAAAAAGTTAGCCACATACTTCACATTCATCAATTATGCTTATATTTCGTCGAATATAAGAAAGTCTTTCAAGTGCTAACGGTGTTGTGAGAATATCGCCAATTGCTTTTCCGTATTACAAACTCTAAAGTTATATCTCCCTTTTGTGCATGATCTCATAGAAAATGATGCCTAATCTCAATGTGTTTGGTTCGAGAATGCAAAACAGGATTTTTAGATAAATTTATGGCACTAGTGTTATCACATATGATAGGTACGTTTTCAAATGATAGATGATAATCACTTAGGGTGTGTTTGATTCGTTTACATGAAAAATGGTGGAAAATGAAAATCTTTTCCATCTAAGGTGGAAAATAAAATCCACCAAATAGGTGAGAAAATGTTTTCCAAGAAAGTGGAAAAAAGTGTGCTTTAAAGTGATTGTACCTTGAAAATCAATTTTATTTTCCATGTGCAATCAAACAACAAAAGTGGAAAAGAAAATCTATGGATGTGACAAAATTTTCCATGGATATGACAATTTCCATGGAAAATGTGCCAATCAAACACACCCTTAGAGTTTGCTTCATCCTTAAGATTTGAGCACAACAACTAGCGGCCGATATATATTCAGATTCGGGGTTGATAAAGCAACATAATTTTATTTCTTACTAAACCATGATACTAGAGCAAAGCCTAGAAATTGACAAGTTCTACTACTACTTTTACGGTCAATTATGCAATCGGCATCCGAATAGCTAAGTAACAAAATGAGTATCTTTAGGATACCATAAATATAAGTATCTAGTTCCACTAAGTTACCGAAAAATACGTTTCATGGTATTAAGAAGGGAATTCTTAGGATTAGATAAGCATACATTAAATATAATATCGGGCCTACTAACAGTTAAATAAAAAGAGCTCTGATTATACCTTGATATTTGGTTATATATACGAAAGTATCTTGATCATCTTTGTCTAATTTGATCGATGAGCTTATTGGAGTATTCATTAGTTTCAATTCTTCCATTTCAAATTTCTTGAGCATATCTATGATATGCTTGGTTTGACTAATGAATATTCCATCATTAATTTGTTTGATTTGGAATCCAAGAAAGAATTTGAGTTCTCCTATCATACTCATCTCAAATTTCTTGCTCAAACACTTAGAAAATTCTTCACATAGTGAAATGTTAGTAGCACAAAATAATATCATCAACATAAATTTGAACAACAATCATATCATCATTTTTTATTTTTATAAAAAGTGTAGTATCCGCTTTTCCCATTAAAAAACTATTTGATAAAATGAAGTTGCTTAATCTTTCATACCAAGCTTTATGAGCTTGCTTTAATCCATAAAGTACTTTTCAAGTTTGAAAATTTTGTCCGAGTATTTATGATTTTTGAAATTGGGAGGTTTCTCAACATATACTTCTTCTTGAATGACACAATTTAAAAATGCACTTTTGATATTCATTTGAAAAAGAGTGAAATTTTTGTGAGAAGCAAAAGCAACAAGCATGCGAATTGACTCCAATTTAACAACTGGTGCAAACGTTTCTTCAAAATCTATACATTCTTCTTGATTGTAACATTGAACCACTAATCTAGCTTTGTTATGCACAATTATACAATTTTCATCTCGTTTGTTTCGAAAAACCCATTTTGTACCAATAACAGTTTGCGAACTTGGTCTAGTAACTAAATCTCAAACACGGTTTCTTTCAAATTGATTTAGTTCATTTTACATAGCTAGAATTCAAAATTCATCAAATTCGGCTTCTTTAAAATTGTTTGGTTCAATTTGCGAAAGAAAAACACAATTGTTAAGAAAGCTTTCAGTAGAGTTTCTAGTACTTACTCCTTTTTATGGATCATCAATGATGAGATCTTTTGAATGAGATGGAACAAACATCCATTCTTTAAGTAAAGATGAAGCCTTTTGTTCTTCAAGAGATTCTTCTCAATTTTGTTGTATGGTTGTTTCTTCACGTTGATTTTCAACATTATTTAAATTTTTCTTGTCTTGATTTTAAACAACTAGTTGTTCAAACGGAATTTTCAAATTTTCATCATCAATATTTTTCTCATATTCAAGGGAGTTAGTTTCATCAAATAGAACTTATATAGATTCTTTAACTACTAAAGTTCTTTGGTTAAAGACTATGTAATTCTTGCTAGTAGATGAATATCTAAGAAAAATTTCAATATCGGATTTAGAATCAAATTTTCTTTTGTATTTAGTATAAAGCATTTACAACCAAAAACTTTAAAATATCAAATATTGGAATTCTGTTTTTCCAAAGCTCATATAGAGTTTTAATTTTTTTTTCGACTAACTAAAACTGTATTCAAAATATAGTATGAAGTATTAACGACTTCAGCCCAAAAATATTTTGGTAAATTATTTTCATTCAACATAGTCCGAGCCATTTTTGCAATGTTCAATTATTCTTTTTACTACACAATTTTGTTGAGAAGTTATAGGAGCCAAAAAATTATGTTCATATCTATTTGATTTACAAAACTCATCAAAAGCAATATTTTCAAATTCTCCACCGTGATCACTATTAATTGTGGTAATAGTATATCCCTTTTTATTTTGAACTCTTTTGCAAAAAAATTTAAATACATTTAAGGTCTCATATTTTAAATTTAAAAATATGATCCAAGTAAATCTTGAAAAATCATCAACAATAACAAATGTATAGTGTTTTTCACTTAAACTAGCAATTTTAGATGGTCCAAATAGATCCATGTGGAGAAGTTGTAAATGTCTTGTAGTAGAAGAGTATTGTTTAAGTTTAAAAGAACTCTTTACTTGTTTTCTAAATTAACAAGCATTACAAATTTTATATTTGGTAAACCATTTATAAAGCTATTTTTGGAGATTTTAGAAAGTAAGTCCATGCTAACATAATCTAATCTTTTATGCCATAGTCTAGAATCATCTTTTATATTTGATAGGCATTTTATTTCTCTTTCAAGTTCAAATTCAATGTTTATGATGTAAACATCTTTATTTTTGGCTCCTTGTGAATATTACCTCCTTAGATATAGCATCCCGATGATGAGGCATTTGGAAGAATCAAATTTAATAAGATAACATTTATCACATAATGACCTATACTAAGCAAGTCATGTTTAAGATTATTAACTAATAAGACATTTTCAATAGAAGGAGATGAATAGTTATCAATATTTTCAATACATATGATTTTTTCTTTAGCATTGTTTCCAAAATTCACATGACCTCTATATTTTCTTTTGAGGTTAGATAGCAATGATCGATCACCGGTCATATGTTTTGAGTAACTACTATCTAAGAACCAATTGCTCTTCACTTTTCGTGGTACCTACAAAATTTATTTCAATCTTTGATTTTTGGTACTCACATAAGTTTAGGTCCTTGATAGTTGTGTTTGTGGATTTTTTATCTACTAATGTTTGTTTTCAAAGTGTAGTCTTTTCTTGATTAGGCAATTAAAATCAACATGACCAAATTTCTTGCAAAAACTACATGTCATGTTTTGTTGCGTAGAATTTGATGATTTGACAAATATATTTTTGAGATATTTATGTTTCAATATAGGTTTATATCCAATTCTTCCTCAATCGAAAACGCATTTTTGCTCACCAAGTATTAATTCAAAAATTTTATTTCCTTGTGTAAACTTATGAACAATGTTTGTTAAGTAAACAATTTTTTTTTCAAGAAAAGATTTTCTTTAATTAAGAATTTTTTATTATTCTTTTCGTTTCAAAATCTTTTTGTACTATAAAAAGTTTCTTGACTATCTTTTTCAAATAAGAAATGTTTATTATTAAGGGTAGAGTATTTTGAAACAAGTTTTTCAAATTCTTCAAGAATTTCATCATAAGAGGTAGATAAATCAATAAATCATTGTTATTTGCACTTGCTTCATCTTCAATAGCCATGAAACACATGTTGGCTATTTCTTCTTGACTTTCATCTTATTCATGATCGTCTTTATCACTATCATCCCAAGTAGCTTGAAGTGCTTTCTTTTTGGTGAAATTCTTCTTGTTTGGACATTCAATTCTTTTGTGACCGAGTTTGTCATAATCATAGCAAATGATCTTCTTACTTTTCTCTTCACATTTTTCTTTTGAAATCGTCGATTGTTTCGAAAACCTCTCAATTTCTTCATCACTCATGTTCGTGTTTGAGGAGCCTTCATCATTTGTTGATTTTAAAGCAATTTTCCGCTTTGGATGCTCTTTTATCTCTTCATTGCTCTTTCTTGTCTCCTCCTTTGTTTTGGCATTGTTGAGCTCATAAGTCATTAACGTTCTATAGAGCTCCTCCAATGGATAAGTGTTGACATCTTTTGTATTCTCTATCAACATTCTCAAAGAATTCTAATCTTCCAAAAGAGACCTAAATATTTTACTCAAAAGTTCACCGTTAGTAAACTTTCTATCAAAACCCTTAAGACCATTAATAATATCGGTGAAACGTGTAATCATATCAACTATAGGTTTGTTTTGCTTCATAAAGAAAATTTTAAAATCTTTTGTTAAAAGATTTATCTTAGTTTCTTTAACTTTGTTAGTACCTAAGTGAGTAATTTCTAATGCATGCCAAATATCATAAGTGGAATTATATGTGCTAATTTGATTAAATTCATTTTTATCTAAAGCACAATAAAGCAAATTTTTGGCTCTAGCATTTAGAGATAATTTTCTTTTATTTTCTTCATCATTATCTTCTCTAGGTTTTGGAATGGTTTGGTTTGGTTTATCATCAACTTTAATAATTTTTGTAGGCACATAAGAACCAAATTCAATGACTTCCCAAATGCTATAATCTATTAATTGTATATATATCATCATTCTAGTTTTTCAATAATTATAATGGGTGCAATTAAAGAAGGGAAGAAAATTTCTAGAATGCCTCTCAAGACTTTGAATATTGTGGTTAGCAATTACTTAAGATTGCAAAATCTTACTTTTAAAAATGAGCATCTTGCTCTGATATCAATTGATAACCGAGAATAACTAACTAAGAGGAGGGTTAATTAGTTTTTTACAAACTTTTTTCATATAATAATCTCAAAATAAGAAATTTAAGAGACATACATTAAGCAACTAAGAATATAAGTACATTATAAGTAAACAAAAGAGTAGAGAGAGTGCAAACGATATTTTTATGAAGGTTCGATCCAACTAATGATTTACGTCCCCTGTTACCAAGCTCTCCATCACGAGCACGGTCTTTTCACTATCTTGATTGACTTATGGTGCAATCAAAACCCTTATAATGTTTCTGTTGACTTACAAAAATGGAGTACCGGTCCTTATACAATATTGAGCTATAAAGGAACCTCAATATGACCCAATAATATAAAGAAATAGATTTGAGATAGTATTTCTCTCCTGATAAATGATAGATACAAGTTTAGTACTAAGAGAGACTTACACTTCAATGAATAGCAATAAATGAAAAGTTCAAGTGTTAGAAAGAAACTTTGATGATAATGATGATTCAAAAGTTTGATTTGATCAATCAAAATTTTTCAAATGAATGATTTTAAAGATGTAAATGCAATGAAGCTTGAATGAATTTTCTTAATGTGATTCTCTCTTTTTATACTCTTGTAAGTGTATATAATGATAATAAATGAAGGGCAATTTATAGAGACCAATTTTTGAACTTTCTGTCAAAATGGATGATCAAACCATCGATCGGTTCTTGACGGATGATAAAAAAATAAACGTTAGAATAGTAAAATCAGAACGGTCACTTTTTGAAAAATGACGTTCAAATGATCGATCACAAACGGTCGACCCGTTCACAGATGGATGACTGGTTCAATTTTTTTGAAAAGTTTTGAAAATTTAATTTTTGGCTTCGATAAAAATATTTTATGCAAGTGATATCAACATAGTTTTTGTGCATAAAATTTATTTTTGAGCTTTCATCCATTTAATTCTAAAAATCAAAGAATTAATACATTTACAATTTTATCTAGAAATTTATTTTTCGATCTTGACCTTCGAATAATGAATTTCTTGAACTCTTGTATTGATTGACTTTGATCTTGATTTGTTTGAGAGTTCCATTTGTAATGTGGTCTTGATCTTGACGATGATTGGTAGCGCTTTGAATATTACTTAAAAATAGATCGTTAGTAAATAATACTAATTTGTTTGTTATGATCAAAACATTAAGATTAAAGTTAACCATATATCAACACGTTTGACACTAGATGAGGAGAAAGTCTTCAATGAGAAGACTATACAAAAAGAGTCGCAATCATCCGACTGCAACTATGAAATGCTATTTATTCTCAATTCTTCGCAAACAATAATTGGAGACAAAGAAGACATCAAAAAATAAAGGAAAAACTTTGGATGAAAGCCCACATCTTTTTGCTACTTATGTCTTGGTTCTACTACCAGCAAAAGATCACTATTCCAATCACATGATAAACCTGTTGCAAACAATTTTTTTTTTGAAAAGGTTGAAAATGAAGACAAAGAAAGAAAAATAAAATAAAAAGCAACAGTGACACACAATCCTCTCTCAAGCTCCACATATTGGTCCATACAGTACCTTTCAATGCTCCTTTCATAACTTGCAAAACTTTTGTGGTGTGGGTTTCTTTTCTGAAGTAGCAATTATTTTTGCATTAACAATATGTCATTACATTTTTTTTGAACATATATATGAAAATCTATATATGTATTTAATATATTTGAGTTAGTGAAAGAGTAATGATATAGCTAACTCATGATGAATAATAATTATAGTACATACTTGACAAATGTCATCACTACATTTGTTATTTTTTAAAATTTTAAAAGTTATAAACAACTTTTAAAAAGTAATTAATATGGTGATACCACGTGTCGAGTGGATACTATAATTATTACCAACCATGGGTGCTATATCATCTTTCGTTAGTGAAATTGTAAAAGATATTTGTCCATACACTCATTTGCAACCAAGTACCATTGCTTGAGTTTAACAGGATCCAAATGCAAATTATCAACTCAATCCTAAAATTTATGTTGTATAAAATAGAAATATGCCATTATTTACACAAATTGTTTGTCTAGTCTACCCATGCTACCTCAACAAAAGAGCAAAATACCCATGCATCTCACACAAATTGCTAGTAAACAATTTTACAAAAATCGACACTCATTCATTTGTTTCAAACTTTACAATATTACAATCATATCAAATAGAATTGACATTAAACAATTTTATAAAAATCAAACTTTTATTTTTTATCTAAAATTTTACAATTTTACAATCACCATACGTATAACACACATTCCTATTATAATAAAGATCAAATTGGCTAATTATAGGAGGAAAAAAATGATGACATAGTCACGACCGTATAGAGTTTCTTCTACCACGGAGAAGAAAAACGTATTTAAACGTCCGTGTGTCTCTACATCTTCAATTTTGCTCCTAACAAAATCATCTCCTACAAAATTTGCTGACTGATTAAATCGATCTTTTTGATTCGACTATCTTCTTCAACTCATCGTCTTTAAAATCCCTTGAATCCATCTCTATTTATCGATCATCTCTAAAATCTGTTTACCGCTTTAGTACATCATCATAATATAGTTTACGATGGAATCCTACCGCAACGAAGCGGCACACTTGTATAATGATGAGAATAGGGTGAAGAGCGAAACACTTTTTCATCTCCAAATAGTTATAACTATCAAAATTCAGTACAGCAATGAAAATCTACAAAAAAGATGTCTTATGAATTTGTTTTCCATTTAATGCTATTTGTGTCAATTTCTAGAACCCGAAATGGCTATTTAGAAATCAGAAGCTAATCAGTGCCCATTTTTCTTTCTGCCCAAGAAATTAGTATATCCAGGCTAAATTAAAATTAAATCTCCCTAAAACCCTGAAAAAAGAACAAATTAGAGAAATTCAAAGCAATGGATGTGATAAAATCGCAACAAATTTCATCGCGGCCGATCGAGAAGGTGGTAGTGCATCCGCTGGTGTTGCTAAGCATCGTGGACCATTACAACCGTGTCGCACGCGACTCCAAGAAGCGCGTGGTCGGAGTTCTCCTCGGCACTTCTTTTAGAGGCGCCGTTGACGTCACCAACAGCTACGCCGGTCAGAATCTGACGCATTTTTCAGATCTGATAAATTTTTAATACTGCAATTTTTATTTTTTTGAGTTTCTTTTTTGTTGAATTTCGGATTCAATTCGGGTTTAATTTTGCTTCATATTATTGAACTTGAGGGGCGTTTATAGTAGTGAAAGTTGCAGTGTCAATTATTGTCCATGGGGGTTAATTTAGAGCACGTTGGGCTTAGTTTAGAAGACAAAACAAAAAGCTTATTTCGGCAGTATCAAGGGTGATATGGTCGAAATATGCCAGCTTCTTCTACAAAAGAAGCAAAGCCAAACATGCTTCTGTTTGTACTTGAGAAGAAATGAATATATGTTTGGGGAATTTGGATGCATTGAGCTAAATATGGTATGACTTTTGCAATTTTTTGATATTAACTAGAAATGAAATGGTTATTTTGAAATTTTGCGGCCATAGAGGAACGGGACTAAATCCTAAATATGGCAGTGGAACATATTGTGATTGATTAGTACTGGGATCTTTTGAATTCATATTGGGTGCCTCTTAAAAACTTCATGCTTATATCTTTCAACTAAGAATGTCTTTGGCAGCTCTGGATTGAAATAGAATTAATTCTGTTATTTGGTTCCAGAGGCCTTAATTCCTTGCCACCAATTATGGTCTATCCCTTGTTCATAGTTTATTTATTGAGTTTCTCTATTACTCATCAAGTTGTTTTTTCTTCCCTAATGGTTTGAAATTGCAATGACTTCTGCCGGTTATTTTGGAGATCTCTGACATCTGTAAGCATTGTGCATTACTATGTTTCTCTCTGTACAGTGATTTATTTAGTAAATAAGAACTTGCAAACGCGTCTATATTCATGATTGAATACTCTAAAATAAGTGTGGTTTGGACCATAATCATGGACAAATATAAACATCATGTTTTTAGTTCAGTTTTTGTTAAGTCAGTAACATTAGTGATGGTATTTTGCAATACTGGATATGGCTGCTGTTATGCACTAATTAATGAGAATATATTGAGTATCGTTGAGATCAATGTGTTTTTTGTGAAGCATGGTTAGAATTTTATAATTGAAGCACCATTCATCTTTCATGTTTTTCTCTAGATTTGTCATTTAATGTGACACTATCGTCCATTTTGTCTGTTCAATATGGGTCTTGAGAGTCATGAGTTCCATCTGTTATTTCTCTTATATATTTTGATTGATATATGCAGTGCCTTTTGAAGAAGACGACAAGGACCCAAGCATCTGGTTTCTTGACCACAACTACCATGAATCAATGTTTTCCATGTTCAGAAGAATAAATGGTTTGAAGTTCATCTTTGCAATTTATAATTAGATTTGGTGCGGTATGATTGACTTGTGAATTCTATCAGCCAAGGAGCATGTTGTTGGTTGGTACAGCACTGGTCCAAAACTTCGGGAGAATGACCTGAATATTCATGGACGTTTTAGTGAGTAAGAACATCCATCCTTCCAAATGAAAGAAGTTTCATTTGCATTTGTTGGTTGTACTTATTTTGTGGGCAATTACATTTTGTCCTTTCCACTGCATTGATAAAGTTGCAGAAGCAGATATGTTGTATAATATATGGTGTGAAAATATGTTCTGCCATACATACTGCCAAAAAAGTTATTTTTTCGTGAAGTATTTGTTCACGTGTTTGCTAAATAAGCAATGTATTTGGGTGGGTCCGAAGCAAAGATTTAGCTCTTGGATGCTTATTGGCTTCGCATTGTTGTATGTGGTGGCATATAAGACATCTGATCTAACTTCATCTATCTTTTGGGTGTTCGTGTCGAGCATTGTAAACCATTTTTTACTTGGCTGCTGACTTGATCATAAACATGATATTTTAAATAAATGGAATACTTCGTTGTGAAGGAAACGACAACTTCCATTACATTTATTTCATATACTTGTGAATTTCACTTGAGAGCCTTATAAATTCTTTGCTAGCCAGAAGCACTTGTAGATTTCATGGCATGAGTATCATGTAACTCAACTTTTTGGAAATCAGTGTTTCTTTGCCTAGACAATTATGGGGCTCCAGATCCACTGGCTTCCTTGGAGGCTTTTTCAAACTTGAGTTGATTTATCTGCATGAAAAGTGGTTCGCTTGGCTGTGTGTGGTCTTTGCCCATGTATGATCGTAGCCAATCCTGTAAGTGATGTTGAAGAGGACAAGTATTACATGGACAAGGGAATTATAAGCTTGAAAGTAGCTAATGTTAACTTAAGCTATATTTATGCAAAAGACACCCGAGGCTGAATTGAAATATATGTAATCTCCTTGGCGATTCTACAGACGTTGCTAAATATGTAATTCTAATGCTTCTAAAAGTATCTGTGGATTTCTATAGAAAATTAAACAATGGAAATGGCATCTTTCACAGCATTGCTTCACATCTTTCCATTACTCTGTATTTTTCCACAAAATGTGTAACATGCTTTATGGAGCTTCCCAAGGTTTCAGTTGGTTTTCAATTTGCCATCTAGTTCCTGCTTTCTTGTGTCTTTGAACTATGATATTCTTCCATCTCCCTTGCTTTTCTCTCGGCCACTTCCAGATCCCTTTTCAAGTGCTAAACATAGTTTGAAGGTTAATCCCCTCCTGCTTCCCCTCTCCTCTACCTTGCCGAAGTTGTGCTGATTTTCATGAAGATCTGCATATCTTTCATATTTTTGTGCAACATAAGTAGTCACTTTTTAGAGTACTTTACAATCCTTCCATTGGATTACCAAAAACATCAGTTATCCCCTCCTTTTCTAGACATCTCAGTCTTACCACAAAAGTTTTTCTTCTAACAACGTGTTTTTTGTAGAATTTGTTTCTACATTAATCACTCAATCTTGTCCCGTGTTATTGCAGCTATGTTCCCACTCCTGTGTTGGTCATTATTGATGTCCAGCCAAAAGAGCTCGGAATACCTACTAAAGCATATTATGCTGTTGAGGAGGTGAAAGAGGTATGGTTAAGATGAGTACTGTTGTATGTGTGTTGACAAACCGCCAACATATATTTTTCCTTGCTCAACAAATACAACAAAATTTTGTAACAGGGTACAATACAAATCTGGAAATGTGCTAAATATCTGATCTAATGGTTGGATGAACTTGCAGAATGCGACTCAGAAAAGCCAGAAGGTGTTTGTTCATGTTCCTTCAGAAATTGCAGCTCATGAAGTTGAAGAAATCGGTACACCCATCATAGTGCATTCTTATATAAATTCTGCCATTTTGTTTTTATGCCAAACAGGATGCTGACTTTGCTAAGTGAACAGGAGTTGAACACTTGTTAAGGGATGTCAAAGATACGACTATCAGTACGCTTGCAACAGAGGTTTCTTTGTCTACCCTTCTCTTCTAGTGCACAAATGATATTAAAACATTAGTTCATAATATTCTGTTAAATAACAGAAATGATAAAAAATACCGCTTTCTTTGCTATCCAGGTGACTGGCAAACTTACTGCTTTGAAGGGTTTGGACGCTCGATTGAAAGAGATATGCAGTTATCTTGACCTTGTTATAGAAGAGAAGCTTCCCTTAAACCATGAGATTCTCTATCATCTACAGGTATTATTTTTCGTGTTCTATTTGAGTTTATTTGTGGATTGAACATGTAATTGGTGCCCCATGTTCTTTTTCCTCGCAACTCTTAAGTTCTAACCTTGAAAAATTATGAGTTTAAGATACTCTTTGTTTAATTATACGCATTATATAATTTCAGATGATATGTGTGGCAATTTATCTTCCTCCTATATGATTCTCAAAACTTTTGCTGGCAATGCAATACATCTCACATGGATGTGGGATGTAGGCAGGATAATCTTCCGTGATACATTCGTTCATAACTTGTAAACTTTATTAAAACTGTAGCTTACAGTAATAATTTCCTCAATTCTTTTTATTTTGCTTCCTTAGCCCCAGAGTTTCCATCTTCGATGGAGCTTTCGACACTTGAACTCAATTATGAATTGAGGTGAAAAAGCCTGTGAGATTTTTTTTCTTTATTCCCATGGATTTTTTCTGGTCCATGAAGTTGTAAATGAGGTAGACTCCACAAAAAATTTGTGGTTGCCTCAACCCTAACCTCCTAACATTCCCTCTTCTGGATTCAGATAGGCTTCATAGGAGTTACATAGTTGCAGGAGCATCACATCTCTATGCTTTAAAAATTCAAAGCGACCTTATTGAAGACAAATGTGCTCCTCGTAACTCAACAATCATCTTTTCTTTCTTTCTTATTTTATTTTATCTTGGTTTTGGTTAATGGGGGTGGGGGGGTTACTTTGCTGTGGATATCCCTATGTTCTACCAGTTACCTTGACAAATTATTTCTCTCTCATCTGGCAATTTCTCCCAATTTCTGCAGGATGTGTTCAACCTATTGCCAAATCTCAATGTGTCGGAGTTAGTAAAAGCTTTTGCTGGTAAAGTAGCTAAATGTGAATCGATATTGGCTTTATTTGCCAGTTCACATCTGCATTGTTTGTCAAGATTCTTCAGACAATTCTTTAATGAAATTATTCTCTGCTTCCGCTTTGCAGTGAAAACAAATGATATGATGTTGGTCATATATCTCTCATCCCTTATCCGAAGTGTGATTGCTCTACATAACTTGATCAACAACAAGGTGAGAGATTCTTGAATCATGCTGTGAACTTATCTGTTTGATGTCCGTCATCAATATAACTGTTAAATCTATAGAAGTTTTTGATCCCTGATGTTCATACTGAAATATTAAGTTATCTTTCTTGTGTCGGGCTATATGGAATCATGTCAACAATTAAAATATCAATTTAATGGTTATTGTTGAAGCAATATAAGGAGTTTTTTATTTTTTTGGAATTAATCATTAATGTTATGAATCAACTGTAATGTATCATAATGTAGCTGTTGACACGTCTAGTGGCCTACTATAGCTTCAAAATTGAAACCAGTATAAAACCCCACAATAACATGCTTCTAAAACCAGTAAAGCTAAGCATTGCCAACTTAAGGTTATATATTTTTTTAGCAAAAATGATTACACATTGTGACTCGTCAAGAACCAGCAATTACACAAGATGCAGGCTAAATTCAATGCACTCAGCTATGTGAGCCATAAAAAAGAGCTCTTTTTTCCTCACTAGAACCATAACACAACTTTTGATCATTATTTTTACCTGGTTTTAACCATGCTAATTATGTTACTATATATGCTCTCCCTACAAAGATTGTTTGGCTGAAATTATAAGCCATCTGTTGCTGACATTTCGGAAACGTGTTTCCAGATGCTTAACAAAGAACATGAAAAGGCGGAAGATGCAAAGCCGGTTGCTGTGCCAACTGCTGCCGGAAGCTAAGCGTGAAAATGTTTCTTTGAGAGTTGGCTTTTGTGTGTATTCCAGTTTGGTGACAGAATGTGACATCAAAAATCGAGACTGATTTTAGCAGCCTTCGCTCGAGGCATGGATCTTCTCAACAGTTTCTTGTGATATTGTGGAACTTCAGCAAACATCAGTCATTTGAAGTTAAACCTATATTTATGTACTTGGCTAGGAATTGAAGTCTAGCTTGAGCAGAAGATGCAAATCTATGTAGACAGAATGCTCTCAATTCAATTGCATTCTTATGAGCTATTCATATTAGCGTGTGAAAAGTGCCAATATCACATATTTATAGTATCGATTTTTTCAACTTTTCTAGACACGTTCTCCTAAAGTAGATGAGAAGAAGAAGAAACAAATTGTTAAGGTTCAATTAATCTGATTTTGCTATGCAAAGAACCATCCCAATTTGTGAAAAATTCACAACACAATAGCAGGTAGAAAAGGGGTAAGTTTACAAACTCAAAAAGAGACTAACAAAGCAAAAAATTCTTGAAGGTAGTGAATTTGTTGATCCTCTTCATGGCAGCCTGACTAGAGGGAGCCACAAATATCTGCCAACTCGAACTGCCCAAAGCTGCACTACCAGATGATTCCGCTTAAGAATCTTTTCCAAACTTCCATTCAAGACGTCTTCATCTCTCATATTCTTAACTTGACACTGCCTTCTCCAAGCAAGTATATACATATATGTCGTGTTTGGAGGTTAATTAAAGATTCCTAAACTGATTAAACTTGAACTATTCTATACAACAATGAGTTTCATCTCAAATACAATTGAGTT
This sequence comes from Forsythia suspensa, assembly GCA_023638005.1. Lineage (NCBI taxonomy): Eukaryota > Viridiplantae > Streptophyta > Magnoliopsida > Lamiales > Oleaceae > Forsythia > Forsythia suspensa. The sequence goes on from CM042666.1 coordinate 34,525,065, forward strand.
TTAATAGACTTTTTAAGTGCATAATAAACCAGTTGAATATTTGTAACTGGATTCAACAGTAAATTGATTTATATATGTTAAACATAAGGATTGATGATTCGATGAATCCGTCCCTCACGATGTCTTTTGAGATTTTCACCACTCAAGTTAATCATATCTAAATATAATCAAATCATAATGTTCTTCAAAGTTACATAGCAATTTAAAATCTTAAAATTTATTAATTAATGACGTAGTTATTCAATTATTTTATGCTAATAACTTAAATAGTTTCTATATTGCAAGCAGTGGATGAACATAGAAAATATATACTCTATTAGTGCATTCTTCTTATATTATATAGTAATTGAATTGAAGAAATAATAAAAACTAATTTATTCTCCAAAAATACTATATATATTCTGTACTAAAACTTATTTTGAACGTACAATTATTCAGTTACAAAGTAAAACTAATACAATGTTTAACGAGAACTGAAATAACTAATTAAACTGGACTAGAAAGTAAGAAATTTTGGTCATCTTCTTCTTCATGGCAGCTTGACAAGCACAAACAACAATTCTCCATCAACTCGAACGGCCCAAAGTTGCACAATATTTCCAATCTCGAGCTTATTATTCGTACAAATCTCCCCCCAAGTGTCATTCAACACGTACGAGAAGCTCGAACATCCTCCTGCATTCTTCTTCATCTCCCAATTTTTCAACACAACAGTTGTTTCTCTAAGCAATGTATCAATTAACGTCACTTCCATAGCCATTTTCCGTGTGCTACTAATACTAACGTACTTTGTTAGATTAATAATCTCTTGTTTCGTCAGAAATTCCTCTCTAATCTGATTCACCGGAATGGAGAATCGATTTTGATATTTGTCTATATCAGCATTGAAGAGTCTCTTCTGTATCACCAACTTTTCTTGAGAAACACTTGTACCTTGTGCTAGTTCAAGAATTGCATTCTTGAATTCAATGGGCAATGGAGGTGGTGGCTCTGGTCCATTATTTACTTTTATCTTGGGTTTCTTCTTCTTCTCGTTTCTTGATGAAGATCCTTTATTACTTTTCGACTTTTCGCAAGATTTCCTCTTTTTCGATTTCAATGGGAATGGGGTTTCAACAAGAGCTTTCTTGACAGACTTTTCTCTCAATTTAACTTCATATTTATTCTCAGTGATTTTCTTGGATGAATCATCTTCTTCGACCCGCCTGAAATTATTAATACAGGGTTTCATTGTACATTTCTTGACAGACTTTTCTTTCAATTTAACATCAAGGCCGGATGATTCAAATTTATTCTCAATGATTTTCTTCGATGAATCATCATCATCATCATCCCAATATGTATCTTCTTCTTCTTCTTCTTCTTCAACCTGCCTGAAATTAATCCAGGGTTTCAAATTAGATTTCTTGATCGACAACAATTGTTCATCAGATACCTCGACCTCACTCACTAATGTAGGAAGTAGAATATTTGATATAAACCTGGACATGATGTTGCGGAATGGAAGTAGAGAAGTACTGAATTTGTTTGATCGTAGAAGGAGGTTTCTTATGTATTTATAAAGTGAAGAAGGATTTGAGAGGTATTTATAGAGTTTGTAGAGGAATCCTAATCCTAGTAGAAACAGAAATCATATAGACTAATTAGGAAATGTTACCTTCTTAAAGCCTAAAGGTTAATTTGAAATTGGTTGTCCATATTCCTTTATGGTAATATAAGATTGAGGAACTAATAATTCAGATTTTGTAGCAGATATGATTATTTTGTTTTTGGAAATAATTTAAAAATTCGATAGATATAGATAACGGGTTATGATTTATGTATGTATCTTCCGCCAAGTGAACTAACCATATAGACTAATTGTTTACTTATTTCGAGGCTGAACCCAATTCAGTCTATAATCATAATTAGGATGAAATTAATTATAATTTGTAGTCGTAATAAACTAATTAAATATCAAGTGCGTGTATTAAAACAAGGATAGACAATTTACTTTTTCAATACTGGTTATTGTCAAATTCTCCATACCTATCATCCTAAAGGTTAATTTAATAAATAATTACTGAACTTTGACATAGTCACTTAACTTTTAAATGTTAATTCATTACTCACTAAATTTTGTAACGTATTTTCAATCGACCACACATCACCTTCTCGTTTGTAGAAGTTGACGGAAAATGCCATGTAGCTAATAGCATCTCCAATGTATTTTATTTATTGCTTTTTAGATGTGCTAAATAAGTACAGATAGACATAGTTATAAAAAAATTATTTTTAAAGCAAGCAGACGAGGACTTCGTCTAACTGATTTAACATACCAAAAAATAGATTGTCTAGAAGTCCGTCTATATTTAGACGTACTTTTGGACGAATTGACTCAGTAAATTTATCAGCATTTTATTTTTAAAAAAAAGTCGGACGAGAAAAATAAAAATTGAAGACCCGCCAATTAAAAAAAAATAATGCCACATAAGCGGTAATATTAGTTTTAGACGAAACCCATTGGAGATGAACTTTTATTTTGATTGTCTATTCAATAGACTTAGTGCCACATGGTCTGAATATCCGTCTATTTTATATATCACGTAGATTTCAATAGACAAAGTGCATTGAAAATGCTCTAACGCAACCATTAAAAGTTGTCAAAAATATCACTTATTAGTATACAATGGATTTAATCATTTGACAACAAAATTTAATTGAAATAGTTACTGCTTATTGAGTAAAAGAATAACAAAGTGAAAGAGATTTGATTTTATTATAAAATAAACCACGATTATAAGTGGGGTGAATATGAGTTAGTTTGGTTTGGTTTTGGGTCCAACCGGAAAACAAATTGACCACTTCGGTTTGGTTTTCTCCCAAATCGAAGCAACATGAATTGTGGGTCGGATCGATTTGGATTCTGCGATTTGGTTTGGGTAATATGTCCACTCTAATTATAAGTATATTAAATTTGTTTAGCGTTATTTCAGTTGCATTATTTAGGTAAGCAATAATTATAAAATGATATTAATAAATTTGAGGCCACAAATTTATTTTATCGACAAGAATATGTGAAATGAAGGAAATGAAAGTAGTAAAAAATGTATTCTTATTTACAAAACTATTCAACTTGCCTTTGAAATGATCAATAAATTTCAATAAGTTAAATGAAGGGAGATGAGAAGTTAGTTAAATGATATAAAGCGATAAGAATATAGATTTCAGCTATTCAATTATTTTATTTTATTTTCTTGTTATTTGTCTCTTAATTTTTATTTTCTAGTAGAATCAAAACAAATTAAAATCCTTCGTATGTATTTTCTCTTTTAGTTTGAAATTAGACCTTGGAAAAATAAAATCCTGCAAATCATCAAGAAATCCTAAATGTCACAATCAATATACGTATTAAGGGTTCGTTTGGTACAACTATTGTGAGCAAAACTTTTAGCAGTAGAGTTTTTAGTAGTAGAACTTTTAGCAGTATAATTTTTGGTAAAAAACTATTGACTGTTTGTATATGAATCCAAAAAGTGACGTGAATATTAAATTGAATGTTTGGTTGCATAACTATAAAAGTAATTTGTATAAATTTTATATTTATTTGATTAAACAAGAATTAATTATTATATATATCATATTATTTGTTTTATATTTTATAATAACTATTAAAATTAATACATTAATTTAATTATAATATCATGATTATTTTAGTATATTTGATTAAACGTTAAATTAAACATATTATATATAATTTGTATTATATTTTATTTAACATGCCAATATATTTTTTTCCACTTTATATAAGTATATGAAGTGACAATTTATATAAGTAATTAATGTAGTAAATAAATTAATATATTTTTTTGATGTATCAATGATAATTTTGTTAATTTTTAAGTTCATTAAATGTTAATTACAATTTTCCATAAAAGTTCAATTAGAGTTTATTAGAGAAGCTCAAAATTTGAGCTTCTCTAAAATAGCTTTTTTAAGCTATTTTTTTAGGCAAAAAATGCTTATTGAATTTAACCAAACAACAATAAAAATAATCAAAAGCATTTTTATTCTTTAAGAAGTACTTTTAAACTTCAAAAAAGTCATTCCAAACACATTATAAATGCGATTGCACGAACCATTGCGTACATTATTACATAATTAACATTTTATATTCATCGGTAACCTTATTGAGGACACAGAGTAAGCGAGTACAAGTTCGATTGAGGAGCTCTTTGATAAGTGCATTTTGTGCACTTATTTGAACTTTTAAACTAAGCGTATATCTTGTTATTTTATTGATTTTCTACTTAATTTAGTGTATTATTCTTTCTATTTCAAGTTTGAACCCTTTTATAAGCAATTGGAGAAGAATGAATGGAAGGAGGAATAATTTAGCAAATATTTAGAGAATATGGGAACTTAATTTTACTCAATTGGAACTTGAATGACCATTTTGGAAGCTATTGGAAGGTTTGAAGACTAAAATAATCAAAATTCAAAATTGGAGAACTAAATGTGCAGATTTTAAAAACTTAAGCTTAAACAAACAACAGAGGCAAAGCAACTTAACTGGGCAATTGCCCGGGAATTTGTTTCCTTTTTGTGTTTGACTCCAATTATGAAACCTATTGAGACGTAATTTTGGGATCTTTTTGGGCACTATTATGGAATTATAAATAGGAGTTATTAACTCATAATTTAATAGCCAAATTTGGAGAGAAAAACAAAAGACGAACAAGAAACGAAAATCAAGATTCATTCTTTCAAGAATTCAACGAAGATCAAGATTAAGATTTCATCTTTTGAGTTTTATTCTTATCTAGGTGATGGCTTATATATTTTTTCTTCATTTTTTTTAGTATGTTAGGCTAAATTCTTTTAGTGTTAGGATCATGATGAAATTTGTATCATGAACCTTTAATTCTTTGAACAGAGTTTTTTTTTATTTTTATATTCAACTAGGTTTTTAAATTTGAATAATTGATATTACTTTCTTCTTCTCTATAACTATATGCCCAATAGTTGTATGAGTTTTGTAGCTTATTTTACTATTGAGTGATTGAAAACATGTTAAACATAGTATCAATTAGCGTAGAGTCCGATAGGAGATAGAGATATACTGCTATGCTTTGCGTGATCTTTAAGTATTCACAAATTTTAATGCATTCTTGTATGTTTGCATTCGTCGTAGAGATATAGTCGGATCACATATAAAGATATATTTAATTCTACTAGAGAGAGATTGTTAAATAAATTAAGAATATTGATCTTTATAATTAATTTGTGTTATTAAATTCAACGGTTCGGGTTAAATGTGATTGATATAAGTGGATTCGGAATCATAGTACATTTTTCCTTCCTAAATTTAATGTAATTCGTCATAAACTTAATCTTTTAATTGTTTGAGTTATAATTATTTAATTATTCTCATTTCATAGTTTAGTTAGTTTAAGAAATCAAACTTCAAAAGTAATTTGATCCGGTTAAAGTTATTATAATTGCAATTGAACTATCTAAATTTTTGTGGGTACAATACTTGGATTCAAAATCTATTATATATTAGACTCAAAATGCATAATATTACTTGTGCGATCCGTACACTTGCGATACAAATAAAATTGCTAACAAGTTTTTAGCGTCGTTGTCGGAGATTTTGTTTTAGTACTTTTTCAGTTATATTAACACTAATTCGAACGTTATTTATTTATTTATTTATATATTTATTTTTTTTTTATTTTATTTCAATGTTTAAATTTTTTTTTTCAGACAAAGAGAAACGAGAAAGACACACCAAAAAGACATAAAAAAAGCAAGACACCATGAATAACAATGAGATTGCTCCGACGGGACGGGAGAATAGAGAGATAGTCATTAATAAAGACAATATGCTAGTTGGAGACTTTATGACTCCACAGATCATCCAAAGTCAATCTAGCATTGTCTACCAACCTTTTGGACAGCCAAACTTTCAATTGAAGACCAATGTTATTCATCTTTTTCAGAATATTCTAATTCTATGGCAGGGCTGACGAGAATCTACATACACATGTCTCACGATTTTTAGAAATGTGCCAACATTTCAAATATCAAGGGATCTCAGATGATGCCATATGTCTATGTTGATTCTCACATACTCTTTGTGATAGAGCTCTTGAGTGGTTGGACTCACAGCCGATTGCCAGCATCACCACTTGGAATAACTTAGCCCAAAAGTTCTGTATAAAATTCTTTCCACAAGATAAGATTGCAAAGTTGAAGCATGACATATCAATATTTCAATAGGCAAAATCCAAATCTTTTGATGAGGCGTGGAACATATTCAAAAATATGTTAAGGAAGTGCCATCATCATGGAATTAGTTAGGGCCTACAAGTTCAATATTTTTATGCAAGACTACTTCTTTTTGTAAAAGTATGGTAGATTCTTTATCCAATGGTTCACTATCCATCAAAACCATTGCTGAAGCCTTAGAGATGTTTGAGAGGATGGCTACCATCACTGCCATGTGGGAATCAGACCGAGCTATACACAAGAGAACTGTAGGGGTACATGATGTAGACATTTTCACGGCGTTATCTACAAAAATAGATTATTTGGCACACAAAGTGGAGAACATGTCGCATTCGGTCAATGCGATGCAAACGAAAAAATCAACTTGTGAATAGTAAGGCAAATCACAACACATTAGAATACCCTATTCTATCACAGCAACCCAAACAAGCTAATAGGTTCAATGTGGTCAATACTAGCAAAATAATCTATTCTCCAATATATTTAATCCAGGTTGGCGTTATTATCCAAATTTCTCTTGGAGGGATAGTCAGAATAACAACAAACCATAAGATTCTCAGTTTCAGTAGCCAAAAAAGAGAGTCTCACTGGAAGATATGTTTGGTATAATTTGTAGAGAAAACTGAGTGGTACATGGAAGCAAATAATTAGTTCATGAGGAGGACAAAGACTACTCTTTAAAATCAGAACACTTCAATAAAGAATTTAGAAATGCAGATAGGTTAGATGGCAGTTGTTATGTCGAGTAGACCGCATGGTACATTGCTAAGCAACACCGAGGTCAACCTCAGATAGCATGTACATGCAGTAACTACCAAAAGTGGGTTTCAGTTACCAGAAATCTATGTAAAGAGACCAATTGCAAATAAAGAAAATGTACCGTCCACTGATGAGGAGCACGTGCAACAGACTGAGCAAACAATAGATATTAAAGAGAGTTCAGGTAATCTACATGTTAAGACAATCGTTCCTATCAAACCATATGAACATCCCATCTCTTTTCCACATAGGTTACATTCATAGAAGAAGAAGAAGAAGCATAATGAGTAGTGTGCAAAATTTCTAGATCATCTAAGGAAGCTTTATTTTAACATACCATTTGTGGAGGCCCTGCCTCAAATATCCAACTACGCCAAGTATATGAGACAACTGCTTTCAAATAAAAAAAAATTGGCAGAAATGAATACAGAAAAACTTACAAGAGAAGTAAGTACTATAGTAGAGAAACAACTACCAGACAAAAGAAATAATCCAGGCATCTTCACAATTCCAATTACCATCGGTAATCTCGTGATCAACAACGCATTGTGCGATATTGGTGCAAGTATCACTTTAATGCCTATTTTTATTTTTAGGCGATTAGAACTTGGTGAAGTTAAACCTGCAAAGTTCACTCTTCAGTTGGTCGACCAATCTATTAAAAATTGTGTGGGATAGTGGAAGATGTAGTAATGAGAGTGGAGAAGTTATTATTCCATATTGACTTTGTTGTTCTTTATATGCCCGAGGATGCAAAGATCTCTATTATCTTAGATAGATGGTGTCCGTAGGGTCTATTCTCTATGGGCCCTTCAAGTATGCTTATTTTCCTTTAGAGGTAGGATAACAGTAGTCGGGCCGGCCTATCTTAGCTACTTCGAATGCTCTCATTGATGTTTCAGGAGTGTATTGACATTGAGAGTTCAACATGAAAGGTAGGTATTTCAAATGTTGGGTAGAGATGAGGCACCACCACCTCTTTCTTATTGGACAGGATATCAGATTGAGACCTTGAATAAATTCAAGAAAATTTCTTTAAAAGGCTTTGGGAGACGAAGACAACAATACATGTGAAAGACAATGGTAAACAGATCGTTCAGATGTAAGAAGCTGACATTGGTAAACATATGGTTGAAGCTGATGAAGTCATCATTGAGGCACATGTTGGACCTGTTAATGGAAGATAAAGGACAACCACAAAACATAGAGAAAAAAAATCAAGAGATTATTGGAGAGTGACACCTTCAATAATCTCGAGATCTCTTATTATCTCTCCCACTTGAGCAACCAGACAATAAGTCAAGCTAATGACTATAAATAATCGTTTAATGGGAGGCAACTCATTCTTATATCCTTATTAATTAATTTAGGTTAAATAATGCATTAATTTTTTTTTTTTTCATATATTGTTTATTATACTTATAAAGGTTCACCATGTCAACCGCATGATGCTTTACTTTGCGAACCACATGGATGATATCTATGACAGCATCTTTCGACCATGAGTCCCAGCACAACACTCCAGTCCACTTCAGTCAGACCTTCAACCAGCCAGATCCATCTTCTCCACATCTACCTCCGGAGAGTAACTGATATCTTCTCTCTTTTATTTGTTTATTTTTGCTATTACATTGAGGACAATATAATATTTTAGTTTGGGGATAAGATAAGTATCAGGGTACTTTTTGGATTATCTTTTATTTGCTTACTATCTAGGTCTATATATTGACATATTTGTTGAAAAAAAAATTGTCTAGTTATTGTTAAAAGGTTTGCTGCCAATGATGGTAGTATTTTTTTAGAGTTAAGTATATTTTTAGTTAGACTATTAGACAACATATAAACCGTATTTTTACTTGAATACTTATCCATGTTAGACTAAATTAATGAAATCATTATTTAATTTACACGTAGCTCACTATTGACTTATCACTTATATGGAAACATGACTTGAGTGTATGAGTTGATATTGTTGACTTCTCTCTCTCTCTCTCTCTCTCTCTCTATTGTTATGAAAATATATATATATCTTTTGATTTCTCCAAATTTTTAAACTAGTAACCAAACTGTTTTGAGGACATTTTGGGGTGTTAAAGTTATGAAAAATCTAGGTTAAAATTTTTCAAACTAGTAACCAAACCGTTTGAGCGTGTTCATAGAATTTTGATGATTTGGGTTTTCTAGGTCTCATCTTTGGTTGAATAAGTTCTAGCCAATGGATCTAAATCGGGCACTACTCACCGCTGAGGAAAAAAAAAAGAATGATTGAATGAAAGAAAAAAAAAGAAAAGAAAAGAAAAAAAAATCTTCACTTCACTAGTCTTATAGCCCAAAATTAAGCTGTCGAGCTTTTTAAAACTTGGTGTCCTATGATCATTTGACTTGGGTCACATGGAAAGCACATGGAAAGCTTACGTGAGAGAAGTACTGCACACAAGATGTAAGAGTGTTTATATTAGTTAAATGAAATAAAAAGAGTTAAAGGTGCTCGGTAAGGATTGCTAGGTTAGGATCTCAGAGACTGGAGATGGGAATTTAGAAATTATTTACCATCCTAGTTCTAGGAGTACAAGCTTCTAATTTTTACCACTTTATTTGATAAAGTATTGTATTGATCAATAAGAACCAAATTTGCTAGAACACATTGGGATTGGAGAGAAAAGTATTAGAAGTGTAATGATTTACGAGAGGTGTAAGAAATAAATTACTACAAAGGGTTCGAGATTATAAAAATATCAACAACACAATATTGGTCGTGGTCTAATATAGGTGTAAGTTCAATTTTTGGTTAATCACACACTCACTAAAGGTCGAGCATCGGATAAGTAAAAATTTTATTTGTGATGTTGTTTAATAACTCTCTAAGAGGGTTGCTTTATATTCGAACCTGAGGCATTTGGTAAGATCAAGATTCATTTGGTAAGATCAAGATTCATTCTTTCAAGAATTCAACGAAGATCAAGATCAAAATTTAATCTTTTGAATTTTCTTCTTATTCGAGTGATGGCTTATATATTTCTTCTTACTTTTATTTTTTTCTTTTTAGTATGTTTTAGATCATGAATAAATTTGTATCATGAACCTTTAATTCTTTAAATCGAGTTTTTTTTTATATTCAAGCAGGCTTTTAATTTTGAATAATTGATATTGCTTTCTTCTTCTCTATAACTATATGCGCAATATTTTTATGAGTTTTGTGGCTTATTTTACCATCGAAAGATTGAAAATAGTTTAAACATAGTATCAATTGTTGTAGAGTCCGATAGGGGATAGAGATATACCGCTATGTTTTACCTGATCTTTAAGTATTCACAATTTTTAATGCATTTTTATATGTTTGCATCCGTCATAGAGATACAATCGGGTCACATAGAAGATATGTTTAATTCTACTCGAGAGAGATTGTTAAACAAATTAGGAATATTGATCTTCATAATTAATTTGTGTTATTAGATTCAATGGTTCAGGTTAAAGAAGATTGATATAAGTGGATTCGGGATCCTAGTACGTTTTTTCCTTCCTAAATATAAAGTAATTCGTCATAAACTTAATCTTTTAATTGTTTGAGTTATAATTATTTAATTATTCTCAATTCATAGTTTAGTTAGTTTAAGAAACCAAACTTCAAAAGTAATTTGATTTAGTTAAGGTTATTATAATTGCAATTGAACTATCTAAATTTTTGTGAGTACGATACTTGGACTCAAAATTCATTATATTACTTATGCGATCCATACACTTGCGGTACAAATAAAATTGCTAACACTCTTGAATAGCATTAGCACATGTTTGTCATTGCACATGTTTGCCATTGCTTAAATTATAATTTCATCTGGTCAAACATACTTTTTATCCACACATTTAATAGGAACCATAATTTACAATTCACTTTTTATCTACACATTCACTCACAACTTATAATATAAACACTTAAAAAATAATTTCAGCACTACTAAATATATGCTTAGTGTCATCCGAATCTACTTATGTGTAGATAGTAATTAAAGAAGTTTTCAAAGGGTTATTGAGCACAGTAAGGCCTCATGTCCTTCTGTAGCCACCTCACCAACCTTAGCACTTTTCTCTAAGCTCTTATCATGTGCATTTTAGTGTAAACCAGACCCAATTTACAATTGAGTTAAGGATAAATTCTCTCCAAGGTGTTTAATTTGTTTTTTTAAGAAGATTTCTTTCATGCAAAACAAGCACAAGAAAAAAAAATCTAAAACCCACCATTTTGGTTGACGGTAAATGAAGAGGAAACATCTTTGTCTTTTAATGCCAAGAAATAAAGGAAACGAGAATGTTAAAGGTGCTAAAAATTGTACCTTCTGCAATGAACAGTTCGTGACCGATGAAAATGGCTAAAGAAGACAAATATACAAACTAAAACGAATAAATAATGACAAAGTAAAATGAAGTAATTAACAAGTAAACAATAATATATAACAACTTTTGCAATTAACAATATTAGTTTATCAAAGTAAATATACAGAAAGAATCAACCCAAGTATCTGATATCCGTTTTTGTTTACAAATCTTAGGACTCAGAAAATATTGTACCCATCAGTATCAACTCAAGATCCAAGAGAGACCCAAAGAACCGGACCCAAACGCAACTCGTCTGATTTGCTACAGTAACAACTAAGAAACTGTAAAACCAGACTCCCTCAGTAACTCTCTTCTCATAATACTCACTCAGAGATGACCATAAAGAAAAGAAGAAGAAGAGATGGTCACTCAACCTATGTAAACCAAAGGTTTTATAGAAAGTTTGAAGAAGAAGACGAAGAAGCAACAGAATCATACTTTCTCTCTCTCTCTCACACACACACACACACACACACACACAAACCTTTCAACTGAAGAATCTGGAAGGATTAATTGAAATCAAGGGGAAAATTATGAATAAATACACAATCCACCAGCCGTTGATCCAACACATTGATCCAACGGCTATTAACAGCCTTCTCAAAGAACGGGTTTAACATATTAGGCCGGTCCTTCTTGGACTTCTTAGGTTTGGCCTGAATTATGATGCAATGGATTGGAACACAGCAGTTGGGCCTCGAAGCCCATTTCATCATTGCCCTATACCATTCTCTTTGTCATCATAGCCCATTGACTAAATAACCCAACAAACAAGATATGTGTATCAATCTAGGTACATATTAATTGTGGTTGACATTTTTATAATTGTTAAATTTACAAAATAAATAGAAGAACTACCTGTTTTGCCAAGCTTTGGCTTGTTTGGGACAGAATTTTGCTTGCTCACTCTGTGGCGACCTTGAAAATTCTATCTAAATTTTTTTATTCTGTCCAGTAGAGTAATAGTACCCAGATTTGAGGGTAATATACCCTTCTTCGCAAAAAGAAGTTCAGCTCTTTGGTTTGATTAAAAATTGGATTGAAACATGCTTGTAATGGTTTTCTTCATTTTCTTTTGGGGAAAGTTGTTAGAAAATAATCGGAGACAGGATCTGGAGATCACCCTTTCTCTTTTGCTTCAGATTCGCTTTATGTTTGTTACGTGAAAGTATGTATATTTAATAAAATAAAAAGCCATAAAAGAAAGCATGATAATTTAAACATAGCGGAAGAGTAAAACATGTAAATCTCGTCTTTTGATTTATTCTTCCTCCAACATCGTAAGTTACAAAAAAATATGGGCTTAAGGAGGGAAATAAAGTACCTCACTCACAATTTCATTTCAAAATGGGTCATGACAAATCATTACGTCTCATGAATGATCCATATGTCTTGAGCCCGTTTAAAGAGTGCTACTAGATACTTTATCAAAAAGGAAAGTGCTTGTATGTTAAAGATTAGTTCACTTAAGTTATTATATTTCATAAAAGCGAGTTGTAATATATTCCATAGTCCAATAATCAAATACGTCTACAACAAGATAATTGACTTCATATTTTTGTAGCCCGGGTTGAAGAAGACATGAAGACCATACGTCAATCTTGGTGATCAAATCTTGGCCATCTGAATCTACTTTCCACCTTTGTCCCATGACTTCATAGATATCTCGATCCATTTCTTACAAGAGTCATAAAACGATTATGAATGGTGACATTCAATGAGTAAAATACAATGCATGTGTGATGTTGCACATAAATGTACGGTGCATGTGTGATTTTTCATAGTATTTTTGAATTTTGATTTGTGAATGGAATTATTATTGAATACAATTGAAAAATCATTTTTATTTTGTTTTGATCATTTCTTCGATTTTTGAATTGTATCGAATTCATTTTTGAAATGAGAGAATAAGTCTATCAAAATTTACAACAACATATGATGGCCTCGAAAGCTTGGTTTGCTTCCCCCCCCCTCCCCAATAATTTCAAAATTACTATTTATTGCATTACTAGTATACCACTACCTTGTTGTGGGATCCAACCGTAGGCTCTGATGAATTGGAGTGGTGAACAGATTTTGAAGATGATTAATTGAAGGAGATTAATTGAAGAGATGAGTAGATTTTGGAGAGGATCGGTTGAGGGAGATGATCAAATCAGGGAGATGGATTGAAAATGTCAGCAAATTTTGGAGGAGATGATTTTGTGAGGAGAAAAATTGAAGATGTAGTGACACACAGACGTTTAAGTACTTTTTTCTTTCCGTAGTGAAGAAAATTTCATACGGTCATGATTATCGAAATTAGAACAACATAAAAATTAGCCAACCAGTAATGGATCCATTTTAGGTACAATGAAATATAAACACATTTAAATGATTTTCACTTGTACTGAATATTGTAGTATTTGTTAAACTATATTATTTCCTCCAACTTTTAAGCTATCACCGTTATTGGGCATTTAACTTGACTATACATTTAACATACGAAGCCATGGACGGATTTTGTTGCTTTAGTGGTCCAATTGATATAAAGATATCTTTCTTGAATGGTGACTTAGAGGAAATCATATGCATGTCTCAACCTGAGAGGTTCGAGATATGTAGGAAAAAAAAGTTAGTGTCTCCTCAAGAAGTCTTTTTATGACTTAAAACATGCTTCTAGTCGATGGTATAAAAAATTTGATTTTTTGTTTTTATTACAAAGGTAATGGGGGTCCTGGTCAAATCCCACAGGCCATGCTTTCAATTTCTAATATTGGGTTCCAGTGTGTCCAAATGGATGACATCATAGTGGAGAGAAGATCAAGCCGCTGGGAATATGGAGGACTTGAAAATGGAGTTGCGGGAATGCCCGTAAATTCATGCAACGTTTGTTTCAAAATTTGTGGTTCTCCAACCAAAGTGAGTGGAAGACAATACCCTTATGAAAAAAGGGTTGTGAATTGCACAAGACTCGCTAAAGGCAAAATGGGATGGACTTGGATTGCACCATGAAATATTGAAATAGGTACGTCAATGTAAAAAAAATAGAAGGATAGATCCTCAACTCATAGTAAGACCAAACGATAGAGACCATTTCTGCAAAAAGCCTTGAAAAATATGATGTCGGATGAAAGATGATGAAGAATGAAACTCCAAAATGAGAAACAAGCTTGGAACAAAAAATCCTTGAACACATGATCAAACGTTATCCTAAAACAATATTTGTCCCCTCTTGGATTGTGAGATTGCTTGTGGGAAAACATCGGTAAATAGTGAGGATTAAACAAGTTTTTGAGGATTAAACAATAAGAAAAACTAAAAAACCCTAAAACAACAAAGAACACTATAAATTTCTGAAATTTCTAATGTTTTGAAGGATTGGAAAAATGTATATGTTATATATCTTGCATCTCTTATAAAATCTATTATAAAACATCTATAAGTGTTAATACACCCCATGGACAAACCATCGTGATCCAAGATGAAATGACACAAGAATTCAATCAAAATTTGAATTAAAATGGTGTAACAGATCTATTTTACAGCCTCAAAGCTTTGGCCGCGACACTTTCTGTTGGGTTCTTTACCGCCGCAAGGTCTCATCTACAAGAGGAATTTTTGCCTCTTGCATTCTTCTTGCAATCCGATTCGGCGATTATTGTCCATTTACCCCAACTTTTTCTCAACTTGGAAATAGTCTATATAACATTTATTCTCATTGTTATGAATTTGAACAAATACAACAGTCACTTACTTGTCAAAATTTATAAAAAATTTAATTCAGAAATACGCGACATTTATCCATAAAGTAAAGATATATTTCGATTCAAACATTACCCTAGTGTAATTATTTGATGATATATACTGATAAATTAATAACACACATAAATGCTATGTGTTCTCATATTCTACACAAATCTCGCTTAATGATACATGGCTTGTGCTTATCAATTTCACGAACTTTTTAGAAAGAAACTTCTACTTTCATTTGAGGTAGCACCACCTTGAAGTTCACATAGGTAAAGTTTTAACAGTATCTTTATTACATTTAAAGATACTTGTTGTGGCGACTCCAAAATTCTGTCTATTTTTTTTATTCTATCTAGTAGGTATTAGGAACCGGTTAAGAAGGTATTAGTGCCCTTATATACAGAAAGTATATTGGGTTCCTTATTTGTTTAGGAGCTGAATTAAACTATTCTTTATAATAATTTTCGACATTTTCTTTTAAGAAAACCAGTTAAGAATAATCAGAAAATACATTTGTGAGTCGCTATTTTCCTTTTGCTTCGGTTTCGTCTTATTTACGTTGTATAAAACGGGTACACTTAGTAATAGTATAAACCAAAGACTAAAAAATGTAATCAATTAAACATAACGAAAGAGGTTTATAGGTAGATCCTGTCTTTTGATTCATTACACCTTCTTTACATTAGATCGTTATTCAAAACATAGGTTTAAATAAAAGTTTGAAATACAATCATTACAACTTTGTTCCACAATGTGCATGACAAATCATTACGTCTCGTTAATGACACACATAATTTCAACCCATTTCAAAAGTTCTACAAAATACTTCAACAAAAAATGAGGTTCACATAGTTTTCAAAAGACGAGTTCATCTAAACTTTTGCATTATATCTTCATAATCCAAATGTCATATATGTCTACAAAATGTAGGTTACTTCACTTTTCTTCTTCTTTTGACTTCTTTTCATGCTTACATTCTCGAGCATGATGCCCAAGGTTTCCTAGACGAAGCAGGATCCCTTGGGCTTCTTTTTTAACCTTCATTTGATCCTTTTTTAGGACTAAATGACTTCCCTTTGTTTTGACTTCTTTTGGATTTGTCAGTTTTGTCTCGCAACATTGGCCTTTGATGAGTCACCATATGAATTTTCATTTTCATCTCGTGCTCTTGACTCTTCCTCAATACAAATATGTTGCTGTATTTGTTTCAAAGAGAAGTCTTTGAAATTGTGAAGAATTTTCTTCATATAACCCCTCATAGATTATGACAATTTGGCAATAATAGCACCAACTTGAAAAGTCTCGAAAGATCAATCTTCACTACCTTAAGTTTGTTGACAATGACTTGAAGTTCATGTAATTGAAGCAACAACAATTGTTATCTACAAATTGATAGCCCAAGAATAACTAACCAAGAGGGGAGTGAATTGGTTTTCTCAAACTTTTTCTAAAAATATGATATTTAAAAAATAAAAATTAATCCACAAAAATATAAGCACAATAAAATTAAATAAAAAGAAAGAGAGAGTGCAAACGATATTTTTATGGAGGTTCAATCCAACCAATGATCTACGTCCTTCGTTACCAAGCTCTCCAACACGAGCACAGTCTCTCCACTATTTTGATTGATTTATGGTGCAATCCAAACCCTTACAATGTATTCGGTGACTTACAAACAAGGAGCACCGATCTTTATACAATATTGAACTTTCAAGAGACCTTAATATGATCCAAAAATATAAAGAAATTAATTTGAGTATTTCTCTCTTAATGAATGATAAATACAAATTTAGATTTAATAGAGACTAACACTTTAATGAATAGCAATAGATTAGAAAAGTTCAAGTATTAGAAGAAAACTTTGTTGAAAATGATGAATCAAAAGTTTAATTTGATCAAACAAAGTTTTTCAATGAATGATATTGAATATATAAATATAATAAAGCTTTGAATGAAGTTTATTAATATGATTCTCTCTATAAATGCTCTTCTAAGTGTTGTTGAATGATAATAAATGAAGTGGTATTTATAGAAATGAATTTTCGTCATTTTTGTTGAAACGGATGACCGACGATCGACCGGTCGATATGTTGTCTTTGAGTCACCATATGAATTTTCATTTTCATCTCGTGCTCTTGACTCTTCCTCAATACAAATATGTTGTTGTATTTGTTTCAAAGAGAAGTCTTTGAAATTGTGAAGAATTTTCTTCATATAACCCCTCATAGATTATGACAATTTGGCAATAATAGCACCAACTTGAAAAGTCTCGAAAGATCAATCTTCACTACCTTAAGTTTGTTGACAATGACTTGAAGTTCATGTAATTGAAGCAACAACAATTGTTATCTACAAATTGATAGCCCAAGAATAACTAACCAAGAGGGGAGTGAATTGGTTTTCTCAAACTTTTCTAAAAATATGATATTTAAAAATAAAATTAATCCACAAAAATATAAGCACAATAAAATTAAATAAAAAGAAAGAGAGAGTGCAAACGATATTTTTTATGGAGGTTCAATCCAACCAATGATCTACGTCCTTCGTTACCAAGCTCTCCAACACGAGCACAGTCTCTCCACTATTTTGATTGATTTATGGTGCAATCCAAACCCTTACAATGTATTCGGTGACTTACAAACAAGGAGCACCGATCTTTATACAATATTGAACTTTCAAGAGACCTTAATATGATCCAAAAATATAAAGAAATTAATTTGAGTATTTCTCTCTTGATGAATGATAAATACAAATTTAGATTTAATAGAGACTAACACTTTAATGAATAGCAATAGATTAGAAAAGTTCAAGTATTAGAAGAAAACTTTGTTGAAAATGATGAATCAAAAGTTTAATTTGATCAAACAAAGTTTTTCAATGAATGATATTGAATATATAAATATAATAAAGCTTTGAATGAAGTTTATTAATATGATTCTCTCTATAAATGCTCTTCTAAGTGTTGTTGAATGATAATAAATGAAGTGGTATTTATAGAAATGAATTTTCGTCATTTTTTGTTGAAACGGATGACCAGACGATCGACCGGTCAGATATGTTGCTGAGTCACCATATGAATTTTCATTTTCATCTCGTGCTCTTGACTCTTCCTCAATACAAATATGTTGCTGTATTTGTTTCAAAGAGAAGTCTTTGAAATTGTGAAGAATTTTCTTCATATAACCCCTCATAGATTATGACAATTTGGCAATAATAGCACCAACTTGAAAAGTCTCAAAAGATCAATCTTCACTACCTTAAGTTTGTTGACAATGACTTGAAGTTCATGTAATTGAAGCAACAACAATTGTTATCTACAAATTGATAGCCCAAGAATAACTAACCAAGAGGGGGTGAATTGGTTTTCTCAAACTTTTCTAAAAATATGATATTTAAAAATAAAATTAATCCACAAAAATATAAGCACAATAAAATTAAATAAAAGAAAGAGAGAGTGCAAACGATATTTTTATGGAGGTTCAATCCAACCAATGATCTACGCCCTTCGTTACTAAGCTCTCCAACACGAGCACGCCTCTCCACTATTTTGATAAATTTATGGTGCAATCCAAACCCTTACAATGTATTCGGTGACTTACAAACAAGGAGCACCGATCTTTATACAATATTGAACTTTCAAGAGACCTTAATATGATCCAAAATATAAAAAGAAATTAATTTGAGTATTTCTCTCTTGATGAATGATAAATACAAATTTAGATTTAATAGAGACTAACACTTTAATGAATAGCAATAGATTAGAAAAGTTCAAGTATTAGAAGAAAACTTTGTTGAAAATGATGAATCAAAAGTTTAATTTGATCAAACAAAGTTTTTCAATGAATGATATTGAATATATAAATATAATAAAGCTTTGAATGAAGTTTATTAATATGATTCTCTCTATAAATGCTCTTCTAAGTGTTGTTGAATGATAATAAATGAAGTGGTATTTATAGAAATGAATTTTCGTCATTTTTTGTTGAAACGGATGACCAGACGATCGACCGATCGATAGTCGATGATTAGAACTAGCCGTTGGAACTGCAAAAAATCAGAACGGACACTTTTTAGAAAAAGACAGCCAGGACGACGACCAGTGTCATCAAACGTTCGACCGATTCGCTCCAAACGGATGACCGTTTCTACATATTGAAAAATTGTTTTGTGGCTTTGATAAAAAAAATATTTTATGTAAGTGATATTAACATAGGTTTTGTGTATAAATTTTTTTTCAGCTTTCATTCATTTAATTGTTAAAAATCAAAGAGTTAATACCTTTACAATTTTATATAGAAATCTATTATTTGATCTTGATATTCAAATCTTGAATTTTGGATCTTGAGACACTTGAACTCTTGTATTGATTTTGACTTGATCTTGACATTGCATGAGAGTCCGATTTGTAGTACTTTGAATATTACTTGAAAATAGATTGTTAAAAAATGCAACTTAATTTGTTTGTTATAATCAAAACATTAAGGTTTAAAGTTAACCGTAGGTCAACAATTTTTCCTTTTTGATTATGACAAACAATGTAAGAATATAAAGATAAAATAAAGTGTATATATTCTCCCTTTCTTTTTCAAGTAAACATGGTTTGATGAATTTGTAGTATGATACAATTTTCATTTGATTTACCAATTTCATCACATATCAAATGTCCAAGTCGTTTGTCAAACATTATAAAATTTTCATCATATTTAATTTACCAATTTCATCACATTGATTTACCAATTTCATCACATATTCATATTTATCACATCACATTCATATTCAAATAGATTTTTTCCCTTTTGGCATAAACAAAAAAGCATAATCGAAATATTAAGGTAAAAATATTCATCGATAAAACTTGAAAGTTAAAATATGTCATGCATTGATAAACGGGAAAGTTAAATACAGTCATAGTTTAAAAGACATAAATGAAAGACTAGAACAAACACATGAACTAAAAGAAGAAATAGATAAGCTAGATCTTCGGTAGAGGATGCGGATGGAGCACGCGTCGAGACGGAAATGTAGAGCTTGAAGCAATGAAGTCATGCCGTCAATCGAATGTTGAAGAGTTCCTATGGTACGGCGTAGGTCTTCCGATGTATTGTGTAGACCTTCCACCGAAGATGTAAGTGAGTTGATCCGTCTATTTAGTAAATTGAAATGGTCCTCGATGAAGCCGGAAGTGGAGGACGACGGCCTTTGTGAATGTGGTCTAGGCGGCTCATCTTCATCAACATTCATTTCTTCACCCTCAAATGGTAACGTAGAGGGTCCCGACTCATCGTCAAATCCTTTGGACTTTGCCACTCATTGCCCGTCCTCTTTAAAGATTTTTATTCGTTTAAGCGTAAGAGTATTTATGGTATCGGTGACTTTGGAAAGAAGGGCGACCGAATCACGATCAAAATGTTGAAAATTTTTGGTGAGGATCATGCCGTAGGGAAGTGCCTTAGCCTTAGTGCCGCTAAGAACGCAATTCATATGCTAGATCATAATGTATGAAAAATCGAGTTTACGCCCACGGAAGGATAGAGCCGAGAAGGAAGACGTCATAGTGATTGACTTCATCAAGATGACCTTTTCAAGGAACAATGATATGAGCGATGATGTTGTGTAAGACACGACACGGGAGGGTGAGTTGATTTGTACTTAGACGTACGGCAGCCTCAAAGTGTTTTTCGGTGACGTGACAACATGCCTTGACCAGATTGTATTCTTCAATGTGAGGAATTGTTTTAGTGGTATAGAGACGAATACCACCATCCTCAAGATGAAGAATGGAACGAATGAGTTCTTGAGTGATCTTAATTCGTTTGTTTCTAAGAAGACATGTAATACCCGTTCCCGGAGAGAAAATCATTTTGGTGTAAAAATCTTTGACAATAGAGGGATAAACTTTATCATTTAGGATAAGAATATGAACCCAACCCATACCAATGAAAATATTTTCAATGTTAAACGAATGAGCATCGAGAGTGAAGGAGGCAAGATCGACATTCTTACCTATGAGGACGGGACAACGGTTAATCCGTTTCGTTTGAGGGTCCTCTTCTTTGAAGGATGATGGTGGTGGTGGCCTTTCTCTCCTCGATCACTTGGTAGCCATTTTAACTCGCAGCATTGTGGTGGAAACGAATTTTAGAGCCTAGGGTTTGGGTGCATCCGTCTAAGTGGTTTTTCATTTTTTTGTAATAGAAATTGGGGATTTTTCGAATTAGAGTGTGGAAATGATATGAATGTTTGATTTTAAACACAAATTTGAAGAATTTGAGAGAGATTTGATTA
Source organism: Forsythia suspensa (assembly GCA_023638005.1). Lineage (NCBI taxonomy): Eukaryota > Viridiplantae > Streptophyta > Magnoliopsida > Lamiales > Oleaceae > Forsythia > Forsythia suspensa. Next base: position 34,546,485 of record CM042666.1, read on the forward strand.
ATGGGAAGAGATTGGGAGAGAAGAATCGTGGGTCGCGCAAAGTTGGAATGAAGAAATTTAAAAAAAATTGGGATTAAAATCTTGATTTCTGCTAATACGGTCGACCGGTTAAACTCAAACGGTCAACCGTTTGAACTTAAAATTTCAAAAATAATTTTCTGTTCAAACGGATTCATATGCGATCATCCGTTTGAGCCAAAGCGGTCGACCGTATGAACTTTTCAATTTTTACATAACTCTCTGCTTAGACGGATGATGAAGCGGACGATTAGGCGGTCGACCATTTTAACGAAAATGGATGATACAAGTTTTGTCCGTGTGAGCTTAAACGGACGACTGTTTTAATGAAGCGGTCAGTTTCAATTTTTCAAATTTTACAAAAGTCTCTGCTTAAACGGATGATCAACCGGATGAACAAAGTGTCATTCGTTTTCCTTCACACGGACATCCATTTAATGATACAATCGTCCGTTTCAACGGATGTTCTGAAAAATCATGCATTTTCAACGATTTTGATAAGAACTTGAAAACACGTTTATCACATGAAATGGAGTCAATTATAGGAAACATAAATAATTATCTACAAACTTCACATTCATCAATTATGCCTAAATTTCGTTGAATATAAGCAAATCTTTCAAATACTAATGGTCTTGTAAATATATCGGCCCATTATTTTTCGGTGTTTACAAACTCCAAAGTTATATCTCTCTTTTGTGCATGGTCTCGTAGAAAATGATGTCTAATCTCGATGTGTTTGATACGAGAATGCAAAACATGATTTTTAGATAAGTTGATGGCACTAGTGTTATCACACATAATAGGAACATTTTCAAAGGATATGTGATAATCACGAAGAGTTTGTTTCATCCATAAGATTTGAGCACAACAACTAGCGATAGAGATATATTCGGCTTTGGCGGTTGATAAAGCAACGGAGTTTTGTTTCTTACTAAACCACGAAACTAAGGCAAAGCCTAGAAAGTGGCAAGTTCAGCTAGTACTTTTACGGTCAATTGTGCAACCGGTCCAATCGACATCCGAATAACTAAGTAAATCAAAATGAGTTTCTTTAGGATACCAAAGACCTAAGAATCTAGTTCCACTTAGATAACGGAAAATACGTTTAATGGCACTAAGATGGGAATTCTTAGGATTTGATTGATATCTAGCACATAAGCATACACTAAACATAATATCGGGCCTACTAGCGGTTAAATAAAGAAAGAGATCCGATTATACCTCGATATTTTGTTATATCAATAGAAGTACCTTGCTCATCTTTATCTAATTTGATTGATGAGCTCATTGGAGTATTTATTGGCTTCAATTCTTTCATTTCAAACTTTTTGAGCATATACAAGATATACTTGGTTTGACTAATGAATATTTTATCATTAGTTTGTTTGATTTGAAGCCCAAGAAAGAGCCTAAGTTTACCCATCATACTCATCTCAAATTTCTTGCTCATACACTTAGAAAATTCTTCACATAGAAAAAAGTTAGTAGCACCAAAAATGATATCGTCAACATAAATTTGAACAACAATCATATCATTCTTTTTTACTTTTATAAATAGTGTTGTATCCGCCTTATCCATTAAAAAGCCATTTAATAAGAGAAATTTACTTAATCTCTCATACTATGCTCTAGGAGCTTGCTTTAATCCGTTAAGGGCTTTTCTAAGTTTGAAAACTTTGTCCAGATACTTATGATTTTTAAAATCGGGCGGTTGCTCAACAAAAACTTCATTCAAGAATGGACTTTTGACATCTATTTGAAAGAGAGTAAAATTCTTATGACAAACAAAAGCAAGAAGTATGCGAATTGACTCTAATCTAGCAACTGGTGCAAAAGTTTTTTCGAAATCGATGCCTTCTTCTTGATTGTAACCTTGAGCCACTAATCTAGCTTTGTTATGCAAAATTATACCATTTTCATCTCGTTTGTTTCGAAAAACTCATTTTGTGCCAATTACGATTTGTGAATTTGGTCTAGCAACTAAATCTCAAATATGATTGCTTTCAAATTGATTTAGTTCATCTTGCATAGCTAGAATCCAAAATTCATTAAACTCGGCTTCTTTAAAATTCTTTGGCTCGATTTGTGAAAGAAATGCACGATTGTTATGAAAATTTCTAGAAGAATTTCTTGTGCTTACCTCTTTTGATAGATCACCAATGATGAGATCTTTTGGGTGAGAAGGGACAAACTTCTATTCTTTAAGTAATGATGAAGTGTTAAGATTTTCATGAGATTCTTCTTCGCATAATTGTTTCCTCCTCATGTTGAATTTCAACGTTATTTGGATTCTCTTTGTCTTGATTTTGAACACTTAGTTGTTCAAATGAGATTTCCAAATATTCATCATCAATGACTTTTTCTTGTTCAATGGAGTTAGTTTCATCAAAGACTACATGCATAGATTCTTCAACTACTAAAGTTTTTTTTGTTAAAAACTCTAAAAACTTTGCTAGTAGATGAATATCCAAGAAAAATTTCAACATCGGATTTTGGATCAAATTTTTCCAAATTTTATTTTGTGTTTAATATAAAGCATTTACACCCAAAAACTTTAAAATATCCGATATTTAGAATTCTATTTTTTCAAAGCTCATATGGAGTTTTGGTTTTTTTCGACTAACCAAAATTCTATTTAAAATATAACATGAAGTATTTACGGCTTCGGCCTAAAAGTATTTTAGTAAATTATTTTTATTTAACATGGTCCGAGCCATTTCTTACAATGTTCGATTCTTTCTTTCTACTACACCATTTTATTGAAGAGTTCTAACAGCCGAAAAGTTATGTTCATATCCATTTGATTTGCAAAACTTATCAAAAACTATATTTTCAAATTCTCCATCATGATCACTCCTAATTGTGGTAATGGTGTATCACAATTTTTATCTTTTTCAAACTTTATATTTGGTAAACCTTTTACAAAACTTTTTTTGAAGATTTTTTAAAGTAAGTCCATGCTAATATGTCATAATCTCCTATGCCATAACCAAGAATCATCATTTATACTTGAATGACATTTTATTTCTTTTTCAAGTTCAAATTCAATAGATATGATATAAACATCCTTACTTCGGCTCTCTCATGAACAATACCTCTTTAGATATAGCATCCTCAATGAGGCATTTGGAAGAATCAAATTTAATGAGATAATCTTTATCACATAATTGACTTATACTAAGCAAGTTATGTTTAAGATTATCAACTAATAAAACATTTTCAATAGAAGGAAAAGAATGATTACCAATATTTTCAATGCCTATGATTTTTTCTTTAGCATTGTCTCCAAAAGTCACATGACCTCCATCTTTTTTTTTTAGACTTGATAGTAATGATCGATCCCCGTCATGTGTTTTGAACAACCACTATCCAAGAACCAAATTCTCTTGACCTTTCACGGCACCTTCAAAAATAATTTTGATTTTTGATTTTTGGTACCCACATAAGTTTGGGTCCTTGATAGTTAGTGTTTGTGGATTCTTTTATCCACTTATATTTTCTTTCAAAGTATAGTCTCTTTTTAGTTAAACAATTATAAGCAACATGACCAATTTTCTTGCAAAAACTACATGTTATGTTTTGTTGAGAAAAATTGGATGATTTCACAAATATGGTTTCAAGAGATTTTTGTTTCAAGAGAGGTTTATATCCAATTCTCCTTTTATTAAACACAAATTTTAGCTCACAAAGTATTAATACAAAAATTTTCTTTCCTTGGGTAAACTTGTGAATAATTAAATCAACCAACTTTTTCTTTCAATGAAACATTTTCTTTAATTAAAGATTTATGATCATCCTTTTCCTTTTCAAAATTCTTTTGTGCAATAAAGAGTTTCTTGACTACCTTTTTCAATCATGAGTGTTTATTATTAAGAATAGAGTATTTTAAAACAAGTTTCTCAAATTCCTCAAGAATTTTATCATAAAAAGTAGATAAGTCAATGTAAGAGTCATTGTTATTTGTACTTACCTCATCCTCATAGTCATGAATTACATGTTGGCGATTTCTTCTCGAACTTCATCTTCTTCGAGATCATATTCATCACTATCGTCCCATGTAGCTTGAAGAACTTTCTTTTTGGTGAACTTCTTTTTATTTGGATATTCGGTCCTCTTATGACCGAGTTTGTCACAATCATAGCTTATGATCTTTTTGTTTTTCTCTTCACCTTTATCATCCTTCTTTTGAAATCGCCTATTGTTTCGAAATATTCTCCATTTTTTGACAAGAAGAACTAGGTCGTCAAGTTATTCATCACTCATGTTTGTGTTGGAGGATCCTTCATCGTTTGTCAATTTCAATGCAATTTGCCTCTTGGGAGGCTCCTTCATCTCTTCTTTGCTTCTTCTTGTTTTCTCATTTGTTTCAGCATTTTTGAACTCATACGTTATCAATGTTTCATATAGCTCCTCCAATGGATAAGTGTTGACATCTTTTGTATTCTCTATCAACATCCTCAAGGAGTTCCAATCTTTCGAAAGAGACCTAAGTATTTTACTCACAAGTTCACCGTTAATAAACTTTCAATCAAAACCTTTAAGACCATTAATAATATCGGTAAAGCGAGTAATCATATTGACAATAGGTTCATCTTGCTTCATAAAGAAGTTTTCAAAATATTTTGTCAATAGATTTATCTTAGTTTCTTTAACCTTGTTAGTATCTAAATGAGTTATCTCTAATTCATGCCAAATATCAAATGCGGAATCACATGTACTAATACGATTAAACTCATTTTTATCTTAAGCACAATCAATTAGGTTTTTGGCTCTAGTATTCAAAGATAATTTTCTTTTATCCTCTTCATCATATTTTTCTCTAGGCTTAGGAATAGTTTGGTTTGTTTTATCATCAACTTTAATAATTTTTGTTGGCACATATGGACCAAACTCAATGACTTCCTAAATGTTATAATCAATGGATTGAATATAAATCATCATTCTAGTTTTCCAATAATTGTAGTGTGTGCCATTAAAGAATGAAAAACGATTTGTAGAGTGTCCCTCAAGACTTTAAATATTTTGGTTAGCCATAACTCAAAATTGTATAATAAAAAAAATGAGCACCTTGCTCTAATACCAATTGATAGTCCAAGAATAACTAACCAAGAGGGGGGATGAATTGGTTTTATCAAACTTTTTCTAAAAATATTCTCAAAATATGATATTTAAGAAATGAAAATTAATCCACAAAAATATAAGCACAATATAAGTAAATAAAAGGGAAGAGATGGTGCAAACGATATTTTTATGGAGGTTCGATCCAACCAATAATCTACGTCCTCCGTTACCAAGCTCTCCAACACGAGCATAATCTTTCCACTATTTTGATTGACTTATGGTGCAATCCAAACCCTTACAATGTATCCAATGACTTACAAACAAGGAGCACCAATCTTTATACAATATTTAGCTTTCAAGGGTCCTCAATATGACCCAAAAATGTAAAGAGATTGATTTGAGTATTTCTCTCTTGATGAATGATAAATAAAAATTTAGTTTTTAGAGAGACTAACACTTTAATGAATAGCAATAGATGAGAAAATCTCAAGTATTAGAAAAAAACTTTGTTGAGAATGATGAATCAAAAGTTTGATTTGATCAAACAAAGTTTTTCAATGAATGATATTGAATATATAAATGCAATAAAGCTTTGAATGAAATTTATCAATATGATTCTCTCTATAAATGTTCTTCTAAGTGTTGTTGAATGATAATATATGAAGTGGTATTTATAGAAATGAATTTTTGTCACTTTACTTTGAAACAGATGACCAAACGGATGACCATACGGTTGATCGGTCAGATAGTTAGAACTAGCCGTTGGAACTGCAAAAATCAGAACGGACACTTTTTGAAAAAAGACTACCAGACGGACAACCGATTCGCTCCAAACGGATGACCGTTTCATCCAAATGGATGACCGTTTCTACATATTGAAAAATTGCTTTGTGGCTTTGATAAAAATATTTTATGCAAGTGATATTAATAAAGGTTTTGTGCATAAAATTGTTTTTGAGCTTTCATTCATTTAATTGCTAAAAATCAAAGAGTTAATATATTTACAATTTTATCTAGAAATCTATTCTTCGATTTTGATCTTCAAATCTTTAATTTTGGATCTTGAGATACTTGAACTCTTGTATTGATTTTGACTTGATCTTGACATTGCATGAGAGTCCAATTTGTAGCGCTTTGAATATTACTTGAAAATAGATTGTTAGAAAACACAACTTAATTTGTTTGTTATAATCAAAACATTAAGGTTTAAAATTAACCGTAGGTCAACACAAATTTAAAATCAAAGTACATTGAAATTAAAAACATTTTTGTACATTCTTCATCGGCCTTATATTTGTTTTCAAGTGTCCCTCAAATTTTCCTTACTCATGTGGTATTGGTGTAGAGATCATACAACCGGTTGGATAAAGCGTTCAAAATGTAACCCCGGGCATATAATTAGTTCATCATCTTGTCTATTCTTTCTCTCGGCTCTGATTCCGTCGGTGTCTATCTCTCAGGTTCAGGAATATGTGCCAAAGTTGGATCAAGAATGTTGAAAATCTTCAACGCCGTTAATATGAATTTGATCTTGTCTCGCCACCTCATCAATTTGTCCCGTTGAAACAATCTAGACGAACCAAGTCTTTTTTAACCTAGATTTGTCTTTTTTACCAAATAATTGCATTTTCCTACCCAGCTCATCTGGCTGATGATCGACCACATTTTTTCTCCACCTCAACACCAAACGCCTCAAAGCCCTCTACCCATGTTTTAAATCACGCAATTGGATTGAAGATTCAACGGTTGAATGGTGGTCTAATTGTATATAATGAGGACGATGTATTTGATAATATTCATAACGATGTAATTATACGACGATTTCAAAATATGAAAACGCATAGGCAACGCTTGTAGTAATGTGTTGAATTATTTTTCTTAATGTTATGTTGCTTGAAAATAAATTGTAATTTAATTTATGACCCACAATGAAAAATGTTTGGCTCCATCACTGACGAATAGTAGAATGTTTTCACTTTCTGCTTGGGTTCCTTGCGGTCACGAGGTCTCATCTACAAGAGGCATTTGCAATCCAATTCCAATATTGTCCATTTATCCCGATTTTTTCTCGACTTGGAAATAGCCTATATAACACTTCTACTCGTTGTTATGAATTTGAACAAATGCAACAAGGTGGTTGGAGGAATGGCAACGTGGCAACGCAGGTCGGGGCATGGCTGTAGATTAAAATATCAAGGTTTAAAGTTCAATTTATTGATTTCTAGTTTTCAAATATGATTTAAATTTTAAAATATAAAAATAAAATAAAAATAATATTCAGAGCAAGACCACGTTTTCCATTCTTGCCTTGATTTCCCAAGGGTAAGATAATGGTGGGATATTTTGCCATCTTATTGTTTTTTATCAAGACATGTTGCCATAGAAATTTCAATCTCACTTTCACATAGTATATTGTTTGTTCTTTTGTTTTTGGGTGTTATAATATTGATTATTTAACGTCTTAAAACTAAGCACTTGTTTGATTAAGTTTTTTATTTTTAAATACATATTTTATAGAACTTACAATTTTTATCAACTTTCAAAACATATTTCATTAACTCTTAACAAAAACTCATAAAAAACTACTTTTAAACCACACCAAACAAACACTAAAATATTTTTTTCTTAGTATAGTTGTCCAATCACTTGACATGATACAGTGAAAGGTGACATTATATCTTAATTTGAACATAATATTCATATTTTGATTTCTACTTGTCATCGTAAATTTTCTTTGCTTTTTCTTAGAAAAAATATCAATTTTTTTTTTTTTTTTTTGGGCTGTTTGGTCAATCCCAGCCAAATAACCTCCAATAACACAGGTGTGTATCTATAGTATAACAATCTAGTTTAAAATTTTACACAATTGAGCACGTTTAATATAACTTTTCTATTTTAGGATATAACTAACTCTATTCGTTCTTTTGTCTTGGAACTTAATATTATTTGATGTTTGATGACATGTTTGGTAAGGTTTAACAGACAATACGAGACACTATTTAGAGTATGTTTGGCTAAAATCAAAAGTAGCTTCTTTGGTGCTTATTTGGGGATAGTGAATAAAAATAAACTAAATTTATGTCTATTATATTTTCCATTTTATATTCGTACTAAATATGCCATGGAGAACTAAGATTACTCTAATATACTCTTGTGTCACGTATAAACTAAACTAACAATTGAGATAACACACAAATAAAAATATATATAAATTTTCCAAATTATTTTTAGTACCATGTGGTTTAAATTTGAGTTTTTTTACACTTGAATTACAAGTGCAAGTGACTTGTTAACTCCCATAATGCCCCCACAAAGAGAAAAATCTTGCCTCATAAAAGGAATCTTTATTGCACTATGTCATGACAAAATATGTTAAGACATAATTTGATGTTTTTCCTGGTCATATGATAACATAGTTTATTAGCTGTCCCAAATTTTATGGCGTGGACAACACCCATATCCCACATCATTTTTAGTGTTTTCTTGAAAAATAGGCAAAACTTGTCTCTATATGGCTAATTTGAAAGAAACCCAACATCATCTCTGCTGTTCTTTGCAGGATTTTCCACTTATTAAAGCGAACTAGTGAAGCAATGAAATCAATATGGGCCATTAGACGAAGAAGCATCTTCAATGATATAATAGGTATTAGTGGAAGTTGAATTGTCATGTAATTATTGTTCTAAAAAACTTGTAAAAGCTTCGCCTAAGTTCCGTTTAGGTATGAAGTTCGGCCTACACACCCCACGCTTCGTTTTCACTTTGCCTTGTCTCGCTCTCGCCTAAGCCTCGCTTAAACTCGAAAAACTTGAAACTCGACCTCTACGCCTAACCGCAGGTCCTGGCCCTAGGCTCTAGGCAACTGCCTAGGGCCCTCAACCATGTAAGGCCCAATTTTGGTCCAATTTTTTTTTTTTTTTTTTTTAAGTAAAGACCATCGTATTTAAATGTAAAATGAGTCTAAATAGAAAATAAATCCAAATCTAACATACATTATCTATCTTAATTTAGTATTTAAATTGTAGACCGTGCAATTTTCTCTTAAACCTCATTTTAGAAATTTTTATCTTGAATCAAAACGATTTTCCATATTATTAGGATTGAAGCAATAATTAAAAGGGCATAGAATAAAGAACACAATGAATTATATAATCCTATAAAAAATGATGATTTTTGTTTACAACAAATTAGTCTTATATATAATAAAACAATGAAAGTTTTCTAATTATAATGAAACTCTAAGGCAAAATTTCTAAAAACACCCTTACTTAAGAAAATGCAAATACTGTGATACCTTTTCTGGTGTCATTGCCAGCACTTCATTTCTGCAGAAGGCACAATATATTAGGCTCCGCATCTTAATACATATTCCAATCATTTTTTAATTATCTCTCAAAAATTTAATTATATTTTAAAAGCATCTCATATAACAATATATTAAAGATTCCATTTAAATTTTCCCTAAGGACTCCTAAATCTCAGGGTTGGCCTTGCGCCTAACCACGTTTTATATTTTTTAGAACATTGCATGTAATATCTCATCCTAACCTAACCCAAAGCCAGCTCTCATAATCACTACAAGAAATATATATTTCCCTACAAAATTTCCGAAGACAAAATGAAATTTCTCTATGGAATTAACTTTTTCCTACAAACTCATTTTTGGTAGGATTATGGGTTGTTATGAAATTTTCAAAAGTGTGATAATTTGTGTCTGCAAACATAAACAATTGTCCCAAAAAAAATTAGTCGGACAAAGCATATCTTTTGCCGACAAAAAAGAAGACTAATTTGTAAGGTAATATTTAGTGAGGAAAAAAAAAAATTAGTCCACAACATCTATTTTGAAAGGAAATTATAATAAATAGAAATAAAATATAATATAATTAAACGTCAAAACCTTCAGAAAATTTTCCCTCTTCCAATTTTTTTCTTCATCTTCCCTCTTGGTGCCTCATTCTCCGCGCCTGTCCTCTCATCTCACACAACTCACCTCACTTCTGAATCAGCCTCCATAGCCACCACGGTCGACCAACCCATCACGCCGCTCACCGTTAACCAGTCCTGTAGTCGCCGTCTCTTTCACAGAGGTTCGTCTTTATGCCCTTAATTTTTTTTTCACATTTAGCTAATAAAATTAGGATTTTATAAAGAAAATGGGGGTTTTGAATTGTGAAATTAGAAATAGCGCTTGATGAATTTTAATTATGAAGAAAAGGGGGTTTGGGGATGAACCCGAGGGGATAAAAGGGAAAATCTCGATTTTTTTTAATTAGAATTTTGGGTACCATGTGTCTATGCTCTAATGTTTGGAGATGAACCAGGGGTAATTTTATATTCTTTTTAAACTCTAAAACTATGTATAAATAAAAAAAAGCTTGTGTGTTTCTTTAATGAACTCTTACAATTATTGTGGATGAACTAGGTAATAAAGATTTTAAAATGTACTAGTCCGTTTCTAATGTTTGGAGAAAATTTTTTTATATTCTTTTCTATGTAACCTTGTTTATTTTAAAAAACTAGTCCGTAAAATTTTATATTCTTTTCAAAACCTTGTTTATTTTCGAGTGGATTGGACTTTAAAATTTGAAGGTTTAGATTGTTGTTTGGCTCGAACTGTAAAAGGATAAAGCGGAGTATGGTGGCTAGTTTGAGTCCCATTTGAGAGAGGTGAACATGTCTAAAGTTTATTTGTGAAATGTTATGTTCTAGCATTTGCCTGGTCTGATTTATGGTTATTGCTTTGTGATTGATATGTGATCAGGTGGATGAGGTGGTGTATGAGGCCACCATGAAGGATGCTCGTAAGTTTGTCTTGTGAAATTTCGGAGAGATGTAGAAGGAAATTTTAATAGTTTCTTTCTAGGTAATGCAGTCCGCTGTATAACACGAGAGTTGTTCTTCGTGGCTTATAGTGCTCAGGCTAAGCATAGAGGAAGACAGGCAATAGAGGTTTGTTAATTTATTGGAAGTTGTTACATTATTACAGAAAAAAATTGCTCTCAGACTTGCTTCACTATCTTCTATTGGTATTTCATTGTAGGTGTTAAAGAAATTAGCTCGTCGAAGACTAATGTACAATTCTTATGCAATGAATGTTCATGGCTATGTTTGTGCATCCACAAAATGAGACAGCGATCCATTTACTCTAGTGCACGAGGTAATTTGTTTTCTGTTAAAATACATTTATTGTTTTTCAGCCTCTTAAGCCCTGTCTGTCCTGCAAACTATAGGAAAATAATAATAGTTTCTTAGTAGACCACGTGATGAAGAAAAAAGTCTGGATCAATGGATTTTTGGTTTGGTGCTTCTGTTTGTTCTTGTGTTTGACAATACATAAGTTGCCTAACAAGCATTAAAATAATCGCGTGGCATCCTGTTTTCTTATATAACTTAGCAGAATGATCATACACGAGGCTTCCAAGAATACTGAGAATGTTAACTCTTTGCTTCTATAGTACCACAATAGTTTTTCCTTGAGGCATTGGCTTCAACAATTAGATTGGCTTCCAACCTTGGAAGCTACTCTTGCTTTGGATAAGGATTACATTAGGAGAGTGGGAGATGATACAAGAGGGAGGCCTAGTGGTTTCTCTACATTTACGACTTATTCGAATTTTAATGAGGGATCTCGTAATCGGAGTATGATTTATTTTCATAATTTATCTTGTCAGGGGCATATTTGAAGTATTATGGTCAGAATTGGATAGTTCATGATGTTTCTTTTTCACATTTATGCCAGGTGAATTACTTACACAACCATGGACTTGCCCACATGGAGCTAATACCTGAAAATTTGCATATTTGTCCAGTGGATATACATGTCAAAATGAGTACAAGCTTTCCATTGTTCGATAGAAATTTGGAACCTATAGCTAAGTTTATAATTTTGTAAGTGCTCTAAATTTGACTTTTGGGACAAAATACGAGGCTGCACATTGCCTTGACATGGTCATGTGAGTTCTCTTAGTGACAACTGAGGCATGCTATTATCAGTTTGATAGGGCTTATTGGTTTTGATACTTAAATGATGCATATAGGTCAATTTCATTTTTTTCTCTTTCTTTTGTCTTTTAGTTAATGCACTACTCCATTCTTATATTCATCACTTTTCAACCTTAGGTGGGGATATTGGGAAATGCTTTCGACTTTCACGAGTACAGTCCAAATGATAGCAAAATAGACAGCTGTGTGGATAGACGACAAATGATGGTTGCATTCGACATGAGGTGGATTGTGTAAGGAATTGAGGTATACATGCACATCGGAAATTAAATGATCAATTCCTATAAGCCCGGATCAACCTTGTATTTAGAGAGAATTCGTGATAGGATTTTACCTTAATGAACACCGTGGAATCTGATTCTCTGATTTGTTGGAGGTGAGATCTTCTATACCACAGCTGTCCAGATGTCCAGCCTCCAATGGTGATCCACACAGCAAGAAAAGATCTGGACTTCTACAATCAAGAACAGATAAAAGTGGAACCCTTTTGGAGTATTTGTGTCTTGGTTGTCTTTTACCTGTGCTAGCAAGTAATTAAAGATCAACTCTTAACCCTAATATGTTGCGCCTTTGTATTTATAGGCGGGACTAACCCTAGCCGTAGTTCTAGTCCAACTAGAACTTATCAACAATCAGGCCCGATTAAATAATCTTATTAATTAATTTGGCCCAATGAGTAATTAAGTCCGACCTAACTAATTGGACCTTGGACATTAATTCTTACAATCTTCCACTTGGACAAGGTCCAACTCCAGATGCTCAATTCTCGCCTTATGTGTATGACCCATTAGGTTTCCATTCACGATGGAAAACGCAGTGATATTCTTATCGATTCACCGAGATCGATCAATTCACGTCGCCGTCCAAGATTGACATCTAGCAATGTGTCAAGGTAATTTATGTGAAGGAAAATGTCACGTGGTATGACAGAACCAATATATGTGTGGTTACCGTAGAAATATAATCCCTTCATCAGTATAACCCAATTGGTTAAGAGATATGGAAGAGCGTCAATCTCATTTCAACTAATTATATTATTCACCACAACTCTTTGTTGATCTAATTTAGTTATGATTGAAACATTTTCAACTCATAACTCTACCCCAGCCGAGGAAATTTATAGCAACTTAAGTAGGCAAAATACATGTTATAATCTCCTACTTTCCAAGGAGTGACGAATCCTCATATTAGACATTCACAATCTTCATATGATTCTCATTATACCCGTCGACGCCTTTTTGGTGACTCAAATCTTCGAGCCCCATCAAATGCTCGCCAAAGTATAGTGGTCATCACATAAGATTCTATGATGTCCTCAAGTTAAAGGACCAAATCCACAACCGCGCATAAGAGATTTACCACTGACGGTTGGATAGTTATCCACGTGGAATCTCTAGGCGGATCATCCAATGTCATGTTCTCATAACAATGCATTCATGTGTTCATTCAGATGTCCCTCTACATCTTAGCTTGTGAGATCAGCTACTTTCTTCAAAAAAAATGCAACACATGCTAGTCTATCCGCAATAATGATATCCCTATCTCATTATTACTATCACTAGGGATATTTCAAGAATAAGTTATTTATAACTTATTATAACTTATTGATAAGTACAATTTTGTACTATCTGGGCTCACAAAAATGGTCAATTATAAGTTCTTTTAGTTGTTTTCAGTTTAATTGCATGTGTTTTCTTATCAATTTAGGAAATAATCAAAGTCAAGTATCAATGGGATGAAAAGAGAGCAAAATGAAGACCATGGGACCTAATTGCTAAGAAATGAAACTTCAAGGGCTTGATGTGCAAATACCAAGGCGGGAAATTCAAACTCAGCACCAGAATAAACCATGCGATCGCATGGTGTTATCCTGGTGCGATCGCAAGAAGATGAAAAATCCAACAGAATGTAAAGTTGACCAACCATGCGATCGCAGGTACTAAAACCATGCGATCGCATTGTGCTAATCGCAATGTAAATTGTGCGAGACACCGATTCGATTAGAATTCTACCAGTCCATACAACTTTAACAACCAAACACACATTTGGAGATCTGGAGAGTATTATAAAAGGCAGAAGATAGACTTTTCATGGAGACTAATTTTAGAGGAACAAGATACAAGGCAAGAACGAAGATCAAGTCACGGAATCGAAGATCATCGAAATGAGATCACGGGTTGTATTTTTTACTTTTTGTTTTCCTTTCTCCCACCATGATGAATTCAATTCTTTCGTTAATTGAAGAAATCATGTCCATCTAATTTACTTTATCTAGGATGAACGATGAAACCTCACGCTTTGATTAATTAGCGCTTTTTCCTTTTTAGTAATTAATTGCCTGTGGATTGATTATTCTTTATTCGCTTCTTTATTATTTTAATGCTTGCACCATTAGAATATATTGTGATCTCAGATTGAAGTCGAGAGATTCAATATAGATTTAGCACGTGGTATTGAATAACATAGGGTCCAATAATAGATAGAGATTACTATTATGCTTTATGAAATCCATTTAGGCATTCTTGAGATTTTAATGCATGTGCTTATGCTCGAACCTTAATTAGAGATAATGAAGTTCGTGATAACATATAGATTTGATTGACCATCGAGAGAGGCTTTCGATTAATTTAGGGACGCCGATTTTCACCCAAGGTAATTAAAAGCTAAAAAGTGATTAACGGTCAGATAATTGAGTAGAACGTGTCGGTGGATTTGTGAATCCTAGTATTGTTAAACTTTAATTGCTTCTCATTTTTCGAGTTGCTTATTGTGAATTTCAATTTAATTAAAATAGTTAATTTAGTTTAGAATCTTAAGAATCAAAAATTGAATCTGTGTTTATTTCCATTGTTAAAATTTGAGTTGTGAAATTAATTGGTAATTTAGTATCTAGTCCTCGTGGGTTCGACACTTTATTTTATCACTATATTACTTGTCAACGATCCGTCCACTTGCGGGATATAAATCGCACAACAAGTTTTTGGCGCCGTTGCCGGGGACTAGTTTTATTAATTGCTACGTTAATTTATAATTTGGCTTTTAACAATTCTTTTTAGTATTAATTCTTTTTATTTTTATTTTCAATTCTTCGTGATCTTCTTTGAATTTTATCTGCTTTTCTAAATTTTCGGTGTTAAGTGTGTATCGTCGTGCAAAAGATCTTGATCTATTTGATTTAGATCCGTAAGTTGAACGGAGCTTTTCGCCCAAGACAACGTGAAATAAGAGAAAAGAAACAACAAAGAAAAAACACAATGGAGGATAACCAATCCAAAATCCATTACCCGCAGATGGCAAAATAATCAAGCACCAATAGCCCGACTGTTGAAGTTAATGAGCAAGATATTCTTATGGGTGAGTATATGATGCCACCGATTGTTGAAAATCGTCCAAATATAATATACCCGCTTTATGGACACGACAACTTCCAATTGAGGCCGGATGTGATCAACTTGTTCTCGAACAATCTGCTCTTCTACGGGATGATAGATGAAAATCCGCACTACCATATTTCTCGCTTGATGAATCTTGTGGAAACTTTAAATACCACGGTGTTAACGAAGAGGTATTGAAGATGAGGCTCTTTCCACATACATTGAAAGATAAAGCTCGAGAATGGTTAGATTCACTACCGCCTAGAAGCATCACAACTTCGGGTGATCTGATCCAGAAGTTCACACTGAAGTACTTTTCTCCAGCCAGAGTGAACAGATTAAAGTACGAAATCTCCAATTTCCAACAATCTGAGTTGGAAAACTTTCACAAGGCATGGGAAAGATTCAAGCAACTGCTCAGAAAGTGTCCGAGTCACGGTTTTCCTTTAGTAGCTCAGAACCATTTCTTCTACTCTGGTCTAGTTCCTAGCAGTCGTTCTTCAGTTGATTCTGCAGCAGGTGGCTCTATTCAAAATAGGTCTGCAGGCAACCTCCATGACTTGTTTGAAACAATGAGTGAACAATTTGTTATGTGGCCAGACAGAGGGGTACAAAGGAAAGAAGCAGGGGTACATGAGGTAGACTCAAATTCGCTTGTACTGGCAAAAATCGATGCATTGGCAAAACAGATGGAGACAATGAAATATTCTCATTCCGCTAATATGGTTCAGATGTCTCCACCAATCATGTGACATGCGAGGCAAACCATCAATCTTCTGAGTGCCCATTGACAAAGGTTGATATGCCTTCTCCGAGCAAGTTGCATATGCTCGAAATTTTCAAAGATCGCTGAAATAATCCTTATTCACGAGACTTACAATCCAGATGGAGAAATCATCCAAACTTCTCCTATGGCAATACTCAAAATATTCGAATCCACCAAATCAAGGGAGGCCACAAGAGAAAAAGGAGGATCGGAAGAAGCGGTCACGCGTATGGAATCTGAATTGAAGGAGATGCGAAAAGATGTGAGGATATTGCTATAAAGAATATGGAAAATCAGATTGGGCGGTTGGCTAAAATGTTGACCGAGCGACAACCGAGCACATGGCCAAGCAATACCGTCAATCCAAAGGAGCAAGTAAATGCAATTACCACAAGGAGCGAGTTCGCTTACTAAAGATTCATGTGACTAGACCGGTGTAGAAAAGGAAACGTGTCCGACAAAGAGAGAAAAACAATTAGATGCGAAATTGCACTGAGCGGGACTCTCCACCACTTATATTCCACCACCGCTTCGTCCCTCCAATCCCATTTCCTCGTAGGCTGCGAAAACACAAGCTAGACAAGCAATTCGAGAAATTTCTCGATGTGTTCAAGAAACTCCAAATCAACATTCCGTTTGCTGATGCTCTAGCACAAATGCCGAGTTATGCTAAATTCATGAAGAAAATCCTTTCAAATAAACGGAAGTTGGAAGAGTACGAAACTGTTATGCTTACTGAGGAGTGTAGTGCTATCTTGCAAAACAAGCTACCGCCAAAGTTAAAAGATCCGGGGAGTTTCTCTATTCCTTGTACTGTTGGTAGTTCTTTTTTCGAAAAAGTATTATGTGATTTAGGTGCTATCATTAACTTGATGCCTTATTCTATTTTAAGGCAATTAGGTCTCGGAGAAGTGAAGCCAACTACAATTTCACTCCAGTTAGCTGATCGGTCAGTTAAACGCCCACGTGGAGTTATTGAAGATATTTTGGTGAAGGTGGACAAGTTCATATTCCCACCGACTTCATTATCCTTGATATGGCAGAGGATAGAGATGTGCCACTTATCTTGGGGCGACCATTCTTAGCTACTTGGAAGAACCCTCATTGATGTGCAAAAGGGCACCGATGTTGAGATTGAATGAGGAGCAAGTCACTTTCGACGTGTTCAAAGCAATTCAAGATCCAAGCTCCTCCGAATCATGCTTTCGGATCGATATCATTGATCACGAGGTCGCTAACACATTTGCCTTGGAAAATCCTTCAAATCCATAGAAAGCGTGTATTATGCATTCTCAAGATGAAAATTCGAATCTCCGCTTCTTGAAGAATGTGCCGATATTTACAAAGAGCGAGCATGTTGAAAGAAGGAGTAGGTATATGGATCTGGGTACCACACTTCCTCAAGACCTCCTTCGGTCCAAAAGGCACCAATTCTCGAGTTAAAGCAATTACCTTCTCACCTTAGGTATGCTTATCTCGGAAATCATCCACTCTTCCAAATCATCATTGCGAACTCTATTGATCGTGATTAGGAGGATAAATTACTCCGAGTTTTGAAGAATTACAAATTAGCCATCGGTTGGACTATAGCGGACATCGAGGTATCGACCCGTCTTTATGCATGCACAAGATTCTAATGGAAGAGGCATATAAACCAACAAAGCAACATCAACGCAGATCGAATCCCCATTTGCAAGAAGTAGTTCGAAATGTGTTGAAACCGCTTGGACGCAGTATTATCTATCCTATTTCATATAGTACTTGGGTGAGTCCGGTCCAGGTAGTGCCAAAAAAGGGAGGGATCACAGTTGAGAAGAATGATAAAAAACGAGCTCATTCCAGTCAGATTGACCACCGGTTGGCGAGTTTGTATTGACTACAGGAAGTTGAATGATGCCCCTCGAAAAGACCATTTTCCTCTACCTTTCATTGATCAGATGTTGGAGCGATTGGTAGGTCATTCCCATTATTGCTTTCTTGACGGGTATTCGTGCTACAATCGAGATTCATATCGCCAGGAAGATCAAGAAAAGACTACCTTTACCGTCCTTATGGCACGCTTTGCTTATAGGCGTATGCCATTTGGCCTATGCAACGCCCTTGACCACATTTCGCTTGTATGATGTCGATCTTCTGGATATGGTCGAAAAATTCATTGAAGTTTTCATGGATGATTTTTCGCTTTTTGGAGTATCATTCGACGATTGCCTCAAAAATCGACCTTGGTACTTGACGTTGCGAGAAAACCAACTTGGTAATCGAATTGGGGAAAATGGCACTTTATGGTCCAAGAAGGCATCGTGTTGGGACACGAGATATCGAAGAAGGGCATTGAGGTCGACAAAGCGAAGATTCGAGTTATAGAGAAACTGTCTCCCAGACATCGCTTAAGAGAATTCGGTCTTTTCTAGGACATGCGGGTTTCTATAGACGGTTTATACAGATTTCTCAAAAATAACCAAACTATTGTGCGCTTCTTTGGAGAAAGATGCCAAGTTCGAATTTTCTATTGATCGTCTTAAAGCTTTCAACACTCTCAAAAATAGTCTAATCTCAAGACCATCATTATACCACCGATTGGGATCTACCGTTTGAACTCATGTGTGATGCAAGTGATTTTGCCATTAGAGGCGCTTTGGGCAACGAGAGCAAAAGTCATACATACCATCTATTATGCCACCAACTCTCAATGATGCTCGGATGAATTATGCCACTACTGAGAAGGAATTACTGGGTAGTAGTATTTGCCTTGAAAAATTTCGATCTTACCTCATTGGATCGAAGGTGATAGTGCACACAGCACTATGCAATACTGAAGTTGATCTTTTTTGCTAAAAAGATGCAAAGCCAAGACTTATTCGGTGGATCTTACTTCTCAAGAATTCGACTTGGAAATTAAAGACAAAAAGGGGTTGAGAACGTGGTAGCCACCACTTGTCAAGAATTGAGCGAGATTTGAAGGCAATGAGGAAGGTGAAATAAATGAGAAGTTTCCGGATGAGCGATTTTTGGGATAGAGCGGTTGGAGTGCACAGGTGGTATGCAGATTGTGTGAATTACCTTGCAAGCAATATCATGCCACCGGATTATGATCATCAACATCGAAAAAGTTCTTTTCGAACTTAAACACTATTTTGAGAAGATCCTAAGGAGATGCCTACGAAGAAGAAATGGAGACTGCCTTGGAGCAATGTCATTCTTCACCATACTGGAGGTCATTTCAGGGGCTACCAAAACAAAGCAACCAAAAGTCCTACAATCTAGGTTTTATTGGCCGACTTTATTCAAAGATGCCTACATCCGGTAAAAAATGTGACAGTGCCAAAGGACGGGAACATATCTCTGAAGCGTGAAATTCCCCTACTGAAGCATTCTAGAGGTTGAACTTTTCGACGCGTGTGGGTATTGACTTTATGGGCCCGTTTCCACCATCATTCTCAAATTCTTACATTTTGGTGGGTGTGGATTACGTGTCTAAATGGGTAGAAGTCAGTAGCCTCACCGACCAATGATGGCAAGGTGGTGGTGAACTTTCTCAAAAGAATATTTTTATGCTTTCGGGACTCCTCGCAATCAATCATCGGTGACGGGGAAAGCATTTTTTTCAATAGACAGCTTTGACACTCTTTTGGCAAAATATGGTGTGAAGCACCGTGTGGCTACTCCATACCATCCACAAACCAATGGGCAAGTGGAAATCTCCAACCGGGAGTTAAAAAGGATCTTGGAGCTTACGGTGAGTACTTGAGAAAAGATTGGTCGAGAAAATCGGATGATGCCCTTTGGGCATATCGAATCGCATTCAAAACCCCAATTGGAATGTCACCTTATCGCCTAGTTTTTGGGAAGGCGTGCCATTTACCGTTGAGTTGGAACACCGAGCCCACTGGGCATTGAGGAAGTTAAATTTCGACTTGAAAGAAGCCGGTGAGAAAAGACCGCTTCAGCTTGAATGAAATGGAGGAATATAGGTTCGAGGCTTATGAAAATGCCAAACTGTACAAAGAGATAACCAAGAATTGGCATGACAAAAATATTCAAAACGGTTTTTTTAGGACAAAAAGTCCTCTTATTCAACTCTCGACTCAAGCTTTTCCACAGAAATTGCGTTCATGTGGTCCGGGCCATTCACGGTGGTGAAAGTCTATCCACATGGAGCGGTGGAGGTGGCTCATGACACGAAGGGCGGTTTCAAAGTGAACGGACAAAGGCTCAAACATTACTTGAGGGTGACTTTTCAAATGAAAAGTCATTTACCGCTTTGAGTAATCTGGAGTGATCATCTGCGACAAAGTCGAGCTAACGACTTTAAACAAGCGCCAATGGGAGGCAACCCATTTTTCTCCCTTTTATTTACATTTTCGGCATTATTTCGGTTTTAGGAGTTCGAGCACGTTTTTGCACGTTTTAGGTTTAAGTTTTGGAATAGGTTTTAATTCTTAGATTTCGAGGACTTCATCATCATCATTTTGCATATGCACGCTTTATACCGTCTTAAAGTTATGTTTTAAAAAAAAAAATTGAAACAGGGGTTAGAACCATACGATCGAATGGTTCACTCCATTGCGATCGCATAGACTGGGCAGATTACATTCTGCCCAGATTTAACCTCTAGTGCGATCGCAACCCATTCACTCCATGCGATCGCATGGACTGCCAGATGATTTAAAAACCGGGAATTGACCTTTCATTTCAAAATCAACATTTTCTACTTCAAACATCCGATTTTTCACATCTCTTGATCTCCAACTCCAGAACACGCATCTTGAGCTTCAAATTACACAATCCAACATTCATTCACATCCATCTACATGAATTTAAACGGTAAGTTCAAATTTCTTTCAAGTTATTTTCGGTTTTTGCATTGTCTATTAGAAATTTCATGCTTTTTGATGAATGTGGAGGAATTGTTTGGTTAGATTAGGCTTGAATCGACTTGGGAAATATATTTGGATTGGGTTTTAGTTGATTAAGTTGGAAAAATTTTTGGTTTTGTTCCTTTCCCCATTGTTGTCATTTCTTTGAAGAACAACACATGCTTACATTGTGTTTGATAAAATGCCCCGACCAATTTCCTAGCCCAAATTGGCGGACACTAGACCTTAGGCTAGCTTTTTGATCAAATATCATCGTCTAGGAACATAAAATTTAGATTGAACACATGTTTGGCACGAAATAATACCAAACGTAACCATAGGGCTGCGGTACGCCATGGCGACCAGACGTGCATGCCACAAGACACGCTTCCATTAGCAACTTCGTCCACCATCCGTTTGGCCTTAACGACCTCGAAATAATGTGAAATTTGACTATGTGGTAGACCTTATCATACACTTTCATGCCACACTTGTCCGTTTCATTTTGCAATTTCCTAGATATATTTCTCGATACACCAAAGTAGCCTCGCTCATCATGTTTTTCGAATTTTTTTACCTAATGTGTCAACAAGTTTGGGGTTATATCTTGATCCATATATGTTTTCTTACACTTCTAACATATTTTTGTTCATTTTGCAGATTATGGCCTCGAAAGCGACCACCGACCGCCACCGAAAAAAAAAAAAAAGAAGGCTACCAATGGCACATCCAAGAGAGTTTCGGGTAGATACGGCAGACACCGCCGCCTCTCACCTTTATTTGTCCGAGGAGCACAAAGAGAGATTCACCAAGGCCGTGAGCCGGTGGACCATTTGGAGAGAGCGACGATTACACCGGACGACTTCCCTCATTCCGAGCTCTTCAACCTCATTGATGTCTCCGCCGATGGTCTAAGGTGGCGATATACTCGCATCCTATTTACTCCCAACTCGTCCCATGAGTTCTACACGAATTTCAACCAGAGATAGACATTCATGGGACGAGAGCACTACTGGGCGAGACTTGGGTCCGGGGCACATGGTTCATGTTTATCCCGAGGGTCATCAACAATTTCTATGGCCTATCCACGACGATGTTCACCCTCCGCCCAACATTTCAAGATATGGGCGAGGTGGCCCAGCTCTTATATGGTCGAGCGGATGCATGGCCACTACCCGGAAGGACTTGACGCGATGTCGACGCTGACTCCTCCTCATCCCGAACGTGTTTGTGAGCCACAACATCGACCGACCGCGCGCATCGCACCACCATTATTAATGCTAGGGGCTCGATTGCTTGCACCATCCGCTCACGGGAGGAAGATCGACCGGGAGTTACATCTACACCCCGATCGCCTTGCCGGCTTCCCGACGGACAAGAGGCACACGACCATCTTCCCAAAGACCGATCGGTGGTATCGTGCGGCAACGAACGGTCCCGATTTCATCGACGGAGCCGCTTGAGGAAAGGGACCTATCAACCGCTTTGCCTTGGAGAATGCCGACGGGCCACCGTGCCACGAGCTATGGGGGCTGCCCGGCCCAGCAGACGAGCACCCTCCCGAGGAGCGCCCCGCACACCCAGCCCACCCGTACCACTTGGAGATATAGCCGCCATGCTACATCGCCTCACCGGAGGGTCAGGTGGCGGACACCTGGCTCATTATCGCCACTCGGACCGAACTACGTGCAGTGCGGTGAGGAGTTGACGACTCTGCGGTCTCGAGTGGATGTAGTCGACACACTCGATCATCTATGGAGTTTACTCGAGTCAATCTTCCCAGAGCGTAGTCGGATTCGGCCGATGCGACTGTGTCAAGCGAAGACTGACAGGATGTACGGCAAGCTGGATGACATCCATGATCGATCTTCCGCCCGACACCCACGCCTCCTCCACCCATTGACCCTTCCACACTCCTTCTTCCCAAGACCTCCGATCCACCTCCCGAAAGTTCCTAAATTTTTATGTATTTCTTTATTTTACATGCGATTGGGGACAATGCACGCTTTTAAGTTTGGGGTGGTTGATAAAAATTTTGCTCAATTTGACATATTCATGATATTTGATGATATTGATTGTTGACTTAGTTCAAAAAAAAATTATTATTTTGTTTGCATGCTTGTGTGATATGAATAGCCTTGCCGGGCTAATGATGAAATTTTCGTTTAATTTTAGCTTTAAATCATGACTTGTGAACAAAATATATTGTTGTTTAAATGTGAGACTAATTAATCATATCTCGATATTGTGTTGTGTCGGCCAAATGATGATGATATGTAGCTATGTTGGTGCACTTAAGTTGAAAATAATAGGATACCTGTTTAAACCTAAAAATCATCATTCGTATCTCGAACAAATAACCAATATAGTGAGTGATTGTAGTGAGTAAGCTGTGATGGTGGCTATCTAGATTATGTTTGATTCCGTATATGTCGAAAAAATAAAATTGTGTAGAGCACTTTAGACCGCTTAGAGGAAACTAAGTGATGAACGAATGTTAGGAATCTAATCCCTCAAAGATGAACTTATTGCACGCAAAGAACAAGGCTTTTATTTTGATATAACTCATTTCGTAGCCTTTTTGACTCGAGTGATAAAGTCATTGACCAAAAACTCGTTACATGGGTCATTTAGAAAGCTTAATGGAATGAGTTTCGCATACGATTAAAT
This sequence comes from Forsythia suspensa, assembly GCA_023638005.1. Lineage (NCBI taxonomy): Eukaryota > Viridiplantae > Streptophyta > Magnoliopsida > Lamiales > Oleaceae > Forsythia > Forsythia suspensa. Next base: position 34,570,238 of record CM042666.1, read on the forward strand.
ATCTTATAACTCTTTTCATAGCCTATTTGACTCGAGTGAAAAGGCCCGTAGGGGTTTCTCAAAACCCGATGCCCTAAAGTTCAAAAGACTTGGGAGTCATCGGCCTAAAGCTCGTTGCAAGGGTCATTTAGAAAGCTTAATGGACTGAGTTCTACACATAAGATTAAAAAAAATAAAAAATAAAAAATAAAAAATAAAAATAAAAATAAAATAAAATTTCTTTGCAAAGTAACACCGAGATTAGATGACTAATGGGTTTGACTTACTTAGTAGAAAATTTCTCGGTCAAGAGTGCTCATAAATTGGAGAATCTTCATAAGTCTAGGTTGTCACAATCATTAGCTTTCTCAACCAAATTTCTAGAAAGAAAAGAATGTGAACAACCTTAGACCCGTAAATCTTGGAATTGTGAGAGAAAACAATTATTTTGGGGAAGTGTATCTTCTGAGAGGAAAGGAAAAATTGACCAAGTGGTTGGACTATCACCTCCATAGAATTTAAGTCGATCGGATGAACTACCCTCACACACGATTCAAGTATGTTTTAATTGGAATCACGTTTACAACCGTATAACCTGAACACTCATCATGAATTATAAGTTTTTCTTTTTACAAAAATCTTAAGCAAAACGGTAAGCTATTTATGAATTTTATTATTGCTTATTGCATCTAGTACAAGATTGTTTTTAATAGTTTATTCGAGGACTAATAATAGTTCAAGTTTGGGGTATTTGATAAGTACAATTTTGTACTTATCTCGGGCTCACAAAATGGTCAATTATAAGTTTTTTTAGTTGTTTTCAATTTAATTGCATGTGTTTTCTTATCAATTTAGGAAATAATCAAAGTCTAGTATCAATGGGATGAAAAGAGAGCAAAATGAAGACCATGGGACCTAATTGCTAAGAAATGAAACTTCAAGGGCTTGATATGCAAATACCAAGGCGGGAAATTCAAACTCAAAGACCAGAATAAACCATGCGATCGCATGGTGTTATCTGGTGCGATCGCAAGAAGATGAAAAATCCAAAGAATGTAAAGTTGACCAACCATACGATCGCAGATACTAAAACCATGCGATCGCACTCGGCTAATCGCGACGAAATTGTGCGAGACACCTGATTCGATTAGAATTCTACCAGTCCATACTACTTTAACAACCAAACACACGTTTGGAGATCTGGAGAGTATTATAAAAGGTAGAAGATAGACTTTTCGCGGGAGACGAATTTTAGAGGAATAAGATACAAGGCAAGAACGAAGATCAAGGCGCGGAATCGAAGATCATCGAGTCGAGATTACGGGTTGTATTTTACTTTTGTTTTCTTTCTCTGGACCATGATGAATTCAATTCTTTCGATAATTGAAGAAATCATGTCCGGCTAATTTACTTTATCTATGATGAACGATGAAACCTCACGTTTTGATTAATTAGCAGTTTTTCCTTTTTAGTAATTAATTGCCCGTGGATTGATTATTCTTTATTCAGTTTCTTTATTATTTTAATGCTTGCACACATTAGAATATATTGTGATCTCAGATTGAAGTCGAGAGATTCAATATAGATTTAGCACGTGGTATTGAATAACATAGGGTCCAATAATAGATAGAGATTACTATTATGCTTTATGAAATCCATTTAGGCATTCTTGAGATTTTAATGCATGTGCTTATGCTCGAAGCTTAATTAGAGATAATGAAGTTCGCATAACATATAGATTTGATTGACCATCGAGAGAGGCTTTCGATTAATTTAGGAACGCCGATTTTCAGCCAAGGTAATTAAAAGCTAAAAAGTGATTAACCAGATAATTGAGTAGAACGTGTCGGTGGATTTGTGAATCCTAGTATTGTTAAACTTTAATTCGTTCTCATTTTTCAGAGTTGCTTATTGTGAATTTCAATTTAATTAAAATAGTTAATTTAGTTTAGAATCTTAAGAATCAAAAATTGAATCATGTTTATTTCCATTGTTAAAATTTGAGTTGTGAAATTAATTGGTAATTTAGTATCTAGTCCTCGTGGGTTCGACACTTTATTTTATCACTATATTACTTGTCAACGATCCGTCCACTTGCGGGATATAAATCGCACAACACTTATATCTCACAATCACAACACCTTGTGATTAATAAGTTACTATGAACTTTTCTTCTGGACTCTATTATTTTAAATAATAATAGATATGCTATTAAAATGTAGACAAAATATTTAATTAATAAAATTGTTCATACACTTCGATGTCTAACAAAGAGTATATAAAATGTCCCATACAAACTAGATTCAATCACTCATGTATCTAATATCAATAGATTTAGCACGACTATCATGCTTGTGCTGGGACAACGGCTTTATCAAAGGATTTGCTACATTGTCCTCAGTTGGGACTCTTTCTATTTTTATGTTATTTCTCAAGATTATCTCCCTAATGAGATGATATCGCCTCAATATATGCTTGGATCGTTGATGAGACCTTGGTTCCTTCGCTTGTGCGATGGCTCCATTGTTATCACAAAGAGATATTGGATCAACAATGCTAGGAACTACTCCAAGTTCTGAAATGAACTTCTTGATCCGCATCGCTTCCTTTCTTTGCTCAAGCGGCTATATATTCGCTTCGTAGTTGAATCGTGATGCTTTCTTGTTTGGAACTTTTCCAACTAACCGCACCACCATTTAGAGTAAATACATATCTAGATTGAGATTTGCTATCGTCTTTATCAGACTGAAAGCTAGCATCGGCATAACCTTGAACTCTAAGTTCATTTCCTCCATAAACCAAGAACATGTCTTTAGTCCTTCTTAAGTACTTAAGGATGTTCTTGATCATGATCCAATATTTCTCGCTAGGGTTCGCTTGGAACCCTTGTGACACTCAAAGTATATGAAACATCCTATTTAGTACATAGCATGGCATACATGATAGATCCTATTGTTGATGCATAAGGAATTCTATCCATGCGATCTCTTTCAATTTGTGTCTTTGGACACATCTCTTTTGAGAGATAGATCCCATGCCCGATGGGACAGAGTCCTTTCTTAGACTATTCCATGCTAAATCTTCTCAAGATTTTATCTATATACGTAGATTGAGATAGGCCAAGCATTCTATTAGATCTATCTCTATAGATCTTTATTCTGAGAATATACGCTGACTCTCCTATATCTTTCATGGAGAAATTTTTGGATAACCACAATTTTACTGATTTTAGCATTAGGACATCGTTTCCTAATAATAGTATGTCATCCACATACAAAATTAGAAATACGACTTTACTCCCACTAACTTTTTTATACACACATAGTTCATCTTCATTCTTGATAAAATTAAACATTTTGATTTTCTCATCAAAACGAAGATTCCAGCTCCGAGAGGCTTGCTTTAATCCATATATAGATTTCTGTAGTTTGCATACCTTGTTTGGCTCTGTAGATTCAAAACCTTCGGGTTGTGTCATGTACACATCCTCACTAAGATTTTCGTTAAGGAATGCGGTTTTAACATCCATCTACCAGATCTCATAATTATAGTATATTGCTATCGCAAGCAGAATCCGAATTGATTTAGACATGGCTACTGGTGAGAAAGTTTCATCAAAGTCAATTCTTTGTCTTTGCTTGTAATCCTTTGCAACCAATCTTGCCTTGTAAGTATGAACATTACCATCTATGTCAACCTTTTTCTTGTAAACCCATTTACAGCCAATTGGTTTTACCCTTCAAAGTGGGTCAATCAAGGTCCAAGCCTTTTTTTCATATATGGAGTTCATTTCAATTCCATGACTTCCTACCATCTCTTTGAGTCAACATTTGACTTCGATTCTGCATAAGTAGTAGGTTCATCTTCATTGATTAGCAATGCATCATTGGTAATTAGGAGATCGTATCTCCGAGGAGGACAAATGACCCTACTCGACTTACGGAGAGCTGCTGTGTCCTCGGAGACTGACGGTTCCCTACTTCCAATATGTGCCTCATCAAATGCAGGCTCAATTATTGGCTCATCTAATTGGTCTATATTTGTGGTTTCTCGAACCTCTCTAAGATCTACTTTGCTCCCAGTGGTCTCTCTTAGAATGAACTCTTTCTCTAAGAATACGGCATATTTCGATTCGATGACTTTCATCTCGATGGGATTGTAGAAATAGTATCCAGTAGTTTCTTTTGGATACCCCACAAATAAGCATTTATCAGATTTAGCTCCTAGCTTGTCTCGATTCTCGCGACTTCACATAAGCGTCATGATCCCAAACTTTCATGTACGAAAGATCGGGTCTTTTTCCTTTCCATAACTCGTATGGAGTTTTATCGACTGATTTAGATGTGACACGATTTAGTGTGTGACATGCAGTGTTAAGTGCATATCTCCAAAACAATTTTGGAAGAACTGCGCGAATCATCATTGATCGCACCATATCTAGTAAGGTGCAGTTTCTCTTTTCTGATACACCATTTAGTTGTGGTGTATACGGTGGAGTCCACTGCTAGAGAATCTCATTCTCTTTTAGATAGTTTAAAAACTCACCCTTCAAATATTCTCCACCTCGATCAGATCTAAGTGTTAGAATATTTTTCTTGGTTTGCTTTTCTACTTCTTCCTTGAATTCCTTGAACTTTTCAAAGGCTTCATGCTTAAATTTCATCAAATAGATGAAACCATATCTAGAATGGTCATCTGTAAACGTGATGAAGTAGGAAAAGCCACCTCTAGCATATGTAGACATTGGTCTACATACATCAGTATGTACGAGTCCCAAAATGTCTGCAGTCCTGACTCTTTTTCCAGTAAATGGAGTCTTGGTCATTTTGCCCATCAAGCATGACTCACATCTATCAAATGATTCATAATCATTTGAATCCAAGTATCCATCTTTATGTAACTTGGTGATGCGTTTTTTATTTATATGACCCAGTCTGCAATGCCAAAGGTATGAGTTGTTAACCTTATTACCTTTATGCCTTTTGTTGTCTATACTCATTATGGACATTCCAAGTCTAGAATATAGATGCCATTAAAAAAATTCCCACATCTATAAAATACATCATCAAGATATAAAGAACAACGTTTATCCTTAATCTTAACGAAAAACCCATCCATGTCCAAACATGAAATAGAAATGATGTTCTTAGTAATAGCGAGAATGTAATAGCAAGAATGTAATAGCGCCTCTTAATTCTAAAACAAGGCCAAGGCAACGGTAAAAAGTATGTTCCTACAACCAAGGCAACAAACTCTTGCTCCATTCCCAACGCGTGGTCTACTTCTCCCTTTTGCGATAATCTCATCGTTCTTTAACTCCCGCATATTTGTGCAAATATGAGATCCACATCCGGTATCTAATACCCAAGAAGTCAAGGAGTAGATAAATTAATTTCAATGAAAAGATACCTCAAGTAGAAGCCTCGAGAGACTTCTTTCCCTTCAAGGTAGCGGGTATGCCTTGCGCTTCTTCTTCCAATGTCCTTTGTTTCCACAAAGAAAACAAGGATCATCATACTTGAATTTTGTCTTGTCTCGCTTTGACTATTTTTCCAAAAATTTGGCCTTCTTGGATCCTTTTTGAAATGTCCTTTTTGATTTCTTCTTAGTGCCCTTAGAGGTATCAATAGCCAAAATTTGCCCCTTCCCCTTGTTTATATTGGGCTCAACAGTCTTTAGCATGTTCAGCGACTCAAACAGGGTACATTGAATCTTATTCATGTTAAAGTTCATGATGAACTGTGAAAAGCTATCAGGTAGGGACTGTAGAACCAAGTCAATACTCAGCTCGTGGTCCATGGCATAACCTAATTGGTTTATTTTTCAATGTAACCAATCATCTTCATACATGAGCACCGATCAAGATCCTTCGCCATCATACATTTGTATAACTTTTGGATGTCTCATACCGCTCGGTCTAACGTGATTGCTCATCATACATCTCTTTGAAATGAATTATAATGGTATAAACATCCATACCCTCGTGTTGCTTTTGTAACTCAAGTGACATAGCTGCAAGCATCACACATGTTGCAGTATTTTCGTCATCGTTGTGTTTATTATAAGCCTATACTTCCTCCGGCGTAGCCTCCTCGATAGGAGCTTCCGGCATAGGTTGCTTAACGACATATCCAATTTTTTCATGCTTGAGAACAATTCTCAAATTGCGGTGCCAATCCGAGAAAATTTGGCCCTTGAAAGTTTGTTGGCATCCAATATGCCTCTTAAATTCATGTGGTTACTCATGATTCAATACCTGAAATAACAAGATAGAAAATTAATTAAATATAGAAAATTAATTTAATTATGGACTTGTATTAAATTAATTGTACTCCCATCATGTTTAAATTGAATTAATGACCCTTAAACATTAATCAATAGAACCGGTCATATTTCCAAGAGGCTAGGATCCTTTTGTTTTATTAGAACCTTGAGCGACTCAACAAGCTCTAATAAAACATCCAGGTAGATATTCTATCAATCACATCTCCATGTGACTCCTAGATCATCAAGTAGACAACTTATTGTCGTACATATTTTATGTGTTTTACTTGATTGTGCCCCTAAAATTTTATTTCCTTGAGCGACTCAACAAAAAATAAAATTCTAGTTAAATTCGACCCATTGTTCAGAAACATCGAATGTTTCATAGTGATAAACATATCTATAAGGGAGCAGCCTTGAGCGACTCAACAAACTGACATCGATAATAGACTCTGGTTTTTCACTATAACAATAGAAGGCACCTTGTATTAACTATTTAATACGAATTTAATATTTTGATAAAGAGGGGTTTGTCTCATCACATTTATGCATATTAACTAACATCCAACATGCAATCAATCATACATAAAAATAATTGTGGATGATTATGAACTTTATCTATCTAATCTTCCTGAGCCAAAAGGAAGATTAGTCGGTCAATTCCTAAGGGACGTTGCATTCATTCATCGAATGCTAAATACAATCATCTCCATTTCCTGCTGTAATATATATCCTATACAAGTTGCTTCCTTGTGGCCCATCTGCAACAAATATCTGTTGTGAAAATAATGTGATTGCAAGTGCACAATATCGTTAACAAGTAATAAAGTGGACTTTTTGAGTCCGAATTATCGTTCCCACGAAGACTATATTATTTAGATACTAGTTAAATTAATTAAAGTGCTAGTCTATTGACAACAATGTAAAATCAATTGAGTTGAAAGATTTAAGCTAGAACTTTAGATTTTTCGAAAATAATAATAAGGAAAACTATCAATACTTAATAAAATATGATGGTTGAAGCGTTTGGACAAACGAATTCACCTAGTTATCCTCTCTAATTTCTCATCTCAAGATTTATTCCTAAAGTTGTATTCGGTTGAATTCACAAATTTAACCTAATTTACCTCTCTCGAGTTCAAATTAGTCCTATCTAATTAAGTCAACTTAGGCGTCGTAATTGTCCTTAATTAGATGCATTAAATCTCCTAAGAATTCAATTCAAGACCGTGACAATAACAAAAGCGTATCTCTACCTTTTATCCAATTGCCAGATTTTACTACGTGGTCTAGATTAATAATTTACCTCTCGGTTCATTACAATCCACAAATCAATGACAAATAATGGCCAATTATCTCAAGCATTAAGAAAAGAAGTAAAATCAAATACTTAATCAATTTATAAATCAAAACTTTGAGATTCGAAATTAAAGAATTAAACTTAGGCTACATCGTTCATCCAAACATTAAATCTAGCTATTCATGACTCGGGAGAAAGAAAAGATGAAGAGAAGGAAAGACATAACCGGATCTTGAAAATAATAGAGGAAGAGACGTTGAATATCTTGCACCAAGAAATCTTTGTCTTCAAGCTCCAATCTTCAATTCCGTCTTTGTTCTTTGTCTCTTTGTATCTCTCTCTCTCAATATGATTTTTACAAGATTTTTCGACCCTCAATTATGAGTGTATAACCCATATTTATAGTTCTCCCAATAAGCCCTAAAAGATCCCTAAAATCGTGGGTTACAAGTTTCCAAATTGCTTTAGGACTCAAAAAGGAAATAAAATAACAAGAAAATTTCATTGCCGAGATTTGGCACGGGAGAACGCCTGCATATTCCTGTGAACGCCTGAGCCAATATTTTAGCCTCACCACTTCAAATTGAAGTTGGGTGTTCGCCAGACTTTGAGTTGGGCGCTCACCCAACTATAATTTCTTCATATTTGCACCGTGGTCCTTCAACTTTTAATTGTAGTCATCTTAGTCCTCTTATTTCTTCTTATATTTCAATTTAGTCCTCTTTTATTTGCAACCCAGTCCTTCAACTTTTGGAGGTTTGCAAGTTGATCCCCATCTCCAAGTTTTCGTATACTTTTAGTCCTTTTCGCTTATTTTGCTTTGTTTTTCTCCAATTCCATCCGATCTTGGGTTTTGACCGAAATAATTAAATCAACATATAATTAAGTAAAAAATCACTTAAGAGCACTTACAATAGTCCACTTTTAATGGTCTAGATAAGTGTAAAATAACACTTATCAATATCCTATACTAGTTGGTGTGCAGCGAAGCCCGGATAAATGAACACGCAGGTCCATATTAAATAAAGAGTTCAAAACTCAATTAAATAAATAATAGGCACGCAGGCCCATTTAATTAAATAATAGCATCGCAGGCCCAACCAATAATGATCAGAAATAATTAACCATACAACCAATCACATGAGTCGAGTCCATAATCATCCACTAAACATCTATTTTAATATCTAATATTAAAAATATATTAATTTCTAAATTTGCAACTTTGACAGTATAAGTCTAAATTTTTTAGACATTTTGAAACGGACTAGAAGGAATTAAATAATTAATCAAATTAATTAATTAATTTTTCAACAATAAAATTAATCAATTAATCTAATTAATCAATTAATTTTATTCATAAAGAGAAATTTTCAAAATTTATTTTATCTTCCAATTTAAAGTCATACCCTAAATTGAAAACAAAATTTGTATAGGGTCAAAATTATAATTTTATAAAGTAATAAGTTAAAGTTTAATCTGGTCAGAAATTCAAAATATGGTTTAAAAATAATTTTAATTTAATTTTGAATATTTGACCAATATTAAATAAATTAATAATTACAATTTTTCCAAAAAATTAAAATTGTATTTATGACCCTATTCTTAGAAAATAAAAATTGAGGACTTATTGTGCAATTTCGAAATTACACAATGAGTCATTGATTAAAAAGAAATCTGTGGGCTTTATGTGCAATTTTTGAAATTGCATAAAAGAACCCTCCTTTTATTTTAAACATCGAGACTTCTCATGCAATTTCAAAAATTGCATGAGAGATCCTTTTCTTTTTTTTTAAATTGGAGGCTTCTTATACAATTTTCAAAATTGCACAAGAGCCCCCCGCCTCCAACAATCAGCCAGAATCGATGCAAAACCCAGAGTTTACCAGAAGTCGGCGCCGCTTTGTCACGGCCAATGACCATCAGATCTCTTGGCGGTGGTCGCGTCGGTGTTCTAACACCGCCGACCATCGCCGTTTGTCGTTGAACGAAGCAGAAAAAGTCGCCGTTCGAAAATCGAACTATCGCCGTCGCTCATGGCAGCGACGCGATGGCGCCGCCACCACTTGAAATTTGCTGCGGCGACCACCGATTTCGAGGTGGTAGCCGCTTTCTTCAACCACGATATACTGCTCCTAGCTTCCAAAGCCGCCGCTACCGATCGATTTTTGGCCGTTAATTCTGTTCCCAAATAAACCTAACACAATTTCATATTCATTTTCAAAAATTCATAATTTTATTTCTTCACAAATCTCAAATTAAATTAATACATCAATAACAATTATTGTTCGTTTCATCATAGCAGTATAACGAACTCTAACAAGTAACAAGGTAGTCTCTGATACCACTGTAATGAATTGAGGTATACATGCACAGTAGAAATTAAATGCACAATTCCTATAAGCCCGGATCAACCTTGTACTTAAAGAGAATTCGTGATAGGATTTTACCTTGATGAACACCGTGAAATCTGATTCTCTGATTTGTTGAAAGTGAGATCTTCTATACCACAGATGTCCAGATGTCCAGCCTCCAATGGTGATCTACACAGCAAGAACAGATCTGAACTTCACAATCAAGAACATATGAAAGCGGAACCCTTTGGGAGTATTTGTGTCTTGGTTGTCTTTTACATGTGCTAGCAAGTAATTAAAGATCAACTCTTAATCCTAATGTGTTGCGCCTTTGTATTTATAGGCGGGGCTAACTCTAACCTTAGTTCTAGTCCAACTAGAACTCATCAATAATCAGGCCCGATTAAATAATCTTATTAATAAATTTGGTCCAATGAGTAATTAAGTCCGACCCAATTAATTGGACCTTGGACATTAATTCTTACAGATTGCACATACTAAATTTGTGTATTCTAAACTCGATCTCTCACAAGTTATTCATGAGATCCCTATTTCTCTGTGTTTGTAAGATGCGATGGATTTATCGTGACTAAAAATGATTTTTTAGGGACCTAATGGATCCGCTGATTTTTTCAAAGTTCAAAGCATTCCTCTCCAAGGTATTATATATCCAATCTGCAAAATGTTCTTGAATTATGCATGAAATTATTTGCTTCTAGCTGCTGTGTTATATCCCTTTTTCTGTTTCTTTTCTTTTTTTTTTCTTCATTTTATTACAAACATAAAAAAAAAGTAGTTTTAGTTTTCTAATTAATTCTATTTTGTTGCTTTCTTGTTTTGTTGTTTTGTTTCTTTAGATTCAAATTCTTCACCAGTTTTAGACTTTCTAATAAATATTTGCTACTCTTAGTACAACTAACTTTTAATTGTAGTACGTTCATCTAACCATCCAATATTTGACATGAAAACAGTAAAGCCTAAATGGAGTATTAAGCTTTATAATAGTGGCTTTTACTACCGTAATTACCCACCAAATATCCAAATATGTTTAGCAGTTGAAACTACCTAATCTTTTGATAAAATCATTTGTGTAGTAAAAAGTTGTTGTATGTTATATCTTTTGCAAACTTTGTTTTTGTATGCTATTTAATATGTTTTGTGGGTTGTTTTAATTTCTTGTAGAATGAGATGCTTGTTAAAACGGATGAATATTTTGTAGAAGGGGCAAATAAGCAACAACTTCCTGATGATACTCATTTGGAAGAGATCTCTAATGACGATCCAGATGTTGGACTGAAAATCATGATGTTCGTTCTAGGCGTGAAGCCTGGACGTCAAATTCGTGGATTGAGAGATGGTCGTCTTCGAGAAATTATTACTTCTTCCAACGTGCGCCATATGAAGAAGGAGCTAGAAGAAAACCGTGCTGCTCGAAATGCAATTGATGCAGCTCGAACTGAAATAGAGTAAAGAATGAAAAGTAAATTGAATATTGTTGGGCAACAATTCAATTCTACACTGCAGTCTTGGCATATTCTATGCAACAACTATGTAGACAAGTTCCTGGTTTCAATGTACCGTCCTTTACGCCATTGTCAATAGAAGATGATGCTATTAGCGATGAAGAGAACGACTTTGATGAAGACAACAATCTTGGTAAAAATATGTAGCATATCTAATTTACAAGGACAAGGAGTTATGTTTTGTTAAAATACATTATAATTGATAGAGTTTATACTCTTTTTAAGTTTAGTTTAGTGAATGGTTTCTATTTATATTTTGTTACAATGTTATATATTGATTGACACTGTCTTAATTTAATTTGTAGTCTTTTTTGCATCTTTATATTATTTTGAAGAAGGTAAAAAGAATTAACATAATATAAAAATTAAATATATAAAGATAAATAATTTCTCCCTACAAATTTTATTTGTTGGAAAAAATAATTTACTTAGCCTACAAATACAATTTTTCTACAAAATATCATTTGTAGAAAAAAATTAGAACTTGGCACACAAATTTTTTTCAACACAAATATTTATTTGTAGAGAAAAGTACGATTTAGCCGACAAAATAATTTTTGCCTTGTACATACACAAACTAATTCGTGGATGAAAGTAACTTTATCAGACGAATAATTTTGTCGAGAAAGAACTTAGACGACAAATTGTATCCGTCTCTAAAAGATTTGTAGGGAGAGACTTTAGCACACAAATTTCAACCATTTGTCGTCTTATACATTTCCTTACGATGTTTGCCCTACAAACGTCCCTACAAAAAAATTTCATCGGAAAAGATTTTTCCCCACAAAAAATAACATTTCCCAACAAATTTATTTTGTATGCAGAACATAAATTTCTTGTAGTGAATAAATCCTTAAGAATGACCAAAACTAACATCGCACGTACTTATTAAAATTCTATTTATCTTGGATCTTTCGATCAATTTAGGAATGAATTAAACTAATAACCAAAAAGATTAAGTGGCGTCACCATTAAGCTCACACGCATCCACTAAGTCTTGGAAGGGGTTGAGTGAAGAAGAAGAGGGTTGAAGTCACGGTTCAAGGTCCCTAGATCAATCCGGTCATCCTGAAGATCGATCCACTGAGGATGATTGCTCGCACAATGAGCTCTTGCTGTTCATTTCGTAGGATTTTTATCCACGTCTCAAGACTCCTTATTCTCTAGTTTGTCACATAAACATCAAGATAATTCACACCTATCAAATGAGGAAATAAATCTGACAATTTACTTTAAAACAAATATTAATCTGAAAAATCTAAAAATAAATCAACCCATTATTTATTATCATATCTACAAAAGGTTACACAATCCACACCAGTGACTACTAATAAACTTAACTGCATCAGCATGCTTCACTCAAGTGTTCCTGATAACTTACAATTGCGCTGGAAAATTAGAGAAATGAAAACTAAAAAGAACAAACCCATCTCATATACCAAATATCTTAACTTACTATACAACAAACTTTTCACATTACAATCTCTGGCTTCAAAATGCTAGATTTGATCTCTTTGTGAGGCAAAACCACGCCTCCGTTGCTGTAAATTTCATCGCCAACATGAACATCTTCTCCAAGGATTGTCATGTTCTCCACACGAGCCCACTGCCCAACAGTCGAGTGCCAGCCGATGATGCTACTCGAAATGCAAGCATGTTTCTTGATGCGGACCCCGCGCATTACCGTGCATCGAGACAGTCTAACACCCGATTCAACAACACAACCCGGCCCGATTGCAACATCGGGTCCAATCAAGCATCCTTCCCCAATTTTGGCACTCTCGTCCACCAGAACATTTCCGATAATATGATGTCCAGAAGCCAACTTGGGAGACGATTTCTTCTTCAAGGAGTCCAAGTAAAGTCTCAGGCCAGTGATGTAATCCCTTGGTTGTCCAATGTCCATCCAAAACCCAGGCAGGACCATTGCAAAGAGCTTCTTTTCTGCTGCAATATTCGGGAACACCTCTTTCTCAATGGATGTGGGGCGTAATTCAATACGATCAAGAACTGAAGGATCCAGCAAGTAAATGCCAGCGTTGATCTTGTTACCCACAAATAATTTTGGCTTCTCAACAAATCTCTCCACTTGTCCAGTTGAATCTTCCATAACAACGACGCCATATTTTGAAGGCTCGTCCACCTATATTATTAAAAAGTTTTAACTTCAATTAAATCTGACTTCCAAAATAAACCTCCAGAAAATTTAACTTGGGACTAATATTCAACAGGACCTTACCTTGGTCACCATTATGGAAGCCTCTCCTCCATGGGATTTATGGAATTCAATCATCTGTTTGAGTGGGTATTCGCTGATAACATCGCTGTTGAGAACAAAAAAGGGCTCACCAGAATCATCAATCAGTTTATCCCTAGCCAGAGCGAGGGGACCTGCAGTTCCGAGTGGCTCAGTCTCTTGTGAGCATGTAATCCTGATCCCAAGTTTCTTCTCAAAGTCTTTCAAGAAGTTCAGCATTACCTGCAAAAAGAAGACCAACTTTCGTTAATGACTCCTGTTTTTTACCTGATGTCCAATTAGTATTAGTGGATGAAGAAGAAGAGAATGAGAATGTAAAGCAGTTTACCTCTGGCTGATAATTGATAGCTAGGACTACTTCAGTCACTCCAATAGCCTTGAGAGCCTCTATCTGGTTCAGTGGAAAATGTCATAGTTAACATAACATACACAAAGTTAGGTGTGGGGGTGATGGAGGGGGGTAGGCAGAAAACATACATGCACGAGAACAGGATGTACCACAACTCAGATACCAAATCATTAACACAGATCAAAGGTTTAGTAATATTCATGTTTCTCAACACATCTTCTCAACCAGAAATTAAACTATAATGTAAACTTTTTTTATATTAGTCTATTTTCTAAAGATATTGCTAAACCTCTGATTCTGAATAGCAGCTGGTTCAAGAAAGCAACTTCCACTCACAAAATTTTGAAACTGGAGACATAGGTTGGTATAGTATGTAATAAGAATGACAAGTCTAAATTGGAATACCCTGCTGAAATTTGTTTACAATCAAGATTAGTAAACCTGGAATGTGCATATTCAAATATATACTCTTTAGCAAGGTCAGTGGGAAATTAAAGAGATGACTATAAGTAAGAGTACATATAATTCAAACTATACAAAGGTGAAAACAAAATGGATCCAAAATATAATACCTGATGCAAGATCATGGGCTTGTTAGCAAAGTCAACAAGAGGCTTTGGGACACTGAGTGTCAATGGCCTCAATCGAGTACCAAACCCTCCAACTAGAATTAGAGCCTTCATCCTGAGACTCAGATGATCTCCTTTGTTGTATTAAGGAAACAGCCTGAATTTCAATCTGAGTGTTATGAGGATAAAATAAACTAAAACATGTTAAAAAATGAAGTCTAGTCTCTCGATGTTTATGCACAGGAAAAGGAAGAAGGATGCAGCTGTACGTAACTCAAAGTTGACATCTGTAATGGGATATGATGATAGATGTCTCATTTTCATGAAAGTTGCCGGTCATTCATGTCCGTTTTCAATGAAACTCACATGAATGTGCAGGTGCAAGGAAGAGTTAAGAGATCAGGAGTAAGAAAGAAAAGATGATGAAAAATTAAAGTTGCGAGGAAACGACAATTTTTCGCATACGCAGCATAAGACGACATAAAGTACTAAAGATGCTGGAGAACGTGTACAAAAGGTTTAGCTGGAATGGAAACAAACTTCCAGCTACACCACAGGCCGGATCTTTGAATGAGAGTGATAAATCCACTGAACTTTATAGCGAATTTCCTGCTTTAGACTAAAAAGAGTGCACCACAATACATCGCATGCTATAGAAGAGAGTCGAAGTAAGTTATATAATACAAAAAACTAAGCTTCATTCCCAATAAATTTGGAACCGGCTAAAAGTATGTTATATGTTACTGCAGTAAAAATGAAACTCTAGTATAAATCCTTCCTTTTTATAGTGCAGAAGAAAGTCGTGTTTCATCGAATGGGAGCCTTGGAACAAGAATTCCTAAAAGATCTTTCCAAAGTGTCAATGAAGATATTTCAAATCGTATCTCAAAATTGTTAGAGGCTGGGCTTCTGATGTGGAAATTTAGACAATTAATTCTCAAAAACTCCTAGATGATATGATCTATTGCAGTAATTCCGAATCTAAGGGTACTGGATTTAAAAAAAAAAAAAAAAAAAAAAAAAAGATTTTCAGTCTGTATTAAACTAAGGGTTCGTTTGATTACACCATTTTCTATGGAAAATATCACATCCGGAAAATAATGTCATTATAGGAAAATATTTTCCTCGTTGTTTGATACAAGATAGAAAAGGAAAATGAATTCTAGACTACAATCACTTGAAGCATGAATTTGGCCATTTTGATTGAAAATATTATCTCACCATTTTGGTGGTTTTTATTTTCCTTTTTACATGGAATTTTTTTTCTTTTCCACCTTTCCAATCAAACACTCCCTAACTGAAAAAAACTGATAAAAATTAACAGTTGGAGTTTGATTACTACTGAGGAAAGGAAACAAAGATCAAGTGGATAACTTTTCCTTCCAATGTTAAATTTCTTCTTAACCAATAGTTTCAAAATTCTTATAAATCACATTAACCAAGAAATCGTTGACCTCCAAGATTTCAAGCACCAAAACTAATAATCCTCATTGACCAAAAAGGATAGGCAGATTTGGACAAAATTTAATGCGACTCTCTACACAATCATCGAGCAAGATGCACCAAGGTTAGTTTTACAAATCGTGGTGGCAAAAAACAATGCTAAATTCATCAAAACAATGAAAGTAGGTGTTTCAAATCATGATAAATTATTAATAATATGAATTCATACTTTTAGGAGAAAAAAAGGAAAATGATGAGATTGTGATTCGGAACTATAAGTCCAAATTGACTGGACAATGTGAAAAATATCATAAACACCAGATCCAAATAAATACAACATATTGAATGCAGCTAAGACGTGTTATTCAACAATTAATCCAAAAGCCCTTTCTTTTTTCTTTTCTAAAACTCCAAAAATCATAAAAATGCTTCCAAAACAACAAAAATGAGGAGATTACATCAGCACTGCAAGACTAGTTTCCAAAATGACCATTGAGATTCAAACTAAACGAAAATCTGACTAAAACCCAGATGATAATGCCTCAAAACTAAAAAACCCAGGTAAGAATTAAAGCAAAAAATGCACCTCTTGGATCAAAGCAGATCTGTGGTGACTTGAGAAGCGAGTCAACTCTGAGTTCGAGTCATAGATTTTTTTTTTTTATTTTTCCTCACTTTTGACAACCCCCAACGATTGGTTATATCGTCAGGGTGTCTCTCTTCCCCTCTATCGCTCTATGTGTTTATGTGTGTGATGGATAAACAGAATCTGAATCTGAAATATTAAGGATGAATATATATAGATACAGCTATTGACACACCTGTAGACTCCTTTTTTACCGTCCAAGAAAACAGTACACGGTTGGTTTCGATTTACGAAACTTCTTCTTTTTTCTTTTTTATCCGTAATTGATGTACTTGGACAATATTATTTAATAAAGGGTTAATTAAACTAATGGTCCCTCATTCTTTCAAGTTTGTAACGATTTTATCTTCATTCTTTTTTTAGTAAATATCATCCTCATTCTTCCATTTATACTCATGGATTTTGTCCCATGATCACTATTTTTCACTATTCTCACATTTCTTGGACAATTTTACCCATTGACTTAAATAAATTAAATGATAGAAAAAGCAAACACAATATAAATATTACAATTGGACTCTCAACCTTTTCAAAAGTACAAATAAATCCTAAACTATTTTATTTTATACGGATAGATGTTCTTCTCCAACAAAAATGAATCATTTTTTCCAACCCACCCACCCATGTTCTACTCACTCTCTCTCTGGGGATGGCAATTTGCCCCGCCCCGCTTAGAATTTCCCCGCCCCGGATAATCGGGTATTTGGGGCGGGCACGGAGCGGGAATAATGTCCCCGAGTCGATTTCGAGGCAGGTTCGGGACGGGGCTACTCTGCCCCGGACCCGTCTCAAATTTTTTTTTTTTTAAATTTTAAAATATTTTGATGAAATAGGTGTTGAAGGAATCGAACTTGGGTTATGAACATTGATTTACAATTCCTAACCACTACACCAAAACCTATTAATTTGTATTTTTTTCATTTTGTTTAATAAACATATTATACACAATTTGTTTTTTAAATTCTAACCATACCATTTAGAATTAACTTTAATTTCCCATTTCATAATTCATAATTTCCCTCAAAGAAAATCACGTTTACCAAAAAAAAAAAAACTCAAGCAGCAGAAGTTGCCCCGCCTGCCCCGCCTGCCCTGCCCCGTCTCCTGTCCTGAACTGGTACCCGGCCCGGGATGAAAAATTCTCTACAGTATGGAGATGAAAATTTTCCCAGGGGCGGCCCCGAACTCACCCGTCCCATACCTCTCTCTCTCTCTCTCTCTCTCTCTCTACAAAGCCCACTTCTCGCCGCGAAAATAGAACCCACCGAAACTATCGCCTTCATCA
This sequence comes from Forsythia suspensa, assembly GCA_023638005.1. Classification (NCBI taxonomy): domain Eukaryota; kingdom Viridiplantae; phylum Streptophyta; class Magnoliopsida; order Lamiales; family Oleaceae; genus Forsythia; species Forsythia suspensa. The sequence continues at coordinate 34,588,204 of CM042666.1, forward strand.
CCATCGCAGCGGGTAAGGCTTCAATATCTTCTATGCCAAGCTTCTCACCAACTTTCACAACAATTGGGACTACAATGAACATTGTCTCGCCGACGATATCTCCATCAATTTTAACAGTCAGTTTTTCGATGAAGACAAGACCATCATCTACATTTGAGAAAAAACTGAATCGTCTTGAATTTACTTAAATCGACCCCAGATTTCTAAACTTGAGCTAATTCAAACACCCACTGAAAGTCTTTTTCACGACCGTCCCGTGATTAACAACGGTCGTGTCTACTATGTTTCTACTTATGACCCACCAGAGAAGTCGTTCAGGAGCTGGTCGGCACTTTATTCCACTTGGCTTGATGATGGGAAAATTGTGCTGCTTACGCCTTAAAGTTCTGTAGATTACAGCTCTGCAATTTCTAAAAAGCCCCAAATTTGATAAATGAAGTCTTCCTATTTTTATTTGTGATTGGTGAAGCTGCGTTAAGGCGGTTTCTTCTAATTTGTTGTTGGCAGATATTGAATTGTGAATTGCATTGATTTGTATGGTTCTGTTTTCTTTACTTGACGAAATCCGTAGAGAATGCTCGTCGGTAACACAGCACGCCCTCTTTGTATATTAGTCTTCCTTTTTTGTCAAACATGTTTTTCGCCATGTCAAGGTCCGTGGAAGTTTTCTCCTTTTACTCTGTTTATTAATTGTTTCCTTAAGTTCTTGATTTGATTGCTTTTTCCATTTTCATAATAATTTCAGTAGGGGGTGGGGTGGGGTTTGGGTTTTTTTTTTTTGGAAGATGAAGTGGAGTGGTTTAGGACTTATTTGTACTTTTGAAAATGTTAAGGCTCAATTGCAATGCTTTCATTGTAATTTTTTTTCCTATCATTTTAATTTATTTAAGTCAAGATGTAAAATTATCCAAGAATTGTGAAAATAGTGAAACATAGTGACTTGTGGACCATCTGTGAGTATAAATGGAAGAATATAGAGGATATCTACTAAAAAAAATATGGATGAAATCGTTACAAACCTGAAAAAATAGAGACCATTAGTGTAATTAACCATTTAATAAATTGATGATAGTGTCTAAGCAAACATGGAAAAATGATAAATGTTATTTATAGTCGTTTACTATCATTAGTTATCTTAAGTAGTAATACTCAATTAGATAAATTATTTATTCCAATGTATTTATAGCCATTAATTATGAATAATTCATCCAATTGAGTAATGTCACGTATGATTACTATCAATAATGAACGATTATAAATAACATTACTGGCAAAATTAGTAAATCTACTAACTTGACGTGGCAAATTCAATCCGTGTTGGAGATTAAGAGCCCGTTTGGTATAGTTTATAAACTAATTTATTTGAACAAGATGGTTATTTGACTAAAAAATTGATTTGGTAGTCTGATATTTTTTAATATTCTTTGTCAAATAAACTATTTTTATCAAATAAACTAATTTATAAACTATACCAAATGGGCTGGCTATAAAAAGTTAGTTATATTAAGGATTTAATTAATTCAAATCACATCTTTTCAACCACACTATATTTTAATTGTAATGAAAGTCCCACACTATTGTTATTTTCGTATTTATATCCTCAATTTTTTTTTATCACATTCTTATAATCTATTTATTGATTTTCACATCTTATCTTTGTCTTTGATAATAGTTTCTGTCCAAAAAGATAATTGGGATGGAGTAAAAAGAATTTTTTTTTTGCCTCTCCTCTTTTTTAAATAAACAAAATAAATAACAAATACAAAAGTTTGACAAAATATGTGTTTCTCATTTCAATGTACATTAGTAGAATATTTAGACAAAAATCGTTACCAGAGACAAGATATGAAAATTATTAAAAGTTAATAATAAAAATGACAAAAAAAAAGTTAAAGACCTAATCGTCAAAATGTCAAAGGTTGGAAGATTTTTATTACAATTAAAACATAATGTAGATAATAAAATTGTAGTATGATTTATGAATATAATTAATTACCCTTTAATTAATTAGAAGTCATCGAATATGTTTTCATATGCGCGGTTGATCGATCAAATTAGAAATTATCTACTTGAACTAAAAAGAAAACGATATAAAACAATTGTAACACTCAAGCTCAAGATAAACAATTCAACTATGCAGCTCGTTAAAGTTTGAGAAAGGGTCATGCCCCACCTTTTGTATATAACTAGTTAAAAATACGTACGTTGCACATGATTTTGTAATAATATTATGATTTTTTTTATTTTAAAATTATCGATGAATATAACACTTAAATGAAACTAATTTTCAATCATAAGTTCATCAATGATTATGACCAACTAAGGAATTATATTCAAACTTCTTGGTAAAATATGTGGTTCATTAAAAATACATATACCTACGTGAATATTAAGTTTGAAAGATTATTGATACTCTTTTTAATTATATTTTAAAGCACATATCTAATAGCATATCGTAAAAATGCAACTTTCTTTTAAGAAAATTAGTATCAAATTCTAAAATACATGAAAATAGTAGATATAAGTATAACACAATTTTTCATTGATTTTCCGTATTTATATCATTATAAAAACACAAAAAACAAAATATTTAGCATTTTTAGGTAATTAATTTTCAGAAAAAAGAATCTCAAAATTTTTTGACATAAGATAAAGAAGAATTTTTTATTGCAATATCCATTCAGTTTTAATGCACCCATAAATTAAGAGATTTTTTTTTGTACTCTTCATGCATTCTTTCCCGTAATTCCATCTGAAATATTATTAAATTTCAATAAAATTCAAAACAACCAGATATTTGGACAATAATTTTAACTCATCACATAAAATCACTTATTATGCGAGATTTACCTTCATTTTATACATAACATGATTCACTTTATCCAAGTTATGTCTACCTCAGCCGCATGCTTGAAAGAGTTAAGAATAACACCAATTCTTCTTATTCTAACTCGTTCTTCCACAATAAATATACTTTTGATTGCTTACAAAATAACATAAAACGTCATTCGAGCTTAAATCTCTTTATTATCAAGACTAACGCAATAATTAACATTTTTACAATGAACAAATATTCTAAATCAAGAAAAAAAGATATAAAAATCAAAATTTAAAATCAATATTACCATCATATATATTTTTAAAATTAGTGAATCATTCATGAAAAATTAACACATCTTTTATTACCACATTACTATCAAACTAATTATCAAAAATTAAAAATCGTCATTGCGAGGAAAAAATTATTCTTAGCATAATAAAAAACAAAGACCAATAACAAATGAAGAAATTATGAATCAATAATAAAAAAATCGAAATGCAAAGTCGAATTCATCTTGTTTTGTTATGTTGATGAAGGAATTTGCTTAAATTATCGTGCATAATAAGATTAACTATTTGATTATTTACAATTAAAGATAATAATTTCAATATATTAAAATTTTTATTAATATATTTTTATTTATTTTCATTAATTTTCATTAATTACAATATATATAATAGGATTTATATAGACAAATTATTTTCAATGTTCAAAATGCAATATTTATATAGTATTAAATAGTTTGAATTAAAGTCAAAATAAATTATATTAATTGAAAGATGATTTTAGAAATTATAAATTATTTGAGGAGCAATATCGTCTATAAATATTTTTTCAGAACAGTAGAAGAGAAAGTATGAATCAATAATAAGAAATTGAAATGCAAAGTCAAATTCATCTTGTTTTATTATGTTGATGAAGAAATTTGCTTAAATTCTCGTGCGTAATAAGATTACTTCTTTGATTGTTTACAATTAAAGATAATAATTTCAAAATATTAAAAAATTTATTAGTATATTTTTATTTATTTTCATTAATTACAATATATAATATAATTTAAAGAGACAAATCACTTTTAATGATCAAAATACAATATTTATATAGTATTAAATAGTTTAAATTAAAACAAAATAAATTATATTAATTGAAAGATAATTTTAGAAATTATAAGTTATTTGAGGGTAATATCGCCCAAAAATATTTCTCCTTTTAAGGGACTTTTAGAATTAGTATAAATCATTTATTTTACACAGGATAATTACAGACTAATTTAAGCATCCGCTTCAAATCAACCACCCTTCAATTTTCAGTAGTTGAACTTAGCCTCTCATTCTTCTTTGCAATCTAGTGGATTATAGATTTAATTGTAGACTGAAGCTAATATTATTATGATAATAGTATAATACACCAATCAATTTAAACAATAAATAGAAAATAAAGTAAACTTACATTTAATCTTGAAACAATTTATCATCGATCAACAGCTAAACATAAGATTGGTCAATAGTACGTCACATGAAATCCTACATGTTCTTTGCCGAATATATAAATAAATAAATTCATCACTTTTCCGACCGTCCAAACTTCTAGAGTTCTAGCAATATAGTTCAAAATTTAAAGATTAATTTTAGTATTTCAAAAAAAAAAAAAAGGATAGATGTGAGAAAAAAAAAATTTATTAAATAAAACTTTTTCCCACCTTGTAATTGATGTAATCCCCCAAGCGGTCTATGATTTAGCAACTTGTAATTACAGGCTGGTATAGTTCTGTTTTGCTTTGTTGGCACCACGGAGGACTCTACAATCGATTGGCTCGTAACATTTTACTTATTTTTCCTTTTCCTTTTTTGACTTTTTCAGATTTGTGGGCCCACCGCACAAATCAAAGAATAAGAATATTCCATAATGACAATTACATCATTATATACATAATTGAACGAAAATCATGTCATAATTTCTTAAATGATGTATTAAAATGCAATGCACTGTTGCTACTTGCTATGCGTTAATTTGGTAAAATTTTATTTTTAGATTATAAGTAATAAGTCATGCGAAATATGTAGATAAAAAATAAATAAAAATTATAATTTTACAGAATTTATAGATAAAAATAATATTTGATTAATTCATAAATATTTTTAAATACTACCAAACATGCTATATAAGTACACTCACGATTTTTGTTCCAAAATTATTTAGTTGTTTAGTTTTTTGTTTTCACATTAGACAGTAAGTCGAGGAAATACGGTAATATAGTGATTCCATAATTGATAGAATTCAATAATTGAAAATGTCACTAAAACATCTTTTAGATTCATATTTTGTTAAGTATTGGCATAAAAAATTAAAAAAATTCTCCAACCATCTTCTGGACAATACTTGAGAAAAAACATTGCATGTTCTACTCTTACGTAGAGAAAATTTATCATAGCGTGTCTTCAACTTAAATTTGAATAAATTTTAAAAATCTATGTAAATTTTTGTGTCCCCAATTCAGATTTTAATATATTCAATTGAAATTTAAGTGTTCCCAATTACTAATGGATTTCTAAAAATTTCATTAATTACAAGATTTAAATAGATTTGCATGGATTTTGAACTCAAAATATGAATACCAAATTCTTTGGAAATTCTATCCACACCCTTCAAATTTTCAATCCAACTCTTCTCTTACGCATCTCTTCCTCTCGCCTCTCTCTTCAATTTGTGTCACACGTTTTTGTAGTACATTCTTGTTCTTACAATCTCTTCCTCTCGTTTTCTCCTCAATTTGTGCTACAAGTTTTCGTAGTACACTTTTTGATTTTCAATTTATATTAGCATGAAAGTTTATTGAATTTTTTATTTTAATATTTTTTTTGTATAATTGTCAAACATCGTCTTTGAAATTTCATTATTGATGCTACATAACCATTCATTGAACCAAACAATTGGGCTGAAAAATATAAATAATGTATTGGTAAATATTAAATAGATAATTAGTTTAATACTATATAGAGCAATTATATATTGATTGTAAAATTAGTATAGCACTAAAAATTTATTTTTGAACTTGGAAAAATTTACTCGTCAACTGTAATACATGTAAATTATATTTTTAAGCCGTAAAATAACTTTTTATATAAGATGGTTAAACAACTGATTTTGGAAGAAAATGAATTCTAAATATCATCATCTAGTGACGGATATAAATGAGAAAATTTTATTTAAAAAAAAAAAGACTAGTAGAAAAAAGTGAAAATTAAATTTTATTTCATTTTTTTTTTTCAAGAAGCCTTACTCTTTAATCAATTTTTTTTTAAATTCAAAATTGAGGAAATTAATAATAGTAATGTGAAACCCCCAAACAATATATCTAATTACACTTCGAATTTAGAGACAACGGATTGCCTATTTATTAATTTATTCCATATGAACTTAGCTGGCACGGTTGTTAGATTTGTATACCTTCTAATCCATCGAATCATTCATTTCTTTGACTTAAAAGAGTTTTTACTTCTTTATATTTCAAGAATTTTTCTATTTCCAAAATTCTACTCAAAATATTTGTTTATGTAGGACACTCACTTGAACTATTTAGAATAAGAAAAATGTAAATTTTCTATTTTTTAAAAAAAGACCACAAATCCATGAAAATTCATAGAAATCCATAAAAATTTATTGAAATTTATAATATACAATTCTGTTGAAATTTTATAAATTTTGTGGAATTCTATTCAAATTCATAAAATCCATTCAAATTTATAAATATTAACAAATCTTTTAAAATCTGTGTTGAGGACACTCTCCTTAGTATTGTATTTCACTTACTTTTGCAACTTTGCATTGACACTATATTATAGAACACGATTGAGCATGGTGGTTTGACGAGCTCAACCATGCCTATAGAACAACATTGGAGACAATTCCTTGTCACTATGGCTAGTCCAGCCTCGTTTTTCTGAACAACTATGCTGTAGATGGTGAACTCAGGGCCGGTTTTTGATTGAAGACTAGACTAGTCATAGTGACAAGGAAAAAACATTGAAGGACTAGTCCTTTCGATTTTAGACACCACTTAATAATAACCACGATCTTCATGAAATTCGGCTTGATTTGCTTTGCTGGTCTTTACACTTTTGCACAAATATTTTTTTTTTTTTTTGGGACAACTTCACTTAATCACAAATAATTTAGAAGAGGCCAATTTAAAAAAAAAAAAAAATATTGAAGTTCAATTCACCAACAGTCATGTCATGACTTATTAGATTTTGCCTTGAAAGTCAATTTTTGGACTTCGCTTTGAACTTCAAAATGTCAAAACCGACCTGAGTGAACTTTGGGAAGAGTTTATTGACAACCAGTGAATGCCTGTCACCAAGGTCTCACTCGGTTTAACTCAGTCTTTTGCTTGAGAATTTGGTTGAGGAGGTCATCAGCTTCATATACACGGTGGAGGTGATTATTGCTAAATAAAGCCAAATAATTTTGAGTGAACTTTTTACCTATGCCATCGGTGAATCACCTCGAATAGTATAAAAAATAAAGTGATATTTATAAGGGTTAATTACACTAATGGTCCCAATTCTTTCGGGGTTTATAACGATTTCATCCTATTCTTTTTTTTTTAGCGAGATATCATCCTCATTCTTTCATTTATTCTCAGAGAGGGTCCCCAAATCACTATTTTCACTATTCCGACAATTTTATGACAATTTTACCCTTCACTTAAATAAATTAAAATAATAGAAAAAAATACAATGAAAACATTGCAATTAGGCCCTTAATTTTTTTTAAAAGTACAAATAAATCCTAAACTATTTTATTTTATACAAATAGGTGTTCTTCTCCAACAAAAAAAAATCTATATTTTCTCCCCACCCGCACCCGCACTCCAAGCCGCCCACTCAAGACCCCACACCCGCACCCGCTTCCTTGCACACACCATATCACCCAGGATTTTTACATGGGAGATCCCACATGAAGTCGACGCCATTGCTTGAGTCTGTGTTTGTGGTGTCTCCTGTGCGAGAAGAGTCACAAACTAATTACGTAACAATAGAAATTGGAAATCTTGTTTCTCGACCGTCGTGGATCCAATGGAAACAGATGTGCGGCATGAAGACGAAGCAATCAATATTTTCCTTTCGTGACCCAACAGATCGGGTAACTTCCCTTTTGCAAGGGTGGTTGATTGGTCAAAGCCAAGTCGCCAACGTGCAATGCATGCACAAGATGGAGGTTATCTTGAAAGTTTGTCCGTTTATAGCGAAATAGGGAATCCTTCACAATGGTTCCCCGCTTATTCCAAGTATTGTTGGTAATTCAAGGGGTGCGTGGAAGATCCGGTTCACGCCATCGATCTTCACGCCTCGGCACTATACCAACAATTTTAATTGTGGGATTAAAATTGGTTCCCCTGCAATTTTAATTTACCCGTGGCCTCATCAATGGCGTCGACTTCATGTGGGATCTCCCATGTAAAAATCTCGGTGATATAGTGTGTGCGGGGTAGGGTAGGGGTGGGGGTGGGGGTGGGGAAATATAAATTTTTTTTTTGTTGGGGAAGAACACCTATTTGTATAAAATAAAATAGTTTAGGATTTATTTGTACTTTTGAAAAAATTAAGGACATAATTGCAATGTTTTCATTGTATTTTTTTTCCATTATTTTAATTTATTTAAGTCAATGGGTAAAATTGTCAGAATAGTGAAAAATAGTGATTTGGGGACGTGAGAATAAATAGAAGAATGGGGATGATATCTGCTAAAAAAAAAGAATGGGGATGAAATCGTTACAAACCTGAAAGAATGGGGACCATTAGTATAATTAACCCTATTTATAATGTTATATTAGTTCTCTTATAGCCCATTAAATATATGGTCAACGATTAAATATAATAGACAAAATTTGTCTTAGTTTAAAATTGATGTTTGGATATACTTATATTCAAATAACAATTTAACTTCAAAATGAGTATAAGTTTTGTCGTCAGAAAGAGGAGGACAAACTTTTTTATTCGAATAAAGGGTGGTTATATTCACACCACATTTTATTATAAATGCTATATTTTAATTGTATAAAAGTCCTTAATTTTTATTTATTATCACATTTATGTCTTAAAATTTTTTTTTTATCGAATTCTTATATTTAACATTATATTAATTAACACATCTTGTTCCTACTAACGATTTTTCTCTAAACATTATATTAGTGTACTTTAAAACGAGAGATAAATATTTAATCAAAATTTTATATGTATTTATTTTTTTGTTTATTTAAAAATACAAGGGAAAAATGAGTATTTTTGTTCTTTTTTAATTGAATTTTTGGATTGGAACCGTTATCAGAGATAATATATACTAAATAATGGAAGATTAATGATAAAAATATGATGAAAAAATATTAGGGACATAAATATAATAATAAGTAAAAGTTATGGACCTTTTATACAATTTAAATGTGGTGCACTTATATAAAAAATGTGGTGTGAATATGTTTAGCCCCGAATAAATATTCACTCATTTTTTTAAAAGACGAATGTACCATTTATAATATAAAACAAATCTATTTTTAAACATTCATATCTTAGGATAATCGCCACCACCACCGTCTTCCGTCTTCCGTCCTCCGCCACTCCACCCATTTTTTCTTTTTTAATTTTTTTATTTAATTTTTTTGATTTAATTAAGATTAAGAGTAGAATTGTCTATTTTACGAAAAGCTGACTTTTAAATTGCGACTTTTTCCATTCTTATATTTAATTAACCAAATAAGATAATAATAAACATGTTATTCATATAACTATTATATAAATAACTATTATTCAGATAAATAGTTTTATTTATAAATCAAACACATATGTGATTGGTTTTCAATCAACTTTTATTTGAGGGCAAATATTGTATTTTTATTAATGCAAATATACGAATCGACAAAAATATTAATAAAAAGAAAGGAAGAGACATAGATTGAGTAGCAAATAAGAAGAAAATGGTAGTAGACAAGTGGTGGCTTACCATAAAGAAAATGACATGGCATGGAAAACCATAAACAACTTGGAAGCCAATTAATGTCCCTTATTTGATCTATTGATTGTGTGACAACATTAGAAATAAGCAGTGTTATTAATTTTAGATTGATTTGACCGATTTGATCGAAAAATTGGTTAGTCTGGTGTTTCAATTGTTCTGGTTATATTAATTTGACCGCCTAACAATCAAATAGATGATTATATATTATCATCTATTTTCAAGGTAACCATCGATCGATTTTTAAATAACTCAAATGTCAATTCGGTCATTATATAATGAAAATTTTCATTTTTTTTAATTACTCTATTCTACTCAAAAGATGCATCAAATATTTTTCCACTCTATTAATGACATGTTAATGCAATGAAGTACATTAATTTATATATATATTTTTAAAAGAATTAATTAATTAATGACACTAGTAGTCTCGTACTTATTTTGTTAAATACATTTATGATGGTGATGATTTAACAAAAATAGATTTATCGGTTCAACAAAAATTAACCTACCGGACCACATGTTCAACCAATAATCCAAATGATCCGCCTTCTTGTCTTTGATGTTCGGACCGGATCCAACTATGAAATAAGTTTGTATTTAAGAATCCTTTTCTTGGCAATTGGCATAAAAAGAGCTTTTGTTGTGTGAAATTTTCCTTACAAATTTCTTCTTTTGTAAGAGTGCTCAATGAGCCAAAGCAATGAATTCAAATGAAATTTTTTACACAATGTATTTAAGAAAGTTTGTCTTGATGTTTTATTAAACTTTATGGTTATAGTGATTTTTATTATTTTGATGATAGACATAGATGATTATATATCGATTAATTAAATAAAAAGAAATTTATCAAAATTCTATTGTGAGATTCAATTGTTGTTTCAAGCTTCTATTTCCCCACATTTTGAGGATAAATTTTCTTAACGTGCCATATTTCATGTTGGAGATATTTTTCTTGATCTTGTTAATTATGTCCGATCCAACCCACTTAACATATTGCACGGCCCTTCTCTTATATGCAATGTCATATAATTATTTTGTACCTATACTCATGAACCTATTTCATCAAAATTCACATTGCACCTTCAAAATCCATTGGTAGGTAATTATTGCATAGTACAAATATTCACGAATCTTTTTTCAAGATTATGTTCACAAGTATAGGTTAATTTTCAACCCGTGAACATTTGATTCAACAATGATTAATTCTTCTTCTAAATATGTAGGCAAGAAATCTCTAATTTTGTTTTGGTTTTTTTTTTTGTTTTTAATCATTTTTGACATATTTAGAGTAATGTGAACGAGAGACTAAGACGGGTTGTAAAGTTGACATTTTCTTAATAAAGCGTCAATAGTAGAATGCCTATTTTTTAAAATTTCATGTTGAGAAAGTTTAACATCACGCGTCCTTTGAAAGTTTAGCAAATCATCTTTTTTGATAAAAATTCATGTTTTTCTTTTATTTTTTCATTTTTTTCCTTGAGAAATTAGAACAAAAGTTCTATGGAGAAAACGCTAACTCTAATTTGCTCCCCCCCATGAAATTTAACAAAATTTTATCTCATTTTACAGTTTTTAATATATTCAAAACATATATAACACAAATAGGAAGAATGATCTCTTGCCTACCATGGACAAAAAATATGTTGTCCATTGTGTATGGACACATTAGTTGTGTGCTATGTAGGTTGATGTGGGCGGCAGGAGATCAATCCCGACACAAAATAGATGTGTGACATTATTGTCACGTGGAACCATCATTGATTATGAAGATGGAAGCATTCATGACCATACTAATTAGGTAACCAATCTGACACACCAAAACAAACGGTAGGTGAAGCAATTGGAAAAAAAGAAAAAAGAAATCTTTAATACCTGAAACTATACATAGTATATGATCTAATTATAAAATTCAGAAAATTTAGGACTTTCCATTGGCCGAGAAGATATTATTTAGAAAGTAAATAATACTAATGTTTGGAAATTATAAAATTTGTAAAAATTGAGATTCAATACATTTTAGTGATTTCTAATATAACATTCAGTGCTAAAGTGCAAATAATTCTAAAATTGGAAAATACAAACTTTTTATTTTGGGCATTAATTGATTTATTTGGGCTTTTAGGATTCATTTTAGTGGAAATTAGGTCTCTTATGCTCTTTTGCGAAACAAATGAGACTATATACATCCAAGATGCGTATTGGGGGTACAAGATGCGTATTGGGGGTACAAATTGTACCCCCAATACACATCTTGGATGTATATAGTCTCATAAAATGAAAATATGTATATCCAAAGGATATGAGCGACAAAGCAACTTGCCCCAAGTAAGGTTTCGGAGGTGGAGTTGGGATCGGGATCTCGGGGTCGATCAAATCAGTGCATGGTACTGGGATCTAAGAGTGAGATCCTTATCCTTTCTTGTGGATAGCTTCTTGAAGAGTTGCTTCACCAAGTCTAGCTTCAGGCTCGAAGGATAAAGAGTATTATCCTTACTTGTGGATAGCTTCTTGAAGAGCTGCTTCACTAAGTCTAGCTTCAGGCTCGAAGGCTAAAGAGGATTCATATCATCCGTGATAACCCGATTATCACGTTAGCGTGACTAGTGATTAAGCACTTCCTTCGTCACATCCAATCCGGTCATGTAATAGATAAGCTTGAATACTGTGTGTGTTAGACTTCCCCCCTTAAAGAGCTTCGCTAGTTAACATAGGGGACTAGCCGCCCGCCCTTGATCGAGACGCGGTGCCTTTTCTCATTATCATCTACCTAGGGCCAACCATGGGCCGACCAGTGAACCGCTTTGATTTTTTAAAAAAAAAAAATGGGCGAGAAAATTCAAACTTTCATATTTGAAATGATATTTAAAAAAATAAAAAACAAATGGTGAGAATTTGTTTAAAAGTGAAAGATGTGATGAGATGATTCACGTTTTAGTCTTTAAATATATAAATAAAAATAGAAATTGAATTAAAAATTAACAAATGTGAATTTATCATTGTTATTTATTTTTATTTAGTAATTTAATACTTTTTTGTTATATATGTAAACATTTTTTTTTTTAATTACAATAAGTAACTAAATTTTTTAGTAATTTCAAAAAATTAATTTTTATTCATACGGCCGAACCGGATCGAATCATGACCCATATGGGCTCGACCCAGTATGGGCCAATGGGTGGTAGGGCTTTTAAAAATTAGGTGGGTCGACCTGGCCACCAAGCAACCCGCATGATGGCGCTGGCTTTTTCGAACGCGTTCTGGGACGCCTCATCGGGACACCACTATGATCTCTGATCCTTTCTTTCCTCCCTCTGGATCCTGCTTAGGGTCGGCTTTCACTCCACTTTCACTTTCATACGGACATTTATAAAATATTTTAAAAATAAATTTCTCTTATATTTTAGAGATTCTATGAGGATAAAATCGTAATCTTCATTTTACACAGCAAAAATCCTAATTGCTTTCTTTTCTCTCTGCAATTTGAGGTGATTGTAGGAGATTTGCATCGTAAATATGTGATTTGTGTTCAATTTTTGTTGATTTTAACTTTAATAAGTCAGATTCATAGGTGAATGTTTGTGAATTGAAGGGGACGAAGATGAAACATGATACAGACGAAAGTGCCGTATTATTTAAATGTGGACCTTGTTTCTTAGGCTTCTTCTAATTTTTAGCATATTTTATTATTTTTTATTCTGAATTTGTATGTGAAAGTGTGTTGTTATGTGTTTTGAACTCCTTTTGTTCCAATGTCTTTTATTGTTATACAATCTTCTTGATTATCTTAATTTCAAAGGTATCAATTTATGAATGTTAATATTCCAATAAATGGTGCTAGCCATAGTTTCTAAACTCGATTGAGATGAAGAGGTGGATCACTGAATTAGTAGTTTAACCGCTAAATCGATAGTTGAACTAGCAAGTCAACTCCTATCAATATAATATCATTATTTTTATTAAATAATAAAATAATGACAATAAATTATCATTCATTAATTAATCCTACATTATTTTTCAATCTTTACTCCAAAAACTTATTTTGTACAACTTAAAAATCTACTAAAAAGTTAAAGTCAAAAGTCAACAATTAATTTAACCACACATTTCATATGAGTCACAACTTTTCAAACATACATTTCATTAACTTTTTATCAAAATATGCTAAAAACTCTACTAAACAAGCGTGAAGTAAAAAAAATCATGTAAAAAAAAAATTAGCAATGAAAAAAGTAAAAAAGTGAAAGCTAAAATCTAAAGTAGTCAGAGACTATTTAAAGCCTAAATAAAATTAGAAAAATTTCAATCAGCAATGACCCAGTGGGTTAATGGATTCGAGTCATCGATTTTTTTTATAGAAGCCAAGCGAGTTTTCAATTTTTTCCTAGGTCGATCGCAGATAGATCTAATAGAGCAACTCGAACCGCATTGTTGGCCAGGTTACGAGTTTTTCAATTTAACCGCCGAGCCAATCCGAGTTTTAAGACACTGGTGCTAGCAGTGCATTTGAGGTGGGTGTCAACGTGTTTGCTTTCTCTTGAGAAAAAACTTCATCATTATTGTAGTTTGATACAAGTTTCAACTTCATAAATCTTAAGCTAATGTTGATACATCTCGAGTTTCAGCATGTGTGCTTTTACTATAAAAAATAGTCGAAAATTTTGTCCTAATTCTCCTCCGTATAATGTAAGCAATTCCTCAGCACTATCAGAAATAATAATTCTCCTAGATCATAAAAGTTCATTTATCTTTTGAAAGGAAATCTACATATAATTTAACATGTTCAATCATCGAGTTCAAGGTATAAATTCATAAAAATAAGAAAAGAAATACTAGGAACAAAGGTGTAATATCATAAATTCTTTAAGTAAAAACCACCAAGGTTACTAATATAACTAAACTATGAAAATTTACAATTTTGATTAGATCTCTAACACCAAAATTATATAAAAACTTAAGAAAATACAGAATTAACAAATTCCAACTTGTTCCAGCCTGTTCATCTCTAATTTCTTACTAATTGAATCACTAGGATCATCAATAAATCTTGTCCAAAACCAATGGTCTCTTCAAACTTGTCATTTCTTTAATGGGAATGTTTTTCGTTTCGGGCATGAAGAAGAGCAAAAAAAAGGGTCATGAGCACCACAAAGAATGTAAAGAAGATGAAGAGACCAAACTTCATTGTGCAATGCATCCCAAGGAACACCTGAGCCACTAAGAATGTGAAGAACATGTGCCATGGTAACACTTTGACCAGCAAACCTTATCTCGAATGAGAAAGTCTCACTTGGATAAAGCCATCCCAATGGCCCCCAAGACCACTCGAAACCCGCAACAAAAATGCATATGCATATTTCCATCACTATGGAGAACTACTTTGATAACTCTGTCACGTCTCCCGTCATTCCATATTTTGCCATAATAAGAGTTGCAACTGCAATTTGTATTATCCAGAATAAACAACTGCAATTTGTATTATCCAGAATAAGCAAAATATTACATTAGCTACATTAGCAATAACCCGTGTATAATGAATTAATACAACTTCAAAATCATTTAAATATTTTTTTTAACCAAAAGACAATCATTTGAACACGTCTCTCAAGAAACAAAGTTCTTCTATCCCACCTATTAGCGTATCCAAGCGATATAGCAGTTGCCAAGACATTTATGACCCCACTAATGATAGATGACATGAGAAAAGCATAACTTCCAAATCCAATTGTTTTAAAGAGCGCAGGAGCATAGAACATAATCACGTTGATGCCAGTAAGTCATTGGAAGAAAGTGATCAAGATGGACTTTACCAACTGGGGCTGGTAGCTTCGTCTCTTAAAGATATTTTGCCAAGGATTCTGCACTATTGTTTCTTTATTCTTGGCTGCAAGAATATCATTGCATTGAGCATCCACATTTCAACAAAACATTAAGCCTCTGTTTGCCAAAACTTTGATAAAATGAAATCAACTTTTCAGCTTTCAAACTTTAATTTAAATCACACATTCCATGAGACCACACCTTTTATCAACTTTTCAACTATACATTACATCAACTTTTTCAAAATCTGGTAAAACTTTTAATAAAAGTTTTGTCAAACAAGTCCTAAGTGTCAAAATCACAAATACATAATTACTTAACAATTTTCGTAGACAATTTAGATAGCATCCTAGTCTAAGTCTTGTCTAACTTTTTATCGGACTCCAATTTAATCTCCTCTTCTCCATCTAACTCGTCTTCCGTGTCATCCGATATAAAACTATTTTCTTCAGGCTCCCTAATTTCAACTTGAGCATTTCTAGTTGTAAGATATCTCCACCTCATCATTCTCCTCATCATCATCATCATCAATCCTCAACAATCCAAGATTGTGCATTAGCATCACTCGCAAATAGAGTTTCTATTTTGTCCTTCCTCCTCTTTTTGTTCATCAACCTTACATTAAATTGGACATAAACTAGATTGTTCATCCTTGTGGCATCTAGTCTTTTCTTTTTCTTGGTGTCTATCTACAATGCCCATTGAAAGCTTCTTCTTTCCATCAAGAAGTCTAAGCACTTTCACTAGTAGAGTGAATACCTTCAAACACAAGTCTATCAATTCCATAATTCGTTGAAAACAACAATATCACATGCATTTTTTTTTCTACTCCTAGACCATTTTGTGTTATCCCATTCATTGCTAATCATCATATATCTCAACTATTGTTTTCTATAAGCAAACTTTGCAATGTTAAGGAAGATGATGCAAATCTAGTAACTCCTAGCCACACTATCTCTCTTTTTGTGAACTTTATCATCATTGCCAAAGTTTTATCATGCGCATAGATGAAAATAGTGAAGGATTTTGCCTTGTTAATCACTTCCTTGAAGTTAGGAAGTTTAGAGATTCCTTCAAGTATAAGGTTTAAGGTGTGAGTGACACGTGATGTTCAAAAGATGTTTGGCATTTGTAATGCTAACAAATTTGTGACGCCAAATTATTGGAAGCATTGTCGGTTACAATTTGAACCACATTTTTAGCCCTAACCTCTTTCACACATTCGTTGACATAGTCAAATTTGTATTGAACGATGTGAGTATCATCTGAAGCTTACTTTGATAAAGAAATGTGGTCCCCAATTTACAATTCACACTCAAAATTCATGATACTTTTTCTCTTTCTATCACTCAAAGGATCGGTCATGATAGAATACATTCCACTATTATTTTTGCTCCTTAAGAGTAATTCTTTTGTTCTCTCTACTTCTCCCTTCAAAAGTAGCTCCCTTAGTTGGTATTGGAAGGTAGGAGTGTAATGCGAGTCATATTGACCAACAACTTCAACAATCTTTTTGAAGCTATCATTGTTGCTGATGCTAAAAGGAATTCCGACTTAATATACCTATCTTGCCAAATATTGATGAACTTCTAATAACATTTTCTTAAAAAAATTTCATAGAACGTCATTTAATAACTTAACTTAGCATCATTTAGCATAGAGCATCAATTCATAGAATTCAAATATTAATATATATCCTTAACTTAGCATCATTAAATAGCTTCTCTAAAATTTTAGACTTAGTACATGTTTTGTAATGTTGAAATTATTTTTTAAGTGCTTATATTATAATATGTTGGTGAATATATGGATAAAAAGTAGGTTGTAAGTTGTGAGTCTTATAAAATGTGTGGATAAAAAATATGTTTGACTAATTTGACAAGCTGAAATTTTAATTTAAGCACCACAAAACATGTGCTTATTCCCTTCAAGCAACTCAAAACACTTAGCTTTTTGTTCTTTACTTGCTATAGAGTGCACTTTCTCGCCATTTTTTTTGATCCCCGCTATGTGGGTTTTGTACCTTATTAACTTTTGCCTTTAGAACTTTACCACACAATATGCATTTCATATCATTAACATTATTAGGATCTACAAGAATTACAATTTCCATCCAACATCTTTGGAATCTCTTTTTAGTTGACTAATATTAGAATTAGATGCCATTAAAGAATCATCTTGTTCCATTGATTCCTAGAAAATTGAATTAATATAAATAGTTATTTACATGAGGGTTTAAATTTCATTTATATTGGAGATGACAAATAATTAGGGGTGAGCATTTTAATTACAACCAAACTTTTCGAATCATAACTCAACCAGAACCGGAGGTTTCGGTTTGGTTCTAAAAAAAATAAAATTAGGAACCGGAACTGAGAATCGAAAACTGAGAACCAACCGAGTCTGGATCGGTTCTTGGTTCTTGAACTAGAACCATGAGTACCCGAATCTAGCACTGAATTTGTCATGTTTGATAAATTTTTTATTTTTTATAATTTATTTATCATAATCCAATGACCCCCAACCTAATACCACGGTACCAAAGACAATGATCTAACTGTCCAAGACCCAAACCAAAAGTACAAAATCCACCACATCTAAACCCAAACTCAATTGATCAAATTTCAAATACCCAAATCTCAAATTCTCAAATCGCTATTTGCTCAGATGCTCAATACAAACATTGTCGTCTGTCTCGCACTTTCGCATCATCTCTCTCGCTCAACACATATTGAAATGACGAAGGCAAAACTCCCATGTTAATGAAATGAATCCTCAATTTTGAGAGGTAATTTTCATTTTTCTAATCATAATTTATGGGTTTGCAAATTTTGTGTCTATTTTTCTAGTTAATGTTTATATCTTTCAGAAATTGTTTTAATATCTAACGTATTTTAATATTAATGGATATGCAATTTTTAATTTTTTTCCCCCAAAATATGTTGTCAATTCATCATTTTAAAAGAAAATGTTATGGGTAGAATCAAGCTCGAACCGGAATCGACGGTTTCGGTTCGAGTTTGGTTCCAATAATATTTACGAAATATTCGAAATGTAACTGATGGTTCCGGGTATTGAAATACCCAGACCGACCCACCCGATGCCGACATCTACAAACAATAATCATGAATGAATAATGATCAAACATTTAGTAAACAATAAAACAATTAAAATAACATTTGAAACACTAATATATGTATAAATCATACAAAATTAAAAAGAAACAAAAAGACTAAAATAATAAAATAGAAACACAATTACTATGGGTTTAGACATTGGAGAAAAACAAAGAACAAAATCGAATTTGGTAGAATTTGATAGTCTTTAATCTTTACGGCTTCAATGGCAAAAGCTAACTAGTTCACGTTTAGATTTTAGAGGTAGGGTTTCAAGAATTCAAAAGGTAAATGTAGTATTAATGAGGTAAATGGATCTAAGACTTCAACAAGGTAAATGGGTTCGAGAAAAAAAATTGGAAAATAAACTAGTGTCCAAGTCCAAATTAGCTGTTAAGCACATGTTTGAAGATACTTAAATTATGATTTCAATTGGTCAAATTAGTAAAATATATTTTTTATCCACACATTTTATAGGACTCAGAATTTGCAACCTGTTCACTTTTTATCTACACATTAAAAAATAATTTCAGCATTATCAAACATGTGCTAAACCCATTAGATGTCCAAGAAATTAATAGGTCAAGAAAATTAGATTTTTTTTTAATAAAAGTCATGCCTAAGATTGCATAAGGTGGTCGATATAGGAGTTAATCATCTTTTCATGTGTATTTCCCTAATATAAAGCGTTTTGCATCTATTTTTGGAACACGGTTATATAGAGATTCGAAGGGTGAGAAAGGCTGCTTGTTTGTTTAACAGATTGACACTAGAATTCCAAAGTGAAAATTAACAGGATTTCCTATTTCTGGTTTAACAAGGGTTTAAACGTTTTAGGTAATTGATATGCATGCTCTAATCCAAGACAGATTGTGTTTCCATAAAAGGAAATTTTCACTATAGGTCCCCGACTTATGACTTTAGTAACAAATTGATTCTCAACCTTTTTTTCAACTATATATCTTCAGTTTTTCAATTTTGTAACGTCATACATACATATTTGGTATACAATTAAATACACGTTAATATCAAATTTAAATCTTACACATTTGTTAATTAATATATTTAATAATTAATAATTTCCCATGGTAGTGAAGTACAGTTTTTAACGTTAATATTCATAATACACCCGTTCATCCAATCATTATTCCTCTCCTTCGCCCTCTAAAAAAATCCCAAACGCTAACCCCAGAATTCCCCTTAACAATTTCATCGTATTCTACCCTATAAATCCATCGTGTTAAACATTTTCCACTCCCTTTTCCTTTTCCCTTTCCCTTTCCCTTTCCACAGATCCCAATTTTCCCCTCCCGCTCCTCCGCCCAATGAAATGATTGTGAACTCCAGCGATCCCAATTCCCTGGACCTCTCCTCCTCGAAATCCATAAACGAAACAGTTAATGGATCCCACCACTTCACCATCCGCGGCTACTCCTTGGCCAAGGGCATGGGCCCGGGGAAATACATTCAATCGGACACCTTTAGCGTAGGTGGCTACGAATGGGCCATCTACTTCTATCCAGATGGGAAAAATCCCGAGGATTCATCCATGTATGTATCGGTTTTTATTGCGCTTGCTAGTGAGGGAACTGATGTGAGGGCGCTATTTGAATTAACGCTGTTGGATCAGAGTGGGAAAGGGAAGCACAAGGTGCATAGCCATTTTGATCGGGCCCTCGAGAGTGGGCCCTACACTCTTAAATACAGGGGAAGCATGTGGTACGTATTTCGGGTGATTGCTGATTGTTGATTTTATGTGTATCTTTGCAATTTAACTGTAATTATGAAATGTGAGTAATTTCTTGAATTAGGGTTTTGGGGGTTTTGTGAAGTGAGCTTAATTGTGCGAAATTGTCAATTTATGATGCAATTATTTGTCTTTCATCAAATTTTGTCTTATATAATTATTTATTTTATATGCATATTTTGGTGACTTGGGGGTTTAAGTTATTTAAATAGGGTTCCGTAAAGGGGGCTACTACAGTGCAAGTTGTTTTAGGTAAGGTTATTGCATAGTATGAGTAAAATAAATTTGATAAAATGATTTTAAATGGAAGAATAAGGTTTTAATTTTATAATTGTGTCTAGCATATTAGACATTAGACATGCATTAACGGTATGGAAATGGCAGTTGCAACCATATTAAGACTTGGGTTCTCATTAACTTTTGTTAAGAGGAGTAGCTCAAGCATGATATTTATTATTTTGATTACCTTTAATATGTCTCATAAGATGATGGCTTATTTGAGCACGCGAAGCTTGGAATCCAAATGCTCGTTTGAGCTTAATGAGATCTGATACCATATTACGACTTGTGTTCCATATTAAAAGGTCAATCTTATTAAGAGGAGTAGTCAAAGTCCGTTTATTATTTCGTTATTTAATCGATGTGAGATTTTAAAATTTTTAATGTGGTGTGGTTTGGTTGAGCTAAAAGTGTTGTATCATTGGACTGGGATTTGGTTTTGGTGTTTCAATTTGTTGTGGTTTGATTGAGCTAAAAGTGTTGCCTTGTTGGACTGGGATTTGGTTTTGGGGTTTCCAATGGGATTTTTTTTCTCTCTCTCAAATATGTGGACTGAACCAAGAGTGTGGTAGAATGGTGATGAGTAGAAGGAAGACTCCGTCCGATCTCCTAATATCAATGCATTTGATTTATTTAAATTTACTTTTGAAACATAAAGTGAAAGAACCTTCATTCTGCTGCCCACATGTTATCCATTTCTTGTTTTTCAGGGGTTACAAACGATTTTTCAGAAGGACTACTTTAGAAACTTCTGATTTTTTGAAGGATGATTGCCTTGCCATGAATTGCACTGTCGGAGTTGTAAGAACTCGTATTGAAGGACCCAAACTGTACAGTGTTCCTGTCCCGCCATCAGACATGGGCGAAAATCTCAAGTACCTGCTTGATTTTGAACTTGGATGCGATATAGTTTTCCAGATTGGGGAAGAGACATTCAAGGCTCATAAATTGATACTTGCTACGCGATCTCCTGTGTTTAGAGCCCAATTTTTTGGACTTGTTGGAAATCCTAATAGTGACAAGGTAGAACTCGAGGATATTGAACCTTCTATCTTCAAGGTAATATTTCTATTTCTCTTCCTTAATATTGAGCATATGTAAATGAAATTCCCACTGGTCGATAAAAGGTTTTTGCTATTCTGTGTCAGAAATGTTCCTCTGAATGATACACTTACACAATTGTTACAACTGGTGCACTGTGTCAAAATGAGGTGACTTAATGAGATTGTGTGTTCTGCAGGTATTAGTGAAAGTTAACCTCGATCATCTTTAGGTTTCTGAACTAATTCTTTTTATGTTATACAATGACCTTATTAAACAAATTTTAGCAGCTCTTCTTCGCACAATTTTGAGGTTACAGTAGGGAATAAGTGTTCAATATTGTGTTAAGTAGATGGACCTTGAATAGCTCCTTATTATCCTTTTGGGTCTGTGCAGTGCTTATTGATAGGTCGGATGGAGATGTGATTGTCCAAAAGGAAGTAGAATCTGGTGGGAAACTTGAAATTTCTTTATATTTATCTGACTGCATTATTGACTGGATATAGTTCTCTGTCTCTTTTATTTTCTGCTTTCTTTTTTTATTTACCAAGTAAATCTACACATTTTTGGGCAACGTCACACTAGGATCTATCTTTAGCTTGATAAATCACTAAAACATGGCTAATATACCATGCACCTGCCTGTTCCTCTTTTATCTTATCTGGCTCGTTTGATTTATGTGGGCTTACATCTTTCTGCAGGCAATGCTCCATTTTATCTACTCTGACAAGCTTGTCGATTTACATGAAATTACTGGCTCAACATCTGCCTGTACTTCTGCAATCATGATGCAGCATTTATTGGCTGCTGCTGACCGATTTGGTTTAGATAGGTTGAAACAGTTATGCGAAGCGAAATTGTGTGAAGAGGTCAGTGCTGATACGGTGGCGACCACTCTTTCCCTTGCAGAACAGCATCGCTGTCCACAGCTCAAGGCCATATGTCTGAAATTTGCAGCAACAAACTTGGGAGGTGCGTGTAGTCCGTAGATCTTAGCGGTGCAATGTTTCAGGTTATTTTAGTTTTTTAGTTTTCCTTTTTCTTTTTTTTTTTTTGTCTGTTATCTGCAGGCATAATCATGATGGTATTGCATGCATGTCAATCACCAAGGGGCATGTTTATGGTTCTCTAGTTCTAAATATCTGAAAATTGTTGAAGCAACTAATAATTTTCTATATAAAGACGCATCGTGATTATGTCTTGTTGATGGGTGTATTAAAGAACTGTAAATAGTAAATTTAATACTTGAGAGGAGAGTGAAAAGTGAAGCCAGTTTGAGCAAGTTTTCTTCTCCTATCCTCTTCCTTTTCTGGTGCGCGTTTTTTTCCCCTTTGTGGTGGGTTTTGTGCGTGGCGGTGGGGTGGGATGGGGTGGGTGGGTGGGGTGTTGGTCATTAGCAGGAAAGACAAATAATTGGAAGGATAGGGGAACATTTTTCTGTAATTCAGTTTAGTCTGTGAGATCATTTCTGTAATTGCAGTTGCCATTAGAGTATTAGGGTTTCTAGTATCGGAACAAAGTCTAGTGCGTTAGCAACAAGAATTCTGTTATTATCTAATTTCATTGAGCCCTCCACTAATACTGCAGCAGCATTGCCTTTGAAAAAGTTTGTACTACCTACTGTACTCATCTCCCTAGTAGAAGGAATTTTATTAAGAACAGCTGTAATGTGTGCTTGTTAGGCAGTGTTTGGAAGATTAAAAAGCCAGTTTTACTGGGTAAAAGTTGAACCAGTTTGCTCGACAAAAGTACTGAACGAAGACAACTGGTTCAGTCTTGTTTAAACTTTAAATTCTGCCTACAAGAAAATAAATCAAATTAAATTACTCTCGTTTTAAAAAAAAAATTTATGCCTAAAATATGTGCGAATTTTTTGGCATGCTTCCTTTGCCAATTCCATAGACAATTTCCATAAAATCCTTTTGCCTCCAACGGGATTAACTGCAAAAAACCCTACTTGCGATTGCCAGTGTGTGCGGCATGTGGGAGCTTCCGACTGTGCATGAATGCACGTGTGACTGTATGCCATAGTGTGTAAACCTTTTTTTCTTAGCATTCAGGAATAATATGGTTATTTCACTGATGACCAATACCGTGAATGGATTTCTCCAGATTGATGGTTCGCTTTTTGTTGAACTGAAAATTACTTGTCGTTAGGGTCTTCCTATTTGATTTAGCTATTTGCTAATACATTGATGTTGTTGTAGTGGTGATGCATTCAGAAGGATTCAGACACTTGGAACAGAGCTGCCCCTCGCTGTTGTCTGAGCTGCTGGAAACAGTTGCATCAGTGGATGAGAAGTCAAATATTATGTTGAATAAGAAAAGAAGTGGCAGCAGTATCTTTGGGCTAGATCTGGCGGCTGATGGTGGTGCAGTCGAATCTTTAAACCCTAATGGCAGGCGTCTGCGTAGGCGGGTATAGTTTGTGATTGCATGGCATTGCATAAATGCAGTGAAATCTGACTGAAAATGTACTGTTGAATTTATAGTTTTTCATACCGTGTCTATATTATTAGTTAATCTTCACGCTTCTTTGTTATTGATAAAATGAAGTTCTAATACTTACATAAGATTTGAAATTTTTATTTCTAATATCAGCATGCTCTTGTCCTGTCCCCGACTCTTTGGACAGGTGTGATATTGGATGGTTACGTTCTACTGTGTTGTATGTATGATGTTTTAGGTGCAAATGAAATCATTTCAAATAAATAATTTCTGTACGTGACAGTCCATTTTTGTTCTTATTAAAAACTGGATAAAGATTTTCCCCTCTAATTTCATTTTCTATTTCTAAATCTGAATGGTGATTTGAGTGAATAAAGTGTGGGAGTGTGTGATCTTCCCAACTGGCTTGTTGAAATTTGACTTGGAATCTCCCTGTTATTTGATTGCTTCAGGAACTCTAACTCTGCCTCTGCCTCTGCCTCTGCCTCTGCCTCTTGATTATCAGATTTCATTTTTGGTAGCGAGTCTTTGTCTAGAAGCAGAAAAGTAGTTCCACTTTTGGTCAACTTAGACACTTGGAACAAGTTCGTCGAGTCGAACCACATTTCATTGAGTACACCTATTCCAATGAACACAGCCACTGCTAAAACAATGAAACCAAGGACATGTATCATCTTAAAGCATATTATTGACGAGAATTACTTAAAATTTTCCAAGTTTTACTCAAACAACTAAAAATTAGGAAACTTATTTTCTATAATTAGCTATAATTTAGGGCTTGTTCGGTAGAGATTTTTTTGGGGAAAAATGGGTTTTTTTGTTACTTTTTGACTTTTCAAATTTTTTTGTAGTGTAAAAAGAGTTGAAAAGTTAAATATTGATGGCAAGAAAATGGATTTTTTGGAGAAAATTTTGTACCAACATGGCCTTAATTTGTTCTCTTTAATAATAAGTTGATACTTAAAACACTTTGTGCATACACAATTCTAAATATGCATGGTGAAAATTTCAATTTGAAGTTTGTTGAAGAATACAACAATAATAAATTATTTAAATTTTTATAGTTAATTATATATTTGGTATACATAATTTAAATATTAACAAATGCAAACGATGTTAAAAATTTCATACTTATAAATTCATAAATTGAAAAAAGATTTTAAATATAAATATTAATTTTAACAATTTAAGTAAAATTTAACTAAAAATTAGTGTATGTTAGTTCATTAAAACATTATATACCTTCAAATTTTATTACTAAATGATGACAGGGGTGATGTTGGATAAGAAGATGATTTTTTTTTTTTAAATAATAAAATGTAAAGAGATTTTTTTGTAATTGCAAAAAAGTTAGATATCTTAATTGTAGTTTTTTTTTTAATTTTTGATTTTTTACTATTTTAATTACGACCGTCGACCATAGAGAGTTTTTTCAGTTACGAAAAGAAAAAAGTATTTAAACTTACATATTCAATCTCTCTTCTCACAAAATTATCTCTTCAAAAATTTGCTAAACGCTTCAATCCATCTCTTTGTTATCTCTTTCAACTGATTATTTCCAAAATCTGTTCACCTCCTCAATCCATCTCTTTTCACCGATCATCTTCAAAATTTGTTCACTGTCTTAATCTATCATCATATTAGAGCATACAGTTGGATTCCACCGCAAGGAAGCGGTATACTATTTTATCAAGATCAGAAAAAATTTCTCTCTTCACGAGAAAGAAAAAAGTATTTAAATGTCCTCTCTCACAAAATCATTTCTTTCAAAATTTATTGAGCGCTTCAATTCATCTCCTTGTTATCTATCAACCGATTATCGCTAAAATCTGCTCACATTTTCAATCCATCTTCTTTAATCAATTATCTTAGTCGAATTCCAATGAAGCGGTATACTAATTTAAGTTAAAGATAAAATGGTCCCAAAAGAAAATGTTGGAGATGCGAATTAGTGAAAGATGAAATAATATTTGTGATTAAAATTGAATGAACATTATTACAAGGATGTGATTATAATACATTGATAAATTATCATACAATCAGAGAATCCGCGACAGTGACAACGTTGTTGATTACTTACAAGCTATTCAATTCTACACTGGTATGCATTATACACTCCGTTCAGATCCTTGAAGGAACAGAGGTTTCGAGAATTTTCACTCGGTGAAGAAATCAATGAACAGTGGAGGAGCATCAGATCGATTGAAATCTGCCACTTTTATCAAAATTTCTGGGTTTTTAATCACTTCTGTCATTTGTTTCTATTTGGGAAAGCATTTTTCAGATGGGTCTTTGCAGCAACTGGTTTTCTTCAATTTTGAAATCTCCAAAACTTCCACTTCCTCCGTTGCCCTTTCCCCAAACCTCAACAAGACTTTTGATTTGTCTTTGATCTTAAATGGGCCCGTTTCGTCTCCTGTTGGTTCGGGGCAAAATCAACAAGAAGAGAGCCAGAAAATCTTGAATTCGGTGTCTCCTCCGCCTCCGCCTCCGCCTCCGCCTCCGCCGCCACCGCCGACTGTGCAGAGGATGGGAGTGGTGGATGAGAACGGGGTGATGACGGAGGATTTTGAAGTGGGGGAGTATGATCCGGAGGTGGTGGAGAATTGGGGGAAGGCAAATGAGACGGAAGGTTTAGAAAGTGATGGTAAGGGGGATAAACTTAGGGTTAAGGTGAAGAAGTTTCCCATGTGTCCGGAGAGCATGAGGGAATATATACCTTGTTTGGACAACGAGGAGGAGATTAAGAAGTTGATTTCGACAGAGAAGGGAGAGAAATTTGAGCGGCATTGTCCTGAAAAGGGGAAGGAATTGAATTGCTTGGTCCCTGCTCCCAAAGGGTACAAAACGCCTATTCCATGGCCGAAAAGTCGAGACGAGGTGACCTTTTTCATTGCTTGAAAATGACGTCGGTTTTCTGCTTTCAGTATATATGTTATCCCAATATTGTTCTTCTGGGAAAATGTAGGTTAGATTGTTATATCTAAGGATAATTCCAAACTAAGATTGATTTGGAATTGGGTACAATTCAACATATGTGAATTCTTTTAATGATTATTAGGGTGCTTAAAAAAAAATTAAGTTTGGCAAGTTTAAAATGAGAATTATTCTTTCAGCATTTTATGGCCTTTCCTTATAATATATAGGTTTGGTTCAACAATGTTCCACATGCGCGTTTAGCTGAGGATAAAGGGGGTCAGAATTGGATCACCATTAACAAGGGGAAGTTCAAGTTTCCGGGAGGTGGCACACAGTTCATACATGGGGCAGATCAGTACTTGGACCAGATTGAGAAGGTGTTCATATTTTCTTGATTACATGAATGGCTTATATTCTAATCTAAAAGAAATAGGCTTTGAACTATCTGTTTTGCGTAATGTCTAGATGGTTCATCAAATTGCATTTGGCCGACATACCCGAGTTGCTTTGGACGTTGGTTGTGGTGTTGCAAGTTTTGGCGCCTATTTATTGTCAAGAAATGTTCTCACCTTATCTGTAGCCCCAAAAGATGTTCATGAGAACCAAATTCAATTTGCGCTTGAGCGTGGCGTGCCTGCAATGGTGGCAGCTTTTGCAACACGGCGATTATTGTATCCAAGTCAAGCATTTGACTTAATACATTGTTCAAGGTGTAGAATCAATTGGACACGGGATGGTATGCTGCTCTGTTTCATATCTGATGTTATCTAAATATATTTGTTTGCTAGCACTTAACAGTGTCCCGATGCCATTATCTTGTATATGATTTCAAGATGCTCTTTGCATACTATACTTCAAGTTCTCAATGATTAACCTTTCAAAATATTTACATACTGTGGGAGTGAAATTTGGATATGCTCTATATAGTGCTAAAAATGTCACTTAATTGACGGGATTTATAATTTTGGAAATCAAATAATTTCTCGAGATTATATTGATCTTTTGGTTCATCGAGCCAGCTACTGGAGCGTAGTGAATGGAAGTAGTAATTAACAATTCCATAAAGGAACTCTGTGACCAAGTAACTATTTAAAGGAATTTCTTAATTCAAATTATTCATTAAAAAGAACAAAAAGAAAAAGAAAATCTAAACTTGTGCATTTTGTCTCCGTGGTTAGACTTCTGTAAGTTTTGGCTCATGATTTCTGAATACTGTCATTTCGCAGTCTCTAACTAGTAACTGTTGTATAATGACTATTATGTTTTTCGGGAATTCCAAGGGGTTTGGGATGTAGGTTTCATAAAATGTGTCACGCATCTCCATTCTTGGTTTTCCAGATGGGAATCGATAACATCATTTGAAGATATATTACCACTTACTAATCATCCTTGCCAGAATACTTAGATTAAAAAATGTTCATTTTTTTTTATAGACTTGGATAAACTTAATCGACAAATCTCTAAATACTTGGTTTAACAGTATGTTTACCTTTCATTTTTGTTGTCTCAAAAGGCCTGTCATGTTTAATAATTCTTGATGTTAACCTCACATTTGTGCCTCTGTTTTCATGTGTTGTGGTGAAGATGGAATTTTGCTACTTGAGGTCAATAGGATGCTCCGTGCAGGAGGATATTTTGCCTGGGCTGCACAGCCTGTTTATAAACACGAAGCTGTTCTCGAAGAACAATGGGAAGGTACGACTAGTTGAAATGTTTGTAAAATGAGTTTTTTTTTTTTTTTTTTTTTTTTACCAGTATTTTTACACGGAGTCTATCAGGTCCTCAGCTTTCATGTGCCACACTGGAAATACTGTATCCCTGAACTTTCTGTAACTCGCCTGATTTTATGTCAATTTCAAATCTGAAGTATTATTTTGAAATTATTG
Source organism: Forsythia suspensa (assembly GCA_023638005.1). Classification (NCBI taxonomy): domain Eukaryota; kingdom Viridiplantae; phylum Streptophyta; class Magnoliopsida; order Lamiales; family Oleaceae; genus Forsythia; species Forsythia suspensa. The sequence goes on from CM042666.1 coordinate 34,617,292, forward strand.
TGTAGAATTTCAAATAAATGACGTACAGCAAGCAGCACAACAAACTTGAGCAATTCCCTTTATTTATTAATTCAGTTTCTGTTTTTCATTGTTTGCAGAGATGGTTAACCTTACCAGTCGACTGTGTTGGACACTTGTAAAGAAGGAGGGATACATTGCGATATGGCAGAAGCCCTTAAATAACAGCTGCTATTTAAGCCGTGAGGTAGGAGCCCAGCCACCACTATGTGATCCAAATGATGACCCCGACGACGTTTGGTATATCTTCTGTCATTTTGTTATTTTTCCTTTTTTTTCTCATATGATACATCAAAAACAAGGTGTGATTCCAGAATATTCATAATTTCATTCACTAATATCTTTTTGATTGCTAATGGTTATGTGAATGTATGTACATGATGATCAATAAGAGGACGGGTTCCGTGCAAGCGATAGATACTATACCAATGTTGTTAGCATGTATGTTCTTCTTTGTGCACTATCCTGTGCATTCTGTCTATCTAATGGCGTCTCATTGCCAGGATTGAACATGACTGGGTCTAGTTAGGAACAATATTATCTATTTGCTCTCTGTACCTACAGAGGGAGGTAAACAATGTTGTCTACCTCAGAATTTTTACCATAGTTATAGCACTTGATCCTAAAATATCTCTTAACTGTGATATTGTATTGGCATCATTTAGGGTTTTTATCTGCAGAAAACTGCATTTATTGCAAAATTTGACCCATAGCTCTTAGATCAAAGATATGGCAATAATGCTAAAACAGGTTTGCATGCTTCATTATAGATGAGTGATGGTGCAGCTGCGACGATATTTTGATTAGCCTGATCTGAATCAGTGTATGGGCAGATATGGGCCCGAGATATTTCGGGATGTTCCTGAATGTGTACGTATATCACAGTCCCAGGAGAATAGTTGTAACTTATCTGTTCTAAGAAACAAGACACAGAAAAATTGAACTTCCCCTATCAGAATAGAAAGTATTTTTACATATTTCTGTATGCATGATTGTGTTTTTATTCTTTTAATCATCCCAAATAATTTCTGAGAAATTTACTGCATTTTGTACCTTGTCACACCATAGCTTGGCAGATGCTTAACATTGTGGACATATAACAGCATCTGACAGGAAACGAGAAAGTCGTGAATATTTTACAAAATGGTGCTTGTTCAATCACTAAGTGGACAAGAAGTGGTTAAAAGATAGGTAGGTTGCCATGGGTTTGATAGTGCTATATTTTATTTATGTGGCAGCTTCCGCACCAGGATACATGTCGTGTGTAAACTTAGATTGATTGAACGTTTGACCTAACTATAATGGATGAAATAAGATATGAGACTTTATGCCAACAAAGTAGAGGTGACACACTTGGGGATAAACTAGGGGAAGGACAGCGGCATGTCTTGTGTAGACCAAAGAAGCTCTTATTCCAAAAGCATTGCAATCCCATTAAAGCGGGTTAGAAGAGTGAGAGGTAGGCTAAAATCAAAATAGCTTAAGGTGGTTCATGATTTGAGGATTACCCTGAGAATCAAGGTATACCTGTCAAAATGTGAATATTTATCACTTAATAGATACTTTGTAATGCACTGCTTACAAATTTCTTGGACTTTCTTACTCAGTTAAAATTGGATTATGCACAGTTGAAATGGTTACAAGAGCTTTCCATGCAGTTCTTATGTTCTGCTTCTCGTTTTCAGGAGAAATTAATCTAATCCTCATTCTGATTGTTTCCTTTCACAATTATGTTAGGTATGTTGATATGAAGCCATGTATTACACGGTTGCCAGAAGAAGGATATGGCTCAAATGTTACAGCCTGGCCTGCACGCTTGCAGAATCCTCCAGATAGACTCCAGAGCATACATTTTGATGCTTACTTGTCAAGGAAAGAGCTATTCAGGGCAGAATCAAGATATTGGCATGAAATAATTGGAAGCTATGTTCGTGCTTTACACTGGAAAAAGTTCAAACTTAGAAATGTCTTGGATATGAGAGCTGGCTTTGGAGGGTAATTTTTGAACTTGTTTTCTCGCATTCTGTTCTGTCATTCTGCCAATTAATTTTTGACATATAAAATAGTATTTAATTTCTAGTCAGTTATCCTGTATAATTTGGCAAACTAACCAATTCATTCCCTTTCTACCAGATTTGCAGCAGCACTAATTGAAAACAAATTGGATTGCTGGGTGCTCAATGTTGTCCCTATTAGTGGACCCAATACGTTACCTGTCATATATGACCGTGGACTTATTGGAGTTATGCATGATTGGTAAGAATCGTATCGAACATGAATTGCTTTGCTATTGTTATTGGTGCATGCTCATGCTTAATTTTGTAATTCATGATCAGCTTCTTATTACGCCTCTGTAACCAGATCTCACAAAAAAAATTATGAAAGCAATAATATAATATTAATGCAACATAAACTTAGGGTGGATGAGAACCATATCAGGGAAGGACGGACCTTCACATCTGAAAGTGTTTCTACATTTTCTGTCTCTGGTGTTAATAGGTTTGATCAGTATTTGTATTTCAAACAAATTTGAGTATTTGTGCATAACAACTTGCACGCAACTTTCCAGGTGTGAACCGTTTGATACGTACCCACGAACCTATGACTTGCTGCATGCTGCTGGCCTCTTCTCTATTGAACGGAAAAGGTATTTCATTAATTCCTCTCCATCTGCTACATGGATTATGGATATACATTAGTTGCATTTCATAGCCAGTAAGAAGTGGAGATCTTCAATCATTTATCCCCGTATTGAATTAAACTCTGGAGTTCTAAGTTTTTAGCATTCCATTTTAAGCATATTTCTCCGACCTCATGATTCTCTGGAGATCTTGATCCATCAACTGACAGTGCTTTGAGCTCCAGATATGTCCTTGATTATTCTACTTGTTTGCAGACATTTGATGGAGAAATATAATTCGTTTTGTTTATTTTCAGATGCAATATCTCTACTATCATGCTTGAAATGGATCGGATCCTAAGACCTGGTGGACGGGTATATATTCGAGATTCTCTTGCGGTCATGGATGAGCTTCAAGAAATTGGAATGGCCATGGGTTGGCACGTTTCAATGCGAGACACATCTGAGGGCCCCCACGCCAGCTATAGGATTTTAACATGTGATAAACGCCTCATACGGCGCTGAAACTGAGAAAGTATAGATCACAGTATGATATGTATTTGTACTTTTGTAGCCCTAACATGTTACACATTTCGCGGTCCACATTTCATACAACTTTTTTTCTGTCCTTTTTTATTTTTTTTCCACTTTTTAGTCTTTTTTCTCTGGAAGGAGGGGTGATTCTACTAGTTAGGCAAGTTTATCAAAAAATGTAAGCAAAGTTCCAATTATTGTATTTGTTGTGTTACTTTTTGTTTAAGCATTTTTGTAAGTAATACACGACACTATCCAACTATTTTGTTTGATTAATGGAGAAAATTTATGTTCACCAAGTTTTGTTATAGCATATATAATTGCTTCGATTTAGGTGGACAATATGACAAATAAACATCTACGTGAATGAGCTTATCAACTCCCTAAAAAGTACCATAAGAATGGTACTGAAAATTCCTCTACGTATATTTCCTAGTACTTGTAAAGCAGCAGATTGCCATAACAATCAGAAAATCTCATTTTTTAGTATTAAAAATCTGAATATTCAATTTTTTAAAAAAAATCATTGTTATACAAAGGTAAATCTACTAAATTATTTAGTTTACAAACTAGTGAAAGACGAGTGAAAAAATTAGAGGCCAAAGAAATATCTAGCGTATTGTATACATGTAGTGCGAGCTATCTATTTTCGTTAAAGACCCATGTCTTGAACTAGCATTAAATTCAGTTAATATCAACTGATGTTCAGACACAAATTTAACATATATGTATTTCTTCACCAAGCAATGGCACAACGGAATTTTGTTTTAAAATATTACATCAACCTGTCAACATGACGCAAATTTACTAGTAAAAGTCTTACGATCATCTACTCCTGTGAAACATGTTCAGGAGAAGCCAGATTTTAGAGAGACTGTTTTCGAATTTTGACAAAACCCAGAGGGTCTCAGCTTAAACACATTTAAAGATCAATAACTTGTTGTTTAGAGTAATGGAGAGCACTAAAACTACCCAAAAACAAGCAAAATGGAAAGCAATGAAACAAAAGAGTTATATTGCAAGCATGCTTCTCCCAAGTGTGCACATTTATCCTCGCGTTGTTTTTGGGTATGATATGGGCACCAAAAGAGTGCATATAGGCGTCGCTATTTTTCTTTAAAAACCGAAACAAATATCAAAATAGTAAGTCATCACATAAGTCTTGGCCCCAAGCACCTGGTATTATACCTCAGCAAGCAGAACCAATTGGATCTATTTTATCTTTCAGGTACTGGCCTCCATACTTGTTGTCTTTGACTAGGAGACGCCTTGACCTGTCCATTCATTGTCCCATTTCGACTGTTATCAACCCTCGTGTTTTGAACCTGTCCATTCATCGTCCCATTTTGACTGTTATCAACCCTCGTGTTTTGAACCTGTCCATTCATCATCCCATTTTGACTGTTATCAACCCTCGTGTTTTGAACCTGCTGTTGAACTTGTCCAGGAATCTGCATTCTCCGAACATGGTGGAGAGTCCTGCCGTTATTACTAGAAGGTGTTCTTGGCATAGATTGTGCAGTTGCTTGGTGTCTAATAGGCATTCTAGCCACTAAATGTGTTATCTGTGGCCTGACAAGATTAGAAATGAGAGAAGTTTGGTTTTGGTTGGATGAAATAAGTACTTGGTGAGTTGCCCGAACTGCTTCCAATATCTTCATCAACTGGTTATGGCCAACTGTCCTAGCTGTATTCACCGGCTGCTCAAAGGGATCCTCAACCTAATTGGAATTAGCAACGTCACTAAAAATTAATAAAAAAATAGCACTAATATGGGAACATGCATTTGTGTTGCATTTGTATCTCCCGAGTTTGAGACGCACACCCACACACAGAGAGATAGATAGATAGAGGTGGATAAAGATAGAGAGGTTACAAAAAGTGCATATGTTCTGGGTAACCATCTCATGTTGCTATCAATGTCTTCCAACTGTCCAGCATATGGGCTAACGCCTTGAGCAGAAGCGCTTGAACAAATTTCAAAAAACTGAAGGGGCAAAGAGGTAAAGTGCCTGTCAATGTTGCTGAGATAACTATTGTGCTCAACTATTGCAGTACATTCAAGGTGAGCATCTATAACGTATTACATTCAAGGTGAGCATATATAAATGTATCTTACAATTTTTATGGAACATAACAAGGTCACGTGTCATAGTAGCGACTTATGTTCGCCTTTGGAAAATGAACTACTGAAATTGTTACCTTTGCAAGGAAGGAAATGAAGAGCTCAGACAAAGAGCTTCTGTTGATTAATCTTGACCTTCCTGATTTAATTCTGTTTATATTTACTGCACATGTCTCTTCAATACGTTTCTCTGCAACAGCTCTCACGCCTTTCAAGAGAGTGATGAAGATCGTGAGTGTAAGTGAAACTTTGATCTACTGTGAAATTTATTGTACCAAAAATACGTGCTTAATTATGTATAATACATGCTCCATAATAAACACTGCTTCTGCATATGCTTTAAAAAAAATCAAGACAAATGAGTACCTGTAAGGTCATCAAAATATTTCCTGGATATATATCTCTAAGAGGAGGTAAAATTGCAGGTTCTAAAGTCTGCAAGGTATTAGGAGAAACCAGATAGAAAAGATGAAAAATAAAAGGCTGGTAATAAACGAATAATATTAACAGGTATATATGACTCTGACATGCAAATTATAAGGAAAATATACGTGTGTGTATTATGGAAGAAGTACTAAATAAATCAAAGATGGTACTGAAAGATAACCAACAGCGCCACATAATTTTGGTAGAGTGCTAGCATGTTTTTTCAAGTGTCATCTGAAAATATACGTGCGCGTATTATGGAAGAACTAAATAAATCGAATATGGTCCTGAAAGATAACCAACAGCGCCACATAATTTTGGTAGAGTGCTAGCATGTTTTTCAAGTGTCATCTGAAATGTGTTCAAGATTTGAGCGAACATACTACTTTCTGCAAACATACTTCCTTTGAATTTTTTTTTTTTTTACCTCCAAGGTTTTTACTTAAGAGTTCTCAGAGTTTCATTTTTCACTTATTTATTACTTTACTTATTTTGTGTGGGTAAGGTGACTTAACATACACCTCTCCAATCTCCAGACTACCATGGTCCCTGGAGTCCCAAAAGAGAACTCCCTTAAATCATTTACAGGTTAAAAATGGCATGCAAATTTACCTGAAAATGGAACACTACAAGCAAGCTGAGAGTGTATGAGTTCAAAGTTCCAGATTTTGGATCATTAATATTATGAGATTTGGACCATTCCTTCACCTGCATATGGAGATTCATATTGATCATATTTCTCTCCAATGTGTAATATCTTTCCTATGTTATGAAAACTTGCCAGTAAAACCAGATCACGGAAGCGTCCATCAATCCCATTGATCCAGAATAGCAGTTTTGACTTCATTTGACCAATTAAATTGTTTATTGAGATGTCACAAGAGATGTTGTATCTGCCCTCAAACTTCAGAATTGGTACCCTAGCATTGGAGATGAATTGCAGCTTACGCCATCCACCTGCAAACAAATGATCGAGACAGAATTCAATCGGGAAGTTGTATATTAGCCTAATGTCAAATACACACCGTTTTTTTCTGCCAGTTTCAAGTTTTCCCTGCCAGACAGACAAATCTTCTTCAGCTCCAATTTCTTGATTAAGGAAAGAATATTTCATTCTTCCTTTACATATTTAAAGCATATTATAGGTTTGGTGGTAGAAACATTGAGCATCTCATCTATCTCAGATGTTATTGTCAATCAGAACTTATTGTTCTCATGAGTCGAGAGTAGCTTTGAGACACCACTACAGAAATCTTTTATTTCTCAGCACAGTGAGCATCTCATCTATCTCAGATTGTCTATCAAAGCTAATTGTTCGCATGAGTAAATGGTAGCTTTGAGCCACCACTTTAGAGATCTTATTTATTTATTTTTATTTTTTAAGGTTTGTTTCTTGTACAGAAATGCATATGATGCGACCATTTTCTTTCTTGTTTCACATTATCACAGAGATGCAGCAGCTGCATTTAGAGCCCTAGATTAACTGCCCAATCTTCATAATTCTGGTAGCAAGGGGTGGCTTTCAAAGATGAAAGCAAGAATTGCTTGTAAGAAAATTAAAGAAGTAAAATGCAAAGAAAAACATATATCTAAAATTTATGGCTAAATGAAGCATTTAAGATGCAAAGGTAAAACAAAATTATAAAAAACAGATGCAGCTTATGGACAGTGAAGTATTAGTAGCAGATTACCTTTCCTTCTCAAAGCTTTTAGCACATCTCCCAGTAAACTTTGCTTGTGTTTTTTCCCAGGGGATGAAATATATGAACCATTAGGCAACTCTATCGATATATCCAAATCTCCCCATTTTGTGAAGAGATCAGATGCAAAAGATCCATATGGTTCCACAGTTGCACCTGTTTTCACCGCCAGAGCCTTTAACTCATAAATAAATGTAATCAACCAAAAATCTTTAAACTGTGAGCATATAGTTCTCTGTCATTGAAATTAGGAAACTGGAAATTTTGATTTAACGTGAAAAGAATTTCAATTCAACCACTGGAGAACAGAGAGTAGAACATGATGACAACAAAAACAAATATTACTTTGAAAAACATCACTGTTTCAGCCTCAGTATACCGTTTCTAATTTTAAAATGATATCCATTTTGAAATCTTTAAGTTTCCACAACTAGAGATCAGTTTAGGATCTTTTGATATTAAATCATCATATTGATAATAACAGCAATAACAGGACACAAACCATCTATAGCATCAGAGAGTCATGGATTTCCAGAATTTGACCATAACAGCTAGATGAAGGAAGAAGTTCAAGAAGAGAGACATTTCCTTTCCATAGGATTTATAGAACAGAAGAAGGGAGAAACATGTTTATTAGAATGAAAGCAAATAACTTGTATGGAAGAGGATTGGGAATATCAGGCTCAATAGTCAACTATATATAGACAGATTTTATAGATTACGTGACAAAACAAATTGCAGGTATTTTGCATGCACCTTTTTTTGAATTAATTATCCATGTCACTATATTTGCTCAAGGACAATCTTGCCTAAAAAACATTAAATCACATGATACCATCTAGAAGGTCTTTGGGATTAAACCCTCAAGTAAATCCATGTGAAATATATCTTTGAGAAGGTTCATGATTGAACCAAAAAATAACATGCCTTCAACTGGAGACAAAAGGAATAACCATTACACTTTCTTTACATACTTACAATTAGTCTACAGGATATTTTCCACTTATGTATGATATTATACATAATAAAAATGCACGCTAAAGTATTTTCATTTGCTAAACACAGCTGTGTAATTTGACGTCTCAGTTAAGTGGATTTGCCTTTACAACTGTATAGCATAAAAGATCAAATTCTTCCTTGCAGTGGCCTAGGCTCCTAGAGGTTGTCAGATTATGTACCTGATTCTTCCCCACTTGAGGTCTCAAAAAGCCTTTAATTTATTTTGCTTCCTTTCAGTACCACACCATGTGAAAGTTTTTGCAAGAAATATGGAGGCTAAACCAAAATGTCCAGAAATGAAGTGGCAGAGAAAGAAATGACATACTTTTAAGCATCATATACCTCTCAGATTTTCTATGGATTCAACAACAGCTCGAAGCTCATCAATGATAAGAAACCTTACAGTCCAATCCTCTCTCGAGGGATTGATCGCATGAAGGATACCCCTGAGTGTAATCTCCAACAAATTATATCCATTCATTTTGAGTGCTAAATAATGCTACCCGACAACAGATGACATGTCAAACTTTTGGATGTAAGAAAAATCCCTGCGTGTATGAGAAAATGACATCAGAATGGTTACAAGTGAAGCCGGCATAGAAAACGTGGTTTGCTCTTCTCGAACAATGAATGCTATGGAGACTGCCTAGGATAAAACATATGAAGCAAGCAAAGTAATTAAAGAAAACCACACAAAGTAGAAGAGCTAACTAATTTTAAAATGAGTATAAGATGTAAAGTATAGAACCCAACCAAGTGATCAAATAAATTTGACAATTTTTGTGAAACAAGCTATTTTTCCAGCATTTTGAAAATGGCTGATTACGAAATCCAAACAGAGCTATGGATATCAAAAGACGCGTTGGGGGCAGCGACGATGTATTGTATGCTGCAGATTAAGGACTAAAAAGACACTGCAACTGGAATTTCGCCACCCATGAAAACAAAAGTTTGAAGGGCACCAATGAAATAAAAGTATGCTAAACAATAATTGTGAAAGTGTGTTTCCAAATTACTCAATTTGCTTGCCGATAAAAAGTGGATTTATGTTGAAAAATAGTTTCCCGGTCTATACAGAACAAAAAATAGAGTAAAGGAAAAAAAAAATAATAATAATAATAAATGAAGAAAACAATGCCTCGGTGAAAAAAAAAAAAAAAAAAAAGAGTTTGTAGGTGTAATCATACATAAATGTTTGGGATACTAAAATCATGACTTTTCCAAATACAAATCAGCTTTTAGCACAGACAATGTCATTTGTGCTATTCATCTTGATATGCCACAAAGTGAGGTAACAAATACTGGAAATGTGAACACACAAATCAAAAAAGTGAGAAATGTGAACATATGCAAAAGTTAACGTACAAAGCAATTCAAATATCTTTTATGATGCCTTATGTTCCTACATCATCGAAAGGAATCAGTTCGTGGTTGGCACCATAATGACATCGAAACTAAATCAACAATGAGATCACAAATAATGAAAAGGGGTGAAATTCTCAAATCGTAAACTTTCTGATATGGGGAAAAAAAATTAAGATTTTCACTGCAACCATCAAGAAACAATGTTTAGCAAAAAAACAACAAATTCATTCAATTGAAAATTATGCAACCACAAACATATTCCACTAGATCTTTATACAATTTTTTGGCTTTTCATCAGCAAAAAATGAGGCAACCACAGCACAAAGAAAGTCAAAAGATATATCTCTCAAATTCACACTGTCGAATCCTAATTGCATTTCCTCTGTCTTCAAATTATCTTTCAGCAATAAACAGATTATAAACTCTTTTAGTAACTTAAACAGATAACCCCAACCCCCATTGCTATAAGCAGATAGAAACAGTTACTAATCAACTCTTATAATTCAGTGTGTGTGTGTGTGTGTGTGTTACCATTCAAATGGGGCTCCCATATCGGCAAAAATCAAACTCAAACCCTAATCGATACTAAAACAACAGAATTTCAAAACTTTATACATAAATAGAACAAGAAACTGCTCATCAAAGAACGTCCATAACATACAGTAGCAATCATTAAAGAAGATGACGAAATGTTCAATATACTGACCTTCTAATCCAGGGCTTTAATAAATTTGATTGTCAGATGATTGAGGCATCCATGGGCAGCTGCATTAGGTTATTAGAACATTTTCAAGGATGGATATTAAGGGTTTGCTCAAGGGCGAAGATCTCTCTCTATCCCCTCTCTCTGTCTCTTCTCTCTGCTTTAAGTACTGCAATGGTATACATATTTAAAAGCGACTGACAAAGCTTTAAAATATTTTGAAAATTAAAAACTAGTTGGAATATGATTGTACAAACTATTCACAAATAAAAAATTTTGACAATAAAAACAACATCAATAAAAAATCTAAAAAAAAGAACAAAAGAAAAATCTAATGCCATAACTAAAATAAAAACAAAAAAGAAGAAAACTCAATTTATTATTTTAGTACGATGGATTGAGATGGTGAATAGAAATGATTGATGGAGTTTTGTTTGAATGTAGAAATTGAAGAACACACGAATATAGTATTTTTTCTTTTACAGTGGAAAAAACTTTTTACAGTCGGTGATAAACTACGTAGGCTTTATTATGATCTGAACAGATTTTGGAGATGATGGGTGGAGGGAGATGATGGAGATAGATTGAGGACGTGAGCAGAATTTGGAGATAATTGGCTGGTGGAGATGATCGAATGTAGGAAATGGATTGTAGCGATCAGCAAATTTTGAAGGAGATTTTATGAGGAAAAATTGAAGACGTGGTGATACACGGACGTTTAAATACTTTTTTCTTTTCGTAACGGAAAAAACTATGGTCGTGATAAACTAGTATACCGCTTCGTTGTGGTGGGATCTGACTACAGGCTCTATTATGTGATGAATTGAGGCAGTGAACAGATTTTGGGGATGATCGGTTGAGGCTTGAGAGAGATGATCGAATCAATTAGATGGATTGAAGCGTTCAACAAATTTTGGAGAATAAGGTCCGTTTGAAATCAATTAAATTTTTGCCTAAAAAGTTAAAATCAACAATTAATTTTAACCACACATTTCATTGGTCCACAATGTTTTACAATTTTTTAACCATACAATTCATCAACTTTTATTAACTTTTACAAAAAAATCTAATTTTAATCAAAATCAAACACACCCTGAGATTTTATGAGGGAAGAAATTGAAGATGTAATGATACACAGACGTTTAAGTATTTTTTTCTTCCCATAGCGAAGAAAACTCCATACGATCATGATTATTTATTTTAGCAATAATATATGAATGAAAAATAACTCTTTACTTAAAATTAAAATAACCAAACAAATTTGGGAATAAAAAGTTATTATAACTAATCTTTTATTATTACGGTACTAGTGTTTTTTTATCTCTAATCTTTTATTTTTATTAGGAAGTTCGTAACCTATTTTATTGGGTGCGAAAGTGGTCCCTATGAAAGAATTCTATCCAATTTATCCGTTAGTTAAAGCACATTGATTAAACTTCATTTTAATTTGTTTTTATTGTAGAAAAAATTTGTTAAAACACTTCTAATAACATGGACAAATTTGTCAAATTTTATATAATTAATAATAAAAAATAAAAAATAATAACCACCTTCCTCACTCCATCCCATCCCCACCGTCAACCCCCCTCCTCCTCCGTAAAACTGTTATTAATGGCAGGAAGAAATCCCCCCTCATTTCTAATTCTACCATTAATGTGAAAAAGTTTCATGGACCAATTAGCTCATCCAAACTGGAGACACCACCACTGCACACAGACTTGGGTTGGGTAAAAGTTTCTTCATCCACTCACGATGCAAGAAGAATCTTATACTCCAATTCCTCACAAACCAAACACTTTAGTTGCTAATAATCATATAAGGCTATGTTTGATTCATCAAAATTTTCTATAAAAAGTTTTTTTCCACTTATTTTTCAACTGATGTGTTTGATTGCACAAGATTTTCTATGAAAAAAACATTTTCGTCCATATTTTCCTTGTTTTGTTTGAATTTCTTGGCAATTCTTTTTCATAAAATTCATTTTCTTTCGACTCAAATTTCTTGCTTCCAATCAAACACAACCTAATTGTCCATCTAAACTACCTAATACAATATCATATCATACTGGACATATATTTCAATGTGAAGCACCAACCAAATGATTCAAGAAAACAGAAAGTGGTTCTCCATTGAAAGAAAAACACTTCTGAACAATTCCAACCTTATATTGCTGCCCACAAATCTGTCCAAATTAGTTCTGTTACCGTGAAATTTCTGGGACATTAATCCACAAAAAAGAAAAAAATATAATTCGTTATCCAACAAAAAAATCCTAACTTGCACCACTAAACATCAAAGCAACTCATACCAAGTCTAAAGGTGGTTCAACCCGGCGACTTTGCGGCGGAATTGAAGCAAAGTCTGAAGGGATAAATAATCAGCCGTCAATAGAGACAAAACAGAAGTCCAACGCCAAGAATTTGATCGCAGGAATTTACATTCATTTTCATTAGAATCCATAGTCCCCAAATTAATGATATGTTTTGAAATTCTAATTGCTCTCGTGAAAACAGAAAATGAAATGAAGGTGGCATATATAGAATATACCCTTCAAGAATTGCTAAATCTTAAGAACCAAATAATACCTAAAATACCTTTACACATAAAAACTTCAATAATTGTTATATTGTTCCCCTAAAATTACGATTTTAAGGTTCCACTCCAAAACTGGTATCAGGGCCTCGTTGAAATTATAATTATGTCAGATAATTATAACAAAATATCAAAAATCAATATAATTGAACAAACTAATTGGATAAAAAACTTTTTGATACATAAATTTGGATTAATTAAGGAAAAGACTATTAGAAAAGAAGATCAAGAAATTCTAAAAGAAATTCTACAAATTGAAATATTAAACAACACAAATACACAAAAATTACAAAACCTTAGAAATAAACTTTCTCGAAGAATATATAACTTTAAACGATCAAATAAAAATAATAAAAACCCAAAGAGGAGTTAGAAGAATTAAAAAGAAGAATAGAGATATTAAGAAAACCTTTAACTCTAGAAGAAAGAATAATAAATATAGAAAATGAATTAAAAGATAATAAAGAAATAATTATTGAGATTGGAAAAAGATTAGGTTTTCAATTTGAAGAAAAAGGCAAACTAATAATAAAAGAAAGATTGTTATGATGAATGAAGTAAAACAAAATTTTCTAACAGAACAAGAAATCACAATAGAAGAATTTCTTGAACAAAATAATAAACACTACCAACTACTTGTACCTTATAACTTAAATCCAAATATGAATACACAATTAAAAGATATTTGGAAAATCTTTTAAAATTAATGAAAACATTAAAATATCAACAATATAACAGAAATCATATAAAATTGTATACTAAAGAAGAGCCACAAACTCCGAATCAGTATATAATTTAATGAATGAAACCAAACAAGATCTTGAAGAAATTTTTTTGAAACTTGGGAGAAGATCTTTGAAAGATATAGGAAATGTTAAAGGATTTAGAAATACAAATGGCTAATGTAAGTTTAGGAAATACAAAAATGAATACTAGTACCACGAGAATTAGTAGTTCTACTACCCCTCCTACAGTAAGCCAACCTCCTTTTACACCTACTACACTACCAAAAGCGAAAAATATACCTATATAGTATGCTTAGGTCAAGTACCACCCATTGCACCAAAATACGAAAGACCAGGACAAACTAGTGGTGTAAATAAAAAGAGATAATGAAGAATATAATAGTTATAAATATGTAACAGATGAAGGAGAATTATATACCTGGTATAAATTCAATCCAGAATTAGAAAATCCAAATAGAAGAGTAAATCCTAGCAAATTAAAAGGCAACTTCAAAGTAACTACCAAAGAAGAAAGTCCTATGGAAAACCTAACAGAGTCAATACCAACAACAGGAATATGGTTAGATCTAGATTCAGGAGATAAAGATAAAAAGATATATGCTTGGGTTAAAGCCTCTAGCCTTGCTATACAATTTAGCAAAGGATGGGATATATATACAACTTTCAATTTTCTTGAGCACACCTTTAGAGGAAATGTTGAAGAATTATGAAAGAAAACCTCTAACCAAATAAAAAATAATGTAAAATATGGAGAATAATTGATAGCTGATTCAAGAGAATATTTAAATAACCAAACAATTATAGATATATTAAAAAGGTTAGAAAAATATTTGAGAACACAATTCCTAGGAGAAATTGCAGAAGAAACTAGTATAGAAAAAGAAATAAGAGAAAAATTAGAAGTTTAGAGAATCTAAAAATTTGTGATATGTGCGAACTAAAAGGTTACTTAAGAGATTTTGAAAAAATCTACATAAAAGTCTTAAATAAAGATATGCGTTATAATGAAAAATTAAATTATCTCAAAATAATGTTCCTAAAACTTCCTTACCCTTGGAGCATAAAAATACACTAAGAATATGAAAAAATTAGGTCTGACATGACTCAACCAGAGATAAATGATACTTTTAGTAATAAAGAACAATTTATTATCAATATAAATAATAAATGGTGTAGAGAAATAGCTGATAACAAAGCTACAAAGAAGATGACAAAGAAAAAACCTATTTGTTGCAATCAAGATATCTTTCATACTCATCAATGGGGATGTTATCCAAAAGAATATAAGAAGAAAAAGAAATTCAAAAAATTTCTTAAACCCTATAAAAGGAAAGATTTTAGGAAGAAAAGAGACAATTGGAAACCTAATAGAAAACCTTTTAAAAAAAGAACGAAACCAAAAGGTTGGATACCTAAAAAAGAATATATTAAAAAATGCAAATGCTTTATATGTCAAAAATCAGGACATATAGCACCAAACTGCCCAGATAAATATAAAAGTAAAACCTAATCAAAAATTTTAGAAGTATACGAAGAAGCCATATATGATTCAGAATATGAACCTTATGAGATAAGTGAAACCGAATCAGAAGTCTCTACTATATATATATATTCTGATAATGAAATATAAAGTGAAGAAGAAAATGAATTCATAAATTATAACTTTATGAATGAAATAAAGATTGAAGAAAGTATGGAAATACAAGAAACTAACATAGATAATATTGAAGGAATAAGTCAAACTGTTACCTTCGAAGAAGAAAAATATGATGAAATTATGAAGAAAGTTTTATCTTTGAATCAAAAGAATGTCTTCAAAAATAAAACCTTTTGGAACATACTACCAAAACTAAACAAAACATAATGAAGTTCCTATTTATATAGAAAATGTAAAAGGATCTACAGCAATTCCCATACTAAATAGGAAATGGATAAATGAAGAACTAGCTAAAATAAAACCTAATATTAGAAACAAAATAAAAAATGTAGAAATTGGAGGAATCCAAATCCTTACGAAAGGATTCTTTAGACAAGGTATGGATATACCAGTCAATATATTTTGCATGGATAATAGAATATTGCATGATCCTATAGACGCCCTTTTAGGAACTGTTTCAGGTAATTTAGTATACCAGAAATTAATATTTACCTTAAACCCAGAATTTGCAGTATCTTTATTAAATGAAAATATAGATATATCATTAAATCTATATAATAAAATAGATAGATTAGATATGCCAGAAAAATCTAAGGCAGTAAGCCTTACCATAAAATCTATATTTGCTTTTACTACAAGCCACCATCAAGAAATAAGAAGAAGCTTTGAAGAAATAAAATTGAAGAAGGATTTGAAGAATTAGCACAAGCTATTCCACCTAGGAAATTCATATCACACGAAATCGAGATACCTGAAGAATTTGTTTTAGATTTCAAAAGAAGAATTAAAACAATTAGAGAAACTGGACAAACCAGTAACCTGCAAGGAAATGTTTCTATAGATCCAATAGGAAATATGATAGTAAAATTTCCCCCTAGAAGAAGTCTCAGTCTTTCTAATTATGTAGGATAATCATCTATTCCGAAAAACCATTGGAAAAAGAATATACTAGTGCTAGCCAAGTTAGATAAACATGGAATAGAAGAACAATTCTATATCCTAACTGAATGGATAAAACATACATGAGAAATACAAGAGATTATTGCCCTAATCAATACAGGGGCATGATCAAGTCATGTTCAAGGAAACATAGTTAGTATGCTACCTGAACAAGACCTACCTTAAGGATATAAATATAAAGACTATTATGGAATAGAATATGAAATCAGAAAATTCGTAGAAATAAATCTTATACTTACTAATATAAGAGGGGAACAATTTCATATAACCATAGTTATACATAAAGATCCCAATAGGATAGAAACAAATGCACCGATTTTATTAGGAATTGAATTTTTAGATATGTTCAAACCATATAGTATTCAAGAGGATAGATTACAATTGACAATCAATCTTGAAGAACAATATATCCCAAGGATTACTAATGAAAAGAAAAGATTTACTAACTATATGATGATTAGTTATAAATCTATTACCAAGAACATAACAAATTAGTTAAGTCCTTATGTTAATAAAACTCAATCTACCAAAATATTGTAGAATTACATTTCATGCTTATCTTGATCACAGGATCAACATTATATACAAACACAATATAATGTTTTACCGACTTTTACTCAAAAATGCGGACCACAAAAAGAAATACTATGCCCAAACGACTAGTGGCCTATTTGAACCATACTCTTTATATCTTTGAAAATATACCATTTTTATTAGGAATAGAGAAGTCATAGTTAGAAAACTCTACTATGCTCCCAAAATAGAATGCGACATTCTTTTAGGACAAACTTTCCTCTTAGAAGATTATGCACCCTTTACACAATATAAAAATCCCACAAGATTTGAATTTACAACACCTTGTAATCACAAAATAATTGTACCACAAATACAAAAAGCTACATCTATAGCTCGAAACCAATAAATCATCGTGAGATCCTCAACCCAAATGTGGTGAATGTTATCTGAGAAAAGAAAAAGAAACTTTCAAATAACTATTATATAATAGTATAAACCTACAAATAAGTGAATCCGAAAATGAAAAGTTAGAAAGAATAAAAAATAATCTCAAAAATAACTTTTCAGAAAACCCATTAGAAAAATGGTCCATAAATAAAACAACAACAAAAATAGAATTAATAGAACCAAATGTCATAATTAGAATCAAACCTATGGCATATAGTCAAGAAGACATAAAAGAATTTGAAATACAAATAAAAGAATTATTAAAAGCTAAAATTATTAGACCAAGTAAAAGTCTCCATAGTCAGCCTTTATGGTGAAAAATCATGCTGAAATAAAAAGAAATAAAGTCAGAATGGTTATAAATTATAAGAAACTAAATGAGAAAACGAAATTTGATGGATATTACCTACCAAATAAAGATATTCTCATAAAAGCCATACAAAATAGCAAAATATATTTTAAGTTTGATTGCAAAAGCGCATTTTGACAAATATGTCTTGATGAATAAAGTAAACCACTAACGACATTTAGCACTCCTAATCCTTTAGGACAATTCGAATGGAATGTAATGTCATTTGAATTAAAAAATGCACTCCAAATATATCAAAGAAGAATGAACGAAGTTTTAAAACCAATTAAAAATTCTAGTAGTATAAATTGATGATATACTTATACATTCTACTACTTATAAAGAGCATCTAGAACACCTAGAAAAATTTGCATATAATATCAACAAACATGGAATAATACTCTCGAGAAAAGAAAGGTTGAAATAGCTAAAACAAAAATCGAGTTTTAGGACTCATCATCAAAGAAGAAGAAATTCAATTACAATCTCATATTGGAGAAATTACTTGAATTTCCTGACGAAATAATAAACAAAAAACAGCTACAAAGCTTTTTAGGATTATTAAATTATTCCGAACAATTTACAGAAGGATGTGCTTTACTTAAAAAGCCATTTCTAAATAAACTCAAAAAAGATCAAGTTTGGAACTGAACCGATGAGGAAACTAAGAAAGTCCAACGCATTAAAAAATATTGTTCTAATCTCCCTAAACTATCTATAGCATAAGATGATGATTATTTTATTCTTGAAATAGATGCTTCAGATTATTGTTGGGGAGCAGTCCTAAAAGCAGTTTCAAAACATGGAGAAAATTATCCATGTCACAAAGATTGTTCAAAAACATGTCACTAAAAATTAGTTGCATATACTTGAGAACCTTCAAAGATGTTGAAACTAGATATGACTCCAATAGAAAAGAGTTATTTGTTTGTCGAAAAAAGAGTTGCTAAATATGAATATTATTTGATTAAAAATCATTTACCATTAGAACGAGATAATACTCAAGTTAAGTATTTTCTTAAAAATAATTTAGAACCAAATGTTGCTAACAAGCCATTAATTAGAATACAATCTTGGATGGCCAACTTCAAATTTGATATTCAATATATTAAATGGTAAAATAATTTTCTTCCGATTTCCTTTCCGAGGATGGAGCGAGATCAAGCAAGCGTTGCAATCAATGAAGCTCAAAATAAAGGAGATGGAAGAGAAAATATACAAAATGGAGAATGAAAACCTCCAAAAAGAAGATATTCCACGAAATATTCAAAAGATCAGACAAGATATCAAAGAAAATAAAGAGGCTTCCTCCTCTCATTTTCACCATCCATTATACAAGATATATCTGAAATTAACAAATCAAATGTCATACGAGGTTTGCAATGGTCTCCTATCCTTTGGGATAAAAGATGAAGCAAGATATAAATACAAAATATGTCTTTTCAATCTTGTGGCTTGCTGGTTTATTGAAATTGGTAATAAGCCATGGATGAAGACTTTAAACTATGGAGAATACAACAAGGTGAATTTTTATCCCGAGAGCACCATCAAATTGGATTCGCCATATGTATGATATTGAAACATATCAGATATATCCTGGCCAAAATCTCAAAGAAATTTCCATGCTGCCAGCAAGAATTAAAATAGCAATAGAAGAGTTTGTTCGAATTACTAAGCCCACCAATATCTATATCAGATTCTTCTCTGCGGTTCCAGAATGGGATATTTATGATCATTATCTCATTCCAGTTAAAAATATTATTAAAATTGGATTAACAAGAAAATTGTTTGATCTGAACAGTCAGAACACTCATAAAGTCACTCTTCAGGAAATCTTGAATATTGAACATTTCAGAAGAGCTAAAGGATTCAAAGATCAGTTTGATTTCTTAGTGGACACCATGAGCAAGAATGAAAATATCTGGATATATCTATGTGAAGACCACATAATCTTCAAAGAATCGTACCGAGAAAGACTCGTGATCAGGATTGGGCCCTACTTGACCACTGGTGCGACAAAATAATGAATAATGAAAATGATGGATTACCAAACTTCCTTCAAGAAATGTGTAAGATAATGGTGAGTCACGCTGAACATAGATGTCCAAATTGTATTATTGAAGATATGGACCACGTCTCCCTCAATGAAGACGACATGCCACCAGATTACTTTGAAGGAAAAATGATCGGGTAGGACCCTTCACTCACTACCAACAGTGATAATCATATCACTTTGGAAAAGCTGAGGTCCCTACTTACCGACAAGATAAAAAGGAGATTCCTTCTTAATAAGGTTTAATTATTGAAGATAATTTGTAACTTGAGTCTTTATATACCACTTACATATCGAGTTGTAAGGTATCGAAAGTTGGGGACAATCACTGAGTATTCTCATATCTCTCCATACCATCATATCATAGTCTAGCAGTCATTTCTTCAAGCGTCAATAAGGTAATCCCTATGAAGTTCTAAACTTCAACTTAGAGAGTACCAACATTGTTTCTTATTATAGTCTTTGTATATCAAGTGTGTACCTCTAAAGCTTAAGATATAAGCTTGTAATATGCTCATATTGATTTCTATAAAAGTATTTGATCTTTTCTAACAGAAAACTTCTTTTGTTAGCCATTCCCTAGCGGTAGTAAGATAGTCTTGTGCTATTTCCATTAAATCTCCTCGTTTTCCCGTTTTGGCTTGTATTGCCTCGTTTGGGAGTGTTTGGAGTGTCATTGGAAAAATCAGTAGGTTCTAAACTGAAGATTTGTTACGATAGGGGTGAAAACAACTAGTCTAAATTTCTGTGGCAGGATTGAATCCTTTTTGAAATCGTATCCGTTAGCTTGAACTAACAATGCAAGAGGAAGAAGTAGAAAAGAAAATGAGCAGAAGTCATGTTGGACCCTGTTAGAATCCTATGAGTAGTAGACAAAAGCAGATCTTGTTTTGAGAATACACACATGTATACATGCAAAGACTTAAAGGAGAACACTCAAGAGAAACCTAGCTTCTTATTTTGAAGGATAATTCCAGGTTTGACGTTCTAATTTTCATGAACACTGCACAAGCATCCACATCCACTGATTGTGATCTTAAATTGTATTTAGATGATAAAGATATTTCGTTCTTATTAACTCTGGTTAATAAATTAGAGAAAATTTATTCTACTGCTTAATCTAAACTCAAAGATATTTATACTAGCATAGATTTTGCTTGTGAAAATAATATAAGAATTAATTCTGTAGAAACATCTAAAAATATAAAGAGAATTGAAGATATTATTTTTGAATATAAAGATTTAGAAGAAGGAATATCAGAAGGAATTGTTTTAGGATATATAACTCAAAAGAAACATCCTAACGCATTCAAGAAATTATCTGCATATATAGAATACTTAAACGCCAGGATATAATTTGAAAGGTTATGATAATCTTGAAAATCACGGGTGCAATCTATTAGAAAAAGTATTCACAAAATTAAATAATATCCAAGATAAAGTATCTTTAGAATATCTAGAACAAACTAAAATCATAAATAAGTTATTAGTTAGACTCGAAAATATTATAGAGACTAAATTAAAATTATTAGAAAGATTAAGTGGCGAGGAAATAATTAGACATAGAAGAAGTTAAAAAATGGCAATTTAGGCACTTTACTAAAAAAAGAGGTATTTACAACTTATTTGTAAAATACTAGGTCATTTCTTTGTAAGACTAGTTTGACAAGGCCATTTAGATAAATTTCCGAAATGAAGGGTACTTCCACCCGACCCCACCCGACCCCTTCCTGCCATTAATGGCAGTTTTAAGGGGGTTGACAGTGGGTGGGTGATATTTTTTTAATAATTTATTATTATTTATATAAGAATTGAAAATTTTGTCGATGGTCTTAGAAGTTTCTTCACGAATTTGCTCTTATAATAAAAACAAATTAAAGAAAAATTCAATCTGCGCCTAACTAACGAATTAATTGGATGGAATCTATCTACATAAACCACTTTTGTACCAAATAGAATAGGTTATGGACTTTATAGCTAAAAATAAAAGGTTAAGAACAAAAACGCATTAAGACTATATGTTAGGAACCATTTGCACCAAAATCTCCGTTGTAAGTAAAAAAGTCATCCCTTAAATTCTTTCATTTGAGATGTTTTCTTTCTACGAAAAATATCGTCGATTTAAATTTCAATGTTAATGAATCGATGAAAAATTATTCTCATTGAGAATTCTACAAAAACTATAAGGTTTTAACATAAAGAGAATATTTTATATTTTAATTATTATTTTTTAGAATTTAGTGTCTAAATACAATTTTTGTAGGATTTGTATAAAGGAGATGTGCTGAGTGCACAGGTAATGCGAAAACAAGAGAATGCTGCGTGGATTAATTTAGGAAAGAGTTTGTATCTTAAAATGCATGAAGTTATAAATTTTGTTTTATAAAATAGTGATATATCATAATATAAATCTAAGGGATAATTGCATTTTTGATCTACAATATTTCAAAAACGTTAGAGATATATTCATAACCTTTAAAAATAGCACTAGACATCCCAATGTTTGAAAATTTTGGCATGGTAAGTCCTTTATGATGAAATTGATATTCTCTTTAAATAAACAAACAATAAGAAAAAAAGGAAAAAATGATTGAAAACTAACTAAATGTACCCAAAAAAATAAAAAGTAATAAATTTATCCCCCTCAAAAAAAAAATAATAAAGAGGTTATCTTCTGTATTAAACCTCAAAATCCAAAATTCACCACCATCTCCAAAATCCAAAGTTATTAACAATTGAATTTGTTAAAGCTTGGATGTTCCATGGCCGACTGGAAAGCCATTTCTGGCAAAATTCTGGCGTGTCTCACCACCTTCCCCAATCTTACTGTGCTTGACTTCACAGAGAACACATTATTTGGTGAGATTCCATCAGAAATCGGTGAACTGAGTAAACTCACGATGTTAAACCTAGCCGATAATGAAATATCCGGCTCGATACCATCTTCCATTTGCAATCTCAAAACACTAATGCACCTTGATCTCAACAACAATAAACTCTTCGGCGAAATTTTGTCTGACGTCGAAAAATTGACAATGATAAGTCGTTTTTTACTGAACGAAAACCTACTCACTAGCTCAATCCTGAATTCTATTTCTGATATTTCCAGACTGGTTAATGTGGATTTTTCAATAAACCACATCTCCGGAAAAATCCTATAGAAACTTCATTTCAATGCCAATTTTATCAACTTTAGATCTAAACAGCAATCAATTATCTAACAAGATACCATTTTCTTTGCTTAAAAATAGAGGATTGAGCATGTTAAATTTGAGCAAAAATTGTTTAGAAGGGGATTTGCCATATGCTTTCGGCCCAGAAACTTATTTCCGGCACTCGATTTATCATAAAATAATTTGATGGGTAGGGTTCCAAATTCATTGTGGTCAGTTAAATACATAGGGACCTTGGATTTTAGCCATAACAAATTTGAAGCGTCGTTTATGGGTAAAATGGGTTGTAAATGGCAATGTTGGCATGGAACATTCAAGGTTTAACAAATTCAATTGTTAATGATTTTGGGTGGATTTTGAGCTTTTGATGATGGTGGTGGATTGTGAATTTTAAAATTTGATAAAGAAGATGACATCTTTGTTACTTTTTTATTTTTGGGGGTATATTTGGTTAGTTTTCAATCATTTTTTTTTTTTTTCTTGTTTCTTGTTTCTTTTTATTTAAAGAGAATGGTAACTTTGTCATAAAGGACCTACCATACAAATTTTTTCAAACGTTGGAGATGTCTAATACTATTTTTAAATGTTAGGATATATCTCCAACGTCTTTGAAAGGTTGGAGATCAAATATACAATTATTCCTAAATCTAATTATTTTATTTTTATAGAGCTTGCAAAATATATTTGTGATCTTTTGTACTTTGATCACTCATTGTGTACAAATAAAGTACAAATTACACCAAATACTTGTATTTTTAGAAATAATTTTAATATTGTAAATAATGTCATTTATTGTTAAAAATACTATATATAATTTTATATTTTTAATATATTAAATTTAAATAGATTGAAAAACATAAAAAATAGTTTTATCACGTTCTTACATTGTCACACAAAAAATTCAAGATAAATCCCTAACTTACAACCAATTTTAATTTTGAATAAAATCCTCAAACTATAGGTCTCTTTAGCTTTGAAGTAATATACCCATATTTCTCTTCTATTTTTTAATTGTGAAAACCCTAAAACATATCAAACTCCATTATCATCTTCTTCACGAGTTTGAAACTCATAATCTGGAAAACAAAAATTATAGTAATGGATACCCCAAATCGCAAGGTTACTCAGTCCATAACCAAAGTTGAGTCACCATTTGCGAAGAAAGAGAATGTTGTTTGTTTGGAAACACCAAGCGGCGCTCTCAGTTGAAATCAAAAAATGAGTCACCGAATGAACAAAATCGACCTGATTGTAAAGTTTCAAGTCACCAGAGCATGAAATATTCAACCACAAAAGAGTCCCCCAAATAACAAAAGTCTGATACAACGAAAAAGACAATGAACAAATAACGATATCGTAGAAGACTCAAGAGCGACAAAAATTTGAATCCCAAGTACCTCGCACTATTGATATTACTTGTAGTAGATGTGAATTTAATTACAGTTATTCTCTGCCTTTTGTAGCTGTCCATATGCCATCTGTAACGGCTAGTGTTACAAATGGTCTTCAAGTAATAGTTATGGAGTTACCATATGTGTGATAGTGTTAGTGTAGAATTGTCCACATTAATGTTTAATGGTCTATCACAAATGTGATTTATGTAACAATTTTGTAACATGAAGTGTCACAATTGTTGTTTTCTCTGTTACAATTGTTTGTTACAATTGATAGTATCATTAGTATCATTCTATTACAAATTGTAACAAATGTGTTTATGTAATTTTTATTCTTGCCATTTTATGTCAACTGATTTATGTAGGCTTATTGACATTTTGTCACAAATGTTATGTAATATGAAGTTCTACAACTGTTATTATCTTGATCTTCAATATATGTATCACGAATTGTTATAAATGTGTTCTTGTTGTGATTCGGAGTAGATAGTTTTTTTTTTCAATAAAATTTACTAATATCCGTGTGAATTTGCTTTTGTGAAGAGAGATTTGTTTTCCAAACAGATATATCAAAGTTATATTTAGATGAAAGGAAGAGTTATCTCATAATTAAAGATCCTACAATCTTGGTCATCAATCTTGGATTGTTTATTTAGCGTTCAGTTATGGTATTAAATGTAATTAAAAAATAACATTACTAATTATAAACAAAATGACAGCACTAGTATTTTTGTAATATATGATACAAATATATTTTTCCATAGTACCTTATTTGCGTAAAAATCCCACAAATTAAATATAAATTTTGAAAAAAATAAAAAATAAAAAGTTTTGAGCTCGAAATCCAATAAAATATATGAAAATCTGATGCGTCATACTAGAATTACTAGAGAGTTTGATGTTTATATTTATGAGCCCAAAATTCACTAAAATTTCTAATTTAAATCCTTTGAAATGCGTGAATTATTAAGGACACTTTGAATTCTAAAGAATCTATTAAAATTCAAGTTGGGAACATCAAGATTTTTGTGAATTCCATTAAAAATTGAGTTGGGAATGGGGGACTCCTTATTTAATCGAATTAAATTTGGTTTCTACGTTCGTACACAAATTATATTATTCCTCACACATTCTTATAACCCCTACTTCCGAACTCTATATTTGCATGTGCCTTGCCCTCCTCTCTTATCTACTTGACCCCGTCTCACCTATTTTTGTACATTAATTAAGAACATTATGAGTCTTTTTCTTCCTTCTGCGTTGTTCTAGCATTTCTATTACTTGAGACTCTTGAGATCCGAGTAACCATTTTGCAAGTTGTTTGAAAAGCATTCAATTAGTAGGTATTCATGGAAGGAATAAACAACTATGGTGAAGGAATGAGGGGTTGAGATGCATGCGACAAGGAAGAAGATAAAGAAAACCTAACAAGAGTATTTTGAGACTAACTTAGAGCATCTCCAATGCAATCGTAGATTGCACTAAAAAGTGTGCAACAACATTCTAAAATACTTACATTGCAGAAAAAAGTAGAAGATGTCTAGCACACATCATTCATTTATTTTTTATAATTTGTGTCTATCGAAGTTTGCATTAAGTATCTTTTATTTATTTATTTATATCTTATCTCCATCGGAATATGTGATGATCATTATTTATTGAAATTTTTGTATTTATCTACATATCTCTTTTGTACAATTGGACCATATTTTTTTCAATCCACAATACCATTGGAGATGCACTATCCCAGTTTTTATTTTACTTGCCACATATACAACAATCCATATTATTGCATTCGAGATGCTCTTATTATATATATTCACACCACAATTTTTGTTTGCTATCACATTTTAATTGCAACGAAGTCTACAATATTTGCTCATTCTTCCACTTATATCTTCAACATTTTTCATCACATCTTTATCATCAACATCCTATTAGTTAGCATATCTTGTTTGTGATGATGGTTTTCATCCAAAAAATCCGTTAGGATAGCATAAAAAGATTAATTTGCCCATCATATATTTTTCAATAAGCAAGAAAAAAAATAACAAATACAAAAGTTCGATAAAAGTATTTGTCCCTCATTTCAAACACACCACGCTAACAAAATATTTAGATATAAACCATCATCAATGACAAGCTGTGTTAATTAAGTGAAGTCTAAGGATAAGAATGCGACGAAAAAAAGTTGAAGATTTAAATGCGATAATAAGCAAAGATTGGGAGCTTTCATTACAACAAATAAAAATTGTAGTGTCAATATAATTGCCTTCAAGAATATTAATTAAAAATATATCATTTTGTATAAAAATTGCAAGCGAGATTGTTTTACATATTTTATTTCTAACTTGATATTGCAATTTTAAAACATACAACAAAAAGTGTTCAAAGTATTTAAAATTGAATTATGAAAGACATATGATTGTGCCATGGAGATGTATCTTGAAGTTGGGATGGTGATAGGCACAAACTTACTCTTGGAAAACGTTGTTCAATTCGAGTCAGACGGGCCAGTAGCTCGGCTTCCTCCGATTAAGTTCGGTGACGGTCCACATTGAAAAACCCGTCTTTGCGGTGGGTTCTTTGGCCGAGTCAATTCAAATTTACGAAAATTGAACACTAACTGCTAACTCACCCGGTCCATCGGCCCATCCGGGTTGAGCCCATGTATGAATAAAAAATTAATTTTTTTGAAATTACTACCTTATTTTACTTCAAAAAAATGTTTACATTTATAGCAAAAAATGTGTTAAATTACTAAATAAAAAATAAATAACAATGATAAATTCATATTTATTATTTATAACAAAAAATGTTTACATGAAATTTATATCTTAATTTACATTAAATTATTTCTAACTTTGTGAATTTTACATGCTACT
This sequence comes from Forsythia suspensa, assembly GCA_023638005.1. Classification (NCBI taxonomy): domain Eukaryota; kingdom Viridiplantae; phylum Streptophyta; class Magnoliopsida; order Lamiales; family Oleaceae; genus Forsythia; species Forsythia suspensa. The sequence goes on from CM042666.1 coordinate 34,644,554, forward strand.
TTTACATTTGAATGAGATGTCACTATCATGTCAATCATGGAAACGGCTCTCTACCATTTTTTTTAAATATTAAACGGGCCAGCGGTTAATCGTTGGCCCGTTTGACGCTGAACTACCCGGACCGGCAATTCAGCATCATCCGGCTCAGGAATGAAACGCACTTTGATTCAGCGGACCAACCTTGTGGGTTATGGGCCTCCACTGGTTGGTCGATGCGGATTTGGTCGACCGTCCATCTTGACACCTCTAATTGTCATATTGTCAAATATGACATAACTAATGAGACACTGATATGTAGTTGCAAAAAATTTGAGTTTGCAGGGGTTTTTTGCTCACACGTTCTTAAAATTCTATCTTTGGAGAATATTAGGGTGTGTTTGATTTATTGCCATGGAAAAGAAAAGATTTTCCATATAATGTGGAAAAAAAATCCACCAAATAGGTAAGAAAATATTTTCCAAGAAAGTAGGCAAATATGTCTTTAAATCTTTGTACTCTGAAAAATCCATTTTCTTTTCATGTGTAATCAAACAACAAAGGTGAAAAATAAAAGTTTTGGATTTGACAACATTTTCCATGAAAGTGACATTTTCTATGGAAAATGTGCCAATCAAACACACCCTTAGAAAAAAATTTCTCAATACATTCTAAAAAGGTGCACAAAATATACAAAGATACGAACAATTGCGAGGGCCTATGTAGAAGAGCAATGCAACAAACGAGGATCGTAAGGCAAGCATGAAAAGACGTTATAAAGATTTGTGCAAAATGCAAACTCAAATAATAAGAAGGGGAGCTAAAAGTGAATAAGCATATAATATTGTTGTGTGTGGTCTTAATAAGATTTTATAAGATATTGACACAATCAGAAGTAGCCAACAGGTTGAGTCTCCTTCGTCAACCATCATGCATAACCACATTAATATTGAGGTTAATATTGTTGATGGAGTTAGTAGAATAACAGAAATTAAACGTAAAGAAAGAATTAAGCGTAAAGAAAGAGTTTGTGGGAGCTCTGTCTTGACAATAAGTACTCTTGACAAGGCAAAAAAAAAAAATAATAATAATAACAAGAAGAAAAAGTTGTCCAAGCCCAACAACGTTAATTTACTGGATATTTTGTCGACTAAAAATATTTTCACCTTCATTTAACTATAAATCTATCTTTTAAAGTTGGTATATATCTTGTATTGTACACAAATTGAATCTCATGTTGATTTTGGAGATCTTACTACATACGCGAAGTTTGATTGAATTATTAGAACACATATTAAGTATGTGATATTTACATTTATAAATGTTCATGATACAATGAAAATATATTGATTAATATTATTTTTTCTTTCCTTTTTTATAGGTTGAACTATGTCTTAGAAAATTGTCATTTCATGCTTTAAAATGACTGAATCTTGATTACACATTTCAATAGTGTTATTTAGTTGAATTTTTATTTTTTATTTTTACTTTAGCTTAACATTTTCATGTTGTGGACTGTCTAAGAAGACTCTTATCCCCTATTTTTATTTTGTTGGAATTTTTTAATTTAGAAGTTTTTGACAGATTATAATTTAGAGTTTTTCTTTTTGTTCAAAATTATAATTACAAGCTTTGTTTGTTATGTTCATCAACTTATATTGTTTGTTCATGATAATTAATAAGTGTGTCTTGTAAAGTTATTCAGATTTTAAAACTAAAATTTTGTTTTATTAGTTTGATGATTTTCTACTTAATTTAGTTTACTTTCCTCTGTTTATAAGCAATTGGAAAATAAAGGATAGAAAGAGCAACAATTTGGTGGATGTGTAGAGAGTATGGAGACTTAATTTCACTCAATTGGAACTTAAATGAGCATATTGGAGGCTATTGGAAGAATTGAGAACTAAATTAACCAAAATCCAAAGTTGGAGGATTAAAACATAGAGAATGAAAAAATCAGCCAGTGGTTTTTTTTTTCTTTTTGAGTTTTACTCAAACTATGAAACCTTTTTAACCACGATTTTTATGACTTTGTTGGATCTTTTAAGACACTTGGAGATGGATATAAATAGGAGATGTTAACTCTAAATTAGGGTTGGCAATTTTTGGGGATTTGAAGAGGAGAAACAAGAGGCAAATGATTGAAAACTCATTCGGGCAAGATCGAACAAAGAACAAGGATCACATATTGTAATTTCTTCTTATCCGGGTGATGGTTTTTTTTACCGTTCTTTTGGTTTTCTTCCTCTTAGTATGCTATACTAGATTTATTTTGTGCTATGATTACGATGAAACTTTACTATAATTCTTTAATTTTTTGAACATAATCTTTGATATTCAAACATGTTTTTAATTTTGAACAGTTAATATTGATTTATTTTCATCTACAATTAATTATATGCGCAATAATTGTATAATTTTTGTGGCTTGTTTTAGCTTTGAGAGATTGAAATAAGTTAAACATAGTATCAATTGTCATATAGTCCAATAAAGGATAGCGATATACAACTATGCTTTATGTAATCTTTAAGTTTTTACAAATTCTAATACATTCTTCTATGTTCGCATCTGTGATAGAGATATATTCGAGTTACATATAGAAATATGTTTAATTCTACTCGAGATACATTGTTAAATAAATTATGAATATATTGATCTTCATAATTAAATCGTATTATCAAATTCAATAGTTTGGGTTAAAAGAAATTGGTATAAGTGGATTCGAGATCCTAGTATGTTTTTCTTTATTAAATTTATATCGCATTCGCATTCATTTCAACTTTGGATTAATTTTAGTTGAATTAGGTCCTGCATTGATTAGCTAGTAAGTAGTTTGACAATTGCATCCTAAAAAAATCCATTGAATTCTATATTTTTTATTAAGACTAAGTTAATTTGAAGTTAGACTACCGCAACATCTGTGGGTACAATACTTGGACTCTAAAATCTACTTTATTACTTGTGTGATTCCTACACTTGCGAAATAATAAAGCAACAAGTTTTTGTCACCGTTGTCGAAAATTGTGTTTTAGTTCTTTTTCAGTTATATTAGGACTAATTCAAACTTTGTTGTTATTTTTCAATTTGTTTCAATATTTGAATTATTTCTCTTCAGACCTTTGCATGCAAAGCGTGAAACAAGGGTTTCTAATAGCAGCTGATCTAGAAATCAAACACGTTTTTCCATCGTAGGCAAATAGAAGTAAGAAAAGCATACCAAAAAGATAAAAAAACAGCAAGACACCATGAATAACAAAGAGATTGCTACGACAAGATGAGAAAATCGAGAGATAGCAATTGATGAAGAAAATATGTTAGTGGGAGGTTTTATGACTCCACAAATCATTCAGAGCCAATCTAGCATTGTCTACCAACCGTTTGGGCATTCGAAGTTCCAGTTGAAGACCAATGTTATTCATCTATTTTAGAATAGACATCAGTTCAATGGCGGGGCCAACGAGAATCTACATACACATGTTTCTCGATTCTTGGAAATATGCCAACATTTCAAATGTCAAAGAATTTTAGACGACGCCATCCGGCTTCGTTTTTTCCCAAATACTCTTCGTGACAAAGCTTTTGAGTAGTTGGACTCACAGTCGATTGCCAACATCACAACTTGGAATAACTTGGCCCAAAAATTCTGCATAAAATTCTTTCCAATGGTTAATATTGCAAAGTTGAAGTAGGAAATATCTATATTTCAGCAGTCAAAATCTGAATCTTTTGATGAGGCATATAACAGATTCAAAAATATACTAAAGAGGCGCCCTCATCATGGCATTAGCAAGGGGCTTCAAGTTCAGTATTTTTATGCAAGCTTGTTTCCTTCCTTTAAAAGTATGGTAGATTATTCATCTAATGGTTTATTATATGACAAAACCATTGTTGAAGCCTTATAGCTGTTTGAGAGAATGCCTACCACTACTGCCATGTGGGCATCAGACCAAGCTGTACACAAGATAACTGAAAGAGTATATAAAGTAGACACTTTGATGACATTATCTACAAAAATAGGCTCATTGTTACACAAAGTTGAGCGAGCATGTCGTATTTAGTCAATGCGATATAGACGAAGAAACCAACTTATGAAGAGTGCAGGACTAATCACGGTGCATCAGAATGTCTTATTCTGTCACAACAACTCAAGAAATATGTTCAAGGTAGTCAATGCCAACAAAATAATTCGTTCTCTAACACATTTAATCTAGGTTGGTGTAATCATCCAAATTTCTCTTAGAGATAATCACAACATGAGACCACAAAGTTCTCAGTTTTAGCAGCCAGAAAAGAGAGTCTCACTAGAAGATATGTTTGGTAAGTTTATGGAGAAAATTGAACACTACATGGAAGCAAATAATCAGTTGATGAGGAGGACAGAGATCACTTTCCAAAATCAGAACACTTCGACAAAGAATTTAGAGGCGCATATGGGTTAGATGACAATTGCTATATCAAGTAGACCACATGGTACCTTGCTAAACAACACTGAGGTCAACCCTAGGAAGCAAGTACGTGCAATAACAACTAGAAGTGAAGTGCGCCTGCCTGAAATAGATGCCAAACGGCCAATCAAGAAAAAAAATAGTTTTTGAAAGAGTATGACGAAGAAGTAACTCTAGAAGTGAAGATTAATCACGAGCATGTAGCAAATCATGGAAAAATAACAGCTTCAGGGCCAATTAAGAAATATATACATCCCATCCCTTTCTCTCAGAGGTTACATTCACAGAAGAAGAAGCAGGATCAACAGTGTATACAATTTTTGATCATCTAAAGAATATACATATTATCATACCATTTGTAGAGACCCTGACTCAAATGTCCAACTACACTAACTATATGAGACAACTGCTTGCAAACAAGAAAAATAGAGGTTTAGCCAGGGCATTTATAACACGACCCAAATAGGCCTCCGGCTTATCACCGGCGATCATTTCGGGGTTCCAAACTCAACGATGGCAACTAAACACTCGAATTTTCGATATTCCTTTTTATTTCTCATCAAACGAATGGCTTACAAAGTTGATCATGATATAATCAAGTGCTTTCTGGGTCGTCTCAGACCTTACGATTGGTATTTATCTCCAAAATATTTGGAGATATACACACAAAAGGTTTACTTGGCAGAATAGGAGACAGTAAAGCTTACAAGAGAAGTAAGTGTCATAGTGGAGAAGCAACTACTAGACAAAAAGAATGACCTACGCATCTTTACAATTCTAATTACTATCAGTAGTCTCAGGATCGATAGGGCATTGTGAAATCTTGGTGCAAGTATCAATTTAATTTCTCTTTCTATTTTTAGGAGATTGGGACTTGGAGAAAGTAAACCTGACAAAGTTCACTCCTCAATTGGCCGAACAATATATTAAAAAGCCGTTTGGGATGGTAGAAGATGTGGTGATGAGATTGGAGAAGTTCTTATTCTCCATTGACCTCATTGTTCTTGATATGCCTGAGAATGCAGATATTCCTATTATCTTGGGCCGACCCTTCTTAGCTACTTCGGATACTCTCATTGATGTTTCATGAGGTGTATTGACATTGATGGTTCAAGATAAAATCGAGGTATTTCATATTTTGGGTAGACATGAGGTACCACTACTATTTCTTACTGGATAGGATATCAAGTGGAGACCTTGAAGAAATTCAAGAAAAACTTCTTTAAAAAGTTTTGGGGATGAAGTCAACTGTACAAGCGGAAGACAATGGAAAACAAATTGTTCAGATACAAGAAGCTGGCATGGATGAACATGTAGTTAAAGTTGAAAAAAACATTCATGATGCATAGGTTGCATTTGTCAAATTGAAAAGAAATGACAAGCAACAGAACATGGATAAGGAAATCAAGAGATTATTGGAGAATAACACTTTCAATGATCTCGAGATTTCTCGTTCTTACACTTGAGCAACTGGACAGAAAGTCAAGCAAACGACTATAAATAAGTGCTTAATGAGAGGTAACCCATTCTTATATCATTTTCAATTTAAGTTAGGTTAAACAGTGCATTACACGTAGTTTTAGAATTTGCATTCGTAAGTTAGGCACTTGTTTCTCCATCATCATAGCTAGATTATTGATTATACTCATAAGTCCTCATCATGTCAACCGTAGGATACTCTACTTTGCGAGTCGCATGGATGATACCTATGGCATTGTCTCTTGACCTTCAACCTCAACCGCACCGCACCGCACCACGTGTCTACTTCAGCTGGACCGTCTAATCAGCCCAAACCGTCTTCTCCACATTTATCCCAGGTGAGTACCTGACCATTTTATCCTTTATTTTGCCTTATTTTGCTATTAAATTGGAGACCAATGTAATATTTTATTTTGATGTGGGTTAAATATCGTGGATACTTATTTGATTTTTTCTTTAATTATTATTCGGTCTCGAATAATTGTTCGTGTATTTAAAAAGAAAAAAGAAAAAAAAACCAAGAACAATGTTTATATTAGTGATTGAACCGCTTATCGGAGATTTATGTGTTTGAGTTAAAGTGCAACTTTTGTTAGAATTGATAGGCAACACCTTAACTTATGTTCTTAATATAATGCTTATCCACATTAGACCTGATTAATTGAGCACTTAGCCACTTTTGACTCATCACTATATTGAGCACGGCTTAGGCTTAGTTGCTGATATTTTTGACCTAATGAGTTGAAAACTCCGCTCCCAAATCTTTAATATAGTAACCAAGGTGCTTGAGAAAATTTTGGGGGTGTTAAAGTTAATGTGTGCGTTAGTAAAATTTTTATGGTTTAGGTTTTTGGGTTTCATCTTTGGCTGAATAGATTCTAGTCAAGTAATCTAAACTGGGCACTAATCATTGCTGAGAATCGAATACCAAAAAAAAGAAGAAAAAATTACATCTTGCACTTCTCTTATAGCCTGTGTGACTCGAACAATTAAGCCTATTAGGGTATTTTAAAACCTAGTGTCTTATGGTCGTCTCACTTGGGAGTCATCGGCTCAAAGCTTGCTACATGATCACACAGAAAGCTTATGGGATAAAAGTCTTGTACACAAGACGTAAGAATGTATATATTAATTAAATAAAAAGAAAGAGTTAGAGGTGCTCAGTAAGGATTTTTAGGCTAGGACTCCAGAGACTGGAGTTGGAATATTAGAAATCACTCACCATTCTACTTCTAGGAATACAAGTTTTTAATTTTTTTCTTTTTGTCTCGAAAAAGCATCGTATTGATCAATAGGAATCAAATTCGATAAAATACCTCGGGATTAGAGAGAAAAGTATCGAAAGTGTGATTATCACGAGAGTTGTGAGAAAAAGTTGACCACAAGAGGTCCGAAATTGTGGGTATATCAACAAAACTATAATGGTAGTGTTCTAGTATTGGTGTGAGTTCAATATTGGCTAATCATACACACATTGGAGGTCGAACATCGGATAAGTAAAATTAATTTGTGGTGCTGTTTGGATTTTTTTAAAGTGTTGCCTTAAATTCGAACATGATACATATGGCAAGCAATTCAACTATTGGGTCTATTAATTGTGATTTTCTTAGCTTAGTTTTGTAGTCTATACCTTAGTTCTATTTTGTTTGAAGACGAACAAAAGTTTTAATTTGAGGGTGTTTGATAAGTGTATTTTGTACACTTATTCGGACATTAAAACTAAGTTTTTATTCAATTAGTTTGAATTTTTTTTACTTAATTTAGTTTGCTTTTCTTTGTTTTCAGTATTGGACCCGTTTATAAGCAATTGGAGAAGAATGAACAGAAATAACTACAATTTGGCAAATGTCTAAAGAGTATAAAGACTCAATTTCACTCAATTTGAACTTAAATGAGCATATTGGAGGCTATTGAAAGAATTGAGGGCTAAAGTAATCAAAATCCAAAATTGAAGCATTAAAACACGTAGAATGAAAGTTGGCCCGAGCGTTCGCCCAAGTTTACACTGGGCAATCGCCCAGCCTCTTATTTTATAAGCGAAACAATTTTTTTTTGCCTCGGCGATGACATCAGGCGATCTCTCAATGCAAATTTCAGCCAACAGATTTTTTTCGCTTTTGAAATTTTACTCCAACTAGGAAACTTTTTGAACCACGACTTTTATAACTTTTTGAAATCTTTTGGGACACTTGGAGACGAATATAAATGGAGAGATTAACTCTAAATTAGGGTTGGCAATTTTGGGAGATTTGAAGGGGAGAAACAAGAGGCTAATAATTGAAAACTCATTCGGGCAAGATCGAATAAAGAACATGAATCGCATATTGGATTTTCTTCTTATCCATATGATGGATTTGATCTATTTTTTTGGTTTTTTACTTCTTATTATGCTAGGCTAAATTTATTTTGTGCAAAGATTACGATAAAACTTGTACTATAATTCTCTAATTCTTTGAACTTAATCTTTGATATTCAAACACGTTTTTAATTTTGAACAATTGATATTGATTTCTTTTCATCTACAATTACATACACTATGATTGTCTGATTTTTGTGACTTGTTATAATGTCGAAAGATTGAAAATAAGTTAAATATAGTATCAATTATCGTAGAATCTAATAAATGATAGAGATATATCACTATATTTTACATAATCTTTAAGTTTTTATAAATTCTAATACATTCTTGTATGTTCGCATCCGTCATAAAGATAAAGTCAGGTCACATATAGAGATATGTTTAATTCTACTTGAGAGAGATTGTTAAAAAAATTAGAAGTATTGATCTTCATAATTAAATTGTGTTTTCAAATTTGGATTGGGTTAAAGTAGATTGGTATAAGTGGATTCAGGATCCTAGTACGTTTTTTTATTAAATTTATACCACATTCACATTTATCTTAAACTTTGCATTAATAAGTTAGGTCTTGCATTGATTAGCTAGTAAGTAGTTTGATAATTGCATCCTAAAAAAATCTGTTGAACTATATAGTTTCTGTTAAGACTAAGTTAATTCGAAAGTAAACTAACGTAATCTATGTGGATACGACACTTGAACTCTAAAATATACTTTATTACTGGTGCAATCCGTATAATTGCAGAATACTAAAGCAACACTTACGAACATATCACATTAATTTGAGAAAAAATATTTAAAAATAATTGTTCACATTCAAATAAGAAGAGTTCAAGTTCACAATAAATTGTTATAACAAAAAGAGCTTAATAGCTTATAGTTTTTTGAAGGAAAAAAAAGTCAGTTTATAAAACAATTAAATAAAAATATAATATTTTCCAAAGGAAAAAGGTAAAAAGACGAATTGAACAAAAATATATATAATATATATAAACATCTCGTGGAGCGTAAGGTGAAGAGGAAGAAAGTTCCAGAGACGTGTAGATTTTTTATATTGTAGCGTGACGATGAGAGATAAGGAGGGAGATGAAATGTTTAGATTTAGGCTCTCGTCTTTAAATCCGTTAAAGGCATGTGTACAATTAAAATGACGGCATTTGATTTACTCAAAGAAACGCTGCTTGATCCACCTTCATCATAAGCACTACTAGATTGACTTTCGTATTGTACAGTGTGTTTTTTTTTTTTTTTTTTTGACGAAACATTACTCTACTTGAAATATCCATAATCACTATTACATCAAAAGAATAACCACTCTATGTTTATAGTCTTCTTCTCTATCTCAATCTATTTCACAAAGCCCTTTCCACATATTGAGAATCATTACTTTTTTGGGCAATCCAACAAGTAGTGCATTTGCCGTTTACAACCATGACAATTACTTTTGTCCTTTTCTATTATTGAAAAAGTCTGTTGCATTCACATTTGTGCAACAATTTGCAAATTGCAACAATCAATTTGATCATATAAAAAAAGAAAAGGCAATATAATTAAGTTAAAAAAAAGTACTTACTGCTTGAATACATCAATTTAGCTTGGATCCACAACACTTAAAGAATGAGAAAATTATTGAAAATTATAAAATATGAAAATTCTTAAAATCCTATAAATAAGAATAGATGTATTCTTCAATTAACAAGATTATCAACTTTAATCTCTATATCTCTAGCCATAGAAGAAAGAAACCAAAAAAAAAAAAAAAAATCATATGTTCATCTCCAACCATATAAGAATTGCCCGTTTCACTAAAGAACAAAAAAAAAAAAGTGAATACTAGAAAAAGAAAAAGAAAAAAAACCCACTAATATCATTATGAAACTTATAATTACGTGCAAAAAAAAGTATCAAACCCCATGAAATGGAAAATTCAATTACATCATTAGGAAAGCTAAAACTTAACTTATTATCATCGATGTCGCTTGAGATGATGGTTGAGAAGCACTAAAAAAGGAAGTGGTGGGAAGATTTGGTATTTTCATTGAGAATGAGGTGATGGAATTAGATTTGATATTTTTGTTCTCTCACTTTCTTATTTTGCTTTTGAAGCAAGACAAGAAAGTAAAGGGTGTGGGTCAATCGGTACAGCGACGAGTTTGATATTTTCGACAACAAACAATATAGTTTTATCACGACAAGTAGTTTTGGCGCGCTCCATCCCCCATTATTTTGATTTTGAAAGAAGAAAAGACAACGTGGGTCCCAATGTGTCAAAGCATTAATTTCTATTTTTTAATTATTTATTTGGTCAAGTTCAGTGATGATTTATTAAATTAATTTCCTGATCGGTAGGGAGGATTAGATAACAATAACTAGTATTAAGAAAGAAAATTGTCTATCCTTGTTTTAAATTTTGCACTGAACACGCACTTGATATTTAGTTTGTTACTACTACAAATTATAATTAATTTCATCCTAATTATGATTATAAACTGAATTGGGTTCAGCCTTGAAATAAGTAAACAATTAGTCTATATGGTTAGTTCACTTGGCGGAAAATACATACCATATATAATATCCCTTTTATTTATATCTTGCGAATTTTTAAATTATTTCCAAAAACAAAATAATCATATCTGCTACAAAATCTGAATTATTAGTTCCTCAATCTTATATTACCATAAAGGAATATGGACAACCAATTTCAAATTAACCTTTAGGCTTTGAGAAGGTAACATTTCCTAATTAGACTACTATTTGTCTATATGATTTCTGTTTCTACTAGGATCAGGATTCCTCTACAAACTCTATAAATACCTCTCAAATCCTTCACTTTATAAATACATAAGAAACCTCCTTCTACGATCAACCAAATTCAGTACTTCTCTACTTCCATTCCGCAACATCATGTCCAGGTTTATATCAAATATTCTACTTCCTACATTAGTCAGTGAGGTCGAGGTATCTGATGAACAATTGTTGTCGATCAAGAAATCTAATTTGAAACCCTGGATTAATGAAGAAGAAGAAGAAGATACATATTGGGATGATGATGATGATGACGATTCATCGAAGAAAATCATTGAGAATAAATTTGAATCATCCGCCTTGATGTTAAATTCAAAGAAAAGTCTCAAGAAATGTACAATGAAACCCTCAGATTAATAATTTCAAAGTGGTCAAGAAGATGATTCATCCAAGAAAATCACCGAGAATAAATGTGAAGTTAAATTGAGAGAAAAGTCATCACAAGAAAGCTCTTGTTGAAACCCCATTCCCATTGAAATCGAAAAAGAGGAAATCTTATGAAAAGTCGAAAAGTAATAAAGGATCTTCATCAAGAAACGAGAAGAAGAAGAAGAAGAAGAAGAAACCCAAGATAAAAGTAAATAATGGACCGAGTCACCACCTCCATTGCCCATTGAATTCAAGAATGCAATTCTTGAACTAGCACAAGGTACAACTGTTTCTCAAGAAAAGTTGGTGATACAGAAGAGACTCTTCAATGCTGATATAGACAAATATCAAAATCGATTCTCCATTCCGGTGAATCAGATTAGAGAGGAATTTCTGACGAAACAAGAGATTATTAATCTAACAAAGTACGTTAGTATTAGTAGCACACGGAAAATGGCTATGGAAGTGACGTTAATTGATACATTGCTTAGAGAAACAACTGTTGTGTTGAAAAATTGGGAGATGAAGAAGAATGCAGGAGGATGTTCGAGCTTCTCGTACGTGTTGAATGACACTTGGGGGGAGATTAGTACGAATAATAAGCTCAAGATTGGAAATATTGTGCAACTTTGGGCCGTTCGAGTTGATGGAGAATTGTTGTTTGTGCTTGTCAAGCTGCCATGAAGAAGAAGATGACCAAAATTTCTTACTTTCTAGTCCAGTTTAATTAGTTATTTCAGTTCTTGTTAAACATTGTATTAGTTTTACTTTTTAACTGAATAATTGTATGTTCAAAATAAGTTTTAGTACAGAATATATATAGAGAATAAATTAGTTTTTTGTATTATTTCTTCAATTCAATTCAATTCAATTACTATATAATATAAGAAGAATGCACTTAAAAATGTCTATTAAGGGTGTATTTGAATTTGATTAAAATCAGATTTTTTGGTAAAAGTTGATAAAAGTTGTTGAATTGTGTGGTTGAAAAGTTGTTGGACCATAAAATGTGTGGTTAAAATTTATTGTTGACTTTAACTTTAGTTTTTTAGAAAAATCAAAATTGAAAACAAACGGACCCTAAATAGATATACCAGAATTTACAACAGAAAATATATATAGCAAAGGGAGATCAAAATTCTTATCAGTAATTATTTGCAAATTACATTTCAATTCAAGAAATGTAATTGAAATAGAGTGTTCCTTGTAAGCATTGTATTTGAGATGAATCTCATTGATGTGTAGACTAGTTCAGGTTTAATCAGTATAGGAATCTTAAACCTGACCTCCAAATATTCACTGTCTTATGTTAAAATCTATACTTTTTGAAAGAATTCTATTTGCATTAGCATTAATATATAATAGAGAAGAAGATAGATATGAGGAAGTTGACACAGAAGGACATGGAGGAAAACTTTAATTTTATCAGAGATATGTATATACAAGTTTTATGTGTAATTGAAAATAAAATGTTCTTTTTTTTTGGGGACTTAGGTGTTAGAATTAGAAAGTTTAGGACTTTACAACACATTTTTGAAAGGTTTGGAACCTCTGCTGAAAATAATTTATTTAAGTTAGAGACAAAATTATCAAAGAGATTATCTGTGCGAATTATTGAAAAGTTAGAGATTATATGTGTGAATAAAATTGAAGGGAAACAAAATTGCTACAAATTTGAAGAATGGGGACCGTTAATGTAATTTACTATATTATTTTTGAAAGCAATCTTGATACGAGACTTATAATACTAAAAATAACCCAAGTTACTTACATTTGTTTAATTAATATGAAATTGCAAACATAAAGTTTATTATTTGATTATGTTAAATTCTTATGTGGCGAAAGGAGATGTGGCTTTGTTACAGCATTACAATAAATAAGAGTTATACTTTTTTTGATTCTTCATTTTATTTTTTGATATTTTAATTTTATTGAAGCGTTTAAAACTATATTAATTTTATTATATTTGTTACGCCCCCAAGCCACATGGACATGACAATCCTACTTGGGGCTCCACGTGGGCATGGTCAAAACCAACGTGTTGTGGTTCAACCTAATTCCGAGGCTGTTTGTCCAGAGGCTATGTATACCGAGGAGTTTGAATAACCGAAGCTATTAAAGGCCGACCCTAGTTGCGTGCTAAAGAAGCCTTCACTACCATATATGTGGTTCGATCTTGAAAAGACTGATGAAACTGTCTGCCAATGCGGTTTGCCACCATCATAGTCCCTTAGTCCGCGGTTGAAAGTGACTTCTTCATTAATACTAATGACATGACACCAAAGATGTGACTGAAGAACCCTTCAGATGAAACCACGTGTAGCACATCTAAGTGGATGATTCTTGTAAAATTTGCCTATAAATACTATGCTTATTTTCACAAGAATGGGATGTTGAAAAATTACTCTCACAAGAAATATCAAGTCCTCTATACTAATTATTTTTCAAAGTGTTGAAACCACTAGGGAAATCGTTAGTTAAGGGCCCTCAAGCTATTACCTCTACCATAGCGTATTTTTCTTAATCTTTTGTTATCTACCCATCTGGTCCTAGGCATATCTGTGTGGTTGAATAAACCACGTGGCAGTTTAAGTAATAGGAGAGATACACGTAGGAGGAGGAGGAGGCGTGGGGTTCTGGTTGGCAGTCATTTTTGGAGGTCAACAGATTGGCGCCGTCTGTGGGAAACTGTTACTAAAAGCTTTAGATTCCTCGAACAAATGAGTTTCCTTGAACAAGGGATCAAACGGCCCACAAAAAAAAATGAACGGAAGCAACGAGGGTGAAAACCTGAGAAGAACCAGGCCCGCGACGGTCGGAGAAACCATGGCGGGAGCTAGGGTTGAAGAAGCCCCTCAGAGGAGGCGCGGAAGAAGGCCTCCCACCAATCTTGATCGAGAAATGAGAACAATGGCCGCCAGCGTGAGGCAGCTAGCCCAACACCATGCCCAGATGCAGGGATACATCCAAAGGATGCACGCGCGAGGTGGAGACCCGACTCATGAATCCGACCCGGACAATCCCAATGAGGAACAAGAAGTAGACAACGGTCACCCCCGCGACCCTCATGCCGGAGGGGAAGCCTTGTACGTAAGGGCTCACAGGGAAGAAACCAATCCTCCTGTAGGTGAGAGAAGGCCCCAACCAACGGTGTCAGCCAGCGTATTTGAAAGATTAGGCAAACATGGGAACAGAAATTGGCCTCGGGAGAATCTACCAGGGAAAGAACAGCCTCAAAGTCCCCCTAGGAATAGGCGGGAAAGGAGAGCGAATGAGGCAGAAACCAGGGGAGAATCTGAGTTCTAGCCATACTTACCCCAACAAACTACGCACTAGCAGCCTCAACAATATAGGAGAGAACATTTACCTCTGGAAGCGGATATTAGAGGAGAGAATCCAAAACCAGCGAGATCGTACGAAATAGACGACAACGACGAGAACCTTCCATTTTCGTCCGAGGATTCGAAACGCATCCATCCCCTACGAGTTTCGCTTACCCAAGATTGCCTCCTACAACGACAGGGGGGATCCCTTGGACCACATAAACACGTATAAAATGGATATGAGCCTTCGAGGAGCTACTCCAGCTTTAAAATACAGAGCTTTTCACCTCACTTTGTTAGGAGGAGCAAAGCGATGGTACAACAAGCTAGTCGCGAGAAGCATTTCCAGCTGGCCAGAACTGAAAAAGACATTCATAAATTATTTCTCATCACAGAAGCCTGCCTCGGCCCCGGTCCAACGCTTCCATGACGTAAGGCAAACTCCCAATGAGCCACTGTAGAGCTACATAGGCCACTTCAACGAGGAAATGTTGTTCTGTGAAAGAATAACAGATGTCGAGGCCTTGTCTGCCCTAAAGGCAAGATTGGACATGAACATTCCATTCTAGAGGGACGTCCGCAACAAAAACCCAGCCACCTTTGATCAGCTGATGGAGATGATCACCGAGGAGATAACCAACGAAAACATGATCCTCCATAGAAATCGAGGCTGAGTGGGAGCTAACCCAGCATCAAGAGCAGGATATGTCCAGAATTCCAGTAGGCCTCTCTCTCCAACACAATCCGCACCGGAGAAACTACCCTACCGACCCAAATGTTGGAATGAGTTATGTAGCCTCTGCACAAGAGGGCCTGCTCCCCCCTATACTGCTCTGATGATGTCGAGCCCGGCGACTGGAGTCTATAACTACGGTATGTCCCCGTCCAGTTATTATGAAACCGGGACTAGCGCACCCCCAGTGATTCCTTCCCCTCAAATGGCCCCTCGAAAATATTGTTGCGTCCACCGAAGTTATGGACATAGCACGGACGAATGTCGAGAGGTGGAAGAGCTTGTCAACAAAAAGATAACCAACCCAGGGCATAGGCGTGGGACAAACACCAAACGCAGAGATCAGACCCTGATGAGAGAGCGTCGACCGCAGTTCCAGGACAGACACTTCTGAAAATGGGACAGGAGGCCTTCGGTCCAGGAAAAATGGGCAAGACGTAATTCAAGAAGCCCAGCCAGACAGCCTCAACTGGAGCGCAACCCAGAGCCCCGTCAAATCAAGGGTCCTGAAAAGGCCCCGATTCGAGAGATAGACACCATCTATGGGGGACCTTACATTGGAGGTCAGGCCCGAAATGTCCAGAAGAGCTACGCGAAAGAGGCCGAAAGGATCCAAATGACCAACTGGCTCATCAACAGTAGACCATCGGGATCGAAAAAGGTAGACCCCATCACCTTCATAGAAGAAGACATGAAGGGCGTGCATTACCCTCACTGTGATGCCCTTGTCGTAAGGGCAGTGGTGTCTCGGAACGGGTTGGGAAGAATGCTCGTGGACAACGGCAGCTCTATCAATGTCATCTTCTTAAGCACTTATGAGCAGATGAACGTGGATGTTCCGTTGGAATCGTCGACCGAGCTTCTCTACAGATTCACTGGCGGTTGTGTAACCCCGAAAGGGATAGTGTACCTCGCCATTACCATGGAGAAGGAGCCTCTCGCTACCCACACTTTCATGAAATTTTTGGTGGTAGACAGAAGGTCAGCCTACCATGGAGTCCTAGGTCGACCAGCCTTGAAAGAACTTTGGGCCATAACATTGATTCACCACATGTGCATGAAATTCCCAACGGAATAGGGCGTGGCAACAGTGCGAGGCAACCAGCCCGAAACCCAGAAATGTTTTAGGAACGCCTTGAGAAAGACAGAAAAAAAGAGGTAAATATGACATTTCTAGACGTGGAAATGACTGATGCCTCGGAAGAGGCATCAGGGGATACATCGATGAAAGAGGCACCATGGGATACATCGACATCCTCTGAAGACATAGATCCAAGGGTGACAGGGACTCCCAGACTTCACCCGTCGAGGAGCTGGAAAGTTTTGCGGGGATCCTGATGACCTTACACAGAGACTCCACGTGGAGAGGGATCTCTCAGAGGAATACAAGCAAAACATAAAAAGGTTCCTCAGCCACAACCTGGATGTTTTCGCGTGGAAGCACGAGGATATGATTGGGATTGACCCAAGATAAGTTGCCACCATCACAACGTCGACCCTAAAGATCCATCATGTCGGCAAAGGCGAAGGCTTTTGAACCCAGAAAAGTATGAGGCCCTGAAAGAAGATGGAAGCTCCTACATAGCAACTTCATCCGGAAGTCCGTTATCCTAAGTGGGTCTCCAATCCAGTCCTAGTTAAAAAGCCATGAGGCAAGATGAGAGTCTGTATAGATTTTTCCAACCTCAACCAGGCCTGTCCTAAAGATAATTTCCCACTGCCTCAAATCGATCAACTGGTGGATTCCACCACCGGGCATGAACTCCTAAGCTTCATGGATGCGTATTCAGGCTACAACCAGATCCCTATGTACCCTCAAGACGAGGAGCACACGTCCTTTGTAACAGACAGAGGGCTTTACTGTTATAAAGTCATGCCTTTTAGCTTGAAAAACGTTGGGGCAACCTACCAGAGGCTTGTCAACAAAATGTTCACAGATTAGCTCGGGTCAACAATGGAAGTCTACGTAGAAGATATGCTGGTTAAAAGTTTGAAAGCTGAAAATCACGTGCAGTACCTGGAATGGACTTTCCAAACTCTCCGAGCCTATAAGATGAGACTCAACCCTTTGAAATGTGTCTTCGGAGTCGCTTTTGGGAAATTCCTAGGTTACATGGTGAACCAAAGAGGGATCGAAGCTAACCTGGAGAAACTTAAGGCGTTAATAGAGATGAAATCGCCTAGGAAGCCCAAGGAAGTGCAATGCCTCACTGGAAGGATGGCGGCCCTTGGCCGGTTTGTATCAAAAGCCACAGATAAGTGTCTTCTCTTCTTTAAAGTCTTAAAAGGGGGTAACCGTTTTGAGTGGACTGAGGAATGCGAGATCGCCTTCCAGGCCTTAAAAGAGCACCTCGGCCAAGCTCTCCTATTGTCAAAACCTAAAATGGGAGAAATGTTGTTGCTCTATTTGGCTGTGTCCGTCGAGTCAGTAAGCTCAGTTGTCATTAGGGAAGAGGAGCACCAGCTGCCTGTCTACTATGTAAATAAGGCTTTTCTGGGGGCGGAGACGCGCTATCCATACATAGAGAAGTTGGCACTATCACTCATCACCGCCTCTAGGAAGCTTAGGCCGTACTTCTTAGCATACAACATTCATGTTCTGACTAATTTCTTCCTGAGGCAGGTGATGCAGAAGCCCGACGCCTCAGGGAGGTTATTGAAATGGGCCATCGACCTGAGCCAATTCGACATTGTATTTAAACTCAGAGCATCCATCAAAGGACAAGCCCTCGCAGATTTTGTGGCAAAATTTGCTGCCACTCCCGAAATGGACACCCCAATGGCACCTACTGAGCCACCAACGTGGTGTCTTTTCGTGGATGGTTCCTCGGGAGATATGGGCTCAGGAGTTGAGGTGGTTCTCACCAGCCCCGTAGGCCATAGGATGAATTGCGCGATCTAGTTTGACTTTAAGGCCTTAAACAATGTTGCAGAGTATGAGGCCCTGCTATCTGGCATTCGTCTGGCCAAAGAGATGAAAATACAGAGGCTCTCCGTGGCGAGCGACTCACAGCTAGTAGTGAGCCAAGTGAATGGAAGCTTCACCGCTAGAGAAACAAATATAGCTTCCTACCTAAAATTGGTGAAGGACCTCATCCCTTGCTTCAAAAAGTTCGAGCTAGTTCAAGTGCCTAGGGCAAATAACGCCAACGTAGATGCACTCTCCAAGCTAGCAAGCAGTAAAGACTCGGAGCTTCTTAAGCTGGTTCCCATCGAACACCTCAGTAAGCCTTCAATAGAAGCCATTACGAAAGTAATATGGATTGAGAAGACCTCCACATGGATGGATCCCATCTTGGCATTTTTGAAAGACCAAACACTCCCCACCGATAAAGAGGAAGTGAGAAAACTTGAGGAGAAGGGAGTCGCACTTCGTGTTGTCTGACGACGTTCTCTACAAACGAGGCTACTCCATACCACTCCTCAGGTGCGTAGGTGTGAGCGAGGTAGAATATATACTTAGGAAAGTCCATGAGGGGATATGCGGCAACCACACAGGAGGACTAGGCCTGGCCCAAAAGATCCTCAAGCAAGGATACTTTTGGCCGACAGTCAAAATGGACGCCTTGCTCCACGTCAAGAAATGTGACAAATGCCAGCGATTTGCCACGATCCCGAGGCAGCCTCACCGAGAACTCACCATGGTATTTAGCCCATGGCCCTTCGCTAAATGGGGAATAGATTTCATAGGTCCAATGCTTAGGGGTATGGGCAACGCATGCCATGCTCTAGTCGCCATTGATTACTTTACCAAATGGGTCGAAGCAGAACCAATGATGAAAATCACCGAGGCAAACACTTCCAAATTTATAAGGAAGAACATCATTTGCAGATTTGGAATCCCCCATTCCCTCGTCTTGGATAATGGAAAGCAATTCGACAATAGAAAAATCAAGAGTTTGTGCGAAGAACTAAGGATTGCAAAACACTTCTCAAGCCCCCACCACCCTCAGGCTAATGGTCATGTCGAGGCAGTTAACACGACCATCAAATACACCATCAAGCGGAAGCTTGAGTCATCTAAGGGAGCATGGGTCGATGAACTCCCTCATGTTCTCTACGCTATCAGAACCACGGCCAGGACCCCAACCAGGGAGACCCTGTTTTCAATGGCTTATGGATCCGAGGCTATGTGCCCGGTCGAAATTGGCATACCCTCGCCCCATCGACTAATGTTCAACGAGCATACCAACGACGATCTAATGGGAACAAGCCTAGACCTGTTAGGTGAGAAAAGAGACGACTCCCTAACCCGATTAGCCTCTTATCAAAGAAAGATGGCCAAATACTTCAATAAGAAAGTGAAGAAGAGAGTCTTCCGCCTAGGTGACTTGGTCCTAAGAAGAGTGTTCCAAACCTCCAAAGAGCCAGGAGTCGGAACCCTTGGCCCAAGTTGGGAGGGGCCTTACCGAATCAACAAAGAAGTACACCCCGGCACGTATGGTATTGAAGACATGAATACCAAAATATAGCCTCACCCCTGGAATGCCGATCACCTGCATCAATACTATGAGTAGTCAGGTAAATGGTCCGATTATATATTCTTTTAAGGGCCTGTTTATTGTGTTGTATTGGATTAGGCTACCTACCTGTGTACACCACCTCACTTTGTGTTATGCCAGAGGTTCTTTCTTCTAATTCAATGCATTAAAAATGTGGAAAATACATCAGCATAACAGACTTCATTAATAAAATAAACAAATTACAGAGGGCCTCTACCGAGGAAAAATCATTAAAAAGCTAACTACCTTCCCCTTCTACGTCAGGCAGAGGGAACCTAGTCTCCAAAGAGCTTATATTGAAACTAGGGTGCTCAGACCTGAGCACTGCCAACACTTCTTGGTGCCCAACCTTGGAAAAGTAATCTGAGAAATTGGTGTAAGCTTCGGTATTGTGGAAGTTGGACACGAAATCCGCCTCTGCATCCTCTATCTTCCTTTCCATCTCTTTCTTCTCGTTAAGAAGCTTGGCAATCTCGCCCTTGGCCTCCTTCCGCTACTACTCAGATGCTTCCAAGCTCCCTCTCAAACCTTCAGACTCCTCCATCAGCCATTTTTTCTCTCGATTTGCTGTCTCAAGAGCTTCGGCGGCAATCTTTTGGGCAGCGTTAGCATCACCCACCTTCTTGGTCAGTTATAAGACGTTGGTGTTAGATTCTTTCGGATCGACTGAAAGTCGCTCATATGCGATCGCATACTCTCCAAGGCAACTTGCAAACCTTCCATGGCCTGCTTATGTTCCTCTAACTTGGAGGCTTCGTTCGCCAACTTCTTGCTCCGTTGCATCTGTTGTCTGAGCTCTCCCAGTACCTTCAGCTGCATCCTTATCGTCCTCACCGCCGCTGCCAGGCTCGCCTCCAGTGCATCCTCTAAGCCTCATTGGGAAGCGAATTCTTTCACTTGGGATTGAAATACTTCTTGAAGGCTTACGCCCCCATGGCTGGATAAAAGAGAAGGATGCGCACCGTATCTTCAGGAATCCTCGTCCCTGGGGGTCCAATAAGCTCTCTCAACTTCCTCTTCGAGTTGAATACTTCCTCTTCTGGGACTCCGGGTGGATGAGACGACTTCGATGAGCCTCAAGCACGACCTCTCCAGCAGATGTGACCAACAACGTCCGTTGAAGAGGTGGAGGATTGCAAGTAGCATAATGATCGACGACTTCGACTGCCTTCTTCTTAGTCTGGGAAGAGGCCCCAACCTTCCTCTTCCTCTTCCTCTTCCTCTTCTCTTCTCTTCAAGGATGCCCTCCCCTCAGAGGCCCCAGCGTCGTCTTCTATCTCGACGACGTCGGCCTTATCAGCCTCCTCCCTAGTTTCTCCTCGGCTCAGCTCTTCTATGACCTTCTTTTGTTTAGAGTCCTCAGAAGAACCAGGCAATAATGTCCTCTGCCCCTTGTTCATCAGACGGGCCAAGGTTGGCCTCGGGCACTTGCTTTGTTCTATTTCAACTGCGAAAGAAAAAGGTTCCGGTGTCAATAAGATACTAAGAAAAGTACGAGACGAGCAGGAGTATCAGGATATTACCTTTGGAGGCCATTAGACCCAATTCGCTCAAACAACGTTACCTGTATAGGAGGAACCCGTACCGCTTATTTAGCGGAGGCGTCTGATAAATCGACTGAAGTACGTCGACGAGGTCTGCGGATAACTCACAGCGAGGAAGCACTCCTGAAAAGAAAATAAAACCAAAAATAACAGTTAGAATGCGTGGTCACCCGCGTCGAAAACAATTACTTCCGTGTTCCTCACTCACTGGCTATTCCGTAAAAACTGGGTACATCCAAGTCTGGCTCTGGGTCGTCCATTACCCTCTGCTAATTACCCGTCACCCAGAACCACGACTCTTTCCATTGTTTAATAGATGAAGGGCAGTCCGTCACAAGAGGCTTATGAGCTCTCCAAAAACAAAAAGTAATACCAACCGAGCTCCTCCTCTTTGCCTTTCTTCCTCGGTAGTTTCCTCGGCTGATACAATGTTTGAAACACGTGGAGGGGCATCTCCAACCCAAATGAATGTCTGAACCACAGATACATGCTCCTAACCATTTGACTCCACCCATTTGGAGCCACCTGTGTTGGGGCCAACCCGTAAGCTCGCAAAATCCTTCGGAAGAAGGGGTGTAAAGGCAATCGCATACCACCCACGAAGGCGTTGAGATGCAAAGCGGTACACTTCCTCCTCGGAACACAAGCTCGTTCATTCGGCTCCGGAAGTATGAGCTCGATATCACTAGGTATCCTGTACTGCTCTCTCAGGGACGCCAAGTCCCCTTCCACCATCATCGAATGGACATCCAGGGCAGTCCACTTAACTGGGTCGGTTGTAAAAGGGTCCCTACCCTCCACTAAGGATATATCCATCCCCTCGCCCGTAGAGTCGTAAACGCCTCTAAGGGGCAACACGTCTGCCATGGACAGATACCGGTGGAGACCTTTCATCCCCAACACGCCCGAAAGCCTCGCCTTCAGCAAACTTCACGGACATTGTTAAAATAAAAGAAATTCAATAAGTAAAGGGACTTTAAATTAAGGGTTTACCTAAACCTAAACCTTCACCGGAAAGGAAGACGGAAACTAAACGCCAGAGGATATTCGCCGGGAATCTAAAAATGCAAGCTCTCTCCAATTCTCTCAAAATAGCGTAAGGAAAAATGGTAAGAACTCTCACTTATATATAGACAAGGAGGGACGATCTTCCACCATTGGATCAATCACAAATCCATCCACGCCGTCCGAAGCCATCAGATCATCTCTACCCTTGAATTCTAAAGGATGCCAACATTCTTTTGAATGAACGACAACGATGTGGACGTGATTGTCACGCTGCGTGATTTCTTGGTACTACCAAAGCCCCCAAAATTAAACACCATCATTGCCCGCAGCTGTCTTTTCACCATGCCCAAAGAAACGTGCTGCAAGTTGCCCAATCAATCCATGACTCGTGAATTCAACCATTAATGATTCCGCATCAGGCCTCTCCCTCTTTTGGAGACGCCTCCGTTTCCAAGCGTCTCATGCTTGGGACTCGGCCATCCTCATCAAGCATCTCACTCTCTTGGAGACGCCTCCATTTTCAAGCGTCTCATGCTTGGGACTCGGCCATACTCGTCAAGCCTCTCCCTCTCTTGGAGGCGCCTCCGTTTCCAAGCGTCTCATGCTTGGGACTCAGCCATACTTGTCAGGCCTCTCCTTCTCTTGGAGTCGCCTCTGTTTCCAAGCGTCTCATGCTTGGGACTCAGCCATACTTGTCAGGCCTCTCCCTCTCTTGGAGACGTCTCCGTTTCCAAACGCCTCCTGCTTGGGACTCGGCCATCCTCGTCAGGCCTCTCCCTCTCTTGGAGACGCCTCCGTTTCCAAGCGCCTCCTGCTTGGGACTCGGCCATCCTCGTCAGGCCTCTCCCTCTCTTGGAGACGCCTCCGTTTCCAAGCATCTCATGCTTGGGACTCGATCATACTAGTCAGGCCTCTCCCTCTCTTAGAGACGCCTCTGCTTCCAAGCGCCTCATGCTTGGGACTCACCCATACTTGCCGCCTCCCTCTCTTGGAGTCTCGGGACTCACCATATTTGTCGTGCCTCTCCTCTCTTGAGACGCCTCATTTTCAAGCGCCTCATGCTTGGGACTCGGCCATCCTCCTCAGGCCTCTCACTCTCTTGGAGACGCCTCCGTTTCCAAGCGCCTCATGCTTGGGACTCGGCCATCCTCATCAGGCCTCTCCCTCTCTTGGAGACGCCTCCGTTTCCAAGCATCTCATGCTTGGGACTCGGTCATACTAGTCAGGCCTCTCCCTCTCTTAGAGACGCCTCTGTTTCCAAGCGACCTCATGCTTGGGACTCAGCCATCCTCGTCAGGCCTCTCCCTCTCTTGGAGACGCCTCCGCTTCCAAGCGTCTCATGCTTGGGACTCGGCCATCCTCGTCAGGCCTTGTGGGACTAGCATCTTCCCACTTTACAATAAAGAGCATGCCATTTTTTCAAACGCAACAGCACAGTTTCTTTATTAAGTTCACCACCCCTCATAAATGAAAGAGGTCCTGCTGTGGTTCAACCTAATTTCGAGGCTGTTTGTTCCAAGAAAGGTATAAACCGAAGCACATGGGCATGACACCCCTACTTGGGGCTCCACGTGGGCATGGCCAAAGCGCAACAACACTATTTCTTTATTAAGTTCACCACCCCTCATAAATGAAAGAGGTCCTGAACTTAGGGGACTATTGTTATACCCCCAAGCCACGTGGACATGGCAACCCTACTTGGGGCTCCACGTGGGCATGGTCAAAACCCACGTGTTGTGGTTCAACCTAATTCCGAGGAGCTTGAATAACCGAAGCTATTAAAGGCCGACCCTAGTTGCGTGCTAAAGAAGCCTTTAGTACCATATCTATGGTTCGATCTTGGAAAGACTGATAGGACTGCCTGCCAATGCGGCTTGTCACCATCATAGCCCCTTAGTCCGCGGTTGAAAGTGACTTCCTCATTAATACTAATGACATGACACCAAAGATGTGACTAAAGAACCCTTCAGATGAAACCACGTGTCGCACATCTAAGTGGATGATTCTTGTAAAATTTGCCTATAAATACTAAGTTTATTTTCACAAGAAAAGGATGTTGAAAAATTACTCTCACAAGAAATATCAAGTCCTCTATACTAATTATTCTTCAAAGTGTTGAAACCACCAAGGAAATCGTTAATTAGGGGCCCTCAAGCTATTACCTCTACCATAGTATATTTTTCTTAATCTTTTGTTACCTACCCATCTGGTCCTAGGCATATCTGTGTGGTTGAATAAACCACGTGGCAGTTTAAGTGATAGGAGAGATACACGTAGGAGGAGGAGGCGTGGGGTTCTGGTTGGTAGCCATTTTTAAAGGTCAACAACATTGATCGAAATGTAATTCAAATATATATTTTTAAATTTTGAGTTGTACTCAAATTGACGATTAAATATTAATACCAATCATGGGCGGAACTAAGGAGGTGCAATCGGTGTAGTCTGGTTTGCTCCGCTCCGAAGAACACAATTTTGAAGTGCAAATTTTTTTGTCCTCTTCCAAAAAATCCTGAATCCACATCTAATACCAATTATTTTTAAGTATGACAAATATAGACTGAATTTTGTAGTCATATGTTTTCAAAGTTCATTATTTCTTTTCACACGAAAATTGAGTTTTAATTATTATGTAGTAATTTGATATTGGATTCAAGGCCGTATCAAAGAGTTTATAAAATTAGTAACAACATTAGTGTACAAAAATATTTCTTTCATTTTGAATCTTTTATCAATACTAGTTTTTGGCACGTGCGTTGCACGTGGTGTAATTGTAATACTGTACTTTTATGTAACTCAGATAGATCCCAACCTTGAAATGAATAAGATAATAAAACCATTATTTTGAGTAAAATACTCTTAACAAATTTAAATAAACAAAATAAAAACTAATAACAACAAAATAAAATAAAATTGTAAATATTTTATTTTTACTGGACAACATTTTTTCAAATTTTTCCTATATATGTTTTTTATTTTGGAATTTTTTTTCCTTTTTTCGGGTTTTTGTCGCATTAGTCGACAAACTTTTTTTTAAAAATAAGATTAATGTTTAATATCATTTTGTCCAGTTACTCAACAAAGTCTAATTTGACAATTTTTTAACTTTTTTTTTTGTCGAGCTACTTGATAAAGGGAAAAAAAATATAATTTTTGGGTTTTTTATAGGAAAAAAAAATTTAATTTTTTTGGTCGAATAACTCGACAAAGGGAAAATAAATAATTTTTTTTTTTTTTTGTCGAGTAACTCGACAAAGGTTTAAAAAAAAAAAATTCCCAACAAGGCCCAATTTTTTTATTTACTTTTTTTTGTCGACTTTTCTATTTTTTTTCCTCCCTATTCCAATAGGATGTTTCGGTAAGCATTTTAATAAGTCGAAACATGCCGTCGGAGTATCAAATTTTGATATGTGGTAGTTATACGAGTATTCTATGTTCCCTGAAAATTTCATCTTGTTCGGTGATCGTTTTCTATGTCAAAAGAATTTTTTTTTAATCCATGACTAAGTGAAGAAATTTTAGTAACACTACCTTATTTTGGCCATTTGATTTTTATTTGATTTTATTTTTTTGTTAAAAAAAAATTAATATTTTTACGAGTTACAAAAGAAAAAATTTCAATCTTTATTGGACAACTCGACAACAATTTGTTGAGTTACAATAAAAAAATTAAAAATAAAATTAAGACTTTTACGATTTAATCTTTTGAGTGAATTTTTTTTTTAATGACTTTGTAATGACTTTGTCGAATCTTTATAATTTATATATATATATATATATATATAGTATGTCGAGTAACTTGTAACTTTTTTTTGCAAATTTTTTTTTTTTTACTTTCTTGAATTTTTTTTTTTTTTTTTTTTTTACTTTCTCGAGTAACTCCATAAAGTCATTTGGGATGATAATTTTTTTTTTTAATACTAACTTTGTCGAGTTACGAGGCAAAATGGAAAAAAAGATAAAAAAAAATTTCAAAACTTCACTTAGTCATGGATTAACAAAAATTCATTTGACATAGAAAACGATCACCGAAAAATATGAAATTTTCAGGGAACATAGAATACTCATGTAGCTACCACATATCAAAATTTGATAGTCCGACGGCATGTTTTGGCTTACTAAAATGCTAACCGAAACATCCTAGTTAGTTTTTCGGATTCATGTTGTCACAGTTTACAAAATTGTCCATAATTTGAGTTATATAATATGAAATTATGTGAAACCAAAGCCAATGGTTAGATAACCCATAGGGCTATCGTCTCCAACTGGAATTATGTAAAAATACTTAATATATAAGGTGCAGTAAATTTTTGAGTTGGACAACAGAAACTGCATCTAAGAGAAACATGAAGTTTAGCAAAACCTTTCAAGTTCACATCATTAACGTGTAACCAAAACATGGGAATCTACTAAAACTACCACAAAACCAAGGTGCACAAAAGTTTAAGAAGATATTTACACTACTTAAAGTTTTTTGATTGGTTTATAATAGCAATTCCGGCACGCCGACGGCATAAATCCGAAAAACAGCCTAGGAGGTTTCGCGGTGAGTATTTTAGTATGCCTAAACATGCCGTCGGACTACCAATTTTTGATATGTGGTAGCTATCTGAGTATTTTATGTCCCCTGAAAATTTTGTATTGTTCGGTGATTGTTTTTATGTTAAAAAATTTTTTGTTACTCCATGACCAGGTGAATAAAATTTTCAAAATAAGGGCAGTGTTACTAAAATTTCTTCACCCGATCATGGAGTAACAAAAATTTGTTTGACATAGAAAACGATCACCGAAAAATATGAAATTTTCAGAAAACATAGAATACTCATTTAGCTACCACATATCAAAATTTGATAGTCCGACGGCATGTTTCGGCTTACTAAAATGCTCACCGAAACACCCTAGGCAGTTTCTCGGATTCATGCGGTCGCAGTTTACAAAATTGTCTATAACTTGAGTTATATAACATGAAATTGTGTGAAACCAAAGCTAATGGTTAGGTAACCCATAGAGCTATCGTCTCCAACTGGAATTATGTAAAAATACTTAATATATAAAGTGCAGCATATTTTTGAGTTGGTCAATAAAAAGTGCAGTTTGGAGAAACAATTCACCCAGTTTGAAATCAAATCAGAAAAGTTCTTGGGTTATCTTTGATAGAGAAAAACAAGAAAAAGTAGCATTGGAAGCTGTAGTAACAACAGCAGTCAGGAGGTCGTATTTTGATTTCATGAGATCCACCTAGTCCCTTGAATGTATATAAAAACCTTTGAATATCAGTAGACTACCTCATAATGGCAGATTTAGGAAAAAAATGCGAACAATTTGCTAGTGAGTTTTATTAGAGGTGCTTATAAGCTCATTTTTTAGGATTCCTAGACAACTCTCAATGAAGTGTAGTACTTGCTATAAGTCTGGCAAATTGCCAAGTAAAAGCATCTATTGGAGTCAAAATTTATAATGGTCAGCTCCAAAATATTAGCACACTGGCTCCTATAATTTTAAATGACTTGCGATGATGCTTGAGTGATGGCTTTAGATGTGGTATCTCTGGAATGTTCTTCTTAGTTGGCTATAACTACATTTTCCTTTTGGGTTGTCTATGGAATATGAATTTTCCATAATAACATTTGCTTCTTTTTGTACTGAACAGATATATCCTCCAATCAATGTGCTTCCATCCTTGTCTCGTTTGATGAAAGTAAGCACCATAGATTGCTTGATTTGATTGGTTTGACTTCTTATTTTAAAGATTTGAAGATGATACACTGTTGAGCTGCATGATTTCACTTTTATTGTAGAGTGCTATTGGTGAGGGCATGACTCGCCGGGATCATTCGGACGTGTCTAATCAGGTATTATTAGCTATTCACAGTGCAAAAACTCGGTCAAAGTTCTACCCTAAACCTTTCGTTTTATTTTTATTTTTATTTGTCATTCCCAGCTATATGCAAACTATGCAATCGGGAAGGATGTCCAGGCAATGAAAGCCGTGGTTGGAGAAGAAGCACTTTCTTCAGAGGATCTGGTATGTATTTTGCTATAATGAGTTTGTAGCTAAACTTATCATTAACAATAACCTTTAAGATTACTTATGGGAGGACCATGTTTGAATAAACAGCTATATCTCGAGTTCCTTGATAAATTCGAAAGGAAGTTTGGAGCTCAAGGTGCCTATGACACCCGCAACATCTTCCAGTCACTTGATTTAGCATGGACACTGCTTCGGATCTTTCCCCGGGAGCTTCTTCATCGTACAAAATTGTCCATAACTTGAGTTATATAACATAAAATTATGTGAAACTAAAGCCAATGGTTAGGTAACCCATAGGGCTACCATCTCCAACTGGAATTATGTAAAAATACTTAATAAATAAGGTGCAGTAAATTTTTGAGTTGGACAATAGAAACTGCATCTTAGAGAAACATGAAGTTTAACACAACCTTTCAAGTTCACATCATTAACGTGTAACCAAAACATGAGAATCCACTAAAACTACCACAAAACCAAAGTCCACAAAAGTTTAAGAAGATATTTACACTACTTAAAGTTTTTGATTGGTTTATAATAATGATTTCGATCACGACGCATAATAAATCCGAAAAACAAACTTAGGAGGTTTCATGGTGAGCATTTTAGTATGCTTAAACATGACGCCGGACTACCAAATTTTGATATATGGTAGCTACACCGAGTATTCTATATCCCCGAAAATTTCGTATTGTTCGGTGATCGCTTTCTATGTCAAACAAATTTTGTTACTCCATGACCGTGTGAATTTCCCCCTTTTTTTTTTTTTTTGTTGTGTGACTTTTTGGTTTTTTTTTTTTTTTTTTTTTTGTAATTTGCAGTTTTGGTTCACAAACGTTTTAATTTATAACAAATTTATCCATAATCTTTTTTTTGCATTGATCATCCCCGACCTTTGAATTTTGTTTCAAAATTTGTTTTGTATTTCTCTTTAAATAATAACAACAAAATAAAATAAAATTGTAAATATTTTATTTTTACTGGACAAAATTTTTTTAAATTTTTCCTAAATATGTTTTTTATTTTGATTTTTTTTTTCCTTTTTTTGGATTTTTGTCGCGTTAGTCGACAAGCTTTTTTTTAAAAATAAGATTAATGTTTAATATCATTTTGTTCAGTTACTCAACAAATTCTAATTTGACAATTTTTTAACTTTTTTTTTGTGTCGAGTTACTCGATAAAGGGAAAAAATATAATTTTTCGGGTTTTTGGTAGGAAAAAAAAATTTAATTTTTGGTCGAATAACTTCGACTAAGGAAAAAAAAAATTTTCTTTTTGGTCGAGTAACTCGATAAAGGTTAAAAAAAAAATTCCTATTAAGGCCCAATTTTTTTTTTTTTTTTTTTTGTCGACTTTTTCTTTTTCTTTTTCCTCCCTATTCTAGTAGGATGTTTCGGTAAGCATTTTAGTAAGCTGAAACATGCCATCGGAGTATCAAATTTTGATATGTGGTAGCGACACAAGTATTCTATTTTCTCTGAAAATTTCACCTTGTTCGGTGATCGTTTTCTATGTCAAAAGAATTTTTTTTAATCCATGACTAAGTGAAGAAATTTTACTAACACTACTTTATTTTGGCCATTTGATTTTTATTTGATTTTATTTTTTGTTAAAAAAAAAATTAAGATTTTCTGAGTTACAAAAAAAAAAAATTTAAATCTTTATCGGGCAACTCGACAACAATTTGTTGAGTTACAATAAAAAATTAAAAATAAAATCAAGACTTTTTCGAGTTAATCTTTTGATTGAAAATTTTTTTGTAATGACTTTGTCGAATCTTTTGAATTTTATATATATTTTTTTGTTTTGAGTATGTCGAGTAACTTGAAAAAAAAAAATTGAATTTTTATTTATTTATTTTTTTTTTTACTTTCTCGAGTTACTTGAGAAAGTCTTTTGATTTTTTTTTTTTTTTTTACTTTCTTGAATAACTCGAGAAAGTCATTTGGGATGTTTTTTTTTTTTTTTTTTATACTAACTTTGCCGGGTTACGATGCAAAGTAGGGAAAAAGGAAAAAAAAAAAATTTCAAAACTTCACTTAGTCATGGATTAACAAAAATTCATTTGACATAGAAAACGATCACCGAAAAATATAAAATTTTCAGGTAACATAGAATACTCATATAGCTACCACATCTCAAAATTTGATAGTCCGACGGCATGTTTCGGCTTACTAAAATGCTAATCGAATCATCCTAGTTAGTTTTTCGGATTCATGCTGTCACAGTTTACAAAATTGTTCATAAATTGAGTTATATTACATGAAATTATGTGAAACCAAAGCCAATGGTTAGGTAACCCATAGGGCTATCGTCTCCAACTAAATTATGTAAAATACTTAATATATAAGGTGCAGTAAATTTTTGAGTTGGACAACGAAAACATCTTAGAGAAAACATGAAGTTTAGCAAAATCTTTCAAGTTCACATCATTAACGTGTAACCAAAACATGGGAATCTACTAAATCTACCACAAAACCAAGGTGCACAAAAGTTTAAGAAGATATTTACACTACTTAAAGTTTTTTGATTGGTTTATAATAGCGATTCCGGCACGTCGACGGCATAAATCTGAAAAACAGCCTAGGAGGTTTCGCGGTGAGTATTTTAGTATGCCTAAACATGCCGTCGGACTACCAATTTTTGATATGTGGTAGCTACCTGAGTATTCTATGTCCCCTGAAAATTTCGTATAGTTTGGTGATCGGTTTCTATGTCAAAGAATTTTTTGTTATTCCATGACCAGATGAATAAAATTTTCAAAATAAGGGCAGTGTTACTAAAAGTTCTTCACTCGATCATGGAGTAACAAAAATTTGTTTGACATAGAAAACGATCACCGAAAAATATGAATTTTCAGGGATAATAGAATACTCATTTAGCTACCACATATCAAAATTTGATAGTCCGACGGCATGTTTCGGCTTACTAAAATGCTCACCGAAACACCCTAAGCAGTTTCTCGGATTCATGCGATCGCAGTTTACAAAATTGTCCATAACTTGAGTTATATAACATGAAATTATGTGAAACTAAAGCCAATGGTTAGGTAACCCATAGGGCTATCGTCTCCAACTGGAATTATATAAAAATACTTAATATATAAAGTGCAGCATATTTTTGAGTTGGTCAACAGAAAGTGTAGTTTGGAGAAATAATTCACCCAATCATGGAGTAACAAAAATTTGTTTAACATAGAAAAGGATCACCGAAAAATATGAAATTTTCTGGAAAAATAGAATACTTATTTAGCTACCACATATCAAAATTTGATTGTCCGACGGCATGTTTCGCTTACTAAAATGCTCACCGAAACACCCTAGGCAGTTTCTCAGATTCATGCGGTCCAAAATTGTCCATAACTTGAGTTATATAACATGAAATTATGTGAAACCAAAGCCAATGATTAGGTAACCTATAGAGCTATCGTCTCCAACTGGAATTATGTAAAATACTTAATATATAAGGTGCAGCATATTTTTAAGTTGGTCAACAAAAGTGCAGTGCAGTTTGAGAAACAATTCACCTGGTCATGGAGTAAAAAAAATTTCTTTGACATAGAAAACGATCACCGAACAATATGAAATTTTCACGGAACGTAGAATACCCATGTAGCTACCACATATAAAAATTTGATAATCCGACGGTATGTTTTGACATACTAAAATGCTCACCGAAACATCCAAGGTAGTTTCTCGGATTCATGCTGTCGCAATTTACAAAATTGTCCATAACTTGAGTTATATAACATGAAATTATGTGAAACCAAATCCAATGGTTAGGTAACCCATAGGGATATCGTCTCCAACTGGAATTATGTAAAAATACTTAATGTATAAGCTGCAGCAAATATTTAAGTTGGACAACAAAAATAGCAGTTTAGAGAAAATGGAATTTCCCAAAACCTTTAGGAATCGATTGTATTTAAATCATTTGTTCCCCATAAAGAATCGGGATAAAAAGCACCAAATTTGATGACTTATTAAGGAAAAAATGAATATATCTTGTACTATAATATATAAGAATTCAATAATTGCGGCTAAAATAAATAAAAGAAAAGAAAAGATGAAGAAGTCAAAAATTGCGGCCAAAGATATTAATTTAATATAAAAAAAAAGTGTCAAAAGATTAGGACAAAAGAGTGAGATTTGGACGAAATTAGGAATATTAAATCAATGAAACGACGTCGTGTTGGTTGAAGTGGTTGAAGAGTGAACAGTAAACAGGTGATAGACACTTATATTATAGTAAAGAAATAGTTAAGAGATGTGTGGTTTTGTAATAAGTATGTGATTTTTTTTTTTGTTTTTGTTGAAATTTGTTAAATAATAATAGTTCTATGGCTATTCTGTAGTTCATATATTAAATCCTGCAAAGCAGCACTCCACATCACTTTGATTAAGAGATTATAGAAAATTTGTCATAAAAAAATGTTCATTTTGTTTAGAAATTCAAGAAAAATGATGTAGTATTAAACAAGATTGATTGTGAACTTTTGAAAAGAAGATTGAGACATTTGCTAATGGGAACCGACATTCTAAAAGTAATGGTATTCAACATAAATTCTCGGATTTGCAACACGTAAAATATCGTATTCTACGACTTGAAATATGTTCAAGAAGATTGGAAATTCTGTTTTTTTTTTTTTTTTAAATCATTTCTGCTCAAAATTCCAATAATGATTTGATTTAATGTGGATTATGGATGCATGTCTCGGAGTTTTGTTGAAATTTATGAGTTATTGAAATTTTCATATTCATTAATTTAATTAGGATGCTATAATATTCGGGAAATTTTAAATTTGATTGATTATAACACAAAAAAATATTATTTAGTTGATGAATTAAATTTCATATTTATCATAACTATAAAGCTATACAAACATGAAACAACTACATATATTTGAGTAATATATTTTAGTCCTTGCAAGATCCAAGAAAAATGGTTATAACATAGTTATTAGATTCCACCCGGACATCGATCCGGACAAAGAGGTGGGTCACCGGGTTGTTAGTTCAACCGGTGATTCGGTGGTTGAACTGGTAGGTCAATTCATATCGAACCAATAAATCTATTTTTGTTAAATATAACATAAAATCATGAATTATTACACTATAATAAATAAACATTATATTAATTTTGTTACTAAATATCATCCTACAAGTCCAAATCAAACAATAAAACTACATATACAGTAGAAAATCATCACCATCACGAATGTATTTAACAAAATAAGTACGAAACTACTAGTATTTTCAACTAATTCTTGTAAAAAAATAACATAAATTATTATACTTCATTACATTAACATCTTATTAATAGAGTGGAGAAGAAATTGGTGCATCTTTTAGGTGGAATAGGGTAATAAGAAAAAAAAATCATTATGCAATGACCCGGACGAGTTGCCGGGTTACGGGTCTCCGGGTTAGTTAAAAAATCGGCGGTTTTTTCGGGTTATAAACAGTTCGATTGTTGGGCGGTTCAATTAAGATAACTGGACCGGTTAGGGTACAGGGATCACCGATTTTTCAATCTGGCGATTCGGGTTTGATAACTATGGGTCCTAAGAGGTCATAAGATGGCGGAGACTCGATTATCAATATATTTAAAGAGACAACGATGAAGGAAATCAAATCTATGATGATATAAGATACCAAGCATCAGGCCTCTCAAGGAAGATACAGGAGGGCGATTTGGAGTAGATCCATAGATTTGTCTTGAGGTATTTTTCATTTTAGGGCAAACCACTTCTCATCATCCTATAAGTTGTTCGTTGGCAAAATCCAATAGTTGGCAAGATGCAGCTTGATGTAGCTCTCAAGCCAATTGTTCTCTACCTTTTTTGTACCTCTAGAGGCTAGGCCTAATTAAGTCCCCCTCTTTATATATTTACTTTTTTGTTTCAATAAAGAGGGTCGTTGAATGCAAAATTCCCACTAAATTTAGATAATGTTCGAGTCAATAACAATCTTCGATGATATAATCAGATGGTGTTGAGGAGAAATTTTTTAATTCCTTGAAACAAAGAATATAACTTTATAACTAATATGTAATCGTAAGTTATTTTTTGGACATTTTTATTCACTATATAAATCATTCTATTCCTAACTAAACATTACTTTTCACAAAATTTCATATGGTCTCATCCAATTTATCATGAATAAGCTATTATCTCTACATACATTTTTCTTTTTAAAAAAAAAAAAAAAAATGATATAATTGTTCATATTTATCTTAGAGAAGGATTGTCTAAATTATTTTATACATAATAAATTACTAATTAAACTTAAATATAAATTAAATAGTTATTCGTTGAGGTATATAAATTGGCAAGACGTGTATACAATAGAGTGTATAAATTGATCGTTAAGAAATTGGTTGGATTTCGTGCACACGATTGCAGGAGGTTATTGCTTAGAAATATTAGAACCAATATATCAGGTCTTCCATCAATGCAGGGTCTGTTGTCAAAATTGGTGGAACAATAGAGAAAAAACAGAAAAGTAGAAAAGTAGAAATAAGATTAAGCGAGGTATGCCGTAATAATTCTCCTTAAAATAGATTTTGTCGATTGTAAATGTGCTAACAAGATCAAATGACGTTTGTCTTTCAAGATATAACGCTTCTTTCAAAATCGGTATTGTACTTATACCAACATAGCCAGTCGAACCAAAGAATGACTGCACTCTTCTCGAAAAGAATAAAAGAAACTTCAAAAATTATTTTAAGCAGAATTTGAAGAAAACGAGAGAATTTAAAATCAATTAATTCAGAATTGATTTGATATCTCAAATTTCCCTATTTATAAATTTGTAAGTGTATTTTGGAATTCTCTTCTCAATATGTGCACCATTTGCTCCAGATCAATCTGACTTAGGATTGCACCATTTTATATAGCCACATGATCTGATGGTCCAGATCTAGGGATAGCAATGAGACGATTTCGGAGCGGGTCCGCCCTACCTGTCCTGCGAATTCGCGGGGCAATCTTTTGACCTGTCAACAGCTCCACGAAATTTTTTTAATTTTTTTTTATAAAATTAAAAAAAGAAATAAATTTTTTAAAAAATATTTATAGCAAATAAAACAAAAAAAAATTCAAGACTGGAATTATAGTGTAGTGGTTGAGATTTGTAGTTTATAACTTCAACTCAGATTCGATTCTTCTTTAGTCCATTTCTAACAAAATTTTAATATGTATTCTATCTTATAATTTTACAAAAAGAAAAAAAAAAACCTTGATGGGGCGAGGCAGCCCTGGGCGGCTAATTTTTTTGCCATCCTTATCTAGATCAAACCTGGAATAGATGTGTACATTCATCAAACATATTCACCAATTACGAATAGCCATCATTCCATGCGGGGCGTCGTGCATAACGCTTACCGTCTAATCACCATCCATGCACGTGCCACCTTAGATGCCAACTCACCGAACCATCTAGTTGCCATGTCATCGAGCTACAATTCTATTTCTGAAAATTTTAAGGCCCCTCGCGATAATGCGTACGTGCAAAGTGCGCCACTAGAGCGACGTGCGCGGGCGGTGGACATATGCGGTGCGAAGCACTACCACTGTGAAGACTAGCCAAAGCTAGCCTTTCAAGGCACAAGTGCTAAACTAGTTGTATTAAATTACAACTTAAAAAGTTATCTTACTATATAAATAAGTCGAGTTTATTGTAAACTTTCAATGTGGGATTCTTTTCCTTTTATAAGACACTTAAAATACTGATGGGCCTTAAAATGTTGTGGGACTTTTATTGGAGACTATTCCAATTCACCCAATTAAATGTGATAACACATATATTAAATTTACCTTATTTAATTATTCAACCCAATAGATTCAATTAAACCCAACATGACAAAAACTCAATTCCACTTAAAAGATCACATCCATTTTGTGGCTTTCCTTCATCATCTTGGCTTCTGATACATGGATGATGTATGAATGCTGATGTTAAAAGGTTGAGAAGAATGTGAGAAAGAGAAACAATCAGAAACCAACCATTTGAGCCGAGTGTGAAATTTATTAACTATTGGTGTATAAAATCATGTTTTTGGGAAGATGGAAGGGTTTAAAAATTAGGAATAATTGCATATTTGGCCTCCAACTTTTCAGAAACGTTGGAGATATACTCCTAACTTTTAAAAATATCACTAGACATCCCTAACATTTGAAAAACTTAGCATGAGAGATCCTTTATGACGAAATTGCCGTTCTCTTTAAATAAACAAAAAAAAAACAAGAAAAAAGAAAAAATGATTGAAAACTAACCAAATGTACCCCAAAAAAATAAAAAGTAAGAAATGTACCTCAAAAATATAAAAAGTAATAAAGAAGTCATCTTCTTTATCAAACCTCAAAATCCAAAATCCACCACCATCCTCTGTAGCTACTATCTCTTGAAAGCTAAACCATGAAAGCAAAATCACACCAGAAGCTAAGAAGAGAATCTCAACAAGAGGAGTGCCATAACGAGAACTTTTGGCAAAGAACTCGGGAAGCATTCCTCTTTCAGCCATATCAAGTAGCTGAAAAGAATTGCCTTTCATCTCTACCACAAACATACTCATATTTGACATTGGTAAAAGCACCTTGAATCCACCATCTCAACCATACTCCAACCACAATTGTTGCAACATCCAAGAAATAACCACTAGTCCATAAATCCCGTTGCAGTTAATAGCACCAGTACCAGTCAGTAAAGGGAAGAAATACCCAAGAACAACTAGAATCAATGCATAAAACAGAGCATTTGGCTGAGTTTTCTTTGAATTTTCTATTTCTCTTGAAAGTGTACTTATTGAGTCCCAATAATTCAGATTCCAGAAAAGAGTATTCAAGTACAAATTCCAATCCACATTGTGAACATCTGCCACTAACAATCTTTTGAACTTTATTTTTGGGATTGAAATGAATCTCATAACCACAAAATGAAGGATCTAGAAAATCCCAAGTAGAACAACTACCCATCCCACAAAAGGAAGGATTTTGGATTTTTGGAGATGGTGGTGGATTTTAGATTTTGAGGTTTGATAAAGAAGATAATATATTTGTTACTTTTTTTTTTGGTATATTTATTACTTTTCTCATTTTTTTTTTTTTTTTTTGTTTAAAGGTACATTTGGTTAGTTTTTAAAACGTTGGGATGTCATTTTTTTGTTTAAAGGGAAGTGCAATTTCATCATAAATAACCTACTATGCCAAGTTTTTAAAACGTTGGGATGTCTGATGTTATTTTTAAATGTTAGGGGTATATCCCCTTGAAACCAAATATGCAATTATCCCTAAAATTACTATCCATTAATCATAAAGACCAAATTAGCTTGTAAATGTCACTTAGAGCATCTCTAATGACTCTATAGATTGAGATTCAGGTGACATATAAATTGAAACACTTGTTGTTTATGTGAATATTGATATCTAATGAATAAAAGTTAAGTCCAAAATTAGTCTTCAATGAATTTTATCTACAACATAATATTGCTAACTAAGAGATGTGTCTTCAACTCAGATTTTAAAAGATTTTTTAATATTTATAAATTCTCATAAGTTTCATAAATTTGAATAGTATTCAGCTGAATTTATAAGATTTCAACAAAATTCAATATTATAGATTTTAATGGATTTTCATGAACTTTTTTAGATTCTCATGAATTTGTGATCTTTTTATGAAAAGTAGTAATTTTACATTGTCTTTAATCTTTATTCCAAATAGTTCGAGTTAATATTTTACATAAACAATTATTTTGATTAGAATTTTGGAAAGACATAAAAATTCTTGAAATATAAGGAAAAATTCTTCCTCAATTTTGAATAAAGAAAACTGCTAAAGAGCAAGATTTCTTGTAAAAAAAAAAAAATCAAAATAAAGTTTAATTTTGACTTTCTTTCTACTTAGTCCTTTTTATAAATCTTTCTTTTTTATATTCGATACTAGAGGAGATATATTTAAGATTCTCTCTCTTTCAACTTTATCTCTATCTCCTTCTTTTTCTTTGGTTTTTTTTCATAATACTTGGCGGTGTTTGTATAAAGAGGGAAGGTTTATTTTGTTCTTTGTGAGCGGTAATATGTGTGGTTACGTCAATAGTTTTGGTGTAATTCTTTGATAGAGTTAGTTAGATCTAAGAGTAAGGAGGTGTACTCAATTCATATTTTAATAAACTTCATATAAATTAGGGTATGCTCAACTCAGATTTTAATAGAATCTTTAAAATTTAGGTATACACAACTTGAATTTTAATAGATTCATTAGAAATTTAGATGTCATCAATAATTAGTAGATTTTGAATAATTTCATTAATTTGATTGATTTTAATAGATTTGAAAACATAAGTACAAATAAAGAAGATTTTAATAATTTTAATTTCAAACCTCAAATTTTCAATCTCTCTCTCTCTCTCTCTCTCTCTCTATGATTTTGTTACAAACTCTTTTGTACCAATTGATTTC
Source organism: Forsythia suspensa (assembly GCA_023638005.1). Classification (NCBI taxonomy): domain Eukaryota; kingdom Viridiplantae; phylum Streptophyta; class Magnoliopsida; order Lamiales; family Oleaceae; genus Forsythia; species Forsythia suspensa. The sequence continues at coordinate 34,683,575 of CM042666.1, forward strand.
TCTTTCTCTCTCTATCTATCAAACCTTTCAACTTTCACATAAAATTTTGCTGAAAATCCTTTTGTACCAATATTTAATTCTTCACGCCTTTATTTCATTTTTCTCCAAACGCCATCTATATTCAAACTTCATGAATTTTTCTTTTAAAATCTGGTAATGTTATGGATTTAATTTTCTAATCACAATGTTAGATTTTTCTTTTTTAAGTGATCTAGTCAGAAGTTATACCATTTTCTTGTTTTTTTAAAATTCATATTTAATTAGTGGACAATAAGTGGTTAAAGTAAAAAATAAAAAATACATCGTCTTTAACCCATTAACTTCTATATTTTAGAATTACATTAAAACTAATAAACATCATGTTACTCATTTGTAAACTTTACTCATTATAATTCTATTAAAACTAATAAATATTGTGTTACTCATTTGTAATATTTAAAAGATAAATTATATAAATCAATAGATCATAAATTAGTTGTCTATTTCTTTTTTATATTTTGGCTATTAGTCTAATTTTTTAACAAAGGAAATAGTGCGATTTTGTGAAGAGTTGACTCGTCAACATTAATTTAGAGCAAGTTGCTCGTCCAAACATAATTTGACTTCTAAAGAAAAAAAATAGTCTTGAAATGGCATGGCGGAATTTTAAAATTATCTCCAAAGTTTCGATTGACAAGTTGTTTTTAGTAATTGGGGAGGTAAAAATACAATTTTTAATAAAAAGATCACAAATCCATTAGAATCAATGAAATACATGTTAAAATCTAGAGCGTTATCTATTTAGTGGATGTTCAATGAGTGACGTATGCTATTTTAACTGAACATCCAGGCCATTTGTAATAAAAAAATTTGTGTTATTACTTTACGCAATTCTTAATCTATATCTATATTAATCTAAAAGGAGCTTAAATGGAGAAATATTTTTTTGTCCTCATTAATATTTTAAATTTTTTAAATTGTCCTTGAGTTAATATTATAATTGAACTCCTAATTTAGCATTTATAACCACATATAGTTCTTAGAAGTTGAAAATGCTAAATCTCCATTTATTATATTTAATTACTGGATTTTAAAAATATTTTTTTTGAATTGTGAGAACGAATTTTGTCAGTTACAAGATTAATAGTAATTGACATTCCACTAACAATTTATTCAGCTTATATAAGGTTTAATTTGAAGTTTAAGGTTGTTTTATTTGAAGGTAATTATTTAATTTATGATGTCCATAAAGACTTCATTTGAAGATTTGTATTTGTGATTGTGGTTTTTGTTAGTTAATATGAATAATTCTCTCTCAATGCTCTTCTTTTTTCAAAATAATAATAATTTACGTTGGAATATAAAGGTTACGGTGTATTTTTTAATTATTTTACATGCTCATGCGTATTTGTATATTGTTTACATACAATCCTGATCTACTCCCCACCATGAGGAGTTCTTATAACCCCCATCCTCCCACTCTAACTCCCACTCCCACTCCCACTCCCACTCCCACTCCCAATGAATAAGTGTCCAGTGGGAATTGGACAAGCAAAAGTGATACATTAAAAGTCAATTGCTTATACAATCCCCCACTAGACACTTGTCCGGGTGGGTGGGAGTTATAAGAACTTCCCATGGTGGGGAGTAGATCAAGACTTTGTTTACATATAAAATTGATTTGCAATTTCGATTTTCTAGGCGAAAAATTAAAGTCAATTGCTTATACAATCCCCACTGAGACTTGTCCCAAGGTGGGTGGGTGGAGTGGGTGGTGGGGGTTATAAGAACTTCCCATGGTGGGGAGTAGATCATGACTTTGTTTACATATAAAATTGATTTGCAATTTGATTTTCTAGGCGAAAAAAACTTTGTAGGCTAACTTCAATAATGGTTTCAATCCACTATTGATACATATCTTATTTTTATTATTCTTTTTTATGCTTTTGAATTGAATTGTTATCTATTTTGCTTAAATTAATTTTTCTTAGTACTATTTATGCTCTGGCGTGAATAAGGCGCTTAAATCACAAGAATATTTAGTTTTAGTAATATTACTTTATTTCTCCATTACAATTTTGATAAGTTCACGTGAAGACATATAGGCACCGAATTGTGCAAATGAGAATATTTAATTTTTTCAAGGAAAATTGGCGCAAATGGTCCCTAACGTATCACGTTAATGCGTAAATGGTCTCTAACCTTTCATTTTTGGCGCAATGGTCCCTAACCTATCCATTTAGGTGCGAAAATAGTCCTTGTGGACGGATTAGTTAAAAATCAGTTAAACAACCTTTCATTTAGGTGCAAAAATGGTCCCTCTCATTGTTTTTGTCTTTATTAGTGGGGTAAAATTGTCGAGTTACATCTTTCTTTCGATTTGGCGCAAATGGTCCCTAACATTTACCTTTTTTTTGGCAAAATAGTCCCTAACCTATAATTATATTTTGGTGCACAATTAATCCTTATTTGATGAAAAAAACAAAATATCTTTACTTTTAATTAAAGAAATTTGCAATTGGATTCTAACCTTTAAAAAGTAATAATGAGTCCGATACTTTAATTTTTTTATTAAAAAATATTAAAAGAAAAACTAATTAATTGACAATATACTAAATTATTTTGTATATTTTATGAACTATTATAAAATAACTAAAATTTAAGCTCATAATTATTAACAAATGTGCTAATTAAAATTATTTTATTATTATTAAGTAATCATATTATTTAAAATTCAAACTTTAATTTTATCATTACAACATAAAAAGAAAAATAAATTTGTAACAAATAGAAATTTTAATTATACTCAACCTAGCTTAGATTTTATACGGTCTCATATTTACTAGGTCAACTCACCTACTTTTTAAACCACAAGGTTACTTGGCGACCCATTTTAAATTTTAATTATTTTTTATTTTAAATAAAAAAAGAAAAAAAAAAGCGAACATCGCTAATTTTAAATTTTTTATTTAAAAATTAAAAAAAAAAAATCCCATTACTTACTTCGCTTCAAGCCCAACCCAACCAAGTCAACCGTAAAAAGAGAAGATTTAAATCTCCCCTTTTACGGTCGAAAAAAAAAAGAGAGGAATTTCTTCCTTTTTTGCGACCAAACCGAGCTCTGTGAGCTGAGCTGGTTTCGTGACCAAGCGATCTTGCAAAAAAATGGAGGAATTCCCATGATCTTAGGAAACAAGGGCCCCTTTTACGGTTGACTTGGGGTGGGGTGGGGTGGGGTGGGGTGGGGTGGAAATGTTTTCTTTTTTTTTTTTTAATTTAAAATAAAAATTTTTAACCACCGTGGCAAAAAGTGGACTGAGTTGACCTAAGAAATATGAGACCGTATAAAAAAATCAGGCTTTGGGTTGAGCATAATTAAAATTTCTATTTGTGACAAATTTATTTTTCTTTTATCTTGTAATGATAAAATTAAAGTTTGAATTTTAAATAATATGATTACTTAATAATAATAAAATAATTTTAATTAGCACATTTGTTAATAATTATGAGCTTAAATTTTAGTTATTTTATAATAGTTCATAAAATATACAAAATAATTTAGTATATTAATTAGTTAGTTTCTTTTAATTTTTAATAAAAAATTAAAGTGTCGAGCCCATTTTTACTTTTTGCAAAAGTTTGGAATATAATTGTAAATTTTTTTAATTAAAACTAATGATATTTTTGTCTTTTTCATCAAATAAGGACCAATTGTGCACCAAAATATAATTATAGGTTAGGGACTATTTGCGCAAAAAAAAGGTAAAGGTTAGGGACCATTTGCGCTAATTTTCTGACAATTTTACGCCCACTAATAAAGACAAAAAAACATGAGAGGGACTATTTGCGCCAATTTTGGAAAGGTTTTAACGGATTTTAACGGTATCATCGTCGCGGATCATTTTCGCACCTAAATGGATAGGTTAGGGACCATTGCGTCAAAAATTAAAGGTTATGGACCATTTGCGCACTAACGTGATACGTTAGGGACCATTTGAGCCAATTTCCCTTTTTCCAATTTCTAATGTAAATATTATTTTGTTTTCTTTTATATATTGATTGATAAATCTACCTAACTTGAGGTGCTATGAGCTCCAAAATGCATGTGATATCTTGGGTTAAAACATTTTCATAGTTGGAGAGCTATATTAAATTACAAAGATTTGTTATAAGTCATTTGTCATCTCATAAAGCAAGAAAATTCGATGGGTTTGAGTGTTCGATATATTTAAGAACTTATGTATACTATTTTTTATTTTTTTTGTATGTGTTTTTTAATTTACATTATTTGACTATATTACATACCTTAAAAAATATATGTTTAATACTGATCACACAATTGTAGAAAGTACTTTATTTGAATACAACAACAATCATTATATTTCACCGTATTTTTTAATATTATATTTTTATATTTTAATATAATATTAAATTAAATTAAATTATTTAAATATTTAAATAAATATATATCTCACAACAACATTATTAAATCACATGCAACATATGTTTTACGTACTATAATCTCCAAGTGATGGTTAGGATTTAAAAGTGACCAACAGGTGTCAAACATTTTAGGTAAAAGTCCCCAATCATTAAGGGGTGGGGTGAAATAGATTGACCAACACTAATTTTGGAGAAGCTAATAAGCTATATGTTGGGCTCAAAGAGTTGTTTCACGATTTCTCATATGCACTGAGAATGTTAGAAGTGGCCCGTGGCTATATCCCGATCGAACTATATGTCTAATATAGAGTCAACTATGACCTCCATATTTAGAAAGAAAGTAGCATCGAACATACACATTAATGAAATATCATATCATACTTCGAGTATGTTTGATAAAAAAATTTATAAATTATAAGTAGTAAATCTTACAAAATGTATAGATAAAAAATAGGTAAAAATTGTAAATTTTACAAAATATGTGGATAAAAATGATGTTTAACTAATTTATAAATTCTTATAAAGACTAACAAATATATTTTTAGAGGAATTATGTGTTGCCCGAATTCAGGCAACACATAATGCCCGACTCCATCAGAGGAACCTCCCCCTCCCCTTCCTTTCCAATTTCTCAAAATTGCGACTGGTCCCCACCCCCCACCCCAAACTCCTTTTTTAATTCAATGTCCCTATTTTATGAATTGAAACTATTTCCACGAACGTCTTTTAAATCAATCACATTTTATATAGCCCTCAATTGTTGTTTAAAAGTAATAATAATATATATTAATTTATTCCTCATTATTTATTCAATCATCAATATACGTGAACTAAATTCAAGCATAGTATTCTGTAATATTCTAAACATATTAAAGTTTGTACAAAACGATAATACAGATAATCTTTAACCATAAATTGCAAAGTAAATCTAATATAAGGGAACGAGTACTGGTTGTTGAAAAACCATAGGCAGCTTTGAAGTTGCTATTGTCCCTGGGTTTTTCAACAACAAGTACTCGTTCTCTTATATTAGATTTTGTTACCACCCAATTTTGGTAAGACCTCCATGTCATCAAAAGCCCAGCAAATGCTCCATAGACCCGACGAAGGCCTCGAGTGCTCAACAAGAGCTTTGTAAATTCTTAGAAGGCCTCGGAGGCCCATCGAAAATCTTAGCACTCTTGAACCCATCACAACAGTTATTCCAAGGGACGTACTTTGACGCACTCTTTACGCATTATTCTCACCCCTAAACTCTGCTCAAATCTCTCTCTACTTGTCTTTCTCACACCCAATTATTTTCATTCTTCGTATATTATTCCATACACCAGCAGTTGACTTGATCGTTTGAGTACCAACAATTGTAGGTCCATTTTTTCTCGGTGATCTTGGTGCCTAACAGTCGTCCTAGTGTGTAGGTAACATACATGTTGGCAGAGGAGTGACTGGAGATCTGTTGACAAGTGGTTTGTTGCGGAATCCAACGTCAACAGATTTGCTTTGTAATTTATTGTTAAAGATTATTTGCATTATCGTTTTGTACAAGTTTAATATGTTTGGAATATTATGCTTGAATTTAATTCACGTATATTTATGATTGAATAAATAATGAAGAATAAATTAATATATATTATTATTACTTTTAAACAACAATTGGGAGGCTATTTGCAATAAAAAGGTGATTGATTTAAAAAGACGCGGGTAGAAATAGCTTGAATTCATAAAGTAGGGACATTGAATTAAACAAGGATTCATAAAGTAGGGACATTGAATTAAAAAAGGAGTTTTGGGGTGGGGGTGGTTTGGAGGTGAGGGACCAGCCGCAGTTCTTGAAAAATTGAAGGGGAAGGGGGTTGTTCCTCTATATTTTTAATATACTATATTTACTGAAAAACTATATATTAAAGTATTAGAGAGATAAGATTGATTTAAAAATACCTAAACTATTATTCTCACATTATTTTTATATACATTATTATATTTTGAATAATAATAATAATAATTCATATTTTTTTTTGATAATATGACATATTAAATAAAAATATATTAAAAATTAAAAAATTAATTATAATTTAAACAAAGAAAGTAGATTATAATTTAAGAAAAATGATAATAAAGTAGACTTATTTATAAAATGTAAGGATTTCATTTACCAATAAACAGGTGACAGGTTTTACCCCACACCTCGAAGAGACGAAGACCAACTCAATCACTCATTAAATAATTAAATTATTCTTGGCCCACCAATAAGTAATAAATATGAAAGATGAACGTGTCACCCTCTTAACAAAAGTGGTCTGCGGCGGCAGTTCCAATGTTTGGCCAAAGTAAGGCTGTCTTGACAACTTTTGCCCCCAAAATAAGTATACCACTAATGCCATCTCCAACCCATTACTCCAAATTAGTGCGAACTTTTGTCTTAAAATGGTCTGTTTTCTTGAAATCCATATCATCATCTCCAACCCACTACTTGAAATGTTGCATGTAAAATGAGCGAGTGATCTATTATTATATATGTATATTTGTAATTTTGAACAATAATTTAATTTAAAAATTAGTTAATTATATAGTGTATTTATAATTTTTATTATATATATAATTTTTAAATATCATTTAATTCCGTAATTATTTCATTCAAAAAAAAAATAAAAATTGCTTTGTTACTAAATATCTCAATGTCAAAACATTTAACATAATAAAATAAAAAAATTGAACAGATTACAAAAAAAGACATATTACAATACAATTAATGTGTTCAACAAAAAAAGGATACAAAGGAAAATAAAATTTCACTTCAGCCAATCAGGGGTAAAATGAAATAAACTTTCACGCCAAATAATACTTCATTGCTACGGTGATGCGCCATATATGGCGCAAAGACTGCTCATCTGTCATTTTTTTAGCAAGGTTTTGGCGCAGGTTGGAGATCGAGATCAACACCATTTTGGCGTTTTCTCTTCACTTTGGCTACTGGGTTGGAGTTGCTCTAACAATCTTTTCGCCTATCTGCATAAGTTTACTTGTCTTGTTAAATTTATTTATAAAATTATATTTCAAAAATTAGAAGGAAAAAAAATTATAAGTTTAAACTCAACCAAACTTTAATATATTTGTTTGATTAAGTTTCTTTTTACATAAATTATAAATAATGGACTCTACAAAAATATAGATAAAAATAATATTGGATCAATTTATATATACTTATAGATAATTTAAAACATGAATTAAGTTGTTTGATAGTGCTGAAATTTGACAAATTATATAAATAAGAACAAGAACCAACAAAAATTAAGAATTGACAATGCATAATGCATCTTGATTAATGACCTAAAACATAGAGAAGCAAACTTTATTATGAGACTATTTGATAAAGTTTTTGTTAAATAATTCATTAGATTTTAATTAAAATTGATGGAATATGTTATTGAAAAATTATTAGTTATAAGTCTTGATAAAATATATAATTTAAATTTAATTATTAACTTTGACTTTAATTTTTGATATAATTACATATTTAGTCTCCAACATTTCAAAAACATTGGGATATATTCCTAATCTTTAAAAATAGTACTAGACATTCCAAACGTTTGAAAAACTTGACATGGTAGGTCCTTTATGACGAAATTGCACTTCGCTTTAAATAAACAAAAAAAAAAACAAAAAAATGATTGAAAACTAACCAATGTACTAAAAAAATAAATAAATAAGAAATGTACCAAAAAATAATAAAAAATAACAAATAGGTCATCTTTTTTATCAAATCTTAAAATTCAAAATCCACCACAATCCTCAAAAACTCAAAATCTACCCAAAATCGATAAGAATTTGTTATCCCAAGTCAAAATGAAGAGGAAAATTAAGTGCTTCGCATATTCATAAAATGAATTGGGATGTTTTGGAATTGATAATTAAGAATTGGCTTAATGCTGTGAAGGTTGCAATTAAAACTCTATTCAATGGAGAGAATCCTCTGTGATCACGTTTTTTCCAGTTCAAATTCCACCAGAGAGTCGTGTTTCTCCAAGATTTCTAAAGAATGAGCGATGATTTTGTTTGGATTCCCATATAATGTGACAAAAACACATCAAGAAATCGTTGGATAAACTATTCCAAGTACTCGATATGTACACTGTAATCTTCGATCATTGGCCAGAGATAGATTCCATATTCTCCTTCGATTCAATGGTCAATGTCAAGTCCCAGACGCTGACGTCGCTCGTCAGGCTTGGTGAGCATGTGCGGACGGCATTGAATGAATTCGAATCCACCATCCAGAAATATTCTTCTAAATCTCCGGTGGCTAGCACGGGAATTCACCATCTCACAATTGATGTGATGAATTACTTGTAAATTCTCGTCGATTATAGTAATATTCTTTATGATATTATAGCCGACTCTGCACCTCTAGAAAAACATTTATTGCCAAAATCACTATTTAAATTTTTCGAGGCAGAACTCTTTGTTATTTTTTGAATTACATTTCTACTTTTTATTTTTTTAAATTATATTTAGTTATTTTTTAATTATTTTTTCTTTATTTTTGTTTTTTTTTTTTTTTTTAAAAAAAAAAAAAATTCATCATAAAAACCTATCATGTCAAATTTTTAAAACATTAAAATATCTAATGCTATTTTTAAAAATTAAGAATATATCTCCTGAAAACCAAATATACAATTATCTCTTAATTTTTTACCGACCGAACAAAAACAAAATATTATTATAATATATTTAATAGTGTCTAGAAATTATTTTTTAAATACTTATAAATTATAATTTTAACAAAAACATATTAACACAACCAAAATTAGAAAATAAATGAATGGCCATTTGCCTTTGTGTACAAGAATATTACATAAAATCTATATCATTAGATTTTAAGATTTGAATATCATTAGAAATCAGATTTGTATCATTCTATCCTTCCTTCTCTTCAAGGAATCAAGAGAAATTTAAAATTCAGGCTTTTAACACTTAAAATATGCTAGCTAACTGCTAACCAACAAATAAAAAAAGAAACAAATAAATAAAAAACCACAAAACGTAAAATTCCAATGATGCCCCTAATGGCCCCTTCTCAAATCAATCACAGCAACACTAACGTTATCGGTGCTATGTCGCGCCAAGGCCAACTTCGTCAACAAAATTGACGCATCAGAGCAAGCCTTATCGGAGCTCTCTTCGCCGGCAGTGACTGTAGTGTCACTTGCGGGGGATCTCGGCGGCGATGGCGGCTTACGTGATTGAAGGCACATGCGCGCCACCCCACAGGCGGTTTCATTTGAAACTACATCCCATAGCCCATCACTGGCCAAAATCAAACACTCATCCTCCACCGTCCGGTCGGTTATGGTCACCTCCGGCTCGGATATCACGTATGGCTTCAAGTAGTTATCGCCTGAAAAAATACCCAGATAGAAAAATCTGTTAGAATTCCATGCCTATGAAGATATGAAGAAAACACTACCATTCGAGAATATGTAATTTGTTTTGAGCAATTACCAATGGCGCGAGACATTGCCAGGACTCCAAGAACTCTCGGTCCGTCCCAAAAAATAACACGTCCTCCGGCTTCTTGAATCCGATTAAGCTCGTCAGGTCTGTCCGGCTTATGATCGGTGGAAAGTGGAATTGCGACACCATTGCGGCAAAGAACGGCGCGCGAGTCGCCGCAGTTGGACACGATTATCTTGTCCGGTGCTACCACCGCCACAACAGCGGTGGATCCAACGGCGTCACACCGAGGAGTCTGAAGTTCGCAGCGGCAAGTGGCGGCTGAGACTCCGGCTGCGCCACTACTCCATTCCGTAACCTCCCTGTCCATTTTTGAAAAACTCCTAACCATCATCTTCTCCCACGAGGCCTCTGCGGTCTCCACCTCATCCTTCACTATTTCATGCATCCGGTCCTTGCACTTTGTGGCCACCTATAAACACCCAAATCAAAATTATTCCTTCAGAACAAAATCAAAGATTTACAGACAATTCTTTGAGAACAAAGCAGTGGTACAAAAAATATTTACATGTGAGCAGCCATGGCCGTCGTAGAGCCCGAAGAAATGTAGCCCACTTGGAAAGTTATCGTTTTGGCCGCAAAAAGATGGGTGAATTGCGACGGCATCTTCCATATCTCTTCTCCGACCGCAAACAGATGTCATGCCGAATTTCGGGCACTCCGGAACCACATCAGCCTCAGCCTCAATCCTAGAGGAGGATGGTGATGATGATAAACTTAAAGACTTGGCTTCGGGATCCTCCTTCCCCGACAGCTGATTTCCCTGTCCAGTTTCATTTATTCCGAAATAATGGTCGACGGCGTTCGTGCACTCCCGGGGTGGCAAAACTGGAACAACAGCCTGCAGCTTTCGCCTCTTCCTTTTGCCGTTTTCTAGCGGCGGAGCCACCGCCGCACCGTTGGGTACAAATTTAAATTGGTGAAGTTCCATCCTCCTCCTCCTAGCGGATTTTGAACTTGGCTCAACCGGAGCAGTTGTTCCTGTCTCACCAATCTTCAATCCATAGCACATACCTGCCATGAAATTATCCTGAAGAAACCCCCAAATTAATCAAAGAAGTCTTTAGTTTACTAATCAAAACGTTTGATGAAAGAAAATCTTGTAAAGAAAAAGAAGAGAGAACAAAAATAACACAAGAGGTATGAAAATATGAAGAGAGGACCCAGACAAATGAAGCTTTTTGTACACGAGCAGATCATCAACAATCAATTAAACTTGATGTAGTTGGGGGGTAGGGTAGGGTGAGGTGAGGTGTGGTGGGTGGTTGTACGGGCAGCAGCCCGATACCGGTTGGGGCAGAGGGAAATGCATTACAGTTGGTATGACGTAGAAATTTTGAATTTGAAAAAGTGATCTTGACCGTCCATTTGGGTCGTTTGATATCTCTCTTCATGTAAAATGGGCACGTGTTGATAGTAGTAGAGACGTGGACCAATGAGAGACGAACACGGAAATGGGGAAGCGACCTTCCTTTCCCGACACGCATGTGGTACTGTCCGCTTTTTGATATTTCTGTTTAGGTTTGGGAAATTTTCACAAATGCCTTTCTCCGAGGATTGTTACCACGTGGCAAGATCATAGTATACGAGATTCGTGTTTGGTATGCTCTCTTACACTATTGTGGCGCGTGATTGCACTTTATCTAAATTTGTTGAATTTACTATTCTATATAAAATAAAATAATGTACGTATATTACATGTTTAGTAAAATGAATTACAGTAAAAGGTAGTATTAAAAAATAAATTAAAATTGTATAACCATCCAGGACCTTTATTTAGAACATGATGGTAAAACATGGAGATTCGAATGTTAATTAAGGTTACAATGAATTTTGTAAACTTTTATCAAAATACAAATCAGGTGTGTGACATGAAATATCTCCCATCAATATGTTATATATACTATGTATAAAAGCATGTTTCTGGATGAGAGGAAGGTCATCGAGAAAATGACATATTAGTCTAAATTGACTTTCTATCGAAGTGTGGAACTATTTAAGTTAGATAATGGATATTGTGCCGTTGATGTTGTGACCTTAAAAGGTAAAAAGTGTCGAATCGGTGATAAAAAATTGTAAGTTATGTTATTGTTTTTAAAAAAATGAGATGTACAAGATGTTTTAAATTTAATCTATGAAACTTGTTATCATCTTCACATATTGTATAAACGATTGATAATACATGAAAGTGTAATTGAACAATTTAGATAACAAGTTTAGTTTTTATACTTGGGAAATTTATTGCATTTATGAAAAAATATTTTCATCAATTTAGTATAAATCTATGATAGAATTCCCAAATATGTGATATTATATATAAGGCTAGAACAAGTTTAAATAAAAAGTTAAAAGGAGTAGTACTCGAATTTATGGTATTGTATATCTAGTAATTAGATAATAAATCACTTACATGACATAATATGTAAGATAAATGAGTATATCAATAATATTTTTTTTCTCAAACTATAATTACTGAGTTCATTTTTATGAGAATACAATTTTTTTTAAGGTAATTCGATCATTCGATTCGATAGAAGAACTCAAACGATACGATTCTTACTGCTGCCTGCCGTGGGTGAATCGTGATTTGAATTTCAAAAACCAGAATACGTGAAATTTGATGGCCAAAGAAGATGAATATGAATATATTTTTTAGTCTTCTTTGTTTAGATTATTTATCTTTGTTAAGTTATGAGGTCTTTTTACAAATAACCACAATAAATAAAATATTTCTTAAAATATGTCATACTTTTTTATTATAAAAATACTATTTTCAATTTTTATAACACTTTTTGTTACATTTGTTATTTTAGTTATAATAAATATGTTAGATTTGTTATTAACAAACATAACAAATGTAACAACAAGTGTTATAAAAATAAAAAACATTATTTTTAGGATAGAAAAAATTAGAAAATATTTTTTAAATTATTTTATATTTTGTGGTGTATGGTAAAATTATCACTTATGGTATTCATTTTGGGCCTTCTTTGTTTAATAAATAATAAAAATTTTAAAAAAAAATTTCAAAGTTGGGGATCCTGCCTGCCCTCCGCCCTGTATCAAGACTAATATATTGTCTATGATAAAATAAAAGAAAACGAGACCAAAAATACACAATGCTATCATACAAACTCATAAAAAAGTAGAATTGTTTAAAACGATATTTATAGCAAAACAATACTATGCTCTTTTGATAATTATAATAAATGATATTTATTATTTATAAATAGAAAATTCTAGAAAATCGAATTGTTCGATTAAAAAATATAATAAAATTGTATGAACTAAACCAAATGGATAAATGCAAAAATTTGTTAAGTTTAGAAATTGTTGAAGAAATAGAATTAACGATACCATTATTTGATAATCTTATTAAGTAAATAAATAGAATGGAGAAGATAGAAATTTTTGTAAAATTTTTAAATGAATGGAGAAGAAAGAAAATTTAAGTAGAGTTTTATTTTGCATTTCAAATTACATGAAAAAATTGAAGCTTTTCTTGGACTTGTTATTTTTAATTTTTAATTCCTCTCAAATTTTAAAGATGAAATTAATAAGTTAATGTTTTGTTTTGTTTTTTTTTTTTTAATTCAGTTTTAAATAAAGAAAGTGAGAAAGACGCAGAGTATTGTGCGAGTGAGCCTGTTTGCGGATCTCTATTGAGCTGGTAATGGGAAGGGGAAATATAGACACGTAAGGGGACCAGATGTCAATGTCAATTGACTGATGCAGAAATTCTTAATTCAGATCAATTTGAAAGTGGACACGTGTTGCTCAATGACGTGGAGCTGAAGATGCATTATGATTTATGCATACCCTCTCCTTCACTACAACGTGTCTATGATGACCAAAATACCTAATTTTTTATTTTCCGTTGATCCAAATACCTTTACAATAAATACAACGCAGCCACGTAATAACTTTTGCCGATTTCATTTAGATATTCTTTTTACGTGTAACGATTTTGTTCTAATGTCGCGATGGGCGTTGTTTTATAACGTCTATAATCTCCGTAATAAGTGTCTGACATTGGATGAGTGTAACGAGGCTTGAACAAGTTGTTGGACAAACATTTTGACGATGTTCGATAGATATTAGAACCAGAGTGTTACGTGTAATTCCAACAATGGATTGTAATAGGGAAAATTGCACATTTGGTACATCTATTTATTATATAGGTAACAAGTTGCTCTCAACTTTTAAAATAAGTGAAAATAATTATCGAATTTTCATTAAATTGTTCTATGACCTCGTGGGGGAAATGTTTCATTTCAAATATTAAGCAACCGTCTTAAAAATTAAAATACATAAACCATATTCATAAAGTTGGATGTGCGATGGCCATGTAATGTCAGACAAAAAAATTTCGTAATTATAGACTAACTATAATATTACTACAAAATGACAAGGGTAAGTCAATTTGCTTTTTTCTTTATAAAGAAAAGAAAATTTTATTGTACCTTGTCTCTTATTTATATCTTATCCTTTTTTTTTAAAAAAGAAATTATTCTTCATACATATTTTAAAAGAAAGAAAAACTTGTTCTTAATCTTTATTTATTTTAATATTATCTTCAATCTTTTATTATATTACTTTTTAGATTAGATTACAATATAGATCTCTCTTGACGAACTGTTAAATACATAGACATTCCTTCTATTCAAAAAGTTGGAAGTGGAACGAGTTGCCCATGTAGGTTTGACTAAATCTAACTATTTGGAAAATAGGTTGGAAGGAGAAGTATAACTTCCCAAGTCCATAACCAACTTCAACTTGTGAATATGGAGAGTGGCATATGACATAAGAAATATGGAAAATTCGTATAGAAAAATGCAGTATGTCAAAAGGACTTGAAAGAGTAATTGTCATAAAACGTTCTTACTTTTTAGAATTATTGTGCAAATCATCTATACCTATAAAATTTTGACATTTTCACCATCAAATTCATCTTTACTTGTACAAAACATCTTTACCGTCCTTTGTCATTCAAAATCTCGGTTAAATTAATGCATGGATACCATTCTTTGCACTTGATAAGAGTATTTTCAGCAACACATCAATTTTTCTTTCTTCTCGCCTAAACCATTCTCGCCTAAACCATGTTCTTCCCTTACAATAGTAAAATATTTCAATATATAAAATAACATAAACTAGACCACATTTCACCATGAGTAGTACAATTGTGAAATTATATTTTCTTCTGAAATTGTTCATTTGTATAGTAAAAATAGAGGGTGTGGTGTGGCTTTTTTGCCTGGTGCAATTCATCCATGTGTCCAAGATCTGTGAAAATATTATATAGACTGCTTAGATCCAGAAATGAATTTGAACAACAAGTGCTTTATTTGCAAAATGAGAAGAAGATGTACTTTGTTCGAAGTTTATTTTTTGGTTTTGTTTGTGAGTTTGTTGTAATGTGGCTACACATGTAAGATTGTTGATATAATGTTGCTGAAATCAAAAATCAATTTTCAATGGTGAAAAAAGCATTTTGTTGTGTTTTATGGAATTGTTCTTCTCTATTTTAGCATGTAATTGTTGTGTAAAACGTTTCAACTTATTAATAACAGTGCGCTTAATGTCCCTAGCTACCTTTGTAACTCTTTGGTGAATAATGTTCACACTTTTATAATTTTTTGGTGAATAACATCCACCTCAATCTCCAATCTAGTCAACCCCTTTCCAAACTCATTTGTTGCTTTCTATAATAAAACTCCAATTGTATTTTTGTACCAAATGAATGTAAAAACTTCAACAAATTATCTTTGGTGAACCAAAAAGATAAAGAAAATCCAATAAGAGCACAACTCCATTTTCTTAAGGACACATGAAATGGAAAACTCTCAAAAACCATTCCACCATTCAAAATAAGAAAATTACAAATTACAAATGAAAAGAAGCAAAAAAGCACATTTTCGAACTTGCATACAATTATCTCATTGAAATTTGGTCAATCGGCAACCGGCTATGTGGGATTTCATCGGTGAAATGAAGAAGAAAAGTGAGAAAATTGAGTTCTTGTTTCTGGTTCATTTGTGTTCTTTATGTATGCACAAACAATGTAATCAAAGTGGAAGAAATTGAAAAATAGTTAGGTTGTCAAAAATACCCTTACAAAGTGTCAAAAGTGGTGTTCATACTCCATTTAATAGAGATTTTAAATGGCAATGGACGGCATGAGTGTTTTGTACAAGCAAAAATGGATTTGAAGGTGAAAATGTTAAAATTTCATAGTGTTGACATGCAGGAATAAAAATTACAATTAAGAGACCCAAAGAAGGGGCCCAAGTGAACTTATAGGCCCAAGAAATTGCTTAGGCTTAGTAAATGCCCAAAATTTGGGCGAGAGAAACGTCTCATCACCACATGAAATCACGGTTACAAGACGGTTACTAGTCATCTTATCACATGTTCACATGTCAAAATTTGAGAAGTTATAAACGATTGAACCCATGAAGTAATGACAGCAGTTAAGACAGTGTTTTCCGATAAACTAGCCATTATGGAAAAGTGGTTGGTTATTGAGCGACGATCAGTTTTAGAAACCATTTAAGAAAGTATAAAAAGGAAAAGAGATTGAAGAAAAGAGGCAGATCAATCATTCTAAAAAAACAGAGAGCTATGTAATTTTATTTTCTTTCAATTATAAGTTTTATTCACATCGTATTCCTGTGTGCTTGTGCCCATTGGAGGCATTTTGTTTGTTTTTCTCTTTTCTCATAATTGTAATTTTCATAAATAAAACACCTCTTGTTGGGACTTTGTTTCAAAAAGTTGTTGTCCCTTACACATTGTCTGAATCTTTTTAATTGTTAGCGAAAGTTCATTACTGCGCGAAACAATTTGGCACGTCCGGTGGGACCACTTTTGGTGTTAGAAGATACAAGAAGTGAAACAATATGCCTCATAAAAATTCAGATAAGGAGCCAGTAAGCCAACAAGTAGTCCAGTTTGTGATCGAGCGGTACGAAGAACAGCAAAGTACTCCACGAACAGAGGGACATAATCAAAGTCGTCATGAACCAATGACTGAATTGAGTCCTCGAACCATGCGCGCGCTGTTTGGTGAACTCACACAGGATGTTGTTGGACACGTAAGTCTGCAAAATGTTCATAATATGGAAAAGTTTACCCAAAATGAAAATGTATACTATGATAATATGGCCAAACAATTAGGCACTTTAAATGAACTTATGAATAAGTTAGTGGGCCAGATATGTCAACCAAATTTGCCAAGTATAGGAAATCATGTCCAAGTTAGAACGATTGTAGAGCATAACTCTCCATTCTTGAATCCAAATCAGGGAATAGAACCACCTTTTATGCCATCAACGTCAAACTCAAGGGGAATTGGAATGCCAAATTTAGGTAATGGCAATGGGGCATCTAACTTGGGGGTAGCCCGAATGCAAGAGAAAATATCCAAAATATTGGACAGAATGTGACACGGGTTAATGATGGAGGAAACACCCAAATTAATGGTAATAATGTCTTAAATAATGGCAATTTTGCCACAACTCCAGGGCCAAATAATAGGCCTCAAATGATACCACCGGTAAACCAACCTATGGGTGATCCATACGATCCCAATATGTTGTTAAGAAACCAAATCATAGAGATAATGCAAGATCAAATGGCTTTCGGGATGCATCCTTTTATTAGACCGACCTATAGGAAGCCATATCCTGATTGGGTAGATCAGGCATACCCATGGCCTAGAGGTTATAAAGTGCCTGAATTCTCGTTATTCACTTGCCTGGGTGAAGTTTCTACGCTGGAACATATAGGGCGATTCACATTACAATGTGGTCAAGTAACTGATTATCACAAAATGAGATTGTTTCATAGTTCATTAACAGGAGTAGCTTTCTCATGGTTCATTAACTTGCCAGCGAATTCTGTTCAGACATGGCAACAATTGGAATAATTGTTCCACGTTCAGTTTTATAAAACTGAATCTGAAGTAAATCAGCAAATTTACGCCAAATGCCGACTGAATGGGCAAAAGTTTTTCTTTAGAGGTTTAAAACAGTCAGGAGTAAATATTTTGTACCTTTACTAGAAAAAGAATTTGTTAAAATTGCTAAAAGTTGTTTAAGCTTTGATTTAAAAAAGAAGTTTCAGGACAGGAAATTTCCTGACGTTTTTCAGTTGACGGCCAATGTGATTAGGTATGAACGTTTAATAAGAGAAGAAAAACAAATGAAAAATTCTAGCAAAGGGACTTATTTTAGGGACCCGAACTTTGACGTTCATATCGTTGATGAATATTATGATCAGACCGAGATATGTTTGGCCGAATTGGTTAAGGAAGACGCATATACTTGTCCTTTGGGAATCAAATCAGAAATATCAGTAAAAAATGAGCCTATAAGAGATGAAAACAAAAAGGCTAGGACGTTCTCATTTGACATAACCAAAGCTGATGTTATATTTGATAGATTGTATAAGGACAAACATATAAAATTGAGCAACAAGCATAAATTGCCAAATCCTGAGCAAATTAAAGATAAAAAAATATTGTAAGTGGCATAATGCGTGGTCTCATACGACTAATAATTGTTTAGTTTTTCGTCATGTATTATAGGATGCTATCGAATCAGGTCAAATCACTTTTGAAGCCAAGAAGAAGATGGCAGTGGATGAAAACCCTTTCCCATGGCCACTCGGGGTAAATATGATAACAAATGGTTTCAAAAATGGTTTACCTAAGTTTAAGTTGGTAGTAGATGATGGACAAGAGGACCCTGAGCCACATCCTAGTGTTTTTGACCGTCTCAAGGGAAATGAAGTTAAAAGGGATGAAAGAATCTTGTGTGTTAGATGTAAAAGAGAAGTAAATGAGAATACAGAAACAACAGGAGCATGGGGGCATCATCATCCTAGTATGGTTCCAAATTTTCAGCCTATGGAAAGACAAAATATGCCATTTTGTGGGAAACCACCTTTTGAGAGGCCATTTAGACTAATGCACGATAGCAGAACGTTCAGATCGCAGCCTCGTCAATCAAATGTATGACATTCGTTCCAATATAGTGCAGGAAGGGTGGTACCCTTTAATGAAATGACTAGGACGCAACAAAGGCTTTATCAAAGGAATTATTGACGAATGATGAGGCAACAACAAGGATAGCACGTCCTAAAATACCTAATTTACTCAAGTCAACTAATAAAGATGGTCTCCAAGATAAGAAGAAAGACAATATGGGCGATTTAATTGAGGAATTACCAGAAAGTTCTTCTGGGAGGTCGAAATTTGAATGAAGCAAAAAAGATGAAAATGAGGACGATCCAGGACAATCCATTACTATTCAATTTGGTACTTTACCTCCAGTTTTGGCTAATCATTACTTACTAGCCAATGAGTTCAAAAGTAAAGGAAACGAAGAGATAGAAAGGAGAAACAATGTGGAAGAAACATGCACGTTGGAATGCGGAGAAGAAATTGGTCAAACATCTCGAGGCAGTTATGAGGAAGAAGAAGATGATGGTAAGAGTGATATTGAAAAAAAATTGATTTTGAGATGAAAAGAAGAAGAAGAAGAGTCTCATCTAATAATCTCTTGAGACAGTTGTATCAAGAAAGTGTCCGAGAGGTAGATTTGTTGGGCGAACCATCTGAGCGATCTTTTGATTACTACGTATTGTATGGTACACCTAAGAGGAAAGTGAGAGTACCACTCTCTGAAAAATACGGGTCACCTCCAAGGATATTGCCACCCCCTACAGGATGGGCGACCGAAGAGGAAGTGCAAGAGGAAAGAGATAGAAAGGTTCAAAAAACAGAAGGTCAGTGCAAAATGTTGCATGTCAATTTGGTGCAAGAAGTTGATTCCATAGAAGACAAGCAAGAAGTGGAGATAGAAGCAACCGAAAAGGTCATTTTTAGGAGACCGACTGTAAAATTGACCAAACATCTAAGACCATTATATGTGAAAGCTTTAATCAATGGCATTCCATAAATACTATTCCATCCAGGATGATGAGAAAATTTGAAAACTCAGAGAGCAATATGATCCCAACAGAAGTCATCCTCACGAGCTTCAATGGAGGAGCAACTTAAGCCAAATGTGTGATACTATTAGATATAACGGTCGGAACAATTACTAGAACTACGGTTTTCTTTGTAATAAATGACCCTACTAGCTACAATGTACTATTAGGGAGAGATTGGATCCTAGGAAGTCGTTGTATACCTTCGTCGCTCCATTAGTGCTTGGTTTTCTGGAATGATAAAGGTGAAGCAGAAGTGGTACAGGTAGATCATAGGCCTTTTGTTGTCGAAGCAAACTCAATAGAAAGATTCATGTATGAATAAGATTATGGACCTATTAGAGTAGTCCAAAATGAGGAAGAAACTCAGATCGTCACACAGAGCGTAGAATCAGTTTTAGTAGATGCACTTACTAATTGTTTGATCAAATGAGGCCAAATATAGTGGCTCTTGAGGAGCCAGTAAAAAGCAAAAGATGTTAAAGCATATGGCCAGTTTTCAGGCCTTGAAAGCCAGATTAGTGGCTTTCAATAAAGAATCCAAAGAAAAAATGAACGAAGAAGCGGCATTAAGGACACTAAAGAACAAATTATCAGTGTTCAAACTAGAACAAAGTATTAGTCGAGAGATTAATAAGGTGGATTGTTTGAAAGAAGAAGTGGTGACGACAAAGAACCTGGACAACGAGGTGATGGGGATCACAAAACTCGGGCACGCCCAAGCGCAAGATCCTTTGGTGAAGGTGAATATTGGAGATGGACAAGAAGATCGCCCAACATTTATTAGCCAAATGCTTAGCAAAGAAGTAAGTGACCAATTAATTGCTTTGTTAAAAGAATACAAAGATTTTTTTGCCTGGGAATATGAACACATGCCTGGTTTAGATAAAAGTTTGGTAGAACATAGATTACCAACTAAATCGAATTTTAAACCTCATAAACAACCTCCTAGGCGTTTTGTCCCCTAATGTATTGTCCGAAGTAAAGAAAGAAATGAAGCGATTGTTAAAGGCAGGTTTTATTAGGACAGCCAGATATGTCGAGTGGTTATTAAATATCGTGCCTGTGTTGAAGAAAAATGGTAATATTAGGGTTTGCATAGATTTTAGGAATTTGAATTTAGCAACGCCTAAAGATGAATGTCCAATGCCTACGGTAGATTCCTTAGTTGATTCGACTGCCGGACATGTGATGTATTCTTTCATGGACAGATATTCAGGATATAATCAGATTTATATAGCTGAAGAAGATATACACAAAATGGCGTTTAGGTGTCTAGGTGCTTTAGGATGTTTTGAATAGGTAGTTATGCCTTTCGGTTTAAAGAATGCAGGAGCCACTTATCAAAGGGCAATGAATTTAATTTTTCATGACTTGATAGGCGAATTTGTTGAAGTTTATGTTGATGATATAGTGGTCAAATCACTTAAAGAAGAAGACCATTTTCAACAATTGAAACGTTCATTTGAGCGAATGAGACAACATAAATTAAAGTTAAACCCTTTGAAATGTGCATTTGGTGTTAATGCGGGAAATTTTCTCAGTTTTTTTAGTACACAAAAGAGGAATTGAACTTGACAAAAATAAAGTAAAAGCCATCCTAGAGGCTAAACCACCTAGTAATAAAAAGGAATTGCAAAGATTTTTAGGTCAAGTAAACTTTTTATGACGTTTCATTTTTTCATTTCTAATTGTGCAGGACGAACAAAAGATTTTTCGCCTCTTTTGAAGTTGAAAACCCAGGACGAATTCGTCTGGAATGAAGAGCATCAAAAGGTTTTTGTTAGCCTGAAGACATACTTGTCAAATCCACCAGTATTAGTTTCACCTATCCAAGGATGGCTAATGAAGGTATACATATCGACTGAACAAGAGTCAATAGCTGAACTAGTCGCTCAAGAAGACCAATTTGGAGAAGAGAGGGTGATATATTATCTTAGTAGACAACTAACAAAATGTGAATGTAATTATTCTGCTGTTGAGAAGTTATGTCTTGCCCTATATTTTACATGTACTAAACTGAGGGCTTATTTGCGGCTTGCAACTGTTTATTTGGTTTCCCAAAGTAAATTTGGTTAAGTACATGTTCTCTCGTCCTATTTTGCATCAAAGAATTGGTCTTTGGACTTTAGCACTATCAGAGTTTGAAATACAGTATATACTCAAAAGTTGTCAAAAATCAAGCATTGACTAATTTTTTGGCCGATCATCCATGTTTAGATGTACCTAAGAAAATAGAGTTAGAAGTTGACTCATTCGAATTAAAACCTTGGGCCTTATACTTTAACGGATCAAAAACTGTTGGGGGTGCATGAGTAGGAGTGGTATTAATAAATCCATTGGGGGTTTGTCACAAATTTGCCTTTACTCTGAATGGAATATGTACCAACAATCAAGCAGAGTACGAAGCGTTGATAGTAGGATTAGAACTATTGTTGGAATTGGGAACGAAAAATGTGGTTATCAGGGGCGACTCTCAATGAGTGATTTGTCAATTGATCGGAGACTTTAAGTGCAAAGTAATTCTTTCAAAAGCCAATATGACATTGCTCAAGAATTATTGGAAGAATTTGATCAAGTGGAGCTTCAGTACATTAATAGAGTGTATAACAATTTGGAAAACAAGCTGGCCCAAATGGCTTCGAGTTATTCAAAAATGTTAAATTTGAACTCCACTTGTGAATATGGAGTAATATTGCCCGTAGTGCAACGAAGGGCGAAAAAGATTGATGTCCATTGCATACATGGTGGAGATATAATAGATTGGAGAGAAGAAATAAGAAGGTTCTTGAAGGAACCTGACAAGAAGAATGATAGAAAAATGAAATTACGCTTATTGAATTACGTGCTGGTAGATGAGGAACTATATAAGAAACGCTCAGATGGTGTGCTATTAAAATGCGTAAATTTTCATGAGGCTGAAGTAATTATGGCCGAAGTGCATGAAGGAATATGTAGGGCTCACCAAGCTGGCCAAAGAATGAAGTGGCTGATTGTCAGGAGTGGATATTTTTGGCCTAAGATGGGTGAATTGTGTGATCAATATGCTAAAAGTTGTTTAGAATGTCAAAAACATGGCCCGATTCAAAGAATACCAGCAAGAGAAATGTCACCTATTATTAAGCCTTGGCTGTTCAAAGGTTGGGCAATAGATCTGATAGGAAAAATTTATCCCCCATCATCCAAACAACACACGTTTGTAATAATCGCTATAGATTTTTTCACCAAATGGGAAGAAGCAATACCTTTAAAGAAGATCTCTCAGAGGAGTATCATAGCATTCAATCGTGATCATATCATCTACAGATTTGGGATACTCCAAACTTTAATGATGGATTATGGAACTTCTTTAAATGGAGATCAAGTAAATAAATTTTTGAGCGAATTTGAAATTAAGTTGGTGAACTCTATACCTTATTACGCCCAATCTAATGGTCAAGCAGAATCTTCTAACAAGATTTTAAAAAATATCATAAGAAAAATGATAAACGAAAATGCCAGAAATTGGCATGATTGTTTGAATAGAGCATTGTGGGCTTATAAAACGTCTCCACGTTCAAGCATCAAAATAACTCCTTTCCAACTTACTTATGGGCAAGAAGCAGTATTGCCTATGGAGATTAATGTACAATCGATTAGAGTATGCTTGCAGAATGGTCTGAGCAATGATGAACATACAGAGTTGCTTACCCAAAATCTATTAGAATTGGACGAACTAAAGTTAGACGTCCTGGATAGATTACAAGTTCAAAAAAGGAAGATGGCTATGTATTACAACAAAAAGGTTATAGCCAATTTTTTTAGTGTGGACGATTTAGTTTGGAAGACTATACTACCTTTGGATAGCAATGATCCAAAGTATGGAAAATGGTCACCTAATTGGAATAGATCATACAAAGTGAAGAATGTGTTACCAAATGGAGCATACCTCCTAGAGTATTTGGATAGTACAAGGCACATAAGGTTTATTAATGGTAAATACTTAAAGAAGTATGTTCCTTCGGTTTGAGATTTTGAACGATTAGAAGTTTAATACACATATATTATGCGAGCAAAAAAAAGATCCATTTCATTGATAAAGTTGGCTGCCATCACAAAGATCGAACAAAGCAAAATGAATAAAGAGATTGTCCTAAAAAAAGGTTAAAACGTTAACGTTTTAATTATAGCCTTCCCCAAATAGAGCGCATCTGCTCTCTAAGTTTTTTCATTTGTCGCGTTGGTCAATAGAAGCAGTGGATAATTCATCCATAATCTCTTCATCAACTTCTAAGTTTGAATAACGTTCAAGCAAGGATTTGGTTCGTTCAACTTCTTGGGAGGCGTTACATTTTTTAGCAGCCAATCTAGCTTTGCAGTCGTTCATTTTTTCCTGGATCTCCTTCATCTGAGCAGCCAAACTCATCATCGGAGAATCTTCAACCATGACATCAGAAGAAATTTCGTTTAAGCTGCTTTTGGCTTTCTCAATTTCCTAATGTAAAGACTTTTTTCATTTACAGCATTAACGTATTGAGTCTTCTTGGCCTTCAGCTCCACATTTTTAGCCAGCAGAGAGCTTATTTCCTGATGAATAATCTTCAAAGACAATTTAATGTCAGCTGAAAGTTTGAGTGAAGGAAGCTCAAGTGCTTGGGCCATTTGATTACTTAGACGCTCAAATTTATCCCGTTGGCTGGTATCGCTATTATTGACTATATCCATATCCATGAAAGAGGTATACTCAAGTACAACCTGTCTAAGGATATTCATATTTTCTATGAAAAATACAGCAGATGCGGTAGAAGAGCGATTGGTTGAAGAAGAACGGGCAGTATGACATGCCTTAACTTGTTCCCAAGATGTGAATAAATCCTGAATGGAGCGCAAAATGGCATCAGCATCCTGTAAGAGAAAAAAATGCAATTACTTAGCATTTTTCATTACAGCAAGCAAAGTGAACAGAGAGGGTAAGATAAAGACTACCTCGTTGGCTGAGTCATTAGTAACTTTAGAGGAGGAAAGAGAGATTGCCTTACTGGGCGATCTGACCGCTTGTGAAGATTCTTCTTTAACTGGATGTGTTGATTCTTCCACGATGGGCAAATTAATCGGTGTCTCTACAAAGAATAAGCACTGATAAATACGAGACCAATGATATGATTAAAGGAAAAGCCATGAATATATAAATATGATATATGCATGGGTTACCTTCTGGTTCTACACTTGGAGAGGATCAACGTCCGAAAAGGCGAAGGCTCCCTAATTGGCTACGTGATTGAAGGTTCTGGGCGTTCAAGTTCCTCTTGAGAAAATATTTCCTCATTGGATGGTATAGATGAAAGAGGACTCGAAGGAATAGGCGGAATAGGATTTTTCAAAGGAGAAGTGGATGCCCTCTGATAAATACAGGTAAAAGATCAATACATGGATTTCTTCATATAAAGGTAAACAAACGTCATATCTCAAAATACCTTTCTTCTGATGAGAGGAGGAGCATCATCATCATTATCATCAAACTGCTCTGATAGACCTAAGGATGGCCGTTTACGGCTAGATACACCTTTGATGACCCCGATTTGAGCAGGTGGGGAGCCGGATTGGAGAGAAGCCACTGCAGAGCATCTAGTACGAATCAGTAGAGATCTTGAAGAAGAAGAAGAGGGTGCGGAATGTCTAGTAGATATAGGCACAACATGAATGGGAGTAGATGAAATAGAAGCCTTAGAAGGTACCGATCCATCAAGTACGTGAAAAGTATGATTGACATCAGTGGCAAATAATCTACGTTTCACAGAAGGTCAAAATTGTTCAAAAAGAGAGTGAACAACAGTAGTAGGATTAAAAGGGCTAAAGAAAACCCGGTCATCAAAGATGTATTGCGAATATCAATAGTTTGTGCTTCTCCCTTGGTGATGGTATGAAAACGCTCTTGGAAACTCTTTGAATAACAAGGGGGATGGGCCAAGTTTGGCCAAAACTAAGTTGACGAGCACAGAATTAGAGAGCGTATATTTCAACCCGCCTTAGCGTTTGTACCAGTCAAGATGTCATGAAATAACTCTGGCCCAACTAGATATTAAGCCCAAACGGGCAGGACAACACTTACTTCACTTAAAGTAAAGGAGGTTGTATGTAAATTGGAGTTTGGTGGACTGAGAAAGGAAAGAATGAGGGAATTGAATTTAAATTGTAAAAAGGTGAAAACGCCCCGAAATGACATATCAACAAGGGCTAATTGGTTGATAATCAGCCCGTAGCAACTAACTGACCGATGAGGAGTTGGAGGAGCACCAAACTGTGGAAAGTATGCTCTCAACCACAGTTGAGCGAGCTAGAGAGGCCCACTACCAGTAGGAGATGCATTAGTTCTCAGTTGGTATTGAAGGTAAGCCATATCTCTATAAAAAGCGGCCAGAAATAAAGAACAAAGGTTTAAAGACTTACCATGTGCCAGTTCATGAGCAATGGGCAAATAGGCCATAGAAGGTTTGAGACTAGGTACACAGAGAATATACCTACACAACCAGACTTGAAGAAAAGCCACACGCTCTCATGAGTGGGGTCCCCACCAAAATTGTTATAATGCTCTTGCATCCCTGAATAAGAGTCAGTGAATTTCTTGTCAAACTTTGGGGCAGCGGAAGAGATCAAAATAGCATGATAAATGGCGTCGCCCAATGGTGGGAGGTTGACTAAGGCACCAACATCCCTCAGAGTGATAGACATTAGGCCACAAGGGAAAATAAAAGTATTGTAGTCAGAAGACCAAAAACTTAGGACGATGGGAAAAAGTACATGATCGTAAATTGGGGGACGTGTAGCAATTTCTAAATGGTCAGAAATCCTAGCACGATCAAAAATGGCTTTAGTGGGGTTGTGTTTCATCATGCGTGCATACCAAAGGTGAAAAGTATTATCAGCTTTGGGCCAGGTGCGAATGTTTCTATCACAAATTGGCTTTAATGGAAAAGGATCCAAAAAAAGAGGTTCTTGGGTACAAGGGAAAAGTCACACACCGTCTGCTTTCCAACAGAGTTCGCATCATTGAACGACGGACCCAGATAAAATTCATTCAATTCAGGCTTGAATGGTAAAAGAGATGATGAGTTTACGTAAGGTTTGGTCAGAAGTTCTTGGAAGTCTTAGAAGCTGATAAGATTGTCTGAATGATCCTTTGAAGTCGCCATTTATCGCGAATGCAAATTTCAAAGATGGTAGAGATATGAATGCTTGAATAAGAATGGAGGAGATGAACAGTGTTTCTTTTATAGAAGAAAGAAGATGCAGCAACGTGATTGGGGGTAGAACGTGGATATCGTGGTAAAAGGTAGTGTCGTGCTCTTGGGTTGATAAACGGTTACGTGGAATTGTACCTTTTGGGATACAGAAGATGAAACACCACTGAATATGGCTAAAATTAATAATTGATATTAATTCAGCCATATTGGGGGGTAATTGTTGACGTGCAGTAATAAAGCCCAATTAAGAGACCCAAAGAAGGGGTCCAAGTGAAATAAAGTCCAATTAAGAGACACAAAAAGGGGCCCAAGTGAACTTATAGGCCTAAGAACTCGCTCAGGCTTAGTAAACGCCCATAATTTGGGTGAGTGAAACGTCTCATCACCACATGAAATCACGGTTACTAGACGGTTTCTAGTCATCTTATCACACGTTCACATGTCAAAATCTGAGAAGTTATAAACAGTTGAACCATGAAGTAATGGCAACAGTTAAGACAGTGTTTTTCTATAAACTAGCCATTATGGATAAAGTGGTTGGTTATTGAGCGACAATCAGTTTTAGAAACCGTTTAAGAAAGTATAAAAAGGAAAAGAGATTGAAGAAAAGAGGCAGATCAATCATTCTCAAAAAATAGAGAGCTATGTAATTTCATTTTCTTTCAATTATAAGTTTTATTCACATCGTATTCGTGTGTGCTTGTGCCCTTTGGAGGCATTTTTTTGTTTTTCTCTTTTCTCATAATTGTAATCTTCATAAATAAAACACCCATTGTTGGGAGTTTGTCTCAAAAGGTTGTTATCCCTTACGCATCGCCTAAATTCTTTTAATTGTTAGCGGAGTTCATTACTGCACGAAACACATAGGTAATGATAATTTGCACAATAACTCTGAAAGATAAAGAAGTTATGTTCTAATTAACCATCTTGAAATCATAATTCTTGGGAAGATAATCATCAGTAAAATGGAATTTGGATTGTGGAAAAAGATATCTCTGCATTGTTATTGAGTTTGGACTTAGATGAGTTTTTATTTTCTAAGAAAGACAAAGACAAGTGATCCAACCTTCATTTGGAGATTTCTCAAAAGGTTTTCTACAATCCTTGTTTAATTTGCTGCATCCAATATGAATTTATATTGGTATCCGAGTCTTAACATGTTGTTTTCTTGCATGTTACTGCAAACTGTACTTGAAATGGTTTTAAGTGGTGAAAAATGTTTGTGTCTTTTTATATTAAACCTCGAATAACCGTCATTAAATACGTAGTATAAATTTATGAAATTTCGTGCACGTTTGGTCGAGTTTAAATTATAATTTCTTTTGGTTAAATTTGTCTAACATACTTTTTATCCACATATTTTCTAGAATCCATAATTTAATACCCACTTATTATTCACACATTTATATGACCCATAATTTATAAGTACATAAAAAATAATTTCAGCACTATCAAACATACGCTTATATAGTATGTTCATATCATCATGTAAAATACATATGGGTTTTGGTTGTGTGTTTAAAAAAATCGTAATCTTAAACCGAATGATGATAAATGATTTTTCTCCTCCTCTGAGCACGCCCGGCGACGATAGGGTGAGACCCGCAAAAGTGGCGGGGCTTTTTTCCCGTCCACTCCGTGATAATCACTATATGATTAAAGTATTTGTGCTAAATAGCAATATGAAGTGTATAAGAATTGTGTGTTCCTTTTTACCCGAGGGTTGGCTAATTTATAGAGATGGCATGCGAATTGATGATGGGTGTCCATTCATCTCCCTCATTTGATAAGGGTATCATTTCATCTTCTTCGTTTGATAACGGTGTCCTTTCATCTCCCTCATTATTATGAGTTAATGAGGGATGTTTCGTATTCCCGATAACTGGTGGCAACTGTCATTCCATAAGTCGCCTGCCTAGCTAACCTGACGACAGTTGGGTTGTTGTAGTCTATCTGTCAGAAGCGTACTCATGAGACCAACAAGGCGGGCAAGCTGGTGAGGCAGGTAAATCGTTGAGGCGGGCGTGCCACCATAACCAAATATCATACAATAATTGTCATTATTTATATCATCATAAGCTCCTCTACTTCCTATAGACTACTTTTCATAAACTGTTATTAATGGGAAGTAGAAATAATCTACTGCACCTGCTATTCTCTAACTTTTTCAGACAGAAGCTTGTTGCCTCATTTTCCTGACAGAGGTTCATCACCTTGATTTTTAAATATAGGCTCATCGCCTTGTTTTTCGGACAGAGGCTCATCACCTTGATTTTTAAACAAAGGTTCATCGCCTTGTTTTTCTCGACGAGGCTCATCGCCTTTTTTTAAATATAGGCTCATCACCTTAATTTTTAAAGAAAAGCTCATCGCCTTGATTTTTAAATATAGGCTCATCGCTTTGATTTTTAAACATATGCTCATCACACTTATTTTTCAATGGTGGCTATCACCTTGATTTTTAAATAGTGGCTACTGCTTGATTTTTAAATATAGGCTCATCACCTTATTTTTCAATGGTGGTTATCACCTTGATTTTTAAATAGTGGCTACTGCCTTGATTTTTAAATATAGGCTCATCGCCTTAATTTTTGGATAGAGGCTCATTGGCCTTATTTTTCAGACAGTAGCAGCTGACTTTGTTTTTTAGATAGTAGCAATGTCCTTGTTTTTGGCCTTATAAGCCCCTCTACTTTTTATAGACTATCGTTAATGAAAAGTAGAAGTAATCTAACGCACATGCTCATCACAAATTTTTTTTTTTTGTGTGAGCTCGTATGGGTGAGGTCGCCCGCCTGAAGTGAGCTCTCTTTGGAAATATTTCTTTTTTTTTGTGTGTGAGGTCACCGGCCTAGAGGTGACCTCGCCTGCCTCAAGTGACCTCGCCTTAAAACTTTTTTCTTTTGTGCGAGGTCACCCTCCTAAAGGTGAGC
Organism: Forsythia suspensa; assembly: GCA_023638005.1. Lineage (NCBI taxonomy): Eukaryota > Viridiplantae > Streptophyta > Magnoliopsida > Lamiales > Oleaceae > Forsythia > Forsythia suspensa. The sequence continues at coordinate 34,713,657 of CM042666.1, forward strand.
TCGCCTCGCCTTAAAATTTTTTTTTTTTGTGTGAGGTCGCCCGTCTAGAGGTGACCTCGTCTTAAATTTTTTTTTTTTTGTGCGGTCGCCCGCCTAGAGGTGGCGTTGCCGCCTCAATTGACCTCGCCTTAAATTTTTTTTTTTTTTTTGTGAGGTCGCCCGCCTCAAGTGACATCGCCTTAATTTTTTTTTTTTTTTTTTTTGAGGTCGCCCGCCTAGAGGTGAGCTCACCTGAGTGACCTCGCCCGCCTCAAGTGACCTCGCCTTAAATTTTTTTTTTGAGGTCGCCTGGTTGACTTGCCTCGGCTTAGGCGAGGTCGCCTCTAGTGATGGCAACGGAGCGGATCGAGGTGGATCGGCCTGATCCAAATCTACCCCACAATAATTGTAGGAGATTCAAATCCCCCCTGCGATCCGTCATTTTTTTCTATGGATCGGATACGGATCGAGGCGATCGAGCCCCGATCCGTATAATCGATCCATATTTTTTGACATTCAAAAATTTAAAATATATTGAAACAAGTTTTACTACTATACTATAAGAGTTTAAACAACATCATCCTCCTCACTAAACCTTGTGCAAGGTCCACAACATGTCGAAAGTGATAAATTTTTATTCAAAAATATTTTAATTATCAAATCACATATAAAACAAAATATAAATTCAATATTTTAATCTTTTTTTTTAAATTCGGGCGGGCGGGGCGGGGGGGATCGGGGCAACCCCGATCCAATTTGCCCCGAAATCTGCGGTGGATCACAGATATCTGTCTCGATCCACCTCGCCGATCAGGTATTTTTCGCTCCATTCGAATCGGTATCCATCGAAGTTCGAGGCGGATCGGATATTTTTGCCATCTCTAGTCGCCTCATCTTGGGTGAGCTTTGCCTCTATTATTTCGGGGTTCAGACTTGTCTTGAATCTTCTTTTTGTTAGACTCAGGGTTCATTTCGATATTTTATACTTTTGGTAATGAGATATGCTTCTTTAGCATCCACATACTTATCTCTTCTATTAAGTAACTCATGCATCGTATTCATAGGATTTTTGGAGAGTGACATTTTGAAAGGACGACTTCTAATTCCACTCATCATGGCATGACTACAGCAGACATCTGCAGATCTTTGATTCCCAATGTTGCTTTATTGAACCGGGCAATAAAATCTTTTAGCAGTTCGTCCCAGTCCCTGGCCTCGCGCCTAAGTGTTGGCGAAAAAGTCCTGCACATAATCGCATCTGGGGTGGCTTGCAACCTCATCAAGTCAATAAAAGACCTGAGATGATCGACAGGATCAAAGGATCTGTCATACTTCTCCATCTTAGGCTGTTTGAAGTCTCGTGGCAAGGGGACTGCCATCACTTCTAGGAAAAAAGGGTCTTCTTCCAACACCATGGATTGTTGCCTTCTACTTTTATTGGACATAACCTCAGCTATTTTGCAACCCATCATTTCTTCTAATCTTTGCTCCAGGTTGAACACTGGTGTCTCAACCAGCATATGCGTGGGCATCCATGACGATTGCCTCCTGTATGGATTTGGGCCAGATGTCAATGAAAAGAAGTGGGGTGCGGAAGGTGGAGCTAAAGAAACTGGAGCCTGCAGTGGAGCTGCCGTTGGCGGTGTTTCTATTGCTGTAAAGTTAAGAGTCTGGAGAGGAGTCCCTAGCGGTGAGGGCCCTATCGATGGATGGCTAGGACCCTGGGACAGAGCCCCTGGTAATAAAGATCCTACCGGCAGAGGGTTATGACCCTCTTGTAGCTGAGAAACCGCAGCATTTCAATCTTGGAGTAGAGCCGTTAAGGCCACCACCTGAGCTTGCAGTGCTGCAAGTTGAGCGACAGAGGTAAATTCTGGCTGTGGGTGATTAGTAGCGGCGTTGGACTCGGTGCCTACATCTCCGAAAGGGACTGGTGGGACGGTTACATTCCTAGCTCTTCTGGTTCGAACCATAACTTCTTGCGCGGTTCCACAGACGCGCCAATTGATGATAAATGATTTTCTCCTCCTTTGAGTACGGCGCGGCGGCGGTGGTGTGAGACTTACAAAAGTGGCGGGCTTTTTTCCCCGTGTCCACTCCTACGTGATAATCAAGATATGATTAAAGTATTTGTACTAAATAGCAATATGAAGTGTGTATAAAATTGTGTGTTCATTTTTTACCTGAAGGGTTGGCCTCTATTTATAGGGATGACCTGCAGTTATTGATGATGGGTGTCCCTTCATCTCCCTCATTTGATAAGGGTATCCTTTCATCTTCCTCGTTTGATAACGGGTGTCCTTTCATCTCCCTCATTATTATGAGTTAATGAGGATGTTTTGTATTCCCGATAACTGGTGGCAACTGTCATTTCATGGGTCGCCTGCCTAGCTAATCTGACAACAGTTGGATTGTTGCAGTCTATCTGTCAGAAGCATACTCATGAGACCAACAAGGCAGGCAAGCTGGTGAGGCAGGTGAATCGTTGAGGCGGGCATGCCACCATAATCAAATATCATACAGTAATTGTCATTATTTATATCATCACCGAAGAAACCTGAAACTTTGAAAAATGATATTATTTTATATATGGTATTTTTGTACTTGCATAGTTAGTATGTTTAGAAAGGTCTTTGCATGAACTTTCCAAAAGTATAAATCATTCTTATATTGACCTTAAAATGAAGAAGTTATAAGTCTTTAAAGTTAAGGTTGATTCTAGAAAAAAAAAAACAGAAAATTCTGCAAAATGGGTAAAGAAGATAACCATACGGATGAACTTAGAACATCGAAATTAAGGTAATAGGACAAAAACAAAAACTCAAACAATGCATAAAAGGCGAAGCATGTAGTTTACGTGCCACCTTATGAGAGTGAACGTCGTCGCGGGTATGAAATTAAAAAAATATATATTATTTTTACATATCAAATGTGTGTAGGATTATTTTGCAATTTTCAAAATTGTAGTATGGCCCCTTAATATTCTGGTATTTACAGTGCAGAGATCAAATAATAAAAACAAAAACAAATTTGTTTAAACTAGAATAAAATTTTCGAGATGCTCCTATATTGTAATTTAAGTGTTCCAATATTTTTTATAATATTCATTATAAATTAAATTTAATGAAAAAAATTATGATTTTAGTGTCATTTTTTAAAATATTAAATAGTATAGAGATGTACATTCTGGAAGTGGTGTGAGTCTTAATTTAGTTATGCGATTCATTATAAATCGTTTTTGTTTTTTTGTGTTTAATTAAATATTGTTAGATTTATGTACACTTTTAACATTCTTGGAAGGACGGCAAAGAGTACGGGCTAGAAAATGTGCTGAGAAGCTATGTACTTTTATTGAAATTATGAAATCGATTCCACTGTCGCTTAGACTTGTTTAGCTGCTAGATCAAGTTCTCGATTGTAATTAAATATAGAAATAAATATAAGGAGAACTCTAGTTATGTATTGAGGAATGCCTGAACTAAGATCTAGATGGTGTATTTAATTTATAGAATATAACATACGCCTAAGAAAATGGAGTTTATGTAATGAATTGAAGTATACATCTACAGAAAAAATTAAATATGTAATTTCTATAAATCGAATCAACCTTGTACTTAGATAGAATTCGTGATAAAAAATAGAAATATACTTTGATGAACACCGTAAAATATGATTATTTGATTAGGTGGATGTACAATATTCAATACCAAAGCTGTCCAATTGTCCGACCTCTAATAATAATCTACATAGCAAGAACAGATCTGAACTTCTATAGTTAAGAACAGATCTTGTGCTAGGAATTTATGAAGACAGATCATGATTTTGTAATCAAATGCCCAATTTATATAGGCTACGTCAACCATAGTTCTAGTGTTACCAAAATTGTGCTAGCCTACAAATAACAGTCCCAATTAATTAATTTGGTCGAATAAGTAATTAAGTTCGACCCGATAATTTGGATCTTGGACATTATTCTTACAATAACAAGGTTCAACTTTAGATATTCAATTCTAGTATTTTGTGTGTGACCCATTAGGTTTCCATTCATGATGACAATATAACTCGATTAATTAAGAGACATGGATCAACACCAATCTCGTTTCAACCAAATATGTTATTCACATCAATATTATGTTGATCTAATCTAGTTATGACTGAAATATTTTCAACTTATAACCCCACCTCGTCCGAAGAAATTTATTTCAACTTAATTGGGCAAAATGCATGTCATAATCTCGTACTTTCCCGAATGACAAATCCTTATATTGGACATTCATAACTTTCATGTGATTCTCACTATGTCGAAACGACTGCTTCCCAATAACTCATAATCTTAGGACCTCATCAAATGCTCGCCAAATTACAGTAGTCCTCACATAAGATTCTATAATGTCCTCAAGTCAAAAGATCAAATCCATAACCGCGTATTAGAGATTTATCACTGGCGCTTGGATAGTTATCCATGTGGAATCTCTATGCAGGCCATCCAATGCCTTATTTTTATAACAATGCATTAATGTGTTCATTCAGATGTCCATCTACATCTTAGCTCGTGAGATCGACTATTTTCTTCAAAAGAAATATAACACATGCTAGTCTAACCTTAATAATGATATCCGTATCTCCTTATTACTATAACTAGGGATAAATTAAGAATAAATTATTTATAACATCTATCTCAAAAATTAACAAGTTATCATAAACTTTTCTTCGAACTCCATTATTTAAAACTTAAATAACATATCCGCCATTAGAACATAGATAAATATTTAATTAACAAAATTATTTATACGCATCAATATCTGACAAAGAGTATATAAAAAAATATCCCGTACAAACTAGAGCCAATCACTTAAGTGTCTACTACTATTAGATTTAGTATGACCATCATGTTTGTTCTGGGACAACGACTTTGTTAGAGAGTCTATCGAGACCCATTCTATCTTTATGTCATATCTCAGAATTATCTCCATGATGAGATGATACTACATCAATATATGTTTAGATTGTTGATAAGTTCCTGGTTTATTTGCTTGTGCAATAGCTCTATTGCTATCATAATACAAGGTATTAGATAAACAATACTACAAACTATTCCAGTTCAGTGATGAACTTCTTGATTCGGACTGCTTCTCTTGCTGCTTGTGAAGCAGCTATATATTTGATCAGTGCTACGGCTCTCCACTGTATGATCCAATATTGACTGAGGATGAGCCCCAAATTCCATAGGTCTTTGGTTTGACCTCTTATAGTGGTCCTTTCTTTTAAGAAAGTGGAGTGGGGCCAATTTATCGTACATGCTTAGTATGCCCATTTTCTTCGAGTGTCCCTATCAAGCACTTGTATACAGTTCCTGCCACCCACCAAGCAGGCAGAGCACTCGTTATCTTGATTTTTCTCTCTGTTGGGGCCTTCCATTGCTCTAGCCAGGTTTAACAGTTGAATCAACAGTCGTATCTTGTTTGAAAATTTTTCAACTGATTGTGCCTCAATTTAGGATAAATACATATCTAGATTTTGATTTGCTATCGTCTTTATCAGACTGAAAGATAGCATCGGTATATCCTTGAACTCTAAGTTCAATTCCTATATATACTAAGAACATGTCTTTCATCATTCTTAAGTATTTAAGAATGTTGTTGACTGCGATCCATTATTGCTCGCCAGGATTTGCTTAGAACCTGCTTGTGACACTCAAAGCATATCAAACATCTGGTTGAGTACTTAAGATGGCATACATGATAGATCTTAATGCTGATGTATAAAGAATCTTATCCACACGATCTCTCTCAATCTGTGTTTTCGGACACGTCTCTTTTGAGAGATATATCCCATGCCCAATGAGATAGAATCATCTCTTGGACTCTTCCATACTGAATCTTCTCAAGATTTTTTCTATGTACGTGGATTGAGATAGGCCAAACATTCTCGTATATCTATTTCTATAGATCTTTATCTCGAGAATATATGCTGTCTCTACCATATCTTTCATAGAGATTTTTGGATACCACAATTTTATTGATTTTGGCATGAAGACATCGTTTCCTAATAATAGTACACCATCCACCTACAAAATTAGAAATAAGACTTTACTCTCACCACTATTCTAAAAAGTCCGTTTAAGCTTCGCCTAGAATCTACTTAGGCGTGAAAGCGCGGCCTCCACGCCTAGCCACGCCTCACGCTTCGCACTCTCCTTGTCCTTGTCTTGCTCTCGCTTATGTTTCACTTAGTTTTGAAAATTTTAAAGCTCATCCTCCATGCTTAGCCACACTTTACACTTTTAAAACGTTGACTCTTACTAACCTACTTATACACACATGGTTCGTTTTCATTCTTGATAAAATCAAATATTTTGATTGTCTCATCAAAATGAAGATTCTAGCTCTTGGAGGTTTGCTTTAATCTATATCTGGATCTCTGTAGTTTGCTTACATTTTTGGATTTGTGGATTCTAAATCTTTGGGTTGTGTCATATACACATCCTCGCTAAGATTACCGTTAAGAAATGCAGTTTTCACATCTATTTGTCAAATCTCATAGTCATGGTATGCTGCTATAACAAGCAGAATCCAAATTAACTTAGACGTGGTTATTGGCGAGAATGTTTCATCAAAGTCAATTCATTGTCTTTGCTAGTAACATTTCACAACCAATCTTGCCTTGTAAGTATGAATATTATCATCGATGTTGACCTTTTTCCTGTAAACTCATTTTCAACCTATAGAACTTTACTCCTTGAGGCAGGTTGATAAGTGTGGTTTTATACTTATCTGGACCATCAAAAGTGGACAATGTAAGTACTCTTAAGTAATTTTCTACTTAATTATGTGTCTATTTAATTGTTTTAGGTTAAAACCCCAAGTTCGAATGGAATTGGAGAAAAATAAAGTAAAATAGGTGAAAAAGAACTGAAGGCGTACGAAGACTTGGATATGGAGATCAACTTGTAAATATTTAAAAGTTGAAGGACTTAGGTTGCAAATAAAAGAGGACTAAATTGAAATGAAAGAAGAAATTAAAGGACTAAAGAAGACAAAATCTAAAGTTGAAGGACTTGAGCTGCAAATAAGAGGCGAAAGAGGAGAAAATGACAAAAACATGAAGTGGGGACCAAATAATATATACATCAAACTTTGGAGGACCAAGTGTGCAATATATGGATTCGAACAATTTTTGGTAATTTCTTTTCTGTTTGCTACAGGTGTGATCGCGGTTCGACCATGGTAATGCGCTGTTCGCATGTCTGAGTGTTTTTTGGATTATTTTTAATTCCAGTCAGGGCCTTTTTAGTATTTTCATGTACATGAATTGTTAAATTAGTAAAACATTATATAAAGACCTAACCTATGTCAAAATAATGGAGGTTAATTATTTGGAGAACACAAGAGAAGATGGAGAAAAGAACGGCGAAGAAAACGAAGAACAACCAAGATCAAGAAATCTTGGTGCAAGATAATCAACATCTTTTCATCTGTTCTTCAAAACCCGGTTATGTATTCAAATCTTCTAATGTTTTCTTCTTCCCGAATCATGAGTAGCTAAATTCATAGTTTGGATGAACGATGTAGCCTAGTTTTAATTCTTTAATTTTGAATCTCAAGTTTTGACTTATAAATTTTTAAGTATTTGATTTTACTTCTTCTCGTAATGCTTGGAATAATTGGCCATTATTTCATTGATATTGTGGATTGTAATTAATTGAGAAGCAAATTATTAATCTAGACCACGTAGTAAAATTCGACAATTAGATAAAAAGTAGATATACACTTTTATTATTGTTGCGGTCTGAATTGAATTATTAGGAGAATTAATGCATCCAATTAAGGACTATTCTGACTGCCTAAGTTGACTTAATTAGATAGGACTAATTTGAACTCGAGAGAGGTAAATTAGGTTAAATTCGTGAATTCGACCGAATACAACTTTAGGAACAAATCTTGAGAAGATGAATTAGAGATGACAACTAGGTGAATTCATTTGTCCAAACGCTTTAACCATCATTCTTCTCTAAATTTTTAATTTTCGCTTTCAAATAAGTTATTGCATTGTTTCCTTAAATTCATAGTTCTACCTTAAATCTTTCAAATAAACTCAATTCAAATTGTTTTAAATAAATTAGCATTATGATTAATTTAACTACTATTTAAATAAGATAGTCTTCGTGGGAACGATAATCCGGACTCAATAGGTCCACTTTATTACTTTTATGCGATATTGTACACTTGCAATCACAATATTTTCACAACACAGGTCAACCAATGTCTAAACCTTATTTTCGTACATGGAGTTCATTTCATGGCTTCTTGCCACATCTTTGAGTCAATACTTGACTTTGATTCTGTCTAAGTAGTGGGTTCGTTTTCCTCGATTAGCAATGCATCATTGGTAACCATGAGATCGTATCTCCAAGGAGAATGAATGACCCTGTTCAACTTACACAAAGTTGGTGTGCCATTGGGGACTGACAATTCTCTATTGCCAATCTGTGCCTCATCATATGCAGGCTCATCTAATTGGTCGATTTCATTCGTAATTTCTTGAATCTCTTCAAGATCTACTTTGCTCCATTGTCCTATCTTAGAATGAATTCTTTCTCTAAGAATACAACATGTTTCGATACCATAGCCTTCATCTCGATGGGATTGTAGAAATAGTATCCAACAGTTTTATTTGGATACTCCACAAATAAACATTTATCGCATGTAGCTATTAGCTTGTCTGATTCAATGAGCTCCACACAAACCTTGCAACCCCAAACCTTTATGTATGAAAGTTCAGGTCTTTCTCCTTTCCATAACTCGTATAAAGTTTTATCTACCAATTTAGATGCGACATGATTTAGTGTGTGACATGCAGTGCTAAGTGCATATCTCCAAAATGATTTTAGGATAACTGTGTGGCTTATCATTAATTCCGCCTTACCATATCAAGTAAAGCATAATTTATCCTTTAGATACACTATTGTGTTGTGATGTATACAATGGAGTCTACAGCGAGAAAATCTCATTCTTACTTAGATAGTCTAAAAACTCACTCCTTAAATATTATCCATTTCGATTAGATCTAAGTGCTTGAATAATTTTCTAGTTTGCCTTCTACTTTTTGTTTGAATTCCTTGAACTTTTTCAAGAGTTTCACACTTGAATTTTATCAAGTAGATAAAACCATATCTAGAATGGAACGTGATGAAGTAAAAAAACCACCTCTAACATCCATAGACATTGGTTCACATACATCAGTATGTACAATACCCAAAATATCTACAAGCTCTGACTTCCTTTCCAAAAAAAGTGTTTTGTTCATTTTGTCTAACGGACATAATTCACACTTATCAAATGATTCATAATTATTTAAATCTAAGTATCCATCTGTATGTAACTTGGTGATGCATTTTTTTTTTTATTTTTACGACTGAGTCTACAATGCAAAATATATGAGTTGTTAGTTTTTATCGATTTTATACCTTCTGGTTCCTCTTCTAATGCTCTTTGTTTCTATAGTAAAAACACAGATCATCAGACTTAGATTTGTCTTAGTCTGCTTTAAATGTTTTTTCAACAGATTTGACCTTCTTGGATCCTTTCTAAAAGTCCTTTTAGATTTCTTCTTAGTGCCCTTAGAGGTGTCAATGACCAATATTTGCCTATTTTCTTTGTTGATATTGAGCTCAACAATTTTCAACGTGTTTACCAGCCCAGGTAGGGTGCACCAAATGTTATTCATGTTGAAGTTCATAATGAACTGCGAAAAGCTATCAGACAGGGACTGCAGAACCAAGTCAACACTCTACTCGTGGTCCATGGTAAAATCCAACGTGATTAATTTTTCAATATAACCAATCATCTCCAGTACATGAGCACTGACTGAATATCCTTTTATCTTCATACCTCTGAATAACTTTTTAGATGTCTCATATCGTTCAATCCATGAATGTTCAGCATTCAACTCCTTGAGATGATATATAATGGTTTAAACATCCATACCATCGTACTGCTTTTGTAACTTAGGTGGCATAGCTCCAAGCATCACACATGTTGCAGTATTATTGTTGTTACTATTTTTGTTATAAGCTTGCACGTTCTCCAGTGTAACTTCCTCAGTAAGATTTTCTGGCATTGGCTGATCAATGACATATCTAATTCTTTTTCAAGCTTGAGAACAATTCTCAGATTGCGGTGCCAGTCCAGAAAATTTAGTCCGATAAATTTGTTGGCATTCAGTATGCCTCTCAAACTCATATGGTTACTCACGATTCAACACTTAACTAACAAGATAGAACAATTAAGTTAATGCAGAAAATTATTTTACATGGGTTTATATGAAATTAATTATACTCTCACTATTTAAATTAAATTAATGACATTCAAACATTAATTAATAGAACATGTTAGATTCCTAATAGGCTAAGATCTATTTTGTTTTATTAAAATATTGAGTGACTCAACAAGTCCTAATAAAATATTTAGATAGATACTCATATCAATCACATCTCTATGTGACTACTAGATCATTAATTAGAAAACTTATTGTCACACACATCTTATGTGTTTACTTGATTGAGCCCCTAAAATTTTAATTCTTTGAGTGACTGAACAAAAAATAATTCTAGTTAAATTTGACCAATTGTTCAGAAACATTGAATGTTTCATAGTAATAAACATATCCATCAGCGAGTAGCCTTGAGAAACTCAACAAACAAACATCGATAATGGACTCTCGTTTTTCATTATAACAATGGAAGGCTCGTTGTATTAACCATTTAACAAGAATTTAATATTTTGATTTAGATGGATTTGTCTCATCACATTTACGTATACTAACTAACATCCAACATGCAATCAATCATACATAATAATAAATGTGGATGATCATGAAATTTATCTATCAAGTCTCTTCGAGCCAAAAGAAAGACTAGTCGGTAAATTCTTAGAAGACGTTGTATTTGATGATCAAATATAAAATGCAATCATCTCCATCTCCTGATGCAACTTGTATCCACACTAGTTGCTTCCTTGTAGTCCAACAGCAACAAGTAACATATAATAATTGACACGCAGACCTAGATTAAATAAAGAGCTCAAAAACCCAATTAAATAAATAATAGGATCGCATGTCCAACCAACAATTAACATGAATAAATTAACTATACAACCAATCACATGGGTCGAGCCCATAATCATCCACTAAACATGTATTTTAATATATAATAATAATATATATTGATATCTAAATTTGCAGCGTTGATAGTATAAGTTTAAACTTTTTGAACATTTCAAAATAGATTGGACAAAATTAAATAATTAAATAATTAATTTTTCAATAATAAAATCAAGCAATTGAACTATTTAATCAAATAATTTTATTAATAAAAGAGATTTTCAAAATTTATTTTATATCTCAATTTAAAGTCATATTCTTAATTGAAAATAACATTAGTATTTGGTCAAATTTGTAATTTTATAAAATAAAATTTCAAAATTTAATCATGTAAAAAATTCAATATATGGTTTAAAAAGAATTTTAGTTAATAATGAATATTTGACCAGTATTAAAAATTTAATAATTACAATTTTCCAAAAAATTCAAAATTACATTTAAGACCTTATTTTCCTTTCAAAATTTGAGAACTTGTAGTCCTTTAGAATTTTAAAACATTAGGTCATTCCAATGAAATTTCAAAATTGCATGAGATACCCATTTTAATACTTTTGAAATTAAGATGGCTTTCCGTGATTATTTTTAAAATTACATAGAGGCCCCACCCCCAATTTTTTTTTAAAAAAACATAGAAACCAATTTTAGGGTTTCTTCAAGGAGGCGTCCTATTCAGTGGGCAGTGGCACTCGTCGGTGTCCAACACTCGCGACCCACTGCTGCTATGTTCGTCGAACAAGTGACGGTAGCGCCGTTGCATGTTGCCACTGCAAGAATCAGTGGCGGTGGCCGTTACTTTCCAGAAGTAGTGGATTCGTCTAGTTTGTCGAAGTATTTCACACTTTGACCGCCGCACGCGTCGTCTACTACTGCTTCCAAAAGCACCGCAACCGATCACCTACATCTTTCCGACCAAATTAACCCATTCCGATCAAAACCAATTTCATATTAAAATTCATAATTTTTTCTTGACTGTCAAAAATCAAATTAAATTAAATATACAAATAACAATTATTGTAGTTTTATCAAAGCAATTTAACAAACTCTAACAAGTAATAAGGTAGGCTCTGATACCACTGTGAGGAATTGACGTATACATGCAAGTTGAAAATTAAATATACAATTCTTATAAGCAGGATCAACCTTGTACTTAGATAGAATTTGTAATAAAAATATATGTTGATGAACACCGTAGAATCGATTAGCCGGAGGTATATCTTCAATACCACAGATATCCACTTGTCCAGTCTCCATTGGTAATCCACACAACAATGACATATATGGATTTCCACAGTTAAAAACAGATGAAATCAGAATTTTAGGAGTAATTGATATTGATTTTGTCTCTTTCTTGTGCTAGCAAGTTATGAAGACAGAACATGATTCTATTGTCAAAGGTCCAGTATATATAGGCTACGCTAATTCTAGTTCTAATCTTATTAGAACTGTACTATTCCACAACTAATAAACCTAATTAATTAATCTAATTAGTGATAATTTTGCTATATATTTGATTTTCTATTAAAATTTAACAATTACTTTTTAACATTTTAAATTCCAAAAATAACAAATGTAACATACATTTTTTATAAGAAATATAACAAACGTAACAAATGTAACAATAAGTATTATAAAAATAAAAACAGTATTTTTAGAATAAAAAAATTAGATAGTATTTTCTAAATTATTTTATATTTTGTGGTGTACGGTGAAACTATCTCATCTAATTAATTTATTAATTTAGTCCAATAAGTAATTAAGTCCGACCCATTAATTTGAATCTTGGACATTATTCTTAAAGTTCATACCACGTGTGCTTTGACGAGCAATGAAAAATGAAAGAATGGATCCCTACTTCTTCATTGTGTAAGTCCATGAGGTATATATAACCTCACTTATAGGTATCCTTATGACTTTTGACTATTTCTCATGACTTTATTTTAGTGTTGCTACTTAAGCATATTGTCAATAATCATGAATGATTCCGTCTTACGGGACATGTCTAGGAAAGAAACTAGTTTAAGGTTAAGAGATTCGAGTAGAAAATTACTATTTTCTCTAACACGTTTGTATTCACCACCAAAAAATTGTGTTGACCATTTGGAATTTAAGAAACAACTGTGAATGGAATATATGGTGTGGAGTTAAAGTATGTTGTTGGTTAATCAAAGGATCGAAAATACTTAAACTAGTGTAAAAAAATAAGTCTAGGGTATGATGATAAATGTCATTTCTCTTATAAAGCTACTATATGTCCCTAATAGGTGTATAGTATTGCGTGCTCTCAAAGTAAACTCGTCGGCTGAACGATCCATTTGCTAATACGAACCTTGTTAGTTAGATCCCGAAATAGATCTAATTGATGCTGATTGATTTTAGGTCAAGCCTATCATGTACGAGTGGAAGATATTGGAAGTGGAACGAGTCTCCCATGGGAGTGACCCGACCCTAACTATTTGAAAAATAGGTTGAAAGGAGAATTTAGTCTTTGAATTTGAAAGATAACTTCCCACGTCCATAACCAACTTCAATTTCCATATTTTCATATATACATCAACGTGGGGAGTTACATAAGACATAAGAAATATGAATAGAAATATGCAGTACATCAAAAGGGTTTGAAATGCATTTTTTGAGAAAATAATCACCAGTTAAAGGGGAATTGGATTGTCGAAAAGAAACTAACTCCATTGTGATTGAGTTGGGACACAAAAGAGTGTTTCATTTCTAATAAAGACAAAGACAAAGTGATTCAACCTTTATTTTAAGATTTCAAATAAGATTTTCTACAACCCTAGTTTAATTTGTAGCATCCAACATGAATTTAATTACACAAAACTTCATGAACTTCCCTTATCAATAAAATAAATAAATATAGATTTTCTATTTTACATTTTTTAATGCTAAATTTATAACGATCGTTCTCTTATTTTTCAACTTAGATAAATTGTTGTTTTTAATTTAAAGAAAGTTGAGTTGTTTTCTCCATTAAGTGGTGGAGCCAAAAAAATTTGTGGGAGTTACGCATCTTTCAGATTGAAAAAAATCAAATGACACTTTTGAAAAAAGGAGTCAAATATGACGGTTTCAATTGAATTTAATAACTATATTTTTTATCTTCTAATTCTCAATTTGACGTCACTTTCTTTCAACTTATTTTTGGACTATATTCTTCACTTGTCGAATAAGTTCTTGATACTGTTTTGAAATATTCACGACAAACTTCGCAAGACATCTTTTGGATTAAAAATTGTTAAACATCGAATTCAAAATAACAAGCAAAAAATGGATACTAAAATAAATGTAATAATTTTTTAATTTTTAATTGACACCACATCTTTCGACTTATTTTTGCATTATGTTTCTTCACTCGTTGAAGTAGGTTCTTGGTACTATTTAGAAATATCAACACCAAACTTTGTACCTTATTTTTGGATTAAACAAATTGTTATATAGCAAATTCAAACTAACAAGCCAAAGATAGTTACTACGTAAATGAATTTAATAATTCAAATTTAATTCTCATTTTAGCGTCACTTCTTCCAACTTATTTTCGGGCTATATTCTTTACTCGTCTGTGTAGATTCTTGCTACTGCTTTAAAGTATTCATGACAAACTTTGCAACACATCGTTCGTATTGAAAAACCACTAGATGATGAGTTCAAAATAACAAGACAAAGTTAACTGCTAGAATTAGATTTAATATTGTGGGAATAGTGCTAAATAGTCGGATGACCCAACAAATTTTTCTAAATGATTTTCAAGCAAATTATCAAATTCATTTGTTGCCCTCTATTGAAAAATAGAAGATTTCCAAGTTAGAATCTAACTCATTTCAAGATTAAAATCCAACTCATTTCATCTATGTAAGAAATCTCATTTCAAGGTAAAATTAATTTGTTTCTATCTTCTTCTTTTAATTCACGGTAGAAATTTTAGATTTTATAGTATAAATCATGAAAATATGTATACATCTGAGCATGAATTGTGATTTTTACTTTAAACTTCTATAAATCCGAGTTCACTTGAAGTGAGTTAATTGAAAAATCAGTTAAAAAATGTGCAAATTCACCTTAACAAACTCATGATCTGTTAAGATTTGGTCTGTTAATTTTCTCCTTAACAGACCTTATTAAATGAGGGCATTTAAGTCTTTTTAAGTAAAAGAGACATTTCAACTTAATAATATAAGTTAAGCATTTTTTCGATTCGACTTGTTTGACACGGCCTTTAATATTTCCCATTTTGTTTCCGTTTTTAGATGTCAATTTACTTAAAATTATATTTGACATCAATTTGTCTCGTCTAGCTCGTATAATTAAATATAAAAAAATATAAAATTTTATAAGGTATTATAACGAGTCGTCAAGGGTCTGTTTTATTTTTTTTTTTTCCCACCAGTTTTGGTGGTAGCGTTCATGAGAGATTGGAAAAACTAGTATTTTTTAGTTTTTTGGGACATTGATTTTGGATGGTTTAAAAACCACCCAAAAAACAGTGTAGTGTAATTCTCAACCTCCCAAATCGGTAGTGTTTGGCCATTCTTCAATTTATCATCCGATCCTCTCTAAAATACCTATTTCTAATCTATCATAAACCTTTTGCCTCTTTTCTCCGAACATCAATTTTTTTTAATGTACTATTGAATTATTTTTGAAAATTTTTGCAGTCCAATATATATTACATTTAAATTTTTATATACTTCATAATCTTTACAAATATTTACATTTTATAATAAATAGACGGTTATATATGTAATTTTATTCTTTTAAAAAACTTTTAAAATGTTAGATAATAAACTCTCCCGTGGATTTGTTTTTTAAAAATGTTTTTCAAAATTGAACTTTCTAAATGTCTAAAACTACTTTAAAAATCGAACCTTATACATAAATGTGTTAAATTCATTGCCATGGAGATTTTCTAGGTAAGGTGGAAAAAAATTCTTTAAAAGTTCTCATAATTTATACTCATAAATTCTCGAGCAGACCTTAAGTAATTTATTTTAATGAAAAATTTAAAAAATAAATTCTGAAAACTTAGGAGCCCACGACTCCTAGGCCCCCGCCCCTGTCACTATCTGCATATTTCTTCTTAATAATATTTTTGGCAAAAGTCATTTTATTACTTTAAAAAATATATAAACAAATTAAAATTGATCGAAAATATTTGTAATTATTTGTCAATTGCATATGCAAAATTATATAATTAATTTAATAAAAAAAATCATATTTTATAATTTTACAAATATTACGACAAAAATTTATGACGGTATCTCTTTTAACTAAAATCAACGTGTCATTAAAAAATAAGGAAAAAAATATAGTTTAGATTTCATTAAAGAAAAAAGTAGAGTTTAAATATCATTTAATTTTTAACAATAGTATAAAGCAACAAGGTAGAAATGGAATGTGAAATACATATTTGGTTAGGTTGAAGAGAGAGGATCTTTTATGGAGAAAAAAATAAAATAACGGTGGTTTTTTTAATATTTAGAAATAGAGGAGAGTCTTTATAATAATCAATAATTTTAACTTTAAATGTATTTCTGTAATTTATTCTACATTTTATTCTTTATCCAGTTTTTTCAAAGTACTTCTACAGTTCTATGTATTTATATTCTACTGTGTAAGTGTATAAAATAATTCCTATATTATGTCTTAAAATGATTTATATATATTCTCTTTGTGTAAGTGGGCGTTTCTGATTCATTGATGAGTGCGTGACAAGTGTATGCCGGTGGACGTTGTAAGTGAGTATTTACACTTATCCAATGAGTGTATGATAAGTGTCCCATGGACGTTATAACAATGTCCCATCGATGACGATTAGATCAAGGCCATATATATATATATATATATATATATATATATATATATATATATATATATATCTATAATATAAGTATCATAAGCGTATTTCTTATTCACCCTTCAACCAACGCGACGACGTCGTTTTGATGTTGTATTAGTCTTAATTTTGTCCAAATCTCACCATTTTGTCCTAATCTTTTGACACTTTTGTATATTAAATTAATATCTTTGGCGCATTTTTTGACTTCTTCATCTTTTCTTTTCTTTTATTTGTTTTAATATACATATATTAGTGTTTTTAGCGCATAATTATTGACTTCTTATATATTATAGTCAATATATATTCATTTTTCTTTAATAAGTTATCAAATTTGGTGTTTTTTATCCCCAGTTTTATGGAGAACAAATGACCAAATCTGATCGATTCTTAAAGGTTTTGCTAAATTTCATTTTTTTTTTAAACTGCAGTTTTTTTTGTCCAACATAAATATTTGCTGCACTTTATACATTAAGTATTTTATATAATTCCAGTTGGAGCGATATCCCTATGGGTTACCTAACCATTGGATTTGGTTTCACATAATTTCATGTTGTATAACTCAAGGTATGGATATTTTTGTAAACTATGACGATTATGAATCCGAAAACCGACTTAGATGTTTTGGTGATCATTTTAGTATGCGAAACATGCCATCGGACTATAAAATTTTTGTATGTGGTAGCTACATGGGTATTCTACATTCCTTGAAAATTTCATATTGTTCGGTGATCGTTTTCTATGTCAAATAAATTGTTTTTACTCCATGACCGGGTGAATTGTTTCTTTAAATTGTCTTTACATTCACCACTCAAAAATATGTTGCACCTTATATATTAAGTATTTTTATATAATTCCAGTTGGAGACGATAGCTCTATGGGTTACCTAACCATTGGCTTTGGTTTAACATGATTTTATGTTATATAACTGAAGTTATGGACAATTTTGTAAATTGCGATAGCATGAATCCGAGAAACTGCACTGTGATGTTTTAGTGAGCATTTTAGTGTGTCAAAACATGGCGTCGGATTATCAAATTTTTATATGTGTTAGCTACATGGGTATTCTACGTTCCGTGAAAATTTTATATTGTTCGGTAATCGTTTTCTATGTCAAATAAATATTTTTGCTCCATGATTTGGGTGAATTGTTTCTCGAACTGCACTTTCTGTTGACCAACTCAAAAATATGCTGCACCTTATATATTAAGTATTTTTACATAATTCCAGTTGGAGATGATAGCTCTATGGGTTATCTAACCATTGGCTTTGATTTCACATAATTTCATGGTATATAACTCAAGTTATGGACAATTTTAAACTCACACCGCATAAATCCGAGAAACTGCCTAGGGTGTTTGGGTGAGCATTTTAATAAGTCGAAACATGTTTGTCGGACTATCAAATTTTGATATGTGGTAGCTAAATGAGTATTCTCGTTCTCTGAAAATTTCATATTTTTCGGTTATCGTTTTCTATGTCAAACAAATTTTGTTACTCCATGACCGGGTGAAGAAATTTTTGTAACATGATGCCCTTATTTTGAAATTTTTATTCACCGGTCATGAAGTAACAAAAATTTTTTGACATGTAAAAGCGATCACCGAACAATCTGAAATTTTCAAGGGACATAGAATACTCAGGTAGCTACCACATACCAAAAATTAGTAGTCCGACGGCATGTTTAGGCATACTAAAATACTTACCGCGAAACCTCCTAGGTCGCTTTTTCAGTTTATCTTGTCGGCATCTTCGGATTCACTATTATAAACCAATCAAAAACTTAAGTAGTGTAAATATCTTCTTAAAATTTTTGTACCTTGGTTTTGTGGTAGTTTTAGTGGATTCCCATGTTTTTGGTTACACGTTAATGATGTGAACTTGAAATGTTTTGCTAAACTTCATGTTTTTCTAAGATACGATTTACATTGTCCAACTCAAACATTTACTGCACCTTATATATTAAGTATTTTACATAATTCCAGTTGGAGACGATAGCCCTATGGGTTACCTAACCATTGGCATATGTTTTACATAATTTCATGTTATATAACTCAATTTATGGACAATTTTGTAAACTCTGTGACAGCATAAATCTGAAAAACTAACTAGGATGTTTCGGTTAGCATTTTAGTAAGTCGAAATATGCCGTCGGACCACAAATTTTGATATGTGGTAGCTACATGAGTATTTTATGTTCCCTGAAAATTTCATATTTTTCGGTGATCGTTTTCTATGTGAAATGAATTTTTGTTAATCCATGACCAAATGAAGTTTTGAAATTTTTTTTCACGTACGTGCAATGGAAAAGTTACTGTTTAAGAATTTTTTTTTTTTTTTGGTTGTAGGTGGACTTTTTCATGACAAATATAAAAACAAAAAAAAAAAAAAAAGAATTCCCCACTTTGCCGAGTAGGCAAAGTGGGAAAGTGGGAGAATTTTTTTTTTTTTTAATTTATCCCACTTTATCGAGTTACTCGGCAAAGTGGGAAAATTAAAAAACATTTTAATTTTCCTAGTTTTTCGAGTAACTCGACAAAGTGGGAAACATTAAATTTTTTTTATTTTTTTGTAATTTGCACTTTTAGTGCACATTCTTTTCATTTTATAACAAATTTACCCGTAACCTTTTTTTTTTTGCTTTCACCATCCCCGACTTTTAAATTTCGTTACAAATTTTATTTTGTCCACCTCTTTAAATAATAATAATAAAAAAAAAACAACAAAATAAAATAAAATGTATATGAAGTCCTACAACTTTTAAAAAGTAGCCCAATTTTATTTTGATATTTTTAAAATTTTTTTTTTTAAATTTCTCGAGTTATTCGACAAAAAAAATCATTTTTTTTTTTTTTTTTTTTTCGAGTTCCTCAAATATATATATATATATATATATATATATATATTTTAAATTTGTTGAGTTACTCGACAAAAAAAAAAAAATAAAATAATTTTTTTTTTTAAAATTTTGTCGAGTTTCTCGATGTTAAAAATTTTTTTTTTTTTTTTTTTAATTTGCCGAGTTACTAGCCAAAAAAAAAAAAAAAACATTTTTAAAATTTTGTAGAGTTACTCGAATTTAAAAATAAAATAAAAATATTTTTAAATCTTGTCAAGTTACTCGAATTTAAAAAAACAAAATTTTTTTTTTTTTTTTTTTAATTTTTGTCGAGTTACTCAATTTAAAAAAAATATTTTAAAATTTTTATCGAGTTACTCAATTTTAAAAAAAAAAAAAAAAAAAAAAATTTAAAAAAGTTTATCGAGTTAATCGAATTTTAAAAAAAAAAAAAAATTTTAAAAATTTTGTCGAGTTACTTTTAATTTTAAAAAAAAAATTTTTTTTTTACTTTTGTCGAGTTACTCAATTTAAAAAAAAAAATTTTTTAACTTTGTCGAGTTACTCAATTTAAAAAATAAAAATAAATTTTTTTTTTTTTTTTTAACTTTTGTCCGATTACTCGAATTTTAAAATAAATTTTTTTTTTTTTTTTTACTTTTGTCGAGTTACTCGAATTTTTTAAAAAAATATATATATATATTTTTTAACTTTTGTCGTGTTACTTACGAATTAAAAAAAAAAAAAATTTACTTTTGTCGAGTAACTCGACAAATTTTTAAAAAAATACAATTTTTTTTTTTTAAAATTCGAAAAAGTTTGTCGAATTACTATTCAACTCGACAAACTTTTTCGAGATGAATAATAACTTTCGAAAAAAGTTCTTGTTCATGGAATTTTTTTTTTTTTTAAAAAAATTCGAAAAAGTTTGTCCATTACTATTCAACTCGACAAACTTTTTCGGGGTGAATAATAACTCGAAGAAGTTCTTTGTTCATGAAATTTTTTTATTTTTTTTTTTTTTTTTATGGTGAGCTTTTACATTTCTAATTTTTTTTTTTTCAATGAAAAAAATCAACAACATATTTTATTTTTATAACTATTAATTATAACATTCTTACTAATAATGTTATAAATTAAAATTTGATTAGAGTAGTGTAAAAAAAAAATTAATTATATTATGACCCTATTTCTCTGTATATATTTTTTCACTTTTTAATATTTAAAATTATTCACAAAGAAAAAGGGAGGATTTTTGTGCAATTTGAGAGTTCATGCGTGCATATCTAAGATGATTCATTTGAAAATCTTTAAAAGTTGTATTATTTTTCGTCGTTCTTTTTAACCGATTATTAAAACATTAGATTATTAAACAAAGAGTCGAATTTTTAACTTAGCAAAGGCATGGGACAATTAGAAATAAAATCCCACCATTGGAACAACGTAAGCTTTACAAAAATTAATGAGTTCATTATTTGTGAAGTACAAAAAAATATTTAAATTCTATCAAAATTATATTAACACAATCGCTTTTAATTAGTAGATTATCACAAACAAACTACGTGCATAACACGTAAATATAACTAGTATATATATGTTATTATCGGTCACTGTCAAGTTAAAAGAGCGATCAATTTAACTATCGATAACCATCATTGAGTCGTAGATTTTAGGCCGAAATTCACTGAAATTTGATTAATAATTATCTTATCAACTTCAACTTATGACCTGATGGGCCCACCGGCCTACTATGGGGAAATGCGCCCATTGTCCTCCTGTGATGCATCTTTAAGCAAGTGGGCTCCATTAAATGATGAAAATTTGAATATTTGAACTTTTTAAAAAATACTAGTGGGGATACGTGCATCTGTTGTGGCCGTAATTGTGTTCGTAATAATGTCAAAAATATTACTCATCAACATACAATATGTTCAATAATTTGACAATAAAATTTAATTGAGAGAGTCCCTTCTTGATTAAAGGAATGACAAAGTGAAGAATATTCAATGTTATTATAAAACGAACCACAACTTTAAGTATATTGAAGAAAAACTCATATCCTAAATAGAATTACTTCAAAAAACTCAATAACTTACATTCCAACAGCGTTACACAAATAAAAAAATGGGAAATTCATATTTGGACAATTTTAGTGATGGTGCAATACTTATATCTTAAAGTGACAATATATACATAGAAATATTAGGTTCATAAAGCTAATAGAGCATCTGAAGTATGAGTATGTGATTAATTGGTATGGTCGTTACACTGTCTAGCCCACGCTCTTTACTCATAAGAACCTACTTTCTGAGTCTTGCTTGATAATCTATAACCCAAAAATGATCAAATTGAAAAAATAAATTGCCATTAACATAATAATAAACAAAACTAAAGCTACACTATATGGAAAATACCACATAATTAGATGCAAGAAAAAGAAAAATGAAAGACAATAAAAAAATAATTGTAGCAGATTAATATATAATAAATAAAAAATCCCAAAAATAACAAAATTGTATACAATTTGTGTTGAGAAAAATGTCTCAACTTCTTGAACTACTTTAGATTCTCCTCCTTTTTATTTTTCACTCAACAAACACTACTTTGTCATCAAGCTCAGTTTTTATCTCGTTCTAATTGAATAAATGTAGAAAGTAAAAATATAGAGCACAACTTTAAGCAACTATAACAGCTATAGAAGACAAAAAAGTCGAGCAATTGATTAAAGATAAAATCTCATTGTAAATAATATTTTTCGTTCACTTATTATGAAGTTTATTACCCATAGTTGGCTTAATTAGAACTCTAATAGATTTACTTGTTTTGACTCTAGACGATGCAACATATAGCTGCTCATTCTATATTCTTGATTCATTTTTTCACAACATCATGCATTGCTTAAATATCTCTGACGCCGACTCATGCAAAATTACATTACATAATTGTATAGTTAAGTATTAATAGTGCTTGCATTTAATATGGGGTATATTGATAAATTATTTACCTTGGCGACTTGAATTATTGGGAAATAAATGGACAAATTTGAAGACCAATCTTAATCTCAATTCTATTAATTGTAAGAATAGCATAGATTTTCATTATTTTTGCCCCTGTTTTGGTGTATGATACTATGATATTTTATTGCTGCGAAAAAATCTGACTTATGCTTTTAAAACAGTGAGAAGTTCAAAAGTAACTAAGCACTACATAAAACATATGTTAATTATTTGAAGACAAAGTAAAAGCTACAATCAAAACATACCGGGCCCAGACAACACGAAAACGAAGAGAGACTGGCATGGAGTTTTTTCCATCAAAAGAAACTGAAACCTCCTTCAAATGTGAGACCTGCCCAAGTTCAGAAAGACAACATAAGAAATACCACGAGGCACAAATACCGATCAAGATTAAGTAAAATATGAATACCATTCAATATTAAATAAAATAAAAATGACGACTAACGAAATCAACCATGAAAATATTAGAATATAATGATTTTTTTTAACAAGTATAACGTTAGATTTTGTCATATATTAATGGATCCACTCACCTTCCCAATGAAGAAAGCAATTTTACAACATTCGTCTTACAAGAAGGCACCCCAAAATATTATTCGAGGTTTCCTTTTATATTTCAATTATATAAGATCGTGAATTTTACCCACCAAAGATTTTACTCCTTCATTCGGTTATAAAATCAGGGATTTTTTTTTACACCTCCACATATTGTACAACAACTTCATCAAAAGCAATCAATTTGAACTCCACTCTGTTGTAAGGATATTACTTGAACAGACTTTTCAAGAAATCACGAGTTCAAATGCCATAAGAATATTTAAACCGAGAAAAATAAGTCCCCGTGACACTAACTAATAGGTCTGTTTGATCAATCGAAGATACCGACTGCTTCTCCACATAATGCCCTTGATATATTTCCTACTCATGAAGATTGACAATGACAAGCTGGAATCCCATTCTCCTCATGAATGTCATAACCATCATGTCCATTGGAGATGTACCTATAGAAGCCAAGTCTCGGAAGGAAATGTGCTCTGTCGCAATATTGTTATTTCTAGTGTCGCAAACAAAAAAACGCCATCCATGTATGTTCCTTTCAAGACGGCATCGGCATGAATTTACGATGCTCTAAGCTACTGCAATTTATGTCGATGAAAAGAGTGGATTTCCGTCCCAACTCCAATATCGTCAAATATTACAACTCTTCCCTTTTCAAGATGTCGAATGACTCATTGTCTACTATACGGTTCAGCAACCTCTGGCATAGAGAATGCACTCTACACGCGTCTGCACACCCAATTTCTCCAAAGTTGACTGCAGCAGTATGGAGTTCATCACGATTGCCATCATTCCAATTTGATATGTATTATGTCACTGTCACACTTTTTCTAAAATTTGAAACTAAAAATTGCTTATAATTCAAATACCCTTGAAATATGATATCAAATAATCGAATTCTCAACAAATTTCTTTATATTATACTCATAGAAAATGAGGTAGACAATAGAATCCACTAAATATTTTGGAAGACATAATTAATATGAGGAAAATAACAAAAAATCTAGCTTCAATTTAAACAACATCCTTTTATGAAAGGCACATTTTAGAGTTAACCATTTAAAATATTAGCTTAAATTATGAAAAGTCATGCATACATAAATAATAAGATCTTTAGCAATATGTACCATAAAAAGGTTGGCATTCAAAAATAATAAAGAATTCATTAAACACAATATGTACCATAAAAAGGTTAGCATTCAAAAATAATAAAAAATTCATTAAACACATGCTCAAATGTATACCACTTGCGTGTTTGGATTATATATTCATTAAAAAAATTACAATCCATAAATATAACTTAGGAATATGAACCAAAAATATCAACAACAAGAATAAATTTTTTTAATTGAGTGTGCTCGCAGAATAGCTTGAGGGTGCTGTATTTTCTTAATTGCTATACAATTAATCATTTTCTGTTGTAGGCATCATTGACTTTTGTGATTCTAGACAATTTAGTAATTAGCACATTTCTGGTACATTTTATCATACTCGTGCATCAAATTGAATATGATAGTAGTTTTGAGCTGAATATGATAGTAGTTTTGAGCGAATTATTTTATAAAATTGAAAACCAAATAATATCTGAATGGAATAACATTTGTAAAATATTTATTATCATGCCACTTTATTCCACTTTATAAGTGAAAGTGTGAAATAGAAATTCCAAAGTAAAAAATTCTTTTAATTTAGTCAATGTTTCCAAATTTGGGATGAATACAATACTGCACCATTAGTATTACAATTTTAAAACCTTCAAACTTCCTTATGCTACTCACTATTTACAAGCATAAAAAAAACAACGATTAAGAAAATAATCAGAATCACATAAAAACTTCAAATGGGCAATTATCAATTATCAATTGCTACATTGCCACAATTGATGGTATTTAATGGTAGCTTCAATTTGTAGCAAAATACAAACAAATAAGGCAAATATTCATCGAGAACTTACCAAGAAATTGACAACCTTTGTGGATCTTTTTCACCTGTGACAGTGGGAGCATAACTCATTAGGCAACTGATACTAATTCTAACCACGTTCCATATTTTCTTGCAAATAACTCATATATATCTAGTTTTATTATAATGATTATTTACACGAGCTATATAAGGTAAAATGAAGAGTCGAAAAAAAGTATTAGGTAAATTTAATTATTTTTTTCAAAAATATGACCAGAAAAGATTACAACAACGTTGTAACAAATATTACTAAAACAATTGTACAATTTGCACGTAAAAAATGTACCTAAAACATATTAATTAACTATAATTTTGGATGAAAGTAACATGAAAGTGAAATGATGATAGTAATTTTATACTGAAGAAATCTTGAATTCTTTACACAAGCGGAGAAATATTGGAATAAATAAATTCAAATGCCAATCAAACTATGTCATGATGTAAGCTCAAATCGACAAAAGCACAATTGCATTTTTTGTACTCTTATAACTCATTTTGATTATGTTTCATTATATATTTCTAGAATTTGTAGTCAGACAGACGTGAGCAATTGTGAATGTCGTTAATTTGCATTAATGCAATTGGACTCCATCATCGTAATGTCCATTACGTAGTGTTTTGCAAATTTCGAGTCAGTCTCTTATTTATCAAAATAGAGAAGCATCAAAGGGATGTGCTAGATCGTTTTGGGTCTAATACACGAGTCACAAATCAATATAACAATAATATTAAATGTTAATATATATCTATTTTTTTGTTTTACTTCCATGTATAATATTTTTGTTCATTTTGTACAAATAACTATTTTATCAAAGTTGGTCCCGACTTCTGACACATACATGATACATATATGTGTATGCACACATATATTTTTAAAAAAATTAAAGGAGAAACGATGCCGTTGGTCTCTAACATATCCATGACTTTACAAGTTCATTCTTGACCTTTTTTTAGAGCATTTTTTCAAACTTTAAAATTTAATATTGTGTAATGTTGACATAACATAATCACGTGATTAGTATAAAAAACTTTACTTCGATCTCTTCGACTGAACTTAAAGGAGATTTCAATAATTCAACTTTAGCTTCTGAAGGAATCATGTCACTTGGAATTTCGAAAAGTGAATCTTCCACATGATTCTCCAATATTAGTGATGAACTGGGGGAAAATTGGGATGGAAAACCGGAAGGAAAATGAGTGGAAAATGGATTTGATAAATCTGTAAAAGTTTCAAGGCCTTATCTTTCTGAAGTTGGGATGTTTTGGATGATAAAAATAGAGTGAAGAAGTCATTGATGGATTGGAGAATTCCAGATTTTGGTAATGAAATGGAATTGGAAGACCAAGAGGTTTTGGGCTCATACTGTTGCTTCAAATTTAAGATAATTATTTAAGTTTGACAAAAAATTAATGATTATTTCACTTAAATCTCAAGTGAATTTCTCGAGCAAAAGTGAATAACAATGGAATCTAAGCATGCAATGGTTTTTTCCTTCTTCAGATTAGCCACACTCAGAATGAAAATATGGCAGTTAAACTCATTTGAGTGGATTTTGTTGGTGATTTGTATGAATTACTTGGAAGGTATGGAAATGTTAAATCTAAACAATTGTAACAAGTCAATTTAGCTGTAAAAATTATGAACCTTTTCAAACATAGCCTAATACTTGGTTAAGAATAATGGTCTAAGTCGTTAATGACTAATCTCATAATACTATAGTGTAGTTTAGGAATTTAATTCCGATTATGCTTGACTTTCAACAAATTTTTTCTTATTTTAGTTATATAAAAAAAATTAAAATTTGATCTTCTTAGATTGAACTTTTGAATTAGATAATAATTAGATTGTGCTCAAACCCATAACGAATCCACGGAATGTTTTTCAGGCTTATCTCAGGCGATGTTACAAGTTTCAAAGTGCTGTTTGCTCTCACGATCATGTATGGACTCATATCCTATCTTGTATACTCCACCATTCACATGAAGTTCATCACGCCTCTTAGTATCGATGCACCTGGATCACTTTTCCGAAGCCATTGAACATGTCCGCGTGTTATCGGAAGACATTGGCGGTCGCCAATTCGGCACCAATCTGATACATAGCCTTTTCTCTCAGTAAACTATCACGGTGAAGATTTCTAGTTCAATACCATACTAAAATCCTGGAAATCCATCGCCCCAACTATCCTCATCTTTTGACACAAGGCTCAATATAACTAAATGTGATATCAAATAAATATAAAAAAAGAAATATCATTTAGGACACGTTTTCATATATATTATAAAATATGGTTAACAAAATTTTAGCATTACAAATTAAGCCAACTCCTCTCCTCTGTTTCTTTACATGCACTGTGTCATTTGATTTAAACAAAAATGCCGAGGTTTCTTCTTGAGAAGTCACTGTTTTATTCTTGCTTTTTGAAACATTAAAAGAAACAAATAATTTGGCAACAACAGATGGGAAACAGTCGATGAATTATTTTGTATGGTATTGGTTATATTTTACATCTTTTCCATTTCGTTTCTTGTTGGGATTCTATTAATGTAATCAAATTATCATTTAGGTTTTGCAAGAACAAAGATTTCATCTCGGATATGCCGTAGTATAGTAGATTTTTTTGGTTCTTTGTTGAAAAATGTAAATATTTAAGTTGCAAGATTTAAAATCCAACTCATTATGTACAACTATATTTTGCATGTCAAAGTGTTAGAATACCTCTAAAATCGAAATATAGATAGATACAACTATATATGCATATATATAACCATACCAAAGGAACAAAAGCCCTTCTATACCCCAATCGCTCGGGTTTTCACAGTAATCAATAACCAAAACAAAATAGGGGGAGGGGGGAGGGGGGAGGGGGGGAAATTACCTCAGATTTGAGCCCTTGTCTGGAGACTTCGTAAAATCTACAGAGATTTGAGGAGATTTCCTTGCCTTTGTCAGACAATTTTTGAGATCTGGCAATTTTTTTTTTCGAGTTCTACAAGAAATTTAGGCAGATTTGATTTTTGAATAAGCAAATGAAAGAGAAAGTGAAAAAAAGGAAGAGAAGTGAAGTCTGTACCTTTTAACACACAGAGGCATGCTAATGGTTGAGTGAGTGGGAAGATGGAGTTATCATCGACGTTGCGTGTAGAAGAGATAGACCCATTTGCAGAAAGAGGCGGGTGGGTGAGAAGTTGAAGAAGCATGTACTGGGTGGGCGTTGGTAATGTACTAATGTGGACCTGGTGTCAGAATTTAGAAGAGAGAAAATGAATAAATAAATAAATAAATGGAAACAAATAATAAAATATGTCATGATGATGTTATCAAAACTACGTCGTTTTGGAGGACCACATGAATAGTGCTGACTTTTAAGGCTCTTTTATATGTAGGATAGGATGTAGGATATATTATATAATTTTTTTTAAAAACAATAATTTACAAAAATGGTCAAACTGGTCAATTTCAGAAAGAGCCTGACCCGACATGACCCACACCGTTAAATGGGCAGGCCCGATTCTTTTGACACTCGAACATCAATTCAATTTATCTAATTTTGGACTAGTGAGGTGAAGCGAAGACTGGTGGGTAACACAAGTGGAGGGATCTGGTCACAAAGTTTGTGACCCGGATCTCTACTATGGGATGGGATCCATACATGGCCCATTGACAAGCTTTTGCTGCTATCCAATTTTATAATTAATAGGCCCATGAAAACTTCACTTTAATCTCTGGTCCATAATTGTCATCTAATGAAGGGTTATCAACATAAATGTTTGAGTTTATTATGCTAATTGCAAATCTACTGGATTGAAAAAAAAATTAAAATAATACTACATAGAAAAATAAAATAATATATGTACTAATATTTAATGGAAGCTAGAAATTCTCATTCCTTCAAACATCACATCCACGTACATCTTCAACACGAGATAGTTTCACAATCATTTTTTTGTAATCCATCTCCATTTCTAAAAATTGTAGTCGAAAATATATTTAGAACATCACAAATCTTTACATCGGTATATTTTTCGGTATTTAAAGTGATTTATATCTTGAAGCATGGTTGAAAGAATGTAAATAAAAGAAACGTTGTGACTATTATCTAACACTGTTTCTCGACAACAACCCCTTTTTTAAGTGAGGTCTCTGATTCGTAACAATCATCATCGACGATAATTTCTTGATTGTGGAAACTGAGAATTTAACATCAAGAAGGGTTTCATCTGGTATGTATTTGATCTAAGTTGCATTTGGATTTTAGGTAAGATGAATTTTTTTATGAATTTTAGAAAATTGAAATAACAGATTAAACTATTGAACTGAATGAATCAGTGCAACACTGTTGTATGTATACAATTATCCAAAATTGTTGGTGAATTGTTATGGGAGGAAAAATGTGTTTGATACTTCATTGTAATGCAATGAAAATGGTTCATGATAATAATCTGTTTTTTTCATGTATAGTAACATCATTTAGAATTAGTAACGTTTGTCAAAAACGAGAATAAAGATAGTGACCTTAATATGTCGACATAATTGTTTCTAAAATAATGTAGTTGTTACTAAATTAGTATCATTTGTCGAAAACGAAAATAAAGATACAGTGATTTCGATTTGTTAACGTAATTGTTATTGAATTAACATAGTTATATAGTGACTTTAATATATTAACATAACTGTTACTGAATTAAAGTAATTGCTAAAAGAATAATTGTTACTGTATTATTGAATTCAATTACTGAAATGATTGCCCATGTTACTAAAGTACATACAATGTTACTTAATTAATGTAATTGTAACACTTCTATGTAGATTAACATAGTTGTTATTGATTAATCAAAGATGTGGACAAATTGATTTTGCTTTTTTCACACACGTTGAAAAAGGAATGACTTCAATTACTTAAGGAGTATTTTTGGTTATTTGATATATTAATCTCAATAATTAAGAAAGATATGATTTAGTGCCTGAAAAATAGCATATCGGTTATTAATTGCATTTGAATTTCAAATTTCAAATTATTGATTTGTTAATTAAATACAGTAAATATATATGATTGTGAAGATGGAGATGTAGATGGAGATGGACTACACAAACATGGTTGTGAAACTATCTCGTGTTGAAGATGTATGTGGATATGATGTTTGAAGGAATGAGAATTTCTAGCTTCCATTAAATATTAGTAAATATCTTGTTTTCTTTTTCTATGTAGTATTATTTTAATTCTTTTTTCAATTCGATGAGATTTGCAATTAGTATAATAAACTCAGACATTTATGTTAATAACCCGTGCCTGAAAAATAGCACATCGATTACTAATTGCATTTGAATTTCAAAATTTCAAATTATTGATTTGTTAATTAAATACAGTAAATATATATGATAATTAGTATTATTAAAAATAAAAAAATCTAATATATTTGAAAATCATTAAAAAAAAGAAGGTAAGATTCTAATTATCTCTCTAATGAACGAACGTATCGCGTATTTGGGATATTTAGAATTGTGAATTTGACACGTATAGCACTCAATGGAGCTATTTATATATTTGTACCCTTTAATCTATACTAATTCTAAAAGTCCCTTAGAGGGAGAAACATTTTTGGACGATATTTTCCCTCAAATAACTTATAATTCCTAAAATCATCTTTCAATTAATATAATTTATTTTTGCTTTAATTTAAACTATTTAATACTATATAAATATTGTATTTTAATCATTAAAAGTGATTTGTCTCTTTAAATTTCATTATATATTGTAATTAATGAAAATAAATAAAAATATACTAATAAAATTTTTAATATATTGAAATTATTATCTTTAATTGTAAACAATCAAATAGTTAATCTTATTATGCACGAGAATTTAAGCAAATTTCTTCATCAACATAACAAAACAAGATGAATTTGACATTGCATTTTGACTTTCTTATTATTGATTCATACTTTCTTCCTCTGTTCCAAATATGGGAGAAACATTTATAGACGATATTGCCTCCCAAATAACTTATAATTCCTAAAATCATATTTCAATAATATAATTTATTTTGACATTAATTTAAAATATTTAATACTATATAAATATTGCATTTTGATCATTGAAAGTGATTTG
The DNA here is from genome assembly GCA_023638005.1 of Forsythia suspensa. NCBI lineage: Eukaryota > Viridiplantae > Streptophyta > Magnoliopsida > Lamiales > Oleaceae > Forsythia > Forsythia suspensa. The sequence goes on from CM042666.1 coordinate 34,745,127, forward strand.
TCTCTTTAAATTCCATTATATATATTGTAATTAATGAAAATAAATAAAATATACTAATAAAATTTTTAATATATTGAAATTATTAACTTTAATTGTAAACAATCAAATAGTCAATTTTATTTTGCACCTAGAATTTAAACAAATTCCTTCATCAACATAACAAAACAAGATGAATTTGGCTTTGCATTTCGACTTTCTTATTATTGATTCATACATTTTTGGACGATACTGCCTCTCAAATAACTTATAATTCCTAAAATCATCTTTCAATTAATATAATTTATTTTGACTTTAATGTAAACTATTTAATACTATATAAATATTGTATTTTGATCATTAAAAGTGATTTGTCTCTTTAAATTCTATTATATACTGTAATTTATGAAAATAAATAAAATATACTAATAAAATTTTTAATATATTGAAATTATTATCTTTAATTGTAAATAATCATATAGTCAATCTTATTATGTACGAGAATTTAAGCAAATTCTTTCATCAAAATAACAAAACAAGATGAATTTGGCTTTGAATTTCGACTTTCTTATTATTGATTCATACTTTATTCATTTGTTATTAAGTCTTTGTTTTTATTATCCAAGAATATTTTTTCTCGCAATGATGATTTTAATATTTGAAAATTAGTTTGATAATAATGTGGTAATAATGGATGTGTTAATTTTCCATGAATGATTCACTAATTTTAAAAATATATATGATGGTAATATTGATTTTAAATTTTGATTTCTATATCTTTTTTTTTTATTTAGAATATTTGTTCGATGTAAAAATGTTAATTATTGTGGTAGTCTTGATAACAAGGGGATTTAAGCTCGAATGATATTTAATGTCATTTTGTAAGTAATTAAACGTATATTTATTGTAGAAGAACGAGTTAGAACAAGGAGAATTGGTATTCTTTCTAACTCTTTTCAAGACGCGTGGTGAGGAAAACATAACTTGGATAAAAGTGAGTTATATTATGTATAAGGTGAAGGTAAATCTCGCATAATAAGTGGTTTTATGTGATGAGTTAAAATCATTGTCCAAATATCTGGTTGTTTTGAATTTTCTTGAAATTTAATAATATTTCAGATGGAATTACGGGAAAGAATACATGAAGAGAACCAACCCCCCCTAATTTATGAGTGCATTAAAACTGAATGGTTATTGTAATAGAAAATTCTTCTTTATTTTATGTCAAATAATTTTGAGATTCTTTTTTCTGAGAAATAATTAGTTAAAAAGGTTAAATATTTTGTTTTCGTGTGTTTTTATAATGATATAAATACAGAAAATCAATGAAAAATTGTGTTATACTTATACCTAATTTTCATGTATTTTAGAATTTAATACTAATTTTCATAAAAGAAAGTTGTCTTTTCTGATATGCCATTAGATATATGCTTTAAAATATAATTAAAAGAGTATCAATAATCTTTCAAACTTAATATTCACGTAGGTCATGTATTTTTTAATGAACCACGTGTTTTACCAATAAGTTCGAATATAATTCTTTAGTTGGTCATAATCATTGATGAACTTATGATTGAAAATGAGTCTCATTTAAGTGTTATATTCATTGATAATTTTAAAATAAAAACATCATAATATTATTACAAAATCACGTGCAATGCACGTATTCTTAACTAGTATATTCTAAATATACGAAAAATAAGATAGAAATGACATCTTTCATATATATATATATATATATATTGAAATTTCACATTTTAATAATCCACCGCATTGTCAAAATTTATATATAGAAATATTTGAAATACATAAATACCCACGATGCTATAACGAATTAGAGAATGATTTGCGATGGATATTATTGCTGATTACTACTCTACAACAAATTCCATTGTATTTCTAGTAATTCGCAATGAAAGATCTTTTCTTTTATTTGAAAAATTAAAATGTTGCGATGCTTTCACGAGATTCTAATAAATATTCAATGGATTATTTCCCAAATAGGATACACTTTATGCATCACAAATTGATTTTATGCATTTTCTATTTTTCTTTCTCCCAAAATGTTTTTGGTATATTTAGTATGTTTCTCTGTTTAAATCTACCTTCTATTAAGATAAAGTGATTGATATTAATCCAAGATTAGAAATTAAAAATAATGAATACAATTTGATGTAATATTACAACTTCGTAGATCAATTAATCAACAAATCTTAATAGTTGTTGAGGGCGACACTCTATGTTGATCACAATAAAGTTTTTGTTAACTCTAATAGGTCTTGTATCCGTCTACTTTGAGTCACCACAATTTGTCTCGCCTTTTTAGAGACGTGACCTTGACAATCGTTGCATAGGCATCACCAATGTTACTAATGCATAAGGAATGTTAAACCTCACCAAACCTTCACTATCTAAACCCCTTTAATAAAAGGTTGTAAAGTTTCATAAAATTTAAAATTCTAATCAAAGATTGATCCATTTTTCTCTATTCAATTAAATAGTAATCTAATTTAAATATCGAGGTGCTTCACACCATTACATCCTTTACAACAACAAAAATAACGATCGCCATAGAAGTTGTAGGCTTCATTAAAACGTAGACAAAGCAATAAATATATATAATTGCAATATAATTGTGCATTTTGTTGTGTTGCAATCAAGACTCAAATATTCAAATGAGAATTAATTAATTATAGTTATCTTCCTTGTATCAAGTTGAGAATGAAGACATTATATATAGATATATACAATCTGCAATACAAGAAATATTAATTATATATATATTTTTATACTTTTTTGCCAATATAAAAATAGGGTATAGTCATCACTTAGTCAATGAATTGGTTAGTGAGGGATTTTTTAAAAGTTATTGGAATCAAGTGTTATGAATGGGAAGAAGTCACATGGGGCCTAGTCTTATACCTCAATAATTTATATCGAGTATATATAGACCAAAGTTTGTCACGACAAAAATTATATTTTATTTTTCGATAATTAAATTTAGAATTTGATACATCAATTTCTTTCCCTTTCATCCATTCGATTAATTGCTACGTACACCTACTAAAGGAGCCAATAATATATTGTTATAATTTGCAAACAAATTATTATCTTCATTGATTCCTTTCTTCAAATATCACGTATACCTAGATGAGAGGTTTAGCATAGTCTTCTACCTGTTCTTATTATATAAAAATCGGTCCAATAATTAAAAAGGATATAGTATTAAGGATACTTAAATTTTATGTCGTTTAAATATATACGAAAACAATAATCAACATATAGGAGTTACAAAAAAAAAACCTTTAAGATTGAACACAAGAATCAATATCCAAAAAGTTCAAACGAGCAATTGGATTTCAAGATTAGTATTTTTAATCGAAGCACCATCTTGTGGAAATATGTTAAGGGTAAAATTTTACACCGCTTAAATGTAACGACAATAATCAACAAAAAATGCTACTTTTATTAATAAGATTGATATTTTAAGATGGAACTACATGATACAATATATAAAAATTGACCAGCATGCTACAAGTTCACTAGGGTTTTCATGTTATCGAGGTTTGTAGTTAACAATATTGTTATTAACATCCACTAGTTGGCTAACTTGGGGATTGCCTAAAGACGATTCAAGATACATATTCCAGATTGGGGAGCTTCAAGGAAAAAATGTTGGGTTGCTTAAGCTTGATGAATTAGAGTTTCAAAAAATTAGTCTATATACGCTATTTTAAGTGTGTGTATTTTTCCGTTTGTAATTCTATAATTCTAGAGGTCAGACAAACACGTCTCTCTCCCAATTGTATCATTACTTCTCCTTATATATCAATAGACGAGGTAAGGATATTGCCAAACCCTCTCATTGAGTCTAATGGAGGCCTAAAGATTCCGTCTAAATTTTAAAGAGGGGAAAAAAATCAAGTAGTTGGTTGCAGGGCCGGACTTTAAGTTTTGCAGGCCTGAGTCAAAATTTAAAAATTGGGCCCTCAAATCATAGTGTGTATATATATTTTTTTTTTCCTTATAAGAATTTTTTAGAACTAAATCTATAAACTCAAAATCTAATAATAAAACGATAAACAAAATGTAATACCCAAAAATAAAGAATGCTATGAAATTTTTTTTGTAACCAAATTTGCAATAATTTTATCGGCATATGGATATATTTGAGGGGAAAAATCTACTAATGCAAAATATGATGTCAACATGAAATGACAAAATCAAGTCTACCTTAATCAATTCAATTGGTTCAATCATTACCAAAAAATGTAATAAATTAACTAATGGAATATATACATTATGTACAATGAAATTAATAGAATGACTAAAAGATCAATATCGCTTACAACTCTAATAATTATGCTGATTCGATATTGCTGGATTGGAGAGAAAGATTGGTGGTCCAAACTTTGAAAGGTTTCAATTTTCAAATTGAGGAGAAGATAGATTTAGAAGTAGACTTTTTAATTGTGTAAGTTTTTTTATTAGATGTGGACTTGGATTGTCTTGAATTGATGCTTTGATTAAACAAAAATATATGTAACACATTTTATAAAAATTTATAGGCTTTCAAATATTTTGGATCCAAGGCAGCAGCCTCTTAAGCCTCTTTTAAAGTCCGGGCCTGGACTTGGTTGCACTCCTCTAGAAACAAAGATTTTGGAAGAGAATTGAATCATTCCATGCCTGTTGTCCAGAAAATGCTCCACTTGGGTAATCCTTCTTGTAACTTGACAATCATGCTTTGCCTAAACTATTAATAATAATTAATAATATTAATTATTGAATAATTTGACTTTTGAATTGACGTGATCTTGTAGAAAATACTAGAAAGATTCTGAGACATTCACTAAGCAAACAAAAGAATAATTTTTTTGAAGTGAACAAAATGATCATAAGATCCAGTTGAATAAATTAAGATTGTTTATTAATTATGTTAATTAAAGTAGGTTCCCCGACAAAAAACATCGACACTGAATGATTAGTTCATCATTTGTCCTACGTTTTGGAGGTCCAAGTGGACATGCTCAACTTGGAATCTTGGATCAAAGCCAAAAGAGAAAAGGAAAAAAAATGAAGTTTAACTAGCAATATATAACCATTCGATCACAATATGAAATTTTCTCCTATACAAGTTTAAACTTTTAAACAAAGTGATTCAAAATTATAATTCTTGCATGCATAAATATCGTATTTGTTAAGTTATGAAGCCTAATTATTTTATTTTGTAGAGCCATATGCGGGTCGATCATAGGGAGTTGTCATTAGGATTTATTGTATCATCAAGCAAATAGATAGAGACATAGAGTTTAAGGGTGTCGATTTCTATTGTAAACTATTCTGTCAATATAGTGAATTACTATATCGGTGGAGAGAAGACATCGTCTCAAATTGAAGCGAACCTCTATAAAACTGCGTATTCTTGTGTGTCTTTTTTTTTTCTTCTTCTTTTTGTTATTCTCGGTGATATAGAATTATGATCTCTAAATGTCAACAATACCATGTAAAAAGAATCCAACTCAAAATTAATCATAAAATAATTTCTAAGTGTGTATTCCAATAAACCAAATTAAATTGAAGAAAAAATATTTATATAACCGACTTTATTGTCGTATCGTCACAACAATTCAATACTAGTTGTACAATACTTAAACCTTGTTTTATTTCTCTACATTAAAGTGGGAACTATATAAATGACTTTCTAAATGACACATTTTAAAATAGACATTTCAACTAACAACACCCCCCTTTGTCTATTATTGTTAGATTTTATAAAGAGACTTTGTTTGGACAATATTCTCAAGACAAACAGAGGATTCAATTACACGAAAAATCAAATGTTACAAGACTTACACGATTTATTTGATTAACATCTCTATTATAAAATAAAGATGGTGGAGATTTTAAATTTTACATGGTAAGGTGTAGAATACTCGACTTGACAAGACCCTATAATAGAAAAGTTTTAGTTTTATTTTTTCTTTTTTTATTATTTTTAATATTGTTTGATTCAATCTAATATTGTCTTCTAAAACACACACACACACACACACACACATATATATATATAAAAAAATTGGAATTTCCTACAACATGTTGAAGACAAAATATGCGTAACAATTTAAACTTTTAAATAGACGAATCAACGTCTCTTACATAATTCCTGTCTTTATCCTATATGAGCTTCAAATGCACAACAGGTGTATAAAATTGACTATATAATAGTACTCTGGAGAAATTGCCAAAATAAATTTCATTTATGAAAAAGCAGCCAAATCCAATACAACGAAAATTCCATACTGAAAGAGCCAAATGAGAGGTACCACACTGCAAAACTACCAACAAGGACTTTTTCAGTTGAAGTTTTTCTTCAATATCATAGATTCTATATTAAATTTCCTGCATTCAATTTTCGTCTATATATATATAAATATCCATTTCATTGTTTTCTAAGATAACTACTCATTGTAGTATATTGTATATGGAGCAGTATAATTTGATGCAGATGAAGAAGAAGCATCATGTTATGAATTTAATGAACAGTTCATGGGAGGAAGAAGCTTTTGCAGAAGACTCCATGGGTCCTCTTGGAGGATTCATATGGCCACCAAGAAGTTATTCATGCAGCTTTTGTAATAGAGAATTCAGGTCTGCACAAGCGCTTGGTGGACATATGAATGTCCACAGGCGAGATAGAGCCAAACTTAAGCAATCTCCTGATCCCAAAAATGACGTCGTTTGCCACGAAAATCATAGTCTGAATCTTCCTAATGTTAAACATCAATACGAAGCTTGCAAATATGGTACAACATCTAGCTTTTCAGCCATGTTTTATCAAGAAAATTCATTTGATCATAATTATTTGCACGTCTCTCCTTCTTCTTCGTCTTCTCCTCGTAAAACTGCTTCGGAAGAGAATACGAGGAAAGGAAAACCTATGTTACAGTACGATGATGACATGATTAGCTGCAGCAGTAAGAGGGCTAAGAAAACGGGTGTCCCATCATTGCAAATCTTTCAGAAACTGTGTTCAAGTGATGGATTTACCAATTTACAGAAAACCAGCTCCATGGAGGACATTGATCTTGAGCTCAGGTTAGGAAATCCTCCAGAAGTGAAGTAGATTATTATTCAAGATAATTTATATATGTTGTTAATTAGTAGATTTTATTTTCTGGGTGTTAATTTAAATTTGGAATTGAATTCTAGCAGACTAATCTGTAGGGTACTTGTTAACTTCAATTTATGAATTAGTCAGTGTGTTAGAAATTTCCATTATCAATATTAATTGCACTTTAAATGTTAAACATAATGCTTAATGGCAATGAAATGGGATTGGTAGTTATATGCATAAGTATGCAAATTAATGCAAGTTCATTTTTTTTTCTTCTTATTTCGTGGATATTATGACTTTGATAACGATGAAGAGCTTGGCTTTGACCCGTACCTCTTAATCCAAATTAAAACCGAAAAGTACTGGACGGATTCATAAAATTTGACTTCCAACAAGTTCTGATCGACTTATTACTAACCAGTAGTTTTGACATTAGGGTCTTCAAATCCTTTATCACTCACAAAATATAAATGAGTGCATGAACAAGTCATTAAGGTCATGTTCGGTAGAGATTTTTTCCAAAAAAATCTATTTTTTTGCCTACAATTTTTGACTTTTCAACCCTTCTTACACTACAAAAAAATTTGAAAAGTCAAAAAGTAACAAAAAAACCCATTTTCTCCCAAAAAAAACTCTACCGAACAAGCCCTAAGACAAGTACACAAAGCTCAAATTTTTCAAGTTGTTCACAACTTAATCAATACGCAGCTATTAATAAACTTATTTATAATCTTGTAAGTCTTTCAATAATACTTCTGTAGCATACACTGTCAACGCCAAGAATTTGCAGCAAGATAAGAAAAAAGATGAATTCTTGTCTGGTGTGAAAGAAGTGACAGTTATTTGACATTTAATCACACCAATAGAACTAACAATTAATAAAGAATTTCACATGGAGCCACCATTTGTACCTAGTCTATTTTTATTTTGTCCCATTTTCCGTCACGCAAGATCTTCTCATTTTTCTCTTAGAAACTTCCAAAAAACCCCACAGATCATGCCGAATCCATTCAATTATGAATTCTGCAAAAAACCGATAAATATTTGCAAAAAATACATGATTTTTCGCTTGTAACAAGAATGATGTCTCGTCATGCCATGATCACCAGAACTAGGTCTAGAAGTTCATTAGTCCTTCGTTTTCATTTGGCGAAAAAAAAAATCATCATCATTAATTTGACTAGTTTGTTTTGACCCTTTTTATGTATAAAACATATTAACGTGACAACCCACAAATATTTTCGAAAAATTTTCACTTGTAACAAGAATGAAGTCTCGTCATGCCATGATCACCAGAACTCATTAGCCCTTCGTTTTCGTTTGAAAAAAAAAAAAACAAAATTCATCATCACTTATAATTAGATGCGTTTGTTTGACACTTCAACTTATACAACATAGTAACGTGGACAACCTACATTATATTCTAAAATTGAACACAACCCTAAAAGCCTATGCTATTCAAGAAAAATGTTATCTAAAATTAACCCTACCTTACCTAATAATTAATATCTAGTTCCTAGTTTCCACTTGCACCCAAAGGTTCTTGCAGAATTCGCGGAGATTAATTTCTCATGCAACATAATTTTAATTTACTTACATTCTTTATAAGGAAATTTGATGGAACATGGCCATTGACTTAAAATTGCTAGGGCTTTCATTAATAATACTGAGAAGTTTCTGTACGTATATATATGGGGAATTAATGATACCCAGTGGATTTATAGCATCATAAGATGGTTACAGGGATACAGTTTTCAAGGGTTCTGATTTTTCTACACAGGTTGTAAGAGATCAAAATGGTCTGAAACAGGTGTTTTTTGAGTACATAAAAACTGATATTCGGTTTCTTGTATGTATAATAGTATTCCCTGCTATATCGTCTGTGCTTTTTATGAACAAGGGTTTAATGAGTAGGGTCTCATTGGAACAGAAAAAGACTGGCAATTAAGGTTCTGACAATCACCAGGACAGGATTCAAGGATGTTCAGTAATTGGCACATGGGGCATTGAAATGTCTCTTTAACTGTTGTTATCAAATAATTATGGGAAAATTGCGTCATTGATCTCCAACTTTCATTATAGTCGCACAATTAGTCTTCAAAATAGAACCGTTCAAAACTTCTCCTTTTTTCGATTTTCACTTCGAAACCGACACTTGAATGATGAGTTGGGACTAATTGTGCGATTACCCGAAGAATAATTGAAATTTCGGTGGATTTTGGAGTGTTTTCTATATCACCTTGGGGTGGGGGTGGGGTGGGGGGGGTGGGGTGGGGGGGTGGGTGAGGGAGAACTGCACGTGTGACCTTGGATGTGCAAGTCAATTAGATGATCTCATAGTTAGAAGAAGAAAGATAACAATCTTTAATACTGAGGATATTTCAAATCATCAATTGCTTCCAAGCTTGGTTATGTTGAAATTTGTAGTTTTGAAGTTAATTACACTTTCCTTCGCTTTCATTGACAATATCTAAACATTCTTTTTTGTTAGATTTCGTGCAAGTAAACTTAGGTAATTTAGAAGAAATCAATTAAGTTTACTAGGTTTCTCTACCTCGATGGGCATCCTAGTCATTGTTTTGTATATATAGGGTGACTTTTAAATGAGATTTTAACTTAGATAAGAGTCAAATAAAATATTTAGATCCATATATAAAAATTGTCTAGTGCCATGTATCAAAACTTTACACACACACACACAAAAATGTCTATATGTAAAGGGTCGTTTCAAAAATAAGATTTAAATGAATAGGTCCTTTCTAATGCTTTATGATTTTAGATGAAATGATTAACAAGTAATTTTGAGTGGAATGATAAATCAGAATTGGGAAAATAGTATAGAATCTTTGAATTTTTTAAATTTCAAGATTTGGATTAATTTAGAGTACTTTAATTCAACCTTGTGTAAGTTTTCATCCAACTAATTATTATTTGCTTAAATTTCAAAAAGGGAAAACATTTTTTAATGAAACAGGAAATTATGACCATGTTCAGGACGTTAATTTTTCTTGAGATGAAGTAATTGAAGTAATTGACTTTCTCTTCTTCATTTAAGAAATTTAAAATTTGGACGGGACACTCTAAAAATAAAAAAAACGTATAAAAAAATATAAAAAATATTGAATTGGTCCGTTGAACATTGCTATACTGTCCATATGGAAAATGACTATTCAAATATATGTTGATTAGGTTTTTTTTTTTTTTTTAATCATTTACACTCGGTTGACTAGCTACATGCAAGATTGGATTTTGAGGAATTAAAAAAAAAAAAAAAAAATCGACATGGTCTAAAAATTATATTGGAAAACGTGACATGACCAAACAAAAAGCACACAAGACAAAATGACAGGCGGAATTATCACTAGAGTTCAAAGGCCTTAACTCACCACAAAGTATAGATTTAAACTTTTTTTTTTCCTTTTTCCAAACACATTTATAATCACATATTTCATAGAATCCAAGTTAAATTTATACATAAATATTTAATTATAATTACATAATTAAAGAACTCAAGACCATCATGTTAAATTATCAAGAGTATGTGTATTGAGGCTGAATTCATCGTCCACATCCAAATTTTTTTAGTGCTCAACGAGATCTCACTCCAAGACAGGGGATAGAGGAGAAAAGCCAAGTTATTGAATAATTTGACCTTGGAGACTTAACATTATATATAATATTATTTATATACTAGTTAATTAGGTTTCATCAACCCTAATTAGACTACTATTAGGCTTCTATTCATTACAGAGTCAATACCAATAAATATTTCTAGAATCCAATAAACAAATCACTTATATGGCTCCATTAAATTAGATAACTCATAATATAATAGTATTTTAATATGTAACTCACATAAGAAATAAAAGCCAATAATCTCCCACTTGGGCTATATACATTATTCGAAATAATTATATTATGTAACTTTATGTGTACACAAAAATATTATCTTGCCTTGAAACATTTCTTTAGTTACAATCTGGTCCATCTACTATATCAGCATGAGATCAAAGCGGGTTTCGTTACACACGTATTGGTAATTGGATCCATCAATAGTCACTACACCAACATATTCAATGACATAGATCAAGTATGGATGTGTGGCATGGAAATTACATGCAATGTGATTTGAAACATGCTTATTTCCAACTGTTTCAACTTTATTATTTAGTGAAATCATACCAAAGTTTTCCAATCTTAATGTTAAACCACAAATGGAAAGACCAAATTCGTAGATTGAAAACAATCAATATACTTTATTTTGCATAAAATAATCATAAAGTATGTCACTACTAAAAAGCATAAAAATACAAACTATCACTAAACCAGCACATCGTTAAACAATTCAATACATTGGTGAGCGGATTTGCAATCATGGAGTTTGTGCCAATATGCTCTATAGACTCTTGAATACTCTGAACCATCTCTTTATCAACAAGAAACTTGATATCTATGTGCTTTCAACTTTGTTGAGCTTCTGTTATTTTTGAATACATTATAGTCGATTTATGGTCACAATATATCTTCAATGGTCTTTTAATACCATCCACAACATGCAGACTAGTGACAAAATTTCGTAGCCATATCCCACGATTAGATGCCTCATAACAAGCTATGAACTCAGTTGTCATGGTGGATGAAGCTATGAGTGTCTTCTTTACACTTTTCCAGTATATAGCTCCTCCTGCCAGCAGATAAATATAGCCTAACATGAATATCTTATTGTCTTAGCATATAGCAAAATCAAAATCAAAATCAAAATACCCAATGATCTCCAAAGATCTGACTTCCAAAATTTGAGCATGAAATCTTTTGTTCTCTATAACTAGCGACATAACCCTTTTGACTGCTTTCCAATAATCCATCACAGAGATAATCAAATATCTGCCTAATAATCCTATTAAGAATGATATATCTAGATGCGTACATACTTGAGCATACATAAGACTCTATATAGCCAACGCATAAGGAATATTTTGTATTTCTCTCACCTCAACCTCATTCTTAGGGCGTTGACTGATGCTGAACTTATCTCCTTTAGCAATGGTCATATCTCCCAATCCACAATATCTCATGCCGAATTTGCTAAGTACTCTTTCGATATAGCTCTTTTGTGATAAACCCAAGGATACCCTGAGAGCAATCTCGATGTATGTGTATGCCTAATACAAAAGAAACATACTCAAGATCTTTCATTTCAAAATTCTTAGTTAGAAATCTCTTGGTTTCGTAATAATAAGTCTATAGCAATATATCATTGATATATAACACCAAGAAGATATATTTACTCCTCACGAACATAGTATACACAATCATCATTTATCATAAATTCAAATGAGATAACGACTTGATGAAATTTGTGATACCATAGATGAATTTCTTGAGACCATAGATGAATTTCTTCAGTCTGCATACAATTTTCTTTAGATTATCAAACACAAAGTTTTCTGGTTGTACCATATATATCGTTTCATTAATGTTACCATTGAGAAACGCAATCTTTATATCCATCTTATGTACCTCATAATCAAAATGAGCTACAAGTGTCATTATAGTCCTGAAAGATTCTTTCAATGAAACCTAAGAGAAAGTCTATTTATAATCAATGCGTTCTTTATGAGTGAAACCATTGACAACAAGATTAAACTTATATCTCTCAACATTGCCTTTTGAATTCTTCTTGGTCTTAAATATCAATTTGTAACCAATGGGGCTTCGCACCGCAGCAAACAATTCGACGAGATCCCAAACATCATTGTTTTTCATGGATTTCATCTCATCTTTTATGGCATCAATCCACTTTTGAGAATTAGAACTCTGTTTGACTTGATGGAAGTTGATTGGATCATCTTCCACCACTCCTATGTTAACCTCATGTTCTTGAAAAAAGATGATATAGTTGTCCAGAACCGCACTTTTCATTTATCTAGTGAATCTTCTCAATGACATTTATTCTTGAGGTTGTTGAGCTTGTTCATTAGAAGCAACTCCTTCATTTTATATCAGAAGCTCATAAATATTGTATGGATAATCCAGATTCGTATCTTGAACAATGTTAAGAATTGAAGTATGATCTTTGTCAATAACAATAGCAGGAAGAAAAAAACGAATTCTTCTCCAAAGACAACGTCTCTAACCTTATCTCTCATTCTAAGCTCAACATCCTCAAAAATACCTAGTTGAGGGATCATAGAATTTGTAACCCCTTGACCGTTCTTGTTATCTAACAAAATAGCAACTTACAGTTCTTAAGTCCAGTTTCTTTTCATTTGACATGTAAGGCCTTGCCTCGGTTGGACAATCCCAAATATGCAAATGTCTAATACTAAGCTTCTTACATGTCCAAAGTTCATAAGGAATTTTAGCTACTACTTTGCTTGGAACCCTGTTAAGGATGTATGCTGCAGTCTTTAATGCTTCTCTCCAGATGGATTCTGGTAAAGAAGAATAACTAATCAAGTTTCTTACCATGTCCTTAAGCGTCATATTTCATCTCTCAGCAACACCATTCATGGTAGGTTTGCCTGGCATTGTGTATTGTGGGACAATACCGCATTCTTCTAGGAACTTTGTGAAAGATCCTGGACGTTGTTCACCAGATCTGTCATATCTACCACAGTATTTACCACCACGGTCAGATCTGACGTCTTTAATCTTCATTTCAAGTTGATTTTCAACTTCATCTTTGAAGGCCTTAAAAACGTCAAGTGATTGAGACTTCTCATGAATCAAATATAGGTAGCCATAACATGAATAACCATCTGTGAACGTAATAAAATATTGTTGGTCATTCCAAGAAGCTATAAGGAATGATCCGCAAATATCAGTATGAATTACTTCTAAGATGTCAGAACTTCTGTTGACACCTAATTTCTTAACGTTTGTTTGTTTTTCCTTTATATATTTAATACAGACTTGAAAATGTGTCGGATCAAGAATTCCATCAGACACAAATCTCTCAATTCTCTATTTAGAGATATGTCCTAAGTGCTTGTGCCACAATACAGCGGAATCTTCATTGGTTAATTTGGGTTTTGTACCACGTGAGTTGGTATGCAATATTTCATTAAATGAGACAATTGTATCCAATAAATATAGATTATCATTAAAATATAAAGAACCAGTACCAATAAGATTCGAATTACAAAAGAGACTAAATTTATTATTTTCAAATGAACAACAATAACCTAATTTGTCCAATGCACGAATAGAAATTAAATTTCGTCTGAACGATGGAACGACGGTGCTATATAAGTCTCTTCCAAATTCAAGTAATGATCAATCCTTAATAATAACCTTCAAACCGAAAAACCCGAGTCCTATAGCCTCAACTCGATTCACTAATTTTTTGTGGTTTCGATTTGACGATTTTGTCGGTTCGTCCCGCCCACATACCCACATAGATGAATCTTTCATTATCATTTAGTTGTCGTCTCTACAGGCAACCTTGCATAGACACACTTATGTGAGTGGTAACACTAGAATCCATCAACCAAGTGTGTATATGTATAGAAGCTAAATTAACTTTCGAACAAACCATAGCAAGAAGCATACATTTCTTAACACGCCATGCAGCATAGTTGGGACATTCATTTTTCATGTGTCCACACTTCTTGCAAAAATAACATGTGAACTCCTTATCCTGCTTCTTTTGATCTTTATGTTGTGGTGCCCCAACTGCAACTTCCTTTCTTCTTTTCATTTTCTTGTTTTGAAGAGTAGTTGATAAGTTAGTACTTTAAGTACTCACACGTTTAAGTCTTTTCTCTCTTGCACACAGTGAGATATGAGCTCATTAAGAGTCTATTTATCCTTTTGAGTGTTGTAACTAACTTTAAATTGACCGTATTGTGCAGAAGAGAAATCAAAACCAGATTTACGAGCAAGTCATCAGACAACTTAAACTTTAGTGCCTTCAGTTTAGAAGCGAGATTAGACATTTTTATAATGTACTCCCTTATGTTCTATTTTCCTTTATATCTCACTAAAACAAGGTGATACTTGTTTCAACTTTTTCATTTTTGGCAAAGCGCTTTTCAATTACCTCAATGAATATCTTAACATTTTTCTCCTTAGACATAGCACCCCTAAATATTTCTAGAATGGAACGTTTCATGATCATAAGACATCTGTGGTTAGAACGGTCCCATTTTTCCAAGTCCTTTTTATCATCAATGGAACTTTCATCAATGAGAGTAGGATGTCGTTCTATCTGAATGGTAAGATCAAGATCCATGCAATCGAAAACAATCATAATGCTTTCTTTCCAATTCTTGAAATTTGTGCCATTAAGCACAATGATGGAATTAATGTTGGTAGAATATCAATCAATAAGCATTTCTTTGGATTGACTTATTGTTCACATGAAAACTTTATAATTGTCACATATTTATTACCACATGTATGTCTATCATTTGGCCAAACAGTAATCTTCTTTTGGACTAGTCATTGCTCGCATAAACAACTAACACACACATCTGAAAATGGGGTTACTTTGGCAACGTATCGTTTCAATTTATTTATTTAGAATTATAAGACAATTAATTCAAGAATTTGAAGATATTTTAGGGACTAAATTTGAAATTTTCAAACTTTAAAGGCCTAAGATTATAAAAAATCTTAAACTTGAAGGACCTAAGATTTAAAATTCAAAACTTTAAGGACTAAATTTTAAAATTCAAAACTTAAAGGGCTTAATTTCAAAACTTCAAACCTTTAAGATCCAAGATTTTAAAATATGATAACTAAAGGAATTGAATTAAAATTGCACCATAATCTTTGAATTTATCAAATTTACATATGAGGTCCCATTTCTAAAAAAATACAGTAGCTAAGGTTTGAAACCCTAGCCGCCAATCATCGTCGCCGCCCCTCCAGATCTGACGGGAGATAGTTCGTTCGATGCAACGCTCGTGGCGTTACAACTGTCGAAATATGAGCTCTCCTTTTTTTATTCTTTAATTGTAGATCTTTATTTACCTCAACAAAACAAGCTAAAAATAATTATATTCACACATAAAGATTTCTACAAAAAAAATAAAAATAAAATCTTTATAGTCATATTTATCCAAAATCAAAACATGTATGAAAGACCCTAATAATTTGGCATGATTTCGTGCTCGATACCACTTGTTAGATTTATACATAAATCTTGAATTATAATTACATTATTAAAGAACTCAAGATCATCATATTAAATTATCAAGAGTATGTGTTTGGGAAAAATACTTGATCATCGTGTTGAAATTAAAAGATCATATCTTCCACAGCCAAATTTCTTTAGTTCTCAACGGAATCTCGCTCGAAAAGTCAAGCTATTGAATGATTTGACTTGGGGACCCAACCATATAATATTTATTATATACTAGTTAATTAGGTTCTCATCAACCCCAATTATACTAATATTAAATTTCTACACATTACAGATTCTATATCAATAAATGTTTCTAGAGCCTAATCAACGAATCACTTATTTGGCTATATTAAATTAGATAGCATATAATACAATTGTATTTTAAATATGTAACCCACATAAGAAATAAAAACTAATACCTATAACTTTTATTAATTTTTTAACCATACATTTCACCAAAATTTTTTAAAATTTCTTTAAAAACTACTTTTAAACTCTACCATACATGTACTAAATAACAATAAGACAAGTGGTGTGAAAAATAATTAAGAGGACAGAGCATACCATGGACCCTCGCTTTGCGAAAATGGGCTATAACATAAAAATATAATTTACTTCATAAAACTTGTTCAATTTTTTTTAACTCATAAAATTGGCTTGAAAAATATTTATTTGGCCGAGAAATTCTAAATTTTTGCCCACTCTATAATCAATTTCTGGTTGCTACCAACTACTAAATAGCATAAGGTGAGGTTAATTCTTAATTAAGAGGACATGACCAAACAAATCAAAAAATCAAAAACAAACTCTAACATGACACAATAACAAGAAGTGGGGTAGTGACCAACTCATTACAAAACAAAGTTTACCACAACATAATTGTAAGAAATATTTTTACAATTATTAAAATCTTTTCTTTATCACATATACTCACACAAAAATCTTCATCGTTGATCTCAAACTCTTGTTCCTAAAGTGAAACCTATCTACATTATATCCTTAAATTTTGCTTAAACCACAAGGTATATCAAAACCCTATGTTTTCTACAATGATCATGTTCCTTCTTGAACATAATTTGCCACTACGGATCGGATAGTTGATGCAAATTGTGTTTTTTTTAGTGAACAATACGTGTTACTACAATCCAACATACTAAATATTTCTTTGAAGTAATTTTTTGTTACTTATAAATGACGTCAAGCACTTTAAAATATTTATTTGGCCGAGAAATTCTAAATTTTGCCCACTCTATAATCAATTTCTAGTTGCTACGTACCAACTACTAAATAGCATAAGGTGAAGTTAATTCTTAATTAAGAGGACATGACCAAACAAATCAAAAATCAAAAACAAACTCTAACATGACACAATAACAAGAAGTGGGGTAGTGACCAACTCATTACAAAACAAAGTTTACCACAACATAATTGTAAGAAATATTTTTACAATTATTAAAATCTTTTCTTTATCACATATACTCACACAAAAATCTTCATCGTTGATCTCAAACTCTTGTTCCTAAAGTGAAACCTATCTACATTATATCCTTAAATTTTGCTTAAACCACAAGGTATATCAAAACCCTATGTTTTCACAACAGATCATGTTCCTTCTTGAACATAATTTGCCACTACGGATCGGATAGTTGATGCAAATTGTGTTTTTTTTTAGTGAACAATACGTGTTACTACAATCCAACATACTAAATATTTCTTTGAAGTAATTTTTTGTTACTTATAAATGACGTCAAGCACTTTAAAATACTTATAAACATCTAAAAAATATTAAATTATATTGTTTATAAGCTAATAGTGAAAATTGAAATAAATATAACTTCTCACATAAATTTTATTCCACCAAATAACATGCCAAATAAAAATTGGTATACAATCCATCGAAGAGTACAATCCCGAATGAGAAATAGGAAAAGATGCTAGTTCGTGTGTTGTCTTATTCCTACTTCTAATAATAAAACGACAAGTACCACATCTCACATCTTATAACATATCAACAAGCAGTGAATTATTAGAGGTAAAATAAAAGTCAGAATTGATCCTTTGGAATACGGTCGCATTCTGTCTCGCTCCTTAGCAAAAATAAGTCCCTCGAGCAAAGCCATAGCCTAAGCCGTCGTTGCTCGATCGAACCAGCTTGGATAGCTTGAGCAACGTCAATATACACCGATGGAGGTCGCATAATGCCTCGTTGCACCCCCACAACACCCTATTCGCCCAAATTCAGACCATCTGAACTCATCAATTAACTTTCTAGAAATGTTGACTGTACAATAAAAATAATTTATATTGTTTTCTAATATGAGCAAACATTTCCTTTTAATTTAAGTAAGGCCATAATGTGGGTAACAATTATTCCTATTTCCTTTTGTTAGTCCATTGGGCTGTTTGTGCTTGTAGGCTTCGGTCTTCAATTATTTAATCGGCCCACTTAATTATTCAATGGATTATACTACATTCGTGTCTTAAAAACTAATAATTGTAGGTCTCTTTCAAAGAGTTTAATTTGATTTTGCCTTAAACCGATTTTGCTGCTTGCAATTAGGCATTGATAACATGTTTGGCCAAGTTAAAAATGACTTCTACTTATTTACTACCAAATTTATATTCTAGTAGAAATAATAATAAAATTCATTTTAAATAAAGGCAGGTAATAAGCACATTTCGTCATTATCATTTGTTCTCATTGACTAAAACGTTTCTATCGTTTGGATTTTGACATTTGTACCTCTAAATAAATGTTTGTTTGTTTGTGAAAAATGCATCTGCCTTCTACATTCATTAATATTTGCCGTTAAAATTAACAAAAGAGTTAATTTGCACAAATAAATCTAAATGAGAGAGATGATTTGAGCAAAAAATAGTGAACGATATGAAGATTTTGCGCACACAAATATTTAAAGCCAGATTTTGGGTATTCAACAATTATAAAATTCTCCACAAACACATAAAATCACATAAATTGTAATATCGTTTTCTCTCATTGTACAAAATGTCCATATCGTCAAGGCACAAAAATCTACTTTTCTCACCTAACCCAACAACATTATATATTATATATGTATACATATATTTTTATGAGAACAATTATATGCAAATTCATACATACAATCTCTTCTTGCATGGTAGAACAACAATGGATCGTCACTTATGTAGATGTGGAACGAAAATTGAGATCAAGACCTCGTGGACACAAGCCAATCTTGATATACGCTTCTTTATGTACTAACGTCATTTGGTAATTACTCTCGTACAATTTTATTTTTTCAATCTGTGCCTTTTTTTATTAACATTTGAAATTAAAAAATTTGTATAGCAAAATGGAGGTTGTGGCTTCTTTGCCTGGTGTGGCTGTCTATATGTCCCAGACCTATGAAGAAAATACATGGTTTGCTTAGATCCAAGAATGCGTATGAATAACAATTGTTGAATTTGTAGAAAGCGAAGAAATTGTTCAATTTTAGAACATAGTGTTTAGGTTTTGTGTGTTGGTTGGTTATAATGTAGGTTATAAAAGCTACATCTTAAAGTGTTTATAATATATTTTATGGCATACATTTATTTGAATGTGTCAAGTTTTTAGAAAGTTTATGAGTTTCTTTCACTATGTTTAAGAGTAATATTAGAATGTATTGTAACTGTTTGTGTGGAAATGTATAGTTGCTGGAAGAAAAAGATCCAAAATCTGGTTAAACCTTTGTGTGCACAAAACGTTCATATCGTTCACTATTTTTTTTTGGTGTGCAAATCATCTCTCTCGTTTAGATTTATTTGCGCAAATTAACCATTTTGCTAATTTTAACGATAAGTGTTAACGGATATGGACGGCGAGGACTTTTTCACAAAGATACATTTATTTAGGAGTCCAGGTATCAAAAATCAAACGATAGAAACGTTTTACACAATGAAAGCAAACAATATAAATGAAATATTCTAATTACCCTAAAGTATTATCTGCCCAAGAAATTATATTATTTTCAAGATAAATGTGCCTTACAAAAATCCTAATAATCCACGACATCACATTTGAGCTACTAAATATGTATTATTAATTTTCATTATGAATATTTCGTACCTCCACCCGACCTCACCTCATCTTAATCACCGAACACATTGTGATTTAATCAATAATATTTTTATCTTTAGTTTGTTGGTATACATAGTAGTCTCACCCAATCCATAACTTTGACGTCATTGCATTTTCAGCGTCTTTGATATGTTGCAAAACTCGAGCATACGATAGAGGATGGGGGGATTGGAATTTTATTTTTCCTTTTTCTCATTTGCTTAAAAAGAAGAAGATAAAATTATGGAATTTCTATAAATAAAATAATTAGGTTTTGTTTGATTTACTTACCTAAAGTCAAAGTCAAAGTCAACAATCAATTTTAACTACAATTTTTTTAATTCACAATTTTTATCAACTTTTCAATCATACATTACATTAATTTTTATCAAAATTTACAAAAAAATCTAACTTTTAGCAAAAATGAAACAGGTACTTAGTGTTTGTTTCATAAAATGTGATGAAAATAAAGATAAGGGTAACTAGGTTCACACAACAATTTTGTCTTTATTGCACAACAATTTAATTTCAATGAAGGTCTCAACTTTTGCTCGTCATTGTACTTATGTCTTGAACTTTTTTATTGCATTCTTATTTTCAATCTTCTATGAATTAACACGTCTTATTTTTTATTATGGTTTCCGTCCAAAAAATCTGTTATGAGAATATACAAAAACTTATATGCCCCTCATATTTTAAAATAAAAAATAATGATAATAAATACAAAAGTTTGAGAAAATATTTGTTCCTCATTGCAAAAAACACTAATGAAATATTTGGATAGAAAACGTCATCAGGAACAAGATGTGCTAATTAATTAAATGTTGAAGATAAAAATGTGATGAAAATAATTAAAGACATAAGTAAAACAATGAACAAAGAAATAAAAATGTGATGAAAAAAAAAAAGAATAGTAAATATAATTACCCAAAAATTTGTAAAACTAATTAGCAATTTACACGTGGCCGTGGTTTGAATATTAGAAAAGGTCAAATCACAAATTTTTCCTTTTTGAAAATAAGTGGGAAAGTCGAGGACATATGTGGAGGTGTTAGTACGAGGTTTTTGAAAGAATCCGAGGATTGCGTGGAAGTATGTCCGAAAGCACTACCCCGTGTTCGACGCTACTTTGTTACTCACAAACACAATTCAGCCTTTTCCGTACGTCAAATATCTGATGCACTTGCAAGTTGCACCCAAATCAATGTCACTTTTTTTTTTTTTTTTTATTTTGTACACATCAATTTTTTAATCTAAAAAATCTACAAATTAATACATCTTTTATAGCTTAAATTCCTCTTCAACTTGATATTTCTTTTTCTTTGTGTTTAAATTAATGTTTCAACTCATCCTAATTAAATTTGGTAGCTTCATAGATTTACAATTGGTATCGTAAAATAAGTTAAAAGACATGTCGATCTAATCTAACTTCAAATCATATTGAATTTTAGTACCTTGTTTCTTTAATAATTTTGAATACAGATATGATGACTATATTGACTCCGTAATCAGAGGTCCCTACTCTCCACTTCTGCACCACTTTCTCGTGAATGATGATGTGACGAGTAGTTAATACAATATCTTTTTTATCCAGTCCTTTCATAATTAAGATTGTAACTCTTCACTTTTTTTATTCTATAAACACAAAAAACTTAGGCCCTGTTCTCTTTGGTGTTTTCAACCCGTTTTCTATTTTGTGTTTTTGAAAATAGTCAAAACGTGTTGTCTTTATCATTTTCAAAAATGCATTTTGAAAACACAAAAAAAAATTACAAAGAAAACGCAAAATGCCTTTTTTTTTTTTTTTTTTTTTTATCATTTTGGGCGTTTTGTGACCAAAATGAGTTGCTGCACGTTTTGGCCGTTTTGGTCAGCGTTTCGAATCCTGCCTGCCATTTTTTTTTTCCGCTGGTGAAAAAACTTTATAATTTAACCATGTCCCGCGTTTCTTTTGACAAATGGTGTCTGCTTGTCCAACTGGTCAGATGTATGATTTGGAAACAAAAGGTCAAAGGTTCAAATCCCACCCCATGAACATGTTTTTGAATTCTTTTTAAATATTTTGAATTGTTTTTAATTTCATAATTAAATATTTTTAATTCTTTTAAATGTTTTTATTCCATAATTAAATGTTTTTATTTATTTTTAATTGTTTTTAATTCCATAATTAAATATTTTTAATTCTTTTGAAATGTTTTTAATTCCAAAATTAAATATTTTTAATTCTTTTAAATGTTTTTATTCCATAATTAAATGTTTTTAATTATTTTTAATTCCATAATTCCATATTTTTAATTATTTTTAATTATTTTTAATTATTTTTAAATATTTTTAATTTCATAATTAAATGTTTTTAATTGTGTTTACATGTTTTTAATTCCAAGTTTAAATTAATTTTAATTGTTTTTAATTCTAAGTCCAAATTTCTCAAAAAATTCAAGTAAACGCATTTTCAAGTTTTCTGTTTTCAGAAACAATTTTCGAAAACACAAAAAAAAACGTATTTTCAAAAATCTCAAAACAAACACTCAAAACACAAAACACAAAATAAATTCAAAACTCAAAACACAAAACTCAAACGCAAAGAGAACACTACCTTATAGTTCGTTCTCTTTGATATTTTCAGTTTTCATTTTTGTAAAATACTCAAAACTTGTTTACTTTCATATTTTTGAAAATGTATTTTCGATAACAAAGTTAACTTTATAAAACAAAACTCAAAACACATTTTAACATTCAAAACACATAAAAAAATTATTTAAATAAAAATTCTAAATTCTTTAGAAATAAAAATTCTAAAATACTAAACAAATAATTCAAGTTCTATTGGTTATTTAAACAATTAAAAAAATAGATTAAAATTGTCAGTCTACATCATCAATTTTTGTTTTTTATTTCCTATTTTGTTTATTATTTATGTGTATTTTATTTTTGTAACAAAAAAATATTGTAAGTTCCACCAACTTTAAAAATATTACTTGATAATATAGTAACATAAAATTGTTCTATTTTATTGAATCATCAAATTCATTGAATAAAATGTCATAAAATAATTTCTTAAAATTTCAAACAAAATGTGTTTGTTAGTTTTTTGTTTTCAAAAATAATTTTTTAAAATGACAAATTAAATGTGTTTTTAACAATTTCAAAACAGACTTTTAAAACGGAAAATTAAAAATAAATTTAAAATTCAAAACTAAAATGCAAAGAAAACATGCCTTTGATGCTTTATCGAAATTTGAACTTAAAGTTAGATTTTGTTATCTCTAACCAATTAAGATTGAAGGTATCTTATAACTAGTCTTTCTCAAGGCCTTTGACATCATCATCCGCAATGCAAAAGTCACACTGTTATAGTTCAACATACTAGAAAAGAGAAATTATATAATTGCAAGGGATTTGATGTCATTTTCTAAAACTTAAAATAATTAAATTTAGTTTTAATTTTAATTTAAAAATAGTGAACATTGACGAGTGACAATGATAACAATTCTGACTCACACACGTAGATCTTAACATTGTTCGTCATAGCAATTTGTTGTGCAAAAATTATAAAATTAAAACAAACACGAACATCGGATATAACGTGTTAAACCTTGAAGGAAAATATCTACGAGCCCCCATGCCATGATAAAAATAATCTACTAATAATCTTGATTAAAAATACAATACTATCCAATTTTTATAATTTCACAAAATTATCAAAATAACAATCAAAAAACTTCGATCAACTTTCGTTTGATACTTGTTCTTTTGACTTATAATTTCACAAAATTATCAAAATAACAATCTAAAAAGCCCGCATAAACCTCGCCTAGGCTTCACCTATGCTTGAAGCTCGACCTCCACGCCTAGCCACGCATCACGCACACTACAAGAAACGTTGCCTATAGCGACGACAAAAGTCATCGCTATAGGTCGAAAAGTCGCTGCTATAATGTTATAGCGACGACTTTGTCGTCTCTATAAACTAGTAGGTATAGTTTTATTACGACGACATTTTGTCGTCGCTATAATTGTCGCTTCTTTAGCGACGACTTTGTCGTCGCTATAGGAGTCAAATTTTTAATAATTAAAAAATAATAACTTATTTAGTTGGTGGACCATTGATCCGAATTATCAATTATGGGCTTGAAACCCGACCCGTCGAAGGCCCGACCCGAATTGTCTAGCATTTTTATTCTAAATTGATTTTATCATGATTCGAACCCTTAACCTAAGGGTTGTGAAGATGCAACCTAACCATTAGAGACAAATAAATTCTTGTGATTATATTTGTTTTTATAATATATATTGGTTCAATGAGCAACATTTTCTATAATTGTTTATAAAGTAAAAATAAATAAATATTTTTGAAAAATCAAATTCCACACCTAAGATTTCAAAAAAAAAAAACCTCACATATAGAGACGATAATGTCGCCGCTATAGGTAGATTTTTATCGCCGCTATAGTTAAAGAAAAAAGCGGCAAAGCTTCCCACCATCTTCCCACCTATAGAGGCGACAATGTCGCCGCTATAGGTAAATTTTTGTCGTCGCTATAGTTAAAGAAAAAAAGCGGCAAAGCTTCCCACCATCTTCTCACCTATAGAGAGACGACAATGTCACCGCTATAGGTAAATTTTGTCGTCGCTATAGTTAAATAAAAAAAAGCAAAGCTTCCCGCCATCTTCTAAAACAAAAGTGACGACAAAATCTACCTCGGAGGCGACAAATGTCGTCGCTATATGTCTTACTACACTATAGCGGCGACATGAGTTTGTCGTCGCTACATACGCTATTCTATAGCGACGATATAATAGTCGCCGCTATTTGTCGTCGCTGTTGCCACTATTTCTTGTAGTGGCATCGCCCTCGCCTTACCCTTGCCTCGCTCTCGCCTAGGACTCGCCTAGGTCCGAAAAGCTTGAAGCTCGGCCTCCACGCCTAGCCACGCTTTACGCTTTTTAGAAGATTGATTTTTATTAGAAACTAGAGCTCGATTTTGAAGTGTAATTATTATTATTTTTTAACTAGTAGTCTCTCTCCAAAAAATTATAACTCCGCTCCTGCCTAGAACTATTTTTAAATATTCAAATCGAATAGGTCAATGGTTGAAAAAATCAATTATATTTCTTGTGAGTTCACACGCACGTCATGATACAATTGTGAACTCTTGGTAAATTTCCAAAATTACAGATTTTCGAA
Source organism: Forsythia suspensa (assembly GCA_023638005.1). Classification (NCBI taxonomy): domain Eukaryota; kingdom Viridiplantae; phylum Streptophyta; class Magnoliopsida; order Lamiales; family Oleaceae; genus Forsythia; species Forsythia suspensa. The sequence goes on from CM042666.1 coordinate 34,770,622, forward strand.
ATCTTATATATTTATTGCTTTTCCCACTCTTGAATCTCTTGCCTATTGAAATTTATTGAGAAAAAAAAAATTGTTGCATTGGCTCTATCTCCAATGCTACATTCTACTTTGAATGTCTAGTTGATGTGGTGATGAGGTAGAGATGACAAAACTCACGTAGCAGTATTTATTATAAAAAGTCGTCCAACTGACCTCTAGTTTTAGACATCCTGTTAGACGACCGTCCACCCATATTTTCATTAAAATGTATTTATCTCTCTCAACTATTTCTTCTTTCTATTTTCTCCTTCCACTATCTCCCTCCTTATTTATTTTCTTTCTCTTGCCACGTAGATTATTTAGAAATTGTCTAGCATTGGAGATGCTCTTACTCGATGCTCTTACTCTACACAATTTTTGTCCATATTTCTAATATATTTTAAATCAAATTTGACTCTTTATAAGGGAATTGTTTTCAAGAAATCAATTAGAACGTTGAACAACATTTTACATTTATACATATCTCTTCATCTTCTTGGTTGAGTGATCTTGGTTTTGCTTCTCAGATTTTTAAGTGAAATTGTATTTTTATGAGGAGCGTTTATTATAACTAATTTTTATTTTATCGAAGCTTCAGATTCGTAGGTTCTAAGAAGGGTTTCGAATTGACTCAAACGCGTGCATAAATTTGTAAATTGAACACAACCTATTCAACTCTCTTTCTAAATTAATTTTTGCCTAAGTCCCGACTTAATAGATACAACTGAGTAGAACTCTGGATTAATAAGAATACAAAACGATAGGTACGCAAAGAAGATAAGCTATAAGATAAGATAATAAAGATCAGATTTATCTCTAATATTTCAACCTTATCTAAATCAAATCATACTGAGATTATTCCGCAGTTGTGGAGTTGGATTTTTTTTTTTTGAACAAAATATTGATTTCTTATTGTCGGAAGTGAGACCGAAATTCGTTGATTCACCGACCAAAATTCGTTGATTCACCTACTTACAGAATTCTCGTTCACATAAATATTTTGAAAACTAACATGCGGAAAACTCATAAATCGGAGAACACCCAGATATCAATAATATAAAATTCATCGCTCACTCAAATTTTCAAGTATCGTAGAAGAAATATGACCTTAACATTACCACGCTCACAATATTTACTTTTATACAAACCGAACCATATAGAAGTAGAATTGGGATATATTATAAATTCATTAATTATTTTATTTTTAAAAAGAAATTAATTTGGAGCTCTCTTGGTTAATGGTGATATTAATTTAGGCAACTGGTTTTGACAGGTTTATCTCGTACATCTCCTGCTTCGCTGCTATATATGCCATAACATTAATTGCATCTGAGTGGATGTTTCTATGCCCTGAAAATGCACCTAGCCTTTATATTTTAATTTAGAAGAAAACACTCACAAAAAATAAATATATGTATATGACTTCACTAGTATTATTTTTTTTTTATCGAACTTCACTAGTATTATTATTACTTGATAAATAGGCATTAGGCAATATGTAACATTGAATTCGTTACAAAATTATCTTACTAATAAACACTCGTCCAACATATATAGGTAGAGTGAATTAAACAACGGTCCAACTATTATTGTAATTTCGTCAATTTCTTTTTGTCATCTTGTGTAAACAAGCGAAGTTCTCAATAGAAAAAGTGTTGTGAAATGAACGATGCATATTTAATGTTATGAAAAGAAAGGTTGTCATCTCCATGTGGGGTCGTTTGAGCAATTTTGAGATGTATAAATTTTGAGTATGTTTGATAAAGAATTTTGTAGATTATAAGTAGTTGGTCCTACGAAATGTGTGGATAAAAAATAAATAAAAGTTATGGATCCAACGAAATGTGTGAATAAAAAGTGAATAAAAACTGTGAGTCTCTACAAAATGTATGGATAAAAATGATGTTTAATCTGTTTATAAATATTTATAAGTATTGACAAACATAGTCATAATTCTATTCTAGGTCGACTATTGTATAAAGATGTAATCATTAAAAGCAGGAAAAATAATAAAGGAGATAAAGATAGAATACTGAATTAAAATATAAAAATAAATTTGTTTTCGAAAAAATAATAATAATATCAGAACAATAATGAGAGGAAGAGAAGGGAAAGAAAATAATGACATTTTAAAGAAAAGTTTGATAGTTTCGAGATATATAGCCTAGTCGTTTGTCTGAGGTAAACACTTTTTTAGCTCATATTCTCATAATGGCATGTCATCTTTTTTATTTTTTTTTCATTATATTATTTTGTCTAATTTAATTTAAATATGAGTAGAACATTACTATCATACAAACCTCGTAAACTTGTAAAAATCACTACACTTTTTATAAATTGAGACGAATAAATTGTGATTAATCCTTACATTGATGGATATTAATGCGACCAATTTGTCATTGAAGTTTCATTGAGATTTACAAATTATTTTAGTCATAAAAATGGAAAGTTAAAGAAAATTCAATCCCTCCAAAAAAATAAGTAAAATTTTTGCAATTTTTTTTATTAATTCTTATGGAAATTTTTATTTTTCTAAGAACTTTTTGTATAAATATGAATTTTCTAATTCTTCTTCTCTCCTTTCTCATTTTACACAAAACATTCATTGTATAAAGAAAACAAAACATTCATTGTATAAACTCTAAAAATCATTTATTTAATTTATTAGTTTATTGAGTAAATTTTCAAATTCCAAAAAAATAAAAATAAAGTATTATTATTAAATTAGACTTGAGCTTGAGATAGGTACATATGAAAATACATTAGACTTGACAAGAAATCACAAAAAGATAGAACCTAGGAGTCAAAGTACTAAGTAGGAGGTTAGAATGAGAGAGGAAAGGCTAAAACTAACCAGAAATGGCAAATTAGGGATGAAAACAAGCAATCTTTAAAATCCTAGGAGATCTCACACTGTCTTTCCTTAATTCAAGGCCTCTGTCAATTGTCAATTCCAGTAGCCCCAACTATTAAAATGCTTGTGCAGGACGCAATCTATTCCATCTCCATTCTCCAATCTTAATTTGCACCATTCTTTACTAGTTTTCATTTTCCATTAATCTCAGATTATGCTAATAATTCTCTTCACTTTTTGAAATTAATGTCATGTTTTTAAAACAAATCTTTTCTCATAGTATTGTTTATTCTCGTCCATTATATATGAAATGTCTCTTTAATGACATGTTTAATAAGATAAATAAGGCATTATTAAAACCAAAATTGCTTAAGGATTTGCTGATAGAGAGCCAAGCGGGGAGGCCAATACTAGTTATCACCAGGGGCGGAGGGAGGGGTCCGTTCTAGAAAAATTCAATTTCAGTAGTGCAATTTTTATTTTTTTTCAAAGTAGTATTCCCCCTTCAAAAAATCTTGATTGTCATGGTTATTACACTAGTTGTCCGTCTAGAAATGTACTCGCTTTGTTGTGTTGTCATACGAGATAAATAAGTCGCATGTTTAAGGTTGACTAGACATTATTTAAAAAGAGATTAAATTAAATAAACTAAAATCTTCTCTCATAGTAACATCTGTTCCTGCTCATGAACCTAGGATTGCGATGCTTAACTGTTATTGATATACGATATATAGTGATATACATCTCTCTCTCTCTCTCTCTCTCTCTCTCTCTCTCTCTAGTTCTCAGCCAACGAATCCATAAATCTCGCAATCAAGACTCATCTCTTCTCCATCAGCTCTATAAATAATAACCCTCTTTACCATTGTAAATTCCAGTTCCACAAACCCTTCTTTTTCTTTTTCTCTTTTCTTCTTGATCGATCCATTTGTTCTTCTGCAACAAACCCTTGTTATCCATTATCAGTATACTCTTTTATCTTTTCTTTTTCTGTAGCCAATACATGTAAGGGAAAAACCTTTTTCACAAGTGGATCTGACTCATTGAGCATAATAATTAAAGCTTTATTTCTTGTCTGTCCTTTGTTTTGTTTCAAAATCTACTTAGGGTTTCCCTTTTTTCCATTACTTCCAGTCAGTTTTTGCTTTTGGAGCACCATCAAGATTCACATAACTTTATTAGGGTTTCATGAGAATGGCCCATTAATCAGTATATATGAGAATCTTGATGATGCTGCAGTGGCAATTAATGACTTATTGCAGAGAAACTCGATCATGGTGTACACAGGTATAAGTTCATTTTCTATCCAATTTTACAACACGATTAATGAAAAACCAAAATCTCTTCTTGTAAAACTTTTGGTTCTATTAATAGATCTATATACACGAGAGCCACCAGTATGATATTTATTAGGGTTTTAAGTTTTAACCTAGTACACTTCAACTTTGACCTGTTTGACTACACATTTTTTGCCCATGTCGATGTACAATTCTTTATTCTTTCACAGATCTATATTTTTGGTTCATTTTAGTATATATGGAAACTTCTAGAACTTAATACTTTCTTTCTGCTTATTAATTTAAAAACCCCAAATAATTTTTTTTTGTTCCTCTAAATTTTTGGATTTATTTTGATTTATCTGACTATATTTACTTTTATTTCTCTAATCAACTGTGTTTCTAGAATTATCTATATATTTTAATGCTTTTGTTAATGAAATTAAAATTTCATTTCTTGAACCAAAATTTTCTATCCATTACTTGATGCATTATTTCATTCTTTTGCTATGATTTTGATTTTTTAGCACTTTATGTATCATTAATTGCATTTTTCTCTCTCTCAACATTTTCCCCTTCAAATAGCACATACACAAGGTGAATATGTCTAATATAGGACTCGCTAATTACATTAAACTAATGTTTCTCTAAACGTAGTTGAATGGTTGTGGTTGTTGAGAATTTAGTTGCTTTGGATCTTCTAATAAATGTTAAATGCATATAGATATTCGACTTAGCTTATTCTTTGTTATTTGTTGCTGTTTATAGTAAATCAAATTCATTAATGTTGCAGTAAATACTATTATTATTGAAAGAATGATTCCGAGATTGTCGAAATTTCAAACAAAATAGACATATTAAAGAATGTACAAGTACGTACGTACGTATTTCATATGTAAATTGAACTTGTAAGAGACTCTAATATAGATTTATTCCATTGTACTTCTCTTTACAATAAGAACAAAATTTTGTTTTTTATTTTTAAATAAATAAATGGATTAATTTTTGATAAGCCTTAGTTTTACTAAAATAGAAACTCTAGAATTTGACATTGCCGTAATTAAATAGTGTTATTTGAAGTGCAGTTAGAGACTATTTGCTAGCTACGCGGACAAGACAATTTATAAATAGTGTTTCTCTCAAAAAAATAATGGGATAATTAGGAATCTTATCTACTTTTTCCAATGAATATTATTTTTTAATATTACTAATTATTATATATATTTATTGTATTTATTAATAAGTCATTAATTTATATATTTTGAAATCCAAATGCAATTAATAACCAATTTGCAATTTTTGAGGCACCAAATGGTATCTTTCTTAATTATTGAGATTAATATTCAAAGTACCCAAAATATCTCTAAGTCATTCAATTTTCATAGTAAACCCACTTTATTCTTGGTTTCGTCTCTTTCACAAAAGCAAAACCAATTTTCCACTCTGATAATCACCCACTCAATCTCCACCAAAATTCAATAAAGGATTTTTTCACTATATAGCGTGAGGATAGTACCCTTCGTCACTACCATTATTGATTTGTGTCGTTCTATATTTTTTGAGTTATTTCAAAGGTTGAATACATTCTTCCCACTTTTATGTATTAATGTTTCTATTTGTTTGTCCAGAAATTAATGCACCATGTTATGCCATTTTGTTAAATTTATATTCATTTTTCAAAAGTTATATATTGTTTTTGTTAAGGACTCTCATTTGTTATTGTTTGATGTTATTATCATATTCAATTTTACTTGTCAAACATATGACTCTTTTATCTATAGTTTGTGTTACATCATCATGTTAATTGAAGATTGTATTCACTAGTAACATGGTTCAGAGTTCTCAATATCAAAAACGTTAACCCCCAATGATGTCACATAATCTTGAATATTATAAATCCACGTTTGATCTCATCCACACATATACTCCATCATCATAACTACTGAAATCTTTTTGATTTTAAACTCACAGTTTTTACAAAAAAAGGAAAATATTGCACATGAAGAATTTTACGAATTTGGCACGGGTGGGGAAATTGCATGATTCACGGTAACAAAGTTAATTATCAACAATAGCGTTCCTTTCATTCATTCACAAGGAATCGATGATGTTTCAACGAGAATTCACTCTAAATATTTGAAAAATGTTCCGATCTAAGGATATATGATATTGTGAATAGATTGCTGGCAATAATCTTTAGAAATGTTAATGGAGTATAGTGAAATCTGATTGTGAAACTCTCTTTTGTGGAATACTTATGGAAATGTGGTATTTGAAATTCAAATTTAAAGATGACTATGGGATGATAGTCATCCATCTCAAACACAACTAACAGTCAAACCAAAATTGATGGGATAAAATTATTAGCTTCTATTTATAATCCCGTAAATTTTATAATTTTTATCAAAAATTAGTATTATAATAATTATTATTTTCAATCCAGTAAATATTTTATTGAATAAAGAAAGGTATTTATGTAAATAATCCAAAATTATTTATATGTACGCTTGCATACGATTAAAAGTAAAATAGTCTGAATTTTTGTCTTTGTAAAATTAGGGGATGAGATTTTTTTACTAGCCACAATAAAATTTTATTATGGGATAATTTTACCGTATACCATAAAAAATAAAAGAATTTAGAAAATATTATCTCACTTTTTTTTTCTATTCTAAAAATACAGTATTTACTTTTTATGACACTTGTTGTTACATTTGTTATGTTTGTTATATTTCTCCAAAAAAATGTGCTACATTTGTTAATTTGGAATTTAAATGTTAGAAAATAATTATGTAATCTTAATATAAAATTAAGAACTTGTTTGATTTCACCTAAAATTTTGTTAAAATACTAAAGTTAAAGTCAACAATTAATTTTAACCTCTCATTTCATGGAACCATAACCTTTTACAACTTTTCAACACATATTTCATCAACTTTTATAAAAAATCTGATTTTAATTAAAATCATACACACCCTAAGGCATGTTTGGTATATTGGAAAAGAAAACAACATTTTAGATAGGCCCAAGCTTGCATGAATAGAAAATAGGAAAAATTGTCTATAAGTCACTTGCACATGACTTGTTTCAAATTAGGTCAAAATATTTTTTTAAATTGTGATTAAGTCATACTTTTATCAATATTTTAAATTAATTCCAAAATCACCCCTTCCACAGCTCTAGCGACCTCCGCACTGCTTCCACCTTCAGCGACTATCACAAACTGCCTCCACCTCTAGCGACCTCCGTACTGCTACCACTGCCGCCGCCGCCGCCAATCAGCATACCAAACATGCATAAGAGTCGGTGTCTGGAGCTGACAATGACAAACAAGAAAAAATCTGCCAAAAGAACGAGAGAACACATCAACAACAAAAAGATAGACGAGCTCAAGAACTACACGAGTGATGTAATGGCTATCTCATGTCGAGGAAACTAGAAGCGCTTGCACAACAACTTGTAGCTATGGGTTTCTCTCAAGAACGGACAACAATGACTCTTATTCTAAATGAAGGCGAGAGTAGAAGAATCAGTTGCATAGCTATTTGAAGGAGGTGAAGAAGACAAGCAGAGGGAAAATAATCTTGACAGTGGGGTTAATTTGAAAATTGACATATCAAAAGAACTTGCTCGTAATGCAGACATGGAAATTAGGTACAAAGCCTCCAAGCAAGAGGTTGAAAGAGCTGTAGTCACCTGTGAGGGTGATCTTGAGAAGGCAGACGAAATATTGAAGGCACAGAAGTAGGAGCCCCCTTCTATCCCTCCAAAGCCAGAAGAAACAGATGAAACATTGAAGGCACATTAAAAGAGAGCATGATGTTTGATACTGTATTATAGAAAAACAATATCACACAAAACTATTGTTAGTCATGTGTGTTGTTTGATACTGTATTATAGAAAACAGTATCATAGAAAATCTGAGTGTTAGAAAATAGTATCACAGAAAATATTGTTAGTCATGTGTGTTGTTTGATACTGTTTTAATCTATGATACTGTTTTGTTTAGGTAATGTGCATTAGTATATTTTGATACTGTTTTAATCCATGATACTGTTTTAATCCTATATACTATTTGAATCTATGTGGAATGAGTTTTATTTATGATACCGCACTTTTATCTTTGATACTGTTTAATTATGACAAGGTTTGAACATGTGGTACTGTTTGAATGTCTTAGTTTTGTCTATGACACTGTTTTAATTCATGATACTGTTTTATTTAGGTAATATGCATTAGTAATTTTGATACTGTTTTAATTCATGTTTTAATCCATGATAATATTTTGCATAATACTGTATCAAACAACACACATAACTAATTAAACAGTATCAAAGATAAAAGCATGGTATCATAGTCATGTGTGTTGTTTGATACTGTATTATGCAAAACAGTATCACAAAAAATAGTATCACAATAGAAATAAACATAGAATTCGATACGTGCTCAGAATTTTTATTATAATATGTTTTCGGAATAGTCTCGACGAGATGGTCAAGACCAATTGTTTTGCCACTGCGCATGATGGATTTTACCTATTTGAAGTCGTCTCTTTAGCTTAAAATGGCAATATTTAATTTTTCTTGTCAAAACAGTATCACAAATCCTCTAAAACTAGTATCACGGATAAACGTATCTTTATTGAAGCCACCATTCATCTTTCTCTTGTTGAACATCCTTTGAACTTGGATAATATGTCCATAACAATCCAAATAGCATCACAACCCCTTGTCTTATGTAATCCCATGAATAAATCCTCAGTGATATTTTCCCATTTCTCTCATGAATCAGTAGTGACTATAGTACCAACTAGACTATGATGTTCTACTATAAGTGCTGAGAAGTCTAACAATGCTCCACATATTTGTCCATTAATAATGCACCTTGAGATCTCGATAGATCTTGGTAGCAACTCGGATGGATCTTCCCATATCTCAAAAGCTTTCCATTCTGTTGGTCTTATTATTGTTCTAGGATGTGAACAAGTTTCAAGTTTTTCATTCTAATGAGTGAAACTTTGATCCCAAGTCACGTTTGATATTGGTTTATCAACTTTGAACTAGAAAGCTCTGGCCTTGTAGACTTCATATAAATACCACTCTATGAGAATTTACTTTAGTCTTGAACATTGTTTTATATCTTAAAGGAAGAAAGAGGTTACATTCCTAGAAAGATTGTATTTCTGTTCTTTGAATTACCTATGCCACGGTGGGACTGATCATTTGCTATGGAATTCATTCTAGTAGTTCTTATCTGATATAATAATATAGGCTGTTGGGTCTCTTGAGCCGAAACAAATGCACTTTGCTTTTACGTCCTTGTAGTACAAAACTCCAAGGTTTTAAGCTGATTCGTGAATCTCAAGGTAAACCATGAATTAGATATTGTTGAAATTTCAACTTGTTAGAGAGATATGTCCAGGCTATGAACATGTTTGAGATTCAATTAAGACATACATTTCCATTGGATAGATAAGTATAAATATAAAGGGTGTTTAATGGTAGACGAATTAATCAATAGAGAATAAACAAGAGAATAATATTGTTCTTAAAATATTTCATTAATAGTACAAAATCATAGGTTTAACAGTATCACAAAAAAATAGTATCACAACAAAACAGTATCACATTAGCGTTTTTTATAATTAAGGGTATGTTGGTCTTTTAGCTCTAAAATATGACTTTAATTGAATTAAGTTTTGAGCATATGACTTTAGAGTCCATAAGTGCCAAAACATTGATCGGCATTGAATTTGCCCTAGAAAATAAAGTATTCCTTGGGAGACTTAACGCCCAATACATAATGGGACATGGATCAAAGGCCCAAACCCAACACAAAATAACTTTTTTTCTTTTTGAAAAAAACATAGAGAGAAAATTGCCTAAAAGTCACCTGCAAGTGACTTGTTTCAAATTAGGTCAAAATAATTTTCAAAATTGTCAATAAGTCGTACTTTTCAACAATTTTTCATATTAATCTCAAAATTATCTCTGTGATTCATATTTGTTACAAACATTGCCCTTGCCGCCATCGCCACAAAACAAAGCTTTAATATAAAATTCTCTTTTGTCAACATACTTGTAATTGCAAAAGAAGGTGAGTTGACAATTGGCACTATTGATGATATTCAGAAGCTTCATATTCGCTCTATCGCACTTGGTGAGCATGCACGTCGTATATGCCATCAGGAGTAGACTCAGACCTTCACAATCTGTAATTTAAAGTATCATCCATCATGTTTTCCAGTTGTAATTAAGAATAGGCAAAATTTTGTTATAAACAATTTTCTTTGTGAAATCCAGAGAGCGAATTCATGGGTTTTCTTCAATTTTGTTGGAGTTACATTATGTTTTTTTTTTTTACTTTGGCAATTGTGAACTTTTTATGTTGAAACAATTGCGAGGCGAATCTTGATTTTACAATGAGAATATGGAAAACTTCAGCTAATTGCAGAGAAAGAAACTAAAGGAGTTGTTTACTCCCTTAATGTGTTCAATGGGAAACTTCTTGCTGCTATTAATCAGAAGATTTGGTTGTATAAATAGATGCTTCGTGATGATGGCTCCCGTGAATTGCAATCTGAAGGTGGACATCATGGACATATTATTGTACTTTATGTGCAAACTAGATGAGATTTTATAATTTTGGGGCATTTGATGAAATCAATTTCTCTATTAATTTACAAGGTAAACGTGTCAAATATCCAGAAGTTGGCTTCTTGATTAGCTTTTGATGCATTTATGCTATTCTTTAGAAGGATTTGACCTTTGTGATATGAGAAACATTATCATAAATACATTTGTATCATGATACTGTATTATAGAAAATATTAAGAAAGATTTGTTTGATGAATTTCTGTAGAGTTGCCATGATTTGTTATTGTAAATAGCAGCTTGAATTTATGTAGGAATGAAAAAGTTTGATGTGTGCATTACTATGACGAAAATTGGCCATTAGATTATTCTTTGTGTTGTTAATTAGTCGTGTGTGTTGTTTATTACTGTATTATAGAAAAATAGTATCACAAAAAATAGTATCATAATATAAATGAGCATAGATTTCGCATCATGCTCAAAATTTTTATTATAATATGTTTTCGGAATGGTCTCAACGAGCCGGTCAAGAGTAGTCACTTTTCCATTGCATACGATGGATTTTAACTGTTTAAAGTCATCTCTTTAGCTTAAAATGACAATCTTTAATTTTTATTGTAAAAACAGTATCATACATACTAAAACAGTATCACAGATAAATGTATCTTAATATATTAGTATCATACATAAAAATATCTTCATAAAATATTATCACAGATAAATATATCTTAATATATTAATATCATACATGAAAATATCTTCATAAAACGGTATCATATACACAAACTACAACCCAATAAAATAACAGTATTATATGTTGAAACATTATCATAATAAAACAATATCAAAGATAAAAAAAATAGTATAAGTATACTATATCACTTTATCTAAATAAAACAGTATCATAGATCTGTTTTACTAGTTGAAGTAATTATATTGTTCTTAAAATATTTCATTAGTAGTACAAGACAATTGATACTGTTTACATTCAATAATATTATCATAGATTAAAACAGTATCATATGTTGAAACAATATCAAATATAAAAGCATGGTCTAAGTGTACCATAGCACATTATTTATATAAAACAGTATCATAGACAAAACAGTATCATATATAAAACTAAGTACAATATATTTTAATGGTTGAAGTAATGATATTATTCTTAAAATGTTCAATTAGTAGTACAAGATCATATGTTTAAACATTGTCATAATAAACAGTATCAAAGATAAAAATATGGTATAAATATATCAATGTACATTATTTAAATAAAACAGTATCATACAAAATAGTATCACAATAAAACAGTATCACAACAAAACAGTATCATTAAATTAGCCTTTTTTTTTTTTGCAATTGTAAGGATATGTTGGTCTTTTAGCTCTAAAATACGACTTTAATTGAGTTAAGTTTTGATTATATGACTTTAGAGCCCATAAGTGCCAAAACAATGACCGGCCTTGAATTTACCAAAAAAAGAAAGAAAGAAATGAAAATAAAAGGCTCAAAATTATCAAATTATTAATTTTGGCCCCAGCATGTGAAGGTCGACGGAGATGCTGTGTAAGTACTTGGGCCCAATTGTTACCTAGGCCAGAGAATGAATAGGGCTGGGCACGGGTCGGGTTCGGACCCAACCCGACCCCCAAACTGACTTGGTCATTTTGAAAGTTTTCCAAACCAAACCGACCAGTGGGTTTACATAGAACCCCCGACCCAACCCGATTCGGGTTTGGTCAATTCGGGTCAGTTTTGCCTCTTTTTTTTTGGGGGCTGCTATTCTAAATTTTACTTTTACCTGATTAGTGGGCCAATTTTCAACTTGAACATGATAGATTTTAAAGTGTGTTCAACAAGTTACACAATACACAATTTTAAACAATACACAATTACACAATATACAATTACAATTTAGAAACTGATAAATTTTAAACAATACACAATTACACAATTTACACAATATATTTTGACCATGTTCAACATAGTAATTAGTAACAAACCAAGTAAATAACAACTAAACAAGCCCACAAGGCCACAACATACGATTAATTTCAAATTACCTGCTTGACAGACTAAAATACCACCACATAATCGCATTCATAACATTCCACCACAAATCAAGCAACCGAAGTAAAATATTACAGTCATCCAACATGCAATATGAATTAATAAAAATAAAAATATTACAGTTATCCATAACAAGAAATAAACATTTAACATTGAGTAGAATTACAACATTCTTCTCTTCAACGCAAAAGCAATATCCCAACGTACATTGGAAAAAAATAACACATTAAATTAAGAAGTCATCCGTTATTTAAATAGAGATTGAAAATGTATTAACTTTATAATATAAAGGCATGAGGAAATATTACATACCTAAAACACTCAACACATACATGAATCATTTCTCATTGCTGGATTCTTTATTCTTCGAGATTGACTCCGAAAGTTCTATAAAATCGAACAACATAAGTGAATAGTCAATAAATGTTATGAATATACAAACATATATAACTAACATCTATAATGTAAATATGTAATGGTTAATTACCTTCACCCAATTTGTTATAATACTCCACATCTTCCATATAGAATCTTTCTTCAGTTGGAGTAGATTTGAGCCAATTTTGTGTGCAAACCAAAACCTCGACCATCTTCGCAGTTAAAGAACTACGAAAGGGATCAAGGTTCTTCCTCCAGTACTAAAAGCACTCTCTGAGCCACTGTGGACACCTGAATTGCCAACACATCTTTTGCAATTTTGGACAAGGTAGTGTACTTGCTTCCATGCACCATCCACCAATTAAGTACATCAAAGTCCTCCTTGTCTATGTCCTCACGAAGTTCTAACAAGTACCTTTCCACGTCATTTTTAGTTCAACTGAGTCTTTCGCTGCAAATTTTTCTTTAAACTTCGATATACGAATAGAAGATCCACTAGAAGTGGTACTAACATGACTTGCAGAAGACAATCCACTTGCGGAATCCACATCCCTAGTCTCTTCATTGCTTTGAGTACTTTCTTCAAACTGAACATACCAATCATAAATAGCCATCAAATTATCCTTCAATGTGTCAGTCATGGCACGACCAACAACGTCGTCGTTATAGATATCAGAAAAATAATACTCAACGTAATCTAATTTGTATCTTGGATCAAGCAACGTAGTAATCAACAACATTTGGTTTACATTGTCCATCTTTCCCCAATACTTGTCAAACTTTCGTCTCATGTTGTCAGCCATTTCACTTAAAAGACAATTTCCACTAGATCTCTAATTCTCTAAATTGGCTACAAGTAAACATACTTCATGATGATAAACCGTGGAGCTCACATGTAATGAAGCACTAAACTTTAAAGTAACATCATAAAAACTCTTCAGAAATTTAACAAAAATCGAAGCATTTTTCCAATCACGTAGTGAAGGTGGTCCACCCCTTCTCCTACCACCATCATCTTCTAGAAAATAGCCTAAGAAATGTCCATCGTCCTCTTCTAACCGCTCAAAAGCTTTTTGATACTTCAAAGCGATCTCCAACATCAAATAGGTAGAATTCCACCTTGTAGACATATCTAGAAACACAATTGATTTTGATTCAATCTTTTCTTTGGTTGCACACTCTTTCAATTTTTCGTATCTCGCGAGTGAAGATTTAACATACTTAACTGCATTATGAATACTAATTATTTAATCATGTGCTTCCTTCAACCCCTCACACACTATCAAATTCACAATATGTGCACAACACCTCATGTGAAAGTATTTCCCATCCAAAACATAACTATCAATGCCCCAACCCAACATCTTCCTTCTCAAATATGAAATTGCCGTTTCATTTGCACTAGCATTGTCCACTATAATTGTGAACACCCTATCAATGTCCCATTCCTGTAAGCAATTTTCAATCAACTTTCCAATTGTTTCACCTTTGTGATTAGATATCACACAAAAATTCAAAATTCTTTTCTGAATCATCCATTCAGAGTTAACGAAATGAGCTGTAAGAGACATATAATTTACGTTTTGAATAGATGTCCAAGTATCTGTAGTAAGAGATACTCTTTGTCGTTGGTTGGTAAAGATATTTCTCAATTTCAATCTTTCATCCAAAAATAGTTAGTAAATATCTCTAACAACAGTTCTACGAGATGGAGGTTCAAACCTAGGACATGCTACACTACAAAAGTGTCTAAATCCATTTCCTTCAACAAAACTAAAAGATAGTTCATCAATTATCACCATCTTAGCACATGCAAGTCTACATGCTTCCTTACTAAACCCAATTTCCATAAGATTACTTCCACCACCCTCTTCTCTTTTGTCAAAACTTAAGATTTTTTACCGTTGGTCTTCAATTCTTCCGGATATCTCTTACAATGACTAGTTAAATGCGCCCTTAAAGTACTTGTACCACATTTCTTAGCCTCACAAGCATAAGATTGTCCACAATACTTACACTCACACCTAACATCTTTCACATTTGGATCCCCTACTATTGTAAAATGATCCCAAATCTCTAAAGTTTTTCTAGAACTTTTTCTCTTTCCTAAAGTTGTTGGTGGAAGTGGAAGAATATTTGTAGGATCTGTACTTGTGTTTGTTGTTGACGGAGTGGCACCAGTAGATTGAAATTCGCCGTCCATGTCCATATTCAAATCTACATATTAACATGAAGTTGAATGAAGAAATTAGAAGCATTAGTAAATGGAAGATGGACATAATATTCTCAAACTCTCTAGATATCTAGAACTAAAAATACATAAATCATTCATTTACATGCTTCCAGATAAAGATTTGGAAACTGCAATTGTGGTAAAAGAGAGGGCACAACTATTACAAAAATAAGAAACAACCCTGGTAATCACCAGAATCAATGGAGGACTCAAGTCATTGATATATATGGGACCAAAGATTTTACAATGTCAAGGGGTAATGCATTCCATGCTATTAGGTTCTAAAATACATATTAACATTTACAATCAAATTAAAAAAACATGGTTTCTAAAAAAAAACAGATTCAAGCAAAATTTGATATAATGAGTAATAAAAAAACAGATTCAAGCAAAACAACTGGCAAATGGCAATGGTACTAAAATTTTGCAGAATTACTGGCAATGGTTTTAAATTTATATTGATATAATTTATACATGATTTTGCAGAACGAAATGGCTGACATTATAGAGATGCATCATAGTGATAGAGATGAAATGGCTGACATTATCACCGTGATAATTAATACATGATTTTGCTGGCAATGGTTCTAAAATTTGGATAATATTATGCCAAAAACCTTTATTTTATAAAATTAACATCCACAAACAACCTTCATTTTATATAAATTTTAAGTTTTTAACAACACAAAAACATTCCCAAAAAAAAAAAAACACAGACAGAGTGCGTTAATAACCTGGGTCCATTGTGTTATTCGAGATAATGAAGGAGAGATCGAGAGATTGAAGAAATTAGGGCAAAATTCGTCGAAGATAGCAGACGGAGTGCGGCTGCAGAGTTTGAAGGAGAGATGCGTCGCATCCACTACTCTGGAGTCTGGACTTTGGTTAGTGATTAGTACTGCGGAGTGCGGCTGAAGAATGAAGATCACAGATTCACAGTGGAGTCGTGGCTGAAGATCTTAGATTCACAGTGGAGTCGCGGCTGAAGAAGTGAAGATCACAGATTTGGTGGTATTAGGTTTTGCTATTGATTTGGGTTGGTAATTGGTAGGAATGGATTATGGAATTGGGCCATGGGTTGGGTTTGGGTTGAAAGTTTTCCTTGGCTGCGTTTTTTTTTTTAGTTACAATTATTTTTTTTTTGGGGTTATAAACTACATTAATAAGTCAGAAAATGAAGAAAAAAAAATATCGGGTCGGTTTGGATTTCACAAACCGACCCAACCCGACCCGACCCGACCCGATTACCAAAATTAGTTTTCTGAACCCGAACCGACCTGATTTTCTTGCTAAAACTAGACTCAAACCGACCCGAGTCGATTTGGGTCGGTCGGGTGGTGGTTTGGCGATTTTTTTGCCCACCCCTAGAAGGAAGCCCAAATTATAGTTCTATGGGTCTCAACAAAGAAGGATCGAGTAGAGTTAAATTAGTGGGTTATTAACATATATACCCATATATATTCATCCACTTTCAGATTTACTGGATTTGAAAAAATTAATTAAATAATACTAATTGGAAAATTATAATAACTGAAATACTAGTAACCCCAAACAAACTCTACTATTCCGTGCCTTCCGTTACTTCCATTATATATGGTTTATTATCATCCTTGAAATCTCTCATTTTTTTGAAATTCAAAAAACAATTTGTATGTCTTCTTCAACACTGCATAATTACAGTAGCAAGTATCTTGTTAACATGATTTCAATTCAACAATCTATTTGTAGTTTCTATTCCTCCATTACGAATTTTTTGAAATGGTAGCCATGTTTCAAACTAGATGTTGGATTAAGCACTGTTAATGTATATCTCCCATTTTTCATATTTGGGTTGGAGAAGAAACAATCACAGTCGACGTTTGTGTGATTGATTTCTTAAGAAGACGTTAACCAGAAGTAATAATACAAGACCTAGGTAATTTGATTAAATGTTGGATGTTCTTGCATAATTTTGATCAGCTTTCATATATATTATGGATTGTGTGTACTGATACTTTGATTCATTTAGCATGTAAATTGGATGATAATATAATCAATTTGTAAAAATTGAGGATGGTAATGATACTACATTCAAAACCAGGATGTGATATTGAACATTGTAAATGAATTCTTTGAACAATGTGTTGCAACACCATCACAGTGTAGTTTATGGTAATAGTGTTATTTTATATCGTGTTACACAACAACGGTTCGGAACGATGTTAACGAATAATGTACACATTTAGATTGAGCAATGTGTTTCTGTCCTATTACTAAATATTTTGTATATGACAAATGTTACTGAGATATATGATAACGATTGATGCACACCACAACATTTTCATGTTGCAGTAATGGATCATGTGAGTGTTTTGGTATACTACGATGGAGAATGGAATCATACAAAGAGTTATGTTGATTACAAAAATGTTGGAATAATATTGCCCTTGGATTGTACTTATGTGAAGTTAGTGGAGATAATAATGAAGGAATTAAAAAGAGATCATTTGCAGCATGCAATAAAGATACAGTATCAGGTTATGGAAAATGGTCCACTCATTGAGATTTATAGCGACAGTTCGGTTTATTTCTATATACAGGTTAAAAAGACCGAGTCAAACTTGACGAAGTTTCCACTATGTGTAGATGTTGAGAAGGTGGTTTGCATTGAAAAAAATCAAATATGCTTGGGTAACGCAGTTACAGGTGAAGATAATATTGGACATTCGTAAGAGGTTAGAATGGATAATTCTTTGTATGATTGTTTCAGTATTTCATCTATTCCAAAATTGCCAAGTATCGAAGAAATGGGAACTGCAATATGCGAATATGTTGCATTTCCTAATCAAGATATTGATGATAATGAGAGTGACGTAATATATCGTCCTAGGCTTGAAGATGTCAAATGGAATGCAGTCTTTAAGAATAAAGAATTATTGGTAACAAGTCTTACATTGTTTGCAATTCGTTATCGATTTTAATTCAAGGTTTATAAATCAGACAAGAATGAATATGTGTTGAAGTGCTTGGATGACAAGTGAAAATGGGGACTGAGAGCTTCAATAATAGTTAGGACGACGAATTTCAAAATAAGAGACATTAAGAACAGTCACACTTGTTCATTGGACGCTGCATTGGAGGATCATAGACAAGCTACGTGTTCATTGATTGCTAGCTACATAAAATATAGGTATGTCTCTGCAAGGACAGTGTATACACCGGCCGATATTGTACAGGATATGATGAAAACATATGGGGTGTCCATTAGTTACGAGAAAACTTGGAGGGCTTGTGAACATGCACTAGAAATAATAAGAGGTGATCCTGAAGTATCATTTGGAATACTGCCTACTTATCTTCATATTCTGAAAAAAAATGTTCGGGTCATTTACGAAAATAGAGATAGATGATGCTGACAGATTTTTGTTTGCATTCGTTGCATTGGAAGCGTCAATAGAAGGTTAGAAATATTGCAGACCTATCATTGTAATCGATGGAACGTTTTTGACTAGTAGTTATGGTGGTACTCTATTTACAGCGTGTACACAAGACGCTAATAACAACATTTTCATATTAGCTTTTGGTGTTGGTGATTCAGAAAACCATTACTCGTGGGAGTGGTTCCTTCTTCGTTTGAAAGAAGCTTACGGACAACGTAAAGGGCTTGTTATTGTATCTGATCGACATGGAAGTATAGAAAATGCAATTAAGAAAGTCTATCCAAGTGCAAAGCACGGAGTATGTAGTTATCATCTATATTAGAATTTGAAAAAGTGTTTTGGTAAAAAAGCAAAATTCATAAGACAGCCTTTCAACTCAGCAGTGAGGGCTTACACAATATCAGAATTCGAAACCCGGATGAGGATGCTTGACTTAATCGATGTTGATATTTGGGGATATTTGGTAAGTTTATAAATATTTTATTTATTCAATTTGACTAAATGCCTTGCGAATAATATGATGTATATTTGTTATCGTAGGAAGAAGTAGGGTTTCATAAGTGGTTCAGAGCCTACATGACATCAAACCGATTCTCTACAATGACATCAAACATTGTAGAGTCAGTGAATTCAGTTACCAAATCATCTAAGAACTTCTCAATAGTAGCATTGTTTGAGTCATTGCGTTGTTTAGTACAAAAGTGGTTTTATAAGAATTCAAATGATGCAAAAAAACATTCACAAGACTTGAGTCAAGATGTGAGAAACTGTTGAGAGAAAGATCGATGAAGTCTCTAGAGATGGAGGTATTTTAACAATTTTATCTATTTGATGAATTGACTAACTCTGACAATACTATGATAATACAAAATAATTGTGGCAGGGATTGAAATATAGATTTCATTTATTGATTTCATTTTTGTATTGAATAATCTATCAGGTGTTACCATCAAGCGATAGTGCATACCAAGTTAATGATGACACAATGTCATACTTGATAAGGATTGATGACAAGATTTGATCTTGCAATCGTTTTCAGACTGATGAAATGCCCTGTTCACATGCGATATCAGTACTCGGACAAAAAAACATGTCGATATACGATTACTGCTCATCTTACTATAGCAAAGAATCATATCTTGGAGCATACACTAGTTCAATATGTCTGCTTGGTAACAATTTCAATTGGAATGTACTAAAAGAGATAGAAGATATGTTAGTCATTGCTCCTGTCTCGAAGAGAATTTCAGGAAGACCACATGAAAAGAGGCATCGTAATGTTTTTGAGGTTAAGAGAAGATTAAAGTGTAATCGTTGATCGAAATATGGACATAATAAGATAAATTGCAAAAATCCGACACCATTGAGTATGAACCCAATGCGGAAAAGGAAATCTTCGTCAGTTACTTTCGGTGTTGAGGTAAGAATATCACGTGATTAGTTATTTATCATAAGCTTGCCTTTGATTTTATTAGTTCTAATATACATATAATTGCAGATGAACTACTCGAAAAGAGTTGTTGAATAATAGATATTTTGAAAACATTGTCAATTGATAGTGTACCATACCTAATAAATAGGTTTGGCTACATATCTCGTGAGCCTATTAGACGTTGTAATTTTAGTATAATAAAATTGAATCTCCCATGTTATTCAAGTATGTAATTAATTGAATTTGAGTTTTTATTCATTATGAAACCACTGTTAATGTAATTTGTTCATGAAGTGACGAAGCGAATAACAAATTATGTATAAGAATTGCTTTGTTTGAGTACTGTTGAAGAAGATTTGTGAACATAGTTTCATATGGTTTATCTGGAAGCTATGTATATGATTTGATTGTGCAATCATTGTGTGCATTTAAGGGTATTGGCATTTCGAATTTGGTCTTGATGGAAGGTTGTTAATTTTTTATTTCTAGATCATTTTTGGTGTTGGATACACCTATATGAATTACCAGGCTTCCTTTTGGGGGCGTTTGTTCACATGAAAAACAATATGAAGTGCACATTTCAGAATGAAGGCAATCAACTTGAGGATATGATATTGCCAAATCTTATCTTGTTTGTGGTGTATTTATTAGGTATCGGTTGACGTCAACATATTCCTGGACAACGTTTGTTTTTTTCTTTCTCAATCGTTTAACATCCAATTCATCAGACAAATGTGGTTTCAAGATTATAGACCATATAACCGAATCAATAATGAGTTAACGGTGAAATAATTGTGATGTAGATAATGATAACAAAACAATAATTTTCTAATCAACTTGATGAAGTCAATAGCTGAAAAGGAGAACCTGAAACCTATAAATTATGTGGACAATGTATCTCAAATGAATTTATTAATAACACAAACGAACACTACGATATGTGAAACGCAAAAAAAAAAGGATCAACAACTAAGACAA
Organism: Forsythia suspensa; assembly: GCA_023638005.1. NCBI lineage: Eukaryota > Viridiplantae > Streptophyta > Magnoliopsida > Lamiales > Oleaceae > Forsythia > Forsythia suspensa. The sequence continues at coordinate 34,791,874 of CM042666.1, forward strand.
ATATATTTCACCAAAGCTTCAAAAAAAGGATAAAGTGTTAACATGCCAAATTGAAATTCACATCCCATGGGCATGAACAAAAAATGCCAAGAGAAATTCATACAAAAAAAAACATGTGATACTGTTTGTGCATTACAACTACTGGCAGATTTAGATTGGTCCATAAAGATGGTACACCAATCTACTAAGACGTCCCCAGAAAAGTTAAATCGGGTTGCTCGATTGCGTACTTGTACAACTGAACCGCCATATTGTATCGAGTCATATGAGTATCAAACTTCTTCAACATGTCCACTATCTTCTTCTGGTATATGTACTCAGCGTACTTGATAACAAATATACCACAATCGCCACTGTTAAAAGTTTCAACATAGGTAACGTATGAGTCAAATGTGTACTACGAAATTATAATGACTTGATGAAATCACAGAATGATAGATCTAAGGAGTAGAAGTTGGAAACCTAACCCGTTTGTTTGCTGAGGTACGTCCTTACACAATTTGTATGTCAATAGGCTGTCCGGGGTCGCGAACTTCAACACCTTTGACAATCGAAGGAAGTGCGGTATAATGTAACGCAGTGGCTCTACAGCAGCAAGAACAGCCACATCTCTTATTGTTTTGAAAGATAAGTTGTAAACATCCAAGTGCCATTTCGATATATCAAAATCTGCTAATATCCAATGAGCATGTTTGTCCATGAAAACGGGAATAAATACATGGTCAACTTCTCCCCAATTACTCCCGAACCACAATTTTTTCCCAGTTGGATATAATGCAAGGGAATGTTGTTTGTCAATGGCGTGAACGTCCTTCATGAATTTATCAAATATTGATCGGATCTTGAAATCGAATAAACAATTAGTAGACGTGGCCCTAATGTCGTTCGGACTGCTAAACTTCATCCTCATCCTCATGAAGTAAAACATGGCATCGATATGCTACATTTTATCCAGCGAGAAAATTTGTAACTAATCTGGATTTGAAAATTTTAATTAATCAATAAGTCACGTATAGTGAAGAAATTATAGTACCCTGTCATTCAATGGTACTCCGATCTGCTTCAAGTCATACCATCACATTTTTTAAAATGATATGCACCGTCCAAGATCAATTGAAGAAGAAAGTCTTAGTTCATCTTTGTGAAATTTTCGTATCCTATAGAGTTGAAGAAATGTTAATGTTAGAAACATGCATTCTGAATAGTGGTATGTATACTATAAATTTTGCAAAGGTGTACTCACTTGTTACCAAGACGTAACCCTTTGCCAAACCAATTTTTCAAATATAGCATAGTCTGAAATATCGGGAGATTCTAAGCAGAACTTGTAATGGAAGGTAACACTCTGACCACATGGAGTAACATTGCCTTGAGATGGAAAACTCCTCAGGTATGGAGATTGAATGCAAGCAGTAAGTCTGCTAATCCGCTTTATGGGAGGTTCAAGCGTTGAATCGTCATCGACCGTGAAAGGTATCGATGTAATCATCTGTGATATAACATTTGGTAGAAAAATGAGGTAGTAAAACAAATGAAATGAAAAAAAAATCAGATTGCAAACATCTACTTAAAAAAGTTAGCAGTTAATGTTTTGATAAAAAATTGGTGCTGACCTTGGATTTTCCTTTACTACTAGAAGTACCAATTTTTTGGACAAATTCGTCTATGCTCCTCAAGTCTTCTTCACTTAACACAATTCCATCGTCCAGTAGGTTGCCGGGTGAGTCAAAACCCATATCATTTACAACAATTTGATTGCATTGTTGGCTTTCACTTCTAGTCCTACGCTTATTCCTGGTTAGGGACATAGTTTTAGGAACACCGTAACAGCTCTCAGTTTCTTGTTGGGTAATAATTCCTAGATCAAAACTAGGAATATTAGGTTCAGATACTGTCTTGCATCCATGCGGTCTCATTATTTCTCGTAACATATTAGCTCTTCAACTCGGCATGTTTGTGTTCCACTCCTGAACTTTATTTTGTACATCGGTGGATGTTACTTCAATTCTTGTATTTTGCTGTATCTCCATGTGATCCGCATTCACCTTATCCTTTACGACTTTTAGTACATCATCTATAGAACTCCCAAACACATCAATTAGATGCTGAAACTGCATCTTCAAAATGAAATGGTCGGCCACTAGCTTCTCGTGCGTGCTCATTACAACATCTAATCGCCCTTTTATAGCCTGAACAAAAAAACAAAAATGTTTATGACAGTTTTTAACGTGTCTTGCCAAATGTGGCAGCATAAAAAAGATTAGTGAATTGAAATGACATAAAAAACCTCAACTTTATATATTTTTGCTTGAGCAGGTATCTTCAATCGAGACTTCGCAGACCGGGTTGCCTGATTCGTGTACATTGTACGTTTCTCATATGTGGGAGTTAATTCGATCAACGTTAACAACTCCAGAATCATATTGTTCTGTGCCTACTATTCGATCAGGTTCACTAATAGTGTGGTTGTGTATGGCATGATGGTTGACAGCAATTTCTAGGGTGAAGTTCTGTACAAGAATAAAATATGTTAGTAAGTTTTCTATCGCAATCGAAAACGTGAATTTAAATGTAATTGAATTATTAACAATGTACAACACATGTTCGTATACCTGAATTGGTGTTGGGTGAACCAAACGCATTCGACAGTCCACCTTATGACCAACATTTTGGGATCTTTGCACACTGATTGGATCGTGAGAAGATTAAACCACTTGTTGAATGTTTTTTTAAAAAAATGGTATCATATGACATTAACAAATTTACAACAATTATCAATCGTATGAAGCAAAAATTTAAAATGATAATGTAATAAAAGAGATGTGGACAAACGTGTTTAACGGTTTCACCAACCGGTAGAGCGTTGCTACATGAGGCAACCCACTTTTGATGAAAGTGGAGACGTAGAGAACGCCGAACCAGTGGAACTACAAAATCATCATTGCTGTCTTCAACACGCATTGGATCTTGTTCGTATGTATAAGCTTGCTGTCTCTCGATGTCTGTTTGCTTGAGTACAGATACGCGCAACTAAGAACAATTATGAAGATACATTTGAAATCATAAGTGGATTGACCTACAATTATTAAATATAATAAAATGCTTACTTGAATACCACTAAAAAAAAGAAAATGACTTACATTCGGGCAACTGAATATATCTTTTGAAAAATTGAGTTTAGCATAAGAGTTTTCCAGAACCATAGTTGACCAATTCAGTATCCTTGGAAATTTATCACCGATCTTTGTATAGATCTTGCCTTCTAGAATGGATCGTATATCCATATTTGGAAGGCAATTAGAAACCCACTTATTCTGTAGGCAATGTACGGTATTCCATCGCCTTCTATGGTTAATGACTTGTTATTGAGACCAACTTTTAGGGATGAAAGTGTGAACTTAAACAACTCTTTACCCCATGGATACGTGTTCATCTCCTCCGTTTCAACTAAAACCATGAATGATTCATCAACACCCTTCTTATATGACGTGGTAAACATGAGAGACGTGAGGATGAAAAGACATGCCAGACTTACTACGTCTCGGTTATTTAGTTGAGAGCTATTTTGAAATAGATCAGACACGTCCTTTTGGGACATGTTGGGTAAGTGACTGAATATGTCATTCTTTAACCTGCAGAACTGCTCTTCAAACTTGGTACGTTTGGTGTTGCTTTAACAAATTAAACCAGTAATGATGCAAAAATCCTTCAGCGTGAAGCTTACAAGACTGCCCCCAATATTGAACCACATCTCCTCGGGATTTGACTGTTTAACTTCTCTCAAAAGGACTTGATGAATGAGCTGGTGATTAAGAGATGTAATGTTTGCTTGTAGAAAGTGACCAAAGCATGTTTCTGAGAACTTATTGATCTGCGATTCTGACATGCTTCTACTCAGAATGTAGAAAACATTGGCAATAGAGAAGGCATTCATTTTACCAAGGCACCATTGGTCGGGTTAGATAAGGTATTCCCAATCCTCTAACATAAAAACAGAAAAATCAGAATTACCTTAAACGCGACTAATGGAGATATAATACTTAACAGATATGGGTAACAACAAGGACAATCTAATTGATGTGAAGTACTGCGATCGTGACTTACTGATAGTTAACAATATTTTGTATTGAAAAGTAATTAAATCGACATCAACTCAATCAAATGCATTCATCAATTATCGTCATGAAAATATCATGTTCTTAATGATCGCAACAGCGTTTAACAATATTATAGTGGTAACTATATGTAGTAACAAATCAGCGTATCGATATAGTGTGAAGTAATGCAAAACATTAATAAATGAGATCCATTAAAAAGTTAACAGATTATATGAGTTCAAAATTGGTTTTAAAAACTTAGGATTTGGATGAAGTTCAACAACATATAAATACGTATATAAAATTAACAGATTATATATATTCTTTACTTTTTAAGAGTACAATAACAGTGACATGTTGTGTTAACATCGTGATCACGTGGTAACGTCGATTCATTCATAAATTCAATTGATGAAACAAAAACAAACACATTATGCTGTTAAGCTACAACGAGTAACCATTTAGAGTACATAAAAAAAAAAGATTAAAGATTCCTTCCAAATCATGTAGAGACTTATACATGTACAGGATATTCGCAACAATATTACAAATTGCATGAAGTTTACCGTTTTTTGAATTAATTTTTGACAACGAGTTTTTAACAAGATGTTCACAACAACAAATTTCATTTTTTGAAAAATGATGATATTGTGCAAAAACCATTCAAAGTCAAACAACATCTACAAATGGGAGCACTCAGGAAATACAAAAAAAAAGAGTCAGATTCTAATAATTACAAAAGCACTCATTTTTGTGATCACGTTGAAAAGGAACACCATTGAACCGAATCATTAACTGACCCAAACATATAATTAAAAAATCAAACATCCTCGTCAAAAAAAACGGAAAATAAGAGATATCTTTGACAAATCGCACATGCATTTGAAGAAATATATTAAAATATTCACCTTTTTGCCTTCCTTCACTCTTACTGTGAACTTCTTCTTCTGAGTCTTGTTTCTTTCTTTGTTGCCTCAACAATTCCTTTTTTGGGCTACACTACTGCGTGTGAATGTACTTTTCCTCCTTGATTTGTTATTACTACGGGACGGTGACATATTGATAATGCTGTACAAAAAATCTTAAAAGATAGTGAATGAAAAAAGGAAAACTGAATTTGCCACAATGAAAGATAAAAAAAAAAGATGTCAATCACCTCTAAAAATCTCTTGAAAACGGTAATTCCTCTAATAATCAAAAATTTCTTGGATTTGTCGGACAGTAAACGAATGCGCGAGGAAGAAATTTTTAGGGAATGGTGATTTAGAGACTAAGGACTAGCTTACTGTCACGGAGAAAAAGAACCCCAAGAATTTGAGGATAGTTTATTTTGGGTAATTGAATAATTAATCCCATTAATTAAGTTTGATAAGATTTGATCCCTACAAAATAGCATATTAGTTATTATTTGAATTTAAATTTTAAAAATTTTAATTGTTGTTAATTAATTACATACAATAAATAAATGATATATTTAGTAAAATTAAAAAAAAAAAAAACAACCTAGTAAAATTGAAAATCAATAAAAAATGTAGGTATGATTCCTAATTTTCTCTAAATTAGTTGTATAAAACGTTCTAAAGATTTATGGGGCTGCTTCTTTCTTAAAACTGAATATTATTATTATGGGTTAATTTCACTACCAGTTACTGAAGTTACTTTCAAATTACAAAATAGTCACTGAAGTTCAAAAGTTTCAGTGGTGGTCACTGAAGTTAGAAATCCTTTCACTTATAGTCACTCCATTAAATTTCTAATTTAAAATGGTGATATGACATGATGATGTGGTATTTATTTATTGCATGGTAGTTCATGTACTTTATATAATATTCACTTTAGTTCATATATTTCAATTAATTCCTTCAAAAATTGCATCATATGTTTTTAATCTTTTACATCTCTACACTTTGGTCCCCAAATTTCAATTACCTTTCAGTTAAGTCTTTCAAAAATTATATTTTAGGTCTTTAATCTTTTACATCTTTACACTTTGGTCTCCAAATTTTCAATTATCTTTCAGTTAAGTCCTCTAAAAATTACATCTTAGGTCCTTCAACTTTTTATATCTTTACACTTTGGTCTTCAAATTTTTAATTATCTTTCAGTTAAGTCCTCCAAAAATTGTATCTTAGGTCCTTCCACTTTTTACATCTTTGCACTTTGATCTCCAAATTTTTAATTATTTTTCAGTTAAGACCTCTAAAAAATTGCATCTTAGGTCTTAAATTTATACATCTTCAAACTTTGATCCCCAAATTCTTGATTTTAGTGGCCAAAATAAGTGTAATTTTAGTGGTCAAAATAAGTGCACTTTCAATTAAATATTTGACTTTACACTCAGATTTTCATCTAAACGAACAAAATAATATTATAGGGTATGACCACTAAAATGTCTAATTTTAGTGGTCAACTCTAAATAATAAGTGTGAATTTTATACTTATTTTGACTACTAAATAGTTTATAATTTAATTATATTATTTTATTCATTTAAGTGAAAATTCGAGTGTAAAGTCAATGATTTAATTGAAAGTACACTTATTTTGACCACTAAAATTGTACTTATTTTGGTCACTAAAATCAAAGATTTGGAGGACCAAAGTTTGAAGATGTAAAAAATTGAAGGACCTAAGATGTAATTTTTTAGAGGACTTAACTGAAAGATAATTAAAAATTTGAAGACCAAAGTGTAAAGATTTAAAAATTTGAAGGACCTAAGATGTAATTTTGGAGGACTTAATTGAAAGATAATTAAAAATTTGGAGACCAAAGTGTAAATATGTAAAAGATTAATGACCTAAGATGCAATTTTTGAAAGACTTAATTGAAATATAGGAACTAAAGTGAATATTATATAAAGTATGTGGACTATCATGCAATAAATAAATGCCACATCATCATGCCACATCACTATTTTAAATTAAAAATTTAATAGAGTGACCATTAGTGAAAGGATTTATAACTTCAGTAACCATCACTGAAACTTTTGAACTTCACTGACCATTTTGTAATTTAAAGTTAACTTCAGTGACCGCTTTGGTGAAATTAACCCTTATTATTATTATTATTATTATTATTATTATTATTATTATTATTATTTTATTTATTTATTTTTAAATGAAATACATCTCATGAAGTAAAATATTATTTTTCACAAAAGTGTTCCCCCCCACCACCCCACCCCACCCCACCCCACCCCACCCCACCCTTTGTGACACTAATAATGCCGGCTTGGTACCCATTGTGCCAAACAATAAAAAAAAAAAAATTTAATGAAAAAATGATATACCATTGTGTCATTGTGACTTTTGAAAAATCCTAAATGAATTAAATTTTTTTGTAAAAACGGGCTTTTTCAGTAACTAGTTAGAAATACTTGGATCGTACGTAATTTCGCAATAATTTTGCTAATTTTTAATATTTTTAAAATTCTTATTTTTAATTGTTAAAAAGTTAAAATATTAAAATAGCAATTACAATAAGATAAAAAAAAAAATAGTTCTTGATAACATGTTGTATTGTATATAATGAATAATATTGATATTTTATTTATATTCATAGAAGTATAATTACAATTAGAGATGTGTTTTATATTGTGAGAATACCAACAGTAATTTGAACTCAGTGAATATATTTTAGTGATTTGAGTTTTGATGATTGACGAACTATTGATATCAAATCTTATGAAAATGTTACTATAAAAAATAAGAATTTGACAAACTTTTAATAATTTTCCGATCCCTAGATTTTCAATTCAATATTTGTTTTAATAGAATTTGAAAGCATTGACAATAGCAACACTAAGTATTTTTTAATTAATAAAGAGAGAGTCGACTAAGAAAATTAGAAAGAAGGAAATCAATTACATTATTATGTCTAACTAAATATCAATTATGTTGCATATTCTCCTTTAATTGTATTCGTTATTAACATTAATGTATTATCCCAAGAACTTCAGCACATAAAACGTTTGGTGAACATCAAACACTCAATATTTCACTCGTGTTTTGAAATTGCAATCGAGTTTTTTTTCTTAAATTCTACTAAATCTACAAGGACATAGTTATAGCAACTATACTTATACAACGTTTTTCACATAATGTCTTTTCCCTTATTTAGCAAACTTTGTGTAAGCTACTTCAATTGAATCTACATTCTCATTTCTCTATGAACATAGTCCATTTTGATAAATACACATTATGATTATAGGAAACAAAAATATATGAAGATCATTTACTATTTATATGAAGGATACTTACAAATATTTTTAGAAACTAATAGAAAAATGATGACTCAACTTTTTGCCTACTTCACGTATCGAAAAATGAACTTGTAACTTAAATGCCTCTCCTTGACAGACGCCTAAGAATGAAGCCCTTGTTATACATATACTTGCTACAATTTCTATCCATTTGGACTAAACAAGATAATAAAATATAACGACACTTAAAGGAAAATAATAGAACTAGTAAGTGTAATGAGAAGGAAAGAAAACGTGTCTTACATAGAAGATGTCAAATGGATGAAAAATGTCAAAAAAATTCTTAGTTTAAAATGTAGGCAATTAATATAATTATGATAAAATATAAATTGGATATTTATTAAAGTCAAACATATTACTTTCACGTTAATTGTGTTGGTTAATATTTAAACTTATAGAATTATGCTCCTTTTCTCCATCGGAATTATATTTTGTTAACATTAAAACTTATTCTAGTTTTTTTTTTTCTTTTTTCCTTTAGACATGCTTCTAATAGTTTCAAACTAATGCCAAAGAGTTGTGACCATTTTCAATTTCAGTTACTTTAGACTATATGTGTATTTTTACTATACTAAGCTTGACTGAGTAATAGATAAATATTTCACATGTCGTTGTTTCTTAATCATATTCAATTATCTCAGTACTGAACATACTATTCATCCTTCCAAAATTTATATAAAATTCTATACAACTCATACCACATTTCATAGTGAGCAATCAAACCATGTCGAATGGAATTTTTTTTTACATATCTTCATTACATTTCATAATGAATATACCGACCCATATCAAATGAAAAATTCTATACATTTCTTTAGAACATTTCATAAGCCACCAAATGGAATCATATCAAACAGAAGGGTCTATTAGCACATAGTATAAGATTATGAAAAATATTATATCAAGTTGAAATAACCACTTGCACGTAGTGTCGAATTTTTTATCTTTATAATGGACTACATATTGTATTGCAATTATATGTGCTATCTAATTAATAGAGTTATTAAGTGATCTGTTGATTGGGCCCTCGAAATATCTGAACTGAGTATGAAATTTGTAATGTGTAGAAACCGAATCCTAGTCTAATTAGGATTGATAGACTTCTAATTGAACTAGGATACACAGAATATAATAATTAAGGTTATGGTCCCCAAGTCAATCACAACTTTTGTTCTTCTCTTCTACACCATTATATACAATATTCCATTGAACATTATTGAGGTAATTAGACTGCGGAAGATCAAACCCTCTCGATTTCAACACCAATAAAGACGGGTATTCTTCTGAATTAATTATACTTGATAATTTGACATGATATATGAATTTTTAATTGTGTATATGTAATTAAAGAGATAAAGATTTATTTCTAACAATTGGTATCAGAGACAATATCATGTTGAATTATCAGTAAGATTATTGTTTTGGTCAATTTATTAAATGTTCAAATCGTACATATTAAGAAAAGTTTTTTTTTTCTTACGAAAAATTCTTGAATCGTATGTGTATTGCATTTTTTAGCATGCTTAATCCTTCTTTTTGTTGTTGGAATGGAAATAAAGAATTTAAGATTTAAAAAACAAAAGGGGTTTTGAACAATGCATATGCTGGAAGGAAAAACAAGAGTCATTAAATCGTCGACGTTCTTTGAAGCGTCTGTGTGCGCTGCTGCTCATTATTGGTTCTTGCAGCGTCGGTCGGTATTTGCTTTTGAAATAACTCTGCCGTCCTCACCAGATTTGGAGTGGTGGCGGTGGCGGTGGCGGTGGCGGTGGCGGTGGCTGGCGGCTAGAGTTCGAAACCCTACCTGCAATTTTTGGAAACGGGACCTCAAATGTAAATTTGATGAATTCAATGATTATGGTGCAATTTTGGAGATTTATGTTATATTGCACATTAAGTTCTTGAAGTTTAAAACTTAATTAATTAAAATCTCCCAGGTTATGATAATTTAAAACTAAGTCCGAAGTTCTAAATATTAAGTAATCTAATCCTATAGTTATGGAATTTTAATGATTTAGCCCTTAAAGTTGAAATTTTTCATAAGTTGGCCTCTAAAATTTTAAATTTTATAATTTTAACTCTAAAGTTTAAAAATTTCTTTAAAGAAAGGCCATTAAAGTTTTAAAATTTAGAATTCAATCTCAAAACTTCATAAATCCTAAATTTTAAATCCCCAAAGTATTAAAATTTCAACTCTATGGTCTTCTAAGTTTTAAACCTTAAAGTTTTTCTCCAAAAATTCTTAAATTCTTGATTCAAATGTCTTATATTTCGAAGTAAATAATATTAATATGATATGTTGCCAAAGTAACCTATATTGTATTAATTTGTTTATTTTGCAATATAAAAATGAGTATATCTGTTACTTATGCGAAGAATGACCGGCCCAAAGGAAGGTTATTGTTTGACCAAATAGTAGACGTACATGTAGTAGTAAATATGTGATAATTATAAAAATTTCATGTGGACAATAATTCAATCCAAAGAAAAGCTTATTGTTTGACAGATTTATTATCTATATTTGATTACCATCCAAAGAGTACCACTTACAATTGATGTTTCTGTCCAAAGACTAAATGTCAATGTTGTACTAGGTATCTTGTGATGGGCTTACCAATAAAATACATTCTTTTTTAGATTTTAAGATTTAGTCCTTTAGGTTTTTGGATTGTAAATCTTAGGTCCTTCAAGTTTTCAGATTTTAAAATCTTAGACCCTTAAAGTTTGGAATTTTCGAATTTAATCTCTAAAATATCTTCATATCCTTGAATTAATCGTCTTATATTTCAAAATAAATCAATTAAAACGATATGTTGCCAAAGTAACCTCTATCGCGTAGATTTGCTTATTTTGAAATATTAAGATGTGTGTGTCTGTTGTTTATGCGAACAATGATCGGCCAAAAGGAAAGTTACTGTTTGACCAAATGGCAGATATACCTGTGGTAATAAATATGTGACAATTATAAAGTTTTTATGTGGACAATAAGTTGGTCCAAAGAAGGCTTATTGTTTGATAGATTAATTATCAATATTTGATTATTACACAAAGAGTACCACTTACAAGTTGATGTTTCTGTCCAAAGACTAAATATCAATGTTGTGCTAAGTATCTTGTAATAGGTCCACCGTTATATAATTTGTCATACATATGTTATGACATGATCATTAATTGTGAACTTGATATATTCTCTCGTTTTAAGTTTCTGCTTCTGTTTCTACTTCTACAATATCTGCCAACATTAATTTTATCCATGTGCTTAATAGCAAAAATTTCAAGAATTGGAACGAGAATGTTATGATTGTTCTCGATCACATAGATCTTGACCTTGCGCTTCGGACAGAACGACCTCCTACTTTCACTAATGAAAGTTCCATTGAGGATAAAAGGGACTTGAAAAAATTGAGATCGTTCTAACCGCATAAGTCTTATTATCATGAAATGTTTCATTCCATAAACGTTTAGGGGCACTATGTCTGAGGAGGAAAATGCTAAGACGTTCTTTAAAGAAATTGAAAAGTGTTTTGTCAAAAACGAAAAGGCTGAAACAAGTCCTCTTTTAGATCACCTTGTTTCAATGAGGTATAAAAGAAAAAGGAACGTAATGAAGTACATTATGAAAATGTCTAATCTCACTTCCAAACTAAAGGCACTAAAGTTAGAGCAGTCTGAGGACTTGCTCGTGCATCTTGTTTTGATTTTCTTTCTTGCACAATACGATCAATTTAAAGTGAGTTACAACACTTAAAAGGATAAATAGACTCTTAATGAGCTCATATCTCATTGTGTGCAAGAAGAAGAAAGACTTAAGTGTGAGGGGACTGAAAGTACTAACTCATTAACCACTCCTCAAGACAAGAAAAGGAAAAGGAAAAAGTAAGCTGCAGTTGGGACACCACAACATAAAGTGCAAAAGAAACAGGATAAAGAGTTCACTTGTTACTTTTGCAAAAAAGGTGGACACATAAATAAAGAATGCCCCAATTACGTTGCACGGCGTGTTAAGAAATGTATGCTTTTCGCTATGGTTTGTTCAAGTTAATTTATTTAGCTTTTGTACCTAGACATACTTGTGGATGGATTACTCGTGCTACCACTCACATAAGTGTGTCTATCTGAGGTTGCTGTGGAGCCGATCGCTAATTGATCTTTGAAAGATTCATCTTTGTGGGCGACGATAACAAAGCGATTCTGATTGAGGCTATATGGACTTTTAAGTTATTATTAAGGATACGGTGAGAAAAATGATTAGTCATTCTTCTTTACTAAAACCCCTATAGAGAAAAGTAATAAAAACTGCAACATACATCCTTAGCAGGGTTCCAAATAAAGTAGTAACTAAAACTCTTTATAAACTTTAGATCAGCTAGCAAGAAGCCTGGTATAAGGCACTTGCACATTTGGGGATGTCCAGCTGAAACGAGGCCTTATAGGCTAAGTGAAAAGAAACTGGACTCAAGAACTCTAAGCTGCTATTTTGTTGGATACCCATAACGATCCAGGGGTTATAAATTCCATAATCCCTCGACTAGGTCCTTTTTCAAGACTATAAATGCAAAATTCTTTGAGGATGTTGAGTTTGGAGGGAAAGATAGGGTTAAAAACATCGTCTTTGAAGAGGAACTCGTTTCTCTTACTGCTGTCACTATTGACAATGATCAAATTACTGACATTGTTCAAGAAGTGAATTCGGATTATCAAGACAATGTCGACAACTTTCCTATCCAAAATGAAGTTGTTGCTCTTGATGAACAAACTCAACAACCTCAAGAATAAATGTTAGTGCGAAGATCCACTAGAGAAAGGAGAATGACGTTTCTAGATGATTATATCGTCTTTCTCCAAGAGCATGAGGTTGACATAGGAGTGGTGGAAGATAATCTAATAAACTTCCATCAAGTCAAACAGAGTTCTAATTCTCAAAAGTGGATTGATGCCATGGAAGATGAGATGAAATTCATTAAAGACAATGACATTTGGGATTTTGTCAAATTGCCTGAAGGTACGAAGCCCATTGATTGCAAATGGATATTTTTTTAAGATCAAGAAGGATTCAAAAGGCAATGTTGAGATATAAGGCTCGTCTTGTTGCCAAGGATTTCACTCAGAAAAAATTCATTGATTATATAAAGACTTTTTCTCCGATTTTATCGAAAGACTCTTTTAGGATAATAATGGCATTAGTAGCTCATTTTGATTTGGAGCTACATCAGATGGATGTAAAAAATGCGTTTCTCAATGGTAATATTGATGAAATGATATATATGGTGCAGTCAGAAAACTTTGTATCAGGAGATCTAAAAAAAATGGTATGCAGACTAAAGAAATTCATCTATAGTCTCAAGCAAGCATCACCATCAATGGTATTATAAATTTCATCAAGTTATTATCTCGTTTGGATTTGAGGTAAATACAGTTGATGATTGTGTGTACCATAAGTTCAGTGGGAGTAAATATATCTTCCTGGTATTATATGTCGATGATATACTGCTAACTAGCAGGGATATAGGCTTAGTGCACGAAACCAAGAGATTTCTAACTAAGAATTTTGAAATGAAAGATCTTGGGGACGCCTCTTTTGCATTAGGCACATCGACATCACTCTCGGGGTATCATTGAGTTATCACAAAAGAGCTATATCAAAAGAGTACTTAGCAGATTCGATATGAAAGATTGTTGACCAGGAGATACACCCATTGCTAAAGGAAATAAATTCAGCCTCAGTCAATGCCCCAAGAATAAGGTTGAGGTTAAAGAAATGCAAAAGATTCTTTATGCGTCGGCTATATGGAGTCTTATGTATGCTCAACTATGTACGCGTCCGAATATAGCGTTCATAGTGGGATAATTAGGTAGATATTTGCGTAACCTTGGGATGGATCATTGGAAAGAAGCCAAAAGGGTTATGCAATATTTACAGTAAACAAAAGATTTCAAGTTCACCCATCGAAAGTCAGATCATTTGGAGATCATTAGGTATTCTGATTTCGATTTTGTTGGATACCAATACAGTAAGAGATCTACATTGGGCTATATTTATCTACTGGCTGGAGGAGCTATATCTTGAAAGAGTGTTAAGCATACACTCATAGCTCCAAACACCATGACAACTAAGTTCATAGCCTGTTATGAGGCATCTAATCATGGAATATGGTTGCGAAACTTTGTCACTAGGCTGCGGGTTGTAGATGGTATTGAAAAACCATTGAAGACATATTGTGACAATAAATCAGTTGTGCTATATTCCAACAATAATAGAAGCTTTACGATGTCGAAGCACATAGATATCAAGTTTTTTGTTGTTAAAGAGAGAGTTCAGAGTAGTCAGGTGTCTATAGAGCATATTGGCACAAACTCCATAATTGCAGATCCGCTCACCAAGGGTTTACCGTCTAAGGTGTTTTACGAGCATATAGCTCATATGGGTGTTGTATCGTTTGATGATGTGCTGGTTTAGTGGGAGTTTGTAATTTGATACTTTTTTTGGTAGTAGACACACTTTATAATTATTTTTAGCAGAATAAAGTATAATATTTTTTTACCAATCTCTGAATTTGGTATTTCCACTAGTGGTTTAACATTAAGATTGGAAAGCTTTAGTATGATCTCTAGGGATGGCAAAATTACCCGCACCCCGACCCGCCAGCGCCTCCTGGTTAAAATATACCCGCCCAACAATCGGGTATTCGGGCGGGTATGGGTAGATGTAAAATATACCCGGCGGGGTTTGGGGCACCCGGACCCGCCCGTTTATTAAATTTTTTTTTTTTTTTACAAGTTACAAAATAAAACAATTAATGGCGTAAAATGAAATGGGCACACCCATTGGCGCGTAAGGAGTCGGCCCACGTCCCAGATTTTTCCACAACTTACTAAGTACTAACGATAGCCCAAGAATAACTAACCAAGAGGGGGTGAATTGTTTTCTCAAACTTTTCGAAAAATATTCTCAAAATGATATTTAAGAGATAAAAATAGATTCACAACAATATAAGCACAATATAAGTAAATAAAAGAGAAGAGAGAGTGCAAACGATTTTTATGGAGGTTCGATCCAACCAATGATCTACGTCCCCCGTTACCAAGCTCTCCAACACGAGCACGGCCTTTCCTCTATTTTGATTGACTTATGGTGCAATCCAAACCCTTACAATGTATCCGGTGACTTACAAACAAGGAGCACCGATCATTATACAATATTGAGCTTTTCAAGGGACCTCAATATGACCCAAATAAGTAAGGAGATTGATTTGAGTATTTTTCTCTAGATGAATGATAGATACAAGTTTAGTTCTAAGAGAGACTAACACTTTAATGAATAGCAATGGATGAGGAAAGCTCAAGTGTTAGAAGAAAACTTTGTTGAGAAAGATGAACCAAAAGTTTGATTTAATCAAACAAAGTTTTTCAAATAGAGATATTGAAGATATAAATGCAATGAAGCTTTGAATGATGTTTTTCAATATGATTCTCTCTATAAATGCTCTTGTAAGTGTTGTAGAATGATAGTAAATGAAGTGGTATTTATAGAGATGAATTTTCGTCACTTTCTGACCAAACGGATGACCAAACGGATGATCAAACGGTCGACCGGTCAGATTGGTCAGAACTAGCCGTTGAACTGCAAAAAATCAGAACGGACACTTTTTGAAAAAAGCGTTTCAAACGGTCGACCGGTTCAAGGTAAACGGTCGACCGGATCAACCGGTTTACCAAACGGATTGTCCGTTTCCACAATTTTAAAAATCTGATTTTTGGCTTTGATCAAACTATTTTTATACAAGTGATAAAAAAATATTTTTGAGCTTTCGTTCATTTAATTGCTAAGGATTAAAGAGTTAATACCTTTACAATTTTATCTAAAAATCTATTCTTCAATCTTGATATTTGAATCTTGAATTTCGACGGATCTTGAGATGCTTGAACTCTTGTATTGATTTTGACTTTGACCTTGTCATTGCATGAGAGTTCGATTTGTAGCGCTTTTGAATTTTGCTTGAAAATAGAATGTTAGAAAACATAACCAATTTGTTTGTTATAATCAAAACATTAAAGTTTAAAGTTAACCATAGGTCAACACTAACCAACCACTATGCCACAACACACTTACTTGTATAAGTTGTATTATTTTTATTTTATTAACTAAACATATAACATATTACATATTAATATATTATACAAAAATTATTGTATTTGGCAATTGGCATTCGAGAATCGTGCATTCACGCTCCAACACATGCCAAGACGCAAGCACGCCTTTCACCCTTCTCACCGGACACCCGCTTGAAAGAATCCGCATCTCACCCATCATTGGACTACCAATTGCTATTCGTGTTCACCATCATCCTTCTTCATCCGACCACCCAAATTTTCTTCCCACGGTGAAAGCTATGAAAATCTTCACCCAATCACCCAAATTTCTAGGTATTTAAATTACTTCTCGTTCATTAAAAAATTCAATCGATAATTTGTTGGAGTCTTGGAGATTCTCATTTTGTCGATTTGCTTATTTTGCTCGTAATATTATTCAATATTACTCATTTTGCTCATAATATATTTTAGAATTTGTTTTAGAAACACGATTCTCGATTCTCGAGAACCGAGTCCGAGTGTAATTGTGTAATGTACTTTGGTGTGAACAAATTGTAACTCGTAATGTGTAATGTCTTGAGTGTACCGGTGTGAATCGAATTTTTAGAACCGACCGGGTCATCGTTGTGAACAAATGTACTGGGCGAACGCCCAGTACATTCCTAGGTGGTCGCCCAGAACATGAAAAAGCTCTCTGTAATGTTCTAACAGAGTGGGCGAACGCCCGACTTTAAAGTTGGGCGTTCGCCTAGCATTGACTTCTCTGATCGTGTCTTAAATTTTAATTTTTGTTTTTGTTTTTTGGGGTTACGTTTTCTACGCAATTGTTATCCTCTTGATTCCAAATGAAGTTTAATTTACTCTTCTCGTGTTATCCTCTTTATTATTTTCGTATTTATATTAGTTGTTGTTCTCCCTTCTCTTAATTTGTAATTTTGTATTTTGCTTTTTCAGTATAATTAAGTATGCAATTTTTGTGTTTCATTGTAGATGTCTCAACAAGATAAATCTACACCAAGATCTGAAAGCATTGGAAGTACTCAAGCTACACAAGAAAATGCACGAGTTAGTACTACTCGCACCCATGAACACTCACCTTCTCAAATATACACCAAGCAAGCTCCAATAGACTTGTGTGATGAAGAGGAGGATAGTGGACAAGGTAAGAAAAGAAAATTGACTTTGATATTTGAGAACTTAATTTACATTCTTTTCATGTATTGCTTAAGCTTAATGATTTTGTATTTTTTTTTTTTAAAAATACAGTTCATATATATGTCGTGCCCTCACACATCTGAGTCACTGAGTATAGCATTGATGGACTGCTTATTGGACTGGAATGTTGATGGTAAGTTGTCTACATTGACTGTTGACAATTGTACTACGAATGATGCCATGATCAACATTCTTTTAGATAAGCTTTCCGGTTGTTCGCTTATGCTAAATGGTGAATTTTTTCATATGCGGTGTTGTGCTCATATATTGAACTTGATAGTTAAGGATGGTTTGGAGATCATTCAATCGAGTGTTGATAAAATTCGTGACAGTGTTGCATATTGGTCAGCAACACCAAAAAGAGTCGAAAAATTTGAAATGTCCGCGCGTCAGTTGAAAATCTCTTGTGTCAAAAAGTTAGCACTTGATTGCAAAACTAGGTGGAACTCTACGTACTTAATGCTTCAAACTGCTTTAGAGTATAAGAATGTTTTTCCTCGACTAAAGCAACGAGAAACTCAATATAGATGTTTGCCTAGTGATGAAGATTGGGATTTGGCAAAAGAGATATGTGACAGGTTGGAGGTTTTTTTGAAATTACTGAACTATTTTCGGGGACTAAGTATCCAACAGCTAATCTTTATTTTCCAAATATTTGTGAGATAAAGTTGTCAATTTACGAGTGGATGACATGTCCTTATGTTGAAATCAAATTGATGGCTTCAAGTATGATTGAAAAGTTTGACAAATATTGGAGTAAGGTTCATGAAATTTTGGGTGTAGCTACTGTGTTGGATCCGAGATTTAAATTGAAATTGGTTGAGTACTATTTTCCAATGATTTATGGAAATGAGGTTGCGGATCATGAGATTCAAAATGTTCGTCGATTGTGTTAAAATTTGCTAAATGAGTACACAACAGGACATAGGTCTAGTAGGAACATGGCTCAATCTTGACTTCATCTTCTCAATCTCGTGATATCTACTAATGCAATCAAAAGAGACCGGTTGGCACAATTTGATGTATTTTTACTACTAGCACTAGTACCGATAGTGCGAAATCGTAGCTTGATATTTTCTTGGGCGAGCTCAGTATTGCCCGGATCAAATGATTTCGATATATTGGCATGGTGGAGGGCAAATGCAACAAAATATCCGACTTTGCAAAAATTGCAAGAGATATTTTAGCCATCCCAAGATCTCTGATGGCGTCTCGAGTTCGCATTCAGTACAAGTGGTAGATTTGTTAGTCCACATAGAAATAGGCTTCACCCAAAGACTTTGGAGGCTTTGATGTGTGCTCAAGATTGGTTATGGAGTGAAATTCATGGTACGAGAAATACAATTATTTATGTTCATATTTGTTATAATGTCTAATTTGTTTTTGCTAACTAGTTTTAATATTTTATTTCGTATTTAGAACATTCGTCGCATTCGTCGTACTCTGGATGTTGTACAAAGTTATGTGACACAGATATTGACGAAGAGGTAAATTGATTTTTTGTTTCATGAACTTGAATAATAAATATATTAGATATCTAGCAAATTAACAATAAAATACTTCTTTTACAGGAGGAATCAAGTATTCAAGCAGCTAGCACGGATATTCTAGAAGAAGATGAAATTTGATTATATTGGATTTGGATTTGGATTTGGATTGTTGTTTTTGAATTGTGATTCTTTGAAACTTGTTTAAATTTTGTTATTTTGATAACAATGTGTATTTTGTATTTTGTAACGACCAATTTGCTTTACAAATGTTTTCCGGTCACAAACTCACAATAAACATGAATGCCATGCCAAAAAAAAAAATTGGGAAGTAAACGGGCATTGCCCGCCCGCCCGACTGACCCGACCCGACCCGCCCCGCCCGCCCCGCCCCAATCGGGTAATGGGACGGGATATGGGGTTGATAAATCCCGGCGGGGCGGGGCGGGGGCGGGAGGGTCGCCCACCCGACCCGCCTGCTACCATCCCTAATGATCTCACTAAAGAATAAAAAGGATCGCTTGAAAATAGACATGTGTTAAGATCACATTGCATGTAATTTCCATGCTACACATCCATACTCGATCTATGTAATTGAATATGTTTGTATGATGACCGTTGATGGGTTTAGTTACTAATTAATGTAACGAAGGCCGCTTTGATCTCATGCTGATATAGTAGATTGACCAGATTGTACGGAGATGTTTCAAGCAAGATAGCAATTTAAGTGTACACATAAAGTTTAAAATATAATTGTTTTAGATAACATATGTAGCTCAAGTGGGAGATTGTCGGATTTTTATCTTTATAATGGGCTACATATTATATTGCAATTATATGGGCTATCTAATTAATAGGTCTATTAAGTGATCTGTTGATTGAGCCCTCGAAACATCTCAACTGAGTACGGACTTTGCAATGTGTGTGAGACCAATCCTAGTCCAATTAGGATTGATGGACTTCTAATTGATCTAGGATATACAGAATATAATAAATAGGGTTATGGTCACTGAGTCAATCACAACTTTTGTTCTTCTCTTCTACACCATTATAGACAGAGTTTCCATTGAACATTATTGAGGTGATTAGACTGCGGAAGATCAAACTCTCTCGATTTCAACACCAATAAAGACAAGTATTCTTCTGAATTAAATATACTTGATAATTTGGCATGATATGGATTCTTTAATTATGTATATATAATTAAAGAATATAGACTTTAATTCTAACATGTAGATTTCACCTTAGATTTCTTGAATATGAAAACTGATCGAAAAATCTGAAACATTTTGTTTGTTCTTCAACAACTTTGAATTATCACTTCTTTCCTTTTTTTTTTCTTTCGTAAGAACTTGTATAAAATGAGTTTTATGTGTGTAATATGTTGTGAAAAGGAAAAAAAATGAAAAAATTTTGAGAGAAACTTTCTAATTCTAACTTTTAAAATTTACATATAAAATCTCAAAAGATGATGCCAAATTAAAGAGGAGAAGGAGTCGACCATCATAAGGCTTTTCTAGAGAAAAAATGATAAATTTTGATATCAATGTTGACAAATGAAAGGTCTTTTACTCCTCAATTTATAAATTCTATTTTTATGATCTTAAATACATTTTTAGGAATTATATAATCATCATATGACCCTTTGTACCCCGAAGTAATAAAAAAAAAAACAACTGAAGATAAATTGCCCAAAGTCTCAAACAACCCTTTATTTTGTTCAATAATGGTGGAAGAGGAAATGTTTTGAATTTTTTTAATATAGAAGGTAAAATAGTCCAAAGATGTAATATAGGAGGGTACAATATTTCAAAATTGTTTATCTCTTTTAGGGTGAAAAATCTGAAACTTTTGTTTGTTCTTCAACAACTTTGAATTATCATTTCTTTCCTTTTTCTTTCTTACGTAAAAATTTGAATAAAATGAGTTTTATGTGTGTAATATGTTGTGAAAAGAAAAAAAAAATGAGAGAATTTTGAGAGAAACTTTATAATTCTAACATTTAAAATTTACATATAACATCTGAAAAATTGATGCCAAAGTAAATAGGAGAAGGAGTTGACCATCACAAGGCTTTTCTAGGGAAAAAATGATAAATTTTGATGTCAATATTGACAAATGAAATGTCTTTTAACACCTCAATTTATAAATCCTATTTTTATGATCCTAAATATATATTTAGGAATTACATAATCATCATATGACTCTTTGTATTTCGAGTTAAAAAAAAAAAATTAAAGATAAGTTGTCCAAAGGTCCCAAACAATCGTTTATTTTGTTTAATAATGGTGGGAGATGAAAGATTTTGGATTTTTTATTTAAGAGGGTAAAACAATCCAAACATATAATATAGAAGGGTAAAATAGTCTAAAATTGTTTCTTTCTTTAAGAACCTTTTAAAAATAGTTTAGATTATAGTCTCGATTGAGAATTAAATTTCTCACTCCAATAATCAATAGGCATTAAATGAAATTGCAACAAACATGATCTTAACATATATATATATTTTCCTCTCTCCATTCTTCATTCTTAAAAAAAGGGCTATGGTAGGAAATCTTCTCTCTGCAAATTCGTGACTACTAGACGGGATTTTAATCAAAAGATTATGATTAATTCCATTCATCATCATTTCAGCGTTCTAGAATTTTCTAATTGTTGATGGTCCGACTGTGACTCTCAAAATTTCAGAATCATTTTCAAAAAAAAAGTATTTGACGATTTAGTACCATCATTTTCCATGTTTTATATATTTTTAATTTGTAGCTCGTAATTTGTGTCCACCACTATTGGTCACAAGTAAAAAATATATATCACTGGTTATAATGTCGTTTAACTGTTAATTTGTGGCCTTGATTTATCCCGCATTTGATTTTGAAATATGGCATGACATGTGATTGAGATTTATTCTATTTGTTACCTTTGATATCAGTGTGACTTTTGAATCTTTAATTGTGACCTTTAAATTGATATTAGTGTGACTTTTGAATCTTTAATTGTGACCTTTAAATTGTAAATTGAATCGCACAACCGCGTATAAAAATCTCCTTTCTTATTACATATTGAACTAAAATATAATGGTGAGATTTTGATAATTGCATTGTGAGTTGATGGCTGATTGTGACTGAGATCTTGAGTGACGGGGTTGGAATTAATGTTGGCTGAAAAATTTATTGGGATGTGAACTAATTTGCAGTGTTATCAAACCTGGCTCCGACCGACCGGTTCAACCAGTAAAACTGGGAACCGATCCCAAAACTGGATTGGTTATGTAGAAAAACCCTCTTTTTAAAAACCTGCTCAAAAATCCGTTGACCCGTCCGGTTTTGAGAAACCCGTTGACCCGTTTCCGATTTTATTGGTTTTAAAAATTATTTTTTTCTACAATTAATTATAACTGACTATTGAAATTCAACTCTCCTTGCACGAAATGGATTAAAAGAATGAAAAATTAAAAAAAAAAAAATGCATTTGAACAATTTTTGTGATTTTCAAAAACTTATTTTTAATTTTTTAATTTCTTTTGTAAATTTTTAATTTTTTAATTTTTTAAAAATCACCGAGTCAACCCCGGTTCGACCCTTTAACCCTTGACCCTTTCACTTTTCCGGGTCGGTTTTTAAAACATTGCTAATTTGTTACTTTGTAAAAAAGGGAAATTGGCACAATTGGTCCCTAACCTTTTTCTTTAGTGCAGAAATAATCCATAACCTTTGTTTTTTGACACAACAGACCCTAACCTAAGTATTTTAGTGTGTAATTAATCCTTATTTGATGAAAAAGATAAAAATACTCTTAGTTTTAATTTTAAAAAAATTACAATTGAATTTCTTACATTTACAAAATAAACAAATATGTCCGATACATTTATTAATTAATATTTAATTTATGATATTAAATATATCACTATAGTCGTATCAATTAATTTTTTCATAAGAGAAAATGTAAATTATTGCGCTTTAAGTATATGTAATTGCTATGTGATGTGAAAATTTAAATAAAAATTAAATTAAATAAATAAAAATATGAGTATATAATTTTATGACATTGAACCAATCTTATCATGTTTTTTTAACATAAAAATACTATAAAAAATTAATTTATACACTATGTGTTCTTTATTTTTGAACGATAATAATACAATAAATTATAATATGAAGAATACAATTTGAGCTCTAACATTTGTAGTTAATAAACGAATAGCTCAATTAAATAAAAATATTTAAGCATCAAATTTGTGACAAAATTATTTTTCTTTTTATGTTGTAACGATGAAATTAAAGTTTAAATTTTAAATAATGTGATTATTTAATAATAATAAAATAATTTTAATTAACACATTTGTTAATAATTATGAGCTTAAATTTTAGTTATTTTATAATAGTTTGTAAAATATACAAAATAATTTAGTATATTATCAATTTGTTAGTTTCTTTTAATTTTTTATAAAAAATAAAAGTATCGAACCCATTTGTACTTTTTATAAGAGTTAGAATCCAAATGAAAATTTTTCTAATAAAAAATAAGGGCATATTTGTCTTTTTCATCAAATAAGAACTAATTACGTATCAAAACACATAGGTTAAATACTTTTATGCTATATAATAAAGGTTAGGGATCATTTTCGTATTGAAAGCAAATTTTAGGGACCATTTGCACCTTGTAAAAATGGTGTGACATTTGAATGATCCTCATTTATAATAATACCATTGACAAATGTTTGCTGTGACTGATTTATTATGTGACTTGGTGCATGTTTGGCCAAGCTTAAATTTTAATTTAAGTTGGTTAAATTTGTCAAATATATTTTTTAACCATGTGTTTTGTAAGACAAATTACTACCAACTTATTATTCACATATTCTATACATCTCTCAATTTATAAATACTTAAAAAAATAAGTTGAGCACTATCAAACATGTACTTAGAACTTGTTTGGTAGAGTTTAAAAGTAGATTTTTAGGAGATTTTGAAAAAATTTGTGATATGTGCAATTGAAAAGTTGAAAAAAATTATAATTCTATAAAATATGTGGTTGAAAATAAATTTTTAAAAAATTATATCAAACATGCTCTTAGTTGTTGTTATTCAACATGGAGAATTAGAAGTGCTAATTATCAAAGTGTGACCACAATACTACACGTACGTGTGACCTATAATTATGATTATTTGATTAATTTTATGAATATACGGTCAATACTAATTAGTATTTGTTGAAATCGTACTTAGTTAATAAAGAGTTTGTTTGTGTCTTATTTAATAATATTGTTGATTTCTAAAATTGACGGCCAACAGGATCACCAATTCTTCTCTGTCAACGTGTCGCTCAACCGGGTTCAACTTAAGATTCAACATAAGTCTCCTCTTAAAAGAAATTCAGTGAGGAATTAAGATGGGCGCAAGGTCAATGGTTCAAATCGTTGGGGACGTGATAGAAATCCAGTTTGGGATGAAACCCCCAGTGGACAATACGTAAGCTAACGGCGCACGGAATAGCCCCTAGGCGAAAGGTCGTTGGGAAAAATCCATGGTCGTATCAACACACTTAGACGGCCACGTCAACCTATAGATCACAATGGTACACTACAAAAGGAGTAAAACAGATGTTTGAGTGTGAGAGGGACACCTTATGGTCAAGGTTGTAAGAGGCCTACCAATTCCTTAAATGATATAAAAAAACATTTAAGTTAAATGTTAATCAATGGAGAGGACTTTGTGTTTTGTATGGTTCTTATTATCTCGAATTCCATCATCTTTTTCTTGTACAAATGACTTTGGTATTTATAGGCCAATGCCGATTGGTCAAGTACTATGGATGCATACAATCCTATGGAGTCTCTTGTCACGTCCAGAGTTTAATGGAGAAGTCTGTTTCAACCGCATAATAGGGGGTTATAACTATGACAGGGTGATTGGCAGGTTGTCCTATCAATCTTTTCAGGTCTAGTTCGTAAAGTGCTAGGGATGCTTACTTAACACGCAACCGGAGTCGATCTTTCATCGCCTCGTCCTTTCAACAACATCTTTCTAGATCTCCTCAAAATAAAGGAAATAGACTCAGAGGTGATGTCATCACTTCTAATAGGCATCTTTGATTTTAACCAAACCACGTGGTACTGATGCTTAACAATAGTCCTTCAAGTTCAAGACCTGTGTCATTTATGTGGGGTGCTGGACTTGGAGTGGAGGCCTTGATGCGTTTTAGCTATGGCTGATGTTGTAGTCTGTAGTGTTGCATGGTTCATTTTGTTGATATTTATAATAAACAATCCCCCAAATGCATGCGCCAGTTTATTTATGTTAGGGCATGGATTTTGACAACATGTATCTAAAGTATTGCTAAGGTGCAAAAAAATTAGTCTTAAGTACATGGTGGCAAATTTGAAATTTGCCTAAGTCCCAACTGGTATCGTGCCTCATTGAAGAGGCGAGGTCCTTGTGTAGAAAAGGCGCTGCTGCAAAAACTAAGTCCCAATGAAGGAAGAAGTATTCTTTTTTTTGGGAAGATGCTTGTTTGCAAAGGTCCTTCCAATACCAAAAGAGGCCAGATAATTGGCTTTGATAGAATTGAAATTTTCCTAAATCCCACAGCTGGTGCGATGTTTCATTGAAAAAGCGAGACCCCTTGTGTGAGAATGATACTACTACGAAAATTGAGTCCTAATAAAGGGAGAAGCGTTTATTTTGTTGGGAAGAGACTTATTTAGAGAGGCCTTCAATACCAGACGAGGCCTGATATTGGACTTTGACAAATTTGAAATTTTCCTAAATCCCAGCTGGTGTCGTGCCTTATTGAAGATACAAAACCCTTATGTGGGAATGTATAAAATGTGTCTCAATGAAGGGATAATCATTCTCTTGGTTGAGAAGAGATTTGTTTATAGAGGCCCTTCCAATACGAGACGTTATTGGGTTAAGGTAGATGAGGTGATTACTGATTTGAGGGTTATGGAAAGTGGGAAACGTTTCATTTCATTTCGCGTGCTGAAAAGATGGTTGTAGGTAATTATTATGCTTAAACGTGGAAGAAGTGCGTTTTTTGAGGCGACGCACCCCCCGTGCGCGTAAGTGGCACATGTTGATCTGGGCCCTTGGCAAAGATGATAGTTTCGTGGCTTTTAGAATTCGAAGGTTAGGATGCAGCCTCGATATTAATAGCTTGGATGGATCTTGATTTGATCCAACGGCCATGGTTGAAGGATGTTAGCCAATTTAAAGTGAGCATTTTTTTACCTGAGACATTTCTTTATCTTCTTCCTTGTTTGAGCACCTTAAGCAGAACATATTCTGGCAACTCTACTTTTCGAGGAGAGAGAAAACTTCAATAAACCCAACCATTTTTCCAGCAAACTTCTAGTTTTAGGTATACACTGAACTTTGATTTTGCTACATTTCCTTCATTTATGCTTTTATCTTTAATTTACCATGTCTACAAATTCTAGTTATGGTGGGAGTTTCGGACGTCTGGAGACTTAGTGGAAGAAGAGTTGCTTAAGTTAATCCCTTCTTTAGCTACCGTTTTGCATATTCGAGGCGTGGACAAGTCCACCAGTAAGGAGTTAGTGGAGATGATGGAATAGTTGGTTGTGGCCTGCCTCTTCTACCTTTTGAAGCTCATCCGGCAATTGTAGGTGTGCGGCTATGGATGTCCCATCAATCATGAATAAGGCAGACCTAGAGACTATCATGAAGACTTTCCTAGTCCCTGGTGATATTAACTTCACCCCCCAGTGACCTACGAGATGGCTTGGTGCCGAAGAGGAATTGCACGACTTTGTATTTTTAGTCTTTTAATTAGGAGATGAGGCTCTCCTTCGATCCTTTCTACAAGGGTCCTCGGGACGCATAGTATGACACCGACCCGGTAGCTTCCAATGGCTGGAGTCAAATGTTTGGGAGCCTTTATCTCTGGTTCAAGCACTCTCTCAGTTTTAAGATGCACTCCATATTTTCTAAACCATATACTTGCATAAGAAAATTCTCGAAGAAAAATGACAAAGAAGAGGAGCTAGGATGGTACTACTTCGGCCCTTGGGGATCACACATACCCTTCGTATGGAACTGCCCATCTTCGATCAAGCAGTGGAAAAAATTGTGGTTGTGGGTGTTGGAGAACTGGCAGAGGATTGTGGATTTTGACCTAGAGCCAGAGCTGGACATGCTGAACGTGCGTAGTAGCGAGTGAGTGGTTTAGTGGGGAAGGTGGTTGGTTAAATGTAAAACTTGTATACCTTATAAAATACTAATTCTTGTTTATTATTGTCTCACAGATCTTCTTTCTCGGTGCGAGCTATCGGATGAGGAATTGGACATTCTTCATTAGCCCAAGCACTTGATAGAACTTTTTCAGATGGCCAAGAGATGTATGCTTCGTGTTGCATCATTTCTTCTTTGTCTATTTGGGGTGTTATCTAACATGTTGCTTTTTTCAGTTGATTTTGAGCAAGGCAAGTGGCCGACCCCTCTTTTGGCCCAATTAATGAATATGAAGCTAAAAGAGCTTCTTCCAGGGTCATTCATAAAAAAACATGAGGTTAACTGCAATGTGGCTCATGAAGAGCTCAAATGCCCTACGTCTGGCGACCGATGAGGTAGTTAGTTCGGAGAAATAAGTTCATCTCGCTAAAAAGCCAATGAGTGGGACTTTAGGACTTCATAAATAGAAGGCCTTAGTCCAAGACGCCTACAGCCTTCTTAGAAGAGGTTGGTAAGAGAAGGTAACGCTACCGGGACGTGATTGCCCACAAAAGAGATAGCCCCATTAGTGGAAAGAGAAAAATCGGTTGTCATGTCCTTGATGACGTCATGCCCTACTCTCTAGATCTGAAACAGAGAAAACTATTTGTTACTGCCACTGGGATGGTAGTGTTAGACGAGGCTCCTGCTAGGAGCAATGATAATCTGGTGGGAGACGCCACTTCCGGGAGCAATGGCAATGGGTAAAGAAAAGTTGGTGGAGATTGTCTCTATTGGTGAAGAAGAGGAAGAAAGCCCTCGTGAGAACTGGATGCAGATGATGTGGTGGCCAAGGAGGCAGGAATTACTCAACTTCTCGGGTTACTTCGTCAGCATTGACTAGCATAAGTTACTTAATGGCCCCCGTTCTTAGCACCAGGGTTTGGACATCTCTTCTCTGGAAGCAAAGTTTTCTTCGGTGGTGTTAGGGGAGGAGAATGCTGAGGTCGGAGGCCCCTCGTCATAGTTTTGAGTTTTTACCTTTGTCTTTGTAGTAATTTTTTATATAATTGTAATTTTTCAAAGTATTCATGGAATTTTTTCTTCTATTGCCTCTTCAACTTTGATGTTTATGCCTTCAATACTTGCATTTTCCTTTCCACTGATGATATTCACTCCCCATTTTAGAGGTAATAATACAAATGTACCATCTCAAATTTTAAACTAGATAAAGACATGCCAAAGATTTCATTTAATAAACACAAATGAACTCGTCTTGATACCCCTGTCTTATGTCAGGATTGCCTCTTCTCAGAGGCGTAAAACAAAGATAAATAAGTATAATGAAACATAAGTGCCTTTTCTAGAGGCATAGTAAAATATCTTGACCAAATGAAGAGCTGCATTCCCTTCTTTACAGGTCTCAACCTAAGAAATACTTGACTAGATATTTTGTAGGCTCGAGCCTCTTCTTTCATAGGGGTTGTGTTGAATTTGTTTTAAGGATTAGAAATTTGGAACAATCTAAATAAAAGACTTAAGAAGAGTGTCGGTAGTCAACCAAAAAATACTTTTACTGGTAGTACCTCCATAGGTGTTCACCAATTCCAAGGATGAGGCTGATGCTTGCCATTCATGTCTTCGACCTGATACGTTCTGAGGCGTACTTTTTTAGACGACGTGATAAGGCCTCTCCCAATTGGACTCAACGTCCCGACTCCAGGGTCTTTGGAGGATAAGAACACCCTTCTTAGGACCAGGTCGTCAATACAAAAGACTCTTTTCTTCATTTTTTTGTTGAAGTATGGGCCATCTTTATTTGATATACAGCTAGCTTCACATGGTAGCTATCCCTTCACTCGTCGAAGAGGTCCAATTCTATTCGCATCAAGTCGTCATTGGTAATTTCATTGAAGAATAAATGACAAGGCGAAGGTAGGCCTACCTCTATTGGGCTCATGGCTTCAAAACCATATGCCATTGGAGAAATGGGTCTTTTTAGTTGCTGTCATGGCTATGGTTATGATCGACTCAGAGGACATGGGATAGTTCATCCACCCAACCCCCATTTGATACTTCAAGCTTTCACTTGAAAGTATACTTGATAGGTTTGTTTACAGCCTCACCTCAACTTAACTGTTGGCTTAAGGATGATGCGGGCAGGATAAGTGCTTTGCAATTCTAAGATCCTTGCATAGGCTCTCAATTTTCTTGTTATCAAACTGTCTACCATTCTCGGACACAAAAGAGTGCAAAATTCTGAACCTACAAATGATGTTTTTCCATATGAACTTAGAGGTGTTAGCATTGATAATCTTCATCACACGTTCAACTTCAACTTATTTGGTGAAGTAGTAAATGGCTACTGTTGCATGGCATGTATTACCTCTTCCTCTGGGTAGGGTGCCTATAAAGTCAATCTCCTAATTTATGCGGGCTGAGGCTGGATACAATGGTTAGTTCATGATGAGGTTGACGATGGATCGTGGAGAAACGCTGGCACTTGTCATATTTTCGCACATGGAGTGGTGCATCTTTTAAGAAGCTCCAAAAAAGCTCTATTTCAGAACTTTTTGGGCCAGAGCCAAGCCTCCAGTGTGGTTATCACATATTCCTTCGTAGAATTTTCCTAAGGACAAAATTAGCCTTCTCGTCCCCTACATATCTGAAGAAAGGCATTGAGAACCATCCTCTTTTGTAGAAGATATCATCCTGCATGGGACGAAGTGTGTGGCCTTTCTTCTCAACTTTCAGGCCTCTTCTCTGTCGGTGGGCAGAGTTTGATTCTTCAAAAAGGCGAGAATAGGCCACGAGGCACTGCCTTCTATCCACATTACCTCGGAGGTAGCCTCAATCGAGGGCCTGGCTAGGTGCTCTACCAAGACTACTTTGATGAGTTCTGAATTCTTGTTGATTGCCAGTTTGGACAAGTAGGGATGACAATTTACCCTGTCCTGATAATCGGGTATTCGGAGCGGGTACGGGGCAGAGATAATGTCCCCAAGTCGGGTTTGGGGCGGCTCCACCCTAGACCCGTCCTGAATTTTTTTTTTATTTTTAAAATTTTAAAAATATTTTGATGAAATGGGTGTTGAAAGAGTCGAACCCGAGTTGTAAACATTGATTTACAATTCCTAACCACTACACAAAGACTTATTGATTTGTATTTTTTTTATTTTGTTTAATAAACATATTATACACAATTAGTTTTTTAAATTCTAACCATACCATTTAGAATTAACTTTAATTTTCCATTTCATAATTCATAATTTCATATATTACCCTCAATGAAAATCATGTTTACAAAAAAAAAATAATTAAACAGAGACGATGGTTCCCCACCCCCGCTTTAAGCGGGAAATGGGGCAGGTATGGGGGTGAAAAATCTCCGACGGAGCGGGGGGCTGCTCACCCGCCCCACCCCACCGCCCTACCCCGTTGCCATTCCTATGGACAAGGCATTAGCATTGGCATTGTTTGCCCTGGGAATTTGAATAAGTTCAAACTTTTCAAATTTTAGGATAATCTCTCTTACCATTTTCAAATAAGCGGTCATCCCTTTTGCTCTTGCGGTGAAGCTCATGTTGACTTGGCTTGCCACTAGTTGGGAATTACTTCCAAATGATAGCCTTTTCACTTGCATTTTTTTTTTTAGGCAGGACAACAGGCCTATATTCCGTGACGTTGTTCGAGGTTTTGAAGCTAAATCTGATCGTACAATTCAGCTTGTGGCCTTTAGGACGGGTAAGGACGACCTCTGCTCTTGACCCTACCTCTCCGGATGATCCATCAACAAAGAGGTACCCCATTGGTGGCTCAAGATGGGCGATGATGGCTTCTACCTCATGGGTATTGGCAAATTCTACCACAAAATCTGCAAAGGTCTGTCCCTTGATGGACGCTCTTGATTTAAAGACAATATTAAACTAACTAAGCCCCGTCAACCAATTTTAATAAACTTTCTGAAGTGTTAAGCATTAGCATCACCTGCCTTAGGAGAAAGTTGGTGAGGAGGTGAATGCTATGGGCTTGGAAATAAGGTCTCAACTTTCTAGATGCAGTGATAAGGGACAGGGTTAGCTTCTCTACGTCCGGATAGCGTGTCTCTGCCTCCAAGAAGGGCTTTGCTTACGTAGTAAACAGACAGCTGTTGCTGCTCCTCCTTTCAGATCAAGATCAAGATCAAGCTTACTAACTCAACCGATACTGCTAAGTAGAGTAACAAGGGCTCTCCCACTTTGGGTTTTGACTAGAGGGGCTTGTTAAGGATGATACTTCAAGGCTTTGAACACAGCATCAAACTCTTCTATCCATTCAAATTTGTTACCTCCATTCGAGATTTTAAAGAAATGGAGGCGCTTATCCGTTGCTTTAGAAACAAACCTGTTGAGGGCAACCATTCTTTTCTTGAGGCACTGCACTTTCTTTGGCTTCTTTGGGGATCTTATTTAAACCAAGGCTTTGATTTTTTCAGAGAAGCAACTCCGAAAATGCACTTCAAGGGGTTGAACCTCATTTGATATGCCCTGAGGATCTGGAAAGTTTCTTCAAGGTGCTGTACATGATCCTTTGCTCTTAGAATCTTAACCAGCATATCATCCACATAAACCTCCATAGTAGAGCCAAGCTAGTTGACAAACATTTTGTTGACGAGTCTTTGATAAGTCTCCCCGGCGTTCTTCAGGTTGAAGGGGATAATCCTATAGCATTACAGTCCCTTGTTGTGACAAAAGAGGTGTGCTCCTCGTCTAGAGGGTATATCGAGATCTGTTTGTATTCAGAATAAGCGTCCAGAAGCTTAAGAGCTCATTGCCAGCAATGGCATCCACCAATTGTTCAATCCATGGGAGGTGGGAAGCTGTCCTTTGGACATGCTTGATTGGCATTGCCCTCCATGAGTCACGCGATGCGACTTTGAAAAAACAAGGCAATTAAATAGTTTTCTAATGAGATTGGTTTATGTGTTAGACATTATGGATATAGACAAAAAATTTATAAATTAACATCAATGCGACTATGCTATTGTTAATACGATACCAAATGCATTGTGCTATTCAAATGTGACACAAGTATAGGAGAAAACCCACAAAATCATTTGTCCATCCGACTTGGCAACAAACATAAATAGTGAGCACAAAAAAGCAAGAAGTAATTACAAAAAAAAAAAAAAAAAAAAAAAAACAAAAGTGTACAGATGAATACAGATGAAAAATTTGACTTGTTGTCATATCAAGTATGATTGATTCAAAAATAGACAAAAACAATTGTCCACTATTGTTGACTTTCATTTTACTTGTTGTGACCTTGGGATCTCCTATGCGGTATCTGCAAAATCTGATTCATAATCACATAAGCATGCTGGACTAACTATGGTCAGAATCTAAACACAGTTTCACATATCAAAACAAAACAAAAGAAAATATGTCGAGGAAAAAATGAGATATTTAAAGCCACAAGCAGTTAAATAAAATTAGCAATACAATGTCATACAAAAAATCTTAAAATATCAAATGATATTACACACATAAGCTGAACTAGTACAGTCACAAAGCACGGGATGTCACAGGTACTTAAAAGACAAATTTCTATATATGTTTGGAAATTTGGTAGAGTTGAAATTATTTTTTAAATGCTTATATTATAAGTTATGGGTGAATGTGTGGATAAAAAGTGAATTGTAAGTTGTGGATTTTATGAAATGTGTTGATAAAAAAGTATGTTTGTTCAGTTTGACCAGCTGAAATTATAATTTAAGCAAAGACAAACATGTGGCATGCTTAAATTATAATTTCAACTAGTCAAACATACTTTTTATCTACACATTTTATAAAATCTACAATTTATAACCTACTTTTTATCTACACATTCACCAACAACTTATAATATAAACACTTAAAAAATAATTTCAGCACTACCAAACATAATACACAAAATCAATGAGCTAATGTTGGTCACAATCATAGAGATCCACATAAATATTGAGGCTGCTTAGAAATAAAATCTTATTCCAAATCACATAAGCGGCCACATAAGAGTGGACTAACAATAGTTACAAATAGCTTCTAGGGGCATAGCGAGTTGGTAAGGTTTGATGTGATGTGGGGAGAAATCTTCCAAAGAACGAGGCTCGATTCCGTGTGGGCGATTTTTCATGAAATATTGTGGGGATCTGTCTCGGGGGTTGGCTTGTTGGCTCTGTCCTCAGTCCCTGCCACTCGTGCACATCATCCTCGATTCTGGCCTCGCTCAGTCAAGAGCCTCGACATGTGTGATGGGTTTCAGCCGGGACTTTCTCTCTTAAAAAAAAAAAAAACAATAGTTACAAATATGAAATTGTTTGATGAGTTCAATCTCTTTATTTCTTTTTCTTTTTTCTCTTTCTGGTGCGACGCCTTAATCATGAGATTCGAAGGTTGATTTCTTAAAAGTATGGATTGGTGGGGAATATTAATCAGAATAAAAACATTTATTTGAGAGGAGACATAAGACAAACAGTTAGTCAAACAAATCTCAGGAAATAAAAACATTTATTTGTTGCTTTTAAGAATCTAAATAAATAATATTAATAATTTTTTAAAAAAATGGATTGGTGGGGAATATTAATCAGAATATTTTCCCTAAGGTTTGACTGATTATTGAATTGCTAGTGTTGAATAAACTTTTATGGAACAAATTAAAGATCAGTAATGCTTGAAAGCTCTTTAGCATCATGCTCACATGGGACCATGTGATCTTTGAAAATCTTAATCGGCTTGTGATTGATTTGCATGATTAAGATTAGATAAGAGAGCTCGTCGCGTGCTTAGATTAAATGCTTTGGAATTTTATGTACCTTAAGCCGCATGTTGTCTAAAAATCATTAGCTTACAAAACTTTTTATTTTTTATTTTTAACCAAATTTCTTAAATATTAATTACTATTTTTAAGTAGACCGTTCCTCCTCCTCCTATCAATGATGTATTTAACAACGAAATTTGACAAATAATTAAAGTCTTTAATTTCAACTAATCTAACGGTTTAGATGTATTAGCACCTTTAAAATTCTTATATCCATATCCAAACACATTCCAATAAATATTTTAATACATTTAGGTCGTTAAATTGGATGAAATTAAAACTAGTGGAGCTTAAAACTTGATCTCTAGAAACCATAAAGACTTTACTTGAAACGTTTATAACAATAAAGCTTTTTTTCTTTCCAAATATCATAAGACGGCTTTAAGACAAAAACAATTAATAAATTGAGCAACTAAGTCTTAAAATATCAATTGCAGCAAGTAATAATTAATAAAATGTTCGATGAACTTTTGTTCTAGAATTATATATATATATATTTAAAATTAGTATTTTAGCGTTTGATAAATAAAATTATTTATTGTTGTATGTGTATACAATTATTAAAATGAACATTGATTATTTAAGTATTGTAAATTTTATTTTTACTTTTATCAAAATATGTAATATTATTAAATATGTTTCTAAGATAATGTATTTATTTTAAAGTGAAAGAAATTAATATTTATTAAATTTTAAAAGTTATAAAATTAAAAAATAAAAGCATAGTCCACATGGGAGAAAAGGAATTAATTTGATTAATTATGTTTAAAATTAGTATTTTAATTATATATAATTGAAGAAGTTAAAAACAGAATGTGAAATGCTACAATTTTGTCAAAATTCTCAAAATCATTAGATTGTACAAATTTACTTAAATTATAATTTCTTAATTTTATTTTTTATCCACACATTTCATAAAATTCAACGACTTACAACTCACTTTTTATTCATACATTCACCCACAACTTATAATATAAACACTTAAAAAATAATTTCAGCACTATCAAACATATACTTATAATTTAACAGAATCTTTCTTCAACAATTACATAATTTTGTTTTTCTCGCTCTATTTCCTACATCAATACACTAGTGAAAGACCCCGTGTAAATTTGTGCTCAACCACTACTTCATGTTTTGATTTGCATGTTGTATCAAGACCATCATTTTTATAAACGAGAACCTCATTTAATTAAATAAAAAAAAATGATATACATCATTTCTATAACCTTGACCCAATATACGTTACATTGTAAAAATAAACAATCGAGTACAATACATGTAATAATCAATTACATATTTAATTGAATGTCGTACATAGAATTTATGAGTAATGCTATTCATAGTTGTTCACTACTGATAGTCATTCTACATAGCATTACTCAATTGGATGAATTATTCATAATTAATGACTATAAATACATTACTCAATTAAAGTAAATAATTCATCCAATTGAGTAATGCCACGTAAGATAACTACCAATAGTGAGTGATTATGAATATCATTATTCTAGAATTATAGATAGGATTACCTAATTTCAAATGTACGAAAATATACAAAACGTGTTATAATTAATAACCTTTAAAGTAAAAGAATCTAAGGAAATTAAGAAACTGAGCGTGAAAGGTAAATAGTTTTCCAATATTCATCAAAATTGCGAACTTTGTGGGAGCTGCTCCCTAAAAAGATCTTACTTATGATTGTACATATCTTCTTGGACTTGCTTTTTCTTTTTTTCTACATTCTTTCAATCATTGGAGATTGCCTTAGATTTTCAAATTATCTCAAGTCAATAAAATAAACGCAGTGAAAAGACTATATGTAACTTTATAGAATAAAAAGATTAAATCATTTGTACAAAAAAATTATATATTAATTATCATTAGAATTAAATGTTATCGTAAGTTTGTCAATAAGAAAAGGGATAATTGCATCAAAGGTCCCCAACGTTTAAAAACATTAGGATATGCCCCTAACCTAAAAGAATTGCACCAAACGTCCCCAACGTTTTAACAAATAGGCATGGGAGATCCTCTTCACACTTTCCATCAAATTTTGCCGTTAAAATGTAAGAGTGGATCGCACGCAAATTTATTCTAAAAAGGCGATTGGGAATGGAATGGGGAAGAAGGTAAATCCACTTTTAAGCCGGAACCTTCAAAGTTCACTCGGTGAAACAGAGTCAAGAAGCTCGATTGTTCAAGATCTTCTTCAATGACCGAAAGACTACAACATGCGATCACTCTCGATAGTAATCTTCAAGAAATTAAGTGGCACATAAGGAACTTTTTTCCCGAACCTAGGGTGTCTTAACACATAGAATCCTCGCCGTAAGGGCCACCACTTGGAAGGCGTAACATATAGAACAATGGCAAAATAAAACAAAGAACCACAAACAAAGCGGTAGCTCTCGGGTCTCGCCAGCTTAGCGTAAACCACTCTCTCCCTCAGTGTTGCCATGTCGCCAACAACTGCCTGAATCCGACTGCTATGGTTCTAAAACGGTCATACCTCATCCGCACAATATCCGAGGCACACGAAGTTGGGAATGAATCAAATTCCTCATCTAGTTTGTCTCGATGAGCATTATCCGCACAAGAGAGACAAGTATCCATGTGGGGAGGATGTCTCGGCCTCCATCTATAGTACCAAACTCCAATCAAGAATAAGTAAAGGAAAATAGTTGGTAAAATAAGCTCGGGATACAAAACCAATATTAAGAACAGAATGTGAATTAAGACGGTGGTAATGGGGTTCTTCCAATTGCATATTTGATCGAACCATTTCCCAACAGCAATTAACCCACTTAAAGCCGCCATAATTCTGAAAAAATTAGCTTTATTTCTCCTCATACTCCACATTTGCGCACCCAGTTCCAGCTTAAAAGTGGATTTACCTTTTTGCCCTTCCATTCCCAATCGCCTTTTTTGGAATAAATTTGCGCGTGCAGTCCACTCTTTTGTTTTAACGGCAAAATTTGACAGAAAGTGTGAAGAGGGACCTTCCATGCCTATTTGTTAAAACGTTGGGGACGTTTGGTGCAATTATTTTAGGTTAGGGGCATATCTCCAACGTTTTTGAAACGTTGGAGACCTTTGATGCAATTATCCCATAAGAAAATTAAAACACTTGCTAGAAAAAAAGAAGAGCATTAAAACAATTCCGGAGATGTAAGACTAAGCTTTCTTCTCCATGTACGATGAGTCGATGAGATTTTCTAAATCTTAGTGCAATATGGTAACTAAACTTGATAGTTGATCGTCAAAATAAAATCAATTTTCCTTTTTATCAATACTTGTTTTGAAGACTTGTGATGATTTTAAGGTCACAATATTCAAAAAATGTGTAGTAATTCACAATGCTATTTTATCTATAGTCGGTTATGCTATAGGGTGAGTGAGGTCATTGCCTCAAACCAAAAAATAAAGAGGACTTAAAATTCTGAATTTTTAATAGTTAGTGCAATTCCAGGGAGAAAAAACCTTAAATTGTTTAATTTGATCAATTAATAGCCCGTCCTAGAAGTATGCCTCCAACTTTTGATTCCCATCTCAAATTCTCAATATACTCAATTTTCCTTCCACAACCTCTGTAAGTCTTCCGTCTATTCACTCATTTGCAATTTGCAAATTAACTCTAAATTATTAGATTTTATAACTAATTGCTGCAAAAAAAAAGAATGTTCGTTGTTTTGTTCTCAAAACTAAATATTTAGCTAATATTGTGGTACTTTTAATATATACTTTAAACCCATTTGATTCTTGTTCTAAATTTTAAATTTTATTTTGTTTTTGTTATGAAAATCATAGTAGGTTCTTCTGTTTATGGTTGTAGTATCTGAATTTAGTGTTTTGAGTATCATTCTTGCTATGTGGTTTGAAAAGTTTGGAATTTAATTTTTGTTCTTTCTTTTACCATTTTTTTTATAGGCGTATTTTTGTTCTTTTGTAAATGACAAGCGTTCTTCAGAATTCGACTATTTTTGATTTTTTGTTTGATAATTAATTCATATTAGTTATAGAATTAATTTTGTTTTGTACTAGTTGTCAAGATTTAGATTTAAGATCTTATTTCTTGTAATTGAGACAACAAAAATACTTAAAAGTTTTCTAAAGAAGTGCTTTTTTTTTCTTGTATCTACATTTTGATAGCTTGAGTTTCTAGTATTTTTTTTTTTTTTAATTCTATCATATTATAATCTATTAACAACATGAATAGAACAACAACATTAATTTAAAATTACAAAGATAGTAATTTGTCATATAAGAACCATTTAAAAAATTATTTTGATATATACTAACGAATTCTTATAAATACAACACTCGTAGCACTTTAAATTCTCACGTTGACTTTAATTGTAAGATGATTGAAATGTTTTATTGATGTTTTTTTAAGTTAGTCATTGAACAAAAGTCATATGATATGTTTGAGTCATACTATTTTTTGGCAATTTGAATTCTTATTATTTTTCCTTTGGAATGTTTTTGACCTTGTTATTTAATTATAATATAAATATTTGTTATAATACATTTTGTTTGTCGTTTTATTATTGAGTTTTAAATTAACAATTAGTTCTATAATATTCTTATTGATTTTGCATGCATACTACAATTTGGAGCCCATGAGCCCATAGGAGGTCTAATTTATGAAGTTTGCCTCGTATTCGAAAAATTATAGGATCGGCCCTGATTTTATCATGTATTACAATATGAAGAAAAATCATAAAACAAAAGTGGTAATAATTTTACGCAAGAGAGGTCTTTGATGACCCGACGCGTAATATAACATGTGAGTACTATTATTATAATAATAAGAGGAAATTATAGAAAATGTTTGTTTGCATGTTGTACTTTTGAAAAATGACAACTTTTAAAAACAAGTTGAAAAATAGTTATTTTGGACAAATATACCTTCAAAATATTATTTATATTCCCCACTATATCATTTTCAAATCTAATTCAAAATCAGATATATTATTTCACTAAAATCAAATCTTGTTCCACCACCCACCGTCTCATACCACCGACTTCGCACCACCATTCGCCACCAACTAACCCACTCAAAATAAATTATTTTTTCGATAGATTAATTTAGATTATGAAAGAACAAAAATTCAATAGGTTTTATGCTAGATAGTTTGGTTGTTTTTAGATCTAAAAATATATTAAATATAACTGCTCAAAAATTGTTGTAAGAGATTGTATTAATGGATTAATATTTTGTTGAAGAAGAAGAGTATAGAAACGGGAAAAACAAATGAGAGGGTTGAGTAATTGTCGTTCAACAGCTTGAGGACGTCGAATGATAGTTAAACTGATTGGAAAAGAAGAAGAAGAAAAAAATAGCGATAGTTGTTAGTTCAACTGGCTTTTGGCAATAAAGTATACATGATTTTTGGATAAAAATTATTATTCTTAAAAACGACTCTCTACATCTGCATCTGTTTTGATATCTAAATTTACCTAATAATAATGTCTAAAATACACTTTAAATTATAATACATGAATAAATTAATGATGATTATGTCATGGCCTGAAAAATATTCCCAAGGATAAGATAAGTAGAATAATTAGGTTGAATGGACATAATGGTTATCCAGCACTAATCACTCTTGGGCGTGGTACCAAAAGATTTTGAGTTCGAATGACTTTTGGTTCGAATGACCGGAGACAACACTCTTTACGTAGTGTTGACCGACACGTGTACGATGTGACGTTAAAGCAACCTTTTAAAATTCGCGTACTGCTATAAATTGGATATATGTATTTGTTAACTTTTTTTAATTATTTTTAACTGGTGATTTTAAAATTCATGATAATTTATTTTCGAAATTTTTGTTATTACAAACAATCTAGAAGAAATAACTGTAATGTAAATTTTATACTTCCTATTTCATATTGAATATACTTTACGCGATTAATTAGTTGGTATTTTAGAATTATATTTTAAGTTAGACTAATTAAAATTTAATTTTAGTGTGTATTTGTAGTTTATAAATGACAACGAGACAGAACGATTTTTTTTTGTCCTCCACCATGCTGGAAACTATTGAGAAGCGAGGTGGAATCGGAAATTAAAATATTTATATTTCTCGTACTGTTTCTCCATTTATTTATTTTTATTAAAAATATTTTTTTAGTTTTTTAATACAATTTAAATTTAAAAATTCAAAATAAAATAAAAAATAAGAATCAAAACAGGTTCGAGACTGGACTATCTTCCCTGTCCTTACCTCGTTTGGAGCGGGGTAATGCGGGGTGGGACAAAGCCAGAGCATTTTGTCATGTCTACTACAACTCAGAGAATTAGAGCACGTTACTACGAATCACGATGCCAAAAATTAAGTGGTAACTTCTAAATCAAAATATTTTATCAAATGTTATACTTAAGTAAACTAAAATTTCTTATAAATTACTCTTCTCGAGCATTTAAAGTAAATGTAAATGTCAATTAGGTCCTATCTCACATTTTAAGTAATGTCTTGTAATTGTTACATTGAGATAAAATTATATTGGAAAAAGAGGAGAAAAAATATTAAGAAGATACCCTCGAATCGAAGCTCATGTCATTTCAATACTTTTATTAATATAGAAAGTGTATACACATTTCCATTGTACCAGCTGGTACGTACCTACACTTCTATTCATCCATGTTATGTATGACCTAATGTTGTTAATGGTCAAGTCATACAATGTAGACACGTAATGTCGTTTGAATGGCTGAATAAGGAGTAATATATATAGGAGAATATATATATATATATATATATATATATATATTATATATGGTATTTAATATTGCATGTTATTTATTAAATTAGATGTTGGATAAATTATATTTATATATAATTTCATAGTTGGCAAAATAAAATCGGCATGTCTATATAACAAGTAGAACGCACAATGACCTCCATCTTTTCCATACTTATTATGTTATCGGTCCAATTTATTAATAACTTGGAGTTCGTAGTGTAAAAAAATTATATTTTAAGTAATTTTACTTATAAATTAATAACAATACTTCTTAGTATGTAGTTTTTGATACATTCTATTTATAAATAGTTGATAAGTTATGTTCCAATACATTCTATGAATTTCAATATAGGTGGGATAAAAGTTAAAAGACTTTTGATCTATGTGGTATTGATGTTTAATGAATAGACACTATTTAACAATAGCATTGATAAATAAGTTGATCTTGTCGTATCCATAGAGCAAAGTTAGGGTTTAGAGATTGAACTCCTTTTTCGTGTGGTGATAGGCGATGAGTAGGTGAATGTTCCATCAATGTACATACCTCATGAGATCGTATCCAATAAGAATAGTATGAAATTGAAGCTTCGAGAAGGGATAATTGGTATTAGTTGGTTTGAAAGGGGCTTGTGCCGAAAGATTGAGGAAGATTAAAGATGGAAGGAAGGTGAAAAGGTTGGTGGCAGGAGTGTTAGCTGTTAGGGGAGTCGTGGTGGCACCAAAGGCCGTGTGGTAGTCAACCATGGAGGTGGATGAGGAGTTAAGATCGATCGGTGATTCATCGTTTGAATTGTGCTATGATATTAACACTATATTGCAATTCCAAACATTGTAGGTTCTTTGTTGTGGTCTATGTAGATGACATATTTTTCGTTGGTACCACTGGGGCATTGGTTTCTCTTATCATTCTCCCATAAACAAGTAAAAGACAAATAATTAACCATAACAAATCGGGATAAAGAGATGTATCATGAGTCGAGTTAATTACATGACATTGTACAATTTTTATTTTTTATTTTTTTGAATAGAACCCATTTAGGAGGATTCAAGTACTGGCAAATTAAAAGTTAGAAATTCCTATATCACAAAAAATTCAATAAAAATCTAAGAGTTCGTTTAATTGCAAAACGAAGATTGTCAGTGTTATTTTTCCTTGAATTATTTTTAAATTTCAATTATTTCGAATCACTTTATAACAAAATTTGGCAATTTAGAAAGTTGGAAAATTTTCAAATTTTTTTTTTCTAACTAATTGTTTGAACATAAAATTTAATTAAATAAACTACCTCAATCTCTAATAACTAAGTTTTAAAATAAACTAACTCAATTCCGTATCAAAATAAGTAACACTTCAAGTCTTAGAATCATGCTTTATAAAAATTGTACATGTATCAAATTTTTAATAAAAATAAATCTAATTATTATGCAAAACCACGTGTTAAGAATAAAATTTAAATAAAGAATGTTTGTTTTAACGACTTGAATATATGGTCTGTCAATTTCTTTTGTCAGTATTTTCAATAAATCTTTCACCAATTGTTAGTGCGATACGTGGGACCAAAAAAATAAAAATAAAATAGACAGAGATATGGGTCCTGTTCGTATGCGCCAAAGCATCCCAGAATAGTAAGATGAATTAATGGCGTCCCTTTGATCAGTCGCTTGATGGGTCTCCCATTGCTGTTTGATCGAAGCACGGGGCATGTCGGCATTGACATGTTATCGTACGGAGAAGCTGCATTGAATCATTTCACCATTGCTTTACGCAGGAGAAGCTGCATAATAATTACACCATTGGTCCCCAGTCTATCCGCACAGTAATAGATTGGTCTCTACTCTTTCACTAAAATTGCACAATGAGAATAAAATTTCTAATTCTTTATTAAATTGTCACTTAATCCCTGTGAAAATATGTTTTGTTTTAACTTTATGGCCACTAATTCAAGTTGAGAAAGAATACTAATTTTATAGAATTGATTATCCAAAGATCACTTGCTTATTTAATATAGATTTAGATGGTCTTCGTCGAAGAAAATTGAGTGTAGATTTTTGCATTTAAATATTTTTTTTACTTCTATTATAAATTTTTTTTTTTTTTTTAACTCAAGTCTCATAGTAACGTCTCAAAACTTCGTCATATTTTATATTTAATTATAAGAGCAAGAATAGTCAAATTAATGTCAAATAGAATTTTAATGAGATT
Organism: Forsythia suspensa; assembly: GCA_023638005.1. Taxonomy (NCBI): domain Eukaryota; kingdom Viridiplantae; phylum Streptophyta; class Magnoliopsida; order Lamiales; family Oleaceae; genus Forsythia; species Forsythia suspensa. Next base: position 34,834,987 of record CM042666.1, read on the forward strand.
AACGTCTAAAAATGGTAACGAAATCAAATTTGTAAATCCAATTCTAACAGTCATCTTTGACTTGTTAATTTGAATTCGCCTTTTATTAGTTTTTCCAATCCGAAAAATCATTGAGAAGTTTGCCACATAAACTTCGAAATGGTACTAAGAACCTACTCCGATAAGTGAAGAACATAATTAAAAAATAAGTTAAAAAGGGTAACACCAAAATAGAAATTAAAAGATAAAAAATTAAATTATTAAATTAATTTCTATCAGTCATATTTTGGCTCGTTATTTTGAACTTGATGCTTAATGGTTTTAATCTGAAAGATGCATTGCAAAATTTGCAATAAATGATTCGACAGGTAAGAAGAACCTACCACGACGAGTAAAGAACATAGTCCAAAAAATAAGTCGAAAGATGAAATTCCAAAATGTAAATTAAAAGATAAAAAATCATATTATTAATCTATTTCTAAGACCAATTTTTGATTCGTTATTTTGAACTTTCCGTTTACAGTAATTCAATCCAAAAGATACATTGCTATGTCTTCCCTGAATATTGCAAAACAATACCAAGAGCCTAACCCGATAAGTAAAGAATGTATCCCAAAAATAAGCAGAAATATGTGAATTCAAAATAAAATAAAATAATAAAAAATAGAATTGTTAAATCATATTCTAATATCCATTTTTCACTTGTTTTTTTGAACTTACTGTTTAACGGTTTTTATTGTGTTGCGAAAAAGCCAGTGTCCCCCAACGATTTTTTTTTTTTTTTTTTTTTTAAATGATATATCAAGAACTGACTGTCTATATTTTAAAGGTTAGAAACCAACTTTATACTAGAGTAATAGATAGAGAACCGGTGGTACAATTTTCTCAAAATCACAATGGTAAAATACACAAGCTGTTAAAACTTAAAACAGAAAAGAGGAGCCTCCATGCTTGGCCGTATGTGGTCCTGCATGTACAGTGCCCCCGAAAAAGGAAATAAAATGGTGTCATCCCAGGAGTTACTACTGCATCCACATAAATGTTTGGGTAAATTGCACTATAGTCCCCAATATTCCACTTCATCTCAATAAGACCTACAATTTACAATCTACTTTTTATCCATACATTCACCAATAACTTATATTATAAGTCAAACATGCGATTTAAACTTATTTGTTTTTACTGAAAGTTAACTTTTTAAATATGTTCCTATTAGCATAAAAATACCTTATTACCTGAGAAATGTTTTGACAAATTGCACCCATAGTCTTTAAATTGTGCTTAAATTGGTATTTGGGTCCCAATTCAATTTTCTTAACATTTATATTTTAAAACTTTGTACTACTTTAGTTTACAGACGACAGTCTCACACGTGACATATAATTTCAAGATCATAATTGAAATTAGAGGAATAAATATTGTTGTCCTACTCACCCATTTTCGGGTCCTAAATTTTTTCATCGTTTGGTCTATCTATGCTTGATAGTGCTTGGACTGAATTGTTTCATAGATCGAACCATTTGATAAATCGAGTTATTTTTGACCTATCCTTTTTTATTAACTCAAATATTTTCTTAAATAACTAAAAAATAAAGAAAACTAAAAGAGCCACTTACTACTATCTAGCTTGACAAAGATTTTCTTGCACACCTTGTAATTTTTTGTACGAAAGGAACTTGCCCGACGGAAAATTGCAGGCTTTATCAAGTCTTATAGACAATATGTGTTATGTCACTCCAAGTATAATCCGCTTTCCGTCATGAATAGAGGTAACTATAGGGATTTATCGAGATTTTGAATTGGACGTAAGCGCTCTCTTGGTTGGGAGATGTGCCTCTCCTATCTTTAAAATTGATGGATTCCAGATTGATTTCCTACTTCCAATGAACGAGGGCCACACAATCGTCAACCCTGTTGGAAGTACTTTCTAGATCCAATCTTCTAATCTTTCGTTCTCTATTCGAATTCTGGATTAGTAGAAATATATGAAAAGTGGTCTTGATAAAAGAAATTCAAATCTCATCGAGTCTGCAGGCAACTCTTATTGTGTCACTCAATAAGCATAATATCGTCTTATCATTAATATTTACTTTTAAATCTACAGAGGTGATATTTATTGCGACAGCCCTAACTTAAAAACTGAGTGAGATTTGCTCCAAATTGCATTTAATAGACACGCTGTTCCTGTTTTCACTTATTTAAGTAGCCCATGACGTGTGATTCTGTCAGCTCCTGGAACCCACCCAGTAATTATCATCATAATTATATTTTCTCCACAATTACCTCGTTTTTATATTTATGTTAAATTTAAAATCAAACATATATTTGCATTACTTGTTTGGTAAGCAGGCATTGCTTAATTTATAATTTTAATTGATCAAATTAGTCAAACATATTTTTTATCTATATATTTTATAGGACCCACAACTTACACAATTCACACATTTTTCAACAACTTATAATATAAGTACTTAAAAAAAATTTTATCACTATCATAGTGAATAGTATTAAAAAAAATTTAGAAAATTATCTTATTATCGTATTAGTCTGATTGATTTTATTGTGAATTTAATTGAAATTGGATGCTCGTATGTTTGACATTGTTAAAATAATTTTTTAAGTATTTATAAATTGTAGATCTTACGAAATGTATGAATAAAAAATATGTTTAACCATTTTAAATCTTAATTTTAATTTAACTAAACATGGACCAAGAGGTGCATATGCCTCCCTTGCTACTAGTGATGAACTTATAAGCTATACATCATTAAATTTTTCAATACTTATAAGTTGGTCAAACATCATTTTTATTTACACATTCCATAGGACTCACAATTTTTACCCACATTTTATCTGTACATTCTAAAGGATCTATTGCTTATGAACACTTATAAGCAAAGCCAAACATGCACCTACTACATTGACAGTTAAACGAAATCCATTAATGGTAATGTAGGTTATACACTGATATGCCTATATGGTGCAAATATTAGTACATGTTTGTCACTACTTAAATTATAATTTCAATCGGTCAAATTGATCAAACATATTTTTTATTCACACATTTCATTAGACCCACAACTTACAACTCACTTTTTATCCACACATTCACCCACAACTTATAATATAAGTACTTAGAATATAATTTCACTACTACCAAACATATGCTTCATAAAATTTAAGATTAAAAGCTCACCATTTCTTTCGCTTCTCAAAATCTACCGCCAGATGATTACCAAACGCCTAAAACATTTGCAAATCATTCAAATCATAAAATTTAAGACTGACGCAAATCATTCAAATTTAAGACTTTTACCCACAACTTATAATACAAATATTAGAGCTTTAATATTCTTTATATTTTAATTTATCGTTTTATTATCATTTAAAAATAAAGAACATATAATGTGTAAATTAATTTTTATGAGTATTTTTATGTTAAAATAACATAATATGATTGATTTAATGTCATAAAATTATATACAACATTTTGTTATTAATTTAACTTAATTTTTATTCAAGTTTTTCACATCACATAGCAATTACATATATTTGAAGCACGATAATTTTATAATTTTATCTTGTGAAAATTTATTTTAAATGACTGTAGTGATATATTTAATATGTTAAATTAAGTATTATTTAATAAATGTATCAGACTCATTTGCACCTTTAGTAAATGTTAGGAATTCAATTATAATTTTTTCTAATTAAAACTAACGATATATTTGTTTTTTTCATCAAATAAGAACCAATTTAGCACTAAAATCCATAAGTTAGGGACTTTTGTACACAAAACAAATGTTAGGGACCATTACATCACTAAGAGTAAAGATTATGGACCATTTTTGCCAATTTCCCTTTATTATGAGTTGATTTAATATTTATTTAAAAAATAATTACATACAAATATAGGATTATTTTACTATTTTAGTGTTTCCCTACGTCATAATTTGTAAAGAGAAAAAAAGTATTTAAGCATGAAAAATAATTCAAATGGTGGGTCTCCCTAGGCAAACAAGGCCCAGGTGATACCCAATGTCACGCCATCGCAATCCTCCAATTTTTCTCCTTTAACCTCCATTATAAATAGTAACCCTAGTAATCTTCACTCGATCCCTCCCAAAGCTCAGTAACTCACTGAAAATCTCATCAACCACAGTCATCAATTCTTCTCTCAATTTCTCTAAAATCTCTTGGGTGTATTTTTATAATCATCAAAAGTAGAGCAAATTATTCAAGAAATCCCTTTGAAGTATCTTGAACACAGAGCACTTTATTTCAAGAAAATCTTTTGAAATTTCTTGAAAACGCACAGTAGAGTTATGGCCATATCCCCCCCAGCTGGTGGTGCTCAGCCGCAGTTGTACTTCGATGAAAAATGGAAGCTCTCAAAGAAGGAGAGTTCATCAAGAAGTCGTTCCTCAAATTCCTCGAATAATTACATCAGAAATTCATCCCAGAAAAGGTGTTCTTTTACAAGAAAGTGTGCTGCTTTAGTTAAGAAACAAAGGGCCAGGTTTTACATCATGCGACGCTGTGTAACCATGCTTATTTGCTGGCGTGAATACAGTGATTCTTGATTAGGAAAATTGTAGAGAGAGAAATGAAAACATTTTGCTTTCTCTCTCTTCTTTTTTTTCCCTTTCTAAGAGACCGTCTTTTTTCCTGGTTAAAGATTTTTCCAGCGTCCGAGGAAGGAAGAAGAAGAGGAGGAGAAGGAAGAAAATTGCTCACAAGATCCGTGTATATATACATACATGTAGACACAAAATTTTCTTTCTTTTCTTGATTCCTTTAATTTGTCTGAGAAATTAATTTTTCTTGGATCCAAATTCCACCGAAAGGAGAAAAGGGTTCTTAATTACAGTGAAGATTCGTAAGAATTTTGTGTGTTTAATTATTTCTGTTAATTTTTGTAACAATGGCGTCGTTCTTGATAGAGAGAGAGAGAGAGAGAGAGAGAGAGAGAGAGATTCCATTAAAGCGATTTGCTGGTCTGCAGGTGCATCACTGTCTGGATCCAATTCCAGTGTTTCTTGGCAAAACGCAGTTAATTAAATATTTTAATACATTTAAACCAGTACTGGCAAATATTTATGCATCAAATGATGATAAAATGAATTCTTAAATAAATATTTATAGCGTAGTTGATGGATCAAACGTGATAGAGTGAGCCATGACTGAGTCTATTGGGATGCCTAAAGAGTCATGGGATTATTCAGACATGCCATTTCTCTTATGCCATTAATTACTTGTTAATTAATTAATTTTTATATTAATTTTGTTCATAATTTATGGAGTCTAATGTGGAATGAAGAAAGGTGGTGGGGGCTCCACATAGGTTGCTGTCATTTCTATAATAGGTGGGGTTGGGGAATGGGGGAAGATTAATTGGGGCTCGATTTACAATGTTGTTCTTGGCCTAATAACCTTTGGCTGTCCTGATTCCTTCAGGTTTTGACCAATCAGGGACCACTTGGACTTGTTAATTGTTAAAATGGATTTAATTAACGAGCGAATTAATTAATGTGCTGATATATTTTTTAAGTCGTTATAAATTGTGAGCCTTTTTTAATGTGTGGATAATAAATTATCGGTTCTATAAAATGTGTGAATTGTGTACGTGATATGTCGTCTTATTGAATTTCAATGAGTGGTGTTGATTGGATGAGAGTCGAAGAATTGATTTGGTTAGATACGGCTAAGATGACTGGATAATACAACAAATAGGTGTACATGAAAGATCTGTCGATCTTTACAACGGTGTCGATTACAACTGTGAAGTCCATCTAATTTGAGGTGTGATATCAAAGTCTAAATTGAAACGTGCAAAATTACGTGACATTTCGAAAGAGGGCTCGAGGCCTGTAATAGAGCATATCATTCAACTTTCAAGGGGAAAAAAATGATTTCTCTTATTTATTTCGATACAAATAATTTTGTTCCTATAATTTCAAATCTTTCAAGTACTAAAGCGTTGGTAATAATTTTGGTAAAAAGAGTACTGTCAAAATGTGGTTTTAACTTTCAAGTTGTCAACGTTAATAATGTGCCATAATATTGCTTTTGAAATTAGTATATATCTTGAGACACAAGTTCAATTTTCCACGAAAATGAGTACGTGCATTAATTTCTATATCAAAGAAATTAATTAATTGAGAATGTTAAAAAAAAAAATTAATTGAGAATGTTAAAAAAAAAAATGCAAAGCTATCATAATGTTTGTATGTGCTTATAAATATTTATAAATCGATCAAATATTATTTTTATCCACACATTTCGTAGAATCTATTGTTAAAATTTTAAAAAACTAATATATGTATCTATGTAGTATCGAAAATATGCAAAGTTATCTTAAAAGTCGAAAATTTTGTATTTTCTTTAATGTTTTTCTCTCAATGTAGATTCACTAATCGAATGAATATATTAGTCTTCCTCAATCATCCAAATGACCAACAAGTCGTGTATGTTTTAACTGATGAATAAATCACTCCAATTAACCCAGAAGATGAAGGAGATAATTCTGAGGATAATAGTATGAAAATACAAAATGCTTCGTGCGAAGAAGCTATAAATATTTTGATTTCAACAAGAAGGTGTTCATAGTGACAAGTTATTATTTATCCGCAAGTTTGAAAATGTGATAACAATTCTAAAGAATAAATAATTGTCCTAGACAATTTTATGTAAATATTTTATTTCATATTAAATTTTTAGTGTAACATAACATATATTTTTTGTAATATACAAATAATTATTATTGGTAATAATAGTTTTTCTCATCAGTCGAGTGCGACGGTGATAGTGGTATAAACCTGCAAAAAGTAGTGGGGCTTTTATCCCCATTCCCACTCCGACGTGATAATCAGTAAATGATGAAGGATTTATCCCAAAAGGGAACTGTGTAGAGTAGCAGTGTTAAATGAGAATTGTATATCTTGTGTGAAGAATTTATTCCTATTTATAGGGATTAACATGATGGACACGTGTCACTATATTTAATGACATGTGCATTTCCACTTCTCCCATTTTTCAGAGTTAATGGGAGACGTTACATTTCCTCAACCGACGGTAATAACCGTCATTTTGTGGATCGTGATTTTGAATGATTCAACAACGGTTGGACTACAGCTATCCAGATCCAATAGGCGAGCCATGAGATCATCGGAGAGGGCGAGCCAATGAGGCAAGTAAATCATTTAGGCGAGCATGCCAGGACGCGCTACCATTGGCCAACAAAATATAGTTGTCATTTTTATCGTCATAAGCCACTCTACTTTTCATAGATTATCATCAATGGGAAGTAGAAATAATCTTTTGCACATGTTCCTTTCTAACTTTTCCAATTTTCTAGTGCGACGAATAATTATTTGTATGTTGTGCTATAAGTGCGTATATATGTCATGTTTTGCAAAACAATCTTAATTGATAAACAATCAAAACATTTTTTTTTATTTAGCGCCTGCCAAGTGGCGATTTGGCGAGTGAACTCACAACCACCCCGCTACTTGGCGAGGCGCGGCGAAGTAATGGTTCGCCATGTGGCGGGTCAGATTTTGACCTACCACCTCATGCCCCATTTGGGATGGAGTTTTCCCTATAAAAGGAGGATTTCGAATTTTGAACTTCCCCCATTTTGTTTGTCTATAAAAGAATGGGAGTGTGAGACCATTGTTAGTCACTCCACATTTTCTTGCTTGGTCGGATCCTTCTCCATATTGGTTTCATTTTCTTTGTTTGAGTCGTTGAGATTAGATTTGTTTTTTCTTTCGTCACCTAAAGTAACCCTTTCATGCATCGCTTTTGATTTAAACTTTTCGACCTTTTTTTTTAATGATTACGTCTAGTAGTGGTTCTTTAAATAACAAATCTGGTAATAGTCATAACGATCCGTCTTATCGCACCTTATCTATATGGAGAAATGATAGTCATCCCCTGGTTGAGGATATGACCTTTGTTAGTTCTCTAGGATATGGTGGGCCTCTTTGTTAGGAATGACAGGACCGAAGCACCCGACAGAGGTAGGCTCCTTTACCTTCCCACTTCACGCCGGGGGCGACTCGAACGAGAGAGTGCTCACCCCACCCCTGTGCGTGGCTGACTCGGCACGCCCGCCGCGTGTTCGCTCTTCCTTGGTCGATGTAGACCCTTCACATGGCCATTTTACCTCTGTCGAGTCTGTGTATTCAAATGCCAGTTCTTCTATGGCACCCCACCTGCTCAACATTCAACCGACGCGCTCTTCTCACGAGAAGTTAATTGAGCTAGATTTCCCAATGGATGGTAGTGTTTACAATACTAAAAACTTTGAGAAAATGTTGAAAAAATATGAGTAGTCCCCTAGTCATTCATATCGAGTCCCCGGTCTCGGTGAAAGCGGATCCCGAGGATCGAGACCACAGAAATGTGGTAGTCTACCGTAATAGTATGAGTTGGTTTTTTTCCTTCATCCCTTGTTCATTTCTTTTTTCAACGAATTTTGTGTCACCCCTGGTCAGTTGATCTGAACTCTTGGCGTATAACAACTTATTTTTTGTACTTGTGTCTTACAAATGACATCGAACCATGACTAAGACACTTTAGAAGTGTATTTGACATGTTTTTTGTATCTAGGAGCAATTGTTAAGCCTATATCCAACTTAAGGTAGGATTGTTATTGCCTCACTTTCTCAACTCCAATAGTGGTTGGAGGAAGTGTTTCTTTTTTGTTCGACCCGAGGTGGGGGCAATTCTCTTTTAACATCTGTTGGAGAACCCATTTTTAACAAGCTTTTTAACGGTCCCCTAGACATTGATTCTGGGTTGAAGCTGCGTCTAGATAAGCTATTATGCATGATGCCACCGAGGTGCACATGAGCGATGTGCTATCTAATTAGAACTTACGATTGGTTCACATTGGATCACCTGAGGGGAGGGGGGCTTCTTTTATGCCCATATTCCCTTTTGACTATTTGTTTTGCATATGTATGTTTTCTTAGCATTTGTTTTCTTTTTGCAGGCAAGAAGTTCGATCTTGGAGGCGTGATGGATGCAGCTGGGTTTTCCATCGATGCTAAGGACGTGTCTCGTCACCCCTGAACAAAAAGAAAACACGGGCCGATAAAGGAAAGACCACCGCTAAGGTGACAGCTACTACTCCATCTACACCGATTACTACCGGGTTAACGATGCCCACACTTTCAAAGAGTTTGGATTTTCTCTTGTTTATTTGTCAGTCGAGGCCGAGGTCATGTTAGGTTGCATGAATGAAATGCTCATTGAGAGTTTAGAGAGCAAGGAAGTAGATGTTATGCGACGGATCATGTATACCAACTACCGTAGGCTAATTTGTTGTATTTTGCTCATGTTATGTTGCTTTTTCATTTAACCCATATCCTCTAGTTGATATAAATTACTTCTTGTTTTGTATAGATGGTTAATATGGAGGAAAAAGTGTTGCGCGACTTGGAGAAGTTCGAAAAGCATGCGGTTGAGAAAGATAAGGATAAAAAAGGCTGTAGTGGCGGTGCAATCTCTGCTAGACAAGGCAACACCTGCGTCCAAGAAAAAGGATGGTGAGATTGACCAGCTTCATAAAGAGGTCGACCAACTCCGCAAAGGCTTGGAGATTGCAGGCGATCAAGCGATAACGAGGTACAAACCGTCCACCGAGTATTGGAGTGGTCTGCACATGTATGGTGCAAAATCCTTGAAAGTTGCTATCAACATGACTAAGGAGTGACTAGTTGACGAGCATTTAGAAATAAGCCCGGATGAATTTGACAAATACTTTAATAAGCGCCAGGTTGCGACTTTGTTGCTTAGAAGGTCGGGATGACTGACCATGGAGAGGCCAGCTCCTTGCCCGATGGCTCGCTTGATGATTAGATAACTGTTTATCTTTTGTTTTTTATTATCGTAATGGTTGTCCCGTTTGATCACGAAAACTATATGTAACTAAGACTCAGTTTATTTTGTTTCGAGTGTTGTTGAGTACTCGAAGACTTCTGTTTTATACGTTCAATGTGGAACTTTTGTCATTACTCTAGTAACTCTTTCCCTTTGAAATTGTTGGTTGTTGTAATGTTTTCATTCTACCCTTATCATTGATTTTGTCTCAACTTAATGACGTTTGGCTATTTAATGCTTGATAGTGGTATAGCCCCGGCCAATATTGTGAAAGAGAAGTAGTTCGTAAAAATAGAGTACGGGTAAGGCGGGCGTTGTGGGTCTCACCAAGCCGCGCCCGCCACCCGACGTGGGGTTCTCCACGCCATGGTAGGGATGGGCGTGCGCCCTGTTCCTCGGCGTGGTATTTTCAACGTATCATTCTTGGCGGCGTGCTACCATCCATTCCACATCCTCCATTATTTGGAATTAATGGAGAACCTTACAGCTTCTCAACCGACTATAATAACTGTCACTTCGTAGATCGTGGGTTCAAGTGATTCAACGATAGTAGGACTACCGCTATCCATATCCAAGATGCGAGCTATAAGACCATCGAGGTGAGGCGGGCGTGCTAGGACGCGCTACCATTGGCCGACAAAATATAGCAACTATTGTCGTTTCTATCATCAATTATTATGTAGAGCAATTTCTTGACTTTTATATCAAATTACAATCAAATTTCTTTGTTAATAATATAGTTAATTTCTTAATTTTCTAAAATGATCATATTTAATGTGTATTGTTTTTAACAAATGTGAACTATCATTATATTAATAAATATTATATTAGAAAAAACATAAATAAAATTTATTGTTCCAACTATAATAACTACATTTTCTTAATCTTTATGAAAATAGAAGTAAGCATATTTTTGTTGGGTGGGTGGGAGCATATCTAAGATACCCTCTATTTATAAAGAGTATCTTTGATATTTTTGAAAACATTTATAAATTTAGAGAGTAAAATTTTTGAAGTACTTCAACAACCTCTTTATCTCTAATACTTTTTTTTTTACTTCTCATATTAAGTATTTATTATTATTTTATTTATTTTGTTTTAACATGTTTCACTCATAATTATTATATGATTTTCTTCTACTTTCTCTATTCTATTTTGTATATACTATTTAGTTCAATCATTATATGGAGTATTGAAAATTAAAATTATTTGAATGCATTTAATTATAAAGAGTTGGTAACTTCCTAGCATTATTCTGCCCTTTTCGGTGTTGGATAGTAGCTCGGGTGGTGTATTGTATCTATTGGTAACAACAAATTCCACTATCTATTTTAAAAAGTTAATTTGAAGAGTCTCTTGCTACATAATTTTAAAGATTGGTTAATTAAACTAGAGATTATCTTATCTTTAAAGAGCTTCTTAGAGATACTTTTACAATGTGAAGCTTATTTTTGTTTATAACATGCCCAAATTGAGACCAATTTTTTTTATCACTTAAGCCAAATGTTCAATGCCATTAGAAACTCGAGAGAAAAAAGATTAAGTTTACTAGTGTTTATGCGAAGAGTGAGTTAATTGAAATAATATGACTATCTATGTCCAAAAAATGAAAGAGTTTGATAACTAAAGTGATGTACATTTTGAAAATTTAGCGACCGAGAGAGTTGTTATACTCTTTTTATCTTCTCAAAATTTTGTCTTTGTTATTTTGGTTGATTTTTAATAACTCGAACTTAAGTCGAAATAACAGATATCTGAATATAGTACATTATATAAGATTTTAATTTTTTTAAAATATTGTACCAAGGTCGGTAAATTTACAATGCATTAATGTTTACAAGTTGTACTATATATGCACGAATAAATCTTTATTGCATTGACGTAGAAGGTAATATTTTATAGTTATTACTAAATTGTATTTAATTAGAATTGTTATCACAAGGTTCCTATCAAATTTAAACTCAATTATGCAAATTCTTTTTGGTCATTTGTAGATTTAATTAACAAATACTTTGTACTTACTCAAAATTAAGTAGACCAAAATAAAAAATAAAAAATAAAAAATTGAAGAAATAAGTTTGACTGTTCAACAGGTCAGGGTTTGGTCAACGGTCACATCGAAAGGCTAGAGTACGTGAAACTCGAATATTATAGGATAATATAAATGAAATGGGGGTTGCAACCATTGCTCACATGGCTAATGTCTAGGGACCCAACTTCACATGCTATCCTGTCTGACGCCCTCTTCTGTACCTTTTTATTTATTATTAAATTAATATTTCTCGACATATATATTATCTTCTACGAACCGTCACTTTCCTCGCATATTTTGGACATACACTTTAACAATTACTTCTGTCATGATGTGCAAATATTTTGGTTACGACATACAGTTTGACCAGTAATCGTGAACATTTTTTATTTCATTTTATTATATCATTAAATCATATTTATCATTTTGTTTACGAAAATAAAGGTCTTGATCTAATATTTATGATGGACAATAATTATAATGTTAAATGAGACACTGACATCATACTTGATGTCGTTCGATCAGGCACATTATAATTATTGCTCACCATGGACATTAGATCAAATCCCACGAAAATAAAATTTTATAAAATGTTTGATAAATTATTATTTTTTAAGTAAAATTCTTTTTTCAAACATGTTTAAATAATTTTAAACTATGACAAAGTACGATCAAATATATTATAGCTATTGAGATTAAGATAGAGATATTACATAGAACAAATAAATGAGACGATATGATGTTAATTTGGTCCCATTCATTCTTTCACGTGTACTCTTGGACTTTGGGTCTACTTCAAATCACATGCAAAGTTTCATTTTCAATTTTTTTTTTCAATTTTGATTTCTTTAATGTACTTTCACATAGTTCCATTTCCATGAAAACGAATTAGTCCTATTTCCCGAAGGGAAAATCTAGTTAAGAACAATGAAGTTTTAAATTAGTGTAGACTGGTCGTCTCGACTCAGTGAGTTCCGATGAATCACTAGATGAAATAATTTTTGTATTGTTTTAGATAATTTTTTAAAAAAATAAAAATTAATGTGTATTGTTAGTCTGGAGAGCAAGGTCCAACACAACCTATCTCCCGAGACATGCCAACTCATGGTACAAATCGTTATAGGTCAGGCCAAATTATAGTTTAGATAAAAACATAGTGGATGACTTACAACTAAAAGTAAGTTCTTTGGAACAATTTATAGTCAAACAGTTTCTTGAATTCATATGTCGAACTTGTAACATGATTGCAAAGGGTAACAAGCAATCTCGCAAGTTTTCCCAATTTAGAATGTGATGTGAGGTAAAGAATCTTTGGTCAAGGCAATAGCACATACATGCCCATATTCTCACTGCTTAGCATGAAATCACTTAGTTAAGAGATCGCGAAGTCGGCTTCTTCTTATTCTTCTTCTTCTTTTCCCTCCATAAGGGCTAGTCTTTGAGTATCTCGCAAATCAAGAGGTTCTTATTGGATCTTGATGCAATCAGGGCAACTTGGAATAAAAACTTTGAAATCTAGATCAGTCATACTCTCATATGATCTTCAATCATTACTGAAGCTTACTACACCAGTGGAATTATTGGTTGTTGATTAGTCTCATGGACGATTGCTTGCTTTGTCTCTGACGTTTGTAAATCTATTTGTTATGAGCCACGAATTACATTCTAGCTATTCACTCATCTTTTCAAAGATATGATGATGCGTTTGTCAATAGTATTAAGATCAAACAACTTGTTGAGTTGTGAATTTTAAATTTACACCTCTAGTTTAGACTTCAAATTCCCTTGAGATTGGCTGGTTCTTTTTCACACATGCTTGCTTCATAATAGTTTTTATGAATTGTTTGATAAAATAGATTGAACAATATTAACAATATTAAGAAAAAAAATAAAAAAATTGTCTAGCACATTGTTAAATCCTATTAATATTACAAAGATTTTATTGTCATTTCTTGTTTGAACCTGTTGGTCCCAGATATGAACATGCAATCCATAAAATTGTAACAGTAAGAACACAACGATTTTTCACCCTTTTGGGTTCAGATGTTCAACCAAAAGGCCTAGTCACCCGTTGAGCTTCTACATACGTGGTTTTGTCTCCAAATCCACTAGTACAACCTCAAAAATAGCCAATCAATATTATATAAGATACACCAAGTATCACCCAATACAGATTATATGTCCTCAGTACCTCTCTCTCTTCACAAATACACAAAGTATATACCAAAGTTATTGTTCATCATGAACGTAACAAACCAAGCCTAGCATATCCATCTATTTATTCACCAAGAAATGTAGAAGGAAAATGAAGGATGAATCTCTCTAAAGAAAAAGAAGAAACTAGAAGAAAATGAGAAGATGAAAAGGATTATGCCCCCAATCACTGACCTTTCAGCCCACAGAAGGAGTATATATATATATATATATATATACAGCGTAACCCTTAGATCAACGGCATTCATTTGCCCACGTGTAACCATCAGAAGAAAATCACAACTCCAGCATTTGCATAAGTCGTGTTTCACAAAATGGCGACTTTAATGGTTTGATAATTGGGCTATTGGACTTCAATCATTGGGCTACTAGTATTTGGGTTTAGTATTAATGAACAATTGCAAATCAATCTAACAGTAGACCCCAACAGAACCCCTACTAGATTTGACTTATGCAAGCGTTCGTTAATTTTTTTTAACTTTTATTTTTTGACCTATTCTTTACAAGCAAAGTGTTGTACGTGTTAAATGAGATGTTGATCTATATAAACTAATGTCGGTCACTAAACAATTAGGACATAAACTACAAAAAATCTAATCATCATCGCTTCTCATTCTTTCGCATGCTACCATCGGTAGGGAGCTCTTGGATTTTGAAAATTCCATTTTCAAATAAAATTAATTGATTCTAATATCTGATAAGGGTATTCTATACACGTATTTAACCTCTTTTGATTTAACATATAACTATATATCTCGATTGAAATAAAATATTTATTGCACTAATTCAATTAATATTCGTATATTTAGGGACAAAGATCATTAGAATGAATCTAAGATGGAATGAGGCATGAGAAAGACTAATGAAATTCATTTGTGCACTTAATTTATTACCAAGAGAAGATCAAAGCTTACCCAAGTTAACCAGAACCAAAACGAATGCAAACGGACGAGGCAGGAGTAGGAAAATCCTCATCTCTGTCCACTCGAGCGGGTACTGTGCTCGCTCGAGCGAGACAAGATAGGAGAATTTTTCCTCTCTGTCCGCTCGAGTAGACGGCCTGCGGGCAGACATTCTATCTGCCCATAAGCTATTATTGGCAGCAAATTATTGGACTTGTGGAGATCGTTTTGGGCCCTAAATAGAAGATATAAAAGGAGATTATTAGGTAGATGAGAGGGTGGAAAAACCAGAGAGAAAAACAAGATCGAAAACACAAGTTTTGGGACGAATCTCCTCTTCCGGCAATTGATAAGCAAGAAAGATGGCAAGGAAGAACAAGATTTGTGTAGCATCTCGTTTGAAGACTTTCAACCGGGTTAAATCCAAACTTTCACATCTCTTCTTGTAATCTAACAATCCAGGTGATGAATTCTCAATTTAATTATTGTTTTTGTAATTGAATTATGGTAGGCTAAATTCTTTATGCTATGGATAAAGATGTAAACCTTATTATGTTCTTTTAATTCATGAATTCCCTTTCTTAATCCTAATTTATGATGTGTTGATTTATGCCATAGATTGGATGTACGTTTAAATGTTTGATCACCGTTTGAACGTGTTTGTGATTTATTTTAGTTTCCGAAAGGTTTAAAATAAATTAGCTCATATGGTTTTAAACACTAAGTCCTATAGAGATTAGAAATAATTTCATATGCTTTATGCAATCAATTTAGATGATCTTGTTATTGAAAGCGTTTTTGTATAATCGAACTCAAAATAGGAATATTTTGGGACATATATGAAAATAGGTCTAATTCTACTTGAAAGAGATTTATAGATAATTTAGGATTGTTGATTGTCAATTTAAGAATAAATTAGATTAAGAAGTGTGAATTCGGGGATTATAGTGAATATAAAAGGTGGAGTCGGATTCCTAGCATAATTTATCTATCCGTGTTTTTAATCGAAATCAGTAAGCAACTTTCATTTATTAAGCTAAGTTAGTCTAGTTTAACAATAAAATCACAACAACCAAAGTTCTAATGTATTTATTCAAATTAAGTTAGACTTGATTTAATTTAAGTAATTAGAAATCATAGTCCTCGTGGGAATGATACTTTATTACTCATTTTTACTATTACTTGTTAATGATCCCGTACGCTTGCGGGATTTCACCGTACAAGTTTTTTGCTCCGTTACCGGGGACTTAAGATTTCTTTTAGCTTATGTTTTTTCAATTTTGGCTTGACTTTGAATTTTTTTATGTATTTATTTTTACTCCATTAGTTTTCTTGTGACTACTCTACCTCACTCATTTTGATCTTTTCGGTGTTTGTTATCGGTTTATGCAAAACTTAGAAGATTTCGATCTTGTTCCATTTGAACCCGAGATCGAAAGGACTTTCAGACAATGCAGAAGATACAAAAACTAAGCAGAATAAAGAGCACGAGAATACAATGACAGAAGCCCATATTCAATTCCCACAACCAGCAGTGATTGATGAAGATGAAATACTGGTTGGAGAATTCATGACCCCATCAATTATTCAGAATCAATCAAGCATAGCATACCCGCCATATGGATAGCCGAATTTTCAACTACGCCCTGATGTGATAAATCTATTTCAAAATAATTTACGGTTCTATGGGAAATTAAACGAAAATCCACATGGCCATGTTTCACGTTTTCTAGAGCTGTATAGTAATTTTACCTACTAATGGGTGAATGATGATACTATTAGAATGAGATTATTCCCATACACTGAGAAATGGAGCAAGAGAGTGGTTGGACTCTAATCCTGTTGCCAGTATTACTTCGTGGACCGATCTCGTTAAAAAAATCACCACCAAGTACTTTCCGCCAGCTAAAGTTGCCCAGTTAAAACACGATATAACCATCTTCAAGCAACTTGATTCAGAAAGCTTTCATGAAGCTTAGGAAATGTTCAAAGATTTACTGCGTAAATGCCCAAATCACGACATAAACAAAAGGCGCCAGGTCCTTTATTTTAATGGCGGGTTAATTCCAACAAGCATATATGCAGTAGATTCATCATCGAACGGATCGATTACAACAAAAAATGTTCGAGAAGCTCACGAACTGTTTGAACGAATGGCTGAGACCAGTGCTATGTGGCCATCAGGAAGAGAAATACAGAAAAAAACAGCGGGTCTTCATAATGTTGACGACATATCAACACTATCTGCTCAAAAGGACGCTCTGACAAGAAAAATAGATCTCATCACACCTTCAATCAATATGGTACATGGTTCTAATCCGATTTGTGAAGGTTGCGGGGCAAATCACCAGACTTCAACTTGTCCACTAACGAATTCATTCACATCGAACCTTGAAGAAGTCAACAATACTCAGAATTTCCCGCTTCAACAGAACAACTCCAACACTTGTAATCCGGGATGGAGAAATCATCCAAATTTCTCTTGGGGTAACAATCAGAATCAGGAAAATCAAAGTCAAGGAAAACCATCTGGATTTCAACAACCTGAATTCCAACAGTAGCAGGAAAAAAAACCATCGTTGGAAGACTTAATGTATCAGTACATTAACAAAACTGATAATACTCTACAGCACCAACAGGCTTCACTTAAAAATCTAGAAACTTAGATTGGACAGATATCAATAACTTTATTTGGGAGGACTTAGGGCACTCTACCAAGTAACACCGAGACTAATCTAAAAGAACAGGTTAAAGTTATTACTACAAGAGTAGAGTTCAACTACCAGAAATTCATATCACAAGAAATGAATTATCTAAACAAAAGGTACCTACCACTGACGAGGAACAAGTGGAGCGATCTGAACAAAAAATAGAAAAAGCTACGGAATAGAATTCAGACATACCACAGGTTAAGGCAACCATTCCTGTCAAGGCCTATATACCACCCATACCATTCCCCCAGAGATTACAAAAAAGCAAGCTAGGCAAACAATTCGCTAAATTCTTGGAGGTATTCAAGAAGCTGCATATCAACATCTCATTTGCCGATGCTATAGCCTAAATGCCCAGCTATGCTAAGTTTATGAAAGAAAGTTGAAAGAGCATGAAATAATGGTGTTGACTAAAGAGTGCAGTGCATTTCTGCAAAATTAGTTACCTCCAAAGCTCAAGGATCTAGGGAGTTTTACTATTCCTTGTACAATAGACAATAATTGTTTTGCATAAGCCTTGTGTTATTCAAGTGCTAGTGTTAATCTAATGCATTTTTCTGTCTACACGAAACTTGGTTTGGGCGACGCAAAGGCTACAACAGTGTCATTAGAGCTTGCAGATCGATCTATAAAACACCCTGGGAGAATAATTGAAGATATCTTGGTGAAAGTAGATAAACTTATTTTTCCAGCCGACTTTATCATACTTGACATGGAAGAAGACAAAGATGTACCCATTATTCTAGGCCGCCCATTTCTGCCTACAGGTCGAGCATTAATTGATGTGCACAATGGTCAACTTATTCTGAGGTTAAATGATGAACAAGTTGTGATCGATGTATTCAAGGCTATAAAGTATCCGACTGACTCTAACAATTGTTTTCAAGTAGATATGATAGATAAATTTGTGACAGAAACATTCACTCAGAACACCTTCAAGAGCCACTCGAAGCCTGTCTTGTCCACTCTATTTTTATACCAATTGACTCTGAAGAAATAGAATATTGTGTTCGGTAACTCGAAGCACATCAACCTTACAAGAGGAAGTCTCACTTTATTGAACTTGGCAGAGGTCCTACAAAACCACTGCCATTAGTTCTATAGCCTCCAACTCTTGAACTCGAGCAATTACCAACTCATCTACGGTATGTTTATTTGGGAGAAAAATTTACACTGCTAGTCATTTTTGCCAATGCTCTTAGTGAAATAGAAGAAAACAAGCTGCTCAGGGTAGTTTGAGATCACAAAATTACTATTGGATGGTCTATTTCAGACATCAAAGGTATCAGTCCATCCCTTTGTATGCAACAAAATTCTTATAGAAGATGATTACAAGCCATCAGTGGAACATCAACATCAGTTGAATCCAAAGATGCAGGAAGTAGTACTGAGCAGAAGTCCTAAAGTTATTAGATGCATATATCATTTATCCTATTTTAGACAGCGTGCATGGATTAGCCCAGTTCAGATAGTACCAAAGAAGGGAAGAATCATAGTAGTTCCCAATGAAAATAACAAACTTATTCCTACCATGACGGTTCCAGGTTGGTGAGTCTGCATTGACTATCACAAATTGAACAATGCTACGAGGAAAGATCACTTCCATCTTCTATTAATTGATCAAATGTTAGAGAGACTTGCCGGTCATTCCCACTACTATTTTCTTGCTGGTTAATCGGGGTATAATCAAATCTCCATAGCTCCTGAAGATCAAGAAAAGACAATTTTCACTTGCCTATATGGTACATTTGCATACATGAGGATGCCATTTGGATTATGCAACGTACCCACTACATTTCAGCATTGCATGATGTTAATCTTTCCAGATATGGTGGAGAACTACATCAAAGTCTTCATGGATGATTTCTCGATATTCGAGATTCATTCGATGAATGTTTAAATCATCTGTCTATGGTTCTTCAGCAATGTGAGAAGACAAATTTGGTTCTCAACTAGGAGAAATGTCACTTCATGGTGCAAGAAGAAATTGTTTTAGGACATCATATTTCAGACCGAGGCATTGAAGTGGACATGGCTAAAATTCATGTGATTGAAAAACTCCCTCCTCCAACTTTAGTTAAAGGAATTCAAAGTTTCATAAGGCATGCATGTTTCTATCGACGATTTATAAAGAATTTCTCAAAAATCACAAATCCACTATGTAGCGTGCTTGAGAAAGACATCCCATTCATTTTCACTGAAGAGTGTTTGAAGGCTTTCAAAACTTTGAAAGAAAAACTCATCTCAGCCCCAATTTTGGCAGCACCTGATTGGAACTTGTCATTTAAGTTGATGTGTGATGCAAGTGACTATGCAGATGGGGCAGTGTTATGCCAAAGAAAGGACAAGATTACACATGTGATTCACTATGCCAGTCGAACTCTCATTGATGCACAACTTAATTATGCCACCATGGAAAAAAATTCCTAGTTGTGGTGTGTGCCTTTGATAAATTTCGATCTTATCTCATTAGATCAAAGGTAATTGTCTACACAGATCATGCCGCACTAAAATATTTGCTTACCAAGAAGGATGGAAAACCTAGACTAATTTGGTGGGTGCTTCTACTGCAAGAGTTTGGTCTTGAGATTAGGGATAAGAAAGGTTGTGAAAATCTTGTTGCTGACCATCTATCTCGGATCGAACTACAAGCACAAGATCAGCCTGATATAATCAACGAGGTATTTCCAAATGAGCAACTATTTCACATTGTATCAGCTCCATGGTATACAAATTTTGTAAACTTTCTAACTAGTTCTGTCATCCCTCCAGAGTACCAAGTCATCAGAAGAAGAAGTTCTTTAATGACATTAAGTATTACTTTTGGATGATCATATTATCTTCAGACGAGGGCCGAATCAAATCATTCGACGCTGTATACCAGAAGAGGAGGTGAATCAGATTCTAGAGCATTGTCATTCATCTGACTATGCTGGGCACTTCAAGCTTCTAAAACTACTACAAAAATATTGTAATCTGGTTTCTATTGGCCGACCTTATTTCAGGACGCCTATGACTTTTTAAAAAGTGTGACCGGTGCCAACAAACAAGAAACATCTCACGGCGACATGAAATGTCCCTAAATAGCATCTTGGAAGTTGAATTATTTGATGTATGGGGCATTGACTTCATGGGACGATTTCCTTTGTTATTTGGGAATCAATACATTTTGGTGGCAGTTGACTATGTCTCTAAATAGGTGGAAGCAGTGGCCTTACCAACAAATGATGCCCGGGTCGTGGTTTAATTCTTGAAAAAGAACATTCTCACACGCTTCTGAACCCTCCGGACCATTATTAGTGATGGTGGAAAATATTTCTGCAACCGCCAATTTGAATCCGTGTTGATGAAGTATGGTGTCCGCCATCGCATTTCAACCCCTTATCGTCCTCAAATTAGTGGGCAGGTATAGATCTCCAATCGGGAGTTGAAACGAATTCTTGAGCTTACAGTCAATACTTCCCACAAGGATTGGTCTAATAAACTGGATGATGCATTATGGGCATATCGTATGGCATTCAAGACCCCTGTTGGCATGTCCCCTTATCAGTTGGTCTTTGGAAAAGCATGCCATTTGCCGGTTGAATTAGAACATTGAGCTTATTGGGCTATTCGTAATTTAAACTTTGACAAGAAGGTGGTCAGTGAAAAAAGACTCTTGCAACTCAATGAAATGGATGAATTCCGTCTAGAGGCCTATAAAAGCGCTAAGATTTATAAAGAGAAAACAAAAAAGTGGCATGACCAACACATTCAAAAGAGGACATTTGAAGTGGGAGAACAAGTGCTATTATATAATTCCCGTCTCAAACTCTTTCCAGGAAAGTTGCATTCAAGGTGGTCGGGACCATTCACAGTGAACAAGGTGTTCCCTTACGGGGCTATAGGATGAACCTAGATGGCATTAAAATGTTTAAAGTGAACGAGCAAAGGTTAAAAGCTTATCGGGGTGGTGGTATCTCTAATGACAAATCAACTGTCCACCTTACGAACCCAGAGTGACCGACTCGACAAAGTCAAGCTAATGACTTTAAACAAGCGCTACTTGGGAGGCAACCCAACATCTAATCTTTTTTATTTATTTATTCACTTGCTTTCTTACATCATGGCTTTATGTTTTTGTTCGTAAGTAGTTAGCACATGTTTGGACATGCTTAAATTATAATTTCAACTGGTCTAATATACTTTTTATCAATACATTTCATAGGACTCACAACTTACAACCTACTTTTTATCTACATATTCACCAATAACTTATAATATAAGTACTTAAAAAATAATTTCAGCACTACCAAACATGTTAGTTTGTTTTTGATTTGTGTGACCATCTCTAGATTTGGTTATTATCGTCCATAGCATAATTTTTAATCCTTGCTTTCCATTTAGTGTAGGTATATATATATATATATATATATATATATATACTAGTTATATATACATACTAGTTATATATACATGCTATGCACGTAAGTTGTCCATGATAATCTACTAATTAAAAGCGATTGTGTTAATATAATTTTGATAGAATTTAAATATTTTTTGTACTTGTCAAATAATGAACTTATTAATTTTGTGTAAGTTATGTTGTTCCAATGGTGGGATTTTATTTCTAATTGTCCCATGCCTTTGCTAAGTTAAAAATTCTAACTCTTTGTTTAATAATCTAATAAGCTTAATAATCGCCTCTCCGTAGCGGCGACAAAAAATAATACAACTCTTAGCATTTTCAAAGAATCATCATCTTAGATATGCACGCATGAACTCTCAAGGTTTGCACAAAAATCCTCCATTTTTCCTTGTGAATAATTTTAAATATTAAAATCTAACATGCTTCCAAATATTACAAGATATTCAATTTTCTTATCTAGTGTCATCTAAGGTGCAAATCACAATTGTAATCAAAATTAGATTGTTCTAATCCAATGTGCTCACAGAGAGAAAAATATATCCTTCCACATAAATATCCAAACATGCTTCACTAAACTTTATGTCCGGGCAAGATAATAGCTCGAGATATCATGTTCTCAAAACACCGATATATGTTTTGCATGATAATCGGAAATAATTAATCCCTCCAACTTTATTAATATTTGGATGGTCAAGTGGCGAAGAATCATTATTTCTTGAGCCATGAAACAAACACTCTTTGGCTCAAAATTGTCAAATCGTACCTTCTTCAAAGCAACTATTTTCCCACTTTCTAAGTCACGCGCTTGGAACACAAAAGTCTTTGTATGTACCCCTAACCAATATGCTCAAAAGACGAAACCAAATAACATTAACGTGTTTAACAGCTTGACAAGAAAATCGTAATAATGAGAAATTTGAGGAGGTTCTCAGAACAAAAATGGTGCATCTGAAAGGTTTACATAAGAGAATTGTTCATGGAAACTTTTCTACATACCATATCACATAAAAGCAGTTTGGTTATATAGAACAAGCAAAATCCAAGCGAAAACATAAAAGCTAATACTTGAAATCCGAGGATACTAATGGATACATTACATAAATAGAAAATAAAGAAAGTGAGTTAACATGCTTCAAAAATCAAATTAGCACAAAATATTAGTATGTACGACAAATATTTCTCTTGCTTCCAGCTTCGATTTTGTATTACCTTTGCATTAATGACAACCATATCAAAATATTGGAAAGTTCAATCTGTAAGTACTTATCAGAGAGTATCTACTGATTATTAAGCTGATTAGATTATTAAATAAAGAATCACATCTTAAAATACATTTTCAAAGAACGAACACAAAAAGTGAAGTATCAAGTATGATAATCAAGTAGGAAAGAACTACATATTAGGTACACAAAGAAGACATTATCATGGACCTACTTGATGTGCCTTTTTTGACCAACATCATATACCCAGTTCACTTTGATAGGCTGCCCAAACTTGGAAATCACATAATAAAATATTTATCTACATAACATTAGAAAATAAATCTAAGAGAGATGCTATATAGAGCTTCCTGTTATCCATGAGAAAAGGGAGAAGGCTTCTCACTTACAAATGCCTTTCATTATCTATGTTCATGGTTTCAACCAAAATGATGTTGCACGTGTGGTTGTCAAAATCATGGGAGTGGATCAAAATTTCTAGCCAGAAAAATTCAATCACGATCGACTTGAAAAGAGATTAGAATGCAAAACCTCCTAATGAATCTGTTTCAAATTTCACAAGGTAAGATAACCATCATTAAAGGCCCTAGGATATGCATATCTAACATAAAAAACAAATGATAAAAACAATAAATCTCACATAAATGGCAACTGAACAAGAACTGGAACCCACATAAATCTTCTTACGCCTCGTCTCGCAAAGATAAAACACCGTAGCATTTTTAAAATATGATCATTTACATGAATTTAAAGTTGCATAAAATTTTAATTTTGTTTACACCTACTCTAATCAAATTTTAATTTACAACATTATTAGTAAGAATGTTATAATTAAAAGTTATAAAAAATAAAATATGTTGTTGATTTTTTTCATTGAAAAAAAAAATTAGAAATGTAAAAGCTCACCATCAAAAAAAAAAAAAAATTGCATGAATAATAACTTTTTCGAGTTACTATTCATCTCAAAAAAGTGTGTCGAGTAGAATAGTAACTCGACAAACTTTTTCGAGTTAAATAGTAACTCGAAAAATTTACTGTTCACATTTTTTTTTGTTTGTATGTGGAATTTTTCATTTTGAATAATTAGTGACCGTTTATATATTTTAATAATTAGACACATGAAATTAAAATTTCGAGTACTCGCTACATACATAAATTATTTAAAGAGATAAATGTTGTAATTGATAGATACTAAGATACATGTATCGAGATAAATGTGTTCATTGAAAATTCTATAATAAGCCATGTAACGTTCACATAAAATTAAGTGATTTAATGAACTCGCTACATGAATTATTTAAGTAGATGAATGTAGTAATTGATAGATGCATATATTGGAATAAACATATTCATTGAACATCGTATAAAAATGCACACAATCTGACAATGCTACACATTTTGTAAGAGGAGTCAATCCAAGAATAAAGTTTATCTTGAATTGTTTTTGCCATTTTAAAGTAAATCTCTGATTTTCTATAAATTAACATTCTTCCGAAATTATCGAATATTAAATAAAAAGTGAAAAAATATACAGAGAAAGAGGGTCATAATATAATTAATTTTTGTTTACACCTACTTTAATCAAATTTTCATTTATAACATTATTAGTAAGAATGTTATAATTAAAAGTTATAAAAATAAAATATGTTATTGATTTTTTCATTGAAAAAAAAATATTAGAAATGTAAAAGCTCACCATAAAATTTAAAAAAAAAATTTTATGAACAAGAACTTTTCGAGTTACTATTCACCTCGAAAAGTTTGTCGAGTTGAATAGTAACTCGACAAACTTTTTCAATTTAAAAGAAATTTTTTTTTTTTAAATTTGTCGAGTTACTCGACAAAAAATAAAATAAATAATTTTTTTTTTTTTAAATTTTGTCGAGTTACTCGAATTTAAAAATTTTTTTTTTTTTTTTAAATTTGTCGAGTTACCCGACAAAAAATAAAAATAATAATTTTTTTTTTTTAAATTTTATCGAGTTACTAGAATTTAAAAAAAAAAAAATTTTTTAAATTTGTCGAGTTACTCGACAAAAAAAAAAAAATAAATTTTTTTTTTAAAAAAATTTTGTCGAGTTACTCGAATTTTAAAAAAAATTTTTTTTTAAAATTTGTCGAGTTACTCGACAAAAAAATAAAAAAAACAATTTTTTTTTTTTTAAAATTTTGTCGAGCTACTCAATTTAAAAAAAAAAAAATTTTTTGTTTTTAAATTTGTCGAGTTACTCGACAAAAAAAATAAAAAAAAAAAATTTTTTTTTTTAAAATTTTGTCGAGTTACTCGAATTTAAAAAAAAAAAAAATTTTTAAATTTGTCGAGTTACGCGACAAAAAAATAAAATTTTTTTTTTAAATTTTGTCGAGTTACTCAATTTAAAAAAAATTAAATTTTTTTTTTAAAATTTCTCGAGTTACTCGACAAAAAAATAATTTTTTTTTTTATTTTTTTATTTTTATTTTAAATTTGTCGAGTTACTCGACAAAAAAAAATAAAATTTTTTTTTTGGGCTAAATTTCTCGAGTTACTAGACAAAAAAATAAAAAAATAAATTTTTTTTTTAAATATGTCGAGTTACTTACTCGACAAAAAAAAAAAAAAAATAATTATTTTTTTATTTTAAATTTGTCAAGTTACTCGACAAAAAAAATAATTTTTTTTTTGGTTAAATTTCTCGAGTTACTCGACAAAAAAAATAAAAAAATTTTTTTTTTTAAATATGTTGAGTTACTCGACAAAAAAAAAATATATTTTTTTTTTTAAAATTTCTCGAGTTACTCGACAAAAAATAAAAATAAAAAATACTTTTTTTTTTTGGCTTACTCGACAAAGTGGGAAAGAGTTTGAATTTTTTTTTGACTTCCTCTATAAAGTCTTTGAAATAATTTTTTTTATTATTATTTTGTATGGGCTTTTAGATCAATTTTTTGTGATAAAAATTATTTGAAATAGAAAACGATCACCGAACAATACGAAATTTTCAGGGACATATAATACTCGGTAGCTACGACATATTAAAATTGGTAGTCCGACGGCATGTTTAGGCATACTAAAATGCTCACCGAAACCTCCTAGGCGCTTTTTTGAATTCATGCCACGACAGTTTACAAAATTGTCCATAAATTGAGTTATATAACATGAAATTATGTAAAACCAAAGCCAATGGTTAGGCAACCCATAGGGCTATCGTCTCCAACTAGAATTATGTAAAAATACTTAATATATAAGGTGCAGTAAATTTTGAGTTGGACAACGAAAACTCGCATCTTAGAAAAACATGAAGTTTAGCAAAACCTTTCAAGTTCACATCATTAACGTGTAACCAAAACATGGGAATCCATTAAAACTACCACAAAACCAAGGTCCACAAAAGTTTAAGAAGATATTTACACTACTTAAAGTTTTTGATTGGTTTATAATATCGATTCCAAGCATGCCGACGGCATAAATCCTAAAAAGCAGGCTAGGAGGTTTCGCGATGAGTATTTTAGTATGCCTAAACATGCCGTTGGACTACCAATTTTTGATATGTGGTAGCTACCTGAGTATTCTATGTCCCCTGAAAATTTTGTATTGTTCGGTGATCGCTTTCTATGTCAAAGATTTTTTGTTACTCCATGACCGGTGAATAAAATTTTTAAAATAAGGGCGTGTTATTAAAATTTCTTCACCCGGTCATGGAGTAACAAAATTTGTTTGACATAGAAAACGATAACTGAAAAAATGAAATTTTCAGGGAACATAGAATACTCATTTAGCTAACACATATCAAAAATTGATAGTCCGACGGCATGTTTCGCCGACTAAAATGCTCACCGTAACACCCTAGGCGCTTTCTCGAATTCATACGGTCGCAGATTTACAAAATTGTTCATAACTTGAGTTATATACCATGAATTTATGTGAAACCAAAGCCAATGGTTAGATAACCCATAGAGCTATCGTTTCCAACTGGAATTATATAAAAATACTTAATATATAAGGTGCAGCATATTTTTGAGTTGGTCAACAGAAAGTGCAGTTTAGAGAAACAATTCACCCAATCATGGAGCAAAAAAATTTCTTTGACATAGAAAACGATCACCGAACAATATGAAATTTTCAAGGAACGTAGAATACCCATGTAGCTACCACATATAAAAATTTTATAATCCGGCGGCATGTTTTGACACACTAAAATGCTCACCGAAACATCCAAGGCAGTTTCTCGGATTCATGCTGTCGCAATTTACAAAATTGTCCATAACTTGAGTTATATAACATGAAATTATGTGAAACCAAAGCCAATGGTTAGGTAACCCATAGGGATATCGTCTCCAACTGGAATTATGTAAAAATACGTAATGTATAAGCTGCAGCAAATATTTAAGTTGGACAACAAAAACTGCATTTTAGAGAAAATGAAATTTACCAAAACCTTTAGGAATCGATTGTATTTTGTCCTTTCTTCCCCATAGCAACTGGAGATAAAAAAGCACCAAATTTGATGACTTATTAAGGGAAAAATGAATATATATTGACTATAATTTATAAGAAGTCAATAATTGCGGCTAAAAGACACTAATATATATATATTAAAACAAATAAAAGAAAAGAAAAGATGAAGAAGTCAAAAATTGTGGCCAAAGATATTAATTTAATATACAAAAAGTGTCAAAAGATTATGACTAAATGGTGAGATTTGGACAAAATTAAGACTAATACAACATCAAAACGACGTCGCGTTGGTTGAAGGGTATATATATATATATATATATATATATATATATATATAAAAAAATTGGGCTCCATCCGCTCAAGCGGACACAAGAAATGCCCTGGGGAGTTTACATCACTGAAGGACTAGAAACGCCCAAAGGAGCGTCTCTGTCCGCTCAAGCAGACGGAACCCGTGGGGTTTAAACCCCATGGGTCTTCCCCTTTCCACCATTTGCCTTCTTTTCTCTATCTCTCTTTTCTCTCCTCCCTTCTATATCCCTTCTCTATAACTTCACCTTCTCAATTCCAAATCAAGCAAAGAGGGTCATTCTCGTTTAATCTCTTCACCTACACTACACTTCTAACACTTCCAAGCATTCAAGATAATTTGGCTAACCTTTCATGATATTTACATATTGTGTAATTTCCATAAGTTTTTGTTTTCTTTATCTATGCTTGTTTGAGGAGGTTGGGGTTTTGATTTTTGGTCTGGAGGTTTGTGGAGTTGTTGGGTAGTGATTAATTGAAGAAAATTTTTGGATTTAGAGGCTTCTCCATGTTATCTTCATACACTAGTTTTAGGTTACGCCAACCAAGTGTTTGATGAAATGATTCACCCACAATTTTCACTTTGCTTATTTCCTTAGGACATTTGATCTTATCCTTTATTGGTTTCCTTGCATTTTCACACCAATGCCGGTCTTTACATAGCACCACACTATACACACACACGACACCCATCCCTGTCAACCATGCTCACACCACTTTCCACGCAAGGAACATAGCATGTGCTTGTCATGTCACGCCTTTTTTTACTTATTGAATTCTTCTTGATTGTAATGTTTTCCTCTTCTTGCTTGATAGGTACAATGCCGAGAGCTAAGAAACCAACACAAGATGCGGGACCAGCTTGGAAAAAAGAAAGTCTCCATCCAAGAAGACCTCCAAACAACCGGCCACGTATGACGATACCAAATTTGAGATGAAGGAAGCTTGGTTAGTATACAAACACGACACCAGCAGACAGACTATTATACCGGAGCGAAGGGGTTTTAACATCGGATTTTGCAAATGAATTGCTTGGTCACGTTATTGCAAGGAATCAGTGGAAAATATTTGTAGCCACTCCGCGTGTTGCCTATGTATAAATTGTTAAAGAATTCTACGCCAATATCCTCGACAACCCCGAGCATCCTAAGTATCGGCAAGTCTACATGCGGGGGCAATATATTCCATTCTCTTCCCTATCAATTCTCCGCTACTATGGACTTGACAACATGGAGGCTGACATTTTTCAAGCAGCCAATACCAATCTCCACAAAGTAGTCACATCCATTTGTCAAGAAATTGATCGTTGGCCTGATAAGAGTAGCACCGTAGACTATAAAAGTCTTATACCTCAAGTACGCACATTGGATAAAATGGTGAGCGCCAACCTTCTTCCTACGATGCATACATCTACAGTTACTATAGAGTGGGCACGGCTACTTCACTGGCTCCAGACTAAGACCCTCAACATCAGTAACTATATCTTCTGCAACGTCTAGCATATTCGAAACAACCAAAGATGTTTGGCATTCCAGGGACGATTACAGGACTTTGTGTAATGCATGGCATTGACCTTTCTCATGAGATCACCACGGTGAAGCGTACAATGCAAATAGACCGAATTGGGATATGTAGTTCTGAACTACACATAACCCGCAAGTTGGAGCAAGGCACACAGGACCCCATTGGCGGTCAGGGTATTTTAGCTGGTGATTCCGGGCCTGCTCCTGACGTACCTATGGCCAAGGACCTCCTCACCCTACTCTCGAACCGACATTGGCTTCTATTTCTCATGAGCTTCATGAATGGCGCACCTCGCATGCCAAACTCGAAGCACAGATTCAGGATATTTGGGAAGTCCAAGTACAAGAGGCCAAGCCCGCAGACGGGAGCATGAGGCACTTTTTGCTCACCGACGCAGCCTCTCTTGGCTATTTCAGTCTCTACCCACCACCGCCTTCCCAATGATTGGGACGTACAGTACACTCTAATCCTCAATTTTTTCTCTTTTTCTTTGTTTCTTTCCTTCTTTACATTGAGGACAATGTGTGATTTTTCTGTTGGGGGTGGGTGCCAGTAATCTTCGTTATCTCATCATCAAATGCCTATGCTTTTTGCTAAAAAAATGATTGAAACCATCCTTTGTGTAACAAAGTGAACATTTTGCCAACTTATGATGATTTATGATTGATTCGAAGCCAGTTTGTAAAATATGTTTGCTCATTGCTACTTTATACGGATTTTAAATTTTTACCCTTGTGAGACTCTCAACCTAGAGCACATAGCTATTCTTTTTATTACTTATACTAGGATTTGGGTTGTGTGTTACTAAATGAAGGTCTAAGTTTAAGACCTTAGGAAATTTTAGTCCCAAATACTTTTTGAAAATGTCACTTAACCCACATCTGAGAGTAAGTTTAGGAATGATTGAGCGGAGAATGGTGTTCGTTTAGAGAAGCAATAATTCAGTCTTTATTGAAAAATGTTGTAAGTGGTTCTGGTCAACAAGTTGAAGTTAGGCATTGATTGTTTGCTAGAATTCTAATCCCATCTTTCAGTCCAAAATAAAAGACACTACACTAAGTCAAAGCTTATTTGGTAGGAAAAAATTGCCTGTACTGTGTAACTTTGAGTAATTCGGCCCTATGTATGAACAATATGTAGGAGACGATTTACCAAGGAAGAGGGCTACCGTAGTATTAGACCAGAAACTACCTACTTGGAAAAAAAAAACAAGAGCAAAACACATCAATGAAAGTACTGCATGCCTGGCTTTGTCTTGGACGTAAATTCGGGGATTTAGATGCATAGTTAGTTTGACTTGTCTAGTGAATTTTTGAAGACCAGAACACTTGACATAATAGAAGATTATTACCTATCTAAACTTCATTTTTTTTCCAGTTTAGATCCTTCCAACTTGAGAGTGAAAAGTTAAAAAAAAAAGTGAGTTTAACCTTGGTTGAAAATCCTCGGGCAGAAAGGATAGATTCTTGAATGTGGTGAAAAATTCACGAGAGGAGAAAGGATAACTGACCATCGAGGGTGGGGGTGGAAGAAACTTAAACACTCATTTGTTCACATAATCTTGTTTGAGTTAAAGTAATTATTGGAAATAGCTATCTGTACACACACGAGTCACACATTGGATAATTTTTTAAAATCTTTTAAGTAGCAATGTCGAGACACATTTCGTAAATTTAATCCGAAGATATTATCCTGAAGTGAATCGCAAATTTTTATTCGTCTTACACAATCACTATAATCCTGTGCATTCAAGCCTTAGTATCATTTTCGTTTTGCTCGGGACTAGCAAAAGTTTAAGTTTGAAGGTTTGATAAGGGTATTATATACATGTATCTAACCTCTTTTGATTTAACCTTTAACTATATTTCTCGATTGAAATAAAATATTTATTGCACTAATTTAATCAATATTCGTATATTTAAGGACGACGCAGATCATTGGAAACAAGGAGATGGAATGAAGCTAAAATCACGGATTGAGGCATGGGAAAGACTAATGAAATTCATCCGTGCACTTAATTTTTTACCAAGAGAAGATCAAAGCTTACCCAAGTCAACTGAAACCAAAACAAAGGCAAACGGAAGAGGCATGAACAGGGAAATCCTCTTCTCTGTCCGCTCGAGTGGGCACTGTGCTCGCTCGAGCGAGGCAAGAGAGGAGAATTTTCTTTCTCTATCCGCTCGAAAGGCACGGCTGTGAGCGCGGACATTCTGTTTGCTCGTAAGCTATTTTTAGCAGCAAATTATTGGACTCGTGGAGATCGTTTTGGGCCCTAAATAGAAGATATAAAAGGAGATTATTAAATAGAAGAGAGGGGTGGAAAAACCAGAGAGAAAAACAAGAACGAAAACACAAGTTTTAGGACGAATCTCTTCTTCCGACAATTGGTAAGCAAGAAAGAAGATAAGGAAGAACCAGATTTGTGTGGCATCTCGTTTGAAAACTTTCAACCAGGTTAAATCCAAACTTTCACATTTCTTCTTGTAATCCAACAATCCGGGTGATGAATTCTCAATTTAATTATTGTTATTGTAATCGAATTATGGTAGGCTAAATTCTTTATACTATAGATGAAGATGTAAACCTTATTATGTTCTTTTAATTCATGAATACCTTTTCTTAATCTTAATTTTTGATGTGTTGATTTATGCAATGGTTTGGATGTCCATTTAAATGCTTGATCACCATTTGAACGTGTTTGTGATTTATTTTAGTTTTCGAAAGGTTCAAAATAAATTAGCTCATATGGTTTTAAACACTAAGTCCTATAGAGATTAGAAATAATTTCTTATGCTTGGTGCAATCAATTTAGATGATCTTGTTATTGAAATCGTTTTTTTATAATCGAATCCAAAATAGGAATATTTTGGGGTGTATATGAAAATAGGTCTAATTCTACTCGAAAGAGATTTTTAGATAATTTAATATTGTCGATTGTCAATTTAATAATAAATTGGATTAGGAAGTGTAAATTCGGTGATTAAAGTGAATATAAAGGATGGAGTCGGATTCCTATCATAATTTATCTATCCGTGTTTTTACTCGAAATCAAGAAACAACTTTAATTTATTAAGCTAAGTTAGTCTAGTTTAACAATAAAATCACAACAACCAAATTTCTATTGTGTTTATTCAAATTAAGTTAGACTTGATTTAATTTAAGTAATTAGAAATCATAGTAATCATGAAAATGATACTTTATTACTCATTTTTACTATTATTTGTCAATGATCCCGTACACTTGTGGGATTTCACCGTACAATATCAATTATGTGAAACTTTATTCATAACTTTATTATCAATTAATAGATGTCTAATTACTCAAACCGTACATACATACACACGCATATATATTTTTTATCACGTGTAATTTGTTTTTTCTTCCAATTTGATTACTAGGACATGGTCCGACGTAAAATACCTTATTGATCCAAATTAATTATTCATTTAATAGAGACTACAATAAAATAATGTCACAATGTGGTTCTTACAAGCTATTAATTGTTTGAAATGGGTCCCGATAACTTATTTATACTAGCGTATAGTCAAACACGTTCTACTCCATGAGTAGATGATCGTAGTATATTTGATTTTTCAAAACTATTTTCGGATGAATGAGAAATTGTAGCCAAAAATTGATACCCAACAATCTTAAAACGAATTTTCTTCTTTATTATTCTATCTCTTGTAAATTATATTCCGATCAAATCAACGTAACATCATTGTTTATCTTCTGTTTTTGGAACATAATAGATTCAAATGGAGCTAAAGTTGTTCCTCCCGACTAATGGTACAACCACTACGATTCCACCTATGGCTGTTCCGCGTGGAGAAAAATTGAAAAAATTCAGCGGTGTGAATTTTAAAAGATGCTATTCTACTTGACCATTTTGAATTTAACAAGGTTTCTCACTAAGGATACTCTCACAGTTCAAAAAAGACCAAATAATATGGAGTCTCTCATTGCTTTGGATGCGTGGAGCATTCTAAATTCTTGTGCAAAAAATACATTATAAATGGACTCGACAACACACTATATGGTGTATATAGTGCTATGAAATCTGCAAAAGAATTATGGGAGTCATTGGAGAAGAGATATAAGACAGGAGGCTATCACGAAGAATTTCATAGTTGGCAAGTTCATTGACTACAAAATGGTGGATTTTAAGACTGTCATCAGTCAGGTTCAGGAATTACAAGTTTTTCTTCATGATATACATGCTGAAAATATGACTTTAAGTGAGTTATTTTAATTGGCTGCAATCATTGAGAAACTTCATCCTTTATAGAGATATTTCAAGAACTATCTCAAGTACAAATGCAAGGAGATGAACTTAGAAGAATTAATTGTTCGGTTAAGGATAGAAGAAGACAACAAAAAGTCTAACAAGAAATCTGGAGGATAGTTTGGGCAAGCAAAAGCCAATGTAGTGGTATCTAGTTCAAAACTAACAAGACAAGAAAGCATTTTGGTGATGCACCGAAGAAAGATAACAACAAGAATGCCAAGAAATTCGACGGCAGCCACAATTGTGGAAAAGCAGGACATCGTGCAAGTGAATATCGTAAACCAAAGAAACAAAATGCCCCAAGAAAATGTAACAGTAAGTGATGCATTGTATGAGGATATACAAGAATTGAATTTATCTGTTGTTGTTACTGAATGCAACAACATTGAGAATCCTAGAGAATGGTGGGTAGACACTGGAGCTACTCGACACATATGTGCTAATAATGCAATGTTCTCTACTTATACAAGTGTCAACGGAGAACAATTGTTTATGAAAAATTCAGCTAGTTCAAAGGTTGAGGGACAATGAAAAGTGACTTTGAAGATGACTTCTGGCAAAGAGCTCATCATCAACAATGTGTTACATGTGCCTGACATTCATAAGAATCTTGTATCGGGGTCTTTACTTAGCAAAAATAGTTTTAAGTTGGTCTTTGTATTTGACAAATTTGTATTGACCAAAAATGATGTATATGTGGAGAATGATTATCTTTGTGATGGATTATTCAAGATGAATGTTCTTACTATTGTATCGAAATCAGGCAATAATAATACAAATTCTAGTTTTGCTTATATGTTTGAGTCCTCCAATTTATGTCATTCTAAATTAGGACATGCAAACTTTAAATCTATGCGTAAATTAATGAACTTAAGTTTATTGCCTTCTTTAGAATTTGATCATAATCATAAATATAAAATTTGTGTTGAGGCTAAGTTAGTCAAAACTCTGTTTCATTCTGTTGAAAAAAACATTGTACCTTTAAAATTGATTCATAGTGATATTTGTGATTTGAAATATGTGAAAATTAAATGTGGTAAAAAGTACTTGATTACTTTATTGACGATTGTACAAGATACTTGTGTGTTTATTTGCTAAGAAGCAAAGATAAAGTCTTAGGTTTTTAAACATTATATGAAATAAATTGAAAATCAACTTAGCAAACGAATAAAGATTATTCGTAGTTATAGAGGAGGATAACCATTTAAAGAATTTTGTTCAGAATCTAGTATCATTATCAAACAATGGCACCTTATTCACCTTAGTCAAATAGGATTGATGAAGGCAAAAATCTTACCTTTAAGGAAATGATGAATGCTATGTTGATAAGTTCTGGCCTACCCTAGAATTTGTTTTGGGGTAGGTGGGAAGAGTTTGGAATCTATCCTCTCAGCTATTGTCATTTTTAATAAAATATCACACAAAATTGGAGAAGAATCTCCGTATAATTTTTGGAAAGGACATAAGTCGTCTTACAAACACTTAAAAGTATGGGGGTGCTTGGCTAAGGTAGAAGTACTAAGTCTAAACAAGTTAAAATTGGGCATAAAACAATTGATTGCATATTTATTGGATATGCTAATAATAATAGTGCATGTCGGTTCCTGGTTCATAAGTCGGACATTCTGGATGTACATGAAGGTACTATCATTGAATCAATGAATGTTGCATTCTTTGAAGACATATTTCCTTGCAAAAACAAGGAAGAAAGCATAAACGAACTTATGATGCTGTAAGTGGTAGTTATCATAGTGATGAAGAATCTAGACGCAATAAAAGGACCAGATCATCAAAATCATTTGGTATGGATTTTCTAACATTTTTATTAGAAAATGAGCATACGATATTTAATGAAGCAATGTCCACTTTAGAAGCTCCGTTTTGAAAGAAAGCAATCAATAGTGAGATAGAATCTATTATGCAAAATCACACTTGGGAATTTGTTGATTACCCACATGAAAATATGGCTTTAGGATGTAAATGAATTTTCAAAAGAAAACTCAAACCTAATGGATCAATAGATAAATACAAGGCCAGGTTAGTAGCTAAACATTATAGACAAAATGAGGTCTTGATTTCTTCAATACATACTCACCAGTAATGAGGATCACTTCAATTAGAGTTCTGATTACAATTGCAGCATTGCATAATCTTGAGATCCATCAAATGGATGTTAAAACAATACTTTTAAATGGCAAGATAAAAAAGAAATATACATTGAACAACCTTAAAGTTTATTGTTCATGGACAAGTTAAAAAGGTGTGTAGACTCGTTAAGTCGATGTATGGATTAAAACAAGCGCCAAAATAGTAGCATAGAAAATTTGACAAAACAATTATTTTAAAATTTACGAGTGTGATAAATGTGTTTATACAAAAAACACACCAAAAGCTTATGTAATAGTATGTTTGTATGTCGATGACGTGCTTATTTTGGGTAGTAATAATGATATCATCATGACTACTAAGAAAATATTGACACGAAGGATATGAGTGTAGTAGATGTTATATTAGGAATTGAAATTCTTAAGACATTTGGTGGACTCGTCCTATCTTAATCTCATTATGTTAAACTGTACTTCAAAAGTTTAATATGTATGATGATAGTCCAGTTAAAACTCCAGTAAATTTATGTCTACACTTAGTTAAGAATAAATGTGAGTCTGATATCTCAATTGAAGTATTCTCAGATAATAGGCAGTTTAATATATATTATGAACTGCACTCACCCGAACATTGCATACGCAGTTAAAAAACTGAGTAAATTTACTAGTAATCCAAGCAATGATCATTTGAGGGCTCTGAATAAAGTTCTTAGATATCTAAGATACATCTTAAATTTTGGATTACATTATACGAAATATCCAACTGTATTGGAAAGATATTGTGATGCCAATTGGATATCAGGCACGAATGATTCTAAGTTTACTAGTGGTTATGTTTTTACCATTGATGATGTAACCGTGTCTTAGAAGTCTTTAAGAATCTGAGTTTATAGCTTTAGATAAATCTGGAGAAGAAGCAGAATGTCTTCGTAATTTCTTAGAAGATATTCCATGTTGGACTAAGCCAGTATCTGTAATAAATATATATTGTGATAGTCAGTCGACTATCAAAAGAGTAAAAAATAGTATTTATAATAGTAAGTCTCGACATATACGTTGAAGACACAATATAATTAACAGTTGATCTCAAATAGTGTTATCTCCATCGAGTATGTGAAATCAAAAGAAAATCTCATGGATCTATAACTAAAAGTTTACCAAGAGATCACATTTACTGCTTATTGAAAGAAATGGGATTAAAGCCTTTTACGTAAGAGTCTTTGTAATGGTAACCCACCTTGTTGACTAGAGTTTCCAATATCTTGGTTCAATGGGATAACTAAGTTACGAAGATTCCATGAAACAATTATAAGTTATCTTCTATCCATTTCTATGATAAGAAAAGTGATTACTTCATAGTATATAAAGATAAGTAATACTTTCAATAATTCCTATAGCTTTGATTAACCAAGTGGAGTATGCCAGAGAATTTTTAACAGGAGATTATTTATGTAAGTGTGAAGTGAGGCCACTTCAATGAGAATTTTCGAGGATGGAATTCTTTAAAAGCACTTATGAAACCTAAGAATTGTTCAAGGCCAAAATGAACACATCCATGAGAATCGAAAATGTTAGGGAAGATATTGTGTGTGAGTGTTGTTGTCATGGTTTACACCAATGGTTGAAGAGTTCAAAACATCAAGTTCAGTGATTAGCCAAGTAAATTCTATAGTATTCTACTAAGGCAGGTTCAAAGTCAGAAACTACATCTCTTGATGCAATAGCTTTTCGCATGTACTCTCGTTTAGTGTTTGCATTAACATTTGCATTTGTTTAGTTAATTTTCATTCATCTAGGGGATTGTTGGAAATGAGTTTATTATAAGTTGATTTTAATAAACTCTGACCAAATATTCGAGTGGGTCTCGATAACTTATTTATACAGGTATATAGTCAAACGCATTCTACTTTGGGAGTGGTATATTTGATTTTTCAAAACTATTTTTGGATGAATGAGAAATTGTAGCCCAAAGTTGATGCATTTTCATTAATAAAAAGTTGGAATTAAATATTGAATGGGTAAGTGGGAATGAGTAATGCTATTTGTATAGAAAATGGTTATAGATTGCATTACAGACGCTGAGGTGGCAAGTAAAATTTTGAATTTGTGATAAATGGGCAAATGAGTCATTGTACTATGTTGCTACATCATCTTCTGTACACTAATCTGGACAATGTGATATACAAATAGCATGACTTAAGTGGGAATACTTATCCTACATTGGAAAATGAAGATTTTCTAACCTATTAATGTACCTCGAGTTCGGAACTTCAAACTTGAGTTTGGTGGGTACCAATAATCTTTGGTAGGGTGGAGACCTATATCCTATTGGATTTGGTCCAAAAGTCACACGAGCGAACCGTTGGTCGGATAGGGTCGATGGTTCAATATAGGACTTTGCCCATTTATATTCTTTTCCATCCAGATTTTGACACGTGGCATAAATTCAGGAATGTGTCTGTTGCAGGAATCATTGTCTTTTTGGACATATTTTGGACATACATACATGTTTTCAAACACATCTTTTACTGCTATTGACGTCGGAACTTGCACCGTCCACGTGTTAACAGATGTCCAGTCACTCCTCTGCCAACTCGTATGTCACCTGCACACTTGGACAATCGTTAGGCACCAAGATTTCTGGAGAAAAAGGGTTCGACGATCAAGTCAACTGTCGGTATATAGAATGATGCACGGGGGCAAAAGTAATTGGGTGTGGGAAGGGACAAGTAGGGAGAGATTTGAGCAGAGTTTAGGGTAGAATTTAAGTACAAAAAGAGCGTACCTTAGAATAACCGGAGACGTTGTATTTATAGCACAAGAGTTCTAATTAATTTAGGAAACAAATCAATTAGACATCTAATCGGATCCTCATTCCTTATGGGATATGTGTGATCAGCTGTCAAGACAATCTCTTAGATTATCGTCCTTATTTGAATTTATCACGCTGCCTAATCTTTAGGAGATTGCGATTTGTGTTTTCTTGTAAGGATCCGTGTGCCAATCTAACACAATCTGCCTTTAATTATCTCTATGGTCATTCCAAAATACCATGCTGTCCGTTAGTTACAATAGATACGAAGCCCGGCGAGGCGCTATGGGTCGGTCGCGAGTATTGAGAACGTTCATGGGCTTCGCAATACCCTGATCCAGGGATGTTACAATGTCCAATGGGCTTAAAGGCCTTCGCCGGTTCTATGGGACTTTTATGACTCTGGGAGATCCTCGTTGGGCCTATAAGAGTTTAGTGAGGACTGAATTGGGCCTATACAGGATCTCTATTGGGCCTTTGCTAACGTGGAGGCCCTACTAAAATCAGGTGCTAACAATAGTCTTCCAAGTCCAAACCTATTATTTATAGTAGGCGGGGGACTTTGGAAGTAAGGGAAGAGAAGAAATTTTGGACAAAAAATTTGCCAAAGCCAAATTTAGCGGATTCTGTGGAGTGTGGTCTTCGTTCGTTGAATCGCTTATCTAGTATAAATTGAACTTATTCAGTATAGTCCTCCAAGTCCGAAGCCGAATATTTATGACGGGTGAGGGCTTCAAGTGACTAGACATTTGGTGACGTGTTCGTGGTTGGTGTGATTTTATTAATCAAAGTTGTCAATCCGGTGGCTAGGCAATCATGAATGAGAGGGTATATGCATTTAATGCTAATGGCACATGACTAGACAATGGGAGTGCGCGTGAGGCGCGTGTGTTCTTGTATCAATAAAAGCTTAGGGTTCCGTTTCCCGCCTGTTGCCCTATTTTGAACACGCGTCCACTAATCAATGGTTCGGTGTAACGCTTGGGATTTGAACGATGGAGATTAAAATGCCTCAATCTATAAAGCTTGGCGCCCTCCTTCATTTATGACTTCTTCTTGCTTCTGCGCCTGTGGTGAGTGTTGTGGAATGCTCCGTCGATAATAAAAATACTTCAAAGCGTGTGCATTGTTCTGATTGCGGTTCTGAGGTAAGTGCGGCGAGAGTTGTTGTGATTTGCTTCGTAGCCTGCTTTCGTTTTTATTTCTTGAATTCATAATTTGGGGACTATACTCTTCCATACATTCCGACGACAGTAGAAGTATTTTCTTCTAGAATTGAGAGGGGTTGTAATGTCGTCTAGATACGATGACTCGCAGAACCAGTCAGATACTCAGACAAATCCTAGTATCCGGGATGAGTCATCATCATCTTCTTCATCATCTTCATCGGCCGGGGATGTAGGTGAAGTGAACCAGTGCCTTGATCGTCACACCGTCCACCATGTCCACAAGCGGAAGGAGAGCTTGCCCAACTGGATCGCCGAAAGAGGCCGTAGGAAAGGAGTGGCTTGACGTCAGAGTACCCGAGATGAGGGGATCGCTCGATAAGAGGGATGCTCCGACAGCCAAGTCGCTCGACGAAGAGCTTAAGCGGTTGGCCACCGAAGCGTCCATGGCTCGTTCGAGGATCACTGAAGTAGAGATGGAAGACATACGGTCATCCTATGATATTTCCGTGTCTGTGATTCTCAG
Organism: Forsythia suspensa; assembly: GCA_023638005.1. Taxonomy (NCBI): domain Eukaryota; kingdom Viridiplantae; phylum Streptophyta; class Magnoliopsida; order Lamiales; family Oleaceae; genus Forsythia; species Forsythia suspensa. Next base: position 34,875,512 of record CM042666.1, read on the forward strand.
GGCTCCTGGTCCCGAGAAGTGCACCGACGATCCATCTGAAAGATTCATCGCAATTTAGAAACCCGCGATGCAGCAAGGCCTTCGCCTGCCCATGCACCATTTCCTCCGTGAAGTTCTGAAAGATTGGAATTTGGCCCCTTGCTAGATAAAACCAAATGGCTAGGGACAAATGGTGGCCTCCTACCTATTGTGGGGTATTGCCAAGACGGGAGGAAACTTGACCCCAAGAGAGTTTGAATCTGTATACCGGCCCCAAGATATTTCTGCGCTCCGCCTCGCCTCACCCGCCCGCCGGTGGAGGGGTTCCTCGGTATAGGCTCCTCCGCATGAGGCATCTTGTCTACCGTAAGAGGTCCAGGACGCTACGCCGTTAAAGACAGTCCATCCTCCGACCTCCGATGTTCCTGTTCTCAGCCAGACTGTTTCTCCTCCGTTCCCGCCTTCGTCCTCCCATCCTCCACCTGACTTCGTACCTCTTAAGGATAAGGGAAAGAGAATTGATGAGAACACGGGTGAGGTGGCCACCCGAAGAGGAAGGCTCCCGTGGCCGCGGGAGGTTTATGAAAGATGCCCGCAAGATGAGACGCAGGCGGAGGAAAGTCTGCCGGTCTTGCCGCACATCCTAATGGAGGGGCTGAGGGCACAGGAAATTCTGGCTTCTTGACTGGTCAGGAAAGTCGTGTCTACATTTCTCAGTGCCATGGAGAATTAGACACTTCTGTGATGGAACTGCTCCCTACTGACCCCGCGATGATGGCGGCGTAGCGTGTATAAAATCTTGGACCCAAAATGGGAAAAAGCGATGAGGAAGCCACAATCACGGCATGCGGCGCAAATGGCAAATATGAACTTGATAAGGGGATTGGTTATGACCAAAGAGTTATTCAACACCCTAGAAAGTTTTAACGGTTAGTGCAGCGAATGAGCGATCAAGTCCAGGAAGCTGTTCGAAGACCTAAAGGTCATAAGTCTTGAGAAGGCTCAACTGGTGTCTGAGAAGAGGACTCTCTAGTTCAAGATAGACTTGGTTGTGACGAAGGAGGCTGACACGAGGGACAAGTATGAAATCGAGCTGAAAGCCACCAAAGAGAGTTTGAAACAAGCTCGAGATCAGAAGAGGGCTGCCGAGGCTTCTCAAAAGCGTGCTGAGGAGGCTCAGAAGTTGGTCAAGACCGGACCCTTGCAATGAGACCGCTTAGCCACCGCAACCGAGCTTAGAGATCGTCGCAGTGGAAAAGGAGAAGCTGCTAGCCGCTGCTAGCGGGAGGTGGAGGGAGGTGGAGAGGGTTAGGGAGGCATATCGGGACGTGTTCGTGGATATGCCCGAGTATCACGACGTCGCCCATCGCTTAATGACCATAGGAGGCGAGGTGGTGGTAGAGCGGATCGTGGAAATCCATCCGGTGGGATATCTCTTTCCTTCGACATGCTCCTACCGAGGGTTCCGGCGGCGCGACCTTTGCTCCAGTGGGCGATGATCAAATCCCTCCACCTATTGTGGAGGAAGGCCCACAATGTGTCGACCCATAGAGAGGCGGCAGGGCATCTAAACTTAAAACTTTTGTTTCTCTCTTATGCTTATGTTCCAGCATTAACTATCAAATTTATTTTCTTAGCGTATCTTTGTGTGAAGATCGAGTGATAACTTTATGAACGATTGTGCCTAGCAGGCATGGGAAGTGGCTTCTGAAATTGAGGATTCATTCCATTGGACATTAATGGTGCTGACTCTTTTGTAGAATCTGAAGAGTTAGCGTCTTTAATGTCCCGGTAAATGGGAAGACATCACAATCGTGTGGCCTTCCAAATGTCCCTTGGACATTTGTACATTAACTGTCTCATTTATTGCACTGTGTCAAGTTTCCATGTAGCTTCTATAAAAACACCAAGGGCCTTTGATCGTGTTCCTTACACATGTGTAACTATCGTAAAAAAAATCACGTGAGTTGGCTCCCATGGCTATAATTTTTCTTGATTCGTGTGACCATACCTTTCATATCAAACGTGCTATGAAAGTACGAATAAAGAAACGGCATCCAGAAGACCTAACAATTGGAGAATCAACGTTCAGAGGACCAAATGCCCAACTAATCAACGTTCAGAGGACCAAACGTATAAGAGGGTTGGGCCTAGTAGCATTAGCCCGACCATACCTCGAACGGAGCGTCCCTGATTCGGATGATGGGGCTAGAAGCCATTTGCCAAAAGGTGTCAACGACATTTTTTTAGCAGTATGGCCTAATTAGTCACCAAATTAACTTGTATTGATATTGAGAGACTCTCGACCATGGTGAAATTTGATTTTGCCCCCCTGATGAAGCTTAGAGTGACAAAGACCAATGTATAGACTCAGTAGATCCTAGATCCCAATATGTACCTACCTAGATAGGCGGCGGGGCAGTAGGATAGTAATCATGCTCGTTTGTTTTTGCCTTGTACTCCAAATTATGATGAATAAAATAAGATTGTGCCAGAATTTTCACGTTTGTTGCCTTGTTTGAGTGGATGGCTTGTGATATCTGGACCAGGCAACTTCGGTAGCTAGCGAAGGATAGCCACCGTAGACGCAGTTATTCTGAAGTTCTGGTGTTCGTCCCCGCCTTCGCTTCCACGCAATTGCGAGGTTCGTGGGTCAAGACGCTCTTGTGAACCTTGCGAGGCTCTCGAACTTTAGGTTTCCATGTGGGATACATGGTGGCGGTGTCATCATACTGTAATGACCGTGCAACCCACAAGGTACGTATCTTCACGCACCATTTACATCTTCCTATGGTTTATTTAGGTACATTCACCCCTTCCCCACTTGCTGGTTTATCCGACTGCTCGTATTCTCCAATGCCTATATACACGCTTGTAGAACTTCATTTTATTTCTCCTGACTTTGCTCTCCTACCGCAATATTTAGATTTTAGCTATCGTCTGTCATGTCAGGCTTTTACTTTTCTAGCGTGCCAAAGCTTAAGATAAGGCGTGGTGGGATTGTGGATGATATTCTCCTCCACCTCCGGTACCTTCTGCGCAGTCATTGCAGGAGTTACCATTTTGCAGACACAAGAGACAATGGTGAGTAGCTCTTCCTTTATCCCTCCTGCGCTGGAAGTGACATCGGGGGTGCCTTCCGCTCCATTTTCTGCAGGACCTGTGCCTCCGTCGGAAAACTCTAGACGATCAAGCAAGAGGAAGGTAGGAACCGATTGCAAGGAGGAGGCGTCCCGGACCTCTATTCCTCATTCTACTGGCATATACGAATACATCAATATTGGATCTCGTCGGCATGAGCTGGACCCAATGGTTCTAGGAAAACTGCCAGCTTCGACTGCCATAGCGGCAGCCTCAGTCCATAAGTATTGGACTTTTGCCTTCAGACAACGCAGAATTAATGGAGTTGTTAAAATTGGCCGAAATGTATACTTTTAGGAGTCACGTGCTTAATTGCGAGCTGTACAAAGTACTAGCAATGAAGGTTGACGAACTGACGCTTGTCAGTCAGGAGAGATGAAGATGTCGATGTGCTACGTTATGAAAACAAAGATCTTCTAGAACAGTTCGCATTCTCTGAAGATGCGAGGGCACATGCCATATATGACATTACCAAAGCTAAGACGATCCAGATGGCATGTGTTCAGGCTCATAAGAAGGCCGAATCGCATTGAGGTCTTGTCAAAATATGATCCATGCCAAAGATAAAGAATTGACCGAGGCGTTGACTGAGTTGTCGAAGGCCAAGGATCTGTTGGCTAAACTCGGGGTCCCAGGTTATGCAGATCCCAAGGGTCTAACTGGGACTTAAGAGTCTTGCCTGTTCTTGCCAGTGTTGCTTTTTAATTTGAAAATGTAAAGCCTCTTGCGATGTATATTTTCATATAAGCTGTCTTATTCTGCCACGTAGGCTAACGAAAATGTATTATATTTATTCGTTTGAATGCGTGTTGAATGTTTATCCAGCGAGTTGACAGAGTTGGTCGCGAACTACATTCTCTCGATGTCGGATTTTCTTTACCTGTTTAAATATGTGTTGAATGTTTGTCCAAACATAGTTGGCCACTAACCACACTCCCTCACTGTCAATTGCTTTTATTGGTTTGAATGCGCGTTGAATGTTTATCCAACGAGTTGACAGAGTTGGCCGCGAACCACACTCCTTCGCTGCCGAATTTCCTTTACCTGTTTAAATACGCGTTGAATATTTATCCAGTGAGTTGACAGAGTTGGCCGCGAACCACACTCCCTCGCTGTTGAATTGCCTATACTTGTTTAAATGTGCGTTAAATGTTTATCCAGCGAGTTGACAGAGTTGGTAGCGAACCACATTCCTTTGCTGCTGGATTTCTTTTACCTGTTTAAATACGCGTTGAATGTTTATCCAGTGAGTTGACAGAGTTGGCCGCGAACCACACTCCCTCGCTGCCAAATTGCCTTTACTTGTTTGAATGCGCATTGAATGTTTATCCATTGAGTTGATAGAGTTGGCCGCGAACCACACTCTCTCACTGTCGAATTTTCTTTACTTATTTGAATGAGCGTTGAATGTTTATCCAGCGAGTTGATAGAGTTGGCTACGAACCACACTCTCTCACTACCGAATTTTCTTTACTTGTTTGAATGTGCGTTGAATGTTTATTCATCGAGTTGACAAACTTGGCCGCGAACCACACTCCATCGCTGCCGAATTTTTTTACTTGTTTGAATACGCGTTGAATGTTTTATCGAGTGAGCTGATAGAGTTGGCCACGAACCACACTCACTCGCTGTCGAATTTCCTTTACTTGTTTGAATGCGCGTTGAATGTTTATCTAGTGAGTTGACAAAGTTGGCCGCGAACTACACTCCTCACTGTCGAATTTCCTTTACTTGTTTAAATACACATTGAATGTTTATCCAGCTAGTTGACAGAATTGGCCGCAAACCACACTCCATTACTGTCGAGTTTCTCTTCTTGGTATAGTAGGATAGAGAACACTTTTGGTTTGGAAAATAATGAACTTTATTAAAAGAACACGGTGTCTAGAGACGCCGAAAACAATGCTAGAAAACTGAGAAGTGTAAAATAAAAACTACTGATAATATGGTCACAGATGGGCGATATTCCAGGGATGCCTCGTCTCTCTTCCTTCTGAGTATTCTAATCTATAGGTCCAGGCCGAATTTATTCGATGATCTTGTAAAGTCCTTTCCAGGTGGGCCTGAGGGTTCATGTTCCCACCTCTCTATTGACCTGGAACACTTTCTTCAGGACGAAGTCATTGATGTGAAAACTTCTACCCTTAACCTTGGAATTGTAGTATCTAGCTATTTTTCTTTGGTAGACTGCAAGATGAAGCTGCGAGTCTGCATGTCTTTCATCCTGTAAGTCTAGGTTCGCCCTTCATAAATCATCATTTGTGATTTCGTCGAGGTGTAAGTGTCTGGGAGAAGGTATCCTTACTTCGACGGGATTCATTGCCTCCGCCCCGTATGTCATGGCAAAAGAGTTTCACCGGTTGTCGTCCGAAAAGTGGTCCGATATGACCACAGAGTCTCGGGTAATTCTTTAGCCCATCCTCTTTTAGCGGACTCTAATTTCCTTTTAAGGGTGTGCTTGATGATCTTGTTTACAGTCTCTACCTGGCCATTAGACTATGGATAGTAGGGGGTGGAGAAATCCTCGAATACCCATGTCTTCGCAGTTCGAGTTGAACTTCTTTCCAATGAACTGTGTGCCATTGTTAGAAACAAAGGAGTGGAAGATCGAAGTGACGGATAATATTCTTCCACACGAACTTCCATATATTTTCCTCCATGATCTTGGCCAGAGGTTCCGCATCACACCATTTGGTGAAATAGTCCACTGCTACAATCGTGAATTTGACCCCACCTCTTCTCCAATTGGCGAAGGGCCAAGGACTGGTGACCGGGGTGAGGTTCTGAGCTGGAAGCTTTGGTATAGTAGCAAATTTCTGGCATCTGTCACACTTCTTCATGTAGTTGTGGAAATCTTTCTTCATGGTCGGACAATAATACTATTGGTTCAATGCCTTCTGTGCAAAAGTCATTCCTCCTGAGTGGGTACCACAAATTCTCTCGTGTATTTCTTTCATCACATATATTGCTTCCTCTTGTGTTAAGCAGCGTAGGAGGGAGTGGCTGAAGTCTTTCTTATATAGGATCTCGTCTTGTATACGAACTTCGCTACCCTCCTGCGGAGCTTTTGTTCCTCTTATCTGTCGCTTGGCAGTACCTGGTTGGTCAAGTATGCGATGATTTCCTTAATCCATTTAGGAGATTCAGATATTATCATGGTACGTGGTGCTGGGGACTCGTCGATGGATGGCCTGGTTGAGCTTTTCAACCGAGATGGCCCTCATCAGGTCGGAGTCCCTGCTACTTGCCAATTTTGAGAGGGCATCCGTAACCATTTTCCATCCATGGGATCTGGAGGAGTTCGAAGACCTCAAAGTGGGATAAGAGATCTTTGGCCTTTGTCAAGTATGCCACCATGGACTGTTTGCGGGCCACGAAGGTCCTATTGACTTAACTAACGACGAGCTGTGAATCACTGTGGATCTGAGTTTTCGTGCCTTTATCTCTTGTGCTAGCCTCAAGCCTGCTAGGAACGCCTCGTACTCTGCAGCGTTGTTTGAGGCTTTGAACTCCAGACGAAGCGCGTAGTTGAGATTGTGGCCATCGGGGCTGACTAGTAAAATCTCGACTCCAGGTCCGGCCTCGCACGAGTATCCGTCAACATATAATGTTCATGTTGGTACCTCATGAGGTTGGGCCTCAAGCGAGCCTTCGAGGGATATGGGCGAGTCACCATAAAATCTACCAAAGCCTGCCCATTTATGGAAGGTCTTGGCTTGTAAGAAATATCGAACTGGTTGAGTTCAATTGACCACTTCATCAGTCTTTCTAAGGTGTCCGATTTTTTGAGTATTTGTCTCAAATGGAGGTTTGTCAGGATATCATTACTATGTGACTAAAAATACGGCCGGAGTTTTCGGGAGGCAATGATCAAAGACAGGCGAGCTTCTCAATGTCTGGGTATCTCGTCTCTGCGTCCCTGTAGGACTTTGCTCACATAATAGACAGCAAGTTGCACCGGGCCTTCTTCTCTGATTAAGATCGAACTTATTGCCTTTTTGGACATGGCGAGGTAAAGAAGTAATGTTTCTCCACTCTTCGGTTTGGACAACTCACCGAGGAGGACCTTGAGATTAGGCTTTCCTGCACTCTTCAGTCCACTCAAACCTCTTCCCTCCTTTTATAGTCTGGAAGAAAGGCTGGCAATGGTTGGTTGCCTTTGATATGAATCAATTCAGGACTGCTAACCTTCTCGATGGGCTCTAGACTTCCTTGGGAAAAGATGGTGACCGCATCTCGATGAACACCTTAATCTTCTTAGATTAGCCTCTATCCTGCGTTGGTTTACCATGTAACAGGAACTTCTCGACGCGACTTGAAGGTGCATTTTAGGGGTTAAGCTTCATGCGATATTTTGTGGAGGACTCGAACATCCCTTTTAAATGCCCGATGTGGTCCTCGGCGTTCACACCTTTTACGAGCATGTTATCAACGTATACTTCTATAGTGTTTCTGATCTGTCCTGCAAACATGCGGTTTACCAACCACTGGTATGTAGCTCCCAGCGTTCTTTAGACCGAAGGGCATCATCCTATAATAGTACAATCCTCGGTCAGTAATGAACCAAGTATGATCCTTGTCTCCCGCGAACATCGGGATATGGTTATAGCCCGAGTAGGCATCCATGAAACTAAGTAGCTTGTGGCCGGCAGTCGCGTCAACCAGCTGGTCGATGCGTGACAACGGAAAGCTATCTTTAGGACATGCTTGGTTCAAGTCCGAGAAGTCTATGCATACCTTCTATTTTTTGGTGCTCTTTCTTACCAGTACGGGGTTAGATACCCATTGGGAGTAGTTTGTTTCCTTGATGAACCCGTTGGCCAACAATTTGTCAACCTCCTCCTTCAAGGCGCCATACCTTTCAGTGCTCAAAGGTCTCCTCTTCTGTATCTTGGCGCGTACTTTAGGATCCACCTTTAAGGCGTGGCAAGCCACTGATGGATCAATCTCCACATGTCGCTATGCTTCCATGCGAAGATATCAGTGTTCTCCCGCAGAAACTGCTTCAAATCCTCCTTCATCTTCTCTTCTAGCCTTTCCCCCACTTGCAACATCTGGGTTGGTTCCGAGGAGTTCACCGAAAATGCTTCCAGCTCTTCGGCTGGAGAGGCAAGAGAGTCCGAGCTTATAATCTGGGGGTCCAGGCCCTCGTCCAGTATCATTTTCTCGTCCATCTTTTCATGGTCGACGTCCATAGACTCTGAATGTATGGTCATTACCACTGGGGTAACATCTTCGCGTTTTGCCACTTTTTGTAACGCGTTCATATAGTAGGCCCTCACATCCGCTAATTGGCGACCCTTCATTGCTAAGTAATGGATGGATGTGACCGATGGATGCAAAACCTTCAAACCTTTCAGGACTTTCGAAGACTCCATGGTAGGCGGAGCGGGTATCCCTGAGGTGGCACAGGGGTTCTCCGAAGTCCACCGCGGGGCTAATCCTTCCTCGCGGAACAAGGCTATCTCGCGTAAAACCGAATAGCAGTTCTGAGATGGCCGTCAATTCATGATCTACGTCCATCTGATCGAAGGTACTACTGAGCAGGATAGTCACAGTGATTTCCATCATCGACCAACATTCGTCCCAATCTATTTCTGGCGACAACAACACGGACTACTAGGACATCTCAGTAAGGGTAGTGTATACCAACCTCGTTTTCCTCAATGAACAAGATTTGCGGCGCTCTTAGTCGGTATATGTGGACTTGCCAACTCTCCATGGGTTATTCTCTTGCTACCTTCGTGTAGTTTCACCGCGAGTTCATCATGTGCCCTCCAACATAGGGCCCTCATATGATCATGTTTATTTCTCAGACTGGGGAGCCTCCCGGGCCCTTCCGCCCTCGGTGGATCTCTGTTTTGTCATTTCTCTCGTCATTGCAGTGAGGTCTATTGTCCTATCATCGAGGAGGAGGTCTTCACCCCTGGGTGGGCGGTCCTCGACGTCTTCACACGAGTCGATTCTCTTCTCCCTATCCGTGGTTTCTGCAGTTGATCAGTTCTCTTACATCTCGGCAATCCTCCGTGTTATGTACCCTAGTCCTGTGTATACGACAGAACTTGGGTGGTGCTGCCGCAGGTAGGGGGGCCATCGCGAGTGTTTTAGGATGGGGGCAGAGACTACCTCCGTCTGGTTGAATCTCCTGTAATGGTTGTTCTGTGGTTTAGGAGAGCGCCTTTTATGAAAGCGGTTGAAACAAAGTTCAGGGGAGCGTCGCCCCTCTCTTCGGTAGCGATCTCCTCTCTTCCTTTCAACCTTCTTCCTATTTTTGATCGTCTCTTCTGACTGGATTTTACACTGGACCAAGTCTACCAACTGACTATAAGTCTTTGGTTGACTGCTTCACACGCCTCTCGTAATGAAGTGCTCATGTGAAGTCCAACACGCAGCGCGCATCCGTGGCTTTTTCATCGGTCGCGGTCTCAATCTTGTTGATAACATTACTAAACCTCTTAAAATAGCTCTTGATTGTTTCTCATTCCTTCTACCGAATGTCGTGGAGCTGGGCGATGTCGGCTATCATTGTTCGATTGCCAATGAAGGCATTGACGAACTCCCTTTTGAGCTGGGGCCAGCTCCAAATGCTTCCTAGCTTCAGCTTGTTATACCACATCTTCGCGTCGGATGCGAGGGTGGTGTGGAAATTCGACACTTCACTGAGGGAGATTGGCCTTGGAACTTCATCTTATATTTATTAATATGATCCGTAGGGTCGCCTCTCCCGTTGTACTTGTCCATAAGAGGCATTCGGAAGTTCGCAGGTATCTCTATGGCCTTCATGTAATTGGTAAACGGAGATTCTCGTCGTCATCATCCTCGTAACTTTGTTTCGGGTCTTTCCTCTTTTCCATGCGGGCCTCACTGTGTTCACTGCACCTGTTGTGTGCTGGTAGGGGTGGTGCTATGAATGATCCCACCCCAACCTGTCGAACACGCTAACAGCAGGAACGGGCCAGTTTTCCCGCACCGGAAGAGGTCTCCTCCTCTGATCATCCTGCGAGGGCTTCGAAACGAGGTTCCGAGGGTTCCGGCTGTTTGAAACGGACGGGTCATCCTGAGATCGATGACTTTCCATTGAGCTGGACCGTGAAGGACTTCTCCGGGCACGACTGTACTTGGGTATGTGTTGGAGGGATTGATTCTCCAACAGTTCAAGCGCTGCCTTCATCTGGGCATTGTCCAGCCTCAGGTTCTAGTTCTCCTGTTCAACCGTCCACTTTTGTCGTTGTCTTCTCTTCTTGTGGCGAGTTATGTTCTATAGGTCTTGAACGCTTTCGTGCCGCAAGTCAGTGTGGTGGGATTTGACTTCTTCTTCCATGGAATGTTCGGTTGCCATGCTCTTCCTAATAGAAAACACGTTTTTACCACAAGTTTTTTCTTGTGTAACGTTTTTTCTAGAGGTGTCAAGACGGGCCGGTCGAACCCGCATAGACCCACCTATTTCGACCCAGAATCGCGGGTTGACCCGTGAATCGGGCGGGCCGTTCACGGGCCGTTCATTGGCTGTGGAGGCCGAACCGTGGCCGGCCCCGTGAACCGGAAGGATTGTTCACTACCTTGGCGGTTCGACCTTTAATCGCTGGCCTATTTTGAATTTTTTTTATAAATGGTAGAGAGCCGTTTAAAATAAAAAATGTGACAGATGCGTGATGTTTTAGTCTTTAAATATATTTTAAAAAAAATAAAAATTGAATTAAAAAATTAACAAATGTGAATTTATCATTGTTATTTATTTTTATTTAGTAATTTAAGACATTTGTTGCTATATATGTAAACATTTTTTTTTATAATTACAATGTGTAACTAAATTTTTTTTTAGTAATTTCAATTTTTTTTAATTCATACGGGTCGAACCGGGTTGAACTGCGGCCCACATGGGCTCGACCCGGATGGGCCAACCGGTGGGTTGGGCTCGTGTTTAATTTTTGTGGGTTGGGTTGACCCGGCCCGCAACCCGCCATGATGCGGGCTTTTTCTAATGCGGGCCATCCCGGGCTTCATCGGTCGGCCCTCCTGACTTGGATTGACACTTCTAGTTTTTTCGTTTCCCACAACGGTGCCAATCTGTTGACGTCGGAACCTGCAGCGTCCATGTGTCAATAGATCTCCAGTCACTTTTCTATCAACTCGTATGTTACTTGCACACTCGGACAATCGTTAGGCACCAAGATCTCCGGAGAAAAATGGTTCGACGATCGTTGGTACTCTGACGATCAAGTCAACTGTCGGTATATAGAATGATGCACGGAGGCAAAAGTAATTGGGTGTGGGAGGCACAAGCAGGCAGATATTTGAGCAGAGTTTAGGGTGAAATTTAAATACAAAAAGAGCGTACCTTAGAATAACTGGATACGTTGTATTTATAGCACAAGAGTTCTAATTGATTTAGGAAACAAATTAATTAAACATCTAATCGGATCCTCATTCCTTATAGGATATGGGGTGATCGGCTGTCAATGTAATCTCCTAGATTATCGTCCTTATTTGAATTTATCACGTTGCCTAATCTTTAGGAGATTGCTATTTGGTTTCCTTGTAAGGATCCGTGTGCCAATCTAATGCAATCTGCCTTTAATTATCTCTATGGTCATTCCAAAATACCATACTGTCTGTTAGTCACAATAGATACAAAGTCCGATGAGGCGCTATGGGTCAGCCGCGAGTGTTGAGAACGTTCATGGACTTCGCAATACCTTGATCTAGGGATATTACAATTCCCAATGGGCTTATAAGGCCTTCGCTGGTTCTATGTGACTTTTATGACTCTGGAAGATCCTTGCTATACGGGATCTCCGTTGGGCCTTTTTTGACGTGGGAGCCCTACCAAAATCGGATAGTAACAATTGTAGTTCTGTCTTTTTTGAGACAACATTTGACTTCTTATAAATAGGCTCCTACACTTCTATAGAAATAATTCATTATAACATAAACTTTTATGCCTTTACTTTTAGCCCCGAATTCATAGATATATTTTGCATTATTTCCTTCTCATTTAAGAGAGTATAAAACACAATCTAGTTTGTCGTTTTTTGCTATTTGAAGTGTTTCTACTATAAAAAAATCGTTGTATCTTGAGAGACAATTGTCGTTCAGTCGTGAGCATTAGTAATTTTATTTTTGTACTTTCAATCAAATAAATTTACGTTTTATTTTATTTTGAGTATAATTTACATATAATACCAACATTAACAAATCGTGTACCCCAATTACTAATTTTTTTTTTCCTTACGAGGGTACAATTTTGTATGTGATAATCTGCCGCCTCCTTGTTTTTCGTCGACAGTTGGCATTTAAGGATGGATATACTTATTGATTTTATAGAGTGATTAACCAGTAATTTATATGGAATCTCGGTGGCAAAAGGGCAAAAAAAAAATCCCAAGTCCAATAAAGTTTCATCAATATGCATATCTTTATTTTTCTTATAAAATTCATATTAATATATATTTATGCCACTATAGGAACTTTTTCTCTTTTCATGCATGTTTTATTTTGGTTATTTTTTATTATTTATTTTTTAATGGGATTGAGTCCTTGACAATTTTTGCCAATTTTTATTAAAAAGACTTGTACAATTCACATGACTGAATTATCGGGTGAAATTGTTATGAACTAATTCTGCTAATTTATGAAAAATTGAGGACAAGATAGCAATGAAAAAGATTGGAAAATACAATGTACACACAATCTAAATGAATATGTTATATATCCATAATTAATCAAAATGAATAAATTATGAGAAGTAAGCTTATGCCCTGGGCCCAATTTCAGTTGGGTAAGAGGTTGGGCCAGGCTGAAATTGCTCAGTTAATCGTCGTGAAGCGAACTTGTTCTCGTAGGCCCACTTTACTTGGGTAAAATTTGTCGGGCCGGGCTGAAACTCTCAGTTTACCTTCGTGATGGTAACGCTCTTAGAGTCGCGTGGCTAAAGAATCTCTATTTTTTGTCGAGATTTTGACGCAAATGGTCTATAAGCTCTTAGTACGTTTTTGGTCCATAACTTTTTATTTTTAGGGCTAAGAGGCCCATAACCTATACCATTGAGTGCAAAAGTGGTCTCTATAGACGGATTCCATTCAAATTTACCGTTAGTTAGGTGCGTGGAGTGGACCTCATTCATTGTCTTTACTGCTGGGAGCAAAATCATCAAATCACATTACTTCTTATTTGGTTGGTTTCAGCAAACAATTTCTACATGTACATACAATTTCTCTCTTATTTGAAGTAAGGTATTTGATGGAATTACAAAAAGTAAATGGAATTCAATCTTTGTTGAATGTGGGCTACCATTGGAGATGAATATTTTCTGGACATATTTGAACTTTGAAATAAGTTTTCTCACTTTCTAGAGAAGATGGGTGAGCCATTGTTTTTATATCTCTTTCTCTAGTAATAAGTTATTTGCAAAAGTTCATAATTTTTGAAATCTGTTTTACCAAAGAAGATGGGTGATTCTTGGATTATTTGGTTTTGGGTTTTATGTGTAGAGTTAGAAGATTTAGTGTTTGGAAAGATGGGTGATTCTTAGAAGATTTGATTTTTGAGTTTTATGTGCAGAGTTGGAAGATTTTGTTTTTGAGTTTTTGGGTTCTCTAGTAACATGATGTAATGTGTATTGTTGTCGTTGGATGAATGAATAAAAATTGTTGGAGATGAAAATTGTTGGAGATGGTGCATAGATAGTCCCTAACATTTTTAGTAAAAAAAAGTGTGAAATAGTGCTCTAACGTTTGAGATCATAAGTGGTCCGTTTTCGAAAAAAGTAAAGTGGTCCCTAATCTTTTCAAGTAAAGAATGCAACCCATCCCTAACGTATTTAAAATGGTGCAATGTTAGTCCTATTGAAAAAGTTGTACGAACATTCTCCTCAAACAACATTTATAGAGAAATTTTCAATTAATTGGTGCAATTTACACATTTGCAAAACCAAAGAAATTTCTTTTAAAAAAAAAAAAACATAGGAACCACATTTGAGACCTACAAATTATGAGAGCCATTTATACATTTGCAAAATTAGAAACATTCTATCTGCACACCAGTCCTAAAAATAGTTCATCCAACATAATCTGCTTTTCTTTCTCTTGGGTTCAATTTACATTTTTTGCAATGATTGAATGAGAATTTTCTTGCGTTTCAATGTGGTAAGAACTTTTTTTTTCCTTCAAAATTTTCAACAATTGTTAGGTAATATGAAGAGTAAAAGGGGGAAAAAAAAGAAAAAAAATACAATTTGATGATTTTGCCCCCGTAGGTAAAGACAAAATAAAGGGGAGTCTACTCCACACATCCAACTAACGTTAGGGACTACTTTTACATTCAATGGCATATGTTAGGGACTTTTAGCCAAAAATAAAAGGTTAAGGATAAAAAACGCACTAAGAGCATACTCTAGGGATCATTTGCGCCAAAATCCCATTTTCTGTCTATAAAACAAGCAGCGACATTGTAAAGAGCCAAGAGAAGAAACACCAGTAGCTTTATGGCCAACGACTTCTCCTTCTACTATACAAGCTCCGCCGATTTTTCCAATTTTACCCTCCACCTTGTCTCAAATTCTCCTCTTACTCCCACCCTTCTTCTCCATTTCCTTCGTTGCTCAGGTATGCGTGCATATTCACTCTTTGAACAATATTTTACTTGCGATCTAGATTTTTTGTTAAATTACTTTCAAATTTTATGGGTTTTTTTTTTCTTTTAATTCTGTTAATTTGATGAAGTACTTCGAGTTTTAGTCCTTTTAGATTTTTCTTATATGATTAATTGTGATAAATGTTTGAAATTTTTGGATATGCAATTGAAAGGGTAAACTACTTTTGTCCAGTGAATTGGTGAATTCAATAGTTTTATAAATTTTATATATGAGGCTACAAAGTAATATGAAAAAAAAGTTGTGTTTTAAAAAACACTACATATAGATGACTTAACCTCGCTTTCCCCTTCTAACCTAGAAAAAAGAAGGAGAGAAAAAATTAATACTACTTTTGTCCAGTGAATTGTGCCATTTGACTTTTTGGTCAATTCAACCTTTGATTGATTATAAGTTACTTAATCTCAGAATAATATATATGCAAAATTTTAAACTACAAAGTAATTACTAGTATGTAAATTGTAAAAAGTTGTGTTTTTAATAAAACACTACATATAGAAGTATAAAATGTTTCTTCAAGAGTAGTCAACATAATAATAAAAAAAAAAATTGTAACATTTGTAGTGCGATCGACAGAGTATGTGTTATTCATAGGTGCATGCACTCTATTTATAACATTTCCATGTTCAACCTTTTTTCTTATGTAATTTTGTTGTTAGGTCTTTGAGAAATTAATGTTGCTCCATGCATTTTTGGTTTCATTGAATTTTCCTGGAAGTTTGCATCACTATACAAGTTTTGGCACGTCAATCATTTATATCGATTTTGTCATTTGCAAGTTTAATACTGAGGTCTTGTTTACCCACAGACAGCTGAGAGTTTATAGAACAATGGGAGACTCAATGGATTTGACTGGCGATGGAGGTGTGCTCAAAACAATTGTGCGGCGAGCCAAACCTGATGCAATTGTCCCATCAGAGAGCCTTCCTCTTCTTGATGGTATGTTCACACAGTTGATTCAGGCAATCTGTCGTGGGAATCTTAAAAATTCTGGCTGCAGTTGATTTCATCTTTGTTAAAGTTAGGGACTTATAAGATCGGCATTTTATAACATAAATGGCATGCCTAGATTTTTCTTGAGCAACAAACGCGATTCAATTAAAGAAAGTGAGCGATTCAGTGATATGGAACTTCTATTATTATTTTCTCCTTGTTAGTTCAAGAAGGCAAATAAATGATAAAAATTGAAACTGAGAACATAATTATATTGCTAATTTCTTGGAAAAATAAATGAGGACAAGGATTAAAATGAACCACCACCTTGTAAGGAATTAGGAAAATAGATGATTGCCCAATGAAAAACATTATAAGATAATGCTTTTAGTGAAAGTACACAAAGCTTCTCTATTATTTAAAACTATCATAGCATTTGAGAGATTCATTGAACCTTTCTGGTTGCTTATTTTTGAAGTCCAAAAAGTGAGAGTCCTTGATTCATGGACTAAGAAATTGTGAACATCGGTTTAATGACAATGGTCAACCTCTTTCTTGCATTTTACTCTAACAAGTATTGCGTTTTTCTCCCAGCAAGTTTTTGTCTCTCTTAAAATTAATGGCTTTTAACTCTCTTCAACTCTCTTCTTCAATTTATTTACTCTGAGTTTTCCTTTATACGTCATTTGAATGAATTAGTCTTGTGTTCTAGTTCATTTTTGTTGAAGCTTGTGGCATGCAGAGTTGTGGTTCAGCTTCTTTGCAGTTTTTGCTCTACATAGTCAATAGCATCATTTTTTTCCAAAGCACTATTTAACATTGCAGTCATTGTTTTTCAAGGTACTTGGCTGATGAAATTTACAGTTGTTTATATTGGAGTTATTGTAGATTGCTTGAGGGAGAACTGTACAAGAGTGTATTTGTAACTTGGTTGCAGTTATAATGCAACTAGTCTTTTCTTACATTACTAAAATAATAAAAATAGTAGCTTCTATAACTTTAGTCAAAGTAGCCATTATTTAACTTCCAAAATATGTTCTCTCTCGTTTAATATAATGTTAGTCTATTATGTTTCTTTCTGTTAGGATTTCTTGGGCAACAAGTCTCAAGTTAGTAGTATTCATTAATCTTGAGTTCTATATGGGCAATTACTTCTATTGTACTTTGATAACTAATAAAATAGCATTAAATACCGTTCTGCCAAGAGTGCAAGTGATCTTAAATAGCCCATCTTCTAGGCTTTTGTTTTCGTAAAACTAAAAGTTTAGACATAAATAGAAGTACGCAGATTTTATTTCTTTCACACTTTCACCTGCATCATAATGATGATGGAGAAATATCTCTCAGAGTCTCAATATAAGTAATGTTCTTCTTAGACTCGTAATAATTAACTATAGAAACTACTGTGGCGACAATATTAAACTTAGGCTTTTACATACTTTTAGGTAGTTTACTGAATAGTTTGGGGATTCTCTAATGGATATCTGAGGAATCTAGAAATATTTCTTACTTTGAGGGTAGACTTAATGCAGCTTCTCGTGTACTCAAACACTCTCTTTTTCACAATTAAATTACTTGGTTTGATAATTGCAGTCTCATGAATGGTTTTGTGATGCTTATTTTCTTTCAAATTTATTTAAATTTTGGGACAAAAAACTTATTTATTAATAACCTCTTGTTAATTAATGATGAATGGAGACCTTTTTTAAGGGGACATTTTTTTGGAGAGCCCTTTCTTGGTCAGGATTAAATATGGCCTTCGTGTGAGGATTTGTGTATTTTTATTGTTATAATTTTTTTAACGAGTAGATCACTTCACTTAAAGATTCGTAAAATGATTAGATTTTATATATCCCTTCCACATCAAATTGTTGTTTTTATTTTTTTACCACACCAAGTGTAGCGTCAACTCGAACCGCTACGGCGCTACCCAATCCACTTGATCCTACAACAACATGATACTGTTTTTAATTTCCACTTTCCCTTTTAAAGCTGTCCAACTAATTGTAAAATCCAAAACTAAAATTTTCCAAATGTTCCATCAATGCCAAATGTTTTTTTTTTCATTCACAACACAACTCATTCATAGTTAGAGTCTTGGACTAGTTTGCTATGTCCCATTACTATTCCCAAAATCCCAAACCTATAAATATATCGATCAATTCCGATTCTTTCTTTTTCTTTGGATTCTTTTCCAATCGAGATGTATAGATCGTGTTCATGGATTAACGAAAATGTGCAAAAGCTCTATTTGCCTATGTCATTTTATGAGTCTCTTCCTTTTTCCTTATGGCATCGCTACTCCCTTTCTTGTGGAAAGTAGTCAAAATGTTTCTTAGATGAATAGAGGGCTGGGCAAGTCTTCACAAGATGAAGAAAGCCTCTGCAAGGACATTTTTATTTACTTTATTAACCAATGAATGGAAGGTATTTTAAAGAGAATTTAAAAAGGTGGCCTTTCTTCACTTCCTCTCACGGTTTCGTTCCTTAGATAATTTTTCATTCAAAAAGGATAAAGAAAACAATGTAGGGTATGGCTCTAAATAATTGTTGGTCTTAGTGCGAATGTCAAACCAAGTCATCCAACGTGGAAAGAGGAAGTGAAAATGGATGTGTCGAAATGAAGGTAGTTGTGCATTTTGACTTACTCTCAACACTTCATGTGTGCTTGGGTGATCTAATTTCCCTGGGAAAATAAGTTTTTGGCTTGGTTATGTTGAATTTTTCTTCTTTTAGTTGCCGTGCCAAAGGACGTGGAATGAATAATACTGGTAAATGGGGAATGTAAATTACCATATTCAATTCCAACAGTTGTTTCACTTGGGCAATATTCCCTAGAACAAAGTACTAAAAATCAATTTATATCCAAGTATCCATTTAATTTTGACTATCTATAAATCAATACAAGAGAAGATATGCTGCAACTAAATTTACTTTCATGTAAGAGATGTTATTTTAGTTCTAAGATATTAGTTGAAAGAAAGATTTTAAGAGATCTACCAATTTACTCACTCTAAAAGAAAGTAAGGAGCCAAATAAATCAACAACAGAGCAAGAATGGTAGCAAAGACACGGTTGCTAACAATGAATTTATTTTGCTTGCAACATAAATTTTGCCTATTCTATCTAATGTGAATGGTGATATTTCTCTTGCATTGCATCATCGAATGTTAGGTGGAAGATTAAGATAAATTAAAACTAGTTTATTTGACCACTTCAATTCATTTGACCAAAAATTCTATAAAGTAAAAAATCCTTTTGGTCAAACTTTTATAATCTCATCCCAAAATAAAATTTACTCCTTTGAGAAGCAACTTGCTAATCTCATCCCAAAACACCTCCTTTGAGAAGCAGTTCAACGTGAAGATTCCCTCATGGTGGAGATGTTGATTCTCGTAGCCGGTAGCCCATCTCCTTGTTATGTAGTTTATTTAGGTTGGTGACCTGAAAAAATACCTTGAAGAAGGGTTGTTTTTATGAAATCCTTTTGTTTTTTTGGGAGAATGACAAGCTGATTTTACTGGGTATGAAATTAACTTGGAAATAGAATAGGAAGAATTTTTTAAAATGTCTTTGAAATTAATTAAAAAGATCACGCACCCTAAAAAGAATGAAATAGGAAAGTAGATTTTCATTGTATAAAATGCTACCTAATTTGATCGAAGCGTTTTAGCACGGTAGTAATCCGATCAGAGTAACATTTTTCTTATTCTCATCTTTCCCATTCTTATGAGCAACAAGATGTTAAGATAATTGAGGCTCTATTCAAATTCAAATGGAGTGACAAATGGAGTGATTTGATAATTTTGATCATCATATTATAGTTTGAGGGATTCGTGTAAAAAGCCTAGTCAACAATGTGTTAAGTTTGAAAGGCATCAGCTTAGCACATGTTTGGGCATTCTTAAATTATAATTTCAGTTTGTCAAACATACTTTTTATCTACACATTTTATATGACTCTACAACTTATAACCCACTTTTTATTCAAACATTCACTAATAACTTATATTATAAGCACTTAAAAAATAATTTCAGCACTACCGAACATGCACTTAATGTTTAAAGTTTAAAATAACTCATGGTAAATTCTTAATTACCATTAATTCAAAAGGTCAAGGTAAGCGAAACGATAAATGCCAATTGTGAAGATTTGTTTTACCGTATTCTTTATAGTTTTAATAAGTAAAACAACACTCTTGTTTGTTGATCCAACTCTTAACAAAATGGTCGAGGGTCATTTTGATGACTATAACAAATGGTACTCAATCATTTTTGAAGAGTTGTTTGACCCAAATTTACGTTTGATAGAGTGTTGGTTTGATAATTGTAACAAATGGCACCCTACAAGTTTCAGAAAATTGGTTTGTTTAAACAATTTTTTGTATAAACCAACCAAATAAGAATCTGCATAAATACTTGAATAAGAGCTTAACTTGTAGATGAAGTTGTAAGTTGTTGAAAAAAGTAGGTGAAATGACATTATTTGATTGATTATATTACAAAGCAAAGCAAAGAGATGAAGAAGATGGGTTTTTTGTAGATGTTTTTTGTGAATTTCAAATGATTGGGGAAGATGAAGTTGTGGAGTTTCTGTTTTGAATTTCAAATTCCCGCCCTAATTTTAAAGATGAAAACAAAGTGTTTGATGTTTTTGTCTTGAATAATGAATATAAAGGGTATTTAATTGTTTAGAAAATCCCGAATGAGGCAAACAAAAAATGCTTCAAGGCGCTCATTGTGAGGCATTTTTTGGAGGCACACGCCTCAAGGCTTGTGAGCCATGCACTCCTTAGTTTGCTTTGCTTTAGGTGTGGGCACTACCAAATAACAAAAATTCTGATTGACTGGCCTTCCAACTAAAGGTAATAGTCTCTTTTTTCTTTATAAAAATTCCACAAACCTTCCTGTCTTCTCTGCTCATTTGTAATTCAAAATAAATCTCTACAAAAAACTTCCATCTACTTCAATTCTTTGCTTTGCTTTGCTTATGATATCAAATAGTGTCATCTCATCTTTCTTCTTGAACAACTTGCAACTTTAGCTAAAATGTAAGCTCTTATTCTCGCATTTATGCATTTCATTTTACATTTGGTTTGGTTATACAAAATTTTGAGTTGTTGATTTGAACAAGCCGATTTTCTATAACTTTGGATTACAAAGGAAAGGAGTGCTATTTGTGTTTTAGATATGAAAACAACACTCTACCATTTATAGAGTTGGATCGAACAACCCTTCACAGACAGTAGAGATGACAATTTGCTTTCTTGCTAAGAGTTAGGTCAAACAACCATTCACAAACGGCAGACTGCTGTTTTGGACATCAAGATCACCCTCTGCCATTTTGTTATGGTTGTTAAAATGATACTTTGCCCTTTTGAAGGTATTTAAGTCTTTTAAGCTCTTCAACTTAAAATTATTGAGCTATGACCCTTTGAACTTAAAAGTATTGTTGACTAGGCTCTTTAACCAAATTCCCCCATTATTTTTGGTCAAAGGACATATTATAAAGTAACAAGCTAGTGCGGATATTTGAACTAAATCCTGCACTGTAGTTCATAATCTAGAAGATCTTACCAACAAGAAAATATTGCACACAACACCACCAACAAAAGACTAAGCTTATTCCCAATATATTTGGAGTCTACCATGTGAATCATTTTTGAAGGATTATGTCATAAGATTTGACAAAGTTTTATGCTAGTTGTCAACCTACCACAATAGTCCTTTATCCAGACTTGAGACCTGCTATGAAAAAGACGTGCAGAGTTAAAAAAATTGCATACCCGCTGAAAATATAAAGTTTCCCCACGCTAATTCGAACAAGATAATTTGAGCATTGCATGGTAACCAACATAATACACAAGTTAAAGCCTTGATTTTGAAATATTCAAGATGGATTTATGCTAATTAGGCATCCTGCAGGATTTCTATATAAACTTGTTACTTATCTGCTAACTCGTAATAAACTGTTTTGATTATGTAATTTCGAATAGGTCTTGCATTTAGATTTGCCTTCGAACTGCACGTGCATTTGGCACATGGGAAATCTCGTAGAGTATAAACAAACTGTTTATTCCTAAAAATATGGGAATGGAAAGAATTTTGATTCAGGTTTCTTTAATTCACCCTTCCATATCCTGTAGTAGATGGTACCTTTTACTATTACAAAATTGCTTGCTCTTATTTAATGCTACCTCGGGAAGTGACTTGTCCTAATTAGTGTGTTTTATTACAAATAGAGGTTTAATGATTCAAAAGCTCTTCCGGAAAGCAATTCCAATGGCTATGCTTATGAGTTAATAGTTTATTTTCTGTACAGTTCATTATGAAGGCATTCTTGCCGAGACTGGTGAGGTTTTTGATACTACACATGAAGATAATACCATATTCACCTTTGAACTGGGCCTGGGTTCTGTGATTAAGGCTTGGGACATTGCACTGAAAACCATGAAGGTGAATATTCATGCTATCAATAGCTATTATTGCAGAGAGTTCATACTGCAACTTTATTTTCTCGCTTTAATTAGCTATTATTGTTGACTTTTGAGAATAACTGCCTAAAATATTTTATCTTTTGTTGGCTCTTCCAGGTTGGTGAGGTCGCAAAGATCACTTGTAAGCCAGAATATGCATATGGCAGCGCCGGTTCTCCACCAGATGTTCCCCCAGAGTAAATAGCTTTATTCTTTAATCTTGAACATGTTACATGAACGTAATCTATGATATGATTCCATTGTAAACAAAAGTTACGCTAAGTTCGGAAAGAAAAGTGAAGGAAAAGTGAAGGAAACTCTATCATTGTGAACTTTTGATGCATTTGGTTAGCATGAAAAATCGTGGGGAACACTTTGTTGTTTGAAAAACTAACCTCATTTCTTGTCCCCATAAATATGTAGGATTGATGTTGTAAATTTTCAACCACCCATTTTTTCCTTAACTACTAATCATTACTTCAACTTCCCTTGCAACCAAACATGGTTATTAGGAACTTTTCTTGGGAAAAATGAAGTGAAGAAAACAGATTAATTTTTATTGGGATTTTTGGTTGATTGGAAAGTTGTTGATAAAATGAGTAGTCATTGAAGAGAAAATTGGTGGTTGAAAGTTTCCAGAAAGGCTACATTTTTGCAGGAGAAGACGTGAAGTTTCCCCCACAAAGTAGTTTCCACTCTTTTCCTGGAAACCAAATGCTCGGAAAATTCACACAACTTTCCTTGACCTTCCTTTTCCCTTCCCCATCACCCAAGCACTAACTATACTTTGGATTCCAGGAAAGTTAATATAGTTAACATAATTTTCTAGTATATGTTTGGTTGAATAAAAATATTAACGAAAAATAGGTGGTAGTTGATAAAATTGCATGGTTGAAAATTTCTGACAAGATTCCCAATATTTTTGGACCAGAAATATTGGAACTTCTTTTCTTCCTTCAGAAAGTATTTCCCATTATTATCTTGTTATTCAACACAGAATTTAAATTGACTTTCTTGCTCTTTTCTTGTTTAGTCTTAGAATAAGAATATTTGTGTTTTCAGTGGACTAAATTTGTACTTCGTATGGACATTAACTGTGACAGCTACAATGGAAGCAATGAGATCAAAGTCTTATGATCAGTGATTTTAAAGACGTACTCGTTTTAACTTGTTAATTTCTTGATTGGAAAGAATGTCCTTGTACTGATTGGGATCTTGATGGAGCCTGCCACCCTTTATTTGTGTACATGTATCCCATATCTTTTAGTTTTCCCCTCATGAGATAGATAATCGTGAACTCTTTGTGCCTCCCCAATATCAATCACTTACTATTCTGAGCACTCAAGATTTTAACCGGTGATAATGCTTTGTAATTATTGATTCTACCAATCTAAGTTTATAGTTTTTCAATTATATGATGCAGTGCAACTCTTGTTTTTGAGGTGGAGTTGGTGGCATGCCGACCTCGAAAGGGCTCTAGTCTAAGTAGTGTTTCAGAAGAAAAGGCTAGACTGGAGTAAGTTATATATAATATTATTTCGTTCTTTGGGTCTATATGCTTTTGAGATTACCACGGTGTTTACTTTTCCAGCGTTACATCAGCTTTTGAACTAAATCATGAATTTTCACAATGCATTGAATTGAAGAGGGAATAAAATAATGCATGATATGTTGTCATAATTTAATTAATCATCGCCAAAATAAAGAAAGTAACAAGTGCCACAACAAAACTACCTGCAGCAGTAAAACTTCATGACATGTGACCAATGTGTGGAAAAGTAGTAATTTGATAATAGTCGAGAATTCTTGATTTTTTTCCCATTCAATATAGTCGAGTTGATTTAATTAATAAAGTACAATAATCACAAGTTTGTCCTAGATTAAGTTGAAACAGTGCTTCTGTCCGGGCTACAACACTCCAACGACATGTTTGGTAAGTTGAACAAGATAGAATTGAAGAAAGAAAAAAAGAAGTTAAAATCTTGTTTGTTGTCCTATGCTGTGTTGTTCACATGCATACAAAACATTTGAAACTGACGTAGTAATTCAATTTACTGTGAAAATTCTTCAGGGAGCTCAAGAAGCAGAGGGAAGTTGCAGCTGCTGTCAAAGAGGAAGAGAAGAAGAAAAGGGAAGAAGCTAAGGCAGCTGCTGCTGCTCGGATTCAAGCCAAGCTTGAAGCAAAGAAAGGTCAGGGCAAGGGAAAGGGCAAGGCCAAATAAGATATTTAGACATTGTCTATGTAGAAGAAATAATTCTGGAAACTATATGGAGTTATTATCTATTGTCTATGTAGAAGAAATAATTCTGGAAACTATATGGAGTTATTATCTATCTTTTATTTTCAGTATTCAGAATACTGTTTAAAGACTACCGATCTTGATAAGCCAGTTTAATCACCTGAGTGATAATCAAATATTAACAGTGGTGTTTTTAAATTGTTTCTCCATGTATTACCATTTCAATAACAGATTTTGTCAAGTCTGTCTAACAAAGTTACTGAAGCTCTAGTTTAACGTATCAAATAGATTATTAGGGTTCTAGGTTGTGTTTATGTTTTGGCAGGTGGTCGTGAAATCCTGCTTGTCGGGTTTGGAAGTCGTATATCAGCAGTATATGTTGCTGTAACAAGTTGCGTAATAATCTTTTGATTTATTCTGAGTTTTCAACACAAAACCCGATGAAGCTGTCATTTATTGTGCTGACCGCTAAAATCGCAGACAACAATTTCTCGGCCATACTGAAAAGTTGATTTTCCCTTCCAATCTTAGACTTACTATTCAACTTCGCAATGTGTTCTACTCAATTTTGAATTTGCATATCAAATTCTGCAAACCTCCTAAAGAGTTGCAAATTCAAAACTGGAGTAGAATAGATTACGGAAACAAAGCATTAGAAACAAAATGAAACCAGTAATGAAAGATTTTTGGAGCTTATATAGGAGTAGGATTTGATCGTGATCGTTGATCAAAACCCTCAAGATCTGAATTGTTGGAAAAAACATGCGTTGGAATTATAACTTATTAAATAAGGCTCTTTATGAGCCATTAGGCATGTGGACCGTTATTAGTCATGTGTGACCTTTCACGGTATCCGGGCGTTTAAAACACGTGAAAACAAAAGTATAATAACCATAGTCCCCAAAGTCTGAGTCCATATTTATATTGGGCTAAGGACTTTAGTTTGGACAAAGCCTGAGTCTTTTTTATATAACAATAGTAGGACACGTGTTTGCTCCCTATAGGAGCTGGGATGTGAGCATTTAATGTGCGCCATGATTGCCCGTTGCTTGCGTGTGTGTTGGGAAAATGTGTCAACTTATGGTTGCAGCCGTCATTTACCTTGTTGACGAATGTCTTTCATGCGATAGAGGCGCGTGCAACACGAGTGACAAATCTAAGAATTTTATTTAAAACAATTTTCCCGCCTTTTCGATACAGACGGTCATGATGAACTGGCTATTCAAAGGATCGGATTAATTCTTAATTGATCTGACGGTCCAATTAGTTTGGCGATAACTATAAATAAGGACAAAGCACATTTGTAAAAGCTTCTTTACTTTTTTACGTTTGCTTCTCAGTATAAAAGTCTTACCATCCGTCATACCTGCTCTTCCGGCGGTGTTCCTTGTCCTTCTTCTTCCATTCTAGGTAACTTTCTTTCATCTTCTTCTTTTAAATCGAGGTGAAATGTCTTCTCAAACCGACTCTCAAAATTAAATCGGTTTGAGGTTGATGTTGACATTCAAGAGCTGAATTGTCCTTCCCAAACTTCTAGTTCGTCTGCGGAAGTGATAGCGCTCAATGTGTTGCCCAGTTTAGGTGTAGGACCTTCTGGTGAAATTTTGACAAGAGAGGATTTAGATAAAATGAGGTCTAGTGGGGGTATTAGGAAAACTAACCTTCGGCTTATAGACGAGCCTATTTCATAAGGGACGAACCCAAGGCGGAGGCGGAGGGGAGAGAGAGAGAGAGAGAGAGAGAGAGAGAGAGAGAGAGAGAGAGCGCAGTGATCAGAGTGTGTTTCAGGCTAGCGAGATTTTTACATCCATCAAGACAGACGAACAACTGGCCGAAATCCAAAGCCTTTATAATATACTAGAGGATATAGAATTGATACTCCTTCGACCTCACCAAACTGCAGATAGGCCTCTCTCCGACTTCGTAGCGATTTATACTCACTCGATGGAGTATGGACTTCGCCTGCCTTTTCATCACTTTTATCGTCAACTTCTTAGTGAATATAAGCTTGTCCCACTTAGCTTGGTCCAAATAGTTGGGCCGTGATGGCGGCTTCCTTCGTCCAATGGAAGAAGGTAGGTTTTGAATTCGAGCTATCACCTGATGTTTTTCGTTTTTTCTGTCACCCAGTACAGGCGGGGAACAAAAAGAATCCACAACCTGGATACTACCACCTTATCCATCGCTCAAAATCAAACCCAAAATTAGTTGATACTCCAAACAAAGTGAAGGATTGGAAGGAATCCTTCTTTTTTGTGAGTGGAAATTGGGAGTTTCAATTGACGAACCCAACTCCGAGGATACCCATGCCTCGCTTCTATGGTGAGCTTCATGAGTTTCTCTTTGTTTTCTACTAGATATCCCGCTTTTTAATCACATTTCTTAATCGCTTTTCTTCCATTTGCAGGAAAAGACAAAGGTCATCGCTTTTCTAATACTCAGATAGGAGACCTGTTCATCCGTATTCGAGGTCCTTTACTTGAGAATCCTTGCCTCCCAAGAGAGACTAAAGTACTGTTGCAACGATGTTGTACTGATTTGTACAACGCATGTTTAGAGATGGTTCCTCGTAAGTTTCGCTTTTGACCTTTGGATCTTCGTCTTCGTTTCCGCTTAGTGTCTTTACTATTCTGATGTTCTAATATTTTGTAAACTCTTTTTGTAGCTAAGATTAATTTTACTAAGCTAAAGAAAAATCATGCTCCTGCCTCGACTTCTAAGGTGGTGCAAACTAAGATTACTTTGAAAGCGAAAAGTTTACCACCTGTTAAGGGAGTGGTAATCAAGGAGCCTTCTCCTAACTCTGTAAGGCAGACTACTGATGAAGTTGTGGGTAAGGGTAAAGAGAAGGTTGTGGAACCTCCATCCAAGGTGAAACCAACTTCGAAACAAGCTCACTCTTCTTCTAAGGCTACTCAGTCGGGGTCCCATTCAGGAGATAAGAGGCCGTCGTCAGATAGTAGATCTAGCTCGGTTAAGAAATTTAGAACCGGTGTTTCGTCGCCTCCCTTAGTTAAGCTTTTTTAAACCCGAGCTGAGGGTTTGCAGCACTCTACTGTGGTTAGTTTTCTGCCTAATTTTTTTTGTCTAGAGAATGCTCATTGTTATTTGGTGCTTTAATCAAAGCATGGCAAGATTTCTCTACAACAATGACAGCTCATCAGAGGTCTCATCTTTCAGAAAACCACCTCGCACGTGCCCTTATTCTTGTGCAAGATCAGAATCGACTGTGCGAAGAACTCTCATCTACAACGGAGAAGTACGTTGCCGAGGTGGAAGAGTATAAGAAAAATGTCAACGAATATTGTTCCATTATTGAGTGCCTTGAGGCTGAAGTGGAGAGGAGGATGAAGAAATTAGAAGACCTGAGAAGTTGAAATGTTAAAAGTTGACGTCCATCGTTTGGTGAACGACTTAGCTGCTACTTGCACTCGGGCTCAGGAGAAAGATGATAAACTTCAGAAAGAAATTGAGAAGAAAAAAGAGGAAATAAACTCTTTCTATGTACATCAGATGTCTTGGGAAGATGGTCTGGCTAAGAAAGATGAAGAGTTAGGCATTCTGAACACGAATGTAGAGTCTCAAAACTTGGCTCTAGCTGAAATGTCAGTGAAGATGGAGGCTCTTCAGGAAGAACTGGCGAACTTCAGAGATTATGACGAAGGGAAACAAATTTTTGAAGATGGCAAGCAAGCCGGAGGGACAGAGCTTCTAGAATTGATTAAGGACGAGCTTCCTGAATCAATTTTAATTTCTTATATGAAGAAGGTGAGATAGCTGCGCTTGCTCTCCCACCGGAGGTTGACAACAATGAGGCTGTAGCGGAGCTAGCCTCTTCCGAAATTGTATTAACCTTGAGGCTGTGGTTGAGCCAACCAATGGGACTCTTCCTTCTGATGCTTCGGCCGAGCCTACTTCATTTGAAGTTGTTTTGGAGCCAACTGCTAGGACTCTCTCTACTCAATCTGTGGATACCACTGTTTTTGAAAACTTACAAGATTTGTAACACCCTTTCAAGTATTAAGTTTCAATGAATGATACCACTGCAGATACCACTTTTTTTTTTATGTAAATTTGTTTAATGAATGATGGATTTTTCTTTTCAAGTGTTGATCTTCATTTTATCTTTCTAATTTGTGATGGCAGATATTACCCGAAATTAAGCGTATTAAGAGATGACATTTGAATGCCATAATCGACTATAACAGTTCGTTTAAATTGAATATAATCGACTAATAAAAATGACTTGTTTGAACTAATTAATGTCAACCAAGTATAATAGTTCGTTCAAACCATCAAATCGTAACGCATAATGCTTCGTTTGAGCCAATAAATCTTAACGCATAATGGTTTGTTTGAACCAAGAGCCATAAACAACGCATTGCTTTTATGGTCCGTTGCAATAACACTTTCTTAGGTAGTTTTGATGGTGGTTGATCCAGACAAGGTATCAATCCTTCTACCCTTTGCTTAATAGTCTTTAAGTAGTTTTAATGGAAATTGGTCCGGTCAAGGTCCCGATTCCATTATTTTCACTAGTACCGTTTGGTACTTTCAAAGATCTTGGAGAAGGTAATTGGTCCGTTTAAGGTCCCAATTCTATTATTTTTGCCAATACCGTTTGTTTGGTACCTATAATGATCTTAGAGAAGGTAATTGGTCCGTTTAAGGTCCCAATTCTGTTAATTCAAATTACCTTCGCCAAGATTGATTTTGTAGAAAAAGACTTTCATTCATAATGAAAAGTAGTCTCAGACATTACAATCTTCAATAATGAGAAGAATTTGAAAATTACATCATTGATAATACTTTCGCAGATGCTGGACATTCTAGGGATTCTTCAAAGTTCACCTTCATGATTGACAAGCCTATAAGTTCCAGTGCGATGACTTCGCTCTACCATATATGGTCCTTCCCAATTGGCTTCCTCGTTTGTTTTGATTCTTTGTTAGATTGGAAAGTCTTCTTGAAGAAGATCTCCAACTCTCGAAAGATCCGAGGCAAAATTTTGGTTATAATACTTTGCCATCTTCTTTTGGTAAGATGCAAGTTTCAATTGAGAAGATGTCATTTTTCTCTTCCAGTAGATCTTTTTCTACTCCCATGGTCTCGTCATTATGATTTTTGCTGAAGTATAATCTTGGAGAAGAGGACATACTTCGACTGGGATCATAGCTTCGACGCCATAGGCCATCGAGAAAGGTGTTTCACCAGTCAGAGTTCGGACAGTAGTATGATATGCCCATAAAATCTGGGGTAAGTTATCTACCCACGTACCCTTCGCATCGTCAAACTTTTTCTTCAGAATATTTTTGAGGATTTTGTTCACAGCTTATACTTGGCCATTGGCCTGCGGGTAGTAGGAAGTAGAAAAGTGTTTCTGGATGTTAAGCTCGTCACAATTTTTTTGCAATTTCTCTCACTTGAATTGTGTGCCATTGTCTGACACGAGTGATTGTGGTAAACTGAACCTGCATATGATGTTTTTCTACACAAATTTACAGGTGTTATCTTCGGTAATTTTTGACAATGGTTCCGTCTCTACCCATTTAGTGAAGTAATCAATAGCAACTATGACGAATTTTGTGTTCGCTCTGCTTCGAGGCAACGAATCAATGAAATCGATCCTCCATTTGGCAAAGGACCAATGGCTAATAATGTGATGGTGATTTCTTGTGCATATTGCCATGGCATAGTAGCGAACTTTTGGCATTTATCGCATTTTCGAACAAAGTCGAGAGAATCTTTGCGCATAGTAGGCCAATAATATCCTTGTTTTAATGCTATTTGGGTGTGGAATGACCACCTTCATGAATTTTTGGTTACCACATATGCGCTTCATTAGGGAATTTTTTTATCAATCAATTACGTGTTTACTTTCATTCTTAACACACACAATAGTGGTAGGGTATATCTTCACTTGTACAAAATTTTATCAATGAGAACATACCTAGCTGATTTCAAGCGAATCTTTCTGGCTTCTTCCTTATCATTAGGAAGCTTCTGCTCGTTCAAATAATCAGCTATTTCCTATATCCAAGAAGTTTTCTCTTCGACCTAAAGGGTCTCGCCAGCCTTCTCAGAAGTGGAGAGGCTAATGAGCAACTCAACTGGGACTGTTTTGAAAAGCTTCGCATCTTGTGAACTAGCAAACTTTGATAAAAGCATCGGTGAAAGAATTTTCAGCCCTAGGTATCTGCGAGAGATCGTATTTTTCAAAGTTTAGTAATTGATCTTTGGCTTTTATGAGATAAGCGGTCATATTTTTATCTCTGGCTATGAATTTGCCAGTTACCTAACTTTGGCTTTTATGAGAGTCACTGTAGATCTCGATTTCCTTGGCATTCATTTCCTTGGCTAGGCAAAGTCCAGCCAATAGGGCTTCGTACTCAGCTACATTGTTCGTCGCTTTAAAGTCGAAACGAAGTGCACAATTAAGCTTGTGCCTTCTGGACTTGTTAGTATGATTCCCTTTTGAACCGCCTTCTTGAACGAGCCATCAACATATAATTTCCATGTTGGTAGTTTTGGTGTACTTAAACTCAGGTCAGGGTTTTCTCCTTTTTGCGGTTTCGACAACAAAATCTACCGGTGCTTGCCCTTTAATGGCGTTCTAGGTTTGAGCGTGATATCGAATTGACCCAACTCAATGACCCATTTCATTAAGCGACCAAGTTTTGGGTTTTGCCATACTGTTTCAATGGATGGTTCGTTAGTCTTGTGATTTTATGTGATTGGAAATAAGGATGAAGCTTGTGGGGAAGCTACAATCGGGCGAGCTAGCTTCTCCTTTTTGGGTACCTAGTCTCTGCGTCTTGAAATGTCTCACTTACTAAGTATATGGATAATCATGAATGATCATCTTCTCTCACTAGTCTTGAACTTACTACTACCTTAGAGATTGCAAGATATAAAATCAAATTTTCATTTGGGTTCGGTTTAGAGTGTAGGAGAGCCTTCCCAAGATGGTTTTTCAACTCATTGAAGGCGGCATCACACTCTTTCGTCCATTCGAACCTTTTGCCAGCTTTTATGATTTGAAAAAATGAGAAACATTTGTCGGTTGCTCTTGAAACAAATCGACCCAAAGTGGTGACCCTTCCAGTTAGACTTTGGTCTTCTTTCGGTTTACAAGGGGGTCGTATTTCAAGGAGAGCATTAATTTTTTCTGGTTTAGCCTCTATGCCTCGTTGGTTCACCATATAACCTAAGAATTTGTCCGATACAACTCCGAAAGCACATTTAAAGGGTCGAGCTTCTTTCTGTGCTTTTGAAGGATGGAAAACATTTTATTTAGGTGTTTAAGGTGATCGACAGCTCTTAGGCTTTTGACTAACATATCATCAACATATACTTACATGGTTTTCCCAATTTGGTCAGCGAACATTTTATTAACAAGTCTTTGATAAGTAGCACCAGTATTTTTTAAACCAAAATGCATTACCTTATAACAATGAGGCCTTGATCGGTGATGAATGAAGTATGTTCCTCGTTAGGGGCGAGAACATGGGTACCTAGTTACCCACGAATATGCATCCATGAAACTTAGCGGTTCATGCCCATTTGTCGAGTCTATGACGATCCTATGCAAAGGAAAACTATCTTTCGAGCGAGCTTTGTTTAGATCAGTGAAATCTTGACATATCCTCCATAATCCACCATTCTTTAGTACGAGAACGAGATTGCATACCCAAAATGGATAGTGGGATTCACGGATGAACCCATTGGTTAATAGCTTGTCAACCTCGTTCCTTATTGCCTCGTGCTTTTCTCGCTCATTTGCCTTTCATTCGCTGCCTACCGGCTTGACTTGTGGGTCGATCTTCAAAGCATATCACGCCACCTAAGGATCTATCCCCACTATATCAGAGTGCTTCTACGCAAAAAACATCAATATTTGCTTTTAAAAAATCTTTTGAACTATCATTCATTTCTGGTTTTAGCCCGCATCCTATACGTAGAGATTTCGTTCCATCTTCCTCTCCAACAGAGAATTCCTTAAGCTCTTCTACATCGGTTGCTTCGAAGTTCGGCTCAAGGATACGAGGATTAAGGGAATCATACATACAGATTTGACTTTTTATCTTCACCTCAGGCGTTGATGCATCAATCGTCATGACCGCATTAGTAACAGGAGCCTGCGTGGCTTCCTTCCTTAGGGAATTTAGATAGCATTCGCGAGCTGATTCTTGGTTCTCTTTTACAGTGGCGGTCCTTACCAAAGTTGGAAACTTCATTGTGAGATGATGGATTGACGTGACAACCATTAGTTATCTCAATGCGGGACGATCCAGTATTCCATTGTAAGTGGACTTTTTGTCAATGATCAAGAATTCCATGAAGTTTCTTGCCACTAAGGGCTCCTTCTCGACTTCCACATCGAGGGTAATCTTCCTTCTGGGAATGATGCTATCTCCTGTGAACCTATACAATGACTCGGGCATTGGTGCCCACGGATGATTGACTTTCATCCGTTGAATGCACTTCCAAACAATATAGACCGAGCTTAGTTATCAACTAGCATGCGTTTGATAATGTTTACAGCGTTTCTAAGCGAACTACTAGGGCATCACAATGAAGGTATTGAATATCTTGACCTCGTCTTCAACTCCAAATGTTATTGTTGGGGATAAGGGCTTCGTCTCTCTGAACCCAAAATTTTTCCAGAGTAGGTATATTCGCAACCATTGTATAACTTTTCTGCGCATTATTACTCTCTCCGCCAATGTAGGGTCCGCCTATGATCGTATTGATTTCTCTGACGATGGGTTGAGCTACCGACGCTTGTTCATTGGGCCTTCTCTGGTTCATCTGCGGAGGTATACGTGGCGCTGGGCGATAACATCCGCCTCTTGTTAATCCCACCCCGTGGTAAGTGTAATTCGTTGGCCTTGATTGGGAAGGTTGTCCCATTTGATTTCCACCTGAAGGCTTATATCTATTTTCCACCATCTTATCAACTGTGGCCCTCACTTCAGGATATTCTTCCGTGTCATGATTATCTGATCGATGAATCCTGTAGAACTTAGACTGGAGGTGGGGTGCTGATACTTCGTTTGTAGTCTTACTCATCGTCGGGGTGACTTCGTTCACATCCACTTTATGATTTTGATTTCGTGGACCCGTCTGCCGACCTTGATTGTTATGCTTGGGAAAGTTATCCTTCCCACCACCTGGTGCTACCATACCCCTTTCTCCTTCATGCTTCTTCCTGTTCTCGATCGTTTCTTCTCTCTGAATTTCTCCTTTGATAAGGTCCACTAGTTGGTTATATGTTTGAGGGTTTTTATTTCGAACATCTCGCTAGAATATGGTCTATATTCTTAGTCCGTTCCATAGAGCATCCAAGGCCTTTTCGTCCGAAATAGATTCTACAGGAATTAGCTCGTTGAATCTATTAAAGTAATTCATAACTAATTAATTCACACATTGTCTGATGCCATTCAACCTCGTGGCGGGGGCCTCGCCTAATGTATGGCTCACAAAAGCACTCATAAAGGCTTTCTTCATTTGCGGCCAGCTCCAAATGAACCTGGCTTTAACTTCATGTACCATCTCTTAGTTGCCCCAGTAAGCGTCATATGGAAGGCCATGCATTTCAGTGACGGTGAAGCATTTTTTAGTTTCATTTCTGTCCTTATAATATGCCAAGTGATACATGGGATCACCCCACCCCGTATACTTATCTAATTTCGGCCATAGAAAGCCTCTGGGGATCTGGGTGCTTCGTATTTTGTAGGAAAATGGTGGGTCTTCTTCATCATCATCTTCTTCAAAAGATCTGGTGGGTCCATCTCGCTCGTTATCATATGAATAATCAGGTTCATACATAGGATCTCTTGGATGCGATTCCACCCTACGACTATCAAGGAAAGATGTCTTCCTTTGATGGGAATCAGCCTTGTCGCCTAGTCGATCGAAGACACTAGCGGACCTTGCAGGTCACGCTCTCGCTCCTTGAGCGGGTCAACGAGCTGGTAATGCATGGAATCCTTAGGATCACTATAAGGATGGAAATAGCTCACTGCATGTGCTCTAGTTTCAACTCCAACTTTTTCATCATCAACAATTCTACAACTGGATAGAGTTATCCTTGCCTTGTTTTCTCTGTACCAGCATTTGGACTTGCTTGGCCAAATTGGACACTGTTTGCGCTATAGACATCTTTTTATGGCACCTATTCTTTTTTTTTTTTTTTTATTTGTCCTCATTCGCTTACCACTATCTCTTGAATTTCATTTCTCTGCCTTTTGGGATTGAAATCACTGTCCTCTGGAAATTCGCTTTGCTTCTCAACTTCATTCTCGTCTGTTTTTCTTCAA
This sequence comes from Forsythia suspensa, assembly GCA_023638005.1. NCBI lineage: Eukaryota > Viridiplantae > Streptophyta > Magnoliopsida > Lamiales > Oleaceae > Forsythia > Forsythia suspensa. Next base: position 34,910,252 of record CM042666.1, read on the forward strand.
ACTCACATATTTTTTCAACCATTGTTTCTTCAGTAAGATTTTTGGATTTTCTTCAAATGCTGAGAACTTTTACCAATGGTTTAAACTTTGTAGAAAATTGTGCAATTTCCACAGACGACGCCAATTTGTTGACCACTAAAATCGTAGGCAACAAATCCTCGACCACCTCATCTTTGAGATAATTGACTTAATTCTCCTATGGAAAGTCGTCCGAAGATTAAGAGTTAAAAGAGCAAGAATTTGGCTAAGGTTTTCAATTGTTCTCTCTTTTCTTTTATTTAATTCAGACTATTTATAAATGTTGCAAAGCTTAGTGCTTTTTAGTCTTTTCTTCTTTTTTCTGTCACGTGTCACCTTTTAATTGGGAGGCTCTTAATTCTAAAAGATTCTAGAACACGTGGCAAAGGTATTTGGTTGTTAATTCCCTCATGTGCTTTAGTTGTAAGTGATTTTGCCATGTGAAGATTCATTTAGTAGTCTCATGGATATTCTTTCCATTTAGAATTGATAGATAACAAATAGGGCTTGGGTTCGAACCCTTCATCTCAAATGGCGAAGACTAGAATAAACTATGCTAGGATTAGATCCGAATAACTTAATAGATAAATTTATGAACTCTTTTCCTTCGCCTTCTTAGGAGCGAAGGGTATTCCTAGTTAAGCCATATAAGCTTTGTCTATAAGACGTGTTTAAGCTATACGTTCCTTCGTCTGCTCAAATGAGGCGTAACATATTGCATCAACAAAGTAGAGCAAAAAATATTTTATTATGTAGAAAACAGGATTGATCGAAAAATTTGGCTCATGTGCATCTTTCGTAGACAAAGACTTGCCATTTTCCTTGTTTTGCACGAACTTCAAATGCTTGTTTATGAGCTTTATATATAATTGACAACCTTTATCTTTTTGTGCAACTTTATGCAAGATTGCGAAATATATCATTATATCTAAGAAATTGCAGTTAAATAGCTATTTGTAACTGCACTATATTATGTAATTTTGTTACATATCCAAGATAATATTATGGACTTGACAAGATTTTTTATAAAAGTTGACGAAATATGAAGTTGATAAAAATTGTGGATCATATGAAATATGTGGTTAAAATTAATTGTTAAATTTGACTTTATTTTATAGTAACTTTTTAAGCTAATTCAAACAGGCGCTTAATTTAAACCAGAAGTGAGAAAAGTTAAATATATACGAAAATTCATTCAGTTTCCATTTTTTTTTATTTTACCCTTTTATTATGGGACAATTTTTCTTGAGATCACCAGACAGGCAGACATTGATCATATAACCAAATCTCACGAACTCCCTTCCCTATACGTTATGTTCATATACCAGCAGGGTAGTACACAAAGCCCATCCAACTGTACCATGGCAGTTGACACAGTACCCCTAATATGTATCTTCAGCGAGTCCTCTTAATATGTATACAACTTTCATAAATAAATGATGAATATATTTAAAAGACCTGATCTTAGCGAGACTTGAACTCCAAAAGTTTTGTATATTATGAGTAATACTACATTCTACACATGCTGAAGTGACGAAAACCACCTTAGACGGTACATCCATCTATCCATCCATGCCAATTGCCATTATTATTTCAAATGTCTTTTCTTATGTCTAAGTGGTGGAAGTTGTTCACATAAAATTAGATTAATAATATAATCTAAGTGTTTGTTTGTCTTAGCTTAAATTATAATTGTAGTTGGTCAAATTAGTCAAATATATTTTTTATCTACACATTTTATAAAATCTATAATTTATTACCCACTTATTATTCACACATTCTATAAAACTCACAATTTATAAGCATTTAAAAAATAATTTCAATACTATTAAATTTGGAGTTCGAATTTGTAAAATAACAAGTCATCAAAGAATTTGGTCATAAGATGGACCGTAGTGACATGTTACGCTCAAATACTTACATCAATTTTTGTGTAACTTTCATATAACAATAAGAGTTTAGATTTTCACAAAATATTGAAAAAATAAATAAATAAAACTTAGAAGTAAGTTTTATCGCTATGAATACAGGTGAGGTGATACCTTCTATAAAATAGTTTGAAGACGCTTAAATTTTTAACAATTTGTATTATGTGTAACACAACAAAAATTGATTATTTTTGCAAAGAAAAAGGCATGTTTGATTCTTGAGTAGAAAATTTAGGTGGAAAGAAAATATTTTCCATAGAAATGAATTACCAAGAAAATATGGGTTGATGTTCCATTTTTGGAAAAGGTTAACAAATTTTCACGATTGATTATTTTTCCTTGAAAACAAGAAAATAAAAAGTGGAAAATTAAATTTTTAGAAAAAAAAAAGATTGCAATCAAACAAAAGTTGGAAAATAGGTGAGAAAATGAAACTTTGAAAAATTTTGTTATAAAGTTGAAAAATTGGTGGAAAATTTTCATTTTCCATGGAAAAGAAGTGTCAAACACGTAATATGATTTTTTCACGATTGATTATTTTTCCAAAGACAATAAAAATTAATTTTTTAAAAGCTAATAAATAAATTACATTTTCAACTTACATATCAATATCAACTTTTTCCAAGTTCTGTATATATTTTTGGGATAATTGCATAAAATATCTCCAACCTTTTAAAATCGTTGAGGATATGACCATAATCTAAAAAAATAGCACCACACATCCCCAACATATAAAAAATTTGGCATGGTAGATCCTTTATGACAAAATTGCAATTCTCTTTAAATAAACAAAAAAACAAAAAACAAGAAACAAGAAAAACATGATTGAAAATTAACCAAATGTACCCCAAAAAATAAAAAGTAAGAATATACCTAAAAAAAAAAAAAAAAGTAACAAAGATGTCATCTTCTCCAAAAACAAAATTCCTCTTCGCTCAGAGCGCATCTGCGTACAATAATTGCATGTCCAACAAACTTACTCAGAAATCACACACCCTTTTTCTCACTCCATTTTTCTTTACCCCTCTCTCCAATAATGCTCTTCTCCACCTCTAAAAATGGCAATATTTCCACCACCACCTCTGCCGTGCTAGTCCACTAAACCTCCTCCATGAGCCACTACGTTTTAGTGAAGATGTTGATAGCACTTGTTCCACTCCTTACGTTAGTGCACCATCCAGTCCTGGTCATGCTTTTTCATTTTCTTTTGGTTACTTCTTCAATGCTCCGGCCAGCCCAATGCATTTCCAGTTGTCCAAAGAGAAGTTAAACTGTTTTCTTCCAAATATGAGCCAATTTTTTTAAGTTAGAATCTGGGTCGTCTTTCGAGTTTGAGTTTTGTTCAAGATTGTCGCCAAATGGATTGAGTGGAAATGGATCCATGAGTTCTGCCGATGAGTTGTTCCTTAATGGCAAGATTCGGCCCATGAAACTGTCTTCCCACTTGAAAATGTCACATGTTCTTGTGCTGTTGGTGGATCTAGGCGAGGGCGACGATGAACTTGGAGAAGCAGATAGTACTAATACGAGAGGAAGAGATATGGAATGCGCAATACTAGATATGTTCACTGGAAAACTAGATCCATGTCGCATTTTTGTACTACACAGTTCGAATATCACGCCGTGAATTAATTTTTATTATTTATTGTTGAATTTTAGATTTTTGGATAAGATGACATATTTCTTACTTTTTATTTTATTTGGGTATATTTCTTATTTTTTATTTTTTTGGGGTACATTTGATTATTTTTCAATCATGTTTTTCTTTTTTTCTTGTTTTTTTTTTTAAATAGAATGATAATTTTGTCATAAAAGACCTGCCATGCTAAATTTTTTATACGTTGGGAATGTGTGATGCTATTTTTTTAGGTTAAGGACATATTTTCAATTTTTGAATTGGAGACCAAATTATTCCTATTTTTTTTTTATTATCTTGTTTTGACTTTTTATAGTTTATTAACAAGTCAAAGGTTGTCATATCAACATTTATTATTTAATTGTAGAGCAACTTACATTAGACCAACTTACGTTGCTAATTAAACTTATTTGGAAATGACATCATCTCTTACGATTATTTATCAGTTACAGAGACCACACGTGGACCCAACATAAGACTTTTTGAACAATGGGTTAATTTTTTAAATTAATTTTTATTATTTATTGTTGGATTTTGGGTTTTTGGATAAGATGACATTTTTCTTACTTTTTATTTTATATGGGTATATTTCTTACTTTTTATTTTTTGGGGTACATTTGATTATTTTTCAATCATGTTTTTCTTTTTTCTTGTTTCTTTTTTGTTTATTTAATGAAATGATAATTTTGTCATAAAGGACCTACTATGCCAAATTTTTCATACGTTGAGAATGTGTGATGCTATTTTTTTAGGTTATGAGCATATTTTCAATAATTTTGAAAGGTTGGAGACCTTTTATGCAATTATTTCTATATTTTTTTTATTATCTTGTTTTGATTTTTAATACTTTATTAACAAGTCAAAGGTTGTCATATCAAAATTTATTATTTAATTGTAGAGCAACTTACATTGCTAGACCAACTTACGTTGCTAATTAAACTTATTTGGAAATGATATCATCTCTTACGATTATTTTTCAGTCACAGAGACCACACGTGGACCCAACGTAAGACTTTTTGAGCAAGGGGTTAATTCTTTAGGAGTGGTGATCTCCTGCCCATGGTGGGCAGGATAAAAATCACCAACCGCTTATGTGGAAGCTGAGTCACGTGGGTGAAGTGGAGGCTGGGGAAAAGAAAATGAAAGGCGTCCATATTCTGAAATCAACACTTTGAACTCCTTGCTCCCAAAAAACCCTCGTTCTGCTCAACGACCACTGCCGCCGTTCGATTCACACCATTTGAGCTCCCATTTCTGGCCAACTTCTGACCGACGACTAACTGAAAACCTCGCCGTTCTGATTTCTTGCTTCTCACCGACGCGGAGTAGGCCCCTCGTTTGCGAATCGAACCGGACTGAACAACGTCAAAAACCCTCGTTCTTTCTCAACTACCACTGCCGCCGTTCGATTCACACCCTTTGAGCTCTCGATTACGCCAACTTCGACCACCGACTATCTGAAAACCTCGCTATTATGATTTCTTGCTTCTCATTGGCGAGGAGTAGGACTCAACAACGTCGCTGTTTAAGTTCTTTCTCACCGGCGAACACTTGAGGTAGCGCGAGATCACCAGGAATTTTCAAATCTGAAAGTTTGGATTTATCACCTGATTTTTTGAGCTGCAGTGTTCTGATATTTTTCCTGAAATCCACACCGATTCTCACATTTTTGGAGCTGCAATAATTTATTTTTGCTATTGTTTGAAAATTGAAAAGTTGGTCGAAATGTCGCCGCATTGAAAGTAAATGTAGTTTTTATTGCATTTGATGTAGTAGAATTTGCAATCAAATGGACGAAATTAAAGTTTCAAATTTGAAATGTTTATTTTGCATCTACCATTTACGAAGGAGTGCAAGAGTCGATTATTATTGTGTATGAACAATTGAATTAGTTATGAAATGTGAAATTAAACATTTGAACTGAAACTTATCCTACTTGCAAAGTTGTATGTATCCTAATCATTTATGCTTGTTATTGATTAATAGGAATGGAAGCTGAAAGTGCAGATAATGTTTTTATTCCCCAAGTTACCCTAAGTCGAATTCCGAAGATTGGACAAGAGTTTGAATCGCATGAAGAGGCATGTAACTTTTACAATGACTATGCGCATGAAGCTTCAAGCCGATGCAGCGTGTAGCAAATAGTAAAAAAAATAAAGAAACAAGTGAAATATACTGAAAACTTTTCGTTTGCTCAAAAGAAGGTAAAACAGATGAGACATCAGAACACTCAGAAGTTTGCTGTGGTACGGAATGGGGAAAGAAATCGTGGAAAGACGCGAATCGGCTGCAATTCCATATTATCTGTTGTGAAACAACAAACAGGACATTTATGGGTGGTCAACAAATTTGTGGAAGAACATAATCATGCTCTAACTACGCCGAGTAGAGTACATTTGTTACGTTCACATCATCATGTATCAGCAACAAGAAGGCATTGACGCAACAGTTGGCCGAAGCTAACATACCAACATGTCAGCAAATTCGCCTTCTTGAGATAGACGTAGGTGGTCCATCATCGGTTGGGTTAGTGGAGAGAGATCTGAGAAACCATGAAAGGAATAAACGAGAAGAGCAGCGGGGTCATGATGCTAAGACATTGATTGAATATTTCACATTTGAAAAAGAGAAAAGCCCCAATTTCTTTTTCGAGTATGAGGTTGATTCGGCGAATAAGTTGGTTCGTTGTATTTGGGCTGACTCAGAATCACGTCGATCGTATGCATGTTTTGGAGATGCTATAGTGTTTGACACTACTTATAATACCAACAAGTACTCGATGATTTTTGCGCCGTTTGTTGGGGTTAACCATCATGGATAAACCATTCTTTTTGCATGTGGCTTATTAAGCGACGAGTCGACTGAGTCATTTGTGTGGTTGTTTTCGAAGTTCTTGGAGGCCATGCCTACACAAGCACCGCAGATTATTATTACCGATCGGGATGCTACAATAGCTAAAGCCATATCAATAGTATTGCCATCAACATTCCATCGGTATTGTCTTTGGCATTTATTGAACAAGTTCTCCGAGAAAATTAATGTGATGGCGTATAACGACGAGTATCATATGTTGGTAAATATAATTAAAAATTCCGAGTTAGTCGATGAGTTGAGGAACGTCAAGCGATCATAATGGCAAACGAGGATTTTGCCGACAATGAATGGTTGGGTAGCATGTACGCTATTCATAGTCGTTGGATTCCATCTTATGTGAATCACATTTTTAGTCTTGGAATGTCCAAGAGTCAAAGGTCAGAAAGTGGTCACTCCTTCTTCAAGAGGTATGTTAACAGAAAAAACTCACTTATGGATTTCATAATGCGTTTCAATATGGCTCTACGCCATCAACGCCATGAGGAATTAGTGGCTAATCATATTGATATCAGCGAACAACCTCGACTGACGTCCAAATTTCAGATGGAGAATCAAATGGTCAATATATACACGAAAAAAATATTTTTGTTGTTCCAGAAGGAAATATATGAAAGCCATTTCTACATTTGTACGAAGAAATGTAGCGCCGTGGATTTGAAATTGTATGTGGTGGAACGCCGGGAGCATGGAAAAACATTTGACCGTCATCGACAACTTACATATTTTATTGAGAGTGATTACATTTCATGTAGTTGTCGGACATTTGAGTTCCATGGGTATCCATGTCGTCACATGATTAGCTATTTGAGGAAAAAACATGTACTACTTCTACCAGAGAAGTACATATTACGACGATGGACGAAGAATGCGAAAATGATTTCTTTCGATGATCAAACATCGGGGTGGTCAACTCATGATTCTTCATCTACGTCGTTAATGACACGACATGGTTTGTTGGCGCACAAGGCTTCTATGATTGTTGATGATGCAGCTTTGATGATGAACAGAGCACATATCTTATGGACGAGTTCAACTCCTTGCATTTACGAGTTAAAGGGATAGCCGATGGAGATAGTGTTGGTATTAGGAGGCACAATATAACAACTCGCGAAGATAGTCACACAATTCATGATCCTAGTGCAGTACGAGCAAAAGGGTGCGGTAAAAGGTTGAAGTCATCAAAAGAGAAATCAATGCCAAAAGGGAACAGATAATGTGGTATATGTGGCCAAAATAGACATGACAAAAGGACGTGTCCCAAACGAAATGACAGGTTCGTCGTTGATGAGTATTTGTATGCAAATTCATTAATATTTTGTATATATTGTTAGCTAAAATCACATGTGGTGTTCTACTTTATATATGTCAAATACTGATATGGATACACATGGCGAGGGCGGCAACTACGGAACGCAGTATGACAGGTTCGTCTTTGATAAGTATTTGTATGCAACTTCATTAATATGTTGTAAATATTGTTAGCTAATATCACATGTGGTGTTCAACTTACTATAGGTCATATCATGATATGGATACACATGGCGAGGATGGCAACTTTGGAACGCAGTATGATGGAAGAGATGATGGAACTTTTACGTCACAAGCAAGTAGTCATTATGATGTTGTGAATTGGTTTTTATGAAATATGTATTATGTCTTATTGTGTAATGGATTATGTGTTCTACATTTTGTTGTGTAATACTTTATGTGTTCTTATTGTGTAATGGATTATGTGTTCTACAAGAACATATATTTTGGATTTGCCAAAAACCCATCGATTACAAATTCATTCAACTAAGTACCATCGATTACATCTCGAATTAACTAAACATAGCATCGATTACAGCTCAAAATATCATCAATTACAAATATTTGACAACAAGTAGTAAAATTACAATAACAGCTACAAATGTTATAAAATCACGTCGTATGGACTGGATTTCATAGACGACTTTGTCTAGCTTCTCCGATAACTTCATGACATCGCCTTCAATTCATTCATAGCTCTCATTTGTATTTCGGATACTAACATCTGGTTTTCCATTTGGCTTTCCATTTGTGGTTCAACCTCATCGGCCCAGGTAAATCCTCTACACATGACACCATCCTACTAACCGAATAAACATGTAAGTAATGACTTAAATACATAACAACATCTAGAATTGAACATATATTACCTACCGTAACGTTATGGCATCTTCAATACCTACGAAGAGGATTCTTACTCATTATTGGGATGTGTGTATCTTCATATACGCACCACAACTACATCTAAGACGGGATTGTGCATCATTCATACTAGAGGAAGACATCTTTCATTACCTATAAGTTATACTGGAGTTCAAACCAATAACAAAAATCATATCTATAATTCACTTCCAAATATTTTAACATGAACATGAACAAACTTGCTTCCCAATTTATTAAACATGAATTAAGAGGCTCGGATATGTTTAAATGCGAGCAACATAGATATGTCAACGCTTATGGTCAGTAAGTGTCCCACAGCATTTGATCTAAAAGGTTGAAATAACCTATAGTCGCATGCCTTCCGGATTGCCTAGCCAAGATACAAGACCAAATATCTCCAACAAAAAACTCATTTATTTCTGTTTTTAACAAATATTAAACTCATCACTGCCTCCGGGAAGTAAGAAATTTGCACATTTTGAACACATACACTCAGACCAATCATCACAGTGCAAACCAATTCTCAACAGGCCTCTCGGAAGTAAGAAATTTTCAGATTTTGAACACATACACTGCACCAATCATCACAGTGCAAACCAATTCTCAACAGGCCAATTTGAAGTAAGAAATTTTCAGATTTTGAACACATACACTCGCACCAATCATCACAAAGTGCAAACCAATTCTCAACCGAAACCAAACCGTAATGCGTAAAATAAAATGACCATTATCGTGAACATCGACCATCAACATGAACATCAACCATTTCACCAACAAAAATTTCGCATAGTATAAATCATTGGGGAAGAAGAATGAGTTGTTCCAATCCCCTCATCAATTTATTTATCATCATTGGGGAAGAGGAATGGCTTACCCACTTTTATCCACAGTTTGGGCCAATTTCAGTGTACGGCCGATGTGGGTTTTCACGCAGGTGATAAGATTAAACTTTTAGATTTGAAAATTCTGGTGATCTCGCACTACCTCAAGTGTTCACGGTGAGAAAGAACGAGGGTTTTGACGTTGTTCGATTCGGTTCGATTTGCGAGCGAGGGGCCTACTCCGCTACCGATGAGAAGCAAGAAATCGAGCAATGAGGTTTTCGGTTAGTCGCCACGGAAATTGGCCTAAATGGGAGCTCAAATGGTGTGAATCGAATCGGCGGTGGTCGCCGTGAGCGAACGAGAGTTTTTGGGGCAAGGAGTTCAAAGTGTTGATTTCAAAATATGGACGCCTTTCATTTTCTTTTCCCCAACCTCCACTTCACCACGTGACTCGGCTTCCACATAAGCGATTGGTGATTTTTATCTTGCCCACCATTGGTAGGAGATCACCACTCTAATTTTTAGACAAAATCCATATGTGAAACCTCAACTGTAACGAAATTGGAGATGGAAATTTTTAATAACACAAAATATTTAAACATAGAAATGTTATATGTGTTAACGTCGCTCATAGGCTAGAATGGTTGGGTGTAGCCAAACCTTCTACAATTATTATGCCACTAATTCACCAATCTGCATTTCTAGAGACTAAGGATTCTTCTAATTCAAAATAATAATATCAATCTCACTGAGTTAAAATATTTGGCTAAACATAAATTATAATTTATATTAGTCAAATATATTTTTTATCTATATGGATTAATTTCACCAACGGTCACTGAAGTTACTTTCAAATTACAAAATGATCACTAATGTTCAAAAGTTTCAGTGGTGGTCACTGAAGTTAGAAATATTTTCACTAATGGTCACTCCATTAAATTTCTAATTTAAAATACCATTAAATTTCTAATTTAAAATAGTGATGTGGCATGATGATATAGTATTTATTTATTGTATAATAATCCATGTACTTTATATAATATTCATTTTGATCTTTATATTTCAATTAAGTCCTTCAAAAATACATCTTAAGTCCTTAATCTTTTACATCTTTACACTTTGGTCCCCAAATTTTTAATTATCTTTCATCTAAGTCCTTCAAAAATTGTATCTTAGGTTCTTAATCTTTTACATCTTTATACTTTGGTCCCAAATTTTCAATTATCTTTCAGTTAAGTCCTCCAAAAATTGCATCTTAGGTCCTTCAACTTTTTACATCTTTACACTTTGGTCTCCAAATTTTCAATTATCTTTCAATTAAGTCCTCCAAAAATTACATCTTAGGTCCTTCAACTTTTTACATCTTTACACTTTGGTCTCCAAATTTTTAATTATCTTTCAGTTAAGTCTTATAAAAAATTGCATATTAAATCCATTAACTTTATACATCTTCAAACTTTGGTCTCCCAAAATATTGATTTTAGTGGCCAAAATAAGTGTAATTTTAGTGGTTAAAATAAGTACATTTTCAATTAAATACTTGACTTTACACTTGAATTTTCACCTAAACGAACAAAATAATATTATGGGATCTGACCACTAAAATGTCTACTTTTTGTGGTCAACTCTAAGTGATAAGTGCAAATTTTACACTTATTTTGACAACTAAATAGTTTATTATTTAGTTCGTTTATGTGAAAATTCGAGTATAAAGTCAAAAATTTAATTGAATGTACACTTATTTTGACCACTAAAAATACACTTATTTGGACTACTAAAATCAAGGATTTGGGAGACCAAAGTTTGAATATATATAAAGTTGAAGGACCTAAGATACATTTTTTAGAAGACTTAACTGAAAGATAATTGAAAATTTGGAGACCTAAGTGTAAAGATGTAAAAAGTTGAAAAACGTAAGATATAATTTTTGAAAGACTTAACTAAAACATAATTGAAAATTAGGGACCAAAGTATAAAGTATGTAAAATATTAAAGACTTAAGATGTAATTTTTGAAGGACTTAATTGAAATATATAGACTAAAATGAATATTATATAAAATACATGGAATATTATGTAATAAATAAATGCCTTATCTTCATGCCACATCAACATTTTAAATTATAAATTTAATGGAGTGACTATTAGTGAAATGATTTCTAACTTCAGTGACCACTATTGAAACTTTTGAATTTCAGTGACCATTTTGTAATTTGAAAATAACTTCAGTGACTGTTGGTGAAATTAACCCTATCTATACATTTCGTAGGATTCACAACTTACTATCTACTCATTATCTACACATTACATAAAATCTAGAACTTATAAGCACTTAAAAACATTACAACTCTAACCATGTATATGATATTCTCCTCCATGTACCTACTAGAATTTGAAGCAAGCAAATTTCAAAGGACCAAGGTTGTCTTAATTTTTAAACCCCAACTACATACCATGTCATAGTAAACACAAACTGCAGTTCATCCAACAGAATGAGTTCAAGGCTGACACAGACTTGTACCTCAACTCAACATACACCACCGCATTGGGCACACAAAATGTCAATTACTCAACTGGTCAACGATCAGTTGCAGGTAGGCATTTCATCAAGTTCATTGCTGCTCATGGATTAAATAAACTGAGTGTGCGAGATAGAGTCCGAGAGGTGACCTAATAGAGTTCCTTGTGCAACAATGCACAAAACACCATAAACTTGATTCTATCCAAGAAGCAAATGTATGCATATCAATCTAATTCAAATGCAATGTTAGCATATGGCAGCAATTGCTAGCTCCAGCAAGTAATGCAACACAGAACAAATCTAAAACATCTTATCGCACTTTGATGTTTCAATTTCAACAACAATAACTCAAGAGGTTTTTGCAACATGTGAATAGATCCATTCATAACTCAAATATCAAATGCTATCATTTATTGCACACCAACTTATGGGCCATTGTCCTTTTTGCATATGAATAGGCTACAAATAAAGGGATTAATTACTCGGTCATTATCAAGCTTGCCCTGGAGTGTGCTAATAGCAAGTGTATAATTGACTAAGAACATGTTTAGTCGTGCTTAAATCAGAAACACACAGCAGCTAGACCAACAGACCATTGCGCATTAAATCACAATGAGACACCACTAGCGAGGGTTTTGTTTTGCCAATTAAATCAATTCATCACCTATTCAATTTGTGAAAGCATGGAAAACAGGTACAAATTAAATCGGGATATCAAATTTAAGATTCATAATCTTCAAACATTGACATCTATTTTGCAGTCTATCACACCATCTCTCATAGCAACTCTACAAGCCAACTTCGAAAACTAAACAAGTTAATGATATATTCACAATAAAACCACGATTTCATGATTTTGACAGTTGATACACTAAAATGCATTGTCTCTTCAAATGTATAACGTGGACGATCATATGTGCGCAAAAGAATTTCGCACATGCTCAAAAGATCTAATTTTTAGAAACAAAATAGTAACACCTTCTCCTGTCATATGCCAGTCATACGCCAAAGAATGATCTACAACAAACATGAAACTCGAACTCATTCGGCTTCATAAGCTGCATTTGAACTTAAGCATTACAGAAAAATAATGACACATGAAAATAGCAGTATCAAAGCTAACCACAAATAGAAAAAATTAAGGAGGAATACAATAAGAGAAAAAAAAACTATAAGAACTCTCAAGTTCAAATACAAATCGGTACATGGGGTTTTTACCTTCTACTCCCCAGTTCTCAGAAGCTGATTCTACCACCACAAGACAATTTCTTTTCGAGTTATTCTCCCCTGTTATGCCATCTCCTTATCCTGTTTTGCTCACATACCATCTCCATTTCAGTTATTAACAAAAATATCATTGAGCAATAATTCTTGGACGAACATGAGACCGATCAGCCAACATTGATCATTCCATTTCCATCTAACTACAATGAATTACAACAAAGTCTACCATCAATTACATCCTCAGCCATCCACAAAGTCAATTGATATACAAGCAACCCCACTTCAAAAAATCACCATCTTCCATTGTTTCCTTCATTAACATCAAATCCCCATCCTCTACGGTGTCTTGATGTGGAGTTGAAACTACTCCTCCGACTTATTCTAGAATCTGAACTAGAACTGGAAGTGGATGATTGATTCCTGCCAAAACAAGAGAACAAACCACGGAGAACTCTCCTCAACCCAACTCTTTCCCGTGAAACACTCCCATTTGGCCCCCATGAAATCCTCCTCGGGACCCCATTATTGTTAAACCCACCATCCATCTCTGTGTACACCACAGGCAACTCTCTCTCCCCACCTCTCCTCCCTCCCGAAAACCTTCCCACAGCAAACCCACCTCCTGGCAACCTCCATATCGTAAGTCCAACGGTCTCATCATCATTGACAATCTCGTTCCCTCCTCTGTTTACTGGAGCTGTATCGTGGTGATAGTTACTATCATTATTCTCATCATCCGTTGGTAATTCATGTCGACAAACAGGACATGAATTCCTCAATGAAAGCCATGGCAATATGCAGTCTTGATGATATAAATGCTTACAGGGCATTTCCCGAGCCTCACTCCCCAAGTCAAAGGCCTCTTTACAAATAGCACAGTGCGATTCAGTTGCTATATGTTGATAAATAATCTCGACCGTGGGCATCGATTCAATCGCCGCCTTCGAGGCAGGCGGATTACTGTCAATTCTCCCAATCCCATTCGCCTCAATTTGGGCCAATTGATCCAGCAATCTGTCAAAACCCGACCCAAGTAGAAACTCCGACATACTAGCTGGTAAGGGACGTAAACCCGACCCGGACCCATCATCATAATACAGTTCAAATCCACCCCCGGCCGTGGCACCGCCTCCACCATCATTGGGCCCACGGAGGACAATAACCGGGTTAAACGGTGACCTATCACCCCCATTTCTACGGTTCCTCCTAAGCCTCGGGCTGGAGCCCGAACCCGACCCGGGTCCCGACTCCGGATTCCGCATCATGTACATAGCAGCGGCCGGAAAACGCCGTCTGCGGGAGTCAGATAGCGAAGATCGGGTCGAATTATCGATTTCTTCTACAAACCCGCTGTTGCAATCGGGGCAAGCAATCGAATCTTGGGTCCAAACCCTAACAAACCGGTTGCATCTGTAACACCAATATGCTGAATTAATCGACATCTAAAATTTAATTAAAAAAACCGATTCTTGAAAATCTCAAAATTTCTTTCAGATCTGAAAATTGATTTATTCTTCAAAAAATCAAAGACCTTGACCAAAAATATGAAAAATCAAGACTCAAACTACATAAATTTAGAGACGAGAAGAGTGGGTAGAAGACGATGGAAGGAAGGGGAAGATGGCATTTAGGGACGAAGAAATCAGAGAGGAAAAATGAAATATAAGAGGAAAGGATATGTAGGTAATAAAATTGTGGGCGTAGGGTAAATATGGAAAAAACGCGTGGTTTTGTCAGCGTGTAATCAACGCTTTGAATGAATAACGTGTTTATTTGATATTGGGTTGACGGCGTTTGAGACTTTTGAGTGGTGTGAACTGAACTAAAGAGAGCGTGAGTTTTGGGAGTCCATGGCGCGTCACGCTATGGAGAATATTTGTTTTGATATTATATTGTCTGAATCTGATGACGTGTCCGGTTATGGTAGGTCAATCAACTGCAAATTATTGACTGATAATTCACAGGAAAAATTGCAGCGGTAGTCTCCATTTTTAACATTTGTAGCAATTTGATCTTTAACCTTTTTTGGCTACATCCGAAAGAAGAAAAAATGACTAGTTAGGATTCTTAACAAAAGTAACTCTTCTCTTAATGTGTGCATTATCTTAACATTTGAGTCTTTGAAGTAAGAAGCGACAATCTTCAAATAATGCTCTATTTCTTTCAATTATGTCCATCTTCTTTAATAAAACAATGGCTTTTGCGTAGTTCGTTTTCAACACAATATTCGAAAATATTTTTAAAAAAAATTTAGGTGACTATTAAACTTCGAATATGGCCCAGATCTCTCTTGTTAAGCTTGATGTGTGTCCAATATAGCCTATAAATCCTGCAATATATTTCCTTGATCATCTCTAACAAGTCCCCCAATTCTGCTGGTACTGAATTTCTTTTATAGCATCCTTATGTATTGAGTTTAATTTTACCCGTAGAAGAAAAAAGTATGATTATTAGTTTTGTTCCTTTGAATATGATTGTGTCTCTTCAACTAAAAAAGCTTGTTGGATATCTTTAGTAAGTTTTCATATATAAGTTTTCATATATTCCTGCATAGTTGAGCCGGATGGATGAATTGTCCTTTGAAGCTCTCCAAAATTCTATTCTTCCAAATCATCCACATAATACAAGAAAATACTCCATCTGATATGATTAGCTATAATGCCTTCTGCCTTTCTTAGGGCTTGTTCGGTAGGGTTTTTTTGGGGAAAAAATGGATTTTTTTGTTTACTTTTTGACTTTTCAAAGTTTTTGATAGTGTAAAAAGGGTTGAAAAGTCAAAAATTTAAGCAAATAAATGGATTATTTTGGATAAAATGGCAGCCGAACAAGCACTTAATTCCATCTTACCTAAGTGCCTTGATAATATCCAGGCGGATCAACATCCTCTACATTTCCTTCGTTTTGAACCATTCTTTCATTGTATGTTCCATTGTCTCTATTATAGCTCCACATCTAGCACAAGCTGAGTCTCCTGTCACATTTCTATGAAATCTAGTAGTGTTAGTCATTAAATTTCTATGCTCACATAACCAAATGAAATGAATCATTTCGTGAAAGGAGTTTTAGGTTTCAAATCCATTTCTATTTGCCCCTTTCATCTCTCACCTCTAAATTGCGGTTTCTATTAAAATGGTAAGTGACCTCACCATTTTGAGAGAGTAAAATTGGATAAAAATACTTAATTTCAATAAAAAATTAACAAAACAGAGGAAAAAAAGAGTAATGATATTTATCACTGGTGATAATCATCAGGTTGAGTGATATTAGTCCAATATAATATATTTCATACCCCATATTTCATTGGACTTATTATTTAATGACAACAAAGTTGTCACATAGATTGGTAATCATCTAGTAGTGATAAATAACATTATTTAAAAAAAAAAAATCATAATCCCTGCCACCCTATTACTAGTATACTGCTTCATTGCGGTGAGATCCAACAATAGGTTCTATTATGATGATGGATTGAAGTGGTGAACAGATTTTGGAGATGATCGGTGGAGGGAGATGATTGATTGAGGGAGATGGATTGAGGAGGTGAGCAGATTTTGGAGATGATCGAATTAGGAAAATGGATTAAAGTCATCAGCAAATTTTGGAGAAGATGATTTTGTGAGGGGATAAATTGAAGATGTAGTGACACACGGACGTTTAAGTACTGTTTTCTTCTCGTACCAGAAAAATCTCCATACGATCGTGATAAGTAGTGGGTCCTATGAAATGTGTAGAAAAAGTGTAAATTTTTTTATATAAAAATAATATTTGACTAATGTATAAATACTTATAAGTATTTCTAAACATACAATATATTTTTAGTTAATGAAGGCCGTATAAGTATCATGTTCATAAATAGATAAACTGTAGGTTGAAAATCTATTGTACAATTTTCACTATTTTTGTTCTTGCTATAGTTGTTCGTTTTGGCTGGCGGATCAAGCCCATGGGGAAAGTGGTAGGGATGGCAATAGGGCGTGTCCGGGGCAGGTCAGCCCCACCATAAGAAATTTTTTACCTGCCTTCTGCGACCTGCGAATTCGCGAGGTAGGGCGGGTCAATCTTTTGACCCGCCAACCGTCCCACAAATTTTTTTCTTTTTTTATAAAATTGAAAAAAAATAATAAAAAAGAAATAATTTTTTAAAAAATATTTGTAGCAAACAAAAAAAAAAAAATTCAAGAATGGAATTGTAGTGTAATGGTTGAAATTTATAGTTTATAATTTTAATCCGAGTTCGATTCTCTTTAGTCAATTTCTAGCAAAGTTTAAATTTGTATTCTATTTTATGATTTTACAAAAAAAAAAAAAAAAAATCTTGGTGGGCCTTGCCCCACCCCGCCTCGCCCCGCGAACTCTGCGGGGCAGAAAAACCTGCCCTAGACCCGCCTCCTATTACTCAATAAGCTAGGCTAGACTAGGTTAGGCTAGGCTAGGCGGGCGGGCGGGCGGTGGATTTTTTTGCCATTCTTAGAGAGTGGGCTTAAAGCCCACCTATCTCAAAAAGGAAAAAGAAAAATTGTTATGATTTTTTTTTTCATGAGTCAATTTGTGAATTAATTTCGAATTACAATTTTTAAACGTTAAGAAAAGTTCTTCATACCATTTTGAATTATTCACAGCGCACTTCGTAACACGCATTTCAATTTTCAAAACTGTTGTGTAATAAAGTAGCAGTAGCAAGTTAAAAATTGCTAAATGAAATAGGTTTAATAATTTTTCTCAAAGTGGGTGTAAACACCATATATTTCAGTATATTGAATATATAATGATGCTGAACTTATATACAAAGTTTAGAATGATTAATCTAGGAAATACAATATTGCAGGGAAATGATTAGGAAAATATTTAGGGAATAATTAGGATCATATAATCTTGCATAATAAAGAATTGATTTGTTTCCTTAATTATGAAATACAACTATTTGACACTCTCCCTCAAGTTGGAGTATATATGTCGTCCATGCCCAACTTGTTAATTGAGCTGTGAAAAATTCTACCTTTAACTGCTTTGGTGAGGACATCTGCAAGTTGATCTTCAGATTTAACAAATGGTATCATTATCCTCAAGCTTTTCTTTGATGAAATGTCTGTTAACTTTAACATGTTTGGTTCTATCGTGTTGCACTGGATTATGTGCAATGTCAATTGCAGCCTTGTTGTCACAATGTAGTTGCATGACGTGTTTAGGTTCGAATCCCAAATCTATCATCAAGTTTCTAATCCAGAGTAGTTCACATAATCCATATGCCATACCTCTATATTATGCTTCAGCACTTGATCTTGACACCACTTTTTGTTTTTTACTCCGCCAAGTGACCAGATTACCTCCTACAAATAAAATATCAGATGTAGATCGCTTGTCAGAACCTGCCCAATCTGCATCAGTATGACCTTCAACATCTAGATGACCATGGCGTGAGAACATTAAATCTTTTCCAGGAGCTGACTTCAAGTATCTCAGAATTCTGTTCACAGCATCCATGTGAACTTCACTTGGCACGCGTGCATGAATTGGCTCACCACACTCACTGCATATGCTATATCAGGTCTAGTATGTTATAGATATATCAACTTACCCATAAGGCGTTGATATCTTTCTTTGTTGGTGGGAACCTGGTCAGGATATTCACCAAGTTTATGATTTTTCTCCATTGAAGTCTCTACAGGTTGACAAGATAACATTCCAGTTTCAGTCAAAATGTCAAAGGTATATTTTCGTTGTGAAAGAAATATTCCTTGTTCTGAACGAGCTACTTCAATACCCAAAAAATACTTTAGAGCACTGAGGTCCTTCATCACAAACTCACTCTCTAAATAACGTTGCAATGTTGTCTTTTCTTCTGGGTCATTTACGGTAACCACCATGTCATCAACATACACAATAAGGGCAGTGACCTTACATTTTCTATGTTTCAAGAAAAGAGTGTGATCTGAGTTACTTTGCATGTAGCCGAAATTCTTCATTGATTTGCTAAACCTCCCAAACCATGCTCTTGGTGATTGTTTCAATCTATAAAGAGACTTTCTCAATTTACATACCATATTGTTCTGACTTGGCCCTATCTTACATCATGGAGGAGGATCCATATAGATTTCTTCTTCTAGGTCTCCATGCAGGAAGGCATTTTTGACATTGAACTGTTGTAATGGCCAGTCCAGGTTTGCTGCTAAGGATAGAAGTACCCGAAATTGTGTTGATCTTTGCTATCGGAGCAAAGGTCTCACCATAATCAATCCCATAAGTCTGAGTGTATCCTTTTGCCACCAATCTTGCTTTATATCGATCAATGGTGCCATCTGCTTTGAATTTTAATGTATATATCCATGGGCAACCTACTGTTCTTTTTCCTATAGGAAGCGTAGTCATTTCTCATGTGAAACTCTTCTGGAAGGCCTCCATTTCTTCATTCATTGCATGAGTCTATTTGGGGTCTTTCAGAGCTTCCTGCACATTACTTGGAATGGAAACAGTGGATAATTGACATACAAATGACGCACATGACGAAGAGAGCCTATGTAGAGAAATATGATTAATGATAGGGTATTTAACTTTTGCATTAGGTCAGGATCATTGTTGTCTAGGGATCCCCCTAGTTGTACGAGGGGGTAACTGATAACCTGTGCTTTCTGTATGACTCAACTCAGTTAAAGTGTTTGGGTTTGAGTGTTCAGTTACCTGTGGAGAATTTTCAAGACCTGACTGGATGAAAGGAAGTGGCACTATAGGAGAAGTTGCATTATTATTTGAAATTATCAATTCTTGAGGCTCTTGGTCTTGTTGCACTATTGTAGCTGGTGGGTAACTATATCATCCAGTGTTGTCGGAGGCTGTTCAGATACAAGTTGTTTTGAAACTTGGATGATTTGATTCTGAGTATCTTCTGTAAAGATAGAACTCTCCCCCTTGTAGGGGATGCTTAGAATCTCCTCGTAAGTAGTAAAATTCACTCTCATGGAAAATAACATTTACCGTAATGTACAAGGTCTGAGTAGGAAGGTGAAAACACTTATACCCCTTATGAGTATCAGTATACCCTACAAAGACACACTGTAGTGCACACGGATCAAGTTTGCTACGTTGGTGTGGATATACATGAACATAAGCAACACAACCAAAGACACGTGGTTCAAGATTTGAAATGGACGGTATAGGAAGAAGGGTGGTCAATGTCTGAAATGGAGTTTGATATTGAAGAGTACTGAATGGTGTTCTATTGATCGATAAGCACCAGAACATAGAGCCTCTCCCCAAAAATGATGGGGCATGTGGGCCTCAAATAAAGAGGCACGAACAACTTCAAAGAGGTGACGATTCTTACATTCTGCTACACCATTCTGTTGTGAAATATGGGTACATGTAGTTTGATGAACAATACCATTGTGACTCAAAAAATTATGAAGATCATTTTTGACGTATTCTCCTCCATTATCAGATCGAAGTATTATGATTTTCTTATTAAATTGAGTAGCAACGTATTGATGAAATTGTTTAAATTTTGCACCGACTTCACTTTTCTATTTCATGGGAAAAAATCCAAGTCATTCGGGTACAGTCATCTATAAATGTTACAAACCACTTAAAGCCACGAATAGTTGAAACTTTTGACGGTCCCCAAATATTAGAATGAACAAGCATAAATGGCATAGAACTTTTATTTAATCGTAATGGGTGAGAAATACGATGGCTTTTTGCTAAAATGCAAGTTTCACAATGAAAGTCTGTTTTAGTAAATTTAGAAAACAAATCAGGAAATAAAAGTTTCAGATAACCAAATGAAGCATACCCTAATCGTCTATGCCACAACCAAATTTTCTTCATCCTAATGGACTCGTCCCCTCTCACATGATGAGCTTCACTTAATCTTTTACTACAATCTTCTGTTACGTCCATATGATACAACTTTTCCTTTCTAGTACTACATCCAATTACGGTCTTGGTAAGGAGATCCTGAAAAAGGCAATACAATGGCAAAAAACACACAGTACAATTAAGGGAATCAATGATTTGAGGAATAGATAACAAGTCATAGTCAAGTGACGGGACGACTAAGACATGATCTAGACTTAATGATGATGTAAGAGATAGAGACCCTTCTCCTAAAATTGGAGAGGTGGTTCCATTGGCACTGGTAACATATGTTTGACTAGATGGTTTGGTAGAGTGTAACATAGTAAAACTAGATATCATGTGATCAGTTGCACCAGTGTCAATAATCCATGATCTATTACAAGTAAGTGATGGTGTGCAAGAGGAAATACCTGAGGTTGCCAAGTCCTTGGAACCAGATGTACCTGATAAAGGTTCCAATATAGTTTCTTGAGGTGACTCGGCGAATATACATGAGACTCTACTGGAATCCCTCTTTCGCCCTTTGTGAACCCATCATTCTGGATAACCAATGATCTCATAACAACCCTTAATTGTATGGTTTTCTAGTCCACAGTTGGTATACTTCATTGGAGCCCGATTACGAGTAGAGTTAGATTTATGAGTGAATGGCTGAGATTGCTTTAGCTTTGCTGTAACCAAGGCTGTTATTTCAGATGTGACGCCAGCTTCAGACATGGTTCCTTGTCAGTTACTTTCTCTTTTAATATGTGCATAGGTTGCCTCAAGTTCAGGTTTAGGCTCCATCCTCAAAATTTGTCCTCGGATTTGATCAAAATTATTATCCAATCCTGCAAGAAAAACATAAACTCGAAGGCGGTCAATCTCGTTGCATCTAGTTTCAATGTCGATGGATGTTGCATGTTGCTTGGATTTAATTGGTCAAGTTCCTGGAAGATCTTAGTGAGTTCGTTGTAGTAGTTGGCAATAGGTGCTCCATTATGTGTCATTGTGAATGATCTTTTATATAGATCATAAATCTTTGCCTCATCGGAACCATCAAAATATGTTTTCTCGATTGCATCCCAGTCTTACTTGGTTGTGTTATAACGGATAAACCATTTCATCTGATTGGGTTGCATTGCATCAAATAGCCAACTCTTAACTTGGCAATCCAACGCATGCCATTTATTGTATGTTGGGTCTGTGGCTGCAGGTTGGGTAGTATTACCTGTCAATTAGCCATTTTTTTCTCGTCCAGCAATTTTCATCTCTATAACTTGATGCCATAGAGAATAATTATGTTTATCCAATTTGATTCCAATTGAAAAGTTGGAATTATCTCCTTAGATGGTGACAATCTGGGTGGATGGATTAGATTCACTAGCAAGTGATTTTTGAGGTGATATAGATTCATCTTCACCAGCCATGATGATGACTGCACAGAGAAATATGAAAAATTGAAGGTCAAATACAAACGGAATAAAAATCAGTAAGAAGGGCTGAAAAATAGATTTAAAGTTGATTCAAAGCTGGAAGAAAGCTTCAAAGAAATAAGAGAAAAAAAAGGTCAATTCCAATGGAGAAGAACCTTGCTCTGATACCATCTCAAAGTGGGTGTAAATACCATATATTTCAGTATATTGAATATATAATGATGCTGAACTTATATACAAAGTTTAGAATGACTAATCTAGGAAATACAATATTGTAGGGAATGATTAGATGAATATTTAGGGAATATTTAGGATCCTATAATCTTACATAATAAAGAATTGATTTGTTTCCTTAATTATGAAATACAGCTATTTGACAAATTTAATTCGCGACCATCACCTATTTTGACTTATTTTTGAATTATATTTCTTGTACATCGGGGTATGTTCTTGGTATTATTTTGAAGAATTGCGGCCCGCTATGCGACACATATTTTCAAATAAAAAATCGTTAAATGGTGGACTTAAAATAGCTAGTCAAATATGGTTAATTAAAATGAGTTCAACAATCTAATTTTTTTAGTGCTAACTCTAACATCAACTTAAATAAAATTCTATTTGATGTCAATTGATACTCGTCTGACTTAAATAATTAAATATAATGAATTTAGGTCATTACAAGTTGTATATTGTTATTTTTAATTAAATTTGTGAATTGAGAATTTGAGATTTTTAGTTGAATTTGTATATTTTAGTTGTTGTTATTGAGAAGTTCGATCTTTTTGAGGAATCAATAAGGCTTGTTGGGTCCTATTTTTGTCTTTTCGTTTTTCTCATACTGTTGTGTCATCTTAAAAAAATGCAAGTCCTCCCAATTTATTCATTCTGGATCCGCCACTACTTTCGAGTAAGAAATATTTCATCAACACAATAATTTTCCATTTTTTCAACCCTTTCAAACTTATAAAGCCGTTTCTCTTTCTTTTCTCTAAATCTTGAGTATGTTTAATTGTAAATTATGATTTACTTTTTAAACAAGTAAATTGTGATTTACTTTTACTTTTTAAAAGTAAAATTAATTTTATTAGTTAACAAAGTAACTTTAAAATTACGTTTAACAAAAAATAATTTAATTTCTATGAAGTACGGATACTCTTACTAGGAGTGCACGTCTCTACTCATATCCAACATGTATCGTGTCGAACACCGATACTCTTTGAACACTTCAAGACATGTATTCAACACACCACATAGTGTGTCATAAATTATATATCTTTTTAAAATTGGATTATAAAAAAAAAAATTATTAAAATATTTATCGAAAAAATTCAAAATAACATGAGAAAAATGATACGGATGATAGATGTCATTATTTTAGGGATTTGTTTCCTAGCTAAGAAGGAGGATTTTTTTTTTTTTTTAAGTAATTGTTAAAATATATTTTTATAATATACAGTATTTTCATAATAAAAAATTGGCACAGTACTTGTAAAATTAATTTGTTTTGCATTTGTAAATTTTCCTTAATGGTTGAAGAATTTTTCATTTTGACTCGGCAGACATCTCATAAATATATATTATTCAACACTTCCATGAAAAATTCAAGGAAAATAAAAAAAAAAAAAAAATACAGGCTCCCCTTATTTTACAAAATTATGATAAAAATTACAAGAATGTGCACTATATCAATACAAATACGAAAAATAAATAAAGAAAGACAGACTCTTTCTTCTTCTTCTTCTTTTTTAATGAAGCTTAAAATCGCCCATAATTTTCTTGAATATGCTCATCAATTCCTTGGCTGGAGTCCTGTCGGAAGTTTGTGAAACAATTCCATCGTTGCCGGCGAGAACCCTGTACTTGTCCTTTCTGGTAAAGTTGGTGCACTCAAACCCTAATGTTGCAGCCAAGATTCTCTGAACATAATTTGCAACATCATGTGGACTTTTACCAGATGAACATGTTGCTTCGACTGGTAATTGGTTTAAGAACGTTACCTCGTATATTGGTCTAGGGTTCATGAAGAAAAATATAGGGTCCATAGCTTTCCACCCTCTGGCTGTGGTTGCATGGAAAAACCCTACTCTGTAATTCATGGCTACAGGCACAATCCGGTCGGTTAATTCAGCAAAAAGTCCACTGAATCTCAGTAAAAAGGGTTCTCTGCAAGTTGTGCCTTCTGGGCAGACGACTAAATCTCCTTTTTCGAGTTGCCGTTTGATTTTCTGAGCGTCGACATCTCGGATTCTTGTTAATCGGACGGTGGGAATTGGGGATAGGATTTCAGATAATCGCGAAATGGAATATGTCAAGGCGGGGATTCTGCGGTGGAGGACGGAGGAGAGGACAACCGGGTCCATTAAAGTTCTGTGTGTGCAAACGAAGAGGACGCCGGAGCTGCCAGGGGCGGCAGGGGGAGGAGGGGTGCCTTTAACCACAACCTGGCCTCCGAAAACGGGGGCCATTCGGGGTATAGCCCACATCGGAAGCACAAGGCCAACCAAAATGCGTATTGTTGCAAGTACAATTCCAAGAGGGATCCATAAGAGGATTAGGAGGGCGGCTGATGGCGTAGGACGCTTTGCTAACCGGCCGTCATGAAAAATTACCGGCAGGGGGCGGATGATGTGGTGGAGGTCGTGCTTTTTTGCGGTGGTGAACGGTGGATGCTGCTCTTCCTGTTCATAAGGAAAAACATTTCAATCTTTGTTATGAGTGGATAAAAAATAGATAAAAATTATGTTGTACGACAAGACGTATGGATAAAAATGATATTTAATCCGCTTATAATTAAGATTTATAAAGATCTTAACAAACATCTAAACTCACCTTACAGATGGATAAGAATAATGGACCGGAACCAGATGGAGGCCTTCCTAGTCCTAAATTAGGTTGTTCATCACCAAATAATGCACCAATACTCCTAGTGATTGAATCAAAATCATCTTGAATAAAACCAGTTGCCAATCCAAATCTGTTCTCGGAGAGTTCGCTCCCGATCACATCGTCTGCACGTAAATGCTCCTTTACGAACCTCTCGACCATGATCCTAGGCGTTTTGGTAACGACAACTCTCTTATCATACGAGCTGAATATCCTCCATGCCTCCATGTCGATATCATCGAAATAAAATTTAGGCAAAACAGCTCTAGACACCGCTTCAATTTCCAACATAGGTACCCCGGCTGTCGCAACAAAAATCGTCAACCTAAGACCAGCATCCCCTTTCCCACAAATTTTCAGCAACCGAATCACCGGCCATAACATCAACAACAATGCGAATCGAACCAGACCCGATGCCTCGAATGCTATCAACATGAAGTAGGAAAAAGGATCAGGATCATTCAAAAGAGTCCCTTCAAGCTCAGCTACAACAGATTCCATAACTGGGATTGTAGATCTCTTATCTTTAGTATAAATATTAATTTTCACTAAACATGAAATGTATCAAAAATTGTGATTGGTTTTTGGATAAGGATTTACAAAGGATATAAGGATTGTAAGATGAAGGTAGATTGACTGTTGTGTAATGAAAGAATTAGGCTGTTTATCTGTTCACAACTAACAAACATGCATGTTGGCATATTTATATTAAAATCTGAGTCCCTTTTTATGTTTTTCTTAGGTGGATATATCTATAAAGAAATCAAAGGATTGTACGCCACCTTATGCATGAAAAAATAGATTACTTAACCTCAACAACTTAGTCAAAAAAATTAATATAATCAAGAATCCACGTGTCCAACAAAATATATGTCTACTGTGTCAAATTTAGGTTACTTACTAATAACCCTAGCCGTATTTTGTGTGTGTAATAAACTGTAGATATATAATCTTTATGAACTAGTGATTCAAGAGATTCCACGTTTGTGTTTAGGGTTTTTTCTGGTTTCACCTTGGGAGCATTTTATTCATTTAGGTCTAAAAATATTCATGTCTTTCGTCACCCACATGTACAAGTTTGATTGATCTCCTTCAATAATTCTCTGATTTTTTTTTTTTTTTTTCCATTTTTTGTCTTTTGAAATGTGTCAAGATTGCATTGCCTAACGTGTAATGGTTGATGCACATGTATGCAGGGGCGGATTCAGGATATTTTGGAGAGAGGAATATTATTTTTAAAAAAAATTATAATTCAAAAATTAATTTTTTCCGGAGCAAAACTAGACTACAGTCCGATCTCACCCCTATTTCGTCCTTGCATGCATGTTATGTCACATTTGGTTAGTTGATCTAGACAATACGGTACAATCGAGTCTAATTCTGTTGCATATCAAACATGTTCTCATGCAGTAGATCTTTTGAAGACACTTGGGGTTTTTTTGCTTTTATTTTTTTTCTTGTATTTTTCAAAATCTACTATCGTTCATTCAAAACCTTTGTAATTCATGGGATTATGTATTTAGATTAAACTACCTTAAAAAAAACGTATTTAAGATATTTTATTTCCAATTCAGGTTCATATTACACTGATTTGTTGAATAAACCATTCAACTCATGTTTGAATTAACATTGTGACATTGTAAGAAATTTGGAGGTTATATATATCATTGGGAAACCAATTAATTCGATGATTTTTTTATACAAATACTCAATTACTTCATACTTATTTTCTATTAATGTGGGTACAAGAACTGCTAAAATAAAAATAAAAAATACTTGTAAATTCTGTACGCTATATTTGACACCTATGTCACGACCCAAATTTTGCTCGGAAAAAAAAAAAAAAAAAAAATTCATGCTGACACAATTAAATGCCCGTTTGGTTTTACTAAAAATCAATTTTTTAACAGACTTTGATAAAAATTGATGAAATGTGTGAATGAAAAGTTGATAAAAATTGTGAGATTCTTGAAATGTATGGTTAAAATTAATTGTTGATTTTGACTTCAACTTTTTTATCAACTTTTTATACAAAACCAAACAAATCCTTACATATTTAAGAAGTTAAATTAAACAAAATAAAAGACAAATATATAACACGTCTATCTTCTTTAATTAATCGGGTCTATTTAGTCTAACATGTACTTAGCGTTTAGAGTCATGGATGGACAAGAAAAAATTGCAAATTAACAGAACAAATTTTATATTCAATTGGCTGGAAACTTGCTCTTGAAAGTCAAAAGTAGGTTAGAATTTACAAATTTGCTTATGTTTACACTTTAATTTTCCTTTGAAAGTTGCAAGATAAAGATATGCTTTATTTTCTATAAAATATATGGCTTTGGTTGCTCAACCTAGAAGGGAAAATTATATTGTTGGTCCTCAACCTATAAGCTTTGTAGCAACTTGATCTCCAATCTATTAATTTCGGCAGAGTGGTGGTTGGCGGCAGTGCAAAGGAGGTGTAGATGGCTGGGAAAGATGACTCCCATTTCCATTTATTTTTCTTTTATCCAAATTACCCCTCAAAATATCACGTGTGAGGTGCATATACTTGTTTAATGCCGATGTTGACATAGAACATCCAGTGAGGACCAACGCCAGAGTCAAACTAATAGGTTGAAAATGACGCTGAACCAAATTGTTACAAAGCCAAATCGGTGGGGACTAATACTGTAATTTTTTTGAAAAACCAAAAAAAAATTTATAGCAACTGAACTTAGAGCTTTTCTGTACTCTGTACCCATTTTTTTGGACAAAAAGTGGGTTTTTTTCAGTTTTTTTTTTTTTTACTTTTGAAACCAAATGTGACTGAAATAACTAAATTGTTTCTTCATTTGAAAAATGTCTTTCCTCCGTCCCATGAAGATGTAATTCCACTTTTTTTTTCCACACATATTAAGAAAACTTATTTAATGTAATTGAAATTATAAAATTTCACACAATTCTCCCATTATACCCCTATTTAAGTTAAATAGAAATAAAAAATAGATATATATATATATATATATATATAGAGAGAGAGAGAGAGAGAGAGAAAAAAAAAAACATTAATGAAAGTTTAGAGAGAAAATTATATAGATAAAGAGAATTACATTGGAAAAAGAAAAAGTAAATAAAGTGTGTAGAGATATATTTTGGTTGATAACAATATAAATTAAATAGGAGTATATTAGGAAAAATAAAAATTTAATATATCCCTTGTGAAAGTAAGTAGCTTTATAATTTGGATTTATAAATAAGGAAAAATAGTTACATCTCTTTTGTGAAGCGGAGGAAAGAATAATTTTGATAAAGCGACAATTTGATCATTTCACGGCATTCGTTTTTATGCCTATTAATTATGTACCTCTTAATTAAGCTTCTCTTAGAAGCATTTGTTCACTTTCGTTTCTGAAATTCAATTGGAAACTTGCTCGTGAAAGTCAAAGTAGGTTAGAAGTTTTCCTTTGAAACTTGCAAGTATTCTAAATTGCACAACCTTCTTCATAAAAATAAGAGAAAACTATACTATTGATTATCGACTTATTGTTTAATGCTAAGTAAAAATTGAGCTTTTAACATTTAAAAATGAACAAATTCATCCTCGACCTTCTCCTATAATTATATAATAAATTCTCAACACATGGTCTTCACATATTTAATTTTATGTTGTTAGATTTTGTTTTTAAACTCTTAAAGTTTACTTATGAAGGGCACCAAAATCTACCATCGTGGCTAATTATAGATTTTGGATGGAGGAGATTAAGAAGGTTTCAAAAGATGCATATAAGTGGTTAATATGGATAGCCCCGACACAATCGAATGATTCTCATTTCTTTACAAAATTCAAGAGTGACATACTTTTGAATAACATTTGTGAGTAATTCAATAAGATCATCTTAGAAGATTGGGATAAATCTATTTTGACGATGTTGATAGACATCCAGATTAGCTTTATAAAAAGGATTCAAGTTAGGACAAACAAGACGATGAACTTTGTTTCCTAAGATTGAAAAGAAGTTGACCAAAAACATTGCAATGGCAGATGAGTGTAAGGTAGACTAGTCATGATGATCTCAGTATTATGTAAAATGTGCATCTGGAGAATTTGTTGTTGATTTGTAGACCCACAGTTATGCATGTAGGAGAGAATTGACAAGCATCCCATGTGCACGTGCATTTGTTGCTATGAAGGATCACCCAATGAAGTTTGTGCACTATTGCTACAGTTAGAAACATATTTGAACTGTTACGAGAATATTGTCAAACCCATCAATACAAAAAAAAGTTGTGGCATGTGGTTGATCGCCCAGCTCCCTCCCAGGATGTTATATACCTAAGGGAGCAAAAAGCAAACGAAAAGGGAAAGACAGTTAGAAGATGTCATTTCTATACTCGAATAAAAAGAAAGGTGCGGCGGAAATGACCTGCACTGTTTGTTGATTAACATGCTACAATATGATGTTAGAAGTGATGCACCAGTCGAGGTAATTCATTTAACTTTTCTTTTAAATCTGTAGTACATATTACCTGCAGCATATCTCTTTCATGTCATTCTGTTTGCCCTTTTAACACGATTGGTATGACAATACTACAGCCATTCCCATTCGAGATAGGTCAAGTTAGAATGTTAGATGGATGTCTACTAAAAATTGCTTCACTTCTTACAATACTTGGATTGCTTAAGTTAGTACATGTTTGAAATTGCTGAAATTATTTTTTAAGTACTTATAAGTCGTGAGTCATATGAATGTGTAAATAATAAGTAAATATTAAGTTTAGATCCTACTAAATGTGTAGATAAAAAGTGTGTTTGACCAACTTAAATTATAATTTAGTTGTTTATTCATAAGTTAGTTTTTCTATCATAGAATAAGCTGGTTCTTTAGAGAGCCAAATGAATGATATACGACCAGGTGCAAACTCCATGCCTATACCTATACATGGGATATGTTTGAAGAATATGAAGTGCATGTTTAGTGTGGATTATAAACCAAAAAATAGTTTATTTGAGCCAGTTTTTTTTTATGTTTCAAACCAAATAAAGTATGAAATGACAAAATTGTCCTTAATCAAAAAAATGTTAATTCACATGATTAAGGACAATTTTGTCAATTTACACTCTATTTGATTTGAAAAGTAAAATAGTGGCTCAAATAAATCATTTTTTGATTTATAATCCACACCAAACTTGCACTCAATAGGATTGGACCACTACCATCTAATGCACTTTGGCAGTTCAAGGAGTGGCAGCAGCTAAGGACATTCATGTTCAGACAAAAAGCATTGCATTGACTCTCTGGAGGAAGATTTGCAAAAACTTCAAGCTGAAGAAAATTTAAAGAGGGCAGCAATGGTTAGAAATAAAAGAATGGTGAGAGGTTCATTGTCGCAAGGGTCGAGCTCGACCCGTCCAAAAAAATAGAGCCTGGACCGGCCCGTGGCTCGTGGGCCACATGGGCCGAGCCACATGTAATTTTTTTGAGTTTAAAAGGTTAAAAAAAATTATGATAAAAATTTATGATCCACGGACGAATCCACGGGCCGGCTCGTGGATTTCACGGGCCGAGCCTAGCTCGGCATGGGCCCATCGTTAGACGAGCTCAGCCTATAATGGGCTGGGTTTTCACGGGTGGCCTGACCCTTTTGCCATCCCTACCATTTACTGCACCTGGAACAAAAAGCAAGTGAAGTCATTGTGTAATTTATTTTTGTTATGCACTTAGATCATTTTCAAGCCAGAACTCATGTCATTTTTCGGCAATGGACAACTTCATTATTATGTTTTATTTTGGAGAACGCTAAAGCCTGGGATAATTAAACTTATTTTTTATGGTATGTCAAAGTTTGTTTTTGCAAAATTAGTCTTGGGGCTAGGATACTTAAACTTGTTTTCTCAAGGGTATACTTTTTCAATGTTATGTTTTATAAATTGTAGCTCAAACCATATAAAAGATTGGTCCTTAATCTTTCTTTGTAGAAGCATGGTAAGATGAATTGTGATCTTAATTTTACATAAGTTTAGCATATAAACATCCAATTACTATAAGCAAGGCATCTTAATAACATTTTAGATACGTATCATACACTAAATCATAACACAAACTACAACATACAACTAACTACACCATAAAACACATTATAACATGCAATAGATGGTCTATGATGCATTTTATCAAGCACTACACAAACAAAAAATCATTACAGCTGTTTTTCCCAACTCCATGATTGAATTACTCTAAACACTTCTACTGATATAGAGCCTAATTAGTCATAAACTAGAAGAGTCCAAAGCCAAACTTATAAAAAGTACAGCTCCACTTCAATTGGCTTTTTTCATTGTGATTGTTGTTGGAGTTTCGGAAAACTCCATTAGTAAAAGACTTATATTGAGGACGAGGATGAGGAAGAGGATCAACCCAACCAAAAAAAATTGTATGCATCTGGACGCCCATAGAATTTGCATCCACGAAACCTTCTGTCATGGTTGTTTTCAATCTTTTGAGCTAGGATTTCTCTGCAAAGGCACATTGTGACTTCTGCGATTTGGGAAAAACCTGATGAATGCAGCATTTTGAAGACAAAGACAAGATTTGGGATTAAGGTTTAAACTTAGGTTGATTGTGATTGACTTGGGAATGAATTTGGAGACTTACATTTGTAAAGGCGTGAGTTCCTTCCAAAGTAGAGATGGAAAAAAATATGTTTAATCCGATACGCGCGGGCCTTGTCCCGAAAAGGGCAGGTATAGCCCGATTAATCGGGGTTTTGGGTCGGAGACGGGGCAATGGAAGCTGCCCCAGGTCGACGACAGGTAATAGTGTTCCCGCCCCATTAGTGTTGGTAAAAATATAAGTAAATAATTTATATTCTTTTTTTTTATTTAATAACCATGTGCATAAAATTGAGCAGAGTAACGGCTTACTTGAATAATTGAACAAAAATTAAATGTTGGTCGAGACAAGAGTTCGACTCTTTGTCCTTAAGACGATAATGCTCCGCACTAATGCTAACGGTTATCCGGCACTTGTCTCCCAAGATACAACGATATCATATTATAATAGAAGCATTTCAAATTACAATACCAACGAACCTACTAGAGTTTTGAACTATTTGAACAAAAATTGGAATGCAGAAAAATATTCGGGACTAAAATGGAGAACACTGAATCGTGCATGAAGCAAAGAATATTAAACTGCAGAAGAAGATGAATTTTGAATGAAAATTTCTAGACATTGGGGACCTATTTATAGTTGTTGGAAAGTTGTGTCCCAAAAGGCATAACTTCTGAAAGGTTATATCTTAAAAGACATAGCCCATCTATTCGGACAGACATGTCTGTCCAGACAGATTCTAGAAGCATGACACATGGCGCATTCTAAAGAAGTTGATTGAATTGCCACGTGACGCAATCTGAGAGTTTTGAAATAAAAGTTATATACCTTCTTGGACTTGACCCGTGACCTATAACCCACCCATGACTCACGACCCGAGGCCGAGTCCCGACTCGGTCAAGCGGACGGGGGCGGATGGCATGCTTCTAGGCTTTAGCCCAACCTACTAGCATATAGGTCTCCTCCCGCTAAAGACAATTGGTACCTATTGGTGCCCAAACCCAATTGTGCAACTTGAGCTATTTAAGGTGGCCATTTTGCTTCTATTTCACCAATGTGGGATTGGAATAATCATTATTTTTCAATTTCAACATTTTCTTATTTAAGCGGCATACTTTGGAATTAATTTTTCATTCACCCAAAACTGGTTTTAAGAAACTAAATATACTACGTTATTCTACTCGCAGAGCAGAACAAATTTGGCCAAAGAAATTCCTGTTTCCAACCACGGGACCACTTAATTAATTGGTCAAAACCATTTCTATAAAACCAATTTTTCCAACAATCTCGCACATAAATGAAATTAACGAGACAGATGAAACAGACACTTCAGAGAGATCAAGTAGAAAGCTATTGCATCGGGAAAGGTACCTTGTGGGTTTGAACCTTCCGTAGTAAAATAATATCGAGTTTACTTGGCTAACCAATGAACATGATGTTTTGAACTGTTCAGCCGTTTGTATAAACTAAGACAATAATATTCACACAATAACCTTCTTAACATTTTCAATTCTCACGGTTGTGTTCATTTTGGCCCTGAACAACTTGTTGACATATGATTAACTTTAAACCTTAATGTTTTGATTATAACAAACAAATTGGTTATGTTTACTAACAATCTACTTTCAAGCAATATTCAAGGCACTACAAATCGAACTCTCATACCTTGTCATGATCAAGTCAAAATCAATTCAAGAGTTCAAGTTTCTCAAAGATCCGAAATTCAATATTCAAGATCAAGAATGAAGAATAGATCTTTAGATGAAATTGTAAAGGTATTAACCCTTTAATTCTTAGCAATTAAAATGAATGAAAGCTCAAAATATTTTTATGCACAAAACATATGTCATTATTACTTGCATAAAATATTTTATCAAAGCCAAAAATTATTTTTCAAAAGCGTGGAAACGGTCATCCGTTTGGTCATCCGTTTTGATCATCCGTTGAAACCGGTCGACCGCTTTACATGAACCGTCGATCGCTTGACCGACACTTTTCAAAAAGTGTCTGCTTGATTTTTACAACATCGGCTAATTTCGACCAATCGACCGGCCGACCGTTTGGTCATCCGTTTGGTCATCCGTTTGGTCGAAAGTGACGAAAATTCATCTCTATAAATACCATTTCATTTATTATCATTCAACAACACTTACAAGAGCATTTATAGAGAGAATCATATTGAAAACATCATTCAAAGCTTCATTGCATTCATATCTTCAATATCTCTCTTTGAAAACTTTGTTTGATTAAATCAAACTTTTGATTCATCTTTCTCAACAAAGTTTTCTTCTAACACTGAGCTTTCCTCATCAATTGCTATTCATTAAAGTGTTAGTCTCTCTTAGAGCTAAACTTGTATCCATCATCCATCTAGAGAGAAATACTCAAATCAATCTCTTTATTTATTTGGGTCATATTGAGGTCCCTTGAAAAGCTCAATATTGTAAAAGGATCGGTGCTCCTTGCTTGTAAGTCACCGGATACATTGTAAGGGTTTGGATTGCACCATAAGTCAATCAAAATAGTAGAAAGGCCGTGCTCGTGTTGGAGAGCTTGGTAACGGGGGACGTAGATCATTGGTTGGATCGAACCTCCATAAAAATCGTTTGCACTCTCTCCTCTCTTTTATTTATATTGTGCTTATATTATTGTAAATCTATTTTTATCTCTTAAATATCATTTTTGAGAATATTTTTCGAAAAGTTTGAGAAAACCAATTCACCCCTCTTGGTTAGTTATTCTTGGACTATCAATTGGTATCGAGCAAGGTGCTCATTTTTTTTTTTACACAATCTTGAGTAATGGCTAACTAAAATTTTCAAAACCTTGAAGGTCACTCTACAAATTGTCCTCCTTCTTTAATGGCTCCTACTACAATTATTGGAAAACTAGAATGATGATTTATATTCAATCAATTGATTATAACATTTGGGAAGTCATCGAGTTTGGTCCATATGTGCCTACAAAAATTATCAAAGTTGATGATAAACCGGACCAAACTATTTCTAAGCCTAGAGAAGAATATGATGAAGAGGACAAAAGAAAATTGTCTTTGAATGCTAGAGCCAAAAATTTACTTTATTGTGCTTTAGACAAAAATGAGTTTAATCGTATTAGCACATGTGATTCCGCATATGATATTTGGCATGCATTAGAGATAACTCATTTAGGTACCAACAAGGTTAAAGAAACCAAAATAAATCTTTTGACAAAAGATTTCGAAAATTTCTTTATGAAACAAGATGAACCTATTGTTGATATGATTACTCGTTTCACCGATATTATTAATGGCCTTAAGGGCTTTGATCGAAAATTTACTAACGGTGAACTTGTGAGCAAAATGCTTAGGTCTTTATCGGAAGATTGGAACTCCTTGAGGATGTTGATAGAGAATACAAAAGATATCAACACTTATCCATTGGAGGAGCTAGATGGAACATTGATGACATATGAGCTCAACAATGCCGAAACAAAGGAGAAAACAAGGAGAAGCAAAGAAGAGATGAAGGAGCTTCCAAAGAAGCAAATTGCTTTGAAATCAACAAATGATGAAGGTTCATCCAACACAAACTTGAGTGATGAAGAACTTGATGACTTAGTTCTTCTTGTCAAGAAATGGAGAGGATTTCGAAACAATAGGCGATTTCAAAAGAAAGAAGACAAAAGTGAAGAAAAGAACAAAAAGATCATATGCTATGATTGTGACAAGCCCGGTCACAAGAGGACCGAATGCCCAAACAAGAAGAAGTTCAACAAAAGAAGGCACTTCAAGCTACATGGGATGATAGTGATGAAGATGATCAAGAAGATGATGAAATTCAAGAAGAAATCGCTAATATGTGCTTCATGGCTATTGAGGATGAGGTAAGTACAAACAACAATGACTCTTACATTGACTTATCTACCTCTTATGATGAAATTCTTGAAGAATTTGAGAAACTTATGTCAAAATACTCCATTCTTAACAATAAACACTCTTTGTTGAAAAAGGTAGTCAAGAAGCTTTTTATTGCACAAAAGGACTTTGAAAAGGAAAAGGATGATCATAAGTCCTTGATTAAAGAAAATGTTTTATTGAAAGAAAAAGTGGTTGATTTAACAAGCATTATTCATAAATTCACCCAAGGAAAGAAAAACTTTGAATTAATGCTTGGTGAGCAAAAATGTGTGTTTAATAAAGGAGGAATTGGATATAAACTTCTCTTGAAACAAAAATCCCTTAAAACCATTTTTGTAAAATCATCCAACTTTTCTCAACAAAACATCACATGTAGTTTTTGCAAGAAAGATGGTCATGTTGCTTATAATTGTTTGACTAAAAAGAAACTATACTTTGAGAAGAAACATAAGTGGATAAAAGAATCCACAAGCACTAACTATCAAGGACCCAAACTTATGTGGGTACCAAAAATTAAAAATTAAAATTATTTTTGTAGGTACCACAAAAGGTCAAGAGCAATTGGTTCTTGGATAGTGGTTGCTCGAAACATATGACGGGAGATCGATCATTACTATCAAATTTCAAAAGAAAAGATGGAGGTCATGTGACTTTTGGAGACAATGCCAAAGGAAAAATCATAGGCATTGGAAATATTGGTAATCGTTCTTCTCCTCTATTGAAAATGTTTTATTAGTTGATAACCTCAAACATAACTTACTTAGTATAAGTCAATTGTGTGATAAAGGTTATCTCATTAAATTGATTCTTCCAATTGCCTCATTGAGGATGCTATATCTAAAGAGGTATTGTTTATGGGGAGCGAAGCAAAGATGTTTACATCATATCAATTGAATTTGAACTTGAAAAGGAAATAAAATGTTTTTCAAGAATAAAGGATGATTCTTGGCTATGGCATAGGAGATTAGGTCATGCTAGCATGGACTTACTTTCAAAAATCTCCAAAAATAACTTTGTGAAAGGGTTGCTAAATATAAAGTTTGAAAAAGATAAAATTTGTGATGCTTGTCAATTTGGAAAACAAGTAAAGAGTTCTTTCAAACTTAAACAACACTCTTCTACTTCAAGACCTTTGCAACTTCTCCACATGGACTTATTTGGACCATCTAGAACCGCTAGTTTAAGTGGAAAACATTATGCATTTGTTATTGTTGATGATTTTCAAGATTTACTTGGGTCATTTTCTTGAATTTAAAAGATGAAGCCTTAAATGCGTTTAAACATTTTTGCAAAAGAGTCCAAAATGAAAAGGATACACCATTACCACAATTAGGAGTGATCATGGTGGAGAATTTGAAAATATAGCCTTTGATGAGTTTTGCAAATCCAATGGATATGAACATAATTTTTCGCTCCTAAAACTCCTCAACAAAATGGTGTAGTAGAAAGGAAGAATCGAACATTGCAAGAAATGGCTCGGACCATGTTGAATGAAAACAATTTACCAAAATACTTTTGGGCAAGCCGTAAACACTTCATGTTATATCTTAAATAGAGTTTTGGTAAGTTGAAAGAAAACCAAAACTCCATATGAGCTTTGGAAAAATAGAATTCCTAATATCGGATATTTTAAAGTTTTTGGTTGCAAGTGCTTTATTTTAAACACAAAAGAAAATTTGGGAAAATTTGATCCAAAATCCGATATTGGAATTTTTCTTGGATATTCATCTACTAGTAAAGCTTTTAGAGTTTTCAACAAAAGAACTTTAGTAGTTGAAGAATCTATGCATGTTGTTTTTGATGAAACTAACTCCTCTATACAAGAAAAAGTTATTGATGATGAAGATTTGGAAATCCCATTTGAACAACTAAGTGTTCAAAATCAAGACAAAGGGAATCCAAATAACATTGAAAGTCAACATGAGGAGGAAACAAGTATGCAACAAAATGATGAAGAACATCATGAAGATCCCAACACTTCATCATTACCAAAAGA
Organism: Forsythia suspensa; assembly: GCA_023638005.1. Lineage (NCBI taxonomy): Eukaryota > Viridiplantae > Streptophyta > Magnoliopsida > Lamiales > Oleaceae > Forsythia > Forsythia suspensa. The sequence goes on from CM042666.1 coordinate 34,948,102, forward strand.
ATGGAGGTTTGTCCCATCTCACCCAAAAGATCTCATCATTGGCGATCCATCAAAGGGGTAAGCACAAGAAATTCTTCTAGAAATTTTCATAACAATTGTGCATTTCTTTCTCAAATTGAGCCAAAGAACTTTAAAGAAGCCGAGTTTGATGAATTTTGGATCCTAGCTATGCAAGATGAACTAAATCAATTTGAAAGAAATCATGTTTGGGATTTAGTTGCTAGACCAAATTCACAAACCGTAATTGGCACAAAATGGGTTTTTCAAACAAACGAGATAAAATGGTATAATTGTGCGTAACAAAGCTAGATTAGTGGCTCAAGGTTACAATCAAGAAGAAGGCATTGATTTCAAGAAACTTTTGCCCCCGGTTGCTAGATTAGAATCAATTCGCATGCTTCTTGCTTTTGCTTGTCATAAGAATTTTACTTTATTTCAAATGGATGTCAAAAGTGCATTCTTGAATGGAGTCATTCAAGAAGAAGTTTTTGTTGAGCAACCACCGGTTTTAAAAATCATAAGTATCCGGACAAAGTTTTCAAATTTAGAAAAGCTCTTTACGGTTTAAAACAAGCTCCTAGAGCATGGTATGAGAGATTAAGTAAATTTCTCTTATCAAATAGTTTTTAATGGGTAAAGCGGATACTACATTATTTATAAAACCAAAAGAATGATATGATAGTTGTTCAAATTTATGTTGACGATATCATTTTGGTGCTACTAACATTTCCCTATGTGAAGAATTTTCTAAGTGCATGAGTAGGGAATTTGAGATGAGCATGATGGGTGAACTCAAGTTCTTTCTTGGTCTCCAAATCAAACAAACCAATGATGGAATATTCATTAGTCAAACTAAGTATATCTTGGATATGCTCAAAAGTTTGAAATGGAAGACTTGAAGCCAATGAACACTCCAATGAGCTCATCAATCAAACTAGATAAAGACGAGCAAGGTACTTCCGTTGATGTAACAAAATATCGAGGTATGATCGGATCCTTCTTTATTTAACCGCTAGTAGACCCGATATTATGTTTAGTGTATGCTTATGTGCTAGATATCAATCTAATCCTAAGAATTCCCATCTTAGTGCCAGAAAAGCGCATTTTCCGTTATCTTAGTGGAACTAGATCTTTAGGTCTTTGGTATCCCAAAGAAACTCATTTTGATTTACTTAGCTATTCGGATGCCGATTGGGCGGTTGCACAATTGATCGTAAAAGCACTAGTGGAACGTGCCATTTTCTAGGCTTTGCTTTAGTTTCATGGTTTAGTAAGAAACAAAATTCCGTTGCCTTGTCAACCGCCGGCCGAATATATCTCCGCCGCTAGTTGTTGTGCTCAAATCCTATGGATGAAGCAAACTCTAAATGATTATCACATTTCATTTGAAAAGTTCCTATTATGTGTGATAATACTAGTGCGATCAACTTATCAAAAATCCCGTTTTGCATTCTCGCACCAAACACATCGAGATTAGACATCACTTTTACGAGACCATGCACAAAAGGGAGATATAACTTTGGAGTTTGTAAACACCGAAAAACAATTGGCGATATTCTCACAAAACCATTAGCACTTGAAAGATTTTCTTACATTCGGCGAAATTTAGGTATAATTGATGAATGTGAAATATGTGGCTAACTCCTTATATTTTCTATGATTGATTGCATTTTATGTGATAAATATGTTTCAAAATTATTTGACAAAAGATCAAATCCATGATTTTTATAAATTTTGCAAAACTTGCCCAAACGGACGACCGTTTTATAAACCGGACGTCTGTTTTCATGTCAAACGGATGAACAATTGTTCAAACCGCTTTGATCATCCGTCTAACCGAGATTTTTGCAAAAAATTAAAAGTTTTAACGGTCAACCGTTTCATTTTAACGGACGTCCGTATTATTTTAAACGGACGACCTTATGTCATCCGTCTAATCATCCGTCTCGAACAGAATTTGAACTTCAAAAATTCGATCAAAACGGTCGACCGTTTGAGTGTTCCGGTCGTCCGTAATAGCGAAATCGTGGTTTTAAGTTGGATATTTTTCAAATTTCTTCATTCCAACTTCGCGCGAACTTACGGTTTTCACTCCCAATCTCTTCCCATTCACCAATCATCCTAAAATCTTTCCATTTTACACTCAAAATCAGAAAACCCATATCTTTTTTACACCAAAAACCGAAAAATCCCCAATTTTTATCCATCAATTTTACCCTTTCCACCCAAACGGACGATCTCTAAACCCTAGGCTCCAAATCCGTCTTCAAAATCATGCCTCGAGTGAAAATGGCAGCCAAACGACCTAGAAGGGATAGGCAACCTACTCCATCATCTGAAGAAGAGGATTCTCCCTCGGAAATTCGGATTGCCAAATGTCCCGTCCTCATCGATAAGAACGTGGACCTTGCCTCTTTTACTTTTGAAGCCCCTTCCTTTCATATAGAGGATCTTTTCATAGGTATGGGTTGGGTTGGCATTCTCACGTTGAATGACAAAGTTTACCCTTCCATTGTCAAAGATTTCTATAAAAATATGTCTTCCTCTCCAAGGTCAGAAATTTCTTGTCTAGTTCGAAATAAACAAATAAGAATCACTCAAGACTTAATTCGATCACTTCTTCATCTTGAGGAAGGCGGTATTCGCATGTACACCACAAAACAATTCCTCATACTCAAGATTACGACCCAATCGCGACTGTTGTCATGTCACCGCAAAAGCAATTTGAAATTGCCGTCCGTCTTCGCACGAACCAACTTACTCTTCCATGTCGAGTCCTCCATAACATCATCGCACATATTATTGTTCCTCGTAAAGGTCACTTAGATGAGGTTAATCACTATGATGTTTTTCTTCTCGACTCTATCCTCCGTGGGCGTAAACTTGATTTTCCATACATAATGATCCAACACATGTCATCCGTCCTTAACGGCACTAGGACTAAGGGGCTTCCCTACGGAATGTTTCTCACTAAGATTTTTCAACATTTTGAAGTTTCCTTCCGTAACTCGGTTTGCCACTCTTCCCAAACCCACCGACACCATCAATATTCTTACCCTTCGCCCGTATGAAAATCGTCAAGGAAAATGGGCAATGGGTGGCAAAAAATCCAAGGATTTGACGATGAGTCCGGCCCTCGACTTTGCCATTTGAGGATGAGGAAGAAATGGACGAAGGTGGCAATGCCGAAGATGCTCACCTCTGCGGCGACCCCGATCATCTCAAAGGCCGTCGTCCTCTCACCTCCGGCTTCAACGAGGACCGCTTTAATCTTCTTAATGGCCGGATCGATTCACTTGCATCTACCGTCGATGGCCTACAACATGCCGTGAGTGACCTAAAAAATACCGCGGCTAGCATTCAAACTACGGTTGGTAGACTGCAAACTTCGGTAGACGGCATCACATCCTTGCTTCATGCTCTTCACTCCTGTCTCGGCACCGGATTTCCTCCGCCTCCTCCTCCGGAGATCTAGATTATATATATATATTTTTTTTTGTTTTGCAAACGATCACTGTTTATGTATTTTTTTTTTTTGCCATCTTGAACTTTGTTTATCTTTACCTCCATGGATGACGTATTACAACTTTTGTTTTACCTTAAATGTTTCGGTTATGTCTTTTGCTTATGTCAAAAGGGGAATATATGTGATGTGAGATGGATATATGTGATGTGAGATGGACTTGAAATTTATTCTATATTGTGATGAAAATTTGATATTATTTGACAATCAAATTGGACATTTGATATGTATGATAAAATTTAGCAAATCAAATGAAAATGATATAATGTAATACAAATTCATCAAATCATGTTTACTTGAAAAGAAAGGGGAATATATATGCTTTATTGTATCTTATTATTCTATATTCTCACATTGTTTGTCATAATCAAAAGGGAAAATTGTTGACATATGATTAACTTTAAACCTTAATGTTTTGATTATAACAAACAAATTGGTTATGTTTACTAACAATCTACTTTCAAGCAATATTCAAGGCACTACAAATCGAACTCTCATACCTTGTCATGATCAAGTCAAAATCAATTCAAGAGTTCAAGTTTCTCAAAGATCCGAAATTCAATATTCGAAAATCAAGAATGAAGAATAGATCTTTAGATGAAATTGTAAAGGTATTAACCCTTTAATTCTTAGCAATTAAAATGAATGAAAGCTCAAAATATTTTTATGCACAAAACATATGTCATTATTACTTGCATAAAATATTTTTATCAAAGCCAAAAATCATTTTTCAAAACTGTGGAAACGGTCATCCGTTTGGTCATCCGTTTTGATCATCCGTTTAAACCGGTCGACCGTTTTACATGAACCGGTCGACCGTTTGACTGACACTTTTCAAAAAGTATCTGTTCTGATTTTTTGCAGTTCAACGGCTAGTTCTGACCAATCTGACCGGTCGACCGTTTGGTCATTCGTTTGGTCATCCGTTTGGTCAGAAAGTGACGAAAATTCATCTCTATAAATACCATTTCATTTATTATCATTCAACAACACTTACAAGAGCATTTATAGAGAGAATCATATTGAAAAACATCATTCAAAGCTTCATTGCATTCATATCTTCAATATCTCTCTTTGAAAAACTTTGTTTGATTAAATCAAACTTTTGATTCATCTTTCTCAACAAAGTTTTCTTCTAACACTTGAGCTTTCCTCATCAATTGCTATTCATTAAAGTGTTAGTCTCTCTTAGAGCTAAACTTGTATCCATCATCCATCTAGAGAGAAATACTCAAATCAATCTCTTTATTTATTTGGGTCATATTGAGGTCCCTTGAAAAGCTCAATATTGTAAAAGGATCTCGGTGCTCCTTGCTTGTAAGTCACCGGATACATTGTAAGGGTTTGGATTGCACCATAAGTCAATCAAAATAGTAGAAAGGCCGTGCTCGTGTTGGAGAGCTTGGTAACGGGGACGTAGATCATTGGTTGGATCGAACCTCCATAAAAATCGTTTGCACTCTCTCCTCTCTTTTATTTATATTGTGCTTATATTATTGTAAATCTATTTTATCTCTTAAATATCATTTTGAGAATATTTTTCGAAAAAGTTTGAGAAAACCAATTCACCCCCCTCTTGGTTAGTTATTCTTGGGCTATCACAACTCTTGGGTTTCATAAGTACTTTAGATAATCCAGGCCTTGAAATATTCTCATAGAAGCGGCATCACTTCACACTCACATAGGTGATTTCCTATCAAGAGTATTCTGCATGAGACTCCACTTGACTTTTCAAGATATAGGAACCATTAAAAGTTTAACTTAACCATATAACTCTGAGAAAAGCACTTTTCTATCATAAAAATGGATAGAAGTTTTACTTCCAAATACTTCATTGAATCTTCATAATTTAGTTGCCCTATTGAACCAAGATCTTAAGATCTCCAGTCAGCAAGGTTGGGTTACTATTACAAAGACTCTTACATAGTAGGCTTTAACTCCATTCCCTCGATAGGCAATATACTTGATCTTTTGGTAAGCCTTTAGTAAGCAGATTTGCGAGATTCTCTTTTGATTTTATATAATCAATAGAGATAACACCATTTGAGATTAACTGCTTAATGGTATTATTTCTACGACGAATGTGTCAAGATTTACCATTATACATACTACTTTGTGCTCTTTCGATAGCCGACTGACTATCATAATGCATACTAATAGCAGGAATTGGCTTCAGCCAACACGGAATATCCTCTAAGAAATTACGAAGCCATTCAGCTTCCTCTCTTGCTTTATCTAAAGCTATAAACTCATATTCTATTGTGGATCAAGCTACACATGTTTGTTTTGAAGACTTCCAAGACACTGCTGCACCACCAATGGTAAAAACATAACCACTTGTGGATTTTGAATCTTTTATGTCTGATATCCAATTTGCATCGTTGTATCCTTCTAATATAGCTGGATATCTTGTAAAATGTAATCCATAACTTGAAGTGAATCTTAGATAACTAAGAATTCTAATAAATGCTTTTCAATGGTCATCACCTGGATTATTTGTAAATCTGCTAAGCTTGTTAACTGCATAAGCAATAACCGGACGCGTGCAGTTCATAATATACATTAGACTGCCTATGATCCAAGAATACTCCAATTGAGATACAAGTTTGCCTTTATTCTTGGTCAAATATAGACTTAAGTCCACCAGAGTTTTTATTGGACTTTCATCATACGCATTAAACTTCTTAAGTATAGTTTCAACATAGTGAGACTGAGATAGAACAAGTCCTTCAAATGTCTTATTGATTTTAATTCCCAATATGACATCTGCTACACCCATATCTTTTATGTCAAAATATTTTGTCAACATTTTCTTAAATGCCATTATGACATCATGATTACTTCCCATAATTAGGATGCATGAACATAGAGACATACAATTACATAAGCATTTTGTGTGTTTTTGATATAAACACACTTATCACACTCGTTAATCTTAAAACTATTTGATAACATAGTTTTATCAAACTTCTCATGTCATTGCTTTGGCGCTTGCTTTAGTCCGTATAACGATTTAACTAGTCTACACACATTTTTCTTCTATCCAGGATCAATGAACCATTCGGGTTGTTCCATGTAAATTTCTTCATCTAGCTCACCATTTAGAAATGCTGTCTTGACGTCCATTTGATGGATTTCCAAGTTGTACAATGCGGCGATTGTAATTAATACTCTAATATACTTGATCCTTGTTACTGGTGATTATGTATTGAAAAACTCAAGGCCTTTTTTATGTTTAAATCATTTATCTACCAATCTGGCCTTGTACTTATCTATCGATCCATCAGGTTTCAATTTCTTTTTAAAAATCTATTTACAACCTAATGGTTTGTTTCAAAGTGGGAGATCTACCAATTTCTAAGTATGATTCTGCATAATAGAATCAATTTCACTGTTGATAGCTTCTTTCCATAACGGAGCTTCTAGACAAGACATTGCTTCATTGAATGTCTTTGGTTCATTTTCTAATAAATAAGTTAAAAAATTTGGATTAAAAGATTTTGATGTCTTGGCCCTCTTACTATGTCTTGGTTCTTCATTACTTTGATGATCACTTTTAGTAGTATCAAAAGTGCATTTTTGTGAACTTATCTCTTTCTTATCCTTACAATGAAATATGTTCTCAAAAAATACAGCATTCCTTGATTCAATAATAGTACTTTCATGTACATCAGGAATGTCTGACTTATGTACTAGGAACTGATATGCACTACTGTTTTTAGCATATCCAATAAATATGCAATCAATAGTTTTAGGCCCTATCTTAATCTGTTTAGATTTTAGTACTTCTACCTTAGCTAAACAACCCACGCTTTTAAGAATTTGTATGAAGGTTTGTGACATTTCCATAATTCGTAAGGAGATTGATTCTTACTTTTGTGTGAAATTCTATTAAGAATGTGGTTTCCTGAGAGGATTGCTTCCCCCCACAAATTCTGGGGTAAACCAGAACTAATCAACATAGTGTTCATCATCTCTTTAAGAGTACGATTTTTACGTTCAACAACACTGTTTGATTGAGGTGAATAAGGAGATGTAGTTTGATGAATAATTCCAGAGTCTGAACAAAATTCTTCAAACGGTGCTACATATTATCCTCTTCTATCACTACGAATAATCTTTATTTGTTTGCTAAGTTGATTTTTAACTTTATTTTTGTAAAGTTTAAAAACTTCCAATGCCTCGTCTTTGATTCTTAGCAAATATATATAACAGTATCTTATGCAATCATCTATAAAAGTAATAAAATATTTTTTACCAACTCTAGTTTGCATAAACTTTAAATCACAGATATTATTGTGGATTAACTCTAGAGGGCTTGAGTTCTTTTCAATCGAATAAAACGGTGTTTTGGCTAACTTAGCCTCTACACAAATTTCACATTTATGACTTTGATCAAAAGAACAAGAAGGCGATAAATCTAAACTTTCTAATTTTCATAAAGTATTAAAGTTAACACGTCCTAATCTATCATACCATAAATTAGAAGACTCTACCAAATAAGCAGAAGATTTAATTTTATTATCAAAATCACGAATTACAGGCATTACATTCATTTTGAATAGCCCATTGGCTAAGTACCCCTTGTCTACAAACATACTATTTTTGGTGAGTACAAATTTGTTAGATTCAAACACTAGTCTAAATCTATTCTTGCTAAGCATAGCACTAGATACTAAGTTCTTGCGAATGTCTAGAACATGAAGCACATCAATGAGAGTTACTTCTTTGCCCGATGTCATTTTAAGCACTACTTTTCCTAATCCAAAAAAATTTGATGTTGCTGAATTGCCCATGAATAGTCATCCGTTGATCGGAGTATATGGTGAAAACATCTCATTTTCAGCACAAACATGACGAGTAGCGCCAGTGTCTACAAACCATTCTCTTGGATTGTCTACCATATTTACTTCATATTACTGTCGAGAGCATTAGATCAGACACCCCATTAGACAGATTGTCTTCCTCGGTCATGTGCACTTGATTTTTGTTTTACTTTTTCTTCCGACAATCTTTTGCTAAATGTCTTGTCTTCCCACAGTTATAGCATTCTCCTTTGAATTTCTTGGCTTTGCCCTTTTGCTTGCCATTACCAGAGTGCTTCCTTTTTTAATTAGCATTTGACTCTACCAAATTAGCTTTAGCCTCCGTTTGCAGATTTCTGAATTTCTTGTCAGAATTTTGGTTGTTTTCCTCAATTCTCAATCTTACAATAAGATTTTCAAGTCCCATCTCCTCGTGTTTGTGTTTGAGGTAGTTTTTGAAATATTTCCACATCGGTGGTAATTTTTCCACTATTGCGGCAACCTGAAATGATTCACATAGCTTCATCCCTTCTGCTTATATATCGTGCAGGATGATCTTAAGTTCTTGTACTTGATTCATTACTGTCTTGGAATCAATCATTTTGAAGTCGAGAAATTTGCCAACTACAAATTTTTTTAAACTGTAATCTTCAGTTTTGTACTTATTTTCCAAAGATTCCCACAGAGCTTTGTGATCTTGATCGAAATCAGATACGCCGTATAAAGTATTGTCAAAGCCTTTGAGGATGTAATTTCTGCACAGAAAATCGCTATGATTCCATGCATCGAAAGCTGCTCTCTTTTGAAGATCAATTTCATTCTCATCAATGGTCAGAGTTTCTTCACTCAAAACCCTTGTTAGGTTCAGAGTAGTGAGATAAAACATCTTTTTTTTTTGCCATTTCTTGAAATCTACCCCTGTGAATTTTTTCGATTTCTCTCCATAAGTAGGAGGTACCACATTCGAAGTAGTTGCCATCTATAAATAGAAATTTAAATTTGTTTAAAACAATTGCACGTATAAATAAACAAACAGAATATAAATTAATTTGATTATCGTCTTAAGATTGTTAGTAAAAATATAAGTAAATAATTTATATTCTTCTTTTTTTTAAAAAAAAATTAAATAACCACGTGCATAAAATTGAGCAGAATAACGGCTTACTTGAAAATTGGACGAAAAACTAAATGTTGGTCGAGGCAGGAGTTCGACTCTTTGTCCTTAAGACAATAATGCCCCGCACTGGTACTAACGGTTCTCCGGCACTCATCTCTCAGATACAACGACCTCGTATTGTAATAGAAACACTTCAAATTACAATACCAACGAATCTACTAGAGTTTTGAACTCTCTGAACGAAAATTGGAATACGGAAAAATATTCGGGACTGAAATGGAGAACACAAAATAGTGCAGGAAGGAAAGAATATTAAACTGTAGAAGAAGACGAATTTTGAATAAAAATTTCTAGACATGGAAGACTATTTATAGTTGTTGAAAAGTTGTGTCCCAAAAGGCACAACTGCTGAAAGGTTATGTCTGAAAAGACATAACCCATCTGTTCAGACAAGCATGTATGTCCGGACAGATTCTAAAAAACATGACACATGGCGTGTTTTGAAGAAGTTGATTGAATTGCCACGTGTTGCAATTTGAGAGGTTTGAAATAAAAAGTTACATACCTTCTTGGACTTGACACCGTGACCCATGGCCCGAGGCCGAGCTCGACCGGTCGCGCAGTGCGTGTGGTAGCCCAACCTACTAGCATGTAGGTCTCCTCCGTCTAAAAACAATTTGTACCATTTGGGGCCCAAATCCAACTGTGCAACTTGAGCTATCTAAGGTGACCATTTTGCTTATATTTCACCAATGTGGGATTGGCATTATTCCAATCCCCATTATTTTTCAATTCTAACATTTCCTTATTTAAGTAGCATACTTTAGAATTAATTTCTCATTCACCCGAAATTGGTTTTACAAAACTAAATATACTACGTTATTCTACTCGTGGAGTAGAACAAACTTGGCCAAAGAAATTCCCGTTTCCAATCACGGGACCCACTTAATTTATTGGTCAAAAGATGGTCAAAACCATTTCTACAAAACCAATTTTTCCAACAATTAGAAAAATTCAGTAATAAGAAAGTTAGAAAGAAGAAATGGGTGCTCTGGATCATCTCTGTAACATCTTTGATTGCTCCAGTGGCCATTCCAAGCTCAAGAAACACAAACAACTGCATCTATAATGTTTGATTTTGAAAATTATATTATTGTTAATATTTCTCTTACTCTTTTTTTTTCCCCAAAAAATACTAGAAAGATTTAGGCCAAATGTTCCAGAAAATTGTTTATTAATTCCACAATCCCTTTTCTTTAAACCTTATATTTTCCTTATTTTTATTAAAGTAATGGTTATTGGGTTAAACGTATGAAATATTTTTTTTAGTTAATTAGTTTTTATGTCAAATGACCGCCTGAGACATGAAGTTTCCACCCCGCCCCTACCTGTCTGCCTCGTTGTCATCCATATTCTGAAGTTGTGTTCTTAGATGTCTTTGGAAGTGGCTTTTTGCTGATTTTGTGTATTTTAACATCGAAATAGTGTCACATTTAATTTTTGTTTGCCATGTCGGAAATTCCGTCAAGGATTCAAAAGAATCCATCTTAGTGATGAATGGGTAACTTGTAACCTCCCAAAATTTCATACAATAGATTTTAAAAAAATAAAAAAAAAATTACCGTATGAAGTGCCTTTTAGGTGGAGTTTAAAAGTATTTTTTTAGAAAATTTGATAAAAAATGATGAAATATGTATTTGAAAAATTGATAAAAGTTTGGGTCTTATAAAATATGTAGTTGACAATGAGTGTAAGAAAAAAAAAGATTTTATTTTAAACTTTGTCAAACATGTGCTAAATTGTTATATAACTTCGTGTAATCTTAATTATGGGAACCAAAAACTTGTCGGTGATTTTATGTCTTTAATAATTACGCAAGTGTACGAATCGCTCAAGTAATAAAGTGGATTTTGAGTCCAAGTATCGTTCCCACGAAGATTTAGATTGTTCAGGTTCAATTATACTAACCTTAACCGAATCTAATGAAGTTTTGAATGTTTGTTTCTTAAACTAATTAAAACATGAACTAAAATTAATTAACTAATTATAAATCAAACAAATAAGAAATTAAACTAAATGAAAATTACTTTAAAATTGGAAAAGAAAAGAAAAGAAAAGTGTACTAGGATCTCGAATCCACTTATATCAATTATCTTTAATCCGAACCATTAAATTTGATAACATGATTTACTTATGAAGATCAATATTCCTAATTTAATTTAACAATCTCTTTCGAGTAGAATTAAACCTATTCCTATATGCGACCCGACTATATTTCTATGATGAATGCTAGCATACAAGAATGCATTAGAATTTGTGAATACTTAGAGATCACATAAAGCATAGCGGTATATTTCTATCCCCATCGGACTCTCGACAATTAATATATGTATAACCTATTTTCCTTCTCTCGAAGGTAAAACAAGCCATAAGAATCATACAACTATTAGCATATAATTGTAGATGAAGAGAAAATCAATATCAATTGTTCAAAAATAAAAACATGATTAAATATCAAAAACTAGATTCAAGAATTAAAGATTCATGATACAAGTTTCATCATGATCCTAGCACTATTTAATTATAGCCTAGCATACTAATAATAAGAGAAGAAAGAAGAGATGAAAATATGGAGTTCATCACCCGGATAAGAAGAAAATAATTGGGAGATAAAATATTGAACTTGATCTTCGTTTTAATCTTGAAGGGATGAATCTTGATCTTCGTTCTTGATTTGTCTCCCATTCTTCTCTCCAAATTCGGCTCCCCAAAATTCCATTGTTATGAGTTAATAACTCATATATATAGTTACCTAATTGTGCCCTAAAATATCTCAAAATATTATGAAAATCGCATCAAAAAAAGGGTTTTTAATCGAATTAGAATTCGAAAAGGAAACAAAATTCTCGCAGCCAAAAGTTAGCATGGGCGGCTGTTTTTCAAACGGCCATAACTTCTTGTAGAAAGCTCCAAATTGAGATCCGTAAAAAGTGGTGGACTCGTAATTCAATTATCTTTCCAATGGTATATCATTTACTCATTGATTTAAACAAATTTTATGCTCTTTTCGTCCAATCTTCTCCATGTGCTTATAAACGGTCCAAAACTGAAATAGGAAGAATAATATAATAAATTAAGTATAAATTCAATAAAATGATGGGATAAAAGCTTAGTTTAAAGGCTCGAATAAGTGCACAAAATGCACTTATCAGAACCATTGAGAGAATCTTTAAAACAACTTGAACTTATTAACATCTATTAAGTGAGAAAGTTGTTTAAGTAAATTGTTGATTTTTTCGTATCGAGGTATTTAAATTGTTGTACCTTTAATTTGGATTGTAGATCTAAAAAAGAACTTCAAAATATTTTTATTCAAAATGTAATAAAATGTAATATTTATAAAATTCACTACTTTAAATAATGTTTTCAAATATTAGTCTTTGTGTTTAGTGAAGTCATTCACCTCGATCACTACCCAGCGTATAGTTTTCCTTATAGTCATTTGAAAGCTCCTGGCGACCTTGGTAGATCACCGTCGACATATTCAGAAAAACATACAATCAGTATAAAACAATACTTTAGTGAGCAAAATTTTGCATACGTGTATGTGTATGCATGCCATGACTTAATCTTATTATTCGGCACCACGAATTGTAACCATCGTACATTATATGAGCTTTTGTAGTCATAATTATAATCACAAAGGCATGTGATTCGGCCATTGGATCCGCACAACACCCGTAAGTTGGCCTACATAATCATAAAGGCCAATGATTCGGCCATTAAACAGTGAAAAGAAAAGAAAAAAATTCTAAATGTATAATATGCAAATAACAAATATAAAAAATATATTTTTGAATATACCATTTAATACGTTGTAAATTACTCTTAAATCAATGTAACCAGAAATACATATAAGTTTTAAATAAGAAGACCATAGAAGTACAATGTTAAAATTCAAACTCGCTATTACGAAAAGCTGAATCTACTACATTATGAATTTTATAAACCAAATTAACACATAACTCATACAAAAATTAAAAAAATTAAAAAAAACTAAATACACGCTTCACAAAAATTAAAAACTAAGATTCATAAATGTTAATATTTCACAGATCTTTGGTCGGAATCCTTATCAGCAAAGTGATGGGCAAAGTGATGGGTGGCGCTTGAACAATCCATTTTATTGAATTGGACCAAACCCTCAAGAATTCGAATTCAGGGCTCCAACTTTTTCAGGAAGAAATGACCCAACTATCAAAAGCCAAGTATTAACGAATTATGTAGAGAATTTGTTTGTTACAAGATCAAATACAAGAAAAAAAAATTGGTGAAAAAATTGAATAAATGAGCTGTAGAATCATCAACTAAGTAAATCGAAGAAGAGAAAGAAACCATAGGAACACATAAATAGGGCAAGAAATATGGGAGATCAGCTTAGCCTTCAGAGCACACATCAAATTATGGACGAGAGATGGTACCGGTGACTGTGGGAGGCGAATCAAACTAAACCTAGGTTGGTGGTTCGAGAGAAGAAAACGGGTTGAGAAAATGAAAATGGAAGGAGGTTCAATCAAGAGACGTCGTTATCTGTTCTTACTAGAGGGAAAAAATGGTCAAAACAGTGTCGTTTTGGAAGAGAGGGTGAATAGTAAATACCCGTACACACTTATAGTATAGTAAGGATACTAAGATATATTTCATCTCTCTCATAATTTATGTTTCTTCACAATGGTTACATTTTTGTCTATTTTAAAAGGTCACTCATCCATCTATAAATAGGATCATGTCAAGTGCAAATGAAAAGGAGGAAAAACAACACAATAATATATAGTTGAGAATTTATTTTATTGAGAAAAAAAGGTGATGGAGAAATCTCCATTTCAAGCTTTCATTTTGGGTCGGGTAACGTGCAACTTAATTGAGAAACCAAAAGCTATTTTTAGCCATTGGTGGTGCCACTGAACCTATTGGTGGTGCCGCCGCTAAACTCATTATTTCTCTTAGCTCTAAAATGCACATAAAGAAACAATTGTAAAGCTAAATAATCATTATTTTCACTTTAAGTACCTCGTCGCCCGACCTTCTTCATATAATATCCACTAGGATATTTAAACAACAAAAATGGAGAAAACAACCCAAATAATCCATGAAAACCACTTGGTGGCATACCGGTAGCAAGTGCGTGTACCAAAACTGCAGTTTTCTATTTTTCTTGACCTTTGGTGCTGCCACTTAACCTTGTAAAGCCACATATTAATACGTTCCTCGTTTCTATTGAGCTTTGGTCTCGCCACCTAATCCACTAGTAAATTTATTTCTCCCGAGTCCAAAATGTAATAAAGCTAATTAGAATAACAAGCTAATCTATAATATGAGGAACCATAATCATAAGTTAAACTACCATTTTAGGTAAGTGGAATTTAAAATCAAATTGGATATTTACGTATTATTCTTGCGTGATATATCATAAAAGTTACGTGAAATCACTATCTATGAACTTTATGATTTGGTTGAGGTAAATTACCATTGGCCTCTTAAAGGTATGAAATATTGAGGTCGATTTTGTCCCATTTTGTATATAGACAATATCGACAAAATGGGATTGTCAATATTGTCGACAAATGGGAACCAAATTTGGTTCACATCAATAATATCAATAAATGGGATTTTGGCCCATTTGCCTATTTTGTTAACAAAATGGGAACCTAGTTCCCATTTGTTATATGAATAAATAGCATATTTTGCCAACATCTACAAATTGATTTTCATTTTAACATCGAAAAAAATGCGGATAATATGAAAATGTTATTAATTTAGTATCTATTTTGTCGATATCATCGACAAAAAAAAAGACATTATTTGGTTGATGTCGACCAAATATTGTTGTTGCTGACAAAATTTTTGTCGATATCTTTTTTGACATCGAAATATTGGATTGTGTATGCCATGCATGATGTTGGATTGATTCACTCCAATCTGTATATATCTTTTCTGCTACTATATAAAGTATACATCTATATGTATATATCAACTTGTGTATGCCATGAATGTTATTGGATTGCTTTACTCCAATCTCTATATTCTTTTCTACTGCTATATAAAGTATACATTTATATGTATTTATTAAAGCAACAATTATAAATGCAAACGATGAAGAGCTATTCTATTACAACTACTAGATGAAGAGCTATTCTATTACAACTACCAAACGTGCAAAGCACGAGCCAAAACTAGTATCTATACATATGTATATGTATATGTTTATATATGTGTCTTAGTGTCACGAATCGCAACTTATCTTCACGCTAATGTCTGTAACCATTGGGGACGATGAGAAAAGTTGGCTTGACACGAGAATATAGCTGACCGTAATGCAAGCAACTTCGTGCGATAAGAAGAGAACATTAGCAATGAAGTTTTGGAAAGTTTCTTTATGAAGAGCTTGCCTAAGGAGTAAGGAAGCTTTCTACCAAGGCAAACGACAACACGAGTCCATTGGTTTTAAAACGTAGGGGTCGAAAGTGATAGTTTCAGACAGTGGTATTGTCTTAATTTTAGAATATTGCAAGGGAAATAACTCAATGGTCAAGTATTCATTGGGGTTGAAACATTATGGACATAATATTGAAGATGTTAGCTTCACTACTGATCAAACATAACATCATTTGGAGGTCGGGAGTATTAGTTATGAAAATTATGATTTCTCGACCAAAAGACATCTATTGGTGTCACTTGGGTTATTTATCCGCAGCTATTATAAGTGAAGCGTGTTTGGTGAGCATCAATCTGCCTCCTCCATGCTTCTGTCCTCACGGATAAGTAGCTTGCGAGATATATTTATGTATAAAATACCCAATCCTTAGGGGCCACATGGGCAATTAAGGGCCTATTTTAGGCACCTCAATGGAGGCCAAAGTATCCGTATGAGGTTGGAAACTCATTGGGCGGCGATTGGCCTTTGTTTGAAGAGGCTTGTTGTTACTGATAGAGCATTGCTATGCTTCGAGAGCTACGATAAGGATACAATAATTTCTTCTAGCTTTATAATTGTTTCTTTATGTACATTTTGGAGCTAAGAGAAGGAACGGGTTTAGTCGTGGAACCACCAAATGCTAAAAATAGCTCTGGGTTTCTCAATTAAGTTGCAAGTTACCAGACGCAAAATGAAAAATTGAAATGGAGAATATCTCCTCACTTTATTTTCTCGATAAAATAAATTCTCAACTACATATTATAGGGATGTTTTTCCTCATTTCCCTTTGCACTTGACATGATCCTATTTATAGACAAATGAGTGACCTTTTAAACAGACAAAAATGTAACCCTTGTGAAAAAATAGAAATTATGAGAGAGAGACGAAATATATCTTACTATATATATATATATATATATGTCTTTGTATCACGAATCGCAACTTAGCTTAACGCTAATGTTCGTGACCATTGGGAATGATGTGAGAAGTTGGTTTAACATAAGAATATAACTGGCCGTAATGGCAGCAACATCATGTGATGAGAAGAGGACGTTACGAAGAGCTTGTCTAAGGAGTTAGGAAGTTTCTTACCAAGCGGATGACAATAGGAGTCTATTTGGTTATGAAACGTAGAGACCAAAAAGCTGACAGCTTTCAAATAGAAGCATTGTCTTAATTTCTTAATATTGCAAGTGCAATAACTCAACGATTAAGTATTCATTGGGGCTAAAACTTTGTCGACTTAATAATGAAGATGTTAGTTTTTCTGTAGATTAAACAAAGCATCATTTGGAGGTTAGGAGTATCAGTTATGGAAATTATGATTTCTCGGCCAAAAGGCATCTATTGGTATCACTTAGGTTATTTCTCTGTAGCTATTATAAGTGGGGCATGTTTGGTGAGCAGTCAACTTGCTCCTCCATGCTTCTATCCCTACGGAGGAGTAGCCTGCAAGATATATTTATGTACAAAATGCGCAATCTTTAAGGGCCACAGGAGCAACTTTGGGCCTACTTTAGGCACCTTAATGGAGAGCTAAAGTATTCGTATGAGATTGGAAACTCATCGAGGAGGCGATTGGCCTTCGTTGGACATTCGAAAGAAGCCTTTTGTTAATGATATAGCATTGCCATGCTCTGAGTTCTACGATAAGGATACAATAATTGCTTCTAGCTTTATAATTGTTTCTTTATGTGCATTTTGGAGCTAAGAGAAGGAACGGGTTTAGCCGCAACACCACCAAATGCTAAAAATAGCTTTTGATTTCTCAATTAAGTTGCAGGTTACCCGACCAAAAATGAAAAATTGAAATGGAGAATACGCCCTCACCTTATTTTCTCGATAAAATAAATTCTCAAACATATTATTAGGTTGTTTTTCCTCATTTCCCTTTGCACTTGACATGATCCTATTTATAGATGGATGGGTAACCTTTTAAATAGACAAAAATGTAACCCTCGTGAAGAAATAGAAATTATGAGAGAGAGAGAGAGACAATCTTACTATATCTATACATATGTATATGTGTATGTATGTCTTTGTATCACAAATCGCAACTTAGGTTAATGCTAATGTTCGTGACCATTGAAGACGATGTAAGAAGTTGGCTTGACATAAGCTGTAATGGCAACAACATCGTGCGATGTGAAGAGAACGTTATGGAGAGCTTGTCTAAGGAGTTAGGAAGCTTCATACCAAGACAGATGTCAATAGGAGTCTGTTTGGTTATGAAACGTAGAGACTGAAGGCGACAGTTTCAAACAGTCGCATTGTCTTAATATCTTATTATTGCGAGGTCAATAACTCAACGGTCAAGTATTCGTTGGGGCTGAAACTTTGTGGACTTAATATTGACTAGTTTTGCATAGATTAAACAAAGCATCATTTGGAAGTTAGGAGTAATAGTTATGAAAATTATGATTCATCGGCCAAAACATGTCTATTTGTGTCACTTGGATTATTTCTCTATAGCTATTATAAGGGGGACATGTTTTGTGAGTAGTCAACCAGCCTCTCATATACGCTTCTGTCCCCATGGAAGAGTAGCTCGCGGGCTATTTTTATGCACAAAATGTGCAATTCTTAGTGGCACATGGGCAATTAAAGGCCTACTTTAGGCACCTCAATAGAGGGTTAAAGTATCCGTATGAGGTCAGGAACTCATCGAGCAACGATTGGTCTTCTTAGCCATCTTTGGATACTAGAAAGAGGCATGATGTTACTGATAGAGCATTGCTATACTTTGAAGGCTATGATTAGGACACTGTAACATCTATAGGTCAAATGAGCTATCGAGAAAAGCGTTCTAAAAGCCTCGTAAGCTAACTCGTGTACATTGGCAGTTGATTCTAGCCTTGCCGCAGGGTTTGTTGGCTAGAAATGCTATCGTAGAGTGACACCGCATAGTTAGGCGAATATAGCAAGATTCCGATGTTATTGGAATGAGTATGATGTAAAGGCACTTCAAGTTGGCTATGGATTATTAGATGGTCATGCTTGGGCGATGCCCTGACGAAGGGCATTGCGACACGCAATGAGGTAGTATGTTAATAGGAAGGGATGAGCACAAGGATTGCATTGTGTGGGGCATATGAATACCCTCAATGCTTTGGACGGAGCTATGAGAGCTCTCCTCCATCGAGTGTGCTTCTAGAAGACTGCATGTTGTGCATGAGCATGCGGACAAGCTAGCTAAGTCGAGTCCAACAACAGAGTTTGGAACATCAAGACGATGTGTATTGTGAATAGACGAGTGCCTTGGCATCAAGTATAGTGCAAGAATGCGTTCAAGTGTTTACACTTTAGTAAGTTTCCTGAGTGAAATAAGCAATAGCTTATGTAAAGACTCGTGATGGGGATAGAGAAATGTAGTTAAATGGAGTGAGACTACTACCACACGGCAAAAATAGTTGTTCTGTGAGATTCAAAGAGTCAACCCGTGACAATTGATATCAAAGCACATATTTGTGCATTATTAGAGTATTCTGTAGATCTCGATACCACTGCAATGTGTCATTTCTAGACTCGTAATGGAGAAGGCGAAAGTAGTCGAATTGAGTGAGAGTACTGCCTCACAGGTGAAAATAATTGTGCTACGAGACTCAAATGAATAAGTATGTGACACTTTGTCTCCGAAATCTTTATTCACGTCTCTCTCTCTCCTATATATATATAATTTCAAATAATTTATTTCTATGGGTGGTGTACAAATACCAAGATATTTTACTAGATTACATATACTAGATTACTCCCTTAATATGGTTAATATTTATCCTGTAATATAGGCACCTAAATTTTGGAATAATATTTGATTTAAATAATTTGTTGATTGTTTTCCTTTACATTAAAAAGTAAAATTATTCTGATTTTTATAACTCTTCCACATTTTTTGATTTTCTCTTTATAGATTTCTTTTAGATGAATAGTTATTATTTTTCTATTTTTCTTGATAGTATTGGTGACCTTTTACTCCTCCGTTACATCTTCACATCCAGGGATGGATTCAGAAATTTTTTGAACTCGGACTACTACTGAAAAAAAAATTTCGCACGGACTGTTACTAAGAAAATTTTATTCTATTTTTTAAAAAAAATTTTACACTGTAAAAAATGACTTTTTTCGGGGCGGGCCCGGGCTATAGTCCCCCCCCCCCCAAAAAAAAAAATCCGCCCTGTTCACATCTGTGACTTATTAGCAGATTTTACGAGAATGCATTGAAAATAAAAGTTTGAGGAGCTAAGTGCCATAAAAAAGGGTTAGAGACTAGTTTTGATTGATGTGTAAGTTGGTGAACTTTATTTTGAAGAATAGTAAAGAGAAAAAGATGTCAAATAAATTTCACTTGTAAAAGTGCAAGAAATTTAACTTGTCGCAAATTCATTGACGTCGGGGAAAAATCAAGAAGGAATTGGACAAACTATCTAATTCTAGAGGTGTATTTTGAAATATGCCTATTTTTTTAAAAGTGATTATATTCACACTACAATTTGTTATAAGTGCATCACATTTTAATTATTTTTAAGATTCTTAACTTTTGTTCATTATTGCAATTATGTTATTAACTTTTTGCTATCTAATTCTTATCTTCAACTTTCATTACTTAGCACATTTCATCATTGATGATGGTTTATGTCGAAATATTTTATTTACGTACTTTGAAATGAGAAAAACATATTTTATCCCACTTTTGTAATTATTTTTTTTAAAAAAATATGACAGATAAATAAGTCTTTTTACGAATTGTCAACAAATATTTTTTACGGAAATCGTTATCAAACACAAGATGTGCTAATTAATGAAAAGTTGAAGATAAAAATGTAATAAAAAAAGTTGGGGACATGAGTGCTATAATGTTAAAAGATTAAGGATGTTAAACGTAATTAAAATACAGTGCAAAAAAAAAAAGTGTTGTGTGAATATAATTACCTTTTTTTTAATAACATTTGATGAATTGACCAAATTTTAAAAAATTTGGACAAAATTACCCATATATTACCAATTGAATATCTATTATATATATTTTCTTATCTTCTCACGCTTACTCTCTCTCTCTCTAAATTAAATATTATATCTCCTCACTTCCTCCACCATTGTTGTCGCCCTAAACTCTATTTTTCACTCCCTTTTATTATTTTTGTAGCCGGATTTTCTTATTCTTATCCAAGATTCAAATACATAGTCAGATCTGTTACTGGTTTGATAGATTTCCAAGCATTTGAAGAAGTCGACCGATTTGAAATTTTTTAATCAGTTATAAACTATTAAAAATTGAGAAAATTAGTATATTTTTGCTGTAGATTACATGAAACATAAATTTGATATATTACATCTCTATTTTTTTGTCGATATATTTTATGTTGTTAGATAATTTTTGTCCATTTAATTTATATATTAGTGGATTGTATTAGATATTGAGTTTAATTTACAAATTTTGCCAATTTAATTTGTTGGTATATTTTGTTGCCGGAGAATGAAATTTGTTAGATTTAGTTAAAAAAAAAAAAAAAATGGATACCAAACTTGTATATTCATCGACAAAATAGATTGTCAATTTATAGCTATCATCGAAAAAATGTATCGACAAAATGGGAATATAAAAATGGCCACAACTTGGTGCTAATTTTTATATCGACAAAATATCACTAATTTGTGCATATTTTGTCTGATGTCCATTTTATTGATATCATCGACAAAAATAGACAAATTTTGTAGACATCAACAAAAAATTTGTTAATCAAACATCCTTTGGTCAATGTCGACCAAATATTGTCGATGTCAAAAAAAATTTGTCGATACCCACAAAATTTTGATATCGAAATATTTGTTCTCAGATAAAAGTTTTATTTCGATGTTCAGTTCAAATTAGCATTCAGTATTTAAAAGTTAAAATTAAATAAGTGTCTAGATTAAGTGATATAAATTTGTGTAAATCATTATACTAAAAAAATAAATCAAATGTCTATTTTTTAGATTAATCTCTCAATTTTCTTTAACAACAAAATAAATTATCAATTTTTTGTACTAATCTGTCAATTTTTGGACTGATAGCTTCTCTTAGAAGCTATTGTATGACTATTAACTATCGTTATATCTTAACCATACAAAAATTGATCATTTTCATAAAAGTTGCAAATGACATATTTGCAAATGAAATCAAAAGTTATATTTCAAATCTACTATTTACTTTTGGTAGTTGAAAATTCCCCAAAAATCAAATAACATGCTGATTAGTCAATATGTAGTACGCCATTATTATTGGGCTCAATACCCAACTAGCAAGATGGTCGTCTCTACTATTTATCTTTAGCAAAGACATTATGAAGACATAGTTAAATAGTTTGCATCCAAAGACCGATGAGATGTGTAAGTTATGAATTTTCTTAATTTGGAGGGTCACCAAATATCTTAATTAAATAAACGTCAAAAACTTTATAGTTTTAGTGTTTTACAATAACTCTAGGTGTCATCAAAATTATTTGACCAGTCTAAAATGCTCGAAAAATTATGATTTTGAACATGTAACTACTTGACACCTTCAAGGACATCATATAAAAAATTTAGGATTTTATCAAGTCATTTTGTATGTGAAATAAATTACCAAAGTATCCTGAAAACTAAGTCTCGGGTACAACGGGCATGGCCAGAGAAACAATCATAAATAATTCATTCGATGTGATTTTAAGGTGATTCTAAGTTCTAATAATATAAAACTTATTAATCTATCCAAAGACCCTAATTTTACTCAAAAATTCATAGTATACAAAAAGTTATGATATTTTAAAACATGCTGAAAATTAGAATTTCAACATGTAACAACTTTAATTTTCAAATCGACGAAACAACAAACTACTATCGCCTTTCAAAGTTACACCATTAAAACATAGTCAAAATACGATAGTTTAATTTACATATAAAAAACTCGATTATATCTATGCCGGAATCATAATAAACTTAGAACTTTTTTTCTGTCGCTATTATTCCGCCTTTGCACTGCCGCCAAACCTTTGAATCTGGAAAGTGAATTTATTTTTGGAGCGTAAAAATTTCATAGAAATACACCATAGTAGTTATACATCTAATTGAGAAAATTATATACAACACATACGCGACATGCCAAACATCATAACATCATAGAGAACGTAAATTCTTGGTAACCGGTTCAAAATTTCTTTCAAATGATTACTTTCAATTAAAAATCATACTAGGTGATTATCTTCAATCACCCATCATACTAAGTGATTAACTTCAATCACCATTATAATGTTTCCAACATAAATATACCAAAACAGTTAGAACAATTTATAATATTCGTCTAGACATGTCAACGTCAAAGCAAGAACATGTCACAAATGTTTACACATAACTTTCTCATTTAAAAACCATAATTCATGTGCATAAATTTACAGTATAACACTAACTCAAAAATTGAGTTCTTAAAAATTTTTAAGTATAACACTAACTTTCTGTAATTTTGTAATTTTGTACAGCAACACCAAAGCGATTTTTTTTTTTAGGCAAAATTATTTCTAAAATTATTTTAAAATAGGAAACAACCTCGAAAAAGTTTAATAAAGTAGAAAACTCCTAGAAGTGTTTCTTGTTTAAAAATTGGCTCTCGCCAATAATGATCGAGATGTAAAATATTTTCTCTCTTCATAAACTCTATTTTCGAGTACAACTCGAAGCATATTACCAAAATTGTCATAACTAATTATACGAGCCTCAAAATGACGTGATTTCAAGTCTAAGTAATAGATAACTGATAAATGGATGTTTTCAAATTGGAATCACCGTAAAAATTAAAGCATACCATCTTTAGTGAATTTTTGAAGTGAATGGCAGATTCTAGAATTTGCCATTCACTTCTAACGGGAAGAAAATTCTGGAAATTTGGTACTGAACTTGTGAGGGAAAAGAAGAGGTGGTTATGGCCTAATTTAGGGAGCGAAAAAGGGAAAAGAGAGTTGTGAGTTGGGGATGAAAAAGAGAGGGAAATGGAGAGCAAATGAGAGGTAGTTATAGAGTCATTCGATCCGAGATCTTGGAATTGGAGTAAGTTCGGCAGCGGATCACGAAATCTTTGTGATCTTCTCTATCTAATGAATGTGTAGTTTATTGATTGATTATGGGTACGGTTTTTGGTTTCTTGAGGGGCTGCTTTTGGAGTGGTGGAGTGGGCAGTTTTTGTTGCAATATGGGGCTGAAATGGACCAGGTTTTGGGCTGCTTATGTGTGTAAATTTTGGGCTGAAAATGAGTTGGGTTTTTGGGCTTAAAGGGACAATTTTTGGCAGCAAAAAGGGACCATTTTTGGACTGAAATTGGGGCCTTCTTTTAGCGGTGTTACATGCTAATATTTTGGCTAGAATGTGTAGGGCTTTGTTTAAGAAAATGGGACTGAAATGGGCCATATTTATTGTTTAACATTTTCTCGAATTTTATATTATATGGTTGGTCAGAAAATAACAATGGACTTAAATCAGGTGAGACGATTTTTATTTCTTACGACATGGCATTTAAAATTTATCAATTAAAAAAATATATAACGAGACTTGTTGATAAAAATAATATTCTATCTTCATCAACTAAAAAATAAAGCAAATGTGCACAACTTTTAATGTGACCAAAATAATTAAGCTCATAACAGATAGTACGTAACGACACAATTAATTAAAAAAAATATTTATAAGAAATTAAAAGTAGAAATTTTTTCCAATCGCTACAAGATGGGGGCATTACTCCTCATAGATTTTGGTTGACCATAACCTACTAGTTAGTGTGCAGGTTGAAATTCAACTTCTCAAAGGGTTCCCATGGAGCACAACATGCAACCATAACAATCCATTTTGTCTCTATTCAATGATTTGGCTATTAGACCCACTGGAATCACAATGATAGTTGAATAGACCTCTATTCAATACCAGGCCAAATGACAACTTTATAACGTGGCATCTTCAAGGTCGTCAAGCTAAAATATATTTTGCATCAAGTACTTGATACTTAAAAATCATATTAAAGATAGTAACTAACATATTTGTTAGAACTAAAATTATTTTTTAAATATTTATAAATTGTGAATTATTTAAAATATGTAAATAATAAATAAATAATAAATTGTAGATCTTATGAAATGTGTAGATAAAAAATATGTTTGATTAAATTTAAATTATGATTTAAACTAAATCAAACAAATTAGTTGAAGTCGTGTGATGTAAGAGCGTTGATTAAAGGTAATTTGTTCATACGATGAGAAAGTATTTGGTAGATTGTAAAATACAATATATAAAATTAATAAAATAGTAAATAGTAAATAGTTTAAAATAAATAAAGAGATTCTTGAAAATACTCTTATAAAAAAGAGAAGGTGAAAGAGTAACGATGGTATCGTGGTGAGAGTGTGGGGGAGACTTTTTTTTGACACTTCGATTCATTTGTACTCTTTATCGCAAGAATGTGTATGGTGGTACTCTTTCTTTATGAAAAGTGTTATTCATTTGATAAACATCGATAAACATCCGTCTACTACGTGATTGTGAGACTATTGTAATTTATCTAATAAATAAAAATGCATTAAAATTTTATTAGACAATGTGAGAATATTTGGTAGTTTATTTTAGATTTTTTTAAAATTTATTTTTAATCACATATTTTATAAGATCTATAATTTTTATCAATTTTTTAATTAAATATTTTATTAATTTTTATCAAAATTTCTTAAAAATCTACTTTTAAACTCTACTAAACAAGCAAAACGATCCCAGCCAAAACAACGTTACACAATACGGTCCGGTCCACCTAGAAAAAAGGAAAATAAATTCTGTGTGTTGGTTTTAAAACGGCATCGTTTTGGACCATTTCTTAGGAATAGTGTCCCTACTTCTATAGGTTAGGATAATTGACAAACCGGCACACCTACCTATTGAAAACGTGGCTTTCTCGTTGTTTTACACGCTACACTTGAAATCTAAACAACCGACCGACGCGTGTTATTGGATCATACGCAAATAGTGACAGTTGGAAATAGTGGTCCAACTGCTTTAATAATGTCTATAAATTAATAATACAAATAGTGACACTAGAATGCATATTAATTGTTACATTTGTTATTTATTATCATTAAGGCTAATTAGCATACATCTATCATATATATTTTTAAAACTTTTCTAAAAAATTTGGTCTAAGTTTTATTTAGGCTTGAGGTGCAATCTCTACACCTAGTTATACGTCACGCATCGTCTTCACCTTGCCTTTATCTTACTCTCGCCTAAGCCTCATCTAGATCCAAAATATTTGAAGATCGACCTCCACACCTAGCCACATTTTACGCTTTTTAGAACATTGATTTTTAATATGTCGTAAATATGTTAATACTTGCAATCTATGTAGGTGTCGATATAAAGTCCCAAGTCAGATCAATTTTGTGCTCTTTGATTTAGTCAAAGAGGTCTATTTGCCAAAGTTAATTAAAAAGTCAATTCGATACTCCGAGCTAAACATGGAAGTTGGAACAAGATAATGGAGACGTTAAAAGAAACAATCATCCTAATACAACAGGGATGTGTTCCTTATTGACGGCACCAATCAAGGGGTTAAAAAGACGGGCTAGGTCATAGAACTACGGAGTAAAACCTTCACGACTCTGTCGTAGCCGACTTCCCCAACAAATCAAATTGCACCTTGACTTGTTGGAGTATTGTAGCTTTACAAGACCAATGTGATTTCTTATAGTCTGCTTGCATATGTAAAAGGATAAGTGAAGGAAGATAAGGCAGACAAGAGCTTGGCAAAAAGCTCTCTTATTCCTACTTCGAACTAAAATCACTCTACTTTATACAATCATTTGCATAATTTTACTTGTAAGTTGATCAAAAGGTGTTATGTCATTTCTTAACATAAGTAGTTTGGTGCTGGAGGATGGGCTAAGACCTTCAACTTTGAAGCTAAAAATATTATAAGTTTTCTTGTTCCTAAGATCCTGAACTCTACAAAATGAGCCTTAACTTAGGATAAATGAGCTACTTTAGGACAAACTTCGACAACATAGGTGTCCTAAGTAATTACCGATGACATAGCACCAGAGGTGATTCCATGGAAACCACAAATCCTTAGTTGATTGTCGTACGCAAAGCTATCAAACATCTCACCAACGCGATTCAATGCATTGAACAAAATAAAACAACAATCAACCGAGTTGTTGAAATTGATGTAGATTTTCCTGATCGTAGCTAGTAGACTCGACCTTTAGTCCAAAGGAATTTTCAATTCCCTTGGAAGAATCCTCCTGAGGTATAATTGACGATGCTAGACAGGCCTTTCGCCAAAAGCTTGGAGCCTCAGACAAGAGGAAAGTGTATTTGACCGTTCGGAAGCAAAAAACACACCTACAAGAGAGAATGATGTCCTACTTACCACTAGCTTCTCCTCAGACAGAACGATAAGAATTGGACTGGCTCAAAAAATGCATAGCCGACCTCAAATCAAAACAAAAAAGGCGTAGCCAAAGAATACTTTACAAATCACCACTCTCATTTCATTGAAGACGTACTCTCATAGCCGCTACCAGAAAAGCTAAAAATACCACAACTTACTGGCTATGAAAGAGAACACGACCATATAAGACATCTTGACAAATTTACATAATGTTCATGGCTCTCTACTCACCTTTGTCGATAAAGCCCAGAGATGGTTCAGAAAACTACCCCAGAGAGTCGATAAAGAGCTAGAATGACCTCGTTGCTGCCTTCCAGCTCAGTTAATGGGATATAAGGGTGGCAATGGATCAGCTCGACCTAGCCCATTGAAAACGAGCTCGGCTCGCCCAAAGGAACAAGAGACGAGCCAAGCCCGAGATCAGCTCCTCCCAAATTGTGGGCTCGGTTCGACCCACGAGCTCGTTGGCCAAACGAGCTGAGATGGCCACGAGTTCGGCTCGATTTTTTTTTAAATAAAAAGGAAAGAAAATTTCAAAATATTTTATGTTAAAATTTTAGAGTTGAAAACTCTTCTTATTTTTCCAGGCTTGGGACCAACTATTTTAAAGTTTAAACGTAGGCGGAGTTAAAATTATACATGAACAAGTTGTTACATGTCCAATTTTTGCTTAAACTAAGACAAAAAAAAAAAAAAAATCAAATACGTATGCAAATAATACTTACTACAAATTCAAGTATTAAATATTTAAATCTTCAATTTCTTCGGATCTCATTCTGTCTACTTTGTCATGGATTCAAAGTTCGACGTCATCCCAATCTTTCAGACACAGTGAGTTTTCTAAAATGTTGGCTTTGAGTCTTGACCTGAAATCAAACAAAATCTTGCCACATGTACTAAAAGCAGACTCTCATACCAGAGGTGTTAATAAATCGCGTGCAATTTTTTGAAAGAATTGGGTATTGATGTTAATGTTGTCTCCTCCATCGTAGTATATTAATTTTTTTCTCTTCGTCATCTAAAATACTAAGCACGTCGTGCGCGAAATATCTAACTACCTCTACAGATGTATCACTAGAATAGGAAAGGGAAGAAGCATAAGAAAAACCAATTGAATGTTGACCACTTCCATGTGAACTACTGTAACTCTATAAGT
This sequence comes from Forsythia suspensa, assembly GCA_023638005.1. Lineage (NCBI taxonomy): Eukaryota > Viridiplantae > Streptophyta > Magnoliopsida > Lamiales > Oleaceae > Forsythia > Forsythia suspensa. Next base: position 34,976,607 of record CM042666.1, read on the forward strand.
TAATGTCATCAGTTGATTACGAAGTATATGTTGGAATAGGGTGTCGTATGTACGTTCCTACCGACCTTTTCAGCATAGATATCATACATTTGGCATAAAGTTTGTTCTAAATTATTACACTTTAGTGGATTTTCGTGCATTAATTTTTTTGTGAAATTGCTATTATTGTTACTTTTGTACCCTCTAAATTAAGTTTATGGTTCATAATACATACTAATGAAAACAACATAGGCAAATGTTCTCAATATTTTCTAAATTTAGCTTCCACGACATGTATAATATTAGAAAAAAGAGCAAAATTATTATACCTATTAAAATTATTTACAATATAATAGAAATGATTTAAAATAAGTGGGGTAGTCGGATAATATACACCAGAACATTCATTTGTTGCATCGAAAAATACTTTCGAAAATTTTCTAACACGAGCACATATTTCTCAGTTATATATTTACAAATCATATTCTGGGACATGTGAGTGTCGACTATTATAATATGCAGTAATACAATCTTCATAACCTTCACAAGATTCAAGCATGAGATATGTTGAATTTCACATATGGCAAACATCAGTACAAAAATATTTTTCTTGCAGCTAATTTTCAACACATAGAGCAACAAAAACTTGTTTTCTTGCTATGAGACCGTAATATAATTAATAGCATATCTAATTTTTTCTAATTGTTCTTCGATAAATTTTAATCCATTTTTCACAATTAAATTAAACATATAACATACACAACGAATGTGAAATAAAATACCATCAAATTCTAGATTAAATGTTGAATTAATTTTTCAATTACTATATTGTTGAGACCTACATTATCAAATGTAAAACTTCAAATCTTAGAATCACAATTAAATTCACGTAACACATCCAATAAAACATGAAAAATATTAGCTCCATTATGAGGATAGTCAATTTGTCTAAATGCTATTAATTTTTTATGCACTATCAAATTATTATCAATGTAGTGTGCACTTGTAGCCATGTATCCTTTTTTATTATAACATGTCTATAAGTCTGACGTAAAAGATAAAGCACCGTTATAATTATTAATATCATTTATAATAGCTTCTTTCTTATTATTATACAAAATAATAATGTATTTACGAAGAGTATTTTTACAAACATAAAAGTATCTTGGTTGGAGATATTTTTGTATGAAGTTCGTGAAATGAGGATTTTTCACCAAACTCAGTGGAAACTCGACATTTGCCACCAATTCCGGCATTCCTTCATGATGCATGCTATTTTATGAATATATCCAATTGTTTAAATTGGGATTACTACTAGACTCGACTCCAATAGATCTAAACTGAAGTTGTGCCTAATTTGATTCCAAACATCCGTGTTTGAATTGACACCTTTTGAAGTGTCTATTTAGATGGGTCATACCTATCTCATTTTGTTAGGCTAACTTCTCTTTACAGTGTTTACATTGTACTTTGTACTCAAAGATTCCATCTATTATTTTACTAGTCGACACCAACTCAAAATGTTGCCACCACCTGGCCTTTTGTTTGGTGGCTTTTTTTTTAGTGCTAGAACCGGTGGTCGTATGTATGTCGACATCTTCTTGAATGTCATCCAAATCAATTAGATCAGTGCTACCTTCAAACTTAACAACAATGTCGTTTGGTAGAATGTCATTAAGACCACTGAAATCATCAACACTTCGATTGTATACTATTTAGAACAAAATAATAAAGAGAATAGTAGAAGATGAAGAAGTAGTAGAAATGTAGAGAATTACTAGAAGAAGTAGAAAATTAAAACTTAAAAGTATAGACTAAAATCTAGATAATGATATTTGAGATACTAATTATAAACTAATATTGAGAATGAAATTTGAGAATTTTTGTTGAATTGAGTATATAATAGATTGAAAGATTGAAGTGTGAAAAAAATGAGTTCATAAGGGGTATTTATAAGAAAAAATAAATAAAAATTTTGAAAATAAAATAAAATAATAAAGTTGCTGCTCAACGGTTACAAAATGTGATTGTTGGGCACGAGCCACGAGCTCGTATGAGCCGGCTTGTATTTTTGTCGAGCCGAACGGCTCGACCCTCTTTTTTTGGGCTCGACCCTAGCTAGTGCTCGTCTCTAGACGAGCCCGAGTCCATTATCGGTTGATCCGACGAGCACATGAGCTTACGAGCTCGTTTGCCCATCCTGATGGGATCCAACGCTCGAAACCACGCTAAATGAGCATTTTGTCAACAATAAGCAAGGAAAAACAAGTCATTCAAAAGCTACCTTAACAGATTCAAGATTCAATAGGAAGATTGTAGAGTTAGAATAGATTTTAGATTATGTAGCTCTAATAGCTGCTCTATCCATTCTAAGGGCCAAGACAAGGTTCTGGTAGTTTGTCCTCGAAAAAGGTCCAAAGTCCTACTATGAAAAAGGTCCATGAAGAGTTCAGAAACTTCAAAGGCGTGGAGGTAAAATAACTCTTTTGATCTCAGAACAGCCGAGAGATGCGCTAGCTCGACTAGCAACCAATAAAGGGATAGAAGAGATTGAAAGTATCCTATTGGGAAAAATATGGCAAACGACAATTGAGAGCGGCAAAATCATCACAACAATTGTCAATCCAAAGCCATCATGAATGGACGAAATCATTGGTTTTTTAAAGGATGGAAGGACACCTGTTGACACAACCAAAACTCGTAAACTAAGAATCAAGTCTGCTAGATATACTCTAGTGGACAATGTGCTCTACAAAAAAAGGTACACAACTCCAAAAGTGCCTAGACAAGGATGAAACACATTATGCCCTGCGAGAAATACACAAGAGAGTATGTGTCAACCATATTGGGAGTAGTCGCTAACTCACAAAATCCTGAAGCATGGATTTTGGCGGACATTGAAGAAAAATGCCCTAAAATTTGTAAGAAAACATGAATGCCAAAAGTTTGTTCTTATAATCCGATCTCCATCTAAAGAGCTAATCTGAATAATAAGCCCCTGGCACTTTACCAAATGGAGAATTAATCTAATTGGACTCATGCCCATTGCCTACAAGAAAGGACGAGACAAAATTTGCAATAGTCATCGTAGACTATTTTACCAAATGATCTGAGGTTGAACCTTTAGCTAAAATAACTAAACAAAAGACAATTGATTTCATTTGGAAATCCATTATATGTAGATTTGACATTCCACACTCAATCATTATACATATCGCCAAGCAATTTGATAACCCGAAACTAAGATCCTTCTAGAAGAATTTAAGATCTAGAAACATTTCTCCACTCCAAATCACCCCTAAGCAAATGCCTAAGTTGAAGCAATCAACAAAATTATTAAACACACCTTGAAAACTCATCTAAACAAACTGAAAATGAGCATGGGTAGAAGAACTCTTAAGTCTACTCTGGTCTTATCATACCAAGTCCTAAACCAACACGAGGGAAACACCATTCTCCTTGGCCTTCGGAGTCGAAGTCGTAATCTTCATGGAGATAGAGGTGCCCTCGTTCCAATCCTCACACTTCAATAATTATCGTAACCAACAAGCGCTTCGTGTTGTATTGGATTTACTCGAAGAGAAAAGAAGTGAAACTTAGCTAATGGAAGCAATATACAAACAAATAAGTGCAATATACTACAATTAGAAAGTACGCAAAAGAAAATTTGAAGTTGAGATATCGTATTGCAAAAAGTGTTCATTGCTGCAAGAAAACCCAATTCATGATTGGACCAAACTAGGAAGGCCTTTACAAAATAACCAAGATCCTATGAAGAGGCACTTATGAATTAGAATACATGAAAGAGACACCTCTCCTGCACCCATGAGACATAAAACACCTTAAAAAGTACTATTAGTGAAAGTTACAAAAACATATGAGTTTTTATCGCCTTGTGTGAAGTGTATTCTTGTTTTAATGAAAGAAAAAAAACTCAAAAGAAATATTCATGATAAGATTTGCTATTAAGCAGGTCTGAACTAAACTTGCATATGTCGTAACACTTAGTTAAAATTCTATAAAAGAATTCCAAGATAAGACATGCAATTAATTAGGTTTGAACTAAGCTTGTATGTGCTGCAACACTTAGTCAAATTCCTAAAAAATAATTCTAGGATAAGACTTGCTATTAAGCAAGTCCGAAATAAACTTGCATGTGCTGCAACACTTAGTTAAAATTCTAGAAAAGAATTCTAAGATAAGACATGCCATTAAGCAAGTCCGAACTAAGTTTGCTTGTGATGCAACACTTAGTCAAATTCCTAAAAAATAATTTTGTGCTGCAATACTTAATTAAAATTATAGAAAAGAATTCCAAGATAAGACATGTTATTAAGCAGATCCAAACTAAGCTTGCATGTGCTGCAATACTTAGTCAAATTCCTAAAAAGGAATTCTAGGATAAGAATTGCTATTAAATAGGCCTGAACTAGGCTTGCATGTGCTGCAACACTTAGTTAAAATTCTAGAAAACAATTCCAAGATAAGACGTACTATTAAGCAGGTTCAAACTACAACATTTAGTCAAATTCCTAAAAAGGAATTCTAAGATAAGACCTGCTACTAAGTATATCTGAACGAGTTATTGGATGGATAAACAAGTATAAAATAAACACTTGAGAAAATATTAAGAAAATTAGAATTGATAAAACAAACATTAAAAGATAATAAAACTTCTTAAAGATGAATACAATATTCATTTACAAAGTTCAATCCAAAATGATTACAAAAATTTAGGAAAACAACTCAGTCCACTGGAGACATCTCTTGGAGCATTAGAAACAAATGGATTGTCCTATGGATTAGAGAGAGAGGTTGCCTTATCCACTTGCTCTTTAAAAACCTTACGGAATAACTCCACTTTCAATCCAGGCCTATTTTCTTCAATGAACAAAAGGACCTAATCTAAGCCCAATGCCCCAAGCCATAGATCTCATGCTCTAAGGTTATATAAGCCAGATAGGCCTTTCACTCATTTACATCTCTTTCAGTACTGGCCCTCTCGCCCTTTCAACGCTTCTGTCTTTTCCTCGGCTACTTTTTCCTTTAGTTCAGCTTTCTTCGACCTCCATTCAGCTCCTCTTCCAACCACTGTTCAGCTAGAGCTCTTCCTCCCGCTCATCCAAAAATGGGACCTTAATGCCCATTTTTCAGCTTCTTTTATCTTTTATGCCTCGGCATAAAGACAAATTTCTTAGCCTCATTCTTGATGTTTTGAATGGTAGCCACCCCAGCGTCTACTTTTTCAACCACTAACAACATATGGATCACAACTCGATTGTTGTGGATAGCAGCCGACAAGCATGATTTTGAAGCATTTATGTCCTCCAAGTAACACTGTTGAGTCGGGGTCTAGTGTCGGGAAAGAAACCTAGTGGCAAACTAACTAAGTGATGCATGGTAGGTAGAAGTCATCTCCTAAAGTGGGAATAGAGCACACAAGAAGTCTAGGAAAAAGCTCCCACCTTTTTCTCTTCAAATTGTCTAGGTTAGGACAAATTAGACCGTGAGAAAGTAGAACTTGAGGGCGTTTTGAGAAAGAGTAGAACTTGAGGGCCTTTTTAATTCACCTTTACTAGAGAATGGACATTTTCCTTTGCTACCTCAACATACCTGGCAACCCAACAACGACTCTTTCTTGTGTAGCCTAAGGTCTCCTAGATTGACCTCATATCTCTACTTGGGCCTACAAGAAACTCAAAATAGATAGATGACCTAAGGGGCAGAGCTGAACCGAAGTTAGGTTGGTGCCCTTGATTAGATGGTTGCACGATCTTGTTCTCCTTCCAAACCTCTATCAATATCCGTTCTCTTAGTCGACCAACTAATATCTAAAAAAGGTAACATGACAAGAAAAAAAATCACAAGAAAGTTAGTATGCAAGCTGACCTCATGAAAGATAACCTCGCATGTTAAGATACTTACACATCTTATAGCGAGTAGGGACCACGTAGTCCCCTCCCAACATCGCACAGGTCGAACTACCAATTTCTACGGATGAAGAAGAAGTTGTCCTTCAACTTCCCCTAACGAGTGAATGTCAACCTCTATGGATCCCCAGTGTTTGCCTTGACACTGGTATGGTACTACATCGAGTCATTTTCGTCCTCCTTAAAGAGGTGGAGAGAGTTGAACTCTTACACATTGAGTTTGGGAATCATAAATTTTTCCACAATAATAAGCACCCAAATAGAGTTTTCGAGCTTTTAGAAAGAGTTGAGTGGGGACTATTCCCAAGTCATCAGAAACTTTCTAATGATGAGAGGAAAATGAAACCTCTGTCCGATTGCCAGACTGGTGGTTTAGTGCTACACAACCCGGGTGGCTCGCATGCCCTATCATTGTCAGGGATGAGGTAGGCCTTATGCCAACTTTCCAACTTTTTCTGTGTTACCTAAGTCTCTATGTTCAGGCAATCCCAATTCATACCATCACTCCGAGGTCCGTCCTCTTCATCAGCAATACGACTTGAGTTAGTAGCATCAACGCCTATCTCTATTTTGTCTCTTAGTCCCCCAGCCTAGAAGCGGGTTATAATAATTATCTACAAGTTGGACCGACCTATCCACTAAATGGCTCTTGTCAAATATGGGGGTCGGACTCCATATTTTCTTTACGTTTGAATTAAAACTAGATCTTCCCTCGACTGAACTTGTGATTCATCTGAACTCATTGCGAAAATTTAAAGGAAATAACAAAAAGATGGGATAAAGAGGAAGAAGAAAATAAAATTACCTCTTAACAAAGTTAACTTTGGGCAGACAACCTTAACTCTAAAGAAATTGCTTTGAGAAAATTGCAAAAAAAAAAAAAAAAAAAAAGAGAGAGTCAAGGAAAAGTGGAACAAAATGAGATGTTTCCAAACTTAGAATGAAGTGCAAAGAACCCGAAACAATCCAGACCATTCAATTCGCGATGAGGGAATTTGAAACGGCCTTGATTGAATACCATGAAACGATGTCATTTCAAGAAGCTTATCGGGGAAGATTCTCACTTTGTGAAATCTATCATCATCTCCTGAGTTTTCGCCCCGTGTCATTAATCCATGACAAGTGGATACAACTGTCTTCCACCAGTATGTGAAGAATGAGCCACAAATTAGATAACAATTAAGCTAATGTCTGCTCTCATCATAAGCAGAACACAAACCTTAGGAGGCAAATTGTAGGTGCCGATTTGAGGTCCCATGTGAGATCAACTTTTTCGCTTTTTGACTTTGTCAAAGATGGTATTTGCCAAAGTTAATTAGAAATGTCAATTCGATACTCCGAGCCAAACAGGGAGGTCGGACTAAGATAATGGAGACGTAAAAAAAAACATCATCATAAACAATATGAGATATGTCCCTATTGATGGCAACGTTTCACATACCAACCAATCAAATGGTTGAAAAGACAGATTAGGTCATAGGGATAGGGCCTAAAACTATCATGACTTTGCCAAGACGACCTCTCCAACCAATCAAATTGCACCTTGATGGTGTTTTCACAAATCATGTTGGGAATTGAGACCAATTCTTCTATTGCCTACAAGATCCTTATTTAGAGAAAGATAATAAAACAGAAAAAATATAAAAAGATAGAGAAAGATTTATGGACCGTCAAAGTTTTCACTATATAAAAAATCGTTACAATTATATATATTTCACTCACCTAATTCCTCAAATATCTTAAGAAGAATAATATTCTAAACTTTACCACACCCACCAATTTTTACTCTTTGTACAATCCACAAAGAGAACAAGAAAAACAAATAGGATGCTAGTATACAATTTTTTCCTCAAAAATCCTTAAGTCACATCTACAAAAGAGAATAAACTACGTCAATTTATAGTTAAACACATGACCTAATTTTCTTCCAAGTTCCTACTGTCAAAGAGTCCAAGATTTGGAAATTTGTTCAATTTTAGTCAACCTAGATGTTTTTCAAGTTTCAACTATGTTTGAAAACTTTCAATTTTAGTCGAAAATTTTTCTAAATTTTGACTACCAAATTTTAAGAAAATATCCCAACAATCCCGAGTTAGAGTACAATAGCTTGACAAGACCAAAGCAGTTTCTTACCGTCTGATTGCCTATACAAGAAAATAAGTGGAGAAAGAAAATGCAGACAATAGCTTGGCAAAATGCTCCTTTATTTCCACTCGGAACTAAAATCTTTCTGCATTATTGTAATTTTTCAACTTTATATAATCTTTTGCTTAATTTTTCCTGTAGGTTGATTAAAGGTGTCACGTCATTTTTCTACATCAACAAATTATATATGTATTTTGTCACAGTAACTTATAATTATAGTAAGCGATGCCATGATGGAGCTCTTTCCAACATTTTTCTAATAATATGATTTTGAAGATTTAATATGAGCAAAATACGATGTTTTGGTAAAATTGAATTTTGAATGTTGTCTAAGACTAAATATAAACAACGAATATAAAAAAAAATAAAATTGTTTGTCTTGTTCTTATAAATAATTTGTTCGTGATAATTGTGATATCTAAAAGAATAGATAGTTGCACGTGAAAACAACTAATTCTTTGCCAAAAATAAGGAAGTTACAAAACGTGGTTAATATTTAGGTCTATGATACTAATTAATGAGTTTCGAGCGTAGTAAAAAATAAATATCGTGGCAATTATCTATATAGTTTATAATATAATTAAAGCATGATATATTTAATCAAATATGAGAACATTTTTCACGATGGTTGTTTATAAAGCGCCGTGATATTTCTACTATGAAATCATTAATTTTAAATAGTCATGTTATATTACAAGGATTGGATATTATGCACGTTTAATATAATTATATTTTATATATAATTTTTCAAAAATATCCACAATTTCAATTTGGATAGTTATATTTTATTTTTTTCTGAAATTATAAATTATGATGAAATTTATTTGAGATGTTCTAAGAACATACTTTAAGTGAATTTTATATAATAATAATAATAATAATGAGATTATATGTGTGAATGTGCTAAGCTGTCCATTGTAGAAAGTTCTTTTCGAAATGACACAGCGAGTCCAGTGGCCTTTATAATTCCTTCCAACTATAAAGATGAGATCATTGTTGGGATTAGGAGGTAGTGTAATAACTTCAAAAACAATACATTTCTAGCATATTTAATAAGGTGAGTCGAATAATTCTAAACATTATTAAGTCAAAAATAAAGTTTAAATTTTGAACATACTGAGCATCAATGTTCTAAAAAACGTAATACGTGACTAGACGTGGAGGTCGAGTTTCAAACTTTTCGGATCTAGGCAGGGCCTAGGTGATGATGAGATAATGACGATGCGAGGTGAGGCGTGAAGCGTGGTTAAGCGTTGAGGCCGAGCTTCAATAGGCGGAGCCTAGACACTCGCCTATACGAGTTTTTTAGAACAGTGCCGAGCATAACTTGAATATTTTATATATTACGTCGCTTAAGATTGGACGTAATTACAAAAACATTATATTGTCTTGTTATATAGCTTTCGATTCAATGTATCAAATACTATGTTTTAAAAAATTCACTAGGCGGAGCCTATGTGTGAGACGCGACCTCCACGTTTAGTCATGTTTCACGCTTCCCTTCGTCAAGACTCAAAAAAACTTGAAACTTGCCCTCTTTTCTTAGAATGGAGAACATGAACGAAAAAAATCGAAAGAATATAATTGCAAAAATAGATATTTTTTTATTTTTTTCTTTCCTATATACCTATTTTATTTAGAGAAAGAATTCTTGTCATAATGCATGAACTAATACAATATCTAATTCTTTTTTGTAATGAAAAATGATAGGTTGAAATAGCTACGTGATATTCTTAAAAAAAAAGTCTTTTTTTATTTAAGAATAAAATTATTAATCAATAAAACATTCACGTCTAGTCACGTTTTACGTTTTTTACAACAATGATCAAATATGTCAATTATAATAATTGGAAATATTTTAATCTAATTTTTTTGAATCCTAAATTTTTTTGAAAATATCCAAATTGAGGCAATCCAACAATTCTTAACCTACAAACCCTAGCCTGTAACAACCTCAATAAAACCAGCCCACTGTAAGAATTAAACTAACTTTTTTTAAATTTTAAATCTAAACCATCCACCTTTTCAATCCAACGGCCCATTCTTTATATAGTCATGCTTATCACCCCACTCCACCTCGCTCCTCCCTCTTTCTCTCTCTCTAAAAAACGCACTCTCTTTTGCTATTGAAAATGCCTCGTCTTGTCGAAGATCACTCACTTTCACTCCGATCCCTTTCACTCTGAGAAAATTCGACACCCATTTTAATAAAATAAAGGAATCATCACATTTTGTATGGAAATAACCAAATTTATTCTTGCTGTTTAAATTTTGTCTTGAAAGTTTTTATATCTCGTTAATAAGATTAACTGGCTATGCATAAAAGACTGGATTTTGATGTTTTTTTCGTATCATTTTAGTTTATTTCTTGCTGATTTAAGTTACAAGTTGTAATTTTTTTAAGTTTTACGAGCTGGGATTTTCCGAATTAGTTTATTTTTTTCTTGCTTCTTATTGAGTCGGTTGGATATATACATATATAGTGTATGTATAATGGTTAGTGATAGCTACTCGAATATTATATCGGAAATGGGAATTCGATCGATTGGTAGGGGGAGCAGCAACAATTACAGCGAAGAGCTGGCGATTTTGCTGAGGGAGAAAGCAGCTCAGCTAGACGCGAGTGATCAAGAGCTCAGCCTTCTCCGCAGCGGTTCCGCTCCGCCCACTGTGGAGGGATCCTTGAGCACCGGACTTTTTGGCGTCGGTGGTGTTTTGGAGGAGGAGCTGAGGTCTGATCCATCCTACATTTCGTACTATTACCAGAATGCAAATGCAAACCTGAACCCGCGCCTCCCACACCCGTTGCTATCCAAAGAGGACTGGCGATTTGCACAGAGGCTGCAGGGCACAAGTGGGGGCGGAGGGGGCTCCGTGGTTGGTGATAGGAGAGGAGTGAGTGGGGATGGCATCGGTGGAGGGGAATCACTCTTCTCCATGCAGCCAGATTTTGTGGTAGGAAAAGGTGAAAATAAATTGGAGGTGGCACAACAAAAGGAATGTAGCAATGATGGATTTATTGGATTCTCGGGATTGGGATTAGGGAGTAAGCAGAAGAACATTGGAGGAATGATTCAGGTGAAAAAATAATAATAATAATCTTGTTTCTTTTACATCATTGGTTGTGCTATCCTTTAATGTCTGTTATCAAATATTTGAAACTTATTGATGGTTAATCATCCCTTGTGCTTGTTATTTGGAAGCATGTTACTGGATTTATTAGGTTTGATGTGTGAAAATATATGACATTGATACATTTTCTGGATTTATGCTTTTTTAGATTGGATAATATTCGTGCGACTACATTTCAGTTATTGGAGAATTTGTGGTAATAGTTTCAAAAGTGCACCCATGTTATATTATGCAGATATATATTTTTCGGATTCTGATCACTGAACATAAAAGTAAATTTTTGTTGTAACCTCAATTACTTTTATCATCTGTTGCTTCTTCAAGTTATTAATATATTTACCATGAATTTTGTAGTTTTCACATTGCCAAATAATCTTTACCTATTGTAATTGAATATGTGAATATCTTTATCACTGTCAGCATGCTAATAAACATGTCTTGCTGAATTTACATCAAAGGTGCTGAGAAGGTGCTTACCCAAAAATGCTCTTAGTGTGGTATCACTTATTGGTCAAAGGAAAGTCAGATCTCTCGAATTGAACTAAAGAGGAACATATCCCTACAACAATAGTTTTGCAAGTTAGAGATATTTTGTACCTCGTGATTGCTTGGCAGTTCTGGAGAGGAAGTGAAGTCTAAGAAACCAAGTTTTCATTAAAGTGATAATATTTTTTCTTTTCAGAGTCATCGTTGCATTGTATGCCAATCTTTTGGATTAAAGGACCCATGTTATGCTTTTGAGTTTAATTAGGCAGGATCAATTAAGATTGCATATACTGATATTGGACAGTGATGACAGTAACAAGTCTATGTGCGTTTGTTAGTAATTGCATCGAAATATTTATTCCTTCATAGCAATCCAACAACCGAGCATTATGCACATTATCATATTAAATGCCCGTAAAGGTATTTCTGGACAAGGTGTTGAAAGTTTTGTGGATGTGAAAGTCTTTTCTTGAAAGGTTCTTCAAGATTCTAGTACTACTTTTAGTCCATGATTTTATATGTGGCTGCCGTCATGCTGACTATATGTATTAATTTCAAATAATAAAATATTTCTATGGGAACTTATGATCTAAAAAACATTGCATATCATTGTATATGTGATTTTGTTGTGGTCGAATATCCCATATTTGTGATTTTAAAATTGTAATTGGTTTTGTGAGCTGTTACTTGTGCTCAAATTCACTTTTGTTTCACCTCTATTGCTTTTGGATCTTGAATAAAGACTCTGATTATGATGCAGGATGATCTAAGTAATACATCATCTGTTTCTAGACATTCATCTCGCACTGCCAACCGTGTATTTGAAAATGACGAATCTTCTGAAACACATGCTGCCAATCATCATGAGATAGAATCGTCGGATGCATTTTGTACTGCCAAGGATGCTAGAGGAGCGTCATCTCTCCAAAGCATTAAACTATTAGCTCCTCATACATATGCTTCTTCTTTGGCTGCTTCTTTGTCAGGTGCCACTTCTGACCCTCAACTTATTGCTAGAGCTCCTAGTCCTTGCATCCCTCCTGTTGGAGGTGGAATGATGAGCTCACTGGGCAGGACAAGTGTGAATATTCCGAAGTCATTTGATGATGTTTCGCCTGATATTGGCAACTCTGCCAATTTGGTTACTGCTTTGTCTGGAATAAGTCTGTCGGCGAATAGCATGGTGGATGAAGGGAAGCATCCAACCTCTCAATTTCATCATGAGATTGATGTTCATCAGAACCTGTTCCATACGCAAAGCGATCGAAGTGCAATCAAGAACAGTCCATACTTGAACACGTCCGAATCGATGCAATATTATAAACTAGCTACCTCCTCAGCAAATTCATTCTTGAAAGGGTCATCTACACCTACTCTGAATAGTGGAGGAAGTCCATCATCTCAGTATCTTAACATTGATAGTCTGAATTCATCTTTTTTAAACCATGGCTTTGGTGGTTTTTCTATAAATCCCGCATCACCATCCATGTTAGGAAATCAGCTTGGTGGTGGTAATTTTCCATATTTGGTTGATAATATTGCTGCTGGTACTGCGATTGGTGCCTCTGGAATCGACTCTAGAGCAATGGGAGGAGGCTTGAGTTTAGGACCTAATTTATTGTCTGCTGCATTGGAACTGCAGAACCTGGGTAGAGTCGGAAATCATAGCGCAGAAAATGCTTTGCAAATGGCATTGATGGACCCATCATATCTTCAGTACTTGAGATCACATATGGAGTTGCTTGGGTTGCAGAAACCTTACCTTGAGGCTTTGCTTCAGAAGTCGCAATATGGCCTTGCTTTTGGAAAAACCGGTAATCTGAATCATGGTTTCTATGGAAACCCTGCATTTGCTCCTGGTATGTCATATCCTGGAAGCCCAATGGGGGACCCAGTTATCCCAAATCTCCCTTTCGGATCTGGTAGTCCTGTTAGGCATGGGGAACAGATCCTGCATTTTCCTTCAGGTTTAAGGAATATTATACCTGGCAGTTTTGTGGGTGGTAATTTGGAGGAAAGTTTTGCGCCTTCTTTGTTATATGAGTTCAAGAGCAATAAAACTAAGTGTTTTGAGCTTGCTGAGATTGCTGGTCATGTTGTTGAGTTCAGGTAGATACTTCAGGAAAGGACTTGTGACTTTATTTGGCCCACCTCTAAAAACTTACAAGTTTATTGCAAACCTTCACTTTGCAGTGCTGATCAGTATGGAAGTCGGTTTATACAACAAAAACTTGAAACTGCCAGTGCACAAGAGAAGAACATGGTCTTCCATGAAATTATGCCCCATGGACTTTCGCTGATGACAGATGTGTTCGGTAACTATGTGATCCAGAAGGTATGGAATTTCAAAGTCTGATGTCTGATATTTTGTTTATATCTTGGGATATTCATGTGTTATATAAATTAATTGGCATGAACATAAGAGTTCATCATATTTTCTGGTTCTTATTCTTTTTTTCAGTTTTTTGAACATGGAAGTGCATCCCAGATTAGACAATTGGCTGAGCAGCTAACTGGGCATGTCCTAAACCTTAGCCTCCAAATGTATGGTTGCCGAGTAATCCAGAAGGTAATTTAAATCTTGCTCCGAACTTATGATGTCTCTCACGTGTATTATAAGTTTGCAAAATTCAATATCTACTCTCTGTTTTGTACACTTTTCACATCTATAGTCAATAATTTATATGCTGTGTTTTAATTGTGGAAATTCGGGGAATCATTGTGCGCATCTAAACCTACACTTTACATTTCTTAACTATCTGGAAGACCAGCTCATTAATGGTTCTGGACATAGTGAACTGATGATGTACATTCATGATTATGGAATAGCTATTTATGTCTCCTGAAACATGTTTACTGCATCAACTCATAGGAGAATCATTTGTTAGTCCAATTGCCTGGAGAATGCTATCGATTTATTTTTATTCTTTAACTTTGCCTCTTTACTCGTTGTTTTCTCCTTATTTTACTTTACTTTTATTTTTTGTGGTCCTGGAGTTTTCGGAATAGAGCTGTGAGAAAATGGGTGTAACTATAGCAAGCGTACAAGTATCACCATTTCTGTACAATCATTAATATATCTGCTTTATAAAGTTTTAGATGGTGTGTCAATTTTGATAATTGACTTATCTTTTGAATTATCCAGGCAATAGAAGTTATTGAATTGGACCAGCAAACTAGAATTGTTGCAGAGCTTGATAGTTATGTTATGCGCTGTGTGCGCGATCAGAATGGGAATCACGTCATACAAAAATGTATTGAATGTGTTCCTGAAAGTGTCATTGAGTTTATTGTTACATCATTTTACTATCAAATTGTGACAATGTCCACTCATCCGTATGGTTGTCGTGTGGTACAGGTAAGAATTAGCTGCATTTTTGTACTAATGACGTGTTTGGTGAACACTAGTTAAAAGGATTGTACAATTCAATGAACAAAATTTTAACTCTCTTTATCTTTAATACTGTGTAATATTGCCCAATCTACGTTACCAAACATGTCATATAGGTTTTTGTAACTTGGACACCAATGGAAAGATTTCCATGATTCTATTATAACTTTGTCTTGATTTATCAGAGAGTCCTGGAGCACTGCCACAAACCCCATACCCAGAGCATAGTGATGGACGAGATTTTGCAATCTGTTTGCACGTTGGCACAAGATCAATATGGAAATTATGTTGTTCAGGTTTGCAAGATCTTCTGGAAGCTTGTATCATGAAATATATTTCTTGGAAGTGTGAAGTTTAGGGGACAACATAGGTTTAAATAATTCAGCTGCTTTCTATATCATCTTGGTACCTGACAAGCTTGTTATCCATGTTGGAGCCCATCATGTTTCTTGATTTGTTGTATTTGTTAACCCTAGTCATTTGATTCTGCCATATATTATGACAGCATGTACTGGAACACGGGAAACCACTGGAGCGATCAGCTATAATTAATCAATTAATTGGGAAGATTGTTCCAATGAGCCAGCAAAAGTTTGCGTCCAATGTTGTAGAGAAATGCTTATCGTTTGGAACTCCTGGAGAACGTCAGACTCTGGTAAATGAGATTCTTGGCACCACTGACGAAAATGAGCCGCTTCAGGTTCGTAAATTATTTAGGTGATTTATCAAATGATAAAACCGTAGCACGTCCAGGTTTTTTTGGATGCTTATTTTATCTTGAACTTGAATTAATTCCTCTCTTCCTTTTTTGTATTGTATTTTGTTTTGTTTTGTTTTTTAAGGATTTGACCAGTAAAATTGATTGCAAATTAATAGATATTCCATCTGAGCGACTTTTTTTTTTTTTTTTTTTGGGGGGATGGGGGTGGCTAGGACGGCATATTGGCGAGGAACATTCAACATACTTTATCATTTTATCTTTTATCACTAAATCACTGTTAAAACATGGATACAAAATCCATTCAATCCCATTGTAAAAACAAATCGGTGTTTTTTTGAAATACTTCCTAAGAGGGACGTATTCTTTTTGGAGTCAGGTAATGATGAAAGATCAGTTTGCGAACTATGTTGTACAAAAGATGCTGGAGACTTGTGATGATCAGCAACTTGAAATGATTCTTAACCGAATAAAGGTTCATTTAAGTGCTCTCAAGAAGTATACTTATGGAAAGCATATTGTTGCCCGTGTAGAGAAACTTGTTGCCACTGGAGGTATCCCACTACTCTTGCTGCAATTGTTTTCAATTATTTTGCTGCCTGCTATTGCACTAGAAGAATAATCGCTCATTTTACTATCTTCTGCTGGAATTCATTGTTTTTGCTGTCTTTTTTAATTTCATCATTTAATGTCGAATTGTCATTGACCATCATTGAGCTTGAAGAACGATTGGCAATTTGTAACGTCAAGCTTGGAAGCAAAGTTGATACTTTTGACCTTTGGTTTTTCTAGTAAAGCGACATCTGATGTTGTACTTGCATTATGGGATTCCAACTCCCGAGTCACCTTTTTCTTGATAGAACATGCCCACGCCCCCCTTTCTTACATGGGGAAAGAGGTGGGGGGGGGGGATCACATTACATGAATGTCACTTAGTTTTTGATATTGGAAATGTTTACTTGCATCGCTTGCAGAAAAAAGGATCAGCATCCTGTCTTCATCTTCCGCTTGAATTCATAGGACCGGAAGTGTACAGCTAACCGAGACTAGTGAGAGCCTTCTTCTTTCCTTTTCATGTTGGGCTTGGTTTCCTTGCGGATTCAGCTGGATTGAGCTAATTTAAAATCAATCATGCTGGTTGTACCTAAAGGTGTAAATTTTTAGTTCAAGGATATACCTAGAGTCAGGTTTAGTAAGGCTCAGGTGGTGAACATACCTGATGACCCTTCAGAATCAGAGGAGATAAGAATTACTGTACAAGTTGAGGGTGTAAAGAGGAGGAAAGTGTAATGTTATGATGGTTACTGTAAGTTTTTCTAATGTATGGGTAGATAATTTTTTTTTTTTTTTCTGAAATAGAATAACTTATCTTCCCTAACATGTTCATTTCTTGAAGCATTTTAGTGTCTTGTCTTTTCATTGTTGTTATAGTTTTGCCAGAAATTTGTTTGCACCACTTTAACTGTCTGCTTGGGAGTCTTTTTTTTTTTTTTATTTATTTATTTATTTATTTATTTATTTATTTATTTTTTTTTTTTCCGGTTTTGACCGGTTTGAGTGATACCATTTATGAGAGGTTGGAAAAATCGGTGCTTGTTAGTTTTTTGGAGCAATGGTTTTGGGTGGTTTAAAAACAAAAACGATGTAGTATAATTTGAAGCGTGTTTTTCAATTCTTAAATTGGTAGTTTTTTGCTGTTTTTCAAATTACCTTTCAATTTTACATTCTCTAAAATAATTATTTCTAAATCTACCTTAAATCTAAAATACATACTTCATCTTGTTCTTTTCTCTATACACATGTGCTATTGAATTATTTTTGAAATATTTTGCAATCAAATATTTGTTTACATTTAAATTTTATATACTTCATTTTACATTTTTTAATATATGATTATATATATAATTTTATTTTTTTAAAAAACTTTCACAACTACTAGATAATAAACTTCAAATCATAAGTTTGACTGTTTTAAAAATTACTATTAAAACTATTCAAAATCAGACTTTTCATAAACATCTAAAACCGATACTTTAAAGAACTCTAATAATTGGTACTCCAATGTTTTCAAGCTGTTTTGAGGGATTTTTACATAAATAAACTACTTTCTAAAAATAATTACAGAAAACCATTTATGTAACATATATTTTAAAAATAACTACTGATTAAACATTTTTTTTTATTAATGTTATTATTTAGTTTCTTGAAATAGTATAACTCATTCCTAAAAAAAACACTTCATTGTAATCAAATATTGCGTATTTTTTTTTTATTGTAATCCAAAAATGCAATCATTATCATTCTAAGATAATGTTAGTTAATCTATTGGGGAATTTTTTTTTATTTTTTTACTGCAATCATTGTTCTTCGGCTAACACAAACAATCGATGATAATGCGTACAATATTTTTCACTTACATATACATCTACTATTTCTTCTGCAGATTATGTAAAATAAGATTTGTTGACTTCAATTTGACAATACGTTTCTGATAATCTATTTCACTCGATTTTTTACAAGTTCATACGTTAATGAGTATTGTAATGATTATATTCTATTACATTTTGCTATGTTAAACAATATGTATTGAGTTATATGATGTGAAGTAGTTGTCTTAAGTAGTATATAACATTTAATGTTATCTGTTAAAAGAAAACATTTTTGGATAATTATGTTATATTGTATTGCATGACATGGTATATATTATGTTAAATGATATGATAATGAATCTGTATCATTATTTGTTATATATTGTACATTGATGTTTAGATAAAAATGTTACAATATAAACAAATGATTGTATCACATTCAATTTGTTTTCTGAAAAATACATGTAATGTTAGATTCTACTAACTGTTGCAAAGATTTTAATTGTAAATTTATATTAAGTTGCTTTGGCTACTTATTCCGATCTTGATTTTTATCGGGCACGTATATAACATTCGTTGTTACATATTTGCCAATTGATTTCACGATACATCTGCTTGAATGACAAAATGAATTAACTGTTACAAAATCAACAAATGATTTAATTGTATTGAATACCTTGATGTAAAATGTGAGATTGTTTATTTGTATTAGTTGCATTGGATGTTACATTTCAATTTCTTTTTTGATAGTAATATTAAATGTTATACATTTCGATTAGATGTTACACCTCAATTTCCTTTTAAGTGTTAATGTTAAATGTTAAATATTCTGATTGATTATTACATTTTAATTTCAATTTCTTTTAAGTGCCTATTACATTATGTTTGATGTCTATATATGTTATTGTACCTACACTTTTAACTTATTTTCGTTTAATGTTATAAAACGTATATTGTATTACATACCATTCACAATAATTGACATTACATGTTATTATTCTCCATGTGTAAGCTTTATTATTCAATTCAGAGCATGTTCCAGAGTGTAGTTTTTTTGGGAAAAAATAGATTTTTTTTGGTAATTTATTGACTTTTCAAACTTTTTTGTAGTGTAAAAAGGCTGAAAAGTCAAAAATTGTAGGCAAAAAAATGGCTATCGAACATGGCCTCAATCTGCTAAGTTGTTATAATGTTAGCTTGATTTGTTAACTGATTACCTGCAATTTACATTTATTTATCACCAACCGTAGGGATATTTTCTCCACCAGGGACAAAAAAAAGTAATATGTATGTCACTACGTCTTTATTCCTCACAAACCTAAACCCATATATCTTTCTCTCAATTTCTCAATTTTTCTATATTCTTCAAAATTAAACTCTCCTCAAACAAAACTCTATCTCTCAATCTTCAACAAATTATTCTCAACCCCAAAATCCATTAAAATTCTCTACTACGGTCGGATCCCACCGCAAAGAAAAGCGGTATACTAGTA
The DNA here is from genome assembly GCA_023638005.1 of Forsythia suspensa. Lineage (NCBI taxonomy): Eukaryota > Viridiplantae > Streptophyta > Magnoliopsida > Lamiales > Oleaceae > Forsythia > Forsythia suspensa. The sequence goes on from CM042666.1 coordinate 34,996,250, forward strand.
GGTATGGAGACTATAAGAAAGATACCATAAATATTGAGATCCAAGATATTATAAAGGAATATACCATAAATGCTTGGGGGATGAAATTTCAAAAAGGAAGATACCATAAATTTTGAGATTCAAGATTAACTGTAATTTAAGGATTGTTCTGCAAAATGTGTGCGAGAATTAATAATGATTTTGTAAACGGTTGTTCATCACTGACCGTGGAGAGATTTTCTCCGCTATGAGAAGAAGAAAAGACTATGTCCGTGTGTCACTACGTCTTCAATTTCTCTATTCAAACAAAATTCTCTATCAATTCTCTCCCTCAAACGGTTATCTTCAAGATCTACTCACCGACTCAATCCATCATCCTAAAACTATAATTTGAGTTTTCTTCTTTCTTGTTTTTGTTTTGGTTATGACAGTAGATTTTTCTTCGTTTTTTTTTCTGAGTTTTTTATTGATATTATTTTTGTAGTCAAATTTTTTATTTGAGAATAGATCATCAGTAGGATCCCATCGATTACGCGGTATACTAGTATTTATGGTAGATGTTTTTGTTTCATTTATTAAAATAATATTAATATATTTCAGATAGTATTTTTGATAATAAATGAATAAGTTTGTAATAATATAGTTATATCTTATAGCAAAAGTAATTCTCAAAGTAACAATGGTTTCACTTCTTATGTCTGTGGGTTGGGTGCTTTTCCATCCATTTTTTTTGGCTATTGTGCATCTAATACAATCAATATACTTAATATCATTTTTGTCGATTCTAGGGCGAGAATACTCACCCACCACAGTTTCAACTCGCTTCAATTTAACATCATCGTCTGGAAGTGCAAATGTCGCAATAGATATTCTTGATTTTTTGTTGTTCGCAACAGCTCTGTGCTCAATGCTCTTGTACAATCCATTGCTCCAAGCCTGCAAAACCACAAACTAAATGGATCAGTGCAATCACGAAGCGTCTTGCTGTTGAACATTGATGGCATGTATAGTATGTTGATCTAGATTTACGATTGCATATGATTAAGGAAGAGAGATATAGTTTGTTTGTTGTCCTATCCAAATCAATACTGCTGTCTAGTTTATTCTACTGAAAATGTCCTCAAAAGTGAAATCGCAAAGTGCCTAGATATAGTGAATATCGATTAAACTAGATTTACGATTGCATATGATTAAGAAAGAGAGATATAGTTTGTTTGTTGTCCTATCCAAATCAATACTGCTGTCTAGTTTATTGTACTCAAAATGTCCTCAAAAGTGAAATCGCAAAGTGCCTAGATATAGTGAATATCGATGACATGTTTAATATGTTAAATTGGATATGAGTGCGCACACTCGTATGAAAGAAAGCAACTCGACTGTGAAAAATTTATAACCGTAATGCTTCCTTGTGCTTAATTTGGACTACAGTTATATCATCATCTTGCAGAAGTATAGTTTTAGAGCTGGCATCTGAATGTGGACTAATCTCAAGTACTAAATCAGGCCTCGAACATGTAGGATAATAGTTCATTCGCATGCCTAGCTCCATAATCCCGTGCAATTTTTCATATTCCTGAAGGAATATGGCACTTTTATCAGCACTAAGATGTCGTTCCAATCAAGTTTCTGCTCGTTTGTGACAACGCAAGCTTGTCCATATCCTTGAAGTTCATTTGCTGCCATTGTATACTTGTTTTTCTCGCGTAATGGGAGTTCAAAAATGCTGCCACAGCTACCTTCATCTTGTGTAAGACATCATCTGCCCCATGGTTTATTATCTGCAAAAATTGAGCCTGTTTGAGCATACAAAAATAACAACATACTAAACATTTTTCTCAATAAATTTAAGTCGGCTACATGAATACTTTTCTACCATCTTTAGGTTCATTGAACAAATAAAAAGCAAGTCTACTATGATAAATATCCTTTATTTGAGTACATTTGTTAAAAAGTCCTCCTTACTCCTAATCCTTGGTAGTTTTGGTGGCTGTGTTTCTTTGCCAACCTGTTATACTAAAGATCGAAAAATAAGGCAATGATGAAACTTACATTTTGTATTTGAGCAAGATTTTACTTTGATCAATGAACTTCTGTTTGTGAACATGTTTGTATTAGATTTTTAAGTTTCGTAAAAATGTTATATTTCAATATTTTGCATGTTGAGTATCTTGATAACAAATCGTCACACTTCTTCTAAGTGTTTAAAAAATACATTAATGAATCTTTGCTTTCTTAGTTCATTGAACAAATATATTGTTGATTGTTTAATTGGTGTATCTCACAATTTTTTCACTATACTTTTAAGTAAAACTTATTGAATAATATATCAGTATCGAGTTGAACGTATTAACCATTGGTAGTAACTTTTTTCAATTCACAATCGAGCATCACATGAAATGTAAAAAAAGGAAAAGGAAAAAAAACTAGAAGTTTAGGTTACTAAAATTAGGTGGAAAAGAAAAATAATTCCAACAAAATATAATTGTTGACACACAAAATATTCCCAAAACAAAGGCCTAAAACAAAGGCCCAGAATAGGAAGCCCAAACATGGAGTTTGAGCGAATTGCCAAAAGAAGAATCCGCCAAAACATACAAGGGTCTGGATGATAGAGCAAAGCAGAGCAAGGTTTGGGTGAATAAAGTGACAACTGCATCGCACAGGTGATGAAGCGGTTTTGTACGTGGCCTATAATCCAAAGTAACTGTTAGTGAATAAAGAAGGCATTGTGGGAAGTTATGATAGCCATGACAGTCATGGGAAGTTATTTAGAAGAAGTGCTATGAGATAATGGTCAGTTATAGGCGAGAATGGTGCGAATGGTGATCAATGTATAAATTGTTGGAAAATATATTGGTGGTAAATAGAATTTTCACTAATAAATGTGAAATTGAATCCCACATTGATTGAGAATTGAAATTGAGAGAAGAGCCTTAAAAGGGATTGCAATCCCACATTGGTTAGAAATGGAAAAGTGAAAATTTATGGAAACTATAAATACTAGTTCTATTTCACATTGGAAAATAGATAAAATATGGAAATGTGTGAAAAACTTAAATAGTTGTCCCACATCGGATAAAAATTAGTTTGTGGATCAATTTATATATAGTTAACAATTTGTAAGGTGTAACCATTTGTTGTATAGAGACTCCTCCATGGCCTACACGCCCATTGTCCGGGGGGGGGTGTGGTGCAAATCTTGGACCGACTTGGCCTTCAAGCCTTGAACTTGTGTGCGGGTGCGACCTGCGCACACGAATGTCGGACCGAATGAACAAAAAATTGGCCACAAAGTGCAAGCCATGTTTTGGAATTTTGTTTTACGTTTTTTCATTTAAAACATAACTCCGAAACTAATTTCTATTTACTTTGTAACTCCAAAACGTCTGGAGTAAAGGCATACTCTACTGAATGCAAAAGGCTCATCCTTGCCTATATATACAGCAACAATTATTCAGTCCAAAACATAGCAAAGCTACTCCACCAAATCTCTCTGCATTCTCATTTCTGTCATCTTCCAATTTGAGGCATGGTAGACTAGGACATGTTAATTACGACACTTTGAGTAGACTAATTAACTTGAATTGTATACCTACATTCCAAATTGATAATAAACATAAGTGTGAAACTTGTGTTGAGACAAAATTGACAAGGTCATCATTTCAATATGTTCAAAGAAAAATTGAACCACTTGATTTAATTCACACTGATGTATGTGATTTAAAATCTATACAAACAAGGAGAGATAACAAAATTTTATTACTTTTATTGACGATAGCACAAAATATTATTTTGTGTATTTGCTTAAAAGTAAAGACGAAGCAATAGAAAAATTTGTTCTCTATAAGAATGAAATTAAAAATCAACTCAACAAGAAGATTAAAGTGTTGAGAAGTGATAGAGGTGGTGAATATGAATCACCATTTGTTTGGTCTCGCACAACACACGAATTAAATATAAAGCAACAGCACCTTATTCACCTTAACAAAATGGTGTTGCTAAATGAAAAAATAGAACATTGAAAAAATGATGAATGCAATGTTGTTAAGTTTTGGATTACCTCAGAACATGTGGAGAGAAGTTGTGTTATCAGCTAATTACCTTTTAAATAAGGTGCTCCGGAAGAAAGAAGATAAGAGCCCTACGAGTTATTGAAAGGAAGAAAGCCTTCATACAAATACTTACGAGTGTGGAGGTGTCTTGCCAAAGTGGCGGTACCTATACCAAAGAAGGTGAAAATAGGACTAAAAACAGTTGATTGCATATTTATCGGATATGCACATAACAGTAGTGCTTATCGATTTTTTGTGTTTGATTCAAAATTTTCTGATATACACAAAAACACGATAATGGAATCAAGAAATGCATCATTCTTTGAACATTTATTTCCATACAAGTCCAAAGAAGAAGCGAGCTCTTCTAAACGGACATATGAGACTATGATTGAGAATAGTCAGGACCAAGATGTAGAAGAGGAAGTTGAGATTGAACCAAGACGTAGCAAACGAGAAAGGACAGAAAAATCTTATGGTCTTGATTTTCTAACTTATATACTAGAAACTGAACATCAAAGCTTCAAAGAAGCTGTAAACTCTTCAGAAGGACCTCAATGGAAAGAGACCATTAAAAATGAAATAGATTCCATTTTGTAAAGCCATACATAGGAGCTGGTGGATCTTCCCTGGGAAGTAAACCACTAGACTACAAATAGATTTTCAAAAGGAAAATGAAAGCAGATGGAACTATTGATAAGTACAAGGCCAGACTTGTAATTAAAAGTTACAAGCAACAAAAAGGCCTTGACTACTTTGACACTTATTCTCCGATAACGAGAATAACTTCCATTCGGATGATATTAGCGATTGCAGCTTTGTACAATCTCGAAGTAGATCAAATGGATGTCAAAACTGTTTTTCTAAATGAAGATTTAGAAGAAGAAATTTACATGGAACAACCTGAGAAGTTTTCTGCACTAGGACAAGAAAACAAGGTGTGTAAATTGGTGAAGTCATTATTTGGCTTAAAACAAGCACCAAAATAGTGTCATGCAAAATTTGATAATGCCATGATAGAAAGTGGATTTAAAATCAATGAATGTGACAAATGCGTTTACATCAAAGACACAGAAAATGGTTATGTCATTTTATGTCTTTATGTTGACGACATGCTCATCGTTGATAGCAACGATAAGATGATTAAATCTACTAAAAATATGTTGAATTCAAAATTCAACATGAAGGATATGGGTTAGCTGATGTGATTCTTGGAGTTAAAATTTCAAGAACATCGATAGACTCGTTCTAAGTCGATCGCATTATGTGGACAAAATTTTGGAAAAATTCAATAATGATGATATCAAGGTGGCTAAAACACCGATAGATACAAGTCAACATCTATCGAAAAAATAGAGGCAATGGTATTTCTCAAGTTGAGTACTCTAGAATAATCGGAAGTCTTATGTACTTAATAAGTTGTACAAGACCGATATAGCTTACGCAGCTAGCTAGTGAGTAGATATACCAAGAATCCGTGTCCCACCACCGGAAAGGAATAGTAAGAATACTGAGATACTTGAGATATACTCGTGATTATGGACTGCACTATACCAGATATCCTGCAGTTATTGAAGGATATACCGACGCTAATTGGATATCTCGATATTAAGGACTCAAAGTCTACCAAATGGATTTGTATTCACTTTGGGAGGTGCAATGATATCGTGGAAATCCTCTAAACAAACAGCTTATTGCGAGATCTACCATGGAATTCGAGTTTATAGCTCGGATAAATGTGGTGAAGAGGCTGAATGGCTACGCAATTTCTTAGAGGATATTCCAAGATGGTCAAAACATATGCCAGCAATTTGCATACATTGTGATAGTCAATCTGCGATTGGAATGGCACAAAGCAACATGTACAATGGTAAGTCTAGACACATACGTCGTAGACATAATACCATAAGACATTTACTCTCAACTGGAGTTATCTCTATTGACTATGTAAAGTCTAATGATAATATTGCGGATCCGCTAACCAAAGGGTTAAAAAGAGAGTTAGTTGCAAAGTCATCTAGAGGAATGGGACTTAAGCCTCTGAAAGAATAAGTTATTGTAATGGAAACTCAACATAACTGACTGGAGATCCCAAGATCTAGGTTCAATGAGAAAACCTAATTACAAATACTTAATAGGATCACTGTGGGGGTTTATCTCTTGTCCATTCCTGTAATAACAGTGATGCCCATGGAAAGGGGATAAGCAATAGGTTTTTAATGATTCTTATGCGTCGAAAATCCAAGCGGAGTAATGCGGGTTATTCTTAATTAAGAAATCACCTATGTGAGAGAGAAGTAGGGCCGCTTCGAAGGAAATTGTGAGGCTCAATTCTTAATAACTCTCATTGAACCAGACATATGTTCATGGCCACAAACGAACATACCAATGAGAACTGAAATGTGTTAGGAAGAATCCTGTGTGAGGTACATCATCGTTTACACAAAAGGCAGAATAGTTCAAAGACATCGTGTCTACTAATCAGCTAGTAAAGTAAATGTACTTTAACAAGAGAATGTTCAAAGGTAACTCCTACCTATCCTATGCAGGTTTCAAATATGGAACTTTATCACCAAGTATTCCATGTCTTTGTCAATTTCCATTCTTGTGGAGGATTGTTGGAAAATATATTGGTGGCAAATAGAATTTTCACTAATGAATGTGAAATTGAATCCCACATTGGTTGAGAATTGGAATTGAGAGATGAGCCTTAAAAGGGATTGCAATCCCACATTAGTTAGAAATGGAAAAGTGGGAATGTATGGAGACTATAAATACTAGTTCCATCCCACATTGGAAAATGGATAAAATATGAAAATGTGTGGAAAACTTAAATAGTTGTCCCACATCGGATAAAAATTAGTTTGTGGACCAATTTATATATAGTTAATAATTTGTAATGTGTAACCATTTGTTGCATAGAGACTCCTCCATGGCCTACGCACCTGCAGGGGGTGCAAATCTTGGACCGACTTGGCCTTCGAGCTTTGAACTTGTGTGCGGGCGCGACCTGCGTACACGAATATCGGACCGAATGAACCACAAAGTGCAAGCCACGTTTTGGAATTTTGTTTTACGTTTTTTCATTTAAAACATAACTCCAAAACTGATTTCCATTTACTTTGTAACTCCAAGACGTCTGGAGTAAAGGCATACTGCACTGAATGCAAAAGGCTCCTCCTTGCCTATATATACAAAGAACAATTCTTCATCCAAGACACAAGAAAGCTATCCACGAAATCCTCTCGCATTCTCATTCTTGTCATCTTCCGATCGCTTGGTGATTCCGTTCTGGCTCTTTTTCAGTTCGACTGCACAGTTGCAATTCACGCTGTTGTATCCTGGGAAGCAAGCGCTCGAGTTACTTCATGGAGGGGGCGAATATTGCTTTAAGGACACTATGTTCAACACAGGCCCCGGCTCCAAGATGTTCATTTCAATTTTCTGTCCAGCACTGTTTAATTTACTGCTTAACCTTCCTGTAAATTATTCACTGCAATTGTTTAGTTCACTATTTAACAAGTTTTTCGTAACATAAATAGGATGAAACAAGTTGAAAGAAAAAAAGAACAACTATCTCACAAAGAAATATGTGAATTTATGTTTAAGTCTTTTACTCTCTATTTATGAATCTTGTGACTTTGTGTGCTTGCGCTCCTTGGAGGCAAGTTGCATAATATATTCAACATTGTCTCAAGAGGTCTCGTTCTTTACACATCTTCTAAATAATCTCTTAATTGTTAGCTAGCACGAAACAAAAACGCGTGAAACAATAATTTCTTGAGACACTTTCATTTCCATTCTCCATATCAAGCATTCCAATTGTGATTCTCCTATATTCCAATTCCAATTCTCCTATTGAATATACTTCAAAGCTATACTTCAACAATCCTTCCGTCTCATCATGCTTGGCAGCTTGCTTATATTTCTTTGGCCTTAACTCTCTAAAGTATTCTTATTTCTTCACAAATTTTTTGTTCTTCAACCAAGAAGGCACAATTATCCTAGAAAATGTAAACTTAGAGAAAAAGAAAAATTATATAAGACAATCTAGTCAAAACTAGGGATGGCAATGGGGCGGGGCCACGACCAAATGATTCATGGGGGTCAGGGCGACGACTCTTTGACCCACCAACCGCCCTAGATAATTTTTTTTTTTTTAAACTGAAAAAAGAATTATAAAAAAAAAAGAAATACAAATTTTTTAAATATTTGTACCAAACAAAACAAAAAATTATAAGATTTGGGTTGTGGTTAACGTTGGTAATTTATAAGTTTCAATCCAGATTCGATTTCTTTAGTCCATTTTTAGTGAAAATTATAATTTCTACTATATTTTATGATTTTTCAAAAAAGATAATAATAATAATTTGAGGGCGTGAGTCGCGAGGCGTGGCTGCCCCGGACCCGCCACGGAGCAGAAAATTCTACTCCAAACCCGCCCCTATTACTCGGCTCGACGGGATGGGGCGGGGTGGAAGCGCTGGCCAGCCAGGGCGGACGTTTTTTGCCATCCCTAATCAAAACACAAAAGAGTTATAAAATGAGTTTTGTTTTCTTTCACTCATCTTGATCATGGCTTCTTCCAATGCTATTAATAGGCTTATACAACCTCCCAACATTAATGGAAGACTTCACACTTTGTATATAATAATATTTTGTACATTGTATACACTAATGGAAGATAATATATGTTGTATACACCAAAGACTTCATATGTTGTATTCTATGGAGTTGAGGAGTTTCACAAACCGGTTCAATTAATGTACAAATATATGCATTACTAAATCCCAACTGATAAGAATATTATTTGAATAGTCTAAATATTTGCTTAGATAAAATCGTCCGTGTCTGATTCATTTTATTTATAGGACTTTTAATCCTTATCACCGCAAAGTCGAGTCTCAGATAACCTCTAAGGGTTATACCTTCTTTACATTTTCTCAAGATCAAACCCATATTTGAAGTGCCTTTCAAGTATTTGAGAAGCCACTTAAGAGCTTCCCAATGGCATTCACGAGGGTTAGACATGAATCGACTCAATACACTAATGCTGTATGCAAGATCAGGTCTAGAACAAATCATCAGATACATCACAGATCCAATCACATTAGCATAAGGAACATTTTCCATCCTTTCATATTCCTCTTTTGAATTTGGACAATGATCAGAGGACAACTTAAAATGATTTGCAAGAGGTAAACTAATGAAACTTTGTATCGATATAGCAAATTTTTCAAGAATTTTTATCACATAAGATTGTTGATTCAAAATAAGCATGTCATTCTTCTTATCCTTCTAATTTGCATTCCTAAAATTCTTCTTGCAGATCCTAAATCTTTCATGTCAAACTCGAATTCGCTTTATCCTTTATGCTTTTAATTTCATCTTTATCATGACTAGCAAGTAACATATCATCAACATACAATAAAAGATAAAGAGAATTAGCACCTCCAGAGCCTTTACAAGAAAGACATGAATCATATTTGCTCCTTTGGAATCCCGTTTTTGTACAAAAGTATCAAATCTTATGTACCATTGTCTAGGAGCCTGTTTTGAGACCATATAAGGACTTCTTTAAAAGATGCACTGTGTCGCTTACCTTTTTCTTAAAACCTGAGGGTTGATTCATGTAAATGGATTCATCTAACTCACCATATAGGAAGGCGCTTTCACATCTAACCGATCCAACTCCCACCCAAATTGAGTTACGAGAGACAAGATGATTCTAATAGTAGTATGTTTTACCACGGTGAAAAGATTTCGAATAATCAACACCCTCTCTTTGTGTAAAACCCTTAGCAACAAGTCCGGCCTTAAACTTGACTTTGTTAATACTACCTTCACTTTCTTTCAACTTGTAAATCCATTTACAATCAACTACCTTCGATTTTTAGGTTTTCAACCAAAATCCGGTATTGTTCGCATTAAGGAAGACATTTCTTCCTCCATAGCAGCTTTCCGGTTTAAAGAGTCTTTACAGCTTCACCGCCTCATCATAAGAGGCTCACTTTCTACCACTTCCGATATGTGAGAAAAGAGACAAAATTATCATCATTGAATCTAGCGAGTGGTCGATCGACCGCCTTCTCTGTCTATCTCTTGTGAGTTGATACTCATCAATAGGCAGAGTTGTCACGTATCGATCACCTTCTACAGATTCTTCATCATTTTGAAAAGTTATGTCTTGATGATTTATATTTTCTCTTTCTCCCATATCCTCTCCAACCCCTAAACTGGGAGACTCCACCTCAATCCTAACATCTCTATCTTTCAGATTAGAAGTGGTGTCCTTCAAGCATGGCATTAATGACTCATTAAAGATAACATCTCTTCTAATTATTACCTTAAACCCTCTCTCTTCTTTTACCCAAAGTCTATACCCTTTTGTGTTTTCTCCATATCCTAATAAAACACACCTTAGAGACCTAGGCTCTAATTTTCCTATATTTTGGTGAGCATAAGCAGCACAACCAAAGACTTTAAGATGAGAGTAGTCTACAGGTCTTTTGGTCCAAACAGATTCTGGGACTTTAAAGTTTAAAGCACTGGAGGGACTTCTATTACATAGATAAGCAGCAGTTAAAACAGTTTCACCCCAGAATAGTTTAGGCAGACCAGAAGTTAAGAGCATGCATCTTACCTTATTTAGAAGAGTTCTGTTCATCCTTTCAGCAACTCCATTTTGCTGAGGAGTATAGGTAACAGTTCTGTGTCTAACAATACCATGCAAGTGACAGAATTCATTAAATTCATAATTGCAGAATTCAAGTCCATTATCTGTTCTTAAGGTCTTAATCTTAAGATCAACTTGATTTTCAATTTGAGTTTTCCAAGTTTTAAAAACAGAAAAGGTTTCATCTTTAGTTTTTAACAAGAAAACCCAAGATTTCCTAGAAAAATCATCAATGATTAACAGATAATATCTAAAACCAGATTGAGTACACACAGAAGCAGGTCCCCACAAATCAGCATGCAGATAATCAAGAATCTTTTCAGACTTGTGAGTTCCCTTTGAAAAGGGAAGCTTTACCTGCTTACCTAAAATGCATGTTTCACATGAAGTAATATCACATGATTTACATTCTCAAAGACACCTTGTTTAAGAGAATTAAGTCCTTTATTACTTATATGACCAAGTCTTTCATGCCATAGTTTGAGAGAAATAGATTTTTATCTCAAGTAGTCAGTCATTAAACGTGGATTGACTTGGTTTTTAGAAAATATAAACCATGTTTCTTCTCGGTTTGATGATTAAATCACCATCTTTGAAGATATTGATTTGTCCCTTTCCAATCCTAATATCAAAATCCATATCATCAAGAACTCCTAAGGATATAAGGTTCCTTTCAAGATCGTGTACTAGTCCGGTATTATGGAGAATCAAACTGGTTCCATTTTCTAAAACTATACTCACAAAGTGCCTATTCCCTTAATGTCACAGTCATATCATTTCCCATAACCACATGGCCCCATCGAAATTCGAAAGTTGGTGAACCAGCTTTTTATTTGGGCACATATGAAAGGTACATCCCGAATCGAGGATCCATTCCCGATTTAGGTGTCTTTCGAATTTACAAGAACAACACCATTTTCGATTCTTCATTATTATAGGCTAAAATAGCGATGCCTTCTTTTGTACCCTTTATCTTTTAGCTCATTTTGTCTCTTGAAGCAATCTTTAATAAAATGCCTGCTTTTTCACGTAAATAGCATTTTTTCCCTTTGGCATTATTCCTATTCTTTTCTTTACCCCGACCCTTCTTTTTCCCTCGATTGATCTTTCTTAAAATGGAAACCAGATTTTCCGAGTTTTTCCTTTAACCACTAAGGTCTCACCTCTCGTGTTCTCCTATTTTCGATTTGAGCTCTAGATCCTTGTTTCTAAGGGCACTAATAATAATGTCGGCTGGTTAAGGTATCCTTCCATACTCTAGAGCATTTTTCAAATCTTTGTGCCTATCACTAATTGAATTTAGGAGAACCACAAACCAATTGATCTTGTGAAAGCTTTTCATCACAATTGGCAAGGTCTTGGGATAATTTTGTAAACTGTTGATTTTCATCCAAGTCAAGGAAGAGTCCATTTTAAAAGAAAAGAATTGTTTTAAAAGATAACATTTGTTTGGAATAGTTTTTGACACATAATGTGTACGTAATTTGTCCACATGAGCTTCAAAGAAAGTACTAGTCTCTCCTATGGTTCTTATCACATTATCGGATAAGTGTAAAAGATAGTACTCCGAGCAATTTCTTCCATTCGAGACTTCTTAGTTTCGGGCATATCATCGGGCCAAGAATCATTAAGAGCTTTAGCACATTTTTGTTGCATCAAAATAGCTTTTAATTTTTGACCCCACATATTGATATCCCCTTCCCATCAAAGATATTCAACTCAAATCTTGTTGTAGACATATTTCAAAACCTTTTGAAAACACTTTACAGAAAGTTTACTTAGCAAACTATAAGAGAATATATTCACAAAGAAGATTTTCAGATTATAGTCAAGTTTAGCAGATCATATACACAATATGAACAGGCTACTCTATACAGATCACAAAAGTTTTGTCTCCAGTGAAAACAACTCCGGGATCACACCCGTCTTGATTTATCTCGATTCCCAAGGCCTCTTATGGAGCCTTTGGACAAAGATTAGTCTCCGGGGGTTTCTTGTGAACGGAGTAAATTTTAGGGAAACAAAACACAAAAAACCTATCTATTTAACAAGAACAGCTTAAAAGAAAGGTTAGATCTCACCCAAGGATACCTAAATCATGCATTTAACGTTGAATATTTTCGAGATCCTCTTATGCGAAAGTAGAATCCAGCTCGATACCACTTGTAAGGCCAAGAACCATTAGTAACTAATGTACTAAAGAATATTAAAGATAAAGATAAAGATAACTAAAAGACTCTACTAAGACAAAGATGAGAGTTTACACACCCTGGACAAATCCATCCTGTAAACTTAGACTTGGATTCTTGTCGAAATACTACAAACTTTGAGCTTAAGAAGAAAAACAAGTATAGCTTAATAACATGTCAGACTTCTCAACTATCGGCTTTCAAGATCACGATGTCGGATTTTTTATTAATGTATTCGACAGAGATGGAAGGAATGATATACTTGAACACAAATGAAACTTAGGTGACTAAGTTGGCATACAAAAACTATGATCATCATGAAATTTTGCCATGAGTTCAATGACTAACAGCATTTACTTATGCCTACAATTTCAGATATTGGAGGTTGGTTGCTTTTCCATCCATTTTTCTGGCCAGTGTGTGTCTAAGATAATCGACGTACTTCACATCATTTTTGTATATTCTAGGGCGATAATTATCATCTACCATGGTTTCAAGTGGGTTCAATTCAACGTCATCGCATGGAATCGCAAATGTTGCAACAGATATTCTTGGTTTTTTCTCGTTTGTAACAACTCTATGCTCAATGCTTTTGTACAATCCGTTGCTCCATGCCTGCAAAACCAAGAAAAGACTAGCAATCACGAAGCGTCTAGATATTCAACATTGATGGTATGTTATAATATGTTAGACTGGACAATAGTGCACGCGATTAGGCAAGAGAGATATTGCTTGTGCGTTACCCAATCCAATCAAGTGCTCATGTCTAGTAAAGAGTACCAATCATGTGAAGGATGGTGCATCCACAAAGTGCCTAGATTTTGGTATGTTGAACTCAACACGAGCATGTATGATTAAAGAATCGAGACATTATCTGTATGTTGCAAATACGGACAGTCCTTTCGTGTCCTGAAAAGTATATTTGAAGAAAAAATTGTGTTCCTTTCATTGGTTTCCAAATAAGATGATGTTTGTTCCTGCAAAACTTTTCCCAATTGCATATAGAAGGAACCTTCAGTTTGGAAAGATTTAGGGAGATGAATGGTTTAATTATGCTATACCTTGTTCAGTACTAACCACCACTTCGTTCTTAAACAACTCACTTCTAGAATCAACTAAACGGGGGTAAGCACAATTTATACATCACAACTCTTATTACTCTTGTTATATTCATATTTCTCGCTACTGATTTGAACATCAGAGGATCTATATATGTTAGGACAATCCAACACACCCTTTTAATGCTTGTCTATTATGTTGACGTTCAAATGAATGAAGGGACTGGAATTCGAAAAATCGTCTCAAACATACCTCAACAACGTCGCCGATGTTGACAACTAGTGCATTTGGAACTGGTTTTACCGGTATCCATGCTTCCTTGTGCTTAATTTGGAGGGCAGTGATATCATCATCTTGCAGAAGTAAAGTTATTGAGCTGCAATCTGAATGTGGACTAACCCCAAGAACTAAATCAGGCCTGGAACATGTAGGATAATAGTTCATTCGCATTCCTAATTTCATAACCCCCTGCAATTCTTTCAGAAAGCCTCCCTCCATGCCCATTAATAAAGATAAATTGCTAAAGATCTCGTCGATTATCCTCTGTAATTTTATTGAGTAATCTTCAAGTGCTTCCCTGTTAAGGTAAACATGGATGAAAATGACATTAATTTCGTTGAACAAACTTGAAAGGATTAATAAGAATGATAAAATATGCGATGCAATACTGTTGATAACAATCAAACTGAGGTACTATAACTCAATACTTGAGTACACTGCAGAGAACAATGGGTAATATTTTAACTTCTTTTTCTAGTTTAATACTTGTATAAAACAATTTATATAAATAAATTTGTCCCCTCCTTAACAGCTTTAGCTTTTAGATAAAGTGCGTCCACCCATTTATAAAAAATTGTACTTGTCTTGGGTATTTGATGAGAAAAATGAATCCGGCCTACGTGTGAGGAAGGTGTTGAAAACAATTTAAATGAATAGATTTGTCCTATCTCTACTAGCTCAAATGTTTAGATGGAGCAGATTAACAATCATGTCTTTTGCTGTCCAATCCAACATATAACATCATAGGTTCCACACGTGTGGGCCTCTTGTTAGGTTTCTAGTCAGAGCTAAACCTCATAATGAACCATAATACAATATTCCAACCTCCGATTACATTGATCATTCTTTATTTGAAATCTCTAGAGTTGTATATCGTGTTGAAAGCAAAATTTAAATAAATAAACGTGTCACTTTACAGGTAAATTTCTTCAATTATGAGGTTCAACATGTTATATGAGCACAGGTGAAAGCCTTGAGATCAAGTGTAGATTCTGCTCATTCATGGAAATTTGTGCACATGTCAAACCTCGAATTGAATACGGTATGCACATGAGAGAACATGTTGAAGACAAAATTTTAATTAATAAATATGTCCTTCCTCTAACAACTTAAACTTTTAGTTGACGTAGTTCTACTTTAACATGACAGAAGTACGTACTTGAAACCTGGGATTGTGATTGGCCAGTACTTCATATTTCTGAAGGAAGATGGCATCGTTATTAAGAATAAGAGGTCATTCCAATCAAGTTTCTGCTCATCTGAGACAACATAACCTTGTCCATATCCTTGAACATCATTTGCAGCCATTGCATATTTCTTTTTCTCACATAACGGGAGTTCAAAAAATGCTGCCACGGCTGCCTTCATCTTGGGTAAGACTTCATCTGCCCCATGGTTTATGATCTGCAAAATTAAGCCCGTTGTAGCATACAAAAACGGCAACAAAATAAGGCTTGTGCCCTATAAATTTCTGGTGATCTAAGTAAATTCTTATTGCACCACTCCATTTGGTTCATTAAACCTGTTTTAGCATATGCTATCAAATAGGAAGTAAGTTATATAATGGCATTAGCAGTGTCACCTGAAAGAAACCCCAATCCCTGCAAGCAAGATCGAGCTTTTTTCGTTCATCTTCATCTCCATTAGTGAGCAAAGATAGATTTATGATTGGGATAACAAGTGAAACTGGACATTTTTCAGAACTCAAAGGCCTGTCCTCAAGGTATTTTATGTACCTTTCAGGAACATTATTAGCATCATTTCTTACAATCTCCTGCACACTTGGTACCGGCAAAGAGCTTCCATAACCTAAAGGATTATCCTCATGAACTGTGTAATTGTCTAGCTCTGTGCCCATTATAGCCAACTGCACATATTTCTTACAAATATATGTACGGGTGTATTTATAGACGAAGGGAATCGATTCATTAGTCTTCCTAGAAATATCCCTCAGCTTTCTGTAAGTTGGGAATCTATTCAATAATTTCCCTTTGAGATACCCATCAGAAGCGGTTCGAACTCTGTTTCATCTTTCTCTTGGCACGTTGTTGCACATTGGAAGTTTCTCATCTTGGTAACGTTGACAGATTATATGTCACAAGACGCTCTATAAAACTAATGGCAATCCTATTTCCATATTGGACTCTTTCATTTGTCTACATTGCAAAATTTATAAGAACTTCGACAGAAATTAGGGAATAGATA
The DNA here is from genome assembly GCA_023638005.1 of Forsythia suspensa. NCBI lineage: Eukaryota > Viridiplantae > Streptophyta > Magnoliopsida > Lamiales > Oleaceae > Forsythia > Forsythia suspensa. The sequence continues at coordinate 35,012,689 of CM042666.1, forward strand.
TTATCTTACACTCTAAAAATAACATGTCAAAAGTGACATGGCAAGATAAGGAATGCACAAGACAGAAATGGAAAACAAAACATTACTGCCAAGCCGTTCAAGCAATTGATCAAACACCTTATACCATATTCAAAATCTTGCACAAATAAACCAAGATTGACATTTGATTTTATACAGGAACCGGAATGACTGATCTTGCATAGATATTGAATTCCCTGAATTCTCCAACGACTTTGTGCATTAGAGTTGATGGGAAGAAGAAAACCATGAGCAATATAGCTTTAAAATCACAACAATGGTTATTTCCCTAACTTCAGAAATCAGCTGCCATATCACTCCTTCAGATAATCATACGGGTTTAAAACCTGGTTCGTTCTTGAACTTTACATGTTGCTTGCAAAAGGTCCCTTAAAATTACCAGGTTTTTAACCCTAATCCATACGGGGTAAAGAGCATTGCAACACAACAAAGTGAGAAAAACAACGATAGTCATGACAGATGCAAAGTAACAACATTGCAACACAACAAAGCATCTCAATCAAGTCATTGTATAAATCGCCCATTAAACAAGTTGGAAAATGACATTAACAGAAAAAAACCCACTAAAAATAAACACAATGATTTAGAACAGGATAATTGAAAGACAAGATACAGGATATAAACATCCAGTACAACAATAAAAAGTTAAAAAGAACATGGAAAACAATCATAGTGTATAAGAAAAATGCCTATCTAGATTACATAACATAGAGGAAACATCAATTAAATTTTAAAAAATAAAATCAATACAACCCCACTGTAAAACTGAAAAAATGGAAGAAGAACTCTAAATGGGAAAACAATCAGGAATGAATACCAAGGCCATATGTGCTCCTTGCAGTTGTCCCTTCAAAGACACTTGTCATGAATACCTGTCCTCTTCCCCTTCTACAAAACCTATACCATTACTCCAAAGAAGGAAGCAAGCATGCTAAGACAATTTCAGTTACTACTTTTCTGCCAAATTTGGCACACAAACACGAGAAACTAATTTGACCGTCGGATACGAATCAGCCGTCCCGTCCATCTTCAGTGGTCGAGTATACTAACAAGCTTCTATTTTGCAGATCTTTTCATCAACAGAGCAGGAATACCAAGCTCACATGGCGAATCATTATCAACATATGATGTTGATGCGGTGTAATCAAATGATTTCGAACGTCAATAGATTGGCATTGTATGTGGGATACGTCATGATTGAACTAAGCCGTCCTTCCGAAACCATTATTTTCACCCATTGAGCAAGTGACACCATCTTTGGCAAGGATAATCCATAAATCCGCATGGTATCACAACCTCTAGAGAATAGAAAAAGATGTAACTCGAGTCATTAGTTTCAGCAGCCAAGCTCAAATTTTTCACGCTAGCCCCGGAGAATCCTTGGCACTAACCAAGGCCTTTCCTTCAACCTCTGGAAAAATGTTTTCACTGCTCTGCCAAACCCTGATCACTAAGAGCTTGTTTGACAACACTAAAAGATGGGCTTTTATTTTCATTGAACTACACTGGCAAAAACCTTTAGTGTTTGATTGTTTGATATTAGATAAATTTCTACAAAGGTTCAGCTTTAAGTCCATTCTACAGATGCAACTTTGCTTTGTGTTATAAATTCCTCTACAATGTAGCATATAACGCACTTTTGTTGAAATCCATACAGAAAAATCTATCCATCAAAGGAACTAATCCAGTCATTCATAAAAGCAGTCGAAATCTTAGAGTGACATGTTTGATGCGCTGAATTAGACCAAACCAGATACATTTAGTCGTTGCCTTCTTATTGCTTATAACAACAACAAACTAAACTTCTTCTCAATAAATTTGGAGCAAACTAAATGAATCATTTTTTGTCACTCCAGTCGGGCCATCGAATCTACTCAAAAATCAATTCCAGTTGAAAAGTTCTTACTAGCTTAAATCCCAAAATTGAAATTCCATCAAATTCGTTGAGCACAAAATTATCTTTAGTTATGTCAACAGCTATTAAATTTTTGTGTCAAGCAAATCCAGAGCCATCAGACTAAACATCAGGCAAGAATCAGTCAATTGAAATTGAAGTATGATAACAAAAACAGAGTGCTAATCAGAAGTTTAAGCCCAAGAAAAGGCAAACTCATTGTCCATCTTTGCCATAATAAACCAACCAGATCACCAAATCAAAACTTTAAACATTAAAAACTGTACATAGAATTGGAACGAACCGAACATTACAATAAAAGACATTTTAGTTTCTTTTTGTTCCTTTATAATGTCCGTCAATTGGGAGGGCAGAACGTGATAACATACCGAGGTGCTCTACACATCTTAAGTCCTGTCGACTCGTCATGTGCATAACTATAAGCCCGGGGACAAATGGCCTTAAACAGATGGGCAAAAGCCGTAGGCTTGCAAGTTTTCGGGTTGGCAAATTCCCCTGTACAGCAGTATTTAGCTTCCCCGGTGGCCAAACAGGCACTCCGGCATCCCACAACCTTCCCTGCTTTCCTGACCACCAAATTTGATGGGCAGCAAATATTCAAATCAGCCTCACACGCCGCCACACCGCAGCCAATGCCCCCACCTACCGGGATCATCGAGACAGGAAGGTTAAAACCATCAACTAAACTCACATCATAGTAATGCATTGGATTTGTATGAGTTCCTAGAGTCATTTCTACAATTGTGGCAGGAGGTACTCCGCCAGTGCCCATGCAATGTAGTTTTCCGGCGCAGTCACCTGTTTGGCATGAGCCTCTACCGTTTTCGTCGAAACAGCAGCCTCGTCTACCCCATAATCTTCCCGACCACCTTTCAGGGACGTCGAGCACGACTTGCTCCCCGTAGTAGAGATGAAAACCCCCACCTCGAAGAGTTTGGTGGCCGACATTCCCGAGAATTCCAGGCCAAATGTGCTCCTTGCAGTTGTTCACTACAATCAGTTGAGTTCCATCTGCAAGTAGAAACAATTAGAGAATCTCAAAACATGTTCCAACTGATCATTATGCACATTCCAAAAACACACACAGAGAAAGAGAGAGAGAACCTGAAGAGAAGAAAACTGTGCACAGATAGAGGAAGAATATATGCAAAAAGGTTGGCATTTTGAAACGAACTGTTGAGAGATGGGCTGTGGGGGAGATATTAAATGCTACTTTAGGATGGCTGTAGACATGGAGAAGAGGACGATTGGAAAAGGGGAGGCGAATCACACTCCACTTTTACCATGTCCCACTTTTCCAGGAGACACGATTTTAACTGGACAAATATATTTAAAAACTGTCCATTTCTTGTTTGCAGAATACGCAGGGCGAACGAGCCCTCAGATTCAACCCTGGTTTATATGAAAACTAGTATACCGATTCAACCCTGGTTTATATGAAAACTAGTATACCGTTTCTTGTAGTGGGATCCGTATGATGAATGAGAATGTGTCACTAGATTTGAACACTTTTTTTTTTTTTATAGAGTTTTGATGGACGATGATGACGAGTTGAGGTGGTTATTGTTTTAGAATTGAAGCAATGAATAGAGTAAGGAGAAGATTTTGGGAGAGAGTTTCGTTTGAGAGATAGATTGAAGACGTTGAGACATACGAATGTATATATATATTTTTTCTTCCGATAACATAGAAAACTCCCTACGATCGTAATAAAATAAATAGAAATAATTAGTATACCGCTTTCTTGCAGTGGGATCCGATCGTAGGCTCTATTATGATGATGGATGGATGCGGTGAACATATTTTGAAGATGATCGGTGGAATGAGATAAATTGACAATGGGAGCAGATTTTAGAGATGATCGAATTATGGAGATGGATTAAAGCAGTCAGTAAATTTTGGAAACGATAATTTTGTGAGTGGAAAAATTGAAGATGTAGTGACACACGGACGTTTAAGTACTTTTTTCTTTCCATAGAAGAGAAAACTCCTTATAGTCGTGAATACTAGTATATCACTTTTTTGCGGTGGGATATGACCGTATGCTCTATTATAATGATAAATTAAGGCGGTGAACATATTTTGGAGATGATTGATTGAGGGAGATGGATTGAGGATGTGAGCAGATTTTGGAGATGGTTGTTTGAGGAAAATGATCGAATCTGGGAGAGGATTGAAGCGGTCAGTAAATTTTGGAGGTGATAATTTTGTAAGGGAAAAAATTAAAGATGTAGTGACACACGAACATTTAAATATTTTTTCTTCTCGTAAAGGAGTAGACTCCCTACGGTGATGATTATTGGAACTCATCTTTTCAATTTTATTTTAGACGTTATTAATTTGAAGGTTTTATTTTATAAATTGTTATTTTACTTTTAAAATTTGTCTGTTTAATCAATTACATTATTTAAACTCCTTCAATGGGATGCTACCAAATTTTGAACATGGGATGATTCAAACTCGATGAGTGGAGGTGGAGTGAGATCGAGAATGACCACGAGTAAGCCCAAGTTCGTTCACCAAATTATAATTTGAGAAATTTAAATGTTATATAAGCAAGTTAAAATTTTCTTATTTTTCCCACCATTTATCGAAGATATATTTAAAATTAATTAAAATTTTTTACAAGACTACTTTGACATTATTGTCAAAGTGCTTTTTTTTTTTTTTTTTTTTTAAACAACGCAGGACTTATTATTGACTATAATATGTTACTTCGACGCACAAAATAAAAAGTAAAAAGAGTACATTTTATAAAGGAGCATTACCAACCAAAAGCAATGCAATAATTGCAAGTCCAACCAATTGCATACACCTCTTTTCCAAAAGTTGATGGAGCCATCATTTTCCAGTACAAATTGAGGTCAAGTCCAACTATTTTTCTTTAAACAAATAATTTTATGATTAGTGTCACATAGAAAAAAAAATTAGGGTAATAATGATGTGGTCCAATTTATCTTTAGAAACACCAATCATGTAGGCATGTAAAGACATAAAGTAAGTCATTACAGGTCAATAAAAAATGGTTTTATTCAAATTCTATAGTAATTCTCTTAAAAAGTGAAAGAAAAAAATCTTAAAAAGCCAAAAAAAAAAAAACTATTTAATATATTGAGATAAACAATACTAGATGATATTATCAAAACTTGTACTTAACTCTACATGAGCTCGAATAATGTAGACACGAGCTTAGATTATGAACAAAGCTTGTGATCACCAGAAACAAAGGCATGGAGTGTTGTACATGTAGCCCTCCTATACTTAAGTCAGTTGAGTGAGAATATAAACGTAGGGCTATAAACTGGAAAATATGTAAAGCGTATTTGAAATAATGGATGGATGTTTAGTATTTATAGAGTTATGAGTTGTATAACAGTATTTTCAATGCAACCGTGGATTGCTAAAAAAATTCTGCCACGTAAGTAAAATAGAAAATGTCTGAAGAATTTTTTATCCAATGCAAGTTGTCAAACACTCTGTTAAGCTGACGTGGCAGGAAAAAAATAGACAATGTCTAACACTTTGTTTAGTTTCATAAGTTCGTTAGACATGCTGACTCAGCAATATTTAAATTTTATATACATATTTAAATTTCCTAGTTATATTTAAATATAATCTAATATTTATTTTAATAAAATAAAATCCACATAGATAACAATCCATAGAATGCATTAGAGACCAAATTTGAACTTGAATATATATTCATTAGATATCAATGCCACGTAGAACGAAAGTCTTCCAATATTTGTGTCACCTAGATAACAATCCAGAGAATACATTGGAGATGCTCTAAGGATTAAGAACTTGAATACCTATTCATTAGATATCAATGCCATGTAGAACGAAAGTCTTCCAATATTTGTGCTACCTAGATAACAATCCAGAGAATGCATTGGAGATGCTCTAAGGATTAAGATACCTATAAGAACATGTCCAATGCATTCAATGGATTGGAGAAAATTATGTGCCACATCATCAAATACACAATGTCTATTAAAATTAATTTTCCAATACACAATGCGAACTACTATGTGAGGCTGACATGGCACCAGAAAAAATAGAAGATGTGAAGTACTCCTTCTACATCTAGACGCTATGTGAGATTGGATGAGTCAGCAATTTTTTAATTTTTGGCTTCATTTTTTAAAATTTTGTTAAGTAGATTAGTTTTATTATTTTTAATTTAAAAAAATAAATGCCACATAATCAACATTATTGGATTGTAGAAGGACTTATTGGAGAGAATTTTTAAACTTCACCATCTATTCATTCCACATAATTTACAAGTCCGTCTATTTAATTGTCACGTCAACTACAATTCATTGAGTGCATTGGAGATGCTCTAAGATCTTAGGTGATTTGATAGTTTATGACCGTCGTAGGCTAAGGACTCCTAATGTGATGTAACACAAGAGATGCAAAGAGATTAGGATTACTTGGTTGAGTTGCAATAGGACTCTTAAGTTCGAGTTTTAGTGAGGCTAAGAAGGACGAATCAAAGGTGAGGCCAAATGATTGCGTGCTCGAGGTGTCACGGAACGACTCTTACAGTCGCGTAGCACGACTATTTTTCTTCTCGTGCGGCAGTAGTCTCACTCTATGCAACTACCTTCCGCCTTCTCCATCACGAGTCTAAATATAACCCGTTGCTCATTTTACCCACAAAGTTTACTAGCGTGTAAACACTCGAATGCATCCCTGCGCTACACTTGGTGCCAAGGCGCTAGCCTATTCACAATGCACATCATCATCAATGTTCTCCAACTCTGTTGGACCTGACTTAACTAGCTTGCCCGTATGCTCATGCACAACATACAGTCCTCTTGAAGTATACTCAATGGATGGGAGCTCTTCTAGCTCCATCCGAAACATTGAGGGTCATTTGCATGCTCCACAATCTAATCAGTGTGCTCATTTCTTCTTACGGGCATATTGGCTAATTGCGGCCCAACCCGAATCGAAAAAAAAATCTGAAAAATGGGCCCGAAACCTTCAGCCTTGTTAAAGAATTTTTTTTAAAAAAACCAACCCGAGTCGGTTCGGGTTGGGTCGGGTCGGTTAGTCGATTTTTTGAATTTTTTACCCAGCCCTATGCATACCGCAATGCCCTTAATTAGGGTCTCGCCCAAGCAGGGTCAAATGATAATTCATGGCTAACTTGAAGTGCCTTCATAGCATACTCACTCCAACAACAACGACATCTTGCCATATTCATCCAACTATGCGACGCTGCCCCACAACCGCATTTCTAGCCAACGGACCCCGTGGCAAGGCTAAAACCCATAGTCAAAGCGCACAAGTTAGCATACGAGGCCTTTAGAGTACTTTCCTCGATAGCTCATTCAATCTAGAGGTGTTACCATATCCTTAGCGTAGCCCTCAGGCATAGCAATGCTCTATTGTAACCTCAGGCCTCTTCCAGGTGCCCAACAAAGGACCCAAAAGCCAACTCCGCCTGAAGAGTTCCCAAACATAAACGAGTACTTTAGCCCTCTCTTGAGGTGCATAAAGCAGGCCCTTAGTTGCCTCGCGGCTCTAAGAATTGCTCATTTAATGCATAAGGTTAGCCCACATGCTGCCTCTCTGTTAGGACGGAAGCATGGGGTAGGCTGGCTGACTGCTCATCAAGCATGCCTCCCTTATAATAGATGCGAAGAAACAACTCAAGTGACACCAATAGACGTATTTTGGCCCAGGAATCAAAATTTTCATAACCGGTGTTCCCGACCTCCAAATGATGCTCTGTTTAATTTGTAGCGAAGTTAACATTTTCAATATGAAGTCCAATCAATTTCAGCCCCAACGGATACTCGACCGCTGAGCTATTGCCCTTGCAATATTCTGAAATTACGACAATGCCACTGCACAACACTGTCGCCTTCGGCCCCTACGTTTCATAATCAAACAGACTCCGCTTGTCGTCTGCCTTGGTAGGAACTTCCTAACTCCTTAGGAAGCTCTCCGTAAAATGGCTTCTCCAAACTCTATCATTAAGGTTCTCTGCTCATCACACGAAGTTGTTGCCATTACGGCCATCTATAATCTCATGTCAAGCCAATTTTACCCGTCATCCCTGATAGTTACAGATATTAGCGTTAAGCTAAGATGCGATCCGTGACACGAGGTCCTTGCCCAGACGATTTTGTTAGTGGCCATAACTATAGAGGTCGGGGTTACTTAGCTATTTGTGGTATCGGGGACAATGCCACTTTTGAAGAAATATGCTTGAGGCTAGAGAAGGGACGGGGTCTCCAAAGCCTCAAAGACAACAAGCACGATAATTCAAGAGGTCGAGGACTTATAGATTGGTCGAGATTGATGCTGGAGAAATAAACCTCATCACTCGACATTAATCATGTACGGTGTATTGTATATCAAATACTCGTGTGGAAGCTTGTTAGAGAAAGGTCACTAGACATTAATCATGTACGGTAAATTGTATATCAAATACTCATGTGGAAGCTTGTTACAGAAAGTAGAGGACAAAGAGCAACTTCCGCCGATAACTTGCCAATACCCACTTCTATGTAAACTCTAACCCATTTTCGTTGGATATTCCAAATACTATTGAGAGTGTAGCTCTCCTTGATAATTGTTAAACTCGCGACAATCCTACAATTTTTGAACTATTTTTCATCCTACCTCTTTTTTGATCACTTTTAAGATAGCTTATTTGCATTTTGTTTTTTAATGTACACGTATTATGTTTTTTTTCCCTCTTTTGGGTTGATTTTATAATTGACTTGTAGAAAATCAATTATAGAAGTAGACTGACTTTTCTAAAATCATAATGTTGTAATTGTTCTTAAGATTTATAGTTGCGTGTAATTTATTCACATATCGATGATGATTAATCTTTATAAATTTTTCAAATAAAAATCAATTGCAGCTAAAATTTTGATCTGAAATTGAAGTATTATATTAAGTTATGATTATTGTTTCAACACTTTCTTTACATTTAAGAAATCAATTGTGTTCGTTTATAAAGTAATTGCAACTTATTTTTTGAATTTAGTTAATTATAAATGTTAATTTGTTATTAATAATATTTAACACTTGCCTATGTAACTATGTTATAAAATTTAATAGCACAAATTTGATTCTCCGAGGAAGTAATTCTCTTTTTAGGTTGGTATGGTTTGGTCATTGTTTGGTTTTTATAGCTAGTCTGATTGTTCTGCTTCAAACAATGGACTATGTCAAAACCAGGCCGAAATTGAGATATTGAGCGGTTGAGCCACCTCTTCTTGTTATCATGGGCTCAAGAAAACGGGAAAGACCAACTATAATAGATAGATCCACTCGTATAAGTTGATAATTCACAACACTTCACATCATGAGGCGTGAACCTGTCCTCTGCTACCTCTCACGAGGATGCAGGGGTAGGTAGATGGGGAGGAGGTGAGGATGAGAAAGAGCCATTAACACGGCACATCCAGCTGCTTCTCAGTTCTATAAAAGCCATATGGACTCGCAACCAAAAATAAAGCACAAGCACCTCAATAAAATTCTGTTACATAACACAAACTGATAACATTGAGAAATGCATCTAGTACAATATTGCAATCGTGCATCAATCTCCCGCAAAATCTGAAGCTCACAGAACAAATTGAATCCAGAATATATTTGCCATATGAAGTAATTTTTTAAAAAACCATCAAAATTTTCAATCATTCAACATAAAAACTCATAATTTACAACAGGGAATTACGAGAAATGTCGCATGGAATAGAAATCTGCTTATACAACACCAGTAAATAGATTTTCTTTTGCTCGCATTGATCGTGTGAACATCATTAAGAGCAAGCAAGAAACACATCCAATAGAATTAACCTTTGAATCCAAAAGAAAAATAAAATAATGAAATAGGGAAATAGTTATGAAGAGCTCTTGAAAGTCCCGTGCATGAAATTTCAACCAAGTTTCCTCGCCGGATATATCATTTACAAATAGTCAAGTACATTAGATGCAAACAATAAACTTACAAAGAGAACTAACAATTAATATTATAGTTTGATAAACATTTTCCCAACGGAAATATAACAAATAGTGACAAGAAAAATCCTATTATTTTCAGCAATCCCAGTTATGTGTATCCTAACTTATTTTTCAATAGGAAGCCCTATACATAACTAGGAATTATTACCAAAATCAAACTGTTACTCAGCCATCAGAGATTCCTAGAATGAAACCAAAACTATTATTCAATAAATGATCAGACCTAAGCACTCACTTTTCAAGTTAAAAATGAAGGTTCGAACAGATCTTAAGCTAAAAGAAAAACAAAATTGAAGATACAACATACTGACCATGTGCAGCTGGAGAACTGTCTGACCAGCACGCATGCAAGTATAGATATTAGGGGAACAAACGAGCATGTTTTTAAATTTTAACAGTACAATTCTTTGCTAGGCTTTAGAGGCGTTTGATCAAAGCCTTGCGTGAGGTAGCAGAAGCCTTAGACAAGTTTTTTAGGCAATGATATCAATAACACGCGCTTTTAGAGAAAATCTAAGGTTTGGTTTGAAGATAAAATTATTTATCTAAATATAAATTATTGTAATAAAAGATTTATCATTATCTTGTTTAGTTAAAATCAATGTTAAAAAGTCAGTTTTTCGTAAAAAAGACAATTCTACCCTTATTTTTAATTAAACAAAAAAATGTAAGTAAAAAAAATAATTGAGAAAAAAAATTTGTGGTCCGATGAAGGGCGGGGGATGGTGGCGACGGGCGAGCAGTGGCAGTGACAGTGGAGGACAGCAGGTGGCTGTGAGTATCCTATGATATGGATGTCCAAAAATAGATTTTTTCTATATTATAAAAGCTACGGTCGTCTTTTAAAAAAATTGATTGAACTTTTATCCTCATTTTTTGCTTAAATTGTTATCCGGATAAAAATTTATCCAAACATCAATTCTGTCCAAACAGAATAAGAAAAATTTTATCCGTTATCTTTATCTATCACCATATACCAAACAGGCCCTAAGGGACATAAAGAACACAGAACTCTTACAAAGTCGCAACATGGAAGTGGGGGGAACTGAAGGGAGTTAACACAATGTGATATATATGAAGAAAATGGATGAACCTTCTACAATGCATGTGGGCATATAGTCTCAAAAATCTAATGCACCCAAAATTGAAAATTTCAATAAAGTTTGCTAGTACAATATCCCATTAGAGAACTATCGTATGCAATAAACATGCAAAGCAATAAATTACAAAGAGCCATAACAGCCAATATCCTTCACAGTTTAATAATCATTTCTCAGCAGAATTATACTAAAAAATGACATGACAAATTTAGTTATAGATACTCTAGTCATCTCATTATGAATCAAGAAGAGCTTTCACACAATCTTCAGCAATCCCCATTACATGTATCCCAATCTATTCGTCAACAAAAAAGGTACAAATGAGTATAACAAGGAACTATTACCAAAATCCAACTGCTATTGAGTCATAAAATATTCCTTGAAGGAAAATAAGGGTTCCAAAACTTCTATTTCTATAAATGACAAAAACATAGCACTCACTTCACAAGTTAAGATTGAAAATTCTGAAGAGATCTTAAGCTAAAATAAAAATAGCAAATGTGAACAGTCCGATCATGCGTAGCTGGCAAAATATCTAACTAGTACACATGAAATAACAGATATTTTTGTGTGTGTTTTGGGTTGGGGTTGGGGTTGGGGGGGACAATCGAGCACCTTTGAATGCTAAAACTGTGTAAACTACCTCCCACAGGAGCAATGAAATCAGTACTAATTTGATTCAATAAAGAGACACGTGCTTGCAGAAAAGATTAACAACCATATCGAAAGCCGGTCTTTTAAATGACATGATAAGATGTTTATATCATCTCAACTTTGTGCCACCTACACTTCTAGGTTACAAAGCTTCATCATCAACCAAAACATCCCCAAGTCTAACCTCAAAGCTCGTTTAATTTAAAAGCATGTCAACAGCAACACACCTGTTGACAATCCCACAAATGTTCATAATTCAAGTGTTAATTCACATCCCAAAGGACTGAGAAAGCTTCATCATCAACCAAAAGAGCCCCAACTCTAAACTTTAAGCTCATTTAATTTACAAGCAGTCAACAACACACACCTGTGGTGACAATTCCCCAAAAGGTCCATATTCAAGTGTTAAATTGACATCCCAAAGGACCGAGAAAGGAAGCACCAAGGTTCAACTAGTTAGTTATACATGCAAGAGAGGAAATAAAGGAAATAAACTTATCGCATTTGAGTACTCTATAATAAGTTCCTGCAAGCATATCAAAAGAAATACCATTTCTTAATATAATATCATTCAATAAGTAAATCATCTCAATTACTGCCCGTGTTAATTGGGATTTTGCGAGACTGCATAAACTTTCATAGTTTCAAAACAAGGTCTAACCCTAAACTTATTTAATTCAGAAGCATTTCAAAAGCCATCTCCTGTGCGATATCAAATGATAAAAATCAAATTTCATAAAGAGAATCAATGTTAATAGGTGTTGATTTAGACTGCAAACAAAAAATTTAAATATAGATCATTTGGAAAAACAGCATATTACAATTTATTAAGACTTGCTATTCAGACAAACCAATGAGGAACATTTTAACTTCTACTATCCTGCAACACAACAGGCGTATACATAGAGCATTAAGAGACTACTGTAAATAATATTTCAATTACCTAACCATGGCACACCTGATGAAAATGAGCTTATACAGGGATTAGTCATAATTTCATCAGAATGCATACTGTGGTGATGCCCTGGAAGCCATACTGGCTACCTGAGCCTGCATCTGAACAGCCCTCACTTTCGAAGCTGTGGCTCGATGGAAAAACTGCTCGCGTGACAAAAGCCTCACATTCCTCAAGTATTGATCAAACGGTATTGCCCCTTCTTGGACTGCTTTATCCAGTGCGTAAATCACATCTTCCACAGCCAAATCAGATGCTGTGCAATCCAGCATCTGTTTTGAAAGGGCATCACATGGCTCTAATGCATCGTCCACATCCACACTATGAATATCCTTATTCCCCATTTTCTCCTCATTCTCCCTCAACCATCCTTCCAACACATCAGTATTCATCAAAACCATCTGCAATTGCTGCTCCAACCCCTCCTTTTCATCCTGCATTTCTTTCAATCCATTTGCTAATTCCTCCTCTCGCTTCCTCAACACTGTTTGTGCACTAAACAATCCTTCCATTTCTGCCTCCCTCGCCTTCCTCAACTCCCTAATATCACCATTCAAGCTCTCCACAAGCTTATTTATAGCATTTTTCTTAAAAACATCAGCCGGATCCTCCATTATCCTTCCTGACCCATAAGCACTCCCACTCCCATAAGGTGGAGGTGGAGTTGGAGAAGGAGAAGGCGAAGGCGAATAGACCCTAGGAGGTATGGTTGGCCGTGCCACAGCAGACCCCACCGAGGAATTTGCACTCGACAAATTATTACTACCATAATTGGGACCAGGGTTAGGGTTTGGGTTTGAAGGCTTGCGTTGCGAATAGAGGGGTGGATCCCGGCCAAAAAAATGACTCAAATTCCGAGCCAATTCAACAAGATTTGAACTTGGGTAAACCCAATTCTGAATATACGGAATCGAAACCACGCCGTTGGGGGAAACAAAAGAGTGGGGGCGTTTGATGATCATGTCGCGAGTGGGGTTGACAAATACCAGCGGCGCGTGGCGGGGATAGGACTCCATGAGCCAGATCGCGACAGGAATATTGTAAGTAACACCCTGGAAGAGCATCGGCGCCGTTCCATCGGCCTGAAGAAGATTAACCGTCCGGCCGTCGTTGTGCGTAAACGTGGCGGTCTTCGGTTGCAGTGAGGGATATGCCTCCGCCAGAGCTACCAAATGCTGGCGGATTAACCACTTGACATCCTCCGTGTACGGCAGCGCCGACGGACCCCGCTGCGAGAGGACGCTACTAAGGAACTGTTGCGTGTATTGGGCCATCGAATATGCAAAAAGGGGAAGAAAATCTGTATCTATATGTGTATGTATACGTCTGATTATAAAATCTAATGTAGAGGATTTTCTTGGAGAAGAGGAGGATTACAGTGTTAAGCAATTGAATGGCCGGTTATAGGATCTGGGAAATTAGGGAATAATTGAAACTGAATTGATATTAAACGACTCGACTGGGTCGCCGGTTTAATATTCGTGGAAATTGGAGAAGGCCGGTTTGCTTGCTTGGGTGGTTTTGCGCGTCGTGCTCTCGTGCAAGTACTTGGGTTGAATAGGACAAAATGCCATATCAATTTTTTAGGGTTAACTTTAGTAACGATTACTAAAATTTGTTTAAAATTTTAAAATGGTTATTAAAGTAATATTCTTCAGCAACAATTACTAAAATTTGTTTAAAATTTTAAAATGGTTATTAAAGTAATATTCTTATTGTAGTAATCGGAGAAGAAAAGGAGCTTGATGTGTACATGAGACAAGCAATGAGATCAATCTTTTTCAAGTATACAACATGAATTCTAACAATGCAATATAGTTTGACTCTCATTTCGATATGAATTAATCATCCTTTCCGTGGAGGTAAATCTTTGCCACAAGAGGAAAGCAAGTTACAAATTATATCTCGGTAGAACATGTATTTTTAGTCATTCAAGTTTTTAACACTTACACTAATCATCACTCGACTGAAAACATTAACATACCACGTGTCACTGTTAAATTTCAACGTGGACATAAGTAGCGTTAACTAGTACACATTCATGTTAATTACAGCTAAATACAAAATTGTCAAAATACGTTTTCTTTATATTTCTTCGATTTTAATATGCTAGCAGTTGATGAAACTTTACATTTTTGTTGGTCATTTTTTGAAGGTGTAATTATTAGAAATTTGAATGATTATTACTATAATAAAAAAAATTGAATGATCATTTTAAATTGGGAAATTTGCAGTCTTCAAATTTTGCAGTTTGTTACTAATCTACCTTCAACCAATTTTTATAGCATCGAACATTCTCAATATTTACACTTGTTGTAAATCACGTCCCTATTGATAGATTTACCATTATTTTTAAATAAACAAAAATAGAAAAAAGCTAAAAATAACAAAATATAAACGAAATTTGTAAATGAAGTCCCATAACCTTTAAAAAACACAAAGTAACTTCTTCCTCCACCAACCTTACCTTCACCACCCCAACTCATCCCACCACAACCACAACCACAACCACAACCACAACCACCACCACCACCACCACCACCACCACCACAACACCACAACCACAACCACCACCACCACCTACAAACGCATAGTAATCTCTTACCGCCACCTACAAATGCATAGGAATCTCGTACAGAATGCTGGATGGATTGTACGGTGACCTCCCCCATCATCTTCCACCGGAGATGACAACTCCGCCACCACATCTATCGCTAGTGGATGGTCAAGCAGTGCCAAAATGGCTCTACCCACTCTCCGCAAACCCTTTCCTCCTTTCCAGACTATACTCAGACCCCAACAGTCAAAGCCCAAACCTTCCAAAAGACCAAAACTCAATTCTTTGCCAACGAAAACACCAATCTAAATCACAACCCAACGTTGTTTCATCATGCTTTAGTCGGCGTCGACAGCTCCATCATCGAAGAATACGACCCTGCCCAACAGAACGACTACGATAGCCAGCAGTAGAAGTAAGCCGAGACGGAGATGAGGAGAGAATTGGAGGAAAGATAGAAAAGAGACATTGAAATGAGAGAACGAAAACACCATAAGGAGTGAGAATTGAATATTTCAAGAGATGAGCCTTGGCGGAGGAGAGCAACAATGAGTGGTGGTGGAGGGGCACCAAAATCTCCGTCTCCACCATCAGGGAATAGGACATGTAAAAGATTTTTGGGCAAACTCTTTCTTGATGGGTTGTGGCCGTAATGACCCAAAAATTAGTATTTCTAATAAATTTATTTTAAATGTCAAAAATATAATGAAACGAGAAATTTAGATGAGTTATCCCGAAAATTACTTCAAAAGTCGTAACATTTAGAATTTAATTTAAATCCAAAAAATAAAAAGTGGAAAATCGGATTTAATGAGTTATGAGGAACTAATATGAATTAAGTTAAGACTTAATGATAGGGCTTGATTGGCTAAAAGTGAAAAGTTGGGTAGGAATCCAAAAAATTGAGAAAGTAAAGTTTTAAGCTTTTTGGATAAGTCAAGCAGCCATTTTTGAATCGATCGCATAAATTATGTATTGGTCGAAATTCTACGACTCTAACAGTATTGCGAAGTACACAACGAGACCTTCAATATAGTACCAAATACGCTTGCATTCGACTAAGGAATCAGCCCTAAATATTTATGTCAACATTCCAAAAAGTTTGAAATCGGAAAAGCAGGTTAAAATTTCCAAAGAAAACCATGTTTGGGTAGCCATTTTTAGGATGATGTTTTAATCATTATGGTGGTCCTTTTCTACGATTCCAAATGTGTTGCGAAGATCCCCATGAGATCTTCGAGATGGTATAAGAGACGTCAAAAAATAAGCATGCATCGATCTTCAAAACCCAATCCAAAAACAGGTCCAGGAAGTTAGAAATCTGCCAATAATTGGAGTTTTTGCAATAATTATCCTTGGAGCTATCCCTAGTGTCTTTATTACACCATTCAAAATTATGGGCAAATGGGAAGGCATTAAATGAAGGCCAAAAATAAAATCTTAAACAAATCTATCCAACTTTACATGTGTCACAATGGGAATAAGAGCAATCATGAGGAGGGGGTTGATTTCTACCTATAAATACCCCTCCAATTCAAGCTGCAACTTGCTCCTTTTCTTCTCTCTATAATCACCATAACACTTTCACACACTCTCTAACACTAAAGAAGAGGGAAAGAACCCACTTAAAAGAGAAAAATATATCTAATAGAAGAGTCGAGTAAATAGTTAAGGAAAGAGCTTGGTGGTGGGTCCCTAATTTAATCCCCACACCCGAGCCACTTGGCCTCAAATCGAGCAGTAGCAAAGGGGACCAAAAACCCCAGGTTTCATGGTGGAGAAGTCAGATCCTGAGGACTGAGAACTTAGATTTCAAAATAAAAATACATTTAACTCTCTGCTCCGAAAGGTATTGGTACCTATACTTACTGTTTTACGATGGGGTATCAGTACTCCAAAATCTCTGCACCATGAATGCCTGAGACCAGTTTCTGTACTATCCTGTTACCCTTGCCTACAGATTCGAGTAACCTTCACCTCCTACAAGATTTTGATGTACATAACCTTTTATTTCAGGTGAATCAAAGCTAACCACAACAAGTAGTGAGTAAGTTACGTTATATGTCTTTTGTGCAATACGATAAGTATATGTTTCATAAATTTAATGTGTTCCAAAATACTTCATTTGATGAGATTGATTCAAGTAAAGATATGGGATGTTGTGAGTAAACTATGTTATTTGTCTTATGTGCAACACGATAAGTATATACATCTATATATGTGCATAAATTATATGTGCATTTATATGCCCCAAATGAGTTATCTTGATGAGATTGATGTAAGTAAAGATTTATGAGATATTATGAACATCTTGAGCATAATTATCATTTATGCAACAAGAATAAAGAATGAAAAGGAGAAGTTATTTTGTGTTATACTTGCTCAACTTGAGATGAGAAAAACAAAGTCGACATGTAAACAAAGACAAGTTATGTTATAACACAATAAGTTTTTCCAAGCTTATTTGTACACCACAAGGGCAACAGTAGCCCATAGGAGACGGTAAGAAGTTGATTCAACTATGGCCAAGATTTAGAGCGACCCATATGAGGACACGATGTCCGATTAAAGAACGGCAAGGGCAACAGTAGTATATATTGGGACAGTAAAGGTTCCAAGAGTTGATCAACTATGGCCAAGGGCAAAAATAGCCCATAGAAGGACGGTAAGGGTCCAAAGAAGTTGTCCATCGTGCTTATGCACAAAGAATGTTTATTTTGAGCGCTTGGTGTACAAATATTGCCTAAGATAAGGGCTATAAGAAAGATAAAAGATACATTTATGTACAACATCACACATGCACTGTATTTTACTTACTGAATGTCACCATTTATAGTTGTTTCATGACTTTTGTAGGAAATGGATCGAGATTTCTATAAAGTCATGGGGGCAAAGATGGAAAGTAGCTTCGGATGGCCATGAATACCATTTGATCACCAAGATAGATGTATGGTCTCCATATCCTCATCAACCCGGGCTACAAAAATATGAAGTCACTTACCTTGTTGTTGACGTATATGACTATTGGACTATGGAGTACATCTCAACCCGCTTTTATAAAATGTAATAGCTTAAGTGAACTCGTCATTAACATATAAGTACTTCTCTTTTTTATAAAGTATCTTGTAGTACTTTTTAAACGGGTTTAAGACGTATGGATCATTCATGAGACGTAATGATTTGTCATGAACCATTTTAGTACCAAATTTGTAAGTGACGCATTTCCATCCTTTACTTAAGTCCATGTTTCATAACAACCTACGGTATTGGAGATAAAATGAATCAAAAGACAAGATTCACATGTTTTATTCTTTCGCTATATTTAAGATATTATGCTTTATTCTTTGACTTTTATTATTATTAAATATACCCATTTTTACATATCAAAAATAAGACAAATTCGAAGCAAAAGAGAAAAGGCGAACTACAGATGTTGTCTCTAATTATTTCTAACAGTTTTCCTGAAAGAAAATAACAAAAACTATTACAAATATGTTTCACTCCAGTTTCTAAACAAACCAAAGAACTAATTATCTTTTTGCTTATGAGGGTACTGATACCCTCTTATCCAGTTCCTAATACCCTTTATAAAGAAAAAAAATTTAGACAAAATTTCAAAGTCGCCACGGTGGCGGTGGCGGTGGCGGTCGTGGTCGGGTCGTGGTCGTGGTGTGTGGTGTCGTGGTGTGGTGACAATGGAGGTGGTCATTGTACACCTTTGGTTAACGTGTCCAAATCACGTATAACGTGTAACCTTAGTTGTCAACTCAACTCTAACAAGGATTGACCACATAGTGACACTTGGAAGGTATTTTAAGTTCATTCAGACTGCCTCGTGGGTAGTCCGGAGCACTAAGTAAAGTCTGAACGTGACTGATTGAAAGAACAACTGTAATGATGTTATGTTAACCTATCAGAGACAAATAGTGTAAATAAGAAGAAGTGATTGCCTCTAAACACAAGTTAATCACACACGTGTATGAGCTAGAAGCCCTTAGACCACCTAAACTCCAACTATAAATAAGAGGAAAAGCTACATGAAGAAGGTAATTTCTCTTGTTGAATATTAACAACTATAATGATGCTATCTAATTTGTTGAATCTTAACACCAGATATAGTATTTATGTAAAACCAGTACAGACGAAGCATAAAATCTAATTTGAGCGTCGGAGGCGCATCACGATAGCCTCACTCATTTGTCTATGCTAATTGACAATCTTGTGTACAGTGTGCAGGATAAGGACGTTTGAAGCAAGGAATTCCAATTTAGTGTTAATCTGGAGTCCAACAAAGATTTAGGGTCAACAGTGGTTGTGGCTATGGTGGAGTAGGGTGGGATGGGATGGGGTGGGGGGGTGGGGTGGATGAAGAGTTACTTTGTACTTTTTAAAAGTTATGAGATTTTGATTCGTAATTTTCTTTTATTTTTTATTATTTTTAGCTTTTATTATTTTTGTTTATTTAAAGATGAGGGCAAATCTGTCATAATCTATTAACGTGGACGTGATTTGCAACAAAGTACAAAATTTGGAGATGTCTGATGCTATAAAAATTAGTTGATGGTAGATTTATAACAAACTGCAAAAGTTGAAGACCAAAAGTACAAATTTTCCTTTTAAACTTTTTATCCAACTCCAATAACCATTGTTGAAAGTAAGATATGATTATTTTCGTCAATGACCAGAAACAGTCTATCAAACGAGTTTTATAGTGTATAGAGCACTATAAGGGGACTTCTGGGCAATTGGTAAACAAAGATAATAGTGGATTCTATCCTATGAGATTTTCTACTAGTCATATACACAGGCTGGAGCATCTGACAGGGTTTTGTCATCAGCAGCAGCCCTTCACTTATCTTGGTGTTCATTTATTTAAAAGAGCCAGGAAGATTTTCTTGTATGATCACTCAGTCCAAAAAGTCTGGAATCGAATTTTTGACTGGGCCTCTGAGACTTCTATCATATGGGGGACGGATTACTTTGATACAATCAGTGCTATCCTCTATTCCTCTCCATCTCCTTCAGATTATGAAGCCTCCCAATGCTTTTTTGAAGAAATTAAAGGGCATATTTGCTAAGTTCCTTTGGGACTCCAGAGACCATGCACACATATTACATTGGAGAAGATGGAAAGACCTTTGTATTCCTACTAAGGAAGGTGGACTGGGCTTTAGGAGACTATATGATCTTGTTGATACATTCTCCATAAATCTCTGGTGATTATTTAGATCTCAACGGTCATTATGAGCTTAGTTTTTACTGAGTAAGTATTGTCAGGGTACTCATCCGTTACTGGCTACTATTCTTTACTATGCTTCAGCTGTATGGAAGATGCTGAAACACATAAGCCCACAGGTGGAGACACACATTGCTTGGCAATTAGGGCGTGGACAAATATTCTTTTGGCATGACTGCTGGATGGGCGAGTCTATATTAGCTGATCAACTCCCACACTTGCCACATTCTTCTATCCAGGTTAGAGACTTATTTGATGATACTAGATGGAACATTGATCGACTTCTTCAGCTAGTACCACAAACTATTGTTGAGCAGATAAGGAGCATCCCTATCATTGCTGAAGTACACAATCAGATTATGTGGAAGGATACTTCGGATGGTAGATTTAGTACAAGTCTGCATGGCAGCTAGTTCGCACGGGGCATACTATTCAGGTTGTATACAACATGATTTGGAGTTCTATTATCTCGACGACCGCCTCTTCTCTTCTCACTGAGGCGTGGCGAGTCTTATCTCAATTGATGTTGTGATTCAAAAGCAAATTGGGAGTCATATGGCTTCTCGTTGTCAGTGTTGCTCGGCAATTGAGACTATCCAGTATTTATTTATTGATAGGAGTATTGCCGACTAGGTTTGGCGCTATTTTTTTGACATTTTTTATATAACCTTTTGGCCGATGAATGATTTTCAATATCGCTTTCAGTCTTAGCATTTCTGGAGGTCAGTTTATCAGGAAGGGTCATATTCGCACGATCATTCCTCTTTTGATTCTCTGGTTTATTTGGATTGATGCGAAGTACTAGGATATCTCTATGGAGCCGAGACATATTATCTGGATAGTATACCATACTATCTCCCTACTACATACATACCGTTTATTTCGGGTTATTCATTGGCTAGGAGATATAGATATTGCTCCTCTTTTTGGTATCTCTTTTACTACTCCATCCCTTCCTCCCTCTATTTTGGTTTATTGGCATACTCCATCAGTGGGATCTTACAAGATCAACACTGAAGGATACGTCAAAGATGGATTTGCGAGTGGAGGAAGATTATTAGGAATTCATCATGTCAGTGTGTTTGCACCTTCTTTTCTTCATATGGCGAGTGCCCTATTTTGAAAGTCGAGTTCAGGGTTATTCTCGACGGTATCATTCTTGCTCAAAGTATTGTACTCTCAGATTTATGGATTGAGTCCAACTCTACTTTGGCCATTCATTGCATTACTAGAGGTGGAGGACTTTGATTTATTCAAGCCACTCTTCGCCACATCAGACATCTCATTGCCTTCGACCGTGATACTATTTCTCATATTTATCGCGAGGACAACTAGGTGGCTGACTTACTTGCTTTAGAGGGTTGAGATCATCGTTGCTATTTCGAGTACAACGCTCAAGACTTACCGCGATGTTACCGCAACTTAGTTCAGATTGATAGACACGGACTTCCTACAGTTAGGGGTCTATAGAATTTTTTAGAACTATTTGTTTAGGAAGTAGTATCTCATTCTTTATTGCTTTATTATTAATTAATTTATTTATTTGCTTTAGCTTTTATTATTGTATGTCAGGTTTTATGCCCCTCACATGTATTTTTTATGAGTTATTTATATATAGTTTAGGTATCCGAACCTTCCTATCTTTTTTCTGGTGAAAGCTTAAAAACTATATTGGGGATGTGATGGTGTGTTGAATAAAAATAAAAAATAAAACCATTGTTGAAAGTAACCTTCAATTTTTCTTTTTTCTTTTTTTTTTCTAATAAATGAACCAATTTTTATAGAGCCAATTCCAATTTTATTCACAAAATCGTCCGAGTAACGTCTTTGATTGATTTGGATAGTCGTTGAAAATAATTATTAGTTGAGTCATCCATTTTTGTAATAACATCCATTTCTATGTCCAGGTTGGTGGGTTTTGGCCCAAGCTGTTCAATCTATGACAATTTCGAATTTTATGTTGAGAGATCGTACTATGAAAGAGGCTTAGTACATGTTTGATAGTATTTAAATTATTTTTAAGTATTTATAAATTATAAGTTTTATTAAATGTGTAGATAGTAAGTTTCCGATCTTATAAAATATATTGATAAAAAACATGTTTAACTATTTTAATCAGCTTAAATTATAATTTAAAATTTGACAAACACTGAAATAGTTTCACAAAAAAGTTTTATTTGGTTAAATATTATAGAAGTGTTGTGCAAATTATACCTAGAAAACTGATTTTTCTTTGGAGAAATTGTAACAAAATTCTCTTTTAATCTTCAAAGTGAACAATTGGTCCTCAGTCTTTCTTCAACTTACTGAAATTTTATTTATAGCTCGATTTTGCAACTACAACAAACTATCAACGAG
Organism: Forsythia suspensa; assembly: GCA_023638005.1. Classification (NCBI taxonomy): domain Eukaryota; kingdom Viridiplantae; phylum Streptophyta; class Magnoliopsida; order Lamiales; family Oleaceae; genus Forsythia; species Forsythia suspensa. Next base: position 35,035,501 of record CM042666.1, read on the forward strand.
GTGTACCTTGACAATGGTCATCCAACATTAAATCAGCAAATAAAGTGACAAGAATAGGGAGCAAAGTAATATGAGAACAATTTTAATTATATTATTAATAATAAATGTTACCTATCTTGGGGCCAAGATATATTAAAGACCAAAACATTAAGTCTATTTAGAATAATATTATTTATACCATTGGTGATAATTATTTATTTAAATGAATGTTATATCTTTATATTTTATTGGACTTATTATTTAATGTCAATACATTTACCACATAGATTGATGATAATCATCAGTGATGATAAATACTATTTTTCATCTATTTAACAAGTTGGGCATAAACCGTGTCCTTTAAATCAAAATATTTACCTTTCAGATTGACCCAATTTGTGTTTTATTTTTGAGAAAAAAAAAAAACATCACTTTCTTTCATTTAATAATCTCACATCTTTCAAAAGTTGTGAACAAATCATGACTTTTGTTCGAATGAGCGCGAAAAAGACAATAGACAATGCAATTGAGACTATATTTAGGGAAGATAATGGATTGAGCGGGACCGGCTTGGCCCTTTGAGCCGCATGGCTCAACTCGTCCCAAAATCACAAGCCACGGGCCATGTTAAATGTTTTTTAAAATATTTTCTGTTTTAGAGTTTAAAAACTTAAAATAAAATAAGTTATAATAAAATTGTCATTTAAAACTTTCATCTATTTTTTCGGACTTGAGATCAACTACTTTTAGTGTAAGTGGAGTTAAAATTATACACAAACAAATTGTTACATGTACAATTTTTGGTAAACTTAAATTTCAACACTTAAAATTAAGAAAAATTAAATAAATCTACACAAACTATACTTATATTTTATGTAGCCAGCTCTTGCATATCTTCGTCCAATATGATGTCTACTTTATTTTGGATTCAAAGTTCTACATTTTCCCAATATTTTATACACATTATTAAACTCTCTAATATATTTAGTTTCAGTCTTGACCTCAAATCATTCAGAATCCTGCCACATGTACTAAAAGCAAACTCTGATGCTATAGTTGATACCGAAAGTGTTAGTAAATTGCATGCTATAATAGAAACAATTGGGTATTGACGCTCGTTTTGACTCCACCACCTAAGTATATCAAAATTATTTCTCTCATCTTCATCTAACACATTAAACATGTCGTGATCAAAATATCTACATAATTCTAAAGGTATGTCTGTACTACTTGTTTCTATATTCGTGGCATGAAAAGGTGAAGAAGGAGAACTAGATTGTTGAATTCTCCTAATGGAACTAAGGAAACTCTAATAATCGTTATTGTCATTTCATGACAAAGAAGATATTGCTACATGAGGTCTTCTAATGCTTCTACCGGTTTTTACCGTATAAAATTGTACATGTCACATAATATTTTTCTAAATTACTATAAGTTATTGGATTCTCGTAACTTAACATATTAGAAATTGTTGAAACATTATATTTTGTACCTTCTAAATTTACTCTAGGGTCTATAATTAACGCTAATGGAGAACAACATAGACAATGCTTCTCAATATTTTCTAAACTGAATCTCCATTGCTAATACAATATAAAATTAGAAATGTCTTATATCTATTAAAATAAATTATTGGCAACTAAGGGTGTGTTTGATTAGTTTTCATGGGAAATGGTGGAAAATGAAAACATTTTCTATGTAAGGTGGAAAAAAAATCCACCAAATAGGTGAGAAAATATTTTCTATGAAAGTGGTCAAAAGTGTGCTTTAGGTGATTGTACCTTAAAAATCATTTTCATTTTCCATGTGCAATCAAACAACAAAAGGTATAAAAGATTTTCTACGGATGTAACAACATTTTTCATGGATATGACATTTTCTATGGAAAATGTGCCAATCAAACACACCATAAATAAAAATGATTTAAAGATAATGAACTGGTAGGGTAATATACGCCAGCATATGCGTTTGTGGCGTCAGAAAAATATAATATTTTCTCTTTTTTTTTTATAAAGCAATAGTACGAATAATGTTTCTAGCAAATGGCACATACATTGGTTGAAGATATCTTTGAACGAATTTAATAAAGTATGAGCTTTCTCCTATACTAAGAGGGAACTCACCATTGGCCGCCAACTAAGTTATGCATTCTTGGTGCATGTTCTCTCTTTTATACATCTAATTGTTAAGATTCGGACTAGAACTAGAAGATCCACAGGGAGATCCAAACTGAGTGTGAGCTTGATTGGTATTAACTTCCGTGTTTTTGCATACATTTAGATGGCTCGTGCCACAACCTTGTGCCATGCAAATTTTTGTTTACAATATTTATTCATTGCCTTTAAGAATGATTGTATGTTTGCGATTGGACCGGTCTACATTAATTTTAAATAATCCCAACACCGAACCTTTTATTTTGATGCTCTTCGTTTAGTAGTCGATTCAGTTGTTGTATTAGTGTTGGTTGTTTTAACTTTTCATCGATATCCTCTAAATTGACAATGGGATAAGTGCTTCCAATCCCATAATCATTACCAAATTCAAAAATAGAATATCATTTAGCCCATTGAGGTGGCCGACACTTTCTTGTGTGTTGTATTGATCCATGTAAAAATAGAAGTGTAGAATTTAAAATTGTAGAAAACTAGAAACTAGAAATTTAACTGTAAATTGCACAATAAAAAAACTAATATTGATAATATAATTTTTTCGAATCGTGTAAGTTGAGAAAATTGCGATTTGTGAAAAAATTTGAAAGTTTATGAGGGTATTTATAGATGAGGAAAATAGTCATTAAAAAAAGTAAAGGAACTAAAGCAGTCACTTGGGGGATTTTGTTCTCCTCCCACTAGTGGGGAGGTTATTTTCTCCACTAGGACATTGTCGTGAGTGGTCCAAAAGTAAAAAACTTATTCTCCCAATCCCACTAGGACAAGTGTTCTAGTGGAAAATAACCTCCCACTAGTGAGGGAGGAGAAACAGCCTTGGTCACTTGGGGCATAACGGTGACTAAAGCAGTCCTTGGGGGCTGTAAAATGGTCACAAGCAATTGTTTGGGCACCCCAACTTTTTGGCCCACGAGCCTGTTCAACAGGTCGGTTCGTTCTTTTCAAGGGAACCGGACCCATAATGGCCGAGCCGCTGGGCCTACTGGCGGCTCGGTCTAATTTCCATCCCTTCTACACACCAAAATTTCCATTGGCTTCTAGCTCTTCATGCAAAAAAAATTCCATCGCTTTTTTTTTTTTTTTCTCGAACATGATTCTTTCTCACCAATTTAGTGAGGACCAACGTTCACGGGAAATGGGAGTTTCTAGACCCAAAGGCTAGAAAAAATTTGTTGCAGTATTTGTATAAGTTTGAAGACTCCAACTATAGATTCTCCTTCATAACATCAAATAATTTATTCACATAAAAACTACAATTAGCAATTGTTCATTGAAATTGCAGTACTAATAAAGTTACTTTGAGCATTTCATAACGGTCTTCGCCGTCAAATAAGATAGTAAGAGCATCTCCAATAAACTCTTTATTTATAAAGAGTATATTTAATATTTTAGAGAGCATCTATAAATTTAGAGAATAAAATTTTTTAAGTGTTTCAACAATCTCTTTATCTTTAACACTTTAGTATTTATTATTTTTTTATTTATTTTCTTTTAACATGCTTCTCTCCTAATTATTATATTATTTTATTCCATTTTTTTCTATTTTATTTTGTAAACACTATTTAATTTAATCATTTTATGGAGTATTGAAAATTGAAATTGTTTGAATCATTTAATTATACTGGGGGAGGAGATCAACTCAAACTACTTTAAAAAGCAATAATTTATTGAAATTGCAATTTTAAAGTTACTTTGAAATAAAGAGAATCTTATGTCTTCGCCGTCAAATAAGAAGATAGTAACTAGTAAGTGGCTTAAGCTATTAAGATGAGAAAATGCTTACCAAATGCTAAAACATAAGCATTAATAGTTATGAAACTTCTTTACAGATTTCATAAATAAAAACACCCTATTTCCAACCAGTGAAAGTTCAAATCTTTCATGTCCAACTGCTATCGTCTGTACATGAAGCTGAAAGAGTAGATATTGAACCAGCTTCAAGATCAACGACCTTCTTACTGTCATAAACAGGTGACCATGAACTAACTTTCTCAAGATATGATGATGCTAAATAAGAACTGAAAAATTTGTTGACTCCGGTGCTGGTAGCCTGGCCGGAAACAAACTTCTTGCCACCATATTCATCAGGGGCAACCACGACTTCAGGCAATGGCACTTCCCCTTTCAAGAAACTCACAACCTGCCTCATGCTAGGCCTATTGGCAGGGGCATTGTTGGAACACATTAGTCCTAATTTAAGCACCATTATAACCTCTACTTCATCATAATCTCCTTCTAATCTTGAATCTACTACTTCGAGAATAGCCCCGGCCTTCCACTTGTCCCACACCCAATCCACCAAAATCAATTCCTCAGGCAATGCTTTTACTTCAATAGGCTTTCTCCCACACACAATTTCAAGCAATAATGCACCAAATGCAAACACATCTGAACTTTTGGTAGGCTTGCCTGTCTTGGTTAGTTCAGGGGCTAAATATCCCAGTGTTCCTACAACTTTTGTTGTGCTTGGATTGGTTCCATGTTCATATAGTTTGGCAAGTCCAAAGTCTCCTAGCCTGCCATTTAACTCCGAGTCTAACAGCACATTGCCTGCTTTGATGTCCCGGTGAATCACAGTTTGTTCCCATTCTTCATGTAAATAAAGCAGTCCAGAAGCCACACCTTTGATGATCTTGAACCTCTGCTCCCAAGTTAAAATCAACTTGGGTTCATCAAAAATGTACTTGTCTAAGCTCCCATTAGGCATGAAGTCATAGACAAGTAATAAATCACTTCTTTGTCGACACCATCCCAGTAACTGAACCAGATTTCTATGCCTAAGGCGGCCTATGGTTGCTATCTCTGATATAAATTCGCGCAAACCCTGATTTGGTCCATTGTTCATTCGCTTCACTGCGACTTCGGCATTCGTATTAGGCAAAGTTCCTTTGTAAACTCGGCCAAATCCTCCGAACCCAATTATCTCTGTGTCCTTAAAACTTCCAGTTGCTTTCTTGAGCTCTTCGTAGGAATATCTATGCGGGGCAATATCAAGCTCCCAGGGTTCAATCATATCCATACTCTTGATTTTCTTGATCATGTACAAGACTATCCCAATTGCAAGTGCCACAAAAACAGCTGCTGATAAACAATAGACTAAAATGAAGGGAAAAATATTATTTTTTGATCCAGGAACTGAAGGCAATGAAGATAAATCCAGGGATTGTGCTTGCCCATTAATCTTGAAACTCCATCCAGAGATATAATGAGAACTAGCAAGTAAGCCAGTTGAAGCAGAGAATCCTACATACATATACTCCATGAAAATTGGTGATAGATCCACTTGAAATGTCAGAATTGGAACACTTGGCTTTGATGAAGAAAGTGAAATGGTAACATTCAATACATTACTAACTGAATCATAATCAACCCAGGCCTGAACAATATTTCCACTCTGCAGATTGAGTTCTTGCTTAGTGGAATTTCCTGGTGAAAAATAGGAGGCCTTGACAGAAACATTGGAGACCAAACTATTGATGTCAATACCAACGTGGTTACCATTAATATCTTCGAACTGGTCGTAATCTGGAACCGTATCGAATTCAACTGCAAAAACATGGTTAGCGAAATTGCCGTTGTCACTTGCATTCAGAAGCCCTAAAAACTGTCTTGGGAGAGCTCCCTTGAGCTCTTTTGACTTGGCAATGGTGAAAGCAAATCCGTGACCACCCAATTTTGCATACTCAGGGACTATTGCAAAAGAAAAAGCTGTTGAAAAGGAAAATGATTTTCCATTTGTGGAGTTCTTGAACTTAAATGGGATTGAATAAAAGGCATGGCCCATGACTCCAGATGTGTGATTTGTGAGTTTCAAGATTCCATTTTGTTCAATCTCAGCAAACCCATCTAGACTTATCTTATTGCCCACACCCTTAAATCCATGAAAAATGAACTCATCAGACTGAGAAAAAACTGGGCTGGACACGGAAATAAACACCAAGAAAAGTAAAAGCTTTTCGGCCATTGCAAATCCTTGAATTGGTGAAGGGATTATGGGATCAAACTTGTGCTTCGCTGAGTAGATTTGATGGGTTTTTCTGAAATTTTTTTGTTAGAAATGTGGTTTTGATTTTTTTTTTTTTTATTAATTTCCATGTGATTGCTGAGGTGGATAGGTCGTCGGTGGATGGAGAAGAAAGATGAACACATTGAACAGTGAATAAAGGCATGGATCAAAAGGAAAATGTGATAATTGATTAATAGGGAATAAAGTTGGTAAATGGCACTAACATTCTACTTCATTGGACGACAACCGACCTTGCTTAGTTGACCATTTAAGTTCAAATACCATTTTAATTTTGATGACTAGTCAAGACTTTTCGAAACTATCGTCGAACTCTATATTTATTTATATTTTAAGATTTTGAATAACTTAAAAAAATATTAGTCTTATTTAATAGAAACGTGTATGTATATTGTATAATGCTTGGTTGGATACAGGGACGGATCTATGGGGTGGGATCGGGCAGAAAAAAATTGATTTTTTAATATTTTAGTAACAGTCTGGTCTTGAAGTACAAATTTTTTTTTTCCAATAGCAACACTGTCTCCAAAAATTTATAGTTCCGCCCATAGTTGGGTAGATAGTGCGAGAGAAGTCCTGCAAGCATTGACCATTACTAATTTATGTTCAGAGACGATCTTGAAAAAAAAGAGACAAGTGAATTTGAAACTGGAATTTGAAAATGTATTAGACACTCAATTTACGATAATTATTTTAATTCTTAATATAAATTTTTAATATTTAATTCTGTGGATGTCACTTAAAATTTTAAAATTTTGTAGTATGTTTAAAATTGTTAGGTTTAGTTAACACTCAAAAATAATTTATTAATGAAAAAAATTGGAACTTATCGACTTAAAATATCATCCTCATCATTTCTTCAAATTGTAAACTCTATTTATAGTTATAGCCTATAGGAATAAAGCATGGTGGTCCGATCCCTTTGAGAAGAAACTCAACACGATCTGATACATTCCATGACCTAAGCTCGGTCGAGATGAACAATTTTTTTATTTTTTGTTACTGCTTTTTGAAGTTAAACAATTCAAATAATGTTTACAGATACTCTACTTGATGCGTAAGTGACGCGATGATGAGATCGTGCGATTGTGCTTCGAACATAATTCCAAACATTTATTTCTTTTTTTCTCTATTAATTTGTTGACCTGGTTATCCACAAGTTTGTGTATATACCACCACAGCCACCCATGCTATATATGCACTTTATGTAGTGGAAACTAACCCGTGATTGTCATGTCTTTTTGCAATTAACACGTACAAACAGGAGTCAAACTTTTAACAAGGTCAACGAAATAGAAAATTGTACTATTACACTATTAATTTTCTTTTAAAAATCCGAATTAAAATTGACCTATAAAAAATAATAAAAATCGAAGATCAAAAACTTAAACTGATCCCTTCTCAATAGTCAACTTCAATATAATTCGTTTGTTATCCATCATGTCCCCTTTAAATTCCGTCCACACAAGAAATGTTTCATTGACTTTTAATTATTTGATTTAAGAACTGAAATATTAGTTAAATCTAGAGAGTGCAAGAGGGAGGCCGGTGGACGGTCAAAGGGCATGGGTTGAGGAGGGGAAAGAAGACGGTTTTTTTTTTAATGGCCAAATGGAAGTAAATTGTCTATCAAGAACAAAACATGCTACACAAGAGAAAATTTTGCGACCTCCTTGCCAAAAAAAAAAAAAATTAAAGACCAATTTGCCACAAAGACAACAAATAAAAGGTTTATGGGGAAATTTCTCCTTAATACTATAGTTATTGATAGAGGTCAAAAGTCTCAAGTCAAGCCCAACCCCGTACATGATATGATGTCTCGGCTACACCGGTCTTCAATGGTTTCGACCTTGTGTTGTAACGAGCATGTCTTGATTGTGGAACTTAAGAGCATAAACTCTAGTTTGACTCTCTACATTTGGAGAGTCAATCTCACTCTTTATATATATTTTATCATGACCGCAAGATTCAATACTTCATTTCTTGAATTATTCAAATTCTATTTGAATATTCTAGTTATTAACATTTAAAATATATATTTTAATTAAAAAAATAAGAGAACAGTAAATGATTATTAAAAAAAGTAAAATGATACTTCATTTCTAGAATTATTCAAAATTTATTTCAATATATGTTGATATTAATGCATATGTCCAATTGAAGTTGCATTTAGAGAACATACTTTCTCCATTTCACATTTTTACAACTGCTACTCTTTATCTGGACCGTTGGATCAAGGTAGATTTATCTCATTTGTTGATTGCACCTATATAAGGTTTTCTCCTCTTTAGATGCTAGGGTATGAACTTTGTGTAAAAGAATAGTGATATTGAGGGCCTTGTTCTTTGTGAGTTAAAGCTAAAAGTTCTGGCTGAGGGGTGAACTTCCTTGTACATTGCTTCACCTGGTTCATTTTAGTGCTGAGAGGCTATAATCCCATTTGGGAGCCTTAAAGGCATAGTAGACAATTTCTTGTCGAACTGCCTGCCTAACCAGCAAACCAAATCTTGTGTTCTTGATCCTGCTTTTACGTTTTATGTTTATTCTTTTTGTCTTGAATGAAAATGCATGTATAGATCTGTGAACACCCAACATTCTAGTTATTAACATTTATAAAAATATTTTAATTAAAAAATGAGAGAAAAAAAATGATTATTTTTAAAAAAAGTAAATGAAGTGTTAAAAATAAAGAGTTTGTTTGAGTGTCAAAAATTTACTCTTTAAATTTGAAGACGCTCTTTAAAAATAAAAGAGGCTATTTACAAATGCTCTAATATCTTAAACAAAAATATGCATATATGCTAGATGTTATAACTCTCGTAAAACAATTTACATCCTTGATCAACACAATTTGACGCGAAAAGGGAAAAATTAGGTTACAAAATAGTTCAAACCTTGCATTCCTCCATGGAAAAAATTTATCTCCCTCTTATCTATTAAACTCAGGGGTAGAGCCAGAAATTTTAGCTTGTGGAGGCAATATAGTGGTTAGCAGTACTATAGTGCTGGCCAACGACACTACACTAGCTTAGAGATGACAAAAAAACTCGTCCCCGACCTGCCTCGCCTTGCCTCGCCTCGCCTCGCCTCGCCTCGCCTCGCCTCGCCTCGATTACTAAACAGGACGGGGACAAGAATCATGTTTCCCACTCCGAATGTTTTTATTTTATTTTATTTTTATGAGATTGCTTCTTTTTTATTTTATTTATATTACTAAACAAAAATGAGAGGAAACGTAAGATCATTAATTCTTTAATATCGAAGTTTTTTTTTTTCAAATGGAAAATATGAAATCTATTTATAGATTTTCACGTAAGTCTTCATGAAGAATTACAACTATTCATTTGTGGCTTTTGGTCTTGAATTTAAGAGTGCTTGATTTTGATTAAAATCAGATTTTTACAAAAAATTAATGAAATGTACAGTTGAAAAGTTGTGGATTCCATGAGATGTGTGGTTAAAATTTTTTGTTGAATTTGACTTCAACTTTTTAGTAAAAGTTTAATTAAAAACAAATAAGTCCTAAATGATTTTAGACTGTTTCAAACCATAAAAAACTATCCAACAGTCAAAAAACTCGTCAAGAGGTACAAGGTACCCGAAGGTGCCTTTTCATCACCATACCTACGTTAACTAGTCTGTGGGTTTGTTGGTGTATAGTGAGCAATATGCTCATTGCCTCAGCCAATTCCGCACTCTCTTTCTCTCATTTTCTTCCAGCCACGTACCACACCTACGAGGAATATTTACTTCGACTTCGGTCCTATCAAAGACTAGTCAATCTTTTTTTTTTTTAAATGTTCTAACAATCCTCCACCATTTTCAAAATAAATGAAGTTTCCAAATATTTCTCTCCCATAGATTTCACAAAACTTTAATGTGTAAATAAATGTGTCTTTTGGATTTGAATCTTCACGTAGTGAAACTCAAAATTGCTTCAAATGTTAACCAATGTTGAATGGTAGACAAACTTTGAACCAGTGACCTTATATGAATTAACTAGAACAGCTCCCACACAAGTTTTATATTCTTGTGCGTGAGTATGTCTTTTGTCATTTGTCATTTATCTTGGATTTTCGTGAATGTCTTAAGTCGCTAGGCAAGCCAATTTGGAGATGGCACCACCCTGACACCATATAGGTAGATTTATCGAGAATACTTTGGTTACTTAAGTATTCATTAGAAATCTATATAAGTCTATTAAAAGTTAATCGACTATCATTTTCCTTCTTATTATGTATACCAAGCACATCTTCATTGGTACAAAATTGTGTTTGCAACCACTCATATAATGTACTTTTCTCATTGAACCCAAGATCTTGATGTTTCAAGTGTTGGGTCGAGTTTCCATCCTTGGTGATTAGTTGTTGGCTTCCACCCCATTTTCCATGACATTTGATGAACCAAGGTCTTTTGTTAATTTTTTTCCCACGTATTGTTTTAAATAATTGATCTTATAATAGAGTCACTTTCTCAAACCAAGATCAATCGGATTTGTTACATCCAATTTCATCAATTTCAACAAGAGCATCTGAACATGTAATTCTTGTGACTGGAGAACAAGTGTCAATCCTCCCTTTTTATCAACCAATCCATTTGCATTAAATTTCCTTTACTGAAAGTTAGTGTTATACACTTCTATAGAAGATCAACTAGGTCAAAAGTCAACTCTTATATAATGGACTTAATTAGTGTTATACTTGTATAGAAGATTAACTAGGTCTCAAGTTAACTCTTATATAATGGACTTGATTTGCTTGTTTCTTTTCCAAAATCAAATCTTTGGAGAAGACATATTCTAACAATCATGTTATAAAACCAATATTCAAGATCATGAACATTATAAGATATTTATGACACACAAACTTAAGTTCACATATTATCGAATCTTATGTAATTATACAACATTCACTTTGTAATCTATCATCTATGTTATTAGTTTACTACCAAAAGTAATACTTATATTACATGGCTAGGTTTTTATAAGTAAAATAAAAACTATTTGAAACCTTTCATATGTTATCATTTTATTGCAAGTTACAAACAAATGCATCTTCCAATCTTCCCTATTATATAAAATGTACATAATAAAGAGTAATTTTCATGGTATTTGATTGATATAATTGCAAGTTTATGATAATTGTTGAGAACTTATTCTAACTCATTCATATCAAGGAATCTTCTAGTATGTAGATATCTTACATAAAAATGCAATAAAGAAAGAAACACATAACAAGAAATCATTTTATTGATAATAACATATCCTCATAGAAGAATCCTTTTTCAACAAACACTCCACACTCAGAAAATACATTTTAAATGACTCGAAGACAAGTTTGAAGCCATGCTTAACAAGTAGGCTTGCCAAAACAAGATATATTCTAAGCTACAAACTTATCTTTGCCATCTTTCTTGTCTTCTTGCTTTTGCTTCTTCAAAAGGCGACAATCTATGTTGCAAGGTTTACTACAATTGTAGCAATCCATCTCTTCTTTTTGGAGTTTTCGTCATTTGAATCATGCTCTCTTCTTAGAGGTTTGTTGGTTTGCCTCATTGTCCCTTTTGGACTCTTTCCCATCCTCCACCATACGCACTTTAGAAGATTGGTCATTCTATTCATTGGAATTGTTCATTCGAAAGTCCTTCTCTATATGGAGATGGCGACCCAATTCTTCAATAAATATGTCATATTTCCTATACTTAATTAAAGTCTTTCCATGAGGGAACAAGTTTCTCAATAAGGAACCATACAACAATGGACTCATCCATGTTCACATTATATTGTTGGAACTGATTATAAATATGAATTAACTCATGAAATTGTTCCATTACCTTTGTATTATCAATCATAAGATATTGCTAGAATTTAGAAACCAAAAATTTCTTACTTGTTGCATCTTTGGACATGTACTTAGCTTCTGAAGCATCTCAAATTTCTTTGGCGGTAGTCTTGTTTTGATATTGATCAAACAAAGCATCCAATATTGCATTGCATATGTGGCCTTTGCAAATGTAATCAATGTAATCAACTTGCTCCCATTTTTTACGCGCTTGTGTTTGTGCCGAGTTTTCTTCATCCGTTTCTTCAGGCCTTGGAGTGGTTAGAACGTATATCACATTCAATGTTGTGAGCAAGAAGTAGAGTTTGTTTTGCCATCTTTTGAAATTTGCACCATCGAACCTTTCCAGATGAGGTGCCACTGCACAAATAAGGTCATAAGATTGTTGGAGATTTGTCTTCGATAATACTTGAGAAAATGAGTAGAAGAGCGAGAAATTAGAATATTGCAGAAAACTCGAACTTTGACAAGACTTGCTTCAAGGCACATTACAACATTGCTTCCTTAAGATGTTATTAGCTCCCCACCAATTCTGTGATGGAAACACGAGTACACCTCCAAGATACATTGAAGCCTTTTAATGTTGTTTGCATTGTTCAAACACAAAGAGAACTCGAACACCAAAGGATATAGAGGTCTATACTTAGGGTTTATACTTTGTCTCTACAGTGTGACAGTACAAACAAAATTTGGTAGAGAAATGAATGCACAAAATAATCTTTTGGATGTAAAAGAAAATGAGAGGGAAAGTAGAACATTAGTCTTTGATATCAAACTTTTGTTTCAAATGGAAAATATGAAATCTATTTATAGATTCTCATGTAAGTGTTCGTGAAGAATTACAACTATTCATTTGGGGCTTTTGGTCTTGAATGTAAATTATTTCAGACTGTTTTAAATCATAAAAGCTGTCCAATAGTCAAAAATTCGTCACGCACATGCCTTAACTAGTCACCCCATGTGCGGTAACGTGATGTAGCAGCAAAGCAGGTGCGTTGATGTGTAGTGAGCAAATTTTAGCCATTTCCGCACTCTCATTTTCTCGTTTTCTTCAAGCCACGACCACACCTACGAACTATATTTACTTCCGCTCCAATCCTATCAAAGACCGATCAATCCTTATATATATACTAGTTTTTGGCACGTGCGTTGCACGTGATGTATTTATAATATTATAAATTTAGAGATAGAAGAATAAAAGTTTGTTTTAATCAAATTCATGTCGTTTCAATGCTTTAGTCTCAATTTCTATGAGTCGAACAAGTATTCTTCTCTTGCAGTGGTGGAATTGATGAATAATTTGTAAACAATTTATACAAAAATGGCAGATTTATATGCTATACAATATGTAATATAGTATTTTTTGTGAGTCGAGCAAGTATTTCATTTTTTTCTTTTGAGACAGCAGAGGTGGACTTGATAAACAATTTGTACAAATAATGGCAGATTCATATACTATAAAATATGTAATATAGCATTCAATTGAAATTTTGCATTTGGATCCTATTAAAGCAAAGCAATGATATTTTACAAGTGAATACAAAGTTAAAAAAACTAACTAAGAAATAAGTAAAATCAGCAACAAAAGAGAAACAAATAAGCTATAAATACTTACAGAACGCCATCAAAACAACCCAAGAAATGTTATAATATGAAATCTAAGAGAAAATAACAGGTTCAACAGTCGACACAATGAGTTCGGTTATCGATGTTGCAAAGAAAATTGAAGTTTTAAAAATAATTTTAGCTATACCATTGCTCTCATAACAGAGCCCTTTGAATTCTCAGCAAAATGGGAGGATGCGCCCTCTGATTGATTGATTTTCATCAATTCATAGTCTGAGGCTCCGCTGCAAAACAAAAGAAAACTTGAAAATCACTCACTAATCGATCAATCATATTCTTAGTCCGCGGATGTCGAATGTTGGACTGCATTATGCAGTACATAAACAATCTGACCACTTCAAAATCATACAATCTAGTGACTTATATACCCCTCCTATTTCAAGTGAGTGGAAGACCAAAAGAAAAGGTCAACAGAAAGAGTGACCACTGACATATACCGTAGTAGATTCATAAAATATGGTGGTAAAGACAATTGGATACTGAAGCAACTAAATCCATCTAATTACAATCTTCAATTGCCATGAAACAAATACCAAGGCAAAATAACCTATTAAACCATAATTATAAATACACACACATATGATAAAGAAAACACAACTGGGTTATATTGTTCAAAAATAATAATTAAAGGGAAAGACTAATCAAATCCATATATTTAGTGCAAAGAACTACTTTTTTTACTCAAAAACAAATGTTTGTCCACCACGTTGACACGACCATAATTGAACAGAATAGAAATTCTAAGGACTTGTTTCTTTTGCTATGTATGTCTTCTATCACCCTTTCTCAATTTGGTTCACAGATGATCCAATATTTTTTCGTACGAATCAACTCGTCTTGGATGAACCTCAGAAACTGGAAAACTCGGCAAATCTTCATATTTATAGCACATAACTTTGAAATTTCCAAGAAATCTATAAAATGATCTTTCATGCAACTATTATTGCATAGTGAAAAGCAGAGTGATAAGAAAATCCTAGGAGCAAAAAAAGGAGCAGCAGAAACCAAGAATGTAAAAAGAAGAAGGAAGCTAATATTTAAATCCACTGGAAGTAAACGAATGCAGAATTTTGTTAAGATATACAAAGCACTTAACTCAGAAAAGAATGTATTAAGTCTATTCACTCTAATGATTTAAGGTAACTTATATAAGCACTGAATTCTAATATATAGTCCGAAACACCACATTGACAAGGTCATAAACCTGATCCTTTAAGCTACATGAAGCATCTTCAAAATAAAACAATAATATGAAGACAAGAAGATTTCTGAATGTATAATACCTTTGAAATAACAATTTTTAGAGAATCACAATTTTAGATTTGTAGTGTTGCATTTTCTAATTATCAAATTCTACATAATCAAGTTGGACGAGGATCTGTGCAATTGTAAATAAGTCAGAATATGATTTAATTCTCAACTGGAACTTCTTAACTATCTATCAAATAATTTAACACATAAGATATGAAGTTTATGTAAATGCAAAGGACTTGAAACCTGCATGATCAAAGCCGCCTGATGATGGGATAACTAGCTGTCTCACAACGAGGTGCAGTGTGTGACCATCTTCCACATCTATGAATAAATCTATTAAGGAAATGAAGCATCAAAATCAATATAAAAGTTTCCAACTTCCTTACATTTATCATCCATCCTCTGAAACTGACAATGAGATTTCAAAGCATAGGATGTGAAATTTAAGTCAAAACTTACAAGAGAACTAAATACCTAAGCATAAAGTCATTCTACTCCCAAGAGAAGGCATAAAGAAGCAAGGATACGGTAAGCCGAATGGAGCTGAACATCGTAGTGTGTAAGTTTGAGAATCCAGTGTCTTGATCTTTATCTTGACAATTGTTTCAGAACATTCAGCCATATCATTCCTTGAGATTTTCACGTCCTCGGCACCATTACTTCCCATCTTCTTCAATATCTCGCCTAATACCTGAAACTAATAATGACAAATGAAATTCTTCAAAGAGTGATAGCATAGTAACATCATTGAGAAATATAAGAGCAAGAAGATCTATTTACCAGGTTCCCACCAATGTAAATAAAAATAAAGGGGGAAGAGGAAGAGGAAGAAGAAGAAATTAATCTATATACGGTATGAGTTTCTTATGGCCATTTTCACTTATACCTGAGGTTAGGAAAAATGTCCCTTACTCTCTGTGGTTATAGAAATGGGCATATTCCTCCAATTTCCCTTAAAAATTTGGTTAGCCGATCAGGACTTAAAAAAAATTACTACTTTAGCCTTCTCACAATTTTGAATTACTAAATGAAGATAAATATATCTTTGCATGATCAATATGGAAATCTAGATTTATTATGGTGTGTTTGATTGCACCCTTTTTCCATGGAAAATGGACATTTTCCATATTTAACTGTTTGATTGCCAACATTTTTCATGTAAAAATAGCCTTGTCTTTCTCAAAAACAAGAAAAATGAATTATTAGGGGTGGGGTGGGGTTTTTATTTTCCATGGAAGTTAGAATTTATTTTATCTTCCACTTGTGCAATCAAACATACTCTTAAAATAAAACCTAGATGGAAAAATAAGTACAAGTATGATACATCATGATAGTAACGGTGTTTGGAGAAGTGTGGGACAAAAAATAAATCCACAAACTTGATAACTTTCTTATATCTCCCCCTCATGGGAGCCCAAATATCATATACCCCCAAAATAAAGTACCTTGAATAATATTTAAAAAATGAAAAATAGATGGAAAAAAGTGAAATATTAGTTTAAACTAAAAGATAATAGGACAAAGTAGAGAAAACGAATATACTATCTGAAGTAAAATCATCTTCGCAAAGTCCTATCAATTAAAGCAACAACCATCAACTTTTTAAGGTTAAAAGATAAATGATAGCGTCGATGTTCGATATCATCATGTCATTTATGTACTGCAGATCACGCGAGAGACAAACTTTACATCTAATTTCCTATAACTAAACAAATTGAGCCAACTTCAGGCTAAACCTTGCCTCATCTCTACTCAAATTTCATACTGGTTGTGTATTGTGGCTCAAACTCATCCAATCAGATCTAAGATAAGCAGGCTGAGAGCACATGGGCATTCAAGTCAATTGACAGTTGTACCTCCCATAAACCAGTATCACAAGTAGCTGCCTTTTATCATCTATCTTTAACCCAATAAACAGTCAGTGATAGGGCTATAATTGACAAATCACATAACTATCACATCTTTTAAAGTGTGAATCATCACTCACCAATTTGGTAATAGCAATATAGAAGCAGCTTCTACAAGAGAAAAGAAACCAAGGCTGCCCAACAACTTGTGCAATTGAAACCCACATGCAGAAACTCATGTTTGTAAACAATTATACCAAAGTGAAGTTAAAAAAAAAATTAATTCATCATTAATAATGCAAAAATTCACATACAAACAGCAGGTAGCACATTTGATATAACGGAACAAATCGATGCAATTATCTTTAGCAATACACATAAATACCAAGAAGACTCATTTGAATTACCAAAATATGCTCAATCAATTGTAAGATCAAAAAAGGCAATTTCAAATTTAAACAATCAAATAACTGCAATTTAGACTAAACAAAAGAAAAAAACTGAAAATAAATAAATAAATTGAATTAATTAAAAAAACAATTTTTAATTCAAAAGAAGGAATATGATGACTGGTCCAATAGTTTAAAGGTGAATTAATAATAATAATAATAACTTACTTGGAGTAAGTTTTGTCTTCATGCAACCAGCACTCAATATTTACCTTCATATTAGAAATGAGAGAAAAGAATCTAAACAAAAACAAGTAAAATGTCAAGAATAATATTTTGAAAAAACTGTCACTCCAAATTGAAAGCAAAAATCTTACTAAACAGAGATAAGAAGGAGCGATTGAAAAGAATAAAAATTATTTGATCAAAGGAAATAAAATATTTACACAGTTATAATAGAATGGTTGGCTAGGCTTAAAACCATCTCTTTTTTGGATTTCTATTCTAAAAAATAATTTTAAGACCAAACTTGCATAAACAGAATAATTCAAGCAATGTATACCTTTTATTTCGTTGATTTCAACTCCAAACTGTAAGCCTTTGATTTGTTGTAGTAATCCCACATTCTCTACTTGATTTTTTGCAAAGACAAAACATACAAATAGTTAAAAAAACGAATTGTTATAAAACAATATATAATCAAATGATAATATAAATGCGGGAAATATAAAAGATAAACACATTTTGATAAGGAATTTACAAACTCACTCCTCCAACAAAATCTTTGGATTGAGTTAATCCTTATATAATCTTCAGACACTCATCCATTCTCTGCAAATTCAACAAAAAAAAATGGTGTAAATCAACAAGTTCTCTTGTAATAATACTTAGAACAGCAATGGCTTGTTTCATAAGGTCGAATCTACAAAAAAGGAAAAAAAAACTAAAATATTGTTGATTATAATTGTTTAATCAAGTCTAATCATAGAGTTAGTCATAATAATTTTTGAATGGCAATGATTTGTTCTGTAAATTCGAATCTACAAAACTTTGACAATATTGACAGGGAAAATTAAAAATTAAACATTGAAATAACATAGCCCGAAAGAACATATATGTTGCACAGTAATGTACACGTGCAAAGCGATGGTCAATAATCAAATTATTCACTATAAACATCACTCCACATTTAAAAAAAAAAAAAGATCTCAAACCCTGACAAAAAAATCTCAGAGAGGGAGAAAAAAGAAAAGAGTACTTTCGTGTCGTAGCGTCTTGGTTGCAGTCGGCGAAGTGTTGCCCATAGGTTTACTTTGACACTCGGTGCGATTCAAGCTCATGGACAAAAATACAGAGCATAATCTACGACGAAGAGCACAAGTCCTCATTTTTCAAGCTAATTTCCTCTGTTCTTTATGGATTTTTGGAGAAGGAAATTCTAGGATTTGTGCTTTGGAGAGAGAGAGAGAAGCTTCGCATCAAAATCGCTTGAGACAGCTGTTATGCACCGATCCCACCTAGCAATCCACGTGGGCATGATAGTCCTACTCAAGCCCCAGGCAAGCGTAATCAAAATCCAAGATGCCTTAACCCTTCTCCGAGGCGGTATGGACCCTTTCCGAGGAGGTATGGACTGAGGGGATAGGTTACCGAGGCTTATGAAGCCGAATAGCTTGGGTGACCGACCCTAGTTGCGTGTCCAGGATGCCTCTCTGTAGTTCAATCTTGAAAAGACTGATGGGATTGCTGCCGTCTGACGCCATTGTGCGGTCATGTATTTTTTAGTTCTTACACGATAGTGACTTTTTCATTAATCTTAATGACGCGACACCAAAGATGTGACTTAATAACCCTTCGATGAAATACCACGTGTCGCACATCGAAGGAGATCATTCTTGTAGAGTTTGTCTATAAATACTAATCTTATTCCCACAAGAAGGAGATGTTGAAAATATTACTCTCACCACACAAATATCAAGTCCTCCACTCTAATAGATTCTTAAGTGTCTTAACCACCTGAGAATTTGTTAGTTAGAGGCCCTCAAGCTATCGCCTCTACCTAAAGAGTGTCTTTGACCTTTTGTTATTCTTCCACCGGGCCTACGGCTTCTCTACGTGGTTGAATAAACCACGTGGCAGTCCTAGTAGGAGGAAAAGTACACGTAGGCAGAGGTAGCGTGGAGATCCTGTTGGCAGCCATTTTTGGAGGTCAACAGATTGGCACCGTCTGTGGGAACTCGTGACAAAAAGCTTTAGTTTCCTTGAACAAAGGAATCTCCCTGAGCAAGGGATTAACCGGCCCACAAAAATGAGCGGAAGCAACGAAAATGAAAATCCAAGGAGAAACAGGCCCGCAACGGATGGAGAAACCATGGCGGGAGCAAGGGCCGAAGAGGCTCCTCGAAGGAGGCGTGGGAGAAGACCCCCACCACCCTGGAGCGAGAGATAAGGACGATGGCCGCCAGCGTGAGACAACTGGCCCAACACCAGGCCCAAATGCAAGGATATATCCAAATGATGCAAGGGCAGGGTGGCAACCGCCATCAAGAATCGGGTTCGCCCGATCCAGGTGAGGAGCAGGAAGTCGATAGCGGTCACCCCCGTGGCCCCCAAGTCCGGGGAGAAGCTTCACGCGTTGGTACACACATGGGAAGCGACCAACCCCAGGTCCATCAAAGAGAGGCCCGACCGATGCGATGTCCGCCAGCGTATTCGAAAGGCTGGACGAACCCAGAAACAGGGAATGGCCTCGGGAAAATGAACCAAGAAGAGAACAACCCCAGAGTCTCCCTAGAAATAGGCGGGAAAGGAGAGCGAGGAAGCGAAGCCGGGAGAGTCGGGTTTCCAACAAAGCGACGCACCCACGTGAACTCTACGGAGAAGAGCAACCATCGCCGCTTCCCACACTATCCTCCGAAGCAAACGCTGGGGGAGGGACGAGGGGGGGAGAGATCCGAGGCTGGCAAGATCATACGAGATAGACGACGACGACGAGAACTTCCTATTTTCGGTCGGGATCCGGAACGCATCCGTCCCCCACGAGTTTCGCATGCCCAAGATTGCCTCCTACACTGGCAGGGGCGATCCATTGGACCACGTGAACACATACAAGACAAAAATGAGCCTCAGAGGGGCTAACCCGGCCCTGAAGTGCAGAGCCTTCCACCTCACTTTAGCGGGTGGGGCGAAGCGATGGTACAACAAAATTGGTCATGGAAGCATTTCCACCGGCGGAGCCGAAAAAGACGTTCATAAATTACTTCTCGTCGCGAAACCCGCGTCGGCCCCGGTCCAACGCCTCCACGACGTAAAGCGGGGCCCCAAGCGAGCCACTGCAAAGTTACCTGGGCCGCTTCAATGAAGAGATGTTGTTCTGTGAGAGAATAACAGACGCCGAGGCCTTGTCCGCCCTAAAGGTAGGACTAGACATAAACCACCCGTTCTGGAAGGATGTCCGCAACAAGAACACGGTCACCTTTGACCAGCTGGTGGAGATGATCACTGAGGAAATAACCAACGAGAATATGATCCTCTACAGGAATCGAGGCGGATTGGGAGCCAACCCAGCATCAAGAGCCGGGTATGTCCAAAATCCCAACAGAGCTGCTCCCCAGCACAATCCACGATGGAGAAACTATTCATCCGACCCAAATGTCGGGATGAGTTATGTGGCCTCTGCACAAGAGGGCATGCTCCCTCCTTTCACTACTCCAATGCCTTTCACCTCGGCGGTCGGATTATACAACTACGGCATGTCCCTGTCCACCTATTATGAAGCTGGGACTAGCGTGCCCCCAGTGATCCCTCCTCCTCAGGTGGCGCAACCAAAGTACTGCTGCGTTCACCAAAGCTATGGACATAGCACGGACGAGTGTCGAGAGGTGGAAGATCTTGCCAATAGAAGGGTAGCCAACCCAGGGCACAAATGTGGAATAAACACCGACGAGGGATCAGCCCCAACCGAGGACGGAGAACGATCTTCAAGATAGGCACCCCCAGCAGTGGGATAGGAGGCCTCCGGGTCATGAGCAACGGACGAGGCGTAATTCAAGAAGCTCGGCCAAACAACCTCGATTGGGGCGTGACCCTGAACTCCGTCTGATCAAGGGACCCGAAAAGGCTCCGATTCGAGATAGACATTATCCACGGAGGACCTTATATTAGAGGGCAAACTCGGAATGCCCAGAAGAGCTATGCCAAAGAGGCCAAGGAACCCAAATGACTAACGGCTCATCAATAGCAAGCCATCGGGATCAAAAATGGCGATCCTATCACCTTCACTAAGAGGACATGAAAGGCGACACTACCTCATCGCGACGCCGCTTGTTGTAAGGGGCGCGAGCGGCTCTGAATGCATTAGGGAGAATGCTCGTGGACAACGGCAGCTCAGTTAATGTCATTTTCTTGAGCACTTATGAGCAAATGAACGTGGATGTGCCGCTGGAACCATCGACTGAGCCCCTCTACGGGTTCACTGGTGATTGCGTGACCCCGAAAGAGATAGTGCGCCTCTCTGTTAGCATGGGAGAAGAACATCTCGCATCCCATACTTTCATGGAGTTCCTGGTGGTTGACAGAAGGTCAGCTTATCACAGAGTTTTGGGCCGACCAGCCTTGAAGGAACTTTGGGCAGTGACTTCTATCCACCACCTCTGCATGAAATTCCCTACTGAAGGGAGAATAGCAACAGTGCGAGGCAATCAACCCGAGGCTCGGAAATGTTATCGAAATGCCTTAAGAAAAGTGGAGAAGAAAGAGGTTAACATGACTCTGCTGGACGTAAAATGGCAGAAACGATGGTAGAAGAGCCGGGGGATATCATGATGGAAGAAGCTACGATCCTCGATGATATTGATCCAAGAATAACGGGAGCTGATTCTCAAGCCTCCTCCAGCGGGAATTAGAATATTTTTAGGTAGATGGCAACGACCCGACCAAGAAGCTTCAGATAGGAAAAGATCTCCTTGAAAAGCCCAAGGAAGCCCTGAAAAGGTTCCTTCGGAAAAATCTGGATGTCTTTACGTGGAAACACTAAGATATGGTTGGGATCGACGCAAAGATAAGTTGCCACCACCTCAATATCGACCCCAAGTTCCCGTCACACAGGCAAAAAAGGAGACTGCTGAATGCTGAAAAATACGAGGCCTTGAAGGAAGAAGTGAACGTACTACTTCAAAGCAACTTTATACGAGAATCCAGATATCCGAAGTGGGTATCCAATCCAGTGTTGGTCAAGAAACCAAGTGGAAAAATGAGAACCTGCATAGATTTCTCTAACCTCAACCAAACACCCCCTAAAGATGCCTTTTCACCGCCTTCTGATAGATCACCGGTTGACGCTACGACGGGACATGAGCTCCTAAGTTTCATGGATGCCTACTCAGAATACAATCAAATTCCGATGTACCCACCAGATGAAGAACACACGTCGTTCATAACAGATAAAGGCCTCTACTGCTACAAGGTCATGCCCTTCGGCCTGAAAAACGCCGGGGCAACTTACCAAAGGCTTGTCAATAAGATGTTCGCTTCTCAACTTGGCGTAAATATGGAGGTATATGTAGATGACATGTTGGTTAAAAGCCTTAAAGTCGAGGACCACATCCGCCACCTCGATGAGGCATTCCAAGTCCTTCGGGCTTATAGGATGAGGCTGAATCCCCTGAAATGCACGTTTGGGGTGGCCTCCGGAAAGTTCCTTGGGTACTTGGTCAACCAGAGAGAAATCGAGGCCAATCCCGAAAAGATTAAAGCATTAATCGAAATGAGTTCGGCGAGAAAGCCAAAGGATGTACAATGCTTGACTGGAAGAATGGCGGCCCTCAGCAGGTTCATCTCCAAAGCAACAGATAAGTGCATCCATTTCTTCAAAATCTTGAAAGGAGGCACCCGGTTCGAATGGACAACAAAATGTGAAACCGCATTCCAAGCCTTGAAAGAACACCTCAGTTACGCATCTCTGTTGTCCAAACCGAAAGTGGGCGAGCCCTCACATTGTATCTTGCCGCCTCAGAAGAATCGATGGCTCACCCCGATCCGAGAAGAAGAACACCAACTACCCATCTACTACGTGAGTAAAGCCTTATTGGGAGCGGAGACGCGCTACCCAGATATGGAAAAATTGGCGCTATCACTGATCACAGCCTCAAGAAAGTTGAGACCGTACTTCCTAGCGCACAGCATCCATGTCCTTACCAACTTCCCTTTAAGGCAAATCTTGCAAAAGCCGGAGGCCTCGGGAAGATTGCTAAAATGGGCCGTTGAGCTCGACCAATTCGACATTATTTATAATGGAAGAACAAAGAATCAAGGACGAGCCCTAGGCGATTTTGTGGCCGAGTTTACCAACCCCTCCGGTTGATGACCCTATGACACTAGGGTGAACCACCTCGTGGTGCCTTTTTGTTGATGGCTCCTCGGGAGACATGGGCTCGAGGCCCGGATAGTCCTCATCGACTGAGAAGGTCACAGATTAAATTGCACCATCAGATTCGACTTCAGAGCTTCAAACAATGTCGCAGAATATGAGGCACTACTGGCTGGCATCCGCCTCGCCATCGAAATGAAGGTGCAAAAGCTCTCAGCAGCGAGCGACTCCCAGCTCGTTGTGAGCCAGGTGAACGGAAGCTTCGTCGCCAGAGAGAAAAGGATGGCCACGTATCTCAAGCTGGTAAGGAATTTCATCCCCCGCTTCGATAAATTTGAGTTAGTCCACGTGCCCCGAGCCGATAACTCCAATGCCGACGCACTATCCAAGTCGGCGGCAAGAAAAAGATTCTGGAGCTCCTCAAGATGGTTCCAATCGAGCACCTCGTCCAACCTTCCATTGACACTATTGAAGAAATATTGTTAGTTGAGGGGGGCCCCACGTGGATGGACCCTATCCTCGCTTTCCTCAAAAATCAAACCCTCCATAGCAATACGACGGAAGCAAGGAAGTTGAAAATGAGGTCAGCACACTTTCTACTCTCGGACGACATTCTATACAAGCGAGGCTATTCTTCGCCCCTCCTTAGATGCGTCAGAGCCAGTGAGGCAGAATATATCCTCAGAGAAATCCACGAGGAAATATGTGGTAACCACACCGGTGGAATGGCCCCGCCCAAAAGATTCTCAAGCGGGGTACTTCGGCCCACCTTGAGAAAGACGCCCTACTTCATGTCGAAAATGCGATAAGTATCGGTAACCGCCACAATTCCAAGACAGCTTCACCAAGAGATCACAGCCGTGTCTAACCCCTGGCCTTTTGCCAAGTGGGGAATAGACTTCATAGGCCCAATGCCTAGGAGAAGAGGGAATGCTTGCCACGCCCTAGTCGCTATCGACTATTTCACGAAAAACGGGTCGAGGCGTAACCAATGATGAGGATCACCGAGGCCAACACTTCCAAATTCTTATGGAAAACATTATTTGCGGGTTTCGAATCCCCATTCTCGGTATCGGATAATGGGAGGCGGTTCGACAACAAGAAGGTCAAGAATTTGTGCGAGGAGCTCAGATAGCGAAACACTTCTCAAGCCCCCACCACCGCAGGGCTAATGGTGAAGTCGAGGTCATTAACAAAACCATCAAGTACACTCTCAAACGAAAGCTTGAGGCATCTAAGGGGCATGGGTAGATGAGCTCCCTCACGCGTTCTCGGGCCATCGTAACCACATCTAGACCCCTCACCGGGAGACCTCCTTCTCCACGGCTTACGGATCCAAAGCCGTGTGCCGGTCGAAATCGGCATACCTCTCTCCCGGACGGCTATTGTTCAATGAACAAACCAACGATTTCGATGAGGACGAGCCTAGACCCGATAGACAAGAAAAGAGGCGAATCCCAAATCCGATTGGCCTCTTACCAAAGAAAGATGGCAAAGTACTTCAACAAAAGGGTAAGAAAGCGATCATTCCGCCTCGGGGACCTTGTCTTGAGAAGAGTATTTTTACCCTCCAAAGAAACGGGCGCAGGGACCCTAGGCCCCAACTGGGAAGGTCCCTATCGAGTAATCCAGCGAGACGCGACCTTGGTACTATAACATCGAGAGACATGTGTAGTAAACGACATGACCCCCACCCGTAGAACGCCGAACATTTGCGTCAATATTATCAATAGGTCAGCAATGGGTTTAGTCATGTTTTCATTTTGAAATGTTTTGTGGTCTAACCGACCCTTTTGTGCTTAGCATGTTATCAAGTCATTTATTCTTGAATTTTAGCATCAGAACGACCCGTCCGCAAAAGAACAATCGAGGCTCATCGTTTAAACGGAATACAAAAGTACTTAGATATATTCTCCATGAATATTGCGTAATAGGATAATATGCTTCGGAAACAAATTTTATTATAAAAAGCCCTATCTATTACAAGTTTTAGTTATCCTCCTCGCTACCAACATCGGGAGAGGGGAACTTAGCCACTAAAGCTTCGATATCTAAATACGGATAATCGGTTCGGAGCGCAGCAAGCACTTCCTGATGCCCTACTCTGGCGAAGTAGTCGGAGAAATTGGTATAGGCCTCAGTGTTATGAAAATTGGCCACAAAATCAGCCTCCGCGCTCTCCAGCTTCGCCTCTAACTCACCCTTCTCGGCCGCCAAACGCGCAACATCTGACTTGAATGACTCCAAATCCCTCTTCAAATTTTTAAGCTCCTCATCGTGGGACTTGGCCTCATCCAAGAGCCTCTTCTTATCCCTTTGGCGACCTCCAGCGCCTGGCGACCACCTTCCGAAAGCGTTGGCATTGTCCAATTGCTTTGTCAAATTCAAGACAAGAGAATCGACTCCCGCAGATCGCCCTCCCACCGCTCATAAGCGAGACGAGTCTTTGTCGATCTTTCTCAGCAGACCTTCTAGAGCCCCGCTTATGCTCTTTGTCATGTTTGGAGGCTTGGGCGCTAAGTTTCGCTTGCTCGCGCATGCGCGTCCGAACTCTCCCAAACGCTTCATCTCGCATGGCGAAGCACGGATTGCGAGGCCAAGCTCGCCTCAAGACATCCTCCAGTCCCCCGTGAGAAGAAAACTCTTCCCATTTAGGGGTGAAGTATTTCTTCACGGCTGGGCACCCATTGAGGGGGTAGAAGGGCAAAGTCAAGGTCATTGTCGAGAATCCTGGCTTCGGTGCTCCCGATCAACTCTCTCAGCCTCTTCCTAGAGTTATAAGGCCCCCCACCAGTGCCTCCCACATTGTGGGACTTAGGGGGACTTTCCAGAACCACCTCCCCCGAGGTGTTCACCGCCAAGGTATGCTGACCTACCAGAACTTGGCACGCCACGTCCTCATCAGCTACCTCCACAGCCTTTCCCTTCGCCTGTGGAGCTTCAGACGAAGTTGCCCTCAATCTCTTCTTCCTCGTCAGATGCTCGTCTCCCTCCAGAGCACTTGTGTCGTCAACTTCGATCACCTTCGAGGCCTCAGTACCTCCCTTGTGTCCCTTTCTACTCAAATCTTCTACGATTTTCTTTTGACGAGCCTCCTCTTTAGAACCGGCCGCCAGAACCCTCGGATTCTGCTTTGACAGTCGAGCCAAGGTTGGCCTCGGGCGCTTTCCTTGCTCTATTTCAGCTGCGAAACCGAGGTGTCCCAGTGTCAGCATGATACAAAGTGAAATTTGTACCAAGCAGGGATATCAGAACATTACTTTTAAAGGCCATCAAACCCAACTCACTTAAGTAGCGCTGCCTGTTCAGAAGGAACCCGCATCACTGCTCGACGGAGGAGGCGTCGATAAATCGAACCGAATCACGTCGAGAAGTTCCTCGATATCTCTCACGGTAGCGGAAGTACTCCTGAAAAGAAAAAGAAACACATCAGAACATATAGTAACCGCGTCGAATGCAATCACTTCCACGTTCCTCACTCACTGGCTATTCCATAAAAACTGGACACATCCAATTCCGGCTCTGGGTCGTCCATTACCCTCTGCCAATTACCCGTCACCCAGAACCAGGACTCTTTCCACTGTTTAATAGAGGAAGGGCAGTCCGTCACAAGGGGTTTGTGTGCTCCCCATGGGCAAAAGTAATACCATCCGAGCTCATCCTCTCTATCTTTCTTCTTTGGCAATTTCCTCAATTGGTATAAGGTCCGAAATACGCCAAGGGCATCTCCAAATGAAACGAATGTCCCGAACCACGTGCATGAGACTCTCGCCATCCGGCTCCACCCGTTCGGAGCCACCGTGTTGGAGCCAACCCATAGGCTCGCAAAATCCTTCCTAAGAACGGATGTAAGGGCGATCACAAGCCACCCACGGCGTTGAGATGCAAAGCGGTGCAATACCTCCTCAGACACAAGCTCGTTCGCTCGACTCCGGAAGTATGAGTTCGATATCCTCGAACTGACATCGCTCCTTCAGAGACGCCAAGTCCCCTTCCACCATTATTGAAGGGACATCCAAGGCAGTCCACCTAACTGGGTCGACCATAAAGGGGTCCGTCCCCTCTGCTACCTTCGGCGTAAAAGGTATATCCATCGCCTTTCCCATCGAGCCGGAAACGCCTCTAAGGGGCAACACACCGGCCATGGAAGGAGACACTGGTGGGGACCCCTCGTCCCCAACGCGCCCAGTAGCCTCATCTTTAGCAAACTTCACAGACATTGCTAATATAAAACAAATTCAATAAGTAAATGGGCTTGAAATTTAAGGGTTTACCTAAAACCTAAACCTTCACCGGAGATGAAGACGGAAACCAAACGCCGGAAGATATTCGCCAGAAATCTAAAATCGCAAGCTCTCTCCAATTCTCTCAAAATAACGTAAGGAAAAGTGTTTTAACACTTCACGCGTATATATAGGTGATGAGGGGCGATCTCACACCGTTGGATCAATCACTGATCCATCCACACCGTCCGTAGCCTTCGGACAATCTCTGCCCTTGAAGTTCAAAGGACACCGTCATCTATTTGAATGAACGACAGCGATGCACACGTGAACATCACGCGCACATAATTTCTTGGCACTGCCAAAGCCCCCAAAATCAAATGCCATCATTACCCGCAGCTGTCTTTTCACCATGCCCAATGAGATGTGCCACAGATTGCCCAATCAATCCATGACTTCTAAATTGAACCATTAATTATTCCGTCGCAAGCCTCTCTCAAATTGGGACTCGGCCTCCCAAAATTGGGACTCTCTCTCTCCCAAATTGGGACTCGGCCTCACCTCTCCCAAAATTGGGACTCGGCCTCCACCTCTCCCAAATTGGGACTCGGCCTCCCAGCCTCTCCCAAATCGGGACTCGGCCTCCCTGTCTCTCCCAAGTTGGGACTCGGCCTCCCTCATCTCCCAGAATGGGAGTCGGCCCAATCATCCGGCAACATACATCTCGCAACTCAAACCTCGTGATCTGTGCATCAAATCTCCAACAATTCAAGGCCCGCCACTTACATAAATGTACGCCCGAGCCTCAGGGACTACAACTCCTAGATCAAACTTTAAAACAAACATCCAAGTCCAAAGATCCCACATGAATGATGGATCCCGAACTTGGGGACTATTGTTATGCACCGATCCCACCTGGCAATCCACGTGGCTTGATAGTCCCACTCAAGCCCCGTGCAAGCGTAATCAAAATCCAAGATGCCTTAACCCTTCTTCGAGGCTGTATGGACCGAGGGGATAGGTTACCGAGCTTATGGTCCGAATAGCTTGGGTGACCGACCCTAGTTGCGTGCTTCTGCGAAGCCTCTCTCGTAGTTCAATCTTGAAAAGATCGATGGGATTGTCTGCCAACGCGAACTTATCACGGTCATATATTTTAGTTTATGCGATCGAGTGTGACTTTCTCATTAATCTTAATGACGCGACACCAAAGATGTGACTTAAGAACCCTTCGGATGGAACCACGTGTCGTATCGAATGGGATCATTCTTGTAGAGTTTGCCTATAAATACTAATCTTATTCCCACAAGAAGGAATGTTGAAAATATTACTCTCACCACACAAATATCAAGTCCCTCCACTCTAATAGATTCTTAAGTGTCTTAACCACCCTTAATTTGTTAGTTAGAGGCCTCAAGCTATCGCCTCTACCTTAAGAGTGTCTTTGACCTTTTGTTATTCTTCCACCGGGCCTAAGGCTTCTCTACGTGGTTGAATAAACCACGTGGCAGTCCTAGTAGGAGAAAAAGTACACGTAGGCAGAGGTAGCGTGGGAATCCTGTTGGCAGCCATTTTTGGAGGTCAACAACAGCAATCTAGGGTTTCTTTCGCGAGAGAGGGACGACGATTGCTGGGTTTTGGGTTGGAGAGAGAAAATTCTTTTTATACTTGGGCATAAAATGATGTCGTTTAGTGGCGAAAAGGAGGATCCAAAACCACTTCGTTTTGGACAAATTTGAACAGTAAATACCAACAAAGCTCTTATATAATTGTAGTAGATATATATATAGGACTTACTTGTTTAATGGAACTCGAGATGACTACCAAACTTGTATACGTTGGGTCGTTTACAAATTTTTCAAACAACTTTGGGCTCAGATACCACTACCCTCACGCCCTCGATGTTCATACACAAAATAGCACCGATAGTACTCCTCATATCACGCGGCTCACGCCTCAATTTTTATGATGTAGCTTCACTTTTATAAAGTTTGATAGCCATTGATGTTGTGCATCTGGAGTAAATACCTAATCAACTTCATGACAAAATTTATCATCTGATTAAGAATAAACCTAATGTATTACACAACACAAATCATAGGATTACAATCCATTAAACCAGAGGGACCAATAATATTGGCCCATATATTTCTCATAATTTCCAGCACCCAAAACACAGAAACAAATGGCCCTACAGTGCGTATAAGCAGCTTCCATCATCACTTCTTGCAGTTGGATCAAAGTTAGCTGCACTTGGGTCAGTGCAACCTTCAGGCACTGGAACACCTACTTGCTGGGCTGCTTTCCCTGCATCAACACAAATTTCAAATTTAGTTAGGAAAATAACAGTGTTTCCTGCTAACTAATGATTACTGAATTTTTAGCGAAATTTCATATTGATCGCTACATTTCATTTTGTTGAAAGTTAGTGACAGTTGGGATTACTCGGAGGGACGATCTATTGCCCCCGGTGGCTTTACACTCATCTAATGAAAAGGTGACAAGTGTCCCAGTGGGCATTATAATAATGCCCACCGGGGGCATTAGATCAAAACCATACTCTATCGATGTCTATTTTCTTATACATGGAAAGACTGGACTGACACCGTGTGGTATCTATACAGAATCAGCAACGCCAACTAGACTGCTTTTCCATTAGTCAAACTAACCGACACAGATTTAATGTGTGACTCAGTTTTAACTAATGATAAAGTTAAGAAACCAACTTAGAACAAAATGAAATTTAGTAAAATTTCGTTAAAAGTTCATTGACGCCCACTTGAATCGAAGAAGGCTGCCTTGTCTTTTTTCTTGATAGTGTACATTTCAATTCCAAACGCAATCCCTTAGGGTGTATTTCGATTAAAGAGGGCTTTCTTATCTTCAGTGAGCCATTTTTAGCCCTTTTAGATATGGATTCAAACATGCTATCAAGGCTTCTAAGAGCAAGAAATCTAACCGTAGAAAGTTCCTCTTTCCATAGAATCCTTGTTAGCGTCTCCAAGTGCAGCAGAGCTCAAGTATTGGTCAGCCAATTGCACCCTCTTCACATTCTCTTGCTCCTGGACAAGCATGTTACCATACTCAAGCAATTTCTCAACACTCATCTTGGGCTGCTCAAATGTTGGGAGTCCTTCCCTTGAGTTCACAAGCTTCTTCCCAATGTTGTCGACTCCAACTCCGCCGATCCACTTCCTTACTTCGTCGTCGTACACTCTTGCCCTCAAAGCACCAAAGAAATCTGCAAAAAGCACAAGATAACTCTTATGACATGTTTGATTTAGAGTAATGGATGCGACTAGACATTACAATAATGGACAAGTGTTCATTACTACACGCTGTAGTTCACTTTACCAAATAAGCCATCAATTATATGTGTGCTATATAACATGACTGAAATTTTTGTTGGGCTCACTTATTTCTTTCAAAATGATATTAAATGCACGAGTTAGAAAGAATACAGTTTGGGCTTTTAGACGAAACTTACCAATGGATTGGCCAGGGAAGGAGTCAACAATCTTGACAACATCCTCGTCAGGGATGTTATCAGTACAGAAAATACCCTTGCAAACACCAATACGGTCCTCACGGGTGGGAGCCCAATAGAATTTCTCCATACGACCATCACGGATGAGTGGCGCGTACAGTGTCGAGAAGTCATTACCGGTGACAATGATCGGAACACGGGGGTTATCCTCCTTGTTGTACATACCAGGGAGTTGCACATTGGTTGGGTTATCGGCAATGTTCATGAGTGTTGCGTTAACCATCTGGTTGTTGACGGTGTATTGGGTGGTGCCTCCAAGACGACCAGCACCGGCGTCGAGATCGTTAATAAAGAGGCAGCACATTTTTCCCTTCTTGATAATATCAGCTGCTTCACGGTACCTTTGCCTAATGAGCTTGGCAGGCTCTCCTGCATTTCCACTTTCCAATTCTCCAGCACTCATCATGATCGGGCTGAATCATAGCCATTAAATTTAAGATCAAAACCTGATTAACATAAACTTGATTTGGAACACGATCGATCATGGAAAATGAACTCACTTAATTCCCATCTTAGCAAAGACAAGTTCACACTGGAATGATTTACCCTGACCTTTGCCTCCCCAAATACCCAAGATAAGAGGAACCTGTAAAACAACGCATTCCATTCGGTAAGATGGACTACAACAGCACTCATTAGTTCTAATGAATGACAAGAAATTGTCGAGACTTGTCCGATACTGCATACAAAATATGGTCCTATGATGAACAAACTGATTGCATTAAAGTCGGGTTTTCTTAAAAGGATTGAATGAAGGAAATGTAACCTTGATGTTAGGCAAGGTCATAAAGTTTTTACTGATGTGAACAATAAGCTTGTCCATGAATGCAGGAGCAATGTAATAATCACCCATGGTGTTGTCAAAGTCGTATCTGCAGCATAAAGACCATCAGATTATGATAAAAATTAAGCACTGATTAATCATTATAAAAGATTTGCAATTAGAAATTTTAATTGAAAAATTATAACTCAGCCAATAGTCCCCCGTTTCCATCTCTTCATGGAATATATACATTTGTGGGGCCTGGACTGTATTGTAAAATCTTGTCCATTTTATTTGCAGTATTATCCAATAATTAATGTGTGCCAATAACATGACAGTGTATTATAGAAGGAACTCCAAGAACTGAATAAAGGAGAGAATATTGAAACTATAGGTGAGTCTAACTTAGAGTAGCCCGGTTTCAGACTTTGTATTGAAGACAAAGATCCTAAGATCAAATCTCCTTGTCACTTAGTTATGAAAATTGTGGATGTGTCAGGCTAACAATGTAAGCTTCTATATTGAGTGGTTAGCATGGTATCATATAGCCGTCATCTATTTATGAAAATTGAGCGTGTGTCATACCAGTGTACACATGAAGAAGTGCGTAAAATAAAGACAATACTTAAATAAATATCTCTCTCTATAACAGTTTAAGACGAAATAGTTCAACAGTTTGTTCTTACGTGCGAAGTCCTTGGCTGATGTACTCGTAGGAGTTCATGACAGCGTCATGGGTTCCCATTCCGGTGGGAGCTTGGAAGAGTGAATCCACCATACCCTTTCCTCTGGTGATATCCTGTTGGTCATCGGAAATATCTGTGATAAGACCCTTCCATCTGTCGGAGTCTGTCTGTTTCTTATCGTCAATCTCAGCGACAACCTTAAAGTTTCCGGATGAAACCTTTGGGATAAATGCAGAGTTCACCTTCTTCAAGCTGCTGCCCAAGAAGGAGGAGCTGGGGACTGCAGCAGCTCCATTCAAGTTCAACTGCAACATAAATTTAAAGAGTACTTGTTATATTCTATAAAATTTCTGTTGAAGACGAAATTTAAATAAATAAATTTATTCCCGTCATGACTCCTTAAGTTTTTAGATAGATGGTTCAACACAACTCATTTATGAAATTGTACACCTACGATACTTTTGATGAAAAATTGAATCCACACGCGTTTTGAACAAAAACATTTCGGTAAATATATGTATCCTTTAGAATAACGACAACCCCACAAAGCAAAACACAAAAATAATCTAGAGGTTTTAATTAATTTGGCTAAACTAAGAAAACACTTAAGAAAAATTTATGTTTTAACTTCTAATCAGAACAAATAAATTTGATTAGAGACAACTCTTTAATTTTATTTGAAGTGAACAGGAAATGTCCCAAAGAAACCAAGAAAATAAGTAGAAAAGTGCTATCATATATCACTGCTAATCATGCATTGATTTAGTAAACAGGACAACACACCATAGTGTTAACAAAGAAAAATAAATTAAAATCTATTTATTAGTTAAGTTCTTTATATATACCCTATATTCCGTAACAAATATGCCATAAATAACTAAGAAACCAAAAAGACGGAGAAATAAAAGTACATGTTTAGTATGCAGTAGTATTAAATAAGAGTCGAAGAAATTACCGGTGCCCGGTTGACAGCTCCGATGGTCGAGACGGCGGCTGCCATTACTGTTGATGATCCCACAGCTGAGAACTGATTCTAAAGAGAGAAGAGAGCTTTGAATGGTAGGCCGGAGTTGCTGGTTTGAAGTGTAATGGAAGGGACTTATAGCAGGAGTAGGAAGAGTGTAGAGAGTGTAGACAAAACAAAGGGATTAGCCTTTGCATACTTAAAGGCCACACAATCAAGATTGCCCATCTGCCACGTGGCAATTAAAGGTTGCATGGAATTCAATTATTACAAGATTTGAGGTTAGCCTTTTAGCTTTACTCTTCTCCACATAAAGTTGGTCACTTCTTTACCATACAATAACAATTCAATTATATAGATTGAAATTTTTCTCTTGGAAATTAGGATCATAAAAATATCTAACGTATGTTCCGTGCACGGTGTGAGAATTGATCAGAAATAATTAATTCACGTTATTAAATATGTGATACAGGTTTAGGAGAGAAAGAAATAGTCGATAGTATGATAAAAAAAAACGATCAAGCAAGATAAAGAGTTAAAATGACTATTTCCCCGTCCCCTAACACCCTCAAAGTGAATATCAGTAGCACGACGCTTCTGTTACTCTCCCATAACCCCGTTTTAATATGCCGTGTTCTGAAATTAATGCTATGTTTTGAAATTTTGTTATAATTTCATGGTTTATGATAAGTACAATTTTGTAGTTATCCTACCACAAAATATAATAATTATAAGTTTTTTTTGGTTATTTTCGGTTTAATTGCACGTTGCTTTCTTTTATCAATTTAGGAAATAATCAAAGCCCAAGATCAATGGGATGAAAAGAGAGCAAAATGAAGACAATGGGACCTAATTACTAAAGAAAAGAAACTGCAGGGCTTGATGTGCAAATACCTAGGCGGAAACTCAAATTCGAACCAGACTAACCCATGCGATCGCATGGTAATACCCTGGTGCGATCGCAAGGGTATGAAAATTTCAACAGAATGCCAAACCGCTCAACCATGCGATCGTAGATACTAAAGCCATGCGATCGCATAGGCTAATCGTGTCAGAAATTGTCCAGAAACCAGATTCGATTAGAATTCTACCAGTCCAAATAACTTCAACAACCAAACACACGTTTTGAGGTCTTTGGAGAGCATTATAAAAGCCAGATGATAGCCATAACAAAAGGGGGGACGAATTTTGGAAACAAGATACAAGAGGAGAATCGAGGATCAAGGCTCGGGATTGAGGATTCTTCAGCCGGAGTCACGGGTTGTATTTATTTCTTCTTCTTTTTCTTTCGCCGGATCATGATGAAGTCAATTATTGTCATAATTGACGAAATCATGTCCGACTAATTTACTTTTTCTAGGATGAACGATGAAACCTCATGATTTTTAATTAATTAGAAGTTTTTCTGTTTTAGTAATTAATTGCTTGTAGATTGATTATTCTTTATGCAATTTTTCTATTATTTTAATGCCTGATCACCATTAGAATATATTGTGATCTATATTGAAGTCGAGAGATTCAATATAGATTAAGCATGTGGTATTGAATAACATATGGTCCAATAATAGATAGAGATTACTATTATGCTTTATGAAATCTATATAGGTGTTCTTGAGATTTTAATGCATGTGTTTATGTTCGAAGCTTAATTAGAAATAATGAAGTTTGCATAACATATAGAATTGATTGACCATCGAGAGAGGCTTTTGATTAATTTAGGAACGCCGATTTTCAATCTATGGTAATTATAAGTTAAAACGGTTAAACGGATATTTGATTAAGGAAGGTGTTGGTGGATTTGCAAATCCTAGAGTTAGTAGATCTTGAATTTGTTCTTGCCTTTTTAAAGTTATTTATTGATATTTTAAGTTTAATTAAAATAGTATATAATCACAAAAATCAAATTGAATCTGTGTTTCTTTTTATTGTTAAAATTTAGGTTATAAATTAATTGGTTAAATTAATATCTGGTCCTCGTGGGTTCGACACTCTATTTATCACTTTATTACTTGTCAACAATCCGTCCACTTGCGGGATTATAATCGCACAACAGTTTACATTTGTGAAAACTAATATCCTTGTCCACATTGAGATTTCTGGCTTTTTTATGCATTATTTGTCTAATTAACAATTTTTATTGAACAATACTTTAAGAAATTAAAATTGTCACACGTCTGTTGCTTCTAAATTTGTGATTGACAGCAATTTCTAGAAAGTTCTCTCATTTTTGTGTAAATGAGAAAGGCAATATTCATATATAATCTTGTGTTCTTGTGCACACGTTCATTGTTGGCTTGTACATTTATATATAGAGAGAGAGAGAGAGAGAGAGAGAGAGATAAATAAACTATACAAATGAAAAGTAAAATTTTACTTCTTTTTTTCAGAGTATTATCCGTTGACCCACTTTAACAAACATGGTAATACCGGCATTGATATCTTATGAAACCATGTCAAGAATGCACAACCAGATTTATGGTTGCATTGCACATAGCTTTTCACTGCAGTAACATGTTTAACGTTATTTCAAATTACTTTTAAGAAACCTCAAATTAATAATACACTGAAAGCTTTCTTTACTCTCTGGGGGAGCTTCCCTATGGGCAGGGGCGGATGGGTCACATGGCGAGACCGCGTCAAAATCCGTCTTTTTGGATTTTCAAAAAATATTACAGAAAATGTTTTGGGCCGCAACCTGGCCCAAGTTTGTTAGCCTGCAATTCTTTTTTTTTTTTTTTTTTTCTCACACCGCAATTCAAGACAAGCCAAAAAATTGAAAAGCCCAATTCCCGAGCCCAATGATAAAATTAGAAAAGTCCATTTTCAACCTAGTCTGTTATCTAGTCTCACAAATTGAAATTGAAGTCGTACTAAACATTTTTTAGCATTATTACGACTTGTATCGAATTATATTTCACTATTATATGATTTTCTTGTTGCTTGATAAGTTACGTATTTATAAAAAATATTTTCACATTATTTTTTCGCAAGCATCGGCCGTTGACTGGTCAACAGTCAATATTTGAATGCTGACCAGTCAACGTCCGTCCTAGCTGAACTTCAACCCTAGATCCACCACTGCCTATGGACGTATCTCAAATAGAAGCACTCTCAGTAAACTAAGAATGAGTCTCTCTCTCTCTCTCTCAAGCTGCCATCAAGCATCCCTCGTCAAATAAAGTGAAGTAACTCCCATGGTAATGGAGCCAGACATTTTAAGTTGGGGAGTCCAAAATAGGGGTGGAGCCAGGATATGGTAAAGGGGTGGGTCGGGAGAGGAGGGAACCCCTCTCGTAGGGGTTCGAGAGCAGCGCCCCTGAATTTTTTTCTCAAACCACAATTACTAAGCCCATTTTTATGAGAATCTAATATTTTTTTACGGCAACTCGGCCCTTTGATTCGACAGAAGAACTCAGACGACGTGATTCTTGCTGCTGCCTGCCGTGCGTGATTCGTGATTTGAACTTCACAGACTAGAAGACGTGAAATCCAATGGCGGAAGAAGATGAGTGTCAATCTATTTTTTGGCCTTCTTTGTTTAGGTTATTCATTTTTGTTGGTTTTAATTAATTTTGTGGTTTGGACAATTGGACTTTGAATTTGGCTGGTTAGTAAGTTATAAAAAATTAAAAAAAAATTAGTTTCAGAAAGTTGGGAGGTCTTGGTCTCCCCTAGGTCCCCCTCCCCTCGAGACCAGCTCTGATACCATTTCTTAAGCGCATGCTTAAACATTATAATTTTATGTATTTATGCGGAAAGATAAGGATCAAATATGTATGGTTAAATGCAAAGACAATAGTATCCATGGATGCAAACCAAGCAAAAATAAGACAATAAAATAAAACATTCTTACTATAGTAGATTGGGTGTTCCTCTTTTCTTTTCGTCCAAATAGTATATGCTGCCTTCTTACTGCAATGACGTAGATCGGTGTTTCCCCCTTGAACGGCCTCCTACCTTGGTGGTGGTACTCCTGTGATCACTTGTCTTTATGCAAATCTAACAGTATATATGTATTTGTATGGAAAATTTGAGGAGTAGATGAATTCAGAAAAACATTCTTTATTCAAGAAGGCTTGATTTTACAAGCTTATTTATGATACAAGGTTTTTGATCCAATGGATCTACTGTCTTTGAGTTTTTTAGCCTCGATACATGTTTTTGACACTTACAATAATTGAGAGAAAAACAAGGATGGCTTCAAACAATTCTGCTTAAACTCTAAAATGTGTTTACAATTTATAGAAGTCCCAGAAGATGCATGCTTGCATGCGTCCACTTTTTTTTATAAATCATTTGCTTTTTGTAAAGCTATCTTCCACTTGTCTGCCAATTTGAAAAGATTCGGTTCCTGTTCATTCACGCGTTTTTAATAAAGTAAAACTTTTACTTTATCAAAAGTCACGCCTGTCATGCTTGTCGGTCTGAATAAATACTGTCTGCCACATTTTCTTCTTCTTCACTGTGGGCACTGTGGAGAGATTCCACTTTTGAAAATTCATCCGCAACAACATCATCAATTGCTTTTTCTTTTCCTTTATCACTGTCTGGAATTTTGTCTTCTTTTTCTTTGGCGCACCATTTACACAAATGGTCTCTTCCAAGACTTTGTTTGACATGTTTGCATAATTCTCCAGAATAATTATCTGGAACATTAAATGTTTCATAAAAAAACCTTTTCAAAGTTGCAAATGGTTTTAATGTTTTCTTTTGACATCAATGAACTGTTTTTACTGGTAACCAAAATAAAATCTAAACTGAAATTCACTTTTATTTTGGACTCAGCATTAATTGCTCTTAATCCTGTCAAGATTCTCTGAAAAGATAAACCTCTCCAGTCATTGATTGTTTCAGTATTGACATCAATTGGTGATCCTTCAACAGGATTATCAAGATATGCAGTTTTTACAGATTTGATCTGAATGTGATGATATCCTTTAAAGAGGACATTATCTTTGTTCCAAAAAGGGATGGTACTGTTAATTTTTAGCAAGAGGTTGAGATCTTGGTCTTTTATAACATATTTCATAAAATCTTTCAATGACTGAAAAATTCTGTCATCGATTAATTTTATTTCTTCAAGGTCTTTTCCTGGGACTATCATTTTGACTAATCCACAGTAAAATGTTGTTCTAACAAGATTTGGTTCTGTTCTAGCAACAAAGATGAACTGACCAAATTTTTTGTCAAGAGTTCCGTAATAACAGTTTTGTGGTGCAGAAGCACAAATGATTCTGGCTTCCTCTTCAGGATGAAGAAAATCTTGAAAATGAATGTCTGAAATAATTTGGTCTTCTTTCTTAACCGGTGTTTTTCCCAATTTTTTGAATCTATCAGGAATATATTCCTGAACAGATTTTGTGACATCTTTGTAGGACTTAAATCTTAAGTCAGGAAAGACTGGTCTTGTTTGAAAGTCTGGGAGTCTAGGCTTTGACCTTATTGTGGACTATTGGTAGTTTGGTCTAAGACTGAAATTTTCAAATGGGCTTTTGAAATCAGTTTGAGGTTGTTCTTTATGATAATCAGTAAAAGCTTGTTGGGCTTCTGTAAGGGTTTTGAAACTCTTATGTTTGTAAGGTTTGTGTTTGACTAAAGGTTCCACTTCAGTCCAGTTTGTATAGAAACCTTTGTTTGGACCATCGAAGATCACATAGAATTTCTTTCCTGGCATGGAAGTTCCAACACCAACAAGTTTTTCATCATTTTTTGGATTTGGAATATCCTTTTGTTCTTACGAACAATCTGTTTTTTGCTTTCCAGTATTTCTATTGTCAATGTTTGGATTTTCATCCAATTTTTGCTTTTCAAAGATATTGCTACTACTTCACAATTTTCTCCCTTTTGAAGGAAGTTTCACAGAATCAAGGATTTTTTCTTCAAGATAACAATTTCTTGTTGTCTTGTTGATATTTTCATCAGTTTTGTTTCTAATTTAAGCTCCAAGTCTTCAATTTGATCATGTATGTTTGTCATTTTGACCTGCAAAAGACAATTCATGTGTCAAGGAATCGGCTAAAGAGTTTTCTTTACTTTTGATTAAATCAATATCAAAATCATAATGGCTAAACCACATTTGATTAGTCTACCTTGTTTGTAGTATGGATGTATCTGGTATTTCAAAAATGATTTGCATGTAGATGAATCAGTTCTAACAATGAATTTGTTAGAAATAATATACAACCTGAATTTTGAAATTACTTTTTTCATAGCAAGAATTTCTTTTTCATTAATATGATAATTCTTTTCAGAATTTGTAAATGTTTCTGAAGAATAACTACAAAGTTTTTCTTCTGAAGATTCACTGTCTTTTGCTTTAATGACTGCGCCCCAAAATTCTTGAGATGCATCTATTTCAATTATCATTTTATCATTTTTGTTGGGATGATAAAGAGATGGGAGATTTTTTATTTTATTTTTAATTTTTTGCACATATTGACTATTTTCATTAGTCCAGTTCTATCTGTAATCTTTTTTCAATTTTTCTTGTAAAGGACTTCTCATTTTTGCTAAATCTTTAATGAAAGATTCAGCATAATTCAAACATCCTAAAAATCTCATCAATTGTTTATAGTCCTGTATTTCATTTGGAAATTCATTTATGTGAGTTAAGATATGTGGTTTTAACTGCTTAAAACCGAAAGCAATTTCTAAATCTAAATATCCTATTTTTTCTTTGAATAATTCAGCCTTTTTGAAAGACAAAACAATTCTATTTTCTTTAATTGTTTTTAAAACTTGTAAAACATGATTTTCATGATCAGATTCATTTTCTGAAAATACAAGTATGTCATCGATATAAACACGACAACATTCATTATGTTTTTTGAATGTATTATCCATGTGTCTTTGGAAGATACCTGATGCTTGCTTTAATCCAAATGGTACAACCGTCCATTGGAAGTGTCCCTGAGGACAACTGAATGTTGTTAAAGGTTTTGTAGCATCATCAAATCTGACTTGATGAAATCCTCATTTTAAATCAAAGGAAGAGAAATTCCTTTTACAAGTTGTAAAAGACTTTGCATATTGGGTAAAATATACCCATCTGGTTTTGTATATTTATTTAGCGTAGAATAGTCAATAACCATTCTAGCTTTGCCTCTTCTTTTTTCTGTTTCTTTTCTTACCATAAAGGCGGGTGAAGAGAAATGTGATTTACTTGGTTCAATGACTTTTAAATCAAGTAATTCT
This sequence comes from Forsythia suspensa, assembly GCA_023638005.1. Lineage (NCBI taxonomy): Eukaryota > Viridiplantae > Streptophyta > Magnoliopsida > Lamiales > Oleaceae > Forsythia > Forsythia suspensa. The sequence goes on from CM042666.1 coordinate 35,076,372, forward strand.
TTTATTTGAACTGTAAATTCATTTCTGTCTTTTGGACTATAGGCCATAGCTTTAGACCTAATGATCTTATCTTTGAATTCTTCAAGAAGTTCAATTTTTGCAGTGAGAATTCCTTTATTGATTTTTAGGTCTAAATGATTTTTTGAACAACATTGTTTGAATAGATCAGCGATCTTTTCTCTGTTTGTATTAATTTTGAATTTTTCAATTTCTTCAGAAGTTATGAAAATATGCGAACTTTTTGCAATATTCTCTCCTTGAAATTGAGAAAAATCTTTTCTTTTGTTGTTAATTTTTAGAGAATCTAAAAATTTCTTTTGCAAAGAATTAAAAGCAACAGCTTTCTTCTTTTTGCAATCCAAAGTTTGTTTTAGTTTAAAGTAAAACTAACGTAATCAATTTCTTGGATGAAAAGATGATATAATTGGCAAAAGTTATTACCTATTATAAAATCTATTCCAGTTTCTAACTGATAGATAGTTGGTATTTTGAAATAAAATGTTTTCATGGTTCCATTATGTTTTCCATAAATTCCAACATTTATATTTTTAATCACTTTTGAAGCAGTTATAGTTGATTCATTTGCAATTTTTAAACTTAATATTTTTTTTGATTTTACCCAAAAAGATTCAGGTATAATTCATTTACTGGCGGTGCATACTGATGCTCCAGTATCGATGTATACATGAACTGTGAAGTTTCTGTATCCTTCAAAATTTAATTTGATTGGGATATAGATGGAGTTTGGATTTGTAATGTTCTTATTACTCATAATCAGAAAATTCTGAAGAATAATAACTAGAATCAGTGTCTATAGTTAAGTAATACAATGATTTTGTATCACTGGAATCTTCTACAGGGTAGAATCCTTGTTTTTCAAAGGTTTTTAGGAGTTTAATCTTTTCTTCATTTTCGATTCTTGCAGGGCATTCATTTGTATAATGTCTTGATTCATTGCAGAGCCAATATCTGCAATTCTTTTTCTTTTGTGGGCAGAATTTCTTTTTGTCACCTGCTTTCTTTGAAGTTTTTTTGTCATATTTTTTAAAATATTTTTTCTTTTTGAAAAACTTCTTTTTGTATGGTTTTTTATATTTCTTGAACCTAAAGTTTTTTCTTTTTGATTTTCTTATTGATCTTCTTTTTCTTTCAGGATAACATCCATACTGTCTTGGGATTCTGTCAAGGTATTGACCACAACAAATCCTTGGATTTATGGGGACTGTTTTTTCACTTGATCTAACAAGATGTCCTTCTTTACATTTTTTGCAAGGAGGTTTCTTGTAATAGTGATTGATAATCCTAAAGAAGAATCAATTTGTACATTAACCTTATAGTTTTCACTACTTGGTTCTTGTATTTTAATAACATCATTAAAATAAAGCATTACTTCATTATTGAAGGGATATGGTAGTTTTCTCATGAATTTTTCTGTTAATTGCTTTCAATCTGTTGGAGGATAAATATAATAATATTTTGAATACTCACAAGTGTATTCTTCAAAATAACACATATTACAGATTGTCATTCTTTCTAAATGATTTAAGGCGTCAGCCTGATCAATTGTTGTCCTAGTGTTTTTGAAAGCTTCATATGTTTGTCCTGTAAATTGTTTATAGATTTGTTCCACAATTCTTTTTATAAATTGGAGAATATTTCTACGGATTTCTAGCCAAATGGCATTTTTCGTTTCATAGGTAATTGTACTAAGGAAAGATTTTACATTTCCTCTTGTACTAGATATAACATAGTGCCATGAGTTTTGTCCATCTCTATGTATTTCTTTATGTATAATCATTGAAATCATGATATTGTTGTACCAATCATCAATGACTTTATCTGGATTTTTTACACAATCTAAGTCAAGAATTTTAACGTCAATTGGGGATTTTCTTGGTTTGTTAAGAAAATATGACGAATCAATTTCCTCGTCATATGAAGGTTTTGGTCTTGGAGTAAAATCTCCTATTGGTCTTTTTCCGTCTCCAATTGGATTGGAGGATGAAAGTCCATATGGTTCGTAATCCATTAGCTCAACTTCTGATTCAATTTTTGGTTCCTTAAATTGAATTCCTTTTTCAGGTTCTCTGGATGGATAAAATCTTTGATGTATGATTGTTTCATCATCAGAACTTGATTCTGAATTTTCAATCGTAATTGGTTTTTGGTTTTTTGGAATATCTCCTACAGATTTTGCTGTAAAGATTGTTTCTTGATTATTTATATTGACTCCTTTGAACATGGAGGCAATTTGTTCAAGTTCTTCATCTTCAAAGGCCAGTAGAACATTGAGATGTCCTAGGTTTTGGGATGTTTCATAAATGTTTTCTAGTGTTTTTCTAACACTTGTCATTCTGAATTTGAATCTTCAAAATCAAATTTTCCTTTTCTTGTACTTTTTTGCTTTTCAGTAAATTATCCCTTTTTTGAGAAATTACCAAATTTCATTATTTTTTTGCGAGATTAAAGAGATTGAGGGTTGTTCATCTTTAATTCCTGCCAAAATAACTGCTGAGTGTTGATCTAAGGATTTTTCTGGTTTAGAATAATAATCCTTAATTTCTGTTCTTAATTCTTTAATTGTGTCTTTTAATTGTTTTATTTTTTTTAAAATTTCTACTAAAGACATTATTGGTTTCCAATGATGTTTTTAGCTAGATTGTTTATCGTGTCTCTTAATTTTTTAAGTTCTCTTGTTTGACTACTTTCAGGAAGTTCATTTTTCCATCTAAGTATTGGTTCTTTTTTTATAGATGAAGTATGGGTTAATAAAGGTCTTTGTTCTTTAACAAGGGTTCTGTTTTGATTAAGATCAATTTCAATTGATCTCCTAGCTGGTTGAACAAGCCAGTCGAATTCTGTTTCTTTGTGTTCAAGGTAATCTGAGAATAAATGGTCAATCTTTATTCCTTTGGGTGTTACAGAATTTTGCTAACTTTTTATCTGAGATTAGTATTTCTTTTGAAGTGTTTTCTATTGACTCGTTTTGTTCAAAAACTTCGTCAACATCAGGTTCAACTGTATTTTCCATTTTAATTCATATAATGATATATGACATAATGTAGGATAAATTCTTTAACACTTTCATCATAAAGTGCTTTGTATTTATCTCTCTTTTTTCTCATGTTGATTCTAACAGAACGGTGTACGTGTTCAAACATTAGTTGAAATCTGTATTCTTCGTAGAATTCATACAAATTGTATTTATTTGTGAAAGAACTAATGTATACATTACATAATCTACATTCAATCATGATGCATGATGCATAATAAATTCTTGTGCACTTTTTTCATAAACTTGTAAAGCATTTATCAATCTTTGTTTCATTCTTCGTAATGAGATACGATGAACATTTGCAAAAATGTTTTCTCTGTATGTATTTTTATGAAATCTGTAGATTTCATATTCTGATGTTAATGTGAGTATATGTATTTTGTATATATCACAATCAATCATTTTTATGTATGATGCAAGGTATAATGCATAACATAGCATTCCATTTCATTGTTGAAATTAGCCAAAGCTAAATTCATTTTGTTTCTGTGAACTGCATAAGCAAATCTATGTATGCTTATATGATTCATGTATGTTCTCATGTGTATGTATTTGTTATGATGGTATTCATACTGTATGAAATAACAATCTATATTTAGTTTGTATCTGTTACACATTCTACAGTGTATCATTTTGATTATTGTAAACTAGGCTCTGATACCATTTCTTAAGCGCATGCTTAAACGTTATAATTTTATGTATTTATGCGGAAAGATAAGGATCAAATATATATGGTTAAATGCAAAGACAATAGTATCCATGGATGCAAACCAAGCAAAAATAAGACAATAAAATAAAACCTTCTTAATGTAGTAGATTGGGTGTTCCTCTTTTCTTTTTCGTCCAAATAGTATATGTTGTCTTCTTACTGCAATGACGTAGATCGGTATTTCCCCCTTGAACGGCCTACCATTTCTTATGTTGATTCTAACAGAATGGTGTTCGTGTTCAAACATTAGTTGAAATCTGTATTCTTCGTAGAATTCATACAAATTGTATTTATTTGTGAAAGAACTAATGTATGTATTACATAATCTACATTCAATCATGATGCATGATGCATAATAAATTCTTGTACACTTTTTTCATAAACTTGTAAAGCATTTATCATTCTTTGTTTTATTCTTCGTAATGAGATACGATGAACATTTGCAAAAATGTTTTCTCTATATGTATTTTTATGAAATCTGTAGATTTCATATTCTGATGTTAATGTGAGTATATGTATTTCGTATATATCACAATCAATCATTTTTATGTATGATGTAAGGTATAATGCATAACATAGCATTCCGTTAGAATCAACATAAGAAATGGTATCAACATAAGTCAGTGTATCTGTTACTCATGTCCGTTCCCCCTCCCCTAGAGACCAGGTCTCCCTCCGCCCCTGAATGTACCTAAGGGGTTATCAACTATTTTAAAGGTAAGGAATTTCTTACTCGTTAACGAGTAAGATTCCCTTTTCATGCTAGGGCAACGGGTTAATCGCTATTTCTGCTTACCACTAGGTATTTCTCGAGTGTATTTTGAGACAAGAGGTCTCAAAGTTGATCTTCTTCTAGCTTTCTTTGCTAGCAACCATAGATTGGCAGACCAAAATCTTAGTTCAATGAAGAAACAAGGTTTTGCATTCCCTCTTATTTGCAGCTTTTTGTTTTTCCTTCCTTTATTGGGGAAGTATGTGACCTCACTCCTCTTATGCTCGGTGCATGTTTAGTAAATAATATTGTTCATGAGTATCCAACCCTCCTAAGGTACATTATCACGGGAGTTGCTCTAGTGCATTATTACCACAAGTATATAGCTAGTATAGATATTGTCGCAATACAAGATGACACCGAAATTCTGCCATGTATTGGCACTGAATGAAGTATACTGCACTTCAAAGGGCATATTGTTGGTAAAAATTCCGCAAGTACATGGGTTCTTGACAAGTAATAGTAATGATGACAAGATATCATCCCACGAGGACTCAAATTTTAGTCCATATTTAATTAAAACTAGCTCAATTCGAAAACATATAATTATTTAATGATGTGATTTCTATGAACTAGTCACTTACCAATTCTACTAAAGCAATTTAAACACTTACACGAAATTTTGGAGAAAATTCAAATGGGAGATAACACTAGAATTCCGAATCCACAATTGTGATCCATTTTAATTCTCAAATTCCCGCGATTAACTCAACTTATGATTAACATGACAATCAATAATCCTATTTTATCTAACAATCTTTCTCGAGTACGGTTAAACCTATTTTCATATATGACCCAATAATAATTGTATCATGAGTTCAAACATACAAAAATGCATTTAAGTTCTAGATTATTCCACCACAATTGCACAAAGCATAGAACATTATCTTTACTTCTATCGAATTTTGCTTTGTTTGTAAAAATGTGCTTAATCCTATATTAAACATCTCAAAAATTATACAAGTCACAAATACATTTAAATGGTGTTCAATGATTCAAAAGCGATTAATACTTAGCAAAAAATTAACCAAACATGAGTTGGAAATCAAAAACGAGATTTCTTGAATTAAAACTTCAAACACAATGTTTACATCGTCATCCTAGCGCCGTTGTGTTTTGCCTATCATCTTCGAATTACAAAAATACAAAAATAACTGAAAGTACATCATCCGGAGAATATGAATATGGAAGAACTAGAATAGAAATCACAAGCTCTTGAATGTCTTCAATTGGAGCTTGAACAATCTTATTTGTCTTCTTGCTTGAAAACCAATAAAACCGAGATTGATGTAGAATCCCCAATGAAACTCGTGTATTTGCCTCTTTTCTCTCCAATTTCGAAAACCCCTTTGAAGTGCAAGAGTCCTTGTATTTGTATATATCAACTTAGGGCTGAAAATTCGTGTCAAAACCACCCAAAATGAGCCCCAAAATATTACCAGAAATAAAGAAAAATGTGCCCAAGAGACAGACCATCATTCGAGCAAACAGAGCCAATGGAATTTTTGTGCATGGCCTGCTCGAACGGATAGAGATCCTGCTCCCCTAGAGATTGACATTCAACTGGCCATAACTTCTCATAGAAAAATTCGAATTGCATTATGTAAAAAGTGTTGAACTCATAATTCAATATCTTTCCAATGGTTTATTATTTGTCTTGTGGGGATTCTTGTACCAAAATTTGTGCTCTAATTTTTCAACATGCTCCGGCTGTAGGTTTCTCATTTTGTTTATTCGGCTTTCGACTGTATAATCATTCACTTCAACTCTTCATTATCATGCTAAAATACCTTAAACTTCTCGATTATCTCTTCTTCCTCCAATATTGAGCTCTTGATTTTTATTTCAAAACCTCAACTTCTTCTCATTTTCTTGCCGATTTTACTAATATAACTCGAGTTCGGAGATTTCATTCTACAATTAAAAAAATGAACTAAAACTCAACCGTTATCGACTTTAAAACTTTTAAAACTTTACGAGAACTCTTCATTAAGTAATCAAGTTAAGTGTATAAATTACACTTATCGCATATGCCCGTAAAATAAAAGAATTTTGGCAGTCGAAAGCCAAGCCATAAACAATTCGATCGAAACAAAGGTACGCTATTATATTTTCCTTGTGTGTAACCCGTGGATGAATGACCACATCCATATATATTTAAAGGCCTTCCATTCTGCAATTTCTTGCATAAAAAATCTAGAATTCTTCTCCCACAAATTATGTTCATTATGAATCCTATTTTTCAAAATTCTTCTTTAAAGTTGGTTTACAATGTCAAGAAGTTCAGTTCGCTGATTCTTCTGGTAATGGGAAGTCTCGAAGGCGAAGCCCCCCCACCTGTGTCAGAGGCCCCTTGACCAGGCGGGTTGTAAATCGAGGGATGTGCACGAGTGGCAGGAACCTGAGGGAGAGAGCCAACAGTCCAACTCCCAGGACAAACCCCCACAATATTTCAGTGAAAATCTGCCCCACACAGGATTCAGTTCGCCGATTCTTGTTAGATTAAGGTGCTACGTTTGATCAATTTCAACAAATTTTGCTTTTGAATTGGAAACTTCTCAAATTGGATCCTTTCCATTTCTATATCGAAGATATATTTACATAGTTGTTAAAATTTATTGATTGGCATTAACCCTAGATCCTTGCTCCCGGGAAATGAATTAATCATTTTACTCGAGCTCCATCGTGGACTATTTACAACCCAAGAGAAAACGAAGGTTCGAGTGCAACAGAACAAACGATGTCGAGCCAAGAACACCTATATTCCTACATAAAAATAAAATTGCAGTAAAAAATAATCTATCCTTCAAGTCGCACATTGTTTTATACCATATCGTATCAAACGAAGTTTTACCATATATAACATTCTTCTAATTTTGGAACCGGTATGGGATTGATTCAATCATGGAATCATGAATACTCATTGGTTGAGTTGTACATAAACATCTTAATCTATAACTTTTTCTTCTATATATGATATGTGTAAAGATTTTTCTAAAGAAATCTTAACAAGACACCATCTTTAGCATATACTAGTTGTGGACCTGTGGTAACCTTGTGTTGCATTTATGCTGGAATTTTTTTTTAAAAGTCTTGTATAAATATTATTTTTAAATTTTGGTTAATATTAATTGATAAATTATGTTTATATATCAATTGTTTATGAAAAATAATTTTTTTTATTATTGAGAACCACTACCTATATAATGTTTTCTATTAGAATACGAATATCTAATTTAACTAAAGGCTTCTTCTTTTCATTTGCACCAAAATTCTTCTTGAAAGTGTAATGTATAATTGTCCGTTATGAAATGTCCCATTATCATTTGAATTTATTATATAAAGTTTCAGTTTTTTCTTCTTTTCTTAATATTAATGATAGATGTATAACTCATTAAACATGATTGCATCCGCCATATGTGAGTTGGATCTTTTATTTTTATTTTTTATATATATTATTACTACAAAATGAGACTTTTGAGTTCATTATGATTATATGAAATTTTAGTTTTTACTTTTTCTCTTGTCATGAATTATTATATATAATTTTATCATATGTTATATGTATGTATCTTATAGTGATAGACAAAATCAGTTAAGGAAATTTTGACAGACATTGTGGGCGTAAACATTTTATTTGTATTTTTCACATCTTTATCTGTTCATTTTTTGTTACTTTCTTTAATTAATATTTGATATTGTTGGAAGCAAAAGTGAGCTTGATATCATTTTGTAGGAAAATAGAGATTTATTTTGAGGGGACAAGATCAATTCAAGATAAAAATTTACTTTATTTCTTAGATTGACTTCTTACAAAATCTGTAAAATTACATTGGTTTTATAGAATCTCCAAATAATATATTTATCGTATTATATATATCTATCAATTACATTCATTTTCTTATATATGTATATAGTTAATACACAGATTCACTTAATTTTATGTATCTAAACTCTAATTATTAAATACATAATGAGTACTAAAGATTCTTAGTTACATGAACATATAATTAAATTTGGTTTATATTCCAACAAATATTTATGGAAGTCTCCTTGACTTTAATCAAATAGTTAAAAAGTCTATTTGACTTCTTCTAATATCTATTTATGAAAGGGTATTATTGAAATATTCTACATATACTTTGGATAAAATATTCCATAAAATGATTTTCAAGTTATGTGACATTTAATATACACACACATACTAAAAAAATAAAAATAGATAAACGAATAAATAAGTTCTTGGTGAGTTTACAACTTCAAGTGACTCAATAAGATATATTGACATATTTCCTACTTTCTGAATACGAAAGATTCTACTTACAAAGAATCATTCTAAATATTTATTAACACTATTTCAAATGAAAAAAAAAAATGTTCCTATCTAGACGTCATTAGTTGATTTGAAGAAATTTGGACAGTTAGAAAAGATGGGTCTTTTTTTTTTTAATTGATCTCATCACTGACTTCAAATAAATCTCCTTTTTTTTTAATGAGAGCATCTCCAATATATTCTATCAATGGCTATTTAGGTGACACGAAAGTTGAAAAAAATTTAATCTATATAGTATTGGTGTCTAATTAATAGATATTCAAGTTCATGTTTGATCTCTAATATATTATATAGATTGCTATTTATGTGAATTTTATTTTATTACATAAAATAAAAATATATTTAAACTCTGCATAGAAAATTTAAATAAATATAAGAAGTTTAAATTTTACTGAGTCAACATGTCTAACGGAGCTCTAGACAATGTCTATTTTTTTTCAATGCCACATCAACTTGACGAGTCCCTATCAACTGGCATTGGAGAGGAATTTCTTTAAACACGGCACCATTTTTTAAGCAAGTCATAGTTGCATTGGAGATGCTATGAGATGGATAAAATAGAAGGGGTTTCGTATCTATCAGATAGACGGAACAATTGTCACTACAATACTTAATTTATCTAATTTAAGGGATCTCGAACCTTTTTCACAAAAATCAAAAGACTATTGTCATTTAAATAGAAATATACATACATAAGCTAAACATTTCCTCATTTATATGTATTTTGTTTTACATGGGAATGAATAAATTTCAATAATCAAATCTTGTAATAAAATGAAATTAAAAAAAAAAGGGATAGGATAAATTACCATGCCTCAATCCAATTGTTAGATATATTAACAATTCTTCATTATAATTTATAGCCAAACAACAAACAAAAAAACTAAATAAAATGAGATTCAAAGAAAATACATCGATTCCATAACATATATCAGTATGATATTTTAATATTTATTAATGAGATTTGGACAAATACAAATATTTAAAATAATATTGATTAGCTCCTATCCACTCCCCTATTCTTTCTATGAGAATGATAGAACATAAAAGAAAATGAATCCTCATCCGGTATGGAAAATGACTTGTTTGGTTACAAAGACAAGCTTTAGTCAAATCCACTAAGAGACTTAGTCCTATCGATTGAATTTAATTAGTATCAATAACTTGCTCTTGTTACAAATTCAAAGATGTAGAGAAAACTTAAATTACTAATTAGACTCCCTCTTGTCACGGAATAAATAATAAGAGATCGGGCATATAAATTCTTTTGTGTCTCAATTCAAAATATATCTATCGTTGAAAATTCAAATAGATATGGGATGGAAAAAAAATTTAAGTAAATAACTTCCATAAATATCGAAGGAAATGAGCATATGATGAAAACCCACCCAACTTTTTTGTATTCAACTCGATTCAGTTTAAACTTTAAACAGAAAATTGTTCAAGAAAACGATATTTATTTTAAAAAATGGATATAGCTCTAGGATGAAAGGATTCAAACCTTCATATAGCAAGACTAAAACCCGTTGCCTTACCATTTGGCTACGCCCCATTTCAATTTCTAATCTACAATAAGAAACAATAATATTGATATTAGTTGTTTGTCAACTCCAGTCCAAATATTTATAGCATAAATTGTAACTAGGATTTTGATTCATAGAAGTCAACTTAATCTATTAATCAATACATATAATTCAATTAAGATATTTATTATCAGTGTGATTTCTTCTATTCTCCTTTGAGAATTGGAGGATTTTTTATTGTGTGAATTCAAAGAAAACGGAGGATTTTTTGTATACCTTACTTACTTTCTTACTTTTTCCTTATTTTCATAACTCGCTCAAAATACAATTATCTCCAAGAACAAAATGCTTCTCATGCTTAATATTTTTTGTTTGATATGTATTTGTCTTAATTCTGCCATTTATTTGAGTAGTTTTTTTTTTAAAAAAAAAAAAAAAAAAAAAATTGCCCGAAGCCATTTTTTAATCTAATCTTAGATGTTATGCCAGTCACATGCGCATTTTTTTTCTTCTCTGTTGGTAAGTTGTTGTAAGTTTTCAATGAGATCCTTAATAATGTCCAACAAAAATCATAATTCCTTTGAGAGAAAAAAATCTAAAAATTGATAAAATTGGATAAGTTTTAGAATCTAGCCCTCGATTCACATTAAAATTCTTGGATAATCGCCATAAATTTGGCTTACCCCATTTCCTCGTCTTCTTTTTTTTTTTTTTTTTTGGCCCATTTTCTAGTGAAATACCTAGCCCTGTTATATTAGGGTCTCCACAATATTAAATTTGGATGTGAAAATATTGTTAATGAAAAAACTCTTATTCCAAAGGGTAAATTACACTCACAGTTCTATTATTTCAAGTTTGTAATAATTTCATCCTCATTCAATTTTATTCGTCGTCCACAACCTTTCAATAAATTTACGCAGATGGCCCCTTTGAACAATTTTGCCCCTAAATTAAATAAATTAAAGAGAAAAATAAAATAATTACAGTTGAGATCCCTAGTCTTTTTAAAAGTAAAAATAAATCATAAATCTTTTATTTTAAAAATTAAAAGAAAAAAAAAACCAACAAGGGTCACCCTACCCCCACCAAGAACAATTGGGGGACTTCTCCATCGAATGCTGGCCCAACCCCGCGATGGTTTTCGCGAACAAGGGAATATCCTTCCTCGAACCTAGGAAGAAATCCCCCTTATTGTTCCTGTTGAGGGGTTTTAGGATGGAATGGGGTGGAGTGGTTGGGGAAAGATGGCCCTTTTTGTTTTTTTTTTTTAATTGTTTTAAATAATAGAATGTGAAGAGATTATTTTGTACTTGTTAAATTAGTCAAATTTAGGTCACATGCTTGATTTTTTGTCAACTAACGGACCACTTGACGAAATCTGTCCAGACTCTAAAGATCATTTCGGTGCACATAATTAGAAGGTTTAGCAATTTGATGCTTTAGTCCACTCAGCCATCTTTCCCAATTGAAAAAGAAAATTACTACATCACACATAATGAAGGAGTCTTTGCTTCTTTAATATAATCTATATGGATATACAAATCAAGAATTTCTTTTAGATAAAGGAATGGCTTAAACGAGACTATAAAAAATAAAGAAAGAAAGAAAAAATAAGAAATCCTTGTGTTGATTTTGTTCGAAATTCCCTTTTTATTCTGATGTCCTGGACTGGTTCAATACCTAGTCGGGCCCTTCTTTTGTTCCAACTAATTATAGATTTTAAAAAAAAATGATTTATTTGATTTGAAAACAAAATGCTTGTTATTTATTATAGTCAATTGAATATTAAATATTCAAGAAGAAAAAGACTATTTACACTATAGATTTAGGAATTTACTCATCTTCCAAATGAAACCAAAGTTTCATGTTCGATTTTGAATTAGAGACGTTCATAGTGTTGAACCGACGTCAACTACAACCCCTAGTCTTCCAAGCTCACAATGTGGGTTTGATTCCCGCTACCCCACTTATATTCTTTTTCTAAATATTTGATTAGAGCTATATTCTAGAATACATTAGGATTAGAATTAGGGAATCATTGAAAATACTGGTCCATGCAATTTGATTTTTGTTTTTTACAAACAAGAGGTAGAAAAGTCAAAATACAAAAAAATCAAAATAAGCAGCGTCGATTATCTAATGGATATGACTGAGGCACTCTAAACCTTTGCTGTAGGTTCAAATCCTATGGGACGCAATTTTTTTCTATACAAAAGAAAGACTTTTTACATAATTTCAATATGAGACACTTGATTACCTTTCTCTTAAAGAGAAAAGTGAGCAATTTCTTTATGTTATGCTTGTTCATGAAGTAGGAACCGATCCATTTGTTCTTCAATAGCTTTTTTCAAAAGAACTTCTACTTCTTCGGTAAATGTCTTAATAGAAAATATGATTTCTTGGAAATGGGGTTTATTAGTTTTTAAGTATGCAACTCAACAAATAATTTCCTTACTTGTCCAATAACTAATGGATCAAGATAACTATTTCTTCTGCTATAAATAGTCATTATATGTTCTTCCACCGTGAGATGTGGTTATTGGGATTGTTTAAACAATTCACATAATTGTTGACCTCTTGCCAATTGATTCTAAGTAGCTATATCGAGATCCGAAGAAAATTGTATGACTTCTAATTATTTGAATTGTACCAATTCCAATATTAATTTACCAGCTACTTGTTTCATGGCTTTAATTTGAATTGCAGGCCCTACTTTGGAACGAAGATACCCACATTGATATCAAGTCCAATTCTAGCATTGAATAGATCGACTGATAAGAATATTTTGTCCATTAGTAAGAATATAAGCCGAAACTTCTCCCGGTTGAGTTTCAACTATTGGCAAGGCTATGATGTATCATAGAAATTCTTTGAAATACTTTTGATATTTTATGTGGTGAAACCAATTATCTCTCGTTTCTCCCTCGAATAGATTTTTTTTTCTCTCTAAAGGATTGTGTTATCTTGTTTTGAGGGGACCCTAATCTTTTAAAAACGGTACCAAGAGATATCATACCCTTAAAATAACGTTCTCTTTCAAGCCTTTCAACAATTCGATCTGACCTTGGAGAGCTACTAAAACTCGAGCAGTTTCATCGCTTCATATATGTAACTTTGAGTATTGAGAGATGCTCGTGTTGTTCCAACTAAAATGGCTAGGTAACCCACCACTTCTTCCAAAGTGTGCCCCCATTCGTTCCGCTCGAAATAATCCAATTAATTCTCCAAGTATGAAAACATTAGACCTTCCATCTTTTGAAACCAATACTTTTGATACTATTTGGCGTACAATAATTTCTATATTCATATTATGAATCTGCACCCTGGGATCAATAAACCTTTTGGATCTTATCAGAAACATACAACTTTGCACCACACTTAGCTCAGCACCAATCAAGAAGCCCCCACAACATTCCAAGAATACTTGATGTTCATTCCAACCCTCCCCTCTTTTCTAGAACCCCTGGATAATATCACCATATCTCGATTTTTCATATATAATTGTAATTGTTGTATCTTCTTCATACAGAATTTCTCCATAATGCCATGAACAGTTGCTCCTGGAGTGACTTAGTTGCTCATATTACTATAGAGTCAACTTGAACAAATAAAACTTGATCCAATCTTAGTTGTGGTGCATTTTTTGCTATACACAAATTTTCACAAATAAACTGTCCACAACTATTTATTTCTTGACAATAATTGTGATGGAGAAAATACCAATTCAAATTGAATGGATTCAAAATAATTTTAGTGCCGGGGTTACAAATTCTCATTTTCATCCATAATATTTATATAATGGAAAATTTTGTTTTAAATTGTCAAGTTGCAAATAAGTAAATTATTATGAATTATTAAATGGTAAAATGAATAAAAATTTGCTTCCAAAAGGCCAACGCAAATTCTAAATTGAAATAAGATTATGCTTTGTAATTTTAATTGATTCTTTTATGACATTGTAATATTTTATTATATCGTAGAATGGACCTATTCAAGAACTATTATTAGAAACTACTGTTGATAGGTATCAGGTTGGATTCTTTAAATCTGGCAGAGGCCTGAGACAAAGGTCCTAAATCCCCCTATTCATTATAATGGATGAATGTCTATCTAGGGATTTAAATGCCTTGTTGACGAGATATATGTTGTGGTCTTTGACTCTTTTCTAATGGACAAAAGAGTACCGCTTGTCAAGGTAATGCATTGTCTGCAACAATAAGATGCTACTATCTAATCAACAATTCCAAAAGCACCTTCACAGTTACGTTTCATTATGACAAGTACAAAACCGACTAGAAATAGTGGCCTAGGATAACTAACTAGAAACTACATCTGCTGCAAGCACTATGACAACACAAGTATCAAATTTCAATTAGAAATACTAAAACAGAATCAACTAATATCATGAAAATTTAGCATAATTCAGCAAAATGTAAACAAAAGAGTACGTGCATTACAATCTACAAGATACAACTTTTGGTTGTTTTTGTCCAATTTTATCTGGAAGTCGAAGCCAATATATATATATAACAATTAGAACTCTCAACCTACTTCATGGATATTAATGACAACAAAAAAATGTACCTCAAAAAGTAGAAATTTCAGTTATTCATTCGCGTAGACATGTAGATTCAACATGAACTCTCATATCAAACTTGGTCCTCGGTGAAATTAATGGCAAGATCCCAATAATGAGCAACCCCGTGATCCGAAAAGAATTTGTATGCAGCAGCTTCAGTTCTGCAGTCCTGGACGAAAAATCTGTTAAAGTTTGGTTTAGCAACACTCCCTTGCCAGACGAGCACACATTTGTTCACGGGTTTATCCTCATCATCATTCTCATTCTCCTCTTCTTTCTCGAAAGTAGCAGTCCAATCTATCCTCCTAAGCATAAGCTTCCCATATCTCTTTATAGATTTGGCGCCACCTTCAACAACGACGACGTTTATTCCTTCTGAAATCACAGCACATCCAGTCAGCCTATTCTCCTGGGCATTAATGTCAACCTTAAAGCGGGCCTGGGGGTGTGAGAGGTCATTGATCTTGTAAACAGACACTATAGTTTCCACGATACTTTGATCGTCAAAAAGCTTTCTCTCTTTCTTTTCACGGCGCTCTGCAGGAGTGAGCTTACGAGCAATATTCCTGTCGATGTGAGCTTGTTCGCGCTCAGCAGCAGCACTTCTGATTTCCATTTCAAGCTTGGTGGGATCCTGGGTTGCTTCTGAACCAAGAACTTTCATGAGATTGCTCATTTTGACTTTCGGTTTTGGTGGCTCTACCACACCTAGTCTAATCATCTCCTGTCTATCTTTCTCCCTAGCCAAACGACGCTGGGTGCGGAGTTTCTTCTGTTCTTTCTTGGTTAGCTTCAAGGGTTGAGGTGGAGGAGGAGCTGCTTCTGCAGGAGGCTCAATAGGCCGTGGGTGTTCAACATATATGGTAATTTTTTCCATTTTCAGTTTATCTTCAGTTACAGTACCATCAGCAACATCACCATAATTACTATGTTGTAAAAAGGGCACGTCCCTGCGAATCAGAAGAAAAAAAATATTAGAGATGCACAAACATGAGATAATTACTCTTTGATAGTAACAATCAAATCGATAGATATTCTTGTCACCAAATTTGACGGCGGGATAAAAACTTTTCTACCCTCCCCCCCTCATCAAGACCTAATAAAGGAAAGATTACAATCTTACAGTTATAGACCATCAACAAGATCATTATTTTCCCTCCTCATACAGAAAGAAAAAATGGGGAAGAGAACCTCACATATAATAAAGCTATGGTTGTGTGTTTGCAATTGCATAGATAGGGCGCACAAAGGTAACATATTTAATTTCAACTCATATGCATACGCTTAGACCACAACAAAATTCCACCTACAACAGAAACTTTAGCTGAGAAAATTATAGAAAGAAACTATCCAGTAAAGTTCTTTTGAACACTTCAAACAGCAATAAGGCAACAAACAGAAGTACATTAATTTCTGCTACGGTTCTTGTTGCAATTGCAATATCATACCAAGTTTCTTAAAACTTTTTTCTTTTCAAGAACATAGCATTGGACAATAAGTAAACACAAAACGGAAGTCTAGACAAAATATTCAAAATCCTAAACCCATTAAAAGTGGTGCAAACTTACCACCACTCCACCTCAGGAATTGGATCCTTTTGTTTTTCTTTGGTGATAATCCTTTCACCTACTTCTATCAGATTTGGGTTCATAACTGGCTCTGCCTTTGCCTTTGCCAGCTGTGATTGCTTTACCTTTAGTTCCTTGGCTTTTGCTTCCCCAAATTGAGACTGTGAAAGATGATGTCAACAGAATCAGACCACAAAAAAATGTAAAACATCATCACATAAATAAGTACACAGAAAATAGATTGAAAAAAAAAAAGAGATTACCTTCAGCTTAATGATTTCAGCATCTTTTGACCATTTGCCTTCCTCAACAAACTGGAAAGTCATTCTCTTAGGCCTCAATAGCTTAGTCTTGTCAATTCCCATCCTTGCATCAAAATGAGGATTTTTATCCGGATCCACCTCGAGTTCAGGTTTTAGAATTTGGAAAGCATCTTTTTTTTGCTTGTTGATGTTTACCTGTAAGTTAAATATGTGAACAATAAGTAAAAGCCTGATATGAAAATAAAAAGTCAAGCGTCGTTGCATATACCTTCAGGGTGCTCAAGTTGTTCACTTTAGGAACATTCACCACATTGCCATGCTCATCAACTTCCCTGCCTAGTGCATCCAAACGAAGAACGGGAGCTTTGGCAGGCTTTGGCTGCATGGTAACATCGGGGGGCATCTGCCCTGGAAACATATTAATCAGGGGAGCAAACTCTGGATCTTGTCGAAATCCCATCTTTGCAGCCAGCTCCTGTGCGCGTTTTACAGCTTCATATTTTTGCGTTGTAAGCCCAGCGAGATGAGGTAAGCCACTTGGTGGTGGGTTCACAGAAGCAGAAACAACAGCAGGTAAAGTTGTTGTGCTTGGCTTCACTCCGGTAGAACCTGGGGCAGTTGCCGAAGCAACAGGCATTGACAATATACCTTTACTGGAGGGTTGGACTGTAGCAGCTTCCTTTTGACCCATTTGTGAACTACCCTCTCTTGTTGAGCCAGCAGTTTTGTTCAACTACAATGGGGAAAGGGGGACATTTAGAAGTGAAATACAAGTGAAAAGCGAATGTAACATATCATTGTCTCTTGCTAAGCCAGCATCTATATTCACCAATGTAACAATTAAGAAAAAAGGAGGAAGGATATTGAATATCTAAAGATGTCCAACATCTAACTTGCTTAGTAGCAACTTACCAAAGGGATCTTCTTCATCCTTTCCGCAAGCTCCTTCTGCATTTGTAAAGCCCTCTTGGCTTTTGCTAAAGCACCAAGGGATAAGCCCCCACTCTTGCCAGCATCTGAAGCAGTCCCATCTGTACTCAATTTATCAGGAACCTCATGAGATCTGCTAATATTAACTCCCTTATTTTCATTTGTAGTAGAAATGGAAGACACCTTGGTAGCAGAAGAATGACTGTAATCCCCAGAAGTGTCAGCTACCGTGCTGGATGGCATTGCAAGCAGTCCAGTCGCATCACCCTGGAAGTCCATAAATAACAAATTTTTGAATACACCCAAGGAATGAAAAGTATAAGAAGAAGTTAGAGATGCATCAGGTAGAACTTCAGATTTTTAAGCATTTCACGGAAAACACATCACATCAAAATCAGCAGGATTTCAGGATCCACCCTCAAAGTGACCCCCAAAAAAAGGAGAGAAGTAACTCGGTCCAAAGCAGTCACACTCATAACAAGTGCATCCAAGTGAATTGGACAAGTACTTACAAAGGCTTTGTAACTAATTGGCAATTGTTCTGCTGAAAATAGAACTCAATGGACAAATACCACCCTCAAGTTTAGAGAAAACCAGACATGAAAAAAGATACCAAGAACAGACAGTTACAATCATCCAACATGAAAGAATAGACGAAGTACGTGAAAGTGATATTGAGAAACAAACAGATACACATCCTCATCTTGTTAAAGTATTTATGGCCAAATGGAAGTGGGCATAACAATCAAGGATCTCGTGCACGCACACTGCATGCGCGACCAAAGAAAAACAAATGTGTACCGTATTCAAAGTTTCAAACTTATGCAGAGGTATTGATCAGTGTTAGAGAGCTTGATTGCCTTATTGCAATTAACAAACAATTTAGAAGCGTGAAAATGAAGATATTCCCAAAGGAAGCTAGTTTTAAATTTATTACTTCTCTTCAGAACATGTTATTTACCTATTTAACCTTCTTCTTCAATTGAAAAATCTCATGGACCAAAAATTTGAAAACTAAAACAAAAACGAGAAGCATTCAAGAAAAACATTGTTTTGGAACTTCATTTTATCATAATCAAGAGTCTTGATGAATCACAACCAATCATTTATAAATTTGATGTTGTTTCTAGTGCTCGTGGTCATTTAGTGAGATCAAGCAGTAAATGGATCGTACAAGTGATTAATGTGTCTTATTCAGGTATACTGAATCTCAAATCATTCTAGACAATTTAATGAAATTTAAGTCTTTTATCAACATCTCGACTCAAAGTTCACTTTCCCAGAGCACGTCTCTTAGTATCCAGGCTATCTCCCTTATCTTTCATAAGAACTGAAAATAATATAGCCATGGCGCCTAGATATTGTGTGCTGCTTATCGGTGTGAATACCTAATGACTGATGCAGATAAGTATTCCCTAAATATTTTTTGGCTGACTCTGCAGAGTTCCAAGTTCTCTTTTCTGAAATACATACAACGAAGCTTTTATGTCTATTTTATTGTTCCAATCACCTTCTAAACCTGACTAACAGTATTTATTTCTTGTGGATACAAAGCACCTGGTATGACATCAAATACTACCAGATCCTTTTGGATTTCTTTTCTAGTCATAAAAAGTGGGCTTTCCAACACCATGAGTTCAAATGTGAAATGTCTAGCCTGCAATCGTTTTGTGCATTGTCAAGAATACATGGTGAAATATAACCATGCAAGGCATAAGATTAAAAAAAAAAAAAAAAAAAAGGGCCATCGTGCACTAGAACAATAATGTTCTATTTTAATAAGCAAGTGCCAAAGGACGCTTTCCATCACCTTAACCATCCATCAACTGAATATAGAATCTAAGAGAACTTTTTTCACATAGAAAACTAGTGCAATCAATTCACCATTAACACTATGTTACAACCACTTGGGTGGAATTCACCCTCAAAAACTAGCTATTAAAGAGAAGGTGTCCAAGGGACTATAAATCACACACCAAAAGTCCATACTTTCGATATGGGACAAGCCACATAAGTCCCATAACTTACAATGGGAACTAGGGCTGGGTGTGGGTCAGGTCGGTTTTGGGCCCAACCCGAACCGAACCCAATCCAAAAGAATCGGTTTAGAGAAATTTCAACACAACCCAACTCAACCCGCACAGTGCTTTGAACCCGACCCAAACCGACCCGCACAAACGTCGGGCGGGTTAGGTCGGGTTGCCGGTTTGCCCAATTCAATTTTATTTTTTTGGCAAAAAATTCAGCACACAAAAATTCAGATGAAGAAATTGAACAAAAAAAATTCAAGAAAAAATTTCTGCATATAAGACCAGCAACTAAACTAGCAAATGGAACCAGCAATGTTCGGCATATAAAACCATAGATTCACCGACTATGTTATAGGGTTGAAAAAGTAGAAACCTTTGAAAGTTGAAGCTAGTAAAAAAGTAGCTATTCACCGGCGGTAGAGAGGCGGCAGTGACTGAGAGGCGTGACTCACTGGAGATTGACGATTTGTGTGTTTTCAAAACTTCGACGAAGAAGATTGTGGCGATTAGTGGAGAGAGACTAGTAGACTAGACGCGAGAGCGAAGAGATGAGAGAGATTGGCAGTGCACCACTGCTGAAACACGAAAATGGGCTGGATGTTTTTTGGCCTTTTTAGTTTTAGGGTTTGAGTTATTCATTTTTTTTTATTGTTGCGGGTTGGGTCGGAACCGAACTGACCCAATCTCAATTTCGAATTTAGGAACCCAAACCTGACCCGTTACACTCAAAAAACCGACTCAACCCGACCCAAACCACTTGGGTCGGTCGAGTTGAGCAGTTTGGATCGATTTTTGCCCAGTCCTAATGGGAACCATGACAAACCACCACGTTCCGCGATCCCCGCATCCACGTCGGACTGGTTTTGTACTAGCCCATAGCTAGTCCCAGACGAACACTGCTATGTCAGCATCACTATCCACGCCGCTCAACTGTAACCGGAAGACGTGGTGCGTGCTCTGATACTATTGTTACAATACAACTCAACGTTAAAAGCTAGCTATTAACAGAAACGTGCCCAAGGGGTTATAAATCACACATCAGCCGGTACTTTCGACGTGGAACAAGCCTAGGAACCATGACACACTACCAGACACAAGCACGTCACAGTATACAAACACCAAAACTATGGGTGTGATCAAATAAGGATTGCAATGAAAAAAAAAAACAATTCTTCAACATACTAAATCCCCAACTGCCCCATTCACATTAGCTAATTTTCTCTACACAAATTATAAATTTATGGTTAGTTAAATAGAAGTATATCAAAGCAGCAGCATTGACTATTTCACACACAAGAGCAGTACAGAAAACCAAAATCCTACATACGTGCCCATAAAAAATTATAATTTTACACAAACTCACAGACAATTACGTGTGAGTACCTTGTGCCGATGATATCAAAGCATCACTTCACATTTTCACCTTTAGGCAACATAGATTAGCACTAGAATAAAAAACGATTATATAGACACACCACCAACAAATTCAAAGAACGAGTGACAATGGAAAAGGCAAAAAGGAACTTACAGTGGCAATTGGACCAGTCCCATTACTCTGGCCGATGTCAATTAGCTGATCTTCACGTCCAAAACTACTTTCTTCTTTCCTCTCTTTAGCATACTCCGAATGTTCCTCCTCCTTCACCTTATTATCCTCAAATCTCCGACTCCTCCTACCATTTTCTTCCGAAACCTTAGCTCTCTTTTCATCACCTCTTCTGCTATTCTTTTCCTCACTCTCCCCCCTCACTTTCCTCTTTTCCGACAACTTTCTCTCCACCAAGTCCTCTCTCTCGTAAGACCTCTCATTCTCATAAGATTTCTCGGGCCTGTGCCGATTTTCTCGATCTCTGCTTCCCTCTCGTTCATATATATGGTCAATTGATTTCTCGAAGTCGATAGAATGCTCACGACGCTTGTGGTTGTGGTGCTCGTCGGATCGGTGGCGGTCATCTTCGACTTCGCGGTGCTTCGAACGGTGGTGGTGATGCTTATGGTGGTCTTTGGATGATTCTCTGTCTTTATGTGAATCGGAATCTCTGTGTCTACGGCTCGATTTCTCCTTGTCCATGGCTAGGGTTTCTCCTGATATGTACAAGCTGTGAAAGGTTCTATTTGATGAGACGCGATTTGGAAGTCCTGTGACACTACGCTGCTGATATTTTCTTGGGGGTAAAATCAACCAAACTTTAACGGGTTTCTAATGAACCATAAAATGTTACGCAAAAGCTCTTCTAATATAGTATAATATTAGTGTTAAATTTTTCTTAATCAAAAAATATACACTATTCAAACACGCCATTTTTCAAAAAAATTAAAAATGCTTTCAATTTTTTCCAACTAAATTCATGTCAATTTAGCGTGTTTAAGTAGTGAGTTTTTGTTGATTGACAAAGATTTAACATTATTATTACGCCTCGTCGAAAGATTATTTCCGTCTGGTATTGCAAACGAATGATTAATAGATAAGTAACTTAATTAAAAATTGAGTGGGTTTTGGGATATTTTTTAAAGTTCGGTAGTTAATTAGAAACTAGGATAAAGTTTGGTGGGCACAAGTCGATTTTACCCTATTTTCTTGTCCTCAAAACTACTTAGGGCACATGCGATAATGGATGTTTATTTGACAATTATATTACTAATATACCGCTTCTTTGCGGTGTGGGATCCGACCGTATACACTATTACGACGATAGATTGAGACGGTTAATAGATTTTGGAGATGGTCGGTGGAGGAAAATGATCAATTGAGAGATGGATTGAGGAGGTAGGCAGATTGAGGAGGTGGTCAGTAGAGTGAGATGATCAAATCAGGAAGATAGATTGAAACGGTCATCAAATTTTGGAGAAGATGAATTTTTTAGGGGAGAAATTGAAGATAACACACGGATGTTTAAGTATTTTTCTTCTTGTAGCGGAAAAAACTTCATACGGTCTTATGTATGAAATAGTGTCAAAAATATCAATAAGGTTAAAACTAATTTTTTAAAACATTTTGATAAAAGTTGATGAAATGTATATTTAAAAAATTGATTAAATTTGTAAATTCTATGAAATATATGATTAAAAAAAAAAATTTAAAAAACTCCACCAAATATGCTCTCAGTATATAATATATTATCGCCTTGATAAAATAATTTAATCAAAATTGTCATTTTGTGCTGTATTGATAAAAAGAACAAAAAAGTAATGAACATTCCATTGAATTACTTCATGTCTTATAAAAATGAGTTTACTTTCTTTATTCATATGTTCTAAATTAGAAGTCACTTTTCTTGTTAAAGAATCAAAACCCTATTCTCCTTTTTCATTTTTTCAACTACTTTAGAATTTACATTGGTTTAACCAAGAAGTACAACCGTTTCTTACTGATTGTTGACTAATTCGAAGGAGGCAAGGTTCGATCTATGACGAAGAATGTTAGTCCACTTTTCTATTTTGTTCTTTCTAGATTTTGGGACAAGATAAATCTATCTTTTTGTGCAAAGAGAGGTAAATTAGGGATTCACACTACAAAGGAAAGAGTAAATAAAAAGATTAGAGAAAAAATTTGTAAAGAAGAGAGGCTTTCACATTCCTTTCATTTTCTCAATTTTTTCAGTTAAGATTGTGTTATTTCTTTTAAGATTGAAGTTACAACATGACTCTGTCTTTATGTAATTGTGTTATCTTCATGTCAAAATGAAGACATAAAAGCTTGATAATAACAAAAACTAAATTTCAACTGTGATCCCAACATTGACAGGTGTAAACTTGTTATTTGTGATAGCCCAAGAATAACTAACCAAGAGGGGGGTGAATTGGTTTTCTCAAACTTTTTCGAAAAATATTCTTAAAAATGATAAAAAAAGATTCACAAGAATATAAGCACAATATAAATAAATAAAAGAGGAGAAAGAGTGCAAACGATTTTTATGGAGGTTCGATCCAACCAATGATCTACGTCCCCCGTTACCAAGCTCTCCAACACGAGCACGGCCTTTCCACTATTTTGATTGACTTATGGTGCAATCCAAACCCTTACAATGTATCCGGTGACTTACAAGCAAGGAGCACCGATCCTTATACAATATTGAGCTTTTCAAGGGACCTCAATATGACCCAAATAAATAAGGAGATTGATTTGAGTATTTCTCTCTAGATGAATGATAGATACAAGTTTAGCTCTAAGAGAGACTAACACTTTAATGAATAGCAATGGATGAGGAAAGCTCAAGTGTTAGAAGAAAACTTTGTTGAGAAAGATGAACCAAAAGTTTGATTTAATCAAACAAAGTTTTTCAAAGAGAGATATTGAAGATATGAATGCAATGAAGCTTTGAATGATGATTTTCAATATGATTCTCTCTATAAATGTTCTTGTAAGTGTTATTCAATGATAGTAAATGAAGTGGTATTTATAGAGATGAATTTTCGTCACTTTCTGACCAAACGGATGACCAAACGGTCGACCGTTCAGATTGGTCAGATTGGTCAGAACTAGCCGTTGAACTGCAAAAAGTCAGAACGGACACTTTTTGAAAAGATACGCTCATACGGTCGACCGGTGAAAAGTAAACAGTCGACCGGTTCATCCGGTTTTCCAAACGGATGATCCGTTTCCATAGTTTTGAAAATCTGATTTTTGGCTTTGATAAAACTAATTTTTATGCAAGTGATAAAAATTATATTTGAGCTTTCGTTCATTTAATTGCTAAGGATTAAAGAGTTAATACCTTTACAATTTTATCTAAAAATCTATTCTTCAATCTTGATCTTTGAATCTTGAAATTCGGCGGATCTTTGAGATGCTTGAACTCTTGTATTGATTTTGACTTTGAACTTGACATTGCATGAGAGTTCGATTTGTAGCGCTTTGAATTTGCTTGAAAATAAAATGTTAGAAAACATAACCAATTTGTTTGTAATAATCAAAATATTAAGGTTTAAAGTTAACCATAGGTCAACAATTTCCCCCTTTTTGATTATGACAAACAATGTGAGAATATAGAATAATGAGATACAATAAAGCATATATATTCCCCCTATCTTTTTCAAGTAAACATGATTCGATGAATTTGTATCATATTTTCATTTGATTTGTCAATTTTATCTCATTACATGATATCGATTCCATTTGATCACATCACATGTTTCATATATTTCATCACATATATTTCATCACATATTTATTTTTCCCCTTTTGGCATAAACAAAAAGGCAAAAGATAAAGCATTAAGGTTTAAAAACATATTCCCCCTAAATGAAACAACATAAGTCATTCATTGATAAACGTAAAATTTAAAGACAAGCATAGTTTTATAGATGAAAGCTAGAACATAGACTTTGTTTCCAAAACATTGCTACAAAGACAAAAGACATATGCCATAAACGTAAAATAAATAGACTAAGGAGCCGGGGGCGGCTCTGGAGGAAGCACGGCATCGAGACGGGAGTGAAGATCTCGGAGCAATGCCGTCATGTCGGCAACCGAGTGCTGGAGAATCCCCATGGTGTGGTGCAGGCCCTCGACTGAAGAAGTAAGTGAGTCGATCCGGTTAAAATCATACGGACGTCCGTTTGAAATATACGGTCAACCGGTTAAACTTTTTAATTTTGGCAAAATCTCTTATCATACGGATGAGCAAACGGATTTGAACAATTGTTCATCCGTTTGACATGAAACAGACGTCCGTTTTAATAAACGGTCGTCCGGTTGGACAATTTTGCAAAATTTATAAAAATCATCGATTTGATCTTTTGTCAAATAATTTTGAAACATATTTATCACATAAAATGCAATCAATTATAGAAAATATAAGGAGTTAGCCACATATTTCACATTCATCAATTATACCTAAATTTCGTCGAATATATGAAAATCATTCAAGAGCTAATGGTTTTGTGAGAATATCGGCCAATTGTTTTTCGGTGTTTACAAACTCTAAAATTATATCTCCCTTTTGTGCATGGTCTCGTAAAAAGTGATGTCTAATTTCAATGTATTTTGTACGAGAATGCAAAACGGGATTTTTAGATAAATTGATGGCACTTGTATTATCACACATAATATGAACTTTTTCAAATGAAATGTGATAATCATTTAGAGTTTGCTTCATCCATAGGATTTGAGCACAACAACTAGCGGCGGAGATATATTTGGCTTCGACGGTTGACAAGGCAACGGAATTTTGTTTCTTACTAAACCATGAAACTAAAGCAAAGCCTAGAAAATGGCACGTTCCACTAGTACTTTTACGATCAATTGTGCAACCGGCCCAATCGGCATCCGAAAAGCTAAGTAAATCAAAATGAGTTTCTTTGGGATACCAAAGACCTAAAGATCTAGTTCCACTAAGATAACGGAAAATACGTTTTACGGCACTAAGATGGGAATTCTTAGGATTAGATTGATATCTAGCACATAAGCATACACTAAACATAATATCGGGTCTACTAGCGGTTAAATAAAGAAGGGATCCGATCATACCTCGATATTTTGTTACATCAACGAAAGTACCTTGCTCGTCTTTATCTAGTTTGATTGATGAGCTCATTGGAGTGTTCATTGGCTTCAACTCTTCCATTTCAAACTTTTTGAGCATATCCAAGATATACTTAGTTTGACTAATGAATATTCCATCATTGGTTTGTTTGATTTGGAGACCAAGAAAGAACTTGAGTTCACCCATCATGCTCATCTCAAATTCCCTACTCATGCACTTAGAAAATTCTTCACATAGGGAAATGTTAGTAGCACCAAAAATGATATCACAACATAAATTTGAACAACTATCATATCATTCTTTTGGTTTTATAAATAATGTAGTATCCGCTTTACCCATTAAAAACCATTTGATAAGAAAAATTTACTTAATCTCTCATACCATGCTCTAGGAGCTTGTTTTAAACCGTAAAGAGCTTTTCTAAGTTTGAAAACTTTATCCGGATACTTATGATTTTTAAAACTGGGTGGTTGCTCAATAAAAACTTCTTCTTGAATGACTCCATTCAAGAATGCACTTTTGACATCCATTTGAAATAAAGTAAAATTCTTATGACAAGCAAAAGCAAGAAGCATGCGAACTGATTCTAATCTAGCAACCGGGGCAAAGTTTCTTCAAATCAATGCCTTCTTCTTGATTGTAACCTTGAGCCACTAATCTAGCTTTATTACGCACAATTATATCATTTTCATCTCGTTTGTTTCGAAAAACCCATTTTGTGCCAATTACGGTTTGTGAATTTGGTCTAGCAACTAAATCCAAAACATGATTTCTTTCAAATTGATTTAGTTCATCTTGCATAGCTAGGATCCAAAATTCATCAAACTCGGCTTCTTTAAAGTTCTTTGGCTCAATTTGAGAAAGAAATGCACAATTGTTATGAAAATTTCTAGAAGAATTTCTTGTGCTTACCCTTTTTGATGGATCGCCAATGATGAGATCTTTTGGGTGAGATGGGACAAACCTCCATTCTTTTGGTAGTGATGAAGTGTTGGGATCTTCATGAGGTTCTTCATCATTTTGTTGCATATTTGTTTCCTCCTCATGTTGACTTTCAATGTTATTTGGATTCCCTTTGTCTTGATTTTGAACACTTAGTTGTTCAAATGGGATTTCCAAATCTTCATCATCAATAACTTTTTCTTGTAAAGAGGAGTTAGTTTCATCAAAAACAACATGCATAGATTCTTCAACTACTAAAGTTCTTTTGTTGAAAACTCTAAAAGCTTTACTAGTAGATGAATATCCAAGAAAAATTCCAATATCGGATTTTGGATCAAATTTTCTCAAATTTTCTTTTGTGTTTAAAATAAAACACTTGCAACCAAAAACTTTAAAATATCCGATATTAGGAATTTTATTTTTCCAAAGCTCATATGGAGTTTTGGTTTTTTCGACTTACCAAAACTCTATTTAAGATATAACATGAAGTGTTTACGGCTTCGCCCAAAAGTATTTTGGTAAATTGTTTTCATTCAACATGGTTCGAGCCATTTCTTGCAATGTTCGATTCTTCCTTTCTACTACACCATTTTGTTGAGAAGTTCTAGGAGCCGAAAAATTATGTTCATATCCATTGGATTTGCAAAACTCATCAAAGGCTATATTTTCAAATTCTCCACCATGATCACTCCTAATTGTGGTAATGGTGTATCTTTTTTCATTTTGGACTCTTTTGCAAAAATGTTTAAATGCATTTAAGGCTTCATCTTTTAAATTCAAGAAAATGACCCAAGTAAATCTTGAAAAATCATCAACAATAACAAATGCATAATGTTTTCCACTTAAGCTAGCGGTTCTAGATGGTCCAAATAAGTCCATGTGGAGAAGTTGCAAAGGTCTTGAAGTAGAAGAGTGTTGTTTAAGTTTGAAAGAACTCTTTACTTATTTTCCAAATTGACAAGCATCACAAATTTTATCTTTTTCAAACTTTATACTTGGCAACCCTTTCACAAAGTTATTTTTGGAGATTTTTGAAAGCAAGTCCATGCTAACATGACCTAATCTCCTATGCCATAACCAAGAGTCATCCTTTATACTTGAAAAACATTTTATTTCCTTTTCAAGTTCAAATTCAATAGATATGATGTAAACATCTTTGCTTCGGCTTCCCATGAATAATACCTCTTTAGATATAGCATCCTCAATGAGGCAATTAGAAGAATCAAATTTAATGAGATAACCTTTATCACACAATTGACTTATACTAAGTAGGTTATGTTTGAGGTTATCAACTAATAAAACATTTTCAATAGAGGAGAAAACGATTACCAATATTTCCAATGCCTATGATTTTTCCTTTGGCATTGTCTCCAAAAGTCACATGACCTCCATCTTTTCTTTTGAAATTTGATAGTAATGATTGATCTCCGTCATATGTTTCGAACAACCACTATCCAAGAACCAATTGCTCTTGACCTTTTGTGGTACCTACAAAAATAATTTTAATTTTTGATTTTGGTACCCACATAAGTTTGGGTCCTTGATAGTTAGTACTTGTGGATTCTTTTATCCACTTGTATTTCTTTTCAAAGTATAGTTTCTTTTTAGTCAAACAATTATAAGCAACATGACCATCTTTCTTGCAAAAACTACATGTGATGTTTTGTTGAGAAAAGTTGGATGATTTTACAAAAATGGTTTCAAGGGATTTTTGTTTCAAGAGAGGTTTATATCCAATTCCTCCTTTGTTAAACACACATTTTTGCTCACCAAGCATTAATTCAAAGTTTTTCTTTCCTTGGGTGAATTTGTGAATAATGCTTGTTAAATCAACCATTTTTCTTTCAATAAAACATTTTCTTTAATCAAGGACTTATGATCATCCTTTTCTTTTCAAAGTCCTTTTGTGCAATACAAAGCTTCTTGACTACCTTTTTCAACAAAGAGTGTTTATTGTTAAGGATGGAGTATTTTGACATAAGTTTTCAAATTCTTCAAGAATTTAATCATAAGAGGTAGATAAGTCAATGTAAGAGTCATTGTTGTTTGTACTTACCTCATCCTCAATAGCCATGAAGCACATATTAGCGATTTCTTCTTGAATTTCATCATCTTCTTGATCATCTTCATCACTATCATCCCATGTAGCTTGAAGTGCCTTCTTTTGTTGAACTTCTTCTTGTTTGGGCATTCGGTCCTTTTGTGACCGGGTTTGTCACAATCATAGCATATGATCTTTTGTTCTTTTCTTCACTTTTGTCTTCTTTCTTTTGAAATCGCCTATTGTTTTGAAATCCTCTCCATTTCTTGACAAGAAAAACTAAGTCATCAAGTTCTTCATCACTCAAGTTTGTGTTGGATGATCCTTCATCATTTGTTGATTTCAAAGCAATTTGCTTCTTTGGAAGCTCCTTCATCTCTTCTTTGCTTCTCATTGTTTTCTCCTTTGTTTCGGCATTGTTGAGCTCATATGTCATCAATGTTCCATATAGCTCCTCCAATGGATAAGTGTTGATATCTTTTGTATTCTCTATCAACATCCTCAAGGAGTTCCAATCTTCCGATAAAGACCTAAGCATTTTGCTCACAAGTTCACCGTTAGTAAATTTTCGATCAAAGCCCTTAAGGCCATTAATAATATCGGTGAAACGAGTAATCATATCAACAATAGGTTCATCTTGTTTCATAAAGAAATTTTCAAATCTTTTGTCAAAAGATTTATTTTGGTTTCTTTAACCTTGTTGGTACCTAAATGAGTTATCTCTAATGCATGCCAAATATCATATGCGAGAATCACATGTGCTAATACGATTAAACTCATTTTTGTCTAAAGCACAATAAAGTAAATTTTTGGCTCTAGCATTCAAAGACAATTTTCTTTTGTCCTCTTCATCATATTCTTCTCTAGGCTTAGAGATAGTTTGGTCCGGTTTATCATCAACTTTGATAATTTTTGTAGGCACATATGGACCAAACTCGATGACTTCCCAAATGTTATAATCAATTGATTGAATATAAATCATCATTCTAGTTTTCCAATAATTGTAATGGGAGCCATTAAAGAAGGAAGGACGATTTGTAGAGTGACCTTCAAGGTTTTGAAAATTTTGGTTAGCCATTACTCAAGATTGTGTAATAAAAAAAAATGAGCACCTCGCTCTGATACCAATTGATAGCCCAAGAATAACTAACCAAGAGGGGGGTGAATTGGTTTTCTCAAACTTTTTCGAAAAATATTCTTAAAAATGATAAAAAAAGATTCACAAGAATATAAGCACAATATAAATAAATAAAAGAGGAGAAAGAGTGCAAACGATTTTTATGGAGGTTCGATCCAACCAATGATCTACGTCCCCCGTTACCAAGCTCTCCAACACGAGCACGGCCTTTCCACTATTTTGATTGACTTATGGTGCAATCCAAACCCTTACAATGTATCCGGTGACTTACAAGCAAGGAGCACCGATCCTTATACAATATTGAGCTTTTCAAGGGACCTCAATATGACCCAAATAAATAAGGAGATTGATTTGAGTATTTCTCTCTAGATGAATGATAGATACAAGTTTAGCTCTAAGAGAGACTAACACTTTAATGAATAGCAATGGATGAGGAAAGCTCAAGTGTTAGAAGAAAACTTTGTTGAGAAAGATGAACCAAAAGTTTGATTTAATCAAACAAAGTTTTTCAAAGAGAGATATTGAAGATATGAATGCAATGAAGCTTTGAATGATGATTTTCAATATGATTCTCTCTATAAATGTTCTTGTAAGTGCTATTCAATGATAGTAAATGAAGTGGTATTTATAGAGATGAATTTTCGTCACTTTCGACCAAACGGATGACCAAACGGTCGACCGCTTGATTAGTCGATTAGTCGAACTAGCCGTTGAACGCAAAAAGTCGAACGGACACTTTTGAAAAGATATTGCTCATACGGTCGACCGGTGAAAAGTAAGCGGTCGACGGTTCATCCGGTTTTCCAAACGGATGATCCGTTTCCATAGTTTTGAAAATCGATTTTGGCTTTGATAAAACTAATTTTTATGCAAGTGATAAAAATTATATTTGAGCTTTCGTTCATTTAATTGCTAAGGATTAAAGAGTTAATACCTTTACAATTTTATCTAAAATTATTCTTCAATCTTGATCTTTGAATCTTGAAATTCATGGATCTTTGAGATGCTTGAACTCTTGTATTGATTTTGACTTTGAACTTGACATTGCATGAGAGTTCGATTTGTAGCGCTTTGAATTTGCTTGAAAATAAAATGTTAGAAAATATAACCAATTTGTTTGTAATAATCAAAACATTAAGGTTTAAAGTTAACCATAGGTCAACAATTTGTAGGTACTAGTTTGACACATGTGCGTTGCACGTGTTTTTACAATAATATTGTCAATTTTTTAATAATTTCACTATTTTTATTTTTTAATTGTTAGTAATTAGAATGTTAAAGCATATAAAACAATACGGTTCATGATAACATATTGTATTGTGTTGTTTTATGTTATAATAAAGAATGTTGATATTTTATTTACATTGATAGAAGTACAATTGCATCAGAGATGAATTTTATATGGTGGTAATACCAATAGTAACTTAAACCCATTGAAAAGTTTTTAGTGATTTGAACTTTATTGATTGACGAATCTTAACATCAAATCTTAAGGAATTGATGCTGTAGGCTACATTTTATTAAGAATAAAATTAATAATTACTAATTTTATTTGAGAGAATGTAATGATTGACAAAATAACATTGTACATTTGTTGGAGTTGTAGCTCCTTGTAAACAATATTGTTGGTGTATGTTCTCTTTTTGCTAGGCATGTCTGATTTGACGATGTAAATGAGAACAACATAAATGTAAGTAAAAAATAAAAATAAAAATAAAAAAAGCGTCAATGGTTATATATGTAGTGAGAATATTGTTGAGGGGCATAAGTAATATATATATATATATATATATATCAAACGTTAGTTCTGACTGTAATTTAATGTATTAAAAATAATCTTTTCGTCTCCATGTCAGTTTTAACAACCATAATTTAAATTTTAATACGATAATAAACAAGGTTACAACTTTTCTTATTCATTTTATTAAACTCATTTCTCATTCCTTTCTTTCATTTACGTAATGCAAGAGAGAGAGAGAGAGAGAGAGAGAGATCATCTTTTCACTTTCTTATTTAATTTAATAGATTTAATTATTTAAAATTTTTAATTGTACATTTAATAAATTGTTAAAAATTTAATATACACTGATGATGAACAATTAAAGAATAATAAATAAAATATTAAAAACCAATTGTACATTAATGAACACTAAGTGTAAACATGGAAATTTAAAAAAATTGTAAAGGTAGAATAGTCCATAAATATTTCTTCTATTTAGGGCCTTTTCTATAGTATAGGTAAGAAAAATATTATTGTGTAAAAATGAAAGAACAATAAGAGCATAATTCATTTAAAATTGTAACAATCACAATGCAATACTTAATGTATAGAATAAAATCATTCAACATTAACATTATCATCATATCAAATAAAATGTTTTGCTTTCTAGCTAAAAACTTAAAATAGAAAGATTTAGAGCTCCTTCGGTTGAGGTTTTTGGACAAAAAATAGATTTTTCTAATATGATATATTTGACTTTTTAAAAGTAAAGATGAAATTGGCCTTAAATCTTAATCAACAATTCTATTGTAAAGTAGTCTAGACAATTTGGTCATTTCACCTTTAAAACTTTTAAAAAGTTAAATATGTTACGTTAGAAAAACTTATCTTTTGTCCAAAAAAATCTACTGAACAAGCTCTTAAATACACACAAAAACTCCAGTCGGACATAGATATTATATTTGTTGAGGAGTGAATGGACTTTTGATGTATTTCATTTCGGACTACAATAGTAGAAAATGTGATAGATATTATTATTATGTTTTTA
Source organism: Forsythia suspensa (assembly GCA_023638005.1). Classification (NCBI taxonomy): domain Eukaryota; kingdom Viridiplantae; phylum Streptophyta; class Magnoliopsida; order Lamiales; family Oleaceae; genus Forsythia; species Forsythia suspensa. The sequence goes on from CM042666.1 coordinate 35,109,508, forward strand.
TTTTCTTTTACTTTGATAATTTTTATAAGAGTAGATTTTTGCAACAGTAAAACATTAACCAATTATATTGTAAATTTTAGTTTTATTGTTGGTTTTTGTTTTATGATGTAAAATGAAAATTAATGCAGATTCGTTTAGGGATTGTCTAAGCAGTAATATTTTGGGGCTATTATTGTTAAGGATTAGAGAAGCTGAGTTATTTTGGAAAAATAAAGGAATTTTAGGATAACATACTTGTTCTTTTTTATTGTTAGATGTAAATTGTGGTGGTAATTAACAACATTAATTCTATATCATCGAAAGCAATAATATCATAGAAAAAAATTAGACATATAAGAACACGCAATATTATAGAAGTTCGCTTTAATGTGAGACTACGTCATCTTCCTGCCCAATAATTCACTATAACAAAAAAGTGATTTACAAGAGAAATCGATACCATCAAACTCTCTTTGTTTTATTTTTCTCTAGTCTCTTTATTTTCCTTTGCTTGACGACATAATAAACTAATAAATACTCTCTATTTATAAGGAAAAATTAGGGCAACCAAAATGACAAGTGTGAAATCTCTAAATTATCCATTATGAAAATTTGAACTTGGGGGCTTCCCACTCCCTTCCAACCTCCACAACGATCATACTGTGAAGGTCAACCTGCATGCAAATTCTGTGAAAGACAATAATTAGACTCAATTACTTAACATGCGGGCAAAAAATAATTGTATACAATACTATATTTAATCTGATTTTTATTTTATTTTTGTGAAAATTGGAGATTGATTAGGCTAATTTTAGTTAATGATTTATTTCTTACGACTACAGAGTGAAACAATTGCTGTTGTTTGGTGCTTTTATTTTTTTTCAGTCTCAAAATCTCTGATTATCACGATATAACTTTTTGGGTAAATAGCACTGGTGGTCCTGAACTTTTGGACCTTGTAACGATGGGTCTTCGAACTTGATTTCTAGCACCCGGTCTCAAACCTTTCAAACACACGCACAAGAGGTCCTTTTTTAATCGAAAACGTCAAAATCGACGTTAAGTGAACACGCAACTCCCACATGATATACTTCTGAAGGCCAAAACTGTCCATAAGAGACTTACGGTTTGAAATTCCAATCTCAAAACATAATAATGGAAATTTAGGACCAAACATAACCCCAAATCCTTGAACCTAAATCAATTCCAAATCAAATCAACCCATATACAACCTCTCTCTTTTCCTCTTTCCATAGAGCCCAACCTCTGCTACTGTGGATTTTCTGCAGAAGTGAAAACTTCGTAGACAAATTTAAACACAAGAAAAAGATATATTGCATGTCAAAAATAAACGAGTAAGTCGGGTTAAAAAAAATTGATAGCCCAAGAATAACTAATCAAGAGGGAGGTGAATTGGTATTCTCAAACTTTTTCGAAAAATATTCTAAATAAAATGAAAATTAAGAAATGAAAATTAATCCACAAAAATATAAGCACAATATAAGTAAATAAAAGGGAAGAGAGTGTGCAAACGATATTTTTATGGAGGTTCAATCCAACCAATGATCTACGTCCCCCGTTACCAAGCTCTCCAACACGAGCACGGCCTTTCCACTATTTTGATTGACTTATGGTGCAATCCAAACCCTTACAATGTATCTAGTGACTTACAAATAAGGAGCACCGATCCTTATACAATATTGAGCTTTTCAAGGGACCTCAATATGACCCAAAAATGTAAAGAGATTGATTTGAGTATTTCTCTCTAAATGAATGATAGATACAAGTTTAATTCTAAGAGAGACTAACACTTTAACGAATAGCAATAGATGAGAAAAACTCAAGTGTTAGAAGAAAACTTTGTTGAGAAAGATGAATCAAAAGTTTGATTTAATCAAACAAAGTTTTTCAATAAGAGATATTGAAGATATAAATGTAATGAAGCTTTGAATGAAGTTTTTCAATATGATTCTCTCTATAAATGCTCTTGTAAGTGTATTTGAATGATAATAAATGAAGTGGTATTTATAGAGATGAATTTTCATCACTTTCTGTTGAAATGGATGACCAAACGGTCGACCGGTCAGATTGGTCAGAACTAGTCGTTGAACTGCAAAAAATCAGAACGGACACTTTTTGAAAAATGACATTCAAACGGTCGACCGGTTCAGCTCAAACGGTTGACCGGTTCAACCGGTTTACCTAACGGATTATCCGTTTCCACGCTTTTAAAAATTGATTTTTTTTTTTTGATCAAAATATTTTTATGCAAGTGATAAAAATATTTTTGAGCTTTCGTTCATTTAATTGCTAAGGATTAAAGAGTTAATACCTTTACAATTTTATCTAGAAATCTATTCTTGAGTCTTGATCTTTGAATCTTGAATTTCAGATCTTGAGATACTTGAACTCTTGTATTGATTTTGACTTGATCTTGACATTGCATGAGAGTTCGATTTGTAGCGCTTTGAATATTGCTTGAAAATAGATTGTTAGAAAACATATTATTTTGTTTGTTATAATCAAAACATTAAGGTTTAAAGTTAACCATAGGTCAACAATTTTTCCCTTTTTGATTGTGACAAACAATGTGAGAATATAGAATAATGAGATACAATAAAGCATATATATTCTCCTTTTTTTCAAGTGAACATGGTTTGATGAATTTGTATTACATGATACTATTTTCATTTGATTTGCCAAATTTTATCATATATCAAATGTCCAAGTTGATTGTCAAATAATATCAAATTTTCATCACAATATACATATATTTCAAGTTCATCACAATATAGAATAAATTTCAAGTCCATCTCATTCAAGTTCATCTCACATCACATATTTTCTCCCTTTTGGCATAAGCAAAAAGACATAATCGAAACATTAAGGTAAAAACAATTATTGGCAAAAGTTGTAATACGCCATTCATTAAGGTAAAGACAATCAAAATTCAAGATGGCACAAAAGAAATACAAAAACAATGATTGTTTTCAAAACAAATGACAAAAAAAAATATAATCTAGATCTTTAGTGGAGGAGGCGGAGGAAATCCGGTGCCGAGACGGGAGTGAAGAGCATGAAGCAAAGACGTGATGCCGTCTACCGAAGTTTGTAGTCCACCAACTGTAGTTTGAATGCTAGCCGCCGTATTTTGTAGGTCACTTACGGCATGTTGTAGGCTATCGACGGTAGATGCAAGTGAGTCGATCCGGCCATTGAGAAGATTAAAATGGTCTTCATTGAAGTCGGAGGTGGAGGACGACGGCTGATGTGATCGTGGACGAGGTGGGGACGGGGAATGAGCATCTTCGTCATCATGTATGTCTTCACCCTCGAAAGGTAACGTGGAGGGTCCCGACTCATCGTCAAACCCTTTTGACTTCGTCACCCATTGTCCGTTTTCTTTGAAAATTTTCATCCGTTTGAGCGTAAGGATATCGATGGTATCGGTGGCTTTGGGAAGAAGGGAAACCGAGTCATGGAATGAGATGTCGAAGTGTTGAAAAATTTTAGTGAGAATCATTCCGTAGGGAAGCCCCTTAGGCCTAGTACCGCTAAGGACGGAGGTCATGTGTTGGATCATTATGTATGGAAAATCAAGTTTATGCCCACGGAGGATAGAGTCGAGAAGAAATACATCATAGTGATTAACCTCATCTAAATAGCCTTTACGTAGAACAATAATATGTGCGATGATGTTATGGAGAACACGACACAGAAGAGTAAGTTGGTTCGTGCGAAGACGTACGGCAGCCTCAAAGTGCTTGCCAGTGACGTGACAACAAGCCTCGACCGGGTTGTATTCTTCAGTGTGAGGAATTGTTTTTGTGGTGTAAAGGCGAACACCACCTTCTTCAAGATGAAGAACGGATCGAATAAGATCTTGAGTGATCTGTATTCGTTTATTTCTAAGTAGACAAGAGATAACCGACCCCAGAGTGGAAGACATGTTTTTATAGAGTTCTTTGATAATGGAAGGATAAACTTTATCATTGAGCGTGAGAATGCTAACCCAACCCATACCTACGAAAAGATCCTCTATATGAAAGGAAGGGGCTTCAAAAGTAAATGAGGCAAGGTCTACGTTCTTACCAATGAGGACGGAACATTTGGCAATCTGAATTTCTGAGGGAGAATCCTCATCTTCAGAGGATGGAGAAGGTTGTCTTTCCCTCCTATGACGCTTGGCAGCCATTTTAACCTGAAGCATTGTGTTGGAAACGGATGATTTGAATCTAGAGTTTGAGTTCGTCCGTTTGGATGGTTTTCATGATTTCGTGGATAAAAATTGGGGATTTTGTGGTTTTGAGAGTGGACTTGATATGGGTTTTGTGATTTTGAGTGTAAATTGGAAAGATTTTAGGAGGACTGGAAGATTGGAAGAAGATTTGGAGAGAAAACTGTGGTTCGCACGAAGTTGGAATGAAGAAATTTGAAAAATTTCTAACTTAAAAATCTAATTTCCGCTGAGATGGACCACCGAAAAACTCAGAAGGTCGACCGTTTGGACTGAAATTTTGATGTTCAACTCTCTGTTCAAACGGATGAGCAGACGGATGATTTGGCGGTTGTCCGTTTAAAATCATACGGACGTCCGTTTATGTGAAACGGTCAACCGTTTAAACTTTTCAATTTTGGCAAAACTCTCTGCTTAGACGGATGATCAAACGGATTAAACAATGGTTCATCCGTTTGATGTGAAACGGACGTCCGTTTTAATGAACGGTCATCCGTTTGGACAAATTTGCAAAATTTTATCAAAATCGTTGAGTTGATCCTTTGTCAAATAATTTTAAAGCATGTTTATCACATAAAATGCAATCAATTATAGAAAACATAAAGAGTTAGCCACATATTTCACATTCATCAATTATACCTAAATTTCGTCGAATGTAAGAAAATCTTTCAAGTGCTAATGGTTTTGTGAGAATATCGGCCAATTGTTTTTCGGTGTTTACAAAGTCCAAAGTTATATCTCCCTTTTGTGCATGGTCTCGTAAAAAGTGATGTCTAATCTTGATGTGTTTGGTACGAGAATGCAAAATGGGATTTTTAGATAAGTTAATGGCACTAGTGTTATCACACATAATAGGAACTTTTTCAAAGAAAATGTGATAATCATTTAGAGTTTGTTTCATCCATAGGATTTGAGCACAACAACTAGCGGCGAAGATATACTCGGCTTCGACGGTTGACAAGGCAACGGAATTTTGTTTCTTACTAAACCATGAAACTAAAGCAAAGCCTAGAAAATGGCAAGTTCCACTATTACTTTTACGATCAATTGTGCAACCGGCCAAATCGGCATCCAGATAGCTACGTAAATCAAAATGAGTTTCTTTGAGATACCAAAGACCTAAAGATCTAGTTCCACTAAGATAACAGAAAATGCGTTTTACGGCACTAAGATGGGAATTCTTAAGATTAGATTGATATCTAGCACATAAGCATACACTAAACATAATATCGGGTCTACTAGCGGTTAAATAAAGAAGGGATCCGATCATACCTCGATATTTTGTTATATCAACGGAAGTACCTTGCTCATCTTTATCTAGTTTGATTGATGAGCTCATTGGAGTGTTCATTGGCTTCAACTCTTCCATTTCAAACTTTTTGAGCATATCCAAGATATACTTGGTTTGACTAATGAATATTCCATCATTAGTTTGTTTGATTTGAAGACCAAGAAAGAACTTGAGTTCACCCATCATGCTCATCTCAAATTCTCTACTCATGCACTTAGAAAATTCTTCACATAGGAAAATGTTAGTAGCACCAAAAATGATATCGTCAACATAAATTTGAACAACTATCATATCATTCTTTTTTATTTTTATAAATAATGTTGTATCCGCTTTACCCATTAAAAAACCATTTGATAAGAGAAAGTTACTCAATCTCTCATACCATGCTCTAGGAGCTTGTTTTAAACCGTAAAGGGCTTTTTTAAGTTTGAAAACTTTGTCCGGATACTTATGATTTTTAAAACCGGGTGGTTGCTCAACAAAAACTTCTTCTTGAATGACTCCATTCAAGAATGTACTTTTGACATCTATTTGAAAGAGAGTAAAATTCTTATGACAAGTAAAAGTAAGAAGCATGCGAATTGACTCTAATCTAGTAACCGGGGCAAAAGTTTCTTCGAAATCAATGCCTTCTTCTTGATTGTAACCTTGAGCTACTAATCTAGCTTTGTTACGCACAATTATACCATTTTCATCTCATTTGTTTCGAAAAACCCATTTTGTGCCAATTACGGTTTGTGAATTTGGTCTAGCAACTAAATCCCAAACATGATTTCTTTCAAATTGATTTAGTTCATCTTGCATAGCTAGAATCCAAAATTCATCAAACTCGACTTCTTTAAAATTCTTTGGCTCGATTTGTGAAAGAAAGGCACAATTGTTATGAAAATTTCTAGAAGAATTTCTTGTACTTATCCCTTTTGATGGATCACCAATGATGAGATCTTTTGGGTGAGAGGAGACAAACCTCCATTCTTTTGGTAATGATGAAGTGTTGAGATCTTCATGAGATTTTTCTTCATTTTGTTGCATACTTGTTTCCTCCTCATGTTGACTTTCAATGTTATTTGTATTCCCTTTGTCTTGATTTTGAACACTTAGTTGTTCAAATGGGATTTCCAAATCTTCATCATCAATAACTTTTTCTTGTATAGAGGAATTAGTTTCATCAAAAACAACATGCATAGATTCTTCAACTACTAAAGTTCTTTGTTGAAAACTCTAAAAGCTTTGCTAGTAGATGAATATCCAAGAAAAATTTCAATATCGGATTTTGGATCAAATTTTTCCAAATTTTCTTTTGTGTTTAAAATAAAGCACTTGCAACCAAAAACTTTAAAATATCCGATATTTAGAATTCTATTTTTCCGAAGCTCATATGAAGTTTTGGTTTACTTTTGACTAACCAAAACTCTATTTAAAATATAACATGGAGTGTTTACGGCTTCGGCCCAAAAGTATTTTGGTAAATTATTTTCATTCAACATGGTTCGAGCCATTTCTTGCAATGTTCGATTCTTCATTTCTACTACACTATTTTGTTCTGGAGTTCTAGGAGCCGAGAAATTATGTTCATATCCATTTGATTTACAAAACTCATCAAAAGCTATGTTTTCAAATTCTCCACCATGATCACTCCTAATTGTGGTAATGGTGTCTCCTTTTTCATTTTGGACTCTTTTGCAAAAATATTTAAAAACATTTAAAGCTTCATCTTTTAAATTCAAGAAAATGACCCAAGTAAATCTTGAAAAATCATCAACAATAACAAATGCATAATATTTTCCACTTAAACTAGCGGTTCTAGAGGGTCCAAATAAGTCCATGTGGAGAAGTTGTAAAGGTATTGAAGTAGAAGAGTATTGTTTAAGTTTGAAAGAACTCTTTACTTGTTTTTCAAATTGACAAGCATCACAAATTTTATCTTTTTCAAACTTTGTATTTGGTAAACCTTTTACAAAGTTATTTTTGGAGATTTTTGAAAGTAAGTCCATGCTAACATGACCTAATCTCATATGCCATAACCAAGAATCATCATTTATACTTGAAAGACATTTTATTTCTTTTTCAAGTTTAAATTCAATAGATATGATGTAAACATTCTTACTTCGGCTCCCCATGAACAATACCTCTTTAGATATAGCATCCTTAATGAGGCATTTGGAAGAATTAAATTTAATGAGATAACCTTTATCACATAATTGACTTATACTAAGCAAGTTATGTTTAAGGTTATCAACTAATAAAACATTTTCAATAGAGGGAGAAAAACGATTACCAATATTTCCAATGCCTATGATTTTTTCTTTGGCATTGTCTCCAAAAGTTACATGACCTCCATCCTTTCTTTTGAGATTTGATAGTAATGATTGATCTCCCGTCATGTATTTTGAACAACCACTATCCAAGAACCAATTGCTCTTGACCTTTCGTGGTACCTACAAAATTAATTTTAATTTTTGATTTTTGGTACCCACATAAGTTTGGGTCCTTGATAGTTAGAGATCGTGGATTCTTTTATCCACTTGTGTTTTTTTCAAAGTATAGTTTCTTTTTAGTTAAACAATTATAAGTAATATGACCAACTTTCTTGCAAAAACTACATGTGATGTTTTGTTGACAAAAAATGGATGACCTTACAAAAATAGTTTCAAAGGGTTTTTGTTTCAAGAGAGGTTTGTATCCAATTCTCCATTTGTTAAACACACATTTTTGCTCACCAAGCATTAATTCAAAATTTTTCTTTCATTCGGTAAATTTGTGAATAATGCTTGTTAAATCAACCAATTTTTCTTTCAAGTAAAGATTTTCTTTGATTAAAGATTTATGATCATCTTTTTTCTTTTCAAAATCTTTTTGTGCTATGAAAAGTTTCTTGACTACATTTTTCAATAAGAAATGTTTATTGTTAAGAATAGAGTATTTTGAAACAAGTTTCTCAAATTTCTCAAGAATTTCATCATAAGAAGTAGATAAGTTATTATATGAGTCATTGTTGTTTGTACTTACCTCATCTTTAATAGCCATGAAGCACATATTGGCGATTTTCTATTGAATTTCATCTTCTTCTTGATCATCTTCATCACTATCATCCCATGTAGCTTGAAGTACTTTCTTTTTGATGAACTTCTTCTTGTTTGGGCATTCGGTCCTCTTGTGACTGGGTTTGTCACAATCATAGCATATGATCTTTTTATTCTTCTCTTCACTTTTGTCTTCTTTCTTTTGAAATCGTCGATTATTTCGAAACCCTCTCCATTTCTTGACAAGAAAAACTAGATCATCAAGTTCTTCATCACTTATGTTTGTGTTAGAGGATCCTTCATCATTTGTCAATTTCAATGCAATTTGTCTCTTGGGAGGCTCATTCATCTCTTCTTCGCTTTTTGTTTTCTCCTTCGTTTCGGCATTGTTGAGCTCATATGTCATTAACGTTCCATATAGCTCATCCAATGGATAAGTGTTGACATCTTTTGTATTCTCTATCAACATCCTCAAGGAGTTCCAATCTTCTGAAAGGGACCTAAGCATTTTACTCACAAATTCATCGTTAGTAAATTTTCGATCAAAGCCCTTAAGGCCATTGATAATATCGGTAAAGCGAGTAATCATATCAACAATAGGTTCATCTTACTTCATAAAGAAATTTTCAAAATCTTTTGTCAATAAATTTATTTTGGTTTCTTTAACCTTGTTGGTGCCTACCTAAGTGAGTTATCTCTAAAGCATGCCAAATATCATATGCGGAATCACATGTGCTAATACGATTAAACTCATTTTTATCTAAAGCACAATAAAGCAAATTTTTGGCTGTAGCATTCAAGGACAATTTTCTTTTATCCTCTTCATCATATTCTTCTCTAGACTTAGAAGTAGTTTGGTCCGATTTATCATCTACTTTAATAATTTTTGTAGGCACATATGGACCAAACTCGATGACTTCCCAAATGTTATAATCAATTGATTGAATATAAATCATTATTCTAGTTTTCCAATAATTGTAGTGGGTGCCATTAAAGAAGGGAGGACGATTTGTAGAGTGACCCTCAAGGTTTTGAATATTTTGGTTAGCCATTACTCAAGATTGTATAATCTTAAAAAAAAAAAGAGCACCTTGCTCTGATACCAATTGATAGCCCAAGAATAACTAACTAAGAGGGGGGTGAATTGGTATTCTCAAACTTTTTCAAAAAATATTCTAAATAAAATGATATTTAAGAAATGAAAATTAATCCACAAAAATATAAGCACAATATAAGTAAATAAAAGGGAAGAGAGTGTGCAAACGATATTTTTATGGAGGTTCAATCCAACCAATGATCTACGTCCCCCGTTACCAAGCTCTCCAACATGAGCACGGCCTTTTCACTATTTTGATTGACTTATGGTGCAATCCAAACCCTTACAATATATCCGGTGACTTACAAACAAGGAGCACCGATCCTTATACAATATTGAGCTTTTCAAGGGACCTCAATATGACCTAAAAATGTAAAGAGATTGATTTGAGTATTTCTCTCTAGATGAATGATAGATACAAGTTTAGTTCTAAGAGAGACTAACACTTTAATGAATAGCAATAGATGAGGAAAGCTCAAGTGTTAGAAGAAAATTTTGTTGAGAAAGATGAATCAAAAGTTTGATTTAATCAAACAAAGTTTTTCAATAAGAGATATTGAAGATATAAATGTAATGAAGCTTTGAATGAAGTTTTTCAATATGATTCTCTCTATAAATGCTCTTGTAAGTGTATTTGAATGATAATAAATGAAGTGGTATTTATAGAGATGAATTTTCATTACTTTCTGTTGAAACGGATGACCAAACAGTCGACCAGTCAGATTGGTCAGAACTAACCGTTGAACTGTAAAAAATCAGAATAGACACTTTTTGAAAAATAACATTCATACGGTCGATCGGTTCAGCTCAAACGGTCGACCGGTTCAACCGATTTATCTAACGGATTATCTGTTTCCACAGTTTTGAAAAATTAATTTTTGGTTTTGATCAAAATATTTTTATGCAAATGATAAAAAATATTTTTGAGCTTTCGTTCATTTAATTGCTAAGGATTAAAGAGTTAATACCTTTACAATTTTATCTAGAAATCTATTCTTGAGTCTTGATCTTTGAATCTTGAATTTCGGATCTTGAGATACTTGAACTCTTGTATTGATTTTGACTTGATCTTGACATTGCATGAGAGTTCGATTTGTAGCGCTTTGAATATTGCTTGAAAATAGATTGTTAGAAAACATATTATTTTGTTTGTTATAATTAACACATTAAGGTTTAAAGTTAACTATAGGTCAACAAAATTATCTGAAACTCTTTTTCCACTTTCTATAACTATGTTTTATGATTATTTTAGGAAGTCAGGGTTAGGATTATTTTGTTTGGTATGATCCACAAACCTGCGAGAAATCAAAGCGAATCATTCTTGGTTTGTTGAGAAATATTAGTGGGTTGGAGTTGGATATCAAAATATTCGAGCGGTTGCTTTCTCTTTCCTTCCTAGTTTTTTTTCTTGTAGATGACAGGTAAGGCCCACTCTTAGTTGTTGTGTTTTTATCATTCATTCATATAGTGGAGGAAGTGTTAACTGAATTGGCTCGCCCTAAACGAATGAAAAGTTGGAGCTCATAAGCACCTCTCCCTTACAGACAACGAGGAGTTCTCCTACACTAATTGGCTCTACTAAAGCAGGGAAGAACTAAGGCATGAATCAAGAATTTGGAGAGTCAAATACAAAATTTAGAGATGCAAAAATAGAATTTGGAGATGCAGAAACATAATTTGGAGATTCAGGTAAAGAATTCGGAGCTGAAGTTGAAGAATTTGAGCTCAAAAGTAGAATATTGGAATCGGTGAGTTTGGGGATTCTTATGTGAGATTGTTGCAATGTTTTATTTGAAGTGAATAGGTTTGGTGCTAGGGGCCCCGAACCTTTAGGTGAAATTTTGAACTTTTGAAAATTGTTTAGGATCATGAATTGTTATACACATTTATACTCGGTATCTTTGTATATTTGTATCTTTGTCTGGACTTGTTAGTTGAAAATACTTTTCAGAAATTTGTTTTTAACTCTTTTTATTTTTCTTGACCTCCTTCTAAATTCATCAACAACTGAGTGAAAGTTCTCAACAAGAGAAGGCTTTTAAAACAAAACGGACTAGTCATTGTTCAATTTTGTGAGTTACATTTGGTCACTTCTTCATCAAATCGTGTGTACTCATATTTATGTAAGCCATCTTCAATGGATGAAAGATCTTTGGATAACAAACTCAAATAAACAAGAATTTAAGAAAGCCATATAGATTAAATTGAAATGTAATGGAAATTCTATTGCAAAACAGTTAGCTAGTCAAACATGATAGACATATGCTATAAATATGGTAGATTAACCAAAAACTTAATGATTGGTATTTAAACATGGTAGTTAGATGCTACAAATACTACAAACATTGTTTCGCAATCCATTGACAGAAAATTACACAAAATGCCAATATTTTACCCTCATATTACACCACAATCCATCATATCCAATTCTTTCCAGAACTTCAACATATATCAAACAAAAAACGTTGTGTGTGGACAAAAGCAAAACAATGTTGACACCTTTTATTGTCTCTTACCACTCCTACCAGTTGTTGCCTTTCTATTGCATGGTATTTTGTTATGTCATGTCTGACCACATTGTTTACATGCCATCTTAATGCCAAACTGTCTTCTTTTCGATGTTGAGGCACGTTGTACCTCATCAGACTCTATTATTCTCACTTTCTTTGGCCTACCGAACTTCATAGTAATGAAGGGAGGCTGCAATACAAGTTGTCCACAACGCTCCTACATATCCGAACTATTCATTGGACTTATCACGATTCACAGGTAAGTATGCCTTCATAAACTTATCCTTCTTATAGAAAGGGTCAACGTAATTGATTATCTTATCCCACTTTTTCATAAATGCTAGACATGGTATTTTCACAAGGAATGCTAGATAGCTACCATTTCCTACATCCACAAGTTTGAAAATTTAAATCAATTGCTACAATTAGTCCAACCACGTGCATCACTTGGTACTTGCCTTCCCCCGCCTAATAGGCATGACAATAACAAGCTGCAAGCACACTTCTCTAAATATTTTACTAACCCGAGGTCCAATTTTTTAATCCCAATGCTCGCAACTTTTTCTTCTGGAAGCAAATCTTTTCATTAAATAAAATCTAATTCATTCGAACAAGTTCCTCTGTGCGTTGCCTTGAAATTTTATGAAGGTGTCTAACACAAGACTGGCGTTCAGAGTGCTCGCATTAGGTCTGTAATGCTTGGACAAGTCCTTTTTGCTTGTCGGAGATGAAGGTCTAAGCTTCAGCATTGGTCATTCCAATGTCATGACACAGCAATTTCAAAAACCATCCACATTTATCTTTATTTTCAGATTCAACTACTGTATACGTGATAGGAAACATAGAATTATCTCCATCAATGCATATGGCAATCAGTAACTGGCCCCCGAACTCTCCCTTCAAATGACAACCATCTAACTATATGAATGGCATACAACCATCAATAAATCCTCTTTTGCATGCCCCAAGACGTATGTATAACCTCTTGAAAATAGTCCCAGATGTGACAATTCCACCATTGTACCATCATTTGTTCTCTTCAACTCATCGTAACAGTCTCACAACAACTCGTACTGATCTCTTGCATTGTCTTTTATTAAATCGAAGCATCTTCTTCTAGACCTGTAATACTGGTATACTGAAACATCAACCATGCACTGTTTTTTGACAGATTCATTGAAGCTTTCATACTTCTATTATGGATTTGACCTGAAACTTCATTCAAACTTATTCGACAAATAATTTGAATTGACCCACGGCACAAATGTACTTATCTTCGAACTTGTTTACCTTGAAGCTGAGCTTATCATCTTGTACAACTGCATATAGTTCCAAAGGATAGGCATCCCTAACCCTGGTAGTGTCATTCTTCACGTAATAAATAGGCCTTACATTCTTGATTGAATACTCTACCAATGCAGCATGTAGAACTTTTACAGTTTCAAACTTCATCCTTGTATTTGAAAGCACAAAATTAGTAAAAGGATACATCTTTAATGTAGTTAATAGAGTAAATCGTGATTGGAAATGAAACATATTGAAGATTATATATGGAACATACCCAACTCAAAATGTGGATCACTCATATCTGTCTTGGGGCTGAATTACTTCTCTAACCCTTCTCCGAGGTTCGTCTGCCTCATCATTAATGTTCAAGCTCTCAATTCATAATCTAAATGAATGTTATCCACTAATGATTCTTCCCAAGTGAAGTTAAATTGGTCAGTCAATTGTTATTTCCCCGATCTTTGCTGCTCAATATGTTCGTTTTCATTTTCATTTTCACTTTGAACAACTTGCTCATCCCAATTCAAGTCAATGTGTTCAGTTTCAATTTCATTTTCAGCAACTTGCTCATCCCCATTGAAGTCATTCCGTTCATTTTCATTTTCAACAACTTGCTCGGTGTCAATTTGTTCAGTTTTATTTTCAACAACTTGCTACTCATGGCAATTCTCATCATGTACTCCACTATGTACATCAAATTCTATTTGATGTACTTGTGCCTCATGTGATTCTACTGCAGACTCATCTTCACGAGCAATATTGCCATTCTGTTCAACATTTTTATACACTTCGCCTTTGTCATTTTGTTGAAATTCTTGTTCACCATCAACCTCAGTAATCACAACATGGCATTCAAGTGTGTTTTTCCAATTGAAATACCAATCCGGGTTAGTTTCTTTTCTAGAAGAAATTTCTTCCACCTTAGGTGTATCATCCAACTCACTAGAGTTTAATGGTTCCAGCAGTGTCCTATTCTCCAAATCAGTTATCAAAACACTTTTTCTCTTTTGTGGTGCTGGTTAGGGGTCATGCAGCTCAATAGGTATAGAGTATTCCCATGGAAAATAATGAGGCACAATCGGTGGTATAAGATACATTTCAATTGTCCTTATAGGTCCAATGTCTTGGAGCATCTCCGCCACATGCTGGTCTGTGGCCATTCTCGTTAACCCATGTGTCAAATTCAACCTATTTCTTCTATATGCATATCTCATTGGTAAAGGAATTCTCATTACATTCATCACATGATCCAACGGCATAGTAGAAAATAACTTGCATAGCAATTATTGATGTAGTCAATTTTCCCACCTTCACATAAATAGTTGTTGTCCTTATTCGCAAATCTCCTACCATGTAATAATTTAATTGTAACTATGGGTTGTTTTTTCCTGCAAATAGGGATATTCACACGTTAAAATATAAACTATACCAATTAGAGGAAAAAGTGCAAACATGAAAAAAAAATTAACATGTATACAGCAAACCCGACACGTCCCTATAGTTCATGCAAGCGGGGACCAATTTATATACAAGACAACAATTCCGACAACAGGACCCATACTCACAGGATCCAAAAACATTGTGTTGTATTTAGTCAACAACAACAAAATAATGCTACAATAAAGAAGGACGAACACAAAATTTGCTAAAGCCCTACAACAACAAAAACTTACAATACTCGAGTGGAAGGTAGTCTCCACGTAGCATTTATTGTTGCAGGCAACCAATGCAAGAGAGAGATGGTAAATCACAGTGCAAATATTTCTGAGTTCATTTCCCCAAATACGCCAAAATAAATTGGGATAAATTACATAGCATAACGCAAACATGGAAGAATGTGATTGCTAACTTTGATTTACCCCTTAAATTGCTTAATCTAAACTGAAGTGAGTTGATTTGGAATTGATTTAGGGTTCAAGGATTTGGAGTTATGTTTGACCTTAAATTCTCGTTATTATGTTTTGAGATTGGGATTTCAAACTGTAAGCCTCTTATGGACATTTTTGCTCTTCAGAAGTCTATCACGTGGAAGTCGTGTGTTCACTTAACGTCAAATTTGGCGTTTTTCGTCCTTAAAGGACCTCTTGCGCGTGTGTTTGAAAGGTTTGAAACTCCTGGTACTAGAAATCAAAGGTTCGAGACTCCACCGTTACAAGGTTTAAAGGTTTGGGACCCTAGTGCTACTTACCCTAAATTTTCCAATTCTCCATAAAATGTCACTTTTTTTTTTTTTTTTTATAATTGTATTAATTAGAGCATCTCCAAGATGCTCTTTAAATATAATATGCTCTCAATTCTAAATAGTCAATCCTTCAAATACACTCTCTATAATTAAATATTTTTCAATTTTCAATACTCTAAATATTGATTGAATTAAATAGTATCTACAAAATAATATAAAAAAATAGAGAAAAATATTATATAATAATTAAGATGGAAGCAAGTCAAAATAAAAGATATAGAAAAATAATAAATATTTATTGAGATAAGTAAAATAAAATGTTAAAGATAAAGAGAATGTTGGAGTATTTAAAAAAATATTACTCTAATGCACGAGATGCTCTTTATAAATAGAGAGTCTATTAGATACATTCCATTTCCACTTTCTCTTAAGTGGGTTAACTAAGAGAATTGCCTATTTAACCTCCATTATCCCAACATTTACCATCCAACATTCCAACCAACCTCAATTCATTACTGTCACATGCTAAACTATCTCATTCAATTAAATATCATCTATAGACATTTCAATTTGACTTCAACATTGTTGTTTGTATCAAGCGTTTATCCTAATTTGTAATTAATACAAAATGTACCCAAAAATGATAAACACAGATATTATTCTTTTGAAAGATGATTCAGTAGTTGTAATTTTTAAATTCACAAAGAATTATGGTACAATTGTAATTTTCTGACATGGATGAATTGTTAACTAAACGTTGGTTTTGCTATAAATCTTATATTGTGTTTGTTTTCAATTTTAATTTTGTTAAAAAACTGAAGCTGAAGTCAAAATCAACAATTAATTTTAACCATACATTTCATCAACTTTTACAAAAAATTTAATTTTAATAAAAAATCAAACACACTCTTACCATAAAAAGTGCGAGGACATTTATGTTATTTGACAACTGCCAACAACCACTATAAAATTTTCACTTTTAACAATGAAATTTTTTGTCGTAGAAAGTCATTTTTAGGTTGTTTTGTCGAAAAATAGTTGTCGAGAGACTTTACAAGACTAAAATTTTCGTTGTTAAAAGTAAAATTTCTTGTAGTGAACTTATAAGAAAACACATATCATCCAAACATATGTAGCTTGTTGTCCTTGTGAGCAAATAGCTTCCAAACATATATAATTTTTAATAGTTTACTTATTTTACTTATAAGATAGTTCAACTTTAAGCCCCATGCAAACTGCTCTTATTTTCTTCATTTATCTTCTCTATCTCTGGGAATTGTAAATTTTCTAAAATATGTTTTCAATTTCTTAACAAAAGTAAAGGGGGCGTTTGATTTTGATTAAAATCAGATTTTTTGAAAAATTTGATAAAATGTGTGGTTAAAAAATTGTAAAAAGTTGTGTGTCCATGAAATGTGTGAATAAATTTAATTGTTGACTTTGATTTTAGCTTTTTAGTAAAAATTTAATTGAAAACAAATGAAGCCTAAAATTATTTTGCTAGCTTTTAGATATTCATTGTTATTTTCTTCTATATAGTTGTTTTTAGATGAAAAATGATATTTGTTTAATCACGTGGTGTCTTATAATATTTTATCAATCACAATGTTCTAATAAATTTAGTGCTTAATGATTATTTAGTTTCTTTTATTTTTATTCGTTTTTTTAATTTATAGTTAATTGGGATTTCATTATCAAGGGTTAATAGAAAAGGTATTAAAACATTTTTATATGGATAAAGTACATCTACTATCATTGTTTATGGTCGTTCGATCATTTGATATGAAAAAATATCCAATTCGCCCGATGAGAAAAATGAGTTATTGGTCCTAAATTACCATACCTTAGTGCATTTGAGCGTTAACCTATCTTGCAAATTGTACTCATACAAAAAATTTTTTTTTTTTTTTTTTTTTTTTTTTTTTTTTTTTTTGGTAAATCTCCTTGGAAGATGTAGTTCAGCTCCAACTCAATGATATTGGAATTATGTTAAACTCATTTTTCATTACCTAAGAGGTATTATTAACATGAGATTATTTTATTTACAAAAATTGAGATATTCTTTAGTAGAATATGCAGATGCATATAATTTTTTTCGATCCACATAAAACAAGATCATAAACAAAATATGTGTTTATACGTGGAAAATTAGCTATATCACGAAAATCTGTTAAGCAAACTTTGACAACAACATCTTTAAACTATTTTGAAATTATTGCAATCCATGAAGCAAGTCGAGAATGTGCATGGTTGAGCAAATGACCCTTCTTATCCAAGTGTAATACATATTAGTTTCAACAAAAAATAGTCCAACAATTTTATAAAAGTGATACAACTTGTATTGCAAAACTTAAGAGAGGCCACAACAAAACATATTTTTATAAAATTCTTCTATACACGTAACTTTTAGAAGAATGGTAACATCTTGAATTCCCTCAAATGATAATGTGATTGACCTATTCACAAATGCATTATCTTGTCTACATTCAAGAAATTGGTACATGGGATAAGAATGCATGGACTCAAAGATCTTTAGTGATTAACATTAAGGTGGGTAATTGTAATTTTTTTCTTCGAAAAGTATTGTTCCATTGATTTTTCCTAGCAAGATTTTAATGAGACATTTAGTACTCTAAAATTTTAAAAATTAACTGTTCTATTTTTTCCTTCGTTTGATATTTTTGTCCAACTGGATATTTAACGAAACGGTTAGTGTAAATAACCATCAAATCAAAAATATCGTAAAATTATAGATAATTATTGATAATTATTTAGTCTATTATGATACCTAGAAATTGTCATACTTATTCTAGAAATATATATTTTGATCAATTTGAAACTCTAATTAGAACCAAATATACACGTGTCCATTATTAAATTGGAGCTATATAAATCACTTTTGATTCTCCCGTATTCTTTTTATTTTATAACATATTCAAATTAATATTTGAAACATAAATTATCATGACATAATTATTTTAGAATAAATTATATTCTTTAAAATGTATTTGTTTAAATTATACATGTACTGGTAGGTATGTGATCAATTTTAAAATTTACTTATCTAGATTGATACATACACATTACATGTAATGATTTATGAATTATGTAATATTATTTTTTGACTTGTTTACAAATAAATATATTTTATAAAATGAATTTCCAAAAACTCAATTTCCCCACAATCTCACTAAAAAACTAATTGACATTTTTCAAATATATTTTTTTAACAAAAATGACTTTTTAGCCTATTTTTTCACAATTATTTAAATATGTTGTATTGTGTGTTAGGAGTCAAAAAGTGTTTTTTTTTTTTTTTAAATATTTATGTGTAGAGTTTAATTTGGATATATTTGACATTTTTTAAAAATAATTAGGACAATACTGTCAACTTAAAAGTTTAATTAAAGGCCAAGTACATTGAAATCACAACTTTTTTTTTTTTTTTTTTAAAAAGTGCACTATATTTTAATTTAATTGCATAAAAGTCTACAACTTTTACTTATTATCACACTTATGTCCTCAATTTTTCATCACAAATTTATCATCAACATTCTATTAATTAGCACATCTTGTCTCTTATGATAGTCTCTATCTAAAAAATTTGCTGAGAGGAAGTAAAACGACTTATTTTCTTATTGTATTTTTAAGGGTAAATAGTACTGAGGTCTCGAACCTTTGAACTTTGTAACGATAGGTTCCCAAACCTTCAATGACTAGCACCATGGGTCCTTAGCCTTTAAAAGAATTCACGATCAAGGTTCTTCCGTTAAAAAAATTGTTAGTTTGACTGTTAAATGATCAAAATTTTCTTAAAATGACTAAATTACACTTTAAACAATAGACAGCTTGTGGAGGACAGCTAAAGAGCTAAAGCCAACTACAATTAGTATCTCTCATCCGTCTGTTGCGCCCAACTCTTCGAAGACCACAACTTCCTCCACCACCACCTGAGTTCCCCCTTAATTCGCTACTTTCACCATTGCTAAAATGGCCGAAGCTACCTTGGGGTTCAAGGGATTCGAAGGAAAGTAGTAGTCTCCCGAGATCGAGCTCTCACCAAAGCTACTCACACTCGACTGCCTCTGCAGATTGATCGACAGCAAGAATACCGCTACTCCGATTCGACCCTTCGGAGGTTGTGTTAACAATTGGTCGTCGAGAATTTGACACAATAAAGTATAATTTACCAAAAAAAATAAAAATTTCTGAACTCAAAACCCTAAAACCTGCCATGGCTGAGCTTTGTGAAACTTTTCTTTTACCTCTCTAGATTTTTTTCTCTTCTCTTCTCTTTGTACTGGTGGTTGTTGTTTAAAAGGGTAAATAGCACCGGGGTCCCGATCCTTTGCCCCTCTTATTCCAAGGACCACAAACTTACTAGTAGGTTAATGGATTTTTGTTGGTGGTGATGGACAGCGGCAAATTTGGTTGGAGAAATTCATGTACCAACACCAATTCATCAAGATCAATATTTTCAACTTGAAACGGAACACCCTCTGCACCAAAAGCATGATTTTCTCCTATATTTTGTGAAGGATAATTAGGAAGTTGTGTGCTTGAATGAGGATTGAAGTCCGAAGATACATAAGCCACATCAAAATCTCTTATTTCGGGTCTATACTTCACAGTCTGCCCCTCAATGAACGACTCGGATGTATCTGATTCATAAACAACCCTTCTTCTTCTTGTCGGAGCCGGAGCCCTTCCCTTTTTTTGTTTGTTTTTTGTTTTAATTTGAAAAGAGTAAATCGATCATTTTAAGTAAATTTTGACTATTTAAAAGTCAAACTAACAATTTTTTTAACAAAAGGACTTTGGTCGGCGTTTTTTTAAATGTTAAAGACCTGGGAGTTAGAAATGAAAGGTTCATGACCTCATCGTCACAAGGTTTAAAGGTTCAAGACCCTCAGTGCTATTTATCTTATTTTTAAATAAGTAAAGCAAAAAATATTACAAAATTGCGATTAACTTGTGTCTCATCAACTCAGATTTTAATGAATTTCTTAATATTAATAAATTCTTGAATTCTCAACTCATATTTTAATAAATTCTATTGAAATTTAAGTGTCATCAACTCAGATTTAAATAGATTCTTTAGAACTTTAAGTGTCCAATAACTAATGAATTTCTAAAAATTTCATTAATAAGAAGATTTAAGAATATTTTTATTGATTTCGAGCCCACAAATTTGTTAGGAATTCTAGCCAACCCCTCAAAATTTCAATTCAACTATTCTCTCACGCTTCTTCTCTCCTCTATTTGTGCCACAAGTTTTTGTATCAAACTCTTGTTCTTGATTTTCAATTTATATTAGCATGAAAATTTATTGAATTGTTTGATTTCTTATTTTAATAATAGATTTTTTACAATTCTCAAATATCGTCTTTGAAATTTTATTCTTTTCTTGATGCTCGTTACCATTCATTGAATTAAACAATTGAATTGAAGAATATAAATAATATATTGATAAAAGCAACTTATCAATCAGAATTTTGGAGAAAATTTTAAAACTCCACCATACCATTTGAAGTCTTTATTTTTTTTTTTGCTTTTCAAACCAAATTATTTCTGGATAGATAACTTGTTCTAAATTAACGTTGACAAGTCAACTCTCCACAAAAATCGCATTATTTTCTTTGTTAAAAAATAGACTAATAGCAAATAATAATAATAATAAATAAAATAGACATTCATGATCTATTGATACATGTAATTTATCTTTTAATTATTATAAAGAGTAACGAGATGTTTTTTTTCCTTTTAATAGAATTCTAAATTATAGAAGTTAATGTAGTACTTATGATTTTTTTTATTTTTTATTTTAACCACTCATTGTGCACAAATTGAATATGAATTTTTGAGGAAAAATAAAACAGGAAAATGGTATAACTTTCGACTACATCACTAAAAAAATAAAAATTCTAACATTGTGATTAGAAAATAAAATTCATAATATTATCGTGTTTTACAAATTGGTATAAAAGTATTTTTAGCAAAATCTTATGTAAAATGTGAGAAGTTTGAGAGAGAAAAAAGAGAAGTCAATTGATACAAAGGGTTTCCAACAAAATCACATGTGAAATGTGAGAAGTTTGAGAGAGAAAGGAGAGACAAAAATAAGAAGAGTCAATTGGTATAAAAGAGTTTCCACCAAATAATATGTGAAATGTGAAATATATGAGAGAGAGAGAGAGTTTGAGAGAGAGAGGAGAGACAAAAATAAGAAGAGTCAATTGGTACAAAAGAGTTTCCAGCAAAATAATATGTGAAATGTGAAATGTGAAATATATGAGAGAGAGAAGTTTGTGAGAGAGAGGAGAGACAAAAATAAGAAGAGTCAATTGGTACAAAAAATTTCCATTAAAATAATATGTGAAATGTAAAATATATGAGAGAGAGAGAGAGAGAGTGTGAGAAGTTTGAGAGAGAGAGAAGAGAGACAAAAATAAGAAGAGTCAATTGGTACAAAAGAGTTTCCAGCAAAATAATATGTAAAATGTGAAATATGAGAGAGAGAGAGAGAGAGGAGAGAGCCAAATGAAAATTTGAGGTGTAGAATTAGAATTGTCAATTTTTTTAGAATTTATACTAATGGGTTCAAATATATTGAAATTTATCAAATTAATGGAATTCTTTGAAATCCTAATTATTGTGGATATCTAAATTCATAAAGAGTCTACTAAAATTCAAGTTGAATATATCTAAATTTTAATATATTCTACCAAACTCTGAGTGTATGACATCTCAATTTATTTGGATTTTAAAATCCATTAAAATATGAATTCAGACACCTCAATTTATATGAATTTTTAAAATCCAATAAAACATGAATTGAGAACACCCCTCTAAATATTTATTCTCCATTTAAAAGCACGCTAACATAATTTTTAGATGAAAACTATAATTATGGACAATATGTGCTCTAATCAATAAAAGGTTAAAGATAAAAATACGATAAAAAAATTAGAAAAATAAATTTGACAATAAATAATTGTTAACGACATTTAATGCAATTAAATTGTGGTGCATTTATAAAAATAAGTAGTGTCAATATAATCACTCTTAATTAAATAAAGATAATTTATTTGTTTGGGGATGCTTAAATTATAATTTCAGTTAGTCAAATTGGTCTAACATATTTTTTATCCAAATATTTCGTACGATCCACAACTTACAACTAACTTTTTATCCAACATTCTAAAAGATCTACAACGTATAAACATTTAAATAATTCACCACTACCAAACACAAACAATTTAATCAATTTTTGTTTATATCTTTTATCAACTAGTACTTTTTAATGTAATCAAACCGCTAACACACGTTTGAAAATATTGAAATTATTTTTTAAGTACTTATAAGTTGTGGATATTATGGAATGTGAGAATAATAAGTGAGTAATAAATTGTGAATCATACAAAATGTAAAGATAAAAAATATGTTTGACCAATTCAACTAGTTTCAATTATAATTTAAACTTAACTCAACAAGTGCAAAATACTTTTACTCTTTCCACAAAATTTGTCGACTTCAAAAAAAAAAAAAAAACCTTCCAAACATTCGCGCACATGCTATGCTTTATAAGTTGAGACCTAAATAATTAATCAAATATATTTTTATCCTTATATTTTATAAGAGTCGTTCTATTAAATCTGTTGTTTATAATTTATTTCATAAGAGTCGTTCTATAAGCAAATTTATTTATTTTTTATTTACTCGTTCTATAAAATCTGTTGTTTATAATTTAAAATTTTTTCCCCTAGCAAACAAAGCTAAACCAAAATTTCCTAAACTTTAATAATCTCAATTTTGGCAAAATAATACACCCCCTGCACAATTGCCATCGTGATGTATGGACTTCCAATTCCGTCTGTAATCTTCAGAAATATATACGAATAAAGTAAAACGAATGCGATAGGGAAAAAAGCTGAATCTCGTCTCCCTCTTTTACCTTTCTTCTGTATAATAAATCTTTAATCACGCCTATATATTATTACTGCTCAAAATATATATAATCCCGGAATCTCTCTCACTTCCTTCCATCTCGTCGGTCGCTAGAACCTACTCTTTCTGAATTCTCATTTACTTTCTTTTATGGCTTCATCGTCCCAAGCTAGCCTTCTCCTTCAAAAGCAGCTCAAAGGTATGATTAATCAAGACCCACAATTTTATTTTTCTCTTGAGTTGTTTCTGGAAACTGGGTTTTGTCCTTTTTGGATTTTTCGTTAATTTGTGGGTGTCAATATATTTATTTATTTTTTTCTTTGCAGATCTGTGTAAAAACCCAGTGGATGGATTTTCAGCGGGTTTGCTGGATGAACAAAACCTGTTTGAATGGAGCGTGACAATTATTGGGCCTCCTGACACACTATAGTGAGCGTCTCTACTTATTCTCTTGATAAACTATTGGATTACAGGAAGTTATCTCATATATATACATATGTATCTATTAATGACTGAGTTGTTTGGTGATTTTAGTTTGGCCCGAGAGGGGTGTGTGTTTGCAATCCCCATGATTATTGGATTTTGGGTTTCTAGTCAAACACAAGAAATAAGGTGCTCGATTTTTGTCAATCCAATGTGAATTCAGTAAATAATGAATGCAGCAAAATTTAATTTTATGTGAGAGTTTTTGTACTTTTCCTAGAAATTAATTAGTTATTCTAGCTCAAGACTTGGAGATCATTGACGTTTAGACTAGTAACTGAGGATTTCATGGATGAAGTTCTTTCTTAAGGAGTTTAAGAAACTCAATCTTAAAAATTAATCCGTTCAATTAGGAGATGACTAGTTTAGAGTCTGTTTGAGTTAAAACAAAATGGGCCTTGATGCCTGTTAAATTGTTTTGTTTCTGAAGAATAGCTTTTTAATTAGAATTAGCTTGAGCCTTGAGGCATGTTAAAATCCTCAATTAGTTAATCTATCCCATGCTATGCAAGTAACAATATTGTTTTCCGAAGGCATTCATATAACCAAAAGACTGCAAAATCGTTAAGATTTCACGTGTTGAAAAGACATACGAGCAGTTGAGCACTATCGAAATCTCATAATGGTACAAAAAGATGGGAAAAAGAGTAATTAGAAAACTCAGTATGACATGCTATTAAAAATGATTCCACAAAATGACCTCTAGAACAACATCCATTGAGTAAATTGCTATAGGTGTGAATAGATGTTTATTTTTTCCCAAGTAGAAAGCTACATTCAAACTAATGGTCGTAAGAGCATCTCCAAGACACTCTCTATTTATAAAGAGCATCTTTTGCATTTTAGAGAATATATATAAATTTTGAAGTACTCCAACAACCTCTTTATATTTTTAACACTTCATTTTACTTCTCCCAATAAGTATTTATTATTTTTTCATATATTTTATTTTGACATGTTTTTCTCATAATTATTATATGATTTTTCTCTGTTTTATTTTGTATATACTATTTAATTTAGTCAACATATAAGTATTGATAATTGAAATTCTTTGAATGCATTTAATTAAAGATGGTGTGTTTGACTCTCTCTATTTTAAAAGTTAATTTGGAGAGTCTGTTGGAGCATAATTTTAAGGGTTAGACTCTCTAAAATAGAAAGCATCTTATGTTTAAACAATCTATTGAAAATGCTCTAAGTGCATGTTTGGTCAAGTTTAAATTATAATTTCAAGTTGGTCAAATATACTTTTTATCTACACGTTTTGTAGGACCCATAACTTACAATCAACTTATTATCTACATATTCTATAAGACCTATAACTTATAAACACTTAAAAAATCACTACAGCGTGAATGCCATGTCTTTCATATTAAGCTTCTCGAGTTATAATCGTGGAAGAGCCAGCATTGCATTTAATGATCGTCAATGTCCCTCTCTCTCTCTCTCACACACAAACACATGCTTATCTAATAATCCAAACTTGGGTCGACTCCTGATCTTACAAACAATCTATTTTGAACCATCTCTCCAAAATAGTACCACCTCTCTACTCCAATGCTTAGTTCAATTTTCTATCTGACAGTCTCTGGTATAGTACATCCCTACAGCAGGACACTTTTTCCCACTTATATAATGCATCAAAATTGTTATTATTGGAAAAGGTTATATTTTCCTGTTTGGATGTGCATAGCATTTTGTTTCCTTTTATTTGATGTTCAGTTACACTACTTTGCATTTGTTGATTTTTGAAGTGAAATATTCTAGCGATTAAAATTTCACTGAACTGTAATTATGATCTGTTTTTAATATTTCATATCTGGTAGTTTACTGGAATTTCATCAATATGTAACTGATTAAAGTTTTCCTTTTTCGGAAAGCAGCAGACAGCAATTACAAAACTCTTGAAAAGCTTCATATTGAAGTACCTATATGAGCAGAGAAGGGCAAGTATAGGTTAAGCATGTGATAATGTTTCTATTGGTTGGTCCCCTAGCTAAACTAAAATTTTTTAGCAGTCTATGGAAAGGGGAATAATAGACCAAAATTAGATGTAGCGTAGATAATGTGGCATAAAAGAATTCTATAAAAGCAAATAACTGAATTGCTTTGAGTTCTAAATCCGCCCCCTCCTCACCGCAATCAAGGCTTAACTCATTTAATCTTAGCTGCATGAAAACCTAAAATTGGATCTGTAATATTCTTGTAGATTCACAAATTGTCATGACTTGTGAAATTAAATCGAAGCATTCAAATAAGAAATCCTAACTTTACCATGAAGATAATACATATTTTGGACTGGATTCAAGAAGGTAAAACACCAGATCTTCATATCAATCCGTGTCTTATTTCATTTTTACGACAGAAGTATGAAATACAGCTTAAAGAGTGATTAAACCTATTAACTTCCCAAAGAAAAATTGAAACCCCTGCAAGATCATAGCTGTAAAGTACTGATTCTGTGTTTGTGCCCGTAAGCTCAACAAATAGATTAAAACAAAAATGCAGTTGTATCCTACATTTATCCAAATAACAAATAAAATAAAAAGAAAAGAGATTTTCCTCCACGAGTTCTTAGATGTTCTATGTAACTATTACTGTTTATACTTGGCCAAGACAAAACATAAGACAGGGTCTAATCATGTGCTGAAAGATACATTGCAAGTGTAATGAATCTGATAAACATGCTAAGACTAAGTGGAACTTAGAAAATTATTTCATCTTGTTGCGTATGTGGCTGAATGATTAGACTCTGTTTTGTTTTAAAATTTTGATGATTCTGCCCGTATAGTTACAATAGTTCTATGTTTGAAAGATTCTGCTTGATTCAACTTCTGATCATTATTGTTTTAAAATCTCATATGCAGTGAGGGTGGTTTCTTCAATGCTATTATGAGCTTCCCCCAAAATTACCCAAACAGTCCTCCAACAGTGAGATTTACCTCGGAGATGTGGCATCCTAATGGTTCATACAGTTTTCACCTATAAGAATGCTTTGTTACCTTCATTATCGTTGCTCTATATTTTCTAGCGTATTTATTTGGAACTTCAAATGATATGCAGTTTATTCAGACGGGAAGGTTTGCATTTCAATTCTTCATCCTCCTGGCGACGATCCAAATGGCTATGAGCTTGCTAGCGAGCGCTGGTCACCTGTCCATACGGTAGGATAGAATATAATTCCTTCGTCTTATGTCTCTGATGTATTGTTAAACTAGTTGGATCACATAAGCTATTTACTTCTTGGGTCATTTGTAATCAAAGTGTCACCAAATTTTGGGTCGTAGGTTTGTCTTAAACTATTTCAACTTTTAATATATTTTATACAATTAACTTGGTTATTTTGCTTAAAATAGTTATCACATGAAATTCCAACAATTTCCTTCTCACATTTGAAATTAACAAATACTAAATTTGTCAGACTTTTTTCATGCTTTCCAATCCTTTTTAAGTATTGGCACTTCTCATGTAGTGTAGACGAGAAAAGTCTAAGAGACTAATATTGGTTTTACGAAAATAATTTAGGATAGCTTAAAAGAATCAAGAATGGTAGTGGTAGCCACAAATTAAATAATTGAAAGAATCAATTATTTAAGTTAGCGGTCTTCAATAGATTAAAAAAGTACACGAGGAAACATACGAGGAAACATTTTTACTTTTGTTGAATTTCACCATATTACGTTAACTATGGAGGATTCCTATATTATTTCATGTACCGTTGTGGTTTGGCATGAATTTTAGAATCTTATTGAGAGCATATGAGAACCCATACACTTAGTCACTCATCTTGGAAGATGAGGATAAAGCTTTTTACAAGATATCTCGTCAAAAGATAAGGAGAAGTAGAGTTGTACATTATGTGTATTGAGGATTAAAATCAAATAGTTTTGCTTTAAAGAAATGAGATCTTAGTTGGTGGAGGAATTAGTTCTACAAATTATTTAACTGAGAAATTGTGCTCATTGGGGATCTTTGAATTTTTGAAAATATAAATGTTAAATATATTACATGGATCTTAAAAATGAGAGAGACCAGGTAAAGAATGAATATAAGGAAAAGTAATTGGATCGAAGTGTGGAAGTGTCTAGGTTAGGATTTTTTAGTGGCTAATGCAATTATTATGGAGATAGTAATATGTAATAAGACGCATGATGAATAGGGGAAGAATGCTGTAGGTCCTACCAATAAGAATAAGGAAGACATACCATATCACACATATTATATTGGTCTTAAGTTCATGAGTCGTACCATGAAACTTTTATCACGACCGTAGGGAGTTTTCTCCGCTAGGGGAAGAAAAAAAATATTTAAACGTCCGTGTGCTACTACGTTGTCAATTTCTCCCCTCACAAAATGATCTCCACCAAAATTTGATGATCCCTTTAATCCATCTTCTTGATTCGATCCATCATCCTGATTCGATCATCTCCAAAATCTGCTCACCCCTTCAGTTCATCTCCCTCAATTAATCATCTCTCTCCACTTATCATCTCCAAAATCTGTTCACTACCTTAATTCATCGTTATAATAGAGCATGCGGTCGGATTCCACCGCAAGAAAGCGGTATACTAGTTAGGATAAGGTGGGACAACAAAGAATAATGACAAATATAAGGTAGCAGAGAAATAGTATCGTTATATGCTTGGAATTCTACTTTGGAAAGCCTTCTCCTACTACGGAGATCAATGGAAAACTATAGGAAACAATAGGACTTGCTTAAGGTTTTTAATGATTTAAAAACAGAGTACATCATAAGGTTCTTAGGGAAGTGGTATCTTCTGCTAAAAAAGAAATTCCTATTACATATATTATTATGTTAAGGATAGTAACAGACTGTGCCTGCTGTGAAGTTTACTGATCTGTTAATGCTATGTGATTTGGTCAAGGTAGCTTTCTCACTATTGGCATGAGCAAGATGTCACGAGTGTGAGCATAAAGGAGATAGTAGTATGAAATTTTCTATTGCAATTGATTTGTACCAAAATTGTACTTTACTCGTAGACATGATTACTAGACATCCAAGATGAGGCTCTTTTCTCTATGTTATTTGCTGATAGTTTTAGTTCCTCTAATCGCAGTAGGAACAACAATGTTGTTAGTCAAAATAGAGTAGTATGTTGTGTTAAAGGGTTTTTGTTTAAGTGCTTTAGTTCGAGTATTTGTAAAAAAGGAAGATTTGGAGGAAATGTAATGTGTAAGATTATATTGGGTTTAAGATGAAACAGATAATGCTTTAAAAGGATCAAAAGATTTGATTTTTCTTGGACCTCTTAGAAGAGATAGTTTTGAATTTAGCACCGGTGATAAGTTTTTTTCTCTATTATCAATTGTTGATGACACTGATAAATTTGCAAATAGGAAGTGAAAGATGGGGAACTTTTCCATACATGTTTATTTGGTAATGATTCAGCTTCTTGGAAGCACCTTTTAAAACATTTGGTCATGGGGTTCAGGAATACTCATATCATATGGGCTTGGTTTAGGGACTGTTGTTTGTTCCTCTAGATATTCTTTGCTTGAGCTTCATTTCCTAATGGAGTAATTATTGGTGTGTTTTGTCACTGGTTCTGGGGGAAACCGAACAATCCGCTCCCAGTTTTTCTTATTATTCCTTCTGTATCATGGTCAACTGACATCAGTTAGTTTTGTAAGGCTTCCTTTATATGCAATACAACACTCACCTTTTTAGTGCCGATTACGCGTCTATAGAATACAAGTTGATCCAAATAATTTTAATTTTCAGGTGGAAAGTATAGTTCTAAGCATCATATCAATGCTTTCAAGTCCAAATGATGAATCTCCTGCGAATGTCGAGGCTGCTGTAAGTGTCAATGCATCTGATGATTGCTCTATGATTATTTTCATCACTGAATTTAGTTATATCTTTGTGCTTGTTTCTCTTGGGCATGGATTTCTCTATTTTTTTTTTTCCCCAAGAAATTTTTTTCTTTTTTTTTTTTCCCCTTTTTCTTATTAGTACGATAATTTATGTGAAGAATTTGTAAATTATTGTTCCTTGCATAAAATGTCAATCTAGGTGGAGTACAATTTTGAATTTTTTGGAAGAATCTTAAAGACACTCCAGAATAAGAGTTGTAACTTTTAAGATGTTCACAGGTGTTGCTTTCCTCTTGGAAGTAGCTGGTCATCTTAGTCTCTCAACTCTCTTTAAAATGGAATTCTTTGTTAACTGTAGTCTGGTTTGGTCTAGTAATGTTAACTCATTTCAACCTCATCTTTCATGACCATTGGAGTTCCTGTTTGTGATATTTGGAGATTCAGAGCCTTTTGCATGTTTATTTGTACCGTGGTTTGACAATCCAGTTTAGGTTTTTGATGTTTTTGTCAATAGCTTCTCTCTCTCGGAGTTTTTTCTTTTTTGGTTTTTGACAAGTTGCTTCTCTCTCTTTAAATGAAATGTCCAAGTAGTAGCATGGTTGACAGTCGGACGTGCACATTCTCTTCTACTAGTACTAGTGTTATAATCTGTGAAAATGAAGTTGATAGTCAAGTAACTAAAACAGAAGTACTCTGTAATTGTATGGATGTGCATTCTTGAGTTCATTGCTCCTTTCAGACCTACTTCCTAAGTGGATCACTGATTTCCCATTTTCCTTCGTTTTCTGATTGATTACCACAGAAGGAATGGAGAGAACAAAGGGACAACTTCAAGAAAAAAGTTAGTCGATGTGTAAGACGGTCACAAGAAATGATGTAAACTTTTGGCCCGATGCTGCTCCGTTATTTTGCTAGAAAACATATGTTGAAAGGAAGATTTGGCTTCTTTTTTTGGGTACCAAATGGTACAAACATGGTAATTCTCTAATGATAATATATTATGTTTTCTCAACGCCTCGTTTGTTTATTGCACATTATAATATAATAGCTCGACCAAGAATATTCACCGCGATATCTTCCTGACTTTTCTGATGCCAGATGTTTACCTGTTAACTTTGCATTTGTCAAGTGTCAATATTGAAACTCTCGACTTTATGTACCATATGCAAGGCACAGCTGATCAAAATTTTTGGTTAGCTATTTAATTCCTTGTGGGCAGTTCTATATCTAATGAATCCAATGAAAGGCAAACAGGACTTCCCTTGTTAAGAGGTTGTGTCATCCGAGTTTTAACTTCATCTGTGAATTTTTCTTTTATGGCATGTTTGTTTGATAGGGAGAATTGGACCTATGAATGAAGAAGTTTAGTCATGTCCCTATCAAACATGTGCTTACTCTTTGCCAGGCTGTGAAGAATTAGAAAAATACTCAGGGTCTCAATGTTCACACACGACCTTATTAGAATTTTTTTCTCAATAAAACAATAACTGCTACCATAGAGAAGCGTCATGACGTTTACTTAGCCAATGTTTAGATTTGGTTCTACCCGAACTTTTTTGGTTTGCCCCAACATTTCTCACTTGTCTGACTTTTGTTGAGTAGTGTTTGGATATCAAATGGACTTCTCCATAAGGTAATTTTAATGTGGCCGATTTCTTCCTAATTCACATCTTCGATTAAAGAACTTCTTTTGTAATTCCTTACACAATGATTCATGATTTTTACTTGCACAAGCAAATTGTTGATAAAACTCCAAAATGACATTTTTTTTCCTCTTCTTATCGTTCATAAAAGACAAGAAAAAATCTCACATTATGTGAAAATCAAGTCAAACCATTCAAATCTATTAAGTCTTTGTTATCAGTTCAAAGAACGTAAGATGCTCCTACCTTTTCAGGGTAAGAAGGGGTAGAGAAAATTCTTCGAGCCAATGTTTGAGCACAAAGTGCTACAGTGCTGAAGTAACTCATGTCATACTCTCAAATAAAGCTCGAACAACTCTTAAACAAAATGGTACCTGCACTCGAAACTCTAGATTCTTTCATCTCCACGTAAAGATAATTTCCTTTACTAATAAGTTCACCCACTCCGCCAAATACGGATAATCCTCCGTGGGCTTTGGCAATATCGTTAATCAATTCTATAATGAGTACTGTTTTACCAACTCTAGGTCTTCCAAATAGTCTGATTTTTCTCCTACGGAGATAAGGGGCTAAAAGATGTACTAATTCATGCTGCGGTCATGCACTATTTGAATAAAAATCCGTTTTTTGAAAGATTATGGCTTTCGTATTTTGGTGGGTCTCCGAAATCCTTTCAATGACATATGTTGTGTTGAAAGGATTATGAACCGGAGAAAATATACAAAAAAGAAATTTCTTTTCTATTAAATTAGTATTTAAAATAATATTATATTCATATTAGTTAGTGATCCCGGCTTAGTGAGTCCTTTCTTATGTGATGAACTGTTGGCGCCAATCCTACATATTGTCTTTGTAGAATGCCTTCTACCTACAAAGTACAAACGGTATTGCTCCATCAAGCTTTCACCCATTGCAGCCTTATGTAAGAGTCTTGGCCATGAGTTAAAGAAACAACAAGATCTTTCTTGTGTCCATTCCATGTGATTGGAAAATAAAGAAATGGTTAATATATTCAAGATAATTAGGTATTTACAAAATAATGTTTGAATTCACCATATTTCGTCAGATCCGGGGTGTGATAGGGTTCCGAATGATGAACTCGATATGGACAGTTCGAATAAGATTTTATTCTTGAACAATAATCCATATTTTGATTTATTTCATTTATTCCATGACCTGGAACAGGGGAAGGTACATGTTACACCACGATTTTGAATTAATTCGAATTAACAAAAGCAATGTCTCTTTGCATAATATGAATTCCAAACATTCATGATCTGGATGTGAATGAGTTTGCATATTAGAGGTGTAAAACCCAATTTTGAAGTAACCCGTTTCTAATCCAACACAATCCATTTTTAGGCATGTTGGGTTAAAATATCAAATTGATGTTAAGTCTATTCGCCTTATAAAATTATTTGGCTTTCTTGTTTTCTTAAGCTATAGGTTCGTGTGAACCGTAGGGTTGGGGGCTAGCCCGCGAGACATTTGTATCATGTTAGGTCGTGATTAAAGCGTGTCGAACTATTTGAGTTTGAACAAGCTGGTATATTTTGACACCTAGCCAAATAGTTTTTTTTATTTAAAAAAATATTTATCTAAGTTGACTTGCTAAGGATAAAATCGGAAATAACGCTGGTCAAGATAATCTAGAAAATCCACTTGACGACTTCCACGCAACTTTAGGGTTTCTTGGTAGAAAAGTAACAGATTTTAACAAAATATACACGATAGAAATGAGCGCGATCACTTTTAAGCTTTTGCTATGGACACCCTATATATGTATAAATCATAAATATGATTCAACATAAAGACAGTTGTATTTTTTATTAATTTCAATGTTAAACAATTAATTATTTTAAGTTTCAATGTTAAACACTTAATTATTTTAAGTTTCAATATTTAACACGAGGTGAGAGTAGTCAGTAGTGGCCTCATCTTTCTATTCGTGTACAAAATAATATATAGGAAATACTTTTGGTTACATTCGAGGAGATTGAGATGAAGACATAAACTTCTGGAATATGGGGTACAATAATAAATTTCTTTCAAACAGCGAGTCCAAATGTAACTGGGAGCTTGAAAGATATTACACTCTGTGTATGATGACGAGAACTATGACTAGAACAAATGAAATGTACCTCGGGCCTCTAGACGGAGAAAATTTAGTTTATTTTTTGCAACTTTAACTAGAGGTCAGGGTCGTGTTCTCTCGAACTTGTTGTCCTCTGTCAATATATTTTTGACACGCCGACACATTACTTCTACTTAGTAAATGAAAATGTGTCAAGTTAGATTATGTCGATGTATCAAAAATATGTTAGAGAGACCTTTAAAGAAATTAACAATGAAAACACTAGATCTCAACTCGTATAAGTGTAAAG
Organism: Forsythia suspensa; assembly: GCA_023638005.1. Classification (NCBI taxonomy): domain Eukaryota; kingdom Viridiplantae; phylum Streptophyta; class Magnoliopsida; order Lamiales; family Oleaceae; genus Forsythia; species Forsythia suspensa. The sequence continues at coordinate 35,143,408 of CM042666.1, forward strand.
CAGGTCATACCAAATAGCCGTAGACGACCTATGAATTTTTCGGGACGAAGTCTACACTTTACACCCATAGGTATAAGAAAACAGTAGATTACCATCCACACCTACTTGAATCCCCAAATTAGAAAAGATGACACGTGTGTTTATGTATGATGTCTTATAAAAACCAAAAAACCAGGCGTGTAGATAAAAGATTAGGAAATGTAGGTCACCTCTCATATCTATCCATCACCACAATTTTTCTATTTCTCATTTAACAAAACACCAAATAATCCAACCTATAAACCCTACCTTATGTCAATATATACATATAAAAACACACATTAATTTCCATATATACACAGACCAAGTACAAGTAACCTACTTGTAACCTGCATCTGCCATGGATTTCCTTTAAACCTTTCCTCTTTCTGTTTGTCTCTTCAATCTCTTTTCAATCTATATATACACACGCATAAAAATCTTGCATATACGGATTATATAATATAATATATAAAAGGGATGTCCAGAGTAGTTGCAGAGAATTTATCCCCTTCACCGGCGAGAGATAGCGTTCCGTTTTTTGATAGGAGGGAGGCTATGGAGATGGGAGGAGTTGGTGCCGCTACATCGCCTACGTTGGGCCATCTTTTGAAAGTTGTTGGAGATATGCGGAAGGAGGTTACCGGCGATGAGACTCCGGCGCACCAAGCGCTTGAAATGAGAGAAAATGGGATGGAGCCACGGTCACTTCCGTTTGTTCTGTCGTTCAGCAATCTCACCTACAGTGTCAAAGTCCCTCGGAAGATGTCGTGGCCCACGTTATTCCGGGGACGGAACGCCGCCACAGCTGCTGACCCAGTTACCGGAGAGACCTTTTTTACGAGAACGAAGGCTCTTCTCAATGATATCTCCGGCGAAGCTCGCGACGGCGAAATCATGGCCGTCATGGGGGCATCTGGTTCGGGAAAATCAACTCTGATCGATGCTTTAGCAAATCGCATGGCCAAAGAAAGTTTACAGGGTACAGTCTCACTCAATGGCGAGCAGTTGGAATCCAGTTTACTGAAAGTCATATCCGCCTATGTAATGCAAGACGATCTTTTATTCCCGATGCTCACTGTTGAAGAAACTCTCATGTTTGCTGCTGAATTCAGACTCCGCTTTTTGCTATGGATACCCTATATATGTATAAATCATAAATATGATTCAACATAAAAGACAGTTGTATTTTTTATTAATTTCAATGTAAAACAATTAATTATTTTGAGTTTCAATGTTAAACACTTAATTATTTTAAGTTTCAATATTTAACATCAGAGGTGAGAGAAGTCAGTAGTGGCCTCATCTTTCTATTCGTGTACAAAAATAATATATAGGAAATACTTTTAGTTTACATTCGGCGGCATTGAGATAAAGGCGTAAACTTCCGGAATACGGCAGTCTGAACAATAAATTTCTTCAAGCAACAAATTCAAACGTATTTGGGAGCTTGAAAGATATTACACTGCACGGTTTGATAGCGAACTACGACCGTAACAAATTTAATGTGCGCAAGACTTCTGCAGCTTATAAAATTTAGTTTATTTTTGCAATTTTAACTGTGGCGGCCGGAGTCGCTGCTCTCTCTAACTTGTTGCCACTCTGTCGATATATTTTGGACCACCGTGAAACAATATTACTTCTATACTTAAGAAACGAAAATGCCACAGATTAGAATATGTCGGTATATCAAAAATATGTTAGAAGAGACTCTTCAAAGAAATTAACAATGAAAACACTAGATCTCCAACTCGTATAAAGTGTAAAAGCGGGTCATACCAAATAGCTGTAGAGCGACCTATGAATTTTTCGGGACGAAATTCACACTTTACACCACCCATAGGTATAAAGTGAAAACAGTGAATTACCGTCCACACCTACTTGAATCCCCAAATTAGAAAAAAGATGACACGTGTGTTTATGTATGATGTCTTATAAAAACCAGACGTGTAGATAAAAGATTAGGGAATGTAGGTCACCCTCTCATATCTATCCAACAATTACAATTTTTCTATTTCTCATTTAACAAAAACACCAAATAATCCAACCTATAAACTTCCCACCTTATGTCAATATATACATATAAAAACACACACTAATTTCCCTATATACATTGCATTCAAGTACAAGTAACCCATTTGTAACCTGCATCTATACATGAGTTCCTTTAAACCTTTCTCCTCTTTCTGTTTGTCTCTTCAATCTCTTGCTACCCTATATACTTTTGCGCTTAAAAATCTTGCATATACAAGTTATATAATATAATATATAAAAGGGATGTCCAGAGAAGTTGTAGAGAATTTATCCTTCACCGGCTTGAGAAGATAGCGTTCCGTTTTTTTGATAGGAGGAGGCCATGGAGATGGGAGGAGTTGGTGCCGCCACATCGCCCACGTTGGGCCATCTTTTGAAAAGTTGTTGGAGATATGCGGAAGGAGGTTTTCGGCGATGAGACTCCGGCGCACCAAGCGCTTGAAATGAGAGAAAATGGGATGGAGCCACCGGTCACTGCCGTTCGTTCTGTCGTTCAACAATCTCACCTGCATTCGAAGTCACCGGAAGATGTCGTGGCCCACGTTATTCGAGGGATCGGAACGCCGCCACAGCTGCTGACCCAGTTACCGGAGAGACCTTTTTACGAGAACGAAGGCTCTTCTCAATGATATCTCCGGCGAAGCGTCACGACGGCGAAATCATATACCGTCGTAGGGGAGGCATCTGGTTCGGGAAAATCAACTCCTGATCGATGCTTTAGCAAATCGCATAGCCAAAGAAAGTTTACAGGGTACAGTCTCACTCAACGGCGAGCAATTGGAATCCAGTTTACTGAAGATCCTTATCCGCCCGCGTAATGCAAGACGATCTTTTATTCCCGATACTCACTGTTGAAGAAACTCTCATGTTTGCTGCTGAATTCAGACTCCCCAGAAGTCTCTCCAAATCCAAGAAAAAAATGCGAGTCCAAGCTTTAATCGATCAGCTAGGCCTCCGGAATGCTGCGAAAACGGTCATCGGAGACGAAGGCCACCGCGGGGTCTCTGGGGGTGAACGTCGGAGAGTTTCCATCGGAACTGATATTATTCATGATCCCATTTTGCTGTTTCTTGATGAGCCAACTTCAGGGCTTGATTCCACCAGTGCTTACATGGTGGTGAAGGTTTTACAGAGAATTGCTCAGAGTGGAAGTATAGTTATCATGTCGATACACCAGCCCAGTTACCGGATTCTTGGTTTGTTGGATCGAATGATCTTTTTGTCACGAGGACACACTGTTTACAGTGGTTCTCCATCAAATCTGCCACTGTTTTTCTCAGATTTCGGGCACCCAATACCAGACAATGAGAATCGGACAGAGTTTGCACTTGATCTGATTCGGGAACTCGAAGGCTCCCCCGGTGGAACCAAAAGTTTGGTTGAATTCAACAAAACTTGGCAGACAATGAAAAGATCAGGCAATCCTAATTCGGAAACAACAACGTTAATGTCAACATATGGTTTATCATTAAAAGAAGCAATCAGTGCAAGTATTTCCAGAGGTAAGTTGGTTTCTGGTGCTACAAATGATGCCACTTCTACGTCCCTTGTTCCTACATTCGCAAACCCGTTATGGATCGAATTGGCCGTGTTGTCGAACAGATCCTTCACAAACACCCGCCGGATGCCGGAGCTTTTTGGCATCCGACTCGGGGCAGTTTTAGTCACCGGATTTATTCTAGCCACCATGTTTTGGCACCTCGATAATTCCCCAAAAGGGGTTCAAGAAAGACTCGGATTCTTCGCATTCGCCATGTCTACAACATTCTACACTTGTGCCGATGCTTTGCCTGTTTTCCTCCAAGAAAGGTACATTTTCATGAGAGAAACTGCATACAATGCTTACAGAAGATCCTCCTACGTTTTATCCCATTCCTTAGTAGCATTGCCTTCTTTATTATTCCTTTCTTTAGCCTTCTCCGCAACCACTTTCTGGGCCGTCGGCCTCGACGGTGGATCATCAGGGTTCTTCTTCTACTTCTTAATAATCTTTGCCTCATTCTGGGCTGGAAGTTCCTTCGTCACTTTCCTCTCCGGCGTCGTTCCTCACGTAATGCTCGGTTACACCATTGTCGTCGCAATCTTAGCCTACTTTCTTCTATTCAGTGGCTTCTTCATTAACCGGGATAGAATTCCACCTTACTGGATTTGGTTTCACTACATATCCCTCGTCAAATACCCATATGAAGCAGTTCTACAGAACGAATTTGAAGATCCCACAAAGTGTTTCGTCCGGGGAGTTCAGATTTTCGACAATACACCGTTGGCCGCCGTGCCGTTGGCTTTGAAGGAGAAGCTTCTGAACGGATTAAGCAGTTCTCTGGGGATGAAGATTACAAGCACCACCTGTGTAACTACAGGTACTGATATATTGCAGCAGGAAGGGATTACTGATTTGAGCAAATGGGATTGCTTGTGGATTACAATTGCATGGGGATTCTTCTTTAGGATTCTCTTCTACTTCTCTTTGTTGCTGGGAAGCAAGAACAAGAGAAGGTAATTAATTATTAACTACAGAATATAAATATTAAGCATGTTGCTTCGTGTTTTTACTTTTTATTTGTACTCTGTTCTATATTACTTTATAATGCAATTGAATTTTGTCACTCTTCCAATATTGGGTCGATTGATAGTACTAAGAAACAAAGTTAAAATCTAGGTAGTATTCGGAATTTTGAATTTTGACGTAATTTTTTTCTGATCTAAAATAAATGTATTCACATAATTTTTCAACATAGCATCCTATCATATTAAAACGCCTTAACATTTTTCATTTACGGTGCATTTATGGTTTTTTTTGTTGAAAAAGTCGTGCACTTGAAAATAATTTATTTTCAAGAATAAAAATTTTGTTGTAATTGTCATGTTGTATTTAATCATCGTCATGACCCAGCGAAGGGCATGACTAGCTAGCCAGGGTCGAGAAGCAATAGCGGTATAGAGGTGCACACTTGGAAGGGTAACAATGTTGTTACATTTAAAGTTCTAAAGGTGTTGTGATTAACTCTCTTCAAAACTCTCTTCAAAGCTAAGGGCATTTAATTCACATTTAAATGAATTTTTAAATATTCATATAAATTTAGTTTTCTTCAACTCCGATTCTGAGTAAAATCCATTAAAACTTAGATCTCCTCAACTTGAATTTTAATACTCTTTAGAAATTTAGATATTTCTCAATAATGAGTGGATTTATAAAATTTTTATTAATCATGGATTTTAAGAAAATTTAATAGGATTTGAAACCATCAGTATAAATACCAATTTTTTTTTTTTTTTTTTGACAATTTTAGCCTTAACTCTCAAAATTTTAATTGACCTCTCTCTCAAATCTTTCACCTTTCATTTACGATTCGGTTGGAAAATCTTTTGCACTAATTGACTTCTCTTCTCTCTCTCTTCCATCTCTCTCCCTCATCAAACTTGTTACATTTCACGTACAATTTTGTTGGAAACTTTTGGACCAATTGACTTCCTTTTGTCTCTCTCTCTCAAACATTTTATATAAGATTTTTGCTGCAAATTTTTGTACTAATTTGTAATTCTTTTCACATCCTTATTCTATTTTCAAGGTTAATTATACTAATGAATCCCCTATTTTTCGCATTTGTAACGGCTTCATCGATTCAATTTTAGCAAATATCATCCACATTCTTTTCATTTGCTCAAGGCGTATGAATCCCAAATGACTATTTTTCGACAATTTTACCCCAAATTAAATAAATTCAAAATGATAGAAAAAAAAAATAAAAAAAATTAAGCAGTTGAACCACAACCTTTCAAAAGTATAACAAATCTAAAACCTTTATATTATTCAAAAAATAAATAAATAAATAAAATCCAACTTCTTCTTTCCAACCTACGCCCACACCTACATATTCATGGTTCTCCACAAAGAACAAGATCGGGCGTGTGGCTCATACAAACAAGCCGGGTTGTTGGAGAATGTCTGGATTCTTTTCGATCGAAACAAACAATGAAATGTAGGAGAATGGTAAGTGTACTAACATTGCAGGAGGACTATGGTCGCTTGATGAAAAGTCCCGGAGATTCAATGGCCGGCATCAACTGAAAGCAGGAAAGATCAAAATCGCTGGAAAGCATAACATGATCGCCCTATCTAACTAACACACATTTTCGTACTCAAACTGTAGACGATTCTCAACATGTGGGGGTATCTGGGAAGGTCGCTTAAAACCCCCACCGTGATAAAACCCCGAAAAATAAAACAAAAAGATTCTTTATTATTCGAATAAAAAGTCACAAATTGTAATACAAGGTGCAATGTTTGATGCGTTATCTTCGAACTATTAGATTTTAGATTATTCTTTCTTCTTTCTTAACGTACCAAGTAAGTTTCAATTCATTGCCATTACAAAGATTATTTTACTTAAATAGGGGTAAGAATTTTATGGAAAACTTAATTATTTTGAATAATATAAAAGGGTTTATGATTTATTTGTACTTTGAAAAATGTGTTAGAGATTCAATCGCACCTTTTTTATTGTATTTTCTTTTTCATCATTTGAATTTATTTAACAAAGAAATCACAAAGAATTGTCAAAATAAATACGCAGTAAGCATGTTGCTTCGTGTTTTACTTTTTATTTGTACTCTGTTCTATATTACTTTATAATGCAATTGGACTTTGTCACTCTTCCAATATTGGGTCGATTGGATAGTACTAAGAAACAAAGTTAAAATCTCGTGTATTCTAATTTTGAATTTTGATGTGAATTTTTTCTGATCTAAAATAAATGTATTCACATAATTTTTCAACATAGCATCCTATCATATTAAACGTCTTAACATTTTCATTTACGGTGCATTTATGGTTTTTTTTTTTTGTTGAAAAATTCGTACTTGAAATAATTTATTTTCAAGAATAAAAATTTTGTTGTAATTGTCATGTTGTATTTAATCATCGTCATGACCTAGCGAAGGGCATGACTAGCTAGCTAGGTCGAGAAGCAATAGCAGTATGAGGTGCACACTTGGAAGGGTAACAATGTTGTTATATTTAAAGTTCTAAGGTGTTGTGATTAACTTCGTCTCAAAACTCTCTTCAAGTTAAGGGGTGTCTTCAATTCACATTTTAATGAATTTTAAATATTCATATAAATTTAGTTTTCTTCAACTCAGATTCTAGTAAAATCTATTAAAACTTAGATCTCCTCAACTTGAATTTTAATACTCTTTAGAAATTTAGATATTTTCAATAACTAGTGGATTTCGAAATTTTTTATTAATTTGATGGATTTTAAGAAATTTTAATAGATTTGAAACCATCAGTATAAATACCAATTTTTTTTTGACAATTTTAGCCTTAACTCTCAAAATTTTAATTGACCTCTCTCTCTCTCTCTCTCTCAAATCTTTCACCTTTCATTTACGATTCGGTTGGAAAATCTTTTGTACCAATTGACTTCTCTTTTTCTCTCTCTTTTCCATCTCTTTCCCTCTATCAAACTTGTTACATTTCACGTACAATTTTGTTGGAAACTTTTTGGACCAATTGACTTCCCTTTTTGTCTCTTTCTCTCAAACATTTCACATAAGATTTTGCTGCAAATTCTTTTGTACTAATTTGTAATTCTTCACATCCTTATTCTATTTTGGGTTAATTATACTAATGGTCCTCATTTTTTCAGATTTGTAACGATTTCATTCAATTTTTTAGCAAATATCATCCACATCCTTTCATTTGTTCGCACAGATGGTCCCCAAATGACTATTTTGACAATTCTTTGACAATTTTACCCCCGAATTAAATAAATTCAAATGATAGAAAAAGGAAAAAATGATAAAAAAATTACAATTGAACCCCTAACCTTTTCAAAAGTATAAATAAATCTTAAACCTTTTATATTATTCAAAAAATAAATAAATAAATAAAATCCAACTTCTTCTTCTCCAACCTACCCCCACACCTACATATTCATGGTTCTCCACAAAAGAACAAGATCAAGGACCGGCTCGCCCACAAACAACTGGGTTGTTGGAGAATGTCTGGATCTTTTTGACCGAAACAAACAATCCGAAATGTAGGAGAATGGTGTAAGTGTCTGCGGTGTTGTTGGTGAGGGCGGTGGGTCGTCGATGAAAAGTCCGGAGATTCAATGGTCGGTATTGAATTTGAGCGAGAGGAAAGATCAAAATCGGTGAGCATAATATGATCGTCCTATCTAACTAACACATTTTCGCACTTCAAATCCAGCAGATGATTCTCAACATGTGGGGGTATTCCAAAGTCTTTGCTAAAACCTCAAATTGCATAAAACCTGGAAAAATAAACCAAAAAAAGATTCTTTGTTATTTGGAACAAAGTCACAAATTGTACAGTGCAATGTTTGATGCGTTATTCTGAACTAGATTTTAGATTATTCTTCTTCTTTCTTAATGCAGTGAAGTAAGTTTCAATTCATTGCCATTACAGTATTATTTTACTTAAATAGGGTAAGAATTTTATGGAAAACTTAATTATTTTGAATAATATAAAAGGTTTATGATTTATTTGTACTTTTGAAAATGTTAGAGGTTCAATTGCAATTTTTTTATTGTATTTTCTTTTTTCTATCATTTGAATTTATTTAAGTCAGGGGCAAAATTGTCAAAGAATTGTCAAAATAGTCATTTGGGGATCATCTGTGCGAATGAATGAAAAGATAAGGATGATATTTGCTAAAAAATTGAATAATGATAAAATCGTTACAAACCTGAAAGAATGGAGACCATTAGTGTAATTAACCCTTCTATTTTTCTCCAAATGTTACCCAAATTTCCAACTTTATGATTTTTTTCTTTTAAATGTCAAAGTTGCGAGTTTCTTTTAATATCCGATAATGTTATGGATTTTATTTTCTAATCACAATGTTAGAATATTTCTTTTTTGTGTAATCTAGTCAGAAGTTATACTATTTTCTTATTTTTTTTATTTTTTTTTAAAAATTCATATTCAATTTGTGTATAATGAATGATTAAAGTAAAAAAAAAAAAAAAATCACATCGTACGAATTCTATTAATTTCTATAATTTAGAATTATATTAAAAGTAATAAATGTTTAGTTACTCATTTCATTTGTAATATTTAAAAGATAAATTATTCATATCAATAAATCATGAATTAGTTCTCTCTCTCTCTCTCTCTCTCTCTCTCTCTCTCTCTCTCTCTCTCTCTCTCTTCTGTTATTAGTCTAGTTTTTTAACAAAGAAAATTGTGCGCTTTTGTTGAGAGTTGACATGTCAACATTAATTTTAGAGCAAGTTGCTCGTCCATGTATAATTTGGTTTTAAAAAAAAAATAGACTTGAAATTGTATTGTAAAATTTTAAAAATTTCTCCTAATTTCTGGTTGACAAGTTGCTTTTATGAATTGAAGAGGTAAATGCACAATTTATATATATAAAAAAGCACAAATCCATTAGAATCAATGAAATCCATGAGACTATTAAAACCTATAATATATAAATATATTGAAAACTTATAAAATCTATCATATTCTATTAAAATTCATGAAATTTATAAAAATAATAAATATTAAGAAATTTATACAATCTGAGTTGAAGACACCTCGTTAATCTCAAGTTTCAATTCCTTTATGATATTATATTCGAGGCTATTTGGCTAAGATTAAAATAAGTTACTTTGTTAAAAAGTAAGTTGAGACTTACTTTTTTTTTTTTTAATAAAATTAAGTTTTATTAGTAGAAGATGCAATATTTGAGATTACTTTTGATAAAATAAGTAAACTTCAAAACGTATAACTAATAATGCTCGCGTACCCATGGCTCAACGAGTTTCATGAAAGTCAGCAATGGAACAATATTGGCTCCTTGAAGCACAACTATTTACGCACTTATAGGTAAGAGTATCTTGCCTTTGCGTTCCCAAATTAATCAATCTAAAAATGAATTTATTATGTGTTACTAGTTTAATTTTAGTTTCATACCCCTTAGACAATATGTTAATTTTATCTAAGACAATAAATTCATTATTATAGTTATTTTAAAAGAAAAAAAATTAATATTTATTAAATCTCTAAATTTATAATATTAAAAAATAAATTTGATATTTCAATGGCCAAGAAAAAAAATAGAATGTTTTAACGTGAATGATTGATGAAACTTTATTAGTATAGAATACGATATAGAAAAGCAACAAATTTAGGACAAAAAAGATATTAATTTTATAGGTAATTAGCACATTTCGACCATATCTTATGAGTCTACTGCACAAATCGTCCATATCGTTTGAATTTTGGTATTTGAGTCCTTAAATCCACAATTCTTTGTGCAAAAGATTCCCACCGTCCAAATCTGTCAACTTTTACCGTTAAATTAACGCGTATAGTACATTCTCTCAATTTCTGAAGGTCAATTTCATCAAATCACAAATTATACTGTTCCTCAACACACACACACACACACACACACTGTTACAACCTCTTATTCTTCATCTCCATCACTCTCTCTCTTTACGTAATTCTGTCTCTAAGAAGCTCAAATTCCACTAATCCATGGCTCTTCACTACCTTCTCTGTGGGGTTCGAGTCATCAAGCACAATATTTAATGGGAGAAATTGCAGTTTTTCAATCACAAGATATTTTGAAGAATCAATCCAATCGTAGACATTGTCATAATTTAATCAAACCGCCTATGAGATCCAGGAAACCCTTTAAAACTTTGGTTGTCTCTAACCCTAACCCTAACCCTAGCACTATTCCAGCTAAAGTCAGTCGCCGAAAAAGGCGTTCTGCTAGTAGCAGGAATTCATCCAATTCACCCTCAAAGAATGACAGCAAGAATATGATTTTGGGGAAAGTCAAGATTTTAAAACATGGCGAAGCTTTGACTGATGGAACGAAGTCGTTGGTACTTAAGAAAGAGGAGAACTCGAAAATCGTAGCGGCCGCTCCAAGGATTTGGCGGTTCCTACCTCAGCTGGTTTGCTGGGTCCATTGCCAAGATGTTATCGAAACAAATGGAGACTTGCGATTTCTACGCTGGGTCGACTTACTTTACATCGCCTTCCCCGAGCTCTCTTCCTCTACCATCGTTTTGCAAAAAGAAAAGCCTTGACATCAACAACAATGATGTCACATGTGATTTGGAACGGACCCTCATGCTCGATATTGATCGTGAGCTCGGTTTGGGGAACAAGATAATTTGTGATTTGACGAAATTGCTTTTTAGAAATTGATAGAGTGCACTGTACGCGTTAATTTAACGGCAAAAGTTGATAGATTTGGACGGTAAGGACCTTTTGTGCAAAGAATGGTGGATTTAAGGACCCAAATGTCAAAATTCAAATTTGCGCAATAGACTCAATGGATAGAGACGAAAATATACTAATTACCATAATTTTATTCATGCAACTTAAAATTAACATTATTAATGATGGATAATTGGATAAGTTAAAAACACATCTGAGAAGCTATCATTTTACTAATTTTCAAAATCTTATGCGAGATGATATATATTATTTAATTATATGTTCTTTTTAAATTTATCAAACTCCTAAAATAACTGTAATTATGGATTTATAAACAATATTAAATAGAGACTAAGAAATAGTTAGGTGACTGTGACGTATTACTGGTCTTCAATAATATATACTAGGCAAACTTTACTAGTTTTATATATTTGTTGTTGTCAAAAAAATGCAGATAATTTGTTTTTAAAGTAAGACCTCATTGACAAAAGAAACAAAATATTTATACTTTTAAACAAGATATTGAACTGAATAAGACATTATCATAAATATAATGTTAGCTAATTTTTAGTAATATACAATACACTTAAATAAGTGTAACTTCTTTTCTTGAAGAAAATTTATAAAATGTTTCGTGTATTGTGAGATTTTCTTAGTTTTAGGCTTTTAGCTAATTGGACTTTGTGTGTTTTAGAATATATTCCATAGACAAACCCCATGCCTCAAGCTACCACACAAAATTCAAAAAGCTAAGCATGTTCTGGTTTCGTGTTTGTCTGAAAAGACAATTAATCTTCTTAGTTTTCCCTTCTTTTAATAATTTTTAAATCTCTTTTTTCATGTTACGTATGATGATACTTATTTCTATAATGACCAGGAGCCCCATTTAAGCGTTTGAGGAGGTTTGTCCAATCATTTGACAAAAATCGAGTCATATTCGTTTCACTAATTTTTTGAAAACAGTTCGAGCATAACTCTCTTTGTAAAGTGTTTGAGACGGTGTATTGTATTGTTGCCTAAATTGAATCAAATTTATATTGTATATGGGGCATGCACTAAATTAAGTGTAAGCATCACTTGAAGGAGATATAAATCACTAATCCTTATTTTATCCCACGTTTTGACAAAACAGAAAAAGATATATTTTAACATAATTAAACGAGTTTCTTAAAATTTCTTACCAACCGTGAATATTTAATGCTTCATTTAAATTATGAATTATTAAATCTAAAGTAATTATATCAACGTTATGCACCACATTCTAATTGTATTAAAAGTTTTTAATTTTTATTTATTATTACATTTATGTTTTTATTTTTTTTCGACGCATTCTTATCATCAATATTCTATTAATAATTATCACATATTGTCCTTGATCACAAGCGTTCTATAAAACAAGGAACAAATATTTAGTAGCACTTTTTGTATTTGTTATTTTTTTGCTTATTTAAAAATACCAAGGACAAAGAAGTCTTTATACTCCCTCTTAACAGAAATTTTAGACAAAAATCGTCATTAGGGACAAGATGTTCTAATTAATAGAAGATTAGGAATACAAATATGAAAAAATTATGACGAAAAAAATATGACAATAAATAAAGGTGAATGCTACTAAAATATGACTTATAAGAAACTGTGATATTATATAACTACCCTAATGGTCCGTTTGGTATACGGTCAATGAATAAAGATAATTGAAAAATTTATTTTATTTTATTTGTGCAAAATTGATGTATAGATACATTTTTATCAAGACAACAATTTAAACAAAAAATGAAGATAAATTTTGTCTTTGGAAAAAGAATCCGGATAAATATTTAAAAAAGACAAACGTATTCTTTATAATATAGAAAAAAAATCTTTTTTTGAACATTCATGTCCTATGACAGTTATCACCTCCATTGCTCTATCCTTTTTTTATTTAAATTTTTTTGTTTAAATAAGAATAATGGTATAATTATTATTATTTTTTCGAAAAATTAGTTTTATAATAGTAACTTTTTCTTTCTTATATCTAGCTAAACCAAACAGAATAATAATAAATATGTTATTCGAATAACTATTATCTAAATAAACAATTTTATTTACAAATCAAATAGACCCCAACTCTAAACTTATATACAATTTTTTGTTAATCTTGAATTGACTTATGGGGCCCGTGACCGAGGAGGAGGTTGCATTCGGTATTTCGGTGGACTTATTTATATCAATAAATTACAACACTAGATATTGGAAATAATAATAAATATTTAAAGTGTGTCACTTTAACTAAAATAAAAGGTTTAGCTGAAGAAACTAACATTTGTAGGTGCATTGGCGGTGCAGAAAAGTGCTTAGAAGCAATTACGTTTAAGCAAATTTTGAAAAATAAGTTTAAACCACAATTGATTAAGCCTAAAATTAAGCAAATTTACTTTGTTAAGAGTCATTGCTTTTAAAATATCAAACTTCGTGTACTTTTAAAGAGAGCTTAACACATTTCGAAAACAAATATACTTTAAAAGTAAGTTTTAATTAAAGCTATAAACACGTATGGTGTATGGTTAAGTTTAGAAGTTATTTTTAAATACACCTACTTTATTTTTTTAATTTTTTTTATGATTCAGGTATTCAAGCTTCGTCTGACTAATTCTGAGGAGTGGCAGCTTTCCCCTGGTTCGTACACCTACTTTATTTTAAGTTTAGCAAACATGATCTTAGTCTTACCTTTTTAAAAAATTAAAATAATTTTAAAATTATATATTTTACGGTTGAATGTTGTCAAAGCGTTTTTCCGTATTGTAGACGTCATCTGTTCCATTAATTTTATACAATGAAGACTACCAAAGTAATTGGTGGGATAAATTTTCAAAGTTAAGTAACAATAATAAACGCAAAAAGATTAAATGACCATTTGCGAACATGCACGTAAGTAATTAGTTTTTTTTTTTTTTTTACTTAAGTAAAAAAGTAACTTATCTAAGAATATTTAAGAAATAGAAATTTTAGTTAAATTTATATATAGAGAATGAGTTGTGGGCGACCAACCTACTCCAACAGCATGGGGTAAAATACTGAATAGTCTTAGTCTTACCTAAATTCACCTTCCCACGACCTACTAAAGGGAATTCCAAAAATTAGACAAATTGTTTTATTAAGTTTAGCTGTGCAAGTTAGGTAAACTATTTGTTAGAGTTTATAAGTATATTTAAGTTGGTTAAATATTATTTTATTTATATATTTTGTAGAACCTATAACTTTTATCTATTTTTTATCCATACATTTGATAGAATTCACTACTTATAAACGACAAATTTTTTTTTTTTATTACCAAATAAGTACCATAACTCTAGCCATATTTAAGATATGTACCAATTAGCCGGGGTAATATCAGTCACGGCTAGTCCTAATATTTTGGGTGCCATGTACGTCAATTTAAAATGGTGTCCATTTCATTTAATTGAGAAACATATTAAGAAATATTAAATTATATTTCAATACTAATATTTCATTGCAAAATGTGACATTTAAATAATTGTTTATTTTTACACGTTATTAAAAAGAAAAGTACAAGTAAAAACTCAAAATAGTTTTACTTTTTGTAAATTCCTGATAAAGTTTTAGATTAGAACTAAAATTGTAATTTCAAAAAGTTGAGACGTGTAACATGTTCTAAAATAGTGGATTTATTTATCAGTGGCATGGGGGCCATGAATGTTTTCCTTAAGGGTTCACCATGCTATATCCAATATTAATCAATATTTTAATCGTCTTACATGTTAACTGTCTTGAACTGCGAAACGTTCAATGCAATATTCCGACATTCAACAAACTTTCATCAACATCATAACATTAAAGTGAACTTTGTGTTTTTTGTTAATTTTTTTTTTTTTTTACAATTTCAGATTAATTTTAGTAACAATCTATTCAACTCCTTTTCTAAGTTGTTTTCTATCCAGATTTAAAACTAACAAATATGTTTCATTTGAAATATAGGATCGATTTTCATTTCAATAGCAATTTCTTTAGCAATATTTATAGCATCATTTGATCCAGTATTCCTATACTTTTTGGGAAAAAAAACAATCTGATTGACTGATTTAATAAGAGATTAAGATTTAAGAATATAAATAAGACATTAGACATAAATAGTGAATTTACCTTTTAATCAAGTGATTAGTGAATATTGATACTTCTTCAAAGTATTTCAACAAGAAATCAACTAATCGGGAAGTACTCGGCCCTAGGCGACCAAGCAACCGCCTAGGGCCCCAAACCCATGCAGGCCCAATTTTGACCCTTTTTTTGTTTTTGTTTTGTTTTTTGTTTTGTTTTTTGTTTTTGTTTTTAAGTAAAGATCAACCTATTTAAATATGAAATAAGTCTAAATAGAAAATAAATTCAAATCTAACATACATTATCCATCTTAATCTAGTTATTAAATTGTAGACCGTGCAATTTTCTTTTTAAACCTCATTTTAGACATTTTTATCTTGAATAAAAACGATTTTCCAAATTGTTAGGATTTGAAAAATAAATAAAAGGGTAAAGAATAAAGAACACAAGGATTTATATAGTCCTATAAAAAATGATGATTTTTGTTTACAATAGATTAGTCCTATATATAATAACATAATGAAAGTTTTTTAATTATAATGAAACTCTAAGGCAAAATTTCGAAAAACACCCTTACTTAAGAAAATACAAATACAGATACCTTTGAGGGCGCCGCCTGAAGCCCCGGGGGGGCCACCCGCCCCTTCCAACCCCCCCACGGCCACTACCTTACTGCAAGGTCGATCCGCGTTCAAATTCTGCGTGGCGCAACATATTAGACTCCATTTTAACACAAATTCCAATCATTTTTTAATTGTCTCTCAAAAATTTATAATTTAAAAATATCTCAATATATTAAGGGCCCCATTTTTATTTTCGCCTAAGGCCCCCCAAATCTCAGGGCCGGCCCTGCAACTAATCAAGAATAATAAGAACTTAAGAAGTCAAACTGTCATAGATGGATCCCTTTGCCCTTTAAGAAATGAGACAGAGAATTGAGAGGTGAAATGAAAAGTCCATTTGCTTATTGAGAAATGATAATTGAGATTTGAGATTTGCTTAATCTAGTAATTGCTTTGTAGCTTTGTCTTTTTCCACTTTGGAAAATGAACAAAAATTAAAGGTTTATTTTTAAATTTGCTTTTGCCATTGGAAAATGGAAAAGACTAAGTGATTATGATTGTGAATTTGTGATTAACTTTGGTTTGTATTTTGACTTTTGTAATATATGCAAATGGCAAAGATCTCTTGTCAACTTCTTCTAGGTTGTAGCCTTTTTTATTTTTTTATTTTATAATAAAAACTAATCTAAATTTTAAACAAAAAAAAAGTTAAAAATGTAATAACACAATTTTTTGGTTCCTTGTTAAAAAAAATTTAGTGCCTAACCATTTTTTTTAAAGTGCCCCTACAACAAAATTTTTTTGTGCCCCCTATAATATTGATACCCTATGTGGTTTGTAACGACCCGAAAATTTGTATTTTCAATTTAAATATGAAAAATAAAATAAATCGAGAAATTTAGTTGAGTTGTCCCAAAAAATACTTCAAAAGTCGTAACACCTAGAATTTAATTTAAATCCGAAAAATAAAAGGGGAAAATCAGCTTTAATGAGTTATGAAGGGACTAATATAAATTTATTTAAGATTTAATAGCTTATGATAGGACTGGATTGGTTAAAAGTGAAAAGTTGGGTGGGAACCCAAAAAGAGAAAGTAAAGTTTTAAGCCTTTTTAGATAAGTCAAACACCCATCTTTGGAGTGATCGTATGAATTATGTATTGGTCGAAATTCTACGACTCTTACGGTATTGCGAAGTACACAACCTTCGAAATGGTACCAAATACACCTACATTCGACCCCTAAAAATTATGCCAAAAATGTTCCAGGAAAATAGTTATGAGATGTTCGGGTAGTCATTTTTAGAATGATGTTTTATCCACTGTGGTGGTCATTTTCTATGATTCAAAGTACATTGCGAAGATCTCCGTGAGATCTTCGAGACGGTATAAGAGATGTCGAAAGATAAGCTTGCATCGACCTTCAAAACCTAACTCAAAAACGGGTTCAGAAAGTTAGAAATCTACCAATAATTGGGGTTTCTATATTAATTATCCTATGAGCTATCCCTTATGTCTTTATTACACTCTTCAAAACTATGAGCAGTTGGAAACGCCTTAAATGAAGGCCAGCAAGGAAATCTTCAGCAAATCTCTCCAACTTTTCATATGTCACTTTGGGGATAGATGCAATCATGAGGAGGGGGTTAAATTCTCCCTATAAATACCCCTCCAACTCAAGGCACCACTTGCCACTTTTCTTCACTCTAATCACTATAACACTTTCACACACTATCTAACATTAAAGAAAAAGGAAAGAACCCTCAAATAATGAAAAAATATATCAAATAGAAGAGGTGAGCAATAGTTAAGGAAAAGCATGGTGTAGAAGTTTTCTGATTTAATAGACAAATCTCCACACCCAAGCCTCAAGGCCCCAAATCAGGCAGTAGTATAGGTATACCAAGAACCTCAGGTTTCATGGTGGAGAAGGTCAGATCTTAAAGGCCGAGAACTTAGTTTCAAAATAAAATACTTTTAACACATCTCTGTCCCGAAAGGTATTGGTACCTTGTATTACAATTCTACGATAGGGTATCAATACCCAAAATTTCTGCACCATGAATACCTGAGACCAGTTTCTGCATGGTCTTGATACCCTTATTTACATATTTAAGCAACATTCACCTCCTATAAGATTGTGATGTATAGAACTTTTTATTTCAGGTGGATCAAGACTAACCACAACAAGTAGTGAGTAAACTACGTTAATTGCCTCATGTGCAATACGATATATATATATATATATATATATATAAATGAGTTATGTTAATGAGATTGATTTAAGTAAAGATATGAGATGTTGTGAGTAAATTACGTTATTTGCCTTATGTACAACACGATAAGTATATACATCTATATGTGTGTATAAATTACATGTGCTCTTATATACTCCAAATGATTTATATTGATGAGATTTATGATATGTTATGAGCATCTTGAGCTATTTTTACCATTGAGGCAACAAGAAGAAAAATGAGAATGAGAAAGTTATTTTGTGTTATATATGCTCAATTTGATATGAGAAAATAAAGTCTATATGTAAACAAAGACAAGTTATAATATAACACAATAAGTTCTCCAAGCCTATTTGTACACCATAGGGGCAACAGTAGCCCATATGGGACGGTAAAGGTCCCAAGAAAGAAATTGATTCAACTTTGGCCAAAGGTTAGAGCGACCTATATGAGAACACGAAGTCCGATTAAAGAACGGCCAAGGACAACAGTAGCCTATATTGGGACGGTAAGGGTTCCAAGAGTTGATCAACTATGGTCAAAGGCAAAAGTAGCCCATAGAAGGACGGTAAGAGTCCTAAGAAGTTTGGCCATCGTGCTTATGCACAAAGAATGTTTATTTGAGTATTTGGTGTACAAATATTGCTTAAAGGAAAGGTCCTAAGAAAGATAAAAGATACATTTATGTGCAATATCACACATGCACCATATTTTACTCATTGAATGTCACCATTTATAGTTGTTTTATGACTCTTGTAGGAAATAGATCGAGATATCTATGAAGTTATGGGACTAAGGTGGGAAGTAGCTTCGGATGGTCAAGAATACAATTTGATTACCAAGATAGATGTATGGTCTTCATATGAAGTCACTTACCTTATTGTGGGCGTATTTGAATATTGGATTATGGAATATCTTACAACTCGCTTTTATGAAATGTAATAACTTAAGTGAACTCATCTTTGACATACAAGCACATTCATTTTTGATAAAGTATCTAGTAGCACTCTTTAAACGGGCTCAAGACATATGGAATATTTATGAGACGTAATGATTTGTCATGAGCCATTTTGGAACGAAATTGTAAGTAAGGTACTTCCTTTCCCTACTTAAGCCCATATTTTGTAGTAACTTACGATATTGGAGGAAGAATAGATCAAAAGATGAGATTCACATATTTTACTGTTCTGATATGTTTAAGTTATCATACTTTCTTTTATAGCTTTTCATTTGATTAAATATACATACTTTTATATAACAAAAGGGCGAATCCGAAACAAAAGAGAAATAATGACCTCTAGATGCTATCTCCGATCATTTTCTAACTATTTTTCTCCAAAAAAGAAAATGAAGAAAACCATTACAAATATGTTTTAATCCAATTTTTAATCAAACCAAAAAGCTGAATCTTTTTTGGTATAAGGGTACTAAGACCCTCAAATCTGGGTTCTATTACCCCACTAGACAGATTACCAAAAAAAAAAAAAATTATACAGAATTTCAAGGTCGCCACATGGTGGCACCACTTGCACACCTTCATGGCTGCCCTTGATATCAGCCAACTAGAATCCATCAAAAGATATGAAAACAACTAGCCATTTATACACGAGGTCGTCCTCTCGACCCATTGTGACTCACCGAGTTTAAATTAGAGATTACATGATGGTGCATATGTATATATAAGTAGCATGGTTCGACCTAATTATTAACACCTCTAATTATACAACGACACCGGCCATTAAATATTTCGAGGGTTCTACCCACCAAACAAGGCATAAGGCATGTACAAGGAAGACGTGCACTCGTAGGTGTGGACTGAATGTTTTAAGTCTCAATTTATTTTACTGCTTTGCTAATTAGCATTTTTTGCCCCACTATAAATAAATAACGCAAGAATTTATGGGATTAATATAAGATGACTCACTCAATACTGCAGCATCACTTCGACCCTAGCATAATGTATAGAGGTCTCAGTACCAACCCAGAACACCAAGTCTAACACCCCACATAAATGATACATGTCCTAAGCTTGGGAGACTATTGTTATGCCTTAGTTCCACATGACATGCCACGTGGTCCAGTCAAAGATGCCTACTGGAGGCATTGAGTCATCATCGAGGTTCTATTCCTTCCTTCCGACCCGGTTAAAGCAGAAGAGGTCAAGAGAGAAAAGGCGGTCAATCCCGACCAATACTACTTTGTAGGTGTCTATTCTGACACTTTGCAGATTAGA
The DNA here is from genome assembly GCA_023638005.1 of Forsythia suspensa. Classification (NCBI taxonomy): domain Eukaryota; kingdom Viridiplantae; phylum Streptophyta; class Magnoliopsida; order Lamiales; family Oleaceae; genus Forsythia; species Forsythia suspensa. The sequence continues at coordinate 35,163,794 of CM042666.1, forward strand.
TTTTTAACTATCCTAAGAGTTTTTACACCTTTTCCCATTTGATTTTTAACTAAGGTATGCTAGGACTTAAACTTGCTAAAAGTTTCAGATTTTGACGTAAGTGGGAAAATCCAAACTTTCCTAGAGTAGTCATCAACAATAGACAGGAAAAACATGTTCCCACCATGTGTAGGGTGTTTTTTTGGACTCCATAAATCTGCAAGAATGTAATCTAATGGTCTCTTAGTGCTGTGTTGACCTATCTCAAAGCTGACTTTGTGCGACTTTCCTTGAACACACGTCTCGCAAAAGTTCAAAGCTGCAATAGTGTCTTTACCTAGTAAATTCAGGTCACTAAAATATTTTAGTCACTTGTTCTCAATGTGTCCCATCCTCCTATGATATAGATTTGATCTATCTTCATTGATTGAAACCAATCTTGAATCTTTGGCATGTAAAGCTTCACCTTGAAAGTAATACAACGCATTCCTCTTGGGACCTTTCATAACTATTAGAGAACCTTTAAGAATATTTAAAGTACCAAAATCATATTTGAATATATAACCTTCATCTTCAAGAACACCTAAGGAAACTATATTTCTCTTAAGGTTTGGGAGAAATCTAACACTAAGAAGGGGTCGAACAATACCATCATGCATCCTAATAGCAATGTCACATATTCCTTCAACTGTTTGTGAATTGGGATCCCCTATGTATAATTTCCTAGGTTCAATTTATTCGTAGTTATAAAACCAAGACCTCACGGACACAAATGAAAGGTGGTACCTGAGTCTAATATTCACTTATGGCCAATCTCACCATCAGACAGAGTCATAACATGTAAACCATTTAGGGCATCTCCAACAGCAGCAACATTTTGATTTTCATTCTACTGTTGCTTCATATTTTTCTTAAGCTCATAACAATCTTTCTTGAAATGTCCTAACTTTCCACAATTGTAACATTTCTTATTGCCTTTATCCCTAGACTCAGACATTCCTTTAGATTTTTCTCTGCATTTCTTAACCTGGTAATTGTTCTCTCATCTCATTTCATTTTTCCTCTAATGAACAAACTCTCATCTCTAGTGTTTCTCCTAAACTCATTTTTTACTTCTAAATCATTTGATCTCAAAGCATCTATCACAATAGTTTGAGTCAAAACATCTCTAGCATATTTAATCGCATTCCTAACATTTCTATAAGAATCAGGAAGAGAATTCAAAAGTATAACAGCTAGATCCTCATCGTCAAATTTCTTATTATTGTCGGCTAAGCTTTTGAAAATCTTGCTAAAATCACTCATATTAGATTTGAGATCCTTTTCCGAGTCCATTTTAAAATTGAATTTTTTTTTTTTCTAGTAGATAAATCTTATTTGGCAAAGTTTTTGTCAAAAACAACTTGTCAAGAGCTTCTCACGGTTCTCTAACAGTCTTAACATCATCAACTTTTCTAAAAATATTATTAGATAAGAGCTATATTATAGAATTGTATGCAATTTCATTCATCTCTTCAATTTGATCAGGTTTAGCTTTTAATGCATAAGAAAATTTTCTAGATCATCAAGGGCTTTAGAAACCATTTGTTGAACCAGAATATTTCTCATTTTTTGTTTTCAAATTGAATAATCACCATTTCTTTCGAATTGTGATAATTCAACCCTCGAACCCATGGATGGAAAATCATCAATGAATGAGAATGATTTTGAAAAAGTTTATAAAAACTTTACTCACACAAATATAAACACAAAACCAAACTTTTTTTCAAATTACTAACTAAGATGACACACAAACACAGTTTATCATCACACAAGATAATAAAGCCACAAATTATACTAAAAAGTTGTAGGCTCTAGCCACCTAGTTTGTTTTTACCTCAAATAAAATTAACAAAATGTAAAATTAAATAAGATGTTTCAAGAAAATGCAAACTTAGCGAACAAATCTGATGTCCGTATTTATAGAGAGATGAAACGAATTTCCACGAGTTCCAAGGCCACCGCTACCAGGTCCACATGACATGCCACGTGATCCAGTCAAAGATGCCTACTGGAGGCAGTGAGTCATCATCGAGGTGCTATTCTCTCCTTCCGACCCGGTTAGGGCAAAAGAGGTCAAGAGAGAAAAGGTGGTCGAGCCTGACCCAGTACTACTTTGTAGGTGTCTATTCTGACACTTTGCAAATTAGACATGAAGGGACTGATGGGACAGCCTGCCAAGGCGGCTTGTCACAGTCGTAGCTGCCTAGTATGCGGCTGAAAGAGACCTTTGATTAAACCCATGATATGACGGCTTGGATGTGATGAGAGGACCTTCGATATTGTGCCACGTGTAGTACATCGGAGGAATCCGACAAATCGGTTAGACCTATAAATACAAAGGTCATGTCTCTTAAAAAAGGATGACACAATTTCGCATAAAGAAAACCATTGTAACAAAGTCCTCTCCATTCATTAGCTTGAGTATTATTCAGCTTACTTTACAAGTCTGTGGTTTGGTGGCACTCGAGTCTGTTTCTCAGCCGGTACATATCTCTCCCACACTCAAATATCAACCTTACCAATTTCTCGGATTAGCGTCGTGATTAGCAAACTGTCTTGACCGTCGGAGTGCACACGGTCAACGCAACTCATTGTTTCTTCATCGGAGCTGTGACCTTGTGCCTCTGACATGGCTGTCCAAGTGTGTAGGTAACATACCCGTAGGCAGTAGAGGAGCGAAGAATTTTTGGAGGTCAACAATTTTAATGCTGTTTTATTTAGTTTATTGTGACAAAGGTTATTTTTATTATTTGTCGTAAGGCTTCAATGATACAAAAGACAACAATTAAGTTCAGGCATTGATTGAATTCTGAACAAATTGACGGCTTTGGCAATTTGCCAGCCCTTTGATCTCTTTACTAAGAATTTTCGTGTGGATTATCATAGTGATGTGAGAAATACTCTATGTTTGGATATTTGAAAAATCTTATATTTCTATAAAACTATGGTATTTTTGAATAAATTATATGTAATTAGTAGGCGAAATACATGTATGGAAAGACAATAAATGAAATTTTAAATTTAAATACAAACATCTCTCCAATACAAAACTCTAAAATTGCGTTCCAAATTATTTATTCCCATTTTTTATTGGATACACATCAATGTTTCTGAATTTTATTTTCGAACTATCACTTGGAATTACAAAACAAAAAATTATAGGTCACATTAAGAGAAAATCAAAGTTGCAAACATGTAATTTTTGAAGCACAGTTTTGCTATCACTGTCAATGTTTGAAATGGGTTCGCGAGATATAATTTAGGTTCGTAAACAACAATATAACTAAGGTCATGTATGAGAGATTAAGGTCACATATATTTTTAACAACTAGAAATGCACTTACCTTATCTCGAATAAGAAAAAACTAATTAAATGTCACATTAACATGAAAAGTTAAGGTCACATCCAGTTAATTCAAAGTCACACTTAACATCATCTAGTTGAAATGCATTATTTATCTTGTATTCAAAATGAAAAATTTAAAGGTCAAATTTTTTTAACAATGAGAAAATTCATTCAAAGTTTTATTGTATTTATATATTCAATATCTTTATTAAAAAAAAAACTTTGCTTGATCAAATCAAACTTTTGATTTATCATTATCAACAAAATTTTCTTCTAACACTTGAACTTTCTCATCTATTGCTATTCATTAAAATGTTAGTCTCTCTTAGAATCAAACTTGTATTTATCATTAACCAAGAAAGAAATACATTCTCAAATCTATTTTTTTATATCTTTGGGTCGTATTGAGGTCCCTTAAAAGCTCAATATTGTATAAGGATCGGTGCTCCTTGTTTGTAAGTCACCGGATACATTGTAAGGGTTTGGATTGTACCATAAGTCAATCAAGATAATGGAAAGGCCGTGCTTGTGTTGGAGAGCTTGGTAACGGGAGAAGTAGATCATTGGTTAGATCGAACCTCCATAAAAATATTATTTGTACTCTCTCTACCTTTTTATTTATTTACATTGTGCTCATATTTTTGTGGATTAATTTTTATTTCTAAAATTTCTTATTTTGAGAATATTTTACAAAAAGTTTGAGAAAACCAATTCACTCCCCTCTTGGTTAGTTATTCTTGGGCTATCAATTGGTATCAGAGCAAGGTGCTCATTTTTTTTAAAAAGGATTATACAATCTTGAGTAATGGCTAACCAAAATATTTAAAGTCTTGAGGGACACTCTACAAATCGTCCTCCCTTCTTTAATGGCACCCATTACAATTATTGGAAAACTAGAATGATGATTTATATTCAATCAATTGATTATAACATTTGAAAAGCAATTGAGTTTGGTCCATGTGTGCCTACAAAAATTATTAAAGTTGATGATTAACCAGACCAAACTATTCTTAAGCCTAGAGAAAAATATGATGAAGAGGATAAAAGAAAATTGTCTTTGAATGCTAGAGCCAAAAACTTACTTTATTGTACTTTAGATAAAAATGAGTTTAATCGTATTAGCACATGTGATTCCGCATATAATATTTGGCATGCATTAGAGATAACTCACTTAGGTACTAACAAGATTAAAGAAACTAAAATAAATCTATTGACAAAAGATTTTGAAATTTTTTTTATGAAGCAAGATGAACCTATAGTAGATATGATTATTTGTTTTACCGATATTATTAATGGCCTTAAGGGCTTTGATCGAAAATTTACTAACGGTGAACTTGTGTGTAAAATGCTTAGGTCTCTTTTGGAAGATTAGAACTCCTTGAGGATGTTGATAGAGGACACAAAAGATGTCAACACTTATCTATTGGAAGAGCTATATGGAACGTTGATGACGTATGAGCTCAACAATGTCGAAACAAAGGAGAAAACAAGAAAAAGCAAAGAAGAGATGAAGGAGCCTCCCAAGAGGCAAATTGCATTGAAAAAACAAATGATGAAGGATCTTCCAATATGAACATGAGTGATGAAGAACTTGATGATCTAGTTCTTCTTGTCAAGAAGTGGAGAGTGTTTCGAAATAATTGGTGATTTCAAAAGAAAGAAGATAAAAGTGAAGAGAAAAACAAAAAGATCATATGCTATGATTGCGACAAACCCGGTCACAAGAGGACCGAATGCCCAAACAAAAGAAGTTCACCAAAAAGAAAGCACTTCAAGCTACATATGATGATAATGATGAAGATGATCTTGAAGAAGATGAAGTTCAAGAAGAGATCGCCAACATGTGTTTCATGGCTATTGAAGATAAAGTAAGTACAAACAACAATGACTCATACAATGACTTATCCACTTCTTATGATGAAATTCTTGAGAAATTTGAGAAACCTGTTTCAAAATACTATATCCTTAACAATAAACACTCATTATTGAAAAATGTAGTCAAGAAACTCTTTATTGCACAAAAGGACTTTGAAAAGAAAATCGATGATCATAAATCCTCAATTAAAGAAAAATTTTCATTCAAAGAAAAAGTGGTTGATTTAACAAGCATTATTTACAAGTTCACCCAAGGAAAGAAAAATTTTGAATTAATGCTTGGTGAGCAAAAATGTGTGTTCAATAAAGGAGAATTTGATATAAACCTCTCTTGAAACAAAAATTCTTTGAAACCATATTTGTAAAATCATCTAATTTTTCTCAACAAAACATAACATATAGTTTTTGCAAGAAAATTGGTCATATTGTTTATAATTGTTCAACTAAAAAGAGACTATACTTTGAAAGAAAATATAAGTGGTTAAAAGATCCACAAACACTAACTATCAAGGACTCAAACTTATGTGGGTACCAAAAATCAAAAATCAAAATTATTTTTTAGGTACCACGAAAGGTTAAGAGCAATTGGTTCTTGAATAGTGGTTGTTCAAAACACATGACCGAGATCGATCATTACTATCAAGTTTCAAAAGAAAAGATGGAGGTCATGTGACTTTTGGAGACAATGCTAAAGGAAAAATCATAGGCATTGAAAATATTGATAATCATTCATCTCCTTCCATTGAAAATGTTTTATTAGTTGATGATCTTAAACATAACTTGTTTAGTATAAATCAATTATGTGATAAATGTTATCTTATTAAATTTAATTCTTCTAAATACCTCATTGAGGATGCTATATCTAAAGAGATATTGTTCATGGGGAGCCAAATAAGGATGTTTACATCATATCTATTGAATTTGAACTTGAAAAAGAAATAAAATATCTTTCAAGTATAAATGATTATTATTGGTTGTGGCATAGGAGATTAGGTCATGTCAGCATGGATTTACTTTCAAAAATCTCCAAAAATAGCTTTATAAAAGGTTTACCAAATATAAAGTTTGAAAAAGATAAAATTTATGATGCTTGTCAATTTGGAAAATAAGTAAAGAGTTCTTTTAAACTTAAAAAACAATCTTCTACTACAAGACCTTTACAACTTCTCCATATAGATTTATTTGGTCCTTCTAGAACCGCTAGCTTAAGTAAAAATATTATGCATTTGTTATTGTTGACGATTTCTTAAGATTCACATGTGTCATATTTTTAAATTTAAAAGATGAAGCTTTAAATGCATTTACAAATTTTTGCAAAAGAGTTCAAAATGAAAAGGGATACACCATTACCATAATTATGAGTGATCACGGTGGAGAATTTGAAAATATAGCTTTTGATGAGTTTTACAAATCAAATGGATATGAACATAATTTTTCGACTCTTAAAACTCCTCAATAAAATGGTATAGTAGAAAAGAAGAATCGAATATTACAAGAAATGGCCCAGACCATGTTAAATAAAAATAATTTACCAAAATACTTTTGGATTGAAGCCGTAAATACTTCATGTTATATTTTAAATAGAATTTTGGTTAGTCGAAAGAAAACCAAAACTCTATATGAGCTTTGGAAAAATAAAATTCCCAATATCGGATATTTTAAAATTTTTGGGTGTAAATGTTTTATATTAAACACAAAAGAAAATTTGAGAAAATTTGATCCAAAATTTGATGTTAGAATTTTTTTTGGATATTCATCTACTAGCAAAGCTTATAGAGTTTTTAACAAAAGAACTTTAGTACTTGAAGAATCCATGTATGTTGTCTTTGATGAAACTAACTCCATTGAACAAGAAAAAGTCATTGATGATGAAGATTTGAAAATCCCATTTGAACAACTAAGTGTTCAAAATTAAGATAAAGGAAATCCAAATAATGTTGAAATTCAACATGAGGAGGAAACAATTATGCAACTAAATGATGAAGAACCTCATGATGATCCTAACACTTCATCATTACCTAAAGAATTGAGGTTTGTCTCTTCTCACCCAAAAGATCTCATCATTGGTGATCCATCAAAAGGGATAAGCAATAGAAACTCTTCTATAAATTTTCTTAACAATTGTGCTTTCCTTTCGCAAATTGAGCCAAAGAATTTTTAAAGAAGTCGAGTTTGATAAATTTTGGATTCTAGCTATGCAAGATGAACTAAATCAATTTGAAAGAAATCATGTTTGGGATTTAGTTGCTAGACCAAATTCACAAACCATAATTGGTACAAAATAGATTTTTCAAAACAAACGAGATGAAAAAAAAGTGTAATTGTGCGTAACAAAGCTAGATTAGTGGCTCAAAGTTACAATCAAGAAGAATGTATTGATTTTGAAGAAACATTTGCATCGGTTGATAGATTAGAGTCAATTCGCATGCTTTTTTCTTTTGCTTGTCATAAGAATTTCACTCTTTTTCAAATGGATGTCAAAAGTACATTCTTGAATGGAGTCATTCAAGAAGAAGTTTTTGTTGAACAACCGCTCAGCTTTAAAAATCATAAATTTCTGGATAAAGTTTTCAAACTTAGAAAAACTCTTTACGGATTAAAACAAGCTCCTAGAGCATGGTATGAAAGATTAAGCAAATTTCTCTTATCAAATGACTTTTTATTGGGTAAGGCAGATACTACACTATTTATAAAAACCAAAAAGAGTAGTATGATTGTTGTTCAAATTTATGTTGATGATATTATTTTTGGTGCTACTAACATTTTCCTATGTGAAGAATTTTCTAAGTGTATGAGCAAGGAATTTGAGATGAGTATGATGGGTGAACTCAAGTTCTTTCTTGCGCTTCAAATCAAACAAACTAATGATGGAATATTCATTAGTCAAATCAAGTATATCTTGGATATGTTCAAAAAGTTTGAAATGGAAGAATTGAAGCCAATGAATACTCCAATGAGCTCATCAATCAAATTAGATAAAGATGAGCAAGGTACTTCCGTTGATATAACAAAATATCGAGGTATGATCGAATCTCTTCCTTATTTAACCACTAGTAGGATCGATATTATATTTAGTGTATGCTTATATGCTAGATATCAATCTAATCCTAAGAATTCTCATCTTAGTGCTGTAAAACGTATTTTCCATTATCTTAGTGGAAATAGATCCTTAGGTCTTTGGTATCCCAAAGAAACTCATTTCAATCTACTTAGCTATTCGGATACCGATTGGGCCGGTTGCACAATTGATCGTAAAAGTACTAGTAGAGCTTGTCATTTTCTAGGCTTTGCTTTAGTTTATTGGTTTAGTAAGAAACAAAATCCCGTTGCTTTATCAACCGCCAAAGTCGAATATATCTCAGTCGCTAGTTGTTGTGCTCAAATTCTATGGATGAAGCAAACTCTTTGTGATTATCACCTATCCTTTGACAATGTTCCTATTATGTGTGATAACACCTGTGTCATAAATCTATCTAAAAATCATATTTTGCATTCTCGAACCAAACACATTGAGATTAGACATCATTTCCTTCGAGACCATGCACAAAAGAGATATATCTTTAGAGTTAGTAAATACAGATAAACAATTGGTGATATATTTACAAAACCATTAGCACTTGAAAGATTTGGTTATATTCGACGAAATCTTGGCATAATTGAAGAAGGTGAAGTTTGTGGCTAACTCTTTATGTTTCCTATAATTGATTGCATTTTATATGATAAACGTGTTTTAAAGTCTTTATCAAAGAACCAAATTGTTGAAAATTTATGAGTTTTCTGAAAATCCATTGAAACGGACGACCGTATTCCCAAACGGACGTCTATTTGAACAGAAACTGATGACATTTTGTTCATCCGAATGATCATCCGTTTAAACAGAGACTTTTGAAAAATTTGACAAATTTAAATGGTTGACTGCTTCATGAAAAGGTTGTCCAGTTGAATTTAAACTGACGACCGCTTAGTCATCCGCCTCTTCGTTCATTTGAACAGAAAGTTCATTTTCAAAAATTTAAGTTCAAACGGTCGACCGTCTGACAAAACCGATCGACCGTATCAGCGGAAATCAAGGTTTTAATCCCATTTTTTTTTTCAAATTCCTCACTTGTTCTTCGCGCAACCCATGATTTCCTTTCCCAAATCTTCTTTCCTTCATCAAATCTTCTTAAAATCTTTCCAATTTACATTTAAGAATAAAAACCCATCTCATTTCCACACATAAATTAAAAAATCCTAATTTTATCCACCACATTATCCAAAATCACCATCAAACGGACAAACACGAACCCTAGCCTCCTAATCCGTTTTCCAACAAAATGTCTTCCGTCAAAATGGCTGCTAAGCGCTCAAGGGGGGAAAGGGCACCATCTTCATCCTCCGAAGAAGAGGCACCTCAAGCAACTTGAATCGATCGATGTCCCGTCCTCATTGGTAAGAACGTAGACCTTGCCTCCTTCACTTTTGAAGCCCTCTCCTCCCACATAGAGGATCTTTTTGTAACTATGGGTTGGGTTAGTATTCTCACGCTCAATGATAAAGTTTATCCTTCCATTGTCGAAGAATTCTATACAAAAATGACTTCCTTTCCGGGGACGGGTATCTCATGTCTAGTTAGAAATTAGCAAATAAGAATCACTCAAGAACTTATTCGATCAATTCGTCATCTTGAGGATGGTGGTATCCGTCTATATACCACCAAAACTATTCCTCATCTTGAAGGTTACGATCCCGTTGAGGCTTGTCATCGTGTCACCGGAAATACTTTGACGCCTCCCGCACAACTAAGTACCAATCAACTAACCCTCGCTTGTCGTGTTCTACACAATATCATCACCCACATCATTGTCCCTCAAAAATGTCATCTTGATGAAGTCAATCACTATGACGTTTTTCTTCTTGATTCTATCTTAGCTTTCCGTAAACTAGATTTCTCCTATATCATGCTAAATCATATGGACATCGTTCTTGGCGGTACTAGGACTAAGGCCTTACCATACGGCATGATCCTTACCAAAATTTTCCAACATTTCAAGTTTCATTCCGTGACGTGGTCGCCCAACTTCCAAAATCCACCGACACCAGCAATACTCTTACCCTTCGTCGAATGAAAATCTTTAAAGATGATGGGCAATGGGTGGCAAAATCTAAGAGATTTGGTAATGAGTCGGGACCTTCTACCTTGCCATTTGAGAGTGGCGAAGAAATAGACGAAGAAAATGATGACGAACATACCCTTTGCCGTCGTCCTCCACCTCCAGCTTCAACGAGGACAATTACAATCTTCTTAATGGTCGGATCGACTCACTCACATCTACCGTAGATGGCCTACTGATAAGTGCATTTTGTGCACTTATTTTGATCTTTAAACTAAGCATTTATCCCATCATATAGTTGATTTTCTACTTAATTGAGTTTATTATTGCTTCTATTTCAGTTTTGGATCTGTCTGTAAGAAATTGGAGAATGATGGATGAAAAGATCAATAAATTGGAAGATATTTCAAAGGTATGAAGATCCAATTGCACTCGATTGAAAGTTGAAGGACCAAATTAGAGATTACAGAAAGTTGAAATACTAAAGAAGACAATATGAAAGTTTGAGGACTAAAATTACCAAGACCCAAAGTTGAAGGACCAAATTAGAGAGTGTGAAAACTTGAAGTACCAAATTACAAAGAGTGAAAAGAAGCAAGCTGGGCGCTTGCCCAGCATAATCGGACACAAACAGAAAGCAGTGGAGGATGCCTGAGCGATCGCCCAGGCTAAATTTGGCCAGCGATTTTTTTAATTCCTTTTTTTGTTTGACTTCAACTAGGAAACGTTTTGGACGCGATTTTTAGGATCTTTCTTTTGAGATACAATAAGGATAGTATATATATGAGTTATTAACTTATAATTAGGGGTTGAATTTTTGGAGAAAAAAGAAGACGGCAAGAAACAAAGAAGAAGAATTACTTGGCGAAGAAGCATTTTTGGAAGATTTCTTCTCCTTCAATCCATGTCGGGTTCTATCAATTCTTTTATTTTTAATTTATTTATGTTCTTCTAATTTTCTTGAGCCAAGATAGACGATGAAACCTTGTTTAAACAAAGTAATTATTTTGTTATTCGTTTAATTCCGTTTTAGAGCTTTAACGTTCATGGTTCGTTCTTATTGGATTAATTAAATAAAATCTCTTTCATCGTAAATTTTATGTATTCTTGATTGTTAGAAATTGATTTAATTATTAATTCGTGCTTGGTGCTTAAACGTGTTCTATTAATTTCTTTTGATTTTTCGTTATCTTTTTCGATTTGAGATACATAGAATGCTTAGGAAACCTTTGGTTCTTTGTTTTCTTTTAATTGAATTTGATACGGGGAATGCTTAAGTAATTTAAGTTTGAAGCATAAGGGGAGCCAATATTAGATTTTCTTATTTTGGATATAATTGATAAATATTTTAAGATCGACAATAGATTGATTTCGAGTTTTCGTTTGTTTTTTAGAATTAACCAATAATTGGATAATTGCTAAATTAAACATTGGTGGATTCCGAAACCTTGGTACTTTAAACAACTTGAATTTTCAAATCAACTTTTTAGCATAATTAATTAGTTTTTAAGTTAAATTATTTCAACCAAATTCCTTTCTACCTAACTAGCCTAGAATAATAGTTAATTCTTGTAGTTTCTGTGGGATCGACCTCGTAGCTACTTTTCTATATTCCAATCGATTCGTACACTTGCGAGTTAATTAAAATTTGATATCAAGTTTTTGGCGATATTGGATTTTCTTCTTTTAGATATAATTGATAAATATTTTAAGACAACAATAGATTGATTTCGAGTTGTTGTTTGTTATTAAGAATTAATCAATAATTGGATAATTACTAAGTTAAACAATGGTGGATTTCGAAACCTTGATACTTTAAACAACTTGAATTTTCAATTCAACTTTTAACATAATTAATTAGTTTATAAGTTAAATTATTTCAACTAAATTCCTTTCTACCCAACTAGCCTAGAATAATAGTTAATTCGGATTAATTTAAACTTTCCTCATTGCAGTCTCTATGGAATCGACCTCGTTATTACTTTTCTATATTCCAATAGATTCGTACACTTGCGAGTTAATTAAAATTTGACATCAAGATTTTGGTGCCGTTGCCGAGGATTGTGTCGGAAAGTTAATTTAGTCTTAGTTAATTAAATTCTTGACTAGTTATAATTTAGAATTTTATTTATTTATTTTCAAAAAAATCCAAAATATTTATAGTGCATAATTGGTCGTAGATATCTAGAAATTAAGCTAGAACCCCTAAATAGTAAAATTGAAAGAACTTTTCACCAACGAAAACGAGCTACCACTTTAGATAAAATTGAAGGAACCGAAGTACTAATCGCTATGGGTGATGAAATTGTGGAGAGAACTTTTAGGGACTATTTTAGTCCGTTAGCTAATTTGAGCACCTCATGCATACAATACCCACAAGTAGCTGCTAGGAATTTTGAGCTAAAACCGAGTGTGCTTAACTGTCTTCCTTCTATGGTTTAGATAGTGAAGAACTCTATAATCATCTTACAAATTTCTATGTTGTATGTGAGACATTTAAATATGAGAATGTTTCTCCTGATAATGTTAAACTTCATATGTTTCTTTTTTCTCTGAAAGATAGATCTAGATAATGGTTTAAGACGTTACCTGCCAATAGTATTACATCTTGGGAACAAATGGTTGCTAAATTTTTGAATAAATATTTTCCTGCTCATAAAACTAATGCTATTCACAGGAAATTTCAGAGTTTGTGCAGAAAGACGAATAACCATTCTATGAAACTTGGGAGAGATTTAATGGGCTCTTTATGAAATGTCCACATCACGGCTATGAAAAATGGCACTTATGCCAATATTTTTTAGAGGGATTACTATCACATATTCAAGAGTGGTTGATGGCCACAAGTGGTGGAGAGCTTATGTCCAAAAATGCAATAGAAATTTAGAACTTCTTTTAAAAGCAGGCTGACAATTCACAACAATGAGTTGATCTTCTCTGATGAACTAAAGAAAAGAGGAATCTATGAGATTGGAAGCAATGAACCTGGCTCATAAATAAAAGAAGTCAAAGACATGATAGAAGATATTTTTCGTAAGTTAACCTCGTTGACAGCCAATAATTACGGCGGATGCGTGTTCGACAAGCGAATGCCCTCAACATGATGAGGAAACCATCTTACAATCCTTATTTTAACACATATAACCCATGATGGAGAGACCATCCAAATTTTTCTTGGTCACAAGGTGTTCAACAGGATAATACGATAGGTCAAGTCCCTCAAGAAAATATCGAGACAATTCAATAAAAAAATTTCACAACCAAAACCATGGAATGAGGCAATTCAAAAATTGACAAAAGCTACACAAGCTGCATTAGATCACCAAAATCACACCATTACCGAGTTTAAAAATGAAGTGCAAACTAGCCAAAACTCACAGGCACAATCCATCTCTAATATGGAAAACATGATGGGACAACTGGCATCATTAGTCCAACAGTTGGTAACAACTATTGAGAGAGGAAAGATTCATAGTCAGCCATTTCCTAACCCTAAAGGAGTGCACAATATTGGCACTGATTCAAGCAACTAATAGGAAGAGGCTAAATCAATCATGAATTTGGGACGCGGCAAAGTGTTTGACAACCAAGTGGAAATTCCAAAAAGAAATACATCTAACCAATTGTTCCAGGTAATGCACCAACCGATGATTCATTTCGAAGCTCCCAAAGAGAACAATGAACCATCTTACATTCCAAAAGTCCCATTTCTTCATAGGCTAACAAAAGTGAAGTAAGATAGTGCGGTCCATGATATCATGGAAATCTTCAAGCAGGTCCCTTTACTTGATGCTATTAAGCAAGTTCCTGCTTATGCTAAGTTCTTGAAGGACTTATGTACGAAAAAGAGACAATTACATGTGCGCAAAAAAATATTTTTAACTGAACATGTTAGCTCTATAATTCAAAGCAACAACCCTCCAAAATTTAAAGACCCATGTTGTCCTACTATCTCGTGCATCATAGGAAACCATAAGATTGAAAAGGCTTTGCTAGATTTAGGAGCTAGTGTTAATCTTCTTCCTTAATCTTTAGGCGAGTTAAAACCAACATCTGTGATTTTACAACTTGTTGATAGATATGTGAAAGTCCCCCGTAAAATTGTAGAGGATGTTTTGATACAGGTTGACAAGTTTTATTTTTCTATTGATTTTATTGTATTTGATATTCAACCAGTACGAGACTCTACAAAACATATTCCTATAATTTTTGGCCGTCCTTTTCTAGCAACATCTAATGCTATTATTAATTGCAGGAATGGAGTTATACAACTATCTTTTGTCAACATGACAATAGAATTGAATGTTTTTAATGTCAACAAGTAACAATACGACAATGAGGATGTTGCTGATGTTGACATGATAGAAGCATTAGTTGATTATTTCTACTAATTGTGATGCTGCTTTAAACATGTGCTTAACTCATTTTGGTTCGTATTTTGAAGTTGATAGTGCTAGAAATGAAGTAAATGTTTTGCTTGAATCAGCACCTGTCATGGATACAACTAAGTGTATACAGAAAATTGAGCAACTTCCAACGAGTGAGAAGAAGAACATCCCATCAGTTCAACAACCACCAAAATTAGAGCTCAAAGCATTGCTTGACACTTTGCAATATGCATTCTTGGGAGAGGCCAACACTTTACCAGTAATTATATCTTCTTCCCTTGATGTAGCACAAAAAGGTAAGTTAATAAATATTTTGACTCAACATAAAGAGGCATTAGGATGGACCATTGCTGATATCATAGGTATAAATCTAGTAGATTGTATACATCATATCTATCTTGAAGAGAATACTAGGTCTACTAGAGTGATGCAACGTAGGTTAAATCCTAACATGAAAGATGTGGTAAGAACTGAAGTGCTTAAATTGCTAGATGCTGGAATTATTAATCCTATTTTCGATAATACAAACAATGAATTGGTTCCAACTAGAATAACTACAGGTTGGCGTGTTTGCATTGATTATAGAAAATTGAATTCGATCACTAGAAAAGATCACTTTCCTCTTCCATTCATTGATCAAATGCTTGATAGGCTTGCAAATCTTGATTATTATTATTTTCTTGATGGTTATTCTGGCTATAATCAAATTCCTATAGCTCCAGAAGATCAAGAGAAAACCACTTTCACTTGTCCTTTTGGAACTTTTGCATATAGAAAAATACCATTTGGTTTGTGTAATGCACATGCTACTTTTCAAAGATGTATGCTTAGCATTTTTTTTGACATAGTTGAGAGGTTTCTTGAAGTGTTCATGGATAATTTTTCTGTATATGGAGATTCGTTTGATGAATGTTTGCGCCATCTAACTTTAGTTTTGCAGAGATGCGAAGAAAAGAACTTAGTATTAAATTGGAAAAAATGTCACTTCATGGTGAAACAATGTATTGTTCTTGGTCACATTATCTCTAGTAGTGGTATTGAAGTTGACAAGGCCAAAGTGGATCTTATCTCCAATCTTTCACCTCCAAAATCAGTGAAAGAAGTAAGATCTTTCTTTGGGCATGCTGGTTTTTATAGAAGATTCATTCAAGATTTTAGTAAAATCTCTAGACCCTTATGCAATTTACTTGTTAAGGATGCACCTTTTGTCTTTAGTGATTCTTGTTTAGAAGCGTTTGACAGACTTAAGAAATTGTTGACCACTGCACCTATCATTCGACCACCTGATTGGAATTTGCCTTTTGAACTCATGTGTGCTGCATCTGATTATGCTATAGGAGCAGTTTTAGGACAGAGATTAGATCGCTTGCCTTCTGTTATTTACTATGCAAGTAGAACTCTTAATGATGCACAATTGAATTATTCTACTAGGGAGAAAGAAATGCTAGCAGTTGTATTTGCATTAGATAAATTTCGATCATATCTTGTAGGGTGTAAAGTAATTATTTTTTCTGACCATGTTGCCCTCAAATATCTTCTCACTAAGAAAGATGCTAAACCAAGATTGATTCGGTAGATTTTGCTTTTACAAGAATTTGATATTGAGTTTAGAGATAAAAAGGATTGTGAAAATGTTGTAGCTGACCACTTATCTCGTATTGTGCTTGACTCTGTACAGAAAAAACTACTGTTAAATGAGTTGTTTCCAGATGAACAACTTATAAATATTGATGTTGTACCTTGGTTTGCTGACATAGTTAATTATCTTGTTACGGGTAAACTTCCAGAACATTGAATTAAACAAGATACAACTAAGTTCCTAGCTGAAGTGAATAACTTCTTTTGGGATGATCCTTATTTGTTTAAATCTCTGTCTTGATCAAATCATAAGGAGATGTGTCCCAGAAAGTAAATTCCACAGTGTTATCTCTTTTTGTCATGATCAAGCTTGTGGAGGCCATTTTAGTGTTAAAAAGACTACTACCAAAATTTTACAATGTGGTTTTTATTGGCCTACCCTTTTTCGTGACACTTATGTTTTTTGTTCTTCATGTGACAGGTGTCAACGCATGGGAAGCATCTCAAAAAGAAACATGATGCCGCTTAATCCTATTCTTGTAGTTGAGATATTTGATGTATGGAGGATTGATTTCATGGGACATTTTCCTCCATCCTTTGGCTATCTTTACATATTGGTTGGTGTCGATTATATGTCCAAGTGGGTCGAGGTAATTCCATGTAGGACCAATGATCACAAAAGTGTAGCGACATTTTTGAAGAGCAATATTTTCTCTTGCTTTGGCACTCCATGGGCTATAATCAGTGATGGTAGATCTCATTTCTGCAATAAATATTTTCAAACCCTGTTAGCAAAGTACTCCATCACACACAAGATTACAACCCCATATCACCCACAAACTAACGATCAGGTGGAGGTTTCAAATCGAGAAATAAAGTAGATTTTGGAGAAGACAGTTCGACCTGATAGAAATGATTGGTCTCTACGACTTCTGGATGCATTGTGGGCATATAGAACAGCTTTCAAAACACCCATTGGAATGTATCCTTATAGACCGGTGTATGGAAAAGCTGTCACTTACCGTTGAGAGCTTGAGCATCGGGCTTATTGGGCTATTAAGAAATTCAATTTTGATTTGCGGTGAAGTGGGTCAAAAGAAAATTACAAATCGACAAAAAACTCGAGGAGATTCGGAATGATGCGTATGAGAATGCAAAAATCTACAAGCAAAGAATGAAAGTCTTTCATGACAAGCACATCAGGTCAGAAAGTACTTTTATATAATTCTTGTTTGTATTTATTTCTAGGTAAGTTACATTCTAGATGGTTAGGACATTTTATTGTTCATAATGTTTATCCCCATGGAGCTATTGAGGTTGAAATTGATTTGAGTGATCCTACCCAGACATTTAAAAAAAAAAACCACAAAAAAAATTGTTAAAAAAAAAAGTTGTGTTTTTTCTTAATATTTTTCTTAGTAGGACTACGTGGTGTTACAACTGATCTAGGTTTGAAAGAGGAGTTCGACGAGTGACAACTTCAACCGGACCTTCGACCAACCGGATTCATCTTCTCCACATCTATCTACGGGGAGTACCCGATCTTTTTCTCCTTTATTTGCTTTATTTTGTTATTACATTGGGGAAAATGTAAGTTTTTGTTCTGAGGTGGGTTAAAAAGTATCGGGATACTTAATTGCTTTTGAATTTACTTATCACTCTGGGTCTCAGATATCTAAAATAATTTTGAAAAAAAAAACTTTTAATAGTTTATTTGTCTAGTTGCTGTTGAATATCCTACTGCCAATGATGATATCTGTTTAAAATCGAGTATATTTTTAGTGGAATATTAGTCAATACTTGAACTCGTGCTTTTATCTGAATACTTATCCATGTTAGATCTGATTAAGGAAGCACATAGCCACTATTGACTTATCATTTATTAGAAATATGAGTATATGAGTTGATATTGTTGACTCAGTATCATTATGAAAAATACCGTTCTTAAATCCTTAAGCTAGTAATCAAACTATTTTGATAACAGTTTGGGGGTGTTAAAGTTACTTCTTGTGTTTTGAGAATTTTGATGGTTTGAGTTTTTTGGGTCTCATCTTTGGTTGAATAGGTTATAGTCAAGGAATCTAAACCGAACACTACTCACACACTGATAAAATAAAATAAAATTTCTGACTCGAGCAATTAAATATGTTAGGGTATCTTAAAACCCCGGTGCCCTATGATCATCGACTTGGGAGTCATCGCCCAAAGCTTGCTACATGAGTCATATATATATAAAAAAAAAAATTATATCTTCATTTCTCTATTAGCATATGGGACTCGAGTAATTAAGTCTGTTTGGGTATTTTAAAATCTGGTGCCCTATAGTCATCTGACTTGGGAGTCATCGGTCCAAAGCTCGCTACAAGGATCACATAGAAAGCTAGTGAGAGAAAAGTATTGCATAGGATGTAAGACTGTTTACATGAGTAAAATAAATAAAAAGAATCAAAAGTGCTCGATAAAGATTGTTAGGTTAGAGTCTAAGAGACTGAACAGAAGAATTTAGAACTCACTTACGAGCCTAGTTCTAAGAATACAAGGATCTAATTTTTATCACTTCATTTGAAAAAGCATTGTGTTGATCAATATGAACCAAATTCGCTAGAACACCTTGGGATTGGAGAAAAAATAATTAGAAGTGTGATAATTTACGATAGGTGTAAGGAATAAATGACTATAAATGGTTCGAGATTGTAAAAATATCAACAACACAACATTGGTCATAGTCTAATACATGTATAAGTTCAATTTTTGGCTAATCACACACTCACTAAAGATAGAGCATCGGATAAGTAAAAAAAAAGTGTTGTTGTTTAATCTCTTTCTAAAAGTGTTGCTTTATTTTCAAACTTGAGGCATTTGGTAAAAAACTTAACATTAAATAAATTCTTGTTAATTCTCTTAGCTTAGTTTAAATTTATATTTTAGTTTTGTTTTTGTTCGAGAACTAACAAATGTTTAGTTTGGAGGTGTTTGATAAGTACATTTTGTGCAATTATTTTGGCCTTTAAACTAAGCATTTATCCCGTCATATAGTTAATTTTCTACTTAATCTAGTTTATTATTACTTCTGTTTCAATTTTGGATCCGTCTGTAAGAAATTGGAGAAAGATGGATGAAAAGATCAATAAATTGGAAGATATTTCGAAAGTATGAAGATCTAATTGCACTCGATTGAAAGTTGAATGACCAAATTAGAGATTACAGAAAGTCAGAGGACTGAAGAAGATAATATGAAAGTTTGATGACTAAAATTACCAAGACCCAAAGTTAAAGGACCAAATTGGAGAGTGTGGAAACTTGAAGGACCAAATTACAAAGAGTGAAAAGAAGCAAGTCAAGCGAAGTCCCAAAGATCACCGGACATAAATAGAAAGCATTGGAGGATGCCTGCGCGATTGCCTAGGCTAAATTTGGCTAGCGTTTTTTTTATTTCCTTTTTTTGTTTGATTTCAACTAGGAAACGTTTTGGACACGATTTTTAGGATCTTTTGGAATCTTTTGAGATACAATAAGGATAATATATATATGAGTTATTAACTCATAATTAGGGGTTGAATTTTTGGAGAAAAAAGAAGACGGCAAGAAACAAGGAAGAAGAATTACTTGGCGAAGAAGAGTTTTTGGAAGATTTCTTCTCCTTCAATCCATACCGGGTACTATCAATTCTTTTATTTTTAATTTAATTATGTTCTTCTAATTTTCTTGAGCCAAGGTAGACGATGAAACCTTGTTTAAACAAAGTAATTATTTTGTTATTCGTTTAATTCCGTTTTAGAGCTTTAACGTTCTTGGTTCGTTCTTATTGGATTAATTAAATAAAATCTCTTTCATCTTAAATATCATGTATTCTTAAACGTGTTCTATTAATTTCTTTTGATTTTTCGTTATCTTTTTTTCAATTTGGGATACATAGAATGCTTAGGAAACATTTGATTCTTTGTTTTCTTTTAATTGAATTTGATACGGAGAACGCTTAAGTAATTTAAGTTTGAAGCATAAGGGGAGCTGATATTGGATTTTCTTCTTTTGGATATAATTGATAAATATTTTAAGACGACAATAGATTGATTTCGAGTTGTCGTTTGTTTTTTAGAATTAATCAATAATTAGATAATTGTTAAGTTAAACAATGATGGATTTTGAAATCTTGGTATTTTCAAAACTTGAATTTTCAACTCAATTTTTTAGCATAATTAATTAGTCTTTAAATTAAATTATTTCAACAAAATTTCTATCTACCCAACTAGCATAGAATAATAGTTAATTCGGATTAATTTAAACTTTCTTCATTGCAATCTCTGCAGGATCGACCTCGTTACTACTTTTCTATATTCCAATAAATTTGTACGCTTGCGAGTTAATTAAAATTTGACATCACCTACAACATGTCGTGAGTGACTTACAAAATACAATGGCTAGCATACAAAATACTGGTTGGAGGGTTACAAAACTCGGCGACGGCATCACATCAATGCTCCAACAAGTGCTTGCTTCCCAACAAGCACTTCATTCTCATCTCAGCAACGGATTTCCTCCACCTCTTCCGTCGGACGCTTAGCTTTCTTGTTTTTATGCTTTCAGAAATACTTTCATGTCTAGTTTTATGCTCTAGTTTTTGTTTATGAAATATGATTATCTATAACTTTTAAGTTCTATTAATGAATGACATATTTTGTTTACCTTAATGCTCCGATTTTGCCTTTTTGTTTATGCCAAAAAGGAAAAAAATATGTGATGTGATGAATATGATGATGTGATGAATATGATTATGTGATGTGATGAAAATTTGATAATGTTTGACAAACAACTTGGACATGTAATATGTGATGAAATTGGAATATTGTCAAATGATGTAATACTGAAGAGTATGTAATACAAAAATGGTATTATACTACAAATTTATCAAACTATGTTTACTTGAAAAAAAAGTGGGGAATATATATACTTTATTTTATTTATTACTTTCTATACTCTCACATTGTTTGTCATAATCAAAAAGGGAGAAATTGTTGACCTATGGTTAACTTTAAACATTAATGTTTTGATTATAACAAACAAATTAATATTGTTTAATAACAATCTATCTTCAAGTAATATTCAAAGAACTACAAATCGAACTCTCAAGCAATGACAAGATCAAAGTCAAATTAATACAAGAGTTCAAGCATTTCAAGATCCAAAACTCAAGACTCGAAGATCAAGATCAAAGAATAGAATTCTAGATAAAATTATAAAGGTATTAACTCTTTGATCTTTAGCAATTAAATGAATGAAAGCTCAAAAATACTTTTATGCACAAAACGTATGTCATTATCACTTGCATAAAATATTTTTATCAAAGCCAAAATTAATTTTTCAAAACTGTGGAAACGGTCATCCGTTTGATGAACCGCCCGACCGTTTGGGTGAATTGGTCGACCGTCATCTGTCATTTTTCAAAAAGTATATGTTCTGATTTTTACCGTTCTAACGGCTATTTTTTTCTGATCAATCTGTTTGGAACCGGTCGATCATTTGGTCATCCGTTTCAATAGAAAGTGATGAAAATTCATCTCTATAAATACTCATTCATTTATTATCATTCAACTACACTTACAAGAGCATTTATAGAGAGAATCATATTGAGAAAATTCATTCAAAGTTTTATTGCATTTATATCTTCAATATTTCTTATTAAAAAAAAAACTTTGCTTGATCAAATCAAACTTTTGATTCACCATTATCAACAAAGTTTTCTTCTAACACTTGAGCTTTCTCATCTATTACTATTCATTAAAGTGTTAGTCTCTTTTAGAACCAAACTTATATTTATCACTCACCAAAAGAGAAATACATTCTCAAATCTATTTTTTTTTATATTTTTGGGTCGTATTGAGGTCACTTGAAAGCTCAATATTGTATAAGGATCGATGCTCCTTATTTGTAAGTAATCGGATATATTGTAAGGGTTTGGATTGCACCATAAGTCAATCAAGATAGTAGAAAGGCCGTGCTCGTGTTGGAGAGCTTGGTAACGAGTTAAGTAGATCATTGGTTGGATCGAACCTCCATAAAAATATTGTTTGCACTCTCTCTACTCTTTTATTTATTTACATTGTGCTCATATTTTTGTGGATTAATTTTTATTTCTAAAATTTCTTATTTTGAGAATATTTTACAAAAAAGTTTAAGAAAACCAATTCACTCCCTTCTTAGTTAGTTATTCTTCGGCTATAAAAAATAAGCGGTATACTAGTATTTCTTAATCACCACCGTAGGTAGTTTTCTCCGTTACGGGAAGAAAAAAGTGCTTAGACGTCCGTTTGTCACTACGTCTTCAATTTCTCCCCCTCATGGAATAATCTCCTCCAAAACTTACTGACTGCTCCCTGATTGGATCATCTCTCTCAACCAATCATTTACAAAATCTGTTCACCTGCTCAATCCATTTTCCTCTACCAATCATCTTTAAACTCTATTCACCGCTTCAATCTATCATCATAATAATGGAGCATACGGTCGAATCTCATCGCAAAAAGCGGTATACTAATTAATTAAGTTTGTTATTGGCATTTTTTAAATTTTTTTAGAAGTTCAATAAATTTTAATTTTCAAGTTAGTGTACATACCTAATTTTTCCTTCGTCAACTCTTCTGCACGTGGCCCAAAATTCAGTCCAGGGTTCTTACACCGGATCAGGTACGTCTCTCTCTCTCTCTCTCTCAATTTCACCTGTAAATTTGATCTATATTACTCAATTCTTCCTCTTGCACTGAACTTTTTATCCTCTGGAAAGAATCTTCTGTAGGTCTAGCTTTTCACACGCTTACAGATTTCCATTTTTTAGTTTTTTGCGTCAATTTACTCCAGTTCTTGAAAATTCAGCTTATTTGAGTATCAAAAGAGGGCTAATAACTTAATACCCTAATTTCATATCAGATCCTCCAGTCAAGTGCATAAACTTGCTTTTACTTTTATTTTTGTTAATTCGTAAATTTCGAGTATTATTTTTCTGAGAAGCGGTTAATAATAAGGGAAAGCTGAGTGATTTATGCACTTGGGGGTTAGTTTTCCGTTGATGTTTTAGTGTAATACTTTTATTAAACTGCAACGTATATTAATTCAGGTTATCAGGTAGGAGCTTAATTTGCATAATTGTTTGTACATAAGCTGGTGCTTTTGGAAAATTTGTTTCACCCTGATGTGCACATAGTTATTAATGTATTTAAATGTATTGGTACACATGCTTTGCTTTCTAGTGCGTTTGGCAGGTGTTAGATGAAACTTGATTTCTTTCTTGTCTGTTTCAGAAATAATAAGTGAAAATGCCACGTTATGACGACCACTATGGTAAGATAACGCGTCTCTATGTTGGCCATTTATCTTCAAGGACCCGATCTCGTGATTTGGAGGACATCTTTCGCAAATATGGGAGGTAATTAAGCTAGCGTAGACTTACTTATTTGATAATTATGTTTGGTGCTGAACAAAGTTGTAACTGTACTTTACTGTGAGTACTCTGTTGTATATGTGAGATATTGGTTTTTGATTTGGATCAACTCCTTGCTATCGTTAGCCCTTGTCTAGTTGGCTGTGGTCTCAGTCCTTGGATGAGCCTACATCAAGGTGTTGTTGGTTCCCAAGTGCCAGTATAACAACCTTTTTTTCTGACATTAATAAGTAAACTCCTATGTTCTAAATCAAAGAAAATGTCCCTGTGTCTAAATGATTTTAACTTGACTGATCTTTCTGACGGTCTCTGGGATTTTTAGCCAACCTGGAGGTCTGGTGAAAGGTGTCCCCCTTGGTGGTTGATATTTGTGCAGAGTGTCTAGGTGATTTTGGCGATTATTTTAATAGTGTTATTGTGTGTTTTTGATAGAAATGCTCAACAACCCGAACCTGGTGTTTAGTTCATCTTTGAGGGGATGAAGTATCGACCATTTGGTTCTATTGTCTTGATGGCCTTATTGTTTCTGGCATTCATTTATGCAGAGTACGTGATGTAGATATGAAGCGTGATTATGCTTTTGTGGTATACATTTCTGCTCTTTATTTGTTTACATTACATTGCAACAATTTAATCTCATGTTTATTTTATGTATTTGTAAATGCAATCTTCTCTTCCTCTTTTGGCCTTATCCTGATCATAGGAATTTAGTGATCCTCGAGATGCTGACGATGCAAGGTATGGCTTAAATGGACGGGAAATTGATGGGAGTCGCATTATAGTTGAACATGCAAAGGGTGTAAGTTTCATGGTTTATGCCTTCTCTCACTTGATCATGGACATTGTTTCATATATGAATTTCATCATTTATACAAATTCATGTTTTGATGTCGAATGACGTGCTCTTCTCCAGAGTATTCTTGATTTATGAAAAACATGAGAAGTCCGTACTAGAAATCAAGTTTTATTCAACCTTATTGGCAAGTTATACAACCTTATGAATATATGAAGTGCTGCTTTTATTTTTATTTTTTAATATGCTGCAATGCTTCTTGTGCAATATTCATTTGGACATGGTTGTGGAAATTTCCTCTCGATAGAAAACCTTTTATTGTCCTGTGGTTTGAGGGGATGAAATCTGTTGGTGCATGCGCTGAATGGCTTGAATGGCTTTTGACTTGCAATTTAGGTTCCACATGGTCCAGGAGGCTCGCGTGAATATCTTGGCAGAGGCCCTACACCAGGAACAGGACGCTGCTTCAACTGTGGAAATGAAGGACACTGGGCTCGAGACTGCAAGACGGGAGACCGGAAGAACAATTGTTATCGCTGTGGAGAGCGGGGTCATATAGAAAGAAACTGTCAAAAGAGTCCCAAGAAAGTTGGGTGCGGTCTAGATGGACTTGTGGTCTTTTTTTAATATCTGTGTTGCTAGAATTTCAATAGTCTTTATATAACAAAATTTTTTGTGGCACAGACGTAGACGGAGTTACTCCCTATCACCCTCTCCTCGTCATGGAAGAAGCCACAGCCGTAGCTATAGCCGGAGTCCTAGCCATAGGTTCACACCTTCCTCCATTCCCCTTTTCTTAAATATTTTTTATATTTTTCTTCTTTTCAAATTATACTCTTCTTTTTCCCTCCCTTTTCAAATTTCCAAGCTAAGTGGGCTTGATTTTGATGTAGTATTGCTAAAATATGTCTAGTCCTTCATATAATATGCTAAACCTGAATCATGGGAAAGAGACATTGGATCAGCATGTGAGCTTTTTCTTTGCAGCCGATCCAGGTCACCTCCAAAGAGGGAGCGTAGTATTGAGCATGGAGAGAGAAGATCAAGGAGTGCCTCACCACCCCCATCCAAAGGGAAGAAGTGCAGCCCAACACCTGTGAGAAATCCGATAGAGAGGGTTTCACCATCCCTGAGTGACGGTAGGGAAGCCAATGAGTTAGAGTATGGCTCGAGTCCAAATGAAAGGATCGGGAGCCCAAAGGATGATGTTGAACAGGATCGTGGAGTCGAGGAGAGAAGTCCCATTGAAGAAAATGGTCTCAGCCACAGCATTAGCCCGAGGGACAATGGGAGTTCCTTTGATGATGGTTCTCCAAGGAACAGTGATTAGCTTAAGATTTGTCCAAGTATCTCTGAAACTTGTAATCTGTGACGTTGCTTTAATATGATATACAGAACTGTTTTGACAATGATGTGAGATCAATGAATCTTTATCTTTGGACTTCTGAATTGATATACTATTTTGATTTTCTATGTTGTGAATTCTGGTGATTCTAAGAATGCTTGCTTGTGCAGTTTTTCTAAATTGCTCGAGGCCAATGAATTTGTTTGTTATTAACTTCTAAAGGGTGTTTGTATCTGACTACAGGTTGAAGGTAAAAAGCATTAGGTTTCTATTGTATGGGGACAACGGATTACAAGTTTATCCGGATTCAACTTGTCCTCTCTTCTAATGATGAGTTCATAAGAGTTTTGAATTGAAATGTTCTTGGCAATCGGGATATTCCTTATACTCATCCGATTGCAACAGGTCTAATGCAGAATTATGGTTATCAGTAGTATTGGACACTATTGCATTTAAAACCACCATGAATAATATACAACAAAGTTACTAGTTGAAATTTTTGCAAGCATCGCCTTGCTAGCTCGACCCTATAAGGTCTAGTTAAGGAGCCGAGCAGCTGCCTGTAGAGGTCAAAGAAGGCAGGTGTGACACCAGGGTAACCCGACTCTAACGTTGAGTGCAGATTGATTGTCAATGCTTCAACATGGTACGACACTTTAGAATGTCTTGAAGTGACAAGAGTGTCTAACCCTCCAGCCTAGCACTCGATCAGCTTCAAATTCTAAGGGTGATGTGACTGTCAAATGTCAATAATCTTCCTGAGGATACCTGACTAATTGAGAACTGTGTCCTCTTTGCCCTCTAAATTCACGATGTCATCCATTCTCTTTCAAGATTCTGCAAAAACTGCTGAAATTATCCAATTTGATTCTCAAACCATTGTACCAATTACAGATGGAGAGTGATCAGTGTCCATTTCTACAGTTCCTGTTGACTTCAACATGTTTGGGAGTACATATAATTTTATCTTCACATTCCGTAGCAACTTTTATCTACATGTTTCGTAGAATCCACTGCTTATAAACTACAAAAAGTTTTATCTCGTATTATATATATGTTTGGTAAAGATTTTTGTAGATTATAAATAATTAATCTCTTCTGATATGTGGATAAAAGTTATAAAGTTATCGTCCTATGAAATGTGTAGATAAAAATGATATTTGACCGACTTATAAGTACTTATAAATACACACAAATTTACTCATATAAAACTTGCCTTTTAAACACCAATAGTCCAACAAACGAAGCTAGAAGAAAGACGAGCAACACAAATAACAGAGCAGATGTGACGAAATGGAGACTTGAACTCATAGCAGTGCTGCTAATAAAAAGCCGAGACCCCATGGAGGCCGAATTGGCAGTTGTGGTGCTGCACAACCAATCAATTTCCTTTCAACATTATCTTGGCTTAAGACAACGGTTGAATAAGCTCAAAGGAGGCCCGAGTTGGCTAGGCTGGTTTTATGGTCCAAAGGCGAGGACATGCTAAACGTGCACTAAATAAATAATTTATTTATTACGCTTTATATTTCAACACAATACTATGCAGTATAGAGATTATAAATTATGACCGGCATATAATACTTCACTTTTATTAAACAAAAGGCCTGCAAAAGCTCGCATTGCCATTTGGATGTACATTTTCTACAACAATGACTACATGAATCATTTTCTAATATTGCATTTGATTCATTGCTACATCTCTTACATTAATCTAAAACAAATATGACATGCCCTCTCTTATAACTTGTGCTGAAATTATATTTACTCTTATAAACACAAGACGCCATTAAAGCTTATTAACTTTCATAATAAACCAGTTTTGATATCAGACCGAAATTGACACAAAGTTAAGCTGCAGTAACCTGATCACTAATCTTGCATCCCCAATCCAACTTCAAAGAGTCCACTAACGAATTTGCCGTACGTCCTTGGTTTCAGATGTTCGAGTTGACATCTAACTCTGCAATCATATCTTCCAGGATTTTAACACGTGTAGAGCATGTTCGATATACACAACTGCACAACAATTTTAACTTCTATTTCTTTCTTCCTTAGCTATGTCCACTACTATTCAATCCAGCATGCTAAACATGTCTTTAACGGGGGGATAGCATGTGGTTTCGAAGCCATTTCAATCCTGCTAAATCAAGATGAAATAATTATCTAACAAGAAGTTACATGGACTATTATTAACGTAAAAGTGATTTCCAATCAGAAGCAGAACTGAATATAGACACATTTGAAACGGGCTTAAGAAAAATAGATCGTGTTTCAATTCCCACATCAAATAACATTAATACAACAATTGAAGAAGATAAAAGATCCTTAAAATACAACAAATGAGGCCATTCAGAACATCCAGGCCTTCTATTATATCACTAGGAAATACAAAGGTCAGACATCCAAGGACAAGCTTTTACCTCTTTACCTTTGAGAGGATTCAGATGCTGCCAACCGTGAGGTTCAGCCGATATTAATCTTTCATCACCATTATTCCTCAATATCCTCGCTCAACTGTCTTGCATTATCTTGATTTCTAGCTGTAGCATGTTTTTTATGCTTCTTGCTTTTTGCTCTCTTAGCCTTCATTCTACGTTTTTTCTCATTGGCATCAACCCATGCATAGTCAGATGGTATGTGGAAAGGGTCGATCTCGTCTCGGAAGCTGCGACTTTCACTATCACTTGATTGCGCTACGCCACTTCCTCTCATCCATGAAATCCATGATGTAGAACCCTCCGACTCCTTTGACTTTGCATCTTGGAAATGCGCAGGACTTGAGAGAGGGGTTGAGAACTCCTCTGTTGGCTGAAGCTCCTCAAACTTTGTAAATGTTACCAGAACCCGTATAGTTGGAACAATTGGGATGGCAATCTGTGCAGTACCCCATTCATGTGTCAGTTTAGTGCCAAAGGATACAAGAAAACAATGAGAATCGAGAAGGCAAAGTAAATACTTCACACGTTTGGAGTTGACATGATGACTTTGTAAGTGCATGGATCAATTTTTATGCATAAAGGAGAGAAGCTGTGTTCCAAAATCCAAGACTGGTTGAGATATTACCAATTGGTTGAAAGCATTGGCAGCCTTTAACTTTGACCTGAGACTATTTTTTCATTTTTTCCTTATTGTCCTGCCCTTGACGCAGGATTTAATATACCTAGACATGCTTTGAAAGTAAGATGATAGTATACATGATTTATGACTGAACAAACAAAAGATTTTTTAGCAGATCCTTCTCTGTGAACTAATACAGAACATAATGCTAATATTGCAAAAAGGTACAAACACATGGACTGACAACCATAAAGCACAACAAAATTAGGAACCTAGATAGAATTGGAGACTGTCGAGACATTTTCTTACAGAAATCAGTTTAAATCCATATTGTGATGCCCTAGCCCTTGCCATACTTAAAGCCTATAACTATTATACCGCTTACCGGTGGAATCCGACAGCACAAGCTTGGTCACGTTGAAAAATAATGAAGAATAAAGTTGAGAGATTTGAAGAATGGTGAAGATAAATGAGGAGAGATTTTTTTCAAAATGCAAAACAGACGTATATCACTTTTTTGTGTGTGTGATGAAAACCTCCCTTACGGTCAGTGATAATCATGCATGTGTCTATTAATTATTTACCATTTAGCATTTTTATTATATTGTTATATGATGATGTGATGAATGCCATGTGTGGATTTTTACTACTCTTGATGATTTAATTATTCTATCTCCCTTGGGAATATGATGGTGGTCAATAATAAGTTCAATTGAATTCACTGTTACGATTTTGGTTTTGCAGTTTTAGTCATAGTGTTAAAATTGGATGATCACACTAGAAAGTAATGTATGGTTGAAAATATTAAGAAAAAGTATGGCTTTGATGCTAGGGTGTCATCTGATTAAAAGTGATGGGTAGGATCCCCAAGTACAAGAAATACGAATTCTCTAATGATCTCCACTTGTATCAATGTCACTTGACACTACTAATTCCACATAGCTATATATGCGTCCAACCCTCTCCTTTCTCACACTTTTCTGCAGATAATAACACCATCTTGAAAATTCCAATTTCTAACACTAATATCCAGCAGTTTTGATCCTTCTCAAGGTGATTTAAGTACAATTATTATGCAAGAGCAAGGTCACCTAGCTCATAGATTTGAAACATGCTCGTATTAATCCAGCAGTTTTGAGTCTTATCAAGTTTTCAAGCTTCTCTATTCACCAAAACAACCCAGTTATTAATACCTAAAGCATGGGCATCGATGCACAAGCTCTCTGCAGGCACAGGCACATCAGGTGTATTGATTACTACAGTAGAGCAGAATGTTCCATACTGACATCTAACACCTAGGTATTGATACCTAGCCCTCCTTCAGCCAAGTGTTGATTTTGATTCCCAAAGTTACGAGAACTTGTTTCGGTGACATCTAATGGTATATGGTCATTAACAAGGGTTTTAAGATAATTGGACAACCCTTTGCTTGCTTAACCCATCTAGAATATGAATCCCCAAAGATATCCATGCTATCTTTTGCAAGTGTGGTTCCTCAGCTTGACATGCATTCTGAGGTGCAAGGATGTTTCCACCAAAAAGTGAAACTATTTCTTAAAAAAAGTTTTATTATTGAATGCCTCTGGTTCTAGTTCAAGAGAATCATATTGCCTGTTTCCCAAACATCCTTTAGACTACTTCAGCTTATTTAGCACCTATTCTATAAACACACCTTAATACAACTTTTCATCACCAGCAAGGTACAAACAACTATTACAACAGCAACTACTTCAGGAAAAACTAAGATTTCAGCTTTTCCCTGTCTATATAGTCAAAGAGCCTAAAAAAACATACTTAAAACTAAGTCATCCTGATGATTACTAAATATCCAAGATACTGAATGTAAAACTCACAATTTCCCCAAGTCTTCATCTATTGCACAATACAACTTAATTAATATTGAAACATTTTAGGATTACAGTGAAATAACATAATTGGGGAAAAACCTATTTGAACTAGACCTAATTCAATGGCTAGACTTAGAACATAGTTCAGTGAGCAGAGTAATATTTCCCAAAGGCAACAGACGGAAGATCCAAGATTTGAGTGATACTGTGCCTAGTAGAAGGATTTTCCCTATGTTTCTGAGACTTCTACGAGGATTGCATATGGCTGTAGAGCTTAGGGTTGTGACAGGTCATATTCTAGAACCCATAATTCAGTAAAAAAGAATCTTGAGTATGGATGTGGTTTTGGACACATCAATCATAAAGTAGAATAGAAACTAATTTTAGAATTCTCTAAGATAGATGAATTTGACAGTGGGAACAAAAAAAATACACTTGGTACATTTTATTGTCACAACTCAAAAGTGAGATGAGAGGACACAAAATTTTAGTACTTGGTTAGCAAAATTA
Source organism: Forsythia suspensa (assembly GCA_023638005.1). Lineage (NCBI taxonomy): Eukaryota > Viridiplantae > Streptophyta > Magnoliopsida > Lamiales > Oleaceae > Forsythia > Forsythia suspensa. Next base: position 35,195,082 of record CM042666.1, read on the forward strand.
ATTGTAAATTAGTTATTTGGACTTGTACGTTAAAAGGCTTGGGAGTTAGTGCTTTGCATGGAATTTTGCTCACTTGACAAGAACATGGAAATAAAACACTATATCAAAATCTACAGGATGACCCAACAAGTAAATCCATCAGATTATCAAGTACTCAACAAAAGCAAGACATAAGCATAGGCCACCTGCAGATATAAAAACATAGAAAAGGGAGCCTAGGCACATAACAAAAATATCATATTAAGAACAGAATAATAGATACCATACTCAATGAACCGAAGAACAGAAAAAATAATAAGCATTAAACAAGAGCAGCAATAAGTACCTTGGCAGGAAACGTGCCAGGAGGAAGTTTAGTAGTCAAAAGCTCCCTCAGTCTCCTGACAGCTTTTACCTTGTTAGCCAGTATGTCAAGCAAAGGCAATAATTCTTCTGTTTTCAAAGGGAAATCTGGCGTCAACCACAAAACAGGTCTTAGACCTTTCTTATACTCGCTTTCAATTTTTGGCTCACTTGTGGCCCCTTTCTTCTTTTTCTTCTTGCTGCTTTTATCTTTGGACTTTTTAAGATCCCCCGTATCTTCCCTGGGGAACTCAGACGATATGCGGCTGTCATTGGGTCGCTGCTTGCTATCATCTGGTGCCAACTTTGAGAACTTCTTCAGAATCTTTGAATCCTCAGGATCATCTCCAGAGTTCTTTGAACCTTTTTTATTCCAACCAAACCAACTTTTCTTCTCTTTTGTGACACCATTGGATTCACAACTTTCATATGAACCCCCATCAAAATTTTCATGGCAATCAAGAACCTTGGGTTCCTCATCCTCACCAAGATCATCAGAGTTTCCCATGCGAAGAGCAGAATCTAACTGCACTCTTTCCTCAGCCGTCAAGACATCATCATACTCATCAGGTTCACCCCCATTTGCAATTCTATCATCATCATTTGTCGAAAAGAGCTCCTCATCTGTCATAGCACCAGGAACCCTCCTTGACTTCACGCTTACCATTACATGAAGCATATCATAAACTTTGGCCTTCCAAGCTCCAACCATCTCAGTCCTCTCTTGTCTTCTCCAATTCAAATGGGGAATAAGCTCTGCCTGAGTAACATCAATTCCTGGTCTATACATATTAGTTTGAGACATCAAGGCCACTTCATGAGCAACTTCAGCTTCCGATGGTTGAACACCAGCTCCCTCCAAAGCATTTGTGATTTCTTTCTCCTTATGGGCGAGCACTATCAAAGAGCCAGGAGCCACACTTATATTGCCATCTTCTGAAGAATAACCCTCTCCAAGGAAGAGAAATGTTTGATCAGACCGTTGAATACGAAACCCATCAAACCCTGCAAGGGTCATATCTGCACGAAGATTAGAACCCCGTTTCCATATTCGATAAGTGTCTGATGGTGCAATTCTCCCAATAAATGGTATAACTGAGCTCTCAAAGTGGAAGGTTATCTCCATATAGAAGTCACGAATCCTGGCTGCCGATGCCACAATCCTAGGAAGTCTACGACACCATTTCGCCCAGGCAAGAGGCTGGTAGTGCCGGGCAATGATCATAGCGATGTTCTCCTCCCTGTTACAAACTGCCTCTTGGAGAGCACTCCATCCGTTCTCATTCTGAAGGCTCCAATCTGCACCTGCTGCCATCAAAATCTCAGCTGAAGTTGCATCACGAAGGCGCACTGCAAGGTGCAAAGGAGTTTCCCTGCCTGGAACATCCCGTCTGTCAATCACTGCAGTCACAGCATCAGCATCCTGTTCAGCAGCCAATGACGCAGCCTCAGTAGCCACCTCCCCCGCCTTCGCCAACATAGGAAGGGCAGAAACAATCCGTTTCAACGTGGCATAGTCACGCCGCACTACCGCCAAATGGGCAGGACTATGTGCATATTTTGACCAATCTTCCATTGAATTTTTCTCCGCTCCCACTTTTCTTAAAAATGCAGCTCCAACTTTCCACAGTGCTATTCCAAAAAAATAACAAAAATTTTTGGGGTTTCAGCTCCTAAAAGATCCAGAAATTATTGCACAGAGCTTCTTCTAACTTCTACGCCAAAATTCCAAGTTTTTCAATATACATCTTCTTTGACATTGCACAGCTTTAAGCTAAATTTCGTAACAACAAAACCCTGGCAAATCTCGATCTCAATTTCCACTATATACCACAGCTGAATATAACAAAAAGTAAAATAAAACAACAAAAAATGGCAAGAGATTAGAAAAACCTCGATCTAGCTATACCTTCAGCACAATTCAAATAACACTACAAAAAAACATAAGAAAAAACACACGTTCGTCCGTGATTTCTTAAAAGACAAAAAAAAAAAAAAAAAACAGAAAATAAAAATTACCCGTAAAACCCACTCGGAGATACAAAATTGAGCTGATCTGGAGAAAGAAAGTTGAAGCCGTTGAGCTTAGATCTCTCTTTCTCTCTCTAAAAGCACCTCCGGTGAGGAATTTTATTTTATCTGTTCACTTTTGATTTGGATTTGCGTTGTAAATGAATTTTCTGCTGGCTGCTACTGGCGTGGAGTTACTGTTTAGCTGTAAGTGGAGGGAGATTTAGATATTTGTCCTCTGATTTGAGAGTAAATTACGAATCTGCCACACGCGTGACATTTAACTGACATTGCCTGGAACTGATGCTGACCTAGCATGGCTGCGAGGACATGTGAGGGTCCCTCGCTTTATTCTTTTTTATTTTATTATATTATTTATATTATGAAAATAAAAAATTTAATACATAAACGTGAAACAAAATTACAAATTCTATACATAAACAAATAATCCAACAAAAAGAATGAAAAGTAATGAATTAATTTTTTCATTTGATTCCAAATTTTCAAATTCGTTTTGAAATGTTGTTTTATTTCAAAAATATTTTTTGGGTGCTGAAAAATTACAAATAAACAAATTTAAACATAGAATGACGTATTTTCACACAATTGATATAATATTTGTATAGTTTAGATTTTTGTTAAGAAATATTAATCCAATGTTCACATGCTAAATATCGATATTATGATTCTCAACACGGTTTCTAATTGCCAATTTCTTGCACGATAAAAATAAAAAATAAAAGAGACAAGTTTCTTGCAACTTTTATTTTTGTCATTTAAAAAAAGACAAAAAAAAAAAAAGGAATTATGAGTTGTCAAAACACATACAATTTTCATCATAGAAACAAATATTTTAAAAAACGTAAAGCGTGGTTAGGCATGAAGGTCAAGATTCAATTTTTTCGGACTTAAGCGGCGCCTGTTGAAAAACAAAGACGAGAAGAGCAGAATCGTAATCGTAAAACACCGCCTAAACAAAAATTTTTACAATAGTGCATATAAATAAGAACTCATAGTGATAATGCTTATTACGTATGTAGCAGTAGCTTCGTGGAGACTTGTGGATTGAGCTCTAATAGTGGAAGAAGTAATTATTGAATGTTTATTATTTAAGCACTTCTCTAAAACACATATCTCTAATTAAAGAATACTTATTTTAAAGTTGTTGTAAAATAATAGATAATTATTGATGAATATTTTGTCTTATCATAATATTTAGAAAATAATTATATTTGTTGACGTTGGAAAATGATGATGCACTTTCCAAGCCAACTTAAAGATAAGTGTTGAGTTCGGCTAAGACCGTAATGAGTAGTAGATAGGTAAAGATGCAGGAAGACCCGATTATATAATATTTGTAAGAGTGCTTTTATTAAACAATTGAATGTCTGCCTTGAAGGACATTCATGTCTCCTATTTATAAGAAAATATGCAATGATTTTCTCCATTTAATGCTAAGCTAGGCATTAAATGGCCTAACTAGACTAGGCATTAAATGGCCAAGCTAGACATTTAATTCTTACAAGACATTCCCTTTTTGGGGGCATTTAATGCGAAGTGACGTTTGACATATGAACAGAACAAGCCATACAGATGACGTGAGTATGACATCGGACTTGATAGGTCGGACCTGGAGATCCACGGACGAGGTCCGAACTAAATTTGAGGATCAAGATGGCCCCAAGCCAGGATTAGGAACGAGGTCCGAACTGTGAACTGTAAAGCTTTACTACGAGTCGGCCATCTCATACTGATTTGTTGAATAATTAGCATCTGTCGTGGCAGAACCAGATCGGAGGCCAACAATTGTCCTCAAGACCTGTTTTGACTTCGGACAAAGGAGGTTTTCAGATCATATTGCAATTCGGGTGCGTGCTGATCTGAGTTCTGCAGTATTGATGTGATATCTCTGGCAACCCACCTCGTTGGTTGACACGTGGAACGAACTTAGTGGTGATGTCAGGCTTTTGCGTGGCTCGAGGACACGCTTTACTGGTGTCATCATTGCAGCATTGATGGTGCTGACTATTTGTCTTCCTCGTCTATAAATAGGAGGGATAAGGGTCATTTGGAGCTCTTACCTTAAACATTTCCTCCCTTTCCGAGTTTCTTTTGTCTGAGCTAAGCATCAGAGCGGTAGAATTCATCCAACCTAAGACTTACTGTGGTTTATTGGATCTGATATAGGTGTCAGTGCGGTCAGTACCCACTTCTTCCTCTTTCACATTATTCCTTGCCTTTCTTTGTTTCTATAAGTTCATGGGGTAGGATGTCTAGTGAGTTCGGTAGTGACAGCGGGAGAGTGGCCATGTCCTGGGGTAGGGGTCAGGAGGAAGAGGAGTCCGGTTCGGGTAGGATGATAGAGGGAATAGATAAGGATGAGGTCATCAGTCCAGCTCCACCAACCACTGTTCCTCTCCCAAATAGGTCGTCTCTACAGGCAGAGACAAGTGGTGAAAGAAAAGTTGGGCCTGAGACTTTAGGTCGGAGGGAAGCGGATGTTGAGGCAGGGCTTAGGACGACCCCAATTTGGAAATGTAAGTTTTTCCTCTCGAGGTCGACGAGAAACAACTTAAGGACTGGCATCAGGCATGTAGGATCCCGGATGACATAGAGTTCTTCGTCTTCGGTCCCGATGACCGGGCTGACGACCCGCCGCTGGCTGCGTGGCTTTAAACCAGGCCGTGTTGGCAGCCGGACTAAGACTTCCTTTTCCCAAGATAGTCAGAAAATTTTTGCGGGAGTGGAGAATAGCTCCAACCCAGCTCTGCCCCAACGGGTGGAGGATCATGATAGGTTTCCTCATCCTGTGGGACCAGCTCGATTATCCTCATCCATTCAGTTAGGAAGTTTAACATCCTGTACTCTTTGTAGTCGGATGGGAAGAGGTCGGGCTAGTGGTACGCGTTGGTCAAGGCAAAGACTGGGGGTAGTGTCATTACCCATACCCCGAACTCTATTAAAAATTGGAAGAAGTTCTGGTTCTTTGTCCAAGGCCCCTGGCAGTTCTTGGTGAATGATACTAAGCCCGATCTGAACATTCCAGTTCGTTACCACGCACTAAGTAAGCGTGCTTCTTTACTTGTTTAGTTCGGTTCGATTGAACTTGTACTGAACTGTTTTTTGTTTTCTTCATCTTCCAGGGTATATCTCTCAAGAACCTACACAAGACTCTTCAGAAAGAGCTAGAAGGGCTCAGGGTATCAGTGAGGATCTCCGATCCAGTAGTGCGTTGATAACCGAGGAGAACTTGATATTAGCTCGACTCTCGCCGTCAAGTTCAGCTCGTCCCAAGACCCGTGAGTTATTCGGAACTCATTACTTGTGATTTTTTGTTACCCAAACTTTTTAGTTCTGACATTGGTTGTTGTTAGATCAACCCGAAGGAGAAATGAAGGACATATCTGCTTTGCTGAAGAAGAAAACTCAGGCCGAGAAGGGGAAGAGAAAAGTCCCTGCAGAGGAGCAGGAGCCCTCAGTTCGACAGAGGGTACAATAAGAGGTTCCACCCCAGTGCATTCCTAGCCCAGCACGGAGTGTTGAGGTCATAACTTCTCTTCCAGTACATGGAGGCCTTCCTCTTCTCAAAATGTCCGACCTCCTCCGTCCTCGTCTCGAATTCTAGCCAATTACCTGGGCTCCACTCCAGAGAAAGATGAGGAGTTTCTGAGGCTCCGTGGTGCTCTTCCTAAGCCAGTTTCTTGACTTCATCAGGTCGAACTTGCCGTTTAGGAAAGTGATTGATGGGCTTCCCTTATCTACAAGAAGGGCGATCAGGACGGTTGCGAAGTGTTGGACTCCAGTTTAGCAAAAGTACCTAGATACCATGGGAGTGGTGGACTCCGTCATGGCGGCCTCAGTCAACACTTCGAGGGCTGCCATCCAGCTCACATCGGCCTCTGAAAAGATGGGCAGGCTCGTGGCTGACGTTCAGGTCATGAGGGAAGAGGGCCTCCAGGTTGTGGCTGAATTGGAAGATGAGAAGAAACTGCGGGCCACTTCCGAGGACATTCTTATGAAGCAGGAGGAAGAACTAAGCGCAAAAGATGCTGAGCTAAAGGCGTTGATGGGCGAGCTGGACATGACAAAGAAAAGTACGACAGTGTTAGAGCAAGAGCTTAAGGCCGAGAGGAAAGCTCAAGCCGAGCTCATGGCTGCTCTGGAGAAGAATGTTGACAAGGACGAGGCGGTGGTGGAGTTCAAGTCCTCGGGCGCCTACCTGGCTTATCAAGAGATGGTCTATTTCTTGATGATGGAGGAGCTGATTGAGGCAACAGTGGAGAAGCGTCCGGACTGGGACGTTCAATTCCTCAGGGACGAACTTGCCGAGGTAAAGAGAAAGTCCATACTCAATCCTTCATCGCCAGAAAAGATAGATCAGGCTCAGTCCCGGCATGGACCAATGAGCTCTTACTGTTGTAATGAACTTTTGCTTGTAATGTACTGAACTAAATTATTAATGAAAATTTTCATTCTGTTGACTTGTTCATATTTTCTTTTTGTTGTTTTGCTACTGGCTTCAGATTTTTGACTTTTGACTTCTAACTTTTAACTTCAAAGATCCGACTTCTGACTTTGAAGATCTGACTTCTGCCTTCGAAATCTGACTTCTGACTTCGTGGACCTAAATCCTGACGTTGAAAACCTGACTTCTGACTTCAGAGATCTAACTTCTGACTTCGAAGATCTGACTTCTAAGACTTGCTTTAGCTTTTTACTTCGATGATTTGACTTCTGACTTCAGAGATCCAACTTCTGACTTCGAAGATCTGACTTCAAATACTTGCTGCGACTTTGGAGGTCTGTCTTCGAAGGTTTGATTTTGAAAATGTGACCTCTAACTCTAACGTTCGTTCTTGGTTCATGGGCGAGCAGATGAGGTCTGACTTGGGATACATGTTGGTGTAGATATATGAATGCCCCGAAGTTTATAGCTCGACCTTGTGTGTGAATCGTTAGTTCGGTAAATAGGACGAACTAAAAGTTATTTTGTCGCGAATGTGAGAATATAGTTCGGTCACTTGGACGAATTGTATTCCTTGGAAATACTATGTCCTTGGGATGAAAGGACTTTAGTTTTAGCATTGGTGTCGTAGCACTTACGCTAATCAACGCGGGTCCCAGCCTTGTGGGACCTATGTGTCAAAAGGATTGTAACCTTGATCACCCCTCACTAGCTTGGACTATGTTTAGATTTGTGGTTGTCAACGTAAGTCCTTATTTCACAAAACATTCTTCATTTCATAAAAGCGTGAAATTTTTACAATGTGGGAGCCATGGCTTCTCTTAACAAAAGTAGCTCATACCTGAGGGCCTTTGTAGATAAGTTTCATTGGTAGTACTTTTTGAGGTGTTTAGCATTCTACGGGTGTGTGAGTGATAGACCTTCTGTATTCCAAAGCTCGTAAGCTCCGTTTTTGAGGACTGTGACGATCTTGTAAGGTCCTTCCCAGTTCGGAGCAAGTGTCCCTGCTTGGCGCTCTTTTGTTGCCATGAAAACCTTTCTCAAGACTAAATCCCTAGCTTTGAATTTCTGCTCCTTGACTTTGCTGTTGTAATACCTTGCACTTCTTTGTTTGTAAATTGTATTTTTTAATTTTGTTCCCAACCTCTTTTTCTCTAGTAGGTCGAGCTCGGCTCTCATGGCATCACCATTGTAATTTTCATCAAAAGTCCGAACTCTAAAGGATGGAAGTTCGAGCTCTACTGAGATGATGGCTTCAGTTCCAAAGGCTAGTGAGAAAGGCGTTTCTCCTGTGCTTGACTGGTATGTTGTTCGGTAAGACCATAGTACGCTTGGGAGCTCTTCTGCCCAGGCTCTTTTTAGTTCATCTAAATGCGTCTTCAAGGTGTGCTTGATGATTTTGTTTAGGGCCTCGACTTGACCGTTGGCCTGGGGTGATTTGGAGTGGAGAAGTACTTCTTGATATTTAGTTCTTCGCATAATGATCTGAGTTTAGAATTATCGAATTGCTTTCCATTATCCGTAATGATTGAGTAGGAGACTCCAAATCTACAGACGATCGATTTCCATATGAATTCCATGGTTTTCTGTTCTGTTATCTTGGCTAGCAGTTCTGCTTCTGCTCATTTAGTAAGTAGTCTACAGCGACTATGGCGTATTTAGTTCCACCTTTTTCCCGTTGGCATGGGTCGGATTAGGTCAATCCTCCACTTTGAGAATGGTCACGAGCTGAGGATTGAGATCAGTCCTTCTGGATGAGCTCTAATGGTGGGGCCGAACCTCTGGCATTTGTCGTATTTTCTGGCAAATTTGATAGAGTCTTTCTTGATGATGGCCGAGTACCCTGCTTCAAGATTTTGTGCGCCATGGCGCCCCGAGTATGATTACTGTGCATACCCCTTTGTGAACTTCACGAGGCGTGCCAGCCGTTTTCCTTTAAACATCTTAGTAGGGGAAGCGAGAAACCCTTTTTGAATAGGATGTTGTCGATGATTGTATATCTAGCAGCTCTGATTCTTAATTTTCTTGCTTTTGTGCTATCTAGGAGAACCTTACCATCCTTTAGGAATTGGATAATCTCGTCCGTCTAGCTAGATTTCAGCTCGGCCGTGGTGAGGATGTGCTCAGAATGACTGATTGTTGGGCTGCTGATTCTCCAAATCGGGATGTTCTCCAATTCTACTATGCCTTCACTGGTAGCGAGTCGTGCTAGAGTGTCGGCAAGGTTATTTTGAGTTCTTGGGATTTGCCTGACCTCGATGGTGTTGAATGATTTGAGTTCTTGTTCCACTATATGTGAGTAAGACGCCATCCTCTCGTCTTTGGTTTGGTAGGACTTGTTTATTTGATTGACCACTAGCTGGGAGTCACTGTACACGATTAGTTTGAGTGCACCCATGCCTCTTGCAAATCTCAAGCCGGCGATCAAGGCCTCGTACTCAGCCATGTTGTTAGATGTATGGAAATCAAATCGCAGAGACTGACAGAGCGGTTCCATGTCAGGGCTCATCAGTACAACTCCAGCTCTAGCACGTGTTTCAGTTGATGATCCATCTATGAAGAGAGTCCAACATTCTTCTTGTTTGGTACTAGGATTGTGCTCCGGACTTAACTCGGCAACAAAATCGACTAGAGCTTGACCTTTAATCAAAGTCCAGGGTTTGAAGTGGAGCTCGAACTGGCCGAGCTCTACTGCCCATTTTACAAGTCTTCCGAAAGTGTCTGGTTTTTGGAGGACTTGTCTGAGAGGGTAGTTTGATAGAACTTCTATTGGATGTTGTAAGAAGTATGGTCTGAGTTTCCTTGCAGACATGAAGAGGGCATATGCCAATTTTTCCATTGGGCTATATCTTAGTTCAGCATCATGCAGTGCCTGACTGACGTAGTACACCGGGTGTTGGATTTTTTCGTCCGACCTAATCAACACAAAGCTGATGAAGTGCTTTGAGACCGCTAGGTAGAGGGTAAGGACTTCTCCAATCAGTGGTTTTGACAACAACGGGGGTTGTGCTAGTTGTTTTTTCAATTCTTCAAAGGCTAGCTGGCATGCCTCACTCCACTTGAACTCCTTGCCACCTGTCAGAGCGTCGAAAAAGGGTTTGCACTTGTCGGTTGATTTTGAAACAAAATGACTAAGTGCCGCTATTCGTCCAGTTAAGCTTTGTACCTCTTTGATTTTGGTAGGAGGTCTCATTTCTTGGAGAGCTCTAATTTTCTCCGGATTGGCCTCAATACCCCTCTGGTGAACCATGTAGCCCAAGAATTTTCCTGACCCCACACCGAAAGAGCGTTTGGTAGGATTGAGCTTCATCTTATACCTTCTCAATATGGAGAACATTTCAGCAAGGTGTTGGATGTGATCTGTTGCCTTAGTACTTTTGACAAGCATATCGTCAACGTATACCTCCATGGTTTTTCCAATGAGCTTGGAAAATATTGAGTTGACTAGTCGTTGATAAGTTGCTCTAGCATTCTTCAGTCTGAAAGGCATAACTTGATAGCAGTACAAACTTCGATCAGTAATGAAAGAGGTATTCTCTTGATCACTTTCGTGCATTGCTATTTGATTTCATCCGAAGTATGCATCCATAAAGTTCAGAAGTTTGTGCCCAGCTGTGGCATTCACCATTTGGTCTATTCGGGAGAGTGAAAAGCTGTCCTTAGGGCATGCTTTGTTTAGGTCGGTGAAGTCAATGCATACCCTTCAAGTTTCGTTGCTCTTTTTTACCAGGACGTGATTGGCCACCCATCGGGGGTAAAGTGATTCCCTGATGAAGCCGCACTTGAGTAGCTTGTCGACTTCTTTGGCTAGGGCTTCATACATCTCTAGATTAAGAGGACATCGACGTTGCTGCCTTGGTTTGACGTCCGAGCTTGTGTTCAACATGTGGTATGAGATTTTGGGATCTATTCTCTCCATGTCTATGTGCTCACATGCGAAGACATCAGTGTTGCCTTTCAGGAAGGTCGTGAGTTGAGATTTCATTGATTTATTGAGTTCTTTTCCGATGCGAAGGACTTTCTCAGGATGGTTGAGGTACACCTCAATCAGTTCTAGCTCTTCTCTTGGCTCGACCCTTACGCTTTCGTGTGGGTCCGGGCACAGGGGTCGAGACGACCCAAGTCTTCCACCGGGCCCTGCTCCAGTTCATTCATGTCTGACCTACTCGTTGGAAGTTTGGGCTCTGCCTGGAGCATGTCTACTCCTACTCGGAAGAAGGTGATGTTGCAGCTTCTGGCCACCAGCTGACTTCCTCGTACTATTCCTACCCCGTGGGAAGTAGGGAATTTGATAGCATAGTGGTAGATAGATGCGGTTGCTTTGAGTTCGTGTAGTATTGGTCGTCCCAGAATGGCATTGTAATTAGACGGGAGGTCTACAATTACAAAATCCGCAATGATTCTCCTGTGGCATAGAGGTAGTCCGAGCTCGACTACGAGGGTGATCTGTCCTTTCGAGTTCACGTAGTCTCCTGTGAACCCCTGTAGAGGCTTCAGGAAAGGCCTAACATGTCGGGTGTCAATTTTCATCTGTACGAACGTTCCTAGGTATAGAACATTCACGAGCTCCCGTCGTCTACTAGTGTTCGATGGATATCGATTCTGGAAACGAGCATAGTAATGACGAGTGCATCTGAATGTGGTTGTAGTACGTGGGACGCATCTTCTTCAGAAAAAGAGAACTTCTCCGCGTCTGGATTAGTTATGGCTCCTAACAACACTTGGTAGCTGGTATGAGCTTCTCTAGAGAGCTTGCGGCGATGCCTCCTTGACCCTTCCAGGTACTGACTTCCTCCGACTATCATGTGGATTTCACCTCGTCTCTGTTGAGGCGGAGGTGGTAGTTCAGTCCGATCTTGCGATTGGGGTGGCTCACCTTCTCTAGACGGTCGAGCTAAGAATTCTTTTAGGTGACCTCGCCTGATGAGGCTTTCTATTTTTCCTTTCAAATCTCGACAATCGTTGGTGTCGTGTCCAGCGGATCGATGGTATCTACAGTACTTCCTTTGGTTCAGCTCGGATGAGCTTGCCCTCATAGGAACGGGCTTTTTGAGGATGTCTTTTCCTTTAGTCTTCATCAGGATATTCTCAAGCGAGGTGTTTAAGACTTGGTATCCCTGGAACCTCTCATGGAGTGGGTCTTGGCCGACACAGTGTTGAAATTCCGGTGCTTTCTTGGGATTTTCTTTCTTTTCTAATTTGAGGTCTTTCTCTTTACTCTTCACGTTGTCTCTTCATCGGATCTGCTATTTTTTTACGGTGGGAGGTGGCTTCCTCAAGACCTGATGTGCTTTTCGACTCAGCTAGGAATTCTTGGTATGTTGCCGGTCTGTCCTCATGAACAGACCACCAAAATCGAGTTTCGGTTCTTAATCTTGATAAAACCGCCATTAGAGCAGCGTCATTGGAAATTTTGTCCACCTCTACTATCCTCTTGCTAAATCGGTCCATGTAGGACGTCAAAGATTCAGTTCTACCTTGTTTGATGCTGACAAGGAGCTCTTTTGGCGTAGATCGAGTTCTTGCCCCCATAAAGGTGGAGACGAACTGACTTGACAGGTCATTCCAACTCTGAATGGAGCACTGTGGTAATTTTTTGAACCACCTCATCGCTCTGTTCCCAAAGGTTAGAGGAAAAGCTCTGCACATGATTACGTCACTAGCTCCTTGGAGTTCCATCCAGGAGGTGTATCTGTCGAGATGACCAATGGGATCGTTGCCATCCTCATAGCTAGTCAGCCGTGGCATTTTTAGCTTTTCTGGTAAGAGCTTTACCAAGATATCCTCTGTGAATGGAGAGTGTCTGTCCATGGTGTATTCTTTCGAGGTGTTCTTTTGCCTTGCTTCCAGTTCGGCTAGGCGTTGCTTCATCAGTTCAAGCTCATCCGGAGTGTTTTGTACAATCGATGCTGCTATAGATGGGGCTCCTTCCTTTCTTTATACTTTCTACTCACGCGGGATTTGGGAGGGTTGACCTAGACGGTTGAATACGCTGGCTGATCGCTGCGTGGCAGCTTTCCTGGGAGGACTGGAGAGTATGCTCTTTTCTCTCTTGCTTTCTGATGAACTTTTATCTCCAAACTCCAGTCTTCTTTTCACGTGACGATCCTCGAATTTGTCATGCGCTGGCGACTCTGCTTCCGAGTCAAAGACTTGTCTAGTGGTGGCTTGGTTCTTCTCAAGCCGTTCAATAGCATGGGTTAGGTACTCAAGTTTTTGTAGGATTGCATCTCTTTCAGGTGCACACGTTTGAGCTGAAGTTTCTCCTTGTTGTCTACGAAACGGAAGACCTGGGGAAGGTCAACATGTTGGCTTCCAGTTCTTCCGTGGCTACGAGCCCTTGAGTCATGACTGCGGCTCATGTTTGGAGGCTTTTTATAGGTGAAGTGTTTAGGTATGATGATCAAGAGTTGATCTTTTCGGTGAATTTCTGGAATATGGAGAGCCTTTTTAGGGAGAGCCCTCCTTCTAGCGCCAAACTGTTGACGTTGGAAAATGATGATGCACTTCCCAAGCCAACTTAAAGATAAGTGTTGAGGTCGGCTATGACCGTAATGAATAGTAGATAGGTAAAGATATGTAGGAAGACCTGATTGTATAATCTTTGTAAGAGTGCTTTTATTAAGCAATTGAATGTCCGCCCTGAAGGACATTTATGTCTCCTATTTATAGGAAAATATGCAATGATTTCCTCCATTTAATGCTAAGCTAGACATTAAATGGCCTAACTAGACTAGGCATTAAATGGCCAAGTTAGGCATTTAATGCTTACAAGACATTCTCTTTTTGGGGCATTTAATGCAAAGTGATGTCTGACATATGAACAGAACAAGCCATGCAGATGACGTGAGTATGACGTCGGACCTGATAGGTCAGACCTGGAGATCCACGGACGAGGTCCGAACTGAATTTGAGGATCAAGATGGCCCGAAGCCAGGATTAGGAACGAGGTCCGAACTGAGAACTGTAAAGCTTTACTACGGTCGGCCATCTCATACTGATTTGTTGAATAATTAGCATCTGCCGTGGCAGAACCAGATCGGAGGCCAACAACATTTATTCTAAAAGTTTGTATTTTAATTAATTTGTAACTCTCATTAAAATCTGTGTCCATCGTTATAATAAAATATACAATTCACATTTGATTCTCTTATATTTTTTTTAATTTTATAACACGTTATCGGCACGAAGTTCTAACCAATTGAATTAGCAAAACTTATTCTTTTTTCTGCTCACGAATATCTAGCCAATGGAGACATGAAAATATTTTCTACCTGTTTAAATAAAAACGAGAAATTCAGCCAATTGAATTAGTAAATCGATTCTTCTTACGTCCAAAAGAAAAAGGTAAGCATTCTCTTGATTTTAATTTATCAAACGACAAATTAATATATATATATATATATATATATATATATATATATATATTATATATATTAGTTATATTTTATGTTGTTATTACTATACCGATTTGGTAGACATATATTGTTTTGAAAATTTCATATTATAGCATATCAATATTTGAGAAGAATTTTATGTTATTATTCTTGAAAAAACGTAAATTTTTGTATACCAGTATTCTTGAAAAACATTGTGTTGTTGCTCTTATAGAATCACGATTTGATTTATACGTACATTCTATAAGAATACTCTATTATGTTTTCTGAAGAAGTATAAATTATTATGTATCAATATTTTAGATGAATACTATGTTGTTGCTGTTGAAGTACAACTGTGTAAATACATTATTAAAAAAAAATTGTAATTGTTATTCTTGAAAAAAAACACAATTTATACATATAAATATTGTCTGGTTGTTTTGAAAACATCTCAATTATTTTTATTTTCTTATTCCAATATCCTATTAGTTGTCTTAATGAATATGGTTTCATTGTGTTGAAATATTTTTCTTGTCGCTTATTGATTTAAACAATTATTTAAAGAGAGAAAAAAAAAAAAAAAAAAACGAGATCAATACAATCCGAGAAGGCTTATGGTTATGAGTGTATGCATTAATTCACTGCTGCAGCATTATAGTAGCCCAACTTTGGTATTTGGGTTAAAATTGGGAAATTTTCACAATTAAGCCATATTATGTTAATAATTATATAAAAACTGTTACATTTTTTTAATTATAGGAATACTGAATGGGGCAGGAAATTATTCTATTTTTTATTTTTTGCCAAATCTAATTAATTGTGTGTAATAGCCGCCACTTTTCACTCCACATTACCATATTAATTAGGAATCTATATTTGACTAAAAATCATAATGAATCCTAATCTTTTCAACCTCTCTCCTCCATGAAAACAAACTGCATTCATCTGTAGCAATTGCATACCGTGTCCTTCCTGCATCTCCAATTCCGGCGATAACATTCCATATTCCGGTAAGATTGAACAAGGTTCATGTTATTTTGTATTCGTTTCCTTCTGTGTTACCATTCAAGTTTGTTTCCTTCTGTATCATTAGACGTATGGAATGCATTTTTAACATATGCATTTTCATCTGAAACACAGTAAACTGTTTTGTAACATCCTTTTAATATGTTGTTTTGAAATTAAAAGGATGTTACAAAATAGTTTGCCGTGTTTCAGATGTTAATCTGTTGCAGGCGCTGGTATAAAAGATTTTCAATATTATTTTAGAGTAAGATTGCAGGAAACGATGATACAGATATCTGTTACTTAACATCTGTTAACATATGTTGTAATTGTTGTTACAAATTATGAACCAGTGTCTATGTAACTAATTTGTTGCACGCTTTGTTACAAAATCTGCTTTGATTACTCACATTAATAATGTTGCAAGTATTGCTACAAATATCTGTTACCATGCATATGTTAAAAATATGTTGCAATCATTGTTACAAAGTCTGATCCAGTTTATATGTTATTAATTTGTTGCAAGCGGTGTTACAAAATCAGTTTCATAGACTTTGTTACTAATCTGTTGCAAGTGATGCTGGAAATAGCTGTTTCATTGCATCTATTAAAATAGGTTGCAATCGTTGTTACAAATTATGATTGAGTGTGATTGGAACTAATTTGTTGCAATTGGTGTTACGAAATCTGTTTCATTAACTTTGTTATTAATCTGTTGCAAGTGGTGCTACAAAATAGGTTGCATTATCTGCGTTACTAATATGTTTCCAGCGGTGTTACAAAATTTGTTTCCATGTATGTGTTATTAATTGATCTATTATCGTGATATTAACATATATGGATAACATAAATATTTTTATCAATTGCAATGGAGAAAGTACCAGAATTCTTGTTCCAACATGTTGTACTTATATAGAACTCGTTGATTTGATAACATCCGTATTGAAGCTTGACAAACGTAATAGTGCAGTATCCATACAATATGAAGTAGTTGGGTGCCTATCTTCAATGAAGATAACTAATGACAACACATTGATGTTCTATTTGGAGCTTAAAAGAAAGGATCAGAATCTAACGAGTTACCCACTGTAAATTGATGTTACATCTTTATTGGAAAATATACCTTCAATATACACTTTGGATATTTCGGGTGATCATAAGATGGAAAGACTAGAGCAACAAAACCTAAATTCTCATTCATTAACTAGTTACTCAAGTAACAGCTTGTGCTATGTAGATAGATTTGCTTCTAGTGTATGTGAAACAATCCCAGATTTGCCAGAGGTTGAAATTCAGGATGACAACATTGTTATTGGATACCCAGACTTAAACGGTATTTCAGCAGGGAGGATTTTTAGGGACAAAGATGTGTTAAAAAGATTATATCCCTTAGTATGGAGGATTTTTAGGGACAAAGATGTGTTAAAGAAGACTATATCCCTATATGCTAATCAAAACAACTTTCAGTATAAGGTGTACAGATCTGACAAAGAAGAATATGTCCTCAAATGTCTCGATGATAATTGCATGTGGTATTTTCGTGCTTCTAAACTAAGCGACACAAATTTATTCAAGATACGATATATTAAAAATGAACATAACTGCTCAATGGATTACGTTATGGGAGATCATAGACAGGTAACAAGTTCTCTATTGGCAGATTGCATTAAACACAAGTATATGGATGCTAAAACTATCTACACTCCAGGGGACATCATCAACGATGCTTCGAAGACATACGGTGTGACTTTGAGTTATGGAAAGGCATGGAGGGCACGTGAATCAGCATTGGAGAAAATAGTTAGAGAGCCAGAAGACTCGTACAACAAGCTCCCAAGTTTTTTATACATGTTAAGTTTAAAAAATACTGGGACGGTAACACAGACTAAGACAAATGTAGAAAATCAATTTGAATATATGTTCATGGCATTGGGAGCATTTATACAAGGTTTGAAATACTGCAAACCTGTAGTCGTTGTCGACGCAACATTTTTAACTGGGCGTTACGGAAAAACACTTTTCACCGCTTGTACTCAGGATGCAAACTACAATATATTTTTTCTCGCATTCAGGATAGGTGATGCCGAGAACGACAATTCATGGGAATGGTTCCTAATGAATTTCAGGAAAGGCTATGGAGAACGAGATGAGATGTGCATAATTTCAGACAGACATAAAAGCATAGAAAATGCCATTGATGAGATATACCCAAACATAATGCATGGATTTTGTTTTTACCATTTGTTGCAGAACCTAAAAAGGCGATTTGGAAAGGTAGCAAAATACATTACAAAGCCATTTAATGCTACTGCTAGAGCGTACACAATTTCTGAATTTAAGTACCAAATGAAACAATTAGATAAGGTCTACGATGAGATCCGACCATATCTGGTAAGAAACATTCTATCTTATTATTATAGGCATATGTGTGTGTCAAAATTTCTAAATCTAATATGTCATTTCTTATATAGGAAGAAAAAGTCGAATTCTATAGGTGGTCAATAGCACATACACCAATCAACCGGTATTCTACGATGATTTCTAATATTGTTGAGTCAGTGAACGCTATTACAAAGTCGGTGAAGAATTATCCCATCGTGATGTTGCTAGAATGTTTAAGGAACATCTTGCAAGACTGGTTGTACAAAAATCGTAATAAGGCACGTTCCACCTTTACAAGATTGGCAACAAAAAATGAGAATATGTTAAGGGCAAACTCAAAAGATGCACTCAAATTGAAGGTAATGTTTTCTTTTGTTTGAGCCACCTGTTTATTTTATCTTATTTGTTTTGTTTACTAGTTAAAATTGCAATCTTGTTCCAATAAACAGGTATCAGGTTCAAGCGACGTTCTATATCAAGTTAGCGATGAGAACACACAACATTCAGTCGACATGGAAAAATGCTATTGCACATGTAACATGTTCCAAGTTGACGGGATACCGTGCAAACATGCTTTCTCAATTATCAGCAAACACGGAATGCCAACGTATAAATATTGTTCTTCCTACCACACAAAAGAAGCTTATATTGGAGCATATGATGGTAACATTGTACCACTCGGTGAAAGGACCAATTGGATAGTACCAAAAAATGTAGAGGAAGTTGTTATTTTAGCACCCAATCCTTCTCCAATCCTTCTAGAAAACCTGGAAGACCTAAAGAAAAGAGGTACAGATTGACAGGAGAACGAAGTTATGTGACAAAGTGTAAGAGATGTGGACGACACGGCCACAATAAGAAGATGTGCAAGCATCCATTGGGGATGATAAATCATTAAACAAAGAAGGGGTGAAACAATATATTTCTATCTAATTGGCACAAATAATTGATACTCAAACTTGGGATTGATTCCATATACCATATTTTATGTCGAATTTTGATGGTTATCTGAATAAATTACACTTACATCATGTTTTTTGCTCTTCATTTTGGCAATGGTCCGTTATTTTTCTACTAGTGTTGTAATGCTTTAATTTACTTTTTAATTGAAGATTCTTGAAGGTAACACAAACAAATGATAAACCTAATACTAGTAATCTGTTCAAATGAAATTAAATGAGGATGTGTTATTTTATACTTGAGAATTCATTTTAAACGTTCAAATGGACATTGTTAAACACTTTAATGTTAAATTTGGTTGGTTAATGGTCTAGTGTTTTACCGTCTAGGGTGCCAATTTGAGGACACCAGTCCCAATGACTGACGAATGGAGCATTTTCGATAAAACCTTGCTTGCTGTTGAAATTTTCACCACAACCAAATGCACGCATGATTTAAGTAAACTAATCATATACAAAGAATGAAATACTACTGATTAACAACATATGAAGAATGTAATATAAACAAGTTGAAAACACAAAATAGGATATCTGCCATTGGTTAAAAAAAATCCAATCTGTTAAAAGTCAAATATGCTTAAAGCCAAATCTGCAATTAAATAATAGAACACATGCTAAAAATAGACATTTATATCATCCACGTAACATTATTAATACCCAAAAAATGACATAGTTCCTGATTGTTAGACAAAAATATGCTAGTCTAATTGAAATTGAGCTAAATAATCTGTCTAACTATTTGCAAAACCACGTAGCAACAAAAAAAAAAAAAAAAAAAAAATAGAAAGGCGAACTAAGTGCTTAGTTAATCAAAGTCATCTCTATTCTAGCAAAACTCGCAAAGAAATTTGTTATTTCTTTTTACCTGCCTTTCTTGCTTTTCTTTCCTTCCTTGAAAGAAAATCAGGATCAGATTCGTAGCCTTCATTAATCTTGTACACACCATGTTTATACAGTTGCGATGCCAGGTATGTCTTCTCACTTGTAGCATCAAAAGGATTGAGCATGGATTGCATATTATCATTCATGAAGAACTCCGCGTACTTTATCACAAAGACACCGCAGTCGGTCCTTCAAACATTACGAATCGAATTTAATAAATAATATGGTTAACTACTTGATGAATAATATATTGATAGAATAATAACATATTTTAGCAAACACTAACCCGTTACTCTGTTGAGGAATGTCATGAACAAGGTTAACAACTAGTGGTTCAATACGTTGTATACCATTCACATTCATAGGTTGCCAGACATCAATATTGGCCATCAAGTGAGGGATAACAAAAGCAAACGGTTGAACGTCTGCTATGACTTCTCTGTCTCTTATCGTATCCGAGCATGAGTTGTAAACATTAATACACCTATTTCGAATATCCATGTGCCCGAGAATCCATTGTGCACGAAAACTCATCCTTATGGACATCAAAACATGATCAATCTCCGTCCAAGGTGTGTTAAAATGCATGTATTCCCCCAATGGATATTCTAATAAAGATACTTGTCTAGCAAGAGCATTAGAATTCTCAACTACAGCAGGATATATTTCCCTTACCATGCTACCAAAAAATGAGTCGGTTGTAGTAACGTTCATCCTAATTTCTTTGTTGAATGTTGCCATCTTTCTAAGATAGTAAAAACATATATCTACGTGTTGTTAAAAAAAAAGGGCTTCACTTACAAATTAAATCGTTTATTCTATTAAATTACCTGCTAATAACATATATAGTTTCATGACAAAATATAGTTAATAACTTACCGTGTCTCTTAGTGATTCGGCCGGATCGCTTAGCTCGTACCACCATGTCTTGTCACTGACTTCAAATGGACCAAAAACAAATGGGGGATTGATTTTGATCTTCTGTAGTAAAAATTTCCTATTTCTGCACAATAGTTTTAAAAAAAAAAAAAGAACGGCGTGCAACTACAACATTATATATAAAATCAAGGATATTATTTTACATATTGTCAGGTCTGTAACCATCATAGAACCAATCTTCAAATGAACGAACATCCTCAATGAAGGGCTGAACCAAACCAATATTAAATGCACATGCTTCAAATCGAAAACTCGATGTTGACTCTCTTACAGGTTGCCTCCCATCAAATGCTTCATTTGGGTGTATGATATAATTCCAGTCCTGAAATTATATGTTAAAGATATAAGATAATGTACAAAACATCTTAAATTTATGAATACATTGATAATTTAAAAGATGCATTGGAACATATGAATTCGACATACAGCAACAACTTGGGGTTACAATTAATTGGCCTTGGTAACATCAATTGCAACAAATGATTTTAACATCACTTTGTAGTCTTAATACAGCCTTAATAACATTTAAAATTTTATTACAGCTTTAATGCAAAGTAGATATAATTGAGGAGCTCTTTATTTAACTAAGCTCTTAGGTCTTTTCAAGTAGTTCATTTTATTGGGTTTCTCTATCACATTGGATCTATGATTTGGTAGAGCATAATATCGCCAGAGACAAATTAGACACAGCCAATAACAAGCCATTACTGGAAGACCCAATATTAATAAATATGCGTAATCATGATCAAAAGCAGTTCAACATCTAGAAAGACAGACAAACAAACATGACATCATTCTTCGAAATCTATTGCAACAGATTACATTGTCAATTCAACATTACATCAAAATTTGTAAAATCTAATGTAATGCCTGTTTTCAACTTTCGATGAGCATATTTGTAACATCGACTGCAACCTAACAGATTTTAACATATAACCATAGAACACTAATACTACTTTATTCCATAATTGAAGTGTCATCTATTAATTCGACCAATTTGGCAAATATACAGTAAATTCACAAGCGACTAACATATGATGTTAACAATGTTCTGAGTTCGTAACAATCATTGCAAAAACTAAATTCACCCAACCTTGACCCAAACTTGTATTTTACAGACATACAACAAAAGTTTAATACAAACAATATAACATTCAACTTAGATAAAAACAGGAATATGATTTATCTTAAACATTAAATTACACAATTTCTATTCGCTATAGTGAAAATAGAATTACCTGCGCTTCATAGACCTGGGGATTTTTAATCTTGCTGGAACTACCACTCTGGGCAACCTTGTCCAACATAGGTTTGTCTATTTTTTTCAACTTTATGCATTCCTTTCGAAGAACACGAACCCATTTTCCGGTACCCTGCTTCATCATGTGGATTCTTATTTTTTTCGAAGATTGAACCTTTTGTAGGAGTAGGCGTGTCAAGGTAAATTACTTTCTGTTTGGAATGAAACGGAGGCTTCTTCACAGTGTCAGGCGACTCCTTCTTTGCCGCCGACCGAGTCATTCTACGAGTAGGAGTATCCATGTTGGGTATCCAAGACCAGCGCCTAAAATATCTACAAATTGGGAGTTAGGGTTTCACATAGTGATGGAACCCTATAGATTATAGAGATAAGAATATGTTGTTGGCGGCAATGTCGCGATTTGAGTGTGTTGAAGAGGGATATGGAAGATGAATATGGAATTATCTCTCCCACGGTTTTCTCTTTCTCTCTGTCTGCGAAACTAATGGGGATGCATATTGTGTTTCTTTTTTTAAATATTATATTATATAAATATATATAATAATATATAAATATTACCCAGTAATTTTAGAATAAAAACACAAGAAAAGTAAATTTGAAAATATATTGTATTTAGATAGTAATGGATGTAATTTCCTCTTATTCTTTTCTTTTCTTTTGTTACCTTGTCTAATAATGATGGTTGCTAAGTAAATGACCCTTTGTATTAGTGGACAAGTATGGGTTTGCAATGCCAATGGTAACCAATTTCTGTAAGGTGGAGGACTATGTGAGAAAGAATTCAAGTTTGTAATTTATTGGTTTTGGTTTGCTGTGTTCTTGTTTATATATTTGGTCCTTAAATTATGAGATATCTCAGTTATGTTCAAGTTGGCAGTTTATCAATTCAATTAACGAGTCTGCCAATGTGAAATTAAACTAACGGAGGAGGCCATATTTCTAAGGGACTTTCACGTCTGGCGGAGGGTCCTCGGCCAAACTCCCATTCACCCTGAACAAAGAAGAAAGAGTCTTTCAATTGACCGAAGACAACAGTAGACAGAGCAGGAGAGCCTCATTGGTATACGGTATACCTAAGTAATACCATCCACGGAAGGCTTGCCCCGATGCCTTCTTAGGGATGTAGATGGTATTAAAACATTATAGGAGAAAGTCTCCCTCATTTCCAACCATCTTCTACTACAAAATGTTACAAGGAGACACACCCAACCATTAGGGAGAAGCTGAATGGAGAAAATACCATAGCTACTTAAGGCAGTACAAAAGGGTATAAGGGAAACCTCAGACCGACACTAATTGTATTGGTCACCTTGTAGTTTGGAGAGGGATTGTATGTTCTATCGCTTGACCCGAGCACAATAAGTTCAATGGTGTCAAGAATGCGAAAGGTTTCACGCAATTGCACGAAGTCTTCCTAGTTGATAGCCGAAGCTACATCAGATGCAGCACATTGTGATAGCCTTTCTGCTTCTCATCCCGTTGTGTCAGCCTCGGCCTCACCTCCGACTCCCTACTTTCCATGTTCACCACTATTCTCTCCTTCCAAAGTAGTTTCTGTTAGGAATAAAGTAATAAATAAATGGCGAAAAATAAAGAACACAATAATCGCCTCAATGTGAGACTACGTCCTATCTTCAACCGCTGCAGTAATTCAATATAATGAATGATGATTAATCATTTATAAGATATCAACCATATATATAACAACCCAATGAATGTTCCCTAGTTATAATGAAATTCTGGAACAACCCAATGAAGATTCTCTAATTGTAATGGAATTCTAGAGCAACTCAATTACAAAAGCACAATCCCGAAAAAACGCATTTACGTAAGCAAATAGAAATACCATGGACCTTTTGGGAGTGAAACAAATTAGGCTCTGCAACAACAGCCATCCATCTACTCGCCCCCTACCTAGCCCAAAGGTCATCCCAATCGATAGTTGATAAGTGCGTTTTGTGCACTTATTCTGTCCTTAAACTAAGCTTTTAATTCGTTATTTTAGTAATTTTCTACTTAATTCGTGTATTATTCTCTACATTTCGCTTTTGGACCCGTTTGTGAGAAATTGGAGAAGAAGGGATGAAAAGAGGTATAAATTGAAAGTTGGAGGACCAAATTGCACATCATTGAAAGTTGAAGGACCAAATTGCACATCATTGAAAGATGAAGGACCAAATTGCACATCATTGAAAGATGAAGGACCACATTGCACACTATTGAAAGATGAAGGACCAAATTGCACATCATTGAAAGATGAAGGACCACATTGCACACTATTGAAAGATGAAGGACCATATTGCACACTATTGAAAGATGAAGGACCACATTGGAAATTATCAAGAGTTGAAGGACCAAATTACAAACTATGAAAAGTTAGAGGATCAAAACAAAGATTTCGAGAAAATTTGAGTTGGGCGATCGCCTAACTCACATCTCGGCGAGCGCCCACCATGGTTCAACTTCTATAACATCAACCAACTGGGCGATCGCTGAAATACATCAGGGCGATCGCCCGGTGTAAAATTTTGTCTCATGAGATTTTTTTCCTTTTTGAATTCTAATCTAGTTAGGTAACTCTTGCCCCCGATTTTAGGTCATTCGCATCTTTTGGGGCACGATTAGAGTAGTATATATATGAGTTATTAACTCATATTAGGTTGTTGAGTTTTGGGCGAAAAACATAGGCGAAGGCATTAAACGGAGATCAAGACCGCTTCTTTGAAGAATTGAACGGAGATCAACGACGAGCAATTATTCTTCCAAGTTTTCTTCTTATCCGGGTGATGAATTCCATGTGTTCTTCCCCTTCTTATTTTCTTGTTATTAGTATGCTAGGCTAGTTTAATTAGCGCTAGAATTACGATGAAACTTGTTGTTTAATTTCTTTTATCTTGAGACTTGGCTTTTGACAATTTACTTCAATATGGTTTTGAATAATTAATTTTGATTTGTTTGCATCTACAATTATATACGTAGTAATTGTATGATTGTTGTGGCGTGTTTACTATCGAAAGGTCGAAAGCATGCTAGACGCTATTTTAATTATCCTAAAGTCCGATAGGGATAGAAATATACCGCTATGCTTTAGGTGATCTCTAATTATCCATGGAAATTTAATGCTTTCATTTGTATTCGCATTCGTCATAGAAATATAGTCGAGTCATGCATATGAATAGGTTTAATAGTATTCGAGAGAAACTGTTGAACAATCTAGGGATTTTGATCTTCATAATCGAATTAATTTGTCAAGACCAAGAATCAAGATAAACGAAATAACAACTACAAGTGGATTCGAATTCTAGTGCTTTTCCTTTTAAAAGTTAACTTCATTTTTAGTCAATCTCAACCTTTCATTTATTTTGAGAAATAGTCGTTTAATTGTTCTTATTTTACTCTTTCAATTAGTTATAAAACACAAAATCTTTCAAACTTCTTTAGATTCGGTTAAGGTTAGCGTGATTAAATTGAATTATCTAAATCCTCGTGGGATCGATACTTGGACTCAAAATCCATTTTACTACTTGAGCGATCCGTGCACTTGCGAATTTTTAAAGACATAAAATCGCTATCAAGTTTTTGGCGCCGCTGTTGGGATTTAGTTTTAATTACTTCAATTACTTTAACACTAATTCGAACTTAATTTTTTTTTTTTGCTTTAATTACTTATTTCTTTAAGATTTACAAGACTTGCTTTGCTTCCTTTCGACCCTTTGCATGCGAAGTGAGAGACACGAGTCTCTAACTCCGGTTGATCCGTAGATCGAACGTACTTTTCATCGCAGCGAGAGAAGCAAGAAAGACACATCAAAAAGAGCAAAAACAAGAAGACATAATGCGAACACAACGAGATTGCTCGGGCAAGACAAGAGATTGATGAAGACAATATGTTTGGTTGGAGACTTTTTGACTCCACGATCATACAGAGCCAATCCAAAGATCGCTCTACCCACCTTTTGGGCAGCCGAACTTTCAAATGAAGACTAATGTCATTCATCTATTCCGAATGGACATCAATTCTATGGCGGGACCGATGAGAATCCACATACACACGCTTCAAGATTCTTGAAATGTGTCAACACTTCAAGTATCAAGGAATCTCGAGACGATGCCATCCAGCCACGTTTGTTCCCACATACTCTTCTGGACAAAGCTCTTGAGTGGTTGGACTCACTACCAATTGACAAAGATAACCACCGGAATGATCTAGCCCGTAAGTTTTGCACTAAATTTTTCCCACCAAAGAAAGGTCTCGAAGTTGAAGCATGATATCTCCATATTTCAACAATCGAAATGTAATCTTTTGATGAGGCGTGGACCGATTCAAGAATATGTTAAGAAAGTGCCCTCATCATGGTGTTGGCGGGGGACAACAAATTCAATATTTCTATGTTTGGGCTACTACCGTCATTCAAAAGCATGATTGACTCTTCATCCAACGGTTCTCTATCTACCAAAACAATGGTTGAAGCTCTAGATTTGTTTGAACGAGTCGCCACCACCACCGCCATGTGGCCATCGACATAGAGTTGTGCAAAAGAGAACTCATGGGGTACATGAAGTAGACACTTTCACAAAGATTGTCTCGCACGTATAAAGTCATTGGCACACAAAGTGGAGAGTATGTCATATTCGAACCAATGCAAAGGCAAACAAAGAAATCGAATGTGATTTAATGTGGAGCCAAATATAGTACATCGAAATGTCCTATTCTATCACTACAACTGAACAGTCGATTACATTCAAGGTGGTCGGCGCCAACAAAACAACCCGTACTCCAACACATATAATCCGGGTGGCGAAACCATCCAAATTTCTCTTGGAAGGATAATCGAAATAATTTCGCACCACGGTTTCAGAGCGGAAAAGAGAACTTCGCTAGAAGAAATTCTCGAGAAATTCATCGAAAAGATCGATCGGTTCATGCACAAGATGGATACTAATTTTCAAAATCAAGGAGCTGCAATAAAGAATCTTGAGACACAAGTGGGTCGATGGCAATTGCTTTATCAGCGAGCACCGGTACTTTGCCCGATGAATACGAGAGGTGAACCCCAAAGAACATGTTAAAGCTATTACCACTAGAAGTGGGGTTCACCTACCGAGATCCATGTCAAGAGATCGGTTGCAAATGAAGAAGCGGTACCTTCCAATCGATGAGGAACACGTGGTGCAGATCGAAAGGAGACAACAATTATGAAAGAGAGTTCGTGCACACCACAGGTTAAGGCAACCGCTCCTCTCAAGCCATATGATCCTCCAAATCCCATTTCCTCGTGAGGCTACAAAAGCACAAGTTGGACAAGCAATTCGGAAATTTCTTGAGATCTTCAAGAAACTCCATATCAACATCCCTTTGCGGATGCACTTGCTCGGATGCCCGGTTATATAAATTCTTGAAAGATATCCTTTCAAATAAACGCAAGATGGAGGAACATGAGATGTTGATGTTGATGAAAGAATGTAGCGCTATTTTACAAAATAAACTACCTCCTAAACTCAAAGATCCAGGGAGTTTTACAATACCTTGCACTATTGGTGATTTTTGTTTTGATAAAGCTTTATGTGATCTAGGAGCTAGTATTAACTTAATGCCGCTTTCTATTTTCGTGAAATTAGGTTTGGGGAAGCTAAAGCAACTACGGTAACTCGCAATTGGTCGATCGGGTCTATTAAACACCCAAGAGGAGTTGTTGAAGATCTATTGGTAAAGTGGACAAATTCATCTTCCCACCGATTTTATCATTCTCGACATGGAGGAAGATAAAGATGTCCCACTTCTTCTTGGTCGACCATTTTTGGCCACCGGAAGAGCTCGATCGATGTACAAAAAAGGCCATTGATTCTCGAGACTTAGCGAGGAACAGTCACATTTGATGTCTTTAAGGCAATCAAATATCCAACCGAGTCGATATAGTCGTTTCAAAGTTGATGTGATTGATGATGCCGTACATGAAAATTTTCATCTCCATAATCCATCGATCCATTGAGGCTTGCATTGTGCGCCTCAATCCTCTCATCTTGATTCTAGTGAGGTTGAGATGTGCGCAAGATATCTTGAAGCAAATCCTCCATATACACGTCGACCACACTTTGAGGAGTTGGGAACAGTTCTATAAAACATCCGCCTTACATTCAATGACCTCCAAAAATAGAGCTCAAACAGTTGCCCTCTCATCTCCGTTATGCCTACTTGGGGAGTCCTCTACTTTGCTGTAATCATTGCAAATTCAATTAATAAGCTTGAAGAGGAAAAGTTACTCCGAGTGCTTCGAGAACACAAGACGACTATTGGGTGGTCTATTGTCGACATCAAGGGTATCGACCCTACTCGTGCATGCATAAAATTCTCATGGAGGATGATTTTAAACCGAGTATTGACAATCGAGAAGGTGAATCCTAATATGAAAGAAGTGGTCCGAGGAGAAGTCATGAAGCTAATGGATGCCGGGATAATCTATCCGATCTCGCATGCTTGGGTCATCCGCCTGTAGTGCCAAAGAAGGGGAGGTATTATCGTAGTTCGTAATGAAAAGAATGAGTTGATTCCAACCGAGCAGATCCACAGGATGGAGGGTTTGCATTGACTACCGCAAACTCAATATCGCTACTAGGAAGGATCATTTTCCCTTCCATTTATTGATCGATGTTGGAAAGATTGGTGGATATTCTCATTATCGCTTTTGGATGGATACTCCGAGTATAATCAAATTCCAATAGCACTCGAGGATCAAGAGAAGACCACATTCACTTGTCCCTATGGCACCTTTGCTTACCGTAGGATGCCTTTTGGTCTATGCAATGCTCCCGCCACTTTTCGGTTGTTGCATGATGGCCATCTTCTACGATATGGTGGAGAAATTCATTGAAATATTCATGGATGATTTCTGGTGTTTGGCTCATCCTTCGATGAGTGCTTGAGCACTTACACCGGTTTTGCAACGGTGTGAAGATGCAAATTGGCTCTCAACTGGGAAAAATGTCACTTCATGGTTCAAGAGGGCATTGTATTGGGACATCGAATTTCGACCAAGGGGATTGAAGTGGACAAAGCAAAAATTCAGGTGATAGAAAAATTGCCACCACCAACTTCACGCTGGGGTGTTAGAAGTTTTCTTGGGCATGCCGGGTTCTATCGTCGATTTATCGTAGATTTTTCCAAAATCACAAAACCTTTATGTACTGCTGGGTCAAGGATGTGCCCTATGTCTTCTCTCGAAGAGTGTCTATTGGCATTCAACACTCTAAAAGAGAAGCTTATTTCAAAGACCAATGATAATTGCACCGATCGAGCCTCCCGTTTGAACTAATGTGTGATGCAAGTGATTACGCAGTTGGGGTAGTGTTGGGGCAGCGAAAAGATAAAGTTTTTCACGTGATACACTATGCCGCCAAGAAGACTTTGAATGAGGCACGACTTAATTATGCTACTACTTGAAGGAGCTCCTAGTCGTAGTCTATGCCTTTGACAAATTCGGATCGTATCTTGTTGGGTCAAAGGTGATAGTTTACACCGATCATGCAACCTTGAAGTACTTATTGGCAAAGAAAGATGCAAAACCGAGGCTAATTAGATGGGTATTACTTTTACAAGAATTCGATCTCGAGATAAGAGATAAGAAAGGAAGCGAGAATGTAGTAGTGATCATCTATCCGCACTTGAGCGGAAGAGCGGATCGAGAGCTTGGATATTAATGAGGTGTTTCCAGATGAACAAATCCTTGAGCTTGGAGAAAGCACCGGTTTGCGAGATATAGTAAATTTCTGCCAAATCCATCATCCCGCTTGATTATTCAAGTCATCAAAAGAAGAAATTTTTCACGACTTGAAGCACTATTTTTGGGAGGATCCCATTCTCTATAGACGGGTCCGGATCAAATTATTCGGCGATGTGTTCCTCAAGAAGAGGTTCCTCGAGATACTTGGGCATTGTCACTCTTACGCCTACGCGGGACACTTTGGTGCCTCTAAAATGCACCGCTAAAGTTCTACATGCGGGTTCTCACCGGCCTTCTTTTTAAAGATGCCCACCTTTTGTGAAGGAATGTGATCGATGCCACCACGGAAATATCTCAAAAGGAATGAAATGCCTCTCAACAAGATACTTGAGGTCGAGCTTTTTGATGTTTGGGGTATTGACTTCATGGGGCCATTCCTTCATCTTTCTCAAATCAATATATATTGGTTCTTTGTGGACTACGCCTCTAAATGGGTTGAGGCCGTCGCCTTACCTACTAATGATGCACTACGGGTTGTGATGGAATTCTTAAAAAATGCATTTTCACTCGTTATGGCACACCCCGAGCCATTATTAGTGATGGTGGTAAGCATTTTGTAATCGTCAATTTGAGTCCTTGTTGGCTAAATATGGCGTTCGATCGCATTGCTACTCCTTCTCACCCTCAAACAAGTGGGCAAGTGGAAGTCTCCAACCGGAGTTGAAGCAGATTCTTGAGGTGACGGTGAGTTCATCACGAAAAGATTGGTCAAAGAAACTCGATGATGCTTTATGGGCCTCACCGAATGACTTTCAAAACTCCCATAGGCATGTCCCCCTACCGCTAGTTTTTGGGAAAGCGTGCCATTTACCGTTGAATTGAGCACCGAGCATATTGGGCTCACAAGAAGTTGAACTTTGATCTAAAGGCGGTTTGGTGAAAAGAGACTCCTTCAATTGAATGAAATGGATGAGTTTCGGTTGGAAGCATATGAGAACGCGAAATTGTATAAGGAGCGGACCAAAAAGTGGCACGATATGCACATTCAAAGAAGAAATTTTGAGGTTGGGCAGCAAGTCTTGTTGTATAATTCTCGCCTCAAGCTTTTTCCGGGCAAGTTGAGATCTCGATGGTCGGGTCCGTATACAATCACACAAGTCTTTCCATATGGGGCGGTAGAAATCAGTCATGAAAGTAAAGGGACGTTTAAAGTCAACGGGCAGCGTTTAAAGGTCTATTGGAATGGTGGATTCTCGAAAGAAAAGTCCACCGTTCAACTTGCACCCCCGGAATGATCAATCCGAAAAGTCGAGCTCTAGACTATAACTCGAGCGCTTAATGGGAGGCAACCCATTTTTCTACCCCTTTTCTCCTTTTTAGACGTCTTTATTTTCAATGCACGTAGTAGGAATAGCTTTATTGCTTTAACTTTTGGTTTTGCATTAATTTTTGCACTTAGTTGAATTTTTAGTTTGCATGTGTTTAGGATTCTACCTTGTTTATTTTTGGTTTTAGGATTGTCCAATTTCGCACTTTGAATCCTTAGCATAGTTGGTCTTTATGCTCATTTATGAAGTGAGTTTTGGCACTAGTTTGGTCTTTCCAATTCACCATTTTCGCTTTGGCTTGTGTTTAGGATTTCACATGTTAAAGTATATCTAGAGTCACATTTACACTTCATTTGCATGCTCACATCATTTCCAGCTTTAGCACGCTTTTAGATGTTAGGCTTGTTAACTTAGTTGTTTGACTTGGTCTATTTAATTTTAGTTTGTAGTATATAAAAAAAAAAAAAAAAAAAAAATTTGGTCTCAGCAACCGGGCGATCGCCTGAGTTAAAGCATGGGCGATCGCACCAATGATTTTCATCCGGGCGAGAATGCCCGAGTTTAAAGCCAGCGATCGCCTCGGTATATACCAGCGATCGCTTAGGCTTTCAGGCTGGGCAACATGCCCAAAGACTTAAGCCCAACCGCCAAGACTCTCGATTACTCCCGTCCTCACGCCCCTTCATTGCACACACCTTCAAGACCTAAATTCATCACCTAGTCACACAACTCTCACCAACACTCTTACGTGTACATTGTGTCCATTCCATCCACTTCATCATCCACAAATTGGGCCAAGCAAATCAAGAGGTATGATCTTTCTTCATCTTCTCAATCTTTTACTTTTTCGCTTGAGACTAGCACTTTTTCTTTGCGGTTTTATCTTGGTAAATTGAGGGAGAATGGGATTAGGAAGATGCCGGGATGATGAATTGTTGATTTAGATAGAATTTTTTTTTTGGGTTTGATTCATATCCCCAAATCATTGGCACTCTTGAATTATTTTGGCTGCGTACCACTTGTTCGATGAAATGACTAAGTGGCAACTCTTGCACAATTCGGGCCACTCTTTCATCGAGCTTCACTCATACGCCCCTAAGCATGCTTAGTGTGCCCACATTCATTAGCATCACACCCACATTGTCCACACCACTTCAGCCCACAAAAGAGCAAATCATGGCATGCCTTGGTCGGGCATCCGCCTTCAAGTCGATCGTTTAGTCCCCCTTCCGTCCCGCTCATTTGTCATCCGTTTTACCTCAATTTTGAATATGACCACGACCATTCCATGTAGAACCATATGCCCGGAGATGGCTCGGAAAATTTTCAATATTTCCTCAGCTTTTCCGGTGGTGAAAAGTAGTGTTCTGACTACGCTTAAAACCGTAAATTTCGCTATTTTTCATGTCTTTTGGTGTGGTTTCTACATTCTCATCATATATGTGGTGCTTACTGGTTTTTCTTCTTCTTCTTTTTCTTAGGTACTATGGCACCAAAACGAAAAGACCCGCCAACAAAGAAGGGGAAGGAGAAGGTCGGTTCCTCATCTAGCCGACGCCGCCCGGTGGAAACTAACATTGACAACGGTGGTATCTTAAGATTTCGTGATCCCAAGCGTAACACATCTACACAAAGTGGTTAGTATGTACATATTTGGGCCGAACGGAGGTGATTCTCGACCGACTTCCCCTACTCAAATGGCGAACCTCATTCGATCTTGTGGTTGGCACGGGGTCATTGGCAAACCTCATTTGGCCTATCCGCTATTGGTCAAGGAATTTCTCGCCAACTTCAATCACGCTATTGAGGAACCGGAGGCGTAACATCGACACCACTTGGGTCCGGGAAAGTGGATTAAATTCATCCCACCGTGATCGAGAATTTTATGGATCGACCGCCGATGATCTCGAGCCCGTCCCTCACCGATCCGGATATGACACAAGTGACTCGGTTTCTTTATGGACGAGCAGACGCGTGGCCTCGTGGGACCCAAATTCCTACACAATCAGTTGACAGAGAGTCTCCGTATCCTCCATATTTTTGTGTGTCATAACATCGACCCTACTTCCCACCGCACAGACTTCAATGATGCTCGAGCTCAACTCTTATATCATCTTGCTAGTGGGCGAAAAATTGACTTGGGGACTCACATATTTCGATTTATTGTTGATCTTGCCTCACAGTATGCATCTGGCCGGTCCCCGATGTTCCCTTGCCTCATTAGTGCACTGTGCCTGGCAGAAGGGGTGCCATTACTCCCTCATGAAGAGCCTGAGATTCCTGAACCGCCTATCAACAAACGGACCTTGGGACGTCCCGGTGGCGATTTAGCAATGGACAATCCAAATTTCCCGATCCCAGCTCTGCGGAGATCGATCGCCTCTTACGTCGATTTTTACCCGGTTGTCGAGGCGGGGTCGGGTTTTGAGCTCAATTCAAAGACACTCAGCAGCACTATGCAACAAGCACGGTTGACCACATGAGGATCGAATCGACTCCTTGATGCAAAGAAACACGGCACTCGTAGGGGAGCAACGGACTATAAACTACACGCATAACGATGTCCATCATCGCATGCTCCATTTTGCGCGACGCTTGATGACATTTATACCGTCGTCTCTCAGACTGCTGCCGGAAGTGCTCCTCCCCATGGATCCACCCCTCTTGCACCAGCCGATCCACCGAGACCCTCTTCTCCACATTTACCTCCAGGGAGTACCTGATCTTTTTCCTCTTTTACTTTGGTTCTAAATTGCTTACATTGGGGACAATGTAATATTTTCTTTTGGGGGTGGGTAAAGTATCAGGATACTTATTGACTCGCTTTTGAATGCATATCACTCTCGGTCTATGTAACCGAAAAAAAAAAATAAAAATAAAAATAAAAAAAAAAAAAAAAAAAAAAAAAAAAAAAAAAAAAAAAATTTGTCTAGTTGTTGTTAAACTTCTTACTGCCAATGATGATATTTGTTTGAAAATCGAGTATATTTTTAGTGGAATATTAGACAACGCTTGAACTTGTGCTTTTATCTGAACTTTTATCCATGTTTGACCTGTTTAATGAAGCACAAAGCCACTATTGATTTACCATTTATTGGGACCATGATTTGAGTGTATGAGTTGATATTGTTGACTTAGCATCAGTATGAAAAATTCCGTTCCTAAGTCCTTAAAATTAGTAACCAAACTGTTTGAGAACAGTTTGGGGGTGTTAAAGTACTACTTGTGTTTTGAGAATTTTGATGGTTTTGGTTTTCTGAGTCTCATCTTTGGTTGAATAGGTTATAGTAAAGGAATCTAAACCGAGCACTACTTACTGCTGAATAAATAAAATAAAATATGACTCGAGCAATTAAGCCTGTTAGGGTATTTTAAAACCTGGTGCCCTAAAGTCATCTGACTTGGGAGTCATCGGCCCAAAGCTCGTTACATGAGTCCAAAAAAAAAAAAAAAAAAAAAAAAAAAAAAACATCTTTGCTTCTCTTGTAGCCCATGGGACTCGAGCAATTAAGCTCATTAGGGTATTTCAAAACACAGTGCCCTATGGTCATCCGACTTGGGAGTCATCGACCCAAAGCTCGCTATAGGTGGTCACATAGAAAGCTAATATGAGAGAAGTATTGCACAAGATGTGAGATCAGTTTTATGAGTAAAATAAATAAAAAAGTGCTAAAGGTGCTCGGTAAGGATTGTTAGATTAAAACCCAAGAGACTGGAGATGAGAATTCAGAAATCATTCACCACCCTAGTTCTGAGAATACAAGTTCTAATTTTACCACTTTATTTGAGAAAAGCATTGTGTTGATCAATAGGAACCAAATTTGCTAGAACACCTCGGGATTGGAGAGAAAAGCATAAAAAGTGTGATAATTTACGAGAGGTGTAAGGAAGAAGTGACTACAATGGGTTCGGATCAGAAAAATATCAACAACACAATATTGGTCGTGGTCTAATACATGAGTAAGTTTAATTTTGGCTAATCACACACTCACTAAAGGTCGAGCAATGGATAAGTGAAATTTTTGGTGTTGTTTAATCTTTTCTAAACGTATTACTTGATTTTTCAAACATGAGGCATATAGTAAGACATTTGACATAAACTCAATCATTGTTATTTTGTTTAGCTTAGTTTAAGTTTATGGTTTATTTTTATTTTGTTTTGTTGTTCGAGGACGAACAAAGGTTTAGTTTGGGGGTGTTTGATAAGTGCGTTTTGTGCACTTATTCGTCCTTAAACTAAGCTTTTAATTAGATTATTTTAGTAATTTTCTACTTAATTCGGTGTATTATTCTCTACATTTCGGTTTTGGACCCGCTTTGAGAAATTGGAGAAGAAGGGATGAAAAGAGGTATAAATTGAAAGTTGGAGGACCAAATTGCACATCATTGAAAGTTGAAGGACCAAATTGCACATCATTGAAAGATGAAGGACCAAATTGCACATCATTGAAAGATGAAGGACCACATTGCACACTATTGAAAGATGAAGGACCAAATTGCACATCATTGAAAGATGAAGGACCACATTGCACACTATTGAAAGATGAAGGACCATATTGCACACTATTGAAAGATGAAGGACCACATTGGAAATTATCAAGAGTTGAAGGACCAAATTACAAACTATGAAAAGTTAGAGGATCAAAACAAGATTTCAGAAAAATTTGAGTTGGGCGATCGCCTAACTCACATCTCGGGCGAGCGCCACCATGGTTCAACTTCTGCAGAGTAACATCAACCAACCGGGCGATCGCTTGAAATACACCGGGCGATCGCCCAATGTAAAATTTTGTCATGAGATTTTTTTCCTTTTTGAATTCTAATCTAGTTAGGTAACTCTTGGCCCCGATTTTTAGGTCATTCTCGCATCTTTTGGGGCACGATTAGAGTAGTATATATATGAGTTATTAACTCATATTAGGTTGTTGAGTTTTTGGGCGAAAAACATAGACGAAGGCATTAAACGGAGATCAAGACCGCTTCTTTGAAGAATTGAACGGAGATCAACGACGAGCAATTATTCTTCCAAGTTTTCTTCTTCCCAAGGTGATGAATTCCATGTGTTCTTCCCCTTCTTATTTTCTTGTTATTAGTATGCTAGGCTAGTTTAATTAGCGCTAGAATTACGATGAAACTTGTTGTTTAATTTCTTTTATCTTGAGACTTGGCTTTTGACAATTTACTTCAATATGGTTTTGAATAATTAATTTTGATTTGTTTGCATCTACAATTATATACGTAGTAATTGTATGATTGTTGTGGCGTGTTTTACTATCGAAAAGGTCGAAAGCATGCTAGACGCTATTTTAATTATCCTAAAGTCCGATAGGGATAGAAATATACCGCTATGCTTTAGGTGATCTCTAATTATCCATGGAAATTTAATGCTTTCATTTGTATTCGCATTCGTCATAGAAATATAGTCGAGTCATGCATATGAATAGGTTTAATAGTATTCGAGAGAAACTGCTTGAACAATCTAGGGATTTTGATCTTCATAATCGAATTAATTTGTCAAGACCAAGAATCAAGATAAACGAAATAACAACTACAAGTGGATTCGAATTCTAGTGCTTTTCCTTTTAAAAGTTAACTTCATTTTTAGTCAATCTCAACCTTTCATTTATTTTGAGAAATAGTCGTTTAATTGTTCTTATTTTACTCTTTCAATTAGTTATAAAACACAAAATCTTTCAAACTTCTTTAGATTCGGTTAAGGTTAGCGTGATTAAATTGAATTATCTAAATCCTCGTGGGATCGATACTTGGACTCAAAATCCATTTTACTACTTGAGCGATCCGCACTTATGAATTTTTAAAGACATAAAATCGCTATCAATAGTCGAGGCTTAAATGCCAGTTTCGTAGTGACTACAACCACTATGTTATCACTTTCCAAAATAGTTCCGCTGGGGTAGATGGCTCTCCTACGCCGGACAATTAACATAGCGACATTAGATGAGAGTGGCACCACCACCCTGACTTCCTTACAATCACCGCTTTTGGTGCACTCTTCAACTTGACGGACGGTTTCTTGGGAGACATTTTTCTTTTTTGTGTTTTTGGAAGGATAGAAGAAGAAAATTTAGAAAAGATTGGACAAAAGATATTTTATTTTTTTGTGTTTTTGGAAGGATAGTAGACAAAACTTAGAAAAGATTGGAGAAGAATTGTACCTACGTTGATACACACTTAAGGATATTTCTCTCTCAAATTCCACTAAAGGTTTTATCTCTCTCAATTGCATTGGTCGAAAAACCTTTGATTATATTGAAGGCAAAGTAAAGTATCATAATTGCGAACTTGTTTTCCTTTTATGAATATCAAACCCCAATATTTATCCGTTGCATCAGTTTATCTCAAATCTCAACTATTGATTTGAGACTACATCCGGGCCTTAGAATTTGTAAGAGTGCCAGAATCCATTCCAAATGGGTGACCTAGATTTTTCACGCGACACATGTGCGTATCAGGATTTGTGGTCCATTGTTCCACGCCATAATGATAAGGCTATAATAATTTTTTCTCAAGATGTCAACCATTGCACACATTAACCCATGCAATAATAACATATGCAAGCAATCTATCACGCTTTCTAGCTTCTAACAATCCGTCCATGGCACATGTCAGAAAAGTTTATCTTTATATATTTGTTAAGTCCTCTACCTAATATGAATATGAGGCTCAGACTTGGAAGGACTAACAATGATTCAATATAATGATTCAATATAAGCTATAGTGTCCGCTTGGTATAGTCCCACATAATAAAAATAAGCTAAATTCAAATTCTCTAGGACCCCGCTCGACGTAGTGCCTCAGAATAAAAGAGAAGCTTAAAAAATTTTCATACTCCGCTTTCCGCTCGGTATAGTGCTTAGAAATAAAGAAAAGTTTTTGAGTAAAAGAAAGCTAAAAGGCCAAAGATAGTTCAACTTCGACTGTGCTGTTAAACTTAAAATTCTCTAACTTTAGTTTTCACCCGTAATTATGCCTCAGAACAAAGATAAGTTTTTAATAGAAGGCCTCAGATTTCAAATTTTGTTCAACACAAAATTCCAGCAAGGATTTTTAAATATTTTCAAACTTCCATTTTCATAGAGGCATAATGCCATGGAATCAAGAAGAAACAAATTTTTAGTTATATCTTTCCGTATCTTATGGCTTTGGAATATGAGGATATGATAGGTAGTAGAAATCATAAACCAGCAACATTTAGAAATCTTCCACTTCATATGAATATGAGGCTCGAACTTGGGGGACTAATCTTATATCTAAAAATATATGTATCCTACGTGGATGTCGTAAGGCCAAAAGTATAGTTGACATAAATAAGAGCCTATTAGACGATCGATATAGATGGCATCATGTTAGATACAGGAGCCTCATTTTGGCTTAAGCTTAATACCTTACCCTCGACTACTTAAGTGTAGTTGGTAGTCTCGTCTGAAAGAGAATAGACAATGAAGTAACAGTTGGAGTGAATGGGGATTTGAAGAGTAGAGTCTAAGCGGCCTCATCCACGTCTTGGACCTGGACGAGGCTCCATAGTGCAAATTCTGACACTCTCATTCGAATGTTAGTACACCATATCTTTGCGTGTGAAACAAAACATTCTTGTTTACATATAACATTTATTCTCTAGAATCCATAATATGGTAAAAGTAAGGAATCTTAGAAAGCAAATTACGCACAATTCACATATTCCACATACATCTTGAGTTAAATTTCTGTCTACTTTATCCTATACTCTAAATGCGATCACTCACTTGATCGTCGAAGTGCTTAAGGTCGTTGCACCACCCCGAGGGATCGGTTGTGGACAGTGACATGGCTCATTCATGTTAGCATTGAAGTCAAGCCAGATTTTTAGGTCACCATCTGTGATCCATGTAAAGCTTGATCACAAATAGAATATGTATTTACACGTAGGGGTATAACTATATCATGGAGATCTACAAAGCAAACTTTGACTGCAACATCTTCAAATTATTTTGAAATTATTACAACCCTTGAAGCAAGTTGAGAACGTGTATGGTTGAGGAATATGATCCATCATGTCCAAGCATCATGCATATTAACTTCAACAGAAGATAATGCAGTATGTATTGCACAACATAAGAGAGCCTATAACAAAGGAGACATAACAAAACATATATCTCTAAAATTCTTGTATACACATAGGCTGCAGAAGAATTGTGACATCAATGTTCAACAAATTTGTTTGAGTTATAATGTTGCTGGCTTATTCACAAAAAAACATTGTCGACGTCTAGGGGGAGTAGCCGTACTGTTTTTTCTTCGTCCAAGTTTTGTCGTATTGAGTTTTTCTGACAATGTTTCAATGAGGCAACACTATTAAACTCCAAAAAAATTTAACAATCTAGTTTTTGTTCCATTCGTTTGATATTTTTGTCCACTGAAATTGTCCAACAAAATTTTTAACAAAAAAATATTGTGTAAATAGTCACCAAAGAGAAAATGTTATAAAATAATAGATAATTGTTTATCAAGATACTTAAAATAGTTTTATTTATTCTAGAAATTTGTATTTTGAACTATTCGTAACTCTCATTGAAACTCTCTATATATACACGTCTATAAGTTATAATGAAATATACAATTCACATTTGATTATTTCATATTCATTTTATTTTATAAAAAAAACAAAAATCTATTTTTTTATTCCTACAAATCTCCCATAATCTAAGCTCGAAGGGCCCCACTACCTCAAAATAGTTTGAATGGTAATAGATAAGCGTATATGTCTCGTTGTTGGAATATTGCAAGATGTTTCAAATCTTGCTACCAACTTTTAAAAAGAATTAGCTTGACACGCATGCGTTGCACGTGCTTTTGTAATCATATTATTAATTTTTAATATTTTTTATCTTTTAATTGTTAATAATTAAAATGTTAAAATTACAATTGCAATAAAGATTAAAAAAAATATGGTTGTTGATAATATGTTGTTTTGTATTGTTCAATGTTGATATTTTATTTACATTTATAGAAATACAATTGCAATCAAAGATGAGTTTTATGTAGTAATAATATGAATAGTAACTTGAATTCAGTAAAGAACTTTTGATGATTAACGAACTATTGATATCAAATCGTATGGAATCAATGATGTATTAATAGGAATTTTCAGAGTTGTATTTTACGAAAAAAATTAATAATTATTAATTTTATTGGAGAGAATGTAATTATTGACTATATAATATTGTACATTTGTTGGAGTAGTTACTCCTTGTAAACAATATTTTTTGTATATGTTCTTTTTTTATTAAGCGTGTTTGATGTATTATTAATTAAATTAAAAATTAAAAAAGTTTCATAAATTAGTTGTCAACTATAATCACTATAATCCAATGTATTCAAAACAATCTCTTCATCTCCATGATTTAAAATTTAATCCGGTAATAAAAAATATTCAATTTTTCCATTCATTTTTTTTAAAATCCATTTCTCATTTCTTTCATCTACGTAAGTCAAAAAATAAAATAAAATTAAGATTGTCTTTTCACCTTCATATTTAATTTAATATATTAAATATTTATAAATTTTAAATATACATTTAATAAATTGTTAAAAATTTAATGTACGATGATAATGAACAATAAAATAGTAACAAATAAATATTTAAAGATAATTATATTTATTTAAGTACAATTACAATTAGATATGAGTTTTATATAATGATAATACCAACAATAACTTAAACCCAATTAAGACCTTTTGGTGATTTAAACTTTGATGATTGATGAACCATGAATATCAAATTTTATAGTATTAATGATCTCCAAGGCTACATTTTACAAAGAATAAAATTAATAATTACTAATTTTATTGTGTGAAAATGTAATGATTAACTACATAATATTGTACATTTGTTGGAGTAGTAGTTCTTTGTAAACAATATTTTTTGTGTATATTCTTTTTCTATTAGACGTGTTTGATTTGACGACATAAATGAAATATCATAAATGTAAGTAAGAAACAAGAATTAAAGAAGTGTTAATACTTGTCTACGTTGTAAGAATATTGTTGACGGACAAAAATAAGATTAGAAGAACGTTATTTATTAACGTGTGAAACTTTTTTCATTTTTAATTTAATTTAATATATATATATATTAAATTAAATTAAATTAAAAATGAAAAAAGTTTCACACGTTAATTCTAAACTATAGTATATGTTTGGTGGGGGTTTAAAGATTTTGAAAAAAAAAATTGATAAAATATGTGGTTGAAAAGTTGATAAAAGTTGTAGGTCCCACAAAATATGTAGTTGAAAATGAATTTGAGAAAAAAAGAATTTTAAAAAAAGAACTGAACTAAACATGCTCGTAATCACTGTAACCTAATGTATTAAAAATAATTTTTTTATCTCCATTTCAATTTTGACAACTATGATTTGAATTTTAATGTGGTAATAAACTTACAATTTTTCTCATTCATTTTTTTTTACTTATTTCTCATTCTTTTTATCTACTTGATGTCAAAAAAAAAAAAATTTGAGTTTAATTTAATAGATTAAATGTTTTAAAAAATTTAATTGTATATTTAGTAAATTGTTGAAAATTTAATGTACAA
The DNA here is from genome assembly GCA_023638005.1 of Forsythia suspensa. Taxonomy (NCBI): domain Eukaryota; kingdom Viridiplantae; phylum Streptophyta; class Magnoliopsida; order Lamiales; family Oleaceae; genus Forsythia; species Forsythia suspensa. Next base: position 35,236,347 of record CM042666.1, read on the forward strand.
TAAAGATGAACAATAAAAAAGTAATAAATAAAATATTAAAAAATAATTATACATTAATGAATACTAAAGGTGAATATGAAATTTTAAAAAATTTGTAAAAGTAAAATGGTAAAAAATATTTTTTTATTTAAGCCCCTTTTAAAAATAGTACAGATAAAAGAAGAATAAACGTGAATTGGTCTTATGCAATTTGATGGTTTCTTTTAAAGTGAAGAAATTTCCTACAATTGTTTAGCCATTGGGAAAGGAAAGGTTGGGAAGCAATTTTGAAGATTTTTATAATCTCTCACCAGATCATGCATTAGTCTGCCGACATACATTGAGGAAATTTGACCCAAAATATTCTCTTACGTTTTAAATTGACATACTATCCTTATATTTTGTATACGTGTGTGTGACAAAATAATTTCTTAAAACAAAAAACTGTACACCTAATATCATGATTTTTCTTGTTGTCTTTGTAGAGTATACAAAGAATAAAAATTGATTGATATGATAAAATATAAAATACTATTTTTCTTCCGATACTTAAAGATTAAAAATTCTATATGATTGCAACATTGGTCATATAAAAAATTTATGTATTTAGGCCAAGATTTTGCTTTGTTTTTCTTCGAATGTTTTTTCCCCTTCTGTTTCCTTGTATTTTATTTGAACAAAAAGTGACATGTTTCTGTTTTATACATTTTTCAATTCACTCCTCTCAATGTCAAAGTTATAATTAAGAGAGCAAGTAGCATTCTAAACCTTTTCAATATAAACCTTTTGAAATATATACCTAACAATCTTCCAAATGTCTATCTGTCAAATATAATCTGAATGAAATATATAATTATTATCGTTTTGATCATAACACATAAAAACGGAGAAAATAACCCAATGTATTTTGACACTTGAAAATTAGTTCAATTTTTACCTTGATTTGGCTTCATATTCCTTTTGAAATACAAAACATCACTTCAACGGAATGTATGGTCTACTAACCAATAACTGAACAAATATTACTTCTACCCTAAAATTTGATTGTCTAAAAACATATTGTATATGTAAAATTTTGCATCTGCTAAACATGATGAAACATTATTTCTTTATCTTTCATAATTAATTTTCTCAAAAGATTTTAAGGGAAATGCTTACGAAAAAACAAAGAGATTAACAACAAACAAATAATATTAAAAAGAAAGAAAAAAAAAAAAAAAAAACGACAAACCATGACAGTGAAACTGCATTATGACACTCTTCACATAGACTAGACAACTATCATGAGTTATAATCTCATAGAAGTTAACAAAGGCAACAAGCAAGAAACTGTAGAAAAATGTGATGTTTCACTGTTGTCAAATCTTTAATAATTCTATCATCTATGATTAAGTTGGTTAAAACTCCAGATAAATGTGCTATGTTTGAACCGAATTCTTTTTGGTAGAATAATTGTTAAGCTGTGGAGCCTAATTTGTTGGGCTATGCGGAACTGAGCTCTAGATAAATATGTTACGTTTGAACCGAAAGGTTTACAATATTTCTATTTGCTTAAATAAAGGTGTTTTTGAGATTTTTCCTTTATAATTATGTTGCCTAGAATTTCATTATAACTAGATAACCTTAATTGGATTTGCCTAATAATTTTAATATAACTAGGAAATCTTTATTGGATTGTTATACATATGACTAATCTCTTATAAATAAAAATCATTATTCATTATAGTGAATTACTGCAACGGTTGAAGACATGACATAGTCTCACATTAAGGCAAATTTGTATAAATCTTTGTGTTTATTACTTTTCGTCCTTTATTTATTGTTCTAATCCTAATACAATCTATTTCTAGTTGTTCAGAAACAACTAGGAAATTATTTGAAAAATACGAGATTCTATTTCTGGCACAACATCCTTGATCCTGTTTATGGAATCAAATCAGTATACTCTAAGTAGAAATAATTGATCATAGCATGTTAGGCTTAGTTTATTTTAAACACTTTTTTTCTCAAATTCATTTTCAACCATATATTTTGTAGGACCCACAACTTTTATCAATTTTTCAACAACACATTTTACCAATTTTTTTCAAAATCTTTTAAAAAACTACTTTTAAACTCCACCAAACATAATATTGTTCCATCTATCTCATACCAAATTCCAAAAAATGGGAGACACCTAAATAAAGAGATTAACTCATCAATAATATGTGAACAAAGATTGAATTGCTTGATGATAAAAGAGAATCCTGGATTGAAGAGGAGTTATTTTATTGATGATTGATCAAGTAGACAAAGAATTCTTGGTCAAGTTCTCCGCCTTAATGAGCGAAAAATGATCGGCCAATTTATATTGACTCATAATGATCCTTTATCAAAGTATGACTCTGGTTATCAAATGATTTAAAAATTTGGAACAATGTGCTCAGTTGACATTCACAAAAATGTATATATTGATTTATGAGTTCAATGCATGCTATCAACACAACCTGTTGTCAATTATTCACCAGTCAACTGTTGGCCTGTTCTTGCCGAGCCTTTAATAACCTACTCTAAATTCCTATGACATGAACAATTCTTTAGCATGGGAAAGCTCAAATTTCACTCTTCAAACACATTATTTTGAGGACAAAAGCAAACAACTGAATCCAATTGGATATCTTTTCCCACAATATTACTACATACAGCTTGAAGCCAGCTGATACAAAAGAATTCAACATAGACAGCTGAATATAAAATAGTAAAAACTAATGGGGATATATTGAAGAGCACAGAGAACACAATCTTTAGAAGTAAACTAGACAGGAACCATAACATACCTCATTTAATTTCCCATCTTGGCATTAGCAACTGCATTTTAGGGGACGATAAACCAGTCACGTCATTGCTGAGAGGCGAATCCCACATGAGACAGGCATGTAACATTCATTCCTTTAGACAGTTAAGAGTTAAAATGTTAAAGGATTCGGACAAATTGAAAACACCACTTTGAGATTGGATGGACTTGAGAAGAAATCATATAACCATTTTTTTCATCCTAAGACTAATTCAGTAATTCTACGACCATCCATTAAGATTTTTGAAGTTATAATTGAGAACTCTACTCATAACTTCTGTCATGCATAAAATTTCAAAAATTTCCAAAATCTCAAAACTTTCATGAGTAGAAGTTTGGAAATCTCCCAATTAATTAAAACTCATCATCACAAACGAACTTCACATTGGATATGCTTAGAAAAAGGACAGCGGGCAGGAAAATGAAAATTTTACCGCAAGTAGAGGGTTTTGTAGAGAAATCATTATCTAGCTTCCCAATGTATTTGATGCCTTTGTTCACAATTCCTATTACAGTGGCAGAGAGATTGAAAAATTTCCAAGAGATCTTCTTTCGAAAGGCAAAGAGGATGAGAGGAAATAACATTTGGTGAGTTAGGAACTTGTGAAAGGTCCTATTGAAGTGGGAAGTCTTGGAATGAAGGATCTGATCCTATCTAGTAGGGCTTGGTTGAGTAAAAGGGTTCTGGTGATTTTTCATTCGAACCAAATTTTGGAAGGAAAACTTAAGGATGGCTATGTACCAATGTCTTACGAACGCTTGAAGTGATTTCTCGAAATTCCCTGGTTTCCTTGCTGGTAATGTACATAGAGTGAGATTTTTCTTTGATATGTGGGGTGGGGAGGTGGTCCTAAATGAAGAATTCCCTCTTACTTTTAAAATTGTGGCAAAGAGAAGTGAAACAACAGCTGATGTAATGTTGTTTTCAAATGGGATGATGTTGAGCTGGAGTTGCACTTGACAGGAATCTATAAGAGGCTGGAAGGGAAGTCAATAAATGCTATTTGCGAAGAGCACAGTTTGAACTTTCAAGTACTGAGGGAGGATATCACATGTTGGAAAGATGTAATTATTGGTATATTATTCTACTTTCGGTTGGTGAAAAATCAGAGGGAGTCTTTTCATAATGTGTAATGGCATTTCTCCTAAACAAGTGTCCTTTATTATGTGACGACGAGGGAGGCAAGTTTGTAGTAGGAAAAACTGGAAAGTGCCAACTCATTGCATGACATGACTCCTGCAGAGGAGAGAAATCGATGGTTTTGAAGGCTGCACTTTTCTTTCCCTTTCTTGATGATATTCTTGGAGCTCCTACTCCGTTCCATAATGTATATATTCTTAAGTGGGCTTTTATATTGACTCAAGATGTCAACTGAATTTTAGATGCAATGTACAAAAGATAACTTCTGATAGCTAGCTAAAGTGCAACCTGAACTTCTTTTCTGTTGATAAGCTGTGCACTACAGAGATTTTCTGCATCTCCATAGGGATCCATGGAGCTAAAGGCCTAGAGTAAAACCAAAACTTCAAGAATCTTCTAGCTACATTAACAATCAGTCATGATGTAAGGTACTAAAAAGAACTTTTGAAGTGTAGTAAAGTAGATGTCCTCCCCTTTTAAATAAAGCACCAAAATTACTTAGTTCAAGAAACAGAGATCATTCTTTACTGTCTGGTACCTAATGCTGCATCAATTCTTAGAGTCAAGACTTGTGGCATAGCAAATTAAAACCACATTTATTTACTATTTCCTCCTCTTTAATAAGTGAAGATATCCACATGGAGTAAAGTTCAATTATTATTACTGACTTGAGCAATGACAATCACAATTAAGGTGTGTTGATGCATTAGTCTAAATCAAACAGTTGGTCATTAGAAAGAAACCTGACTGACTGAAAAGGAAGTCAATGTTATGTCAGCAAATACCTCACCAATCGGGTCTCACAAGGGAGGGTCATCATCAAGCGATCCATCTCAGTCATCATCCGAGTTGTCATCAAGCGATCCATCCCACTCTTCACTTCCACTAGAGACATTTCTGTCCGCAAAAAGCTTAATATATTCTCTGTGCGCAAAGCGGTCCCACTCGGTCCAATTTGGATTCTCATCCGCCTTTTCAGTGATAAAGAAAGAGAAAAATATAGTCTGAGAAACCTTGCTATGCATAACCAAAATCATGGCATCATCAAACATTAACTAAATAAATAGACTTGCACATAATACCTGATGAGTTGGAACTGGACCACGACTTTCAAAAGCATCAAACTTTGTGATGTTAAAAAGGATATTAAAAACACAGCCAGAGAGTTTGCTGCCCTTTATGTCGCATAATGTAAAGTAGCTCTTATCCTGCATATGAATTAATTTTTAATGTCAGAAAATGTAATCACAAGAAAATGCCCACTGCAGGGTTAGAGCAATTAGAGCTTGTTTGGTGGAGCTTAAAAATTTACTAAAAAATTGAAGTCGAGGTCAACAATTAATTTTATCACACATTTCAAGGGATCCACAACTTTTATCAATTTTTCAACCATGCATTTCATCAATTTTTTTTATCAAAATCTGCTAAAAAACTCCACCAAACAAGTGCTTAGAGTGCATCAATGTTCATCAGTGTTAATGTGGAAGCACCACCTCAAATCTAAGACCTGAACACAGACATCTTATCAAAACCGAAAGTGACTATAGAAGCAGCTTCTCCAGCCATAGTAGTTCGGCAGATGTACAATTCTTTTCTCCTCAATACAGTCCAGAATTCCATATTAGTGCTTTCTAGTATGTCAAAATATCCAACTTACAAGTTCCAACCTATCACGGTCTACTTCATTTCTGTTTCCTCTAAGCATTATTTATGAAATATCAGATAAGGCCTCCGACCCTGACAATTACATCCCTTAAACACCAGGGTAGAACTTTGCCAGAATCAGGAGAACAGAAACCCACAATTATACATTGATGTAGATATAAGGTTTCTAGATCTTGCAATCTCCAATGGAAAAATAAAGAAGCACGATCAGAAAAGAATTATAAGCAACAACAGTGGCAAAATTTGTTTCAGGAAAAAAAAATGAAAAAGAAAATAGGTCATACTGTTCCTCAAACCTACTCCTTGCCTAAAGCACAAGAAATATTAAATTAACAGTGGAAAACAAAAAAGTAAAAACAAACTTGGGCAAGAAACTCAAAAAATAGCAACAAATTTGAAGAAATACAATATAATGGATGATCACCCGTGGACTAATCATGTCAACTATCTGACACAAAATATCCTCAAAAGGCACACGCCGTCGGCCCTGGCATGCCCTTCTATTCATCTGCTCCTCATAAAAGTATTGCATTTCATTCCTTGTAATAACTCCATTTGCGTCCAAATCTATGCACTTGAACCTGATAAAAAGATATTGAGGTGTCAAATGCAAGTAGAAACAGAATATAATATACTGATGAAAATTAATTTAAGTGCCTATGTTGAGAATATCAAAGATGTTAGTTTCGTTTTTGGTAATATACCATCAAATTAGTAGCAGATTTGTAGTACGATGTGAGCTATATATATTTGTACATTATATATAGATATTCATCGAATAAAGATTATTCATTCTTCCAATTTTATATGGTATGAGAGCATCAGGTAAACCTTTTTTCAGCCAAGGTTTGTCCATTTTCAAGCATTCTTCCGGTTTTTCGGAAAAATTCTTGCAGTGTCCGTTTCTGGAGGTTTTATACTGTTTTTTTGGGTAGAAACGGCCGTCTGAGCAATACTCACAACTTTCTTGTGATGTTCGACGTTTTTCGGCCAAATTCCATCGTTTAAGCCTCCAAAATCGCATTTTTTGATCATTTTGACTTGTTTCTCCTCTTTTTCAGTAATGGGAGAAAATTTTGAACAAAACCTAGCTAATGACTCTGCTAGACCTTTCTTCGTTCATCATTCTGATCACTCGAGGATGATGCTTATTTCCACTAAACTTACAGGTAAAAATTATGACATTTGGTGTCGTTCTATGTCAATTGCACTTAGTGCGAAGAACAAATTTGGGTTTGTTGATGGCGTGATCAAACAACCATCTGCAGATAAGACACTTACAGAGTCTGCTCTTTAGCAGCGATGCAATGACATGATTCTTATGTGGATTCTTAATTCCCGGCGATCTTGCTAACAATGTGGTATATATGAAGACGGCTAAAGAAGTTTGGGATTATCTCCGAGAACATTTTTTCTAACAAAAGGTGTCTCGTCTCTTTGAAATTCAACGTGATCTTGCACGCCTTACACAAAATCAACAGCCCATCAATGTGTATTTTACCAAACTTAAGAGTTTGTGGGATGAGATGGATTCTTACAAAACTGTCACACCGTGTTTTTGTCCAACCATGAACCAGATGAGAGAAACAAGGTGCAGCAGATTATTAGATTATTCTTATTCTGCTGTTCGTGGACAGATAATATTGATTCAGCCATTGCCATCTATTCAGTCCGTATATTCCATGTTGATACAAGAAGAGAAACAGAGAGGCATGGCTGCTAGGGCTAGCATCATCGAACCCGCAGCCATGGTTGTTCGAACAGGATGCGAAAATAGTAACAACGGAGGAAAAGGTCAGTCGACTGAGCAAAACCACTGTTTACACTGTGATAATGACTATCACACCATTGATACATGCTGGAAGCTTAATGGCTATCCATCGGGACACCGCATTCATGGAAAGTTCTCTGCCGCTACTGGTAATTCTAGTGGTCCCAGTGGACATGAAAAGAAGGAGAACAGAATATCATCATTCAACAATATGACAGCAGGCTCTTCTTCGCCCAATTTACTGCGGACCCATTTCAGCAACTTTTGTCAGTCATGAGCCAAAAATTGGGCGTTGATTCTAAAGCCAATATTGCAGGTTGAGTTCCCTCTCTTTAATGGTTTATAGATACTAGATAGTGGTGCCATCGACCACGTATCCTATTAACTAATGCTACTACAAATCCGTCTCTACCTCTATTAGCATTACTTAATGGGGCTAGAGTTCCTATCAATTCTGTTGGAACTCATCATTTTGGCTCCAAATTCTCTCTTTAAATTGTTCTTGGGATAACTTTTTTTTTTTTTTACCAATTTGATTTGTAATTACTCGATCATTGAGATGTTCAGTAATATTTTATTCTGATTTTTGTATTTTACTGGACGTGGAGACGGATGATGATTGGTTGGGGGCGACAATGTAATGGACTCTATTATTTGGTGAACTCCAAGCAACAAGCATCACATACAACTACTTAATCTTCAAAGGCCTTATCTATCACATGGCACCCCCGACTTGGTCACCTTTCACCTTTGCGCCGGCAACTGTTAGCTAAGAATTTTTCGGAGTTTTCTTATTCTTTAAATAAAACTTGTGACATTTGCTCTTTGGCAAAACAAACTCGTTTGTCTTTTGGATTAAGTCGTATTAATACTAAGTATGCTTTTGAACTTACACATTTTGATATTTGGAGACACCATAGAATACCATCCCATTCTGGTGCTTGTTACTTCCTTACTATTATTGATAAATTTACCCGCTGCACTTGGGTCTATCTCATGCGCCATAAATTTTTGTCACAAATGCTTAAGTCATTTATTGCCTATGCTGAAACATAATTCCATCAGAAAGTTAAAACAATTAGAACCATAATGGGAGTGAATTTGTTTCTATGCATATTTTCATTAACGTTCCTGCGTTTCCACTCCCCAACAAAATTGGGTAGTAGAACGTAAATATAGACATATCCTTCAAATTATGTGAGCTTTACATCTTCAATCTCATATGCCATTTAATTTTTGGGACAAATGTGTTCTAACATATGTCTATCTCATTAACCGCATTCCCACTTCACTCTTATAAAATCCCACGCCTTATGAGAAATTATTTGGTCACAGTCTCTCATATACACATCTATGTATTTTTGGATGTTTAGCCTATGCCACTAATCTTCAACCACGACACAAATTTGATGTTCAGGCCAAAAAATATTTTTTTATTGGGTACCTTTTGGGCAAAAAGCATACAAGTTATACGACCTTAAATCAAAATAAATTTTTACAAATCGAGATATCACATTTCATGAAAATATTTTTCCTTACCAAAAGGAGCAACCCAGCCTTGATCTAACACCTGTCACTCATGTCACTCAAACAGATCACTCGGACCTTTATATTAGACCAAGGCCAATATAAAGACAACCCAACCATCACATAGTGACAAATGAACCTGAGTCAGCCATTCCTGATAGCACTGAGCCAAAACAAGCCATTCCAGATAGTGCTGTCAATCCAAAACAACACACTAAAATTGTCGTGCGAGATGAACTTGTTGCTTCTCCAGCATCTTTACAACATTCCAGTCACATTACATTCCAGTCTTCTACTTTGGAACCTAACAGTTATGCAGAGGCCTCGAAAAGTCCTGAATGGCACCAGGCATAGAGAAAGAACTTCAGGCTTTTGAAGCCAATGACAAGTGGACACTTTCTCCTTTTCCAGTTGGCAAGGTACCCATTGGATATCGGTGGGTTTACAAAATTAAACAAAAATCCGATGGGAGTATCGAGTGTTACAAAGCTTGTATGGTTGCTAAGTGCTATACTCAACTAGAAGGTATTGACTACCATGACACATTTTCTCCAACCGTTTAACATGTTACTTTCTGTTGTTTACTTGCTCTTGATTCCGCTCACTCATGATCCCTTTATCAACTCGATGTTCATAACGCTTTTCTTCATTGTGATCTCATAAAAGAAATCTATATGCTTCCACCGCTTGGTCTTCGGCAAAATGGAGAAAATTTATTGTGTCGCCTCGACAAATCACTTTATAGGTTGAAGCAAGCCTCTCATCAATAGTTTTTCAAATTCTCACAAGCCAGCCAATTTGCCAGTAATATTCAGTCCAAAGAAGACTAATCGCTTTTTACTAAAAGAATGGGAGAATCGGTAACTATGCTACGCATTTATGTCGACGACATACTAATAACGGGGCATGATTTGATAGCAATCAGTGAACTCAAAAAGTGTTTAAATACCAAGTTTCGTATCAAAGACCTTGATGATTTAATAAATTTTTTGGGAATCAAGGTGGCACGCTCATAACAATGTATTTTTATTTTACAAAAAAACTATGTGTTGGATATTTTGTATGATGTTGGATATCTAGGATCGCAACCTACGAGCTTTCCTATGGAGCAAAATCTTAAATTGTTTCTTGATGATGGTGATCCATTGGATGATATGGCCAAGTATAGAAGATTGGTTGGTCGATTGATATATCTCACTATTAGACGGCCAGACATTACATATTATGTTCATTTATTGAACAGATTCATGCAGTCACCTCGAAAGCCTCATTATGAAGCTGCATTATGAATCTTGAAGTATCTAAAAGGCACACCGAGACAAGGCATGATGTTCTCTTCCCAAAATACATTGAAGTTGAAAGTATATAGTGACTCTGACTGGGCAAGATGTCCAACTACTCAGCATTCAACAATTGGTTAATGTGTTTTCCTTGGAAACTATCTTATTTCATGGAAAAACAAACTCCACAAAACTATATCTTTATCCTCTACCGAAGCCGAGTACAGATCCATGGCAGTAACATGTTGTGAGCTTACATGGCTGCAAAATCTTTTTCGAGACCTTCAAATTTGAGTTCAAGGGACTACTACTTTGTTCTGCGACAATCAAACTGCTCTTGATATTGCAGCAAATCCAATATTTCACGAACAAACAAGACACATCGAGATTGATTGTCATTTTGTTGGAGATAAAATTATGGAAGGAAAAATCGTGACGAAGTTTGTTCTATCCACATCACAACTTGATGATATATTCACCAAAGATCTTAGGAAAGAAATATTTCATTCTTTGTTAGTCAAATTGGGAGTTCACAACATTTACTCACCAACTTAAAGAGGAGTGTTGAGAATATCAAAGATTGATCTTAATAGAGCACAAATATATTGTAATATCAAAGATTGATCTTATTAGGGAATAACTATATTGTTGCAATATATTACTTTCCTTCTTTGTAATATACCGTCAAATTAGTAGCAGATTTCTAGGAGTTAATTGAGAAGATGTGAGTTGTATATACTTGTAAGTTGTATACAGATATTCATCGCATAAAGATTATTCATTCTTCCAATTTTACAGCCTAAGATGAATTCAAAAGTCAGTTAATTGATCTTCTGATGATTCACTTCACACCATGCATGACATATTTATAGAAGTATAAAGACAAACAGTCAACATAAAGTAGACTCTAAAAGTATACAAGATCCTTTTTGCATGGACACAGCAGTAACCAACTACAACTCTTACCCTTTGTGTTTCGAACCATGGGATTTGAAGGATTCTAATATTGAAAGCTCCATTTCACAGGCTTTCACTTATTTTGGAAGAATAAGAATTCAAAATGGGATTTGCATTCGGTGCAATTGACAGGAAACCTTAGGTTACTGAATCCCACTAAAAATTATCGGATTTGGATTATTATTTACCTCAAAAGTTAAGTAATCCTTGGTTTCCGAACCTTTGAGGGACAATCCATATGTGGGTTAATCCATGAAACTTATCTTGAAGAAAATATAGATTTATAATTAAGAAGGATGTCTCATTTATCACCTTGTCCTTAATTTCCTTAAGACGTCAAAGGAAAAAGAGAGCAAATTCTTTTTTCTTAAAATTACTTGTAATTTCAAGCTTGCATACTAGAATCCAAATCCAAATCCCAATTCCATTAAGATATAGTTCCAAACTGACTTTAAAACTTCATCAAACCTAACTTGCAAGAAACCCATCAGCAACAAGAGTTCAACAACTACGGATTAAAGTTAATCATATAGTTCAGATGATTTATCCTCTGAAAGCAACAATGGTATACATACCAATACTCAAGGCTAGGTTCAGATGATTTATCCTCTTCTGACAATATGAAGTGAACAAAATCTTCATATCCCATCTTCCCTTCAACCTTACTGGTGAACTTTCTTGGAACCTTGGACAAACTCAAAACATAAAATACTTAAAGAGATGAGGAAGCAACCATTACTTAATTCAACAAACCAAACCTGGCATAAATATAAAAATGAAACAGAGAAGACAAACCTGAGAAAATATTCTATCAACAATCTTGTAGGAAAGTGCACGGTTACCATATTTGATGATGCTCTCTTTGTCAATCAGAAAATCACAATCCGTATCCAGCTTCCAAAACGTGCAGTAGATCACGTAAAAATGTTCATAAGAGAAGTACCTGCAAAAATTGGTAAAATGGAAAATAAAGCTAATAGAGATGAATCTGGGGGATGCCATATCAGACACAATATGATAAAAATGCAAAAAAAAAATTTGTCTAGCTAAATGAACATTATTAAGATAGAAGAAGTCAATGTATAGAGCTAAATACTATTACTGTGACACCATATGTGATCTTGATTAAGTAAGATAATTGTTGTATAGAGACAAGAATTTGTATAGTTAAACGAACACTATTAAGATAAAAGAAGTCAATGTATAGAGCTAAATACTATTACTCTAAAAACATATTTGATCTTGATTCAGTGAGATAATTGTTTTATAAAGCTATATATTGTTACTCTAACAATATATTTGATCTCGACTAAGCGAGATAATTATGGTATAAAGCTAAATAATATTACTCTGACAATATATCTGATCTCGACTAAGCGAGATAATTGTTGTATAAAGTTAAATACTATTATTCTGGTAACATATCTAATCTCAACTAAGAGGGATAGTCATTTTCTATTGGTAAGCTCAGTAAACAAGCAATTCTGTTTCCTTTTTCCGAAAATCCTTCTTGAAAAATCATACTGAGTCTGAGCAGACAACACATAACATAGGTAACCATTAAATTTTAATCTATAGTAAGATTTATTATTTGAAAGATGAGAGAACGATTTGGAAGCAAACCAATAGATTGGACCATAGCACAATTTACTTTCTTTTCCACGTGTTACATATTCTGTTTTAATTAGATAATTAGATATAATCTTGCGTCTCATTTAATCAATTAATTTAATTTTAATATTGTTTACATCATTTAAAATTTAAATAGACTCTTAGATAAAGTTCTATTGAGATTAAGTTATCGTCGATGAATCTTATCACATAAGATGCTGTTGGTTTCTCATAGATAAGAGTTCGAGATCATGTTTATCTTTTAAAGACTCTCAGTAGGATTTATTTAGATATCTTGGTGAACCTATAAATAGACCCCTTAGATCTTTTCATTCTACAAGATACATATATCTCCGTCTCCCTTCTTCTCTCAGTTTATACTACACACGCATATTTATATATATTTATATATATAATACGCACATGATTCAAGGAATATGATGTGAAAGTCTAGCAAATCAGATTTCTTTGATCATTCAAATCTCGGTAAGTATTTTTATATTACACTTTTGGAATATTATCATTGGTCCACATGTATGTTATAAGATCGGACCGGAATTTTAGTAGCGCTACGCACGAACAAATATTACTATCTAAGTTCGGTATAGTTTTTGTGTCTCCTCTATGCAAGTTTCAAGTTTCAAGTTTCAAGATTCCATAAAGTTATTAAGATATAAACATGTATATACTTATTGAGATTTTTCTCACTATTTTATTTTCCCCCCTTCTAGGTAATTAGGACTAGTAGAGATCGGAGTATGAACTACATCCGTGGTTGAACGATTAATTTAGAAGTTTTCTATTAGATTAAGAATTATAATTATTTTAGTTTTATGAATTACTTGCATTTTAAATAAGACACTATTTGATCTTTTAATCATGAATTTTCAAAATTTATTTAAGCGTTATCTTTTACTGCGTTTATGATATGTTATTATGGCCCTCGGGTCTCAGAATTCGAGTATCACAAAGTGGTATCAGAGTGAAGGTTAACATTCCAGTAGACTTTTCTTTTTTAAAAAATAAAAATTGTGTTACTGTTTGTGTGAACAGTGACGATGAACTATTCACATACGTGCACAGTAAAAAGAAAAGAATTTTTTTTAAGTTATTATTTTAGTTTTAAAGATTCTTCTACGATAAGTTGATTTAAAGTTCAATATGGCGATCGTCCAAACTTCGAATCTCCAAGTCACCAAGTCAGGTACCAAAAAAAACTAGTCATGCATAATGTATTTATTTTCTTAAGTTATCATGTTCACATGACTTGTTTAATGTTTGAACATGTACGACATTTATGTTGGAATTAAGAATTTATGTGAAAAATATATTTTAGATTTAAAGTTAATTAAGTACGTGTTATTTTGTCATTTAAATTGTCGAGAATCCTATACTTAAGAATCTGCCTATTAGAAATTACCCAAATAGGAAGGTTATATTTTTAGACCCTTCGATTTCTACTCATTGTTTGAGTTTTCTTGATTTGGTACTCACAAAATTGAAAGGCCTTATCAAAAAAACCAAGTGGTCCAATGAACCCCCCACCCCCATCCCCATCCCCATCCCCATCCCCACCTAGAAGCATTTTAGTTGCGCGATATTCAAATTATAAAACTTTTCTTAACAAGTCTAAGTAAAAAAGACAATTAAATATGAATTGTTTCCTTCATTTTAGATGGTTGATAGATGTCCACAAGTAGTTAGAGCCCAGACCATGAGACGTGAGATTTTCTTGAAATTACATAAGACATATGTGAAGAACCTAAACCATAGCCTACTAGATCACTTGAACACAATGGACAAAATGATAAGAGGAGCAGAGAGAAATGGGCATAACTTTCATAGTAATGAAGTTGTTTATCACTTCCATAAGACACTTAGCCCTTAATTGGAAATAATTTATGGAGGAGATTGAACAGAAGTTTGAATATCAAACACTCCCGCCTTGTTGATAGTGTGTTTATGAGGACAAATGGTTAATTAACGGCAATAGGAAAACTGAAAGACCATTGAGATATAAGCCCAACCTCATAGTTGTGCCCTTAGTTGACAATAGTGGTAACATCATTGAGGAAAACTCTGAAGGAATCCTTGAGAACAATCCTATAACATATCCCGAGGAAGCACGTGAGCTAAACCATGGGGGTAATCAAGAAGCAAGACTTAATGAGAGCGACGGAGAGAATTTTTAGATGACTAGAAAGCTATTTTATTTAGGATTTTTATGTTCTAAATTTTGGAATCGTATGCCAAGTGATCTTTTTCTTTGATACAAGTTATCAAGATTTACGAAATAAAGTAGGTTAATCTTTATGCCAAGTTTAGTGTTTTTGATGATTGATTGTTTCACGTTTAAATATTAACTAAGGTAATGGAAACCTGCGCTAGAAATGGAAACAATAGGAATAGTTAGCGACAAAAAGAGGCAAACGAGCAAAACAATCAATTCATGCAGTTCTTTGACGTGATAAGCAACATGGTGCCAGCACCAGCTCGACAAACTCGAGAGGAACAATGTGGGTGCCATTGTTGAACAATTCAGGAAGCTCCAACCGCCAGCATTTGAGGGTGTTCCTGACCTTTCGGCAGCCGAAGATTGGATAACTGGGATTGAGTGGATCTGTAATCTTATTGACTACCTGACTTGTGCAACATTTATGCTGCAACAAGGAGCTAGGCATTGGTGGGACTCGACAGCTTGGTCAGGGCTCCTGACCATGTGTAGAATTGGAATCAATTCAAGGAACTTTTCCTACAGAAGTACTATCCAGCAAGCATCCGAAGTCAGAATGAGGTAGAGTTCCTACAATAACCCTAACGAAGTATGAAAAGAAGTTTGATGAATTATCACGCTACGCACTTGAGTTGGTTGATACTGAGTTTAAGAGGGTAAGGCATTTTGAGTAAAGCTTGAAAGATGTTCTCAGGCAAGCAGTGGTGACCTTGAGTTGCGCACATGCCATGAAGTCCTAGCTAAGGCTAGGCTAGCCAATTTCATGGATAACTCAAGCAACAGTAACAAGCAACCACAGTTCAGGTCATTCGAGAAGCGTAAGTAGGAGGCAAATTGGGAACGCAAAGATGAAATGCGAAAATTGTTTTAGGTGTGTAGATTATAAGACTCAGAACCAACATAGGTAGCCGTTAAATTTTAATCTATGAGTAAGATTTATTATTTGAAAGATTAAGGACCGATTTAGATGTAAACCAATAGTTTGGGACCAAATCGCAATTTACTTTCTTTTCTACATGTTACAGATTTTGTTTTAATTAGATAATTAGATATAATCTTGCATGCCATTTAATTAATTAATTTAATAGTGATAATTATAGTAGTTTACATCATTTAAAATTTGAATAGACTCTCTTAGATAAAGTTCTAGTGAATTGGGTTATCCTCAATGAATCTTATCACACAAGATGTGGTTGGTTTCTCATAGATATAAGAGTCCGAGATCATGTTTTTCTTTTAAAAACTCTCAGTACAATTGAGTTAGGTCTCTTGGTGAACCTATAAATAGACCCTTTAGGTCCAGTATTTTCATTCCACAAAATACATATATCTCACTCTCCCTTTTTCTCTTAGTTTATACTACACACGCTTATTTATATATATTTATATATATAATACGCACACGATTCAAGGAATATTGAAATGAAAGTATAGCAAATCAGATTAATTTAATCATTCAAATCTCGGTAAGTATACAAGTGTTTTTATATTACACTTTTGGAATATTATCATAAGTCCACGTGTATGTTATAAGATCGGAGTGGATTTTAGTAGTGCTACACACAAATAACTATTATCATCTATGTTCGGTATAATTTTTGCGTCTCCTCTGTGCAAGTTTCAAGTTTCAAGTTTCAAATTTCAAGATTCCATAAAGTTGTTAAGATATGAACACGTATATACTTATTGAGATTTTTCTCATCTTTTGATTTTTCCCCTTTCTAGTTAACTAGGACTTGTAGAGATCGGAGTATGGAATACATCCGTGGTGGAGCGATTAATTTAGGAGTTTTCTATTAGATTAAGAATTATAAGTATTTTGGTTTTACGAATTACTTGCGTTTTAAGTAAGATACTATTTGATGATCTTTTAATCATGAATTTTCAAAATTTATTTAAGCATTATCTTTTACTGCGTTCATGAACTGTCATTATGGCCCTCGGGTGTTAGGATCCGAGTGTCACAGCACAAATCAGAATGCCTCCTATATAACCTATGTAGGAACTTTACCAAGTAATGGTATAATAATTAGCATTTAAAGAAAATTAAACAATAACATTTCCTCCAATGTAAAACCAATTAAGCAGCTTCTTTTTTACCTTAATTCTGTGCTGACATTTATTTGTTCATCTACATGTTCCATTGCAGCAATTAAGTTTGAATGCTTCAGCTCCCTGAGGGTAAGACGACTATTACTCGATCGGTTGACATCGTAAAATATTCTGTATATTACAGTTTCAGCTGGCAATGCAGTAAATTGAGCTGTTAATATTTAACCAAGGAATGTGGCTTCTCTAGGTAAACACCTCTAACTCGAAACAAGTAGTCCACTTAAAGTCAGTGAGATGTTCATACTGGCAAACAACCAACTTGACACTTACTCCTGACTATTGCAAGCAACACGATCACACTAGAAAGTATGGAAGCAACCATAAGCATTAGACTAGCTTCCGAAAGGTCAGCCAAAAAATTATGATTGTTATGTTGCTTTCCAACTAACAGCATGCGACACAATGGCAAGAGAAATAGGAACAAGGAACATTAATGGTATATTTTTTGCCACACTTATGCCCCAATTTCAAGTGTTTAATAGAACTTCATGCTATCAGAATTGGACCACTGAATTAATTGTTTAGTAATCTATATCAGCAACTAATAATAGGTGACATGATTTCCAGCTGTACCAGTAGTGCAGGGGTGGTATTGGTAATTGTGGCAGTAGAAGTTAATGTAGAGTACCAACAGAATTATATTATTGCAGTAGTAAGAGCATCTCCAATGCAACAATGTCTAATATGTATATGTGGCAAAAGACATTGACATTACATCAAAAAACTTGTCCAATGCAACAATGTTCATTGTGCAAATGTGGCAAATTATTATTAGCTTTTTAAGAAATAGAAAGAGAGAGAAATGTATTGATTAGATAGAGATTATTAAATTAATAGTGGACATTGTCAAGAACAATGTCTAGAATTAGACATTTTGCTAGACACTTTCTAGTATTAATTGTGCCACATAAGCACTTTTTGGCCATTTGTCAAAAAAAGTACTAGACATTGTGTCTTGACATTGTTGCATTGGAGATGCTCTAATAAGCTAGAGCTAAGTAATTCAAACCAAACTGATCAAAGTCACCAGAAAAAGTCAAGCAAATGATTTAGAACATACCATATATTCCTCGATATTGAGGTATACTCTGTAAGAACTGCAACCCTGGATGAGTTGCCAAAAGTTCCCCGAGCACAGGTTTAAAGTCATCCTACTATCAAGTTGACTAGTATTAATGATGCACAAAACTTAATTTTCTATAAACAAAGATCATTATCGGTACTCGTATAACCTGAGTCAAGTATTTGAGATTGGGCTGCTTCAAGATTGTGTATATCTGGGCCGCTATATCTTTTGTCAACATGTTGCCGATAATCCAATAGTCAACAAATGTATTTCTATTTGCGCATCAGAAGACAAAGTAAGAGCCTAAGAGGGGATGCATCTACTCTAAACAAGATTGGTAAAAAGCAGTAATTAATCCAGGATATATGCACAAGTCAACCACCATTAATTTTGACAGATGCAGTAAATGCTGCTGTTCAGCTTCCTCAGCTACTATGTTGTCCACTAAAATAGTAGTTAACTATTAGATTTAACTATTAGACATATTAGTATCAGCAGTTAAGTTTTGCATTTGTGAATGAGTTGCAGTTGATCCAATATTCAACAAACACGTCCCTTTCTGTGGAGACTAATGCTAGAAGAATCAAGCCCATAAAGAAAGGCTTAAAAGACTTCATAAAGTGATTGAGGATTAGAAGAAGTATCTGAAACAATTCTCACTACTAAACTGGCGATTTATTATTCGCTACTTTGCTGATTTATTTTAAGTTTCTTTGCAAGTAAAATTTAATTTGTTAAATTGTTTTATTGTGAGCTTTCAAGATGGTTTATAGTTTATTACAAGCAAAATTTTGTATTTCTTATATTTTAGTAGTTCTTTTATGTTTTTGTATCAAACCTTACTCCTTATTTTACTGAGGTAAAAAATCTCAATATCGGACTTGGCCTTCTAAAAATTCTGTGTTACCATTTGTTACGTGTCAGAATATTTTGATTTTCCTTGTGCAGTCTAATCTTAGACAGGGTGGAATTTTTATTTATCTCCTTATTTAGAAGATTTAATCTAGTTCCCTTTTCTTTGTATTGGACATATTACAATAAGTCTCCGTAGAAAAGATTGTAGTAGGTAGTTTTAGCTTTGCATTTTTAGTTATTTGTAACCTTTTAACTAGGGTATTTCTCTTTATAATAAAAAAAGATACAAGGTTATATGAATTTTTATTATTCTCCCTATTTCTTTCGAAACTTCTTTTATTATAGTGTCCAACATTACTCAAAAGACTTTTCCTTTAATGACAAACTCAATCTGCATTACGCATTATTCAAAACAATTAATTCCTAAAATCCTATGCAATATTTTTTTCTTCAATACAAAACAAGTGTTCGCAAAGTTTTGATCATAAGCAAATAGACATGTCCATTCCATAGAATTTAATCAATACAAATCAAACAGACAAACAGAAAGAAATAAGGTCAACTCATAACACATGTAAGTTAATAATATTGGCACTGCCTCCCTCCTTTTTCACTACTTTTTGTAGGACTCTTTGACTACACCAAATTACTATAGGAATCATGCATGCTGAATTCCAGATCAATAAAAAAGAAATAATAGCTTTTGCACATGCAACTTATTTCCTAATTCAATGTATTTGAGAAGTTAGGAGCGGTAAATGTGATTGAATATGCACCTGATAAGACTACCTTATTTCCGTAACTAACTGGAGTGAGTCAATATTTTCTCATTTGTGTGCATGCATGAAAGGACAGCTAGAGAAATCTAAAAGTATACAATCATGTACAATTGGTTTCCTCATTCAAAAGTAGTCGGAAAGTTAGGTAGGGTAAGTGTGATTGAACTTACGCCTAAAATAACTTATTTTTCTTCGAAATGACCTGGTGTGAGGAAATATTTTATTGTGAAAGGAAAGATAGATTTAAAAAACAACATGGAGTAAATATTGACAAAAGCAGAGGAAAGAAAACTATGAGTAACAGAACATCTACCTGGTCACAATGCCGGTGCATTTGACGTCAATCTTTCTAAAAAGTACAGTGGAGAAGAATGATGGGAGCTTGCAAATTTCCTTTGTAACTCGTCTAAATTCTGACATCCGTGAAAATGTAAAATAGCATAAAGACACTGATTCTCAAATAAAATTTGTACATCTTATATTTTAAGTTTCAGATGCATGAATAGATAACATAACAAGTAGCAATTAGATCCTCAGAGTGTTTATGTCCAGTGCAACTATCCCAAACAAGAGTATGTTGTAAGTCTCACCGTGGATTTGGAGTCCATTCATGTGAACAGAAAAGAACTGATTAATTCTAAACAAGCACCCCTCTTTCAATTCATGGGAGGGTGGACGGCCGTTTTGAAAATAGAACTGCATTCATCACAAGTATCACCATAATGTCAATATTCAAAATTGAAGTTTCAGCAAAAGCAGCACACACACAGGGAAAAACCTGAAAAAATTGCCACTATAATATCAATATATCGACTACTCCAACCTGCGGTATAAGCTCTTTCCCAGGGTCATTCACTAATTTCACGGGAGAGCCTAATGCAGGCAGGTCTGCCTTCTGTTTCTTGAGCCTAGGTTCACCTGATGCACTTTCTTGTGAAAGTGGTGGTTTACTGCCAACAGGAAACATTGAAGGCAGAGAATTGCTTGCTGCAGCATTTGTGCTAGATGATGCTCCAGAGACATTGAGAGAACGACCTCTCTTAGCTTTAAAGAGCATATATCTTACCTGGAACTCACAGATTGTTGTAAAAATATGGGGATTGCAATAAATAATAGGTAAAACGGTCCTCCTTGCAAATAATGTAGGACAAAGAAATACAATTTAGTTTACCAAACAAGTTTGTTCCCCTTCAAACGATAAATTCTTAAAAATGCAACAGGAAACAGCGATGGGATTTCAAACAAAATCACAATTTACACTATGAAATCCCAATACTTTTTCTCATTTTATGTAATTTCCCCTGCATTCACCACTCTGCCCAACCAGCATTGCTTGTAAAATATCATTCATCTTTTAAACGTGTTATTTACTCACACATCGTAAATCAACCTAACTTAACAAAGCAATCCGTTCGAAAGACAAAAATCCCAAAATGAAACTCCAATTAATTAAACACGCAACTTACTAAATGCGTCCATCTCATTAAGAGACTAAAATTGAAGATAAACAAAATAACAAAAAATTTACCAGATTATTTGTTTCTGGAAGCGAAAGCCACTGATCAAAAAGCTTCTCGGCGAGATCACGAATGGCTTGGGTGGTTAGAGGAGACACCTCCGGAAGTTGCAACAGTTCGGCATCAAGGCTGGCTACGTCACCATTGAAATCCGTATCCATACCTTATCAACTTGTCAAATCATAAAATCAGCGATAATAATCGAAACTTTATACGCTTCGTTAATCATCAAACAGAACCCGTAACTACCTGGGGTGATTCAACACCAGGAAAGAATTCCCTCCAATTTCGATTTTCAAATTTCGCGAAGAGATTCTTTAATTAGGGACTAAGATGCGTATTTTCGTATATTCCCAATCGGAAACGCGTGAAAGATTCCAGTTGTGGTCCGGTAGATGTACGCATATAAACTGAAGAACTTCGAAGAGTGGGAAAATTTGTGCCTACGTGGACGTGTTCGGTTACGTATTTTCAAGTTTGCTTACTTGCTTAACAAGTCAAGCTATCTGCTATTAGCTCTCGGTTGATATACCACGTTAACTTCAACCAAACTTGGACAAATATTAAGGAAATGTCAAATATGCCTATTTGCAAAATGAGTATTTGACATTTTCTCAAGGTCTAAGTTTCAATTGAAAGTAATGTCCAATGAGCATTACACATTGATTTTATTTAAAATTTTATTAAAAAGTAAGTCAATATCAATAATTAATTTTAACTACATGTGTCATGATATTTACAAATTTTATCAATTTTTCACACATTCAAACAATTTTTATCAAAATTTATAAAAAATTTTGATTTTTAACAAAATCAAATGAGCTCTTAAGAAAATTTACTAATAGCATGTTTGTCAATAGTTATAAATTCATCAAACATCATTTTATAAATACATTCCGTATGATTCACATTTTTATCCACTTTTTATTCAAACATTTCGTAAGACCAATTGTTTATAATCTACAAAAAAAAAAAAAAAATAAATAAATAAAATAAATATTAACAATCAAACACTTAGTACACGGTTAACTTATTTTGGTGTCATGACTCCGGATTAAACATAGTACTCAACCTTATCCCATGATGTGGGATAAGTGCTTGTTTGGTGTAGTGTAAAAGTAATTTTTTAAAAGTTTTTTTTTAAAAATTGATAAAATGTGTAGTTGAAAAGTTGATAAAATTTATAAATTTCATAAAATATATATGGTTAAAAATGAGTAGAGAGGAAAAAAAAAAAGTTAAAAAAATCTGACCAAACATGCTCTTACGACATCTCCAACCTACCACCATATTTGGTGTAATACACCAAAATGTGTATTGAATTGGTCTCTATCCAACACTAAAAGAAGCTACACAAATTTGATACAACACTATTGAATTACACCAATTTGGTGTAAATGAATATTCTCCATTTTGCCTATCTTTTTTAACTACAACAAATTTTAATTCATTTTATATCCATTTTATTTTATTTATAGTTATATTAAATTAATTATTATTTTTATTAATAAATTGTGATATTAAGTGTATTTATTTAATCTATTAATAAATTCAATATTTTAGTTTATTTAAATTAAAATTTTTTATTTAGTAGTACAATAAAAGTAATTAAATATTTTTTTAAATAGATTAATTGTTGAGAATCAAGAAAATAAAAAAATATTATTCATTTTGTCTCACAACTTTTAAGTTCAATGCAAGTTAGCCCCCAAATTTTCAATTTGTTTAGCCTTTAATCTTTTTTTTTTTTTTTTTTTTTTTCTCATTTCTTTCCTTCTATTTCAATTGCCTTCAGTTAAGAAACGTTGGTTGACGAAAATAACCTTCATTTTGTCCCAATAGTTTTTCTTTTTTCTTTCTATTTTTGTGTGGGATAAAGGGATTTTGTCCCCGTATTCGAATATGAAATTGAAAACCTGCAGTTTCAACCTGCAAATCAATGAATGTGTGTCTTTGACCCTTCTATGTTAGTGACCGGGATAAATCAACTGACTAAACTACTCCCGCAAGAAATCACACCATTACTCCGGCAACAGAAATCAGAGCAAATAAACAAAATCTATTCTGATATTCTATTTCAATTTAAAGGTAAAAACATCAAACAATTACAAAACACGATATATATTAAATGACAACCATGCAAGTACCGAGAACAATGACAAGGAGCTCGGAAGAAAACTAGTTCAAAAGGCAGATTCGTATAACATAAACACAGCTAAACATCAAGTCACCTAGTCTAGAAATTTCATGCTCAATCAACTTCCTCAATCTTAGGGCCTGGACCAGTGCCACCAGCAGAAGGACCGTCTTCATCCATGCCTCCAGCCATGTCAGGGCCACCAGGACCACCCTGGTACATTTTTGCAATAATTGGGTTGCAAATGCTCTCCAGTTCTTTCATCTTGTCCTCAAATTCATCAGTCTCGGCAAGTTGATTCCCTTCCAACCACTGAATGGCCGACTCAATTGCATCCTCAATTTTCTTTTTGTCAGCAGCAGGAAGCTTGGAAGCAATCTTCTCGTCCTTAATAGTGTTTCTCATGTTATAGGCATAATTCTCCAACGAGTTTTTGGCATCGACCTTTTTCTTGAGTTCCTCATCCTCAGCCTTGTATTTCTCGGCATCTTGCACCATCTTTTCAATCTCTTCCTTGGACAGTCTTCCCTTATCATTTGTAATGGTAATCTTGTTCTTCTGACCAGTCGTCTTGTCTTCAGCTGAAACATTCAAGATGCCATTGGCATCAATGTCAAAACAGACATTGATTTGAGGAACTCCCCGGGGTGCTGGTGGAATGCCGGTGAGCTCAAACTTCCCAAGCAAATTGTTATCTCTGGTTCGGGTTCTTTCACCCTCGTACACTTGGATCAGGACACCTGGCTGGTTGTCCGAATACGTGGAGAAAACTTGTTCCTTCTTTGTTGGGATTGTTGTATTCCTTGGAATAAGAACAGTCATGACACCTCCTGCAGTCTCCAAACCAAGAGACAAAGGAGTCACATCCAATAACAACAAATCTTGAACCCTCTCATTGCCCTCACCACTCAGAATTGCAGCCTGAACAGCGGCGCCATACGCAACAGCCTCATCAGGATTAATGCTCTTGCAGAGTTCTTTTCCATTAAAGAAGTCTTGCAGCAACTGTTGTACCTTTGGAATACGAGTCGATCCCCCAACAAGTACAACATCATGGACATTGCTCTTGTCCATCTTAGCATCCCTCAAGCACTTCTCAACCGGCTCCATACACTTCCTAAACAAATCCATATTGAGCTCCTCAAATCTAGCACGAGTAATAGTCGTGTAGAAATCAATACCCTCGTACAAAGAATCAATCTCGATAGTAGTCTGGGCAGTTGACGAGAGCGTTCTCTTTGCCCTCTCACATGCAGTTCTCAATCTCCTAAGCGCTCTTGGGTTGCCGCTAATGTCTTTCTTGTGCTTCCTCTTGAACTCCTGAACAAAGTGATTCACCATCCGATTATCAAAATCCTCTCCTCCAAGATGTGTATCACCAGCCGTCGACTTCACTTCAAAAATACCCTCTTCAATGGTGAGAAGAGAGACATCAAAAGTACCACCTCCAAGATCAAAAATCAACACATTCTTCTCAGATGAACTGCCCGCCTTCTTGTCAAGACCGTAAGCAATAGCAGCGGCCGTAGGCTCATTAATTATACGCATCACATTCATACCAGAAATAACACCGGCATCCTTTGTCGCCTGACGCTGAGAATCGTTGAAATAGGCCGGTACAGTCACAACAGCATTCTTAACTGTAGATCCAAGATAAGCCTCCGCAATCTCCTTCATCTTAGTGAGGACCATGGATGAGATTTCCTCAGCTGAAAATTGCTTCTCCTCACCTTTGTACGTGACAACAATCATGGGTTTGTCACCAGGCCCTGCAATAACCTTGAACGGCCAGTGCTTCATGTCACTCTGGACCGATGGATCACTGAACCTTCTACCAATCAACCTCTTGGCATCTGTATTTAGGAATGGATATAGGTAAGCAACAGAAAATTCACGAAAGCATACAACACTGTATCATAGAGAAAATTCCAGAGTTGAAAACTCTAAACTAAAGAACTCCAGGAACAAAAACTAAGAAAGGATTATGTATTTTGTTTTAAAGGTAAAATCTCAGATAGCTTCTATACAAAAAATTAGACTACTACTATTATTTAACATTAATCCAAGACTCCTAAGACGATCACACCAAAAATTAACAAAACTGAGCAACTCCTTTAAAAATCCAAAAAATCAGGGCTGAAGAAAGAATCAACTACAGAAAGTATCATTTAAATATTTGACAAATTTTTGTTTTAGAATTACTATACATATCAAAATCAGCCTTTTATTAAACAAAAGCTAAAAACAGAATCTTTCACATGATTCTCTGTCAGATAATGGAGATTATTCCATGCTCCGTTTTTTCTTAAATTTATATAGAAAACAACTTTTAAAACTATCAAAAATTACATCTAAAATCAATTCCAAACACGACCTTATTGTTTGTTTTATTTTATTAAAAAATAATTTTAATCGCACAAGACATTTTCAATGACACATTTAATCAAAATCTACTAAAAATCTAATTTTTTTTAAATTATACAGGCATATAGTATAACTTAGAAATATATAAAAATATGAAAAAATCGCCTATTAGATCATCCCCAAAAAATTCTCTACATATATAAATTTAGAGAGCTTCTCCCAATAAATATTTATTATTTTTCTCTATACTTTATTTTATATATACGATTTAATTTAAGATTTACTCTTATATTTAAGAAGTCTGTTGGAAATGCTCTTGTTAAATATATAAGGCACCGTCCAAAAATTTCAAATAACATACATTCCTAAAATTAATGTTTATGAAAGGAGAGAGAATTCAAAAACTTACCAAAGACAGTGTTAACGGGATTCATGGCGACCTGGTTCTTGGCGGCATCTCCAATAAGACGCTCGGTATCTGTAAAAGCTACATAAGACGGCGTCGTCCTATTACCCTGATCATTCGCTATGATCTCAACCCGATCATGCTGCCAAACACCCACGCACGAATACGTGGTTCCTAAATCAATTCCAATCGCAGGTCCTTCACCCTTTCCGGCCATTGTAACAGGTAACAAACAGAATAACAAAATTCAATAAAACCAATGAACAAGAGAGAAATCTGTTGGAAACTTTTTTGTAAACAGTGAATTCAGTTAATATTTCAGATCGTGGGAATATGGGTTGAGAAGAGATTTAAATAGTGTGGAGTTGGGGAGGCCTAGATTATTCTTGGGGTAGTCGGTGTGGGCGTGTGGTGCCCAGCCATTGGATTGGCTGGTCTGAGTTCTACTTTTTTGCTTTCTGGGTTTCTCCAGAAATTTCTCGAGGATACGTCATGTTTCTAAAATGACGAATTTGCATGTTAACCCTTCAAAGTCTACATTTTTTTCAAGAAAATTGCACCATTGGTCCCTAAATTTATTGTCCTCACAGCAAGTTAGTTCTCAATTTAAAAAAAGGAAAAAAAAATAGCAACTTGATTCTCAATCTCCCATTATCAGTCACAATGACAAAATGTTCATCAAATTATCGTGAAAACAAATTTCAATTTAAATGTCGTGGTACCCGACTAAGTATAAAGAAATTCATCTATGTAACAATAGACATACGATAGTTGTGATAATTATATTAAATTGTGAACGATTTTTATCTTGAAAATTAATTGCACAATTATAATAAAATGACGATAACATATTTGCTTTCTTTTTCAAGATTGTACCAACATTGCCATTTTTCCATTTTTCTAATATTTGACATACATTTTTTTAAATTTTTTTTTCTCTAAACTCATTTTTAAATAGATATTTCGTGGGATAATAACTTTTCAACCACACATTTTATAAAAAAAAAAAATCGAAATCTTATAAAAAACTACTTTTAAAGAGACACTCATAAATAATATAATACATTTGTAAAATAATTTGAGTATGGACTATATATGGTACTAGTGAATTTCAACATAGATGTCATCTATTCATCCTGATTTCTCCTTGCTAATAATGCCTCTTTGTTGTATAAATGTTGTTTTTCCTTAATTTTATTGTGGACATAAATATGAAAAGTATCAAAAATTATTTAGTAATATTAATATATGTCTTATTGTGACGTCAGAACTTTGATGGAAGGTTTTAATCAACCGAAATAATGATGTAAAATTCCTTAATTTTGTCAAAATAAAATATCACAGGTTTATTCGACTATCAAATGATGTACGAAGAGAATCACTCATTGCCTTCTGATATGTACATAGTGACGAATATTGTGGATTTGGAATGGATTTTCACAAAATTTCAATAAAAATGTTGAATTCTCGTACATTTCCCATGGTTGTGGCCTTGCATTTATAAGAGTTGGAAAGAGTGATGTGTAAAGTAGTAGTACGAATGAGACACTTATACAACCACAAAATTAGTAGTTTGTCACTATATCGGTAATCTCATTATGTTTACGTGTGAATCTTCTTGTAGTGCTAAAGTGATGTGTGCTTCTCCAACTTTGTGACCTCTGCTTTAGCCGACCTCAATTACATTTAGGCGAGCCTTTACATGGTAGAATTGGCTTATGCCAATTATTTTCTTAGCTTGGGAGCGAAATGCACTATTTAGGATGAGCTCTTGTTCTTTGACTTGTGTTAAGTTTAAGAGCTTGGCTCAATGACCATCATTTATGGTAAGTCGAGCTTGGTCTTGAATTTTTTTTTTTTTTTTTATTGGCCACTTAGTCATTAATGGTTAATTTAGTTTGTGACGCATCAAGTTTATGCACACTCTAATTTTATATAAATGATATAATACTCGTTTCTGAGATCGAATTTGTACTCTTACCACAAGATCAAATTTTCATCTTAAAAATGCCTTCTTGAACACAATATTTTGACAATTAAAATTTTCATTTTGATAATGATCACTCTATGAATAATTAATAAAAAAATTATGCAATTTGTCTATCACGCAAAAACTTCAATTACAAAAATAACAATATGCATATTTGCTTTTTGTTTTTTTCCTTCGTTCTTTTCGTTTTTCTTCCTTTTCTTTTTCTTTTTCCCATAATTATCTTTTTTTGCTTATTTTTCATTGTGAAAATATGAGAATGTTGAAATTCATGTACCCTTTTAATGACAAAATGGATGGACACCATCTGTTGAGGACCAATAAACTATACAGTTGAAATACAAGGATCTAAACGCCAAAAAAGTAAAGATTAAATACCTGATTGCACAAGTTTAAATAGATAGGCAACTCTGGTGTAATTTTGTCTATTGAGAAATCTAAATATTTAATCCAAATACTAGCACTTTATAAAATAATTTATTTAAATGATGATAACATGTAAAACAATCTTTCTTACAAGTTAGGGAAAATATCAGTCTCTAATATTTCAAAAACATATGGAATATATTTTTACTTTTTAAAAATAACATCAAAAATTTTCAATGTTTAAAGAAAATAGGCATGATAGATAATTTATAACAAAATTGTCATTTCCATTAACTAAATAAAAAAAAAGACAAAAAATAAAAATAAAAGAAGATTACAAAATAAACAAATCCACCACCCAAAAATAAAGAATAACAAAGATTATGTCTTCTTTATTCACCCTAACTACCACCTACCCTACTGGTCATCTTCTTCCTCTCCAACCGCTACATTTCTTAAATCCACCGCCACTCCCAAATCCCAAAATCTAGCCATCGCCAACATCTGACCACCATCCATGGCCAGTCACTACCATTTGCAAGCATCCACAAAACAACATTGCTTCTTCGCAGCATCTTCAACTTCAATCATCCAAATTCAAGTACTTGAATATATAGATATGTACGAATATTGTATAAATAGTAAATTATCACAACACTATTTTTGCATGTATAAAAATGACAGAACTTGGAGAGATCGCCTCCTCCTCCTCCTCCTCCTCCTCTAGGTGGGTGGGTCTCATATATTTATATATATATAATAAATAGAAAATAAAAGAAATTTTAAATCTATAGAAATGGTTTTAGAACTTCTTAAAACAAGAAACACAGAGTTAAAACATATTAAAGAGAGTTTAGATTATATTAAAGATCAAAATTGTGCGATTTTAGATAAAGTTTCCAAAGCTGAAAAGATTCAGAAACCAGACTTTTCAGAAATAGCCAAAATTTTAGATCTTAATAAATATAGAGAAATAGAAAACGAAATTAGGAAAGTTGTTATTAAAATTGAAGAATCAGTTAAAGAATAAAAAAATTTAATTCTTAATTAATGAACGAAAGTGATATAGCAGACAAGAATTATATTGAAGCCTTAAAATTTTGTAGCTCTTTTCACAAAGAACCAAAAGGAATTACTAAGTTAGATTCCCCCAAATCTTCAGAATCAATTTTAATCAAACAAACAAACTTTATAATAACTTTATTAATTTCATTACATAAGAAAATTGATTCCTTAGACAAGGCAAAAGTGTCAACATCAACTGCTAGTATAGAAAACGATTTAAAGACTATAACAGGACAATTAGGAAGTTTAAATCTTCAACCATCACGAAAAGAAAAAGTAACTAGGAAGTTACCCAAAGAATTTAAATTTCCAAGATGAGTTTACAAGTACCATTTTTAGGAAGATCCAGAACAGTTAATGAAGGATCATCCAGGCCTAGTACATCAAGTATCGATAGAACTTTCTTAGACAGACTGTTAAGAAGAACTGAACAAAATGATCAAAATATAGAAGAAATCTTAGATCCAAATCAAGATTATGTGAGATTTCAAACACATGGCTTGAGAGTTTTAAGTCCATAAATACTTTATAACAGAGGAATGTTTGAATTTAGAACTCAGTTCTTTAGACATAATAGACAAGTATCAATCCAATGCATAGGTAGTCAGGTAAAGAAATTAGACTTAATTTCAGAAGAATCTAAAAAAGAATTAAAAAAGAGAAATTACAGATTCATACACTTAGGATTAATAGGAATTAAAGGCTTAGCAAGAAAAAACTTAGGATGTAAGACCTTAATTACAATTTATGATGAAAGATTTAATAACATAGATAAAAGCCAGATTGTTAGCATGGATGTAGATATGAATAGTAATAATGGAATCATATAATGCAATCCAGACTTTTTAATGACTATTAAAGATTTTTCGGATAAATAAAAATAGGAATCCAAACCAAAGGTTATGAAGACGAAGAAAGCGGAGAAAATCTGCTAATTCATATAGGATTTTTAGGAAGATGCTCTATTAATGCACATACTAGATATAAAATTTACATAGACAAAGTAGTAGATTTAATGAGTAGTAAATAGATTAATATGGTTATAAGATAATACCATAGAAGATGCTTATAAGATTCCAGATAAGATAGTTCTTATAAACAAAATCCAAGACTGTAAAATTTTTAGTAAGTTTGATTTAAAGTCAGGATTTTGGTAAGTTAGAATGCATCCTAATAGTATAGAATGAACAGCCTTCACTTGTCCAGAAGGACATTTTGAATGGTTAGTCATGCCATTTAAATTAAAAAATGCACCTAGTATTTTTCAAAGAAGAATGGATAGTATCTTTATTAAGCATAGTAAATTTATCATTTCATATATAGATGATATTCTAGTATTTAGTAAGAATAGAAGGGAACACAGAAGACACTTACAAATTGTATTTTTAGAATTTATTAAACACGGTTTAATCATAAGTAAAAAGAAAATGGTGTTGTTTAAAGAATATATAGATTTTTTAGGAGTAAATATAGGACAAAGAAAAATTAGCCTTCAACCTCATATAGCACAAAAGGCTTTAGAGTTTCCTGATAAATTAGAAGACTTAAAACAAATACAGAGATTTCTAGGATTAGTAAATTATGCTAGACCCTTTATCAAAGATTTAGGAAAAATTACAGGACCTTTATATTCTAAGACATCACCTACAAGACAGAGATATTTTAATCAAGAAGATGTCAAATTAGTTCAAGAAATTAAAAATAGAATAAAAAGCTTACCAGAGTTAGCAATGCCCTTAGATACAGATTATCTTATAATTGAGACAGATGGAAGTAATTTAGGATGAGGAGCTGTTTTACTTTGTAAACCAAACAAATACGCAGACAAAAATACCAGAGTTAATCTGTAGATATAATAGTGGAAGTTATAGATAAAAAGGAAACTTGAGTAGCATAGATGCAGAGCTTTTGGCTGTAAATTATGCTTTAGATAGTTTCGAATTATTTATTATTTCTAAAAAAGAAATTCTTATTAGAACAGATTGTGCAGCTATTGTTTCTTTCCATAGTAAACTTAAATTAGATTAAAAAAAGAACAGTAGAAGAAGATGGTTAAATTTTATAGATAGAATTACAAATACTGGAATTAATATAGATTTTGAGCACATCAAAGGTATAGATAACAAGGCAGTTGATATTTTAAGTAGGATGATTTCTTCAAAAGAATGTTGATTTAACTAATTGCTTTGTGATCTTTTTCAGATGTCCAGACCGCCATTAAGACCAGGAATTCCCCTTGGGAATTCTTTTGCTTCTTCTGCTTCACTTCAGACTTCAAATAGTCAGAACAGACCATTTTATCAAGAACGTCTTAGATTTGGTAATCAAGAATTAATTTGCTTTCCTTCCAGTAACATTTCATTTAAAGTTTTATCCCATATTTCCGTTTCAAAAGAAGAAAGATGTATTTTAGACAACTTATGGATTTCTTACAACAAGAACCCAAAAGACCAAAAATACTTTCTTGCTACTTTAAATGCATTTTCAGAACATTTCAATCAGAATAGAATTAGATTTAAATTCTATGTTGTAGTTAAAGGAAAGAACCCAGGAATTTTCCATTCATGGTTAGAAGTTTTAGAATGCATTAAAGATTTTAAAGATCTTCTTTACAAAGGTTTTTCTAGTTATCAAGAAGCATTAGACTCTGCAAGACAGCTCATAGGATTAAATTTTTATGTTTCTCCAACATTGAAAATTTTTCAAGATCCCCCTTTAGACTTTTCACCAAGTAAAGACAAGAAAATTTTCTGTACTCATTGTGAGTGCATGCAAAACAATTTTAAGATTATTAATGAATCTAATCAGACTTTGTTAGCAGAAAGAACATCATTACAAAAGAAAATTTCTTCATTAGAACAAGAAATTATTAAATTGAGACTTGTTTATCCAAAAGGTACTATTGAGCCTAAGAAGTCAATAGCTAGTCCAGTACAAACAGTAACTGGTAAAGACTTTCCAAATTCGTTGATGGCTGTGGACTTGTCAAAAGCCCAACAGACTAAGGGAACTATTGATTTCCCTACGAAAGATTTAGAAAAGGCTCAAATCTGGGATACTCTTGGCCAGCCCAGTGGCAAATTTGATTTTTTAATAGATTACTCTCCAAGCCCATCTTAAGATCCAGACTCTCAAAATAGCAAAGGAAAAGAAATCATTTAAGACAGTCAAGACTCGAATGATGATATTGTATCAATAGAAAAACTTCTTTCCCATATCCAAGAACTGCAGAAAAACGAAAAGACATTAAAAAGAAAGGTCATAAAAAATAAGAAGTAAAATAAAAAGAATAACGAAAAGAATCTTGACATTATCATTGAAGAAGCACTAGAAAAGATTTTTACAAAAAAAGAAAGCAATAAGGAAAAAGACATTCAATGCCAGCAAGACGGAAATCCAAAACCAGAAAAATCATCAGAAAATTGAGAAAGTAACAAAGATAGAGGAGAAAATGAAAGGTATGGGTGTGATAATTCAGATAGTGGGATGTCTCTATCTCCAACAGCACTACATAACCTTGACACGTAGAAAAGAAATCAGACAAAGTGGCAGACAAAAGAAAAATCAGACCTTTGAAATTCGTGCCAGATTTTTTGAAAGATTCTTCAAGATAGACGATACAAGACAAATGCTTTCAGACTTTTTCAAAAAGGAAAAGATTCCATTTCCGTCAGAATTCAGACAATTCAAAAAGAAAACAAGAAAAGATTCCATTTTCGTCAGAATCCAGACAATTCAAAAAGAAAAAGGTTGAAAAGAAGATGCTCTGCTAGACAGATGATGAAGACAAAAGTAAGAAGGTGCCAATCAACCTTTTGACCAGAAGTTTCTCGGTGAAATGCTTGTCAAAAGAAGGAAGAATTTTCTGCCAAAGCAAACATTTTATAGAAAAGAGAATCGTCCTTTTAGATTTAATTTATCTTTTTGCTCCCAAAAATTTTGCTATGTAAGAAAAAGTGTTTCATTCAGTAGAAGCATGAAATGAGCTTTGCACCACCCCACACTCTTTGCTCTCTTACAATACCTCTTCCTTACTTAGAAAAAATTTTCAATCCAAACTGTACATTACATAAGGAGCTTGTAAATATTTAAGGTACATACCTTTGTGTAATTTTTTTTTTTTTTCAAGTCCTTTAACGGATTCCCGAAAGGGAAATCTCTAGTAGTAGTTTCTTTAGAATGTATTAGTGAATCTCCAAAAAATTTGTTATTATGAATTTAATTTTTAGTATGTTTTTATGAAATGTTTATATGATGTGTTGATAGTTTTTATCATTCATTTCATCCTATGTATATTATAAAAGCATAACTTGATTCTTAGAAGCCGTATTGTTTCTAAATTAAACCTGAGTGACCCAAATAGATAAGGATTGTTGGTCGGAGAGAGCCTGTGATATCCTTTAGATGTTGGGGAAAGGAAAAAAATTTAATTTAGGAATTCTTTAAGGGAGTGCCTCGGGTAACCTTATTGAAAGGAATCAGGTTAAAGTTAATATGCCTTAGGTGGTGAAGTTTAAAAAAAAAAAACCCCGTAGATTTATTAAAACATTTAAGGAAATTATGAAAATGAGAGTACTGAGTAGGATCAAAGTTCAAATTTTTGAAAAAACAAAAAAAAAATCATGAACCCGTCAACATCATGCTCAAAACCAATAGGAGAAATAAAATTATCTTCAGAAATAGTACAAGAATTTAGATTCTTGTTAGAAGAAACAGAACGAGAACTTAAAAGAATAAGAAAAAGCACAGGTACGAACTATAAATTATTAGATTTAAAATTTAGACGATTTCCAGAAGTAAATTCATCTTTGTTAGAAAGAACTATTATTTATCAAAATAAAGACATAAATAGCTTCGAAAAAAGAATTGAAGAATTAGAAGAAATTGTAACAAATAAGACTTTAGAAAGAGATAGCATATTTATAGATTTTTATTTCGAAATAAAAAATCTAGTAGAACAAGACTTCCGCCTTAAGCAGATCTCTGCAAACCTAGCCTTAAGATAGATCCTATTACGCCAGTGGCTGAGTTTATCTTTTAGTACCAGAAGTTTCTCGGTGAAACGCGTGTCAAAAGAAAGAAGAATTTTCTGCCAAAGCAAAGATTTTATAGAAAAGAGAATCGTCCTTTTAGATTTAATTTATCTTTTTGCTCCCAAGAATTTTGCTATGTAAGAAAAAGTGTTTCATTCGTAAGAAGCATGAGCTGAGCTTTGCACCCTGCACACTCTTTGCTCTCTTACAATACCTCTTCCTTACTTAGAAAAAATTCTCAATCCAAACTATACATTACATAAGGAGCTTGTGAATATTTAAGGTACATACCTTTGTGTAATTTGTTTATTTTTTCAAGTCCTTTAAGGGATTCCCGAAAGGAAAATCTCTAGTAGTAGTTTCTTTAGAATGTATTAGTGAATCTCCAAAAAATTTGTTATTATGAATTTAATTTTTAGTATGTTTTTATGAAATTTTTATATGATGTGTTGATAGTTTTTATCATTCATTTCATCTTATGCATATTATAAAAGCATAACTTGATTCTTAGAAGCCGTACTGTTTCTAAATTAAACCTGAGTGACCCAAATAGATAAAGATTGTTGGTCGGAGGGAGCCTGTGATATCCTTTAGATGTTGGGAAAAGGGAAAAATTTTAATTTAGGAATTCTTTAAGGGAGTACCTCGGGTAACCTTATTGAAAAGAATCAGGTTAAAGTTAATATGTCTTAGGTGGTGAAGTTTAAAAAAAAAAACCCGGAGATTTATTAAAACATGTAAGGAAATTATGAAAATAAGAGTACTGAGTAGGATCAAAGTTCAAATTTTTGAAAAAAAAAAATCATGAACCCGTCAACATCATGCTCAAAACCAATAGGAGAAATAGAATTATCTTCAGAAATAGTACAAGAATTTAGATTCTTGTTAGAAGAAACAGAACGAGAACTTAAAAGAATAAGAAAAAGCACAGGTACGAACTATAAATTATTAGATTTAAAATTTAGACGATTTCCAGAAGTAAATTCATCTTTGTTAGAAAGAACTATTATTTATCAAAATAAAGATATAAATAGCTTCGAAAAAAGAATTGAAGAATTAGAAGAAATTGTAACAAATAAAACTTTAGAAAAAGATAGCATATTTATAGATTTTTATTTCGAAATAAAAAATCTAGTAGAACAAGACTTCCGCCTTAAGCAGATCTCTGCAAACCTAGCCATAAGATAGACCCTATTACGCCAATGGCTGAGTTTATCTTTTAGTACCCCCCTCCCCCTCCCCTCAAAAATTCTCAATCCAAAATGTACATTACATAAGGAGCTTGTGAATATTTAAGGTACATACCTTTGTGTAATTTGTTTTTTTTCAAGTCCTTTAAGGGATTCCCGAAAAGGAAATCCCTAGTAGTAGTTAAAATCTTTGCTTTGGCAGAAAATTCTTCCTTCTTTTGACAAGCGTTTCATCGAGAAACTTCTTGTCAAAAGGTTGATTGACACCTTCTTACTTTTGTCTTCAAATCTTTCGTAGGGAAATCAACAGTTCCCTGAGTCAGTTGGGCTTTTGGCAAGTCCACAGCCATCAACGAATTTGGGAAGTCTTTATCAGTTACCGTTTGTACTCTTTTTATTCTATTTTTAATTTCTTCAACTAATTTGACATCTTCTTGATTAAAATATCTCTGTCATGTGGGTGATGTCTTAAAATATAAAGGTCCTGCAATTTTTCCTAAATCTTTGATAAAGGGTCTAGCATAATTTACTAATCCTAGAAATCTCTGTATTTGTTTTAAGTCTTCTAATTTATCAGGAAACTCTAAAGCTTTTTGTGCTATATGAGGTTGAAGGCTAATTTTTCCTTGTCCTATATTTACTCTTAAAAAATCTATATATTCTTTAAACAACACCATTTTCTTTTTACTTATGATTAAACCGTGTTTAATAAATTCTGAAAATACAATTTGTAAGTGTCATCTGTGTTCTCTTCTATTCTTACTAAATACTAGAATATCATCTATATATGAAATGACAAATTTACTAATAAAGGTACTATCCATTTTTCTTTGAAAAATACTAGGTGCGTTCTTTAATCCAAATGGCATGAATAACCATTCAAAATGTCCTTCTGGACAAGTGAAGGCTGTTAAGGGAGTGCCTCGAGTAACCTTATTGAAAGGAATCAGGTTAAAGTTAATATGTCGTAAAAATCTTTTCTAGTGCTTCTTCAATGATAATGTCAAGATTCTTTTCGTTACTCTTTTTATTTTTCTTCTTATTTTTTATGACCTTTCTTTTTAATGTCTTCTTGTTTTTCTGCAATTCTTGGATATGGGAAAGAAGTTTTTCTATTGATACAATATCATCATTCGGGTCTTGACTGTCTTGAAATTTCTTTTCCTTTGCTATTTTGAGAGTCTGGATCTTGAAATGGGCTTAGAGAGTAATCTACTAAAAAATCAAATTTGTCACTGGGCTGGCCAAGGGTATCCCAAATTTGAGTCTTTTCTAAATTAATTTCTTGTTCTAATGAAGACATTTTATTTTGTTATGATGTTCTTTCTCCTAAAAAAGTCTGATTAGATTCATTAATAATCTTAAAATTGTTTTGTATGCACTCACAATGAGCACAGAAAATTTTCTTGTCTTTACTTTGTGAAAAGTCTAAAGGGGGATCTTGAAAATTTTTCAATGTTGGAGAAACATAAAAATTTAATCATATGAGCTATCTTGCAGCGTCTAATGCTTCTTGATAACTAGAAAAACTTTTATAAAGAGGATCTTTAAAATCTTTAATGCAATCTAAAACTTATAACCATGAATGGAAAATTCCTGGGTTCTTTCTTTTAACTACAACATAGAATTTAAATCTAATTCTATTCTAATTGAAATGTTCTGAAAGTGCATTTAAAGTAGCAAGAAAGTATTTCTGGTCTTTTGGGTTCTTGTTATAAGAAATCCATAAGTTGTCTAAAATACATCTTTCTTCTTTTGAAACGGAAATATGGGGTAAAACTTTAAATGAAATGTTACTGGAAGGAAAGCAAATTAATTCTTGATTACCAAATCTAAGACATTCTTGATAAAATGGTCTGTTCTACTAGATTTTTTATTTCGAAATAAAAATCTATAAATATGCTATCTTTTTCTAAAGTCTTATTTGTTACAATTTCTTCTATTATTTTATTTTTTACTTTTTGCAAAAAATGGTGGCGAAGGTATTAGTTGGGGGCGTTGTTGTTGTGAGTGTAGTGGCGGTGGCGGTGAGCTTAGGAAATATGGGGAGTTGAGACGAAAGATAGTCGGTGGGGTAAGTAGTGGTTGGGGGTGAAAAAAGAAGATGACATCTTTGTTATTTTTTATTTTTGTAGGATACATTTGATTATATTTTTTATTCTTCTTTTCTTTTCTTTTTGCCTTTTTTTTTTCTTATTTAAGGGAGGAGGAGGAAGGGACAGTTTCGTCATAAAATATCCTACCATGTAAGGATGGCAAAATACTCTGCCCTCGACCCGCTTCGTTATGTAATCAAAGCGGAGAATGAGGATCATAGTCTCCGCCCTGAATTCTCTGAGCCCATCCCGAATCTTTTATTTTTATGTTTTAAAATTTAAATCGTATTTAAAAAAATAAAAATTAATATTAAAATTTAATTAATTAATTAAACGGAACGGTAAATGTGGATATTTTAGTGCCCAGGCCCATGTAGGGACGACAAAATACTCCGTCATCATCATAAAATACCTACCATGTAGGGATGACAAAATACTCCATCCTCGTTACGCTTTGTTATGTAATTGAGGCGGGGAATTAAGATCATAGTCCTCGCCCTGAATTCTCCGAGCCCATATCGAATCTTTTATTTTTATGTTTTAAAATTTAAATTGTATTTTAAAAAATAATTAATTAATTAAACAGGACGGTAAATGTGGATATTCTAGTGCTTAGCCCCAATCCCGCCCCGCCCTCCTCAAAAATCTTCGACGGGGCAGAGATGGTAAAAGTTTCTTGGGCTCCATCCTCCTCCGTTGCCATCCCTACTACCATGCTTATTTTCTCAAAAGTTGGAGATATTCGATGCTATTTTTAAAAATTATGGATATATCTTTATTATTTTGAAAGGTTAAAGACCATACTATTTTCCCACTAAGTTATTGAAACATTTGTAAAAGAAAATTATTGAAACATAAACTTAAATTCTTTTTATAAACTTATTTTCAAAAATTAAGCAATAAAACTAATTCTAAACTTTCAAACTAATAATAAAATTAATTTTACAAATTTTATTATTCATTATTTTAATCGTAAATAATTGAAAATTTCATATCCATTTAATATTACTTTTTTTTTTTTACATGTTAAATACTAGATTCAAACATTAAAATTTTCTTTATTCTAATTTATAATAATATATAACTTGCATAAGACTAAACTGAAAGTTTCATTTTATCAACTTATATAATAATTTTAAATATTACATGCAATAAAAATATGTCATTTAGATGACAGCTTTTAGTAGTGTTTTTAAAATTGGTCCGACCCGTCCTATTCGACAAATAAAATCGGGAACTAGGCTTAAAGTAGGGATGGTATAGAATAAAAAACCTTCATTTAAAAACTCGTCGACCCGTCCGCTTTTTGAGAAAACTGCTGAACTATTCCGGTTACAATAGTTTTTAAAGAAATTATTTCAGATTGATTAATTAAATGAAAAAAAATCTATTTTCCATAGTTAGTTGTGTCAGTTGAGAATCTCAATCTCTTCCATTGGCAAACGAAAATTTTCTTCCAAAGCAGATAAGAATTTTCTTCCATTGCTTTCCTTCCAAAGCAGGTTTCTTCAATCATTCTTCCGGAAATAAAAGTAGGTTAGAATTTTTTTTATTGTTTTCCCAAGCATGGTCGGAATTTTCTAAAAAAATTGATTCCTATATGGTCCACCTTCCCATTTTCTCAAACCTTTTCACTTATTTCTCAGCCATGATTTACCTTAACAATTTTTTTAAGCCAACAATTTAAGAGTTGTGAATCGAAACAAGAACTCAAGAAGCTAGAAACTACAGCGAAATTAGTGAATAAGGTAATAATTGAAATAATTTTTATGGATTTTCAACTAGAATCAATTAATTTATACTGCATATTTGAATGTCTTTAACATATATTATGCGGTATTTTAAAATTTTCAAGGAATGGAGATCTCGTTGAAAAGTGTTGTTAAAGTTATTAACTTGTTTTATATTCTCTAATTAGATTGCGCATCACGTACTTTGTTGATTGTATTTGATTATTTTTACTAATCGTATGTTATGAGTAGTTGATGTAGTTTTTGTGATTTCAAAATACTTTTTTTTTTATATGTAATTTTTTAAAAATCAGTCGATTCAAGTTTGACCATTGATGCTTGACCTTTCTCTTATCTGAATAGATGTTCGAGTCGATTTTTCAAACATTGGTTATTAAGACAACATAAATAACAACAATAATTCAGTATTCTAATTATTAAATCCATTAATGTTTCATATATTTAAATAATTTCAGTACAATATTAAAATCAAGATGGAAAAGAGTTTCAGTTAGTTTATTATATAAAAATAAAATACCGTAAAGAATGTTTGACATTTTAACTCTCCTCATAAGTACATTTTGTTCCAAACAAACCACTATTACTTTGGAGCGCTGTTGTAAAAAGTTCGTTTAAACTTTGTCTAAGCTCTGTCTAGACGTGAAGCGCGGTTTCTATGCCTCACGCCTAGCCCTTGTCTCGCTCTCGCATAGGCATCGCTTAGACCTGAAAAGCTTAAAGCTCGGTATCTACGCCTAACCACGCTTTACGTTTTTTAGAATATTATTTTGAAGTAACATAAGTAGATATAATTTGAAGTAAATTTCTTAAGCTCCGCCAAACAATACTTTAAATTTTGTGCGTATACACTCTTTTAGTTATATTTCAATCCATTACATTCTTTTGAACTCTCAACTGTAATCTATGATATAATATGTGATAAAGTATCAATTCATTATATCCACGCTTCTTCTCATTCATTTCCAGCTAAGGTAATGACAAGCACATTTTTAATAGACTATTTGCCATTAATCTTATTTTGTTACAATATTATTTAATTCACGTGTTCTGTTTTGAAATAGGTTTAACAACAAAAATAAGGAATAAAAGAGAGAGAAATGCAGAACGAATTATTAACTATTAATTATTTTTTTATAATCCTTCGTCTTTTCTTTAGATTGAATATATAAAATAATTAAGATGAGGCGTTATTCTTTGATTTCTTTAATATGATTGGAAACGAAGAAAAGCGAAATAAAGAGAGACCTATATATTAAATTTTATTAACTCATCGACAATAGATTAGTTTCAAGTCACCAATTTCAAGAACTAATCAATAATTAGAGATTACGACCTTAAACATTGGTGGTTTCTTAAGTCTTGGTAGCTTCATCATTGAATCCTCATTCTAATTAGTTAGTGTTAAATTTTTTTACTTTTTGTTTAGTTAATTTAAAGCAAAAATTCAATCTCATGAATTGGACTATAACTATAATTAATTTAGATTAAATTACACCTTCTTAATTTGTAATTCCTGTAAGTTTGACCCAGTTACTTGTTAGTCTATACTTCAATAAATTCGTGCTTACAACAATTTAAAAAGTAAAAATAAAAACAAAAATGAAGAAAGCAGTTTGATACATTGTCTAGAAAATAGTAAATAGATCACTGTAAAAATAATTTAACCTATAATTTTAAATACATTACTCAGTCTATCATCAAGATGTTTTAATGCGTGCTAATTAATGCGTGTTAAGCCTTAAAAAAAGTAAAAATACTATAGGTCAAACATATTCAACAAAAAAGTTACTTCAAAATAATGGATAACTAACACGTTTCGTCCATATTCTTTTAATCTATTGCTCAAAACATCTATATCGTTTGGATTTTGACATTTGAATCCTTAAATCAATGTTTATTTGAGTTAAAGGTTCCTACCGTCCATATATGTGAACTTTTGCTCTTAAATGAACTCGTCTAGTACACTTTCTCAATTTCTGAAAAGCAATTTCGTCAAATCACAAATTATATTGTGGAAGACGTGTTTGTTAAAAAAAAAGAGAGATAATTAGGCTTAACACTATTTTTATATATTTATTTTGACAAAT
The DNA here is from genome assembly GCA_023638005.1 of Forsythia suspensa. Classification (NCBI taxonomy): domain Eukaryota; kingdom Viridiplantae; phylum Streptophyta; class Magnoliopsida; order Lamiales; family Oleaceae; genus Forsythia; species Forsythia suspensa. The sequence goes on from CM042666.1 coordinate 35,278,158, forward strand.
CAGATTAACAATTTATTTTTTGAAGAATGAGGTATTGTTTTAATTAATAAATTAAAATTCAACTAATTAATTAAATATTTAATTAATAATAAAATGATTTATTATCACTATTTGTATTTATCTTTCCTAATAATTAAGAACTGATATCATGTTGTTAAAAAAAAAGAGATTTTAGCATTTAAAACTCCGTCACATCCAAACACTATTCGAACAAACCGACGGACATTTATCATCCATGAGGGGAATTTCAAAATCAAAATAGGGATATAATCTATTTTGCTCAAACCTTCATCATCTGCTGATTCAAGAAAGTATTTTGGAAAATTCTCTAAAATTAGGCTTGGGCAAAACCCAAAAATCGATTTCAATTTTTGTTCAACCTTAAATTTCAAAATCCTAGCTCCAAATCTCCAATGGTAATATTAATTTTTGTATGTCATTTATCATGATTATCTGGTGATAGTATGTGACTGATTATCCGGTGATAATTTGTGATCTAATAATTTGGTGTATGCTTGTCACTAGTTATCTGGTAATAGTTTTTTACTGTTGTAACATGCTGTTATGATTTAGTATCGATGAATAATTGTGTGACCCTTTTCCCATGGTTTGTGACTTTAATCTCATGTTAAGTATTTGAAAAATATTGTTACGGTGATAATTTGTGACTTGATAATCTGGTGTATTTTCTCTCTGTTTATCTGGTTATAATTTGTGATTGTTGTGACCTGCTGTAATGGTTTAGTATTTGATGATTAATTGTGTGACCCTTTTTCCGTGGCTGTCAATTTAGAGACGCTGGTCATAATGTTTCATATTCTAGTCACAACTCCTTTCTTGATCCATGAGATGTAATATTTTTTTTCTCTCTCTACGAACTAGATTTTTTTAATTATAAAATACGATAGTAACTAATCCTAAATTTTATGGATAGAATTTGATGAGAGATAATATAGTTATATACTTATATCACATATTTATCTTGAATTATATTCAAATGTCAGTTACAAAATTTTATCTTTTATTTAAATAATATCGTTTTAATTATTATTGTTAAATAATATATGGAAGATAAGTGAAACACACGGTACACCTGATTTTTACAATTTGTGACTGATTGTTCTAATTTTTTGATAATTTTGTCATTTATCAAATGTAAAGTTAAATATTGGTATGTATCAAATTTTCCCAAAAAAAAAATGTTGATAAAAAGCAATTTCATTAGAAATAAGCTCAAGAATTAGAAAATCAAATTTCCAAATTCTTTACATCCGAACACGACAAAGAATTGACGTTCTTAGCCATCTGAAGAGTGTTTAAGATTAACAACACACCACTTGAGAGTAACAGAGTTAGTGAACATGGACCAAAGTGCAAGCAATACTATTGCACCCAACACCCAAATCTTTGTATCTTCCTCTACCAAACAATCCACCGCAAAATTCCTCTTTCTTGGTAGTACCAATTGCTGCTGTAATTTAGGGGGTAAATTTAATAAACGACCACTGAACTAATTTAGAGTTACTATTTACTCATTCAACTTGAAAAAATTTTCAATTGTTTACTCAACTTTTTAAATAGTTTAACATCCACCATTCATTGCAAAAACATTATGTTGAGCCGGCAGAAATTGTCACATAGTGAATGAAAAAATGATGTAACATAATTAAATTATTAAAATCGTTAACGTAACTAAATTGCAATAGCTAAACACGCATTTAACTTGCTTTAAAAATGTTTCTCTAAGCTAAAAATATTTTTTCAAAGTTGGAAAAATGTTTTCTAAAACAATCTATATACATGTTTGGCTATTATAATTTTATTATGTAAACGATTTTAACAATTTAATTATACCACATAAACTTTTTATTTGCCATGTAGTAATTTTGTCCGCTTATTTTAACGTTTTTCCAATAAGTGATTAATAGTAAACTATTTGAAAAATTAGATGAACGATTGAAAACTTTTTCAAGTTGAGTGAAAAAATAATAACCCTAACAATTTAGTAGCCATTTACTAAATTTACCGATAATTTGGGTTTCTTCATCTTTCATCTCTGCTCGTCAGAGTAACAAAAATAATAGGGAAACTTCAAGAAAATTTTGATCTGAGGAATTGCGGAAACAAAGAGAGAATTCAATTGGGTTGTTGGATTGGGTAAATAATTGATGAGATTTTCACACTGCATGTATCGTGTATCTATAGATTGAATTGCAGTTGTGCACCGACATTGGGCTCTATACTTCAATAAATAGTGACTTGAAGAAATTATCCTTCACAAATTGAGACAATACACGGACGCGTTCATTAACGGCAAAAGTTCATATATATGGACGGTAGGGACCTTTTACACAAAGAAACGTTGATTTAAAGATCTAAATGTCAAAATCCAAACGATAGGAACGTTTTGCGCAATAAACTAAAAGGATAGAGATAAAATGTGCTAATTACCCCCAAAATAATTTTACCTTTACTTTTTAAGCTTAGCCAAACATGCTTAGCGTAAAAGGGAAAAACTATCCACATCCATGGATGAAGAAAAAGTCAGAAAACGATGGGAAAGCTCCTATATAGAAAATTAGATACAAAAAAAAAAATCCCAAGTAACAGCAGAAAAGATAATAATTTAAAGTCCCCATTTCAAGCTTCAACACTGTTGCAAGGACACTAAACTCAACACTAGTGGTGTCTACACGGGCAGACCGGCCCAACCCAGCCGGACCGCCCATGAAAAGCCCGTCCTGGTCTGACGAAGTTGAATCATTATTTCAAAACTTGTTCACAAGAGGAATAACATGTACCTATTGATGATGATGAAACCAATAGCATATCAAGAAAGAATTCTGAAGCTTCTCAAGGTTGCTAGGCAATATGCAGCATTTGCAGCAAAATTCATTTCATTATTATATGCAGTAACAGGAATTGATTGACAAACGGACAGCTATTTCCCGTCTGCCAAAATGGGGAAAAACGAAAGAAAATCATTAATAAATTTATCTTACTGGCTCAAACAAGACCCCTCTGTTTGAAGACTTCAAGCATTGCAGTGCCAATCTTTGCAGGAGACTCGACCACGGTAACCCCAGCTTCTTTGAGGGTCTTAATTTTGTCTTGCGCTGTACCTTTCCCTCCTGATACGATAGCTGCAAATTCAAGGAGTTGAACCTGTCAATTTGATTTTGACTTCCACAAGGAAACATTAACTATGATTTTATTTTTTCTTTTAAAATATCATTTTCTAGATTTACTGGTGATATCATAAATATTGAGATTGGAGTATCTATAAATATTCAAATCCACAAAGAATTCATCCAAAACTGAAACTTCATTATCAGATTGCAGGAAGTGCAAGTTGAGGAAATTAGAACAAAAAAACAGAAACAGTCTATAGCTGGGCACTACCTGATTACATTGCAGTGTCATACATTTTCTCCCAGTTCTTTCAATTGACACGCAAATTCATATAACAAAATATGCATTCATGGAAGGAAATAGGAAAATCTATGTAATGATAAACAAGTTATTGCACGATAACCTCTCATTACATAGACACAAATAGAAAATAACCAGTACATTTTTGTAAGATGTCAAACAAAAAAGAAAAAAGAAAGCAACAAATCCTTTCTCATTTTCATGTGTTCTACTCTTAGGTTAATAAAAATTAGATAAAACAATACACAACGAATAGAAGTGTTGAATTTATAAGAATTGTCAAAAATACAGTACCTCCTGCATGACCCATTCGCCGACCAGGTGGAGCAGTAAGTCCAGCAATAAAAGCAACAATAGGCTTTTCGGTTCCACTTTCCTATTATAATTGAACAAATGTTCCAACAAATAGAAACCAATGAGATATCTAACACTAAATACTCATAAGTTCAAAGACTTTTCGAAATCCAAATACAAGCAAAGGCTCGTAGAAATCGATCAAAGAATTTTAAATTAATAATCTGCTAGATGTTATGCATAGTTCTTAGTTAACACGGTGAATAACATGAAAGAACAATTAATCCTTTTCCAAATGGTAATAGAATAATCCTTTTTGCCTAGATTTTCCTTTTCCACAATGGTTTCAGGAAAAAAAAAAAAAAAAAAAAAACCTTCTTCATAATTTGTTTGATTACTGACAGAACCACCAAAACACACACACACAAACCCCCTAAAAAGTAATCCCTAAGATACCCTCTTGATAGATACTCTTTCTTTGATGAACAGATTCTCTCTAATATATTTTCCTTTATTTAGAGGTCCATAATTTATAGATAGGCCACTAAGGGGTGCAATCAAGGTTTAGTTACTATATATGTATACAACAATGTAACATAGTAGTGTTCCATAACCTGTCCCCTTAAAAAGATAACAAAACCAGTTACAATGTAACATAGAAAGTGTTCCATAATCTGTCCCCTTAAAAAGATAACAAAACCAGTTTTTGGCTACCAAAATAAAAATAATTCCAGAAAACCAACAACTAAATATCAAATTCAGTCCATATTAAACATTTACACACTACTTTCTTTCCTTGTATTTGCATTCTCACTTTTTTTTCCTGTTTTACCAAAAATAATATTTACCCTCATATTATAGCAACATATTTGTTTGTTCATTAAAATATTTCTTCTTCTTTCTTCAAAACTGAATACCATTATGGACTAAATTGTAACAATGTGGTTCACCGAACAATATTTGATTTTATAATAATCACTGAATCTGAACAGACCTACCTACCTACACAGACACAATGTTTAACATTGTATTTAATCTTCATTTCATTGAAAAAATAAGCCATAAAATAAGTAAAAATTGCCATGTTTATAACAATTGAATCTTCATCTTTGTCATATCTCTGCTTGCATTCTTTAAACAAATGAGAAATTTATATGTTTTAGCATTTGTTTTTATTACGGTTGTATATGTTTTAGCATCCTTTTTATTCTATTGTCTTAATTCTACCAAATCGGAATCTAGTTTTGTAGGACAACTTTTGTTGAGACAGGAAAGAAGCTATTCTCAAAATAAAGGTGAAGTTCAATGAGACAAGAAAGAAGAGAAGAAATGTAAGCCTGCTGGAAGGCTGGAAACACCTCTAGGATCCAAAGACATCACAAAGAATCATGATAGAGGGAGTGTTCAAAAAACTTCAATAATAACTCAATAATCATGTCCCTGATAGTAAATTAATACCAAACTGACACTGGTGCCTACTGACCTGAAAACTAAAGAAAAATTATTGATAAGGATTTCAAATCCTAAACTAGAAGGATTCCAAAATTTTGGGGGAACTTTTAAATTACTTACAGAACTTAACACTAGTGACTGCTGGCTTTAAATTGAAAAGTCATGAACCATAAGTAGAGACACAGTGTAAGTTCTAATTTATCACACAATTCAGACAAAGATATTGTCCTAACCTTTATAAGGGCTGCAGCATCCTCTTCAGCTGTACCACCTATCTCGCCAATAAGAACAATGCCTGAAATGTAATATGCAAATAATAATTGAATATAACATCTGTTTTTGTCAGCAATGAAACTGAACCATAGATTGGAGTAATGAGACAAGTGAGAACTAGACTAAACAGAGTAAAGAAAACATCCTCGTGCTTTTGGGAAAAAAGACAGCAAGGAGGAGTAAGAACATCATCAGTAGGAATCCAAATGCTACAAAAATTACAGGTTGGGAGCCCAAATGCCAAGAAAGTTTAAAAGGGGCTCAAGTGCTTATTTGAGCATAGAACAGGGATTGTAGATGGAAATTTTCCCCAAAAATAATATTTAATACTTTCTTTGGAGTATGATAGACCTCCAATGCGAATGTAGTTATCTTTATGAATGAATAACGCACGCTCTTTTCAAATGAGAAAATGTCTTCATGGCGAATATCTTGGGTGGCAACTGAGATTAAGCTTATCCTGGCAAAGAGTTTACCTTCTGTCTGTGGATCCACAAGAAATTTTTCTACGCAGTCAACAAAATTTGTTCCATTAAAAGGATCCCCACCAATTCCTACACATGTAGACTGCCCAAGACCAACAGCAGTGGTTTGGAAAACCTAACAAATACACGGTATATATTGAGATGAGTAGTCCACAATTAAACAAACCATCACATGCTTAAAAACACATACATCGCTGAACTTTAAGGGTGATTTACCAAAACAATAATAATAATAAATAGAATGCAGAAAAAGAGATGCAAGAGTACTGGTCAGTCATAAAAGAACATTAGAAGCCAAAATCAGCTATTCCATGTGATATTAATTGTCTTATTTTAGTTGTAGGTAGAGAATTTCCATGATTGAAAGATAGAATGATTGGAAAATTGAATTTGAATACTCCTGTTATCACCTATCTTACCACAAATGCTGCTATACTCCTAAAACAGTGTCCCGATCAAAATCCTAACTGCTACCACAAACTCAAACAGTATTTGCAACTGTCATGTTCTCTGATTTGATCCTTTCCTTGGTGTAATGGTTTAAGTCCTATTAATATCAACGATATAAAACCTGGATGTGAAAAACATAAGGTGTACCCCTCTTCCATCAAAGAAATGAGAATATTGTGGATACAACACTTCAAAAAGTTGGTCAAATTTGCCTGATTTAAAGGCAATGAAGAAAGCTGCAAAAATAAATCTATAACCTAAAAAAAGTGGGCTAATCCAACTTTTTCATCCAGTGAACTTCAACAACTCTAGTCCTACGATTTGATCAATGGTTTCGATGTTCTGAATGAAAAACCTAAAGTGCTAGGCGAAACAAGGACCTTCCAAGATGATGTCTTAACATGTTACAAAATGAGATTGACTTATATATCATAAAATCTAAACGGAGGAAATCAATGTGATCTAATGGAAGAAGTAAACTTTGTGATTTAGTTAAATTTTAGATTCTTTGATAGAGGGAGTGAAGATAATTTGTGGATGGGAGGTTTCTGACGAATGCCGAGCTACAATGTGGTGGATGGAAGTTTGAAGAATAGCATGGAGCTGGCATGATGTAGAAATATGAGTTACGGATAGTTAAGGTCCAATGAGATTGGGTTGGTTGTTGAGTTATAGAAGACAATAGCCATTGTAAAGTCCATAGTACATGAGACATGAAATTAAGAATTCACGCACAAAAAATCTGTTAGAAAACTTGTTAGGTTTCACAAAAGCTACCATCCAAATCTACGAGCACCGTTGAACACTGCCATGCGGTGCAATTATATATGGATCGCGCATATGATAGTTTGCATCATCATTTATTGGAAATTGCGAAAAGATGGGGCAAAGGACATGTGGTTTTGAAGGGGGATGAAAACGAAGATATGGTTGCATATGTAGGAACTCAACTTCATCATCTGTAAACAATAATGAAGGTGCAACCTCCGCATCAGCCAAAGAAAAGGAAAAGATGAAATAATTGAAGACAGTTGTCCTCGTACTTTTCCGCATTTCAAAGAAAAGACAGTACAACTATCATCAAATTTCAAAAGCAGAAAAAAGAAGTTTGCTAGTCAAAAAGTCTACAGTAACAAATGTCGACTAATTATTTCAGAAAGGACAAACAAAGTGTCCCTCATGTAAAAAAAAATCTTTCTTCGTTTTTTTTTTGCTTTTCGGTTCAAAATAAAATTTTGAGTTCCGAATAGTCTTTTTCGTCCTATATATATATATATATATATATATATATGTTGTTTTAATTCAGTTGAAAGCAGAACAAGCTTTCAGTCCCTACATTTTCTTTTGTTTTCCCATTGTACACAACATCCTATACTTGTAAATTTCTTTCATATATCAATAAAAACTTTCAGAAATTCTGAAATATCTCTCCATCTGCTAAGTGGATTATACTTGTAAGTTTTCTTAACTTCTTTTTTTTCTAGCGTAATAAAATTATGCTAGCTTAAATTATTTAAATCTATTATTACCATGGTTAATCTTGTTTTAGGATGATAAGTTAGTAAGTTTTTATTGTGTCAACTAACTTCCATATGCTATATGTTTCGTCAAAAAGTCATACTGATTGGTGTCTTTTGTGTTGCTCTACGTGTATGAGTGAATACACTTGATCTTAGCCAAAAGGACTGTTCAGAACTCAAAATTTTATTTTGAAATCCGAAATAGCAAAAAAAAAACAATAAAGATTCTTTCTTCTTTACACGCGTAGAAGACACTATTTGTCTTTTTGAAATAATTGGCCGACATGTGTTACTGTAGACCTTTTGACTAGCAGACTTTTTTTTCCTACTTTTGAAATTGATGACAATTGTACCGTCAAAAGCATAAGGACATCTATCTTCAATTATTTCATCTTTTCTTTTCCTTTGGCTAATGCAGAGATTGCACCTTCATTATTGTCTTCATACAGAGCATGAAGTTGAGTTCCTACATATCCATCCATATCTTCGTTTTCATCCCCCAAAAATCATCTTCTTATCTTTAGATGAGATAGACATTTTATCTTCATCTGAAAAAGAAAAATCTAATCTTTTCAAAACCATTTGAAGAATAGATTTTTTCAAATCTTTGGGTATTCCAGTTTTTAACTTGGATTCAACAAGTTTAATAATTTCTTCAAGGGAATTATCAATCTTGCTTTCATACTCAATTTCAACATGCTTCTGGAATTATTTAATATCTGAAGCAATGATTTTAAATGTAACTTCGTGATCATATTGATCCCATCAAGAAGTAAATGATCTTTTTAAAAGCTTAGAATTTCACTGAACTTAAAACAAATTTTCCATTTCCACATCCATAGGATGTAATAATCACCAAAAAGATGCAGGAGAATTTTACTCCTCGATATATTCTTCTCCCTAAAATCAAGATGAAATTGAGAATATAGTTTAACCAAATCATGAAACTCTTTTGGAATTACTTCATCTGATGGTAGGTATTTTTGCCACCATGATAAAAACCAAAAAGGTGGTTCATTTTCAACCAAATGCGAAGCATCCATGTATGTTTCATTTCCTGATTTTGAACCATGAGAATTTTGTCAAACATATGGATATAATCCCAATATGTGAAATAAACAAAACATGTTCATCAAATTCCTTTCTTAAATTCTCAATATATGAATGTTTAGGTTTTTTTTAACCTTTTCCCATCAGAATGTCTTTTGAAGAAATTTCTTCTCCTGGGTTTTCAATCTTTTCTTTTTCCAGTTGATGAGACTTTCTCATTACAATGTTTTGATCTGGTGGGAGGTAACTTCTTCCTCTCCCTCCGATTTGGATCAATGGTATCGATGTTCTGAATGAAAAACCTAAAGTGCTAGGCGAAACAAAGACCTTCCAAGATGATTCCAAGATGATGATATTAACATGTTACAAAATGAGATTGACTTATTACTTGTGTCGCAGCATCCAACCTCAGTGAAAATCCAAGTTCATTTATATCATAAAACCTAAACGGAGGAAATCAATGTGATATAATGGAAGAAGTAAACTTTGTGATTTAGTTAAATTTTAGATTCTTTGATAGAGGGAGTGAAGATAATTTATGGATGGGAGGTTTTTGACGAATGCTGAGATACAATGTGGTGGGTGGAAGTTTGAAGAATATCATGGAGCTGGCATGATGTAGAAATATGAGTTACGGATGGTTAAGGTCCAATGAGATTGGGTTGGTTGTTGAGTTATAAAAGACAGAAGCCATAGTAAAGTCAATAGTACATGAGACACGAAATTACAAATTCACGCACAAAAAATCTGTTAGAAAACTTGTTAGGTCTCATAAAAGCTACCATCCAAACCTACAAGCACCGTTGAACACTACCATGCGTTGCAATTATATATAGATCATGCACACGACAGTTTGCATCATGATTTATTGGAAATTGCGAAAATATGGGGCAAAGAACATGTGGTACTCCTTTGCATAGCCACATTTCAATATTGAAATGTGTTACATGATGTCAAATCTCTCCTAAATAAATTTGAAAAATATTAATGGGTTGAACCATTAATCAAAATGTTGTAAAGACAAAAGGGTTGCAATGGATGTACAAGTCAAAACATAGTGTTAACTATAAAGTTGTAAAAACAATTCTGGAAGTTCAAACTTCAAACAATTCAAGGTTTACAGGTTGTATCCATGGAGTTTGTCAACTATCTCAGGATATAAGATTTTCAGTAATTGCATGGACTTTGGCCGTCGACCCATGAAAGTGTATCAAATTTGACATGTATCGACTAGATTGGGGCTTAAGGGCTATGATGGTCTAAGAAAATAAGAATTATAGCACCTAGGTAAAGTTAGGCTCACCAAGGTGCCCACCTACAAAGTTCAATAGCCCATTCAGTAAATGATTACACCGAGAGAGAGAGAGGAAAAAGGAACACAATCTCAAAAACATATCTTTGAAATATGAATTAATTTTATTCAAATGAAAGATCTGGAACCACACTGCAGAACAGAGTGACTAAGCACCAATCTCACAACCTATAGGATTTTCTAACTGCTGCTGCTTTAGAAGTTATCACCCAATAATCCATTAATTGTAGCTGTATAAAGGTCCCAAATAAAAGGACAAATAAACAAATAATAGGGAGTCTCTTTTCTTAGAGAGCTATTGATTCTAGAGGCTTGAATCATAAGAGATATTTAAGATGTACCAAAAATTTCAGAGACAAGATCATAAAAGGATCTCACCGCTTCATAAGTCAATGTTCCAGATCGTGAAACAATTCCGATACGTCCTGGTTTGTGGATGTATCCAGGCATAATTCCAATTTTGCATTCTCCAGGCTTGATAATGCCAGGACAATTTGGTCCAATGAGTCGAGTTTTTGACTGCTGGTTGAGAGCAGCCTTGAGTCGAACCTGCAAGTGAGAAGAATGAAAGTTTAAAGAACTAGACAATAAAGATAAATATAAGCTAATGTAAAGGGTTTCAACCCTGTGTAATGAGTTATGCCCCACTTGGGATTTTCTAATGATAACCAAATATTAACATAAATTCCAGGCAAAATTGAAAGAAGAATATAAACGTTCAAGATAAGCAACTGGCCAGAAGTATAATATGGAGAAGTTTTGTTGCCATCATTGTAGGTTAAATATGTCACATCCAAATCCTGATTTTGTACCCTCTCCCAAATCCCTTCCTCCATCAGCCTAGCAGACAAGCCATGTTTGTGATTCGGGCAACTTTTGAGGGCACATGGACAAATCAGAAGTCACAAACTTGCAGGGTACCAACCTTTTCATGGGCCACCGGAGCAGGAAATATATCCAATTGCTAACCTAATTAAACCTAGAAGAGAACATCTGGAAATAACAACAACAGATGCATTCATTTCTATCACTGGTGAGAAGTGTCCCATCACCCTCATAAAACAGTAGTCAAAGCATTTATGCACTTAAATACATATATAAATATAATACCAGATTTTTAAAGTCATGCAATAAAAGATCTTTATTAAGTGAAGATTCATAATTGGAGTTCGCACCATACTCGGAAATTGTATTTTCTTTGTTGAGGAATGAAAGGGAAATTATATATCTCTATATAAATTTTATTATACCATGTCATGCTGAGGGATGCCCTCCGTGATGCAAACAGCCAAATCTAGTTCAGCCTCCACCGCCTCCATAATGGCTCTAGCTGCAAAAGGTGGAGGAACATAAATCACTGATGCATTAGCTTTTGTTTCAGCTTTTGCTTCTGCTACAGAGTTGAAAACGGGAAGTCCCAAGTGTTCTGTTCCACCCTTTTTTGGGGTAACCCCTCCAACCTAGGTAAGCAGACATGAAATGTGAGGAAATACAAGCAAACCATTCAATATAAGGTTCAAACATTGGAAGTATAAAAGTTCCTCACAGAAATTATATAGAGGGGAGAGAGAAAGATAGAGAGAGAGCGGGGGAGGAAACGTTGTTTTATTTTATATAATTCCTCCTCTGTTTGCCCATCCCCCCCCCTCTCTCCCTCTTCTCCTCCAATTTTGAACTAAAAAAGAAAAAGAGAAAATATGTTGCTTAATATTTATAATCAACAAACAATTCCTCAATTGAGCATCTTCTACACTTATGGAAATTTGAAATGGTAGCCATACGTTCAATGTTTAGTCTTCACCACTTCTCCTTCCTCTTTGGCTAATGAGTGCTACTTCAGTACCTCAGCAGCTACCCTTGATCATTTTAACATCAGGATGGAAACTTATATTCTCTGTAAATGAATTTTATTTCTTGTTTTCAATCGATAGTCTAGATCTTTAAGAAATAGAATATAAACCCAAATAACTCGTAGCTTCAGAATCCAAGCTACCAAGGTATCTAGCAACAACACATCATACAACTTGATGTTCTATCATACTATTTCCTTCCAAAAATTTTCTATTGGATTCACGTCCACATGACCACTCTCGTATATGATCTGTGTGTACTAATACTAGTTTTGCTAAGCACCTGATACAAGAGATTACATCCAGTACACTGGTATTATGATTTCCCTAAGGATCCAGAAAACACTAACAGAAACCAAAAACATTAGAAAATCCCACAGAGAAACAAATCACAAATCCACAATCACATACAAAGAAACGCAAGAAAATAATTTGATACCATGTGGTTACACAATGTGCTAGTGATTATTTGCGCACGTCTTAAGCTTTGAAAGGAAAATATGAGGCCGCCCTACACGAGGCGGCTAATCAAAGACAAGATTTGAATGAAAAAATGTTGCCACCTTCCGAACAAGTAAGCTTTTAAGACTATTTAGTTAACAAATTATAATGAAAAAGATAGTTAAGAGTAAATACCATATTTGTGCCATATTCAATGGCCTGTTCTGTGTGGAAAGTGCCATTCTTTCCAGTGATGCCTTGGCAAATGACACGGGTGTTCTTGTCCACAAACACCGCAGGAGGAGGTGGAGCCGATCCGAAGTTGCGGTTCTGCTGGAGCTGCCTAGACAGCTTTGACGTGAAGTTGCTAATCAGTCTTGTGGCTTGTCGAGTCATTGGTTCGATTGATTGCCGGGTCGGCGCTGATGCGGTGGTGCGGCGGGCGGCGGTCGGATCGTGGGTTTTGCTAAAGGGTATTTACAGACTGTTCTGAAAAGGTCCAAAAATAGACCTTAATATTAGGGAAAATTGCATTCCAATTATGCATAAATGAAAATAGCTCATGGTCTTGGATTGTGGTTAAATTTTTTTTTTTTTAAAACAAATTTACTTTTTTTTTTCAACAAAATAATTAACTTACCTTCCAAAAAACTTCCACTAAAATGGCTGAATAATGATTGAATTTAGGCTTCTTTTCATTCACTCACTAAATTTTAAAATAAATTTTAAAATATTGTTGATAGTCATTTGAACTTCCTTCACTTGTAACGATTAACTACTAGCTAATTGACAGAAGCTTATACATGGCAAACGAAAACCCACATGTCACAATTTTTCGCACACTAGAATGGAGCTGTCACACCATGTCATAATGTGCATTTGCAAAATGTGCTTTCAATTAGCTGAGAAACGATTTTGGCTTTTCAAATTGAAACCTGATAACACATTTCTCCCAAATTGAAATTCCTAGCCTTAACCTTTTTTTCACACACAACAAAATTGTAGAGGCTACTGGTGGAAAACTCGTATAATTCTTCGCGCGGTAATGAAAAATAGGTTGTGTTATTGTGGCGAACTTCCATTGTTGAAGACATCTTGGATGGAGGCTAACTCAGGATAACGATTTTGGGATTGTAGATTCTACTAGATGGTATATGCTTGTAACTATTTTGATTGGACTAATGATGCAAGTCTGCAATCCATGGCAAATACAAGTCTATAATCAACAGACTGCTGCGAAAGAAGAATGAGACTGATAATGAGAAAGGGAAAATGTGGAGGAATATGATATTTTATTAGATTACTTCATGGCTGCTTGTGTTGTACATTGCAATTCGTGTTGTGTGTTGAAAACTTTTGAAGGAGATTTAGGAATAGGTGGACTAAGGATCATGATAGTTTGTTATTTGAAGATGTAATTTGGGTCTAATGCTATTGTCTAAGAAGTACTTAGCTTAAAACTCAAAGTATTAAGCTTGTGAATTTGCTTTGTATCCTAGCTTTTGTAGGTATTTACTATTTATGTTGAGAAAATACTTTTGTCAAAGCTTAATTTTTCTTTTGTTTGTATTTCTGCTAAAATTCATTGTTCTTGTGTGGTGTTTATGTTGAGAAAATGCTTACATCCACATCTTTTTCTTCTCTTTATCAAATTTGTTGTATGGTGTTTATTGCAAGGACAAATGGTATTGGTGCTTATGTTGATGAAATAACATATGGTAATTGAAGAAATGGCATTGGTAGTCATGTTTTATGTTGAGGAAATGGTCTTCTTTGCTTGTATCTCGTAAACTAAATATACAACATCAGATAGTATGAAATTAAATGAAGGATGGTACATGAAATGGCAGTTGGACATAAAATGACATATGATACCCTCCAAACATGACTACAACAAAGTTAGCATTGATAATTGAATGACCAAAACAATTACATAACACACACTCAAACATTGATGCAAGAAAAAGATAAGCAGATTCCATAATACAAGCTGAAACATTGAATAAGTAAATATCCACAAGCCTAACTTCACTATATGATACAATAAGATAAACAGTTTTCATACTTGTTCATATACAAATTGTTTACAAAAAATTTACACCAATATTGTTCATCAAATCACAAACTATGAAATCTGCAATTTATGATGTTCTCCCATGTTCACGAATTGGCAAAAAGTAGCACATTCCCAACATATACACCAAGCGAAGTGATGTTGTGAATTTCTTTAAAAAATTGTACAAAAACAACACTTAACTAAGTATTTCTTCAAAAACTACTCAAATGGAGATGCACTTGTGTTCATCTGTCTCCTTGTCTATGGTCTTGCAGTTTTTGTTCTATCTGCTTCGTCAGAACCCAACCTTTGAAGCTCTTCAACCATTGTACTTATGTTAACTTTTTTCCTTTGTCCTTTCCTCCAACTACGAGCACTGAGTAAGTTACTAGTACTTCTTTTTGTCCTTCCATAGCAACCCCAAGAGTTGGCATAAACTGGTAAACAGTCTGTGTTTCTTGAGACTGAGTTGATAGCCCTCCATTGTCCTTGTTCGGGAATTAGTTTTCTAGATGCCAATAAAAAAAAACTATTAGTACAATTCATTAGTAGTTCTCAAAATCTAATTGTATTACAACAGCTTGTATATTAACCTTGCTCCTTGTAACTAATAGGGTATCTCTTTCATTCTCCACACACTCCAATGGCGCATTGAACCAGTCCTACATTAAAGAAGTAGACGAAGTTCGTTTTAATATTGAAAATGTCAATAATAAGAAGGACATTAATGCACTCACCTCTCTCAAATGATATCTCTTGTTGTGCCCTCCAATCTACAATCTGAACATGTAACTACCACACATCCATTCCTCTTCAAATTTGATTTGGATTGAGAGTGTTCTATGAAATCTTCACGTGCCTACCTTATTCTCTTTGTTTGTTGCCTACCTTTCTATGGGACACTCCATGAAAGGACTTTAATCTCAATATCAGTCTCAGACCACAATGTTTTCCCATTGATTGGATTTATGATGTTCTAACATTTCAGGTACGTTTCTAATGTGTAACAATTGTCCACGGTCTTCCAGTCCATTTCTCATGTACCGTATGACAGCTACAGGATGGCAACAAGGTATTGATCACCATCAACCTTTCGCTTTATGTGACATTTTACTTCTAAAATAGATCACCATCAACCTCAGATTGATTATCAAAATCAATGAAGTCTTAATCCTCTTTCAATTCGGCAGTACAAATCAACAACCACGTTAACAATTTATATCAATGTAGTTTCCTATGATTTTACTAATAGATAAATCACATATACGATATAAGATAACCAACTTCATACTAACATTTAAATAATCATACTTCAATAATCAACTCCAAATCAGTTTGGTGATATTTTAAACTTATTGTGAAATTAATATTACATTAAGTAGTATTGATTATAATTTTCATTAAAGATTACAATACTAATCAAACAATAACACAAACTAATTACATGTTCTTTATACACGTTCTTACAAAAGGCATGCAACGTGAAATTCATCATGAATAAATAAAAAACTACAGTTTTCATGTTTAGGGTTAGTTTTCACGTTTATGGTTAGATTTTTCAGAGAAGATCTTCCTAACAAAATACTTCTCACTTTAAGAGGCAAAATGTTTGGGTTCAGAGTTCGAAAAAATAAACTCCACAACAAACTAAAGGTCTTACCTCCATGTGGTCCCTCCATGTGTGACATTGTTGATTTCTAAATGGAATGGCGGTCTTTGATTTGGCTAATTTTTGGGGTATGCTGTCGTGGGTGAAAAGAGGTTAAGGCTAGGGATTTCAATTTGGGAAGCCAAAATCATTTCTCAGCTAATTGAAAGCATATTTTGCAAATGCGCTTTATGACATGTCATGGCAACTCCATTTTGGTTGGCGGAAAAGTTGACACATGGATTTTTCGTCCGCCATGTGTAAGCTTTTGTTAATTAGTTGTTAGTTAATCTTCAAGAGTGAGTAACGGAAAGTAACTTTGTAAAGTTCAATGAGCACTCGAAAATATTTTAAAACGAAGATGAGGGTAAAATTTTGCGAACCAGCATAGAGTTTGAAGTTAGCTATCTCTGTTAGAGTTGAATCTAGAGTTACGATCACAGTTAGTAGTTTCAGTGATTTTCAAACATTTAACTCAAAAATTTCTAAGGACAAGCCCATATCACTACAATATATAAGAGGCTTGTGAGAGGGTTACTATTCATACTTTGGGCCAGTACGTCACCGTTTTGGGAAATTTTTGTGTGTGTTTTGGGACAGCAAAAACGACGTCGTATGAAGGCCTCCTTAATTGAATGTACAGATTCATTTCTCTCTCTCCACCAAGGGTTTCTTTCATATCCGATCTTCATAATTTTCCCCAGATCTCCCTAAATGTCTTGTAGAACCTAGACAAAAAAATCACCAAACTCAGAAATTGGCTCATAAAGGCAAGGAAATCTCCCAAATCTCTATAGATTTTACGAGATCTGCTCGAATCTGAGGTAACTATCTTACATTTTTGAAAATTGGGTTAGAATTTTTCACTTCATTTTGTTTATTCAAAAATCAAATCTGCCCAGAAACTTTTTTTTGTGTACAACTATGTGTATGTTTGTTTCAGGATACAGAGCATGTACGGCTAAGCCTAAAAAATAGCAAATTTACTTTTTAGCTCGTTTTGATAAACTTGATTTTTTTTATCCGTATTTTGAAGTATGAAAATTACTTTGAAGTAACCAATAAGTAACTTACTTAGAGCATGTTTGGCTAAGCTTAAAAGTGTTCTTACCTACACGTGCTTCTATAAAGTGCAATTGGATGATAAAAGGAAAAGATTGAATTCATTGGTGGAGGGAGTAAAATGTATAGGCATGATGTGGTGTTAGGCAAGCAAATGCGTCAGTACATTGTCTGTGTTGTACCACCGCTCCTCTTTATTGAGTGATTCACTCCCACAAGCAATTTGGACTCTGCTATGGCTTAAATTTTTCCACTTTTTTTGTACTTGGTGCTTGTAGTCTTCTTGCCTTCCCGTAAATCGGTGGCTAGAATTTATAATCTCTCGAAATTGTCCACTACACGATGAAGGAGGAAACATTTTAACATACCAAAATGTTTTGGGAATGCCAAATGGAGCGATATAGTTTTTGATTTTGATTTTTGATTTTCAAGATATCCTTAGCGAAAGTTGTTTAGAAGAAAGTGAAAGACAAATAAATTTTATTTTTGGCGCGTTTCATCCATGTAGGAAGCAAATTTGCGGGATTAATATTTAATTTTACACATAATTAACTTGTGCCCAATGAAGATGCTGCAAGAGAATAAACAAAATATGTGAAGCGAGTTCAGGGGATGATTGTTGAAAAGTTTTTGAAACACTCTAAACATGTCATCAAAGATAATTTTGGAGAATGATAAGCAATAGTTAAGCAAGGGATATTTGACATGCCATGCATACGTGCATACGCTTAAACTTTGCTCTTTTCAGGCATTGTGTTGTTCCCCCATCCCTACCCATTAGTGTCATAAATAATCCTGTTTTTGGTCAGGATGATGATTGAGAGGCAAGAGCGCTTAATTTGGAGGATATCTTTTCCAAATATTTAGAGACTTGGTAAGTCACTTCTCAAAGATTATACTCATTTTGTTAATCACAAACTAAGTCATTGGCTCATTGCATCCCGAAAACTTCTTCATACTTTACAAAAGGTGCTAAATTATTATCTAATTCAAAAGTTCAATTTAAGAAGATCAAATTTTAATTTTTTATATAACTAAAATAAGAAAAACTTTGTTGAAAGTCAAGCATAATCGAATTAAATTCCTAAACTACACTATTGTTTTATGAGATTAGTCATTAACAACTTAGACCATTATTCTTAACCAAGTAGTAGGCCATGTTTAAAAGGTTCATAATTTTACACCTAAACTAACTTGTTACAATTGTTTAGATTTAACATTTCCATACCTTCCAAGTAATTCATACAAATCGATGAACGAAATCCTCTCAAATGAGTTTAAGCGCCATATTTTCATTCGAGTGTGGCTAATCGAAGAAGGAAAAACCATTGCATGCTTAGAATCCATTGTTATTCACTTTTGCTCAAGAAATTCACTTGAGATTAAAGTGAAATAATCACTAATTTTCTGTCAAACTTAAATAATTATCTTACCGTTGAAACAACGGTATGCCAAAACCTAAAATGGTCTTCCAATTCCATTTCATTACCAAAATCTGGAATTCTCCAATCCATCAATGGCTTCTTCACTCTATTTTCATCATCCAAAACATCCCAACTTCGGAAGATAAGGCCTTGAAACTTTCGCAGATTTATCAAATCACTTTTCCACTTATTTTGCTTCCAGGTTTTCCATCCCAATTTTTCCCAGTTCATCACTAATCTTTGAAAATTATGTGGAAGATTCACTTTCCGAAATTCAAGTGACATGATTCCTTGCTAAAGTTGAATTATTGAAGTCTCCTTTAAGTTCGATCAAGAGATCAAATCAAAGTTTTTATACTAATCATGTGATTATGTTATGTCAACATTACACAATATTAAATTTTAAAGTTTGAAAAAATGCTCTAAAAAAAATTGAGAATGAACTTGTAAAGTCATGGATAAGTTAGAGACCAACGACGTCGTTTCTCCTTTAATTTTTTTTAAAATATATGTGTACATACACATATATGTATCATGTATGTGTCAAAAGTCGGGACCAACTTTGAGAAAATAGTTATTTGTACAAAATGAACAAAAATATTATACATGAAAGTAAAACAAAAAATTGGATATTCATTAACATTTAATATTATTATTGTATCGATTTGTGACTCGAGTATTAGACCGAAATGATCTAGCACATCCTTTTGATGCTTCTCTATTTTGATAAATAAGAGACCGACTTGAAATTTGCAGAACACTATAGAATGGACATTAAGATGGTGGAGTCCAATTGCATTAATGCAGTTAACGACATTCAGAATTCCAACGTTCACATCCTATAGAGCTACAAATTCTAGAAATATATAATGAAGCCTAATCAAACTGAGTTATAAGAGTACAAAGAAATGCAAGTGTGCTTGTCAGATATGAGCTTACATTGCTACATAGTTTGATTGGCATTTGAGTTTATTTATTCCAATATTTCTCCGCTTGTGTAAAGAATTCAAGATTTCTTCGTATAAAATTATTATCATCATTTCACTTTCATATTAATTTCAATTGTATAAAGAGTTGTCTAATTTTATTGTGCACCACAATCTATATTCTCAATTTAAATTCAAATTTTAATGTTGTATTCTAATAAAAATATTGAATCCAAATGAAGCAAATTAGGTGGGATAAATTAGTTACTTGAATGTCCTTTTACATATGCTATTTTCGTTTTGTATAAAGAAGATTGTGTAAAAAAGAGTATTTCAATTTATTAGGTTTAATTATGAATGAGAAACGGTGTAAGCGACAGTAGAGAATTGCATGCTGAAAGAAAGCAATGGCGATGTGATGGAAGGAGGTCTACACGTTTTGCTGTTGAGAATGCAATGTGTAAGTGTCTTTTTTAATGAGTATTTTAAGATTTTTTATTTATTGTTGTTGTATTTTGCTAAGTGTGTGTTTTTTGAGCTCCTTTTATTAGTTACAAGTACACATGGAGGTTCTGACAATGGTGGATCTAATGTGTTTGGTCTAGAAAGTAAGTATATATAAATATTCAACTAATGTTTTCCTCGTTGTATATATAATGCATAGCAGACAAATTAATGCAAGAGGTATTGACAATACTCAAAAACAGCTCCATACGTTTTTTTTCCTTCTTTTACCCATACTAATATTGTTAATTATAATATTTTTTATTTCTGTAGGGTGCAAATCTTGATATTCTTCAAGTTGTACGTACCACAACCGGTGAAGATTACATCTTATATGTAAAGGCTTTCAACAATGACCCGAGTGTCAGCCAAATTAAGTATGAAGTTGTGTTCATCCTTCATCCAGTATCTGTCCAAGAGATGGCTACAAACACAGAAAGGAATTCTCTTGAGAATCTTTTGACTGCTACAAAATATATCCCCAATGAAGAAAAGAGTAAATATGTCGCTATTCCAGTCCGGTGAGCTCTCATTCTGCCACAAATCAAGTTTGATCGAAACCAAAAAGATAAACAAAAAATGTATGATGATGATGATGCTTTCCTTCATTCATTCCTGAAAGTGAAATTCAAACTCCTGCTCAAACCAGCAAATATGATGACTTCAATGTTCATGAGCCATGCTCCAAATGCTGAACAAAGACATCATTGGCACAAGTGATTTTGACTATATCATGGTGTCTTTTCTTTATTTTATTATGCCTTTGTCTACCTATTGTAATATGTACACATGATGCACCTCTATTGAACTTGTTTTGTGTGTTAGGCTATTACTATAATCAACAATACATGAATTATCTTGTTGCCAAAAACAAAGAAGATAACTTTTGTTTTGTTGAATGCTTTTGTCTACCACAACTACAATTTTTGAACAATATGTTTGTGCTTTTGTTGGAAAAATGGCCGACACTTTGTAATGGAATTATCTTTTGCTGAAGTTCAACCAATATGGTGAATGGTAATGATCCTACTTCAAATTAGAGTTTGTATTGTTTCTGACCTGCAGTATCTTCTTTTTAATTTGAATTGTTTCTCATTTGTGCAGTATTGTCTTTTACTATTTTTGGCCTTGTAAAGATCAGCTTTTGTCTTATCTCATTCAAAAATCATAAGCATTCTTTCATCCACGTCTCTATCTTTGGTAAGCATATGGCCTAATTTAGTGTTAACATGGTTGTCAGACCCCATATTCACATAAGAGGCAGCATTGCAACATTACCAAATTGTATAGTTCATATTCCCGTTTGTTTTTCCTCTGAAATTAGATGGTCACTTGTATAGTGGAAAATCATGAATGAAATGGTTAGCTATATCCACATGCAAATAAGAAAAAAATTCACACAATAAGCATCCTAATATGCTACATGTTTGATTAAGAATAACTCTTAATGGCTTTATGATTACCAAAGTTTCTCTAGCACATTTCATAAGAAGTTAAAATATTGTGAAATTTTTTTTTGTAACGTTATTAAGTACATTATTACAGATGTTTTACGTGCATCGCACGTACATCCACTAGTACTATTCAAAGTAATCATTTGATTGACATGTGAATCTAATTTTAAAAAAAGAAAAATTACTCTTAAATAGTCCCTACTTAAGAATTAGATGAGTATTTTTTTAATCTCCACTCAATTTTTCCACATATTGGATCTACAATCTTTATTTTTATAATACTTAAAGTTTAGAGAGTAAAATTTTGCTATACAAATAATTTGTTTTTTTTTTTTAATTTCCACTCAATTTTTCAATCCATTGGATTTGCAATTTTAGTTTTTATAATACTTAAAGTTTCGAGAGTAAAATTTTGCTCTACAAATAATTTGTTAATTGACTTGCTCTTTTAAGGATGTATCAAGAGATCAAAAATAAATACATTTGATTTTGATCAACTTTGACTAAATATTCAAGTAGATCGTGTTAATCATTTTTCGTGGTATTATAATTGAACGCGATCTACTTCGCAAGGTAGATGTTCGTTGGTTTCTCAAAACTATTTCTAGATGAATGAAAAATAAGAGTCAAGAGTTAATATCTTGAAACTTGAATAGTACAATATAACCTCTATAAATTAATAGCATCAAGACCAGACAAAATTATTAATTAAAAGATGTTATTATTTTATCGATAAATTAATAATTTATTAATTTATAGATTGCAATTATAATTTTATGTTAATACTTTCTACTAATTAAACAATTAATGAAGACCGGTCCATTGAGGAGACATTGTACAATCAAATACTAAATTAATGAACATTGATGAACAAAAAAGACATTAATCATTACAAGATTAAAGGTATATATTGAATTATTTCATAAATAGTATTTATTGATATGGGAGCATCATAGTTAATTATATTTATTCTTTTGAAAAATTATTTATTTACAATATGATTGGAACCACACATTTACACACGCATTTCAAAAAGAGTTTTGTCTTATCAATTTATCAAAATTATTAATTTATCCCCTTTGCTTGAGTTGGGACAGGAGAATTTGATTATTTAATAGATGTTATTAATTTATCGAGTATTACTTTAATATTGTATTTGGAAGGCTGGATTTGAATATTGGAGGTAAAATGGAGAAACATTTGTCCGAGGTTGAAAAATGAAAGGTTAAGTAATGTATTCATATACTCCAAGTATGGAACTTGGTTGTGGGCACAAACGAGTACCACTAGTCTTTGAAATCGGGAGATCTAGATCTTATAAGGTTTGGTCCAAAGTGCATACGTTTATTTGTTTTATTTAAAATTAAATATTTAATTGACAAACGTGATTCAAATCTCCAACAAAATAATGACATGTGACGTAGCGATCTTTTTAAATCATGAAAGGTGTTACCCTTTTAGAAAATGAACATATTATGGAATTTGTCTTGTCTAGAATGAACATGTCTTTCGGACTAATACTGTTTAGAACATATGTGTCTTTTGAGACATACCTCATCCCAAGAGTTGTGCCTTTTAAGAGACATGTTTTGGCTTCAAAATCATTATGCATTGGTCCCTTCATGCATAAAGAGTGTACAAAATAGATTTCTATATCATCGTTTCTTATGGTTTAAAGTATTGCTATCGCAAGAAGACATCGTTGTATCTTTGGAGACGATTGTTGTTCAACATTGAGCATTTGTGCGAGATAAATTCGTATTAAGGACAAAGAGTTAAAATATTGATGCAATCTATTCGTTCATTATTTATGTATTTTCAAGTAAGTCTCTATTTGTGCATTCATTAAGATCAGAATAAAAATCATTGCATGTTTATCCATTAATTTTATTAACAATTTTAAAACGAATTTTACGGTTTACATATATTATAGTATGTTCTAATAAAAACATACTGAATGAATTAAATTGTTGATTGAATACTTAAGGTGCAAACTTTTCTCAGTGCATGAGTCCATGTTCATATATTGCTATTGTTGGAAAATCCGGTTTTGGATTATTGAAGAATCCGGTTTTTTTGGCATACTTAATTATAATTTATTTATTGATATGAGCCAATTAGGATTCAATGATTATCGAGTAGTTGTTTGGAAACTGGAAACTTTAATGCTACATTTATCACAATCTATTTATCAGTTTTAGTTATTCTAAAACTCTTGTTCATTATCAGTTAAATAAGTGATTGAATAAATTGCATGTTTAAGTATTCTAATTGAACTAGGTTTTTAAGTAGATAAGATATTAAAATATTATCTTTTTATTTATCTACTTAAATGAAAATAAATAACTAGATTTATTTTCATATTCTTGTGATATCTCACCTTATCCTTTATAAAGTTTATTTAAACTTAAAGACTTATTTTGTCTTATCCATGTATAAGATAAATATTAAGTCATTTAGTTTAGACAAACTTGTTGTACTATAAGTAAGACATGTGGTATTCCAAGAAGCTTACGGACTTTGAAAGCAAAGATACTCAAGCATCAAAAGAGCAAATCGTTTATGAGTTGAGAGTTCAAAGAAATATTCAAAAATCTAGCCCGATCAAAATTCTATTTTTGAGAACGGCTCTGTGAAACCAGCGTTGTAGAAATCCATTGTGAGAGAAGAACGGCATTTCGGTGAAGATAAGGACTGGGTCCTTATTCGATTTGTGGAATCAATCAAGGGGACACTCGTGGAATGGACCAAGATCAAGACCGAAGTACTTGGCGCATTCCTTGACTAGTTGAAGAAGATATAAAATAAGGAAGTTTTATTATTGTTCTTAACTAAGTTTTATTTTTGTAAATTCTTGATAAAGTTTTAGATTAGGTCTAAAATTGTAATTTCAAAAATTGAGGCGTGTAACCTTTGTTCTAAAATAGTGGATTTATTTACCCGTGGCATGGGGGCCCGTAGATGTTTCCCTTAGGGTTTACCATGTTATATCTGGTGTTAATTAATATTTTAATCGCCTTATATAATAAGCGTCTCGAAAATGCTAAAAGCGTTCGGTGAAATGTTACGACGTTCAACAAACTTTCATCAACATCGAACATTAAAGTGAATGTTGTGTTTTAAAAAAAAAAATTCTGAGACTTTCGGTAACAACCTATTCAACCCTCCCTTCTAGGTTGATTGTTATCTAGATTTAAAACTAACAATTGGTATCAGAGCGGGTTCACTTCTAGAAAGTGAGATCCTGTGAATCTAGGTATGGACATTGGTTCTTTTCGACCACCAGTCTTGGATGGAACGAACTATAATTATTGGAAAATCCGTATGACTGTTTACATTCAAGCTTTAGATGAAAAATCATGGCATTCTATCATTAGAGGATATAGTCCTCCCACTATTATTGAAAATGATATTAAAATAGAAAAACCATGTGAACAATGGGTTATTACTGATTTCAATAATACTAGTTGGAATAGCAAAGCCTTGAATGCTATATTTTGTTTTGTTGATGCTAATCAATTCAGACTAATATCTAATTGCAGGATAGCAAAGGAAGCTTGGGAGATTCTATAAATCGCACATGAAGGAACTTCCAAGGTGAAATCGTGTAAACTACAAATGCTCACCACAGAATTTGAAAACCTACGCATGAAGAACAATGAAGTATTCAAAGATTTTTATGCTCGACTGTGTGACATATCAAATCAAGCACATTCCCTTGGAGAAAATATTCAGAATCAAAGTTGGTCAAAAAGGTCCTGCGGTCTTTACCAAATAGGTTTCACTCCAAGGTGACCGCAATTGAAGAAAGCAAGGACATAGACGAGATCAAAATTGAAGAGTTGGTTGGGTCATTAATGACTTATGAACTAAATCTCAATACAAGAAAGAAAGAAAAGATATGAGCATAGCATCTCGGGTTGAGGAAGAAAAAGATGAATGTGATGAGAATGATTCTAGGACATTGATATTGCCCTAGTAACCAAAACAGTTTGACAAATTCTTGAAACGAGCTCAAAATCTCAAATCAACTAAAAATCGGGGATCATTCGTAAATAAATATCTTAACCAAGATAGACAGAATGAGTCAAATCTTCCAAGGAGAAAGCAGAAAATCGTATCGATTGCCATACATGTGAAGGATATGGTCACATTGCCTCTGAATGTGCTAACAATAAAAAGAAAACTTTTGGTAAAAATGCCATGAATGTAACTTGGAGCGAGGACGAAGAATCAACCGATGATCAATCAGGAGATAGGGAAGTTTCTAATACTCAAGATATTTCATTTACAGCATGCTCTATTTACGATTACGAATTATCGATCTTTTTCATGAACGTTCTGACATAGAACCAAACGTTAGAGATGATGACATTAGGGTCAACGAGCGAGGACGAAGAATCAACCGATGATCAATCAGGAGATGGGGAAGTTTCTAATACTCAAGATATTTCATTTACAGCATGCTCTATTTCTGATTCTGAATTATCTGATATTTTTCATGAACGTTCTGACATAGAACCAAACGTTGGAGCTGATGACATTAGAGTCAACCTAAAAGCTTTGACTACTGTGTCCACTAAAGAAAAAAATTTCTCCAATGATAAAATAACTCATTTCGAAATATTGTTGGCTAATAAAAATAAACAATTGTGTGATTTGCAGGAAGAATTGAAACAAAGTAAGGAAGCAAACAAACAATTGACCATTGGGCCTTTCGATTGAGCGAGGTCTGAGTTATAGAAGAACCACTAATATCAGATATGGTTTAGGATATACTCAGCATAGAGAAGATAAGGAAGTAAAGAAAATCACGTTTGTCAAAGGAATAACAGAAACAGGTTTTGATGTTCCAGATAATGTTTTGATGTCCACTAAATCTGTAATCAACGGTCAGATGTTGAAAGAATCAGGAATTACAGAAACTGCTGACAAGGTAACCAAAGGTGAATCTAAAGGTAACATACACTCTTCTCCTGCTTGTCCAACATGTGGTAAGATAGACCAAAATCGTGTTAACCTCTCAAATTATTCACCTAAGTACTTAAAGCACAAGAAAACTATTTGTAGAACTAGTACGAACTTGAAAAACCTCTTACTGAATAAAAGAAGTCGAACTAAAATCCGACAAATATGGTTGAAGAAAACAGACTTGAACTGTCATGTTTTAAATAGGGTTACCATTAGGACAAACACATCTCAAAGACCATATGAAATTTGGAAAGGTAGAAAATCTAACCTTAAGTATTTTCACACATTTGGTAGTAAGTGTTGTATTCTAAATGATCGTAAACAAATAGGAAATATGGATCAAAAAGGTGATGAAGGGGTATTTTTGGGATATTCAGAAAATAGTCGAGCTTCTAGGGTCTACAACATACGTACTCAAAACATAATTGAATCGATTAATGTTGTAGTGGGCGATACTAATAACTTTCTTTGAGTATTCACGAGAACAAGTAACAAAAACAAAGAGCAGAAAAAATGCGAGGCGTGACGAACATCATCGAATGTTGGAGAAAACACTAACGGAAGTCGGAACATTCACGGAGGCGCTACCAAAACCCGATGCAACAAAGCAATCGATCAAAATAATGTTACAACTGATATCACACACACTCTTGGAGAACAAAGCACCCAAGGAGATCCACCTACATGGATACAAAAAGCACACCCACATCTAATGCCATTAGAAATTGGGATAATGGTATGGTGACTCAAAGGCGAGCTACAAATGAGATAAGTCGTGTATGTTATATTTCTCATGTTGAACCTAAAAATGTGAAAGAGGCTTTAGAAGATGAATCGTGGGTGTTAGCCATGCAAGATGAACTTGACCATTTTGAAAGAAATAAGGTTTGGAATTTAGTCCCTCGACCAAACGATGCAAATGTAATAGGAACTAAGTGGGTTTATAAAAATAAATCTGATGAACATGGAACTATACTTAGGAACAAAGCCCGCTTAGTAGCCCAGGGATATAGTCAAATTGAAGGATTAGACTTTGAAGAAACATTTGCTCCTGTTGCTATATTAGAGTCTGTAAGACTTTTACTTGCTATTGCTTGCCAAATGAAATTTAAACTATTTCAAATGGATGTCAAAAGTGCGTTTTTAAATGGCTATCTTAATGAGGAAGTTTATGTTGAACAACCTAAAGGTTTTGTAGATCCCCATTTTTCAAACCATGTGTATAAACTTGAAAAAGCTCTTTATGGTTTAAAACAAGTTCCACGAGCTTGGTATGAGCGTCTAACTACTTATCTTATTGAAAAGGGGTACAAGAGAGGGGAGTCGATGAGAACTCTTTTTATCAAACACTTAAATGTTGGTATAATTGTTGCTCAAATCTCGTCGATGACATTATTTTTGGCTCAACCTCAGAAAAACAATCTATTAATCTCATAAACTTAATAAAAAAAGAATTTGAGATGAGCATGGTAGGTGAACTTACATTTTTCTTGGTGCAGGGTTAAGCAAATAGAGCAGCGATATTTTCATATCTCAATCAAAATATGCAAAAATCTTATCAAAAATTTGGTCTTGATAACTCCAAACCAATGAGAACACCTATGGGCACAAATTTAAAAATCACTAAAGATGAAAATGGTACGAGATGTTGATTCTAGTCTCTATCGCAAACATGATTGAAAGCTTATTATATTTAAGCGCTAGTCGACACGATATTGCTTTTAGTGTTGGAGTTTGTGCTAGATATCAAGCAAAATCAAAAGAGTCACATGTGGCTGCTTTAAAAAGAATAATTCGATATGTTCATGCCAACGCTCATTATGGTTTGCTTTACTCAAGTGATACTAACTCGATTTAGGTGGCTTTAGTGATCTTGTTGGGCGGGTAATATTGATGATAGGAAAAGTACCACAGGAGGATGTTTCTATCTGGGAAACAAATCTCATAGCTTGGCTTAGTAGAAACCAATTCCATCTCACTATCTACAGCTGAAGCAGAATACATCGCAGCAGGTAGTTGTTGTACACAATTAATATGGATGAAGCAAATGTTGGATGATTACGGTATCAAACAAAACTCTATCACTATGTTTTGCGATAATACTAGTGCCATAAGTTTATCAAAAAATCATGTTCAACATTCAAGAACGAAACACATTGATATTAGGCATCATTTCATTAGAGATCTAGTAGAGAGTAAAATCATCACAATCGAACACATACAGACTGAAAATCAACTAGCTGACTTATTTACTAAAGCTCTAGATACTAATAGATTCGAAAATCTAAGAAAAGCTTTAGGGATATGTATCATTGTCTAAATGTGTTGTCTTTGTTTATATATATATAAAAAAAAAATTTATATATATTTGCACATACTCATGAGTTAATTATACAAGAAATACTGATTTTCCAATGTGTTATTGCTTCTATCATACAATTTGTTGATATAATTTGAATCTCGTATATTCATCTCTTGTTTATGCACTTTATAGATGTCGAAATTGGGTTGATAATTTTCTGACAAATTATGTATTCTACCCTCTGATTTACTGGCTAAATATGGATTGAAGACCTATGGTCAGTATCTATATCTTTCGGCACTATAATATTTTGTCCTGTTAAATAAGCTGGTATATTTGAAGGAGGGCTACCTTTCTCTGGATGATGAGAAGTCATCCTTGATAACATAAAATAAATCATGAGAAAATGGCTGCCGCCTTGAAAGTGTGAAAGTCACTTCTTATATACTTAACTGGCTATGGAAACACAAAATAAATGTGTAAATTCTTCAAATTAAAAAAAAAAAAAGAAGCCAGAGTTGATCTAAAAAAAAAAAAAATTTCACTTACGCTTGGCGGTCAAATATTTTTTCATAAAAGGACAATTAAAGATGATGGTGGTTTGAAACTCTATTCTATAAAGGTTATGTGATTTAGAGGGTGGTCTTGATTTGTCTCGATATTATTGATCTTATTTTGATTATTTATTCACACACTACACTCCTCTTCATGATTAATATATGGGATTTTGAACTATATTAACAATTTTCTATGATCAGGACTGACCAAAATGATTATTGGGATTTCTTCACAATTACTCATGATTTTTGCATTTATATTTAAAAAAAAATCAAAAAAAAAACATTTTTTTTTATTATTATGTCTTTATTTATTTATTTGTTTATTTTTCATTCAAATTGTTTTAGGATTAGAAGTTTTTTTCATGTCCCTCTTTAAAAAGTGTCCTTCTTGAAAAGAGTTCTTTATTAAAAAGAGTCCTTTTTTTTATTCCTTTAACAAATAGGTTCTTATATCTTTATCTTCCTCTTTTCTTTTCAAAACCCTAAACCCCAAATTTCTCTTGTGAATTTATTGATTTCTCTTGATATAACTTGATATTGCAAGAGTGTTTAGGAAATAATCAATGGCAAGGTCAAAAACCATCACTCACCACCCGGAGATTCGTAGCCGCCCTTGTGCATGTACCGCCTCTCACATCGACCGCAAATGTTCCTCCGGCGTCCACACCACCACCGGCACCAGTGGTTTCACCTCCACCGTCTGCAACGCCGACTTTGCTGCCTTCACTTGCTCCATCTTCTTCGGCTCCTCAACCAACAGCCACCGCCAGTAGGGTTCCCTCCACCGCCGCCATTCCCACGCAAGTCACGAGTCGGGGGAGCTTGATGAAGACACGGGTTCGATAATGGGCCGGTCTCAATCAGCGATGAGTCGAAAGATCGGTTCAAGGGAGTCTCTGGTGATCGAGCATCTTGAAGAAGAACAACGAAATCGGGTTCGATTTTTGCGGATGAAAATGTTGAAGAAGAAGAAGAGTTCATGAATGAGGAAGATGACAACTTTAGTGCTGAAGAATCTGTCCCCGTCAGGCTCTCACGCACACATAAGGGTAAACAGAAAATTGATGAACGTTCGAACGTTGCTGATATTCCCACTGAACATCAGAACGTTGGGCACTCATCCTCCGATGTTCCAACTTTAGCAACCCATCCTCAATTGTTCGAACAAAGTTTGCTCGGTAAAGGTAACCACGTCTTCACTCCTCTGAATTACAAATTTGGAACTCTTGATGCACAGACTCAATTTCACAAATTTATTTCAAATCGGGATTTTGTGATGGAATTTAATGTCAAAGAGGATGTCCTTAGAGAGGCTGATCTTGTTGAATTAATTGAGCATTGGGGAATACAAAAATTGTTGGGTTGGACTGAGAGACCTTGTGAAACATTGATCAAAGAATTCTTGGCTAATATTTCTCAACAGTTAAGCGGTAGGGTAATAATTTTAGGTGGTCGGGTTTATGTTAGGGGTCGGCTAGTACCATTTAGTCCTTCCAATCTTAAATCGTTGGCTTGGATTATCACCCATATCACGAAGGAATGGATGATGAATTTGAAGCGACCAACGATACTTTGGCCTTAGAACTCACTGGAAATCCTTGGCCTCTGGGATAAATATTTGCCGCATTGCTTACCCCTAAGTATAAGGTGCTTCACAAAATTGCCTTGCACAACATTGATCCAATTCAACATAGGTCGAGACATTGGGATGGATAAGGTTGAATTTTTGTACAAAGCCGGGCACCCTCTACCCGGCTGGATATTGCTACAATTATTTTTAACAAAATTGTGTTCATGGCGACCGTCAAGCACACTCCGAGGATCTTTGCCTTTTCTGGTTTACTTCATGCCTATCTCCAACATCACAATGTTCCTATACTTGGTGACACCTTCATCGCAAAATTCCAGATCCTTCGTCCTTCAAAGAAAGTGACTAAGAGACCAACGCCTCTGGAAGACCAATCCTTTAAAGATCACACCGGTTCTCTTGAAACTCAGGTGAGGGATTTAACTTCTTTGGTCAATATACTATCTGATAATTTTGAGCGTCATCACGTATTCATAAGGGCTTTACTTGTGGCCTTGGCCGAGCGGACTGGAACTCCTATACCAAAAGAATATCAAGATGCTGCCATGAATCCTCCTCAAAATCCTGATATTGGTTCTGATGAAACTCAACATCCTGACGCTGGTCTTGAGCATTCTCCACGTACTGACCTTGATGCTGACATTCCTCCACATCCAGATGCTGCTCTTTTGCCTTCGTCCACCAAGCGCAAGAAGAGAACCCAGACTAGTGGTTCGAAAAAGAGGACCCGCAAGAGTGGATAACACTAAGGGGGAGTATTTCAGAACTTTCTTTAAATTAGTTTCTTTCGTTGCTTTCGTTTTTGCTTTGGCCCCTATTTATTACAAAAAAGGGGAGTGGTAAATAGGAAATACTTTTTGCTTAATTAGGCTTAATTAGGAATTGTTATTGCTTGGTAATTCGGAATTGGTAATTAAGAATTGCTTTAAAATACTTTTGCTTAATTAGAAATTGTTTTTGCTTGGTAATTAGGAATTACTTTAAATTAAATAGCTTTCATTTAGCTTGCATATGTTCTTGAATCCAATTTGCCTGTGTGCTCACCTCAAAAATAACTTGATATAAGTTTTGTAATTAAGAGATGCCAAAGGGGGAGATTGTTGAAAAATCCAGTTTTGGATTATTGAAGAATCCAGTTTTTTTGGCATACTTAATTATAATTTATTTATTGATATGAGCCAATTAGGATTCAATGATTATCGAGTAGTTGTTTGGAAATTGGAAACTTTAATGCTATATTTATCACAATTTATTTATCAGTTTTAGTTATTCTAAAACTCTTGTTCTTTATCAGTTAAATAAGTGATTGAATAAATTGCATGTTTAAGTATTCTAATTGAAATAGGTTTCTAAGTGGATAAGATGTTAAAATATTATCTTTTTATTTATCTACTAAAATAAAAATAAATAACTAGATTTATTTTCATATTCTTGTGATATCTCACCTTATCCTTTATAAAGTCTATTTAAACTTAAAGACTTATTTTGTCTTATCCATGTATAAGATAAATATTAAGTCATTTAGTTTAGACAAACTTGTTGTACTATAAGTAAGACATGTGGTATTCCAAGAAGCTTACGGACTTTGAAAGCAAAGATACTCAAGCATCAAAGAGCAAATCGTTTATGAGTTGAGAGTTCAAAGAAATATTCAAAAGTCCTAGCCCGATCAAAATTCTATTTTTGAGAACGGCTCTGTGAAACTAAGCGTTGTAGAAATCCATTGTGAGAGAGAACGGCATTTCGGCGGTAAGATAAGGACTGGGTCCTTATTCCGATTTGTGGAATCAATCCGGGGACACTCGTGGAATGGACCAAGATCAAGACCGAAGTACTTGACTGCATTCCTTGACTAGTTGAAGAAGATATAAAATAAGGAAGTTTTATTATTGTTCTTAACTAAGTTTTATTTTTTGTAAATTGCTGATAAAGTTTTAGATTAGGTCTAAAATTGTAATTTCAAAAAATTGAGACGTGTGTAACCTATTCTAAAATAGTGGATTTATTTACCCGTGGCATGGGGGCCCGTGGATGTTTCCTTAGGGGTTTACCACGTTATATCTGGTGTTAATTAATGTTTTAATCGC
Organism: Forsythia suspensa; assembly: GCA_023638005.1. NCBI lineage: Eukaryota > Viridiplantae > Streptophyta > Magnoliopsida > Lamiales > Oleaceae > Forsythia > Forsythia suspensa. The sequence goes on from CM042666.1 coordinate 35,311,299, forward strand.
CTTATATAATAACTGTCTCGAAACTGCTAAAACGTTCAGTGAAATGTTCTGACGTTCAACAAACTTTCATCAACATCAGAACATTAAAGTGAATGTTGTGTTTTAAAAAAAAAATATTTACAGACTTTCAGTAACAACCTATTCAACCCCCCTTCTACGTTGATTGTTATCTAGATTTAAAACTAACAGCTATAATCACAAGTCACAACACTCATTCGTTCTATATATGATTTAACATTTTAGTTTAGTTAAAAGCCTCCATGTTCAATCCCTTGAATCTGTAATTTTTGTCATCTTGTTTAATCCACTTATACGTTTATGTTTACAAATGCATATGTAATCATTACCTAGAATCGATTTTGCTTTTCTACATTTTGCTATCTTTCATTCATTCTGGAATTAATCAAAAGTTAATTCTCTCTTTGTATCCATCAATTCAAGTTGAAACCATTCTAAATATTAATAATTTGCATACTCAAATATGTGCATTGATATAAAGTAGATTGCATTTTCTGTTAGTTATCTTCTAGTAAATCTGTTTTGCATAAGTTAATTTACTTATAATCCAGACTCTGTTTTTCTCAAGCATTGCAAATTTGCAATTGTTTGATAATTAGTAATATTAAACTTTTGTTTTCGTAACATAAATGGTTTCAAAAAGGTCTACCGTTGTTCTCCTAATATAGTTCTACCTATGGCTCTTCTTAGTCAATCGATCCATGTTTCCTATGGAGAGAAACCTGAAAAATTCAGTGACGAAGATTTCAAAAATGGCAACAAAAGATGTTGTTCTATGTCATCACTTTGAATTTAGCGATGTTTCTTACTAAAGATGCTCTAGGGAGAATGATGCATGAAAATATTCTGACTTCTTGTACAAGAACTATATTCTGAACGAACTTGACAACATACTATTAAGTGTATATGGTGCTATGAAATCTACAAAGGAATTATGAGAGTCATTGAAGAAAAAAATACTAAATTGAGGATGCGGGTATAAACAAATTTGTTATTGGTAAATTTCTAGACTACAAAATGGTAGACTCCAAGACTGTGATAAGTCGGGTTCAAGAATCACAAGTTCTTCTTCATGACATACATGTGACACTCAACGAGACATTCCAAGTGCAACAATCATTCACAAACTTCCTCATTTATGAAAAGATTTCAAGAATTATCTCAAGTACAAACGCAAAAAGATGAATCTAGTGATTGTTCGCTTAAGGATTGAATTAGAAGGAAAAAAAAAAGTCTGACAAATAATGTGGAGGACAATTCACGCAAGCAAAAGCCAGCGTAGAGGAATTTGGTTCTAAGACCAACAAGAAAATGAAACATTCTAGAAATGCTCCTAGCAAAGGCAACAAAAATGAGAAAATGTTCAAAAACAACTGCTACAATTGTGGAAAAGCATGACACAATTCAGCTGAGTGTACCCAGCTGAAGAAACAAAATACCTAAGCAAATGTAACGAAAACAAATACACAATACAAAGGAATGCCAAACATGAACTTGTCTGATGTTGTATAAGAATGCAACAATGTTGGGAATCCTAGAGAATAGGAGGAAGACACTAGGCTACTCGACACATATGTGCTGACAAGGAATGATTTGTATGTGGAGAAAGGTTATCAATGTGATGGACTATTCAAAATAAATGTCATTATTATTGTACCCAAATCAAGCAATAATAATAATAATTCCTCTTCTGTTTATATTCCCGAGTCCTCTAATTTATAACACTATAGATTATAACATGCAAATTTTAATTATGTGCACAAATTAATGAATTTAAGTTTATTGACATCTTTATATCTTGATCTTAATCATAGATGTGAAACTTGTGTGGATGCTAAGTTAGCCAAAATACCATCTATAACACCTTTAGAGTTAATTCACTATGATATCTTTGATTTAAAGTTTGTACAAACTAGAGATGGTAAAAAAAATTACTTTTATTGGCATCTTTGATTTAAAGTTTGTGCAACCTAGAGGTGGTAAAAAAAAAATTACTTTTATTGACAATTGAACAAGATACTGTTATGTATATTTGTTAAGAAACAAAGATGATGTCTTAAAAGTATTTAAAAACTACAAGAATGAGCTTGAGAGTTAACTTAGAAAACATTTTCGTAGCAATAGAGGCGGAGAATATGAAGCATCATTTGAAAAATTCTATTCAGAATTTGGCATTATTCATTAAACTACAATACCTTGTTTACCTCAATCAAATAGTACTGCTGAACACAAAAATCGTACTCTTAAAGCGATAACAAACTCTATGTTGATAAGTTCATGGTTACTCTGTAGGGGAGAAACTATCCTCTCAACAAATCACATTCTTCACCACACAAAAATAGAAATGAAACTCCGTATGAGTTACGGAAAGGTCACAAGCATTTGTATAAATATTTAAAAGTGTGGGGTGCTTCACTAAGATACAAGTACGTAAGCCTAAACAAATTAAGACATGACAAAAAACTATCGATTTCATATTTATTAGATATACTAATAACAGTAGTGTATATCCTTCTTATACAAAAGTCAAACATTCTCAATGTACATGAAAATACTATTTTCGAATCTAGAAATTCTTAATTCTTTGAAAATGACTTTCTTTGTAAAGATAGGAAAAAGATAAGTTAACCAAAAAAAAAAAAAAAAAAACTTATGATATGCAAATGGTAATCATCAAAGTGATGAAGAATCTAGACGTAGTAAGAGAGCCAAAATAGTTAAAATATTTGGCCTAGTCTTTCTAATTTATTTGTTAGATTATGAGCCTAACATATTCAATCAAGCATTGTCTACTCTAGAAGCTCCACTTCGAAAATAGTTTATCAATAGTGAGATAGAACCCATGCAAAATCACACTTAAGAATTGACTAATTTCCTACTTGAAAATAAGTCTTTAGGCTGTAAGTGGATTTTTAAAAAACAAAAACTAATACATAATGGCTGAATTGATAAGTACAATGCCGTATTGGTAGTGAAAGGGTTTTAACAAAAAGTAGGTTTTTATTTTTTATATACATACACACCAATAACAAGGATAACGTCTATTAGAGTATGAATTGATATCGCAACATTGCATAATTAAGAGGTTCATCAAATTGATGTTGAGATAGCTTTCTTAAATGGTGAGGTATAATAAGAAATTTAAATGGAGCAACTCGATGGATTTATTGCTCCTGGATAAAAGAAAAATAGTTGTAAACTCGTTAAGTTCTTGTGCGAACTAAAGTAACTGACGAAGCAATTGCACAAAAAATTTGACAAAACGATATTGTCAAATGGATTTAAAATTAACGAGTGTGATAAATATATTTTTATCAAAAGCACACAAAACGCCTATGTAATTATATGTCTAAATGTCGACGACGGCCTAATTATGGATAATAATCATGATATCATCATGACAACTAGGAAAATATTGACAAAACATTTTGATATGACATATATGACTGTAGATGATGTACTAGGGATTAAAATCTCTAAGTCTACTGAATGACTGATACTTAAAAAGTTTAGTGCTTATGATGATAGTCCACTTAAAACGCCAGTAAATTGAAGTCTACATTTAGCCAAGAATACTGGTGAATCCGTATCTCAACTAGAATAGTCTTGGATAATCGGCAATTTAATGTATATAATGACTGCACGTATTCAAATATAGCATATGGGGTCAACAAGCTAAGCAGATTTACTAGTAATTCAGACAATGATCATTGCAAGACATTGGTTAGGGTACTTAGGTATCTAAGATTTATACAAAATTATGAATTACATTATACAAGATATCCGACTGTATTAGAAAGATACAATGATAGCGCGGGCTTTCTAAGATTTCTGGCCCAGCAAGTTTTTTTTCCCCCTTATTTGTCTGGGCTTCTTTTGGACTCCTTTTTTGACACGGATTGAGGCAAGAATTTAAGATTGTTCTTGGCTCTATAAATACATACACTATTAGAGAAGAAAAAAGGGGATTCATGAGAGAATTATACACGATTCTTTACACAATGTTATAGATATTTTATGAAGAAAATTCAAGCTTAGGAAGAAGATTCAAGACGAAGGCAACACAAGATCAATGAAGACTTTTAAGATTAAGGATTGTACTTATCTTTTCTTTTCATCTACCATAACATGAATTATTATTTGATTTGTGCTTTTTTTTCACCATGTCCGGGTAGTTTATTTAATGGATAAACAATGTAGCTATTGATTTTAACTCATGTTTAATTTTATTTTTGGATTTATTTTCATATAAATTGTGTTGAATTAGCGTATTGATTTATTTTCGTGATTTATCAATGAGAGTAAATTCAGAATATTAATTGCATGTTAATTGAGAAATTGCATGTAGAACCCTCAATATTGCTTTTCATGATTAAGTTGTTAAATTAAGAAATTACAACTTTGTTTATGCGGTTGTCATAAGGGATTAAACATCTTTCATATTGAATTATTAATCGAGGAAGGAAATTTTGATATTGAGAGGTAGGTTAAGTAGATCTTGAGAGAGGCGGACGTTAATACTTTAAATTGGATTTGTTGACCAGTAACACAATATTTACACCAAAATATGAATTATGCATGAGTATGGTTAACTAATAAAATCTAGAGTCCTAACTATTTTCTCATGTGAATTTTTTTTTTTTTTTTTCAAAAAAATCTTTTGTGCTTTCATAGTGTTTCTTCCTAGCAATCTTTAATTTAATTTTAGTTAAGTAAAGATCAACTTTTTATTGTGTATTTGTTTGTTAAAGTTACTTGAAATTAAAGTAGTTATTAATTATCAATCCTCGAGGGTTCGATATTTCTCATCATTATATTACTTGTTAATGATACATTCATTTGCGGGATAAAATCAAAATAGTGGTACAACCGTGTCTTAAAAGTCTTCAAAGCAAGCATGTATAGCTCAATCCATGATAGAATTTGAATTCATAGCTTTAGACAAATCTAGAGAAGAAGCAGAATGACTTCGTAATTTTTTAGAGATAGAACATTCTGCATTGGCCTAAGCCAATGCCCGCAATAAGTATACATTGCGATAATTAGTTGGCTATAGATATAGTACCATAAAGCAATTGATTTCAAATGGTGTAATTTCCATCCATTATGTGAAATCGAAGGAGAATCTCGCTAATCTGCTAAACAAAGGTTTGCCAAGAGATTAAGCTTATTGCTTATCAAGAAGAATGAGCTTAAAGTCTACTATGTAAAAATCTTTGTAACAGCTACTCAACTTTGCTAACTGGAGATCCTAAGATCTTTCAATAGGACAACTAAGTTATAAAGATTTAATGAAGTACTCGAGAATTATCTTCTACCTATTCTTATGATAGAAAAATTTTGTATTCAAAGTATATTAGGTTAAGTTATAATTTTTATGATTCCTATAGCTTGAATAACCAAGTGGGGTATGTCATAATACTCTTAATAGGAGATGACATATGTAAGTGAAAAGATATGATGCTTCTATAAGAATCTTTTAGATTGGAATTCTATAAAAGCATTTGTGAAATTCAAGAGTTGTTCATGACCGAAATAAAAACAACCATGAGAACCCAAGGTGTTTGAGAAGATATTTTGTGAGTTTTATATTCTTTATTTGCATCAACGGCTAAACAGTTTCAAGACATCGCGTATACTAATTTGCCAAGTAATCCGAATATTACTCTACTAAGGAATGTTCAAAGTCACATGCTACCATTCCTAATGCAATGTCTTTCCACATGTACTCTCTTAGTGTCTGGATAATTTATATATATATCTTGCATAAATATATTTTTTTTAATTTTTATTCAAGTGGGATATTGTTAGAAATAAGTTTTGGTTTTGACCAACTTTGACCAAATAATCGAGTGGGTCTCGTTAGCCTTTTTTAAAGGGATTATAGTCGAACTCAACTCCGCAAGTAGATATTGGTAGTATACTTGGTTTAGCAAAATTATTTTCGGATAAATGAGAATAGTCGAAAGCTGATATCTTGAAACTTGGATAATATATTTTTTAATTGTCATTCAAGTTGGATAGTATTAGAAGAAATGAAAAGTGTTCAAACAAACAAGAAAATTTAGAAAGAAAAGAATCTCACGGAACAGACTATTGGATCAAAAGAATACCCTAAACACGAAATGAAATGGAACGAGCATTCAACGGGTGCAGAAAGTCACACCAGACAAAACCATTACATTGACTAGAATTTATCATATTTCGTCCCCAAGGTATGTTTCTTGTAGGGCGGTCCCCAATATATTTATTTCGGTGTGTTGTTGATGTGAACAATCAATTCAGTACATTTGGCTATCAACTTCATTTCCACGGCCAACCATAGCCCAAGATTCCTACATTGCTAACTTACACCACCACTCAAAACCGCTAACACTGCATTCAACACTACCAACAAAGACCTACAATGTCACAACCACCGCCCAAAACTTCTCAAATCACAATCGATATAAACACTCAAAATTTCAACAAACCGATGTGGTATGTAAACAAAAACTAGAGGATTGATCTTTTGGATGAGACAGAAATGAAAATCTTCAAATTCTACTAGTTAAATGTACAACAGAAACGAACTCTTAACAATTCTATCGATCAAATGGACAGATTCGTCAATAAAGACCAAAGCTACACCAAACCATATAGATTGGGAAATTGGAACCACGTTGCCAAAAATATCAAAACTTGATTACTTTTTTTTTTTTTTTACTAATACTACCAAGCGATCAATAATACAATATATCGGTGACAATTTTAATAAAATTAGTTGTTTCAAATACAATTTAACAACAATACAAAATAATATGCCAATAACATATGGCATCATTAAATACATACCAGATTATAACAATTAACACCATTAATACACCAACAATCAATTCAATTGTCTCTATAATTGAAGAGCTTGTTAGTACTTAAAATCCCTACATTATGAGTTACCTATATAAAAAATAAAAATAAAAATAATTACCTTAACTACTAGTAAACTATTTCTTTTGCGGTAGAGTTTGAGCGTAGATTCTATCATGATAATAGATTAAAAAGGTGAACAGATTTTAGATATGATCGGTAGAGAAAAATGATCGATTGAGAGAGATGAACTAAGAATATGAGCAAATTTTAGAAATGATCTGTTGAAGAAGGAAGATAATTAATCAGGAAATTTTGAAAATGATTCGTTGAAGAAGATGATTGAATAGCAAATTTTGGATGAGATGAATAGTGAAGACGTAGTGACACACAGAGTACTTTTTTTTATCCTGTGGAGGTTAGAAAACCTCCATACGGTCGATGATAAAAAGAAACACTCAAAACACAATAAAAATCTAGTTTTATGCCTAAAGTAAGTCAGAAGAATCTACTTAACGTTGCCATTTCTTTTCTTTTACATCTAAACCAGTAGTGTAATTATGCCGTAGAAAGGGAAAAAAGAAAAGTGTACAAGGCAACAAAAACATGAACACGCGCAAATGAAGGGTGAAATAAATAGTCAAACAAGTGTATTCACAAATAAAAAAATAAAAAACATTAACTTTTAATACATAGAAGCTTGAAGAAAGTCAATAAAAATGATAGGGCAGTTGAAATATGGATGAACAATTTTCATCCCCATCAGTTATACACCCCTCTAATGCTCTGAATATAGTTGAAATTCCCATATTATGAACCACAGCAAGCTGACTTTTGTGCAGCTGCGCCACCTGAAGCTGACTGATCTGATTGGTTGATCCTAATGGCCTGAGGCTGCAATCACCAACCAAACATTTTGCATTCATAAAAATATCAAGGCAATGAAACTAAAAGAGAATCTAATGCAGTGAACCACGTAATCTAAAAGCTTATGTTATTAGAGCAAAGACACATTTATTTATTTAAATTTAAATTTCAACAAGGCTCTCACGTGCAGAATGAACTCACTTTTTCGTCAAAACTCCTGTACACATTTTCCATAAATGGATAAGTGAGACCTAAACTCACAACTTTTATGTGCTTTGATACCATGTTAAACCACCTTATCTAAAAGTTTAAGCTGTTAGAAAGGATAATTTATTTAATTAAATTTTGTAACACATACGTCCCACTCTAGTAACTAGAGGAACTAAAATGGGAGGGGTTTAATACAATTCTGATCCATGGCATCTGAACATAGATCGAATAACATTTTTTTTTTACAACTTCAGTTGAATAATTTTCTCATTTCTTATTCTTAAATAAGAGGATATAAGAAATAAGAAAAAACTTGTACCTCGGTCTTAGAATCAGTTTCTGAGAGCCGTTGTTTTATATCTCTAGCAATCGAGAAGAAAACCTCCTCCACATTCATGTTTGTCTTTGCACTCTATAGTAGAAGATCATAAGTTACGACATAAACCAAACAGTTAGGCTAGACATCCAATCGAGTAACATGGAGTTCTACTTACTGTCTCAAAGAACTTTATACCATACTCATCGGCAAGAGCTTGACCTTTGGAGGTAGGCACAGCCTAACAAATGTAAGAAAAAGAAAAAATAAAATATCAATAACTGTGGCAAGTGAAAAGATACTTTGTGCAAGAACATTCATCGAACTCCATGAAGGAAAAATTATATGGTCTTCAGTTTCAGATCAGCGACGCAAATATTTATGAAAGGGAAGCAGCATGCTCCTTCAACTTAGTTCGCATCAGAAAAGAAAGTAAAATTTCTCATGTCAAAGTCTACAAATGCAACCACCTACCCTTTTACTTTCATCCATGTCAGCCTTGTTCCCCACCAATATTTTGTTAACATTATCAGAAGCATGTTGCTCAATGTTGCGAATCCAGTTCCTAATATCTGAACAAGAAAAACAATCAAATAAAATTGAACATATGCCAAAATTCAAATTAATTCTGCCAGTCAAAACACAGTCAAAAATAGCAAGCAATAATGACATGCAAAAGAACACAAGGATGAATAAGTGACCTAGATTGATTCGCAGATTAGAAAAAATTAGCCAAGGCATGAGATAAGCTATGAAAAGTGTATTCTAGGTAAAAGAGAATTTACTATTGAAAGATGATTCATCGGTGACATCATACACCAGCAAGATACCCATAGCTCCTCTGTAGTAAGCTGCAAAAAATCAGAATATTGGTAACAACTTTTAAACGGAAATGATCGAAAGTTGAAACTGAGAATAAAAGATAAATGCCATAATTGTTGGTAACAACTTTTTAACAGAAATTATCACAATACATCATCCTCCGTAGGTTTATAAACTAGCAGACATTGAATTCTGATTCCTCCTTCTCAAAATGAGTATCTTTATTTGACTTGAATTGATTTCTTAGCTGAGGTCTTTCAGTAGTGTAATGATCCATTTTCATCTTGCTCAAGTGGAATAACCCAGTTCTTTAAAAATTAAAACAAGGACATACGTCTCTCATTTTTATCTTTGGTCCTCTGGCCCCCTCTTGCCTAGTAGTCCAGCAATCCACCACCCACCCCGTGCGCACGCGTAAAAACTACTTGCAAAAACACTATCATCTAACCCCCAAAACCACCATGAACCAGTAATTAGCAGAGATGGATATATATATAGAGAGAGAGAGAGAGACTACAAAACAAACCCATGCCTACCATCCCCACATCCTTGGAGCCAAAAAGAACCAACCATAACCGACATCATCACCACTAACCAAAATCCACCATCAAAACAGCCACAAAAATACCCAAATCACAATCAATGGAAATCTACAACAACCCCTAGTACCCAGCCACCCAATTTACAGCCATCAATTCCTCAAGAACCAAAATTACTGGCTAATGAATGCCGCAAAGTGAAGTATCCACAGAAAATGAAGAACAAAAGTTAGGTGGCTTGTCAGCCAAGTAATTTGGAAATGGGGTTTTGAGACTGAGAGAATTTGAAACTCTAATGGTGATGTTTCTAAAGTATAGCAGTGGGTTTTGAGACATCTGGGGTGTCTGGGGGGTGTTTCAGAAGCTGGGTTGGTGATGGTAGGGGAGACTCAAATGGGGTATGTTGTGGCAACAGCAGCTGGGACAGCGTTAATCATTATCATGAAATGTTTTAACAAGAGCGCCAAGGATCTCCTGCCCCCTTGAGATCACCCCCCTTAACAAGAGATACCTACAGAAGAAAGCGGGTGAAAAAACATCTTCATTTAAAAGGATATTGTTTTCAAACAAATAGAAAGGAAGACATCTTGTCCAGAAAAATGGAGGTAGCAAAAAATGCTTGAACACAGCCACACAGATCAGCAGGAAGTATTTTGACCACATTAGTAATTCAAGATCTACTATAGTAAGCCAACCGCTCAGCGTGTGACAAAAACCTTAAATATTGCCACCATAAAAGCTTCACAATGATTCTCTCTCCTCCCTAATGAAATGCTATGTAGTTGGCATTAGGATATAGCAGCATCTGTAATGCTTGACTTTTAAATTGAAGAGTGTGAAGCTAACTACACACCTGTTGTGATAGTCCGGAACCGCTCCTGACCAGCTGTATCCCAAATTTGCAACTTAATTCGCTTTCCGTCCAGCTCTATAGTTCTTATCTTAAAATCAATGCTGCATAATAAGCATCACTTTAAAATATTGAAAATTAGCAAAATGAAATAAATGGATACCTTATGCCAATTACATCAGAGAGCTCAGCTTATGCATATTATCAGGCCTCATAAATCAGACAACAACTAATTAATCTGAAACTTTTCTAGACTGTTATCAGTCTATCCAGGTATTTAATGATAATGGGTTCCAAACATCCTTCTATCACCTTTTGTCCCCCTAATGGCAGATGGTCAACAATCTAATGGTTTTGTTGCTTATATATACCTGAACAAGTAAAAAACTTCACATGGGAAAAATATGCAGAACTATTCCAAATCCTTATCGCGTGCTTCCGAGTGACTACTTAATGGTAAAATTTAGAATAGAAGAAATTCAAGTATTGGCATCAGCAGTTGCTAACTCCTGACATTCTAGATATTGACTGTCCATTTCATAGCAGATTGAAGCTACAAAGTAACAAAATGTCTCATACAAACCCAATAGTGGTAATGAAACTTGTTGTAAAGGAACCATCCGAAAAACGCAGAAGCAAACAACTCTTGCCCACACCTGTAAAAATAATTGAGTTTAAGATTGAAGTTAATAGCTACACGAAACAAGCTAATTACTCAAACAATTGTCAGCTGAGTTATGAAGGAACAACATGCTGCAGGGTTTGCATTAACACTTTCAAAATTTCATAAGAATTAAAAAGCAGTTAGCAACATGAACATAAAGAAAGAGTGGCGAGTAAAGAGAAATTCTTGCAGCTACTGCAAGTCAAAGAGGCGTAAAACAGGAACTGCTAAAGTGGACAAGCTTTGGCAGACAATATCAAAGGCTACAGTGATCAGAAAGCAACAGTGACATCATGTCCTTGTGACAAATGCAGCAGAAAAGCATAAATAATTTATTTACAAGAGCAAATAAAGAAGACATGCACATTCTTCAGAATTAAAAAACTATAGCCAAAGGTCACGAACTACATCAAATTAACACAACATGAACTGTGTATAACATTTAGGCAGGAGAAAAAGAAATGGGGCCAACTGGTCTTAATAACCACTATTTAAAAAAAACTATTTGAGGCTTGCGCATCAAATCCCGCCTCATGTGAGGCTTTCGTAAAACGTCTTGAATCCCGCCCCTTAAGTGCCACTAGCGAGGCTTACACCTAGACTTAGTGAGGCTAAGCCTCAAGACGATTAAGTTGTTTGCCCGTTTGTCTTGCATTTTCGGAATATTCTATTACTGGCCTTAGCTTTTTGGGCTATTTTATTTTCTTTTACTACTTTCTTTTATGTATGTTTGCAAGCTAAACTATTAGTTTTGTTAATTTGTTTTATTATGGATTTCTTAAGATAGTGTATAATTTATTATGAGCATACTTTTGTACTTTAATATTATTTGAATTGTTTATTAGGCCAACTTGAGGCTTACGCCTCAAAGTGCCTAGAGACAAAAAACCTCAGTACCTTATTAAGCCTTTCTAAACATTGTTAATAACTAGAAGTGAAAATGCAATTTGATATAAAAAATTGTTTTCTGTTCATTGTTGGGAGGATTTTGAAAGGAGAATGTGAAAATTTATTGAAATTGATTCCAAAGAAGTGCATATAGGTGTGCATTGTTCTAAAAGGTCCAGTTACGTAAAATAGAATGCCATAAATAGAACAATGTGAAAAGAATTCATGACAGCAGGCAAAACTGTAAAAGTCACATGTTAATCATATACTATTTCCATAATATAGAAACTTTTCTAACATGAGTTGCCACGTGAACACATGTCAGTTTCCTTTCTGTTTATTTTTCTGGTCCGCAGCAACAATGCAATTTTCTGCTCATTGATCCATTTAATGAGATGTAAAAAACTGTTGCATTTCTATTGCCTCTAACTTACATTTTGTTCTATTTTAGGTTGATGAAAGGGATGACAAAGCCAATGCATTTAAGTATATATCCCAGGAGCTGTAGAGTTTAGGATTACATCACTTAAATTTCTGGTGTCTGCAAGTATGTATATTAACTTTACAACAAAATTCCATACAATGGAAAGCAATGAGAACTTCCATGAGATAGAATGGTGTGAATATTTAAACCAATATAGCTCAGGCCGCCAATTTTGAAATCCAACACCATGATATGCTTTTGCATTTCTTTAAAGAAAAACCCTAGTAAGTTCTTATATTTCCCTCAACAGGTTTATGCAGCCAAAAGATTGATCTTTTAGATTTATTGAATAAAGCATCTATTCTACAGAGCTGCCATGAAAAAGTTCAATCAATGAAATTGCATCTCAAAAAATGACAATAAAATCTTAAATCAAGCAGGTGACACGACTATCTATAAACTTTGTTGTATGGCACAAAGCTCTACCTCATAAAAGATCTCCATACGTTACAGAAATAAATTCAGGAAAAGTAGACCTGTCCACAGATCATAATATTATCACGTCCACAATCAAATGTACCCGTGATAGGCAATCATTTCCAGACGCGTCCACAAAACGAAATACAATCCAATAGATCCCACAAAATTATTGATACATGAAGAAGATAAGAAAAATAGACAGCAGATACAAACCGCTGTCACCAATGAGAAGCAGTTTAATCAAATAATCATAATCAGCTCTAGCCCTGGTTGGTGGAGCTGCCATCTTCACTCTCTTTCTCTCTTTTTATATCTCTGTAAATATGCGTATATACTTATAAATACCACCAATTCGGAACCCTAGATGTTCATCTCTGCAAAAAAAAAAAAAATGTATTTACCAATTAATCGCAATCTATACATCTATATATACGGTAAATGAATACAAATGAGATTTATTTAAATGGGGGGATCTAATTAAAACAACAAATACATAGAAATACTAAGGAGGGGAAAAAGGGGACCCGGGGGTGCAGGTTAGCAAGTCGTCGGCGACATGTGGTAAAGCTGTACACAAATCCAATTGGGATCTCCACAGAGGGTGCGTCTCCCTCTTTACTCTCTCTAAAGTAACCGCGTTTGGTATGTGTATCAGTGTATGTATATACGTATACATACATGAATTCGTATTCGACTCGGTGAAAGTAGACTATTTCTTTCATCAAATGGACAATTTCATTTTTGTTCTATTTTCGGCAGTGGACCGTTTCTCAAGGGTGCCAATTTTCAAAGTTAACACATCTTGTTTACAAAGTCTTTTTCAAATATGGTTAAGTTTTAAAAAATTACTAATAAATAAGTTTTAACATAATTAATTTTTTCAAGTTAAGAGTGCGTTTGATAGAGATTATAAGCAGTTTATAAACTAAAATTGGTTTTGTTTGAGTTGAAATTGTTGACTTTTCATGTTAAAAATAAAATAAAAAAAAATTAAAAGTCAAAATTAAAAAAAATCAAAATGGGTTTTTATCCCTACTAAACGCAGTTAAGTTAAAATAAATAAATTACATATTTTATAATAAAAAAAAATTCTTTTACTTTTTTAAACTTAACCAAACATGCTCTATTCTAAAAAATTTAAATATCCCTCTTTTCAACTAATTTCTCCAATTTTTGTTATCCATTGGACCATGGGTGGAGCCACGTGAGTCGAGCGCCGTGACGCCTACACTGAACTTTTAGAAATTTGTGCATACTTTTAGATGTTAATCTTTCAAAAAATGTTGCGTAATTAAATGACCAAAGAGAGATGAATATAACGTATAATGTGTTCTGCGTGTGTATATATATATATATATCTTACTCTAGAGGAAGGTGAGACAGAGAATGAATATTTTATATTTAAAATTTTATATCTAGTCCTTGAATTTTGAGAAATTAAAAAATAAAGTAATTACATTACTAAATTCCAAACTAAAGTTTATTAATTATCCTTAATATGATAATTGCATAATTTGGGAAGAGGAAACAAAATTGAAGAATACAAAAAATATTTTCAGAGGTTTTGCTCTCGATTTTTTATATTTGTAATGGATTTGATTTTATTTTAAGTTTTTTCTTGTGTTAGTGGGGGATGCAAATTAAGAGTGTGGCTAAGACTTTTACCTTTAACGTGTTGAAGTTATGTCAACATTTTATTTTTGTGCTTAAATCCCGCCCGCACTAGACTAGAATTCTAGCTCCGCCCCTACATTGAACCTATGTATTGAAGAAGGGAAAGTGGCACAAAACACAAACGATTCTTAATATATGGATCCATTGCACAAATCATTTATACTTTTCAAATATTGACAGTTATCCCCTTCACTTATCCATCTAGATCATCTTTTTTAACAGAATCTCTTCACTATTGCCATTAAAAACACGCGTAGATGTCATGTGAAATTAAAAGAAATAAATTTTGATGACAAAATAGTCCATCCAATATCATCAATTATGTGCATGGACTATTTTCGCAGAAATTTAATGGATAAGGGATGATTGCTGCAAAAAATAAAATAAAATAAAGACAAAATGCCCACAAAAATATTTTACATTAAAGACCATTACTACGGCTACATTAATACATTAGGGACTACATTTGCACCATCTCCAAAACGTTTTTATTTCTTCCATCCCAATATACGTGGTGATAAAAACTTCCAATGAAGCTTTGGAACACTACAAGCACTAACTCATCACTTCATAAGCCGTATTACTACAATTCCACCAAAAATAAAGTCAAAAAATCATATCCTCCAAGCAAATCCATTCTCCTCCATCGGTGGAGTTCTTGTATATCTTCATTCCATTCTCTAATAAACGGTTCTTCCTCATCAATCCAAGAAGTATTTCAATAGACTTGGGGTTCATTGGTGGGTCGAACAAAAAAAACAACAACACACATCCACTTAATTCATGTAAAAGTAGAAGAAAATGGTAAATTTAGAAGACAATATATGAAAAAAATTACTAATTTGAACTACTCAAAGCCTTGTCACTCGTTGTTGATGGCATGCCATAAATCGTCTACTAGAGTTCAATTCTATCTACAAAAGTCTTCATCACCATGAGTATTGCACAATTGCATACTGATGCTCTCATTTTGTCTTAGGTGATGGCAGTGAATTTTTCCTTTTAATGACTAAGAGCTTGTTTGAATGAGTTTTGTTAGCAAATTTTGATAACAAGTTAATAAAATGTGTGGTTAAAAAATTAATAAAAGTTGTGAGTTCCATTAAATATGTTGTTACAATTAATTATTGATTTTTTACTACAATTTTTTTGCAAATTTTAATATGAACCAAACAAGCACTAAATATTTTTTAATATCAACTGAAGAAGATCGCTAGAATATTTATTGTTCTTGGTAGCATTCATCCCTTAAAATATATTTGAAAAGTAAAATTTAGTACTTATTTGGTTTAGATTAAAGTAAAGACGATTTAATACTTGTTTGGTTCAAATTAAAGGAAGGACGATTTAGTTTGATTCAGATTTGAAAAGTCAATATTTGAAAAATAAAGATGATTTGTGATGTCAAATTTTAATTAACTCATGAGTGTCTGAATCTCTTGGAATATAGATAAGTAAAAACGAGGTCGATCCCACGAGATCTAGACTATGAGGAAGGTATAATTTAATCCCAATTAACTATTATTCTAGGCTAGTTGAGTCGAAAAGAGTTTTGTTGAGATTGTTAACCGAAAGTCTAATTAAATAAGCTAAATAATGAGATTGAATAATCAAGAAGTGTAAACACCAAGGTTTGGAATCCACCATTGTCTAACTAAGCAATCATCCAATCATTCATTAATTCCCAAAGAAAACACACGACAATCTGAAATCAATCTATTGTCGCCCCTAAAGATTTATCAATTAAGTCCAAAAGCGAAAAATCAAATATAGGCTCCCCTTATGCTTCAAACATAAATCACTTAAGCATTTTTCATATCAAAGAATCAAAGATTACCTAAGCATTCCATGTATCCCAATACGAATAAAGAAGATGAAAATCAAAAGAAATTAATAAAATCTATTTAAGCATCAAGCATGGATTAATTAAACCAATATCTAACTATCAAAAATACATGATATTTAAGATGAAAGAAATTATATTTAATTAATCTAGTTAAGAACGAACCATGAACGTTAAAGCCCTAAAAAGGAATTAAACGAATAATGAAATAATTACTTAATTAAAACAAGGTTTCATCGCTCACCTTGGCTAAAGAAAATTAGAAAAACATAATTAAATTAAAAATACAAGAATTGATAGAACCCAAGCATGGATTGAAGGAGAAAATCTTCAAAAACTCTTGATTGTCGGTCGATTGTCTTTTCTTGTTTTCTTAGTCTTCCCTTGATTCGGCTCCCAAAATCCTCTCCTTTGTTATGAGAATATATCTCCTATTTATACTACCCTAATTGTGCCCCAAAATATCTCCAAAGAATACAAAATTAAATGGGTCAAACATTACCTATCGAAATTAGGGCTAAAAAGGAAAGAAAATAAGAAATAAAAACAGAGAAAAATGCACTGGGCGATCGCCCAGTGCTTTCCCGGGCGATCGCCTGTGCGAAGGCCATTAGGTCTCTGTTGTCATGCAGTTCTTTGGGCGCCGCCCAAGATTAAGTTGGGCGATCGCCCGACTTGTTGTTTCTTTTGCGCTTTGGTCCTTCAATTTTAAGTCTTGATCGTTTAGGTCCTCCATCTCTTCATGACATCAACTTTGGTCCTTCAACTTTACATCATCGCCAGTTTAGTCCCTCAACTTTGCATTATCTCCAGTTTGGTCCCTCAACTCGGGTTGAGTGCAATCGAGTCCTCGACCTTTTGAGATATCTTCTAAGTTATTGCTCTTTTCGCCCAAACTTCTCCAATTGTTCACCAACCACCCAAAACCGAAATAAAACAATAATAAACTAGATTAAGTAGAAAAACAACTATATGACGAAAGTGCATAAACGCACTTATCAATTTGCGCAGTATGATTCATACGTTATGGACATTTTGTGCCATTTTCTCTATTGAAGAATGCATAGTCGAACACATTAAAATAAGAAATGGAAAGATATTGCTCGTTTCAAAATTTCTTGAAAAGCTAATCATAAATTAAAGAGTTACATACAAATGGAAAACTGTGTTCTCCACGGATAAAACCCCGTGAAGCCAAAAACAGTTTCCAATGAATTTCAACCATGAAAGTGTGTTTGAAAATATTTTTAAGTACTTATAAATTAATCAAATATCATTTTTTATGTACACATTTTGTAGAATTCATATTTTGTTTATATTTTTTCATCTACTTATTTTGTAATACTCAAAATTTATAATCTATCCTTAGCCAAAATGTCTAGAATTTGTTTTCGTTTGGACTAAATTTCTTTTCATAATTGAATTTCAATTTCAATTGTTTGTTATTTCGAAGGACATGGAGATTAATAACACGTCTCCTGTTGTTTCTAAAAAGATTTAATTTGAAGTTCAATAATAAAGATTGGGAACTTCTTATTTTCATTCCATTTATTATCAGCCGCTAGCACGACAACTATGCTAATTCATCAATAAACTCGTGAAGATAACATAGAGTAGTTTTTCTTTGTTCACTAACAAGTTCTTCATTTTATTGAGACTAATGTGCAAAGTCGTGCGTAGAGTATCAACGCTATATGCATAATGATGTAGATAATGATAAGAATTCATCGTCTCCTTCGATAAATTCGCGCTAGGATTACACGTAGGAGATTGGACGGGATGGCCACTAAGAGGACTAGTTTTGGCACTCTGGTGCAACACAAATGTCTACTAGTCTCTCTCTGTCCCACAGAGACATATTTCCTTTATTTATTCATTTGTCTCAAATTATAATCCACTTTCTTTATCGAGAGTATAATTGATTCCTTAGTTTGCTAATTTAATCAATATATTAGAAAAAATATAAGTAAAATTTATGATTCCAACAGTAATATTAAAATTTTCTTAATCTGGGTCAAAATTGAAGTAAACCTATTTTGTGGGACGAATGAAATATTTTCACACTCAATACAAAGAATAACATCAAAATAGACAACAAGTATAATACGAAAATGGAGAGGCTATAAACTTTAGAAAAAACCGTCTTAGTGTTTGATAGCAATGAGTGGATATATCTCGAAAATAAATTAAAATTACTTCTAGTTAAGTTTCCATGGATTTTTTTGTTAATTCCGATTCTAAGATTCAACACCAAACATTCAAATTCACATCAATGAAATTCAAAAACAAGTTGCCTCACCACAAGCTCCATAGTAGAATTGCTCATTGATGGTCAGTGTTGATTTATATTCCAGATGTTTAGTCCGGAAGAAAGGGAAAATTGTCCACCCAGCATAACTGCGAAAGTATAAAAAGTTTTTCAGGCCACTGAAAATAAATGTAATAGTTTAACTCAAGAATTAGTATTTACTAGGGATTAAATTCGAGGAGTAAATAAATACTTCAATGAACAAAAAAAGCTCATGTCGAACCAATTCCATGTCAGATGACAAGAAGATAGGGTCCCTTGTTAAGCTGAATGTTCATCACACAAATTGCTCAGATTTAGATACGATGTAAGGAAAAGACATGACAACATATTATTTCTGTAAAATGCAGAGCTTAATACTTAATTTATCAGGTAATAAACAAGTAGAAAAATCGAAGCCATTCTCAAACAAAGCCAATTAGCAGGAACTACTATTGGCTCAGCACCCCTCAAGCAATAACACCTACTTCATGAATCGAGAAGACCATAAGCATCTAGCGTCATTCATTTTATGTGCCTGCATCATTTTTATTTTTATTTTTGCTTCTCTCTTTGTCGACTTTGGTATGTTTGAGAAGCAGCTGGCACTACAGGTTGCTAACGAAAACTTTCTAGCCATGCCAGGAGCAGAAAAGCAGTTACCCCATCAAATAATAATCTAATTTGACAGCTAACAACATGAATACAAGAGTGCTTAACTTTGTTTCAACATCATACAGTAAGCTAATGACTTTGGACGGAAACTACTACAGTTGATTGATGATAATATAGTAAATTGAAGGTATAGAGATCAAAGGACACATCAAAAGAGAAAGAAACTGAACTCACCTCTCGCCAATTCTGGAAGCATATAAATTATTTTTGTAGTTAAAGTAATGATGATGAATTCTCTGTTACTGGATTAGAAAATGAATCGAATTGCATACACCATACATATGAAACAAGGGAGTGTCATAAAAAAACTAGTAATCTTAATTTATGTATGTAGCAACCCCTTTAGATTATATGGATAAATGGTGAAAGATTCAATTTGCATTTCAGATTTAAATATTAACCAACCTCCAGATTTTATAGTCATGCAAGATACCACACTGCATTATTTTGCACTTCAAATTCTTCCTGTAGACAGAATATTCATTTCCCTATATACGAAAGACAAACATTCCCATACACGTTGTGCTCAGTCTCGAAAAGAAGAGTTAAGCACAACCATGTCAACACATGATTTTCAAGATTTTTAAGGCCAAAAACATTATATCAGAGCAAACAGCAATAACAAGCCAAGCAGATCTGCATATGTTAGCACATGGGTAGACAGGAGGCGGAGAAAAGCCTGATCTACACTGGAAAACAAAATGACTGCTCATACCCTAAATGTTAAGACAATCGCTTATCAGATAAACTGACATGAAGTATTTATGCTCAGACATAACTTTCCTGCTCAGTCTCAAAGACAGAGGGACATGTTTAGATTAGCACCTTGTTTTCATATTCTAGTCTTAGACAACGGAACACCTTAATAACATACACGGTTGGGTTTAGAGATAAGGGTTATACCAAACTGAGAACAATTTGAATCAACGGTGGAATCAGCAATAACAAAGGCCAAATCTATTTCAAGAAACAGAGAAAAGGCCATTCAAAGTTCATTAAATATCTAAAACCAGCACTATCAGATAGTTGGATACTGGGACGAATCATAGAAATCTCAATGTTATCACGGAAGCTTTGCTATGTAAACATGTTGGCTTGACATCAAAAAACTCGCAAGCCAGGTTTACAATCCCATTGCAAGATTAATCCCTATTCTACTGATCACTAATGTTGCTGTGCATTACAAAGCTACTCCTAATTTACATAAAAAGTTTCAGCTTGTCAACAAACCATGGATGCAAGTTAAGTGCAAATGTTCTAGAGGCGGGTCCATTTTACAGATCAAATTTGAAAAAGCCCTTTAGCCTAGAGAAAAAGCATAGACATCGTCTAGCTCTGGATCATCTTGGATTGGTTCACTTGCATCATACAGAAGCATCCACACACCTCAAAGAATTAGCATGCAGATATATTGAAGGCTTTAAGCAGTGTAAAGTGTAAACACATTTACACAATCTGGTATATCGAAGTATGAGATTTGGTTCTAGTTACCTCTTAAGTCAAAGCAGTGTCTTTGATAGCCAAGAGAATGCCTCAGAATTATGCAGTTCCTCTCTTTCTTTTTGAATGTAATTCTCCAAGGAAAATGCACTCTCATCGATTTGGTCACTGGACATTGCATCCTCGGCTAATTTTGCGGCCGCAATTTGAGATAGTTGGAAATTTAAGCCAACGTGTTGCAATTTTCTAGCAGTGTCTTCCTCTCCAAGCATCAGAAGGGAAATCAACTGAGATTTGAGTTCACGTTTTGCTCCATCAGCCAGAGACATCCCCTTTATATGCTCTAGCAAAGCCATCTCCTCATCAGGGCTGGTTATTAACAAAATGCATTTCATAAGATTGCAACAATCACAAACTTCAGAACCACAAAAAGGAAGTTCTTGAATTTATATGTACCTTCCAGCACGAATTTTCCCTTTATTTCGCTGACGCCTGTACTCTCTGCCCTTGGTAGATATGCTTGAGCTGAAAGATGCAGTCGAACTTCTTCTTGTCCTGCTCATGAAAGAAAGCCAGTATACAGCTCATATTTATGTCATAAACAAATATTCATGTACACTAAAACTAAATAGTAGCAATTCTTTATGGGCAAGAATCATAGAACACCATTATGTTTTCTGTTTCCTCAGGAGTCTCCCTCCTGTAGTCCAGTTATTATCAAACACTATAGCTTCATAATAACATTCAAACAACCAAATGCAGCTTTTCACCATGCTGTCCAATTTAACCCCTTAATGTACTTTTGACCTCCTCACACTTGTAGCCCCTCCTACCTTTCAAATCAATCCTTGTGGAATTATACTTGTTACAATACACAAACAGTTCCATATAATTCCATTTAGACCGTATAATATATAACATTATAAGAAGCGTAGACACATACTTCAGGACTGCACATAAACATGGATGAGTTTCGATGAATGTGTATCTTTGTTAAGAAGAGATACAAACTCAAGCTTCAATTTGGAACTCATTGGGTGTTCTTTCTTCTTTACTTTTTTCGCCGTGGGTGAGAGGACAGGGCCGTCCTGCTTCCAGGAGATCTGGAGCTTCTACTCTGGTTATGGAATGATTGGAAACTATCTTGGTGAACAATTCAAACATTGGAAAATAAATTATGAAATTAAGCATTATGTTACCAAATTAAACCTCCTCAGCCATAATACACAACTTTGAGCTATAGAGACTAGTAAATTAACACTTTGAATAATTTCATGGCTGATTGGGGTACATTTTTTCGTTTCAAGATCACAGGATAAGCTGTCAGAGAGAACCTATCTTCCAGATTGATGGACAAAAAAATAAATATAACAGCTACAAGCTCAACAGTGCTAAATATGAGAATTTAATAACATATTGATAGGATCTGCACCGGTGGATGGTCTACAGAGACGGCAGCAACGAGATTCCTCTTCAATTGGCAGCAGCAAGTGTTCCCACACCGTGAGAAGATTGTGATGTAGTTACGGATTTGTAGTGAATTTGTATAATTGTATATAAAAGTGAAGATTAGCAAGACTGATATTTATTTGTGTAAATGATAATCACTCACAGTGAATGTATATGGTTTACAGAGACTTCGAGAGCTCTGCTCTCTCCTCCCAACTTACTCAATTTCTAACTGAATGAATAATATTCCCCCTCACTTCTTTTATTTATACCCCCCACCCTTACAATGTAAAGAAAACACGTTTATTACAAAAATACTATTTAAACTAAATGACAACAATTAAACAATCTTGGATTCTTGCTTGACTTTGGCTTCTTTCCCGGCTTCTTTCCTGTTGCTCTTCACTTTGGTTCTGTTAAGGCTCTGTAAACGTAAGCGTGCTAACTTCCTGGTCTCGAGCTCGAGCCGGATTTCCTATCAATACACCCCCAAAACAGCCACCTTGTCCACAAGGTGGAGATCCGGACCAATTACAAATTTAAAATACCATAAAACTGAACAATTTCCTTTACCAAAACTCCATCCACGATCAAAGTAGAAAATGGTATTTCAACACTAATGAGTGTGCTGACTTCCCTACAACCATGAGTATAGCATCCATGAAGACCCCGTAACCGGTTGGGCCTACCGACAAAATTCCCCACTTTTGAAATTTGATTGGAAGAAAATTTTGGGTTGCTCGATGATTAAATTTTTCCAATTCATCACGTACCACCACACGTGTATCACTTTATCTTTGGATCACTGCACTAATTTTTGAAATTGAAGGGGTGAGTTTTGGCATATCGCAATTGGGCTTTCTTTTTAGCCGGATGTATTCTTTGTGGCCTTCTCCAATTAATTCTTTTCCATTTTCCACTTGTTGGCCCAAATCAGTGGTGTGGCCCAAAACCACTGGGTTTAACACTGCACCACAATTATTTACAATCCGCCCATTTACCCCATTCCCTTCCATCACTTCTTCAGCAAGGTTCAATAATGGAGATGCCAACTCCTCCAAACGCCGACGATATTCCTTCACCATGGCTTTTTGTTTCAAAGCCAGAAACTTTTCATAACTCGACCCATCCTGGGATGAACGGAATCTCTCCAACAGCGAGGTCTTCATCTCCCCCCAACGTCTCATTGGCCGATGGCGTTCTTCTCCTCGATACCACTCCAAAGCTTCTCCGTCAAAGCACACCGCAGCCACCTCCAATCGCTCCACCTCCGTCAATAAATTCAAATTGAAATATCTCTCCGCGCGGTAAATCCACCCATCGGGATTTTCACCCGTGAACACCGGCATCTCCAAGCGCCTCTGCCAATGTTCCCAGCGAGGTGGCTCCGTGGAAGGTTCACGGCGACGATCTCTCCTCGTTTCTGGATTTCGAAATTGAGTAGGTGTGTTACTTGATTCCGGTTGTATTCCTTTTCCTTTTTCTTTGTACTCTATCTGGTTGGCCGCTCCCAATTTCTCCAGCAATTGTTCCATTTTGTCAATTATTGAAAGTTTGCCTATCACCTGACCTAAATCCTCCTTTATCGATACCATTTTGTCGCAGCATTCCGCCATACATCTCTTCGATCCGCGCTTCTACTGCTCCCATCCGATTTTCCAATTGTTTCTTCGACGTGGCCATGTGATAGTGGACGGTGCTCTGATACCAATTGATAGGATCTGCACCGGTGGATGGTCTCTGAGAGACGGCGAAGAACGAGATTCCTCTTCAATTGGCGTGAAGAAGTGTTCCCACACCGTGAGAAGATTGTGATGTAGTTACTGATTTGTAGTGAATTTGTATAATTGTATATAGAAGTGAAGATTAGCAAGATTGATATTTATTTGTGTAAATGATAATAACTCACAGTGAATGTATATGGTTTACAGAGACTTCGAGAGCTCTGCTCTCTCCTCCCAACTTACTCAATTTCTAACTGAATGAATAATATTCCCCCTCACTTCTTTTATTTATACCCCCCACCCTTACAATGTAAAGAAAACACGTTTATTACAAAAATACTATTTAAACTAAATGACAACAATTAAACAATCTTGGATTCTTGCTTCAGCTTTGGCTTCTTTCCTGGCTTCTTTCCCTGTTGCTCTTCAGCTTTGGTTCCTGTTGCGTCTGGTGTAAACGTGCCTAACTTCCGGTCTCGAGCTCGAGCTGGATTTCCTATCACATATCTCGTGTAAATCACTAAGGAGCTATGACCTCTCCTCCAAAAAAAGAAGTAAACTTATACCAGTCCCATATCGTCCTCATGGTGAAGTAATTTAAAGCCGTATCATAGAGATTATTTCTGAAATAGACTCTTGGTCAACACAGCAAAAAGAAACAACAGGAAGAAATTGTGCGTAGCCATCATAGTGGTTCCAGAAAACAATAGAAGTCTGTCTCTACCCAATCCACCAAAGAGCCAAGAATGAAATGCGATCACAGAACTGTCCTTTTTCCTCGCCAAACTTACTAACCCCAGGTATCTGCTGGTCTCTTCTGTGAACCTACACTCCCAACACTACCAAAACCCAGGACACTACCAGATAGATACTTGCTATGGTATGGTGCAAAGTAATGGCACTTGAAGGATGTAAAAAAGTGGTAGATCCCTACGAGTCACAAACATGGAAGAAAATCTCTCAGCACATCATAACACCCCTACCCCAAAAGAAAAAGGACTCCACTAAAAATATTGATAGATATCTACAGAATTAAGTGCTTCAGAAAAAATCTACCCGCGCTAATTGATGAGAACTAGCATAAACAATTAAACAATACTAATATTCAGGTGATAGATCAGTAAATGAAGCTTTGCTCTAAGTAACACAAATGCCTTTCCATATGTCATGACGTCCTATATTTCCTTCTAGAAGAGGGATGGAGTTGAGAGGTAGTAATGGGACAAGAGCCAGACAAAAGGGAAACAAATTCTATCATAGTGACAATATCAGCTGTGAGAGCAATTGGTTATAAATAATGTTCTTATGAAAAAGTCTCTAGATGCCAGACATAAAGAGCAAACTGGGGAATATCAATGTCCATAGGGAAAAATTGGCAAACAACTCTAG
Source organism: Forsythia suspensa (assembly GCA_023638005.1). Lineage (NCBI taxonomy): Eukaryota > Viridiplantae > Streptophyta > Magnoliopsida > Lamiales > Oleaceae > Forsythia > Forsythia suspensa. The sequence goes on from CM042666.1 coordinate 35,336,704, forward strand.
CTAAGAAAAAGGAAGTACCTGAGGACAAATGCATATAAAAAGAAGGCATAACGAAGCATGACCAAGTACAGATACAAAAACATACCCAGTGGTATATGCACTCATTCCACTGAAACTACTGCTAGCTTGCGAGGCAATTTCATCATCAAGTTCGCTAACCGATCTCTCGTCCGATTGGATCTTTGCCGCAAGCAATAATCTTCTTTGGCGAACTGCTAGATAGCGAGTCAAGTACTTGCCAACTTTCTCCAGTCCTTCATCGTATTCACAAATAAGTATGCTTGCACACTCAAGAGAAGCATTTTTCACTTCTGAAATGAGATCATCTCTCCTGTGCAAGAAAGAAATCCTCAGAGCCTCTTCCCAATCCCTTGCGCAGACCAATAGGCTAATAGTATTGTTAAGATCACTGCAGTACTCCAAGGCTATTTTGGCAGCATCCCCTGGTTTACCAAGCGCCTGAAGTTCCTCACAGAGCTCATGTGCCAGCTGCAAAATTTCATCTTTTCCAAGTTTAATGAGACCAGCAACTGTCAAAACCCCCTTCCAATTCCCACAAGCACGATAAGCCTTTAAAGCTTTTTCTAAACAGAAACAACGCAAATAAGCCGTAGCAGCATCCTCAAAGCACTTTGTGGAACTAAGGTGATCTCCCCATGCTTCAAGAACTTGCCGTCTCATATGAGGATCACCAATCAGCTGAAGTCCCAATGGAAAAAGTTTGGGGTTATTCTTCATCAGGTTCATAGAATCTTCGTAGTAAGCAGCTCCTGCAGACATAATGTGCCTGAGAGCACGTTCATACCTTTGCAGTTTAAGGTCTATGTTATATTGCATCAGAACTGTTGGCATACATTCCAATTCCTGGAGAAATGGAAGAAATTCTTTTGGATCCTTTTGGGAATTCAATGCAACAATAGCTGCAAGATTCAAATCATAAAGTCCTAAAGCAGCTTCAAAGACAGCATCTGAATCAGACAACCATAAGAGATGCTTCAGAGATTCCTCGGCAGAAGGATAGTACACTCTCAGGGTATCATCTGTTTCAGAGAGCTCCCTATCTCGGATAACCTTTATTCTTCCCAAAGCTTCCTCCAGAGCTGGGGGATCATTTCGAGCTAAAGTAGTCAAAATGCAGAGCTCCCTCGCAGGACTTTCCTCAATTTGCTCTTCAAGAGCCTTACGTATAGCCATCAGGACAGAAGAGACTTTGTTGTTACCATCCAAACCCTTGGGTCCACCACATCCTACAGATTTATCTTCCTTTATGCAAGGTAGGGACATACAATTTTTGTACAGTATCTCCATGACATCTTCATTCTTCAAGGCACAAACAAACTCAGTTATATAGCTCAGGTTATTAACCTGTTTCACAAACTCTGCAGCTGACTGAAGAAAGGCTTGCCAACCACAATGGTCGACAATAACATTAAAATCCATTCTATGCCGCCGTACCATGAACAATGCATCTCTAAAACGCCTTTGGACCAGAGCATTGACAATTGATGTCAGGACTAATTTCCTTGGATAGACACATTCAAGATTTCCTCGAGTTGTTTGTATTATGACAGCAGACTCATCTTCATGAAGGACACCAACAACCTGCGCCCCCTTTTCCCATATATTTATACAATTTTTTTCATTCTCACCCTTACCTTTCTTCGTAACAGGCAGGAAATTCTCATATTTCTCTTCTAATTGTCCATGCAAGATATCATCAATGTCAACAATAAATAATAGATCCTGTTTACTCACAAGCACCAAATGGGTCATCCTTTTGCCAGCAGAATTAGAGTAAACTGAAAAACTACTACAGTTGTTACATATTATCATTCCCTTAAGATGCAACCTGCCATTGTCATCAAGCCCAAAAAGTAAATCTTTTTCTTGCTCATTATAAACTTCAATTGGAGCAATGACCATCAATGGGCAGGATGCTAAGAAACCCATGTCATCACATCTCTGAAGAGTATCTCCTTTGTTCGCACCCAATTTTGACATATACTTAAATACTTTTCCACCATCAAATTGAACAAATGCTGAATATCTATTAAATGGTTTAGGGGCCATACCAATTACTATCCGTTCAAGATAGATTTGATTGGAAACATTCCCGTGCCAGCCCGAACATGTCATCGAACCAGGAATGTGATTTTCAGAACAAGTAAGCTCAAATTCTAGCAAGTAATACCCAGCAGGCCAATCCTTGTTACAATCTGTTCCCTTAGTGCAATTACTATGACCAAAACCAAAATGAGAAACACTAAGAAGCACATGTGAATCCAACCACGCAAGATGTATAAAAGATCCAAAACCTGTATCAGAGGACAAAACCTCAACTTTAAATTCTTTGCCTTCTAGCTCATCCCACTGATCAGGAAGAGGAAGCTCTACTATACACAAACTTCCATCTGACAGAGATGCAGCTAGATGATTTTTAGAAACCTTAGAACATAGAGCCATATCCCGAACAGCGGCAGGAAATTCCAAGTTAAAAAAATACATAGGAGGTGGCATCAAGGATAAAGAAAGTGGGGTTATTAGTATCTTCGAGCCATCAATGACAAATGCTGTTGAGTTATCCATGACAGCTGTAACCCAGAAAAACTTGTAAGTTGTAATTTGGCCATGAAAAGTCCAACAAATCAACTGTAACGGCTTCGTTGGATCCCACATGAACTTGACCATATCCTGCTTTAAATATCTGATCTCTTGCTTTAAGTACCAATGATAATTACTGAAGAACCAAATCTTGATGGTGTCAAATGTTTCACCTCTGACGATGGCAGCAAGAAGCTCTGAGTTACAGTTAAACTTAAGAGTTTCTATGGTCACATCAGTTCCTTCATTGATGCTGAATGAGCTTCTTTCTAAACCGTTTCTCTCAAAGAAAGCTATGGATGGACATTGCTTCTCTTCCTTTCGATCATAAGCGGCGGCAATTCTTGCTCCACTTGGCATCCAATCTACAACTGATCCCATAAAGGGCTTTGATTCTGAGACAGAATGGAGTGTCCCTGAATCGCGTTCCCAAACTTTAATCTTCTTACTCAAGGGAAAAGGATCGTGCACCTTGCTCAATGTCACAAAGAATTTCCCATCCCCTCTCCATGAAATGGGACTTCCAAATGAATAATTAGAAGAAAATGTCAATTCCTATAAAAAAAAAACAGATCAATATAATGACTCATTAAACAATTATACGAAACAGTAAAAACTCAATTTTTACCATGCTATTGTTACAGTATTTGAAACTAGCTGTCTTTCAAACAAGTGATATTTACTCGCTTGGAAAGAAGAAAAAAAGCATTATTTCTTTTATGTAAATGAAGAGACTTCTTTCTTTACTATGCTAAATTGAGCACAATTTCATTTACATGAAATTATTCGCAATACAGCTAAAAATATACGTAATTGCACACGCATAGATGCGACACAACTGGGACATGCTGACACGCGATTTTTCGAAAAAGTAGGACAAAGACACGTCAATTTAAATTCTTCACAATTTTAAATACATATATTATATCTTTTTCTTTATAATTTTTAATACAGGACACAACACGTGGCATGTCACACACTTGTCCGAGGGGTGTCTCTAAAGTATCTCTCTAGTGTTGGTAATTTAAAAAATATATAAAAAAATGGGACAATGGCACATTGCTTGTTGGATACATGTCCTTGAGTGTCCAAGGAGTGTCAGGACCCGACACGTGTCGGACACGGACACGGACACGCCGCCCTAGTAAGAGTGTACATGCATCATTATATGACCAAGGCAGACCTTCACCAACATACTCATAATCAATGACATTTCAGCCTACAGTGTGTTCCAGGGCCAGAAAGGTTTCAAAGTTTACACGACCGATGAACATGGTGAATCTTTAACATTTTTTCCCAATCTTCAATGTCTTCGGTCAACATAATTATTTGGGAGTGATTCTTTCCAGACAATGAAATATTCACACCCTATCCAGAAATAGATAAAAATAATGCCATCTGAATTCCACCAATTAGAACAAAGATGGTCCGACTACCTCTTTCTATCTCACTCCCTTATCAATAGTTGAAAGTCCGCTGTTCTGGTGCAGTCCTGAATCCAATAACATTTTCCATTGAAAAATGATTTTTCTTACAAGGTCAAGGCATTTACCTGGACTTTGATTCTTAAGAAAATAGAAAATGATTACCAGTTAGAAGAGCGGGGATCCTACAACGATTTATTTTTGGATACTTATGGTACATGTCAGAAATTGGGAAATGTTAAAAACACATTCTCCATAATTCTTAAATTGAACATTTTCTAGGGAGATTTTGTTGGAGACTATCTTTGATCTTTGGAGAACAAGTTTTTCAGTCTGAAAGTGAATTTTTTGATACACACATTTCAAGTTTAAGAGGTGCAAGAAAGCACAAGTCCTATATAGCTCTCTTGGTTACGACTGTTATTTCTTAATGCCAAATGTTTACCAGAATCTTTCTTCCCTCTTGGCGAAGGGTGCATGCTGTTTTACCAGTTCAAGTTGACAGTTCTGGTATGTTTGCACACCGAGTCACCGGTTCACCAAAAACCATCCATGACGAGCCTGGTATGTTTGCAAACCGGGTCACTGATTAACCAAAAACCAGCCAAGGTTTGAAAGGTCTGGTATGTTTGCAAACTGATCTAATAGAGCCACCTGTACTGACCTGATACCATGTCATCGGTCTTCCAGTTCGACTACCCAAGCCAGTCCAGATTTTTACCTACGGCACAATTAACTACCTGTGCACCGAACAGTTCAAATGTGGGTTCAACACATTCTGGATTGGATAATTACACCGTACAATTTGTCCAAAAGCACACACCATAAAGACATTAAGGGTTCGTAGAAATTTAAAGAGATTTGAAAAGCATGTTAACAGACTGGGGAATACGGTGAGAAGTCCTTACGTACGTGAACATCCTCAGGTAGATCATCAAGGGCTATCTCATATAATACGTCCCAATCAAGAGTCATCACTAGAACCTGCCCAAAACCAGTAATTATACCAAGCAGATCTCCATCTGGGCTTGGTGAGATGCACTTTACACCACCTTCCACTCGGCCAACAATCTCTGTTGCATTATCATCCACATTATAAAGTAACAGAAGTCCAAAAGAAGTTCCAATGATCAAGGCTTCCTTTTCCATGAGATATTCCAAGGAAGTAATGAAATCTCCACTTTCTAAATCAATGAGCTGAACAAAAGCAGGTAACAAGGTTTTACTCCATGCTCCTTCAATCTGGTTTAAGTCACAACCAACTCGTTAGAAAGAGAAAGAAAGAAAGAAAGAAAGAGAGGAAAACACTAATGCATAACCATCCAAGAACTATTTAATACTATCAGTATAACAGTATGGGCAACTTCAGATAAAAATGTCTGACATTTGCTAGTTCACTCCGAAATTTTCATCAAAAATGAATCTCTGTGAAGTTTTAAATCTTCTCATTTTTCATTTTTCATTTCTCATTAGATTGTTTAGATACCAAGTTTATGCAGCATGGTTTTGGCCATTACTATCCCATAACCCATATCAATAGCCATAATTAAAGAGAACCGATGCAGCATGTAAAGCACATCTATGACAAGTTCAAACTCAAATGAGACTGTTCCACCATTCAATTGACCAACCTAAGTTTATAAAGTCTGTCCAAACATTTAACATTTTGCTCACTTGAAAGTAAAAAAAAAAGTAAGTTATCCAAAGACGTTGAGAGAGAAAAAGTTAACTTTAGTTTTTTTTTTAGGCTTAGCTAAACATGCTCCATTACAATCATAAAATCAAACGCTTCCGATTTATTTTGTTAAGATGAATAAGCATAGAAATGCAAGGAGACAAACACCTATAAAATGGAGAATTAAAAGTCATGTTTCTTACTTGAGGTGAAGGAATTTGAGTGGCGTATATAAAGTTGGCGGAGGAGGAGAAAAAAAGGCGGTTGCGCTCCATGTCCATAGCCAATAACTGGAGGACTTCTTCTCCATCCTCGGACTGTAACTGCAGCGTCGATGACACCTCCCATGATAACTTGAGATTGTTCATTCCTATCTTTTTATCAATTTATGCTACAAATCAGTAAAAGTTGATTCCGATTCCGAAATTGTGTGTATGTGTACTGGAACCCTAAATTTCTCCGTCGAGGATTTTGCGGGGTTTAACTTCAAATGGAGGGGGCAGCGGACAGAGGGAAGTGTTGTTATTGTTAACGGTTACCCTAATCTATGGTTAGCGCCGTACGTTTTAGTTTTTAGTGTGATTTTTTTCCTCTTCAAAGGGGAAAAATTTTTGAGATTGACCCAACTAACGATAAAATGAAAACTTTAAGGGTGTGCTTTGGGAGTTTTTTTTTTTTATTTTATGATTTTGACTTATTTTAGATACTATCGTTTATGAAAAGTTGAAAAATCGGTATTTATTAGTTTTTTGGAGTATTGAATTTGAACATTTTTTTCAAAATCGATGTACTATAATTTAGATTGTATGTCCCAACATCTAAATCGGTAGTTTTTTGCTATTTTCTTTCAATTTTATCTTTTCTCAAAAAAATATTTTTAAAACTAATCTAAATTTAATATTTGTAAAAATAAAAGAACATATGCAAAACAAAAAATACATTGCAAAACATATGCAACATATTTTTGTTCAAATGTACTTGTTGTCAATGAAATATATTTTTGTCTATTTTTATCAACCATAAGTGATAAGTGCGAGTTTTGTACTTATTCATTTGTGAGTTTTGTCAAGTAGTTTATTATTTAATTATATTATTTTATTCGTTTAGGTTAAAACTCGAGTGTAAAATCAAAGATTTAACTGAAAATTGTATTTATTTTGGCCACCAAAATCAATGATTTGAGAGATCAAAGTGTAAAGAAGTAAAAACTTGGAGGACCTAAGCTTCAATTTTTGGAGAATTTAACTGAAAGGTAATTAAAATTTGGGGACCAAAGTGTAAAGATATAAAAATATTAAGGACCTAAGATGTAATTTTTGGAAGACTAAACTGAAAGATAATTAAAATTATCGAGACTAAATTGAATATTACATAAAGTACAAAGGACTATCATAAAATAAATAATTGTCTATTGTGTGTCTCGATGTCAAATTTTAATTAACTCGCAAGTTGTATTTAATCTACCTGGAATATAGATAAGTAAAACGAGGTCGATCCCACGTAGATCTGCTATGAGGAAGGTGTAATTTAATCCAAATTAACTGTTATTCTGCGCTAGTTCAACAAAGAGAGTTTTGTTGAAATCATTTAATTTAAAGAATAGCTAATTATGCGAAAATAATGAGATTGAATAATCAAGAAGTGTAAAACACCAAGGTTTCGAATCCACCATTGTCTAACTTAGCAATCATCTAATCATTCATTAATTCCCAAAAGAAAACACATACGACAACACGAAATCAATCTATTGTCGTCCCTAAAGATTTATCAATTAAGTCCAAAAGAAGAGAATCAAATGTAGGCTCCCTTATGCTTCAAACATAAATTACTTAAGCTGTTTCATATCAAATTCCATTGAAAGAAGACAAAGAATCAAAGATTACCTAAGCATTCTATGTATCTCAATAAGAATAAAAGAAGATGAAAAATCAAAAGCAATTAATAAAACTTACTTAAGCATCACGCATGGATTAATTAAACCAATATCAAACTATCAAAAATACATGATATTTAAGATGAAAGAAATTATGTTTAATTAATCTAGTTAAGAACGAACCATGAACGTTAAAGCCCTAAAAGGAATTAAACGAATAATGAAATAATTACTCAATTAAAACAAGGTTTCATCGCTCTACCTTGGCTAAAGAAAACTAGAAGAACATAATTAAACTAGAAAAACAATAATTGATAAAACCCGGCATGGATTGAAGAAGAAGAAATCTTCAAGAAGTCTTGATAGTCGAGGAGGTCTTGTTCTCTTATTCTCTTCCGCCTTCTCTTGATTTGCTCCCCAAAAATCCAACCCTTGATATGAGAATATAACTCATATTTATATTGCTACCCTAGTTGTGCCCCAAAATATCCCAAAAGATTACAAATTTCGCTGGGCCAGAGTTAGGAAAAGAAATTAGAACTAAAAAAAAAGAAAATCAAAAAATACAAAATCAGACGAAATTGGCACGGAGATCGCCCAAGGCCATTCCCAAGCGATCGCCTGTGCATGTTTTTGCTCTCTGCTGGCGAAAAATTGTACTGGGCGCTCGCCCAAATATAATCCTCGGCGATCGCCCACTTATTTTCCTGGCGGCTAATTTTCAAACGGCCATAACTTCTTGTAGGAAACTCCAAATTGAGATCTGTAAAAGTGTTGGACTCAGTAATTCCATTATCTTTCCAATGGTATATCATTTGCATTGTGGAGATTTTAATATCAAAAGTTGTACTCTAATTTCTCCACATGCTTGGTAGGTAGTTTCCCAATTCGGTTCTTTGGCTTTCCGGTGTTTGATCCATTGATTAAACTCTTCGTTGTCACTCCAAAACACCTTAAACTTATTGATTTTCCCTTCTTCCTCATCCTCAAATGTTTGGCTCTTGAAATTCACTTCAAAACTCAACTTACTCGCCGATTTCGCCAAATTATTGCTCTTTTCGTCCATTCTTCTCCAATTGTTCACAAACGCGTCCAAAACCGAAATAGAACAATAATATACTAGATAAGTAGAAAATCAACTATATGACGACATAAAAATTAATTCAATGTCAAAATAAGTGCATAAAACGCACTTATCAAACACCCATTAACTAAACCTTTGTTCGTCCCCGAACAAAAAAAAAAAACTAAAATATAATTTAAACTACTAATTGAATCAACGAAAAAATTAGTCAATGCTAAATTCCTTACCATACGCCTCAAGTTCAAAAATAAAGCAACACTATTAGAAGGATATCAAACAACAACATAAAAATTTTCACTTATCCGATGCTCGACCTTGTATGAGTGTGTGAATAGCCAAACATTAAACTCATACATGTATTAGACCATGACCAATATTGTGTGGTTGATATTTTAGCAATCCCAAACCCTTTGTAGTCATTTATTCCTTACACCTCTCGTAGTTATCACACTTCTAAAGCTTTTCTCTCAAATCCCGAGGTGTTCTAGCGAAGTTGGTTTCTATTGATCATTACAATGCTCTTTCTTTTCAACAAAAGTGGTAAAACTTAGCACTTGTATTCTCGAGAATTAGAATGGTTAGAAATTTCTAAATTCTCATCTTCGCCTCTAAGGTTCTAATCTAGCAATCCTTCCCGAGCACTTCTACTCTTTTATTTATTCAACTCCTCATTAATGATCTTACATCATGTGCAATACTTCTCTTTCACTAGCTTTCAGTGTGACCTCTTGTAACGAGCTTTGGGTCGATGACTCCCAAGTCGATGACCATAGGGCACCAGTTTGAAAATACCCTAGCGGCACTTAATTGCCCAAGTCCCACAGTGCTAATAGAGAAGTGAAGATGTAGATTTATAAATGTCGCTCTCTTTTTTTTTTCTTGTTTTAGATACAGGACTCATGTAGCGAGCTTTGGGCCGATGACTCCCAAGTCGATGACCATAGGGCACTGTGTTTTAAGATACCCTAACAGCTTAATTGCTCGAGTCGATATTTCATTTAATTTTATCACCATGAGTAGTGCTCAGCTTAGATTCCTTGACTATAACCCATTCAACCAAAGATGAGACTCGAAAACCCAAACCATCAAAAGTCTTAGAACAAAAGTAGTAACTTTAACACCCCAAACCGTTCTCAAAATAGTTTAGTCACTAGCTCTAAGAATGTAGGAACGAACTTTTTTTTTTATCATGATACTCAATCAATAATATCAACACAAACACTCAAGTCATGTCTCCAATAAACGATAAGTCAATAGTGGCTATGTGCTTCCTTAATCGGGTCTAACATAGATAAGTAATCGATAAAAGAATGAGTTCAAGTGTTGTCTAATAGTCGACTAAAATGTGCTCAATTTTGAACATATATCATCATTGGCGGCAAGATATTCAACAAGAATTAGAAATTTTTTTTTTTTTTCAAAAGTATTTCATTATGGAGACAAGAGTGATAAGCAAATTCAAAAGTACTAAAGTAACATGATACTTTATAACCCACCCCAAAACAAAACCTTACATTGTCCTCAATGTAAGCATAAAATAAAGCAAAGAGAATGAGGGAGAAGATCGCCATACTCCCGCAGAGATGTGGAGAAGAAGGATCCGCTTAGTATGTAGTGGACTCGAGAAAATAGTACCGGACCCTTGGTCAAAAGATGATTGCCTAGATATTGTCCAAGCGGCTCGCACAAGTAGGACATCCTCGCGCATGACATGGTGAGGCTTAAAATGCATTAAACAAAAATAAAAATAGAAACTAATGAATTATTAAATCTATCTAAAACTACGACATATAAAGCAAGTAAATAAAGGGTTAGAAAATGGGTTGCCTCCCATTAAGCGCTTATTTATAGTCATTAGCTTGACGTATTGTCCGTTGCCTTTACGGCACTCTGAATAATGCTTTGGAGGACCCGCTTTGCTTGCACCTATTGACTTTGCACTCGTTGGAAGTGGCTCAATTGTCTCTGCTTTCATTCGGTTGTACCCATGACAAGTGCGAGATCCAAACAAAATATTCACCTCTTCTACACCACTATCAACATCAAAATAAGAACCCAAATGAGTTAAGCACATGTTTAACGATCATCACAATTAGTGTAAGCAAGACAATCATCATCTAATGCTTCTATCATGTCCACATCAACAACATCCTCATTATCATGTGGTAGCCTGCTGACATTAAAAATATTCATTCTCATTGTCATGTTGCCAAAGGATAGTTGCATAACTCCATTCCCGCAATTAATGATAGCATTAGATGTTGCCGTAAAAGACGACCAAAAATTACAGAATATGTTTTGTAGAGTCTCGCATCGGTTGAGTATCAAGTACAACAAAATCAACAGAAAATAAAACTTGTCAACCTGTATCAAAACATCCTCTACAATTCCTGGGTACTTTCACGAGATCTATCGCCAAGTTGTAAAATCATAGATGTTGGTTTTAACTCGCCTAGTCCAAGTTGCATATACACGTAATAAGGAAGAAGATTAACACAAGCTCCTAAATCTAGCAAAGCTTTCTCAATTTTATGGTTTCCTAAGATGCATGAGATAATAGAACAACCTCGGATCTTTAAATTTCTGAGGAGTGTTGCTTTGAATTATAGAGCTAACTTGTTCGCTTAAAATGCCTTTTTGCGCATATGTAGTTGTCTCTTAGTTGTACATAGATCTTTCAAGAATTTAGCATAGGCGTGTGTACTTGCTTAATAGAATCAAGTAAAGGAATATTCACACTTACCGCTTGAAGATTTCCATCATATCATTGATAGAATTACCTTGCTTTACCTTTGTGAGCCTCTCGAGGATATGGGGCTTTTGAATGTAAGATGGCTCATTGTCCTCTTTGGGAGCTTCTTGATTGAATCATCGCTTGAACAAGACTGGAGAAAGTGGTTGAGAAGTGGTTTGCTTTGAGATGTCCACTTTGTTGTCAAACGCTTTTCCACATCGCAAAGTCATGATTGATTTAGCCTCTTCATGTTGCACTCCTTTAGGATTAGGAAATGGTCGACTAGGAAACTTTCTTTTCTCAATGGTTGTTGCCAACCGTTGGACCTGATGAAGCAAGTTGTCCCATCATGTTTTCAAGATTGGAGATGGATTGTGCTCGAGAGTTCTGGTCGGCGCGCTTCATTTCATTCTTAAACTCAAGAATTGTGTGATTCTCGATGCTCTAATGCAGCTTGTGTAGCTTTTGTCAAGTTATGAATTGCTTCCTCCCATGGTTTTAGCCGTGAAAAATTGTGATTGAATTGTTGAGTAGCTCACTTGGGGCTTGACCCGCTATATCATTCCGTTGAAACCCCGTGACCAAGAGAAATTGGGGTGGTCCTCCAACCCGGGTTATAGGTGTTGGAGTGAGGATTGTAAAGAGGTTTCCTCATCATGTTGAGGGCATTAGCTTGCTCAAGACCGCTTCGGTTCTCAGGGACTATTGGGTCACAAAGAGGTCAATTTGCGAGATGTCCTCTATCATGCATTTGACTTCTTTGATTTCGAGCTAGGTTCATCGCTGCGAATTTCATAGATACCCCTTTTCTTAGGTTCGGGTTCTAGAGGATCGGCTCATTGCTGAATTGTCACTGCTTTACGAAAGAAGCTCCAAATCTCCGTAGCATTTTTAGACATCGCCTCTCCACCACTTGTGGCCATCAACCACTCTTGAATGTGTGACAAGAGACCCTCCAAAAATATTGGCATAAATGCCATTTTTCATACCCATGATGTGGACATTTCATAAGAAGCCCGTTGAATCTCTCCCAAGTTTCATAAAATGGTTCTTCGCCTCTTTGCACGAACTCGAAATTTCCTCATGAATAGCATTAGTTTTGTGAACAGAAAGTATTTATTCAAAAATTTAGCAACCATTTGTTCCCAAGATGTAATACTATTTGCGGGCAAAATGTATTAAACCAAGATCTAGATCTATCTTTCGTAGAAAAAGGAAATAGACTAAGTTTAACATTATCGTGGAAACATTCTCATATTTAAATGTTTCACATACAAACATAAAAGTCAATCAAATGATTATAAGGTTCTTCACTATCTAAACCATAGAAAGATGGAAGACAGCTACACACCTCGGTTTAAGCTCAAAATTCCTAGTCGCGACTTGAGGGTATTGTACGCATGAGGTGCTCAAGTTAGCTAATGGACTAAAATAGTCCCCGAAAGGTCTCTCCTCAATTTCATCCCCCATAACTACTATTGCTTGGTTCCTTCAATTTTATCTAGATTAGTGGCTCGCCTTTGTTGGTGAAAAGTCCTTTCAATTTCACTATCTAGATGTTCTAGCTTAAGTTCTAGAGATCTACGACCAAGCATGCACAATGAAGATTATTGATTTTTGAAATTTTTTTTTTTAAAATAAAAAATAAAAATGAAAATAAAATAAATTAAATAAAATCCTAAATTATAACTAGTCAAGAATAAAATTAACTAAGATTAGATTAACCTTCAGACGCAACACTGCAAGAACGGCGCCAAAAACTTGATGTCAAATTTTAATTAACTCGCAAGTGTACGTGTCTCACTCTTGGAATATAGATAAGTAAAAACGAGGTCGATCCCACAGAGACTGCTATGAGGAAGGTGTAATTTAATCCAAATTAACTGTTATTCTAGGCTAGTTCAGTTGAAGAGAGTTTTGTTGAAATCATTTAATTTAAAGAATAGCTAATTATGCGAAAATAATGAGATTGAATAATCAAGAAGTGTAAAACACCAAGGTTTCGGAATCCACCATTGTCTAACTTAGCAATCATCTAATCATTCATTAATTCCCAAAGAAAACACATACGACAACACGAAATCAATCTATTGTCGTCCCTAAAGATTTATCAATTAAGTCCAAAAGAAGAGAATCAAATGTAGGCTCCCCTTATGCTTCAAACATAAATTACTTAAGCATGTTTCATATCAAATTCCATTGAAAGAAGACAAAGAATCAAAGATTACCTAAGCATTCTATGTATCCCAATAAGAATAAAAGAAGATGAAAAATCAAAAGCAATTAATAAAACTTACTTAAGCATCAAGCATGGATTAATTAAACCAATATCAAACTATCAAAAATACATGATATTTAAGATGAAAGAAATTATGTTTAATTAATCTAGTTAAGAACGAACCATGAACGTTAAAGCCCTAAAAAGGAATTAAACGAATAATGAAATAATTACTCAATTAAAACAAGGTTTCATCGCTCACCTTGGCTAAAGAAAACTAGAAGAACATAATTAAACTAGAAAACAATAATTGATAAAACCCGGCATGGATTGAAGAAGAAGAAATCTTCGAAGAAGTCTTGATAGTCGAGGAGGTCTTGTTCTCTTATTCTCTTCCGTCTTCTCTTGATTTGCTCCCCCAAAAATCCAACCCTTGATATGAGAATATAACTCATATTTATACTACCCTAGTTGTGCCCCAAAATATCCCAAAAGATTACAAATTTCGTGGGCCAAGAGTTAGGAAAAGAAATTAGAACTAAAAAAAAAAGAAAATCAAAAAATACAAAATCAGACGAAATTGGCCTCGGGAGATCGCCCGGCCATTCCCAAGCGATCGCCTGCATGTTTTTTGTCTCTGTTGGCGAAAAAAATTGTATCAAGCGATCGCCCAAATTATTTTTCCTCCGGCGGCTAATTTTCAAACGGCCATAACTTCTTGTAGGAAACTCCAAATTGAGATCCGTAAAAAGTGTTGGACTCGTAATTCCATTATCTTTCCAATGGTATATCATTTGCATTGTGGAGATTTTAATATCAAAAGTTGTACTCTAATTTCTCCACATGCTTCGGTAGGTAGTTTCCCAATTCGGTTCTTTGGCTTTCCGGTGTTTGATCCATTGATTAAACTCTTCGTTGTCACTCCAAAACACCTTAAACTTATTGATTTTCCCTTCTTCCTCATCCTCAAATGTTTGGCTCTTGAAATTCACTTCAAAAACTCAACTTACTCGTCGATTTCGCCAAATTATTGCTCTTTTCGTCCATTCTTCTCCAATTGTTCACAAACGCGTCCAAAACTGAAATAGAACAATAATATACTAGATAAGTAGAAAATCAACTATATGACGACATAAAAGATTAATTCAAATGCCAAAATAAGTGCATAAAACGCACTTATCGGTGTCACGTCAGCACTTAACAGTGTCAAGTGTCACGTCACTATTTCAAGTTGAGAACTTAACGAATGACTGTTTGAGAAATGATTATATACTTTAGTGATCAGCGCTACAATCTTTGAACTTCATTGACCGTTTTAAAATGTTAAGGTAACTTCACTAACCGTTAGTGAAATTAACCCAATTTTGTAATATTAAACCAATTTATTGTGTTTATATTTAACATGAGATAAAAAAAAAATTTAATCTACGAATTATGTGTTCTTTATTTTTTAATTGAATATGTTGACGTCAAATTCCGTATCGACCACGTGTCAACAGATCTCCAGTCACTCTTCTATCAATATGTATGTTACATGCACACTAGGACGATCGTTAGACACCAAGATCACCGAGAAAAAAGGGTCGGCGATCGTTGGTAGTCCGAAGATCAAGTCAACTGTCGGTATATAAAATAATATACGGGGAATGTAGAAATTGGGTGTGGGATGGACAAGCAGGAAGAGATTTGAGCAAAGTTTATTAGTGAAAATAATACGTAAAAAGTGCGTACTTTGGAATAACCATAGGCGTTGTATTTATAGCACAATATTTCTAACTGATTTAGGAAAACAATCAATTAGAAATTTGATTGGACTATCTTTCCTTATGGGATAGGGATGATCAGTTGTCAATACAATCTCCTAGATTTCGGTCTTTATTTGAATTGTTCACGTTGCCTAATTCTTAGGAGATTGCGGTTTGATTTCTTTGTGAGGATCTTTTTACCAATCTAACACAATCTTTCTTTAATTACCTCTATGATTATCCTAAAATATCAGACTGCCTATGGATTACGAGAATACAAAGACCAGCGAAGCGCTCCAGATTGGCCAGAAATGTCAATACCCTTCATGGGCTTCGGTGTGATGGATTCAAGAGTGCTAAGGTGTTCGATGGGCCTCCCAGGCCTTCTAAGAATTTATGAGGCCCTTGTTGGGCTTCCGAGACCTTTGCTGGGCTTTTGATGACGTGGAGGCCTTACCAATGTGGTAACAATAGTCCCCCAAGTCCAAGCCTATTATTCATGGTAGGCGTGGGACTTCAGAGAAGAATTTTTTTTCGTACATCATATTTTTGTCTGGCAGGGCGTGCATTACAATGGGCCTTGGCCTCGACTGGGATTGTTTAATGGAGTCCTTCCTAGATGCATGTTTGACTTAGATGCATGTAGTACAGTCCCCCAAGCCCGAAGCTCACTTATTTATAACGGGTAAGGGCTTTTATTAGTTTGACTTCAGGTGACGTGTCCGTTATTTGACGGTTTACATTCATCTTTGCTTATATATATGTTTGTAGAACTTGCTGTGATTATTTTCACTATCTTCTTCTTCTCATAGTATTAGAACTCAACCACAGTTAGTCATGGCTAGTTTTTATTTATCCAAAATACATGTGCTCAAGATAAGGGGTGGAAGAGTTGTGACAAAAGATGGACCCTTTCTCCGAGACTTCTGGTGCCGAGTGTCGCGCCTAATCCAGCGTTCACTATTCTTTCGGCAGTGGAAATGGTTGGGGACGTTTCGTCGCTTAATCTCGCATCGAGTACGGCGCCTATTCCGGTGGCCATTGATCTTCCAGTCTTAGAGGTTGGAGATGACTCATCTTCTTCCCCTCCCGTCATGGAAGTTGGGGATGATTCATCATCTCTCGAGATATCCAGGAGTCCGTCCATTGATGTCCAACATCAAGATAAAGGGAAAGGAGTTGTCCTAGATGAGGGGGAGAAGGTAGCGCCAAAAAAGGGGCTTGGAAGAGGAAGGCGCTGTTGCGGATTCTGGAAGAGTCAAGAAGGGTCGAATGGCTCATCCTCAAGAAACTCCAGAATCGGTCCCACCATCTCCCACTACGGTGCAGGATCTCCTTCCTGGTTCGTCTGACTAGACGGAGCGTATCGACATTGGGTCTTGTCAGGATAAATTAGGCCATGCTATCTTGGAAAAGTTGTCGCCTCCATCTACTACGGCGGCGGCGGCGGCCTCTGTCCAGAAATATTGGACCTCTGTTTGGGCAAGGACAACTAAAGGCGCGGACCTTTCAGAATTGATAAAAATGGCGGAGATGAATATCGCCCGGAGTCATGTTCTTAATTGCGAATTATATAAGGTTTTTGCAATGAAAGTTGACGAGCAGCGTTCTAAAGTAGTGGGTGCAGAGGATATTGACGCGTTGCGTTTGGAAAATAAGATCCTTCGTTTGGAGCTTACAGTTTTCCAGAACTCGAGAGCACGAGCCGTATATGACATAACCAAGTTTGGAACGATCCAGATGATATGTGCACAGGCTCAAATGAAAGCTGAGTCGCAGTGAGGGCTTCCTAGAACATGGTCCACGAAAAAGATAAAGAACTTATCGAAGCCTTGGCGGAGTTATCGAAGGCCAAGGATTCGTTGGCCAATCTTGGGTCCCTGGTTATGCCGATCCCAAGGTCCCGACTGGGACTTAGGAACCATAATCCTCTATAATACACGTTAATGTTGTTTTCCCTGATTTCACAAATATAAAGTTTTTACGGATTACATCTTTTATTATGAGTGTCGTTCTTCTTTTGCTATTTATATGAATACGCGTTAGTTGTTTACTCAGCAAGTTGAAAGAGTTGGACGTGAACCACACTCCCTCGCTGCCAAATTTTCTTTGCCTGTTTCTTTAGATACGCGTAAGTTGTTTACCCAACAAGTTGAAAGAGTTGACCGCGAACCACACTCCCTTGCTGCTGAAATTCCTTTGCATGTTTCTTTAGATACGCGTAAGTTGTTTACCCAACGAGTTGAAAGAGTTGGCCATGAACTACACTCATTCGCTGCCGAATTTCTTGTACTTGCTAGTTTTGGACACGTGTAAGTTGTTTACCCAGCGAGTTGAAATAGTTGGCTACGAACTACACTCACTCGCTGCCAAACTTCCTTTGCCTATTTCTTTAGATACACGTAAATTGTTTACCCAGCGAGTTGAAAGAGTTGGCCGTGAACCACACTTTCTCGCTGCCAAATTTCTCGTACTTGCTTGTTTTGGACACGCGTAAGTTGTTTACCCAGCAAATAGAAAGAGTTTTCCTCGAATCACACTCCATAGCTGCCAAACTTCTTTTGCCTGTTTCTTTAGATACGCGTAAGTTGTTTACCCAGCGAGTTGAAAGAGTTGGCAGCGAACCACACTTCCTCGCTGTCGAATTTTTCGTACTTGCTTGTTTTGGACACACGTAAGTTGTTTACCCAGCGAGTTGATAGAGTTGGCCAAGAACCACACTGTCGAACTTCTTTTGCCTGTTTCTTTAGATACGCGTAAGTTGTTTACCCAGTGAGTTGAAAGAGTTGGTAGCGAACCATACTCTCTCGCTGCCGAATTTCTCGTACTTTCTTGTTTTGGACACGTTTAAGTTTTTTACCCAACGAGTTAAAAGAGTTGGTCGTGAACCACACTCCCTCATTGTCGAACTTTTCTTCACTTGATAGATTGCGCGTTGAATGTTTACCCAGTGAGTTGAAAGAGTATGGAGTGGAGAAATCCCTCTGAATGTCAAGCTCTTCGCAGTTTGAGTTAAATTTCTTCCCAGTGAACTGTGTACCGTTGTCAGAAACAAGAGAATAGGGTACTCCAAAACGACACAAGATGTTTTTCCAGACGAACTTATACGTATTTTCTTCTGTTATTTTAGCCAAAGGCTTAGCCTCGCACCACTTGGTGAAGTAGTCCACCGCTACCACTGCGAACTTGACCCCACGCTTTCCTGTTGGGAAAGGACCTATGAAATTGATCCTCCATTTGGCGAAAGGCCATGGACTGGTGACTGGAGTGAGGTTTTGAGCCAGGAGCTTTGGTACAATGGCAAATTTTTGGCATTTGTCGTATTTTCTTGCATAAGTATGCGAATCTTTCTTCATGGTCGGCCAATAATATCTTTGCTTCAGTGCCTTTTGTGCTAAGGCCATCCCCCCTGAATGGTTACCGCAAATTTCCTCATGTATCTCATTCATCACGTAATTTGCCTCCTCTTGAGTAATGCTGCGCAAGAGAAGGTGGCTAAAACCTCTCTTATACAAGATTCTATCTTACAAGACGAATTTTGTTGCCCTCCTGTGAAGCTTCCGAGCTTCATCTCAGTTGTTCGGTAAAACTTGGTTGGCTAAGTACATGATGATCTCTTTCATCCATTTGGGAGACTCGGTGACCATCATGGTATTCTGAGGCAGAGTCTTGTAATTTGATGGTCGGCTAAGCTTTTCAACCTGGATAGCCCTCATTAAGTCAGAGTCTTTACTACTCGCTAACTTTGAAAGGGAGTCGGCAGAGCCATTCTCGATCCGAAGAATTTGAAGTAGTTCAATAACTCGAAATGAGATAGGAGATCCCTGGCCTTCTTCAAATATGCCACCATGATTGCTTGTGAACTGTGAAGGTTCCGTTGACTTGGCAAACCACCAGCTGCGAGTCGCTGTAGATCTGGATTTTCCTTGCCTTCATCTCTTGTGCCAGCCTCAAGCTTGCTAGGAACGCCTCATACTCGACAGTGTTGTTCAAAGCTTTGAACTCTGGACGAAGCGCGCAGTTGAGATTATGGCCGTCAGGATGATTAGTAAAATCCCGTCTCAAGCTCCAACCTCGCCTGAGGATCCATCAACATATAGTTTCCACGTTGGTACCTCCTGGGGCTCGGCTTCATACAGACCTTTTGGGATATATGCGAATTTAGCCATAAAGTCTGCCAAAGCCTGTCCCTTCACAGAGGGCCTCGGCTTGTAGGAAATATTGAATTGGCTGAGCTCAATCGACCATTTCATGAGCCTCCCTAAAGTATCTGGCTTCTGCAGAATCTGTCTCAAAAGAAGATTCGTCAGGACATCTATGCTGTGCGACTGGAAGTATGACCGGAGCTTCCTAGACGCGATAATCAGAGATAAAGCGAGCTTCTCCATGTCTGGATACTTCGTCTTTGTGTCTTGCAGTGCTTTGCTCACATAAGAGACGGAGAGTTGTACTGGGCCTTCTTCTTGGATTAGTACTGAGCTTACTGCCTTTTCTGATACTGCGAGGTAGATGAACAATATTTCTCTGTTCTTCAGCTTGGAAAGTAGCGGGGCCTTTCTGATGAGGATTTTGAGTTCCTGGAAGGCCCTCTCGTATTTTTCGGTCCACTTAAACCGCTTCCCTCTTTTGATGGCCTGGAAGAATGGTTGGCAGCAGTTGGTCGCCTTTGATAAGAATCGGTTCAAGGCTGCCAATCTCCCTGTTAGGCTCTAAACTTCTTTGGGAGAATATGGTGATCGCATGTCAACGAGCGCTTTGATCTTCTCGGGATTAGCCTCTATCCTGCGTTGATTCACCATATAGCCAAGAAACTTTCCAAATGCGACTCCGAAGGCACATTTTAAGGGGTTAGGTTTCATGTGATACTTGAGGAGAATTCCAAACATTTCTTTAAGTGTTCAATGTGGTCCTCAGCATTCACACTTTTCACGAGTATGTCATCAACGTAGACCTCCATTGTGTTTCCAATCTGCTCCGAGAACATGCGGTTTACTAACCGTTGATATGTGGCTCGTGCATTCTTCAGGCCGAAGGGCATCATCTTGTAGCAGTGGAATCTTCGGTCTGTAATGAACGAGGTGTGCTCCTCATCTCTTACGAACATTGGGATCTAGTTATAGCCGGAGTAAGCATCCATAAAGCTACGTAGCTTGTGACCGGCCATTGCGTCAACCAACTGATCGATGCGTGGCAGCGGAAATCTATCTTTGGGGCACGTCTTATTTAAATCTAAGAAGTCTATACATACCCTCCACTTCTTAGAGATTTTCTTTACTAGTACAGGGTTGGATACCCACTGGAGGTAGACTGCATCCCTTATAAACCCATTAGCGAGCAGCTTGTCAACCTTCTCTTTCAATGCGTCATACCTCTAGGTAATTAAAGGTCGTCTTTTTTGTATCTTTTAATGCATCTTCGAATTCACTTTTAGGGCGTGACAAGCTACAAATGGATCAATCCCCACCATGTCACTATATTTCCATGCAAAGATGTCATTGCTCTTTCACAGGAACTGCTTTAATTCTTCATTTATCATTTTCCCAAGTTTCTACCCCACCTACAACATATGGGTCGGGTCTAAGGAGTTTACAAGAAATGTCACCAACTCCTGGGTCGGGTATGAGGGGTTTACGAAAAAATTTCTTCGTCCATCGACTCCGTTTGTATCATCATTACTACGGGAGTTACATCTTCACGCGTCGCTGCCTTCCGTAACGCGTTTATATCATAGGCCATGGCCTCTATCTAGTTACCACGAACCTTTGCGACTCTTCTAGGCGTCGAGAACTTCATTGCCAAGTGGTGGATAGAAGTGACCGCATGTAGATCTTTGGGCCCGGGCCTACCGAAGACTCCGTGGTAGGCGGAGCGAGTGTCAACCACCAGGAACTCTATGAATTTCTTCAGATGGCACGGGGGCTCTCCAAAATCTATTGTTAGGGTGATCCTCTCTCGTGGGACGAGGCTATCTCCCGCGAAGCTGAATAATGGTTCCGAAATGGTCGTCAATTCATAATCTACATCCATTTGGTCAAAAGTACTGCCAAACAGGATGTTCACGGCACTTCTATCATCGACTAACATCCGTCTTAGCCCGTTTATGGCTACGACGGTACAAACTACCAAGGCATCACAATGCAGGTAATGTATACCAGCATCGTCCTCTTCAGTGAACATGATTTGTAGGGCATTGGGCCGATGCCCATAGACCTGCCAACTTTTCACCGGTTATTCTCTTGCTGCCTTCACGTAGTTTTGTCGTGAATTCATCGTATGCCCTCCAACATAGGGCCCTCCTATGATTGTATTAATTTCTCAAATCATGGGGGCTCTATCAAGCGCCTCCGCCCTTGGCGGGCCTATGTTTCTGTCATTTTCTCCATTATCACGGCGAGGTCCATCATCCCAGCGCCGGGACGGAGGTCTTCGTCCTTAGTTGGACAGTCCTCGATGCCCTCGGGTCGGTCGATTCTCCTCTCCTTGTCCCTGATTCTCGCAGTTGATCAGTTCTCTTATATCGGGACAATCTTCAGTATTATGCATTCTTCTCCTCTGATCGAATATCCCGTTGGATCAGATCTACTAGCTAACTGTAGGTCTTGGGCTGGTTGTTTTGGACGTCTCTCCAAAAGGAGGTACTCATGTAAAGCCCAGTTACCAATGCGTCTAGGGCCTTGTCATCAGTCACGCTTTCGATATTGTTGATGACATTGTTGAACCTCTTGAAATAGCTTTTCACCGATCTTCTTTCTACTGAATGTCATGGAGTTGGGCAATGTCAGCTATCATTGTTCGATTGCCGATGAAGGTGTTGATGAACTCGTGCTTGAGTTGAGGCCAACTTTTGATGCTCTCTGGTTGTAGTTTGTTGTACCATCTCTTCGTATGGAAGTTTCTGCACTTTACCACGGGGGAGCTACCTTGGAGCTTCGTCTTGTACACGTTAATGTGATTTGTGGGGTCTCCTATTCTGTTGTATTTTTCCATGGTGGGCATTCTGAAGTTAACGGAAAGCTATATGGCTTTTATGTAGTTGTAAAATAGGAGATTCTCGTCGTCATCATGTTCAAGGCACTCCAACCTTTCATTTTCATCTTTGAGCCTTGCAGTGACAAGCTTCGGGTCCTTTCTTCCTTCTGCGCGGGCCTCACTACGTTCACTGTGTCTGCTATACACCGGTAGAGGTAGTGCTATGGAGGATCCCACCCCTAACCTGTCAAACACGCTGGTAGCAGGAGCTGACTGGTTTCCACGCGCTAGAGGGGTCTCTCATTTTGATTGTCCTACGAGGGTTTCGGAATGATATTCTGAAGATTCCTTCTATTTAAAACTGGCGGGTCGTCTCGAGATCAACAACTCTCTATTGAACCGAACCTCAAGGGTTTCGCTGGGCACGGCTACCGTTGGGTCCATGTTGGAGAGATTGGTTCTCCAACAGTTCGAGCACTGCCTTCATCTGGACATTGTCTAGTTTTAGGTCTTGGTTCTCCTGCTTGACCGTCCATTTCTGTCGCTGTCTTCTCCTCTTACGACAGGTTACGTTCTAAAGGTATTAAACGCTTTTCTACCACAAGTCAGTATGATGGGACTCAACTTCTTCTTCCATGGAGTTTTCTGTTGCAATGCTCTTCAAGACAGAAAAACACGTTTTTACCATAAGTTTTTGGTTGTGTAACCTTTTTTTTGTTTTCCATAGACGGCACCAATCTGTTGACGTCGAATTCTGCACCAATCACGTGGCAACAGATCTCCAGTCACTCCTCTACCAACCTATATTTTACCTGCACACTAGGACGACCGTTAGGCACCAAGATCACCGAGAAAAAAGACCAAGCGATCGTTGGTACTCTGACGATCAAGTCAACTGTCGGTATATAAAATAATATACATGGGAGGTAGTAATTGGATGTAGGAGGGACAAGCATGTAGAGATTTGAGCAGAGTTTATGGGTGAAAATAATGTTTAAAAAGTGCGTACCTTAGAATAACCGGATCCGTTGTATTTATAGTATAAGAGTTCTAACAGATTTAAGAAAACAATCAATTAGAAATTTGATTGGACTCTTTTTCCTTATGGGGGGATGATCAGTTGTCAATACAATCTCCTAGATTTCGGTTCTTATTTGAATTGCTCACGTTGACTAATTCTTAGGAGATTGCGGTTTGATTTCCTTGTGATGACCATTTTGCCAATCAAACACAATCTTTCTTTAATTACCTCCATGGTTATCCTAAAATATGAGACTGCTTGTGGATTATGAGAATACAAAGACCAGCGAAGCGCTCCAGATTGGCTATGAATATCGAGTCCCTTCATGGGCTTTGCTGTAATGGATTCAAAAGTGCTAAGGTGTTTGATGGACCTCCCAGGCCTTTTAAGAATTTACGAGGCCCTTGTTGGGCCTCCGAGACCTTTGTCGGGATTTTGATGACGTGGAGGCCTAATTAAAATCGAGTGGTAACAGAATGATAAATTAAAATAAGAAAATATAGATAGAACTCTAATATTTGTAATTAAAAAAGAATAATTCAATTAAATTTTGTCTTTGAGGATCAAGCTTGTGACACGAAGTTGTTTTTCTTTTTTTTTTTTCTTTTTTGTTATAACTATAAATTAAAAATTTTAAATTTTAAATTTTAAATAGTGAAATTATTGTTTTCTTTAAATTTAAGTTATTTTATAATAGTTCGTAGAATATACAAAAGTTTTACGTATATTATCAATTTGAGCAGTAAAGCCTCGATTCAAGACAAAATGAGAAAATATCTGACCCATTCTTTTAATTTTTTTATAAAAAATAAAGGTTTGAGACTTATTTGTATATTTTTCAAAAGTTAGGGACTTTGTGTTGAAATTTTTCCTATTTAAAATTAAGGAAATATTAATCTTTTTTATTAAAAAAGACTAATTGCATATCAAAACATATAAATTAAAAACATCTATGTCAAAAAAATAAAAATAAAAACAATAGGCATCATTTGCTCATTAATTCATAAGTTAGAGACCATTTGCGTCACATTCTCATTTTATAATTTAAAACCGGTTCTTATTCCATATTCAGCCCATGTTTGACCCCATTTTATAAATTTCATTTTTTTCCAAACTCGTTTTCAATTATACTTTCAATAGAACCCATAATTTTTATCAACGTTTCAACAACAAAATTCACCAACTTTTAATTATAATGAACGTCATCTATGAGGTAAATTTTTAGATTTTACTTTTGCTCTTTATTATTATTTTTATTTAAAAAAAATATTTAGTAACTCGTTATAACAATTCAAAAATTCTTTATATTTTTATATTTAATTATACGAGTTAAACGAGTCAAATTGACGTCAAAATAGAATTTTAAGTAAATAAATTAAATAAATAAATTAAATCCGATTCTAGTAGTTATTTTTGACTTAGTATTTTGAAGTCATTATTTTATAATTTTAAAACGGTATCAAAAACTTACTCTGACGAATGGATAACATAATTCAAAAATAAAACGAAAGAGATGACGTTAAAATGAGAATTAGAGGATAAAAATGTAAGATTATTAAATTCGTTTTGAATAGCCATCTTTGATTCATTTTTTTTAACTAATCGTTTGACTTTTTTTAAATTTGAAAGATGAGTTTTGGCAGAAAAAAAAAATCATGACTCCACCACGAGCAGTGGGTCACCCTTCATTAGAAAATGTGATCCAACTATCATGTAGACTGATTTTTATCACAATTAATGACGAATACCATTATTTTTTAAGGTGGATATTTCAATTTTAAGTGAATGAGTTTCAAAGAAGAATAAAAAAGGCACGATTTTATCGTAAAAGTGTAGTTGAAATTTTGGATAATCGTTTCTTCTCTAATTTTGAAGTTTTGTAAATATACTGAGAAAATATGGAAAGTGAGAAGAGAAAATTTAACAAGTATAGATTTCATGTCAATTTGCTAGACTTTTTTATTCGAAATAGAGTATGTATGTCTATGTCTGCTTATAAGTGCTTATAAGTACTTATAAGTCAGTTAAACATCATTTTTAATAAGTCAGTCAAACATCATTTTCATCCACACATTTTTAAGAACGTACAATTTTTATTAATTTTTTATTCACATATTTTGTATGACTTACTACTTATAATTTACAAAAATCTTTACCCAATATACTCTGTTTGTATGTGCTTATAAGTCAGTCAAACATAATTTTGATCCACACAATTTGTATGACCCACAATTTTTATCCACTTTTTATCTACACACTTCGTCAAATCTACTGTTTATAAACTACAAAATCTATACCAAACATACTTTTAGTAGAAAGCCAAACTCTTACACTCGTTGACAAATTCGATGATTTACCACTTTGATTGCATAACTGTGTTTTAGTAATATAAAATACACATTTTGTAGTTTTATAAGGGTTTTTTTTTTTGTATAAATGGTCCCTATCTTTTGTATTTACTGAAGGTTGAGGGCTTATCTTTTCATTTTTGGAAGTATAGTCCCTATTTCAAACTTTATTGGCGAAAATGGTCATTTCTGTCCAATTCCGTCAAATTAATCGTTAGTTCTGACTTTTTCGCATAAATAGTCCCTGCGTGCATTCCACACTCTTCATTTCTTCATTTCATAAGTTTATTTTTGGCATTCTACCGTTCATAAATAAAAATTGGAAAAAAAGAAAGAAAGAAAAGTAAAGTTGGGATGATGCTTTTGCGGCGGTTTTGAATAGATCAAAGTGGGAGATCGAAAGTTTGGTCTGTTATTCCATACGTCAAATTAAAAATAGTAGAACTGCATATTAAAATAGAAGTAAATAGGAAATCAAGCTAATAGTAAAATTGCAGAATAAAATTTGGAGAAGAATGCAAACCGAAGCCTGTACAAGTACAATTTTCTTAAAACATATTTGTCCCCTACCGTAGATTATGAACGACTTTTTCTTAAGATACAACGGTAGAACTGGCTGTACCAACGAACCGACCTAATGCCAGAACAATATCACTGCGAGAGGAAAAGAAAACTTGAAGGAAGAAAAGTTGAATTTTTTATGTGTTGATTGAGGAACTTTGGCCTTGTTTATATAGGCTCTTGAATGACCTTTCGATTCCAATTCTACCATTAACACGTAAGTTACATGAGTTATACTCATTAACCCACCACATGAAAATAAGTTGAGAAGTTGGAAGGTCTCAAAAAATGAAGAGCTTTAATTTTCATTCAACTTATTTTTCAATAATCTCCCACATGAATGAAAATTAACACAGACACGAAAGATTTGGTGATAAAGTTCAACGTCCGAAACCTGCATAGGATAGGTAGGTATTACCCTTTGTACCTTCCCTCGTGAAAATATATTTACTTTACTAGCTGACCAGTAGACGTGATACCCTTGAATTGTTCTGCCGTTTGTGTAAACGATGATATATTTCACACAGAATTCTTCTTGACATAGTTGAGTTCTCATTGTTATGTTTATTTATGACCGTAAACATATGTATGGTTCTACGAGAGGTTTTTCGAATTGCCCCTCACACAATTCTCTTAGAAACGGCCTCACTTCTCTCTCACATAGGTGATTTCTTAATTAAGAGTAGCCCGCTCTACTCCGTGCGTAAGAATCATTAAAAGCCTATAGCTTATCCTTTCCTCTACGAGTATCACTGTTTCATCATAGGAATGGACATGAGAGAACCCCCACAGTGATCTGATTAAGTATTCACAATTAGGTTGTTTCTTTGAACTTAGATCTTGGGATCTCTAGTCAACTAGGTTGGGTTTCCATTGTATTAACTTATTGTTCCAAAGACTTAAGTCTCATTTCTTTCGACGACTTTCTAACTAACTTTCTATTCAAACATTTAGTTAGCGGATCCGCAATATTATCCTTTGACTTTACATAGTCAATAGAGATAACTACAATTAAGAGTAGTTGTCTTATGGTATTATGTCTACGACGTATATGTCTAGACTTACCATTATACATGTTACTATGTGCCCTACCAATTGCAGATTGGCTATCACAATGTATGCAAATTGTCGGCACAGACTTTGGCCATCTAGGAATATCTTCTAGGAAGTGACGTAACCACTTAGCCTCTTCACCACACTTCTCCAAGGCTATAAACTCAAATTCCATAATGGATCTGGCTATAACCGTCTGTTTAGAGGATTTCCATAATATAGGTGCACCTCCCAGTGTGAACACAAATCCAATTGTAGACTTTGAGTCTTTTATATAAGATATCCAATTAGCGTCACTGTATCCTTCAATAATTGTCAGATATTTGGTATAGTACAGTCTATAATCACGAGTATATCTCAAATACATTAGTATTCTTATTATTCCTTTTCAGTGGTCAGCTTCTGGATTACTCGTGTATATACTTAGTTTGCTAACTGTGTAGGCTATGTCTAGTCTTGTACAACTCATCAAGTACATTAGACTTTCGATAATTCTAGAGTATTCTACTTGAAAGATACTCTCGTCTCTGTTCTTTGATAGAGACTGATTGGTATCTATCGATGTTCTAGCCATGCCAGAATCATCCTTGTTAAATTTGTCAAGAATTTTGTCCACATAGTGTGATTGACTTAGGAAAATTCCCTCTGATGTTTTTGAAATTTTAATTCCAAGTATCACATCTGCTAAGCCCATATCTTTCATGTCAAAATCTTGAATTTAACATGTTTTTAGTAGATTTAATCATCTTATCGTTGATTCCAACAATAAGCATGTCATCAACGTAAAGACATAAAATGACATAACCATTTTCAGTGTCTTTGATATAAACACGTTTGTCGCACTCGTTGATTTTAAATCAACATTCCATTATGACAAGAACAAAATTTTCATACCATTGTTTTGGA
Organism: Forsythia suspensa; assembly: GCA_023638005.1. Lineage (NCBI taxonomy): Eukaryota > Viridiplantae > Streptophyta > Magnoliopsida > Lamiales > Oleaceae > Forsythia > Forsythia suspensa. The sequence goes on from CM042666.1 coordinate 35,364,916, forward strand.
GCTTGTTTCAAGCCATACAATGACTTCACCAATTTACATACTATGTTTTCTTGCCCTGGAGTAGAAAAACTCTCAAGTTGTTCCATATAGATTTTTTTATCTAAATCTCTATTTAGAAAGGCAGTTTTCACATTCATTTTATGTACTTCGAGATTTCGCAAAGTTGCAATTGTAAGTACCATCTTGATGGATGTTATTCTCATTACTGAAAAATATGTATCAAAGTAATCAAGGCCTTCTCGTTGTTTGTATCATTTTATAACAAGTCTGACCTTGTACTTTTTTATTATTCCATCTGCTTTCATTTTCTTCTTGAAAATTCGTTTGTAGCCTAGTGGTTTGCATCCCGGAGGAAGATCCACTAGCTCCCAAGTATGATTTTGTAGAATATAATCTATTTCACTTTTAATTGCCTCTTTCCATTGAGATCCTTCAGAAAACTTCACAACTTCTTTAAAGTTTTGAAGTTCACTTTCTAGCATATAAATCAAAATCTAGACTAAAAGATTTTTCAGTTCTAGCTCTTTTGCTACGTCTTGGTTCAACCTCATCTTCTTCTTCTGATTGTTCTTCTTGGTCCATTGCTTCATGTGTCCGTTTAGAGGAGCTTGCTTCCTCTGTGGATCTGTACGGAAATATATGTTCAAAAAATGAAGCATTTCTTGATTCTATTATCGTATTTTTGTGTATGTCTAAAATTTTAGATTGATTCTATTATCGTATTTTTGTGTATGTCTAAAATTTTAGATTCATACACAAGAAATCGATAAGCACTATTGTTATGTGCATAGCCAATAAAAATACAATCAACTATTTTTGGACCTATTTTCACCTTTTTAGGTGTAGGTATAACTATTTTGGCTAGACATCCCCACACTCGCAAGTATTTATAGGAAGACTTTCTTCCTTTCCACAACTCGTATAGGTCTTCTCTTCTTTCTTTCGAGGCACCTTATTTAAAAAGTAATTAGCTGATAAAACAGCTTCTCCCCACATGTTCTGAGGTAATCCAAAACTTAATAGTATTGCATTCATCATTTCTTTTAAGATACGATTTTTCCGTTCAGCAGCACCATTTTGTCGAGGTGAATAAGGTGATGTGGTTTCATGTGTGATTCCGCTTTGTGTACATAATTCAGCAAATGGTGATTCATATTCACTACTTCGGTAACTTCTCAACAACCTTAATTTTCTTGTTGAGTTGATTCTCAACTTCATTCTTATAAAGAACAAATTTTTCTATAGCTTCATCCTTACTTTTAAGTAGATAGACATAACAATATTTTGTGCTATCATCAACAAAAGTAATGAAGTACTTGTTGCCACCCTTGTTTGTACAAATTTTAAATCATATACGCCAGTGTGAATAAGATCAAGTGGTTCAGTTCTTCTTTCAATAGTTTGAAATGATGACCTTGTCAATTTTACCTCAACACATGTTTTAGAATCAATATGGAATGCAGGTATAGAATTCAAGTTAATTAATCTACGCAAATTATCATAATTAACATGTCCTAGTCTACCCGCCACAAATTGGAAGACTCTCAAATAAGTAAGCAGAAAAAGTATTCACTTTATTAATTTTCGGCTTAATCGTCATTATATTGAGCTTAAAAAGCCCATCAGACATATAACATTTCCCTACAAACATTTTACTGTTAGACAAAATAACTTTATCTGACTCAAATACCATACGAAACCATGCTTGTTCAGCAGTGACCTGGACACCAGGTTCTTGCAAATTTCTGGCACAAAAAGTACATTGTTCAGAGTCAGCTCTTTCCCAGACGTTATAACCACTTTGCCTTGGCCCTTTATTTCAGACGTAGCTGAATTTTCCATAAACAGCTTTTCTCCATTCTCAATTGCTTCAAAAGAACTGAACATCTTTTTATCCGAGCAGACATGTCGGGTAGCACCGGTGTCAATCCACCATTCTCTTGGATTTGATCCCACCAGATTCACTTCAGAAATAACTACAGCGAGGTTCATTTCAGACACATCATGTGTGATGTCATCAACAACATTTGCTTCCTTTTTATTAATTCTTCTTGGCAATCTACATTCCGAAGATTTATGATCTACTTTGTCACAATTGTAGCATTTTCCTGAAAATTTCTTTTTGAAAACTCCTCCTTTTGGACTCATTTTCATCATTTTCCCAAATAGCCCAAACTTGCTCTTGTTTGTTTTAGAACTTTGACCATGCTCCACAACATTTGCTTTGGTCATTGGAGGATTAAACCCCTTCTTTTCAGAACTTTTGATGTCTTCTTCAATTTGAAGTCTGACAATCAGTTCTTCAATGTTCATTTCCTTTCGCTTATGCTTCAGGTAATTCTTAAAAATTTTCCAAGCCGTATGCAGCTTTTTAATCATTGCTGCCACTTGGAAAGTTTCACTTAAAACCATCCATTCGGCATGAATCTCATGCAAGATTACTTGAAGTTCTTGTACTTGACTGATTGCCGTTTTTGAGTCCACTATTTTATAATCCAAAAAGCGGCCGACAATAAATTTCTTAGCCCTTGCATCCTCAGTTTTATATTTTCAGTCTAGAGACTCTCATAATTCCTTCGCTGTTTTTATTGTACTATACACGTTGTATAGTGAATCTGCCAAGCCATTCATGACATAATTCTAGAATAGAAAGTCAGAATATTTCCAAGCTTCAACAGCGCTGCCAGCTTGTATGTCTCTCTCACCCTGTTTGAGTTTCGAAGCATCTTCATTCAAGAATCTCGCAAGATTCAAGGTAGTCAGATAAAATAGCATTTTCTGCTACCACCTTTTGAAATTCAATCAATTTATCCGATTTTTCTCTATGATTAACTAGAACAATTACATGACTAGTTGGAGCCACAGTTTGGGTTATAGCAAAACTTGGCACTTGTGCCACAATCTGGTTCACAGATGGACTTGGCACAGTAGCCACATTTTGATTTTCAGTAGTCACAAATTCAATAATCGGATCAGTTGCCATTTTCTGAAACAAAAATAAAATTTAGTTCAACTTTTAAATAAAATTAAACTATTTTTCAGTTTAGTTACACTTGCAATTACAAGTAATTACAGAAAAAAAAAATCAGCAAAAGTCAATTAAAACTGGAGGAGAAACATGTTAATTCAAAACTTGAGCATAATTAAAAAGTTTTAAATTATGCCATACAAAATTGAAGCTTGACTAAAAATTAAAATTAAAAAGCTTATGGTCAACATAATCATTACAGAAATAGTAACCACAGAGATTAACCTTTTGATACCCAAATTTAACTAAAATTAAGTTGCTGAAAAACAAATACTGAAAATTAACGGAAACAGGGATATGAGTAAAACACAAAATTGTGATCACTTTAACTATTTCAGTGAACTCTTCCAATTAAATTTAATTACCGAAATCAGTAAAATGTAATCAATGAGACCAAATTGAAACAGTACTGTTGAAAAAAAAAATTCTGCAAAATGAGATTTCAGTTCCTAAAATTGTTTGGAACACTAATTTTAATGTAAAAACGGTAATCTGTTAAAAAAATGTAAAATCCGGAATCTGCCAAATTAAATCAATTTCACTGTTTCTCAAATAATATCAATTTGTCGAATATGTTTTAAGATTGTTATTCCATACGTCAAATTAAAAACCGTAAAACTGCATATTAAAATAGAAATAAACAGGAAATCAAGTTAATAATAAAATTGCAGAATAAAATTTGGAGAAGAATGCAAACCGGGGCATGTACAAGTACGGTTTGTTTAAACAGATTCGTCCCCTACCGTAGGTTATAAATGACTATTTTCTAGAATACAATGGTAGAACTGACTGTACGAACCAACTTACTGCCACAACAATATCACCGCAAGAGGAAAAGAAAACTTGGAGGAAGAAATGTTGAATTTTTGATATGTTGATTGAAGAACTTTGGACTTGTTTATATAGGCTCTCGAGTGACCTTCCAATTCCAATTTCACTATTAACACGTAAGTTACATGAGTTATACTCATTAACCCACCACATGAAAATAAGTTGAGAAGTTGGAAGATCTCAAAAAAATGAAGAGCTTTAATTTTCATTCAACTTATTTTCCAACATGGTCCTCAGTTACTGGTTCAGAATTTAGACAACTTTGTGTTTGATGATTTCGGGAATGCTTACTTACAAAGTGGAGGGATCGGAAGTTTGGTCCTTACATACTGCTAACAAAGGAGTTTCCACATTGGAATTGCTGGACTCAGGAAATTTGATTTTGCGTGGGAGTGATGGTAGTTTAATTTGGCAAAGTTTTAGCCATCCCACGTATACTCTCTTGAGGAACCAGGAGTTTACTGAATGAATGAAACTTGTAAGTAGTCCTGATTCCAATAACCTGAGCTATTCCATTGAGATTAAATCTGGGGATATGATTTTTTATGTGGAAAGACAACAGAAGAACGATCAATAAAGATGGTGACTGAAGAAATATGAAAGAGATGAAGAAATATAAAAGAGAATATGTGTGGAGAAATAATTCTCTATATTGATTCAATTGAATGAATGAATATTACAAGAGTACAATGTATATATACTAGCAAGAATGGAATCTACCTATATATAGAAATATTACATATATGATATCTTACTATAAATATAATTATACCAACAAGGTAAATATCAAATATGGTAAGTGAATATTTGTTAATACTCCCCTCCTCAAGTTGGAGCATGTATGTCAAAAGTGCCCAACTTATGAGTGAGAGAAATGCGCTTGTGGGTGATCCACACATAAGTCTGTCGACAATCTGTCTTAATTACATAAGCTCACAAGTAATGGAAGCCATTGCCTATATTACTCTTGTCTTTGAAAGATTTGGACACGATCGTTTGCTTCTTGCTTCTCCATGATATAAGTGCCTTTCCCAAGAATACACAATATCCCTTAACCGACCGTCGTGTAGTAATATCTTGACCCAATCGCATCACAAAATCACGCTAGCTGCAATTTTTCACTTGATGGAAAATATCTTTCAAGTGTCGGACAATCGGTGAACTGCATCAAGATGGGGTTGTCTAAGTGCCTACATGAACTGACTAAGTGTATTGACCGAATATGAGTTTTCCAGTCTAGTAATGGTGAGATAAATGAGCTTCCCTACCAACCGTCGATAATATGTGGGATCTTTCAACAATTTTCCGTCTGTTGAATTAAATTTTGATGACTGCTCCATGGAAAATGCTGCAGGTTTTGCTTCAAGTAATCCGGCCTCTTGAAGGATGTCAAGAGTATACTTCCTTTGATTTATCGAGATCCCTGATCTCGAGCGAGCAATTTCTACTCCAAGAAAGTATTTTAATGTGCCAAGGTCCTTCAACTTGAATTGAGATGCAAGAAATGTCTTCCTGGAAGAAATCGCTTCTTTATCGTTTCCTGTGACAATCATATCATCCACATATAATAGAACAAATTGTAAATGAATCACCACCGACCTTGGTAAAGAGTGAATAATCGCATGTGATTGTTTGAACCCAAACCGAATAACAAAGCAGATACAAATTTTAAAACCAAGAACGAGATGCTGTTTTAATCCATATAGAGATTTATGAAGTCGACATACAACCGTGTGTCTCTCTCACATCGAAAAATCCGGTGGTGGACTCATATAGACTTCCTCAACAAGGGCACCATGAAGAAATGCATTGTGGACATCCATCGATGAAGCGTCCGATTCGCGAATAGGCGACAACAAGTAAGCATCTTCTTCGTTGTTAACTTTGCAACCGGAGCGAAAGTTTCATTATAATCAATCCCTTCTCGTTGTGTAAACCCCTTTGCCACCTGCCGTGCTTTGTAACGTTCAACTGTACTGTCAGAATTAAATTTGACCTTAAACACCCACTTATAACCAATAGGATGAGAATCTGGAGGAAGCGGGACAAGGGACCAAGTGTTGTTTTCTTCCAAGGCACGAATTTCATCATTCATAGCAGCTACCCACTTAGGATCCTGACATGCTGCCTCAAACGTTGCTGGCTCAACAATATGAGAAACATTGTATGTAAAAGCACGATGAACAGAAGAAAGATTGCTATATGACACATACCTTGATAAAGGATGCCGAGTGCTGGACTTGACCAGAAGAGACCTGGTTTGAGTAGGCAGAGCATGGTTGATATAGTAATCTTTCAGGTGAATTGGGGTTTGAATTGATCTTGTGGAACGTCGAATTTGATCATTGGGTATGACAGGAGGTTGGTCTGGCTGTGTGTCAGGTGAAGGTGGAGAAAACTGCTCAATCGAATGACCAGTATGAGGAGACGGTCAACCGTTTGAACTCTCTGTAGAAACGGATGAGGGAACCGACTGACTAGACGGTCGACCGTTTGAACTCTCTGTCGAAACGGATGAGGAAACTAGTCGACCGGTAGGTTGACCATTTGAACAGTGTGCGGGACCTTCAAGTAAAGAATCAGGTTCTACCATTTGTTGGTCCTCAAGGTAAGGTAAATGTGGCATTTCAACATCTAGAGGCATAGACTGTGGTAATGGGATGGAGTTGGTGTCGTCATTTAGCTGGGAGGTGAATGGAAATATGGTTTCATAAAACACGACGTCCCGAGACACCACTAGTTTTCTATCGGTGAAGTCATATAAAAGGTACCCTTTTGTCCTAAGGAGTATCCAAGAAACACACACCGTCTGGCCCGTGTGTCAAATTTATGGTTGGGTTTAAGGTTGGTGGCAAAACATAGGCAACCATAGACACGCAAATGGAAATAAGGTGGTAATTTTTTGTGTAATCTTTCGTAAGGTGTTTTGTGTGAAAGCAATGGAGAAGGTATCCTGTTGATAAGATAACAAGCCGTTTTGATATGTTCTCCCCAAAATTTTAATGGAAGGTTAGTTTGAAATTGAATGGTACGGGCGACATTAAGAAGGTGGCGGCGTTTTCTCTCGACCTCCCATTTTGTTGAGGGGTATAGGGACATGACCTATGAAGATTGGTACCATTTTGATCTAAAAATGCTTGCAAGGATAAAAATTCTTGGCCATTATCAGATCTTAGGGCTTTTATAGGCAGGTTGTGTTGTGTTTTAACCCAAACAAAGAAATTCTTAACTATGCCTTGAGTTTCAGATTTGTGACGCATAAGGTGTACCAAAGTATAGCGAGAGAAATCATCAACGATTGTAAGGAAATATCTAGCACCAGATTAAGAATAAATTCTATGAGGTCCCCAGATATCACAATAAATTAAATCAAATGGTTTATTACTAGAAATTTGGCTAACTTTAAAGGGCAATCTAGATTGTTTTGCCAAATGACATACATCACAAATATCATGAGAATTAAAACTAATATCTGAGACATTTTGTGCTAGGAATTGAAGAGGAGAGGCTGAAGGCTGTCCAAGACGTCTATGTCACAATTGGTAGAACGAGTGGCAGTATGATGTATTTGCGGTCTTTGTGAAAGGTAATATAGGCCGTTACTCTGCCTTCCCAAGCCAATCGTCTTCTTCGTAGTCAAATCCTGCATGACACAAAAATCAGAAAAAAATGTCACAGAGCAACCTAACTTTCTAGTAAGTTTACTAATATATAACAGATTAACTTTGAAGTTAGGAACATAAAGCACATCATCAACAGTCATATTATTCCCTAAGTTCACAACACCAATAGATTTAACAAGGGCATGACCCCCATCTGATAATTGAACAGTTTTGTGCTTTGGTATGGATTTATTCTCAACGATCTCATCCTTCGTCACATGGTCAGTGGCTCCGCTATCAATAATCCATGAATTACTCAAAGAAGTAGTAGATGAATTGATACCTGATGTATTAATATGAGACTTATCATTACCTGTCTTGCCTTTTAGAAGTGTCATGATCTGCTCGTATTCATTGGTTGTGAGGGTTTTTCCTTCCTTTGGGTCAGGTGTAGAAGCGGCGGCAGTGTTTGTGAAGCGTTTATTTTGTGGCTTCACGTCCTTTCCATGTAACCTGTGCCCTAGAGGGAAGCCATGGATAAAATAACAAGTATCAACAACATGGCCAGTCATCCCACAGTGGGCGGACTTTTTCTGTCCAGTTTTCGTCGAAATGGTCGACCGATAGGATGAATCGGTCGATCGGTTGGGTCGATTGTCACTTTTTCGGTTTGATTTCTCCCAATTGATTGAATGTTGCCCTTTACGATATGTTGCAACTTCAACTTGTCTTTCATGTTGCATTAAAATAGTGTGTACCTTTCTGGTATCTGGGAAGGGGCTCATCATAAGTATGTTTCCACGAACTGTGGAATAAGAATCATTCAACCCCATCAGAAATTGCATGGCCTTTTCCTTCTCATCCATTGCAGCTAGTGCCTTAAGATTCCTACAAGTGCATCCAATTGGGTTGTGATAAGAACCGAGTTCATCCCATATTCCTTTTAATTTGGTGTAATAAGTCGACACCGATTGATTTCCTTGTCGATGCTCGGCAAATTTCTTGTTTAATCGATATATTCGCGGCGTCGTTACCTTGAGAAAATCGATCTCGTAGGTCGCTTCCATACTTACGTGGCGATTCGAAGTATATGATACTTCCAAAGAATATCCGGATGTCTTGAGTTAAGTATCCATGATAGTACCATGTGATTACTTGCTCCCAAATAGAATACTTCTCATCTTCTACTTCTGGCACTTTGATCTTTCCATCAATGAAGCCAATTTTATTCTTGGCGATAAGGGCAATTCTCATAGCCCTACTCCATTGTCCATAATTGTTTCTATCAAGTGGTTTAGAAACAAAGATTAAGCTGGGATGATCGGATTGCTGTAGAGCCATGGGATCCGATTGGGCAATCGTCGCTTCTATGATTTTTGTATCAGACATCGTTGCTGAGAATCGTCTCTCTGATACCATGAAGAAATATGAAAGAGATGAAGAAATATAAAAGAGAATATGTGTGGAGAAATAATTCTCTATATTGATTCAATTGAATGAATGAATATTACAAGAGTACAATGTATATATACTAGCAAGAAGGGAATCTACCTAAATATAGAAATATTACATATATGATATCTTACTATAAATATAATTATACCAACAAGGTAAATATCAAATATGGTAATTGAATATTTGTTAATAGTGACAACGTTGTTCCTGCAACTCTTAAATGCAGGCGATGGCCTCAGCTATTTTCGAACTTGGATATGCTCAACCATTTTCCAAAGTTTTAGAGCGGGGTATTTCGCACCCGGAATCATCAAACACAATTTTAAAAGTTTTAGACTTAATTGTTTTGCGCGGAAATCTGGGTTTTGGCACGCCAGACCTAGACGAGATCCGGGAGACGTTTTCTTACATCCGTCGGTGGTCGGAACCCCATAGAAATGGGGTGGGTGGGTGGGTGGGTGGGCGTTATTTTTATATTCTTTTTTTTTTCTAATTTTTATTTATGAATAGTAGAATGTCAAAAATACTCTTATGAAATGAAGAGTGTGGAATACACGCGGGAACTATTTGTTTAAAAATGTCAGAACTAACGGTTAATTTGTGGAATTGAACGGAAAGGACCATTGTCGCATTAAGTTTGAAATTACTGCCAACAATAAAAAAGATAAGTCTTTAATCTGCAGTAAGTACAAAAGATATGGACTATTTGTGCAAAAAAGCCGTTTTATAAATATAGTTAATGCTCTTTTGAACAAAACTAAAAAGAGTGTGATTTATGATCTTGGACATCTCTTTTAAAGTATTCCTATTATATATAGGTACCTTCTTGATAATGTGTTTTAACTTTTAATAAATTGTATATATTAATAGTTTAAAAAATTATACAAAAAGGTATAATTGAATAGTCAAATACTGGAATAATTAATAAGAAGAAATTCTTAAGAAAAAATACATTGTATCAAAATTCACCAAAGGACTATTATAAGACTATTTTCGAGGAGAATGGACAGGTATAGGAAATATCTTGTATGATACCAATGCCATGGTCGAAGTTGGTGAGATGTGCGGGGTAATGCGTACATTCGATTGGACGAAAGCAAGACAGCGTGTTGGCATTGTGGTGTGCAAGTAATGGAGACATGTGATACCTGATTTACTTTATGGTAACGTCACATAGCCGAAAATTCAAGAGACGGAAATCAGTCGGCATCATCTTCGGGTGTTGGCTCAGACAAGATTCAGCAGCAAGTCATCTAATTGTCAAGCTGATTCCAATCCTCATTACCAAAAACAAGCACAAGAATGACACATGAGGACAGTTGAAGACAGTTTTACCAAGTGCTTGAAAGTAGAACAATTTGGCTAAGTGTATGCTTAACTACCCTAGCAATTGTGGATGTCAACGACACAAACAAATTTTTTGTATAAATTGTGTTAGAGCCGTAGAGGCAACAAATTAGAGTGTGTTGACCATTTACTATTCTTGTACGATTTTTCTTTATTTTTGAGAAATAAAGTTAGGACAATTCCCATAAATCTACTTCATCTAATTTTTTGATATACTTAGTCAAATTCCAGTTGCTTTATTAACAAAAATGCAATTACACGACTTGTGAGAATTGACAGATTGAGACATACAGTGCCATCACAAATTGTAGTTGAAATTAATGACAACACTTGTGACAACTATCTTTCCCATCCCCAAAGCTTCACAGCTTTGATTTCAAGGAAGAGATTATTGAGGCCAATGACCCTTGAGCAAATATGTGATTTAAAAATTCAACATATTCATATTGATACTACTAAAAGCACAAACTAAAATCTATCGGTCAACAACCTTATTGAAAAACTTAAATTATGGAACAACTGCAACATCCAATTGCCTTTTTGAGAAGACCATCTCGATCCCCAATAGTAGCGTTCTAATCTCAAAATAGTCGATATCGTCCATTACATCTTTTAGTTTCAAATATAGGTAGTAAACAACCTAGAAGGGGAGTTGAATAAATTGTTACTGAAATTAAGTGGAAACTATAAGTTTTCTTAAAAACAAAACTCTGAGCACAAAACCAATTAACTCGAAAATTCACTTTAATGTTTTGATGTTGGTGAAAATTTGTTGAACGTCAAAACATTACAATTAGTGTTTTTCACAGTTCGAGACAAATAGCAAGTATGACGATTAAAGTAGTAAATAACACCGGATATAGTGTAGTAAACCTCTAAAGAAAACATCCACGGGTAAATAAATTCACTATTTGAGAACATGTTACACACGTCTCATCCTTTTTGAATTACAATTTTAGATATAATCTAAAATTTTATCAGTAATTTATAAAAAGCAAAACATAATTATCAAGAACAATAAATCTTCCATGCTTTAGAACTTCTTCAATTAGTCAAGAAATGCACTCAAGTTCTTTAGTTTTGATATTGGTTCATTTCATGAGTGTACCCAAATGGTCTCTACAAATCGAAACAAAGACCCAGTCTCTATCTTGCCGCCGAAATACCTCTCTCTCACAGTGGATTTCTACACTGCTTAGTTTCTCAGTCTCTTATAAAAATGGAGTTATTAGACTAGACTCTTGAATTCCAAAGAGACTTTTGAATATTTATTTGAAATGCACAACTCATAGATTATTTTTTCGTATATGTTTGAGCTTATTTGATTTTAAAGTCCGTAAAAATCTTAGAACACCACCTGTCTTATATATATAGCAAAAGAAGTTTAACTAAACCTAATGACTTAATATTTATCTTATATAGAAATAAAACAGAATAAATCTTTAAGTTTAAATAAACCTTATAAAAGATAATGTCAGATATATCACAAGAAATTAAATATGAAAATAAATATTTCCATTTAAGTAGATAAGAAGAATTTAAGTAGATAAGAAAAATGATAAAAATTATATTTCAATATGTATACAACATTATCTACTTAAAAACACAGTTTATATATAATGCTCAATATTTATTTAACTCAACCACTTAATTATCAGATAAATAACTAGAGTTTTTAACAATTGAAACTGATAAATAGATTAAGATAAGTATAGAATTAAGATTTCCATTCAGGTGCAAGATAAGATTGATCCCTAAATATCTTAACTTACTTCAAAGAGAATTTAATTAAAAATTATAATTAAAGATGCCAATAAAAAAAGTACAGATTCTCCAACATCATCTAAGAACCTTCATTCGGTCCAAGAATGATTCAGTTGCGTCAGAACACAAGCACTAGACCAACATTTCTCTTCCTTCAATTTATAAACCGAATTGAAGAGACATGCAGTCTTCATTTGAAAACCTGTATAGATACTCCTACCTGGAAGCTTCCAATTACACATTACAACTGCACAACTTTTAATAATTCCACCCTCGATTCTAGTTCGTCCATATTCTCAAGAATGGTATTCTCTTCCATTAAAGGGCATAAATCCGGTCAACATCCGAGTTAGAAAACTCGGAGCGATGCCAGGAGTTGGAGCCACTTCGAGCATGCTTCCTCATTGATCGTATCTTCTTTGACTTCACTACATAAAAAGTCATGGTCCCAAGAACTCCACCCATTATCACTCCACCAACAACTGTAATCAATATTGCAGCCCACTCGTGTGTGCGACCAACCACTATATAAGAAGATGCCATGAATGCCACTGAAGTACACACTGAAGCCAACCACATCAGTTTGTTAATAATTTCTACTACACGTCTTTCAGCCTTCGTCTCACCTCTAACCAATGTAATTTGAACTACCACAACTGCAAGGGACGTAAAAAGTGCAATGGCGTTGAAAATGAAGAAGATCTTAAAGGAAATACTTTTCACAGCAACGGCCATTCCATCATTGTTATTATCCCCACCGGGAACAGTAAAAATGGCTGCAAAGGCAACTGTTGCAAATAGCACCGCCACTACAGTTACTGAGTTGGTAGCATTATTGATCCCTTCTCGATGGAGTTTCCGAAGCTCTTTAGCAATTCCGTGGACGTTTTTGTTTGTCCTCTTAGTTTGCTCAAGCTGGATGTGGACATCATTCTTGATTTGAGTTACAGTTTTCCGTAGCTCATCCCTTGGTTGGTTCAACTCATTAGCTCTAACGGCACCATAACGACAAAGGCATTCCTTTATTTGTGAAGATTCTTCAGAGAGTGGAAGATCTTCCGCAATGTCAAGAGCAGTTTTGTGATCTCTTGTTAGTGCATTGACATTGGTATCAGGAAGGCATAACAACTCGTTCACTATCTGAAAGGAAAAAAATTCCCCAACAAACAAATTGACAAATATACATGTGTTGGCCTCATGTTTAAAGTTCTAAAAGCAGGCATTGAACAGGGGAAGTATTGATAAAAGAGTAATTAGGTGGCTAGCTGAAAGGGAGAGAATCCACAGTAAAGTTATTAATGAATAATCATGTTGTTGTTCTTTTCTAAATACAAGGTAAATTGTTTTTCTTTTTCTTTAGAAAAATGCAGCAAAATTACGTTGTAATTAAAATTACCATGAGTAAAATACATGCAAAAACAAGTTCTCAATTATGTTCTCTCTTTTGCTTATGTTTTCTAAACTAAAAGAAAAAAAATAACTTATGGCCTCTCTATTTTTAACATTTAGAAACACAAGCACCCGGTTATCAAACGGCCTCTCTTTACTTTAGGACTGTTGTCCCCCACTAGGTGGGGGGAATTATTTTGCCCACTGGACAGGACATTGGTGGAGTGTTTGAATATAATATAAAACACTTTTTGCTCCTCCAATGCCTATTTGACAAGTGTCCAGTGGACAAAATAATTCTCCCCACTAGGTGGAGGAGATCAAATCCACTCTTCACTAACAAATAACTACATTTTTCACTAGACAGCATTCACGAGTTATACAACATACCAAAGTTCTTCGGAGATTTCTTTCTGCTGTGATAATAATGGATAGTACACTCACATAGAGAATTAATGGAGCATATACAAATCTATGCTTATGAAACTTGATAGAGTAAATTTGTATTAATTTTTCAATGGGGGATAACAAGCAATTTGGTTTGGGATAAAATTTATATATTTAAGTAAAAGGTACACTAATAGAACATATTCTAAAACAGCAAGCCAAAACGTACCTCTACTCGCTTTTTCCTTGTGGCTACATGTAATGCTGTGTTTCCAAATTTGTCTGGCAGCATCACAATAGCTGCATCAGCCTCGAGGAGCAATTTAACCACCTCACAGTTAACCCCTTTCACAGCCATATGCAATGCAGTCTGTCCTTTCTTGTCTTTTCTTCTAGCCAATTGAGGATCTCTCTCAAGCAATGCCATGACAATGTCCACATGCCCCTGTCTGGAGGCTAAATGCAATGCATTTTTTCCATTAGACCTGGAAATTTCCAGCAAGCTACAATCCTTAGACAGCAGTTCATTAACTACATCCGTGTGTCCTTTTGAGGCAGCAGTTATAAGAGGGGTTGCATTGGAAGGACCAAATGTTTTGCTTAGTTCAGGGTCATGGTCTAAAAGCACTTGAACAATGGCTGAAAAGAAATGATTCAATGTCAGTGTCAGGCCTGATAGAAACAACAAAACAGCAGACGCAAGACGAAAGAAGAAAACACAAAATAAATAAGTCTTGTGTTAAGTTCATACATAAGATCTGGTTAAGTTCGAAGGTTGACCAAGGACTTCATAACATAAGATCATGCACTTTCAATATATCATCTTCCAGTGAACAATTGACTGTGCTAGATGCAAGCAACGGTGTAATTTTTAAAACTACAACCAGATCGATAAATAACCCGGGAAGATGTTAAAATTCAAGGGTTGGAAAAAGAAATGAACTAGAGTTGTTTCCATGAGTAGCGGTTTTTTAAACGATCCAACCCATGCTTGAGAGTTTATTATCTAGTGGTTCTAGAAATTTTTAAGAGAATCAAATTACATATATGTCTATATATATAAAAAAATTAAATTAAATTTAAAAAATTTATATATCCACCTATCATTGAAAATATAAAATTAAATTTATGTTCTTGCATGTGCGTTTTTTTTTTTTTTTTCTTTTTCTGGTTATATGTTCTTTTATTTTTATATATATTAAGTTTAAGGTAGTTTTGAAAATAATTGTTTGAAATAGGGTAAAATTAGAAGAAATTTAGAAGAACGGTAAAAAACCACCAATTTGGAGGTTGGGAGATACGCTTCAAATTCCACTACACCGGTTTTGGGCGGTTTAAACTCCATAAAACTAACAAGCACCAGTTTTTTCAACCTTTCATAAACAGTACCACTCAAAACCGGTGAAAAAAAAACTCCCAAGCAGGCCCTAAGTGTAAAACACACTCCACTAGTCCAAAGTCAATCCATCCAAGTGCACTAAAAAATGCTAAATGGTCTCAGCTTTCCATGATATCCATATTCCATGTTATCCATATGCCCTCCAATAATTATGAGCAGAGTTCAACAGGGGATGCCTCCTCAGAATATATGAATTCACAGATTGAAGACAGCAAATGAATTTCTCAACTATAATTAACATCCAAGAATCTGAAATCAAATTTAAAACTTATATACACCGCTTAAACCTTGTCCTTCATCTCTTTAAATAAAATAAGATCATTTTTATGGGCCAAGTTTCCACCATAAATGAACCATAACATAACTGAAACCAGAGGGGCAACTAGAGAGCACAATCTAGAATACTTCAAAATGAGGAAAAAAGGAAGAATACAAAAACAAACAATAGAGTTCAGATAATCACCATGGTGGCCTTCTCTTGCAGCTATATGCAAAGGATCAAACATAGATTGATTCTTCTTCACAAGTGTTTCCTTATTAGAATACTTCAGTAGCTCTTTTACCACATCAATATGCCCTCTCTCTGCTGCAGTGTATAATGCTGTCTCTCCTAACTCATTTACCTCATTCACAACCGAGGCTCTGATCTCTGCGACCTCGTGATCAAAATCTGCTGAACTTAGAGTCCCCACCATTTGAGAATTAATGTTAAGTATCTGCTTCACTGCCGCAAGATCACCCCTTTGAGCTGCCAAATGTAGCTCCGTGTCATTGAGCCGGCCAGTAACCTTTTTTACATATTTCTTTCTCCCAGCTTGATCAATTCGTTTCCCAGAATTTGATAGAACCAGAGCCGGCGGAGTTGCCGCAGATGGTGATGGCGCAGGAGATGGTTCAGCTGTAGAGTTTTGGCTTGTTGCTGCAGTAAGCAACCCTTTCTCCAAGTGTGATGATGGCGCAGGAGATGGTTCAGCTGTAGAGTTTTGGCTTGTTGCTGCAGTTAGCAACCCTTTCTCCAAGTCTCTATTGTCCATTGCTGTGTCTGTATTCCAAATCAATAACAAATTTATCTTAAGCAACCACAGCCTACTTAACTACACTTGAGCAGGGATATCTAAGGGATTATTTACAATCTAAGGGTAGGCAATCTAAAAGATATCTAACCTTCTTGAAAATATTTGAAAATATATTATTACGTGCTTTTTTACTAGAATCAGGCGCATATAATTGGACTCTGTATACCTTCCCAAAAATGCATTGTTTGTGAAATATTACAGAGACGACCTAAAGACAGTGAAGGAACAAAAGAAACAGTAAATTCCTTCTTTTTTATTTGGTTTTCTTTGTTGTGTTATCTCAACAACAGGCAGTTCTCTATATCAAAATCAGTAACGAAACCCCAAGTAATCACATATATATTAGGTACATAATTTTACTGCAATTTTTTTTTTTAAAAAAAAAAACTCTTTTCAAACTTAAAGCAGATTTGCTCGCTGAATCAACATTCAACAGCCGAGAATTAGCTATTTATTCAATTCTTTACGAAGTTAGCTAGTTTGAATTACATTACCACCATACATACCACGATCGTTTCTCATGATTCAAAGATTAAGCTTCTTACAAGCACTAACATAACATATATATGTATCCAGCTTTTAGAAAATAACACACACACACACACACACACACACACACAGAGAAAGAGAGAGAGAAAGTGTGCATACCATCCTCCATGGTTGAAGACGTGATTAAGCAGAGCAGCGAAGAATGATTGAGAGATTGATATTTGCGGAACTCCGTGTGGACCGTGTGCTACTTTTGTTCGGTTATTATATATTTGTACGTATATTTTTTTTTTTTTTTTGATCGAAATATTTGTACGTATATTGCGCACACAGTAAAGTTGTGAAAGGGAAGGGACGAAAGAGGAACTAAACGACAGAGGAGAGGAAAGTGCTGGGAAATGCTCTGCTTAATAAAAAGAGAAAATTGTATTTTTCGGTCCCAACCTTTCAAAAAAGTTAGAATATTCTCCTAACATTTAAAAATAGTTTCAAACATCTCTAATTTTTGAAAATATAAGCATGGTAATCCCTTTACGACGAAATTGCTATTTTCTTTAAATAAATAAAAAATTATTGAAAAATAACCGAATATAATCCAAAAAAATAAAAAAAGTAACAAATGATTATTTTCTTTATCAAACCTCAAAATCCAAATTCTACCATAACTCTCAAAAACTCAAAATCTCAAAATCCACCACCATAACCCAAAAAACTCCACCCCACTCCTAAGTCAACCCGAAGTCACCTACACGGGCGACCAATTCATCGTCTAGTAGAACATTGCTCGGCTTCAGGTCACAGTGAATTATCGAAGTTTACACAACTGCATAAGCAATTTCAATGGCAACGTTAAGCCTTTGAAAAAGGTTTAGGCAATTTCCTCACCAGTAGTAGAATCTTTCAGATACAACCACTCATCAAGACTCTCCATTAGCCATGAATTCGTATACCAATGCCTTACAGTCGTTACCTTAAAGATCAACACCTGAGCATGCTGTGAGTACCTTAACAAGATTTTGATGCCTAATATTTCTCAATGCCTGGCATTCAACGATGAAACTTTTCAATGCTCCATCTTTTTTTTTAGAAATTCATCACTTTCAGAGAGACTGGCCAATCGTTACTTTCAAATGTCCCTCCTGACCAATAGTTCTTTTATATATCGATCCATAACTTCCGACTCCTAGTAAATTGGCTACGAAGAATCCATTTGTAGCTTGGAGGATAATTTGATATGATACATTCCACAACGAATTATGAGATGAATCAGAAAGGAAAAGGTATATTCCACAGCGAATTATGGGGTGGAGTTTTTTGGGTGGTGGTGGTGGTGGTGGTGGATTTTGGATTTTGAGATTTAATAAAGAAGATGACATCTTTGTTATTATTATTATTATTTTTTGGGTACATTTGGTTAATTTTTAATTATTTTTTATTTTTTTGTTTATTTAAAAAGAATGGCAATCTCGTTATAAATGACCTACTATACTTACTTTTTCAAACGTTGGAGATGTCTGGTGTTATTTTTAAAAATTAGAGGTATATTCTCAATTTTTTTGAAAGAATTTTCCCTAATAAAAATTACTTATAATCCAAGCATATTTTATAATATGCTGTGTATCTCGTGCTTTAGGTCCACTGAAGCCGTTATTTAAAAAATATATACATAATATTTATTTTATTTTATTTTAATTGTACTCTCTCTCTCTCTCTCTCTCTCTCTCTCTCTCAGTAATTCCATTCCTCATTTCATTTTCATCAATTTCAAGTTGACAAATTGTCAACGTATTCTCATTGATTTTTATGAATTCTTATAGGCGTGTGGTTGTGGTCTTTTTATTCAAAATAGTAATTTTAATTCCACAATTACTTAAATTTGTCGACTTAAAATTGATGATATTTTACAATCCATATAAAATAGTCACATAAATTGAAACTATAAAATGTTAAAGTTATTATTTCCATGTGATGAAATTATAAGCATTATTAAGTCAAAGTTAATTATTTCTGTATGACGAAATTGTAAGCAGTATTAATTATTTATGTATCTACGGTTTTGTTTATATCTTTATATTTTAATAAAACTTTAATACTACAGATTTTAATTTCACGCCTAAAATATGGTTTTAGATTAATTATCTAATTAGAGCATCTCAACAAAGCTTCTTTAAACATATTATGTTCTTTAATTTAAAGAGTCAACTCTTAAATTTATGCTTCAATAGACTCTCTAATTTAATCTTTTAATTTAGAGAGTGGATTTGGCTCTCTAAATTTATAGAGACAAACTCACTCTCTATTATTATGCATTGAAACAATTTCAATTTTAAATGTTTGATATATTGATTTTAATTAAATAATATATACAAATTAGGATAAGAAAAAATAGAAGAGGTGAAAAGATATTAAATATTTCTTGGAATAAGTAAAATGAAGAGCATGGATAAAGAAGTTGTTGGAATGTTTAAAAAAATTGCTCTTTAAATTTAATGATGCTCTTTAAAATGTTAAAGATGCTCTTTAAATATACATAATCTGTCAAAAAATATTTAATATATTTTCATCTCTTCTCTTTTTATCATATATTTCCCTCTCAGTTTGTATATATTATTTAATTACAACCAACATATCATGTATTAAAAATTGAACTTATTTCAATGCATTTAATAATAGAGAGAGAGAGAGAGAGTCAAACTCACTCTCTAAATTAAAATATTAAATGGGAGAGTTCATTGGAATATAATTTTAAGCGTTGCTCTTTAAATTAAATAATAATTTATATTTAAAGAGTTTGTTGGAGATGCTCTTAGGAGTTACCAATAGATTATTTATATTCTTGAATCCAATTATTTGATTCAATAAATGGTAATAGAGCATTAAGAATGAAATTGTAAACACAGTATTTAACAATTGTAAAAATAAAAAATAAAAATTCATGTTTTAAAATAAGAATCAAACAATTTTACCAGACATAAATTTGGTAGTGGGAGCAACATGGACGGCAACTCAATATTTATTTACAATTAGTGTATTCCACATAATTAAATGTTCAAACGAACAATAAATTTATTTATTTTTATTTTTATTTTAACACACTTCTTGACTGTGCATTGAATCTCTCTCTCTCTCTCTCTCTCGTCCACATTTTTTGGATGGTGAGATTTGTGTAGTCCGAGATCCAAAAGACTATGGAATACAAACTTGATCGATTTTATTACTTTATTTTTTAATTATGTCATTTTATTTAATTAGACTCCTATTTTATTATTTTAAGAGTTTAAGGATTCGAAATGCAATTTCTACTTTAAACCTTTTCAGTAGGTTTTTTCTAGGGTCGTTCCGGCCCTTGAAAGTCCAGCCCTTCACGGACCCGGGCTCGTCCAAAGACTGGGCTGGACCACCAAAATAAAAAAGGGCCGAGCCTTGGTGAATAAAAAAAAATTAAACTGCTGAAACTCAAAAAAAAAAATAAAAAAATAAATAAATTCACGTGAGCCCGTGGACCCACAGGCTGGTCCGAGCCCACGTTTTTTACACGAGCCGAGCCCATCACTTCAAGGGGCGAGCTAACCCATCTTTGCAAGGGGCGAGTCGGGCCATCCCGGCCATTGCCAGGACTATTTTTTATTTTTTATTTTTATGACTCAGGTGTCCAAGATTCGTTTGACTAATCCTGAGGAGTGGCGGCATTTCCCCCTGGTTTTTGCCACCGCCATGAGTAGTTTTTTCGGTAGCTAGTTTGGGTTTTGGCTTGTTTTGATTAAAATTAGTAAAAAGACATTGATGCGATTTCAACGTGACGATATCTTGCTTGTATTTTTTAAATTAATCAAATTGTTGATTACGTAGTTATTTTCTTGACATTGGTAGCATTAAACTTGAATTCAGATTTTCTTTTTTTCGTATTTGTCAGAATATCAAAATAAACTATTTAAAATAAAAACTTAAACAGTTTAAAAAGAAAAAAAAATATATTTAATTAATCAATAAATACTCATGTTAATGCATATGAGTAAATTGAGAATAAAAAACAAGGATTTAGTACAAAAACATGTAGCACAAATGGAAGAGAAGGGCAAGAGGGGAAAAGATGTGAGAAAAGAGTGATGCAAACTCACGGAGAATTGAATCTCGGAATCCACAAAATGTTTAATCTAAAATCTAAGAAAGCTAAAATCTGGTCGTAAGAACTTGACCCGATGATTACTTGATTCAAAGAACCATAGTTATGAAAATGCCACAAAAGTTTGCGAAATCTTTGATAGGTTTTAGGTTAGTTCAATTAAGAACTCGGAAGAAAAGTAAATTCTCACTTTTAATTAATCTCTCAAATCATTCAAAATTAACTATCAATTGTTAACAATAAAAAGTACTTAAATAGTAAAATTAAAGAAATCCTAATCTAAATCGGAAATAATAAAAAACTAATTAAAATAAGAGTTCTAAAAGGAAAAAAAAAACTAAAATAAGCCAAATTATGGATTTGCCCAAAAATTATGCTTTGCGATCGCATTAAGCTTGCGATTGCATTGTTTAATCAATTAAGATTCTGCAAATTTTCTGATTGTCTTGCGATTGCATCCATGTATAACCATGCAATCGCATGATTAGTTCTTCTAAATTTTCTGCGCAAATTTCTGCCCATTCGCGTTTTGACCTCCAACTTTGTTTCATGCTTATTTTGGTCCTCCAATCTTCTATTAAACTCCAATATGGTCATGGATCGCATCATCCCCTCCTTCCTCAAAAGGATTCGACCTCGAATCATCACCTATGTTAAAGGGAGAAAAACACATTCCGTCTTCACATGCATCAAAAACCAATCACCAGGATCAAAGATAAATCTGCAGCCTTTGTTTGCTTTAATTTGATGTATTTGAAACTCATTCGCCCCATCTGGATTGCTCATATAAGTTGGTCATTTTGGAAGAACAGCTCCAAGTACCAAGCCAATGTGATGAGTGTTGTCACTAATGGGTGGTAACCTACTAGATATCCCTTCAGAACATACGTCCTCCAATTCCTGCAGTAAATAAATAGCCAAACTGGTGAGGGATTGGTTAGTTTTTCGTAGTACAATGTGGGATTTTTTGTGTACTAGCAAAATCATTTGTTGACTTTTTTTCCTCACTCGTCGTCGTTTCTTGTACATCTAAATCAAAATACTGATTAAAAGTCTTTGTTTTAACTTGGGCTGAAGAGCAGGTCTCACAATTAGAGCTTCATCATCTATATGTTATTCTATACCATCATCTTTCAACTCAGGTAGCACATCACTATCACACGTATTCTTAGATCCCACGACATCACTATCACACTCATCCTTAGATCCCTATGTTGTTACTAGTTACAATAACCCCACTATGTTGTTGCTTATGTCATCTCTTCCCTTATGGGTTCGGTTTGTCTCATTTGAAACAAATATATCACTCACATTATTGTTATCCTACTTGAAATAGACTTGTGATCATTCCTACATTGGAAAGAATGTACTTTCATTTTTATATTCCCAAAGTTTCTATCTATTCCATCGTGGCCTCTATAGTCTCCTCCTTTAGGTGACCTTTCACGCCTATCTCATCTATGCCTCATCCTACCCATCTCACCCAAATAATTATAATCATCTTCATCCTCAAATTTAGCTATGATCATGCCTATCATGTCTCATAATATTAGGGACCCCGTGATGTTTCTTCCCTAGTAAGTTTGTAAGCACCGTATCATACCTATCGATCCTACCCATCATCTCTTTATTGTTATCCCTCATCTTGCCAAACACCCTGTCTATCCTCTCAAATTGTTGTTACATAGCTCGTAACAATAAGGATTGGTGGTTTTCTTTTTCGGACATTTTAGGATAATAAAAATAGAAATTAGGAAAGAAAATAATATTTGCCTCTCGTGTTTCACTCTATATGACTTTTTCGATAATAATCTCACCACTCTTACATTTTTCCTCTCTTGTTTTTCTTACAAAGTTCTCTAAATAACTAACTAAATTCAATCAGGAATTCGGCTCCCCGACGTTCAAGAACAAGAATTAAGGAAAGAAAATTTTAGGATAGCTCGTAAAATTGTTGTTACATAACTCGTAACAATAAGGATTTGTGGTTCTCTTTTTCGGACATTTTAGGATAATAAAAATAGAAATTAGGAAAGAAAATAATATTTGCCTCTCGTGTTTCACTCTATATGACTTTTTCGATAATAATCTCACCACTCTTACATTTTTCCTCTCTTGTTTTTCTTACAAAGTTCTCTAAATAACTAACTAAATTCAATCAAGAATTCGGCTCCCCGACGTTCAAGAACAAGAATTAATGAATTAAAAGATAACGAAAACGATCAAAAAGAAAATTCACAAAAAGTGATAAGACTTAAGCACCAGATGATAATATGACACTAAATTTCAAAACAATTGTTTCTTGACTTTTCTTTAAATTTTTTGAAATTTTCTTTTTTTCTTTTTACTTTTGCGGTCCATCGCAAGAAAAAAAAAAAGAACCACAAAGCAAGAATATAATATATATATATATATATATATATATATATATATATATATATATATGATTCAAGATGAATTTAAAGAAAAATAAAAATAAAAAGATTCTATGGAAGAAGATAAATAAAAGATTTTTTTTTAAAATATGATTCAAGATGAATCTAATAAAAACAAAAAAAAAATTAAACGATAGAACCTGATTTTAGAGCCAAAGCTCTGATACCAACTGATGCGAACCCGCGGAGAATTGAATCTCGGAACCCACAAAAGGTTTAATCTGAACTCTAAGAAAGCTAAAATCTGGTCGCAAGAACTTGACCTGATGATTACTTGAATCAAAGAACCATAGTTATGAGAACGCCACAAAGGTTTACGAAATCTTTGATAAGTTTTAGGTTAGTTCAATTAAGAACTTGGAAGAAAAGTAAATCCTCACTTTTAATTAATCTCTCAAATAATTCAAAGTTAACTGTCAATTGTTTACAATAAAAAGTACTTAAATAGTAAAATTATAGAAATCCTAATCTAGATCGTAAATAATTAAAAACTAATTAAAATAAGAGTTATAAACGAAAAAAGAAACTAAAACAAGCCAAATTTCGATTTTGCCCAAAAATTATGCCTTGCAATCGCATAGGCATTAAGCTTGCGATCGCATGGTTAGTTCTTCTGAATTTTCTGTGCAAATTTCTGCCCATTCGCGATTTGACCTCCAACTTTGTTTCATGCTTATCTTGGTCCTCCAATCTTCCATTAGACTCCAATATGATCATAGATCGCATTAAAAGAGGTAGATTGAAATTTGAGGGATCAGACTAGAATTCCTAACGAATTTAGTATTTATATTTATAGGCTCGAAATCCATTAAAATCTGTTAAGATCTTTTAATTAATGAAATATTTAGAAATTCATTAGTTATTAGAGACGTCTATATTTCTAAAAAAATCTATTTAAATTCAAGTTGAGGACACTTAAATTTCAATGGAATATATTGAAATTTATGTTGAAGATACCTAAACTTATATGAATTTTTAAAATCCATTCAAATTCGAATAAAGGACACCCCGAAGTAAAGAACCAACATATTAGATTTTAAGAGAAACAAGTTTTTACTGTACTAAGAAATAATCAATTATAGAAATAATCTGTCAACTGTTTGACAAACTTTTGTTTTTATATATTTTAAAATCAACATTTGAACATTCCATAACAAAAAAATGCTTTATTATGTACTTTTATATAATTACTAAAATAAACTATGACTATAATGAATTCCATATGTATTATTATTATTGTAAACTTTAATTTTACTTTTATAATAATATGGAATGTTATTAAATATATTTTATATAAGACAATATATTTACCATAATAATTTTTTAAAAAATTAATATTTTTTAAATCTCAAAATTTATAAAATTGAAAATTAGATTTGATCTATCAATGGGCAAAAAGAAGAAAAAAAAGAAAAAAAAAGAAATTTTTAACATTAATCTTTATTATTGCTTTAAGGCAAAAAATGAATTAATTTTATTCAATAGAGAATATTTTCTTTTATATGAATCGATCTTAATCTATTTAAATTCATTCCGAATGCTTTTCTTGGGAAAATATTGATTTGGATCCTAAATTGACAGGGCAATGTGAGCTTATCCATGCAGTTATGCACTCTTTGAATATGAATCCGTTTTTTGAAATATCCTGGCTTTCCTATTTTGGTATGTGTCCGAGATTCTTTCGATGACCTATGTTGAAGGGATATCTATCTAATCTGATTAATTGCGTAAAACACGCGATAGCAACGGAAGGGAGAAATTAATATACAGAAAATACAGTTGTTTTCTATTATATTAGATTAATATTAGTTAGTGATCCCGCCTTAGAGAGTCCTTTTTTCGTGATGAATTATTAGCACTAGTCCTACATTTTGTTTATGTGGACCGAGGAGAAAAGGGGTTCGAGTGTACATGAGATAAGCAAGGATGTCAACCTCTTTGAACTATACAACATGGATTTTGGCAATGTAATGTAGTTGGAGTGTCATGTCAATCCGAATGAATCATCTTTTTCCGCGGAGGTAAAACTTTGCCTGCTAGGCAAAAGGAAAGCAAGTTACAAATTTGTCTTGATAGGAAATATATTTCAATTACTATGGAAATGCGGATCTAGACCAAGAATACAAGAACGAGATTTTAATTGAAACACCGCACTTCAATTTGAAATATAGTTTAGAAACCACTTGATGTCGATCCAATGGATCTATTATGGATATTCCATATTCTCCATTATCTTTTCGTTAATTCATTCTCAATAGCAATGAAATGGTCCTCTTAGGGTGATCCTTTCAAGCAGATCAATTGTAATGAAGAGGATGAGCTTCAAGAGAATAATTCAGAATTCTTGCAAAGTGGAATCATGCTATATCAAACACTAGATAGATCTTCCAAAGAACAAGGCCTTTTTCTTTGTTTATTATTTTTATAGGCTCGTTCGAGTCCTTCCCTAATCTAAAAGAAATTCCTAATTTGTGTATCTCTATAAAATAGAATAGAGAAATACGACATTTTTTATAAAAATATAAATAATAGTAGGTACATATAGTAAATTGAGGTACTCATTTTATGACAACTTTCAATTTCCTTTATTTTGTGCATTTAGTAGGCCTAGTATTTCCGACATTTGCAATGGTTTATACAATATTTTTTTTTGTTTTAAATTTTCATTTTATAAGGCTTTAGGGCTATACGGACTTCAACCGTAGACATTCTCGGTAAAACAGATGAAACTTATTATTATCAAAATGATCTAAACTTTTCAAAGGCCCAACATGCATTTTTTATTCTTTATTTTGCCTTAGGCTCTTTCATTAACTGATAGAAATATGGCCAATTCCAATAGACTTGTTGGAAGGTCCCATTGGCGTACATCTAATAGAAATCGAACATAAGAATTCGTTAATTATAAGTTGGAGGCTTTAACCATTCAACTATGGATGCTTAGCAGAGATCCTCGAACATGGTGAATAAAGTCAAAGAGAGCCAACCTATCCAATACCTATTGCCGGCTCTTCATTTTTTATTAAGTGTGAGCCACAGATCGAGAAATAAGCATTCAATTATACCAGAGACTCTGGAGTTGGCTTGGAATGCGAAATGAATTGTTGGTTTGTTTGATTGAATGTGGAATTTCATTTATGTGGTGTGTTCATAAAGTTTGCATTTCTGGCTCTAAGTTTGCTGGGTTGGATCGAACTAGTTGGTTTGGCACGAAGCTAATTGCATAAATGAAGCATTGAGAAAATAATAGAATGAACCAGTCTTATTATAGGATCCATCTATCTTGCATTGGGTTCACTCGAGCTTATATAAAGCGATATGTAGAAAAGAGAAAATATGTTTATCTTTATATTGCGGATGGATTGACTTTTCTCACTTCAAAGATTTCCGGTTCTATTCCTTTATGATATGAAGAAATGCTTGTTATCAACAAATAAGCTCTTTCTACTGTGCCCTAAAAGCTCATCCTAAAGAATGTCGTTTTCACTTGGGACTTCTATTCTATGCTTCTTTGTAGTATTGTCACAAAGTTGTCCCATTTAGAAGAGCTGCTCGCTCAGTAGTGTTGTCACACAAAATAAGCATGTTGCTCGCCTACTGGCCGAGCGTATCGAAGTTCTCTTCTGGTCAACTATCCACCCTCAGGTGCGAAAAAA
This sequence comes from Forsythia suspensa, assembly GCA_023638005.1. NCBI lineage: Eukaryota > Viridiplantae > Streptophyta > Magnoliopsida > Lamiales > Oleaceae > Forsythia > Forsythia suspensa. Next base: position 35,391,897 of record CM042666.1, read on the forward strand.
TACAATAGAATCACACAACTCCACGTTGTTGGTGTGCTTCTTGCTCGCAATGAAAAAATAGCGTCAACCTATGCTTGTTCAAAGATCCTCTCATACATTATGTAAGGTATCAAAGAAAATTAATTATGGCTTAAAAAAGAATGCCTCTTTTGATGAATAAATGGAAATATTACCTTCATACCCTCGTGGCATTGAGGACCGAGCTTCAGTAGACTAGTTTTCAGTGTGAGCTTAACGCTTTGCGTCCTCATCTTTGTCATTGCTGGTGTAACAAAAAAGTGTTTTTATTTTATCCTCTTTCATCTTAGTTGAGGAAAAGAGATTTGGCCCGTACTGTATAGGAGTTTGTCATTAGGCATTTGACAAAATAGGTTCGTCCATTTCCTATGGAACTTATCACTAAAATTTCCCTAGAGAAAACGGAGCAAAAAGGTTTTCCATGAAATAGAAAATGAAAAGTATTAGTCCCACACGGAGTTTTTGAATAAGTGATTGTTAGATTACTTCCATGATGAACTGTTGGCACCAGTCATACATTTTGTCCATATGGACCGAGGAGAAACAGGGTTCGATATGTATATGAGAGAAGCAATGAGGTCAACTTTTTTCAAACATACAACATGGATTCTAGCAATGCAATGTAGTTGGACTATAATGTCGATCTGAATCAATCATTCTTTTTGAAGAGATAAATCTTTGCCTGCTAGGCAAGAGGAGAGCAATGAGGTGAAAATCTCATATAAATTTATATAATAGTGATAGGAACAATGATGTTATCATCAACTATGATTATCTAACAGTTCAATATAGTTGAGAAATGATATCATCATCCTATTTTGTTATTGTTTTTGTAAAGACGGAGAAAGAAATTTTATTCTCGCTTATTTACTACGGCAACGAAGAATCAAATAATTACTACATTTATTCCCTTTTCTACTACTGCTTCCAAGTGCATGATAACCCTAATGGGTTGTGGGTTTTTTTTTAACCAATTGGGGTTCTCCTTTCACCACCTCATGAAAATGGTCTAGAGTTTCATTGTCAAAATTTATAGAGCACCTCTTATGTTATCTACTCTCTCTTTTTTTTTCCAATCAAAAAGCCCATTGTATCAAAGAAAGCATCATTTGAATGAGGTAAAGTTAAAAAACAAACCTATGAGACGGATATAAATAGATCCACCTTTATTGAATTATATATGTTCGATACACTGTTGTCAATATAAATATTGACAAAAGAATACAATGGAAAAAATAAAACAAAAGAAATTTAAATTAAAAATAAAATAATAGTTCAAATTGTCTTGGATTGACACTAGATATGATTTTTTTTAATCGTTCATTGTACAATGGAATTAAAAAAAAAAAAAGACTATTTCTTCTTCTCTCAAGTTTAGTAAAAAAATAAATTTGAATCAGCGCGAACCCTGTGAATCATTAAAATATTATATTCATATGGATACAATTCTCATTGTGTATCTTGATTAATTGGATCATTTCTTTATGGATTCCTATACCAAGCTTTTGTAGATGTGTATCCGAGTATTCCTTGATCATTTCTTGAATTGAAATTAAGATATTTACGCAAGTTCTTCCCTTCCCTTTCATGTGTCGAAAGAGATGGTTTTTTTATCCTATTCTTAAAAAATTTATAGCCTCGGTTTCAGTTTTTCTAAATCCAAAAATGATAGGTATTGCTAGAATCTTAAGTTCAACTCGAATATGACCAACTAAATCATTTCCCATGAAGTGAGCACAAAACCAATGTTTGGCATGTCTCCAATTAAGAAGTAATAGATCTTTTAGCCCTTTATGGCTGAGAAGAAAAATCGAACTATTTGGAAGAGTTGGTAAAACGGCAATTTCTAAAAAGTGGAATAGAATAACCCGATTGAAGCATAATAATCATATGCATGCAAAGCAATGTATGTCACACAATATTTCCCGTTCTTCTACCATTTCCCAGAAGTTGGTGACTATTTATAACTATTACCTTAAAACCAAAGAAATCATTTGTCTCATGGTAGCCTGCTCTAGACTCCTTAAGAAACTTTTGTTATTGGATTGGCCATACACTTCACACGTTTCTAAAGATTCACATGGCATCATCTAATGATAAAAATCTTGAATAAGAATATATAACGCATTAGAACGCATTTGTTGACACGCGTTCTAACTCCTTAAACACACGAATTAAACTTTTCATAGAGTTTTCTTACCTCATGTATTGTATTTTTAAAAATACCATAGATGAATTCCATATTTTGATTGTTACTACAAAGAGTATTACAACCTTGATTGAGAAATAGCAGGGTCTCAAAGGGCATGGAAACACATAAGAACTTTTTAATGGAAATGGAAAAGAGATGTAACTCCAGTTCCTTTGGAATTGCTAGTCAACCCTATTTCTAATATGAACAATTGAATATTTGGTGCCAAATAACGAGAGAGATGTAAAAAGCAATTCTGACACGAATCATTGTTCACGACCGCGATTCTATTTTATCATCAATCCAATCTCCATTCACGGTAGCCCAAGTCGACCGAGCCCGCATGTGGTTTCTATTCTTTATAGGCCTTATGTAGCTCAATATATGTTTGATAGTGCTAAAATTAATTTTTAGTACTTATAAGTTGTATGTCTTATAGAATGTGTAAATAAAAAGTGAATTGTAAGTTGTGGGTCCTACGAAATACGTGAATAAAAATTATATTAGATCAATTTAACCAGCTGTAAAATTATAATTTAAATATCCCCAAACAAGAACTCATTTAGTATGCCCATAGTAATAGTATTAAAAAAGATAACAAAAATAGTATGTGATCCAAAAACACATGGAGTGGTCCCGCTCACTTGGTTCGGCCCAATTAGACCTAGTTAAATTCAAAGATAATTAACATATATACCATACTTTTACATCCAAATGTAAAATATACTTGCTCAATATAAAATATGTAATAATATTATAATCTTATCAATCTTTAATCATAAATGCTAGCCAGGGGCGAAGGTGGGAGGTCCTGGGGGACCAGGACCCCCAACTTTCTGAAAAAGAAATTTTTTTAAATTTTTTTTTTTTTTTTTTAAAAAAAATATTGTGTTTGATTCTCTATTTAATAATTAGATACACACAACAAGGTAAAATTGAAATTACAAATTTATCAATAGAATGTGGTAAAAATTTGTTTAGGAAAAATCTATTTTTTTTCCAAAATAGTAGAATCAAACATACTTTTAAGATCACTTATTCTTTCTAATATTCAACCAAAACAAAAAATAGTAAAAAGTCAAACCCAACAATAAATGAACTAAACAAATAAAGTCCAATCTAACTCGGATTAAATTGGAATCATTCAATAACCAAGAAGAAAGTATTGAAGTTAGTCTTTTCAAGCATCGTAACAAACACGAAGTGAGTATCGAATACGCCTAACTGCATGAATCGATTGTATTCAAATTTTCTTGTAAACTTCTTAAAGATTATGACATAAAAATATTAGATTCTCATAAAATTGACTCAAGAATCGTGGTTTAAGAAAAAAAAATGGCGCGCCTCCCCTAGAACCCGAGAAGCCTCCCGACCCACTCACTGCTTTGAGGACCCCTAACATTAAATTCCTAGCTCCGCCACCGATGCTAGCTACATTACGCCCACAATAAAGTTTGATTATTAATGAAGCCCACAATTATAGCATGATACCATATAAGATAACTTTTAATTTTCGAATACTTATCAATATATTAGTTTCATATTACCAAAGTGTAAATATTAGTTTCATATTAGGATATATATGTTAATTACCCATATGTAGGTGAATTCGAAATCAAACTCATGATCAAAAATTGAAGACCAGATTTCATAGACATGTAACGTATGTGTTACTTGTCAAATATTGCAAAGCCATAAAAGTCCTTCTAGTTCGTCCAAATTTCTTTGAAGATCAAAAATATGCAAATTTTTAATGAGATCAATTCAACATCATAATCAATAGAAAAATTACTTGATAAGATTTTTGAATTTGTAATTGATACTCCATGATATGTAGATAACATCATTTTGTTATTCAATAGGAAATTAGCAAAATTCCGTCATTATAATTGCCATTGTTGAAAATTGAATTTTTGTTAAAGATTGACAGACATCTGTGATTTTTTAGATAGTACAATTGAGAACCAACTCAAACAAAATATTAACCGGACGAGAATTCAATTCTTAAATTTTGGAATCAAACATTACTATTAAATTAAAACCCCATTGAAATTAATAATACCTACTGATTGTATTATATCAAAACCCCATTGATGAGGGTTTCTTTCTTCATGCACAAGATGTATTTGAAAATGGTGAGAATTCAATGCGTGTTATGAATTGCAAATTAGGAAATAATTAATTGTTAATTAATAATCTGCTTAAATTCCTTATTAGCAGTTACTAAATGATAATAATGATTAATTGATATGTTAATTATTTTTATATGATAACAGCAATAAATAAATGATAAATAGTAGTTTTATTTTAAAAAATGGTATCTCGTCAAATTCAAAATTAGAAAAAGAAATAGGAACGCTGTATAATTCTCACTAAATTCAACACGTACTGCATTATGTTAGGACCATGTGGCCTGCTTGCCCCGTTCAAGCGTCACAAGTTTGCACGGGTCCACTTCCGGGTCCACAGACCCACTCCAGGCAGGCCGGCCACTTTAATCCTCTATCCCAACCATACCTTGTATCATGTCAAGTCTATCCATCACTAAGTTGAATACTAAAAGTTAAGCGGGTGACAAATCTTCTCCAACATGATAAGTGTATGTTTTTGTAGAGTTTAAAAGTAGTTTTTTAAGAGATTTTGAAAAAAAATTGGTGAGATGTGTGATTGAAAAATTAATAAAAATTGTAAATCCCATAAAATATGTAATTGAAAATGAATTTAGAACAAAAAATATTTATTTTAAACTCAACCAAACCTGCTCTAACTATTTACTACCATAGATACTGCATTTAGTGCTTAAGATATGGCATTTAGTGCTTCACTATCTATGTGATGCATTTTACTCAAATGCACAATATGCCCTCCAAAGTGGAACTAAAAACCATGTAGTGTAAGAAAATACCATGTCAATTGAAAAATGTCCACAATAAAATGGAGTTCGAACCCAAAAATCACAATGTATAAATTTGAAATTTCAGGCACAAAAATACAAGTATATAATTATTTTACATGTTAGAAGGAGAATTTCTCAACATCAATTATACAACAGTGACAAACCGATATTTTCTGCTCTTGTATCTGGTGTAACTTTGTAGGTTAAAGAGAGAGGGAATGCAAAATGCCTACACAAAATTGAAAAGAAAAACTACAAAAACCAGAATACACTAGCAATATTTAAGAAAACATTATGTACCTTGGTGTCCCTATCGATAGACTTCACCTGCAATGAGATTCATGCATCTGCTTTCATCTACTGTCTTGAATTTTCAAATCAGTCGGCAGTGCTTGCTCTCATTAAGAATTGACTAACTGACTATCTTGAGTTTCATCTGAAGAATTTTGCCCTTAAAAACGACAAAATGATAATTTTCTCTTGATCAAAGACTCCATTAAAATTCCTCAGCTGCGACATGCCAATATACTGTCTTCCACTCGGAGAAAGATGACAAGAATTGTAAGTAAACTTGCACCGAATACCAATAGATATGTAGAAATCTTTTCACAAATTTACAGAGAAATAAATCAAGCAAGTTTGAGCAAAAAGCTCCCCGAGGGAAGAGGAATGTTCACATATGAAAAAAATAGCACATTGTAAATAGTTATTTACCAAGATGAGTTATTAAATGGTAATGAACATGAAAATTCACAATTGGAAAGGCTTTTCCTCGAGGCCAACATTCAGAAAATATGGAAATTTTATAGAGAGAGTTGATTTGAAAGCAGTACCTGAAGAAGGCTTAACAACCACCATCGGAAGTTTTCAGCATATAGAAGCTCAATGATAGTTTGTGCTTTGGCAATTGTATACACAAAAGTGCCAATTCATAATCTTCAAATGAATGCAAAGCCTTATTTTTTCATCTGTACGCGGGATTTGTCATCATTTCAACCAATAGACAAAACTGTCTCTTAATGTAATCACAACTGTGGCATAACAGATTCTCTTAAAGAATATACAACGGCAGACAAACACTGTGGCCAAGTTTAATGTACAAGCACCTTGTTCTCTTAATTTCAATTTGGCTGCATGGAGATACAGCTGTGCATTGAAGCCGCTTTAAGCATTTTGTATCTCACTAATTCACAATCTAACCAGGGATTGCACCACCAGAATACATTGATCATCACGAGCACGGAGCAATAAATTTCCCAATGAAACCAAACAAATCAAGCACAACACAGAGCTTCAAAATTATTCATTTGACAGCTGAAGTAAGCCACGCATCTGGAGGTAGGGATTCTCCAACAGCTTTTCATTGTTACTCTGTAAAGTGATGCATAAACAACCTTAAAGCATTTGTTTGAAATCTCGATGATCATAAAAAGAAAGGGTTCCATGATACCACACGTGGGACAGAGAGGATCACCAAAATGACCATAAACAAATAGGGGAAGTTGACACATCAACGAGTGATGGACTAGTTTCATAAACAATAAAACAAAAAACTATCTTGTCCAATGCTCTTCTTGGGTATGGATTGTTGTATATGCAATTGACAAGACATAAAGGTGATATCACAGTTGATACCATTTTCACTATCAAGAAACTAACAAAATAGTCAAACAAAGATAAAAAACCAGCATCTTCTCTGCCTGTCCGGTCAATGCTGCTGCCAACTTTTGTGCAGGTTAGTAAAACAATCAGTTTTCTTATTCACATATGATATTTTGTTTTTTCTTGAATATTTCTTTCCAAATATACAAAACAGATGGATAAAGATTATGATCCACCAATTGTAGACAACATTGCCTGTGCATTCAATTATTTGAAGGAAGGAAATGAAGCAAGAAAGGAGACCATTATGACTGCTGTTTAAGAAATCAGGTTCACATCTTCAAGTAACCTGGCATGGCTGAGTGTCTTAGAGAACTCAGACTTTGGTGAGCTAATGCCATCGCTAATAGCTGGACGAGTTCTAAATCAGGTCATTAGAAATTCTGATAATCTGTGTCAACTTGGCAGAGTCAAGTTGCAAAAATGGTAGAACCTAATAACACTGGCAACAGAAAATGCAAAATCCCTCATGTATCAATATAGTCTACCCTGTTTTCAGACTCAGCTAACTCACCAAGTCAGAGGACAAATGATGCAGTATAAACTTTGAGTTTCCTATTCAGAATGTTCCACTTTTCATTTTGCTTACTCTCCGGCGGCATTGTACTTATAGAATACCACTATCTAGCACTTGGCCATCACAAATGGTGTTTCTACACTCAATAAAGTAACAATAGTTTCTACACTCAATAAAGTATCAATAGTTTCCAAAAATGCCATATAATTTCTTCAGATGAAATATCAAATAAGAATGCACCTGCTGAGCTCTTGAAACGAGACTATGAAGCATCCGTTGGTAATTTTCTGGTTCCTCTGTCATCATTCTCTGCCAAATTAAAACTCAAATTAATTCAATATTGCATGCAATAGCTTGACCATTTCACACCTCAGGGTAAGCAAAAGAAATCAAACACTTGCCTTCAAAAGAAAGGTAGAAGAGTAATATGCCACTCTTGCGTCTGTATCATCCAACAACTCCCTGCCGCATATCCATTGATGTAAATTCCTTCATAAACATATATAATAAGGACTATGACCTTCACACAAAAGAGTTTATAACTACAAAGTTACCTGAAGAACTCTTCTCCACCAAAATCTGTGAAAGCAGCAGGGTCTGCTGTACATTTACCAATTAAAAGTAAGAGCAGGGTAGCCCGTATATCTGACGTGGCCCCTGGTATATTCCCTCTTCCTTGGCTACCAACAGAGACACCCAATGCAATATTGTCTGTTGCAGCTCCCGCGAGTTGGATCAAAGGCCAATAAAATAAAGCAGCAGGAATGCGTGCAACCAATTGCATCGGTACAATTGCTTGTCCATGAAGCAGGAGTGCTGCCATGGATGAAGTACCACAGATTTTAGGATTTACATTTTTGCCAAGTTTGCTGTCAGAATCCCCGATGGGTTCTTCCCGGCCAAGGTTCTCCTTATGAGAGAGAGATTCTGCTCCATCTGCCTTATTCCATTCTGAACTACTATAATCTTTAATCTGTGTGTCTCCAAAGAGCATCGCGGTTGAAGGTACTACTTTCAAGCACAATTGTGAAAATAGAATATCACACATCTGTTCAAATACATCAAGAAAGATAAATATGTAAGAATATAAAAGAGAGAAAAAATATGATTCGACACTCAGACACGCACGCACGCACATACGCAAATGTTAGCATGTAAGAGAATCAAGAAAATCAATGAAAAATATATATTGGCTATCAACTGCTCTTTTTTATATTTTTTCCTCTCAAGAGTATTGCACCACATGGAGTTTTTTGCTGATTAATTTTCCTTCCCAAAGTTTTGATTAAACCATTAAAAATTCATACTCCAACAACTAATTCACAAAATAGCAGCTCAAGTTAGCAATGGACAGATGCACCACTAGGAAGTGCATTTTAACACTGGTGCAGGTTAACAGCCATCTACCCACCCAAAGACTGTTTGGCTATTTAACATGACATATAGGGGGAAAAGGCCCAAGTTCCGCTAGGCATCAAAAGACTTTTGTTGCCACCACTAAAAAAATAATTAGGCAATAATCAATATACTTCTAAAACATTTTAATTGTTAATGTTTTCAGGAAAAGAGGTATTTAGAATATATTATGAACATCCAAACGGACAATGCAGAAATCACGAACAGCAGATACTGATAAATGTAACCTTTATCTGCTTCAGTGTTGTGCCAGTCCCAATAATGTCAATGCATCATTAGGCCAAAATAGATAGCATTCAAATGGTAGCTCTAGCTGTGAAAAGAACAGTAACTCTGAAACAGTTCCAGACTGTTACAACAGTTTCAAGATGAATCAGGTTAAGAATATTACCTTCAAAATATTCATATGATCAGTCTCATTTATTTGGGCCATCAAGGATAAGGTACTGCTCATGATGTCTATCACAGCATTTGCTTTTTCAAGACGACTCTTGGTGTGCATATGGCCAGCAGCTTCACTTCTTATTACATGTTGAACTTCACTCTCATCTAACAGAAACTTGCATCGCATGAGCAGCCTTTCTAGAACAAATAGAAAGCCCCATCTGATAAGATTGTTTCTTGACTTCAGAAGCCCACACATAAGCCAAATGGGTAAAGGAACACCTAGAGAAGCTGAATAATCATTAACACCAGCCAGGTTGATTTTTTGCTCCAAGGTTTTTATGCTCGACCACAGGTTCTCGTCCCCTTCATCACTTATTTCTGCAATGAGCAAATCTCCTAACCACAGATACCCATTGTGCCGATAAGCAGATCGATCAGAATGAAGAAGAGAATGTAAAGTGGCCCAAGAGAGCTTTGCTTTAATGCCGACACTGTTTCTGAGAACTTCATCAATGCTTTCTAAAGACTTGTATGATTTGGTTATTTGAACCATTTGGGTAAATTCTCTGTCTAGATGAGTAAATGATCTCATGAGCATATCAAACTTTTCTACTATACTCTCCAAGAGCTGCAAAAGAAAACACAATTCGAATACAATTAAAGGTTGTGTAATTCCTCTTTTGTATGCATACATGCCTACGAACAACGTATGTGTGTGTGCACGCAAGAAAGAGAAATAGAAAAAGTCAAACCTAACAAATCCACCTTTCAAATAAATTACTCCTCCGTCCCACAAAGATAGACTTGTTTTCCTTATTTATCTGTCCCAAATTATAGGCTACTTACTTTATATGGGATATATTAAATTTTAATTTTCCTAATATACCCTTATTTAATTTACATTGTTATCAACTAAAATATCTCTCTCTCTAAACTTTCATTTACTTTTTTCTTTTTCCCAATGTAATTCTCTCTCTATCTATATAACTTAAATAGGGGTATAATTGAAAAATTGTGTGAAATTTTTATAATTTCAATTACATTAAATGAGTTTTCTTAATCTGTGTGAAAAAAAAAGTGGGTCTATCTTTGTGGGACGGAGGGAGTATTTAGAAAGAAAATAAAGATGTGCAGTTTTAACCATAAATGCCATTCCTAGGTTTAAAGAAGCAGCAGCAAAAGTGAAAAAGCAAGGAAACAAAAGCAGACAGTTAGCAAACAAAATTATACTGCCACAAGTTTAGACGCATAGACATGCAATTGCCTACAGTTCACTAATAAAGATTGATACAGTATAAGAGGAAAATAAAATCAACATGAAATGCAGAACAAGGTCTATATTCAGACATAAAGAACACATCAAGGTCAAATGTCATGGTTAACAATAAGGCTGATATGCGGCTTCTGCTAGAAACAAGAACCTAAACACGTAGATGACAAGCAATCAAATATGTTGAGTATGTGCAAATATTATTTTCATTCAAGTTCCATGTAATGAAACCAACCGATCTATACGCCATTTCAAGGTACAGATTTCGAATTGAAGTTATTCTATGTTTTCCTTTTACATCCTTCTACCCCTCTTTCCCATAGTAAAGGCGTAGGCATATCTATCATAATGGAAAAATCCTGAAAGATGAACAGACTACAGGAATTAGAGTCCCATCTGAAAACTCTGAGAATATCATGAAGATATTGAAACTAGAACAAAATGCATACAATGTTGAGTACTGTATGGATATATGAAACCAATGTTAAATTTGGATATCTACCCTAGTCTTTGCTCACAAGCTAAAAAGAAATATTAAGCTCTTGTTCGTGCATATGAAAACATTAAAACATGGAACATTACTGCAATAAGCCGATCATTATTAGGATATCTGGACAATGATGTAGAAATTGATCTTCTCAAAAGCTCCACAACGCCTTCAACTCCTAACTTGACAGATATATGCAGAGCTTCGGGTGCATCTGCAAGCACGAGCAAGGTAGCAATAGGTTGAACCTCATCATCACTGTACTCGGAAAGTCCAGAAGCTATACATGTCTCATTTATCTTATGTAATACATAATCAAAAAGCACCAGATATAGATTTCTCCGTTCTTCTCTTGAGTTTGAAAGCACCAACTGCATTTATAAAATCATAATTTGTAAATTCAGAATTATATACAGATGTGCTGTCATCAAATTGCTATCAAATAAAATTCTGTTTGCATATAGAAAAACTTGAATGATCGAGAGCAGAAATTATGAAATCCCCCCTTCCCAAAGAAAAATCAAAACAAATAGATGAAAAAGGAACAAAAAGAAAAAAAATATAACACACATGGAGGAAGGAAATCATCAAGCTCAAATTGTGGAAAGTACCAGTCTTTTGATTTAGGACCATAGTAGAGTCTGAAACCATACACTAATGCGTATATGATCATTTAGATCAAACAAAAGAATGTTATCATTCAACGAAGAACATTTTCATGTTTTGCAGGTCACTGTAACTAGTCTGCAGAAAAGCAATTTCAAACACAAGAAACTAACATTTCCATCAACAAAATTCCATTGAAGATGAAAAATAAATGGAGCCTACAACTTCAAAAACACAAAGTAATAACTGAACCACCACAGCAACTCAGCCCAATGATTTAGAAGCAACAAAGTTGACAATAAGATTAGTATAAAATATATTGACCGCATGAAGTGTATTGTACTGCTTCAGCGATGCAAAGGCTAGTAGACTAAAATCTTATGACTTGTAAATAGAAAGAATATAGGCATCTAAAAGACTAAAACCAACTCCCCGTTGTTTGTCATCTATTAAATGCTTGTGGTTGTAGATGTTTAATTCAGGGCATAATTTTTGATAATGTCAATATAAATGCATGACTAAGTGAAGCGGGCTTTCCCCAAGTATTCCTTTGGGGTTTTGGAAGCAAAAGAAGATATTTGTAAGGAGAATTTTGAAATGTGCCCAAAAGTAAATAGTGGATTGAAATATGACTACTTTTGATAACATTTGCAAATGTGTCATTTTTTAGATGCAAAATTTCAAATATATCCTTTTGTAAAAATGACTATTTTTTTGTGTGATTAAGATTTAACAGTAATTGACAATCATACAATAGCTTCGAAGAGAAACTATCTGTCCAAAAAAATCGACAATTGATTTTTATTTTTTTTAAATCAACAGTTTGATCAAAAAAATCAACAAGAAATGATTTTGCCCATTTATTTTGTCGATAACAAAATGGGAACCAAAACCCATTTGGTTCCAAATGGGCAGCTATTTTGTCGATGTTGACAAAATGATTGTCCATTTTGTCGACTATTTTGTGGACGAAGAGACGAGTTTTGTGTCCATTTTTGTCTGTTTTCGACTAAATGTCATTCTCCATACATCGATAATAAAATATACTAACAAATTAGATCGACAAAATTTGTAAATTAAACTCAATATCTAATACAATATACTAATATACAAATTAAATAAAAAAAAATTACCCAACAACGCATAAAATAGACAGAGTATGTCAAATTTAATCTGCAACAAAAAACACTTATTTTCTTAATTTTTAATAGATTATAACTGATTTCAAAAATTTCAAATCAATCGACTAGCAATAAAGCTAGGTCTTGATCGAAGCAACTAGTAGTCCTATCTATCCACCTTTCTAAACACAATATCTTGAGTACCAATGATGGTGACCACATTTGCTGGCATATGATGTTTGGACATAGAATTGAGGGCTCAAAAATCAATGACATATATAACAATGCATTGGATTGAGAGAATCCGGACACAAATAACAAAAGGAAGTGGAAAATGGAGCTTAGGGCGGCAGCAATAGTGGAGAAAGTGCTTAAATTAGATATATATATATATATATATATATAGAGAGAGAGAGAGAGAGGAAAAATAAGAAAATGGATATAATAGGTATTCAATTGGTCATCTAGTAGTAATATTGTCCAAATTTTTAAAATTTGGTCAATTCGTCAAATGTTATAAAACTAAACATATTTCAAAATACACTTATGGAAACTAGTAGTTTGTCCAATTCCCTCTATTTATATCTCTTTTCCCTACCTGATCCGCTAAGATAAAAGAAATCCACTATAATGTAATGTCATCATTTCAGGATCTAAGAGCCTCCACCTACATTCTAAACATTAACCGGCTTAAGTTTCAACTTCAATACCCTCATTACTAATATAGAATTTCTTCATTGTATTAGATTATAGCAATTTTCAAATATGAAGGCCAGAATGAGTGACATGGAAAAGATGAAAGGCCTCAAGAGAAAACACACAAGAAAAGAAGGAAGAATTAAGAGAAACATACAAAGTATATTCCTCCTATTGTCCTACCATATGATCTGTATAAATGGACATATACAAACCCAAAATTATGAAAAAAAGAGATGATCAGAAGAGAGAGAGAAAACTGAACAGTAGCAGGATACATTTAAACGAAGAAACACATCAGTCAATGCAATGCATACTTCTATTTATGTTCTATGTTATTCAACCATATCATCTGCAAAACAAATGTATTTATTTAATTAAATTTTATCTTCAACACATCCCCTCCCATTATTGGCAAGATTTACACGTGCACAACTTCCATAAATGAGTGATGGCAAGACTTGATCAACTTTGCCTGAATCACTTGTGGAGAAGAGAACTAACTCCATACTAGCTTCTAGAGAAGTTGCCGTGCTTTCATACCATTGTTACAAGCACAATGGACAGAACTAACCCTTAAGACGGGCTTGTAAGGACAGGGTGCCCAATTAACTTATAAGCTCACGAGGCCAAGTTTAACTTAGTGACTAGGCATAGAGTTGTTACAGTCCACCTTTCTTTTTCGGAATTCACGTCCACGACAACCCACATTTCTAGCCAGTGTCTTCACGAAACTAGTAGTAGACCCTAATAAATAATTGGGTTCGGGGAGGTCATTTTGTTTTGGATTTGATATGTAAGGTGCCCAAGCTTATTCAGGCCAAGAAGAGGTGCCTAGAATTTCCATTCCTTACCTAGAAAGCCAGTCTTCTTTGAGAATCAGAACCCGCCAATCAAAAGTTGCCCCATCCACAAGGGAGGCCAACCATCCTCGAAAGGATGCCGTCTCTGGTATGATGTTGAACTAGCTCATCTAAAATATTAAGTTGTTTGAGAAGGAACAAATTATTTACTTCAACTGTCATCAACAAGTTTAAACAATGTAACTAGAAAAAGAGCTTGAAGTTCATGGTGGCAGTGCAATATGAAACATAGCAACTACATGCTCTGTTGGATCCGACCATGTTGTGTAGAAGATTTCCAAAAACTTGGTATATGTGAATTTACTTGCTTCTGGACTATGCCTAGATCATAGAAGAATTTTTCTTTTCTTTTCTTTTCTTTTGGTGTTGGGGGTGGGGGGTTAAAATACATGTGCAAGCAAGCATGCCCAAAATATGAATGAGAGGGCACAAATTTTCTTTATCATCATGGTTTCATCCATAAGAATTTGAATTTTGCAAAACAAGGTATTTACCAGCAGCCAAATCTCCCCAGGCAGCCCAAATATATGTAGATAAAAGATCTTTACAACAAAGGTCGAAAAATATATCCAATAATTTCTAGGGAAATATTTGTATACCCAGAAATCAAGCCCCTTCAAATTTTTTATAGTTCATTCATAAAGCAACACATGAACTTTCTTCTAAAAGACACTCCAATTTGCAAGAAATTAATAGAATATTACCTCTGCAAAAATAAACTCATTTCCTCCAATCAGATCAAACTGCTGAACAAGAAAGAATGGAGTAGCTGAAACAACTTTATCGGGCCCTTCGGGCACTTGATAAAACATGTTTGTCATCATGCAAATAAGCTTGCAATGAACTATTTCTGCCCAAGAGTTTCTTCTACTAATCTGTATGAGTACCTTAATAACCTGTGAACAAGGTAAGAGTAGATGCAGTCAATATTGGAATAGAACAGAGGCAGGAGTAGAAAAGACAAAACAAAAATTTATTGCCCACGCGGATCAAAATTTATTGAATATTGGAGGAATAAACATTCGTTAAAGATGCTTCGGTTGGCTTCACGAAGAGGAATTCCATCTGCTTTCATGTTAAGGTGAAAATGCTGAAAATCCACCTGTTCAACCACCACTGAAGCCACCACATGCCAAACTTCCAGCACCATAGATGAATGGTAAACCATTTTACCATCCTATTCTTTCAGGTCATTGTTCCATTGGTTAAAACACAAAAGGATCAATTGACCATCAGTCCATAACAATCTGGAAACTCATTTTTCCAGATTAAAAACTGAATTACCAGTAACAATCCATTTCATTCAATTAAAGACCTAGAAGCACAATATGACATACACATGGCGTCCTTGTTAAATTGAAGGAACAATAATGATGCATCCTCTTTGCATTTGGTAATTTGAAGGCTTTGCAAAGGAATAATCCTTGCAGATTTCATCATCAGATAACAGACACTTCATGAAATTTTAAGGTTCTCTAACCAGAAGCAAGGGGATCCATTCAGGCTCGCTTTTGCCAACACATCTGCAACTACTGTATGAATCCTTTCATTCAAAACCTATATATAGAGTAATTTGTAGAAATTTCTCATCTTTTGTGAGGTTTGGAAAGCTAAATTTGATGAAGTTTCTCATCCTAAATAATTCCATTTCTCGTACATATCATATATTATGATATTGCCAATGATCAACTCAGAATTTGACAATACTAAACGATCTTTAGTTTAGTATTAATTTCATTTAATAAGAGAATGTAAAGATTTCAAATAACTAAAAGTTCCCACTTCTCTTTTTGCCTTCTCACCAGAAATTTCAGCATTCACCAATTTGCCAATGTCGTAAGGTATTCCGAAGGTGGGAGGACGCCGTTCTCTTTTTTTCAAGTCATTCTGTTATCCAAACACTTTCCTTTCATATCAAAACATCCCATCAAGAATTTAGACAAGTTCTTTGCGAGATGTACCTAAGAGAATTTTCTGTTTTCACTATGCAGAATACTCTCTCTTAATATTGTCTGTCAGTAAACTGATTTGAAAATTGAATTGCTTATAAAGATTATTTGCTCACAGATGAGAACAAAACCAGGTGTAGAAATACTCACCCTAATATCAAGACCTTGTAATCTGCTTCTTAGAATTTTGCCTCTATCACAAACAAAATAGAGTAAACAACTTAGGCCAGAAGCCCAGACAGATTCTTCTTTCTCTTCTATCTGAGAAATAGCATGTATTAGATAACGATGATACATGAAAGGTGCAGCACAAACTATAAAATATAAATCAAACAAATGCATAAAATTAGAAGTTTACTACAACCAAGCAGATAAAAGTCTAGATTTAAATGGACTCTTCATAAGCAGGGAACTTAGCAGCTATGCATAAACTATGTGATATTATCTAGGCATCAGTTTTAACATGTGTACCGTCCTATCACATGCAGAGAGACCACAAAATCTGAAGCAATTGGGATGCCCGAAGCATGGACTTGGAAAATGTATAGAGTTAATACAAGGGCTTGTTTGTACTAGAAATGGATGATTTACAAAAAATACCGATTCTCTATAAAAGAAAGTGAATGTTGACTTGTTCCCATTCTTGGAACCATAACCATGGGTAAAAAGTTCACACCAATTAAAACAAAAAAGAAAAAGAAAGAAATGTCATGGTGTCATATTTGTCATTCACTACTCAAATCCAATCAATCTTTCATCTAGATATTCATAATCAAAAGTTGGGCCTAAATCTATATAGATTTCTTGTGTTTTGATGAAAACCCAACACATCTCTTGTCTTCTCTACTTCCTTGTTTCTCTTGTGCAGTTAACACGCTTGGCACCTAGAAAGTTCCTCAATTCAAAATTTTATGTTTTTATGTGAAATTATAACTAAGTATACGTGTCTTTTTGTTAATTAGTTTTAATTCCATGAGATGAATATTGGTTATTTAATAGACTTGAGGCTAACATGAGTATCACCGTAATTTTAGTGAAAAATATTCATTTCATTGAGATAAATTGAATATTATTTTCATGCATACAAGTTCATAATAGCCCCCATGAAAAA
The DNA here is from genome assembly GCA_023638005.1 of Forsythia suspensa. Taxonomy (NCBI): domain Eukaryota; kingdom Viridiplantae; phylum Streptophyta; class Magnoliopsida; order Lamiales; family Oleaceae; genus Forsythia; species Forsythia suspensa. The sequence goes on from CM042666.1 coordinate 35,409,087, forward strand.
AATTATGTCTGCTGAAACACAACAATTAGCTTTAAGCTTGTATGGATGCAACCTTTCACGTTTGATTCAAACAGGTGCATGTAAATGAAGCCCCACCCCCTCCCAAAAAAAAAAAAAAAAAAACTAAAACCAAAAACAACAGGACGTGCCCAATTATTGCAAAAATTTTCCAGGCCCATATATATCACATATACCTGAACAAGATGAAGAAGAACCTCATAGAGAATGCCCAAAATCCAATTCTCAAATTTATCAATAGCTGACGAATTCCCCATTTTCTTAAAATTGTCAGATTTTCTCTTTCCATGTGAAGAAAGTTGAGTTTCATTTTCAAAATATGCCTCATGCAAATACTCTTCTTCAATTGCAGAGGTGTCATCGGGTGCTGGAGGCTCCAATAAATGTGCGTGAACCCCAAGGTTCAAAATTAAATCAAAAGCTTGAGCCTTTGACATCACTTTTGGAGAATTTAGCATATCCTACAATAAGTTATGTGCAAAATAAGTAGCTTTAACTACATGTTGCATGAAAAAAAGTGCAATGTATGCAGCACCTCGAGTATCGATAATGTGAGAGGAGCAGCAGTCTCAGAATCCAAAACATACCTACAAAATGGAATTATATATGATCAGCTGGAAAAACAAGATACAGTTGTGTGTCAGCATTGACTGGGGTCAAGAAATAGTGTAATAGATGAAGAGCAAAATTTGTTTTCCTTTACTTAGCAGAAGTCAAACTTTGGCTTATTATACTGTAGCATGGAGAGAATCTGAATCCTATTACGTGGTATGAACAATTAGAGACTTTAAACCAAGAAAGTTATCGAAAGACCAGTTGTGTCCTTTTGACAAAAACATTGAATGCAATTGGAACCAGATACCTGGAAAGGGTCCAGAAAGTATCTAACTGCATGGTACTCTATATTGGATAATGATAATACATCCTTTCAATAAATATTATACCATGTACAGTCCCTACTCATTGATAAATAGAGAGAAAAAGTTCGATGATAGAGTCTATAGTACAAATAAAAATGCATCAGAACATACATGTCAATTATAAGTTTGACAAGAACGCTCACAGCCACGTCGAGAGATGGCCTTCCATTGTTGCTTAACTTAGATGAGATTGTCGTGAGATTAGAATTTGTGGAAGGAGTTTCTGTGCACACTGCAGCGATGACCTCACAGATCTCCACAGGATTCAATCGCAGGGGTTGTTGCTCACTGAAGTGTACAAAATATTAAATGAGAGAGAAAGCAATTCAAACCAAAACATCCACAGATATGTACAAAGTCCACAGAGTGCATGTATAGGCATATGCATGCAGAACATTAACAGACATAAGCATCTTCTTAAGAAAAATAGTTGACTGCGTTCTATGGATAAGTTCTTTCATACTTTGGGTCATTTATATTTCAATTGCTGATTATAAAAAGAAAATAGTTGTGCATTGTTATAAAGCATAATATATAATAACAGTAACTAGATGAATGCAAAATAGTTATACATCCATATGAAATCTAACACAATATAGATGAAATATAGTTACCACTAGAAGTAATATCAATACAATAACCATCACTGTTATTTGTCAATAAATTAGATTGAAGGAACCATGGTGGGTTTTGGGTAGTATTAATAAGGATGAAGGTGAAACTTTAATAAAGGGTCGTGGTATCACAGAAGACAATTGTTTAAGATACTTGTGCTCGAATATAAATAAAGAACGAATGTTTGAAGAGAACGAAATGCACAGGATTAGAATTTCAAGAAAATGGAAAAGGGTGAAAACAGAAGTTATACACTCCAGGTTGTACAGCAATTAGGCTAATTACCTTCTATTGTAGCAAGTGTTGGGCTACCAAATGTTTATAAGATTAATGTTGCAAAAGTGATGATCTTAAGATGGATGTGTTGTGACACTAGAATACATAAAAGAAGAAATGACAATATGAACCAACAAGTGAAGGTAACACCAATTGAGGATAAATTAAGGAATAATTTAGATAATTGTGGCACATCTTGCTTAGACATAAAAAATATAAAATTCACAAGAGTAATACAACCTTGTTAAAACGAGGGAGAGAGACTAAAATTATCACACCTTGAGACGGTTACAAAAGATTTCATTTCATTGGACGTATCACAAAAGGCAACTGTGGATCAAATGGAACAACAGAAAAACCACAGCTTCTTGTTGTTTTTGCTGTTGCATCATGGAAGACAAAAATATACAAAATACAGAATGTAATAGTGCCAAAATTCCAATAAATTAACAAAGTCAAAAATCACTGACTTTAGTATTTTTAAGAATGAATGAATAAAAGAAGAGAACCAGTCAACTTAATCATGACGGTTTGTTTACAATACATGCAAGTTTGCACACAAGCACACACACACACAGAAGTGTCGAGTCATTCACAAACAATTGATTACACCTGAAAAAACCTTCTATTCTTTACCTGTAATGACGATATTGGAACAGTGGTTTCACACGGGGACGAAAGTTGCTCAAAGGAGAATCTTCCCTGTGAAACATGAAAGGACGACCCTCGGATCAATATTGAAGTCTGACAAAATTCAAGTCTCATACTATGTTGCACAACTTCGACATATGGTTGAACAAGACATTCCACTATTCAACTTTAGTTCCATGTGATAGATGAATATGTAGTCGTAGTCGCAGTATTTGGAAAACTTGGATGTTCATGTTGTTAATAATAGAACATAAAAAGAAAAATTACCAAAAATAGACACCTGCGGGATGAAATAAAGCACCAAAAATTTTGATTGTTCTTTTCTGTTTGTGTAACACATGCAAAAACAGAAAGTACTGGATGCTGATGAGAGCACCAAAACCAAATCAGCAGGTCATAATTTGAATAGTAGCAATCTATGTTCGCACGCCTACACCACTCATCAACAACTAAAAGTTTCACTTTAACATATAGCTCCCTTAAAGCAACATATAGTATCTGATATAATATTACACTAGATTCTGGCGGTTTTAGAGGATATTTCTTTTTTACAAGTGTTTCTTAAATCTTCCAATTTAGTCACCTTTTACCAGGTGTAACAGATCAAGGAAACTAAAAAGTGCGTGCAACATTTTTTGCTAACAGTTCAAGCAAAGTGATGTAAACCTCTGCCAAGCACCTAAAGAAGAAAAAACTTGAAAAAAAAAGAGGGGAGGGGGGAATAAAAAAGCACTTGGATGTCAAATGGAGCGAGAATCGTTTAAATTATGCAATTTTTCACTATTCATTTAGCCCTTGAGGAAGGTCTACCAAAATCATAATAGTGGCTCCTGCAATTAAAAAAAAAATTCAGTAATAAAATTCAAAATTTTCAGTTGGTAAACTTACTGTCAACGGTGTATAAAACATCAACTTCCATTTATGTGGTGCTGTACAAGTGTTGTACAATTATGATTGCATATATGCGTGTGATGTGTATGAGTTTGACAAAACTCCCGAGAATAATTATATAATCAATCAACCATATGACCTTGAATACAATGCCAAAAGCAATAAATTGATTTCAGTCCAGGAAAATCTCAAATGATTCTTGAATTTTAATCATTAGTATCCCGATCACATTATTTCAATCTGCAACAATGGTGAATCTCAGACCAATATATTCACAACTTAAATTATACGCTAAGAAATAAGATTGAATGAGGTTACAGCTATGTTTGGAGTTTCCACCAAATCTCTGTTAGATTCGGTACTTGACCTAAGACATAACAAGAACCGAACACTGATGGCTTGTTTTGGGAAGGTGGATTAGATTGGATGGCACAGTACTAAGGAACAAAAAGAAACAAAGTTTTTGTCATTGTAGTGTGCAGGCTTTTGTAGCACAGTATACCAAACATGCACTGGAGGTTCTCCAATATCTTGATCCAACTAAAACAGTTTTTAGGTACATAGTTACAGCTTCTAAATCTATTGCACATCAAAAGTGATTGACTGACATTAGATTCCATAGGTTCAAACGTTATGGATCAAACGTTACTCCAACAAAGTAGAAGTCATATTTTATTTGCAGTTGAAAGTCACACGGAATAAGTTGTTCTTATTTTGCTTTTTGACAAAAATTTTAAAACTCTTTGATAGAACATCATTCGCATAAACAAAACATAAAGGGAAACAAATGCCATGGAGTTCTCAGGCACCGGATAGAGAAAATATAACCATAGAAATAAGATGTCGTAGCACTAACAGAGACCGGCAAACTTCAAACTTGTGTTAAAATAATTAAGCAAGAATGTACCAAATTTGATTGGGCCCTAGTTTAGACCGTTTCAGTGCTGTTATTGCTCTTAAATGGGCACGAGCAGAAGCAGAATTGGTAACGGTTGTGAGCAATGATGGCTGCAATAGCTGATCGAGATAAGGCATATCTGCACTTCCAAAAAATTTCCAAGCTTCACCCTTCATTTTAGGGTCCATATCACCTACAAGAAGAGCTGCTGCACCTACTTCTAGGAAATTATGAGCGCGTACATCTTGGGGATTCAGAATGTGCTCACTGTAAGTGGGTATTTTAAGAAAGTATAGAAACACTGAATCAATTAAAGTAATGGAGTGAATAAAGAAAGATTTCTAACAGAAGAAAATAATACCTTTTGGGCAAGAGAACTGACGATTGCTGGTTTCCAAACCAACGCCATCTGAAAACATCAAGAGCTATGAACTCTTGATCTTCCATTTCATCAACTTCTTCAGCAATCGGGGAGTCAGAAACAGATGTAATAGATGTCTCTTTGCTCTCCAAAGCATCTTTACTATTTGCAGGGCTGAATTGTGAATTGAACGATCTGCTTAATATAGAAGACAATGTTGGAAGTGATTGCCTAGATGCAGGAGGGGCTCCAGCAAAAACTGCTGATTGAAACGACCGCTTTGGTATATACTGAGCCACTAGAGAACGAACATAATTTAAGGATTTCACAAGTGCTCCAGATGCAAAACTTGACACGGGCAAAGGAGATACATTTGTAGAGGGTATTGACATCCCAGATTGTTGACTCAAAGAACGCGACCATGGAGCCAATTTACAGTTAATGCTCACGTCACACTCAGCAATTATGCTTACACAAAATCGATCAATCTGTAGCAAAGTCTCCTCACTGGGTTTATATCTGCAATTATAAAAGGATTTGGAGATGAGATCAATAACCAAACTAAATTCAAGAGTGTGAAGTTGAACTTTTCTGGAGCCCATAAGCATTGGTAACTCTTTTTGAGACATTTCCCTGCCTAAAATTGAACTTTTTCTAGAGCCCAAAGCATTACATGAGACTTTCTATAACGCTCCCTTTCATATTGATCTAGACATGGAAAATCTTCTCCTTCCAATTGGCCCATGTTACCCTTTATTCTGTTGATGAGATAATTAGCCCATGCAGCAGTTGTTTTGACAAAAAGAATCTTTTTTTCTGAAAGAAATTGAAGATATTATGAATCAGTAAAGAGTGACTATATAAGAACAGCTTTACTAATCATCAAAACTTGATAGATTAGGAACCAATAGAGTAAAAAGACCGGCCAACTTGGTACTGCATATGTCAAAGCAAGCCCACCCCGACAGAAGATCATCATAAAGCTATGCTTCAAGCCCAAACCGGTAGAAGATTACTGCAAATCTCTGCTTCAAGCCCCTTTTCAGTACACTTGAAGGCACTAGAATGTCCATTTATGGATCCTAGTTCCCCTGGAAACATCAGATTCAGAAATTGAATGGTCAATTTATGCAACCCCCATAACACTTGTCACCACTATCAACATCATCTTTCCTGGAATCAACATCATCTTTCCTGGAATTACCACAATCACTTGATTTACTCCAATGTTATCATTTCCCCACAATCTACTGTAGGTCACCATAACACTTGCTTGTTTGTATCAGAACTTCGATTATATACACGTCCATTCAATAACTGGAAAGAATCTTTCCCACTCATACAGTAACCTATACTATTATACTGCAGGAGAAGTACTTCGAGTAAGTGATTTTATTTATTCAGCATGTTTGTTATGGCAAATTTTAATTAGCGTATACGTGGCAGTTCCACTTTCTTCACATCCCAATTTTCTCTCCTATCTTATCCTCCCTATTCTCTCTCCCCCCTTCCCAAGAGATGTGCTATCACCTTTTATCTAATATAATTTTTTAATAAACTCAAAAATACCGCAATTGAACAATTTACACCTAAAAGAAAAAGTTCTTCACTTAATTAAAAAATCTAATTAATGTTTCTTTAATGAGTAGCAATGCAATGTGATGGAAATTATTGTTTACTAAACAACCATACTTTCAAATAAGAAAACATAAAACATTTTAAAATTAAGCATGTGCATAGAGGGGCCATAACTAGTAATTCTTTATTTAAAGCACCGACGTTCTTGATAATGAGCACATGCAATACCCAACAAATGCCTGTCATGTTGAGACAGCACTGATCGCAGTCAACTGGTGTTCATACATGACTTGGCATGTCCAAAGATAAAAGGAAAAAGATGAGGACATTGAGGTTGGACCTGGTAAAAGGAACTACCCAACCCATTTGGAACACTTCAGGGTATTTATGAGATATCATAAAGGTTTGGCGCGTTGAACTTAGAGGGGAAAAAAATAAAAAGAAGAACATCGCACAGTTTAAGGAAATTAAATTAAAAATATTTGAAGTGTCATTTTATGTTTCGTATTTTATTTCTGGACATACACATAAGACATACACTGATACAAATACATATATATCTGTGTCAATTGTTGTGTCCCAACCTTTTTTTAAAAATTGTTGTGTTTCATGAATGTATCACTGTGTCCAAGTTCGTGTTCCAACTGTACCTTTTTTTTTAAGAATGGCTGTGTTTCATATCTATATCACTGCCATGTTGGAACTGTCGGTTTTTCAAGAATTGTTGTGTTTCATGTCTGTATCACTGTGTCCAGGTCCATGCATCATAGAATTAGTTCTACAATTATTAAAATTTACAATTGTACCTTTGAATTTATGTCAAATACCAAAGTAACCAGATGATACTGGTATAAGTGAGCATGCTATAAATTATAAGAAGGTAAGGACAGTTTCAAAATCACACGTACTCTATTGGTCTACACAAGATGTTAAATGAAGGTAAACAATGTTAAATGTAGGATGAACTCACCTTAAAAGATATCGTTTCAAAAGTGCCACACACCTTGCTACTACCGCTGGACTGGTTCAAACAAAGAGAAATTTAAAGTTTGACAGTAATACCATGTACAAAATTATTCATGAGATATTGCTCAAAAACTCAAAAAGAACTAACCAAACAAAAATTAATCCAAGGCAAAAAAGGGTATTTAGATATTATATGCAATCTATGACACATATAGAGTGTGTTTAGCTAATCTTAAAAAGAAAGGGCAAAGGTTATTTGTAAGTAACTTTTGTTTTCTAACATTTTTGGATAACTTATAGAGTGTGTTTAGCTAATCTTAAAAAGAAAGGGCAAAGGTTATTTGTAAGTAACTTTTGTTTTCTAACATTTTTGGATAACTTACTTTTAAGTAAAACCAATTACTGTTTTTGAAAGTAACTCTTAGCTTATTGTCAAAATAAGTAACTTATTTTCAACTTTAACCAATAAAAAATTATTTATTTTTAATACTTATTTATTTATAAGTAAACTTTTTAATCTTAGCCGAACATGTTCTATTGCACAAAATCTGACAATGAAGGAAAATAATATTTGCAGCAAAGAAGAGTATTTTTCACGGTCTAATGTACTGCTTCATAATCATTATACATGAGTTAATGTTGTTGAATTTCATAAATTTCATACATAGCCAGTAAAAATTCTACGTTGTCTTTGTCTCTCAAAACTGCAGTGCAATTGTGTGGATAAAATGAGCTTTACTGTTTTAGCATCACAAATGTATATCTCAGCAAAACCTTCCGTACATCTTTTCACTAAAATGAACAAAGATGCAATGTAAATTTGCTACAATTAGAGCTTAAAAAAGCCATATGCATGAGTTGGCACAAGGCAAGGAACTTAGCGCGTCTTTCGGAATTACTTTCCCAATGCAAGGAACTTAGCGCCTCTTACTTTCCCAAGTTAACTTTATAGGGACCAGTAAAATCAAATAAGCTTTATTGGAAAAATCAGCAAAAGAATGGTAAATAAATGAAGTGTAATTATGGAGTAAAAGAGAAGATACTGGTAAATCACCGTCTAAAAGCAATAATGGTGTTGGTATAATTAACGGCATGTACAAGTACCTTCGTTCCCTCTCTGCAAGAGTGTGATCTAGAATGACACTATATGCCAAGTCGATTGTTGACTGCATTGCCAGATAATCCTGCCATTAAGAAAGCAATGCATATCATCCATATGTGCCAACCTCTCTCTCTCTCTCTCTCTCTCTCTCTCTCTCTGTGTGTGTGTGTGTGTGTGAGACTAGAGTGCTGCTCTTTCCAATTATAAGCATCAACATGTCATATACATTGATAAGACACCTATTAATGGATTAGAACTGAAGAACCAAATTAAGTGTTAGGACTCTATTCAAATTGGACATGGCAAAAGACATTTTCCATAATAGTGATAAACAACTTTTAAATCAAATTCAAATATATGGAGAATTCAGTTACCATGTTTCCATCAAAAAATAGATGTCCACTGTGTGTCGAGTTAAAAAAAAAAACTCATGACAAGTAAGCACCAAATTGGTCTCACATATTTACTTCAAGAAAACACCTCCATCTCTAATATCATTAGTTAAAGTTTGGGGTGACGTCAGTTTGTAGAGATAGCATAGCACGCCAATTTACTACAGATTCAAATTCAAAAAAACCATCTCATTTTCTACATTCTCCTGTTTGCGGGAGATGCGTTCCCACAAGCATGAATAGAACACACAGCCCCACAATAAATGCCATCAAGTGCAAGTATCGAAAGCCTACATAATAAGTGTAATACGATATCTTGAATGACTTGCATTCCCCAAATATACCAGTCTAGAAAATCAAATTACAAAATTTTATTCCCCCCCCCAATTCATTCGTTAAAAATCCCGCTTTTTATATCATAATGAGCGTACTTATGTAGAAAAATCACAAACTCTCAACAATTTACATTCCCAAATTGCACCCCGCGCCAACAACTTTAATTGAAAGTAAGACAAGGACAGCTAAACAAAACCCTAGATTCTAAGACTGCAGAAGAGGCACAAGATCTGTATAAATTCGAAAAGTTGAGTAAAAGAATGGCGAGAATTCAAACCCGTAAAATCCTGGAAGCTTCGGTGGACAGCGTGGCTTGATTGGACGGAGCGGCGGCGGACAAACAATCAGCAACTGCTCGACGCAGCGGCTCCGGGGGCTTCCTTAGAGACGAGGATCTCAGCCTCGATACGCTACCTCCGCCCAACTGCATTCTCGAGCCCCCTGGACTTCTGGATGGACTATAATTCGTCGCCATCATGCATAAATATATTTGTGTATATGATATCAATGCATCACAGTGAATTTAGTAGCGCACACAGATAAATAACTGTAATTGTAGGAAAATATATGTAAATGTATTTGAGATTGTAGATTCAAAACCTAGGTTCATGAGAGAGTAATTTAACCTCAATCATACAATTGAATTGAGGAAAGCACTATGTGTGTATGTGTGCGAAAGAGTGAGAAAGTGGTCTTGAAATTCTTAAATTTCGGTGTAATTCGTGTATGGGAACGTTGTAGATAATTAGCTGGCAAAGTGCACACGTAATTTGCCAGATCTAGCTGGGGTAAAATTTGTAAACAAACTACTACATATTTAACCAATTTCATTTTCAAAATCTATTTAAAATTTTATTTTTAAACTCCACCAAATAAACAGTATTCGATCGAACATGACATATGTACTAGTTGAATTAATAAAAATATCTTTTTAAAGTTGTCATTTTAATTTCAAATTAATTCACGATTAAATAGAATGATAAATAATAATATTTTTTCAAAACATCGTAGTTCAAAAAAATTGACTCCACTTTATAATGTTTACATTGTGTTAGTTATAGTTAGTTTAAAGCAAAATTAAATGACACAAGTCTATGTTTAGTTAATTTTAAATTATAATTTAAGTTGATTAAATTAGTCAAATATATTTTTATTCATACATTTTTAGAATCCAAAATTTATTATCTACACGTTTCATAAGACCTACAACTTATAAGTACATATAAAATAATTTTAACACTGTCAAACATGTAAATTAGGCAATAGTGAATATGATTTTTTCTTAGATTTAAGTTTTTTAATTTGCGTTTTTATGTGAAGTCTACCACGTTGCCCAGTAATCTATATATTCTAATAAGTTCGAGTGTTTGCATAAAGAAAACGAAATTTGTATAAAAAAAATTCATTTTTATTCATACATTCGATTGAACTCACAACTTCTATTCATTTTTATCTTTACATCCCGCATGACTTTAATCTACAAAAATCCTTACAATATATAAGAGTTGGTTTTTGAAATCATTGTTCACGTTTTCAAGTAAAACGATATCATTTTGGAGACTACTTTTTTTTGGCACGATATTTTTTGACTTTTTCTCAACTCTCCATTTTGATTGTCTTCAATTGAAAATTAAAACCTTAACCATGATTTTCTCATCTCAGCCACCACCACCAATCGTCTAAGCCCACAAACGCCACCACCGCATCTGCCTAAGGCCGCCACTGACATTGTCGCCTAAGATTGTCACTGTCACCGTCACCTCTCTCCTCTCCATTTCCTTCTTTAATCATGAGATTGCAGGTATTATACACATCTAAACTTCTCAGTTAATCTATATTTTTTTCATTCATCTATTCTTTCTTAGTTTAACACTGGCAAAGAACAAATTGGACCATAACCATGGTTTCTCCTACTCAGCCACCCTCGCCAGTCGCTTAAGCCCACAAATGTCGCCCTCGCTGCCGCCTAAGCCCGCCACCGATGCTACCCCCACTATTGTCCAACGATCTTCTTTCCATTTCTTTATTCAATTATGAAAAGGCAAGTATCATATATATCTGAACTTCTAAGTTAATCTATTTTTTAGTTTCAATCATCTATTATTTCTTATTTTAACACACGCAAAGAACAAATTGGACCAATTTGAAAACAATAACTCGCCTGGCTTGAATTAGTTAAATCTTAAATGATCTACAATTTAGAATAAGATTTTTTAGACATATTACATTGAGTAAAATAATGTGTTAAATGAGACAATAGCCACCACAGATTTGTTAATGATTTTGCTCAAAATCATGAGATATATTACATGTCAATGTTAAATGAAGTGCAAGTTGTGCACTCCATAAACAAAATTGCTATTTTTTTATATAGAAAAATAAGTTTTTTGTTTTGTTTAATGAAGTGAAAATTTAAAAATTGTTCGGGTTGCTGTGATAGAATATGGCATTCTGATGTGATGTGATTTGCCCCCACACTCTACACAAATTGATTTGTTCGTTTGCATTGTATAGATTGAATGTGACATGCTTTCTACTTTGTGTGCCAAATAATCTATTTTTGAAGATAACACCGTGATAGTGTCTACTTCATGTTTCATGCAGTTCTCTTGTGTATGACTCTATCTGATGGCCACATGACAGTGGTGGTAGCTACTCTTTCAAACAGCTTCTAAAACTTCAACAACGGTTTTGGTAGATAATGAACCGTTAGATGAAGAGTCGATCATGCTTTTAAATTAGGAAAGTAGTCCAGTATAAAAATACTGAATTTGTTGGCCATTGCCAGTGCCATGATGAGGACACTTCCTTAACATATTTTTGAACATGTTCCACGCCTTATCAAAAGATTTTGTTTAACGACTGTTGAAATATGGATATGTCATGTTTCAACTTCAAAATCTTGGCTGGTGAAAAGAATTTTATGCAGAACTTTTGGATCAGATCATTCCAGGTGGTTATGTTGTCAATTGTCAGTGAGTTCAACCACTCAAGAGCTTTGTCATGGAGAGTATGTGAGAACAAACGTTGCAGGATGGCATCGTCTGAGATTCTTTGATATTTGAAATGTTGACACATTTCTAAGAAACATGAAACATGTATTTGTGGATTCTCATAGGCCCTACCATATAATTGATGTATATTCTGAAATAGATGAATAACATTAGTATTCAACTGAAAGTTCGACTGTCCAAAAGGTGGGTAGACAATGTTAGATTAGCTATGGATGATCTATGGAGTCAAAAAGTCTCCAACCAGGATATTGTATTCATCCTTCTCTTGTCTTGCCAGAGCGATCTCGTTGTTATTCATTCTGTCTTGTTGTATTTGGTTTTTTTTGTGTTTTTTTTTTTTGCATCTCTCTGCCTACGATGAAAAATGTGTTCGATCTCTGAATTAGATGGAATTAAAGACTCGTGCCTCACACTTCGCATGCAACGGTTTGAAAAGAGACAAATCAAACATTGAAATAAACTAAAAAATTAATAATAAATAATTAAACAAATAAATAAAGTTCGAATTAGTGCTAATATAACAAAAAAAAAAAAACTAAAACTAAATCTCCCAAGCGGTGCCAAAAAAATTGTCGTGATTTTTATATTTTAATATTCCACAAGTATGGATCATAGACGACCACGGACTTTCCCCTCAGGCTTTTACGCCCGGGGCTATTCCGTCGCCGTTAGTTGATCGTCTTGTCCTTCGGAGGTTGGGCTCAAACCGGATTTCTTTCCGCGTCCCAATGATTCGAACCCTTGACCTCCTCCTTAAGGGAACTTAAGTGGAACGGAAAGAAATCCAGCTTTGAAGCTAACGGGCGCACGGAATAGCCCCCGGGCGAAAAGGCCCGTAGGGAAAGTCCGTGGTCGTTATAAAAAACGCGTTTTTGAACGACGACGGACTTTCCCCTACAGCCGCTTTCGCCCGGGGCTATTCCGTCTTGTTAGCGATACGTCTTGTCATCGGGGGTTTCATCAAATCGATTTCTTTGGCGTCTGACGATTCGAACCTTGACCTCTCCCATAAGAAGAACTTATGTTGAATCTTTGGTACCAATTGGGGAATAGCCCCAGGCGAAGGCATGGGGAAAGTCAGTGGTCGTTACAAAAAACGCGCGTTTTTTGTAACGACCACGGATCCAATTGGTACCAAAGATTCCACTTAAGTTCCCTTAATGGGAGGTCAAGGGTTCGAATCATTCGGGACGTGAAAGAAATCCAGTTTGGGATAAAACCCCGATGGACGATCGTAAGTTAATGGCGCATTTGGAATAGCCCCTCAAGCGAAAGGCCTGTAGGGGAAAGTCCGTGGTCGTTACAAGATCGCACAAGTAATATAATGGATTATGAATCAAAGTATCGTACCCACAGAGATTTAGATAGTTTAATTTTAATTATAGTAACCTTAACCGAATATGTTAACTTTGAAAATTTGGTGACTAAAAACTAATTAAATTTTGAACTAAGAACGCTTAAATAATTATAACTCAAATAAGTAAAAGTTTAAATTGATGAAAATTACTTTAACTTTGGAAAAGAAAAGTACTAGGATCCCGAATCTACTTATAATTGTTATTTTCTCTATCTTGATTCTTGATTTTGACAAATTATATCAGTTATGAAGATCAATATCCCTAAATTGTTTATCAGTTTTTTTCGAATAAAATCAAATATATTCAAATGTATGACCCGACTATATTTCTATGACAAATGCGAATACACAAGAATGCATTAAATTTCTATAGATAATTACAAATCACATAAAGCATAGCGGTATATTTCTATCCCCATCGACTTTTAAGATAATTAAAATAATGTCTAGCCTACTTTCAATCTATCGATAATAAAACAAACCACAACACTCATACAATTACTACGTATATAATTGTAGATAAAAGGAAATCAAAATTAATTATTTAAAACTATATTGAAGTAAATCGTCAAAAACCAAGTTTCTAAATAAAAAAATTTAAACTACAAGCTTCATCGTAATCTTAACACAAAATAGTTTAGCCTAGCATACTAATAATAAGAAAATAAAGAAGAAAAAAATAGATTATTCATCACCCGAAAAAGAAGAAAACGCAAAAGAAGAAATCTTGATTTCGTTTAATCATTGAAATGATGAATCTTGATATTCGTTTCATTAGTCGTCTTTTATTTTTCTCCCCAAAATTCCGCTCTTGACTGTGAGTTTATAATCCATATATATAGTTCCTCAATGGTGCCCAAAAGATCTCCAAAATATTATAAAATTTGCGTCCCAAAACGTTTCCTAATCGGAATCGAAGTCTAAAAGGAAACAAAATTTCTGCGGGCAAAAACAGCTAGGCGATCGCCCAGTTATGGTTTTTACATTCTGTTTTGTTTTGTGTTGTTGTTAACTTATTCTTCTAAATATTCGTATTTTGTCCTCTAACTTTCTATTTTTTCTTCTTTAGTCCTCAAAACTTTCCATAATCTCTAATTTGGTCATTAAGCTTCAAGTGAGTGCAATTTGATCCTCAAACTTTTGAAATATCTTCCAATTTATTTTGTTTCCGTCCATTTTTCTCCAATCACTTATAAACGGGTCAAAAATGAAATAGAGAGAATAATACACTAAATTAAATATAAAATTAATAATATGACAAAATAAAAACTTAGTTTAAATGTCCAAATAAGTGCACAAAACGCACTTATCGTGTAAAAAGCAAATGAGAGCAATTGAAATAAGAAAGCTAACAAAACAAGGTGTTGAGAGCTCCATATGGGACAGTGAGGAAGATATAAATGGGATAGGATGATGGATTTCCACATGGTTGAATGAGTTTGAAAGATAAAGAAAGAACTAATGGGAAAAAGAAAGAAAAAATACCAAAGTGGATATATGGAGCGTGGTATAAACCGTATAATGAGTGAACAAGTGCTAATTAATTAGAAACAAATTGTAAATCAAACAAAATGAAAGTGGTTGGCAAGATGGTTATGTGGGGGTATGAACTAATTATTTAGTCAATGGCGCTACATGTACATCACGATATGAGTTATATCGCGAGATATTGGTTTTCAAAAATTTAATAGCAATTAATGAAATCAACCGTATTTCTACCGCTTTAACTAAATGTCCAACCAATTGTAAATGTTTGTTCACTTTTTCAGTACTTTGCAAAAATTTGTCTTCAGTTCATAATTTTCGACGACTCTCCGGTGACTCTCCGGCGACTCTCCGGCGACATTTTTTCTTCCATAATCTCCATCTTTGACTTGAAACTTTATTTTCCTTCCAAGTTATCTACCACTATGTCCGAAATAGGTAATATTTGTTCTCGTTTGAAAGTTTATCTTTTTACCATATTTTTGTGTTAGATATCTTATAGAAGTTATTTATTTACCATAGTCGCAAATATTTAATTTTGTGTTACATACCTTATGAAAATTATTATTTTCAATATTTGTATTTAGAAAATCTCGTTTCACTTTCCGAAGACGCGACAGTAAATATAAATATGTTTGTTGTTGATGATGAATACTTTCAAGATGATGAGATAGAAATAGAGAATTATCCTAGTTTAAATGATGATTGGATTGAAGAACCGAATGAGATTGCACTTGAGATGGGGATGAAGTTTAAGGAGCTCAACGAAGTCTTTGAATTTTACAAAAACTATGCATCTCGTGTGGGTTTTTTAGTTAGAAAAAGTAATTCGAGGAATGGTGATGATGGGGTTGTAAGAAATGTCACGTTTACATGTAATCAAGAAGGCCAAGAACAAGTAATACAAGTACTTCTTTGAAGCCTCAGCCGAAAATTCAAACAGGATGCAATACTAGGGTGGCTGATGTATCTGATGCCAGTGGATTATGGCGATTAACTAAAGTTCAGCTGGAGCATAACCACAAAACAAGTCCTTCAAAGTCTAAGTTGTATCAGTGCAAAAGACAACTAAGTGACAATGTGAAACGAAAGCTTGAAGTGAATGATATTGCTGGAATTCCGTTACACAAAAGTTACAATTCAGCTGTCGTTGAAGTAGGTGGATATGAGTAGATGACATTCATCGAAAAGGATTGTCGAAACTATATTGATAAGGTTAGGCGTTTGAGACTTGGGGAAGGAGATGCTCAAGCATTACAATGCTATTTCTCAAAAATGCAAGTACAATGTCCTGATTTTTACTTTAGTGTAGATTTGGATGAAAAGTGTCGATTGAAAAATATGTTTGGGGCTAGAGGTGTCAATTCGGGTTAGCCAGCCCGCCTCCGATGAAGTCCGGTGACGGCTCGCATTAGAAAAGCCCGCGCCACAGCGGGTTGCGGGCTCGGTCAACCCAACCACAAAAATTGAACACGAGCTCGGTCCATCCGTCGACCCATGTTGGCCGCAGTCCAACCCGATTCGGCCCGTATGAATAAAAAATTAATTTTTATTGAAATTACTAAAAAAAATTAGTTACATATTGTAATTATAAAAAAATATTTACATATATAGCAAAAAATTTGTTAAATTACTAAATAAAAAATAAATAACAATGATAAATTCACATTAGTTAATTTTTTAATTCAATTTCTATTTTTTTATATATTTAAATACTAAAATAGCATACATCTATCACATCTTTCACTTTAAACAACTTTCTACCATTTATTAATTAAAAAAATCAAAATAGGCCAGCGGTTAAAGGCCGAACCGCTCAGGCGGTAAACAGCCCACCCGGTTCATGGGTCGACCCGCGGTTCGACCTCTTCGGCCCGTGAACAGCCCGTCCAGTTCACGGACTGGCCCGCAGTTCCGGGTCGAGACGTGTGGGCCGATACGGGTTCGACCTACCCGCCCGTCTTGACACTTTTATTTTGGAATGATAATAGGTGTAGAGAAGCGTACAAAGAATTTACATAATGCTGTGACCTTTGATACCACGTACTTAACTAATAGATATGACATGCCGTTTGCTCCTTTTGTTGGTATAAACCATCAAAGACAATCGACACTGCTTAGATGTGGTTTAATTTCCAGTGAAGATACGCAGACATTCACATGGTTGTTTAGGACATGGCTTGAGTGTATGGAAGGCAAAGCTCCTATTGGAATAATTACTGATCAGGATAGGGCGATGCAAAATGTAATTTCAATTGTCTTTCCGGATACTATGCATAGATGGTGTTCATGACATATCTTGAAGAAGTTGCCAGAAAAATTTGAAGAACACATTAATAAGGGAGCTATACTTTCTACTGTCTCACTATGTGGTTTACGAATTAAAAAGGTCATAAGATTTTGAATAGCATTGGAATTATATGATTGCCAGCCATGATCTTGAGGATCATGATTGGTTATCAGGACTTTATAGAGAACGTAATCGTTGGGTGTCGTGTTATTCGAGGACTAGTTTTTGGATAGGGATATCTACGACACAACGGAGTAAGAGTATAAATACTTTTTTCGATGGTTACGTCCATTCAAAAATCACATTGAAATAATTTGTTGAGCAGTACAAGTGGACTTTGTAGAGTAAAGTTGAGAAAAAGTTCCAGGCGGAGTTCAAGTCATTTTCCCAGATAATCCATTGCACAACAAAGTTTGGAATGGAGAAACAATTCCAGTGAAGCGTACACTATATCCAAATTCAAAAAAAATTCAAGAAAAGTTCTCTGGCATGGTGTATTGTCGAATTTTAGCAATCGATGAGAGACCTTTGGGAATCTCGAATGAGGTATTGGAATCTATAATTTTAGATGATGGGATGAAAAAAAAAAATTTACAGTTTTGTTTGACAAAGAGTCGTGTCAAATTGTCTGTAGCTGTCACTTGTTTGAATTTCGGGGGATACTTTGCAAGCATTGTATCATAGTTTTCATTACGAATGATGTCATGGTAGTACCGGAAAGATATATCTTAAGGCGATGGAGGAAAGACGTGAGTAGGACATACACTAGGATGAAGATTAATTACAATGGTTGGATTAGCACACCAGCTCAGTTACAATATTATGAATTATGTGAGACATTTCGCAAGGTTGCTGACGTGGTAACTGACGATGAAGAACATTGTCGAAAGATTACAGATTGGCTTAAAATGAAAATGATTAATTTGAAGATTTCGAATAACAAATCATCATGTGGTAATAACCTCATTTCTGGACATTCTTGTGTTCAAGCAACCAATGAACAATAATTAGTCAACAAGGATTATAGTGTGCACATATTGGATCCAAAATTCTCAAAGACTAAGGGGGCTCCAAAAAAGCTTTAAAAAAAAGGTCCATTGGAAATATGTTCCACGAAGAAGAATGTTAGTTTAAAAAAAAAATAAAAAAAAAAATTTGGATCTGCTAGAAAAATGGCATGGGTTATCGCCTGCTTTATATTAGCAGAAGCAGAATGCAAAATGCATTTGTTGGGCGATCACCCAGGCCTTCTAGGCGATCGCTCAAAATCGCCTTACGTTACATGTGAAGATTCAGTTTTTTTTTTCAAATTTTTTAAAAATGCAACACGCATGATTTTTTTTTTTATTATTATTATTCATTTAATGTATTTGTTTGTTTGCACGTAGCTTCTACTTCAAGCTAAGAAAATACTTGTAACATAGTCCAACATACTGACATGCTAGCGAAAGCTTAATCTAAGCACTCCAAGAAGCTCATTACCCCATGTTCAACTATTCACAGGATGCTCAATATCATATCTCCCCGGTTATGGAGAAAACTTGGTGCTAACTTATGGGCCTAGTTAACCCTTCATGTCAATGTATCCTCTAGTTCGACAACCCAAAGAACAAATTTCGAGGAATTTGTTAGCAAATCCAAGATTCCACTTACCTCGTAATTAGTACGATAGATAGTTTATATGTCCCGTTTTTGTAATGCAAAACATTTTGACTTTCGTTCAAAGATCATGTATTATGCTTTTATATTGTAAATGTATGAAAATCGAACATGGATTGGTCAAATATTTCCGAACTTTGTGATTTCAAAACAAACAAATAGTTCGAATGATGGATTACAACAAAATGTAAACATAAACCCAAATAGTACTGCCTCAATTATAATATATGTGAATCTAACTATCTACTCGTGCCCATATCCTTGGCCCTTGCGGATTGTAAGATTGAGCGAAATCTCGACATCTTTTTCCTCCGATAAACTTGCTAACAGTTTGAACATGTTAGGCAAGTCTTCATTTATTTTTTTGCCCACAGATTTGTCCAATCCAACGCTACTAGATTGCCCCTCAACGAACCCCCCACTCGATTGACCGTTATCCCACTTGAAATATGTGTATTCTTCCTTACTGCAATAAAAAAAGTCTCTCTTTGGTTTTTAACACCTTAACTACTTGCATCCATTTTACATATGCATCGTCGTTTTTTGCAATCCTCTAACAAGTGACCCGACTTTCTTCAACCATAGCATATTCCTCCATTGCTTTCTGACATGACAATAGCTATACCATAATGCAAAGAGATTAATCACGATCTTTCTCAAATCATCAATCAAATATATAGTTGTCTTTCTCTACACTATGCTATACTGTTAGCAAACCTCAATCATCAACACAACACACCCACACTACACTAGTAATCTTAATAATTTTAGAAAAAGATCATCAAATTACACATGCAGTATTAACTAGTGACACAAGTAAGTGTATAGCATAATATTAGTACTAAAGATAATACCCCAAGTTGCACCTTGCTAAATCTCAAAGTAAATGAACATCATTAACTACTCAATCCATGAGATTTATAAATCTAGAAAAACAAATGTTTTAGCCAAACTGGATTTTTCAATTTCAAAATAACAATTTCATCCTTAAGTATTCAAATACAAGAAATCTATAACAACAAAATTAGCTGCTAAATGGCGAAACGATATCCAATGTTTACATACATGAGGGTGAAAAAGATTTGCATGACCAAGAATTGAAGTGAAAAGTCCTCCTCCAGCTTGATCACCGGAATATTTTGGAAAAAGGAAGTGTAAATCTTCAAAAATGGAAGTAAAAATCTTCACAAATGTTCTGTCATGAAAATGAAAAGAGGATTAATGGCAGGAAAAAGGATGAAGAGATACATTTTAAATGGCCAGAAAAGGGGACTACCTTAGCAGGAAATGAAACGAGGATCGAACGAGGATTTACCTGGATGAAAAGGGGTTTTCACTTTGCTGGAAAAGGGGCCCGCCTTTGCTGGATAAAAAAGGGACTGCCTTTGCTGGATGAAATGAAAGAATTTGTTGTTATTTAGATTGATTGAGGGGGCAAATTGGTAATTCTATTTGTTGCGGTAAACGACACGAGTAAGGAAGGGTGTACAACAAGAATTTTCTTTATTTAGTTGATTGTAGAATTCAATTAATTCTGACAGAATGAAATTGGTGAACGTATTTAGAAGAGAGAAGTGCTTTGAAATCTGTGAATCCTACTTTTCTTTGGAGTGATGATAGGTTTAGATTTTATTGTTCAACATCTTTATGTTGGTCACAATTGGATTGCGCATTGGATTCTTTAGTTAAATTGCTTTTCTGGAATTGATTCAATGAACAAGAATTTAACAAATTTTTAATAATGGTCATATCCCTAGATTTTTAATTCAATTTTTATTTTCAATAAAAGTTGAATAAAGCCTCGGTAATAACAAAACTAACTATTTTTAATTAATAAAAAGAGAGGCGACTAAGAAAATTAAAAAGAAGGAAATGAATTATATTATCATGTCTAGTTGAAGATCAATTATGTTGCATATTCTCATTTGGTAGTATTCGTTGTTAACATTAATGTATTATCCCAATAACTTCAGCACATAAAATATTTGGTAAACATCAAATACTTAATATTTCACTCTTGTTTTGAAATTGCAATCGAATTTTTTCTTGAACCCTACTAAATTTACAAGGACATAATCATAATAACAAATGTTTATACAACGTTTTTCAGATAATGTCTTTTCCCATATTTAGCGAACTTTGTGCAAGCTACTTCAATTGATAAAATTCCAATCAATCTATATTTTCATTTCTCTATGAACATAGTCCATTTTGATAGATACACATTAGATTATCGGAAACACAAATTGTATGAAGATCATTTACTATTTATATGAAGGATATTTACATATATTTTTAGAAACTAATAGAAAAATGACGACTCACTTTTGTCTAGTTCACGTCTCGAAAAATGAATTTGTAACTTGAATAACTCTCCTTGACAGCTAGCCTGAGAATCAAGCCCTTGTTATACATATGCGTGTTACAATTTTTATCCATGAGGACTTAACAAGATAATAAAATGTATTGACACTTAAAGAAAAATAATAGAACTGGTAGATGTAATGAGAAGGAAAGAAAATTGTGTCTTACATGGAAGAGGTCAAATGTGTAGAAAAGGTCAGAAATTTCCTTAGTTTAAAATGTAGGCAATTAAATAGTGATGAAGAAAATATAAACTGAGATATTTATTAATGTCAAACATGCTACTTTCACGTTAATTATGTTGGTTAATATTTAAACTGATAGAATTCTGTTCATTTTCCGCCATCAAAATTCTATTTTGTTTACATTAAAACTAATTCTTGTATGTTTTTTTCCCCTTTTGAACACATGCTTGTATCGGTTTCAAACTAATGCCAATTAGTTGTGACCATTTCTAATTTCAGTTGACTTAGACTATAGAGGCATTTTAGCTACACTAAGATTGACTAAGCAATAGACAAATGTTTCACATGTCATTGTTTCTTAATCCTATTCAATTATCTCTAGTACTAAATATGTCATCAATCCTCAAAATTCATATAAAGTTCTATACAATTCATACCACATTTCATAGTGAGCAACCAAATCATGTTAAACACAAAAAGCTTTTAAAATTTCTTTATTGTATTTTATAGTGAAAAGACCGAACCATATCGAATGAAAAGTTCTATACATTAATTTATAACATTTCATAAGTGACCAAATGAAACCATATCAAATAACCAGGGTCTATTAGCACATCATATAAGATTATGAAAAATATTATATTAAGTTGAAATAACCATTTGCACGTAAATCTCACATTAGATTTCTTGAATATGAAAACTAATTGAAAAATTTGAAACTTTTTGTTTGTTCTTCAACAACCTTGAATTATTACTTCTTTTCTTTTTCTTTCTTTTGTAAAAATTTAAAGAAAGATGAATTTTGTGTGTGTAATATGTTGTGAAAAGAAAATGACAAAATGAGAGAATTTTGATTCAAACTTTCTAATTCAAACTTATAAAAAGTAAAGAAGAGAATTTATATATAAAATTTGAAAAAAAGTTGATGATAAATTTTGTAAAGAAGAAATAAACTATTTCGACCATCACAAGGTTTTTAGAGAAAAACATTTGTTACATGATAAATTATGATGTCAATATTAACAAAAAAATGTCTTTTAACTCTCCAATTCATAAATCCCACTTTTATGATCCTAAATACATATTTAAGAATTACATGATCATCAAATGACTATTTGTATTCCGCAGTTAAAAAATATTGAAGATAAGTTGTCAAAATACTCAAAACAATTTCTTATTTTGTTTAATAATAATAGGAGATGAAAGGTTGTTGGATTTTTTAATTGAGAGGATAAAATAGTTCAAAGATATAATATGGAAGTGTAAAATAGTCTAAAATTGTCTTTTAGGTCATTTTAAAAATAGTATAAATAATGTTGAACTTTCTAGTAATTAGTCATTGGCGGCAATAACAATATAAAAGCTTTCTCTTTTCAATATCTTCACATTTTTTCGTGCATAACTTCTATGTTAGTTAATCACCATGTTAGAGATTGTTTAGGATTTGTTCAATTATTTTATCTTACCTATATTAAAAGTATGAAAGGCTGATTACTGTTCAAAATGGTCAACCAAAACGTCGTCGTTTTTGGCTCATTTTGAACAGTAAACGGTACTTTCAACACGCAAACAAATTGGACCAAAATTGTAAAATGAAACCCAACATGGCGTTCCAGTTCAGCCACCATCACCCACCGCATGAGCCACCACCGTCGATGCTTAAGCCCAACATCGTCTCTGTCGCCTAAGACCGCCACCATCATCTCTTTCCTCCGATCTCCTCTGTATTTCCTTTCCGTCTTCAATCACGTACCTATAAAAATTCCTCCAACAAATTGAAATTGCTTTTCTACCTTACTGGATCCAAGAATTCTCTCAAAGATTTGTCTCAGATCTTGGTTCGAAGGTACGTTGGGTCTCAAATTATTGGGTCTAAAATTAGGCGAGAAAATTAGGAATTCAAAAATTAAAGCAATCAATGGCGGTGGAAATTAGTAATTTCATACCCAAGGATGCAGTGGATTGCTTAAGCAATCAATTTCAGTTTGTTGATTCCTAATTTCTGAAATTTATACCGCCACTGATTTCTTAAGCAATCCGTTGAATATTGATCTGAAATTCCTAATTTCCATAGCTATTGATTGCATTAATTTTCGCTCTCAAATTAGGAAATGCAGTGGCAACCAAAGAAATAAATAAACTTAGTTAGTGTTCGTATATGTATTTACTTTGCTTATTTGTTTATTCTTTACTTTAGATGGTGATTTTCTACACTCTCATTCTATCGCATTATGCTAATATTTTAGCAGTTTTTTTTGGTTAGATTTCAGTAATAATTTGTTTGATCTTGTTCATAATTATTTTTTTGACTACTTTGTTTGGTTTTTGAATTATTATTTGTTTAATTCCAATTTTCATATTGTTCTATATTAAGATTGCAATGATTGTATGATACAATATGCACTTGGGATAGGGAAGAATTGTGGATGCATGAATACTGAAGGCGGGTTAATAGCCTTGTGGATCGGAAGGTCATTGAGCGGTATTGAAGATTTCTAGCTGCAAATAATTGAGGGTTTTGAATTGTTATTCTTTGATTTGTGGTTTGTTGAAATTGATTGAAACTGTGGTTTGTAGTAGTAGTTGTGGAAAGTGGGAGGATTGTTGAAATTGATTGAAACTGTGGTTTGTAGTAGTAGCTGTGGAAAGTGGGAGGATGGCTCTGCAGTATTTGGGATTGGATGGAGAGAAAGGAGAGAATCTCTGTTGGATTTGGTGTAAGCAAAAACTGAATTTTCCTGCTAAAATTTCTTGGTCCAAAATATTCATGCCGTGTTGGGGAAATTGAAGAAGATGAATTTTTAGCTCCATCATTTCATTTTATTTAACAAAATTTAGATTCAGGAATTTTCTATATAATAATGATGACAAATCAATGGATTTTTGCTTTATAGTTTATAAGATTCATTTATGGCATGTTTGGTAAATATGATTGAATGAAAGAAGTTAAAATATTGTAGATTATATATACATACGGTATTGGATAGTCTTGTCGAGTAGCGCGCACCAAACATGCCTTAATATGAGTAACTATTTGGGTTCTATTGACAATCTTTGATGTTTGAATTTAGGGAATGAAGGTGATTCTCATAATAACAGATTATTCAATACCAAGGACGACATGATATGAACTTCGCAAAAAGATGAGAATTAGTGATTTTGCCTATGTTGAAATACACATTGATATTTTCATTTTAAAATAGACTCAGTTAGATTCTTCCTGATTGTCATGATTTTTTTTTTTTTTTTTTTTGCAATTCTTGATTTATGTTAAAAAATGAGGGTTGTTAATGTTTTACTTGTTTGCCTTTTCAACTAGAGCTCATCGAAGTTACACCAAATACCGGTGGCGTAATCTATCCAAGAATATTTTGGCTCGTATCGATAAGTACATTCTCAAATTAATTTTAGACTTTTCAGTGTTTGATTATTTGTTACGAGGTATATTCTTGGAAGATAAGTGCTATAAATAGTGTCACCCATGTATATGATGTATTTCATGTGTTAAATCAACATAACAGATCTCACCTTTGGACTAGAACTTAGAAGTCCAAGATAAATTTTTCTTGAATTTTGTTATCTTAAGCTAGAAATTAACAATTTATAATGTCAAAACTTGAAAATGAATGTAAAGAAAAGAAAACTCGGGAAAAGATTAGTTGAGTGAGAGGATTAAATTGAGCTATCCAGTTGAAACTTTCATTTCAATTCATTGTTTTTCATTTGAGAATTTGCTACTCATGGGTATATTAGCTTTGCAAATAATGGATGAATATGTGGTTGAGGACAAAAATAAATGATAGTAGAGTAAGAAAGAAACTAGAAGATAGTGCTGGAGACATTTACATCTAATTGTCAATAAATAAAACATAAATGGAGAAAAATCTGATTGCATGTGGTAGTAGGTTGATATAGGCAGGCTATGGTTTGGAACAGAACTGCATACTGCCTCTGTTTCAAACTAAAATTTGCAGTCGAGTTTTATTGAGATTAGTTGGAATTTTTCTTATTGAGATTAATTGGTATTTTATAAGTAAATTCAGGTAATATAGTGGTGGTTTGATAGTTGATTGCTTAGCAAAATTCTGTGCTGCTTCTTGAAGAAAGAGGAAACTTGTCACATGCTCAACGGCACACTATTCACGATAGGAAAGAAATACTATAACTAGGCCCAGGCCAATAAAAACAACCATAGTTGCGTGAACACGTGGCAGTGCTATTAGTTCCAAAAGGGCATGGCCAACTTACACAAAGATTGTGTCCGGTTGAAATAATGAGTAGAAAGGTTTTTCGAGTTGGACATTTATAATAACATGTGCATGAACCAAGTAACTCGGAATGAATCGGACATATAACACTCGATAAAAAAGAACTGCGTGGATTTCACATGGGTTTGGGGTCTTTTTTTGATATGGGTTTTTCTTATTTTTCTTGATGGTGATAAAATGTGAAGAAAGAAATTGAAGATTTATTTTTTTTAACTTCACGGTTCATTTTTGGAGCTTTTCATTATTTGGATTATGTTCTTTTATATTTCTTCGAAAATTGAGGAATTTCTTTTTCTTGGGGTTGATTTGGTCATTCTTGACTATAATTTCAAAATCGATTTTGATATGCAGATTTTTAACTGGTTTTGAGTCTAAATTAAGTGAATTGTCTTCTCTTGAGTTTATATGTGAAACAACTGTAAATTTTGAAAATATATCTTTTCGTGTTGATAATAAAATTGCTTATAAATCATAGGTTTGATTGCTGAGATTTGATAAAGAGAATAAAATAGCAACTTATTATGTTGATGTACTCTCTGTTACGTTTTGATACGGAACTCTTAGAAATCTAGGTAGAGAAAGAGTGGGTAAATGAATTTTTTCATACCAAAGAAGTTAAAGTTATATTCCTTTTTTCATCTTTTGTGGTTTTCTTATACAACGTGATGTTCGTGTTTGACTATGCGAGCTTAATTATAGTTTATCCTCTTGACCGCAGATGTTTCTATTATAGAGGTATATTGGACATTCATGCATGTATTGGGTCATCCGAATAGTCCTACTGCCTAAAGAATTTATTAAGAGACCGTTTTTTAGTGTAAGAAAGCTCTAAGGAAAAACTTGTATTCTTGTGAAAAATTAAGGATGTTGCTATTACATTTAAAGTTTACAGTCAAATATTTGTGAGCTTTGCTTGTCTATGTTGTTTTTTCCATTGCTATTGCTCGAAATCGAAAGTAAGAATTGTGGGTTAATTCATACAATCCAATTAGAGGGGGTTAAGTATTGCAGGATGCTAATTAGATTTTGACAATCATAAAGATCCATTTTCTTCTGTACTTTAATAATGCTTCAGTATATTGCAGAATATACTTCAAGTTGAAAGTAATTAATTTGAATGAGATTGGTAATTGGTGAGCAAACAAGAAAAGGTTAATGAGGACTCATCTCAATAGACCATACATTTTTAGCTTTATAAATTAAAACTGTATATACAAATACTCTTATTTGATAAACTTTTACTGATTTTTTCTTTGCTAAACTGGATTGTCATAACATAGGGATTCATAGCTTAATTTTAGAATTAAAAACAATATTATTTCTAGATATTCAATGTAGCTACACCTTTTTTTTTTTTATTATTAATTTTTTACTCAATGTAAATTTCTCACACAACAATCATTCACAATTTTAATACTAATATTCGTTTCTATACTATTAAATACTCAATTACGACTTTACCACATGCAACGCACTAGACAAATACTAGTTATAATAATAAATGAGGACTGACTTGTAAATTTATGACTATAACATGTGTAGTGTTTAAAGAACAATATTTGAACTTTAATAGATACTAGTTTTTTGATACATCATTGCATTTTTTCCCATCATTTTAATTTATTTAATGGTCAAATTATAATATTTTTCATTGCATTTTTTTTCCATCATTTTAATTTATTTAAGTCAACGGACAAAATTGTCCAAGAATTATTAGAATAGTGAAAAATAGTGATTTGAGGACCATTTATGAGTATAAATAGAAAAATGGAGATGATATCTGCTAACAAAAAGAATGGAGATGAAATCGTTACAAACCTTAAAGAATGGAGACCATTAGTGTAATTAACCCAAAAATAATTCAAAATCAAATCTTGTCGAGTAACTCGACAACATATAAAAAAAAATTCAAAATCAAATCTTGTCGAGTTGCTCGATAACATTAAAAAAAAAAATCAAAATCAAAATATTGTCGAGTTACTTGACAAAAAAAAAAAATCAAATGTTATCAGCTCCACAAAAAAAATCAAAATTAAAATGTTGTCGAGTATTGGACTAAAAAATTTGGACTAAAAATCTACATTAAAAATTTAATATAAAATGTTGTTAAGTTGCTCGACAACATTAAAAAAAAAAAAATCAAATGTTACAGCTCGACAAACATAAAAAAAAAAATTCAAATCAAAATGTGTTTGTCGAGCTGCTCGACAAAAAAAATAGTATATGGGTAGTGTCAAGCTGCTCGACAAAGAAAAAAATGAAAAAAAGAAAAAAAGAATTGTGTACAATTTGTTTATAACATCAAATAAAAAAAATCGATGAAAAATTGAATGAAAATCTGGACGAATATGTGAATAGTAAAAGAAAAAAGTAAGAAAAAAATTAATAGCATTTTTTTTAAATAATCTGTAATATTATAAGATAAAATATAAAAAAAAAAGATTAGAAAAAAAATGAATGAAAAGGTGTAAAAGAAAAACAAATAAGGAAAAGAAATTAAAGAAAAAAAAAAATTGTGATTAGCACACAATATAATAATTTGGCCATTTCTCACTTATCTAAGTAATGTAATTATGCTGAAAATGAAAAAGGAAAAATAAAAAGGGGTGGGGCAGGGTGGATTTTTGAGGAAGATGAAGTTATTTTGTATTTTTTAAAAATTGTAGGACTTCATTTACAATTTTTTTTTTTATTTAAGAATGAGGGCAAAACCGTCAAAATATGTTAAAAAGACGTGATTTGCAACAAAATTCAAAGGCTGGAGATGGACGATGCTAAAAAAAAGATTAATGGTAAATTTATCATAAATTAAAAAGATTGGGGATCAAAAGTACAAATTAAAAAAAAAATAGAAATTGGCTAAAAGCCCAAACAACACATTTAAAAATAAATAAATAAAAAATCAAATGTTGTCGAGTTAGAGTAACTCGATAACATTAAAAAAAAAAAATCAAATATTGTTGAGTAACTCGACAATATTAAAAAAATAATTCAAAATCAAATCTTATTGCAAGTAACTCAACAACATATAAAAAAAAAATCCAAAATCAAAATGTTGTTGAGTCATTCGACAAAAAAAAAAAAAAAAATCAAATGTTATCAGCTCGACAAAAAAAAAATTTAATTAAAATGTTGTCTAGTTGCTCGACGAAAAAAAAAATTAAAATTAAAATATTGTCGAGTTGCTCGACCAAAAAAAATTATATGAGCAATGTCAAGCTGCTCGACAAAGAAAAAAATGGGAAAAAGAAAAAAAATAATTTTGTACAATTTGCTTATAACATCAAATAAAAAAAAATTAAACTAAAATACGGACGAAAAAAAAAAAATTTGCGCTCAACAAGCACAACAAAAAAAAAAAAAAGTCGTGCTTGTTGAGCTGCTCGACAAACGCACACACACAAAAAAGTGTGTTTGTCGAGCTATACAATACTGCTTTTTTAAAAAAAAAAAAAAAGAAAAGTTAAAGATTGCGGCACTGTAAAATTGGGCTAAGATTCACTTAAAGTTGGAATTCAGTGCACTAATTAAATTAAAAAAAAAACACACAAAAGTCAAAAATTTCGGATGTTTTCAATGTCAAAACAATAGCGTATTGGACGAAAAATCTTAAGTAAAAATTTAAGACTCTTATATTATTGTAGGGATTTATTTTATACAAACATGTATGGTGTTTCTTGAGGCATTAGTTGTGCAAATATGATTCCACATTAATTTACGTATTTGACTTTAAATTTATTGAAAAAAAATGCTTAGAACATATTCGAGTGTGCTTAAAAGCCTTAAATGGTGTCAAAATAGGTACTTTTTAAGCACACTTGAATATGTTCTTAGCATTTTTTCTCAATAAATTTAGAATCTGATATGTAAATTCTTTTATATGAGGCTCTATTACTAGATCTTTCACTACTATCATGATGCATATAGAAACACAAAACAAAAACAAAATTACAAAAGGACAACAAATAAGTAATAACAAGAGTAAATTACAATCAGAGTCTACATTATTTAAATGTTGTCTCAATTTCGTCCTCATTTAATTTTATTCATACCTATCATTCTCAATCTTTCAATAATTCGCACAGATAGTTCTTTATGACAATTTTGCCCCGCCCTCGCCTGACAGTTAAACTAAAAAACCTGTGACCTAGCCAACAATCCAGTCTGATTGCTTATTAGGCCGATCTATGATCGACTTGAGACAAAACCAAAAACCCGCTGAGTTTTTATAAAAAATCGATAACCAAACTTCATTAACCTGGCGAGTTCATTACCGATTGAAATTTTTTAAATTTTATTTAGAATTTGAATAGTCTATTACCACTTTAGGTTTTAGTTTTTTAATTGCTCTTTTCATTGCTAATTATTTTTCTAACACGATTTTTTTCACTTCACCTTTGAGTTTGAGAGCGTTGGCGAGGGAGATGGGGTCCTGGAGGGTCCAACCCCACATTTTTTTGGATTTTTTTTTAATATACAATTTAACTTTAACCTAATATCAATTTAATGAATGATAATTGGATCAATTTACATAATATCAATTTAATGTAATGTAATTGGACCTATTGACTTAATAAAATCAATAATACAAAATTACAAATGATTAGCTCATTCATAAAATGATAATACAAACTTAATAAAGGCACTTTGCTTGTTAATATATATCGTGTTCATTGATTTTTTATTTTATTTTTAGTTTGAGTAATATTTAATTTTATTTGTGAACCGGATTTTTCTATTTTGGAGTATAATTTTATATAAGGCAACGTGAATAAGAAGAGTTTCACTAGTTTTAGATCTTGAATATTTTTTGTAATGACTTCTTGTAAGCTTTTTAAAGACTATGATTTATAAAAAAAAATTAGATTCTCATAAAAATTGGTTCAGTAATTGTGGTTTGAGAAAAAAAAATTCAAGAGCGCCGCTCTCGAACCCTGTAAGGGCTTTTCCCCTCTCAAGGGGACCCCCAACTTAAAATGTTTGGCTCCGCCACTATTTGAGAGTAAAAATTGAATAATAATATATAATTAATTTAATGAATGATAATTATTATCACTATTTTATTATTTTATAAAAATAAGTATATTATATTTGACAAGTGTTGACTTGTCGGTTCAACCACATAGTTCAGTCCAATAACCCACTTATTCATCCCAATCAGTGTCTAAATCGTCTGAAAACTATGATTTTACCATTCAGCTTAAATAAACTAAAACAACAAAAAAAAAAAAAAAAAAAAATCTCAAAATCTCAAATCTTTTAAAAATGGGATAATTAGCACATTTTGTCCTCCCCATCCTTTTAGGCTATTATACAAATCGTCCATATCGTTTAGATTTTGGCATTTGAGTCCTTAAATCAACATTTCTTTGTGCAATAGGTCCTTATAGTCTATTATGTGAACTTTTGTTGTAAACTAATCGCGTTAAGTGCAATCTCTCATTTTATGAAGGAAGTTTTGTCAAGTCACCAAATTTAATGTGGATGGCGTGTTTGTTAAGGACAAAAGTTGATAAAGAACGATTTTAGTAAAAAGAACCCCAAGAATCACAAATTCAAATTCCCAAATTCCTTACCGTTAATTAGGAGAGGAATCCGAAATATACCTCATCGTTAAGTGAAGTATGACTTGTAGAGATGGAATTGGCACTAGGTTCAGGGACTTCTAATGGAGGTGCGTGTGCGGGTGTGGGTGGGCCTAGTAGCTTCGGAGCAAGGTGAAGTGTGCTTATTGCCCTTCTTTTTATTGTGAGCCGGAGCCTTAGCCAGGGTCTCACTCGAGGGCGTCGGAGCCTTAGCCGGGGTCTCACTCGAGTTCGCATAAGTCAGAGCGGGTGGAGAAGACTCAGTTAGTGGTGTTGGTGCCTCGGGAGCCGGGGATGGTGGAGACTGGACTGGAGCAGCCGGCAGTGGTGAGCTCACTCGCTTTGGAACTGAGACAAGCTCATTAGAGCTGGCTTGGAAACAGTCGATGGAGAACTTACAGGAGTCGGAGTGGAAATTGTCAGTGGAAAACTTACATGAGCTGTGGAAACGGTTGGTGGGGAACTTACAGGAATGGTGACTTGACGAAAATACTTTTCATAAAATGAGAGATTGTACTAAACACGATTAGTTAACGGCAAAAGTTCATAGAAATAGACGGTAAGAACATTTTGCTCAAAGAAATGTTGATTTAAAGACTCAAATGTCAAAATTCAAACGATGTGGACGATTTTCGCAATAGCGTAAAAAGATATGGATGAAATGTGCTAATTACCTTTTAAAAATGTCTTAAAAAAGAAAATAAAGAAAATAAAAACAAGTAAGAGAAAGAATTAAAAAAAAAAAAGGAAAATGAGAGAGAGAAAAAAAATGAACAAAAGAAAAAAAAATTGTTGTCTTCTTCAGGTACCACCACACCCCACGCGCCCCCACCACCACAGCCCCACCCAAAATTCACCAGCTCCAGCCACCACCGGAGACGCCTTATAAGACTTATACCCAAAATCCAATTGTGTGCACCCTAACCCAATCTTCAATCCCCCAATGCAATGACATTGAATCAGCCTAATTTTGATCCCCTTCTTCTTCTTCCACTCCCATCATTCTCAATTTTGGCAGCGTGAATTCTCCACAAAGTCCGTAGCCACAGAGCCTAAAGGTCCTTGAATCACGAAGAAAAACTGTAGTTTCTGAAATTTTGAGAAATCCTATAGAGTATAGAGGCTAAAAAAACGCGCCAACGACAAAGAAAACCAGTCGTCTTAGGCCCCCATCTCAAACCTACGATCACATAAAAGCAAAAAGAAAGCGGCATGAGCAGCTCAGCCAGCTATTTGTTGCTCTTTCAACCATAGTTCCTAGCCTCAAGAAGGTACTGAATGTTTCATTTTTTTTTCTATTTTAATTATTCCTTTTAATTGCTGCTACATTTTCTCGCAGTCCTTTCAAATAATTTATGTCTGTCGTCTTTACCACTTGTGCATATTTATAACGACATATATAGCAAAAATAAATTGCCTTGATTTGGACATACTTGCAGAAAAGCTACAATATTTCTGTTTCTTAGCAATTATGCTGCCCTTGTTTTGGGAGTGGAAGAAGAAGAAAAGGAATCAAAATTAGGCCGATTCAATGTCATTGCATTGGGGATTGACGATTGGGTTTGGTGCAAAATCGATTGGATTTTAGGTGCAGATGAGGGGGTTGGCTTATAAGTAGTCTCCGGCGGTGGCTGGAGCTGGTGCATTTTGGGTGGTGTCGTGGTGGGGGACACATGTGGGGTGTGATGGTAAGTGAAGAATATACATATTCAATAATTTCTTTTATGTAGAAAAGGAGGAACATGCCCAGACCTTAGAATTTTTATTCAAGATGAAATAGAAAAGAAGGAACAATAAATTTCGCTCATAGTTCGGTGATCCCCCAAAAATAATGTGGGTTCAGCTTGCATTTCCTTTTCAATTTTTAATCAAACAAGTAACATCTTCAGGTTTCACATTGAAACATTACTTTCAGTGTTAGTTTTTGATAATGGGTGGGTTCTCTCCACTTTTCCATTACTTTCGATGTGGTGCGAGAATACAACGTGAGTTGCTCATATTGCATTTGGTTTTCATTGCTTATTTGCATACAATTATGAATACCCTTTATATAGTCTCTTCACCATGTTCCTTATGTAGATAATCATGAACTCTATACCGGTCAAGAGTCATATTGACTTAGTCATAGTGAAAGTCAATCCCTTTTGTGTGCATGTGAGATCATATGTCTACACGTATGTGTGTGGTGTTTCAGGTTTTTGTACTATTGAGATTATTTTAGTTAGAGGATTGTGATTCTAGATGTGGTATGTGATCCCAATTTTTGTTGTTTATAGTGTTTCATAAAATCAGAGAAAATTTGTGTATCTTTTTGTAACATTTGGGGATGTTGGTTTCAATAAATTATGTGAAGGTTGATTTTTTTAGATTTCTGCTCATGTGAGATCCTAGAATAATTTTAAGAGGTTTTTTCTGATCTTTCTTTCCCATCACTCGTATTACTGGAACTGGGTGCAGGAATTATTGAGTATTGTTGGAATTATAGTTGGAATTAGAGAGAGTGGAACAACAGCGCTGTAACAAATTCCAGCACGCAAAGTGTTCGACAAAAGGTACATATGCGTTTTGCTACTCCATTGTTTGTGGATGTAGAATAATTTTATAGGGCCAACAAGTGAATCATTTTTTACGACTTTTACATCTCTTGTAATTAATTTTGTACTGCTAAACCATGAAAATCGTTTCTTTATTCATCCTCATGTAATTTTCATGAATGATTAAAAAAGGCTAGGACTTCTGCAAATCAATTACTTCACAGGAAAACTTATGCAAAATGTCTGCCAATAGGGAGTACACTAGGTTCAGTTTTGCTGTATTGTAGTTCTTTAAAGAATAATAAAAACTACATGCAGTTACAGAAATTTGGCATTATACACTCCTCTTTATCCACCCAATGAAATTTTCCAATATTGTGTTTCTGTACCAAATTGTGTAAACTGACTGACCATTCGATGCACCAAAGTTGTATTTGTGCAGCAACAAATTTATAATTGTTCTCACTATAATTTCCATTGTGTAGTATGGACACTTCTAATGGTAATATTCAATCATTAGAAAGGCAATCTACAACATCCACGCCTTCTATTCCTGGGAAGACCGATCTTCTGAGCCAACTGGAAAATATATTGGAATCCGACCCTCTCATGTAAGTTAAAAAGTAATCAATTTCATGATATCTACCACTTCTTAGGAAGCTTTATTTGTATTGCAAAATGGATCAAATAGAGCTACATCACATGATTTCAAAAACTTTTATGGAATAAAGTGATCTTTCTCCCTCTCTATTGGTTATATGTATGTATGTATATATGCACAATTCTACTACTTCAACAAGCAAGTGAACAATCCACGTCAAAGACATTGTGATCTTTACATTGCTAGACAAATGATATCATATTTAGACTCTTCATGGGTGTTTTTATATCTCGACCCAATTGTAATTTCTGCAATCAATGTTTATCTTATACAGATCATCTTTTCTTTTCAAAGTCATTACACTAGCCCAGTGGGGCCATTTCGGTACTGATATATCATAATGATACTACTAATGTTATTTATCCTTTCAATAATCTTTACTGCTTCTCTCCTGCTTCCAGTGATGAAGTGGGGTTCATTCATCCGTCCCAGTTTGCTGCACTGAATGGAGAGGTGCTCAGTGTTCCTTCCAACTCTTCAGGAGGTCACCCTCAGCCAGCAGATGAAATCACTAAATTACGCGCTAATGCTTCTGATATGTTCTTTTGGAATAGGGAACATAAGTTGGGTATCTCAACCCTGGTTGTACTTCCATTATATACTGCAGCTAAAGATGCATTTATGGATGCTCGCAAGCAGTATACAATGTTAAGCTACTTGGATGGACAGAAATATCAATCTGAAACTGCATCTTCACATAGCATTATTGAAAATCAAGTAATGAAACACAGCAGGGCACTTCTTCTGCTAAGCTCTGATTTTGGCACGGCATGGAACTCCAGGTCTTTGGTTTTCTGTTTAATATATGCCAATGCCCATGTAAATTTACACTGTCAAGTAACTTATGAATGTCATTGACATATGTGATTAATTTCCTAATACTGTGTTAGCGATGGATGTCACTTTTGATATATTATAGTCTTTGCCAGTAATTCACCCTTTCAGCTCTCTAGTAAATAGGTGAAGCCAAGAATTTGATAAGAATCCAGATCAGCTATGTGGCATATATTGATTGTATAGTCTCCAACCTTCACATTTTTCTATTTAATAGGAGAAATAAATTTTCACAATTGTGTATGGCTGTCCAAGGTTCTCTTTACTGTACTGTTTATCACCATTTTGGTGAACGGAATCTACTGTTTTCGTTTTTTTCTTCTTCTCAATTTGTTTAAGGGAATGACAGTTCCATGGTATGATGACTTTTGTAGAACAACCGGTGCTTTACAAATTGCACTTAGAACTGATTGAAAAAGATCCATTTCAGAGTAAAAATATCAATTAAGAATTACCTTGTTGGATGTACCAGGGGATTGTGGAGGTTTAACAACTTAAATAATCAGAATAGCGTGTAACTAATTGGTGAATCAGGTGGCCATGATAACTTTAAAAAATTCAGGCCTTCACTTTTTGGAGGTATTGTATGGACTTCATTACATTTTGCGGTTCTTAGACTCTCAGCATCTTAATAATATTTATGGCTGCTTAATTCGTGAACAACACATTGAAGGTCTAGTCCAACGGTATTTAAGAGCTTATTCCCTTCCTGGAGCTCAAGTGATGAAGAAAGAAGCTGAATATTGTGTTATTCATTTCGTTTAACCTTTTTTCATAACTTTATCAATCTTCATCCCCTTGATGTTTTGTATGCGCATTTGATTGCATGGGTTTTCAATTTGCAGGAAGCTAGTCGTGTCAACGAAGCAGCAATTTCAGATGTTTATCGATGAACTACTTTTATCAGCTTTGGTTCTCTCCTATTCACCAAAAAGTGAACGTGCATGGAGCCACAGGTAGAACACTTCTTCAGTTCTCTATACTATGTAGGTCGAGCAGCTATGCTACTATGTGCATGACTGCTATGGTGAGAGAATGATGACAACTCTGTTCATTTTTTCTTTTAATATTTAGAAGATACTTCAATTGGCCTCCTAAACCCTTAATAACTACGTTCTTTCTGCCTTTTGTCTGTACTACTGACGCACACTGACATATCTAAGTGTGTATATATATATATATATGATTATATGCTGACATCCTGATCGATTCTTATTCATCTTATATTTTCATAACATGCTGAATCTATCTTAAAAAAGTATGTTGTTGATAGGAGGTGGGTGATCAAGATGATAGCAGGGAAGTGTCCAAGTCTGCTAGAGATTGTGGAAAGGGAGTCCGAGCTGGTGAAAATGATAGCTGAGGTTAAATTCTGGTCCGGATTACAACATACTTGCGTACAAAGCTTAAAATTTCATCACATCTAAGATTTAGAGCATGTTTGGTAGAGTTTATTTTAAACTCTTTTTTTTTTCCAAACTCATTTTCAACCACATTTTTCATGGGACCCACAACTTTTATCAACTTTTCAACCACACATTTCACTAACTTATTTCAAAATCTCCTAAAAAACTACTTTTAAACTCTACCAAACAAGAACTTATAATGAGAAATCTGCTGCATTATGTACTCTTTATATCCATTCCTATATAATTTCATCCGTTATTTAAGGGGACATTTCATGCTTTAACTCTTTTGACTCACTGTCATCTTTTCTCCGTCTATCCTTTGTGCTAAACCTAAACTGGAGATATGTCTCAGATTCTGTTTGGTACTCTAGATTTCATTTTTTCAAGCAACATGTTGGATTTTTTTGTATTTGTGTATTTCGATGTTCTGTTATGCGTTCATCAGCTTGGACTTTGAGCATTTTTCATGTCTTAGGGATTGAGTTTATTTTGATTTCCTGGACATGGAGCATGCCCATCACGGATATGATGTAACATCTTTTGTTTAAGAAAAAACCATTTTGGGGTTATTTATGTGCTTCAAAATCGAGAAGTTTTGGTTTAAACTCCGAGCATTTAAATTAAATTTTCTGTGTCTATAAATTGTTCAGTTTTTCTTTGTTGTTTATGCATTTTATTTTTCAGGATTTTGGGTATCTTGCAACTTTTTGTGGTTTGCCATGTGTTTTTGTGTGATATGGTCGTGTTGTTGTGAATTGACAATAAGGCTTAGATTTGTTGTTGTTGCATGATGTTACAATTGTTGACACAGAAAACAGAGGCGCCTCCATTTAGACTTTTCTAAATCATTGTGCAAAAAGGCATTCTGAACATCAAATTGCTGGAAGGACCAGATTTAGCTGCCGAAGATTGCAATATCTATAGTATTTGTTTTCTCCTAATGGAGTAGAGTTCTCCTAATAGTCTACTCCATGTATATGAGTATAGCCTTTGGTTACAAGCCAACCTTTCTAAAGTCCCATCAGCTTTAAATTACAGTGAATATTCACTTACACTAACAGATTTCTTTCCCTTAGGAAGTTCAACTATCTACCATGTTTTATTTTGTCAAGTCCACTCGTCTTATAGCTTTCCTCCAATTCCCACTTCTAACTGCCTCTTGGACTGTTTGTGGATGTGAACATCCTTGTAATACATATTTGAACTCTTGTTGAAACTCTTTGTTCTTCATTACGAAATCTGTCTGCTATCAGATTCATACAACTGTAGCTTCCCATGCACGTTTGAAACATGTGATTATCACTTGAACAATTCTCATCCTACTATAACAACACTCATTAAACTTGTGTGTACTAGACTTTGCTAGCGTGGGATGATCAAAACTTGAAGGATTAAATTATTCAAAGTCCAAAATATCTATCTCTGATGAATTACATAACTTGGCCAGGTCATTTTCTTATAGAAGGTCTAGGTATTGCCTGTATCGATGAGCATAAATGGAATATACTGTGAAACTGAATATCTTGAGTGATTCACCAGGGTACTAATTTGGTTCTTTTGTTGCAGAACTCAAAAATGAATTATCGTGCTTGGAATCACCGCTGTTGGTTAGTTTCCTATATGCCAGAGGCACAGGTCAGATGAAAGTTAAGATGCATTATAGAAGTTGTTATACTTCATCTATCTAATTGCATTGCATTTGTTGTGAAACAAGAAGGAAGTGTTTCGTTACAGTAGCTATCTTATGTTTTGCAATATAGCAAGAAACAATTTTCGTTTGCAAATCTCATCTTCATGTCTCATTTTTATTCTCTTCGCCAAACTCAACCAGTTCTTTCTGTCACCTCCAATTTAATCAATTTGCTCTTTTTGCCCCTACTCTCTGCGCCCACGTGGTTGTAGTGTGTCCTGAAGAAAAGGTTCCATGTTGCCATATGTAGTTTTTTCTGAATAAATGTTAGTGCTTGTACCCAGGTGCTCCACGAGTTGCAGAAATCTCGAGATTGGGCTGGGCTTCATGTTGCTGATAACTCTTGTTTTCATTACCGTGTTGTAAGTTTCATGCTCTCTGTTTAGTACATTTACCGGATTGCTTATGGTTGTAAATGAACTGTCATCAAAAGAGGCAAATATTATGCAGTTATGTGAGTATATGAATGTTTGTGGCTCTTACCTAATTATGGATGTTTAACCAGTGAAGTTCGTCAAAATTATTCCTTGCATCCTTTATAATTTTAGGCTTCCTTAATGTGTTATCTTTCTATAAACATTATAAAGATATGAGTGGGGTTTGAAAAGGTGGAATTGTAAGTGCAAAACATTAAGACCCAATAGCACCAAAGATGAACTTCAAACAAATGGTCTGAATTTCGGAAAGAGTAAGTGCTAATGAGATTCTTAGTGACTCATTGACACTAGTAATAGATAGTACAAGCCAAGGTTATCTTAATACAACAAATAGCCAGTCATCTAATTCAAAAGATTTCTCTTGCAAAATTCAAAATCAAAGCTAAAATAAGTATAGATTTTTATTGAAAAATATAAAGTATGAAAAGAAAGACATGATATAATATGCACAATTTGAAAGAATTCTAATCAACTTGTCCCTTATGTGCCCGTTCTACTTTAGAAACGTTACGTGTTCGTGTGTTCGGCCTGCGTCCGTATGTGTGCCTCATAGTGTGCCATTTTATCTCGAGAGTACTGTGGCGTCTTTGTCTGCTCAATTCCAATGTATTTTTTCTCTCTCCTGATCATGTTCTGCACCTAGTGAAGAAGAGTAATAATTGAAAAATCACATGTTTTATGATAATAATTTTTATATGCTCACATCAATGTAAAGGAAGTGGCATGTAGAAAAAAACTTACCATGAAGGTTTCTTTTTTTTATTGGCAGCGGTTGTTGCTCAGAATAGTAGAGGATTTACAGCATAGTAAGGATCCAGATGGTTCATCTTCTGCAGAACTTCAACAGCTGTTAAAGGTTTGACCGTAGATGTATAATCTTTCTTCTAAAAAGTGAAATAATTTCCAAGCACATTTATTTTCATCTGCACCGTGTGTTTGATATCATACTTTGAATCTATTAACAATTATTAAATTTGGGGACAAAAGTTATTTTGTTTTCAATTAGGAAGAAACTCCAATACTAGTGATCTAGCTATATGTGCTATAAATTTGAGAAGTTGATTGCATTATATTTCCTTTTGCTCAAAATAAGGTCTCCTAATTTGTTTTTGAAGACCTATCAAGTAGATTCATGAATTGTGCAATTGGTTGGCCTGGGAATTTAAAAATGTAGCGTGTATTAACTGATGGATAGTCCAACAACAGCGGCCTCGTAAGTGTTTGCTGATTGTTCAGCTGATAGATTGAGTTTGGAGTATTTACTGGTGGAGCATTTCTAAATTCATGATATCAGATCTTAGATTCTGCAACTCATAGTAACTAGAGACTTTGTTCTGCAAGGCATGCCTGAACGATTTTTTTACTGGTCTAATTTGAACATTGCGACAGCCTTAAGCTTTTGCTTAGTGAGCACAACATCATTAATGTGTTCCAAGTTATTGGCCGACTTGATTCTTAGGTTATCATTCGTCTATACATGGGCATCCAGAGTTTGGCTAATAAAGGAAGCATGCAAAAACATATTTCGCCCCTCCGCCCTTCTCATTCACCACCAAAGAAAGAAGAGAATAAAATAAAGTTAAATAACAAAGGTTTATTTTAGTGCTTTATAGACCTTTGTCGTGGTAACAATCCAATATTTGCAAAAATCTCGTTTATAATTAAATCAGATATTTAAACGTCAGATGGCTTGTACTTTATATTATAAACTTTAGTTCTTTGTGCCTTATTATTGTCTTAAAGCTTATGATCTTTAACATTTGGCAATGGATGTGTGACAGGAGGAGCTAGACTGGGTTGGGTTGTTGATAAAGCGCTATGTAGGAAGGGAGGTATGTAATCAGTGTAGTTTTTTATCCATAAGGACTTTGATGACCGGGAAATTGTAAAGTTGAATTAATACGGCTTCTAGAAAGATCTAAGACTCATAATTTGATCCCACTCTTGCTTTTGTTCTTCTGTTGTCAAATTGTAACTCTTGTCCACGGGATTCCTAGTGTGGAGCCTGCATCGACTAATATAGAGACTGAGTTTTGTATCATATTTATGAGAAACATTGGTGTAGTTCATGCTTTATTATAATGTGGGGCACGCATCCCTCTGTTTATCTTTGACGTGATTGCAGATTGATAAATATTAAGGTATATAAAGTTTTCAATTGAAGGCTTTCAGGTTACGTAACCTCACCACATTTTTGAATTGGGGCATGATCTTGTTTGTGTTGATCACTGGCCATGTTTAAGATGTCTTATAAAGACACGAATGCTTACGCACCTCAAATGGGAACAAGTTGTTGCCTCATCCGCTTCACTATAAACATGTGTGGTAAAGTGGATAACAATGGTGGATAGTATTAAAAACGTAAAAGAAGCTAACATTGTCCATTATACTGCCCAGTCTTGTCTATTTATGTCTTGTAATGTGCATCAAATATTCCCAATGTGCATGAGTTCAGTTATGCTTGTCCTGTGGTATTTGTTTTTCTCAAGGCTTTATGGCTTCATCGGCGCTTCCTCTCACTGCTCTGGATGAAATATTTTGCAACCCGTGATCAAATTATCTCCGGCCCTTCCTGTTGCGGAAGTACTGAGATTTGTGACAATAGCAAGTTTGTGGATAATGAATTGAAACTTTACGAATCCTGCACAATTATCCCTGATAATGACTTTGAGGACTATCAAGCACAAGCAATGTACTCTGCTACATATCTTATGTGGCTTGCAAAGGTGGATACTTTTTTTTTTTGGGGTACTTTTTCTTGAAATTTCCTTTTTTTTTTTTTTCACCTCATGACTAAGTATTAACTCTTTTCGTGTACTTCGACCATCTGTTCAGCAAATGCCAGAGTCTTTTGGGGTTGAGCTTCGAAGGGAAGCAGAAGACAGGAAACTTAAGAGATTGCTTGAGAAATTATGCCCAGGAAGGAGCTTTCTTTGGGATTCGTCGACTGCACATTTTGGAAGTGGACAGCCGAATTAAGCAAACCACTAGTTAGTTACAAAGTTTGCTTTTTTAGCAGAAATTCTTTTACCGCAATAAGCATGCCATTTCTATGTCGGTACATCATTAGTAGAAGGTGTGCCTATGTGTATTGTGAAAGAAACTAATAACTTTGTTATACACGTTCTCATATTAATGCAAGCCAATAAAGTTGGTTTTGTTTTAACTCTTTTATCACTCAGAG
The DNA here is from genome assembly GCA_023638005.1 of Forsythia suspensa. Classification (NCBI taxonomy): domain Eukaryota; kingdom Viridiplantae; phylum Streptophyta; class Magnoliopsida; order Lamiales; family Oleaceae; genus Forsythia; species Forsythia suspensa. Next base: position 35,451,047 of record CM042666.1, read on the forward strand.
ATGTGCTCATAATCTCTATTGAGAGATGCTACTCTACAATAAAAATAGCTTGGTTCCATACTATTCATTTTCTTTGATTGTTTGGAAATCTTTTGATTTTGAGCTCGATACAGAGTATGTTTGAGGATATAAACCAGATTTTAGTTCGTTTTTCTTGTCCCCTCTATCAAACAGGCGACCAATAAGTAGGGACTGCACAAAATACAAACAGAATTTGGCAAAAGAACTATAAATATAAGTTTTTAGAGCTGCAGTTCCATATGCAGTTTGCTACTTTAAGATTCCAAATTTATGATAAATATCAATCATCATTAAAACCCAAACGATGATCTTCTAAAAAGGAAACTTCCCTCACTTGCCACCATTTTCACCAACGAACCCAGTTACAGCTTTCTGCAATAGAAATTTAAAATGACCCAAATAAACTCCAACTTATAGCAAAATTATTCATTAAGACAAGTTTATGTGAATATTACCTGAATGCAAGACAGTGTGTACTGCACATCGCTTTCTGAGATCTGGTGGTGAATGACAAGCCTAAGTCTGCCATGTAATGATTTTAGCATCAATTTCTTTACTAATGCACATATGGGTCAAAACACTCTACAGGAAACATTCTGGCAGTATACGACACCTCGAGAGGTGATGATCTAAGAGTTTGTCCAGAAATTATACTTAGTCTTCGACATCATATCTATATGATCTACGGAAAAACTATAAAAATAGGGAGACCTAAATCCAAGCATGCACGAAAAATAGAATATAGTAAAATATTTAGAAAAATATTCAAAGATAGAGACGCACTTGAATGGCCCTTCTGGCATTGTTAGTACACCATGTGCTTCTAGAATCTTGCATAGGTGAGTTTCAGTGATATTCGAGCCCTTAAGAATGTCAAAATACACCTGATAGCGTAAAAGAAAAGATAAATATGCCTGTTTCTTTTTTAGGAAACAGCAATGGAAATTTTCAGTGAAATTATGGTTAGACAATCAATAAAAGACACATCAAGTTTCAGTTATGCACGATCAATATTGCAAGGTTATTGAACTTAAATTAAACTGAATCTTGATAAAAGAAACATGTTTTTGATGGAAGCAACAAGTCTCTGCAACGGAGCAACTGGATAGGTTCTTATAAAGATGTACCAAGTTTTGAAAAATCAAACTGCAGCTTTGTGTAAAGTATGAGCAATGAAATCCGAGTACCAAAATTTCCGTGGCAGGTCAAACTTTTCTTATATGAGGATGTATCTCCATCCGAAAGCTTTAGAGATAAAGGTTTTGCATGTAAGGAAGCTTGTTCAAATAGTTCTATACAAGTCCTCATTACTAAGGCGTGGACTGCAAGCATTAATACATAGACATTTTAAGACAGAACTTCCATTTAGTCTTTAATTTTTGTGATCTATTCCACTCAAAAGCTTAATTAAGAAATACTACATTATTAGATGAACTAGTTTAATTCTAAGATATTTACAGAGATAACTTCAATCATTTCAGCCTCAAATTTTGTCACCATGCAGAGATTGATTATTATAAAATAGTTCAGAGGATTTAAATTCCAGAATCATGAAAATTTTTGATAAGTGTTCCTCCACAGAGACAACATGGTGGAAAAGCAGCCAACTTATCTACGAATTTAACGACAACACAACTTACGATGTTGGTCTGCACGGAAGCCATATCAACTTTTAGTCCTTTGATTTTGTTCAGTCCCTCTGAAAAATAATCACAAAAATGTAATATGGAAATATGGCTATGTAATGAAAGTTTGGGAAGGAAATTAGTTTACATGAAAACGCCTAGGAGGAAAAAGTTACCTGCCAAAATCTTAGCCTTTTGATGATCACCTTCAAGTTTACTAACATTTTCTTCCAATGCAACTAGAGCAGCGGCACATAGGACACCAACCTGTCTCATTCCACCGCCTAAAGTCTTCCTGAGAATCTTTGCCTTTTATATAGGACCAAAGGAAAAGGAAGAATCTTTCAAATTAGCAAAACCGAAAATTGAATTCTTTCTCAAAGCCTTAGCAAAAAAAAAAAAAAATAAAAAAATGCAACCCTTTACCTTGGCAATGAAGCTCTTTGAGCCAGCGATAATAGTTCCAACTGGAGCACCAAGACCTTTTGATAGACAAGCCTACATGTTTGGCGAGGGATTGAGGTGACAAGGACACATAAATCTAACATAATACAAATAGTGGAATCCAAAGACGAGTTAATGGTTTATGACATATCACTTTTTGTTTGTGTTTTACAAAATTAGTGCTTGTTTGGTCCAGATTAAAATCTGCTAAAATGTTGTAGTAAAAAATCAACAATTAATTTTAACCACACATTTTATGGGACCACAACTTTTATTAACTTTTCAACCACACATTTCATCAATTTTTTTATCAAAATTTGCTCAAAAGCTCTCTCAAACAAGCTGTTAGGAAATCATTCTCAAAGATGAATAAAAACAAACGCAGAAACTAGCAAGGACCAAAATAACTTTGATTTTGGCTTCCATTGACTTACCGTTACTGAATCAGCTGCCTGCACAAGCCTGTGAAGAGGAACTCCAAGTGCCTGGAATACAGATTTATCCAATAAAATGGTAACCAGTAATACAATAAAAGCACATAAAATTTAAAGCACTCCGCATGCCTCTGAAAAACTGCGTTCCCAGGTTAGAGAATGTGCCTAGACACAGATCAAACTGACAAACACCAACCCAAGTAAACATGGTGTTTGAACACAGAGAAAATCAAGACTTTATTTGTTTCCTCTCAACATTGTCACTGCTATTGCGAGACTTCTAAGGAGGCTTAGGAAGGTACTTCTCTTGTTAACAAGACAAAATTGCAAATGCTCACTTCTAAGTTTGAGAGTTGGCTTATTTTTTATTTTTGGGAACAAGACTTGTTGGTCCCATTGTGTTTTGGTGCCTTCCAACTAATTTTAGCACACTACGTACTCCTCAGTTGATGATTAGCTATTCATTTCAAATAGTTTTGAAATTTTGAGCCTTTTACAACTTAGTGTATGAAGATTTCAGATATGGACATATGGTGACCAGACACACTGATTTGGCTCATTGAATTCTAGCATAATTGAACACTCAACACAACTTAGAAATTCCACAAAATATAGGGAATTGATATACACCTATGAAGAGAAAAATGTAGTTTGATCTTATATAAATTTAAGCCTCTATATTTATTCTAGAGTAGAAATTAATAGACTAAAAGATAGATAGTATGGTAAGAGAAATTTAAAAAAGGAAAGGTTCAACAGACTTTGTTTACATAGTAGAACTTAATGTTTCAAATTGCCTAAATCATTTTTTGTTTTGCAAAATATTTTTCATTAGTGTTGCACATGAGTTTATTTATTTTTCTATAATCATTTTCTATTTGGCATTAGGAATAATACTGACATTGAGCAAGACATATGGACGACTTAGTGATGGCTGAAAATGGTGAAGCTGTGAAGTGGAACAGAGACTTGGCCTTGAAAGTCTAATGGTGGCTGAAACCGGTGGCACAATGTGCTGGCATGAAACAATGGATAAAGGAGAGACAAATAGGGACTACTTTGTAAATTGACCTAATTTGTTCTTGTATTCTAATTTCCAGATTTAAATTGGGTTGTTTTGGGCAAAATAAAAATGGGGAAGAGTTCTCACCACAAAGAGGTGATGAGAACTTTTTCCCCATATAGATATCTATCTTTCTATATGTATATATGTAGAGGGCAGAGAGAAAATTTGACTCACAATTGATGCATTGAAAATACGTGCCCCATCAATGTGCAGTTTCAAACCGTGCTTCTTTGCTAGCTCTCCAACTTCGTCCGTATACTCTACAGAAAGACATCTACCCCCGGAGCTACATCAATAACAAAATCCCCATAAGGAACCACATTCAGAAGAGAATCTACAGTCTGATTTTCAGCCAAGGAAATGCCTTTACTTAGTATTCAGTTTAGACACCATAGCAAGGTCTATTCAGAGAGAATTACAAGTATGTTACTAAATCAATTTAAAAAAAAAAAAAAAAAATCTCTCACACTAAGAGATTGCACACTAGAGATAATGTGCGCACCTCCACACTCCCAACTTCATCCAACCCCCAAGCATCGGATGGAAACTTCTTTAATGAAAAGACATACCCTGTGGATTAAGCTTACCTTGAGGTCTCTGAATCTCTATTAAGCACAGGCAACAGTCAAGAATATGAAAATAAATCAACTTTCATAAGGTGTCCCTTTCTAATGTATGACCAAAATGAAGCACACATTAAATACACCACGTACCCTCTAATGACAGACATCTTCTGTGTGAAACACTACGGCACATGGACATGCTGGAATGTTATGCTACTCTCCTCAGATGTAAAAGTAGCATAAGTGTCTCTCATTTACTAATTCACATCTAACTAAAGGACTACAAAAATATACTAGCATGGCATGAAGGGAGAAATGATGGAACTTAATATTCTCATACTCGAGTTTTTTACCATACACTAGAGTCTAGATGTGTCCTGAGAGTAAAAGTTTGAACCAGTCATTTGTGCCTTCTCAGTTTAATCCTTCAATCTATCCAACTTCACTTAAAATTGACTAACAAGATACCCTTCAACCTGTATCCATTCTCTCTCCTTACCAAACTAGGAATCATTATCATTCTACCTTACGTCACTATGTCATTGTCAGGAAGTGCTAGTGAAAATTGTTAGACAGTGAGTAGATTTCATCAAGGAAATCATATATGTACAGAAAAAGAGAACAGGTAAAAATAACTGTATTTGTTAACTTAATTTTTTAGGAACAGTTTATCTTCTAACTTTGTTGAGCTATGATTCTGCAAAAGATTTAGCAACCCTGTGACTACCATATATCTAAATACTTAGCCACAAATATATTTTATAAGATCTCTGGTTTTCGGGAAAATGCTTCAATAAAGAAACTTCTGCTTCTTTTCTTCCGAAAAATATCATCTTCCAACGAAATTCAAATACCTATCCAAGTTGCCCCACCCCCATCCAGAAAAGAATTCAAGCAAGTACAATAGGGGCATTACAAACAGTTGAAAACATGCCAAATGCATGAAACAATCATATGTTACTAGTGTATATGATCTAATAACTCAGCAAAACCTCAAAAAACTAGTAGAGCAATCTGTGAAAAAGGTCTTTAAAATAATGTCTATACTTCATAGAGGTACATCTGGTGATATGTAGTCATGTGCCTGAACCACCTCAAGCATTTTTCTCTTCCTATACTCCTGGAAATAAATGGACAGCAAAAAATTTCATTTACGTCAAGCAATACATGGAGTAACTCCCGAAATAGCAGGTCAAAATTCTCTCAACTCATTTCCTCACGAGGAGTTTTTCCCAATAGAGATACATGTTTCCAAAGCAGTCCTTTTTATAACAAAATTTCCTAAATTAACCCAACTTTTGACCCACAAAGCATTGTCAATTATCTGGGTTCTAAGAAAATCTCCTTCTCACTTTATTCACATGTAGATATGGCATAATACACTTGACCCACAGGAAAGGGATTACACAAAAGCCTCCAAAGAAAATGCCAAAACTAGCCAAAGTATGATACTCACAAATAGAATTTTGCAAATGTGAAGGTGCGAACTTAAATATAATTATGGTAAGTTATAAGGAGAATATGTTGGACTGTGTGGATCCAAATTATATTGTTCACTTATCACCTTAACTGCTGACCCCCGAGATGGATATTTTATGATAGGGGTATATAGGGAATCCATCTCTTTGTACTCGGTCACCATAGATTCCTAGGCTATATAAAGGAGTATGAGGCGACTGTTTTTGTGTGGTGTGAGAGACAAACAAAGAAGCATGAGATCTCCACTGTAAACTTCATCATCTTCTTGTGTTAGTAAAAATCTGCAGAGGCGTGCAGACTTAACTCTCTTATTGAGGGTGAACTACTATAAATATCTGTATTTCTATGTGCATTTCCATTTTGTTTCGTATTTCTTTCAGGATTAGAATTAGGGTTTAATCCATAACAAAATATTCAAAAAAGTCTTGTGCTGAAAGGCTAGACTTACTGTGCATGTGAATTCTCCAAGCAGATGAGCCTAGTAGTTGGATAACAGATCTCAAATGCAGGATCTCTTATTGCTGCTTCAATTAGATCAATATCCATTGTCCCATCTTCATTATTCTTCACTGTCCTCGGATGAACGCCTCCAATTGTGGAAATGCCTCCATTTTCATAAGTGTGGATATGAGAATTGTCACCAAGAATGACTTCACTTCCCCGAATTTCACAGTGAGTGAGCACACAAATTAGGTTAGCCATTGTGCCTGAAGGGACGAATAATGCTGCTTCCTTGCCCATGATCCTTGCCATCTCCGTTTCAAGGCAAGCAGCCGTTGGGTCGTGACCCAGGACATCGTCATCAACTTCAGCACTCGCCATTGCAGCCCGCATCGTTTCAGTTGGTTTAGTGACAGTGTCAGACCGCAGATCCACTCTTCTCATTACCATTTTAACTTATTCAACAAAAGAAAAAAATAAAATTAATTTAAACAATAGAAAGTCTTCAAGTAAGCAAAAGTATTCTCAATCAATTGCTCTGTAAACTTGATGATGATGAGACAGATACAAAATTCATGAAATGTTCACCAAAACCAACCAATTTAGCCCATCGGAGGGAGAAATGTGTTTTTTATTGTATGCTTTCATACAATCACAACAGCGGCATATTTATAACTGAACTTTATACCGCAAATAAGTAAGATAGCATTAGCAGTGATATATGGAAATAAAATAATTGGGGTTTAATAAGGATATAAATTTCACAACATTGGAAACCAATCAGGTTAATATGACTACAAACCAATTAACAGAAATGAGATGATTTACATTGAAGAAAATAATCAATCATGAGCAAAACCCATAAAGAAAAATATCGATAAAACTCAGAAATACCTCGCAATTCCCAAAACCCACCTCTATCATAGTCAGGGGAAGCATCTCCATCTCCAGTACCTATATCGGTAAATGTACACACTTTTCTTCATAAAATTCCAAATTTGGTACCAAATGAATCTTTGAATTTTTCCTCCAACCTACCCCACCACGACTGAAAAAGGAGAATCTTCACCAATCGCTCTTGTACTCAACACTTTGTCATGCAGTGCCCACAAAACCCAATTTTACCCAATTTCGTCGCCGACCCCCGAAATGATAAAATATACACATGTACACATGCATGAGTTAATTTAACCAGCGTTTGACAAGTAATAAAAAAAAAAAAAAACTTCAGTCCCATCAACTCTCACCTTTCAACCGGTAATTTGGTCGGCGGTTGCTCTTCCAGTTAGTTTCCTTCACTTCTTTTCTGGTTTCCCGGCGAATTTTGTGATAATCCTTCACGGTTTAGAGCAGATTATGCAAGCACGCGGCATTCATAAATGCGTATATATAGGAATGCAGTTTTGGGCCGCAATATGCATGATGACGAGTATCCAAGCTGGAGATAGAAATTTAATGCACCTAACATCAACAGCTAAGCACTCCAATATATATTGACGTGGCGATGAAGTGGTGGAGATAAAATTGATATAGCATTCGTTCAACAAACTGTCTAATTTTAAACATTAGATACTTTCTACTTAAATTGTGTCTATATTTCTCATATATTTTTCATTCTTCTTTCTTCTTTCTACTCTCACTCTCCTCATTTATTTTCTCCCACGTAGATTTTTTAGAAAGTGTAGCATTGGAGATACTCTAAGGCTGTGTTTGATTGCAACATTTTCTATAGAAAATGTCACATTCATGGAAAATAATGTCAAATAAGAAAAAAATATTTTTCAACTTTGACTGTTTGATACAAGTGGAAAAAAAAATTTTTTTTTTTTTTAATGTACAATCACTTAAATAATGGATTTGGTCACTTTGTTGAAAAATACTTTCTCACCAAAATGATGGTTTTTATTTTCTTTGTAACATGAATTTTTTTTTCATTTTCACTTTGATTGCAAATGTGGAAAAAAAAAAAAATTCAACTTCCATGAAAAATAACAAAGAAAAATATTGACAATCAAAGATGACAAAATAGAAAAGGACATTTTCTATGGAAAAAGGTGTATAATTAAACACACCCAAGTGAACAAAATCGAATTGATTTTGCTTTCTGTTGAGAATTGGCTTCTTAAAATGGGCAAAATAATATACTTCTTTATTTGAAAAATTAATATTTATTTTGAAGAATCAAGAATGTCTGACAAAGATTTTCTTATTTGAAAAGTTAGCCGTCGTCGGTCGTCCGGTCTTTAAATTTTGACTAATAGAGCGTATGAGTCCCCAGTACCATTTTTTTTTATTTTATATTACGTTTGAAGTCTGAATCTTCCAATTTCAGTGCAAGTTCGTCCTCACTAAATGAAGCAGTCACTTCCTCTGTTAAATGATTGCATATCTTGCACACAAGAGCATCTCCAAGAGCTCTCTGTATATATAAGACGCTCTCTATTTTAAAGATCGAACCTTAAGATTATACTCTCTGAAAAGACTCTCTAAATTAATTTTTAAAATAAAGACTTATTCTATATAAATAAACGCATTCAAAATTTTCCAATTTTCAATGAAGACTAATGGTTGAGTTTATAAAGAAATATAGAAGAAAATCATATAATAATTAAAAAAAAGCAACTTAAAATAAGTAAAATGAAGTATTGACGATATATAATCAGTTGTTGTATTTCAAAAATTTCATTCTCAAAATTTATAATATTCTTTAAAATGCTATATATGTTATTTATAAATAGAGAATTTTTAAAAATGCTCCAACATTTGTATTTATAGGTTATTTATCAATCCATATATACTTCACTAAAATTTGAGAAACAAGAAAATAAAAGAAGAGAACATATAAGTTAATTATAATGACAGTTTAGGAAGTATTGTCCACAATTAATTCTCTGTCACCTTCCGTCTGACATGTGTTGCTTAAATATTTGGACATTATTAGTGACCAAAAATCATGTATCGAAAAAGATTTGGACGACAATTACATTTCAACAATAAAAAAAGTTGTAGAAAAAATAAAATACTACAGAGATTAAGTGCAAAAAGATAAATAGAAAGAGATTTGACTAAAGTTTTGTTTGTGCACCTTAGAATATCTCCAATACATTTCGTCTATTATTTTTTAGATGTGTCACATAAGTATGGATATCCAGAATTAAAGATAATAATCTCCAATACATGCTGACGAGGACCCTATATAGCTGATGTTGCATACCAAAAAATAGAGTTTGTCTAAATTTAGACGAATTTCTACACGGATTGACTCAGCAAATTTAAATTCAACTCATAATTTTAGTAAAAGAAAAAAAGTTGGACGGGAAAAATAAAAATTGAAGATCCGTCAATTTTTTTTAAAAAAATTAATGTTATATAAGCGATAATATTAATTTTAGACGTAACTCATTGAAGATGAATTTTTATTTGATTATCTATTCAATAGACGTAGTGTCACATAGATTGATAGTTTATCTATTTTACCTGTCATGTAAATTACAATAGATAGAATATATTGAAGATATTTTTACAATGAGTGTGAGTTATGTATATATATTATATAGTGAATATGAAATGTAGGTTAAGATGGACCGTTGAATCATGTCCAAGCTTATGAAAAGAATGTCAAAGGCCTTTAATACAATCGGATCTAATGAAAATTTGGCAGCATCTCTTTTTTAATACAAACTAAACCAACTTGTAACAAAAGTACAAAAAACAATATTTTCACAAAAAAAAGCATAACAATAGAGTTAAATAATAATGAATCAAATTGTACCAAACTCTGCCACATAAGCAGCACATAAAACATGGTTAGACATAAGATGCTGGGAGCCCATCTGACTACATGCATGTGACTAGGGGTGGCAACGAAATAGGCCAAGCAGGCTCAAGGGCCTAGACCCTAGGCTTGGCTCGTGTCCTAGACAAGTTCTGATATTTGTGCTCAAGAGCTGAGCTGGTCCTAACTCGTGGTGGTCGAGTTAAGTCAGCCTACAAGTTTGTCGCTTTCTATATTTTTTATTTGAAATTTAGAAAAATAAAACTTGTTATGACAAATACACTAATACATTGATAAAACTCTCTTCATTTTTTCGGACTTAGGAATAATTATATTAAACGTAGGCGAAGTAAAATTGTATATGAATAAAATATTACATGTATAATATTTTAAAAATTAACAAAAAAAGAATTCAAAATAATTAAGTAACTAACATTTACAAGCTACAATCTTTTATCATACCTATTCAAATAAGACGTGCTTGAACTTGGTTTTCAATTCAAACTCTTTTTACAGTACCTATCTTTTTTTTTTGTCATATTGTTATCGGGAGGAGGGGGGTTCTTGTGGGCTCAAACTATCAAAAATTGAACTAACTGCAAGTGTAGTATATCAAAAGAACACCATAGGACATGAACAAATCGGCAATTTTCAGCAAAGTTTTAGTTTGTCAATTTGGTTCAATTCCTTTAATTTAAAAAGACGAATTTGCAAATTGTTTTTGACTGAGAAAAATCCCAGCAACTCATTCTTCAACCCATTAACACACATCTGACCAGAACGTTTCAAGCATTTGTAGTATTGACGAACCAGAAAATGGATATATATTTTTGCCAAATGAAATTCAGAGTTTGCTCTTTGGACGAACTATGTGAACGCACCTTAATATCCTCGTACCAACACCCATCGTACGGAAATGATAGTTGTTGAACATGGCTGCTTTCGGTGTTTGCACTCTGTCGTTCAAGTTAGTTGTTGAAAAAATAAAAAATAATAGAAATTGGACGTGGGAGAGACATATAGACAAATTTAACTAGGATTTTGTTCACGTACCAAAGGGTCATGTATACATGGTGAAATAGGGCATGTGGGCCAACACTGGCGAATTTAGAGTGGGGGTAGTGGGGGTTGCTGCCCCCACTCTAATTTCAAATTTTTTGTTTTAGTTTGGAAAGATATTTATTTTTATAATTTTGTCCCCACAACAATATAAATATTTAAATTTAGATAGATACAAATAAAGTTGTTTATCCTAGTGGCAAAGCTTGTTATTTGTGTTTGGGTAGATTTGGGTGAAAATCCCTATTGCCATGTTATTTTTTCTTTTTATATTCTTTCAAAAATTTGTGCAATTAATTTCTAATCTTATTAATAGCTTTTAAATCTCTAATCTTTAGTCCCATTTGCATATTTTGTCTTTTTACATAATTTTATAAACTTAAGTATTAATTTTTCATGTTTTAGAATGATAAAATTGACAAAACATTATACTTAACATCGAATGTAATGCCATCCTAAGGTCTTTGCTAAATGAATTAATCTTATCAACGCCCATGAATGATAAATCATACTTTCCTATTTTTCTTCTATGAATTGAAACACATTGCAAAATATAGGATTTTTTATCTACATCTATTTTTTTGAATTGAAACAAATTAATCTTTTAGACATTCAACGTTTATTTGATTTTCAATTTCAAAATATGAAAAATTAAAAATAAAATACCCTTCACGTTTTTTACGTTCAAATCTAGTGAATAATAGTTGAGTTTTAAAATTTTTGTATGAATAAAATAAATAGTTTTATTGTTTTCTTTAGAAAATCCTCGCTCATATCTACAAAAGAGAATAAACCACGTTAATTTATTTAACGAATGACCTAATTTTCATACAAGTTTAAACGTTAAGGAGTCCAAGATTTGGAAACTTGTTCAATTTTAGTTTGTAATTTTAGTCTACCTAGAAGTCTTTCCTTTCAACAATTGGTACATCTTCCGATTTTGGCAAGTTTTGAGAAAATATCCCAACAAATTTCTTTCCATTAACACATATTTGACCGCGTTTCAAGCATTTGTAGTATTGACGAACCGTAAAATGGATATATATTTTGCCAAACGAAATTCGAGTTTGCTCTTTGAACGAACTATGTGAACCCACCTTAATATCCTCGCTTGTATAAATGATAGTTGTTGAACATGGTTTGCTTTTGCGTGCCCGCTACTCAAGATAAAAAAATAAAAATAATAGAAATTGGACGTGGGAGAGACATATAGACAATTATGACTAGGGTTTTGTTCGCACGTGATCATGTGTACATGGTGAAATAGGGCATGTGGGCCAACATGAACTACTCAACCAGACCCAAGCTTATGAGTATACTATCTAGGGCCTTTAACTGACATGATCTCATCCAACTAGTTCGGTTGACACCACCAATGTCTAATCAAGAATAATCAAGAATAGATAGTCAAAGCCTAGCCGATTAATATGGGGACCGTCTCTCGTCATTTGTATGCCTTATGAAATAAGAAAATATCGATAACAAGGGTACTCAATATCTTGTGTTGATTATTGATTTCATTTTTAGCCGATGCAAGAATTATTTTTTAATATACTCTCGCAAGATGGTAGTTCATTTATGAACACTAATATTAGAATCATTTGCTCGTTTGAGATTTAAAGAGATCGAATTACTTGTTTGAACTTAATTGAACTTGAGACCATATTGAACTTTAAGATTCCATTTTACCATATTTAAGAGGAATAATCTAACAAGGTTTATAAGATTAAGGCATAATACTTTAATTTTACAACCTTCATTAAATATCATATTTAATTGATCTAACATAGCACAACAATAAATTAGGATGAAGAAAAATGTAAAATAAAAATTTAATATCTTAAATGGATTAAACAAGTTTTCACCTTAATTTTTGAGAGAGAAGTGTAGAAATCTCAATATGTGAATATTCCTTCTATTTTTAAATTTATACTACAACATCATCAACCTCCATGCTAGTAGTCAATTGATTAAGGATGACAATTTTATCCAGACCCTACTCTGCCGTGCAGTCAGGGTGGAGATTCTCCACCTAATCAGGGTGACAAGGCTGGGGAGGTGGTGGGAGTAGGGATATTTGCCCTGAGTGGGGACATGACCGCACCCAATTGTTATCCCTAATTGATCTAGATTTTGTCTTAAATGTTATCATTATGATTTTTCTTCCTTTAACCATAGTACTCTCCAAGTATGAAACTTAATATTTTCAATCAATATTTAATTGACATGTATATGTTTGGATTTCAATTAAACAGTAGGTTCCAATTATTCAATACACTTGTTAATTAAATATTGACAGAGAATACTGAACACTCTATACTCCAAGAGTACCAAAAAAAAAAAAATCCCTTTAATAGGTACTCTTATTCTATGAGTTCTTATTGTTTAGCCACCTACCATGTTTGACTAAGAGTACTGCTCTTTCTTACAATTAGTATAATTACTAGTTTATGTGGCATTAAATAATAGATTCAATAAAGTTTCATATCTTCGTATTTCATTGAATCTATCCTTTAATGCCAACACATTTATCACATAAATTGGTGATAATCACCAAATACGATAGATACCATTATTTTTTTGACTAAATTTAAAAGAAATATATATTTCATTTTTTTTTACTTATAAGAAAATTGAGAGAAGATCTGTTCTCCGAATCCTTTCTGATTGTTGCGTGGCAATCACCCCCACCCCACCCCCACCCCCCACCCCCACCCCCACCATTCCTATTTATGTACTCCAATATCATCAAATTTATCCTACCCCACTAAATTGGGATGATTATTATTAATATAATTAAATTTATTAAATTAAAAATAAATAATATTAATAGAAAAATTTATTAAATAAAAATAAATAATTTCTTATTAATATATTCATTGTATATTTTTTTTTTGAGAATATAATAGATAATAATATTTATTGAGTTAAATACTATTTATATCATATAATAAATAATAAAGTTAACGTTAATTTTTTATTAAGATTATAGTGAGGATAATTAGTTAATTTATATTTGGATAACAAATTAAGTTTTGACAGTGGCACCCGCGATCACTGTCGTGACCTTAACTAATCTATTTTGCAACGTAGGACAAGTTCTTCTGTCATGACCACTGGTGACATATGCGCCAAAACTTAATTTGTTATCCAAATATAAATTAACTAATTATCTTCACTATAATCTTAATATAAAAAAGTAACCTTAACTCTATTATTTATTATATGATATAAATAATATTTAACTCAATAAATATTATTATATATTATATTTCTTAGAAAAATATAAAATGAATACAATAATAAGAAATTTTTTATTTTTAATTTAATAAATTTTGTTATTAATATTATTTATTTTTAATTTAATAAATTTAATTATATTAATAATAATCACCCAAATTTAGTGGGAGGTGGAAATAACTTTTTTTCAAAAATAACCACAATAAATAAATGATATGGGTTCATAGGGACATTTGGTTATATTTTGGGGATGGGGTTGTTAAATAAATAGGGAGGGAGGGACAAATTTTAGAAAATAAATGGATTGGGGAGTACATAAATAGGGAGGGTTAAATGTGGGGGGTCGGGGAACATATCTTCTCTCTAAGTAAATTTGTTTAAAAAAATTCGTTTAGGCAAACATGCTCTTATATTTCAAACATGAATGACCTAACTTAGCTTTCATTTCCTATTTTGTCTTAAATTAAGTATATATTTGATTTCATTTATTCACATCATTATAGACCTGATCACCATCGGGATGGAGATGTGGATGGAGTTTTTTCTCATTTTCTTCTCCTTTTCTATAAAACTTTTTTAAACGTCTGGACAAAATTGTTCTTTGGCCATGGCCCATATTCAATGTTTGTTCCTCTTTTAAAGCACCGCTTTGTTATGACTTGTGATAATAAAAATTGACAGTTCATGACTTTTATTTCAATAGAACAAAGAATAGGGACTTGAGTGTAATTACTCATAACGTTGAAACGTAGGCTGCAATTTTCTCTAATTATATCAATACTTATCCCGCGTTGTGGGATAAGGTTGGGTGCAAATCAAGACCCCAAAATAAGTTAGGTATTGTTTGACATAATTTTTAATAAAAATTTTAGTAGATTTTGATAAAAATTAAATTAAATCATACAAACACTTTTCTATGAGATAAATTTGAGTACAAAATTAGCTAAAATCAAAATAAAGTTGAATAATGATACTTAACATATAGTATCAATTTAGACGACAATAGATCTTGTATTTTACAATTGATTAAACTAAAAAACATATAATTAATCCTATTTTAGATTGTGAGATTCGTTGTCATCCAAATTTGTACAAATTACATACTATTACTCAAGAAAGTTCATCAAAGTACTACATTATAAGAGTAACATGGAGTTATCAAGGTGAATTTATATCAACTGAGCAGTATCAAGAAGAAGAAGAAAGTATTATTTTATTTATTATGCTGTCAAATTCTAAGTATTAGGTTCAACCATGGCAAATTTTATGACAAATTTCCTTCCAAACATTGAAAATGTTTCATAGATGAAAGAAAATTGAAATACAAGAAATCAAAACAAGATTTACAATTAAACTAATTTGTTTCCAATTTTTCTTACTAATTTAACTTGTATATACAAGTTCCTCGTCATCATTCAGAAAGTGATCCATTGGCAAAAGATATATTTATTTAGGCAACTTCGCCCCTCTTAAATGTACACAAAAACCACCACAATGAACTTTTTTTTTTTTTTTTAATCTTTTCTTCTGAAACCAATCATGAAACATGAAACTTCAAATCCCAATTAAAAGCGCATATATTTCCAGTTCCTTGATTTATTTAGTAAAAATGAAAACATACTCTTGGTACCTTAACAATGTTATTGTCTCCTCCCATTTTCACTCAATAATTTCAGAGGAAGATAACTCAAGCTAGTTTCATCCCCACTAAAGGGGAGCGCTTGTCTCTCACAAACATCAACCACCAAAATTGGGCAGTCATTGGGCTATCTTGTCGATAAGTTCCTGCAATAGATCCCCAAATCTGTAACTTCAAAACCGAGCAACTCTCTTCATAGTTACCAGTTCCCAGAAATGCAAACCAAAGGGCAGCGCTATCTTTCTATTTCAGTGTCTCCACTGAACATTTGGTGGCCTAGTAAGTATCCCCCTTGGTGGAACTGTCTTCAGCTGTTTCATGAACGTTGTGTTCTTGATTAGTTACAATATCATCATTTAAATTCTCTTCTGCCACATTTTGTTGACATTCAACTGTTTCTGTATCCTTTGCTACAAATTGGCCTCCAACTAAGTCATCTTTGGCAGACCCATTGATGGCGCCATCACTCATCGCTGTCTCCTGCATGTCAACTACATCGGGCAGGCTTTCGCTTTTGTCGAGAGAAGTTTCAGTGGACTTCTCAGTAGCTGGATTTTCATCCCTACAGGAGAACTGAACACTACCAGCAGAATCAAAGCCTTCATCATTTTTTACAGGTTCCCCCTGTGTTTCACTGGTTAGAGAAGTTTCTTTGACATGATCTGGCATGGTTAGGTCAACCGAGGCTGAAGTTGTATTCTCATCAACTGCATCAATATCCATCCCTTGTTTTGGACTCAGCTCAGCCTGTTCTTGAGCAGCATCCAACTGTTGGCTTGTCGTTTCATCAGTTGTACCAACCAGCTTAGAGTTTTCCTCTTCAGTGGAGGCTACAAGATTGGAAGTTCCAAGATCTGGTGCAACAGTTTGACTTACAGCAGCCTCGGTCTCGGCTAGCTCAAGGGCACCGTTCTTTGCCGCTATTTCTTCCTCTATTTTTGCTTGAGCAGCATCCATCTGTTGGCTTGTCGTTTCATCAGTTGTATCAACCAGCATAGAGTTTTCCTCTTCAGTGGTGGCTACAAGATTGGAAGTTCCAAGATCTGGTGCAACAGTTTGACTTACAGCAGCCTCGGTCTCGGCTAGCTCAAGGGCACGGTTCTTTGCTGCTATTTCTTCCTCTATTTTTGCTTGTACTCTGTATGCATCCAGTAGACGCTGAACCCTTTCTTGCTCTTCTAATAGGTCGCCATATCGTTTCTGTAAAATCTGTTCGACATTCTTCTGTTTCTGAACTTCATCCCAGAGTTTACTGATCCTTTGTGTTGCTGCTAAGTGCTCTTGCTTTTGCAAAGCTTGGAAGCACTCAAGTTCTGTCCCTGCAGTGTCCATCACCTTGAAGGTTGCCTCAATTTGTGACCAAAGTTTTCCAGCTCGCATCTGATAATACATTCCCGAGCAGTTAGCATCCAAGCACAAAACTCATTAAAACCCAACATCCAAAGCTAAAATAAAATTTACTACTCATCGAAATTGTATAGCACTAGCTAGAGGAACTTCCTTTCATTATTTACACTTTTTTATGTTCAAAAATTAATATTTTCCAAGTATTGCAGACCAAAACATGGATGCTATCATAATGCTTGTAATTATACTAAAACCTTGAAAAGAGCAACAAAGAGGACCACACAAAATATCCAGATGAAGAAGACAGACCAATTCTCATAACAAACAAAAGTGTTAATTCCTCAGCCTTTTACTTGTACAACATAAATAAGATATGAAGTTACTTCACATAATCATTTCAACTATTTTCGTGCACTACTTATAACTGACATCAAACTTCAACTTTACCCACATCGCAATCTATTATGTAGCTCCAACGTATGCCTTATGATTCAATTGGGGGAAAAATAATAATTTGTCCTCTCTTTATTCTTTGTGAAGATGTGCTTTGAGTGTTGTTTTCTCAAGATGTTCACAAATGGGACATAAAAACTTAAAATTTGACAAGCATCAAAACCAACAATTTTATGCTTGTCAAAGTTCAACCATATCATAAGAATGCTCAACAAACTAAAACTGTTTCATTGAAGAGTAAAAATGATATAACCACAATAATTAGTTAAGTTGGGAATAGTAAACCTGATAGCCGTTAGTAAGAACTTTTATCTTCTGCTCAAGACGTTGTGCCTTTTTAGTATCATCGTCCATTCTCTTCTTCACGTTTTCAAATTCGTTCTGCAGGGCAGCAAGCTTTTCTATGTTGTTGGCAACACTAGATAGACCATAGCCATTACGGGTAGGGAAGTACATAATATCATTTAAGCATGTTCTGTGAGCATCAACAAATTCATCAAGAGATTCATTCTCATGACCCATTGCCACACGAAGAAATTGAACCTCATCCTTGATTAAATTATCAGCCTGCGTGATAGGAGATTATTAATTTATTTTTGACTTGATACTATCCATTTGGTAATAATCAAGGTGAAAATCAGGAGAAACAAACATGAAACTGAAAGTTTCCCACAAAAACACAATTAAGCAAATCCAATTGCTTATTACTTGTGCCCAAAACAACAACACAAAATTCCATCTGCTAAGACGTGAACATGGTGAGAAAATAACAGTCGATCATTTGTTCCTAAAGCAAAGATAAATTTGCCCCATCAAACGGACGGCAAAAAAACCCAACTACTCGCAGAAGAAAATCCCAGCACATAAGGCTGGAGCTAAACTCATTGGTGTT
Source organism: Forsythia suspensa (assembly GCA_023638005.1). Taxonomy (NCBI): domain Eukaryota; kingdom Viridiplantae; phylum Streptophyta; class Magnoliopsida; order Lamiales; family Oleaceae; genus Forsythia; species Forsythia suspensa. The sequence goes on from CM042666.1 coordinate 35,469,525, forward strand.
ATCATTTCAAAGCACCCAAACCATCAAGAATTCAACCAAACACGAATAGCAGGAGGCACAATACCACCCCCATGAACTTAGAAAGCATATATATGATGTAGAGGCACAGTTGTCAGAATTGCATGATCGTGATTAGAATTGTTCAAATTAAATTTGAATTGGTACAAAACTGTACAAGGAATCCCACATAACCTATGATTTGGTACACAATTGGCAAACTTTATGATACACCCAAACACTGACCCGGTTGGATAGTTTAAATACTAAACAATATTTTAACTTCTTTTCTTCTTCAGGTATCAATTAGTGTTTCTGAAGGTCTTCAATGCTTGAAAATTCAAGACCTCTGTTTTTTTCGAGGATCTTGTTACTTTAAATGTCATAGAGTTAGTTCTTTTACATCTAAACTGATATCAACATAAATCACCTTCAAAAGAGAGTGGCTTTTTATGCATGGTTCAAGCAAAAAGTAGAGGAGTCACATAATGTTAGTTTTTGCGGTAAATTCAGGATCTCAAGTCGAAAAAAAAGAGTTGGTTCGTGGTGGCAGTAAATTATGTATTCACTTCTGTTCGGGCACTGTATTTTTGTTGGCTATATGATCTATTTATTTATAGAATATTTCCTTTTGCATTCCTTTTTTTTTTTTGGAACTTCATTGATTTAATGAAAATACTAAGTATAAGAAAACTATACTTCAACGGATATTTGCTTTGATTCTTACAATTCAATAATATTCCACAGAGACTGAAGTAACAAGAAGCCATCCAAGCAAGTTTAATGAATAATTGTATGTTCTAGATTAGGATTAAAAGACAAATCGGAATGTCTATTGGCCTGATTCACCAAGCACAATCATTGAAACTCAAGATATGGAACCCATACAGGAAAAATCTTAATCATAGCAAGAACACCTGCAACTCACAATTTCTTATCACTCTTTGAATTTTTTCCTTCCACCTCTAAATTTCTGTTCTTTTGAGAAGAATTGGAAAGAGAAAAGGTAATGCCATAGATAAATTAATTCATCTTGAGCATTTGTGATTTCAAATATCAGCAAATTCAAAGGAGAAGTTAAGATCAAAAGGCATATGAAAGTTATAGGCTTACCATCGTGAAGAAGGGGTAAATGTTTCAAATATATCACCTTTAGTTATATAAAGGTAAAATAAGGTCCATGGTTAAATTTTATGGTCCTTGGGCACAAAAGCCCTACCATTTCCTAACAAACCTACACGACAAACTCTACAAAGAGTTCAGAAAGCGGTATTTGATGCACTTAACTACCCTTATGACCCAAATCAGACGCACATATCATGTGATTATAGTCTACATGTTTATGAACGTATGATCATAAATGTTATGTATCTCGATCTATTTATTTAATTGTTTTAAAAATTAAATCATATTTGCCCCTTTTCACTCACTGTAACTCACTAAATTGGTTAAATTATTAGACAACACTGTCACATCTTGTGTGCACCTAATGTCTCTCAGCATTTTTCAATTCAGCAAGACGAAAAGAAAAAAATGTTGCTATCGCTGACAATTCACAATCAATATCAAAACTTAGCATTATCAGTAGGGTAATCTTCTTAGAGTAAAAAGTATCATTTACCGTGAGCAATTTCACGCTAATTTCAGTACTTCACTGAAATTATTACTACATTTGCGGTTCTGGAAAAATAATAATGAGACATAACTCCAGTAGGATTAGCATCTTAAGATATAGAGTAAGATATATGCAACAATTCAAAGCTCAAAATCAAAACCAGTATAAAGAGTCAAGGAACGAAAACTTTCATCATAAATTGACATGAATTTGACATCACATGAAAAGATGGGATGAACTACACATACCTCCTTTAGATCAGTTTCTTCAAAATCTTCAATTGCAGGCACAGGAACAGATTTCCCCCGTTTCGCGCCTTTCTTCTTCTCCTTATCAGCTTTCTCTTCGAATGGATATTTTACATTGTCGTGCTCTAGCAAATGTAGAAGCTCCTTTCTTATCATTTCATCAGCGTGCTCAATCAATGTTGGGGGAACAAAGGAACTCTTGTCTTCATCAGCTCTCATCAAAGAATTTTTTATTACGTCCAATGAAGCAGGTGGAGGTCTAGGGAGCTCCCTCTGCAGTACTTTTGATCTTTTTTTAAGTAACGCTTGCTGCTGTGCTTCCTCCTCAGCCTTCTCTCTAGCAATCCTGTCAGACATATCTTCTTCAATCTTCTCCTCTGTTTCTTCATTGTCTTCAGGAACGGGTTGAATGACTATCTGGTACTCATTCTTGGGCTGTGGAAGATTTTTCAAACCAGAAAGCAGTTCTTTTCTCGAATCAGATTGCCTCAACTTGCCATTGTCAAGCATATCCATGTCCTCATTAATATGGAGCTCATCCCTTATAGGAGTTCCTTTCGGTGTCATTCCAAATGAATACCCATCTCTAGAAGGTGTCATGCCAACCCTAGGGGTAATGCTTCCAGGAGTTGCCGAGGGAGTCAATAGAGGATTTGGTGTTGCAATATCCCTTTTCTTAGGAGTTACTCCAGAAAAATCTGAAGGGTGCAACATAGGATTCTCGCCCCCAAGTAGAGGAGTCTGAGATTGAGTCAATCTCCGCTGATTTTCTGCTTCCATCAAAATAGCATCTTGCTTACCTGCAGGAGTTCTTTGAGGAGTTCGTAATGGAGTCATCCCCTGCCGTGGTGTTTGAGCATAGCTTGCAAGAAGAGCATGTGTCGCAGAATTCCCTTCAGTAAGTTCTTCATTCCCCACAAGATCACTAGCAATGCCTATCTTTGCAATTGCCTCCAATTCATGATCTGGAATCTGTGGTGCAGGAAGATTTAGTTTAGACCTCTTCCTGACTGTTTCTGGATCATTAAGCTTGTTGGCTTGCAGTATCGCTGATGGAGCATCCTGCCTTTGTGCTATTTTATTTCTTGCAGCATCCTGCTTTCTTAATCGTGCTTCCTTATCAACTCTTCTTTCACCTTCCAGTTCTTCAATAGTGGTTGGAAACTTAATGAGTTCAACCGGCTGATCTTCGTCTGCGACATCATAAAAGCCTGGGGGAGGCTTCTTTTCAAATGGAATTTCAGCATTATAGTCAATTCCCTTTCTCTTCCTCTTCCTGTGCCGAATGTCAATACCAGCAGCCTTTAGTTCTCTTCTTTTCTGTAATGAGGCAAGCCTCCTTGCCTCTTCAAGCTGCTTTTCCCTAGCTTTCCTTTTTGCCTTCTTGCCCCTGGTGTTGGCTAACCGTGCCCGTGCTTCAGAAAGCATCTCTTTCTCATCTTCATCCATATCCACAGGATCAGGACGAGCAGGTTTTGATTCTGGATTGGGATCGATCTCTCCAGGACGTAATTTACGCGGGTCATCGCCAGGTTCATAATTCTCATCCTTCGCACATGCAGCATCAAGGAGCTTCTCATACCGTTCAAGGCACTGAGACGGAGTACGGCCTACAATTGGGGCAATTGTTCTCCATTGTGTGGGCATGAGCTTAGCAAGATGCAGAAGTTTCTCATCTTCTTCCCTGGTCCACTCAGTCTACACGGGATATAAAAGATAAAAAATCGGACAAATAGAAAAATAAAATTAAATAACTCCATGAAATCTAAAAGGTGGAAGGGGAAAGTGAGGAAGCAACAAAATGATAAAAATAACAGAAAAAACATCTTAGTCCTATATTTTTCTACTACAGAAATGAAAAATCTAAGGTGCATCCCATCTTGAGTATATCACTAGAAAACAGATAAAGCAGATATACTTCAGTTGATTGGCACGTGGTGTAAGAGTTGAAGCTCGTAGTATTTACTTTGGTTGATTAATGATTGACATATTCTTCTAACCACCAACAGATAAACAGATATACACCTGCATACATCTCTCCAAATTCCAGAAACCAGAACAAGAAATGAACTGCAGTAAAATAGTAATTTTTCAATATATCTAAAAGATGTTTAACTCAGGAAAGAGAGTAACCCAAAAATTGAAACAGATCAGGTATAGATATTCTTAAAAAGAAGTCAAAAGTACAGATATTCGAATTCTTAAAAATCGAAATTCAGCAGAGAAACATCAGGTACATACCTTTTTGATAGAGGGGTCGAGCCACTCGTACCAGCGGGCCTTGCATTGCTTGGCGGATTTACGAACTAGGAGAGACGAGATTCGTGCCCACTGGTTCTTCCCATATTTCATCACCGCCGCCTTCAAGATCTCGTCCTCCGTGTTCTTCCATACTCCACCTTTTATCATAATCCTCATTTTTGCTCCCTTTTGTCCGTCGATTCACACCTCTCTTTACTAGAAAAATTCAAGAACAAGAAATTAATGAACGAAGCTGAAGCTGAAGCTGAAGCTGTTGGATTCTCCCTCTACTTGATTCGTACGAACACACACTAGGGTTTTGTAATCTCGTTTTCCCCCCGCACTGGGAAAGTGTTCAACATATCTATGCATATAAGATAAATTTTCATCCACAGTCACCAAACTATGCCATGTGTGACACTTAAGTCCTCGTTCAAAATTTCTTAGCATTCAAATCCCAAACTTTTGTTTTTAGTGGAAGTTGGTCCAATTGGATATAAACTGTCAAAATCTCTGTTAAACTATCACATATGCTACACAGGGGTCACTTACGGCAATATTAATTTCGCCCAACCTTTATATTTATTAACAAACAATTAAAAAGAGAAAAAAAGGAAAATAAAAATTATCTTCCGTCACCAAAATCCTCCACTACTTAAAGTAGCCACCAAATTGTCCACCACCCACCATCGTCATCAAAATTGTGTAGAGCACTCTGTGCTTGAATATGTTCAGCCACCTATTCAAGTTCAAAAGGTATTTTCCAAATAATGGAGATCAAAACATTGATGCTATCATAACGGCTCATAACTATACTAAAAGTTTGAAGTTGATAAAACATTATTTTCATCTACAGAGGACCGCCAAGATACATTCCAATAATATGGATCAATTTGTTAGATGAACAAAAATGCCTTGTGGTTCAATTAAAACTTTTTGACTTGAACTATTGTAAATAAGATATTGAGAAATTTCATATTTGAAATCATTCGGTTTTCACTCACTAATTTCAATAAATTTTTTTGCCCCCTTGCTAACCCGCCCTTTTTGGCCTTGCGCTTATGCCTCGCCTCGCCTTTGCCTTGCCTCGCTGCTCATGAATCTTCGCAGCAAATAGGGAGAATTTCTCCCTCCTTGTTTCCGGCGTCCCCCCTCCCTCACTTTTTACTGCGACGGGGGAGACTTCTCCCCCACTGGCGGTGAAACCAATGAGTTTTCTCCTTGGTTTTTCGACCAGATGAGAGGGTCTTCTTTGGTCGCGTTCTCGAATTCAAGTGATGGGGATAGGGTGTAGAGTTGGGTTGGGGTTGGGGTTGGGGTTGGGGTTGGGGTTGGGGAAGATGATGGAGGAGTTGCTCCGTTTTTTATTTTTTAAATTATAAATATTTGTTTTAAAAAAAAATTGAAAATTGAAATTGGGGCTAGTCCATTAGTCCTGTGGCCCAATTCGGCTGGGTTGGCCCATGCCCATGTAAAATTGGGCAAGTGCTAGCCTAACCCAATTTTTTGTGTAGCCCGTCAAATTTCGAGTTGGGCTGGTCCGTCTGGCCCATTTACCAACTCTATTGACAAGCATCAAAGGCAACATTTTTATGTGTCAAAGCTCAACCATATCATGGGAATGTGTACAAGCTAAAACTATTTCATCCAAGAGTAAAAATGATGAACACAATAATTATTGATTTGAGAACAATCATCCTGACAACAACTCGTTAGAACTTGTATCTTCTCCTCAAGCCGTAGTGCTTCATTAGTATCATTATTCATCATCATCATCTTCACATTTTCAAACTCGTTCTATAGGACAGCAAGCTTCTCTAACCATAATCATTATGTGTAGATGTGTAGAAAACTACATAATATCATTTTAGTATGTTCTAATCAAGATATTCGTTCTCATGATCCATTGTCACACGAAGAAATTGTCCCACAAAACATACACGAAACTGCAAGTGTCCCACAAAAAATAAGAGAGAAATTCCATTTGCTAATAGAAGTAGATCATTTATACCTGAAGAAACAATAAGTTTGGTTAATCAAACGTGTAACGATAAAACCTACTACTTGCAGTAGAAAATCCCAAAAGAATTGAGCTGAATCTAAATTCAATCGAGGGATTCATCGAAGTATGAAAGGCATAACACCACTCCACAAAGTTGGAATACACAGACTTTCTCGATCTTGATAAGAATTGTTCACATTAAAAGTTGACTTTGACAAAAATGGTATAAAACTATACAATGAATCCCTACATAACCTACAATATGGTACTCGATTTTATAATGTCTAATAACACACACTTTGTTGGATAGTTAAATACTAATCTAACAATACTGGTGAGGCCATGTGTGATGCACGTGATTTAGTTATATGTTGTATAACTTACTTCGAAGGGAAGAATGAAACACAAACGCCAAAAATCTGTAGCAATTTTACATTTGAAGAACAAACGATATTAAAATGAACGGGACTTGAAGCGTGTAAAACACTGTCTTAAAAGTGATATTTGGACAATCTCTTAAATAATGAGATGCTATAGGGTCTTCAATCAAATAGCGCAAGTAGATTTAAGCCTCAAACTGGATTGCATTAGCATTAATGAAATTCGAAAAAAAAGAACAATGAATGTTTGAGAAATATGAGATTTATGAAATGAATTTGATTTTTAAACACTTTGATAATGTTTGAGTATGATTTCTTGTGTTTATTTTCATTAAAATTGAGGAACACATCACTTGGGTCGAAGATGTACCTTTTGGTGCCTCATCTGTTCATTTTCTATGTGTTGTGGTCCAATCGCAGCCGAACCACGGCCAAGTTGACAGGGACCAAAAGTCCCTGTTTGCCACGGTTGACCGTGGCCCAGAATTTTTTCCCCCTTCATTATGTCCGGTAATATGTTTTAAACAATAATTGTGTCCTTTATAGGTGAATGTATGGATCGTGTGATTAATAAAAAATAAAAATTTTATTTATTTACGATCTAGAAAAAAAAAATGCTAAATGCTTAAAAAACGTTAATTTTGAAAGGGAAATATAGTGTTCGCAGATGATAAAAATTTTGTATTTTTGTTAAGCTTCTAAAATTAGTGTTTCCATAATTACTATATTCACTACTTATTGAAAACAATGATAGTAGTTGTTTTTTTTTATGATAATCATCTCTACTTATATTTTACAATAATGCATTAAAATGATTGTTGAATATTTGTTGTCAAAAAATTTCAAATGGGCAATGATGATTAAGATTAATTTTATAGGCGTTAGCCGATAATTGAAATTAAGAAAAAACGACACCACTTAGCGAATCCAATTAAAGCTCGACCTAACACTTAGCGGGCCATTTGAAGTAACTTATCTTATATAGTTGTTCAATGATCCACTCTATTACTTAGGCCAACAATTATGTGTTTCGACAATGAAAGCAAGAAGTGATAATCAATTTTTTATATTTTATTTATAGAAAGTCGATACTTTTTCCTTGATGAAAAGCTGAACATGTGACAATATTAAAAGTTGAAGGCGTTTGCCAACAAAATATTTATTTTTCTTTTTAGCAATAGATATCGAAAACAAAGACAAATTCAATAATATTGACCCGTTGTTTGGGCAGCACAAATGCAGATGAAGTTAAAAATGTCAAGCAATAAAAAACATAAGCTTAAAGTCCACATGAAATGTAAAAAATACAAGATTTGATTGTCAAATAAATCGAGCAAATTCGTCAAGAGAATTCATTGGTCACAAATGGTGTCTAGTAACAAAATCACACTATCATATTTTCGTTTGAACTAATAATGAAAACCTACGAAGATAGACATAGAAGATATCAGCTAAAAATTTGAGGGATCAAAAGTATACAGATTCAAGAGTACATCCAAAAGGATTTGAAGTATGTTGCAAAGAGAAAGGCTCGTGAATACTTTAAAATACATGAGTTTCAATTATATCTAAATCTATTTCTTTTGACCTTCTTATTAGATCTCTCAATATCTGAAACACACAACACTCATTGACGAAAATGAAGTCAAAATATATTAGTAAATTCAATTAAAAAAAGAAATGTAAAAAAATATTTTTTATTCTAGCGTGAATAATAAAAATTTGCCACCCCTTGATAAGATTATATTCACTTTTCGAATGTACGAGATGATTTATTCTAGAATGTTTTGAGTATGAAGTTTGAAAGAGATTACATTAAAACAAAAATTGAGAGAGCAAAAGGGTAGTGATGAAGCCATATAATCTATTTACGGCCCTATAATTGTAATACTAACATTGACCTTAGGAAGAATCACTCTATTCGTACTCCCAAATTGCCATAGCACATTATCATAGTATCCTTCATTGTCGTCACAATGTCCTCTTATAATCACATCACATTTTAGCATAACTTATCCACATCCTTTGTGTTAACAAAATTACTCATATCATATTCTTCACGTCTAGACATTCGCATGTCATTTCAACAACGTATCAGCGAGATATTAATATCATCCCATATAACATTTACATCATATCCTCAAAGGTAAATCATTATCTCAACTTCCTCTTGTTTTGCATATCAAAGCATTACCAAAGCCATATGTACGTTTAAAATCTAAACCTTCATAATATTGACATTTTTCATCAACATTTTCTCTAACACAAGGTTAACATCATTTTCATCATAAAATTACATTTCGATTCAAAATTATCATATTTACCATAATTGGTTAATTGTAATCACGTAAATTTCAACTCCACAAAGCACCCAAAGCCTAACATTATACAATAACATTATCGCATTCAATGAAATGATATTCACATGATTTCATCATTTATGTAATTTGACGTGATTTCATCTTAAGTATACCATCAAGGAATTTCATTACTCGCCACGTCACATTGCCATATCAATTGAAACTTCATTTAACTATCATATCTTATACCATCATTAATGTCTCCAACACGATCATGATTATACAACATGCTTATTTCCAAGTACATGCGTATCACAATAATGCTCGGTGCTCATCATGCTATGCATATGCAATAAACAATTTTCATAATTCTCGTGATTTACACATAAACATACTCAAGAGGTCGTGCACTCCATAGTTTCGTGTGGATGTATATGGACAGTCTACCGAATCATTCACAACTCTTGCTCTAATACCATCTTTAACGTCTCAGTTTTCTTTCTTCAAAGTAACACGGGAGTAAAAGTAATATAAAATAATTTAATTGAAATTTGGTGGAGATTATTATTTTTATTATAAATGAAGATATGTACATTTACATTGTCTAAATAAAATTTTGAAAAATACATGATATTAATCATTAACATTTTCGTTAAAATACATAAATCACTAAATCATATAGCCAACGCTCTTCACATGTCATTATCTATGTACACCGCCATCCCTAATCTCTAAGAGTTAACGGCATCCACCTGCAAAATAAATTTCTACAATGTAGAACTAATGAGTCACATACTCAGTAAGTAAAGATCGTGTTTGTGTGTATACATGTCATCATGTTTGCTCATTTTGTGTAGAAATATTCTCTTTTAAGCAAATCATTTTTCACATAAGAAACAAAATATTTTTCATCATAATATAAGTATATCCTTGATCTAAACTATGCTTAGACAATGATATAACATCATAGGTAACATTATAGTTTGTGGACTAATGACCCACACGACCAATGAAAAATCATATCTACATGGCCTATGGACTAATAATCCACTCACGCAATGAAAAATCACAACCACGTGGTCTATGAATTAATGATTTACTTGCACTATGGAAAATAGTGCCTTTAGTATCCTAATGTATGGGTGATGAAAGAAAAATCATCATTTTCACAAAAGAAGTCCCATCGGACTACCATTTTATTTTCATTTATAATATATGCTCATGTGAGGCAACTTAAATCATTTCACTTTAAAACACGCTCTCAACAAAAAAAAACACTTCATTCTAGCTCCCACTTTATCACAATTAAGTACTAAACATATCATATATCAACATATATAATCAATCAAAATTATTATCGCAACCAATATGATTAATGATAACAAACTACTGCCAAATGTGGCTCACATAGTAAACATATTGTGGCCAAAGATGGCTCACGAAAGTATATCAACTATATACTACCAGCCAATGATAGCTCACACAATACGCACATTGGGTCAAGGATGGCTCATGTAGACACGTTGCATATTCAAATAGCTCATGCAACTAACAAACTTTACTTATGTTTAAAAAAAGTATTCTCAAAAGTGCTCATGTCAAATAGCTCAAATCATATATATTCATTTAATGAGCACAAACATCAAATTTTCAAATAATATTATCTCTTCATACAGTTATCATATAACATATAATGCATATATTTTCGTGCATTTTAGGTGCAAATGGATATTTACTTACCTCAAACCCAAGTACTAAGTACCCTGCCTCACACATGCCCATAAGATCCTATTCTTTCATATAAATATCTCAAGCATCATTCCTATCATTGAGAATAAGAATTAAACTATAAGAATTTGATATCTTCACTTTTCAACTTCATAATTCCAATTAAAGTCACTAAATTTATGTAACCCATTTACATAAAGAATTTCAACACATAAACCTCAATATCTATCACTTAATTTGGTCTCGAAACTAAAAAAAAAAAAAAAATCGAAAAACCAGAAAATTGACAAAAATAGCGCCATAGTTCCAGACCAATGAAATTGGTATCAAAACTTTTGACGAATAGCACTTTCTACACTAAGTTTCAAATAGTAGCACCATTGCATTATTTTGCTCGAAAATAGCTGAAAATAGCTTTGAAAAATGAAGAAATCAAACCTCAAATCCTTAACCCACACTTGTGCCCTTTAAATCCAAGTATTAGTGTAATGTGAAATTGTGAATACCATCAAATGAAATATTAAAGCCAAAATCTACAAACACATTTCCAAAACATGTCTTCTATTTTTAATAAAATGTCCCATTTCTTCATCACCAATTTATTTAACTCAAATATTTGTTTAGTAACCACAAATATAAGTTATAAGCATCTAAATACATAACATAATTCAGTTTAACCATAACCCATGCTCAATTTCAAAAACCTCGAAGTAAAATCCCAAAATAGTAAAGGCCATAACTTGCATCTATTTTTGTAGAAACATATTTTTCTGCGTGAGAATTGAAGGAAAAGAAGCCAGATTTGAGATTTCTATTCCAGTTCAACAAAGAACCCTAATGCAGTTTGTAGGTTTGCAAAACGCCGCAAGTGGTTGGTGGGGAAGAGTAGATGAGTGAGAGAATGAACGTTAAAAAATTGCATAAAGAAGAGACGGAAGTTCGTGGATAGAAAGCACATAATAGAGAAAATATGATGTCGTTTCCATTCCTAAAGGCCTGTTTGGGAGTTTTTTTTTTCCATCGTTTTGACCAATTTTTGATGGTATCGTTTATGAAAGGTTGATAAAATCGGTACTTGATAATTTTTTAGAGCACTGGTTTTAGACGGTTCAAAACCGGTGAAGTGTAAATTGAAATGTATCTCTCAACCCCAAATCAGTACTTTTTAATTGTTCTTCAAAAAAAATTTCAATTTTATATTCTTTTAAACAATTATTTTTAAAATTACCCTAAACTTAATATTTGTAAAAATAAAAGAACATATGGAAAAGATAAAAAAAAAGATATGCAAGAATATAAATTTAATTTTATATTTTCAATTATAGGTAGATACATACATATGTAATTTGATTCTTTTAAAAAAAAAATTAGAACCTTTGGATAATAAACACTTAAGCATAGTTGGACCGTTTCAAAAATCGCTACTAAAAACTTCTCCTCCCATAAACGCCCAAAACAAGTACTTTGAAAAGTCCTCATAACCGATGCTTCAAAACTCTCAAACAAACAATAAGGTGGCAATTTTTTTTTTTTTTTTTAACTGACATCATCTAAAGGTCAAAACGTCGACCACTTGAACAATGTCAACTTTTCAAGTCTCTTTTTATTTAGGATTTTCAACCTTATTTCCTCTTCAGCTATCAAATAAAATTTCTGAAGGTATTCAGAACTTGAATACTCAAGACCCAATTGTTTGTTTTTCTTGGATCTTGTTACTTCATGGTCCTATAGTTCGTTTGCATGTAAACTGACATCAAACTGAAAATTCTCATTCACACAAATCACCTCCAAAGAATGTGACATTTTAAGCATAGTTCAAGAATAACATAAAGGAGTTGCAGAGTGTTTGATCTTTGAGGTAAAATCAGTAATATTTTTCTCAAGTTAAAATATTTATGGTTCATAGTGGCACTATTCCCTATTCACAATTTACGGAAGTAGGATTTTGATTCATGATTTGAATCCCAATTTAACAACCATGGGTGCAAGACATACGGACAAGCTCTATTTGTGCTGAAGCAAAATTTTCACATACAGATATAGCAATTTCGGAATTTCCAGAGCCATCCAAGCATGTTCAATGGAATATTTGTTCGATATTCTTCTGTTTCTGAACTTTATCCCAGTTTTACCGATCCTTCGTGTTGCTGTAATTGCTCTTGCTTTTGCAAACCTGGGAAATACTCAAGTTCTATCCCCGCAGTGGCCATCACCTTGAAGGTTGATTCCATTTGTGATCAAAGTTTTCCAGCTCGCATCTGAAAATAACAGTACCCGAGCAGTAAGCATCTAAGCACAAAACTCATAAAAACCCAACACCCAAACTAAAATAAAATTTACTCATCGAAATTGTATAGCACTAGCTAGAGGAACTTCCTATCATTATTTATATTTTTTTATGTTAATAAACTAATATTTTCCATGTAGTGGAGACCAAAACATGGATGCTATCATAATACTTGTAATAATACTAAACTCTTGAAGGGCAACAGAGGACCACGCAGAAATAATCCAGATGAAGAAGACAGACCAATTCTCATAACAAACAAAAGTGTTAATTCCTCAGCCTTTTACTTGTACAACATAAATAAGATATGAAGTTACTTCACATAATCATTTCAACTATTTTCGTGCACTACTTATAACTGACATCAAACTTCAACTTTACCCACATTGCAATCTATTATGTAGCTCAAACGAGTGCCTTATGATTCAATTAATAACTCAAATAGTCCTTTCTTGATTCTTTGAAGTGTGCTTTGAGTGTTGTTTTCTCAAGATGTTCACAAATGGGACATAAATTTGAACTTCTTAAAATTTGACAAGCATCAAAACAAACAACTTTATGCTTGTCAAAGTTCAGCCATATCATAAGAATGCTCAACAAACTAAACCTGTTTCATCGAAGAGTAAAAATGATATAACCACAATAATTAGTTAAGTTGAGAATAGTAAACCTGATAGCCGTTAGTAAGAACTTTTATCTTCTGCTCAAGACGTTGTGCCATTTTATTACCATCGTCCATTCTGCTAGAGAGGTTAGCAGAATACGTCAGTAAAATAACAAGGAAAGAAGAAATTTACTCCATAAAAAAACCTGAAAACATCTAAAAGAAAGAACAAAAACAGGATGGTCAAGAAATGTTATTAATTTACAAAGTCAGATTCCATTGCAGCCATAAAAACATCTAAAGAAAGAACAAAAAATATGTGCCCACAAGGAAAAAAGTTTATTGGACCAATACAAGAGCCGTTACACACCATTATTGATGTGCCTCCCCTTGCTGAAGCTAGGGCCACTTTTGTTGCCAATCCTCCTCGCTGTTTATCTGGTATTACTCGGTGTTCTTTAGCACTTTCCTGGCCCTAGACAATCAGATGAGCGCGCAAAACCATTTGTGCACCCTGCTAAGTAGTAGTCTACCTTATACCATATAGTGTGATCCCATCTCACTACAAAACAGGCACTTCATGTTCCGCAGCATTCCATGATTTGCTGGTGGAAAAACCACTTATATAATCCTTCCATGATATCCATAAACTCCTTGAGCTAATCTTCAACAAGGGATAAAGAATCACTTCCAGTTTGGGAATTCAAAAGCATTAAACTCACATCTTCAACATCTTCGCTAGGCGCATTTCCACCACTATCAATGTTCGGCCACCAGAGAATAAGTACTGAACCCAAACTGGTATGGCAGACAAATGGACCGAAATATGAAAGAAGCTGAACAATATTGAAGTGTTTGATAACACCTACGATGTGTTCCGTGCTTGACTAAAGTTCAAGTTGCTAGATCTGATCAACACAGCCATTTCACAGGATCAAATCAATGCATTCTTGATCTAATTTGTATCTTTTTTATCAAATATTCCTCCAAGCCAGCACCAGCCTCAACTATTCTGGTGTAAGGCTTTATCTCCACCTTCAATACTTCTTCTAGGATATCACTTATTATCTGTGTGTCATCTACAGCGCAAATCCTGGGTATAATTTCAGCCCAAGATTCGATGTGTGGATTTTCTCCATGCCTCAACATCTCATGTAACACTTCACAAGCATCATCAATTTTACCCATGTTACAAAAACCTTTGATAAGTAGATGAACAACAGAAAAATGTGGAGAAAACCCCTTCGACATCATGACATTGATATAACTTTTTGCCTCATGATACATGCCCTGATTGCACAACCCCCCGACTACAGTCCGATATGAAACCAAATTCGGCAAGCACCCATTTGAGGGCATGTCGTCAAGAACCTTACAGGCATCAATAGCACGGCCTTCCCTACAAAAACCCAAAATGACTGTATTGTAATGAACGATATCAGGATTGCATCCCTTTACTTTCATTCTACAAAGAAGCTTGTAAGCCTCCTTAAGCTTCTTTTTCCTACACAAGCTATTCAACAGAGTGGTATAGCTTAGTGTGTCTGGAACAAACCCTTTATTCAACATATCCTCCAAAAGATCAACAGCTCTGTTCACCTGGCTCTTCCTACACAAGCCCTGCATTAGAATTCTATACGATTCCACATCAGGAACAACGTCCCTCTTAAACATTTGATTAAACAATGAGTACGATATGCTTAAATCACCATTCAAACAGAAAGCTTGCATTAAAATGTTGTAGGACTTAGTGTTGGGGAAGACCCCATATTTATGGGCGGACTTGAAGAGGTCGAATGCAGACCGGAGGAAGTTACGGTGAGCAACGAGGATTTCAAGAATGCAGTTGAGGTGTTTCACAAGAGGCTTCATGTTAAACTCAAGAATTCTATAGAAAGTTTTAAGTGCTTCCTCAGGCAGCCCTGCATCATCATAGATTTGAATGATGTGAGAAAAGAGGGAGGGGGAGACAGAATGTTGATGGGACTTGAGGCTGGCAAGGATTGACTGCATAAGAGAGAAGTGGCGAGAGCGGCCGAGTTTGAGAATGAGTGTGTGGAACGTAGCATATGAGTGGCGAAAATTTGGTTGACGAGAAGTCAAGTCAAAGATTTCTTTGGCAAGGAGTGGGTCTGCTTGGGCGGCAATCAACTTTCGAATTCGAGCTGGAGAGACAATTGAAGGTACTTGTTTCTCCTTCAGTTGTTGGACTTCTTGTCGACCTTTTTGAACTTGTTTTTGTTGTTGTTCTTGATGAATAGGGGGTACAGAGCAGCAGGAACGTTTTGACAGGAAAACAGAACGACAAATTTTTTCGTTTGAGAGAGTCCTGTAGAAGGCAGAAAGAGAATTTGGGTTCATTTCTCCTTACTGTTAGAGGCAAAGGCAATTTATGATTTGTTAATCTATGGCAAAGGCTGAATAAGGAGGCTTGGCAATTTCTTGCCAGGATACCAACGTTTCATGATGTCTTCTTATCCGTGCATAGGCACCTCAGATAACACAAAAAAGTGATCTTTGCTGTCCTCTCAGAAATCTGTCAGGCAAGTGAATCCACAAGCAACCTGAAAAGCACCAAAACAAAGCTAAGTAACCAAGCTTACTTGAAGATCATTTAGTTACTTTTGCTAATGCAAAATGGGCAGGCATATACAGATGTGTACAAGTATTTACATAAAATGCTTAGAGAAGATAGAAGTATTTTATAAGCTGATATCTATAGGGTCAACATTTAGAAAAGAACATATTCCAAATGAAATGAGTTGTTAAGTACATAATGACAAACTTGTGTTAAGAAAGAATTTACATAAAGATCGATCTTTTCACATGCTTTGAAATGGAAGAAAACTGGTGGTTTTGGACTTGATTTTCATAACAAATTCACTTGCTGGCATGCCAATGTTACTTTTGTAAAGATGTCCTACTAAACAAAAATGTTTATGTTTTATGCAGCCATAATACTTTCTGAATCATTTTTCAAAAAAAATCATTTTCTCCATGCAATGTAAAGGCTTTTGCACGTTTCCCCAACATTCTAGAATTCCCTCAAGAATCATACATATCTCTAGACTTAGTATTCTCTACAAAATTCCACAAGGTCCAAGAGAACTTCATAAAGCTTTTCAATGATCCACCAAATGTGAAGATTGCCAGCCTACAATTTCACCTAATTGTTACGTCTGGATGTCCCCTAAATTCAGCCTTTCAATTGTGCCTGCATCCACCCTATTGGTCTTACGATTCTATCTTAAAATGTCAACCTTCTTAAGAGTAGTCCGAACTCTCATATGTTGAGTATTATTATTTTTAATCGATGGGAAATTTTTACCTTGAACATCATCACATGATAATGGCTAATTTCACTACATCAATCTTGAAATCACAAGATAATAGCTAATTTCATATGTATCTTAGGCTTGGTACAGTACGATTTGACTGACCATGATGATCAAGTCTTGGCGGTTTCATGTTTACCCATCAGTTCTAGACGTGATGCAGCTCTTTTTGATATTTATGAGCTGGACCAAAAGTGGCATTACGTTCTTGGCGGTTTCATGTTTATCCAACCAATATATTTAAAAACACTAATTTTTCAATTTTCACTTCATCAAACAATAAAAAGATGATTTCTCCCAAACAAAAGAGAAATCCCGTATCTGGTTTTGGATTTATGTTTAGGAATTGGAGGGTCACTTAGAAGAAGAAAAGATAGGGGCACTAAATACATGAAAATTGTTGGATTCAGATTCAACCATTGGTAGAAATGCAAGAATCCAAAATCATAATACCTAAATCAAAATAAATATCCTAAATCAGAAATGCACAAAAAATATAGAAAATGACAGAATCAAAACTCACAACTGCGACAGGCAGCGGCGAAGCCGGCGGCAAAGAGCGGAGTAACAGATTAGTTGTTTGAAGATAGAAAAAAAAAAGGTTTTTTCTTGTTGAAGATGAAGAAAGCTTTGTGAAAAGCTCCAAAGATCTGTTTTTGCGTGAGAAAGACTGCGCGTCGGTGAAATGAATTGAAAGAAAAAACACTGTGACCAAAATGATGTCTGTTGGGTTAATCATTTTGCACCCACAGCCATCAATCTATGCTACGTATCGAACTTGTGTCCTCGTTCAAAATTTCTTAACACTCAGATCCCAAACTTTTGTTTTTGGAGGAAGTTGGTCCAATTGGATTTAGTTCGTCAAAATATATGTTAACTATCACATATCCTACACGAGGTCTCTTATGGAAAGATTAATTTTGTCCGACCTTAAATTTATTAACAAATAATTAAAAGGAAAAAATAAATGTCTTATGCTACCAAAATCCTCGACTACCTGCCTGACCACCAAATTGTCCACCCTCCACCATCACCATTAAAATTGTGTGGCCCTTGTTATTGTTGTGCCTGAATATATTCAGCCATTTTTCAAATTCAAGAAGAAGTCCGAAACACGGATGCTATCATAACTTCTCATAATGATACTAAAAGCTCGAAGGACAACAAAGAGGACCGTGCACAAAATATAGACCAATTTTCAAAACAAACAAAATTGTTAGTTAAGTCGACTTTTTACAAGAACTACATAAATAAGATATAGACAAACTTCACACTTGAAATTATTTCACCGAATTTTCCCACCTTGTAATCTATTTTGTAGCTTAAAAGAATGCCTTCTAGTTCAATTAAAACTCTAAAAAGACTTTTCATGATTCTTCCTTAAAAAGTTGTTTGATGAGCATCAAAGCCAACAATTTTATGTGTCAAAGCTCAACCATATCATATGAATGCTCAACAAGCTAAAACTGTCCATCCAATAGTAAAAATGATAAACACAACAATTACTTCATTTGAAAACAACAATTGAGATAACAATTAGTAAGAACTTATTTTCTACTCAAGCCGTAGTGCTTTATTAGTATCATCATTCATCTTCTTATTCACATTTTCAAGCTCGTTCTACACGGAAGCAAGCTTCTCTATATTGTTGGCAACAATAGATAGACCATAACCATTACAAGTAACCGTGTAGGGAAGTACATAATATCATTTAAGTATGTTTTGTTTGCCTCAACAAATTAATCAAGAGATTCATTCTCATCATCCATTGCCACAAGAAGAATTGTCCCACAAAAACACAATTAAGCAAATCCAGTTGCTCATTACTTGTGACCCAAAGAGATTCAGCGAAGCATGAAAGCAATAGGCATAATAACACTACTCCTTCTTCGTCAGATGATGATGTTACTAGATTATGGCATATGCGTCTTGAACATATGAGTGAGAATGGAATGGCCGATGAACTGAGCAGAAGAGGACTTATTGATGGATAAAGTATTAGCAAACTGAAATTATGTGAGCATTGCATTTTTGGAAGAAGAAAAAGAGTTAGATTTGCAAAAGACATTCACGACACAAATAGAACACTTGATTATATATATTCTGATATCTGGGGACTATCTAAGGTACCTTCTAAATGAGGTGCAAATTATATGCTGACTATCATTGATGATTTTTTCAGAAAAGTTTGGGTGTTTATCTTGAAGCAAAAGAATGATATGTTACCTACATTCAATGAGTAAAAGACTATGATTGAGAAACAAACGGGGAAGTAGATAAAATGTCTCCGCACAGATAATGGCTTGGAGTTTTATTCTGGTGAGTTTAATGTTTTCTTGAAGAACAGAAAGAATTATGAGGCACTTAACAGATCATCTTACTCTATAAAGAATTATGAGGCACTTAACAGATCATCTTACTCTATAGTAAAATGGTATGGCAAAGCGAATGAATAAGACTTCGATGGAAAAAGTACGTTGTATGCTCTCCAATTCTGGTTTTCCCAAGTATTTTTGAAATTTGAATTTGTTTCTCTGACTTGTTTTCTTATTAATCGCTATCCATCTACTACTATTGACAAGAAGACTCTAGAAGATGTATAGTCTGGTACTCCTACTAATTACTCTAATTTGAAGATATTTGGATATCCCGTCTATACTCATGTTGACAATGAAAAACTCAAACCTAGTTCTCTAAAGTATGTTTTTCTTAGCTATAAATCCAACGTAAAAGGATATAAGCTAGGGATGGCAATTTGACCCGCGACCCGCACCCCGCCCCACGACCCGCTCCGTTTTAAGATGCCCCGCCCCGGATAATTGGGTAATAGGGGCGGGTTTGGGGCAAAGAAACTTGCCCCGCGGCCCACCCCGAACCAAATTTATATATATTTTTAAAAAAATATATATATAAAATTTTAAAAAGTGAGAAAAGAGTATTATGCAAATTTTAAAAAGTGGGAAAAGAGTATTATATATACACACGCACACAGTATGAAACTTTAAAAAAGTGGAAAAAAAGTACTATACTACTATACATCAAACTTAAAAAAGTGGGAAAAAATTTACTATACATGGTTACATACACACGCACACAATGTATGAAGCTTAGAAAGTGGGAAAGAGTACTATAAAACTTTAAAAATTGGAAAAAAAACATACATCAAATCAAACTTTAAAAATTGGGAAGAGAGCACACATCAAATCAACCTTTAAAAGTGGAGAGTACCATACATACACACGCACACAATGTCTGACTTTCTGTATGTGCATTTCAAACAATTACTCACCCCCACCCACCTACCTGACTATACATATACATACACACAGTCACACAGTTTCTATAATCTATCCTTACATTTTTCCGGTCTGCATCTCAAAAAATACAGAGTAATTCAATTTTGTTCCGCCTTCAATTTCTATTTAATTGTTCCTTGGGGCAAAATGCGAGTGCAAGATGAACCCGCTTAGCTTTTTTTGAAGAAAAAGTTTGAATCGGCCCCTGGACTCGCCTTCACATCACACAATCGGTCGCGCCTTTCCTCCACTTCAATGACTCCATTTTTCCCTCTTCCCTTTGGTAGGGGTGCCGTTAATGTCGCCATTCTTCATCTACTCTAAAAAGATTTTAATTGTTAGTTGTTTATATAAAAAAAAAAAAAAAAAAAAAAGCGGGGCATTTGGCGGGGCATAGAAGCGCCCCGCCCCGCCAATTGGCGGGTCTAGGGGGCGGGCGGGCGCCCTAATACCTCATGAGTGGGGCGGGGTTGACCCGCCCAACCCGCCCCCATTGCCATCCCTAATATAACCTATGGTGTCCAGAAACACGAAAAGTCATCATCAGTAGAGATGTTATTTTTTATGAAACTGCAATGATTCATGACTTATCTTCTAGAGACCTTTCATAAAACTCAGTAGAAATCAAGCACACGGGCGGAGTTTGAGTTTGGGTCTGAACCTATATCAGAGTCTACATCTCAGTCTAGCTCAGAAATACAGGGTACTATTGCTTCTTCACCACCATCAGCGATGCCAAAATATTATATTGCTAAAAATTGGCTTAGAAGAGATATTATACTCCTAAAGAGGTATGCTGAGGCTGATTTGGTTAGTTATGCTTTGAATGTGGCAGAAGGTATTGATTCCAGTGAAGAACCTTCTATATACTCAGAGGTAGTTGTGACGATTCTGGTAGATGGATGATTATTATATAGGAAGAGATGGAATCGCTTCATAAGAATAGAACATGAGACTAAGTGAGATTGCATAAGGGTAAGAAAGTTGTTCGCTGTAAATGGGTGTTTAAAATGAAAGAATGAACACCAGGAGTTGAAGAAGTAAGGTATAAGGCAAGACTAATTGCAAAAGATTACAGTCAAGTTCCAGGTATAGAGTTTACATATGTGTTCGCTTCGTGCTTTGCTTGGTATTGTGACCGTGCATAATTTTAAGCTAGAATTCTTGGATGTGAAGACATCATTCTTACATGGAGAACTTGAAGAAGACATCTACATGCAGCATCCAGAATGTTTTATAGTCTCATGAAATGAGGACTATGTGTGTTTGCTGAAAAGGCCTCTTTATGGTTTGAAACAGTCACTGAGACAGTGGTATAAAAAGTTTGATTCATTTATGACCACTCATGATTTTAGAAAAATTAGCGATGATAGTTGTGTTTATTTTAAAATGACTACCGATGGGTCAATTGTATATATGCTTCTATATGTTGATAACATGTTGATAGCAGCCAAGTATAAGGAAGAAATAAAGAAGGTCAAAGTCCAACTTAGTAAAGAGTTTGAAATAAAAGACTTAAGAACCACAAAAAAGATACTTGGAATGGAGATTTAGAAGGATAGAAAGGCGGGTAAATTATCTCTAAGTCAAAAGATATTTTGAGAAAGTTCTTTGCAGGTTTAATACTGTTAGCACTTCATGGACAGCCCATTTTAGACTATCATC
Organism: Forsythia suspensa; assembly: GCA_023638005.1. Taxonomy (NCBI): domain Eukaryota; kingdom Viridiplantae; phylum Streptophyta; class Magnoliopsida; order Lamiales; family Oleaceae; genus Forsythia; species Forsythia suspensa. Next base: position 35,491,223 of record CM042666.1, read on the forward strand.
TGCTTTATCTCCTCAATCATATAATGAGATTGATTATATGTTTCAGATTTTAGTGGTTTGTTCGCGTCCAAATTTAATCATGTGCAGTTAGTAGATACATGACAAACTAGTAAAGAACATTGGAAAGCAATTGAGTGGATATTCAAATACTTGCGTGGATCTATTGATGCTTATTTGCAATTTGGAAAAACTAAAGATAGAGTCATTGGATATGTTGATTCTGATTTTGCGGGAGATCTTGATAAGAGAATATCACTTACAGGGAATGTTTTCACTGTCGGTGGTTGTGCTAACAGTTGGAAGGCTACTTTACAAATTACAGTTGCATTGTCTACTACTGAAGCAGAGTATATGGCTATTGGAGATGTTTGTAAGGAAGCTATTTAGTTGAAATGATTATTTGGAGAATTCAGTAAAGACTTGTAGATCACCACAATTTTTTTTGTCATAGTCAGAGTGTTATTTTTCTCACAAAAGATCACATGTTTCATAAGATTACAAAGCGTATTTATGTGCGGTATCATTTTGTTCGAAATATTATTGCTTGAGGTGATATTATTGTTTGCAAGGTTAGTACCCATGATAATCATGTTGATTAGGGATGGTAACGGGTATGGATGGGATCGGGACGACCATTACCATTCCCGACCCGTCGGCGATTTTTACGAGGCGAGGCGAGGCGAGGCGAGGCGAGGCGAGGCGGTCGAAGATCGGGGCGGGACGGGTATAGAAAAATCTCTATTTATCACTTTGTTTAATTAATTAATTAATTTTTAATATTATTTTTTCTTTTTTTTACATACAATTTAAATTTTAAAACATAAAACTAAAAACATTTGGGGCGGGTTCGGAGAATTATCCCCATTCGGGATAGGGCGAGGTGGAAACAAATTTTTTTGCCATCTCTACTATTGATATGATGACCATGACACTCCATATAGCCAAGTTTGATCATTGCTTAAACTTGGTTGAAATTGGTTGCTGAATTTTGTCTTTAGAGGGCTTTTGTGGAAGATGTGGATGTTTTGTTTCGTCAAAGATTAGATTTATTCATTGTATTGGAATTCGTGTCAAGGTGGAGATTGTTAGAATTCGGTGACCTGAATTCTATTGGACTGAACCCGAAAAATTCGCGGTGCGACATATATGATGAAATTAAAATTATGAGAATAAATCAGAGTTTATAGTGGAGGGATTGGGCCTATATGAAGGTGCATCTTCCTTGATAAAACTTCGCCAAACTTAATGTTGTCAATTAAAAAAGCGTTTCTTGTTGCCAACAATTAAAGTCTATCCCATTAAATTTATCGGGTTTTTCCCCGGTTATATTAGGGAGTGAATTACCTAAAGTAGCCATTTCTGATACAAAATCAAAAGATAAACAATAAGGAGTATGAGAAGAATAAACCAGAAATTAATTAAGTAAATTCATCTTAAGAATGTTCTTTCTTAAGTTTCGTTTTTTCCACCAGTCACGAACAAAATGTAATTTAAGCCCACCGACTTCACGATGTGTCCTTAAGACGAATTTGTTATTTGCTCTCTTCTATGGTCCTTATTGATTCAGCAATCGTCTTCAGGATAGAACGAATTTCGACTCATACGGAAGCAGCACAACAACGAATAGGAATTTCAATGAACTCAATAAAGCGTTTTTATACTCGAAAAACAATATCAAAATTTAGAGATGGAAAATTAGATTCAAAGTAGAGAATATTTGTAATGAACTTCCAGACAAAAAATTCCCTACAAAGAAGCTAACGGTTGGAATTTAAATTACTAAGTACTCAAGAATTTGATTAATTACAAATTTGACCCAAAAAGATATACAAGGCAATGACCCACCCAGACCTGTGGCGAGCCGAACGGGCAGCAGTTGGACTTAGGAACGAACTCAATAAAATCTAAGTCTCCCTTCTTCAAAGACTAGTGGTAACCTTTGGGACCCAAATCCAATTGACAAACTTCCACTATATAAACCATACAAAAAATTTTTAAGGTTTCCTATGTGGGTTCAACAATTTCCAATTAAACCAAATTCTTCACTTATTTAAAGTTTCAAGTGGTTAATTTTGAAATCAAACATTTCATTCAATTTTAATGGTGTTTGATAAACAAATATATCATGTTAATCATCCCGCGGAATAAGCATGAATAAGCTTGGTTCAGTTAATTTCGGAGTACGGGTTCCATCAAAATTAGAGCTCAAAGTTGACCAATTTTACTTTTTATTAAACCTCCAACAAGAAGTGATGTTGAAATGGAACGATAGCCAGTTTTATGCTAAACAAGAAGAATGTTTGAGCGCCAAATTTATGAGGACATGTTATAATTTCTGGATAGTCCCTAAGCAATTCTCTTCTTTGTACTTCTACCCTTTAATCTTTTCTGAAATTGAATTATGACCCCAGAATTTAAGTTGAAATTTAACTTAAATAAGTTGGTCAAATTTCATTTAGGGTAATTATACACACACTACAAAATTTATTCGTTACACTACATTTTAATTATATTTAAGGTCTTCAATCTTTATTCATTGTAGCACTAATGTCATCAACTTTTTTTCGTCATTTTTTTAGCATCAATCTTCCATTAATTAGCACATCTCATCTTTAATAAAAGTTCATGTCCCAAAAGTCTGTTTGTAAAGAGTAAAACTACTTATTTGCCCATCATATATATATTTTTAAAAAAAGAATAAATATCAAAAGTGTGACAAAATATTTTTATCTTATTTCTAAGCACGCAAAATAGAATATTTTAACAAAAATCATCATCATTGACGAGATGTGCTAATTAATTAGAAGGTTAAATATAAGAATTTGATGGAAAAAAGGTTAGGAACATAAGTATTACAATAGGCAAAAATTGAGAACCTTAAAATTAATTAAAATATGGTGCAACCAAAAAAAAATGTGTTGGGAATATAATCACCCTTTCATTTAACCAGGAACCATCTTAAAATAAGTATTTTACCCCCTATAAATAAGTTTAGCAAAGTTACATTTAGCCTAGAATCATCTTAAAATTATTGTTTTATCCAGGACCGGCCCTTGGGCTAGCGTGGTTAGGCAACCGCCTAGGCCCCCAACCATTTAGGGTCCAAAATTTTTGGCACTTTTTTTTTTTTAATTTTATAAATTAGTCTATTTACATGTGAAATGAGCTTAAATAGAAAACAAATTTAAATCTAACAAACATTATCCACCTTAATATAGTCTTTAAATTGTAGATCGTGCAATTTTTCTTTTTAAAAATCTTTATCTTGAATCAAAACGATTTTTCAAATTGTTAGGATTGGAACAATAAGTAAAAGGGCGAAAAGTAAAGAACACAAGGACTTATAACCCAATGATCCGCGCTCAGCTCCGCGTAGCGCAATAAATTAGGCTCCACAGTTTAACACAAATTTCAACCATTTTTTCATTTAGTGAACAAGAAAAAAATTACTTTTTTTTAGTGAACAAGAAGAAAAAGTATTTTATTTTAGTTTGTAAGTCTGTCATAAAATTACATTTTAAAACATCTCAATTTATTAAAGATCTTATTTAAAATTTTCACCTAAGGCCCTCAAAATCTTCGGACCGGCCTTGGTTTTATCCCAGATTGCACTTGAGAAGTTTTTCCTAATCCAACCCAACTTCCATTCACTGATTGTAATTGACCTTAATATTGCTTAGAATTGAATATAATTAGGGAATAACTAAATATTTTCAATTAAGCATTTGAACTTTTGAAGATGTCAATTTTTCCCACGAATTGATAGAACGCTAAAATTGTAATAATAACAAAACAAAAATATATGAATTTTTATTTTTATTTTTGTAAAAAGCTCGAGTGGAAATTAGTTACGGTTGATAATAAAATAACTTGGATCTTTTTACAAATCTTTTTAGTAATGTTAGACGTGTTACAAATTTATCACAATCGTCTCTACTGGACCAAAAATCCACTATACATGTGTCTTCAACCTCTCCAATTTTTTTTTTTTTTTTCCTCAATTTCTCTCTTTCTCAATTCTCTTTCTCTTCACCATTCTTCTCCAATTCTTTCCTTCTCAACATCAAATTTGTTCCTCCTATCAATCTTCCATTTATTTTTTTACGGTCGAATTCTACCGATAAACGGTATACTAGTATTTATTTTTTCAACAATGCAGTGTGATGTACTTAATCCCTGAAAAATTAAACATAAATTTGTCTCACATCAATAGTTCTTCATGACATAAAGATTCTTCAACAATATTGAACTTGTTAGCTTCACTAGGACTCTATCCTCGACTAAAGTTGCCTTGGCTTTTGAGTGAGAGTTGTATTACCGAGTATGCCCATTGATAGGGACATAAGGGTGTGCGCTATGGTAAGAGGTAGAAAGGAGAGTTGGGTTATCACCAAGATTTAAATGCATCGTGCTCGTATGATTAACATTTTGATAATGATCTAATTGTCTATGTAAAAAACAAAATAAAATAGAACTAAGCATAGAGCATAGTAGACTATGTGCCTAGAAGTTGCACAAATAAAGTATTTAAAACTTGATAATCGAGTTTTAGTACTATATAGCAACAGCAGAACCTTGTAATTTAAAAATCAAAGCAATCAATAAGTCTATAATTTGTTAAATTTCATGTTTTTCTATTTTTCGTTTGAGAAGTCTGACAAAACAGAGGCATAGAAAATATGAGACACAATGAACATGAAGCTATTATGGAAAAACACATTCACATTTATTTCACTTTCTATCATAGTTCAGTGATATTCATTTCCAGCTTGCTGTGACACAGTCGAATACTCGCAATTTCTGCCATGACTTGTACTCAAAAATGAGCGAGGAGTGCGTTGGGGATGTATGTTGCAGGCAGGGTGACAAGACAACCAGAGGCCGGGGCAGATGCTAACGACGAGGGGCTGAGGGCGCAGCAACGGATGTTGGATGAAGATTTTGTACTTTATAATGTAAATATTTTCAATGGATCCTTGCTAGAATTTTCTTTGTAAATATTATGTAACGAATTTTAGAGTTAATCTAGACCTTTAGATTGTATTGATCTTCACTGTCCATTCAATGTTGTCATTTATATTTCATAAAACATCAAAATTTTCCAAATAGTTCGGGTCAAATCTTGGAAAAAGCTGAAAGTTCCTATCGACGAGTCCAAGTAAGTCGATAAGAACCATACATAGACACATGATATATTAGCAAAAATTGCTTGGCGCTCATTTTTGGAATGAAGCCTGGAATGACGGAAGCTTTCAGAGTGTAAATTACAAATTTTAAAATGGATTTAACGAGCAAAGATCCATCAGCCACAAAATGTTAACGAATTCCATCACACTGAGCCAATTTGAAGTTCTATTGTTATGTGACAACTGATACTACTGAGAACTTTTATTGTCGCTACTATTACAAAATTTGCTGGCCGTGAATGAAACAAATTCATTGTATGCAAATCTCTGCACCATCCCCTGAATAAATATTGATGTTCTTCATCTGTAGTATGATGCTAGAACGTAAAGAAAGAGTGCCGTTGATGCAGTTACAAGCAATTCCTGCAACAGGCATAAACCAGTCATATCTATCAATCCAAATCAACCTCTCAAGGTAGAAACATCAATGCGTCAATTTAAATGAAAATGATTGCATATTAATTTCTCTGTCGATTACAATCCTAAGAACAAGATGAATGGTGCATCGTTCCTATAACACTAGATTAGTTTGGATTGCAATATAAATATTAATCAAAACAGAAAATCACTTCTCAAATTTGTGGGTTGAAGAATTTCATTGAATCTCATACCAATTTGCATAATGAAAACATAAATGCTAAAGATTTAATTACTACACTAACACTAAATTGTATACAGGTAATAATTTTAAATTTCAGTCTCCAAATACAGATTTGATTAGCTACACCACAAAAGAATTCCTAGTTATCGAGTGGATTAACAGTTTGGAAATTTTGTGAAATCAAATGATTTTTATCAGATTACCGACAACATGAATGTCATTGCACACATTCAGATGTAAAGCTTGTCCATTTTATGACAGTCGGAAATGGTTATTACCTGGTTGTTGTACAGGAAAACGGGTACATAACCAACAGAAAATTCAATGACATTTAAGAGGCCAGTGTATCCCTGCAATTAAACAATAAAAAAGTTGTAATCAAACTCAACACAACCAGTTATGTTACAAATGATTTTCTGATAACTGATTATTGAAATTGCAAACATTCAATATCTGAAAGGGAGAAAAAGAAAGCCATATAGCTTGGGTGTATCCACACTCTCTCTCTCAAGGTGTCCAAAATAGTGTACAGTACATTGCGCTCATGAGGATCTGCTAATTTCTTGATATATTTTTACATACAAGATATTTCCCTTTGTATGAACTTTGTAGCATAACTTCAAGGGTGGGGTTTGTACCATAACAAATGAAATTAAACTGCTACATTAAAGGACAGTGCACCATGGTATCCTAAAGATGAATCCAAAAACACAACCATATGTGGACTTAACTAGTGCTGAACCCCCCCCTTTTTCTTTTATGTACACGTGTTGATCACAATACTTGTGCATGTTAAACAAAATTCAATTATTCGTACGTGTATACATTTTTTGGAAAAAGTGAGACATGCTTTAGTATTTTTCAGATTATATGAAATAGTGCAATATCCAGCCAACATAGTACATTACGTTCATTTAATAATACCATACAATAGTAATACATCTTAATTAACTCTAATATCATCCCCCTAAAACAGTAGGGTACACGAACACACTCTAAAAGTATATATAACTGGATAACTAGTCTAGTACTATATTGCAACAGCATGAACTTGTAGTGTAAATAATAAAAATCATAACAATCAATAAGTCTATAATGTCTCAAATTACCAATACATTTTCTCTTTTTCGTTTGAGTTATGGAAAAAACAGAGTCACATTTAGTTCACTTCCCATCACAGTTCAATGAGATTCATTGTCAACTTTTTCTTTTATATGATCTACTTTACTATATCTTGGCATAAAATTTCTTTAGCATGCTAAATAAAGTACATATCATGGCACTTCAGATTTAATCTTCATGCAGAATTACTATCCACCAATTTCAACCAAAGGCCACAATTGTTTGCCAACAAACAGCTTCAAGATCACGACCACACATCTCATCCTTCCAGGACATTAAATTTGTTGTTTGCTGACTGTATTTCACAAGTGCAGTGATGGAGCAGAAACAATATCAAGAATTTCATTACCTGAGGGCTGAGACCCCTAAAACTCAGCCACTTGTGAAAAACTCTTAAAAACACAATTAAAAATCCAAAAAAGCTGATAAAACACTAAAATAATACAAAACGGCCAGTAGACCCAACACAGCTGAATTTCAGTCCCAAAAGTTGTTCACATGGGTTATGTTAATCAAAAGACATGCCCACTTGAAGTTCAGTCATTTGAATACTGCTTTCTATTGGACTTTCAACTGTCCAAAATGCTCAAAAATCCCATTCTCTCTTCATCATAACTTAGTAAAATTGACAAATGGTGCATCATGGCTTGAGAAGAAATTATCCGATGTTAAAGGGAAAGGCGTGGTCAACATGCAGGAAGTGCAAAGTAAAGTCGTCTTGGGAACAATCTATCCATAAATTCAATAGGAAAGGGATCAATCAACAACCTTTTTCCAGAGAATTAAATCACACCCCACCACCTCCCAACAAAAAAAAAAAAAAAGATCAAATATTCTGTATCCTTCCCAACACTTTGATTTCATGAGTCATGCTCATCACAGAACAATTTCATTTAAAATCCAATATGAATTCTCCCTACACAAATCATATTGACAAACCTATAAATATGATGGACATCTGCCTATGACTGTTGGTGAACACTATGTCAGGGCATGCAAAACAATGGAAGTGGAAGCTAAAAGTCTGCAAACTACTATTGCTACAAGGGATCACCTATAATGATTGGTCAATCGTGAACTTTTCTATTAAAAAGATGAATTCATTTCATGATCCCATCAGCATGATTTCAGAGCGTCTAAGAAATTAATATAAGATAGAAAAATCTGAGAGTACTACTTCCATCCTCATCATCCTATTAGAATTCTTCAAAAACATGTAAATCAAGATAAAAAGGCCTCCCCTCCCCCTCCCTCCCTCTCCTCTCCCTCTCTCTTGTTTTTCTTTTTGTATAAGAAATATTTGTCAATCAGGTGACTAATAAGTTCTATGCCAACATGTCATGTGAATGTTTAACATTTGGGTGTTAAAAACAATGGTAGGTTAGAAATAGTAAATTTAAAAATAATAAAACAAGTTCTAATGCTAACTGCCTTGTAGATTCTTACCGATTAACCATTACCAGCGTCGTTTATTTATAGTGTCGATACCGAATTTATTTTTCTGATTGAGATGATTACAGATAAGCGGTATACTAGTGTTATTTTTTCAACAGTACGATGCCATGTACTTAATCCCTGAAAAATTAAACACTCAATTTGTCTCACATGAGTAATTACTTCATGACATAAAGATTCTTCATTAATATTGAACTTGTTAGCTTCACTGGGACTCTATCCTCGACTAAAGAAGGTTACTTGTAGCTTTGGAGTGGGGTTATGTTACTGAGTATGCCCATTGATAGAGACATAAGGGGTTTGGCACACTATGATGTAGAGGTAGAAAGGAGAGTTGGGTCATCACTGAAGATTTAAATGCATCATGCTATTATGGTTAACATTTATAATGATCTAATTGTCTATGTAAAAACTAAAATAAATAAGAACTAAGCATAGAAGCATAGTAGACTGTATTACTAGAAGATACTGTCAAATAAAGTATATAAAACTTGATAATCGAGTTTAGTACTATATAACAACAGCAGAACCTTGTAATTTAAAAAAATCAAAGCAATCAATAAGTCTATAATTTGTTAAATTTCATGTTTTTCTATATTTTCGTTTGAGAAGTCTGACTAAAACAGAGGCATAGAAAATATGAGACACAATGAACATGAAGCTATTATGGAAAAACACATTCACATTTATTTCACTTTCTATCATAGTTCAGTGATATTCATTTCCAGCTTCTTGTCGCGCTCCGGCTGTGACTGACAATCGATCATAATAATTTCTGCCATGACTTGTACTCAAAAATGAAGCGAGGAGTGCGTTGAGATGTATGTTGCAGGGCAGGGTGATTTAGACAACCAGAGGCCGGGGCAGATGCTAGCGACGAGGCTGAGGCGCAGCAACGGATGTTGGATGAAGATTTTGTGCTTATAATGTAAATATTTTCAATGGATCCTTGCTAGAATTTTCTTTGTAAATATTGCCATAACGAATTTTAGATTAATCTAGACCTTTAGATTGTAGTGATCTTACTGTCCATTCAATGTTGTCGTTTATATTTCATAAAAACATTAAATTTTTCGCAAATAGTTCGGGCCAAATCTTGGAAAAAGCTAAAAGTCCTATCGATGAGTCCAAGTAAGTCATAAGAACCATACATAGACACATGATATATTAGCAAAATTGCTTGGCGCTCATTTTTGGAATGAAGCCTGGAATGACAGGAAGCTTTCAAGAGTGTAAATTACAAATTTTAAAATGGATTTAACGAGCAAAGATCCATCAGCCACAAAATATTAACGAATTCCATCACACTGAGCCAATTTGAAGTTCTATTGTTATGTGACAACTCAAGCTGCTGAGGAATTTTTATTGTCGCTACTATTACAAAATTTGCTGGCCGTGAATGAATTCAAATTCGTTGTATGCAAACGTATACCCATCCCTGAATAAATGTTGATGTTCTTCATCTAAGCAGTATGATGCTAGGCGTAAAAGAAAGAGCGCCGTTGATGCAGTTACAAGCAATTCCTGCAACAGGCATAAAACCAGTCATATCTATCAATCCAAATCAACCTCTCCAAGGTAGAAACATCAATGCGTCAGTTAAGTATGAAAATGACTGCATATTAATTTCTCATCGATTACAATCCTAAGAACACAAGATGAATGGTGCATCGTTCCTATAACACTAGATTAGTTTGGATTGCAATATAAATAATCATCGAAACAGAAAATCACTTCTCAAATTTGTGGGTTGAAGAATTTCATTGAATCTCATACCAATTTGCATAATGAAAACATAAATGCTAAAGATTTAATTGCTACACTAACACTTCATTGTATACAGGTAATAATTTTAAATTTCAGTCTCCAAATACAGATTTGATTAGCTACACCACAAAAGAATTCCTAGTTATCGAGTGGGATTAACAGTTTGGAAATTTTGTACAAAATCAAATGATTTTAATCAGATTACCGACAACATGAATGTCATTGCACACATTCAGATGTAAAAGCTTGTCCATTTATGACAGTCGAAATGGTTATTACCTGGTTGTTGTACGGGAAGCGGGTACATAACCAACAGAAAATTCAATGACATTTAAGAGGCCAGTGTGTCCCTGCAATTAAACAATAAAAAAGTTGTAATCAAACTCAACACAACCAGTTATGTTACAAATAATTTTCTGATAACTGAATATTGAAATACCAAACATTCAATATCTGAAAGGGAGAAAAAGAAAATACATAGCTTGGGTGTATCCACACTCTCTCTCTCAAAGGTGTCCAAAATAGTGTACAGTACATTGCGCTCGCTTGAGGATCTGCTAATTTCTTGAAAAATGCTAAAAAATCCCATTCTCTCTTCATCATCACTTAGTAAAATTGACAAATGGTGCATCAAGTCTTGAGAAGAAATTATCCGATGTTAAAGGGAAAGGCGTGGTCAACATGCAGGAAGTGCAAAAGTAAAGTAATTTCAGTCTTGGGAACAATCTATCCATAAATTCAATAGGAAAGGGATCAATCAACAACCTTTTTCCAGAAATTAAATCACACCCACCACCTCCCAACAAAAAAAAAAAAAAAAGATCAAATATTCTGTATCCTTCCCAACACTTTGATTTCATGAGTCATGCTCATCACAGAACAATTTCATTTAAAATCCAATATGAATTCTCCTACACAAATCATATTGACAAACCTATAAATATGATGGACATCTGCCTATGACTGTTGGTGAACACTATGTCAGGGCATGCAAAACAATGGAAGTGGAAGCTAAAGTCTACAAACTACTATTGCTACATGGGATCACCTATAATGATTGGTCAATCGTGAACTTTTCTATTAAAATTTCATGATCCCATCAGCATGATTTCAGAGCGTCTAAGAAATTAATATAAGATAGAAAAATCAGAGAGTATTACTTCCATCCGCATCATCCTATTAGAATTCTTCAAAAACATGTAAATCAAGATAAAAAGGCCTCCCCCTCCCCTCCCCTCTCTTCCTTTTTCTTTTTGTATAAGAAATATTTGTCAATCAGGTGACTAATAAGTTCTATGCCAACATGTCATGTGAATGTTTAACATTTGGGTGTTAAAAACAATGGTAGGTTAGAAATAGTAAATTTAAAAAATAATAAAACAAGTTCTAATGCCAGATATTTCTGAATAATTGAAGCAAATTGTAAATTGAGATGGAAAAGTATTACATTCCATATATTTTTGAGAAATAATGTTTACATATATATATACAAAACTATAAGACTATCTTAGGAAACTATATAAATTAGGATCCCTATAATTAAGCTAATAAGCGACTTTCCATAACTAATTACATTCTCGTAACACTCCCCTCAAGCTGGTGCATAGATATTAATCATGCCTAGCTTGTTACAAAATAATCCACACCAACCCCATTTAGAGCTTTAGAAGATATCCCTAATTGATCTCCGGTCTTCACATACCACCTCAGAAATCAAACCTTGCTGAATTTTCTCACGAACAAAATGACAATCAATTTCAATGTGCTTAGTTCGCTCATGAAATACGGGATTAGATGCTTGATATGAAGGGCGACTTGGTTATCACACCACAATTTGGTTTGGTATTGAGGCCTTAAGGCCTACTTCATTCGGAGATATATCCACATTACTTCACATCGACTTGTGCCGTAGCTCTATACTCTACGATTGACGACTTGATCGTGACACAACATTTTGCTTCTTACTCTTCCGCGAAATCAGTTACCTCCACACAAAGCGATAGCACTTTGAAGTAGATCTTCTATCCTCCTTAGATCCCGCCTGATCGAGATCCCGAAAAACACTTCGATCTTGGTGTCGCCATGATTTACGTACAAAATACCGCGTCCAGGGGCATTTTCAAGTAGCACAAAATATGTTCGACAAGCGCCCAATGATCAACTGTTGGAGATGACATGTATTGGCTCATAACACTAACCGAATATCACAATATCCTGGACGAGTCACACATAGATAATTCAACTTCCCAACCAATCTCCTATATCTCTCGGGATCTTCAAACAGTTCACCTTCTTTTGTAAGTTGCAAATTAGGGACCATTGGAGTACTACATGGTTTAGCCCCTAATTTTCCCGTCTCGAACGATAAGTCAAGACATATTTTCTTTGAGACGGAAGATTCCTTTCTTACTTCTTGTTATCTCAACTCCCGAGAAATACTTTAACAACCTAAATCTTTTTGTGTGGAACTTACCATGAAGAAAAGATTTAAGAGATGAAATACCTACAAACATCATTCCCAAGTAATAACAATATCATCCACATCTGCAACTAACGAGAATGATGCCAAGATCGAATTTGTTTGTAGAAGACGAGTGATCGGTTGCTTTTCTTCATTCCAGCTATTGATGGCTTTGACTAAATTTGCCAAACCAAGCACGAGCGCTTTGTTTTAAACCATATAGAGACTTCACGAAGACGACAAACTTTCTATACTCCCACGAGCAACAAAACCACGAGGTTGCTCCATGTAAACTTCTTCATGAAGATCACCATGTCGGAGTAATCCACACCATAAGTTTGAGCATAGCACTTTAGCAACAAGGCGGACTTTCAAACGAGCAACCACCCATCGGGATTGACGCCAACCAGTAAACACCCATTTACAACCAATAGCCTTTTTCCTGCGGGTAAGTCTACTAAGTGCAAGTACCATTGTCATCTAAAGCATTCATCTCCTCTATCATTGCACTCGCCATCCGTCCAGTGAGTGAGAGGCCTTCATGAGCAGTTTTGGAATAGAAATAGAGTCGAGAGATGCAATAAAAGAGCAACAAGATGATGATTAAATGATTATAAGACACAAAAGACGAGATAGGATGAACACACCGACGCGTGTACCTTTCTGGCGGCGATGGGAAGATCATCACTTGAATCGGATCGATGGCGAAGGAATGCCAAGACGGGACATGTCGGGGAGGAATATGACGTCGAGAGTAGACGTGATGAATGGGAGTTTTGAAAGGAGCTGGGTCCCAAGCGGTGTCGAGGAAGTGATCGTATAAACTAGCGGATCATCATCCTCCCCATGTCGATTCGAGCTTAGATGTTGGAAAATACGGAGTTTCTTCCAAGAAGGTGACATCGGTGAGGAGACCAAATACTTATTCGGACTAGGACGAAGCATCTATAACCTTTCCGAAGGCGAGAATAACCAAGGAAGACACATTTCAAAGATTTTGGGTCAAGTTTAGTGACATGAGGACGAACATCTCGAACAAAGCAAGTACTACCAAATATCTTGGGATCAATAGGGAACAATGATTTATTGAGAAAAAGGATACGGTGGGGGACTCACCACGAAGAAAAACAGAGCGAAGGCATGCGATTAATCGAGAAAACATCTTTGTGGAAACGCATCACCCCGGAACATTTTAGGAACATTCATATGGAATAGAAGGGCTCTTGCGGTTTCAAGAAGATATACATTCTTACGTTCGGCTACTCCATTTTGAGATGGGGTATCGACCTTGAGATGTTTGATGAAGAATGCCATTTTTAATCATGTAACGCGAAAAGATCTTGACAAATACTCTTTAGCATTATCACTCAAGAATGTATGAGCAGACATCGTCAAATTGAGTTTTAATCTCGACATAAAACGCACAAAAGATAGAAAACAACTCGAGCGATTTTTCATTAAATATAACCAAGTTACACGAGAGAAATCGTCAACAAAAGTAACAAAATACCTATAACCGAGTTTAGGCGATCTTGGACATGGACCCCAAACATCGAAATGAACTAATTGAATGGAAAACTAGCTCTCTTATTGATTCTTGGACTAGAGCTAAGGCGATGATGTTTGGCGAAAATGAGACTCACAATCTAAAGAAGACACTTTACTAAATTGCGGACACATTGTCTTGAGCAAGGGAAGAGAGGGATGGCCCAACCTACGATGTGCTTCAAACGAGGAAGTGACGAGAGAACAAGCAATAGATTTGGGTATCTGCGTCAAGAATGTAGAGACCTCCGTATTCATGTCCTTTACCAATAATCTTCTTAACATAAGATCACGAAGAAGCGAGAATCGGGAAAAAATGAGATACAACAGAGTTAAGATTGCGAGTGAGTTGGCTTCGACATCAAATTAAAGGATAATTGAGGTAAATGAAGAACGGATGACAAAGGAAGCAAAGGGGTTGGGGAAATGGTGCGGACCGAACACAAGATGGGGACCCATCCGCAAAGTAACATTCGAAGGTGATTTATGTGACTTAAAAGTAGAAAAGAGATTAGAGTTACATACGTATGATGCGTGGCACCGTAATCGATGACCCATTTGGAGGATGATGAAATAAGACATGCATTGGGTTTACAGAATCGACTATGGCGTTGACGAGTGGATGAATGAAGATTTTAATGACTCTTGATACTTGGGAGAACTTAGCAAATTCGTCTGCAGAGATCGGTATGGATTGCTCGGATGTGTCGGGCTTTGGATGCACATGAGCATGGTGATGCTTTGATTTTTGTTACGAAGCTTCCTACAATTACGCTTAACATGCTCGGCTCGTAAGCGATAATAACACACAACTCCTTTGAATCCGGTGCTCGAGTTTCAAAACTGTTTGATTGTCCTCCTCTATTATCACCTTTGTCTTGTGATCGGCCAGACTCATAACCATTACTTCGACTAACAAATGCCCATTTGATCTCGAGCAATTGGAGTACTTTACATGCGATACTCTACTAAACACATCTTGTAAAGTAGAGATCTCGAACTAGAAAGAATCACGAGTTTAGCGATCTCAAAATCGGAAGGAAGACCAAATTTAGAAAACTCATAATAGCCATCTGCTCCCGTTGTTTTTGCTTTGAACCTTCACATCAAGACGCTATATGGCATCAACATATTAAGCTCTCATGGGTTCTCTTAAAATCCATAAAATAATTAATAAGAGACTTGTCTTGTTTCTACTTTCAACTGTCCAAAATGCTCAAAAATCCCATTCTCTCTTCATCATAACTTAGTAAAATTGACAAATGGTGCATCATGGCTTGAGAAGAAATTATCCGATGTTAAAGGGAAAGGCGTGGTCAACATGCAGGAAGTGCAAAGTAAAGTCGTCTTGGGAACAATCTATCCATAAATTCAATAGGAAAGGGATCAATCAACAACCTTTTCCAGAGAATTAAATCACACCCCACCACCTCCCAACAAAAAAAAAAAAAAAAGATCAAATATTCTGTATCCTTCCCAACACTTTGATTTCATGAGTCATGCTCATCACAGAACAATTTCATTTAAAATCCAATATGAATTCTCCCTACACAAATCATATTGACAAACCTATAAATATGATGGACATCTGCCTATGACTGTTGGTGAACACTATGTCAGGGCATGCAAAACAATGGAAGTGGAAGCTAAAAGTCTGCAAACTACTATTGCTACAAGGGATCACCTATAATGATTGGTCAAGCGTGAACTTTTCTAGAAAAAAAGATGAATGTCATTTCATGATCCCATCAGCATCATTTCAGAGCGTCTAAGAAATTAATATAAGATAGAAAAATCTGAGAGTACTACTTCCATCCTCATCATCCTATTAGAATTCTTCAAAAACATGTAAATCAAGATAAAAAGGCCTCCCCTACCCCCTCTCCCTCTCCCTCTCCCTCTCCCTCTCCCTCTCTCTTCCTTTTTCTTTTTGTATAAGAAATATTTGTCAATCAGGTGACCGATAAGTTCTATGCCAACATGTCATGTGAATGTTTAACATTTGGGTGTTAAAAACAATGGTAGGTTAGAAATAGTAAATTTAAAAAATAATAAAACAAGTTCTAATGCAAACTAGTATGCAATACTATCAAAGAGCATCAAATTATTACATTAAGTAACCATTGTCACAAAAACTATTATTTGGAAACACTCTCATAATAATCATGCCACCAACACAATGCCTATCAATAAAAAAAATCGGGGATGATCTTTAGCGGTAACACCAATATAATTACGATATGAGGTACAAAGGAAATCATATTGTTGCAAGTTGGGGAATCTTTCATCTGAACAGCTTGAAGTAACTCATTTAAGGCTATGGATAAAATTTACACAATATCACCAGTAACAAGGCATACGAACAGAAATATCGGATGCTATATCTTTTCTAATTTGGACTATCTGGAACAAATGAGTTAAATTGGATCACATACCAAAGATGCGAAAGCTATACAACCGAAAACCAGTGCCAGAGATCTAAGTAACCTTTTACCCATTCGCAACATTCTCCCTTCATCCTCACCATCTTCCTGCAGTAAAGAACAACATATAAGTTCAATACCTAACAATCTTAATAATGAATTGATCCTTACAGAAACAAACAAGAACTATTTTGAACAAAAGAATTAATAAAGATTGAAAAGCATTATAAATCCCACTTCACAACTTACTGAAACTATGGAGGATGCAGATGGTTCGAGTGCCTTTAACTTCTCAAATATCCGATATACAAACACAAAGGCCAAGAATTGTAGAGGTTTATATTCAGCAGAACGCTTGATAAAAATCCAAGCTGTCTGCAGGAAAAGAAAGAATATAGTAACCCATATTGTTTCAATGAAAATCAACAACATTAATTAGCATTAAGAATATGACTTGTTCTCCCATTTTACATAAATCATACAGTGATTAGTTACATGGTACAAAATTTAATGCCTAACAATCTTAATGAACATAATTATCTTCTTCAAGAACAAAAAATATAATTAGATTCTGGTTCATATAAAAGTCATTGTTTGTTCCAGACCCTTAACAAATTGATGCAATAAATCACTATAATGAGGAAAAGATGAATAGGTTTTCACTTTGAACTAAACTTTGTCTTTCTGTTGAAACGTAACCTATCACATGCTGACCATAGCTGAGGGGCAATATTCCACCAGTGCAGCAACCTATCGAGTTATTCATGTATGGAGCTCAAGACTCCTGTACACACCTTGGAGATTGGCTATTATTGAAATGCCACTTAAAAATTATATCTTGAATCAGGTTTAAATAATTTCTCATTTTATTTCATTTCTGCCAACAGAACCTAAGAGAATAAAAAATTGTAGTGTAGGAATGGCAGAAATAAAATATATTTGGTTACACACACACACACACACACAATCACACACATAAATGAACATGCTAAGTATGGAAAAGAAGACCATTTAAGAATGCAAGGAGCTATTATCCTGATAATTGCCAAGTAAAAATTGATTTAGTGCTCTGCCACCTTGCATTCCATCCAGAAAAAGTTTCTACTTACAAATACAGCCGATATTGCCAAGTTGATTCTTATATCTTTGACATCTGACTTGGTGAACCTGAGGGCATCACAATTACCAGATAAGTAACATTAATAACCAAAGGACCCACAATAAGTCATTGAACACTGATTTTAAAGTTCCTAAACAATAAAGATTTGAAGGAAAAGAAGAAGAAATTAAAAATAATTGAATGCAAATTTGAAACATTGACTTCACTTCTACTGTACAGACAAATCCAGAAAAATATAAATTAACACTATGAGTTCTCAGGAGTGCCCAATTGAGCAGCTGTAAGCCATATGTACGCCCCTCTGATGCACAAAACAGAAAAGACATTGTATTATAAGCATGCAATAACATGGTACATGTAATGAATGGGTTACATGAGGAACTATATATCACTACTATAACAAATAATGAGATATGAATGCTCAAACACTGTCCTTGATTTGAAGGTATAATTAACATCAAATAGAAGCTTACAGACATTGTGGAAAAGAATATAAAAATATCAAATGCAAATGTTCCAACAAAACCATTAATTTTTAAACTATTAATTGGATGAACTGATAAAAACTCATACCTTGGGCCCCATGGCACAATTGGCTGCTTATCGGCATACTTTATATCCTTTGAAACCTGAACTTCATTTAAGAAAACATGGGAAATAATCAAGTCACAGATTTAAACAAATGAATCATGAGGTCACTGATTCCAAGAGCAAATAATGTACAACAGGAATGGACGTCAGAATTTGCTTCCTAACAGCACCATGATATTTGAAGCATTCACGAATTCATAGTAGCTCTAATCGCTATCATAGCGAGATACAAATTTGCACTTGTACACTAAAAATTTTGACAGGTGAGCTGCTTTAAAAGACAGAGCGACCCCAAATGTTACTTTCGTGGTTAAATTATTTCTGTTTTATTAATAATCATAGATTTGCATGAGTTGTTTATGTTCTCCAAGGGTTTTTGATTGCCATAATTAATATAGTAACTGGTTATTGAAGTTTTATCACAAAATATTTTTTTGCAACTAACTCCTGCACAGTAAGTAGCCCTTTATCTTGGGGAATTGACAATTGGAGAACCGCAGATATTGAAATACTTTGAATTCATGAGGTCAAAGTCTCCTCTGGAAAACCAGTTTCTTTTTCTTTAATCTCGCACCTCATCTCCCCACTCCATATTTTTGATAATGAAAAGTTGGATTTTATTATTGGCGACAAAGTTTACATCAACTTCAAGCAAAAGGAACCATTTCTTCAGGAAAATCTTTTGGCCAAACAAAAATTCCATTGACATTCTTTGTTTATTCAGCTAAAAGAATGAGCCATTGCATTCCCACTTCTCTCAAAAATGTTGAATTTCATTGATTAAGAACAGTTGGCATCAGCTTTTTGCATCTTAAACATGACTGCATGTTTCTCTTCCCGCCATAAGCACACCTAATGACCTCAAAAGTAAAAGAAGCCAACGCCTTGGACATACAAGAATATAAATAGTATACTGCTGCAGTTAAACTTAAATTAAGAAACAAAAATTTTTTGTAAGGGTTTCGTGCTGTCTTGCTACAAACAAACCCTGCTAGGCTACTACATTCCACCGCCCAAGTACTCTAGCTCCATTACTTGATTCAGAAACTAATGTTTTAAAACCAACGAAGTTCAATAGTAAACGAGTCAATAGAATGCCAAGATAAAGGAAACTGCCCTCAATCAGGAAATAATTACAGTATTTGAACCTTGCTCCAAGCATTATTAAATGTCATACAATGATGCAATGACAATTTTGTTCATGATGCTTTCATTTTTCAATAAATGAAAACAAAATATAAACCATTTACCGTACCTTAAATGAACCAAATGTCTCACCCTTCTTCCTTTTTGTTAATTGTGACATCATGATCTTGTCATAAGCTTTTTCCAACTGAAAATAACACATTTTCCAACAACAGATATCTAAAAGTCAGCACATATCGTATTTTTTATTGTCATCATACATAAATTATGTACATCAGGACATGAATAAAACCTACTCGAGCAGCAGTGGCCTCATCCCCTCTCCTCTCAGCATCCTTCCGCCTTTTTGCGTACGCTGCCTTTACCATGTCAAATCCCTCGAGGGCATTTACACCAAGAACCTAGACGGTATATTAAAACGTCGTGTGTGACCAAATTGACACTTAACAGAATCTAGAAAAAAAAATTGCACCAAGCTGCAATCTAGAATACCTCATACGGATTAAAATCATTATTTGAACTAGAACTTCCCGCGGCTGAGGATGCAGCACACTTCACCCTTATCGTATTCAGTGGCGATATTGTGGACAATCTGAGGAAATCGGTATCCTGATTCCATTGTTAAATTGAAAACAGAAAAAGAGCAGGAAAAGTACAAGGAATCGAGAAGGTTACCTGAGAAATTGTAGGGGTATTCCGGGAAGTGCAATTGAACCACCTTTGAGAAAATGGTTTTTGGGACCGTATTGTGAAGAGGTTTTGGGAAATTGGATTAGGTTTGATGATACTGCCAAGGCCATTGATTTAGAAAGCTCAATTTGAGGATTGTGTTAGGGTTTTGGGAGGTTTTAATGTTTGTTGAATAGCCGTTGGTTGGCTTTATGCTAGACTAGATCCGTTCCCCCTGTATTTTCTCACAGGCCACTGAACTTATAATTATAATTTCGAGTATCATTCCATCACTTTTTTAATTATTTTTTAGAGATAATTTTATATTTACTTTCTAATCTTTTAAAAATATTAGAGATATATTCTAACTTTAAAAAATAGTATCAAACATCCCGACGTTTGAAAATTTTGATATGGTAGGTCCTTTATAACGAAATTGTCGTTCTCTTTAAATAAACAAAAAAATAAATAAATAAATGATTGAAAAATAACTAAATTTATTCCAAAAAATAAAAAAAATAACAAAGTGGCCCCCCTTTTTTTTTTTTTTTTTTTTATCAAACTTCAAAAAATGAGAAAAAATCTTCTTCAAAACAAATCAAATCGATTACTACTACATGCCACCCCCACCCCCTTCGCCATTAACATCGCCAACATCATCACGCCACTACACTACCATCGCTTACCACCACCACCACCACTACTACTATAACTGCACATATGGATGTATTCTTCTCTGCTCATTTTTCTCTTAGCCATCAAAATTAATAATAAATCTTGGAATTTAAGAAGAACCCAAATAGGGTATTATATATATGGCAAGCCACCCGCTATATCCTCCACCATATTCTTGAGATACCAAAAATCTGGAAAAATACAAAATCTAAGGGTTTTAAAAATGAACCCAAAAGGTTGTATCACGATCACGTTTCGATTTCAGAGGCTATTTCATATCAAATTTTATAGCAATTTCGATTTTTCAATAAATCTTGAATCTCAAGAGCTCATACGTCATAAATTCTTTATAAACTTTCAGAATCGGAATTGGAACCGCCATGGACGCTTACAAAGAACAACGAGAGAGCGATTCATGACTTGCTTGCTACTAGCGAGGCATTTCACATCCATTTTCACTGTTCTGTTGTCCTTCATCGCTATTTTCTCCATGGTAAGAAAAAATATATACACTGATTATTAATGGGGTTTTATAATGCGAATCCAAAGTAACCGATTTGAATGCTTTGATCCTCACTAATAAATACTAATTAGAAAAATCTGATTTGATTTGGGTGGTGGTGGCGGTGGTGGTGGGAGCCGACGATGTGGATTTTTTGATTTTCTAATTTCATTCCACTATTTTTAGTACTGATTTGATTTGCTTTGAAGAAGATTTTTTCTCATTTTTTTAAGTTTGATTAAAAAAAAAAAAAGAAGGCTATTTTGTTACTTTTATTTTTTGGAGGTAAATTTAGTTATTTTCAATCATTAGTTTCTTTTTTCTTGTTTTTGTTTTTGTTTTTATTTAAAGGAGATGGTACCATGTCAAAATTTTCAAATATTGAGGATGTTGATGCTATTTTTTAAAGTTATGGACATATTTCTAATATTTTTGAAAAATTGGAGATCAAATATACAATTATCCCTATTTTTTAAAAAAGAGACGGAATGAATGATATGGCAAATAAAAATTTACACTTAAAATTTTTACAACATTAATTTAGGCTATGTGGCCAAAGTTACGTAACTAATCAATTTTTTTTTTTTAATTTTAATGACTATATTAAAAAATATCGTGTAAAGTACCTTGATCATTAAGAAACATCTTACAATATTTCACCCCTTTGATTGTCTCTGCATTTACTTTCTTATATTTTATTAACAATTCTAAAAAAATTGCATAGGTGTGAGGCGTGATCTTGATATCTCGTCCTTGCTTCGTTTAATTTCGAAAAGCTTGAAATTTGACCTCTACGCATAACTATGCTTTATACTTTTTAAAACACTGATTTTATATTATGAGTTTGACTTGCTTTCATTAAATGAGATATTATCAACTTCTTATTCATTGATGTATAGTAAGATTTTTTTTATACAAATCTTATTTATTAATCGGTGTCATTATTTTTATTTTTTTGGCATTGGAGTAAACAACTAACAATAGTTCATTTTTTATTCTTTGAAATAATAAGTGTTATTTTTTTTTTATTTTTCATCATTCTAATTTTTTGCAACTCGTATTGAGATTACTGGTTGAAAACAAAAATAATGAAATAAAAAAATATTTGTCAAAGTATATAAATGGAACAGTTGTTATTTGTTTACACAAGTGATTGAAAATAAAAATAATGACATCGATAAATTAATAAGACAAATATAAAAGAGTAAAGAGAAAATTACACCATAAATATGATTTTAAATTGAAATTACAACTTCACTTTTCAATATTTTATATTGCAATATATAATTTCACTTCTCAATTACTAATTTCAAAATCTCATCAATTGTCGCCTCCATTGCTGCTGCCCTTTGCCGCCACCACCATCTTAGATCTCACCGCGATGAAATTTCCACCACTAATCTTCAAAATCGCAGCCACACCACATTTCTTTAGTAGTAATTCAATAAATTTGAAATCTTAGTCTCAGGTAAATCATTTTAGGGTTTGGTGCTTTTTTCTCTTTGTGGCTAGAATAGTAGCAGAGATGGTGGTATAGCGATGAACAAGGTTTGGTGACTTCTTTGGTTCTTGGGGCGGGGCCAAGTGAAATCTGATCGCAACGTTGTTGCATATATGGTTGTGGTGGTGAATTGTGAAATGGACTAGGATTTTGGAGGTGGTGTGGACGGATTGTGAGCGTTGTGGTTGTCAGTGGAATGGGTTATGATGGAGGCAGGCGACAGTAGCAGCATAACATATTTTGTTACAAAAGTCTTACCCCATCAATGGTGGTGGTTGTGGCAGCAGCGATGACGTAACACAGTTTGTTACAAGCAAGGTTTTAAAAAGCGTAAAGTGTGGTTATGTGTGGAGGTTAAATTTCAAATTTTTTGGGCCTAGGCAAGGGTGGGCGCGAGAGCAATGCGTGAAAAAATTTTTTTTTTTATTTTTTAATATTAAATAAAAAAGATTAAAAAAAATTAAACTAAAAAGCGCGCGCCTAAGCGAGATTAGGCACGCCTAGGCATAACTAAGTGCATATGCGAGACTAGTCGTGCGCTTTTTAGTTAAAAATATAGTTGACCAAAAAAGTGCGCGCCTAGGGCCTAGCAAAGCGTGGAGGTAACGTCTCGCACCTAGACGCCCCCTATGCGCATTTTTAGAACACTGGTTACAAATATTACACAAGTGTAATATCGTCAATAATGGTAGTAGTAGTGGCGGTAGGGTTACACAGTTTGTTATGAGCGTTACACAACTATAAGACGTAGTGTTACAAAAAATATAACACTTTTGTTATAAAAAAAAAAAAGAAAAAAAAAAAGAAAAATAATATTTTGGTAGAAAAAAAGGTTGGACAATATTTTAAGGAATAGTTCGTGTTTTAGGTTAGGGTAATTAGCACAAAATGTCTCTACCTATTGATATTATTGTGCAAAACGTCCATACCTTCTAAATTTTGGCATTTTCACCATCACCTACTCAATTTCTTGCGCAAAACGTCTATCCGTCCAAAAAGATGTCGTTAACTCACTTTACCAACACGATTCGTGATACAACTTGAGGGTAAATTAGTCCAACAACATTTTGGCAGCTCTAATTTCAGGGCTAGGTCCGGAGATTCAGAAGGAGGAGCAGGTGGATCAACCAGCTTAAAAGTCGAGCCGGCCGAGTCTTTGCCTCTTTGAGTTTGGTCTTTGGTGAAGGTGAATGGTGCTTCTTGCCATTCTTCTTGCTTGGAGCCGAGCACTGGACGGAGTATGGATGGGTGGTGAAGAAAACGAAGACGGTTAAGGGGCGTTGTACTTCTTGCTTGGAACCGGAGCTGGAGAAGAAGATTTAATTTCTGGTGTTGGAATGGGAGAATAGATTGGAACTGATGTCGATGGGAAGATCACTGGCTGGAGAGATGGGAGAAGTCGATTGGCACCAGAAGTGGAGTTTGAGTAGAAACAGTCACTGGATGGCTCACTAGGGTGGAGACATGAGCAAGAGTAGAAAAAGTGGCGGCAAGCTTACTAGCTCGACAATGGAGCCCTTCTCAATTTATATCCTCAAAATTCCTTTTCAAATTAAAGAACAAGCTTTATTATCAGGGATTCAACTTAAGCAACTCAAGAATTGGGTGATTGAAATGGTTGATAACTGAGTTTTTGGTTATCTATGCTACGACAAGGAGAAGAATTGAGGTGTGTGTTGGCTAAAAAAATGCAGAGGCACTACTAAGCGCTGCTAGAGGCGCGGCGGCGGGATCGGTGGCGCAAAAGGCTAAAAGAGATAGAGATGGACGTCGTGCGGAAGGCGGTGAGGTGCAACGAAACTGGAAGCACGAGAGGCGCAATTGAACTCGGAGGAGTGCAGACATGGCAAGAAAGGATCTGAGAGCGAAAAAACCACGGCACGCGCTACGGTCTGACTGGCAGTTAGTATTGGGTGATTGAAATGGTTTTTCGGTGGTGGGTAGTGATTTGACGGGCGGCGATGGTGAAGAATAAGAGGTGCCAAAATATTTGTTAAACTAATTTACCCTCAAGTTGTATCACGAATCATGTTGATAATGTGAGTTAATGGCAGCTTTTTGGACGGAATGACGTTTTGCCAAGAAATTGAGTAGGTGATGATGAAAATACCAAAATTTAGAAAGGTATGGACGTTTGCATAATAATCTCAATAAGTAGGAACGATTTGTGCTAATCGAAACTTTCATAAGAGTAAAATTATTTACAATTGAAGACTTAAATATTTCATTGACCAATGTACTATCTACAATGGTTTTCAATACTCATTGTGATTTTCACAATGTTTCTAATGGCCACTAATTTTAAAAGTTTTTTTGACTAGACACTGAACTTTGGTGACGTTGCATAAACTAATGTTGAAGAACGTCACATGCGATTTTCCATATGCCATGCCATCCATTTAGTCTACTTTTTTAATAGTGATTGACAAAGTGGCGAGTGACATAACATTTTAGTAAATTTAGTAACTATAAAATTCCGTCACTAATTAAAAATTTGGATAATCTAAAGTACAGTGACCAATGGGGCATTTAACACTCTATGTCAAAAATGATTTGTGACGTTTTGCTAGCTTGTCAAATTATTCTAAAAACTTTGTAGAAACTAGAAAGTACAGTGACCAATTTTGCTAACCCGTTCTTGCTTCCAAGCACGTTTTGCTAGCTTGTCAAAGTGTATTTTTAGCCCAAACAAGTTTTGCTAATTTTTACAGTAAAAATATTGCTATATTTCTTTTTAAATTCCATGTGAATGCTCATCCAGTTACTAATAAACATTTCGAGAATATTTAGCGTAACACGACTCCACTCTACATCAAGTATAGTTTTAATTTTTCAAATATTCTTTAGTGAAAAAAAAAAGTATTTAGTTTGATATTTTCATTATATATACTGTAAAGCCTTTTTTTTATTAATCTTTATTGAAATCTTAAAAATAAATCATTTTCTGTTTTGACGTTCGTGTTAACTTTCTTACTGGAATATAACTCGATTTATAATTGTTTATATAACAAATACTGAAAAAATTATATTTGCAACCTATCCTTTTGAATTGATTTTAATGTTAAAAATAAAGAAAATGTAAATAAGTGTTCGCGTGGCCTAATGGATAAGGCGCTCGCCTCCGGAGCGGGAGATTGTGGGTTCGAGTCCCACCGTGAACGGCGCTTGTTTTTGTATTTTGTGGAGTTTTCTTGATAACCTGCTGAAATAACTCTTCAAAATGTGCAGAAAATTTCTTGAAATTTATTTTGCAAGAAGTGGAAGTGTATACATCTCAAACTGAATAAGAACTTACATACTTTAGATAGAATTTAATAAAACTTTTCATATCAACTTAGAATATAATATTATTCGATTCGAGACGAAAAATTGATGATGATTAATTATTTTTTTCTGTAATCTTGTAGTGAAATCCGTCTGGAAATCTTATGATCGGAGAACGAACAATTTTTCCTCCCTTGACAATAGCCCATCTGCACAAATAGTTTTAAAATGGTTTACATATACATATTGTCTGAATATCAAAATTATGATAATGATCGGGTGACATTGCTTGTTTGACCCAAAGTGTAGAATCCCTTAAATACGATGCAAAAATATCGTGAGGAGAGGGACAATGAGAAGTACCTGTACTTTGTGACTAGGACGTGTAGAAAAGTTGCCAGCAGTACTCTACTATATTCTGCACCAGCACATTGCTTCATACCAGATCCAAATGGCATAAAACATTTAGCTACGACAGACGGTTGAAGTTCCTGTTTAATTGGGACGAAAAATCTGTTATTACCATTGTTGTAAAGTAGCTAAAGAATGTAAGTACCAAATGACTTATAAGCGAAGGGTGCTCGAACAATATGCTTATAAGCCCACAAGAAATTTGACAGAGTGATGTGGAACTCTGAAGTAGTCGTTACAAAGAATATATAAAGTTTTCACACCTTCCAGCGCCATGGGTTGAATTTAAGAGGATCCTCAAATTGGTTAGAGTTGAGATGAAGGCCAGCAGTGGCAATCATAATCACCCATCCTGCAGGGATTGTATATCCTGCAAGAAAACATATTAAGTACTGTTAATTTAATGTTGGAATAATTGTACAGATTATGTGAAAATCTTTTTCGGTTTCTATGATTATATATATGTACCATTTACTGGAATATCTTGTAAAGCTCGACGAAAGAATCCAGGTGCTATATTTCCGAGCCTTAGAACTTCATTGACGACCTACATATACGCAGTTCTTCATTAGGTACGTGTGTTAGAGCAGACATCAGAGTGCAAAATATAGTCACATCTAGTACTGCTTGTCGAAAATGTTGTGTATGTATCAGACCTGAAGTGTAAAAGTCATTGATTTATAGTCATTCCATGTGAGATGGGATTCTGAATTTTCTCTTTTCTTGAGGATTGCCTCGTGTTCAGCCTGGAGAGTGAACATCGATCAATGACTATAAACTGAATATAATTGAGACATAAAGACAATTCATAAGTATATATATACTCACAGTTAATTCCTCCAAAACCAAGGGATGTTCAGCAAGTAACTTGAAAGCTAATGCCAGTGTGGTAGAAATAGAATCAGAAGTGACAAAGAACAGTCCAAACATCAATTGTACGATGAAGTCCTCGTTTAAGAATGTCTCCTTTTTCATATCTTCAATCATATGATCAAGCATATCTCCGTGATGCCTCTCAGGCTCTTCGAGCCTGTCTTTCACTATGTCCTTCATCATTTCTCGTACTTTCTTGTGAGTCTGAACATTTTTTCTTAGTCAGAACAAACCATTTTCTAGTCATTTTTAGACTAATCTCGGGGTGAAATATAGGCATATACACGTACCTGTAGGCATCTGTGATGAGCAGTACCAGGAATATTAATGGGGAACGACATTAGACCATCGACCAAATCCCTGAATAAATCACTTATCTTGAGTGGTGCATTCTCAAGATTACCACTATATATTTGCTTTGCCGCGTAATCAATAGCCATCTGTCATGGAAAATTAATTCATGATTCATATTTCACTATAATCTGTGATGTTATGTATCTATAAATAATCCAAAATCTATAGGAAACAAGTGATATTACTGTAACAGAAGCACTTTTCACTTCAACTGATTCTTGACTCGACCAATTCGAAAGAGTTTTTCGAATCATATCTTCCATTTGAGGGAGGAGTTTCTCCCTGAGAGCTTCCACTCCAAAGTGATTTAAGGTCAAGTGACGGGTGTATTTTCGCGAGGACTGGCTAGACTGATCGAATACTTCTGCGAAAGTGTCCATCGACCATGTGTCAACTAATTTTCCATCTTGTCGAAGCAGAAAATGATTGAATTCAGGATCTGCTGTTATTATCACTGGCCTGCCTGCTACATTTGTTCGAAAAATAGGTCCATACCTAATAGGAACACAAGTAGTTTAACTCATCAGAACTAAATCATTCACCAAATGCAAAGTCTCGTCGCCCATTAATCAAAATTGTGCACATGTTACATGAGGAGGGGCGTGTTGAAGACATAGGGCTTGTTCGGTAGAGATTTTTTGGAGAAAAAATAGATTTTTTTTGTTACTTTTTGACTTTTCAAATGTTTTTGTAGTGTAAAAAGAGTTGAAAAGTCAAATATTGTAGGCAAGAAAATGGATTTTTTGGAAAAAAATCTGTACCGAAAATGGCCATAATTATTGTCAACTTTTAGACAAGATAGTTCTTTACCTTTTCATTCTCTTTTTGATGAAAGGTGGAAGGTCCAAAGAGGCACTTGGAATGACTAACTGAATCGTTTCTCCGAGAAGAGGGAGCCCCATGGAACCTGGAGGGAGAACTCCATTGCATTTGGGATTCCTCCATCTGTAAATCCAGTTAGTAACATAAATGGTAACCAATCCTACAATCAAGTAACCAACTGTTGACAGGTCCAGTGACATTCCACTTATGATGTTCGAGGAGTTTAAGGTATCCATATATTGTTGCAAGAACTGGCAATGGATGATCAAGAAAGCTGATTGAATTTGAGAAAAATGTTTGGAAAAATTAAGAGATTGAGAACTGATGATAATCTTTTGTATCTGGAACACATCATATATATAGACCAATCTAATTAAGCAAATAAATTTGAGAGGAGATAGTAACAAAGAAGAAAATATAGTTCGATTTGGTAGCCTCCAGCAGTAGGAATATTTGTTTTTGGAGCTTTTAAACTATAGGGGAAAAGACATGGGAGGGTATCAGCTTGCCAATTTGCTGCAGATTTTGTTTATTGTTCCCCTATTTGTCTCTTATGCCTTGTTAAGTGTTATAATTTAACCCGGTGAGCCATATTTTTTATTCATATATTTCGTAAAATTCACAATTTACTATTTATTTATTATTCACACATTTCATAGGACTTAAAACTTATAAACACTTAAAAAATAGGGAAATTTACAGACATCACAACCTTTCAATTAATTGTAAATCACATCCCTATTTACAGATAATAACGGATTTGTCATTCTCTTTAAATAAACAAAAATAAACGAAAGATAAAAACAGCAAAAAATAAGAAGAAAAATCGCAAAACTTTTCAAAAATTACAAAGTATATTCTTCATCACCCACCCCACCTTATCCCACCACAGTCATTACCTCCATACCACCAATACCACACCACAGTCCCTCAATCCATCATTAATGACAGATTTAAGATGGAGAAAATTTCGTCCCTCTTAAATCTCCAATTATATATAGTAATGGAGTCTTTGGACTCATTATTCATCCCCAATGTAACTAATGAGTCATTTAAGATTATATAGTGGGTAATAATTATGTTATCCATTGACGTGCGTATGGCGTCACGTTGGTCGTTTTTTTAAAAATTTAAAAGTTATAAACAATTTTTAAAAAGTGACCAATGTGCATGATCTTGCGTCGTCAATCAATAAGACTATAATTATTACCCACCATAAAGATTATATCATCTTTCTGTAACCAATTTGGAAAGTCTCCAATCATTGATCCTACCATCTCTGACGTATATATATCCACGTCATGCAATTGTACTTAACCAAACAAAGATAATGGAGATGATAAAAGACTTCGTGGTTTTTGTGAATGAAAATGATAAGTTGAAATGCAAAATTATAATTGCAATACATATGGCTCACCACTTGACTCCTCCAAACCTCTTGTAAGCACATTCATCATACTATTTAGTGTTTCTCCTCTTTGACCTTATAAAATACTAGGTTCTTCAACAGCTGTAGATTACTTCCTTTACGAGGCAAATTCAAGACTTCTTTGTGATTTCTTTACGTTTGCAAGAAGGGTTCCATTTGGAACAATTCTCTGTCTAACTTCATTGTTCATATCCCTTGGCACCTTACAATTTCCAGATTTAAGGGGATGAAAGTCTCTCCATTTTAAATTTGCTATTAATGACATATTGAAGAGTTGCGGTTGGATGGATGGAGAAGAAGATACTTTTTACTTTTTAAAAAATTATGGAACTTTTTTTGCAATTTTTTCTTTTTAGCTTTCTTTCATTTTTGTTTATTTAAAGATAATGACAAATTTGTTATTATCTATCAATATGGCGTAATTTACAATTAAGTAAAATGTTGAGAATATCTAATGCTAAAAAAAAGTTAATGATAGATTAGTAACAGATAGCAAATATTGGAGACTAAAAGTTTAAATTTCTCTTAAAAAAATGCGTGTCGTACATATTTATCTTAGAGATAAGGAATCTCAAAGAGGCGTGGGACCCAATTTTTAGTAGGAGAATTTTGAAATGTGTCCGGATTGAAAATATGACAACTTTTAATAATATTGGCAAATATGTCATATTTTAGATGCAAAATATCAAATATATCCTTTTGTAAAAATGACCATTTTTTTGTATTGTTAAGAATTAACAGTAGTTGACAGTCATACAATAACTTCTAATAGAAGCTATCAGTTCAAAATCGACAAATCAGTACATAAGATTGACAGAAAATCGAGAGATATGTCTGAAAAATCGACATTTGAATTTTTTTATATCACTTAATTTAGGCAGTTATTTAATTTCAACTTTTAATTACTAAATGCCAATTTGAATTGAACGTCGAAAATAAACTTTTATCATAGAGTAAATATTTGGACATCAAAAGCTTGGTGGATATCGACAAACTTTTTTGTCGACATCGACAAATTTTTTTTTTGTCGATGTCCGCTAATTTTTTTTTTATATTCATTTTTGTCGATAATATAAAAAAAAATGGACACAGACAATTATCGATATTTATTTTTATCGACATTCATTTTTGTCAATAATCGAATTTTTTGCACAAATGGTTCCTGACTTTTGCACTTACTGCGGGTTGAGGACTTATCATTTCATTTTTGGCAGTTTAGATCCTATTTCAAATATTTTTTGCGGCAATGGCCATTTTCATAAATTTTCGTCCAATTCTCCGTGAAATTTGATGTTGGAAAATTTTGGATTTAAAAAGTAAAGAAAAATTTATGGGGGTAAAATTGTCAAAAAAATTTGGGGTCATGTGTGTTAGGATTAGAAGGTTAGGGGACTTTTCGACACTTTTTGAAAGATTATAGACTTTTGCTGCAAATTTTCCTTTACTTTTAAATCCAAAATTTTCCAACGTCAAATTTCACAAAGAAATGGACGGAAATTGATGAAAATGACCATTGTCGCAAAAAATATTTGAAATAGAGGTTAAACTGCAAAAAATAAAACGATAGGTCCTCAACTCACAGTAAATATAAAAATCAAGGACTATTTGTGCAAAAAAATCCAATAATATCAATAAAATTGGACACATACAATTATCGGCAAATTGACACCAATTTGGTGCCATTATTATTAATATTTGGTGCCATTAGTAATGGGCACCAAATTAGTGTTGTTATTATCAATTTTGAAATTAGTGTCGATATTATCAATTTTGGGCCCATTTGTCAATTTTGGTGGGCTCTAAAATAATATCAGTAAATTAAACTCAATATCTAATAAAATATACTACTATACAAATTAAATTGACGAAAAATTATCCAACAACATAAAATAAATCAATAAATAAAATTATTTGAGTATCAAATTTGTGACAAAGTTATTTTTCTTTTTATGTTGTAACGATAAAATTAAAGTTTAGATATTAAATAATATGATTACTTAATAATAATAAAAAATTTAGTTAACACTATATTTTAATATTTATGAGCTTAAATTTTGTTTATTTTATAATAGTTCGTAAAATATACAAAATAATTTAGTATATTATCAATTTGTTAGTTTCTTTTAAATTTTTATTAAAAAAAAGTATCGAACTTATTTGCACATTTTACAAAGGTTAGAAATCTAATTTTAATTTTTTTAATTAAATCTAAAGGTATTTTTGTCTTTTTAATCCAATAAGGACCAATTGCTTACCAAAATACATAAGTTAAAGACTACTGTGCCAAAAAACAAAAGTTAGAGATAATTTGCGCACTAAAAACAAATGTTAGAAACCATTTACACCAATTTTTCATATAATTCGGCCGTATGCATATAGCTTATTGGGCAATGTGAATATTTGTAGACGTAGAGACCAATCGTACATGATCTCCAGAGCTGTGTGGGCTAACGCTGTTAACGTTAATATTGGACGTTTTAGTATTGTTTTAAGGTTTTGAGCCGTCTAAGTTTAGTTTATTTAGGTAAATTGCTCATCTTTCTTGGTTCTACTTTGGTCATTAACTGAAGTGCAAAACAAAATGAAGATGGACCTCTTGTGAAATATGAACGAAGAATTGATGTTTGCACATGGAGGAAAAGGGGGATCCAAGTTTCTTATTTTGTATTCAACTTATCGAACATCATATTTCTTTTACTTCTTCCCAGGCCTTGCAGATGGAGGAAAAAGTGGAGGGATTCATTTAAATGGCCTAGTCAAACTACAACTTCATTTAAATAGCCCCCATTTAAAGAAATTTGTGTGAAAGGCCCATACATAAAAAAAAAATGCAAATATAAAATATCAAATGACTAATATGTCCTTGTAGATAAAAAGACATCAATGCCCCAAATTATTTGACTATTGACACAAAAGATTGCTGGGAATGCATTTACGTGAAAAAATGAGAAAAGGAAGGTGGTTGAAATTCAATGCAATGCTTCTCTTGAATGCAATTTTTCTCTTTCCATTATTAAATGTTCTAAATTAAAATCCTTACATCATATCTTTACTCATTATCATCATCTTTTATTCATATGAAAGGTAGTATTTTTTATGAAAAAACCCTAAAATATACATTGTTATTCCGTTGAGCAAAAATTTGGTTGAAGTGAGAAATCAAAGCTTACAACATTGTTGTTGGGCATTTGGAGAAGAAGACAAGGTACGGTTAAATATCATTATATGACTATTTTATTTTTCCTTCTTGTTAATAATGTATTAATGTTGTGATTTTGTTAATGGGTTTATTTGTCAAAAACGATTTTAAAGTCTTTTTTTTTTGTATTGATATCGTTAGAAAATGAAATATAAGTTGGCAAATACATGTATGATTATTGTATTTGTTATTCCACTATAAATTTATATATAACGATATCAATATCGTTTTTTGAGTTTCATAACGACATTAATATCGTTACCCTTATTTGTATTATAAATACATGTTGTTAGCATTATTCCACGATGATGATATTTAAAAAATTTATGTTGAATTGCAGCTATGGACAATGTGGATATGGTATGGATATTAGTTTGTTATCCAATTGAATTTGAGCAGAATATTGAAGACACATGGACTTGGAAATATGAAGGGAAAGAGAAAGGAAAAACAACGCCTATTCATGTTTCAAGATCAATTACTTATGTGGAGTTGTATAATAAAGTTAAAGAGGAGTTGAAGATTGATTCAAGTCTATATGAAATAGAGATGGCTTGTCTTCTCCCTCTAATGTCCAATGCTCCAAACGCACCGATCGTAATTGATTGCGACAATAATGTGAAGTGGTTTGTTTCATCGCAAAGAAGCTTATCTATGTGTTACTCTGTTCAAGAAAGATATTGAAAACCATGGAGATGTTGAAGAGAGTGGAGATGGAGAACAGTTTGGAAATACGAACATTGAGAAGAAATAGTTCGAACTGACGATGGTGAAAATATGCTTCTAGATTGGAATGATATTCACATAATCCGAGGTAGTCCTGAAAGACTTGATGCTCATATGGAAAACGACAACGATGGTGATTTGCACACGATGAACCCTCAAGTCAGCCACATTATAGTCCGACTATGGTCGATGACAATGAATTTAATGTTCACATAGATGAACACAAGAATCGATGGTAATTACAAGTGCTAGTTCGCCTCCATTGTGGGTCATCGGTTAGAATTCCGAAAAATGAAGATATGCAAGTCATACGATTGTTTCCAAATAAAAAAACCTAATATCAACATTGCAGGTTGTTGGTCGTGAAATGTCATTTGAATTCAAAGTTAAGAAGTCAAATAAGAGCCTTTACACGCTTGTTTGTATTGAAAAAAAATTGCAAGTGGCGGTTGCGGGCACACAAGATCAAAGATAGTCCTATTTTCGAAGTTCGAAAGTACAATGGTCATCATTCTTGCTCCATGAGTGTTCGTCGTAGAGACCATAGGCATGCATCTTATTTGGCTATTGGAGCACATCGCCCCTAAGTATCAAGATGTCAACCGAATTCTGACACCAAGGGACATTATTAGTGACATTCGTCGAGAGTTTTGGCATAACCATAAGCTATACTAAGGCGTATATGGCTAAAGCTTTTGCATCCGGATTGATCCGTGGAAAACCTCATGAGAGTTATGCGAAATTGCCATCATATTGTCATGTTTTTGAGGTGCAAAATCTCGGTACACAGACATTCATTCATACTACGATGATGATAGATTCAAATACTTTTTATGGCCTTGGGACCAAGCATACGTGGATTCCTCACCTCAATGCGACGGGTAATTTCGTAGACGGAACATTCTTGAAATCGAGATGCAAAGGTACTCTACTAGTTGCAACCAACAGATGCAAATTTTCAAATATTTGCAAATTTTCAAATATTTCCGCTCGCATGGGGAGTTGTTGATTCTAGAGAATGATGAATCTTGGACTTGGTTCTTTCGTGGTTGCGGTTAATAACAGTGATACAGACGAGCTTGTCATTATTTCCGATCGCAACATGCATAAAAAATGGAGTTAGAAATGTGTTTGAGTTTGCTCATCATGGCAATTGTATATATCACTTGCAAAAAACTTGAAGACTAATTTTCTACGGTGTGATCTTGCAACTTTGTTCACTAAGAACGGCAGAGGCCTATACTATTACAGATTTTGAGTCCAACATGGCTGCACTTTGCGCGAAGAATGAGGGGCATTAAAGAGTACTTATTAGAAGAAGATTTCCACTATTAGACAAGAGCACATTTTCATGGGATACGATACAATATAATGACCACGAACAATGCAGTAGTCGCTTAATAGTTTGTTAAAGAGTGCTAGAGAATTTCCAATACTTGGTTTGATTGAGTATATCCGAGAGACACCGCAAAGGTGGTTTTATGAAAGACATGTTGAAGCGTAAAAATGTAACCCATCTCACCCCATCTTTAGAGAAGAAGATGTGCACTAAGTATAATGAGTCAAATGGGTTGGAGGTTAATCAAGTCTCCCCGGACATGTATCAGGTTGGTGACAACCTAGAACACCATTTTGTGAACTTGGATGAAAGGACATGTACCTGTAGGAAATTTGATTTGGACAGGTTTCCTTGCATGCATGCAATTGCTACTGTAAGGTTTATAGGAGATGACGGTTACAAGCTATGTAGCCCCTATTATACTAGTTCTTGTTGGAAGCAAGTCTATTCTGAATTTGTATATCCTTTGCCAAATGAGATGGAATGGAAAATTCCTGAACATGTGATGTCTAGAAAAGTATTGCTACCGTTGATAAAAAGACAAGGAGGACGACCGTCCAAAAAGAGGAAACGATCTGCTGGAGAGACACGCAAATCTCCTAGGTGCAGTAAGTGTAAGAGAACTGGTCATAACCGCTCCATTTGCACGTTTGAAGCAGCTCTTAGTGGTCCATAATGTTATTGTGAATTTTGATTTTATGCCTTTGTTATTTTGGATATATCTTTCTCTCTTTTGGTTGTAACTGGTCATATGTTGCTCCACTTTGGATATAACTAGTCATATCTTACTCCATTTTGTCATTGGATATATGTTGCTCCATTTTGTTGTAAATTCCAGTTGTAAATTGTTGTTGTACATTAATGCTCCATTTTTGTTGTAAATTTTTGTAATCTGATGCATAACGACTTTAATATCGTTATAGTTGTAATGGAACGATATGTATATCGTTATATCACTGTCATGGTTTTTTGAATTTTGTTTGTATTGGAACGACTTCAATATCGTTATAACGATATACATATCGTTATGTGAAAGGATAAAGAGTTAAATATCTTTATAACAAAGTTGAACAAATTTTGTTATAATCATATTTTGTGTATTGTAACGACTTTAATATCGTTATAACGAGGTCAATATCGTTATGTCAAATAATTATACACAAGATATCTATACTAGAAAGACTTTAATATCAATATAACGAGGTAAATATCGTTATAATGAGGTAAATATCGTTATGTCCAAAAAGACTTCAATATCGTTATGTAACTTGATAACGACTTTAATATCGTTATAACGAGGTCAATATCGTTATGTCAAATAATTATACGCACAAGATATCTGTACTCAAAAGACTTTAATGTCGTTATAACGAGGTCAATATCGTTATAACGAGGTCAATATCGTTATGTCAAATAATTATACGCACAAGATATCTGTACTGGAAAGACTTTAATGTCGTTATAACGAGGTCAATATCGTTATGTCCAAAAAGACTTCAATATCGTTATGTAACTTGATAACGACTTTAATATCGTTATAACGAGGTCAATATCGTTATGTCAAATAATTATACGCACAAGATATCTGTACTCATAAGACTTTAATGTCGTTATAACGAGGTCGATATCGTTATAACGAGGTCAATATTGTTATGTCAAATAATTATACGCACAAGATATCTGTACTGGAAAGACTTTAATGTCGTTATAACGAGGTCAATATCGTTATAACGAGGTCAATATCGTTATGTCGAAAAAGACTTACATTTCGTTATGTAACTGGATAACGACTTTAATATCGTTAAAACGAGGTCGATATCGTTATGTCCAATAATTATACGTACAAGATATCTGCATCGAAAAGACTTTTTAATATTAGTATAACGATGTCAATATCGTTATAACGAGGTTAATATTGTTATAGTTATAATTTATATACTAACGACTTTAATATCGTTTTCAACAAACTATAACGACGTCAACATCGTTATTTTGGATATATCATTGTTCAAGTTATATGTAATATAACGATATCTAT
This sequence comes from Forsythia suspensa, assembly GCA_023638005.1. Classification (NCBI taxonomy): domain Eukaryota; kingdom Viridiplantae; phylum Streptophyta; class Magnoliopsida; order Lamiales; family Oleaceae; genus Forsythia; species Forsythia suspensa. Next base: position 35,528,442 of record CM042666.1, read on the forward strand.
ATCGTTATATGACAACTGAAACGACTTTGATGTCGTTATAGTTCTAATTTATATAGTAACGACTTTAATATCGTTTTCAAAAAACTATAACGACTTCAACATCGTTATTTTGGATCGATCATTGTTCAAGTTATATGTAATATAACGATATCGATATCGTTATATGACAACTGTAACGAAATTGATGTCGTTATAGTTATAATTTATATAGTAACGACTTTAATATCGTTTATAACAAACTATAACGACTACAATGTCGTTATTTTGGATAGACATCCGTTTTGCTCTCCGATGGGCTCGAATCATCATTATTTGGTAGAAACATTACTTTTAACCAAGAACCGAATAATATTTTTGATTGAAATGCCTATATAGACTACCATAAAAGAATCTGGTGTTGTCAACAACGTTTGAAGTAATTCGGTAGGAATAAGGTAAATCTATTTGTGTTTCCTTCGTTGTTCGTATGGTATTTCGTGACTAGATACCATATTTCAGACCTCCCGCATGTGTACTAAGCATGTTCATCGTACATGGACGATCGATCTGACAAATTAGAGCGAAACGATATCGATGTCGTTATATGACAACTGTAACGATATTGATATCGTTATAGTTATAATTTATATAGTAACGACTTTAATATCGTTTTCAACAAACTATAACGACTACAATGTCGTTATTTTGGATAGACATCCGTTTTGCTATCCGATGGGCTCGAATCATCATTATTTGGTAGAAACATTACTTTTAACCAAGAACCGAATAATATGTTTGATTGAAATGCCTATATAGACTACCATAAAAGAATATGGTGTTGTCAACAACGTTTGAAGTAATTCGGTAGGAATAAGGTAAATCTATTTGTGTTTCCTTCGTTGTTCGTATGGTATTTCGTGACTAGATACCATATTTCAGACCTCCCGCATGTGTTCTAAGCATGTCCATCGTACATGGACGATCGATCCGACAAATTTGAGCGAAAAGATATCGATGTCGTTATATGACAACTGTAACGATATTGATGTCGTTATAGTTATAATTTATATAGTAACGACTTTAATATTGTTTTCAACAAATTATAACGACTACAATATCGTTATTTTGGATATATCATAGTTCAAGTTATATGTAATATAACGATATCGATATCGTTATATGACAACTGAAACGACTTTGATGTTGTTATAGTTCTAATTTATATAGTAACGACTTTAATATCGTTTTCAACAAACTATAACGACTTCAACATCGTTATTTTGGATAGATCATTGTTCAAGTTATATGTAATATAACGATATCGATATCGTTATGATGATAACCGAACGATATTGATGTCGTTATAGTTATTATTTATATAGTAACGACTTTAATATCGTTTTCAACAAACTATAACGACTACAATATCGTTATTTTGGATATATCATAGTTCAAATTATATGTAATATAACGATATCGATATCGTTATATCACAACTGAAACGACTTTGATGTCGTTATAGTTCTAATTTATATAGTAACGACTTCAATATCGTTTTCAACAAACTACAACGACTTCAACATCGTTATTTTTGATATATCATTGTTCAAGTTATATGCAATATAACGATATCGATATCGTTACAGTTGTATTACACAAAATATGGTAGGAATTCCACTCTAACGTTTATATTAGACAAAGGATGATTTGCAAGTTTCTGTACTGATTTTTAAAAACTTAAAGCATTGAAGAATAAAGAGTTCGAACATCACTACCCAAAATACATGTACTTAAGTGGTACTGAAGATCCATCGAAAAAAAAAAAAAACAACACAAACGTCCCAATCATTGGGGAGGCGACGGTGGGTAGAGATCGAAATAGCTGCCAACGTCCACCGTGTGTTGATAACGCCGTGCTCAATCGGTAGGGATTCGCCTCTTGGACTTGGGCATCCCGAATCTCTCGAATCGTGCTTCAAGATGCGCCTGCGAGTTACGCAATTCAAGAAGCTCATGAGAAATAGATGTCAATGTTGGTTCAGTGACTGTTTCATGGAGGTCCTCGGCCATTGGATCATCCTGAGCAGGCTCGGTTTCACAACCTAAATTACCCTGGCCGCCAATGGGCTCTTGTGTGCTTCGCACCAGGTTGCGAGTCATGTGTACTACTGTAACTACGTATCCCACCCCGCTCTATCTCGCATTGTACGCTTCACTCGGGTGATTTCATGAGAGAGGTCAATGCCATACATTTCACACAAATTCCCGTAATTAGCGATGGGAATGCCAAACATCTCCGATTGCTTTGAATATGTAAGACATTGCTGAATATATAGGTACCGATATTGAGGGTCTTAGTCTGGAGCCAGTAAAGTAGGCGTGCTCGCTCCATAGTTACCGTAAGAAGTATGTGTCGTAGGGAGAAGATTGGCGCTCACCATTTTGTCTAATGTGCGTCCTTCAGAATAAGACATTTATAGTGTACGGTCTGCTTCCATCAGGCCAATGATCAATTCCCTCACAAATGGAGACGACAACTTCATCAAGATTACAATTAGCGGCTTCAAAAATGTCGGTCTCCGTGTTGTCAAGTTCGTAGTAGCGGAGAATGGATAAGGGCGAAAATGGAATATATTGCCCTCGCATGTATACTTGACAATACTTAGGATGTTCGGGATTGTCGATGTTATCATGGATATTGGCGTAGAATTCTTTGACGATTTCTATATAGGCAACCCGCGAAGTGGCTACAAATGTTTCCCAATGATTCTTCGCAATAACTTGACCAAGTAATTCATTTGCAAAATCCGATGTTAACACCCTTCGCTCCGGTATAATATTTCGTTGGCTTGTGTCGTTCTTGTAGATTATCGAAGCCACCTCCGTCTCAAATTTATTGTCATCATAAGTGACCGGTTGTTTTGAAGTCTTCTTTGATGAAACCTTTCTCTTTCCCGAGCTCGGTCCCGCATCTTGCGTTGGTTTCTTTGATCTAGGCATTGTACCTATCATGTTGACCAAGTAAGCATTTGAGTTATTGTGTTAAGGAAACAACAAAATGTTACACATGTGGTTCAATCAATTTAGCAAACACTTGGTGGGCATATGCTATTACAAGTTAAGGCAAATAACTTGGACAATGCATTAAACCCAAAATTGTTTTGAAGTAATGATCAAACCATCAACACAACTTCCACTCAAACCAAAATCAATTAATTGCCCAACCTCCTCAATCAAAGAAAACACTTTAATAGCATATCACATATATGGGAGCAAGGTGAAAGAAAATTTAGCCATGTTACCTTGATTGTTAATGTGGGAGGAGGAAAGTGACGTAGAACACCGGATGAAAATGAAAGTAATCCTTCAATTGATTATGTATTGTAATCCAACTAATTTCTTGTTGATATGAGAGGATAAGTGAATAATGTGTAAAATGAGGAGGGAGAAGTGAAGTGAAATGAGGGAAATGGGGCCAATAAATATACAAAAGAACCGTGGGTATTAAACCCACGATCCGTCCGGCGGACGCGACCTTCATGCGCCCCTTTGGGCCGCTTCGGCGAGAGACTCAAGGTCCGCTTGAGCGGACCTTCACGCAGCCCCTTTTGGGGTTGCTTGATCCCGCTTCGGCGGACTCGCAATCCGCCGAGCGGACCTACATGAGGGGTTGCCCGGTCCCGCTCGAGCGGACTTCAAGCGTCCGCTCGGCGGACTCTCAGCCCCGAAGGGATCGCCAGTCCGCTAGAGCGGACTCGCGATCCCTTTGAAGGAACTTGATGCGCCTTTTGAGTTTCCTTCATCCGCCAGAGCGGACCTTTATGCAGCCCCCAAAGGCCGCCGCCCGCCGAAGGCGGAACCATCGCCCGCCGAAGCGAACTCATGCGCACCCTTTGGGGCGCTTCATCCGCTTCGAAGCGGACCTTCATGCAGCCCCAAAGGGCTCGCTGCTCGCTTTTTCCGCCGAAGCGGGCGCAATAGTCTCAAAGGGCTTGTATCCGTCCCGCTGAGTGTCGCTCGATTACTCTCACGTGCTAAATTTGTTCGTGTGGTAATCGGATCCTCTATCCACACTTTTCAAGAACTAATTCATTAAAAGCTCTCTCAATAACACGTTGCACAATGTCGTGAAGCCTTCATGGACACAATGGAACATTCATAGACACTTTATGAATTGTGGTATGTTTAAGAAATATATAGACGACAATGGGACATTCATGGACAAAATTACTATCTTGTTGTACATAATAACGGAGGAACAATGAAAATTAAAAAAAAATAAAGATTCAAGAGAAGTATGTCATTACAAAATTTGAACAAAAAAAAACCACATCTCGAACCAAGACTTCCCAAAAAAAAAATGAGTTGGAAGTTCAGCTCCATCTAACTACAACCAATGTACACATTTCGAAGAGCCATGCTAACATCTAGGGTTCGAAGTGCCAGCTAACAGCCAGAGCCAACTTCTTTCTCCACATCGGTATACATTCTGGACGAATTGCACGTACATCCATGTTTGCTTGTAGAAATTCAATGTACTTAATGGTGAATATCCCACAATCAGATCTACAATAAAGTTGTGTAGTTATATTAAATTCACTAAAAATAATGCAATATCAAACATGTGCAAAATAAACCATACCCATTATGTTGTTGAGGAACCTCTTTCATCTTGACAAATCTGAATCGCTCTGTCTCAGAATCATCATCACATTTGACATGCAATTTCATCAGCAAAGGAATTACCACCTGGAGAGGCTTCATAAACGCTTCCAACTCTGCTTAGTGGACATGACTCTTTAAGCTGTCGAAGATAAATATAGTTCGTTCCTCTAAATCAATCTTCACTACGAACCAATGAGAGCCAATTGCACAACAAGGAGCATACAAATATCTACAGTCCTTCCAAGATTTACCAAGCTCTGGTGTAGACCCGACTACATACTTCAACAAGGACTTACTAAACTTGAACTCTTCCTTCCTAGGCAATTGTGCATGTTGTTGCCACTCTCCATGTGCTGACTGGACAAATTGACAGAAATAGCAATCCAAGATGCTACAATCTTCTTTGAAACAGATTTGGAAACTTTAGAGCCCTATCTCGAATGTGGTACAAGGCCTCGTTCACAATCATGCAATAAATCGTAATTAAAACAAATACTAATTGTGCATGAAAAATATTATAACCGTATCGAAGTTTGAGTACTTACCTCTCCAGTAAGCCAACCATCCTTATTCAAAAGGTCAAGCAAATATTTTGCTTCAACATCACAACGATGCAAAGGTACCAAGTCACTGTGTACACAACATATGCAATACACAGTCAGGTGTATTTGAAACTATATTTATTATCATCACGTACGCGCAACTATATGTATTCAGTTACCTCGTCGATGCTACTTCCATCCATTTATTAAGATCATCAACCTTTGAAGGATCCACTTCTCTATATGGATCGTATACATCAATATCTGACAACTTTCTCCTCTTTGTCGGGTCTGTGAAGGGGGAACACAAAAGACGTGCTTTTCTCTTCGTACGATGCCCCCGTCATTTTGGTATTTCAGACCCCGTGTCCTCAATTTGTACAATGTCACCTACAACTTTTATTTTAAAAATCTAAGTTAGTAATCTACATTTAGTTGAATTTGGAGTTAAGTTATGTACATACCTTTAGTAGATTTCTTCGCATCCTCCTCAAGGTTCTCCTGTCAAAAATCGTGAGACATTCCTTTCTCCACAATGTCATTTTCATCGCTAACATTTTCATCCTCTCCGACTTTTTCCCTTCCACGAACTCTTGTCCGGTCTCATCTTCTATTATTCTTTCTTTTTCAACCTCGTCCATTACATCATCATCGAATGACCTCCTCATTTCTCTCCACTTCCTATTGAGCCACATGTACATTGGTTGTATTAATAATGGGGCATTGTCACATGCACTTGTAGTTGAATTAAACCTACCCACCGCAGCCCAATTCAACCAAACTATCAATCTTATACTCCATTTGATCAAGTCGTTTTGATATGACCCCAGCAACCTTCCCTCAAGTTTTTCCATTTCCATCCTCACTACATTTGCAATGTTATGGTCATGATAGACCGGTGGGGGTTGAGATACCCGATGAGAATGTTGGTGAAAGGAATGAGATGGCTCACCATCATGCTCGATCTCATTTTCTTTTGAATCACTCGAATCCGTGTCTTCTTCTTCCACACACGGGGGTCAACTCTTTCCAATAATCCTCCTCAAGTTCAAACTTCATGGGAATCAATGTAGAGTTCACTTCTAGCCGCAAATTACAAATATAAAAAATTATCCTTTTGCTAAGCAAAGTTCACAATTTAGCCATACATATGTTTATAAAAATAAGGGAAGTCACCTCTTTCGCTTCCAAAACATTAATAAGTTCGACGACATCAACCTCTTAGACAGCTTCCCAAGCCAAATTCTTGGAATTCCATCAAGATATTTCTTAGCAAACTTCTTTCCCAGATTTGGAATCGCTCAATGCCCAAATCAGTAGTCAAAGAAATATTATTATCTCCAAAAATTTACACAATAAATAATATAAAATAAAATATGTTGTTTCTTCATACCATTATAGCAAGGGGAAAGCGTGTAACGAATACCTACAACGTGATTCTCCTTCTTTCGGTGAATTTCTCAATTTGTCTCCTTGTCACGCTTTGAGTATCCTAATTGTGTACTCATAAGACATTTTTCCCCATGGATACTTGTCAAATTTTTCTAGATCATCAACCAATTCAAACCACCACAAATCAATCAAAGTTTTCTCTTCCGTGGCCAATAAAACATACGCCAAGATAATTATAAGACCCAACTTGTACTTGTCGGTCTTATTTCTTTTGCATCTTTGAAAGGCTTCGAAAACATCTCTCTTCATAATCTTTCCCCCACTTTTCCTAAAATGTTCTTTCACTATTCGAGAATCGCCCCTCAATCTTATCTATATTTTCACAACCACCGCATTTAAGCTTCTGGTCACAAGTACAAACTCCTGCAACCCAAACATTGCACGTTTATTTCCAATTTTAAACCATGCTTCTTCTTTTTTGTCTTCATCCACCTCAAGAGTAATTGATGCACAAGTTTGAGGCCAACTTTATTTTTCTCAATTTCGAAGTGGTCCAAAACGACTTGTCTCAAACAGATTTTTGTGTGTTGCATCTAACTTGTCAAATACTTCATCCACCATTCCAATTTTGCATCTATTCGTTATTGTTGCTTCTAGTCTTTCTTCATTTTCAATAACATCCATATTTTCCATTGAAGTGCAAAATACAACTAGGTCAAGTTCATTTCAATTTTCACAATATCAACAAATCTGCTACACCACACCAATGGTTACCACTCCTCAACGCAAAAAACAAAGCAAACATAAGAAAAACTACGAGCTTCAAAGTTAAAACCCGCCAGAATCAATTTTTCAATTACATTAAGCTCCAATATAAAGCCCACCCAGATGGTAAAATGCACCGATAAACCGAAAGTACAACCAAAATGAGAAGCTTAGCGATCTCCAATTGTTGACACAAATCTTAAAAAGACACTCACTATCAAAACGCATAGCTTCTTAATGCATGAAGTATCCGTCCCTGTGAATCTTTGGTATTACCTACTTTTGATTAACTCAGGAAAATCGTTTCGACTCTCTCTAATTAAATATTCTTTTGGCTCCGTGCAGGTGGACTTTTACTTTGGTCACCATCTATTTTGGGGTATGGTTCAATTTAGACAGCAGTCCATTTAGGATTTTGGATGATTAGTTGTTAGTTTTCTTTTCATTCCTAAATTAAGTTTTGGCACAATTTATAGGTTTCTTTTCAGTTTTAGTAATGTCAATAAATTTAGTCAAATAAAGGGTATTAGAGTTTCAGAATCACAGGCTATTATCATAGTTTGAGGTAGATTGTTTTAAGCCTTGATATGTTTGTAAGCCATAATGGGAGCCATAAGTTCATTTTATTGTTTGACACTCCTGACTTTTTTTATCAGTTTGAATTTTTGGAGTAAATTTGCACTCAATGCACTTAGTGAAATTAAACTAGAAATTTATAACACTACCTTATTATCATCAAAAAGGTTGTGGTCCTAAAAGTCAAAAGAATTACCACTGCTTATCTACCTAAAGACGAACAAATTGACTTTAAAATGTCAATGGTATCAATCGATAGGGAACCAAGGAGTAGGATTTACAAATCAAGAGTTATAAAATAATTACATTCATCTAAGCTTTTGAGGCTTTACGAGATTACGTAATGCTAACTAATCCTATACATGAAATCCAAGGATTGGGGTTCTTCATATATTCCTTATCTTCCATGTCATTGTTCTTAAAATTTCAGCATGTTTAATTATTTCCCTCACCTTTGAACCAATTTGTTTGGTCCACAACATCAATAACATTTGTGTCCAATCTAGTTTTTCTTTAAATACGTTACAAAATAGGTTTATAATATTCCTTTGGGTTAAAGGAACTGTTTGCGTAATGTTTTTTACAGCAACGTACAACCACTCATCAAGTGTCAGAAACCTTAACCTTTCTTCCTGCTATTTTATTAATATCAAGCCCGTCCACACCAAAATCAAGCCTTCATTCCTGCTGTTTAATTAAAATTTTCCTTGGGACATAATGCTCTTGTGCCATAGATGTCGTTAACAGATGGCCCAAAATAATTGGTATGGACGGTAACAGCTCAACATCACACATCAGAATATTCGACCTGAATTACATGCCCAAGGATTCCAAATGTAGATAACCAATCAAGTCATATGGTCTATTATTTCTCTGCAAAAACTAAATAAATAATAACCCCACAGACATACCAATTAACACGAAGTCTATCAATACATGCGATTGAGGAAAGTAATAAAATTACCCTACCAGAATGTTATTACTATTGACATACCATGTCGCTTTACCACTTTATCGATGCCAAATTGCAAACATAATCTGCTTTCCATGCCCTAAACTAATCATATTTATATATGTGGTATGAATCAAAAGAATTGAACTATCCTCAGTGAGAGTTTGAAGCAATTATGTGAATATGCCACTATACAATCTAGCAAATCAATAACAAATAATAACCAACATATACAATGAGCTCGACACCATAATTGTTGTAAATAAACACAACAAAATGCATAATCCATATCATCTGCTGGATAGTTCAAGTGAAAACTTTTGCTCTTTAACCTTTTAATCTTGACGGAGAACACTCTTGGAATATCACTAACTTTATGATGTATTCGATATTTATCAATTTTTATTTTAATCTAGTTTAAATCTTCCAAACTCTTTGTTTGTATAAGAATTTCCTTGCATTCATATTTCCTCGGGTTGATAATGTGAAGAATGATGACATAACAGCTTTTAACAAGAATGAACAAAACCCATAACATTTTCAAAGAAGAATTAACAAAACCCGAACATTACAATCTGAACCCATAACATTTTCAAAGAAGAGTGAACAAAACTCATAACATTTTCAAAGAAGAATGAACAAAAACCTCTTTAATTTGGGATACAACCGAGCAAATGAAAAATCAGAAACAATATAATTTCATCGATTGGATAAATAATTGAATAATCGATTGGATAAATAATTGGAAAAAAAATTAAGAAAAATTACGTACCTGATTGAATTTCAGACTCCACGTCCAATAAATTCACAGATTTGTGAGTACCATTTGCCCGATTGTTGTACAGAGAGAGAACCCGCAGAAATAATGCAAATAAATTTTCGTAGATGGATGATTACAAGAAGAGAGAATGGAGAAATGTGGAGAAGTGAGGAATTATGGGAATGATACATACATACATACATACAAACTGTGGTGTTCCCTTTTTGTATTCTTTTATTTTGGGTTTAGTGGTAAGGGTGTAAGTGTCTTTTTAATATGTTAACAATTTTATTTTTTGGTTTTTCTTTTTTTCCCGGTCAAAAACCTTTTACACAAAAAGGCCTTTGAGCGGGGTCATTTGAACTCATTCCCAAAAGAGGATCCATTTTCACGACTTCATGCTCAATGTCGACAGCTGTTTGCAAGTATAAATGCTTTCACGATCTAATGTCGTTGCGTATTTTTTTTAACAGATACAATCAAATGAATTGATTTTATTGAAGCACTATACTCTGCACAAATCTGGTTTCGCGAAACCGAGGGGTTTCTCATTCCACTCCTCATTTTCGAATCCAAACTCTGAGTTTGAGTTCGAAATTGGGGGGAAAAATCCCCCCATTTGGTGGGGGAGATGATGAAGTTTTATTGTTTTTAATTGTTTTAAATAACATAATTGTAAATAGACATTTTTGTAGATTTGAAAAAGTTAGATATCCCAACTGCAATTTTTTTATTAAGTTTTTATTTTTTGCTATTTTAATTTAGGGATTTTGGTGCAAATGGTTCTTAATCTTTGTCCTTAATGTTGAATTGGTCCCTAACGTTTATCTTTTGGTAAACAAGTCCCTGACTTATGTGTTTTGGTGCAAAATTGGTTCTTATGACAAATATGCCCTTAGTTTTAATTAGAAAAAATTGTATGTGGATTCCTAATTATTACAAAATGTGCAAATAAGTTCAATACTTTTATTTTTTTATAAAAAATTAAAGAAAACTAATGAGTTTTTTTTTTTTGAATTAACACTTTAGTAATAAACATGTCAAATAAAATTATTATTTTTATTATTAAGTAATTATATTATTTAAAGAGTGAGAAATCATTATGAGAAATCATTTTTTTTTCTCTTTACTTATAAAATTTTTTCACATTGTTTACTTTAAATATTAAGTTAAATAAATAATAAAATGACGTATATAATTTTATGATATTGAACTAATCTTAACTAATAAAAATTAATTTACACATTATGTGTTTTATTTTTGAACGAAAATAAAACGATAAATTAAAATATGAATAATATAGTTGGATTTCTAATATTTGTAGTTAATAAACAAATAACTCGATTAAATAAAAGTATTTGAACATCAAGTTTGTGATAAAGTTATTATTTTTATACAACAATAAAATGAAAGTTTAGATTTTAAATAATATAATTACTTAATAATAAAAATAATAATTTTATTTGACATATTTATTACTAAAATGTTAATTCCAAAAAAAAAAAAAAAAACTCATTAGTTTTTTTAATTTTTTATAAAAAATAAAAGTATTGGACTTAATTGCATATTTTGTAATGATTAAGAATCCACATACAATTTCTTCTAATTAAAACTAAAGGTATATTTGTCTTTTTCATCTTTTAAGGACCAATTTCGCACTAAAACACATAGGTTAAGGACTTGTTTGCCAAAAAATAAACATTAGGGACCAATTCCATACTAATGGCAAATGTTATGGACCATTTGCGCCAAAATTCCTTTAATTTATTTAAGCTAAGGGTAAAATCTTCAAAAAAATTATTTGTAGACCATCTGTGCGAATTAATGAAATGATATGTTATTATATCTGTGAATAAAATTAAATGATAATATTGTTATAAATCTGAAAGAATGAGATTCACTTTACCCAATAATTAAAAGTCAAATCAAATTGTGTGAGAAGTTAAGTACAAATGTATGACGTGAAAAGATGTCCAAATCTAATGATATGTGGATGAGGTGGCAATGGTCTGAGTCGGGCCATTATCACCGGGGCCCAACTTGACCCGTGTAGAGACGAGTTGAGCCTGGTCCGGGCTATGACCCATGGGCCTCATGGTCCGAATCTATCCGTCCCCCGACTTTGACTCTCCATTTTTTTTTTATTTTAGATGCAATATTTTTTTTTTGAGAATTTAAAAAATCAGAATAAAAATAAGGTATGGAAATTTTGTCATTTGAAACCCTCCTCTTTTTTTCGGTCTTAGGACCAGTTACTTTTAGCGTAGGTAGAGTTAAAATTGTACACGAATAAATTGTTACATATACAATTTTTTTTATAAAACTTAAAAGTTCCATGATTAAAAATTCCTTTACATGAGCCAGCTCATAAAATCAAAGGTTTTTTTAGCTTCTGGTTCTGGCTCACGAGCCGATGGGCTCACGGGAAACTCGACCCAATTGCCAACACTATGTGAATCTAAACTCAATTAAGTTAAATAATAATAAATTATAGGAAAAATTCATGACCGGTCACTGATCATGCGTTTATGGGCTCTTAAGTCATATGACCCAAACTTTTGTAAATTAAAGTCAGATTTCAACGTTAATAGACCAATATGCCCCTTTAATTGCAAAAATGCTAATTCAAATACGATACTATTTTGTTATGAAATTGTTTTATATGATAATATTTTTATGAAAAATGCTTGATACTGTTTTACTTTTAATATTATACACTAGTTTTCGTTACATTATAACATGTTTGGTCAGGTTTATTAACTCTTTTTTTCAAACTTATTTTCAACCATATATTTCATGGAACTCACAAAATATATCAACGTTTCAACTATACATTTCATTAACTTTTTTCAAAATCTAAAAAAACTACCTTTAAACTCCAACAAACAAACACATATTCAAAATTAAATATTTTATGGATGAAGTAATGATACTGGGGTAGGGGGAGGAGAAGATGAAGTTTTTTGTTTTTGGTTTTATAATTGTTTTATATAACATAATGTAAATAGACATTTTTGTACTTTTGAAAAAGTTAGGCATCCCAACTGCAAATTTTTTATTAAGTTTTTATTTTTATTATTTTAATTTATTTAAGCTAAGGGTAAAATCTTCAAAAAAAATATATTTGTAGACCATCTGTATGCGAATTAATGAAAGTATAGTGATTATATATGTGAATAAAATTGAATAATGATAATATTGTTATTAATCTGAAAGAATGAGATTCACTTCTACCAATAATTTAAGGTCAACTCAAATGGTGTGAGAAGTTACGTACAAATGTATGACGTGAAATGATGTCCAAATCTAATGATATGTGGATTAGGTGGCAATGGTCTGAGCCGAGCCATTATCACCGGGGCCCAGCACAGCCCGTGTAGAGACGAGTTGAGCCTGGTTTGGGCCATGGCCCATGGGCCTCATGGTCCGAATCTAGCCGTCCCTCGACTCTGACTCTCCAATTTTTTAATTTTTTTAGATGCAATTTTTTTTTTTGAGAATTTAAAATATCAGAATAAAAATAAGGTATGGAAATTTTGACATTTGAAACCCTCCTCTTTTTTTCGAGGGGTAAATTTAATTAATAGCCACCAAACTTATTTAATGTTACTACTTACTCACTCAATTGAAAAATATTTCCAATTGCTGACTCAACTTTCCAAATGGTTTTCCATCCATCACTCATTGCAAAAATAGTAGGATGTGTTGATGAAAATTCACACTTGGCAAACGGTAATATGATGTAGCAAACTAACGTCGTTAAAATTGTCCACGTAATAAGGTAAATTTAATTAATAGCCACCAAACTTATTTAAGGTTACTACTTACTCACTCAATTGAAAAAAAGTTTTCAATTACTCACTTAACTTTTCAAATGGTTTCTCATCTATCACTCATTGCAAAAATAGTGGGATGTGAAGACGAAAATTCACACTTGGCAAACGGTAATCTAGTGTAGCAAACTAACGTCGTTAAAATTGTCCACGTAATAATAATAGCAGCCAAACATAACTTTATCTATTATTAAAAAAATGTTTCTATACAACAGTAAAAAGACGTTTTACAATGAACTAACGTTTTTAAAATTGATTCAAATAACGATTTGGACAAAAGATTAAAAACAATTATCTATATTGTAAAACATATTTTTACTGTTGTATAGAAACTTTTTTTTAATAATAGATAAAGTTATGTTTGGCTGATATTATTATTACGCGGACAATTTTAACGACGTTAGTTTGCCACTTCAGATTACCATTTGCCAAGTATTAATTTCTGTCTACACATCCTACTATTTTTGCAATGAGTGATGGATGACAAATCATTTGAAAAGTTGAGTAAGCAATTGAAAACCTTTTTTCAGTTGAGTAAGTAAGTAGTAACCTTAAATAAGTTTGGTGGCTATTAATTAAATTTACCCTATTACGTGACAATTTTAACAATAGTTTGCTACATCATATTACCGTTTGCCAAGTGTGAATTTCCGTTAATACATTCTACTATTTTTGCAATGAGTGAAGGATGGAAAACTATTTGAAAAGTTGAGTCGACAATTAGAATTTTTTTTCATGAGTGAGTAAGTAACCTTAAATAAGTTTGGTGGCTATTAATTAGATTTACTCTTTTTCGAGCTTGAGACCGGTTACTTTTGGAGTAGGCGAGTTAAAATTGTATATGAATAAATTGTTACGTTTACAATTTTTTATAAAACTTAAAAGTTCCATGATTAAAAATTCTTTTACATGAGCCAGCTCATAAATCAAAGGTTTTTTTAGCTCCTGGTTCTGGCTCACGAGTCGATGGGCTCACAGGCGACTCGACTTAATTGGCAACACTATGTGGATCTAAACTCAATTAAGTTAAATAATAATAAATTATAAGAAAAATTCATGGTTGGTCACTTATCATGCGCTTATGGGCTCTTAAGTCATATGATCCAACTTATGTAAATTAAAGTCACATTCAGCATTAAAAGACTAACGTGCTCCCTGCAATTGTAAAAATCACTAATTCAAACACGATACTATTTTATTATGATATTGTTTTATTGTGATACTGTTTTATGAAAAATACTTGATCCTATTTTACTTTTAATATTGTATACTAGTTTTCGTTACATTATTTCATCATCTTTTTTCAAAATCTCCAAAAAAAACTACATTTAAACTCCAACAAACAAACACACATTCAAAATTAAATATTTTATGGATGAAGTAATGATACTGGACTAGGATGGGGTGTGAGAAGAAGATGAAGTTTTTTTTTTTTTTTTTTAATTGTTTTAAATAACATAATGTAAATAGAAATTTGTGTACTTTTGAAAAAGTTAGGTATCCCATTATTATTGAGTTTTTATGTTTTGCCATTTTAATTTATTTAAGCTAAGAGTAAAATTTTCAAAAAAATTATCTGGAGACCATCTATGCGAATTAAAGAAAGGATATGTGTTGATGTCTGTAAATAAAATTGAATGATGATGATATTGTAATAAATCGAAAGAATAGGATTCACTTTACCCAATAATTTAAGGTCAAATAAAATGGTGTGAGAAGTTAAGTACAAATGTATGACGTGAAATGATGTCCAAATCTAATGATATGTGGATAAGGTGGCAATGGTCTGAGCTGGGCCATTTTCACCGGGGCCCAACTCGGCCCGTGTAGAGACGAATTGAGCTAGGTCTAGGCCATGGCCCTTGGGCCTCATGGTCCGAATCTTGTTGTCCCTCAACTCTGACTCTCCAATTTTTTATTTTTTTAGATGCAATATTTTTTTTGAGAATTTACAAAATCAAAATAAAAATAAGGTATGGAACTTTCTACATTTGAAGCCCTCATCTTTTTTTTTGGGGTTTGGGACCGATTACTTTTAGCGTATACAGAGTTAAAATTGTACACGAATAAATTGTTACATATACAATTTTTTTATAAAACTTTAAAGTTCCATGATTAAAAATTCTTTTACATGAGCCAGCTCATAAAATCAAAGGTTTTTTTAAGCTCTTGGTTCTGGCGCACGAGCCGATGGGCTCACGGGCGACTCGACCTAATTGCCAACCCTATGTGGATCTAAACTCAATTAAGTTAAATAATAATAAATTATATGGAAAATTCAGTGGCGGTCACTGATCATGCGCTCATGGGCTCTTAAGTCATATGACCCAAACTTATGTAAATTAAAGTCACATTTCAACGTTAAAAAGACCAACGTGCCCCTACAATTACAAAAAATGCTAATTCAAATACAATACTATTTTATTATGAAACTGTTTTATGTGATACTATTTTATTGTGATACTGTTTTATGAAAAATGATTGATATTGTTTTACTTTTAATATTGTACACTAGTTTTCGTTACATTATAACTTGTTTAGTCAGGTTTATTAACTATTTTTTAAAACTTATTTTCAACCATATATTTCATCACAAAATATATAAACTTTTCAACAACACAATTCACTAACTTTTTTTAAAATCTCAAAAAAAAAAAAAAAAAAAAAAACTACCTTTAAACTCCACCAAACAAACACACATTTACAATTAAATATTTTATGGATGAAGTAATGATAGTGTTTCAAAATGCTCCATTAGTAGTAAAAGATAATTGATACTTTTTTCATTCAAAATGCTTCATATTGTTTCAATGTATGATACTATTCTTCTATTGGGTTGTAGTTTGTGTATGTGATATTGTTTTATTAAAGGATTATGCTACTTGTACCCACAGTCCCACAGCTTTACCACCTCGTTTACACCATGCTGATGTGGCACAACAGTTTAACGACCAATCTACCCTTCAAGCTAAATCCAAGTATTGTCTGTAAAATAGAATTCATTCCAGCTAAAGAACAAAACCCGTGGAAAGAGAGAGGCCCAAAACCGTGGAAATAGAAATGATACATTCATCTCAAACCTCCATTCGAACTCCTCCAGCCCGTCGTCATCGGTGGTCGCCGGACCAAAGGTTGATTCTGGAGAAAAGATGGGCCAAGACATCGACATAAAAGTAAGTAATGATTTATTGGCTAATTTATGGAATCGATCGTCATGTTCGAATTAGGGCAAGATTCGTCGTCATCGATGATTATAGGGTTCGTAATGTGGATAAAGTATGCATTTTGTTTTTATTTTCAGATTCTTGTTGTCATTTTATCTCAAGAAATCATGGAGTGGAAAATTCAGAATTAGGGCTTATGCGAATTAGGGCTTTTACGAATTAGGGATTTTCATATATGCTCTATTGGCACAACATTATGCATTATTTTGTTTTTCAGAATTTGATTGTAAGATTTTATTGATAAATCTGTACATACAAATGAAAATAAGCAAATAGAAGAATGAACTGATGTGAAAAAATAAATGAAAAGAAATATGCCCAGTAAGTATTTTACAATTTATTGACTATAAATTTCTTGTGATATGTAATTACATTGTTGATAATTGATTTACAATTGTGAATGGAACATAGTTTTACAATGATAGGAAAGAATAAAGGAATTTGTCATAGTTGTAGACGGCTAGGGCACTACTTGTTGACATCCCAAAAAAAACAACGATGTCCCGTCTGTGTTAATGGCTTTGTGAAATGGATGTAGGTCGAGAAGAAGTCTGTGAACATAGGAAAATTATTCTTTTGTTGTAGTAGTAATTGTGGATATTTTAAATGGAGCGATGACAATCTCAATAGTGCTTATGATGTAGGTGAATCTAGTTGCGTTGCTTCAGGTAGTTCTACATCGAAAGATGAAATTGAAGAATTATCACGTATATTCAAAATATTTGCTCAGATTACCGAACGACAAGATGTAGAGATATCGGTAAATGTCACCATTCGCAAGGGCAAAGGAAGTACGGACAAGAACAACAAAAGGAAGGACAAGACAAATGAATTAGAAATATTTGTTAATGTATTGGATCTATTTAGTTGTATTAGGTAGTTTCTTCTCAATTTCATGAAATTAATGAAGTTATTGTAGTTGATTCTTATTAATGTATGAAAGTGTTGTGGGTTCCTTATTTTTTTGGTTCAATTCATCACTTGAATTTGCATGATTGTAAGAGACTTCTCAATTTGATTCATAAGATATTTAGCCGTAAACTGTTTATTGAAATATTACTGGAATCTCTCTTTGAGCAATTTGGTACAGGTGTGCATACATATAAATTTTAACTTGCTGTTGGTATTGGACTACCATCCACACCAATATCATTATGATTTATCTTATTGATTTTATTGAGCAACAAGCTATGAGTAATAAGCAACTGCTATGTCATTATCAACACTTGCAATGTCTCAAGAACATCTCCTCACGTCGCATAACGAACATTCATTTCGGAAAAGATTATTGGAAGCATTTCTTTGTATTTCAATCAAGAGTCATTTTAATATAGTGCCAAAAATTTTGTTGCTCTCATAAGATTTACAGTTAGGCAGAAGATATTGCCCAGAAACAACTTGTAGCATTGCAAACATAGCATTACACAGCTTCTTTACAGATACAACCATCATAATAAGATCCAAGTATTTCTCGGCTAGCATTTTGTACTAAAACACACACATAAACATAACACATTTTTGTAACTAGACTCACGGAATCCAAATAAGGTTATCGATGGGGAAGAAATAGCACATGAGAGATACATCGGTCGAGTTTTCAAAGACGTTGGAAAGGAGAATAGTTGTAGAATATAGGGAAGTTTCTCTAATGAGAAAGGAATGGAATCGATTCTTTTTGTATATGCATTTTCTTCCCAAATTTAAGTTCATTGATATAAAAGAACACGTTTAGTTCGGGATCCAAATTGTGAAGCCTCTTGCCATAATTTTCATCCCTAATAAGCATTCATTTCTTGACCTATAAACAAATAGATTCACGCATGCGATCACATATAATTGTTCAAGGAAATATGAAAGCCATTACAAAGAACACACGTATGAGCACATATTAGTTTTCATGGTAATATGATATCCATTAATATGATATCCATTACAACAACACCTATTTGGAGCACATTTAATTCTACAAGGAAATATGAAAATTACATGTTAAGCCTATGAATTGGTTCACTAGTATACTCATCCGCTACGTCCATGAAGCGCGTCCTCTACAAGATGTTGATGAACACTCAAATTACAATCCAGCTGAAATGTAGGCATGAAGTTCACTCCATAGCAATGGCTCCAAGGTTGAAATTGATCACCCTATAATGGTACACATATCCATTTGAAAAATTATGTTTCAAAATAAGACTATAAAATTAGATTAACCATTAGAAAATGTATTTCTTACCAGATTAGGTAATGAGACAGGATGGTAAGGTTGCATTGATAGCTGAATGGATGAACCAATTTTTTCCATAACAGGTTGCACAATCTTCCTTGATTTCTTTCCTTTTGAAGGAACCTGTAATAACAGTGAAACAAGTTAACTCAAATGTAAGTAGATGTACATTAAAGGAAAATTAAATGTAATTAGATCTACCTTAGGTTTCTTCGAACTTGCTTCCAACGGACATTTCCTATGAAGCTTCTTAGGCGCTCCTTTAGTTCGTGAGAATTTCGGATCCAAAATTTTCTCCATTGAATTTTTTTCACCTTTGGTACTAAGCGAGCCTATTTGCACACTTTGTTGGGAGAGGAGATTACTATCGCAACTAGGTCTCAATCTCGGTATAGATATGTCATTGGATTGACATTCGATCCATTCCATAATCTCCCGGCTTCTTTCTTCATCATCTGCTATCAAGTCTGTTACCTTTGCAAATGCAAGACACAATCGATCATAACGTAATTGTTCAGGATTAGTAATCCAACCATCATAGTTGATTTTAACCCTTGTATAGGCTCGACTTACGTCTTTCCTCCATCTCCTCAAGATATATGCATCAGAAAGTTTTGTAATATTATTACGGATCAATACTGTTATTGCATGTTTGCATAATATTCCCCTAAACTCAAATAAGTGACAAATTGCAAACAATATGTCATATATCTCTTTGAAACGAAACCGTAAACATTTTTTTTTCACCGCCTCATTGAATATGCTCCGTGCATCAAAAACCTCTTGAGTAGTTATAACCTCACAATACACTTTTTCATTAAATTCCTCTTGAAACTCTCTAAATTTCGCAATGGTGTAAATTTCTTGAAATTGCTTCTCCATCTCATACTTAGTTGCACGTGGGACCATTTGGGAAATGACTTAAAATCTGCGTAAAACTCATTTTCTATTTTACTCCTCATTGCACGCTCATATTGTTCCACAAATTACTTTAAAGAGGTTTTCGAATGGACATACCCATCAAAGAATGCATTAATACCCTCACTACGTTGAATAGTGGACATCCCCGCCCAGAAACTAGTTTTCAAGAAACATGGAACCCATCGACTTCTGTCTTTGTAAAGACCAGCCAACCAATCGTTCTCATGTAAATCAAACATTTGAAGCATCGTACTCCAACCATCCTCAAAATCTGCGGGACTCTATGAATCATATACTAAACTATGTATAGCAGAAAATATGAGACCCTTACGATTGTTGTTCCCAAATTTTTCTGGAAATTTTTTCATTATATGCCACAAGCACCACCTATGCCTTGTTGTTGGAAAAAGCGATATGAATTTCATTCTGCATAGCCCTATCTTGATCGGTAATAATTCCATTGGGAGCCTGACCATTCATACATTCTAGCCATGTGTTGAATAACCAAACAAATGTCTCTGTATCCTTATTGGATACTAATCCACATCCAAGTAATGTTGATTGTCCGTGATAATTTACTCCAACAAAAGGGACAAAAGGCATATCATATTTATTAGTTAGGTATGTTGTATCAAAGGTCACTACATCACCGAATTCTTTATATGCTTGTCTACACCTATTATCTGCCCAAAATACTTTATTCAGACATTCCTCGTCTAAACCCATATTAAAGTAAAAACCAGGACAATTTGTTTACATCTTTGAAAAATACGCATGTATTGCCACAACATCTCCTTCCCCAAGTCTTAACCGCCTAACTTTCTCAATGTAGTTCCTACAATCTTTTTCAACACAAGTCATCTTGTCATAACCACCTGCCTCAACAACTGCTGAGTTAAAACTTTTGTGCAATGGAATTCCAACTACATCATTACATTCAAGCTTCCATTTCACATGTGCACTAACTTGTCGGTTGCATCTATACATTCTTGATTTGGAAGGGCTTGTTTCATGATTATGTTATAGATGAATTGTGTTAATTCTCCATAATCCACTAATCTCTGAAACCGCTGTCAGTCTAGCTTGACACCCTGTTTGAATAGTTGGTTGGGGCTTCAAGGAAGTGCTCGTACTACTACTTCTTCGACCTTCTCGACTACATGTTAATGTCACATATCTTAGAATCCTATCATTCCCCTTCTTAGAATTTCGTTTTCTAATTGGAAAACCTAGAAGATAAGCGTATCTTTTGTAAAATTTGAAAACTTCATTGTCATCCTTAAATTTCATCCCAACCTTAGGCACAATCGCATTATTTTTCCCAAGATGTCATCATCCGACTTATTCACATTCTCCCTTACTTTGTCAATATCAGATTCTTCAACATTATTGTCATCCACATCTCCAACATTCATATCAACCATCTTATCATCAAAATAGAAATTATTGTTTCCTGGATATAAAAAAAAATTCAATAAACACACTAACTTACAGAAATTACATAATGAATATTAAAGAATCTACATTTACAGAAAATAAACACACCACAATTAAAGAAACTACAATTCGAAAATTTTTCTTCAATAAATTACAATAAATTTCATCCACTTTTTCAATCAATGTCTGAGAATCCATCTTCCAAAAACAAATAAGTTGGTATTCTTTTGAATCATTTTCACATGTGAATAAAAAGTTCAATTTCAAACATTTCCCTTCAAATAACACATTTACCTTTATCCATTATTCTCTCGATTTTGTCAGAGGTGGAAGAAGCACGCCGGAATACCAAGATTCAAGTTGGAAAGCGAAGGATTACCAAGATTCAAGTTTGGAAAAACAATTTCACGGTCGAAATTCAGTAAGCTTGACGAAATAGGAAGATCTTCGACAAAATATTTTTCCTGTTCAAATGATGTTCCAGTGAGCTTTGTTCAGCTTTGGGCTTTTTTCACTTTTCTCTTTTCTTTTCCCGCTCTTTTGCTGCTGTCCCTTTTGTTCCCGCTTTATGACTTATTTTATTTCATTTTTTGTGCCACATCATCATGGTGTAAACGAGGTGGTAAAGCTGTGGGTACAAGTAGTATAATCCTTTATTAAAATTATTTTATTTATGATACTATTTTATTATGATATTATTTTATTAAAATATTGTTTTATTAATATACTATTTTATTTAGCTATTGTGCTATGATTTCTGTTGAAACATAATATTTGTGCTCGCTTAAGCATATACTTGATAATAATATACATCTGATATTGTTATATTTGATATTTTTAACCATACGATACTAATATCTATGATAATGTTATTATGATATTGATACAAATGAGCTCCTGATATTGTTTTCTATTATTCTATTTTATTAAGATAATTTTATTATGATACTGTTCTTCTGTTGTGTTGGAATTTTTTATTTTTAGTGAATGTAATATTGTCATTGTCTACAAAGATACTGATATAATATGCTCATTATATTAATATAATAATATGCTTCTGATACTGAAATATTAATATGTTTTTATTTGTGATATTGTTATATTAAGATGTTGAAATACTATTCTTAATAAGACACTGTTTGTGATATTGTATTGTTGAATTGTGCTCCTATATATCAAAAACACAATATCTCCAAGAAAAATAAAAAAAACATCATTCATAAAAACTGAACCCACCTACAAAATAACATTCAGGAAGCAATTATTTCTAAAATTTTGCAATCTAGGGATTGCCCAACATTTTTCATTATCTAATAACAATATCAGGCTGTTAAAATTTAAAATTTTATCTTTTACATAATTGGGAAGAAGAAAAATAGAAAAAAACGTGAATCCACTATGATCACTTACAAAAATAGTGGAAAATGTTTGGATGGCCGACGATGAGTCGTGAAACGTCAATGACAAGGTGCAATAGCCGGTAGGGAGCGCGCGGAAGAAGAAGATGTTGGTCATGTGCGTTGCTGCGCTGAAGTTTAAATATGGATCATAGGGTTTATTTTCGGGATTAATATGAAATATGGTTGAAAAATATGATTTAATTGTAATTTTGAAAAGTGTTTTGACTTAATTTGAAACAATTCACCTACATATGACTTGTAGTTAATTTCTCCTCAATTATATGTTATATTTTTTAGAATTGTGGTTATGTTTGGATTTTGATGCTTTTATTTGATTTTGATCTAGTAGCAAGATCGAAGAATAACTAAAGACAATTCGATTGCTCTATATTTAATCACATTCAAATTATTTTTAAAAAGATCCTTGTTAATATAATGGATATTAAAGAAAAAGATATTTATATAGTTGGATACATCAAATATATTCAGTGATGGAATCAGGACTTTTACGTATGGGGACGAAAAAATATTGAAGGGACAAAAATTATATGTACTAAGTATTTATTAAGAAATTAAAAAAAAATATATAAATCGAATAAAAAAAAAAATGTTGTGGTATGGTCACCACTTTCAACTGGGAAAGCTATAGAATACATGTTTAACTACCCCTACTATCTATTTATAAAAATTGTGTAATGTGTCACTCTTTTACTCAACAGCTGCCCAAACATATGAAGTTTCTCTTCTAGACCCGGTGGTTCAAAGAAGCTCTTGCTAAGCATAGACAACACACTGAACTTTTTGATAAATACTTTTTCCACGTCTCTTTTAATAAGTAACAAAAATAGAAAATAATAATGTCTGATGACCCAATGAGACACATTTTACATTTCTACCCAAATTAAGTTTATATCTTATATTTAGGTCAATGAAGATAATGTTGTAGTTTTTTGAAATCACACATATTAATCTAATGTTTGCACATGTCAACACATCAACATTTAGCATGTTTGTGCTTCGAAACTCGAGTTTGACACGATTTTTAGTTTTGACTGAGAATACATTGTATTTTGATAATTTAATTATTTATACATATCTAAACTCGACATTACTCGAGTCTCTAGACCGGTGGAATCATTTGGAGTTGGGCCCTCCGCACTTAATATAGTTATTCCATCCGGCATGACATAAAATGGAAAATCACGTTTTGTAAAAATCGAATTATATCTAACCTCTATATCTTTTAGTTAATGAACTAAATGCACGAAAACATTCATTATTCAAAGTCGTGATTAAATAAAAACATTTGAGGACTCCATTAAATACTTAAGAAAAAATTGCGTGAAAAAGTTAGAATGTTTAAGTTTCTTATTAAACTTTCATAAAAAAAGGTTATTTGAATAAAATTTATTTATTTTATTAAATTTGCTTAAAAGTAACTTTTAAGGAGTGTATTCAATTGAGACTTTTAAAAGTTTTTAGAGACCTTTATAAGTGGATGACTTTTATAGAATTTGTGAACTTTTAAGTAATTTTTATAGATATGTTGAGAATTAATAAAAGTATTTCTTAAATTTCTGTACACTTTTATTAAAGACTTTTGTAGACTTCTATATACTTTAATTAAAGACTTTCATTAAAAAAAAAAAATATTAAACTAAATTTTTATATAATATAATATTATTTTGAGTAAGTTCTCGTATATTCAAATCATTCACAATATATATAATTAAGAACTCAAAGAATAAATCATATTTCTCATTTCAATTAAAATATTTATTAAAAAGTATAAAAAAATTTAATAAGTCACTTCAATTAAAAATTAACAAATAACATAAATCCCAAAAATAATTAATAAGATTTTAGTAATGTTGAAATATCAAATATTTCCAATATTTCAGAATAGATGGAAGTGATACGAGAAACCCTAGAAATGAAAGAAAATAAACGTTCTTTATTTTAACCCTCTGAAATTTTCACAAATTCTACCAAAAAGTCTTCGGATGTCTCAAAAAATTTTAGTAAGTAGAGAATTCTTAAAAATCTTTCTCAAATTGAATACTTCATGACTTTGACTTATATACACTCCAAAATAGCTTTAATTGAATAACTCAGTAATTTTTAAAGAGTTTTTAAAATTTGCTAGATGAACAATTTTTTTGATATAAAGTTAGACTAATATATGTAAAATGTCAAATCTGTCTTTTGAAAAAATATAAATAAGAATTTAAATTATGTCTTTTTTTAATGTTTTTCAATTATTGCTCTTTTTAAGAAATGTGAAAAATGAACAACCTGAAAGTTGACAATATATGCTTAGTTTGAAACACAACACTAGTCGGAGACGACAACGAAGACCAGACCAGGAGTACGTCAAAGACGAAACAATACGAAATATCGTCCCAAAATAAAATATATAATATTGATATATATAAAAGCATAATAAAAGATTCCATTTGAATTTCACCTCTCTTGAAACACTACTCTCAGATCTTCAGTCTTCCAAATCAAAATTCTACTCAATTCATATTAATTATTATATAGAATCTAACTTAAGTATGTCGAAGTTGGGATTTAGTTTATCGTTATTATTATTGATGATTACACTTTGTGGTTTTGGACGAGCGGCGTTGGGATCTCAGAATTCAGAAGCGTACGTGACGCTTCTTTATGGCGACGAATTCTTGCTGGGTGTGCGAGTCCTGGGGAAATCGATTCGCGACACGGGTTCTACCAAAGACATGGTTGCTTTGGTATCTGATGGAGTCTCCAACTATGCCAAAAAACTCCTTCAGGTAATCTTTTTAGCCCCTTTTCTTCCATTTTAACGTTAAAAGCAATTACATATGTTTTTTAAATACGTGAAGTTCTTGGTTAGTTCTAAGATGTTTATGGTGCTGGAAAATTTGTTGCTTTTGAATTGGATTGGAGTATTACTGATCCTTTTATATGGTGGATGGAATTGGGAGCTTAGAGTCCAAAGTTCTTGAAAACCTGAATCACATTTAATTGTGATTTTTAATATTATGACTCGATTTCGCGGATTAAACTTCATTCAAATTGCACATATTATGAAGTTTCAAACCCCGAGGTGGTTGCCCTAACAGACAAGAGTGGGGTGATAAAAGTTCTTTCCTTGTTGATTACAATTGATAAATTTAAATTTGGAATAGAACAAGCCAACATAGGTTTTCCATGGAAGAAGGAGTTGGTCGGAGTAGGGACTGAATAAGATACTGGCCTACTCATCTAAGTTGTATTCTGTCCATCTAAGAAGCCTGAAATTTTGTTTAAAGCTTTCTTGTTACTTAAAGGAACTAGTAAATTGGTAAATTCTTTTATTTCAAGGTTGGGGGTGAACGCGAGTTCGATTTGTGCGGTTTTTGACTTATTTTCAAACCAAATTATTTCAAACGGTTTGAAAAAACTCGAAACTAAACGAATTTTTGAGATTCGTTTTGATTTCAAACCACGGTTTACGTAACGACATAAAACTAATGCCTTTCAAAGAGGCTAAGACATAAATATTGGTCTAAAATCTCTAAACATAAATGTTACAATATGTTATTATTATTACAAGCTTAAAGTAATAAAAGTAATACAAAGTTTAACCATAACAATTACAAAAAATCAATTTAAGAAAAAAAAAAAATGACAAATTTCAACTATATCAAAGTAGTATAAACCTCATTTTACTCACTATTATCCCAAACTGTTTGGATGATATAGTGAATAATGAATATTGATGGAGTAGATGATTTTTTTTTTTTTTTTTTTTTTAAATTTTAAAATTTTACCAACGGTTTTTTTAAGTATCAAAACCTAGACCAAATTGTTTATAAGCGGTTTGGTTCGGTTCAAAACCAAAATATTGAGGGGTCCACGTGGACTCAAACCAACAGTTTTAAACCAACGATTTGGTTCAGTTTTGCGGTTTTTGTTCAGCCCTATTTCAAGGTTCAAAACTTAGTGACTCCATTTCCTGGATTTATTTTTAGGTTAGTAGAATGGTTGGTTGAGCTGTTGATGCTAAGATTGCTCATGCAAGTACTGCTTTCTCTGTCGATTGATTTCATGTGAGGTTTCTGGTTTCTGTTTATGCAGGCTGATGGTTGGATTGTGAATACAATTAGTTTACTGGAAAATCCCAATCAAGTTCGCCCGAAGAGATTTTGGGGTGTCTACACAAAGCTCAAAATATTTAACATGACTAATTACAAGAAAGGTGATTCTAATCTGTAATAAATTCTGTTTGCAAAGTATGAACTATGAAGAAGTAAACTTGTTGGAGTGAAAATTTAAATGACATTCTTTTCGCTTACAAAACACGATGGAGTGAATTCCCCATGATATGTTCTGTTGAAGTTCACTTTAGTTAGTGCTTGTTTGGTCCATAATACAATATGTAGTCTAAATTCAACAATTAATTTTAACCAAAAAATTCATGGGATCCACAACTTTTATTAACTTTTCAACCACACATTTCATCAACTTCTTATCAAAATTTGCTAAAAAGCTCTATCAAACAAACTCTTGATGTATATGGTTAAGTGGACTGTTGCTAATGTTCTCATTTATTTCTTTAAATTTTGACAGTGGTATATCTTGATGCTGATACTGTTGTGGTTAAGAACATTGAAGATCTTTTCAAATGTCGGAAATTTTGTGCCAACTTAAAACATTCAGAAAGGCTGAATTCCGGAGTCATGGTGGTTGAACCATCTGCAGAAGTTTTCAATGACATGATGACCAAAGTGACCACTTTGCATTCTTACACTGGAGGTGAAGTACACTGTTATTGTCCATTGCCAATGGTTCTTTTAATGCTAAATAAGGACATAATACTTTTGTCTTGACCTGTCATATTGATATTCTTTGGAATGTTATTGCATGAAATTTACTTTATTTTTTATGTAACTCTTGAAGAATATCAATCCATATAAAATATTACAATTTGAAAGTTGTATAATAACACAAATATAAATAAATCAATGGACTATATTGTCCAAATAATGGACGGCTTGACTAAAATTTGAAGCAAATTGAGTAGTATTAATGGGATGGATGCCATAGTAATTATTAACTGTTCAATGTTGGATTTGTAATGAAGAATTTCTCGTTGTGGTATCAGACAATGGATATTGTATAGTTGTCTAGACACTGATTAGTACTAAGCATAGGACCTTCTACTGTGGTCAAAGTATTTTCAAGACATGATTTTATGTCGAGACATGTCTCAAAGATCGCTTCGTAATTCATTTCACAATAGATGTAGCATATATGGACATGGGATTCATTTGCCAATTGTTCTATATATATGTGCATGGAAGCTGATGCTAAATTAAAGTATTCTTTCCATATAGATTAAGCTATAACTGGAAGCAAATTTTTTTCTTGAAGAATGGTTTACTGGCTTTAAAAAGTTAAGATGTATTTGTGAGTTTTTCTTTTCTATACCAAGTCTCTCACTTTTCCTCGTGGCTCTAACAGGTGACCAAGGGTTTCTCAACTCATATTACTCCGATTTTGCCAATGCACGCCTTTTTGAGCCTGATGCATCTCCAGAGGAGTTGAAGTCTAGACCTGCTCCCCAAATGGAGAGACTTTCCACTTTATATAATGCAGATGTTGGCCTTTACATGCTTGCTAACAAGGTGACATCCCTTACTTCTAATAAGAATAGATCTTTGTTCATTTGCACTATTTATAGTTGTTAAGTAATCTCCAAGTGTACACTCCAAAGGCTGCTGATCAAGGTAGCTTACTAGCTTTACTTAGGGAGGGGTTCCTTTCCTGTACATCCATTGTGTGCATCTATACTTCCTTTATTTATTTTTATTTTTTGTTTAGAGTGAATCAAATCATTGGAGATTAGAGTGAAGTGAGTGCTTCAAGAACTGAGGATGTATACATTGGCTTTGCTGGGAGCTTAGATAGTATTAAACTAAGCAATGGTCTCTGCTCCTGTATATATATCAACTGTCATTTATGTGCAATTATGACATTAAGCCAGAGCCATTTTACTTATTTTATACTCCTGTCAGAATTTAAAGCGCAAAATACATAAGGTGTCAATTTTCCCAAAGTTCGACAAGAAAGTGCACTAAGATTTATGATCACTTTCAAGAATGAATTTCCATCAGTTTATAGACTTTTGTACATTTTAACACACATAACTAGTTTTGAAGTTGTTAAACATGGATATATACCATTTAAGGAAGTTAACCATGAACAAATCTACTAAGCAGGTCTAGTTGGAACCAAAAGGGTGTATTTTTTTTTAAACACATTATTTTTTATGCTGAGAAGGATACAATGCATAAGGGGCTGCCAAATAAATAAATAAAGAGTTTTGGGGCAGATGGATGCTATTGGCTTGTCATCTTGATACAGCAAACTCCTATGACTTTGTGCGAAAAACATGGTAGTCCCATATGTTGTTCTTTGGTCAAAATGGATCCACTCACAGGTTACTAGTCCTCCCCGAGGAGGTTAAATTCCTATTATATCCTCGTTAAATCAAATGGGTGGAAGTTTTACTGCACTAAGGCTATAAATGCCATAGTAACTACCTCCATTAAGATGGTAAATTTGGAGACGTGATATAAATATTTGCATTTGTCTATGTGGAGAGTTAAACGAGCAGATTCTTTGGGGAAGGAGGGATTACTTAATTAAAGAAAAGAAGACCCTTGGTTGTTCCTCTTCGAATGGCCAATATTCTGAATAATTTGATAGTTTTAATCTGGGAGGAACAGATTCTTTACTCTTATAGTTAAGAGGAATGCTTCAGATGAAAGAGTCTGTCTTGAAATGTTGTAAAATCTCTGATCTTTACCATTTTTGATTCCTTGTGGTACTATTTGCAGTGGATGGTGGATGAGGAAGAACTCCGTGTTATTCATTACACGCTTGGCCCTCTTAAACCTTGGGATTGGTGGACATCTTGGCTTGTTAAACCTGTTGATGTCTGGCAGGTATATCATTTCCTTTCTCATTCCATTGTCATAAATTTAGTTTTCTGCTTTTTCTTTCTGTCCGCTTTTCATTTTTATATCTTCCTCATCTTCTACAATGCCTCACCTAAAGTTGTTCTATTCCTTTTGAGCGAGTGCTCTAAATATCCTTTTCTTTTTATTTAAGTTCTGTTTTACCTTTTGACAAGCTTATTGTTGTGTATGTGTTTTTGGGTTGGGAGGGTAAGCTGGAATACTGTGTTTCTTCTGTAGACCATCAAATTGATTTACAGAGCTGAGTTTCACATTCCCACCCCATTGTATGACTTTCTTACGACTGATAAAACTGCAGAATGTGAGAATAAAGCTTGAAGAGACTCTTCCTGGGACTGCAGGTGGCAATAACCCAAATGACAATTTGCTAGTTATATCTCTTTTTATACTTCCGGTTTTGTTCTTGGTTTTCTGTTACTATCGTTCTTTCCTACAGGTTAGCAAATTTAAAATTCTCTCTTAATCAAAATGCTCGCCAACAACGTCATTAACGCTTGTGTCTGAAACTGTTAATTGTATTACAGACAAGATCACTGCTTGATCATATTAGACACCTCTACTACAAGTTGAGGTTTGGAGGTGTCCTTGGTTATTCCTCAGTCACCTCTTCTAACATCAGCTCTAATCAGCAGGTTTGTCTATTCTTCTAGTTTTTCGCATAAATCATGTCTCAACACTTTAAAAACAGGAGCATAATCATCCTGATTTCATATCTACAATTTTATGTTCTTTTCCCTCTTTCTGTTAATGTCTAAGATATGGGATGTCATTAGTCTCTATTCCGTCTTAGACTGTAATATCCATTTTTATGTGTTTTGCCATGGCTATCTTTTTTATGTACCCATTATGCTTTCTGATTTACCAATAATATCAAACAGCATCTTTCCATATATTTCTGACATATTTTCACACGGTGTTCTACTGATACAGTTCCCGAATTTGGCGTACAGCAAAGTGCCTATTTTCCTGGGTGCAGTGTCAGTTGTTGTGTGTTTTATGGCTGCTATAGTGTCCCTTGTGCTTTCACTATCAATTGTCCCTCGGCAAGTAATGCCATGGACTGGTTTTCTTCTTGTGTATGAATGGACGTTCACAATTTTCTTCTTATTGGTTGGAAGTTATCTGCATATAGTCTACCGATGGGGAAAGCTTGTGGCCAATCAATCAGCATCCCTTTCCTTGCATCCTGAATCTGTTGAATATGATTCTGGAAAAGGTACATGCATTACAAGAAACAGAGCTTACCGTTCTTGTTATCTTCAAATGGCAGCATTGTTCATAATCTGTTTGTGTTTTAGGTCATTTCCGACAGATGTCTTATTGTGATGTTGCTACATGGTATTATGGATTAGGGGCAGCATTTCTGGCCTTGGCAACTCCTCTTTTGCCTTCTGTTTTGGGGGTCACTGCTCTATTTTTAAGGTATTCTTCTGTGATTTATGCATCATCTTTTAGTTGCTTGCCATACAGTACATATATCAAACTGTAGAAACTCTGTGGTCTGCATTGTGTCTGATTTTTACCTGTCATTATGTTTGAAGACATTGAATTTTGCCGATTAGATGATGCTGTAGGCCATTAATTTCATCTGTTGTTCTAGGCGTTTGACTTGAGATCAACTCAAGTGTCATTTTTTTGTGTACGAAGTGCAATTGTCCCAATCGTGTATACAAGAAATAAATGGAAATAAGAATTTTGGCATTCAATCTTGTATTTCATGAAATCAAAGAATTTCTTGGAGCTCCACCACATCAACAAACTAAACCTTATTCTTATTCCTAGGGGTGGCAATGGGCGGAGCGGTGTGTAGACGAGCCGAGCCTGATCTGGGCTCGTGATCCACTAGAGGGCTCAGTTCGGCCCATGGTGTGGCTCGTGGGCCTCATGGACCGAGTCGAGCAGCCCGCTAGCACGATCGTTTTTTTTGAAGCAAAATTTTTAAACAACTTGTAAAAATCAAAATGAAAAATCCAAAACACAAGCCGACTCGTGGGGCCATGGCCACAAGTCGGCTCGTATAAAAAATTTAGGGCTTCGCCCAGCTGGACGAGCCCAAGCAGGCCATAGGCCAACCCCACCGGCCTCTCGGCCCGTTTGTCACCCCTACTTATTTCCATAAAATTGGAGTCGGTTATATAAATCTTTTTCTTGGCTCTGTTTAGTTCATCGTTCCTTGTATTAAAAGATTTAATGCGACTATAGTAGGTCATGTTGATAATGATCTACTTATCCCTCTTTTAACTTCTTCTATTGAGATCGCGTTACTCTTGCAATTGAGAGCTTCTATATTCTATGCAAGATATACTCCGACTGCCTGAGTCGTCCTTCTCTTAACTATATCCACAATCTTCATTCTTTGACTTATATTCTCACTTTTTAATTTATCCATTCTGGGGTACTGGCACAATAATAAATTGTATTTTATTTAAGGATTTCGAGATGAAATGAATAACTTGCGAGAAAGGAGAAGAGATTGAATAAAGATATAGATATAATGGCAATGAAGTCCCTACTTTTTCATTGTTGAAGATTAATTCAAACCAACAGCTGAGTTTTTGATTCCAACTGAGGGTCCGTTTGTCACGACTGATGTGAGTAGAGTTTTTGCAAGAAGGGCTTTTAGTAAAAAGTTGTTGGCCGTTTGGTTGTTAATCCAAAGTGTGTTGTGAATATTAAATCGATTGTTTGAGAGCATAAATATAAAAGTACTTTTGTTTTATTACTTGTACAAATATTGCATATTTATTTGCCTACACTTTAATAATTTATTCACAAGTAATATTTATTTCCATCCCACAAAATCTATTAAAATTAATTTGAATTAAATTAGTATGGCATGACATTATTATTTTAGCGCATATCATATTATTTATTCTATGATATATTTTAAAACATCAACATATGACATTTCATACTTCAAATGATACACAATAATAAAAATTAAGATAAAAACATATTTTAAACCTTTCAAAAAGACTCTTTAAATCATACAAATTAATGTTATATTGATGTGTAGAATAATTTGGATATATATGTTATTTTAGCAAATTAATGAGGATAATTTCTTTAATTTAAAAGTCTTATTAAATATAGATATTACTTTCCCGTATAAACTGAATGTAGAACTTTTTGGAAAAGCTTAAAATTTGAACTTTTCTAAAACAGCTTAAAAAAGTTTTTTCTTAGTCAACAAACACTTATGGACTTTAACCAAACATCCATTATTTTTAACCTCCAAGAAGTGCTTTTGAGCAAAAGCCCTCCCAAACACACTGTGAATCCTATTAAGGATTACAAATATATAATAAGTTTCATGAGGAGAAACCCTTTCTCAATTAATGCAAATGAGAACCCTACTAATCAGTTTATGCCTTTTCTTTTCCTTTGTAGGGCTTCTTTCGTGATGGAGATTTAATTTGTTGATAATCTTTAATACTCTAAGAATGAAGCTTTTGAGAGTTTAAATCCTGTAGCTTTCAAATTCCTTTGTTCGTGTTGCAATATTCCAAATAACTCAGTTGCATCTGGAATATAATAGTTCTTGGCCCAAATTTTCTGCAATAAGAAGAATGACAAGATTTGAAATACCATGAAATGGTGTCAAGTGAATGGATCCATAAGTTGATGTTGTATCTTCCATCGATATGAATAGTTGTTGGGAATTATAGTCTTGGACATCCGTTCCTCTATACATTTTGGTATAGTCTGAGTCGGACCAAAAGTTAAGGTTGAAAAAAAAAATTATTATATCGCACCCACCATGCTTCCAGTCTTGTCGAAGGCTCTAATTTTACATTTGCTCGAGATTAGCCACAAGAGACTTAGCAGTGCCATATTTTTCACGCTCGTGTCTACTTGTCACGACCGTAAGGAGTTTTTCCTTTAGTGGCAAAAAAAAAAAACATATACGTATTTTTCTCCATCATCTCTCCTCTACTCTTCAAATTCAATCTCATCAAATCAAATTCTTATAGCCACCTTCTTCTTCATTTGTTATATCATTCTCAAAATTGATTTTTCTCCATCATATCTCCTCAAATCAAATTCTCAAATCCATCTTCTTCTTCATCTGTTATATATTTGAATTGTCATTGAATTTGAATCGTAACCTACGGTCGAATCCACTGCGGAAAAGTGGTATATACTAGTTATATTGTCCTTGACATGCTAGGCAGTCGCAAGCCTATCATGTCTCTCCTATTGGTTTAATTTGTCACCTATCCTTATGGGACGTAACCTGTTGTTTGAACAGTGAGCTCTGGAGAATAGCAAAACAAAGTGATCTGCACAACAGAAAACTGACATATCCCTGCTTACTTCTTTTTAGAATTCAATTTCAATGAAACAATGTCGTTCAAAGAATAAGAGAAAATTTTATCCATTTTATGTGAGGAACTGAGCTGATAAATGAACCAAGGTACTATTATGTGAGGAACTGAGCTGATAAATGAACCAAGGTACTAGAAGCTTGGTTTGAGATCGTTTCACTGTGACTGGTAAGAGATCTGTTTGTTAGACTAATGAGTGAAGCTAGAATTTTAGAATGAGAAGGTTTATCATGCTTCGATCGGCTATTGCTTGGTCGAATAAGCTAATGAATAAGAAGTAATGAAAGTGTACATAGTTATTTGAACTCAACTAAAGCTCATTTTATTAGTTCGTTAGTAAGGTTTAAAAAAGATTTTAAAAGTTGTAACGGAACCAATCCAAGCATAAAGAACCTATTGCTCGAATGAATTGACTTGTCTGCGCTGCAGTAGGGATTCCTAGCAGAACTAATCTGTTTGCTTATGGTCTTGTGATTTATTGGATTGGCTAAAGTCTGCAGGTTTCGGTATGCCTCATTTTTGTCATTATGGGCAAATGCATCTACATTTACTAAAGCTACTCAAGCAGCACATTTAAGATTATCTCATCAAGCAGTTAAACCTAGTTTGACATCCATTTAGGAGTTGTTATGGTATTAAGTCAAAGCTTCAACAACCAATTGCTTGACTTGGCTCTAATCATCCCCAATCCAAGCGTGTAGTGAACGAGTTCTGGATCTTGTAAATTATATTTGGTAATAGAAACACTCTTAGCTTTTACTTAAATTAGGTGTTCAAGTAGGACTCGCTCAAATTGTCCACTCATAGATGAACAGAAGTATTATTCTATGGCATTTTGAAGTCTGTCATGGATTGAACTTTTCATTAAGGGTGGGGAGGTGCAGATGGACTCACATTCTAGTTGCACCATTAACCCCCACTTCTTCCCATGTCAAGATCAAATGAGACTCAAGCAACACATATACAATGGGTTTAAGTTGCCTTTTCATACCCTCAATCACTTCTGTGTATAGTTTCTTGAACTGGATCAGTGCATTACAAGAAATACACAGTTTCTGATTGGATTCTATTTCCATGAAATTTTGTTGATATTTTGACACGTTTCAGTCGTTTAGCTTGACTTGATCTTGCATTTCCTTTCTCCCACATTTAAGTAGGTTTACTTGTGTGTCTATACTTCGTTTGCTATACGACTGGGCAAGATTTTTTGAATCTGTCTAAGATGTCATGTACATGTTAAGTGAACAGTGTTATATTTCATTTCAGTCAATAATACATATATACATGCTTTAACAGGTTAGGTTTGATGGTAATGGGAGGCCTTATTTTGGCATCCTTTATGACATATGCTGCAGAGCACCTTTCAATTAGAACATTTATGAGGGGTTATGAAGACAGGGATGCACAAAGAACCAGGAACATATGTTCTTTCTGTTAGTAGGAGGCTACTTTTCACGTTGTTAGCTAACCGTTATCGGCTGCTATTGTTGTTTTCTCTGTAATTTGTTTTAAACATATTCTTCCCCATAACTTAATTGTAGAATATTGTGGAAATTTTCATAACAATCTTTAGATTACTGTCAGTTTTAATTTATGCTCGTTACAAGCAATTGGGTAGATTTCACCTTGAAACTGACTTGCAAGGGGAGGATGCTAATATGTTTACAAGTCAGCACGTCAAGCCTTTCACAAGCTACGTGGGATGTGGCGGTAGTTACAGTCCACCACCTTCAGAATCGAGGGCTGCCTATTTTCTCAATTGGATGACTCTGTGGAAACAGCCTTCTACTGAGTAGTCCTCTCCAGGTCCTCCATCCCGAATGAGGGTTCGTCCAAGAAGGGGTGGCTGCTGTAATATACTATGATAGGCACTTGGGTAGATGTCATTTTGAAAACCGGCTTGTAAGAGAGGATTACCCAATATGCTTATAGGTTTACATGGCAGATCTTCTAGTCTTTCTGCAATTGGGAACTTGAAGTAGCTGTTGCTATGCGGTTTATTCGGTGAACTACTGATGTTTTACAATTTTTTAATCTATAATTTCTTCTTGCTTTAACATTGTTGTATGTAATGCTGGAATGTTAATGAATCAAATTAGTCGCTAGAAAAGTTTTCTTAATTTATGTTGTACACTTCTCTTCCTTTTGATGGGGAATTTTGTACTTCAATAGAGAGTTTAAATTGTAAAGGCATGCACATTTTTTTAAAGATGCTCGGAGTATTTTTAATATTCATGGATGATGACATTTATTTACATAAACATGATATCCAAATGTTGAGGTATGTTTAGTACGAAATATTAAACAACAATACACAAGTTAATGACTAATATTTTAACTTTTTTTCGTTTTTTCAGTACTATTCAGTCTAGTATATTTTATAACAAATATATCTTATGGTGGACATTTTTAACTAAAAGTACACAAACTCGACAAGGCCAATTCAAACGTAGCTCGGTTTGATTCTATTTCAATTAAAATTTAACTAGCACTGATTCTTATAGTCGAAAACTGAACGTGTTTGGTCCTTGATTTTAGCAACAAAACTAAAATTTTATTCAGTTTTAAAATTATTATTTATAGTCAACTATTCAAATAAATTTATATGAATTTAAATAAATTAATATTTTTTTTCAATTTTCATATTAATCAACAATTTCATTGAAGACACAGTAGTGAAACAAGAAAATTTAGACAAGAGTTTTGGTATTATAGGTTCATTACATGTGTGTGTATTTAAAAGCATAAAAACGATATGGAATAGAGTCGATAGAATTCTTATTGGTACTGATTCTATTCGATTCGATTTGATTTTGATCAGAATTGGATCTTTAAAATTTAAAGATAGTTATTTTGTTCATATTTATTCAAGTTTATTGTTATCACAATTGTTTTTTTAATATTTATTTCAAAGTCAGGAGTCATTATCTACAAGGCCTGCCTTAATTTCAGGGCATTCAAATTGGTCGCATCAAATCTTCTGTCATGACAAAAAATAGAAAATTAGGCATAACCCTTCCTTTATGTTTTTGTATTGGAAGATTAGGTCATTCAGAACTATTTTGAAAAGTTAGGTGTTTTGAAATAAAAAATAATATTCAGATCAAACAAACAAATTCAATGTCACAAAAAACAAAACAATCACTATGCATTTATCAAATTTTCATATCTATACGTCTAATCTTCAGGTCATATTTTCACCTATTTCTCAAATCAGATTCATGTAATTCGCATATTCATTTATCTCCCAAAACACAAAGAATAGAGATAAACACGACAATTGTTAGTCACAATTATTCATAGTCTAAAATGTAGGAATAGTAGTAAATGATCGGGTGACCCGACCAATATATCTAAATAGTCTTTGACGTAATCCGACCATTTTATCTGAATAGTCTTTGTGTAAGGGCCTGCAACTTTACATAGCCCCCTGACACTACTTGCAATCGCAACTTTCCAACTTCGACTATACTTTGTAAATATTAGTTTCAGTTGTTAGTTATTTTCATTTGTAATATTTTATTTCAGTTGTAAAAGAACTCTGTTATTTGTAAATATTTATTATGATTCCTCAACTTTTAAACGTCTACTCCTGTAACTTATGTTTTTCTTATTTAAGCTATTATAGAAGATAGTTGGTATTCAAAATCTTGTCAAGTTCACTGGTGTTCACCCCTGCACCAACTATTGTAATTTTCTATTTTCAACAATCAATGAACAAACTATTTTCAATGCATTCAAATCTTCTATTGCAAATCTTTCTTTAAATTTTCTTTCATTAGTGAATCGATCGAGAATAGGAAAAAGGTAGTCTATAAGAGTTGGCTGCTGTCGCACGGTGTCCCTATATGTGCTAGAAAGAAAGGCGCCCCGTGATAGTTGGTATTAGAGTTGCGGCTAACGACCTTTGAGAAGAAAGCAATGGATCCAAATGCATCACATACCACTGAGATGGTGGATCACAAACAGTAAACAACACCTGGATGCGCTCGATGGGAAAATTATTAGGTTATGCGACGTTGTTTGAGTCCCTTGAGGAAAAGGTCGAGACAGCAGAGACGGACATCCGCGAATTAAACATCCAGCTGTATGAGAGCCGAATGATTTGCACTGCGATGAGTGATGGTGTTGCAATCCTTCCCAATCTACGGGAAGAAATGGAAGCCATTGGACTTCAATTGCAAATAC
The DNA here is from genome assembly GCA_023638005.1 of Forsythia suspensa. NCBI lineage: Eukaryota > Viridiplantae > Streptophyta > Magnoliopsida > Lamiales > Oleaceae > Forsythia > Forsythia suspensa. The sequence continues at coordinate 35,566,638 of CM042666.1, forward strand.
TTCAGCGGTTAGTTGGCAATGGGCAAGCTCCTGCACAAGAGTATGCACTTAGGCTCAAAATTTCGAATCTGCGCACTTATGGTGGGGCGCGCAACAAGAAGGAAGTTAGAACTTCTTGTTTGACATGAAACAATATTTTCTTGCCGCTAATATTGAAGATGTGGCAAGAAGGTTGATAACAGCTACCATGTATCTAAGTAGAGATGCAAAACTATGGTGGCGGACAAAATATCTTTGCTATTCGAAGCCAACAGGATCGAGATGATGGATGAGATCTCTTTAAAGAAGCCATCAGAACACAAATTTTTCTAGAAAATGTCGAATATTAGTCCTGATGGGCATTACGAGAACTAAAAATCCGGCTCCATTCAGGATTACGTGAAAACCTTTTCAGGGCATATGGTGGACATCCGAGACATGTCTGAAAATGACAAGCTCTTCACTTTCATGGAAGGATTGAAACCATAGGCGAGAACCGAACTCCAAAGACAAAAGGTGGCTGATGTAAGCACGGTAGTAGGAGCTGGCGAATACTTGATGGACTATCAATAAGAACCCAGAAATGAGGGGTTGAAAGTAAATAGCCAATCCCGAGGGGGGAGAGGAAAATAGACCCTTAAAGCCCACATCAAACTCAAATGGGAGAGAACACTACTCTCACCATAAGGGAGGCCATCAGGACAACTATCAGGGTAGCATTCAGGGCGGCCTGGAATAAAGAGAAGGCGCTAGAGAGCAAATCAAATGCTACTCCTAGAAATGATGGTTGCTTTTTATGCAGTTGGCTTCACCGGGTGAAGGATATTACCTGTAAAAATAATTTGTGAAGGCATTGAGCCAATTGACAAGTGGAGCATCGATTTCGAAGCAATACGTTTCATAGGCCAGTAGTTATTGCGAGTCCAATTCCGAGGAGGACGAGGACGTCATTGGAGAATTCTCGCACCGGTGTAGCACAATATCGCACTAGGTGACTGAAAAGGACGATGTATCCCTGAAAAAGTTGGAAAAGAAGAGCCAAAACCTCGTGTTTGTAGGGCTAAAGGCTTAATGTACATTAATGTGAAGATCAATGAGAAACCAATCAAGGCTATGTAGATATCGGTGCCACTCACAACTACCTTGCAAGTCTCAAAGCAGAGCGCCTCGGGCTTGTGTTGGAGAAAAGTAGTGGAAAGGTCAAGACAATCAACTCAGTTGCTCAACCGATTGCCAGAGTAGCCAAGTCTGTACTCAATAAAGTTGGTCCTTTCGAATAGAGGACTACTTTTTTTGCAGTTCAGATGGATGACTTCAAGCTGATTTTGAGATTGGAGTTTCTTTGGGATAAGAAGACAGCATTGTTGCCATTTTCTGATTCCTTGATAATGATAGGGAGCAAGCACTGGTGTAGCACCGGTGTAGCACAATATCGCACTAGGTGACTGAAAATGACGATGTATTCCTGCAAAAGTTGGAAAAGAAGAGCCAAAACCTCGTGTTTGTAGACCTAAAGGCTTAATGTACATTAATGTGAAGATCAATGGGAAACCAATCTAGGACATGTAGATATTGGAGCCACTCATAACTACCTTGCAAGTCTTGAAACAAAGCGCCTCGGGCTTGTGCTGGAGAAAAGTAGTGGAAAGGTCAAGGCAATCAACTCAGTTACTCAACCAATTGCCAAAGTAGCCAAGTCCGTGCTCATTAAAGTTGGTCCTTTCGAATGGAGGACTAATTTTTCTGCAATTTAGATGGATGACTTCAAGCTGATTTTGAGATTGAAGTTTCTTTGGGATACGAAGACAGCAGTGTTGCCATTTTCTGATTCCATGATGATAGGGAGCAAACACTATGGCCCTAGGGATGGCAACGGGGCGAAGCAGTTTTTTGCCTTGTTTACTACCCCGTTAACGTTTTTTTACTCTTAACTGTGAAAAAAATGCAAATCAAGGGATTGTGATGTAGTGGCTATGATTTGTAGATTAATATGGCCCATTCCAGCACCCCAGGTTCAACTCTTTTTAGTCTCATTTCAGCAAAATAGTTTTTAAAATTTTTAGAATTTTGAAAAAAAAAAAAATCGTGAGTTAGGACGGGGCGGGGTTGTCTCCCCATACCATACTTGCCCCGGGATAACTTTTTCCATCTTGAATACCTGATTGTTCGGGGCAGGGCAATCCTAAACAAGGTGGGATGCAGGGCGCGGGTCATTTTGCCATCTCTAGACCCTACGCTAGTTGGAAAAATAGGTGAAAAAAACATCTCAGTCATGCAATTCAGTAAGGGTTTGGAGCGGAATGAGCCATCATTTATGTGTACTCTTCGACTGGAAGAGATTGATGAAGTAATTGGCCCTATCCCAAAATCTGTTAGAAGGCTTCTACTGGAATTTGAAGATGTCTTGCCGGAGGAATTGCCAAGGAGATTGTTGTCAATGAGGGCTATTGATAATGAAATAGAGCTTATACCATGTGCCAAGCCTTCTGCTAAGGCATCCTACCGCATGGCTCAACCTAGAGGAGCTTAGGAAGCAATTGGCTGAAATGCTGGACAATAGGATTATCGTACCTGGGAAATTACCATATGGAGCTCCAATGCTATTTCAGAAAAGGCTGATGGTTCTCTTTCGATATGCTATGACTATTGAGCCTTGAACAAATCACAGTGAAAAACAGTTACCCGATTTCGCTAGTGGTAGATTGCTTCTACCGTTTGAGCAGGGTGAAGTACTACAAGAAGATTAATCTAAGGTCTGATACTGGCAAGTTCAGATCAAAGAAGGGAATGAAGCGAAGACTATAGTGGTAACTTGGTATGAAGCATTCGAATTAAAAGTTATGCTTTTTGGCTTGACAAATGCTCTAGCAACGTTGTGCATCATTGATGAATCAGGTACTTCACATGTTTTTAGAAGACTTCGTGGTGGTGTACTTAGACGACATCGTAATTTACAGTGAGACTCTGGAAGAGCATGTGCAACATGTGAGAAAATTTCTTATTCGACTACGAGAGAATGAACTTTATACAAAACCATCGAAGTGCTCATTTGCCCAGACCTCAATCAAGCTTTTTATGTCACATTATTGAGCAAGGAAAAGTCCGCATGGATAAGAAGAAGGTTAAGGCTATCAAATATTGGCAACTGCCAAGGACGCACATATGATGTACGCTCGTTCTTCGGGTTGGCCAACTACTAACGGAGATTTGTGAAAAGATATTCAGAAATCGCACTACCGCTAACCAAATTAACAAAGAAGGAAAAAGCTTGGGAGTGGTCGGCACAATGCCATGCTGTTTTTGAGAAACTGAAGGAATCTATATGGACAGATCTGGTGTTGGCCTTACTAGACATGGCCAAATCTTTTGAAGTGCAGACAGTTTTCATCAGATTTTGCTCTTGGGGGAGTCCTAATGCAAGAAGGGCATCCGGTGGCGTATGAGAGTCGAAAGCTGAATAATGCAGAGCGCCGTTACTCAGCACATAAAAATGAGTTGTTGGCAATAGTCCATTGCCTCAGAGTATGGCGTCACTATCTGCTTGGACCTCCTTTAATTGTGAAGACAGACAACACTACTATGAGTCACTTCATGTCACAACCGAAACTTTCGATCAAACAAACTCGTTGGCAGGAACTTCTTTCAGAGTTCAACTTTGTACTAGAGTATCGTGCTTGATCCAGCAATCATGTAGCAGATGCACTCAAACGGCGGGCTAACTTGGTTGTTATCTGCTCAATGGCCACTCTTTCAGGGAGTGATGTTACTACAACTACAAGAGACCGAATACAGAGCACTTTTTGAGAAGGACCTGCAACACATTATTTTGTCGACCTCATCAAGTAGGAAAAACTCGACAGTTCTGGATAGATGAGGGACTATTGAAGACAAAAAGAAACCGCTTCTATGTATCAAAAGGTGAAGATATGAGGAAATCCTTAATCACGAAATGCCACGACACGCTTTGGGCGGGACATCAGGGAGATGAATGCACTTCTGCGCTGTTGTAGCGTGCTTAATATTGGCCGCAAATGAGGGGTGACATTACTATTTATGTGAAAACTTATTTGGTTTGTCAATAGGATATGCCAGATCATCATAAAAATGCGGGCTTACTAGAGCCACTTTCTATTCCAAGTGGACCATTTGAGAGTGTATCGATGGACTATATTGTTAGCTTGCCAAATATTGGAGATCTTGGCACTATTATCGTTGTAGTGGACCGTTTATCAAAATATGTAACATTTATCACAGCACCTAGGTATATATCTGCTAAAGAGACCACTCGCTTCTTCTTCAAGCACACTGTCAAATACTGGGGGCTGCCTAAAGATATAGTCAGTGATCGTGACCCTCGATTCACCGACACATTTTGGACTAAGTTGTTCAAACTTCTTGGTTCAAATTTGAGTATAAGGTTTTGTTTTCACCCACAATCTGACAAACAGATGGAGCGATTTAATTCTATGCTGGTAGAATATCTTCAGCACTTTATCTCAACTTCGCAGAAAAATTGGGTGAAACTTTTGGATGCGGCTCATATTTGTTTCAATGCTCAAAAGAGCTTTTCTACCAATAAGAGTCTTTTTGAGATTGTTATTGGCCAGCAACTGTTACTCCCTCATACTATGGATATTGATCTGAGTACCAAGTCTCATCAAGCTAAGAGATTCTCTCAAGAATGGAATGAAACATCGAAATTGCTCGGAGTTATCTTAAGAAAGACAGAAACGGTACAAAAAGGCGGCTCATCAGAAATGTCGTTTCCTAGAATTCAACGTGGGAGATCTGGTGTTGGTGAAACTTCCCAATAAATACTATTATAAGACAATAAAAGGGAAAAATTCTCGATTTATGCCAAAATATATCTGGCCATTACCCACCATGAAGCGGATTGAAAAAGTCGCCTCCAGAATATAACTTTCTTCATGGTGCAAAACCCACAATGTCTTTCTTATTAGTGCACTCAAGCAATATTTTGCAGATAAGGAGGACGCATTCAGAAATAAGCTAAAGTGACTTGAATTTGAATTGAAAAAAACAGGTAAGAGGATTACTGAAGCTATTATTGATCACCGAGTTACCGGACTTCCAAGAAAGATCATCAAAAGTACTTAGTTAAATAGATAGGATACAGCAGTGAGGAGAATACTTGGAAAAGAGTTAAAGACCTTGGAGCCTTCAAACCCCAACATGAAGAATATCATCCAATGATGGCGCCGAGGACATATCCAAATCAAATAGAGGAGAATGCCCGCAGCTATACTTAGCTCCCTGACACCACTTGCAGCCGTAGTTGCCCAACTTCGACCGTACTTTGTAAATTTAGTTTCCGTTGTTAGTTCTTTTTATTTGTAATAGTTTGTTTTAGTTGTAAAAGAACTCTGTTATTTGTAAATGTTTATTATGATTCCTCAGCTTTTAAACGTCTACTCATGCGTTAGTATTTGAAATCTTGTCAAGCTCACTGATGTTCACCCCCTGCACCAGCTATTTTAATTTTCTAAACGAGCTATTTTCAATGCATTCAAATTTTCTATTGCAAAGATTTCTTTAAATTGTCTTTTATTATTGAATCGATCGAGAGCAGACGGAAGGTAGTCTAACAAAGTAGACTACTCCCCCACGGTACTCTTTTCTGCTAAAAAAAAAAAAAACGCCCTGTGATACTTTGACCCATTTATCAGTATTAAAACCCTATACACACACACACACACACACACACACACACAAAACAAATCACCTAATATACCATGTCCTCCCCCCACTTATTCCGATTTCATACATATCAAATTCATTTATGTAACTTATACATAACTTGCGAAAATGAAGCTTTCAAATTTCACTATTTTGCAAAGAATTTCGCATCTCGTTGATCTACAAAAATATGTTCAAATAAGTGTAGGAAGTCTCATTTCAAGATTTGAATCTAAATAATCTCAATTTTTGTATAATGTGTAGTTGTTCTTCTTCTTTTAATTTATAATAAAAATTATAGATTTTATTGTATAAATCATGATAATATTCTTTTGAGTATGAATATGTGATATTTGTTTTAAATTTCAGTAAATTTAAGTCCATTTGTAAAATAATGAGTTTGGTTAATTGAAAAACAAGTTTAGCAGACACAAACAGACTAGGTTAGTTAGAATATGTCCGTTAATCGACTTTAACAGACCAAATCCTAATAGACATTATCGACGAGAGTATTTAAGTCTTTTTATACAAAAGAAGCATTAGCAACTTAAAATTTATAAGTTAGACTCTCTGCCTATTTGAAATATTCGACTCGGCCTTTTAGCCGATGCGATCGTTTAAAATAGATGTTGGTAAGATTTTCTTACGTGGCAGTGTCATTATATTTACAATTTAAAGTCCCATTAAACTAATCAAAAGTTAAAATGATTAACAAATTCTCAATTACAATCTACCTTAATAAAACAAACGTTGTGTCAACATCTCCATTCCAACAAGGACAAAAAGAAGACCACAAGTTATACGACAATATTAGGGAATGTTACTTAAGTAAGAGGTCACAATTTAAGAAAATACGGCTAATTTGAATATGACGTTATCATTAATTTATATTAAAAAAAAAAACTCACGATTCAACTGTCAATCATTTCAAAAGATTCAAAAATATGCGAATGTAATTTAGGAGTCACGTTGGATAAAGTCATACTAACATTGAAATTTCACTTTCTAGTCTTAAATAATGAAATCTTTATCATAGATGAAATTCAATCCTATTTCTTCAAACTTTCAATTTTTTGAATTGGGTAGTCGCGGGCAATGGAACATATGTTTGACGTGAGTATTGCAATCAATGGAAAAGGAATACAATTTTCACAGTCCTATCTTATAAAAAATGTAAATTTTAACAAGATTGTAGGATTGTATATTAGAAAGAGAAATTTTAAATCTAATCACATTAAATATTCATCACTTTTCAAGTTTATTTTTTCTTATAGTCTTTAAATATACGAAAATCCAAACATTACATTTTATCTAGTTTCGGACTTCCACTCCCATGGTCTTTTGCGGTGGAGCATATAATGCAGGTATGCGTTGGCATAAGATCCTGTAGGGCTTGGGTCGCTCGTCTTTCGGCTAGGCATTATGTTGAGGATGCAGTTGGGTGGCCCCTCCGCAGGGGTACCTGCTTCGGCTGATCGCTCATTGGCTGTTGACAAATTGATTGTAGTCGATGATGAATTTTACAATTAAGAAAAGATTTACAAACCAAGAATCTGTTCTTACCAGAATTTGTTGGAGATAATGTAAAGTCTCGAACTTTGAAATTGCTTTTTCATAGCAAGGATTTCCTTTTCGTTAATGTGCACGATTAATCGAATATGATTATTCATCATCAGAATCCTCTGATTATGAGTAATAAAAATATAACAAAAAACCATATAAAAAGAAATTCTTTAGGAAAAAGAAATTCTTTAAAAAGTACACTAAACCTAAAAAAGGAAAAATTGAAGATAAGAAAAAATTTTGTCCTCAAAAGAAAAAGAATTGCAGATGTTGGCTCTGCAATGAATCAGGACACTATGCAAATGAGTGCCCTGCAAGAATTGGAAATGAAGACCGTGTCAAACTGTTAAAAACTTTTGAAAAACAAGGTTTTTATCCAGTTGAAGATCATAATGATACATATAGAGACTAAAATAATTCTCTAAATTAAATGTATAAAGGTTACACATTCTACAATTATTCATTTGTTATTTAATGTAAACATGGCTTTGATACCAGTTTTTAAACAGATTTTTAAACACATTAATACACATGCTATAAATGTATTTAAACTGCGGAAAAGATCGAAAATTTAACAATTAATTTAAATGTATACATTGGATACCAAATTAAATATCTTGTAAAATAAACCAAGCATTAATCTCAAAAGCCTTATCAGATTTTGTTGTTGCTCTTTTATATTTTCTCGCCTAACTCCGAGCTCCTTGTGCACGTACACGCTACAACGGCCACCTGCCTCTTGGTGTAATGGCTTATAGGAAACGAGTTTCGTCCCGTAATATATAAAAGAGTATGTGAATCTAAAACATAGTTTTATTATCACATGGCTTAAAGAGAAAAGTCTCTTTAGCTTATTTAATTACAAAGGTTTGATCTAACTGGATCTAATGTATCAATGTAAATTTAGTTACAATACATTGTGTAGGCTAAAATTTTTACAAAGAAAAATCTTCTTGAGTGAAGGTGTCTTTGATGTCTCAATGTCTCGAATGAGCTTCCTTAAATAGGCAACCAAAAGATGCTCCATTATTTACCTTACGCCACCGTGTGGTTTTCTTTTTCAAAAGGTATTTTGTTTCTTTCTGCATTTTCTTCCTTTTATCCCGTGATTGCACAGTAAAGGAATCTGCTTTTTACTGTAGATGAATAGTGATTTTGACTTTTCTTGTGTGCAAGACAAAGATTTTTGTCGAGATGTGAAAATTTTTGACAAAGGATTTATTCCTCACTGTCTGCATCTGTCGCCACTTTTGAAATTTGAAAATTCATGGATTCCATGACAGATTTTTGCAGAATTTGGATGTATGTATAGGACTGTGGCACACGTTTCACCGGGAAACATCGGGCCGAAATGTATTTCGTGATCTTACTCGAGTGGTAAGCAATCACAACGTACGTCTTTTTGCCTTTTCTCAATTCGAGAACATTCATCTTCCACAAAATTCTCAATATCATCAAGATGAATTTCTTTTTCTTTTTCTTTTTCTTTTCCTTTGTTTTTTGTATCTTTGTTTTTGAAATTTGCAATTATGGTATTATCCTAAACTGGATTTAAGAGCTTCGCATAAATGACCATTATATTCCGGGGTGGTGTTAAACAAGTTGTAATTTTTTTTTTCAAAATTACAAATAATTTTGACAGCTTCAGAAGAAATGGGGACACCGGTTTTGCTTGTCACCAAAATGTATTTTGAATGAAAGTTTACTTTGGTTTCGGATTCACCACTGAATGTTTTTAAAGATGTCACAATTCTTTGAAATGATAAGATCTCCAATCTTCTAATATTAGTTCACTAACACTAGAATATTGTCCTTCTTTTGGTTTGTCAAGATACACTTGTTGGGAAGTTTTAATTTGGATATGGTGATATCCTTTGTATAAAACATTGTTTTCATTCCAAAAAGGTATGGTCTTCATTAAATTTCAAAATGATTTGTAGTTCGTGATTTTTGACAACATATTTTTTGAAATCAATTAAGCATCAGAAAAGTTTTGGATCTATTAAGGATAATTTCCTAAAATCGTGGACTAGGAATCATCATCTTAATTAGACCACAATAAAATGCATTTCTAACGAATGTGGGTTCGGCTCCTTCAAAAAGATGAACCGACCAAATTTCTTTTCAAACGTGCAATGTAAGTTTGTTCAGAGCGTAATCACAAATGACTCGCTTCACCTTCAAGAGAAAGAAAGTCTTGAAGTGCAATGTCGAAAAGGGTTGCACTTTCTTTGTTTTGGGTTTTTCCTAGACTTTTGAATCTGTCAGAAAATTTTCTTGGGCCGGTTTGGACAAATTTCTTTGTAGGAGAAATTTCAATCTTTGATTTTCGAAATTGGAAAAGTAGGCATTCTTGGCCTAGAACGGATGTCTTTCTCGGAAAAGTTGGGGTCTCGAGATAATTGGGAATGATCAATGAGATGTTTGTAAGGTGAAGGATTTGATCATTTGTTTTATGGATTTCAAGAAGAGTCGTTTGGGCTTCAATGAATGCTTTAAAGCTTTTGTGTTTGTATGGTTTGTTTTGACAAGTGGTTCAACTTGCTCCCATTAGTGTAAAACCACGGTTTGGGCCATCAAAGATGACATAGAATTTTTACCGTGCATTGAAGTGCCAAATCCTACAAGAGGAGTACTGTCTTTTTGTTGGAGATTCGAAACTGGATTTTGAATATCCACTGGCTCTTGCGAGCTTGTTTCAAATGTATCATTCACAATTTGAGGTAATGTATCATTGGTTTCATTACTCTTGGTAATGTCGCCTTTTAATCTCTTTTTCAAGTTTGAGATTTTTTTCTTAATTACCTGTATTTCCATTTCTTTGATTTCCAGTTGTTCTTCAAGGTCTTCTAACTGCTTGTTAATGTCTGACATTTTAACTGCACAAATGCAATTCACGTGTTAATGAATCAGCAAGATAATTATCTTTGCTTTTAATAATTTCAATGTCAAAATCATAATGGCTAAACCACATTTGCCATCTGATTAATCTACCTTGTTTGTAGTCAGGATGAATTTTACAATTAAGAAAAGATTTACAAACTGAAGAATCTGTTCTTACCAGGAATTTGTTGGAGATAATGTAATGTCTGAACTTTGAAATTGCTTTTTTCATAGCAAGGATTTCCTTTTCGTTAATGTGATAGTTTTTTTCTGAATCTGTAAAAGTTCCAGAGGAGTAATTACATAGTTTTTCTTCTTCTTCAGAAAAACTGTTTTTGGCTTTTAATACTCTCCCCCAAAAATCTTGGGAAGCATCAGTTTCAATAATCATTTTATCAGCTGGTAAAGGATGATAAAGAGATGGAAGATTTTTGATTTAATCTTTTGAATGTAAAGACTATCTTCTTTAGTTCATTGGCTGTTGACAAATTGCTCCGAAAGTGTGGAAGGAATTCCACATTTCCTTTTATTTATTTATCTTTGGATAACCCATAAGTTAAATTATATTCTCCATGTGAGTTCACAATAGTGACTTTTTCAATTCAAACAAAAATTCAATAATAATAATCTTAGGCTTGATTTAGTATTAATGTACTTTTAAAAAATCAGTTATAAGAAGAATTAAATAAGTGTTAGATAAACTATTATTTTAAATTTGTTGCATATTACAAAATTAATATTTGAGCGTTTGATAAACAAAAGTGATTTATTGATGTGGCTATATAAATTTACTAATTTAGACATTGATTATAATAATATTCTATTGTATTATTACATGAATAGTATTGTAGAATTTATTTTTACTTTTATAACAATATATAATATTATCAAATATTTTTCAAAACAATGCATTCACAATAATTATTTTAAAATAAAAATAATAAACATCTACTAAATCTCAAAATTAATAAAATTTACAAAATAAAAGTATAGTTATATAGTACAAAAATAAAATAAATTTAAATTTAAATTATTCACGGAGATGCATTATAATTATAATACTAATAAACTTAGGACATAATTAGAGTTAGATTTAGTATTTTAATAACAGATAAGTAGAAAAGTTAAAAGCAGAATATGATAAGCTACAATTTTGCTCCTTCTCAAAATCTGTTGGCATATTATACAGATTCTTTTATAATTATTTTTTTAAAATTTATCAAACACCTAAAACAATTACTGATCGTCTAAAAATCAGAAATTAGACTCTAAAATCAATCTCAAACGACACTTAATTTAGTTTATATTTTCCTAAAATCCTGATTGCAATGTGACCTATTAACACTAGTACTCTTATTAACTTACATAAATTGAGATGACTCATAACTGAAATGACTCTACTAACACCAGTACTTTAAAATTGTACAAATTCGCCGAAGCCACCACCATCTCCTCCGCTCTTGAATATGTCATTTAGCCACCCTAGACCCATAGTTCGCTCAATGTGATCGGAATTGAGTAATTTCTGCATATGTTCGTTTTACAGGATTGGCAATAATTATCCAATATAATTAATAAAAATTAATACAATAATTAATGTTGTTGTGTATTGTATAAATCTTGTCAAATAAGTGACCAATATTAAATTTGAACCATATATATTCAGTTGTTTCAAATTTTAATAAATAGTTTAGAAATAAATGATTGTGTTGAACATATTTACATTATTACAAACTTAGAACTTGTTCAGTGTGGTTTTTTTGGACAAAAATGGTTTTTTTTTTGTCACTATTGTTGACTTTTCAAAGCAAACGGTGTCTGAAATGATCAAATTGTCTTTAATCAACACACCATTTGGTTTGAAAAGTCAACAATAGTGGTAAAAAAAAACCATTTTGACTCAAAAAAATTATACCGAACAAGCTCTTAATATAATATATACTAAATTTATGATGATTTTAAAACTTATAATGTTATTACTATAATAAGCATTAATATTAAAAATAATTAAACATTTAATACCTGCCTACCTTAAAATAAATTTAGCAGTCCTGAACTGAATCTCTCTCTCTCTCTCTCTCTCTCTCTCTCTCTCTCTCTCTCTCTATTTAAATCCAACGAGGAATATTCCTCGTATTCTCCGAATTCCTCTCTTTCTCTCTTAAATAAACCTCAAAACACTCCAATTCTCCTGAAAAACACACACAAAATCACCAAATAAAAGAGAAAGAATCAAGTAGAGAATTGCCATATAATGTGCAGAAGTTTAAATAACGATTACCAATTGTGTGAAGAGCTCGGCCGTGGCAGGTTTGGTGTCGTCTACCGCTGCTTCTCCGCCGCTACTGGAGAGTCCTTCGCCTGTAAGTCCATTGACAAGCATGCACTTTCTGACGATACCACCGACCGGGAATGCCTCGAAAAAGAGCCTAAGATTCTTCAACTTCTATCGGGTTGTCCCAGCATTGTCCGTTTGTACAGATTCTATGAGGATGATGATTCTCTACACATGGTGACCGATTTGAGCAACGGCGGGAATTTGTTCGATCGGCTGTCGTCCGGGACTTCGTTCTCGGAGGCGGAGGCGGCACTGATATTGAAGCAATTGATCGTTGCGATTAGTTATTGCCATCGATTGGGGATTGCTCATAGAGATATCAAGCCGGATAATATTCTGTTCGATTCGCAAGGGAGGTTGAAGCTGGCGGATTTCGGATCAGCCGATTGGTTTGCGGTTTCAGAGGATGGGACAATGAGAGGGGTGGTGGGTACACCGTACTACATTGCGCCTGAGGTGCTGATGGGAGGGGAGTACAACGAGAAGGTGGATGTGTGGAGTGCCGGAGTGATTCTGTACATTATGCTCGCCGGCGCACCGCCGTTTTACGGGGATAGTCCAGCGGAGATATTTGAGTCGGTGTTAAGGGGGAGTTTGAGGTTTCCTCCGACAATTTTCCGTTCGGCTTCGTCTGAGGCTAAGGATCTGTTGAGGAAAATGATTTGTAGGGATGTCTTGAGGCGGTTTTCTGCCGATCAAGTCCTAAGTAAGTGTCTCTCTCATCTATATTTATGAAATCTATATTTATGAAAATTGTGTCCGTGTTCTAATAAATAAATATTGTTCTTGATAAAATACTCAATAGAGTCGTATTAGAATTGGACTTAGCTCTTTATTTATTTTATGATATTAATATTGTTACATTGGATAAGAATTTTACGGGCGAAGTTTTTGTTCGTAAGTAGTTTTTTGTTGTAAATTGGCAGGGCATCCATGGATCATCAATGTAAGAGAAACCCAGGTCAATGACTGATGATATAACCGATGAAATTTAGTCACCAAGACTGATGTACATACACCGGAACCAGACAATCGTGTGAGAAGAAGAAAGAAGGTGGACTACATATATCTTTGCTACTTAGAAGCTAATTGCTTTTCCCTTCTTCTCCTGTATAGTATAGGTGTGGAGCTGAGAGTGAGAAAAACTGAGGCAATTCTTTTAATGTTAATGGTGGAAGAGTAAATTTAAAATCAACTTTTGAAATTTTAGATTATTATTATTGTAACTTTCAACATTTGTAAAACAAATTAGTTCTTAATTATTGCATATAGAAAGCTACTGACCTAAGGCCCTTAGAATCAAAAGGCCGGCTCCACATGCAATTTGGAGTTCTGGAATTCGAGATTTGAGGGAGTGAAATTAAAAAGTGTTTATTTGGGATAGTCAAAAAATTTCAAAACAAGGGCCCACCTTCTCGTGTGAAACCAAAAGTCTACAAAAGTTTTCAAAAAAACCCTTGAATGGTCAATTATTATGTATCTTTGATAAGTACAATTTTGTAGTTATCCGAAATACACAAAAAAGACGAATTATGAAGATTTTATTTATTTTCGCTTTAATGGCGTGTTGTTTTCTTATTATTTTAGGAAATAATCAAATTCAAGTGTCAATCGGACGAAAAGACGAAAAGGGAGCAAATAGAAGAACAAAGGGATTCAATTGAACATATAAATAGACTTCAGGGGCTTGACATGCAAATACCAAAGAAATGTACGCACGAAATCAAGAAAACTAACCATGCGATCGCATGGTTAGTAATATCTGCGATCGCAAGGTGCCAAAATAAACTGCAGAATATAAATTGATTGAACCATGCGATCGCAAGGCTCTGAACCATGCGATCGCATGGGTAAGACGCGCAACAACAGCGATTCACGATGGGATTAAAACTCTACTAAGTCTAGGATACATCAACTACCTAATTCACGTCTTGGAGGGTTTTGAGAGGTATAAAAAAGGCAGATAATAGCCATAACAGATAGACGAATTTTGGGAGAACAAGATACAATTGAAGAATCGAAGATCAAGGCACGTGATTGAAGATTCTTGAGCCGGGATCACGGGTTTTATTTACTTTTTGTTTTTCTTTCTCCGGATCATGATGAACTCAATTATTGTAATAATTAACGAAATCATGTCCGGCTAAATTTACTTTTTCTAGGATGAATGATGAAACCTCATGTTTTTAATTAATTAGAAGTTTTTCATTTTAGTAGATAATTGCTTCTTGTTGATTATTCTTTATTTAGTATATTTAATATTTTAATGCCCGACCACCATTAGAATATTCTGTGATCTATATTGAAGTCGAGAGATTCAATATAGACTTAGCTCATGGTATTGAATAACATAGGGATCAATAATAGATAGAAATTATTATTATGCTCTATGAAATTCAGTTATGTGTTCTTGTAATTGAAATGCATATTTTTATGTTCGAAACCTGATTAGAGATAATTAGGTTCGCATATCGATATAGAATTGATTAACCATCGAGAGAGACTTTTGATTATTGTAGGATCACCGATTTTCAATCTAGGGTAATTAACTGCTAAAGGGATTGACGAATAATTAATTATAGAACGTGTAGGTGGATTCACAAATCCTAGTGTTAGTAAAAACTCGAATTCGTTCTCATCATTTAAGGTTGCTTATTGATATTTTAAATTTAATTAAAATAGTTAAACTAGTTTTAGAATCACAATCCAAAATCAAATCTATGTTTTTCATATTGTTAGAAGTTGAATTACAAATTAAATTAATCAAATTGATATCTAGTCCTCGTGGGTTCGACACTCTACACATCAAGATATTACTTGTAAACGAACCGTACACTTCTTTGATTGAAATCGCACAACAAGTTTTTGGGCGCCGTTCTTGCGGGACTAGTTTTATTAATTGCTACGTTAATTTATAATTTAGCTTTTAACAATTCTTTTTAGTATTATTTATTTTATTTTATTTTTAGTTTTATATTTGTTCTAAATTCGTTTGTCTTCTTGTTGATTTCCAACTTTGTGTTCAGTGTTAAGTGTGTATGCACCGCATAAAGGATCTTGATCTATTTGATTTGGACCCGAGAAATTGAACGGAGCTTTCACCAACTACAACTACAACATGAAAAAACGAGAAAAGAAAAGACAAAAAAAAACACAATGGCGGACCACCAAGTACATGATCAATTACTTGTAGGTGTGATAAATCATCAAGCACCAATAACTCGACTAGTTGAAGTTAGTGAACGAGATATTCTTATGGGTGAATATATGATGCCACCGATTGTTGAGAATCGGTCCAGCATAGTCTATCCGCCTTATGGACACGATAACTTCCAGTTGAGACCAAATGTGATGAATTTGTTCTTGAATAATCTGCCGTTCTATGAGATGACAGATGAAAATCCTCACTACCATATTTCTCACTTTGATGAATACTATGGAAATTTCAAATACCACGGTGTTAATGAAGAGGCACTTAAGATGAGGCTATTTCCACACACACTGAAGGATAAAGCTAGAGAATGGTTAGATTCTCTACTGTCTGGAAGCGTTAGTACATGGATAGATCTGATTCAGAAATTCACACTGAAATATTTCCTTCCTAGGCGAGTAAACAGACTGAAGTATGAAATTTCCAATTTCCAACAATCTGAGTTGGAAAACTTTCACGAGGCATGGGAAAGATTCAAACAACTGCTCCGAAAGTGTCCAAGTCATGGTTTCTCTTTAGCAGCTCAGAATCATTATTTCTACTCTGGACTAGCTCCAACCAATCGTTCTTGAGAGATTACTCAGAGCGGTGGGCTCTATCCAAAATAGATCCGATGGAGACCTTTACGATCTATATAAAACTATGAGTGAACAGTTCATTATGTGGCCAGAAAGAGGATTGCAGAAGAAAGCAACAAGATTACATGAAGTGGACATCAATTCGCTTTTACTGGTGAAAATCGATGCATTGGCAAAACAAATGGAAGCTCTGAAATATTCTCACCCAGCCAATATGGTTCAGATGTCTCCACTAATCTGTGTAACATGCAGGGCAAACCATCAGTCATCAGAATGCCCTTTAACCAAAGTTGATATGTCATCACCAGAACAAGCCGCATATGCTTAGAACTTTCAAATGACAATGAGAATAATGTATATTCACAAACCTACAATCTTGGATGGAGAAATCATCCAAATTTCTCATATGGAAATACACAAAACATTCAAAATCCGCCAAATCAAGGAAGTCCCCAGGAAAGAGAATGAGGATTAGAAGAAACAGTCGCTAAATTGTCAGAACGGATGGAGATGGGATTCAAGTAAGTACAGGAAAGACATGATGGCGCGATAAAGAATATAGAGAATTAGATTGGGCAGTTAGCTAAACTATTGACAGAGCGACAACTAGGCACATGGCCAAGCAATACTGAGGTCAATCCAAAAGAGCAAGTCAATGCAATCACCACGAGAAGCGGAGCTAAATTGCTAGTAATTCATGTAAAAAGGCCAGGTGTAGAAAAGGTAACTGTGTCCAGCAAAGAGAGAGAAAACAAATCAGACGCAGAAGTTGCACAAGAAAAATAGAACTCTCCACCAGATTATATTCCACCACCGGCTTATGTCCCTCCAATTCTATTTCCTCAAAGGCTGCGAAAACATAAGTTAGACCAACAATTCAAGAAATTCTTGGATGTTTTCAAAAAGCCTCACATCAATATACCTTTCGCCGATGCTTTAGCTCAAATGCCCAGCTATGCTAAATTCATGAAAGAAATTCTTTCAAACAAAAGGAGAGGAGCACGAAACAGTCACGCTTACTGAAGAATGCAATGCTATATTGCAAAACAATCTACCTCTAAAATTAAAAGATGCAGGGAGTTTTAATATTCCTTGCACTATTGGTAGTTTATTCTTTGACAAAGCTTTATGTGATTTGGGTGCTAGTGTAAATCTAATGCCTTATTCTATTTTTAAGCAGTTCGGTTTGGGAGAAGTAAAACCAACAACATGAACGTTGCAGCTTGCAGATAGAACAATCAAACGTCCAAGAAGAATCATTGAAGACATATTAGTGAAAGTGAACAAATTCATATTCCCTGCAGATTTCATTATATTAGATATGTGCGAAGACATGGATATACCACTTATTATGGGTCGACCTTTCTTGGCTACTGGTCGGGCATTAATTGATGTGCAAGACAATTAAAGTTGAGGTTGAATGATGAACATATCACATTCGATGTGTTTAAAGCTACTAAATTTTCGAGCTCTTCAGATTCCTGTTTTGAGATTGATGGCATTAACCAGAAGGCTGAGAGTTTAGATGATAGAGCTGTCACCCAACATCAGGATGCACCACTTAGAGAAGAAGAGTATGTGGAGAAATAGAAGTTACATCCGTCTTCTATGATCAAAGCTGATGAGGAGCCTGAAATCTTCGTAGTTGAATTCGAGCAGGGTGGCAAAATGGAATCATATCAGTATGATAAAGGAAAAATCAAGCTCGGAAGGTAAACAAAAATTGGTCCGAAGTCGATCAAAGCAAGAAAAGTAAATCCTCCAAAGATCTGTTCAAAGTGTCTTGAGCGATCACCACGACAAAGTCAAGCTAATGACTTTAAAGAAGCGTTTAATGGGAGGTAGCCCATTTTTCTACCATTTTATTTAAATTTTCGTATTTTTTAGTTCTAGAATTTCAATTGAAATTTTGCACGTTTTAGGTTTTTAGGATTTTAAGTAAGCTTTTAATTCTTAGGTAATGAGGCTATGATCATCGTCATTGAGTAGTTAATTTTTTTTTGATTTTAGCAGTTTTATACCATGCGATCGCATGGCCTGGGCAGTATACTTTCTGCACAGATTTTCATGTACTTGCGATCGCAAGACTTTATGTCCTTACGATCGCAAGGACAAAAAAAAATTAATTTATTATTATTAATAATAATTTTTTTTAGGGTTACAACCTACAAGGCTAGTTTGGATGACATTCAAACAAAGATTTGCCGACCAACATGTACAGATTTCTCTACTAGTTGATCATACCACACTACTTCTTCCAACACCATCAGACACACATCCGAGAAGTCTCTAAATTTTAATATGTTTTATTTCTTTTGAATTACATTGGGGACAATGTATATTTCAAGTTGGGAGAGATGTATGTAAAATTTGCTTGACTCGAAAAAAACGTGTGACTTGATAAATGCTATTTGATATTTGATTTTTAAGTTAGTTTGATTATTTAAAAAAGAAACAGAAAAAAAAGAAGCACGTTTATGTTATATAAATAGCCTTACCGGCTAATGATGTAATTTTTTAGTTTTATTTAAGTTTAGCTTTAATCATGACTTGTGAACAGATCATTACTTTGTTTAAATGTAAGGCTATTTAATCATGTCTGATATAGTGATGTGTCAGTTAGTTATGATGATTTTTAGCTATATTGGTGCACTTAAATTGAAAATAATATGATACCTATTTAAAACTTAGAATCATTTGTATCTTGAATAAGTAACCAATATAGTGAGAAAATGTGGTATATAAACTGTGATGGTGGCTATCTAGGTTGTGATTGATTCCATGTATGTTAAAAAATTGTTTGGAGCACTGTAGACCAATTAGAGGAAGCTAGGTACTGACCGAATATTAGGAATCTAGTCCCCTAGCATGAACTTATTGCACGTAAGGAACAAAGTTATTATTATTATTACTTAACTCTTTTAGTAGCCTATTTGACTTGAGTGAAAATGTCCGTAGGGGTTTCTCAAAATTCGATGTCGTGAGGTTCGAAAGACACGAGAGTCATCGACCTAAAGCTCGTTACATAAGTCATCTAGAAAGTTTAATTGACCGAGTTTTGCACCCTATTAATATTTTATAACTCTTTTCGAACCTATTTGACTTGAGTGAAAAGGCCCGAGGGGTTTCTCAAAATCCGGTGTCCTAAGGTTTGAAAGACACAGGGAGTCATCGACCTAAAGCTCGTCACATGAGTTATCTAGAAAGCTTAATTGATATATATATATATATATATAAAAATTTCAAAATCCTCTACAAAGTAAAGTTGGGGATTAGGTAACTAATGTGTTTGACTTACTTAGTAGAAATTTTTCTGGTCGAGAGTGCTAAAAATTAGAGAATTTTCACAAACCTAGGCACATCGCGATTACTAGCTTTCAACCACGAATAAGAAAATAATGAGTGAACTGTAACCTTTTAACCAAAAATCTCAGGAATTGAGAAAAAACATCATTTTGGGGGAAGTGTGCCTTACGAGAGGGAAGTGAAAAGTTGACCAAGTGGTTGGGCTATCACTACCATAGAACTTGTGAAGATCAGATTAACTACTCTCACACACATCTCAAATATGGTTTAAGTAGAATCACGTTTGCAAGCTGTATTACACGAACACTCGTCATGAATTATAAATTTTTCTTTTTGCAAAAGCGTAAGCAAGAACAGTAAGCTATTTATATTGTGAATTGTGTTACTTCTTATTTTATTAAGCGCAATATTATCTTTAGCTAGTTTATTCGAGGACGAATAAAAGTTCAAGTTTGAGGGTATTTGATAAGTACAAATTTGTACTTATCTGAGCTCACAAAAAGGGACAATTATGAGTACTCGTATTTGTTTTCAGTTAATCAGTATGTTGTTTTCTTATTATTTTAGGAAATAATCAAATTCAAGTGTCAATCGATGAAAAGACGAAAAGGAGCAAATAGAAGAACAAATGGATTCAATTGAGCATATAAAGAGACTTGAGGGGCTTGGCATGCAAATACCAAAGAAATGTACGCACGAAATCAAGAAAACTAACCATGCGATCGCATGGTTAGTAATGTCTGCGATCGCAAGGTGCCAAAATAAACTGCAGAACGTAAATTGATTGAACCATACGATCGCATGGGTAAGACGCGCGACAAACTCGCAGATTCTGATGGGATTAAAACTCTACCAAGTCTAGGATACAACAACTACCTAATTCACGTTTTGGAGGATTTTGAGAGGTATAAAAAAGGTAGATAATAGCCATAATAGATAGACGAATTTTGGGAGAACAAGATACAAACGAAGAATCGAAGATCAAGGCACGGGATTGAAGATTCTTGAGCGGATCACATGTTTTATTTACTTTTTGTTTTTCTTTCTCGGATCATGATGAACTCAATTATTGTAATAATTAACGAAATCATGTCCAGCTAAATTTACTTTTTCTAGGATGAACGATGAAACCTCATATTTTTAATTAATTAGAAGTTTTCCGTTTTAGTAGGTAATTGCTTCTTGATTGATTATTCTTTATTTAGTATATTTAATGTTTTAATGCCTGATCACCATTAGAATATTCTGTGATCTATATTAAAGTCGAGAGATTCAATATAGACTTAGCACGTGGTATTGAATAACATAGAGTCCAATAATAGATAGAAATTACTATTATGCTCTATGAAATCCGATTAGGTGTTCTTATGATTGAAATGCATATTTTTATGTTCAAAACCTGATTAGAGATAATTAGGTTTGCATATCGATATAGAATTGATTGACCATCAAGAGAGGCTTTTGATTATTGTAGGATCACCGATTTTCAATCTAGGGTAATTAACTGTTAAAGCGATTGACGAATAATTGATTATAGAATGTGTAGGTGGATTTACAAATCCTAGTGTTAGTAAAAACTCGAATTCGTTCTCATCATTTAAGGTTGCTTGTTGATATTTTAAATTTAATTAAACTAGTTAAACTAGTTTTAGAATCACAACCCAAAATCAAATCAGTATTTTTCATATTGTTAGAAGTTGAATTACAAATTAAATTGATCAAATTGATATCTAGTCTTCGTAAGTTCGACACTCTACATATCAGTATATTACTTGTAAACGAACCGTACACTTGCAGGATTGAAATCGCACAATAGCTGCTTTTATGTCTCTCCATGGTGATTTTGGTAATTTTATCCATATTCATTTCATGTGTCAGAATTTGATTATTTGGTCAAAAGGAAATAAACGATTTTCTAGTTTTTAATCCTTAACAAACAAGCTCTTAAATTTGGTAAAACTAACTTTTTATCCACATATTTCGTATGATGCACAACCTACTACACACTTATTATTCACACATTAATAGGATACACAATTTATAAGCACTTAAAAAATAATTTCAGCACCTCCAAACACGAGATTATGACCTCATGGAAATATTGGTAATTGGTCGGATGATCTGTCACATGAAAGTAAATAGTCTTTGTGTCATGAACTACAACTTAGCTTAACACTAATGCCTATGACCATTGGGGACGATGGGAGAAGTTGGCTTGACATAAGATTATAGTTGGTTGTGAATGGCAACAACTTCGTGTGATGAGTAGAGAACTTTAGCAATGGAGTTTTGGGAAGATGATTAAGAAGAGCTTGCCTAAAGATTTAGGAAGCTTTCTATTGAGGCGGACAACAACTAGACTCTGTTTGGTTATGAAATGTAGGAACAAAAGGAGACAGTGTCAGGCAATGATAATATTGAAATTTTAGAATATTGAAAGGGCAATAACTCAACGGTTGAGTATCCATTGGGGTTGAAAATTTGTGGACTTAATAGTAAAGATGTTAGCTTCGCAAAGGACCAAATGGATTGTCATTTAGAGGTCGGGAACATCAATCATGAAAATTATGATTCATCGCAGGGCCGGCCATCAGATTTAGGGGGCCTTAAGCGAAAATTTAAATGAGACCCTTAATAAATTGAGATTTTTAAAATGTAAATTTTTGACAGACTTACAAGCTAAAAAAATGGTACATTTTTCTTTTTCTTCACTGAATGAAAAAATAGTTGAAATTTTTGTTAAGTTGTGGAGCTTAATTTGTTGAGTTGGAAGGGGGGCTCGTGGGCAGCACCCTCGAAAGGTATACGATATTTGTATTTGTTTAAGTAATAGTGTTTTTCAAGATTTTACCTTTTATAATTAGGTTGTCATAATATTTCATTATAATTAGGGAACCTTCATTGAGTTGTATTATAATTTCATTATAATTAGGGAACTTTTATTTGGTTGTTATATATAAGACTAATCTCTTATAAACAAATATCATCATTTATTATAGTGAAAATATTGTAGTCACGAGGACATGACGTAGTCTTACATTGAAGCGGAACACAGATAAATTCTTGTGTTATTTATTTTTGCCTTTTTATTTATTGCTCCGATCCTAACAATTTGAAAAATCGTTTTGAATCTAGATAAAGATTTCTAAAATGAAATTTAAAAGAAAAATTGCAATGTCTATAATTTAAAGACTAGATTAAGGTAGAAAATGTAGGTAGATTAAGTATGCTGATTTTTTTATAAAAATATTGGCTAAATTTTTTGGGCCCTAAATGGTTGGGGAGGCCTAAGTGGTTGCCTAGCTGCCTAAGGTCAGGGCCAACCATGATTCTTCAGCTAAAAAACATCTATTAATGTAACTTGGGTTGTTACTATTATGAGGGACAATGTTTGGTGAGCATTCACCACCTCTCACATGCTTCCGTATCCACGGAGGGGCGCTGTGTGGACTATCCTTATGCACAAAATGCGCAATCTTTAGAGATCGTAGAGACAACTAAAGGCCTATTTTAGGAACCTCAAGGGAGGGATAAAGTATTCATATAAGGCCGAGAACTCATCGGGCGGCGTTTGGGTGGCCTTCATTGGGCACTTGAAAGGGGCATAAGGTAATCAATAAAGTATTGCTATGCTCTGAAGGCTACGGTAAGGATACGATAACACATATAGGTAAAATTAGCTATCGAGGAAAGCACTCTAAAAGTCTCATATACTAACTCGTGCACATTGGCTATGGATTCTAGCCTTACTATGTGGTCCGTTGGCTTGAAATACGGTCGTGGGACGATGCTAAATAGTTGGAAAAATGTGGCAAGATGTCGATGTTGTTGGAATGGATATGTTGTGAGGTTACTTCAAGTTAGCCATGTATTATTAGATGGTCCTGCTTGGGCGAGGCCCTGACAAAGGGCATTGTGGCGTGCAATGAGCTATTATGCCACGTAGGAACGGACGAGCATGATAGCCCAAGAATAACTAACCAAGAGGGGGGTGAATTGGTTTTCTCAAACTTTTTCAAAAAATATTCTAAATAAAATGATATTTAAGAAATGAAAATTAATCCAATAAAATATAAGCACAATATAAGTAAATAAAAGGGAAGAGAGAGTGCAAACGATATTTTTATGGAGGTTCGATCCAATCAATGATCTACGTCCCCTGTTACCAAGCTCTCCAACATGAGCACGGCCTTTCCACTAATTTGATTGACTTATGCTGCAATCCAAACCCTTACAATGTATTTGGTGACTTACAAATAAGGAGCACCGATTCTTATACAATATTAAACTTTTCAAGGGACCTCAATATGACCCAAAAAATGTAAAGAGATTGATTTGAGTATTTCTCTCTAGATGAATGATAGATACAAGTTTAATTCTAAGAGAGACTAACACTTTAATAAATAGCAATAGACAAGGAAAGCTCAAGTGTTAGAAGAAAACTTTGTTGAGAAAGATGAATCAAAAGTTTGATTTAATCAAACAAAGTTTTTCAATAAGAGATATTGAATATATAATTACAATGAATCTTTGAATGAAGTTTTTCAATATGATTCTCTCTATAAATGCTCTTGTAAGTGTTTTGAAATGATAATAAATGAAGTGGTATTTATAGAGATGAATTTTTGTCACTTTCTATTGATACGAATGACCAAATAGTTAACCGGTCAGATTGGTCAGAACTAGCCGTTGAACTGCAAAAAATCAGAATGAACACTTTTTGGAAAGTGACATTCAAACGGTCAACCGGTTCAACCGGTTTAGCAAACGGATTGTCTGTTTCCACAGTTTTGAAAAATTAATTTTTGGCTTTGATAAAAATATTTTTATGCAAGTGATAAAAAATATTTTTGAGCTTTCGTTCATTTAATTGCTAAGGATTAAAGGGTTAATACCTTTACAATTTTATCTAGAAATCTATTCTTCAATCTTGATTTTCGAACCTTGAATTTCGAATCTTGAGATACTTGAACTCTTGTATTTGATTTTGACTTGATCTTGACATTGCATGAAAGTTCGATTTGTAACGCTTTGAATATTGTTTGAATATAGATTGTTAGAAAACACAACTATTTTGTTTGTTATAATCAAAACATTAAGGTTTAAAGTTATAGGTCAACAATTTTCCCTTTTTTGATTATGACAAACAATGTGAAAATATAGAATAATGAGATAAATTAAAGCAAATATATTCCCCTTTCTTTTTCAAGTGAACATGGTTTGATTATATGAAACCATTTTGTATTACATATCCATGTCCAAACTATTTTGTATTATATATCAAATGTCCAAGTTGTTTGTCAAATATTTTCAAATTTTGAAATATTTATGTATCATCATATTCATTAAGTTCATCACATCACATATATTTCAAATTCATCTTACATCACATATTTTCCTCCTTTTGGCATAAACAAAAATACATAATCGAAACACTAAGCTTAAAACATATTCCCTTTAAATGAAACAAGATATACCATTCATTAATAAAATTGAAATCTAAAAACAATCATAGTTCAAAGATACATAAATGAAAGCTAGAACATATGATTGTTTTCAAAAACATAGAGACAAAAACAACAAAAACAAAAGAAATAAACTAGGTCTCCGGTGGCGGATGCGGGGGAAGCATGGCATCAAGACAGGTGTGAAGAGCTTGAAGCAATGTAGTCATGCCGTCAACCGAATGTTGGAGAGTCTCCACGGTATGGTGTAGACCCTCGACCGAAGAAGAAAGCTAGTCGATCCGTCCATTTAGTAAATTAAATTGGTCCTCGTTGAAGCCGGAGGTGGAGGACGACGGTCGTTGTGATATTTGTCGAGGTGGGGACGGGAGAGGAGTATCTTCGTCATCGTGTATATCTTCACCCTCGAAGGGTAGCGTGGAGGGTCCCGACTCATCGTCAAACCCTTTTGACTTTGCCACCTATTGTCCGTTTTCTTTGAAAATCTTCATCCGTTTGAGAGTAAGGATATTGATGGTGTTGGTGGCTTTAGGATGAATGGCGACCGAATCACGGAAGGAGATTTCAAAATGTTGAAATTTTTTAGTAAGAATCATTTCGTAGGGAAGCGCCTTAGCTCTAGTGCCGCTAAGAACGCAGTTCATGTGTTGGATTATAATGTATGAAAAGTCGAGCTTACGTCCACGGAAGATAGAGTTGAGCACGAAGACATCAAAATGATTAACCTAATCTAAATGACCCTTTCGAGGGACAATAATGTGGGCGATGATGTTATGGAGGACACGACACGGAAGAGTGAGTTGATTCGTGCTAAGACGTACAACAGCCTCAAAATGCTTGCCGGTGACGTGACAACAAGCCTCGACCGGATCATATTCGGTAGTGTGAGGAATTGTTTTTGTGGTATAGAGACGCATACCACCATCCTCAAGATGAAGAATGGAACGAATAAGGTCTTGAGTAATCTTTACTAGTTTGTTCCTAAGAAAGCACGAAATACCCGACCTCGGAGAGAAAATCATATTTGGGTAAAATTCTTTGACAATGAGGGATAAACCTTATCATTTAGGATAAGAAGAGGAACCCAACCCATACTCATAAAAAGATTTTCTGTATTGAATGAGGGTGCATCGTGTGTGAAGGAGGCAATGTCGACGTTCTTACCTATGAGGACGGGACACCGATCTATTCGTTTTGTGTGAAGATCTTCTTCGAAGGAGGATGGAGAAGAAGGTATCCTTTCCCTCCTAGATCGCTTGGCAGCCATTTTAACCCGAGGCATTGTGGTCGAAACGGATTATGGAGACTAGGGTTTAGGTTCGTCCGTTTGGGATGGATTGTGATGATTCCGTGGATAGAAATTGGGGATTTTGCAATTTTAGATGTGGAATTGATATGGGTTTTGATTGTAAACACAAATTTGAAGAATTTGAGAGAGATTTGATAAATGAGAAGAGATTGGGAGTGAAAAACGTGGGTTCGTGCGAAGTTGGAATGAAGAAATTTGAAAATTTCTAACTTAAAACTCGATTTACTGGCCGATGAGATTTAATCGAAAACCTCGACGGTCGACCGTTTGAACTGAATTTTTGAAATTCAACTTTACTCAGACGGATGATGATGTGGCGACCGTCCGTTTAAAATCATACTGGACGTCCGTTTAAGTTAAACGGTCAACCGTTTAAACTTTTCAATTTTGGCAAAAGTCTCTATTTAGACGGATGATGAACCGGATGAACAAAGTGTCATCCGTTTGATTTCATCTGGACGTCCGCTTAAACGATTTTTACCGAAAAATCATGCATTTTCAATGATTTGGTCCTTTGATAACAACTTTAAAACACATTTATCACATGAAATG
The DNA here is from genome assembly GCA_023638005.1 of Forsythia suspensa. Lineage (NCBI taxonomy): Eukaryota > Viridiplantae > Streptophyta > Magnoliopsida > Lamiales > Oleaceae > Forsythia > Forsythia suspensa. The sequence goes on from CM042666.1 coordinate 35,593,519, forward strand.
CAATCAATTATAGGAAACATGAATAATTAGCCACAAATTTCACATTCGTCAATTATGCCTAAATTTTGTCGAATATATGAAAATCTTTCAAGAGCTAATGGTTTTGTGAGAATATCGGCCAATTGTTTTTCGGTGTTTACAAACTCCAAAGTTATATCTCCCTTTTGTGCATGGTCTCGTAGAAAGTGATGTCTAATCTCGATGTGTTTGGTACGAGAATGTAAAACGAGATTTTTAGATAAGTTGATGGCACTAGTGTTATCACACATAATATGAACTTTTTCAAAGGAAAGGTGATAATCATTTAGAGTTTGTTTCATCCATAGGATTTGAGCACAATAACTAGCGGCGGGATATACTCGGCTTCGGCGGTTGACAAGGCAACGGAATTTTGTTTCTTACTAAACCAAGAAACTAAAGCAAAGCCTAAAAAATGGCACGTTCTACTAGTACTTTTACGGTCAATTGTGCAACCGACCTAATCGACATCTGAATAACTAAGTAAATCAAAATGAGTTTCTTTAGGATACCAAAGCCCCAAAGATCTAGTTCCACTAAGATAACGGAAAATACATTTTACAGCACTAAGATGGGAATTCTTAAGATTAGATTGATATCTAGCACATAAGCATACACTAAACATAATATCGGACCTACCAGTGGTTAAATAAAGAAGGGATCCGATCATACCTCGATATTTTGTTATATCAACGGAAGTACCTTGCTCATCTTTATCTAGTTTGATTGATGAGCTTATCGAAGTGTTCATTGGCTTCAATTCTTCCATTTCAAACTTTTTGAGCATATCTAAGATATACTTGGTTTGACTAATGAATATTCCATCATTAGTTTGTTTGATTTGAAGTCCAAGAAAGAACTTGAGTTCACCCATCATGCTCATCTCAAATTCCCTACTCATGCACTTAGAAAATTCTTCACATAGGGAAATGTTAGTAACACCAAAAATGATATCGTCAACATAAATTTGAACAACAATCATATCATTCTTTTTGATTTTTATAAATAGTGTTGTATCCGCCTTACTCATTAAAAAGCCATTTGATAAGAGAAATTTTCTTAATCTCTCATACCATGCTCTAGGAGCTTGTTTTAATCCGTAAAGGGCTTTTCTAAGTTTGAAAACTTTGTCCGGATACTTATGATTTTTAAACCGGTGGTTGCTCAACAAAACTTCTTGAATGACTCCATTCAAGAATGCACTTTGACATCCATTTGAAATAGAGTAAAGTTCTTATGACAAGCAAAAGCAAGAAGCATGCGAATTGATTCTAATATAGCAACCGGTGCAAAAGTTTCTTCGAAATCAATGTCTTCTTCTTGATCATAACCTTGAGCCACTAATCTAGTTTTGTTACGCACAATTATACCATTTTCATCTCGTTTGTTTCGAAAAACTCATTTTGTGCCAATTACGGTTTGTGAATTTGGTCTAGCAACTAAATCCCAAACATGATTTCTTTCAAATTGATTTAGTTCATCTTGCATAGCTAGAATCCAAAATTCATCAAACTCGGCTTCTTTAAAGTTCTTTGGCTCGATTTGTGAAAGAAAGGCACAATTGTTATGAAAATTTCTAGAAGAATTTCTTGTGCTTACCTCTTTTGATGGATCACTAATGATGAGATCTTTTGGGTGAGAGGGGACAAACCTCCATTCTTTTGGTAATGATGAAGTGTTGAGATCTTCATGAAGTTCTTCTTCATTTTGTTGCATACTTGTTTCCTCATCATGTTGAATTTCAATGTTATTTGGATTTTCTTTGTCTTGATTTTGAACACTTAGGCTCTGTTCTCTTTGGTGTTTTCAACCTATTTTCTGTTTTGAGTTTTTGAAAATAGTCAAAATGTGTTCTCTTTACCATTTTCGAAAAAGCATTTTTGAAAACACAAAAAAAATACAAAGAAAACAGAAAACAACTTTTTTATGTTTTGGGCATTTTGTGAACAAAGAGGGTGTTGGCCAAAACGGCCAAAACGCACGTTTTGGCCGTTTTGGTCAGCGTTTCGAATCCCTCCAAACGCCTTTTTTTTTTCGCTGGCGAAAAATATTAATAATTTAACCATGTCCCGTGTTTCTTTTGACAAACGGTGGCTGCTTGTCCAACTGGCCAGATCTTGGGTTTGGAAACAAAAGGTCACAGGTTCAATTCCCAGCTTAAGTACAAGTTTTTGAATTCTTTTTAAATGTTTTGAATTCTATAATTAAATGTTTTTAATTGTTTTTAAATGTTTTAATTGTTATTAATTGTTTTTAATTCTATAATTAAGTATTTTTAATTCTTTTTAAATGTTTTTAATTATATAATTAAATATTTTTAATTGTTTTTAAATATTTTTAAATATTTTTAATTCTATAATTAAATATTTTTAATTTTTTAAATATTTTTAATTCTATAATTAAGTATTTTTAATTCTTTTAAATGTTTTTAATTATATAATTAAATGTTTTTAATTGTTTTTAATTTTTTTAAAATGTTTTAATTGTTTTTAAATGTTTTAAATATTTCTAGTTGTTTTTAAATGTTTTTAAATGTTTTTAATTCTATAATTAAATATTTTTAAATGTTTTTAATTCTTTTTAAATATTTTTAATTCTATAATTAAATGTTTTTAATTGTTTTTACATGTTTTTTATTCTAAGTTTAAATTGTTTTTAATTCCAAGTTTAAATTGTTTTTAATTCCAAGTCCAAATTTCTCAAAAAATTCAAGTAAACGCGTTTTCAAGTTTTCTGTTTTCGAAAACAATTTTCGAAAATACCAAAAAGAACGCATTTTCGAAAATCTCAAAACAAACACTCAAAACACAAAACACAAAATGAATTCAAAACTCAAAATACAAAACTCAAACACAAAAAGAACGGGCCCTTAGTTGTTCAAATGGGATTTCCAAATCTTCATCATCAATGACTTTTTCTTGTTCAATGGAGTTAGTTTCATCAAAGACCACATGCATAGATTCTTCAACTACTAAAGTTCTTTTGTTAAAAATTCTAAAAGCTTTGCTAGTAGATGAATATCCAAGAAAAATTTCAATATCAGATTTTGGATCAAATTTTCTCAAATTTTATTTTATGTTTAAAATAAAGCACTTGCAACCAAATACTTTAAAATATCCAATATTGGGAATTCTATTTTTTAAAGTTCATATGGAGTTTTGGTTTTCTTCGACTCACCAAAACTCTATTTAAAATATAACATGAAGTATTTATGGCTTCGACCCAAAAGTATTTTGGTAAATTATTTTCATTCAACATGGTTCGAGCCATTTCTTGCAATGTTCGATTCTTTCTTTCTACTACACCATTTTGTTGAGGAGTTCTAGGAGCTGAGAAATTATGTTTATATCCACTTGATTTGCAAAAATTGTCAAAAGCTATATTTTCAAATTCTCCACCATGATCACTCCTAATTGTGGTAATGGTGTATCCTTTTTCATTTTGGACTCTTTTGCAAAAATGTTTAAATACTTTTAAAGCTTCATCTTTTAAATTCAAGAAAATGACCCAAGTAAATTTTGAAAAATCATCAACAATAACAAATGCATAATATTTTTCACTTAAACTAGTGGTTCTAGAGGGTCCAAATAAGTCCATGTAGAGAAGTTGTAAAGGTCTTGAAGTAGATAAGTGTTGTTTAAGTTTGAAACAACTCTTTACTTATTTTTCAAATTGACAAGCATCACAAATTTTATCTTTTTCAAACTTTATATTTGGTAAACATTTTACAAAGTTATTTTTGGAGATTTTTGAAAGTAAGTCCATGCTAATATGACCTAATCTCCTATGCCATAACCAAGAATCATCCTTTATACTTAAAAGACATTTCATTTCTTTTTCAAGTTCAATAGATATGATGTAGACATCCTTACTTCGGCTCCCCATGAACAATACCTCTTTAGATATAGCATCCCCAATGAGGCATTTGGAAGAATCAAATTTAATGAGATAACCTTTATCACACAATTGACTTATACTAAGCAAGTTATGATTAAGGTTATCAACTAATAAAATATTTTCAATAGAGGAAGAAGAATGATTACCAATATTTCCAATGCCTATGATTTTTTTTTTGGCATTGTCTTCAAAAGTTACATGACCTCCATCTTTTCTTTTGAGATTTGATAGTAGTAATTGATCTCCCGTCATGTGTTTTGAACACCACTATCCAAGAACCAATTGCTCTTGACCTTTAGTGGTACCTACAAAAATAATTTTAATTTTTGAATTTTGGTATCCACATAAATTTGGGTCCTTGATAGTTAGTGTTTGTGGATTCTTTTATCCACTTGTGTTTCCTTTCAAAGTATAGCCTCTTTTTGGTTGAACAATTATAAGCAACATGGCCAATTTTCTTACAAAAACTACATGTGATGTTTTGTTGAGAAAAATTGGATGATTTCACAAATATGATTTCAAGGGATTTTTGTTTCAAGAGAGGTTTATATTCGATTCTCCCTTTGTTGAATACACATTTTTGCTCACCAAACATTAATTCAAAATTTTTCTTTCCTTGTGTAAACTTGTGAATAATGCTTGTTAGATCAACCACTTTTCTTTAAATGAAACATTTTCTTTAATTAAGGATTTATGATCATCTTTTTCTTTTTCAAAGTCTTTTAGTGCAATAAAGAGTTTCTTGACAACCTTTTTCAATAATGAGTGCTTATTGTTAAAAATAGAGTATTTTGAAACAAGTTTCTCAAATTCTTCAAGAATTTCATCATAAGAAGTAGATAAGTCAATGTAAGAGTCATTGTTGTTTGTACTTACCTCATCCTCAATAGACATGAAGCACATGTTGACGATTTCTTCTTGAACTTCATCTTCTTCAATATCATATTCATCATTATCATCCCATGTAGCTTGAAGAGCTTTCTTTTTGGTGAACTTCTTTTTGTTCGGGCATTCAGTCCTCTTGTGATTGGGTTTATCACAATCATAACATATGATATTTTTACTTTTCTCTTCACCTTTATCATCATTCTTTTGAAATCGCCTATTGTTTCGAAATCCTCTCCATTTTTTTGACAAGAAGAACTAAGTCATCAAGTTCTTCGTCACTCATGTTTGTGTTGGAGGATCCTTCATCATTTGTTGATTTCAATGCAATTTGCTTCTTAGGAGGCTCCTTCATCTCTTCTTTGCTTCTTCTTGTTTTCTCCTTTGTTTCGACATTGTTGAGCTCATACCTCATCAATATTCCATATAGTTCCTCTAATAGATAAGTGTTGACATCTTTTGTATTCTCTATCAACATCCTCAAAGAGTTCCAATCTTCCGAGAGAGACCTAAGCATTTTACTGACAAGTTCACCGTTAGTAAATTTTGATCAAAACCCTTAAGGCCATTAATAATATCGGTAAAGTGAGTAATCATATCAACAATATGTTCATCTTGCTTCATAAAGAAATTTTCAAAATCTTTTGTAAATAGATTTATTTTAGTTTCTTTACCCTTATTAGTACCTAAGTGAGTTATCTCTAATGCATGCCAAATATCATATGCGGAATCACATGTGCTAATCTGATTAAATTTATTTTTATCTAATGCACAATAAAATAAATTTTTGGCTCTAGCATTCAAAGCTAATTTTCTTTTATCTTCTTCATCATATTCTCTTCTAGACTTAGGAATAGTTTGGTCCAGTTTATCATTAACCTTAATAATTTTTGTGGGTACAAAAGGACCAAACTCAATGACTTCCCAAATATTATAATCTATTGATTGAATATAAATCATCATTCTAATTTTTCAATAGTTATAATGGGTGCCATTAAAAAGAGGACAATTTGTAGAGTGTCTATCAAGACTTTGAATATTTTGGTTAGCCATTACTCAAGATTGTATAATCTTTAAAAAATGAGCACATTGCTCTGATACCAATTGATAGCCCAAGAATTACTAACCAAGAGGCGGTGAATTGGTTTTCTCAAACTTTTTCGAAAAATATTCTAAATAAAATGATATTTAAGAAATGAAAATTAATCCACAAAAATATAAGCACAATATAAGTAAATAAAAGTGAAGAGAGAGTGCAAATGATATTTTTATGGAAGTTAGATCTAATCAATGATCTACGTCTCCCGTTACCAAACTCTCCAACACAAGCACGACATTTCCACTATTTTGATTGACTTATGGTGCAATCCAAACCCTTACAATGTATCCGGTGACTTACAAACAAGGAGCACCGAACTTTATACAATATTGAACTTTTCAAGGGACCTCAATATGACCCAAAAAATATAAAGAGATTGATTTGAGTATTTCTCTCTAGATGAATGATAGATACAAGTTTAGTTCTGTTGACGTTAGAAAATGATTTGTACTAATTCCAAGTCAACTTAAAGATAAGTATTGAGGTCGACTATGACCGTAATGAGTGGCAGATAGGTAAGTATATGTAGGAAGACCTGATTGTATGATCTTTATAAGAGTGCTTTTATTAAGCAGTTCAATGTCCGACCTGAATGACATTTATATCTCCTATTTATAGGAAAATATGTAATGATTTTCTTCATTTAATGCTAAGCTAGGCATTAAATGGCCAAGCTAGGTAATTAATGCTTACAAGACATTCTCTTTTTAGGAGTATTTAATGCGAAGTGACGTCTGACATATGAGTAGGACAAGCCATATTGATGACGCGAGTATGACGTCGGACTCGATAGGTTCGACCTGGGAATCTACGGACGAGGTCCGAACTGAGATGAAGACCAGGCTGGGCTCAGAGCCAGGATTAGGAATGAGGTCCAAATTGAGACCTAAAACTTTGTTATAGGTCGGTCATATGATATCAGATTGTTGAGCAAAGTAGCATCTGACGTGGCAGAACTAGATTGGAGGCCAACAATTGCCCCTCAAGACCTATTTTGACCTTTGGACAAAAGAGGTTTTTAGATCTTACTGTGGCTCAGACGCGTACTAATCTGGGTTCTGCAGCATTGATGTGATATTTCTGGCGACCCGTCTCGTTGGTCGACACATGGAACGAATTGAGTAGTTGTGTCAGAGTTTGGCGTGGCTCGAGGACACGCTTTCGTGGTGTCATCATTACAGCATTGATGGTGTTGACTCTTTGTCTTCCTCATCTATAAATAGAGGGAAGAGAGTCATTGGGAACTCTCGCCTTAAACGCTTCCTTCGTGTCTGAGTTTTCTTTGTCCGAGCTTAGCACCAGAGCGGTAGACTAACTCCGATCTAAGGGTCACTGCGGTTGTTGGATTCGGACTAAGATTCAGAACGGTCAGTACCCACTCCTTCTTCTTTCACGTTATTCCTTGTCTTTCTTTGTTTCTCCAAACTCAATTGCTAGGATGTCTAGTGAGGTCGGTAGTGATAGCGGGAGAGAAGCCATGTCCTGGGTGGGGGTAGGAGGAAGAGGAAGAAGTTAGCCCAAGTAGGATGGTAGAGGGGATAGATGAGGATGAAGTCCTGAGTCCGGCCCCGTTAACTGCTGTTTCTCTCCCAAATAGGTCGTTTCCACAGGTCGAGACGAGTGGTGATGGAGAAGTTGGACCTGAGACTTTAGGTCAGAGGGAGGCGAATGTTGAGGCAGGGCTTAGGACGGCCCTGGTTTGGAAATGCAGATTCTTTCCTTCCGAAGTAAATGAGAAACAACTTCAGGATTGGCATAGGACTTATAGGATCCCGGATGAGATAGAGTTCCTCGTACCTGGTCCCGAAGATCGAGCTGATGATCCACTGTTGGGCTGCGTGGCTTTGAACCAAGTTGTTCTGGCTGCTGGGCTCAGACTCCTCTTTCCTAGAATAATCAGGAAATTCTTGTGCGAGTGGAGAATAGCTCCGACTCAGCTCTGTCCCAACGGTTGGAGGATTATGATAGGTTTTCTTATCCTCTGGGAGAAGCTTGGCTTCTCTCGTCCTTCAGTTAGAGAATTCAATAGTTTGTATTCTTTTAAGTCAGATGGGAAGAGGTCGGGCTGGTGGTACGCATCGGTGAAGGCAAAGACAGGGGGTAGTGTCATCACCCAGACCCCAGACTCAATTAAAAATTAGAAGAAGTTCTAGTTCTTCGCAGAAGGTCCCAAGCAGTTCTCCACGAATGATAGTAGGCCGGATGTGAACATCCCAGTTTGTTATCACGAACTAAGTAAGAGTACCTCATTATTTGTTTGGTTTGGTTAACTTCATCTTGTGCTGAACTATTTCGTTCATCTTGCTTTCCAGGGTATACCTCTCAAGACCCAACGCCGGAATCTTCAGAAAGAGCTCAGAGGGCCAGAGACATCAGCGAGGATCTCCAATCTAGCAGTGCGCTGATAACCGAGGAGAACTTGGCATCAGCTCGCCTTTCTCCGTTCAGTTCAGATCGTCCACAACTTTGTGAGCTGAACTCGTTACTTGTTACTTCTTTGTTTATTTCAGTTCAATTCTGACTTCGCCTTCCTTGTTTCTTTTTTAGGTCAAACCGGCGAAAGAATGAAGGATTTCTTAGTCCTCCTTCAGAAGAAAAATCAGGCCGAGAAAGGCAAAAGAAAAAATCCGACTGACGATTAGGTGCCTGCTGCTCGACCTCGTCTGCAGCCAGAGCCTATTCCCGAGCGAGTTCCCAACCCGACTCGGAGCGTTGAGGAGATTACCTCCTTTCCTGTTCGTGCTGGGCCTTCCTCAAGTCAAACTCCTTGAGCTCTCCCATCACCGCAGCTTCTGCTTGTATATCTAGGTTCGACTCTGGATAAAGATGAGGAGTACACAAGCTCCGCGGCTCTATTCCCAAGCTAGTCCGTGACTTTTTTAGGTCAAACTCTCCTACCGGAGGGATATCGTCGCCCTGCCCCTTTCGGCAAAGAGAGCAATAATCATGATAGGAAAGAGCTGGACTTGATCCGGCAAAAATATTTGACAACATGGAGACGGTGGAGTCCATTATCGAGGCGTCGGTCAATTCTTCCAGGGCGGCCATTCAGCTTACTTCAGCCGCAGAGAAGATGGAGAGGATACTAGCTGACGTCCAAACTATGAGGGATGAGGAGAGGAAGGTTCTGGCCGAGCTTACTGAGGAGAAGAAACTCAGGACCAGCTCTGAGGACGTCCATATGAGCAAGGAGGAGTTGCTCATACGGAAGGAGGCTGAGCTCAAAGCTTTGGTGGCCGAGCTGGACGCGGAGAGGATGAATAAGGCTGAACTTTGGCAGGAGTTGGAGGCGGAGAGGAAGGGAAAGGCCTAGCTCGGGCAGGAACTGGAGGTGGAGAGGAAGGTCCGGGCTGATCTCAGAGCTGCCTTGGATAAGGTTGTTGACGAGAGAGATGAGGCTGTGGCCGACTTCAAGTCCTCCGACGCCTATCTAGCTGATCAAGAGATGGTCTACTTCCTAACGATGGAGAAATCGATTGAGACAAGAAATGAGAAGCGCTGGATCGGGATGTTCGGTTCTCAAGGACGAATCGGCGGAAAAAAAAATTCCACACTCAATCCTCCATCTCTTGAAAAAGTTGATCAGCCCGGTCTTGAAGAAGTCGATCAGCCTGGTGCTGAGGATTGAATTATTTATCTATTTTTTCTTGTACTGTACTGAACGTTCAATGTATTAGACTGAAGTATTAATAAAGAAAGCCATTCTGTTGACTTGTGTTGATTTCTATTTTTGCTGTTCAACTATTGACTTCGGATGTCTGACTTCAGTTTGACTTCTGATTTCAAAGGTCTGACTTAAGAAGGCTTGCTTTGGTTTTTTACTTCGAAGTCGAACTTTTGATTTCAGCGATTTTGTAGATCTTTCTTCGGAGTTTTGATTTTGAAGGTGTGGCCTCTAGGTCGTCTTTCGTTGTTGGTTCGTGGTCGAGCTTAAACTGAAGATACTGGCGTCTTCGTAATGAGGACGATGTCCGACCTTCGATACATGTTTTAGATATATGATTGCCCCCAAGTTTATAGCTCGACAACATGGACGAACTGTGTTCCTTAAAATTTGTGTCCGAACTAGAGTAGGAAAGTGGGAACACAGTTCGATCACTTGGACGAACTGTGTTCCTTAAAAACTCCTTTGGTTTTGGTGTGAAAGGAATTGAGTTTTGGCATTGGTGTCGTAGCACTTACGCCATCCAACGTGGGTCCCGAGTTTGCGGGACCTATGTGCCAAAAAGATTGTGACCTTGATCACCCTTTGCTGGTTAGGACTATGTTTAGATTTGCGATTTTCAACATGAGCCCTTCATTTCATAAATGCGAGAAATTATTACAAGGTGGAAGCCGTGGCTTCTAGTAACAAAAGTAGCCCATGCCCGTGGACCTCTGTAGATAAGTTTTATTGATAGTACTTCTTGAGGTGTTCAACATTCCACGGGTGTGCGAGTGGTAGACCTTCTGTATTACGGAGCTCGTAAGCTCCATTCCTTAGGACAGTGACAATCTTGTAAGGTCCTTCCCAGTTCGGAGCAAGTGTCCCAGCTTGGCTCTCTTTTGTTGCTAAGAAAACCTTTCTTAGGACTAGATCCCCAGCTTTGAATTTTCGTTCCTTGACCTTGCCGTTGTAATACCTCGCACTTCTTTGCTTGTAAATCATGTTCTTCAATTCTGTCCCAGCCTTTTTTTCTCTAGCAAGTCGAGTTCGGTTCTCATAACATCATCATTGCAATTTTCATCAAAAGTCTGAACTTTATATGATGGGAGTTCGAGCTCTACTGGAATGATGGCCTTGGTTCCAAAGGCTAGTGAGAAAGGCCTTTCTCTTGTGATTGACCGGCATGTTGTTCGATAAGACCATAGCACGCTTGGGAGCTCTTCTGCCCAGGCTCCTTTTAGTTCGTCCAAGTGTGTTTTCAAAGTGTGCTTGATGATTTTGTTAACAGCCTCGACTTGCCCGTTGGCCTAGGGGTGATTCGGAGTGGAGAAGTGCTTCCTAATATTTAGGTCTTCGCAGAATAATCTAAGCTTGGAATTGTCGAACTACTTGCCACTGTCCGTGATGATTGAGTAGGGGACCCCAAATCTACAGATTTATAGATTTCCATATGAAATTCGTGGTTTACATTACATTATCTTGGCTAGCGGTTCTCTACTTACGCCCATTTAGTGAAGTAGTCTCACTGACGACTATGGCGTATTTCATTCCACCTTTTCCCGTTGGCATGGGTCCGATTAGGTCAATCCCCACTTTGAGAATGGCCATGGGCTGAGGATTGAGGTAAGGCCTTCCGGATGAGTTCGGATGGTGGGGCCGAACCTCTGGCATTTGTCGTATTTCCTAGCGAATTCGATGGAGTCTTTCTTTAGTGATGGCCAGAAATATCCCCGCCTTAAGATTTTGTGTGCCCACTCATCGCTTCATATGGTTGCCACATATTCCTTCGTGAACTTCAGGAGTACGCATTGGCTTCTTTTTCCTTTAAGCACCTTAGTAGAAGGAGCGAGAAACCCTTCTTGAACAGGACATTGTCGATGATCGTATATCTAGCCGCCTCGATCCTTAATTTTCTTGCTTCAGTGCTATCTGGGGGTACCTTACCATCCCTTAGGAATTGGATGATCTCGTCCGTCCAGCTTGAGTTTAGTTCGGACGTGGTAAAGATGGGCTCGGGCTGACTGATTGCCAGACTGCTGATTCTTCCAATCGGGATGTTCTCCAGTTCTTCTATGCCCTCGTTGGTAGCGAGTCGCGCTAGAGCGTCGACAAGGCTGTTTTGAGTTCTTGGGATTTGTCTGACCTCGACGGTGTTAAATGACTTGAGTTCTTGCTCCGTTACCTGTGAGTAAGACGCCATTCTCTCGTCTTTGGTTTGGTAGGACTTGTTGATTTGATTGATCACTAGCTGGGAGTCACTGTAAACGAGTAGTCTGAGCACACCCATGCTTTTTGTAAACCTCAAACCGGCGATCAAGGCCTCGTATTCAGCCATGTTGTTGGAGGCATGGAACTCAAATCGTAAAGACTGACAGAGTGGTTCCATGTCTGGGCTCATCAGTACCACCCCAGCTCCAAAGACGTGTGTGTCGGTTGATGACCCATCTACGAAGAAAGTCCAACACTCGTCTTGTTTGGTACTAGGCTTGTGCTCCGGACTGAACTCGACAATGAAGTCAGCTAGAGCTTGACCTTTGATTGAAGTCGAGCTCTACTGCCCATTTCACAAGTCTTCCAAAAGTGTCAGGTTTTTGTAGGACTTGCCTCAGAGGGTAGTTCGACAAAACCTCTACTGGGTGTTGCAAGAAGTATGGTCTGAGTTTCCTTGCAGACATGATAAGGGCATACGCCAATTTTTCCATCGGACTGTACTTGAGTTCGGGCCACATGCGATTGCGGTGACGTAGTATACTGGATGTTGGATTCCTTCATCTGACCTTATTAGCACAGAGCTGATGGAGTGCTTTGAGACCGCCAGGTAGAGTGTAAGGACTTCTCCGATCAGTGGTTTTGACAACAACGGGGGTTGTGCTAGTCGCTTTTTTAGTTCTTCAAAGGCTAGCTGGCATGTCTCACTCCACTTGAACTCCTTGCCTCCTCGCAAAGCGTCGAAAAAGGGTTTGCACTTGTCGGTTGATCTTGAAACAAAACGACTGAGTGCCGCTATTCGTCCACTTAGGCTTTGTACCTCTTTGACTTTGGTAGGAGGTCTTATTTCTTGGAGAGCTCGAATTTTCTCCGGATTGGCCTCGATACCCCTCATGTGGACCATGTAGACCAAGAACTTCCTTGATCCCACACCGAAAGAACATTTGGTAGGATTGAGCTTCATCTTATACTTCCTCAGTATGGAGAACATCTCAGCAAGGTGCTGGATGTGATCTGCTGCTTTGGTGCTTTTGACAAGCATGTCGTCGACGTATACCTCCATGGTCTTTCCGATGAGCTTAGAAAACATCGAGTTGACTAGCCGTTGATAAGTTGCTCCGGCATTCTTTAGTCCGAAAGACATAACTCGATAGCAGTACAAACCTCGGTCAATAATGAAAGAGGTATGCTCTTGATCACTTTCGTGCATTGCTATTTGGTTGTATCTCGGAGTATGCATCCATAAAGCTTAGAAGTTCATGCCCACCATGGCATCTACCATTTGGTCGATTCGGAAGAGGGAGCAGGAAGCTGTCCTTAGGGCATGCCTTGTTCAGGTCGGTGAAGTCAATGCATACCCTCCAAGTTCCATTGCTCTTTACCACCAGGACGGGATTGGCCACCCATCTCGGGTAAAGTGATTCCCTGATGAAGCACTTGAGTAGCTTGTCGACTTTTTTGGCTAGGGCTTCATACCTCTCTAGATTAAGAAGACGTTGGCGCTGCTGCCTTGGTTTGATGTCCGAGCTGGTGTTCAACCTGTGGCATGCGATTTTAGGATCTATTTCCTCCATGTCTGTGTGTTCCCAAGCGAACACATCAGTGTTGCCTTTCAGGAAGGTCGTAAGTTGAGATTTCATTGATTCATTGAGCTCCTTTCCAATGCGGAGGACTTTCTCAGGATGATTGAGGTCGACCTCAATTAGATCCAACTCTTCCACATGTTCGACCTTTCTCTCATACTGGTCCGACTTGGGATCGAGGTATTCCAGATCTTACACTGGTCCGACCTCCCTTTCATGTTGGTCCGACCTAGGATCAAGGTGTCCCAGGTCTTCCACTGGGCTCTCCTCGAGTTCGTTTATATCCGACCTGAGGCCAGGGTATTCGGGCTCTGCCCGGAGCATGTTTACCCTTACTCAGGGAAAAATGATGTTGCAACTCCTGGCAACCAACTGACTTCCCTGTACTATCCCCACTCTGTGGGCTGTGGAGAATTTGATGACATAGTGGTAAATAGACGCGGCTGCCTTGAGTTCATGCAATAATGGTCGTCCCAGAATGGCATTGTAATTAGACGAGAAGTCTACAACTACAAAATCCGCAATGATTATCCTGTGGCATGGAGGTAGTCCGAGCTCGACTACGAGAGCGATCTGCCCCTTCGGAGTCACGTAGTCCCCAGTGAATCCCTGTAGGGGCTTCGAGAAAGGCCTAACATGTCGGGTGTCAATCTCCATTTGTTCGAACGTTCTCAGGTATAGGACATTCACAGAGCTCCCGTCATCTACCAGTGTTTGATTCATATCGGTTCTGGAGACTGGCATAGTAATGACGAGTGCATCCGAATGTGGTTGCAGTACGTGGGACGCATCTTCCTCAAAGAAAGAGAACTTCTCCACGTCTGGATTAGTTATGGTGCCTGACAGCACTTGGTAGTTGGTATGAGCTTCTCTAGAGAGCTTGCGGCACTGCCTCCTTGACCCTTCTATGTACTGACTTCCTCCGACTATCATGTGAATTTCACCTCGCCCTTGTTGAGGTGGAGGTGGTAGTTCAGTTCGGTCTAGAAGTCGGGTGGCTCACCTCCTCCAGACGGTCGAGCCAAAAACTCTTTCAGGCGAGGCCTTCTATTTCTCCTTTCAAGTCCCGACAGTCGTCAGTGTCGTATCCAGCGGACCGATGGTATCTGCAGTACTTCCTTTGATTCAGCTCAGATGAGCTTGCCCTCATAGGAGCTAGCTTTTTGAGAATGTCCTTTCATTTGGTTTGCATCAGGACATTCTCAAGCGAGGTGTTCAAGATGTGGTATCCTTGGAACCTCTGCGGAGTGGGTCTTGGCCGACCAGGTCTTTGAAACTCCGCCTCTTTTCTTGGGACTCTCTTTCTTCTCGGTTTGAGGTCTTTCTCTTTACCTTTAATGTTGTCTCTCCAGTCGGACCTATCATCCTCCTGGTCAGAGGTGGCTTCCTCAGCACTAATGTGCTTTTCTGCTCTAGCCAGGAATTCTTGGTATGTTGCTGGTCCGTCTTCGTGAACAGACCACCAGAACCGAGTTTTGGTTTACAACCCTGATAAGACTGCCATCAGGGCAGCGTCGTCAGAAATTTTGTCCACCTCTACTATCCTCTTGCTAAATCTGTCTATGTAAGACCTCAAGGATTCAGTTCGGCCTTGTTTGATGCTTACAAGGCGCTCTTTTGGAGTAGATCTAGTTCGTGCCCCCATGAAGGTGGAGACGAACTGACCTGATAGGTCATTCCAACTCCGAATGGAGCGCTGTGGTAATTTTTAAACCACCTCATCGCTCTGTTTCCGAAGGTTAGTGGAAAAGCTCTGCACATGATTGCGTCACTGGCTCCTTGGAGTTCCATCCAGGAGGTGTATCTGTCGAGATGACCAATGGGATCGTTGCCATCCTCATAGCTAGTTAGTTGTGGCATCTTTAGCTTTTCTGGCAGGGGCTTTACCAAGATATCTTCTCGTAAATGGAGAGTGTCATCCATCGTGCATTCTTACCTGGGTGTTCTTTTGCCTTGCTTCCGCTTCGGCCAGCGTTGTTTCATCAGTTCAAGCTCATCTGGTGTGTTTTGTACACTTGATGCCGCCATAGATGGGGCTCTTTCCTTCTTTTATGCGTTACGCTCAAGCGGGATTTGGGAGGGTTGACCTAGGCGGTCGAATCTGTTGGACCGCTTCGTGACGATTTTCCGAGAGGATTGAAGCGTGTGCTCTTTCCTCCCTTGCTTTCTGATGAACTTTTATCACCAAACTCCAATCTTCTTTTCACACGACGGACTTCGGATTTGTCACGCTACCGGGCGACTCGCTTCCCGAGTCGAGACTTGTCTAGTGGTGGCTTGGTTCTTCTCAAGCCGTTCAATAGCATGAGTTAGATACTCGAGCTTTTGTAGAACTGCATCTCTTTCGGGTGCACGCATTTGAGCTGAAGTTTCTCCTTGTTGTCTACGGCAGAAGACCTGAGGAAGGTCAACATGTTGGCTTTTAGTTCTTCCGTGGCTACGAGCCCTTGAGTTATGACTACGACTCATGCTTGGAGGCTTTTTATAGGTGAAGTGTTTTAGGTATGATGGTTTAGGTCGGGTTTACGGAATATGGAGAGCCTTTTTTGGGAGCCCCTTCTAGCTAGCCAAACCGTTGACGTTAGAAAATGATTTGTACTAATTCTAAGTCAACTTAAAGATAAGTATTGAGGTCGGCTATGACCGTAATGAGTGGCAGATAGGTAAGTATATGTAGGAAGACCTAATTGTATGATCTTTATAAGAGTGCTTTGATTAAGCAGTTCAATGTCCGACCTGAAGGACATTTATGTCTCCTATTTATAGGAAAATATGCAATGATTTCCTTCATTTAATGCTAAGCTAGGCATTAAATGGCCAAGCTAGGCAATTAATGCTTACAAGATATTCCCTTTTTAGGAGCATTTAATGCAAAGTGACGTCTGACATATGAGTAGGACAAGCCATATTGATGACGCGAGTATGACGTCGGACCCGATAGGTCCGACCTGGAGATCCACGGATGAGGTCCGAACTGAGATGAAGACCAAGATGGGCTCAGATCCAGGATTAGGAATGAGGTCTGAATTGAGACCTAAAACTTCGTTATAGGTCGGTCATATCATCTTAGGATCGCTTGAGCAAAGTAGCATCTGACGTGGCAGAACTAGATCGAAGGCTAACAAGTTCTAAGAGAAACTAACACTTTAATGAATAGCAATAGATGAGGAAAGCTCAAGTGTTAGAAGAAAACTTTGTTGAGAAAGATTAATCAAAAGTTTGATTTAATCAAACAAAGTTTTTCAATAAGAGATATTGAAGATATAAATGCAATAAAGCTTTGAATGAAGTTTTTCAATATGATTCTCTCTATAAATGCTTTTGTAAGTGTTTTGAAATGATTATAAATGAAGTGGTATTTATAGAAATGAATTTTCATCACTTTCTGTTGAAACGGATGACCAAACAGATGACCAAACGGTCGACTGGTCAGATTGGTCAGAACTAGCCGTTGAACTGTAAAATAGAACAGACACTTTTTAGAAAGTGACATTCAAATGGTCGACCGGTTCAACCGGTTTAGCAAACGGATTGTCCGTTTCTACAATTTTGAAAAATTGATTTTTGGCTTTGATAAAAATATTTTTATGCAAGTGATAAAAAAATATTTTTGAGTTTTCGTTCATTTAATTGCTAAGGATTAAAGAGTTAATACATTTACAATTTTATCTAGAAATCTATTCTTCAATCTTGAATTTCAGATCTTGAGGTACTTGAACTCTTGTATTTGATTTTGACTTGATCTTGACATTACATGAAAGTTCGATTTGTAGCGCTTTGAATATTGCTTGAAAATAGATTGTTAGAAAATACAACTATTTTGTTTGTTATAATCAAAACATTAAGGTTTAAAGTTAACTATAGGTCAACAGAGCACAATGATTGTATTGTAGGGGTATGCAAATGACCCTCAATACTTTGGACGGAGCTACGAGAGCTTACATCCATCAAGTATGGTTTGAGAAGACCCTATTTTGTGCAAGAGCATGCTAGCAAGCTAGCTAAGTCGGGTCCAACAGAGTTAGAAATACTGATGACGGTGTGCATCTCGAATAAGCGAGCACCTTGGCACCAAGTGCAGGATTGCGTTCGAGTGTTTACACGCTAGTAAGATTCGTGGACGAATTAAGCAATAGGTCATGTCTAAACTCATAATGGAAAAAATGGAAGGCAGTCGAATGGAGTGAAACTACCGCAGCAGAGACGAAAAATAGTTGTATTACGAGACTCAAAGAGTGTATATATATATATAAAAAAAAAATTATTGAATATACTCATGTCCTAAAGCCTCTCCCCTCATCCCTCTCCTCCCAACTTATTTCATTTCACACGTTTCAAATTGTGAATTTATGTTACCCATACGTAGTCGATGAAAATGAGGCTTTCAAAATTTGCTATTGTGCAAGGAAATTGACATCTCATTAGTCTCATAACAAGGTCAAACGAATGCAAGAAATTCTATTTCAAGGTTAAAATCCAATCCATCTCAATTTGTACAACGTGGTTATTACTTCTTCCTTTAGTTTAGGGTAGAAATTGTAAATTTTTTAGTATAAATCATGATAATGTGTATATACTTGAGTATCAATTTATGATATTTACTTTAAATTTCTCTAAATTTGAGCCCATTGGTGAAATATTGAGTTGGGTTAATTGGAGAACAAGTTTAAAAGGCGTAAACCAACTACTTACAACCTAACCGAACATAAGCCGATTCGAAATTTCAGACCTAATGGTCTATTTAGGAATTGGCCCTAACCAACCTTAATTGACCTAATGGCTTGTTAAAGTCAATTCCTAATCGACCTTAACCGACCTAATGGTCAAGAGTATTTAATGTATTTTACTAAAAAAAAAATGAATTTGCAACTTAAATTTTGTAAGTTGAGTTCGTTGTTTAGTTGGCATTAGGGGTGGCAAAAGCGGCTCGTCGGCTCGCCGGCTCGGCTCGTAAAAGCTCGGCCCACTCGGACTCGGGCTCGTCCGAACCACCTAACACGAGCTAGGGCCGAGTGGAGGAAAAAAAGCCGAGCTCGCTCGGCTCGTCAAAAACGAGCCGGCTCGTTGGGCTCGTGGGAGCGAGCCCACGAGCCGGGCTCGTGGGCTCGTGCGAGTCCAACTCGTGGACTCGTGGACACGAGCCCACGAGGCTCGTGCCACGAGCGGGGCGAGCCACGAGCCGCCGGCTCGTGGCTCGTCCATCAACGGTCACGAATCGTGACCGTTGGATGATCATCCAACGCGATTTTCGTGACGATGATCAAATAACCAATCACATTGTGACCGCTGGCAGCGATCATTCTTTTTTTTTTTTTTTTGGTTTTTCCTTTCATGAGTTTTCTATAAATACCATATTTCAACTCATTTTTCACACTTCAATCTTTTATCTCTCATTCAATTACATACTCAATCTATTATAAATTCTCAAATCTCAATATTAATGTTCTAAGTAATTAGTATCTAGTATCTTATTATCTAGATATTACGCTATAATTTTCTACTTCTACTAATTTTCTACATTTCTATTTTCTAATTTCTACGCTCTACTAAATCTTCATCTTCTCATATTTTCTTTCTCTATTATTCCAAATGGCATACAACCCAAGTGATGATGATTTCAAAGGGTCTTAATGAAATTCCAATTCCAGATGACATTATTGATCGGTTTGGTGATAGCACCGATCCAATTGATTTGGAAGACATTCATGACGACGTCAATACACATGAAACTACCATTGGCTCTAGCACTAAAACGAAAAGCCACCAAACAAAAGGCTAAATGTTTGGGAGCATTTTGAGTTGGTGCCAACTGTAAACTAGTGAACGGAGTCCCGAGTTCAAAGCACGGTGTAAACACCGTCCGGGAGAAGTTTGCTTGGCGTAGGGGATTGGCACGACCCATCTAAACAGACACTTCAAAAGTGTCAATACAAACATGGAGGTGTGGATACAAATCGTGCACATCTCCGGTTTGGATCTCCGGGGCGGGTCTAGTGGTCCTACTCTCAACAACCGGATATACTCACAAGAACTTCTGCGACACGAAGGACTACCGAATTGATAGCAAATGTCGGGTTTCCACTATGCTTGGTGGACAATCCTCATTGGACTACATTCATCCAAAAATATCTACAACCAAGGTACGTTAGTATTTCTAGAAATACACTTCAGAGAGATACTATTGTTAGATATAATACTAAAAAAGAAGCTATTATTAATGATATTAATAATTACAATGGTGTTGTATCTTTTACATCGACTTATGGACAAAGTTGTAACCAAAAAGGATACATGGTAGCAACTCGCACACTACATTGATAATTCTTGGTTAATGCATAAAAATTAATAGCATTTAAACAAATAGACTATCCTCATAATGGAAATAATATTTATCAAGTTTTATTAAGTGTGTTACATGAATTTAAATGTGATTATAAAGCTCGTAGTTTTACATTTGATAATGCAGCCCAAATAATATAGTAATTGAAAAATTAATGCAATATTGTAATCCACAATTTGATGGTATTTTATTTCATATTCTTTGTGTGTGTCATGTGTTTAATTTAATTGTACAAGATGGATTACAATTTATACGCCCACAATTAGAAAAAATTAGATTTGCTATTAATTATATTTCGGTTTTACCATCAAGAAAACAAGTTTTTTTGCTTTATGTATAGAAAATGGGCTGCAATCAAAATGTTTTGCAACCGATGTTGGCAATAGGTGGAATTCAACATATCTTATGCTTGAATCGTGTGAAGGTTATGAAGATTGCATTCTTCAGATATTATAATGGTCGACACTCACACGGCTCGTAATATGATTTAGAATTACATGATTGGGAAATATGTGGTCATGTTAGAAAATTTTTAAAAGTTTTTTACGACGCAACAAATGCATGTTCTGGTGTTTATTACCCAACTACTCCACTTGTTTTAAATCATTTCTATTATATTGCTAACAATTTTCATAAGTATAAGAATTTTGCTCTTTTTACTAGTATTATACATGTCATGGAAGCTAAATTTAGAAAATATTGGGAACAATTACCTATGTTATTTCCATTAGCATGTATCATGGATCATCGACTTAACTTAGAGAGTACAAAAGTAACAATAATGGCAATTTCGGATAAATTAACTTTTAGAAATCCATCCGTGTTCTAATTTAGAACAAACTTTATGTTCTATGTATGAGATTTATCTTTGAAAAGGCGGTACAAACGTTGTACGACCCCTAATCCAACATATACTTCGTCATCAATCGATAACATTGACTTATGGAGTTACGTCCAAGACACATAGGACCACTCAAAGTCAACAATTAGTTGGTTCTTCTTCTAGTTCTTCTTCCTTCCCTATTCTAATGATACACCAGAGAGTTAGGTAGGTATTTTGCACATGATGTACTTAGTATGTTAGATGAAGAGGAGAAAAAATTTTGATATACTTAAATGGTTGAAACAACATCAACGTAGTTACCCAATTCTTTTCAAAATGGCACGTGATCTACTAACACCTCCGGTGTCAATCTGTAGCATCGGAGGTCGCATTTAGTATAAGTGGCGGGGTTTTATCTCGATATCGTGTCAAGACTCAAAGCCGACATTTTAGAAAGTTTATCGTGTCTAAAGGATTGGGATGATGCCGAACTTCAATCCAAGACAAAGTGGATGAATAATGTCTCAAGAACTTGAAGATTTGAATATGGATTAATCATATTCGTAGAATCGTAGTAAGTATTATTTTGTATTAATATTTCGTATTTGAAGAATTTTTCTTATTTTAATAAAAATTGTACACGTAACATCTTGTTCGTGTACAATTTTAACTCCTCTACTTTTAAAGTAGCCCGGTCCTAAGCCCGGAAAAATGAGGAGGGTTTTTAGTTTTACATTTTTAACATAAACGATTTTCGATTATGTATTCTTTTTATTTTCAAATTTAAAAAATGTAAAACACAAAAAATAGAGGTGGATTTTAAATCTTTAATTTTTAACATAAATGATTTTTTATTTCTAATTTCTTTTTATTTTTCAAATTCAAAACAAAAACTTAATCAAATATGAGGATTTTAAAAACATAATCAAGATGATTCAATAAAAATTTTAACAAAGTGATAAATATTTAATCTTTAACATAAAGATAAAGATAAATAAATGATTCATTTTAAATATTTACATTTTGTTCTTTAATAAAATAAATAGAAATTAGAATATAATAATTTATTTTCAAATTTTAAACAAAAAAAAAATTTAAAAGCAGGCCGAGTCGAGCCGGCTCGCCCGGCTCGGTCGACCCACGAACCGTGGGCCGAACCGAGCCCACGGATTGAGACGAGCCGAGCTCAGCTGTCCCCATGGGCGAGCCGAGCTCGTGATTTATGGGCCGAGCCGAGCCGGCTCGCCCATTGCCATGTCTAGTTGGCATATTTGACTAAGCTATTTAGCCAATTCCCTAGAGACCTTAGAACACTCTTTAAACATAAGATGCTCCTTATTTTAAATATTCAATCTTTAAAATTATGTTCCAAGAAACTCTCCATATTAACTTTTTAAAATAGAGGGTGCTCTCTATAATTAAATGTATTCAAAGTATTCCAATTTTCAATATTTTATTTATTAATTTAACTAAATATCATATATAAAATAAATAGAGAAAAATAAAAGAAAATCATATAATAATTATGAATGAAATATGTCAAAACAAAAATTGGGAAAAATAATTAATACTTATTGGAATATGTAAAATGAAGTGTTAAAGATAAAGAAGTCTGTGAGAATAGTTTATATAATATAATGTACCTTAAGAGAAGGTTAGAGTCTTGATAAAATACTCGATAAAGTCGTATTAGAATTGAACTTGGCTCTTTATAAGGATGTGATAGATTTTATCATATTAATGTTGTTACATTGGATAAGAATTTAAGGGCATCCATGGATCATCAATGTAAGAGAAACCCAGGTCAATGGCTGATGATCTAAACTATGAACCAGACAGTCGTGTGAGAAGAAAAAAAAAAGTGGACTACGATCATGTTTGCTACTTAGAAGCTAAATTGCTTATCTTTTCTCCCGTATAGTATAGGTGTGGTCCACAAAAACAGAGGCCATCCTTTTAATTTTTTTTTGATCGTAAA
Source organism: Forsythia suspensa (assembly GCA_023638005.1). NCBI lineage: Eukaryota > Viridiplantae > Streptophyta > Magnoliopsida > Lamiales > Oleaceae > Forsythia > Forsythia suspensa. Next base: position 35,615,996 of record CM042666.1, read on the forward strand.
AGGTTGAACCCCAATCTTGAGGGCCCCTACCGACCTTGCCATAGGCCCTTGGTGGAGGAGGTAAATCGCAGAATGTGCCTCCAGGAGTTAGGGAGGCCATCCTTTATTCCTTTTAATGTTAATGGTAGAAGAGTAAATTTAAAGTCAACTTACAGTCTTTAAAATCTCAAGACGGACTCCGCATGCAATTTGGAGGTTTGGAATTCGAGATTTGAGGAAGTGAAGGAAAGAATAGGTTTTCAAAGTTCGATATTTTGCAAGGACGTTGGCATCTCATTAATCTCAAAATAAATTTAAACAAGTGCAAGAAATCTCATTTCAAGGTTAGAATTCAACTTATCTCAATTTTTGTACAATTGGTGGTTATTTCTTCTTCGTTTAATTTAGGGTAGAAATTGTAGATTTTGTAGTATAAAACATGATAATGTGTATACAATTGAGTATAAATTTGTGATATTTGCTTTAAATTTCTGTAAATTTTATTTAGTTAGGTTAATAGGTAAACATGTTTAACAGTGCAAATCGATCATTTAAAACATAATTGATTCTAACCGACTAAAGATCGATTAGGAATTTCATTATTTTAACGGACCTAATGGTCTATTTAGAAATTGGTTATAACCGACCTTAATCTATCTAATAGTCCATTAAGATAAATTCCTAACCGACCTTGACTGACATAATAGTTGAGAGTATTTAATTTATTTACTACAAAATAGTCATTTGCAATTTAAATTTGGGTAATTTGCAGACCGTCCCCCAACCTTTGAAATTTTGGCACTTTTATCCTCATTCTTCATTTTTTTGCACCTATATCCTCAACGTTTCAAAATTTGGTGGATGGAGTCCCTATTAACTTAATCATCCAATTTGCCGCTTTAAATTGCACGTGGAAAACAAATGGTAACAAATCAAAAATTTCGTAACATTCCCAACCTTCTCTCGAAGTTCATTTCTCACGAACCAAACTCCCATAACAAAGTCCAAATCGTGGATTTTGGAAGGTAAATGGAACTCCCGCAAGGTGAAGTCGACGCTATATACGGTATGATTATAACCCATTTGAAGTTTTAACATTTATTGATTTCATTATTTTGATTTGGTAGTAAAAGCCCTAATTTTATTTTTTGTCATTGAAGAAATTATTCGTGGAGAATTTGGACAACCTGAAGCCTAAGCTCTGGATGGTTTAGAACCTCCTAATACTCAAGTGGAAATGGATGACAATGGAATGGAGGGCGGCACAGCGTAAAGTGGAAATAGAACAAGAGAATTTTTTTTCTGAAATCAATGCGAAGATTGGAAGTTAAAATTGAGAAGCTACGACAAGAAAAAAATTGAAATTGGGAAATGTCGAGAAGAAAAAGTTGAAGTTGGGAAGTGGAGACGAGAAAAAGTTAGTTGAGAAGTGTCCACAAGTAAATTTTGAATCTGAAAATGAAAATGTTGGTTGTAATAATTGTAAGTCGAATGTGTGGAGTAATTCAGATTTGGATTGTAATTGCAGTTATTGTTATCTGGTTTGCAAAATAGTTGGTGTAGTAATCAAGTGTGTAATGTAAATTTTTTTGTAATGTAATGAAACATATTTTATGATAATATGGCTTGCAAAATACCTGGTGCAAATTCTTTTGAATCTTGGCAATAAATCTTGCAATGCTGATGGTACAACATAGCTCGTAGTTTAATGACAATGTGGTTTGCAATACAATCTGGTGCATTCTGGTTTACATAGATTGGTGCATTCTGGTTTACAGAGATTGGTGCAATCTGGTATGTATATGGTGCAATCTTGTATATTGGAGACCAGATTGTAATGCCCTTAACTATGGTGCAATCTGGTATATTTGGGACCAGATTTTGATTCAATTAAACATGGTGCAATCTGATATATTTGAGACCACATTTTAATGCCCTTAAATATGGTGCAATCTGGCATATTTGAGACCAGATTTGAGTGCACTTAAATATGGTGTCATCTGTTTTACCTCAAACCAAATTTTGATTCACTTAAACATGGCGCAATCTGGTTTTTTGTAACACAACTTATACCAGCAGCCAAGGAAAATGATTATTCCAACAGCAGCCAACTTATACCAGTAGCCAAGTGACTATCTATTTTACCTCAACTTAAATATGGTGTCATCTATTTTACCTCAAACCAGATTTTGATTCACTTAAACATGGCACAATCTGTTTTTATTTTTTTTTAACACAACTTATACCAACAGCCAAGTGTCATGATTATTCCAGCAGCAGCCAACTTATACCAGCAGCCAAGGGAAATTTGAGACCATTCTTCATCATCAGCCAAGTTGTTCATTCCAGCTACATTCAAGCATTCAAGTGACATGATCATTCAAGCTACATTCAAGCATTCAAGTTACATGATCATTCAATCATCCAATTGTAAATTGTAATTAAAATGGCACCAATGGTATAACATTGATATAATTGCAAATCCTTCTTTCATTAATAGACAAAATAATAGCAAACCCCTTCTTTGGGCTCCAGCCCACCACTACTACTTACAAAATATTATAATTGCAAATTCCTATTTCCTACTACTCCTACTACTTATAATATATTATACATAGGAGCATTTGTTGGACAAAAATATAACATAGGAGCATGTGTTGGATCTGCCATGGCTAACAACAAAACGAAGGGAAGAACAAGCCAATGTGGATCAAGATTTTTGGCTATCTGTTGGTTGAAGGTGGAGTATGATCCTTTGATGATCTTTGGAGCTGATTTACGCCTGGAGGTCGCTTCTTACAAGACCTTTTGTTGTGCCCAAGATGTCCACATAACTTGCAAGTCATCTTCATTCCAGATCTCCTTCTCTTGTTGGCCAAAGGTGGTGGTTCATCTTGCTCTCTCCTTCTAACTTTTTTTGGCCTCCCAGCTTGTCTTCTATATTGTGGTGGAGCAATTGGATTTTTGCCTTTGTCGGGTCAAAATTACGGTCCGACCATTGGCATGACAACTGGACCATATGCCTTCATGTAGCTTTCTTTGGAGTAGCAATGATCCACAAATTCCTTCACATCTTTCCCACTTCTATATATGGAGCTAATGGCATGACAGCAAGGTAGTCCACTTAATTGAAACCTTCTACATGAACACATTTTGGCTCCCAGGTCAACCACATATATCTTTCCACTCAACGTATATGTTACTTGAAACTTATCTTTTCCTGCTAAAAATGGAAGACATAACCTAGTTTCAGATTGGGCTTTCTCTAAAATTTTGCAAATTCTCGGACCATATGGTCCTTGCCACTTGTGAATCGCCTCTCTTTTGCTTGCCATCCTAATCATTAGGTAAAACCTAATTCTCTCCAATAAAGTTATTATAGGTTTATCCCGTGCTTCCTTGATCAACGCATTGAAACTCTCGCACAAGTTGTTCAACATAATGTCGCACTTTGTTTCATCTTTAAAATGTGATCGACTCCACCGACTTCTTTGGTTTTCGACCAACCGCTTATAAGCATTAATGTCGCTCATCTTCATCTTTTCCATCTCAACCATCCACTCTGCTATTGTTGTAGCCTTTGCAAAGCCCACAACAGTTTTTTTAACCCCAAGCCAATATGTTTTCCTCTAAAATTGTTGTACAAGTGTCTAACGCAAAACCGATGTTCACTTTCTATACACAACCTATTCAATGCATCAATTAAACCTTTTTGCTTGTCACTAATGAAAGTCCACCCATTACTATTTCCCATTCCAACATCGTCACATAGTAAATCAAGAAACCAATTCCATGTAGTCACATTCTCACTTTCAACAACAGCATAAGCTATGGGATAAATTGAGTTATCTGCATCAATACCTACTGCACTCAACAAATGGCCTCCGAAATCACCCTTTAAAAAACATCCATCAAGCCCAATGACTCGTCTACATCCAGCCATGAATCCTTCTTTGCAAGCACTTAAACAGATATATACACTTCTAAATTCCCTTACATCATTCCCGACGAGCTGAGTTTTTAACACAACTGTGCTACCAACATTAGACTTCTTCAATTCAGCACAATAATCAGCTAATAGCATGTACTGCTCTTGGTTATTCCCCCTCAGAACTTCCAAACACTTAGCTCTAGTTCTGTAATATTGCCATTTTGATACAACCACCACACAATCTCTTTTCACAGTCGCCTCAAATGCCTCAAATGTCAAGTTTGGATTAGTCCTAAAAATATCCAAATACTTCTTAGCAAAATAAGCAGAATTTGCGCTACTATTTTCAAATACCAATGCACATTTGTGCTGATCATCTAATGTGTTCACCCTAAATGTGGTTTTATCACTCAGTACATGAGCATACAATACAAAAGGACATCCTCTTGACACCGAGCTCTTACTCGCACTTTGTCATTCTTCACACATCTGACACCCCTACTATTTTTGATTGAATACTCTTGTATGGCATGTACCAAAATCTTCTTACAAGAAAATCGCATACCTGATTACAAACAAAAACGAAGAAGTAATAACCAATTAGCTTATTATATAAAGCTTAAATAATTCAAATTCAAATAAGTTGCGGGTTTGATTATTGATGTTCAAAGAATTACCTAGTACAAAATGTGGGTCTAGCATGTCAACTCTTTCATTAAATATTGGATCCTCAGGCTGCTCCTTCATCTTCATTATCACTTTTAATCTTGTGAAGATCATCCGAATCGGCTTGATCCGATTCTTGCTGATCAATATGTGCTTCGGCATACCAATGCTCAAATGAGAATTTAGAAGCATGTTGCATTGTATCTGCTTGTTCCCCTGTCTCAACTTCATCCTGCTCGTAGTCACTATCAATAAAATCATCAAAAAATTCTCTCCTGTTCTATTTCTACAATACACGATTGCACCCTCCATTCCATTGTCATCCATTTCCACTTGAGTATTAGGAGGTTCGAACCATCCAGAACTTGGCTTTCAGGTTGCCCAAATTCTCCACGAATAATTTCTTCAATGACAAAAAAAAAATTAGGGCTTTTACTACCAAATCAAAATAATGAAATCAATAAATGTTAAAACTTCAAATGGGTTATAATCATACCGTATATAGCGTCGACTTCACCTTGCGGGAGTTCCATTTACCTTCCAAAATCCACGATTTGGACTTTGTTATGGGAGTTTGGTTCGTGAGAAATGAATTCAGAGAGAAGGTTGGGAATGTTCTGAAATTTTTGATTTGTTACCATTTGTTTTCCACGTGCAATTTAAAACGGCAAATTGGACAGATTCCGTTAATAGGGACTCCATCCACCAAATTTTGAAACGTTGAGGATATAGGTGCAAAAAAATGAAGAATGAGGATAAAAGTGCCAAAATTCCAAAGGTTAGACACGGCGGCTGCAAATTACCCTTTAAATTTTGTAAGTTAAGCTCTTTATTTAATTGACATGTTTGACTTGGCCATTTAGCCAATTCCCCCTATTACCTTAGATTCATGCCAAACACAATGATAGGGTTGTTGTTATTAAAGATTGTCACAAATTTACAGTCGATAATATTGTTATTTAGATTCATGCCAAACACAATGATAGGGTTGTTGTTATTAAAGATTGTCACAAATTTACAGTCGATAATATTGTTAGCAGATAATATTGTTAGCACGAGCGTCGTACCTAACTTGTAACCCTCCAATGTCTATTTAGTAGAGAACTATGGGTGAAGACGTGAAGTTCGTGAAAGTTCATGAAAGTTTTGCTTTGCATTTGCTGTGAATGAGTTATGCAACATCTGTTTATAGGTCATTCCTCCATTAAGACCAGTACAACCTGCGTGTGAAATGCAAACTTTTATGTATAAAGTCGAAAGCAATCGAAACGCAATCATCACAAGAAGTTTTCTCAAAGAATGGTTGGGTCGACTCACAAAGAAATGTTCAGTCGAATGACTGAACAAATGCACAGTATTAATCCAGGTTTTATTCCGATTATAAGAATGAACAAAATACACATCAGGTTAACAAGAAATGATCAGGTTGGCATACAAATACCATACATTTCCCTATAGCTGCTATCTTAACAATAACAATGCTCGTTCAAGTAACATAACATTTGGCCTCGTGCCCTGCTTCACAAGTTCCTTTTTTTTTTTTTTGGAACAATTATTTCTCTGCTATCTCACCACAATCCTCTATCACAACAGTCGACTTGGTAGTACCACTATCCGAACCCAACTTCTCCATCTCCTTAACTACATTATAGCCATCCACAACCTTCCCGAACACTACATGTTTCCCATCAAGCCAAGGTGTCTTCGCAGTTGTTATAAAGAATTGTGATCCATTGGTATTAGGCCCAGCGTTTGCCATTGATAACAGACCAGGCTCTGTATGCCTTAGCTTGAAATTTTCGTCTGCGAATTTTGCTCCATAAATGGATTCTCCACCAGTTCCATTACCCCGTGTGAAGTCTCCTCCTTGACACATGAAATTTGGGATAATACGATGAAATATTGAACCCTTGTAATGCAATGGCTTCCCAGAAGCACCAATCCCTTTCTCTCCCGTGCATAGGACTCGGAAATTTTCGGCAGTTTTGGGTGTGGTGTCAGCAAACAATTCCATCACAACTCGCCCGGCTTTTGCCTTTCCAATCAATACGTCAAAGAAAACCTTCGGGTTCTTCATTTTTTACAAGCAAATCTGATATCAGAAAAGCAAAATGTGGCATTTGTTAATAACTCGGCCAAAAATTGGCATATAACCTCACTACAAAGAATCAAGTTAACATTAAAAGCATATCAAAAGCAGAATTCAATGATTAAGACAGACTTTTTCCAGCTCCATAACGCAGAATAATGAAAAGGTAAATCTTTAAATATTCAACACAAAATTTAAATAAAGATTGGATATTGGGGAAATTAACCTAATTTAGTTTAGACACATAATCAAACACACATAAGGAATATTTTCAGGGGGAATTTCAGGGAGAAGGCATCGAGAATTACTTAATATCTTCTAATGCTTTCTAAAACCTCAATTAATCCAGATTTTCCCGATGTGATTTAAAAAGGCCAGTATTATTATTTCCCAGAAGTACTTAAAACAAAGAATCTGTAAAAGTGAAAAATGTTCATTCTATAATTAATCCCCTTGGAAACGTTAATTACACACCAAGAGGACAGACTTACAGATGACTTGATATAGCACAATTTTTGAGCTCTACGGGCTTTTATTAATTAATATACCCGCAAAGCCTTCGATCTGTGCTTCTTCCGCTAAACATAAAACCCAACACGAAACCCAGAAAAAACTGAAATAATTTTGAAGTAAATCTTAAAGATAACGAAAACATTAATAGAGATGGAATTAGATTTTTTCACCTTTTCTTTTTATCCGGCCTGGAATTTGGAGAATGAGAAGAGAGGAAGAGGAAGAAATTTATGCGTTGAAGGCTTGAGGCTTATCAACATATAAGGAGGGAGATTGTGGTGGCTGCTAGGGTTTATCGTTTAGGGTTTTATGATTTTGGCTTTCGGATGTAGTCCCTATTGTTTTATGAATTTGTACATTTACCCCTTTTAAGATTGGACTTTGATCGGGACCGCCAATTAATGGGTTAATTTCACCAAAAGGTCACTGAAGTTACCTTCAAATTACAAAATGGTCACTGAAGTTCAAAAATTTCAGTAGTGGTCACTTAAGTTAGAAATCCTTTCACTTAATAATCCACTTTATTAAATTTAATTTAAAATGGTGACTTGGCGTGATGATTTGGTATTTTTATTGTATTGTAGTCAAAACTTTATATAATCATCACTTTAGTCCATATATTTCAATTAAGTCTTTCAAAAATTGTATCTTAGGTCCTTAATCTTTTACATATTTATAATTTGGTCTCCAAATTTTCAATTATCTTTCATTTTAGTCCTTCAAAAATTGCATCTTAGGTCCTTCAACTTTTTACATCTTTACACTTTGGTCCCCATATTTTCAATTATCTTTCAGTTAAGTCCTCTAAAAAATTGCATCTTAGGTCCTTCAATTTTATACATCTTTAATTTTAGTGGCCAAAATAAGTGTAAAGTTAATGATTTAATTGAAAATACACTTATTTTGACCACTAAAATTGCACTTAGTTTGGTCACTAAAATCAAGAATTTAAGAACCAAAGTTTGAAGATGTATAAAATTGAAAGACCTAAGATGCAATTTTTGGAGGACTTAACCGAAAGATAATTAAAAATATGGGGACCAAAGTGTAAAGATATAAAAAGTTGAAGGACCTAAGATACAATTTTGAAGGACTAAAATGAAAGATAATTAAAATTTGGAGACCAAATTGTAAATATGTAAAAGATTAAAGACCTAAGATGCAATTTTGAAAGACTTAATTGAAATATATGGACTAAAGTGAGTATTATATAAAGTTATGTACTACAATACAATAAAAAATCTTAAATCATCACGCCAAAGTCACCATTTTAAATTAGAAATTTAATAAAGTGGCCATTAGTTTAAAATTTCTAACAATGACCACCACCAAACTTTTGAACTTCAAAATGACCATTTTGTAATTTGAAGGTAACTTCAATGACCTTTGGTGAAATTAACCCCAATTAATTAATGCTTTGTGCACGTGTGTTCAACTTTTGTATGTCGATATTAAAGCTCTCAACATTTTCAGTTTGTAACAATTTAGTCCTAAGTAAATTGTATTTCATACTACTACACCAATTAAAAAAAAATTATATCTTCATTTTTTAATTAAAACACAAAGATAGAGTAAATATTCCTTACATCCCAATCAGGGGTAGATACCAATTAAAAAAAAATTATATCTTCATTTTTAATTAAAACACAAAGCATTGAGTAAAATTTAGGAAATCAAAAAAACTTAATGAACTCCAAGGCACAAAAGATCGTTATCTTTTAAGAGCTCTATCCAACAAAGTCACGACTAGGGTATGAAAGAAAATCTCTCTCAGGATACAATGGGGGCGTTTGAATCAACCTGTGATTATTTGATCAAACCAAGAAAACACTCTATACGAAATCTGATGATGCCAAACGAAGAGAGAAGAAGAGAAATTAATCATATTGCAAATGTGAATTCGCCTAGAATAAATAGGAGTAAAGGCAACCATTTGAATAGGTGTGTCCCTTGGAAAGAATGGACGCACATGTAGGAAGAAACTGCACCTATTCAAAGAGTTTTGAAATAAAAATTTCCTTTCGGGGGCGTTGCCCCCGAGCCCCCACGGCAAACGCATGTCAGGGCGGTAAAACATTCGTAAAACAAAGGATGAACACGCAAAATGAAGAAAAATATTTAACAGATACAACAAAATAATGAACGAAAACGGAAAAGAAGTAGGATTCACAACAGGACAGGAACATGACAGAGTTGGTATGGCCATCGCGTTCCGTGCGCTGCCAAAGATTAGGTAGGGACAAAGGTGCAAGAATTAAAATATCTCAATTTTCGTTCGTCCCACTTAGGACTTGCTTGCATTTCACTTGATCATACAAAAGCAAGTCCACACATAAACCCAAATTTCTAATACCATAAAGCTAGATTTGGTATATTGTAAATTGAACAATATTAGATCGTGCATAGTGCATATTAGATTGTAAATTTGAGTTTTCTTTTTTTTTTTTTTTTTTTTTTTTGTTTAAATAAAAATATATTTAAAATCAAATTACTTTTAAACTTTGCCTTACAAGTTATTTGTTTATTGTGTCCCAAAATCGGAAGAGAGTCTTTCCTTCAAATCCTTTGATGACAAATTGCAGTGTCGCTACCTTTATGCCCCTCTTGTCCCAACCATACTTTACAAATTCGCGTATTTTTTTATTTTTTTATTTTTAGTGATATACATGAGTATAGTTTTTGTTTTTGTTTTACGTAATGCCCTAGCCCTATTAGTGCTTTTAATATGTAAAATTTGATACACACACGTTTAAAAAAATAAGCAAATGTTAAAGTAGTTTTGAATTTATGTGTTTGCTAGAAATGGATGCACGAAGATTTAATATTGGAAATTGTTGGGTATTTTGTGCCAAACAATCTCTAATATAGTGATGAGAAATTAATTGTAGATAATTAGGCGTGCCTTAAATAAAATATACGATCTAAGTTAATCTCACACTAGTATATCGAGTTATTAAACCGTTCAAATTAGAGAATCGTGGTTGTTGGGTTGGTTTGGATAACGATCACCTTTGAGATATAACTAACTGTAATTACTCAAGTGATAGAGTTTAAACCGTCTTTATCTATATATTTAAATGTAGTGGTCATCTACTAGAGTTTACTCTATCCTATTTTAGTTATATAATTAATATCTAACCTAAAAGAAAAGAAAATGAAGAAAAAAGAGTCCACAAACCTAAAACTACCCACCCCACGTGAATGGCTTGGCTGCTCCTTTGTGGTCTTTCTGCAGCAGCTTTTGTTGGTTTCATTTGAATGGTTTTCTTCCTTGCCATTATTTAATCTTTTGAAAGATTAATAATTGCTTGTTCTCTTCCTAAAATTTATTCGTAAGATTTTTTTTTGTGCGTTAGTTGAGATTGTAATACATTTGGTGTGAGATTAGAATATTTTCTGAGCTCTGATAGATATGAAAAATTCATTTAATTTGTGTCCATTATTTTTCTTAGTTTCATTTTGTTTTCTTATCTTTCACCGAAACAATTTTGTATTTGTTTATTCACAATATAAATATTTTGTAGGTTCATTCAGATTGAATCTCGAGAAATATAGAGCGAGTGGAAGAAGAGAGTGAAAAAATTCTATATCGAAACGATTCATTTAGTGCTTTTAATTCGAAATAATTAATTAATTCAATAAGATTTTTAATATTATCATATTATCGAGTCATTTTGAGTAAAATTTGCATTGTAAACTTGTTCCCACAAGTATTCGGATCGTAGCTACACCACTAATAGTGCATAAACATAATTTCAATTTACTTTTGTTATTTAAGCTTGGTTTGGTATTATTATAATTTTAAGTTAATCAATTCAGATGTGATAATAATTAGTTAAGTGTTTGATAAATTTTTGTTTTAAAATTGTTGTATGTTTCAACAAAAGTGACTTATTGTTATTCGTGTACATAATTACTAAAATTGACATTAATTATGATGTTCTTTAATATTATTATCAATACTAGCATTGTAAAATTTATTTTGACTTTTATAACAATATGTAATATTATCAAATATTTTTCTAAAACAATGTATTATCTATAGTTAAATTAAAATTTAAAAAATTAATATCTATTAGATCTCAAATTTTGTAAAATTAAAAATAAAAGCATAGACTATATAGTAGAAAATGAATTAATTTAATTAATAAAAATTAAATTATTAGATAATTGGATAAAATAAAAGCAAAATCTAAGAAGTTACCTTTTATAGTTTCTCAAAATTATTGAGTCTTTTATAATTAGTTTTTCTTATATTTATCACACACTTCACGTTCTCGCTTTCTCGTCTAAGTCTTGTCTAAATTCGAAAAGTTTAAAGTTCGATATCCATGTTTAGCCACATTGTACGTTTTTAGAACACTGTTAATTTTTCAAGTGAATACTCAAATGAATAAACAAATGAAAACTTTGTGTGTCATTTAAGAATGACAAAGGAGACAGACACATAAGTGAGAACTTGGACGCAATTAGATATAGTGAAAATTAGGCCTTGTACCTTTTTTTTTAAGGGAGGAGGAAAGATTTGAAATATACTAGTACAAATTATTTTAATCATAAATACCTATTTATTTGTACAAATAGCATTATTATACATTTTTTTTTAAACTTTGGACTGGTTTTTTTATTTGAAATCGATTTTTTAGATATTTGAAGATGGCTAAAACATGCAACAATAGCAAATCTAGATCTAAAATTAGAATTGGGCGCCCCCTTTCCATGGCGAAGAAGAATTCTCATGGTAGTAAAGTTCGATGTTTAAGAAGAAATACACTACGTGAATAAAGAAAGGTACATTTTTCTTTTCTTTTCTTTTTTTTTTTGGGTTGTTGTTGTTGAAGCATTTCTGGATTTTATCTTTTTTCCCTTCCCGACTAATTTTTATTGGCTTTTTATTTTTTGGGGTTTACTTTACTTATTCTATTGTATTCATCTTGTTAATATTTCAATGAATCTCCAAAACATAAATTTCTTATCTTGTTCTTTCTTATTGGTTTTTTCATATTTATGGCCACTTCAATTATAGATTTATAATTATACGTTTAATTCACAAAAAAATATTAATTGTTATTTTTCATTAAACCCTATATATGTTAAGTAACTTTCATTAGATTGGTATGTGATGGTTCCATAAAGAGCAATCCAATGTAATGATTATTTGAAGATATTCAACAACTATGTTCCCGTACTTGTGACGTTATCGTATTACGAATTTAACACTATTACTCTAAAGTATTAAATTATGTTGGCACTCTCCAACTGTAATTTAACATTGTTTCCTAATATTGTTAATCTATACTATGAAGCAATGGATGCCTACATAGAAGTCCAATTTATGATTGTCTTCATGCCTCCAACAACTTATGTCCACACGATATCGACAATACAAATTTAATAGTATTACCGCTAATTGTTAATTTATATTGGTATTACTCATTGTTGGGTGATTCTACCATCCAATGTTGCCTCAAAATTTTATTGATTATTATTATTTGTAGTGAGTGGTAAATAAATAGAATGATGATGTAACATGACAAGTGATATTCATTATATGATATTGTTTATGTAAGTTATATGAGTTAAACTTTTAATACTAATTTTTACATCATTGGAGAATATCACGGAGTTGTTAGTTATCTTTTCACACTCTAATGGTTCCTTGGCAAAGTAAATGCGACATTTAAGACTATGGTTGTCAATACATTGACTGGCCGGTTGAAGTTCAACCAATGTTCTACCTGATATTACTCTTCGAAAGTTGAAGTTGTAACAATGTGCACAACGTTACATGGTTGTACTGCTTATTGTTCATTTTTTATGTTACAATTTCAATTGTTACGTCACTTTGTTTATTATTCACATGTCAACATCTCCTATAGCACATGAGCTTCACCCATACTAAATGGATAAAGGCTAAAAAATTATAGTTTCTCTTATATCCCAACATACGAGCATCCACTTAAGTTAAACTTTACCAATTCTCTTATTTTACACATTTATCAATTATATATTGAGTTTTTTTTTGTTTTTTGGAGAGGGGAGTGGTTGAAGTTTTTTTCTATGGCTAGTACTGATTATTTAAGTCTGTCATTGTCTATTGAACATATATCCAAGATAAGACAACAAGTCAATATAGTAGTACGGAGATATTAACCATACATTGATCATTTAAGTCTATCATTGTCTATTGAACATATATCCAAGATGAGCAACAAGTCAATATAGTAGTACAAAGATATTAACCATGCATTGATCATTTAAGTCTATCATTGTCTATTGAATATATATCCAAGATGAGACAACTAGTCAATATAGTAGTACAAAGATATTATCCATGCATTCCCAAGTTCTTTTAAGGTTTACCATGTGATGTATTCCTACCAATTTTATGTGTTCAATTTGCTTTTCATTCTCTTGGCTGATGTGCACGCTACAATTGCACAATAAGAATATACTCAGATCCCTACCCACCAGCTAAATTATTAGTTTGACATAATAAAAATTTGTGTTATTAACCTTTGAACGAATGCGTTACATAACTCTGGACGTTGGGTGAGTTGGTTTTAGTATTTCAATACCCGAAATTACCTGTTATACTTGGGTTTTTATAAAAGAAATCATTCGAGTCCACATTATTATTTGAACTAAACCCAAACCGGAGCCGTCGATTTCGATTTGAATTCGGTTCTACCCATAATATTTTCTTTTAAAATTGTGAGTTGATAACATGTTTTGAAAAAAAAATTAAAATTGCATACCCATAAATTAGGGGTTAGAAAAATAGTAATTACCTCTCAAAATTGAAGATTAATTTCGGTTATAGATCCAATCGGGTTTGAGATGGAATTGATTACTAAGGAATCATTATTTGTCATTTGTATATGAGAGTCGAACATATTCTAGTGGAAGTGATTATCATCATGAGAATAGGGATTCTTTGTGTTGAGCGAGAGAGAAATGAGCGAGAGTGTGAGACAGGCAACAATGTTTATATTGTGTACCTAAGCAAATATCGATTGAGAGCTTGGGATTTGGGTATTTGAAATTGAGTCGATTGAGTTTAGGTTTAGTGGTGGTGAGTTTTGTACTGAACAATTGGAATATTGTCTTTGGTAACGTGGTGTTAGGTTGAATAAATTGAAAAAATAAAAAAATAATAAAAAATAACAAACTTAGTTCAGAGTCGGGTACCCACGATTCAAGTTCAAAAACCAAGACCGAACCCATCGGTTCTTGATTTTCAGTTCTGGTTTCTAATTTTATTTTTTTAGAACCAACCAGAACCTCTAATTCCGATTCGAGAGGTTCAATTTCTGTTAAATTGTCTACTCCTAATGTAATAAAACTTAAATGAGATAGTCCGCATAAGTTAGTCTGCACTTGATGTCGCTTAATTGTGCCAATAGGACAAGTTCTAACACTTCAATTCTAGTCTGTATTCCGCTTCAAGAACATAATTCAAAATCGACAAATATTCAATAACATAATTCTTTTACGAACATAGTCTGGAATCAACATTGGTTCACAGAATAAATAGTGCGTAAAACTAACGTGCTCTCACTTTTTTATTAAACAGAGAAATACTTCTAACTTTTCAAGCAACTAAAATATTATGAAATCTCATTGCACAAACATGACCACATTAAATCCCAAGGCTGAAAAATACATCCAACACTCAACCTCCTATATATCCAGATATATAGAGATAATACTTGATTTGCTTCCAATAATGCGTATGAAGAACAATTATTAAATTTGGAAAAAGCGAAGAAGTTGTTCAATTTTAAAACATAGTATTCAGGTTTTGTGTATGCGTTGATTGTAATGTAAATTATAAAAACCACATTTTGAAGTGTTTGAAATGTATTTAGCGGCATATATTTGTATGGATGTGTCAAGTTCTTGTAATTGGTATGAGTTTTTCACTATGTTTAAATGTAATATTACAATGTATGTGATTTTATATGTTTGTGGAGAATATTATTGTTGTTGGAAAAACAAGACTCAAAATCTGAATTTAAACGTTTGTGTGCGCAAAACTTCTTTATCATTCATTGTTTTTTGAGCAAATCATCTCTCTCGTTTAGATTTATTTGCGCAAATTAATTTTTTGTCTTTTGTTAATTTTAACGGCAAATGTTAACAATATAGACGGTATGGACCTTTTCCGCAAAGAAACATTTATTTAAGGGTCCAAATACTAAAATTCAAACGATAAAAACGTTTTGTACAATAAGAACAAAACGATATGAACAAAATGTGGTGAATTACCTGTGTTCTTGCAATTTTTTGTTTGACCCAGTATATTTCATTAATTTTTTTATTAAAAAAATTTAAAAGAAAAACTAACAAATTGACAATATACTAAATTATTTTGTATATTTTATAAACTATTATAAAATAACTAAAATTGAAATCATAATTATTAACGAGTGTGCTAATTAAAATTATTTTATTGTTATTAAGTAATCATATTATTTAAAATTCAAACTTTAATTTTATCATCACGAAATAAAAGAAAAATAAATTTGTCACAAATAAAATTTTAATTATGCTCAACACATTTCGATTTTATCGATCTCATATTCTTGAGTTAATCCAACCCACTTTTGAGCCACAAAGAAATTGGACCAGTCTTATTTTAAAATTTAATTTATTTTTGAATTAAAAAAAAAAAAAAGTTTCACCCACCCGCCACCACCACCCCCACAAAACCGGCCAGGAAGGAGGAGAAACCCCCCTTGGGTCGCGAAACCGAGGGGAGAAAGGCGCGATTGGGGGGAGAAATCCCAAATCGGCTGGTTTCATGACCTTTCTTTTTCTAGAAGTAGCGTATACATGTTAATTCCATCCCCACACCCAAAGGACCACATTATTGAGTCCACTAATTAGTTTAACCCTCTTTTCTTTGTTCTCTCCAGTGTATTTAACATTGAGAAAAGTCTTATTACACTCATTTTGATCGACGAACCCAACAAGCTAGAATCTTTAACGAGAGAGAGAGAGAGAAATTTCAGAGAGCAAATTGTGTCATCTGCACATATTTTTGCAGCAAACATGGCTAACCCATGGTGGAATGGCCAAGTAGGTGTACCAGGTTTTGAGTCGTCACCATCAGTTAGCTCACCAGCTTTGAAAAAACCAAGTCTAGGCATATCCATTAATCACTATAATCCAGAACCATCACCATTGAAGGAACGGGCAGATTTCACCATATCTATGAATCATCAGAATTCCAGAGGTGGTGCCGGTGGAAGAGAAGATGAAGAAGAAAGAGAACAAAGCGATGAGCGTAACGAGGGCACTGTTGAGGTCCCAACACATAGGCCAAGAGGCAGGCCTACAGGTTATTGAAACCTTGAATCTCGTTTGTCTAAAAGTTTGAGTTTAAGCTGATAGATAAATTCTTGTCTTAAACACATTCCATCACACAACGTTACACAATTTTTATAAATGAATGACGGCAATGATGTCTTCATCATTCACAGGTTCAAAGAACAAGCCAAAATCGCCCGTATTTGTGACAAGGGACAGCCCTAATGCGATGCGCAGCCATGTTATGGAGGTGGCGAGTGGTTCCGATGTGGCGGAGAGCATCGCAGAATTTGCGAGAAAAAGGCAAAGAGGAGTTTGTGTGTTGAGCGCAAGTGGGATAGTTACAAATGTGACAATTAGGCAACCTTGTGATTCTGGTGCAGTCATGGCTCTACATGGCCGTTTTGAAATCCTCTCCTTGACCGGTGCTTTTCTCCCTGGGGCAGCACCACCGGGGTCAACAGGGCTGACTATATACTTAGCCGGCGGTCAGGGACAGGTAGTGGGGGGTAGTGTGGTGGGTTCTCTGGTGGCTGCTGGACCAGTAATGGTGATTGCTTCTACATTTTCGAATGCTACGTATGAGAGGTTGCCTTTGGATGATGATGAAGAAGCTTCCGCTGCCGCCGGTGTTGCAGAAGAAGGACAGGTTGGCATTGGTGGGCCATTGGCCGCACATAACATGCCACTTCCGAATGAGGGAGAGTTAAACCATAGTTCATTTTCATGGAATCATGGTCCGGCGAATTACTAGAGATAAATATAACTTCTTCAATTGTTCATGTATATATTTTTAGTAAATGGTTCACAAGTTGAAATGTTGAATGTTATTAATTTGTGGAGTGAGATTAGTTTTTTCCATCGTTTCTAAAAAAAGTCGCATAAGTTATATCTAGTTTCATCTCGTCCTTATTTCACTCTCTTGTCTGCCTTTCACCAAAGTCAAACAAGTTTGATGTTTACCTTTTACACCTATCCACGATTTACGTTTTTTATAACATTGATTTTTTTTCTTCAACTCAGATACATTATTTTCATCAAAAGCTTATGAGCGCGTACAATATTCATAACATAATTTAAGATATTTCTTGTAAAAATTTAACTAAATTTTGTTACTAACTATTTTATTTATATTTTGCACATGACAAATTTATTTTTCAATTAAAAATCTAACACATTCATAATTTTTATAAATGAATAACAAAATTCCAATTTTAAGAGTCTCTCATTTAAAAGTTTAGACAGTTAAAAATAAACAAATAAACAAGTGTTATCTTCTTCAAATAGATGGAATTCAAGTCTATGAAAATGCATCGAGTTGAATGACGTGGAAAATAGAATTGAAACATGTTGGTGAGGTAGTTGAACTAAGCTTTACCCTTTGTCCCAAGGAATATTAGTCAACAGAAGAACGTGTCAAACCTAGCCCGCTAAACATTAAGTGCCTCTTTCAAATTAATATTAAAATCAATTTTAATTATTAATTTTAATCACATTTTTTTGGGGAAAAATGAATTTTTTTTAGTTCTTTTTGATTTTTATCAAAATCTGTTAAATTACTAATTTTAAACAAAACCAAATAGGTACCAAATGTAAATCGTGCTTAGCCTAACATTTAGTTTGATGTGAACTGAAGAAATACCCTACACAACCCATTATACACCCTTCATCCGCCATATGCTTTACAAAGTTGTTAACCAAATAGGTTGGTAAAATCTTAGATTATCTACAACAATTTATGTATATTTAAAGAACACTTTTAATATTTTAAAGAGTATCATTAAATTTAAAGAACAATTTATTTTTTAACATTCCAACCGTCTATTTATTTTCATACTCTTTATTTTACTTTTTTCAAGAAGCATTTAATATATTTTCTTCTCTTCTCTTTTTATCATATATTTTCCTATCAATTTATATATATTATTTAATTAAAACCAACATATCAAGTATTCACATTAAAATCATTTCAATGCATTTAATAATAAAGAGTAAATTTCAAACCCACTTTCTAAATTAAAATGTTAAATTGAAGAATTCATTAAAACATAATTTTAAATGTTGACTGTTTAAATTAAAGAGTAACCTATGTTTAAAGAACTTGTTAAAATGCTCTTAGAGATGTATACTCGATATTGAAGAAAAAACAAGTAATACAAACCTAACTCATAGAACGGAACTATTTTGGTTCCAAGGTCAACAAATACAACACCATCGTTCTCCATTCCTCTACACACATGCAAATTCAAGACACACCGTTACCGAAACTCAAAATTTCAAATGTAATAACTCTCGTTTGGTAAAATAGACTGTACAGCATTCAATAGTGTTAAGGAAGAAAAAGAAATTAAAGTACTGTTCCTAATAGTACAGTGTACTAAGCACCATTAAAGTCGCTGTAGAAAATCAGAAGATTGAATACCAAATTATAACTATATAACAACTATACTGGATAACACAATCTACAGAGATGCTAATGAAAAGACTCTTTCAAGTGCTGCGTTCATAATTTTAAGTCCGCCAGCGTAGAATTAGAGTGACACTAAATGCTTCATCAATGACGGTAAACCTAGTTATTAAATACATACCAGTAAAAAGTAAAAATGCAAAAAAAAAAAAAAGCATACCAAAGACGATCTTTCATTTGCCTAGCTACCTGATGCTGAAGGCAGTGTGACTGACCCATTTGAGAGGAAGCCAGCTGTCAATCAAACAAGATTAATAGTAGGAAACGGAAGTGGCTGTTATGGAAATCTCATAAATAGTAAGTTCAAGAATCAGAAATCATAGGAAGGACGTTGATCTGCAATATAAATGGCCTTCAAGCAACTGTCCCAACAAGAGAGATGCATTACTACAGAAAAATGTTACCTATCTAGCAAAATCTCCTACTTAAACACGGTCTGTAAGGAGAGATAAACCTTCCCGAGAAAAGTTCTACTCTGTCGAGAATGACATTAGTTGGCTGCAAAGAGGAAAAAACGGTCCATATCCAGAGAGCTATGGTGATATACTGAGGAGATTCTAAGTTGCCTTTTCATTTTTCCTTCCCGACAAGACCCTGTCCTAAGAAAAGTATATGACAAATCTGGAATGTGCTAATAGTCACCATTCTCGGGAGATTGCTGCATGCCATGACCGTTGCTATTTCTCCATTCCATCAAATGTGAAGGTGTCAATTGCATGCCCTGATGCTGAATCATAAATTGACTTCCATCAACAGTTTGATGAGTAGAATCAGCAGGTGACCAGATGCCTAGATCTGACATTGAGGCGCCACCAATTGCTGATGGCAACTTGTTGGAAGCAGCATCTCCATTACCACCACCACCACCACCACTACCACTAGGATCCTTCTTGGAGTCGATTAGAAATGTACCAACAATTACCTATTAACCCAAGTAACTTACAAGTCAAGAAATGGAAAAACCCCATATGCATAGTTATCAAACCCAGCTCGGTCTGTCCAGGCAAAAGCACCAAGTCACTGGTGTAATTGTGTACATAAAAGATATTGGTAGTTTGATTTTAACAATAACATTCAGCACATCTGAATCATCCAGGACAGAGCAGTATAACAAAAACACGAAAATCACACATCGGGAACCATACATTCTCTCTATAACGCATTGCCCACTCGAAATTTCTACTAAATTCCAGTCATTTTGAAACAGTGAGTGAAATTAATCAAGCTCCTTCTGGACCTTAATCCCCATGGAATTGGCAGTCCCAATAATGGACTTAGAAATGGACTCCAAAGACATGTACTGACAGAAAGGATCACTCTGCTTGATCTTGGCAACCTCGTACACATGCTTGAGGGTGATAGTGGACGCTGTCACGTGACCCGGCCTGCTGCTCCCATTTTCGATGCCCGCAGCCTTCTTCAGGTACCATGTGACGGAAGGAGACTTGACAATGAACTCGAAAGTGTTGTCCGTGAACGCCGTTATGGTCACCGCCATAGGCGTATCGGGCTTGTATTTCTGGGTCCTTGCGTTGAAGTCCTTGCAGAAGGCCATCAGATTCAGCCGGTACTGACCCAGAGCCGGACCCACTGGAGGCGCCGGCTTCGCCCCTCCAGCCGGAACTGTTAGGCGGATCGTCGCAGCCAGTGGCCGCCGGGTGAGGATCTCTTTCAAAGTCGACATGGATATTTTCAAAATGTTACAGCCGGCAGCACTGGAGGAAGAAGTAAGAGGCAGTGAAAAGAAAACGCTGTAAAACAAGAAAATACAGAGGGAGTAAATTTGGGGATAGTTGATCTGAGGACATTTAGGTCATTTACCTATTATTTATTTTTTAAATTAATTTTATTTGTTTATTTCTCGTCAAAGGTAACAAAATATTTTCTGTGCAAAGGCCATTTACCAGTATTCTCCAAAATAAAATATGGCATTTGTTATTAACTCTGCCAAAAATCGGCATATATCCTCAATACAAAGAATCAAATTAACATGAAAAGCATATCAAAAGCATAATTCAATGATTATAATTTTAACTGATCAAACCTTTGGTCAAACATACATTTTATCCACACATTTAATAGGGCCCACAACTTACAACCCACTTTTTATCCATACATTCACCAACAACTTAAAATATAAGCACTTAAAAAATAATTTCAACGCACTACCAAACATGCGACAGAATTTTTCCAGTTCCATAACGCAGAATAATGAAAAGGTAAATCTTTAAATATTCAACAAAAAATTGAAATAAAGATTGGCAATTGGGGAAATTAACCTAATTTAGTTTAGACACATTATCAAACACATTTGATGTAGACAATAAAAATCATTTTCTGGGGGAATTTCAGGGAGAATCTCTATCAACAATTACTTAATATTTATTCTAATGCTTTCTAAAACCTCAATTAATCCAGATTTTCCCAATGTGATTTAAAAAGGCCAGTATTATTATTTCCCAGAAGCACTTAAAACAAAGAATCTGTAAAAGTGAAAAATGTTCATTCTATAATTAATCCCCTTGGAAAGGTTCATTACACACCAAGAGGACAGACTTACAGATGACTTGATATAGCACAATTTTTTAGCTCTACGGGCTTTTATTAATTTATATACCCGCAAAGCCTTCGATCTGTGCTTCTTCTGCTAAACATAAAACCCAACACGAAACCCAGAAAAAACTGAAACAATTTTGAAGTAAATTTTAAAGATAATGAAAACATTAATAGATAAGGAATTAGATTATTTTTACCTTTTCTTTTATTCTGGGCTGGAAATTGGAGAATGAGAAGAGAGGAAGAGGAAGAAATTTATGCGTTGAGGGCTTGAGGCTTATCAACATATGAGGGAGATTGTAGTGGCTGCTAGGGTTTATCGTTTAGGGTCTGGTTGGAAATTTCCAATACTATAAAGACATGTTTAAAATCAAATGGTACACCGCAGTGGCGAAGGGAGGTTGAGCCAGTCCCCCACTAGCATTGGGTTTTTTTTTTTTTTAAAATAAAAATATATTGAAAATCAAATTACTTTTAAACTTTGCCTTATTTGTTTATTGGGTCCACGTCGAAACGCCCAAATCCAGAAGAGATTCTCTCCTTGAAATCCTTGGATGACAAAAATTGAAGTGTTACTAATCCTATGGCCTTTATGCCCCTCTTGTCCCAACCTCCATCCATACTTCACAAATTCACGTATTTTTTTATTTTTTATTTTTACTGATATATTTACTTAAGTATAGTTTTTGTTTGTGTTTTAGGCATGCCCTAGCCCTATTAATGCTTTTGATATGTAAAATCGGATACGCACATATTTTAAAAAATAAGCTAATGTTAAAGTAGATTTTGGAATTTATGTGTATGCAAGAAATGGATGCATGAAGATTTAATATTGGAAATGTTTTGTGGATTCATATCGATTGAATCTTGAGAAATATAGAGCGAGTGGTTAAAAAAAACTGCTGAATCTAAGAAGTTAGTTTTTGTTGTTTCTCAAAATTACCAATTCTTAAATTTATCATACACCTATAACGACTTACGATTGTTTGACAATCAGATATCAATATTATCTATATTAATTATTATTTATTAAACATGCAACAATAGTTTCTCATTAATTTTCAGTGTTCTAAAAAGTTTGCATGGACGTGACTTAGCTATATCCACACCTCGCTCTAGCTTAAGTCTTGTCTAAATCTGAAAAGCTTAAAGTTCGACCTTTACGTTTAGCTATGTTTTATGTTTTTTAGAACACTATTAATTTCTCTAAAGGAATAAACAAATGAAAACTTTGTGTGTCATTTAAGAATGACAAAGGAGAAAGACACATAAGCTAGAACTTGGACGCAATTAGATGGTGAAAATTAGGCCTTAGTACCCTTCTTTTTTTTTTTTTTTTGGAGGGGGAGGATTTGAAATATACTTATACAAATTATTTTTCATAAATACCTATTTATTTGTACAAATAGCGTTATTATAAAAAAAAAAAAATTAACTTTAGACCGATTTTTTTATTTGAAATCGATTTTTTAAATATTTGAAGATGGCTAAAACATGCAGCAATAGCAAGTTTAGATCTAAAATCAAAATCAGGCGCCCCCTTTTCATGGTGAAGAAGAATCCTCATGGTAGTAAAATTCGCTATTGAAGATGAAATACAATACGTGAACAAACAAAAGTACATTTTTCTTTTTTCTTTTTTCTTTTTGTTGAAGCATTTCTGAGTTTTATCTTTTTTCCCTTCCCGACTAATTTTTACTGGCTTTTATTTTTTGGGGTTTACTTTACTTATTTTGTTGTATTCATCTTGTTAATATTTTAATGAATCTCAAAAACATAAATTTCTTATCTCGTTCATTCTTACTGGTTTTTTCATATTTATGGTCACTTCAATTATACATTTAATTCACAAAAAATATATTAACTATTATTTTTCATTAAACCCTATATATGTTGAGTAACTTTCATTACATTGGCATGTAATGGTTCCATATAGAACAATCCAATGTTATGATTATTTGAAGATATTCAACAACTATGTTCACGTACTTGTGACGTTATAGTATTATGAATTTAACACTATTACTCTAAATTGTTAAATTATGTTGGCACTCTTCGACTGGAATTTAACATTGTTTCTTAATGTTGTTAACCTATACTATGAACAATGGATGCCTACATAGAAATCCAATTTATGATTGTCTTCATGCTTCCAACAACTTATGTCCACGTGCTTATTACGTCATCACAATACAAATTTAATACTATTACCCTTAATTGTTAATTTATATTGGTATTCCTCATTGTTGGGAGATTCTACTATACAATGTTACCTTGAAATGTTATTGATTATTGTTAGTTGTAGTGAGTGGTTAATAAATAGAATGATGATGTAACATGATAAGTGATATTCATTATATGATATTGTATATATGTTTTAATACTAATTTTTACATAATTGGGGAATATCACGGAGTTGTCAGTTATCTTTTCACACTCTAATGGTTCCTTGGCAAAGTAAATGTAACATTTAAGACTATGGTTGTCAATACATTGACTAGCCAGTTGAAGTTCTAAAATGTTCTACTTGATATTACTCTTTGAAAGTTGAAATTCTAGCAATGTGCTCAACGTTACATGGTTGTATTGCCTATTGTTCATTTCTTATGCTACAATTTCAATTGTTACGTCACGTTGTTTATTATTCACATGTCAGCATCTCCTATAGCACTTGTGATTCACCCATACTAAATAGATAAAGGCTAAAAATTATAGTTTCTCTTATCTTCCAACATACAAGCATCCACTTAAGTTATACTTCACCAATTCTCTTGCTTTACATTTTTATCAATTATATATTGAGTTTTTTTTCTTTTGTATTTTTTTTTTTTAGGGTTGTGGAGGGGAGTGGTTGAAGTTTTTTTCAATGGCTAGTAAGGATCATTTAAGTCTATCATTGTCTATTGAACGTATATCCAAAATGAGACAACAAGTCAATATACTAGTACAAAGATATTAACCATGCATTTATTATTGGGATTTCCCAAGTTCTTTTAAGGGTTCACTATGTGATGCATTCTTACCAATTTTATGTGTTCAATTTGCTTTTCATCCTCTTGGCTGATGTGCATGCTACAATCGCACAATAAGAATATACTCAAACCCATACCCACACTAGTTAAATTATTGGTTTGACATAATAAAAAATTGTGTTATTAACCTTTGAATCAACGTGTTATATAAGTCTGGGCGTTAGGTAGGTCGGTTCTGGTATTTCAATATCCATAACCACATGTTATACTTTGGATTTTTCATAAATGGAATCATTCGAGTCTACATAATTATTGGAACCAAACCCGAACTGGAGCCATCGATTCCGGTTCGAGTTTGGTTCTACCCATAATATTTTCTTTTAAAATTGTGAGTTGACAACATATTTTATAAAAAATTAAAAATTATAGACCCATAAATTAGAGTTAGAAAAATAGAAATTACCTCTCAAAATTGAGGATTCATTTCGGTTATAGATCACTGTGTGTTGAGCGAGAGTGCTAGACAGACAACGATGTTTGTATTGTGTATCTAAGCAAATATCGATTGATAATTTGGGATTTGGGTATTTGGAATTGAGTCAATTGAGTTTAGATTTAGGAGTTGTGAGTTTTGTACTAGATAGTTGGACTCTTGTCTTTGGTAACGTGGTGTTAGGTTGGTGATCGTTGGGTTAGAATGAATAAATTGTAAAAAATATATAAAAAATAACAAATTTGGTTCAGAATCGAGTACCCACAATTCCATTTCAAGAACTAAGAACCGAACAGAACCCATTAGTTCTCAGTTTTCAGTTCTTGTTCCTAATTTTAATTTTTTGAAACTAGACCGTAACCTCTAGTTCCAATTCGGAAGGTTCGATTTTGGTTAAATTGCCTACTCCTAATGTTACAAAACTTAAATGAGATAGTCTACATAAGTGAGTCAAGTAGTCTATAGTCTGCACTTGATGTCGCTAAATTGTGCAAGCCTATAGGGACAAGTTCTAACGCTTCAATCTAGTCTATATTCCAATTGCTTCAAGAACATAATTCAAAATAGACAAATATTCAATAACCAAATTTTTTTACAAACATAGTCTGGAATCAATAACGGTTCACATAATGAATAGTGTGTAAAACTAGAACGTAGTCTCAATTTTTTATTAAACAGGGAAATACTTCTAACTTTTCAAACAAGTAAAAAATTATGAAATCTCATTGCACAAACCTGACCACATTAAATCCCAAGGCTGAAAAACACATCCAACACTCACCTGCCTATATGTCCAGATCTATGAAGATAATACTTGGTTTGCTTAGACTCGGGAATGCATACGAAGAACAATTATTGAATTTGCAAAAAGCAAAGAAGTCGTTGTTGGTAAAATTAGTGCATTATTTATATTCTGACAATTTAATCACGTGCATACAAACGAAAAAAATAAAGACATATAGAAATATCGAGAAACGAAGAGTTAGATCGATCGAGGCAAGAGTTTGACTATTTCTCCTTAAGACGAAATTGCTTCTTGCAGTGCTTACGATTTCTTGACACACGTCTCCTAAGATACAACCACCACTTCTCGTAATAGTAGCACTCTAAATTACAAGAATAACAAACTGAATTTGTTCTCTCTATAAATAAAAACTGGACTTGAACTTTATGTAGAAATTATTTTTATACTAAAATAATTTGTGCAAAAGTATAGAGACATTTCGTTGAAAGTAAAATGATTTCATTTCCAATCATAAGGGGCCTATTTATAATATCTAAAAAGTTGTGTATCAAAAGACACAATTTCATAAAAAATCACGTCCAAAAGACATATCTTGTTGAAAAAGTACATGTCCAAAAGACACGTCTCTAAGTTGAAAAGACGTAACTGTTAAGAAATAACATGTCCAAAAAGATACGTGACTTTTCATCCAAACGGATTCTAAAATATTCCTCAATATTCTAATCCCATTTTTCAACAATATTCATGTATTTAAGCGATTCATTTTGGGCTTTAATTTCTCATTCACCTAAAATTAGTTCGAGCAACTAAATATACTATGTTTATTCTATTAACGTAATAACACATTTGGCCTTACAATTCTCGTATTCAACTAACGGGCTCCACTTAAATAATTGGTCAAAGTTGGTCAAAACCAACATTACTAAATAAATTTTCAATAGTCCTCAACATGAATGAAAATTAATGCAAATGACTGTGCAAACGCTAAAAAAGAATACAAGCGAAAAGTTATTCCATCAGGATAGGTGACTTCTGACTTTGAACCTTCCTTAATAGAATACTATCGAATTTACTTGGCTAATCAGTAAACGCGATGTCTTGAATTGTTTGGCCGTTGATGTAAACCAAGACAATAGTACCCACACAATAATCTCTTTAACACCTTCGGATCTTACGGTTGTGTTCATTGTAGTCCTAAACAACTCTTGGGTTTCATAAGTGCATTAGAAAATTCAAGCCTTGAAACATTCTCATAGAAGCGACCCCACTTTATGCTTGCATAAGTGATCTCCTATTAAGAGCATTCTATCATACTCCACTTGGTTTATCCAAACTATAAGAATCATTAAAAATTATTACTTAACATTATACACTCTGCAGATAGCATTTTTTCTTACAATAGAAATTGGTAGGAGATAACTCCCAAGTAATTAACTGAATCTTCATAAATTAGTTGTCCCATTGAACCAAGATCTTGGGATGTCCAGTCAACAAGGTTGGGTTACCATTATAAAGACTCGTGAGTGGTAGGCTTTTAATATCATTTCACTCGATACGCAGTATACTTGATCTCTTAGCAAACTTTTAGTAAGAGAATCCACAATATTCTCCTTTTGATTTTATATAATCAATAGAGATTACACAATTTGAAATCAACTGCTTTATGGTATTATGTCTTCGAAGTATATGTCGAGACTTATCATTATACATACTATTTGTGTTATTTCGATAGCCAACTGACTATCACAATGCATACTATATGGTATGCACTGGCTTAGGCCAACGCGGAATATCCTATAAGAAATTACGAACCCTTTCTGCTTCCTTTTTAGCTTTATTTAAAGCTATGAACTCAGATTTCATTGTGAATCGAGCTATACACGTTGCTTTGAGGACTTTTAAGAAATTTTTGAATAGATCATACTTCCTTCTTGCTTCAATTACAGCTCAAAAATTCATATTCTATCACGATCTTCTAATACTCAAGTTATTTGAATGATTTCCAAAAAACAAATGTACTCTCAATAGTAAATTATATTTACCAGTAGATTTTGATTCCCTTGCATTGGATATCTAATTTACAACATCGTATGATTTTCAAGTTTAACAAAAAATTCATCACATTGTAATTCAACATCTTAATGTTGTTTCAATATTTCAATACTCGAATTTGAAAAAAGCAACACTATTTCCCACAATTTTTGGGTGAATATGAACTTATGTTGATGATATAATTATAATACAAACAACAATCACACCCCAACAATTTTGGATAGAATTTGGCAATATAAATTCGTCAACTCTTTTAAAATTTGATTATATCGTTAATTAAGTCTATGTATCAGATAATACAACCCATTTCATTTTATTCCACCTCAAACTATTAGTCACCTTATAAAATCACTAAAAATGACAATCTCTCATAAAATCTCATTGTTACTACAAACGAGTATTATGTCAATAAATCACTCTCAAGTTGTCCACCATATTGACATTGAACACCATCACTGAGAGTGTTAGATCTGACATTCCATTAGACAATTTGTCTTCCTCAATTAAGAAATCTTTACGCTAGAACCACGTTACATTCAATGTAATGAGATACAATAGCAATTTCTTTTGCTAACTCTTTAAGTTCACTCCGATAAAATTTTTGGATTTTTTTTCCATGAATATTAACAAGGAGTACATCAGAAATAAATGATGATGTCATTGATAATCAATTTTGTATCACATAGCATGCATGATTTTTCAAAATCAAATAATATATGTAATATGTGAACAAAATTCAATATTCACAATACAATTTTAATTTATGCACATGTTTTAATGATAACACATGATTTCATAATTTCAAAATTATGATCAATTACAAAAACAAGAAGATTGCATTTAATACTCGAAAACCAAATCTAAACAAGACTGTAATACCGATTCATGCAGTAAAATATAATATAAAATGCATAAAAAAATTATGTCTTAAGATTGTTGGTAAAATTGGTGTATTATTTATATTCTGACAATTTAATCATGTACATACAAACGAATAAAATGAAGACTTACAGAAATATCGAGAAATGAAGAGTTAGATCGGTCGAGGTAAGAGTTTGACTCTTTCTCCTTAAAATGAAATTGTCCCGCGCAGATGCTTACGGTTTATTGGCACACGTCTCCAAAAATACAACGATCACTTCTCGTAATAATGCACTCTAAAACAGAATAGTATTTTTTTCTCTTTTTTAAATAAAAATTGGACTTGAACTTTATGCAAAAATTATTTTTATACTAAAATAATTTTTGCAAAAGTGTAGAGACATTTGGTTGAAAGTTGAATGATTTAATTTCCAATTATAAAGGGCCTATTTATAATATCTGAAAAATTGTGTATCAAAAGACACAACTTCATAAAAAGGCATGTCCAAAAGACATGTCTCTAAGTTGAAAAAATGTAACTGTTAGGAAATGATATGTCCAAAAAGATACGACTTTTCATTCAAACGGATTCTAGAATATTCCGTAATATTTTTATCCCATTTTAAAAAATATTCGTATATTTAAGTTATTCACTTTGGGCCTTAATTTATCATTCACCCGAAATTGGTTAAAACAATTAAATATACTATGTTAATCTACTAACGTAGTATAACACGTTTAGCCTTACAATTTTCATATTCAACTAACGGGCTTTACTTAAATAATTGGTCAAAGTTGGTCAAAACCAACATTACTAAACAAATTTCCAACAACAATTCAATTTTAGAACATGGTGTTTAGGTTTTGTGTGTGAGTTGATTGTAATGTAGATTAAAAAAAACATCTTGAAGTGTTTGAAATGTATTTGGCGGCATACATATATTTGGATGTGTCAAGTTCTTGTAATGTGTATGAATTTTTATTCACTATATATGTTTAAGTGTTAAATTACAATGTACATAATTTTATATGTTTGTGTAGAATTTTATAGTTGTTGGAAGAAGAAGTCCAAAAATCTAGTTTTAAATGTTTGCATACGCAAAACGTTTCTATCATCTCGTTTAGATTTATTTGCATGAATTAACATTTTGTTAATTTTTACGGCAAGTGTTAATGGATATAGACGGTATGGACCTTCTCTGCAAAAAAACTTTTATTTAAAGGCTCACATGCTAAAATACAAACGATAAAAATATTTTACACAATGAAAACAAACTATATCAACAAAATGTGATAATTATCCCGTATTCTTACAATTTTTTGTTTGACCAGTACATTTCATTTTTTCTAGAAGTAATGTATACATGTTAATTCCATCCCCACACCCAGAGGACCGCATTATTGAGTCCACTAATTAGTTTCACCCTCTTTTCTTTGTTCTCTCCAGTGTATTTAACATTGAGAAAAGTCTTCTTCATACTCATTTTGATCGATGAACCCAACAAGCTAGAATCTTTAACGAGAGATAGAGAATTTTCAGAGAACAAATCGTGCCATCTGCACATATTTTTGCAGCAAACATGGCTAACCCATGGTGGAATGGCCAAGTAGGTGTACCAGGTTTTGAGTCATCACCATCAGTTAGCTCACCAGCTTTGAAAAAACCAAATCTAGGCATATCCATTGATTACTATAATCCAACACCATCACCATTGAAGGAGCCTGCAGATTTCACCATATCTATGAATCATCAGAATTCCAGCGGTGGTGCCGGTGGAAGAGAAGATGAAGAAGAAAGAGAACAAAGCGATGAGCGTAACGAGGGCACTGTTGAGGTCCCAACACATAGGCCAAGAGGCAGGCCTACAGGTTATTGAAACCTTGAATCTCGTTTGTCTAAAAGTTTATGTTTAAGCTGATAGATAAATTATTGTCTTAAAACACATTCCATCACACAACGTTACACAATTTTTATAAATGAATGACGGCAATGATGTCTTCATCATTCACAGGTTCAAAGAACAAGCCAAAATCGCCCGTATTTGTGACAAGGGACAGCCCTAATGCGCTGCGCAGCCATGTTATGGAGGTGGCGAGTGGTTCCGATGTGGCGGAGAGCATCGCAGAATTTGCGAGAAAAAGGCAAAGAGGAGTTTGTGTGTTGAGCGCAAGTGGGATAGTTACAAATGTGACAATTAGGCAACCTTGTGATTCTGGTGCAGTCATGGCTCTACATGGCCGCTTTGAAATCCTCTCCTTGACCGGTGCTTTTCTCCCTGGGGCGGCACCACTGGGGTCGACAGGGCTGACTATATACTTAGCCGGCGGTCAGGGACAGGTTGTGGGGGGTAGTGTGGTGGGTTCTCTGGTGGCTGCTGGACCAGTAATGGTGATTGCTTCTACATTTTCGAATGCTACGTATGAGAGGTTGCCTTTGGATGATGATGAAGAAGCTTCCGCTGCCGCCGGTGTTGCAGAAGAAGGACAGGTTGGCATTGGTGGGCCATTGGCCGCACATAATATGCCACTTCCGAATGAGGGAGAGTTAAACCATAGTTCATTTTCATGGAATCATGGTCCGGCGAATTACTAGAGATAAAGATAACTTCTTCAATTGTTCATGTATATATTTTTAATAAATGGTTCACAAGTTGAATGTTATTAATTTGTGGAGTGAGATTAATTTTTCCAAATGTTCTAAAAAGTCCATCTAAATTCCGTCTACCTTCACTATCGTCTTGTCTTTATCTCGCTCTCTCCTAAATCCGAAAAGCTTGAAACTCAATCTATACACCTAACCACGTTTTACACTTTTTAGAACACTGATTAATTTTTTTCTCTTCAGACTCAGATTCATTATTTTTATCAATAGCTTATGTTTGCATACAATATTCTTAACATAAATTTAAACATTTCTTGTAAAAGTTAAAATTCATTACTAACTTTTTTATTTATATTTTGCACATGACAAAATCATTTTTCATTAAAAATATAACACAGTTCATAATTTTTATAAATGAATAACAACAAAATTCCAATTTTAAGACTTCTCTCATTTAAAAGTTTAGACAGTTAGGAAATAAACAATTCGTGTCACTTTTTTACTTGTTTTATCTTCTTCAAATAGATGGAATTCAAGTCTATGAAAATGCATCGTGTTGAATGACGTGGTAAATAGAATTGAAACATGTTGGTGAGGTAGTTGAACTAAGCTTTTCTTTTTGTCCCAAGGAATATTAGTCAACAGAAGAACGTGTCAAACCTAGCCCTCTAAACATTAAGTGCCTGTTTAGAATTTGAATTAAAGTCGAAAATTACTTTTAATCACATTTCTACCGCTTTTATCAAAATCCACTAAAATACTAATTTTAAACAAAACCAAACAGGTACTTAATGTAAATCGTGCTTAGCCTAACATTTAGTTTGATGTGAACTGAAGAAATATCCTACACGACCCATTTTACACCCTTCGTCCGCCATACGCTTTACAAAGTTGTTAACCAAATTGGTTGGCCAAATATTAAAGATGTAAAGTGTAAACTCGATATTAGGGAAAAAGCAAGCAATACAAACCTAACTCATAGAATGGAACAATTTTGGTTCCAAGGTCAACAAATCAACATCATTCTCCATTTCCTCCACACATGCAAATTCTCGACACACTGTTACCGAGACTCAAAATTTGAAATGTAAGTAACAATGTAATAACTCCCGCTTTGGTAAAGTAGACTGTACAGTATTCGATAGTGTTAAGGAAGAAAAAGAAATTGAAGTATTGTTCCTAATATTGCAGTGTACCAATCACCATTAAAGCTGCGGTAGAAAATCTGTATAACAACTATACTGGAGAACACAATCTACAGAGATGCTAATGAAAAAGACACTTTCAAGTGTTGCGATCATAGATTCAAGTCCGCCAGCATAGAATTAGAGTGACTAAATGCTACAAATTGAAAACTGAGTTCATCAATAACGGTAAACCTAGTTAATTAAATACTTATGAGCAAAAAGTAAAAAT
Source organism: Forsythia suspensa (assembly GCA_023638005.1). Lineage (NCBI taxonomy): Eukaryota > Viridiplantae > Streptophyta > Magnoliopsida > Lamiales > Oleaceae > Forsythia > Forsythia suspensa. The sequence continues at coordinate 35,648,653 of CM042666.1, forward strand.
GCAACAAAAAAAAACAAAGCATACCAAAGACGATCTTTCATTTGCCTAGTTACCTGATGCTGAAGGCAGTGTGACTGATCCATTTGAGAGGAAGCCAGCTGTTCAATCAAACAAGATTAATAGTAGGATACGGAAGTGGCTGTTATGAAAATCTCAGAAATAGTAGGTTCAAGATTCAGAAATCATAGGAAGGACGTTGTTCTGCAATATAAATAGCCATCAAGCAACTGTCCCAACAAGAGAGATGCATTACTACAGAAAAATGTTACCTATCTAGCCAAATCTACTACTTAAACACGGTCTGTAAGGAGAGAGAAAACCTTCCCGAGAAAAGTTCTACTCCGTCCAGAATAGCATTAGTTGGCTGCCAAGAGGAAAAAACGGTCCACATCCAGAGAGCTAGGGTGATATACTGAGGAGATTCTAAGTTGTCTTTTCATTTTTCCTTCCCGACAAGACCCGGTCCTAAGAAAAGTATATGACAAATCTGGAATGTGCTAATAGTCACCATTCTCTGGAGATTGCTGCATGCCATGACCGCTGCTATTTCGCCATTCCATCGAATGTGAAGGTGTCAATTGCATGCCCTGATGCTGAATCATAAATTGACTTCCACCAACAGTTTGATGAGTAGAATCAGCAGGTGACCAGATGCCTAGATCTGACATTGAGGCGCCACCAATTGCTGGTGGCAACTTGTTGGAAGCAGCATCTCCTTTACCACCCACCACCACCACCACCACCACCACCACTAGCATCCTTCTTGGAGTCGATTAGAAATGTACCAACAATTACCTGTTAACCCAAGTAACTGACAAGTCAATAAATGGAAAACCCCATATGCATAGTTATCAAACCCGGCTTGATTTGTCTGGGCAAAAGCACCAAGTCACTGGTGTAATTGTGTACATAAAAGATATTGGTAGTTTGATATTAACAATAACATTTATTATTAGTTTGTCATTAACAATAACATTGAGTGCCGCATCGCCACATCTGTAGGTTTGTACTACATCCCGAAAGTCATCAGCAACGATTGATTATTTAGTAAACCAGGTCATCGGTTTACACTAAACTGTGCAATTTTTCTGGATTTTGACCAATTTGCTTGTTTTCTCGTCAAGTAGAGTTGCTGGGATCAGTTTACATGCCGGGTCACCGGTCCGGTCCAGGTTTTACAACTCTACCTATATGTCATACTTAAAGACTCTTCAAAAGCAAATAACACGGCAAAAGTCCACCTGAGGGGTGTAACTGAAACCAGGTAGAGTTGTCTGGATCAATTTAAAAACCAAGTCATCGGTCTGGTCCAGTCCGGTCGGGTCCGGTCTAGATTTTACGACTATGCCTATATCTCATACTATATTTGAAAAAGCTAATTAAGAGCATGTTTGGGTGCATACTTATAAGTACTTTTTCTTTCTACTTTCTCATAAGTAAAATAAGCATGCACCCAAACACGTAAGTTTTGATCATATACAGTACTAAAAGATTCTTCATAAGCAAATTCCACGCCAAAAGTCCACCCAAGGGGTGTAATTATGGTCAGCATTTAAGAAATAGAACACATTTCTAAACGCATGACCAAGGGGTGTAATTATGGTCAGCATTTAAGAAATAGAATTTCTAAACGCATGCAAACATGTTCGATGTGCAGCATGGCAGGCTTGTGTTTGTATCATTGTATGTGTGCACAAGAGAGAGAGAGGACATATTTTGTTAATCATGCAAAAAAATGTGTGGATTTTTAGCATAATATATTAGTAGCAAGTCCTACTGGACAGCAGGAATTTGACATATCGTAGAGGTAACCTCGATTTCTCCTACACATTTCCCTTTCTAGTGCAATTAGGTTCTGAATATTTGCAAATGTTCAACTATGACAAGAACCGCAAATAGAAAAACTGAAATCAGATTATTTATCATCCATTCCTTGAGAATTTAAATTGACGTGTCCCCAACATATCCTTGTCCTGCTTTTTCAAGAATCATGTGTCGGCGTGTCGTGTCCGTGCAACTTAGATGGCCACCATTGTTTCAATGTTAAAAAAAATCAAATACTCACTATACTTTCAAAGTTGTTTGTTTTCCAACAGCCAGTGAAGTTTAAAATTTATCATTTTCAAAGTTGTTTCCCAATCGTCACTATACTTTTAACGATGTTTCCTTCTGTCACTCTGGATTGTTTGAAAAATTTACTGTTTCAATTTTCAATCGGGAGGAGATGGAGTTGCGGATGACAACAACGTTGAAAGTTTGAGAAACAACATCGAAAGTACAATGCCCATTGAGATTTTTAACCCGATAACTAACACATAAAATTCAAGAGTTCTTTACATATAACCCAAGCACATGGTTTCAAAAAAATAAAAATAAAACAAGCACATATTCAGTTATCTCATCTTTAGATCAATTAACACAATAAAATCCATAATACAATCCGAATTCAGAGCCACAATAAACTAAGGGAATGTTTAACAAAGCTTTTGATAAAAGTTTTGGCACAGAAGTTGATGGAATATGTGGTTCAAAACTTAATAAAAGTTGTGGGTCATAAAATGTGTGGTTAAAACTAATTTTTGACCTTAACTTTTTAGCAAATGTTTAAGCTAAACCAAACAAGGACTAAAACAATCTTTATAAATATCATCCACATGTTGAGAAATATCAACGTGATTGAAAAGGCCAAAATATTGAGAAGAAGTTGATAACATTTGTACCACCTAGGCCATCCACCAAATATACAAACAAGAATTTGGAATTTAAGATGTACAATTTGGGACAACGTAGGAAAAAAATTTGATTATAGACCAGTGTAGCATAATAACTGTCCCAACTCCCAACAGAAAAAATAATAAGATTAAGATACTCAAACACCCTCAACATTCCTTATCCAACATGTATCTGATATTTTTAAGCTTCATCCAGCAGCATGGTTAATACAAAGGTTTGCCTCAATAAATATTAACCAAGTGCAGAAATCGACAATAAGAATACGAGCAAGGGCAAGCAAGTAGGAAAAGGGGGGAGATAATTCAACTACTGGCCCAACAAAACAATTTATGTATTACTAAAAAAAGGAGTTCATTTCATTGAGATGCTAAATTCTACATAGAGCATCTATACATTGGCACCAAGGTCATACAAAATCATCATGAATTATATAGTGCAATTCAGAGCATATTTTGCCATAGATTTTGTCTAAATAAAATGTAAAGCATGTGTAATACTCCCTCCGTCCCAAAAAGATACACTTTCTTCTATTTTCACACAAATTAAGAAAATGTAGTTACTATAGTTTGAACAATAAATTTTACTTATATTTTTCCTAATATACCCCTACAATTAATATAATAGTAGTTTATACTTTATTGATGACAATGCACATTAAATATGGGCATATTAGGAACTTAGAAATCAATTATACTCTCAACAAGAAATTAACCTATAATTTGGGAAAGATGAAAAAAGAAAACAAGCCTATCTTTTTGGGACGAAGGGAGTATAATAAAATAAAAAAATTCATTCCCCACTTAGAATTTAATACAAATGTTACCTGAATAGGGCCTGCAGCCGTAAGGGGTCCGCCGACCCCGCCACCAATGATTTGTCCATCAGCACTAGACAGACATACACTAAGTCCTCCTGTTCTCCCTCCTCCAAGTTCAGCACGGATGTAAGATCCAGATAGAGAAAGAATGTCAAATCGCCCCTGATATAGAACTAAGCATTTTAGAGTTGTATCCTAATAGTGGAAAACGATGTAACACTAGAGAAGTCTCCTTTGATGTGCCAAACTCTCTTTTCAAACAAGACAAATTAATAAGGCATTGATAAAATATACTTTACATATATTTTCAGAGATCAGCCAATTAATTCAATTAGGCAGTTAGCCAACAAATTGGAGCTCTTGAAGCTGATTTATCTTCCAAAAGACTAGCTATTATCATAATGGAAGTGCAAAACAATCTGACCTTCAAATTGCAGGTCTGTTACCCGTCATAATTAGGGAGTAGTGGATCCAAAATTTAAAATTAAGTGGAGCAACATAGGTTGAACATATTTACAGGAGCTATATAGAATTTTTCCAAAAGTATTGGAATTTCTGACAGGTACAAAATTTTCCTTCTCATCCTATATGATCTAGTATTGATCGCTTAATTGAGATCTAATGCTTTGGTCTTTTTTTCTTTTTGTGTGTGTGTGTGGGTGTGTGTGTGTTTTGTCATTTTTTAATTCTAATTTTATCAAGCTCATTTGTATAGAATAAAGAACGTGGTGGTGAATTTCAGACTTTAGTGCTGATTGGACTGTGGTCAGACTTCTTAAACAAAGGTGTTAAACTATCATTGACTAATGTCCTTTCATTTGGTTTGAGTTGGGAAAGAAGAGACTTTCAGGCAATTGTTACCTTACTTTGGCACTCGTCAACCATACATGGAATTTTTTTGCTTTAAATCACAATTCAATATATCCTAGAATATATCCATTCGCATATAGCACTTTAGCAGAGCTTTCATAATAGGGATTTTGTAATAAGATAGTTCATCATGGGGCCACGGGCCACACTTCCTTATCTCCAATTCAAAGATACAATACATTTATATTGTGTAACATCCATATCTACAGGTTGCTTCTCTTTGAAACACTGCCATCAGATGACTAAGTAATATCTAAAAAGGGGGGAAATCTACCTCGTATGAAACGCTGCCTCCAGATGTTGCTGGCTGGCGTAGAGATGCATTAGAGACCAAACCAGATGCCGAAATAATACATATTTCACGTTTGCTTTGCTGCATAAACATCATGATTTTTTGACCCACGTCCTATCAATGCATCTAGACGTGTTAGGTTTCACAGTTATCAATAAATAAAGGCAAAAGGTTCAAAAGTAGGCATATGACATGCTAAGTTGGGATCAGGAAAAATGACAAACTACCCTAGAACATCATTAATTAACAACAAGTGTTGATGCAAAAACCCTGTTCTTAACCCCAGAAATAACACGGTAATAGAGCTCCTTCTGCAACTTGTGAAGTCAAAAAAACAGTTGTTGAGATCCAGGGAAACATCGATTATAATATTCTCATCCACTAATGTGATTACAAGGACCAGAAAACTCCACTTCTGTTGTGACCACTATATACCGTAAGAGTCAAAATTATGATCATCAAGTCAATCTTGATAGTCCTATGGAAGCTATACCACACAAGAAAAATTTATCAGGATGAGTAAATTCACCTAAACTAGACATTTGTAACATAGATTACTTGAAAGCGTAAATCACAAACGTAAATGTGTTGTGTTATAGTAGCTTAAGTGAACCCTATTACTGACTTTGATCTGAATATAAATAAGGCATCAAGACAACATCCTCAAATATAAGTAGTGATAGCAGAGAGGAAAATAAACGAAGTTTTGTGACGTAATCAACAGGATCCTACTCATTCAAAGATCATCCTGCTACGCTCCTGAAGATCCAGGAATTGAACGTGTACTATCTAAATAATGGTAAAGTTTGCAATCCGAGATGAAAAAGAAGCATTACAAAGAAAATCATCACGAGTTTGCATCTAGCTCTCCACCAGCTGGTCCAGAAGACATGCAACAGCGCAATGACGGAATCACTTAGAGCCTATCACTCCAGTGTCCTCAGTTGATGCAAGACTAATAAAAATACATAGAGGGAGGGAGGGAGAGAGAGGGAGAGGGAGAGGGAGAGAAGGATCTCAGATTAACTTAACAAACACATACCTGTACTAAATAGTAATTTTATCAATTCATACAGACACTGAATCAACTTTGGACTAATCATGTCCCATATAAAATTTTACATCACTTTAAAATCAAGATCTTCTAGCCTCAAAGATATCACAATATTGAATAAAAAAAGCATAACATGATTTAGCATTTTAAAATCATGACATTCTACACTTGCAGAACTTCATAATACAGAAAGCTGTCAAGTATTTAGTGAACTTTGCGGTCTTCAGTAAACTACTGATTCATGATCACTAAAATATTAAGGCAGATACATTTACCACATGATTATTTAACTGATGGTCCTCTCTCTCTGCCTCTCCGTGGTGTAAGATTTATGGACAAATTAGCTAATCACTTATTTTGAGAGAGAACCATTTTCCTCCCTTCCTGTTTGCCACAAAGTTTCTGAAATTTACATTGACACGTTCAACTTGGAACATAACTTAAACACACTTTTTAAATAGGTCTCATTGCTACAAACTTGCATCTAATCCAAAATCCAAGGGATGGGGTCATGGAGAGAAATAACATTTCCCAAGTCTTTCAAAATATAATATGAAAGAGAATGACCACTCATCAGCAACAAAGAGAAAAAATTAGATCTTGAATAAAACTATAAAGCAATAAGCACTACTTACTTTCTCAGCTAAAGAATACCAAGATATATATCGAACAGAGGAAAAAAATTCCATTTATATTAAAGTTAAAATAGAAGATTCTATGGAGGGTATCTAAAAGCATACTTCTCCAGCAGCTACAGTAATGATATGAGGTGTGAAGCCTTCGCCCATGTTGCCTGCATCACCCAGGTAGAAACAGAGTTAGCATGCAGTACACTTTGCTCGTGGTAGTCTAGAAACTCAATAACTATTGCAGGAAACTAAATAAAACTCAAATCAGAAAAGAGAATATTTGAAGAGAACAATATTGTAACAAAATTAATAATTAAAAATAAGCTTTTCAAAATCTGAAGGCATGGTCCAGCCATGACAGGGTCGTAGACCTGCAATGTGGAAGTGCAGACACTCAGACATGCCCACACCCACACTTGAAGGCACGCAAGCAGGACGTGTTGGAGGACAGACGCTGTGGAGTGACGTAAACAATTAACGGGGAGTGTAATGCATATAGGAGAAGGGAAATCTTATATTGTTAAACCAGTTTTCCAGTGATGATTTAGGTCCATACAATGAATGTTTAGTCGATGGCATAAGGTCATATACGTGATCGTCTTAGATTTCCGTTTACCAAACTCAATGCTGGATTTGACAAGGTGTTAGAAAGCATTTTTACCAGCTTAGTATCTATAATGGTAGTTGGTTTTTTACTTGTTATGTTAGGTTTTTATTCTTTTCTATGTAAACAGTCTCTTTTTTATATCTTTTGACATATATTGAATAATACATTGCATCTTGTTTAGCACTGTTGCCCCCCCAAACCGTGCATCATCTTTCACAGCCTTGCCTTTAGACCTGCTGCCAGAAAGAGCATTTGGGAGCACCCGGGAAACCACGCAACAATGCTATCAAGCAAGACCTGGGAAACAATGTGCCAAACCATTCTATACCCTTCTTAGATAAGCACAAATCCCTAGGGACTGAAAACTTCAGTCTATTTTTTCCCAGATCAGGAGGGATTATCCCCCTTCCTAATCTTCAACACAAGAAAGGGGTGAAGAAAACACCTTTTTCTTTGGTCAAATTGATGTAAAAAATAAAGAGCTGAGACAGAACAAAAAATTAAAGCTTGAACAAATACGGGACACTAGTGTCGGGATATTTTCTTAAAACTTGTCAAAATCAAAAGATGCATCAATTGTTAAAAAAAAAAGATATTATATTATATGATATTATATTTGGGGACTAAAATTGAACAAGTTTCCAAATCTTGAACACCTTGGCAGTTGAAACTTGGAAGAAATTTATAGATCATACATTAATAAATTGACGTGATTTATTCTCTTTTTTCGACGTGACTTGAGGATTTTTTGAGAGAAAAATTGTAACCCTAGCATCCTAGTTGTTTTTCTTGTTCTCTTTGTGAGTTGTACAAATAATAAAAATTGGTGAGTGAGGTAAAACTTAGGATATTATTTTTTTTGAGATATTTGAAAATTTGGGTGAGTGAAATCTATATGATTGTAACAATTTTTCATATAGTGAAAACTTTGACAGTCCATAATTTTTTCTATCTTTTGTCTCGTTATTTTATCTGAAGAAGGATCTTGTGGATAATAAAAAAATTGGTCTCAATTTCCAACAGTGGTATCACAGCATCAAGTCGTTCAGGATGTTGTGCACGCAAAATATATGTCTATTAAATATGACGTAAAAAAATTTGATGAAAGAATTAATATTGACTTATAGCAAGTACAAGTAAAAGATGTTTTGATTCAGCCTGAACTGCATAAGGCTTTGAAAGAAAAACCAACCCTATATTTAACAAAGATACTAAAATGAAAATATCTTGTTGGAATTGTAGACAACCTAGTCACGTGAAAAAAATTGTCCAAAAGATAGAACAGACCTCGACTAACTGCTCGATATCATATACGGACAATATGTCTCTCTTTATAAAAAATAATGATATCGCTTGAGTAAATATTTCCATCCTCATGGCATGCGCTAGTTGCCATGATAGAAAATGTGTTATTACTAACGGGTCATATGTTTGCACATAGGTATTGACTTGACATTAATGCAAGATATGTGATGGAATTGATGTCGATGGTTGATAAACTTTCAAGTAGGTCAAGAAAGGAAGTTGCGGAAGTTGCACTATAATATTTCAACAAATTTATTCGATATGAGCCAATAAAATTTTTAGAATTTGTTAATTTTAAGTGATTATACTTATATGGTGAAATATGTTAAATCTTTGTTTTGAAAATTAGGATTGTCAAAGTTTACCGATTGTTTTTAAGTATCGAGATGAAGAGCTGCAAAAGAGATGATTGAATTTTGACTCCTTTTCGTCAAGATGGAGATTGTTGGAATATTTTCTCAAAACTTGCCAAAATCAAAAGAAGCATCAATTGTTAAAAAAGAAAAAATATAATATGATATGATATTATATTATATTATATTATATTTGGTGACTAAAATTGAATAAATTTTCAAATCTTGAACACCTTGGCAGTCGAAATTTGGAAGAAATTTATAGGTCATATGTTAACTATAAATTGACGTGATTTATTCTCTTTTGTAGACGTGACTTAAGGGTTTTGTGAAAGAAAAATTATAAATCTAACTCCTAATTGTTTTTCTTGTTCTCTTTGTGGGTTGTACAAGTAATAGAAATTAGTGGGTGCAATAAAAATTAGGATATTATTTTTCTTGAAATACTTGGGGATTTGGGTGAGTGAAATTTATATAATTGTAACAATTTTTCATATAGTGAAAACTTTGAAAGTCCATAATTTTTCTCTATCTTTTTATATTTTTTTGTCTCGTTATTTTCTCTTAACAAAAATCTTGGAAGCAATAAAGGAATTGGTCTCAATCGCTAACACACTAGTTGAGAGGTTAAAGATTTTACCTACACAAGTACAAGCATGCACATATAAATACATACATTTATGCATGTGTATATATATACATTCACACATATAGAGAGAGGGGGAGTAAGAATCACCAAAAGCAGCCAACTGGAGTTTCTTGGAAGAATAAGAGGACGAGGTGGGAGCAGGAGACGCCAAGCCTTGGTCCCGTTTCTTTTTGGAAGACGAGGAGGAAGCCAAAGCGTACAGCTTCCTGGCAGCGGCGGCTTGCTCGGGGGTTTCGTACTTTCTGGGTCTTCCTCTCTTTCTCTTCACGTTCTCTGGAGGTGACGACACCGCAGAGGGGACGGTGTGGGTGTATACGCTGGTGTTATTGGTTGTACTGTTAGGTACAACTCCATTAGTGGGTGATGGAATCGTGGCGGAGGATGCGGCGGCGACAGTCGACGGTGGTGGAGGAGGAGTTTGGAGGTTAAGCTGAGGGTGGTTGTAGTAAGAGCTTAGTCCACTGCTGTCATTATTGGCTTCCATGGGAGAGAGAGAGAACGGAGATGTTAGATTTGGGGGGTTTTTTCCCGTTTTTTCTTTTTTCAGTAGATTTTTCTCTGAAAGATTCTGTTTAGCAATTTTCTCTTTTTGATTTGTTTGAGAAAATAGCAATGGAGGTCCCCCAACACTTCACACAAGTTGCATATCCATACATAATTTTCAAAAAGGAGCATTTTCATCCTCAACATTTCTGTTGCACTATTAGTTAAGCTGATAATTTCCGTCAAAACAGTATTGCAGAGCACGTGAGGTAATGTTTCGAAACACACGTAATTTTGATTCGAAATAAAAATATATATATAAGAAAATGAAAGAAAAAAGTAATGATATTTTAATGTATGTAGCATTAAATGATAGATACGATAAAATGAATTTTAAATCTTCACATTTTTTTAGAACCTATCATCATTAATGATGCTAACACAATTGTCACATAAATTAAAAATAATAATCAGTTATGGTAAATAGCATTATTCAAAGAGAAATAGTTATTCCTTGTATCCACTTCTCTCCCAATCTACCCAATCTCGCCCCCTTGTTTTGCATCCCAAAAACAGCTCCCCATATTTGCTCCCCACTAGCCTCTCCACTCCACTCCAATTACGTCTTTCTTGTAACCTCACGCTTCCCACCCCATGATTGACAGAAGAGGGGAGAGGGAGAGACGTGATGTGCAAACTACGGTCAAGTTCAATAACATTTTCTTTTACAATGTTACACGAGAGGAAATGGCCGAGGGAAATTGTTTCACCCCTTGCACAATCACAACATTTGGGATCACTTGTCTTTCTTATTGCTTTAGCTTTTGTTCTATTTTCCACTCTTAAAATAACGTGCAAGGAGTTAGTCTTATTTTTTTAGAGATATAAAGAGTAAAACATTTAATTGTAATTAAACATAAATAAAATGAGAAAGAAAAAGAATAATATGAAAGAATAATAAATATAAAACATGTTCAACTCCACTCTCCCTTAAAGGCCCCAAACCCTCAAAAAGAATATCAGAAATATTTGCCACCAAAATTGTAAATAATGCATTATAATCAATGCCAACATGAGAAGAATGTGTAAGGTGATTAATTAGGACATGTTATTAAAATCAAATGGCTTACGGTGAGCAATATTATAATGCTCACTTCAACACTTGTCCAATGACATTGAATGAATGTAAAGTGTCAAATTGTGGTATATATATGCTAAACTCAAGCCAAAACATGACTCACCAACTTTTCGCTCGTTTTTGTAACTACTTTTTACAGTTTATTGATTGTAACTAACTAAATCACCCCAAAATGAACCATAGCTATTCTATTGAGCAACATCCACTTTGTTTATATCACATAAGAGAAATTGAAATGCATGCTCAACCCACATTTTGGTGGGTAGTTTTGGGACTTTAGTGTTGGGTGGGGAAGATGATTGAATTTTTGTTTCTTTTCCTTTTTTTTTTTTTTTTTTTTTTTTTTGAATTTATCATTTTTTCTCTTTTTCTTGTTTTATTTATTTTTAATTAAGTGTTTACCTTTAGTACCCTTCAAAAAACAAAACATGTGACCTTCACATGTTATTTTAAGGGTAATTTGGACAAATAAAAACCATGAGTACAACAAAATTCAAAGATTGGTGAACAAAATATTTGGCTTTAAAAGTTGGAGACGAGAATGTTACAAAATGTGAAGTAATACAAGCTCTCCATTAATTAAGAAATGATTCATTGTGTTGGGTTTGAGTTTTGAGTATGGCGGGAAGAAGATAAAAGCTAGGCAGTACACGAAGAGGTGTACTCATTTGCCTAGAGGAGCAGTTGGATGGTATGGGACCGGGACCTCTTGAGTTTTTTATTTTTTATTTTTGGACTCTCTCTTTTTCTTTTCTTCCATTTCAATTTCTTTAATTTGATTCTATGTCATTTTTTACGTTTTGCAATATTGCCCTGTTATGTTTAAACATGTGAACTTCCACCTGTAATGGTCGCAATAGATGGAATCCATCATTAGAGATTTATAACTCTTTTTAAGTTGGGAATTATGTGGTTAGAGATATATTTGATTGGAGACGACTTTGCAACCATGTCGATATTTTGGAGATCAATGGTATAATTTTTCTTAAAAGACAAACGTTGTCTAAAAGAGTAAGAGCAGAATCTTTTGTTATTTTAGAGAGTATATATAAATTTAAAGAGTTTGAAGTACTTTAACGGCCTATTTATTTTACTTCTTCCAATAAGTATTTATTATTTCTACGTATATTTTTTTTACATGCATTATACGCTTTTATTCCATTTTTCTCTATTCTATTTTGTATATACTATTTAATTTAGTCAATATATGTGTATTGAAAATTATAATTCTTTTAATGCAATCGACTGGAAAATGTTATTTTTTTCGCCTTCATTTTAATTGTTACGTGTACAACAATCCACACTATTGCATTGAATATGATATAAGATTTGTACGCTTAAGCTCATAATATCTCCAATAAGCTCTTTACACATAAGATGTTCTATATTTGAAATAGTCAACCCCTAAATTTATGGTCCAAAAAACTCCAAATTATCTTTTTAAAATAGAGAGTGAGTCAAATCCATTATTTAAAAGTAAACGCATTCAAATAATTCCAAATTTCAATACTCATATGTTAACTAAATTAAATAATATATACAAAATGAAATAGAGAAATATCTTATAGTAACTAGAAGGGAAGTATATCAAAATAAAATATAGAAAAAAATAATAAATACTTATTGTGAGAAGTAAAATGAAATGTTAAAAATAAAGAGACAGTTAGAGTACTTCAAAAAATATACTCTTTAAATTTTTATATGCTTTCTAAAATACAAAAGATACCCTTTATAAATATATAAATCAACACGATGTCACCTCATAAATATATACCACTTAAGGAGTTAATTTCACCAATTGTCATTGAAGTTTGTAAGAATATTCAAATTATTCATTAAAATATTTTTATTGTTCAATTTTATTAAAATTTATACTAGTTTCATAAATAGTCACTTGATCGAAATAAACGTAAAATTTGACTTGTAGCCATTAAGTGCCACTGTGGCTTAAACGATGTTAATTCATCTGGCCAAACTCACATACACAGCATTACAACGATCAGTAGAGAAAAATCTTAAATTCATCTTTCATAGTACCATAACGTTAAGCTTAACTCATGATAAATAGTGGGGACAAATGTGAAATTTTGGTATTGTGAAAGAATCTTACCTATATTTTCTCTAAGTAATTCCAATGATCGATTGTTTAGTCCACCGTAGTACTTAACGGTGACATGTCGGATTATGCATTAGTTTTCCAACCATACAGGAGCGGAGCTAGAATTTTTAGCTTGTGGGGGTAATATGGCGGTTAGCAGTACTCTAGTGCTGGCCAACAACACTACGCTAGCTTGTAGCGTCTATAGCAGTAAGCAACAAAAAAATAGTCGGTAGATATAGCGTTATTGAAGAAAATAATAAAACAACTTATTTTATTCATTAAAAAATTTAAAAATTCAACTATATTTTCACGAGATTTGTACGTAAAAAAAGAAGGGGTATTTTGTTTAATTTTTCAGATTTTGGAATTGAATCAAATAAACGTTTAATGTCTAAAATATTACATTCGGTGTTAAACATAGTATTTTGTCAATTTTATCATTCTAAAACATGAGAAAATTAACACTTAAGTTTATATAATTATGTAAACAGACAAAATATGCAAATGGAACTAAATATTAGAGATTTGAAAGTTATTTTTAAGATTGGGAATCAATTACACAATTCGATTTGAACCCAAATATGCCCAAACACAATTAATAAGCTTTGCCACTGGGATATGGAACTTCCTTTACATCTATCTAAATTAAAAGTTTATATTTTGTTGTGGGAGCAAAATTATAAAATTTAATTTTTTTCTAACACACAGCAAAACTTTTGAAAACAGAGTGAGGGCAGTTGCTACCATTGTAATGCCGCCAATGCAATCATGCATCCATTTATGAAACCTAGGCTTGGACATTTTATCCGGAATTGAAATTCCTGAACCATTTTATGTAAACAAGAACCGGAAACCAGCAGTTCTGAACTGATTATGGTTCTTAGGAACTGGTTTCGGATACCCGTTTCATAACCAAAAATTCATTTTTTTTTTTTTCAGATTTGCATTTCTTTTCTTAATTTTAGTATTTTTCTTTACCAAATAAACCTGTTACACATTATTCCCAAAGCTCAAAGGAAAAATTTATTAATCTACTCATGTCCCCTTAGATGTAGTTCCGGTACCGTATATCTTATTAATTATTATCAAAGAGTGTGATTATTATTTGAGAACTTTGGTGCCTATAGGCTAAAGTACAATTTAAAAAATTTGTTTATTTGTATATTTAGTTTGAAATGGCAATAGTTAAAAAAAAATAAAAAATAAATTTGGGTAGAATCGGAACTAGTGGTTTCGGATCCGGTTTGGTTCTGGTTGAAAGTGGATGGTTCAGGTTCTTTTTACAATATATTCGAACATAAACGGGTTGTTCAGGTTCTTCCACTATCCGAACCGAACCCCTCCCCCCTAATGAAACCTTTATAAACTTTAATGTCTAATAGAGTAAGAAAAATACTATAATGACCAATTTAAAAAGTCTTACAAACTTCAGTGATGATTGATGAATTTAACTCACCAATTAACTCTCCATATTTTTATCTCAAATTTATCAAACATGCGAGTGTTTATCATTATTTGTGATTGTACTTAGAAAGTGTTATTATTATTATTTTTTTATGGTTTAGGTATCCAAATTTCGTCTGTCTAATTTTGAGGAGTGGCGATTTTCTCCTTTGGTTCGCCACCCAGATAAATTCAGATGCGATCACAGGTTATACACACTTGGGCCGAACATTCGACAGTTTTCATCTTTGTGGCCTTCCAATTATTTTTTTTTTAATTTTTTTTTAAAGTGTAACATGTTCATAATAGAGATTGTTCTTAAATTTAAAGTATCCAATTTTATTTATTTTTACACACTCCAACAACATTCTTTATTTTAGCTCTTCATTTTGCATTTTTCAATAAATATTTATTATTTTTTCCTTTTTTTATTTAACACACATATATATTTTAGAACCAATTCAACTATCAATGACTAAAATATTCAAATATCATTTAAATAATAAGGATTTTTCGATAATTGAATTGAAGAAATAATAAAAACTAATTTATTCTCCAAAAATACTATATATATTTTGTGCTAAAACTTATTTTGAACGTTCAATTATTCAATTAAAAAGTAAAACTAATACAATGTTTAACGAGAACTGAAATAACTAATTAAACTGGACTAGAAAGTAAGAAATTTTGGTCATCTTCTTCTTCATGGCAGCTTGACAAGCACAAACAACAATTCTCCATCAACTCGAACGGCCCAAAGTTGCACAATATTTCCAATCTCGAGCTTATTTTTCGTACTAATCTTCCCCCAAGTGTCATTCAACACGTACGAGAAGCTCGAACATCCTCCTGCATTCTTCTTCATCTCCCAATTTTTCAACACAACAGTTGTTTCTCTAAGCAATGTATCAATTAACGTTACTTCCATAGCCATTTTCCGTGTGCTACTAATACTAACGTACTTTGTTAGATTAATAATCTCTTGTTTCGTCAGAAATTCCTCTCTAATCTGATTCACCGGAATGGAGAATCGATTTTGAGTTAAATCTCTATATCGGCATTGAAGAGTCTCTTCAGATCACCGCTTTTCTTGAGAGACACTTGTACTTGTGCTAGTTCAAGAATTGCATTCTTGAATTCAATGGGCAATGGAGGTGGTGGCTCGGGTCCATTATTCACTTTTATCTTGGGTTTCTTCTTCTTCTTCTTCTTCTTCTCGTTTCTTGATGAAGATCCTTTATTACTTTTCGACTTTTCGCAAGATTTCCTCTTTTCGATTTCAATGGGAATGGTGTTTCAACAACGACTTTCTTGATGACTTTTCTCTCAATTTAACTTCAAATTTATTCTCGGAGATTTTCTTGGATGAATCATCTTCTTCGACCCGCCTGAAATTATTAATACAGGGTTTCATTGTACATTTCTCGACAGACTTTTCTTTCAATTTAACATCAAGGGATAATTCAAATTTATTCTCAATGATTTTCTTCGATGAATCATCATCATCATCATCCCAATATGTATCTTCTTCTTCTTCTTCTTCATTAATCCAGGGTTTCAAATTAGATTTCTTGATCGACAACAATTGTTCATCAGATACCTCGACCTCACTCACTAATGTAGGAAGTAGAATATTTGATATAAACTTGGACATGATGTTGTGGAATGGAAGTAGAGAAGTACTGAATTTGCTTGATCGTAGAAGGAGGTTTCTTATGTATTTATAAAGTGAAGAAGGATTTGAGAGGTATTTATAGAGTTTGTAGAGGAATCCTAATCCTAGTAGAAACAGAAATCATATAGACTAATTAGGAAATGTTACCTTCTTAAAGCCTAAAGGTTAATTTGAAATTGGTTGTCCATATTCCTTTATGGTAATATAAGATTGAGGAACTAATAATTCAGATTTTGTAGCAGATATGATTATTTTGTTTTTGGAAATAATTTAAAAATTCGATAGATATAGATAACGGGTTATGATTTATGTATGTATCTTCCGCCAAGTGAACTAACATTCAAGGCTGAACCCAATTCAGTTTATAATCATAATTAGGATGAAATTAATTATAATTTGTAGTTGTAACAAACTAAATATTAAGTACGGTTTTAAAGTATATTTGTCACCGGGGATGAAAATTTAACCTTGTAGGCTACAACAAAATAAAGTTTTTAAAGTTTAGGGCATGTTCGGTAATTATTTTTTTTTAAAAAAATATATTTTTTTGCATACAATTTTTTACTTTTCAAACTTTTTACACTACAAAAAAGTTTGAAAAGTCAATAAAGTACCCAAAAAAATCTATTTTTTCCCAAAAAAACTATACCGAATATGCCCATAATGTTGAAAATTTTAAAGTATGTTTGTGACCGATACAATTTTGCATGGATTATTTATTTTGCGTCGTATTTAGATTTTGTGTTTGGGTAATTATATTACCACAACATAATTTGTTAAGTACGCCATATTCTAATTGCAATAAAAATCTCCAACTATTAGTCACTTTTACATTTATAACTTTAACCTTTTTTAATAAATTTTTATCATCAACCTATTAATTTGCATGTCTTATATTTGTATGATTTTTGTCCAAAAAATTAATTAGGAGGGCGTAAATTATTTGTTTTGCTTCTAATATTTTTACATAATTAAAATAAATAACAAATACGTAAGTTTGACAAAATATTTTCCCCCTATTTCAATACACATTAGCAGAATATTTAGACAAAAATCTTTATCGGAAACAAGATATAAAAACTAAACAAAAGTTAATAATAAAAATACGATAAAAAAATTAGAGACATAAGTGTCTAAATATCAAATATTGAGGGACTTTTATTTAATAAAACCGTGGTGTGAATATAATTACTCTTTTGTGTTTTTTTTTTTTTTTTGAAATTTTATATTTTCTCATTTTGCTAATTTTATTTGTTATTTGGTTGATAAACTAGTAAAATACAAATACAGAACGTGTAGATTCAAATTCAATATCTAATTTAAAAGGTTTAATTGAAGAGTGATTTGGAACCTGGTTTCAAAAATTGACTATTCAAAGTAAAAAAACATCTTAATTTTATTTTTCAATATAAAGAGCATATTGAATAATTTTATTAAAAATAAAAAGTGAGAAAATTCAAATGTTCAACAACAACCTCTATAGTTATTTTTTATTTTGCTTTTTTTCCACAAATAACTATGACACAATCTCTCTCTTTATTTTCGTTATAAAAAATAATGTTATGTAGTTGTTTCTGCAGAAAGTGTGTCCTTCGCTAACAATTAAAAGATTCAGACGACGATGTGTAAGGGACGTAAACCTCTTGAGACAAAGTCCCAACAAGGGGTGTTTGATTCAAAGATTACAATAGTGACAAAGGATGAAAGAGCAAAACAAAATATCTCAAGAAGCTAAGTACACTAGAATTCATCATTAAAGAAATATTTAAGATTAAAATGGAATGAAATTACATTTCTCCTGCTTTTTGAGAGTTGTCTTCTTTTTTGTTTTCGCTATTCAATCTTCTTTCTTTTATATTTTACCAAACGGTTTTACCACACGCTTTTCCTTCAATCTTATGTAAAACTTCTCGTCGCCCAAGAGCTACCTCATCGCCCAATAACTACTTCGTGCCCAATAACTACCCATTTCCTCCATAATGATTCAACTGTTTGTAACTCCCCATCATGATGATTCAACTATTTGTAACTCCTCCATGATAATTCAACTGCTTGTAACTCCTCCATGATGATTCATCCGTTTGTAACTCTCGAAACGCGATGGAGAAATGATAAGAGAAGAAGAAAAAAAGCTGTTTAGAACGGTTACTCTTATGCAGATGATTGACCGTTCTAATCCAACGCCTGGGCGTTCGATCTGGCGATATCCATTTTGGGCCCTATCTCGCCTGGATAATTTCCATTGGGCCTATATACAAATTTACACAGGCATCCATTGGGCCCGAACGATATATATTTCTAGGCCTACATGCTTGGGTACTTTTATGGGCCTATATATGTACAATTTTTCTTAAGTCTCTTTTTAGGCCCTTGTTATTTCAGTATGTCAATAGTTATTTCAATATGGCTTAATTAATATAATCACTTATTAATTAGCCATATTCACTTGGTGGCATTCCATCTTCTAAAAAGTAAGTTTGGCGCCTTAATTCAAATCCTAAGAGCACGATTTATATAAACCCAAAAAGGCGGCATTACCAATAACCACGTCCGCCCCCCATCACGTCGCCGCCTTTTTCTCTCTCTATAAAAGGACACTATTCATCTTTTCTTAACTTCTCACTTACCTTCCCAAGTCGGTCATCTCTTTTGCAATCCTCTTGTCCATTTCTTTGAAAACAATGTCTACGCCTAAAGCTTCTTCAAACAATAGTATTACTTTCAAGATTTTCGGGACCTCCTAACTAAACCTTATGTAAACCCATCGAATCTTCTACCCTCTAGGCCCTGATATGAATGAGTTCTATTTGGGCGCTGCTCGTTCGAGGCAGACTCCATTGGGCGTGCTACGGCCAATTTTTTCCTTGCACCCAAGAACCTCCTTTCTTGACCCTTTCTCTTTGAAGCCATTCCAAATAAGAGCATTCGGATATGTAAATTTGATACTACTTTAAATCAAATTATTATAAAATTCAAAGTTTTATAAATTTAATAAAATTAATGCAATTAAATAAATTGTAACTAAATTTTTATCATGCGACAATTTTTTATTTTTTAACTATGGGACATTATATTTTTATATTTAAGATATTTAATTGACAAAAATAAAAGTCTATAAAATAATTCATAAAAATTCATAAAAGTATGTGAAAGTCTAGGATAATCTTTTACAATGAAATTTATAAAAGTTTATGAAAGTTTGTTAAAATATATAAAAGTCAATAAAAGTATATGAAATCCATTAAAGTCCTCCTCTTAAAAAAATGTCAATCAAATGTTAAATTTTAAAAATAGAGATTTTTTGGAATGTCTAAAAAAATTGAAGATATGTTTTCTATTATATTCAAGAGTCTCTTGAGACGCTCTAACATGTTTCGTGTTGTTAAGTGAATAGTTAATGTTGTTATTTAGGATTGGTTTGATATTGCTCTACTTTTAAGAAAATTAATTGTAGAAACAATTAGATAATTGTTTGATAAATTCTTGTTTCATAATTGCTGTATAATTCAAAATTAGTGTTTATGCGTTTGGTAAACAAAAATAATTTATTGTTGTAATTGTAAGAAATTAATAAAATGGATATTGATTATAATAATGTTATTTTGTATTATTATTATTATCATTAGTAGTATTGTAAAATATATTTTTACTTCTATAATGATATGTAATATTATCAAATATTTTTAAAGACAATGCATTTACCATAATTATTTTAAAATAAAAATAATATCCATTTATTAATTATCAAAATTTATAAAAATTTAAAAATAAAAGCATAATAATATTGTACAAAAATCAATTAAATTTAAATTTAAATGATTTGTGGAGATGTGTTAAACAAAATAGAATTGTAAATAAAAATTTACAACTAAATTTAGAAGCAAACCGGTAATCAATTAGGTTGAGGCACGGATACCTTGCTCTCTTTAAGGAAATTCAAGCCTTCTACGGTGTTGGAAATATCCAACCACCAGTGCAACAATTATCTTCTTCACTTGTTTCCTCCAGGATACAATAGCCCAATTGAAACATTGTTTAGTTCAACATTTTTTGCATTAGAAAATGAATTAAAGCTCCACTTTAAGAACACATTTCTTATGGCAAATATATATTAACTTTTTAAAGAAAAGATATAAAATTTTATATGCTATCTTATATCAAGTTAAAGAGATAAGAATGGAATATATAGGAATTAGAAAAACAATAAGATTTAATAAAAAATTAAATTCCATAAACTCATTTCTATAACTTGTGTCCCATGATCTTCGACAATAACAACCCACATAAACTCATGATCTTCCACAATAACAACCCACATAATTCACCATAATCATGTCATGAAATTTCTAACATTTCATCTTCCAACAATAAAATTACATTTAAAATATAAAATGTTACAACAAGATGCATTATAATTATAATATTAATAAGTATGTGACATAAAATGAATTTATTTAATTAATTAAGGTTAAAATTGATATTTTAATAATAGATATATAGAAAAGCAAAAAGCAGAATCTGAAAAGCTACTATTTCGCTTTAAAAATATCTTTGTCGATTCTTTTATAATCACTTTTTAAAATTTTATCAAAAGCTTAAAACTGATAACCCAAGAATAACTAACCAAGAGGGGGGTGAATTGGTTTTCTCAAACTTTTTCGAAAAATATTCTTAAAAATGAAATTTAAGAAATATAAAATTAATTCACTCAAATATAAGCACAATATAAGTAAATAAAAGAGAAGAGAGAGTGCAAACGATTTTTATGGAGGTTCGATCCAACCAATGATCTCGCCCCGTTACCAAGCTCTCCAACACGAGCACGGCCTTTCCACTACTTTGATTGACTTATGGTGCAATCCAAACCCTTACAATGTATCCGGTGACTTACAAACAAGGAGCACCGATCCTTATACAATATTGAGCTTTTCACGGGACCTCAATATGACCCAAATATATGAAGAAATTGATTTGAGTATTTCTCTCTAGATGAATGATAGATACAAGTTTAGTTCTAAGAGAGACTAACACTTTAATGAATAGCAATGAATAAGGAAAGCTCAAGTGTTAGATGAAAACTTTGTTGAGAAAGATGAATCAAATGTTTGATTTAATCAAACAAAGTTTTTCAATATGAGATATTGAAGATATAAATATAATGAAGCTTTGGATGAAGTTTTTCAATATGATTCTCTCTATAAATGCTCTTGTAAGTGTTGTTGAATGATAATAAATGAAGTGGTATTTATAGAGATGAATTTTCGTCACTTTCTGACCAAACGGATGACCAAACGGTCGACCGGTCATGATTGGTCAGAACTAGCCGTTGAGCTGCAAAAAAATCGAACGGACACTTTTGGACGAATGACAGTCAAACGGTCGACCGGTTCATTTCAAACGGATGACCGGTTCAAACGGATGATCCAAACGGATGATCCAAACGGATGACCGCTTTCCACGCTTTTGAAAAATGATTTTTTGGCTTTGATACAAATATTTTATGCAAGTAATAATGACATGTGTTTTGTGCATAAAAATATTTTGAGCTTTCATTCATTTAATTGCTAAGGATTAAAGAGTTAATACCTTTACAATTTTATCTAAAAAATCTATTCTTCAATCTTGATCTTCGAATCTTGAATTTCGGCGGATCTTGAGATGCTTGAACTCTTGAATTGATTTTGACCTTGAACTTGTCATTGCATGAGAGTTCGATTTGTAGCACTTTGAAATTTTGCTTGAAAATAAAATGTTAGAAAACATAGCTAATTTGTTTGTAATAATCAAAACATTAAGGTTTAAAGTTAACCATAGGTCAACAAAAACAACTTTTAAACAATTTTTGATTGTTTAACAATAAGAAGTTGGACTCCAAAATCAATTACAAACGAACACTTGCTCATTTATACTAATTCCAACTTAACTATATTATCATTTATAATTAACGAGCTTTGAGAAAAAGCAACCAACTGAAGTTGAACTTCTGAAAATTATTGTTTGGAGGATTATAGTAGTGTGTGTGTGTGTGTGTGTTATTGATATCATTGATATGTTATTTCTTTCAAGAAAACGTCTCTATATAGAGGTTAAAACTCTCCATGAATGAAGGATTGTGATTATACAGAAATGGGTACAACATTTCATTCAAAAAATTCAACCGAAATTTTCTAAAAGATGTTTCTCGCAACCTTAGAGTTCAAACTCTCTAAGCATTGTCGCCGCACCAAGTCAAGCCAAAATGCCACTTCGCATTTTTATCATTTCGTCTCTTTCGTCCCCCTCCATTTATCACGTTCTTCACTTAGACTCTTCCCAACTTGAAATATGTCCTTAACCACATTTTTTCTAGCTATAATTTGAACAAATTTCAACATTTTCCCACTTTTTTAAATTAATAACAAGCTAAGATTCATAAATAAATTATATTTATGCATAAAGTAAAAGTATCTTATGATTTGAACATTATATTAGTGTAAATATCACAAAGTGATTGTCGAAATTTCAAGTAGCTAAAAGTTTTGAATCAGTTATTCTTTTTAACAACACCAATGACACCACCACACGCACATAAACACCTTTGGTTTCTAATGTTCACATTTCTCGCTTAATGCTTTTATGGCTTTGTGCACATCTTTTTCATGAACTTTTGAAAAAGAAACTTCAATTTTCATTTGAGGTGGCATCAGCTTGAAGTCTATGTGAAATTCTTCAAGTATCTTTGTTACATTTCAAGATACTTGTACTACGTACTGAATTTTAGAATTTATAAATTTCAACCCTTCAATTTGTAACAACAAGTACTCTTAATCTAAGATAAGAAATTTTTAAATTAAGTACGGTAAACTCTCCACTTATCAAATGACTTGTTTGTACTTTTGAACATAAAATTACTCATTTCATAATGTTAGGTAGGATTTCCATTGTTGGTGAATTTTAATAACGAAGTTTCATCCCCCATCCACTTGATATTGTTCTTACATACTTATAAAATTTGCACGAAGACTTTCTTTTTAAAGTATAATAATGCACCCACAACTTTGGAAATATGTTTGAATCTTTAATTGTAAATGTTACCCCCACATTTATGGGATATAATCACACTTATCATATATTTTAAGTTTGGAAAATTTATACTTTTTGTCTTCAATTTTTGCAAAATGTAACAAATATAACTTCAACATTTTTTTAGCATAATCTATCTCCAAACTTTTAATTATGTAGCAAAACTCGTTGCCCCTCCATTTTTGGCCATTAAATGAAGGAGTTGCCATCTTCTTTAAATAACAAAAATAAAACAAAGCAATAAAACAACAAAATTTAAGAAAAAAAATTACAAAAGAAGTTTCATAATTTTTCAAAAAGTATATATAAATCCCACTTTAGACAATTTAATATATATTAACATATTAACACCAATGTTCTAAAAAACGTAAAGTCTTGCTATATATGGAGGCCAAGCTTCAAATTTTTCAAGCCTAAACGAAACTTAGGCGAGGACAAGTCGAGTGCGAGGTGTGAAAAAGCATCTTCTCATTTTTAAAATTAAAAAAAAAGATGAAAAAAAATTCAAACAAAAAAGCGAGCGACTAGGCACCATAGGTACTTGCGCTTTTGGTTAAAAATACATTTGATCGCTTAATTGCGCGCCTATTGCCTAAACAAGGTATGAAGGCCACACTTAACGCCTATGTGTTGCTTAGGCATGCATTTTAGAATTATGATTAACATACACACACAATTAGGAAAAGTAAACATTTCATCTTTTCCGTCAAACACACCCTCCATAAATCTACATTTCATCTTCTTCTTAAAGCACCTTCTTTTACACCTCCATTAATGGAAATTTTTAAAAAAATCTTTTTTTTTTTACTTATTCTGTTAATTGTGGCACTGGCCTTTTCATTGGCTATCCATTTTGGCCAACCCGAGTGAAATTAATTAAAAGAACAACATTTATTGGAATGGTGGCGATTGGTGGTACGATTTTGGAGTTAATCTTTTTTTCTTTTTGTTTGGCTGTTGGGTGGATTCGACTGTGTAGATGGTGGTGTTTTGGCAGCTTATGGAATAAATGGATAAATTTGGTGGTCGTGGAGCAATTGGTTCGGTATCGGAGATGGTGGTGATTGGGTGGTAAAAGAGAACAAACAATGGTAAGTTGATGGTGCCCAAATGGTTGGGGACGTGGGCATGCCAATTGGAGAGTGGAAGATCATAGGTGATTGTTATGGTTTGAATCTATACCAATGGAAAGCTCAAACAATAACCAATAACTACACCAATGGATGATAAAATGGAACTAAACTTTGATTAAAACTGGTAAACTCAGTTGAAATATACCAATTACAGAAGAAAGAAGTAAGAAAACAAAGAAGAACAATAAGAAGAATGAAAGAAATCAGAGAAGATGGTGGGGGGAGATTCACTGCTAATTATGTTAAACATCAACGATCTCATTCTCTCTCATCTGCCATGTAAATAAACCAACAAAAATAAAGTGTGTTTTACAACTATTACAACTTATAAAAGTGCAATTAAATATTTAACTAAATCAAATTTAAAGCAAATAACGTCGTCTTATCTTGTCCAAAACGGTGCACCGTTTTCAATTCAAAATTTTATTAATTCTCTTACTTTTTTTCTTCTTTTTCCCCACTGCATTCCATTTTCCATTTCTCCATTGCTGTCATAACAACCTCTCCCTTATCCAAATCTTGTCCCCGAGGTTTAAATGTAGAATATTGCTGCTGAATTCTCTCGAATCCTCCCAGGTGGCTTCTTCTTTTCGACTGATCTTTCCATTAAATTAACCATTTAACTCTAGCTCCCTCTTCTTGTTTAAATATTCTAGCCTGTATGATTTTAAAGAGTTGCATGTCCTGATTATCTGTGCTTGCTTATGTAGGAAGATTGACTATGCATACTGTCTTGTCCCAACTTTCGTCTTCAGCAAAGATACATGAAAAGTGGGATGAACCTTAGCTCCTATAGAAAGTGTCAGTTTGTATGCAACCTCCCAATTTTCTTCTATTTTAAAAGGATCATAATACTTGGGACTCAACTTATGATTGTCCCTCATGATCATTATATGTTGCTGATAGGGCTGAAGTTTCAAATAGACCCAATCTCCAACTACAAACTACTTCTTAGTTCTGTGCTTGTCAACATAATGCTTTATCCTTGCTCTGGCTTGTGCCAAGCTATTCTTCAATTGCCTATCCATCTGATACCTTCCATGTAAGAGGCCCATAGCAAGCAAGATTGGTTTGTTGGTATGGCCCTAGGGCCAACTGGAAAGAAAATTCCATAGAGAGCTTCAAATGGGTCCTTTGTATGGATGTATGGTAAGTTGTATTGTACCACCACTCAGCCAATGGAATCCATTTAGTCCATACTTTAGGTTTGTCACGAGTCATGCATCTGAGGTACATCTCCAAACATTGATTTTTTTCTGTCCATCCATCAATTTGAGAATGATAAGATGTGCTCATGTGTAACTTGGTACCCAATCAACTTAAATAATTCATGCCAGAAAGAACTAGTAAAGACCTTGTCCATGTCTGAAACCATGGGCTGTGAAAGACTATGTAACCAATTGATGTTATCTAGAAACTAGTTGGGCTACCCTTTGTGCTATAAATGGGTAAGACAATGTTATGAAGTGACCATACTTTTTAAACCTATCCACACAATCATTATGACATCATCCTCTTTAGATTTAGGTAGCCCTTCAACGAAGTCTAGAGAAATATGACTCCAAGGATGTTGTGGAATTGGTAGAGGTTGGAGAAGGTATGGATAAGGGATGTGTTCTCCTTTACACCTCTAGCATACATCACATTGTAAAACCTTCATTTTGATATCTGAAGACATGCCTGGCAAAAAAAAAATGCTACTTGGCCCTTATAATGCTTGCCTAAATTCCAGAGTGACCACCATCTTGGGATGAATAAATACACTGTATCATATTCCTTATGATATCCCATTTACTGCCAATATACATTATGCCTTTATATTTGAGTATTCTATTGCAGTACTGATATGCTTGGTCAATTGTGGAGTCAATCACTATGGACTAATTTTCTTTGTTGACATTTTATCACATTCATAGCTATCTATCACTTCTTGTACTCAAGCAGGATTAACGTGGGTTATTGCATGACATTCCCCTTCTCTCCTCCTTGATAGGGTATCTGCCACCACGTTTTCTACCCATTTCTATACTATATTTTATAGTTCAACCTCATCAGTTTAGTGAGCTATTTTTGCTGCAATGGAGTAATGATCATCTGCTCTAGTAAGTACTTAAGTGATTGATGGTCTGTTTTAATCACAAAGCGATGTCCTTCCATGTAATGTCTCTACTTTACCACTGCAGTTACCAATGTCAACAATTTTTTTTCATAGATAGACATCCCTAGACTTCTTGGCCCCAAGGATTTGCTAATATATGACAATGGCCTTTTGTTTTTTTTGCATCAGTACAACCCCTATTCCTCCATAGCTAGCATCAGTCTCAATGACAAATGATTGAGATAAGTCTGGTAATGTAAGCACAAGAGTGGTACTCATATCCATTTTAAGGTTGCTAAAGGCTGTCTCAGTTGCCTTTGTCCACAAGAAGTTGCCATTCTTTAAAACATCAATCAAGTGTTTTGTCAATCTTCCATACCCTTTTCACAAACTTCCTGTAATAGCCAGTTATCCCCAAGAATCCCCTCAATTGTTTGATATTAATTGGGAAGGCCAAGATTGCATAGCTTCAACTTTCTTGGGGTTAGCTGCTACTTCTTGCTAATCTATTATATGCCCCAAATATTCTACTATAGTTTGTCCAAAATTACACTTATTGAGTTTTCCATATAGCTAATGTCTCCTCGATGAGTTGTAACACATTCTCCAAATGTTCTGTGTGACTTGACATGTCTTCATTGTATACCAACATGTCATCAAAAAACCAAAACATACATCCTCAATTGATCCATGAATATCTCATTCATTAAACTTTTGAAAGGTTGGTGGTGCATTGGTTAGCCCAAATGGCATCACTATAAATTCATATAGGCCTTGTGTTTTTAAATGCAGTTTTGTATATGTCCTCATGCCTAACTCTTATCTGATGGTAACCGGCTCTGAGGTCTATCTTGGAGAAGTATTTAGCCTCAATTAATTCATTAATCATCAATCAGTGGCATGGGATCCTTATCATTCACAATCAAGCTGTTAAGTTCTTATAGTCTACACAAAACCTCCAATTACCATCTTTTTTCTTTACCAGCAACATTGGGGAAGCAAATGGACCATTCTAAATCAACCCAGAAGATAGCATTTCTTTAACTAACTTTTCCAATACAGTCTTCCAAATAAAGGGACATATGTAAGGTCTGAGCTTGAAGGGCTAAGTCCCTTCTTTAAGTGGGATATGATGGTCATGAGACCTAACTGGTGGTAGACCATTAGGTTCCTCAAACACATCTCTGAATTTAGATAGCAAGGGTTTTAACTCTTCTTGTATTTGTTACTTATTCCTTTGTGATTGTACAAAGATGTCCCATTATTCCGTAAGCTTGTTTAGCCATTAGTGATCTCAGTTGTGGACCAATGATCATTTTAAATTCACTGGTGGTAGCTTCACTACGGAGGGTCACCTTATTCACTTCACTAACAAAGCTGATATGCCCCTAAATAAAATCAAAAGTTACTGGATCAAATTGGCTCAGCCAGTTAACCCTAGCACCATATCACTTCTCCAAAGCTTCAATGACCTAAGCTTGTATTGGAACTCCATCCCTTGCATTTGCCAAATTAATGAGGGATAAACTGAGCCACTTTCTAACTTCTGACCATTAACCATAGTTATAGACAGTGGCTTAGTAAGATCACATGTGTAGCCTAATGACTTAACCAACCTTTCATCAATAAAGCTGTGAGTACTCTCACTATCTATCAGAATGGATATTTGTTTACTTTTAACCCTTCCTCGTATTTTAATGGTTTTATTATTCATACTCCCCATCAATGCATCTAAGGAAATCTGCATGATTTCTCTTTCTTCCTCCTCATCACCCCCTCCCTTTCTGGTTCTTCAATATCCTTATCTTTCTCATCAACCACCATGTAATTTAACATCCTATTTTTGCAAACATGTCCTAAGGTGTACTTCTCATCACACCTAAACAAAGCCTTAAGCTCATTTTGTTCTGTATGTCAGTGGGGGTAATTGTCTTGTATGGGAAGGGTTGTGTTTTTCTTGGGATTGAATTGGATGGTTAAGATGTTTTTTGTTGGTCATAAGGAGTTTTTTAAAGTAGGTGTTAATTTGTTGGGATAATTTGTTTTGTTTAAGGCTGATATAGTGGTTTCTTGTAATATGGCTATCTCAAAAGCTTGAGTTAAGGATAAAGTTTGATCATCTTCACCATGGATCCAATCTCTTTTTCAATCAACTGGATGAACACATTGATATAATATGATTCTGGTAGGTTGGATAAGGATTGCATAGCTTGGGCCTTAAGATCTTCAAACCTCTCCATATAATCATCCACTCCATTATATTGCCTAAGTTTGCTACAGGTTTCTATCACCTATTCTCCTATTGGTTTTCTGCACACTTTAGTAGTCAGTAGGCACCACTTTGCATTTGGGTGACTGGCTAAAAATCCATGAAACTAAATATCAGTTTCTCCCTTTAAACACATCTCAGCTATACCTATTTTCATATCATCAGGTATTTGATGAAGTTGAAAGTATTTATTGTATTTCCTCATCCACTCCCATGGGTTATCTCCTCCAAATACTGCAAGTCAATCTTAGGCAGTTTGGTGTAGGTCCTCCATTCTCCATACCCTCTATGGTTAGTAGTGTTTCTGATTTCCATATCACCATTGCCTATTTTAGTTCCACTTGTTGTCTCATTCAATCTGTTTGTTCCACTCTTCATTCTGAGTTACATTAAGCCTGGCCAACATGGCTACTATAGATTCATACTTAGAATTCATATTTTGTATCAATTCATCCACCATATCTTGTTTACATCATATATTCTTAAGAGTTTTATCAGATGAATCAATCTTACCAGATAGAGTTGAATAAGCAAGATCTAAGTCAATGATATCTTTGTCCATCTTCCTAAGGTGGTCTTCTATTGCTTTCTGTCGTGTTTCCATAGCCGTGTTTTCATAATTTTAATTTTGATCTGATACTAATTTGTTATGGTTTGAATCTACACCAATGGAAAGCTCAAACAATAAACACTAACTACACATAAAATGGAGCTGAACTTTGATTAAAACTGGTAAACCCAGCTGAAATATACCAATTACAGAATAAAGAAGTAAGAAAACGAAGAAGAACAGTAAGAAGAAGGAAGGAAATCAAGAGATGGTGGGAAAAGATTTACTGCCAATTCTGTTAAACATCAATGATTCCATTCTCTTTCATCTGCCACACAAATAAACCAGCAAAAATAAAATCGTGTTTTACAACTATTACAACTTATAAAAGTGCAATTAAACATTTAACTCAATTAAATTTAAAGCAAACAATGTCGTCTTCTCTTGTCCAAAAAGGTGCCGTTTTCAATTCAAAATTATGTTAATTTTGTTGGTTTTTTTTTTCTTCCCATTGCATTTCATTTTCCATTTCTCCATTGCTATTATAACAGTGATGGTGGTGAAGTCGAAGGGTAATAGCCGGCAGTTTGTGGGATGGTGGTTTTTCGATAGGGGTGGGACAGAAAACGTGAAACAGCTAAGTTATTTTGAATATGATTTTTTCTTCAAAACAAATCAAAAGTTTCTTCAAATGATATGTCCACTATTTCTTCCCGCCTTTGAGTAGCTACATAGTCAAAAAGTCATTTCTCCATGAAAGAGGTATTTGATTGTTCAAATCTAGCTAATTTTCATCTTGGAAAACTCCATTTTCAATTGTGAAATTTGTAGTCTCTTTTGACTCATCATGATTTAAACTAAACAATGAATCAAATCCCTTTAGTGTTGTTACACTGTGTCCCTTCACTAGGACTAGAAATGGTTCAAGGGTTGTTGAAAGAACTTTGACTCCTTTCTAATTCTATTTGAAATGATTTTTTTATTTAGTTTTCCAATAAACAATCAATTTTTTGATTTTTTTTTGTTTTGTTTCAAATTAAGTTCTTCAAAATTATTGAGTACTATTCAAATTTTATAAATAATTTAGTTCAAAACAAATATTTTAAATTTATTATTTACACGCTCCCTCTTTAGTGCATATTTGATAGAGTCTAAAAGTAGGTTTTTAAAATATTTTGAAAAAGTTAGTAAAATATATTTAAAAATTGATAAAAATTGTAAGTCTCTACAAAATATGTAATTAAAATGAGTTTGAAAAAAAATATTTAAAAAAAACTAAGCGAAACATACTCTTAATACGTAGTTTTTTCTCAAACACAATCCTTAAATAACATGGAGAAACTTCACGTCAATCCAGCTACTTGTCTAATGGATGGTTTAGCACTTCAGTTCACTAATAACTATTGATGCTATTGAAGGTTTAAGCTTTAAAACAATGCTATTAATAAAAGTAGACCAGGGATCAAGTTGTTATAAAATTTACTCATCGGAGACTAGAATTGCAATTTTCTAAAAGAAAATAAAAAATGTTGTCAGTCACTATCGGGTTCAACTCTTTCCTTCACTCCGACCCGGTTTGAGCAAATGTCTGTCCAGTTACTGAAAGATTATATTTCTAGAAACAGCAAAAGTACTTAAAAATTAAAATTCCAAAAAAAAAAAAAAAAAGAAATATCTGGCCATAAAACCCAAAACCCTACTTGTTAAAACCCTGTCCTCCATTTCTCAATTTCACAGTTCCGAGAGTGAACTCTTATCTTCTCCCACCCCCACA
This sequence comes from Forsythia suspensa, assembly GCA_023638005.1. NCBI lineage: Eukaryota > Viridiplantae > Streptophyta > Magnoliopsida > Lamiales > Oleaceae > Forsythia > Forsythia suspensa. The sequence goes on from CM042666.1 coordinate 35,679,688, forward strand.
CAACCTCCACCACCTCCTCCGCCTCCACCTCGCATGGATTATTGATCATATAATTTGGATAATTAATTATGGCCAATAAAAAGTCGAATAGCACTCGACAGAATTCTAGAAAGAATAATCAGGAGTGTGGAAATGGGATGAATTGTAATAGAAATTATGGTTGTAAGAGTACAGATAAGAAGAGAAAAAGAAAGCTTCAGCATCAGCTTTTCATGAATGAAGATGATTACAGGCTTCGGCTTCAAGAGGTTTTGTACTCCCCAGAGTACATTCTCACCAAAATTTTCCGAAAGGAGGGCCCGCCCCTTGGAGATGAATTCGATACCCTCCCGTCAAATGCTTTTCTCTACAATAAGAAAGGTACTGTACTGCTGCACGTCCAAATATTGATTCTAAAAGTGACGTTGAGTTATATTTTTGAATTATATTGGTTGCATTTCTACTGGACTGTGTTTATGCGTGTTCTTTGCGTTAATTGTTCTCTAAGATGATTATTGTACCATAGTAGCGTGTATTAATCTGGGAGTGTGTGAAATGATGAGTGGACTAATTGGAGAAAATAATGCAAATAACTTGGAGACCAATTTTTTTGGTGGGGAGGCCTTCAGGGGGTTTGGTTATCCTTTAAGTGTCATTTTAGTTATTGCATTTTTGTACAATAAAGAAAAAGAAAAATACTACTTCAACTGGAAAGAAGAAAATGGGGGGAGTAATATATCATAAATTTAAGCATGTAAACGAAAAAGTAACTATTTGGTGTTGCCAACAGCATTTACCCTTCTTCTCCTACAGTGATTTGATCTTGTTTGATTTGTTAGGGGAGTAATGGCAGGCTGTAGTTGTAGGAATCTTAACTTTCTTGCATACTTTTATCATGTCCAGGAAATTCAGTCAAGAAACTGTAAAAATGAAGAATTGCTAATTTCTAAGTGCTTTCTATTTTTTCATCTCCTGTACTGATGATTGGGCTGCAGAATTAGATGTCTAAAATTGATTATTAATGCCTAACCTTTGACTGGTTTTTGAAGTCTGCCAAGCATGTGATCGACCGGTTTGGTTTAAGTTCCTGGTGAAAATATTTATTACCTCAAACAACATCTCTATATTTAATACAAAATGATTATTGGTTTTCATGATCAGTTATTGTATTTAGCATCATTAGTTCATTCTCTTGATCAAAATGGGGGTTTTAGATAGTGTAACTGAATGAGTGGGATTATTGGAAGGTAGGTTAGCTGACTAAAAAATTTTCCTGTATCTCCTCTAAGCAGACTCTGTTAAATATTGGTTCTGTAATTTCTGACACAATCCTATCCTATATGAGATAACACTAAAATGGTTCTGCCTTTTTTGTGCCAAAATCACCTGCGTATCAAGAGAAAGAAAGTTGGGTGGGGAGCCCTCACTTAAACTCAACTCATAAGGTTCCAACTCCAACTGTGCTATATACATATTAGTTCTTCTGCTTACTGGTTTATCTTTTACTTTTTTGTACACATTTGAAATATTGCCCACTTTCTCTCACCCCTGCCCCCCACCCTGAGCCCACCAAATGCTTATACGCACATCTATATTTTTCTCTGTTTGTCATATGCATGCATGTTGTGTTTCTGTTTATTTTTTATTTTTATTTATAAATTTGTGCATTTACACATAGTCACAAAATTTCTGTTGCTTTGCTCTTTCATGGCCAGATCCTAGAAAGTGTCATCATACTTCTGAAGAGAATCCACAAGTCTATAAAAGAAGAAAGGTAGTGAGGATAAAATTAATTGGAAATTTTTGGTATATGGGATGGGTATTCCTTAAATTATGCAGATCTTTTATTGTTTCTTACATTTCCATTGTATTTTGTATGTTTTCTTGCATTCCACCTTGGATTACCAGGCTTGTTGTGCGAATAGTGCTCCAACACTGCGGCATGGCATGGGTAAAGGTTTGATGACTGATACAGGTGCTCCAGCAAAAAAACATGGCAGGGGTAAAGGTCTAAAAACTCAAAAGGGTGCTCCTGTGAAGAAACATGGCATTGGGAAAGGTTTGATGACAGTTTGGCAGATGACAAATCCTGATGCTATAGATTTTCATTCTGGTGGTATTTCCAGTGAGAGCCTCATCCAACATAAGAAAAAAAGTTTTCAGCGAAGGCAAACTGTTCTGGTTAGCTAACTAATCAACCTTTTAGAAGTTCTCTAATATATATCTTTTTCTTTGGGTTTATGAAGCCAGATGAACATTTGATGTTGCAAATCTATATTCAACGAGATTGCCTGAAAAGATACTAATAGTTAGTCTTCTATTTGCAGAGAAAATTATCAAACAAAGAACCGGCTAAGAGGAAGCTCCCCTTAAGAAGTAGAAAGGTAAAATGAATTCTAGCTATTCTACTTGTCAGAAGAAGGATGTCTGGATTCTGTAGTTAAGTTAGTGTTTGGACTTGTAATGCTGTAAATGCAGGTGGAGTACCAGAAAGTTGAAAAGCGAAATCATAAAGAAAAATGCGAACTTGCTCAGGACGTAGAGAGATGTCTGGAAAATGTAGAACACTATGCAATGCTAGTAGATGATGAGGAACTGGAGCTAAGAGAATTACAAGCGGGACCAAATCCATTAACTTGCTCTGCGCACTTTGCAACCAAAGGATCACATGGCTGTTCTCTTTGCAAAGGTTAAGCTTATTGTAGCTGTATTACTTTGTTTTCTTCGCCAATATTCTTTTGCTTTGTTATTCTCAAAGAAAGCTGGATAAATTATTTCCCTTATACTAAATAAAATTTCTACAGATTTGTAGAAAATAGCTAGAGTTCAATTGTTATGTACCTCACATTGGTTGTGATTTTATAGATTTGCTAGCCAAGTTCCCTCCAAATACTGTCACAATGAGGCCACCCTTCTATGTGCAACCATGGGATTCCTCTCCGGAGCTTGTCAAGAAACTTTTCAAGGTATACAAACATGCTATTCTATTCTGGTCCTGGAAGTGCTTAAAGTGATGGGTCTGTTACACATTACAGTTGACTGTTGGTGGTGGATTGAATGGATTCAGATTCCTCCCTTTCTCCTTATGTCATCAAATATCTTGTTGACAGAAATTTCAGCATCCTGTAAATTGTGATAAAATTTGTCATGCTACATATTTATCTTAATGAGCTTTCTATATCTAGCACAATCTAGTCATATCATATATATGCATGCTATGTTCTTGTTAAAGAGTAAAAAGAATGCTGGATGAATGAAGGAAGAATGTTATGGTGCCAATTTAAAAGAATATGGGTGATATTCAAGATTGTACGAATCAAATAGGTATTAGTTTGCGAGCTATATATAGCACAATCTAGTCATATATATGCTTGATATATTTGGTTTAGTCGTGGATGAACTTATTAGACATTCGAGATGGGGTTCCTTGGAGTATGTTACTGATGACATAGTTCAGTTAATAAGAGTTGAGAAGAGTTAAATCGTAAGTTGAAATTTTGGAGGAGTACATTGAATCTAAAGGGTTTAGGTGAATTAGAACTAAGACATAGTGCACACAACGCCACTTTAGTAATAGCAGAAATAATGGTGTAATGAATTCACTATAGGATCTTTTTGTCTCAAAAAGTGATTGTTTTAGGTATTTAGGTTCGTTTATTAACAATGAACGAGGAGTTGAAGAGGATGTGATACATACAATTAAAGCGACTTGGACAAAATGGAGAATGTTATAGGAATTATCTGCGTGATAGGAAGATCCTACATGGTTGAAAGGATAATTCTATAGAACAATGATTAGACCTGCAACTCTCTATTGTATTGAGTGTTGGGCTATTAAATGACAAGATGTCCAAAAGATAAAGGTGGTAGAAATGAGGATGCTAAGATGGTTATGCAGTCATACTAGAATGGATAAGATAACAAATGAGAATATTTGTCAACAAGTAGAGGTGCACTGAACGAGGATAAATTAAGGGAATGGCTTCTAATATGGTAGCAATGTGGCTTGAGTAGATCTAAAGAGACTCTAGTTTATCGGAGGATCTTAGTAGAACGTATTAGAAGAGGGAGAGTAGACCAATACCAACATGGCTGATGTGGTTGCCATGAATTAAGTTGCTTTGATCGAACTGTACGGTGTGGTGAAAAAGGATTCATGTAGGTGCTCTCAAGTTAGTTAGGAATAAGACTTAGTTTGTTGTTGTTGTTGTTTGTATATATTCGTGTTGTTACTTTATCAGTTTATTGTAAACTTAGAGGCTGATTAGGCAGAGCTTATAAGTTGTGATGCGAGCTTATAGGCTGATGTAATACGCTAATAATGTATAGTGACTCAGAGCGCGTTTGGCTCTTTATCTTGAAATGCTATTCTTACCGAAGTTTTGTAAGAAGAGGTTGCTATTCTGTTGCATTTTCTAGTATTGCCACGAGTTATTCCCACAGCACACTCCAAATTCACATTGAAACCAATCACTTTAAGAAGTCCCCAGATTCAATTGTTCCTTTCTTCCCTTCTTCCTTGACCGCCACTGATTAGGAGTTCCAAGGCCAATGAGAGACAGAATTATTGCTTTTGTTTCTTATGAGCTGTGTCAGATGAAAATGCCACCGTTGCAAGCTGCATTTTTATGTATAAACCTTAGTGGTGGAGGACAACTCTTGTTAGAGGAAATTATTATGTCATTGACTATGCTTCCACGTCAATCCAAATGCCTTTTTTTTTTGAGAAGTCAAAGAAAATGCCTATGCAGCATCAACATGACACTTAAGGTCCAGTAAATAATATTAGTCTGTTAGACCAGACTCTGCATGCCATTCTTTTCTAGCCACCATTCACCTTCCAACTCTCTGCTTTACGGTTCCTTATTTTTATCTGTCCTAAAATACAACTTTGCATTCCATTCTTTGCTAAGTGTCAATTATTTGTTTCGCAGGTCTTCCATTTTCTTTGTACTTATGCTATAAAAATTGATGTATGTTCATTCACCTTAGATGATTTTGCGCAAGCATTTCACGATAAGGTATGCTCACATTTCAATGCAGTGCTTTTTTATATTTGACATTTTATATGGCTTGTTCAGGTTAGCCGGCTTTTTGCAATTCTTGATTTCTTTTCTTCTTGTTTTGGTATTCAGGACTCCTTGTTGCTTGGGCAAGTACATGTGGCCCTTCTCAAGCTTCTTGTATCTGATATTGACCAGGACCTAAGTAAAGGATTTTTGCCTCATGCAAGCAAAAATCGCAAGTTTCTGGCTTTACTTTACTCGGTAAGTACAAGAATATCGAAGCATAGTAAATCTTTAGTGCTGTATGCATTTGTGCACTTCATTTTGTTCTTGTTTTTTAAGGTGAGAGGCCACACACATGTTTCTGTCTTCATATAATTTGCTCCCGATTTTTCTGTCCCCTACTATAAGAAGCAAATCCGATGGTAATATTATACAATTAATAGTTGTTAAGGTTGTGGAGTGGAAGGTTGACAAAGAATTTTTGGTCTATTTTGTGTGCTTTTTGCTAAGCATAATATTCAAATTCTCCTCCTTTGATGTATTGCATTTGCTAGTCGCTGTTGTGCAGCCTATCTATAAAAAATTTTAATTAGTAAAAAATCAAGAAAGGTAGGTTTCGAAATCTGTTATTTGAATAGTTTCAATAATCCATTTTCATTGTTTATGAATTTTTAATCACCTGGCAATTCTTCTGAATATATGCCTAGTAAAGATGTGCTTCGACATATGACCAATAACTTACTCTTCATGGCAAGTCTTTTGAAAATCTGTTACCCGTCCACCAAAAGGTATAAATTGTGAAGCCAGTTTATATTTGTGTCTTATTTAAAAAATTCATTGACATCCAAGATCAAGTAGATATGATTGATATTGACGAATTGATGTGATGACTATGTACCCGTTCCTTGAAGAATCTGAGGCATTATGTACTTGCATATGGGATGCCTAATTTGAAATACTCAAGATAGTGTTTCAGTATATCCCATATCATCCTGCGGAGACCAGTACAACACTCAAAACCGTGCTGGAGAGGTTATTGTTTAGAACAATGTTTCCTATTCACGACAGAATGGTTGGATTCATCATATTACGTGTAGGAAAGATTATTTATTACATCAAACTATGATTTTCTTGATGGACATTTGTCTTCTCCATTCTCGACGTTGTCATATGATGCAAATTTGGTGATTGAGCCACTCATCTGAATTCGAACATCATTAACTATCAGGAATAGTTGAATAACGTCAGGTGATTAGTTCACGTCTCTACTCATCATTAAAAAAAAAAAACAGGCCTTGTCCCATACATATTTGGGGCTGGCAACCCTCTTCTTGCACTTGCAAAGGCCATTTCTAAAGTTAAATCCCAAAATTTATACCATACTTGATGGGCATGTTTGCCAGGATTTAAAGTACAAGTTGTCCTAGTCATGCTGTTTTGTTATGGGACAGGAAAAACAATAACAAACAACAAAGTAAGCCTTACTGACAAGGGTTTGTTGTGGGTATGTGTAAAAATTTTTAAGCTATTGTCTCATGTGTGCTTTTGCTGTGGAAGTTCATTTCGTAGTATGAAGGTGTTGACATATAGAAAAATAGAGGACTGGAGATCCTATCAAGTATTTTGAGATATTCACATCTGAGAAAATATGTGCTTGAAAAATTACTTAAATTACACTATGAATGCTATAAAGGTATTGGATTTCCTCAACAAACTGAAGAAACCTTCATCTTATAATATGACTCTCTTTCTACTGAGTTCGCGATGAAGGACTTTCACTTTAAAGAAAGTTTTTGCTCGGGTAATTGGCTAAACAGTCGTTATGTTTAAATTGATTGGCTTAATTAATTAATCAGAAACAGCAGTTCAACTGGTACTTAATTGGGATGAGTGCTTGAGAAAGTGTGGTCTTTTACTTATCAAAGAGAAAAAAAGATTATCTGGAACCTAATAAACATAATAGTCTTGGCATCTGTGCCACTCATGTTTGAGAATGAATTCTTGTATCACTGTTTTAACCATCTATTCTTTGTCATTTGGCAGGTTGAAGGTCAAGACTTTGTCCTAGACTTCTGGCGAAAATCACTGAACCTCCTGACATGGACGGAAATATTACGTCAGGTGTTGGTTGCTGCTGGTTTTGGTTCTAAGCTTGGAATAGGGCCTAAGGGAGCTCTCAACAAGGTTTTCGAGTTTCTGATATGCATGCTTTTCGTTTTTAATTTTTCATGATGGTCTGCCATGCCTTCACCTTAAATGCAACACTGGAGTATAATGAGAAAGGATCACTCAGCTAACCCCAAATTTATTAGGAATAACGATTAGTTCGTTGTTGTGCCCCATGCTTCAAAATTTTATTTCATCAAATCTCGTAGCACAAGGTTTAGTAGGCCTCTCAGACATTTTCTGTCTGTTTCCCTAGTACCGATGATGCCCTCCGGGCAGCCTTCTCCAAGAGGCAGGGCCTTGCTTTTGGTGCTTGTAATTTTGTACACATGCACACATGTATGTGAATGGTTTGTTCTCCTGTTGCACATAGGATATGTAGCCCTGATAATGTGTCAACACAAATGGTAGTAGATCATTATATGCCACATACAACACATACAATAGGTTGTCCAGGATTATGATTGTTAAGAGTGCTTGAAAGAAAAATGAATTTTACACACGATTGACTCGTCATGTTCAGCTTGGTTGGTTTGCATGGTTCTCATGCGCTTTTTTACTTCCTGTTGTTCTGTAGGAAGTCAATCTTATGGCGAAGTATGGCTTAAATTCTGGTACATTGAAGGGTGAATTGTTCAGTATTTTGCTGACCCAGGGAAGTAGTGGAATGAAAGTCTCAGAGTTGGCAACATCTTCATCTGTAAGTTGGCGTATTCTTGAATTAAGAGAGGATATTATTCATTTTAGTATTAGTACAACCCACTATGAGTTTCAAATTTCGATGTAATTAGCTATTACTTATGAATATTTATTTTGTTATGAAGATTGTTGAGTTGAATCTTGTGGATACAACCCATGACCTGGAGAATTTAATAAGCTCGACTCTCTCTAGTGACATTACATTATTTGAAAAGATTTCTTCTTCTGGATATCGTCTACGAATCAATGCAACCACAAAAGAAGAAGAAATTTGTCCTTCTGATTGTGAAGACTTTGGGAGCGTTGATGAGATTTCTGAAGTCAGTGGTGGATGCAACGATGCAGATGATTCCAAGTGTGAGTCCATGGAATCCAGTCCAGCTCGACTTAAACGAGATTATTGTAAAAATAAGAATAATATGTTGACAGTGTACAATGAAATTGATGAGAGCCATCCAGGAGAAGTGTGGTTGTTAGGATTAATGGAAGGTGAATATTCAGATTTAAGCATTGATGAGAAGTTGAATGCATTAGTTGCATTGACTGATCTGCTTAGTGCTGGATCCAGTATCAGAACAGAGGTAATCCACCTTGTTGTTTCAGTTTCTTCTCTCCCTCGGTATACTTGTGCCTTCTCTCATTTCTTGGTATTATGATAAGACTTCTTTATCATTCTACCCGCCAATCTTATTTATGTTTACATTGTTTAACTTGTATTGGTTGTGTAAGTGTTATAGCTCTATATTTATATTGATTTGAGGCTGATACTCAATGTAGTAGCTAATATAAGTATACACATTTTTTGTGAACTACATAGTTACTGATCATTGTTTGATGATGAATTGAAGGCATTTATAGGTGTATGATGTCAAATTTCACCTTCATTTGATAAATAGATAAATGAATAGTTAATTGACATATTGCTTGTGAATAAAATAGTAGAAAAAATGAAGTTATGGAAAAACTAAGAAGAGGCTTTTGATTTATTTTCACTTCCAGATTTTCATCCGGAAAAGAAAGAGTAGGCACGTAGTTTTGGCATATTACAACAACTTTCTGTAAGGAATCCAGATGAAATCACTGTTTAAAAGTACAGAACTCGGATTTATCTCCTATTATTGACTAGTTATATAGATTAGGGAGGTCTGTTGTGTTGTGGATGGAAGAGTGCTGCTGGTTCAAGTAATTATTCCTTTCTACTTAACGTTGATGCCGTAATGAAGGAAAATATGTTGAGACGTTTAAATGATCAAGAAGGATGACATAAGAATTTAGAAGAAGTGATATACCTTCCCATATGACTTATTAGGGAAAAACTTTTATTATGAGCTGGTTAATTGATGAAATCTTCAATTAATGTCCCTACTACCAGAATTCAATATTTTCAGAAAAAAGATTCTTTCTTCAACGACGTTGTTATATTATTACAACTAAACTATAAAACTCTTGGTATTGGTAAAATAATTTGGCAGGCTGTGATTGATTTAGTTGTAGAATTTTTGCAATTGATTTAGGGTAGGAGAGTTAAAATTTGGAAGGAAGTGAAATTAGCAATTTGGATAATTTAACTCATTAGTCAAATAATTTCTTAGATTTTGGGAGAATGGAGTTAATATGATGACTAGATGTTAATTAAGTTTTTCATTGAGTTACAGTAGTGATTACTGATCTTAGTTGACTTGGTTGAGTCAACCAAACAACAGGTGGACAGAAGTAAAGAAAATGAAGTTGGTTGCTTAAAAATAAATTTAGTAATCTGGTAAAGTGTGTGGTCATTTTTTGGTGGAGTTTGAGTTCAACATATTCTGTGTGTTCAAGAAATCCCTAGGCTATTTTACACATGTAAGCTTCTTTTGGCCAACATTGCATTGTATGTTTCTAAATCACTACTATGGAGATATACTATGAGAATACCATACTTGGCATCTGAGCTTGAATGAGCTTTTGGCAAGCTGAATTTAAAGGAAGCTTGAGCAACTTTACTAGTTATCGAGCTCCTGCTGGGTTTTGCAAATTTTATTAGTTTAAATATCTGATCAAGCTTGGCTTATTACTCTTGATTTAATATTGAGAACGACGGGGCTTGTTTATAGCGGAATTGAAATGATGAAATGGAGTTTTTGCAATGGTAGAGAAAGAAGCATACACCAACAAATTTATTTGTCATCTTTTCTGGTCAAAACTTAAACAAATGTGTTTAAATGCTATCTATAAATGTTATATCTATTTCGCATCAATGTACTCTTCCCAAGAAAGCTTTTGTATCTATTTTATCATTGTGGAGGTTGCATGGGACTGGGCTTCCTGGACTTCTTGATTTTGCTCAGCAAGGAAGCTTCTTGAGATTGGCTTTGGAACATCAAACTGGAAATGTCATTAGTTGGATAAATTAAGACGTAGGAAAGAATAAAGTTCAAATATAATCTTTATGCCACTTTAAGGGAAAAAATAACTTTCCTACTTGGCAACTTTGCTTTTAAGCAAATTTGGATATGTCTGAACTTGTTGCCACAATTTATGGGTGGTTGTGCGGTCTGTCATATTGTAATAAATATTGGATATGTTTATTTGGTTTCTAGGTTTGATCATATAAGCATATCTTTTGCTTATCCAGGGATGGAATCCAGGGATGGAATTCATAATTGAATTCTATCAGTTGTGGCTGTGTTATATGAGTTATCTTTTGATTACTGTCACACTTTCTTGCAGGATTTTTTGACCCCAAATGCTGAATGTGCTCCAAACATCAATCAGTATGCTTATGGTGGAAAAATAAAGCGATCAACAGTGAAACAATGTAACCCTGGGCTATTAGTAAGCGTGGTGGACAAATGGTTAGTAACAATGATGTCAGTACATTAGAACAGCCAATTGATTCTTTAGTCCCTATGTCAAAGATTGGTGGCAAGGAAAAGATGCCAACATGAGGAAGAATGCTAAAGAATTGAAAGCACAGGAATATTTACACCCCATGCAGTCTATCTTTCTGGGCTCTGATCGTAGATACAATAGATACTGGATTTTCTTGGGCCCTTGTGATGAATTTGATCCCGGCCACAAGAGGATTTATTTTGAATCTTCTGAAGATGGTAATTGGGAGGTGATTGATTCTCAAGAGGTAAACTTTGTCTGGTTTTGTGTATTTAACATACTTGAATAGAGTTTACTTAAATCTTGGAGTTTGATTTTGAACTCTGCTTGTGTTTGATAAATCTGGTTTCAGGCTTTGTGCACTTTGTTATCGACCCTAGACCATCGGGGTGCCCGGGAAGCTTGCCTTCTAGCATCCTTGGAGAAAAGAAAAGCATTTCTTTGCCAAGCGATGTCTAGTATGCCAAATGATGGTAGAATCAGGCAGCTCACTATGTTTGATCAATCTGAATCAAATACATCTAGGGAAGATAGTTCGTCTCCGGTGTCTGATGTAGACAATCAATTGAACCTGAGCGAAATGCAAAATGATCTTCCCTCTTCTACTGTTGCCACAGTTCCTGAAGTTGGGAAGAAAGGAGAACAGAAAGGCCAATGGAGTCGTTCCCAAGCTTTTGGCTTGTGGATATGGAAATCATTTTATTCAGAACTCAACACTGTTAAAAATGGGAAGAGGGCATATATTGACTCACTCAGAAGGTGTGAACACTGTCATGACCTCTATTGGACAGATGAGAAGCACTGTAAGATTTGTCATACCACATTTGAGCTTGATTTTGATCTAGAAGAAAGATATGCCGTTCATTCTGCAATATGTCGGGACAGTACAAATATTAACAAATTTCATAAACAAAGGGTACTGTCATCCCAGTTGCAAGCACTCAAAGCTGCAATTTATGCAATTGAGGTGAGTTGTAAAGCTAAGCTTTACAACATTTTCCTAGAATATGGATGCATATCACCTACATGCATAAGGCATAAAGGATCTCTTTTCTGGTCATTTAAATTGTTCAAGTGTGTTTGTCTATTGATTAGTTCTGAGCATGCTTCTTTTGGTGATGTGCTGTTTTTATGTGCGCATATTGCAAACATCGGTTTAGTTTGCTCTTTTTGGAAACCAACCTCTAGATGAATACTGGCATTTCTTAAATAGGTTACTTTAACTGTTGCAGCACAAGTCGTGGTTAGAAGTTTTCACCTTGCAGCAATGTGGCACACATCTCATTTTTTATGGCGTTCTTTCAATGAATAGGAAATAATGGAATGTAGCAGGTTTTAAAATTCACCCGGTTGCCTTGATCATGGCATCCCATTAGGCAATTAAACACGTACGAGGCATATGGAACTTCATAAGTGGTATGAACCACAATAGCTGCCTTGCAATACATGGAATAACATTAGTGATGCCTTCTATTTTAGACTGTCTTCATGTTAGACACCCAAAATTTGAATTGCCGACGGAAATATTTCATGGTTGAGTGGGAGGATGAAGACTAAAGTGTCACCATTGTAGCACAAATGAAAGCATAAATACTTATAGGTAGTAGGACTTTACCTTTGGCACTTCAGGAGTGATAAATCTTGTTTAGCGTGACTAAGAAGTGGAACTGTCCCTATTCACTGACATTTGTGCAGCTTAGACATTTCTTGATAATTGCAGGGCAGATACCGTGCCTAAAAAAATTAAATGTTATATAAGTATAGGAGGTGCCGTTGCCATTGCGGAACAGTTGAAACAAAGCTGGAAAAAAGAGTTTTAGTTGAATTTGCTGGTGCTTTGATTTGATTGTTTTCATAGTTATCTTGGATTATCTTTTTTTTTTTACTTCTTGCAGACAGTTCTGCCCGACGATGCCTTTTTGGGGCCTTGGAAAAAATCTGCTCACAATCTTTGGGTCAATAGGTTACGACGATCCTCGAGTTTGGCAGAGTTTTTGCAGGTGATGAAAATTGCATCTGTGTTATTTTGTCTTTTGATTATTACTGGTTCACTTTTCTAGAGGCTGATAATTATATTCTCTCTCTTCTGCTTTTACAAATGTAGGTTCTGGCTGATTTTATCAGTGCTATCAACGAGGACTGGTTTTATCAATTCAATGATGATCTGCGTTCTAATTATCTCCCGGATGAATTATTTGCAAGCTTCCCATCCATGCCACAAACATCATCTGCAGTCGCACTTTGGTTGGTAAAACTGGATTTGTTGGTTGCCCCTTATATCGAAAGGGTTCAGTCTCAAAATAAATATGGATCTGTTGACCGATTAAAAGGTACATAGTTTTCACTAATCCAAGTTCTATGTGAATGGCACTTCCATTTTGCAACATCCCCCTACAAATTTTGGGATTCTTAGTTTTAACCTAGTGTAGGCTTAATATTAAGAGCATTGTATTCTTATGGATTTGATTTTAATTTGATAGTGTCTCAGTTATATTTACTGCTGTGGTAACTAAATATGGAATCCCCAATCTGCTTCCAACCCTTCATTTGAAAACTCTATATTTGAATACAAAAGCCCAATTTACTTGCATTAAGTAACTCACTAAATATTTCAACTGACGTTGTTTCAAATGTATTGCTATCTTGTTTTCATGTTTTAAATGTCTATGGTGCCAAATTGTGTTTGTAGTTTGTAGTTTTATTGATTTTGTACACTTCCAGATTGTTAAATGTATCAAGAGTAAATTGGATCTTAGTAGTGTAAGATACAAGGTAGAAACCCTTACGAGTTGAAACAAAAGAAGACCATTAGTTTCAACTAGATGGTTGCATGTAATTACAGGGAGTGCTTTTGCTGCACATACTTCTGAGAAGTAGAAAGTTAGTTGTCCATAAAATTTTCATACCACTTAATCCTTGCGAAGAGATAGTAGGAACCGTATCTTTCATTTTTCCCTTCTATGTGTCTGTTAATGTACATGCACTAAAATGTTCTTTGACATCAGGTACCTGCGTCCCTAATCAATAGAGGAGAATCGAAGATAAAGAGAAGTATACGCATCGGCACTTCGTAACTCTTTAACTGCCCGAGGTAGCATATCAAAAAAATGTCAGCACCATACAATCTAGTTTACGGTTACAAGGTGAAACCTTCAAACTTTCTTTCGTTCTATGTAAAAAGAGACAATCATATGATATTTCGGGGCCTACTGCCAAAGGGGACACCTCTCTTACACAAATCACTTAGTCTCTGCTCATTTTAGTCCATTGATGTAACCTCAGTTGGGTTCTCGTTATTGATGTACAGCTTTCGATAGGTTTCTTCTTTCTTTGCCCCATAATTTCAATTTTGTTTCGATATCATTCGCCTATGATTGTTTTACAATAGTAGGTTGAACTTTGTTGTTTACTTGTGGAAAAGAAAGTTGCCACAATGTAAGTAAATAAATTTTATTACCGTTTATCAATATTTTGATGGTTTGGTAGCCGGTGCAGCATTTTTAAGTCCATCTCTCTTTGTTGAATCATTAGAGTGAGTTGTTGGATGTAATTGAACAAATATTCATTGAAAACACGCAACTAAGGTTTGTGGTTATCGCTCTTTCAAAGTCTACGCAAATGATAGTCTACGACTTAGCATCGGGATTAGGTTGTGCCGTTGTGGACCTTGTGATTGGTTAAATACTGCAGATGGAGTATTGTATGAATTTTGAAGGGGCGAACACAGGTTCGGTTCGGATAGTTTTGATATATTTTCAAATCAAATTATTTAAAATGGTATGAATTTATTTTTTTTGAATCAAACAAAATTATTTTATTTTTTAAATCAAATCAGACTACTTTTTGTTGTTCATTTCGGTTTTAAAATATGTTGTATCGGCATAAATAGTAATGTATTTAAAATAGGTTAAAATAGAATTTATAAAATATAAACATTACATTACATTAATATTTGTTGTAATTGTTATATGAAGAAATAGGATTAATTTCACCAATGGTCACTGAAGTTACCTTAAAATTTTAAAACGGTCACTAAGTTCAAAAGTTACTTATGATCACTAAAGTATATATTCCTTTCACAAATGGTCACTTTCTTTTTAAATTTCTAAAATGGTTATGTGATGATACAAGATATTTATTTATTGCGTAGTAGATTCATATATTTATATAATATTTATTTTAGTCTCTATATTTTCAATTATCTTTCAATTAAGTTCTTCAAAAATTGCATCTAGGTCTTTAATCTTTTTACATCTTTAGAGTCCCCATGGTATGGTGTAGACCTCGGCGACCGAAAAAGTAAGTGAGTTGATCCGTCCATGTAGTAAAGTGAATTGGTTCTCGTTGTGGCGGAGTGGAGGACGACAACCTTTGAGATCTTTGCAGCGGAGGGGACGGAGTAGCATCTTCAAATCAATATCTTCCCCCGAAAGGTAGAGTAGAGGATCGACTCTTCATCAAATCCTTCGACTTTGCCACCCACTCGACCATTTTCTTTGAAGATCCTCATTCGCTTTGAGCGTAGAGAATATTGATGGTGTCGGTGGCTTTTGGAAGGAGGGTCACCGTATCACGGAAAGAGATGTTGAAGTGTTGGAAAATTTTAGTGAGAATCATGCCGTGAGGGAAGTGCCTTAGATCTCTTGCCGCTAAGGACGTAGTGCATGTGTTGGATCATGATGTAAAAAAATCGAGCTTCGCCCTCGGAGGATAGAGTCGAGCACAAAAAGCATCAAATGGTTGACCTCATCTAAATGACCCTTTCGAGGGACAATTATGTGGGCGATGATATTATGGAAGACACGACATGGTTAAAATTTTAAAACGGTCACTAAGTTCAAAAAGTTCTAGATGGTCACTAAAGTATATAAATGAGATGTGATAATCATTTAGAGTTGCTTCATCCATGGGATTTGAGCACAACAACTAGCGGTGGAGATATACTCGCCCCCGACGATTGACAAGGCAGCGAATTGCTTGTTTCTTACTAAACCAAAGAAACTAAAAACAAAGCCTAGAAAATGGCTTACGTTAGTAGCACTTTCTGATCAATTGTCGCGACCGTTGATAGAAGCATCGAATAGCCTAAGTAAATTTTCTTTGGGATACCAAAGACCTAAAGATCTAGTTCCACTAAGATAACGAAAGATCGTTTCTGACACTAAAATGGGAATTCTAGGATTAGATTGATATCTAGCACATAAGCATACACCTAAAACATAATATCTCGGGTCTACTAGCGGTTAAATAAAGAAGGATCCGATCATACCTCGATATTTTGTTGTATTTGATGAGCTCATTGGAGTGTTCATAGGCTTCAATTCTTCCATTTCAAACTTTTGAGCATATCCAAGATATACTTGGTTTGACTAATGAATATTCCATCATTAGTTTGTTTGATTTGAAGACCAAGAAAGAACTTGAGTTCACCCATCATCCTTATCTCAAATTCCCTACTTATGCACTTAGAAAATTCTTCACATAGGAAATGTTAGTAGCACCAAAAATGATATCGTCAACATAAATTTGAACAACTATCATATCATTCTTTTTGGTTTTATAAATAATGTTGTATCCGCTTTACCCATTAAAAATCATTTGATAAGAGAAATTTACTTAATCTCTCATACCATGCTTTAGGAGGCTTGTTTTAAACCATAAAGGGGCTTTTCTAAGTTTGAAAACTTTGTCCAGGATACTTATGATTTTTAAAACCGGTGTTGTTGCTTTCTCAGCAAAGACTTCTTCTTGAATGAGCTCCATTCAAGAATGCACTTTGACATCCATTTGAAATAAAGTAAAATTCTTGACAAGCAAAAGCAAGCATGTAAATTGATTCTAATCTAGCAACTTCGGGCAAAAGTTTCTTGAAATCAATGCCTTCTTGATTATTGTAACCTTGCCACTAATCTAGCTTTATTACGCTTAATTATACCATTTTCATCTCGTTTGTTTGAAAAACCATTTTGTGCCATTCACTGGTTTGTGAATTTGGTCTAGCAACTAAATCCCAAACATGATTTTCTTTCAAATTGATTTAGTTCATCTTGCATAGTTAGGATCCAAAATTCATCAAACTACGGCTTCTTTAAAGTTCTTTAGCTCAATTTGAGAAAGAAACAATTGTTATGAAAATTTCTAGAAGAATTTCTTGTGCTTACCCTTTTGATGGATCACCAATGATGAGATCTTTTGGGTGAGATGGGACAAACCTCCATTCTTTTTGGTAATGATGAAGTGTTGGGATCTTCATGAGGTTCTTCATCATTTTGTTGCATACTTGTTTCCTCCTCATGTTGACTTTCAATGTTATTTGGATTCCCTTTGTCTTGAAGATAAAAACTCATCAAAGGCTATATTTTTCAAATTCTCACCATGATCACTCTAATTGTGGTAATGGTGTATCCTTTTCATTTGGACTCTTTTGCAAAAATGTTTAAATGCATTTAAACTTTATCTTTTAAATTCATTTGACAAACATCACAAATTTTATCTTTTTCAAACTTTATATTTGGCAACCCTTTCACAAAGTTATTTTTGGAGATTTTTGAAAGTAAGTCCATGCTAACATGACTTAATCTCCTATGCCATAGCCAAGAATCATCCTTTATACTTGAAAAACATTTTATTTCCTTTTCAAGTTCAAATTCAATTTTAGATATAGCATCCTCAATGAGGCAATTGGAAGAATCAAATTTAATGAGATAACCTTTATCACACAATTGACTTATACTAAGTAAGTTATGTTTGAGGTTATCAACTAATAAAACATTTTCAATGGAGGGAGAAGAACGATTACCAATATTTCCAATGCCTATGATTTTTCTTTGGCATTGTCTCCAAAAGTCACATGACCTCCATCTTTTCTTTTGAAATTTGATAGTAATGATCGATCTCCCGTCATATGTTTTGAACAAGGAGAACCAATTGCTCTTGACCTTTTGTGGTACCTACAAAATAATTTTAATTTTTTGATTTTTGGTACCACATAAGTTTGGGTCCTTGATAGTTAGTGCTTGTGGATTCTTTTATCCACTTGTGTTTCTTTTCAAAGTATAGTTTCTTTTTAGTCAAACAATTGTAAAGCAACATGACCATCTTTCTTGCAAAAACTACATGTGTTGTTTTGTTGAGAAAAGTTGGATAATTTTACAAAATGGTTTCAAGGGATTTTGTTTCAAGAGGTTTATATCCAATTCTCCATTTGTTAAACACACATTTTGCTCACTAAGCATTAATTTAAAGTTTTTCTTTCCTTGGGTGAATTTGTGAATAATGCTTGTTAAATCAACAACTTTTCTTTAATAAAACATTTTCTTTAATCAAGGACTTATGATCATCCTTTTCTTTTCAAAGTCCTTTTGTGCAATAAAAAGCTTATTGACTACCTTTTTCAACAAAGAGTGTTTATTGTTAAGAATAGAGTATTTTGACATAAGTTTCTCAAATTCTTCAAGAATTTCATCATAAGAGGTAGATAAGTCAATGTAAGAGTCATTGTTGTTTGTACTTATCTCACCCTCAATAGTCACATTTTTTAAATTTTTAACTTGAAATTTGCTTCTTGGGAAGCTCCTTCATCTGGTGATGTGAACAATAATATTTATTTATTTATATGCGTATATCATATGCGGAATCGGATGTGCTAATCTCATAACTTCATATATTTATTTTAGTCTCTATATTTTCAATTAGCTTTCAATTAAGTTTTCAAAATTGCATCTTAGGTCCTTAATTTTTTACATCTTTACACTTTGTCTCCAAATTTTTCAAATTATCTTTCAGTTTAAGTCCTCAAAATGCATCTTAGGTCCTTCAATTTTATATATCTTCAAACTTTGATCTCTCAAATCTTTAATTTTAGTAGCTAAAATAAGTGCAATTTTAGTGGTTAAAATAAGTGCACTTTCAATTAAATCCTTGATTTTACACTCAAATTTTCACTTAAACGAACAAAATAACATAATTAAAAAATAAACTACATGATAGAAATTACAAATTATCACTTAGAGTTGAGAAAAATAGACAAATATATTTCATTGACAACTCCAGGTGATAAGTGCGGATTTTGCACTTATTTTGACTACTAAAAGTGGATATTTGTGAGTTTTGTCAAGTATTTTATTATTTTATTATGTTATTTTGTTTGTTTAGGTGAAAATTCGAATGTAAAGTCAAGAATTTAATTAGTGTACTTATTTTGACTACTAAAATTGTACTTATTTTGGCAATTAAAATCAAGAATTTGGAGGACTAAAGTTTGAATTAGTATAAAGTTGAAGGACCTAAGATGCAATTTTTGGAGGACTTAATTGAAAGATAATTGAAAATATAGGGACTAAAATAAATATTATATAAAGTATATGGACTGCCATAAATAAATGTCTATTGTATGTCATATCATCATACCACATCACTATTTCAAGTTAAAAATTTAAGAGAGTGGCCTTTTGTAAAAGAAATATATACTTTAGTGACCACCGTTGCAACTTTTGAACTTAAGTGACCGTTTTAAAATTTTAAGGTAACTTTAGTGACCGTTGGTGAAATTAACCCTGAAGAATAAATAGGCTTAAAAAGAAAATTAATAGAAATTAATAAATAACTAGATCCAATAATGAAATTGTAGTTTATAAACAGCGGTTCAATAGTTTGGCAAAAATCAAATAAATCAACTCAATAAATTTAATATCGCATTGTACTTTGCTAATTTGTAAATTTGTAAGTAGAATTAATTTATTTTTAATTATAAAAAAGTAAAAACAGTTTAGTTTAGTTGAGTTCAGTTCAAGATTGAAATATTGATGAATTCACCTAGACCAAAATATTCACGTAGACTTGAACCAATGATTTCAAATCAACAAATTCGATTCAATTTGTGGTTTAACGATTTTTTTGTACATTAATGCAAAACACACCAAACAATACTATATTATTGAGGATCAATGACTTGTTCTCTTATTTTCATTTTAAGCATCAAGGGAATAGACTCCGATGTAATTAAGAAGAATCAATGAGGTAAAGGAACAAAAACAAAGCACATCGTAGTAAAAAACTAAACTCTACATGTTCATACCAAATTAAATTATTTCCCTGAAATAGATTATAAGTTCACGAGTAGAAACAGTCCTCGGTTAAACATTCTTAAGTTCAAACGTCAGCTGAAAAATCATTCGGTCGTGCTTAGCTCAACGTCCATCTTCAGCCACTTTTAAGTAGAGATTCTCGCGGCCATCTCTCCGGTGCCCTCCTGAGCTTCCACCTTGCTGTTCAGCACTTCCACTGGCCACTGCAGTGCTGCGTCCAAACTCAGGAAAGCCTCTGCCTCCAGCACCGTGAGGGTCGCCTTGCTGCATGTTAATCTCACTGCTTCCTCCTGAGCTTATCCCAAGATGGCTGTGCAAGAAATGTTGCTGCTGTGCTGGAAATGGCTGTTGGCCGTATAACATGGAGGCACGCGCAGCCATAAGTGATTGAGGTGTCATCTGTTGAGGTTGCTGGTGCTGCATGTAGTGTGCACTGGGCAGTGAAATCCCTCCAGTAGAATACTGCAAAACATCAAAAGAGAATATGACCATAAAGAAGGTTCAGTTGTCTTGGAACATGATGGAATATAATAGCAACATAACTAGTATTCAACACTGAGCAATGGTAAATTGGTACGAAAAGAGAAGGAAGGTGGGGAAAGAGCATTATTGAAAACGGTTATTTACAAGAAAGAAACATGGGATCCAAGCAGAAAGTTTCCTCGAGTTTGTTATGAATTAAGTCCTAATCCCGAAGTTTCAGAAACAATAATAAGCAAGTAGAAATTAGAAACACGCAAAGCAAACAAACAAATTTATAATGGGTCCCCCTCAATGTGAGCAGGGGCGGATATAGGGAGTCCCTCCTCTTTGCTGGAGTCTCCTTTTAGCCAATTTTTTTTTTTTTTTTAGTAAAGGATATTTAAAAAAAAAAAAAATTGTATTTAGAATTTACCCCCTTCATATATTAGCTTAGTCTAAAATTATTTGTAGCCCCGTTTGGATCCGTCCCTATTTATGTTAGAGCTATGTCCACTCGATTGCTGCAACTTCTTACTAAATTCGAGAATAAGTATACAATACAAATCTCACGCCTCTCAGTCTTTGATTGTTAGGAGGATGTTGGGATCAACTTTGTATTTTTCTCTTTCATGTTTAATCTCATGACATGTAAAGCTACATTATTCACGAGACTGTCTTAGTGATTGAATATTTACTCGCCCTTTGGGCATTCACCCTAGTAGCTTTGGTCGGACACCTTCAGCAGGTTTCAAATTGCCTTTTCTTTTGCCCGTCGTCCTCTTTAATTCATAGATAGAGCTTCTCTCTTTCCACTCTGTTGAACAACTTGATTTAAAAGTTAAAGTTGTTAAAAGTGTCACATTTTATATCATTTTAATCATATCTTCAACACGCTCTCTCATGCATAGGCAGGATTTATTTTTTCCATTAAAGCCTAGCACGTGCATAATTTCATTAAATGGGTAGTGGCCATATTTGAAATCAGGCCTTTGTTACTCTAGTTAGATACTGCAGGAGATTCCTGCACAAGCATGCTATGATTTGGTTCTTGGTCCATGTATCGAGGAATCAATCCATATGATTCTACTTCGAAGGATTGTTATTCCGGCATGAAAAGGACATGCTATACTGAAAAAGGCGCCCGCTCAAGTTCCTTTACACTTTGTAGGAAATTAGGCGACCTGATGCAAAGTATAAATGCCCAATATACCTGTAACAAATCTGAACTGTCCAACAATAGAATGGCATATCATATGATGTATGAGCCTCTCTGCAACCAAGAAGGGGGTTACCTGGGAATGTGTGCCAAGTGGTTGAGGTTGTGAATCTGCAATAGCAGCAAGGTACATCAAATTTCTCTGTAGTCTAGCTTGGTTCCTGCCAAGAGCAAGAAGCAGATAGCCAAGAAATAAACATTTCTAACAGTTAGCACTGCATGAAATAAAATGATCATGTTCTCTTAATTAGATAGAAAATTTAAAACGCATTATTCATTATTCAAAGAAGCATAAAATGTAGCATCAAAATTAAATTATTGAAGCCAAAAATAGTCATCGTCGAAAATGTAGATGAATGAAGAGGTATTTTATTGTCTTTTTATTTTCCCCCGCCCAGGTATTTTATTGTCTTTTATTTTCCCCCGCGAAACGAAGGGTGGGGGTGGGGTGGGGTGGGGGTGGAAGGTTTCCTTCTCGTTTACATGTGATTGAACCAGAGCTTCCTAGAAATCTTGAGATCATTTGTATATCTTTTCAAAGCAAAAATTGGATCTAAAGAATCAGCACTCACAGCCATATTTTGGAGAAGAGGGAGACTGGATGAATGATTATACACAATACTATTACATCTGGTAAGATAAACAAAGTAAAAGTACTGTACTTACTCTGCACATTCACTAACTTTACCCGAGTTTTGGCTTTCAACTATCTTCAGAATCAGCGATTTGTTTTCATCCAGATACTGCAGATAATACACAATAAAACATATTTAGCACCCTAAAAGAAAAACAGCATTTAGCCTGAGGACGGTTGTGCTACGACAATGCTGGAATTTAGCACATTGCATTCACATGGTCCTTTAATCAAAACTAATAACCTCATAGCCTTTGAAATTGCGTAAGAACGAGCAACCATGAACACCTTGTTACAACAGTGCCAATGAAACAACTTTGACATTGAGATCAGTACATCGAAGGGAAAAATTATAGAAGTAATATCGAGTTGGAATCAAGGATCTGTCCGTAAAGGAGAAGGGGTGGATAGCCGACTTTGATGCCTAAGTCAGAGTCACAATTGAAGATTGGAGAATTAAATTCACAAAGTTCCTGCGGTGGCCAAAGGGGTATTTATAGACAAGAAGGGATATCTTCTGCAGAGTAGGTAGGTGTCAACTCAAGGAGCTCTAGGCCATTATATTTGTTCCGTTAACAAAGACATGCAGCATACAACTTTGATATCTTATAATTGCTGTGTACCACACGTTTAAATACGTCCATACGCTGCATTACAAGAGATTTGAAGTGGGTG
The DNA here is from genome assembly GCA_023638005.1 of Forsythia suspensa. Lineage (NCBI taxonomy): Eukaryota > Viridiplantae > Streptophyta > Magnoliopsida > Lamiales > Oleaceae > Forsythia > Forsythia suspensa. The sequence goes on from CM042666.1 coordinate 35,702,485, forward strand.
ATGGATGACTTGCTGTTGGTTGTGTGCAATGCAAGTCTCGATAAAGTGAGAGTAGAGCTTCGTGCATCTATGCATGTCAGAAAGTTGATTTGCTCGAGCAATGCCCAGTACTTCGTGGCTTAGTTTGTAGAGGGTATAACGGAAGTTTCAAGCACATTAATAAGAACGATGAGTGGATGGGAACCAAAATAGGGACTTAGTTGAACATAAAAGTTTTATTTGCAAGCTTTTATTTGAATCATTGCTGTGTGATTATCCATCAACAACAACAGGTATATGATAAGACAAATACAATTTTTGAATGATAGCAATGAAAGAAATCAGGAACCAAAGAAGGCATAAAAAATAGGAAACTTATCTCAAACTTAGTGCTCATTAGCTCAAAAGAGCAAATCGATATGTTTAAAAGCTCAAACGAACAATTGAATTTCAAGATAGGTGTTCTCAAACGAGCCACCATCTTGCGGGACATATTAAAGGATAAATCCCATAGCGGGAATGTTAAAAGATAAATCCCATATTTAGTAAAGATCAAATAAATGTATAACGTACAAGGGCTTGAACTACTCTTCTTAATATGATTGACCTTTTAAGAAAGAAGCCAAGCAATCAGGTGTAATATATACACTTATCTTGACTCCTTCACAAAGAGTTTTCGCATAAAATAGTAGATATCTATCGAGTTTTTTGGATCATTTTCGTGATTGTAGGACGAAATCCCGAACTCGAGTTACATTGGTAAAATCGGCAAGAAAATAAGAAAAAGTTGGAGTTTTGAAATGAAGATCAAAAGTAAAAATTAGAGGATAAGAAAGAAGATAAAATCGAGAAATTTAAGGTGCTTGGGAGTGATAATGAAGAGTTGAATTGAAAGAACAAACTCTCGATAGTCGAAGAAGCGAAATGAGAAACCTATGCGCAAAATATGCGGAGAAATTAGAGCACAAAGTTTGGTACAAAAATCTGCATAATGAAAATAACATACCATTGGAAAGATAATTGAATTACAAGTTTAACGCTTTTTACGGATTGTAATTCAAAGTTTCCTATGAAATGTTATGACCAATTGAATGTCAGTTGCCAAGGGAGAAGGATCTCTCTGTTCAAAAATTCTACCTGCTCATTCCGCTCGAATAGCAGTCTCTTGGGCACCTTTTTTTTTTTTTGTAATATTTTGGGGCTCATTTTGGGTGGTTTTGGTACGAATTTTGCAAGTTGGCAAGCAATATTATCTTGCTTTGATTTTTCAATTGAATATATAAAAGGTATTGACAATGTTCTTCCGGACTTTTTGATACGAGAAGTTTTACAGGGGAAAGAACCAGATGAGCAAAAAGCGTAGTAACTCATTTTCCTCTTCACAATCCAAAGATTCATATGCAATGAATATAAAGAAAGCAAGTGCCCCTTTTCCCAACCTCAAAGATTCATACTTAATGGCCCTTGTTTTTCAAAAAATGGCTCTTTTAATTGAATCCCCATCAAAGACAGCATCTTCTTCCTCAAAAAACAACCAAATCGTTCAAAATAAATTTGAAGTGTTAGAAAAAATTCCAAAAACTCACTCAAACTTCCCCCAAGTTGCTAGCCAAAAATCAGTTTCATCAAATCAATCTAACTTGCCCATTATCAATGAAAATCAATTACCAGCCACAAGTTATTTTCTCAAAGAAGATTTTGAGACAATCATTCTACTCAAAAATGAATTCAAAGCTCCTTCTCTTTCTAAAATTTCAAAGAAAATCTTTCTTCCAGGATTTTCTTTCATTACACACACACACCAAAACCTCTTACACTTAAAAGGAGACGAATCTTGGAGACTTTTCAGAGGCTAAAATACAGGATTTCTCTGGTGCATCAACCTAGGACTTTCTTGGTTCTCAAGTAAGAAGAAAAAAAGGTGGTTCAAAAACTTGTGGAAGATATTCAAGAAGTCAAGATTACACTTCTATCTTCTTTCATATTAATAGAATTCAGGTGATGTTTTTACGTGTATTTGTGATTCAAAATGCTAGGCTAAACCTTTTTCCACTAGGATGACAACGTAAACCTTGTTTGAAGCTTTAATTCAAGAATTTTCATTTTTTATTATTGATTATGTTTGGTTGGTTGTTTACTAAGTATTAATCATGTTTGAATGATTGATCACCTTTCAAACATATTTGTGATTTGTATTATTTCTAAGAGGTTTAATAGGTTTACACACATTTTTAATAAGCAACGCAAAGTCCAATAAGGGATAAAGATATATATGTGTGCTTTGTGCAATCTTAATTGAATAATCTTGAATTTGAATGTATTTTGTATACTCGAATCCGTGACAAAGATATTAGTGGGTAATATATGAAATTACGTTTAATCCTACGAGATTGTTCGACAAAATAGGATTAATGATTGTCAACTTAAGCACGGATTGGTTCAATTTATGAGAATTAAAATGGATCATAATGGTGGAGTCGAAATCCTAGTCTCTTTTTCTTTGAATTTTCTCAAAACTCTTTGCAAACTCTTAAATTGCTTTCGCAGAATTAATAAAGTAGTTGGCTCAAATCATCCAACCCACTAATATCCGTTTGTTTTTGAATTAAGCTAGTTTATCAAATTGGTAAAATCAATCAGTGATCATTGAACTTTAACCGGGTTTCTATTTAATCAACACACACCTAATTTTCAACTAAGTTTCTCATTTATCACCTATTACTTATTCGCTTGCAATACTTGACAGAATATCTTACGTAGCAAAAGCTCTTTCAATATAACATAGTAACAATGTTAAATTTTTCTCAATCAACAAAAGTGTACTACCCAAACAATCCATTTTTCTATGATGCATCGATACAGATACACGTATCGGATACGTCGACACGCGATTTTCGAAAAAAGTACCAACACCGACACGCCGCCGATACGTCGATTAAATTTTTTTAATTTTATACCCTAAAGAAAATAAAAATTTCTATACTCATTGCATAAAAAACAATACTAAAACATGTTTGACCAATTTTAACATTCACAAATAAATAATTAGTCCATTTAAAATCTTGACCCCATTTAAAATCTTGACCCCCATAAAATTGACTTATTTTTTCTAAATTCTAAACAAATATCCGACGAAGTGTTCGATGCGTGTCGGTGTCCGATACGTGATTCGAACACCCGACATCGACACGCCGGGAAATGGCGGTGGAGTGTCCGTGTTTCTTAGCCATTTTTCAAAAAAATTGAAAACACTTCAGCTTTTTTCAACCAAATTCATGTCAATTAAACGTATTTGAGTAGTGCATTTTTGTTGATTGGGAGAGATTTAACATCATTACTACGTCCCGTCGGAAGATCGTTTGCCAACGTAAGATATTTTGTCGGTATTGCAAGTGAGTGGTTAACGGGTGATGGATGAGTAACTTAGTTAAAATTGAGCGGGCATTTGGATACCTTTTAAAGTTCGATGGCTAAATAGAAACTAGGTTAAAGTTCGGTGGCTACTTGTTGATTTTACCCTTTATCAAATCAAAGCTAAACTCCTAATCTTCTCAATCCTCGTGGGAGGATATTTTTTTCATTATTATTATTAGTTGTCAACGAATCCATAGACTTGCGGATTCTATCTATAGAAGGAAACAAAAAAAAAAAGGAAAGAATATAGTCTCTCTTATAGGAATTAGGAAGAGGAAAAGAGACAAAACTTCATTTCTTCTTTCTGTCACAAGGAAGCCATAATCTTTCAACATACCATAAAAGACATCAAAATAACCCTCATTCATGAGCTATAAAACAATGTCCTTCCAAAATATATATGGAGTTCAGATGTTCCCAAACAGAAGCAAACACAATAAACAATAAGATTTCTGATATGTTAGTCAAGTGTCAAATCAAAACAAAAGGGGAAAAAGACCAAAGGAGGCAATCAGGCAACCATTATAGCATTTCAAGAACATGACACACAACTTCCAATTTATTAATTACCTCACCCAAAAAGTGTGGGCAACGTGTATGGAAAACCCAGTAAACCCTATTAAAAAAAACCCTTAAATAATACCAATAAAAAAAAGGAAAAAATACAAAAAATTCCCAAATTTCTGGAGTGAAAATGATGGTGACCTGGGAATGCAAATGAAACAGGAGCACAAAGAGAATCAGTAAATAGGAAGAAAATACCTGTTGAATGTGATCAGTAGTGACGTTACTGGGATTATAGGCTGCCATCATGGGCTGAATCTGCATCAGGTGCTGCTGCATGCCCTTCTTTTATACCCACCCACCCACACACTCTATTCCTCTCTATAAATATCAGGCTATCAGCTCTCTGTAAGTTTGACTATGATAAATATGTGTCTACAATACAACAGAGAAAGCAGTGCATAAATTCAAAGAAATGGCCCCGCCGTTTTGGGTTTATTGTTTTCTTACAAAACTTCACTTGAGTTCAACAGTGACACCTCAAGCAATCAAAACAAACAGACTGTTGTACAAATCCACAAATCCACACACACACACCAGTGTGTAAAATGTGTATATTAATTAGTACTTTCAGTGTGTGACTGTGTGAGAGAGAACATAATCTGCAGCAAGAAAAAGGGTTCTTATTAGGAGTTGCTGTCTCTATACAAAAGTAGATCACGTGATGGATTGAGAGAGAGAGAAGGGGATGAATCTATTGTATAGTACAAATTAACCATGCAAAAGATTTGGTTTTTGGGCCGGCCTCCTCCGTCCAAACGACGACGATGCATGACGTCATTTCTCTTTTCGAGAAAAAGAATTAGGTTCACGCGCTTTTGGTCGGTGTGGGATGCGTTGCTTTGTGCTAAGGTCAAAGGCCACACACGCGACCAGATTTGGTCTGGGTTTTATGTTTACCTTCTTGTCTCGGTTTTCAAGGCAAAGGGCATTTGTTTGGAAGCGGGAGGGTGCACGGTAAGGACATGGTCTTCATATACACTTCATGGTATAGGCAGATTGTTTGTGTGTGTGTTTATAAGCAATTTTCGGCTTATTTGTACAAATGGTCTTTGATTTTTGTACTTATTGTGGGTTGAGGACCTATCTTTTTATTTTTGACAGTTTAGCCCATATTTCAAAAGTTTTTGGCATGAATGGTCCTTCCCATCCATTTTCGTTATGTTTTAACGGAATTTCATCGCGTGAAGTCCACACACTTCATTTCTTGAGGGCTTTTTTGTCAAAACACTGTATCCACTATTTCCCACTGAAAATGAAGAGACATCTGAAGAAGCTGAAAACCAACCCATTGCATTTCAAAATTTTTTTTCCCAAAAAGTGGAAAAAATCGTTTGGTATCCGAAAATCGAAGACATTCAACAAACCCTTTGCATTGCCGGCAACATACCAGCGACTCACGAAGAACAAGTAAGTAATATAGTGTATATTGTATAAATTTTTGCTATTTAGTGTACATTTGGAGACGTTTTGATCAACCAAATGTTTGAATGGTGTTATTGAGTTTGTAAATTTGGTGTTTTCGTAGTGAGTTCTCTTTCAAACACGGAAGCAAACGAAACTCCAAGAACAAGATTCAGACTTTATCACGAAGAAGCGCCTCTATACGGTTATTTTTTTGAAGTTTCCACAAAATTAGTAATCCTTGAAGTTTGTATTTGTTTGCCCAGGTGTGTTTGAACATTTATTTGTTTCTCATTTGTAATGTACCAAATTTGTTGACGATGTAGTTATTTATTAAATTTTTTAATTGCATGCGGGTAAGGAATCAACATACTTTCTTCGTGAAGATTCATCATGGAGGTATCATGTTCACCAAGCCCAATAACTTGGTTTATGAACATGGTGACGTTGACTACATGGACTATGTTCGATCAAGCAATTTGAATAGAGGCCATTGGACAAACTTGTAGAGGGTGTAGGTCTTGATCCGCTAATGGGATTTCAGTATAAAAGCGAGTTTTCATTCTTTGGAAGGGTGGGTTAGAATTAAGTAGCAACGTAGACATTGATATGTTGTTGAAGGATAGGAATGGAGCTAATGAAGTTGAGATTTACCTCGTGCCTCCTTCACGAACTTATGAATTGAAATGGGACTCGTCAATTCCAATACCAAATCGACCACCATCACCGAAATGAGCAACGTCGAGAAGGGACTTGTCATCATAGATCCCGAACCGGAGAAGAACTACCTAGGTTGGATCCTTGAGTTGCGTACGAAAGAAAAAATGAGAAGCGAAAGTCTAAACAAGGCGAAGATGACATGAGTAGTAGAAGCGAGGCGTGGGTCCAAAACTAGTGTGAAGTTGGTTGAAATTGTCGAACTTTCGAGCGGTGAAAGTGATGTTCCGAGATGAGTGATGTTCCTAATAATCCAGTGAGGAATTGAAGGTGACATTGTGGAGGGAGTTGGTAGAGAAGAGTTAGAAACTGAAATTTGTCCTGGAGGTGACGATGTTGGGAATGGAAATGATAGGGATAAAAGTGGCAATGATGTAGTTGATAATGTTGGGGACAAGAGTGACAATGCTAGAGTTGAAAATATTGAAGATGAAAGTGATAATGTTGGGGACAATAGTGACAATGTTGAAGGTACATATGTCCCAAAATTTGAGGCAAATGCAGACTGCAACATAGAGGTTGAATGGGATGAATTCTTGGACAATCATCAAGAAGATATTTGGAACAGTTGGGAAGATGGATTTGGGATGAACAATGAAGAAAACAATCAACATGGAGTTGAGTCTCAAGAGCATGAGGTTCGGGATCGAGGAATTGCAAGAAGGTTTTGTGGACTCGGACTTTGAGTTTGAAGAAGAACCTATACCAACACAAGATCATCCACCTTCTGCTGCAAATGTGGATCTTGGAATGGATGACATGGTTGGCCATCAAGGTAATGCAGATGATGACACAGACTACGGGAATCGGATGACACCGCAAAGTCTTGGAAGTAATGACGATTTGGGTAACAATGTTCGAAGAAAGGGAATATACATTCAACCAACATATCTTGAAATGGAGAATCCAAGCTTCGAATTGGTATGCAACACTTCAAATTTCTTGGCGGACATAGTCCCTACCTTTCATAATATTGTTCAAGATATGGTCCTATACATAGTAATGTTTTGTAAGAGAATGACCTTATCTCGCTCGTTCTTGGCATAGTCTAGCCCTTATGTCACATTATATGTGTGTCATACCCTTTGATTTATTCGCAAAAAATTTGTTTTCGGTCAGTGTTTGAGAGTAAGAAGATCTTGAAGCAAGTTGTGATGAGCATCTTTGTAAGGACACATAGGGACATCCGATTCAAGAAAAATGACAAGACCAGATTGAGAGCAAAGTGTGCAGATTCATGCCCCTGGGTTCTTTATGGCAAGAAGCAGGAAGGCAATATGAGCTTCGAAATCAAGACATACATCTCAGAACATACTTGCAGTATGGTCTTCAAGAACCAGAGAGTGAATTCAAGTTATTTGTCAAATAGATATGCTGGAGTTTTCAGGTCTGATCCAAATTGGTCACTGGGTGGTTTCAGTGATAGGGTTAAGCAAGAATGCTTGGGAGATGTTTCAATCTGGCAATTTTACAGAACGAGGAATAAGTGTTTTGACAAGATCAGGGGTACAGTCCGTGAGCAATATAAAATACTTTGGGATTACTGCCAGGCTTTGAAGGCCAGTAATGTAGGTTCCACAGTCCAGGTAGAAGGTCATGGTCCTGAATTTCATAGATTGTATGTTTGTTTAGGAGCATTGAAAGATGGTTTCAAAACTGGGTGTAGAAGGGTCATAGGACTGGATGGATGTTTTTTGAAAACTGAAGTTGGTGGGCAGTTGCTTTGTGCAGTGGGAATAGATGGAAACAATGGAATGTATCCAATTGCTTATGCAATTGTAGAAAAAGAAAACAGAGAAAACTGGACATGGTTTCTGGAGTTATTGAGTGTTGATGTTGGGATTGTCAATTCACATGGATGGACCTTCATCTCGGATAAAATGAAGGATTGGTTCAAGCAATTGAAAGCTTGTTTGAACATTCGAATCTGAGAACATGTGTGAGGCATCATGCAATAATTTCGATGTAAACCACAAAGGATTGGCTCTTAAAAGCTGTTTATGGCATGCAGCAAGGGCTACGACAATTGTGAAATGGCAGACTGAGATGAATAAACTGATGGAGCTTGACGGAGGGGCATATGATTGGCTTGCTGGTAAGCTAGCTAATCAATGGAGTAGGTCTCATTTTAAGGAAGGTAGTGATTGTGATATGCTTTTAAACAATCTTTGCGAGGCTTTCAATTACGCCATTCTTGCAGTTAGGGAGAAGCCAATCACCGAGCATGTTGGAGCATATAAGGGTGTATTTAATGACTAGAATAGTTGCGGTTAGAAAGTTGTGAAAGATGGACCCACCAAGTGGGCCTCTCGGATAATGAAAATTCTTGACAAATGTGGCAAACTAAGTGGCAATCATATTGCAACCCTCTTGTGGAACATGAAGTTTGAGGTTAGAGATATTCATCATGGAGTCAGTACATGCAAAGTCCTTATCCTCTAGGACATGCTCTTGCAAAAGGCGGCAACTAAGTAGACTACCTTGCGTCCATGTTATGGCATCTTTGTCTTCAAGGGAATGCAAGCATATGTAATGGATTATGTCGCAAGTCACATTACAAGAAGGAAGCCTATTTGAAGACATACTCTTCTACAATTTCTCCATTGCCAGGTCCTGAATTATGGCCTAATGCAGGTAAGCACCCAATGACACCTCCTGTCCATACTCAGAAGAAAGTTGGGAGGCCTAAGAAAGTAAGAAGGAAAGAGCATGGAGAAGTGCCACAATCGCAGATCGGGATGGGAGTGCGAAAGGTGGTTGGTCTCGAAAATTGATTGCAAAAAAATGTGGGCAACATGGTCATAACAAAAGGACATGCAAAGGTGTAGAACCACCAGCTTCAACTTCTTGAAATCAGTTGAAGAAGAAGATATGAAGAACCTAAATTTTTTTTGTGGCACCTCTCTTCTTGGTTTCTTCATTGTAATTGGAAGAGACACATTTTGTATTTACTATCGTCTAGTTTTCATTTTTTGGGTTTTGTAATTGCTGGGAGTTTTGTAAGTCTCTCTCTGTGGTGTAATTTGCATATTTGAAGCAATTGCAGTCTGTTCATTATCAAATGGCAAATTTTTGTTCTTTACACTGTGTTGTTCTGTCTAGCCAACTTATGTTAATTTGGCGTCAATGTGGGGACCAAACCTGCAATATATGTAATAGGATAGGTACCAAATGTGCCAAATAAACACAATTTTTATGACATTCCATGTAAGACAATTTCTACTACAAGGATCGATAATACAAAACAGTAAATAAGATAGGGACCAAACGTGCCAAAAAAACAAAACACCATTTATTTCTATTTTCCATTTGGGGATCCTGCTCCTTACAGTGTTGATGGAAAAATACAACTGTAACACTAGAATCTCTTACTACAATCTACATATTTCAGAACTATATCAAGACTGCAATACGAACATTGTGATAATGCCACATAAAAACCCAAACACCCACATTTTCCATGCACATCTTTTCTCATTTTTTAAGATCTTCATTGCTTCTTCATTCTCATTCTACGACCTAAGCAAGCCAGTGATTATCTGTGTTGATCTAATGCACATGGGTAGGTCACACCAACTGAAAAATCCACACCCACCTGTTTCCTGTTCAAGAACAAAAAAAAAATAAATATGATTAAGCAAAACGAACTGGATTAGACAAAAAACATAAAAACTTCTTCTGCAATGGCAAACCCGTCTTCTTGGACATGTATGAAACCTTCTTCCGAGATTAGCATCATCCACGGCGTCTTCAAATTTCAATTGGCAAGCCACGATTACAAAAAACAGGGATCCATCTCGCACAAATAAGAAAATTTTTACGTCCAATTTTTTCCACAGCTACATAGCTATGGATGTATATATATACACATGTAATATGTAGGGGAAAAGTCAGCAACCAACGCGGGAAATAGTGGATACAGTGTTTTAACAAAAAAGCCCTCAAGAAATGAAGTGTGTGGACTTCACGTGATGAAGTTTCGTTAAAACATAACGGAAATGGATGGGAAGGACCATTCACGCCAAAAACTTTTGAAATAGGGGCTAAACTGCCAAAAATGAAAAGATAGGTCCTCAACCCGCAATAAGTACAAAAGTCATGGACCATTTGTACAAATAAGCCGCAATTTTCGATATACTGTTTTTTACATTGTGGAATTCGATTGTAGGAACTATACAAATGGATCACCAATATTTGAATTCCTTTGTTTCTAATGAAGTTTTGATAGACGAGGATAAAGATCTGAGTAGTGGTGGATATGGGCGGAGCTGGGGGGTTCCAGGGGAGACCTGGACCCATCAACTTTTTGGAATTTTTTTTTTAATTTTTTAATTTTTTAATATGCAATTTAATTTTGATCTAATATTAATTTAATGGATGACAACTTGATCCATTCACCTAATAACAATTTACTATAAGGCAATTGGCCTATTAGCCAAATAAAATTAATAATACAAAATTACAAATTGTTGGTACCCGATCTCGATCTGCCACGTCAGATGCTACATTACTTATCAGTCAAGCAAGAGAGGGCCGACTTGACACCAAACTTGATAGTTTTAGGTCGGACCTCATCCATAATCCCGGAGTTGAGTCCATTGATGCGATGAATTCAGTTCGGATCTCATCCCTGAGAGTCCCAGGTCGGACCTCATCCCAAGTCCGAGAGTCATACTCATGTCATCAGCATAGCTTGTCCTTTCACATGTCAAACATCACTTCGTATTAAATGCTATAAAAATAGAATGTCTTCTAAGCATTAAATGCCTAGCTTAGTATTAAATGGAGGTAATTATTACATATTTTTCTATAAATAGGAGACATAAATGTCTTTCAAGTCGAACGAAAAAAGGCTAAAATAAAATCACTCTTACAAAGATTATATAATCAAGTCTTCCAACACATTGACACATCTGCCGCTTATCACGGTCACATCCGACCTCAATATTTTAACATTAAGTTGGCTTGGAATCAATATAAACCATTTTCCAACGTCAACACAAATGATTGGCCCATTCTTCAAATGATAATACAAAATTAATAAATGCATTTTGATTGTTAATAAATATCATGTTCAATTGATTTTTTTCTTTTTCTTTTGAGCTTGAGTAATATTTAATTTTATTTGTGAACCGCATCTTCCTATTTTGGAGGATAATTTTATAGAAGACAACGTGAATAAGAATAAGAAGAGTTTAACTAGTTTTAGAATTTGAATATTTTTGTGCAATGACTTCTTGTAAGCTTTTTAAAGACTATAACTTATAAAAAAAAATTAGATTCTCATAAAAATGGACTCAGTAATTGTGGTTTGAGAAAATAAAATTCAGGGGCAGCCCCTAGTGAGGGCTTCGCCCCTTTCCCGGCCCACCCTATATAGGACCTCCCAACTTCAAAATTCTAGCTCAGCCACTGGCAGTGGGTACGATTTTAGGATTGACGCAATGAGTAGAAGGAGGAGGAGAGAGAGAGAGAGAGAGAGAGAGTTTCGTTTGAAATGGAGATTGAAAATGTAGAGATATGCAGACTTATATATTCTTTTTTTCTTTCAAATAGTGAAGAAAACTTCCTACGGTCGTGATAAGCCGGTTAAGCATTATTTTCATTCACATATTTCGTAGGACCCAAAACTTTTATTCACTTTTTTTTCTACATTTCGTAAGACCCACTGCATATAATTTACAAGAATCTCTACCAGATATACTCTAAATATCTTCATTAAATTATGCTTTGAAAAATATTTTGAATGAGTCCAAGTGTATGTTAAGTAAATTTTTTTTTTTAAAATAGATTATAAGCAGTGAGTTTTAAAAACATGTAAATAAAAGTTGTATATCCTACAAATGTGTAGATAAAAATGATGTTTGACTAACTTATAAGCACTAACAAACATGCTAGGAACAATTTAAACTAGTTAAGTTGATTAAACTGGTCAAATATATTTTTTATCAATATATTTTGTAGGACGCACAACTTAATACACACTTATTATCTACATATTTTATAAGACTTATAATTTTTAAGTACTTAAAAAATAATTTTAGTACTGATAAACATGCACTAAGAAAATAACTTTTTAAAACTGTTTTAGATTTTGAATTTTTGAGCTTCTCCTACAAAATCTATATTTAGATTATACGGAAAATTAAAATCTGTATTTAATGAAAATTCTAAATTATTAAAATTATTTTTAATGATTCACTAAAATATTATTTATGAATAAATTATTAAAATTTAGTTAAATAAATATGTAGTATTTATACAAATAACCAAAATAAAAAGAAACACTTTTGTAGTTACAACCATAAATTCAATTAATATTCAGAACAATTTTTGAATTTTGAATTAACAATTAAACATTCAACAATTTTTTACCAGAAGTTCTACTAATAAAATTTCTACGAATAAAAATTCTACTCACAACAAGCATGATAAACGGACCCTAATTAGATTAATTAATTTATAATTAAAATCACTTTGTTCTAAAAAGCTCGTCAGCACGCGTCTAGGCAACGCCTAAGTTTCGCTTAAGCTTGAAACGTGACCTCCACGCCTCGCCACGCATCAAGGCTCACTCCTAAACTTGAAAAACTTGAAGCTCGACCTCCACAGCTAGTCACGTTTTAAGTTTTGAGAATATTGATTAAAATACATGGACATGTTGACGTTGGTGGAATGGGAATAGCTAGGAGTCGAGAAATAAGGAAAATTTTCACAAGTAAGCCATCTTATGTTATTATTTATAAAAAACTGTAACATGTTTTTTATTCCAAAAATACTGGGTTTCATCTAATTTTTAATTAATTATTTAATTGATTAAATATTGTAACAGAATCATTAATTATCTCATTTACTATTTTGATTAAGATTTTATATATAACTAATTAAAATATTCTCTTTCATCAATCTAATATCTCCCCTGTTTCTCTTTCTTTCATCATTTACAATCTTAATCATTTCAATATCTCTCCAAAATTACCATAAACTACAACTCGTCTCGGCCAACTGCATAGCGTCTTCTTCATGCAAATCGATAATAACATCCCCATATTTTATAATCGAAACAAATTTTTGTAACATCGTTTGCAACAAATTAATAATAGAGAGAACAAAACAGATTTTTGTAACATTGTTTGCAACAGATTAATAATAGAGACAACGAAATAGATTTTTGTAACATCGTCTGCAACAGATTAGTAACAGAGACAATGCAAACTGATTTTGTAACAACGTTTGCAACACATTAATAACAGAGACAACGAAACATATTTTTGTAACATCGTCTGCAACAGATTAGTAACAGAGATAATAGAAACAGATTTTGTAACAATGTTTGCAACATATTAGGAACATAGACAATGCATATTGATTTTATAACAATTTTGCAACAGATTAGTAAGCACCTATTCATCGGCGACTTCCTTAAATATGTGCATCCAAATGACTTTCTGTTTGGAATGTAATGCATGATTCTTCACATAATCAGGCGACTCCTTCTTTGCCGCCGACCGAGTCATTCTGCGAGTAGGCGTATCCATGTTGGGTATCTTTGTCCAACGACTAAAATTTCTATAAATTAGGGATTAGGCTTTCACATAGTGATGGAACCCTAGAGATTAGAGAGATAAGATTATACTGTTGGCGGCAATGTCGGCGATATGGATGTGCTGAAGAGGGATAGAAAAGATGAATATGGTATTTTCTCTCTTCCACGGTTATCTCTCTCTCTCTCTCTCTCTGCAAAATTAATGGGGATGTATATTGTGTTTCCTTTTGTAAATATTATATTATATAAATATATAGAACAATATATAAATAATACTTATTTTTTTAGAATAAAAATATTAGAAAAGTAAATTTAACAATATATTATATATACATAGTAATTGATGTAATTTCGTTGAGAAATAATCGCAATGTTATTGGGCACGAGGACTGACCAGCGATGTTATTGGGCTTCTCGACTGTGATTTGGAGTTTCATTGGGGAAATGGCCTTGAATTGGAGGCTCAATTGCAATGTTAATGGGCTTGCCTGAGTTTGTTAATGCTAATTCATATGCACTTTGTAAATTTAAGGATAATTTGCGGCTTTTCATTCCTAATTTTTGAACTTTTGGCACTTTTATCCTTATTCTTTATTTTTTGGCACCCATATTCTCAACCTTTCTTATTTTGGTGGCTGAAGTCCCCAACCTTTGAACGTTTGGCACTTTTATCCTTATTCTTTATTTTTTGGCACATATATCTTCAACTTTTCTTAATTTGGTGGCTGAAGTCTCCAACCTTTGAACGTTTGGCACTTTTATCTTCATTCTTTATTTTTTTGCACCCACATCCTTAACATTTCTTAATTTGGTGGCTGAAATCTTCAACATTTGGACTTTTGTATCATATTTTTTAATTTTTTAATTAAACTTATGAAAAGTCTATTTAAAGCCAAGTTTTGTGAGTAATATTGTCTATAAATATTGGTTTATTTAAAAAAACTTATTTTAAAAATTTTATGATATTTTTAGAGTAATTTTTAATTTTTTAATTGAAACCGGTTCGACCTTTTGACCCTTGACCCATTATTTTTTTTGGATCGATGGTCAGTCATATTTTCTGAATATTGTATTATTCAAATAAATAGTTTTATTTAGATAACTATATTTTGATTAATGCTCCATTTGGAGATATTGGTGCAAAAAAATGAAGAATGAGGATATGGGTGCAAAAATTTGAATTTTAATTGAAACTAGGTCGACTTTGGTTCGACTTTTTGATATTTGATCCGTTATCTTTTTTGGGTCGATGATCAGTCCTACATTCTGAATATTGTATTATTTAGATTAAATTGTTTTATTTAGAAAACTATATTTTGATTAATGCTCAATTTGAGGATATGAGTGCAAAAAAAATAAAGAATGAAGATATGAGTGCAAAAAAATGAAGAAAATCTCATAAAATTTGTAAAAATAAGTTTTTTTTTTAAATAAATCAACATTTATAGATAAAATTACTCATAAAACTTGACTTTAAATAAACTTTTCATAAGTTTCAATTAAAAATTAAAAATATGATACAAAAGTCCAAAGGTTGGAGACTTCAGCCACCAAATTAAGAAATGTTAAGGATATGGGTGTAAAAAAATGAAGAATGAGGATAAAAGTGCCAAACGTTCAAAGGTTGGGGACTTCAGCCACCAAATTAAGAAAGGTCGAGGATATAGGTGCCAAAAAATAAAGAATGAGGATAAAAGTGCCAAACGTTCAAAGGTTGGGGACTTCAGCCACCAAAATAAGAAAGGTTGAGGATATGGGTGCAAAAAAATAAAGAATGGAGATAAAAGTGCCAAAAGTTCAAAGGTTAGGGATGAAGGCTGCAAATTACCCTAAATTTAATGGTGTTCATGAAATCACTAATGTACCTTTGGTACAATTTAAAAGTAGTTTTTTAGTAAATTTTAATTTTAAAAAAATTAAAAATTGATAAAAATTATAAGTCCTACAAAATATATAGTTGAAAATAAATTTGAAAAAAAAAGTTTCAAAAAAATTGGACCAAACATGCTCTAAAAGCATATCAAATGTAACAATGTGGATTATTGTACATGTAGCAAGTAAAATAAAGACGGAAAGAAGATCATTTCCAATGGAGTTGTGGATTAAAAAAATTATGATCTAATTGTACAAGAAATACAATGTAGATAAATTATAAAAAATTAAATAAATGATGATTAACACATATTACGATAAAAATAAATTATAAAAAATTAAATAAAGAGGCTTTACAAATATTTTGATGGACATAAATTATAAAAATAAATAAGTAGAGACATTCTCCACTTTTTTTCTTGCTATGTAAATATTTTAGGGAAATTGGCATAAATGGTCCCTAACGTATGACAATATTGCGCAAAGGGTCCCTGACCTTTTATTTTTGTAGAGTAGTCCTTAACTTATCCATTTAGGTGCGCAATTGGTCATTTTAGATAGATTCCATTTAAAACCTATCTATTTAGGTGCACAAATGGTCCCTCTTATTTTTTTTTTTTTTTTTTTTCTTTATTAGTGGAGTAAAATTGTCAAGATACATTTCTTTTTTTCTTTCAACATAGGAAAATTGGTGCAAATGGTTCCTAACTTTTGTCCTTAGTGTGAAAATAATCTATAACCTTTGTTTTCGGCGCATCAGTCCCTAACCTATATATTTTGGTGCGCAATTATCCTTATTTGATAAAAAAGACATATGCCCTTCTTTTTAATTAAAGAAATTTTCAATTGGATTCCTAACATTTGCAAAAAGCGAGTCCATAGCTCCACCCTTGATTAGGTGTGGGTGAATCTCGAATGATATGAGCTGGACAAGGATAAGTTCCATCAACATATCCTAGTAAATCATAACCAAAGAGAAGTGAATCAAGGGTCCTCGTTGAACTTGATCTTTCAAAGCCACGTTTAGAAAGGATACGAATTGGAGATGAGGAAGATAATGTGTGGCAATAGATAATTTATGAAAGCATATGTAACCAAGTATTGCAAGCATTGTTTTCACCTTGGCCATAATTAGGAAACATGCATTATTTTGCATGCAGGAAGCTTTGGTGGCGGCGGATGATGGAAAAAATGCATGAACCAGAGATACTTTGGGTTATACCCATGGAGAAATAGATGATCTCATGGACTATCCGATTCTAAAATATGTTCAGATGTTGCTGGAATCATCAGAGGCAAGTTAGACAGCTACCATGAGCCTGCCAAGTATCTAACTAGGCACATGATGACTGGAGCACACAAAATTTTAGTTTCTGATCTTGATTTTATGATTCTTAGTAATCTAAATTTTTCTGCAGGATAGACCCGACCCCTCTTAAGTTGTACTTTATTTATTTTTTATATTAATAAAACATACTACTACGAGTGCTTTAATTAAAAAAAAAAAAAATTCAAAGGCAGTGTTAGAAACACCAGAAGATGTAGTATTGCTATTGCCAGTGGTAGAAAGCTTGGTCATTTGACTGGTATGGGAAGAGCAACTCTTTGTAGACTATATATAAAGTATAAAGTTGACTTGGAGATGATCAAATTTAAGCTAAGACAATAAGAGTTAAGGCAAAAAGCACGAATATTTTTAAGGTTGTCTACTCCACCTCCATGAGCAGGGGAAAAAAAAATAGTAGTTAAATGTGTACAAGTTATACATGTATAATTTGAATCTGCTACTGCTTGCTTACTGTAATTACATTAAGAACTGGATTCTTGCTTTTGGAATTCATTTTTCTTCGAAGCTACTGCAAAATGATCAGCCTTCACTTGAGGAAAAGCCAGCAGCGCAGAGGCGGCGTTGCCGGAAAAATTCCCTTCATTTTCAGCCAAAGTACAGCGCCGACGCCCTTTTCCTCCCGGAATGTAGGTGCATGTGCTGCCACCTGAGGACGGCACGGTCCCCTTTGGAAGAGATTGAATGACAAGATTATTCTTCAGCCATTGCTCCCCATTTAGTGGCCTCATTGCACAAATTTCACGAGTAAAACTAAAAAATATAAAGAAAATAATTATTAAATTTAAACAGATATTTCGATGATGAGCCGCCATTAATGATAGAGCTATAATTTGAAACTCTTTGTGGTTTTGAGATGGTGGATACAGTGGTGATGATCAGGGTGTTATATATATATTTACGTATGCATCTGGGTTGACTGAGGAGCCGCGGTTTGAAGTTTGACGAGTAGAGTCTAAAAATAGGAACACGGATGAATTTTATATAACATGCAGAATCAGTCTTTATATGTTTGTCATGGCATCGTGTGTTTGACTATTTCAGCTAATTCCCATACACCACACAAAATAATTGTTAAAATTATTTTTTTAAATATTTATAAGTTATAAATTCTATAAAATGTATGAATAATTATAAATAAATAATAAATCGTAGATTTTATGATATGTATAAATAAAAATTATGTTTGTAAAATATTAGTTTTTATAAAGAATTAATTTTTTTTTTTGGAAAGCTGTGTTTTTAATTAATTGATTTTTTGTGTGTTTTAAAAGTTAAAAGAGTGTAGGTATTTTATATGTACTTTTAGCTACCTTATTCAAGATATAATAGAATTCTACAGTAGAAAATTCCATGATATCAACAAATCTTTCCGCCAACACCCACTTAATAACCCTCTATACAACTTATTTGTTTAACTTTAAATTATAATTTAAGCGGATCAACTCATCAAACATATTTTTTTAACTATATATTTAGTGGGACTTAGAATTTACTATTAATTTATTATCCATACACTCTGTAAAGACCGGATGTAGATCCGTAAAATCATGTTGGCCTAGTTAAAATTTAAAATAAGTGAAATACAATATATATATATATATATATATATATAAATCGTGTTGAGTTAAAATTTAAAATAAGTCAAATATAATATTATATATATAAAAAATATATATATATATATATATAATATATATATATATATATATATTACGTGTTGAAGTTGTGTCATTATAATGTTAAGATAGAAAAAAAAAATCTTATTCATTATAATGTTAATATGTTCAATATTGAGTACCAAACATGCACGAAAAAAAAAATTCAAAATGTCCCCAAAACTAACACACACCACTTCCAGATTTTCAACTCCCCAACCTTCCACTCCTAATGTTACAAAGACAACATTGAATGTAAATTTAAATGCCAAGTCTTATAATATCAACCACTAATTTGGTTGCGACACTTATAACTATAACACCCCTATTTAAAAAAATAGAGAAATAAGAGTATGTAACTCTGGCCAAACTAGCTAGTTATCATTTAACATGTCGCAAAGCCTCGATTAGCAATTTTTAGTAAAATATGTTAGTCATTTGTTTAAGAGAAATTTGAATAAGGAACTTATTTGACAAGCACAATAAATAGTTATATGTTAAAAATAAAAATAAAAACATTTAAAACAAACATTCTATACGATTGAATAGTAGAACTATTTGGTAATAGAAACTTGGATATGATAAACCAAGAACAACTAATCAAGAAGGGGAGGTGGAGGTGGAGGTGGAGGTGGAGGTGGAGGTGGGGGGTAAATTGGTTTTTACAAACTTTTTTGTAAAACAATCTCAAAATAATAAACTTAAGAGATGTAAATTAAGCAAATTAAAATATAAGCATAATATAAGTAAATAAAGAGTCTCGTTCTCATGTTCCTAGGGAACAGGAGAAAATTTACCCACCGCTGACGTGGCGAGCTCCACGTCAGCGGAGCAGCCTTTTTGAAACACAAAATGTACTGGCAAAGAACCCAAGGAACCCATTTTGCTATTCCCATCAGAGAGGAAGAAGGTGGAACTGACGAAAGAGGAGAACCGACGAAGAAGAAAAAAAAAGGGGTTGCCGGCAGTGTAGATCTCGTCGAATCTGCGTTGAGGCGGCAGATCCAGCTGGATTTGCGCAATGACACGCAGATCTCGCTGGATCTATCTTGCGGGTTGATCGAGTTCGGTGGGATTTCAGCGGCGGGGGCGCAGATCCAGCTAGATCTCACGCCGGTTGCGCGCAGATCCGTGATCTCGCGCGTGGTCGTGTAGATCGACGGTGTGGATCTACCGGGCCTCGCACGGCGGGTCTCGCAGATCCGGTGTTTTTTCCAGCAGATTTTTTTTGAGTTTTGTGCCATGGTGGATTCCATGATTGATGATAGAATGGAGAAGGTTGGCGGTGAATTTCCGACGAAGACAATGCCGGATGAAAATGTGTTTCAAAATGGCCGCTGACTTGGAGCTCATCACGTCAGCGGTGGGTAAATTTTCTCATGCCCCATGGGGGCAGGAGAACGAGACTCAATAAACAAAAAGATAAAGAGAGTACAAACGTTATTGTTATGGAGGTTCGATCCAACCAATGATCTACATCTCTCGTTACCAAGCTCTCCGTCACGAGCACGACGTTTCCACTATCTTGATTGACTTATGGTTCAATCAAAACCCTTACAATGTTTTTGGTAACTTACAAACAAGGATCACCGATTCTTTATACAATATTGAACTTTAAAGGGACCTCAATATAACCCAAAGATATGAATAAAAAGATTTAAGATAGTACTTCTCTCTTAACAAATGATAGATACAAGTTTAGTACTAAGAGAAACTAACAATTCAATGAATAGCAATAAATTAAGAGCTCACGTGTTAAAAAGAAACTTTGAAGATAATGATGATTCAAAAGTTTGATTTGATCAATCAAAGTTTTCCAATGATGATTTTGAAAATGTAAGTGCAATAAAGTTTGAATAATTTTTTTCAATATGATTCTCTCTTTTATCGGTGTTCTAAAAAGGCCCGCCTAGGCCTCGCCTAAGCGCCGCTTAAGCTCAATCGTTTGCAAAACGCATCGCATTGAGGGTATCTTGCAGCGTTAAAATGCGGTCAACTCTTTTGTTGACCGCCTAAGCACGAATAGATGAGAATATGCAAGAATAAGCGAGAATAAGCGCGAATAATCACGCATAACACACATTAGAGCAAGCAAGCTTCTTTTTAAATTTATTTTCAAATTGCGCCAAAATAAACATTTTTTAAATCTACAAGAGATACTAGAAATGCTCAAGATAAAATAAGAGAACCGGATGAAAATAATTTTGTATCGGATGGCACGGAATATGAGTTAGATAAAGAAGAAGAGCTTGACTTAGAATCCGATAAAGAGTTAGACAAAATTTAAGCTATGTTGGTATGTAATAAAATTGTAGAAAATTATTGAGTAATTTGTGTTTATGTTTGTGGTAGTTAAAATTTACTAACTTTTGAAAACTATTATGTTGGACTTTTATTTTGTAATCTAATTGTAGACTATGGTATTAAAATTAGTCCTGCAATTTTGATTTTGAACCACGTTGAATGTGATATGTTCAACCATGAAATGTGCCTTAATATAAATCTAATTTTTCTTCATTGTTACAGTGTGCATATAATTTTGAAAACTCATGTATTTTTTGAAAACTAGGCCTGTAATTTTGTAATCTAAATCAATAAATTCTATGCTATGTTATTAAAATTTAAAATTTGAGCATTAAAAAAAAATTTCGAAAATGCATTTTGACGCCTAGGCTTCGCATAGGCGCACTTAGGCCTATAATTCTTGATGCTTCACCTCGCCGCATCGTCACGCATTACGCATTTTAGAACCTTGCTTTTTATGCTCTTGTGAGTATATTCAATGATAATAAATAAAGGACAATTTATAGAGATGAATTTTCAGAGTTTTCTGTCAAAACGGATGGTTAAACGGTCGACCTACAACTTGATGGATGACCAAAAAAATAGCCGTTGGAAAGGTAAGAATCAGAACGGTCATTTTTTTTTTTGAAAAAGGACGTTCAAACGGTTGACCGGTTCACAGACGGATGACAGGTTTAAGTTTTCGAAAAGTTTTGAAAAATTAATATTTTGACTTTGATAAAAATATTTTATGTAAATGATATCAACATAGTTTTTAGACATAAAATTGTTTTTGAGCTTTCATCCATTTAATGCTAAAGATAAAAGAATTAGTACATTTACATTTCATATAGAATTCTATTCTTCGATCTTGAATTTTGAATTTTGAATTCTTGAACTCTTGTATTGATTGACTTTGATCTTGACTTGTTTGAGAGTACGATTTGCAATATGGTATTGATCTTGACAATGATTGGTAGCGCTTTGAATATTACTTGAAAATAGATCGTTAGTAAATAATACTAATTTGTTTGTTATGATTAAAACATTAATGTTAATTAAAGTTAACCATAGGTCAACATGATAGAGTGATAGATAGAACTCTTTTATAAGCTCAATTACATTGTATTTTTATAAACGTGAAAGTAGAGCAATTTACTTTTAAACTTAAGTAATTAAACTAGATGAATTTGAGGAGGGCACAAGTTAATTTTAAGTAGGATTTTAGTACTGTGAATTGTCCCCCTTGATGGAACAAATCATAAAACCCCAGGAATAATGGAATTATTGTTTTTGGCGGAAAATGCAAAATAGACGGAAAATAATGTAGACAAACAAAAAGAAAGAATTGGAGGAAAAAAAAATTTATAGATGAAGTTAGAGATGTCAAATTAATGTATGTAATAATATAAATACAGATACTAAAAAATAAATTAGTAGAAATAATTTGACAAGTGATTTTTTTTTTTTTTAATTTAAATAGTTGGATTGAACTAATAAGTAATTATTAATAAATAATGTATTCAATAAAATATTAAATAGATATTCAATTGTGACATTTTAAATTTATTTGTTATTTTCATTCTAAACATTTTAAGAAAAAATAATCTATATAATCGATTTTAAATTTATCAAAGATTGAATTTTAATTGTATACGTATTTTAAAAGGACTCTTCTATTAAACCACAGATATGGAAATAAAGAAATTCAGTAAATTGCAAAGAAAATATCAACTAAAGTAAAAAATTAAATAAAAAAAATGAACATTTTCTTTCCAATGGCATCTTCATTTATAAATAGTGATAATTTTGGTAATACTTGATTTTCTATTAAAATTCCACAATTACTTTTTAATATTTTAAACTCTAAAAATAATAATTATAACAAATGTAACAAATGTAATACACATTTTTTATAAGAAATGTAACAAACGTAACATGTGTTACAAAAATAAAAAAATTATTTTTAAAATAAAAAAAGTTATATAGTATTTTTAAAATTATTTTATACTTTGTGGTTAATAGTGAAACTGTCCATTATAAATAGGATAAATTCAAGGTCGATAACTGTTTTGGCACTTATGGGCTCTAAAATCATATGATCAAAACTCAATTCAATTAAAGTCACATTTTAGAGCTAAAAGACCAACATACTCTTACAATTGTAAAAAAAAATGCTAATTTAATGATATTGTTTTGTTGTGATACTGTTCTGTATGATACTGTTTTATTGTGATACTATTTTATATGATACTATTTTATTATGACAATGTTTAAACCTATGATACTGTTTTATTTAGATAATGTATATTGATATATTTATACCATACTTTTATCTTTGATACTGTTTTATTATGACAATGTTTAAACCTATGATCTCGTACTTAGTTTTATATATGATACTGTTTTATATTAAATAATGTGCTATTGTACACTTACACCATTCTTTTATATTTGATACTGTTTTATTATGATAATGTTTCAACATATGATACTATTTTAATCTATGATAATGTTATTGAATGCAAACAATATCAATGATCTTATACTACTAATGAAGCATTTTAAGAACAATATAATTACTTCAACTAATAAAATATTTATAATACTATTTTAATCTATGATAATGCTATTGAATACAAACAGTATTAATAGTGTTGTACTACTAATGGAGTATTTTAAGAATAATATAATTACTTCAACCAGTAAAACAGATATATGATACTGTTTTATTTAGATAAAGTGATATGGTATACTTATACCATATTTTTATTTTTGATATTGTTTTATTATGATAATGTTTCAACTTATGATATTGTTATTTAATCTATGATACTGTTATTATATTGGATTGTAGTTTGTGTATGTGATACTGTTTTATTAAGATATTTTCATGTATGATACTAATATATTAGGATGCATTTATCTGTGATACTGTTTTAGTATGTATGATATTGTTTTGACAAAAAAAATTAAAGATTGTCATTTTAAGCTAAAGAGACAACTTCAAACGGTTAAAATCCATTGTACACAACGGCAAAACTATTGGTCTTGACCGGCTCGTCGAGACCATTCTGAAAATATATTATAATAAAAATTATGAGCATGTATGCAAATTCTATACCATTTCTGTTATGATACTGTTTTCTGTGATACTTTTTTCTATAATACAGTATCAAACAACACACACAAATATAATGGCCAACTTAATACAATATGAAGATGCTATTCTATAATACAAGATTAAACTGTTTTTTATAATACAATATCAAGCTGCTATTTACAATATCAAATCATGACCACAACTAATATAATGATATTGTTTTTAATAATACAGTATCATCCTTACAGAAAATTCAAACTGCTATTTACAGCAACAAAATCATTGCCACAACCAATATATTCCTAAACCTTTGCTTCTATGCTCATCCCATCACAAACAATATACTTCTACACTCATTTGTTGTTATTAAGTTGATAAATCTATTTGAATTGTCATAGAATATCTTCTCCATGCCGCGTAATGCTCCATAAGCAAAACTCTAATGGATCTAACATGAAGAACCTCTCCCAATAGACCATTGTTCTAAAAAAATAACAAATCAATATTTCTCTTTTTGCTAAAATTAGAAGAGAAGCTTAAAAAAGAAATAAATAAATTAATTTTGTAATATTCTCAAATCAACTAGTTCTTCACCTATAGTCTCCAACAATGGCTTCTTTGATCTGCACATAGACGACAAAGCGGTGTTAAAATTTCGGCGTTGAAAATTCTTCAATATCATCCAAATTCAGTTTCAGTACTGGTTTTCACTACATGCTGGCAAAATTCTTAAACTTCCGATCGACTCTGGTGTTTGCAGCAGAATTAGCTGTTAAAAATAGTGCGCCCATGTCAAAAGCTGTCACCGGATTACTTCAATCTCTTCATCGGAAAAAATACATAAACCTGGTTTAAAAGATTTCATGGTCTTCATTGGGAAAAAAAAAAAAATACATAAATCTAGTTTAAAAGATTTCGTGGTCTTCATCGAAAAAAATACATAACTATGGTCTTCATCTGAATTTAATGTAGAAAATCTTCTCCAATTTGAAGAGATTTCATTTTGTGAGGAAATAAAGTGCATGTGTGCGTTGATGAAGATCAAATTTGATTTAAAGGATTATAGGGATAGTTAGGGCATTGACTGAATTAATATGACTTATTGACAATAGAAAGTGTTTGGACTTAATTTAGAATAAGTCACATATGGATGATTGATTGACAATTTACCCTTATAAATATCATATTCCCCAATGGCCCAATCTATTGGGTGATGGATTTAATGGATAATGGATAAGGGATTTTGATTTAAATTTGGTCCGTTTAAAATGTGGGAATTTTACATAAATAGGTTACTATTTGAGAATAATTAGATGAAAACATATATGTACTATAAATTCTAAATATACTTGGAGTCAGTCTTTTTCTTTTTAATTACTTTATATATCAAAACCGAAATCTAATTAATAGAGAGTCGTTATAATCCAAGAATATTTAATTATGGGATACATGTTTCAATTATCTAAATATAACTTTGATATATCTGTTTTAAAAAAAATCTCAACCATTAGCCACTTATAAACATCAAGTTAATCAGTTAACATAATATGGCAATAACTAAAAATCTCAACAAGATTACATTTGTAATAGTTCGTGCTACAAATAATAAAGCTCATGATAATAATAATTGTAGCACGTCATGATACATAATATTTGTGGCAAGATGTCAATAATCCTACACGATCAATTGACATAATATGACAAGAATCATAAATCACACGTGAACACATTTGTTATAATTTGTAATACATATGATACTATCAATTATAACACATAAATCTCCAATTGTGACACACCATGATACTATCAGTTGTCTGATTTCATTGTACCATAACTTTGATTTTTGGAAATTCTTTTGGGGTTGAATATTTGATGTGTCGACGACTGAAATCTCACAATCAGGTCGATTTTCTTGAGCCGACGACATATTTTTCGACTTTGAGCAAGATACGTGAGCGCCGCTGTGACGCCCTTTGAATTTTCCTAAAAAAAATTTTCTCTCAGCTGAAGGCTACTTTAGTTGAACTGAAAACACAGTTGTAAGTGGTTACTAGTAGCTTGCAGCTGTAACAGGAAATTCTTCGAACTTAATCATTTTTAAACTTTCTCAACTTGTATATATCACTCCATAACATATCCAAAAACACTTAAAAGAGATATTATGAACATTACACAAAATTTCTAAATAAGAGTACGAAGATATACCACATACTAGATAACTTAAAGTACTTCAAATTTCAATTATACATGCCATTACGTAAGGATTTCATTTACTAAGTACATTTTTCAACACCAAAAGTAGTATCCCTTTTTCATGTTAGGATTCACCACCTCGATAACAAAAAGGTCGGAATGACATATATGGTTAGCCCCCCCTTTTTTATTTCAAAAACTTTTCAAGTTAATAACTTCAAAATATTTATAAATAGCTACTAGATACTAGAAATCCTTTTATCCACAAAAAACAACCATCTAAAGACTCTTTGATCTTTACAATATAAAAAGAATTGTCCCCATTGGTTCTAGAGTAATGGCATCATAGACGTGTATCATCTTATACGTTCTTTCTTTAATATAAAGACCCAGCTATAGCGGAAAGTGAACCCAAATGTCATTCTTTGGGATGATATGGTATTCTAGCCCGTAGTTTGATGTCCTTTTGTGGGTCCGAACCATCTCGACAATATTATGTTTCATTTCCTACATGAATCATGAAACGACTATAAGCAATGAAACTTAGTGAGTAAAGTAGCACGTAAGCACAAAATCATTTAATACACGTAAGCACGTAATCATAAACTACATACTTTTGATTGAATGGAATTTTACACTTTACCTTCTAACTTCGATACTCATTTCTCATATAAGTGAATAAGATCATAATCACTTAACATATATCAACTTTCAAACAATTTATAACATGTTCATTCCATGTAGTGCCTTTGATGATCACTCACAAGTAATCAACACAATGTGTGTGGTATGAATGCAAGACATTGAAATGCTATGCACATGCTAACCAAATATGGTTCTACAAGTCTTTTCTTACTTTTCATTTCTTTATAACTTTCTTTTCGAGGTCCTTCCCATATTAGAGTTGTACACTAAGCACTCATTTAAATATAGTGTTTTGTTAAACACAAGGTCACCTCATCTTTAAAGCCTCTATGCTCATAAGTGCTTTCATTTGAATTCTTTTAGAGCACTTTGCTCACATGTACTTTCATTTCATATGGACATCTCATCCCGTGGGTATCTTATAGCCCGCGACCCTTCAAATTGGGACTAGCTCCCATGGTGTACAACCTAAATAGGGCATTTTTAAACAATCATGATCATTATGTGTAAACATAACTCGTGCTTCAATGTTTGATGATCATAAATTCTTTCTTTGAATGATGCCATGATGCAACACATGGAAACCTATTGTTAACAAAAGATTTAATACTAAGCATCACTCAACAATTCTGCACATAAACACTTAATCAAGTTTTTCCTCAAAACATATTGCTTTAATTTCAAATCAACATACAAGATATTATACTAAAAGTCCATCATTACGTTACTACTTCCATTCCTTCCCTATCTTTCATCATAAGTTGGTTCTACCATTTACATATGATGTATTACAAGATGTTAGGCCTCATAATTATCTTGGTTATCTACCATCTTTAATAGATATCCAAACATGACTGTAAACCCTAAGCTGTCCATACATACTTTTATTTGTACATACTTTCATTGTAGAGCCTTTCTTAAGTGATCTAAAATCAGATTTTTCATGTATTAATATCCTTAGTTTCATGATACCTGAAAAGTACATGTTATGGACTTCAATCATAAACTAAAGTTTTATAGACATGCAAAGCCATAGAATTGATGTTGAAGTTATAGCAGAAGTTTAAGTCATTCTTGACTTAAGCAAGCACACCTTTCTTTACCAAGGGATATTCAACATTAACCAAATTCTAACAAGTAACAATAATAATACATAAGATTAAGCATCGGAAGTTATGTTAACCATTCTTTCAAAGCTAACATAGGATTGCAGGTTTTAATCTTGTTAAAAATCGACTTAAGCTATGTTTTAGAGACATGCAAGACCATATACATGAAGTTAAGGTTGCTGCAGATTTTTTTTAGCCTTACTTCACCTATATAAGCAACCAATTTCAAGGTCTATGCATCACTAGTTAGAAATTTAACAAGGAACAATAACAAATCATAAAAGAAACTTCATTTAACATTAAAATTTATGCCAAACATTCTGTCCATAGTAGAAATAATCAAAATAAACACATAAACACAAAAATACTTTACTCACAGCTTAAGTTAAGTTTTTCTTGGCTTAAAAGACCTTAAATTCACAAGTTTTTGAGGGTTAATAAAGCTAAAAATAAGGAAAAACTAAAATTCATATGTTAGCCTTAGATTATAGAGGAATTTCTATCAAAAACTCATTATTTTTGTATGATTTCAAAACTGCCAGTGAACATAAGCAGATTCGGGACAACTAGAAGCATTTTTGTGTTGTTTCTCATGCTACTAGTGGCCTCGGTTTTCTATAGTAAATTGACTTTCGAGTTTCTGAATGAAAATTCTTCTTTTCTAGTATACAATGGATATAAAAGTAATGAATTTCTTGGTAGTTTAAGATTTCATCACTTTTATCTCCCATGGAATCAAAAAGAAGGGGAAAACTCTTGATTTTCTTCAATTTTTCTTCATCCTTACCTTCTTCTTTTATTTTGGTAGAGTTTTCCCTTCATTTTCTAATTTAAAACTGCAGCTCGAGAGGATTATTTATAGAAGAAAGGATAAGGCCATGTTTGGTTTAGCTTATTTTTGAAATTCTTGCTTATTTGTATTTTATTCTTTTATGTTTATCACTTTATCAATTATTTCTATGAATATTAATCTAACACTGTTTCTTGTGTATGATAAGTATTGCCAAACAGCCCTTAAGATGTCAATCGTAGCATTGAACAAGTGTCCCATAAAAAATTCTCAGATTTCTTGTTTCAAGTGGCCACATTGAGGTCAACATTTGGTGGTCGAGACGTGCTTCATTTTAGTCAAACTTTATATCATCATAAAGTTCACACTTCAAACTTTACAACGACTATACATGCAAAATAATCGGATCGATCGGTAGCTCGTACGATTAGCTCGAATATAGCTGCCCGACTGACTCCCACACTTAGCCAAATTTTGTGAAAAATTCTGCATTACTTAAAATCTGTTTATACAACTTTGGCTCGAATTTCAAGGCGATCCCCTACTTGAAAAATATCCAAACTTGATATCAAATTAAAGGTCTCAATATGAACTACGCGATAGTTTAACATGCATCGGCTATGGGTCAACACACGTTACACACGACGGTTGTAAAGTTTAATATTTTGCCTAAATGGTCCCCAATAGTTTAATATTTTACAATCTAAAGTTTTTTCATATTTTGCCTAAAGCATAAAATCAACAATTTTAGGGTGATTATTGGATTTTTCCTAAGAAAATACGAATTTAAATATATAAAATTTAGATACAAAATTTTCGGGGCGTTACAGCCGCTTTGTGTATCCAAACAAATAACCTTCTCCTTTATCAAAATCGGCGACTCAACTTTGATTATAGACTGGGTAACCTTTTGATTTTGGATATCTATTTCTGCAATTTTTGTTCTTCAATTTTTGAGTTTCAACCTCTTGAAGAAGACGACAACGGAGTTCAATATGTTTTAGGATTTTCGCAATTACAGAATAGAGGAAAATTTAGTTATACTAAAGACACTTGTAGTTTTGGCTCTATTAAAAAAGGGAAAATGGTTGCAATTTAGAGATTCATCTTGAATTTTGTGAGTTAGATTGTAGGAACGCTGATTTTCATATTTATCAAACTATTTTAATTTAATATATTATAAAATATAAAAGAATATATTGTATTTTTAAAATTAAATGACAATGTTTGGAATATTATAATTATTTCTAAAAAGTCAATTATATGGTGCAATTTTCTCTTAAAAATTTTGGTTGAGAGTGGACTAATATTAAAGAGTGTGAGTAATGAACTATTTTTAATTTGTGCCGAGCTATAATTTTTTTTTTAAAAAAAAATTACTACATTAAACTACCATATGGACAGGGGTTGCACCGGGCTTAAGCTCAGTGTAGACTTTCCTTGAATTTGCCTTTGCGTAGGACCCACAACTTATAAATATTTAAAAATAAATTTAACACTACCAATGATGCATTGTTGATGGAACAAACACAAAAATTATTTTTATAGAGAAAATTCGGTAGGAATTGAGGTTTGGCTTATTAAGACTTAAGTTCTATCTTAAAAAGTCAATCTTATTAAAAAAAATAGTTCAAACCCTTATATATTGTTCAATATAGGATTACACTTAACATGACTAGGAACCATTGATTCCTTGTATAATAAATTGAGTAATGCTACTTGTACAGAAAGTTCATACAGAATTCTTTACGGATGCTGACTTGGCATATTTCCTAAATGACTACTATACCATAGTCTTACAATTCCCAAATTTGAAGAGAAATTCAATTGGCAACGTGGAAAAAGAAAATTCATTTCCCATTTGCAACTCAATTCGGCAAACTCCAAATCCACCACCGTGAATCTCCGTTGAACTCCAAAGATAGAGCCGTAGCCATCAATCAACCAAACGGCCACCGCCAACCTCGCGACAGACAAACCAACCCCAACTTTATAACCCCATGTGCCATCCCTATCGTCCAAACCCCACCACCACAACTTCTGGTGGAGCCGCTTCAGCTACCACCGTTGCTTCTGCCTCACATGCTTCTGGTCTTAATACCTCTTCATTGCTATTATCCTCCTTGCCGCCATTGTCACCGTAGCTTTCTACGTGCTGTACCACCCCTACCATTTTGCATTTTCCGTTACCTCTCTGAAAATCTCTCAATTCAACCTCACCACTACCACCCCAGACGGTACAATCCACTTAACAACTCAAGTAAACCTCACTCTCTCTCGCCAAAACCCCAATAAAAAAGTGATATTCTACTACGACTCCATGTCCAAAAACTTCACTCTCGTGGCGATGATGGATGCAGTGGAAACGAAATGTCACCGATGGTGGATTCAATTTTTGGATCCAATTCCACTCTTATGCACTCCAACTAAAATGGGCCTTTGTAATTTTTTATTTTTGATTCAAAATATCATGATATTTTGGTATTATCATTTTCTCGTGATATGATGGTCATCTGTAAAGAATTCTGTAGGAACTTTCTATACAAGTAGCATTGCTCTAATAAATTAGAGAAATTTTGAAATGTGCCCAAAAGTAAATAGTGGATTGAAAATATGTCAACTTTTAATAACATTTGCAAATATGCTATATTTTAGATACAAAATATCACATATACCCTTTTGTAAAAATAACCACTTTTTTGTGTGGTTAAAATTTAACATTAGTAGACAGTCATACAATAGCTTATAAGAGAAGTTATCAGTCCAAAAATCGACAAATCAGTACAAAAAATTGACAATTGATTTTTTTGTTACAGAAAAATCAAGAGATAAGTGTGAAGAATCAACATTTTAATTTTTTTTATATCACTTAATGTAGACAATTATTTATTTTCAACTTTTAATTACTAAATGCCAATTTGAATTGAACATCGAAAATAAACTTTTATTTCAAAGTAAATATTTGGACATCAAAAGCTTGGTGGACATCGACAAAAAAGTTTGTCGACATCGCCAACATTTGGTCAATATCTACCAAATAATGTCGATGTCAACAATTTTTTTTTTGTCGATGTCTACTAAATTTTTGTCGATAATATCGAAAAAATAGAAAAACAATTATCGACATTTATTTTATTGACAATTTTTTTTTGTCAATGTCCACTAAATTTTTGTCGATAATATTGATAAAAATAGATACAGACAATTATCGACATTCATTTTTATTGATATTCATTTTTTTTGATAATGCACACAGACAATTATCGACAATGGTCTCCAAATTGGTGCCATTATTATCGAAAATGCCCATTATAATCCAAAAATTGGTACCCATTTGTCGATTATAATGGGCACCAAATTTGGTGCCCATTTTTATGGCATAAGAATGGGCACCAATTTGGTGTCTATTTTGTCGATGTCCATCGATAAAAGGTTATCTATTTTGTCGATGAAGAGACAAGTTTCACACTCTGTTTTGTGTCCATTATTTGTTCGATTTCGACTAAATGTAACAATTTTCATTTTCTGTACATCAACAACAAAACATACCAACAAATTAGATCGACCAAATTTGTAAATTAAACTCACTATTTAATACAATCTACTAATATACAAACTAAATCGACAAAAAAATTACCCAACAACATAAAATCTATCGATAAAAAAATAGAGATACAATATATCAAATTTAATTTTCATGTAATTTACAGCAAAATTTCAAATCAGTTGACTTCTTCAAATAGCTCAAAAATCAATAGTGATAGATCTGACAATGTATTTGAATCTGAGATAAGAAAGAGAGAATCAGATCACAAAAAATAATATGGATGAGTGGGAAATGGAGCTTAGGAGCGAGTGGAGGAAGTGGGGAGAGAGTGTGTGTGTTTAAGTTAGAGAGAGAAAGAGTGAGAGTGTGAAGACAAGAAATGGATATAATGTTATCTAACGGTTTCAAGGTTAATGAAGTTGATAAGTGTATCTATTCTACATATAGAAATTGTGCATGCATTCTAATTTGCTTATATATAGATGACATACTTATCTTGGTCCTAACTTAGAATCTATAAAAGAGACTAAGCAATCACTAGAATTTAACTTTGATATGAAGGATTTGGGTGAAACAAATATGATCTTAGGAATTAAAATAATGAGAAAAGATGGATTTATATCACTAAGTCAATCTCATTATATTGAGTCGATTCATAAAAGATATGGTCATATGGGTCATAAATCCGCTTCTACTCCTATAGATTCTAGTATCAAGTTAATGAAAAATATTGGTAGACGCTATGACCAACTACTATATGCTAGTGTGATTGGAAGTCTTATGTATGCTATGCATTGCACAAGACCAGATATTGCGTATGCAGTTGGTATATTATGTCAGTTCACTAGTAATCCATGTAAAGAACATTGGAATACAGTTTCAAGAGTTCTAAGATACTTGAAAGGAACCATTGATTATGGATTACATTTTCAAGGATGCCCCGCTGTACTTGAAGAATACAGTGATGCTAGTTGGAATAATATATAGTCAAATTCTAAATCCACTTTAGGTTGGATTTTTACTTTAGGAGGTGCAACTGTGTCTTAGTATTCTAAGAAACAAACTTGCATCTCAAATTTGACCATGTTGGCGGAGTTTATTGCTTTGGCCGATGCATGTAAAGAAGCTGAGTGGCTAAGAAATTTGCTAATAGACATCCCTTTATGGAAGAAACCATCTCCGACTGTGATGATTTACTGTGATAATAAGGCTACTTTGTATAAGGTGGAAAACAAGACTTACAATGGTAAGCAACAACATCTCAGTCTTAGACATTAGTCTCTTCGAGAATTACTTGAGTAAGGAGTAATCACTGTTGACTATATAGAGTTGAAGAACAACCTAGCAGATCCTTTGACGAAAAGATTGGCTAGAGAGATGATTGCGAAAACATCGAAAGGAATGAGATAAAGGTCTACGTAACTTCAATTAGCTTTAATGGGAACCCTACTTATGTTTTGAAATATAAACAAAGTTCAAAAGGTACTAACAAGTTAAAGTTTAACTTAGACACGACACTAGAGTAAAAGTTAAATCTCATTCATAAAATCTCTAGTGTGTGAATTTTGCATGTTAGAGGCTGGATTTAATTCCTCAATAAGTTCTATTATGAAAGAAAGTAAATTGTAGAACCACTTTATGAGAACTTACCTATAAGTGTGAGAAAGTCAGACCGTTTTCTATGAGATTTAGACCGTCTCTAAAGCACTAATGAAATCGGGATATAACGCATTGCCATTCATGCATTGGAATAAAAGAAACACTCTTTTATTGGAAATAGTATGTGTGATGACTCCTGTTAGTCACAATCAAGTTACTTGGTTCAAGATTTATTCACCATAGCACTTTGACAAAATTTTGAGTCATTTACACTAAGTGAAAGTTCAAAGTCAAAAGCTAGTTTCATTTATGTACATTTTCCTATGATGATGCCTTTGTGTGTGTTGCATGAACTACGGTGGCTTGTTCCCGGTAAGGGTATGTAGGCAATCACTTAGGTGATGTAGCCATTCCAATTTTTATCATATTTTTTTATCAAAACAAAATTTGGAAAAATAGGGGGCATATGTTAGATATTTTTCATTATTTATTGTTATGAAAATGGTTTATTGCTTCGAAATGAAGATCGACCTGCTTGATCAGGTTGCAGGAGTTGAGGGGGGCAGCGCCCCCAAAAGAGAAATTTTGATTTTCGTGTATATGAATATGTGTGTTTTTTGAAGAGTTGCATTTGTTGAAAGTTAGTAGTTTTCTTCCAACAGACACACTCATTCATCCCAATAGACACATTTTCCTTATATATGGAGATTGATGTCCATTCACACATAACATAAACATTTTTCATTCTAACTTCTTATTTCGTTTTTCTTGGCATCACCAGTTTTTTATTTTTTTTTGTTAGAGTGTTTTCTTAGTTTGATTAAACCATCATGATTGAATGAAACACCTCTATTGTATCCTGAAAGAAATTTTCATTAAAACTCCATTGTGACTTTGTTGGATAGGGGAGAAACATTTCTTAAAAAATAACGTTTACGTGCCTTGGAGTTTATTTAGATGATCAAATTCCCTATATTTTTTCTAACATAAACTAACCCACATAATAGATTTGAAAATTATATAATAAAATTCTGAAAATTGCAAACTATATATGCATTTTGGAAGCAAGATAAATAGAAGAAGAATAATTTTTTATCGTACTTATGTCTCCACATTTTTTATCGTAATTTTATTCTCAATCTTCTATTAATAGTTTATGTCCAAATATCATGTTAAGATTCTTTGAAATGAAGGGGGAATATTCTATCGCACTTTCACATTTGTTTGTTTCTTTATTCTTTTTTTGCTTATATAAATATAAAACGTAAATAAGTATTTTACACCCTCATAATCAACTTTTTGGAAGAAAATCGTTATCAAAGACAATATGTACTAATTAATAAAAGATTGATGATAAGAATGTGACCAAAAAAAAGGTTGAGAATATAAGTGTTATAATGAGCAAATGTTAAAGATCTTTAGTACATTTAAAAAGTAGTGGAACAAAAGGAAAGTATAACGAAAATATAACCACCATTTGAAAAATAGATCAAGAATATACGAGTCAAAATATAATTTTCTTTTCCTAAGTTATTTCCACAGTTGCATTTTCTTACAATTTTCTCCAATTGCTTCAATTAACCATTAATATAAAATTTGTTACTTATTTAACATTATTTCAGCTATTGATTATTCTTAATTACTACGTGAACACATATAATTTTCTCTCTTCCTTTAATAACAACGATAATCAATTGAATATCAAAACATAAAGCACATGATTTAAAAAAAAAAACAGCATTGACATATTAATTTGAATTTTAAGATAAATTAATCAATTTGTCATTGTATGTGCTACTTGTTAAATTGCTTATTCATAAAAATAATTTTCCTAGTGTTACTTCTCGTAATTTTATTTCCCGTAATTGAATTTTCTCAAGTACTATATTTGTTCATATTAATATGCTATGACGAAATTTTCTCAAGTAACAACATCATTGTACAGGAGTGGAGTCAAGATTTTTTTCGAAGGGAATAGCTACTTAAAAAAAATTGTACTACAAAAATTAATTTTTTTTAGAGCGAGACCGGACTGTATCCCTACCTCTTCCCCTGTCATTGTGGGAGATAAATTCAAATCCTTATCCATTAAGAATGTATGAAAGTAAATCTTCATTTAAAACCGGAGTACCGAAGATAGATAGATTGTCTTTAATTTCTTTCGTGTGATCACAAATTGACACAAATTGGTGAAAGTGCGTAGTTTGTGATTTATATCAAGTAAAGATTAGAGTGTGGAATTTGGTAAAATTGGATTGAAGTAGTGTATCATAAATATATTTAAGTAGCCAATGTTCAATCGATTAGTTTCAAGCATCACACATGCTCAGAAAATTGTTGACACCATCAAGCCAAATAAACAATACTTGATCTTCTCGAGAATTCAGAGTGTGTTTGTTTGATTTTGATTAAAATCAATTTTTTTGTAAAAGTTGATAAAAGTAGATGAAATATATGGTTGAAAAGTTATAAAAAATTGTGGGTCAACGAAATGAGTAGTTAAAATTAACTACTTTAACTTCAATTTTTTAGCAAAATTTTAAATTAAATCAAACAAGCTCTAATAAGAAAAAATGAAAAAGAAACACAACAAGACAGAAATGCTTGGGAAATTATATTTGCGAAGCTTTTATGGGACAACAATAACAATGATATGATATCCTTCAAAATGTCTTTAAGCTTTTACACAAACGAGATTTTGGCGCAAATAGTCCATAACGTATATTCTTAATGCATTTTGGGAAATTGGCACAAATGGTCCCTAACGTATAACGTTAGTGTGCAAATGGTCCCTAACCTTTCATTTTTGGCGCAATGGTCTCTAACCTATCCATTTAGGTGCGGAAATGGTCATTTTGGACGGATTCCGTTAAAAATTCGTTACACAACATTTCATTTAGGTGCGCAAATGGTCCCTAAATTATTTTGTCTTTATTAGTAGGGGTAAAATGGTCAAGTTACATTTTTTTTTTCAACCTTTCAATTGGCGCAAATGGTCCATAACCTTATTTTTAATATAGAAATTTGCAATTGAATTCCTAATCTTTACAAAAAGTGAAAATAAGTCCAATACTTTAATTTTTTTATTAAATTATTTTTTATTATTAAATAATCATATTATTTAAAATTCAAATTTTAATTTTATCATTACAACATACAATTTTTTTTTGTCACAAATAGAAATTTTAATTACACTCAACTCAGCTCGATTTTATACGGTCTCATATTTACTGGGTCAACTCACCGCTTTTGAGCCACATGGTTACTGAGCAGTCCAATTTTAAATTTTAATTTATTTTTTTATTTAAAAAAAGAAAAAAAAACCAAACAATGAAGATGACAATTTTAACTTTTAATTTACTTTTCTATTTAAAAAAAAAAACAAAAGAGCAAACATTTTAACACACAACCCCACCCCACCCCACCCAACCCAACCCAACCCAACCCAACCCAACCCAAGTAAACCAGAAAATGGAGAGATTTCTCCCCCCTTTTCTAGTCGACAGAAACATGGGGGAATTTTTCCCTTGTTTTCGGTGCCAAAAAAGGGGAGAAATTCTTCCTTTTTTGCAACTGAAACCAGAGCTCACGCGAGCTCTGGTTTCACGAAAACCACGGAGATTTTTCTCCATGGTTTCGACCAAAAAATGGAGGAGAATATGTATATGTATATGTATAATTGTACTTCCGTATTCGCAGAACCTGTATAAAGTATATATTATTATTTTTGGAAGTCAGATCAAGAATCCAAGTACAAGCATCTGGTTTTAGGTTGCGAAGTTTTAGAATTAATTGCATGTTTTTTTAGGGTGATTCTGGAAATTTATGATCTAAATGTATATTGAGGTGATTTGATTATTCAACGATGTGAAGAAAGAAAGAAGAAGCAGCGCCGGATGGTGCTTTCGCAGCATCATGGGCGCTGCTGGTGTTTGCACAACATGGTGGTCTTCTTTGTTGTTCTCAGGCAACATAGCCGTGACGTCCGACTGAGGAGCTTCTTTGCTTTTTTTAAGCGGCTACCTTCGCCAGCATCTTGCTATTGGGGTGTGTATTGCCGCCTCCACCAAATTTGAAAACGACGGTGGCTGATGGTCGGTGATGGCTACTAGTTATGGTGGGGTGGGGTGGGGTGTTTGCTCTTTTTTTTTTAAGTAGAAAAGTAAATTAAAACACAATATTTGTGACCCACAATTTTTATCAATTTTTTAACAACACATTTCTTCAACTTTTATCAAAATCTGATAAAAATTTTATCAAAGATTTTGTCAAACAGGTCCATAAATTTGTAGCATTGGTATGATGATCACAGAGTGTTCAAGTCTTGACCAAAAGTAAAAAAAAGAAAAGAAAATACTAGATTGTGACAAGATTGGTCACAAGTCTACAGAGTGCCAT
Source organism: Forsythia suspensa (assembly GCA_023638005.1). Lineage (NCBI taxonomy): Eukaryota > Viridiplantae > Streptophyta > Magnoliopsida > Lamiales > Oleaceae > Forsythia > Forsythia suspensa. Next base: position 35,740,651 of record CM042666.1, read on the forward strand.
TTGCCAAAGAAGAAAAAAGAAGCAAACATGGTTGAAGATACATCTGTCATGAACCTTGCAGCTGTCATTTCTGAAGTGAACCTGGTGGGTTCAAATCCGAGAGAATGGTGGATAGACACCGGTGCCACCCGACATGTTTGCTCTAAAAAGGAGATGTTTAGCGGTTTTGAAGAAGTAGATGGAGAAAAGCTGTATATGGGAAATTCAGCAACCTCTGAAATCAAGGGCCATGGAAAGGTAGTTTTAAAGATGACGTCTGGAAAAGAGCTGACTCTAAACAACGTGCTCTATGTGCTAGAAATTTTGCAAGAATTTGGTGTCTGGTTCGCTGTTGAACAAACATGCATTTCGTATAGTGTTTGAGTCAGACAAAGTTATTTTGTCTAAGTCTGGAATGTTTGTAGGAAAGAGTTATGTAAGTGATTGGCTCTTTAAGCTCAATGTTGGCTATTAAGCCAAAAATAAATAAAATGAAAAACTCTTCCGTTTACTTGCTTGAGCCTTCCAATTTGTGGCATGGTAGACTAGGACATGTTAATTATGACACTTTGCGTAGACTAATTAACTTGAATTGCATACCTACATTCCAAATTGATAATAAACATAAGTGTGAAACTTGTGTTGAGGCAAAATAGACAAGGTCATCATTTCAATCTATTGAAAGAAAAATTGAACCACTTGATTTAATTCACACCGATGTATGTGATTTAAAATCAGACAAACAAGGGAGGCAACAAATATTTTATTACTTTTATTGACGATAGCACAAAATATTGTTTTGTGTATTTGCTTAAAAGTAAAGACGCAAAGAATAGCGAAATTTGTTCTCTATAAGAATGAAATCGAAAATCAACTCAACAAGAAGATCAAAGTGTTGAGAAGTGATAGAGGTGGTGAATATGAATCACCATTTGCTGAATTCTCATGCACAACACGTAATTAAACATGAAACAAAAGCACCTTATTTACCTCAAAAAATGGTGTTACCGAATCTAAAAATAGAACATTGAAAGAAATGATGAATGCAATGTTGTTAAGTTCTGGATTACCTCAGAACATGTGGGGAGAAGCTGTGTTATCAGTTAATTACCTTGTAAATAAGGTGCCCTGGAAGAAAGAAGATAAGAGCCCCTACGAGTTACTGAAAGAAAGAAATGTGTCTTGCCAAAGTGGTGGTACCTACACCAAAGAAGGTGAAAATAGGACCAAAAACTCTTAATTGTATATTTATCGGATATGCACATAATAAGAGGTGTATCGATCTTGTGTATGATTCAAAAATTTCTGATATACACAAAAATACGATAATGGAATTAAGAAATGCATCATTCTTTGAACATGTATTTCCATACAAGTCCAAAGAAGAAGCGCTTTTCTAAACGGACATATGAGACTATGATTGAGAATAGTCAGGACCAAGAAATAGAAGAGGAAGTTGAGATTGAACCAAGACGTAACAAACGAGAAAGGACACAAAAATCTTGTGGTCCTGATTTTCTAACTTATACGCTAGAAACTGAACCTCAAAACTTCAAAGAAGCTGTAAACTCTTCAGAAGGACCTCAATTACTTTATCTAATTAACCAAAAGTAAAGAAAAGAAAAGAAAATACTATATTGACCTTAATAGACTCCTATACTACTACCCAATAGTTTGCTAAAACTCTACTCCATACTCTATTGAAGGGCATATGAAGATAGGAAAGGTGACTCGAAGTAAAGATGTCAATCATATTCGCCTCCAATATCTTTGGCTAGTTGGCCACGATATTTAACTGATTGTATCGATTCGCTTTGCAAAAAGATAGTCCACCAATCCTGAAAAGCACAATATGTGGATTCCTTGGGGTCAAGACTAGCGAGAACAAGTCTAAGCAGAGTGTTCAAGTCTTGATTGACCATATCTAATCATAAAATACTCACAACGAAGAAAATCACTATGATCCACTCTTTCCTAGGTATGGTGCACTAGAGTGTTTATAGCCTTGATCAAACTTGGGAAGCATCCAAATTTGTAAATAGTGATCCATTCCCAGTCCAAATCATAATAGGCCATCACTTGACATTGAATAATCAGCTGAAGATGGCTTTCTCCTCAAAAGTCATTAGGTTCATGTACAACAATGGATGATGTTAGGTTGTGATGACCAAATAAACTCCGAGATGATGATAACAAGTTAAACATGACTTGAAATACTTCACATGCCTTGGCCCGATATTCAAGAATAAATGAAAAATGTGACTCTACAAAGAAATAGTCCATATGCACCGAACACAAGTCTAATGGGCCATTTGGAAGAAAACAGGGGTTTGTTGCTCAATGGCCTGGATCTGGTGGCTTTAATTTGGATAGTTGGATTGATGGTTATTCGTTTTTTGTTTTCTTGAAACACAATTTAACTCTCTTTCTCTCTCTTCGGTTCTCTGTCATTTCCTTCTTCGTTCTCTTTGTGAGAATTACTCTTCGTGAGGGATGTATGAAGGAAACCTCTAGTTTTCTGTGTGAAATGAGTTGTTGTAGCACCCATTCTAGATTGGTGACTTTGGGGTCCGGTTTTGGAGTGATCTTTGTGAGAGAAGTGGATTAGCTGAGCCTTGAGTATTGTGTTCTTGGGGTTTTACGCTGGTTTTTTGTAGCCTGTGTGTTTGAACTTACAAATTTGTTGTTCAATCTTATATGTTGAGGTTGGAAATTTGTACTATGTGGTATCAAATCTTAGATTAGTGATCTAAGGCATGAGAAATCAACAAAAAGTGTCGATATAAAATTTGAAGTCGGCTATGTGGATAAGAAACTAGATTCGAACTTCTGGCAATTTTTTGTGTTCATATTAGAGCATGATGGAGGCGTATGAAGCATCGATCTAGCTTTGTGCTAACTTGGAGATCGTTCGTTAAGTGGGTGACTTTCGGTGGTGGGGCATGAGGCGCATGGGTGACTTCAAGGTGGCTTGTGTAGTACTTCTTGGCGTCTGTTTAGCTTTGTTGCAGTGTTGCAAACTTTATGACGAAAAGTGCTACTCCTAGAGTACTGAAAATTTTCACACCTATCCTTTTAAATACAAACAGTAGACTTGTTTGCTTGATTTGCATTGTTGAACTCTTCATCTAAATTTGATACTGTGTGTGATCATTATTTGGGTTTTTAATACAGTCTTATTTGCTCTTGTGCATAATTTCTTTGTGAAAATCGCTGGTTTATGAATCTGTTGATTTTAGTGTGTAAATATGTGTGTAAAGTTTGGTATAGTGTGTTTTAAACTTACTCTTCCTATATACTGTTGTTGAATATAAATTCATTTATTTTCCTTTCTTCAATTAGTTTTTTACCCATACCTAACCTGCTCTTGTTTCTTTATTGACATGAGAACAATATTCTTGCATAATCTCAGGAGTTATAGAATATTGTACATATTGTGACTTTAGGAAACAACAATTTCTTTGTAATTTTATATGATCCTAAACATCTTGCAATACTTGTTTTGTTTCTTTTGTGTGTCACAACTTGATCAGTGGACTGCATTTTTTGTGTTCATTCAGCTTTGATTATGTGAGTTGTGTTGGTGAAATTGAATGATTTAAAATGACAACTTACTGTTGGAAAATATATTGGTGGCAAATAGATTTTCACTAATGAATGTGAAATTGAATCCCACATTGCTTGAGAATTGGGATTGGGAGAAGAGCCCTAAAAGGGATTACAATCCCACATTGATTAGAAATGGAAAAGTAGGAATTTATGGGGACTATAAATATTAGTTCCATCCCACATTGGAAAATGGATAAAATATGGAAATGTGTGGAAATCTTAGTTGTCCCACATCGGATAAAAATAAGATTGTGGACCAATTTATATATGGTTTCCAAATTGTAGAGTGTAACAATTTGTTGTATAGAGACTCCTCCATGGCCTACGCGCTCGCAGGGGGTGCAAATCTTGGACCGACTTGGCCTTCGAGCCTTGAACTTGTGTGCGGGCGCGACCTGTGATAAGTGTGATTTTACACTTATCTAGACTATCAAAAGTGGACAATTGGAAGTGCTCATAAGTGCTTTTCTACTTAATTGTGTGTTGTTTTAATTATTTCAGGTCAAAACCCAAGATCGGATGGAATTGGAGAAAAACAAAGCAAAATAGGCGAAAAAGACTGAAAATGTACGAAAACTGGGAGATGGGGATCAACTTGCAAACCTCCAAAAGTTGAAGGACATGGGGTGCAAATAAAAGAGGACTGAATTGAAATATAAGAAGGAATCAGAGGACTAAAATGACTACAATCAAAAGTTGAAGGACCACAAGCGCAGAATGGACATAAAACTGTTCTGGGCGAACGCCCTACATCAAAGCTGGGCGCACGCCCAGCTGAAGCAGCAACCAACAGAGGCAAAGGTCGCGGCCTGGGCGTTCGCCCCAAGCATGCCTGGGCGTTCGCCCAGGCCAATTTTGGCATGCGAATTTTATTTTATTTTGTTTCCTTTTTTTGACTCCAAATGCAATTGGAAACTCTGAGTGCACGATTTTTGGGATTTAAAGAGATCTTTTAGGTCATCTTGAGAGACATATAAATAAGACTAATACTCTCATAACAAAGGTTGTTGAAATTCTTGTGAAAAATCATATTGAGAGAGGGAGATATCAAGAGACGAAGAACAAGGCGGAATTGAAGATTGGAGCTTGAAGACAGAGATTTCTTGGTGCAAGATATTGAACGTCTCTTCCTCTATTATTTTCAAGATCCGGTTATGTTTTCAATTCTTTTCATCTTTTCTTTCTCCCGAGTCATGAATAGCTAGATTTTATGTTTGGATGAACGATGTAGCCTAAGTTAACTTCTTTAATTTCGAATCTCAAGTTTTGATTTATAAATTGATTAAGTATTTGATTTTACTTCTTGTCTTAATGCTTTGAATGATTGGCCATTATTTCATCGATTTTATGGATTGTAATGAACGAGAAGTGAATTATTGATCTAGATCACGTAGTAAAATCCGCAATTGGATGAAAGGTAGAGATACGCTTTTATTATTGCTGCGGTCTAAATTGAATTCCTAGGAGATTTCATGCATCTAATTAAGGACCATTTTGACTGCCTAAGTTGACTTAATTAGATAGGACTAATTTGAACTCGAGAGAGGTAAATTAGGTTAAATTTGTGAATTCGACCGAATACAACTTTAGAAAACAAATCTTGAGAGGAGGAATTAGATAGGATAACTAGGTGAATTCGTTTCGTCAAACGCTTTAACCATCATATTTTATTAATTCTTGATTTTTTTTTTTATTATTACTTTCGAAAAATCCAAAGTTTTAGCTTAAATCTTTCAACTCAATTTATTTTAAATTATTTGCAATGAATTAGCGCTTTGATTAATTTAACTAGTATCTAAATAAGATAGTCTTCGTGGGAACGATAATCCGGACTCAAAAAGTCACTTTATTACTTGTTAACGATATTGTGCACTTGCAATCACGTTAATTTTCTCAACAAATTTTTGGCGCCGTTGCCGGGGACTATCCTTATTTAATAGTAGTTTAGATTAATTTTTATAGTTAATTTATTTTTATCTTGATACTCTTTTCTTCTCTTTTATTTACTACAGAAAAGGTGTTTGTTGCATGCTCCGTGCGCAAGGCGGCGATCTTGAGACCTTCGATCCTGAGATTGAACGTACCTTCAGACGAAGACGCAAAACACACAACCAAAAACAAAGAGATCAGCAACAAATTCTAATGGCAGATGCACCAATGAGAAGAGAAGTCAAGAAGCGGCAAAGAAGCGTGGCTACAGCGAAGCGACCAGTTATCGACTCGGCAAATTCGATTACACAATGAAGAAGAAGAAGATGACGATGGAAATATGCCAATGGCTCGATTCTTAACCCCAAAGAAATAGACCCGATCGTTCAAGCATAGTCTATCCAACTTTTGGTCGAAATGATTTTCAATTAAGAGTCGATCTTATTAATCTCTTCAAGAATAACCTGCAGCTTCTATGGCGGAGCGAATGAAAACCCGAATACTCATCTTTCTCGATTCCTACGGATGTCTGCCAGAATTTTCGGTTTCAAGGAGTGAATGAGGATGCCATCGACTTCGGTTATTCCCCATACACCGAGAGATGGAGCTCTTGAATGGCTAGATTCCGAGCCACATGCTAGTATCGCCACTTGGGATGACTTGGCTAGAAAATTCGCAACAAATACTTTTCACCGACTAAAGTAGCCAAAATGAAGTTGGAAATTTTGACTTTTCAACAACTTGATGGAGAGCGGTATCATAAAGCTTGGGATGATTCAAAGAGTTGCTCGAGAAAATGTCCAAATCATGGTATTAAAAAGGACTTGAGCTCAATATTTCTACTCCTGACTTTCTTCTCAATCCAAATCGATAGTGGACTCCTCAAAGAAATGGGTCCATTGCGAATAAAAATGTCAATGAAGCTTGGGATTTATATGAGTGATTGCAAACACTTATACCATGTTTTCATCCGATCGAACCACTCAGAAAAAAAGTAGCGGGGATACATGAGATAGACAATCAGTCAGCTACCAATGCACAAATTGCCGCATTGGCGAAACAGGTGGAGCTCTTGGTTAGAACACAAACACAAGGAGTAAATGCAGTTCAAACCACTATGATGTGCGAAAACTATGGGGCTAACCACTCGACTTCAGATTGTATGTTATTGGCCTCTCCAGATGAACAGGTAAATTTTGTTCAGAATAACACACGTCAGCAGTATAACCCTTACTCTCAAACCTACAATCCGGGCCGGAAGCAACTCCCAAATTTCGGATGGTCGATAATCGAGCAGTGGTATCTTGGCAATGCTCGGCAGAGAGAAGACCAAGTTTGGGAGAAATGTTCCAACAAGACATGCAAAAGACCGATAAACTAATGGAGAGACAGGATACAAATTATCGAATCAACAGCGCCTATCGTGAAATTAGAGACTCAGTTGGCCGGTGGCCTTACAACTATCGAGATAGAACTCTGTGGACACTTCCTAGCAATCACGTGACAAATCCAAAAGAGCAAGTACAAGCAATCACGACAAGGAGTGGAGTACAATTACCAGAAATTCACATGAAACGACCTGAGAAGAGGGACAAACAGTTGGTAGTCGAGGATGAGATAGTTGAGAAGCATTCAGCGCATCCACAAGAAGAAGTTCTAAAAGAAGATGCAGAATCATCCAAAGTCAAGACACCAATCCCTGTTAAAGCGTATGTGCCACCGATCCCTTTTCCTCAAAGGTTGCAGAAGCACAAGCTCGACAAACAATTTGCAAAATTTCTTGAGATTTTCAGAAAACTCCACATCAACATCCCATTTACCGATGCATTAGCACAGATGCCCAGCTACGCAAAATTCATGAAGGACATTCTTTCAAACAAACGGAAGCTGGAAGAGCATGAAATAGTGTGTCTGACAGAAGAGTGCAGTGCAATTCTTCAGAAAAAGCTTCCACCTAAATTAAAAGATCCAAGGAGTTTCACTATCCCTTGTACTATAGGTTCAAATTATTTTGATCATGCTTTGTGTGATTTGGGTGCAAGTATTAATCTCATGCCTTTATTTGTGTACAGGAAACTAGGGTTGGGAGAAGCAAGACCAACCACTGTCTCGTTGCAGCTAGCAGATCGATCTATCAAGCATCCTCGAGGTATCATTGAGGATGTATTGGTAAAGGTCGATAAATTCATATTTCCAGCGGACTTCATCATTCTTGATATGGAGGAAGACAGCGATATCTCCATTATTCTTGGAAGACCATTTTTAGCTACAGGGAGAGCGCTGATCGATGTTTGTGAAGGGAAAATGATTCTTCGGGTGGACAATGAGCAAGTTATATTCAATGTTTTTAAGGCGATGAAATATCCAAATTCTTGATTCTTGTTTTCGTGTCGATGTGGTGGACAAATTAATTGCAGAAACATTTGAAATAGAATATCCACTAGATGAACTCGCGATTTGTATGATGTGTTACGAATCAACAAAATCGAGAACATCTCGCTATACAAGCACGAGCTTTGCAACTAGAAGCATCTCCACCGCCTCTCTTACAAGAGAACGAAATATTTTGAACCACTTGGTGAAAACCTCAGAGACCAAAGACCATCCATAGAGAGGGCTCCTGCTCTTGAGTTGAAACCATTGCCATCTCACCTTCGATACGCATATCTAGGGACTTCTACTACTCTTCCAAAGATTATTGCTAATGATATGGCGTAATTGGAGGAAGAAAAATTGCTCGAAATCTTGAAGGAACATAAAAGCGACTATCGGGTGGACTATTGCGGATATTAGAGGAATCACCCTTCGTGTGTATGCATAAAATCCGTATGGAGGACAATTTCAAGGCATCGGTGGAGAGCCAGTGAGATTGAATCCTACTTTAAAGGAAGTGGTCCGAAATGAAGTGATGAAATTACTCGATGTGGGAATAATTTACCCGATCTCGAACGCCTCTTGGGTAAGTCCAGTTCACGTAGTGCCAAAAGGGAGAATCACGGTTGAGAAGAATGAAAACAATGAGCTCATTCCGACACGATTGGTCACAGTCGGAGAGTATGTATTGACTACCGAAACCGAATAATGCCACAAGGAAAGATCACTTCCTTTATCCTTTATTGATCGAGATCTTTGGAAAGGCTTGCGGCACTCTCACTCTTGTTTCTTGGATGGCTATTCGGGATACAATCGATCCCCATTGCTCCGTAAGACCGTGAGAAAACCACTTTCACATGTCCTTATGGGACCTTTGCCTTTAGAAGAATGCCCTTTGGATTGTGCAACGCCCGCCACTTTTCAGCGTTGCATGATGGCTATATTCTCGGACATGGTGGAGCAATACATTGAGGTATTTATGGATGATTTCTCGCTTTTGGAGACTCTTTCGATGTATGCTTGAAAAATTTATCTAAGGTGTTGAAGAGATGTGAGGAAACTAATCTTGTACTCAATCGGGAGAAATGTCACTTCATGGTGAAAGAGGGAATAGTTCTGGGACAATCAATTTCACTCAAGGAATAGAAGTCGACAAAGCAAAAATTCAAGTGATTGAGAAATTGCAGCCACCTAACTCGCTTAAGGGGTTAGAAGTTTTCTTGGACATGCGAGGATTTTATAGGAGGTTCATCCGTGATTTTTCAAAAATTACAAAGCCTCTCAGTAGCCTTTTGGAGAAAGACATGCCTTTCAACTTTTCTGATGAGTGTCTTCTTGCTTTTAACACTTTGAAAGCAAAACTGACAACTGCACCGATTATTGTTGCACCGGATTGGAGTTTACCATTTGAACTTATGTGTGATGCTAGCGACTTTGCAGTGGGTGCAGTACTGGGGCAACGTAGAGACAAAAATTTACATGTCATATACTATGCAAGCAGGACTTTAACAGATGCACATATCAACTATGCAACAACTGAAAAAGAGATGCTAGCTGTAGTTTTTGCCTTTGACAAATTTTGTTCCTATCTCATTGGGTCAAAGGTACTTGTCTACACTGACCATGCAGCTCTTAAGTATTTTTTGGGAAGAAGGATGCCAAACCCAGATTAATTCGGTGGATTTTGTTATTACAAGAATTTGACATTGAAATATGTGATAAAAAGGGGACAGAAAATTAGGTGGCAGACCATTTATCTAGACTGGAGAAGGGAGAAGAAACTGATAGTGTGGACATAAATGAAGTGTTTCCAGACGAACAAATCTTGCAGATTGGGAATGCACCGTGGTATGCTGACTTAGTCAATTATTTGGTCAGTCAAATTCTCCCACCAGAATTTTCTTATCAGCAGAAGAAAAAACTTGTCCATGAAGCTAAATTCTACCTTTGGGAGGAACCGTATCTATACAGGAGAGGCCCAGATCAGATTATCAGAAGATGTGTTCCAGAAGAAGAAATGAAACCGATACTTGCACGTGTACACTCTTCGGCTTATGGGGGTCATTTTGGTCCTACCAAAACCGCTGCTAAGGTTTTACAGTGTGGTTTCTACTGGCCCACGTTATTCAAAGATGTGCACAGTTTTTGTAGATCATGTGATCGATGCCAACGAACAGGTAACATCTCCGCCCGTCATGAAATGCCGTTAAACAACATCCTTGAAGTAGAATTATTTGATGTTTGGGGCATAGACTTCATGGGACCTTTTCCACCGTCCTATTCCAACAAGTACATTATTGTAGCGGTTGATTATGTGTCCAAGTGGGTGGAAGCAAAAGCATTACCAACTAATGATGCAACAGTGGTGGTTGGTTTCATAAAAAAAAATATATTCAACAGATATGGAGCTCCCCGAGCTATTATAAGTGATGGTGGTTCTCATTTTTGCAACCGTTTATTTAAATCGGTCCTCAACAAATATGGGGTGCAGCATCGGGTTGCCACAGCTTATCACCCTCAAACTAGTGGGCAAGTGGAGACATCCAACAGACAGTTGAAACGAATCCTCGAGCTAACTGTTAATTCAACTAGAAAAGATTGGTCCAAGAAGCTTGATGATGCACTACATGGGCGCATCACACATTCTTCAAAACCCCTATTGGCATGTCTCCTTATCGTTTGGTTTTTGGAAAAGCTTGCCATCTACCAGTCGAATTCGAGCACAAGGCCTATTGGGCACTAAAACAGTTAAACATGGATTTGGACAAGGCCGGAGAAACTAGGCTGCTGCAGTTGAATGAGCTGAATGAATTCAGATTGGATGCCTATGAAAATTCGGTGATCTATAAAGAACGGACTAAGACCTGGCATGATAAACACATTCGCACACCGGGTATTCCGGGTTGGGGATCAAGTCTCATTGTACAACTCATGACTTCAAACTGCTCCCGGAAAATTGAAATCAAAGTGGTCCCACCATTCACAATAGCCAAGGTTTTTCCATATGGCACGGTTGAATTAACTCATCCAACCAAAGGAAATTTCAAAGTTAATGGCGGAGTGAAACACTATGTGGAGGATTTCCCAACGGCAAAATCCACCATTGACATTGCAGTGCTAGAGTGAATGCAGCCAAACAGTCGAGCCCAAGACTCTAAATTGAGCGCTTAATGGGAGGCAACCCATTTTCTATCTCTTTTCTAGTATTTATTTTGCATATAGAATTTTAGGATTGTTGTTTTCCCCGTTTTTGTCATGATTCGCTGCATTTATTTTGTTCTTATTTCAGGCCGAACGTTTTCATCTTTAAAAAAAAAAAATAAATAAAATTGTTGGCTTAGGCGAACGCCCTAGCCGATGAGTCGGGCGTGCGCCCCTATGGCTGCAGGTTCGCCCTTTGTACATTGGGCGAACGCCCTGGTTAAAACCAGGCGTTCACCCGGTGTTAATAAAAACAAAAAAAAAAAAAATTTTTTTTGGCCGGTTTTAAACATCACTTCCAGCCATTTTCTTTCATTTCCCTCTCTGCCATTCTCTTCCCCACGCATCCGCCCACTCCCTTATGTGTATCTCATTGCATCTAATTGACATCAAGTCTTGCTTGACTCTCCATTCTTCTACTTCACATTGCCCTAAGTTCCATTGCAAGGTATGATGTCCGTTTCTCTCTCCATCGTCCCTGTACGAGTTGGCTTGGTTTTTAGGTGATTTCATTTTGTTTAATTGGAGGAGTTTGGGTTTAGGTAGTTGCTGGGTTTGTGATTGTGCACTTTGGTTTAACAATTTTTGGGCAAAATTCATGATCCCTGTGCATTAACTTTCCCATACAAATAGGATGCCTTCAATGTGTTTGTTAAAATGCCTTAAAGAACTTTCTCGTGTAATTGGGTCTAGCCATCACTTTGACTTTGTTGTTTTACGCTCAAGATTGTTCACATTGCATGCTTTCCTTAGGATATCTTCATCATGCTTCCTTTTAGTTAATCCTCTCTAGGGACGTTATGGCCTGCCAAGGCCACCCACGGCAGCCAGCCCTCGCCCCGTTTAGTCCCCCCTTTCGTCGCGCTTTTCTGACATCCGTTCGGCCTATAATTTGAATACGATACACACCACGCTAGGGCATTACGTGTGTCCAATGATGGCTCGGGAAATTTTAACTCTTTCCTATGTTTTTTCGATTGTGTAAATCCTTGGTCCACTGCGTTCTCTCACATGCTTTCTTTCATTTTGTCTCTACAGGTCCACCATGCCACCCAAGCGCAAAGCTACTGTTGCAGAGAAAGGGAAATGGAAGGTCAGCGGGGCCTTCTACCCGGACTAGACATGTGGCCGAGCCACCTGATGATGGGTCTATACCACGGTTCCAAACGGAGGCCATCCAATCAAGCTATAAATCTAAGTGGTTACCCAAGCTTTGTCACAAGGAACGCCAGGTCACTAGGACCGACTTCTCTGATCATTTGTTGGAACGAGTCATCCAGCACTGTGGGTGGAACAAGGTGGCCGGTGCTCCACACGCCGCATACCCTACTCTAGTTAAGGAGTTTTTTGCCAATTTCAACCCGGACATTGATGCCCTGCAGTCTCCCCACCGACACAGAACCTGGGTGAGAGGTCAGTGGATACGTTTCACCCCCACTATGATCGACAGATATTATGGCCTCACACGCACTGAGCTTGACCCTCTCCCCACTCCGCACGATGTTGACATGGCATTGGTGGCCCGTTATTTATATGGTCGGGATGATGCTTGGCCTTTGGACACCCCTCGGTTAATGCATGATCAGCTTACCAGGGAATTGCGCGTCTTACATATTTTTGTCAGTTCCAACATTAGCCCCACCAGACAGAGGACGAAAATTAATAAGCACCGGGCCATCCTGTTATATCATCTAGCAAGGCTCCGTAAGTTTGACTTGGGGACTCACATCTTTGAGTTCATCAAAGAATTAGCTACTGAGGTGGACTCCCAGCGCGCCATTCATTTTTCTTGTCTTATCAGCGAGATTTGTATCACTCAGGGAGTTCCCATTTTCCCCAGCGAGGAGGCCGACCCCCCTGCTCCCTTATTCAATGCCCGTAGTGTTGAGAACTCGGAGACCAAGTTGGCAGCCGGAGGTACTAGAGCACACCCTGCTAGGGCGGGAATACAGATGAGGATTTTCTTGATGAGGCACCTCCCCACCCCGACAAAGCACCGGGTTCCGACTTGATTTCGGTTCATTGCTTATGGCGGCTCAGACAGAGATGGGTCGAGCAGTTCGCGCCATTGAGAATGCGATTATACACATACATCAGAACCAGGAGGCTATGCTTGGTGACTTGCGCTATGTGACCAGTCAGGTGAGGGATTGGCAGCAAACTGACGCTAGGACTCGGTCCAATCAGCGTACCTGATTACCAGTACCATGCTATGCACGATCAGGTGAGTCGTATAGGGAGCCGTATGGAAACTCTCGATGAGAATGTCGCGCGCATATCGGAGACTGTCTCTGGCTTTTCACAGCAGCTTGCTTCTTTTCGACCCTCTACTTCAGCGGGACCACTAAACCATCCGGATGCGTCTTCTCCACATTTACCCTGGGAAGTTCCTGATCCTTTTCCTAGTTTTTTACTTTTGCTCTATGTTTTTCTTACATTGAGGACAATGTGATCTTTAAGCTTGGGGGTGACTTTAATTAGACTTTAATTGCTTTCATTATTTTTGTGTATGCTAAAAAAAAAAAAAAAAATATTTTGTGTGCTTGTATGTTGGATAGCCTTGCCGGCCTATGAGGATATTATGTGATACTAATGTCAATTCATAACTTATGACTAGGTTATGCTACTTGTGCTTGTTTTATAAACTTTACTTATCCATGTGAGATATGATCAAGTGTGATGTATGGTCATGACTTCCACTACGCTGGGTTGGTGTATTGAATAGAATACAGTGAAGGAGTAGTGAATCTTAGTTGAAAACCAATTCTACCAATTGACAACTCAATTACCTAACCGGGTGAAAGGCTAGTTTGGGGTGGTTAAACCAATGCAGAAGCTGTTTAGATAGGTGTTGATTCCGTGTTTGAATAATAGTTGTGTGGAGTGTATTTTGGCTACCAAGTGGAATCTAAGTATTGACCGGATGCTAGAAATCTAATCCCCGCGTGTTTATCTTGCAAAAAAAAAAAAAAAAAATTGGCACTTGCATTATCTTATACCTCTCTTCGTAGCCTAGTTGACTCGAGTGATAAAGTCCATTGGAGTTCTCAAAACTCGGTGCCCTAAGGTTTAACAGACACTGGAGCCACCGACCTAAAGCTCGCTACAAGTCATCAAGAAAGCTTAAGGGAGTGAGGTCTTGCACATAAGATATAAAAAAAATAAAAAAAAAAAAATAAAAAAAAAGAAGAAGATTGAACCATTTTGTGCATAACTTGGGGATATAGATTACTAGTGGGTTTGACTTACTTAGTGAAAGCTTGATGGTCAAAGCATTCAATGAAAGGAGAATCATCACAGATCTAGATAGTTAATGTATTGGCTAGACCTAACCAAATTTTGAGCAGTAAAAGAATAAGTGTCTTGAGAGTCCCTCTAGAGCTAATACCCGGGGTGAGAAAAATTGAATATCAGTTTGGGGGAGTGTATTCTTACGAGCGAGAAAGGAAAATATTTGACCATTAGGGGGGGCACAATATCATCGACCTAAAGGCTCACGGTGACTGAATTGACTATGTGTACACACTGATATCTGTCAAGCATCGGATAAGTCAAAATGATTGATTTTGGTAGCATGATTTAGAAGTATTATTATGAATTGTTTGATTGTTCAAAACATGAGGCAAATACGGCAAGCTATCTATTATAATATATTTTGTTTGGTTGTTGAAGTAACTAGTTATGTTCGAGGACGAACAAATGTTCAAGTTTGGGGGTATTTGATAAGTGTGATTTTACACTTATCTAGACTATCAAAAGTGGACAATTGGAAGTGCTCATAAGTGCTTTTCTACTTAATTGTGTGTTGTTTTAATTATTTCAGGTCAAAACCCAAGATCGGATGGAATTGGAGAAAACAAAGCAAAATAGGCGAAAAGGACCGAAAATGTACTGGCCAGGAGATGGGGATCAACTTGCAAACCTCCAAAAGAGGACATGGGGTATTGAAATATAAGAAGGAATCGGAGGACTAAAATGACTACAATCAAAAGTTGAAGGACCACAAGCGCAGAATGGACATAAAAGCGTTTCAGGCGAACGCCTATCATCAAAGCCGGGCGCATGCCCACCAAAGCACCAACCAACGAGGCAAAGGTCGCGGCACAGGCGTTCGCGTCAAGCATGCAGGGCGTTCGCCCAGCCAATTTTAACATCACGAATTTTATTTTATTTTGTTTCCTTTTTGACTCCAAATGCAATTGGAAACTCGAGTGCACGATTTTTGGGATTTAAAGAGATCTTTTAGGTCATCTTGAGAGACATATAAATAAGACTGATACTCTCATAACAAAGGTTGTTGAAATTCTTGTGAAAAATCATATTGAGAGAGGAGATATCAAGAGACGAAGAACAAGGCGGAATTGAAGATTGGAGCTTGAAGACGAGATTTCTTGGTGCAAGATATTGAACGTCTCTTGCTCTATTATTTTCAAGATCCGGTTATGTTTTCAATTCTTTTCATCTTTTCTTTCTCCCGAGTCATGAATAGCTAGATTTTATGTTTGGATGAACGATGTAGCCTAAGTTAACTTCTTTAATTTCGAATCTCAAGTTTTGATTTATAAATTGATTAAGTATTTGATTTTACTTCTTGTCTTAATGCTTTGAATGATTGGCCATTATTTCATCGATTTTATGGATTGTAATGAACTGAGAAGTGAATTATTGATCTAGATCACGTAGTAAAATCCGGCAATTGGATGAAAGGTAGAGATACGCTTTTATTATTGCCGCGGTCTAAATTGAATTCCTAGGAGATTTCATGCATCTAATTAAGGACCATTCTGACTGCCTAAGTTGACTTAATTAGATAGGACTAATTTGAACTCGAGAGACGTAAATTAGGTTAAATTTGTGAATTCGACCGAATACAACTTTAGAAAACAAATCTTGAGAGGAGGAATTAGATAGGACAACTAGGTGAATTCGTTCGTCCAAACGCTTTAACCATCATATTTTATTAATTCTTGATTTTTTTTTCTTTATTATTACTTTCAAAAATCCAAAGTTTTAGCTTAAATCTTTCAACTCAATTTATTTTAAATTATTTGCAATGAATTAGCGCTTTGATTAATTTAACTAGTATCTAAATAAGATAGTCTTCGTGGGAACGATAATCCGGACTCAAAAAGTCCACTTTATTACTTGTTAACGATATTGTGCACTTGCAATCACGTTAATTTTCTCAACAACCTGCGCACACGAATGTTGGACTGAATGAACAAAAAATTGGCCAAAAAGGATAAGCCACGTTTTGGAATTGTGTTTTACATTTTTTTCATTTAAAACCGTAACTCCAAAACTGATATCCATTTATTGTGTAACTCCAAAACGTCTGGAGTAAAGACAGTTTGTACTGAATGCATAAGGCTCCTCCTTGCCTATATATACAGCAACAATCTTCAGTCCAAAACACAACAATTCTTACTCCAAAAATCTCTCTGCATTCTCATTCCTGTCTACCTCCAGTCGCTTGGTGATTCCGTTCCGGCACATTCTCAATTCGACTGCTCAATTGTAGTTCAAGCTCAATTGCAGTTCAAGCCGCTGTATCCTGGGAAGCAAGCGCTCGAGTTACTTCGGTGAGGAGGTGAATATTGCTTTAAGGACACTGTGTTGAACACATACCCCGGCCCCAAGGAGTTGATTCTATTTGCCTATCCAAATACTGTTAATTTCTTCGCTTAAACTTATCAGTAAATCGCTTGGGACACTGCTTTGTTTAGTTCACTGTTTAACAAATTACTATAACAATCTTAAAACAATATTTTTTTTGTTAAACAGTTTACAAAACTGGTTTTGTAAACAGCTTTCTTACTGTTTTCAAAATAGAGTCCTTATTGTTTTCAAAACAGATTCCTTACTATTTTCAAAACAGTTTTCTTAACTGCATTTGAATTCTTCTATTTCTTTTGTACTAATATTCTGATTGTTTTCAGAAATAGAAAATACAAGTACCAATAATGTTGTGGCATCCGGAAATGAAACTGTGCCTCCAATGGTGCCGAATCTACCGAATGTGGCTCAGGCTGTGGCTATGCCAAGTTCTGATGTGGCTCAAGTAGTGTCTCTAGTAACACAGATTGTGGCTATGCCAAGTCTAGCTGTTGGCCCAAATGGAACTAAGACTGTGGCTTCCATGCCAAGTCTAGCTACTGGTCCAACTATGACAGTCCCGATTAATCATGGAGAAAAGCTGGAGAAGTTCAACGGTTCGAATTTCAAGAGGTGGCAACAAAAAATGTTGTTTTACTTGCGAGATTCTTGACTGAGAATGTTCCAGTGCTCCAAGAGGGTCAAGGAGACATTCAAGCAATCGGTCACGATGGATGCTTGGAAGCATTCGATTTCTTGTCTTTGAAATTATGTTATGAACGGTTTGGCCGATTCATTGTATAATGTGTGTCTTGTCTGATAAAAGCGGCTAAGGAATTATGTGAGTCTTTGGACAAAAGTACAAAAGCTGAAGATCTTAGGGGCAAGAAGTTTCTTGTTGGCCACTTCTTGGAATACAAAATGGTGGACTCCAAATCAGAATCACCAAGTACAAGAACTACAAGTGATCTTGCATGAAATTCATTCCGAGGAATGGTTGTGAATGAATCCTTCCAAGTGGCATGTATAATTGGAAAACTACCTCCTGCGGTTTCAAAACTACCTAAAGCACAAGCGAAAGGAAATGAACGTTGAGGAACTAATTGTAAGACTTGAATTGAAGAAGACAACAAAAGTTACGAAAGAGGTTCAATCCGGTTGTGCTAAAGCCAATGTTGTGGAGCATGGTCAAAGCTCCAAGACCTACAAGAACAAGTATGGGCCATCTGGTGGAAAAGGGCCCAAGTTGGGACCTAAAGGTGGAATTTCTAAATAGAAGTTTCCTTGAAAATGCTTCAATTGTGACAAGATTGGTCACAAGTCTCTGAGTGCCGTTTGTTGAAGAAGAAAAAGAAGCAAACATGGTTGAAGATACATCATCATGAACCTTGCAATGTCATTTAAAGTGAACTCGTGGGTTCAAACCGAGAGAATGGTGGATGACACCGGTGCCACCCGACATGTTTGCTCCAAAAAGGAGTTGTTTAGCGGTTTTGAAGAAGTAGATGGAGAAAAGCTGTATATGGGAAATTCAGCAACCTCTAAAATCAAGGGCCATGGAAAGGTGGTTTTAAAGATGACGTCTGGAAAAGAGCTGACTCTAAACAACGTGCTCTATGTGCTAGAAATTTCGCAAGAATTTGGTGTCTAGTTCGCTGTTGAACAAACATGCATTTCATATAGTGTTTGAGTCAGACAAAGTTATTTTGTCTAAGTCTGGAATGTTTGTAGGAAAGGGTTATGTAAGTGATGGGCTCTTTAAGCTCAATGTTGGCTATTAAGCCAAAAATGAATAAAATGAAAAACTCTTCCGTTTACTTGCTTGAGTCTTCCAATTTGTGGCATGGTAGACTAGGACATGTTAATTATGATACTTTACGTAGACTAATTAACTTGAATTGCATACCTACATTCCAAATTGATAATAAACATAAGTGTGAAACTTGTGTTGAGGCAAAATAGACAAGGTCATCATTTCAATCTATTGAAAGAAAAACTGAACCACTTGATTTAATTCACACCCATGTATGTGATTTAAAATCTGTACCAACAAGGGGAGGCAACAAATATTTTATTACTTTTATTGACGATAGCACAAAATATTGTTTTGTGTATTTGCTTAAAAGTAAAGACGCAGCAATAGCGAAATTTGTTCTCTATAAGAATGAAATCGAAAATCAACTCAATAAGAAGATCAAAGTGTTGAGAAGTGATAGAGGTGGTGAATATGAATCACCATTTGCTGAATTCTGTGCACAACACAGAATTAAACATGAAACAACAGCACCTTATTTACCTCAGCAAAATGGTGTTACTGAACGAAAAAATAGAACATTGAAAGAAATGATGAATGCAATGTTGTTAAGTTCTGGATTACCTCAGAACATGTGGGGAAAAGCTGTGTTATCAGTTAATTACCTTGTAAATAAGGTGCCCTGGAAGAAAGAAGATAAGAGCCCCTACGAGTTACTGAAAGGAAGAAAGGTGTCTTGCCAAAGTGTCGGTACCTACACCAAAGAAGGTGAAAATATGACCAAAAATTGTTAATTGTATATTTATCGGATATGCACATAACAATAGTGCTTATCGATTTCTTGTGTATGATTCAAAAATTTCTGATATACACAAAAATACGATAATGGAATTAAGAAATGCATCATTCTTTGAACATGTATTTCCATACAAGTCCAAAGAAGAAGCGAGCTTTTCTAAACAGACATATGAGACTATGATTGAGAATAGTCAGGACCAAGAAATAGAAGAGGAAGTTGAGATTGAACCAAGACGTAGTAAACGAGAAAGGACACAAAAATCTTGTGGTCCTGATTTTCTGACTTATATGCTAGAAACTGAACCTCAAAGCTTCAAAAAAGCTGTAAACTCTTCAGAAGGACCTCAATGGAAAGAGGTCATTAAAAATGAAATAGATTCTTTTTTGCAAAATCATACATGGGAGTGGTGGATCTTCCCAGGAAGCAAACCACTAGGTCGCAAATGGATTTTAAAAGAAAAATGAAAGCGAGATGGAACTATTGATAAGTACAAGGCCGCACTTGTAATTAAAGGTTACAAGCAACGAGAAGGCCTTGACTACTTTGACACTTATTCTCCAATGAATTGAGAATAACTTCCATTCGGATGGTATTAGCGATTACAGCTTTGTACAATCTCGAAGTACATCAAATGGATGTCAAAACTGCTTTTCTAAATAGAGATTTAGAAAAAGAAATTTACATGGAACAACCTGAGGGGTTTTCTGCACCAGGACAAGAAAACAAGGTGTGTAAATTGGTGAAGTCATTATATGGCTTAAAACAAGCACCAAAATAGTGGCATGCAAAATTTGATAATGCCATGATAGAAAGTGGATTTAAAATCAATGAATGTGACAAATGCGTTTACATCAAAGACACAGAACATGGTTATGTCATTTTATGTCTTTATGTTGACGACATGCTCATCGTTGGTAGCAACGATAAGATGATTAAATCTACTAAAAATATGTTGAATTCAAAATTTGACATGAAGGATATGGATTTAGCTGATGTGATTCTTGGAGTTAAAATTTTAAGAACATCAGATGGACTCGTTCTAAGTCAGTCACATTATGTGAAAATTTTTTTGGAAAAATTCAATAATGATGATACTGGTGTTGCTAGAACACCAATAGATACAAGTCAACATCTATCGAAAAATAGAGGCAATGGTATTTCTCAAGTTGAGTACTCTAGAATAATCTGAAGTCTTATGTACTTAATGAGTTGTATAAGACCAGATATAGCTTACGCAATTAGCAAGTTGAGTAGATATACCAGTAATCCAGAGTCTAACCACTGGAATGGAATAGTAAGAGTACTGAGATACTTGAGATATACTCGTGATTATGGACTGCACTATACCAGATTTCCTGCAGTTATTGAAAGATATACCGACGCTAATTGGATATCTGATAATAAGGACTCAAAGTCTACCAGTGGATTTGTATTCACTTTGGGAAGTGCAGCGATATCGTGGAAATCTTCTAAACAAACAGTTATTGCGAGATCTACCATGGAATCCGAGTTTATAGCTCTGGATAAATGTGGTAAAGATGCTAAATGGCTACGCAATTTCTTAGAGCATATTCCAAGATGGTCAAAACCTGTGCTAGCAATTTGCATACATTGTGATAGTCAATCTGCGATTGGAAGGGCACAAAGCAACATGTATAATGGTAAGTCTAGACATAATACCATAAGACAGTTACTCTCAACTGGAGTTATTTCTATTGACTATGTAAAGTCTAAAGATAACATTGCAGATCCGCTAACCAAAGGGTTAAATAGAGAGTTAGTTGCAAATTCATCTAGAGGAATGGGACTTAAGCCTCTGAAAGAATAAGTTATTGTAATGGAAACTCAACCTAACTGACTGGAGATCTCAAGATCTAGGTTCAATGGAAAAACCTAATTACAAATACTTAATAGGATCATTGTAGGGGTTAACTTCTGTCCATTCCCGTAATAACAGTGATGCCCGTGGAAAGAGGATAAGCAATAGGATTTTAATGATTCTTATGCGTCGAACCGAGCGAGTAATGCGGGTTACTCTTAATTAAGAAATCACCTATGTGAGAGAGAAGTGGGTCAATTTGTTTCAAGGGAATTGTGAAGCTCAATTCTTAATAACTCTCATCGAACCGTGCATATGTTCATGGCCACAAACGAACATACCAATGAGAACTCGAAATGTGTTAGGAAGAATCCTGTGTGGTACATCATCGTTTACACAAAAGGCAGAATAGTTCAAAGACATCGTGTCTACTAATCAGCTAGTAAAGTAAATGTACTTTAACAAGGGAAGATTCAAAGGTAACTCCTACCTAACCTATGCAGGTTTCAACTATGGAACTTTATCACCAAGTATTTCGTGTCTCTGTCAATTTTCATTCATGTGGGGGATTGTTGGAAAATATATTGGTGGCAAATAGATTTTCACTAATGAATGTGAAATTGAATCCCACATTGCTTGAGAATTGGGATTGGGAGAAGAGCCTTAAAAGGGATTACAATCCCACATTGATTAGAAATGGAAAAGTGGGAATTTATAGAGACTATAAATACTAGTTCCATCCCACATTAGAAAATGGATAAAATATGGAAATGTGTGGAAAATTTAGTTGTCCCACATCGGATAAAAATAAGATTGTGGACCAATTTATATATAGTTTCCAAATTGTAAAGTGTAACAATTTGTTGCATAGAGACTCCTCCATGGCCTACGCGCCCACAGGGGGGTTGCAAATCTTGGACTGACTTGGCCTTCGAACCTTGAACTTGTGTGCGGGCGCGACCTGCGCACACGAATGTCGGACCAAATGAACCAAAAATTGGCCACAAAGTACAAGCCACGTTTTGGAATTGTGTTTTACATTTTTTTCATTTAAAATCGTAATTCCAAAACTGATATCCATTTATTTTGTAACTCCAAAACGTCTGGAGTAAAGGCAGTCTGTATTGAATGCATAAGGCTCCTCCTTGCCTATATATACAGCAACAATCTTCAGTCTAAAACACAACAATTCTTACTCCAGAAATCTCTCTGCATTCTCATTCCTGTCTACCTCCAGTCGTTTGGTGATTCTGTTCTGGCACATTCTCAATTCGACTGCTCAATTGCAGTTCAAGCCGCTGTATCCTAGGGAAGCAAGCGCTCGAGTTACTTCGGTGAGGAGGCGAATATTGCTTTAAGGACATTGTGTTGAACACAGGCCCCGGCTCCAAGGCATTGATTTTATTTGCCTATCCAACGCTGTTAATTTTACTGCTTAAGCTTACTGCAAATCTGCTTAAGGACACTGCTTTGTTTAGTTCACTGTTTAACAAATTACAGTAAAACTTACAACTTTGACTTGAGAGTATTTAATGGAAAATAAGATTTTCTTATTTGGCAACAAAAGATGATGGGTATACTTGTACAACAAAAGATTTCTAAAGCTATTGATGACACTTTTACTGCATCGTTCGGTAGTGCTGTTTTTTCTTATTAGAGCGATGGAAAATTTGAACCTAGAGTTAGAAAATGTGTTTTTGTAGGATAACCGAAGAAAGTTAAGAGATATAAGTTATATGATAGAAGTCAAAAGGGTGTGGCGATACAAAAAAGAATTTTAGTGGCAATATAACCACATATACACATTCTCTTAATTGTTCTCAAACTTGCTTGCCAACTTGATTACATATGAAACTCTCTCCTATTTATACTTCCACCCCATTTAAATAGAAGGTGGAGATATACTTAACTCTGTGGTTGCTATCCATTATCTAGATTATTCTATGTTATACTTACAGATAATGTTCTAGCAAGTTTGTCAGTGCAGATTTCTAGACAACTATTAAGT
Source organism: Forsythia suspensa (assembly GCA_023638005.1). NCBI lineage: Eukaryota > Viridiplantae > Streptophyta > Magnoliopsida > Lamiales > Oleaceae > Forsythia > Forsythia suspensa. The sequence continues at coordinate 35,763,716 of CM042666.1, forward strand.
TTCTTATATCTTCTTAAATAGAATATTCAACAACATATTATATAACGTTCTTTCAAGTTTTCCAATATAATACTCTAAATTTTACTCTTTCCTCTCCATGTCTTTTAGAGTCTTCCACAAATCTTATCAAAGTTCCACCAAATGTACAGGTTGCCTACGTGCACCTTCCACCAACCTTAGCATCTGGTTGTGTCCCTATTTTGTCCTTTTTGTGTCTTGAATGCTTCGTATTGGCTATGCAACACTTAGCATTTGGCACCTTGCCCCGCTTGTCTACGACACTGTCCCTTGCTCTCACCTTTTATATCCTTCGATGCAAGTATCCACTGCAATTAATTGTAGGTCTTCGACTGTGACACGACTAGAGCACGACTTTAGGCCATGTAGAAAATTAAGGCTTGATTAAGAAAATTTGATTTTTACTTGAAGAACAAAATTCAATTCTTTTTAATTCAATTAAATTGGTATTTGAAAGTTAAAGGTGCTCAAAGTTTCCAAAGTGAATACACATTTAGAATGAAGAAAAATAAAGAGGAAAAAGAAAAAAAAAATCTCTAGTGTTTCAGTGGTCTTTAAACAAGACGTATGTCATTGTTAACATCTTTGAGTGGTGGATAAAAATCGGATAAAAATCACCCATCGTGATGGGCAGGATAAAAATCACCCACCGCTGACGTGGAGGGGGACACATCAGCCGACTGGGAAGGACAAAAATAAATGGGTCAGGCCATTCCTTACAAAATCCGGTTAATTCCTTTGCACAAAAATCTCTCGTCTCTCTCTCTCTCTCCCAATCCGCAGTCCACAGCCGTCACCATCTCGTCGGCTAATTTCAGATGTTTTTTTCCGAAAAACTTCTCACCTGCCCATCGCATTTCAATTTAAAATATTCAGCCAAACCAATGCACACCAATGCACTGCATTGAAGTCCCCGTTAAAGCACGAGATACCACCCCTTCCTGTAAATGCAGAGAGAATTGAGAAGTAAAAAAGTGGGTGTATAAATAATAGCACCACCCGGCAGTTGGATCTTCTTCAGTGTAGATTTGGTCAACCAAAAAATCCAATTTCTAGTTGAAAAATGTTTGCAGCAGAAAATGATTTAAAGCGAGACCCAAGATGGAAGGGCATTTCTGATGCCACTAGAGTTGTTCCCCACTTCCCAAAGCCAGGTACACTATTTTTACATAGATGTATGTATATGATTTTCCTTTTTTGGGTAATGAACACAAATTTTGTAGGCATTTTTTGATGTAATTATTTGAAGAAAATGGATATCTTTGTTGATCGTTACATGGATATGGATATCTCTATTGTTGCTGGTGGAGGAGTAGTGCTCATGCCGGTCAGAAGGTCGCCAGAAAAAGCATATGAAATTAATCGACAAGACGGTGGCGGATGCGGACTGCTGATTGGGAGAGAGAGACGAGGGATTTTTGTACAAAGGAATGAACCAGATTTTGTAAGGAATGGGCTGACCCATTTATTTTTGTCCTTCCCAGCCGGCTGATGTGTCTTCCTCCACGTCAGCGGTGGATTATTTTTATCCTGCCCATGATGGGCAGGAGATCACCACTCTAACATCTTTTTGAACAAGACACGAATCATTAATAACTTCAAGAAAGAAATGACACTGTACCATTAACTCTTTGCACTCAAGAAAGAAAATAAGAATCAAAATACCATACCATGAGAATATCAAGGTTACTTTGTAGTAGTTTACAAACAATTTTATTCAATTTTACTATTAATTTGGATGGGGCTCTATATGCAAACTTACTAGTCCATCTTGGTACTAAAATATGGTGAGAGAGTGAGAGCTTGAACTCAGTCCTTTCTAACTTAATGTAGATTCAACATCAAAGTAAATGTTAAACACATAGTAAAATATCAATTTCATGTATTATGAAGAACAAAGAAACAATTATGAAAGGAAAAAGGAACCAACATGAAAACGTGAAATGCATGCATGTCAAATTTTTGCAATAATCGAAAGCCTGATAAGATAGAGGTAGAACAATGCACGAGTCGAATATAAGTGTCAAATGCTACTGAAGAAATATGAAAGAGATGAAGAAATATAAAAGAGAATATGTGTGGAGAAATAATTCTCTATATTGATTCAATTGAATGAATAATTGAATATTACAAGAGTACAATGTATATATACTGGCAAGAAGAGAATCTATCTAAATATAGAAATATTACATAAATGATATCTTACTATAAATACAATTATACCAACAAGGTAAATATCAAATATGGTAAGTGAATATTTGTTAATACTCCCCCTCAAGTTGGAGCATATATGTCAAAAGTGCCTAACTTGCGAGTGAGACTGTGAAATGCCTCCTTGCCTAGTGCTTTAGTAAATAAATATGCGATCTGATTATTGCTTGGGACATAGGTAGTCTTGATCTCTCCCTTAACGATTTGTTCACGAACAATATGACAATCTATTTCAATGTGCTTTGTCCTCTCATGATATACTGGATTAGCAGCGATATGTATTGTTGCTTGATTGTCACAATATAAGGTTGCTGCTTGTGGGTGATCCACACATAAGTCTGTCAGCAACTGTCTCAACTACGTAAGCTCACAAGTAATGGAAGCCATTGCCCTATATTATGCTTCTGCTGAAGATTTGGACACAGTCGTTTGCTTCTTACTTCTCCATGATATAAGTGCATTTCCCAAGAATACACAATATCCTGTAACTGACCGTCGTGTAGTAATATCTCCAGTCCAATCTGCATCATAAAATCCTGCCAGTTGCAATTTTTCACTTGATAGGAAATATAATCCTCGTCTTGATGCTCCTTTCAAGTATCGGAGCAATCGGTGAACTGCATCAAGATGGGGTTGTCTAGGTGCATGCATGAACTGACTGAGTGTATTGACCGAATATGAGATTTTCGGTTTAGTAATGGTGAGATATGAGCTTCCCTACCAACCGTCGATAATATGTGGGATCTTTCAACAATTTTCTATCTGTCGAATTAAATTTTGATGACTGCTCCATGGAAAATGCTGCAGGTTTTGCTCCAAGTAATTCGGCCTCTTGAAGAATGTCAAGAGTATACTTCCTTTGATTTATCGAGATCCCTGATTTCGAGCGAGCAAGTTCTACTCCAAGAAAGTATTTTAATGTGCCAAGGTCCTTCAACTTGAATTGAGATGCAAGAAACGTCTTCGTGGAAGAAATCTCTTCTTTATCGTTTCCTGTGATAATCATATTATCCACATATAATAGAACAGCTGTAAATGAATCACCACTGACCTTGGTAAAGAGTGAATAATCTACATGTGACTGTTTGAACCCAAACTGAATAACAGCAGATACAAATTTTTGAAACCAAGAACGAGATGTCTGTTTCAATCCATATAGAGATTTATGAAATCGACATACAACTAGTGTCTCCCCCTGTCGACGAAATCCAGGTGGAGGAGTCATATAGACTTCTTCATCAAGGGCACCATGAAGAAAGGCATTGTGTACATCCATCTGATGAAGCGTCCAGTTGCGAATAGAGGCGACAGCAAGTAAGCATCTTACTGTTGTTAACTTTGCAACTGGAGCGAAAGTTTCATTATAATCAATCTCTTCTCGTTGTGTAAACCCTTTGCCACCAGCCGTGCTTTGTAACGTTCAACAGTACCGTTAGAATTAAATTTGACCTTAAACACCTACTCACAACTAATAGGATGAGAACTTGGAGGAAGTGGGACAAGGGACCAAGTGCTGTTTTCTTCCAATGCACGAATTTCATCATTCATAGCAGCTACCTACTTAGGATCTTGACATGCTGCCTCATATGTTGCTGGCTCAACGATATGAGAAATATTGTATGTAAAAGTACGATGAATAGAAGAAAGATTGCTATATGATACATACCTTGATATATGATGTCGAGTGCTGGATTTGACCGGAAGGGACCCGGTTTGAGTAGGCAGAGCATGATTGATATAGTAATCTTTTAGGTAAATTGGGGTTTGGATTGACCTTGTGGATCGTCGAATGTGGTCATTTGGGACGATGTGGGGTTGTTCCGGCTCAATCGGTCGACCGGTTGGTTAAGGTGGTTGACCGGTTGAGCTCTCTGTTGAAACGGATGAGTGATCCGATCGATCAGTTGAGCTCTCTATTGAAACGGATGAGTGATCCGGTCGACTGGTTGAAACGGATGAAGAAACTGGTCGACCGTTTGAGCTCTCTGTTAGAACGGATGATGGAATCGGTCGACCATTTGAACAGTGTGCGGGAATCTCAGGCAATGAATCTGTTTCTGCTATATGTTGGTCATCAGGGTAAGGTAAATGTCGCATGTCAACATCTAGAGGCATAGATTGTGGTAATGGGATGGAGTTGGTGTGTTCATTTGGCTAGGATGCGTATGGAAATATGGTTTCATGGAACACGACGTCCCGGGACACCACTAGTTTTCTATCGGTGAGATCATATAAAAGGTATCCTTTTTGTCCTAAGGAGTATCCAAGAAACACACACCGTTTGGCCCGTGTGTCAAATTTATGGCTGGGTTTAAGGTTGGTGGCAAAACATAGGCAACCATAGACACGCAAATGAGAATAAGGTGGTAATTTCTTGTGCAATCTTTCGTATGGTGTTTTGTGTGAAAGCAATGGAGAAGGTATCCAGTTGATAAGATAACAAGCCATTTTGATATGTTCCTCCCAAAATTTTAATGGAAGGTTAGCTTGAAATCCAATGGCACGGGCTATATTAAGGAGATGATGGTGTTTTCTCTCTACTACTCCATTTTGTTGAGGGGTATAGGGACATGACCTATGAAAATTGGTGCCATTTTGATCTAAAAATGTTTGCAAGGATAAAAACTCTTGGCCATTATCAGATCTTAGGGCTTTTATAGTCAGGTTGTATTGTGTTTTAACCCAAACAAAGAAATTCTTAATTATGCTTTGAGTTTCAAACTTGTGACGCATGAGGTGTACCCAAGTATAACGAGAAAAATCATCGACAATGATAAGGAAATATCTAGCACCAGAATAAGAATAAATTCTATGAGGTCCCTAAATATCACAATGAATCTGATCAAATGGTTTATTGCTAGAAATTTGACTAACCTTAAAGGGTAGTCTAGATTGTTTAGCCAAATGACAAACATCACAAATATCGTGGGAATCAAAATTAATATCTGAAATACTTTGTGCTAGGAATTGAAGAGGTGAGGCGGAAGGGTGCCCAAGACGTTTATGCCATAGGTTGGTGGATCCACTGGTAGTATGATGTATTTGTGATTTTTTTGAAAGGTAATATAGACCGTTACTCTGCCTTCCCAAGCCAATTGTCTTCTTCGTAGTCAAATCCTTCATGACACAAAATCGTGGTAAAATATCACATAGCAACCTAATCCTCCGTAAGTTTACTCATAGATAATAGATTAACTTTGAAGTTGGGAACATAAAGCACATTATCAATAAATATATTATTCCCCAAGTCAATCGCACCAATAGATTTAATAAGAGCATGACCCCATCCCAGAATTAAACAGTTTTGTGCTTTGGCATGGATTTATTCTCAACGATCCCATCCTTCACACACATGGTCGGTGGCCCCACTATCAATAATCCATGAATTACTCAAAGAAGTAGTAGAAGAATTGATACCGGTATGTTAACATAAGACTTATCATTACCCGTGTTGTTGTTCAAAAGTGTCATGATCTCGCTCAGATTCCTTGGTCGCGAGCGTTCTTCCTTCCTTTGGGTTAAGTATAGAAGCGCTAACAGTGTTTGTGAAGCGTTTGTTTCGTGGCTTCACATCCTTCCCATGAAATTTGTGCCATAGAGGGAAGTCGTGTATGAAATAACAGGTATCAACAATGTGGCCAGTCATCCTACAGTGGGTGCACTGTCGCTGTCTAGTTTCTGTCGAAACGGTCGACCGGTAAGATGAAACGTTCGATCGGTTCGGCCGATCTTCACTTTTTCGGTTCGATCTCCAATTGATTGAATGTTGTCCTGGTGCTTTGATCTTCTCATCAAGTGGTTTAGAAACGGGGATTAAGCCGGGATGATCGGATTGTTTGTAGAGCCATGGGATCAGATTGGGCAATCGTCGCTTCTATGATTTTTCTATCATCGTTTGTGACAAACATTGTTGCTCAGAATCGTCGATTTGATACCATGAAGAAATATGAAAGAGATGAAGAAATATAAAAGAGAATATGTGTGGAGAAATAATTCTCTATATTGATTCAATTGAATGAATAATTGAATATTACAAGAGTACAATGTATATATACTGGCAATAAGGGAATTTACTTAAATATAGAAATATTACATATATGATATCTTACTATAAATACAATTATACCAACAAGGTAAATATCAAATATGGTAAGTGAATATTTGTTAATAGCTACAATTTCTATGATCTCCTAGTTATATCTAGAATGTGTAAGGAATTATAGCCTTGACATGTGTGGGAAAGTCTTCAAACTTAGACTGATACCATTTTCTGGTGGCATAACTCCTTCCCATCAAGTAGAAAGCACTTCCTAGTGCAAAGCAAAATGGATATAATGTTTGGGAAATGCATGAAATTCCCAAAAACCCAATTATCTCAAAAAGATAGTGTGGACATATGACCAAACTAAAGAGGCCACCTTGGGGTATTTTGTAATTTTTGTCACCCTTAATCCTCAGTTTTGATAGAAGGTAATGGTGGTAGAAATTGCCACCAATTCCCACCAAAAACAATAGAGCTCCAAAATACTTAAGGTCTGTTTGGGGTTCTGGAAATCCTTGGATCAGATAATGAGAATAAGTCATTATTGTTGAGCAAATTAAGTAACTGAGAGATATTGCAATTGCAGCTTCAGTGTCCATCCACGCACTATATTTGTGAACAAACAACACCTACGAACCAAATTAAAGAATAAAATGAATAAGCTCATAATTCTTTAAACGAATTGAAAACTTTTAACTTACGCGCCACTTCTATATATGTACCATTAGCATGTTTGGAGTACTTATAAGTACTTATAAGTTGATCAAACATCATTTTTATCTACACATTCCGTAACTCGCTGCTAATTATAATCTACACAAAACTTTAAACTTCATCTTTGTTGTTTCAAAAGCTTCGATCTTTGCTTAATCTTTCAATATGTATTGTAATAGGTAGAAGAAATTTGCGAAAAATAATTCATATATTTGACCTTAAGTACTATTAAAAATAAGATTTAACTTGTTACTATAATTTTCTAAATAGATAATTCTTGAATTTAATTATTAGTTGGTATCAAAATTTGCATGTTGTACATGGTTGCCTTGCACTATTTATTTTAAAAGAATCGAGAAATTCAGATACGATATCTTTCTTAAAACTACACGCACATGCGCACACACATATAACGTTTAAAGCGTACATTTTTGACATATAATATTATATTAAAGTTAAGGGTAATTTGCTCTTTTGGTCCTCAACATTTTTAATTTATAACAAATCTACCCATAACCTTTTTTTAGCACCAGACATCTCCAACTTTTCAATTTTTTATAAATCACGTCCCCATTTACATATTTTGACGATTTTTCCATTCTCTTTAAATAAATAAAAATAAAAATAAGCTAAAAACAACAAAAAATTAAAATAAAATTATAAATGAAGTCCCATAACTTTTAAAAAATATAAAAGAACACCATCTTCCCCAAAAATCCACCTCACCCCACCTCTCTCTCTCTCTCTCTCTCTCTCTCTCTCTCTCTCTAGAATTCATTTTTAAAAAAAAGTTATGAGACTTCATTTGCAATTTATTTTAGCTTATTTTTATTTTTGTTTATTTAAAAAAGAGGGTAAATCCGTCAAAATATATCAATGGGGACGTGATTTGCAAAAAAATTGGACATGATTTGTAAAAAATTGAAAGGTTGGGGATGTCTAGTGCTAAAAAAAGATTAGGGGTAGATTTGTTACAAATTGGAAATGTTGGGGACCAAAAGTGCAAATTATCCTAAAGTTAATTAAGCAATAAAATAAATAAAATTTAATTTCTTTTCATTTTTAAATTCTATCTAATCCCGTCTATTCCACTTTTCTAAATATATAACAATAAAATTTTGAAGGTAAACACATCACATTGGCCAATGTGTCTATCAATACACATGCGAGGTTGTGATTTTAAATGTATGGTCCCATTTAATGCATTACATGCTTCACATCTGTTACTTTCTAAATTATTTGATTCTTATCAATTGTAATCTTATCGTTAATAATTAATTATAATTGCAATTAAGTTATCAATTATATAAAACATTTTTCTTATCTGATCTCAATGCATTTCTTGTGTTACAAGTCTATATTGAAAAGAGAAAATTGCAATTATAATTAATTGTAAAATCTCATATTGATTAAACATAAAAATAATAATCAAAGTTTGATCTACTTTTAAAATGGAATCTCAAGATTTCATATGATATCAATAGCCATAAACCAAAAGAAGAGATATTGCTTTAAAGTTCAAACAAATAGTGACGTTCTTAGGTTAAGGTTCTAAGACGAATCAATGCCTTTCAAAAATATGTTAAAGTTAAAATCTCACTATGCTTAGAAATTAAAAAGAATATATAACAAATATATAACAGGTTGGATAGCTTTTCTTAAAAAAATAACATTTAAAAAAAAAAAAAATAGAACTCGTTGAACAAGATTTAACTCGTCATGTTGAATCCTTTTGCATAAACATTGGACATTTTGGATATTATTTTGTAACTGCGAGTGTGTATGGGTATGAGAGGCTTGGGGGTTCAGAAAAATGGAATAAATTCCTATTGGAGCTATTTCCTTCTCATCTCCTTGGGCGTACTCCAAAAAAAGAGTTCGAGGAGATGACTAGAAAATTGAGTATTTCCCTCCCTTCAAGCGCAGGGTCCCTTAAGAGAACAAAGCTGGTATCGACTAACAATCATAGGTTAGAGGAGAGGGGGGGGTATAAGTGAGAGTAGTACCTCAAAGACCCTCTTGAAGAAATGAATGGTGATGGCCGAACGGAACAAATTGAATCTAAAATCCTCAGCTGGTACAAGTATAAATGAGGCAACACCAACAAGAAATGCAGGACTATACCCTAAAATCATGCCGGTTTTACTCGAGATTTTGGCCTTGTTATCAACAGAAATTTTGTCAACTCCGAAATTCCATAATTTAGAATACTGCATGTGCTTCCCTTTGATTTCCATCAACCCTAAAATGCCCATCGACACTAAACTTATAATGGACATGGCTGTCACAAATAAATTTGGGGACGGATATATGAATTTTGTAAGTGCAGATAAAACCATCTTCACAAGATTTCTGAAGCAGCGGTGGCAGTGTGTCACAAAGAAATACAAATAGATAAATAGTTGATGACTTTTTTTGGATGGAATAGAAGTTGTAGGGTGCTATATATCCTAATCTTATCCTATCCTATCATATCCTATCCTATCCTATCCTAATCCTAACAATATATAAGAGTTGGTTGCCATTTTTACTGTTCACGCGACGCCCAAAACGGCGCCGTTTCGGTAAGTAAAATTGGTCCCTCCAGAACGACGTCATTTCAGGATATATATAAATACCATATTTGTGTTGATTTCTCCTGTCCACAGCGTGCAAACCCTAAAACGGCGCTTGGTTGGCATTCGGTTTCATTCGGATCCACTAGAAATCAGGAATTTCAACCATTCGTTGGACTTAGATCCATATGAAATCTTCAATATCTCGTTGTTCTGTCATTTGGTTTCATTCAGATCGAAACACGGTATTGTTTTTTTTTTTTTTTGGGTTTCTTGATTTTTGGTTTTAATTCAACAAAGAAGTTCCAAATATCCCAGAAATTTGTAGATCTGTAATTCGTAGTTCGTTTGGCAGATTCGAAGCTTTCTAGACTCATGGATTTCATGTATTTGTGTTCTGCGTATATGGCTGCCCTAATCTGACCATTGAGGTATGTTTGGTTATAATTTGTTTCCCTTGTTTTTGGTTTATTGGAGTTGTACACATATAGTTGGATAATCGAATATAATTTATAAATTTCTGCGGTGAAATACCTTCGTAAAATTGTAATGTGTTGAAGAACAATGTAACCTCTTTTACACACGAAAAATTAATTGAATTTATTTATTTATTTTTTTGACAAAAGAAAAACGTGATGAAAAATAGAGAAAAAAACTACCTGGGTCTGCCTATTAAGGGAGTTTTGAGATAAGGTCGCGGGCTGGATTTTGGGAGCTTCCGCCATTGGAGCTTCTTCTCCTTCTTAGGCTATTGAGATTCAAAGAGTCCTCCTTTTCTTTTAATTTCTATTTTCCGCTTCTTCTCCTTCTTAGGCTATTGAGATTCAAAGAGTCCTCCTTTTCTTTTAATTTCTATTTTCCTGTGTGTATATATATCCTTATCTTAATCCTAATCCTATCTTATCATATCCTAATCCTAACAATCTATAAGAGTTTGTTGCCATTTTTACTATTCACGCGACGCCCCAAACCCCAAACGGCACCATTTCAGTAAGTTAAGAAGGCAATTTTTTTTTTTTTAAATTGGTCTCCCCAGAACATGTAAAATATGTGAACATTAATTGTGGAATTTGAGATATAAAAATAGTAAATCAGAAAAATAAGTTGGTGAGAATGAGTTAACGGACCAAAAGCCCCTGAAAAACTCTAGCCTCCTAGCACTACCCAGTCATATTCCAAAGCCCAACTAATCTAAAAAATAACCTCAATTTCTGAAATTATTGGGAAGATAATGGTCACTTAAGTTGGATTATATTGTCCTGGATATATGCTGGTTTGTTTGAGAAGTACTCTTTTAGCAATTGTGGAAGAGAAATTGCACTTTTTGACATTCTTAACTATGTCGAGTTGAGCATTGTCTAGAAAATCTCTCTCTCTCTCTCTCTCTCTCTCTCTCTCTCTCTCTGTGTGTGTGTGTGTGTGTGTGTGTTGTGGGGTGGGAGAACGGGAATGGGGACTTGGATTAGGAACATCCATTAGGGGTGTGTGTGTATAATCTGTTATATTAGTTTAGAAGTTGAGAGAAAAATAGTCTTGGAAAAATTATTTTATCAATCTGGAAAAGGCAAATGACATTTACAATCCCTTGACATTTTGAGGATTCTTTGCATTTTGGTTCCATGCCATGAAAATCTTGATACATCTCTAATAATACAAAGCTGTCCACACAAGTATAAATCACTAAAATCCCAATTGGACGACAGAAACAATTTATCGCATTCCAAGGACAAAACTAAATTCATTTATTCAGTCTGCTTCTAAAATCTTATGTGCCTCTTTGATGTCCATACTGCATTAAATATACTGTTTTGCTTTGGCTATAAAACAGAGCAGCAATATTATCTGTGTAATCAACACCAATTTTCTGCATGCTACATGCATTAGAATTAACTGAATTTCTTTTCTAAAGGAATTGCAACTGAAAATTTTTATTCTCCTTTGAGGAATAGTTTAGTTTCGAAGAGCCCGATGGGAGTGTTTGTGGAAAAGTTGAGTGCTCAGGTTGCCCTGAGGGCTGAGCTCATAATTCCTTGTGGCAACAACACAGACAAGGTTCATATATGATGGGAGCTTTTCATTAGTATGATTTATGGGGATACTAATAAAATTATTTGATGGAGATTTTACTCAAGAATTGTCAAAAATTACACGAGTATTTTACACACACAAAATAAAAAGAAATAGTTTCTGATTTATTCTCCAAAGAGTGAAAAGTAGTCCTCTTTTGAAACTCTAACTTGATTCCCCCAAATCAAGTTAGAACATTCTAGAAAATGATGCGCTTTGAAAGAAGTGAAATGAAAATTTACACCTAACTGCCCTTAACTTTGTGCATAATTTGTGCTGCATGTAGATAATTTACAAGAAAACATTGTAGACACTTTGTACGCACTATGATTGTCTGTATTATTTAACTATAAAATAGATGTTGAAGAAGAAAAATAAATTTGAGCATGGGGGTTTGGGAGATACACTCCGACCAAAATGCAAAGAATTCAAGTAGACCAATTTAGTTTAGAAATGTAGTTTGCAAAATAATTTTTATTTACTTGTTCATACTTGCATCAATATTTACGCACAATGCATTTGCAGAAATGCAAGGACAAAAATGAAAATTTGGGGACAGATGTATCCTCCGTGGAGGATAACCAACTATTTTCGATGATATTCGAGAATGAAGTCAGTGAAGATGTACTTGCACATTGGAGTAAGTAGGACATTAGGTAAAATGATTTAAATGTACGGTTCTAACTCTTTGAATATAAGTTTTGTACTATTTTGTTTCTTCTTTGATTTCTTTGATTTCTGATGTTAAATTACTGGTATTCATTTAGTGTTTTATGTTTTTTTATTTGTAAAGAGCAGTTCAGGAACGGCATGGCGTGAGAGGCTTCGATGTTTAGTTGTGTTTGATAGGCTTCATGGAGATCCTGCTAAACCTTCCTCCACTCTCGTTGTTAAAAAGGTATACTCTAAAGAAAGTGCTCATATTCGAGAATTCTCTAATTTTTTTAGCTATTCTACTTTATAATAGATCGTTTGTAAATAACGAGGGCTCATATTGGAATGTTTACAAAATTGTTATTGGGGTCAATTTGAATTTTTCCAGTGGTTGTTAAGTATTTGAGTTTGACTATTAAATTTTGTATTTTGAAGATTTGATTACTGAATTGATTCTACACTCTAGTCCCATACAAGTTCGTCGATCCACGTAAATTTATATTTTTTCTCTACATGGCTTTTCTACGTTGTGGCAATTTTTCCCCTTTTTTGTGTTGTGGCATTTTTCCCCAGTATCAAACAAACGTTCGGATGAATTGATTTAAAACCAAATTGTTGTAATCTCTTTTTGCGGGTAGAAATGGAAATGTCTATTTGATAGTTTTTGCTTCCAAGACTGTTCATGTTTTTGTTTTTGGAAAATAGGGCAAATAAATGTATCTTTTGTTATTAGAAGTGAACCCGTAATGTTCAAAGCAGGAAACTTTGATTTCATACCGATTTCTTCTTATCTCCTGTCAGCTTTGCAAAAATATAAGCACAAACAATGTCCAAGATTCTGATGTTGGGCCTGTCTGAGTCTTGGAAGATACTCTAAATTATCTTCTTAACTTGTTGAAGAGTGATTGTCATTTCGAGGTGGTTCATCACTTCATCTTTGATAGGACAAGATCAATAAGGCATGATCTTCCCATGCAAAATGTTACCAGTGATCAATTGATACATATGTATGAAAGGATGGTATGCAATTACCTGAAATGTGGTTTAATGTAATATCTCCTCCCTAATTAAGTTGCCAATAAATTTTCTACTTATGACGTAGGTCACTTTTACCTAAACTAGAGTTGATCTTGGCAACCCAGATGTGAGCAGAGTTGTGCAAATTGTCAAGGTAAGAAAAAGAATTTCTTTGAAATTTGAACTGAATTATTAACATTTTCAATTTCTATGATGCGGATGTATATACGTTTTATTTATTTTAGTCGCCTCTTCTCAAGAATCCAGACTAATAACTACACTTTTGGACATACAATTTAATTGCACTAATAGCATAAAAGAATTACTATGAAAATTAAAAATCATCCTTCTTGCAATATTGTTTATTGGTTCTAAGTAGACTTATTTCAACTTCAACTAATACAAAAAAAGTATTAATTTTAAGTCTTGCTTCACTGATAAATAAATTTACCCATAAATAAACTTATTAGTCAAATTTGCTAGACTGAATATGCTTTCTCCTGTAGAACGCACGCTCTCTTGTAGAATGTATGCTTGACTGGAATTGTTGCGAAACACAAGGAATTGACCAGGTATAATTTCAGAGAGCTCACATCTCCAAAAGTAAATACAACAAACATATTTAAAGAAAGGTCGCTATTACTGATAATCTGAGAGAGCTCATTCTTGACAACTATTATAACACCCCACACCCGATTTTGAACCTAATTATAAGGATTAATAGTTAGAGGACCAATTTAAACGTTAACCCAATTATTGTTAGGGACCTTGCTACAATTCAAGATGTGGGATTGCATATTTTAGGAAATTAGTGATTCATTAATATACTTTTCATATTATTTAAATCTTTAAGAATGGAAGAATATATATATATTTCCATTATAATATTTTCCATATTTTTTTAAATCTTTAAGAATGGAAGAATATATATATATGGAAGAATATATATATATATTTCCATTATAATACTTTCCATATTTTTTTTTAAATCTTTAAAATGGAAGAATATATATATATATATATTTATTAATAATCACACGTTTTCCATAAATAAAAGATATACACATATTTTTGACTCTATTTAAAGATCTTCTCACTCTCACAAACCACACTCTCCACCATTAATAGTACACGAAATATTATTGAAGGATCGCACCACTATTCTCTACTCTTCTTACTCTTTTCTTATCATTTCCAAAGGTACGTAAGTTATGTCATGAAAATTTAGATCTTTGAATGTTATGAACATGGGTCCCATATGAATATGATATGATTATGATTATGATAAGGGGACCGGAGTTTAGTAGCGCTACACACAATAGATTTTACCACGAAGTTCGGTAAAAATCCTTGTGTCTCCATTACGTTATGAATTTAAGATTATTTATTGTATGTTTATTGGGATTTAGAAATGTTAACTATTATGTTCTATCCCTTTCAGGAAACTAGGGTTCGTGGAAGTTGAGGCGTGGGCATGGCTTGTGGTGGCAACAAATTTAGAATGTGTTAAATTATAATTTTTTGTTAAAAGTCTTCTAAATGTTAATTCGAAATTTGATAAATTTCGAATTTTATCTTTATTATTCTTAAATTGAAATTTCGATTAATATCTTGTTATCTAATAAATTTATTTCATAATTATGTCATAAAAATGTTCTTGGCACCCAACCAAATAAATTTTGGGGCGCCACAACTATCACTTTTAACTGATAATTTCTCTAATAGTAAAAGATAGGAAACCCCATTGGGCAAGGTCTATTGAGGAAATCATTCATTAATAGTAAGATATATAACTGATAGCTTTAAATACATCAGTTATTAATTATGAACTTCAAAAAATAAGTAAAGACAAATGGATACCAATTGATGGATGAGAATGTGTTCACTTTCGGTTTGATTCAATTTCTGTTGTTATGATGTTTTTATTTCTGATCATTAGTGTTCTCATCTTGGTTTGTTCATGGCATTACGCTGTATTTGCATCTTACTTGTGATTGTAAGTGGTTTCTGGATAGACTTTGACACTTTTTTTTTTTCGAACTTCTTCCCATTATATACTTCCCAGTAATATCTCATGTAATCAGTACTTGAAACTTGGCAATAAACATATTTAAAGAAATTTCGCTTTTAACTGATAATTTGAGAGAGCTCATTCGGACAACTGTCACTATTAACTAATAATAATTTCTCTAATCGTATAAGATAGAAAACCCCCTTGGGCATGGGTCACTTTTACCTGAACTAACTATTGAAGAAATCATTCATTAATAGTAAGATAGATAACTGATAGCTTTAAAGACTTCAATTATTAATTATGAATTTCAAAAAATAAATAAAGACAAATGGATACAAATTGATGGATGAGAATGTGTTCACTTTTGCTTTGATTCAATTTTTGTTGTTACGATGTGATCATTAGTGTTCTCATCTTGGTTTGTTCATAGCATTACGTTGTATTTCTATCTTACTTGTGATTGTAAGTGGTTTCTAGATGGACTTTGACACTTTTTTTTCAAACTTCTTTCCCATTATATACTTCCCAGTAACATCTCATGTAATCACTACTTGAAACTTGAATAATGTGCATGATTCTTGGATGTACACCTTCAGTGGCCTGATGATTTCTGTGATGTACACCTTCAAGATGAGTTTCTTCGGTCGTGTTGGTCTCTTGAAAATGATAGAAGATAGAAAAGGGACAAATTACTACAAAATAGCATGTTTGATTAATTTGCTTACTACGATCCCATGGTCTGTATTTCTTTCTTATTGCGGCAAAATGACAAAATTTGAATATGAACTCTAACCACATAACTTTCATGTAAAGGTACAATGATCGTGATCCTTTATCTGGGGATGATCAATCATATATGGTGGACAATGTGTTGAATTACCATCCGGATGAAACTGCAACGATTGGAGTTGGATTAAATTATATCATGGTATGCTAATTTGTTCTTCATTAATCAGTTAAATGTCCGTTGTCATAAAAAATGGACTTCCAAATTGGCATTTTACAAAAAATCCTGCGTAATTCATTGGCATTTTAGAGTATTCATTTCTGAGCAAACAATTGTAATAAATGAAGAAGATGGACTAGAAATAAGCTGCTTGGTTCACATGCGCAATCATCATTGATGCAAAGTAGAAGTTTTCTTTTGTGTCCTTGTCTATTGTACCGGGCTGCATTCACACATTTTTTCCATAAATGAAAATGTTCAGTCCTCTTTAATTGACTATCAATACAGGTATGTTCAGAACAATATGTTGTCTAGAAGAGTGCCATCCAGACTTCTCAAAAAGGCTCCTTTGAAGTGAGTACCTATAGTTTAACTTAGGACCATGAGACGATAAAAATCATTACTAATCTTGGAGCTGATTATATGCTTCCACCATATGATGTATTTTCTTCAACCATTGAAATTGTTTATATTCTGTATAGTTTGCTTCCTTTTGCACTCTATTTAAAGAGGAAGGAAACATATTTGCATATCCACTACATTAGGATGATATCATAATCGCGTAAGGGCCAGAAACTATGGATTTACTAGAGGTACATCAACTACGTTGGTTGCAACTTTAAGTCATGCGGAGAGAGGATATGTTACTGGTGTTCATGCAGATATTTTTTTTAGGTACGTACAAAAAATTCAACTTAATAAAATAGTTAAAGCTAACAGCTTCTTGTGCCAAATTTTAGGCATTAACCTGTTGCTACATAGAACAAAGTCCGTGAAACTTAATGAGCATGAATTTTTCTTACACTGCTTACATAGATGGATAAATGATTTACCTTAAAATCATACTACCTCCTCTCTTAGAAGTTCATGTTCGCATTTTACGTCTTACATTCTTTTTTCCTTGAGGACATATGCAACGTGGTCCAAAAAATTATACGAACATGCTTACCAATATTTTGTCCGTACGTCATTTTCATTCCGGCAACATTATCTGTTTTTTAACATTTGTAGTATAAAAGCTTTACATGTCATGATTAATTTATCACTATGATTAGTTTTATAAACATTTACTTAACTAATTTGCAATATGAACTACCAAAAATTAGGTTCATTGAATTTTTTTTTTCTTACACATATTTCTTAAATAAACTGATTATCTCTTTCTTTGATCGTAGTTGGAGAGGAAAAAGTACCTTCCAGCAATTAAACACATATAGACAAGATTTGATGTCGTTTTTTCTCCTATTTTTCTTGAATTGCTTTTACTCTCTCTCTCTCTCTAAGGGAGAGAAATCTCTTAGCCCCTTCATTTGAGGCATATAAATCAGTGTGTTTCTTCACAGACCCAAAGAGTACAAAAGGCTTGGTATTCTTATATGTACATTTTATGGGTTTTGTGGGTTTCTTGATGATTGCATTGAAAATTTTAGAGTAATTTTTTGGTTCTCTTTGAATGGGTTTTTTGAGAATATTTCTAGGTTCATAGTTGTATATTAAGCATTTTTTTCGCTCTCTTGGCTGATCTACGCATATGTCGGAACTTCAACTATATAATTCTACCCATTTTAACCTATTTTATGTCACTGAATCTTCGTTTTTTCCCTCAAATCGAATCTAGGTTTTTCTTTCTTTCTTTTCTATTTAAACGAATTTGTACTATAATTTTGTACCTTATTCTCTTATATATTGCAAAATTCAAGAATTTCTTGGATTGCTTTTACCCTCGTCTGACCCTAATTTTTGTTTGGATGCTCTAGATTAGATTTTTTCTTTTTATGTTTGGATTATGTATATTTTGATTTTTATCTCGTATATTTCTTTGTAGTGTCCCAATGATTTCGATGTTGCTTTCTGAATCGAAGGGAATGGACTATTTTTGTTAGTGTAGTAATGCAATTACTGCGGGATAGTAAAAAATATTAACTTTACTGCTTGATTATACCAAATTTAGTTTCTTGATTTCTTGTTGTTACCATCTTATCAGAAAGCAGTTTAAGATAAATGGAGGATGGAAGCAATTTTCACCGATGGGATGAATTAATACTCGATACACTGGTGCTAATATTCAAGAATCTCCCCCTTCGTGAGGTATCGACTGTAATACAAGTCATGGGGAAGGGGCAGTGATGAGGCCTTATTGTTGGCTGGAGATAGACATTGATGAATGGCATGCTCTCTTTTGGCTCAGTTTTTTTTTTTTGGCCCCAGTTTTTGTTGTTCTTGGCTGCAAATGTGGTCCATCTTGTGCAGTTGTGTTGGTTTTAGAAAGGTTCACAATATTGTCTACACCACATGAAAACTTTTACTAATTTTAGATTAGAATAAGAATTTCACTTGTACAATTCTCACAACATATTTTCCTTTCTTGTAATAGGTCAACCACATGAAGAATTCTAAGAACAATTTGTATATACACATGAAACATGTTGGACTTATTCTCAGTTATTGCAATCCTTCTTTTCCAAATTGTTTTTGCAACTCAATTGGTACTTAGTGTGTACATGTTGGTGGATTACTATGTTACTTAGTGCGTAGGTGTTGTAGTTATTTATTCTTCATTCATTCAACCTAACCTAATGAGTAATGACAACTACAAGTCTAATGACATCTACATAACGTGCACCGCACGTGCCATGACTAGTATATATATATATATATATATATATAGAGGCAAGAGGGGCATATAATTATTTAATTATGAGATCTCTTGTATGCTTGTGGAGCTAATTTTGACTATCTTAATAATAATTAATTAGTTGGCCTAGTTTGACTATCTTAATAATAATTAATTAGTTGGCCTAATTTGACTATCTTAATAATAATTAATTAGTTGTCCTAATTATTAAAAATTAGGATTGCATCTTAAAATATCAAGTTTGTAGTTCTTCAAACACTTATATACTAATCGATGTGTGATTTATCACTTAATATTCTCCGCAAGATGATGATTCGTTTGAACATACCAATCTTAGAATTCGAATTGAGCTTTAGAAAAACTAAATTTCTCATTTAAGTTTAATGGCTTTCATACTATATTAAAATTTGATGTTCCAAATTAAAATGTCAATTTTGTCAAGAAGAGTAGATCAAATATTTATTTATTAATTAATATTTTAATATATAATCGATGTAAAATTTATTACACTAATATATCTATAATAAGATTTCTCAAGCCTAGTCATTACATGGTGGTGATGGGGTGGGTGTGTTTGGTGGTGGCCGGGTGGGGTTTCCTGTCTGAGCGATTTTTTGTATTGTGTGATAAAGATAGAGATAGAGATTTAGAGAGAGACTAGAATTTAAGATGGAGATTACATGTCAGAACATGCATTGATGACAATGGATTATGAGAGGCGGAAGGAAGATAAATTATAAAAAATTAAATAAAAAATAATTATCGCACACTTTGAAGTAGATAAATTATAAAAAAAAATTTAACACACATTTCGATAGATATTTATTGTAAAAAATAAATAGATGGCATCTTTCACTTTTTTCTTTGCTATTTAAGCAAGTTAGTGCAATCCATGGTTGTATTGGAGATGCTCTAACGATGGGTTCGTCGGCCGGGCTCGGGCTGCCTCGATTTTTCTTTTTTCTTTCTTTTGGTTTTTTTTCTATCTCCTTGCGTTCGTCCGGAATTTAGAAGGGTTGTTGAGAGTTCAAATTTGAGGAATAATCTGGAAAACATGGAATAAGATACAGAGGTTTACAGCGTCTAAAGCTGTACGAATGGATCGGGTGGTCCCGCACTCACGCCAACCCGACACGGCACGTAAAAAACTCTCACAGCCCACCCGCATCTGGAGATGGGTCGTAGTAAGCTCAGATTGAATCTTGAGATAATTGGGGATAATATTTAAATCATATATATAGTTTAACTTAGCTAATAGTTAAAGTTTTTAAATTTAGGAATTTTAATATGATATCAAGACAAGCAACGGTTGTTGCAATTCATTTAATGAAATTGTGCTATGTGAGGCTTTGATAGGAAAAAGTATTGAATTTCACTTGTCCTCGGGGCATAAGCAAGTTGGTAAGGCCTGAGGTGACATGGAAAGAAATCATCCGACAACGCATGTTCGATTCTCGTGTGGGCAGATTTCTACTGAAATATTGTGGAGATCTGTCATGGGGGTTGGCCTGTTGGCTCTCTCCCTCAGGTCCCTGCCACTCGTGCACATTCTTCGATTTACAATCTGCCTAGTCAAGAGGCCTCTGACACAGGTGGGGGCTTCACCTTCGAGACTTTCCCCTTATCAGAAGTATTGAATTTCACCTGCATGTGATAGGACATGGTCAAGACTATTAAGAATTGAAATTTTATCTTCAAAAGTAACATTGTTAAAAGGAGTACCCTAAGTCCATATATGTGAATCTCAATACTTATTTGAGCTTTTAGACATATCAAATTAGTCGTTTGAACTTAACAAACTTTGGTACTATATTAAGATTTAAGATTTTATCTTAAAAGTTCAACATTATTAAAAGATATGTTAGGGCATGTTTGATTGTGCTGAAATTATTTTTGAAGTACTATAAGTTGTGAGTTTTATAGAATGCGTGAATAATAAGTGGGTAGTAAGTTAATTATGGGTCATACGAAATGTATAAATAAAAATTATGTTTGATTAATTTGACCACATGAAATTATAATTTAAGCAAAAACAAATTAGATTTGAAATTTATTCATCAACAAAAGCCACAATGTTGCAATGTGAAAGAAGCGAAAACGAAATTCCAAAACCTTCCGAGTGTGATTTTCATTACATATAATTCATTAATGTGTTATTACAAATTATATAGATGCTATAAATTTTAATTTAGAAAAATATATTATTGTTGTTAAATTTGTAGAGTATTCAAATAGAAATGTTCGGATTAATAATAAAATATAATTTAAAAACTTTTTTAATTCATAATTCTGCCTCTTATACTTTTGCAGATTATGTCAAACAATATATGTTTGTTCTAGTTTAGATTTTTTTTGTTAAAGATAGATTTGAACTGATTTTTTGCACGTAATAAGATTTTATTAGTTCTAAACTTAATCAAATCAAAACGTCCGAGTTCGGGTAAAGGGCAGGATCGGGGTCATAGCCGGTCCTCCCTCAGGGCCAAAATGTAGAGGGGGCCCAAAATGAAAAAAAAAAAATTGAATAGCCCAAATATTAAACAAAAAATTGAACAGTCCAAAAAAATTGAATTGCTCGATTGCTTCAGCCTTTAGCCTTCACGTCATTTTGCTTGACCTTTTTCACCTTTTCACCTTGACCTTTCTACCTTTTTCCGGTGATTAATCACAGAAATTGAAGATTGGAAAATATTATTTAATCGGCAAATCGTTAACTGGAAAAAGAAGGCGGCACTCTCAACTGCTCAAGTGGAAAGAGGGTTTTCCGTTTCATCTGCATGGACCGCACCTACATCTTTGCCAAGTAAATTTTTTTATATATATTTTCTGTTTTTGTTCCTAAGTTCCTTTCAAAAAGATGAATTTTGTAGTTGGTTTTGGTTAACTCAAAAAAATAAGCGAAAATTTGGTTTTGGTTTTGGTTAACTCAGAAAAATAAGCGGAAATTTGCCAAACTTCTCCGGAGAATGCCTTGGGATCGCATGGGCTTATTCTGTGTGATTGCATAGTTTGTAGCCATTACATTCTGACTCAGAAAAGTCAGACTTGCGATCGCATATTTTTTTACCTTGCGATCGCATGGGCTTGTTATGTGCGATCGCATGGTTTGTAGCCATTACGTTGTGCCTCAGAAAAGTCAGACTTGCGATCACAGATTCTTTTACCATGCGATTGCATGGTTAATTGTGTTACCAGATTGTTAATCCGTACATCAATTGAAAATATTAAACAACATATTATAAAAAAAATAGTAACCAAATAACTAGTTCATTTCAGAATATAAAATTGAAGAAGAAAACAAACTGAGGCCTGTACAAGTACAGTTTCCTTAAAACAGATTCGTCCCCTACCGTAGGTTATGAACATCTGTCTCCTAAGATACAACAGTAGAACTGGTTGTACTAGCGAACTGACCTACTGCCCGAACTTTATCATTTCGAAAAGAAAATTTAGATGAACTAAAAGAAAGAGAGGAAAAAGCTGAATTTTGATGTGTTGAATTGATGAACTTTGGGCTTGTTTAAATAGGCCCTCGAGTGACCTTCCAATTCCAATTCCAATGTAAGTTCAAGAGTTACAAACATGAATGGGTTGAGAGTTGAGAAATGAAAAGGTGAGCTTTAAATTTCATTCACCAATTGCTTATTTTTCAACAATCTCCCACATGAATGAAAATTAACAGAGACACGAAAGATCTGGTGATAAAATTCAACATCTGAATCCTGCATAGGATAGGTAGGTGTTACCATTTGAACCTTCCCTTATGAAAGTATATTTACTTTACTAGCTGATTAGTAGACGCGATGTTCTTGAATTGTTCTGCCGTTTGTGTAAACGATAATATACCTCACACAGAATTCATCCTGACATAGTTCAGTTCTCATTGTTATGTTCATTTATGGCCGTGAACATATGCCTGGTTTGCGAGAGTTTTTAAGAATTGCGCCTTAAACAATTCTCTTAGAAGCGGTCCTACTTCTCTCTCACATAGGTGATTTCTTTAAAAGTAGCCCGCTCTACTCCTCGCGTAAGAATCATTAAAAGCATATTGCTTATCCTTTCCTCTACGGGTATCACTGTTTCATCATAGAAATGGATAGGAGAGAACCCCCACAGTGATTTAATTAAGTATTTACAATTAAGTTGTTCCTTTAAACCTAGATCTTGGGATCTCCAGTCAACTAGGTTGGGTTTTCATTGTATTAATATATTCTTCCAAAGGCTTAAGTCCTATTCCTTTTGACGACTTTTCAACTAACTCTCTATTCAAACATTTTGTTAGTGGATCCACAATATTATCATTTGACTTCACATAGTCAATAAAGATAACTCCAGTTGAGAGTAGTTGTCTTATTGTATTATATCTACGACGTATGTGTCTAGACTTACTATTATACATGTTACTCTGTGCCCTACCAATTGCAGATTGACTATCACAATGTATGAAAATTGCTGGCACAGGTTTTGACCATCTTGGAATATCCTCTAAGAAATTGCGTAGCCATTCAACCTCTTCACCACATTTATCTAGAGCTATAAACTTGGATTCCATAGTAGATCTCGCAATAACTGTTTGTTTAGAGGATTTACATGATATCGCTGCACTTCCCAAAGTGAATACAAATCCACTGGTAGACTTTGAGTCCTTAATATCAGATATCCAATTAGCGTCGGTATATCCTTCAATAACTGCAAGATATTTGGTATAGTGCAGTTCATAATCACGAGTATATCTCAAGTATCTCAGTACTCTTACTATTCCTTTCCAGTGATCTAAGGATTACTGATATATCTACTCAGTTTGCTAACTGCGTAAGCTATATCTGGTCTTGTACAACTCATTAAGTACATAAGATTGATTTAGGACAATTCCCTCTAATGTTTTTGAAATTTTAATTCCAAGTATCACATCTGCTAAGCCCATATCCTTCATGTCAAATCTTGAATTTAACATGTCTTTAGTAGATTTAATCATCTTATCGTTGCTTCCAACAATAAACATGTCATCAACGTAAAGACATAAAATGACATAGCCATGTTCAGTGTCTTTGATATAAACGCATTTATCGCACTTGTTGATTTTAAATCCACATTCCATCATGACATGATCAAACTTTTCATGCCATTGTTTTGTAGCTTGTTTCAAGCCATACAATGACTTCACCAATTTACAGACTTTGTTTTTTTGTACTCGAGCAGAAAAACCCTCAGGTTGTTCCATGTAGATTTCTTAATCTAAATCTCCATTTAGAAAGGCATTTTTCACATCTATTTGATGTACTTCGAGATTCCGCAAAGATGCAATTGTAAGTATCATCCTAATGGATGTTATTCTCGTTACTGGAGAATATGTATCAAAGTAATCAAGGTCTTCTCGTTGTCTGTATCCTTTTATAACAAGCATTGCCTTATACTTTTCGATTGTTCTATATGCTTTCATTTTCTTCTTGAAAATCAATTTGTAGCTTAGTGGTTTGCATCCCGGAGGACGATCCACTAGCTCCCATGTATGGTTTTGCAGAATAGAATCTATCTCACTTTTAATTGTCTCTTTCTATTGAGGTCCTTCGAGAGTTTACAACTTGTTTGAAGCTTTGAGGTTCGATTTCTAGCATATAAGTCGAAAAATCGGGACCATAAGATTTTTCTCTTTTTCTCGCTTTACTACGCCTTGGTCAATCTCAACTTCCTCTTTTACTTCTTGGTCCTGACTATTCTCAATCATAGTCTCATATGTCCGTTTAAAAGATCTCGCCTCTTCTTTGGACTTGTATGGAAATACATATTTAAAGAATGATGCATTTCTCGATTCCATTATCGTGTTTTTGTGTATATTAAAATTTTTGAATCAAATACAAGAAATCGATAAGCACTACTGTTATGTGCATATCCGATAAATATGCAATTAACAGTTTTTGGTCCTATTTTCACCTTCTTTGGTGTTGGTACCGCCACTTTAGCAAGACATCCCCACACTCGTAAGTATTTGTAAGAAGGCTTTCTTCCTTTCAATAACTCGTAGGGGCTCTTATCTTCTTTCTTCCGGGGCACCCTATTTAAAAGGTAATTAGCTGATAACACAGCTTCTCTCCACATGTTCTGAGGTAATCCAGAACTTAACAACATTGCATTTATCATTTCTTTCAATGTTCTATTTTTCCGCTTCAAAGAACACCATTTTGTTGAGGTGAATAAGGTGTTGTTTTTCATGTTTAATTCGTGTTGTACATGTAATTCAAAGAAATGGTGATTCATATTCACCACCTTTATCACTTCTCAACACTTTGATCTTCTTGTTGAGTTGATTTTCAATTTCATTCTTATAGAGAACAAATTTCTCTATAGCTTCGTCTTTACTTTTAAGCAAATACACAAAACAATATTTTGTGCTATCGTCAATAAAAGTAATAAAATATGTGTTGCCTCTCTTTGTTTTTAGAGATTTTAAATCACATATATCGGTGTGAATTAAATCAAGTGGTTCAGTTTTTCTTTCAATAGATTGAAATGATGATCTTATTAGTTTTGCCTCAACACAAGTTTCATACTTATGTTTATTATCAATTTAGAATGTAGGTATGCAATTCAAGTTAATTAGTCTACGCAAAGGGTTGTAATTAACATGTCCTAGTCTACCATACCACAAATTGAAAGACTCAAGCAAGTAAACGGAAGAATTTTTCATTTTATTCATTTTTGGCTTAATAGCCATAACATTGAGCTTAAAGAGCCCATCATTTACATAACCCTTTCCTACAAACATTCCAGACTTCGACAAAATAACTTTGTCTGACTCAAACACCATACGAAATCCATGCTTGTTTAACAGCGAGCCGGACACCAAATTCTTGTGAATCTCTGGCACATAGAGCACGTTGGTCAGAGTCAGCTCTTTCCCATACGTCATCTTTAGAACCACCTTTCCATGGCCCTTGATTTCAGAGGTTGCTGAATTTCCCATATACAGCTTTTCTCCATGTGTTTCTTTAAAACCACTAAACATCTCATTGTCGAGCAAACATTTCGGTGGCACCGGTGTCTCATCCACCATTCTCTCGAATTTGAACCCACCAGATTCACTTTAGAAATGATCGCAATGAGATTCATTTCGAATACATCATGTGTGATGTCATCAACAACATTTGCTTCTTTCTTGTTGTTTCTCTTGGCAACCTTTGCACTCCAATGATCTCATGACCTACTCATCATGCGCTTGTAGTATTTTCCAAGAAATTTCTTCTTGGACACACCTCATTTCGGTCCCATCTTTGGTCCTTTTCCAAACTTGTTTTTATTCGTCTTAGAACTTTGACCATGCTCCACAATGTTAGCTTTGGCCATTGGAGGATTGAACCCCTTCTTTTCCGAACCTTTGTTGTCTTTTTCAATTTGAAGTCGGACAATCAGTTCTTCAATGTTCATTTCCTTTCGCTTGTGCTTCAAGTAATTCTTGAAATCTTTCCAAGCCGGAGGCAGCTTTTCAATCAGTGCTACCACTTGGAAAGTTTCATTTAAAACCATCCTTTCGGCATGATTCTCGTGCAAGATTACTTGAAGTACTTGTACTTGACTGATTACAGTTTTTGAGTCCACCATTTTATAATCGAGAAAGCGGCCAACAATGAATTTCTTAGCCCCCGCATCCTCAGTTTTATATTTGAGGTCTAGAGACTCCCACAATTCCTTCGCCGTTTTGATTGTACTACACACGTTGTTTAGTAAATCTGCCAAGCTATTCATAACATAATTCTGGCATAGGAAATCAGAATGTTTCCAAGCTTCAACAGTGCTGACAGCTTGTATGTCTCCCTCACCCTGTTTGAGTTTCGGAGCATTTTCAGTCAAGAATCTCGCAAGATTTAAGGTGGTCAGATAAAATAGCATTTCTGCTGCCACGTTTTGAAATCCAATCCATTGAACTTCTCTGGTTTTTCTCCATGATTAACTGGAACAGTTACATGACCAGTTGGAGCCACAGTTTGGGTCACAACAAAACTTGGCACTTGTGCCGCAGTCTGGTTCACATATGGACTTGGCACAGTAGCCACAGTTTGGTTTTCAGTAGCCACAACTTCAGTAATTGGATAAGTTGCCATTTTTCTGAAACAAGATACAAATCAGTTTCACTTTTAAATAAATTAAACTGTCAACTTTTAAATAAAATTAAACATGTTTTCCAGTTTAGTTACACTTGCAATTAGAAGTAATTTCAGCAAAATATTTCAGCAAAAGTCAATTAAAAACTTGAGCAGAAACAGGTTAATTCAAAAATGGAGCATAATTAAAAAATTTTTAATTTGAAGTAAGATTTAAGCTTGACTAAAAAATAAAATTGAAAAGCATGTAAAACCGGGAACACTGGAATCACTTAACTTTACTGTTATCACTTAAAGCATGTAATTACAAAAAATTTGGGAAAAAGAATACACATGCAAAGATGTAATCAATGATTAGCTTAATCAAAATGATTATTTTAATCACTGCTTTCGGAAAAAAAAATCTAGCCCCAGTTTTATTTACACTTGCAGATTTAAGCTAAAAATCATAATCACATGAAACTTTCACTAACAATCAAACATGCTAATCACTGAAACTGGGGAAAATATAATCACTGAAACTGGGGAAAACAAAAACTATAATTGCAATAAAACTGGGAAAACAAAATTATAATTGCAAAACTTTAACTTGCAAATCAAATATAATCACTGGAAAAAGCCAATTAAATATGTTTTACTATTTTTCATATAATACGAGTTTATCCGAGTCTGTTTTAAGATTGTTACCAGATTGTTAATCCATACATCAATTGAAAACATTAAACAATATATTATAAAAAAAAAAGTAACTAAATAACTAGTTCATTTTATAATATAAAATTGAAGAAGAAAACAAACCGAGGTATGTACAAGTACAGTTTCCTTAAAATGATTCGTCCCCTACTGTAGGTTATGAACGTCTGTCTCCCAAGATACAACGGTAAAACTGGTTGTATCAGCGAACCGACCTACTGCCCGAACTTTATCATCTCGAAAAAAAAACTTGGATAAACTGAAAGAAATAGAGGAAAAAGCTGAATTTTGATGTGTTGAATTGAAGAACTTTGAACTTGTTTAAATAGGCCCTCAAGTGATCTTCCAATTCCAATTCCAATTCAAGGTAAGTTACAAGAGTTATAAACATGAATGGGTTGAGAGTTGAGAAATGAAAATGTGAGCTTTAAATTTCATTCACCAATTGCTTATTTTCCAATAAATTGTTGTGCTGTCGTGCGCAAATTTTTGTGATAACTAGATAAATGATAAATTGATAATCTTAATATAATTTGCTATTTCTCTATTTTTTGACTTAAAGCATTACTCTATAAATAATAGCCGT
Organism: Forsythia suspensa; assembly: GCA_023638005.1. Lineage (NCBI taxonomy): Eukaryota > Viridiplantae > Streptophyta > Magnoliopsida > Lamiales > Oleaceae > Forsythia > Forsythia suspensa. Next base: position 35,791,964 of record CM042666.1, read on the forward strand.
GAATAATAAAATTTAAGCATTTAATGTTATCTAGAGGACAAAAGCGGTCTGCTCGACTTTGAATTTTGTTGCTTTTTTCTATGTCATATAAAAGATTGAATGGATTGACTATGTTATTAATTAAGAAAGAAATGGTTGAACAATTAGATTATTCAAATTTGATTAATATTTTTGCTTCTAAAACTGCAAGACGGGTTGTATTTAAGCGATCATTTAGAACACTTTTGATACTGTTACTTTATTATAATATAAATATTTTGTATAATATATTTTGTTTGTCATTTTATTGTTGAATTTTAAGGTAATATTTGTTTTGTAAAAATCTTATGGATTTTAAAGGTATGTTCGGTGTAGTTTTTTTGGGTACTTTATTGACTTTTCAAACTTTTTTGTAGTGTAAAAAGGTTGAAAAGACAAAAAGTATAGGAAAAAATGGCTACCGAACATGTCCTAAATGTATAATATAATTTGCGACTCATAAGGGGGTCCAATTTGCGAAGTTCGTCTCAGGCTCTGAAAATCAAAGGACCGGCCCTGATCGGGGTTATAGCAAGTTCGATTAACATTAATGTCACGTAGAGGTAGAACAACGAACACAAGTCACAAACCTCGTACCAATTTAGAATATATAAGGAATGAGTGCCTTGACATGAGTGGGAAAATCTTCGAAGTTAGACTGGTACCATTTTCTGGTGGCATAACTTCTTCCCATCAAGTAGAAAGCACTTCCCAGTGTAAAGCAAAATGGATATAATGTTTGGGAAATGCATGACATTCCTAAAAAGCCCATTATCTCAAAAAGATAGTGTGGGCATATGACCAAACTAAAGAGGCCACCTTGGGGAATTTTGTAATTTTTGTCACCCTTAATCCTCAGTTTGGATAGAAGGTAATGGTGGTAGAAATTGCCACTAATTCCCACTAAAAACAATAGGGCTCCAAAATACTTAAGGTCTGTTTGGGGTTCTGGAAATCCTTGGATCAGATAATGAGAATAAATCATTATTGTTGAGCAGATTAAGTAACTGAGAGGGAGTGCAATTGCAGCTTCAATGTCCATCCACGCACTATATTTGTGAACAAACAGCACCTACCAATAAAATTAAAGAATAAAATGAATAAGCTCGTAATTCTTTAAACGAATTAAAAACTTTTTAACTTATGTACCACTTCTATATGTGTACCATTAGCATGTTTTGGAATACTTATAAGCACTTATAAATTGGTCAAACATCATTTTTATCTACACATTCAGTAAGACTCGCTGCTTATAATCTATATAAAACTTTAAACTTCATCTTTATCGTTTCAAAAGCTTCGATTTTTGCTTAATCTTTCAATATGTATTGTAACGGATAGAAGGAATTTGCGAAAAATAATTCATATATTTGACCTTAAGTATTAAAAATAAGATTTAACTTGTTACTATAATTTTATAAATAAATAACTCTTGAATTTAATTATTAGTCATATCAAAATTTGCATGTTGCACATGGTTGCCTTGCACTATTTATTTTAAAAGAATCGAGTAATTGAGATACAATATGTTTTTTAAAACTACACACACATGCGCACACATATATAACGTTCAAGGCGCACATTTGACATCTAATATTATATTAAAGTTAATTAAACAATAGAATAAATAAAATTTAATTTCTTTTCATTTTTAAATTTTTATCTAATGTCCATAACCTTACTTATTATTACATTTATATCTCTAATGTTTTTTCATCACATTCTTATAATCAATCTTCCATTAATTAGCACATATTATATCCGATAACGATTCTTGTCAAAAAATTTCATTAAAAAAGAACAAAAAGACTTAGTTTCTCCTCGTATTTTTAAATAAGCAAAAAAATATATAAATACAAAATTTTGATTAAATATATGTCCCTCGTTTTAAAACACACTAATAAATTTTTTAGAGAAAAATCGTTAATAATAACAAGATCTATTAATTAATAGAATGTTAAATATAAAAATTAGATGAAAAAAAAAGTTAAAAATATAAATATTATAAAAAAAAAAAAAAGAACTTTTATACAATTAAAATATATTGCTATTATAATAAAATGTAGTGTTAATATAACTACTTTTAATTATAATTACAATTAAGTCATCAGTTATATAAAACATTATTCTTATCTGATCTCAATGCATTTCTTGTGTTGGTCCATGTTGACAAGAGAAAATTGCAATTATAATTAATGGTAAAATCTCATATTGATTAAATATAAAAATAATAATCAATAGTGTTAGAGCTACTTTTAAAATGGAATCCCAAGATTTCATATGATATCAATAGCCATAAACCTTAAAAGAGAAATTGTGTTAAATTTAAAACAAATAGTTGCTTTCGTAGGTCAATGTTTTAAGAAGAATCACCTGTCTTTCAAAAATATGTTAAGGTTAAATTCTCGCGATATTTACAAATGAAAAGAATATATAACAAATATAAATATAACAGTTTACTGTTCCTCTTAAAAAAATTAACATTTTAAAATAGAAATATAAACTTTTGTTGAACAAGATTTAACTTGTCATGTTGAATCCTTTTGCATGAACATTGGACATTCTGTATATTATTTTGTAAATGCAAGTGTGTATGGATATGAGTAGAGGTGTCAATCCGGGTCAACGACGGGTCGGGTTGGCCCATCTTCGAAGCCTCGATAACAGTCCACATTATAAAATTTCCATGCCGCAGCGGGTTGTGGGCCGGATCAACTCAACCCAACCTACGAAAATTGAATACGAACTCGGCCCACCCGTACACTTATCCGAGTCGAGCCCATGTGGATCGCTGTTCGACCAGTATAAATAAAAATCAATTTTTTTTTTTTAAAGTTACTAACTTATTTTACTTAAAAAATATATACATTTATAGCAAAAAATATATTAAATTACTAAATATAAAATAAATAACAATGATAAATTCACATTTTTTATTTATAAAAAAAATGTTTACATGAAATTTATATTTTATTTTGTATTGAATTATTTCTAACTTTGTGAATTTTAATAGAATGCAAAAAATAACATCTAAATGCATCACTATAGTTAAAGTACAAACGTTTTTTTTTTTTTTTATTTTTGTAATATTAAACGAGCCAATGGTTAATTGTTGTCTTGTTTGACGCTGAACCACTCGAGTTGGTGGCGCCCGAGTGGTTCGGCGTCATCCGGCTCGTGAACAGTCCAACCCTATTCACGGCCAGCCCACAGTTACGGGTCGATGCGGGTTTGGTCGACCCACCCGTCTTGACACCTCTAGATATGAGAGGCTTGGGTGGAGGAAAAATGAAATAAATTTCCATTGGGCTATGGAAAATGATCTCTTGTCTCCAGGAGCGAGAAATCTTGCTTGCGTTCTTGAGATGTCGTGAGGCAAGAATCCAAGATCAATAATTATTGATAATTATTGATTTGATTCTTGCCCACCCGCTTGACACTTCAGCAGGTGGGCAAGATTTATCACACTCTTAGAACTATTTCCTTCTCATCTCTTTAGTCATACTCCAAGAAGGGAGTCCAAGGAGATGATCAAAAGAATGAGTCTTTCCCTTTTTTCAAGCGCAGGGCCCCTAGAGACGAGGCGCAAACGAGAAGGGAGCTAAGTCGATATCGACTAACAATCATGGGTGGGTGGGGGGGTGGGGGGGGGTTAAGTGAGAGTAAATACTCGAAAGTCCTCTTGAAGAAATGAATGGTGATGGCGGAACAGAACAAATTGAATCTAAAATCCTCAACTGGTACAAGTATAAATGAGACAACACCAACAACAAATGCAGGACTATACCCTAAAAACATGCCAGTTTTACTTGAAATTTTGGCCTTGTTATCAACAAAATTTTGTCAACGCCAAAATTCCAAAATTTAGAATGCTGCATGTGCTTCCCTTTGATTTCCATCAATCCTAAAATGCCCATCGACACTAAACTTATCACGGACATGGCCGTCACAAACAAATTTGGTGATGGATATATGAATTTCGAAAGTGCAAATACAACCATCTTCACTAGATTTTTGAAACCGCGGTGAAGCTGTGTAACAAAGAAACAAAGATAGATAAATAGTTGATAATTTTTTTGATGGAATGGGATTTGTAGGGTCCTATATATAGAGGCAAGAGGGGCATATAATTATTTAATTATGAGATCTCTTATATGCTTGTGGAGCTAATTTTGACTATCTTAATAATTAATTAGTTAGCCTAGTACAATTTTTGCCAACGAATCATATCTATATAAGAAGTTTTGAATTATGTGATAGAGAAAGAGAGGGAGAATTTATGATAGAGATTACGTGTCAGAACATATGTGGATGACAATGGATTGCACGCTAAAGCTGTAACAATGGGTCCATCGGCAGGGCTCCGGCCGCGCTGTGCCAAATTTTTTTCCCCCTTTTTTATCTACTTGCGTTCGTCCAGAATTTGGAAGGTTTGTTGAGAGCTCAAATTAGGATAATCAGGAAAACATGAAACAAAGATATACAGAGGTTTACAGCGTCTAAAGCTGTACAGATAGATATGTAAAAAGCTGACCCCACACCCCAGGCCTCCTCAAGAGATTAGGTCATAGCAAGTTGTGAGCATCTTTAATATAATCGTGGATTGTACTAAAAAATGTATCAAATTAATCCAAATTGCTTAATTTTTTCAATCCGCAACCTCATTGGAGATGCTCTTTTCTCCGTCTTTATTTTACTTATCATGTGTATAATAATCTACATTGTTGCATTGGAGATGCTCTCATATTGAGTTTTGAGATTATTGAAGATAATATTTAAATCATATATATGTGATTTCTGTGTCTAAATGTTAAAGTTTTTAGATCAAATGATTTTATCATGATATCAAAACAAGCAAATGTTGCCACCATCCATTTAACGAACTTGTGCATGCGTGAGGCTCTGATGGAAAAAAACTGAAGTGCTACTACACGTGAGAGGGCGTGTTGAAGGCGAACTCATAATCAAGGCTATTAAGAGTATGTTTGTCAGTGCTTATAAGCATTTTTTTATAAGATGGTCAAACATTATTTTTATCAACATAATTCGTAGTACCCATAACTTTTATCTACTTTTTATTCACACATTCTGTATGAACTCACTATTTATAATCTACAAAAATATTTACGTACCAAACATACTTTAAGACTTGGATTCATCTTAAAAAATAACATTATTGTTAAGAAGAATACCCAAGCCCTTGTATGTGAATCTGAATACTTGTTTGAGCTTAACAAACTCTGTGAAATTCTATTTTAAAAGTTCAACATTGTTAAGAGAATAGTTCAAACACTTATATATTAAATATAATTTCATTATTTAATCAACGAAAGATTTATTCATTAACAAAAGCCATAATGTTGAAATGTCTTTTTAGTGAGCTGAAAGATGTGAAAACGAAATTCCAAAACCTTCCGAGTATGTTTTCCATTACATATAATTCAATAATGTGTTATTACAAATTATATAGATGCGGCTACAAATTTTAATTTAGAAAAATATATTATTGTTGTAGAGTATTCAAACAGAAATGATCGGATTAATAATAAAATATTTATTGTTACTTATCGAAAATATATTTGAAAAATATTTTAATTCATAATTTTGCTTCTATACTTTTGCAGATTATTTCAAACAATATATGTTTGTTCTAGTTTAGATTTTATTGTTAAAGATGGATTTGAACTGATTTTACACATGTAATAAGATTTTATTAGCTCTAAACTTAATCAAATCACAACGTCTGAGTTCGGTAAAGGGGAGGATCGGGATTATAGCAAGTTCGATTAACATTAATGTCACGTAGAGGTAGAACAACGTACACAGGTCACAAACAACGCACCAATTTAGAATATGCAAGGAATGAGTGCCTTGACATGAGTGGGAAAATCTTCAAACTTAGACTGGTACCATTTTCTGGTGGCATAACTCCTTCCCATCAAGTAGAAAGTAGTTCCCAGTGTAAAGCAAAATGGATGTAATGTTTGGGAAATGCATGAAATTCCTAAAAAACCCATTATCTCAAAAAGATAGTGTGGACATATGACCAAACTAAAGAGGCCACCTTGGGGTATTTTGTAATTTTTGTCACCCTTAATCCTCAGTTTGGATAGAAGGTAATGGTGGTAGAAATTGCCACTAATTCCCACTAAAAACAATAGGGCTCCAAAGTACTTAAGGTCTATTTGGGGTTCTGGAAATCCTTGGATCAGATAATGAGAGTAAATTATTGTGGCTGAGTTGATGAAGTAACTGAGAGAGATTGTAATTGCAGCTTCAGTGTCGGTCCATCCACTAAATTTGTGAACAAACAGCACCTACCAACCAAATTAAAGAATAAAATGAATTAAGAATATATATATATATAAAGCAACATGAGTAGCACTTTAATGAGAGGCCACTTTTTATAAGTTTTGACACGACAAAGAAGTAAAGAAAGAAAAATGGGGGAAGAATTAGTTCCATCATATAAAAATACAAGTTACAATTTAAGTTTTACAAAAAAGTCATTAGATGTTACTTGAAATTTTATTAAAAAACTGAAGTCAAAGTTAACAATAATTTAATCTTCATATTTTATTAAATCTACAACTTTTACCAATTTTTGAACTACAAGTTTTATCAAAATTTCTTAAAAATATACTTTTAATCTTCACCAAACAGGCACTAACTATACTTTCGTAATCAACAAAATGTTGATAAGAGTGTACATAGAGGAAATGAAGTCATTAACATGGATGTGCATTATACTAGACCGAATAGAATAAGAAATGAAAATATATACCAGTAAGTAAGTAAGTAAGTAAGTGAATGTAACAACAATTATGGCTACTTAATTAGTTAGACATATCTCGTATGGATTTAAAGAATTCCTGGACAGTCCTTGACTTGAATAAACTTAAGTGTTTGTTTGGTAAAAAAATTTGTAGATTAAAAACAGTGAATCCTACAAAATGTATGGATAGAAATTATGGATTATATAATATGTGTAAATAAAAATAATGTTTGACCAATTTATAAATAATAAAAAAGTTCTTTTATTGTCTTAGAATTTAAATGGACAGAGAGAATTTGTGCAATCCTTGCATAACAGTTTAGCAAAGGAGGATGTAAAATGTTTCAAAAGGGTTTCATCTCATTTAATCTTTCAGTATGTATTGTGACAAATCTAAAGAAATTGCAAATTAATTTTGTATGTAGATTTTAAATTTAATAAAAATAAAACTTTAATTTGTTATTGTACTTTACTATCCTACAATCTAGTCCTGCAATACATGATCCCAAACACATGACATGTTTCACATCTGTCTTGTCACTCAAAATAATTCATTGTTGTACAATCTAGTCCTGCAATACATGATCCCACACACATGACATGTTTCACATCTGTTCCTTTATGAATTATTTGATTCTTGTCACCCAAAATAATTTCTATGATACGTAACAATAGTCTATTTATTAATTTTTAAGAATAAGTTCGTGTTCGTAACTATCTTTAGTGAAGTTGCTCCATTCGATAACATATGTTATTGTTTTGATTGCTACTCGATGCTTGGAAAAAATTAAAATAGAAAAACACTTATCACTATAAGAAAATGTATTTATAGCGGCGACATCAATTACGACGACAACATGTCGTCACTATTGGTATCTAACAATAGAGACGACAAAGAAATATCGTCGGTATAATATCAAAATCTATAACGACGACATGTGTCGTCGTTATATTTAACATGTCGTCTCTATTACTTGTAATCTATAACGACGTCTTTTTACGTCGTCGCTAATTACTTTTCCAAATAACGGGAACAAATTGCACCATTTTGTTGTTCCTATAGCGACGACACATGTCGTCGCAATAGATATGTAGATGATGTTGTCAGTTACGTGATTCATGATTTTCTTCGTAAAATGTAATGTGGTCTATTGCGATGACAAATATCGTCGCTATATACCTATATCAAGATTGGCGGAAAATTTAGCGCCCAATTCTTGTCTATAGCGATGACATTTTTCGTCGCAATAGACGTATTGATGTTTTTGTCAGTCACGTGAGTTGTTAATTTCTTCGTAAAATGTGAAGTGTTCTTTAGCGACAACAATTTTCTATAGCGACAACAAAGTCGTAGCTACATAATCTCCTTTTTGAGCTCTCTATCTCCGATTCCTGTACTGTTTGCTTCAATATTTCCATTTCCATCAGCGTAAAAATTTTTAAGTCTATCGTTTTCCGCCGTAATAATCTTCTTTATATTTCATTTCTTCATCTCCATCTATTATACTTACTGTATTTGTGAAAATATAGTATTTTTCAAGTATGTATATTGATAAAAGTTGGATAACAATTAGAAATCGCATAAAATCTGCAGATTTTCGGAACAGTTTGAAATCATTTATAAACATGGCAAGGTCATACGTAAATGACAGGGGAATGATTAAATGTCTGTGCAAAAAATGTTTAAACAGTCTCACACATCTATTGAAAATTGTCGAGGCTCACATATTTCATAATGATTTTGCGGAGAGTTATGTTACCTGGATATATCATGGCGAGACCGAGGTTCAGACTGCGAATGTGTATAGACAGAATGAGCTAGCTGGTGTGGAAGATGAGATGATGGATGTCATGGACGACGTAGTCGGTGATGAGCATGCTGGTACAAGCACCGATGGTTACTTTAATGAATTGTTTGAGGCTTTGCATTCAGAACTATACCCGAGAGTTTCATCATTTTCGTCTCTAAATTTTTTAGTAAAGTTGATGCATATTAAGGTTGTGAACAAATGAACAAACAAGTCTGTCGATGATCTTTTGAAATCGCTGAAGTTAGCTTTCTTAAACATGAACCTAGTGGACTCCCACTATGAAGCTAAGAAGATGATGATGAAGCTTGGTTTGGGTTACAAATTCATTCACGCCTGCAATAACGACTGTGCACTGTTTTGGGGTGAACATGCTGATAGACAAACTTGTCTGATTTGCCAAGAAAGTCATTGGGTGCACACTTCTGGAAAAGTGAAAGGGAATAATGTTCTGCATAAGGTGTTGCACTATTTTTCCTTGGCCCCCAGATTAAAACGTATGTTCGCGACCAAGGATACTGTAAAACTCATGCGATGGCACAGTATAGGAAGGTCTAGGGATGATGATGAAATGCAACATCCCATTGATGGAAAGGCATGGCAGGATTTTGACATGAAACATCCACTGTTTGCAAGTGAGATCCAGAATGTCAGGTTAGGGTTGGCTACTGATTTAATTCAATCCATTCGGTGACATGAGTCTCGTCGACAAAAGATGTGGCCGATGGTTGTAACAGCCATACAAATTACCACATTGGAATTACATGAAACCCGAATACGTCATGCTTACTCTGTTGATACCAGGTCCTAAAGCACCGGGTAAGGACACTGATGTATTTTTACGACCATTAATGAATAAGTTGAAGGAGTTGTAGGTCGATGGGATTGACACACGTGACGCTGGAACCAATAAGATGTCGGTATTCAGAATGCGTGCAACGTTGTTGCGGACTGTTAATGATTTTCTAGCGAGAAGTAGTTTGTCGGGTTGGAGCGGTCAGGGGTACATGGCATGTCTTACGTGTAACGAGGAGACTCCTTCATGCGCGTGATAGGTAAGACAAATGTGGGTCACCGCGGGCCTCGCCATCCGGCATCATTTTCGAAGCAATTTAGACTTCGACGGAAGGATGGAGAATTGACCACCTCCATGTCGGTTAACGCCTACAGACATTTTAGCACAGTTAAGCCATGTGAGACATAGTCTTCCAGGAAAGCACCATAACTACAGGGGTGCTAGAAAGAGGAAAGTGATGACGAGTTGAATTGGAGAAAAATAAGCATTTTCTATGAGTTGCTGTATTGGTCTTCGTCGGAGCTCAAACATAATATTGATGTCATGCCCGTGGAGAAGAATGTTTGTGACAGTTTGCTCGGCACAATTCTGGACGATATATTCAAATCAAAGGACACAGTCAATACCAAGTACGATCTGATGCAATTAGGGATCAAAAGAGAGTTGTACTTGTATCAGAACGGGAATGGTGTATGAAGTCTGCCGCATGTTACACTATGTCTTCTACAAATCGTCAAAAATTTTATAAATGTATCTGATCGGTTGAGTTTCCAGATGGCTTCGCTTCTAATCTTCGAAAGAATATTGCTCCTAATGATAGCCACATTATCGGGTTGAAGTTACACGATTGCCACATTATCAAGCAACGGTTATTAGGGACCATTGGCAGAAAAAGAAGAAAACAAAAATTTGTGACGAATTGCACAAAAACATCTAATGTAGGGACTGAAATGTGAAAAAATAAAAGTTTAGGGATTGAAATAAGTAAAAATAAAAGTCTAGGGACTGAAATGCAAAAAAAGTTTAGGAGACCGAAATGCAAATAAATAAACATTAAGGACCATTGGCAGAAAAAAGAAAACAAAAATTTGTGATGAATTGCACAAAAACAACTAATGGAAATGTGCAAAAATAAAAGTTTAAGGACTGAAATGCGTAAAAATAAAGTTTAGGGACTAAACTACAAAAAAAAATTATGGCCATTTTCCGCACTAATTGATGTTTTATGTTGTTAGTTAGTATCATGGTCAGAGCGATCCTCCTCTCATGCCAGCCCACCCCGCTTGCGCTCGATGCCTCTGCGAGAGTTGGTACAATTTTTGTTTCAAGACCACTTATTGTGCAATTTTTTAATGTGACTTCAATATTTTTTATACAAGTTGTACATTTTTTCTTATCCAGCGCTGCCGTCTAAGCGACGGGGTATCTCTCAAGGTATTAACCTTGAGAAGGTGTGGCAGGCCAACGAGAAGATGCCACTTCCCATCGCGTTCGACGCACAATGCAGCGGATTGAGAATAACGCGAAGTATTTCACGCGCTTGGTTGAGAACCAAGTGAGGTTCACCGTGCCCCCTTGCAACCTTTCATGGACAGAGGTTTTAGAGAAGCAGCGGGCACGATTACGTAGCATCATCGAGGTACTTACTTACAATAGTTTTTACAGTAATGCATTCTACTAAATAATTGTTCCATGTAATATACATTAACGAAAATTTTTCCTTTGTTGCAGAGCTACTTCAATCTTCAGGGCGATCGGTCGCTCGATGATTACCGAGCAGTCTGTGCCGCTGTAGATCGCCTAGCGGCCGATCATTATCGAGATTACAAACTCAATGCACATAATTACTTAAAAGTGTACGGACCCAGTCGTCCATACGGCGAAATGTCTGCCAAGGATTGGCAGAAGTGCTTCGACTTCTTCACGAGTCCTACTTTTATCGTACGTATTGTTTATTTACTTTTTACGTTTTTATTTTAATATTTTTTTAACTATTAAGTTTTTTGCTAATCAATTATTTTTTATACCTTCAGAAACGGTCTTTGAAAAATAAAGTCAATCGAGGTAAGGCTAAATACCCGAGCGTGCAGTGGTCGAAAAGCTTCCCTGCCACGCTGCGTTACGATGAAGTACAACTAAATTTTTCAATATCATTATACAAATCTTCAATGCTAATACGTAACCATGTGGTTTAACTAAATTTCATGTTTAAATTGTTGCAAGGGGACTCCGAGACCCAGAAGTGGCCGGGTATTATTGAGTCGTTCCAGACTTTTCACACCTTCCGGGATGGAAATTGGGTGAAGCCGCAGGCAGCTGGTGAGTATGTGATGACTTTTAAATGATGTTAATTTAATTTTATCTGGCATGATATTATTATTTATTATTTATTTATTTTCACTAAACAGGATAAACTTGTTGAGTTGAGGGAGACTCAACAGACACAGGTTGCTTTTAGTGGCACGTCGTTAGACGAGTGTGCTATTGCAAAGGAGGTTCTCGGAGAACGACGAGGTCATGTCCGTGGGGTTGGACGGGTTCCGAGGGGCACATCTCCCTCCCTAGATTCGACTGTTGCGTTGAAGGCCCCACAAGGAACTTTCCATCAGTTCTCTGGAGACTCCCATAATGACGATCCTCAATTTTTTAAGTATGAGACTCAGCTGCAACGAATGCAGCGAGAAATTGAACTTCTGAAAAATAGCATACTAGTGGTTGTGCCAGAGGAGGACGAGGACGAATGTTTGGGAGATCTGTAGATTTTTAGAATTGTTTATATATTATTTAAAATATTATAAAATTTTTTTTAAAAATGCATAATATTTATAGAGACGACATTGTCGTCGCTATAATAAAACAATCAATTCACATTAGCGACAACAAAGTTGTCTCTATATGTCTTACGAATATAACGACGAACATGTTGTCGCTAATAATTGTTGTATATAAAAGATAATAGCGACTACATTCACGTCGCTACCATTTGAGATAACAGCGACGACATTGTTGTCTCTTTTTCTCTAATTTCGAGATATATATCGTCGCTATTGACCTCCTATTCTTTACGCTGAAATAAAATGTTTTGCGACGAATATATCGTCGCTATTGACCTCCTTTCTTGTAGTGTATCTTTACGTTGAAATAAAATGTTTTGACACAACTTTCATCGATGTGACAAAAGGATGTCTGATAATATATGTCCCTTTCATATTTTTATTATAAATAAGTAACGACAAGTCAAATTTCACTTAGCAACTTAAGAGAAGCTTCTTTTTGTTAAATACCAAATCAAATTTCAAAATCAACATCTACGACAATCCATATTCTCACCTAAATGATTTCAAGAAACAGAGTCCAATTAAGAATCAACTAGAATCACTACACAAATTCGGCTATCCAGATATGTCAACGTATGACTAAGGAACTATTTGATAAAACATATTTTGATAAAAATTGAAGAAATATGTGATAAAAAAAATTGATAAAATTTGTATTTCTCATAAAATATAGTTAAAAATAATTATTGATTTTAACAAATTTTGATAGATTTTGGTATAATATATGATTAAAAAATCGATAAAAATTGGTCGTCCAATAAAATGTGTTATTAAAGTTTGAATAGTTAAAAAGTTGTAAAATTTTAGAATTTTTTATAATTATCTTGAAAATTAAGCTCAGACTTTTTCATTAGTATCATTAGCTTTTGTTTGGAATAACTTAAAAAGTTGACTCAAAATTAAAAATTATTTTTAACTACAACACTCGCAACAATTTTAATCAATTTTTCAATTACACTTTTTATCAATTTTTATCAACACATTTCTGCTAAAAAATTTATCCAAAGCCTTGTCAAACCACCCCTTAATTTTGTACGTGCGAGTGTGTGGACGAGAGACAGAGGGAGAGAGTACCTCGAAGATCCTCTTGAAGTAATGAATAGTGATGGCCGAACGGAGCAAATCAAACCTAAAATCACCAACCGGTAGAAGAACAAAAGAGCCAACGCCGGCGAGAAACGCAGGGGTATAGACTATAATCATGCCAGTTTTACTTGGGATTTTGGCCTTTTTATCAGCAGAAATTTTCTGATCAGTGCCAAAATTCCATAATTTGGAATACTGCATGTGCTTCCCTTTCATTTCCATGATTCCTGAATTCCCCAACGACACTATACTTATCACAGACATCGCCGTCACGAAAAGATTCGACGGCGGCGGGTATATGAATCTCAGCAGTGCAGATAAAACCATCTTCACCCAATTTTGATGTGGCGGCGGCGGCGTTGTTTGGTGGCTGTGCTTGGGTGGGTCGTGGGTGCGATTGGTGTAAGTGTGTGTGTGTATATATATATATATATATATAGAGAGAGAGAGAGAGAGAGAGAGAGAGAGAGAGAGAGTTTTTAGGGAAATACGTGTCTGTATCAAATGTGGATGAGATGAAACGAGATTGAGAGGTTTGCATGAATACACGCTGGCAGTTCCATCAATTAGGCTGTGTTTGATTCCATATGAAAATGAAAGAAAATATTCCACCAATTTTTCAGCTTTGATCTGTTTGATTGACAAAAATTTTCATAAAAAATGTATTTTCTCACATATTTTCCATCTTTTGTTTGATTAAAACTTTTGTTTTTCTATAAAAAATTTTTTCAAAATTTTCTACTTTTGACCACATTTTCCTTGTTTTCAAAAATAAAATATTTTCATGGGATAAGAGAATTTATTTTCCATGGAAAATTTGTTAACCTTTTCCAACCCATTTATTTTCCATGGAACATTTTCCAATCCAAATTTTCTTGGTAATTCATTTTCATGGAAAATATTTTCTTTCTACCCAAATTTTCCACTTGCAATCAAACACAGCCTTATACTCCAAATTTATTTTAATATTATAAAAAGACCAAATATAGTATATATTGATTTTAGGGTTAATTTTTTATTGAAGTCTGTGTAAAATTTTAAATTGATCATTTAAGTATTCTTCTTACTCTATCAATCATTCAAGTTATACATAATTTCAAAAATGGTCATTCATGTAATGTGTTAGATTTAAGAAAAATTACAAATGTCATCCTCACTCTTACTCACTCTTGTACCATCGTTCTAAACTTTTATTTCTTAACAATCTTATACGTCTAACCTTTAATTTGTTAGCTCTATTAGTCCTTAATGACAGTTATGTCAACAAATTCTACTAAGCGAGTGTTTAGAAGATAAATCTACCATAAAGAAGAAATATATTAATAAAACAACAACAGCTAAAAAATTTGGCAGAGTTAAAATTTCTAAAGAATTTGGTGTTTATATTTATGGGCTCGAAATTTATGAAAATCTACTTAAATCTTCTAATTACTGAAATATTTAGAAATCTAATTATTGAGGACACTTAGATTTCTAAAAAAGTCTTTTTAAATCCAAGTTGATGACTCCGAAATTTCAATGAAATTTATCAAAATATGATTTGAAGGCACCTAAATTTATATGAATTTTTAAAATTCATTCAAATCTAAATTGAGCACACCCCCCATAAGTGATAAGTGCAAGTTTGATAAATGCGAGTTTTGCACATATTCGAACCACTAAAAGTGGGCATTTGTGAGTTCTTTTAAGTAATTTATTACTTAATTATGTTATTTTAATTGTTCAGGTGAAAAATCGAGCTCAGATGGTGATTGGAAGAAATTCAAGCAAAAATTGGCAAAAAAGACTGAAGTTGCACAAATCAAGATTTTGGGGACCAAAGTGTAAAGATGTCAAGAGATGGATGAACATAGTTGCAATTTTTAGAGGATTTAACTGAAGTATAACTAAAAGTTTAGAGAATGGAGTGAACATTTCTTAAAGTTCAGGGACTGGCCATGCAATTTTCTGGGAGGCCAGCTACAAATCTACAGCCAATTGGCCCACGAGATCGTATGGGTCAACCTAACTGCTATCACATCTGGCCTATTTGCCCAGCAGTGAGATATTTGGCTGGTGGGAATGGTGTTGATTGATCGGGTGACCGGGCCAATTTTTCAAAATGGCCGTTGACCACTTTTGATGTGAAAATTATCAAATATAACACTGCCCTCTTCTCCACTTATAATCATTTTAAACGATTTCAACTTCATTTGTCTGTGAAAAAGAGAAGATTTCAAGGTTAGAATATAATCCATTTCAATGTTAGAATCCAACATATTTCATTTATGTAAGAAATTTCATTTCAAAGTAGAAATTCATCATTCTCCATCATTTTCTTTTAATTCATGGTAGAAATTGTGGATTTTATAGTATAAATCATAAAAAAATGTATGAACGTATGAATCATGATTTTTATTTTAAATTCCTACAAATTTGAATTGATTTAAGATGGATTAATTGAAAAAATCAGTTATAGTCGTATAAATCTGCGTTAACAGACCATGTCTGTTAACAGGCTCCAAGGCTTGTTAAGGCCAAAATTGGCCTTAACAGACCCCAATGTCTGTTAACCGATTGTCTGTTAACTAATGTTATAAAGTAAAGATATTTTAGTCTATTCTATTTAAAAGAGGCCTTTAAAACTTATTTGGTATAAATTAGGCTCTTCTGCGATTTAGAGCGTTTGACAAGGTCATTTAAAAAATTCACCCTTTTTGGCTGGGCCATGCGATCAAGCCGTGCGATCGCATAGTTGTTTTGCGGGCAGAATGACCGAATTTTCTAATTTTTTTAGGGGCATTTCAGTAATTAATTCTCCATGTTTTCTAGGGTATTTGGGGATCAATTTTCAGATGAAAGGGGATACTTTTTATTATTAGAAGAGGGAAAGAACACAAAGGAGAGAAAATTAATTAATGATTCAAGAAAGGAAAAAACTTGAAGAGTCGGTTTCTATGCCATTGGAAGAGCTTTTCATTCAATCTCCATTCCTAAACCTTTCTTCTCTTTTTCCTTCTATTTTCTATGGTTTATTTTCTTGTATTTTGTGTTAAACCATTTTGTAATGAATAATTAATTTAATCTTCGATTGAGGATGACGTTGAAGCTTTAGACATGGGTTTTTAATTTTAAATATACAAAGTTCATTTTGTTAATCTATTTTGATTGTGCTTGTATTTCTTTGGGTAAATTTCATATTGCTCTATATTTTTTATTTAGGAGGCCTACTAAATTTTAAATATTGAGTGATTGATATTACATTTTGGGTGCTTAATCCGTAATTGTTGAGTTGCCTAAATGCTTAGTGACAAATGTAATTGTTATTCCCAAATCTTTGCATAAGAAATGTGACCTAGGTTAAATGAACCAAGCTTGTGAGTTTGTTGCCTGGATTAGCCAATTCTTTAGAGTTTAATATTCTAATTAATTAAATTTAGAGAGCTTGTTATAGGTTGTTAATTGAAAAGAGAGTGGCTAGAGATCTTTTTCTATCCATCCACTAAGTAAAAAGGATTTCGGTTAGCCGAACCTTTGTGCTTTGAGGGTTTTTACAATCGATGTAGTTAAATGAAATGGACTTGGTTTTTGGTTTTGACCTAATGTCTAGAAGTGGATACTAATTCCTCAATCATTCCATCAACTTAAATTCGGGACCGCTATTCGAAATCTTAGTAGAACACTGAATTTCTTATATCATGTACGCTTTTCATGAAAAAATCCTAATTCAAGTGAATGGTTTCTTCAAACAACAAGGGACTGGGTCAACTATTCAAATTCATTGTTTTTACAAAATTCGTACTTTATTTCAGAGTTAACAATCCAAAACACTCCATTCAAATAAGCAATTAATTAAACTAATCACAATCTCTTTGAAAGATTGACCCCTTACTTATTATTGTATATTACAATGACAAAACATTTATAAGTATTAGTGTGATGAATTTATCTGGGTGCGTCATTCGTGGCGCGACTAATAAGACTTAGATTAAATTTTTAGAAAAATAAGTTAGTGTACATTATTTTCTCACTAATTCAGAAGGCATATCCTTCAAACGGATGTTTCTCCCTAATCCCGTAGACTAAAAGCAATAATAAATACAGAAGTTTAGCCTTTCCGAATTGTTATTTCAATTCTTCTATCTTTTTCTTGATTTTATCCCTTAAGCCCTATTCGCATCATTATGTTTGATAAAAGAAATTAGGGAAGCTCCAATAGAAAAATATTGGAAGGGAAAAATGCATTTTGGTTGAGTTATTGATATAAGGAAAAAGGAAGAGAGTAAGTAAGGTATACAAAAAATTCTTCTTTTTCAAAAGATTCGATTGTGTATCGAGAGAGTAGTATGAGATAAAAGGTATTTCCAATTTTCTTTTATCTATCGAGAGTCAAATCCAGCGTCACAAACTTTTTTGTGGTAGGAGTCTTTTTTTTAGGAAATTTTGCACTCATCTTCAATCTTCGCAAAATATAACAAATCTACCTCTAATATTTTTTTAAAATATAATCCATCTCCTACCTTTCAAATTATGTAGCAAAACTCATCATTCCCTATATTTTAGCCATTAAATGACGAATTTGTCTTCATTTTTAAATAAACAAAAATAAAATAAAGCAATCAGACAAACAAAAAATAAATTAAAAATTGTAAAAGAAGTCTCATAACTTTTTAAAAAGTATAGATAAATCTCACTTAAAACAATTTAATACATATTAACACAAAAAGTTAGAAAAAGTAAACATTTCATCATTCCCATCCAATTTCACCCCACCCACCACTCCCTACTCCATCCTACCTCACACCCACCCGTAGCCAAACACCACCCCCAAAAATGCAATCATGCCGTTGATGGCACTACCACCTTAGAAAAATTAATTCAGAAAAAAGAAAAAGATAAAAACAACTGGATAAAAAATTGATTTGGTGCTTACAAATAGATAGTAGAGGTCTGGTGAGATGCCCACTATCGGTGGTAGTACTACGAACAAACCTACTATCATTTTTTTATCTAGTCAAATTTTTGTAATTTTTTTTTTGAATTAATATTTCTAAGGTGGAGGTGGTGTCGCTGCCATGATTGCACATGTGGAGGTGATGTTTGGCCACGGGTCGGGTCGGGTCGGGTGGGGTGGGGTGGGTGGGGTGGAGGGATGGGGCACGCTATGGTGAAAAGATGAAATGTTTACTTTTTTTAAATTCATTTTTTAGGTTTATATCTATTTATTAATTATTTTATGTGAGATTTATTTGTACTTTTAAAAAGTTATATGACTTCCTTTGCAATTTTCTATTTTGTTGTTTTATTGCTTTCTTTTATTTTTGTTTATTTAAAGAAGATGACAAATATGTCATTTAATTGTCAAAATAGAAGGAACGACAAGTTTTACTACATAATTGAAAGGTTGAGGATGAATTATGCTAAAAATATAGATTTGTTACATTTTACAAAAGTTGGAGATGAAAGTTGCAAAATTCTCTATTTTTTATTGCAATTACCGATCAAACTTTGCCGCTGGTCCCCCACTCCCCCAAATAGAGTTGTATCTTGCAAGGGGGGAAACAATGTTATATTGTTTTAGTTTCAAATTTAGATGTGTTATTATTAACTTGCATTTGTGTCCTCAACTGGGATTTTAATATATTCCTTAATAATTACAAATTCTTATAGGTTTCATGAAATTTAATAGAATTTGATAGATTTCTATATTATAGATTATAGATTCTCATGGATTTAATTAGATTTGTGGTCTTTTTATTAAAAATTATATTTTTATCTTTTCAAATGTTAAAAGCAACTTGTCAACTATAACTTTTTAAAATTTCACCATACCATTTAAAGTCTTTTTTTTTTCCCGAACCAAATTATGTCTTGACAAGAAACTGGATGTAACATTACTCTCCATAAAAGCACACAAATCGACAACTAATTTATGATATATTGATAAATATAAATTACATTTTAAATATTAAAAATGAGTAAAGAGATGTTTTTACTTTTAACAGAATTCTAAATTATAAAAGTTAATAGAGTTCGTACAATATATTTGTGATTTTTTTTTTTTTACTTTAACTCTCATTGTGCACAAAGAAAAAATGATTTTTTTTAAGAAAATGTTAAGAAAATGGTATAACGTCTGGCTAGATTACTCAAAAAAGAAAAATTCTAACATTGTGATTAGAAAATAAAATCCATAACATTATTGTATATTAAAAGAAACTCCTAACTTTGTCATTTTAAATAAAAAAAATTCATAGAGTTGAAAATATGGGCAGCGTTTAGAAAAAAAATAGAATAAGGACGTGAAAAATTACAAATTAGTACAAACGAGTTTCTAATAAATCTTATGTAAGAAGGTGGGGGTGGGGGAAGAGAAGTCAATTGATACAAAAGAGTCGCAGCAAAATCAGCAAAATCGTATGTAAAATATGAGAGGTTTGAGAGAGAAAGAAAGAAAGAAAAAAGAAAGAGAGATAAAGGCAATTGAAAATTTGAGGTTTGGAGTTTGAATTATTAAAAAATTTAGTAGTTATAATTATAATTCTAAATCTATCGAAATATGTTGAAACCCATCAATTAATGAAATCTTTAGAAATTTACTAGTTGTTGGAGAAACCTAGATTTCTAAAGAGTTTATTTAAATTCGAGTTGAGAACACATAAATTTTATTGAAATCTTCTAAAATTTGAGTTAGAGACACATAAATTTATATGGATTTATAAAATTCATTCAAATCTAAGTTGATGACACCCCATTTAGATTTGAATGGATTTTAAAAATTCATATAAATTTAGGTGCTCACAACTTAGATTTTAATAGGTTACATTGAAATCTAGATGTTATCAACTCGAATTTAAATGGATTCTTTAGAAAGTTAAGTGTCTCTAATAACTAATAGATTTCTAAATATTTTATTAATTAGAAGATTTTAACAAATTTTAATGAATTTCGAGCCCATAAATATAAATACCAAATTATTTAGGAATTAAAACTCGACCCATCAAAATTTCAATCTAACCTCTTCTCTCACACCTCTCTCCATCTTGTCTCTCTCCCTTCCAACACACTTAATTTCTTTCGCCACATTATCTCTGCAAATCCAACAATACCAGTGACATTTTTCAATTTCCAACATATCCATTTAAGATTGTTTCTTGATTATTTACTTTGCAAACAATACCCGATGACAATTTTCAATTTCCAGTATCTATTTGAGATTTTTTCTTGATTATTTAGGGCTCTTCTTATGCTTCCATATGCCCATTGATGTGCTTCATTCTGAAAGAATTGTTGGTGATCGAATTCTATAGAAACATGTATTTTGGATCCAATGATCTCGTTGCATAAATTTGGAGAATGAGTTTCAGTTGGAAAAAACTGGACAGTGAAAGACTTGGCTAATAGCTAGTTCATTTATTTAGTTGGGTACAATTGCATGTGGTTATTTTTATTTACTAGGGAATTACTTCAAATGTGTGAAAAATTGCAAAAGTTTTGATATCGAGACTAGTTGAAGATAATTTCGTTAATTTATTTAGTGAATATTGAGAATGAGTTTTGTTACGCCTCCCAAAAATAAACTCACGTGTCATTAGACAAGTGAGCCCCATACAATGACTCTGCCTCAAAATAGAAACACCTGACGACACGTGGAAGACACCTTAAGAGCCATCCGGACTGCTTTTAACGAAGGCAGTCCGGGAGACTTCACGATAGCTGAATCACTCTGAATGATTAATAAGACAGAAGTAAGGAAGTAGTGTTAGCCTGACATAAATGAAGAGTGTAAGTAAAGATAATGCGGCTGTCTGCAAATCCAGAGTCATGCAAAAGAGAACGGTGACGCTGACAGTTTGATGGGACATGAGTCAATCACTCACTCTGAAATCTGACTCAAGTCAATTGAACTTCAGAAGTATATAAGAAAAAAGAGAACAAGAAAGAAGGTAAGTATTCTAAAAAACTCTACTTTGATATTAGTTTTTTCTTGAATTCAATCATTCCGGCTAAAGCATAAATGCGTTAGAGTGCATACGGAAACCTCCCCGGTCGCCTATGTTAACTAACAATCTTGGTGTTAAATGTGCATGAATTTCATAGCTCGAAAAAGGAAGGCATTTTAGTGTTGATTATTGTTGTGCGATTTATATCCCGCAAGTGGACGGATCGTTAACAAGTAATATAGTGATAAATAAAGTGTCGAACCCACGAGGACTAGATACTAATTTAACTAATTAATTTCACAACTTAAATTTTAACAATGGAAATAAACACAGATTCAATTTTTGGTTCTTATGATTCTAAACTAAATTAACTATTTTAATTAAATTGAAATTCACAATAAGCAACTTTGAAAAATAAGAACGAATTAAAGCTTAACAATACTAAGATTCACAAATCCACCGACACGCTTTTACTCAATTATCTCGCTAATCACTTTTTAGCTTTTAATTACCTTGACCGAAAATCATGCTCCTAAATTAATCGAAAGCCTCTCGATGGTCAATCAAATCTATATGTTATGCGAACTTCATTATCTCTAATTAAGCTTCGAGCATAAACACATGCATTAAAATCTCAAGAACGCCTAAATAGATTTCATAAAGCATAATAGTAATCTCTATCTATTATTGGACCCTATGTTATTCAATACCATGTGCTAAATCTATATTGAATCTCTCGACTTCAATACAGATCACAATATATTCTAATGGTGCGCAAGCATTAAAATAATAAAGAAACTGAATAAAGAACAATCAATCCACGGGCAATTAATTACTAAAAAGGAAAAACTTCTAATTAATTAAAACGCAAGGTTTCATTGTTCATCCTAGATAAAGTAAATTAGCCGGACATGATTTCGTCAATTATCAAAAGAATTGAGTTCATCATGGTCCGGAGAAAGGAAAACAAAAAGTAAAATACAACCCGTGATCTCGGCTCGATGATCTTCGATTCTGCGCCTTGATCTTCGTTCTTGCCTTGTATTTTGTTCCTCTAAAATTGCCTCCGAAAAGTCTATATTCCGCCTTTTATAGTGCTCTCCCAAGACCTCCAAACGTGTGTTTGGTAGTTGAAGTTATTTGGACTGGTAGAATTCTACTCTAATCAGGTATCTGCAAAATTTCTGTCGCGTTTAGCCTATGCGATCGCATGGTTGTAGGTCCTGCGATCGCATGGTTCACCTGTTTAACATTCTGCTGGATTTTTCATTGACTTGCGATCGCACCAGGATAATACCATGCGATCGCATGGTTTATTCTAATGTTGAGTTTGAATTTCCCGCCTTGGTATTTGCACATCAAGCCCCTGAAGTTTCCTTTCTTAGCAATTAGGTCCCATTGTCTTCATTTTGTTCTCTTTTCATCCAATTGATACTTGACTTTGATTACTTCCTAAATTGATAAGAAAACAACATGCAATTAAACTGAAAACAACTAAAAGAACTTATAATTGTCCATTTTCGTGAGCCCAGATAAGTACAAAATTGTACTTATCAAATACCCACAAACTTGAACTATTATTCGTCCTCGAATAAACTAACTAAAAACAATCTTGCACTAGATGGAATAAGTAATAATAAAGTTCACAATATAAGTAGTTTGCCGTCTTTGCTTCAGATTTTGCAAAAGAAAAACTTATAACTCATGACGAGTGTTCAGATTATACAGTTGTAAACGTGATTCTACTTAAAACACACTTGAATCGTGTGTGAGAGCAGTTCATTTGATCAACTTTAAATTCTATGGTGGTGATAGCCCAACCACTTAGTCAATTTTTTTTTACCCTCTCGTAAGGTACACTTCCCCCAAAATAATTGTTTTCTCTCAAAATTTCGAGATTTCTGGGTCTAAGGTTGTTCACATTCTTTTCTTTCTAGAAGCTGGTTGATAAAGCTAATGATTGTGACAATCTAGGTTTATGAAGATTCTCCAATTTATGAGCACTATTGACCAGAAATTTTCTACTAAGTAAGTCAAACCCATTAGTCATCTAATCCTCAGGTTTACTTTGCAAAGAAAATTTTATTTTTATTTTATTTTATTAATTTTTTTTTTAAATCTTATGTGCAGAACTCAGTCCATTAAGCTTTCTAAATGACTTATGTAACGAGCTTTAGGCCGATGACTCCCAAGTCTTTTGAACTTTAGGGCATCGGGTTTTGAGAAATCCCTACGGGCCTTTTCACTCAAGTCAAATAGGCTACGAAAAGAGTTATAAGATATTAATAGTATGCGAAACTCAGTTCATTAAGCTTTCTAAATGACCCATGTAACGAGCTTTTGGTCAACGACTTTATCACTCGAGTCAAAAAGGCTACGAAATGAGTTATATAAAAATAATAGCTTTGTTCTTTGCGTGCAATAAGTTCATGCTGAGGGATTAGATTCCTAACAATCGGTCATTACTTAGTTTCCTCTAACTGGTCTAAAGTGCTCCACACAATTTTATTTTTCGACATACACGGAATCAAATATAATCTAGCTAGCCACCATCACAGCTTACTCACTACAATCACTCACTATATTGGTTATTTGTTCGAGATACGGATGATTTTTTAGGTTTAAACAGGTATCCTATTATTTTCAACTTAAGTGCACCAACATAGCTACATATCATCGTCACTGGCCGACACAACACAATATCATATATGATTAAATAGTCTCACATTTAAACAACAATATATTATGTTCACAAGTCATGATTTAAAGCTAAAATTAAATAAAAATTTCATCATCAGCTGGCAAGGCTATTCATATCACACAAGCATGCAAACAAAATAGAAAAAAATAATTTTTTTTTATAGAATAAAAAATGAACTAAGTCAACAATCAAATATCATCAAATATCATGAATATGTCAAATTGAGCAAAATTTTTATCAACCACCCCCAAACTTAAAACGTGTATTGTCCCCAATCGCATGTAAAATAAAGAAATACATAAAAATTTAGGAACTTTCCAGAGGTGGATCGGAGGGTGCCGGAAGAAGGAGTGTGGAAGGGTCAACCGGTGGAGGAGTCAAGCGTGGGTGTCAAGCAAGCAGATCTGATCATGGATGTCATCCAGCTTGCCCACACATCTGTCTAGTCTTCGCTTGACCTGGTCGCAGTTAGCCCAAATCCGACTCTACTCTAGGGAAGACTTACTCAGAGTAAACTCCATAGATAACTGAGTGTGTCTCGATCGCATCCACTGAGACCGCAGAGTCGCCAACTCTCGCCGCACCGCGGCGTAGCTTAGTCCGAGTGGCGATAATGAGCCGTGTCTCCTCGCCACCGACCTCCAAAGAGGCGATGTAGCATGGCGGCTATATCTCCGTGTGGTGCGGCCGGCTGTGGGCGGCGGCCGGGCATTGCAGCCTGGCCGCCTCTCGAGGGTGCTCGTCATGGGTGGGGCAGCCCCACACACCTCGCTCAAAGGTCCGTCTGTATTCTCTAAGGCAAAGCGGTTGATAGGTCCATTTGCTTTAAAAACGGCTCCCGCAGTGAAATCGGGACCCTCGCCGCAGCATGAGATACAACCGATCAAATGCTGGAAGATGGATGTGTGCCTCTTCTCCGTCTGGGAGGCCAGTATGCTGATCAGGGTGTAGATGTAACTCCCTATGTTGATCTTCCTCCCATGAGCCAGATGGTACAACAATCGAGCCCTAGCATCATTGATGGTGGTGCGATGCGCAGTCGGGTCGATGTTGTGGCTCACAAACAAATTTAGGATGAGAAGGAGTCTGTCACCATCAGCTCAAGTCCCTCCCGGCAATGGCCATGCATCCGCCGACCATATAAAAATCTAGGCCACCTCACCCATATCCCGAATGTCGCAGGGGGTGAACATCTTCACGGATAGGCCATAGAAATCGTTGATGACCCTCGGGTGAACATGAACCATGTGCCCTGCACTCCATGTCTCCGCCCAGTAGTGCTCTGTCCGTGAATGTCTATCTCCGTTGAAATTGTGTAGAACCCATGGACGAGCCGGGAGTAAATAGGATGCGTGTATCCGCCACCTTGACCATCGGCAGACATCAATGAGGTTGAAGAGCTCGAATGAGAGAAGTCGCCCAGTGCAATCTTCGCTTCCCCCAAATGGTCGAATGGCTCACGGCCTTGGTGAATCTATCTTTGTGCTCCTCGACAAATAAAGGCGAGAGGCGGCGTGCTATCCTGCCAGATCTACCCGAGCCCTCTTAGATGTGCCACCAGAGCCTTCTTTTTCCTTTTTCGGCGGCGGTGGTCGGTGGTCGCTTTGGGGCCATAATCAGAAAAGGAACAAAAATATGTTAGATGTGAAAGATAACATATATGGAGCAAGATATAACCCCCAAACTAGTTGAAACATTAGGTAAAGAAAAAAATTGAGAAAAACATGATAGACGAGGCTACTTCGTGTATCGAGAAATATACCTAGGAAATTGTAAAATGAAACGGACAAGTGTGGCATGAAAGTGCATGATAAGGTCTACCACATAGTCAAATTTCACATGATTCCGAGGTCATTAGGGTCAAACGGATGGTGGACGGTTGCTAACTAAGCAGGCTGTTGTGCATTGCCTGTGGCTGCCATGGCAGCCTGCAGGCCCTATGGTTACGGCTGGGATTATTTCGCGCCAAACTTGTGTTCAAGCTAAAAGGACTGACATTAGTGCAAAGGTATAGCCCAAAGTTTGGTGCACATCAAATTTGGCCTAAAACTTGGATGGGACAATTCATCAAACACCTAACAAGCAATGCTTTACCTTCAAGAGTTTGGGAAAAATGGAGAACTCATGAAAGCCAAAAATTTTCCACATCCTAATCAACTAAACCCAATCCAAATATATTTCCCAAACCGATTCAAGCCTAGACTAATCAACCATTTCCTCCACATTAAGCAAAAAGCATGAAATTGCTAATAATCAATGCAAAAACCGAAAATAACTTGAAATAAATTGGAACTTACCGATTAAATTCGTGTAGATGGATGTGAATGAATGTTGGATTGTGTAATGCGATGCCCAAAGTGCTCGGAATGGTGTTGGAGATCAAGGAATGAAGAGGGAACGTTTTTGGAAGTTCAAAAGTGAAGAAATGAAAAGAAAGGCTAATCCCGGTTTTAAGATGCTTTGGTGTGCCTTGCGATCGCAAGGCATGGATATGCTGCGATCGCAATAAAGGTTGATTCTGGGCAGAATGTAATCTGCCCAGTCTATGCGATCACAATGGTGTGAACCATGCGATCGCATAGTTCTAACCCCTGTTTCAATTTTTTTTTTTGAAACATGACAATAAAACCAGCATAAACATGAATATGCAAAATGACGATGATAAAATCTTCGAAACCTACGAATTAAAAACCTATTTCAAAACTTAAACCTAAAATGTGCAAAAACGTGCTTAAACTCCTAAAACTTAAAAAATGCTGTAAATGTAAATAAAAGGGAGAAAAATGGGTTGCCTCCCATTGAGCGCTTGTTTAAAGTCTTTAGCTCGACTTTGTCGCGGTGATCACTCCGGATTACTCAAAGCGGTAAATGACTTTTCTTTTGAAAAGTCACCCTCCAAGTAATGTTTGAGCCTTTGTCCGTTCACTTTGAACCTGCCCTTCGTGTCATGAGCCACCTCCACCGCTCCATGTGGATAGACTTTCACCGCCGTGAATGGCTCGGACCACCTTGAACGCAATTTCCCAGGAAAGAGCTTGAGTCGAGAGTTGAATAAGAGGACTTTTGTCCCGCCACAAACCGCCATTTTGAATATTTTTGTCATGCCAATTCTTGGTTTTCTTTTTACAGCTTTGCATTTTCATAGGCCTCGAACCCAATTCTTCCATTTCGCTCAACTCAAGCGCTTTTTCTCACCGGCTTTTTCAAGTCGAAATTCAACTTCCTCAATGCCCAAGAGGCTCGGTGCTCCAACTCAATCCCAGAATGGTACGCCTTCCCAAAAACTAGGCGATAAGGTGACATTCCAATTGGGGTTTTGAATGCGCTCGATATGCCCAAAGGGCATCATCCAGCTTTCTCGACCAATCTTTTCTCGATGAACTCACCGTAAGCTCCAAGATCCTTTTCAACTCCCTTGTTGGAGATTTCCACCGCCTACCGGTTTGTGGATGATATGGAGTAGCCACACGATGCTTCACACCGCATTTTGCCAAAAGAGTGTCAAACTGCCTATTGCAAAATGCTTTACCTCCGCCACCGATGATTGCCCGAGGAGTCCCAAAACGCGTAAATATATTCTTTTTTTTTAGAAAGTTCACCACCACCTTGCCATCATTGGTCGGCAAAGGCTACAGCTTCTACCCATTTAGACACATAATCCACACCACCAAAATGTAGGAATTTGAGAATGATGGTGGAAACGGTCCCATAAAGTCAATACCCCACACGCCGAAAAGTTCAACCTCTAGAATGCTTCGTAGGGCATTTCCTTTTCGAGATATGTTCCCCGCCCTTTGGCACCGCCACATTTTTTTTACCAGATCGTAGCATCCTTGAATAGTGTCGGCCAATAAATCCCAGTTGATTGTAGGACTTTGGTCATTGCTTTGGTAGCACCGAAATGACCTCCGTATGGTGAAGAGTGACATTGCTCCAAGACAGCCCATTTCTTCTTCAGTAGGCATCTCCGAATTACTTGATCGCCTCCCCTTCAGAAAGAATAGGATCTTCCCAAAATAGTGTTTAAGTTCGAAAAGAACTTTTTCGACGCTTGATGATCATAGTCCGGTGGCATGATATTGCTTGCAAGGTAATTCACATAATCCGCATACCACTTGCACTTCCCAACCGCTCTATCTCAAAAATCGCTCATCCGAAACTTCTCATTTATTTCACCTTCTTCATTCCCTTCGTCACCGATTCTTGACAAGTGGTCGGCCACCACGCTCTCAACCCCTTTTTTGTCTTGAATTTCCAAGTCAAATTCTTGGAGAAGTAAGATCCACCGAATAAGTCTTGGCTTTGCATCTTTTTTAGCAAAAAGATATTTCAACGCTGCATGGTCTGTGTGCACTATCACCTTCGATCCAATGAGGTAAGATCGAAATTTTTCGAAGGCAAATACCACTGCTAGTAATTCCTTTTCTGTAGTGGCATAATTCATCTGAGCATCATTGAGAGTTCGGCTAGCATAATATATGGTATGTATGACTTTTGCTCTACGTTGCCCCAAAATCGCCTCTAATGGCAAAGTCACTTGCATTACACATGAGTTCAAACGGTAGATCCCAATCGTGGTACAATAACAAAATTCGAGATTAGACTGCTTTTAGAGTGTTGAAAGCTTTAAGACAACAATAGAAAATTCGAACTTGGCATCTTTCTCTAGCAAACCGCATGAATGGTTTGGTTATTTTTGAGAAATCCTGTATGAACCGCCTATAGAAACCCGCATGACCCAAAAAGACCGAATTCCTTGAATCTATAGTTGAGGAGGCAGCTTCTCTATAACCCGAATTTTTACTTTGTCAACCTCAATGCCTTTCGCCGATATCCCGTGTCCCAACACGATGCCTTCTTGGACCATAAAGTGACATTTTTCCACCAAGTACCAAGTTGGTTTTCTCGCAACGTCAAGTACTGTGGTTAGATTTTTGAGACAATCGTCGAATGATGCTCCAAAACCGAAAATCATCCATGAAAACTTCAATGAATTTTTCACCATATCCGAGAAGATCGACATCATACAACGCCGAATGTGGCCGGAGCGCCAGATAGGCCAAATGGCATACGCCTATATGCAAACGCGCTATAAGGATGTGTAAAGGTAGTCTTTTCGATCTTCCGCGCGATATGAATCGATTGTAGCCCGAATACCCGCCAAGAAAGCAATAATGAGAATGACCGCTAATCGCTCCAACATCCGATCGATGAAAGGTAGAGGAAAATGGTCTTTTCGAGTGGCATCATTCAACTTCCTGTAGTCAATACAAACACGCCAGCCGATAGTCAATCTAACCGGGATGAGCTCGTTATTATCGGTCTTTCAACCGTGATCCTCTCCTTTTTTGGCACTACCTAGATCGGGCTCACCCAAGTACTATCTCGAAATAAGATAGATAATACCGTCAAAGCCGCTTTCAACACTTCACTTTCGGACTACTTCTTGCAAATGGGGATTCATCATGCGTTGATGTTGCAATCGTTGGTTTATATGCCTCTTCCATTAAAATCTTGTGCATGCATAAAGATGGGCCGATACCTCGATGTCCGCTATAGTCCACCCCGATGGTCGATTTGTAATCTCTCAAAACTCGAGTAATTTATCCTCCCGATCCCGATCAATAGAGTTCGCAATGATGATCGGAAGAGTGGATGATTTATCGAGATAAGCATACCTAAGGTGAGAAGGTAATTGCTTTAACTCGAGAATTGGTGCCTTTTTGACCGAAGGAGGTCACGAGGAAGTGTGGTACCCGATCCATATACCTACTCCTTCTTTCAATCCGCTCGCCTCCTTGTAAATATCTCGCACATTCTTCAAGAACCGAGATTCGAATTTTCATCTTGAGAATGCATAATACACGCTTTCCATAGATTTGAAGGATTTTCCAAGGCAAATGTGTTAGCAGCCTCGTGATCAATGATATCGATCCGAAAGCACGAGTCGAGGAGCTTGATACTCGAATTGCTTTGAACACGCCGAAAGTGACTTGCTCTTCATTCAATCTCAACATTAGCTGCCCTTTTGTACATCAATGAGGGCTCTTCCAAGAGCTAAGAATGGTCGCCCCAAGATAAGTGGCACATCTCTATCCTCCGCCATATCAAGGATAATGAAGTCACCGGGAATATGAACTTGTCCACCTTCACCAAAATATCTTCAATAACTCCACGCGGCGCTTAATCGACCGATCGCCTAATCGGAGTGAAATTGTAGTTGGCTTCACTTCTCCGAGACCTAATTGCCGAAAATAGAATAAGGCATCAAGTTAATGCTAGCACCTAAATCACATAATGCTTTTTCGAAAATGAACTACCAACAAGACAAGGAATAGAGAAACTCACGGATCTTTTAATTTCACTACAGTAGCTTGTTTTGCAAGATAGCACTACACCCTCAAGAAGCATGATTGTTTCGCGCTCTTCCAACTTCCTTTTATTTGAAAGGATTTCCTTCATGAATTTTGCATAACTCGGCATCTATGCTAGAGCATCAGCAAACGGTATGTTGATTTGAAGTTTCTTGAACACATCGAGGAATTTCTCAAATTGCTTGTCTAGCTTATGTTTTCGCAGCCTCCGAGGGAATGGAATTGAGGGACGTAGTCGGTGGTGGAATATAAGTCGGTGGAGAGTCCTGCTCGTGCAACTTCGCATCTAATTTGTTTTCTCTCTTTGTCGAACACGCTTTTCTTTTCTACACCGGTCTAGTCACATGAATCTCTCGTAACCGAACTCCGCCCTCGTGGTAATTGCATTTACTTGCTCCTTTGATTGACTTCGGTATTGCTTGGCCATGTGCCCGGTTGTCGCTTCGGTCAACATTTTAGCCAACCGTCTAACTGATTTTCCATATTCTTTATAGCAACATCCTGCCTTTTCGCATCTCCTTCAATTCAGATTCCATACGCGACCGCTTCTTCCAAATTCTCCTTTTTCTCTTGTGGCCTTCCTTGATTTGGTGGATTCTCGAATATTTTGAGTGTTGCTATAGGAGAAGTTTGGATGATTTCTCCATCCCGGATTGTAAGTCCGTGAATAAGGATTATTCTCGCTGATGCCGAAAATTCGAGCATATGCAACTTGGTCGAGAAGCGCATATCAACCTTTGTCAATGGGCACTCAAGATTGATGGTTTGCCTCGCATGTCACACGCAGATTGGTGGAGACATCTCGAACCATATTAGCCGAATGAGAATATTTCATTGTCTCCATCTCGCTTTGCTAATGCATCGATTTTCGCTAGTACAAGCGAATTTGAGTCTCACCTCATGTACCCCTCCGCTTTCCTTTGTACCCTCCGTCTCGCCACATAACAAATTGTTCACTCATTGTTTCAAACAAGTCACGGAGGTCGCCGCAGCAGACCTATTTTGGATAGAGCCACCCGCCGTAATCAATCAAGAACGATCGCTAGGAACTAGACCAAAGTAGAAGAAATGGTTCTCGAGTCGCTAAAGGAAAACCGCGACTCGGACACTTTCTCGAAAGCAGCTTGCTTGAATCTTTCCCATGCCTCGTGAAAGTTTTCCAACTCGATTGTTGGAAATTAGAGATTTCGTACTTTAACTGCTCACTTTGGCCGGAGGAAAGTACTTCAAAGTGAACTTCGGATCGAGATCACCCCAAGTTGTGATGCTCCCAAGCAGTGAGTGAATCTAACCATTCCCGAGCTTTATCTTTCAATGTATGTGGAAAGAGCCTCATCTTCAATGCCTCTTCGTTAACACCGTGGTATTTGAAGTTTCCACAATTTCATCGAAGCGAGAAATATGGTAGTGCGGATTTTCATCTATCATCCCAGAGAACGCAGATTGTTCGAGAACAAGTTGATCACATCCGCCTCAATTGGAAGTTGTCGTGTCCATAAGGTGGGTATATTATACCGACCGATTTTCAACAATCGGTGGCATCATATAATCACCCAGAAGAATATCTCGCCATTAACTTCAACAACAGCCTGCTATTGGTGCTTGATTATTTCGCCATCCGCAGTAATGGATTTTGGATTCTTGCTATCCTCCATTGTGTTTTGTCGCATGTTGTTTCTTTTCTTTTTTTCACGTTGTCTTCGGTGAAAGCTCTGCTCAACTTCTGGATCAAAATCAAATAGATCAAGATCTTTTGTACGGCGACACACACACTTAACACCGAAAATTTAGAAAATGTATAAAATTCAAAGAAGATCACGAAGAATTGAAAATAAAAATAAAAAGAATTAATACTAAAAAGAATTGTTAAAAGCCAAATTATAAATTAACGTAGCAATTAATAAAACTAGTCCCCAAATCAACGGCGCCAAAAACTTGTTGTGCGATTTATATCCCGCAGTGGACTGGATCGTTGACAAGTAATATAGTGATAAATAAAGTGTCGAACCCACGAAGACTAGATACTAATTTAACTAATTAATTTCACAACTTAAATTTTAACAATGGAAATAAACACGATTCAATTTTTGGTTCTTATGATTCTAAACTAAATTAACTATTTTAATTAAATTGAAATTCACAATAAGCAACTTTGAAAAATGAGAACAAATTAAAGCTTAACAATACTAGGATTCACAACCACCGACACGCTTTACTCAATTATCTCGTTAATCACTTTTTAGCTTTTAATTACCTTGACCGAAAAATCGACGCTCCTAAATTAATCGAAAGCCTCTCTCGATGGTCAATCAAATCTATATGTTATGCGAACTTCATTATCTCTAATTAAGCTTCGAGCATAAACACATGCATTAAAATCTCAAGAACGCCTAAATAGATTTCATAAAGCATAATAGTAATCTCTATCTATTATTGGACCCTATGTTATTCAATACCACGTATAAATCTATATTGAATCTCTCGACTTCAATACGGATCACAATATATTCTAATAGTGCGCAAGCATTAAAATAATAAAAAACAATAAAGAACAATCAATCCACGGCAATTAATTACTAAAAGGAAAACTTCTAATTAATTAAAACGCGAGGTTTCATCGCTCATCCTAGATAAAGTAATTAGCCGGACATGATTTCGCCAATTATCGAAAGAATTGAGTTCATCATGGTCCGGAGAAAGGAAAACAAAAGTAAAATACAACCCGTGATCTCGGCTCGATGATCTTCGATTCCGCTACCTTGATCTTCGTTTCTTGCCTTTGTATTTTGTTCCTCTAAAATTGCCTCCGCGTGAAAAGTCTATATTCCGCCTTTTATAGTGCTCTCCCAAGACCTCCAAACGTGTGTTTGGTAGTTGAAGTTATTTGACCGGTAGAATTCTACTCTAATCGTGTATCTCGCAAAATTTCGTCACTGCTAAGCCTATGCGATCGCATGGTTGTAGGTCCTGCGATCGCATGGTTCACTTGTTTAACATTCTGCTGGATTTTTCATTGACTTGCGATCGCACCAGGATAATACCATGCGATCGCATGGTTTATTCTGGTGCTGAGTTTGAATTTCCCGCCTTGGTATTTGCACATCAAGCCCCTGAAGTTTCCTTTCTTAGCAATTAGGTCCCATTGTCTTCATTTTGCTCTCTTTTCATCCAATTGATACTTGACTTTGATTACTTCCTAAATTGATAAGAAAACAACATGCAATTAAACTGAAAACAACTAAAAGAACTTATAATTGTCCATTTTCATGAGCCCAGATAAGTACAAAATTGTACTTATCAATTATAGGTCTAGCTAGGATTTGTGGTCAACATTTTGGCGCCGTCTGTGGAAAACAACACAAAGAACGACGAGGAAATACGTGAAAAAGCATAGCCACTCGAGAATGAAAGAGAATTAATGCTCAATTTGAAGAAAGTAAAGCCCACTGATAGGAGATTTGAAGTTGTAAAATTTCCTTTTGAATAAAAGGAGAAATTCTTATAGAAGATTTGAAGTTATAAAATTCCTTTTGAATAAAAAGAGAAATTTTAGTTGAAGATTTGAAGTCACAAAATTTCCCTTTGGATAAAAGGAGATATTTTATTTGAAGGTTTACAATTATAAGATTCCCCTTGCAAAATGCAAAATCTTACCCAAATTTGACAGTCACAAAGTATTCTGTTTGGAAACAAGGATAAGGTTTGACCCACATTTGGTGGATTATAGATTTCTGGTTTACGCTATTATATGATCCCGCTTAGCTTAATATAAAGAAAAAACAAATCACAAACCACCAGTTATTTGAACAAAAATAACACAATGAGTGACGAAGACGGAAACACACGTACTAGACAAACTGGTGGACAACCGGAAAGAGGGGACGAAAGAGCTCCTGAGGTTACACAACCACCTAGGTGTGGAAGGCGTTCTAGAGCATGCATGGCACGCAATATGGAAGTTATGGTAGAACAAATGCTGGAAATGCAAAGGCAACAAGCAACATAAATTGATGTCCTAAATGCATACTTGCAGCAAAGATTTATTCTCCATGCACCCTCCACATATCCACCTTACCAACCCCAGAGATACGAGTACCAGCGCGAGGATGAAGAAGAGGACCATACTCGTATGCCTCGTTAGACCGGCCAGGGGCCCTGTTTTGGAGAAATGAATGAATAGATCTCTCCCAATACTCATATCATGGGCACAATGTGGGTGGTCACTATAGAAATCCAAACTTCCCCCCTGAATACTCGCAAGAATCAGAGATATCTCAGGGATCCAGTGTCTTCGACCGATTGGGAGCAGACCTCCTAGAAATAGAAGGAAAAGGTGGGCGGCTGCCGCTGCAGCCACAACCCAAGTGCCGTACATATCCACGTCGTATCAATATCAAGCCGCGCAAAATCCTGGCAGAAGACTGGTGCACGAACCCGATGAGGAATTGGGACGAACCCAACAAGTTAGCTCTCCTGCAGTAACTTCTCTACCCCAACTCCGGTCCTATGAGATGGTCAACGATGAGGAAACAGATCCTTTCTCAGAAGGAATACAACGATTTAAAGTCCCTTGTGATTTTGAAATGCCTAAAATTGGCAAATACGTCGGGTAAGGCGATCCGGATGATCATCTTTTTAACTACAATGCCAACATGGGAATCGCTGGAGCCACTCATACGCTAAAATGCAAAGCATTACTCCTAACATTGGAAGGAAGCGCATTTAGGAGGTACAAGAAACTGCCCTCCAGAAGCATTCATTGTTGGAAAGATTTGAAAACAGCTTTTAAGAATGGGTTCGTATCGTCAAAACCCGGTCAACTTTCGGTCCAACTCCTGACAGGACCTAAGGCAAGAGAAACATGAGTAGCTGAAAAGCTACCTAGCCAGATTTACATAGGAGATGCACAACTATGAAAATATCACAGAGGCAGAAATGTTCTCGGCCCTCAAGAGAGGCAGAGAAATGAGAAGCATGTTCTGGAGAGACGTCTGGAGTCGGAAACCCAGGGATTACAACGCATTGGTAGACATGATGAATGAAGAAATCATATCAAAAGAAATGGCTAAAGCCAGAGACAATCATACCCAGCAACTTTACAATCATGAAAGCCATGCAAAAACTAAACCTTCTGACTACATCACGCGTCGTCAAACCGAGCGTCGCCAAGATATTCATCAGCGTCTCTTTCCAAGAACAGGATCCAGCTACGCAGCTGAGATCACTGAAGCAATCCTAAACTTACATTCTTGTAGGAATGCCCCCAATCAAGAAACGACTGCCAGGCAGACAGGTTCCAACAAATTTAAAAAACCATTCACCGGCCCATATTGTGCCTACCATTGGTTCTACGGGCATATGACAGAAGATTGCCGTGACATACAAACACTGGAGATCATAGAACCTAAAACAAAGATCGCACTTCTTCCAGAGGAAACCGAGGCAGGAACGACTCTCTCTTTCAGTCCAACGAATTACATCGTGGACAGCGCCAAGAGGCTAGAGATAGCCAACTGAGAAAAGAGGCAGAGTTAAGAGAGCGTAGCCGGAGTTACGTAAGGGAAAACAATCAAAGGGCAGGAATGCCAAAAAGGGACCAGCCTCCACCGCTTGCCCAACAATCCACATTAGAGAAATTGACACGATTATTATAGGCCCCCATCCTAGTGGAAGCTCTAATAATTCACAGAAGAAGTATATCCGAGAGGCCAAAGAGCCTGTAAATGTAAACTACCACTTGCATACCCGTCCAGCAGGAACGGGGAGTAACGACCTCATCACCTTCACTCTCTCTGATCTATCGGAGTGCATTTTTCCCATAACGACGCTCTAGTGGTTCGAGCGGTCATGGTTAGAAATGGTTTAGGAAGAATGTTGGTCGATGAAGGAAGTTCTGTCAACATTATTTATGGGGCCACCTATGAAAAATGGGTATAGATACCCTTCTAATCCCCGCTACTAATCCTATCTACGGATTTACTAGAGACTCCATCATCTCCATAGGAACAATTAATTTGATTACTGAAATGGGCGAGACACCGAAAAGCGTCAGGAGTCCTATGGAATATTTGGTGCTTGACAAGAGTTCTTCCTATTACAGTGTACTTGGGAGACAGCCCTTATCGACTTAGGCGCAGTGACGCATACAAAGTTCTTGTGCATGAAATTCTCTACAGACCGTGGGATCGCCACAGTCCAGGAGAACCAATCCGAGTCCAGGGCCTGTTACACTAATACCATGAAGAAGTTTATCGATCGAGAAGTCAACGTAATTGATGTAGAGATGATTGAAGCCCTCTCAGATCCTGAAAGATTGGATAGAGGACCTAATGGAAGAGATGAGCAGATGACCGAACAAGAAGATCTGACCTGCGGGTATCTGGAAACGAACCTCGAACCTCTCCAGCCAAAAAGTTGGAGTGCTTTTCTGTGATCCCAATGATTTGACAAATGAGTTGTAGCTGGAGAGCGAGTCTCTAGGAGATTTCAAGGATTGTTTAAGAAGATTCTTGTCTCAAAACTTGGATGTATTTGCGTGGAAACATAAAGACATGGTGGGGATTGACCCTCACGTCTCATGCCTCATGCCACAAACTCTAAATAGATGCGAAACACCCGGGACATAGATAGAAACACTAACCCATGAGTGCCCAAAAATATGCAGCACTAGAGGAAAAAATATC
Source organism: Forsythia suspensa (assembly GCA_023638005.1). Taxonomy (NCBI): domain Eukaryota; kingdom Viridiplantae; phylum Streptophyta; class Magnoliopsida; order Lamiales; family Oleaceae; genus Forsythia; species Forsythia suspensa. Next base: position 35,828,964 of record CM042666.1, read on the forward strand.
CAAGCTGTTGAAAAATGACTTTTTAAAGGAGTCCCGTTATCCGAAATGGGTTTCCAACCTAGTACTGGTACCAAAACCCAGCGGGAAAATGAGAGTATGCATTGATTTTTCCAATGTCAACTAGGCTTGCCCAAAGGATAGTTTCTCCCTCCCTCGCATAGACCAACTAGTTGATGCCATGGCTGGCCATGAGATGCTTAGCTTTATGGATGCCTATTCAGAATACAATCAAATCTCTATGTACCCACCAGAAGAGGAGCTTACGTCCTTCATCACAGACAGGGGTTTGTACTGTTACAAAGTAATGTCCTTTGACCTGAAGAACACTGGAGCGACATATCAAAGACTGGTAAACAAGATGTTTACTAAACAGCTGGGCACCATGATGGAGGTGTATGTAGATGACATGTTGGTTAAAAGCATGACGAAAGCCGACCATATTACCTACCTAAGTGAGACATTCAAGATACTGAGGAAGTACAAAATGAAACTCAACCCCCTTAAATGCGCTTTTGGAGTATTCTCCAGGAAATTCTTAGGATTCATGGTGAATCAGAGAGGTATTGAAACGAACCTTGAGAAAATCAGAGCGTTGCTAGAAATGAACCCTTTGCGGACCCCGAAGGAGATACGAAGTTTAACTAGAAAGGTGGCTGCTTTAAGCCGCTTTATCTCAAAGTCAACCGACAAGTGCTTACCGTTCTTCAAGGTTCTTAAAGGGAAGAAAAGGTTTGAGTGGACCTCAGAATGTGAAGACGCCTTTCAGGCTTTGAAACAATATATGGGAAAGGCCCCATTCTTGTCAAAACCATTGGACAAGTATCCTTAATGCTATATATGGCTGTCTCCAGAGAAGCTGTCAGTGCGGTGCTCGTAAGGAAAGATGACAGCTATCAGCGGCCCGTTTACTATATAAGCAAGGTCCTGCTAGATACTGAAATACGCTATCCAGATATGGAAAAACTAGCTTTGGCCTTGGTCGTATCCTCTAAGAAACTCTGGCCTTACTTCCAGTCGCATACCATATGTGTACTGACTACGTTCTCTCTGAAATAGGTGTTACAAAAACCTGACGCGTATGGAAGATTGATGAAATGGGCAATAGAGCTAAGCTAGTTTGAAATCCAGTACTAGCCCCGTAGTGTTATCAAGTGTCAAGCTTTAGCTAATTTTGTTGCCGAGTTTACCTATCATCCAGAGATAGAAACGGCTGATCAAGTTAGACCTACCAAACTTTGGAATCTATTTATGGATGGATCTGCAGGAGAGAATGGGTCCGATGTAGGAATAATGCTGATCAGCCCAGGAAGACACAAATTACACAGCGCCTTACGCTTCGAATTTAGAGCTTCCAACAATGTCGCAGAATACGAAGCTCTTATAGCTGGTATGAGATTAGCTAAAGCATTACAAGTCCAGACTATAATTGCACATAACGATTCCCAGCTGATTGTCAGCTAGGTAAACGGCGATTTCAAAGCAAAGGACAAGAATATGACTTCTTATCTTCATAAGGTCTGGGGCCTGATTCTTCATTTTGAAAGCTTCAAATTAATCCAGATCTCCCAGACTGAGAATCACAGTGCAGATGCACTATCCAAACTGGTTTGCAGCAAGGACTCCGACCTCCTCGGATGTGTCCAAATTGAGTTTTTCCCCAAGCCTACCACTGAACAGGATGATGTTGTATTCATTATTGAGGAAAGAGACTCATGGATGAGGCCCATCTCCTCATATTTGATAGAACAAATCCTCTCAGAAGATAAAGACAAAGCACGAAAAGTCAAAAAAATATCAACACACTTTGTCATACAAGAAGGAGTTCTCTACAAAAAGGGTTATTCTTTTCCCTTCCTCAGATGTGTTGGGCCAGACGAGGCGGACTACATCATGAAAGAAGTCCATGAAGGAACATGTGGCAATCACTCTGGAGCAAATTCTTTGGCTCACAAGATCCTTACAAGGGTATTATTGGCCTAACCTTAAAAAGAATAATCTTGAGTATGTACGCAAATGTGACAAATGCCAGTGCTTTGCCTACATGCACAAACAACCTCCACAAGAATTGCAAGTAGTGTCCAGCCCTTGGCCATTTGACAAGTGGGGGATAGATGTAATCGAACCCATGCCACGGGGGCAAGGCAATCACTGTTATGCGATTGTGACTATCAATTACTTTACCAAATGGATGGAGGCCAAACTCGTGATGAAAACCACATGAGCCATTACTTCCAAATTCATATAGAAAAATATCATTTGCCAGTTCGGTGTGCCACGCTCGCTCGTTTCAAACAATGCAAGGCAGTTCAGAAATCGCCAAATTGAAGAAATGTGCAGCAATTTGGGAATAAGGCATCACTTCTCATCACCATACCACCCTCAGGCTAATGGTCAGGTAGAAGCAGTAAACAAGACCATAAAATACACTTTGAAAAAGAAGTTGGAATCAACGAAAGGGACATTGGTAGACGAGTTACCCCAAGTGTTATGGGCTATACGCACCACCACTCGAACGACCACCGGAGAAACCCCAATTTCAATGGCTTATGGTGCTGAAGTGGAGATCGGAGTGCCTTCCCATAGGCAAATCCATTTTAGTGAAATTTCCAATGAAGATTCTCAAAAGGCAGAATTGGGTCTAGTCCAAACTCTTATATATTAAATATAATTTCATTATTTAATCTAGGAAAGATTTATTCCTTAACAAAAGTCAAAATGTTGAAATGTTTTTTAATGAGCTGAAAGATGTGAAAACGAAATTCCAAAACCTTCCGAGTACGATTTCCACGAGGAGTGATCTCCTACCCCTACTGGGCAATTATTATCTTGCCCACATTCAATGTGGCACTTGCACATTTCACATTGGATGAATGACTGGCGTGATATATACTTATGTGGACAATTCATCTAATGTGTAAGTGTCACATTAGATGCGGGCAAGATAACAGACAATACATCTATTACATATGATTCAGTAATGTGTTATTACAAATTATATAGATGCTACAAATTTGAATTTAGAAAAATATATTAGTGTTGTTAAATTTGTAGAGTATTCAACAGAAATGATCGGATTAATAATAAAATATTTATTGTTACTTATCGAAAATATATTTGAAAAACTTTTTTAATTCATAATTTTGCCTCTATACTTTTGCAGATTATTTCAAACAATATGTGTTTGTTCTAGTTTAGATTTTATTGTTAAAGATGGATTTGAACTGATTTTACACATATAATAAGATTTTTTTTAGCTCTAAACTTAATCAAATAACAACGTCCGAGTAAAGGGGATAATTGGGATTATAGAAAGTTCGATTAGCATTAATGTCACATAGAGGTAGAATAACGTACACAGGTCACGAACCCCACACCAATTTAGAATATGTAAGGAATGAGTGCCTTGACATGAGTGGGAAAATCTTCAAACTTAGACTGGTACCATTTTCTGGTGGCATAACTCCTTCCCATCAAGCAGAAAGCACTTCCCAGTGTAAAGCAAAATGGATTTAATGTTTGGGAAATGCAAGAAATTCCTAAAAAACCCATAATCTCAAAAAGATAGTGTGGACATATGACCAAACTAAAGAGGCCACCTTGGGGTATTTTGTAATTTTTGTCACCCTTAATCCTCAGTTTTGACAGAAGGTAATGGTGGTAGAAATTGCCACTAATTCCCACTAAAAACAATAGAGCTCCAAAATACTTAAGGTCTGTTTGGGGTTCTGGAAATCCTTGGATCAGATAATGAGAGTAAATCATTGTGGCTGTGTTGATGAAGTAACTGAGAGATATTGTAGTTGCAGCATCAGTGTCCATCCATCCACTAAATTTGTGAACAAACAGCACCTACCAACCAAATTAAAGAATAAAATGAATTAAGAACACACACACACACAAAAATATATATATAAAAATCAAATTAAAGAATAAAATGAAATATATATATGTGTGTGTGTGTGAGCGCGCGCGCGCGCGAGAGAGAGAGAGAGTGCGTGCAAAAGGAACATTCTGAGAGCATCTCCAATGCATTCAATGGATTGGTGAAAATGATGTGCCACATAATCAAATAGACAATGTCAATTGAAATTACTTCTCCAATGCACAATAAAGAATACCATGTGAGGCTGACATCTCACCAGAAAAAATAGAAGATGTGAAGTATTCCTTCTATATCTAGACGCTCTGTGAGATTGGATGAGTCAGCAATTTTTTAATTTTTGACTTGATTTTTAAAATTTCTGTTGAGTGGATTAGTTTTATTATTTTTAATTTAAAAAAATAAATACCACATAATCAACATTATTGAATTGTAGAAGGAACTCATTGGAGAAAATTTTTGGATTTTACCGTCTATTCATTCCACATAATCTACAAGTCCGTCTATTTAATTGCCACGTCAACCACAATCCATTGAATACATTGGAGATGCTCTGAGCAACAAGTTGTTATGGGGGTTATTATAAAATGGAACATCGGGGATGAATTGAGATTCTACGTCTAATTTTCTAAAATAAAAATAAAATCAAGCAACATGCGTAGCACTTTAATGAGTGGCCACCTTGTAAATTTCGACTAGACAAAGAAGTAAAGAAAGAAAAATGGGGGAAGAATTAGTTCCATCATATAAAAATGCAAGTTACAATTTAAGTTTAACAAAAAGTCATTAAATCTTGTCTAAAATTTTGCTAAAATACTGAAGTCAAAATTACCAATTAATTTTATCTTCATATTTTATGGGACCTATAATTTTTATCAATTTTTGAACTACACATTACATCAAAATCTCTTAAAAAATTGTTTTTAAACTCCACAACACAATCACAAACTATACTTTATAGTCAACAAAATGTTGATAAGAGTGTATATAGAGGAAATGAAGTCATTAACATGGATGTGCATTATACTAGACCGAATAGAATAAGAAATGAAAATATATACTAGTAAGTGAATGTATCAACAATTATGACTACTTAATTAGTTAGACATATCTCGTATGGATTTACAGAATTCTTGGGCAGCCCTCGACTTGAATAAACCTAAGTGCTTGTTTGGTAAAGTTTTTTGTAGATTATAAGTAGTGAATCTTACAAAATGTGTGGATAAAAGTTGTGGATCCAATAAAATATATAGATAAAAATAATCTTTAACCAACTTATAAGTACTAAAAAAAGTTCTTTAATTGTCTTAGAATTAAAATAGACCAAAAGAAAATCTTGTGCAATCCTTGTATAACAGTTTAGCAAAGGAGGATGTAAAATGTTTCAAAAGGGTTTCATCTCATTTAGTCTTTCAGTATGTATTGTGACAAATGTAAAGAAAATGCAAATTAATTTTGTATGTAGATCTTAAAGTTAATAAAAATAAAACTTAATTCGTCATTGTACTTTAATAAGGGTTCACCATGACTATCCTATTGCAATACACGATCCCAAACACATGACATGTTTCACATCCGTTCCTATATGAATTATTTGATTCTTGTCACTTAAAATAATTTCTATGATACGTTACAATAGTCTATTTATTAATTTTTAAGAACAAGTTCATGTTTGTAACTATTTTTAGTGAAGTTGCTCCATTCTCATAAGTGTCGATAACATATGTTATTGTTTTGATTGCTACTCGATGCTTGGGAAAAATCATAATAGAAAAGCACTTATCTTTACATTGAAATAAAATGCTTTGACACAACTTTCATCAATGTGACAAAAGGATGTCTAATAATATAAGTCCCTTCCCTATTTTTATTATAAATAATTGACGACAAGTCAAATTTCACCTAAATACCAAATCAAATTTTAAAATCAACATCAACAACAATTCATATTTTCACTTAAATGATTTCATGAAACCAGAGAGTCCAATTAAGACGCAACTAGAATCATTACACAAATTCAGCCATCCATATATGTCTATGATTAAGGAACTATTTGATAAAACTTTCATCAAAATTTGATAAAAGTTGATGAAATGTGGGATGGAAAAATTGATAAAATTTGTGTGTTATAAAATGTATGGTTAAAATTAATTATTGATTTTAATATCAACTTTTTAAAATAGACCAAATAAATATCAATTGAGGGCTTGTTCGACAAAACTTTTTAACAAATTTTGATAGATGTTGGTGTAATATGTGATTGAAAAATCGACAAAAGTTGTGTGTCCAATGAAATGTAATTAATATTGAAGTTTGACACTTTGACTAGTTGAAAAGTTAATAAAATTTTAGAATTTTTTAATCAAACAATGGCTAATTATCTCGAAAATTAAGCACAAAGTCTTTTTTTATTATTATTAATATCCTTAGCCTTTGTTTGGAATAGATTAAAATGTTGAGTTAAAGTCAACAATTATTTTTAACATCTCACACCACAACTTTTATCAACTTTTCAATTACACATCAACACATTTCATCAATTTTTATCATAAGTTTTGTTAAACTAGCTCTTAATTTTGTACGAGTGAGTGTGTGGATGAGAGATAGAGGGAGAGTACCTCGAAGATCCTCTTGAAGAAATGAATAGTGATGGCTGAACGGAGCAAATCAAACCTAAAATCACCAACCGGTAGAAGAACAAAAGAGCCAACGCCGGCAAGAAACGCAGGGGTATAGGCTATAATCATGCCAGTTTTACCTGAGATTTTGGCCTTTTTATCAGCAGAAAGTTTCTGATCAGTTCCATAATTCCATAATTTGGAATACTGCATGTGCTTCCCTTTCATTTCCATGATTCCTGAATTCCCCAGCGACACCAAACTTATCACAGACATCGCCATCACGAAAAGATTCGACGGCGGCGGGTATATGAATCTCAGCAGTGCAGATAAAACCATCTTCACCCAATTTTGATGCCGCGGTGGCCGCGGCGGCGTGTGGTGGCTGTGCGTGGGTGGGCCATCGGTGCGATTTGGTGTGTATATATATAGAGAGAGGGAGAGAGAGAGAGAGAGAGAGAGAGAGAGAGAGATAATTTAGGGAAATATGTATCAAATGTGGATGAGATGAAACGAGATTGAAAGGTTTGCATGTATAAACGGGATGGCAGTTCCATCAATTATATTCCAAATTTATTTTAATAATAGTATATTGCTTATACGCAGTAGGATTTTATCGTAAGGTTAGAATTTAAACTCAACAGATGAATTTTGTAAAAGAGACAAGAAGATACAGTTGAGGAGAGGAGATTTGAGAAAATGGGTTGTTAACATTTGATTATGATGAAGACAGACGTATATGTTTTTTTTGTACCCGCGTGGATGAATGACTCATAACTATCGTGATTATAAAAAGACGAAATATAGTAAATAGTTATTTTAGGGTTAATTTCATTTATTGTCATTGAAGTTTGTACAAAATTTTATTTTGATTATTTAAGTATTGTTCTTACCTTATCAGTCATTCAAGTTATACACAATTTCATAAATAGTCACTCGGTTTAAAAAATAGTCACTCGCAGTCTTTAATCATATATGAAGTGATTATTGTTCATAATCAAATAATTGTATTTTAGACTTAATTTTTTCACTTTGATATAACAAGTTATTATTTTTATATGTTGGTCTATTATCATGGATAAAGATTGGGTACGCTTATCAATGTTATTTTACCCCCTTAAATATACAAATTTTTAAAATATGTTCTTAAATGTATTTTAGATAATTTATATAGCATTTGTTTTATAGAGTTACAAAGGCATATCAATATGGTGCAAGAAAGTTTGCAAATATGGTGCAAGCCTATGCGGGGAATCCAAACAAGGTCATATGCCCTTGCAAATGTTGCAAAAACCTCTTCCACCAACATTTTAATACAATGTATGGGTATTTGATCATACATGGGATGGATCCTACATATACTACGTGGGTGTTTCATGGAGAAAAACTGATTGCATCACTACCTCCTCAAGATGTAGAAAATCTAGAAACTTATAGGATGTATATAGATGCATTTTTTATGACAATGTTGTAGTACCTGAGAATGAAGATAGAGAAAAAGACTTTTCAAATTTATATGAAGGTGTTGAAATTCCTTTATATCCTGGTTGTACAAAGTACACATCTGCAATTGTTGTCCTGTATAAGCTTAAAGTTATACATGGTATATATGACAACTTTTTGTTTTCCAATTATTTAGGTTTTTCATTTCTACTATGATGTGACTTAGGTTTATGAAGACACTTAAATGATATGTTAGAAATTGTTCAAGACCTGAGGGCTGAATGCCAAAGCGTTATTTAGCCGATGAATGTATGCAATTTTGTAGTGGTTACATGAAACAAGTTGCTGAAGTAGGTGTTCGACATACTCGAAATGAGGATTTTGAGAATGAAACAATTTTTGATGGACACAATTTCTAAAAAAAAGTCAAAGACCTTGAGTAAATAAATGTTAGAGGTTGCTCATCGCTATGTGCTATTTAAGAGCGCTACAGTGGAACCATATATAACATAATTAAGTTAGTTAAATTTATTAGTTTAATAATATTTAATTTTTTTGATTAAGTTATCTTACTGTTTGTTTATTTATTTTAATTTAGGATGCATAAAGAAGAGATTAAAATTATAGATAGACGTATTGCCAAGAATGAAAGCTTATTACAAATAAGACATATAGAGACTTTTAGTTCTTGGTTTGTAGAGAAAGGCAAATAAGACAATTGCAACATGTCAAGTACATTGAAGTGGCTTGCACGTCGGCCTAGAGATAATGTAATGTCATTCTGGTTATGTTATCAATTGACATTGATTTCATACAATCGATGTTAGCAGAAGTACACAAAACAGCGGTGTTTCAAGTTAGTCTAGTGTGAAGGATACAAGTCATGTAGTTGGTAAAATTTCTTATTATGGGGTTATAAGAGACATAATTTTACTAGACTATCATAGTTTTAAAGTTCCTATGTTTCATTGTGATTGGGCAAATATAGATACTGGAGTTAAAATTGAAGATGGATTTACATTGATAAATCTTCACAGAGGACAACATCAATTTGAAAGAGATCTATTTATTTTTGGCATCACAAGCAAAATAAGTATTTTATTCTAGAGATATTGATACATCTAGTTGGTATGTTGAATTAAAGGCACCTCCCAGAGGATTTCACGAGTTAGAAACTTTTGATGAAGATACTTATACTCCATCTACGCCAGTAGATGTGTAAGACTTGATACGTTATTAGTTATGCGATAGATTTAAAAAAAAATTGCAATTGTCATCCCAATATTTACTCATTTTTTACACTATGGTCATGAACTTTGATTTCTTGACAATCTTATACAATCAACTTTTAATTTGTCAGCGCTCTTAGTCCTTACTGACAGTTATGTCAACAAATTCTACTAAGTGGGTGTTTAGAAGACAAATCTACCACAAAGAAGAAATATATTTATAAAAGAAGAATAACTAAAAAATATAAGGGAAATGAAATTAATTCACATATCTTCCTCACAAAATCACAAAAACCCCAATCATGTTTGGCAATGCTGAAATTATTTTTTAAGTGCTTATAAGTTGTGAGTCATGTAAAATGTGTGGATAATAAGTATGTAGTAAGTCGTGGGTCCTACAAAATGTGTAGATAAAAATTATGTTTGACCAACTTAATTAATCTATAATTTAAGCTTAGCCAAACAAGCACTAAGTCCCTCAATTCCCAACACACAATGACGCACACATACAACCACACTCTTACTCACCACAGAACCCCCACCCCAAGCACCGAAAGTCATTACCACAACAAGTTTCCACCAATGGATAACCTTCTAAATCTAGTGCAAGTTCTCATACCTACTAATAGACACTACCTAACATACCTCATCTATATACTATCCTTACACCGTGGATCTCAACCCCAAACCACACTTCTCATCCAGACGCCACTAACCACTTCTCCTATTTTTTTTCTTTTTTCTTTTCTATGAATGGTGAAGATGATGAGAGAAGGAGTTTAAAAGTGATATGAGAGTATTAGTGGAAATGCTATTAAAATTTAACCTAATAGCTGAAGAATTTGTGTTAGTCCACACTCGTCAGCCACCATAAACTGGTGGTACCGCTACTGGGGTAGAGGTTAAGATATTTTGTATTTAATATTGTTCTGACTACTAATCAGATTTACAATTTCTTCTTAAAACTGATTTTGTATCTAATTCTTATTTTGCCTAATATTTTCATTTACTAATTCTTAATTAGAATTTGGTGCTAACATAAACTAGTGGTCGCTACACTAGCATATAAGAGCAACGATGGTTGTTTGTTGTAGTATGTGAGAGTTGTGGTGGTGCAAAAAGATGGTAGTTGGTTGTTAGCACGAGGTTGTGGTGGTAGATATTTGTTGTAGTATGCTAGTTGTGATTTATTCTTAGGTGAGGATGGGAGTTTGAATAAATAAGAATTGCCAAATTTTATTTTTATTTTTATTTTTTAATATTTTTTTCCTTTTTATTTATATGTCTTTACTTTATTTAAATTTATGGGCAACTTTGTCTTTTAACATTTCAAAATTTGAATAGAATTCTACAGAATTTATAAGATTTTAATAGAATTTTATATTTAAATTTCCGTAGATTCTTATATATTTCTATGAATTCTCATGGATTTGATTTGTGGTCTTTTTAATAAAAATAATAATTTTTACTTTTATTTTACTTGTCTTTTTTATAAAATTTCATATTAGAGGATAGCTATTTATGATTCTTTCTGTTCCAAAACATTTGTTTAACCATTTTGTATAAAAAATTATTTTATGGCTTAAAAGGATAATTTGCAGTGTTGTAGTTGACAACCAAATCTTTCTAAGTTCAAAAAAGATTTTTTTTTTTTTTTTTAACTATATTGATTTTATAGTCCAATATCTAATTATCTAATTAATATTTACCAATAAATTATTTATAGAGGAAATTGGAAAAACTACCACAATCCATATATGTATTTTGAAATGTGTCTATTTTTTATAACATCTAACGAATTGACCAAATTTTAAAAATTTGGACAAAATTGCCATTAGATGACCAAATGAATATCTAATTATCTTCTCACTCCCACTCTCTCTCTCTCTCTCTCTCTCTCTCTCTCTCACTTCTTCCACCATTGTCGCCGCCCCTAAGTTCCATATTCCACTCTCCTTTGTTATTTTTGTGGCCGTATTCTCCCATTCTTATCACATATTCAAATACATTCTCAGATGTGTCACCGGTTTTGAGCCATTGAAGAAGTTGGCCGATTTAAAATTTTTGAAGTCAGTAATAAGTTATTCAAAATTGAGAAAATTAGTGTATTTTTGTTGTAAATCATATGAAACTTTAATTTGATATATCAGTATATATATATATATATATATATATATATATATATATATATATATATATATATATATATATATATTATGTTGTTGGGTAATTTTTTGTCCATTTGTATTAGTGGATTTTAAAAGATATTGAGTTTAATCTACAAATTTTGTCAATCTATATTTTATTATTGATGTACAAAGAATAAAATTGATTACATTTAGTCGAAAACAAGCAGAAAAATAAGTACAAAACAATGGACATGGAACTCGTTTCTTCGTTGACAAAATCAACAACTTTTTTATCGATGAACAAAATTGACACTAATTTGTATCCATTTTTAAATGGACACCAAATTATTGTTTTTTTTTTTAACGATATAAAAATGGGCACTAAATTGGCGCCCTTTTATCATCGACAAATGAGCACCAAATTGGTGCTCATCAACAATTGACTGGGAATGGACACCAACTTTGGTGCCCAGTCATCGACAAATGATTTTTATATCGACAAATTTATTGTTATTTTTATATCGACAAAATAATGGTATGTCCACGACAAAAAATCACTAATTTGTATCTATATTGTATATGTCCATTTTTTCGATATCATTGACAAAAATAGACAAAATTGGTGGACATCGAAAAGTTTGTCAACGTCGACATTATTTTGTTGATGTCCACAATATTTGCTTAGAGAAAAAAAAAATTGATGTTCAGTTCAAATTGGTATTCAATAAAAATTGGTATTCAATAATTATAAGTTAAAATTAAATAAGTGTCTATGCTAAGTGATATGAATATGTGTATATCATTGTACTAAAAAAAATTCAAATGTCAAATTTTCAAACTCGTCTCTCGTTTTTCTTTAACAAAAAAATCAACTGTTGATTTTTTTTACTGATGTGTTAATTTTTTGAATGATAGCTTTTCTTATAAACTATTGTATGACTGTCAACTACCATTAAATCTTAATAACACACAAAAATTTCATTTTTACAAAACGATATACTTGAAATTTTGCATCTAGAAAATGACATATTTGCAAGTGTTATAAAAAAAAATTGTTATATTTGAAATCCACTATTTACTTTTGGATACATTTTAAAAAATTTCCTCATTTATATTCTTCAACCCAATTGTTTGGTTCAATGAATTAGCATAAAAATGAAATTTCAAACACTTTGACAGTTGTAAAAAAAAACTAGGGTTAATTACACTAATAGTCCCAATTCTTTCGGGTTTGTTTTGATTTTATCTACATTTTTTTAGCAGATATCATCCTCATTCTTCTATTTATTCTCATAGACGGTCCCCAAATCACTATTTTTCACTATTCTGACAATTATTTAACAATTTTGCCCCTTCACTTAAATAAATTAAAATGATAGAAAAAAAAATACAATGAATTATTCCTTTAAGTGATATCACAAGTGGTAAGATTATTTTTGTATTATCATGTGTAGTGGCAATTTATAAGTCTTTATGTATTCATAAATAATTTCTTGATAGATGCTATTATCACGTATATATTTTTGGCAATTTCGCAAAAGATTAGAACAAGTTCTTCAACTATCATTAATTCTGATATTTCTTATAACATACATACTCGAGGTTCGGGCATTAAACCATATAAAGCGTTGAATGTTTTGGGTCTGGGAAGCATACAATAGATAATGGATTCATAAAAATATGTTCTAATTTAACTTCCAACACTGTCTTTGATGACCATTCATCAAGAGGTATGAAGGAACAAAATAGCACCTTAAATAGTAAGTATTTGATATCACAATTAAGATCGGGTTTACATTTTTTTAATAAGACGTGTCTAATTTCTATTTTCGAATATATGATCGTATGAAGTTATTTTATTTCTCTGCAAGGTTGTGATTATTCTACAGAATATGATGTTATAAGGGATGAAGCAACTGAAAATGAAGGTAAAATTTTAAATTATTGTATATTGCAAATTGTGATTAACACAAATTGATTTTATGGAATAAAGTTGTTTAACTGTTTTGCTTTTTTTTAAGAGGAAGAAGTAGAATGTTGTGATTTTTCAACAAGAGGTATGTTTTCTTCTTTTTTTAAAATTTATTTACGAATTTGTTTCATCATATATGCATTAATATATTTTTTCTACGTATTTTTTTAGTCCTTTATGATTTATTTAATATGATAAAAAGAAAACAAATTAAAGTCATCATGAATTATTTTGCTAGAATAGATTAACTTTTTTTTTTTTTTTGGATTTCATTTAATCATGGTTGTTGAGCTAATATAAATAAATGTTTATAATAAACCACATAGGGTTGCACTTTTTTTTACCTATAACCCAGCAGATTCTAGTTTCGGCCTTGGATTACTTAGTGTTGCGCGCCTAGGAGGCCAGCGCGCTTTGGGATGTGGAGGAGCAATTATCGTCCAGCTCCCTAACCTAATGTGGCATCGGGTTTGGACCACAGGGCTAACTAGTGGCCCTGGACGTCACTATACCTCATCTTGATCAACCTCTGTCTAGGCAAAGCTAAGGCATTAACAGTGGCATCGGAGGAAGGCAACACTGAGTTTACCTCATTTTCATCCCCTTCTAGAGAATCCATACAGCACCGGAAGTTAGGTGCTTCTCAACTAGAGTTGGGGTGGGGTCGCTAAAGTTGCTAGGGTGAGTCTTCCTACACTGCTGGACGCCATTCTAGACAAAGCTGCGAGGGTTACTACCACATCCTTTCCCGATAAAAGTGACAACATACTTTACTTAGGTACGAATAACGAGGGTATTGGATTTCCCTTCTCTTTCTCCTACCTGTGCCGGTCAACTAGGATAAAAAAAATGTTGGCGGTTCAAAAAGAAAGATCGGGCCGCTAAAGAAGGTTAAACCGCTTAATAGAAGTCGCAGTGAAGCAGCCTGGCTAATGAGCTAATATCCTTTCTCTATCTTTCTTCATATGCAAGCCAGTGTTAGTAGTAGGGAAGCGTTAGCTTGACTAAAATATCTTTCTTAGGGAGAGATATACCTCAAGTCTACTAAAAAAATCTACCATATGAAGAATACATAATGCTGGCCGAGCTACTAATAACTCAAATAATTAGTAAGAAATTACGTGAAACGATTATAATCTTAAGATTACATATCACTACAGTAATATAAGAGTCTTATTTTGTTCGCTGTTCAATTTTTCGTCCAATACGACGTAGTTTTGGGTGAATACTGTTCAATTTTCTGTAGTTTTGGTTGACATTTTTTTTCATGGCTCAAACTTTCTCCAAAACCTCCCAAGTTCCTTTCAAATCCCAAACCAAAAATTGGCAAGGCTCAGGCTCGAAATCTCATCAAATATATGTGATTTTTACGAAACCACTAGGGCTCGACTTGAAGGTAAATTCTTTACATTTTTCGAATAGGGTGTTCACTTTTAGTTTGCCTCTTTCATTTGTTTAGAAAATAAAGTGTTGTGTTGTTTTTTGTATTGTGTTACTCTAAAAAAAATGTATCTATATGTATGTGGGTGTATATTTATGTGCATCTGTATATTGTAGCTTTGAGGAAGAGAAAGAACAACAAACTGTAACAAACTGTATAGTGGCTGTGGAGACTAGATAATCAAAATATCCTTAACTATAGTAAAATTCACACTTTTGTCTAAGTTTTACTTATTTCTTCCTCTTTATTAGATTCGCTTTCAGTTACATAAAATTCTCACAGTTTTTTTGGACCAATTTTAGGCATTTTTACAACTCGCATTTGTCGACTAACTCGACAAATTTTCCATTTGTTTGTCGAGCATCTCGACAAATAGGAGTCTCATTTGTCGAGTAACTGAACAAATTGGGTCAAATTACCACTGCCCAAATGTCAAGCAAATGGGCTTTTACTCCATTTTGACAAAAAAAAAATTCTTTAATTTTTTGGGGTTTTTTAGAAATAACCACAATAAATGAAATATTTCTTAAAATACTGTCATATTTTTTTATTCTAAAAATACTATTTTTTTATTTTTGTAACACATGTTGTTACATTTGTTACATTTATTATAACTAAAATAACAAATGTAACAACACGTTTATTATAACTAAAATAACAAATGTAACAACAAGTGTTACAAAATAAAAAAACAGTATTTTTAGAATAAAAAAAATTAAATAGTATTTTTTAAATTATTTTATATTTTGTAGTATATGTTGAAATTATCACTAATTTTTTTCCCTTAATTTTTAACCACAAATGCCTATAAAATAAACATTTTACTTCTATAATATTCTTATTCAAAGCTTATAGGCATTTGTGGGTACATATGTTTAAAAATGTGTTTTTTTATATTCGCTTCTAGTTAAGGGGTTTTTTTTTTTGTTGGAACCAATTTTGGGCATTTTTACAACTCGCATTTGTCGACTAACTCGACAAATTCCCCATTTGTCGAGCATCTCGATAAATAGGAGTCCTGTTTGTCGAGTAACTCGACAAATTGGGTCAAATTACCAATTTTTTGAGTTACTCGACAAATTAGAGTATAATAATATGGGTAATGATCCCCTCCCCATGGTGGGGTGGGGATAAATTATAAAGGTCGCCATGGGGCTGGGGATGAATTATAAATGCTACAAGACACGTGTCCTATGGCTATTGGAGACAATTGGAGAAAGAAAAAATGATTGACATAAATGTCAATTATTTGTCCAATGGTCAGAGAACACGTGTTCTATGGCCTTTATAATCCCTCTCCACCATGAGGAGGAGATCATTACACATAATAATATACTCTTTTTTTGTTGTTGTTGAGAATCTCAACACTGCCCAAATGCCAAGCAAATGATGCCAAGCAAATGGGCTTTTAGCCCATTTTGACAATTATTATTTTTTTCTTAATTTTTAACCACAAATGCCTATAGAAGTAAAATGTTAATAACATATTTTTAACCACAAATGCCTGTTTACTTCTATGATCTTCTTATTCAAAGCATATAGGCATTTATAGGCATTTGTGGTTACATATGTTTAAAAATATGTTTTTTATATTTATTAATTACGGATTATACATTTAGGATTTTTTTTTCTTTTTTCAGTGTATAATTAAATTCGATTTAGAAAACTTGAAAAGCAACTGGCAAATTTGTAAGATCTTACGTAAAAAACTGATATTTTACATTCTTGAAAGCTACATAATCTCAATAACATTTGACACGCTAAATTCAACATGACTACATTAGATAGCTAACAAATACATCTTTTCGAGCCGTGACAAAAGCAATACGGATCATGATTATCCAATATTTCTGCTAAAGCTCAATGTAATTTGTCTTTATTAGTTTCCTACATTGTTAAAGTTATCACAGAGCTATGTAAGTTACATTATTATATATACGCCACGTTCAATGCACGGGCCAAAAACTAGTATACTCAATAAATATGAAAAAAAATAACACAATTAAAAAACTAGACAGTTAGGGTCCGTTTGGTTTGTGGATAAAATTATCTGGATAAAAGTTATATGGATAAGAGTTATCCACATAACATGCTTATTATTATATTGTTTGGTTCAGCTAAGTGTAAGAATAAAAAAGCACTTTTAAAAAGTTATTTTTTGATTAAAAAAAGACAATTATCATTATTCTTAATTAAATGAAAAAGGGTAAATCAAAAAAACAAAAAGAGAAAAAACAATAGGATGGAGCTGCTGAGGATGGTGGCGATGGCTGGCGGATGGGCAGTGGTGTAGGATGGTGGTAGAGGGCGGTGGCAATAGGGATGCAACAGGCTGGATGGCCATTACCATCTCAGTCCCGTCAAGGATTTTTGGAATACGGGAGCAGGATCAGGGTGGGGCGGAGATTAAAAATCTACATTTTCTATCGTTTAATTAATAATTAATTTTAATATTATTTTTTATTTTTTAAATACGATTTAAAATTTAAATATAAATATAAAATAAAATAAAATTCGGGACGGGTTCGAGAAATTTGGAGCGGGGACCATTATCCCCGTCTTCGTCCCGATTACTAAACAGGTAGGGTTAGAGTACCATCCCTAGGTGGTGGGCGGGTGGCATCGATTATACTAGGTTATGAATATTCAAAAATAAATTATTTTTTAATATTATAAATGGTACATTAGTTTTTCAAAAAATAGGTGAATCATTATCCAAATAAAAAAATTTGTCATATTCTTTTTTAGGACAAAATTTATCCTATTTTTTGCTTAAATTATTATCCAGATAAAAAGTTTGTCTTGTAATCACTTCCACCCAAACATTATAAGACAAATTTCATCCATTATCTTTAACTTTTGTCCATATACCAAACCGGCCCTTAGATTAAATTCATGGTACAAAAATGAAGGATTTATTATTTAAAAACATTTTTGTACGTACGAATATGATCTTAAGATTAAATATTCTAACTAAATATAAATGAAACATCACAATAAAACTAATGAGATAACTTAGGTTTACCTCACGGTATAAATTTTTTAGAGTATTCAAAAGGTTTTAGGGGAAAACAACTTTAAAAAAAACATTTATTATGAACATAATAGTTTTTTATTTGAATATAATCTTAAGATTAAATATACTACATAAATGTAAACAAAATAACACAATAAAAAATCAGATAACTTAGGTTTAGTCCACGGTATAATCTACGTTCACACAATATCAAATCAAAATCCATAAGAAAACAGTGAAATAAAGACTCAAAAGTAGAAAACTCATCTTATCGGAGTACGGTTTCATTTATTTTTTCTCAGATCCAATGACTCTTAAAATTTTTTAAAAAGAAAAACTTATATTATAACACAATATAGACGAAAATCTTTAAAAAAAAAAACATATAAATCAAATATAGAATTTAAAAAAATTCAAATATGTATTATCAATATTACAAACGCAGATTCGGAAAGGAAAAAAATAAAAATCAAACATATAATTTAAAGAGAGATTAAGATAAAAATACCCAAGTTATTTCTGCATTTTTCCATCAAATCTAAGCACATACCCAACACATATGGTGAAACCATCGGGCTTTTTTGAATTTCCTTTAAATCCAAACCTATTTTGGGTTCATTAACCGTGTTTCCATCATATATGGAAAACGGTTATGCATAAACTCCAAAAAAATCGTGCGTTTTGTGTTCAAAACGAAAAAAAAAAAGAGAAGAGGAAAAGATTTCATCTGTAAATGGATGATTTACAAACGCAGATCCATGAAGGGAAAAAAATAAAAATCAAACATATAATTTAAAGAGAGATTAAAATAAAAATACTCAAGTTATTTCTGCCTTTTCCCGTCAAATCTAAGCGCATACCCAACAAATCTGGTGAAATCATTGGGCTTTTTTGGATTTTCTTTAAATCCAAACATATTTTGGGTTCATTAACCGTGTTTCCATCATATTTGGAAAATGGTTATGCATAAACTCCAAAAAAATCGTGTGCTTTGTGTTCAAAATGGAAAAAAAAAATAGAGAGAGAGGATAAATATTTCATATGTAAATGGACAGTTTACAAACGCAGATCTGGGAAGGAAAAAAATAAAAGTCAAACAAATAACTTAAAGAGAGATTAAGATTTAAAAAAACCCAAGTTATTTCCGCCTTTTCTCGTCAGATTTGAGTGCATGCCCAACAAACTTGGTGAAACCATCAGGCTTTTGTAGATTTAATTTAAAACAAAACCTATTTTGGGTTCATTAACCATGTTTCCATTATATTTGGAAAGCGGTTATGCATAAACTCCAAAAAAAATCGTGTGTTTTGTGTTCAAAATGAAAAAAATCAAAGAGAGGGGGGGGAAAGATTTCATTCGTAAATGGATGGTTTAAAAACGCAGATCTGGGAAGGAAAAAAATAAAAATCAAACATAAAATTTAAAGAGAAATCACCATAAAAATACCCCAAGTTATTTCCAACTTTTACGTCAGATCTGAGCACATATCTAACAGATCTGGTGAAGCCATCGAGCTTTTTTGGATTTCTTTTAAATCCAAATCTATTTTGGGTTCATTAACTGTGTTTCCATCATATTTGTAAAACGGTTATGCATAAACTCCAAAACAATCATGCGTTTTGTGTTCAAAATGGGGGAAAAAAGAGAGAGGGAAATATTTCATTTATAAATTGATGATTTACAAACGCAGATCCAGGAAAGAAAAAAAATAAAAATCAAACATATAATTTAAAGAGAGATTAAGATAAAAACACCCAAGTTATTTCTACATTTTTCGGTCAGATTTGAGTGCATACCCAACAGATATGGTGAAACATATTTTAGGTTCATTAACCATGTTTCCATCATATTTGGAAAAAAGGTTATGCATAAACTCCAAAAAAAAAACGTTCGTTTTGTGTTCAAAATGAAAAAAAAAATCAGATAGAATAGGGAAAGTTTTCATATATAAATGGATGAATTACACATGCAGATTCGGGAAGGAAAAAAAAAATCAAACATATAATTTAAAGAGAAATTACCATAAAAATACCCAAGTTATTTCCAACTTTTCCATAAGATATGAGCGTATATCCAACACATCTGGTGAAACCATCGGGCTTTTTTGGATTTCCTTTAAATCCAAACCTATTCAGGGTTCATTAACCATGTTTCCATCATATTTGGAAAACGATTATGCCTATACTCCAAAAAAATCATGCGTTTTGTGTTCAAAAAAAAATATTAGAGAGAGAAGGGAAAAAAATCACGTGATTTGAGTACAGAATTGTCAGATCAGCGAAACATTGTAAAATATGCATAAAACAAAAAATTCATACAACAGCGAAACATTGTAAAAAAATCATGTGATGCGGTATGAAATTTCATGTGAGAGTGATGTACAGAGAGAATTAGGTGTGAGGGGATGGAGGGTTTGGTGATCTTGTGCAGCTAAGAGATATTAGAATAAAACAGAATTTCTAAGATGTTATTAGGGTTTACGATGTTGGAAAAATTGCCTAAAAGTCACTTACAAG
Source organism: Forsythia suspensa (assembly GCA_023638005.1). Classification (NCBI taxonomy): domain Eukaryota; kingdom Viridiplantae; phylum Streptophyta; class Magnoliopsida; order Lamiales; family Oleaceae; genus Forsythia; species Forsythia suspensa. The sequence goes on from CM042666.1 coordinate 35,849,208, forward strand.
TGACTTGTTTCAAATTAGGTCAAAACAATTTTCAAAATTGTCAATAAATCATACTCTTCAGTAATTTTTCATATTAATCTCAAAATTATCCATGTGATTCATATTTACTACAAACATTGCCCTTGGCACCACCCCCACCCCCACCACCGCCACCGCCACCGGTGCCGCCGCCGTCTGGAATCCTCTAAGGCTAGCACAAGCTTTGGGAGGAAAGTTCACATGGTAAATGACTGATCACCAATAACTAATACTAACTTTTGATACATATTACTTGAGACTTGGCTAATGAACACGTATAATTGTTTGATTGTAAAGCTTTGAAAGAGATTGGCTTCGAACAAACCTGAATGTGATCGAATTTGGATTGATTGGTTGGTTTGCTCCATCCAGCATTCTGATTATTGATGGCAAAAGTTTGATTGCACTTTTCTTTGGCAGTATTGGAACTGAACTCGCCCACTTCCCCACTCATCATGCCCTCACTTCACAATTCTAGTGAGCAATAGATGCTATAATCTTTCATAAACATAAATAGATAAATTTTTCTGTCTACATGAACTTAACTTCATCGACTGATAAAGTGGTCATTCAAATACAGATTCTTATGGAACACCAAAATTTGTATTAATAACTATTGTTAAACAAGATTATTAGGGGAGGAAAACAAAAAACCAATAAAGATTGTGCACTTGATGCAAGCTTGGAATTCTGTGTTTTATGTTTCTCACTTGGATATGCATTCTATCTGAATAGGTTGTGGTTGGTCTGCTGGCACTTGGGCATGTTCCTCTGCTTTGCTTTTGGAGAAGGTTTTCAAGATGGTATTATATATTGTGGAATTCTGTGTAAAATATTGTAGAATTGAGGTAGGTATGAGAGTTGGAAGGATTTGACATTTGTGGTATGAGAAACAATATCATAAACACATTTGTATCATGATATTGTATTATAGGAGTGGCAAAAAAGCTCGTCGACTTGTCGACTAGGCTCGTAAAAGCTCGGCCCAGCTCGGGCTCGGGCTCGTCGAGCCACGAGCACGAGCTAGGGCCGAGCTTGGAAAAAAAAAACGGGGCCGAGCTCGCTCGCTCGGCTCGGCCAAAAAACGAGCCGGCTCGTTAGGCTCGTGGGAACGAGCCCATGAGCCCAGCTCATTTGGGCTCGTGGGCTCGTGGATCGTCCCAACGGTCACATTTGTGACCGTTGGCAAACGGCCATTTTATTTTTTTTGTGTGTTTTTTTTTTTTTTACTTTCAATATTTTCCTATAAATACCCATTTTCTAAACTCATTTTTCACACTTCAATATCTTATCTCTGATTCAATTATATACTCAATCCATTAACAATTCTCAAATTATATTCTCTCAATATTAGTGTTCTAATTTATATCTAGTATCTTATTATCTAGTTATTACTCTATATAATTTTCTACTTCTACTAATTCTCTATATTTCTATTTTCTAGTTTCTACGTTCTAGTTCTACTACATCTTCATCTTCTCCTATTTTTTTATTCTATTATTCCAAATGGCATACAATCGAAGTGATGATGATTTCAGTGGTCTTAATGACATTCCAATTTCAGATGATATTATTGATCAGTTTGGTGGTAGCACTGATCCAATTGATTTGGAAGACGTTCATGACGATGCCGATACACAAACTACCATTGGCTCTAGCACTAAACGAAAAGCCACCAAACAAAAGACTATATGCTAACAGCATTTTCAGTTGGTGCCGACTGATAAACTAGTGAACGGAGTCCCTGAGTTCAAAGTACAGTGTAAACATTGTCAGGAGAAGTTTGCTTGGCACAAGGGGATAGGTACGACCCATCTAAACAGACACTTTAAAAAGTGTCAATACAAACATGGAAGTTTGGATACAAATCAGGCACAACTCTAGTTTGGATCTCCGGGAGCCGGGTCCAGTAGTTCCGCTCTCAACAACTGGATATACTCACAAGAACTCGTGCGACACGAAGGACTGCCAGAATTGATAACAAATGTCGGATTTTCACTATGCTTGGTGGACAATCCTCATTGGACGTCATTCGTCCAAAAATATCTACAACCAAGGTACGTTAGTATTTCTAGAAATACACTTCGTAAAGATACTATTGTTAGATATAATACTAAAAAGAAGCTATTATTAATGATATTAATAATTACAATGGTGTTGTATCTTTTACATCAGACTTATGGACATGTTGTAACCAAAAAGGATACATGGTTGCAACTGCACATTATATTGATAATAGTTGGTTAATGCATAAAAATATGATAGCATTTAAACAAATAGACTATCCTCATAATGGAAATAATATTTATCAAGTTTTATTAGGTGTGTTACATGAATTTAAATGTGATTCTAAGGCTCGTAGTTTTACATTTGATAATGCAGGCCCAAATAATATAGTAATTGAAAAATTAATGCAACACTGTAATCCACAATTTGATGGTATTTTATTTCATATTCGTTGTGTGTGTCATGTGTTTAATTTAATTGTACAAAATGGATTAAAATTTATACAACCTCAATTGGAAAAAATTAGATATGCTATTAATTATATTTTGGTTTCACCATCAAGAAAACAAGTTTTTGCTGCTCTATGTACAGAAAATGGGCTACAATCAAAATATTTTACAACTGATGTTGCCAATAGGTGAAATTCAACAAATCTTATGCTTGAATTGTGTGAAGGTTATGAAGATTGCATTACTGTCTATTATAATGGCCGACACTCACGGCTCAGAATATGATTTAGAATTACATGATTGGGAAATATGTGGTAATGTTAGAAAATTTTTAAAAGTTTTTTACGACGCAACAAATGCATGTTCTGGTGTTTATTACCCAACTACTCCACTTGTTTTAAATCATTTCTATTATATTGCTAACAATTTTAATAGGTATAAGATTTTTGCTCTTTTTACTAGTATTATACATGTTATGGAAGCTAAATTTAGGAAATATTGGGAACAATTGCCTATGTTATTTCCATTAGCATATATCATGGATCCTCGACTTAACTTAGAGGGTACAAAAGTCACAATAATGGCAATTTCAGATAAATTAACTTATGGAAATCCAGTCACGTGTCCTAATTTAGAACAAACTTTATGTTCTATGTATGAGATCTATGTTGAAAAGGCCGGTACAAACGTTGTACGACCTCCTAATCTAATATATACTTCGTCATCAACTGATGACATTGACTTATGGAGTTATGTCAGTACACATAGGATCACTCAAGGTCAACAATTAGTTGGTTCTTCTTCTAGTTCTTCAATTCCCTGATACACCTGTAGAGTTAGGTAGGTATTTTGCGCATGATGTGCTTAGTATGTTAGATGACGAGGAGAGAAAAAACTTTGATATATTTAAATGGTGGAGACAACATCGGTAGAGTTACCCAATTCTTTCCAAAATGGCACGTGATCTATTAACACCTTCGGTCTCAACTGTAGCATCGGATGTCGCATTTAGTATAAGTGGCGGGGTTTTATCCGATGTCGTCAAGACTCAAAGTCGATATTTTAGAAAGTTTATCGTGTCTAAAGGATTGAGATGATCTTTGAACTTCAATTCAAGATAAAGTGGATGTAATAATGTCCAAGAACTCTAAGATTTGAATATGGATTAATCATATTCGTAGTAAGTATTATTTTGCATTAATATTTCTGTATTTGAAGAATTTTTCTTATTTTAATAAAAAATTGTACACGTAACAACTTGTTCGTGTACAATTTTAACTCCGCCTACTTTTAAAATAGCCGGTCCCAAACCTGAAAAAAGGAGGAGGGTTTTAAATCTTACATTTTTAACATAAAGGATTTTCGATATGGTATTTCTTTTTTATTTTCAAATTTTAAAAAATGTAAAACACAAAAAAATAGAGGTGGATTTTAAATCTTTAATTTTTAACATAAATGATTTTTTATTTCTAATTTCTTTTTTATTTTCAAATTCAAAACAAAAAAAACAAAAACATAAGAGTCAAAGATGAGGATTTTAAAAAAAAATAATCACGATGAGAATTCAATAAAAATTTTAACATAAAGATAAATATTTAATCTTTAACATAAAGATAAAGATAAAGGATTCATTTTAAATATTTACATTTTTTTCTTTAAAAAAATAAAGAGAATGACTTATTTTCAATTTTTAAACAAAAAAAAAATTGAGAGTCGAGCCAGCTCGGCTCGGCTCGTTTGGCCCACAAGCCCGTGGGCCGAACCGAGCCCCTCTTTTGGAGACGAGCCTAGCTCGTGCTGTATTATAGAAAATATTAGGAAAGATTTGTTTGATAAATTTATGTAGAGTTGCCATGATTTGTTGCTGTAAATAGCAGCTTGAATTGATGTGGGAATGAAAAAGTTTGATGTGGGCATTGCTATGACGAAAGTTGGCCATTAGATTATTCTCTGTGTTGTTAATTAGTCATCTGTGTTGTTTGATACTGTATTATAGAAAACAGTATCACAGAAAATAGTATCATAATAGAAATGACATAGAATTCGCCATACGTGTTCAAAATTTTTAATATAATATGTTCTTGGAATTATCTCGACGAGCCGGTCAAGATCAGTTGTTTCGCTACTGCATACGATGGATTTTAGCCATTTGAAGTCGTCTATTTAGCTTAAAATGGCAATCTTTAATTTTTCTCGTCTAAATAGTATCATACATACTAAAACAGTATCATACATAAATGTATATTTATATATCAGTATCATACATGAAAATATCTTAATAAAATAGTATCAGAAACTACAATCTAATAAAATAATATTATCATAGATTAAATAACAGTATCATATATTAAAACATTATCGTAATAAAACAGTATCAAAAATAAAAGTATGGTATAAGTATCATAGATAAAACTAAAGGTATAAATGTTTTACTGATTGAAATAATGATATTGTTCTTAAAATGCTCGATTAGTAGTACAGGACCATTGATACTGTTTGCATTCAATAACATTATCATATATTAAAATAGTATCATAGGTTGAAATATTATCATAATAAAACAGTATTAAAGATAAAAATATAGATAAAATAGTATCATATATAAAACTAAGTACAATGTGTTTTCAATAGTTGAAGTAATAATACAGTATCATATATAAAACTAAGTACAGATGTTTTAATAGTTGAAATAATGATACTGTTCTTAAAATGCTCTATTAGTAATACAAGATTATTGATATTGTTTGCTTACAATAACAATATCATAGGTTGAAGTATAAATATTACAAATGCACATTATCTAAATGAAATAGTATCATAGATAAAACAGTATCATATGTTGAAAATATTATCATAATAAAACAGTAGCAAAGATAAAAGCATGATATAAATATACCAAAACAGTATTATATATAAAACAGTAGCATATATTTTAATTGAATTAAGTTTTGATCATATGACTTTAGAATCTATAAGTACAACAACAGTGACCGACCATGAATTTACTCTACAATATTTTATATTGTGAACACTTTGAGCCGTTATGGGTGGGTTTAGTTGATTGGGCTAAATGATTAAAATATGGGCTTAAATATTCACGTGGCAATGTCTTAACTGTGTTGAATTTTGGGCTTTTAGGAATGGACAATTTTAAATGAGTTGAAGGAAATTGTATAATGGTATGAAACGAATTGCCAAGGTTTTAATTGTGTGGAATTTTTGGGCCCATATTCGCTTTAACGGGTTATTCTAAATGTGCTAAAATATTGTGTTAACTAAAATTATTATCATTATTTTTACATTAGACATTTATTTCAATAGTTTATTGAATTTTTTTCCTTCTTTACAATTTTTTACAAAAATTTTGCATCCAAAATAAATAAATAAAATTGTATCAATCATTACCTTTATTTTTAGATTGAAAACTTCTTTTAGGTATTGTGCTATAATAATTTTAGAATACTCTAATTTATAAATATTTTTAATTTTATTGGTTTTTGTGCCCTACAAATTTTTTAGAATTTTTAAAATTTGAAGATATTTCAAATCTATATATATACTCATATAATATTTTTTTTATTCAAATTTTATAAGACCTTTTACATTTTTAACTAAACTATTTTGTCTGATAGCGTGTTATTTAAGGAATGTTGTGCCGTAAATTATAATAAATATTTTTTTACAATATTGTGCTATACAAATGTTGTGTACTTTGGAAAAAAATTTGTAATATATTTAAGCCGTTTTGCCAATAATTTAATGGAAATCATTTTTTTGACGTTTACAATTTTTTTATAATATATGTTATACTCTATATAATATGTAAAAAAAATTATTCAAGTTATTGTGTTATGGAAACGTTGGAAGATAATAATAAAAATGTTTTGTAATATTTTGTAAATTTTAGAATTATGTGCCCTCCGGATAATTTAGAGTTTGTTATATTGAAGATATGAAAATGTAGATATATATATATATATATATATATATATATATATATATATATATATATATATATATATATATATATATATAATAATAATAAATTTTTTAATGGTTGTAAGGCTCTTTGCATTCTAGTAATTTCGTGTAGATTATTGGGACATTGGAGATCCTAAATGTAAATGTAAATTTTGCGATTACTTTTTAGGGTATGATGAGAGGGTTGGAAAGCATTTTAATTAATCAAGACCAAAGTAATCTTTGTGTTGTATGCAAGGAAAGGTGGAGCTTCCAATAATGCAAAATCCTCCTTAAATTCTTAACGATCTCCTTTATGGTGCAACCGACAAGAGCAAGAATTTTTTTGAAAATATTCGATCATACAACATGATGTTTTCATTTACATCTATGGGGGGAAAGGTTGACTCGAGTGTTAATCAAATGAAAGGACCTCCTGTGTTCAGATTACATATTTAAAATTATCACATGATTTGAAGTTTGTTGCCGCCCTAAGGTTCTCAACCAAAATTCGCTCAATTGTATATTTATGACACTGATAATGAAATGTCAAATAGAATTCAAGCTATTAGGTAAAAATTTGTCTTAATTTATTTTCCAAATTTGCATGCTAATATTTTTTACTGCCTAATTTGGTAACAATATGTGTTATTTTATGTATAATAGTCAACGTTCTAACGTCAACAAGCTACATGCTGAGATTGTGGCTGATTTGAAGACAATGCTTGATGAACACAATGTTTTAGTAAAGTCATTTAGAATAGTACGGGATACAATTCATGAACAAGTGTCTTTAAATTTAAAGTTCTGACTTATTGGAAGAAGAGAAAAAGATGGAAGGAGGTACAAGCCACCAAGAGTATCTGATGTTGCAGCATTAATTGTTGGCGATATTGAGACATCTCCAGCTGATAGAGACATCATAGTTGAAACTCAAATATGACAGTTGAAGCGAATTAACGAATTAAATGCTTCATATCTTGGATTACAATACCCATTACTCTTTCTATATGGTCAAGATGGATATCGCGAAGATATCATACTAAAAGAGTCAACTGCAAATTCTTCATCTAGAAGGAAGAAGATAAGCATGTGAGATTTTTGCATATAGATTGCAAGAAAGAGAACGCGAGTCTCCTAATATTTTGTTCTCAAGAAGGTTGTTTCAACAATTTTTAGTTGACGCTTATACTATGGTCACATCTATGTATATACGTACTCAACAGAAGGATTTGAGGTTAGAAATGTATAGAGGCTTGACAGAAGCAATACTAAGAGGAGATACAAATCCTTATTCACAGAGAATGCGGATGATTTTCCCTTCTTCATTCACGGGTGGAGCTCGATACATGATCCAAAACTATCAAGATGCAATGGCGATATGTAAGTGGGCCGGATATCCTGATCTTTTCATTACATTTACATGTAATCCGAAATGGCCAGAGGTTGTACGTTATGTTGAGAAAAGAGGTTTAAAACCGGAAGATCGACCCGACATCCTTTGTAGGATATTCAAGATCAAGCTAGATCATTTGATAAAAGATCTTAGACAAAATAAGATATTTGGCCGAGTTAAAGCAGGTAACATTTTTTTTAAAGTGTCTTGATATTTTTAAAACTTATGTATAATAGCTTATAATTCTAATCCTAATGTATTGCAGTTATGTACACTATTGAGTTTCAAAAACCTAGGTTGCCACATGCACACATATTGCTTTTTTTACATCCAGATGATAAGTATCTCACAAGTGAAGATATTGACAAAATAATTTCAGCTGAAATTGCTCATGAAGTGAGTGATCCAAATTATTACAATGCTATCAAAAATTTGATGATGCATGACCCATGTGACAGTTTAAAAAAAAATTCTCCATGCATGATGGATGGAAGATGTACAAAACATTTTCCCAGAAAGTACACAGATTACTCTACAATCGATGAAGATGGTTATCCAATTTATAGAAGAAGAGATAATAGAAGAACAATTAAAAAGAATGGGATTGAGTTGGATACAGGTATGTAGTGCCACACAACCGTTACTTGCTTTTGAAGTATGGTGCTCATATCAACGTTGAATGATGTAACCAATCTAGGTCAATTAAGTATCTTTTCAAATATATCAATAAGGGCCACGATCGTGTCACCGCGACCTTTTACCGAAGTACTAAGCTTGATGATTATCAGAACCATGTGGATGAAATAAATATGTACTACGATTGTAGATATATTTCACCATGTGAGGCGGCTTGGAGGATATTTGGGTTTGATATTCATTATAGATACCCTCCTCTTGAGCGATTGAATTTTCATCTATCCGATGAGCAAAATATCATATTTTCATATAATGATCCAATTGATGTTGTCATAAGTCGACCTTCCATGAACCAGTCAATGTTTTTAGCATGGATGGAAGCTAATCAAAAATATCCCGAAGCATGAGATCTAACTTATGTAGAGTTTCCTACAAGATTTGTTTGGAAGCAATCAACAAGATAATGGCATACAAGAAAACGTAGGTTTTCAATTGGATGAATTTTTTTCGTCCCTCCAGGATGTGGAGAAAAGTATTATTTGAGAATGCTTCTTAACATAGTTCGAGGGCCAAGAAACTATGAACAAATAAGGACTACAAATGGCGTTCAATATAATTTATTTAGGGATGCTTGCTATGTACTTGGTTTGTTGGATGAGGATAAAAAATATGTCGATGGGATAATTGAAGCAAGTCATTGGGGATCTGTCAGCTGTTTGAGAAATCTATTTGCAACATTGTTATTGTCAGACTCTCTGTCGAGACCTGAATTTGTTTGGGAACAATGTTGGCGATATCTATTAGATGGCATACTTTATAGACAACATAACATGTTGCGTCATGAAGGTATTATATTTTATTCAATATTTTATTACATAATAATGATTATTATTGCTTTGTCTTTTTGAATTAATTATATTTGTCTGTCTGTCTGTCTCGATTTACAAATTTAGAATTGAGTGATGATGAAATAAAAAATTATACACTCGTACAGACTGAAAAAATATTGCGGAGTAGTGGAAAGAGTCTTCGAAACTTTCAAACAATGCCATTCCCTGATATCATAGATGTTTGAATTCACATCAATAGACTTATACAAGATGAATTGCTTTAAGATAGAAATGCTCTGGCTGAAGATCACAAAAAATTTGTTTCTAGTCTCACAACTTAGCAAAAGAACGCTTATGAAACAATAATGCATGCAGTTGAAGATGATCGAGACAAGGTATTTTTTCTTTATGGTTACGGATGTACGGGGAAGACTTCTGTGTGGACAAATTTGTCAGCAGCTCTGAGATCAAAGGGAGAAATTGTTTTGACTGTAACGTCAAGTGGTATATAATCCCTATTTCTTCTAGGAGGTAGAACAACTCATTCTAGATTTACCATTTCTATTACCCCAAATGAAGATTCTACTTGTAATATAAAACAATTGAGTCCACTTGCTGAGTTAATTGTGAAAAATAAGCTTATTATCTAGGATGAGGCACCTATGATGATCATATATTGCTTTGAAGCTTTGGACAAGGCTATGAGATATATTAGGAGATTTAACAATCCATTGAGTTTGGAACAACCTTTTGGCAGTAAAACAGTTGTTTTTGAAGGAGATTTAAGACAGATTTTGCCTGTCGTTCCGAAAGGAAGTAAGCAAGATATTGTGCTTGCAACAATCAACTCCTTATATTTTTGGAGACACTGTAAAGTTTTGAAGTTGACAAAAAATATGAGGCTTTAGGGTCTTGGATCAGACATTCATTCCACTGAATTAAAGGCCTTTTCAAATTAGATATCTAACATTGGAGACGAAACAACTGGCAGTCCAAATGATGGTCATGCAACCATTGAAATACCTTATGATCTTTTGGTAAAGGAATTAGGAGATTCAGTTGCGGCAATCGTAAATAGCACATATCCTTCTTTTTCAGATAATGTGAATGACCCATTATATCTACAAGGAAATGTCATTCTTGCTCCAACTCTTGATGTTGTTGAATCAGTCAATAAATACATGATGTCTCTTAATCAAACTGAGGAAAAGTCGTACTTAAGTTCTTATGCAACTTGCATATCAGATTCCAAAATTGATTTATTATCAGATATTCATACTTCAAATTTTTTGAATGGAATTAGATGTTCTTGGGTGCCTAATCACGAGCTAAAGTTGAAAGTTGGTATTCCCGTTATGTTATTGAGAAATATCATGGGATGTGTAATGGGACTAGATTGGTCATTACAAAACTTGGAAATCATGATTTGGAGGCAAAAGTTATCTCAGGTCACAATGCGGAGAACAAAGTTTTCATTACAAGAATGACTTTAACTCCGTCGGATCCAAGATTGCCTTTTAAGTTCCAACGAACATAGTATCTGTTAATTGTCTTATAAACTATGACTATCAATAAGAGTCAGGATCAATCTCTCTCCCACGTGGGATTATATCTGAAAAAAATCAATTTTTAGTCATGGACAACTTTATGTTGCATTGTATCGAGTTACAAATTGTACAAGATTGAAGATGTTGATTTGTGACAGGGGTGGAGTGCCAACCAATTCGACCACAAACATAGTTTTCAAATAGGTGTTTCAAAATCTGGATTAGCTATGTTGTTTTTTTTCCAATATCAATGAGTAATCAAATGTTATTTATATGATACTTTTTTTTATATAATATTCTATACTCTTAAAATATTTTAAAATCACTATCATGAAAAACAAATTACGTGCATCACACGGGTGATATACTAGTTTATAGCAAAATAAGTTAGTGCACAATATTTTTTCACTAATTCAAAAGGCATATCCTTCAAACGAATGTTTCTCCCTAACCCTATGGACTAAAAGCAATAATAAATACTGAAGTTTAGCCATTGAAGTAGCGATCCTTTTTTTTAGTAAATTTTGCACTCATCTTCAATCTTTGTTAAATATAACAAATCTACCTCTAATATTTTTTTTACAAATATAATCCATCTCCAACCTTTCAATTATATAGGAAAACTCATCATTCCCTCTATTTTGGCCATTAAATGATGAATTTTCCCTCCTTTTTAAATAAACAAAAAATAAAAGAAAGCAATCAAACAACAAAAAATAAAAATAAAAATTGTAAAAGAAGTTTCATAACTTTTTAAAAAGTATAGATAAATTTCACTTAAAATAATTTAATACATATTAACACACAAAAAAAGTTAGAAAAAGTAAACATTTCATCTTTTCCATCCAAGTTCACCCCACCCATCACTCCATACCACATCCTACCTCACACCAACTTGCAGCCAAACACCCCTCCCTCCACAAATGCAATCACGTCGTCGATGGCACCACCGCCTTAGAAAAATTAATTCAGAAAACACAAAAAAAAAGAATATAAAATCGACTGGATAAAAAATCGACATTTGCAATTTAAGTTCTATGATTTGGTGCTTACAAATATATAGTAGAGGTCTGGTGAGGTGTCCACTATCGATGGTAGTTCTACGAACCAACCTACTATCATTTTTTTATCCATTCAATTTTCTTTAAATTGTTTTTTTTTGAATTAATTTTTCTAAGGTGAAGGTGGTGCCGCCGTCATGATTGCATTTGTGGAGGTGATGTTTGGCAACCGGTTGGTGAGGTGGGATAGGGAGTGGGTTGGTGGGGTGCATTTGGCTGTGAAAGATGAAAAGTTTACTTTTTTTAAATTCTTTTTTTTAGGTTAATATGTATTTAATTATTTTATGTGGGATTTATTTGTACTTTTTAAAAAGTTATAGGACTTCTTTTGTAAATTTTCTCTTATATTTTGTTATATAATGACCGCTGAGATCTAAATAACTACCAGAGTTTTATGGAGAATGTATCAACAAGATCCTACAGTCTCCTAAAGCCCAGTCCACCATCTTCAATAGGAATACAAAGGTCTTTCTATCTCTTCCAATGTAATTTGTGTGCATGATCTCTAGAGTCCCAAAGAAACCTAGCAAATATGCTCTCTAATTTTTTCAAGATAGCCTTGGAAGGCTTCATAATTTGAAATAGATAGAGAGGAATGGAGGATAGCATTGAATGTATCAAAGTAATCCCCCAAATGATTGGAGTCTCGAGGCCCAGCCAGAAATTCTACTCCGAAATTGGATAATCAAGAAAACAATCAATTGGGAATTGGAAAGTCAAAGAGACAAAAATTAAGAGAATCGTAGTTAATGTGATGTTTGAGTTAAACTTTATGTTTCATTTGCATGTAATGACACTATTTTTAGTTCACTTGACTTCACTTACGTAATGAATGGTGACAGTTGTTTTGATTTTTGAGTAACGAAAATATTGTTTAGTGCATTAATTTGAATTTGTTGCTTGTACTATATTTTTGTAAGGAGAAATGGTTTGTAAACGTATAATATGAGGCCAATATGTACAAAATTTTCATTTTATTTTTATTTTTAAAGAAGATTTTTTATGATATGGGATATTGTTGCGAATGAAGACATAAAAATGAAATTACTACGACAAACACCCATCGTAAAATATTTACTAAAATTTAAAATTACTATTTACGATGTCAAGCTACAGTCGTATATAATAACTTGTTATGACATACACTTTCCCTTGTTAACAGTAACGACAACGAGTTTATAAGTTAATGTTTTCTACGTTTTCAATTTGTGGTAAAACTCATGTAGTAAATATTATTGACAACAAACGTCTGCTGTCACCATCACCTTTATTATCACATAAGAAAATTAATGGTTAACCTATGGTAGAAATCTTTTACCACAGATATCATTATCTTTGATGACGTTTATTAACAGTGGTAAAAAGTGTTATTTGTTGTCTTGATTCATAAAATTATCACCATATGTGTCCACCTCAATTTGCTACGCAATGCTAGTAGGGACAAATTAAATCATAGGCAAAAACAAAGAAGTAGCAACTAACTGAATCCCTTAAAACTTGCCTACGTAGTCCCATTTCTTTTCATACAAGTTTTAAGCAAGTACGTTGCACATAGTGAATTTGTAATTAGGTAACATTGGTAGTTTGTTAATGCACAACAGCTATGTTCTTTTTAAATTACATCAGTAACAAATATCTCAAATGAAAACGAATAGTGCTTTGTCTATACATTCCAATATACAAGCCACTTCAAATTTGGGCAAAACAAGAGTATTGTTCAGTAAGCGAGCAACTCCAACACCAACTACAATCAGCAGTGCAAATGTCAATTAGAATAATGAAATGGAAGAAAAAGAAAGTGATAAGGGATGAAGTTAATCATAAGCATTAGATAATGTGATATGTTATTCACATCATTTCTCATCTGATTTAACCCCCAATCCATTGAATTCCATTATTATTAGATGTTAGTGCTGCAACATTTCAACAACAAAAACCAAATTTAAATGTCTGGATTGGAAGTGAGTCAAATTTGACTTGGAAAGAAAAATCAATCCATGCCAAAATTGAAAAGAAAAAACATTTAATGATTTACCAATCCTTGAAGAATGGACATAACAATTGAAAAGCATTGGCCTTTTTAAGCAAATCTCATCGACAACATGGGCTAATTTGAACTGCATCTCATTTGGCATCAATAAGTGTTGATGCGTGATGGTTTTACTAAGGAATCAACACTAAAGTAAGGGCTACAACAGAGGTCAAAAAGTCTAATTTTAAAAAAGTATTTGCACACTAGCTCAATCACATTCAAAAGGTCTACTAGAAAGTTATCTTTGACTCCAATATACAAGTTTTTTACATCTTTGATAATAAGATAAACTTAAAAAGATGCAAAGATGAATCATTGTGCAACCACAATGCTACCTGAAGGAATAAAGTCGTGGTTCCCTTCTTAGTGCAACTTCAGAAAATATGTTTTTTTTCTACTGGAAGGCACATGGGGGCGTGACACTTGGAATCCACTAAAATCTCCTAAAAGGAACATGAACAGTGCAGAAGATCATTATTCAATTCATTTTCTTTCTGTGGATGGTTTTCAACCCTTAGGTCTCTCCGTCTTCTTCGAGGGTTTTTTTCTTCTTCTAAAAGTTCATATCTTGTTCTTTGAACATGAATACAATGTCTAAATAATATATCATTGTGTTCAGGGTATCAAAGTGGGATTCAAGATGGTTTGAATGCCCTGTGTTACTGTGGATTAGAAGAGTTCTTGTTCGGATTGACATGTGTTAGATCTGATACAATTAACACACTTATGTAACTCTGATTATTATCTTCTTAGTTATAGTGGATCTTTTGTGCTTGGGCTGTCTTACTGAGCCCCCCTAGAGTAGGTCTGTTGTTGACCGAACTGAGTTACCAATTTCTAGTGTTATTTCTTGCCTTCAGTTACTTGGTGCTTGCTGATTTACAAATATCTGGTGTTAACTAAGTCTAAATCACAATAGTGGTATCAGAGACTTGTTTTTTAGCTAAGAAATAGCCCTATAGGTATAGATCTAGTGTTCTTGACCTAGATCTGTACGGATCTAAGGAGATCTGAAAGTTCTTGAGACCAGATTTGGGAGATTTATCTAAATCTCGTACAATTTAACATCTTTCTTGGAGGATCTATTAATATCTTATAGTTTACTGAGAATTCTGGTAAAATTTGTACTTTTTTCATAAATTTTGCATGTTGCTTGCCTGATTGGTTGGGTCTTTTTTGCAATCTTTGGTGAAATTTGTATTCGAAATTGAACTACTTAAATTTCTTGATTATTAAATTGTGTTAGACCTTTATTGTAAATAGCATGCCTTGGTTCTTGTCAATTTTTCTGAAATTTGGTTTTGTACATTGTTAAAAAATTTGTTTCTAAATAAAAAATTGCCAAAAACAAGTGTTTCCTAAAATCCATCCTTTATCAGAGCCTAGTTATAGGTTCGAAGGTCGAACTTGAAAAATTCGATAGAAATGGGGACTTCTCTTTGTGGAAACAAAAGATGAAGGCCATTCTGGTACAGCAAAGGATCTCCAAAGTTTGGGAAAACCCTAGCATGTATCCAGAGGCCCTCAAAGTAAAACCTGATGATATACAAGAAATGAATGAAATTGCTTATAGATCTATTTTTTGCATCTATCTGATGATGTGTTAAGACAAGTTTCTGACCAAAAAACTGCTATGCAACTGTGGGAAAGGTTAGAAGATTTGTTTATGATCAAAACTTTACCAAATAAGGTCTCTTTAATTGAAAAACTTTTCATTTTCAAAATGGATCCCTCTTGATGAGTCTAATAAACTTGTGCAAAATTTATCCAATGTTGATAAAAAAAAATTGTTGATGAAGATTTAGCTATTATTTTTTTTGAATTCTCTACTAGATCATTTTAAAGAAGTTAAAAATGTTATTAAATATGGTAGTGATTACTTGTCCATCACCATTATTGTTGATGCTTTGAGATCCATAGAATTAAAATTTAAACAAGATCACAAATCCTCAAATAACGAGGAAAATTTATTTGTAACCAAAAAAAGGGATAACCAAAATTACAATAATAAAAGTAAAAAGAAGGGAAAATCAAGGTCAAAATCTAGAAGTTGCAAAAAAATGTTATCATTGTGGAAAATTAGGCTATTTTAAGGGAGATTATGACTTGAAAAGGAGACATAAAGAAATTGATAACAATTCTGAAAATCAAGCAAATGTTTCTGATGATGTGCAAGTTTATGCAGTTTCTGATTTTCTGATTGTTCTTATCATATGTGTCCTCACATGTGTCCCGATAAAAATGCCTTTAATTGCTATGAAAAAAATTAATGGTGGGCATGTTTACATGGGAAACAATCAGTCTTGCCCTATAGTTGGTATAGGGTCTCTTCAATTAAAATTGCATGATGAGACTATCAGAACTCTTAAGGATGCCATACATGTTATTAGTCTTAGAAGAAATCTTATATCTTTGGGTTTTTTAGATGATGATGGATATGAGTGTAAAATTAAGGATGAGAATATAAAACTAATCATGGAATCCTTAGTTGTCTTTAAGGGGGTCAAGAAGGGTAGGTTAAATACTCTCATTGGTCAAACTGTTTCTAGAGATATTGATCTCTTGTGTAACACAAAAGCTGATCACTCTATCTTATGGCACAAAAGATTAGGTCATATTAATGAAAATTGTCTTTTCTTACTGAGTAAGCAAAACCTTTTAGGCAAAGATAAAGTGTCTAAGATTGTTTTTTGTGAAACTTGTATTATAGATAAACAAACTAGACTAAGTTTCAAAATTGGAACTCATACTTCTAAAGCTCCTTTAAAATATGTTCATTTAGACTTTTGGGGGCCTAAAAGGAGAGAATATATATTTTCTCTCTATAGTTGATGATTATACCAGAAAATCTTGGGTGTATATCTTAAAAGCAAAAAATGAAGTTTTCTAAAATTTAGAGATTGAGTTAAGCTGACTCAAGATCAAACTGATAGAAGAGTCAAAATTTTAGAACTGACAATGGGCTAGAATTCTGTAATCGGGAATTTGACAATTCTGTAAAGATAAATTTATTCAAAGGCATGGGTCTGTTATGTTTACCCCTCAGCGAAATAGTGTTGTTGAAAGGATGAATAGGACTATCATGAATAAAGTAATGTGTCTCCTTATTAGTTCTGGGGTTCCAAAGGGTTTTGGGAGAATCAGTTGTCACTACTGTATACTTGATCAACAGATGTCCTTCTAGTGCCATTCAGTCCAAAACTCCTGAAGAGTTATGGAAGGGGAAACCTCTTGATATCACTTTCCTAAAAATATTTGGGTGTACTGCATATACACACCAAAGGGAGGGAAAACTTGACCTTAGAGCCTTGAAATGTGTCTTCTTAAGCTACTCTAATGAGTTAAGGACTTTAGGCTCTTGTTAAAAATGGGAAAAGGGGTTAAAGTGATTATTAGCAGAGATGTTGTCTTCAATGAAAATGAGATGCCCTTGTGTTGTGAACACTGATAGGTCAGGTACTGAAAAAGATAAATCCATGTCTGATTTAGAAAATGATAAAATTCAAATTGAGGTGAAGTCCTTGGAAAAGACTACATCTAATTCAGAACCTAACCCTAACATGAATTATCCAAATTTAGATGATCCTAATCTCACCCTTGAATCTGTTAATGATCCCACTAGCCTTCCTGATTTTACTCAATTTGATGAATCTGAATTTGATTCTGATGGAAATACAGGAAAACTGAGAAAACCAACTTACAAAATTATTAATTAACAAGAGACGGAGTTAACAAGAGACGGAGTTAAAACAACAGTGAAACCTAATCCTAACTACTGAAGGATTAATGAGTCTTTTTCTTCATGCTCGTAGAGAAATAGAAACTATAGAACCCGTTTCTTATGAAGAAGTTGTTTCTTCTAAAGATTCAACTGCTTGGATAGAAGCTATGAAGGAAGAAATGTCTTTTCTTCATAAGAATAAAACATGGGTCCTTGTCAATAGAGATAAAAGTCAGAAAGTGATAAATTGTAAGTGGGTGTTTAAGATAAAAGAGGGATCAAACCTTAGTGAACCAATAAGGTACAAAGGTAGATTAGTTGCCAAAGGTCTTAATCAAATGGAATGAGTTGATTATAATGAGATTTTCTCTCATGTAGTTAAGTATAAATCTATGAGATTAATGCTTGCTCTTGCTGTCTATTTTGATTGGGAACTATAATAAATGGATGTAAGAACTACCTTCTTACATGGAGACTTGGATGAGGATATTTACATGGCTTAACCACCAGGTTTTGAAGAAAAAGGTAAACATGAATTAGTTTGTTACTTGAAAAAATCTATGTACGGGCTTAAACAAGCCCCCACGCAATGGTATATCAGGTTTGACTCTTTAATTCTAAAAATTGTTTTAAAAGAAGTAGTTATGATACGTTCCTATATAATAAAGATAACCCAAAGGATTCTGAATGTTATTTGATTATATATGTTGATGATATATGCTTATCATTGGACCAAATCTAATTGAAATAAATTCTATAAAATATGTTCTTAAATCTGAATTTGATATGAAAGATTTAGGTCAAACAAAAAGAATGTTGGGCATGATTATTTCTAGGGATAGATCAAATTCAAAGCTAAATCTTTCACAAACTCATTACTTGGAAAAATTAGTAAGTAAGTTTGGTATGAAAGATTCCAAACTTTTAAATGTGCCTCTCGCTTCATATTTTATTTTGTCAAATGATCTGTCACCCAAGGTGGGGATGAAATACCTGAGATGGATAAAGTTCCACATCCAAATGTTATTAGATCCATCATGTATTCAATGGTAAGTACAAGACCTGACTTATCTTTTGTTATAAATTTACTTGGTAGATTTATGACAAATCCTAGTAAACCCCATTGGGCAGCTCTCAAGTGACTGCTGAGATATATAAAATGATCATTACAAACAGAATTGTGTTATAAAAGATAAGATTCAGAGTTAAAGCTTGTAGGCTTTGTAGACTATGATTTTGTAGCAAATAAAGATAATAGAAAGTCAATTACTGCATATTATTTTATTTTAGGTAAAAATTGTATTAGCTGGAAATTCCAGCTTCAGTCTATTGTTGCTTTATCTAGTACTAAAACTGAATACATTGCCTTAACTAAAGCTGTCAAATAAGGTATTTGGCTTCAAAATTTGTTGTTTGAACTAAATTTGTTGAAAGATAATGTTTGCATATTCTCTGACAGCCAAAGTGCTTTATACTTAAGCAAAAATCTCATATATCATGAAAGAACTAAACATATAGATGTTAAGTTCTATTTTTTTAGAGAAAAACTCTTAAAGAA
Organism: Forsythia suspensa; assembly: GCA_023638005.1. Lineage (NCBI taxonomy): Eukaryota > Viridiplantae > Streptophyta > Magnoliopsida > Lamiales > Oleaceae > Forsythia > Forsythia suspensa. The sequence goes on from CM042666.1 coordinate 35,868,423, forward strand.
GGAAATCATCTTGAAGAAAATCTCTACTAATCATAATCCTACTCATATGTGTACTAAACCTATTAAGTGTAAGTAAAATTTTAAGTTATTTAAAATTTCTACGCATTGACAATGGTTAAATGTTTTTGCAAGGACTAGGCAATGGTGGTATTGAGGAGGGGTCTAGCACAAAATTTACACTATATAACTAAGTTTAAGAAAGCATCAAAAGTGAACCAAGGTGAAGACTGAAGGAATAAAGTCATGGTTCACTTCTTAGTGCAACTTCAAAAAATACGTTTTTTTGTCTGTGGGAAGGCACATGGGGGCGTGACACATGGAATCTACTAAAACTCTCCTATAAAAGGAACGTGAACAGTGCAGAAGATCATTATTCAATTCATTTTTTTTTCTGTGGAGGGTTTTTAACCCTTTTGTCTCTCCGTCTTCTTCTTATCTTCTTTGAGGGTTTTCTTTTCTTCTGAAAGTTCATATCTTATATAAAATATCTAAATAATATATCATTGTATTCAGGGTATTAAAGTAGGATTCAAGACAACCCCTTTTGTCTCTCCGTCTTCTTCTTATCTTCTTCGAGGGTTTTCTTTTCTTCTGAAAGTTCATATCTTATATAAAATATCTAAATAATATATCATTGTATTCAGGGTATTAAAGTAGGATTCAAGATAGTTTGAATGCCCTGTGTTACTGTAGATTAGAAGAATTCTTGTTCGATTTGACATGTGTTGTATCTAATACGATTAACACACTGGTGTAACTCTGATTGTTATGTTCTTGGTTATAGTGGATCTTTTGTGCCTGGATTGCCTCACTGAGCCCCCCAGAGTAGGTGTGTTATTGACTGAACTGGGTTACCAATTTCTTATGTTATTTATTGCTTTCCGTTACTTGGTGCTTGCTGATTTACAAATATCTTGTGTTAACTAAGTCTAAATCACAACACTACCAAATTAATTCGATAACCTTTGCTAGATAATAAAGCGTGAAAAATGAAAGTTTGTTGGTTACAAAATCTATTAGAAAATTAAAGAGGTTATCAAAAAGTTAGATTTTCATGTGTTGAACGAACTATCTCATTTAAAAGTTTAAAATGTTCGAAGAGGTAAAAACTTATTTATTCAAATTATGTGTTCAACAAATTCTCAGATTCATATTTTTTTATCAGATGCTCAACACATGCAGGATTTTTATAAACGAATGGCTGTGAGACTTAAATTCAGGACTTCCTACCAACTCTAATACCACGTCGAACCAACACATCTAGAAGCTTAAGCCGGTAGAAAAGGCACAAGCTTATTTATTTAAATTATGTCATCACTATCACGCACAAAATAAAATCATCAATTCCTTTTTAGTTGATAAGAAAAGCGATACTGTCCTTATACACCAACTGTTGTATGCCACAAATAGATATAAATGCACTCTGACAAACACTGACACTATAACCATTGTTAAATCGAGAAAGGTGCAAAGTAGGAAGTCATCATATGATTATATTATTTTAAGATGAAGTGCGTGTTTGGTAAAAAAGTAGCTTTCTTAAAATATGGAGGACCCTGCGAATTGTGTGGACCAAATTCCAGACTTATTTGACTTATAAGTTGCATGACCCACAATTGTGTGAATTTTGGTCAATACAATTTGTGAGTTTCCCAACTTATAAGAAATCTACTTTTTGCCAAACATGCTCAAAATCTCAAACTTAAGGAGTGGAACAAGAACATGAGTAAAATGAATATACGTGCAGCTAGGGAAGCTATGCATCTTCTATTTTTGGTAGTCATATCATTTTCATTGCTTGAAATGTTTTAAATCATTACAAAAACAACGAAACATGTCCAATTTCTGAGATAGCATTACCTCTTACACACTCATAGCAGAACATGCTGATTTCAATTGTATTACCTATTATGTGATAATGAAAATTCTCCAAGTAAGGTTCTAAGATGTGCCAAATTGCTTACATCTTCTTTATGAATTCATTGGATAAATCACAAATTAAACAAAAGAAAGTAGATGGAAGACTTTAGGAGTGGTCGATAAGCAGCTAGGAGAAAGTTCACAAAGAAAAAGTACCTAATCAAAATCCACAAGAAGAAGCATGTCCATCCCTAATCTCATAAGCATAGATGCAGCATGACTTCCAACTCCTCCAAGACCAATGATCACAACATAGGATGAAGTCACTTTTTTTATGGTGTTTTAGTCCAAATAACTAAATATTCATGATGAAAGAAAATAAAATAAAAAAAAGTGCATTTCGAGTTAAATAAAACCTTACATAAAGCATCAATAGTAAAAGAATGAAGTATAACCACCACAACAATGGAGTCCTCATGCTCAATTAGGGGTGGTAATGAGTCTGAGTCTGGGCCGGCTTGGCCCATAGCCACCGGGGCCGAGCTCAGCTCGTTAATATTTTTTATGCAATTTTTTCTGGGATTGTTAAAAAAATGAAAAACTAAAAAATTTACACGAGGCAGCAAGTGGGACGGTCCAACACGTCGGTCCGTATTTTTCAAGGTTTGAGCCAACTCGGCCCTTATTTCAAAAGGTCGGTTTAGCCCTGGCCTGGGCTCGTCCTTAAAAGAGCCCAAGCTCATAATGGACAGAGCCATTGGGCCCATAAGCAACTTAGCCTAATAGTCATTTCTATGCTCAATTTGTCACCATACTATTTATTCTTGCAACGACAAAAAGTATGTTACTCAAATTCAAAGCTACCATCTGCCATTGTGAAGTTGGCTTACAAAGGGTAATCAACAATTATTCTCACATGAGCCTAATTATCCCTTTATAAATAAATAAAAATAAAAATCGTCAAACTTCGCCAACTAGCTCCAAACACTTCTCTTCATTCAAATAGTTCTTTATCAAGAGCTTTCACATAGCTTTCACTTGAGTCATCAAAAAAAAAAAAAAAAAAGAAAAAGAGCCTTCACATAGCCCTTTCCCCCACTATTCCCGACCCAATTCGGCATCCCTCAAATCATTTTCAATGTCTTCAGCTTCATCACAGACATGTCAAATAATAAAGGTTTGTAGGAAGAGAAATGTTAGTTCTTGTTGAAACATTCTATTTTTATTTTCTTAAGATATTTGACTGTACACATTTTTCTTTTAAAGAACTCAACAAAATAAATTTAAAAGCAACTCTATATAAGTACTGTTTGTTTGGTCCAAATTAAAATTATTTAAAAATTATGATAAAAAAATCGATAATTAATTTTAACTATATATTTTATGAAATTCAAAATTTTTATTAACTTTTTAATCACATATTTAATTAATATTTTATCATAATTTGTTAAAAAAAACTCTCACAAACAAACTTACAAGAAATAACATATATATCCAAAAGTTGATAAAATATGAGATTGTAAAATTGTATAAAAATTGAGTACTATAGAGTATATATTTAAAATTAATTATCGCGACTGTAGGAAGTTTTTTTCGTTATGGGAAGAAAAAAGTACTTAAACGTCCGTGTGTCACTACGTCTTCAATTTTTCCCCTCACACAATTATATCCTCCAAAATTTGCTGACCGCTTCAATTCATCTCTCTGATTCGATTATCTCCATCAACCAATCATCTCTAAAATCTGTTCACCGTCTCAATCCATAATCATAATAAAACTTACACGAATCTCACCACAAGAAAGCAGTATACTAATTAACTTTAACTATACTTTTATATGAAAATTGAAATTGAAATCAAATAACTATACTCTTTTTTTTTTCTTTTTTTTTTTCCCGAGCATTTTTGGACGGTCCCTATTAGAGGGATAAATATTACCGTTCACATAGCTCTCTCTCTCACACACGGAGAGAGACCCCACACTCTATCCCTCGCACGCTCCCGAAAATATTAATTATCCCAATATTTTAATAAGTGAGCATCGCTTTCTCTGTCCTCCCGAAGAATAAAACCCTAATATTCGCCTTCCCCCTTCTTTCTCCACATTTTCCCTCTCTAAATTTCATATTCACACAAACTTCATTTTCAAATGTCGACGGCGGGCGAAGGAGGAGCCACAGCCAACACAGCCGCCACCGCATCATCTTACGAAGGCGGCGGTGGAGAAGGGGTGGGAGGAAAGTTCCGCAAGAGGCCCTTCCGCAGAGCCCACCATACGACGCCGTACGATCGTCCCCTCACTGCTATCAGAGGAATTACCACCGCCGCCACAAACAGTAACAACTCTAGCTGGTTGACTAAGCTCGTGGTGGACCCCGCCTCCAAGCTCATCTCTTATGGGGCTCACCGCTTCTTTGCTTCCGTCTTTCGCAAACGCCTCCCTCCTCCTCCTCCCCAACCACCAGGTATATATATTCCAGTGTGATTGTTTTCCAGAAAATTGTTTTCTTTTGCTGTCTTGTACTTTGGTAGATTAGTTGCGTTTTCGTTTAGGTTTGGGCGAAAATTGTGACTTGAGGTTTATTTCAAATATTTGCACTTTTTATACTGATATTTGGATTTTTTTTATGGAGATTTGATTTGTGGATTGGATTTTTACTCTTGGTCAGTTAGGTGAATTGCTGGGGTTTGAGTGATATGTCGCCAATGATTTTATTTCTTTGAATAGTGTTGTCATCTTTTGTGTTTCTAGCCATATATATGTACATATCTGAATTTCTTTGTTGTTTGTATTGTTATCTTTGGGATGGATCTTTGTTAGTTGAAGGTTAAGACTAAAGGTACTATTCTGACTTGTGTATTTCATATTTTCCAATTTTGTATTTTGAAGGTATTTTGAAAGTGTAATGTACGGTTCTATTATGATATTTATGTTAGTGATCAGTGCTATGATGAGGTTCAGTTACTCTTGGTTCAAGTTTTTAGAGCTCAGTGTTATATTAGGAAAGATGAAGAAGTTTTAAAGTCTGAAGGTTACTACTTTTTAGAAATTTTAGGGTTTAAATGAATTTGCCAATGGAAAATGAACAGTCTTTTTCTATATCAGCGCACACTTTTCTTCCTGTCCATTTATCACTTTTTAAGTGATTGGTATTGCGCAATCTTATAGGTCTAACAGGTTGAAGTTCAATTGCTTAATCTCGCGTGCTTCGTGAAGAAATGACATTATAATTATTTCTATTTTGTTTGTTTCTGTACATGCATACGGCAATGCGGCTTTTGTAATTTAAGCCATGCTTCACGTTTATGATATTTGCAATAGCTGCCATCATGTATTTCATACGGTGTCGTTATTGTTTTCACGAGATAGGTGCATTTTTTCATGATAAAGATGTCAGTTTTCTGTTCACCATTATCATCCTCTCTCTCTCTCTCTCTCCCCGACACTCCATTTTATTATGACTCCATCATGTGTCTATAATGAAAGAGTCAAGATTCAATAATGCTATTTCTATTTATTTCCATGACCAAGCACATTCATGGTGCGTGTCTAATGTGACTTTTCTTCCTACGAGGTGGCTTATCTGTTCTGATATCTAAAAGAAGCGATTAAGACACGGCCTATTTATGGGATGCTTACTTCTGGATTTGTGAAATTTATTACTATGTTTGAGTGAGAGCTAATTGATTTTATGATCCATAACAGAGTCAAATAACGAATCGAGTGACGGGCTTCAGGAGGCAATTCCTAATGTAAGTGTTATCATACATGTTTCCTCGTTCTGAGAGTTGAATTTCTTATGGCATTTACGCATTTTTATTTCCATCCTCAAATTCAATATTAATTTATGTTGAATTCTAAAATTTTTAAATCACTGTTTAATATGCAGTTGAGCTTCTTTATAACTTGGTTACACCACATGCCTGAATAGGGATGATCATCTACATTGGGTCTTTATTAAAATGAAGAAAATTGGGAGTTGGATTTAGAGAAGAGGGCTCCTTCACCTTCTTGAGTTTTTGTTCAGAAGTTTGACCTTGTTATATAGGCCGGCTACATGATTGTTGGATATACTGATTTGCTTATTTTTTGTATATGTTACTAAGCCAACTCGCCTAAGTGATGGGAAAAGGTGAATTGGAGTTTATCAAAGATCTAACAGCAATTATGTTTTTATTACCTGAAAACTTGCCATAATATGTCACACAAACACAGAGACAACAAGAAACACAATAAAAGAAAGAAAAGTGTGAAGTCACTTTGCAATTCGAAACATCGCAAATTCAATTTTGGTGTGTGTTGTGTTGTGTTGTGTTGTGTTGTGTTGTGTTGTGTTGTGTTGTGTTGGGGGGATCATACTTCATTTGTAGGAGGCAACGACACATGATTCTTCACTTGTTCTCGTCTCTAGTCTACGAGTCTTCTCTTTCTAGTTTGTGATGGTGAGTTATGTTTAAAACAACTCAAAACCCCTTAAAACTCTCTAGGTTATGAAGCCCAAAAAGAGGTAAAAATCCCGGAATAGGAAAGATTAAGCAATTCAACCTCAGGTGGCCCAAAATGTGTGCACTGAGACGTGCACCTCAGCAAGTCAAGGCGTAAACCTTAACAAATGGAACTAAAAGAGCAAACTTCGAGGCTCTTAATGAGCCTCCTTTTCAAGCGCTTTAAAAAATTAAGCATCAATTTAAGAGAGAATCATTTGTTATTTATATGTTATTTACAAGTAGTAACTTCAGACGAGGATTCCAATTATGTTCAATCTTCCCTTAAAGAAGTTTCCAACTTGTGAAGAATGTAAGTGTAAATAAGATGAGTTGGAACTGAGTGAGGAGTGATACTTCGTTCAGAAAACTACATTCTATGTAGGCATATCCCACGCCAATGCCTATCCACACTTTCTGGTACTTCCTTTGGAAGCCCTTTTTGATCAGTTGCACGCATATTCATGAATTAGAGATACTCCTTCCATCTCATGTTATTTATCATCCCCTCTTTTCACACCAAGTTTAAGTAAAGATTCCTATTTGTTTGACGCCTCACCACTATAATTTCAAACCTGAACTCTCTCCTAGACATTTGTTACATTTTTCAAAATGAGTTGCAATATGTGGCTATCATTTTTTTTCTCAACTTCTACTGGACAATTTTTAGGTGGTGACGTTGTACGCGAGACATCCAGAAAGTGTGTCAATAAAATGAGACAGAGCAAGTAATGTTTACACTAATCATATCAACTGACTAGTGCAGTCTATTGGAAGTAACATACATGCATTGCGTCTTGATGGTGATGGACATCCATATCAATGCACAAATCTTTCCATTCACGAAGAGTTGAAAAGAATAAATGCCATTTGGAAGAAAAAGCGATGTGCAATGCACAGTTTCATATTGGGATTTCTGATTCTGGTTCTTATCTCAAAAGTTGATACAATATGGATATGGAAGTAACAATATCCGTAGACCCAGTTATAGAAAGAAAAGTCACTGATGCAGAGGAGTTTTATATTTCATAAACAGGAATTCATTAAATGAAGGGGAGTGGATTTGCTGATCTTGGTGTGAAAAATAACCTCACCCTACATTATCTGAAGTTGCACTTTGTGCAAGCCTTAAAATATTTAAAACTGAATAGAAGAAGAAGTTTGAGGAAGAGTCACACTTTAACTGATGCCTTGTAGTCCAGTTGCCACAAGCTTAGGTAATCACCCCTCCTTCTAAGTCAAGGGGTTTCTACTTTCTACTGTATAGCTCTGCAAATGAAACTGGGTAGGGTAAAAGACAAAGCTCTTCCGAAAACAAATCTTCTGCAAAAATTGGTAACAGAGAGCAGATAGCTCTTGCAGTTATCTTTATCCAAATAAAACAGAAACATGCAAAAGCAAGCATATCGAGATTGGAGTTGCTTGTGCTTGCTTCTTCCAAAGACTCAAAATCCTGTCACACAAGATCTCACACTGTTATTTGGATAAAATCACTTTTAGTTCATCAGGAAAAAATGCAATCGATATACGGGGTATAATTAAGAGAAGGGGAGGTAGAAAAGATCAATTTAATCAAATGGACTCTAGTATTGTAGGCCCATTCAAAGGCGTAATAAGTGTTTGATGAGTTCTTATGCATTTTGATGTGAAATCTAATTCTAGTAACTCCATTTCAGGTTAGCTATGTTTGTGGTCTTTCAATTTAATTTCCTACAAGGGGCAGTTCCAAATCACTGTAAAAAGAATATATTCATGATCATATATATTATTAGTGGGCCCTTGAAGGTGGACTTTCATAAAAGAAATGCGAAATTCCTTGTAGATTGTTAGCTGAAATTTGCAATTGCCGCAGGCAACTGTGCATTTTGGAGGCCATATTGTTTATGCATATTAAGTTGTGCTATTCTGTTTCTTTTACTTTGAGGATTTGCATTATGGGCCTTAAAGCTGATGAAAGTGTTTTATGCCTTTCTTAATTGGTGAAGAATCAATCTGGTGCAAATGAACCTGCTGGTGGTATTAGTAGTCATCCAGTAAATCGTTCCAACATGGGTGGGATATCTGAGCTTGAGCAACTGTTAAAGCAGAAGACATTCACCAGGTAAGGCTGTTGAAAAATGTTACCAGGTATGAACAGGTGTTTGCACGTGTACTTGCATGAGGACTAGTTTGAGAGCGAAAAGCTCTAGATGGCTGAAACTTTTGCCGGAGCTTTCTTTAATATGATAGTTGTGACCTCTACTATGGTCATGTTCAAATTTGCAAACCTGAAGCCTTGAGGCGTAAGCCTCCATAAATCGATATGCAATTCCTGACAAATATCACTCAAGGCGTTGGATTTGAGGCGCGTAATGTAAACCTCACGTGAGGTGTGCCTCAAGCATAAGCCTCAGATGGCAATTCAAAACAAGGGGTGTAATTTCGTTCACTATGTATAACTTTTCTATTCAAGATCTAAAGAGTTTACATGTTTACAGTTTATTGTTCAATTCCTTTCGCTAGGGATTTTTTTTTTTTTTTATATATGTTATTGCGTAATCTTATAATGAATTCCTAAGCTGGATGTTTTGATGTACGCGTCAGAGTGAATGTCTAAACTAATATGCTATATTTAGGTCCTGAAGTTTGCATTTCTGTTGAGCTTGAGTTATTAAAGTGAAGCTTTATTGATGCAGACCCGAGATTGAACGCCTCACGGAACTATTACGTTCACGAGCTGAAGACGTGCCTGTTGGCAAGCAAACTGTAGAAGCATTATCGGAGCTAGCATCCGATTTGGGAAGGCATCAACAGTTCTCGAGTAGTCCATTGGAAGAAGATAGAAATGAGAGGGATGGATCTCATGGAGTTATTACGACTATTGTCAATTCGAGAGTACGATAGGACTCTTTTACACGCACAACTACACTTGTATCATTGGTTAATATATATATGCAATGTTTTCTTGTAGTATCCACAGTAATTTAAGGTAACAGAAGAGTTTTCTTTGATATTTATTTGGAAGAAATGTTTCCAGGTCCTGGAGGATGATATTGCTTCTCCTGCTGAACTTGCAAAAGCTTACATGGGTAGTGTGCCTTCAAAAGTATCATCGTCAAAGTTGGGTATGCGAAGTCAAATTGGTAGGGAAGACGCAAGGTTGCTTAGCAATGCACCATTTACTCCAAAATCACCTGTCATGTCATTGACAACCAGAGCTGCTGTTAATGTCGGGGTTCCACAAAATGGTTTTATAACCCCAAGATCTCGAGGCAGATCAGCAATCTACAACTTGGCTCGTACTCCATATCCCAGAGTTCGTCCAACTTCTATTCAAAAGGTTCAATTACGGTTGTTAAATATGTGTGTAGTAAATGCTTGCACTTTTTGGAGTTCAGTATATACCATATTAACAGATGCACATGTATATATATATATATATATATTGGTCAATTTTCAGGGAAGTGGATCCACTAATAATGGTTATGGGGGACCCTCACTGTCAACATCTCAGTCTATTCTGGAGCATGATGTGTTTAAGCAAGTGGTATATATTAGTGACTCTTTTTAGACTTTTAAAGTTTACATTATTACTTTATTTTTTTAATCTTCGATCTTTTTTATTTTTTGTTTGTATTTTAGAGCTTAAAAAGGAGGAGCTCAATATTAGATGATGATCTTGGAGCTGCCAGTCCCATGCGGAGAATCCGACAAAAACCTAATCTTTTGTCTCCCAGAATTCCTCATTCAACTGGTGGAGGGGGAATTGGTTTCGATGGTGTGCGAGGACCTTGGAAGCAGAAGCTTCCATTAGTGGATGAACCAAAGCATAAGGTTTTGATAACTGTTCGAAAGGATGAGGATGACAGTATTCCAAGCACAAGTTACACTCGTGTTCCTTCTAAGTCCACTGAGGTGGCTTCGAGAATATTGCAGCATCTTGAAATGATAAGCCCAAAGGAAAAATCATCAGAACCTAGACTAGTTCCCATGCGGGAGAAAACACCTGCCAAATTGACACCAAACATGCTTCATGGACGAGCTCTGAGGAGCATGGAGGACGTGGAATCCTCAAAGTTGCTGCAGGATGTCCATGATGGCCATAAGTTGGATGATTTGCCCATTGTCAATTTACCTGATGCTCATGAGTTTACTTCTCAAATCAAAGGCAGAGTAGAACCGACAGGACCAAAAGATTTTGTTATCCCGCCTGACATGTCGACTCCTGCAGTGAACAATGATACGACAGGATCATTGAAAGCTTCTGGGCCCAGTGTTGAAGCAGTTGATTCCGTTGCTAAAAATTTTGCAGCTCAACCTCCTCAAAAGAAACAAGCTTTTAGGATGAGTGCACAAGAGGTCAGGTTTAATTCAATTATGCACAGTAATACTTCAATCAGTTGTAGACTGGGCTGAATTTGATGTCTTGTTGGTATTTTTGTATTTGGTTTTAATCTAGAGCTTATAGAAATCCATTTTCATTTTTCACCTTGTCAAACATGGTTTAAGTTTGTGTATTTTGAGGATTTACGTGTAGTTGGTCATGGTTGATTGTGCTTATTTCCATTACACTTCCTTTGAAAATAGACTTGCCTTTTTGAAAATGTAGATGTCCTATTGTTTATCATTTCATTTATTTCTGCATTAAATTTTATGGCTTTGTTTTGCAGGATTTCTTTGAGCAGGATGATGACATACATTGTAACGGAGTTGAACCTAAACCATTTGATGAAGGCAGAGTAACAATAGAAACCTCTCTTATGGACAGCAAGCCCCCACCTACTGAAGAACCAAATCTGGACCAAACCACATCTCTGTCAGAAGAGAAGTCAGTTCCGGATCCTAGATCAAGCAAAAGAAGTGACGTGGGAAGTGTCAATACTGTCTCCAAAGGAGAAGCAAGTACTGGCTCTGCTTTTTCTGCTTCACAGGCTACCGGCACAGCTTCACAATCAGCGGTCCTACTTCAACCAGTCTCTGCATTTGACAAACCAAAGGAAGATAATGATTCTCATCCTTCGTTCAGTTTTAGCTCCACAACTGTGAATGAGGTTCCTTCATCTGCATTTTCATCCTCACCTTTTGAATCCTCAAGCAAAAGACCATTTACTTGGTCAGAATCTAAACCAGAAAACTCTAGCAGGTAAGTCACTGCCAGTCAATTAAGTAGCTAACGGCTATTGAGTTCCAAGCTTTGTCTTGAAAATCATTTACGCCTTGAAGCAAGCCTCACGCAAGGCTTCCATTAAGCGCCTTAAAGCTTATGCCCTAATTGCAATTTGCAAGGGCTTATGCCTCTGCTTACTAAGGCGCATACCTCAAGGCATAATCCTTGAGGAGGCTGATGTGTATGCTCATTTATTTTGCCCTTTTTATTGCTAGCTTCAGCCTTTTGGACTTTGTTTTAATAGCCTAGAACGTTTTAAGAGTTTTTTGGGGTATTTTAAACACAACCCAACCGTTAAAAACTAGAATAAAATAATAGAAGAGAGCAAGTGAAGCAAGCATACCCTAACTTCCTACAACTGAAGTGATAAAGATAAACCCCTCGCCTGAGTGAAGTTGCTACTTTTCAGTGGCAGATGGCAGGTGATGAGACCTACGACATGTAACTTCACCCTTTTCCTTTTTCTTTGTTTCTCTTGTTGTTTTTTGTGTTTTTGTTTCATTTTCTTTTGCCCTTTAGAAGGAAGGGGAAAAAGGGGGTTGCAAGTGGAGAATGAGGAAAAAGATTTACGCAGCACATTATTCAAGTCTTTTTCATGCAATTTTTGTTAGTTGATATCGCAGATGAATGCATTATGGGGCTTGTTCTTCTGGGTTACGGTGTTGGTTAGTTTTAGGGACCTAATTCTTAGGATTTGGCTGTGTAGGGAATGATGGGTCCTTTGCCTCCAAAACCTAAAATTTTAGTGGAGGATTTATGCGCATATGGGTTATATAGACAGAATTTCCCTCTTTTAAAAAAATAAATCTACTTTTGACTGCTTAATGTGGACGATGATCCATATCCAAGTACTCCAACGTACTTGTTAAATTAATACCCTGTTCTAATTAAATGGGCAAAATGGAAGTCAAGAAGTGTAACAATCAGATTCAGAACTCTTGTTCTGAAAATTCATGTAGCAGGATGTTAGAAAATTAATTCTTTATTTTCCATGCCAAGTTTGGAAGATTTTTTTTTTTTTTATTCAACTATTCTATCATTGTTTTAAACTTCCTTGACTGCATGTGCAGCTTGGTCAATCAGACTTCTGCTGCAACCGGAGCTCAGCTGGCAATTTCTGGTTCAGATAAAGGTGGCCATCTGAATTCCCTGATTTCCGGTGGTACTAATGGAAAATCTGAAACTGCTATTACTGTTGCATCAAATGGGCCACTTTTTCCAAGTTCTCCTGCCTTCTCATCTACTGCAGCTTCCATAAGTGTTGCAAATCAGATCTCTACAGGGAGTTCTAGCCCTTTTACCTCTTCAACTAGCATTGCAAACTTTGACACCACAGGTTCCACCACCAGTACATCTGCTGCCTCCACAAGCAGCGTTTTTGGGTCGACTGTGGCACCATCATTTTCAGCTGTACCTGCTTTCATATTTGGTTCTTCTGTGGATCCATCACCCACTGCAGTTTCTCCAGCATCAACTGCAACCATTTTGGAATCAAAAGAAGCAGAGAAAGATACAAATTTTGGCAGCTCAAGTAATTCTAATTCTAGCACTACATCAGTTATGGCAGCAAGCTCCGGAAGTAGCACTTTTCAACTTGGATCTTCAGTCAATTCAACTGCAAATACTCTTTCTCAGGGTTCTCTTTTTGGTAGTGGCAGTGGATCCCTGGTGTCTGGGACTGTTACTCAAAGCACGCCTATTTCATTTGGCTCATCATTACCATCTTCCAGTATTAACAACAATACGCCATTTGCATCTTCCTCGGCCAATTCCCAAGTGCTGAGTCCAAATGTTAATTTTGGTTTCAGTTCTGCAGCTTTCTCATCAGAGACCAAGGCAGTTGGCCCTGGCAGTGGGCCAATAGCTAGTGTATTCAAGTTCGGTGTGAGTTCTGCCGCCTCTTCAGATGTTGGTGCAATTAGCTCCAGCAGTGGTGCCACTCCTGGAATATTTAGTTTTGGTCTCAGTTCTTCTTCTTCTGCCACCAATGTAGTTGGCTCTACCAGTGGTGCCACTCCTAGTGTATTCGGTTTTGGTGGCAGTTCTGCAGCTTCCACGTCAGGAATCAATGCTGCTAGCTCCTTCAGCAGTGGTACTTCTGGTATATTCAGTTTTGGTGCAAGTTCATCGGCTTCCTCTTCAGCTATCAACTCGGTTAGCTCCAGCAATCCTACTACTAACTTATTTGGTTCGAGTATGCAAAGTCCCAAGTCTCCTATTATTGGTTCCACCTTTACTTCTCCGTCCCCATCCAGTGGATTTTCCTTTGGTGCATCATCGTCTTCCTTTGCACCTACAAACACTGCACCAATGATATTTAATTCGTCCACTGGGGCCTCATCAAACCCTATTTTCTCATTTACTACAGCCTCTGCTGCAGCCTTGTCTTCACCATCTCTTTCTCATGCGCAGCCGGTATTTGGTAGTCCTGCTGCTTTTGCAGCCTCACCGGGGAATGATCAGATGAATGCAGAAGACAGTATGGCCGAGGATACCATGCAGTCGTCTGCACCTTCTGTTCCTGTATTTGGTCAACCAGCTGTCTCACCTTCTCCCCCAGGCTTCATGTTTGGGCCAACAGTTCCATCACAACCCAATCCCTTTCTATTTGCTGGCCAACAAAATCAAGTTGCTCCACAGAACCCTTCTCCATTTCAGGCATCGGCTAGTCTAGAATTTAATGCGGGTGGGAGCTTCTCATTGGGCAGTGGTGGTGGTGACAAAGCAGGTCGAAAATATGTGAAAGTTAATAGAAGTAAGAACCGGAAGAAGTGAAGACAGTAGATGGTATAGCTGTTGTATCCTTCATCGAGGCCATTAATCATGGAGTTTGCCTATTTGGTTGACAGATTATTCCGGGCGTTGATTGATCTTTGGAGTTTCCATCTTAGCAAACATGGATGGGTCTGCCTCTCTTAATACTAAAAGGTGGCAATTCTATTTACAGCTATTCAATTCCCCCCTTTTTGTTTATCAAATTGCTAGGCCATAGTTTCATCAATTTTGTACCGTATTAAACTTTAGAAAGATTGCAATGTATAAGGGACTACGTTGGGTCAGGGAATTGTGTTATTGACCGTGCTGTGTATTTCTATGTAACATAAAGGAAATGTTCATAAATCTTTCAGAGGAAGTATGTTGGGTTAAGTTCACTTTCACGTCTTCATCTGCAGATTATCATCATTGCGGCTTTTGTGTTGGGGTCTTTCTAGACGATCTGCTTGTATGTTTTAGTTGCAGTGGGAGCCTGTTCTGTATTGTAAATGTAGTGTTTGTAGACCTGTTGTGCAGGTCATTCTTTAGGTTAGGATGATCAATTTTGTTGTCTTGTGTGTTTAGTTTTTGTTTAAGTTGGACGCAAATTTTGTAGTGCTTTTCAGGTGAATGCTTTTATTAAGAATGAATAATTTAAATTCTTTTTGCTTTTTTTCCCCCCAAGAGATGTATACGGTGGTGAGAATAAAAGAAATGTGGCAGACTTTTATCAATGGTATTCATTTGGAGAATAAAAAGGCCTTTATCTTTATGAAACGAATGCTATGAACTCAGCTGGTTAAGCTTAAAAAAGTTAATAATTAATTTTACTTATTTGGTAAAATGATTACTTATAAGTAGAGTTGGGCATTATAGATTTTTACATGTTAGAAAGATGAAATAGTGTTTTTGTTCAAAGATGAATTAATAAATGGGTTTGAATATAATCTTAAAGGATGAATTAATAAATGAGTTTACATAAAAATGATAACTATAAATAATCTGAAATCTTTTTGGGTCGAGTTCAATACAACTATTTTTGAACAACTTGAGGTTGAACTTTTTTTTCTCATTCGAGGACAGTTGATTTTGCTATCCACTTATAAAACATAATGTTCACTTAAAATATTTCTCGAAAATATCAAACATAATTAAGATAGAATAGAAATATTGACCACTATTGTTGTTTTTATTATTGTTGGTACTCATACTATTATTACAACTTCTATTATTATACAATATTTTCATTACGAAGCACCAATTCTTTTAAAGAATCTGAGAAATAATTGCAGTTTCAATTATATCGACACAATTGACCCATGATTTATAGTTCCACCTCAAGCATTTCCTGCTCAAATTTAATTCCCGACGTGAGAGCTAGCTTCATGAAATTTGATTCATTGGAGACATTAATAGCTAAAATGCATACACATTACACACGTAATGATATAAAAGCTAGAATTTGGCAAAATTTTCTCACTGATATGAAACGGTGCAAGTGCTAATTATTCCAAGGTAAGTTAAGTATCCCATACTTCCCCTATCAGTTTGTAGCGTTATTCTATTTGACCTTTCAGTCACGTGGCACTTACCAATAGACAACAAGTGAATATACATCCAAATAATACATCCACAAATCAATAAATTCATGTGTTCATTGCCATACACAAATTGCTACAATTTCTCTTACAAGTGAAAAAGTGACCTTTATTGTAAATATTTTAATCATCTGCGCAGTTGACCTTGATTCTCGATTTCTTCATTCAACTTCATGTTAATATGTAGATTTCAATATAGACATGGACGGCGAATTTCAATCTCTTCAAAGCACTCACAACAACAAACACAGTGCAGCTTCCTACAAAATTCCTCCACTTCCACCATCAACTTTAGGTAAGAGAAAACTTTAGAAAAACTTCAGAGGTTTGGGATCATTTCACAATATTAGGGATCCAAATGCGGAAGATGTTAGGTGTGAGTGTAAGTATTGTGGACAATCTTATGCTTGTGGGACTAAGAAATGTGGTACAAGTACTTTAAGGGCGCATTTAACTAGTCATTGTAAGAAATATTCGGGAAGAGTTGAAGATCAACGACAAAAAATCTTAAGTTTTGACAAAAGAGAAGAGGGTGGTGGGAGTAATCTTATGGCAATTGGGTTTAGTAAGGAAGCATGTAGACTTGCATGTGCTAAGATGGTGA
This sequence comes from Forsythia suspensa, assembly GCA_023638005.1. Lineage (NCBI taxonomy): Eukaryota > Viridiplantae > Streptophyta > Magnoliopsida > Lamiales > Oleaceae > Forsythia > Forsythia suspensa. The sequence continues at coordinate 35,884,869 of CM042666.1, forward strand.
TTCTTGATGAACTACCTTTTAGCTTTGTTGAGGGTAGTGGATTTAGACACTTTTGTAGTGTAGCATGTCCTAAGTTTGAACCACCATCTCGTAGAACTGTTGTTAGAGATATTTACCAACTATTTTTGGATGAAAGATTAAGGTTGAGAAATATATTTACCACCCAAAGACAAAGGGTCTATTACTACAGACACTTGGACATCTATTCAAAACATAAATTATATGTCTCTCACTGCCCATTTTGTTGATTCTGATTGGAGGATTCAAAAGAGAATTTTGAATTTTTGTGTCATATCTAATCACAAGGGTGAAACAATTGGAAAGTTGATTGAAAATTGCTTACAAGAATGGGGCATTGATAGGGTGTTTACAATTACGGTGGACAATGCTAGTGCAAATGAAACGGCAATTTCATACTTGAGACAGAAGATGTTGGGTTGGGGCATTGATAATTGTGTTTTGGATGGCAAATATTTGCATATGAGGTGTTGTGCACATATTGTGAATTTGATAGTGTGTGAGGGGCTAAAGGAAGCACATGATTCAATAATTAGTATTCGCAATGCGCTTAAATATGTTAAATCTTCGCTGCGAGATACGAAAAATTGAAAGAGTGTGCAACTAAAGAAAAGATTGAATAAAATTCAATTGTATTTCTAGATATGCCTACGATGTGGAATTCTACCTATTTGATGTTGGAGGTCGCTTTGAAGTATCGAAAGCTTTTGAGCGATTAGAAGAGGATGATGGACATTTCTTAGGGTATTTTCGGAGGATGATGGGGGTAGAAGAAGGTGTACCACCCACAATCCGTGATTGGGAAAATGCATCAATTTTGTTAAATTTCTTAAGAGTTTTTATGATGTTACTTTAAAGTTTAGCACTTCATTACATGTTAGTTCCACAGTGTATCTTCATGAAGTATGTTCACTTGTAGCCGATTTAGAGGGTTGGAGATCTAGTGGAGATTCTCTTTTGAGTGAAATGGCTAATAACATGAAACGTAAGTTTGACAAGTATTGGGGAAAGATGGACAATGTAAACCAAATGTTGTTGATTGCTACTATGTGCTTGATCCTAGATACAAATTGGATTACATTGAGTATTGTTTTTGTGATATTTATAATGATGACGTTGTTGGTCGTGCCGTAGGAAGTTTTCTTCGTTATAGGAAGAAAAAAGTACTTAAACGTCCGTATGTTACTACTACTTCAATTCTCTCCCATAAAATCATCTCCTTCAAAAATTGCTGACTGCTTCAATTCAACTCCCTCAATCGATCATCTCTAAAATTTACTCACTTCCTCAATCCATCTCCATCAACTGATCATCTCCAAAATCTGTTCACTCCATCATCATAATAGAGCCTACGATCGATTCTCACGGCAAGAAAGCGGTATACTAGTGTAATACTCATTTATTTGAGCATTCTTTAATGGATCGTCAATTCAAAATTATCGAATGCACACTCTTCAGGATTAGTTAGGCGAAGTTTGGACACCTGAATCATCAAAAAAAAAAAACTATCGAATGCAGCCCAAATTTTCCGTCACGTCTCGTTTACACAAGACAGCAGTAAAATTCCATCATGTATCGTTTACACAATTTTCTATCATGTATCGATGGCCAATGGTTGATTTTACCCCCACAAGACATCAATAAAATTCCCATTATTCAATTCCCCTGACGCCCCCAATTCTTCTGCCAGATTTTCAGTTCCAATTGACCAGTGTTCAATTATCATAATCACGACCGTAGTTTCACGGGTTCTTCAAATCAAATTCTCAAATCCATATCCTTCTTAATCTGCTACATATTTGGTTTTTATAGATGTTGTTCACTATATATACACACTCTGACATCAAATTGTGTCAAATATGTATTCAACATTTTTCATTACGTCTCCGACATCATGTCATCACCCTTGGGGATCGACCTCGAAGCAAGGCCTGGGGAGCAAATTCAGTGTCGAATTTGTCTTCAAACTGACTATATAATTTCTCATTCATTGTCAATTTTACTCTTTTTTCAATTTGTGTTGAATATAATTTGTCTTGTACATTTTTCATTCCGTCTCCGACATCAGGTTATCATCCTTGGAGATCGACCTCGAAACGGGGTCTGGGGGACAAATTCACTGTCGAATTTGTCTTGAAATTGACAGTATAATTCTTGGTTTATTAGCATATTTTTAAAATTGTTTTTGGTTTTAGTTGTATATATACACAAATACGTCCACCCAAAATTCGACGGACTAAATGCATAGTGGTGGTGCATTGTGTTTTCAGGGTTGTAATTTAGAGTGACTACATTCTTTGTTGAAATTGAAAGATTGGACCAGCATTATATTGGTTTAGTGTTTTTTTTTTTATTTTGAATGCAATTTTTTTCATCTTCAATATTAAGTACTAGATTTTTTTTTTTTTCATCTTCAATACTAAGTACTAGATTTTTTTTTTTTTTTTTGTGGGTTTTCGTATCTAGATTTTTCATTTGAAGGGGCAATGCATAGTACATTGTTGTACATATTAGATTAGAAGCTAGGAATTTCACAGTTTCTTAATTTCTGTTTTTTAAGAAGGATTTGAATTTTGAACAACAGTTGGTTTCTTTATCAAAGAAAAATTATGGGTTTATTTTCTTTGTGGCTTAATCAGTGAAAATTTTGTGTTTTAGATTACTTGATGTGGATTTTATTGAATAAAGTTGCATATGTGAAGTTCGTTGTGGGTTGATTGATTTATTTGTCCATTATATTGCTTCAAATATAATGATTATTATTGTAATCAGTCGATATGAGCAGAAATTTTCAGTCATGTCAGGTGGAGGATGTCAATTCAAACGACTAGTTAGTAAAAGTTGTTTCATCAATTTCAAGTACGAATTGTGTCAAGCCATGAACTTTTATTTATCATGCTAGACCAACGTGAACTTACCTACTTTACACGTTTGTCACCCCATTTTGAGAAGCGTTTGATTTGTGGATTAAATTATTTATTTAAATAAAAGTTATATAGATAAGAGTTATCCACATAACATGTTTATCATTATCTTGATTGGTTCAGCTAAGTGTAAGAATGAAAAAAATTATTTTTAAAAAGTCATTAAAAAAAAGACTACCATTATTCTTAATTAAACGAAAAAAAGTAGAAGTACAAAAATTAAAAGAGAAAAATGGGTAGATCGGCAAAGGGCGGTGGCGGTGGTTGGCGGTGGCGGTGGCGGTGGTTGAAGGTGGCGGCTGTAGAGATGGCAACGAGTCAGGGCGGTCATTACTATCTCTTTCCGTCAAAGATTTTTGGAATGTGGGGTTGGGATACTTTTGTTTAATTAACTAATTATTTTTTTAATATTATTATTTTTTTTAAAATATAAATATTTAAATTTTAAAATATAAATATAAATTTAATAAAAAGAGATTCGAGATGAGTTCAGGGAATTTGAAGCGAGGACCATGATTCCTGTCCCTGCCTCGATTATTTAGGAGGCGGACAAGGGCGGTAGGGGACATAGTTTTTTGCCATCCCTAGGCGGTATACGGGTGATAATGATTATCCTAGATTATGGATATTCAAAAATAGATTTTTTTTTTATATTATAAAGGGTATGTTCATCTTTTAAAAAATATGAGTGAATCATTATTCGAATAAAAAATTTTGTCCTCCTCTTTGTGAGGGTTTTGAGGTATATTTTGGGTTTTTGGGTCTTTGGTAAATTTTGAATTTTAAGGTTTGATTAAAAAAAAAAAAAAAAAAAAGATGACAACTTTGTTACTTTTTATTTTTTTAGGGTATATTTGGTTATTTTTTAATTATTTTTTCTTTTTTTTTAAAAAAACGGAATGTCAATTTTTTCATAAAGGCTTCATACGTTTGAGATGTTTGGTGCTATTTTCAAAGGTTAAGAGTATATCGCCAATTTTTCAAAAGATTGGATACAAAATATGCAAATTTTCCTAAAAGATAATGAGTAGCCCGAATTGTTATTTTAATATTTAAGTAACAAGAATTACACTTCATTACTTAATGCGTTTCAACTTAAAATCTTGAATAACGAGTCCTCAAAACTTGTGGATATTACACCCACTATTTAGTAATACTAAAATAATAATTCTAAATCTAACAACTTAGCTTATTTATTTTAAAAATACTACATTCTTAAAAATAAATTAATTATTTTAATATTCAATTAATAATAGATGAAAAATAGTTTTAAAACCCTAAATTACATATTATCAAATTAATCTTCCTAGATTTACGCACTTTCTACAGTGAAAATACCCCAACCGTGAAGAATCATCCCCATTATCAAACATGTACAAGTTTTTTCAAAATCTCTGCAAATCTTCAACCTAAAGTCCTAAATCGTAGTTCATTTTTCAACATTTTTCATCTTCTTTGAACAATGGAGACTTCAAGCCGCAAATTGACAAAGTCAAAAAGAGCGTCGCTTAGTGGAGAAAATAAACCGGAGTCCAATGTTTATAGTCTTCGCGAATAACCTTTTCTATACCCACTAAAGATTCCATAACGAAAGAGACAACGAAGATGAAGGACAATCTAAAATCAATTAGGCGAGCGGAAAATCTGTATGAAATATTTTTTATTACATAATATGTATTTATAGGTCTGTTACATTACATTGTATATATAAATAGGAATTTGTTGAAGTTTAGATTTGATTTTGGCAGTTGTAACAGTTGTAACAGATTCTCTTTAATATCAATGTTTGATGTTGTTGTTACAAATAATATTGTGTATGAATGTTTGATACAGATGTTATGAATGATGTTGTGAATCAATTTCTGATACAGATGTTACAATTGATATTTTGTAGCAATTAATATGTTACAGATTAAGTTATGTTACATATTGGGTTATATTATTAAATCACGAGTTAAATTTGTTATCATTGTTACATTCTGATGTTACAATGTGTCAATTTGTTTTAGAATCCAGTATGTATGTAAATACGAAATCTGTTGAAGTTTATAGTTGGTTTTGCAGTTGTAACATTTGTAACAGATTCTTTTTAATATAGATGTTACAAATGCTATAGTGTATCACTGTTTGATATATATGTTACAAACGACGATGATCATCGAATATTTTATCCATGATCATGTTATTTTACCCAAAGACATGTATTGGTATTTTGGTATTCTCTACCACTAACGTTACATATGTTACAACTGATAAAATCATGAATTTTAATATATATCATACTGAAATGTAATATACACAGATATTCTAAATATAATAAACATCTGTGCAAACAAGAAACTTTCAAATGTTACAAGATCATAACAAAAATATAATGTAACATATGCAAATATTTTTACTGTAACATAAACACAAAATATCATGAATTCTGATATTTTTTTGTAACATTTGTTTTAGAGTGATGATAACATAAAATAATATGTTACTAAATGTAACATATGTAAGTGTAACACACGCAAATGTAACATACGGAAAATGTAACATGCGCGATTGTAACATATATAAATGTTCTAAATGTAATAGACGTCTCCGCAAACTAGAAACTTTCAAATATTACAAGATCATAAATGAAATATAATGTAACATATGCAAATGTTCTCGTGTAACATAAACATAAAATATCATAAATTTTGAAAATTTTTTGTAACATATGTATTCAAATAAATAATTTTTGAACTGCTATATATAATCACATTTATTCAAAATCAGATTACATATATTTGGATTGATGAACAAGTTACAATAATTAACATTATGTAATTATTTTGATAAAAAAACATTATGTTCTTCACCGCATCTTCTTCATGGACGAAAGTTTTTCACGAACTGATGTTCTTCGCAGACTGATGTTCTTCGCCGAATAATGTTATTCACAGATGTTTGCCTGATTTTCTACAATTTTTTGTTATCTATTTGGACAAAGAATTAATTGAGATATCTAATTTAATGGAAAAAACAGAAAATCTCCTGTTTTTAGCTTACCGTTATAGCTGGTAATTATGGCTGGTAATTAATATATGAAAATAGAATAAATATATTTAAAAAACAGTATTTCTGAAATTTTTGCAATAGAAAATTTTTTTGGAATTATTTTCAAAATGTAGCTCATTTATGAAAAAATCCCTTTCAAGATTTAATCCTACTTTATTATATCAAATTAGAATAAAGTATTAATATAAAATATTAGAAAGGATTTAAAAAATACTAAATTTAAATTTAAATTTAAAGGTCTAGGAAACACGTAAAAGAATGATTGTGGATAAGAGTTCTCTTAAGAAAAGAAAAGCTATCGAGCAATTTTGGTGCTATTTGTGTCAATTTATGAAACAACAATTACGAATATAGAAGCTGTTACAAAGTCTTCTTTGGTAGGTTTGACCAGCCACATTTTCAACGACAATATTATTGTTGATTACCAAAAAGATATATTAAATAAGGGTAATTTGTAATTTTGGTCCCTCACCTTTCAAATCTATAACAAATCTATCTCTAACTAATTATTTTAGCACCAGGCATTCCCAACTTTTGCAATTTATTGCAAATCACGTCCCTATTGACATATTTTAATGGTTTTGCCCTCCTTTTTAAATAAAAATCATGTCTCCGCAAACCAGAAACTTTCAAATGTTACAACAAAAAATAAAAGAAAATTACAAATAAAATCTCATAACTTTTAAAAAGCACAAAATAACTTCTTCACCCACCCCACCTCACCTCACCTCACCTCACCTCACCTCACCTCACCTCACTTCACTTCACTTCACTTCTAGTCTAACATTTCTTTCACCTACAACACATTCATCTATTAACAATCAATATTAATCAACCACAAAAATCAAATTAAAAACATATTAATCAACCAAGAATTCCTTAGGAATGATTTGGAACTCTTTTGAAGAACTTGAAGAATTTGCCCTCACCAAACTCCGCCAAGATTTTCCAATCCCAATCTTCCCAATCGAACTCTTTTGCGTATCCATCTTCATGTTTCTTGTTGTTGTTGAAGAAGGAATGTAAAAGTAGAGCCCAAGGCGAAAGTGACATGGAAAACACCGATCCGACATACATGTCTGCCGCCTCCGATGGTGCTAGACGGATTTGCTTTGGAATCCTTGCGGAGTTTCTCTTCCACAAATGGCTAAATCATCAACAAGAGTTTGTTTTTGTTGTGATTTCGCTTTGTTCATCATTTTTGTTAAGGAACCAATGATTTCCATCTTTTCATAATCTTCACTTTGCCCATGACTAGTGCGGTGGCGATGGACCCGCGCCTCACTTTGCTGAACGGCGGTGTGTCGTGCGGTAATTCAAATCCTCGGAGCTTCATGATTTCTTATACATCTCATGGTCGTTGAATTTTTTATTTTGCTCCGACCTCTTCGGCCAAGCAACCACCTTTTTGTAACCTCCACCGTGTTGCTTCGTATTCGCAATCAAATTCCTGTACCATGAAAAATTCCTCCGACGATGAAAACCCGCCGAAGAAACCTGAAACCTTTCTACTAAACAATTCTGAAGCCTCAAAACTTCCGTCCCATTTTCCCACCAAAACAAACAGAAGAATTAACACAAAAAAAATTCCCTTCACCTATTTGTCAAAACATATAACCTCAAAATAAATCGATAACAAGGAGCCTATAAAAATCCTCCAATTAAAAAAATATCTCTATAATGAATCTTCGATTTACGTTTGGTCGAATCAATCTTCAAAGGCTTTTGTGCCCAAGTATTTCAAGCTAAGCAAAAACTTAATTTGCAGAGTGGAAATAACTTCCACTCTAAAGAGGGTAGGGTAGGGTGGGGGTAGGGTGTGGGGGGGGGGGGGGGGAGGTGGGGTGGGTGGAGGAGCTAAACTTATTTTGTACTTTTTAAAAGTTGTGGGACTTTATTTGTAATTTTCTTTTATTTTTTGTTATTTTTAGCTTTTTGTATTTTTGTTTATTTAAAAAGAAGGACAAAATCGTCAAAATATGTCAATGAGGACATGATTTGCAACAAACTGCAAAGGTTGGAGATATTTGGTACTAAAAAAATTGGTTATGGGTAGATTTGTTACAGAATTGAAAGGATGGGGACCAAAATTACAAATTACCCATCAAATAAATTAAATTAGTTTTAAATGAAATTATAATAATCTATCCTTACTATAATATAAGTATCTATCACTTGTTTACTATTCACCTTTCAACCAACACGACGTAGTTTTGGTATTTTACTATTCTTAGTTTTGTCCAAATCTCACCATTTTTTAATAGTCGCAATTCTTGACTTTTGTGTGTTTGGTGGAATCCCATGTTTTGGTTACACGTTAATGATGTGAACTTGAAAGGTTTTGCTTTTTTTTTTCTAAACTGCAGTTTCTGTTGTCCAACTTAAAAATCTGATACACTTTATATATTAAATATTTTTACATAATTCTAGTTGGAGACGATATCCCTATGGGTTACCTAACCATTGACTTTGGTTTCACATAATTTCATGTTATATAACTTAAGTTATGGACAATTTTGTAAATCTATGACAACATGAATCCGAGAAACTGCCTAGGATGTTTCGGTGAGCATTTTAGTATGCCGAAACATGCCGTCGGACTTTCAAATTTTGATATGTAGTAGCTACATGAGTATTATATATTCTCTGAAAATTTCATATTGTTCGGTGATCGTTTTCTATGTCAAATAAATTTTTGTTACTCCATGACCGGGTGAATTGTTTCTCTAAACTGCAGTTTCTGTTGTCCAACTCAAAAATTTGCTGCACCTTATATATTAAATATTTTTACATAATTCTAGTTGGAGACGATATCCCTATGGGTTACCTAACCATTGTCTTTGGTTTCACATAATTTCATGTTATATAACTCAAGTTATGGACAATTTTGTAAACTGCGACCACATGAATCTGAGAAACTGCCTAGGATGTTTCGGTGAGCATTTTAGTAAGCCGAAACATGCCGTTGGACTATCAAATTTTGATATGTGGTAGCTAAATGATATTCTATGCCCCTTGAAAATTTCATATTTTTCAGTGATTGTTTTCTATATCAAAGAAATTTTTGTTACTTCATGACTGGGTGAAGAAAATTTTCAAAATAGAAAACGGTCATGGAGTAACAAAAATTTCTTTGACATAGAAAACGATCACCGAACAATAAAAAATTTTCAGGGGACATAGAATACTCAGGTAGCTACCACATATCAAAAATTGATAGTTCAAAGGCATGTTTAGGCATACTAAAATGCTCACCGAAACTCTCATAAAGCGCTTTTTCATTCATGCCGTCGACGTGTCGGAATCACTATTATGAACCAATCAAAAAACTTTAAGTAGTGTAAATATCTTCTTAAAATTTTTTGGACCTTGGTTTTGTAGTAGTTTTTGTGATTCCCATGTTTTGGTTACACGTTAGTGATGTGAACTTGAAATGTTTTGATAAACTTCATGTTTCTCTAAGCTGCAGTTTTTGTTGTCCAACTCAAAAATCTGCTGCACCTTATATATTAAGTATTTTTACATAATTTCAGTTGGAGACGATAGCCCTATGGGTTACCTAACCATTGGCTTTGGTTTCACATAATTGCATGTTATATAACTCAAGTTATGAACAATTTTGTAAACTGCGACAATATGAATCTCAGAAACTGCCTAGGATGATTCGGTGAGCATTTTAGTAAGTTGAAACATGCCGTTGAACTATCAAATTTTGATATGTGGTAGCTACATGAGTATTCTATGTTCTCTAAAAATTTCATATTGTTCGGTGATCATTTTCTATGTCAAAGAAATTTTTGTTATTCTATGATCAGGTGAAGAAATTTTAGTAACACTACCCTTATTTTGGCTATTTGATTTTTATTTGATTTTATTTTTTTGTTAAAAAAAAATTAAGATGTTGTTGAGTTACAAAAAAAAAAAAAAAATTTAAATATTTGTCGAATAACTCGACAACGATTTGTCGAGTTACAATTAAAAAATAAAAAATAAAATCAAGACTTTGTGGAGTTACTCGACAAAGTCTTTTGAAAGAATTTTTTTTTTTCAATACTTTGTCGAGTTACTCGACAAAGTCTTTGAATGAATTTTTTTTTTTAATGACTTTGTGGAGTTACTCGACAAAGTTTTTAAATGATTTTGTCGAGTTACTCGACAAAATCTTTAAATTAATTTTTTTTTTTTAATAATGACTTTGTCGAGTTAGTCTTTGAATGAATTATTATTTTTTTTTTTTATGACTTTGTCGAGTTTAAATGATTTTTTTTATAATGACTTTGTCGAATTAGTCTTTCAATAATTTTTTTTTTTTTTTTTAAAGTTGTGTGGGCTTTTAGCTCATTTATTATTTTAATTTTTTAGTAATTTGCACTTTTGGTCTACACTTTTTCAATTTATAACAAATTTATCTTTAACCTTTTTTCTAGCATTGGCCATCATCGGCTTTTGAATTTTGTTGAAAATTTTGTTTTGTCCTCATCTTTAAATAAACAAAATAAAAACTAATAACAACAAAATAAAATAAAATTGTAATTGAAGTCCTACAATTTTTAAAAAATACAAAATAACTTCATCTTTCTCAAAAATCCATCCCGCTCCACCCCTTTTTATTTTTTATTTTCAGCAAAATTACATTACTTAAATAAGTTAGAGACGGCCAAATTATTGTGGTGTGTGCCAATCACAATTTTTTTTTTTTTTTTATTTTTTTTTCCTTATTTTTTTTCCTTTTACACCTATTCATTCAATTTTTACTAATCTTTTTTTTTTTTTTATCTTATAATATTACAAATTAATCTAAAAAAATGCTATTTTTTTTCTTTTATTATTCACATATTCGTCCAGATTTTCATTCAATTTTTCACCAATCTTTTTTTTATCTTATAAGCAAATTATACACAATTCTTTAATATTTGACTTTTGTGTCATTAGTAAAAAAGTTAAAGAACTTAGAGTTGAGTTTGAAGAATGAGGGTTTGGTCCTATTTAATTTCTTGAAATGGTACAATTGAATAAAAATATCAAAATGACCACTTTACCGCATCACTTTACCAACATCCAAATATCGTTTACAAATCTTAGTTATTTAATTTTTATTTGTACGAGTTACTAAATTTTTTTTATATGAATTATATGTTTATTTGGTTATGCTTTTCTTAATAGAATTTCAACATTTTACTAAATTAATTGTATTAAATAGTATGTTCAAAAATATGTTTTTCATATTTATTATTTACGTATTATACATTTAATATTTTTCATACTAAAATGTTTTATACATATATATTCAAACAATGCCTACGTGCAAACCTTTCGTTCTGCTTTTCTTAATAAAATTTTAACATTTCATTTAATTAATTGTATTAAATGGTAGGTTCAACCAGATTATGTATATATAATTTTTTTTTTTCACTTTGTCCAATTTAAAACCCACCGAGTACCATTACTTCATGTTAATAGGATCCAAATGTAGATTGTCAATTAAAATATATATTATACAAATATGTTCAAAAATATATTTTTCATATCTATTATTTACATATTCTACATTTAATATTTTTTATACTAAACTTTTTTATCTATATATATATATCCAAACAATGCCTACGTATCAAAATGGGTTTTTTAGCCCATTTTAACTTAATTTAATTTTTTTTATTTTTTTTATTTGGTTGTGTGTTTATTGAGCGCATTTGGACTTTTATTTATTATTTTTATGTTTTTTTTAGAGTTTAGTAGTAAATAGATTTTTATTTAATTTTTTACTATTTAATTTTATTTTTTCTTATAAGCAAATTACACACAATTCTCTCTATTTTTTTTTTTTTTACATTTTTCAAATTTGTTTAAATATTTTAATTTCATATATTTTTTTTTTGTCATTTCAATTATATTTCAAACTAAAATTTTTTCTTACATTTTCAAGTACGTACAACGCACGTGACTAAGACTAGTACTGTTATACATGTTTAAATTTAAACAGAAGTTTAACTAAAAACCCTATATTGTTTGTTTTAAACTAGCACTTGTTTGGTTAGTTTTTTTTTTCTCTCTAAATTTATGTCGAGGAGTTTAGACCTAATCTTTTTTCTCCTTTTCCCTATGAAAACAAGCAAATAATCAAGATCAAGCCCATATTTGGATTGATGATCAACAATATTCGGTAGCCTTCATGTGTGTGTGTGTGTTTTATAATTCAATCAAGAAAAAGCAAAATAGACAGAGCAACTTGCAATCAAGAAAAAGCAAAATAGATAGAGCAACCTGCTAGAAAATACAGATAAGTATGAAAAAGGGAGGAAACACTGCTTGTTTTGGTGCCTTTTTAAAGAAGGATAAGAGCTTTTCACTAAGCTTAAAAACTACTTTTAAGTAATTTAACTTCTTTTTAGGTTTAACCAAACAAGCTTTTAAGCACCTCCACTTGCTCAAAATAGATATTCTTAACTCTGTTTCTCTTGTCAATCTCTATTTATTGTTACGCGGTCGAATTCCACCCATAAACAGTATACTAGTTTTCAACCACATGAGACTCACAACTATCGTAATGTAGATTTTACCATGTTGTGTTTTTTTTTTTTTAAAAATTACCATATCCTCGGATCTATCTTTTCAATTCTTCCTTCACCATTATTCAAATTTCATTCACAATCTTTTCCTCCTCAATATTTTTCAACGAGCAAACTTCAATGATCAAATTCGACCACAATGAAGCGATATACTAATTAAAAAGTACTTTTTAACTTTAACAAAACAAACATTTTGCTCTTGAAATAAGGGTGCGTTTGATTGCGATACATTTATATGGAAAAAGCATTTTTTCTACTTATTTTCTAACTAACTGCGTTTGACAGTCGTATTTTTTCATGGAAAAGTCTTTTTTCACCTATTTTTCAACTATGCGTTTGATTGATTTGTACATTTTTTTTAGGTAAAATATTTTCTCATTTATCTTATAAAAACAAAATTTTCGTTGAAAACAATGAAAATGTTTTATTAGGGGAGACGATGTTTTATTTTTCATAGAAAATTTGTCTTATTTTCTAGTCACCGACCGTAGAAAAGTTTTTCATTCTACAACAAAAAAAAAAAAAAAAATCTTCATCCGTCACTACGTCTTCATCTTTTCAAACCAAAATTCATATCTCTCTCGTTCAATTCCTCCATTTTTTCTTTTTCTTCTCCATATTTTTCAAAATCAAACCCCCTTCAAACAACTCTCTCTCTCTCTCTCTCTCTCTCTCTCTTCAACATTATTCTCAATTCCTTAATCCATTAAAATCATATACGATCGAATCCCATCGCAAAAAACAAAAAAAAAAGAATATACTAGCTAATAATTTCTTGACAATTCATTTATAAGAATTCATTTTCTTTCAACTCAAATTTGTTGCTTGCAATCAAACTCACAACTGCTTTTGGACTTGACAAGATCCCTTCCAAACACAGTCTTCATCCTCCCCAAATCCACGCTCGTAATTATCCTACGCTACCGCTCCATTTACATTATTGATTGGAATTTTTGATACACTTTTCGCTCTTCCAATTCTCCAAGTTACTCGTGCAATCCGATTCTAATAGATCTGGAACACAGCAGGTTAGTAATCTATTTCATCTCAATCAGTCAATTTTTACTGAAGGCTTCATTGAATTTAAGTGTCTAGAAATTGAAAAAGAAATAGAGAAACCCATGTTAAGAAAATGTGGGAATGTAATACCATTTTGCTAGTTACGAACGTATGAAATTTTCTCTGCTTATAAAGTACTTAAATATTACCATTTTGCTAGTCTCGACTGCAAAGAATTTTCTCCAAAAGAAAAAAGTCCTTAAATATTGTTTGTGACTATGTCTTCAATTTCTCCACATACAAAATCATCTCTTCCAAAATTTGCTAACTGCTTCAATCCATCTCTCTCAACTCAACATCTCCAAAATTTGCTCATTTCCTCAATCTATTTTCCTCAATCAATCATCTTCCTCCATCCACCGATAATCTTCAAAATTTGTTCACCGCCTCAATCGATTATGATAATAGTATGCCGCTTCCTTGCGATCGCAAAGAAGCAGTATACTAACCACGACCAACCGTAAGAAGTTTTTACCGCTAGGGGAAGAAAAAAGTACGTCCGTGTGTCATTACGTTTTCAATTTCGTCTTCTTTTAAATTATCTATTCAATCATCTTCTTCATTGGACCATCTCCAAAATTTGCTCATTTTCTCAATCCATTTCCCTCAATCGATCATCTCCAAAATCTGTTCACCGCCTCAATCCATTATCATAATAGTGCCTATGGTTGGATTTCACGGTAAAAGAAGTGGTATACTAGTCACAAACGTAGAGAGTTTTCTCTGTGGAAGAAAAAAGTACTTAAATATCTGTGTGTCATTACGTCTTCAATTTTTCTCCATACAAAATTATCTTTCCAAAATTTGCTGACCGTTTTATTCCATCTCCTTAATTCGATCATCTCCAAAATCTGCTCACTTGCTCACCACCTCAATCAATCTTCTCCAATCGATCATCTCCCTCTACGAATCATCTCTAAATTCTATTCACCGTCTCAATCTATCATCATAAGACAGCCTACGGTTGAATCCCACCGCAAAGGAAACGGTATACTAGTATAACTTTAATTCATCCCACCGCAAAGGAAATGGTATACTAGTATAACTTTAATTGACTGTTAATGTCAATGTTGTTTCATATTAACTCTAGTTTATGTTTGTCCTTTATTGATCGGGTCATTTACTAATTCCCAGCTTTTCAACAAAGCCTCTGGCAATTAACACCATTTTAGAAGAGAAACAAAAACAAGACTTTGGACCTGGCAACAATGTCTGAAGAAGGGGTTTATAGTGGTGAGGCTCTAGATAATCGTGTTACCTCTACTTTTGTTATTTTACCATTATCGTACTAAATTGGTTTATGGTTTCTCTGGGTAGCTCAACAGAAGATGAATCAAGAAATAAAAGAGCGTGACAAGAAGTATTGTGAGCTTGATACCAAGTTCAACAGGCTTCACAAAAGAGCTAAGCAACGTATTCAAGAGGTGCAGAAGGTATATTGTTACCTTTTCCTTTTGATACTTCTCATTTTTATCACTATCAAACATTTTTGTCACATTTCATATTGCTTCATCTTTTCCTAAGTATTTCTCTTTTGGCTGGATTGGTTACACTAGATGTATTATTATATACTGTTGAACTCTTCATCCCATAAAACTTATTTATTGTTTTTTACAGACATATACTTGTTAGAACTGAATATTTATAATGTTCGGACTAGCTTGCTATTATTGTGAAGCACACAGGCTTGAAGTAAATTGTTTACTGCAATCACTTACTTGAAATTAAATATTTTTATGTGTTAATCAATGACGCAACCTTGTCAATTTCAAGTATCACTAACTTCCTGTGCACTATTATTTTACATAATCACTCAAGTTATAGGTGAAATAGTTTTGCCATCAAGCTGATGGCTGCTTTAATTATCTAGAATCTCAGCTTCTTGATGTAATTTGATTTGCTACTTGGTGAGTGACGCTGCAAGTTGGTGGATTTGAGGGAGAGGGACAGAGTGTGTTAACGTTAAGCATTTGGAGGTATGCATTACATATATACCAAATCTAAGATTGAAATTTATCACAAACTTGACATTGAAATATGGGTAAAACTTTGTGATTTGGACTTACATGAAATTACTAAAACAGACTTAGCATTCTTAGGAGTTCCATCTTTCACAATAACGACGACAAACTGCCTTACTCCCAATAAACTTGAGGCTGTATAAATAAATACTTTTCGCCACTTTTTCTAGTTCAATTTATGTGAAGATCCAAAGCAATTAGATCCTTAACAACCAGCCAATCACAATCGGCATGTTAGATTGGTCTAGCCCTCCCTCTTCTAATTTGTTTTAATTAGATCGCATCATTCTTATAAACGAGGGCATCTTTATGTCAAAACATGTCCCAACAACTTGATTTGTCATTCTCTTTATTTCTTGTCAATCGGTGCCACATCCACTTATTGGCATAAATTGTCATTTGTTATCGACTTTAGTATGCCTACACATTGTTTAGCATCCTCACTTATTTATCTTATGACATTTTTTCCTTTAACAATCCAACATCCAGTATCATAAAACATATCAGATCTATGTAAAAATTGCCAATTTAACTTTATTGTGATCTTCTTATCACACAATTCCCGTAATATTTCTCTATTTCATCCAGCTTGCTCTAATCCTTTATATTACATCCTCTTCAATTCTTCTTTCATGTTAATAATCGGACCTAAATAACTTAAACAATCACTTTTAGGTAACACAATATCTATTATAACTCCATTATTATTCTTAATCCTATTATTATGAAAGTGGCATTGCATGTATTATTATGTCTTGGTTTTACTAATAACGTTCAAACCTAAACTTCTAAATTTCAAAGTACTACCAGTTGAACTCCTAATTTCTGAAGACACTGAAAATAAACTTCAGCAACTTGCGGATCAGCGATGACAACATCATTACTGAGCACAATGAATGGGACACATCAACTAAAGTGGCTTTTGAATGAGACCTACCGGTGATGGGGCAGTTGCTACTAAAATGGGTGTACGCAGCACGGGGTTCTGATCTCTAATGGTTTAACAAAATATAATGACCATTGGCTTTATGACATCATTTTGTGCATTTGAGTAGCAAATGATATGACACACTTTACGTACTTGCCAACTGTTTCTTGGGAATTTTGACTTATCATAATCAAAACGGAGTTTTTACTGCTTTGTATTGTATTCAATTATTCAAAGGAGATTCTCTCTTTCAGGAAAAAGATGATCTTGAGACCCAGTTTTGCGAAGTTAACGAGAAAGCTGATCGTGTATCATCACAGCTGTCAACATTGCAGCAAGAGCTGGAGCGTACACGGCAGCACGCTAATGAAGCACTGAAAGCAATGGATGTAGAAATGCAACAATTACAAAGTGCAAACAATAAGTACAGTTTCCAGAAAAGCTATTTTAAACAGATCAAATCATGCATCATTCTACTTGATTATGAATGATGAATTGTGCTGCTGTCGTGTCAAATTTTAAATTTATCTATAATATAACTATACTTTTGTGTACATTTGAATTTTCTGATTATCATTTTTTTGTCAATTATGTGAAAGTAATCCAAGGATGCTTGTAGCACATCTATTCTTCAACATGTTTTGGTGCTCATAAAAGGTGCTGCCAATATGGTTTAAGATTTCTGTTTTCATTAAGTGAAAAAAGTAACAATGTTGTTGGTTTGATCTCTGGACTTCTGAAATTCCTTTTTTCCTCTTAATCGTGTTATAATGCTGCTGTTATGTAGAGTTCGAGACAACATTGAAGAGCTGCGTAGTTCCTTGGTACTCAAAGAAAATGCTTTGGAGACATTACAACAGTCACTTTTAGAAAGAGAGCAGGTATCATTTGAGATATTTTATTTTTATTTTTTTCGTTTGACTAAATTTTCATTAGTTATGTTATCGCCAAAAGTTTGCTGTTACTCCCAACTTATGTAACTTCATGTAATCTTGTTCTTGTATGATTAAATTTGAGAAGTTGTCTTTTGTTGCTGTAGTGAGATAAAGGTCTCCTTTTGGATTGTAAGGAGAGAGAGACTTGCATGTGCTTGCTTATGCTTGATATGCATGATATATAACTTGTATGTTGACTTGCGACCATGTGGTCTTTACAAGGGATAATTAAATCTGTCTAACAGTGAAGGCTGAGGAAAATGATTGAAAAGAGAAAAGAAAGAGGTTTGACAATAATTCAATGAGAACTAATTTTGGAAGCTGGTAACCCATGTCACATTTTGTCCCTTGTATATGGTTGTCTTCATTTGGTTGGACTGTCCTATTTTTACCAGCCATGAGTCTTAAGTTTTTGCAATGTACACAAGGTAGGCATATATTGATGTTCTTCAGAAAAACCTTTCTTCCAGTTCAATAATATTTTCTTGATGTTAAAGTGCTATATTAATTACCTTAGGTTCAGGATATTGATTCAGAAAATAGCAGTTCAACTCCATTGGAACATATGATCTTTTCCTAAGGTGATTCAGTTTATGGTTCATGGCAGAGCCACTGTTTTGATTGTACAAGAAATCACATTTTTTGGAAATTGAATGAAGAAGTACATTGATGTCCGGAGTTGCTTCCATTATTATAAGTGAAACAGTATATTGGTTTATTAGGGGGTTTCTAGTGCCGCATACCGCATAAAAGTATTTTCGGAGTCTAGAATGTTGGATATGTGGAGCTTAATATAGTTTACGCTTTTCCCCTCAACCGTAGTAAGGTCAATGGCTGGTCGAAGTGGCGGCAGGTCCATTTCCTCCAAGGGGAAATTTTTTAAGTGTTATAGGGTATTTTGGAAAATTTATACATGTATTAGGTGCCCAAATATTCTTCCTATGTAAAGGGTATTAGGACGAGCTTCTTTTTGCACTACAGAGAAAACAAAGGGTGGCGTGAATATAGAAACACATTGTAATCTTCTTCTTTGATATAGTGCAATTCTGCATCGATATTGAGTGGATGTAGCTCTCGCATTGAGAGTGAACCTCTTTATGAGAAGTCGAAGACTACAAGAAGCAGAAACTAATATCTCACAAAATAAACTTTATATAAAAGAAAGACTAGATGGGAATCTCTAGAATTGAGGAGTCTCCTACCCCTTTTTGTAAGGGATAGAATGTAAAAATAAGAAATTGCAGTTCAGACTTGAAAATAGAGCTTAGACATTATAAATCAAGTCATAAAGTTGACCATTCACTCCACTTCCACAATATGGATATTTTCTTGATTCCAAAATTAAGAAAAAGAATAGTACGTGTTAACTCAAGGGAACTAATATAAAGGCCCTATGGTCAGCAAGTACTAAAACTTTCATACCGAAAAGTCTCACTTGTTACCGGGGCTAGCTTCCAAACTGTTTACTAAGTTGCATCCAATAGTAATCATTGCATCAACATGATCTGACATTCAGGGAACCAATGTACCAATAGTCAAGGAAAAGCGTAGACTATCACTTCAATGTTATAACTTGATTATGTAAATGACTGACAAATATTGATTAACTATTAAATCAAGATGTTGGATCTGGAGAAGGTTGGCTAGTTACTGAGATCTTATTTCACGTTATGACTATTTTGAAATTGTAAAATTCTACTAAATTGACTATTAGCTGCGATTTATAAGAATAATCAACAAGTGGAACTCTGGATCGATAAATAGAGGTGACGATGGCTTATATTCTTAGGTTGTTATATTCTATTGCTGAACTATTGGTTCATGGGGCTAAATATGAAATTCATGTGGCCATTTTCCATTGACTTGAAATTTCAGAAGGTGGGTTGGTGTAAAGGACTGGGTTTGGAGTGACAGTATTATGTTTGGTTGAATAACCTTTGGTCTTGTTGCTGATCAGAGTGGCCAATTGGCATAACTCGATTAACCGTCTCCATGACTTCCAAGGAGAAAAAATAGCATTGATAATTGTCTGGGGCAATTAAATCACCCTTTGCCGAGCATCATGTGGACCACACCAATTTTTTATAGATCTATTTCACCTACTTGAGAAGACTTCTCTGGCCTGCTGACATAAAAGATATCTCTTTTTTAAATGCTCTCAGTGGCCTGGTCCTGCAGAGGAAGTAATAAGTTACCAGGAAGGTGATGAAATAAATTTACAGCCCGGAAAATATGTGATCTGGCAAAATGTTCGGGGTAATATTTGGTTTGGATGTCTCTAAGTGATTATAATGTTATATATAACTGATTTTCAAAATATTGATTGATAATGTAATATTTCATGAAAATTAGGTTTGACAGACCTAAAAATATTGATTTCTGGTTTACATCCAAGGCTTTCATTTAGGACTATATTACAGAAGTGATCGAACTACACCTGATTATGATCTACCTAATTTTTTAATGTTGATTATTAGCCAAGTCTGAGCCCGGTGTACTCTTAATAATTGTTCAAATTATTTCAGATGAATCCAGTCAAGTTCGAAGTTTGTGTTTTTTTTTTCGTGTTAAGACATTCAAAACATCAACCTCTTCAAATTTTATTGTTATATGATAAAGACTGACAAACTCTTCTCTCTCAACTTTTTGTTGGCAAGTAAGATAAATCTTGTCTAAATATAGAGTTGGCGGTATATGTTACCCTGCATTGCATCTCTGGAATTCTGTGAAGTGATTCTTTAAACACATTAACTTCAACTCACATGAATATCTGCTTGCATTTTTGTAGATGTTGGAAGACATGCAGTGGTTACTTCAGGCTGCTGATGAAAAAAGACAATCTTCAATTGCTGAACTCTCTTTGAAGCACCAGAAGGTAAAATACATGCAGATGTCTGTCTCGGCTAAACCTCTTCTGAAATATCTAGAATTTCAGATCCTTCTTTAGTTGTTGTGCTCCAATCACAAATTTTCAAGGTTTAGTTTCTCATCACTATATGTCATGCTGCAGCAAGTAGAAGACATGCAAGCCCAAATTGCAGATGCGTTAAATGATCGAAGCAAAGCAACTGAAACAATATCGTCTCTGAGGGTAATAGCTAACTGTACCCCTTTCTTCGTTCCCCATTTTTTTTTTTTTTTTTCAATTTTCACTTCTGCTAAAATAATTAGCAACATCTTTCTATATTTATAAATACGTAACCGAATTTGCTTACTCTATAAATATCTTATGAATTATTGCTGCACTTGATTAATTTCCCTGATGCTAAAATAAACCAAGAGAGTACTTGTTTCATTTTACCAGGCTCTGGTTGCAGAGAGGGACTCCAAAATTGCAGAGATGGATGCAGCTTCAAGTGGTGAAGTAGCACGACTTAGAGCAGCTTTGGAGACGTTAAAAGGCGAGCTTAGTCATCTGAAAAACAAGCATGTATGATGCTTTCTTAGTACAATTTGACGCCGTGTATGCTATTTATCAAGCATGATTGAGAGTTTTGCGTAACTCGGCCCTTGAACCTGACACTTCAATTTCCAAAATTGACCTTGGATTATAACTTGCTAAATGACTACCAACTTATTTAGTAGAGATGAAGAGTAAAATGGACTATATATCGGGCTCCTGTCTAAACAGTTGTAACTCAAACTTTGCTGTCAGTTTCCGTTTTTTTTTTTACAATTTCTTTTTCCATGTGACACTGTCATCACTTTCTATGAGGTTGTGAAAGTCATATATTGTTCTTCCTCAATCGTCTATTGATCATTGTAACCACAACTTCTCCTTATTTTGTTTGCAAACCAAGTTAAATCTTCACAACAGAAAACTTCATTTTCAAGAATTTGCATGTGAAAAGCAAAGACTAGAATAAAATGCATTAGTTGAATATAAATCTACCAAGTAGCAATCATATGTAACGTATTTTTATACCCTAATATATAATATTTGTACTACATATGAATGTATGTACCTTTTACATGCTACATTTTTGAAGCTACTATTGGGCATATATTGACCGTGGACAGATTTCTTAATATATTTTAACAAATTAACTTCTCTTATGACCTCTGAGAAGAGCAATAATTCTCATTAGACACTATTTTTCCCTTGTATTCTGTTGTTTACGTTCTCTCAGGCTCCAAGCAGGTTTTGAAGTGCTTATTGTTTATTGCCATGGATATGTTCCTTATAAATATGTGTAACAAATTTAGCACGTGTCTTCTTATGTGATCGAGCATTGCTCTGCAGAGCACTCAAGCTCTTGGCTTAAAACCTTGTTACTCGTATCTTTCTGATTTTTCGAATGGAACTTTTATCAGTTAAAATCCAGTGGTCTTATGTTTTTTGTTCCACTCTATTTTTGAGCATTCTGAGGCCGTACAAATTTCAAACTTGTTTTTTAGTTGATCTTTTCCCATGTTTCTTAGATGAATGAGAGGGTCAATATTGAAATTGACTAAGTTTTGGGATAATGATTGGTGGAATCAAAACTCCTCTCTTTTAAGAATTCTCATGGTTGAGCATGTCACGTGGTTTTTAATGCTGTAAATAATGGGCATAAGAAGGGTGAGTGAGAGAGTTATAACTGCGAGTCTTGGAAGTCATGGATGAATTTCACGAGATAAATTCAAGATGTTTGGAGGAGCACTTTAGAATCTAAATATTTCAGGTAAAGTAGAACTAAGATGATGTACATGGAATTCCCCCATTTTTTCTGAAAGGAACAACTGAACATTTTATTAATTCAAGTCACCACGAACAACTATTAGATGCTTATGTTGCCCAAAAGAGTTACTGTTGGGTTCAGTTATTACTAAGGAAGGAGGGCTTCAAGGAGATATAATGCTAGGATTAGAGTAGGTAGGATGAAATGGAAAGTGCTATAAGTATACTATTTGAATTGGAGATGTCTATAATAAAACTATAGAATAGTCATTAGATCATGGAAAGTCCTAAAAGTATTGTGATTTGGAGGTATCTATAAAGTTTCTACAGAATGGTCACTGGATCGTCTATAGTTTATGGTATTGAGTGTTGGGCTGTTAAAGTCAATGTCTATAAGATGAATGTAGCAAAAATGAGGATAAAAGGATGGATGGGTGACATACTAGAGTGGATAAATTGATAATCAGAAATAGACATCAAAAAGTGGATGTGGCACCAATTGAGTCTAAATCAATGACTTAAGTGGTCGGAAAATGTCATACGCAGACCTAAATAAGTTCTCGTTCTGTAGAGCGATGTGATCGTATTAGAACATGTTAGAAGTGGGAGAGATGGACGCATGGATAAATTTTAACATGGCCAGAAGTGATTGTAAATGATTTATCTGCCCACCTCCCATGATAATTTTTATGTTATCTTGTGGTAAATATTACCATTCAAGTTGGCAATCTTCATCTAGGCTGGATTTGAATAGCGGATAAGTTATGAAGGAAGTGGTTTTAATGAAAGTGAAGTAATAGAAGCTTTCTTTATGTGTTTGGATGAATTGAACTTTTAAAAAGTGTTAGGGAAGTGGTGGTGAATTGAACAAAAGTTGGCGGTTTGTATTTTATGAATTAGTGTTTTTTACTGGACTTAATATTCAAGAAAGTTTCCACAACTTTTCTGCTAACCAACCATAGTATAAGTATAGAATGACCAACTTTTCCGCCCTTGTCTTTCCTGTCTTCGAAATGAATTGGAATGGTAAAACATTGGCTCAACTATTTTTCTTGATAGACATGCAAAATGTTTTTGCTGCATTTAGGAGAAAGAAAGAGAGAGTTGGGAAGCTGCTTCTCAGTCCATGAGAATGAAACTGGAGACTGCAGAGAGTACTCGTGTCCGCGCAGAAGTTGAAGTAGCGAAGATGAGAAGTATTTACTCACTTCTATTGTAGTTGTTATAATTTATTTGAGATTTAGATTCACATTCATATATTTTCTAATCAGATCAACTGGAATCAGAATTGTCTGTGCTAACTCAGCGTCTAAACATTAAAGATGCTGAACTAGATGAGGATGATCAGATGAATGCAGAAGACAGTATGGCCGAGGATACCATGCAGTCATCTGCACCTTCTGTTCCTGTATTTGGGTCAACAGTGCCATCACAACCCAATCATTCCTTTCTATTTGCTGGCCAACAAAATCAAGTTGCTCCACAGAACCCTTCTCCATTTCAGGCATCGGATAGTCTAGAATTCAATGCGGGTGGGAGCTTCTCATTGTTCATTGGTGGTGGTGACAAGGCAGGTCGAAAATATGTGAAAGTTAATAGAATGAAGAACCGGAAGAAGTGAAGACAGTAGATGGTAGAGCTGTTGTATCCTTCATCGAGGCCATTAATCATGGAGTTTGCCTATTTGGTTGAGAGATTATTCCGGGCGTTGATTGATCTTTGGTGTCTCCATCTTAGCAATCATGGATGGGTCTGCCTCTCTTAACACTAAAAAGGTGGCGATTCTATTTACAGCTATTCGAATTTCCCCCCCTTTTTGTTTATCAAATTGCTAGGCCATAGTTTCATCAATTTTGTACCGTATTAAACTTAGAAAGATTGCAATGTATAAGGGACTACTACGTTGGGTCAGGGAATTGTGTTATTGACCGTGCTGTGTATTTCTATGTAACATAAAGGAAATGTTCATAAATCTTTCAGAGGAAGTATGTTGGGTTAAGTTCAATTTCACGTCTTCATCTGCAGATTATCATCATTGCGGCTTTTGTGTTGGGGTCTTTCTAGACGATCTGCTTGTATCTTTTAGTTGCAGTGGGAGCCTGTTCTGTATTGTAAATGTAGTGTTTGTAGACCTGTTGTGCAGGTCATTCTTTAGGTTAGGATGTTCAATTTTGTTGTCTTGTGTGTTTAGTTTTTTTTTATGTTGGACGTAAATTTTGTAGTGCTTCTCTGGTGAATGCTTTTATTAAGAATGAATAATTTAAATTCTTTTTTCTTTTTTTTTTTCAAGAGATGTATGAGGTGGTGAGAACACTGAATTAAGGAATGCTATGAACTTGGCTGGTTAAAATGATGAAATAATGTTTTTGTTCAAAGAGGAATTAATAAATGGGTTTGAATATATAATCTTAAAAGATGAATTAATAAGGAATATGATCTATTGCCCACCAGCAGATATGTGGGCAATCTTGCTCACATGGTGGGCAATAGATCGTCACTCCGATTTAATAAATGAATTTATATAAAAAGGGCACTATAAATAATCCGAAATCTTTTTGGGTCGAGAAAGTCGATACAACCATTTTTGAACTAATTAGTGTTAAACTTTCTTTTCTCATTCAAACATAATGTTCACTTGAAAGGTTCCACGAAAATATCAAACATAAAATAGAAATTTTGACCAAAAGTAGAATTTCGATCGTGTAGATGTATTGTATTGTATTGTTCGTACTTGTACTACTACTGTTACAACTTCTATTATTGTACAATATTTTCATTAGGAAGCACCAATTCTTCTAAAGAATCTGTGAAATAATTGCAGTTTCAATTATATTGTGTAGTTCTATATTGCAAATCGTAGTAGTGGGCTTAAAGTGAGAATGATTGGGCAGGTAACATTCTTATTCTAAGAAGTAAGAAGTCCTAAAAAAAAAAAAAAGTTGCAGTAGAAATAAAGTCACCAAATTGTTTTCCGGCCTCAAACGGTGCTATTTGTGTAAAGTTCTGTTGGATTTTTTATCACGACTACAGAGTATTTCACCTTCATTCATATTAAAAAGACATGTACATCTGTCTTCATCTTTATTGTCAAAATTGATTTTTTTCCATCATATTTCATATGTTCTTCAAATTCCATCTCCTTAAATCAAATTCTCAAATCTATCTTCTTCTTCATTTGCTACGTATTTGAGTTGCCATTAAATTTGAATCATAACCTACGATCGATCTCATGGAGAAGCGGTATATACTAGTATTGTTTAATTCTATATTGCAAATCTCAGTAGTGGGCTCAAAGTGAAAATGATTGGGCAAGTAACAATCTTATTTCTAAAGTAAGTAAGAAGTCCTAAAATCATCAAAAAAGTTGCAGTAGAAATAAAATCACCAAATTATTTGGGAAATTGACACATATACACTAGTTTAAAACCAAAATTTGAAGAATACTAGTGAGTGTAAATATATAGAAATATACTACTTAGTGATAATAAAAATTGTAAATTACTATGCCTTTATAGATACCTATATTTTTGGAATATTACCTTAAATAAAATTATTTCAACCATTTTGTTTCTAAATATCTTATCTCAAAAAATACTCTTATTTTGAAATTTGAATTTGAAAGTCTCCTATAGATGATCATTCCAATGTGCGGATTCTAAGTTTCATCTCGAAGATTCCTTTAGCTCATTTTTGGTGCTGGCATACAGAAAATTTGAAATATTTTAAACTTTTCTCATAGATATAAAATCAAAAAGAAGAAATTGCAGCGGAATTATTGTAGAACGAAACTTTGAAGAAGGAGACTAAATAGAGTCCACCATGTAAATTTTGTAATTTAATCATTTTACTTATGTTAAGTAATGAACTCAAGTAACATAATTTAAATAAAGAAAATATTAATGACATGAAATCCAAATTATGTAGATTACGGTTTCCATTAGCATTATGAATTAACAATCCGAGCAACAATGTATAGTAAACTCTACTACCAATTATAATAGTAATCGCGACCATTAGCAGTTTCTTCTCTATTGGCCAAAAAAATTACTTACATCTGTTTTCACCTTCTCCAATTTTTTTTTTCAATTTTCTCATTTCTATTTCTTTTCACTATTCTTCTCCAAATCTTTCATTCTCAACGTTGTTCATCCTGTCAATTACTATTTATTTTTCTACGGTCGAATTCCACCGATTAACTATACTAATATAAATTAACAATCATAAGTAGCAATATTAGAGAACAATGTTAAATTACAACTTAGAAATAATAACACAATTTAACAATTTCTAGTAATATTATTATATAACAAGCACAACAAAATAAGTTGAATAGTTTCAAATATTCTTAAATTGGATTACCAAACAAGGACAAAATAGACACCCCCACGAAGAAGTGATTGTATTATATTAGTGTTAAAAGTCAAGAGCAACAAATTACTTATCAATATCGTGAAAAGTACGTGATAACGTGATTTTCTCCTTTAAATATAGAAAAATATATTTTGTTCCCTTGAAAAATGGATTAGTTACAAGATTAAGAATTTCATTAAATTGAAAAGTGGAAAAGTAACTCAATATGTATATTTCAAATTCTCAAATAAAATAAAGTAGATGACCTAATTTTCCCAAATTATTTTCCAGGCCTCAAAAGGTGCTATTTGTGTATTCATTTTTTATTGCTCACTCATATCTCCTCCATTTTTCAAATTCCAAATTCCAATTTTCTGAAATCAAATTCTCAAATCAATATTTCTTCTTCATCTGCTTATAGTCGAATCCCAACAAGAAAAAGCAAAAGCAGTACATAATAATAGTATAGTACTCATTTATTTGGGCCTTTTTTACTGGATCCTCAATTCAAAACTATCGAATGTCCGCCGTCCCCAATTCCTCCGCCGGATTTTGAGTTCCAATTGACCAGTGTTCAATTACCATAATTTATCTTGTTGATGAATCAAGGAAGGAATATATAATGACGATGAGATAAAAATGAAAAGAAGGAAGTGCAGGCTATGGTGGCCGGCTTATCTTTGCTCTAAAAATGAACTCCGCAGTTCCACTTTCTTGTTTGGTTGGTCCATTTCCACTTCAGTTTCTTCGCTCGATATCATCGTCGCTTTCGGTAGCGATGAGGCGGAATTGTCTTCCTCAATTACTCCGGATTTAAATCTTCTCCCGGTATGTGATACAGTTCCCTCTTCGAATTTTCAGTTTATTTGTTTATTTAAATGTTTTATCTGTTTGTAGTTGATTGGTGCAGTTTGATGTGGTTGAATTAAGCTTTTTACTGGGATAATATAAATTGGTTTTAGCTTAGTTTGTTGTTTCTTCCATGACCAGTTGGAAATTTCAGATGTAAAACCTGAAACGCATTTCAAGGTTTTCCATTTTAGGAAATTATTCTTTGAAACCATTGCTAAATTTTTTAACTAAATGTGTATCAACAATCTATGTTTTGTTTACTGTAGTGTTACTAGCGATTGCATTGCTCAGTTTTAGGGTGCAAATGTGTCATATTTTTTAAAATGAGATTGTTTGCTTATAGGACTACTACATATCACCCACATTGATGTGTAACCAGCACGCAGAAATAAACAAGTGTATAAAATATGCAATTGTGCAATCAATGCACCTATTCTCCTCCCCATAATTTGGTGGTGATTTCTATATGAGGAGCTGAGAATACAACTGGGGATGGTATAAACCATTTCTGAATGCTACAATACAATTCTAACGTGAATGTGATCTTTTCTTGGAGTGATCACATCTGCGAACTATACACAACTTTCTTCTTAGGGTGCGTTTGATTGCAAGCATGGAAAATGGGTGGAAAGAAAACATTTTCCATGGAAATGATTTGCCAAGAAAATATTTTCCTGGGAATTGTAAATGTAGTGTGTTTGATTGGATAAAAATTCGTCCTAGAAAATGTTGTGATTTTCTATCTTTTGGTGTTTGATTGTCTTTATTTTCCATGGAAAATGTAGTATTTTCCAACTTAATATTGCTTACAAATTAATAATTTTGCCAAGACATTATTTTGCCAACTTAAAATTAATAATTTTGCTTAAAATTATTAATTTTAAGTAAAATTAATAATTTGCTTAAAAATTAGAGCAACTTAATGATTTAGAGCATTTTATATAATTTGCTTAAAATTAATAATTTTGCCAAGAAATTATTTTCATTAACTTAAAAATTAATAATTTTGCTTAAAATTATTAATTTTAAGCAAAAATAATAATTTGCTTAAAATTGATAAGGTTGGTAAAAGGTCTTGCTTTCAAAAAATTTCCGAAAATATGAGCTCCTCATTAGCCAAGAAAATGTTTTCCTCATTTTGGTGGAAAACACCATCACGCTTGAAAATGGAAAAATTTTTCCATGGAAAATTTGTTCAATCAAACAAGTCAAAAGGTGGAAAATGGGTGGAAAATTTGCATTTTCCATGGCAAATTGAGTAATCAAACACAACCTTAAATCTTAAAACGAATTCAGATAGAAAATTCTGTAGATTCTTATCATGTGAATAAGGAGTATCACTTTTTCTTTTCTTTTTCTTTTTGAAAAAGATCCCCAAATGCCCTAGGTGGGAGATTTGGTTGATTCCTACTTGTTAATTCATAAAAAAATTACATCGAGGGAGGGATGCCAAACCTCATCTTCAGAATTATGAGAAGAGAGTATAGAGATATATGTTGGAGATAGTACCTCTACTTAAGGAATCAATTAGAAGACCATTACAATGCACGAACACAAGGAAAGACGATCTGAGCTTGAAAATACTTTTTATACTACCTGTAAGATCAACATGAGCAAAAAACTTAGAACTCTTCCGATGATACACACATTAGCAAAAATTTAGTTGCTCCATTAAGCTTCACTGAAAAACATGTGTATAATGAACTTGGGCTTTACCATCCGTAAATTTAATTATTGATCATGATATGTTGTAACGTTCACTAAACTACACGCATATCGATAATATTCAAATTCCGATTTTATTTTTATTATATAGAAATATTGTCTTTCCTTTCTCTTAATATATATTTGATTCTAGGTGATTTGATTTCCATATTCAAATTATAAGGTATAACTATAAATTAGCACTTTTATTCATTCATCAATACAAGAAAAATGTATTTTCTCTCAATATCCAACATGGTATCGTAGCTGTGGTTTTTCATACCTTAGCAATTGAAAAAGCAGAAGCTACCGGAGAAGCAAAGAATCCATGTCATTGAAATTCATCAACAACAAGATGGAGACTATGAAACCGAATGGATCAAAAAATTCATCTTTTCAATGCTCGGTAGAAAAATTGGATGGAAAGAACTTCCTAGAATGGGTTCAGTCGATCAAAATCGTGATCGACGGAACAAAGAAGCCACCTCCCAACCGATGGGTCTCTGCAAAAGTGGAAGTCGGCATGGTTAGTACTCAATGAAACCCACAATCGAAAAAACCTATATGTTCCTTCCAACAAATGAAGGACGCCAGGATGATCTTGTCCATGAGACACACTCTAACATGGAGCAAATCTTTGAAATCAAGATCTATCTGTGGCAGATGAAACAAGACGAGAAACCTATATGTTCCTTCCAACAGCGAAGGACGTTTGGGATGCCGTCCGTGAGACATACTCTGACATGGAAAATTCCTGACAAATCTTTGAAATCAAGACCCGCCTATGATAGATGAAACAAGGCGAGAAAGAAGTATCTGAATACTACATTGAGATGAGATCTCTTTGGCAAGAATTGAATTTAGACTATGAAGAATAATGGGAGTGTCCTGGTGACAGCGTGAAATATAGGAAGAGACTCAAGAATGAGCTAGTTTTTGAGTTTTTGGCGGGCTAAATCGAGATTTGGATAAGGTTCGAGGAAGAATCTTGGGCCAGAAACCATTGTCGTCCACTCTCGAGGTCTTCTCGGAGGTTGCCGGGAAGAAAATCGAGAAAGATAATGTTGAAGGACATTGGTACTTCCGGGCCCGAGTATTCTGCGTTAATACTAAAAGGGCCTTCTAGCGGGCCACCTCCTTCTGCCCTATTGGGTCTTCTGGGCTATCTGGACATAATGGGCCTGAATCCTCTAATGGGTCTTCTGGATTATCTAGTAAGGGTACAAGTAATGAGCTAGGTCTAAACCAACAAAGAAAAAGGCCTTGGTGTGATCACTGTTGCGAGCCTAGACACAAAACAAATACTTGTTGGGAGTTGTACGGGAAACCACCTGATTGGAAACCGAGGCAAACTAATAGAAATCGAGGGTATCAAACCTCAACTGATGATTAGTCTAGTTGCTCATTCAGTCGCAAACAGATGGAACAACTCCAAAAAATGCTTTCAAACTTTCAGATAATTCCTTAACAGCCCTGAATATGATCACCCGAACTAAAAATCTTTGGATTATTGACTCTGGAGGCTCTGACCATATAACTGATAGTCAACTATAATTTTTCCACATACTCACCTTGTGCTGGTAATTTTAAAGTTAAAATTGCAGATGGATCTCTTTCACCTGTTGCAAGATAATGGACTATTCAACTCTCTAATTCTATAATTTTGAAATACATTCTTCATGTTCCAAACTTATCATGTAATTCATTATCAATTAGTCAGCTGACAAAAAATTTCAATTGCTCTACTAAATTTTTTTCTACTCATTGTATTTTTCACGACTTGTCATCGAGGAAGACGATTGGTAGTGCTAAGGTGTGCGAGTGACTCTTTTACCTTGAAGAAACCAACGTAAAACTTCAATTTGTGATTCTGCATCTATTATTAGGAATAGTGAAATTATGTTATGGCACTTTAGAATAGGTCATCCCAATTTTCATTATTTGAGTCTCTTTCCCCTTCTATTTACGTTATAAAAATAATATTAAATTCCATTACATGAAATTTGCCACCGCTACACATCAACGTACTTCATTTTCACGCCTAAATGTCAACCATCAAAACTTTTCACTATGATACACAATAGCGTATTGGGGTCTTCTCGTGTTCTTACTCGTAATCATAAAAAATAGTTTGTCACATTTATTGATGATCATTCTTAGGTCTGTTGGGTTGATCTACTAAAAGAGAAAATTGAAGTCTGCGATGTCTTCAAAAATTTCCACTCCATGATACAAACATAATTTCACACTCAAATTCAATTCTCGCAGATAAGAACAACGGCACTGAGTACTTTAACTCTACTTTAGGAGATTTTCTTAAAGCAAATGGAACAATTCACCAAAAATTTGTGTCAATACACCACAACAAAACCCAAGTTCATTGAGTGAAAAAACAAACATCTACTTGAGGTCTGTAATGCTCGGACTCTTCAAATATGAAGTACTCGTGTCGACACGACATAACACAACACGGTGCACGGATCCCTCATTTGGATCTTTGGTGAGAAAGGTGGACACGACGGTGAAAAAGAAGAAGACAAGGAAAGGTTGACTTACCATTGTTGGGTCGATCCAGTGCGGTGGAGAGAGAAGAAGAAGAAGACGTTCACGTCATTGTCAGTGGTGAAGAAAATGCTTCATTTTGTTTTGTTTTTAGGGTTAAAAGGGTATGGATTTAAATAGAATATGGGCTCTTTTTGGGCCAAAAAATTTTGGAATTTGGGTTGGGCTAAGGTTTTAGTTGGATTTTTTTTTTAATTGTAAAAATATCGCAATCATTTTAACATTAATTGCAAAGAGGTCCACAAAATTTTAAAGACTATATAAACAAAAAGAAAAAATATTTTACAATATAAAAATAAAAACAAAAATTAATAATTAAATTAAAAATACTTTAATATTATTTTAAATTAATTTCTATAAAAAAAAAAATTTTAAAAATATGTAAGATGTATCCTTGTACCCGTATCTGAAACTTGGACCCTTTTTAGCCGTATGCTCATAACTTAGATTTTAGAAAAAGAAGAATCTGACACTTAGATACGTACCCTTACCCTAGTCCGAGCAATATAGCTTGAGGTTGCTCATACCTCGATATTCACTACCAATATGCTAAAATGTTTTGGGTGATGCCATCCTTACATCTCGCATACTAAATCAAATACCTAGTCGAGTCCTCTCGCTCAAAACCCCTCTCCAAACCCTACAACATTTGTTTTCCATCTTCCGCCTACATTCTCAATTACAATTCAAAGTTTTTGGCTATACCACATTTGTACACATTCACTTTCAAAACTGTAGTAAATTAGATCCTCGAGCTCTTAAATATGTTTTTATCGGATATTCTCCTACACAGAAAGGTTACAAGTGTTATGATCCGTTTACAAAACGGATACATATTAGCCTTGGTGTTACATTTTTTGATAACACACCCATCTTCAAAAAAATTCTCTTCAGGGGGAGAATTAATGAAGATCGTTTCGAAGATTCCATGGACTTTGATTTTTCTACTTGAACCACCAATAAACACCGAGTTCAGCCCAAACTCTAATACTCTTCCTCTTCATTCTAATGTGCCAGATATAGGAGGAAACTTAAACTCACTTGGGAGATGAACAAACACAAACCGACGTAGAGATACTTGTTTATTCAAGGAGGTCAAAATCATGTATAAAGAGATTCTCACACCCGAAGCACCAAGAGAATCGGACCCAGGTGATAGGTCCAAGTATAATTGAGTCACCCACTAATACAAGTAATCCTACCACTCATGATATTTATTTACCAATTGCACTTAGGAAAAAACCTCGTTCATGTACACTTCATCCTATTTTCAAATTTGTGTCTTTCAAAAATTTGTCTACTGGTTTCCATGCCTTTACCTCTAAACTCAACAATACATAAATTCCAAAGAATATGCAGGAGGCATTAGCAATACCACAATGGAAGAATGCAGTAATGGAAGAAATGAGTGCTTTGGAGAAGAATGAAACTTTGGACATAATGATATTACCGAAAGGAAAAATGCTAGTTGGATGCAAGTGAATATTCAAAGTAAAATACAAAGTAGATGGAGGTGTAGAACTATCACAAAGTTCGCTTGGCAGCAAAAGGTTTTACACAAACATACGGTATCGACTACACGTATACATTTGCTCCATTGCAAAATTGAATTCCACTTTCTTGTTTGGTTGGTCCATTTCCACTTCAGTTTCCTCGCTCGATATCATCGTCGCTTTCAGGGAGCGACGAGGCGGAATTGTCTTCCTCAATTACTCCGGATTTAAATCTTCTCCCGGTATGTGATACAGTTCCTCTTCGAATTTTCAGTTTATGTGTTTATTTAAATGTTTTATCTGTTTGTAGTTGATGGGTGCAGTTTGATGTGGTTGAATTAAACTTTTTACTGGGATAATATAAATTGGTTTTAGCTTAGTTTGTTGTTTCTTCCATGACCAGTTGGAAATTTCAGATGTAAAACCTGAAACGCATTTCAAGGTTTTCCATTTTAGAAATTATTCTTTGAAACCATTGCTAAATTTTTTAACTAAATGTGTACCAACAATCTTTGTTTTGTTTACTGTAGTGTTACTAGCGATTGCATTGCTCGGTTTTAGGGTGCAAATGTGTCATATTTTTTAAAATGAGATTGTTTGCTTATAGGACTACTACATATCACCCACATTGATGTGTAACCAGCACGCAGAAATAAACAAGTGTATAAAATATGCAATTGTGCAATCAATGCACCTATTCTCCTCCCCATAATTTGGTGGTGATTTCTATATGAGGAGCTGAGAATACAACTGGGGATGGTATAAACCATTTCTGAATGCTACAATACAATTCGAACGTGAATGTGATCTTTTCTTGGAGTGATCACATCTGCGAACTATACACAACTTTCTTCTTAAATCTTAAAACGAATTCAGATAGAAAATTTTGTAGATTCTTATCATGTGAATAAGGAGTATCACTTTTTCTTTTCTTTTTTCTTTTTGAAAAAAGATCCCCAAATGCCCTAGGTGGGAGATTTGGTCGATTCCTACTTGTTAATTCATGAAAAAATTACGTCGAGGGAGGGATGCCGAACCTCATCTTCAGAAGTACGAGAAGAGAGTATAGAGATATATGTTGGAGATTGTACCTCTACTTAAGGAATCAAAGAAACCTATGTAGAAGACCATTACAATGCACGAACACAAGGAAAGACGAACTGCGCTTGAAAATACTTTGTATACTACCTGTAAGATCAACATGAGCAAAAAACTTAGAACTCTTCCGATGATACACTCATTAGCAAAAAATTTAGTTGCTCCATTAGCTTCACGAAAAACATGTGTATAAAGAACTTGGGCTTTACCATCCAGAAATTTAATTGACCGATGATATGTTCTAACGTTCACTAAACTATACGCACATTGGATAATATTCAAATTCCAGATTTTATTCTTTAATAAATAGAAATATTGTCTTTCCTTTCCCTTAATATAGATTTGATTCTAGGTGATTTGATTTCCATATTCAAATTATAAGGTGTAACTATAAATTAGCACTTTAATTCATTCATCAATACAAGAAGAAAATATATTTTCTCTCAATATTCAACAGATAGCAATAATAGTCTGATTTAACACAGATATTTGACTACCCATACGTAGAACGATAACTCAGACCCTCAAGATGTGCTTTCAATTCAGCCACAAGGTTAGAACCAAAAATAAAAAATAGATCAAACTATGCTAACAGAACCTGCCAAGATGATAACGTAATAATTCTCCACTTGCAAGTTCTCCGGGTTTCCTTTGCTACATCCATTAGTATTAGTTCAAGAATGCTATTTGGGGCTTAACCCAACAAATAAGTACCAGTCCTCTCTTTCCTGGAGCAAGAATAGACGGGTTAAAATACTTAGCTATATTATCAGCTTTCCATTGTTGATTACCTCAATAGCTCTGCAGCCTGAATTTTCTGTAGCGTATTTTGACCCGCATGATATATTGTGGATTCCTATCAATGTGCCCATGTTTTGCACCATTTCTTTCTCAGACAAACATACCAAAAAAATGAGTATAGGAGCAATGATTCGTGGACAACTAGGTGAGATATAATTCCTAGAAAATGGCCACGCGCATTAAACGAATTGAACGTATCCTGGATGTGAATACAAAAATATGAATAAACGATCCCATTATAGAAGCGGCGGCTCAGAATAAACAAATGAGGTAAACTTATGTGGTTGGAGCAACATTTCATTTGGAAACCAATTGAATTTTGAACCATTCTTTGAATCACCGATTAATTAAAAGAAAAAGGAAATTTTGGTTGGCATTCTCTTATGCCAGATAAAGTTAAAAGATTACATAATGGATTTAGCAGGACGAAATAGCAAATTTTTCTTCTTGAGTAATTGTCATTAAAAGACAATTTCCGAAAAATTTCATCCAGGCGATTTCCAAATAAGAGCTCCTTTTTATTTTCTCCATAAATCAGTTCGGTTATAAAACCAAACCAAAATTTGAATTTTTTAATATTAATAATCGAAGTGTAAATTGGAATCTGTCTACATACACAATGATAACAGGTTAACAAACTTAGAGGAATTAGTTTAGCTAGACGTAGACAAAATGTAAAAAAGGCCTACTTTATTAATCTATTTGAAGTAGTCTTATAATAAGTAGAAATCCCAAAATACCCTCCATTCTCTTCCATCTTCTTCTTCTCCAGCAGTGCCCAGCTTCAAGATCCCCTACTCCCAGTCTCCCACATTGTTGTTTCTTTTCCTCTTCCTTTTTCGATAAATTCTTTCATTTTTAAAAAGTTCCATTCCTTGAATTTCATTTCTCTCTAGAAAGAGGAAGAAGATATTCCTAGGCAGGGTCTGGGAATATGAGGAGGTTACGGGGAGAGACTCTGGTGGAAACTCTGCTCAAGTGGCGAAGCCTAGTACCACCCCACTCCCCCCAAAAAAGAAAAAGACGAGTCCCTGCTAGACCAGTGAGGATGATATGCCTAGAACATCCTTATGCTTCTAGTTGATATCTATCTTTGGAACTCAAAAGTCCATGAAGTTCCTTGTTCAAAAAGTTACTTGAAAATTGGTAGAATAATCCATTGATGGTCGAGATCATATTGGTTAAAGCTTGAGAAGGTTGCATCATTTTGCTTATTGGTCACTAAATGCTTCAGTCATTGAAAAACTGTAATCACCATTACCTTCATCGTGTCATTTTCTCTCACACGCTTTATTGACTGACAAGCGTTATGCTAAAGAATATACATTAGTTTGCACGTGGGATTGGGGCCATTGTTTAATCTTGTGTTTCTTCTGAAATGATTCAAATTTCACCATTTTTTTAATACTTCATTTTCTTTTGATTGAATAACCTTTGTTTATATCCCTTTATCTGTGTTAGGGAATCCTTCATGAGACAAATCAAAACATGCCTGCATTTCTTCAAGATAAATGTATTTTCTCCCTGCTGGGCTATTATGAGACAGATTTGGGTGCCGATGGCCAGTTTCCCAGGGTTGGAAATGATAGAGATAAACATTTATTCTTCTCCAGTGATGAACACAAGTTGACGTGCAGCCAAAATATTTATGAAGGCGATCACGGAAGATGGAGCTGTGGATGCCACAAATTTGACAGGCTACTAGAACAGTGTAGAATTGCTACTCTAGAAAACAATCCATGGGTCAGGCTTGTATATGGTTTTTCAGAAACTGTTAACAGAAAAAATTGTCTGATCCCTAAACTGGATCATGTACATTGGGAAAAGGAAACGTTGCAGTTGGATCTCCATGTATGTAAGTCATGTTCACCTAAGCTACTTGCTTTCCCCTGTCTTCTCCTGCCCCTTATGTATTGTGATCTTTCTTAACTTGTCTCACAAATAAACTCAGGTAGTAGTTTATGATATTCCTACTTTTGGTGGTCACCATTATTCCTTGGGTAGTCAAAGGTTATTCAGCCAAGTAAAATCTTCTTGCAAGAAACCCAAGTGGTTTGAAGATCTTCATCGAAAGGACCCATACCTTGACTTGGTAATATTATTTACAAATTCATGCATGAACATATTGGCATTTTCTGAACCTGCTGCTTTTCTTTCCTGTGCACAGGATGCTGTCACCCTAGCAATGAACAGTGCCACCGCAGCCAGAATGTTCTTTCAGAGAAATCTTCATGCTAGAAGATCTGCCTCACTTATCCGCATCGTTTGCTTGTAATGTTCTTCTAGACCTTCCGATCCCATCTTCCCTTGTACATTTCATTTCTCTGGTAGTTATAACAGATTTTCTATGATTTGTCAGGTTCAGTACCTTTGCGTGGAAACTATTTGCTGCATCAGTGGCTTCACTATCAACGTTCTTCTATATCATTCTTCAGTTTCTCCATGTTCTTTGTAGTAGTGTATCACAATCATTTATATACATCACGTTGGAAAATGTATTCAGCAATACTCGAAAAAATATTCAAATTCGCTGCTTTCAGCTGTTGTATTGGCCAATCTTTCTCCAGGATCACGGTCTAAGGTAACAAAGCCGTGTGGCTTCTTGGATTAATTTAACTTTTAAGTCTAATCTGATTGTTTTGCTTAAAGTGGAAACATAATAATCAGCTATTCGAGATTTAAATGCTTGTGCAACATGTAGATGCGCTTACTTATATGGACATAATAGTTTAACTTTAATGTATTAGTTCTATTACTTTTTGCATTCCATGTAAATTTGACCAGCAGAATTGGAGTACACGCTGATTGTTGATGGAGTCCTTTTGTAGACATTTTTGTGTGTGGCTAAATCCCAAAAAGTAGTTAGTTCTACACTTCTACTTACGATTCCCAGGCTTGTGTAATCCACATATGCATATGTATGGTTTCATATACATAATTTTATAGATATATATGTATAACTTTACCCTACATATTCAGACTGCATTTTAGAGATGAGAAAGAACTTGCAAATTTACCACCAAAAAAAGTTCGTAGACAATCTCAGTGTGCACATGTAACATACTAACATCCTATAACGAGTTCATTTTATAGGAAGTCATTTATGGAGCGAAAATAAATTCTCACTTGGCATCTTGATTTATTTCTGACTTCATTCAGTGGTCAATCCATATATCACTTCACAGTTCCTGAAAAGAATCCAGCAGTTTCAGTATTTTAACCTAATAACAAAATGACTCATACGATTGGAGATTTTTGGAGTTCTGTAAAACCTATTTTTTTCATTATTGCTTATATCCTGCCTAATTATTATACATCTTTTTGGGAATGGGGTACTATATATTCATTGCAATGTTGGCTGTTATATAGGTCCCGGTCATGTGTTGAATTTGCGGAGAAAGCTGCATTGCATAAGCACTCAATGTGGTCTAGCATTGTAGTTGATGTTCTTATCGGAAATTTGCTTGGTCTTACACTCTGGTTCCAGGCAGAATGTGCTTGCCTGTGGGTTTCGAACTTTGCTAATGACATCACGGACTATTGGTTGCGTACTGGTTGTGTATGGCTGATGGGAAATCCAGCGGGTTTCAAGTTGAATACCGAGCTAGCTGGAGTTCTTGGCATGATATCTCTTAATGCAATTCAAATATGGTCTACACTTTGGTTTTTTATGAGTTTCGTCTTCATTCATTTTACAAAAGGACTTGCTATATGTGGGATTCTTTTTGGTTCAACAGTGGCAGCAGCTTTGATAATTGATGTAATATCACTAGTTACCACTCATGTTTTGACTCTTCATTCGTTTCTTTCACTTGTCTATTCACAGCAGATACAGGCAATAGCAGCTTTATGGCGCCTTTTCAGGTAAAACCCCTCTAATGCTAAAGTTTTTTTTATCTTTTTTATTATATTGCCTTTGTGGTTAGGACAATAGGACTTAGGAGGACTGCATCTAGGTTTGTAGCAATTTTGAATGTTGAGGCAAATTCCGAAAGTTGTGTGCGCAAAATGGCATCTGACAAATTGTATTCAATTGAATCTTGTCTTGATTATAACCATTATCTTGTCCTATTTCAAAAGAAGTTTAAGTTGATGAGATGGTTTTGGATTACGTCTGGCCCCAAAAATTGTTTGGTGATTCTTTCACGGTATAAAAGATTAAGATATTAGGTTGAAAGGAAGATAATATGTTGGAATTCCTAATTCTCACAAGTTGATCATCATCCAGAAAATTTCCTGGAGCATGAAGAATGATTTGTAGAGCCTTTATCCTAAAATTTGTGAAGAAAAATTACTCTATCATGAGATAAATGTCTAAAAAATTTGTCACCCACTTTTTTTTCCCCCCATGATCAATAGAACTTATGTAGCCCTAAAAATATAAGAACTAAAAAGGAGCTTGGCTTATAGATAGTTATTTGTGAAGGCTCGACTACAAGGAAGCCAAAAGAAAAGGAATAAGGCTATATTTTGGGATGCTAGGTTTGGGGCATGATCTTGCCTGCATTTTTCTCAGGGGTTTTGATATCTTGAAGAAGGATATCATGGGATATCAGAAATATAACTTTCTGTTTCTGATCGAGTTCTAAAACAGAATAAGAGACATTGCTTTTACCATGTTCAGTTCCTATCTGGAGAGCACACTGATATATAAATTAATTCAATTGCTTTATCTATAATGGATTTTATTTATGTACACACTTTTACTTGTGCTATTAAATGGTGATACTCTTGACTGCTTGAGAATTTCCCAATTTGAGTTGACGTTGTAAATAATGTACCTAGGAGATATTATGATTTTGTGATGGTTTCATCCACTCAAAGCATCGCTGAATTGATTGCAGGGG
Organism: Forsythia suspensa; assembly: GCA_023638005.1. NCBI lineage: Eukaryota > Viridiplantae > Streptophyta > Magnoliopsida > Lamiales > Oleaceae > Forsythia > Forsythia suspensa. Next base: position 35,924,741 of record CM042666.1, read on the forward strand.
TCGGAAATGGAATTCATTACGCCAGAGATTAGATAGTTATGACTACAGTGTGGAGCAACATGTAGTTGGCTCTCTTCTGTTTACCCTACTTTTACTTCTACTACCAACCACATCTGCATTTTATATTTTCTTCACCATTTTGAAAACAGCTGTGAGCTTTATCTGCATGGTTGTTGAGGTTGCCATAACTTTAATTCATGTCACTCCATATGCCAAAATCTTTCTTTGGTCGGTCAGGAAGAAAAGATTTCCATCTGGGATTTGGTTTGAAATTTTATCTTGTGAACAAACTGCCATTAATTACTTGGAGATCGGAACTGCCACAAGAACTAGTTCATCCTGTGGGAATCTGCAACAAACTGATACCGGTGGCAGTAAATCCAGTGTTTTGGTTTCATTTCTTCACAGCAACTATTTGAGCTTAGGTAAGGCCTTGTGCAGTAATTGGAAAATTCTTTCGACTTAACTATAATGAACTATATGGGTGGACTTTCTGCTTTCTTTTAAAAAGGATTCTAGCAATTTCTGTAAATGTTAATGAACTTAAAGTGGCCTTTTAAAATCTGTTCGCTTCTCAAACCTTCCAAGTTAAAATCCTGGACTTCTTTTGTGGGTGTGGAAATCATTTTGCAACTGCATCTGGAATTAAATTAAGGTACATTGCCAAGAATCTGAGTATCTAACACTGATGGTTTAAGCATCTTTTGAAACTTTATCTGAATTCTGGAATTATAACTTACAACTATTCCTTGTAACAACAAAATTTGAATTAGCGCCCATGTTGAACAATGTGTATCAGAAATCTTGCTTGACCTGTGAATTAGTTACTATCGTTGCTAATATGGTATGATATTAAGAGTGGTTGTATAACATATTTTTATATTGTGGTCCGTAGAAACTTTCCCTTGCATTCCACCGTATTAACATTGTACTTGATAAACCAAGGTTTGTTTTTCCCCTTAGATTTTGAGGTAAATTTGGCTCTTGACAATATTTATCCATGTTCATATTAGGAAGTCTCTGTCCGCACGTGCCTTCAATTTTCATGCAATTGAGAGTATTTATACATGATTTTGAACAATCATCAATTTGGTTTATTTTTATATTAATTTGTGGAAAAAATTATTTTAGGTGAAGTAGTATCACCACACTACAGATGTGTTTATTCAGCAATTTCTAGGCCATCTATTGCCTCGTTAGCTTATGGAGTTCTCACTGGCAGAAGGTTACTACCAGCTTCTTTGCTTTCATATTTATTCGCCCCTCCCTCCCCTCTTCCCCCACCACCTCTTTTCCTGGATATTTAACTCTTTCCTGACTTGCTTTTATCTCTCATCATGTCTGCAGTGTTCCATCCGGTCCCGGAACTGCTCTTCGTCCAAAAATGCCATGGATGGTCCTTCCTTGGAAAGAATATTGGCGTCTTTGCCGTGATGCAATCTACGCATGCAAGGCAGATGGGTACTGTCATTTACATCAGTAATTCTTACTCCATTTTTTATCTGTTACTGCTTCCAGTGCCACGTTTGTATACTTTGCACTGCCTTCTAGTTTAGAGGTTTGCCACATTTTTAGGCACTATATATTAAATTTTTTAAAGCTTTATTTCGAGCATCAATTGTAAGCTGTTAACTTTATAATGCATTAATTAATTGAATTACTTACAGCTTATTGTTCCTTGTGTATTTGGTAGGGATGATTGCATAGCATTAGACACTATTAAAGAAGACCACAAAAAAAAAAAAAAGCGTGCATTTCAAGTAGTTGATTTAAGTCCTGAAATTGGCTGAACTTGTTTACTCAGCTCTAGCATTCAATACTAGATCGACACACTATTGTTTCTTCGAGATTGGAGGGCAATGTGGATCCCATAACTTGAGGTCGCTCTTCAATCATCGTTCAACTTATTAAACTAGTCACATTTTTTGGTGCTACAACTCATTGACATAACTTGCGAACAAGTTGGGATTGACTAAACTCAACTAGGAGGAGAGAGATTTTATCCTCAATCCTTTGCATTCTAAAGTGTTCTCGATAGAATATAAAGAGAGTTTTTAAAAAATATCTTTTTTGACCATCTCACACTCACCTAGAGGTGCATTGCGAGTTGAATTAAGTTGATCAGTCTTGATCTAGCCCCCACTGTAGGGAAATGTTATAGACCCCACAGCACATTTGGCAGTTGACTTGGCTGCCAAATGGATTTAAAAAATTGACTAAAAAAAAAATACTCCCACCCTCCCCAACTCACGTCCGAGTTCCGACTCTCATTTCTCCCACTCTCCCCCCGATTTTCCTCCAATGTATTGTGCCCTAGCTTCCCCCCTGACCACCATCTCTGCAGGAGTCTTGTGACCTCCTTCCACCATTGTCGTGGTCCTCTCTCTGCCAGCGTGCTTGTGTGGTCTAGCCAGCTTCATTTCTAGCTCACGTCTTCTCTCTCTTAGTTGTGCCTAGCTCCCCGCCCGCCTCCCCGCCGCAATGGTGGTCTTCTCTCCGCACGCTCTCTGTTTCTAGCCCCCACTGTTGTAGCCCAAGCTCCCATGACTCCTCACCAACTCTTCGCCGTTTGTCTTCTCTCTCTGCCAAAGCTCACCACCATTGCCTAGCTCCCCATGACATCATTGTCTGCTGGCGTGCTCCTTGGAAAATTTATCTATCTCGCCGTGGTCATCCCATTTCATCAATGTAATTTTTTTTAACGTGCTATGAGCTGCAATGTGAATAAATTATACAAATTGGAAATGATCATTGTTTATTGATTGAAAAGTTGCTGCAATGGGGATTAAGTAGCTGTATAATATCATTGTTGAACTAAGAAAATGTATATGATCGATAAATTTGTATTCATAATGGTTTTGTGTGTTTATTGTTTGTATTTGATAGGAATGGAATCACAAAGTGCGATAAACGTATATATTCCTCAAGTTTACATTCGTGTCCTCCTGAATCTGGACAAGAATTTGAATCACATGAGGCGACCTACATTTTCTACAATAATTATGCCTTTAGTGGATTTAGTACACGAATTGAGAACATTAAAAGCATAAGGTTAGTGGTGAGACATATTGGAAATTGTTTGTATGTTCGAAGGAAGGGAAAACAAATGACACATCGAGAAAAAACATAAAGATTACGTGCGCGTCTTTGGGGAAAGAAAGCGTGGGCAAACACGAGTTGGATGTTGTGCTAGATTAACCATGGTGAAGCAACAAAGCAGGCCAAATGTGGATAGTTAACAACTTTATCGAAGAACACAATCATGCCCTTACTACTCTAGTCGAAAGTGCATTTGTTACGATCTCACCGGACCGTGTGGCGAAAGTACAAAAGCACTAAGTCAACAATTTGCGCCTCTAATATTCCAACATGCCAGCAATTAAGGCTCATGGAGATAGATGCGGTGGTCCATCATCGATTGGGTGTGTGGAGAGAGATATTAGAAACCATGAAAGAAACATTCGAGAAGAGCAAAGAGGTCATGTGTTAAAGAAAACACTTATAGAGCATTTCACATTTGAGAAATAAAAAATCCCAACTTTACTTTGACTACAAGATGAGAGAAGCAAATAAGTTTGTTCGTTGTTATTGGGCTGATGCTAAATCTATACGGTCATATAGTTGTTTTGGCGATGATGTGGTATTCGACACAACCTATAACACGAATAAGTACTCGATGATATTTGCCCCTTTTGTGGCGTAAATCACCATGGTCGAACTATTACATTTGGGTACGGCTTGTTGAGTGTGAAACAACATGAGTCATTTGTCCGGTTGTTATCGAAGTTCATGGATGCAATCTCTAATCATGCTCCTCTGTTGATTATTATTGATCGGACGCGCAATTGCGAAGGCCATATCAATAGTCAATGCAGCCGACATTCCATAGGTATTGTATCCGCACATTCTAAACAAATTTTCGAAAAATAAAGCGAATGGTGTACAATGAGCGATGATCGCAGTTTAGTTACTATTATTAAAAATTCGAGACACTAGTTGAATTTGAGGAACGTTGGAGCGAAGCAATGCTAACAACAGGTTTACATGACAATGAATGGCTACAATCGATGTATGACATCCGGGGTCGGTGGGTGCCGGCATCGTTAAGCACATATTCGGTGCGAGGAATGTCTAGCGACCAAGCGATCCGAGAGTGGTCACGCATTTTTAAGAAGTGCGTGAGCGAAACAACTCACCGATGGCATTCATTACAAGGTTTAATAGGCATTTGAACCATCAACGCCACGAGGAACTAGTAGCTAACCATGTTGATTTGAATGAAAAACCACCGATGTCCATCTTATGATGGAACATCGGATAGTTGAAATCTACGAAGAAGGTGTTTTTGTTGTTTTCGATGAAGTTGATAAGAGTAATGTTTACATATGCTCAAGAGATCAAATTTCATTGGTGGGAAAACATACGGTGTGCTTAGATATGGAAGTCGGGAAACATTTTGATAGGCCACCGGAGCTTCGTATTACTGGACAATGACTACGTGTCATGCAATTTGTCGCACTTTCTCGAGTTTGAAGGTTATCCATGTCGCCACATGGTATGTTTTGAAAAAAACAAGTTCTCTTACTTCCGGATAAATATATACTTTGACGTTGGACAAAGAATGCCAAATTAGGTATCATTTATGAACCAAATGCGACTTCAAACATGGACGACTCATCTATCCAATCTTTAATGGCCCGACGGGCATGGGTTGTTATCACACAAGGCATTTATGTTAGTGGATAATGCGGCCTTAACAGATGCCGATAATGTACTTTTTACATGAGTTTGAAATGTTGAATTTGAAAATCGACGAAGTTGATAATGGGGAACGCGTCGGTAAAAGCAAATCCGGTTCCAAAAGTCGGAGGTCGAACAAGTTATACACTTATCCAAATGCATTCGAGCAAAGGGTTGTGGGGAACGCTTGAAGTCTTCTAAAGAAAGCAATCTCTAAAGTAGTCGACAATGTTCGATTTGTGGAGCAAATGGACATGACAAAAGAACTTCCGCTTCGAGATTTACCGATAGGTAATTTTGCACATTAGTTTAAGCTTTGTTTACATTCATTTGACATTAATAAATTTGTAATATCATTTATTTTTGTAGATCAACTGACTGGAACATACCCGAGAACCGTGATGACTATGATGGCCCTCAAGATAGGCGGAGAGATGACGCTACTTTCACTTCATTAGCTTGCGCATTCGAATAGGGATGATCCGAATTTTACATTTGATTTGTAGCAAATCTATTGTCATGTGCTACCTTATGTATTTCAAACAATGCATTTATGTGTACTTTATTAGCGAATGGGTAATTGTTGTGTTTTTGTTAAATGCACGAATTTTTAAAGATTTGATGAAATGAATTATTCGGCTATTACATTAATCCTGTTATGTGTTACCAAAAAATATTCAATTCAATACACTAGTAAATATGAATTCTATGTTGGTCATTACCATATCAGAAAAAGTTAATGTCCATTTACTAATAAATAAAAAGTTATTTTTATTGGATTACAAACTTAGAACGACAAATGTATTACAAAAATACAATTATGGCGATACATGAAATGAATAAAACATTTGCAAGAATTGTATTGTCTACTACTAAGACCAAGTGAACGAACTTTGTCTTCTAGCTTCTCTACCTTGTCTATTAAGTTAACCAATTCATCCATCAGACGCTGCGTATATGTTCACGGCCTTTCCTCGATTGCGATCCAAAATTACATTCAACCTCGCTTGCCAACTAAAGCCTCCACACATTGCACCATCACGCAATAGCATAATATAATTCTAGTCAATTCAATTGAACAATCCAAAACATACATATGAACAAAAATGACTTACCTTCACACTATGACATCTCCAATATCGACGGTGTGGATTCCTTTCAGATCACGGTATGAATCTTCATATACGCACCACATCTACATCTAAGTCGTGGTTGGAGAACATTTCCACTAGACGAAGACATCGATCCTTACCAATCTGTTATTCAAGGTCACACCAATATTACAAGAATACCAATAAGTTCCATCGCTATACATTAGATTACGATTTAACATATACACTAGAGGCTCAAATCATTTTTTCGCCTACATTCATTAGCACCGCCATGGCTGCAAACACCGGTTGCATTAACGACGGCTACAACCTTTTAGTCATGCCATCCGGATACTAAGCGAAGATACGGGGACTACTTGTGTAGTTGCCAATTCCAACAATCACAAGAAATCAACAAAATTGATCATCACAATTTCGCCATGACTTACGGTCCGATCTAGTCTCCACATTATCATCACATACCCTATCTCCTCTCCCTCATACAACAAACAGGGCAAATCATTGGGTTAGATAAAGATAAGGCACACAAAAAACCTTCACGGAGAGTATGCCAATTGGGCAACTCATCACGAGATCATCCCAATTCATCACAAATCAACCCACAACACACCAAAACAACAAAAATATGCCAATTCATCATAAATCATCACAAATTCATCACCCATTTCGGATTCTATCAAAACGTCCATACCATCACATTTGGCAAATCATTGGGTAGGATTAGGATTGGCAACAAAATAATTGTTCTCCAATCTCACTATACCCTCGAGCGTTAAAAAAATTTCAAAGACCAAAGTAACCGCAGACGATACCGATGAAACGCCACGGCGATGATGAAATGGGAGCACCACGCTAACGGAGCAAAATTTTCTCACACGATGGTGAGGCAGTGTCAATGGATGGTAATTTTAATGGGAATTAACCTTAAATTAAGTCGATATGAGAAGAATTTCTCGAGCTCATAGTCGACCACCATCGCAGGGCGAGAAGCGGCGAGGAGCTAGGGCACGGCTGGAGGATGTCAATTCAACCACACGACTAGTTAGTAAAGCTAGTTGTTTCATCAAATTTTTAAATCCATTTGCGACTATAACATTTCCCCAGTCGAGATTCCATGTTAGTAAAAGTTGTTTCAAGCCATGAACTTTTTTTATCATGCTAGACCAACGTGACCTCGCCTACTTTACACACGTGCTGTCACCCCACTCTTAGGTGCTGTTTTTTTTTAACGACTATCAATGGATTGTGAACAAGAACCAAATACAAATACTATAGCATACTTGTAAAATAATCGACCGGTAACAAAATAGATTTTTTGATTCTTAAGCATGACTACACTTAAATATCTCTAATGCTACTATACTTTGTCAAACGATTCCGAAATGTCAAACATCTTTAAAACGTTCTTAGAATACTATTGAACTTTTAAAAGTGAATATCATATGTCATCCGTTTTAAAAACACAATATAATATGAGATTCACTTTTGAAATTTAATGACATTTCAGAAATATTTTAAACTACATGACATTATAGAAACGTTTGATAAAATATGGTTGTATTGGGAATATTTAACTCTAATTGAAATACCAATCTTTCATAAAAATAAAAATCTATCTCTCTCTCTCTCTCACACACACACACACACACACACACAGAAGATTATAGATAGCAACAAAAGGGCATCAGAAATACAGTAACATGTAGTATGATATATGGGGTTCACGAGAATCGGATATACAGATGAGTTGTCATTTTATATTTCTATTAAGACAAAGCAAAGAGAAATGAGTGTGTCTCTTGTGTTAGTTTTCTCTGTTGAAGATTGCAATTATAGTAGGGGAACATGTGAGTGCACATGTGACGACTCTTCTATCATTTTCATGTTATTGCTATCACATGCATGTATTTTTGCTCCTTTGGAATGTATTGATACTCTTGGTTGCACCCTCGTATAAATATATTTGTATCAATCTTTTTTATCGAACATACTGTTAGTGCAAATTCACAATACTGCAAAACAATCTTATAAAACTAGACAGTATAATGAATAAAATTTTAATTTTTTTTCATTCTTAACTCTATCAAGTGTTGACCAATCCTCCATATTAAACATTCACATAAAAAGAATTTAAAGAATGTAACAGGCAGGGTCGGTTTTGGGTCAAGGCGAGTGAAACAACCGCTTTGGGTCCAAAATCGAAGGGGGCCCATTTTCTTTAAAAAAAAAAAAAAAAAAATTATTCGTGAATACTTGAAGTTGTCCAAAAAAAAAATTGCAAAAAATTTGAGTTTCAACAAAGAAAGCAAAGCGCGTTCCATGAAAGACTATAACTATTATTAAGTAATGTCTCAAAATCGAAATGACCTATTTAAACCTTGCCCATGACTTATCAGATGTTACTTATCGATTTTGGGCGCCTAATTTTTGAACTTCGTCTCACCGAAAATATCGAGTAACCGCCATGGTAATAGGCCTTGTGAATACATGTACAAGTTGATCTTGCCATTCTAATTTTATTGATTATTAATCCATCGTAATTTGATTGAAATTATAACTTCAGCGATTTAATTATGACCAAATAAAGTTAGATGACCACTTGAAGTTGGGACATTACTTTGGTCACGCCCAACAACGTACTTAAAATTTCCCTTCCAAAAAGAGATGACTAAAATGACACATTTAACAATTTATATACATAATCAATTAAGAGGTTTTTGACAGCTTTTTCATAAAAATTGATAAAATATGTGGTTGAAATGTTGATAAAAGTTGTAGATCCCATGAAATGTGTGTTAATTATTGACTTTGACCTCAACTTTTTTTAACAATTTTTTAAACTAGACACTAAATTATCAATAATGCCAAATAATTTCATTACCCTTCCAAAGAGTGATAATTTCATCTTCGAGGCATGCCAATGTTGTCGTTTAGGTACTATTTTATCTTGTCATATTTCCATGCACAAACAATATGATATACAAGTGTACAACCCCTATAAATTCACCCTTTTCTTCACAACACGTACCTTATATTTTACATACAATTTCTCCCTTTACTTTGATTTGTAAGAAAGAATGGCTACCAAGCAATGCTATCTCATTCAGTTTCTTTTGGTGATGTTTCTTCTGCTGATGAAGAACAATGTAAGAAACAATTCTCTCTCTATCCCTCTTGCCTCCCGCAGTCGATGTTATTTTCGGACATTTTACCGACGTTTGCTCAAATTTTCCTGTCGAAACGCATGAATGGATATATCCGTATTAAATTATGTCTTCAACACATCGCTCTAGTGTAGACCATGTTCATGTTTTTATTAAAATTTTGACATGCAATTTGTCATATAGAAGTGGCTAGCATTGTGACTCGAACTCAGAATCTTTGTCGCTCTCATACTATACACTTCATCTAAGAGCTTATCCATTAGAGAAAAGACAAATTTATTCAATTTTGTGCTAGCTTGTTTAGAATTTCTGTGATTTTAAGGGCTAATATATCTGCAGGCAACACTCACAGAGTCTCCAGCTCCTCAGCCACAACCATCCAGTTCTTTTCCTGCGGTAAGGTCTCTTAGGCCATTGATTAATCACAAAAAGTTTTCTTGCAAGATTAAAATTTAGCTCTTTTCCAAGTTTTTAACCTAAGTTTAACCTAAGTGCTTTGGTTTTTTATACAGTATGGCGTAACTCCCGGCAGCCTTCACCCTCAAGGTAAATATATTATTCGACCATTTCATCTAAAAGCTTAAGGTGTTAAGAATTAGACAAATTATTTGTTTAAATTATGTCAAAAATTAATTTTTCATCAAGAATTTGATTCGTGCACAATTTTTATAAATGGGTGTCGAAGAGATTTGAATACATTTTTAACTCGCAGAGTGCGCGCCACGTTGTGGCATAAGATGCTCGAAGACAGCATTCAAGAAGCCGTGCATGTTCTTCTGCCAAAAATGCTGTGCAAAGTGCTTGTGTGTGCCTCCAGGCACTTATGGAAACAAGCAGTTCTGTCCTTGCTATAATAACTGGAAGACAAAGAGAGGAGGTCCCAAGTGTCCCTAATTATATTTAATTAATCTTACTTAAATTACCCCTTAATTTTCTAGTTTAGCTACTTCTGTTATTTATAATCTTTATCATGGTTCTATGGAAATTGAAGGCATTTTATTTTTATTTTTTCATTTCATCTATTTCATCTATCATCGATTATTTTAATTAAAATAAGTGCATAAAAGTCTTTTTAGCAACAACTTGGATGAAATCGTTCAATGAGAACAAAGTGTTAGAAATGTCGTGTATTAACGCACTTGTTTGAAAATTTTGAAATTAAAGTGAAGATTTAATTTTAACCATATATTTAATGAGACTCATAATTTTTATCAACTTTTCAACCACACATTTTATCAACTTTTATCAAAATATGCTAAAATTTATATCAAAATCTTTGTCAAACAAGCTAAGAAATAAAGATTAATGACTTGTTTGCTACCGTTCACATACGACTTATAATGCAATTTTTCCCAAATTATAAAATACAATGAAAGTAAAAATATGTGAAGATGGACTCATTGGAGCTAGGAAATTTTTTCCAGAGTGTCAAAATTTTTTGCTGGCGTAACGCATTTTTCAAATTGAAAAAACGTTAAATAAGCTTAAAAAAAGAGTCAAAGATAGTTGTTCGAAAATAATTTAATAATCATATTTTTTATCTTCTAATTTTCATTTGGATGTCACGCCTTTCGGCTTATTTTTGGACTATGTTCTTTACTCATCGGAGTAAGTTCTTGATACCGGTTCAAAACATTCACGACAAACTTTACAAAACATCTTTTGGATTGAAAACTCGTAAACGAGGAATTCAAAATAACAAGCCAAAGATAATAATATGATTTTTTATCTTTTAACTGACATCACATCTTTCAGCTTATTTTTGAGTTATATTTTTTCACTTGTTGAAGTAGATTCTTTATACCATTTAGAAGTATTCATATCAAACTTCATAACACATTTTTCGGATTAAAAAATCATTAAGCGAAAAATTCAAAATAACAAGCCAAAAATGACTGTTGAAAATAGATTTAATAATCAGATTTTTCATTTTTAATTCTTATTTAGTCGTCACTTCTTTCCGCTTAATTTCGGGTTATGTTTCTTCACTCGTCAATATAGGTCCTTAGTACGCTTTCAAAGTATTCATGGCAAATTTCGCAACACATCTTTTGGATTGAAAAAATATTAATGGCTAGTTTAAAATAATAAGACAAAGATATCTACTCGAATTGGATTTAATATTCACATTTTTTTTAAATGTCAATTTAATTAAACTCTACTTGACATTAATTTGACTCGTATAGCTTGTATAATTAAATATAAAAATATAAAAACAATTTGATGTATTATAACGAGCCCCTAATTAATTTTTTTAATAAAAAAAACTCCAAAAATTGTGGGGTCCAGACCTCCAAACCCACCCTCCCCGTGGCTCCACCAATGAAGATAGTAATTCGTTTGAAAATACCAATTTTTAAATGCGACTATTGAATGTTTGAGAATTAAAAAATTCGAATTATTCATTTGAATTTGATATTTTTTGTCCATATTCTTATACGTTAGATTGTTATTTTGATATTTATGTGACATAGAATTTTACATTTAACATTACGTACTGCGTTTCAACTTAAAAAGTGTTGAATACAAGTCCTCAAAACTTTGTGTAAATGATCTGTTTAATCCCATTTAATTCTCCTCACCGGTGAATCCAAGTTTAGCCAATAATATGAGAGTAAGTTTAGTGATTTAACAAAACTATATACCACCCAAAATCTAAAATCTAAAATATAAATTAAGCATACAGAAAACTAATTTCAATATTTAATCCTACCTTATTTAATCAAATTATAACAAAGTTATAAATATCTAAAATTATAGAAATGATTTAAAATACTAAATTTAAATTTAAAGGTCTAGGAAACACATAAAAGAATAATTGTAGATAAGAAAAAGAGAAGCCATATAGCAATTTTAGTGCTATTTGTGTCAATTTTATTAAACAACAATTAGGAATATAGAAGCTGCTACAAAGTCTTCTTTGTTAGGTTGGACTAGCCACATTTTTCAACTACAATATTAAGATATATTAAATATTATTAAATTAAATTGTAATCTATACAGGTTTAAATAAAGAGGAATTCAAGTAAAAACCTACCTATATTGTTTGGTAGGAAAAGTTAAAAACAACTTATTACTCAAATTGTCAAATAAATTAATATTATTAAGTTTTCGTAGGGCGGATATAGGGGCTGCAGCCCAAGCCTACCCCGAAAATAAATAAATAAATAAATAAAAATTATAGCACATTGTCTCCGTCCCTGGGTCATTATATTTGAGCTGCTTAATGATTTTAATAAATACAAAGGTTCACAATTTTCGTTCTATGGGAGCCATCATACCACAATTAGTTTAGAGATAATAATATTATGGGAAAATTGTCTAAAAGTCATCTACAAGTGACTTGTTTCAAATTAGGTCAAAACAAATTTTAAAATTGTTAATAAGTCATACTTTCATCAAATTTTCATATTAATTCTAAAATTATCCCTATGATCTATATTTCCCACACACTGCCACAGCCACCACTATTCCCGCCGCCACCGCCGCCACCGAATCAAGAGAACATTCCAAAATCTTATTTGGTGATGGAGTGAACTTGAAAACTGCAGAAATCGTTGGAGATCTTTTTCATTGAACCCATAGCCACCTGTCAGATTTTTTCTGCTTTTATGTTGTGATCTTTTTCATTGTTATCTTTTTCTTCACAATCTCTTGAAGCAACGATGTTTTTTTTCTCTATTAAGCGTCTTTTCGAAAAATCTGAAAATTCATAAGCACAAATCCTTTATAGCTCTTGTTTTCTGCAAAAGTATACTGAAGGAAGAGTTGTATTCCTGTTAGAATACGCGGCAGATTCTATAGATAATCTTCAAGATTTCAGCAACTATTATATCGTGTTCGTTGAGATCTGGATCCACTGATTTGTTCTTTTCAATAACCTTAAGGATGATTTTGCCCTTCAAAATTTCTGTTGGAGACTGTTCCTCACTTGAATTCTGAACTGTCCTGGATGGAAAAATTCATTATTGGTCTGATCCTAGTTTTCTATTCGTGCATCTGTTGGTTTCCCTTGTTTTTCTTTGTTTTTTTTTGTGGGAAGGTGCTGGAGGTTGAGTAAACCTCTTATTTTTCCTTTGTGGTTCCTGCTTCCACATAGGAATGCTTCGTTGGTTTATGCTGTCTGCAGCTAGCATGCATTTTCTTAGTTTTAATCCATGATACTGTTTTGTTTAGGTAATGTGTATTAGTATATTTTGATATTATTTTAATCCATGATACTGTTTTAATCATATAATAATGTTTAAATGTCTTAGTTTTAATCCATGATACTGTTTTGTTTGGGTAATGTGTATTAGTATATTTTGATATTGTTTTAATTCATGATACTGTTTTAATCATATGATATTGTTTGAATGTCTTCGTTTTAATCCATGATACTGTTTTGTTTAGGTAATGTGCATTAGTATATTTTGATATTGTTTTAATCCATGATCTCGCTTTTAATCCTATGATCTTGTTTGAATGTCTTACTTTTAATCCATGATAATTGCTTTTGTTTAGGTAATGTGCATTAGTATATTTTGATATTGTTTAATCCTATGATCTTTGTTTGAATGTCTTACTTTTAATCTATGATCTTGCTTTTGTTTAGGTAATGTGCATTAGTATATTTTGATATTATTTTAATCCATGATCTTGTTTTAATCCTATGATAATCGTTTGAATGTCTTACTTTTAATCTATGATACTGTTTTGTTTAGGTAATGTGCATTAGTATATTTTGATATTGTTTTAATCCATGATACTGTTTTAATCCTATGATATTGTTTGAATGTCTTACTTTTAATCTATGATACTGTTTTGTTTAGGTAATGTGCATTAGTATATTTTTATATTGTTTTAATCCATGATACTGTTTTAATCTATGTGGAATGAATTTTATTTATGATACCGTGCTTTTATCTTTGATATTGTTTAATTATGGCAATGTTTGAACCCGTGATACTTTTTGAATGTCTTTGTTTTGTCTATGATACTGTTTTAATCCACGATAATGTTTTGTTTAAGTAATGTGCATTATTATAAATTGATAATGTTTTAATCCATGTTTTAATCTATGATACTGTTTTGCATAATACAGTATCAAACAAAACATATGACTAATTAAACAGTATCAAAGATAAAAGCATCATGTGTGTTGTTTGATATTGTATTATGCAAAACAGTATCACAATAGAAATGATCATAGAATTTGCACACGTGCTCAAATTTTTTATTATAATATATTTTCGGAATGGTCTCTACGAGACGGTCAAGACCAGATCGTATGATGGATTTTACCCATTTGAAGTCGTCTCTTTAACTTAAAATGACAATCTTTAATTTTTTTTTTCAAAATGTCCTCTAAAACAGTATCACAGATTAATGTACATTCTTTTGCTGCAAATTAAAGCTCTTTCAAGGTATCTGAGTCCCTTAAAAGCAAACACATACTTCACCAGAGCAATGTCAAGATGAAGAAAGAAGAACTGCGAATCATTATCAAGTTAATGGGAAGTCATGTAAAGAATTCTCATCTAAAACTATGAACAATGTTTCTAATTCTTCCCTTGAATTAGAATATGTTTGAGATTCAATTAGGACATAGATTCTCATTGGATAGATAAGTATAAATATATAAGGTGTTTAATGGTAGGTAGACGAATTAATCGATGAGATAATAAACAAGAGAATACTATTGTTCTTAAAATATTTCATTAGTAGTATAAAATCATAGGTTTAACAGTATCACAAAAAAAAGTATAACAACAAAACAGTATCACCACAGAACAGTATCACAATTAGCGTTTTTTTAAATTAAGGATATGTTGGTCTTTTAGCTCTAAAATATGACTTTAATTTAAATTAAGTTTTGAGCATATGACTTTAAAGTCCATAAGTGTCCAAACAGTGACCGGCCCTGAATTTACTCTAATATTATATACAACATTATAAAGGTGTACATTAACTACGTATACATTGGATAAGTCGAAGTAAAATTTATTTAATAATGACTATTAATTTAATCAAATTTCACTATATTGTTAGATGGTATATCTTAATTCTAAGTAAGCAATAAACGCGTGCAAAGTGATCAGAACTTGGTCTTTTTAAAGTATAAAAGATTAAGATTATAATGTGATAAATTTTATACTTTGATACTTAATGAGTTCAAACTTATTAATATTAAGATAATACATTTACAAGAAATAATTTATTACTTGTTGACCTCTAAAAATAGTTGTGAACAGGAAACCTACGCCTCCTTTTCTTATGTGTGATTTTCCTACACACTTGGATGGCCACGTGGTTTAGTGAACCACGTTGATGCCCCTAGAGACGGGTTAATTAGACCTTTGTCGTGTAGAAGACACGATGTAGTAGAGGTGGTGACTTAAGGGCCACTGAATACTAATTTCCTAAGCTGTAAGAACACTTAAGTTAATTAGTATAGAGGACTTGTATTTTCTTTGTATGATATGTCTATGTTTTTTCATGCCTTTCTTGTGGGGATAACATATGTATTTATAGGTGAATTCTACTTGGTCGACCATCATTCGATGCGCAACACGCGGCTCAATCTTAAGGGTCTTAATGTCACATCAGTGGCTTTAATGGAGAGGTCTCTTTCAGCCGCATGCTAGGAAGCTAGGATTGCGACAGGTCGTCTTAACAGGTTGTCCCATCACCAACTTGCAGTGTCAGAGAGGGCTTCATTTACACGCTACCGATGGCACCTTCTTCAAAAAACAAGAACGCCTCTTCGACAATCTCTTCGGCAAAAGGAACCGCCTCTTCTAAAATATCTCGGGCTACGTAGAGTGCCACGTGTCTTCATAACCTCTTCGGAGAGAAGCTGGAGGGGCGTAGGCGCCATGCAGGACTGGGTTTAACAATAGTCCCCCAAGTTCAAGCCCTTGCCATTTATGCGAGGTGCTAGACTTGGTAAGAGGCCCTTGAAAGGTGGACAATAGTCCCAGTGAGTGTTTGGCCTATTTAGAAAGGCACGAGGCGAGTGCTTTAAACAAGCGAAGCCCTTGCGTGGGCACTAATGCATATGTCGAGACGAGACCCCAGATAGACGGATGAGAGAGGACAAGCAAGGCCCTTACGTAGGAACTGATGCATTTGCCGAGATAACAACCTGGAGAGATGGAGCCTAGGGATAGTCCCCCAAGTCTAGGCCATTTCCATTTATGCGAGATGCTGGACTTGGTAAGGGGCCCTGGAAGGAGAGTAAAATTGTCCCAGTGGGCGCCTAGCCTATTTGGAGATGCACAAAGTGAGGGCTTTAAATAGGCGAGGCACTTGCTCAAGGATCAAGGTATGAAATGATTACATAGGTATGGGGTACTAGAATGCTTATTTGGGCGTGATAAAAAGCACTCTGATGTAATTATTGCATTTACTATGGAGGCTGTGTGTTTCCTTTGAGGTGACGCCCGGTTTGTACGGGGTAAAGGGCACTGGTTGTTTGTAGCCGTTGATTTAGTGAGGCTGTTCGTATTCAATGGTCAGGATCCAGCCTCCGATTGAGTGGTGTGGATGAATCTTGATGAAATCCAACGGCTGGGATTGACAGACATAATGCTATAAATAGTTATGGTTTCTTTCATTTCATTCTTTATGCTATCTTTCAACCTTTATAACTAAAACAAAGCATTTTCGGCGTTCATTGTCACCCAAGAGATCCTTGACTTTTAGACAACAGCTCCGGCGAAGCTCTAGTTTTAGGTACATCCTAAGAACCCTTAGTTTTTATCCCAGTTCTTTACTTTTTCTTTCATCATTTTTTTTACACAAATGTCTGCCAACTCTGGTAAGGGCAAAAGATCAGGGTGCCTTGGAGATGATGAGGCGAGGAGCTCACCAGTTGTCTCTCCGTCAATAGCTGAAATGATGCCCCTAAGGGGGATTAATGGTGTCATAGGAGAAGATCTTGATATAGGCCTCACCTCGGGTTATGGGAGGTTAGAAGGAGAAGGACAGGAGCTTGGGGGTGACTCCATCAGGTGTGCTGCCATAGAGGCCCAATCAATCATGGTGGAGGCTAATATGGAGTTGCTTAGGACGTCGTATAGGGTTTCGGGCGATATAGAGCTCATCGTTCCAAGGCCCCATGAGAGGGCCTGCTTTTCGAAAAGATGATGCACTGCCTTGCATCTCCACGAGTTCGTGGGTAGGATGAGGCTGCATTTGCATCCTTTCTTCAAGAAGATTCTCCGAGGGACATGAGATGGCTCCGACCCAAGTGGCTTCCAACGGATGGAGCCAGATGGTTGGGAGTCTATACTTGTAGGTTAGGCACTCATTCGGTATGGAGATACCTTTGCAGGTATTCCAGATGGTGTATTTGTCGAAGAAGTTGCCGAAGAAGAAAGACAAAGGAAAGAGGTTGGGTGGTACTACTTCAGGACATAGGGTGCCCAAGCCCTTAGTGATGGGAGTTGAGATCTGATGTCCCAATTCCATGTCCCATTGGCTATCCCTCAAATAAAAACCTTACACATCATCAATGTAAATGCAATAAATGTCGTTCATAATGATCTTTTTACTTATTTAATTGATAATATGTAAGGTTTTCATTGGAGTGACAGCCAAAGAGATAGAGAATTGGGACAGTAGATCTCAACTCTAGTAATGGACTGCCCCTCTTCCATCAAGTAGTGGAAAGAGAGTTGGTTTTGGGTTAAGGAGAATTAGCAGAGGGTAGTGGAAGACCCTCAACCAAAACTAGACGTCCCTAATTTTTACAGTCTAGCTAGTGAGTAGTAGGGGGTGGTTGTCATCGTTAGTTCCTCTTCACGGACTAGGTCGTAACATTACTCTATGATAGTGATGGCAACAGGACGGATCAGCCTGATCTAAATCTGCTCCGCAATAATTGTAGGAGATCCAAATCCACCCCGCGATCCGTCATTTTTCGGGGTGGATCGGATATAGATCGGGGCGAATCAGAGCCCTGATCCGTATACTGATCCTTTTTTTTTTGCATTCAAAAAATTTAAAATATATTGAAACAAGCTTTACTACTATACTATAGAGTTTAAACAACATTCTAAAATACATCTGCCCCGACCTGACCCGCCCCGAGATCTGTGGTAGATCACAGATATCTACTCCGATCCGTCCCGCCGACCCGCAGATCAGGTATTTTTCGCTCCATTCGGATCGGGTATTCATCGGGTTCAGAGTGAATTGGATATTTTTGCCATCTCTACTCTATGACGAAAGGTGAATGCATCCGTTAGAAAATTTTCACTACTTTGATAAATCTGATCACTTATTAATTCGGTTAAAATGATTTTTGAATTATTATATTCATGATTAGATCATAAATTAATTACACAATATTGGAGCTGGGATGGTGGTGAGGGATCATGAGGGCGTAGTAGTGGCAGCGATGGCGAAGATGGTGGTAGATTGTTATACAATGGAATATAAAGAGGTCGGCGCTTGAAGGGGTTGTTTGTGGAATTGATTGACTTGCAACCGGTGATTGAGATCCTCTATATACTGCATAACAATTAGCAATGGATTTTCAATTTGTGCCAAATGGGGCATTGCTACGGGATGTGAAGAGTTTGTTGAGAATGGTTAGCAATATCTCCATGGTAAATGTGCATTTAGCTAATAAAATAATTTATAATTCATTAGTGTATGTTTGATAGAGTTTAAAAGTAATTTTTTTAAAAAAAATTGTGAAATGTGTGATTAAAAAATTGATAAAAGTTATGGTCCATCAAATATATGATTAAAAAAGAATTTGAAAAAAAAAAAAAAGAACATGACAATCATGCTCTTAACGTATCACTTTTATCCTCTACAACCTCGACCAAACAACATTTTACAATTCTTTATTGTGTAATCAGTGTTTTAAAGACAATTAACATTTAACAAAAAATTTTTTTTTTTTAAAGATCATTATGTATATAGTTCAATCGGGCCTAATCTCGTAAATTTGGCCCATCATTGGCGTGGCTAACTCCGTCGTCACCAAGATTCCACGCCAAAGAGCTGGACCAAAAAATTTAAAATGGTCCTTTTCCTTCAAATTTATATGCCTCTTTCCCTTCACCCATGAGCCCTTTTCCTTCAGTCCTCTTCTCCGACTGTCCTATCGTGCCCTAGTGCGCGCGATTACAGCTATTATGACGTGCCCATCTGACGTTTGACGATTGATCATTCTTACTCCGGTGTGATTAAGTGTGAATCCAAGTAATTTCTCGCACCCGTTCCTGCCCTAATTCGCGATTTCACAGCGCCCCCCATTGTTGCTCGCTGTCATTTTGAACACCGCTCAAAGTGGTATTCCATTTTTCTCGATTTCAAGTTGCTCGCTGCCATTTTCAATTTTTGCTCGCTGCCATTCAGCGCCCCACCGTCTGAATTTGTGCGCACTGGTAACACTGTATTTTGCCTAACCTGCCCAATCGGTATGTACCTCCCCTGCCTGAAAATTGCTTTGATGTTTGATATTAATGAGGGAAGTGGAAGATGGATTCGTGTTATATGGTTTTTATCCATTCCCCTAACCCGATGATGTTGTTGCCCCTTCCTTTGACATACGGGTACTCTATGTTGAAGATGGGGACTGTTTGGGTTTATGTTGTGATTAACCAAGAATTTGTTGTGTTGGTTGAATGGTGGCATTATTTTGAGGCTGTGATGATGTTTTCAATGGTCGATAAATGAGTTAATGATTTTGGAGTAGGACACAATCGGAAGCGTATCTTGGCTTAGCATCCCGGATGGCGTAAGAATAGAAGTTATTCCAACCTCTATTCTGAAATGCAACCGGTGACTTGCAGCCATGACAGGAGACGATTGTGTCTTTACCGGTTGAAGGGATATCTGAGCCTCTTATTAGTATCTTGTATAATGTGAACAATCAAATTTTGATATCTTAAATTGATAATGGATGGTTTTTATTTTTTGGTATGAACTCCGAAAAACATCATTGGTACCCAATGTCTTCCTCCAGTGTTAATGATGAGCAATCCTGTCTTAGATGTTGATGCGGTGCATATATGAAGATACACACATCGCATACGACACGTAATCCTCTTCGTAGGTATTGGAGATGTCATAATATAATGGTACATGCCATTTTAATTAATTTTCTTTTTTCACAATGTATTTTGGGATTCACTTTGTTTATATGATGAAATCGTAAGATGGTGTCTTGTGCGGAGGGTTTACTTGGGTCGATGAAGTTGAACTAGAACTTGGTAGCCATGAAGTACCTGAAATGCATGTTAGATCGTCGAATGACTTGAATGATCATACCATGAAGTTATCGGAGAGGCTAGACAAGGTTGAAGATGAAATCAAGTCCATTAGGCTCGCTATGAATTTGAGAACAAGTTGCTGGGATGTTTCAACATATGTTTGTATCGTTTTAATATGTATTTTATTTGCCAAATTCCTTTTGTAATCAAATTATATAGCTGAACTTGGGTACCCGAATGCAACATTTTGTTGGGAACTTTATTTTTAGAATATTAAGCATTTCATATTGCAAACCAAAGGAATAAAAAATAATGAAGTTGTTGTGATATAGGATATGCACTATTCAATAATCCAAATTGCAAAATGTGATCTGGGAAACTATAAAATTGCTGGGAAAGTATAAAATAGCAAACCCAAATTGTAATCCAAATTAAGTATAATAGAAATTAGTCATTAATTGTCTCCCGAAATATGACATAGTAAAGGAAAATTACATGATATTTAATACAGTTTCACAAAAACCAATTCACCACATCACATTGACTACTAGCATTAGACGCAAATGCAGTACCGTCTCTTCCCTCATCCTGCGTGTATGCATAGTCAATGCCTTCTGGCTGATACATATCCATATTCGACCTAAAAATTAGAACAAAATAAAACTGATGTAACAAAAAATTTAATCGTTAAGTAACTACAAAAGAGGTAAAAATAAATTACACATTTACATATATTACATTACCTATAACTCAATGTAGAACATGTTCTTTTGTCGTGTCCATTTTGTCCACATGAAGAACATTGTTGGTTGGTCTTTGATAGTGATTTCTCCTTTAAGGACTTTAGTCTTTTCCCGCAACCTTTAGCTCGAACTATACTTGGATCATGTATTGTATGACTTTCTTCTTGACTTTTGCTCCTGCTTATGCTCATGGCAACATTTCCTCCATCATCTATCTCTTTCATACGGATATACAATTTTTCAAACTCTCCCATTAGAAAAGTGGTGCGAGTATCTGTCAACGCCGCATCATCAACCATCAACGATGACTTGTGGGCCAATATCCCATGCCGTGCCATCAACGACGTACTTGAACTCCCTTCATCGGAGAATACTACTTTCTCTTTCGCATTCTTAGTCTATCTAGGTAAGATATATTTGTCTGGTAGAAGCAGCACTTATTTTTTCTTCAAGTAACTAATCATGTGGCGGCAAGGATAACCCTCAAATTCGAACGTCTGACAACTGCAGCGAATGATATCACTCTCTGTATAATAAGTAAGCTGTCGATGACGATCAAAAGATTTTTCTTGTTCACGTCTCTCTACCGTATACACCTTCGCATCAAGGGACCCTGATTTCTGCGAGTATATGTAGTTATTACTTTGATCAACCTCCATTTGAAAAAACAAAAAAATCTTCTTCGTATATGTATGAACCATCTGATGCTCCATTTGAAATTTGGATGTCAGTCTTGGTTGTTCGATTATGTCAATGTGGTTAGCAACTAGCTCCTCGTGCCGTTGATGGCGTAATGCCATATTGAAACGGATAATAAAATCCATTAGTGAATTCTTGCGATTCATGTATCTCTTGAAGAATGAGTGACCACTATCTGACCTTTGACTACTTGACATTTCTGCACTAAAAATGTGTTTCACATATGCTGGGACCCATCGACTGCGCAGATCATACATCCCACACAACCATTCATTGGAGCTTAAATTGGTAGATTCCATTATGTCAGACCAACGGCTCTCGAACTCGTCTAGTGACTCAAAATTTTTAATAATGTTGACCAATATATGGTATTGCTCGTTATACACCATGACATTCATCTTCTCAGAAAACTTGTTCAAAATGTGCCATATACAATACCAGTGGAATGTCAAAGGCATGACCATTGATATAGCTTTTGCAATCGCCGCATCCTGATCAATAATAATTATTTGGGGCGCTGGGTTTGGCATGGCTTCCAAGAATTTGGTCAACAACCACACAAATGACTCGGTAGACTCGTCGCTCATTAATCCACATGCAAATAGAGCCGTTTGTCCATGGTGGTTTACTCCAACAAAGGGTGCAAAAATCATCGAGTACTTGTTGGTGTTGTAGGTAGTATCAAACACCACGGCATCATCGAAACAAGCATAAGATCTACGTGACTCGGAATCAGACCAAAAACATCGAACAAATTTATTGTCCGAGTCAATCTCGTAGTCAAAGAAAAAATTTGGACTTTTTTCTTTTTCAAACGTAAAATACTCAATGAGTGTCTCCACATCTTGGCTCCTAAGCTCTTCACGAATATTCCTTTCATGGTTCCTTATGTCTTTCTCTACACACCCAACTGATGATGGACCTCCAGAATCTATCTCCATCAATCGCAGATGCTGACATGTATGAACGTTAGCTTCTAAAAATGTTGTGTCAGTCTTTTCTTAGTGGCCGATACATTCCGATGCGATCTTAGCAAATGTACTCTGCTTGGCGTAGTGAGAGGATGGTTATGTTCCTCTACAAACTTGTTTACAACCCATAAATTTTCTGTTTGTTGTTTCACAATAGATAATCTTGAATTGCAACCAACTCGTGTTTGTCCACGATTTCTCTCCCCGACATGTGGCCTAGAATCTTTCTTTTTGTTTTGGTACGTCTCGTCCGATTTTCCTTCTTTATAGCACACAAAGAGTTTTCAATAAATTTCATTTGTTTCCTTCTTCTTTTTACTATTGGCTATTCGTGCACTAAATCCAGCCTCCCGCGCATATTGATTGTAGAAATTATATGCTTCCTCTTGTGATTCGAATTCTTGGCCAACCTTCGGAATTCGGCATATGGAAACTTGTGGAATGAATACATTGTCTGCACTTTCAGCCTCCATCCTACAAACAAATGAAATAAATAACTATACGAGATTGTATAATGGAATTTCCGTTTCTAACTCTTCGCAGCAAATTAAATCACCAACAAAAGAAATAGAATCACACTAATTTTTTTCCAAATCATTTCATTTATCAGAACATTTGTAGTCTCAGAATCACCAAACCACGGCATCACCGAAACCATTTCCAAACCACGGCATCACCGAAACAAGCATAAGATCTACGTGACGCAGAATCAGACCAAAAACATCGAACAAATTTATTGTCTGAGTCAATCTCGTAGTCAAAGAAAAAATTTGGACTTTTTTCTTTTTCAAACATAAAATACTCAATGAGTGTCTCCGCATCATGGCCCCTAAGCTCTTCACGAATATTCCTTTCATGGTTCCTTATATCTCTCTCTACACACCCAACTGATGACGGACCTCCAGAATCTATCTCCATCAATCGCATATCTAGCGACATGTAGGAACGTTATCTTCTAAAAATGTTGTGTCGGTCTCTCTTCTTAGTGGGCCGATACATTCCGATGCGATCTTAGCAAATGTACTCTGCTTGGCGTAGTGAAAGGATAGTTATGTTCCTCTACAAACTTGTTTACAACCCATAAATTTCCTGTTTGTTGTTTCACAATAGATAATCTTGAATTGCAACCAACTCGTGTTTGTCCATGATTTCTCTCCCCGACACGTGGCCTCGAATCTTTCTTTTTGTTTTGGTACGTCTCATCCGGTTTTCCTTCTTTATAGCACACAAAGAGTTTTCAATAAATTTCATTTGTTTTCTTCTTCTTTTTACTATTGGCTATTCGTGCACTAAATCCAGCCTCCCGCGCATATTGATTGTAGAAATTATATGCTTCCTCTTGTGATTCGAATTCTTGGCTAACCTTCGGAATTCGACATATGGAAACTTGTGGAATGAATACATTGTCTGTACTTTCAGCCTCCATCCTACAAACAAATGAAATAAATAACTATACGAGATTGTATAATCGAATTTTCGTTTCTAACTCTTCACAAAGAAATTAAATCACCAACAAAAAAATAGAATCACACTAATATTTTTTCCAAACCATTTCATTTATCGAAACATTTGTACTCTCGGAATCACCAAACCACGGCATCACCGAAACCATTTCCAAACCACGGCATCACCGAATCAAGCATAAGATCTACGTGACTCAGAATAAGACCAAAAACATCGAACAAATTTATTGTCCGAGTCAATCTCGTAGTCAAAGAAAAAATTTGGACTTTTTTCTTTTTCAAACGTAAAATACTCAATGAGTGTCTCCGCATCATGGTCCCTAAGCTCTTCACGAATATTCCTTTCATGGTTCCTTATGTCTCTCTCTACACACCCAACTGATGATGGACCTCCAGAATCTATCTCCAACAATCGCATTTCACGACATGTGGGAACGTTAGCTTCTAAAAAATGTTGTGTCAATCTCTTCTTAGTGGCCGATACTTTCCGATGCGATCTTAGCAAAGTACTCTGCTTGGCTTAGTGAGATGATGATTATGTTCCTCTACAAACTTGTTTACAACCCATAAATTTCCTGTTTGTTGTTTCACAATAGATAATCTTGAATTGCAACCAACTCGTGTTTGTCCGCGATTTCTCTCCCCGACACGTGGCCTAGAATCTTTCTTTTTGTTTTGGTGCGTCTCGTCCGGTTTTCCTTCTTTATAGCACACAAAGAGTTTCTAATAAATTTCATTTGTTTCCTTCTTCTTTTTACTATTGACTATTCGTGCACTAAATCCAGCCTCTCGCGCATATTGATTGTAGAAATTATATGCATCCTCTTGTGATTCGAATTCTTGGCCAACCTTCGGAATTCGGCATATGGAAACTTGTGGAACGAATACATTGTCTTCACTTTTAGCCTCCATCCTACAAACAAATGAAATAAATAATTATACGAGATTGTATGATCGAATTTCTGTTTCTAACTCTTCGCAGCAAATTAAATAACCAACAAAAGAAATAGAATCACACTAATTTTTTTCCAAACCATTTCATTTATCAGAACATTTGTAGTCTCAGGTAACAGGTAACAATATTTTCCCCAGCATGTCATTTATCATATTTGTAGTCTTAGGTAACATAATTTTGCCATAAAAGCACATCATTGATCAAATTTGTAGTCTCATTAATAAGGTTGATGAATTACCTTTAAATGCGCACAAATTCAGAATGGCAGTGAGCAAAAATTGAAAATGGCAGCGAGCAACTTGAAACCGAGAAAAATAGAATACCACTTTGAGCGGTGTTCACAATGGCAGCGAAGCAACAATGGAGGGCGCTGCGAAATCGCTAATTAGGGCAGGAACGAGTGCGAGAAATTACTTTAGTTTCACGCTTAATCACACCGGATGAAGAATGTTCAGTCGTCGGAACGTCAGATGGGCACGTCGGAAGAGCTGTAATCGCGCGCACTAGGGCATGATACGACAGTCGGAGAAGAGAACTGAAGAGAAAGGGGCACGCATGGCTGAAGGGAAAGAGGCGCATATGGGTTGAAGGGAAATGGGACAATTTTAAATTTTTTTTAATGGGACAATTTTAAATTTTTTTGGCCCACTGCTGGCGTGGAGTTGGCCACGCCAGCAGTAGGCCAAATTTCTTCTGCCCCCAAGGGGTAGGAGATTAGGCCCGATAGTTCAATTCAGTGCCTGTTTGGTAGGGTTTAAAAGTAGTATTTTTAGTAAATTTTAATAAAAACTGATAAAATGTGTGATTGTAAAGTTGATAAAAATTGTGAGCTCTATAAAATATATGATTGAAAATGAGTACAGAAAAAAAATATTTTAAACTCTATCAAACACGTACTCACAGTATTATGTAATTATTTTTGTCATAACATATTTTTTCTTTGATTATTATTATTAATTAACGGGCCACCTAGTGTGGTAGAATTAATTTTAACCACAATTTCATAAAATTACCAATCAATTTTTTAACTACACATTTCATCAACTTTTATCAAAGAGCGACTATGAACAATATTATTCTTTATCAAATTATGCTAAAAAACTAATTTTTAGCAAAACCAAATAGACATCTAAAATGATTATAGATGGTCTATTTCTAATAGGGTTAATTTACTTGGTGGTCATTGAAGTTTCAACGAAATTACAAAACGGTCACTAAAGTTACAAAGTTTCAGTGCCAATCACTGAAGTAAACTAATGAATTCACCAACAAGGAAAATGCTAGTTGTACACCCAAAATGTACACCATCATTTACACCATGGAGATGTGTCAAATAATGATTGGATCACTTTATTTATTTGGCCAAATAAATAATGATTCCACCCAACTAGTATTTGACACATCACATGATGTAAGTGATGGTGTAATTGAAAGTGTACATATAGCATAGTCTCACCAACAATCACTCTGTTAAATTTTAAGTGTAAATTGACGACGTGTCACTGTTAAGTGCCTACGTGGCACACAATCGATCGATATTTAGCAAAAAGTGATCTCACATAGACTTAATGTACTAATAACAATAAATTCTGACCACAAACGATGCATATAAAATATAAGGACCTAGTTGTAATTTTTAGAAAATATCTAAATCAGATCCCCAAATTATTTGTATAACCTGATTTTTCCCAAAAACGATCACAAACCCTATTTTTCTCCCCAATTGGTTAATATGTGCATCATTTGTGGTCCAAATTTATTGTTATTAGTATATTAAGTATACATGGCATCAATTTTTACAAATGTCGACCGATTGTGTACCACATGGACACTTAACAGTGATACGTCATCAATTTACGTTGAAAATTTAGCAGAGTGACTGTTAATGAACGTATTAGTATACTTCAGTGATTGTTATTGAAACTTTATAATTTTAGTGATTATTTTATAATTTTATTGAAACTTCAGTGATCGTCGGTGAAATTAATCCATTTATAATAGTTTTAAGTTTTCACCAGTTTTAGGACTTGTTCGGTAAAAATTTTTTGGGGAAAAAATAGATTTTTTTTGGTTACTTTTTGACTTTTCAACTTTTTTTGTATTGTAAAAAGGGTTGAAAAGTTAAAAACTGTAAACAAAAAAATAGATTTTTTAAGAAAAAAACCCTACCATGCTCTTAATATAACATCAAACAAACATTTCTTATTATCACTTATTTATAAAAATAATACAGGTTAGTGTCTAAATATTTACTTTGGTTAAGTGCCTATACAACTGTCCTTTTAAAATTTAAAATATCCGAAGCGCGGGAGGAAATTGTGTGATTAGTAATTAACTTAGGCAATTAGACAACTAATTAATAATTTGGGGAATAAAAAGCTGGTGCATTCCTCAAACACCTGTCCTTTGTTTATTTTAGTCAAATACCGTGGCCTACAATTTATTTCTTTTTTAAATCGTGCGGTGATGGGATCTGTAATCTGTAATCTGTAATCTGTTGCGATGCAAATCAAGTGTGTACGGTATTTTGACACCTTTCTGTTGCACACCTGCCTTAATTTATTTGCAAGTATGACTACTAATTATCATTTCATATAATTATTTTTTCAATAATTGGAAAATATATATATCTAACTCGTATGGTGCTACAAAAAAATCGCACGTGAAGTATACACGACCTAGAATTTGAGAAAATATACGAGTAGCAAAATCTCACCCAATAAAATTGATAGTCATGGACTCCGGCTCGACTTTAGAATAAATTGAAGGTTAATCCTTGAGCTATTACTCAAGTTGATCATGAAATCTTAGTCGATCATTTGAAATCTAATATCGAGCTTAGAGGTATCATAATTTTGCATACAATATGTAAATTTAAATTATTGTTGAAATGAATGGCATATAAGAAAATTTAAGAATGTATTTGGTAAAAAAAAATTAGATTGTTTTACGAAATTAGAAAATAAATAATAATAATAATTAATTAATTTATAATAATTATAAGCATTAATAAACATATTGTGAATAAGGTGCAGTAGACCGTCGTTGCGAGTGAAACAGCAAACATAGGATCCGACGTTCTCGATCTATGTCCTTTTTTTTTTTTTAATTTTATGTCTCATGATCTCATCATCCTGTCCGTGTCATTAAAATAAAACATTAATTTAATTTAATTTTTTAACGAAGTAAAAGGTTCATCCGGTCCCTTCCCAACCCCTATTTGGCTATTTCTCACAATGATATAGACCTCCCTCCCAGTCTCTCTCTGTCAGAGCAGTTTCATTTCATCTTCTCCCTCCTCACTTCTATCCCATTTCTTCTTTCGATCTGATTTTGATTTGGATTTACAGTTTTGTTGATTTGGTGTTCATAGGATAGAGAGGCTATGTTTAACACACCATTTGTTTTGTCATTTGCTCTTTTGCTTTCATTTCCTCTTCTTTTCTTCTTTGCACCAAGAATCCTACCCCCAAAACACGCACAAATCTCCCTACCCGACGAGCTTGACGACCTCGCCCTCTTCCGCCGTGCCACCCTTGCCTCCCTTCACACTGGCGCCGTCGTCTCCCGTTTAGGTACCACCAATTCCAATTCCAAGCCCAAAATTGCTTTCTTGTTCCTAACCAATTCAGATCTCCATTTTGCCCCTATCTGGCAAATTTTCTTCCAGAACCACCAAGGCCTTTACAACATCTACATCCACGCTGATCCTTCCTCCAAAATCAACCCTCCTGGTGGCGTATTTGAAGGCCGCTTCATCACCGCCAAACGCACCCAACGCGCCTCCCCAACTCTCATCTCCGCTGCACGCCGCCTCCTTGCCACCGCCCTCCTTGACGACTCCTTAAATTCCTACTTCGCCCTTGTCTCTCAGAACTGCATCCCTCTCCACTCCTTCCAATTCATGTATAACTCTTTATTCGTCAAACCCATCGCCGAGTCCACTCGGCCCAACCCGTCATCGTCCTCAATGTTATTCCCTATGTACCGCAGCTTCATCGAAATATTACACGACGATCCATATTTAAGGGACAGGTACATCTCCAGGGGCAAAGACGTAATGCTACCGGAGGTACCTTTTGACCGCTTCCGGGTCGGATCTCAGTTCTTCGTCCTGACCCGGCAACACGCATTGGTGGTAATCAAGGACAGGAGGCTTTGGCGGAAGTTTAGGCTGCCATGTCACAATCTCGATTCCTGTTACCCGGAAGAGCATTACTTTCCGACCCTTTTGTCAATGGAGGATCCACATGGGTGCACCCATTACACTCTCACTCGGGTCAATTGGACCGGAAGCACTGACGGGCACCCGCATACTTATGGACCCGCCGAGATTTCAACGAAACTGATTCGGGAGCTCCGGGTGTCGAATTCTACTTATTCTTTTATGTTTGCAAGGAAATTCTCGCCTGAATGCTTGCAGCCATTGCTGGATATAGCAGAAAAGGTTATTTTCCGTGACTGAAACGGGTCGGGTAAGCATAATTTTCTTTCATTTTCGAATTCCATTTCTCTTATAATTTGTTAGGCTGAGTTGACTCAGTGAGTAATGGAGGGGATGATCGAACTCGGGATTGGTCTTATTAATAATAAGGTTATTTTGGGTAATTTGGAGTATGAACAGTTACAAAGTCATCCTACATGTTGCCTGAAAATGCGGTGTGTCAATTGCTTCAGTTTTAGTTTTATAGTATTCTAGAAGCTTTCAATTTTATAACAGCATATGACGTGTCAAGATTAAATTGGATATACTCCCATTTGCTTCCAGAATTCCTATTGCGTACGGTCTTGCTTATTATTAGCCAATATTATCCTCAAATATCAAGCATTACCGAACAATATTAGAAACACAAGCATGTAACAAAATTTGTTAGTTATCATGTATAGTCAAGTCCAACACACCAAATAGCTTGTTTAATGAAAATACAGATCAAAATAGACTCTTTCATGGCTTTCTGATTTGTGCATATTTGCAAATGGCTGATGCAATTGATAACCAATTACTATAGTTTATGATAAGGTACCCTAGTTGACTCGACTGCTGGCCTCTTATATGCATTATTATTCTAATTCGACCATAGGTGACACTCGACTTTTAGGATCTACTTAACTCTTAACAGGGTCATTCATGCTAAAGTTTGGTTGGGAGGATACACTACGTGAATTTAGGCTTTCTCTAGTGGCCAAAAACCGTCATAAGAATGTTGTCAATGACGGATCGCGAGTCATCATGCATGTGGGAAAGCTGTGAAAAGCTAATTCGTTGTAGTGATGATCAACCTAGAGGGACCAGATTTCTAATTCAATCCACATAATCAGATTTAGATTTGCAATCCTTGGATTGATCTTGATAAGTGGTTTTATGTATGCCTTTGAAGGAACATGCCTCTAGCATTTGTATTAGGCAAAAGAATAATGTTATTCATAGTCCGCAACTACCGTATTTAGTCTATGTGGCAATTATATGACACTAACTTATATGCCATCTTAAATGTGGAGTTTTGAGTCTCATTCAAAATCGCATACCAATTAATGCCACTTAGACTAACTATGGTAGTCGCTAACTATGAATAGTATTATTCTAAGCAAAAACACGATGATTAAACTATTGTCTTACCATAAACTTAACTTTTTTCTAACCAATCTGGTCTAAGTTCTGATCGAACTGGTTCTCACTTGATCAATATGTTTTGTTGATTTCTCAGGTTCAAATGTGGAATGGATCTCTTTAATGAAACTTGAAGAGTGAAAGGTCAAGGCGCAAGCCATGCAAACATGGCGTTGTGGTGGTTCAAAATGTATATAGAAAGCAATGTGAATAACGCAATTCCCACTTGAGTGTCAAAGGGCTGCGTGGGCTTAGAGTGGAGTCGAGGAAAAAGAGCGACAATGGAGCAAAGGCTCTGTCGCTTGTTTCCCTTGTTTTTCTCTTTTGTTGAAGAAAATGAAAAGGAATCTTCCATTTGCTCATCTAGCCAAAGTGCTACTTTGTTTTCTGTATATATTGATTATAGTTTCCTTTTTTCTCTTTCGTACTCTCACGGTTTGGTTGAGATACAAGTATCATGTAAATTGTCCGGACTAATCTTATGCGATATAAAATGCCTACTTTTGTACCGTGGTTCAACTTTTATACACAAAGAGAGTGAACTCTTGTGATTGAGTCCATTTCTTTGAAGTCGAGTGTTCAAGTTTTACTGCTACTCATCTATGTCATCTCATTTTCAAATCCTTAAAATTGGTTTCTAAATAGAAATTATCCAAATAGTTATGACAGTAACTTGACTATGTTGAACGCATTTAGAGTCGTTATGAATATGCTAGCTTCGATGGTACTAAAACTAGACATATTAATTGAAGTTGTGAATAGGAATTCCAGGAGAAATACATAATGAAAGTTATTTATTTCTCTCAAGCCATTCAAGAATGCCCTTTTCTGATTCAGTGAGGTCTGTCTTCTGCCTGAGAGAGCCTTCTAATAACCCAAAGTAATCTTTGTAGTTGCGCTTGTAATAACTATCCAGTCTCTGACAAGAACAAAAAAATATTAAAAATTGCAGTCAGAAGAGAGATTTTGGCAAGTGTCAAGTGTAATTATAGTCGTCTGTCGAAAGAACAAGACGAACTTTTTTAGAAATCGTGGTGTATGCTTTTTTTAGTGAAAATACATTGGGATCAATTATTCGAGATGGTTAGATCAAATTTGATGGAGGCCAACCATCCATAATTCTGATGAATAAACAACCAGCACAGCAGTAATCCTTAAGTTTACCTCCTTGTCATTTTTGGCCTTGTTTTCTTGTGATTTCTTCAGGTACTCTGAGAATAAAAACTTAAATCGTTAAGCTCTACACATCAACGACTATCTTATCCAAGTAACCGGACAAAATTATCCCTTTTAGAGACATGTTTGTTATAGAATATTGAACAGTGCAATCCACAAAATTGTAGTTAATCTTTTCTTCTTTAATACTAATCAATTTTGTCCAATCAACCTTACAAAACATAGCATGGAACAAGAAAGAAGCAAGAGAATGGTTAATAAACATACTATCAAGAAGCTGAGTTTTGGAGTCAGTGGCAAGAACAGCTGCTGCAGTAACAGTTGAAACAAGAATCTCTCTCCTCCTTCTCTCTCTGACTCTTGTTGTTCTCTCTCTTGATTCTCTGCTACCATCTGCTTCTACTTTTAAGGAAATCAATGTTCTAAAACTAGCAGATATTGCCATGATTTTTTTTTTATTTTTTATTTAATTATCTGTGGATGTTGTTTGTTCCATTGCTTTATGATTTTATAGACGATGGGAAAATGGGATATTATTGTGTGGTCCATTTCTTTTATGTCATCCATATACCAATGTTACATAAACTCTTTTCCTTTTTGTTAAGTTAGAATCTCTCTTTTATTTTATAACTTTTTTAATAAGAAAAATAACACATCTATAGGAAAATGATCCCCTACCCATGGTGGGCAGGATATATCTTTGATGTGGGCTGATCATAGTGGAGTGTGTGGTAAAAAATACACAATAATTGTGGGCACCATGTCTCCTACCCAATATATTTGAAAATTTTAATTTACTTTTTAGCTTATAGCAATGCATCCTAAGATGGGTCCAAATTAAAATCAGTTGACTTTGGTGTTAAGAGTAGCAAAAAGAAGAAAAAAAACATTTCTGGTGGGTCAAAAAACACATTCTTGATACTTGGAATATGAATACAATAAGTCACTTAATGAAGAAACACCATTGCATATACACAATTTGTTAACAAAGATCATGCCTTGCCTTCCACTTAAATTACCACAAATACAAATTAATGTGACAATCGCGAGCAGGATATAAACCATACGCACAAATCCATACCCCGGGAAAATTTGGCATTAAGAAAATGGGAGCAGAGTATGCCATTTCAACAATCCTACTCAACTCTCCATATTCTGTTTCAAATTACAAATGAAAACGTGACTTCAAATGAGCCGTCTGGAATAAGAGTCCAATTTTTTCCATGGTACCTCACAATGACCCGGGAAATATTAGGAACACAATTATATCCTTGGAGTGAAATAGTTAATATGCTGTCCATTTCTAAAGTCATATAATACATGAATATTAGGTGAGTTGGTGCCTTGAATATACCCAAATTGCTATGACTTGACAAATAGGTGGCTTTGAACAAAAATCATCCTTCAACGGTCTACTCAAGATACGGAGAGAGAGCTGTAAAAACTTCCTGATATACAGGCTTCTTGAAATCCACTGCCTGCAGTGAGAAATATGAGAAAACGTTAAATTTGACTGTCACAGGAAAAGACCAAATAAGTAGTTTCAAAAGCCTTCGAGATTAGAGAAGTGAACTGACAAGATTGATTATTTCTTCTGGTGACCTCCATGACCATTCCCCAAATTCAGCCTTCTCAGTCCCATCCCCCAAAAGATTGATTTCTTCATCCTTTCCGGTGAATTTAAAAAGAAACCTAAAGTTTTGCACATTTCAGTGGCAGATATAAGCTGAGATACACTAAAAAGGAAAACAAAGCACATTGTGATACGTAAAAAGTATATTAGTTTAGAAACTAACAGGATTTTTTGGGGATTGGGGGTGTATGTGAGAGTGTTGGGGGCATGGGGGGATGTATGGCAGATATTACATAATTACTAATAATTAATAAAATCTATTTTCAAAAACAAGAGTATTGTAGTCCCCTTGTTACTGCTATGAGTATGCTGCAGTTAGAAAACAAAACAGTATCAAGATTAAAAATTTATGACTCTCTCCTATGATTTCTTTTATATATGCATTGATTAGACTCCCTATTGTAGGAAATTGATAGCTCTGAATCCATTACTTGCTGAATTCACTATTCAAGTTTGTTTGGATATTCTTTCAGATATCAGTAACCTTAATTCTCTCACGCTCTAGAAAGGGTGCTCTTTCTTGTACCATTAGTCTTCCTTCTCTCATGCTTTAGCAATTGCTCACCCTAGAACACTAACATAACATGTATCCATGTTGGGCCAAGTAGTCCGTAGTCATAAAGATGTAGAAATCAACAATCCCTTTCTCTCAATAAGTAGATATATCTTGTTTAGTATAGTAAGAGCCAATGCAAGAACAGAGTGTAATGTTGATGGTAGAGGGCCACTGTCACCAAAAGCAACTAGTCACAATTTTGTGCTTTATATATAGCTTTACAAATTGTAAAACATCTATAAGGCAATGGCTCATACTGTACAATATTTTTGGTCAACAGTTCACAAAAGGAGAAAATGTACCCCACTTGAACAAACTACAAAGCTGCAGTTTCTATCAAGAATGTAAAATATATCACGTCTATGAGGAAATGAAGAAGCAGATGCACACACCATTTTTGTGCTTGACCTATCCAGTCTGAACCCCATTGATGCCTAAGTTTCTCCCTGACGTCTGGTGGAAAATCATATGTCAACCAATGTGGCACCTGCGGAAGGAATCCTCTATAAGGGACAGCTCAATAATGCACATTTTGAAAAACCACAGTTTCAAACGAAGGATCTGGAAAGGATCCAGACTCTAATTAAACAAAACAGGGAGCTAACTCACAAAATATCTAACTTACCAAACAAAAGCTGTCAATAGAAAATTTGGTTGTCGTTACAATATTTGTTGTTATTAACAAATTCAGCAAGCAAAAGATCCAAATAGATTTCTCTTTCTGTCACCCATATCTAAAGCTGGGGGTAAAAACAAAGCATGCAATTTCTTTAAACTCCCATGTCACAGAAATTCTTTTTGTAGACAATTTCCATTGGTTTCTATACCCCCACTTGAGAACAAATAAAAAAATATATCCACACCCTGTCCCAAAACCCCAATAGTGGTTTGCTCTTTGCTTAAACTTTGCATTTATGTCTAAACGGAAATGGTGATTAAAGTAACTTAAAACTCGAAAAAGATGCTGGCTTTAGTTTTTCGAGAACTTGCAAATACACAGCATTACGTATAAATCATGAATACAGTTTTGCATTAATGTGTTTTACAAATCAACATCTTTGATGCACTACAGAGTTACCGGAGGTTCTAATCTTTTGCATGTATCACCACAATTACCCTCCCTGGCTAGTCCTCTAAGTACATTATCACATCATCTCCACATTCCTCGGAATCTCACCACCTAGCTCATTCCACTTCACCGCCTCTTCTTTTGTTGTGGCCCCTCAAGGTCCATTGTAAATTTGTAATCCTACACCTCAACCAACCGTCACAATTCCATTTTAATACCAGCCCACATTTTCCTAAAAAGTTCCAGTTTACATTCCGGGGCTTCTTGCTTGACATCTTTTAATAATTAATATGCACATATGAACTCATCCACATACAGTTACAAGGAAGAGTAGGGCAACCACAGGATTTACTTGCTATGAGTGGACAAAGTGTAGAAAATATATTCTCAAATTATGCTAATTTGCAATTCTGCAGCCAATACAATGTTTGCATTGAGAAGAAGCCCTAGTTAAATTATCAATCCCCTTTATTCAGTAAGCCCTCATTCATTTCTTTTGAAACCTATAATGGTAAAACTTAATCCAACAAATAGTAATGCTACAAGTCAACTTCACTTCCATACCTCGGCAATAATATCAGCTGAACTAACTCCCGTTTCTTCTCTTAATTCTCTGATAGCAGCACTTCTCGGATCCTCGTTCCCGTCAATTCCACCCTATAAAATTATACACTTTATAAAAACTAATACATACACGTGGATGAATATAGGTTGAAGAAAATATATCATGTTACTTCAGGATCCCACAAACTCTGCAAGAGCTTTGAATAATGAATCAAAATATTCCAATAGCTGGCGGCTGAAGAACAAATTTCTTATTTCACATCTCACATTAAGATTTAAGTGCAGGACAAGTAAATGAAAATTCCTTCACATCTAATAACACAATTCTGAAGAGTTTTTTAAATATTACGTCAGTTTAATATAAAACTGTAATTGCCAGATACTAATAACATATCTGTTTACATGAAATCTAATACCAAATATAAAACATCCATTTGGAGTACCAGATAATCTTACCTGAGGCATTTGCCAAGAGTCTGGTATATCAAGTCTTGAAGCTGCAAAAATCTAAAACAAACAATAGAATTAACGACCCTAAATCTAATACAGCCCAATTATAATAACTATAACATGTATTTATACACACACACACACACACACACACACACACACACACACACACAGAGACACAGAGAGAGAGAGAGAGACCTTTTTAGAGGGGCTCATGAGGCAAATTCCGACATTTTTTCTGTAACCTTGAGGAGGGTTTTCCATGGATGATGGCGATGATAGTGAATAAAATGTAACTCCCCCAACCTTGTGGTGAAGGAGTGGTGGGGTAGTAAATTTGTGGTATTTTGGATGGCAAAATGGGAAGGAGAGAATATTTGTGTTGGCGGAGTTTCTACGCAGCAATGAAAGGGAGAATGGGGAATGAAACTGGATGAAGCATCGGGCCATCACACTGGTAATGGGATTGTCTTTCCGAATTTGCCTAAGTGCCCCTCTCTTGCCATGGTGTTGAACTTTGGCAAATTTGCATTAGAGGTCCCTATTTTGTAGTGTTGTAGCAAGTTAGTGTCCAATGTTTTCTTTAGTGTTTACGTTCATGTTTGGCCAAATTTAAATTACAATTTCAACAGGTAATTAGCACGTTTAGTCCCTATTCTTTAGGTCTATTGCGCAAATCGTCCATATCGTTTGAACTTTAGAATTTTGGTCCTTAAACATCTATTCTTTACGCAAATCGTCCATACCGTCCAAATCTATCAATTTTTTCTGTTAAATCTTTGCGCAAAAGGTCCCTATAGTGCACTCACTTAATTTTTTAAGGGCAATTTTATCAAATCATAAATTTCACTGTTCCTCTACCACTACCAAACCCACACTTCTAACACCCTAACCAGCCACCACCTCACTTTTCACACTTGTCCAATCTAATCTACAATTTCAAAAATGAAGATCTGATAACTCGATCCACCAAGAGTAGCACATTCAAGTTTACAAAAACAAGACAATTATTCAATAATTAAGTAAAATTTAGGCAATTTAAGTTTACTATATACATTACATATACAAGCAATATGAATTTAAAGTACAAATAACAAATAGATACAGAAAGATAATGGAGGAGGTGGAGGAGACAACGGTGGCAGAAGGCAATTTTGTCTTGCAAGATGGCAACAACTCCCACAAATATCAACCCAATTTCCTTCCCCTCGTTAAGTTTCTTCGTCTTCGTCGGTGTCAAATTTTTAAGTGAATCCTAGTGATTGTGATCCCTATGCTCCGAGGTTGAATTCTTTGGAGGAGGCAGTCGAAGGCGTTTCTTTGGAGAGGGCATAGGAGGGCGAGGGGTAGGTTGAGGAAGCCACAGATAATCAGATGGAGGCGGTGGAGCAGGCAGCAACGGAGTTGGTGGAGGTGGAGTGAATGGAGGTGGTGGAGGAGACAATGGCGGCAGCCGCGGAGGATGTAAAATGTGTGACAGTTGAGGGTTTTACAGTACTCAAGTTTAAGAAAATGATTTGAATCTTGGCCTCGGCAATTAGAGCTTCTAGGTGAAGATCTTGGTTCCCTAGAATCCAAGAAAAAGAACCAGTGGGCCTGGTCCGAAAATGTTGATTTCTAGTTGAAAGGTATGATTTTACAGTACTCAAGTTTAAGAAAATGCATCTGTAATTTAGGCGGTGATGGTGGTGGCTAGTTAGGGTGTTAGAAGTGTGGGTTTCTTGGTGGTAGTGGTGAATGAATAGTGAAATTTATGATTTAACGAAATTGTTTTTAAAAAATTGAGGGAGTGCACTATAGGGACCTTTTGCGCAAAGATTTAACGGCAAAAATTGACAAATTTGAACGGTAAGGACGATTGGCGCAAAGAATTGGTGATTTAAATACCCAAATGCCAAAGTTCAAACGATATGGACGATTTGCACAATAGACCCAAAGGATAGGAACAAAACGTGCTAATTACCCCAATTTCAATTGGTCAAACATACTTTTCACCCAAACATGCATGCATATCTCTAACATTTCACTTTCATAGTAACCTAGTCTCCAGTTGACTGACTACACCAAAATTGTCTTAAAAAGATGGATGATTGTTATATATGCTTTGTTTGATTTTGTTTAAAAATATTGTTAAAATATTGAAGTCAAAGTCAACGATTAATTTGAACCACATATTTCACGGACCTTCAACTTTTATGAAATTTTCAATAATACATTTTATCAATTTTTATCAAAATTTACAAAAACTTTGGCACATTTTGAATTGTTAAGAGTGAATTTTATGTCCAGTAGTATTAACAAATTTATGGTATCATCAAGTAAAAGAGATTTCTTCACACTAAACAATAAATATTACAAATTTGAAAGGTTTGAGATCCAATTAACAAGAAAATTTGTTGAGAATCTAATACTCGAAGTGCTACAATATGTAAAAGCTTTAGAACATTTTAAGTATTTTGCATTTTTTAAAAGTTTATTCAAGTAAAATTGAATAGTTCATAAAAGTAACACAATAAATTACAGGATAACAATAGAGTGGGGTTGGGGTTGGGGTTGGGGTTGTCTTTACCATTCTAGTCCTGTCGGAAATTTTTTGGAGGAGGGCCGGAAATTTAAAATATCCTAATTTATTGTCCCGTTTAATTAATTAATTAATTTTTAATGTTATTTTATATATTTTAAATATAATTAAAAATTTAAAAACATAAAAATAAAAAATAAAAATCGAGACGGAGACCACGATCCCCTCATCGTTCCATTCAAAGCGTAACATATCAAGGATATATTGTCTTCAAAATTAACTTATTTTAACTTGAAATTTTTATTTAAAAAAAAAAAAAAAAAGCCAAATTGTGTCATAACCTCAACAAATGAAATGGGGTCTTAATCTAATGCCCACCTTGGGCATTAGATCATCCTTGCAAATGAATGGGCAAATGAATATATAATGCAAGCAAAAATTGCTTAACTTCTCTTGTGCCACATATATTCATATTCTTAAACATGAAGAGTTCCTTATTCCTCACGAAAATGAACCGGCTGATCAGCCTGCAAATGGACAAGCTATTGCCACGTGGCCCTCCACCAAGCCTCACGACCCTTCCTCCATTTCTCGTCCTTTACTCCTCTTCTGCATGTCACCGTGTCCCACATTCTCACTCTCTCACAACAACCAGAACCACTATTTCATCGCTAATCGGGCACAAAATATCTGAATCCATCATGAAAAATTACCCACAAGGTGCATCCCATTTGTTAATTTTATCTGGGTTTTGATTTTTATTCAATTTCTGATTACTTTTGATTACTTATTTCTCAAGTTGTTTTTGTGAACTGGGATTTGGGCAATGAATTATAACGTGGTAAATTCAATTGTATTTGTGTTTGTGTGTTTGTTATTTCTTGGGGTCGTTGGTGAAGATACTCAAGATTCGATAAAAGAACAGCAGAAGGAAGGGTACTGCAAGGAAGCTTGCGAGTACAATGAATCAAAACATGTAGCTGATGATATACTCCCTCATATTCTCAACCTGTGAGTGCTGTCTTTCTTTAGGTATTTTTAGCTTCTGAAATCTTATGCTATGTCCCATAATTTACTAATAATTTGTACTAACAAAAATTCCTTCAAAATTCATGGTACACAAGAGTCTATGACGATGGAAAAATAAATTAATAAAACTTGTTGCTTAGAATGTGTTTCTTTATATCTCAATAACTGCCCGTAGTACTGATAAACTTGATGTGAAGTTGCGAAGTTGTGCTATGGTTTGATAGATTCAGGAGGAGTGAAAGGAGTTTTCTGGTGTGCATTCATGGGTTTATTGTGTAATTGATTGAGGATATCATGTACAGATGATAGAATTTTTACTGTTTTCAATATGTTATGTCACAAAGAATCTAAGACCCGATGGTCATAATAACATATCAAATATCAAAAACAGGAAAAGAAAATACATAATTAAAAATCTATTCATTATTAACAGTGAAAAGGGTCACCAAATAATATCTTTTTCCCAAACACAACTTATTCGTAAGCAAAATGCTTATAAAGTTCTTAATTTAAAAGAAAGTTTAAAGAAAAACTCTTAAATTAATTTCTCCACCACGGGCAAAGTCTATACTCCAATCTCCACATATTCTAGTTAGGGAAAAATATAAAGGTGAGAAAAATCTCAATAAGCAAATACGTGTTTGTAACTTACTTATTAAACAACTTTATGGAATTATAAAGCTTGTATAAAGGAGACACACACAAAAAAAAAAATTATACCAAATTTAGATGGTATTAGTTTTTCGTGCGTAGCGCTACTAGAAATCCGATTCACTCTTGAACAAACAAATGGACCCATAAATAATATTCCAAAACTGAAGAATAATAAGCATGTATATACTTACCGTTGTTTGAATAATTAAGGAAATCGAAGAAATATTACATGTTTGACTTTCACCCCAATATTTCTTGAACCGTGTGCATATATATATATATATATATATATATATAGGGGCGTGTAGTATGAAATGTTGTGTTTATGTGTGTGTGTGTGTGTGTATGCGTGAGTGAGAGAGAGAGAGAGAGAGAGAGATTGTCATTACTTTCATAGAGATGAAGTTATTTATCACCTCTATAGGACACTTAGTCCTTACTTGAAATAGTTTATGGAGGAGATTGAACAAAAGTTAGAATACCAGATACCCTCACCATGTTAATGGCGCACGGAATAGTTCCCAAGCGAGAGGCTAGTAGGAGAGAGTTCGTGGTTGTTACAGTTAGTAGTCCAAGAATTCTCAGACTATAAATTTTTTCCTTTTAAATTATGGATTAACTGCTAGTTGTACATTTTCTCTCAACTTCGCAGCTATGCCTCCCGTGCAACACCTAAAGATTTTGACATTTATGCTCCACATGCAACCTTTGAAGACCCCCTTATGTGCGCACACGGGTATGATTCACTATAAAACTATGTCCATTTAGTTACACGATTCTTTATATCATATGGAGTAGAGTGGTTCTTGAGATGATATTCTGTAGGAAATAGGAATGTTATCCATTAATAGCAATGCTATTCAAGCTATTTACCATTGACTAATCACTAATATCCGATTTCGAAGTCTGAAAGTTGGCTGTTGAACTTTATTCTTACTTTGTAACTGTGTAATTATAATCAAATAGGCGGAACTATGAGAATGGTGAATGCCTCGTCTGAATATGTGGTTTCCTATCCTACTTTTTCTGATGTCAAGGAGATCTATTTACTTTCTAGAGCCAGTCCTTATACTAGACAGTCCTAAACTTTTATTATAATTAGCTAGTACTGTGATATTTGGTTACAACGGCTCTTATCTGCATTTTTTGTTGCTTGCAGGGTAAAACAAATCAAATCGTCATTCTATTCACTTTCTAAGGTTACTTCAAATTTGATTTTGTAATCCATCCATCTTCTTTTCTTTTTTTTTCATTTTTGAACTAAGCCAGCTACATATAATTTCCATGCACTATTCTGTCTCAAGGTGTTTTCAAATGCACAACATGGTTTTGAGCTAAAGTTAGTGTATTTCCATGAATATGACTGAATTTGAGGGTCGTGTGACTTCTCTTCATAGTTAGTTTCAGCATATGGTCTCGTAATATATGATTGTATGTGATTTTACGCGATTTACTTTGCCTTTATCTTCCAAATTTACACGTAAATTTACTTTAATGACTACGATTTCCTGCTTCGGTACCTTCATTGAGTTACCATTTAATATGAGATAGTTTCATGTTTTTAACAAAAAGAAAGCTGTACATCATAATTAAAGCCGCGTTTCATTTAATAATTTCAGGCCTTCAGTGAATCAAGAATTGTGGAGTACAGTATCAAAGAAAATGCAATTTCACCTGGAAAGGAGGAGGTCAAAATCTACTTATCGTTTAAGTATTAATTTTCTTTAAATGATAGCAATCCATTTCACATTTTTGTCTGGACTATGTTTCCTTAATTTTATTTTATTGTTTTATTTGAACTTCGACTCCAGATCTTGATTGACAACAAACAATATTACAAGTTTATGGGGAAAGACATAAATATGATATCACTCATCAAGCTGTACATAGTGGATGGGAAGATTGTTCGTCACGAGGATTGGTATGCATAATCCCTTACTAGCGTGTTCATGTTGCATTTAGTTAGGAAATCTTCGTTTACAATATATTCTTCTGGAGATAAATTATTTGAAATCACAAGGTTAAGAAACTATTTCCTTGCTCAATTTTGTTTCTATTAATTATAAAATTCACAAAGATGGATCAGTTACACAGGATATTAAAGAAACTACTGCTGTTTTTTGATTGTTAAAGAATGTTTCTGAACTTTCTCCATGGTAAATCTAGCAATCACCCGAATGGAGTGGCGAAAAAAGATTCATATAGTCGACCCTGAATTTATTGAGAACATACGCTTAGTTTATTGTTTTTGTTTCTAAACTTTCTCCATCTTTTGTTCAATATTTGCTTGAACTGTGTACAGGTGGGATAAGAAACCCTTATGGAATAGAGATACAGTTAAGTTGCCCGTTGCTGGCCGAATCGTGGAGATGACACGCCGAGCATCCATGTGGGCAACTCATGCTATTATGAGGTTTGGCAAGGACCCGACCGTGTAAAATTATCCGGCAGACAGGGGCATACTTATCTGTTATTCCATACGAATTCTAGTGGCTTATTCTGTTCTGTTTGGCACCTTCTTGTGATTGTCTTTGTTGGTGA
Organism: Forsythia suspensa; assembly: GCA_023638005.1. NCBI lineage: Eukaryota > Viridiplantae > Streptophyta > Magnoliopsida > Lamiales > Oleaceae > Forsythia > Forsythia suspensa. Next base: position 35,967,602 of record CM042666.1, read on the forward strand.
TCTTTCACAAAAAGTGTCTAAATCAGATACTAAAAGGACATAGGTTTCAGATTACATGTTATTATATGCTGAGAAGCCCAAATATATTTTCAAAAATTCTCCATCTTTCAGGCAATATTATATGGTGTCCAGATGAATGTCTTACAGCCATGAAGATGTTTTAGGGCATGTTTGGCATGTAATATATAAATAGAAATGAATGGTATAATATACGGTGTAGAATCCATCTTATGGAACTAGCTATCGAAGTGCTAAAACTTTGAGACTTGTTCTTCTGTTCCCTAGATTTCGAGGGAGGGAAAATTGCAGCGTTGATTCTCTACCTATGCCCTTTGTATCAAATTGGTTGTCAAAATTTCGCCGTAAACAAATGTTATTGTTGCACAAGTTGTCTTTACTTGGATGGAAGTTGTCCGTTTAACTATTAAAATGTTATTTTTTTTAAAAAAAAAATACTAATTATACTTTTTATTTATAAAGGAAAAGATAAAAATAAAAGAATAGGAATATATGAAGAGTGATTTCCTACTCCTAAATGAATAATTGTTATATTATTCTACATCCAATGTAAGACTTTGCACATTGGATGAATTTAATCAATGTCTGAAGTCTTGCGCGTTGGATATAAATGAATATAACAATTCTTGCTAAAAATAGGAAATCACTTCTCAGAAATCTATTGCAACTTAAGTGTTTAATATATTGTATATGTTTTGTTTTGATCGCAGTTGACTTTTGTGGTAAGGTTAGTCACCGTCCCTAGTTTTGGGTTTGAGGGCAAGAGCTCTTGAGGCAAAAAATTTCTAAGTGTTATAGGAAAATCGCATGCATATTAGGTAATTTGAATATTTTTTTCATATATAAAATGTACTAGAGCGAGTCTTTAAACCAAATTGTTTAAGTGTTATAGAAAAATCACATGTGTATTAGATCGTTCGAATATTTTTTTATTTATAAAAGGTACTAGAGGGAGTCTTTTTTCAAATTGAAGAGAGTAACATTAGAAAATATTATAATCCTTCTTCTTTTCAATATAGTGAAATAGTGGATTTAATTGTTATGTTGAGATTGAACTATGGGATAATTAGCTCATATACCCTCTTTTTTATAAAAAGTTGATATATACCCTCTTTTTTAAATTTTTTATTTTTACCCACATCTAAATAATATTTATGAAAAATACATTCTTCTCTATTATATAATTTCTTTTAAAAATATTTATTTATTTCATAGTAGTGTACATACTTTATATAATATTTACTTTAGTCCTTCTATTTTTAATTATATTTCAATTAAGTCCTTCAAAATTACATCTTAAGTCCTTAATCTTTTATATATTTACACTTTGGTCCCCAAATTTTCAATTATCTTTCAATTAAGTCCTCCAAAAATTGCATCTTAGGTCCTTCAATTTTTTAAATATTTACACTTTAGTCCTCAAATTTTCAATTATCTTTCAGTTAAGTCCTCCAAAAATTGCATCTTAGGTCCTTCAATTTTTACATCCTTACACTTTGATCCCCAAAATTTTCAATTATTTTCAATTTTTATTCTTACCCACGTCTAAATAATATTTATGAAAAATACATTTCTTCTTTATCATATAAACTCTTTTAAAAATATTTATTTATTGCATAGTAGTGTATGTACTTTATATAATATTTATTTTAGTCCTTATATTTTCAATTATATTAAAATTAAGTCCTTCAAAAATTACATCTTAGGTCCTTCATCTTTTACATCTTTACACTTTGGTCCCTAAATTTTTAATTATCTTTCAGTTCAGTCCTCCAAAAATTGCATCTTAGGTCCTTCAACTTTTTACATCTTTACACTTTGATCCCCAAATTTTCAAATATCTCTCAGTTAAGTCCTCCAAAAATTGCAACTTAGGTCCTTCAATTTTTTTACATCCTTACACTTTGATCCCCAAATTTTCAATTATTTTCAATTTTTTATTCTTACCCACGTCTAAATAATATTTATGAAAAATACATTTCTTCTCTATTATATAAACTCTTTTAAAAATATTTATTTATTACATAGTAGTCTATGTACTTTATATAATATTCACTTTAGTCCTTATATTTTTAATTATATTTCAATTAAGTCCTTCAAAATTGTATATTAGGTCCTTAATCTTTACATCTTTACACTTTGGTCCTCAAATTTTTAATTATCTTTCGCTAAAGTTTTCTAAAATTGCATCTTAGGTCTTTCAACTTTTTACATCCTTACACTTTGATCCCCAAATTTTCAATTATCTTTCGCTTAAATCTTCCAAAAATGCATCTTAGATGTGGTAACATATGTGTTATCCGTGTTAAATTGATTTTAATGAAATTGAGGAAGTAACATATAATAACAAATACGGTAACATATATATTACCAGCGTAAATATTGTTTTTAAAAATAAAAATTAGAAATATTTGATTTTACCAAACTAATGTATTTTTTAAAAATATTTACAAGGAGATAAATCATAAAATAGCATTTGTATTGAAAATGAGGAAGTAACATAAGGTAACACATGTGACTCATGTCAAATTAATTTTAATGAAATTGAGGAAGTAACATAGAATATAATTTGATTTTAGACCAAACTAATGTATTTTTTTAAAACATTTACAATGAGATAAATCATAAAATAGTAATTGTATTGAAAATGAGGAAGTAACATAGGGTAACATATGTGTTACCCATGTCAAATTGTTGATATTAAAATGAAAAATTAAATATATTATTTTTATTTAACATAATTAAGTAATTCAAAAAATTATAGAAGGATATAATTTGCTAAAATTGATTTTAATGAAATTGAGTAAGTAACATAGGTTAAGAAATATGGTAACATATATGTTACCCAGCGTAAAAGTATTATTTTCAAAAATAAAAATTGGAAATATTTGATTGTAGACGAAATTAATGTATTTTTTAAATACATTTACAAGAATCTAAATTATACAATAGTAATTTTATAGAAAATGAAGAAGTAACATAGGGTAACATATGTGTTACCCATGTCAAATTGTTGATATTAAAAGTAAATAAATTAAATATATTATTTTATTTATAATAATTCATATTTCGAAAAAATTATAGAAGGATATAATTTGCTAAAATTGATTTTTATGGAATTGAGGAAATAACATAAGTTAACAAATACGGTAACATATATATTACCCGCGTAAAAGTATTGTTTTCAAAAATGAAAATTAGAAATATTTGATTTTAGATGAAATTAATGTATTTTTTAAAAACATTTACAATAATATAAATGATAAAATAGTAATTGTATAGAAATTGAGGAAGTAGCATAGGGTAATGTGTTGTCCGTGTCAAATTGATTTTAATGAAATTGAGGGAGTAACATAGGTTAACAAATATGGTAACATATATGTTACCCACATAAAAGTATTGTTTTAAAAAATAAAAATTGGAAATATTTGATTTTGGACGAAACTAATGTATTTTTTAAAAAATATTTACAAAGAGATAAATCATAAAATAGCAATTGTATTGAAAATGAGGATGTAACATAGAGTAACAAATGTGGTAATATATGTGTTACCCGTGTTAAATTGATTTTAATGAAATTGATTGAGTAACATAGGTTAACAAATACGGTAACATATATATGTTACCCACGTAAAAATATTGTTTTTAAAAATAAAAATTGGAAATATTTGATTTTGGACCTAAACTAATGTATTTTTAAAAACATTTACAAGGAAATAAATCATAAAATAGCAATTGTAGTGAAAATGAGGAAGTAACATTGGGTAACACATGTGGTAACATATATGTTACCCGTGTCAAATTGATTTTAATGAAATTGAGAAAGTAACATAGGTTAACAAATATTGTAACATATATGTTACCCACATAAAAGTATTGTTTTCAAAATTAAAATTTGAAAATATTTGATTTTAGACTAAGCCAATGTAGTTTTTAAAAATATTTACGAGATAAATCATAAAATAACACTTGTATTGAAAATGAGGAAGTGACATAGGATAACACATGTGGTAACACATGTGTTATCCATGTCAAATTAATTTTGATGAAATTGAGAAAGTAATATAGGTTAACAAATACGGTAACATGTATGTTACACTCGTAAAAAGTATCTTGTTTCTATAAAATAAAATTTGAAAATATTTTATTTTTGACAAATTAATGTATTTTTTAAAGATATTTACAAGGAGATAAATCATAAAATTACAATTGTATTGAAAATAAGGAAGTAACATAGGGTAACACATGTGATAACACATGTGTTACCCGTGTCAAATCGATTTTAATGAAATTGAGGAAGTAACATATGTTAACAAATACAAGAATATGTATGTTACTCACGTAAAAGTATGGTTTTCAATAATAAAAATTTAGAAATATTTGATTTTAAACCAAATAAATGTAGTTTTAAAAAATATTTATAAGGAGATAAATCATAAAATAGCAATTGTATTGAAACGAGAAAGTAACCTATGTGGTAACACATGTGTTACCCTTGTCAAATTGATTTTAATGAAATTGAGGAAGTAGCATAGGTTAAGAAATACGGTAACATATATGTTACCACGTAAAGTTTTGTTTTCAAAATTAAAATTTAGAAATATTTGATTTTAGAACAAACTAATGTAGTTTTTAAAAAACATTTACAAGGAGATAAATCATAAAATAGCAATTGTATTGAAAATGAAGAAGTAACATAGGGTAACATATGTGGTAACATATGTGTTACCCGTGTCAAATTGATTTTAATGAAATTGAGGAAGTAACATATGTTAACAAATACGGTAACATATATGTTACCTACGTAAAATTATTGTTTTTAAAAATAAAAATTAGAAATATTTGATTTTAGACCAAACTAATGTATTTTTTAAAAATATTTATAAAGAGATAAATTATAAAATAGCAATTGTAGTGAAAATGAGGAAGTAATATAGGGTAACACATGTGGTAACATATGTGTTACCCGTGTCAAATTGATTTTAATGAAATTGAGGAAGTAACATAGGGTAACAAATTCAGTAACATATATGTTACTCGCGTAAAAGAAATATTTTTTGAAAAATAAAATTTTGAAATATTTGATTTTAGACCAAACTAATGTAGTTTTTGAAAAATATTTAAAAGGAGATAAATTATAAGATAGCAATTATAAAGTGTTTTTAAAATAAATACAAAGTATTGATTTTATTGCAAATGAGCAACTAACACATAGTGACATAACAATTTGATCTTCTCCACTCAATAGGAGATTTATTTAGCCCATCAATATTTGGAGGAACAAAATGTGTTTGATATTAAAAAGTCAAAACACTGTCAGTCAAATGGCAAAAATAATTTTTTTTTCACTAGGTGGAGGAGAATGTTCTCAAGAAACATATATGTTACTAATATAAAAATATTGTTTTTAAATAAAAATTGAAATATTGATTTTAAATGTAAAGAATGTATTTTTAAAAATTTATAAAAATAGAGAAATGATAAAATATTGATTTTAATGAAAAATAAAGAAGTAACATATAGTAACATATATGTTACCCGTGTAAAAAAAATTTTAAAACAAAAAAATTGAAATATTAATTTTAAAGAAAAATAATGTATTTTTTAAATAATTATAAACTATTGATTTTATTGCAAATGAGCAAGTAACACATAGTAATATATATGTTACTAGTATAAAAATATTTTTTTAAATGAAAATTTGAAATATTGATTTTAAATAAAAATAATGTATTTTTAAAAAATTTATAAAAATAGAGAAATGGTAAAATATTGATTTTAATGAAAAATGAGGAAGTAACATATATGTTACCCGTGTAAAAATGTTGTTTTAAAAAAATTGAAATTTTAATTTTAAAGAAATATGACTAATTTTTAAATAATTATAAAATATTGATTTTATTGCAAATGAGCAAGTAACACGTAGTAACATATATGTTACTAGTATAAAAATATTTTGTTAAAAAAAATTGAAAAATTGATTTTAAATGAAAATAATATATTTTTAAAATATTAATAAAATTAGAGAAATGGTAAAATATTGATTCTAATGAAATATGAAGAAGTAATATATATAGTAACATATATGTTACCTATGTAAAAAATATTGTTTTTCAATTAAAAATTAAAATATTAATTTTAAATGAAAATAACATATTTTTTAAAAAATAATAAAATGAGTAAATTATAAAGTATTAATTCAATGAAAATAATGAAATAACACATATGTTACTCGTAAAAAAATATTGTTTTTCAAATTAAAAAATAAAAATATTGATTTTATAAAAATATCAGTATTTTTAAACAATTATCAAAGAAAATAATTGTAAAATATGATTATAGTTATTATTATATTTAAAATAGTATACAAATATGATACAAATATGATAGTAGGTGGTGGTAACATCGTGTTAATTTGATTTAAATTAAAGTAACATATGTGTACCATAATTTAAAATAGTATATAAATATTTATTTTGTTCGTTTAGATGAAAATTGAGTGTAAAGTCAAAAAATTTAATTGAAAGTCACACTTATTTTGACTACTAAAATTACACTTATTTTGGCCCTAAAATCAAGGATTTGGAGGACCAAACTTTGAACATGTATAAAATTGAAGGACCTAAGATGCAAATTTTAGAGGACTTAACTGAAAGATAATTGAAAATTTAAGGACCAAAGTGTAAAGATATAAAAAGTTGAAGGACCTAAGATGCAATTTTTGAAGAACTTAACTGAAAGATAATTAAAAATTTGGGGACTAAAGTGTAAAGATGTAAAAGATTAAGGACCTAAGATGTAATTTTTGGATGACTTAATTAAAATATAATTAAAAATATAAGGACTCAAGTGAATATTATATAAAGTACATGAGACTACTATACAATAAATAAATGCCACATCATCATTCCACATTATAATATATTGTTTTTAATTAAATGAGGTATTTTTAAATCAAACCAAGAAAATAAAGTATTTTTGAATAATAAAAAAGAGGTATTTTTCAACTTTTTACAAAAAGTAGGGCTCTTGTCAACTTTGCCCTTGAACTATTCTAAGTAGGCCGACCCAAACCAAATTGCCAAACCGAAATCCAAAAAAATCTGAAAAAAAGAGCCCGAAACTGACCTGGTTAAAGAATATATATATATATATATATATATATATATATATATATATAAACCGACCCAACCCTAATTCTAAGTAGTGTATTTCTCTTGCTTTCATTTTATAATTTGTGTTATGTATTGCTCCCGAGACAGATTAATCATATAATCCCCAACATGGATCAAGCATTTGGAGGGGATGACATATTCTTTTCTTTTTCTTTTTCCTATGGTTTTTATTTTATTAATTACTTGTTAAGAGTTTGTTTGATTTCAACTCAAAATTTGTTAAAAATTAAAAGTCAATATCAACAATTAATTTTGACCACACATTTCATAAAATTTTACAATTTTTCAATTACACATTTCATCAACTTTTGTCAACTTTTTTTTTAAAAAAAATTAATTTTAATCAAAATCAAACACACCCTAAAATATAGTTTACCTATTTTACTCTTGTAGCAGTACACCACATGTTGTACATGCCATTTTAATTGTATTAATAACTATATATTAAAGTTTTATAATGTCAAGGATATTCAAAATAATGTAGTAAGAAGTTATATGGTGAGGTTGAATAGTTTCTAAATGAGAATTCTATTTTTCTTTTTAAGGGACTCGAGAAACACAATCAACCCACTGCTAGTTTCGGGCACAACTGGCTGGTTGACAAGCCGCTGCTAGTTTCTGGGCAAATTCTCCATTTTTCTAATGGAACTTAATCCCAGTCGATTTTCAAAACATTGGATAAAACCCAAGTTTCCTGCAGATATTCCAAGCTCAGGTGTTCATTCTTCCTGTAAAGAAAGCTTGATGGGATGGAGGGTGGATAGTTCAAATGCCACCAGAAAATTATCTGACACTACTGGATATTACTAAAGAAGAAATAAGCTAAAATCTTGTTAATGCTACTGTACAATCCTACCCACATTGCTTACCAAACAGATTCTGTGAAAATTAGAAACAGGCTAAGAGCAAGATATGCGATTAAATTGACATGAATGACATCTAATATTATTCTTCCTGCTGATTTAAGCAGAGCATTTGACCTTTTGAGTTATATAGCATGCAGCTACATGCCACATATAACATATCAGGTGCAAGACGTTCCGAAAAAGGCTTAAAGAAAATGAACGAAATTACAACCTTGTTTGACACCTCTAACAATACCACTTAAAAATATTGACAAACTGTCTAAAAGACCAAGCCTCATCAAGAGCTACGCAAGGTCGGATACATTTATTCAAAGTCGGTGTGCAGTGCAGATGATCCACTTCAGCTTTTTTCAGCCTATTCTTCAGCCTTCTGGTAAAGGAAATAAAATATGAGTATATCGAGAACAAAATACATAATTTGCAAGGTAATACCAAATCTAGTATTATGGAAAACCAATGCTAATCCGAACTACAAACAAATTATAGGAAACAGGAACTTCAATGATGAAGTAATCCAAAGTTCTTGAGATTTGTTTCAGATTCATGTGTGAAACAGGCATTCAGAAGTTTGGCAAACCCATGCCCCAACCCAGCCAAAGTCAGAAACGAAGTTCAGATATTAGTATTCATCAGTTAGTAATAAAATAAATGTTAAGCCTCTGAACTTGCATTCAATTCTCTAAGAACCAGTCAGACTAGTTAAGGGGCTTAGACCTGGCCAATGAGGGCTCCAGTATAATATGCACCAGGTGACTTTAAATTCAAGTTGGCTTATTTATCATCCTTTCGTTGGATTATTACAATTTGGCCCCAATGTTTAAAAAGACAAAAATAGGTACTAAGGCGGTTTTCATTTGTGGCGAGATGTAAGTCTCGAGGCGCTTTGAAGCGTGAGCCTCACCACAAACTAAAAAATTAGTCAAAAAACTATAAATTAATATAAAAATAATCTATTTCACCAATAAAGAGCGGAGCCTCAATTGAAATTTCTTAAGTAGACTATCAAAAAATGATTTGTTTGTCGATAATTTTTACTCATTTTGCAATAAAAAATCTTAAACTAATAAAATTTAGAAGGTGCTCTCATTATCATCATCACTATTAGTAGCATCTTCCATAGAATCATCGTCATATTTAATTCTCCTATCATCTTCTTCATCTTCACTGGTAATTTCTATTCAATCTTCTTCCTTATCCACTAATTGCAAAGAAGGTGCCTAGTTGACGTGGATGATGGTAGATATTTTTGTGTTTTTTATTTGTAAAGAGGGCCCAAATATTTGTTTTTATATTTTATATTTTTGAGTCCAAATTTTTACTTTTGTTTAAGTTAAGCAAAAGGGGCCAAATTAAAAGCCCAATTAAAAATTCAATTTTTAAAAAATTAAATAACAAATTTTCAGTGACATCACGCCTCACGTCGTCAGGCGTACGCCTCACAGAATGAGGCGCCTAAACCTAAAAAATTGAGCCTCAAGCACTATGACTGCGCCTCATTTCCGACTTTTTAAACCATGTTTGGCCCCTGCCCTTTTCCAAAAGCATTGGCACAAAGATAGTAATATAAAACACTCTATCCCTAATTTATTCGTCGAATGTAAACTGTGAAGGTTTTGGCTCTCTTTTGGAAGCTCCCTAAATTGGAGTTATCCAAGCTCCCATTAATAGTGAGACTTGATTTTCTGATTCATTAACTATCATTGGCACACCCCATCCTTAACGGCTTGAATGAGAGAAGTGATCAACCATTTAAACTAAGAATGATTGAATTAAGATTAATTTACAAAAAAGATAGCGTACCTTTGTCCATTGAATTCTGAGAGACAAAGTAATTGCAAAGCAATTGTACAAGAAACTCGTTTCTCTCCCTTACCCTAACTTTATTAGGTACCATACTAATAGAATTCTATATGCTCTTCTGAATTCCTATTGACGCATCAAAACACTATACTTGTAGAGAATTGTAGAAAGGGAAAGGGGTAGAGAAAGAAGAAAGGAAGAGACGAAGATGGGGAGAGAGAGAGAGAGAAAGAGAAATAGAAGAAGGAAGAGAGGCTCGAGAAAGAGGGAGAAAAATATGTTTATTCAAATCAATCAGGTTTGCCTAATACAAAACATTAACCCTCTTCAAATAGAGTTTTAGCTTAACCTAATTTGAGTAGGAAACAATTAAGGAAATAAAATAAACGACAAGAAAATCCCTCATAAAAAGAGTATAATCCCTTTTCCAAAATTTAGCATTCATTCTTGGTAAGTCTTCAACGGAATATCTTATGATCTCCATCATTTTCCAAGAGGGGCGATATTTCTTCCCGACCAAATATTGAAGTTGAGCTCTTGATGACAACCTAGTGTACGTATTTGAAATAAAGATCACCCCCTTGGAAATGATGTTTTAGTCTGTCTCGCTGGAGTCTCTCTCAACCGAGGAGAATAATGAAGATTCTTAAAGATATGATATTGAATACTTGCCACATTTAGGTTACTTTTCTTTTGGTTTATTGTAATTTTCGATTTTGACTCAGTTTATCTTTTATTTCCTTGGCTAGTTTTTTACTTATATTAGACTATGTAAAACCCTATACAAAGAGGGTTAATACGATGTATTAGACAAACTTTAATATTGAATACAAATCACAATTTTCTATCTAACTAGCTTCTCTCTCTCTATTCCTCCTCCCCACTCCTCTCCTTTTGTTGTAGAAAATATTAATTGCAAGTGCACAATATCGCAAACAAGTAATAAAGTGTACCTACTGAGTTCGAATTATCATTCCCACGAAGACTATTTTATTTAGATATTAAATCAATTAATCACAATTTTAATCTATCGAAAACAATTTGAAATAAGTTGATTTGAAGATCCTAATCCTAATCTAATTAAGACACTTCGAAATAAGTTCATTAAAAAATTTAAGCTATAACTATTAATTCTAGAAAACAGTGTGAATGCAAATGTCAATAATTTATCGAGTATAATTATTAAAAGATTTGGATTCACGAATTCACCATAGTTATGATCTCTGAATTCTCTTCTCAAGATTCATTCCTAATATTATATTCGGTCGAATTCACGAATTTAACTTAATTTACCTCTCTTAAGTTCAAATTAGTCGTATATAATTAAGTCAACTCCTTATATCTCTATGTGAAGTCAGAATAATCCTTCACTAGATGTATTAAATCTTCTAAGAATTCAATTCAAGACCCCAACAATAACAAAAGCGTATCTCTACTTTTTATCCAATTGCCGAATTTTACTACGTCGTCTAGATTAATAACTTACCTCTCGATTTGTTACAATCCATAATTCAATAAAATAATGGCCAATTATTTCAAACATTAAGAGAAGAAGTAAAATCAATAGGTAATTAATTTATAATCAAAACTTGAGAGTTGAAATTAAAAAGTTTAAATTAAGTTATATCGTTCATCTAAAATATTAATTTAACTATTCATAATTCGAGAGAAGAAAATACAAAAAGTTTGAAATACATAATTGGATCTAAATAAAGAAGGAGAAAAAGTTGAATATTTTGCACTAAGAATTCGTCGTCTTCACGTCCCAATTTTCAAAATCTTGGTCGTTTTTCCTCTCTCCTTTTGTTGTGTATTCTTTTATCTCTGATTCATCAACCTCATTTTGACTTAGATTAGGTCTTTATATAGTCTTCATCCTCTCCGACTCGTTTTAATTCCAAAAGGACTCAAACACCCCTCAATTGACTTTTAAAAAATTCACAAATTGACCTATGTGGGCCGCGGTCGGGCCGCGGCTACTGGTTGATTGTTGTTTGCCACGTAGTTTACAAACCGTGGTTCACAGCAACCATTGGTTGTAGTTTGGTCCTTCCACTTTCAATGTTATGCACTTTAGTCCTTGGATTCTTCTTTTATTTCAATTTCGTCCTCTTATATTTACAACCCTTCAACTTTTGAATGTTTTCAAGTTAGTCCCCATTTATTTTGCTTTGTTTTTTCCAATTCGATTCGAACTCAGGTTTCGACCTAAAGCAATCAAATCAACACACAATTAAGTAATAATTCACTTAAGAGTACATACAATTGTCCACTTTTGATAGTCCAGATAAGTATAAAATAACACTTATCACCTTCTCCTCCCGAATCTCTCCATATCTTATCTTTATTCTTCTTCTCCTTCTTCTATTTCTCTCTCCGCTCTCCCTTCTCCTCCTTTCTCTTCTCTTACAGTTATACAGTTTGTTTAGTGTGCACTACATCACCCATAAATATAGAGAACCCATCAAATGACGCACATAATTCCATTACTCAATTAACATGGAAAAGGGAGATAAAATAGTTTCTTGTATAGCTTAGCAATTACTCTCTCTCAGAATTCAATTGACAAAGGTATGTTCTCTTTGTTCTAAATTAATCTGCGAACAGTCATAAAGTTCTTGGATTATTAATTACGCAAGGATTAGCATTGGCAAAAGCAAGCAATGCGTACACTTAATTAAATTTGATTCCTTTCAGTTAGAGGATACCCGGTGGCTACTAACGTTGACTGTATAACCCTATACAAAGAGGGTTAATACGATGTATTAAATGACGATTCCTAAATCATCTAACCCCAAATCCACAAACCAGGTGGATATAGACAAATAAATAAATTCATTTACCAATGGCTACCCTATATTCACGCAAAAGTTCTTTGATATGGATGTTAACTTGGCTAGAGCCATGTTTAGTGCAGTAGGGTTAAATGACCCCACTGTACTAAGATTCTAAGAAAAATTAGTAAAATGTGTTATTTAAAACAAATATCTACACATCTGTTCAGAAATTTATTTGATCCCAGTAGTTGCTTCCAAAATCCTTAAGAACTGGGGTCCATTCTGTACTTCACTAAGAGAGGGAGAAGTTCTCATAACTGTTCCATTGAAGAAAAAACTGCGAGCAAGCAGACCCACCAATGGTCATGTACAGATGGTCCCACACATTCTCATTCTTTTATGGTAACATAGCGCTTCTACACAGTAGATTTTTCAAAATATGCAAAACCAATTACAATTATTGTTTATTAGCTACTTCTGTAGTTTTAAAATCCCTTTTCATGAAATCCCTAATCCCTCTGCTTAATTTTAAACAGATAGGTTGACTCTTTTCCTGGTTAATTGGACAGGCTTTGGGAACTAAACCTCAAATTCATTTATTTAACAAAAAGAAACTCGGCCCATACGATCATTTTGAAAGAGTAAGATTACTCTTTGTTCAATTCATTAAAACTGGTAAAACTGTTGCACACTTATTTTGGAAAATTTCCAATCCACTGTTATTTTGCATAAATTTGAAAGAACAGAACCTATATTGATGTTTAATTTCATAATTTTTTAGTATGATTTCAGGTGCTCCCACTGGATGATAGTGGGGGTTATCATGAAGAATGCTCCCTGATTCCTTCACAATACAATCATTTTGTACACAAAATAGTACTCTGAAACCAAGGGAGGGTAATGAACAACAATAATACGGTTTCAGTTGACATTCATAGGGCAGCCTGAACTGTATGGTCAAAAAGTATTTATCCTGCTAACTTGGTTAAATAGATAAAACTGATTTATCAAAAATTAGAAGCTCTCATTTTGTTCAGATGCTGATAAACCAAGTAACATCATCCCACTACAACCTACCTATTTATTATTGGAACAAGGACAAATATGGAGAAGTTACTAATATCCCATGACCCGTCATGGGTGTGCAAGGAAGTATAAACAGCACTACAAAAATTTCAATTCTTACGTCATATTTGAATTCATAAGAGTGTTGCCATCAAAACAGACCAGGTTATAAGAGAGACAGCTTGACCAAATTAACATGGACTATTGAGTTCGCTAGACCCTAGATGCATTGATCTTTTGATAAATGTAGCAATGAATTAAATGGATGACCATAAAGTACCACAAATTTATCGAATTAAAGCTTAGCTTGTTTGTTTTGTATATACATCAGGTTTCACTAAGGTGCAAAGATCTCATGCAAGATAACAAATCATATACTATATAATTTCCATATGCAGCTCCCCAGACTAGCATTCATCCAGATTTTTCTAAAATTTGGAAAATGTCAGAAAAAACTCTACAATGTTGCTCTATCAAAACTTAAACATTCAATAAAAAAATCAGATCAAACATGATACCAAAGAGAAAAAAAAGAAATAGGTGTTATAATAAGAGAATTAAGTAATGAATCTAGAAAATACACACCTTGTCAGATTTATCCTTCTCAGCTTTCTCTTGCTCCGTCTTTTTCTTCATCTTCTCCGCCCTCTCGCGCTCCATTTTCTTCACCGTCACAAAAAATCCAGTATCAATATTCATTCTAAAGAAAGTTAAAAAATAATAGATTTCAAAAACATAAACCAATAGTAGAAAACCTGAACGTAGACGGTTTCTTTAGCACGCTCTTCTTCACTGAGAATACGGCCTGTGCCATCGCTCGAGTAGCGAAGGCCCGATGCCGATGATTGCCAGTTACCTTCCGTCAAACGACGCGCTCCAATGCGAGAAACGACAGATCTCATTCTCATTGCCATTTGTTCCTTTCCTTGGTGGCACCACAATTGCAAGAGTAACAGTTTGATTCCTTAGTTAACCCATAGTCCCAACTGCCCTATTCCAGTTTATATACAGGAATTTAGTGCAAAACTAATTTGTAACATTTGGTTTTTGGGACATACATTTCTAATCTTTGTGTTTTCATGTATAGATAGTGATTTTAAAATATTCTAAAACTATATTGTTTATTTATTACATTCAAATAAAAAAGAGATCGTATAAATAATATTTGATTATATATATATATATATATATATATATATATATATATATATATATAATCCACATTTTGAACACCTATTTGAAAACCACGTTTGTGGTCGAACTACGGTTAACGAATGATATGAATTTAATTTTGAAATTATCATATTTAGTTTATTAGTTTAATCGACTTATTATTTTTAATCAATAAATCAGATTCTTGATAATATAACACAATATATTTTTCGTATATTGATATTTTTTTTTAAAGTGCAACCTATTTAAATCCACTATGTGAAGTATAAAAAATTTGTGGGAAAAATAAATCAATTTTTGAAAAACTATTACATTATTGCCAATAATTCTCGTGCATTGATGTTTAATTTTTTTTGAAAACATAACTTATTTAAATTCCTCAACCAATATAAATTAAGACATTGGAACACATAATCTCATCTGTTTTGTATTTTCAAGTGAATTTATCTTGTTATGCAAGATGTGCATTTTTTTAAATATTAAGTATTAATATTATTCATTTTAACCAAGTATCATACAAAATTAAATCATTGGAAAACTCATCCTAATTAAATTATATTTGAATACTTGATTATTTATATTGGAATACTTTTTATTAATTACATGAAGTTGGACAATTAATTAATTAAATTAATTAAAATTTAATATTATAAAATATTAAAATTTTGTCATTTGATTTAATTATATATTTTTGCTCACTCTGCGTAAATATAAATAATAATAATAGTATTATTATAAAATATAATATAAATACTTTAATATTATGTAATATATAATATTAAAAGTTATTGAGTAATTTTCTATTATAATTTGAAAAATAATTTTTGAGTATGCATAGATAAGCTTTTTTAATAATCGACACAAATATTATTACATAGATTGATTTTTTAGTTATAATAACAGTTTAAATCTTATCATTTGTTTAAATCAAATGAATGTGTTTTCTTATCTCTATTTAATAGTCGATTTTGTATTTATATATATTTTGTAAATTGTAACTAATTTTAACTGCTTTTTAGTTAACGTTGCAAAAAATAGAACAAACAGAATTTAAGGGAATGTTTGATTATCATTTTCGATTTTTAAGAAGTACTTAGGCTTAATTTTTGGCACGGCTCATTAAATTGCCACTAATTTTTATATTATAATTTAAAAATCAATTTTCTAAATTGTAAAGATGGAGATTATGTTAATGATATTATGCAAATTTATTGTTTTTCTATTTGTAGATAATTAGTAATATTTACATACTCTAAATCTTATATTGATTAATTAATGCAGCATTCAAATTTGTTATTACTAATAATTGTCTGCAGATATTTAAATAAGAATCTGCAAATTTGTGTGAAACCAATTAAAGAATTTGATTTTTTTTTTTTGGCATTTATCGTATATAATATTAAATATTACACTTCGTTTTTGCAAGAAAAAAAAACAATCAATGTGTGAAACCAATTAAAGAAAACAAACTTATATGCAGCATTTATGGCGGAATGTGTGAAACCAATTAATGAAAATAAACTCCTATGCAGCATTTATGACGAAATTTACCAAATCAATATGTAAAACCAATTAATGAAAACAAACACATATGCAACATTTATAGCGAAACTTAACAAATTTGGAAAGAAAAAATGGCGAAAAAATGTGTGCGTGAAATTTTCGACGGTTATCCTATTTTATATATATATATATATATATATTCATCGTTATTTAATAAAAAAAATTAATATATCTTTAATTTTAACTAGTATACCGCTTTTATTTGTGATGGAATCCGATTGTGGAAAATTTTAATGGATTGAGGAATTGAAAAGAGAGAGATAGAGATAGAATTTTGTTTGAAAGCGAGTTTGATTTTGATGAATATGGAAAGAATATGGAGAAATTGAGAAATTGAGAGATATAGATAAGGGTTTTAGTTTGAGAGAATGAAGACGTGGTGACAGCATAAATAAATTTTTTTGTGTGTAAGTAGTAGAATAAAACCTCCATAAGATCGGTGAGAGGTCGTTGATATAAAATTATAGTTTGGTTCTTAACCATTATAAAAGTTACAAATGATTTATGTACCTTCACTTTTTACAAAAAAAAAAAAAAAAAAAAAAAAAACTAATAAACTCTTTTTTTTTAATTAAGATTTTATTAATCAAATTGATAATATATGTAAATTGTTTTGTATATTTTACAAAATATTATGAAATAATTAGAATTTAAGCTCATAATAAACGTATTAAATAAAATTATTAATTTTATTATTAATTAATTATATTATTAAAAATTAAAAATTTTAATTAATGGTTATAAAAATAAAAAAATAAAAACTTTGTCAAAAACTTGATTATGAAATACTTTTATTTAATTGGGTTATTCATTTTATTAACTACATGTTGGAAATTGGTTTAAGAATTCGAGAAATTGATGACTAAGTGACTTCGTGTCAACTTGGCCAAAATATACAAACCCGACCTAATCCGTTTAGGCAAAATAGTTTGTCACTTACCGCCGCCTAAAAATCGGAGTTCGACCGCCTTGGTCAGTTGGTTGCGGTCGAGGGGACAACGCCCGTTGTGGGGGCTTAGAGGCAATGCCCCTGGAAAGAGAATTGATTTCTCTGCGTGTATTGAATGGTATATTTGGCATCTCGAAACCAATATCAAATGAATAAGAAATTACGAAAAATGACAAAATCGGGTCAAAGTTTGACCATGCGATCGCATGGTTATTTTACACTGCGATCGTAACTTGCTTAAATTTTAAGCAGAATATTTTTTGTCCTTCTATGCGATCGCATGAGACAAAGCCTTGCGATCGCATGGCTCAACTGGATTAAGTTCTGTTTTCAAATTTGTACCTTGCGATCGCATAGGTTTACGTGAACAGACATGTCATTTTGAAGTGTTACACGAATTAGCTCTACACCATTTCGCTTTCAACCGATCATCTGCTATATTTAGGATCTCTGGACATCCTTTTTGACATATAATTGATATGCAAAGACAACCCTCTCATATATTCATATTTGAACCAAAATCTATTGCATTAGTTGCATAATTTCTGGTTTTCCATTTCATTCATTCTTTGGAGTACAAAACCATTTCTAGTTCGTTGTGCTTGTGTTTGGAAGTGCTACAAACACAAGCGGAAGTCGTTGTATCTTGGGAGTCGATTGCCATTAACCGTAGGCACCATTGCGAAACAAATTTGACTTAAGGACAAAGTGTTCAACACTTGCCTCGACTATCTTTTCATCCATTTTCGGTGTTCTTGCTTTGAAGTCACTTTACATAGAAATCCACCAACACAACAAATATTAGAAGTGATAATTTCACCAAATACTACAAAATATAAAATAATTTAAAAATACTATTTAACTTTTTTTATTCTAAAAATATTATTTTTTTATTTTGTAACACTTGTTATATTTGTTATGTTTGTTAATAACAAATGTAACACATTTATTATAACTAAACTAACAAATGTAACAACAATTGTTACAAAAATAAAAAACAGTATTTTTAGAATAAAAAAAATAAAGATTTTTAAGAAATATTTTATTTATTGTGGTTATTTCTGAAAAAACCCATAATAGAATTCCAACTATATTTTTCATATTTTATTTTATCGTTTTATTATCGTTCGAAAATAAAGAACACATTATTTATAAATTAATTTTTATTAATATTAATGAAATTGATTCAAGATCATAAAATTATATATATCATTTTGTTATTTATTTATCTTAATTTGTATTCAAAATTTTCACATCACATGTCAATTATATATATTTAAAACACAATAATTTAACATTTTTTCTCCTATTGAAGATTTAATTGACGCGACTATAATGATATATTTAGTACACTAAATTAAATATTATTATTTATCATATCCACTTATACTTTTTGTAAAAGTTAGGAATCTAACTGTAATTTTTTTTAATTAAAATTAAAAGTATATTGGTCTTTTCATTAAATAAGGACTAATTGTATGCATTAAAATTTTAAAATACATAGATTAGGGATGGTTGTGACAAAAAAATAAAAAATAAAAAAATAAACATTAGGAACTATTTTCGCATTGAGGAAGAAGGTGAGGGACCATTTGTTCCAAATTTCCTTTATATACATTCAGACTGCAGGGTCGGATCCGGGTTGGTTTGTGGAGACCGGGTGAAACGCTCATGGGATTGTAAGGATTAAATCGATATGTCAAATATAGCGCGTGTTTGATAGTGCTAAAATTATTTTTTAAATGCTTATATTATAAGTTGTTAGTAAATGTGTGGATAAAAAGTGGATTGTAAATTATGGGTCTTATTAAACGTGAATATAAAAAATATGTTTGATAATTTGACCAGCTAAAATTATAATTTAAGCGTCCTCAAACATGTGCATAGCCTAAAATATTATTTTTACCCCTTAAGATTGAACTTAATTCCAATTAGTCCTCTACAGTGTTGAAGAATAGCTCATTAATCCTCTCAATGACATTTTAATTCACAATATTGGGACAAATAAATTTTGAGAAACTCAAAAATAAGAAAAAAAAAAATAATGAAAATTTTAAAATTTATCAAACTTCAATGTAAATGGAAATGTGAATCGTGCGACTATAAATGGAAATTGATATATGTTGTGTCCATTTGCCTATTAGGTCATCTTCACTAAAATATTAAACACGTGACTTGTATTAACTTTTGTTAACAAATAGCAAGACATCACATAGTACAACGTACAACACTTTTAAAATGATATCTTACAAATTGTTAAAAATAACTAATGTAGTAAAGTGTTAAATTTTAGTGAAGAAACAATCGATGAGACAATCAAGTAAGGATAGCAAATATATTCTCTCATGAATAGAAGATAATAGTAAAATTATTGGCTACGAGCAAATGTTATCTAAGACCAACTCTTTATGTTAGTCTTTAACAACATTCTAATGACTAGCAAAATAGCAAATAGTGGTTGGGGTGGCACGATTACTAATCAATGAAGATATGCAAGATTGTCATAGACTATGCTTGGATTGGTCTAAGACACAATTTATAAGTGAGTTGTGCTATACTGACATTTTAATCATATGATTGATTAAAGTCGTGTCGATCAATGTATTTTTAAATATAAAAAAATACAAATAAATTGACCCTACTTCATTTAAGGTCTGAATCGGACGTACCCGTTCATTTTGACACAAAACCCTAAATGACATAAAACGCCTCTAAGCTGCCCGAGAATGTCCCGCCAAACACACCCTAATTAGGGATTTTGGTGCAAATGGTCCCTAACGTATGCACTTAGTGCAGTTTTGGTTCATAACCTTTCATTTTCAACTATGAGGTCCCTAACCTATGCATTTGGTTGTAAAACTGGTCCCTATGGACGGAATTCGTCCAATTGTGCCGTTAGCCATTAATTTGTTTTGAGATTTTGGTGCAAATGGTCTCTAACCTTTACTCTTAGTGTGGAATTGGTCCTAACGTTTATTTTTGGCATAGATGTCCCTAATCTATGTGTTTTGGTGCAAAATTGGTTCTTATGGGATGAAAAATGCAAATATGCCCTTAGTTAATTAGAAGAAATTGTATGTGGATTCCTAATCATTACAAAATGTACAAATAGGTCCAATACTTTTATTTTTTATAAAAAATTAAAGAAAACTAATGAGTTTTTTTTTTTTTTTTTGGAATTAACACTTTAGTAATAAATATGTCAAATAAAATTATTATTTTTATTATTAAGTTATTATATTATTTAAAATTTAAAATTTTATTTTATTGTTGTATAAAAAAATAACTTTATCACAAACTTGATGTACAAATATTTTTATTTAATTGAGTTATATGTTTATTAACTACAAATATTAGAGATCCAACTATATTCTTCATATTTTAATTTATCATTTTATTTTCGTTCAAAAATAAAACACATAATGTGTAAATTAACTTTTATCAGTATTTTTATGTTAAATAATTTATTTTATTTGACATATTTATTACTAAAGTGTTAATTTAAAAAATCATTAATTTTCTTTAATTTTTTATAAAAAAATAAAAGTATTGAACTATTTGTACATTTTGTAATGATTAGGAATCCACATACAATTTTTTCTAATTAACTAAGGACATATTTGCTTTTCATCCCATAAGGACCAATTTCGCACTAAAACACATAGGTTAGGGACATGTATGCCAAAAATAAACGTTTGAGACCAATTTCACACTATGGGTAAAGGCCAGGGACCATTTGTGCCAAAATTCCAAAACAAATTAATGGCTAACGGGACAATTGGACGGATTTCGTCCATATAGATCACTTTTGCAATCAAATGCATAGGTTATGGATCTTTTAGTCAAAAATAAAAGCTTATGGACCAAAACCACACTAAGTGCATACATTAGGGACCATTTGCAGCAAAATCTCAATGATTTTGGCAAACCTTATTTAAAAAGAAAATTCTAATTCTAATAAAAAATGAATAATACATCATCAGTCGGTTCCAACTTCCACGTGCCCGCTTAGAGAAAGACCTTTCGTAATTTTCCTCGCAACAGGCGATTCCTCTTCCGATTGGGCACTCGAATATAACTCCGTTGCCCAATTCCTTGATTCAAATCAAAGGTTGTTGTTCAAAAATTTCACTCTTTTGCGTCTATGATTTAGATTTCTTCACTATAATTTTTGTCAGATTTGTGTAATTTTCTTAACTCATCTTATGCTTGAAAACCCTATTTCTGCGGTGAGCAGTGATAATTATGGTTTAGTTTATTGATAGGCGTATTATTGCCCAAATTTACAGTATTATCATGCTGATATTTGCAATTTCGTTTATTTTGACTATCTTAGGGCGTTTTCCTGCGTTTTATAGAAAAATCCATTCAAATATACACACGAAATACAGAAATCTGTGATATGATTCGTAATTTGATTCATGTTGTATGATACATTTCAAACTATTTAGTTTCTTTCCACGAGGAAATAATGATGTGATAAGTATATTGGGTAGAACCCACCTTAAAACGGGCTTTTAGTGGGAGGGTGTGTACGTGTTTATGAGTGCACAAGCCAAGCTTAAAAATCCACCATTGTTTTAGGAATTGCACAACGGTTCATTCTTATACTTAGGTGACTTCATGGAACCAGTAGGGCCACCCTTAAAAGGATGCCTGCTCTGGTATCATCAATACAAACATATTGGGTAGACTCACTTTTAAAGATAAGGGGAGGGTGGCCAAAGTGCTTATAACCTCACAAGATTGACTTTAACTTAGCTACGTGATACAATAGAGTCGTCAAATGCAAATGCATTCTGGAAATCTTGGTAGTCTACACCATATGCAGATGCTAATCCACACACTTGATCCTTTGGGACTTGTTACTTTCTAATTTATTTATTTTCAAAGAATTGGAACTACATGGTAATTTTGTAGAGTTTGGATTAATTTCAGTATCCTAATTTTGCAATTTTAGGTCAAAAACAGTTGTGTTTTACTGGGTGTTATCGATTTCTCTTGAACTTAAGAAATGAGTCGGAGAGGCTTGATTTATAGCTTTGTTGCCAAAGGAACTATTGTTCTGGCAGAGCACACTCCTTATTCTGGAAACTTCAGCACAATTGCTGTCCAGTGCTTGCAAAAGCTTCCTTCTAACAGCAGCAAATACACATACTCCTGCGATGGCCATACCTTCAATTTTCTCATTGACAGTGGATTTGGTATTTACTCTTTCTTCTTACATGCTCACACATTTGCCTACATTTGCCTATGTAATTATGAATGCTTAAATTTACCCTAGCAACTATTAATAATTTATTTCTTGTGTAGTTTTCCTTGCTGTAGCAGACGAATCTATGGGAAGAAGTATACCTTTTGTGTTTCTTGAGAGAGTGAAGGATGACTTCAAACAACGATACAGTGACAGTATCAAGACTGATGGCCCTCACCCACTTGCTGATGATGAAGATGAAGATTTGTTTGAAGATCGATTTAGCGTCGCATACAATCTTGACCGAGAATTTGGGTGTGTGATTATGTTTTATTAAAGATGTTTGATGAATTAAATTTTCTATGTACTGGACTTGATACTGTTTTGTTTACCAGGCCAAGGCTTAAAGAGTACATGCAATATTGTATGAATCATCCTGAAGAAATAAGTAAGCTGTCCAAAGTGAAAGCTCAAATAACAGAGGTCAAAGGAATAATGATGGACAACATTGAGAAGGTAAATGTTATTCCATTTGACTGTTTATTGAAGTAAATAATGATAATTGTCATGCTGAGCTTTGAAGAAATAAACAATAAATGAAATCTACGCATTAATTATGCTTAATCTTAACTATGCCATGCCAAGGGTCATCGAAGAACTAACCTTTCTGCCTTTCCCTTGCCGGGTCAAAGAAACAAAAAAATAGTAACCTCTTTTTTCCTTGGTTATCTTTATATCAGTGCTGATTTTTTTCATGTATTATTGGTAAGAAGCGAATATTCAATTTAGCTAAAGGAGAAACAATTTCTGTCAAAAAAGTTTATAAGATTTCAATGGATCAGTTGTGAACATGTTAGCTAAGGAACTCTAGTTATGCTTCAACCTGTTGTATCTCGCTACCCTACGAATTCAATCACGAATTCCCTTTGTGAGACCCGACTAGCCCAAGCTTCTTTGTCCTTCACCTTTCTTTTATATTGCATATGCTGCAGTTGCTAACCTCCTGTAGTAATTGGATAGCAATTTCTGCCCACGGTCGACTTAATCCTCTTGTCCTCTACAGCATTTTGGTCTACTTGTTTTATTCCCACAATGACTCTTATCGTGTAAATCTTTCTCTTATTAACTCATGGTTTAATTCTTATTCTTAATTGGAAGATCTAAAACCAAAATTAGCATGTGTCCAATCTTAATGTAATTAAGATTATATTATTCTCATTATTCATATCCATGATTTTGATTCAATTAGTACCAATTTTCCAAAATTATTACAATAGAGACATTATTACACTTCAAAAATATGCAGTACCAGCAACATACAACAAATGGCTTCGCTGGGTACCATAGGGCCTTCAGAGTACTCCTAGTGCCATATCGACACTTTCCCGAGGAGTGTTTCTAAAGTATCCCTTGAGCATTAGAAATTTAAAAAGTCTATAAAAAGACGATATGTGGCTTGTCTGACCCATTTCATGGAGTGTCCAAGGAGTTTTTATGTCCGACACGACACGATACGATACTTGTCAGACACAGGCACATTGCCCTAGTAGAAGTCTTCGTGCTTCATAGTTGGACAGTTAAAGATATAGAGAATCTGGAGATGGTTTATTTTATTTTGTCTAGCATACACATGCAGAAGATATGGTGCCAATAATCTAGTAAAGATTGACATTTTAGTATGTGATTTTGCAAAGGTATTGAATTATATTGAACCTGGTGAAGGCAACAGCAATGAAATCGATTCACCTGGTTCTGTTTGCTTTTAAATGTTCTTGGGGTTACAAGTACTTTGACATTTTCTGTGCAGTGTGTATTTTAAGAGACTCGGTTCTTCTACAGGTTTTGGATCGTGGTGAGAAGATTGAATTGCTGGTAGATAAAACAGAAAACCTTCAGTTTCAGGTAAGTACTCCCCCTTATGTGCCCGCAGAAAGAAGACGCTTGTTATTGATGTTAATGCACTTGTGGATATTTGTTCAGGCCGACAACTTTCAAAGGCATGGAAGGCAATTACGTCGGCAGATGTGGTTGCAAAGTCTTCGAATGAAGCTGATGGTTGGGGGAGCTATTCTTATCCTAATATTCATCATCTGGTTTATAGCTCGTTGAGGTTAGAAACACTGATGGTTCTGGAATCATGTTACATATCTTGTTAAGGAGTTGGCTATTTTCCTTGTGAACAACAACTAGTACTACATGTTCTTGTATATTTGTCGTTACTGGAATATTATCCCCAGATAAGTGTTATTGCACATCATCAACAGCTCTTCAAACATTGCTGCATCTTGAATCTCTTTACTTCAATTGATATAGTGGATGAATGTAATTTCATGTTTTTAGTTGGAATTTGACTAATTTATATCCGACTGATAACAATTAATCAAAAAATTAATTAGTCAGCTGCCACCTAAAATACTGGCACCATTATTTGTTTCCATGAGCAGGCTTGGTAAGTTGGACTCACTGGACCTTATGACAAAAAGAAGTTGAGAATTTTGTCCATTATAAGGTTAGACTTATGTAATGTTGCGTGCCAAACATGCCATGTTTCCGAATGGATGTGCCAACATTATAGATTCTCTTCTATATAAATCACGATCTATTGGCATTATTTCTGAAAATCCAGTGATATTTTAATGTTTTCAACCTCAATACAGTATCACCCCTTGCACGACCAGAAAGAAATGTCCCCAAGATGTCCATACCTTTAGGGAACATTATGGATTTTAAAAAAGTGGAAATTATTGTATTACTATTTATACATGGTATTTTATTTACATACGAGTGAAGAACTTCCATAACCAAAGACTAGAGAATGTGCTCTAAACAAAAAATAACAATAATCTTTAGTTTCTACAAGCTTATCCTAATTTTCAATAAATTTAGAGTCACTATTATATATCATTCGCAATTATAGGAGGTCATCTTAGTTTCGATCTATATTTTTCCATGTTTTATTTACATACAGGTGAAAAACTTCCATAACCAAAGACTAGAGAATGTGCTCTAAACAAAAAAAAAAAAAAAAAAAAAATAACCTTTAATTTCTACGAATTTATCCAAATTTTCAATAAATTTAGAGTCACTACCATATCATTCGCCATTATAACAAATCATCTTAGTTCCTATCTATAATTTTTCCATTTGAACTTGTTTTGTCAATCAAAATTTTCTTCCAATTTTATGTTGAAAACACCATTAAATTTGTGTTTTCGTTAATTTATGTCAATCGGTGTAATCTCTACATGTTGACTTGTATTTTTGTTTTTTGTCTTATACATTCCAATATGGTCACGAATGACGTATTTGTCACCATTTCGACCGCCAAACCTTTCCGACATGTAGTTAATGATCAATTATTGTATTCTTATCCCAAAATTTTCCAACCATACATGATCTTACATAACTTTAGATGCATAGTTATATCACAATTATATAAGAGAAGTGGCAACAATACAATTAGAGTTGTTTATGAATGCATAACGTGTCTATTTTTTTTAGCCGTTTGTGTTTGCTAATCTAAATTTCACCAAATTTTAATAGGGTATACTACGAGTTGAAGCCTTTTGCAGGTGGCTTTGTGCAAGAAGTCCCATTTTACATTTTTCTCTAATTTTGATAATCCAAATAAAAGGGACGAAAAAACATCCCATTCTTGCAGTCATGAATATGCAAAACCCTACACAAATTTGCATTAATGATTTTCACGTAAGGAATATGATTATCGCCCATTTGGAGTACAATCAAGAACTCAACATTCTCTGCTTCTCAATAAGTTGGCAAGGACAAGCAGGAGTAAAATGACCGCATTGTTATCACCAAGTGTCGAGGATCTACCAATAATCTTTACAAGAGCACACTCCATTTCTAAAGTGGTGAAATCGACTACGATCTCTCACAACAATCTCCCGGTCAAAAACCTTAGATATAAGTTTTATCGCAAAGTGGCAATCTGCACAAACTCGTAAGTTCTTCACAACCCGAATTGAGATCCCGGGTGGCGTGTTAATCAACATGAAAGCAATCGCGATTTTCTCACTATGATAAGACAGAGCAGTTTCCTTCTCTTCTTCTTCTATATCAGCGAGAACATTTGATGTATGAGGTGCATAACCTTCCATTCTCGACAACCTTGTCATCTCTGATAGCATTGCATATATAGCCTCAGTCTGAGGGTGAGATTTATCTCCCATAACAAATTCGTGTATACAATTTCCTAACTCAACAAGGCTATGCCCCGGCACTTTCTTCACTCCTTCTTTAAGCATTGTCGTCCGCACATTATGAACATCAGACCAACGTCTTTCGGATGCATAAAGGTTGGAAAGAAGCACATAGTCTCCACAGTGTTTAGGCTCCAACTTTCTGAGTTCATCTCTAGCAACTTCCCCTATTGCTAAATGCTTGTGTATCGTGCATGCACCCAATAAAGTTCTCCAGATCACTGCATTAGGTTTTATTGGCATTTTCTGAATGTATTCATATGCTCGTTTCACCAAACCTGCCCTGCCCAACAAGTCGACCATGCAACCATGGTGTTCGATCTTAGGCAGGATGCCAAATTCATTGGTCATCCTCTCGAAATAAGCAAACCCTTCATCCACCATCCCACAATGACTACAAGCATACAACACGCCCACAAAAGTGATCTCACTAGGCACCAATCCCTTCCTCTCTAACTCATTGAAAAGTTCAAGTGCTTTCTCGCCAAATCCATTTACAGACAACCCAACTATCAATGAAGTCCATGATACCACACTTCTCTCCTCCAACTCATCAAAGATCATTTCTGCCTCTCTAATGTTCCCACACTTCGCATAAAGATCAAGAAGTGCATTTATAGCATGCAAATTTTTATCCAAACCCACCTTCAACATATACACATGAGACCTCCTACCCAAAGTCAAAGCCCCAAGTTCAGCACAAGCAGTAAGTAAGCTGACCAAAGTAAACCCATCTGGTTTAACACCCTCCAGGCCCATTTTCCTATAAAGAGTCAGCGTCTCGTTAGGCCGACTATTCAAAGCATATCCATTAATCACTGAATTCCAAGCCACGAGATTCTTTTCAGGCATTAACTCGAACACCTGGAGAGCACTCTCAGCTTGACCACAAGCACCATAGAAATGAACTAAAGCATTCTGAACAAAGACCAAGGATTCAAACCCATCTTTCATTGCAATGCAATGCACCTTCTCACCATCTCTGACAGCTATCAACTTAGCAATGGCTTTGAGAAGAAAAGGGTACGTATGCGTGTCAGGTTCGATCGAGTTCACACGCATTTGGTGGTGTATATCTAAAGCTGGATCTGGATTTTCACTCTCGGCATAGCCTCTGATCATGGTATTCCAAGTGAAAATATTTGGGTTGTGGATCGAAGCAAAGGTTTTGTGTGCATAAGACATGGGTGCTGAGAGAGAAACAATGGTGAAAATCAAGTGTTTGCCCATATCCGGGCTGGAAAGTGGGACGCCATGTCTGATGGAAAAGGCATGAACTTGCCTTAGTTTGTGGATTGAGGAGGCGCAGGAGAGTAATAGTGCAATACATTTCTTGAGAATGTACGGTTTTGTGTTTTCAGCAGGTGTCGAATTTGCTGGATTGTTTGAGAATGATGTGTTTGATGATAGAAAATTTGGAGAGGCTGAGGTACAGGACAAGAATCGTTGCTTTGAGTGCATATCAAAACATCATTTGATGTCTATAAGATTGGTACTCATATTTTCACATCATATGGGTCACCTTAAAGCACAGATGTTCTACCCCCACCCCTATGAATATAACCAAAATCAACGTACACTCGCTTTCAATTTTGGTTGTTGCGGAGGCTGGTGGTTTCAGGACTCCGTAGAAATGCCTCGGTTATTAGCCATGGCCCTGGAGGATTAACAAAATAGAATCTGTTGGCTTAAAAACAAAGAAAAGAAAAAGTGAAAAATGAAGTGAAAATGAGCGAAAGAAACTTTTCCTTTCAATGTTTGGGAGCCAAAAGAAAAATAAATACTTTTCTTCTCTAGTTTCCTCCCTATACTTCTCTGAAAATCTAACAAGTGAAGGGTAACCCTATCTAGAGACTACATATGAAGAAAGTGATGCTACGTGTTACGAGTAGCATAGAAGGCATTTTTGTTTTTTATTTTTCTTTTGAAAATAATAGAAGTTTGAATGCCATTATTTATTTTCTATCCCTTTAATCTCAAGTTTTTGGTCTTGTTCCACTATTTGTTCTTCCAAATATCACCAACAATGTATTGTAAAAGAATAGAACAAAATGAAGTTTCATAAAAAGGGAAGAAAGTAATAATTAAAAAAACTAAAAATCTGCACAAGACATTTACAATAAAATTAGTTTCGTCTCCAACAAAGAGACGGGCAATAAATATTTCTATCTATGTATCTCTCTCTTTATATATGTATATGCGTGTGTGTGTGCAAGTGTTGGAAAAAAGCATGCGAAATACCGAAGAGCTTATCAAGTTGGAAACGAGACAAAGAGGAACAAGATAAAGTAAGAAAATCAATTCACGGTGGAAAATTGGATAAAGAACAGTAATTCCATCAAATGACATCTATGGGGAAGCAGCTAATTTTGCTCCATAGAAGGCAAGCAATGCTACAAACGAAAACAAGCTTGAGAATAGCATTGAAGACTACTTCAATAACTTCTCATTTTTTGTATCCATTTCAATTACAATTTCCAATTGTACTTACCGCAATCAATTCATGGTGGAAAAGAGGACAAAGAACAATAATGCAAGATCTACTTGGAAAGCATCTAACTTTGCTCTATAAAAGGCAAGCAATTCTAAAATGAAAGACAAGCTTTGGAAGCTTTAGAATAGCACTGAAACCTCTCATTACTACAATTACTTCTCATTATTGTATCCATTTCAGCTATAATTCCAAATGTATTTAACGTAACCTCTAAAACAAAGCTTCTAATAATTCAACAGTTGCACTCTTCAACCATCATCTATACTAAAGTTTATTTCCACAATTTGTAAGTCTTCTTCCATTGCTTCATTATATTGCTTCATAATATCAGATTAATTGATTGTTTATTTACAGGGGCGTAGCCAGGATTTTACAATGCGGCGGCGCTAGAAATGTTTTTTAAGTTCTTTTTTAGGAAGAACAAAAAAATTCAGGTAGCATACATCTGAAGTTTACCATAATTTTGCATATGAGATGTAGATATTAAAATATCTTGATTTGCTGCCCAGAGATGGTGAAATAACAAGGACATAAAATGCAACATAGCTTTCTGAAGACATGTAGCATTTAAACATACAATTTATTTCTTTCTAATTCTTAATCGACCATATGCCAAAAGTTAAGGATACAGATTTCGGACAAGGAAAGAGAAGTTTGTGCAGTTTGTTAGCACAGTAGAACCTCACAAAACAAAAGGTATACAAAATTCTGCTAACTTGATTACCAGATTTTACCACCAAATCTGAAATCATCATGAAGGATTATGCTTCATTTCAAATCTCCAAGTATTTACTATCTTTGAGTGTGTTTGGTCTCGCTTTTAATTTTGCTAAAGTCAAAGTCAACAATTAATTTTAATCACACATTTCATGGACCCCCAAATTCAACCACACATTTTAACAACTTTTACAAAAAAAGAATCTGATTTTAATCAAAATCAAACACACCCTTAAATTCCCAATCTTTCTTCAATCAATTCTTGATAGTTTGATGAGAGGAATTAAGTTCAATTTCCCAGCACACACTCCTATTTCGTCTTAAATCTCTATAAAACCAAAGCCAAATTATCATAGGCGAAGACAGGGCTAAGCCTTAGTAGACCACCAATTGAAGTTACAAAAAAAAAAATTTAAACCAGTTGTCCAGTCCTTTTTTATCGGATTCTTCCTCCTTTGAATATTGATGATTTTTTGCCCCATTTTGTGATTTTTGTGCTGAATTATTAATAATTATAAGCTGGAAGTAGGAACTTTTTGCTTTATTGTTTTGTTTGGATTTTGGAATTGGAAGTTGATTGTAGTTCTTCAAATAAACAGATATAGAATTCGTATACGGATTGAGATTTTCTATTATAATATGTTTCCGGAATTATCTTGACGAGCAGGTCAAGCCTAGTGGCTTTGCCACTATTGAAGAGGGATTGAGTCTTTTTAGTTTAAAATTACAATCTTTAGTTTGTCGTGTCTATTTTAGTCTTTTTGTATTTATTTATTGGTTAAGGTTTTATTTCAATTAGTAATGGGGATGATTATCAATTGATTAGTAAATTTGGTGCTTGATGATGTTGAACCTCCTACGAAGAAAGGAAAAACGACCTTGCATTCTTTCTTCAAACCAAGAATAAATACACTGAGATTCAAATCAATATCAATATACTCCTCCAACTCAGAATCAATAATCTCTTCTATATGAAAATTAACAATCTTTTCCAACTTCATCTTTTGAAATTGAGCGGGATCGAGAAAAAAAGGAAGAACATATATGACTATCATCTTGATAAAAGGGAATGGTTTCTTGCTGATCGTATGGTAGTATGAAAATTTTTGTTGAGAGAGACTTTGTTAATAAAATAGATATAGATTTTATTACAGAAGGCTTTTTAAAGATTATGACTTATTTGAAAACATTATATTCTCATAAAAATGGGCTAAAAAAGACCGCTTTGACTAAAAGGCCGTGTCAAAGCACTCGAATTGCAGAAGAGCCTAACTTATATCAAATAAGTTGAAAATGCCTATTTTACGTAAAAAAAAAAACTTAAATACCATTACTTAACAACTACTATTAATGGATAATTCATTAACAGACCATTAATAGACTACATGCCTATTAATAGACCTGAGGTCTATTAAGGCCAAAATTAACAGATCACAGACATGTGGTCTATTAAGGCCAGTTTTGACCTTAACAGACTTGTGGTCTGTTAATAGACCACTAGTTTGTTAAGAGACCTGTTAACAGACTATGAGACTATTAACACGCAATTTACATTTTAATTGATTTTTCAATTAATTTTTTTTCACAAATTTAAAGCAAAAATCACAATTTATACTCGTATGTATACATATTTTCATGATTTATACTATAAAATCCACAATTTCTACCGTGAATTAAAATAAGAAGATAGAGACAAATAATTTCTACCTTGAAATGAAATTTCTTACATAGATAAAATGGGTTGGAAGGTTGGAATCTAACCTTGAAATGGGTTAGATTCTAACTTGAAAATATCTTTTTCAAGCATATGAAACGGGTTGAATTTGAAATTATTTGAAATGTAATAAACAAAGCGATGAATATATAATATAATATAAAACAGGTTATATTTAAGAATTTACATGCTAAAATTGGTCAACGGCCATTTTGGCAGCACTATTGCCACCTCAGAAATTGTGAAATTGTGGTTTGAGAAAAAAAAAATTCCAATTACAGAAATAAAAAACGGATATTTTAAATTACAGAAATTTAAATAAAAATAAAAATGAATACAAATAATCACCAAGAGAATGCACGAAAATGGAGAGAAGTCTTGTGTACCTCAGTCAAAAGCGATGAAACAGAGATTTGATACAATTATAAAGTTTCCCAATGCAGAATGCAACTCCGATACACAATGCAACAAGCAGTAAGACAAACCTAATAAAGTTTAACCAATTCCAAGAATTCAAAATCTTAAAACTCAAAAAAGAACACAAACTATAATTACCAGAATCTCAAATTCCTCTCTCCAGAATTCCTGAAAGTCTGAAACTGAATTTGTAAGTAAAAACTGGCTGCTTTGGATCAGGCAGTCAGGTTCTGCCCTCACATTCAAGTGCAATGTTGCTTCACACCAGTTAATCAAAACCCATCCATTATGAATCATAAATACCCGATTACTCCTACAGTCAGGGCCGGTCTTGTAATTTTCAAAGCCTGAGGCGAACTTCAAAAATTGGGCCCCCTTATGAGTCGTAAATTATATTATACATATAGCGCATGTTCGGTAGCCATTTTTCCATTTTTTTTGTCTACAATTTTTTACTTTTCAACCTTTTTACACTTAAAAAAAATTTGAAAAGTTAATAAAGTACTGAAAAAAATCTATTTTTTTCCAAAAAAACTTATGTCACATACCTGTCCTTAAAATTCATAAGATTTTTACAAAACTAATGTTAACTTAAAACTCAACAATAAAGCGACAAACAAAATATATTATACAAAATATTTATATTATAATAAAATAACAGATATTAAAAATGTTCTAAATGATCACTTAAATACAACCCGTCTTGCGGTTTTAGAGGCAAAAATATTAATCAAATTTGAATAATCTAGTTGTTCAACTATTTCTTTCTCAATTGATAACATAGCCAATCCATTCAATCTTTTACGTGACATAGATGAGCGGAGATACGTCTTGATCAACTTCAACTTAGAGAAACTTCTTTACTGCGGATGCAATCAGAATAGTATGGTTAGCAAAATTTTATAAGCAATATAAGTATTTGGGAAACAACCATTCAATGTCTTCAAATGTTGTAGTACTTCAATTGCTCTCTTGGTTTCACTTGGTAAATAACACCTCAAGGCGTCATTTCGAACATAAATCATCTCCATTAATGTCTAAACGCGGCCATTATATTCCGGATACTTCTCAAGATTCATACAAGATTCCAACAAACTTGCAATACTTACACTCTGTAACCTTTCCAAATTAAACAAAACCCAAAGGTCTCTTCATATTGTTTGAATTGTTCAAATCGAGTTTGGAGTGAAGATCGAGCTTGATCAATTATAAAGAGGAAGTAATCAATTCTAAAAGATTCTTCATTTGATTGCTTGATCTCATCATTGCCACTTTCATCAAACCGCTTCTTTCTTTGAATAGTACGTTTTTTTTCGAATAGAGTTTCAATTCCCATTTCACCGCAATTTTTTTTTGCTTCATCCATGGCAATAAAAATCCGGTTTCTCTATAATCATCGAGAAAGGAAACAAGTCCTTTTAAGAGGTTGATAGCACAATCAATATCCACATTTTCGACTTGAAGAAATTTACTTACGATGATGATTGCATGCAACAACCTTCACCATATCACCATGCCAAGCAAGAATTCAAAATTTTCAAGTTCATATGTTGCTAAGGACTCGACTTCACTCTTTATTTTAGGATCTTCACTAATATCTACCAATTCCGATGGCGTCTCTTATTTGTGCGGTTTGCTCTTTAATTGGTGAGACACTTTCAACATGACTTTCCCAACGTGTTTGTGACAATGGCTTCACCGTCGGACCTTCCACCTTATCTTTGAAAATTTTCCATCTCTTGGTAGAAGAAGAGAATAATATGTAGATGCGTTGTATTACTCCGAAGAAAGACATAGCTTTAGGACAACACTTCGCCATATCACATAATGTCATATTAAGACTATGATGACCACATGGAGTATAGAAAGCTCTCGGATTAATTTCAATTACTCTTTTTGCACACCTTTGTGCCTTCCACTCATATTAGATCCATTGTCATATCATTGCCCTCTAATATCATCAATATCAAGCTCAAGATTGGTTAAAACATTTTTAAGCTCATTTGAAAGTTCAAGTCCTGTTGTATCATCTACCTTCAAAAATGCAAGCCAATACTCTTGTATCGTTGGTGCGTTTGCTGAATCATCCACACATTGTATTACTAGAGACATTTGCTCCTCGTGACTTGCATCTGGAGTACAATCAAGTATGACCGAGAAATATTTTGCATGTTTAACTTTCTTAATAATTGAACTTCTCACCTCACACGCCAACATCCTAATCGGTTCATTTTGTATTTTTTACCGAGATATGTATAATGAATCTCACGCTTTTAGCACGCCGAATGTGCTCTTGCATTCTTGGATCAAACTCAACAACTATTTCTATCATTTGCAAAAAAGAGACCATTGTTCTCGGCATAAAGGTGCTCATCATCTCCTCGTAGTGCCAATGTATTTTTTGGCAAGTCTTTTCACAATAGCGATGATCTTCGTTAACACTTGTCTCCAATGTTCTTTCTTCATTGATCACCAATTGTACACTTTTATCAATGGTATTTTTTGTTCGAAGCCTCGCTTTCCAATTCAATCCAACTAGCCATGCAACGCATATGCTCCTCATTTCCATCAAGACTTTTAAGACACCGATGCAGATTATGCCAATCTTTGTATCCATCATCACCCAATTGCTCAATTTGATTCATTTTTTTGGCATTTTAAATAACTTGCAACAAAAGCAAAATATCCGGTCCAAATAAACTGAATATACTAACCATCTTCTATCAATTATGCTGCCCATTTGGTAGTAATCGTTTATAGTGTGATGAATCGAAATGTCTATTTCTACCATCTTTGGGAAACAAGATGCCATCAACTCTTTTGGACCAATTGCAACTAAATAATCTCTCATTTTTGATCAATTTCTTTCCAATTCCTGGATCTTCTAAATTCAAAGACAAACAATCCTCTTGATTTAAATCTTTATGTTCAACATTTTCATCATCATTCTCCTCTAGTTCTTTCAAACTGGCAGGTTCATTCATGTCATTCACTTCTACATTCTCAGTTAATTCATTCACATTGTCATTCTCATTCACATTCACATTTTCCACAATTTCTTCCTCCTCTCTTATTTTGTTGCAATTGAAGTACTTATCAATATTTCCTGCTTGACTTTGAATTAATGCCAATTCCTTTCGTTTCTTTTTTCTTTTTTGAGCTCCAGACTCAGGCATCGTATAAGACTATCGTTCAATGATTAACCTAACAAAATGGAGAAATAGCAAATTATAATAGGATTATGAAAGTGGCGCAGTGTAAAGCGTAAAATAATGAAACAAAGCTCAAAATCAATTCGTTGATTCCTATGAATACCGAATTAAATTGATTAAGGTGGAAAAACTCCAAGAACAATATTCTTATTCAATAACAACTAACTTGATCAATGAAAAGGACCACGAAATACTAAACTTCTAGTTAAAATAAAACTCTAATTAATAAATAAAATGCAAAAGACAAAAATACACATGGCAACTTAAAGAAAGCCGTTTTAAACTAACTAGACGACTTCAAATGGCTAAAATCTATCATCAGCAATCGCAAAGCAATTGGTTTTGTCCGGCTCGTCGAGACGATTCCGAAAATATATAATAATAAAAATTTTGAGCCCTATGTCCGTTTTTTTGAAAAATCACGATTATAATCCCTTGTGTCCAGATAAGCCAATTTATCATTTATCATTTATCCATACAGTATTATCACAGAAATTGGCGCAGGACATCACAACAGCTAACTATGCGATCGCATGGTAATCCAAATCTGCGATCGCAAGTTTGACATTTCTGAGGCAGAATGTAATTTCTACGAACCATGCGATCGCACGTATTAAGCCAATGCGATCGCATGGTAATACAAATCTGCGATCGCAAGTATGACTTTTTTGAGACAGAACGTAATTGATAGAAACCATGCGATCGCACGTAACAATCCCATGCGATCGCAAGGTATTCTCTGGAGGACACGGAGAAGTTTGGCAAATTTTAAGCTTATTTTTCTAACTTACGATTACGATTTTGAGTTAACCAAAAATCCAAAATGTCCAAAAGGACCAAAACCAACTACAAAATTCATCTTCTTGAAAAGAACTTAGGATTTAGGAACAAAAATTGAAAATATATAAAAAAAAAATTTACTTGGCTGGCTAGCTTTCTTTCCACTTTCCAAGACAGGTGCTTGCCTGCTTCAATGCTTCTGCTGTTCTGCAGTTGAGTTGAGACTTGAGATGACGGTATTCACGTGAATCACGTTCACCGTTCACAGAAGAATCACAGACTCACAGTGAAGTCTTTAGAGTTTAGACTCTTCATGGTGAAGAATGAAGATTTAGGCAATGAGGCAAATGGCAATAGCACTGACCACTGAGGTGGGAAATGGAAATGGAATCGACAATCGAGAAAAGAGAAGCTGGGAGCACAGGATGGGAATCAGGATCACCGATCATGTCTTGTACTAACTACTAACGTACTATTCACGTAGAGTCTTCACAGAGAAGATTCAGCTAAAATGGAGGACTGAAATCTGAAGTAGGCCTTGTGGTTGAGGAGTTGGTGATAAATTTTTGGGGTGAAATATTTTTTTTTTTTTTTTTGTGTGGGTGACCAATTTTTTTTTCCCATTTTGGGCCCCTCAAAATTTGGGCACGAGGCACGGTCTCTTATGCCTCAAGGCGGGACCGGCCACCTCCTCTGGTCCCACTTCAAGCGGCGGCAGGGAAAGGTGAGAGTCTGCGGCCGAGTGTTTGGGGTTGTGCAATTTTGAGTCGACCAAAGAGGAGATAACAGAGCTCGGTTTGATTCACTGGCGCAAATTTATAGCATCCCCAAACAAGCACTTAATTAGGACATGGGTTGGGTCGTGAGTGGGCCGAGATTTGTAAATTAAAACTTGGATAATTTTTATAAAATACCTAACTAGTGTATCACTTCCTTGGGTTGGGATTCAATCGCACGCTCTATTATGATGATAGATTAAGGCGATTAACAAATTTTAGAGATGATCGATGGAGAGATGATCCATTTAAGGAGATGGATTAAAGTGTTGAAAGCAGATTTTGGAGATGATTTGAAAATCAAATATGGGAGATGAATTGAAGCATTCACTAAATTTTGGAGGAGATGATTTTGTGAGATGAGAAAAAAGAGGAACAAGATAAAGTAAGAAAATCAATTCACGGTGGAAAATTGATAAAGAACAGTAATTCCATCAAATGACATCTATGGGAAGCAACTAATTTTGCTCCATAGAAGGCAAGCAATGCTACAAACGAAAACAAGCTTGAGAATAGCATTGAAGACTACTTCAATAACTTCTCATTTTTGTATCCATTTCAATTACAATTTCAATTGTACTTACAGCAATCAATTCATTGTGGAAAAGAGGACAAAGAACAATAATGCAAGATCCACTTGGAAAGCATCTAACTTTGCTCTATAAAAGGCAAGCAATTCTAAAATGAAAGACAAGCTTTGGAAGCTTTAGAATAGCACTGAAACCTCTCATTACTACAATTACTTCTCATTATTGTATCCATTTCAGCTATAATTCCAAATGTATTTAACGTAACCTCTAAAACAAAGCTTCTAATAATTCAACAGTTGCACTCTTCAACCATCATCTATACTAAGAGTGCGTTTGATAGAGATTATAAACAGTTTATAAACCAATATTGGTTTATTTGAGTTGAAATTGTTGACTTTTCATGTTAAAAATGGGTTGAAAAGTCAAAAATTACGGCTGAAAAAAACCAAAATGGGTTTTTAATCCCTACCAAACGCACGCTAAAGTTTATTTCCACAATTTGTAAGTCTTCTTCCATTGCTTCATAATATCATAACTAGATTAATTGATTGTTTATTTAAAGGGGCGTAGCCAGGATTTTACAATGCGGCGGCGTGCTAGAAATGTTTTTTAAGTTCTTTTTTAGGAAGAACAAAAAAATTCAGGTAGCATACATCTGAAGTTTACCATAATTTTGCATATGAGATGTAGATGTTAAAATATCTTGATTTGCTGCCCAGAGATGGTGAAATAACAAGGACATATAATGCAACATAGCTTTCTGAAGAAATATAGCATTTAAACATACAATTTATTTCTTTCTAATTCTTAATCGACCATATGCCAAAAGTTAAGGATACAGATTTCGGACAAGGAAAGAGAAGTTTGTGCAGTTTGTTAGCACAGTAGAACCTCACAAAACAAAAGGTATACAAAAATTCTGCTAACTTGATTACCAGATTTTACCACCAAATCTGAAATCATCATGATAATCGTGGCTTCATTTCAAATCTCAAGTATTTACTATCTTCGAGTGTGTTTGGTTTCGCTTTTAATTTTAAGTAAAAGCTAAAGTCAAAGTCAACAATTAATTTTAACCACACATTTCATCGACCCACAAATTCAACCATATATTTTAACAACTTTTACAAAAAAGAATCTGATTTTAATCAAAATCAAACACACCCTTAAATTCCCAATCTTTCTTCAATCAATTCTTGATAGTTTGATGAGAGGAATTAAGTTCATTTCCCAAAGACACACCCTATTTCGCCTTAAATCTATACAAAACCAAAGTCAAATTATCATAGGCAAAGACAGATTCAAGCCTTTAGTAGACCAAAGAATTGAAGTTACAAAAAAATTTAAACCAGCTTGTCCAAATTTTTTATCTGGATTCTTCCTCTTTTGAATATTGATGATTTTTTTGTCCCATTTTGTGATTTTGTGCTGAATTATTAATAATTATAAAATCGGAAGTAGGGAACTTTTTGCTTTGTTGTTTTTGTTTGATTTTGGAATCGAAGTCGATTGTAGTTCTTCAAATAAATGATATAGAATTCAGATAATGGATTGAGATTTTCTATTATAATATGTTTCCTAATCATCTTGACGAAAGAAAGTCTTCAGCGGCTTTGCCACTATTGGAAGAGGATCGAGTCTTTTAGTTTAAAATTACAATCTTTAGTTTGTCGTGTCTATTTTAGTCTTTTGCATTTATTTATCAAGGCGTTTTATTTCAATTAGTAATGAGGATGATTATCAATTGATTAGTAAATTTGGTGCTTGATGATGTTGAACCTCCTACGAAGAAAGGAAAACGACTTTACATTCTTTCTTCAAACCAAGAATAAATACAATCGAGATTCAAATCAATATCAATATACTTCTCCAACTCGTAATCAATAATCTCTTCTAAATGAAAATTAATAATCTTTTCCAACTCCATCTTTTGAATTAAGCGGATCCGTAAAAAGGAAGAACATATATGACTATCATCTTGATAAAAGGGATGAGATTAGATTTCGCTTTCGTCGATCGTATGATAGTATGAAAAATTTTGTCGAGAGAGACTTTGTTAATAAAATAAATATAGATTTTATTATAGAAGGCTTTTTAAAGATTATGACTTATTTGAAAACATTATATTTTCATAAAAATGGCTAAAAAAGACCGCTTTGACTAAAAGGTCGTGGTCAAAGCACTTTTCGAATCATGAGTAAAAGCCTAACTTATATCAAATAAGTTGAAAATGCCTATTTTACGTAAAAAAAATTAAATACCCTTACTTAACAACTATTATTAATGGATAGTTCATTAACAGACCATTAATAGACTAATGATTCTGGTCCGTTAAGGCCTCAAAATTAATGCACTACGACACTGCGGGTCTATTAAGTGCCACTTTTGATCTTAATGCACTTATGGTCCGTTAATAGACCACTAGTTTGTTAAGAGACCTGCTAATGCACTATGAGATCGTTAACACGAATTTACACATTTTTAATTAATTTTTCACAA
The DNA here is from genome assembly GCA_023638005.1 of Forsythia suspensa. NCBI lineage: Eukaryota > Viridiplantae > Streptophyta > Magnoliopsida > Lamiales > Oleaceae > Forsythia > Forsythia suspensa. The sequence goes on from CM042666.1 coordinate 36,007,544, forward strand.
TTTATACTCAGATGTATACATATTTTCATGATTTATACTATAAAATCCACAATTTCTACCATGAATTAAAATAAGAAGATAGAGACAAATAAAAATGAAATTTCTTACATAGATAAAATGGGTTGGAAGGTTGGAGTCTAACCTTGAAATGGGTTAGATTCTAACTTGGAAATATCTTTTCAAGCATATGAAACGGGTTGAATTTGAAATTATTCAAATGTAATAAACAAAGAAGTGAATATAGAATATAGAATATAAAACAGGTTATATTTAAGAATTTACATGCTAAAATTGGTCAACGGCCATTTTGGCAGCACTATTGCCACCTCAGAAATTGTGAAATGAAAACGGGAAAGGTGAGAGCTGCGAGCCGAGTGTTTGGGGTTGTGCAATTTTGAGTCAGCCGAAGAGAAGATATAACAGAGAGCTCGGATTTGATTCAGCCTGGCGCACAAATTTATAGCATCCCCAAACAAGCACTTAATTAGGACATGGGTTGGGTCGTGAGTGGAGCTGAGATTTGTAAATTAAAACTTGGATAATTTTTTATAAAATACCTAACTAGTGTATCAGTTCCCTTGTGGTGGGATTCAAATATTCAATTGTATGCTCTATTATTATGATAATAGATTAAATGGATTAACAGACTTTAGAGATGATTGATGGAGAAAGATGATCGATTTAAGAGAGATGGATTAAAGTGTTGAGCAGATTTTGGAGATGATTTGAAAATCAAATATGGGAGATGAATTGAAGCATTCACTAAATTTTGGAGGAGATGATTTTGTGAGATGAGAAATTAAAGATGGAGTGACACACGAACGTTTAAATACTTTTTTCTTTTCCTAACGGAGAAAATTCCTTACGGTCATGATAATACAAACTATTTCAAATACTTCCGTCCCAAAAATATAAGTTTTTTACTTTTACACAGATTAAAAAAATATAGCTATTATTATATCGCTTCTTTGCAGTGGAATCCGACTGTAGGCTATGTTATGATTATGGATTTAGGCGGTGAAAAGATTTTGGAGATGGTTGGTGGAGGGAAGTCGATTGAAGAAGATGGATAGAAGAAATGAGCAAATTTTGAAAATGATCGGTAGAGGAAGATGATCGAATCAGAAAGATGTATTGGAGCGATCAGCAAATTTTGGAAGAGATGAAGACATAGTGACATACGGACATCGAAATACTTTTTTCTTCTTGTAGCGGATAAAATTCCATACAATCATGATTATAGTTGTAATAATATTAGTATATCGCTTTTTGTGGTGGGATCCGACGGTACGCTCTATTATGATAATAGATTGAGGCGTGTTATCGCTAGATTTCGGTAAGGCCTCCACGTCAGCAAAGTCCCAGTAAAGGCCCAAGTTATGCCTCGCTAAGGCTTTATAGGCCAGCGAGGGCCTTCTACATTCATAAAGGCCTCGGATATCTAGCGAGTGCCTTGTGGATACATTTAAGGCCCGGCAATATATTAGCATTCCTGAATCAGAGTATAGCGAAGCCCATGAAGGGCATCGACACTCATGGCCGACCCAGGAAGCTTCGCTGTGCTTCGGATCCATTGTAATTAGTAGGCAGTACGATATTTTAGAATGATCAGAGATATGTTTAAAGAAAGATTGTGTTTGATTGGCACACAAATTCTCATAAGGAAACCAAATATCAATCTTCTAAAAAGTAGACAACGTGATTAGGGAAACCAAATCAAATAAAGGCTAAAACCTAGGAGATTGCATTGACAGCTAATCATTCTTATCTCATAAGGAAGAAGAATCTAATCAAATATCTTATTGATTGTTTTCCTAAATCAATTAGAACTCTGAGGTTATAAATACAACATCTCTGGTTGTTCTAATGTACGCATTATTCTCACTTTTAAACTATGCTCAAATCTCTGCCTGCTTGTCTCTCCCACACCTAATTGTTTTCGTTCCCGTATATTATTCCATATACCGACAGTTGACTTGATCGTCGGAGTACCAACGATCATTTCTTCGGTAATATTGGTACCTAACGGTCGTCCTAGTGTGCAGGTAACATACAGGTTAGTAGAGAAGTGATTGAAGATCTGTTGGCACGTGGATAATACAAATTCTAGCATCAACAAATTGGCACCGTCTGTGGAAATCGAAAAATGTTACACAACCTAAAACTTGTGGTAAAAATGTGTTTTCTACCCGAAAGAGTGTGGCAACAGAAAATTCCTTAGAAGAAGAAGTAGAGTCCCATCACACTAACTTGCGTCAGGAAAGTATTCAAGACCTTCAGTATGTAACCCGCCACAAGAGAAGAAGACAACGATAGAAGCGAATGGTTGAGCAGGAAATCCAAGATCTAAAGCTAGACAATACCCGGATGAAGGCAGTGCTTGAACTATTGGAGAATCAATCTCTTCAATATGGACCCAAGCGTAGCCGTGTCCGGCTCAATCGAAAGTCGTTGGTCTCAAGATGATTCGCCAATCCATAATGGGCGAAATCCCAAGAACCAGGAGAGACATAGTGCATCGCGAATGGAAAAGTCGATCGCCTCTGCTAGTGTATTCGACAGGTTGGGAGCCAGGTCGTCTGTCGCTTGACCCCAATCATTGAGTAGTCGACGTAGCGAGCCCATCGATGACCACCAAGAGAAGATAAGGGACTCCAGGGCTACGAAAGTGAAGCCCGAAGATGAAAGAATAGAACGGTCGTGCGACCTTGACGACGATGACAATGGGGACCTCCCATTCTCTAAAGAGTTGAAGACTAGAAAACTCCTCACAGGGTTCAAAATGCCTCATATGGAGAAATATAACGGGAGAGGTGATCTCATGGATTCCATTGAAAGTTCACCTTCTAAAGGCTTTCGTCCTCATTTAATACTCATTCTTAAAGTCCCACGTCTGATATAAATAATAGCCTTGGACTTAGGGGATTATTGTTACCACCAAATTTCGATAAGGCCTCCACGTCAGTAAATGCCAATAAAGTCTCCATATAGGCCCAAGTTAGGCCTTATAGGCCCAGCGAGGGACTTTCAGATTCATAAAAGCCTCAGATATCTAGCAAAGTGTCTTGTGGATACGTTTAAGGCCCAGCAATATATTAGTATTCCTGAATCAGAGTATAGGGAAGCCTATGAAGGGCCTCGACACTCATGGCCGACCTAGGAAGCTTCATCGGGCTTCGTATCCATTGTTAACAGGCATCACGATATTCCAGAATGACGAGATATATTTTAAAGAAAGATTACATTTGATTGGCACACAAATTATCATAAAGAAACCAAATATTAATTTCCTAAACATCAGGCAACGTGATAAGAAAACCAAAGCAAATAAGGGCTAAAACCTAGGAGATTGTATTAACAGTCAATCATTCTTATCTCACAAGGAAGGAAGATCCAGTCAGATATCTAATTGATTGTTTTCCTAAATCAATTAAGACTCTGAGGTTATAAATACAACATCTCCGGTTGTTCTAAGGTACGCATTATTATTCCTCTTAAACTCTGCTCAAATATTTGTCTGCATGTCCCTCTCACACCTAATTGTTCTTGTTCCCGTATATTATTCCATATACCAACAATTGACTTGATCGTCGAGTACCAACAATCGTAGGACCCTTTTTCTCGGTAATCTTGGTGCCTAATGGTCGTCCTAGTGTGTAGATAACATACAGGTTGGCAGAGGCGTGATTGAAGATCTGTTGGCACGTGGATAGTACAGATTCTGACGTCAACAAATTGGCACCGTCTATAGGAATCGAAAAATGTTACACAATATAAAACTTGTGTAAAACGTGTTTTTTACGCAAAATAGCATGACAACAGAAAATTCTTTAGAAGAAGAAGTAGAGTCCTATCACACTGACTTGCGGCAGGAAAGCGTTCAAGACCTTCAGAACGTAACCCACCGCAAGAGAAGAAGACAACGATAGAAGCGGACGGTTGAGCAGGAAATCCAAGACCTGAAGCTAGACAATGTATGAAGGCAGTGCTTGAACTGTTGGAGAATCAATCTCTTCAACATAGACCAAGCATAGTCGTGCCCGACGAAGCTCTTCTAGGTCTAGCTCGATCGAAAGTCGTCGGTCTCAGGATGATTCGCCAATCCATAATGGGCAAAATCCTAGGAACCGGGAGAGACCTCGTGCCACGTGAGTAAAAATTGGTCGCCTCTGCCAGCGTATTCGACAGGTTGGAGGCTAGGTAGTTTGTGAATCGACCTCAATCGTTGAGTAGCCGGCGTATTGAGCCCAACGATGACCACCAATAGAAAAGAATGGACTACAGGTGGTGCGGAAGTGTTCTTCAACTAATTTCATAGATCAAGAAAATGTTCAAGGTAATGAGTAGGTATTGGTGTCACCTGAAGATGATACCAACATTGATAAAAATGTTACGATTCTTGATCCATTATCCATTAGGCAAAGTCAGAGGATCATCAGAAAACTTTCTAGGTACTTGTTAGTAGGAGAATATAAACAGACGATCTTCGTATAATAAGTAGATGATCCAACTTCATATAAGGAGGCTATGAACAAAATGATAATTTTCATTGTGCTTAATGTGGACAATATATTACTCATAGAAAATGATGTGGGAATGTCATTATCTACGAAAGCGTGGTTGGCACAACAGTTTTCATATGGAGGTTTTGGACAACGCTAGATTTGTTCTAGGAATTCAGAGCTTAAAAGATCGAATGGAACAAGCTGATAGTTTTCTCCCAAGCTATATATATTGACAAGATGCTTGTCAGATTGCCATGCAAGATTATAAGAAGGACAATTTGCCATTCAGACATAAAATCTAAATATCTAAGGAGTATTCCCAAAGAAACTCTGGAAGAGATAGAGGACACGAGTAGAATACCTTATGCGTTTGCAATGGATAGTCTCATGTATGTTATGTTGTGCACCCTTACACTTGTTACATTATTGGTATGATAACTCGTTATCAGTTTAGCCGACTAGAACATTAGGTGATTGTAAAGCATATCCTTAAATATCTTTGAAGAACAAGGAACTATATGCTGGTTTACTCTTCACCATTGGAGCATATGGATTTTAGGATTATACTCTAGGGTAAGTGGGAGAATTGTTGGATTGTATGCCCAAATAATATAATTTTGCTATGATGAATTGACAATTTTATATTGAATAAAACTTTGGTTTGTACTTATTTATTATTATTGCATTTGTTTGCTATTGAACATGTAAATAAAGTGCCAATAATCACTTGTGATAATATAAGTTGGTGTTTGCGTTGAGAAGCATAGTGTGACACAACTTATATTTTGATCATCAAGAAAATTGTTCACAACTAATGTATAAGGGTTGGCACCTTGTACAGGAAGGTTGTAGTGTTGACTATTTAATCATTCAGGTTTGCGATTTGTCCTTGTCGCAGAAATAGATTAATGGTGACACTAGTACATTGTAGTGTATTGAACGGGCTACATGTCAAATTTAATTATATAGCATGATCGTGCGAATAATTAAATTTACTTGATCACCGGGTATTTCATCTAAATCCTCTTGACAGGATTGTGTATATCTTTTTGTTAGTTTGATGGTTCTTTGATTCACCAATAGGTGAGATCAATTTAGTTGATCAAATATCTCGGTGAGTTGGGAGCTTGGGAATGAGCGAAGTAGAGAACTTAAATTTGTGTTGAAAACTATCATCCTGAAAAATGGGTGGAGTGACAACTTAAGTATTTTCTGTTGAACGATTATAAATCAGAGCTTAGTGTTTAGCGACGGTTAAATGTTGACATCTTTGAATTAATTCACAGGACCGTTGAAGAAAATGTAACTTAAAGTTATTGAGAATAATTAAAAAGGCAAAACAGTCATTTATGTTCATACCTAATTATTGAATATCAGACAAGATACGGTAGGTCAGAGGAAAGTATTACATTTTCTGTAATCTTATATATTTCGAAAGTGCAGTCTCTTGCATTTAGTGGAAAAAGCAAAAGACTAATAATTAGATCGAGGGGTCTAGGGTTGACATTACGAAATCTAATTATTGGAGCTTGGAAAATATATGTCCGAACAGGTCTTTGTGGTAGCTCTATAACATTTTGGGCTTAATCACAGTTACTATGAAAGTTTTGGACTTGATTGTAGTTACGATATAAGTTGTGATTTAATTAAATCAATACTAAGCTAATTAGACTTGGATGCTAACACATATGTAATTAAATCAATACTAAGCTAATTAGACTTGGATGCTAACAGGACTTTTGTCATTGTTTGCAATCAGGACGCTTGTCGTATTTATATCACATTGCATGTGATGTAAATTAATTCCAACGATTAAGAAAAGAGAAGAGAGAAAAATTATTAAGTCTTGTTTGACTTGAAATTTATCTTCTTGGTTTTCTAAATCAGACCAGTCTAGAAATTAGTTTTTGATTCAATTAAAAAGTGACAACACGCCAGTGTAATCTATACTTGGAGAATACCATAGAAGACTTGAACGTTGGGAGCACTAAGTTCATGAATCAAAAGTAGCAAGTTCGTGAATCAAATCAAGATTTAATATCGTATATCGATTCAGGTATAATACTAATCTACTAGTATTTAATTATAATAAACACGTGAACGCCTAGAAAAGATTCTGGTTTTATTGAATTAAAAAAAAATTCTGGTTAATTCTCGTACCAGTTTCCAACAGTAAATTCATTGCACCAGCAGCTCCAACTAAACCTGCACACGTATCATACCCAAGCTTTGGAATCTGAATATATTGGAGTAATTGTTGACATTTACAAATACAAATAGATCTTTAAATCAGAATTGTATTCCCTAATAGCTTAAGCTAAATTCAATTTATTTTCCTATTATAACCTGTATTACAAAACCCTTATTGCTTTTCAATATGGACGAAAGTTTTAACAACGTCAAAGAAATAAACACTACCAAGAAACAATAGAAAATGAAGGTTAGGGTCGTAAGGTTGTGGGAGATGCCATGCTTTAACAACAAAGCAGAGACGTATAGCATAGAGATGATCTTCATAGATGAAGATGTTATATTATTTATATTAATGTTTAAATTCCATTATTTATTATACATGTTTGATTAGTTATATAGTTTGTAAAAATAATTGAGTATTTTGTTGCTAAGTGTTTTTTGTAAAAATCATTGATTAGTTTGTTGCTATGTATTTCTTTTCTGTAAAAATCATTGATTAATTTGTAAAACTTTGTTTGTATTGATTTTTTCATTTTAATTATTAAATTATTTTTTTCTAATCTATATATATATATATATATATATATATATATATATATATATATATATATATATATATATATATATAAACACAGACAGTTCGTAGTATGATCTCTAATTTTTTTTTATTGTTGTCATATATATAAACACTTACACATATTTAAATTATTTGATTAAATAAATTACTCGATATTATTTGACACGCAACTAATTTTTTTTACCTTCGTTTTTCTGTTATGAATATTTACATTGTTTCTATTTTGAAATTTTTACGTTTTAATTATTTATTTATTTTATTTGTAATTCATATATATAAATATTGTCAATTCACTGTGTGTTATCTCATTTTTATTTTATTTTATATATATATTTTAATACATATACTGTTTCTGTTTCTATTTTCATTTCGTTTTGTTTAATTATTTTTAATTTATGATCCATATATAACCACATAGTTTAATGCTTTGTTACCAAATTACCCGATGAATTCTTTTTAAACTATCAATTCAATTAAAAGATGTAATCTTTGTAATCTGACAATTTAACAGCATTTACAGAAACACATACAATTTAATGTGTGTATATATATACATATTATTTTTTTATAGGGTGGAAGGATTCATACAACGATCAAGCGATCGTTGATTTGGACATTCAAAACATTGATCCGCGAAAGACAATTATATATTGTATTTGTAGTTGGATACAACAACATGAAGTACAAAACTACAAGCCACAAATACAAGCTAAATTTTATGCTAAAACCCAACGTTGTAGAAGCGGTGGATGAGAGTTTTCCTACACAAAGTTTTACCTTCAGGCTATTTGCTGATATATTGAGTTATTATGATTTTATAATAATTAATATATTCTCCCACTTCTATTTAGAGGTATCAATTGAGTCGGTGAGCGGGCGGTAACCGACCGACCGCGATTAGAAAAAGCCCGTGCCACGATGGGTTGCGGGCGGGTCAATTCAGCCCACAAAAATTAAACATGAGCCCGGCCCACCCGTTGGCCCATCCGAAGTCGAGCCCATGTGAGGTCGCGGTTTGACCCGGTTCACCCAAATATGAATAAAAATTAATTTTTTTATTGAAATTACTAAAAAATTTAGTTACTTATTGTAATTCAAAAAAGATGTTTACATATATAACAAAAAATTTGTTAAATTAATAAATAAAAAATAAATAACAATGATAAATTCACATTTGTTAATTTTTTAATTCAATTTCTATTTTTTATTTATATATTTAAAGACTAAAACATCACGCATCTGTCACATTTTTCACTTTAAACGGTTCTATGCCATTTGGTTTTTTGTTTTTTTTTTTAAAATATCATTTCAAATATAAAAGTTTGAATTTTCTGCTCATTTTTTTAAAAAAAAATCAAAAGTCATTCACTGACCAGGCCATGGTTTGGCCTCTTTGGCCCGTGAGCGGCCCTACTGATTAACCTACTCGGCTCGTGAGCGACCCGCCCACCGGGTTCACGGGCGGCTCGCAATTTTGGGTCGGCGCGGGTGGGCGATCTTGGGTTCGGTCGGCCATTGAGTCTTGACACCTCTACTTCTATTATAGATATCATTGGAGAGGTGGTTGGAAAGGACAAATTTAAGTGCCAAGAATCTTGTGAGAGGACGAGCAAGCCCATAGATATTGTGATTGAAGACATAGAGTACAAATATATTTTTTATTTATATTGTTTCATTATATTGTTGTGATCACGCTATATTATTTTTTAATAGTATATTCTAATGTGAGTGTTTGAATTGTTATTATTTTTAAAAAAAAATACAAGCTTCAGTGTACTTTGTGTAGGACTATGCAGATGAGGTTGATAGTTATTTAGATACTCAATATGTTGTGCTAAAAAATTCAGATGTTGTATTTATAGTTTCTACTTATATCTCATTATTGACTATTTATCTCTCTCTAAGAAGATTGTTTAATTTGGTAAAAAATTTATCTCAAATGAAGTTAGATTATCTAATACTTATTACATTACGAAGCTGGTGGTCAATTTTTCTATCAAGAAAATCATTGAATTTCGAGACAAGTATGCCTACATTTTTATAATTTTTTCAATCTATTTTGTATTAATAAGATTTTATCATTTCATTCTCTAATTGAATAATAATTAATTTTTTACTAAGGCTGATGAGTGGATGAGGAGAATGTAGCTCTTAGAGGATAAGTCAAATATCTTCTTCGTCTATCTATTCAATATCTACTCACCTGGCAAGTGGAAAAATCGAAATAAAAATAATAGAAGAGTTGTTGGAAGCTTTAGAGGTTAGAAAATTAGATTATTTCTATTAATATATTTTTTATTTGTGTACTGTGAATTTTTTTAATAAATTCAATTTCTAAATTTTTTATATTAAATACCTTATTATTATTTTATTAATAATCCTAGGTTGGTAGTTTTTGAGTTGTTGCTATAGCTATTGCAATTGAAAGCGATCAAAACGGGTGGTACTTATCATGTAAACGATATCCAAAGAAAGTCAGTCCAATTGGCCAACGTTTTTATTGCAAAAATGTGACAAGTATGATAACACCAGAATTCCTAGGTAAAACAACTATCATACTTTTTCACTATAATGTTTAGTAATCAAATTTTTAAATTCGCATCTTTGTCATCAATTTTGTGATCGATTGATTAGGTTCAAGGTTCAAGGTCCAAGTACGGGTTATTGATGGGACTGGTAGTACTTCATTTTTATTGTGGGATCGTGAATGCTTGCATCTATTTGGGAAGACTGCAAACGAGTTACGAGATGACATGATTAAGGTAACTTTCATGCACGTGAACAATCGATGACCATAAAATTGACTATTATGACTGTTATATAGTCTAACAATTAATTATAGGTGTCTGCTGATAAATCCTCTACTACTGAATATTATCCTATTGAGATTGATACTATAGCGGAAAAGAAGATGTTGTTCAAGGTTCAGTCAAACTACAGAATGTTAGTGAGCATAACAGTATACACCGTTATGAGATTGACTGACAATAGTGAGATAATATCAAAATAGTCTCGAGATGTTATATAGAAAATTAGGTTTGTGTAGATTATATTAATTTTTTTATTGAATAATTTTCTTCCATGTTTAACGTTTACTTGATTGATCTAATTAAAAAAATAATTTTATTCAGAAATCCGAGTCCCTTTCACGACTTGAACATGCTGATGCTGATGAGTTAAATGTTATTTTTATTTTAAATTTTGTTATTACTGACATATTATTTATGATAACATTGTGTTACTAATAATTCAACTAACTTTGTTTGATATGAGGACTCTGTGTCTGACAATGAGATCAATACTCCAAATAAAATCCTACCAAACGATCTAATGCAATGATATTTGAAGATGGTGGTTCATCTAAAGATATATTAGATGGCGATCCAACTACCTAGATGTCAAATAATAAGATGAAAAGATTTGTGAAACAAGAAAAAAATTAATTGTTTCGTGATCATTTAACTTTTATATTTTCTGCATTTCATGTAGGAAGACTTCATTTGGTGTTATCTGTTTGTTTAACTGCTCTATTGGTATAATTATATCAGACTCAATTTTATGTTTAATTAAATATGATTAATGCTTTGTTGTAGGACTATAAATCACGTGATATTTTTTATTATTTTTGGGGTGATACGTTTTAATAGAGGTGACAAAACCGACCCAACCCATATAACCCAGATTTTGGGCAGCTCTGGCCCAAACAAAACCGAGCCTACATGGCTTAGCCAGGTTAGTGAGCTAGCCCAATTTTTTTTTTTTTTTTCATTAACACTAATAACTCATTTTGTAAATTGTCCCAATACATAATCCAAATAATATCAATCTAAAACGATCTAAGCATAAGCCTCCAATTTAAATTGTCTTTTTTTGAAATATTAGTCCAAGAATCCCAAGCTCTAACATAAAATTGTTTAGATTTAGTTAAATTTACTTATAAGTAAATTTTTATTTTAAATTTAAGTCAAACACCCTTATATTTCAAAGCAATAAAACTAGCATGCATTTACTATTTATATTTTTAAAAAATAGTGTCAACAAATAGTTTACAATTAACAAAAAAAATTATTATTTTTAAAGAAAATTGATGTTTATCTATTGGCTAATACATGAGAGTTTCAATTTTATAAATTAATCTCTTAAAAATCTCAAAATATATATTATCTAAGTTTATCTAAAATTGTATTTGATGCACTGTATTAGATTGTATAAAAAATTTATTTGAAAAAAAGAAAAAAAATAAATTTAAAACCAGTTTGGTCCAATGGATTGGGCTGGGCCGGCCTAGTTTAGTTTCAAGTGTGACCCTGCTTTGGTTTGACGGGTCGAGCCACCAACTCAGTCCATTTGCCAGCTCTACGTTTTAATTTGATTATTACCCATAATTAAATTGCTTAAGTTATTAATTTATTTAATAATAAATTAATTAATATGAAATTATTAAATAAATTTTAAGTCAAATTATAAATCAATTTCTATTTTTTGAGGTACTATTATTGTTATATATTATATGTTTAATTGATTAATTTATTTATTAATCATTAATTTGCCAAATAACTCAACTTCGAAATATATATTATTATTGTTTTAATTTTTGTAAGATTATATATGTTATATAAAAAAAATATTATATAGTATTTTATAAAAAAAAAATATTATAAGAATATTTTATAAGATATTAAATAAATATACGTTTTAACTATTATCCATAATATACTTGCTTAATTAATTAATTTATTATATATTAAATCATCAAATAAATTTTACATCATCAAATAAGATTACATATATAAGATTACATAAATAAGATAATATTCAATTTCAAAGTGTATGTAACCTCAATTTTATTAGGAAAAATTGTCATTAAGTCACCTACATGTGATTTGTTTTAAATTAGGTCAAAACTTTTTCAAATTTGTAATTAAGTCATACTTTACAACAATATTTTAAATTAATTCCAAAATCACCATTGTTAACCATATTTTCCATTGGCACCATTCTTCCACCTCCACAAACCTCTTTCAACTTCGGCGAAAACCTCATCCACCTCCGGCAACAACTTCCTACACCTTCGACGACCTCCGTGAGTGCTTCTTCTACGGCACAGTGTCACTTTTCTAGTGTTGCAGGCTTGACTTGGTGGATTTTTGGTGGTTGTAGCTGTTTTATCTAAATCTCTTCATTTACTTATTTAAATTTGATATTTTGTCAAAGACTTGAAGGCTGTCTGTTAATTATTAGTTTGGATCATTATAATGTTTATGTTGAAATTGCAGATTTTTTTCCCTCGTGGTTGCCTATTCTTTTTTATGCTTGAAAATAAGTTTATTGTCACTGTTGGATGATAACCATCATGAATGTTGGAGTTAAAATTTATCGATGTATTAAACTTGCTTAGAATATGCTGATGATGTGTTCATTTACAGTATGTATGCCTGCAGGAAAGCACTAACCGACAGCCAACCAAGAATTCGGAGAAGATTTGCAAAGATGGATGAAATAGACACTCCTCACAAGAAGCAATAACTCCGGATAGGACGAAGAAATATAGGGGAAGGTAGTAGTTAGAGCTAATGTTGTAATGAAATAGAACCTTGGTAAGGTTAGCTGGTATAATGAAAGTCGATGCAAAATCTAGTAATAAGTTGGAACTTAGTCGATTTCTTGTTAAGCACAATAATCTGTATATCAAATGTTGAACTAGAGTTGTCTCAGTGATGGAGTGTTTATATGGATGATTTGTTTGATGAATTTCTATAGAGATGATACTCTATTATAGTAAATAGTAACATAGAATATAGTATCATTATATTAGTTATGGCCATGATTTGCAATTTGATATTGTATTAAAGAAAAGTTTGATACTGTATTATAGAATAGCAATGTGATACTGTATTAAGTTGGTCATTAGATTATTTATTTGTGTTGTTAGTCATGTGTGTTGTTTGATACTGTATTATACAAAACAATATAACAAAATATTATCATAACGGAAATGACATAGAATTCGTATACGTGCTTAGAATTTTTATTATAATATGTTTTCGGAATCGTCTCGATGAGCCGGTCAAGACAAATGGCTTTGCCACTGCGTACAATGGGTTTTAGCTGTTTAAAGTCATATCTTTAACTTAAAATGGCAATCTTTAATTTTTCTTGTTAAAACAGTGTCATACATACTAAAACAGTATCACAGATATATATTAGTATTATACATGAAAATATCTTAATAAAACATTATCACATACACAAATTACAATCCAATAAAATAACAGTATCATATGTTAAAATATTATCATAATAAAACAATATCAAAGATAAAAATATGGTATAAGCATATCATATGATAATATGCTGATCGTGATATTTTCTCTTGATCTTCCATCATGAAAAATTATAAATTGGTATTGTAAACTTAGACTTTGAGATTGCAACATTTGTGTACGATCATTTGCTCATTTGGATTTTGTTTGTATCGTTTTTCTTGCTTATTTCGAGCAGATATTTAGGAAATTGGCTTTCGTATCAGTATTGGGTGGTTGGTTTGATTTCTTGACACTGCTATATTTAGGTAATGTCATTCTAATTTCTAAATGTCATTTTATCTGCAGTGGTTTTGATATTGTGTCTCAAGTTCTAACATCGTCGTTCAATTGTTTTATGTATAGCTACCGTGCTACTTTTCACTGTGCCTTTGTTTTATGACAAATACAATAATCATACAGACTCTTTTCTGGTACAGCTAATGGCGAAGATCAAGAAATATTATGGGGTCATAGATGCTAAAGTTGTAAGCAAGATCCATTAGACAAAACAATATTATAAACAAAACAGTACTATAGCACATTATCTATATAAAAAAGTATCATAGACAAAACAATATCATATATAAAACTAAATACAAGATATTTTAATTGTTGAAGTAATGATGCTGTTTTTAAAATGTTCCATTAGTAGTACAAGATTATAGGTTGAAACATTATTATAATAATTCAATATCAAAGATAAAAGCATAATGTAAGTGTACAATAGTACATTATCTATATAAAACAGTATCATAGATAAAACAGCATCACAATTAGTGTTTTTTTTACAATTAAGGGTATGTTGGTTTTTTAGCTATAAAATGTGACTTTAATTGAATTAAGTTTTGACTATATAATTTTAGAGTCCATAAGTGCCGAAACAATGACCTGCCTTGAATTTACCCATTTCATTATTAGATTGACAATAATCAAAATTAATTACACCTATATCATTTATATAGGAACAATTTCAATAATATTGATTATAGTAATCTCTCGATTTATCAAGAGTCAAACTTCATCATTATTGAAGTTGGATTTGCGGATATCCATTGCCATCACTCTTGGTTGTACTTAATACTTAATGTATTAATTAAAAATTAATTTTTAATTTGTAATCTTGTCTTCGTTTTTTTCAAACAATGACAAGTTCCAATATGTTCCAAATTAATTACGCATATTTCAATAATATATGAATGATTTACATAATCTCGAGAAGAGGCATTTCTCAATTTATCAATAGTCAAAATTCATAATTATTGAAGTTGATTTTGCGAGTGTCAAGAGCCATATCACCATAGTAGTTGTACTTATTAACTAAATATATTAATTAAAATTAATTTTTTAATTTATATACGTATCGTTTTCTTTCAAACAATGACAAATTAAGTTCCAATGGTTATATATATTATACATATGTTATATATGCATATATTTGATTTAATATAAATATATATTATAAAATGTTATATAAATACACATTTTAATTTACTCCATAATATAATTGCTTAATTAATTAATTAAGTTGTTATATATTAATTTATTAAATAAATTTTAAGTCGTCCAATAAGTTATTCTAATTATATCTCATATATGAAAAATATAACAATATATATCAAATATATGACATTATAGACATTATATATTTTATATAGTTAGAATTAATTGTATCATTAATCTAAATTAGTATTGAAAAATCCATGCATTTTTTTGTACCAATACAAAATCGATGCTATTAAATGCAGATTAAGAATGAACGTTTAATACTATTAAAAAATCCATTTATGGAAACCTAAAAAATATAAATTCTAAATATAAAAGCATTTAAGCGGGAAAATAAAATTTTGACGACACTTCTCGAAAATCCATGCATTTTTTTTTTTTTTTAAATTTTAATTACTATTACTTCTACATTCGATAAAATAATTTCTCTTTCATCTATCTTCTCCGTAAATAAACTTTATAAAAATCTATTGACTACACTACTAATACAACTTTATTTATTCTATTTTCTTATTATACAAAATTATATATTTTTACCCAATATTTATATTCACTTTCTTTTTCTACAAAGCTTCCTCCCATAAAAGTAAAAGATCATCCACAACAAAAATCGATGAAACACATTCATTCTTGAACTTTTTTAAATTGCAAAATAATAAAAACTAAAAATTCCAAATTAAAATGAATAAGAATAATAACTAACATCAAAAGTCATTTGACTAATTTTTTATTTATTTATTATTTATTGAACACAATTTGTCAATTAGAAAGATGACTCTGGAAATTTTTATTTTTACTTTGTAAAAAATTCAAATTAAGTATTTTATATAATTTTCAACCCATTATTAATTCAATAAAATTATTATTTATTCATTTCTAGTTGACCAAACACTAAATTTTAATTAGTATTAAACCCATGCATATGTTGACCAAAACGAAGATAATTAATTAATTAAATTAAATTATTTAGATATTTAAATATAGATAATTAAATTTAAAACGTATTGAAAAATTAATTTTTACAATGATAACAAAACTTTGAAAATATGGATTTTGACTTATTTTTCTTTCACTTTGCATTGATGTCTTCTATAATAATCTTGAAAATGCAATATTTTAAATGTGATCTCTTAAATCGTGTCATAATAGTGTTTTAGTTGAGTACAATTTTTCTAATAGTCCTATAACCATTCAATCTATTCGAAACATGTTTGGCTATTTTCTTATGTATGTTACTTTTTGTTGTTGTTTTTTTTTTTTTTTTTTTTGAAAAGTTATAAAGTAAAGATTAATGAAAATTGAATAACACATATAAACTATGACAAAAGTTTAAATGTAATAGTTTAAATGTGATTTCTTAAATTTTAATTAGCATTGAAAAACTCATGCATATTTTGACCAAAATAGAGATAAGATTAATTAATTATTAAGTAATTAAATTAAATTATTTAAGTATTTAAAATATGGATAATTAAATTAAAATACATTAGAAAATTAATTTTTGCAATAATAACAAAACTTTATAAATATCGACTTGGACTTATTTTTCTTTCAATATGCATTGATTGTTTTCATAATAATCTTGAAAATAATCTTGAAAATGCGATATCTTAAATCTTATTTAGTATTGAAAAATCCATGCATTTTTTTGTACTAAAACAAAGATAAGATTAATTAATTAAATATTTTAAATATAGATAATTAAATTAAAACGTATTGGATAATTAAAAATTCTAAATAGGAAAGTATTTAGGCGGAAAAATAAATTTGACGATTTCCATAACATTGATTATAGTAATTTATCGATTTATCAAGAGTCAAACTTCATAATTATTGAAGTTGGTTTTACGGATATTAATAGCCATAACTTCTTGGTTGTGTACTTATTATCTAATGTATTAATTAAAAATTACTTTTTCATTTTTAATCCCCTATTCTTTTTTTTTTCAAACAATGACAAGTTCCAATGACTGTATGCATTATATATAGAGGAGAATAATACTTTGTGCTTTCATTTTATGAGAAAAAAAACTCTTAGTTCATAAGATATGATACATTCCAAAATATTCATTTAAAATTTTAGTTACCTTCCATATGCTTAAGTAAGAGTTGCTACACGTTTGACCTGAACCTTGATTTCAAAATTTATCATGGATGAATCACATCGGGATGAACAAATAATTAGTAGATCAACTAACATGCCTAGGGGTAGGTGTGGGCGTGGGTCAAGTTGGGTCGATTTTCGACCCAATCCGATCCGAATTGACAAAAAATCGACTTGGCCAAAGCCAAACCAAAACCACCAAAAAATTTGAAAAAATAGGCCCAAAACCGATCCGATCCGAGTTGGTTCGATTTTCGGTTTGGACCAGTTTGAAGAACAAATTTTTTTTTTTTTAAAAAACGAACCAACCCAAACAAATCCGAGTTGGTTCGGGTCGGTCGGGTCGATTTGTCGGTTTCGCGGATTTTTGCCCAATCCTAAACATGCCACAAAAACGTAAAAGATGATATCGTTCATAAGAAGGTTAGTTTAACATTATTTTATTTATTTATTTAAAATATGTTTATATTTACCATGAATTAATTAAACATGATTATATTTACGAGTGGTTTAAACATTCTTAAACAAACAACGAATGGTTTAAACATGCTTATATTTTAACATGCCTGTGATTTTAACTTACTGGATATTATTTGACAAACAACTAATTTTTTTTCATTCATTTTTTTGTTATGAATATTTTTTCTGTTTTGAAATTTTTTTATGTTTTAATTATTTATTAATAGGGGATGGGTGAATATTGATCTTTTATCTAGGTTGTTACTGTGATTTATCATTATAACTTTTAGCATGTCCTGTTGATATGTTTTAAAATTTTAAACGTGCATGCTCATATTAAATGACATCATATACAAAGCAAGAACATAGTTTAGGATCTGAATTTTTTGTATTTAGCACTAAATAAATAAAAAAAATTAATACAAGGTGGTTATTATAAAATTGAATAATGATGATTACTACAAAATTGAAAGAATGAGATTGTTAATATAATTAACCCTTATATTTATATGAATATAATGTGTTTTTATTTGGAACTAAAAAAGTTATTTCTTGGAGAACATTTTATTATTTATTTATTATTTTGTAATTTGATGTCCAAACTACAATAATTGTAGGATTTATATAAAAATGATGCTTTGTGTGCTTAGTTAATGTGAAAACAAGAGAATGTTCAGTTAATTAAATAAAGAAAGAGTTCGTATTTTGAAATATTTGACGTTATAAATTATTTTTATATCATAAATATAAATTTAATTCTTTTATTTTAATGGAATTCGTAACATGTATTTGTGGTCTTTTTACTTTGATCACTCATTGTGTAAGATTGAATGTGCATATTAAAAAATAAAATAAAATAAAACAAGTTATAAGAGGTCAAAATCTACTAAAATCTTTGAAAATCTAAGGGTATGGCTGGAATTCCTAAAGAGTTTGATATTTATATTTACAAGTTTGAAATCCACTAAAATCTATTAAAATTCTTAAAATTAATGAAATTTTTAGAAATTCGCAAGTTATCGAGGACACCTAGTGTTATTCAAAATACAATTGTAAATAAAAATTTACAATTAAATTTAGAAGCAAACTTGTAACCAACTAGGCTGGGACGCAAGTATCTCGCTCTATTAAAGGAGATTCAAGTCCTCTGCGGTGCTGTAAATCCTCAATCACCGGTGCAACAACTGTCTTCTTGTCTTGTCCCTTCCAGGATACAACAACCCAATTAAAACATTGTTTAGTTCAACTTCTTTTGCACTAGAAGATGAACTCCAAGCTCCACTATAAGAACACATTTCTTATAGCAAATATATTAACTTTTTAGAGAGAAAAAAAATGTATAAAATTTCATATGATTTCTTGTGTAAAGTTGGAGAGAAAGAATGGTATTTATAGGTGTTTGGAAGACAAAAATATTTAATAAGAAATTAAATCCCATAAACTTATTTCTATAACTTGTCCCATGATCTTCCAAAATAACAACCCATATAAACTCATGACTCATGATCTTCAACAATAACAACCTATATAAACTCATGACTCATGATCTTCCACAATAACAACCCAAATAATTCACCATTATCATGTCATGAAACTTCCAACCTTTCATCTTCTAACAATAAAATATATTTAAAAAATAAAATGTTACAACACCTAGAATTTTAAAGAATCTATTAAAATTCAAGTTCACCTAAATTTAATGAAATCTATTAAAATTTGAGTTGAGAACACTTTTAATGGCCAGTTCATTACGGCCTTGTACTCATCCTAGTTTTCATGAGTGTTTTTTTTATATATATAAATGTCGAAATCCTCATAGAGAGCGGCCCCACTCTCACACTCACATAGGTAAAATATGTCAAAAGTGCTTCTGTAACTATTGCGCCCCACTCATATGAGCTATAGACTTTATTAAGAGTTTTTATTTGTTTTAGAAAACTCAAGCCTCCAAACGTTACAGAATTAATGCACTTACACCACATGGATGGAAAAAAAATTGTGCATTATTTTTACGGCTACCTTATAATTTATTTGTCCCATTGAACCTAGTTACATGATCTTTGGTCCCTAGGTTGGGTATCTTTATGTGTGGCTCGTGATGATATAGGCTTAAGTCTTATCCCACTCGACATTCCAGACTAAGGATGGCAGAAAAATTCGCCGACCGGGACCCACCCCGCCCCATCCACCCCATGCCACCCCACCCCACCCCACCCCACCCCCTACTTTACTTTAATTTTTTTTTTTTTAAAGTCCTAAAATAGAATTACAATTTACAAATTTTTTTTAAAAAATATGTTGAATAAGAATCGAACCAGGTTGAAGTTATGAAACTATAACTCTTAATCACTACACCACAACCCTAATCTTGTATTTCTTTTGTTTTATTTCTTACATATATATAAAAAATTCCTATTCTTTGTTTTTTAAAATTATTTTTTTCTGTTTAAAAAAAAGAACTTAACTGGGGCAGTTGGCACGTCAAAGCCCCGTCCCACCCCACCCCACCCCCCCCCCCCCCACCCCACCCCACAAATTCGAGGTCGACCCATCCCAAACCCGTCCTATTCCAGACCCTCTCTCTTGTCAAGGCATTAGTTAATAGATCTACAAGATTATCATAAGATTTAACATAATTCACGTTAATTATATCACTACTCAAATAAGATCTCACAATACTGTGTTTTCTTCTTATAGGTCTGGATTTACCATTATAATAACAGTTGTTAACTCTACCAACGGCAGCAGTGCTATCACGATGAATAGGATGTATTGATTTTTCCTACACTGGGATCTCATGTAATAAATATCTTAACTATTTTGCTTATTCACTAGCTGAAGCTAAAGCAATAAGCTCAGCTTTCATAGTGGAACTAGCAATAATGGTTTGTTTTTTAGATTTCCAACTATTGGGATTTTTGTGATCTCAAATAAATTCGGAGCAGTGATGATTAATAGACCCGTTATATCTTCATAGGCTTTGAGCCTAGGATTGAATGATAATTGTATAGTCCACTCCACAATGTGTCAACCCAAATTAATGAAGGACGTGTGTGGGTCACTTGGAGGTTTTAATGTACCTTTGGGTCGTTACTCAGTGGCCCAGTGTGTTTGACCCGGTTGAGAGTGGGGCGGTTAGTTTAAGAAATATATATATATATTGAGAGGTATAATATAATATGAGTTATTATATTATTACCATATATACATATATATTCCATACCATATATATTTATATATTACACTATATATATTCTTGGTTTTGGGCAGAAATCAATCACCATTATTACAACCATTATACCACATGTGAAATTGAGGTTCTTCAGCCAAAGCCAAACCAGAAAAAGCCAACCATTGTCATTGATATTTTCTTCGTGAAAATTGCAGCCCATTTCCTATCTTTATTTCCTTTGGTGAAATAGGTCCTTCTTAGTTTGTTCTTTAACTTGGTGTTACCTTTGTGGAGTTGGACAGTATTAATCTGAGCCCTGTCAATTGTTCTTGCAAGAAACAAAGATTCGGTAAAATATTTTTCCCAACAATTGGTATCAGAGCCTCGGTGGCATTTCGTAGTACAAGAAATTTAATTTTGGGTTATCGGATGAATGAAGAAAAAGAAACAAGAATCACTTTAGAATCATCGTGGTCCATTTTTGGCCAAAGCAGACGTCATCTTTGTGAACGTAGACCATATTCCAGCTTCTGACGTCAAGGCGGAGCAGGCTGCGTTGCGCGTGCGGTGTGTGGGGCATCGGAGGAGGTGCGTGAACTGCGGCTGCAAATTTCTTCCAGCGGCGCGTAGGGGCACGTGCGAGGGTTTTTCGGTAAGTGCCTAGTGGTGTTGTGATCCTTGTCCTATTTCTGACCTTTTGTGGTGGTCAGTTATAATTTTGGTGGTCTAGATAGCTTGGACATCGGTTCGATAGTGAATGTATTCGGCGTTTGCAAAACCTTCGTGGTTTTTTCTAGCTTGTGTGGTTGCTGTTGCTGTTGGAAATCTTTTTTAATTTGTTTCGCATCTATCCTATTTAATACGGACAGTCAGATTTGGTCTGCTCTGGTAAATTGGCTAATCTCTTTTACATTCCAGTACTAATAGGTCATCGTGTGGGGGTGGCCATTAGGTTTGGGGTTATCGTGTGGGATAACCATTGCCTGTTTGCTAGAAATTTACGTGTACATTATTGTGACTTGTGTTAGCTTTTGTTTTAGTGCTGATTATTTGCGATACTTTATTTTTTGTGCATTATTATTTAGAACTGTCACCTGGACTTTACCCGTTTGACAATTCTCCTGATCCGAGATCACGAATCTCACGAAACCTTGAGAATCTAAAACGGTGTATATTGGGGCCTTTAGGTTTTCTGCGTGATTATCTTGAGGTGCTTGTTGGTGTGCATTCTTATTTGTTAAGATGTCTGCACATCGTTTTGATTTAAGTGTCTTTACTAGTAAAAGTGATTTTTCTATTTTGTAACAGAAAATGAAAGGTATTTTGGTTCAGCAAAAAGTTTCAAAATTTATTGATAATTCTTATGGTCCTAATGTTACTGAGGATCAGAAAAAAGATTTTGATGAACTTGCTTACACTTCTATCATATAGCATTTATCAGACCCTGTTTTGCGAAAAGTAAGAAAATTTGATTCTACAGAAAAACTTTGGAAAAAATTAGAAGAGCTTTATTTAATCTAATCCACTCTAAATAAAATTTATCTCCTTGAAATTTTTTTCATCTTCAAAATTGATCCCTTAAGAGATTTGGATGACAACTTTGATGTTTTTAATAAACTTGTGCAAGATATTACAAACTGTGGTGAAACAGTTTCTAAAATTAACAAATCTATCATTTTGTTAAATGCCATTCTTGATTCATATAAGGAAGTCAAGAATGCCATTAAGTATGGGAGGGAGATTTTTATACCTGACATGAAGTTCGAGAAAAATAAGAGAAAAAAATGGTGAAGTCCATTTTGTGAATGGTAGACCTCAATCGGGGGATGGGAATGGAAGTGGAGATGAGCAAAATAGTGGTATCAATAGAAAGGGTAGAAGTCGTTCTAAGTCACATGGGAGGGCAAAAGAAAAGAAATGTTACGAGTGTGGAAAATAGGACATTTCATTAGTGAGTGTTATAAAGAGAAGAACAAATAGAGAGGAGAAGATCAGAGAGAGACAAATGTAGTGACCTCTAGTGATGAGTCTGGTGAGGTTTACATGCTTTTAAATTTCGAGCCTGGTGAGATTAACTTGTCTATGAGCTCCTATATACATGATTGGATTCTTGACTCTGGTGCATCTTTTCATGCCACTTCTAATAAATTTTGGTTGATCATTTGCATGAGGCTGATCACGGACACATAGTTGCATGGGATGGAGTTGCATATAGAATTACTCGTGTTGGTAATGTAACTGTTAAATTTGACAGTGGCTTTGTGCATACATTAAGGGAAGTCAGATATATTCCGCATATGAGTAGGAATTTGATTTCTATAGGGGAGTTAAAGAGTACATGTTTCATGGGTAGGCTTGGTAATGGCATGATTAGAATGTGTAAGGGTGCACTTAGAGCTTTTAAAGCTACTAGGAGAAATGGCATATATATTACACATGGTGAAGTGATGAGTGGTCTAAATTCCACTATATCTTCCATTGACACTGATCACACACAAATGTGGCACAATAGGTTAGCTCACATTAGTGTTAAGGGACTTAAGTTTCTTAACGACATGGGTGTGTTTGGTAAGGATCGGTGTCGACATCCTATTTTGTGATCATTGTGTGCTTGGAAAACATCGTAGGATATCGTTTTCATCTAGCACACACAAGACAAGTAGAGTGTTAGAATACATTCATACTGATTTGTGGGGGTCCCGGGAGCAATCCCACTTTTGGTGGTAACAAATATTTTTTTGTCTATTGTTGATGATTTCTCCATACGTGTGTGGGTTTATCTATTAAAAGATAAAAGTGAAACTTTCATTAAATTTAAAAGTTGAAAAGTTCAAGTGGAGAATCAGACAAGTAGAAAGGTAAAATATTTGCGTAATGATAATGGTCTTGAATTCTGCAATGCTGACTTTGAAAATTTGTGTAATGAGTGTGGTATTACTAGACATAAAACTGTGTTTTACACTCTCCAACAAAATGGGGTTGCTGAAAGGATGAATCATACTTTGCTCGATAAGGTTAGATGTATGATGCTGAGTTCTGGTATGCCTAAATTGTTTTGGGGTAAAGCTGTTATTACTGCTTGCTATTTGACTAATATGACTCTTTTTATTGTTTTAAATGGTGATACAATGTATGAAAAATAGTATGGTAAATGTGCTAATTATTCCATACTTAAGACTTTTGGCTGTGCTGCTTTCTTTCATCATAGTAAGGGAAAAATAGATCCCAAGACTAGAAAATGTGTTTTCTTAGGATACCCAGAGGGTGATAAGGGGTATAGGTTGTGGGATATGAGCCAAAAGGGTGTGAAAATATCATTGGTCAGGACGTCATTTTTAACGAGTCAGATATGCCTTGTTTAGAGAGTGAAAAACAGCAAGAAACCATTAAAGAAGAGTCCCTAGTTGAGGTGGAGAAAGTGAGTACTCACATCTCCACTACCCTTAGTGAGGTGGAAAGTGACACACATCAAAATCAGCTGAACATAGATGCAGAAGGTAACGAGGATGTGGTGGAGGAAAATCTCGTTGACCAAAATCCTTTAGCTGATTATCAATTGGCCAGAGATAGAGAGAGGAGACCATGTAGGGAATCCCAAAGACTATCTGACTTCACTATAGCCTATGCTAGTTATCAGGAACTAGTTGATAAGGAGCCAAATACCTATGTTGAGGCTATAAAGAGTGAGAAGTTCGTAGAATGGTTTAGTACCATAAGAGGAGAGATGAGTTCTCTTGTTAGGAATCAAACTTGGGATTTAGTTCCTAAACCTAAGGATAAATCTATAGTGGGATGCAAATGGGTTTATAAGGTGAAAAAGGGTACTACTGAGAGTGGGCCTGTGAGACACGAGGCTAGGCTAGTAGCCAAAGGTCAGTCGTATAAAATGTTTGATTCAAATGTTTTTTATATTGGTTACAAGAAGAATGTGTTTGATACTTACTTGTATTACTTGTACCACAACACAAATGGTGATTGTGTGTATTTGTTACTTTATGTGGATGACATGTTATTTGATGGACCTAACATGAAAGTGGTAAACAAGATAAGTGTTGAATTAAGTAAAGAATTTGACATGAAATACCTAGGACATTCTAGAAGTTTCCTTGGTATGAATATTGATAGAGATGTGTCAAATTCATACTTATTTGTGTATCAAACTCCTTATGTGCTTAAATTTTTGAAGAAATTTGGCATTGTTAATTGCAAACCCACTTTTGTGCCTCTTGGTAACCAATTTATCTTGTCTGAGGAACAAGATAAGAAAAAAGAGTTTATGAGTAAAAACTCCTACTCAAATGTTATTGGCTCCGTTATGTACTTGATGGTTTGCACTAAACTAGTCTTGGCCTTTATTGTCACTGTTTTAAGCAGGTACATGTTTGATCCCGGTCCCAAATATTGGGAAGCTTTAAAGTTGTAGCTTAGATATTTGAAGGTTTATAACCTTGCAAATATGGGCATTAAGATGCTCACAATGGTAAAGTTTAGAAGTTGGCTGACACTTCTAAACTTCGGTAAATGTATGTAAAGGTCCAATTTGTTTGGAATCTTTTTTTAGCAACTACTAAGCTATTTTTACTTTTGGGGTTTGCAGGTATATTTGGATCAAGGTGGAGGTTTGTTGGAATTTTTGTGATCTTAAAAAAACCCGGGGCAGTGATGATTAATAGACCCGTTATATTTTCATAGGCTTTGAGCCCAAGATTGAATGATAATTATATAGTCCACTCCACAATGTGTCAGTCCAAATTAATGAAGGACGTGTGTAGGTTACTTGGAGGTTTTAATGTATCTTTGAATCGTTGCTCAGTGGCCCAGTGTGTTTGACCCAGTTGAGAGTAGGGCGGTTAGGTTTAGAATATATATATATATATATATATATATTAGGGGGGGTATAATATTATATGGGTTATTATATTATTACCATATATACATATATATTCCATACCATATATATTTATATATTACACTATATATATTCTTGGTTTTGGGCAGAAATCGATCACCATTATTACAACCATTATACCACACGTGAAATTGAGGTTCTTCAGCCAATGCCAAACCAGAAAAAGCCAGCCATTGTCATTGATATTTTCTTTGTGAAAATTGCAGCCCATTCCCTCCCTTTATTTCCTTTGGTGAAATATGTCCTTCCCAGTTTGTCCTTTAACTTGGTATTACCTTTGTGGAGTTGGACATTATTAATCTGAACCCTGTCAATTGTTCTTGCAAGGAACAAAGATCCGGTGAAATATTTTCCCCAACACCAACAAATTGCAC
The DNA here is from genome assembly GCA_023638005.1 of Forsythia suspensa. Taxonomy (NCBI): domain Eukaryota; kingdom Viridiplantae; phylum Streptophyta; class Magnoliopsida; order Lamiales; family Oleaceae; genus Forsythia; species Forsythia suspensa. The sequence goes on from CM042666.1 coordinate 36,033,645, forward strand.
TACTTCTCAATTTAAAAATATATCAAGTGGTAGTTAAAGAATCACCTGATAATGTATTCCAATATGCATCAGAAAAACATTCAATAATAGCAGGATATTTTTTATAAAATAAGCCATAGTTTCTTGATCCAATTAAATATTTCATTACACGGTCCATAGCATGCCAATGTTCTCTTCCTGGCTTACTTGTAAACATGTTGAGTATCCCTACTGCAAATGCAATGTCAAGTCTCGTACAATCAGTAGCATATCGCAAGCTTCCAATCATGCTGGTTTATTCCTTTTGATTTATGACATCATTTTCATTTTCAACAAAAAAAATAGATAAATATTCAAATCAAAAGGATTAGAAACATACTTGCAATCAACATAGTTATATATTTTCAAAATTTTCTCAATATAATTTGACTGATCAAAACAAATTCCATTATATGTTTTAGTAATATGCATGCCCAAAATAAAATTAGCCTCTCTAAGATCCTTCATGTCAAAATGGCTCTTAAGCAAATTTTTCGTCTCATTAATTACAAAAATATTAGAGCCAAAAATCAATAAATCATCTACATAGAGACTAATAATGACATGTGAATTTTTCCATGATTTATAATATATGCACTTATCACAGTCATTTACGTTATACTCGTTTTCAATCATACATGAATCAAATTTTTCATGCCACCGTTTTGGAACTTGTTTTAAGCCATAAAGGGATTTAGACAACTTACACACTTTGCTTTCTTCACCAGGCTGTATAAAACTTTGAGATTGGTCTATATATATTTCCTCATCTAGATCACCATTTAAAAAAACTGTTTTTCACATCCATTTGATGAATAATAAAATCATGAATTGCAGCAACAACAATAAACAATTTAATGGATGTCACTTTAGTAACCGGAGAAAAAGTATCAAAGAAGTTTACATAAGCTTTTTGTTTAAACCCATTTGCAACGAGTCTTGCTTTATACTTGTCTATACTTTCATCCGGTTTTAATTTTTTCTTTAGAACCCATTTACACACTATGGTTTTACAACCTGGTGGTAAATTAACTAATTTCCAAGTGTTATTAGAAAGTAGTGATTCTATCTCATCATTTACAGCCTATTTTTAAAAATAGCGTCAGGTGATGATAAAACTTCTTCTAAAGAAATTGGATTTTCTTGAATATTATAAACAATATAGTCAGGACCAAAATGTTTCTCAACTCTAGTTCTTTTACTCCTTATGAGTTCATTCTAAGAATTTTCTTGATTTTGTAAAATAAGAGTAGAAGAGTTAGGTTTCAAAATATTTTGTTCAAATTCTTTACCCCCACTATTTTTTGATTTAAAAGGAAAATTTTCTTCATGAAAAATAGCATCATTTGACTCAAAAATTATATTATTTTCAATGTAAAAAAATCTATAGGCTGTACTATTTACCGCATATCCAAGAAAAGCACAAGTCGTAGCTCTTTCTCCCAATTTAGGTTTCTTAGGATCCGTTAACGTCACAAAGGCTAAACAATCCCATACCCTGAGATATTCCAAATTTGGCTTATGCCCCTTCCACATCTCAAAATGTGTAGTTTTTGTCTTTCTATGTGGCATTCTATTTAACATGTTAGCAGTCAAAACTGCTTCTCCCCAAAGATTTGAAGGAGCACCTGAATCTAATAGCATAGCATTTGTAAGATCAATTAATGTTCTATTTTTTCTTTCTGTTACACCATTAGACGCAGGTGAATATGGTGGAGTAGTTTCATAGATTATTCCCAATGGTTGAACATAAGAATTAAATCTAAAAGATTCATATTCTCGACCTCTATCACTTCGAATTCTTGTAATCTTTCTACCGAATTTATTTTCAACTTTAAGGAGGAATATTTTTAAAAAAAATCAAAAGCATCACTTTTATTTTTCAATAAATAAACATAAGTATATTTCGAACAATCATCAATAAAAGTGATAAAATATCTATTTCCTCTACGAGTTAACATTCCTTCAAATTCATATAAATCTGTGTGAATTAACTCCAAAAATTCGATATTTCTTTCTACATTCTTATGAGATCTTTTTGTAATCTTCACTTTACTACAAATTTTACATTTTTAAAAATCCTGTTTCATAATAGGAATTAATCCCAAACTACTCATGACTCTCACATATTTACTATTAATATGACATAAACGAGCATGCCAAAAATTCAATGAAGATAACATATAAACTGAATTAGAAGCATTGTTATTAATATTCTCAATATTGAGTTTAAACATTTCATCACAAGCATAGCATTTGCCTACAAAAATACTCTTTTTGGTTATCACATATTGATAAGATTCCATAGTTTGTTTGAAACCAGCATTGTTCAAAAGATAACTTGACATCAAATTCTTTCTCATGAAAGGCGTATAAAACACGTATTTCAATGTTAAAACTCTTCCAAAAGTAAATTTAAAATCAACATCACTCGTTCCAAGAACTTGAGTAGTATGAAAATTTCCAAATATTATAGTTTTGGACTCCTTGAAAGGAGTGTAAATTTTGAACCAATCTTTATCATAGCAAACATGTCTATTTGCACCAAAATCTGCCCACCATCTTTCAACACTTTGAATCATATTGATATCGGTTATCATAGCCACAAATGGCTCCTCGGTAACGTTAGCCTGAGGTATAGTTCACATTTCTGGTATCTGCAAATTCGAGCAATATACCCATTTTTGCCACATACAAAACAAGTCTTACCCTGTTGATTTTGAGAAGGAAATGATTGGTTCTTACTCTACTGACTTGAATTTCTCTTATCATGTTGGTGAGATTTTTTCATGTTCATTTTTTTAGGCTTCAACACATTATTTTTGGAATACTTATTAGCAGACAAATTTTCATTTGTTGAAATTAAATTTACTTTGGTGAAATGTCCATTGCTCTCTTGAATAAGTGCATCTTGTCATCTGGCCTCTTCCTCCATGCGAATGCGTGTGATCAACATTTCTAGTGACATTTCTTTTTGCTTGAGTCGTATATTTTTCTGGAACTCTCTCCATGATGATGGAAGTTTGTCAATTAGGCCAACAACAACTAGGTTGTCACCAATCTTGATCCATTCAGATATGACTTCAGCAACTATCATTTGAAAATCTTGTGCTTGCTCAACTACAAATTTTCTATCCATCATTTGATAATAGAAAAATCGACTTGCTGCATATTTTTTACTCCCGCTTCTTCTGTGTCATATTTGCTATATTTGCTTTGCAAGGCTTTCTATATTTTCTTGGCAGGCGTAAAGTAGTAGTATCATAATAATCATATAAATGATCAGCAAGACAATTTAAAAAGTAGTAACGACAATTATACTCATCTTTTTCGTACTTTTCGACCTTTGCTCCATGTTCAAGATCTTCATTATCGCTCATACCTTCAATACTTAATTTTTTAGGATTCCTCTCGGTAAGGACGTAGGCAACCATGAGAAGAGTGAGGTAAAAGAGAATTTTACCTTTCCACCTTTTAAAGTTTGTTCATTTGAAGCGAAATGACTTGTTGAAATCTCCAACATTTTCATTTGGTTTTCAACGGTTTGCTCCATGATGATTCTCCTTAAAATTGTTAGTCAAAATACAATTGTAAATTAAAATTTACAGCTAAATTTAGAAGCAAACTCATAACCAATTAGGCTGAGGCGCGGGTATCTCGCTCTCTTTAAGGAGATTTAAGCCCTCTGTAGTGTTGAAAATCCTCAATCACCAGTACAACAGTTATCTTCTTGATTTGTCCCCTCCAGGATACAACAATCCAACTGAAACGTTGTTTAGTTCAACCTCTTTTGCACTAGAAGATGAACTCAATGCTCCACTATTAAAACACATTTCTTATAGCAAATATATTTACTTTTTAGAGAGAAAAAAATGTATAAAATTTCATATGCTTTCTTGTGTAAAGTTGGGGAGAAAAGAATGGTATTTATAAGTGTTTGGAAGACAAAAAGATTTAATAAGAAATTAAATCCCATAAACTTATTTCTATAACTTGTCCCATGATCTTTCACAATAATAACCCACATAAACTCATGACTCATGATCTTCACAATAACAACCTACATAATTCACCATTATTAATGTCATGACTTCCAACCTTTCATCTTCCAACAATAAAAATATATTTATAAAATAAAATGTTACAACACTTAGAATTTGAAAGAATCTATTAAAATCCAAGTTCACCTAAATTTTAATGAAATCTATTAAAATTTGAGTTGAGAATACTTAGATTCTTAGAATTATATAAATTATATAGATTTTGAAAATGAGAAAATAGTATATTAGATTCTCAACCTTTTAAAAACGTAAGAGATAATACCCATAATCTTTAAAAATAGCACCAATATCCCAAATATTTGAAACAATAGGCATAGTAAGTCATGTAATCTCCTTTAAAGAAGCAAAAAAAAGAAAAAAAGAAAAAAAAAGGAAAAGAACATGAGAAAGAGAAATAAAAAATAATAATCAAATGTACTCCAAAAAATGAATAATAATAAAGAGATCATATTCTTCCTTCACTCTAACCATCACCTACCCTATCGGTCATTTTCTTCCACCCCAATTCCCACCTTTCCTAAACCCACCGTCACCACCACCACCCAATTCCCCAACTTCCACCTACGTAAATACCACCCATTACTAGAGTCTTTAATAGTTGTATTGTAAAATCGTACTTATTGACTTCCGCTGTTGCTAGAGTGTTCATCAATCCATTGCTATATCTTAACATTCCCAAAGATTGATAAACAGAAATCCTATGATACAATAACAATGCAAGTTTACCATCTGATGTTAAATTCTTATATTTTGGCATGAAATTGTTTATAGTTTCATCTATTGGACAAAAACGGTTAACCCTCAATTCTTGTTAACACATCGAAAAATACTTTTCATAGCCCTGTTTCGCCCATCAATAGATTTACGTTCAAATCTTTTGGTATGTCGGTCGGAGCTTCAGCTTCTGACGTCAAGAGTATGGTTGATTTGTATTATAACAATGACACGAGGGATTTCGTCTATTGATTTGACGAATGTGGATGGTGTGTCTTCACTGCCTATTGGTGGAAAGTAGACTTTCCCCCTTTGGAATTGGTAATGTTTACGTAAACGGAAGTTGGAGTGGAAGAAGATGAGCAGTGGGATAAATTGTGGTTGGTGTAAAGGAAGAAAATAATTTATTTGTTATTCTTCATTTTTAAAGGGTACATTTGATTTTTTTTTTCCCTTTTTTTTTTCTTATCTTTTATTTTTTGTTTATTTAAAGAGAGAGACAACTTCGTCATAGATGACCTATTATGCTTATTTTTTTTTTCAAATGTTAGAGATGTTCAGTACTATTTTTAAATGTTAGAAGTATATATCTCTTACGATTTTGAAAGGTTGAAGACTAAATATTAGAGGTGGGCACGGTTTAGTTCGTTCCGGTTCCATATAGAACCGAATTGAATTAAGAACTAATTGGTATCTTGTTAATGGAACCATCGGTTCCAATTTTAATTATGGAACCAAATCGTTCAGTTCGGTTCCATAATTAAATATTTATAATTCCAAAATTATTTCCATTCTTTGAAATAACACAATAATTTAATATATCATAATTTTTAAACACAAAATATAATGGTTAGTTGTTAGAATATAAAGTGGATATTACACCAACTACTTACTAATCATAAAATAATTCCAAATCTAACAACTTAACTAATTTATTTTAAAAATAATTTCATAATTAATATTATATTAATCAATAAAATAATAAATTAAAATCAAATAGGACCTCGACCAGACCACGTGAATTGTTATAAACTTTGACCCAAATTTGCTGTTTGAGTCTCTAATTATTTTCACAGTAAGTCTTTCATTTTTATAATATCTCTACTTTAGTCCATGTAATTCATCTTTCATTTCAATTTTATTATCTTTTATTTACAATTCAAGTCCTTCAACTTTTAAATTTTTGCAAGTTGATCCCTCATATTTATACTTTTATGTCAATTTAGTCATTTTCGCCAATTTTCATCAAATGTTTGATACAGATGTTACAAATGATATTTTGTATCATTGAATATGTTACATATTATATTATGTTATTTTACACAGCACATATTACATGAATTGGTATTCTGTATCACTGATATTACATATGTTAAAAATAATGAAATCATGAGTTTTATTTGTTAAATTTGACATTGTGTTACATATCTATATCATACTGATGCTACACATTATCAATAAGTTTTTAAAGTCCAATGTATATAATAATACGAATCTGTTGAAGTTTAGAGTTGGTTTTACAGTTATGTTTAGTATCACGATTTGATACAGAGTTATAAAATGATATTGTGTGTCACTATCTGATACAGATGTTGCAAATGATATTTTATATCACTGAATATGTTATAAATTATATTATGATATTTTATACAGACACATGTTACATAAATTGATATTCTGTATCACTGATATTTTACAACTCAATTTGTAATACAAATTGTTACAAATGTTGTAATTGAAAAGAATATGAGTTTTGTTTGTGTTTGTTACAGATATTTCTAATACAAAATATTATTTGTAACATTTGTATCAAACATTAATATACAATATAATTTGTAACATCTTTATCAAATAGTGATACTATAAAAGACTAAATTAACATAAAAGTATAAATATGGGGCTTATTTATTTAAAAAAATCCCAAGTTTACTATTTAGTGAATAATTATAGAAGGCATTTAGAAAAATAGGAAGACAAAAGTAAGAGTTGGGTCTGGGCTTTGTGTGGAATGAGTTTACAAAATAAAATTGAAAAAATTTAGATTAGTTCGATTTTTGGTTCAATTTTTCAATTATAAGTTTAGAATCGATAATCGAACTATAACTAGTCGATTTTCACTTCTATTACTCACTATCTATTTTAAATTTAAGAAAAATCGAATCAAATTGTTCGATTTGATTTGGTACGAGTACGAATAGCTACTTTTATCCACCCTACCAAATATGCTACTTTTTTTTTTAAAATTTAAGTATGTGCGAGACGGGGCGGGGTCAGCCATGTTTTGACAATTGGGTTTGACTGTGAAAACGTCAAAATTTTGGGGAGCAAGTGTTATTTTCGTGATTAAAGCTTGAAAAATGACGAGCAAGCCATTATTGGCCAAGAGTCCAGATCTCTTGTTCCTACTAGTGGGCAAGAAATCCTTGCCCACCGCTGATGTGAGCAGGTGGGCAAGAAGAGATCATTTCCCTATTGGCCAGTTGACAAAAGCAACAACAAATTCCCCCAACCCACACACGCTGCCCTCTCAGTCTCTCACAAGGAACTAGAAAGGTCCCTCTTTTGGCGGGAAGCAGAGAGCCGGAGAGGAAACAATACCTCGAATGGGATCGGAGGCGGCGCTGCCGAAATGGGCATCGAAACCTTGCATAATGGGCATTGATGAAGCCGGCCGGGGTCCTGTTTTAGGTAGTAATGTCTTCACACGTTCTTGGTTGCATTTCTACACCTGTTTCCCCCCAGTTTCTTTTAATAAAAATAAATGTTTTACAGGACCAATGGTTTATGGGTGCTTGTACTGTGCACGCTCCTACCAGAATACTCTTTCCACACTCAACTTTGCAGGTAGAAACTTTAAGCGTTGTTATAAATTTCCCTGTTTTACCCATTTATGAAATCGGGTTTTTTAGCTTTTTATCAATTTTTCTGAAGATAGTCTGTTTGATTAATTTAATATGATTGTAAGGGCTTTATTCCTGCTACGTTTAGAAGTAAAACATCACCGTAACGACTAACGAGTTTTAAACAATGGAAATAAACTGAAAGCAAATCACGGAAAACAATAAAATTAAATGAATAAGAGGAGAACTGAGGTTAGCTCAAAGCAAATCTGCTTAAACGAAAACTTGCAATGAACTTTGTTTTTCAATAAATGCAACACTATATCTTACTTGATTGACGAGTCTAATCTGATTGTACTCTTCTTGACTGGATTGAAGCTCGAAATTGAAATAGAATATACTCAAACACTCAAAAAATTGATAACATATAAGAATATTCGTGTGGAGGAAAGGAAAGACAAAAGAGTTGTTTTTTACCAGTTTTTCTTAACAACAATGTAGGTATTTTTTGGCAGAAAATATGTAAGATGACAAATTGTCTACTAGAGCACATATGCAAGCTTTTACTTATGAATTTGCGTAAAGTACTATACTATGCCTAAGATTTAATTCAACCACTGCCAAAAATAGTGATTATTGATAGGCTCATGCAATTAACAAATTCACAATCTTTGGGAACTAAAACTAATTACTTTTGCATCCCGTGCCTTTTAGAATGTACCTCATTTTTGAATAGTAATATTGACTGCATTAGGTAGCTCCTAACTGAACTGAAAGTATTTCTAGACCATGTTATGATGAGTTAACTGAAATTTTGATCTTATCCCATTGTCATAATTTAGTAAGGAAAATTATACACATTTTGTTCTTTTTCCAGAATGATCTAACCATAACAGGCAAAAGAAATGCCATTTCATATTACTTTAAAATTAGTGAATCGGCTTATCGGCTGAAAAGAGTACATCATTTTCTGTTAAAGCTAATAAGTATTTACTTGGTTCATTTGTGGTCTACAACTTGGTTCTCTCAACTTCAAAGGGATTTGGATTGAAATTGAGTAAAAAAACACTTGACAAAGGGGAAATGCAAAGCCTTCTCAAGTATGACAAAACATTTAACAGGGATCAGAGTCATTGTTTTCTTAGAAAGATATTTTGTATTGCCATTCCACGCCTCATAATGCTAGATACTGTTGACACATTAAGAAGAGACAAGGTCAGATCTGTTGTTGAAAAGAAGAATCTTAAATTTGTTGGGTCATCATTTGTTCAAGAATGCAATAATAGAGGTGCAGGTGGATAGTAACTTTGATAAGACCTTATGCAATATAGGCATGGAGTTTACTAGCATGTTGGATACCTAGAAATGAGCTCAGGCTCTACTTGCTTCGTGAAAATCTGTCAGTTGGGCCTGTGGTTGAATTTTGAAAAGATGGGGGACTTTGGTGATGATGTGCCAACCTTTTATTTTCATATCGCGTTTACGAATATATTTACTGATCAAAAGACGACAATGCTAAAATCAAGATCCCTAGAGTTTTGTAGCTAATAGGTGAGCTACTTTGTAAATTATCTCTTGATTTAAGTAGAGCGGACAGTACAGAATCTGTGGTTTCTAGAAGATCCTAGATAGGGAATTAGATTATTTGATAATCTAACAGAGATGCTGTACGGATAGGATCCTACAAAAACCGGGTAACAGTTTGGGGCAAATTCTGAACAAACATGAGCATTCTCAGTCATGTCTAACCATGCCTTTTCTCAGAAGCTCGCCATTGGATTTTATCCCCTTGGGAAAATATTAACCCATCAAATTTTAGCTTCTTGAAATGGCGCTTTTTTTTTTTTTTTTTTTTGGTGGTTTGCTACTTTTGGAGCTCACTTTTACAGTTATTAACTTGTGGAAGGTGGTATCTCTTTTGGAAGAAGTGATAGCAGATGGATGATTATTTGCCCTTCCAATTTTCTAGTGAGGGATCCTTTCTTTATTTCTATTGTTGCTTGTCTGAGGAGTTGGGTACATTCCCTCTTTTCAATCCTACACTATGATACCAAAGTTGGAGCAGGTCTTTCGCAGTAGTAAGGGAAGCAGTCACGTAAACACTTGGCTGGAAAAGGTGGAATATTGCACTATATCAATTCACGTGTGTTTGTCAGAGACTGCAAACCGGTTCTCTAACGGCGTTGTCCTGTTTTTGGCTCAGAAGATAATTTATAAATTACTTGTAGGAGACTTGTCTACATTATAAATTGAAGCATTTCTGTAGATTAAATATGAAACTAGAGGAGGAAAGAGAAAAGGAGAGGCAACACCTCTAAGAATATTTAGACAGTCAGAGTGAAAAGGATAATGAGATTTTTTGTCCAATATTTAGAGTGAAAAGGATAATGATATTTTTCGTCCTAACCAACCAAGGGGTTCGTTGCATGTGGCCTTGATTTCTTAGTCTTGCTTTTTGTTGCAAAATGCTACCAGCTAGCTGCCTTTGAATGCTTTACATGAAATGCCACCATTTGTTGCTACTGTACTTTACCAACTATGTTAGGATTTCTTAAATCACGTTAAATGTAATAGGTGTCTCATTTTACAAAATAAATCAAAGCAATAGCTTTAGAAAATATTGACACTATCCAAAGAACAAAGGTTAGTTTATTCCTGTGATGCACGGACACTTATACTAGGGTGATGTGTCGTTTCCGACGTGTATCGTGTCGTGTCGGACACTGACACTCCTTGGACAATCCATTTGAATACTCCTTGACATGGGTCCGAAAAGCCACATGCCGTGTCTTATTTTTACATGTTCTTTAAATTCCTAATGCTTAGGGATACTTTGGGGACATTCCTTGGGCACATGTGCAATATGGGATGTGCTGTATTCTATATTAAAAAGTACAAAAATAAAGATGTAATATTTGAATATAAAATTTTAAAGAATTTACTCGATGTGTCCATGTCCTAATTTTCCGGAAAATCACGTGTTGACGTGTCGCGTGTCTAAGTCCATGCAACACAGTTTTGTTTTTAGATAAATGATAAATTCTTTATGATTAAGTCTGTATCTTGACCATTGTTAGTGTGCATATCAAGTCCAGAAAGAAATTATTAACAAAGATACTAAATGCTTCATCAAGCCTTACTGGTGATTGACAAATAGTACCTTCTTACATGTATATTATAAAAAAAATCATAAGTTATTTACTTAGGCATGCTGAGTTTATGAATAAATGAAAACAACTAATAATTGTTAGCAACTGAGACTGTCAAAAAATAGTAGTAAGTAAAAGATTAATTCTAGTATCATATTATTCCTACAGGATCAGTTTATAATTTGATAAAAGAAAATGTTGTGGATCAAGCATTATATCTTCCGCTTCCATTTCAATAGTTTCTTTTCTTTGTCCCCTCTCTTCTCAAGTAATCAAGTATTGTTATCTGTTTTAAATTGATTCACTGCCAGCTACTCTGATTAAATATTGCATCACATCTGAAAACCCAGATTTAGCCAATTTATTTTCTTGGTCTTTTTTAGAGTTAAAATAGGATAAAGCTTTCATTCTGTAGTGGTCTACACTGTTGGACTATGTATCCAGCAGCAATTTGGTCGCTCAATTCTCCTATTTAAATTTGTTTATAGAAACTGGCTTGTGGCTTGTAACCTTGCCAATTGATTTATCAGACATCAAAAACTGTTTTGACCAAATGAAATATTCACTCTACTTTGTTTGAAGATTCAAAGACGTTGAAAGAAGAAAAGAGGGAAGAGTTATTTAAGAATTTGAAGGCTGACGAATCAATTGGATGGGCTGTTGATGTGATAGACCCAAGAGAGCTCTCATCCAAAATGTTGAAGAAGTTAGTATTAAAATTATGCTGTATTCTTTAAATATTCCAGTGGAGCAGCTTTATCACATGGTTTATACTGTTTCATTCTGTACAGAAATAAAATAAACCTTAACGAAATATCACATGATTCTGCCATTGGCCTCGTCAGAAAGGTGTTGAGCATAGGCGTTCTTCTTACTGAGGTAAAAGTTAATTATTTATATTCATGAATGCCTTTTAAAAAGATGACAGTGTGATAAAAGCTTGGTGTTAATTTTTAGCATATACCCATGGCTAACGCCAACAAGTGGAGGTGCCACCAATAAATTAATGAATGGACGACTTGGGAGGTTAGGGCATGTCCTGCGTATACCTAAAGAAGCTTTCTTTACACAATGGATGCAATCCCACTTGAACAGATTAGAAGTGTGACAGGAGAGTTAGATCAAAATTAAAATGACCTCTTGTGGTTCTGAAGGATCTTATTGTATCGGATCTTTCAGTAGTTGTAGCGATCAAACGGAGCAGCAAAAAAGGATTCATGTAGCCAACTTCAATTTTATTGGAAATAAGGCTTAGTGTATTGTTTATCTTTTTTCTTTGTTTGTTATGTGATTATTTTTCCCTTGGCGTAAGTCTGGATATTAGTAGCTTCTGATTTAGATCTTTCACTTCTACTTATTGTATGCCTTCTAGCCAGTCATCAAGGAAATGCCCCACTGAGTTTAGAAACAGAAAAACCATAGGAGTTCCACAATCAACTCCGTATTAAACCAACAAAAATGCAATCCACTCAAACAAAGTTTCTGTATTTTTTTGCGTCTGTTCAATGTTTAGTTTTTGATGATGACATTTAGCTCTAGTAGTGATTTTTTAGGGCTTTGAGATTGCGAAGGCCCATATTCAAAATCCCACTAGTAATTGGACAGTATAATTTCGCTGACCCAAAGTTTGTTGCGAATAAGTCTTATTTGTTGTATTTGGCTAATGTTTTCATATTCAGAGGATAATGTGTTACTGTTACACAACCGACAGAGTACTGCTTCAAATTTCAGTGTTTTGTTGACCTTTTACTCTACATGCTTCGACTGTCATTGTAATATAAATAATGAAGTATGGACCAGGGAAAAAAAAGTGGACAACAAGCATAGGCCAAAAAACTGAAAACATACATACTTTGTATACCAGGTCTATGTGGATACTGTTGGAGATGCTGAAAAGTATAGAGTAAAGCTGTCTGAGAGGTTTCCAAATGTTAAATTTGTGGTTGCAAAGAAAGCAGACAGTCTTTACCCTGTTGTAAGTGGTGCAAGTATCGTTGCAAAGGTGATTCTTTTTGTACTTTTTTTTGTTTGTCGGGTTCTTCACGTTCCTCTATGGTCATATTTTTTTCTGGATGGTCTGAGTGTCACAATTGTTCTTTCTTTCAGGTCACAAGAGACAGAGCTTTGCGGGATTGGGTGCTTGATGAAACTGCTGAAAACATGCATACAAGTTTTGGATCTGGATATCCCGGAGGCAATTCTTTCATTAACTTTTGTTGATTTAGAATATTATGTGGTCAACTTTTCTGATCGATATATAAATTTACATTGATTTCTTGCAGATCCACATACAAAGGCCTGGTTGGAAGATCATAAACACTCAATCTTCGGATTCCCAACACTGGTTCGCTTCAGTTGGGGAACATGTACATCGTATTCCAAAGACATGGTTGAAGTGTTATGGTTAGTCTCTGACGGAACATAGGGTAATAAATGTCCGTTGTTGCTTATGGTTTCTTCTCTTTTCCTCTCAACTTCTATTGTGCTATGTAAATTATCACAGGCTTTGTCGCATTTTTCTGTCATTGAATTTTTTAGCAACTTCATATTTAGTTTATGAAATCTCGTATCCATGATCACTAAATATTACATTCTTAAAACCTTGTGAGATTTTCTACAACAGCTCATGTTACGTGGTATCTCTATGCGGCTACTGTAATAATGGATTGATAGGCTGAAAGTTCTAATCTCTGGATTTCACAAATGATGCAGTTATGATATAGTGCTTGCGTCAAAATTTAATAGATCTCATTTTATTTTGATAGGGACACTGATGATATTGATGAGGATGGTAGCAATGGAAGGACTGGGAAACGGCAAAAGAAACTCACCAGTGTTGGTTTCACTCCAGTGAAGAGAAAAAGTGAAGAAACTGAATCAAGTGGCAAAGGTCGTTGCAAATTTTTCCTAACTCGTAAACTTGAGCTACTCTCCCATTTCTGAAGGCAAGTTGAATGTTTTCTATTACTACGGGTATCGTTGTTTGTGTCTGTCTTTCAACTAATCTTTCTTGATTTTTTTCTCCATTATACTAACATGGGCAATACATTTTTATGTCGATTATTTGTCTTCATCTGATGGCATATATTTCTTTATTTGGTTAAAACTATTGATTTTAGCAAGTGATGGGGGGATATTTAAAAAACCGCCTTTAGTGGTAATACAATAGTGGTAAATAAAAATCTTTTTGAACAATTTATAGGTGCCATTAGGTGCATTTTTATTATACTTGAATGAGATAGCAAATCATCCTACTTACTGATTTAGAAGGTTGTCGGGCAATGAATCTGATGGTGTGTCAACTTTTAGCTAGAATTTCTTTTGAGGATGCAGTATTTGACACTTGTGTAGCTGGTTTATGGAATGGCAATAATAATGTTAATTCTTTGAATATGAATAATAGCGCAAAGATCAACATTGCGTAGAAGTTAAATTTCAACACAAAAAGCTTGAAGTCAAAAGAATTCTTCTTTTGCCAATTAATGTTTCTCCTACATTGGGTGACTTAAATATCTAAAAATCATTCGGGTGAATGTATGCTTATTTTTCCTGCTGAAAGGCAGTCCGAGGTTTGTTTAATACTAATGAGCAAAGCCCTGTGTTCCGAAGGAAGACAAATATCAACATAGTGGAGATACAGCTCCTGTGCATTTATACTTATTTTTCCAAACTGGGTTTTCCTTTGAAGAGTTTGTATAATTTTTTATCCTTTAAATTATAGGTAGCATGTGATGAAGAGGCATTGCGAGGAGAAACTTTGTTCCAGTTATCATTTGTAAACTATGAAGCAAGTTCAGAAAAAATCTCATCAATAATTTGATAACTTGGAAAGCATCTCTAACTCTAGCATTTGATTACCAGTAAGTAAGCTATTTGGCCATTACCTAGTGGCGCAGTTTTTAATGCTTTTGGTCGATGCCTTCTATGTAACGAAGATAATCATATGATCTCTCACGCTAAATAGTAAATTGCCTACGGTACTCATGAACAGAGCGGAATGTATCAAACCTTGTTGTGCTACTACTGTTTTTCCTTGACTCAATGGTGGCTATATCCATAATACTGAGTAAACTGTTTCAAATTAAATCCTTATGTGATCCAAAGAGACACGAGAGCTTAACTGAGTGGACGACATAATTTTTGAAGTCTTTGTATATGGTTCAGCTAAATGAAGTCTCTGTCTACAGGGAAAATGGCAATGACAATAGATATTGGGGATCGAATTCAGATTACCCTTAGTAGCAATAGGACTAAATGAGCTTGAGCTCTTGGTCCCCACTCCCTAGAAGCTAGGAGGTCTTCTCTCTACGGTGAAAGTCGTTATGAGCCGAGCTCAGCGATACCTTAGTGCAATTTCAACCCAGATAGAGATGGAATGAGTGGAGCTTATAGTTCGTAGGAGAGGTTATATATATCTGATCTTGAAAATGTTCGACCTTGCAAAAGTTGCAACACACCAAACCAAGGATCATACGTTATACGCAGTATGACTTGGCACAACTTAGGACCATGGACCAAATGTGCCCAATAAATCCACCATTAATGTCAAACAATTGAACAAACGGCCTAGCTAAAGACGTCAAAGCTCATATTGAGGTTGATCACAAGTCATAAAAAGGTCCAGCTCGGCAGGCCAAAGCTTGTGCTAAGGCTCGACTATCAAAGAGTTGCTGAGCTGGAGTGTTGTGCTCAGACCATATCAATATGTAGGTTGGGATTGAGATGCTAGGGGAATGTGGTACAAACACAAGAATGCTCAACTGGAAACTAGAGCTTACACAAAAGAGCTCAAATAGAGGCATGCTCCACCAGAAATCTTGTTATTTGATTGAAAACACGCATAAGACACTGTTGAACCCGTCAAAATGTTAAGAAAGCATTAGGTCGTGCAACTTAAACAGAATGTTAGTAGAATCAACTGGTAATAAGTTCTTGCTATTCTACTACCGTGCTTTCTCATTTTAAAATATAAAGCGCTTATTTACTAGGAAAATTCTCCAAACTTAAACTCTTCAAGAATATCACTATCAATATATAACTTAACTTTCAAAGTCAATGCACACCTTTATTTACAAGTTTTTAGTGGATTTCAGACGCCAAACATTGATCTAAATTACGCTATAAATTTGGACGTATGAACAGGTTTGGGGCGCATGAACGGGTTTGGAACGTAACATGTCATTATCATATAGAGAGAGTATCATATGGTGAGTTCCCTGTACCCATGTTCGAACTTCAATTCTGTCCTCTCCACTTTGAAAATTCCCCAACCCCCCCCCCCCACCCCCCCGGGTCTCTCTCTCTCTCTCTATATATATATATAGATATAGATAGATACATATAGGTGCATGATAAATGGAATCCATTGATGTTCTTGTCCACCAAAGCTTACCACTTGAAAAACCCATGTCAGATTCTCCAAAAACCTTGTGTGATCTCCCACCAGATTCATTTTGGGTTCCCAAAGACTACGAACAAGATTGGTTTGATCGCAATGCAATGATGCAACGCAAACCCTCCATAAAACTAGGTTTCCTTGCCGGTTCAACTCACAACTCCAAGTCTTTTTCTCATCGTTCTTCACCCTCTTCCAACCAAAAACACAAACTATCTCTCGTTGGACTCCCCAGTACCAAAGCACCTCGCTTGGGCTTCGCTGGAGATGCTAATCAACGGCAGAACCAGGCAGGAAATTATTGGATGATCAGAAGCCGGTCTGAACCGGGAGGAAAGCCACCAATGCAGCTCTCTGAACCTGGTTCTCCTCGGGTGTCTTGTACTGGAAGGGTTGGATTGAAGAATGGTAATCATAGGAAAACCGGTTTTTTTAGACTTTTCAACTCGATTTTTGGCGCTGGGCGATCGGTCAAAGGGGAAATTGCAGGTGGATTTGATACAAAGATTGACCGGCCGGCAAGGTAGAACCGAAACGGTCCTTATAAGGTTAGTGGTCAGAATCATAGAGCGGCAATAAAAATGGCCATGGAGATGGAGTTGTACTAAACACGTGTTAATTTTATCCATTATTTTTCCAATTTATTAAAACGCTCAATTCATAATTGACGAGCTCGTAAATTCAACTTCAATTAAAGCATGCATATCAATGGGGCCCTTCAATAGATCTATTGCAAGTGGTTTTGTCTCAATATAGTCTTATCGTTCACATATCATAAAACGGGTGTATATATCATTTTATAATAAAATAATTCCTAAAAGGAGGCTCAAGAGCTTGATTTCAAATAATTTCATCTGTTTATCTATACTTCATTCTTGGCTGCGCCGTAATTGTACCATATTTAACTAATTCAATTCTCCATGTGCAAGTAGGAGTTGTACGTAAAAATTACAACTTTCATGATCATTATATGACCTATAAATTTTGAAGTAGATACTTTAAACAGGATAGGCATAATGTTGGGTGTATCTTTTTGTAGATTATAAGTATCGAGTCTTATAAAATGTGTGAATAAAAATTGTGGATCATACAAAATGTGTAAATAATGATGTTTAATTAGCTTATAAATGTTTATAAACACCGACTAACATATCCAAATAGAAAAATTTGGATATGCTTGGCACCAACTTTTGGGAGTCAGATTTCTTCGAAGTCTATAAGACGAGCATCTCGTTTATATATACCAGCTTCAATAGTTGGCTGAAGAATATTTTTGTGTGAATGATATTTTGGGAACCCCAATAATGAAAATTGTCTTCTTTATTTATGGTGTGTGTTGTCGGTTTTAATCTCGTAAGTGGACGGATCGTTAACAAGTAATATAATGATGTGTAGAGTGTCGAACCCACGATGACTAGTTATCAATTAACCAATTAATTTATAGTTCGAGTTTTAACAATAAAAAGATATAGATTCGTTTATGAACTTTGATTCTAAAACTATTTTAATGTTATTTAATTAAATTTAAATTATCAAACAATCAAAGTAAATTACCGAGAACGAATTCGAGTTTTACTAACACTAGAATTCACGAATCTACCTACACGTTCTTTAATCAATTATCCGTTTAATCGCTTTAGCTTATAATTACCTTAGATTGAAAATCGGTGATCCTAATACAATCAAAAGCCTCTCTCGATGGTCAATCAATTCTATATCGATACGCGAATCTAATTATCTCTAATTAAGTTTCAAACATGAACATATGTATTAAAATCTCAAGAACATATAGTCGGATTTCATAAAGCATAATACTAATATCTATCTATTATTGGATCCTATGTTATTAAATATCACGTGCTTAATCTATATTGAATCTCTCGACTTCAACATAGATCACAATATATTTTAATAGTGATCAAGCATTAAAATAATAGAAATAATGAATAAAAAACAATCAATCCAAAAGTAATTAATTACTAAAACAGAAAAACTTCTAATTAATTAAAAACATGAGGTTTCATCGTTCGTTCTAGCAATAAGTAAATTAGTCGGACATGATTTTGTTAATTATTACAATTATTGAATTCATCATGTTCTGGAGAAACAAGAAAAAATAAATAAAACCCGTGATCCCGGCTCAAGAATCTTCGATCTTGTTCTCCGATCTTCGATTCTTCTTTTGTATCTTGTTTCCAAAATTCACCTACCGCGATATGTCTATTCTCTAGCTATTATATCCTTCTCCCCACACTTCAAAACGTGTTTTTGGTAGTTGTTCTATATTGAACTTGATAGAGTTTCATCTTCATCAGGAAACTGTCAAGTTACTGCTGCGTAGGGATGGCAATTTATCCCGCACCCCGTCCCCGCCTGATTTACAATTTTCCCACCCCGGATAATCGGTATTCGGGACCGGTACAGGGCGGAGAAAATTGCCCCGAGGCGGGTTTGGGACGGAGTAGAACCCTCCACGATTTTTTTTAATTTTTAAAATTTAAAAAAATATTTTAATGAAATGGGTGTTGAAGGAGTCGAATCCGGAGTGTAAATATTGATTCACAATTCCTAACAACTACACCAAGACCTATTGATATGCATTTTTTTCATTTTGTTTAGTAAACATATTTACACAATTTATTTTTTAAATTATAACCATACCATTTAGAATTAACTTGAATTCTCCATTTCATAATTCATAATTTCATATATTGCCCTAAAGGAAAATCACTGTTACAAAAAAAAAAAAAAAAAAATTAAGCAGGCGATGGTACGCCCCCCCATCTCGACCCTCGACCTCGACCTCGACCTCGACCTCGACCTCGACCTCGACCTCGACCCCGACCCGCCCCGCCCGCCCGCCCCGCCCCGTTGCCATCCATACTGCTGCGGAAAGCCATCCGATAGCATGGTTACAAACCCTGCGATCGCATAGTTGTGACAATTAATATTCTACAGAGAATTTCACTGTCTTGCGATCGCTCGCAGCAATGGTTAACCATACGATCGCATAGTTAACCTGGAGGAAGTTCTTGATTTTTTTCTTTGATATTTGCATGCTAAGTTCCCCAAGTCTCTTTGTCTTTGCATTTAAGTCCTATTTTCTTCTGTTTTCTATCTTTTCGTTAGATCGACACCTGAATTTGATTTTTTCCTAAAATAATAAGAAAACAACGCGCCATTAAACTGAAAACAATAAAGAGAACTCATAATCGTCCCTTTTTGTGAGCTTAAATAAGTACAAATTTGTACTTATCAAACACCCCAAATTTAAACTTTTATTCGTCCTCGAATAAACTAGCTAAACACAATCATGGAATTAATGAAATAAACAGTAACACAATTCACAACATAAATAGCTTGTCGTTCTTGCTTCAGCTTTTGCAAAAGCTCATAATTCATGACAAGTGTTTAGGTGATACTATTGCAAACGTGATTCTACTTAAACTATACTTGAGATGTGCATGAGAGCAGTTAATCCGATCTACTTTCTATGGTGGTGATAGCCTAACCACTTGGTCAACATTTCATTTCCCTCTCATAAAGTACACCTCCTCCTAAAATGACATTCTCTTTCAATTCTCGAGATTTTGGTTCAAAGGTTTGAAAAACTCCATACGGGCCTTTTCACTCAAGTCAAAAAGGCTACGAAAAGAATTATAAGTTATTAATAGTGTGCTAAGCTCAGTCCATTAAGCTTTCTCGATGACTCATGTAACGAGCTTTAAGCTGATGGACTTTATCACTCGAGTCAAAAAGGTTACGAAAAGAGTTATATAATAATAATAGCCTTGTTCCTTGCATGCAATAAGTTCATTCTAGGGGATTAGATTCTTGACATTCAATCAATTCTTGACATTCAATCAATACCTAGCTTCCTCTAACTGATCTAAAATGCTTCATACAATTTTTCAGCAAACATGGAATCAACACAAGCCTAGATAGCCACCATCACAGCTTAACTATCACACTTATTCACTCTATTGGTCACTTGTCGAGATACAAATGATTCTTAGTTTCAAGATGGTATCCTATTATTTTCAACTTAAGTATACCAACATAGCTAAAATTCATCATACTTGGCTGACATAACACATTATCAGATATGGTTAAATAGCCTCACATTTAAATAAAGTAATAATCTGTTCACAAGTCATGATTAAAGCTAAACTTAAATAAAAAAGTTCTATTATTAGCTGGCAAGACTATTCATATCACATAAACAAACAAACGAACATAAAAAATATATAATTTTTTTTTGTTTTGACAAACAAAAACAAGTTAAAAATCAAAAATCAAATATCAATTATCGAATTAAGCAAAATTTTTATTTAGTCCACCACCCCAAATTATAATATATATTGTCCCTAATGTAAGAATTCAAAATAAATATAACATATAAAAATTCAGAGACTTCTCGGAGGTGGATTAGATGGTGCTGGAAGAAGTAGTGTGGACGGATCTACTGGTGGAGGGTCTTGGCTCGGTGTCGGTTTGCAAATTTGGTCATGAATATCATCCAGCTTGCCCATAGATCTGTCTAATCGCCTCTTGACCTGGTCACAGTCGGATCGAATCCGACTCTGCTCCAGGCCAACTTGTCGCTAACTGATCTCGATATTCATTTGAGTATGTTGGACAGCATCCACTCGAGATCGTAGCGTCGTCAACTCCTACTGCATCGTGCACAATTCAGTCCATGTAGTGACAATGAGTTGTGTCTGCTCAGCCTGACCATCTAGTAGTTGACGTAGCATTGATGTTATGTCTCCGGGAGGTGCGACTGCATTCTTCTGCAGCTGGGGCTGCCCCACAGCTCGTGCGGTGTGCCTTCTTGCATTTTCCAAGGCATAGCGGTTGATAGGTCATTTGGATTTCAATACTGGCTCTGCTGGTAAAATCTGAACCCCCGCTTTTTCACAAATGCTACTAATCAGAGCTGGGAAGATGGCAGTGTGCCTCTTGTCTGTTTGGAAGCCCAGAGTGCTGATCAGGGTGTAGATGTAATTTTTCAAGTCTATCTTCCTCCTGTGAGCGAGATGGTATAATAATCGAGACCTTGCATCGTTGATAGTCGTGCAGTGCGTGGTCGAGTTGATATTGTGGCTCATGAACACATTCAGTATGGGTAGGGAGTCCGTCAATTTACTGTGCTCTAAGTCTCTCCTAGGTAGTGGCCATGCATCATCTCAGCCATATAGAAATCGGGCCACATCACCCAAATCCTCAATGGTGAGCAGCGGATGAATATCTTCAGAAGTGATCCCATAGTACGGGTTAATGACCCTCGGGGTAAACATGAACCATTTACCTCGCACCCATGTCTGCTCGTAGTGCTCTATCTCGTGTATGTCAATTTCGTGGTTGAAGTTGGTGTAGAACTCATGGACAAGCTGGAAGTATACCTTGTGTAGTGTTTCTGCAATTTTTGACCAGTCGCACACGTCGATTGGATTGTATAACTCGGAGTGAAGAAAGTCCTCCAATTGTAATCTCCGCTTCCCCCATATGGTTCATTGGCTAATGAACTTCTTGAATATTTCTTCGTGCTTCTCGGAAAGATAATGGCGAGAGTCGGAGATTTCCACTCGAGTTTTCTTTGATATGCCTTTTCTTTCTCTTTCTCTTTTCTACGGAGTTGGGGGTAGTTTTGGAGCCATGACCTGAAAAATGTTAGAAAACAAGTTAGATATGACAAATAACATATATGGGTTAAGTTGTCACTCCCAAACTATCCTGAACTTTAAGTAAGATTTCTCGAAAAATTGTGTTCGACTAGGCTACTTTGTGTCCTGAGAAAGTTACCTAAAAATTTGTAAAATTGAAACAGAAGAGGATGGCATGAAAGTACATGCTTTGGTCTACCACATATTCAAATTTCATAGCATTTCAAGGACATTTGGGCTAAATGGATGAGGGAAGAAGGTGCTAACGGAGGCAGGCTAATGTGACTTGCAGTGGGCTGCCATGACAGGTCAATTTTCCTAATTGATCACATCTTGGATTTTGGTGATTTAAGTGTACCCAAACTTAGGTGAATGATCCTAAGTGATAGCATTGGTCAAATAGATTAGCATATGATCACTTTTCCACCAATTTTGGCAAAAAATTTGGATGTGGCATTTCATCAAACACATTAAATGCAAGGGTTTGTTCTTTATAGGTTAAATGAATGGAATGGAATATGCAAACCCAAAATTTTTCTCAACCTAATCAACTAAAATCATTTAATAACATATTTTCCTTTCGATTCAAGCCTAAACTAATCCACATTCTCCAAAACAAATCAAAGAAACAAGTTAAATGGCACGAAATAAGGAAAGCACATAATTTCAACCATTAAAAATTTGAACTTACCTTCGACTTTGTGTAGTTTGATGCTTATGGATGAATGATTTGGAAGAAATGAAGGTTTGTGAGGCTCGTTTGGAGGATTGAAGCTACGGATTGAAGGGAGAAAACCTTTTGAAGTTAAAATTTTGTTGTTTGAAAATGAGACCTGATTCCCGGGTTTTAAACTTTCTGGTAGTCCTGCGATCGCAAGGAAGGAAATTCCTGTGATCGCAGGACTACTAGATTATGGGCAGAATGTTTTCTGCCCAGGTTATGCGATTGCAATGAGTTTAACCATGTGATCACATAGTATGCACCCTGTTTCAATTTTTTTTTGCGCTTAATCTAAACACGAATTTAAGAAAAATGAAGTGTGTACTCGTGCAGAATGACGATGATCAAAGTCTCATTATCTAAGAATTGAAATCCTACTTAAAAAAAATCCTAAAAGTATAAAAACGTGCAAAAAGTCAATTGAAATCCTAAAAATGATACAGAAATTGAAATAAAAGGGTAGAAAAATGGTTGTCTCCCATTAAGCGCTTCTTTAAAGTCATTAGCTTGACTTTGTCGTGGTGATCAATCAAGACACTTTGAATAGATCTTTGGAGGACTTGATTTGCCTGGCTCGATTGTCTTGGCATCAATTTTTGTTCACCTTCTGGAGTTTGATTTTTTCCTATCATATTGATATGACTCTATTTTTGCCACCCTGCTCGAACTCAACTATAAAGATTTCAACTTTCTCATCGGCTTTGATCATAGAATCATTTTTAGAAAACAGATGGAACTTCTCTTTCTCTACATACTATTCTTCTCTAATTGGTGCATCTTGATATTGGGTAAGACAGCTCTATCATCTAAACTCCCGACCTTCTGGTTAATAACATCCATCTAGAAACAAGAATTTTAAGAGCTTGGAAATTTAGTTGCTTTAAACACATCGAATGTGATATCTTCATCATTCAACCTCAAATTTAGTTGCCCTTTTTGCATATCAATCAATGCTCAACCAGTAGCTAAGAAAGGTCGACCCAAAATAAGTGGTGCATCTCTGTCTTCGCACATATCCAAAATAATAAAATCAGCAGAGAATATGAACTTGTCCACTTTCACTAATATGTCTTCAATAATCCCTCTTGGACGTTTGATGGTCCTATCTGCAAGCTGCAATGATACTGTTGTTGGCTTTGCTTCTCCCAAACTGACCTGCTTAAAAATAGAGTAAGGCATTAAATTCACACTAGCACCCAAATCACATAGAGCTTTGTCAAAAAATAAACTACCAATAGTGCAAGGAATATTAAAACTCCCCGGATCTTTCAATTTCGGAGGTAGCTTGTTTTGCAATATAGCACTACATTATTCGGTAAACATGACTGTTTCGTGCTCTTCCAACTTCTTTTTGTTTGCAAGAATTTCCTTCATAAATTTTGCATAGCTGGGCATTTGTGCTAAAGCGTCAGCAAAAGGTATGTTGATTTGGAGTTTCTTGAATACATCGAGAAATTTCTTGAATTGTTGGCCTGGCTTATGTTTTCACAACCTTTGAGGAAATGGAATTGGAGGGACGTAAGCCGGTGGTGGAATATAATCTGGTGGAGAGTTCTATTTTTTTGTGCAACTTCTGCATTTGATTTGTTTTCTCTCTCTTTATTGGACACAGTTTCCTTTTCTATACTTGGTCTGTTTACATGAATTTCTGGCAAATTCAACTCCGCTTCTCGTGGTAATTGCATTTACTTGCTCTTTTGGATTGACATCGGTGTTTCTTGGCCATGTGCCTGGTTGTCGCTCGGTTAATAGTTTAGCTAACTGTCCAATTTGATTTTCTATATTTTTTATCACGACATCTTGTCTTTTCTGTACTTTCTTGAATCCCATCTCTATTCGTTCTGACAATTTAGCGACTATTTCTTCTAATCCACATTCTCTTTCCTGGAATCTTTCCTGATTTGGTGGATTTTGAATATTTTGGAAATTGCCATAAGAGAAGTTTGGATAATTTCTCCATCCAGGATTGTAGGTCTGTGAGTATGGATTATTCTGTTGTCGCTGAAAGTTTTGGAACATATGCAGCTTGTTCAGGTGATGACATATCAACTTTGGTTAAAGGGCATTCTGATGATTGATAGTTTGTCCCGCATGTTACACAAATTGGTGGGGACATCTGTACTATATTGGATGAGTGAGAATATTTCATTGCTTCTACCTGCTTTACTAATGCATCGATTTTCGCCAGTACAAGTGAATTGGTGTCTACTTCATGCATCCCTGTTGCTTTCTTCTGCAACCCTCTGTCTAGCTATATAACGAACTGTTCACTTATCGTTTCATACAAGTAGTGGAGGTCGTCGACAAATCTATTTTGGATAGAGCCACCTGCTGCAGAATCAACTGAAGAACGACTGCTTGAAACTAAACCAAAGTAGAAAAAATGATTTTGAGCTGCTAAAGAAAAACCATGACTTGGACACTTTCTGAGCAGTTGGTTGAATATTTTCCATGCCTTGTGAAAATTTGCCAACTTAAATTGTTGGAAATTAGAAATTTCATACTTCAGTCTGTTTACTCTGGCTGAGGGAAATATTTCATCGTGAATTTCTAGATCAAATCTGTCCAAGTAGTGATGCTTCCAGACGATAGAGAATCTAACTATTCTCTAGCTTTATCCTTCAGTGTGTGTGGTAAGAGCCTTATCTTAAGTGCCTCTTCATTAACACCATGGTATTTGAAATTTTCACAGTATTCATCGAATGGTTATGAGGGTTTTCATCTGTTCTCCCATAGAACAGCAGATTGTTCGAAAACAAATTAATCACATCTGGCCTCAACTAGAAGTTGTCGTGTCCATAAGGCGGATATATTATGCTGGACCGATTTTCAATAATCGGTGGCATCATATACTCACCCATAAGAATATCACGTTCATTAACCTCAACTCGTTGAGCCCTTGGTGCAAGATTATTTCTCTAGTTTGTAGGTAATGGATTCTGGATTCGGTTATCTTCCATTGTGTCTTTTTGCTGTTGTTTCTTTTCTCTTCACTTACGTTGTCGTTGGCAAAAGCCCCATTCGACTTCTGGGTCTAAATCAAATAGATCAAGATCCTTTATACGGCGCATACACACTTGAGACTTGAAACTTTAGAAAATAGCTGGAAGGCAGTAACAACAAAAAGAACTGAGAAGGAAAATAAAAATAAAAATACTAAAAAAAATAGTTAAAACTAAATTATCAATTAATATAGTAATTGATAAAACTAGTCCCCGGTAATGGCGCCAAAAACTTGTTGTCGATTTTAATCTCGCAAGTAGACGAATCGTTAACAAGTAATATAATGATGTGTAGAGTGTCGAACCCACGAGAACTAGTTATCAATTAACCAATTAATTTATAGCTCGAGTTTTAACAATAAAAGGACACATATTCGTTTATGAACTTTGATTCTAAAACTATTCTAATGTTATTTAATTAAATCTAAATTATCAAATAATCAAAATAAATTTGTGAGAACGAATTCGAGTTTTAGTAACACTAGCATTCACGAATCTACATACACGTTCCTTAATCAATTATGTGTTTAATCGCATTAGCTTATAATTACCTTGGATTGAAAATTGGTGATCCTAATACAATCAAAAGCCTTTCTCGATGGTCAATCAATTTTATATCGATATGCAAACCTAATTATCTCTAATTAAGTTTCGAACATAAACATATGCATTAAAATCTCAAGAACACCTAACCGGATTTCATAAAGCATAATAATAATCTCTATCTATTATTGAACCCCACGTGCTTAATCTATATTGAATCTCTCGATTTCGACATAGATCACAATATATTCTAATGGTGATTAAATATTAAAATAATATAAATAATAAATAAAGAACAATCAATCCAAAAGCAATTAATTACTAAAACGGAAAAATTCTAATTAATTAAAAACACGAGATTTCATCGTTCGTCATAGCAATAAGTAAATTAACCGGACATGATTTTGTTAATTATTACAATTATTGAATTCATCATTTTCCGGAGAAAGAAGAAGAATAAATAAATAAAACCCGTGATCCCGGCTCAAGAATATTCAATCTTGTTCTTCGATATTCGATTCTTCCTTTATATCTTGTTCCCAAAATTGGCCTCTCGCGATATGTCTATTCTCTGGCTTTTATATCATTCTCCCCATATTTCAAAACGTATTTTTGGTAGTTGTTATATATTGAACTTGATAGAATTTCATTCCCATCAGAAAACTGCCAAGTTGCTGTCACGAGAAGCCATGCGATCGCATGGTTACAAACCTTGTGATCGCATGGTTGTGACAATTAATGTTCTGCAAAGAATTTCACTGTCTTGCGATCACAGCAATGGTTAACCATGCAATCGCATGGTTAATCTGGAGGAAATTCCTGGTTTTCATTTTTTGATATTTGCATGTCAAACCCCTCAAGTCTCTTTGTTTTTGTATTTAAGTCCTATTTTATTCTGTTTTCTATCCTTTCATTAAATCGACACTTGAATTTGATTTTTTCTTAAAATAATAAGAAAACAACGCGCCATTAAACTGAAAACAATAAAGAGAACTTATAATCGTCCCTTTTTGTGAGCTTAGAGAAGTACAAATTTGTACTTATAAGTGTGAGTTAGTGGTGAGTGAAATGATTAGTTTCAAGTTCTAATGTCACTTACTTAACTCGATACTTAGCACTTTAGAGTCATTTGATTGGTGTGTTTGAACAATAAAATTGTAAAAGGTTGCGTGTTAGAACATTTGCCAACTGGGCCTCGAAATTGTTACATCGTGTTTTTGGTTTTGGTCGAGCTCATATTGGGATCGAGCTTTGTCATACCAGCTTGCATGTCTTGTTACTTGGCCATTCCTTCTTACAACTTTTATTATTTTGCAGCCTAAAGTAATGGTCGAGCTGTGAAGGTCATCTCACACATTTCTTTGACAGCCAGATATATGGTCGAGCTCTAGCTCATCTAAGCTACTTACGTATGGTGTAACATTACTCAACAAATTGATTC
The DNA here is from genome assembly GCA_023638005.1 of Forsythia suspensa. Taxonomy (NCBI): domain Eukaryota; kingdom Viridiplantae; phylum Streptophyta; class Magnoliopsida; order Lamiales; family Oleaceae; genus Forsythia; species Forsythia suspensa. The sequence continues at coordinate 36,061,195 of CM042666.1, forward strand.
TTTTTCCCTCAGATTAATCCTTTTTTAAATGAAAATTAGATTTACCAGAATTTTTGCCTTTAACCATTAAGGTTTCTCCTTTTAAGTTTTCTCTAGACTCATATTTTAGCTCTAAATCTTTATTTTTAAGAGCACTGATTATAATTTCAACGGTTAAAGTATTCCTTCCATATTTTAGAGCATTTTTCAAATCTTTGTGCCTATCACGTATAGAGTTTAACATGACCGCAACCAATTGATCTTGTGAAAGTTTTTCATTACAATTGGGAAGGTCTTGGGACAATTTTGTAAATCTATTTAAATTTTCATCCAAATCAAGGAATGAGTCTATTTTGAAAGAAAAGAATTGTTTCAAAAGATAATATTTTTTGGAATAGTTTTTGACACATAACGTGTTTGCAGTTTAGTCCATAGTTCAGCAGCACTTCTTGTTTTCCCTATAGTTCTCATCACATTTTTAGATAAGTGTAAAAAGATAGTACTCCAAGCAATTTCTTCTACTTCAAATTTTTTAGTTTCAAGCATATCATCAGGCCAAGAGTCATCAAGAGCTTTTGCATATCTCTGTTGCATCAAAATAGCTTTTAATTTTTGACCTCTACATATTAATATCCCCTTTTCAATAAAAAATATTGAGTTCAAATCTTGTTGAAGTCATTTTTCAAAAGTAAACTTTGAAAACTTTTTCACAGTAAGTACAACTTAGATAAAACTTAGATAATCTGTAAAATAAAATAAACACGAAGTAGTTTTACAGACTATAAAATTACATGCAGCAACTCATTGATACAATATGAAATAAACTACAAATCTTTTGTCTCCAACAGAAAAGAACTCCAGGAACACTTCCCATACTGAATTTATCTCAGATTTCCAAGACCTCGTATGAAGCCTTTAGACAATGAATAGTTTTAGGGAAACGAAAGGAAAAACCTACCTATTTAACAACAATAGTTAAAAGAAAAGGATTGATCTCACCATAGGGTTTCTTGATCTATACAGAACGTTGAATTTTTCCACAAATCCTTTTTCAAGAAAGCCATATCCAGGCTCTAATACCATTGTAAGGCCCAAAACTGTTAGTAACTTTCAAGAAGGTTAAAACATTCAACAGATTTAAATAAAAACAAATGAAAAACCGTAAAGAACACAATATTTATTTTAGCCTAAGCCCCAGAAGTTCGGTAACCAAATCTAGCACCTACATCCTGTGTTGAGCATCCACAATGTGGAATATGCTTTAAGCATCAATAATCAACCAATCGGCAACAAATGTACAATAATATTGAGTATTACAACTTTCAATAAACCACTAAGATTAAAATCTCAAGAAACCCCAAATAACAACTTCTCTGTTAGTGTTCACAAAAGAACACCAAAACCTTCCCTCATTTGATTCGGAAAACAAGAATAATGTTATTTATCTATGACCAGGAATCAATACACTAATAAAGGAAGAAAAGAAAAAGAAGGAGATGAAGATGAAGATTTTTCTTGAGAGTACAAACGAGAAGGTTGCCTCCCTATGTGAAAACCAAAAGTCTGAAGGAGTATCCATGAAACTCATCTACCAGAGGAAGCGTATATTAGAAGCCGAAAGGACAGAATCCAAGGGTAGCCAGGACACCACGTGTTTCAATCTTGTACAAGACTTCCACTAACAGAAAACGTGTTTTCAATTAACAACTTCACAATTCTTGTGGCAAAACCATTTCTTCCCAACACAGATTTATGGTCGAGCCCTAGCTCATCTAGGCTATTTACGTATGGTGCAACATTAATCAACAAAGTTTTTCTATTGTGTTGTGCACTATTATCTAGTATTATGTATTAAGCATGTCCTCAAATAATATATAACTGGAACGCAAAAGGAGAAAAGTATATCGTTGTGCCAACGATCAAGTTAAAATTATAAATATTCGAGTTACAAAACATTCTCCTCGATCTGAATACAACATTTCCAATCCAGTAGTCGCGAATGACCATTCAATCTCTCAATGGAGTTCTTCTTCCTTGTGTGTGTAAATAACACAATCGGATGTAGGGTACGAAATGCAGGTAAGCACGTATCCCTTCTCCATTTGCTCGTCGCTGAGGAACGATCCCTCTGATTGATCAACTGATCCCGACACCATCAGTCCGGCACAAGTCGAGCAGGTCCCTGCCCGACACGAATAGGGCAACTCCATTCCAGCACTTTCAGCTGCATCAAGGATGTATTGATCATCAGGGACTTCAACTTCCTTCTCTTCATCTGGACAAATCAGTTTCACTTTGTACACTGCCATGGCACTTACTTTGAACATTGAATTGGACTGCAAACCAAATGATTTTGAAACACGCTTTATGGAGAACAATGAGGATGCGTTTTTTATTGTAGAACACGATTTCCTTGATAGTGAAGCTTTTAGCAAGAGAGGTGAATGAATACTAACAGTTGCCATTTTACACCTGAGTCATCCATTGAAGAAAAATTAGTTTTCTAAAATGATTATTAGTATGAGGAAAAATATCGCATTCCTTCCTTCAAATAAAAAAATAAAAAAATCCTGTGTTCCTCGTTGATAGTAACCTTGCTCCCTCCACCCCTCCTCCCACGGTTTCATGTTCTATTTTACTTCCCGATGGGAGTTCTTTTCACCATTTCCTCATGGTACTACTTCGCTATTGGTTACGGGATCCCTATTCACCAAAATTTTTACTTCTGGTTCGGACGAACGAATAATCATTAAGCCTCCTCTTTTCGGACAACACGTACAAACCCGCCGACAATCAAATAATTAGTAAACCTTTGAGAGATATTTCTAGTTTGTTTCTCTTCTACCCCTATTTTACTTCACAAAATTGGCTCCACTTTTTCTTTTCCTTTATAAAATTTACATGTGCACAATTTTCATAAATTGATGGTCTTGATACTGTATTGAATCACATCATTCACAAGTTTAAATTGTTAGATGCAAATTTCATAATCGAAGTGATCATAAGTCTAGAAACGAGATATCTAGAATTTTGATCCATTAATTTGAAGAGAAACAAGATGCAACATAGGATTATCATAAAATGAAGCAGCAAGCTAATATCAAATATTTGATCAAGTAATCGATGTAATGAACAAAGCAACAACAAGTTAATCATTATTAATGCAATGAAAGTTTGCTTATATATGATGAAAAAGTTAAAACACTGAAAAACTGCATTAGTGCAAGTTCATTGCTATCGACTTCAAGTGGTTTAGTCCGAACAAAATGAAATTTTATTGTATAGTCAAGATATATTTTGTTTCGACTCAAAAATACTCTGCAATCTCAGAAGTACTAGAGAGAACATTAGATCTCACATGTAGTAGTTGCGTAGTTACTAAAGAAGGACAAACAATCAATTGCACAAGTATACTAAAATCAGAATATAAGAGGAAAATTAAAAAAAAAATTAGAAAAAGAGAGAGAGAGAGAGAGAGAGAGAGAGAGTAGAGAGACCTGAGAAAGCAAGGAGGCTGCAACTTGTAGAGAGAAGAGAACTAACTTGAAGGCTGTACTAATCTAGCAAATAACGATTTGTAATCAATACTAATACGTGTGTATGTATATATTAAGATTTTTGAGGTGGCAATGGGACAAAGGAGGGTCGCAGTCATGTCATCTAGTCATGTCATCTAGATTGTGCTTCTAACTCAAATTAAAAGTTGAAGTCTGTAATTAATTTGATTTTTACTTAAATTCGTAAAAAAAAAAAAAAAATTATTCCCAAGAAAGTTTAATGATGTAATTTCTAATCAAGTTTTCAAATATTTTGATCAATTTTTTTTTTTTTTTTTAAGTTTCGAATTGAAATTTTGAAAAATTCTGATAATGTATTTAAAATTTAGAGGTTTCTGTAAAATATGAGAGAAAATATATGTGGAGAATACGTGTGGAGAAATAGTTCTCTCTGTATATTGATGTAATGTAATTAATGAATGAGGTTACAAGATATATATATATATATATATAGGTTAATAGAAACCTAATAAGGAAAGAAATAAAAAGAAAAGAGTTCTACCTAGGATAGGAATATTATATATATGATATCCTACTTATCCTACTATATGGTATTCTAATCTAAATGAAATTCTAATACTCCCCCTCAAGTTGGAGCATGTATGTCAAGAGTGCCCAACTTGTGAGTGAAATTGTGAAATACCTCCTTCCCCAATGCTTTAGTAAATAAATCAAATCGATTGTTGCTTGGAACATAGGCAGTCTTGATCTCTCCCTTATCAATTCGTTCACGAATAATATGACAATCTATTTCAATGTGTTTTGTTCTTTCATGATATACTGGATTAGCGGCAATATGCATTGCTGCTTGATTATCACAATATAATATTGCTGCTTGTGGATGATCTACACATAAGTCTGTCAACAATTGTCTCAACCATATAAGCTCACATGTAATGGAAGCCATTGCCTATACTAAACCTTCCAGAAGATTTGGACACAGTCGTTTGTTTCTTGCTTTTCCATGATATAAGTGCTTTTCCCAAAATACACAATATCCTCAGAATCGAACGTCGTGTAGTAACATCTCCGGCCCAATCTGCATCACAAAATCCTGCTAACTGCAATTTCCCACTTGATGGGAAATATAATCCTCGTCCTGGTGCCCCTTTCAAGTATCGGAGCAATCGGTGAACTGCATCAAGATGGGGTTGTCTAGGTGTCTGCATAAACTGACTGAGTGTATTGACTGAATATGAGATCTCAGTCCGGTAATGGTGAGATAAATGAGCTTTCCTACCAACCGTCCGATAGTATGTGGGATCTTTCAATAACTTTCCATCGATCGATTAAATTTCAATGATCGCTCCATAGGAAATGCTACGTGTTTTGATCCAAGTAATCCGGCTTCTTGAAGAATGTCAAGAGTATACTTCCTTTGATTTATTGAAATCCACGATCTTGAGCGAGCAATTTCTATTCCAAGAAAGTATTTTAATGTGCCAAGATCCTTCAACTTGAATTGAGATGCAAGGAATATTTTGTAGTAGAGATTGCTTCTCTATTATTTCTGTGACAATCATATCATCCACATATAATAGAATTGCCGTAAATGAATTACCATTGACCTTTATAAAGAGTGAGTAATCGCATGTGATTTGTTTGAACCCAAACCGAATAATAGCAGATACAAATTTTGAAACCAAGAACGAGATGCTGTTTCAATCCATATAAAGATTTATGAAGTCGACATACAATCGGTGTCTCCCCACGCCGACGAAATCCGTGGAGGGGAGTCATATAGACTTCTTCATCAAGATCACCATGAAGAAAGGCATTGTGTACATCCATCCGATGAAGCGTCGATTCTGAATAGAGGCGATAGCAAGTAAGCATCCGATCGTAGTTAACTTTGCAACCGGAGCGAAAGTTTCATTATAATCAATCCTTCTCGTTGTGTAAACCCTTCGCCACTAACCGTGCTTTGTATCGTTCAATTGTACCGTCGAATGAAATTTAATTTTGAATACCCACTTACAACCAATAGGATGAGAATTTGGAGGAAGCGGTACAAGTGACCAAGTATTGTTTTCTTCAAGGCACGAATTTCATCATTCATGGCAACGACCCATTTGGGATCCCGACATCTTTGCCTCATATGTAGTGGCTCTATGATATGAGAAATATTATATGTAAAAGCACGATGTATAGAAGAGAGGTTACTATATGATACATACATTGATATAGGGTGTCGAGTCTTTGGATTTGACCGGAAGAGATCCGACTTGAGTAGGCGTAGTATGATTGATATAGTAATCTTCGTGAAATGGGGTTTGAATTGATCTTGAGGATCGCCTAAGTTGGTCATCCGGAGGGTGAGAAGAGGTAGGTGGATCAATTGTGGTCGACACATCGCTCAACCGGTCGGCCGGTAGGTGAAGACGGTCGACCGCTTTAAACTCTCTGTTGAACCGGATGAGGTAACCGGTCGACCATGGGTAGACCGGTTTGACTCTGTTGAAGCGGACGATCGAACCGGTCGACCGTCTGGTCGACCGGTTGGTTCGGATGATTGTCCGTGATTGTCGAGCAAGTTATCTGCTTTACGCTAAGTGTTGGTCCTCGGGATTGGTGAAATATGGTGTTTCAACATCTAGAGGCATAGATTGTGGCAATGGGATGGAGTTGGTTTCATCATGTTGTTGGGAAGTGTATGGAAATATATTTTCATGGAACACAACGTCTCGGGATACTATTAGCTTTTTTTTCGGTTAGGTCATATAAGGTGTATGCTTTTTGTCTGAGGAGTATCCAAGAACACACACACGTTTTGGCTCGTGTGTCAAATTTATGGTCGGGTCTAAGGTTGGTGGCAAAACATAGGCAACCATAGACACGTAAATGGAATATGGTGGTGGTTTCTTGTGCAATCTTTCGTAAAGTGTTTTGTGTGAGAGCAATGGTGAAGGTATCCGATTGATAAGGTAACAAGTTGTTTTGATATGTTCCCCCAAAATTTTAACGGAAGATTGGCTTGAAATTTAATGGCACGAGCCACATTAAGGAGGTGGCGGTGTTTTCTCTCTACCACTCCATTTTGTTGAGGGTATAAGGACATGACCTATGAAAAATAGTACCATTTTCATCTAAGAATGTTTGCAAGGATAAGAACTCTTGGCCATTGTCGATCTCGAGGTTTTTATAGTCGGGTTGTGTTGAGTTTTAACCCCAAGCAAAGAAATTTTTAATTATGCTTTGAGTTTCAGATTTGTGACGCATGAGGTGTACCCAAGTATAACGAGAAAAGTCATCAACAATTGTAAGGAAATATCTAGCACCGTAATAAGAATAAATTCTATGAGGTCCCCAAATATCACAATGAATCAAATCAAAGGGTTTATTGCTAGATATTTGACTGACTTTAAAGGGTAGTCTAGATTGTTTTGCCTGATGACAAATATCACAAATATCGTGAGAATCAAAACTAATACCTAAGATACTTTGTGCTAGGAATTGAAGAGGTGAGGTCAAGGGTGTCCAAGACGTTTATGCCATAGGTTAGTTGATCCACCGGTAGTATGATGTATTTGTGGTTTTGTGAAAAGTAATATAGGCCGTTACTCTCTCGCCTTCCCAAGCCAATCGTTTTCTTCGTAGTCGATTCTTCATGACACAAAAATCGTGGAAAAAAGTCACATAGCAACCTAACTCTCTAGTAAGTTTCTTCGATAGATAATAGATTAACTTTGAATTTAGGAACATGAAGCACATTATCAATAAATCATATTATTTTCAAAGTTAAGCGTACTAATGGATTTAATAAGAGCGTGACCCCCATTCGGTAATTGCACGCTTTTGTGCATTGGCATGAATTTATTCTCAAGAATCTCATCATTCGTCACATGGTCGATGGCCCGCTATCAATAATCCATGAATTACTCAAAGGGTAGTAGAGATATTGATACCGAAGTATTAACATAAGGAACATCATTACCCGACTTGTTGTTTAGAAGTGTCATGATCTGTTCATATTCCTTGGTTGTGAGCGTTTTGCCTTCCTTTTGGTCAGGTGTAGAAGCGGTAGTAGTGTTTGTGAAGCGTTTGTTTCGTGGCTTCACGTCTTTTCCATGAAACTTGTGCCCTGGAGGGAAGCCATGGATGAAATAGCAGGTATCAATGATTGAATTGATTGAATGTTGCCCTTCATGATCGGATTGCTGTAGAGCCATGAGATCCGATTGGGCAATCGTCGTCTTTATGGTGTTTGTACCATAATTGTTTCCATCGAGTGGTTTAGAAACGGGGATGAAGCCGGGATGATCGGATTGCTGTAGAGCCATGACATCCGATTGGGCAATCGTCGTCTCTATGATTTTTCTATCATCGTTTGTGCGAAGCATCGTCGCTCAGAATCGTCTCTCTGATACCATGTAAAATATGAGAGAAAATATATGTGGAGAATACGTGTGGAGAAATAGTTACTACTGCAGTATATTGATGTAATGTAATTAATGAATGAGGCTACAAGATATATATATATATATAGGTTAATAGAAACCTAATAAGGAAAGAAATAAAAAGAAAAGAGTTCTACCTAGGATAGGAATATTATATATATGATATCCTACTTATCCTACTATATGGTATTCTAATCTAAATGAAATTCTAATAGTTTCATACTAATGTTAGGTCACCAGATTTCACATGATTGTTTAGGCAATTTGTAATGTTTTTCCACCTTTGGTTCGTTTAATAATATTAAAAAATTTATAAATCATTATATGAAAGGTGTCGTTAGTGATTAAAATATCGTTGTTGATAATAATTGTTAATGCATGGACGTTGGCAATTGCACCAGTTGTTACTTGTTAATTAACTAGAAAGGTCCACGTTTGGGTTCATTTTGGTGCCATTTGGTGCGGGGGAGGTTCCAGATTATTCCAGGGAACTTCTTACTTCTAATCCAATTTTTTTTTCACTACATTTTCACCCCAAATTTAATATTGGTAAATTACACTCAAAATAGTCATTCTTTCATATTTGTAACAATTTATCGTCACTTCAATTTTAATTATACTTATTAAGAACTGATCTTTTCAAAACTGTAAATAAATTTTAATTTCTTTTAATTTTTTTATCGTTTTTTACTTAAAATAACAAAAAATTTGTCATTAGATTTTAAACTTTTTAATCTTAACACCTACGTCTCTCAGTGTATATGCGCTAGAAAAACTTTTGAAATGTGAATTGTTAGTGACCAAAAGTCAAATTCTTAACATAAATTTGTTCAATCTAAACCACAAAATTGTCTCTTCATATTCAATTACTTAAAATAATTAAGAAAAAAAAAAAAAAAGAGAAGAAGGAAAAGATCTTTTTATAAATGCTCTCTAAAAGAGCTGCACGTGGTGAAATCTTTTGAGCATGTTTTGTTGAGGGCTTGTTTAGCGGAATTTAAAATTATGTTGAAGTCAAAATAAATAATTAATTTTAATTATACATTTTATAGAATCTGTAATTTTATTAACTTTTCAATCACATATTTCATCATTTTTTTTTTTTAATCAAAATCTACTAAAAAAACATCACTTAAATTTAAACACAAGTATAAATTATTTTTAATGAACATTTTAGTTTTATGCATTTAAATAAGTTGTTTTTTTATTACTTTCAAGTAAAAGACACTAATTTTAAAAATAACTCATATTTTACCGTCAAACTAATTAATAAATTACTATTTTCTCAATTTCAATTAAGATCATTATATTCACACTATATCTTTATTTGATACACCATAGGTAGAGCTGACAAATAGGTCGAACCGGTCCAGACGGCCCACACTTGAAACTGGCTCGATCAGTCTAAAAATATAAACAATATATTTTTTATGTTAAAAATGTAAGTTAAAAACAAAATATAACTTAATCACAACAGCCATGGGTCACTTCGCCATTTAAATCTTAATCACAACAGCAAATATAAAATAAATGCAGTACGACCTATACATGGCAAGAAAAGTAAATTCACAAGAATCAGTCACTAACACACACAAACTGAAAATATTTACCTACCAAATGCCAATGATGCCATTTACCATGATGACAAGATGGTTAGGCTGCATCTTGGACCCGGCGGCGGTGACCGCGGCATAAAAAAACGTCTACACCACCACTAACAGATTCTACTTCCACCTTCTTATCCATCTTTGAATTATGCCCTAAGAACCCTCTGCTCAATTTTCTTATCAAATCCATTCTTCCACTCTCATCCACCCACAACAATTTATAAACCCACTACAATTTATAAACCCATCTCCTTTTGGCTTTGGGGCAAATCTTGAATTGAAATCCACCACTGGACAAGAAAAACTTGGGATTGATGAGATGGGTTTTGGGTTTGGAATAGTAGTAGGTCAGTAAGAGATTTGCTTCACGAAAAGATTAGAGAGAGAAAAGGGGAATAATGGAAGTGAAGACCAAAAAAAAAAAAAAAAAAATATTAATAATTAAGTCAAGCCCAGTCCATGTCTGATTGGCCGGGTATTACGGGCGTCTTTCTTTCTAGCACAGAAAGGGGCACCGTGTGTGGCAGTAGTCTATTCTGTTAGACTATCTTCCGCTTGTTCTCGATTGATTCATTAATGAAGACAATTTAAAGAAAACTTTGCAACAAAAGATTTGAATGCAACGAAAATAGCTTGTTCATTAATCAACGAAAGTAGAAAATTACAATAATTGGTAAAGGGGTGAGCTTGACAAGACTTCGAATACCAACTATCCCCTATAATAGCTTAAGTAACAAAAATCTAAGTTACCTGAGTAGACGTTTAAAAGCTGTACAATCATAACGAAAAATAAACTATTACAAACTCACGGAACTGACAACTGAAAGTAATATTTACAAGTGCGGCCGAAGTTGGGCAATTGCGACTACAAATGTTGTCAGGAGGCTAAGTATAGCTGCGGGTCCTGACATTCTCCCCCATTTGATTTGGCGACGTCCTCGGCGCCATCTTTGCATGATATTCTTCAAGTAGAAGGTTCCAAGATCTTTGACTCTTTTCCAAGTATTCTCCTCACTGCTGCATCCGCTCTATTTAACTAAGTACTCCTGATGATCTTTCTTGGAAGTTAGAGTAACTCGGTGATCAATAATAGTTTCAACAATCCTCTTACCTGTTTTCTTCAATTCAAATGTAGGTCGCTTTGGCTTATCTTTGGATGCATCATCCTTATATGCAAAATATGGCTTGAGTACACTAACATGAAGGACATTGTGAGTTTTGCACCATAAAGGAAGTTCAATTTTGTAAGCAACTCTTCCAATCCGCTTTATGATGGGTAATGGCTTGATATATTTTGGCATCAATCGAGAATCTATCCCTCTCATTACCGTATAACGGTGTTTGTCGGGGAGTTTCACCATCACCAGATTTTCCACGTTGAATTCTAGAAAACAACGTTTCTGATCAGCAGCCTTTTTGTACCGTTTCTGTGCTTTCTCAAGATAACTCCGAGCAATTTCAATATTTTGTTTCCACTCTTGAGAGAAGCCTTTAGCTTGAGGAGACTTGGTACTTTGATCAATATCCACAAAGATGAAGGAGTAACGTGATTCTTGGCAATAACAATCTCAAAATGACTCTTATTGAAGAGCTCTTTTGGGTATTGAAGCAAATCTGAGCCGCATCCAAGAGTTTCACCCATTTTTTCTACGAAGTAGAGATAAAGGGCCGAAGATATTCTTCCAACATAGAATTGAACCTCTCCGTCTATCCGTCAGATTGTGGGTGAAAACAAGAACTCATGCTCAAAGTTGATCCAAGGAGTTTGAACAACTCAGTACAAAATGTGCTAGTAAATCGAGGGTCTCAATCAATGGCTATATTTTTAGGCAGCCCCAGTATTTAACAATGTGCTTGAAGAAGAGGCGGTCGGTCTCTTCAGCGGATACATACCTAGGTGCTGCGATAAATGTTACATATGTTGATAAAACGGTTCACCACAACGATGATAGTGCCAAGATCTCCAACCTTTGGCAAGCTAAAATGTAGTCCATCGATACACTCTCAAAGGGTTTAGTTGGAACGGGAAGAGGCTCTAAGTAAGCCCGTATTTTTGTGATGATCTGGCTTATCCTGCTGACAAATTAAACAAGTTTTCACATAAGTCGCAATGTCATCCATCATTTGCGGCCAATAGTATGCACGCTACAACAGTGTAGAAGTGTATTCCTATCCCTAATGTGTGGCCCAAAGCGTGTCGTGACATTCCAAGATTGAGGATTTCTTCAGATCTTTACCTTTTGGAACATAGATGCGGTTTCCTTTTGTCTTCAATAGACCCTCATCCAGCCAGAACTGTCGAGTTTTTTCCTGCTTGATGAGGTCGACCAAAAAATGTGTTGCATGGTCTTTTTCCAGAAGTGCCGTATTTGGTCCCTTGGGTTGTAGTAACATCGCTCCCTAAAAGAGCGGCCAGTGGGTAGATAACAACCAAGTTAGTCCGCCGACTGAGTGCATCTGCTACATGATTGCTGGATCCAGCACGATACTCCAATACAAAGTTGAACTCTAGAGGAAGTTCCTGCCAACGAGCTTGCTTGCTCGAAAGTTTTGGTTGTGACATGAAGTGACTCACAACAGTATTGTCTGTCTTCACAATGAAATGAGACCCAAGTAGATAGTGACGCCTTACTCTGAGGCAATGGATGCCAACAACTCCTTTTCATGCGTCGAGTAACAACGCTCTACATTATTCAGCTTTTGACTCTCATATGCCATCGAAAGCCCTTCTTGCATAAGGACTCATCCAAGAGCAAATTTTGATGCATCAGTCTGCACTTCAAAAGCTTTAGCCATATCTGGTAAGGCCAAAACCGACTCTATCCATATAGACTCCTTCAATTTCTCAGAAGCAGCTTGACATTGTGCTGACCATTCCCAAGCTTTCTCCTTCTTTGTTAATTTGGTTAGCGACAATGCAATTTCTGAATTTTCTTTCACAAATCTTCGATAGTAGTTGGCCAACTTGAGGAACGAGCGTACATCATGTATGTGCATTGGCGGTTGCTAATCTTTTATAGCTTTGACCTTTTTAGAATCTATGCGAACTTTTCCTTGCTCAATAATGTGACCCAAAAAGCTGATTGAGGTCTAGGCGAATGAACATTTTGATGGTTTTGCATAAAGTTCATTATCCCGTAGCCGAATAAGAACTTTTCTCACATGCTGAACGTGCTTCTCCAGAGTCTCGCTATAAATTATGATGTCGTCCAAGTACACCACCACGAAATCATCCAGAAACCCGTGAAGTACCTGATTCATCATCGTGCAGAACGTTGGTGGAGCATTTGTCAAGTTGAAAGGCATAACTTTGAATTCGAATGCCCCATATCTAGTTTTCACTGTAGTGAGCTGTAGCTCTGATACCAACTATCACGGGGTGCCTTTCTTTCTAGCATAGAAATGGGCATCGTGCGGCAATAGTCTACTCTGCTAGACTACCTTCCACATGTTCTCGATCGATTCAATAATGAAGACAATTTAAAGAAAGTTTTGCAACAAAAGATTTGAATGCAACGAAAATAGCTTATTCATTAATTAACGAAGCAGAAAATTACAATAGCTGGTGTAGGGGGTGAACACCAGTGAATTTGATAAGACTTCGAATACCAACTACCCCTATAATAGTTTTAGTAACAAAAACCTAAGTTACATGACTAAACGTTTAAAAGCTGTAGAATCATAAGGGAAAATAAACTAATACAAACTAACAAAACTGACAACTGAAAGTAATATTTACAAAGTGTGATTGAAGTTGGGCAACTGCGGTTGCAAATGCTGTAAGGGGGTTAAGTATAGCTGCGGACCCTGACACGGGGGCTAGCTAGGCCGGGCCACATATGCCCGATTTTATTTGGGCCAATATTTTAATGGGCCAGCCTAAGTCAAAATTCGAGTTATACGGGACAGCCCGTCGAGCCGAGCCTATTTTGCCACTTCTAACCATAGGGATGGTAGTGAGCTGACTCGGACCGGCTCAACCCGTGCCAAAAGGGGCCGAGCTCAACTTTATAAGGACGAATCATACCCAGGCTCGACTTGTCTCAAAATAACGAGCTCGGACTGCAGCGGCTCAGCTCACGAGCCTGGCTCGTTAACTTTTTTTACAAATGCAGTACTTGTTTTAAATTTTTTTGTAGAAAAAATCTACAGAGACTAAAACGGTCACTTTTGTGACCATTTTAAGTCCCTCCACTTTAAAAAAGTGCCATTGTGGCCCACAGGCTGGCCCTTGAAATCAAAAGCCGGTTCGGCCCTAGTCCGGGTTCGTTGAAGGACGAACTTAGGCCCATAATAAGCCGAGCTTTTTACGGGCCGAGTTACAGAGCCCACAGGCAGTTCGACTCAATTGCCATCCCTAATACACGATATTTTAACTGTACTTAAGGTTCTCATTCTTTGTTCATTGACATTTTTTGTCGCATCTCTATCATCGACTTTCCATTAATTAGCATTTTTTGTTTCTAATAATGATTTTCATCGAAAAAATCTATTGGAAAGGCATAAAACAACTTATTTACTCATCATATTTTAAAAACGAAACAATAAACGACAAAATATTATTTTCTAATATCGAAACACTCAAATATAATATTTTGATGAAAATCATAATTAAAGATGAGATGTTCTAATTAATATAAGTTGAAAATAAGAATTCGAAGAAAAAAATGTTAAAAATATAAATGCTAAAATAAACAAATGACTTTTAAGTGAAATTCAAATATGGTGTGACAAATAAATTTTGTGTTACAAATATAATTATCCTTTCAATTAATAAAAACACTTATTCTAAAATTTAATTTATTACTTCCGGGTTCGAATAACTTAAAGACCTGTTTGGCTTCGCAGCATTTCCCAAAGAGGAAATTATTCGAATGGCAGCTTCGATTCTGAAAACAGGAGCAGAGAAGATCGGTACCACCATGAGAAAGCAAGTGTTATCCTTAACGGATACCGCGGCCGCTAGGATACGCTACCTCCTAGAACAGCGCCAGCGTCCTTTCCTAAAGCTCGGTGTCAAGGCCCGCGGCTGCAACGGCTTATCCTACACCCTCAATTACGCCGGTAATTTCCACGTTTTTTCCTATTGGATACATGTTTTTGTGTGATATGTCTATGAACGTTTTCGAATCGGAATTGTGAAAGTTAGACCGTGTTTGGCGTCTTGGAATTGTGCATTTACACATTTCATTTGTGTGAGAAATGAGAAATTCATTCATACTTGTACCGATTGCTTCAGGAAAAACTTATTTTTTTATCTGACTTCCTCGACTTATCAGTTCTATCGCGCCCTTTCTATACAGTGGTTCTCAATAAGCCTCTTTTTGGCATAAATAATGAGACTAACGAGGCATAAAGTTGGAGTTCAAGAGAAGTTTCTGGTGGTAATTTTAGTAAACTTTCTATGAAATATAATTGGGTGCATCATCTTTTTGTGAATGCGAACTTGAATTGACTACCCGAGCTTGATCAATCCTTAAGCTATCGATGTCTGGTTTTATTCGATTATAATTTAAATGCTGAGTGGCAGCAACATTTCAATTTGTGGGGCAGCATACTTCACATTATTTGGAAGATGAAAGTTATATCTTATCTCAGTGGCCAATCACCAATTGGTACCTAGTTTATGTGTTGGAACTTGGAACCATTCGTTAATTAGTTCAGTATTGATGGCTTCAATTTGTTATTCAAATAAGAGTAAATTAACTATTAGATGATAAAGAAGAAACGTGTTGGTCAATTAACATTATCATGTATTTGTAATATTTTAGTTTGAATGACATATTCACAACGATATTTTGGTTGATAATTGAACATAATCAAACATACAGCTGTAGTCAACTGGAACTAAGAATACACAAATTTTCAATTCATCTGTGTGAGCCATGAAATGTTCATTTCATCACATGTTAGAATAGGCATAGTTATATATATCATCCGGTTCATTTTTTATGTCCCTCTCAAAGTACCGTCGAGATCTCACCAGTGCTAGTTAACATAAGTAAAATGTTGGTAAATGTCGGGTAAATATAATGTCTGTTTTCGAGACATTATACTCTTTCAATTTTTATGAATTAAACTATCTGAGCAAGATGGTGTTTGTTGTGACTCGTCACCTTGCTTAGATCAGAGCTATCGAGATTTACTCATGCTCCCCGATATTTACTTATGCTCCCCCCCTCTCCCCCAAAAGTTAAAGTGGAAACCATATCGACCCCAAGTAGCACATGGTTAATCAATACTGTACTGGCACAGTCACAAATATGTTTGCCATAATCTCTACTGACGAATGTTTGCCATCATCTTGAAGTTTCGATCAATCATTACTGTACTGGCACTATCATCTATGCCTAAACATTGTTCTCGCTTTGTTACTGGTGTTATTTCTATATCATGTCTATTTTAATCATTTGTAGGAAACAATTAGTTCTTTCTTTAATACTATTCAAAGACTCAAAATCTTTCTCTATTCCTAATTTTAGCTGATCAAGAGACTTCACATTACCCTTCTATCATGTTTCTGCACTGTTAATTTGGTTTTGTTACTGAGCACTAACTAATTTCTAAATTTTGTAGATGAGAAAGGAAAGTTTGATGAATTGGTTGAGGACAAAGGTGTGAAGATATTGATTGATCCAAAAGCCCTTATGCATGTAATAGGAACCAAGATGGATTTTGTTGATGACAAACTCAGGTAGGAGATATTTATCCTCTTCTAATTGTAGATGAATCTTTTAAAGCAATTTCCTGTTTGTATAGCTGTCTCTCCATATTTATAAGTGTATACAAGCGCACACATGCACTTACATACTTTTGAGGTGATACATACTCTGGTTTTATATACTTTCCCCTTGGGGGTTGAAATCTATTTGGTTCAAGAGATAGAAGATAATGGAGTGTTAAATTTTCTTCCCGCCTGTTTGATTTCCAGATGAGTTTCCCCTTAATACAAATATTGTTAAGGTTGAAACGAGAAATCCAGAGTTGCTCAATTTGTTTCATTTACTTTCAACTTCCTTTCCAATATGAACAAATAATCTTTCTCCCATTTTCCTCTTAATTTTTCTCTCCACTTTCTCCTCTTCTCTTCTCTCTAATTCTACATAAAGCTTTGGTCTAGCTGCTCAAATATATACTTCCATGTCATATTTTGGAAGAATCGAAATCACTTTAAGTTTATATTGCCACAATTGGAAATTACTCTGAGTATGTGCATCGCCAGTTGATGAAAAATTGTATGGGACCATGTTGAAACTGACACTTGCTCACATTCTGGTATTTAGTTAAATATCATAGACCACTGAACTTTGGCATCTCTATTGTCCCCTGAGCAGATCTGAATTCATATTCATCAACCCCAATTCTAAGGGGCAGTGTGGCTGTGGCGAATCTTTTATGACAACGAGCAACTCAGAAGCTGCTAAACGTGGTGGTGGATCAGGAGTATAATGTCTGCATGCATTGTAATTCCTTTGTAGATGCCCATATTAGGGAATGAAAACCTAGGCAAGAAAAACAAGTTCTGGATTTAGAGTAGCCTTGTGAAACATGGGTATTGTAGTTTTTTGTTTTGGAAATTTTGTAGCGGTCTTACAATAATAAACTCTCAGTCCTTTCTATTACACGACATAAATTGTATTATTCTTGTTAAGAGCTCGTTTGGTATGGTTTATAAACCGTTTTTAGTTTATTTCAGCCGTCATTTTTGACTTTTCAACCCATTTTTAACTTGAAAAGTCAACAATTTCAACTCAAATAAACCAATATTGGTTTATAAACTAGTTTATAATCTTTGTCAAACGGACCCTAAATCTATGAGAGATGAATAACTATACTGTATCCACAGAGAAAATGAATATATTTTCTTTTATCTACAATATCTTGTTGTA
Organism: Forsythia suspensa; assembly: GCA_023638005.1. NCBI lineage: Eukaryota > Viridiplantae > Streptophyta > Magnoliopsida > Lamiales > Oleaceae > Forsythia > Forsythia suspensa. The sequence goes on from CM042666.1 coordinate 36,078,624, forward strand.
TGTCATTTCGTGTAGCTATATAAATACTTAAATATGTTTGGCGCTCGTGCTTATGTCTAGTAACTTTCCTTTCTGAGCTAGATACACACTCCAATCATTGTTTCCTTTATTTCATATCGGATTCTGATGGAGTCCCAAGTCATTTCCAGTTGAATTAATTTTGAGATTGAGTTGAATTACTTCAAGAAGTCCCAAGTGAGTCATTTCTAGTTTCCCATGTAGGGATATCAATATATCATGGAATGGTGAGAAAACCAGAAAATAGATGGAGCCAGTATTTACAGATGACTGTTTGGCTGAAGTTTGGTGACTGCCTAAGTTGCCTGGGAGACCTCTCATAAATCCTGTGTATGCGTACTTGGTTTTTGTTGGTTCCTTGTGTACGTGTTCTGCACAAGTATTTGCCCACAAATGTATGTAATATTAAGACGCTTAATGATAGTTGCAGTTTGTAAAGTTTGTATGTGCTTGTGTTTTAGTGTGTGTTCGAAATTTCTACAAAATAAGGCTTTCCGCAGTAGTGATTGTCGTGTGAAGCGTGGTGTGTAGGAAGGTTAATTTGGTAATTATCTTGAGGTTGGTGTAACCTCTTGATGTTTGTCGTAGTGACAACTCTCGCCTTCTATCCAAGATGTCAAAGATACTTTTAAAGAAGTTCGACTAGGTCCTTATCCTGACTTTGGCCAAACTTCTTGAAAAATATCACAAATACACTCCTTGTATGACCATGTTCGGATGTTCTTAAATATCAACAAATAGACCGTACGCCGAACATGTCAAAAGTGTATTTTAAGATGGTTAATGTATTACTTTTTTTGTATAGATTCTCATCTACAATTTCAATTGCAATACTATTTATGGATATTATTATTTCCTCGCACTATTTGGCCTTCAATTTTTCAGTTTTAATTTTCTTGATTTGTCAAAAAATTAAAAAATTTCTGCGCTTTAATTGATCAAGCAAGTAGATTATAGTTTTAAGGGTAAATTACGGAAATGTGCACAATCTTTGATTTCATTTGTACTTTCTTTCTCAACTTTTTTTTTTTTTTTACTATTTTATCTTTAATCTTCGAAAAATATGCGATATTTCACCACTACCACAACCAAAATCAGGGGGAGAAATCCCTCCTTGGCGATGTTGTGGTAGTGGCGGTGATGGTGGCATAGTAGTGCCGGTTGATGAGGTGATGACAGTGGACTAAAATACAAATAAAACCAAAAATTGAAGATTGTTTTTCGGTAGTTTACCCTAATTTTAATCACATTTTATATATTTTCTCGTGTAAAAATAGGTAGTGCCTTTGTTCATAAAATAAATAATGAGCACTAACCTTTGTCATTAGAGTAGAAATAGTTTTTAACGTTTATATTTTTAGCACACGAGTCTTTAACCTATGTATTTTGGTGCATAATTGGTTTTATTTAATAAAAAGGACAAATATATTTTTAATTTTAATTAGAAAAAATTATAATTGGATTCTTAACATTTGCAAAAAAAAAAAAAAAATGAATCCGATACTTTTATTTTTCGTAAAAAATTAAAGAAAACTAATGAGTTTTTTTGAATTTAACACTTCATTTGACCAAATTGATAATATAATAATAGTTTTGTAAATTTTACAAATTATTATAAAATAATTAAAATTTAAACTCATAATTATTAACAAATATGTTAAATAAAATTATTTTTCTATTATTAAGTAATTATATCATTTAAAATTTAAAACTTTATTTTATCGTTACAACATAGAAAGAAAAATAAAATTGTCTTGATGTTCAAATGCTTTTATTTAATTGAACTATTCGTTTATTAACTACAAATATTAGAGTTTCTATTGTATTCTTTATATTTTAATTTATCGTTTTATAATCGTTCAAAAATGAAGAACACATAATGTGTAAATTAATTTTTATTAATATTTTTATATTAAAAAAACATAATAAGATTTGTTCAATGTCATAAAATTATATACGTCATTCTGTCATTTATTTAACTTAATTTTTATTCAATTTTTTTTACATCATATAGCAATTACATTTATTTAAAGTCCAATAATTTTAAATTTTTCTATTATGAAAAATTTAATTGACACGACTATAGTGATATTCTTGATATGCTAAATTAAATATTATTTAATAAATGTACCAGACTCATTTACACCATTATAAAGTTTAAGAATTCAATTGTAATTTTCTCTAATCAAAACTTAGAGTATATTTGTATTTTTTATCAAATAAGAACCAATTGTACACCAAAACATATATGTTAAGAATTTCTATATTAAAAAAAAAAACGTTAAAGATCATTTTTGTACTGAAAACAAAAGTTAAGAATTATTTACACCAATTTCTCTAAAATTATCGAACTCCAATTTTTTCTGGTAACTAGTTGGTGTGCACAAGATGTTTTAAAGTTGAGAATGCTAATATTTTGTACACATCCTTAGACCCAACTTCAATCATGTTGGTCATTTTTTATTTTTTTTTTGATCGTATGTTGGTCATTTTTTTACTTTTGAGGGTTGTTTGCTTTAGAGATGGGAGATGAAATCGACATGTATGTCTTAAGTTTTCTACGGCCATTTATATTTAGAATGTAGTATTGAACAAAAATAATATACTCATTTACTAAGAATGCTTTCTAGAAATTCCCATCTAATTATTAAGAGCATGTTCGGCTGCCTTTTTTTCAAGTCCAAAATTTATTTTTTGTTTGTTTGGTGGGCCACTGATCAGAATAAACAAATTGAGGGCAGTAAACACTCAACATTAATGTAACATGACATTTATCTCATTTCTCAAAATATCCTTAGACATCAAAACTTTCTTCAATTGTTTTCTCCAACAAATGGCATTTATGTCATTATGAAAAATATAGGATGATGTCATTGGAGACAAAAATCCTTTTTGGCAGAATTTTTATTTAATATTGGGCCCCAACGTAAAGCAAGAAAAAATGGATTTTTGGAAAAATTCATACCGAACAAGCACTAAACAAAAAGCATAAATCAGAAATGTTTTTTTTGGTGACAATTAATTTCTGAAAATCTTTGTCCTTATGCTTCATGGCCGTATAGTGTATTTCATACACGTGTTGAAAATCAGGTAGAACCCTAGAAATACTTTCTCTGGCCAAACATCTTGATGATAAATATTTTCTCCTCCTCTAAGTGCAATGACGATAGTGGTGGAGACCTATACAAAGTGGTGGGGCTTCTTTCCCCCGTGCCCACTTCGGTGCGATTAAAACCAGATATGTAGAATAACCATATGAAGTATATGCAAGTTGTCCTTTTACCTTGGGAGTTGTCCTCTATTTATAGGGATGACCTACAGTTATGGCCTTTAATGGTTTTTTTTTAAGCTTTGGCTCGGCTAGCTCGCCTAGTTGGCTCACCTCGTCTTGGGTGAGCTCCCATCGTCAATTTTTTTTCAAGGCTTGGCTCGCCTTGGCTTGGGCGAGGTGTTGTAAAACTAATATGATTGCAAGTGTACAATATCTCAAACAAGTAATAAAATGGACATATTGAGTCCGTATTATCGTTCCCCACGAAAACTATCTTATTTAGATACTAGTTAGATTAATCTTAATGCTAATTTATTTAAAACAATTTGAATTGAGTTGATTTGAAATATTTAAACTAGAACTATGAATTTAAAGAAATAATGTAATAACTTATGTAAAAGCAAATAACAAGAATTTAGAAAAGAATGATGATTAAAGCGTTTGGATAAACGAATTCACCTAGTTGTCATCTCTAATTCCTCCTCTCAAAATTTGTTCCTAAAGTTGTATTTGGTCGAATTCACGAATTTAACCTAATTTACCTCTCTTGAGTTCAAATTAGTCATATCTAATTAAGTCAACTTAAACGGTCAGAATGGTCCTTAATTAGATGCATTAATTCTCTTAAGAATTCAATTTAGACCGCAGCAATAATAACAGTATATCTCTACCTTTTATCCAATTACGAATTTTACTACGTGGTTTAGATTAATAATTTGCTTCTCAGTTCATTACAATCCACAAGATCAATGAAATAATGGCTAGTTATTCCAAGTATTAAGATAATAAGTAAAATCAAATACTTAAACAATTTATAAGTCAAAACTTGATATTCGAAATTAAAGAGTTAAAAATAGGCTACATCGTTCATCCAAACACTGAATTTAGCTACTCATAATTCGGAAGAAAAACAAGATGAAGGGTTTTGAATACATAACCGGATCTTAAATAAAAGATGAGAACACGTTGAATATTTTGTACCAAGAATTTTTTATCTTCACGTTCTAATCTTCAAGATCTTGATCGTTCTTCGTGTTCTTCGCCGTTATTTTCTCCGTCTTCTCTTGTGTTCTCCAAAGAATTAACACATTTATTTTGACCTATGTTAGATATTTATATAGTGTTTTACTAATATTAAAACTCATGTACATGAAAAGATGAAAAAGACCCTGACTGAAATTAAAAATAAGCCAAAAAATGCCCAAACGCGTGAACATCGCATTTTGGCCAAAAATTGGTTCCAATCCATATTTGCACACTTGGTCCTCTAAGGTTTGACATGTAATTTATTTGGTCCTCACTTCATATTTTGTCATTTTGTCCTCTTATTTACAGACCAAGTCCTTCTACTTTAGATTTTGTCCTCTTTAGTCCTCTAATTTCTTCTTTCATTTCAACTTAGTCCTCTTTTATTTGCAACCCAAGTCCTTCAACTTTTGAATATTTTCAAGTTGGTCACCATATCCAAGTCTTCATACGCCTTTAGTCATTTTTTCGCCTATTTTGCTTTATTTTTCTCCAATTCCATCCGATCTCAGGTTTTGACCTAAAACAATTAAATCAACACACAATTAAGTATAAAATCACTCAAGAGCACTTATAATTGTTCAATTTTGATGGTCCAAATAAGTGTAGATCATACTTATCAAAAACTCACAAACTTGAACATTTGTTCGTTCTTGAACATGACTATTTACTTAAACAATCAAACAAATAATATTAAAATATACTATAATAGATAGCTTGTCGTATTTGCCTCATGATTTTGAAACAACTCAATCAATTCATAAAAAACTTCTAAATTATGCTACCAAATTAATTTTTACTTATCCAATACTCGATTGATATATGTGTGCACGAATAGTCAATTCAATCAATATGAACCTTTAGGTTGGTAATATTCCGTCTCCCAATGGTCAAATATTTCATTTCTCTCTCGTAAGAATACACACTCTCATATTGATATTCAATCTTTCACCCTGGGTATTAACTTTAAAGTTGTTCTCAAAACACTTATTCTTTTACCGCTCAAAATTTGGTTAGGTCTAGCCAAAACAGCTACTATCTAGATATGTGAAGAATCTTCTTTTATTAAATGCTTCGACCATCAAACTTCCACTAGGTAAGTCAAACTCAGTAGTCATCTAAATCTCCAAGTTATGCGCACAAATGCTCAATATTGCTTTTGCTCTTTTTTTTCCTATATATATATCTTATGTGTAAGACCTCACTCCCTTAAACTTTCTAGATGATCCTTGTAGCGAGCTTTAGGCCGATGGCTCACAGGTCTAATAAACCTCAGGGCACCGAGTTTTGAGAACTCCAATGGGCTTTATCACTCGAGTTAACTAAGCTATGAAGAGAGGTATAAGAAAATACAAGTACAATGCCTTTCTTTCTTTTTCTTTTTTTGTGCAAGATAAACAAGCGGAGATTAGATTCCTAGCATCCAGTCGATACCTAGATTCCACCTAGTAGCCAAATACACTCCACACAACTATTACTTAAGTACGGAATCAACACATATCTAAACAGCTTCTGCATTGGTTTAACCACCCCCAAACTTTTAATTGGTTAAGTAATTGAGTTGTCAACTGGTGGTCTTGGTTTCACAATTTAGGTTCACTATTCTTTCATTGTATTCTATTTAATATACCAACCAAAGGTAGTGATATTTATAACTATTGTGCTCACACTTAATCATATCTCACATGAATAAATATAGTCTATAAAAATAGCTTAAGCATCATCACATAGTCATAATTCATGAATTGATAACAGTTTCAAATAATATCATCATAAGCCGGCAAGGCTATCCAATATACAAGCACACAAATAATTTTTTTTTCACAACACACACACACACATAACAATAATGAAAATAATAAAGTCTCACCCCCAAACTTAAAATTCACATTGTCCTCAATGTGACAAAAGAAAGCAAAATAAATAAAGAAAGAAAGAGTTAACCTGAATCAAAAGACGTGGAGACAACGTCGGTCTTTCAGCTGATCAGTATGTATTGTGATTGGAATAACGATGTATAGCCTGAAATGAAAAAAAATAAAAAAAATAAATGTAATCATTTAATAAAAATTGGGAAACGTGCTCTAATTCCTAATGCAGTCCTAAAATTCTACATGCAATGCAATAAATATTTAAGGGATGGAAAAAATAGGTTGCCTCCCATTAAGCGCTCGATTTATAGTCTAGAGCTCGACTTATTGTCTGGTTGCTTTATAGCACTTTAAATAGTACTTTGGAGGACTTGCTTTGCTTGTATCTATTAACTTTGCACAATTTTTCATTTATCCTCCAAAAATTTAACTTGCGATTCTCGGATAAATATAATTGTAGTTTAGCACCTTGCTCGAATACCACTACGAAAACATTAACTTACTTATCGGCCTTGATAAAAAAATCAATTTTAGAATAAATACGGGAATCGGAGAATTGCTCGATAAGTGCAATATCATTGAATGTCAATTTTTTATTTTGCTCATTTAGGATCAACTTCTCGTTTTCCACATATTCTTCTTATTTTGATTTTGCATCTTGCTTCCCAGCTTCTTCTTCATCAATTGCCAACTGTTCGTCCTTTTTTTTTTTTTTGGCTTTTACGTGAATTTCTGGCAATTGTACCTCGCTCCTAGTAGTGATTTTGTTTACATGTTCTTTTGGATTTGTCACTGTATTGCTAAGCAAAGTGCCTGGTTTCTTATCTGACAATTGTAGGGCTAACTGGCCAATCTGAGTCTCTAAATTCTGATCGACACCTATTGATTTTGACAGTTTGTGTCTAGACGTTCCAATACTTTATCAATTTTCTGCATATATTGTTGGAACATCTCTTCCAAACTTGGTCCTCTTTCTTGCTGAGCATTATAAGCATGACCACTTTGTTGATTCTCAGACCACCTAAAATTTGGGTGTTGCTTCCAACCCAGATAGTATGTTTGTGAATATGGATTATACTACTAATATGTATTATTTAGCACAAATTTGACATGTTCTAAAGAGGCCAATAACATACAATCTGATATCGAGTGGTTAGCCCCACAGTTTTTGTACAAGAGGGTTGCTTGGATGGCATTCATTCTTTGCGTTTGTGTTCTGACCAAGAGCTCTACCTGCTTTGTCAATGCAGCAAGTTGTGTATTAGCAGCATCTGTCATTTGAAAAAAATAGACAAAGAAGAAAGAAAATAGTAATAATAACAATAATAAAATAAAACAATAATAATAATAATAATAATAAAATTAAAAAAAATAAAACTAACACTAACGATTAATCTAAACTAATATTAAATAAGAATAGTCCCCGGCAACAATGCCAAAAATTTGTTGTGAAAATAATGTGATTGCAAGTATACAATATCGCATAAAATTAATAAAGTGGACCTATTGAGTTCGGATTATCGTTTCCACGAAGACTATCGTATTTATGTATTAGTTCAATTAATCTTTAGTGATTAATCTATAGAATGCACTATAAAATAAACTTCTTTGAGAGATTTTAAACTAGAACTTTAGATTTTCTAAAATAAGAAAAACAATGCAATAACTTATTTGAAAGCAAAAATCAACAATTTAGAGAAGAATGAAGGTTATAGCGTTTGGACAAACGAATTCGGTTATAGCGTTTGGACAAACGAATTCACCTAACTATCATCTCTAATTCCTCATCTCAAGATTTGTTCCTAAAGTTGTACTCGGTCGAATTCATGAATTTAACATAATTTACCTCTCTCGAGTTTAAATTAGTCTTATCTAATTAAGTCAACTTAGGCAGTCAGAATGGTCTTTAATTAGATGTATTAATTCTCTTAAGAATTCAATTCGGACCGCAGCAATAATAAAAGTGTATCTCTACCTTTTATCCAATTGTCGAATTTTACTACGTGGTCTAGATTAATAATTTACTTATCAGTTCATTATAATTCACAAAATCAATAAAATAATGGCTAGTTATTCCAAACATTAAGAAAAGAAGCAAAATCAAATACTTAGACAATTTATAAGTCAAAACTTGAGATTCAAAATTAAAGAATTAAGCTAGGCTACATCGTTCATCCAAACATTGAATTTAGCTACTCGTGATTCGGGAGGAAGAAAACATTAGAAGAGTTTTGAATACATAACCAGGTTCTGAAGAAAATATGAAAAGGTGTTGATTATCTTGCACCAAGATATCTTGATCTTCACGTTCCAATTTTCAAGATCTTGGTCGTTCTTCGTGTTCTTCACCGTTATTTTCTTCGTTTTCTCTTGTGTTCTCCAAAGAATTAACTCCTTTATTTTGACCTAGATTAGGTCTTTTTATAGTATTTCACTAATATTAAAACTCATGTACATGAAAAGATGAAAAAAAACCCTAACTTGAATTAAAAATAAGCAAAAAAATGTCCACACGCGCGAACAGCGCATTGCCGTAGTTGAACCGCGGTTTGTAAACCGCGGTCACACCGCGGCAAACAGTAAGAATTTGGCCAAAAATTGGTTCCAATCCATATTTGCACACTTGGTCCTCCAAGGTTTGACATATAATTTATTTGGTCTTCACTTCATATTTTGTCATTTTGTCCTCTTATTTGCAGACCAAGTCATTCAACTTTGAATTTTATCCTCTTTAGTCCTCTAATTTCTTCTTTCATTTCAATTTAGTCCTCTTTTATTTGCAATCCAAGTCCTTCAACTTTTGGATATTTTCAAGTTGGTCACCATATCCAAATCTTCGTACGCATTTAGTCATTTTTTGCCTATTTTGTTTTGTTTTTTTCCAATTCCATCCGATCTCAAGTTTTGACCTAAAATAATTAAATCAACACACAATTAAGCATAAATCACTCAAGAGTACTTATAATTGTCTAATTTTGATGGTCCAAATAAGTGTAAATCACACTTATCACGAGGTCGTCTCGTCTTGGATGAGCTCGTCTCGCCTATTTTTTTTCTTTTAGCCAAGGCTTTGTCCCCTCGTCTGACCGTCACAGTAGTTGATGATATTTTTGTCGCGTGTTGGGTCCAGTAGTGCACTTTCTTCTTTGGTACATTCATCATTTATCCACCGTAGATAGTAAATTTTCTGCTTGCCTTTATCATTTTGAGGTTCAGGCTCGTCTCGAGTCTTCCTTTTGTTAGACTCAGGTTCATTTCGATCTTTCATACTTTTGGTAATTAAATATGTTTCCTCAGCGTCCACATACTTATTCCGTCTCCTTAGTAACTCATGCATCGTATCTGGCAGGTTTTTGGAAAGTGACATCTTGAAATGGCCACTTCGAATTCTACTCATCATGATAGTGACTACATCAGACATCTGCATATCTTTAATATCCATTGTGGCTAGTTTGACTTATGCTAGTCGTACTGAGCTTAATGACGGATCTGATATATTGGCCTCACTTCATGGAAAAAGAGAGGTCAGTGACCCGGGGGTAGGCGACTCAATCAATAGGAATTTTCTCTGGAATGCTTAGGCCAATTATCTTTTTAAAATTCTATTGAACCGGGAATTGAAATCTTTCGTGATTGGTCCTTTTCCGGTCAATTGCATCGTGCCAATGGCGCTTTCTTTGTACGCTTTCTCACTTTGGCAAAGTATGCAAAGAAAACTCTTGGAAAAATTGTCAAATGTACGGATCGATTTTGGGAGAAAAGTGGCCACCCAATCCCTGGCCCCCCACCTAAGTGTTAGCGGAAATGCCCTACACATAATGGCATCAGGGGTGGCTTGCAACCTCATCAAGTTGACAAAATCCCTGAGGTGATCTACATGATCAGATGATTCGTCATACTTCTCCATCTTTGGCTATTCGAAGTCTCGTGAGAAAGGGACTACCATCACTTCTAGGAAAAAATGATATTTTTTCAACATCATAGATTGTTGTCTACTACTTTTCTTAGACATAACCTCAGCTATTTTGTGACCCATCATGTCTTCTAATTGATGTTCCAGACTTAACACTGGTATCCCAACCAGTGTAGGCGTGGGCATCCATGATGGTTGCCTCCAATGTGGATTAGGTCCAGATGTCAATGAATGAAAGTGGGGTACGAAAGGTGGAGCCAAAGAAACTGGAGCCAGCGTTGGAGCTGCCGTTGGCGGTGTTCCTATTGCTGAAAAGTTAGGAGCCTGAGGAGGAGCCCTTGGAGGTGAAGGCCCTACCAGTGGATGTCTAGGACTCTGAGGTAGAGCCCTTGGTGTTAATGATACTGTCGGTGGAAAGCTAGGACCTTGTGGTGATGAAAAATCACAGCATTCCGATACTGGAGTAGAGTCGTTAAGGCCGCCATATGAGCTTGTAGTGCCGCAAGTTGAGTGGCAGAGGTAAATTCTTGTTGTGGGTAATTAGTAACGGCGTTAGACTCGGTGTCTACATCCCCGATGGGGCTGGTAGAGCGGTTACATTCCTAGCTCTTAGCGAGTGTCCCTTTATCTCCCTCATTACTAGGAATTAATGAGGGATGTTTCATCTTCCCAATTGTTGAGGGATGTTTTATCTTCCCAATTGCTGGTGTTTCGTCTTCTCAATAACTGATGGTAACTGTCATTCTACGGATAGCCTGTCTGGCTAACCAAACGACAGTTGGGTTATTGATGTTTATGTGTAGGAGGCGAGCTTATGAGACCAACGAGGCAAACAACATGTTAAGACGAGTGAATCGTTGAGGCGGGCGTGCCAAGACGTGCCACCATTGACGGATAACATATAGCAACTATCATTATTTCTATCATCACATCTTTCAAACCCATTTTGAAATTCCCATGACTCTCATATTCATTAAACATGATTGAAAATGGGATGAAACACACATCCAAGTATCCAAATTTGTCACCTCCAAATTACTGTATTTCACCCACGAACTGTAAATTATAAGAGCATCTCCAAGATAACTTGTATTGATTGAACCGGATGCCATAAAGAGTGGAAGTAAGATCCATTAGAGTATCTCCAATGCACTCCGCCTATAGTTTTTTAGACGTGCTACATAAGCACATATAGACGGAGTTATAAAAAGCACTCTCCAATGCATGCTGACGAGGACTCTGTTTAGCTGATGTGACACACCAAAAAATAAACTCCATCTAGAAGTCTGTCTAAATTTATGTGTGAGTGTAATTTACCTAAAAATTATCACATTACTGTATCTACTATTATGGAGACTATTTTTTATATTTATTTTTCTTTTCCTTCTGTAATTTCTGGAATTCACCTGCATCATATACATGTACATGTGGCTGATTTGCAAACCTTAAACTCGATTAGTAAGAAAAATGTCTTGTTTGTCTTATACATACCTTTTATGAACAAACACAAAAGTAGTCACTACTATACAAACTTTTTTTGAAATTTTATTTTTTACAATTTATTCATCATAACCCAATGATCTAGTCCAACGCTACAGTATCAAAGACAAGAATTCAACTGTCAAAGATCCAAACCAAAAGTCCAAAACACACACCCCTAAACTCAAACTCAATTAACTCAATTCTAAATATTCAAATATCAAATTTTCAATCGATAGTCGCTCTGATACATAATACAAATAATATCATCTCTCTCACACTCTCGCTCATCTCTCTGTCCCTCAACCCACAATGTGACGGTGTAAGCGAAGCTGTTCTGCAACTATGACGAGTCCTCAATTTTGAGAGGTCATTTTTCTTTTTCTAAACCTAATTTATGGATTTGCAATTTTGGTGTTTATTTTCCAATTACTGTTCATATATTTCAAAATTTGTTTGAGTATCTAATTATATAAATGTTAATGGGTTTGCAATTTTTATCTTTTTCTAAAACATGTTGTAAGCTCCGTTTTTTTTTTTTAAATTATGTTATGGGTAGAACCAAACTCGAATCAAAATTGACGATTTGTGTTCGATTCCAGTAATTACGTAGATTTGAATAGCTTTATTTATGATATTCTCAAAGTGTAATGGGTGATTCTAAGTTTTGAAATACTTGGACCGACCCATCCGACGTTCAAGCTTAATATTTACTAGTCTTGTACTATTTCTTTGCAGGGGTGATTGTGGTGTATTTGCAATAAAGTTTATCGAATTTCTAAGAATGGACGATTGAGACTCCTCATTAACAATCATCACATATCCATACTGAGAAAGAAGCTAGCGTGCAATCTTTATACATTAAACTATGACCCGTAGTGTTTTGTTAATCTACTTTGTAAATATGTTAATTTTTTTTACATATACATTTAAGGTTTGTAAATTATAATTTAGGTTAACTGTTATGAACTTGTACATGTTTTCAAGTTATAAATGTTAACATCCTGGTTCACAAAATTGTACCATCAATTAATAGCCCAGTTCACAAAATAACAAATATTACATAACAAACGTTAAATTGTTCATCTGTGCGACTTTCAACAAGTGAAACCCGACTTCTACAATTTTGGTGAGTGTGCCCAGTTGCGCCGCACCTGGTGCACTTAGGACTGCGGGAAAATTTTCTAGTGTTATGGCAATACAAGACCAATTTTTCACAACTCCCTGAACCTATTAAATCCTTCAAAGCGCATTATTTAACCTTTCAAGTCTTCTAATAGCTCATAACCACCTCGAACTCCTGACGGATGTCATGAATGATGTCTTCACGTCTGTAAATTGCTCTGGGTCTTGAAACTTATGTATTATATGTCTTTCAATAACCCATGATCTTGTTTGTGTGTGATTATTGAAACGAATACCTAGAGACAAGTTTGTTCGCGTGCATAATGGTGAACTACAAAATAATCATACATGTCGAATTTCGTTACTTGCAATCTCCATTTGAAACTATCATCTAGACAAACAACTATGTACGTATTTGAATTCTAAACTTTGAATCCAATGTTATTTTTCGATGCAATCAAGTGCACAACTTTCTGAAGATCTTTCTTAGTGTCAAACAATTGATCGACTTGCTAATCTTCATCATCGGGAATCATACGTGATGTACGAGAACATCATGAACGAGGTCCAACTTGAGAGTTTCCATATGACTCACATCTATGTGTAGATAAAGCAACGAGATCCTCGTTTGTAAATAGAATTTTCTCCTCATTGTCTTGAACTATTACGGGGGTCCATGTGTAACATTTGTCTCCGTAATATCCACATCGTCCTCTTGCGCTATGTCCAATATGTCCCAAAAATCATCCACATTACGGCCCACTTCATTCACATCTCTTTGATCATCAACTGCTTCGTGTTCATTCTTAAGAACATCCTTCTTCACAAGAGTTGAGAAAGAGGAGAATTGTACTTTTGGTTAAGGAGAATTAGCCATTACAACTCCATGTCAGAAACAATCTTTACCAATGGAATTGAAAACTGTATATTGTTAGGAAAAAGAAAATCAACACTAAGGAGGTTTTGCACCTCATGATACACGTCTGTAAACGATGTATTCCCAGTTATACGAAGTGCTGCCACACCTTTTCTATTACTCCGAGTCTATTTCTATGTCCATTGACCTTGTTCATTTCTTATAAAATCACAATTGTAACAAACAACGAAGAGTATTGAATCTATATTTGCATTTCGAGACAATTAAAAAAAGTTAGCTAAATATTAGTGTTCAAAATTGAACTTAATAGCAGCCTGCTAATCGAAACCAACCGCCTCTTAACATGCGACCTATTAACCAACCGTTAGTTAACAACCAATGCACAATCTTCAATTAACCGATGATCGGTTAACAATTGGTGGTAAACCGAAGGTCTACAAAATGCATGAAAGTGAAAATATTCTTACCAATACAAAATGTTGAAATATTGAAATGTTGGCTTCTAATAATTGTTCACGAGATGCTTATATTGTATTTTGAAGACAAATATGAACAAATAAAATAGAAATTATACAGATTTAGTGTTAGAGGAGATGAAATATCTGTTAAATGAAAGAGATGTTGGTTTGGTTGAAATTGAATTGGATTTACTATGATATATCAATTCTATTTTTGCAATTGAAAGGATATTCATGTCTTTTTCCTTTAGATTATTTTAGTAGTTTTTATATCTTGACAATAGTATTTAATCTGGGTAAATATATTCATACTAAAATTTTTATTATTTACATCATGTTTTAATTGCAACGAAGGTTCTCCAACCTTTGATATTTTGGCACTTATGTCTCCAACTTTTTTTGTCTTATTTTTATCATTAATTTTTAATTAATTTTCACATCTTGTCTCTGATGATAATGTTTATCCCAATATTATGTTAACTTGGATCAAAATGAGGGAACAAATATTAATTAACTTTTTGGATAAAAATCATAATTAAAGACAAAAATAAGATGTACAAATTAATAAGTTAATAGTAAGAATATGATAAAAAAAAAAAAAAAAAAAAACAATTGAGGACATAAATATAAAAATGAGTATTAGTTAAAGACCTTCATTACAATTAAAATGTGGTATGAATATAATTACTCATTTAATTTTTTACTACAAAATATGTCTTTACAACTTAAATTTTGTAAGTTAGGATCTTGGATGATTTAACAAGTTTGACAAGTTATCCACCGACCCAGCGGCCCTATTCTAACTTTTTTTTCACTTTTTATACTTATATATTAGAGAGATGAATTCCAAAGATTTTGAACAAATTCAAAGAAGGTTTTCGTAGTATAACAAAAATTTCTATATCTCAATAGACTTTACACCTTGAAACAATTACATGTGTCTAACTAGACCTTTCAAACTCATTGCCGTCCTCTTGTTTTACTTCAATCACCTACAAATATAATCTATTTTTGTTATTTTAAACTATTATTATATTTTTAATAATGAAAAACTGGCTACTTTTGACTTGTGAACTCAAATTAATAGTATCACATGCGAACATTGGCAAATTTGGATATGGCTACAGTTCGATCTAGCTTAAGTCCAGATCTAAAAAACAAAGCTATTATATATCTACTAGTTTTTGCTACGTGCGTTGCATGTCCGTGAAAAATATAAAGATATTTTATATTGAATATCTAATTCAAATGATAAATTTGTGGTATTTGTAGTTTTCATGCACAAAATTCTCTCTCACAATTTATATAAATACTCTACAAAGCATTTACATGTTTGTTTGAGTAAATTAGATAACAAAGATTCACTTACATGAGTACAAGAAGGGAGGAAAGTTAAGATTCGTAAACAACCTTTGAATGTTGGTAAAGTGACCATTTTTATATTTTTATTGAATTGTACCACTTCGAGAATTTGAATTGGACAAAACCCTCATTCTTCAAACTCGGCTCCAACTTTTTTGAATTTTTAACTATTGACTCAAAAAGCAAATATTAAAAAATTATGTACAATTTGCTTATAACATCAAATAAAAAATAAAAAAATTGGTGAAAAATTGAATGAAAATCTGGACGAATGTGTTAATAGTATAAGAAAAGAAGAAAAAAATTAAGGAAAAAAATAATAGCATTTTTTTAGAATAATCTGTAATATTATAAGATAAAATAAAAAAATATTAGTAAAAAATTGAATGAAAATGTGTAAAAGAAAAATAAATAAGAAAAAAAAATTAAAGGAAACAAAATTTATGATTGGTACACACCACAATAATTTCACCGTCTCTCACTTATCTAAGTAATATAATTCTCTTGGGAGGGAGGAGGGAGGGGAGGGAGGGGGGGCAGGGCGAGGATTTTTGAGGAATATGAAGTTATTTTGTACTTTTTAAAAGTTCTAGAACTTCATTTACAATTTTATTTTATTTTTGTTGTTTTTAACCTTTTTTTTTTATTTTTGTTTATTTAAAGAGGAGGTCAAAACACAAAATATGTCAAAAGGACGTGATTTGCAACAAAATTCAAAATTTGGGGATGGTCGATGCTTAAAAAAAGGTTAGGGGTTGATTTGTTATAAATTGAAAAGATTGTTGAAAAATTGAATGAAATTTTCGATGAATATGTGAACAGTAAAATGAAAAAATTAAGGAAAAAATATTAACATTTTTTAGAATAATCTGTAATAAATAATTCAGTAAAAATAAATTATAATTTACTTATAAGATAAAATAAAAAAAATTAATAAAAAAAATTGAATGAAAAGGTGCAAAATAAAAACAAATAAGAAAAAATAAACTAAAGAAAAAAAATTGTGAAAAAAATTAGAAAAAGACAAAGGAAATGGGCTAAAACCCACATACCCAAAAAAAAAAAAAAATTGTCGAGTGAACAGTAACTCGTATTTCCTTTGCTAACACTCTTGAATTGGTGTATGATATTTTGAGCCTCACTTTCTTCACTTGTTCTGAATTTTGGTGCCACCATAAAAATGCTTCTGGTAATGATTTTTTCAGATAAATGAGTTTTTCTTTTGAAGAACTAAAACCATTTACTTCTTGATGGATTTAGTTGTTCCTTATTATTATAATGATTCATAGCGTTATTAGTGAAATATTTTCGAACATCTAAACTTGGAAGAAGTGTTCATATATGTTTTCAATGATTTCACTGAAACAATTTAGATGTGGGTGTTCGGACATGTATGATCATTGTAATACATATGCTGGAAAAACTGAAAAAGGGATGGACCTTGGTTGTCGAGAGTAACTCGACATCCAGGTTGTCGAGTTAGCTCGACAGCCATGTTGGTTGTCGAGTAACTCGACAACCAACATGGTTGTCGAGTCCACGCATGTAATCCTCCATTTCTAATCCTAATTAAATTTCAATTACTCAAGTGATTGATTGTCCTCAAACATTGCTCAAGAAATTTAAGCTTCAGACAAATAACAACTTACACAACTTGATAACCAACATGGTTGTCGAGTCAGCACTATGTAATCCTCCATTACTGAAAAATCATTCTACCATTGATGCTAATTAAATTTCAATTTGTCAGGTGATTGACCTCAAACATTACTGAAGAAATTGAAGCTTTAAACAAATAAGAACTTACACATAAATATTCTAAAATATATGTAAAAATTAACAGATTTGATAAATTCTAGACATAAGAATTTAGACTTCTAAATATAGAAACTTACAAATAAAATAATCTAAAAAATAATCTATAACGAGTTCTATAAAAAAAAAATTTACAGTGATTGTCACTGTACAATAATGTACAAATAATTTATACACTTACAGAAAACTTATTTTACGAGTTTGAGCCCTCCCTCTAAATTTTGAACTCCAATATAAGAACTATGGAAGATATTGAATAATCTGAGAGAAATTTGGATGTCAGAACTTGCTTGACGATAACAGTCTGAATTCTAAGCTCCAATGGAACAAGTATGGAAAGACGACGAGTTCGAACAATCCGACGGCTAAATTCTAAGCTCCAATGGAACAACTATGGAAACAAATATAGAGAATGAAGATAAATTTGACTGTGGAAAAGGTAGAAAGTATGTGAGTGAAGTATGTAATAAAATTAAATGATAGTTGTAAAACGACGGCGTATTGGACGAAAATTGTACAATAACAAATTTAAGACTCTTATATATATATATATATATATATATATATATATATATATATATATATATATATATATATATATATATACACTCTGAATTCTAAAAGGAGAGTTAGGATTAACAACTTCTTTACTGTCAGAAGAAGATTTGGAGCTTGAAGGAGTTTGGATTTTTTCTTTTCCTTTTGAGGAAGAAGGAGAGTAAGTTTTAATGATTGAGATTTCAAATTTAAGCTGAGAGAGTTCTTTTTCAAGTTGAGATATTTGATTCTTCATTTGATTGACTTCGCTACGTAAGTTTTGACTAAAGGAGACTTTATTAGATTTTTTAAACTTATCAAAAACATCATTGATATTATAACTCCTTTGAGGAAGCTTTGTTTCGACGGGATCAAGAAGATGTTGAAATTTTTGTTTAAGTTTAGGGTCTTGTATTTGATTAACAATTTCTTGAATCAACCCATTTTCAGAAGTTAGAACATTTATTGAATTTGTTTCACAGGTACAATTATCTTTACAATTACATACCTGTTTTGAGCTGGATAGTGGGAGGAGGAAGAAGAATCATTACTATAATTGGAATCTTCTTGAATATTATAGATAACGTCTTCGGAGCTTGAAGAATCGGAAAAATTAATGAGATTTAAAAGTTGATTTTTTAAATCGTTATCAATTTGGAGATTGTTAATCTTTCTCCTTAAGGGGCATTTATTAGCATAATGACCCTTCTTTTGACATTTCCAACATGTTGTATCTTTAGGATCGTGAGGAGGAATTTTCCTTAGCCTTTGATAAAAAGGTTTACAGATTTGTCTAATGTTAGGGATAAAGTCCGAAATATAGTTGACACACTCTAAGAACCTTTGGAGAGTAGTTTTATCTAAAATTTCATCAGTCAAGTACGTTTACAAAAATGGTATACTATGGCAACAATAGTTATAAATAAAGAATATAAAATCAAATCTAGAGTCCTCTTAGACTCAGGAGCATATCAAAATTATATTAGGGAAGATCTTGTCCCTATCAAATATTTCAAAAAACCACTGAAAACCTCTATGGTACAAGTGGTAAAAGTCTCAATATCAATTCCAAATTGTCAAAAGCCCACATTTGCAACGAAAATATCTGCTTCAAAAGTAGCTTCTATCTTGTCAAAGATCTTGACCAAGAAGTAATTCTTGGTACTCCTTTCTTAGTTCAATTATACCCAATCTCGATTAACGAAAGAGGATTATAGTCAAGATATCTCGATCAAGAGATATTTTTTTATTTTACTAATCTTCCCTCAATTAGAGATATCAATCTAATAAAAAAACGTTCGATCAAAAAAATGATTACTAATATTAATTTCAAAAGACAACATATCTGTTGGAAAAATATGTGTCATATTTTTCACTAATTATATCTTGGCTAACTTAATGAATATAACTAATTTTTAATGATAAAAGAATAGGTCAACGTTTGTATTTTTGATCGGTTGCAGTTAACGCCATTCGATTGACCGGGTTGATAAGTGGATTAATTTTCTAGATCAGTAAAATCTGCGATTTTATTCTGTTTCTATACTTGATATATTCTGACCTCATGAATATTGTTGACAACACATTTTGTAGGTTAAATAATCTTTTCTTATTCTCTTAGATTTGTTTAGGAAGAAAATATTTAGTTTCCTAAATTCTTTCTTTCTACAAATCTAAGAATATCTTTCTATATTCTTTTCTACTAATTTTCTTACCATTCTTGTTGCATATTTTTAGGTAAGAAATAATTCCTAAATTAATTTCTACTTTAACTATAAGTAAGAGTGGAAATCAATAAGGAATTAAGGCTTTGAAATATAATTTTTGGTCTTGTATTCTCTAAGCAAAAGCGGCCGAATTCATTGGTAGAAAACAAAACCCGATGCTTCATTGATTCAACTTTCAAAACAAAAAGGTTTTCTTCAAACTCATTGAAGAACCAATAACTGATTGGTGCTCAACGAACAATTCCATATCTTGTTCAAGCTACTTGGCGTGAAGTTAAGAACGGGGGTTCTTAATTCAAGTGGTAGTTACGGTCAAGTACAATAGGAAAGTGGCAATAAAGTCAAGACCGATGGGTTTGATTCTACTTCATCAACAAGTCAGAAAAAGAAGTATCACATGGAGTTGATCTGTTTTCTTTTTATTGTTATTTTGTTAATTTTGCAAAATTACAAAAATCGATACTATTGTATTTTTGAACAAGATTATTAGTGGATTATTTTTTACCCATGGCATGGGGGCCCGTGGATATTTCCTTTAGGGGTTTACCACGTTACATCTTGTGTTCATAATTAATTTTTAATTTACGCACTTGACAAGATTAGGTAAACGAACACGGTTGTGCAAGTCGAATCATTATCTCTATATCTTGCCGCTCGACTACGTTACGTCATTGCTTGTTTAATTAAGATTAAAATTTATTTTTAATTTAATTAATCTAGGTTTTAGAACTTTCAATTGGTATAAGAGCGGGTACACTTTTTAAGTGCGATCTAAAGAAACTTAGATATGGACAGTGCTCCGTTTAGACCACCTGTTTTAGATGGTACTAATTATGCCTATTGAAAAATTAGCATTCAAGTTTACATCCAATCACTTGATGAAAAAGCTTGGCACTCTATTGTCCATGTCTATAAAACTCCCACTATTATTAAAAATGGTGTAGAAAGAGAGAAAAAGGCAGACGAATGTGCTACAACTGATTTTAATTATACTAATTGGAATTCCAAAGCTTTAAATGCCATATTCTCTTTTGTAAAATCTAATCAATTTCGTTTGATTTCTACTTGTCAGGTTGCAAAAGATGCTTGGGACATCTTACGAATTGCTCACGAAAGAACCACTATGGTCAAGTCATCCAAGCTTCAAATTTTGACTCTAGAGTTTGAACAACTAACCATGAGAGATGATTAACAATTCAAGAATTTCTATGCAAAACTCAGTGACATCACTAATACTGCTTATACTTTGGGAAAGAAATATTCGAAGAGCAAAATTGTAAAAAAAATTCTCAGATCCTTACCTAATCGTTTTCATTCTAAAGTAACTGCAATTGAAGAAAGTAAGGAGATTGAGAATATGAGAGTTGAAGAATTGGTAGGATCATTGATGACATATGAGCTACATCTACAAAGGAGAAAGAAAGAAAAGGGATCTAATATTGCCTTCAAAATTAAAAATCATGAAGACGAGGTTCATCGTGAGGAGACCAAACAATTCAAAAAATTTCTAAAATGAAATCAAAAGGGAAAGAACTTAAATACATCTCTCCAACAAAAGAAGAGATTTCCAATCAACACAAAACAAAACCCCACTACCTCTATGAATAGATCTGACAATCGAATTCAATGCCATGAGTGTGAGAGTTTTGGTCACATAGCCTCTGAATGTGCAAATACTTTAAAGAAATCTCATACCAAGAAGGCCATGAATATCACTTGGAGTGAAGATGATGAAAAAGATTCAGATGAGGACGAGGACAACAGAACTAGTGTTGATCAAGTAACGTCTTTAACTATGAACTTAACTTCTCGTACTGATTTCGTGCAAAACTTGATTGCAAGTTCTAACTCCTTGGCGACAACACCTGAAGAACCAGTTCGTGTCTGTTATAACTGCAGCAGTATGAATAAAAAATTACAAGATGAACAGGAGAAAAACTTGTCTACTCAAGTCATGATGGAATTTTTGGAAGATGACAAGGCTGAAATTGATTCTCAAAATAATATTCTTACCAACATCTTAAAAGAGAATGATGATCAAATTGCGAACCTTCTTGATGAATTAAAAGTTTCAAAAGAAAGGATCAAGCAATTAACAATTGGAGCCTCTCGCTTAAGTGAAACCCTAAGCTATGGAAGAACTCCAAACGTCAAAGAAGGTTTGGGATATGTTGGAAAATGTGAAAGAAAAGTTGGGAATCAGATCAACTTCATCAAAGAAACAAAGTCTCACGCATTTTTAGACAAAATCGCTCCCATCATCGTCGAGAACTAAGGGCGATCGATCGCCTATGAGTTCGACCAATGCCAAGACTCAAAAAACAATCACGACCATCGTATATACAACCAATACGAGATAGGTAAATCAAAGTACTTTGTAAAATGTTGCATCTGTGGTAATTTAGGACACGACTCCTTTCATTGTTTGTTTAGTAAAAACTTGGCTAATAGATAAATGAGACACCTTATCAACACTAAAGTAAGACAAATTTGGGTCAAAAAGGGTGATTTAAATTGTTATATGGTTGATGTTGCCTATAGATCTTTTATTCCTAACTCTTAGTATTTTGATAGTGGTTGTTCTAGACATATGACTGGTAATTGATCTTATCTAACTAACTACAAAAGTCATGAAGGTGGTCTGGTTACTTTTGGTGATGGAGCACACGGTAAAATTGAAAATGTAGGCACTATTCTAATTGATGGTTTCTCCCGTTAAAAGAAATCTTTTTTGTTGTAGGTTTAAAAGCTAACCTGGTTAGTATATGTCAACTTTGTGATGATAAACACTTGGTTATGTTCTCAAAAAGTTCTTGTAAAGTCTTGAAGTATGATAGTAGTTGTATTCTACATGGTACTAGATCCAACGATAAATGTTATCTTCTTGACACCAAAATTACTTGTCATATTTCAAAGACTGACTCAACCGAATTGTGGCACAAACGATTGGGACATTTAAACTATAGTGATCTGTTGAGACCGACAAAATTGAATGCGATGACGAGGTGTTCCTAAGCTTCTTGAAAAATCGAAGGATTGTGTGGTTCGTGCCTAAAAGGTAACCAAACCAAAATCACTCACAAGCAAGGTAAGTTTCTTACTACTCATGTATTAGAATTACTTCACATAGATTTGATGGGACCTATTCAAACCGAAAGTATTGGAGGCAAGAAATATATTTTTGTTTGCGTGGATGATTTTTCTAGATATACTTAGATAGATTTCTTGAGAGAAAAATTTGATATTTTGAAATATTCAAATTTTGCCCTAAAATTAACAACGTAAAAACATTTTGAGGGAATAAAAATACTAAGGATTAGAAGTGATCATGGGAGAGAGTTTGAAAATACTACTTTCTCTACTTTCGTGATCAAAATGGTATTTTCATGAATTCTCTTTTTTAAAACTCCTAAACAAAATGGTGTTGTGGAAAGGAAAAATAGGTCTCTACAAGAGATGGTTAGAGTTATGCTAAATAGTAAGAAACTCCCTCATTAAATTATGGGTTTGAAGCTATTAATCTTGATTGTTATATTTTAAATCGTGTGTCTTTGAGAACAGAACCACTCAAACTCCTTATGAAATCTGAAAGGAAGAAAACCGAATCTCAAATATTTCCATACATTTGGTAGCAAATGCTATGTGTTAAATGATCGGGAATACTTGGGTAAATTCGATTCAAAAAGTGATGAGGAGTGTTTATTGGTTATTCGAGAACAGTAGTGTGCTGAAAATTATAACATGCGTACTCGGACTATCATTGAATCAATCAATGTAAAAATTGATGATCTTGATGACTTTTCATCTTATTCACAGGAGCCTAATATTCGATTTTGGAAGAACAGTTGTTGGATATCAACCTACTCAAGACCATCATGTACCGCACTGAGATGATGATATCTGAAATGAACATCCAAAGATCAAGTTCGATGTCTCTACCCTGCTCTTGAAAGTTCGGCGCACCATATACAAATAACGAACAGGACATGAGAAGGCAACCTCCCTCTTGGTTTCAGAAAGCACACCCATTGAACAATGTTCTCTCAGATTCTAGAGACGGCATGATGATTCGGATGAGGCTTGCTAATGAACTTGGAAATATTTTCTACACTTCACAAATTGAACCCAAAAATATAAATGAAGCCATTATTGATGAAAATTGGGTTCTAGCCATACATGAAGAGCTAGCTCAATTTGATAAAAATAAAGTATAGGAACTTGTACCTCGGTCAAAGGACACAAATGTGATCGGGACAAAGTGGATATTCAAAAATAAATCAGATGAACATGGCAACATAGTCAGAAACAAGGCACGCTTGGTTGCACAGAGATACACTCAACTAGAAGGAGTGGATTTTGATGAAACATTTGCACATGTGGCTCGACTTGAATCCATTAGACTCTTACTATCAGTGGCATGTCAAATGAGGTTCAAGCTATACCAAATGGATGTCAAAAGTGTCTTTCTGAATAGAATTCTTAATGAAGAAGTCTATGTTGAGCGACTAAGAGATTTGTTGATCCTTATTCTCCCGACCATGTGTTCAGACTCAAAAGGCTCACATGCACTAAAAGCAAACCCCACGAGCTTGGTATGAACAATTAACCATGTTCTTGTTGGAAGAAGGATACAAGAGAGGAGAGAGCCGATAAAACGTTATTCATCAAACATTTTAAAACTGGATTAATTGTTGCACAAATCTACGTCGATGACATTGTGTTTGGTTCTTCACTAGAAACAAAATCCAAGGAATTTTCTACACTTATGCAAAATGAATTCGAAATGAGTATGGTTGGTGAACTAAATTTTTTTTTAGGTTTGCAAATCAAACAGGTTGGATTAGGGATTTTTATCTCCCAGGCCAAGTATGCTAAAAATCTTGTGAAGAAGTTCGGCCTTGAACAGACCAATTCAGTCAGAACTCTCATGGCCACGTCTTTAAAAATTTCCAGAGATGACCAGGGAAAGAAGGTTGACTCCATCTTGTACAGAAGCATGATAGGGAGTTTGCTGTACCTGACTGCAAGCCGTCTTGACATATCATTCAATATTGGAGTTTGTGCACGTTATCAAGCTAAACCAAAAAATCACATCTTGCAGCAGTGAAGCGAATTATTCGTTATATTAACTGTATTTCTGATTATGGTTTATGGTATACTAATGATACTACCTCTCACCTTACATGATACACTGATGCTGACTGGGCTGGAAATATGAATGATAGAAAAGCACGAGTGGAGAATGTTTCTACATTGGTAACAATCTCATTGCATGGTTAAGTAAGAAATAAAACTCTATTTTCTTAACTACTGCAGAAGCTGAGTATATTGCAGCGGGTAGTTGTTGCACTCAGCTACTTTGGATGAAACAAATGCTATGTGATTATGGTATTGATCAGGACTCTGTTACTATGTTTTGTGATAACACTAGTACTATCAATATTTCTAAAAATCATGTTCAGCACTCTAGGACCAAACATATTGATATTAGACATTATTTTATTAGAAATTTGGTCGAAAAAAAAGTTATTACTTTGGAACATATTCAGACTGAGTATCAGTTGGCTGATTTGTTCATCAAAGTCTTAGATTATGCTAAATTTGAGACTCTACGGAAGGCCGTGGGCATTTGCTTGATGCATTAGTTTTTTTTAAAAAAAAAACAAAAACAAAACCAAAAAAAAAACAAAAAAAATTTTAGAAGTAGTGTTTTTCTTTTTTTGATTTTATCATGTGTGTTTGTTTGCATTTGCTTATTTTTTATTTCATTTAAAAAAGGGGGGAGGGGGAAAGAATGGGTTTTCTTGTAAATATCATATGATATAAATATATGATTGATCTATGCATTTTGAGATTTACTTAGATTAACCAATCAGTATGGTGTGCTCATTATACTTATGGTAAAATATGTTTAGATAAGCACACTTTGAAGACATATTGACTTGTTTGATTGTTCCTTACTACTAACTAGATTGTTATCTCTAAAGTAGTTTCGTACTTTGTTGTGACCTATGATCAGTATCTATGTCTCTCGGCACCATAGTATGTTGTTGTGTTAAACAGACAATTTCATGGAAGAGAGGGCTATCACCATAAATGTGTGCAGTCGTCCTTGATAATGAACATAAATCATGTAGAAAAGG
The DNA here is from genome assembly GCA_023638005.1 of Forsythia suspensa. Classification (NCBI taxonomy): domain Eukaryota; kingdom Viridiplantae; phylum Streptophyta; class Magnoliopsida; order Lamiales; family Oleaceae; genus Forsythia; species Forsythia suspensa. The sequence goes on from CM042666.1 coordinate 36,104,246, forward strand.
ACTACCTTTATAGCTGTGAGAAAGTCAACCCTATGATCTTATAAATTCAGTACTTTGACAAAATAAAAAAAAAGAGAATATATATGCAAATAAAGTCAACACTCTGAGTACTCAAAAAGAAAAATTGCTATGGTACTCCTGTCTGCACGCTCATATTTTTTATTCAAAGAGATATGTTCAGATGATGACTGGTTTGAAATACATCTCAGTACTGATCTTTTTGACAAGGTTCCATTTGGCTTAGTGGGACAGGTTATGATTGATTAATCCAGTATGTCCTATCACACACTCACGTTATAAATCTGACCAATTAATTGAATCTAATGATGCGCGTATATTTGATTGGAAGATTTCGATTGATTTTGATATTTTTGGACTGATTGTATAATTTGTAGAACTATGAAATTTGCCTATAAATAAACGATTCAATTTTATCTCATAAAATATTCTCATTATTTTTGAGTGATTATCTTATGTGGGCATTTTCGTAGAAATTTCAATCAACAGTCTAATTTTGGCAATATAATCAGATTTAACTGAGAAAAATCTGGATAAATTTTTAGTTTATGGAATCCAATCGTATTTTGTTCTGATGTTATCTTCCTAATTTAAAATTTCTGTTTTCCATAAATTAGCATCTTAGGCAGTTTAATTTTAATTCAAAATTGACATATCTGATTAAGGAAGGTTTCGTTGTCATTAACTGCCATTAATCAGTTTATTTTTGGTAAACTGCTTTCTACACGTCCCAAATTAACTGCTCTCCTCTTGTGTAATTTTGAAAAATTTTCTCTTTTAAACCATGATTTAGGATTTTATTCTTCATCTTCTCACACTTGATTCTCAATTGCTTAAACATCAAATTCTCTCTTGCATTTGATTCTAGGGTTGTGTTAAGTTCTTTATTTCAGATTCAAACAATGACGAAAACCATGATGCCAAAATCAAAGAAAAACGTTGGTGGTTCTTCCAAGAACACTGTTGATCCGTCGATTGCTGCTGAAACTGCAATGGGGCCACAAATGTTGCCGGCAAGGACTCTCTGGCGAAATGCAAGAAGACGAGAACCCTCAAGTTCAGACCTGGACACTTCTCCAGCGGCAGTTGCATCTCAGGTTGACCAACTACCGGTCAGCTACTCTAAAACTTAGCCTCGTCCAACCTCTAACGACCCAATCACCTTTTGAGCAAGAAAGTTACCTTAAGTGCTCAAGACCCAGATGAAGAAGGAGATGAGGATGATAAATCTGCGGATGACAGTGGGCAGTCCGGTGGTCCGAAATGTTGAAATTGAAGAGGAAGTTCGTGAGGATGAAGGGGCTGGTGATGAGGAGTCTGAACAGCCTCCTCCATTCGTAGAAGGTTCGAGTAAGCCCCTTCAAAAATCGATTACGATTTTGATGTTGCTTTGAAGCCCACGCTGGGTCGAACAGGCCCTATCACTACCTCAGGGAGTGCCTACAGAGTACTACATACTCCTAGTTCAAACCTCCAAATGTTCAGACTTGACACATTAACTAGAAGTAGACACTCTGTTAACCCCCTCAATTATTGTTTTCTATCGGAGAGTGCTGAGAGTCTGTTTATGTCATTTACCACCTACCGTAAGTTCATCTTTGAGTGCAAGGTTGCAATTCCCGAATTTAGTTTGTTTGGTTTGGTTGAAATTGTTGATTTTCACAACTTACATAATCTGTTAAGTTTTTCTAGGTCGTTCAATGAAACTCTGGTCAAGGAATTTATGGCCAATGTTCCAAAGAATCTGGAGAAGGCTGGAAATGAATTCAGGTGGAAGGTTTATGTCCGATGAAGACATGTTACCTTCATCCTAACTTCCTCGGGATCGGCTTGGGTGACCATCGTGGGTGGCATGTCACAAGTGACGAAGAATTGACCAAGGACACATTATTGCGCAAGAAATGATCGCTCTACCGCTAGAATCGGGAGAATCGATCGCTTTCGCTCATCGCCCAAATACAAAATTCTTTATCGGATTCTTATCAACAATATCGATCTATTAACTCATCGATCTGACATTTCGGGAGACAATGCTGTTATGCTATATAAGTTAGGGATGAGGATGCCAATTGATTGGGTTAAAATAGTTTTTGATAAAATTGTTTATGAAGGGCCGAGGAAGGCCAAGCATTACAGGCTACCGCATCCAGCTCTGATCCATCACTTTCTTGTTCATCAAGAAGTGCATGCAATGGATTCAGACCGCTTCTCTGAGGACATTCCATCGCTAGGTGTTTATGAGTTTACAAATTTGGGTAGCGCACCGCATCCCACTTCCAGAGTTCCCAGGCATTTTCTATCTTCGTTGGACCATTCTGGATGTCTAGATGCACTGGAAACTCAGTTGGGACTAGTTCGAACACAGGTAGATCAAATTTTGTCCTAACCAAAGGTTTTTCTGAGGATCTTACTTTCATGCGTAGGGTGTTGGGTAAACTGGAATTTCTGGGCGATGAGCATATAAAATCTGCATTCTGAATAGTTACTCTAGAATTCTCTCGCATCCCCGAGATCTAATGGAGATTCTGACTTCCGATCCCGTTGTTGAGACAACTGCTGCCCCAACCACTGCACCTATTGGCGATGATCCTCTAGTGATGCTCCTTCGTATACCCATGCTCATGCGAGAGAGTTGTAAATGCATCGCTTCCGATCAAAAAAGCCCGATCCTCTCGACACTAACTATTCTCGCCTCTAACTTTTAACCTTCTAACTATTTGGCTACGGATGATTGTTTTAACTCTTAAATTCTGCTTTATTTCCCTTCAAATACTGCTTTACTTTTGTTTTTTCTTTTCCTTTAGCGTTCCTCTTACAAAAGGGAGAGTAGTAGTAATTTTTAATTTTTGTGGTTGTTATGCTTTTCTTGCTATAGACACTTTGTTGGTTAAACTTTAATAGTAGTATTTTTAGGTTTATGGTAGTTTGATCATTACACTTAGATGATATCTTGCTAAGGGGGAGCAATTTTAAAGTTATGGTTAATGTATGTGGTTTTTGCATATGATGTTAACTTCTTTGCAGGAGTTCTTGATTTACACACTAAGAGGGAGCCATAACCCTTATATGTCGATGCTCATGGGTTCTTTACTTATTCACACACATCACACTTACATTAAAAATTTGATAGTTATGTGTTTGTAATTAAGCAACGCCAAAGGGGGAGATTGTTGAAAAAATATGTGTCATATTTTTCACTAATTATATATTGGCTAACTTAATGAATATAATTGATTTTTAATGATAAAAGAGCAGGTCAACATTTGTATTTTTGACTGGTCTGGTTAACGCCAGTTCTGACTGATTGGGTTGATAAGTGGATTATTTTTCAGATCAGTAAAAGCTGCGATTTTATTCTGTTTCTATACTTGATATATTCTGACCTCTTGAATATTATTGACAGCTCCTTTTGTAGGTTAAAGAATCTTTTCTTATTCTCTTAGATTTGTTTAGGAAGGAAATATTTGGTTTCCTAAATTCTTTCTTTCTACAAATCTAAGAATATCTTTCTATATTCTTTCCTACTAATTTTCTTACCATTCTTGTTGCATATTTTTAGGTAAAAATAATTCATAAATTGATTTCTACTTTAACTATAAATAAGAGTGAAAATCAATAAAGAATTAAGGCTTCAAAATATAATTTTTGGTCTTGTATTCTCTAAGCAAAACCGGCCGAATTCATTGGTGGAAAACAAGACTCGATGCTTCATTGATTCAACTTTCAAAGCAAAAAGATTTTCTTCAAACTCATTGAAGAATCAAGAACTGATTGGTGCTCAACGAACAATTCCATATCTTGTTCAAGCTACTTGGAGTGAAGTTAAGAATGGGAGTTCTTAATCCAAGTGGTAGTTGCGGTCAAGTACAATAGGAAAGTGGCGATAAAGTCAAGATCGGTGAGTTTGATTCCACTTCATCAACAAGTCAGAAAAAGAAGTATCACAGGGAGTTGATCTGTTTTCTTTTGATTGTTATTTTGTTAATTTTGCGAAATTACAAAAATCGATACTATTGTATTTTTGAACAAGATTATTAGTGGATTATTTTTTACCCATGGCATGGGGACCCGTGGATGTTTCCCTTAGGGGTTTACCATGTTACATCTTGTGTTCATAATTTATCCTTTAATTTCCACACTTGACAAGATTAGGTAAACGAACATTGTTGTGCGAGTCAGATCTGTTATCTCTATATCTTACCGCCTCGACTATTACTCGTCCCATTCCTTGTTTATTTAAGATTAAAATTCGTTTTTAATTTAATTAATCTAGGTTTTAGAACTTTCAATATCAAATACTTAAAATAAGATATTAGGTTTTCTAGAGTCTTAGAACAATTAGAAACCAAAAATATCCAACAAGGCCCTGAAGTCTGTTCGACAATACCTAATGCCTTCTGAAATAGGAAGAAACATATCATTACCCTTCCTTATATCCCCAATTTCAATAAAAAACAAATACCAACTAAAGAAAGACCAATTCAAATGAACAAAGATATTTTAGAAACCTGTACAAAAGATATCCAAGATCTTATTAAAAAATGATTAATTAGGCCTAGCAGATCTCCTTGGAGTTGTGCTGTCTTTTATGTCAATAATCATTAAGAGATCGAAAGAGGTGTCCCCAGACTTGTTATCAATTATAAACTTCTTAATGAAGTTTTACAATAGATTAGTGATAAGTCGGTTTGCACTTATTTTAAGAAAAATTTGATAATTGTGAGTTCTTTAGAGTTGTTTACCGCTTATTTTTGTTCTTTTGTTTATTTAGGTAAAAACTCGAGCTTGGATGGTGATTGGAAGAGATCCACACGAAAAAGAGCAAAAGGACTAAATTTGTGCAAATCGAGAATCTTGGGGACCAAAAGATAAATATGTCTAAAGATGGAGGACCAATGTTGCAATTTATGGAGGACCTATATGAAAGACAACCAAAACTTCAAGGACTAAAGTCAACATCTCGAGATAGTTCGAGATCGGAAGTACAATTAATCAAAATTCAAAACACGGCACTTGGGAATTTGGCCCATGCGACGACGGGCCTATTCGATCGCTAGTTTGCATTATTTCTAGCGAATGCATTTCACCCCTACCATGCGATCGCATGGAGATCGCATGGTTCATTTTCTGATCCTTCGCGAATTTTTTTCAGCTTTTCAGGGACTTTTTGGTAATTTCGCCCTTCACGAATTCTAGGGTTTAAAGTGTCGTTTTTCTGCATTTTAAAGGGACTCTCTCCATATTTCTCTCATCTCCACTCTCCCATAGAAAGCTCTCACCAAAGAAGATAGTTAGGGCTCTTGAAAAACTCCATGGAAATGGGTTTTTCTTGATTTTTTGTACATCATTGTGTGTATTTTGTAAATAGAGAAAGATGAATGGAGGTTTATAGTGGGGCAAATGAAGACAACCATGGGCTCAAGCTAAATCTTGTATTTCTCTTGACTTTATCAAACCCGGTGATGTATTTTGTATCTATTTTCCATTTTGTCTTTGTAAATACTATGGGCTAATTTTATTTACTAGAAATGAGATGAATCCATTTATGAAGCTTTAAAGTGCATTGTTCTTGTTATTGATTTCTTATGCTTGGTTTTTATGGATGTTGATTATTGGGCTTTATTGTGTATTGAGATGATTGATCACCATTGAAATACTTTTGTGACTTAGTTGCTACCGGAGGTTGAAATTAGGTTTAGCACACTTAATTAACAACACAAGGTTTATGGAATGTAGGAATACTCTTTCATACTTTGTGCAATCAATTTTGAATGTTCTTGAGTTTTAATGCAATTTTACATATCGTTCTCTCGGTAGGAATGCTTGGGGTCTTGTGTAAAATTAGGTTTGGCTCTACTCGGAGAGATTGCTAGACATTTTAGGAGCATAGATTGCCATAGTAACCTCATTTTGGAATTGATAATGGAAAATGAAACTTTAAAGTGGAATAGTTGGTGAAGTCGAATTCCTAGTATTTTCTTCTAATTGATTTTATTTCCTACAAATTTCTCTTTTAATACTTTTCTTTTAGCTTAATTTTTATTCATCTTTGAATTCTTAGTTTAATCATAAAAACAATATGTTTTATAGTGTGTTTAAATTAGGGCTAGATTGATTTGGATGTTAGAAAATTATCTATCCTCGTGGTTCGACTTTCTCATCACTTTATTACTTGAAGATTTGCGGTACATTTTTAGCGAACAATTAGACATTTAGGGCATGAAATCTTTAGGGGTACTATCACTCCTGTCAAACGAAGTATATATATATATCCAATATCCAATTTGACAAGTAGTCCGTGTCCGTTGAAAATTCTCAAGTCCAAAATTCAAATAACCCCTAAATGAGCCAAGACCAAGTTCCCAACCCAAATTGTTTAAATTCAATTAAGATTAGTTCAATTTCAACCCAAATTTATACATTCTAATTCAATTTTCAGCAAAGATGAACTTGACCCAAATTGATAACTTCAGTCCTAAATCTGAAGCAATACTTTCATCTATTTTCACTCAATTTCTTCAAATTAAAGGTCCAATCAGCTAAAATCAGCCCTAAATCTGTTAACACAGCTGGCCAGCTCTATTACTTTTCTTTCCCCACCGGCGACTACAAAGTTTGATGGGCGAGTGCGGAGTGTCCGAAACCATGAACCAACCGACTTCAAAGTGCGATCAAACATCTAGTTTTTTTGTATTATTATTATTATTATTCGCATTGTTCAATCAAGACCCACACATTTAGCACTTAGCGGGTACTTCGCTTGCCACTATGTCACTAATTTTTTTCATTTATTTGTTAATTGCTATTGATAATAGTTTATATATAAATAAAATTATTGGAGGATTGTTGTTATTTTACTGACTTATTTTGTTGCAATATCGGCTTATTATTAGATTGTGGTGCCTTGTCGGCCTATTTTGTTGTATTGTGGGATTATTATTAGATTATTGGGCTTTGTCGACCTACTGTTTGATTGTTGATAAATCCCCCTTAATTATAGATGGTATAAATTCTATACTTTTACCCCTAAATTATACCAGTCAATCTCTCCATTGTTAACATTAGTCCACTTTCTCAAGTTAAAGATCCAACCTTTTTCTCCATCCACACATACACAAACAATGCCAACACAAGAATAAAGAAAGAAGGGAGAAAAATAAATCAAAAAATGGAGGAAGAAGAAAAATTGGAAGAGTATGTGTTCAAGATACAAAATATATCGTTGTTTGATCGTACTTTGCAGTTAGTTGGTCAGACACTCCACACTCAGTCGGCCGTTGAACTTTGCAATCGTCGATCCAGCTGAGTTAACGGATTTGGGACTGATTTCGACAAATTGGAGCTTGAATTTGTGGGAAAGAAATTGTCGTCGGCTAAATAGTTTAATCAAACATGACAACTAAGCAAAGAGAATAACTTATAAAATTTAAGTTGTAAATACCTTTTTTGTTGTAAAAGACTTAAATATCCTGTCGGTTAAGGTCGGTTAGGAATTGACTTTAATAAACTATTAAGTGGTTAGTATCGATTAAAGTCGGCTAGGGCCAATTTCAAAATAGACCATTAGGTCAATTGAAATATTGGAATTCCTAACCAACCTATGGTCGATTATAGGTCTGTTATGGTCGGTTGTTTGTTATGTTTTAAATAGTCGGTTTGTTCATGTTAAACTTGTTCCTCAATTAACCCAACTCAATGTTTTGTAAATAGGCTCAAATTTAAAGAATTCAAAGCAAATGTTACAAATTTATACTCAAATGTATACACATTATCATGACTTATACAACAAAAACCACATTTTCTACCACTAAAGAAAGAAGAAATAACTACACATTGTACAAAAACTAAGATGTGTTGGATTCTAACATTGAAATTAGATTTTTTATACTTGTTTGAACTTGTTTTAAGATTAATGAGACGTCAATTTCCTTACAAAATAGAAAAACTTGGAATCCTCATTTTCGTCGATTACTTGTTACATAAATAAATTTGAAACGTATGAAATGGAATAAGTGGGAGATTTAGATAGGAGTATATTCAGTAATTTGTTTTATTTTGTATATATATTTTATGAATTTTAATATTATAAAATGGGTCAAAGACTATTTAGATAAAATGGTCAAATCACCCGACCATTTACTACTATTCGCACAATGAAAATAGATGAAAGAAATGCAATTGGATTTAGGGGATAGGGCTGAACTTAGGTCTTGGCGTCGAGTGTGTCGGTTCAGGTATTTTAATACCCAGAACCACCCGTTATACTTCAGATATTTCGTAAATGGAACCATTCGGGTCTGCGTAATTATTGGAACCAAACCCAAACCGGAACCGTTGGTTCGGGTTCGGGTTTGGGTCTACTCATAACTTTTTTTTAAAATCGTGAGTTGACAATATACTTTGAAAAAAATTAAAAATTACAAGTCTATTAACATTAAAATATGTTAGATATTAAAACAGTTTCTTAAACATATGAACATTAACTGGAAGAATAGACCCAAAATTACAAACCCATAAATTAGGATTAGAAAAAGGAAAATTACTTTTCAAAATTGAGAATTCGTTTCGATTACAGAGAAGTTTCGCATTCGCCGTCTCACTATGTGATAAAGGAGAGAGAGACGAATGAAAGTGCGAGACAAACGACAATATTTGTATTGAGTATCTGAGCAAATAGCAATTGAGAATTTAAGATTTCGGTAATTGAAATTATAATTGAGTTTGGGTTTATGATTGGTAAGTTTTGTACTTTTGGTTTGGGTATTGAACAGATGGACTCTTGTCTTTAGTACTAGAGTTGAGTTGGAGGTCATTGGAGGCTAGAGTGAATAAATTGTAAAAAATAAAAATGAAAAATTTGGTTCCAGAATCGGGTACCTACAGTTCTAGTTCAAAAACCAAGAACCAACCCAAACCTGGTCGATTCTCAGTTCTCCGTTCCAATTCTTAGTTTTATTTTTCAAATCAAACTGGAACCTCTAGTTCCAGTTCAGTATCGGTTCAGGAGGTTTGGTTCCAATTAAAATATCTACTCCTAACTGAACTTATCAATATCAGATCATTTCATTTTGGGTGTGGCAACATTTTGGATTGGAGAGTGGAGTGAAGGAAAAAAAATTTTAAAAAAAAAAAAGTTTGTCAACATGGATTTTGTCAAGTTGTGCATTCATTTTTTGTTCCATTACATATAATTATCATGAAATTAAGAAAATAAAAAACTTACATAATTCTAGCCAAGAATAGATATTATTATTAAAATATCAACATTTTTTCAGAACAAAGCTAAACATCTACCTGTATCCAAGTACTTGACAACATGAGAAAAGATCCGCTTTTTATATGCCTTTTTTTAATCCACCAAGGGCTCTCAACCATCCTTTATTAGCTCTAAATTCTGTCACAAAATTTCTTCCACACTTCTTGTTTTTCATCTTCTTTAGAGGTTAGTTATATATTATTAATTTTTTTTTATATTTTTCGTTTATTTGCATAGAATTTTTTTTATTTAATAAGTTAGTTGTAAAATTATTAACATTTTTTATTTTTTTGGCTTATTTGCACAAATAATCTAATCGTACCAATAAATGGTGTATATACTTTCATTATTTGTGCATCAAATCCTTGTTTGTTGTTTCATCAAATTATTATAGTGGTGGAGTTTGAGAGTGAAGTCAATGCTTGTGTCAAAATATATTCCCCAATGTTACCTACAGTTAGTTGATGTATTTTATTTCATTAAAGTTTTGTAGGGATGGAACTTGAGAGTGATGTTAATGTGTATGTTCCTCAAGTGACTATCAATGTCATTCCCCATGTTAGGTAAGGATTCGAATCATCCAATGAGGCATACAATTTTTACAATCAATATGCACGAGAAACGTGATTTAATATGCGAATAGAAAATAGTAAGAAAAATGAGACCAATGAGTATTTCTAGAAATTATTTGTGTGCTATAAGGAAGGTAAAACGAACGAGACCTACTATATGAGCCGTAAAGATGTTGTGTCACATGTTGGAGAAAGAAGCTGTGGACATGTATGTTATGGGTTTAATGTTTGACTATCGGTGGTGAAGCAACAAACAGGTGAGGAGTGGGTTGTCAAAAATTTGTTGAGAAACATAACCATCCTCTTGCCACTCCTAGCAGGGTACACTTGTTAAGGTCACATCGAGGTGTCTCGAAAACAAAGAAGGCTCTTGTGCAACAATTTTTAGAAACTAATATTTGTTAGCAAGTTCAACTTTGGGAGATAGATATGGGGGGTCCATCCTCGCATGGGTGTGTGGCGAAAGATATCAGGAACTATGAAAGGGGTGTGCTACAAGAAATGGTGGATCATGATGCAGAAACACTGATTGAGTATTTTTCCTTCAAGAAAAAGAAGAACATAAACTTTATCTTTGATTATAAGACTGATGATGAGAACAATTTTGTGCAATGTTTTTGAGCTGACTGTGATTTAAGAAGGTCATATGTCTATTTTGGTGATGTCGTGGTGTTTGACACAACATAAAACACGAATATGTACTCAATGGTTTTTGGTCCATTTGTTGGAGTGAACCACCATGGCCAGGCAATTATATTTGGATATGGACTATTGAGCGATGAAACGACGGAATCATTTGTTTGATTGTTCACTAAGTTCATCAAAGTCATACCAAACCATGCGCATTTGGAGTGATCATCACAGACCAAGATGCCACAATTACAAGAGCTATCTCTATGGTATTGCCATCGACGTTGCATCGATTTTGTCTATGGCACATACTAAACAAATTTTCTGAAAAGATTAATGTCGTGTTGTATAATGATCAATATCACAGGCTTGCTGACATCATTAAATAATCTAAGTCACCAGTGAAGTCCAAACAACAATGGACCGAGGTGATGGAAACCACAGAGTTAGGTAGCAATGAATGGTTGAGCAGTTTGTATGAAATTCGTAGTCAATAGATACCAGCATACGTTAAACATGTGTTTGCTGCAAGCATGACCGATAGCCAGAGATCAAAGAGCGATCACCCGTTCTTGAAGAAATATGTGGATATGAAAAACTTTTTGACGGTTTGTGTTGCCTGGTTTAACAGGGCATTAGTTTATCAGAACTACGAGGAGTCAGCTACTAATCATATCGATTTAATTCAAATGCTACGGGTCACTTCAGCCCTTATGATGGAGAATCAGATGGTGTAGATATACACAAAAAAAGAGTTTTCTATTGCTCCAAAATTAAATAGAACAAAGTAATTTCTACATCTGCTCGAAAAGGTCAAGCTCCGATGAAGCTAAAGTATACGCAGTCCAACATTTTGAGCCAGAATAGAACATTTGATCGACCTCGTCAGGTTAATTATTTCCCATCCACTGACTAATTGTTGAATGTTTTGAGGATTATCCATGCCGACACATACTGTGCTACATAAAAATAAAATAAAAAATAAAAAAGTGATGCTCTTGCCGGAGAAATATATTCTTCGTAGGTGGACAAATAATACAAAGCAAGCCAGAGTGTTTGATTCAACAACTGGTTCATATGTTCATAATGGTCCTAGTCAATTGTTAATGTCCCGACATTGGATATTGTCTCATGCACCTTTATATCTAGTTGACGATGGGTATTTGATAGATGTTTGAAGCACTTTTCTATTGAGTGAGTTCCAAAGTTTGCACATACGTCAAAGAGATTGACACTGGCGACGATGTCGACATGAGCAGAATCAGAAACAAGAGTCAAGAAAAGACCCAATTTGTTTGTGTTTCTAATCATGTTAGAGCAAAAGGTGCAGAAAGCATCTAAAGTCGAAAAAGAAGAAAGCATTTTCCAAATCCAATAGGCAGTACAGCGTATGTGGCACCAGTGGTCACGATAAAAGAATTTGTCCAACGTTGCAAAATAAGTTAGTTAATGTTATATGTTTCCTTACCCCTTATTTTGGTGTTTTGTCCATTTGTTTCGTAATAGGTAATAATTTGATGGTTAGCTTGGACAATACAAATCAACCACAATACTCGCAGGATCCGTCGGACAAACAGTATCATGCGCCAAACCAGTACTTATACACATTTTCGTTTTTTTTTAATTACTATACAAAATTACTTTTTATTAATAAACTCAACCAAATCATTAGACCAAACACCAAAACTTAATTTGTTACCCAAATATAAACTAACTAATTATGCTCATTGTAACCTTAATAAATAAAAAAAGTAATATTAACTATATTATTTATTTTATAATAAATAATACTTGACTCAATAAATATTATTATATATTATATTTCTTAAAAAAAAAATCTGCATATATTAATAAGAAATTATTTATTTTTAATTTAATAAACTTAATTATCTGTTAAGGTGGGGTTGGGATAAATCGAACGCCACGTTAGCATTCGGAAAAGATTTCATTTCTTTTCCTGGGAACAGAGATCCCCCCTCCTCTCTTGAAAACATAAGGTGATAGCTACCTAAATACAGATAAATCACTGTTTTCAAAAGTGTCTTCAACTATTGTCAATTTTTTTACATTTTAGTACAATCTCTTAGTCTATCTTCTTGTATAAAGACTTTAACGTTAGCCAATAAGCATTATTTAAAAAAAAAAAAAAAAAAAAAAAAAAAAGGAGTAACTAAATAGAATCTGGACTGACAACCCAAACATACATTTAAAGCCATGAAACAACTAAATAGATTATTTAAACAAAAATGTACTTATTACAAGGGAACAAATGTTTGGAGTACATAAACAAGGAGGATTTTCTAAACAATTTTCCCTGAGACGAGTATACAAAAAGAATTAGATAATTTACAACTTCCATTTGGCCAAGACAAAGCTTAAGGTAGTGTATACCACCACCCACGCCCAACCAAAAAAAAAAAAAAAAAAAGAAGCTCATTCTTCTGTAGCTAGTTAAATATTCCACAAGCTGTACAACAAGAACTATCGAGATCAAAACATATTTAATTCTGAAAGGTCATCCATGGGTATCTCAAGGCCAACAGAATCATGTTCTTGTAATCCATCCACATCAAAATTGAACCAAGTACTGAAATCCTGAGGCGCACCAATCTCAGAATCTACCCCTAGTTCCTCCATCGAGTCTATATCATTCACCGGCAAATTTCCTAATTCCAAAGATTCCTTGATGTCTTTTGATGAATCCTGAGGGGCGTTACCAGAAGACATAAATCTAACGTCCCTTTTCCTGTTGCAGGTATTATTATTGGCCGATTCACCAGAACCACTAGCTGAAGCGTACAAGGGATGTGTTGTATCTATGAATTTATTGACAACACCATTTCCTGATGTTGAAAGCTGAGCAATCTTTTGCTTCGGCTTTGCTTTTGTTTTGCGCTCTCCCTTGGAGCCACCCATTGATGCCTTGGAAACAGCATTTCTGGTTGAAGGGTCTCTTTCACTTCTCTTTCCCTTTGCATTCCCCAAAATGCCAAGAGCAGATGTGGCTCTAAAGACAGCACCACCAACATCATCAAGCAATACTTCCTTCTTCTTTCCTCTATTCGATATCGGCCCATTTTTAGCAAAAGCCTGATCAGATAGATGAGTTGAAGTCTCAAGTGCATCTGATAAACAACCATCAGCAAAACCGGTCATGGAGCCTGTTTAAGTAAAAACATATTAAATACAGCCAAGCTGCCAGGAAATGAACTGGTGAAGTGGTTAAAAATTGCAAAAGGTTTTAAAAGCAAGTCAATAAAATCTTGCTTTTCACGTTTCAAGCAAAACCCAAAGCACAAAGACAGATAAGAGACTTGGGAGCAAGCAGTTAGCAAATTATAACTGCTTAAGCATTGTTGAGAACAAAGTTACAAAACTAATTGATGTACACTCACCATTAGCAACTACCAGATCTGCACCGATCAGCGGCTCTCCTTCAGTGATCTGAGTCGGTGCAGCATAAATGACATCTCGGAGTGTGGACTCAGCAAAGCAACTTACTCCTGAATCTTCAAATTTCCGACATCTAGCAAGTGTTCTCTTGGCAAAAGCCAATGCAACTTGTTTTGACACCTTAGCAATCCCATGTTTAGAAGCAAAACTTCCTCGAGTTGCCTGTCAAATTATTCAAAGAGATGCTATGCTATTGAACCTTATTGATAGATTTAAATTCTGATATGAAAAGAAAAGAATTTTAACAGAAAGTCTAACTAATATGCTCAAAATTTATAGTACACGTGTAGATTTTTAAAAAAAAAAAAAATCGGGCCGGACCAGTTTGGATTCCACCCTGGAATCGGACCTGTTCAGCCAAACCCAGGGGAAACCACTAGGACAAATTCAATCCATAAGCTTTTAGAGAGGATTTTGATATGAGGAAGAGTTGGAAATAGATGTTTTGCTTGTTTGGACCATTTCGGAGGGCCCTGCCCATTTTGACAAGTCTATAATACTATCATCTGTAGCCTACAACAATGAACTATCTTAATCTTCGAGTTTTCACACAAGAATTTAAAATGCCCAACATTCAAGTTTCTCAATCAAGAAACATCATATAATTTGGCGTGTCAAATTCAAATTTCAATAAACAAGCAAATATTTTACATAAATTGTTACATAACATTTCCTTGTAACTCTAAAAGATTAGGAGTAACTTTCTGCTTCAAGGGCCATTTTCCAAATGATCCTATGCTAGATAATCCATGAACTCAACAAAACCAATTAAGGATAACAAAAAGAAAGTCATGCACATATCTGTACAACTAAACAGCTAACTGATGCTCCGTGGATGAGCGACACGAAGCAACAAATACTTACCAAAAGTTTCTTGTATGCTAACTCAACAAGTTTATCCATTGCAAGCTGCTCAGGGTCCCTGCATATTAAGCATAATGTGTTTGTCATTACACAATTTTTGCAACAATTTGCAATTATTGGTGATAATATGAAGTTTAAATGCTTATGTACAAAATCTGAATTTATAGTATTTACCGTTTGTCTACATCCTTGCCTTCTTCAATAGCCTTGAATATTTTATCCAGGAACATCTTTTTCTTTCCAATCTAGAGTTTCAAGTGTAAATAAGAGGAATGCTCAGTAATATTTGAAGGATAAATTTTATGGCAGAACAATGGCAAGGCTTTAGACGGCTATTCATAGTTAATAAAGGGACTCCTAAAAATAATTCAATAATCTCAGTGAAAAGGTTAAAAAACTTAAAATGAGATCACGGAAATGGTGTTATGCGAGATAACCTGCTGATGGAGTCCCCCCTCCAGCAAAATAATATCCTGGTTGATTACCTTGTCCTCTCTGTCATCCAAGGCAGGCTGTAGCAAGCCCAGTGAGAAAAACAAAAAACGAATACTAAATGAATAAGAAACATAACAAAAGTAGCAAAGAGAAAATCATGGCACACATATAAGTTGCATTTTTTGTTTAAAACATGCAATTTATTGGTAAAATTATTTCATTAAGTTCCAGAGAATAAGTATGAAAGCAGGGAATGGGAATTTATGATGAAAACCTTTCAACTTAAAGATGAGAAACATCACTTTAATCTCCATAATCTCTCGTAAAACAAAAGCTTACCACAGTTTCTAAAATTAGGCCAACACTTTGCAGTTCCAGCACGAGTCTGTCTTCAAGACACATCTGCTCATATTGGCAATCAATGGAAGAAATGCCATATTTTTTTGTCTGTAAACTTTGTGGACCATAATCACACCTTGATAGTCTAACCAACACTTCCACCTCTGAATGCACATATCCACTATCCCCTTGCAGCAGTTCTCCATTATGTGGATGATGTCGAACACTAGGGCTTCTATTGTAGTCACTATTTCCGTTACAAGAAAAAAATATGTGTGCATTACCATTTTTCGGAGTTTGGACACCAAAAATTGGCTCACAGAAGTCCAGTCCATCTCGATATCTACTTTCAGTATCAATAAGAAGGCGGGAATCAACGGGAAAACTACTTGGTCCTCCAAACCCATTTTCTTCAAATTCTTCAATTTCATCTTCCACAATAAGAGCAGATAGTACCCTTTGATAAAGTGGAGTAACTGTGTCATGTCTTTTCTCTGTGTCTGGGCACCCAAACAAAGAAGAATTCTGTAATTGCTCAACAAATTCCACCCTATCAGAAGACTCCTTTGTCCCAATTTGAGTTGTCATCTGTTGATTTCTCTTACCAGAAAGAGAATCAAATGCTGAAATTTTTTCATGGACATCACCCTGATAAAACAAGTACCGTTTTGAATATCAGATGAAGCAGATCCACAAATTATAAATAGATGCAGACAAACTGTTCCCTCCACAAGTTTGAAATTATTGTAATCTAAAGCCAAGAGGCTGCAAGGGCCAAAAGATGGTTTTTGATTCTTTTGAATATTGAATTATGCATAGAATATTCATAGTGAAACTATATTCAAAACAATCAAAGAATGGGAGAGAAAGAAGAGTGACCACAGATCACAAACCAATTTCACCTGAACATCACTGCCATGGCCAGAGAATTGAGACGGACTTCCACACTCTTCAGCTAATTTCAGCTAGTCCAAAACAACAAAGAAGAATTTAAGAGTCCCACAGACCATTTAAAAACTAATCAAAATAAGAAGGGGAGCCATATTATAACATATCTAACAATTAATGTAGTCACCTTTTGTAATAAGTATGACTCTTTGTCTGTACCAATAGAAGTAAACAATGTCTCAACTTTTTTCCAGAATGGGCTTGAACAGGCAAGAACTACAGCAAGTAAAAAGAAATTATTCCCATGATCTATTTGAGAAAGCAATATAATCAATACGACAGAAAAACAACTGAAACCAGAGGCATACAGCTAGAACTGCAAGCCAAATTCGCAGCTGACAAGAGCTCTTCATGGTCATCCTCTGATTCCCCTGAAAATCATAATGCGTTAACAAAGTATTTCACAATCTTAAGAATTTCGAGAAACTGAGATCTGTTTATGAGGGCTTTTTCCATTTATCTCGGCTGTGGGTTTTTTTCGTCTTTTGTTTGGGGCAAGCAGAAGTGTTAGTTAATCCTCTATATGATATATAATTCAAACTGGTCAAACTGGCTTAATTGTGAGTGTGGATCCCCATAAATAATTGAGACTGACTTCAAACCTTGTGTACACAGTACAGCTTAAAAAAGCTTAGGAACTGAAGTAAAATAAGTACAAGAAAGCAGTAGATGATCCCTTTTTAGACCAGCATAGTAGCTAACAACTGAGAGAGACAATGACAGACAAACAGAGACAGATTTCACCTACTAACAAATCCAATATGGATAATGCAAAATGTCAAATGACTCAAAAATGTAGGAAAAAAATTCTTGATAATATTTAAACATATACCATTAAAATCAGGAGAACCCCCATTTGCCACATGGCCAAGACGAGAAAAGCCTTTGCGATCCGATAGCTTCTTCAAAGGACGACCTGACTTGCTGTCACAGTTTAACAAAAATCCCCATGAGTGAGAGGAAACAATAAAATGTCAATGTAGGCATAATTTCTCCCGTTAAGAAAATCTACAGTACCTTCCACTCTTGTCAGAACCAGACCTCACATTTCGCAGTGGCTTGGCTGGTGCTGCATTGTCCAGCTTCTCTCTCATTGGTGAAATACTAGCCCTAGAAAATGGTGAGACCCTTCCATTCTGCCCTTGTCTCCGCACACCATCACCATTTTCTTCTTTAACCACGACTTTATTCTTTTTAGAAATTGTTGCAGAAGGCCCAGCATCCTGACCAGCACTTGCAGCATTTTTGTCCACATAGCCACTACCTACAGGTTTCTCTTTCATTCTATTTTCACCAGCACCAGATTCTTCACTTTCAGACAATCTCGCAGGGGAGGGAACATTTCCAGATTTAGGTTTGAAATTTTGGATTCCATTGGCTGCATTCTTCGAGAGAAGGGGCGGATTATTTCCACAAGAGCTTAATCTGGCACCAAAATCTGTAGGGGACATTCCTTCAGACTGCATCTGGAGTTCATCATGGTTTGACACCGACACAAGATTCGTCCTCCTTGTACGAGAAATCTTCTGTGGCCTCTGACCAACCCATTGAGTTATGGGTGGAGAAGATGATCCAGCGGGAATAGCACGCTTGCGACTGTTAGCCCCATTAACTGAAGGGTTTTTGTTTATGCCTGGGGGCTGTTCCCAGCTCTCCAGAGTTCCAGACACGCGAGGAACGTTAGAAGCTGAATTGGTTGGGATTGTAGAGCCAGTTCGTGGAGCCCTCGAGGCCTTTCCTTTTATTACTGAACTAGGACAGATCGCATGATTCTCCTCAAGGGTATTCAACCTAAAAGAAAAATCCAGTAGAAGTATTATCACCAGAAAATGGAATTTTTAAGGAAAAACAAATGCTAGTTAGCTAAAGATAAAGTCTTTTCTGAATCTAAGCATTGTAGATAGAAAAAGGTTGAACGTACTTAATATTTCCTTTCCCCAATACTCGCTCCTTAGTTGGTCCAGCAGAAATATCCCTCGAAGGAACAGATTTTTCTTGTTCATTTTTGAACGTTGCACGAGCACTAGAACTAGCAGGGGATGAAGTAGAATCCAATTTGCTACTGGCACCATTAGAAGCCCCTGATCTGTGAAACAAGTTTCAATGGTTTAAACAGTTTATTGTGTTTTGATGTGCAGCTAAAGAATTAACTCTGAAATGTATGCTCGTTTGTTGCAATACGAGAAAATCAGACTTTCTTTCCACCTTTGATACTAGAACCAAGAAATCAACCCAATTGAGTTAATTTTAGTATTATAAGGCAAATTCAATTTGGCGGAAATGTTTGGTAGTGCTGAAATTATTTTTTAAGTGCTTATAAGTTGTTGTCGTATTGAATATGTGGATAATAAGTTGGTAGTAAGATGTGGTCCTACTCAATGTGTGTTTTGTGGATAAAAACTATATTTGACCAATTAGACCAGCTTAAATTATAACTTAAGCTTTGCCACACATGCACTAAATAAACTAGTACATTAAATGAATGGGTTTTCTTAGCTTTAAAGTGGCGATTGTCAAATTTTGCGTGTCGCCAGAAGTTCAGAATCATGACATTAAGTACACACGTAGCCAGCTTAACTTTTATTTGGACTAAAACATATAATTTCTTGTGAACATTAATATCTTAATAATGCAACAGACAGAATCATTTTTTCCTTGGAGAAATAGTTAGTGTGCATCAATCAAAGTTTAATCATTTGATCAAAAAATTGGTCAAACAATGAAAAGATAAAAGCAAGGGTTCTTTTTCAAAAGATTTAGTATAAAATAAAGAAATAACTAAAAATAGATTTGATGATATGGACACCAATTTAAATCTCATGATACACTCATGCTGTGAACTGTTTTTAGCTACGAAATACGATCCTAATTTTTTTTTGAATTATGTCAATCCATACTTATACAAATGAGAGATGCATTCCAAAATAATAGTTTTTTTTCTAACGCCATAGAAAAATATTCTTATAGAAGCAAAATATTCTTATAGAAGCATACAAATTTTTCAAGGATAACTGTTCAATCCATACTTATACAAATGAGAGATGCATTCCAAAATAATAGTTTTTTCTTCTAACGCCATAGCAAAATATTCTTATAGAAGCATACAAATTTTTCAAGGATAACTGTTCCAGTCTTCAAATATGTAGTTGAAAGGTCAATTCAGTAATGGCTAGATAACAGCAGCATCATGCAAACAAAAATAAAGAATTTAAAAAAAAAAAAAAAAAGCAATGCTGTGAAGCCATGAATATAGGTGTACCTGAAACCGTGGGAGGAATCACAGGATTGCAGACTCTGCTCATTGGCAAGCTTATGGTGTGCAGTTCGTTTCACTTCCCCATCGTTGCCAATAGGCCTTGAAAAAGCTGCACCAACAGAACGCTTCCTTTTCATTTTCTTCTCCCAACCCTCTCCGCCTGCATGTAATTTCCTTATCTTTTCCTCAACCATATCAGAATCTGCACCATTATCTTTAAGCATATCTCGGTCTTTTGACACCACCAACGGCTGCCTTGGTAATCCATTACCACGGCATTCTGTCTGAAAGAGGGGGAAAATATAATAAATTCTCAAAAACATTACAAAATATAACAGGGAAAAGTTATTCCCCAAAATAAAAGAAGAAATCAGAAAACTGGACAGATGAGATTAAACAATGTTAAAGCACTATAATATATCCTGAAACTAAATGTTTGTTATACCCATTAAATTTTTATTTTTATGGATTGTCCATCTAAAAATGTCTGTTAAGTTCAAGTACTTTCTACTTGTGAGTGATAATGGATGTAACACAAAGAGTTGGGTAGAGCCTCTTCTGCTGCCATTCAATATCACATTTCTAAACCCCGTTAGTTAAGCTGGGTGACAATGATGCAGATAAAGGCAGCCAAAGGAAGTGAAGTGAAAGTTGTCAAAGTAAACAGATAGAAAATGTGTGCGCCTCTTACTTCTATTTTCTTAAATCGGAAATTAGAGTTAAGGGTAGAAAATGCTGGAAACTCAACAAAATCAAATTCCAATTATCACGAACCCGAGTTTCTGCCACTGATGTGCGTACACGCTTATTCAGAATCACATTCTTAGGCCGGTCCTCGAATTTCTGATTTCCAAGCTCCAACGAGCTTCGATTCACCTGGGTTCCAATCTTCAAGTTTGAACTACCTGATCTTTCATTTGTGGATAGTTCATTCCGCTGCAGCTTCTTGGAGCCCTCACAATATTTGTTCAATTTATTTAAATGCTCGTCCAACTTTTTTGCTCTACCACTAGTCAAAAAGAAGAATGAAACATATTCAGGAACAAAAGCAAAGGAGAAAATTTAAAATGTCACAATATGCTGAAGATGGCTACATTTCAAGTTTACTATTTACAACAAAATACAGCTTAACTAATTCAGGTTTGGTGATAAATGAATAAAACATGTTGACAGTCCAATAAGATATTCATCACCATGACAGGAAACGGAGAGACAGGCATGGACAGGATCTCTAGGGTGTTGACTAGATAACTCTAATGTCCAGCAGATCTCTAAAAGAACAAAGATAATATAAAGAATAAAAAGTTACCTGGCTTTGAAACATGTATCTGCAACACTTGCCCTCAATTTCTTTAATTCCTCCACCGCCACTGGAGGTGAATTCTTCAGATGAGCAGCACCAAAAGAGTTGTCTTCTGAGCTGCAGCCAACAGAAAAGCCCAGAACCCTCCTTATTTCACCAGACCGTGTACATTTTTGATCACCCATAATGATAGGCTCCAGCAGCAGACATTGAGACAATGCAGGTAAATCCCCTGCCAACATAGCACTCCCCCTAGATGTTGCCTTCCCAGAGCCAAACATCCTACTTTCTGCACCCTCTCTGAAGCTTCCAGACCTATCCAGTGCGGGACTAGAATAACTCCCTCTTTGCCCAATTTGATAGTTCCCTGCAAAACTAGATTCAGGGCTACCCGAAGTCAATTCAAATCTCGAATTTCCAGCCATTATCAAAACTCAGTGTTCAGATCTCATATCTACAGAGCCTTCTCCTCAAGAGTGCGTGTTGGAAATTAATCTACTTCAGCAGCTACAACCTTATGGTACCTAATAAGAATAAGCCATCAAGAGCAAGTATAAGCCAAAGATAGAGTACCCACTTTCAGAAATTAATAACGATCTATCAATTTATATTTTTTATTAATTTAACTCTATACAAGCTAATATGGAAGGTCACTGGAAACTTGAATGCAACTTCAACTAGATATATACGATCAGTACTCCACTGAAGTGGACAAATTTTCCAACTGAGAAACATCGGATTTACATTAAAAATCTAAAAAAAATATATTCTGGAAATCTCTATGATCAACAGCAACAATTTTGCACAAAATACAATTCCAAAACCCTTTACTTTTGCACACTGTAATGGGTGTCTATAAGAATTATACACCTCTTAAAATCAAAAACGAAAACTAAAAGCCAGAATTCTGCTAGCGATGCCCGTCAGTAAACGTTCAATATTTGAACCTCCTTTCAGTGAATTTGTATTTCTTAAAAAAACAAATAAAACCAAATTTTGAATTCTAAATTAAGCGCACACACAGAGAAAAAATTGAAGACACAGAATAAATTACAAAACCCAGAGAAATTCAGAGCTTTTATGCCACTGGACTTGCCAAGAGAAAAAAAAAAAAAAACAAAAGACAAATTCAAGTACAAACTAACACATAACCAACCAACCCAACAATAATTCTTAAACAGTTAATTCCTCAGCTAAAAAACCCTAATTTAAGCAAAGTGAAAATCAGGGTTTCATCCATGAATCCCTTTTCTTCCAATTGAACACCGAATGCACTAAACGTAAGCCAATTCAATTACGGTAACCGTGAGAAGAATCAAGAAATTTACCAGCATTCATCGATCGAGCAGGATCGTAGAGAGAGAAAAGGAAAACGGAAGAAGAGAGAGATAGTAGAGTCGTAGAGATAGAAATTAGAAAGTAATAGCTCGACGACGGAGGACGCACGACTGTAATAAAATAGTCGGCTTCGTTTCTATTTTTTTTATTCATTATTTTCGCCCTTTCCTTTATAATCTTTTTTTTTTTCCTTTTTACTTTAAGACAAAAGATTTTCACTGCTGTCATTGTGCATACACACGTTGATAGTTGATTGTAGAACACGAGTAAAAGATTAAAAACTTACTAATGAAAATTTTCTTAATAATTATAAATTAACATGACAATTTCAAATAATAAAATGCTATTAAATTAATTTTTTATATTTCCAATTGCTAATTTGGTCATCATCGAGAAATTCCACCTTAATTATAGAGATAATTTGCAATTTGAATATGGTTGTCTGTGTTTAGCTTATGAAGTGGTGTTCAAGAAACGTTGGAGATTATGTAGCCATTTAGATACTAGTATACCTATTATTCGATAGAATTCAACCGTAGAAGTTTGCTCGTTTTGAAGTAAAGGAATAAGGTTGAGAAGATAGATTTGAAGAATTGTGAAGAAAATGAGAATGAGATATTTGAAAATATAGTAATTTTTTTTCAAAATTGAAGATGTACATGTCTTTTTATCGTGAGTAGAAGTAATGATTTGTAATTTGCATTTTTTCTTAAATCAAAACTATTTGGGTGGGAAACAAATCTTGGAGGGAAATTTCGTAAATTGATATATTGTACATAGAAATTCATAGTCGAAGTCATTGATCGGGAGAAAAAATATTGTTTTTTTAAATTTTACGAAATATTAACTAATAGGGAAATTAAAAAATAATACTAATTTTTTAGTATATATCTTTCTTGTTAACGTCTTAGACATGAACATTCTGAATTTATGTAGCTTTATTTATTATGCGAATGTAATTTCGAATTTATTTGTATATCGAGATGTCGTAATTTGATTACATCGTATTGTGTAATATTTAAGAGTAAGCGCATCTTTTTGAACCTTTCAATCCATTAGTATTACACTTTTTGTATCTTTAAAAAAAAAAAATAGACATTATAACAAAAATATCTATTAAAACCAAGTAAGCACGAATTTGGGTAGGTAGCAAAAATGAAGTCAACATAATTAACTTTTTAGTGCTGAAATTATTTTTTAAGTATTTATAATATAAGTAGTTGGTGAACGTGTAGTTAAAAAGTGAGTTGTAAGTTGTGGGTCATATTAAATGTGTGGATAAAAAATATGTTTGATCAATTTGACCAACTGAAATTATAATTTAAACATTGCCAAACATATGTTTAAGGATGTTTAAAAGTTTAGGTAGAGAAAAAAAACATATATGAGAAAAAAAAAATACTAATTATTATATTGGGAGGGGATAACAAATTTATCAGATTTTACTCGATGACATGAGAACCATTATATTTGTACCACAACTATCATGTCATCTAGATAAAACTACTAACATTTGTTAATAATTTGAGCATTCTCGAAGAAAGGCCGAACATGGACATTTGTAGAGTAATTGCTTCCACATAAGTAGAAAAAACATCAAAGAGATACTTGCTCAAAACACCACGCGATGACAAATAAATGCGTTGTAGTACTTACTATATATAATCAAAATTAGCATTGTTTTGTCCGGTATCAATCTCCCCATGTTCAAGGTTTATATGTGTAGCGATTATTCATTAATTACCACGCACATGCAAAACGTGGGCAACAAAATTCTCTCGGTTTTACTTGATGACATGAGAACCATTATATTTGTATCACAACTATCATGTCGTCTATATAAAACTACTAATATTTGTCGATAATTTTAGCACCCTTGAAGAAAAGTCAGACATGGATAGTTGCAGAATAATTGCTTACTAGTCTTTGTTGTCGATGATGATTGCATTATTAAATTTATTATTTGATTTTTGTTTTCTTTTCACTCCCAACTCATCTTTATTTAGACTAGTTAGACACGCGTGCGTTGCACGTGCTTTTGTAATCATATTGTTAATTTTTAATTTTTTATTTTTTTATTGTTAATAATTAAAATGCTAAAGTAGCAATTACAATAAAGATTAAAAAAAAAATATGGTTGTTGATAACATATTGTTTTGTATTGTTCGATGTTGATATTTTATTTATATTTATAGAAGTACAATTGCAATCAAATATGAGTTTTATATAGTAATTATATAAATAGTAATTTGAATTCAGTGAAGAGTTTTTGGTGATTTGAGCTTTGAGGGTTGACAAACTATTAATATCAAATCGTATGTAATTAATTATGTTTTAATATGGATCTTCATGGTTGTATTTTTTACTGAAAAAAAATTAATAATTATTAATTTTATTGAAAAGAATGTAATGATTGACTATATAATATTATACATTTGTTGGAGTAGTTCTTTCTTTGTAAGAAACAATATTCTTTGTATATGTTCTCTTTTATTAAGAAATATTCGATGTATTATTAATTAAATAAAAAATTTAAAAAGTTTCATATATTAATTGTCAACTATAATCATTGTAATCTAATGTATTCAAAACAATATTTTCATCTCCATGATTTGAATTTTAATCAGGTAATAAAAAAAGTTACAATTTTTCTATTCATTTTTTTTTAAAATCCGTTTCTCATTTCTTTCATCTACGTAAGACAAAAAAAATTGAGATTGTCTTTTCACTTTCATATTTAATTTAATATATTAAATATTTACAAATTTTAAATGTACATTTAATAAATTGTTAAAAAATCAATGTACGATAATAATGAACAATAAAAGAGTAACAATTAAATATTAAAAGATAATTGCATTCATTTAAGTACAATTACAATTAGAGATGAGTTTTATATGGTGATAATATCAACAATAACTTGAACCCAATTAATACCTTTTGGTGATTTAAACTTTGATGATTGACGAACCATTGATATCAAATCTTATAGTATTAATGATCTCCAAGGCTGTATTTTACGAAGAATAAAATTAATAATTACTAATTTTATTGTGAGAAAATGTAATGATTGATTACATAATATTGTACATTTGTTGGAGTATTAGTTCATTGTGAACAATATTATTTGTGTATGTTTTATTTTTATTTAACGTGTTTGATTCGACGACGTAAATAAAATGTCATAAATGTGAATAAGAAACAAAAATTAAAGAAGTGTCAATACTTGTCTATGTTGTAAGAATATTGTTGACAAACAGAAGTAAGATGAGAAGAACGTTCTATATATATAAATTAAATTAAAATAAAAGTGAAAAAAGTTACGTTAGTTCTAAACTATAGTATATGTTTGGTGGGGTTTAAAATTTTGAAAAAAATTAGTAAAATATGTGGTTGAAAAGTTGTAGGTCCCACAAAATATGTAGTTGAAAATGAATTTGAGAAAAAAAGAATTTTAAAAAAAAGAATTAAACCAAACATGCTCGTAATCAATGTAATCCAATGTATTAAAAATAATCTTTTTATCTCTAATTCAGTTTTGACAACTATGATTTGAATTTTAATACAGTAATAAACAAAGTTACAATATTTTCCATTCATTTTTTTAACTCATTTCTCATTCCTTTTATCTACTTAATGCCAAAAAAAAAAAAAACAAAAAAAATTATTGAGATCATATTTTCACCTTCATATTCAATTTAATAGATTAAATGTTTAAAAATTTTAATTGTATATTTAGTAAATTGTTGAAAATTTAATGTACAATAAAAATGAACAATACAAGAGTAATAAATAAAATATTAAAAAATAATTATACATTAATGAATACTAAATGTGAATATGAAATTTTAAAAAATTTGTAAGGGTAAAATGGTCCAAAAATATTTCTCCATTTAAGCCCATTTTAGAAGTAGTATATATTACTAAATCTCATTTATTAAACTCTCACTCTGATCTTACTTACGATTTATTTACTAAAAGTAAAAATCCTTGTCACAATCAATAAATAAACTTCCACGTAAGTATAAAAAACACCAACACCACGCGATCACAAATAAATGCATTACAAGTACTTACTATATATAATCAATATTAGCATTGATTATTTTCCAGTTTGAATCTCTGCATGTCCATATGTGTAGCGATTATCCATTAATTATCACGCATGTGCAATTACAACGAACCATTAAAAAGAATGTCTAGTTGTGCCACGACAAACTCTCGTGGCTCAAATTACAACAATCACTACAATAGCGAGGAAAAAAAAAAGATAACGTATTCTATGTATCATCACAACACCTTTTACTTGTCTTGAAAGGTCTCTTGCTCTAGTAGATGAACAGTGCACTAAATCATTGAGAGGTGATGAATTCTTGTGCCATCTTTTAGTTCACCTTTCTAAGTACCAATTTACAAAAATCTCATGTACTAATTTACCCACTTTTAGGTTTTTACTCTGGAAAAAAATCTCTCAATATTAAATGGGTAGAATAAACACAAAATATAAGTTATTAAATGCTAAAAGTTTAATAAATTCATAAAATCGAACATATTATATACATAACATTTAGAGATACACTAAATAAATATTAAGTGTTATTTATTTCTTATAATATCGTAGATCTTAAACGATAAGATACCAATTCAATGATAACATATAAAAAACATTTGTATAAGTCACCACTAATACTTTAAGTGGTATTTGTCTATTTTTTCTCGCACACCATTTTTTTAGAAACTATCTTTTATGGTAAAAAATAAAAATACATATCTCACTTACCAAAAAAGACAACAATAAATAGTAAAAAATAAATATACATATCTTGCTCAAGTTTGTTGCATTCCTGATATTATGATGTAATACTCTAATTTTCCAAACTTAACATAATATATGTGTTACGAGTTTTAAAAATAAAAATTAAAGATAGTAAATATGCCTGTCTATTTTGAAACTATATACGAAAAACAAGTTTTGACATTTCAAAGGAAAACATAGAAAAAGAACAAATATTTTATTTCGCAATATCTCGCAGTGTCGAATCAATCAAAATTACAAACTATCACTCTGGTTTATTTTTATATTGTTGTTTTCAAAATCACCTTCATTAAATTATTTTAAAATACGTATCTGCGTCCAATTATTAATTATTTGGAAATTAAAAAAAATGGTTGTGTTAGAGAAAAAAATTATGACGACTTTTTATGTAGTGCTCGTTTAATTTTACTAAAAATTGATTTTTTTTTTTTTTTGATAAAAATTGACGAAATATATGATTAAAAAGTTGATAAATTTGTACTTTCATAAAACATTTAATTAATTACGACCGTAAGAAGCTTTCACCACCACTTAGGATAAATAGACATGTACGTTTATCTTTAATTTTGAAAAAAAAAAATCACTCTTTCATCAAATCTATCGTTCTTATTTTTCTTCACAATTTTTCAAATCTCTCATCTAAACATTGTTCATTCCCATTATTCTTCAACGTGAACAAGTTTTTAAGGTCGGATTCCATTGGTAAATGGTACACTAGTTATTAATTATTAATTTTGAATTCAACTTTTTAATAATTTTTAAGTAAAATCAAACAAAACTTTAATTACCCACCGTGAAGGAGACTTTCATTCCCACTTACACAAATAAAGTATATACGTTTGTCTTCCCAACAAAAATCTCAAATCTTTCCTTATCATTTCTCTTCACCTTCTACAAATTTATTTTCTCAAAATTGTTCATCCTTATTATTCTTGCTTCTACAATCGATTCCACCGATAAGCAGTATCACCGACCGTGAGAAAAGTTTTCACTCTCACTCAAATCTCACTCAAACAAATAAAACATATACGTCTTTTAAAATAAATCCATCTCTACTCAAATCTTTCATTCTCATTTCTCTTAATCTTTCTTTAAATTTATCTTCTCAATCTTGTTTTTTCTTATTATTTTTGTTTCTATATTCAAATTTCACCGATAAGCAATATATTAGTTATATTGAGAACACGAAAACGTCAAAAAGAAAAAGGAAAAGTAAATATGAAATCACAGTCCTATCACACGTTGCATTCACCGTACACTAGAGGGCCCCACACATGACGCCATTCGTTCAATACTTCCACGCACACGCACTCACTCATAGGGCACAGCTCTCACAACGATGGTAATGGCGAATTCTGTTTTCACTTCCCCTTTCACTGCCGTACGGTCAAAAGCGTCGGATTCTTCCATTTCTATTTTAAACTACAGTCGGACCTCAAAACCAATTAATTATTTTTCGGTCACCCCGCGATCCTATTCATCTCAGAAAACGTAAGTAGTAAAAGATTATTCTGTCACACATTTACTACTTTTTGTATACTAATCAAATGTTTTTCATTTTTGTGCTCTCGATTTTTTTGTTTAAATGTTAATTTCTCGGCTTGTAGCGTTTGATTTAGTTTAATTTGATGGATTAACATGTGATTTCTTTTTGTGTTTTTTATTTTTATTTTCCTGTTCATTGATAGTTTGGTTTGGATGGTTATGTAGGAACACTATGACTATGATGTGTGCTTCTGTGGATGGTTTGGATTCAGTAAATTCAAGTTCGATTTCATTGGTCAGTCAAATTTCTCTTTTGCCTCTTTGAGTTAATATTAGATGTTTGAATGCAGATAATTCAAATGATGAGGAGTTTCTGTTTCTGCTGCTTTTTTTGGGTATATTTGATGGCATGATTGCCAACTCTTCTTTAGAATGACGATTATTTGGTAGAAATGCCATAAAGCGAGTTGCAAGGCATAAATGTTACTCAATTTGTTTTTATTTATGATTTAATTCCTTCTGAAGAGAACTATAGAAGGACCATTTATAAATTTACATTTATATCTTCAACTTGTTTTGGTCCTATCTTTATTATGCTTCCTTCTCAAGGGCTGTTGCTAGATGAAATTTTGTGGCTGTTTGAATTTTTCTTCTGTCACAATCATATAAGGACTAAGGTATTGTATACTTTATTCACGTCTACAATGGTGCACACGTTTTCTTTTCGAATTAATTTTGTTCCATCTTAACTCACCCCATTGGAGCATACTAAGATCACCGTTCACGTTCCCAGTGCGTGTGTATAAGTATTGATTGCCAAGCTACTGACATCATTAACACATTTCTATTTCAAAAGTCTGAGCAGGAGGCTGATGTTCCCATGCCTATTGTTCTCATAGATCAAGATTCTGATCCTGATGCAACTATTGTGCAACTCAGTTTTGGAGATCGCCTTGGTGCTCTCATTGACACGGTAAAGCAGACTTATTTCCTTATCCTTCTTTGGTAGTTGATGAAACTTTTCAACAGTTTTTCACACTTGAAACACGAAACATTAAGGACGGGGAATTAGGAGATTTGAATCTCTGAGATTCTTGTTGTAACGGTCTCATACTTCAAGCTCAGAATTTTGTTTGCTATAAAATTGAGTATCACATGTACCTCTATTTCGTGCCTGCTTCCCCTTATACTAACCATCTGTGTTTGTGTACGTCTTTCAATTTCTTATTTCAGCGTTTTCTGATATTTCACTGTGTTTAAAGATTTCTTACCTTCTGATTATATTTAGTCACCAAGTATTCTTGGTTTACTGCTGCAGATGAAGGCACTTAAAGATTTAGGCCTGGATGTGTTGAAGGGAACCGTTACTACCGAGAACTCAGTCACAGAAACAAAGTTTTCCATCACAAGGTTGTAAGCGATAATATTAGCAATTACTTTTCAAATTATTTGCATTTCTTGCACATTTCTCATTAATAATTTTTTTTCAATACTATTATATTGCAACTCAACTGGGTGATCCAGAATTTTTTTAATTTGTCACTCTCTCTAACTAGGCGAGCTTTCAATATTTCTTCATCCGATCTGCATATTGGATTATGGATGTTGATTGCTAGAAGCAATTAATGATGATAATGGGCTCGCAACGAGATAGGAAAATGTCTTTAACTGAATGAGTAACAACCATATTCATGTTTCAACCAGAGGCTACATTATCTCTTAGAACTGTAGAAGGGAGTTTTGAACATATTTGTTTCATCTCTTCGGAATGGCAACGTATTGTTGTCATTTACAAAAAGAATTCTTGGCTTATCCATCAACTAAAGAAGTGATTCAAAGTTTACTTTTTATTAGTGTACAAGTTATGATTTGCCCCATGTCTGATGCTTTCGGTTATTTTTGAATGTCCTTCCCCTCAGTTGTTTTTGGAAGAAAAACTTTTATGTTCCTGCCTCCTTGGATAGAGTAACTGTTTTAACCTTTAAAATTTGTGCTTGAATGTGTTGTAGGTCATACATAAGAATTCATGCTGGCTTTAAAAATATTACTCTAATTTGAAATCTTAGGTTGTGTCTTATTTAGTCGTGATAACACCTGAATGAATTTTTCTTCAGGGCAACTGGGCGTAAAGTGGTAGATCCTGATCTGTTGGAGAGAATTCGTCTGACTATTATCAACAACCTTCTTAAGTATCATCCTGTAAGTATGTGTGACTCACTTAAATTCCTATTGCATCTTTTTTTAGTCTTTTATTTCTAATTATCATAAAATTATTTAAGCTTTTTATTGCTAAGAGGGATGGGATTTTTCCTTTTACTTTTTCCTACATAAACAAAAATGTTTATTGTGCTTATTAGGAGTCCAGCGAGCGGCTTGCAATGGGTGAGGCTTTTGGAATAAAAGCACCTGAAAAAAAGGTGAAGTTGGAAACAAGGCCTCTTTCTTTTTCTTTTCTTTTTTATCCAGTGCCGGAATGCTAAAAGGATTGTCTAGACCTTTTCGGAAATAATTGATGTCTTCTTTTAGTGTTGACTTTGTCAATTTTTTGATTTATCCAAAACAAAGAACAAACTAAGGTGTCATTTCTTTGCTTTGAGTATGCTTTGAATCTGCTACTTGTTGTATCTGTTCACTTGATCTTATGCAACACTGCATATTGATATCTTCTTTCCACATGCTTCACTGTTATACTTCACTGAAATTTTACTATTTTGATTTATTATTCCACTATGTATATTCTTCTTTCCTATAATTCTTTGAGTAGAAGATGAAAAACATTTTATATTTTGCTGATGCTGGCATGGTAGTCGATTGTGGTACTTTTATTAGGTAGCCAGCGGCTGCGGCTGGTAGGCCATGTGTTTCTATGGCATCATTTTAATTCCTGCTTATTTTTTGTGCTGATGTATTCATTGGAGACATAGATTCCTCCCTTATTAATCAAAATATGAACAGGAATTATTATATAGTGTTCATCATATCTTACAATAATATTCTAAAATATGATTTGTGGAACTTGTCAAGATTATGACAAAGCTCTTTGACTCTAGTGCTTTTTGGTCTTTGTAATCTATCTTGCTTCGTCTGTAAATTTTAAAATTTCTATAAATGTAAAGTTAGTACATGAAATTTTGTTGTGAACTTGTGATTACTATTTTCAGCAAAACGATTTGACTGGAAACTAGTTTTCTTGTTTAGAAATGTTGCCTTACCACAAATTGGAAAATGTGTTACTATATTGATTCCAGCTTGATGTTGATAGTGCAACTCATATACATGTCAAGGATGATGGACCTAGGAGGAGGTATGCGGCTTCACTTAATTAACATCTATACCGTATTTTTTAGGTTTTGCGTCATATTGAATTGGATGAAACTATGTTTTCTCGAAATAGTATTGTCCAAGTTCCATGTTTCCAAACGCAGAGTGATTTTGATTTATATTTACTCCTTAGTCCACTATGTAAAGAATGTTTTGCATGAAAATTTTATCTGTTGCTAAAGGAGATTTTCATGCTAACATACCAACGTATAATCCTATATTATCTGTTGCCACATCAGCTTGCTCTATATAGAGGCAGCAGATCGACCGGGGCTACTGTTAGAGATAATCAAGATCATGGCAGATATCAATATTAATGTAGAATCAGCAGAGATTGAGATGGAAGTATGTCCTCTCTCTTTCTCTCACACACAGACACACACACAAAGATGCTCTTTCCCGTGCTGTACTTTTAGTCCATCCATCTCTCTCACTTTCATCATTGCTGCTAGCAACAATTGTATTAACTTGGTTTATGTATCAATCTAGGGTTTGGTAGCCAAGGATAAGTTTCATGTCAGTTACAGAGGAGCAGCATTGAACAGTTCCTTGTCTCAGGTAATTAAATCCAATTACTCCATCACTGCTTGTTAGTTATCATTAGCAGTAGCGTTCTATCTCTCCTGATTTTAACCTCATTTTAACCTCAATTTATTAGGGAGTCTCAAAAGAACAAATTTTGATAGCATATAAGATATCTTTCAAAGCAATATTAACCATTTGGTGGAAGATATAACAATATGAAGTTTGTTGTTAATTTGAAGCATAATGGTATTATCCATACAGAAAGGAGGAATGTCAAGCCTTAGCTATCGCCCCCAGTTTAATTTATTTTTCTTTTCCTTTTTCTTGGTTTCCCCTATAAATCACCTGGTGGGGGTGGGGGTGGGTGGGGGGGGGGTTTAATCTAGACTTTTAGAATTTGATTGACATTTTTTAAGTGACCGACTTTGATGGATTTCATTATCTTTTATAGATTTTAATAAAATCCTACTTTTATTTTTTATAAATTTTATTTTGAAAATTTTTCCTAAACTTTCACAAACTTTTATAGACTTTTATAAACTTTATTTTTTCAATTAAAAATTTTGAATATAAAAATTTAATATCCCATAGTTTAAAAAAAAAAAAATTCACACGAGAAAAGTCTATTAATAATTTATTTTAATATTATTAAATTCAAAATGACATAAATTATTAACTCACTCTATTTTTATTATTATTTTTTTTTGGTAAAATTATAATCTTTCAAATGGCTTGTGGATGAATTAAAAAAATTATGATATGTGACTATTTATATTTTTCAACAAAAAAATTTATCCAGTTCATAATCTCTCTTTTTATATTTAATAATTTATATGTAACATATCATTATTAGCCCCGTTTTGGTATTTATAAAGCTGGTTTATGGTTTATTCGACTACTTTTTTGGTCAAAATGTCATGCTCTACACACAAAAATTGCAATAAACTGCTTTTTGGTCAAATAAACTCTTTTGGTCAAATAAACCAATTTATAATCTATACCAAAAAAAAATGGAACCAATTTACTCGAAAAAAAAATAGAACCATGCTCGTCAAGATAAATAGAAAAAACAAGAATGAAAATGAAAATGAAAATAAAAAATAGAGTAGTAAAAAATTAATTTTTATCTTGATGAAAGTACAATAAAAAATTATATAAGAATTCAATTATAAATTTATCTTGTTTTTAATAAAAATAAAAAACGATGAAAAAAAGAAAGAAAAAAATGGTTACGGAAATATTGAAAAAAAAAAACACACTGTCTCTAAAGCAATATTCTAAAAAGCGTAAAACATGGCTAGGCGTGGAGGTCGAGCTTCAAGTTTTTCGGGCGTAGGCGAGTCCTAGGCGAGAGCGAAATAAGGGTGATGCGTGATGCGTGGCTAGGTGAGGAGGTTGAACTTCAAGCTTAGGCGAGGCTTATGCGGGCTTTTTAGAACATTGCTCTAAAAGTTCATAGAAGGAAAAATGAGAAAATAGAAAAATGATTAGAAGAATATTGAAAGAAAAAAAAAAATCAAATTGACTAAAGATAAAAATATTAATATTATTTTTCATCAAAAATACTGGTAATTAATCATGATTATAAGGTTCGTAGAAGGAAAAAGAAAAAAGAGAAAAAATAGTTAGAAGAATATATTGAAGAGGAAAAAAAATCACATTGAAGAGAAGAAATGTTGGAGGAAAAAAGAAAAGAGAAATGTTGCATAAAGAAAAAAAATCGGGGAATGAAATAATTTTTTTCTCCAAAGTCTTTCAAAATGTTATGGGTGAATGTGAGAGAAATTGTGATATTTTTTATTTATATATTGTACTTTAAAGTTAGTACATAACAAATTCTCTATGAAGTCATTAAAAGTCATCGACATTTTGAATACTCTGAATTTTGTAGGATTTTACAAAGTTTGAATTGAATATCGCATGACTTTATAAGACTTTTTAAAAGTCTTTAAAAATCTATATTGAATATCCCAAGACTTTTATGGAGTTTAAAAAGTCTGAATTGAATACACCTAGACTTTTAAACTTTATTAAAGTCTTATCAAGTCTTAATTGAATACTCCTTCCTTATTCTAATTCAAAATGGCCATTAAAGACTATTCATTCTGATTGACTGGCCCTATACTGAAATGGTCGGTATGAGGATTTGAGTGATGCCTGTGTAGTTCCACATCCTATCTTTTTGAGAAATTTTACATGTCATGGAAGGTTAATCACTCTTTTAACAACTGGCAGTTTGGCACTACTTTCGAATAGTTTATACGACTTTATATATATATATATAGTTTCCAACTTGATATTTGAATCTCGCTTCCTTAGATCCTTTACTGAGAAAATCTTTTCAAGGAATAAGTTATAGAGCTGGCCCACAAAATCTGATATTTATGCAAGAAACTCATAAATTAAGTGTCACGGCATGCATTACCTTATAGTCATTATTATTAAGATATCACTTTCCTGCTAAAGTTTAGACGTTGGGGATCGAGTGATTAAACTCGTAGTTATACAATGATATTATAGCATGTTTGGCAAAACATATTTTTTATCTATACGAAATATTTCGTAAGATCCGCAACTTACTACCCACTTATTATTTACACATTCAATAAGATCCCTTATAAGCACTTGAAAAATAATGCCAGCACTACCAAACATGCACTATATGAGAGGGTGATTGAGCATATATTAAGGTGTAATACAAATGGCTTAGAAAATCAATTCAACTTTATGATATGGAGATCTAGTATGGAAGCCACGTACCTGCTTGGCATTGGGAAGTATAGATAAAAGAATCAAGATCTGTATATGGTTTTGCATATGAATGGTGCCTAGGGAAGTGCTTTGGTGGGTGTTAGAGGAACAGAAGAATTCATGTTGCACATGCGTGCGTGTGTGTATATATAGAAGTCAACAACATAAGATGTATTGTCGGTAGTACTACAGAATTTCCTATTACTTTAGGCTTGCATCAAAGATCTACCTCAAGTTCCAAGACAATTTTGGATGCACTTGGTAACATGTAAACTTTGTTAAGAAATAACAAATACAAAATCGTTTATGATGAAAGATAAAGAAACAAAACACACTAAGTTAAAGAAAAATTAATGGACACAAAGAGATGATTTTTCATATCTACCAAGATTCAGAAAATTTACCATAATCCCAAATTAAGTATAACACAATCTCAACCAACGCACAAAGGAAAATCTCACAAAGAAATTTTAGGAAGAGAGCTCGCCATTTTTAAGCTTTCGTTGAATAAAAATGGCGGAAGAAAATCCATTCAAAGAGACCATAATAGGCTGCGAAAAATGACCAAGGAGCGACCAATTTTTTTTCATGTGGGGTTTGGGTAGTTTTAGGCTTTTTGGACTCTAATCTCTCCACTTACCTTTAGTATATAGGATAAATATATATAACCAAAAAATAGAGTTTTATTTAAGTAAAACTCTTAATAGATAACCACATCCATTAAACACATGGATAAACATGGTTTAAAAATTCGATCACTTGAGCAACTCCAATTGGTTACACCTCAAAAGTGACCGTTATTCAAACCAACCCAACAACCATGATTCTCCAATTTGAACGGGTCAATGACTCGATATACTAGTGTGGGATTAATTTGGGTATTACATTTCATTTAAGGTACAAGCCTAAATAAGTGCGATTAATTTTTTCATCACTGCCTTGGGGATTGTTTGACACAAAATACTCAACAATCCTCCACCTTTGGTGCCAAAGAATCCATTCTTGCACTCCTCCTATTACCTAAAACAAGAAAAAATAAAAAATTAGTGATTTAATCAGAAAGGGAATTCGAAATTTGAAAATTCACTGACCTTTATCAATATTCAAGAGATTTAGACAACTCTTGAATTTTACCAAGGACAACACTTTTGTTCCCATATCAGAGGGATTAAATTGAGAGAGTACATTTTCAAGGTTAACAGTCCCTGTGATACAATATTTCGAATAAAATGTATTTGAATATCTATATGCTTAGTGCGTTCATGAAAAATAGGATTTTTACATAGATGTATATATAGCAGATTGACTGTCAGAGAACATAGTTACAGTACCATCCAAAACATACAGTTCATTTAGAAGACCATCAAGCCACAAAGATTCTTTAATGGCTTTTGTTGTAGCAATGTACTCACATTCTGTAGTGGATAAAGCAACTATATGATGTAATTGAGATTTCTAACTCACACAAGAATCACATAATTGTCTCTGTCACCTGCATAATCAGCATCAACAAAACCCTTTTAACACCCTCAGATTTATTTTTAAATACTAAATTCGTATCACTAGATCCTCTCAAATATCTTAGCACCCACTTAAGTGCTTCCCAATGATCTAAACCTGGATTTGACATGAACCTGCTAAGTGTGCTCAACATAGGCAAAGTCAGGCTTAGTGCACACCATCAAATACATAATAGATCATATAGCATTAGAGTAAGGAATTCTATTAATGTATTCCACATCTTCATCATTTACTGGAGATTGATCTTTAGACAAAATAAAATGATTTGCTAAAGGTAAAGTAACATGTTTACTCTCATTCATGCCAAATTTTTTCAACACCTTCAATACATAAGATGTTTGATACAACCGCAACCACGAATTTGATCTATCTCTTTCAATTTTCATACCTAGGATTCATTTAGCTTTACCTAGGTCTTTCATATCAAATTCTCCACTTAGAGCAATTTTTATCTTAATAATTAAGATAATAGATGAACCGATCAACAATATATCATCCACGTATAATAAAATAAACACACAGTCATTTTTATTATGATGATAATATAAGCAATGATCAAATTTTCTTCTATTAAAACCAATAGAAAGAACACACAAATCAAACACTTTGCACCACTTACAATCTACTAAAGATTTATACTTAGGTCTAGGAACTAAATCCCAAGTTTGTTTTTTTCTAGAGAACTCATCTCTTCATTCATTGCTTCTAACCACTCATTTGATTGTTCACTCTTAAAAGCCTCTTGATATGATCTTAGCTCCATATCGACTAATTCTTCAAAACAAGCATAAGCGAATGCCATCTCCAACTCATACCCACATCTCTGAGGCTCTGTATGAGGTCTTCTAACTCTATCTCTTGTCAATTGATAATCTCTTAAAGAATTTCCTCATCTAAATATTCCTCAACAACAGTTTCACCTATATCATCTCTCTCAGGTTGCTGAACCTCCACCTCACTAGAGGTACTAGGGATATATGTACTAACCTTAATAGTCTCCAACTGTCTTCTATCACCCTCTTGTTGATCTTCATCTAATTCTTTAAATCAGATCCTAAACAAGTCATTTCAGATTCACTGAATGTAACATCTCTACTCACTATGACTTTCCCTCCCTTCTAGCTTCTATCCCACAACCTATATTCCTTCATTCCCTCGGGATAACCTAAGAAAACACATTTCCTAGCTCTATGTTCAAGCTTTCCCTCACTTTGATGAGAAAAAGCAAGACAAATAAAAAGTATGAAGTATAGAATAGTTAGCACATTTACCATATTATTTTTCATGAGGAGTATTACCATTCAAAGCGATGAGAGCAGTGATATTAATTAAATAACAAGCAGTCATCACAGCTTCACCCCAAAACGATTTAGGGACATTAGAGCTAATCATCATGCATCTAACTTTATCAAGCAGTATTCTATTCATCATTTCAGCTACCCCATTCTGTTGAGGAGTGTAAGGAACAGTTTAATGTTTTGTTATTCCATTTTCAACACACATCTTATCAAATTCCGTATTGCAAAATTCTAGTCCATTATCAGTCCGAAGAAACTTTATCTTTTTACCAGTTATATTTTCTATCCTTTCTCCAATTATTAAAGCTATCAAACGTACCCGATTTATCTTTTAAAAGAAAAATTCATACTCTCTTAGAATAGTCATCAATAATAGATAGAAAAAAACTTTTTCCACCTAAAGTAGGATTACTGGCTGGACCCCACAAATCAGAATGCACATAGTCAAGTATTCCATTTATTTTATGAACACTCGAAGAGAAAGAAAGTTTATGTTGTTTACCAAGCACACAATAACACAATGGTTACAGAAAGGCATATCGAATACGCGGTCTTTACCAAAAACACTTTTTTTATTAAGGAGCTTAAGTCCTTTATTGCTCACATGAGCTAATCTATCGTGCCACTTGTGTGTGTCATCTATGTTGGCAGAAGAAACTAAAAAACTTGAATTTTTAATTACTTCTCCTACAATGACATAAATACCGTTTCTTTTCATGCCTTTACAAATT
The DNA here is from genome assembly GCA_023638005.1 of Forsythia suspensa. Taxonomy (NCBI): domain Eukaryota; kingdom Viridiplantae; phylum Streptophyta; class Magnoliopsida; order Lamiales; family Oleaceae; genus Forsythia; species Forsythia suspensa. The sequence continues at coordinate 36,143,106 of CM042666.1, forward strand.
ACAAGAGCTCATTTGATCATTTTTAGCATCTTGTTTTTAATTTTACCAATTAAACTCATTTATTCTAATTCACCCACTGCAATTAAATTTCTAAGCATTTCAGGAATATATCTGACTTTTTTTAAAGTGAGCATACAGCCATTATTAAATTTAACATAAATGTCACCAATTCCAACAACTTTGTATGTTAAATTATTACACATAATAACATGACTTAAATCACTTTCATGCAAAGTTTCAAACCACTCTCTATGTGATGTAACATGAAAAGATGCATCAGAGTCAAGTATCCATTCATGCAAATGAGATTTCTCAGATAAATTTAATTCAAAAGAGTCATCAACAGAGTTTATTAACATATAAACCTCACTAAGTTTCAAATCAGAATTAGAAGACACCAAGTTCACTTCATCTCTCTCATTTTCTCTCTGCTTGTTTTTCTTTTTATAACAATCTTTTATGAAATGACGTGTCTTACGACAGCCATAGCATTTTCTAATTTTGACTTAGACTTTGATCTAGATTTGCCCTTAGCTTTGTTTTTACCACTCTCACTACTGTTTTGATTCTCGTGATTCCCACCCTGCCTGTATTGAGATCTACCCTTAACCAAATGGATGTCTCCAACTCTTTTTTGTAGTCTTTCAGTTTTTAATTCTAACTCTTTACTTTTCAAAGAATCAATGACAATTTCTTGTGTTAATGTGTCTCACCATACTTAATAGTACTTTTAACCTCTCTATAGGTTTCAGGTAAAGCATTTAACAAAATAATTGCTTTATATTCCTCAGACATAGTTTCACTACAATTAACAATATCTTGAACTAATTTGTTAAAAATATCCAAATTATCATCTAGATTTTTCGAAGAGTCAATTTTAAAACTAAAGAATCGTTTAAGTAAAAAAAGTTTGTTAGGTGTAGATTTTGACAAATACAGCTCTTCTAACTTTAATCAAAGTTTTTGTGTGGAATCAAGTTTACAAACTTTTCTCAAAACAGCATCAGACAAGTGTAAAATTATTGAAGTGTAAGCTAGCTCGTCAAATTCCATTTTCTGTTCATCAGCAACACTTATTGCAAAAGAATCATCTATATCTTTAGAAACTTTTTGTTGAACCAAAATTCTCTTTATTTTTTGTTGCTAGATTGAAAAATCTCATTTTCCATTAAACACACTCAAGTCAAAACTATGAGTTGTTATTTTTTAATAAAACAAATAAATTCACACAGATAAGACTTAACAAAATTGTAAATTCAACCGCCAAGACGCGCCCTCCACGCACCGTCATCACGGCTGACGCGTGACCTCCACGCGCCGCCACTCTGATGAGTCCACGCTACCGCCGTAGTTTCGCCTCGACGTCAGGAGTCCAACAATACCACCCACGCACCTTTACTCTGACCGGTTAGCCTTCCACGAAGGTTTTTCATACTTGGTTATTTGAAAAAAAACACCCAAAAAATTTCTCTCTTTTGATTTCTAATCTTACCACCTAACCCAAGCTCCGATACCAATTTGTTAAGGAATAACAAATACAAAATCGTTTATGGTGAAAGATAAAGAAACAAAACACATTAAATTAAAGAAAAATTAATGGACACAAATAGATGATTTTTCATATCTACCAAAGCTCAGAAAATTTACCTTAATTCCACACCAAGTATAACACAATTTCAACCAACGCACAAATGAAAATCTCACAAAGAAATTTTAGGAAGAGAACTCGTCATTCTTAAGCTTTCAGTGAATAAAAAATGGCACGAAGAAAACTAATTCAAAAAGACCAATGACCAACGAGCAGCCACTATTTTCACGTGGGGGTTTGGGTAGTTTTAGGCTTATTGGACTCTACTCTCTCCACTTACCTTTAGTATATAGGATAAATATATATAACCAAAGGATAGAGTTTTATTTAAGTAAAACTTTTAATAGATAACCACATCCATTAAACACATAGATAAACACGATTCAAAAATTTGATCATTTGAGCAACTCCAATTGGTTACACCTAAAAAATGACCGTTATTCAAACCAATCCAACAACCACAATTCTCCAATTTGAATAATTCAATGATTCGATACACTAGTGTGGGATTAACTTGGGTCGTACATTAATTACGATTAATTTTTTCATCACTACCTTAAGGATTGTTTGGCACAAAATATCCAACAAACTTCACGTAAATCTGTGTGATTCACACAAAATCATTGCTCACTAAGAAGCACAAACACTTCACTGCCACCGGCATGTCGGTGTCGGATACATATCGGACACGGGCACGTATCGGACACTTCGTCGAATATTTGTTTAGAGTTTAGAAAAAATAAGTTAATCTTTATGGGACGGTCAAGATTTTAAATGGACTAATTTTTGTTTGTTAATGTTAAAATAGATGAATCATATTTTAGTATTGTTTTTTATGCAATAAGTATAGAGAATTTTTATTTTCTAAATTAAAAAATTTTAATCGACGTATCAACAACATATAAGTGTTGGTATTTTTTCGAAATCGCGTGTCGACGTATCCGATACGTGTCGTATCGGACACGCGTATCCGTATCGGTACATCATAAATTGCTCAAATACTAACAACCCAATAAAATTCTTTATTCAGATGGTTAGGCACTTAGCTTTTCCCACAAAGTTGCTTCTCTTGTATTCTCTCTTCTGTTTCAGTATCACTCTTCCTCCAAGAACGGCCATCTATGTAATTTTTTTGAGTGGTTAATTGTTTCTCAAGTTGGTATTTCAATAGAATGAAAAAACCACAAGTCGTCGCATTGGCAGTAAGATGAATTTCCTTGACAATGACATATGATCTCGTGTATTACCTGTTTTCTTTTTCTTAATATGTGACTTATTCTTGAATCTTTCAAAACTCGTCGAATTTCTATCTGAACGTGCAGGTGCTTGTGAATTGCCTGCGTTACTACCTTCGGAGGCCGGAAACTGATGAAGATAGCTACTAGAAAAAGTACTATACTTGTAACAACTGTTAATCTGTATGTCATTGTATGGCTTGAGTATCATGTTTCAGTATAATGTTCAAGGAACTTGGTGTTTTCGTGTACTGAAGAAAAACTGAATTATGGGAAAATAATTGAGAACTATTTCTTGGAAAACTAATTGGTTGCAGTGAACAAGGAGACAATATTTGGGGTCAACTATTGTTCCTAAATTCAAAATATTCTCTTCAGGGTTGTGGGCCGTTTGACAACAACAATCTTCAATCCTCGATGGTCCTCAAAACAACAATGAATGATGATTTGTAGGAAAATAACAATAGATTATTTTTTCAGATAAAACCAGGGCTGAGTTTTCTGACCTTTCACTTGGTGTGGCTTTGAGTCCCTAACCTCAAAAGCGAGGTTTTGTATCTCCAGATAGATGTTAAGTAGTTTGAAGAATTTGTCAAGGCATGTAAAAATCGCTGTGTAATTTTAACTTTTATATTAATAGTCTTAAATAGGTTGAGCGTTCAGAATTTCATTTTCAAAAGTTGAAAACTCAAATTTACACTACTGAAAAAGTTATTAATCTCAGGCCTAATTTTCTCGCTAAATAAGTGCATGTTTAGTAGTGTTGAAATTATTTTTTAAGTGTTGAAATTATAAGTTGGTGGTGAATGTGTGGATAAAAAGTGGATTGTAAATTGTGGATTTCATAAAATGTGGATAAAAAATATGTTTGATGAGTTGAAATTATAATATAAGCAATCTCAATCAAACATGTGCTAAATAATATGTATAACACATTTTGATAAATGGATAAAAATTCATACCATCCCATTAACATATGGCGCAAAGTTAAATGGAAAAATATGGTTAATTGGTACAAAATATTCCTACATTTTGAAGTGATTGTGTAAATCATCTCTATTTTTGAAATTTTGGCATTTTTACTCTCAAATCCACATTTTCTTGTACAAAACATCATTTCTTTCTATTATCATCTAAAAAGCTCTGTTAAATTTGAATTAATCACGAATCGTAGTCCACACACTTATTTCACATAACTAGGGTGTTTTTATATAATTTTTGGATGAAGAGATAGAACGAAATAATAGTCTCCCAAACTTGGAAGTTAGAATCATTTTAAGAACAGTTGTTATATTTAGTAAAGCATAAACCACATGAAGATATGGAAAAGAAACTTGAACAAGTTTCCAAAAAGTGCACTTCTAGAACATAAAAGATTTTCGAAGTGGGATAAATTTTCATCTCGAGCAGATCACGACACCATCGATATTAATTATGTAAGATATTATTTTAAGTGATTTTCTTATACACTATAGCACAAGTATGTTCTTTCATGTATGTTTTGATGACAAAACTCATTTTTTGTATTCTTTGGTAGTATACGTACACAATTAAAAGATGAGTGTGCAGTGATGTCACTTTTAAGTACAACTTTAGAAGATGATAAAGTCATTTCAAATTGGAGGGTGAAACCCCTAAATCATCATAAGTAGGGACGATTTTCACAACTCTCTAAAAATGTCGACGTACATTTTAACAAATATGGATGATTTTCACCAAATTTTTTGAAAGGTAGGGATATTTTCTACAACTTACCTTTTCTGAAGGCTGGGTCTTTCATATATGTCCTTACGTTGAAAGCATCATGTCTAGTTCTCTTCATTGAACTTTTTCTGCCTCTTTTCACTTCAACACTTTGTAATTCATCGGAGTCCCATATTCGGTATCTGAATTCCTAACTTGTTGCCCATCTATTGTACCAAACTCAAAATCAAAATTAATTACAAAATTCTCATCTTCACATTGATGCTCTTCTTCCATTTCATATTCAGGCTCCATCAATCTTTCTACCTCTTCTCCTTTTTCTTCTTCATTATGAGTTTCTACCCTCACCTCATCTTCTTCCAATATGCTATACACTATGTATAGTTGACTAACTAGATAAATAAGTTCACCCAAAAATTATATAGAAACACCCCAATTATGTAAAATTGGTATATGAACAAAATTACATTTGCAATATAGTACGAGCCATGTTAAAATTCAGAATTAACAAAGATTTTTGAAAGACAATAGACAAAAAAGATATTTTACGCAAAAAAATATGAATTTAAAAGTGAAATTATCAAAATTTCAAAAGTAGGAAAAATTTACACAATCACTCTCAAAAATTAAAAAAGTTTGGTACCAATTACCCGAAAAATATTAATGTCAACATCTTCCTACATTGTGCCATTGTAAATAACTCTTTGGCGTGCCAGTGCAATGAATCAATGATTGACATTAGATTAATGTAATTGATGATGTAAGGTGCTCCACAATCACCCAATTTTGTCTGTGGAAAACATAGACACGTGGCCTCTATTATTTTCATTTTGGATGAGGAAGAGTGACAAAAGTGACAGAACAGTTTGCCACATGGCCTAGTGTTGGGCATCATTATCATCAGTTTTGTTGAATTTATTATGAAGTCATCCAATATTTTTATTCATGATCAATAAGTACCCATTCCATTCAATTCATGCCAAACTATTGTTCGTGTCAAATTCAATTTCACAATGCAAACGACATTCAGCACGAATAGGTCATATTACTTCAAAATCATAGACTTGATCCACGCACAGACTACATGCTTGGATGAGTAGCTAGCCGACACACATTTACTGATTTACACTTCTAAATGTGCGAATAAAAACGAAAAAGAAAAAGATGAGACAAACAGAATCATATGCACAATCATTCGAATTCTATGTACAACAAATAATCAAGCCCTTGTACTCCATCCGAAATGAGTGTCACAAGAAACCAGCTTGGGATCTAGAACAATGAGTGGCAACTTCTCAATGTACATGAAAAGCCTCTTCAGATTTTCTCTTCGAATTGCAGATAAATCAATAATATCACAACCGCTAGTGTAGATCCAAAGCTCCCCAGAGTTTACTCTTTTGAGGCTATCCCGACAGAATGGGCAAGATTGAGACCGTGCACGCCTGAAGAAACCATATAACGCATAATAAATCATCCAAGAACATGATAAACATAAGGTGAAGTGGTGAACAGAACAATATATCTTTGCATCCCAAAATCAGTATGATCGTCCATAGAGTCATCAGGACAAGATGGTCCAAACTTGTTACTTAAGACTTGCAATTGAAGGACGCATGGGTAGATCCTATTGAGGTTAAGAGATGGTTGAAACAGATGAAATAAGAAATTAAAAAAAAATTGACAATCAATTGCTGTAAAAATTTGAGCACTTGAATTTGAATATTGGGAATATTTTTTGGGATGAAAGAGTAGAAAATGGTTCCCTCCAATTTTTCCTTCCACAGGATTTACATTCCCCCTTCTTCTTTCCAACCAACCATTTTTCCATTCATTTGATACCCCACCCCACCCCCACCCCACCCCCACCCCCACCCCACCCCCGCGGTCATGTAGCCTGTACTAAGAAAACTAGCTAGAAGGAAGAGTCAATTTTGATAGTGTCCTACAAGGTTGCCGAATTAGAGCAATAATTTCAAACGTGCAGATCAATTTATTTTGTTTAATTTTATCCACTGATTCTTATGCCAGCAATCCTGCTAAATATTTCCAATCACCAGTAGGTCAATCTACCAAGAAATGGGGAGTAGGACGGTAGGTCTGTTATCTACAGGATAAGTTAAATTACCAAATGACTAATAACTAATTTCTTCATCGACCTGGTGAATGCTTATTGAGTGAGAAATAACAAATAGGTTTCAGAACCTCTGATCCAGAATATACATCTATCTAAATGACCCTTTTCTTTCTTCGGTATCCGACAAGGGGAAAAAAGATACAAAAAGACTCAAAACCATGCCTTGGAATTCACAACAAAGCTCTTGAGATAAAATAAGGCCCTATATCAAACAAAGCAAGCAGCTTATCTCATTGTTCAGATTTATTAAAAAATGATATGAGATAAAATAGATGATCTACTATCTATAATTAGAAAATGAAATTTAACTGGCCGGGTTTTAAATAGCTTTCCAGACTAAACTGAAATGAGAATATGATCCTCAAAGCATGAAGATGACGATTAATGTATTTCACCTATTTTGAGCAGAAAAGAAGATTATCAGAGAAAAATGTTAGTCTACATACCAGTTCCTGTAGCACATCATACACAAGGAATGGTTGCAACTGGGTAGGACAACCTTGGTACTCATTTCCATGCAAATTCCACATTCTTCCTCTCTTTCGATATCGATTTCAGACAGCTTACCCTTGTTCATCTCGTTTGTTCTTCTGTATTTAGTTGCACAAATCTCTCTCTGTTTCCGATCTTCAACATCAGTGATTCCTCTATGAAGTTGCAATAAAGAGGGGAATATCACACCTATCCAATGCCACTCATTATGAGAACTCACAATGTTAAGAGAGTAAACAATTCACTCTGCATCCTATCTAAGAAATTATAAGCATTTTTCAAGCACAGCGACCATAGCAAGAGGTTATTTTTGAACTTCGATAGTTTCAAATTTCACATTCTCATTTACTTAATGGTAGAGGGGGTTTTAAATGTCTCAAAGTCTACTCACCATAAAACTCCCTTACACTAGCTTTCCGTTCATGAAGACACATGGTAGTCTTACCATCCTCATATGCCTACAATTCCCACGACCTCATCAATTTTCAACGACCATGACAGAATGCAATCATTCAAGCATAATGGAAAGTACATAATGCATAAAAGACCGTAAAATCACCTTGTATATAAGGATTCTAATTAACCCAAGTGCACCAGCAAGGTGACAATCAGTCCATTGGACGAGGAACAGGAAGACATGGGCACAGGGGCTATATGATAGCCTCATTTGAAGGCAAGCACCATCATATTCCCTCGGATAATCTGAAGCCCTGTATTTCGAGAAAATCAGCAATTTTATCAGGGCAACGAAATATATATCGAATCAGTTCTCAATTCCTTTATCCCTTCTACAAAAGAATATGCGTCCAGGATAATGTTTCAAAAACCTCAACAAATTGATAACGCAAAATATAAAATACAGACAATTCTCAAGCCTTTCAAATAAGGCCCTTGTTTCTAACTTCAACTAGAAAGCCGCGTGTGATCGGTTTTGACCTCAAGCCTAATATAATAATAACAGTGTTTAAACTCACTGATTGTGTTTTCTTTTCCTTCTCCAATTCTAAAAATGAGGGTAGTATGCTCTATTATGATGACGATGGATTGATGGATTAAGGCAATGAACAGATTTTAGAGATATGGATGGAGAGAGATGATAAATTGACGGATATGGACTGAGGAGGTGAGCAAATTTTAGAGATGATCGGTTGAAGGAGAGATTGATGCGCTAAGCAAATTTTGGTGGAGATAATTTTGTACCGGAGAAATTGAAGATACAGTGAACCACAAATGTTCTTTTTTCTTCCTAGCTGAGAAAACTCACTACTAATCTTGATCAAAACGCACACGTAAAACCCCCTCTTTTATGAATTTATAAATTTTGGTCTTCTGGAAAATATCAACAACAACAAAAAAAATCCCAATATTCAGAAGGAATACTCTAAACAAAGCTCCCGGAATTTCGCAAAAATATAAAATAAAAAAAAGTTGAAAATTGAAAGATACAGACACAAAACAGAGAAAAACAAGGTAAATTGAATAGAGTAAGAGGAGTATACATGGTGTTTGCATGTTGAATATCAGCTTCAAGAGCTTTCAGAGAATCTTTAAAAGACTTCCTCATGAGCCCTCTTTTCTTCTCTTATTCCCATCCAATTTATAAATATTTCTCTTCCAATTTTCTGTCCACTCCTCCTTCTCAACAACGCCCCTTGAGAATCCTCACAACCAAACTCTCAAAAACTACAAATTTCGATCACACAACAATAAAAAAAAAAAAAAAAAAACCACAAGAGAAAACGAAAAATTCAGAACTATCCCTTCCCCAAAAAGAATAAAATAAGCACTGAATTTTCTATAATATATGTTGTATGAGTGTGGCGTTTTAGGGGAAGAAGGTAAGTGGTTTATCTGATCTTCTGGAAATTGGTGGGTGTATTCTGGTGGGTTCTGGGGTTTGGGGTGGGGGTCACACCGCACAGACTTGCTCGCTCAAGATTTTTCGCTTGAACAGCACGTTTCAGTAACTGCTATTTATGCAATCTAAAGGACCCTCTTTATTGGGAAAATTTGGCATAAGGTCACCCAACTTACAATTTTCTTTCGGGTTGACTATCTAACTTCACTTTATTTTATATTGATAGTTTATCGATTCAATTTTATTGTTTCGTCTATAATCGTTATCAAAATTAAGAGATTTTGTAACCTAGCCAACAAAATTAGCAACCCAACTTATATTTTGACAACACGGTTCTTTTTCTTTTTTTGTGCTAAAGACACGAATTCAACATTTTTGTTTTAAAAGAGAGACTCACAAGATTAGACTCTTTTCATTACTTAATACTAAATTCCACTGGTTTCGTTGATCGATCGGCCTGGCTTTTGGGCCGAGGCGAGTGAGGCGACCGCCTCGGGCCCAAAACCGAAGAGGCTCATTTCCGTAAAAATATATTTTTTTTTTTTGAGTTGCCCAATAAAAATATTTGTACAAAAGTTTGAAGTCCAACAAAGCAAAGCAAACCGCATTCTATAAGGACGATAACTATTATTAAGAGTGACACAAAATTGAAGGCTTATTTTATTTTTAAAAAATATTGAAGTCTTCAAATTTGACCAACATGACACCGACTTCGATTTGGGATTCAGCCTAAATTTTGGACTTCGCCTGGACCTCAAAATGTCGTAATCCTATCCTATCGTTGATAATATTTATAGTAAGTTTTGGTAATAGTTACTGATGAAATAGTCAAATTAAAATAAAAATACAATTTGATTGATCAAATTGAGATGAAAATATAAGTTGAGTATTCAAATTGAAATAAATTAAATTTAAGTTACTAAAATGAAATAAACTATAAGTTAAGTGAACAAATTAAAATTGAGTGACCAAAACGAAATAAACACGTTAGTCGGGTGACCTCTTTTCTAAAACTTTTCCTCTTTATTTGAAGAAACAGATTGCTGAAATATTCTGGAAACTGATTTTCCACGCGTACCCAGTATTAGTTATTAATTACGTCCATTGCCGCTATATTATTATTTACAAATTATTATGTATTTATATAAATTATCGTGTTCGTGTTACATCCATAATTTCACGTAAAGTGAGTGTTGTGTACAACAATTCGGATTTTTCCAAACATTGACAACTTTTTGATAGTGAGAGTGTATCCCCTGGCCGAGTCAGGCATGTCTCTCATGTAAGAGTCGGGCACATATTCGACTCAATTCGACAACATATATATGCTCTTTTGATAGTACTATCGACTCTCATAGCATGTTAAAGTACGTTGATTGATGACCGATGAATAGACAAATTAATTTTTACTTTTATATTTATTGATCTTGAAATTTGCATTATTCACGTTATTCACGTGTTAATAGATTTTTAATCAATCTTTTGCTAGCATGTATGTTATCTGCACAATTGGACAATCGTTAAACATCAAGATCACCAGAGAAAAAAGGGTCGCCAGTCGTTGGTAATCCGACGATCCAATCATCTGCCGGTTATATAAAATATATGTAGAGAATATTTGGGTGTGGGAAAGACAAAGCAGACAGACAAAGTCTTAAAGGCAGAAAATAATGCGTACGTTGGAATGAGCAGGAGTCTGATATTTATAGGTCAGGAATTCTAATTGATTTAGAGAAGCAATCAATTAGATATCTTATGAAATTTTCCTTCCGATGAGTCCAGATATGTTGTCCCAAAAATATTTTCTCTTAGCTTTCCTTCCAATAAAAATCTTACACATCATCAATAAAAACATGTGCGAATATTTTCATTGATGAAATAGCTAAGAGACATGTTTTTGGAACAGCAGATATAAACTCTTATGGGATGGGAGATAATTAAGTGTGAATGCAATCTCCTAGATTTTCGTCATAATCTCAATTAATTTCCAGTATCATGCTGCTAATTATTAAGAGACTGGGATTGGGTTTCATTGTAGGAATTTGTATAACAATGTAATACAATATTTCTTGAAATATCTCTTTGGTTGTTCCAGAATATCAAATTGTCTTAGGGATTATGCAGGGTTTGTGGACAATTGACGAAGGGCTCTTGGTTAGTAGTTGAAATCTCCTCACCTTTATTGGTTTCGTTCGACAAGACATTAACGTGCGATGACCTGTTATCGTGATTTGGGATTTTGATCGTCATAGGAGGTTGGGGCGAGGCCCTGCAAGGCCTTTGTTGGGCCTCCTTCGCTGACGTGGAGACCTTACCAATTTTGGGTGGTAACAATATCTTTTTTTTTATATATTTTTGGTCATGTATATAGGGGTAGGCAAAAAGTCCGTCAACCCGACCAACCCGAGCCGACTCGGGTTGATTTGAGTCAGTTTTTGGACAAATTCGAATCGATTTTCGGGTTGGGTTTTACCTACTCAATTTTTTGACATTTGCCAAATCAAATTTTTACAATTCGAGTTCGAATTAGGTTGACAATCGATTGAACCCAACCCACGCTCACCCCTACCTGCCCTCACAACAAATATTTGCTTATCTCAAAGAAATATTTTGTTGCTGCCAGTCGATCGAGTTTGTCTCAATTCGTGCTCAATATTTTAAGATACAATTCTTGACAGCATCATATAGAAACAAAAAAAAACTACCTTATATCGGTTTAACTCCAAAATTCGGAATATTAAATACAACTGGAAGTAGTTTAAAATATTAAATGGCAGATTAATTTAATTTAATACTTATAAAATAAATAAATATTCTAAAACTAAAACGTAATTACAATAAATAATGCCTTTTCGGTCATTTCTTAGCATATGTTTGAACATGCTTAAATTATAATTTCAGCTGGTCAAACTGATCAAATATACATTTTATCTACACATTTCATAGGACTCACAACTTACAGTCCACTTTTTATCCACGCATTCACCACCAACTTATATTATAAGCACTTAAAAAAATAATTTCAACACTATAAATAGTAATTTTGCCAAATATGAAATGACGATGTTGACAATACCAACTTTTTTCCCCCCCTCTCTCTCTCGAACTAATAGCGATTTTATTGTTAGCAAATACTTTGCCGACTTCATTTATCTTCCGTACTAATATTAAACGATATGTAATTGTCTTTTCTTTTGTACTAGCTTTGAGGGACCCTTGATTTGCCATGTATGAGTGTAACATTTCATGAGTATAATTTATCCATACATATTACAAAAATAATATTACTCATATTATTTACACCGTGTCTTAGAAACACTTCCAATTAAAATTATGATTATGTGTCAATATTTTTTTTCTTGATCGGAATGATTATGTGTCAATATTTGATCGAGGGACTGAGAGGTGGAGACAAGAAATCTGGACCTGTCAATATTTTTTTTCTTGATCGGAATGATTATGTGTCAATATTTGATCGAGGGACTGAGAGGTGGAGACAAGAAATCTGGACCTGTCAAAAAAATTTTACCCAAATATCAAATAACACGACTCATCATTAGGGACATGGGTGGAGATAGGTCTGGGCCTCAATGTGCCCAGGCCAATCTGGAAGAAGTTGTAGAAGCTGCAGTTAATTAAAAAAGAAAAATAATCATGTCTATGGCCTAGTCTATTTTAAACTACGGCTCAACCCGTTGTCATATCTTAGCTCTGTCTCTGATTAGAGACTATTCTTTTCAAAGAAATAATTTTTAGTAACTATAGAAAATGATACGAACCTTTCATGAATTCTGATTACGACAAAACTAACATTTATGTATTTAAAATATTAATTAATTTGATTATCAGAGTGTAATAAACAGAATTCTATTATTATATCACTCACTTTTTATGTAAAGTATTCAACGGAAGATTTTTCATAATCACATGGCATGATACTTGTTCTTGTTTGTTCATCCTTTTCAACACTTTAAAGTGCATGTCTCTTTCAAATATCAATTTTCACTCGGGCCCACATAACATACCAATAACATGATAAATTTAATGTTGTTTTAAACAATTATTCAACTGATTTAACGTGAAAGGATGCTAACAAATCGAACATAATTTTTTCATACACAATTTGTGATTCTTGTGAATAAGTCAACAAAACGAAACAAAAGATAAATAAGTTTATTTTGATTCGATTTACTTTGTCTATGTGGAAAGTCACATTAAATTGAACAAAACTAAATACGATACAAAAAAATTTGTCATATAATTTTAAATTAAGACTAAATTATCTAGTTCAACACGTCATTTGCTTAGAAGTTAATTTGGCAAAGGTTTTACTATTGAATCCTTTATTTAATTTTTCTTGATTTCTTTTATATAATTGATATTAAAAAAATTGTGAACGCTAATCCAATACAAGTTGACAAAAATGCCCACTTTTATAGAATGCTATGCCCAAAAGAGTATCGATATTTTTTTTTTCTTTTTTTTATCAACACTCAGTTAGAATCGAGTAAATACGAATTTATAGTATCTATGACTAAGCTTAAAAACTTAAAGTTACTTTTAAGCATTTTTTTTAATTTTCAAATATATTTGACCATGTTATTTTTTGAGCATAATTCAAAATTTTCCAACAATTGGCAATCAACTTCTTGATTGTCGTATTGACTCTTGTCGCATGTTCATACGGTGATTGAATAAGAATAGAATAATTAATTTTTAAAAGTAACTTTTATTTTACTATCAAATAGTCAACTTACTTATTTTTAATTTTGATCAATTAAAATAATTTTTTATTTTAAAACTTACTTATATACTTATAAGTGAAACATGCTTCAAATAAACTTTATGTGCCTAGACTTCAAGCATAGTACGTCTTAAATAATTGTGTTTGTAAAGGTCAATCCCAAGGTTAGGTTTGTGGGAAATAATAATATATTTCCATTGGAATCTTAAAAATAAAATACATTTTCGTTTTATTATATAATTAGATAAATGAATACACATTTAAGACGAGTGGTTTTTGACGTTTTTAAGTATAAAAATCAAGTATCATGTCACCATTTTTTTTTTTTTTATAATTACAGTAATAATTATTGAATTTTCTAACAGTTATACCCGTAGTTATTTGGTTAAAAATATTAACTTTAAAATCTATGTCTATTAATTACTAAAGTGGACACAATTACACAAACAACATTATATATTATACCATGTTAGATGGGTTAATTATGCCAATGGTCATTGAAATTTCAAAATGGTTATTAAGTAAGGTAGACACGAAAGTTTTTAACGGTTACATTAATGGTCACTCGATTAAAAATATTAAGGTGATACCATATTTCTTCCCATTTTATCTGTTACTCTATTTTCCAAGTTCGTTTCCAATTTCTCCAATTGGCTTTGACATAAGATTCTCTATTACACAATATATTATATACTTCTATTAAAGAATCTATTAGATATTGTTTTAGGCTTTACAAATTAGTGTTTCCTCACATCATTTTTTTTTTAATTTATCCAATTTCCTCTAATTTAAGGTTCTACAACCCCAAAATAAATGAAAATAAAATTCAACTTATGAGCCTTTGTTGCTTTCAGATGCCACTATATGACACAATATATTATGAAGACTTTGTGGAATGAAGCTAATCCAAGTGATCGATTTTTGGGATGTGCAAACTTCGGGGTAAGATCACTCTAGTAAAAGGCTCCATGGTATTGACATAGTTCAAATTTTGAGGAGTGCATTAATTTTTCAATTAATTTAGGGAGCGAATCAAATTTTGTATATTTGTTTATCGAAAGCAATATCGTATGCTTTACTATTTTCGTGATCAATAGTTAAGATCATATTCGACTGTGATTTGGTTATTATTGCGCAATTTAATTTCTTGGCGCTTGTAATTACTTTGTTTAAATTGAGCCTCCAATATTACCTCGAACGAAGGAGTTAATATTTAATTTACTTAAAATGAACAAGCAGGTTGAAAACAAACATCATGAACAATAGATGCTTGAAAACGAAAGGCATCGGCTCGAAAAGAAAGTGCTGAGAGTCGAATGAAATTTTAAATTTGTAGTATTTGTGTTGATCGCACATGTCTCATATCTGGTTGTAAACGTGTGCAATTGAGGGCTATTTTGGTTTCTTGTTTTTAATTTTGTAGCTTTGTTGTGAGTAGAAAACTCTTATGTAATTTAAACTTTTGACCATTAGTAGAAAACTTCAGCAATATACTATTGTAAGAAAATTACTTCAAAGACCGTTTTGAGATTTTGCAACGATTAGCATAGTTAATCCAACTGACGTGAAGTAATATATAATATCATTTGTGTTCAAGTTGGCATTTAATGGTGCCACAAAAATTTAATGTTAATGTTTTAACTCAATGATTACTAGAATAACCGTTAAATTTTGTAGTAACTATTAATATAAGAGAATTATTTTAATGACTATTAGTCTAAACTTCATTTAACTATTGACGTAATTAATCCGACACCAACCCGTGTTGTAAATGTAAAACATGCATCCCTTTCTCTTGTGCTCACTTTTACTGCTACCATTTAAATCATCATTATGCTCTTCATTAATAAATCCAGATTGTATCTTTCTTATCCACTCTCCAGCATAGTCGGAAAAAGGAAACCAAGCTGATGATATAAATAATGACAATTACTGTATGTTATTTGGTTATGGTGGCACGTCCGCCTCAACGATTCACTTGCCTCACCAGCTTGCCCGTCTTGTTGGTCTCATGAGTACGCTTCTGACAGATAGACTGCAACAACTTAACTGTCGTCAAGTTAGCTAGGCAGGCGACCCATAGAATGACAGTTGCCACCAGTTATCGGGAATACGAAATATCCCTCATTAACTCATAATAATGAGGGAGATGAAAGGACACCCGTTATCAAACGAGGAAGATGAAAGGATGCCCTTATCAAATGAGGGAGATAAATGGACACCCATCATCAATAACTGCAGGCCATCCCTATAAATAGAGGTCAACCCCTCAGGTAAAAAGAGAACATACAATTCTTATACACTCTATATTGCTATTTAGCACAAATCCTGTAATCATATACTGATTATCACGCCAGAGTGGACACGAGGAAAAAAATCCCGCCACTTTTGCGGTCTCCCACCACGTCGCCGCCGTGCTCGAGAGGAGGAGAAAAATAATTTATCATCAATTGGCACCGTCTGCGAAAACGCACAAAAGTTATGGCTCGAACCGGAAGAGCTAGGAATATAACCGCCCCACCAGCCCCTGTCGGGGATGTAGGCACCGCGTCCAACGCCACCACTAATCACCCACAACCGACTTTGCCTCTGCACTCAACTTGCAAGACCGCAAGCTCGGTGTGGTGGCCTTAACTATTCTATTCCAATATCGAATCAGCATGCGTTTCTCGGCTACCACAAGGTCCCAACCTCTCGCCGGTGGGATCTTCATTACCGGGGGCTCTGCCTCAGGGTCCTAGCCATCCACCAATAGGGCCCTCACCGCTAGGGGCTCATCCCCAGACTTCTAACTTTCCAACAATGGAAACACCACCAACGGCAGCTCCACTGAAGGCTCCAGTTTCTTTAGCTCCACCTTCCGCACCCAACTTCCATTCATTGACATCTGGTCCAAATCTATACGGGGGGCAACCATCATGGATGCCCACGCCTACGCTGGTTGAGACACCAGTGTTAAGCCTGGAACAGAGATTAGAAGAAATTATGGGTCGCCAAATAGTTGATGTTGTGTCCAATAAAAGTAGTAGGCAACAATCCATTGTGTTGGAAGAAGACCCTTTTTCTCTAGAAGTGATGGCAGTCCCTTTGCCACGAGACTTCAAACAGTCAAAGATGGAGAAGTACGACGGATCTTCTGATCCTATCGATCACCTCAGGGCTTTTGTTGACTTGATGAGGTTGCAAGCCACCCTAGATGCAAATATGTGCAGGGCTTTTCCGCCAACGCTAGCGCGAGGGCGTGGACCGGTAGCCACTCTTCTCCCAAAATCGATCTGTACATTGACGTTTTTTCCAAGAGTTTTGCTGCCCACTTTTCCAGTAGCAAACGTGTTAAGAAAACTGCCATCAATCTGATACAATTGACACAGGACAAGGACGAACTGCTAAAAGATTTTATTGCCCGGTTCAATAGAGCAACGTTGGGAATCAAAGATCTGCAGATGTCTGCTGTAGTCACTGCCATGATGAGTGGAACTAGAAGTCGCCCTTTCAAGATTTCACTCTCCAAAACCCGCCGTATCGATGCATGAGTTACTCAATAGAGGAGATAAGTATGTGAGCGAAGAAGAAGCCTATCTCATTACCAAAAGTATGAAAGATCGAAGTGAATATGAGTCTAACAAAAGAAAGATTCAGGAAGAGCCCGAACCTCGAAATAATAGAGGCAAGCTCACCCAAGACGAGTCAACATCGCCCAAGCCGAGGCAAGTCAACCAGGCAAGCTCACCCAGAGAGCCGAGATAAAAAAAATTTTAGGCGAGGTCACTCGAAGCGGGCGAGCTCACTAAAAAAATTTTTTTTTTTGCGATGAGCAGTAACCACTATTTAAAAATCAAGGTGATAGCCACCATTGAAAAATACGGCGTGAGCCTATATTTAAAAATCAAGGCGATGAACCTATATTTAAAAATCAAGTCGATGAACTTTTCTTTAAAAATTAAGGCGATGAGCCTCTGTCTGAAAGTTAAGGCGATGAGCCTTTGTCAGAAAAACAAAGCGATGAGCCTATGTTTAAAAATCAGGGCAATGAGCCTCTGTCAAAAAAACAAGGCGCGATGTGCCTGTGTTTAAAAATCAAGGCGATGAGCCTTTATCAGAAAAACGAGGCGATAAGCTTCTGTCTGAAAAAGTTAGAGAATAGCAAGTGCAGTAGATTATTTCTACTTCCTATTGACAACAGTTTATGGAAAGTAGAGGGGCTTATGATGATATAAATAATGACAATTACTATATGTTATTTGGTTATGGTGGCACGCCCGCGTCAACGATTCACGTGCCTCACCAGCTTGCCCACCTTGTTGGTCTCATGAGTACGCTTCAGACAGATAGACTGCAATAACCCAACTGTCGTCAGGTTAGCTAGGTAGGCGACCCATGGAATGACAGTTGCCACCAGTTATCGGGAATACGAAACATCCTTCATTAACTCATAATAATGAGGGAGATGAAAGGACACCCGTTATCAAACGAGGAAGATGAAAGGATACCCTTATCAAATGAGGGAGATGAAGGGACACCCATCATCAATAACTGTAGGCCATCCCTATAAATAGAGGCCAATCCCTCAGGTAAAAAGAGAACACACAATTCTTATACACTCTATATTGCTATTTAGCACAAATACTGTAATCATATACTGATTATCACACCGGAGTGGACACGGAAGAAAAAAGCCCCGCCACCTTTTGCAAGTCTCCACCACTGTCGCCGCCGTGCTCAGAGGAGGAGAAAAATCATTTATCATAACAAGCTTAAGGATTTTTTAGACAACAAAACCTGACACACTAAATACTATAAATTGCCCAGTGATGAAATTATTATCATTATGAAATATTTCAAAAATTTTAACTGATTGCTTTTGTTACGTTTCAGTCACACATAGCACTTCATGTGAACCAGTCAAAACTGCCAACGTAGAAGTAATGACAAAATCATCGAGGTTGTTCCCTTATTCCGAGGAGATGTGAGAAGAGGCGCTTGAAAGGACAAAGTGGTTAAGACCGACCCTGCTTACGTATTGGGCAAACCTCCCCTAACACTTTGTGAATCAAACATGATAAGACTGATAAAACAACTTGTCAATACTACTTATCACGGTCCTAGGCCCTTAGTATGCGGCTTTAAAGGATTTCTTCATTAAACCTAGAATGTAAAAATTTGAGCATGATAAAGGGTTTTCTGGGATTGCACCACTTATCGCTCATCCAGAACACCTGGTCAATTGACTTTGACATATAAATGCCAAAGTCATATCTACAAGATGGGAATAATGAATCTCCGAATAGCAAAACCCATATCAAACAAAAGTTATCTACATTGATTAACTTAAGTGTTCTTAAAATCATTTAGGGAATATGTGGTTAGAGTCCATCAAAACACTTCTTCGATCATAATGTGTCTCTCCTACACTCAAATTCCTTTCTTTCTTATACTCTGATTTACCCTTGAGATCTACAATTTGATGTGACCGTCCAAATGTATTAGTAAAATACATGTAGACAAAATAAACAACAACTATTTTTGGAGGTTAGACTTCACTTCTCCCACCTTATTTCGGTGTTCCGGTTACAATGGTAATATAACAATTGCCAACTAACACAAAAACACATGGACAGTACAAGTGTGTCCTATCCTATATCTTTCTATACTAACAAGCCTTAAAGGGCTGTACTAATCACCTAGCGTTGACGAAAACCACGTTATTTTGCTGACTTTTTTTTATTTTTTTTTGCATTTGATATCCAATTAAACACAGATTTGCTTAAATTATAATTTTAGTAGGTCAAGTTGATCAAATATACTTTTTATCTATATATTTTATAGGACACAATTTACAATTCACTTTTTATCCACATTCACTAACAACTTATAATTTCAACACTTAAAAAATAATTTTAACACTACCAAACATGCACTTATTGTGTTGTTACGAGGATTTTTTGTGAGCGAACGCTATTCTCCATCTCTTTCTATCTCTTCTCCATCTCTATCACTTAAAAAATAATTTCAACACTACCAAACATGTACTGATTATGTTGTTACGAGGATTTTTTGTGAGCGTACGCTATTCTCCATCTCTTTCTATCTCTTCAATGCATCTAATTTGTCCCTTTCTCTCTCCTTGTATTTTGTCTCCACTTTCTCTTCATGCGATCTCTATACTCATTTTATTTGAGTTTTAAAAATTTGAAGTCAAAATCAATAATTAACTTTAACTACACATTTTTATATATCTTCAACTTTTCAATAACACATTTCATCAAATTTTTTTTTTTTTTTTTAATTTTTTTGTCAAACATCGCTTCAAATATTGAAAAAGAACACATGGCGGATAGCCCTTCTGTTAAAGGAATGAATCAAGTACTTTTACTTTCTTCATAGCATCTCTCCGGTTTTTCTAATTTTACATTTTCAGTGTTTTTTTTTTTTTTTTTTCTGGTTAACTTGGATAACAGTTAACAAAATTATTTTTAGACTTTTTAAAGTAGTTTTGTGTGTTATTGTTTTGGTGTTTCCAAGTAAAATAAAGAACTTGATCAGTGAAAAATTAAAAAAAATAAATAAATCCTTTTTAACTGCTGAATTTATATTATTTTCTCTTATTATGTAGCCAAAATCCTAGCCCTCAAAATTGGGGAAATGGGTCAAATATTAAATGGTCAAGGAAAAGAAATTACAAAAATGATACATGCGCTACCAATAAGTATATAGAATGGTGGTATAAGATTCACAAGAACAATAATTATAGTCTTCTCGTCACGTAACATCACCACATTAAAAAGTAACGAAATTTTTATAACTTTTAAAAGTAGCGAATGTGGTGATGATGCATGCGCAATGAAACACCATAATTAATGTCCACTGTGGGTGCAAGTAGATATTTGAAAGTTACTTTTTAAAGATCTAAGATAAAATATAGTCATAATTATTGCTTGTGATTACAATTTGTTTATTTTGAAGCACAAAAAGTAGTGTGTCCATTTACTTATAAACACACCCAAAAGTGTAAACACAGAAATTCCATGTTACAGTAGTTAAAGGAGCCATGTAACAAACTAGTTCATCCACATTTTTAGATAAAGAGCACACAAAATTCCCTAGCATTAGATTTCTAATTGCTTTGATTTCTCTATTTAGGGAAAGTTCATAAGAAAAATGTGCTCTTCACTTAGATATTTCACAAAACAAAAATACCAATGATGATCGATAAGAAAGATGTAAACAATAAGATATCTACACACAACACACTTAGATATTTCACAAAACGTTACGATGTGACAGATTGCTCGAAACTATGACACTAGACCTATAAATCACATTCCTCATGACTCTACTGCAAACGTCATATTAATTTCAAAATGGCTTCAAAAATATTAATATACTATCACAAATAACTCAATAATTATTGTTATATCACACAACTCAGTCAAATTTAACGAGAAAAAGAAAACTAAAATCAAACTCAATAAACTATATACTACCCTGCTCAAACTTTTACTACTGTGACTATATAATCCCTAAATTATTATTATGCACTCGATCAAAGAGCATACGAAGACAGAACATGTGACTCGAAGTAAGGTATCCATGAATAATTCAAGTAAGGGTCAGCGATCGGTGTGCCACTAAATCGAACTAATTCGATCAACTTGGTCTCTGCATTGCACTTAAATATAGTTTCACCTATCTTGAAAAACACAATCGATGGATTCCATGGGATCAAAGCTATCAAAATCAAATCGGTGCGATAGTCAACAAGCCTTGCCCGCACCTTTCTGATAATTAAGTAGTCATTGTTAAGAGAATTTGAAGTCAGTTCATGCATTAGGATCCACTCTTCCTTAGGTATGTTGCAAGACCGTTTGTAGCCTTGATCAGACTTAGGAAGCATCCAAATTTTCAAATTTCTTCCATATGTTTGACCACACCATAATATGTCATCACTCGTCCTTGAACAAATATTGTAACTGATGAATGGTTGAGTAACTGGGTATTGAATAATTTGAAGATGGTTCTTTCCTTCAAGATCATTTGGGTTATATAAGGTCACGAATCTATTCGGAAAATGCCAGTGAAATACGCCATTAATAACAAGCGGAGCATCGGATGACATCGTACAAAGTTTACCTGTTGCGATAAGTATTGATTCTACCCACTTGCCCTTCTTGGAAGAGTAGGTTTCGATCTTCATTTTGTTGTCTACCGCACGACAAGTAGGTATGAAAGCCCGCACAACTTTGTAATTTGCCACGAGTTTGGTTGTATTTTCTTCACATATCATTCCAACTGATGCATGCGAACATTTATTCTTAGGTGGTGGCAGTGACACGCTCTTTCTAGTCAAAGGATTGACTACGTAGTAAGTCGCAGGGTGGAGGCCACAAAGAATGAGACCATTAGACGAACAAATAAAGTAACCAAGAAAACTTGGGATGTACGTGTACCCTATTTGTTTACCTAAAAGAGGTAGGACTCTTATTGGAGGTCTGTAATTGGTAAGTGAGTACTTTTGTGCAGTCTGGAAGAAACCCAACAATTGATTAGAGGACCCTTTTCTTTCCTCGGCATAAGAACGAAGAAAGATACAATTATGAATGATTTTATTCCATCTCTTCGATACGTACCTAAAATTGATTACATCTTGTGAAGGCAATCGAACTAATACATCAATCAACACATCCTCGGGTAAATCCATATTTCTCCCCCAGATGTCTCAGCAATTGGAATTAGAATAGTATCAATATGAATTTAGAGACTACAATTTATAGACATAGTAAATCTGATTCATGGATATCTCTCCAAATATGAGAGGATAATTTATAACTGATTTTCTGTCGAATTAGGTTTTAAGAATCCGTTTCAAATCGTGAAACTGCCGCATCAAAAATTGGGCCTCACCACATCAAATATAACACGTGAAATAGGTTAAGGCTATTGTTGTGTCATATAAAACACTCAAAATATCGCTTATTGTTATGAAATTAGAAAAGTAGATAGAAAAAGCGAAGAAAATAAAGAGAGTTAAAACTCAAGTCTGTAAATTTATTATAACAGTGACCCTTATTTATAGGGTTCCAAAAAGAAGCTTCTGGCCTTATTAGAATATACTTTTCCTACGGAGTAAGTAGATAACTACATAGATATCTGATACAACTAAATTGTCATTCATCATTATCTATAATTTTACAACACTCTCACTTGAATGACTTATTACACAATAACTGCTTCGTTGTTTGGCAAAAACCCAATGGGACAAAAATATCAATAGAAAGAAAAAAATTATCAAAAATTTGGAGTAATCAAATGCTGCATCATTAAAACATTGTCGGAAAAATCCAATTGGGACAAAATTTGAGCGAAGGAAAAAGAGTACAGCTACTCTCACTTATTTCAATCAATAAAAAAAAACTTGTATCAAGCTGTATATATCTTGTGCGTCAATGTCTTCAATGTCATTATCTTCTTAAAATTTGTATAAAACAATTCTGGTGAAATGTGCTCCATGTTATAACCTCCAAGCAATATCATCTTCATACACTAACTCTGATTGACTGTAGTCAACATGATGGTCTGATACAATTATATTAAAAACAGATCTTGTTGTTGTTCCCTTCAGGGGTCTTAACACACGAGAGTATAACCATAGGGTTATGATGAGGGTAAATGTTTTGTATATTATAGACATCCATAACTATAACATTTATATCACTTTCAATTGGATGTCATTTACAGAAAGAATATGCCTCGTTAAAATCTTACTAGAAAAAAATCCGGTGGGCAAAAATCCTAGTGAAAGAAAAAGAGTACATAATTATTTTAATACGCCATTAAAGTTGTCTCATTAAAAATCTTGCCAGGAAAACTCAATGGGACAAAACATTGGTCAAGAAAAAGAGTACAACGCGTATTTACTCCCCCTCATCATAATATCACTTTAGGTCTGTACTTTGATCGATTAAGTTCTCAAAATTTGAACTATATGCTTCAGGCATATTAAATCCTCCAGTGATTTATATACATATTTTTATTAGTCATGCCAGATGAGTTGGTTATAACAATATTCATTATATGCATATATGTCATGCATTGACAGAATAACAAGATATCAACTTAGGATTGTTTTACATAAGCCTTTGCGAAATTCATAATGTTAAAAGTCGTGCATTATATGTTACGACTTCATTTTTCCATTTCCTTTTCGGATAAATATACACCTTTAGGTGCTCCGATTATAGGTCCAGAAACTTCAGGTTTCTCTAGTTAGTTCAATTCACTTGGATTGTATCCTTATATTTGGTCAATTAATTCTTTGACAGATTTCTTTCAATATCATCGCTACATTTTATAATATGAAGGGCTTCATTGTGTACAACAATGTTGTCAACAACATTTATTTTTGAATCCATTTTTTTCTTATAACGACATAACTTAACAAGATCTTTTCGTTTTATTATTTCAACTAGCTGAACCTCATCTGGGGTTTTTATAATTAGTTATGTCTATATACACATATACACCTCCTCAATAGGACAATCTTTATAATTGGTTCCATTTTTTATTTGAGAATTTTTTGGAATCAAATGTCACAACGCTTTAGGTGTGTCATTAATTTACCCGATATAATGTTAGTGGATTGTCCTTCAAGGACGCTAATATAAATTGGAGCATTTAGAGCTGATATATTAGATTTGATTTAATCTTTTTGGTCAGTAAATGCATCTGTCAATTGTATAACTTACAAATGAGTTATTTGTCGAACTTCTGGTTCATATTGTCTTGTGCAAGGATCTAGAAAATATAATATACTGCATTTTCATGTATTCTTTCCAGCTACTTAATTTCTCTCCCCTATTGTTGAGAAAATTGTCTTATTAAAATGACATTCGAAAAACCATATTATAAAACATCACCCGTGAGGACTTAAGATATTTTATAATATTCCATACTAAACATGTATTCTCAACATTTTTCAAAGCACATCTCAGTGCACTATGGTTGGACCGATTGTACATATATTGCACTATAAAAAATCATTAGATGGATAATATTAGGCTCTGACCATAAGCCAACTATAGCGGGGTAACTTTGATGTTGACATGATGCGTATAAGTGTTTATGCATATAAAATAGCATTCCCTAGACAAAAATGGGAAGCGCTTTGTTCTCAATAGTAATAGTTTAGAATTTAATTGGAGGCGTTGAAAAACAATAATGCTAAACTATTTAACATCATCTCAACTAATATTTATTAAAAGTTTGAGATTTAGACTCACTAGTATTGACAAGACACATCACCGTCTTTGTTGTATAATCTGAAAATTATGCTTATAATTTAAAATTTGAGTAAGTAATCACGCAAACTTCAAGTTGCGAATAATAACATCATACAATCATCTAGTAGATGTATCTATTATATACAAATAATATATAGATGGTCAACATGGAGGGTGATGGGGCCCCATAAATCACCTTAAATAATTTTCAGAAATGCAGAGAATTCAGTCCCGATTTTACCTAGTGAAGGTCTACTAGTTTATATACAATGAGAACAAGCATTACGTGAGAATTCATTATATTGAAAATCTTCTGGTTTCCAATAGATATTCTCATTAATAATTCACATCATATTGATCCGGGATAGTCTAACCGGTAATGCCAATCAATAAAATTTTAGGACATTGAACTGCTGGTTCAACATAGTATTTGTTTAATTGTACCAATATTTGTGTAGTACAAATTAAAAAAAAATGAATAACATATTATTTGTTTCATCATTTTTGTCTTTTTCTTTCAGTATTCATGATGCATGTATGTACAATAGGTACGTTACTATTATTGCCATATCTGAAATATAGATGATCTAAACAACATGTCAAAAAATAAAATTTTTAGGACATTGAACTTCTGGTTCAACATAATACTTGTTTAATTATACCAATATTTGTGTAGTACAAATTAAAAGAAATGAATAACATAATATTTATTCAAAAATATATTTTTCAAAAACAACACAATATCTCCAAGAGTATTGGTATATATAAAAAAAGAATGTTTTTTCGAGAACATTAACCAAATATTCTTCTAGAATAATGATGTATTTAAATTTGTACATTCTAATAGAAAATATCACAATATTCTATTAGAACATTAATTTATACAGTAAAGTTGCGATTCTAACGAAAAAAAACAAAACAATATTCTTCTAAATTATTGATTTGTACAAATTTAATGCTTTTTCAAGAGTAATAATATAATACTCGTTTAATTAAATTGTGCTTCTCCATGAACAGTAACACAATATTTTTCTAAAATATTCTATATTTTTTGTTTTTTCAGGAAAAACAATATCATTTTCTTTTACAATATTAATATTCATAAAGTTATACTTCTTCATGAGTATTAATAAAATATTTGTATAAATATTAATATACAAATAATTGTTCTTCTTCATGATGAACTCAATATTAGAAAATATTGATATGTATAAATTTTATGCTTCTACGGAATAATAAAATAATATTTCTATAAAATATTAAAATGCTCACCGGGAGCAATAATTTAATATTAAATCTTTACATAATTATGCTATTCAAGAGCAAGTAATATTCTACTGGAATATTAATATAATGTTGTGTTACTTCAAGAGCAACAAAAAATTGTTATTTAGGAATATTGGATTAGGTAAGAATTTACTCATCAAGAGCAAAAAATAATAAATGTTTAGATCTTATTCAATTATGCTCTTCGATAGCAAGTTATATTATGTCAGAATATTAATATAACGTTGTGCTTTTTTAGGAGCGACAACAAATTATTTTAAAGTATGAAACTTTATAAAAATTTGCTTTTCAGAAACAAATAATTTAACATTAAATTACATAAAATTATGCTCTTCGGGAGCAAGTCATATTCTGCCAGAATATGAATATAACGTTGTGCTTCTTCAGGAGCAACAATAAATTATTTTAAAATATTAAACTTTATAAAAATTTGTTCTTCAAACACAAATAGTTTAATATTAAATTACATAAATTATGCTCTTCGAGAGTAAGTCATATTCTGCCAGAATATGAATATAACGTTAACGGGAGCAACAATAAATTATTTTAAAATATTAAACTTTATAAAAATTTGTTCTTCAAACACAAATAGTTTAATATTAAATTACATAAATTATGCTCTTCGAGAGTAAGTCATATTCTGCCAGAATATGAATATAACGTTGTGCTTCTTCATGAGCAACAACAAATTATTTTAAAATAACTTTACTCCAAAGTAAAGATTTTGATCTTCAAGAACAATATTATAATATTCTTATAGAATGTTAGATCTTATAAAATTAGGTTGGAAAGCAATTAATATTCTATTAGAATATTAATATAATATAAGATTGTGCTACTTCTGGAGCAACAAAATATTCTTATATAATATTTATATGATATTTATACATTAGGTTGTGAAATATAAAACAACATTCTTCTGGAATATTAAATTATAATCATGGACAAATAACATTCTTTTAGAATATTAATATAGTATTGTACTCTTTGGGAGCATTAACATATTTATCAAACTTAGACTTGTACAAAGTTAATCTTCAAGACTAACATAATATATTCTTATAAGATATTAAATTTATAAAATTACGCTCTTCGAGATTAACAAAACATTCTTCTAGAATATTTATATGTCTAGGTATTGAAATACAACTTAATATTCTTCTGGAATATTAATATAATTATAAAATCATATTTTTCGTGAAAAGTATAATTGAAAAACAAATGTAGTTCAAGAATTTATAATTTCTCATAATAATTACAGTTGAACATATATTAATGAAATATAATATAGAAGTAATATAGATCATAATGTGAAAACAATTAATCAAATATCCAAAGCAATTCTACAAGCAAGCAAAAAAATTCATGCCATAATTTACACGATGTTTCGTAATAGCATGCAATATTTTAATAATAAACAGTTAAAAATAATGATAGTCTAAAGGATGTTGAAGTGGCAAACCATAAGAGGTAGATGGATCCATTCTTTTAGCCCCAAGAATGTTTATACGTCTTTAAGACTTAATGGAGTTAAGATTTTTGTTCTTTTGAGATCCAGAAAAACAATCACTATTTCTTTAAGAAAGAATAAGATGTACTAGATAATAACTTATTTGATTTAACTACGGTCTAGAAAAGAAAGTTAGAGAATCGTGCTCATAACGTGTTATGAAACTAGAAAAGTAGAAAGAAAAAGAAAAGAGAATAGAGAGGATAAAAACTAAGTCTGAAAATTTATTATTACAGTGACTCTTATTTATAGGGTTCCAAAGAGAGCTATAATCTTATTAGAATATACTCTTCCTGGAGTAAATAGATAATTACATGACATCTAGATACAACTAAATAAATATTTCATCATTATCTATAATTTTACAACAATATATATATATATATATATATATATATATATATATATATATATATATATATGTAAAATTAAGACTCATTATTTTATTGATTTAAATAGTTAAAACTATTATATATAAATGTAAGGAGGTCTCAACAGTTGAGGGGGTGTATTCAAATTTGGACTTTTAAGTACTTTTAAAGATTTAAAAGTTTAAGATTATTAAATGTAGACTTTAAAGACTCTCTAATAGTCTCATCGGATTAATAATAGGTGACTTGTTTTAAATTAGGTCAAAACACTTTTTAAAATTACCATTAAATTATACTACTTAGGCCATATTTTAATTAATTTCGTAATTACCCATGTGATCCATATTAATTAGAATTAGATCTGATTTAAACTTCAACGTAGTAACGCACGTGGCCACAATCTTCTCCTGCGCCTCCTGCAGTCTATTGCATCTCGTCGCCGGCGTTTCACGACTCTCCACCAACCACCCAAACTTTTTTCCATTGTTTTCATGAGTGATAATAGTGGATTTACAGTTTTTACTCTTGTTCTTCCCAATTTTATAAAAGATAAAGTTTTAAATTTTAACAGCCTACTATTGTTACCAGATAATAACAGTGATTCTGATAAGTATTGGGCAATCCCTGGATTGAAATTTTTTTAAAAACAATTGCTTATTGAATGTTATTTTGTAGGTGGATTCAGTTTTTATGAATTGTTTCTTTTATTTTTCTTGAATTAAGTTGTTTTTGTTGGAATTTTTTTTTTTTTATATATAGGAAAACAATTGTTTTGTAATTATTTTTTGGTCAAATAATAGAAAACAACATTTGTTTCACATATATCAACATTTTTATATGCTTCGAATGTTAGTGTCACACATTCATGTGTGTTGTTTGATACTGTATCGTAGAAAACAATATCACAAATAGTATCTCGCAGTACAATATCACAATCAAAATAGTATTTCAGCATCTTAATATAACAATGTCATAGATAAAAATATCTTAATATTTCAATATTAGAAGCAAATTATTATAATGATATAACAAGCACATTAGTATCAGTATCTTTGTAAATAAGGACAATATTACATACACTTAAAATAAAAAATTCAAACCCAACAAAAGAATAATATCATAATAAAATTATCTTAATAAAACAGTATCAGAAGCACATTTGTATCAATATCATAATAACATTATTGTGTGGTTAAAGATAACAAACAAGTTAAACAAATGTAACAATATTATAAGCACATGCTTAGGTGAGCACAAATGATATGTTATAACAAAAAATCCATAACACAATATCTAAATAAAATAATATCATAAATAAAAGTATCTTAATATATCAGTATCATACATACATGACAGTATCTTAATAAAACAGTATCACATACACAAACTACAATTCAATAGAATAACATTATATTGATTGAAACAATATCAAGTATTTTGAATGAAAACTGTATCAATGATCTTGTACAACTAATGGAACATTTTGAAACGGTATCATTATTTCAACCATAAAATATTTAATTTTGTATGTGTATTTGTTTGGTGGAGTTTAAAATTAGTTCTTTTTAGGAGATTTTAAAAAAAAAATTGGTAAAATGTGTGGTTGAAAAGTTGATAAAATTTGTGGGTCCCATGAAATATGTGATTGAAAATGTGTTTGAGAAAAAAAGAGTTTAAAATAAACCTGGCCAAACATGATGTACAATATTAAAATAAAATAGTATGAAGCATTTTTTATATAACAATATCCTAATAAAAACAATACCATAGAAAATCGTATATAATAAAACAGTATCGTGTTTGAATTAGTGCTTTTTGCAATTGTAATGGCATATTGGTCTTTTAGCACTGAATATGATTTTAATAGAATTAAGTTTGGACCATATGACTTCGAAGTCCACGAGCACACCTGCCCTAAATTTTTCCATAATTACAATTAGATGAAATAGTAAAGAGTAAAGGGCATACATGCAACTTAGCATTTAGGATGTCTATAACATATACTTATTTGATCGATGTCATATTTTGTGCTCAATGTCAAATTGGACAAAATTTATTGACCACGGAATCATTGCGAGTAGTGGCAAAGTCAGACATCTTTTATTGAAGAGTAAAAATAATAGATGCAAATATTTTTAAAAATAACACAACATTAATGAAAATAAGTCAATATATTACTACAATTGTAGCCTACGTGTTTTCATACTTTGAAAACGTTGTATAATTACATCATTATCAATATTGTCAAATACATCGTTCTTAATACACGCCGCCAAACTATCACTCAACAATTTATCTCTCATTTGATTAGGCAATCGATTCTTAACAATCTTCATTGCAGAATCTATTGTAAGTAGCAAATAGAAGAATAAATGTCAATGTCACAAGCATGTAAACTAATGGGAACACTCTTTTTTTTTTGTCACAACCAACTTTTCTTCAAGATCACTAAGGCCTCGTAACCCTTCAAAATCTCTATGAGTGCGCATATCAATAATATATATATATTTGAATTTTGTCATCAAGTGCCAAGATCTCTACTGGTTTAAAATTTTTGGGATAATACTCGCACAATTGAATTAATTTGTCTTTGTCAAAAGCAGAAAATGAATTATCTAGACACAAGCATGCAACACAAATAAGTAAGTTGCTATTTACCTTGGGGAAACGATATTTCAACTCTTTAAGTTGTATATCAATGACGGCATAAAAGAAGTCCACACAAAAAGTGATGTAGAGTTGTTATTTCTTGAGTGTTACGTCGTGAATGACCTAGAGGTATAAACATATCCTCCATGTTGAGAACATCAATTTTGTACATTTTGCAAAAATAAGAAATTGTTCTAAAAAATGATTCTCATACATTATCCCCCGTTACTTGGAGTCATTCTTGACATATTTTCTATAATCTCATGTCATTGACAATATCTTGATCTTTCTTTGTAATACTTTCGACAATTTATTTGAAATACTCAATACCTTTTTCATGAGATGTAGACTGTATGCAAAATCAAATGCCAGCATTGATCCCAACAAAATACACACTTCACCTCTTTTTCCACAACTAGTATCATCAATGGCAATCATCTCTACTTCATCAACTGTAGTTGAAACACATAAGAATCAAGTTAAATAAAGAACTATAATGAGTGGTCCAACGAGTATCACCAGCGCGCTTAAGAGTAGCTTCTTGATTAAGGTCCTGTCCACTTGGGATTTTACCGAGATTCAGCGATTGAACAACTTCAAGCCTATTTTTCTCTCTCGAAAAAGATCACACCGCTTAGCCGATCCTCCAACAACATTCACCACTTTAGTAACTAAAGTAAATAATGTTTCAATATTTGGATGATTATTTTTCAAAGCTACAAGAGCGAGTTGAAGTTGATGAGCAAAATAATGAATGTAGAAAGCACTCGGGTTCTCTTTCAAAATAAGTGCTTTAAGGACATTATACTTACCATATTGCTTGCCCCATCATAACTTTGACCTTTTAAACTGGATATACTTAAGTTAAATTTAGAGAACAAGCGATCAACAGTGGTACTTGACACACATTCAACACCAACAAAACCTTCCATTACTTGACCCTTCTTATTCACATAACGCAAAACAATTGATGTTTGATCTTTCACTGAAGCGTCACGAGATTCATCAACAATAATATACAAGAACCCATCACCAATACCCATCATAATAACATCAAGTGAGCACTTACAATATTCTTTTGAATACTGCCATGTGATGATAATTGGAGATTTTCATAAGCATTCTTCAAAGAAGTAGTCTTAATCTCATCATTATGATATCACAATCACTATAATAATTCAAGAAATTTCTCTTAATTTCTTGAATATTTAGATTCGTCATGTCCACGAAATAAGAACCCTTATCGTAGAAGCAATTAAACACAATCAATTAACGCATTTAGACAACTCTGATACTAATCTTTTTTTTTTCGACTTCTTGAAGAGAGTAGCCAGTCTCAATATTTTTGTTTCAGATTCACAAAAACCTCATACCGAATATGAGTTCGAAGTCTTCATTTCTTTTTCCTTACATTATATCTAACACATCTTCTAAATCTAGACGAAGTTTTAGACAATGTCTACTTTTTTCTTTACCACATCAGCTTGACATAGTCCGTACTAGACTACAACAAGAAGAATATTTTTATACATTATTTATTTTTTTCATTTTTTTTAAAAGTCCATTGAAACAATGGATATGCTCTTAGACATTAATATGGAGTACTCCATGGATGGAAAGATATTATGTCTCCGTCTTGCCCCACCTCAAATGAAGTGAAAATTCAAGTCATGTTAGGTGATTGAAGCGGGGACGGGGATATAGTTCTGACTTTGAATCTTTTATATTTTATTTTTATATTATTAAATTTAAATTGAATCTAAAAATAATAATATAAAATATAATTAATTAATTAAATAAAAAAATAAATTAAAATATTTTAATCTATATTCCACCTCCAAAAATTCTCAACAAGGATGTGGAGGGATCGTCCAGCCCCGCCTCAACTTGTTGCCATCCGTATCTACATATGTAGCATACTACGAAAGGTTTGCACTCTCTGTACGTAATATAATAGGGGTTGATTCTAACAGTCTTCATTCTTTTAACTTTGTAACAATATCATCCTCATTCAATTTTATTCACAGATATCGTCTCCATTTTTTCATAAAAATTGTGTTATCAAGTTTCAAAACTTCTAATTATATTCATCAAAAAAACTTTAGGAGTCTCTATATATTTCGTATAGTAAAATCAAAGAATAGACACGATATCTACGAATAAAATTAAATAGAGATAATATTATTATAAAACTGAAAATAGAAATGTTAAGTGTAATTAACCTATAACAAAATATATTTTGTTATAAACGTGCAACCCGATGAATTCGTCAGTTTTGCTTAATATTTTAAAAAGCGTAAAGTGTAGTTCGACTTGAAAGTTGAGGTTAAAGTGTTCTGGGGCTAGACGAGTTGTAGGCGAAAGGATATAATTAGAAGAAAGGCAATGCGTGGTAGACTAGGAGGATTTTCCGTGGTTTAGCTCATCCAAAATTTCCATAACAACATGACAATTGTATTCATCGAGATTACCGTAAAGCTCAAAATCACCCTTAAAAAAATAGTTATTAATACTAAATCAGAGCCGTAATGCTATCCAAAGAGAATTTGATTCGCAGAAGAAAGGAGGAGGAGGAACAATGGTGGGACCGGGTCGGCCACAGTTCGTGCTGTTCGGGTCATCCATTGTGCAAATATCCTACAAAATCGGAGGATGGGGTGCTATCCTCGCTGACCTCTACGCTCGTAAGGTACTAATCGTCTAAATTTCATTCATCATGTTCATTGCTTCAGTGATAGATCGGGACTAACAGTACAGTAGATCCCTCCAACCAAGATTATATAATTTATGCCAGTTTTAAGGGGGACTTCTATAATTTCAAGTAATTTTAAGAGTGAATTCTACCAAAGTAATTGGACTTAGTGGAACCCTTATTGAAAAATATGGAAATGTATAGGCCATATCAAAATTGTGTGGCTTTTAAAATTATTTAATGATATGTTAAGTGTAAATACTGCTAGATGAATGGAACAAGAGTGTTGTAATCCCTGTATAAGATAAATGAGATATTCACTACAGTACAAACTATAGAGATAACACTACTAAATTATGAGAAATGATGATTGAGCATAAATTTATATATAATTAAAAGGTCTTAGAGAATGAGTTTGATTTTATGTAGGGAGATCCGATATGGAAATAATGTACTTATTTGACAATTGATAAAAAGTATAGAGAAAAGAAGTAGACTATTGTTGTTACTGAATTAAAAGCAGACAGTTCTTACAAAAGTGTCTTGGTGGGTAGAAAAAATAACATTTACATACATCATTGTTAAAATATGCATGAGGATGAAATAATGGGGATAAGATTTAGCATATGTTGTAGTAATAGAATTTACCATTAGAATAGGCTTGTGTCAAGGTTATGCTCCAACTCCTTATCTTCTTCCTTCAGTCACCAATAAGCGTACCGAAATTATTGAATACAAGTAATTTTAGTGTATGCTATTTGCCATCTAGTCAACGAGACTAAGAGGGAGGTAGGTCATCAATGAAATTTTGGAATTGTACTTGAGAATCTAAAGGCTTTAAATTAAGTGTTTGTTTGGTAGAGTTTAAAAGTAGTTTTTTTTGAGAGATTTTGAAAAAGGTTGGTGAGGTGGGCGGTTGAAAAGTTGATAAAAATTGTAGGTCCCATGAAATATGTGGATGAAAATGAGTTTGAGAAAAAAAGAATTTAAAAAAAACTCTTTCAAACATGATCTAATTAGTACTAAGACAACACATGAAATGGCCTTTTTTTAGTCAAGGTAGAGATAAGGATAATGGTGGAATTGAAACAGAGGATCACTTTGTGTAAACAACCATTATTATAGGTTTTATGTTTGGTTATTACACATAACAAGGACTTGAGAGAATGAAATGCATAAGACTATAGTGGGTTGTACGAAATGGAGAAAGACTTAGAGGATTATCAGTTTTCGAAAGATACACACTAAGTTAAAAATTAAGTTTTTCTATATCAATCCTCTATTGGTGATAGTTTTCGATCAATCTAAATGGTGAAAAAAATTCATTTAATTGATCCTGAATTTATTGAGAAAAAGGCTTAGCTTTTTTGCAATGTTTGTTGCTTATATAGTTGTAGTTGGATGTTCTTATAGAGGGGTAATGTAACTTCTTAAACATATGAATGACAATTTATTTGTAAATTTTCATATTTGATGGTTTGACTGTTCATATGTCACTTCATAACTTCTGATGTTATTTTTACATTTCTGCTTCAATAAAGATATATCCAATTAAAGTTGGTTTCCATGGAAATTGATATAGGCGGATATAGTATTGCGAGGATATTCTGGTTGGAACTCAAGACTTGCTCTTCAAGTTTTGGATCAGGTTTTTCCAAAGGTATCCTATGTTTGGTAATGCTTATAGTGAAGTTCAAATATAGCTTGAGTGTCGTGAATTATTCATTCAACTTGAAACTATATGCATCTTGCTAATAATTTGACAAAAAATAGCTTAATTACAAAAATTACTTTTACTCCAAAAAATTAACTCTATTCCGAGTTCCGAAGGCAATATTAAATTGTTTTTCTTTCATTGGAATTAATATGTAATTATGTCTACGCCGAACTGTCCTATCTTCCACTTTTGTCCTATTAATTCACATCCAACAAGATAATTTTCTTGGTTGTTCATATTTAGGATGCAGCTATTCAGCCTTCGCTGGTAATAGTATATTTTGGTGGTAACGATTCAATGAAACCTCACCCAAGTGGCCTAGGTGCTCATGTTCCTCTTCCTGAATATGTTGAAAACATGAAAAAGATTGCTGTTCATCTCAAGGTAACTTAAGTGTTGGTGCTATACTATTTTGCCTAGTTATTTATCTTAAGTTGCAACCAGTACATCAATTATATATCTTGACTGCTTTATAAGTAGGATCATCAGTTTTCTAGACTCCTGTGTAGAACTGAACCTTGAAGAAAATGGCAGTTCATGTTTTCCACTCTCCTGTTAAATTATTAAAGTAAACTTTAGGCATTAAGTTATATATTTTCACTTATCCTTTAATTCAAATGCCATTAGCAGTTCCTCTGCATTTACCTGAAGAATCCCAGTTTTAATGTACATGTAAGGACCTATAGGGGGAGAACAGAGGCTTTGCTATTGCATAGGATCTTCTCTCATGAATGTTGTAGTCATGTTCAATTTGTTGCTATAGATGTAGCACTGTTATTTTAGGAACTTCACAGTTATAAATATTCTCATTGTTAAAGTCTATGAATCTAACTCGTCACTATAAAATCGGGTTACAATGTGAGGTTTGCCTTCACCAGTTCACCTTAAAAATTGCAATCTCAATTGTACCCAGGTGATGTGGCCTGTATGACATGCTAACCTTAACCTTATCACTCCGCCCGCCCGCGCTGACCGACCAGGGTCAAGGCTCCTGACCAAGCCTTTTTTTTTTTTTTTTTTTTTTTTTTTTTAAAAACTCAAGATAGATTCACTGGGATTAGGCAGTAGGCACTTCCCCATTTTCAACAAAGGATTTTACAAAAGAAAAAAAAAAAAAAAATTCCTTGGTGGGGCGGGGCGGGCGGGCGGAAAAACGCTTGACCCATCCCCAACATACACCTGGTATGATACCATGTTAAAGTCTATGGGGCCTAGCTCATCACTAGAAAACCGGTTTACAATGTGAGATTTCCCTTCACTTTATACATGTCACATCTCAATTGTATCCAGGCAATGTAGACATGCTAGCACTCCTTATGTTTAACCTGTTACGAACAATCATAATTCTGTTCTCTCTTATTTTCTTTATTTTTTTTTGGGTTAATTACACTAATGGTCCCTCTTATTTTCTTTCGGGTTTTTGTAATTACGATTTCATCCCCATTCTTTTTTTTTAGCGATATCATCCTCATTCTTCCATTTATTCTCATGAGATGGTCCCCCAAATCACTATTTTTACTATTCTAAAAATTCTATGACAATTTTACCCATTGACTTAAATAAAGTAAAATAATAGGAAAAAAAAATACAATGAAAACATTACAATTGAGTCCTTAACCTTTTCAAAAGTACAAATAAATCCTAAACAATTTTATTTTATTTAAATAAGTGTTCTTCTCCAACTCAAAACAAATCATATTTTCCCCCCACCCCACGCCACCCCACCCCACGTCTACATCCACTTACCCGCTAAAAAGTGTAGAATAAATTTTGTTGAAATGATTAATCAATTTCGAAATCTCTCATTGTCAAGATTGTTTTCAAACCAACTTAACTTTACAAAATATAGATTTACTTGTGCATAATTCACGAATAATTTTAAAGAATAGCACATACAAATATCATCAAGCTAAAAAATAGAGGGCCTCCCTCCCTCTGCCAGTCTGTCTGCGTGGAACGGGTCTCCATTCACCCTCATTAAAATTCAAAGAATTATGGCTCTTCATTTATCAGGTTGTTTACTGTTTAACTGAGTTTCAGTTCATTTTGATTGGATTTTAATTAAACAAGATGAAGTCATTCCCACTATGGTCGATGGCAGGGGAAAGCCCAACAGGAACTTGAATTATTTGTAGAACAAAGCAGGCCTGCTCTTCCTCCTTTATTTCTTGCTTCCTATTTACAAAATAGCCCATACTAAATGTGGTGGCGGTCTATATATATATAGCAACAAAGTGGGCAATGTCCTAATTATTTCTTCCTAAGTAAGTCGAAAAACCAATAGGATTGTCTTCATTCTTTAGTGGGTAATCGTGGATGTTGGTGTGGTTTGGTGTGGTGTGGGGTGGGGTGGGGTGGGGTGGGGTGGGGTGGGGATGAACACTTATTTGAAAAAATAAAATTGTTTAGGATTTATTTGTACTTTTGAAAAGGTTAAGGGCCCAATTGCAATATTTTTATTGTATTTTTTTTCTTATTATTTTAATTTATTTAAGTTAATGGGTAAAATTGTCATAGAATTTTTAGAATAGTGAAAAATAGTGATTTGGGGACCATCTGTGAGAATAAATGGAAGAATGGGGATGATATCTGCTAAAAAAAAGAATAGGGATGAAATCGTTACAAACCTGAAAGAATGGGGACCATTAGTGTAATTAACCCTTTTTTTTTTTTATCATAGAATGGTCATTTTTTTCTTTACGGTGAAACTAGGTTGCAATTACAAAGGAGGTTGATCAAAATTTATATTGCATGATTTGAAACTATAAGCCCACAGACTCTCTTCTTCCTTGTTTCTATGATATCAAGATCACACACTCTTAACGCTAGTTTGCATTATTTTCAGTGTCTTTCAGAGAAGACACGGCTAATATTTCTTAGTTCTCCTCCTGTGAATGAGGCAAAAATTCGTGAATATTTTGGGTAATCCAAATTTAAACTGAGTTTGGTTTATTGGTTTCTTGATAAAGTTTTACCTATTTACTAACTAACGAATTCTGGTTTATTATATCAGTAATGCATTTGACGATCAAGCTCGGACAAATGAATTGTGTGGTATATATTCTGAAGCTTTAGTAGAGTTGTGTGGACTATTGGATGTTAAAGTCATCAATCTTTGGACTGCGATTCAGCAAAGAGATGATTGGGAAACAGCTTGCCTACAGTAAGTTTCTCTCTATCATTTCCCTTGGAGAAGGTGAATGATTTTTTTGTTCTGATTCATCAACTATGCATCTCTTTTATATTCATGCCTTTAGTTGGATGGCTGTTTCTTTCTTGACATGTTGTCACACGAATCAACGGCATTAATGGCCTTATATGAGAGGAGATTTCCTTAGTTTAGGGAATATTTGAAATACTTTACACGCAGAAACTCTTAGGCTTTTCACATAGGTGATAATGGCTTACCGTTTTTCTTCTTCAAGCCGTCATTTCACTCATAGGAGATCTCTTTTGAGAGGTTATTATGAATTATGATGCAGATATTGTCCAATTACAACCAAGTCAGGGCATCAGGCCATTGTTGAAATGAATAGCCATACTGCTTCATGCTTAATCATTAACCATGTTTTCTGGATATCACTGTATCCCCTGAATATTATGTTAATTATTCATTATGTAGCTTACAATTGACTTCGTATATTCAGTCCATTCATCTCAATTCATACATTAATTTTAAGATGGACCGATTTCATGATCTGATGTAAAACAAACTGTCTTGCCCCATCCGCTATGGGTCAAGCTTGCCACTTTCCAAAAAGGAGAAGGAATTAAGCGAAGTGCAGAAAACTGATTTTCATTTCAAAATTTTGTTGTCCCATTATTGCTGATCATCCCGAGTAAGTTATGAGCAGTAAAACAAAGTTGGTTCTGTCTTCTCACAATTTTTAACAACAAAATGATGAACTTTTACCTGTCCGTGTGTTCTTGTGTTAGTTGACAATTGTTATATTCTAGGCAGATTTTCGTTTATTAGCTATTGTTGCTCCTATTCTCAGGGATGGAATCCATTTGTCAAGTGAGGGGTCAAAAATTGTAGTGAAGGAGATATTGAAGGTCCTCAAAGAAGCTGTCTGGGAACCTAGTCTCTACTGGATGTCAATGCCAGCTGAATTTTCGGAGGATTCACCACATTATACTGTTGTTCCTGATGATTAAACGACCGTAAACATTTAATATTTAGTGCCAATACGAGTAAAATAGTTTATGCACAGAATTGTGTTGAACATGATCGTATGGACTTGCCAATTTGATTCATCCGATTCTTATTGCGCAGATTATGTCGACAATCGAATTCCCAAATTGTGTTGCTGGTAAATATCAGATGCTATATTTCCTATTCTTTATTGGGTGAATGGGGATGAAAGATTATTGGCCGAATCACTCTCAGGGCATGACATGCTAGACAAATAGAAACAAGCTTTTCAAGGAATTTTGATGAACGAAGTTGCAACTATTTCTCACGAAATCTATAGTTGATAGGAGAGACGTATTCAAGTCCTTTAACACACAGCATTAAGCCTATTAATCCACTCCAAGTGCTATTCGTTTGAGCCTCACTTTGAGAATCCTTAACGAGATAGGCCTATTCTCACGTCGAGGTAATGCTCTGCATCATTCTCCCTTTCTTAGGAGATGGAACATGGGATGTCCAACTCTGGTACTAATTGATGTAGGGTGACGCAATCAGAGGCGGAGGTAGGGGCGGGACCTGACTGTAGTCCAGTCCTGCTACGGACAAAATTAATTTTTGTAGTGCAAAAAAAAATTTTAGTAGCAATTTGATTTTAAAATACAATTTTTATTTGATTTTTTTTTTTTTTTTTTTTTTGTAGTAGTCTCCTTTTAAAAAATTCTTCCAAAAATAGCTAGTAAAAAATGTACAATGGAGGCGAAAATGGCGGGATCTTCCATAGTTCATTTTGTATAGACATTAATAGTACAAATATGTGTTAGGATTAGAGTAATAAATAGAAGGGAGAAAAAATAAAGAACACGAAGATTTATACATGTTCGCCTCAATGTGAGACTACGTCATGTTTTCAACCGCTGCAGTATTTTCACTATAATGAATTATAATGAATTGTTTACAAGAGACTAGTCATATATGTACCAACCCTATAAAAGTTTTCTAATTATAATGAAACTATAAGACAATCCCAATGAAAGTTTTCTAATTATAATGAAACTCTAAGGTAACCTAATTAAGGTTTTCTAGTTATAATGAAATACTAGGACAACCTAATTACAAAGATAAAATCTCTAAAAAACTTGGAGACTAATTAGGCTCCACATCTTAATAATTTCCCACTTGGTAACTAATCCATCATCAACTCCTTCCTCTACAGCGGTCGGTACACCTCATCCAATCTTCAATGAAGAAGACCAACTCAAGTTGCACACAACTTCAGTTTCTCAATTGTAACAGTCTTTGTGAACATATCAGCAAGATTTGACTGTCCTGAATCTTCTCAAGCACTAAGATTTCATCCTCCAAAACCAATCTGATAAAGTGATAACGAATCTGTATATGCTTCGTCTTCGCATGATAGACATTATTTTTTGCTAAGTGAATATCATTTTGACTGTCACAATACAACACACTCTTACCATGCTTATGACCCAATTCTTCCAAGAAAGACTGCAGCCATATCATCTTTTTGCTAGCATTGGTCACGGCAATATAATCTGCCTCAGTAGTAGAAAGAACAACTATCTTCTGCAACTTAGACACCTAACTAACTACTGTACCACCCAATGTGTATACATATCCAGTAATACTCTTTCTACCATCAATGTCTCCGACCATGTCAGCATCTACAAAGCCCTGTAATCCCAAGTTTGATTTTTTGAAACACAATGATGAATCTGTAGTACTTCTCAAGTACCTAAGAATCCACTTTACTGCATCTCAATGTTGTTTTCCAGGATTATTCATATATCTACTCATAATTCCCACTGCATGAGCTATGTCTAGTCTCGTCCACATCATAGCATACATAAGACTCACAATAACAGAGGCATAAGACACCTTAACCATGTAGGCTCGCTCCTGCTCTGTAGAAGGTGACTGTTCATTGGATAGCTTGAAGTGACTAGCCAAAGGAGTACTCACTGATTTAGATTCATCCAACTTGAATCTACTCAGTACCTTC
The DNA here is from genome assembly GCA_023638005.1 of Forsythia suspensa. Lineage (NCBI taxonomy): Eukaryota > Viridiplantae > Streptophyta > Magnoliopsida > Lamiales > Oleaceae > Forsythia > Forsythia suspensa. The sequence goes on from CM042666.1 coordinate 36,184,521, forward strand.
TTTACATACTCTTCATGTTATAGTTTCAAGACATCCATGTCTCTGTATCTAGTAATTTTCATCCCAAAGATTTGTTTTGCAGCACCCAAATTATTCATTGCAAACTCCTTGGACAACTCATCTTTTAACTTGTTAATTTGTTGTTTGCAAGCTCCTGCAATCAACATGTTATTAACATATAATAGTAAGATAATATATGAATTACCAAAGTTCTTCATATAACAACAATAATCCGCCTAGCACCTTAAGAAGCCATTACTACCCATAAAGTTGTCAAAACTTCTTATACCACTGTCTTGGAGCTTGCTTAAGGTCATACAAGATCTTTTGAAGTCTGCACACCATTTTCTCATTTCTTGTACTTCGTAACCTTCTGGATGCTTCATGTAAATTTCTTTTTCCAAATCACTATGAAGAAAAGTTGTATTTAGATCCAACTGTTCTAAGTGCAAGTCTTCTTCTACCACTAGTCCAAGTACTGTTCTGATGGTAGTTAATTTCACCACATGAAAGAAAATTTAAGTGTAGTCAATGCCTTTTTTCTGTTAAAATCCTTTTACAATTAGTTTTGCTTTATATCTCTTGCTGCCATCATATTATTCTTTTATTCTGTAAACTATTTGTTTTGCAAAGCTTTCTTTCCTTTTGGTAACTCTGTTAGTTACCATGTCTGATTGGTCAATAATGAGTCAATTTCATCACTCATGGCAGACTCCCATTTGATTGATTCATCATCTTGCACGGCTTTACTATAGCTTTCTGGTTCACATCTGTTAGTTAATAGAATATAATGCAACGCTTAAGAGTATCTCCGTGGATGTCTAATTGTTCTGTTAGATCTCCTGAGCCTAGTCACAGGGGTGCTCTGATTTTCTTTTAGTACTATATTTTCTCGATCTTCGCCATCAGTTTTTTCCACCTCAATCACTGGAAGGTCTTGCAATGAAATCACCTCAGACTTCTTAACTTTAGAATTTGTACTTTTAGGGTCTGTTGTCAATATGTCTTTATACATAGCTGCTTCATTGAAGATTACGTCTTTACTCTTGATAATATTGCAACTTTGCTCATCCCAGAAATGATAACCAAACTCTAAATCACCATAGCCAATAAAAAAAACATTTGTTAGATTGGGCATCAAGTTTACTTCTAGAAGCATAATCAATGTGAATATAAGAAATAGAACCAAACACTTTTAAGAAGGAAATGCCTATCTTTTTTCCACTCCAAACTTCTTCTGGTATTTTGAAGTCCAATGGTGTTGAAGGACCTCTGTTGATCAAATATGCTACAGTGTTAACAGCCTCTGCCCAGAGCATCTTTGGCAAACCTGCACGTAATCTCATACTTCTGGTACGCTCATTTAGAGTCATGTTCATCCTCTCAGCTACACCATTCTGTTGAGGTTTACCTGGAATAGTTCTTCTCATCTTGATCCCATTTTCAACATAGTACCTCTGAAAATTTGCATCTATGTATTCACTTCCATTATCTGAATGCAAGCACTTCACCTTTAAATCTGTTTCATTCTCAACCATCGCTCTCCACCTCTTGAAAGCGTCGAAGACATCAGATTTCTTTTTTAAGAAATAAACCCATACTTTTCTACTTGAGTCATCAATGAATGTCACATAATAATTTAAACCTCCAAGGGAAGTAACAGATGAAGGTCCCCATATATATGTATGAATCAACTCCAATTTTGCAACTTTTGGCTTCATTCCAATTTTAGAGAAACTAACTCTTTTCTGCTTGCTAAAAATACAGCCTTCACACAGACTGTGTTCAACAGATATTAACCGCGGTAGCTTCTCTTTAGACTGAAGTACTTTCATTCTCTTCTCGCTCATGTGTCCGAGCCTATAGTGCCATAGATCAAAATTAGTAGCAGATTCAACAACAGCAACTGTATCTCCTGGATTGGTAGTTATGTAAAGAGTTCTCCTTTTAGTTCTTCGTGTAACAAGCATGGCTCCTTTTGTTACTCTCCAACGGCCACCACCAAAATTCACATGATGCCCTTCATCATCAAGTTGTTCAATAGAAATCAGATTTTGTATCAATTTTGGTATGTGTCTCACTTTGTTAATTTTCCACAAAGACCCGTTTGGCATCTTCAATCTAACATCACCAATACCAATGATGTCCAAAGTTTTCCATCAGCAAGATATACATTTCCATGATTTCTAGCAACATAGTTCTCCACGTTCTCATTGTGTGTAGTTGTGTGAAAAGAAGCCCCTGAATCCATCACCCAAGAATCGATAGAACTATCAACTGATAAGAGTAAAGCATCTTCTACCTCTTCAGTCGCAGTATTCATAACATTATTGTTCTTTTCCTCATTATTCTTAGGTACTCTGCAATTTCTCTTTAGGTGACCAAACTTACCACAACTCCAACATTCAGCACCCTATCTGTTTCTGGACTTGGTCATGAAATTCCTCGACTTTCCTCTACTCGTTACCTTTGTTGGAATTCTTTTCATAACATCTGCCCCTATTTTCAATATTAGGGCAGAATTGGATGACGAGACTTCTCCATCTTTTTTTCTACTACCGAAGCACCTTCTACCATCTTCAGATTGAATAGCTTCTTCATCAGATGAACTTTATTGCATGTTGAGGGCTTCTCATACATGTTAGATAATACCGTCATCAATTCTGAAGTGGTTTTCTCCTTTGCAACGTTATGAACCACGTTCCTCGACAATGTTAGTCGAATTATTCCCAACACCTGTTTGTCCCCAACACCTGTTTGTCAAGAAGGTTCAAGTCATCATCATTTATAGTTTCTGGTTTCTCATCCAACGACTAGTGCATCTTTTTACTGTAAAGATAATCATCTATCTGCATCTTCCAGAATGAAAAATCCAAATCATCAAACTTGGTGATTCCAAGTGTTGATCCTCGATCATCGCCAGCCATCGCCCTCAATCACAACTTCTTCTAATTTTGTCACTTTTCGGATAATAATTCCTCCCAAAATAACCGTTGGATCTTGATCTTCAATGAGTTGTAAACTTGCTTTCCAAATTTCACGACGATCGGACATCGGAGCGCTGTGATATCAACATTTGATTATTACTGCGCTAGCTATCTAGATTTTGCGAATTTGCTATAGTGTTGCTCTCGAATTTTCTCTCTATTTTTGGTGAGTTGGGTTCTCTCCTTCATGCGCACACACGAATTCTAATCCTTAAAATCTCGCTCTGATACCAGTTGTTAGGATTAGAGCAATAGATAGAAGTGAGAAAAATTAAAGAACGCGATGATTTATACAGGTTCGCCTCAATGTGAGACTACGTCCTATCTTCAGCCGCTGTAGTATTTTCATTATAATAAATGATAATCAATTGTTTACAAGAGACTAGTTATATATATACCAACCCAATAGGAGTTCCCTAATTATAATGAAACTCTAAGAAAATCCAATGAAGGTTTTCTAATTATAATGAAAATCTAAAACAACCTAATTAAGGTTTCGTAGTTATAATGAAATACTAGGACAACCTAATTACAAAGACAAAATCTCTAAAACACTTGGAGACTAATTAGACTCCACACTTTAACAACATACTTTTCACATTTTATGCTCTAATTTACCATGAGACTATAATTTTAGATAGAAACAAAAGGCAAAGCCTTTCTAGTATATATGAGAATGTTTATTGTCTATCTCAGAAACTTGACACACTTAAAACTTATTAGAGCTTGGCACCATCCGTGTTGGGCATGCCATGCAAGCCTTTTACACCTTTGGCTCGCTTGGAATTCACGTGTGCACTACTTATAAAGTGGATGTTACGTGTGCAACACTTGGAAAGTAGATGTCACGTATGCAATTACTCTTTTATCACATGGAGGCTTTTCTTGATCCCCACACGCATTGCCTGACAATATCATGATAGCATGATCTACCAACTTTGCTTTTAAAACATCATCACTCTATAGTGTTGGAAATTGGTTTAAATATGTCGAGAAATTAACTAAGTGTTAAAAATAAAGTAAGTGACTCCGTGTCAACTTAGACAAATATACAAGACCCGACCCAATCCGTTTAAGCAAATTTGTTTGTCACTTCGACGCCTCGGGGGCGACGCCCCCGGAACGGGGATCGACCTGTCTAGTCAGGTCGCGGGGTTCGACCTGCCCGGTCAGGTCGAATGAATGAGAAATTACGAAAAAGGACAAAATCGGGTCAAGGTTTGACCCATGCGATCGCATGGTTATTTTAACCTGCGATCGCAACTTGCTTAAAATTTTAACATAATGTATTTTGGTCCTTCCATGCGATCGCAGGAGACGAAGCCTTGCGATCGCATGGTTGATTTGGATGAAGATCTGTTCCAATTTTTTGTACCTTGCGATCGCAGCTTGGTTAAACTATGCGATCGCATAGATTTGCGCGAACAGATATGTCCTTTTGAAGAGTTGCACGTTTTGGTTCAATCCTTTTTGTTTTCAACCGATCTTCAGTGTTAAATAGGACATGTGGACGTCCATTTTTTCAGAGAGTTGATACAGAAACATTCTGCAAACATAAAGCACTCATACATTTCATCTTTGAACCAATTTTATTGCTTTTAAGTTGCATAAAAATCTAGTTTTCCATTTTCATTTCATCTTTGGAGTACTAAACCGTCTTCCGGTTCGTTGTGCTTGTGTTTGGAAGTGCTACCAACACAAGCGGAAGTCGTTGTATCTTGGGAGTCAATTGCCAAAGACCGAAAGCACATTTGTGGGACAATATTGACTTAAGGACAAAGAGTTCAACTCTTGCCTCGGTTAATTCATCCTTTCGATTTTTTCAGTTCTTGATTTATTGCTTTGGGTCACTTCCACATAAATTCCGCCAACATATAGTTCATAGGATCTTTGCATGAATCCGATTCTTTGGCCAAGCCTCGCTTCTAGTCAAACCTTCTACATAATCAAATGTTAGTGGCAAGCCTTACCAAGTTTAGCAGATGAAGGACTGTTGGCGAAGCCTTGTACCTTTAGTTTCTTAGCATCTGTGTTATGACGACTTTGACATATTTAGGAGCATGGGTCCACAGAGATTTATTTGACAAGGAAACGACTATTTTAGAGCATCTTCAATGTAATTGTGGATTGCATTAAAAAGTGTGTCACATCATTACAAAATACTTACATGGCAAGAAAAAAATAGAGAATGTCTAGTACACCGTTCACTAGCACACCATTCACATTTGGACGGTGTACTAGACATTCTTCATTTATTTTTTATTATTTATATCCATCTTTAAACTTCTTATATTTATTTTTTATAATTTATCTCAATTGGAATGTTTGCTAATTATCCTTTTATTTAATTTTTTATAATTTTTCTACATTCTCTCTTTTGTACAATTGGACTATAATTTTTTCAATTCACAACCCTATTGAAAATGCTATTCTCTTCGTCTCTATTTTACTTGTCACATGTACAACAATTCACATTGTAGCATTCGAGATACTCTTAGACCCTAAATATCTGCCGCGGAATGTGTGATCCAAAGAGATCTGGAGGAATAACTGAAAATTATGTAATTCCATTTTTTTAGGAAACAACACCACAATGATAACAACATCTCAACCAATTGCTAGGTGACACGTGTTAAATTAGGTCAGTACCATTTTTAATCTAAATTCATCTATAAATACTGATGCTAGATTCAAGAAAATTGCACGCAACACAAACCCTAGCCAAAAAACTGTCTATTTGTCTCTCCCACGCACAACTTTTGGTCTTTATTATTTTTTAGCAACTATCTTGACCGTCAGAGTACAAACGGTCGCCTGAAGAAAATCTTTGCACACTAACGGTGTCCTAATGTGAATATGAAATTCCCATCTCTCTCTTGCCTCTTGCCAATCGCCAGTCGCCACCGGTCAACCTACCACCGTTGATCAACCCACACTGCTTTAGGTCACTTCATCATCTGTTGAAATTTGGAATTTTTTGCACAAATTAATTGTAAACATTGAGTAGAAAGTTTTAGACAAATAACTGATTTTTTTGTCTCTATTATGTTGCATTAAGAAGATTCTTATTGATTTGGAATGAAGTCTCTATTCTCTATTTTGCACAATGACATCGATTTTTCTTGTTGAAATTTGGAATTTTTCTTTACAGATTAATTGTTGGGATTTTTTTCATAAATAAGCCACTTTTCGAAAATAATTCCAAAAAGTCATTCTTGTTTCATTTATTCTAAAAATACTTTTTTTAAAACTATTATTTTACTTTATTATATTATATATTACATATTGTAACTGAATCATTAATTACCGGATATGATGGGAATTCATATATTATAGTAATCAAATCATTAAAAATCGAAATTGATTGGAATATATATATAAATCATTTATTGTTATAACTGTCAACTATATATTATTTGTATCAGAAATATATGTAACAAATACAAACAAAATTCACGTTTTTTTTTTCAATTTTAACATTTGTAATAATCTGTGTTACAAATTGAGATGTAAAACATCAGTGATACAGAATACCAATCCATGTAACATGTGCTGTGTAAAATAACATAATATAACCTGTAACATATTCAGTGATACACAATATCATTTGTAATATCTATATCAGACCGTAATACTAAACAGAAATTGTTACAACTGCAAAATCAACTCTAAATTTCAACAAGTTCGTATTAATATACACATTGGACTCTAAAAACCTACTGATAATGTGTAACATTAGTATGATATAGATATGTAACACTAGGGCTAAACAACGAAACCATCAAACTGTAAAATCGAATTGAAACTACTTTTTCAAAACTGTTGGTTTGGGTCCATGTGAATTCGTCAACGTTTTGGTTTTGAACCGAACCAGACTGCTTCGAAGTGGTTTTGTTTAGGTTTCAATTTTTCCAAACCAATTCAAACTGCCAAACTGTTAAAAATAAAAAAATAAAAAATAAATTAATTTCAATTTTATTCAACTCAATTAAAACTAAGTTCATCAATTCTCCATATTAGACCAAACCCAATTAATTAAAATACCCAACCTAATTAAAATACATCCATCATCCATAATATCATTTTTGTCTCTACAGTTTTTTCTCGATCCCGACTGCTGCTCTCGAAACTCTTGATTTGCCTTCGCCTAAACAATCACCATAATCTAATTTTATTTCACCAAACTTCATATGGGTTTTGAGGAGTGATTCTATCTGTAATTCAGGCGAGAACACGATCTGTAATTCAAGCAAGTTCTCTATTTTCTTTGTAGCGATTAAGTTTATTTTCTGCCAGATTTGAAGATGTTTTAAGGAAATGGTGACTCCATCATAGCTCCATCAAAAGATACTACTCAATCTGGTAGCCCAAGTCTTTCACAAACTCATTTGGGTATTTCTAAACTCATTCCATCGATTTTAAAGCTAGACTTGTTCGAGAAGCTCAAGCTTAGAATAATAATTTGGTGGATTATATAAATGATCGTTGTGAAGATTTGACCAACGAGCCTTTCGACTTATTACTTTAGTGGAATTTGAATGCAAATAAATATCAGATTGTCTCCCAAAATGTCAAATATGTGTTAGCCATTCAAATATCAACAATATTTTTTTCTCTACTATGGTCAGATTCTTGATTCGTTTAGAAGTTCGTTGAGTGCAAAGATGGTTGATGCGGCGATTTGTACTAAGAATTGGTTGCATAGTAACAAAGAACCTATAGTGATTCGTCAATATTTGAATGAAGTAGAGGCATTAGATGATTGAGAGAAAACATATATAATCATATTTGATATTTCTATTCATTTTCTATTATTACTAGTATTATATCATTTGAATATAATTAATGAATATATTTGCTATATTCTTATCTTTATGCTAATATATATTTTGTCTTTTATTAATACTAATATTTATGTTTTATCGTGATATTGTAGACTAATATTTATGATTTAACTTATTCGATATATGTTTTTTTGTTTTTTTGCTAAACCGTGGTTTTAAACTGAACCAAACTACAAAAAGTGGTTTGGTTTGAAAATTTACCACAAACTGTCAAAACCAAACCGTGTTCATCCCTATGTAACACAATGTCAAATTTAACAAATAAAACTCATGATCTCATCATTTGTAATATATGTAACATCAGTGATACAGAATACCAATTCATGTAATATGTGCTGTGTAAAATAACATAATATAATATGTAACATATTCAGTAACATATTCAGCGATACAAAATATCATTTGTAACATCTGTATCAGATAGTAATACTAAACAGAAAATGTTACAACTGTTATAAATACAAAATCAACTCTAAACTTCAACAAGTTCGTTGTCTTTTTCGTTTTGGGTGATTTTTTGGTGTAGAAAACGTTATTCGTCGATGACTGGAAGTGTTCGACCCCAGTATGGTTTCTCCTTCATACGACGCTGTCTTCGACCTTGTAATTCTACAATTTGGAGTCTCCATTCTTCAACCAAGATAAAAAAAATTGTGAAGAATACACTACGATTTTGGGATTTAAGGAGAAAATTTGCTAAGAGTTTGAAAGATTTTGTTCCGATTTGTAAATGGGGAAGTTTTTTGTTCGTTTGGAGGTTTTCACTTTAATGGGCGTGATTATCTAGGAGGATTAACAATGTAGTATTTTTAAAATAAATTAGTTAAATTGATAAAGTTGAAATTATTTTTAGATTGATAAGTAGTGGATGTAATTTTCACTTAATTGTTTGTTTCTCTATTATAGCCCAAGCCCAAAAACAACCAAGCTTGGTCAGTTTTGGTTGGATCGGGTTTCAACCTGTTGGTGGGCTGGTTCCATTTGATTTTTCGTTAAATCGAACCTGTTGGGCCCAAAACTAACCCAACACAATCTACGTCCAGTCATAATCGAAATTATCATATCGTCAAACTGCACTTACAACAGATATACAGACATGATTATTTCAGAAGTGCACTAGAAGCAACAAGAGTAGCATTGACAGTGAAGTACTGAGTTGCGAATCGGTGCCACCAGTTAAGATTTGTTGTGACTATAATCTGCAATTCTATTTGAATATAAAGAGGAGTGAAATATACCATTCGGCGTTTCCACATTGTGTTGACTTTACACATGTAGAAGAGGGTCGCGCTTATGCACATTTGCAAAACATCAACGACTTAACCCGACACGTTTTGTTATTTGTGATGAATATGAAGTTATGCAGATATCACTTTCATCAACCTCGTGAACTAGTAGTGATTGTGCATCATGAACCTCATTCAATAAAACATCTGGGGATTGATGTTTGTCAGTCCGTATCACTTGGTAAAGATCACAACGGTAAAGAACATTACGAGATACTATCGCAACCAAGTGCTCAAAAAATTGTTGTGGGGGTAGTTATTTAAATAAAGAAGTGTTGAAGACAAGTATATCATTATATGTAATAGAAAATAGGTCCGAGTTCAAGATACAAAATAAAAAATGGTCACAAGTGCTCAATGAATGTTGTGTTGGGAGACCATCGACAAGCAACAAGCTCGATCGTGTCTGCATGCATCTATTACAAACATGTATCATCTCGAACCATCTACACCCCTGATGATATAGTGAACAATACATTGAAGACAATCATAAGAAATCCCTTGGAGTCTTTTAAACGTTTGCTATCGTACATGTATATGCTTAAGTCCAGTTACAAAAATTGAAACGGATGGCAACAAAAATTTCAAATACTTGTTCATGGCATTGGAGCATCGATCCAAGGATGGAGTTATTGTAGGTCAGTAATTATAGTTGATAGGACCTTCCTGAAAGGAGAATACACCGGGACTGTTCACAGCATGTACCCAAGACACCAATAACAATTTTTTGCATTAGCTTTTGAAGTGGGTGACTTGGAGAATGACAATTCCTATGAGTGGTTCCTATCTATCTATTATAAAACAAACTTTTGATCGTATAATAGCATTAAAAATGCAGTTGAGAAGGTGTATCCAGATGCAATACACTATATGGTCTTATCATTTTTTGCACAACTTAAATAAAGCCTATAGAAAGTCTACTTGATAGGATCAACAAGAATATTACAAAGGATTTGATGAGACTTTATATTTTAATATTGTTATTTGATAAAATATTTGTAAAACGTATAGCTCGTGATACTTTATAACATTTAAATTTTGTAGAAAGAGGTCTGTTATGAAATATGGTCGCGAGCACACAAATAATCGATTTTCGACAATGATATCCAACATTATCGAGTCAATCAATGAGTGAAGAAAGCGGCAAAGAAATACCCTATAGATGCGTTTTGCAAAGTTGGTTTTATAATAATCGAGATTATCGATGTGCATAGAACGTTCACAAAACTTGCTATCACGCACAAAAAGATAAATTGAGGAAATAGGTGAGTGGACACAACTGGTGAAGTGTGGAAGACAAAGAACTTGTAATAGTCTTGCACCATTGGAGAAAGGAAAGTCGTTTATTTTATTTTAGGCCATAGGCTGAGATTTACAATTTGTGGCTTGCTAATAAATTCAATTTCACGCCAAATAATGTAGTTTACTTTTGCAATATTTTCGTGTTAAATTGTGAGTTCATTGGTGAATGGTTCTTTAGATTTGCTTAGCATTTCGGAAGAGTTGTGGAGCGTAACATTATTTTTATAGTGACATGCGACATTTTTGTGTGCTTAAAAAAAAAAAAAAAAAGTTCTTGAAGGTTGTTTCATTTTGATTCGTGTTCATGTCGTGTGTGTAAAGATGTGCCCAAATTCTTCTTCGAAAACCACCGAGTTGCAATGACTGATAGCTTCAATTGGTGTCAATGGTTTAATGAATTTATGGAACGTGTAACATCTAATTCAAAATGTAAATTTTAAGATTTAAAAAAACAACCACTAAACATTAAAATTTAAATTTCTTCTTTTGAAAATGAAGACGACTTCTTCATTCAAATATGCCGTTTTTTATTTTCAACAAACACCATATGTCACTTTTTAAAAAGAGTAATTTTATCTATCATTAATATACACCATTATCAATTTATGCGGCAGTAGATCTTTTGATTCATTATCCAATGAAATTGTAATGCATTGGGTAATAAATCAAGAATCTCACTCCTACTTAGATTGATGATAACCTCTATTAATGATACATAATATTATTCATAAAGAAAACAAGTGCTTTAATTCTATAAACTCGAGAAATAAACCCTCCAAAAACACAAAAAAAAAAAAGAACAAGAACAAAAATAAGACAATGCAAGTATTTTATTATTTCAGGCTATTGGAATCAACTATGCACAACTTTCACATGACTAATTTCTTGGAATTCTTACCACATTTAGAATTTCTTTTCAACCAAATGAATCAATTTAGGTAATATTTACAATGGATATAGTTATGTGGCAAATATTATGTTAGAAATTTTTTATTTTCTTTTCATTTTTCTCCTTCTTGTCCCCTATTTAATTGACTTTTAAAAGAATATAGTGGATTGACAAAAATAGCCTTCGAATAAAAGATTTTGAAGTCATGTGATTATAGTTTAGGGTAGGTGTGGGCAAATTACCGCGAAACCGACCAACTCGAGTGATCCGACCTGGTTTGATTTTCCATGTGAAATCAGGTTTATGAGGTTTGATTTTAGGGAAAATTTTGGGCCGGTCACTGTTAACGCCATGGTGGGCTGAAAAGTCATATCATATAATCTTAATTCAACTAAAGTCATACTTAATTACTAAAAGACCAATATGCCTCCAATTGTAAAAACAAATCATTTAAACACGTAAAACCAACAAAATTATTTCAATGCTCTGCTTACAAACTCCTTCATTTACTTTTAACAATTTTCATCTTCTTCTTGTGTTTGATTCTTCTCACCATAACCTCAGAATCGCATACAAACAATTCGAAGTCGATATTTCAATGGCGAAGATATTGTTTTATTTTTATTTTTAATAAAGTAACCATTTTCGCTTAAAAATAATCATTCAAATATTGAGATATTGTTCAAATTGAAACATGTGCAATGCGCTTAATGAATGGAGTTTGGATGAACCGATTCAACTAGTTTTTGATAATGTAGTTGTTGTGAGTTAAGGTTTTATGTTAGATCATGTAAAATGCTTGATATCTTGTTTCAATAGATGTGTTTCAATATATGATAATCGTTTCTAATGATAGTGAAATTTGCTTGATTTTTTCTCTGTTTTTAATGATAGTGAGCGGTTATTCTTTCTTCATCTTGGCATTGCTCTGAAGTATGTGTTTGCTTGCTTTTAAGGGACTCAGATATCTTGGAAGAGCTTTAATTTGTAGCATTAATCCGTGATACTGTTTTAGAGGATTTGTGATACTGTTTTGAAAAAAAAATTAAAGATTGTTAAACCTATGATTCTTGTAGTGAACTTTTATGATTCTTGTAGTGATAATGAAGAACTAGGATCTGATCAATCAAGAACTGGGAGTGTTAATGAAAAAGGATCAAGTTCAAAGGATGTTCAACAAGAGAAAGATGAATGGTGGCTTCAATAAAGATATATTTATCCGTGATAATCTTGTTTTAGAGGATTTGTGATATCGCTTTTGAAAAAAAAAATTAAAGATTGACATTTTAAGCTAAAGAGACGATTTCAAACGGGTTAAATCCATCATAGGCAAGTTGGCAAAGCGATCGGTCTTGACCGTCTCGTCGAGACCATTCCGAAAACATATTATAATAAAAATTCGAGCACGTGTGCAAATTCTATGATCATTTCTATTGTGATCTTCGCTTTTGTGATCTTGTTTTACATAATACAAGATCAAACAACACACATGACTATGATATCATGCTTTTATCTTTGATCTTCGTTTAATTAGTCATATGTTTTGTTTGATACTTTATTATGTAAAACAGTATCATAGATTAAAACATGGATTAAAACAAATATCAATTTATATGAATGCATATTACCTAAACAAAACATTATCATGGATTAAAACTAAGACATTCAAACAGTATCACTTATTCAAACCTTGCCATAATTAAACAATATCAAAGATCACATAGAAATATCACATGATAAAAACAGTATCATGGATTAAAACAGTATCAAAATATACTAATTACCTAAACAAAACAGTATCATGGATTAAAACAATATCATAGATTAAAACTAAGACATTCAAACAATATCACAGGTTCAAACATTGCCATAATCAAACAGTATCACAGGATTAAAACACTATCATGGATTAAAACAGTATCAAAATATACTAATTACCAAACAAAACAGTATCATGGATTAAAACAGTATCATAGATTAAAACTAAGACATTCAAACAATATCACAGGTTCAAACATTGCCATAATTAAACAGTATCAAAGATCACATATATATATTCAAACAGTATCACAGAATTAAAACAGTATCATGGATTAAAACATGTTTCAAATGATAGTGAAATATTATGACAAAGTTTCAATCTATTAAACCTTGCTATAATTAAACAGTATCATAGATTAAAACTAAGGCATTAAAACAGTATCATGGATTAAAACTAAGAAATTCAAATATTAGATGATGGAACATTCAAGCTCCTATTTAAATTAATGCACATTACCTAAACAAAACTTGGTTCTGGTTTCTGGACATTCAATTTATATTAATGCACATTACCTAAACAAAACATTATCATGGATTAAAAGTAAGACATTCAAACAAGATCATAGGATTAAAACAAAGATTATGGATTAAAACAATATCAAAAGATACGTTTTATCTATGATCTTGTGAATTGGTATACTTATATCATGTTTTTATCGTGATACTTGCTTTTATTATGATAATGTTTCAACCTATGATATCAGATTAAAACAAAGATCATTACTTCAACCATTAAAATATCTTGTGCTTAGTTTTATGATACTATTTTAGTTTGTGATCATCGCTTTTATTTAGATAATGTGAATTGGTATACTTATATCATATTTTTATTTGTGATAATCGTTTTAATATATGATAATGTTATTGAGTGCAAGTAGTATCAATGGTCTTATAATACTAATGGAGTATTTTAAGAACAGTTTAATTACTTCAAACAAAGATCAATGGACTTGAACAACATATTTAGAGGATGTATGATAATTGTTTTGACAATAAAATTAAAGATTGTCATTTTAAGCTAAAGAGATGACTTCAAACGGGTAAAATCTATCGTGCGTAGTGGCAAATGAACCGGTCTTGACCGCTTCGTCGAGACAATTTCGAAAACATATTATAATAAAAATTTTCGAGTACGTATGCGAATTCTATGCCATTTCTATTATGATAATATTTTGTGATCTTGCTTTTGGTATGTATGATAATTGTTTTGACAAGAAAAAATAAAGATTGACATTTTAAGTTAAAGAGACGACTTCAAATGGCTAAAATCCATCTTATGCGATTGGCTAAAGCGGCCGGTTGACCTACTCGTCGAGACCATTCCGAAAACATATTATAATAAAAATTCGAAACACGTGTGCGAATTCTATATTCATTTCTATTGTGATATCGTTTTCTCGTGATAATTGTTTTATATATACAAGATCAAGCTACACTCGATTATGGTATTGAATCAACATATTTCACTTCTCTTTATTTTCCCAATTCAATCAAATGGTGGAGCATTATCACCTATCTTTGTTCTATATCTTCATTCTTTTTCACATACAATTCAATTCTTTTCAAAATCCAATTACTAACCAAACCACTTGTGTATGTGAAGCAAGTGAATGTGTACAATCCATTGTTGCCCTCTCGCTTCAATATCCACCATCATCAAGGGCGAGACCGTAATTAAATATTGAATGAATGTAATTTTGAACTTCTATTTCCTTGTTTGCAATTAAAATTGGAATTCAACCGTAACAAAGTATTCCAACTAATTGATTCACGTAAGAAACACCGTAAAACCGTAATGCATGAAACACCGTAAAACCGTAATACAGGAAACACCGAATGCGTAAACCGAAACCGTAACCAAGTTTTTATGGTAGACCCGAACTTCACCATGGGCGAATCACCTTCGATCACCTTCGTCGCACTCATACCCACCTCACGCCATCAAATTCGTGCCCCACACGCCAAAAAACAAAGACCTAAATCGCAGCTTTACCTAGTTCAAAGATCTAAATCGCGCGACCTCTTCCACCGAACGCGCAACCACCTGGACAATCACCGATCAACTTGCCCATGCCCAAATGATTGATGGAGGTTTGTAGATGTAGAAGAAGACGTCAATGTTTTTGTAGGGTAATTTTGGAATTAATTTAAAATATTGCTTAAAATATGACTTAATTACAATTTTGAAAAATGTCTTGACCTAATTTGAAACAAGTCATGTACAAGTGACTTATAGGCAATTTTCCCTTGATTTTATAAAAAAAAAAAAAGTAAATCGGGTTGGGTTGGTTTTGGGTTCTGTATATGACGAACTAACCCAACCCAATTTAAACTAATTCGCCAATTTAATTAAAACCTAGCCCAAACCCATTTGCCTGAACTGACCCAATTCAATTTAAACCAACCCTTTAACTAAAACCTAGCCCAAACCCATTTCACACCATTTTCATTTTTCCATTTCATCTCTCTCTCTCTCTCTCTCTCTCTCTCTCTCTCGAGTTTAGGGCAGTAGGCAGAAATGGATGGTTGAAAAATGCGTGATTGAAAAAATTGATAAAACCAAACAAAGAAAATACATTGATTTTGTATTTCCTTCTGCTACAAGTCCTAAAAAATTTTTCTGATTCTTGATTTCTCCCTTATTCCGCCGAGTTAAACTCTTCACTTCAGCATTAATTAGATATTTGCATATGATATGGGGGTTTTTCAGATTTTAACAATTAATTTTGTGTTTGTTCTTTGATTTCTCATTCTCGATTCTGGCTCCACGGCGTAAATTTTTCACTTCGCCATCCAGTAGTACTTGTCTATAGGTTTATCTCGGATTTTAACCAATTAATCTTGTGCTTTTGTTCATAGCGCGCAGGGTCATATTCCGCCGAGGTAAAAGTTTCACTTCGGCATTGTTAAACCGGATTTTTCCCAATTAATTTTGTGTTTTGTTCTTTGCCCACAGATATCGCAAGTTATTTAAAATTTTCACCAGTATTTGCAAATTGGGTTTTATCATTTTGTTTAATGTCACCAAAGTCCGCCTCCTATTCTATAATCGTAATATGTGAACACACACCCAACACCCTCATCTATATGCTATTTATGAATCAAGTCCCAGGATAAACTATTTGATCATCCATATTTAAATTCTGTAAAGAAATCAGAACCTACAGAGAATAGACATTTCAATTTTATTGAGATAAAGATATAGAATAATTTGGTTGTGTTGAAATGGTTGGAAAGAAAATCTAGATGCACAATAATGAAGCATGGCTCAGCTTTAGAAAATCCAAAAATCACTTCTTCTTAATGTAAGTGTTGAAGAACATCTATATGTTTCTATCAGGTGCGCTGGCCACCACGATTTGAAGTTATGTAAGTTAACTACGTTTGCAGATTCTTCTTGTTGTTGTTTTACTTGTCTCGAGTTTTAGAACTTTCAATGGCATGCAATATATTCATCCATCTAATAGTATTTTCTTTTTCTTGCACTTTCAAAAGGTGTTTGATTTCATGATTCAGAAGCCCAAAACAAACATCCAAATTGGTCAACGACTCAACAGAGCGTTCTTCTGAAATACAAGTGAGTGTGCTGAGAATGAAATTCAACCGATCCTCGTACCTCTGTGTGCTTATATGATATTTTTATTATTTATGATGAACTGAACAAAGTCTTATCCCAACTAGTAGCTGTGAGCTTTTCTTCTTTGCTCCTCTCTCTTAGTAATTATTTTCAGCTAATTTCATTGGTTACCTTAGGCTTTCATCGAATTAGTTGCTTTGCTTGTATCAGTAAATGCATCTCTTCGTTATATTTGTTTACATCCTCAATCAGTTAATTTTTGATAAAGTTGTCTTTCCTGCTGGAATTTGTTTTGATCTATTGTCACTGGTGGCAATTTTGTTTCTAATATGAATATGTTTAGTGTTTATTTATCAGTGGGTTTTCTCAGATTTTTAGCAATTTTACCATGTTGCTGATATTTTTGAACTCTAATAACTATGTAAGTCCACCTCTTTGGTATAAATCTGGGGTTTTTTTAGATTTTTACCCCGTTCTTGTATGTCTTGAGTTCTAGTTTGGGCTCATTCATTTCTGGCATTGACAACACACTTGAAACACCATAACTGAATAAACAATGTTTTAATGTTTCATGTTTTTATTCTATTGGTGAGACTGTTTTGATCAAGAAAAGATTCCACATTTGTTTTGATGTGATAAGTATTCTACTGGTTTTCTTTTTACAGCAAGTATCGTGAATATTAGTAAGTTCATTCACCAGACTAGACAGAGCTCTTGTTAGTGCTAATAATTTTGTTATGAACTCGGGACATACAGAGATTACCCTACTTCATTTCGCTACAGCATTAATAGCTGACCATAGTGGTGTTTTGACAAGCAGTTACGAATGCAGCTGGTGGTGATTCTGCAATTGCATTGGAATTAAAATATACCAAGCAATACAATCTATTCCCCCTACCCTTGCCCCTAATGTAGTGCTATCTCGTCCCAGGCCCTTTAATGTAGTGCCATACATTCCAGCCCTTCCCGACCACCTCATTCTCCCTCATGTAATATCAGTTAGTACTTCGCTAATGAATATCTTTCAAATATCTCATGTGGACTATAATTTAGTTGTTGACTAGCTCATTTTATGCCTTCTAAACGGTTTCAAAATTGAAGATGTATTTGACGAGGTTGTAGTTTCTATACAAAGAGCAAAATAGAAATTGAAAAATTAGGAGAAAAGGTAAAAAGAACCCTTGGCCATCTTGTTTTTCTAGTTCTCAAGAACTATTGTAGTGACCTTGTGGAGGGGGCAGGAGACCTCGACATTGTCATTGCTAGAAATTGTGTAATAGAAATAATTGTTACAATTTTGTGTAAGACAATTGAAAATAATCCCGTCCTTGTTGGAGTGCCTAGTGTCTGTAAGACTGCAATCATAGAGGAATTTCCGCATAAGATTATAAGATGCGAGTTGTGAAGTAATCTAGTGTATGTTAGGCTTATCAAGTTGAATGGGGAAGAAATGATGGTTGTGAGTAAAAGTTGTTGGAGAGTTAGGGATTAGGTTAAAGGCTATTCTTAAAAAAGCTACACAAGTTGAAGGGAAAATCATACTATTCAACTTGATAAACTTCACATTTACAAGATCAATTGGCACATTGCCTCTTATAATTTTACGCGTCAATCCCTCTACGATTGTAGTCTTATTTGTACTGAACTCTCCAACAAGGATATTGATTATTTTCTATCACATCATTTACACAAAATTGTAAGAAATCTTTCTATCACATCATTTCTACCAATGACAATGTCAAGGTCTCCCGCTCCATCCACAAGGTTACGATTGTAGGTCTTGAGAGCTAGAAAAGCGAGGTTGCCAAGGGTTGTTTCTACCTTTTCCCCTAGTGTTTCAATTTCTGCTTCTACTATTTGTATAGAAACTCCAACTTCGTAAAATACATCTTGTATTTGAGAATCATTTAGAAGGTGTAAAATGAGCTCATCAACAACTAAATTGTAGTCCCCATAGGATATTTAAAAATTTTGTCTCTCCGTATGTTATTCATTAACGAAGTGCTAACTAATATTACATTAGGGGTTGGTTGGGAAGGGCTGAGATGTGTGACACTACGTTAAAGGGCCCATGGGGACGAGATGATATTGCATTAGGAAGGGGTTGGGGAGCGGGAATGCATTGTATTGTTTGGTATATCTTTAATTCCACTGCAATTGCAAAATCACCAATCAACTACATCCGCAACTGCTTGTTGAAACACTCGACTATGGTCACCTATCAATGCTGCAGCGAAATGGATTTGGAGAATCTGTATGTCCCAAGTTTACAGCAATATTATTAGCAGTAATAAGTGCTTTGTTAGTCTAGTTAATGAACTTATTAATATTCATCATAGTTATTTGCTTCAAAAGAAAATCAACAAAACAAATGTGGTATTCTTTTCTTGAACAAAAAGAGTCTCACCAATAGAATACAAATCAACACGAAAAACTCTATCTTGTCAACCAAAATTGGACAAAATAACGCAAACAACATTATTCCTGTTTTCTACTATAGCAGGTTTTGCTTCTCTAAGCTCCAACTGAATCCTCTTTACTAGTTCATTGAGCTATATCACAAAACAAGAATTCCAACTGTGATGGAGACGGAAGATATAAACATGATGATATACCAACCTGGAATTCTGGACAAAGAGCATGGTAAGGTGGGTTCATATTGCTTGGCCCTATTACGTAAAAGTAAAAGATCATATTCCCTGACTTCTAACTGTATTCAGGTATTTGAAGGGGAAGAAGCTCAATTGTCATATGAGTAAAACAACTTGAAAGAATTAGACTCGAGTTCAAAGAATCAATTATTTCCGTTGTCAAAGTGTATAGTCTATTTTTTTCCCAAACCAAACTCAAACGGAAAGTTAAAATAATGCTCAATCCATTCAAAATTGATGAATGTATCGGTTTGACTTAGCACAATTATGAAACTAGGAGCTAAAAAAGTGTATTCTAATTAATCAAAACAAAAACAAAAAATCGAACTTTATAGAGTTTGCTAGAAGATTTCACTACTGCAGCTATTAAATCTTCAATAATTAATTTTATGCACTATTGAAGAGCATACGAACACAGAAAAGGTGACTCAAAATAAGGGTGAAAACAACAATGAGTGGATTCCATGGATCAAAGGTGGCATAAACAATTGCAAGTGGCTGTTCTTAAGTCCTTCCCGCAAATGGTCATTGCACAATGTGTGCACTGGGCTCCACTCTTTATGGTTTTAGACCTACTGTTGCCATTTCACCCTTAGGAAGGGTCCAGATTTGCATGCTCAGACCAGTGTAATATCCACACCATAACAGGCCATCACCTGACCTAGGAAAAACAGAGGAAACTAACTTTCTTTCAGCGTTTGGTGATCAGCAATGTCATTTGGGTCACAAAATGGCAATGCATTTTTCAAATTCTGACCAATGATTATGAAAAACACCATTAAGCACGATCGGTGGATCCAATAGTGAAAGAGGATTAGATGTGGCAACGAGTATTGATTAAGCCCACTTCCCCGTCTTTGAGGAGTAAGTTTGGATTGGTGCACTCCAAGGTCACTAGTTGGGTTGTACTTTCTTCAGGCCATTTCAATGGATTTGACCTCACATGCACTGTGAGGCGATGGAAGAGACGCCCCCACTTTTTGTTAAAAGATTCACTACATTCTAGGTTTGGGAAGAAAGAATTTAACCTAAGGCTATTTGATAGCCGTAGGCTCATGGACCAAGAAGCACAATTGTGCCTTGACTGCCTTCCCATTGAGAGAGGGCTCAATTGAGTTCTTTTTCTTCTTAATTCTTTTGCTAATGAAAATTTGAATCCTAGTTTTTCTAATTATCTAGAGAATATCGGAGAGAGTTTAGTAGTTTAGAAGTTGTGTTTGATTTTGATTAAAATCAGATATTTTTTAAAAGTTTATAAAAGTTAATGAAACGTATGGTTGAAAAATTATAAAAATTATGGGTCCCTGAGAGTATGTAGTTAAAATTAATTGTTAACTTTAACTTCAGTTTTTTAACAAAATTTTAATGGGTGGTTATATTCACACTACATTTTGTTATAAGTGCACCATATTTTAATTGTACTTAACATCCTCAACTTTTGTTCATTGTTGCAATTATGTTCTTCACTTTTTGTCATCGAATTCTTTTCTTCAACTTCCATTATTTAGCATATTTCATTATTGATGATAGTTTCTGTCGAGATATTTTGTTTACGTGCTTTGAAATGAGGAGAAAATATTTTATCCTACTTTTGTATCTATTGTTTTTTTAAATATATGACAGACAAATAAGTCTTTTTACGAATTCTCAACAAATGTTTTAGATAAAAACTATTATCAAACATAAGATGTGTTAATTAATGGAAACTTGAAGATAAAAATGTGATAAAAAAGTTGGGGACAATGAGTGCTATAATGTCCAAAGATTAAGGATGTTAACTGTAATTAAAATGTAGTGCAAAAAATAAAAAGTGTTGTGTGTATAATTACCCAATTTCAATTGAATTCAAACAAGCTCTAAACCCTAAATTTGGATTGAAAACACACTTCAAAGGTATACATTTCAATCTCCTGCATGAAATTTAATTGAATTAATATCTTATAATTAAAAAAGCAATCTGATTTTCTAACAATCTGGAAGATTTATATTTAGGAGACTACAGATCTACCAGTTACAGTCTTTCTGGGTCACCACCAGATACAAATCTCCTTGATTTAGAGCACAAAGCCACCGGATTTGGCTCTGAAACAACCAAAAAGCCGAAGTTATCACAATATTAGAAATATCTAAATAGAAATTGCAAAAACCTAAATGAAAATAAAGAGAAGAACATGTGTTTTCCGACATCCCGTTGAGCTTTCTACCAGAGAAAAAGGATCACAAGCACTAGCAAAAATGATTGGGAAGACCAAGCTACATGTATGAGAGATGTCAGTGCCAGCTGAATATAATAGAGAAGTCACCATACTACATGCTCTGTCCTGATTAGAACAAGTCGACCAGGGTGAAGGACCGAGGTCCTCATCTTCAGTTCCTTTTAAAATGATACTTCATATTCCAAAGAGGATATATTTAGTGTTCTCTGGGAGTAGTATCCCAAAATGTTGTTATTTCTACTTTTTACATTCCAGTAAGAATGCCTGTCTTACATGAATGGATATTATCCTCCATTTGTCAGTTCAAGGATGTATTCATTCAGTTCTTAAATGCAAAATTTTATATATAGAGTGAATGAATAAATATAACTCAAGGCAGAACTTTTTGCTCATTGACGACATATTACGTCAGTGTTAAATCTCAAACCGGACAGTCCCTCTTGCACGCAGATAATAAATGAAAAGCCAATTTATAAAAACATGAAAAAAAAAATGATACATACATTGAATGGAAAACAAGCAAAAGCAGCAATTGATTCTTGAATGATGTTACCCTTTCTCACATGCAATGACACTATACAAAACTGAGCCAAGTGCATCCAAGAGTGACTCGAACATATATGATAAACCCGAAAAATCGGTAGATCCATGAGTTCCATCTCTTCATAATGATAAATGCTCATGTGGAAAGCTGGAACCGGCCACTGGGCTTTTTTCTTCTCCACCCCTAAGAAGTTGAAGGGGGAAGAAACAGGTATAAATGCAGGTTTCACGAATATAGATAATAACAGAAATTTGCAATTTTAGAAGAACTTACAAAAGCCGTATAATATACAAATGAATAATGAAAGCAATTTGAAAAATGTTGTACCTGCAACAGCAAAAGCATTTTCTAATGCCGCAACAGCTAGAGCCTAATAAATATTGATTAGAAGAATATAGAGACAGTGGTGATTGACTTGTACAAATATTTGATTCCTCGGAGAGATTGCAAGGTGTGACCAAATATTTCTTGAGCTGCGGTGGCTTGGGAATAATATGCAAACTGAATCACACTGCAAGCACTGTAACAAAGCAATCACCTAAAAAGTTCGCTAAAAAAGCATGTAAAAGAAGAGATTTACTCATCAAACAATGTAATAACAAGTAAAGCAAATGTACTGATACAGAATTTAACAAGTTGTTTTGTACCCTATTGGAGTAAACATTCTTCAACCATGACAACAGTATACAAATTTGACAAACCTCAATGGAATAAGGAGATAGAAAATCAAATGAATGAAAAACCCCATACAAATAGCTAATCTTAAAATTCAATTTAGTAAGTACAAAATTCTCTAAAAGTCATTCTCAATTTGAATACACCCTAACTTTAGTATAACTTTTAGTTTAAAGTTATGTTATTGTTATGCCCCATTCCTACGTGGAATGTTTGGAACGCGCCACCTCATATCCGAGGTGGTTTCCCTCACCTCCGAGGAGGTTTGTGAAAATGGTTTTTCCTTCGGTCGAGGTGGTTGAGTGTCAAAAAGCTTCCCGACAAACCCGCTACTCGGTCACGAAAAGAATGATGGGACAGCCTGCGAAGGGCGGCGCGTCACCATCATAGTCCCTTAGGTTGTGGCTGAAAGAGACTTCCACATTAATGCTATTGATATGACACCAAAGACGTGACTCTAAAGCTCCCTAGATTGAGCCACGTGTCGCGAATCGAAGGAAAGACAATCTAATAGAATTTGCCTATAAATATCCAACTCATTTCCACAAGAAAAGGATGTTGAATTTTACGACTCACACAAAAAGATATCAAATTCTCTATACTAATTATTCTTCAAGTGTTATAACCACCGAGAAATTGTTAGTAAGTGGTCTTCAAGCTATTTACCTCTACCAAAGGGTGTTCCCTTTTACCTATTGTTATATATCCACTCTATCCGGAGGCTTATCTACGTGGTTGAGTAAACTATGTGGCGTTCCAAGCAAGAAGGGTAATACACTTAGGAAGAAGGGGCGTGGGATTTTGTTGGTAGCCATTTTTAGAGGTCAATGAGTTGGCGCCTGCCTCGTGGAATCGTAACTTAAAAGCCTTAGCCTCCTTGAACAAAGGAGCCTTCGAACAAGGGATCAACCGATCCACCAAAGAAAAGAATGAGTGGAAGCAATGAGGATGAGAATCGAGGAGAACCAGGCCCACAACGGAGGGAGAAAGCTGCGATGGGGGCAAGAGTCGAAGCCCCGAAGGAGGCGTGGGAGGAGGCCTCCCACCAATCTTGAACGAGAAATGACAACCATGGCCGCCAGCGTGAGACAGCTAGCCCAACATCATGCCCAAATGCAAGGGTACATCCAAATGATGCAAGCACGAGGTGTAAACCTACCTCATGGATCTGACCCAGACGATCCCAATGAGGAACAAGAAGTAGACAGCGGTCATCCTCATGATCCTCATGCCAGGGAAGAAGCCTCGCACGCTAAGACTCACAGGGAAGGGACCAATCTCCCGGCGGTGAAAGAATGCCTCAACCAACCAGTGTCTCGCCAACAGATTTGAAAGACTAGGCGAACATAGAAATAGAAATTGGCCTCGGGAGAATCTGCGGGGAAAGAAACAGCCTAAGAGTCTCCATAGGAATAGGCGGAAAGGAGAGCAAGAGAGGCAGAGGCCGGGGAGAGTCCGACTTCCACCTCACCTACCTCAACAAACTATGCACCAGCAGCCCCAACACTCTCACAAGGCGAGCAGTGAGTTTAGCGCCTCCCACAATTCCTTCCGGAAACAAACACTGGAGGAGAGAACCCGAAGCCAACGAGATCGTTCAAAATAGACGACGATGACGAGAACCTACCATTTTCAGCCAGGATCAGGAATGCATCCATTCTCCATGAGTTTCGTGTACCCAAAATTGCCCCTTACACAGGTAGGGGAGATCCCTTGGACCATGTAAACACGTATAAGATGGAGATGAGTCTCCCGAGGGCAACTTGACTTGAAATGTAGAGCCTTTTACCTCACCTTATCGGGAGGAACGAATCGATGGTATAAAAAACTAGTTACCTAAGCATTTCTAGGCGGCGTAGTTAAAAAAGACGTTCATCAATTACTTCTCATCATAAAAGCCACCTCGGCTCCGGTCCAACGCCTCTATGACGTGAAACAAACTCCAAATGAGCCACTACAGAGCTACTTGGGCCGTTTCAACGAAGAAATGTTATTTTACGAAAGAATAATTGATGCCGAGGCCCTATCCACTTTAAAGGCGGGCTAGACGTGAACCTCACGTTACGGAAGGATATCCACAACAAGAACCCATCCACCTTCGACCAATTGGTAGAAATGATCACCAAGAGATAACAAATAAGAACAGGATCCTTCACAAGAATTGCGGTGGAGTGAGAGCTGAGCTCGCTTCTAGAGTCGGGTATGTCTCCGGCCATTGTAGACTCATTCAACAACAAAATCAAAGACCAAGAAGAAACTACCTATTCGACCCAAATGTTGGGATGAGTTATGTAGCCTCTGCACAAGAGGGCCTACTTCCCCCTTTCGTCGCCCTAGTGACGCCAGTCCCGCGGGTTGGACTTTATAACTATGGTATGTCCCCATCGACATACTACGAAGCGGGGACCAGCGAGCCCTGGTGCTTCCTCTCCTCAAGTGGCCACCACAAAATAATGCCGTGTTCACTCGGGTTGTAGACATAACATGGATGAATGTCGCGAGGTGGAAGATCCGGCTAACAAAATGATAGCCAATTCGGGGCACGGATGTGGGACGACGAATCCCATACGCGGAGATCAACCCCCGATGAGAGGTCATCAGCCACCATTCCAAGACAAACACCTCCAAAGAATGGGATAGGAGGCCTTTGGGCCAAGAACCACGAAGAAGCGTGCTTAAGAAGTCCATCCAACGACCCTCGATCGGAAAGCGCCCGAACCCTGCCTAATCAAGGGTCCTGAAAAGGCCTCGATTTGGGAGATAGACACTATTTACGGAGGTCCTTATATTGGAGACCAAACTCGAAATGCCCAAAAAAGCTACACCAAAGAGGCCGAAGGGACCCTAATGACCAATTGGCTCATCAACAGTCGACCCTCAGGATCAAAAAAGGTAGACTCTATAACCTTTACCGAAGAAGACATGAAGAGTGTACACTACCTACACTGCGATGCCCTTGTAGTGAGGGCAATGGTGGCTCGGACCGGATTAGGAAGAATGCTCGTAGACAATGGTAGCTCTGTTAATGTCATCTTCTTAAGCACTTACGAGTAGATGAACGTTAATATCCCATTGGAACCATCGACCGAGCCTCTTTATAGATTCACAGGTGATTGTGTAACCCCAAAAGGGATAGTACGCCTCACTGTTATGATGGAGAAAGAGCCTCTCGCTGTCCACACTTTTATGGAGTTCTTGGTAGTGCATAGAAGGTCAGCCTACCATGGAGTCCTAGGTCGACCGGCCTTGAAAGAACTTTGGGCCATAATGTCTGCTCACCACCTGCATGAAATTCTCTACCGAGTGAAGCTTGGCAACTATACGAGGCAACCAACATGAGGCTAGGAAATGTTACGTAAATGCCCCGAGAAAGACAGAGAAAAAAGAGATAAATATGACGTTTTTAGACGTGGAAATGACGGATGCCTCGGAAGAGACATCGGAGGATATCTCGATGGAAGAAGCAATTCTCTCTTAGGACATAGATCCAAGGGTGACAGGAGTTGACTCCCAGACTTCACCAGTCGAGGAGTTGGAAAGTTTTACGGCGGATCCTAATGACCCAACGAGGAGGCTCCAAGTGGGAAATGATCTTCCAGAAGAATCCAAAAGAGGCTTGAAATGGTTCCTCAGCCACAACTTGGATGTTTTTGCATGGAAACACGGGGATATGATTGGGATCGACCCAAAGGTAAGTTGTCACCGCCTCAACGTCGATCCTAAATTTCCATCTCATCGACAAAAGCGGAGGCCCTTAAACCCAGAAAAATGAGGCTTTGAAAAAAGATGTGGGAAAAATCCTACAAAGCAGCTTCATCCGAGAAGCCCGCTACCCTAAGTAGGTCTCCAATCCGGTTCTGGTTAAAAAGCCGGGGAGAAAATGAGAATTTGTATAGATTTCTCCAACCTCAACCAGTTTGTCCTAAGGATAGCTTTCCATTGCCTCAGATTGATCAACCGGTGGACTCCACCTCCGGACTTGAACTCTTAAGCTTCATGGATGCCTATTCGTGCTATAACCAAATTCTCATGTATCCACCGCATTTAGGAGCACACATCGTTTGTGATGCATGCGGCCTTTATCACACACAAAGTTATGCCATTTGGCTAGAAAAACGTCGGGCAACCTACCGAGGCTCGTCAACAAAATGTTTCTTTGATCACCTCGGTTCAACCATGGAAGTTTACGGATGATATGTCTTTGGTTAAAAGCTTGAAAGTTGAGGATCACGTCAAAGACTTGGAAAAGACTTTCCAGACCCTCCGAGCTTACAAGATGAGGCTCAACCCCCTGAAATGAGTCTTCGGAGTTGCCTCTGCAAAGTTCCTAGGTTATATGGTAAACCGAAGGGGCATCGAAGCCAACCTAGAGAAAATTAAGGTATTGATAGAAATGAAGTCGCCCAGGAGGCCCAAGGATGTGCAATGTCTCACCAGGAAAATGGTAGCCCTTAGCAGGTTTGTCTCAAAAGCTACAGATAAGTGCCTTCCTTTCTTTAAAGTCTTTAAAGTAGGTGACCGATTTGAATGGATGAGAAATGCGGTTTATTCCGAGCCCTAAAGGAACACCTCGGCCATGCTCCCCACTCACAAAGCCTAAGTTAGGAGAAATTTTATTGCTCTACCTAACTGTATCCACCGAGTCAGTGAGCTCGGTCCTTGTCAGAGAAGAGGAGCACCAACTGCCTATTTACTACGTAAGTAAAGCTCTCCTGGGAGAGGAGACGCGCTATCAAGACATGGAGAAATTAGCATTGTCACTCATCACCACTTCCGTGAAACTTAGACCGCACTTCTTGGCCCATAGCATCCACATCCCCGACTAACTTCCTCCCGAGGCAGTGTGATGTAAAAACCTCGACGCCTCGTGGAGGCTATTAAAGTGGGCCGTTGAACTGAGCCAGTTCGACATTATGTTCAAACCTAGAGCCGACATTATGTTCAAACCTAGAGCATCCATTAACGGACAAGCCCTTGCTGATTTTGTGGCTGAATTCGCCAACACCCCCGAAATAGATACCCCAATGGCACCCGTAGAACCTCCTACGTGGTGCCTATTCGTCGATGGTTCATCGGAGGACATAGGTTCAGGCACCGGAGTAGTCCTCACCAGTCCTGAAGGCCATAGATTGAACTGCACAATCAGGTTCGACTTTAAAGCTTCGAACAACGTTGCAGAGTATGAGGCCCTGCTATCTGGCATTCGCTTAGCCAAAGAAATGAAAGTACAGAAGCTCTCTGTGGCAAGCGACTCCCAACTAGTCGGGAGCCAAGTAAACGGGAGCTTTGTCGCTAGGGAGAGAAGTATGGCTTCCTACCTGAAATTGGTGAGGAACCTCATCCCTTGCTTCTAAAAGTTTGAATTGATTCAAGTACCCAGGGCCCATAACGCCAACGCAGATGCACTTTCCAAACCGGCAAGCAAGAATGACCGGAACTCCTTAAGTCGGTTCCCATCGAACATCTCAAAGAAGCCCTCCATAGAGGCCATCACGAAAGTAATGTGGATCGAAGAGACCTCCACATGGATGGATCCCATCCTTGCATTTTTTAAAAGACCGACACTCCCATTGATAAAGAGGAGGCTAGAAAGTCGAGGAGAAGGACAAAGACACTTCGTGCCGCCCCGACGACGCCCCTCTACAAACGAGGCTACTCTATACAACTCCTCGGTGTGTTGGGATAAATGAGGCTGATTACATCCTCACGTAAGTCCACGAGAGAATATATGGCAATCACACCGGGCTTTGCCTTGGCCCAAAAAAATCCTCAAACAGGGCTACTTCTGGCCCTCTTTAAAGAAAGATTCCTTGTGTCACGCAAGGAAATATGACAAATGTCAGCGCTTCGCTACAATACCGCATCAGCCTCACCAAGAACTTACCACAAAGATTCAGCCCATGGCCCTTTTGCCAAATGGGGATAGATTTCATAGGCCATATGCCTATGGGTAGAGGCAATGCATGCTGTTTTTAGTCACCATCGACTATTTTACAAAATGGGTCGAGGCGAGCCAATGGCGAGGATCACCGGTGGCTAATACCTCTAAATTCATATGGAAGAATATCATATGTCGATTCGTGATTCTCCACTCTTTGGTTTCGATAATAGAAAACAGCTTCGACAACAAGAAAATCAAGAACCTATGTGAGGATCTAGGAATCGCTAAACACTTTTCTAGCCCCCATCACCCTCGTGCCAACGGTTAAGTGGAGGCAGTTAACAAAACCATCAAGTATACTCTTAAGCTTAAAACTTGAGGCATCAAATGGGGCGTGGGTCGATGAGCTCCCACATGTCCTCCGGGCGATCGTAACCACAACCGTAACACCAACGGGAAACTCCATTTTCAATGGCATACGGATTCGGTGTCATGAGTCCGGTAGAAGTTGGCGTGCCATTAGATCGCCGATTACTATTCAATGAAGCCAACAACGATAACCTCATAAGGGCTGGCCAGGACCTCCTAGAAGAACGAAGGGATAGTTCCTAGGTTAAGCTAGCCTCTTACCAAAGAAAGATGGTCAGATATTTCAACAAGAAAGTGAGGAAACAGTCCTTCCGCATCGGCGATCTAGTACTAAGAAGAGTGTTCACATCCTCCAAGGAACCAGGAGTTGGGACCCTAGGCTCCAATTGAGAAGGACCTTATCGGGTCACAAAGGAAGTGCGTCCTGTCACATATTGTATTGAAGACTTAGATGCTAAGCAACAACCTCATCCGTGGAATGGCAAACATTTGCGTAGGTATTATCAATGAAAATGTTATTACCATTTTATTTTGTTGTTTATACGTGAGAAGGAAGGGCCCATTCTCTCAAGAAGCGCGCCATCCTTTTTTAACACCGAGCACAGATAATTTAGGTACTATCGAGCATATATATGAAGGCTAGGGTTCTTTTTCTTTATGGTTATGTTATCCTTATGAAGAACCAGTTCGTACGAAAAGAAACTTAAGAAATATTTTCAGAAGCAAGTTATATATATATATTTCGTATCTAAATATCTTTGGAACGGTGCCTCAAGAAAGATTTTACTAATAAGCAAAATAAGTACATTGGAGCCTCTTCATAGGGTTTCTTACAAAATAAATCTAAGCTACTCATCGGGAGGATCTGCAATATCCATTGGAGGAAACTTGGCCTCAAGGGAAGAAAGATCGAGATCCGAATGCTCAGAACGAAGCGCAGTGATGACTTCTTGTTGTCCAACACTCGCGAAATAATTAGAAAAGCCCATTACGGAATCCCTAACGGTCTCCACCCCTCTCTTCTCCTTCAGGCATGCTTCCAAATCAGATTTGAGCTTTGAAATCTCCTCCTCTCTCGCAATAGCCTCTGCAGCCAATTGACGGTTCTTTCCGTTAGCCGCCTTCAATGCCTCCGAGGCTATATTCTGAGCATTTAAGGCATCATTGAGCTTTTTCGTCAGTATGGCGATTTGGCTCTCCGCCTCTGCCATGTCTAACTTCGCCTTCTCGTGCGCCAATTTGGCACTTTCACCAATGCCACCGCATCGTCGAGGCATTCTTTGATTTGATCGGTTCGGAAATAACCTCCGGGCATCACCATCTTCTTCTTTAGCTTCCTCATCGCTACGAGGGCTTCATCCGAGCAACGGCCGAGCGGAGGAAACAAGCCAAAGACGCTTCCATCCAATCCTCGGCCTCCCATTCGCCCGTGAACGCTTTCCACGCCTTATTAAGATATTTCAAAACCCTCCGCCCCAAAGCCGGATAGAACTCCAAGTTCTTAGTTAAAGAGCCGGGGAGCTTCCTCTCCAATTTCCCAATCAATCTGTTGAACAGCCTCTTCGACTTCGACGCAGTAGAAAAAGCTTCTCCAGTAGAGTCTCTTTTTTCCAATACACCAACGGGTGCATCGTCCAAAGCTACACCAGAGGCGCAAGAATTGCCAAACAAATATTGTTTGGGGTCAGGAAGATGAACTGGGAATGTTTCAATCACCTATATCGATTTTCTCTTACTCGCTAGCTTCCCTACTGACTTAGCACCACTCATGATGCCCCTCAGTGTCGGCCTCGTGCGGACGGGAGCGGTCTTCTTCTTTTTCACCAACGGCTTCTCATCCTCCGAGGACACGACCTCTGTAACTAGGTTAGTAGTAGATTTTTGTGCCTCTTCTCGAACGACTTCCCTACTCACATCTTCTATAGCCCTCTTTTGACAGCTCTTTTGACGGTTGTCCTTTGAGGATCCTGGACGAATCTCATTTACCTTAGCTGCCATCACTCTAGCAAGTGGTGGCTTCGGCCTCTTGCCTTGTTCAAAATCATCTACACATGAGCCAACCTCAGGTCAGAGCAAATAGGCAAATGGGATATACAAAAAATAAGATGCAAACCTTTCCTAGTCATCTGTCCAAGTTCAATTAAATGCCTAGGCACTTTCAAAAGCTCGTCAAATCTTCTCTGCCCTGATGGATGCGTATAGATCGCGCGAATGATGTCGAGCTCCTCCTCTTTTAACTCGCACCAAGAAAGGGCGTCTGCAAAATAGAACATGAAAAATACTTAGTTATATGACCACCACAAAAGCAATCCCCACCCTTCCAAATCACTCACTCGCAACTCCATAGAAGCTGGGCACGTTCAAATCAGGCTCCGGATCATCCAAAACCCTCTGCTAGTTCCAGACACCCAACACGAGAAAGGGCAGTCCAACACAAATAGCTTATGCGACCCCCACGGGTCAAAATAATACCACCCTACTTCCTCTCCCTTATCCTTTTTCTTTGGCAACTTCTTCGGGAGATAAACTGTTTGAAAGACATGTAGAGGCATCTCAAATCCGAGGGAGTACCTGAATCACAAATAAAGACTCACTGCCATTTGACTCCAGCCATTAGGGGCTACCTGGGTGGGTGCTAAACTATAGGCTCAAAGAATCGTCCTATAGAATGGATCCAAAGATAGCCTCATCTCAAAGATTGAAGGACCGAAAGTGCACAATGGCACAACCTTTCCCTGGGAACACACGCCTCTCATTGGGCCCCGGACGTAAAACTATATATCATCGAGAACTTGGAACATCCTTCTAATGTTCTCCAAATCAACCTCGTTCGCAACCGAGGGGACGTCCATTGCAGCCCATCTACCACTAATAGATGGACCTTCTCCAGCAACTTCACCGCTCGAAAGACCAGGAGCTGGGTCGTCTTCAATTGATGGAATTATAGACAACTCCTCTCCGATAATAGCGTTAACGCCTCGGATGGGTCTCACCGTGGCTACCGACGGAGAAACTTCTGGAGAATTATCGCATCCAATATTAACCTGGCCTCCGGTGGCCTCAAAGAACCTCTACCGGACTAGACATCCTTCCCGCAAACACAAAACAAAATAAAAGGAGAAAGAGAGAGTTTAGTGGATAGCTAAAACTAGAAGTCCTCTCCCAACGAAATGTCGCTAGAATATCTCCTTCACACTCGGAAACGCGGTGGCGGGAGGATCTCTCTTTTCTTGCTTAACACGCACAAACACAATGTCAAAAAAATGTCAATATGAAAACCTTCGTCCCATTTTATAAGAAAAAGCAAGCCAATCCATGGTCATTCGATCAAAATCAAGATCCATCCCGGCTACTTAAATGGAAAGATCATCCCAGCATTTGAATTCAAACGGCCGTGCAAATAACCCTTGATCAACGTTCTAAGATACACGGTGATACCCACTCGCGCGTTAGCGAGGGTCGGATATGTCACACTTACCTATGATGAATAAGTTTTACCCAAAAGAAAAAATAGAATGAGTTAATAATTTGTGTCATTAACTTTTGACATAATTTAATTGCAGCAATTAAATAGAATATTTTTTTTTATGAAATAAACAATATTAATATAATTAAATAGATAAATTATTACTAGACTTTTCTCGTGCGATAAATTTTTTTTAACTATGGGATATTATATTTTTATATTCAAAATTTTTAATTGAAAACATAAAATCTATAAAAGTCCTTAAAATTTTGTGAAAGTTTAAAAAAAATTTCAAAATGAAATTTATAAAAATCCATAAAAATCTGTTAATAAAAATTAATGAAATCCATCAAAGTCAGTCACTTAAAAAATGTCAACAAAAGTCTTTAAAAATCTAAATTAAATACACTTTCCTTAGTTCATTTTTGGAGTAAATATTTTGGATCAATTTTAATTTGTTTATTTTTCAAAATAAGAAATTAATTTTCACAAAAATATGTTTAAGGTGAGATTGCTTTGTATAAAAAGATAAAGATATAAATAAATTTCTTTCATTTAAACTAAAAAAAAAATTTTTTTGGTTAAATTAAAATTAAGAAAAAGATAAATAAAAAAACAAATATAATTTTATTTTCAGCATAAAGGAAAATGATAAAATGGAAAACTTGTACTAATAGTTTGGCGGATTTAGAGTGTAGGCTGATTTGAAAATTTTTGTTTTGTTTTAGAAAAAAATTTAATTCTATAATTTTGACCTCACAATAAATTTTAAATTTTAAATTTAGATAGATGCAAAGGAAGTTTCCTATCCTAGTGGCAAAGCTTATTATTTGAGTTTAGGTAAATTTGAGTTCAAATTCCAACTCACGTATTATTTTTTCTTTTTCTTTTCTTTAGAGAAAATTGTGCAATTAATTCTTAATCTTAAAAATAACTTTTAAATATCTAATCTTTAGTTCTATTTGCATATTTTGTCTTTTTACATAATTCTATAATCTTGAGTGTTAATTTTCTCATGTTTTAGAATGATAAAATTGACAAAACACTATACTTAACACCGAATGTAATTTTTTTGACCTTAACGTTTATTTGATTTTCAATTCCGAAATAGGAAAAATTTAAAAAGATACCCCTTCTTTCTTTTTTTATACGTTCTAATCTCGTAAAAATATAGTTGGCTTTTTTAATTTGATTTTGGTGATAGAGAAAACATAATTATAAAAATATATCATATTGTTGCCTTATACACCTATTAAATTAGGCTACATACTAATTCAGTTACATAAGATAATCTTCTTAAAATTATCTTTTTAATGATTTGATTGTGCAAATTTTACAATATTTTGTTATTTCTCAAAATGTTACTTTAATTAATCATACTAATTTTTCCCTTTAATCAATTTTGCCTACTTGATTATTTGGTCTATAGTGCAAAACATTACCTATGCCTATAGATGGTAGACATCAACAAGTAAATAATAAATGTATGTTTATCTTGTTATGATTCGATATTAATATAGTGCACCTACAACGTTATAATAATATAATTCTCCAAAATATTTTATAACAAATACATTAGGAGTAAATCAACCATTATAATAACAGTGAACACAAAATATTTCAACACCTTATTCATTTGGGAAAAAAAAATTAACATGTGAGATATAATAGAATAGAGGTGAGATTTTATGAGAGAGATTTTGAAAAATGGAATTTGTAAAACAAAAGAATATAGAATATAGGATAGTAATACAACAAGATTTGATACAAGAGATATGCAACATATCTTTGATATAAGGACTAGAGAGAGAAAATATTTAGATTGGTAGAAGTTAAATTAGTTGATACTCTAGTTTTGCTTACCAATTTTGCACATATATTTAATTTCACCATTAATCTCAAAATAGTGTTCAATTTCATCGTTAATCTCCAATTCTAATTTATAGGTTATTTCCATAAAAAATCGATCGTTGAATATTAGTTATTTAAATTTGATATGTAATTGTCAAAGATATATAATGATAAAGTTGTAAATTTGAATGGACATTAAGATATAAATAAATTGAATACTAACTAATTAACATCAAATTGAATGTGTCTATTATGTAAGTTAAGAATTTACCTAATATTTTTTTATATATATGCTAATTCATTTTGTTATGATTAATATGATTGTTACGTAAATTATTTTGATCAGATAATTTATAGTTATAATGTATTTTTTATGATTATAATTATTTGGTCACTAAATTGAACAACTCATTTTCAAAATAAAAAATTATCTTATTGATATCCCATATATATAATTTCATTGTTAACAATTGCGCTTTCAAAATACAATCGACTCTATAGTATTATATTTTACTAACTATTTTTCTCATGGCATGTTTAAATTTAGTATAATATTCGAGTTATTGATAAATACTTGCACTTTTAAGTATGGTAGCTAAATGTTACACCCTAGTCGTTACATAATTGAATATCATAATGCAGCTAACACTTGTATTCAAAAATACGTTAGGAGCATGCGAGTGACATACGCTACATGTGAGAAGCCGAT
Source organism: Forsythia suspensa (assembly GCA_023638005.1). Lineage (NCBI taxonomy): Eukaryota > Viridiplantae > Streptophyta > Magnoliopsida > Lamiales > Oleaceae > Forsythia > Forsythia suspensa. Next base: position 36,219,589 of record CM042666.1, read on the forward strand.
GGCATGTGAGAAGCTGAAGGCATGTGAGAAAATCTAGGTGTGTGAGACGCGAAAGGGCCAAAGGTTGGACACAAAGAATATAGTTAAATATTAAAACTATATAGCAATGCAGATGGCCGACCTACATATTTTGCAAAACTTTGAAAAGGTTTGCAAAATACTCTAGAAACATGGAGAATGTCAATTCTAGAGTATTCTATTAGAAAAACTTAATAGAGCATTCTAGAATAAAGAAAAGAGATGCAATAGGATTTTGTATCTAAATGTCCAAATAGAAGGTTGTAAAAATAACATTGCTAGAAGAAGCAATATTAATATCTACAAGTAATAATCTAGAAAAAGAATGTCAACCATAGAACAAAATCAATCTCCAACGTAAATTTAAAGGAGGTGGAATTATTTAAGATCAACGAAACCTCAATTGTAACAAAGTGAAAAGCAAGTTGAAAGCTACCTACCTAGAGTAAAAATCTTGAAAATACGTTGTAATATTATTTGAAATATTTTATACTAGAATTATAATTTCTCTCTTAATTATCTTGTCTATTACTTGTCTTTTTTTTATAAAAAAAAAAATCCTTAGTATGCTTTCTAGTGTGTCAACTATTATACACACTAGTGCCAAAAGTCAAGGGATACTTACTTATTATAGCGTAGATGAGCGAATGAATAACTCGAGAGTTCAAAAGGCGTGAGATGTTTATAGCTTATACACACAGATTTAGATGTTTCTAGCTTGCCTTTTGATTGTCATTTGAGTGGGTTGGAAATTGAGTTCAAAGAAAAGAATCATCAATTTCTCAGTTTTTCTATTCGTATGCTAGTCGTATGACTTACAGCTTCAGCTACTTATTTCGCTTCAACAATTACCTTTAACATTCAGCTTGCACTTTCATTTTCTTCAACCTTTGCAATATAATTTTCAACTTGTTCATTTTGTTTATATCTCAAATCATGTCGTTCCAACATTATCATATCTCTTTTTAGCTTTATGTAAGCCTTCCACGAGCTCATCCAGTTTTTCTTTGGTCGCGGAGCTTATCGAAACTTTTCTTCTTGTTATTATATCTAACCAAGAGATTTCTCAATTTGTTACACTCTTTAATTACCTAAAAGATTGTTAGTCTGTCATAAATGAAGCATAAAGAGAAACCTAAACTCGGATAAACTTTTAAGCAAAATATTTACTTCAGCAAGGCTAAGTTTCTTAGCTTCATCTTTCTGCATCTCGAGCACGCAGTTCATCCTCCAACACATCCAACTTCCTTTCCAAATTACAAATTTGATCTGGTAGACTCTTGGGCATAACTTTCACGTTTGCACAAGCCTCGTCAATTAGGTCAATTGCTTTTTTCGACAATTGTCTCCCTGCAAATGAGTTTTCAACATAAAGAAAATGTGTACCCGTAAGGTATCGACTTAATAGTCTTGCAGCAACATCAAGAGCTCGATCCCATATTATAATAGAATGATGTCATCTGAACCTCTCTTTCAACCTTCTGAGAACATTGATTGTGTCACCAATGCCTAGCTCAGGCATAGAAACCTGCTGGAAACACCTCAACATCTTTTTTCTATATACATTTTGTACTCTTATCGCTCCAATACACTCCAACTGGCCTCCGAAAGAATGGCCATAAAGATATTACTAGAATCAATGAACACCACAATCCATTCAGAACCTAAAATTGAATGGATATCATCAATGAACAATATGATTTTCCATTCGACTTCTATAGCTTCTTTAAGAATAGCCTTTAACCTAATTCCAAACTCTCCTACATCTTTTACTCCAACCATCATTTCTTCCACATTCAACTTGATAAGCATTTCATTCGCAAGATCACATGGCACCTAGCCTCTTATAATCCTACCACGATTATAGTCTTACCCACACCAGGCTATCCAACAAGGACATGATTATTTTCAGTTGTCTTACACAAATTGTAAGAACTCTTTCTATCACATCATTTCTACAATGACAATGTCAAAATCTCTCGCCCTTCACTATAAGACGGAAGACTTTACCAACTAAACAATTAGTCGACCATATTGTAAACTTCGTCGGTTAATATTATTGCGGACTAAAAAAAATTTTTCGGTGAGATAGTCTGCGAAAGCCTGTCGGTGAATCAAATACCGACTACAATATAGTTTAGTCGGTAAATATTATCTACGACTAATGTAATTTTGGTCGGTGTTATATTCGCCGACTAAAATAAATTTTAGTCTGTAAAAGTCAACGCCGACCAAAAGATTATCTAGTCGGTATTATATTCACTGACTAAAAAAATATTTAGTTGGTAAAAATCATCGCCGACCAGTATCTATCTGGTCGGTGTTATGTTCGCCGACTAAATTTTAATATAGTAGGTTATTTAGTCGGGGTTAAGTTCGCCGACTAATGTTATTTTTAGTCGGGGAAAGGTATCTCAGACCAAAACTTTGTGGTCGGCAATTATGTACCAAGTTTTTTTTTTCTAATAATTAATTTTATTATAATTATGCTAAGCTGTTACAAATTGTTCATCTAAATACAATAAATGTTAAATTTCAAAATATAAGTTAACAATTTTAGTATTGTCAAATATATGTTTACTCACACATGCCCTACACAAAAGTGTTTTAACATAAAAAGTAAAAGTAAAATAAAATAAAACAACGGTGCATGTTTCCCTTCCAAAATAGCTACAAACCTATGCATGTATTTACAAGAGAAAAACAAAACAAAAGGTGAGTGACTTTGTTGTTTTTTGACCATCTGACGAAGTTCAATATTCTTGTGTTGGGTAGAGAAAGTTCGACATGTCTTCTTTGGAGGCTTTGGGCCCCTGCCTAATCCAATATAATAGCTTGATCGGGTGCCAAGAATCTCATTAACTACATCATCAACAAGTAAGAACTTGTGGTCGATCACCCGAGCCAAAGTGCAGCATCCTACCTTTATAGATATTAAAATTGAATATGGTGATACACACAGGTGAAAATCCAAATTCCATCCCAAAAGGAGAAAAACTGAAAAATTCAATTTATATGCCAATAATAATCTGAGTACCTCACTATCCGAGAGATATCCATCGGGAACAAAAAAACCATCTTCACTTTCATCTTTATCATCACCTCTTAAATGTCCTTCCACAACTTCATCTTCATCATCCTTGTCGCAATATGATAGGCTTTCACCAGGCTCTTCCTATATAATTGAATATTAGTTGCAATTATTTTATAATAATCACATTTATAGCAAAGCTGGCCTACCTTTTTCCACTCCTCATCACTATGAATTTCATAGTCTAAGTCTGGATCCTTTGCAAATGGGTGACGCACTCCAACAACTTGACTGGAGAAGCACAAACACAAGCAATCAGAGTTACAATAATATAATATTTCAATTCAGTAAGACACCACTTCCTCAAACTCTTGTTGTACCTTTTTAGGCAGGATATCACCAGACTTTTTGTTCACTATAACACTAAGATCACTTTATTGTCTATCAATTTAGGCTAACAAAGAGAGGTATAATTCAACAGCATATCATGCAGCGACCAAATTCATTTTCAATGGCATAAAACATGCATGAATATTTAATAAGACCAACCACCTTGGTCACTGTATACAATTCTCACTTCATAATGATTTTCACACCAAGAAACTTAAACACAGATAGATTACCATGTTCAGGTCTATACTTTTTACCACCCAATCAATTAGAGTCTTAACCAGAACAACATCATTAAATAGCTAGCTTAGTAGGATAACATAAGTGTCTTCAAGAGAATAAATAGTAATAGGTTACGGCTCCAAGAAAAACATTTATAATGCCATACCTTATAGATAGACATTTGATTGTGCAAATACTTGGATGCGCTTTTCTATATTATCATATTACCAATAAAATGCCTCGTGCTTAAATGTGGTAGAAGTCAGTATAGCTAGGCAGGACTCATAATTAATACTTCAACTTCACAAATTAAAACGAAGAATGTCCTACACTCATCAATTCAAAGATCAATAAAATTAGTTATAGAACTGGTTGATGATGATATGCAAAATGAGATTATGTTCATGCTATAATCAAAGACGAAACTAGAAATCTGAACCTTATTCAAGCCCCAACCATAGAGTTCTCCGATGTTTGTCAATACCATTGTGTGCCTCCAACCACATGATATCTGGGAGCGGAAATGAAGAATGTGTAAGAACCTCATAAACATGAATAGTACAAAAAAACATATAACTTTTTTATTTTATATTCACACATTTTTAATATCTAAGGATTCATAGAGTATACTAGAAATTTTTTGATTTAATTTTATTGATAAGTCAAAAGTGATGAAAATAAGTGGATCCAAATGCTTTTCCTTTTCTTATGTGATTTTGCAAGCTGTTATTAAAACATATAACATCAATAAATGCAAAAACAAAATTCCAAGTAGAAATATCAAGAACAACTAATTCTTATGTTATATCAGTAATATATCTTTAAGAAGGAATCAATCTAACCAATTGGGGCCTATATTACACTTGAAGTTCATACAAATATAAAGAACACCTTAAGTTATAATAACACATTTATTTAGAGGAAATTTCGATGGCAATCAAGGATGGATTTTGGAAGGGATGCTTAGCCAAAAGCAAAGGATTCCTGGGGCCGAACGAGATCAAAGGCAGCAAGGTAGGTATTCTCATAAAAGAAAGAAAGGAAAACAGGCACAAGTTCATCTATTTTTGTCTAACATGCATCTTAACAACCCGAAAAACACATCTTGCTACATAATTAGCAAAAAATTAAATGTAATGTACAGAATAATATTGCCATAAAAAGAGAAGAATGCTTCAAATTGGTTGTAATTAGCTGTATGGAGGTAAAGAGGACTAACATTACATCATCTAAAAATGAAGAGACAAAAAAAAAGGCAAAAATAGACATTCCCAATCGCATCTGCAAAGAAAACCTAGTACTACCATCACCATCACCGCCACCAAGCCTCGGATCCCGACTCCAATAGGAAAATGCCGATTTTTTCAAAAATCAATTCAAAATGACAAATAAATACATAAAAGAGAGAAAAGAGTTACCTTTTAGGGAGAAATTGCAGATTTTTTTAGGGGAGGGGGAAGATAATCCCACGACTACAAACATCAAACAACAATATTTGAATCCCCATTTCTATTTACTATCGAACAATAAGTTAATTTTCAAAGAAAAAGATGTGCAAAGAAAAATAAGGATTGAGGGAGAGAGACGAGAGACGGTGAAGATGGGGTTAGGGATTTGGTCCATTTGGACATAGAAATGGGGTGTGTGTGTGTGTGTGTGTGTGTGTGTGTGTGTGTGTGTGTGTGTGTGTGTTGGGGGGGGATAAGGATGAGATAACGAGAGAAAATAAAAATTTGTTAAGTGGCAGTGAAATTATAAGAAGGAATTGAAATTTTAATATGGAGGGAATGAAGTTTAGATGAAATTCTAATTATTTGAAATTTATATTAAAATACATTTTTTTTTGTTAAAATTACCAGAGAAATATTTAATAGATATATATATATTTTTTAAATCTGACAAAATTTCTTCCATTGGAGACTATTTAATAATTTAATAATTTTACTTAAAAATTTTACCAACAAATTTTTTTGTTCATAACTATTTTATTCTTGTATATAACCTAATTATTGGTAAATTATGTAATTTAATTTTTAATTTTTACCAACGGATTAGTTACGGAACTATACCAACGAAAGTCTTCCGTTAGTAATTCTTTCGGTAATTTAACATTTAGTTTTTACAAATGAAGAAATAATATTTCATTGCTAAATTTGTTGTTAATCCGTTGGTAATAGCAACGGAATTCGTCCGTTGCTAAAATTTCGTCTCTATTGCCTCACTTTCTAGTAGTGTCGGCCATTACGCCTGCCAATTTATCAAACGCAGAAAATTTCTAAGCATAATTTTTGGCCGACTATTATAATTGTAGTCGATAAAAAACACCTTCCACGATCGGATATTGTAGTCGATAATGTTTAGACCATAAAATAATTGTGTGTATTGTAGTCGGTAATGTTTACCACCATAAAATAAATGTAGTAGGTAAAAAAATACCTTCGCCCGAATGGATATTGTAGTCGGTAATGTTTAGGCGATCATAAAATAATTGTAGTCGATAAAAACACCTTCACGACCGGATATTGTAGTAAGTAAGGTTTATTGTAAAATCAATAATGTTTAGGCGACCATATTGTATAATTGTTTAGGCGGTAAAAACAATTTTAGTCGACCGACCACATATTTTTAGTTAGTAAAATTTAGTCGGTGAAAGCCTCATTTCTTGTAGTGCTTTCCACAAGGCCATGGCCATAGGCCTTTTAAAGCTAGAAAAGTAGGGTCGCTAAGGGTTCGTTTTTCAATTTCTGTTTCTACTCTTTGTATAGAAACTCCAACCTCTTCAAATACATATTCTATTTTCGAATTCTTTATAAAATGTAAAATGAGCTGATCAACAACTAAATTGCAGTCCCCATGGGATATTTGAAAGAATTTGCTTCCTCGTATGATATCCATTAGCGAAGTGCTAACTGATATTACATTAGAGGGCTTATCGGATGGGGGACGATATGGCATTGCATTAGGAGCAAGGAAGAGGGTTGGAAAGGTGGAATGCATTGTATTGCTTGGTATATCTTTAATTCCACTGCAATTGTAGAATCACCTACAGCTGCATTGGCTATTGCTTGCCGAAACACGCCACTATGGTCACCTATCAATGCTACAGCAAAATGAAGTAGGGATAATGATGGAGAATAAGGATAAGAATTGAAAATATTGAAGAAGATGAGGATTGAAGATATAGTTGTATTTCAATAGGATTGAACTAGCTTTATTAGATAGAATTTGAATAAGATTGAACTAGTTTTATTAGATATGATTTTGTCATTTTAATAGTTGTTATTTAACTAGAAGTTCGTTTAGATTTTATCATTTTAATACTTGTAACTCCATAAGTTATTATTGTCAAGTGATGACAAAGCATGTGTTGAAATAGGGGATCATCTAACATTTCTACCAGCCTTTTCAGCGTAGATCTCATACATTTTACATTAAAAATTCAAAATTACCATACATTGGTAGATTTTCGTACTTTAATTTTTGTGAAATTGCCATTATAGTTACTTTGGTACCCTCTAAAATAAATCTAGAATCCATAATGGATGCTAATGAAAATAATATAGTCAAATCTTCCTAGTATTTTCTAAATTTATCCTCCATCACATATATAATATTAGAAAAAATAGTAAAACACTTATAAATATTAAAATTGTTAGCAATATAATAGAAATGATTGAGAATTCATAGAGTAGTTAGATAATATACACCTGCATATGCATTTGTTTTGTCGGAAAAAAAAATTTAAAAATTTTCTAACATGAACAGATATGTCTCAGTCATATATTTGCAAATCATATTCTAGGACGTGTGAGTGTCAACCGTTATAATATGCGATAATGCAATATTCATACTCTTCACAAGATTGAAGCATGAGATATGTTGAATTCCACTTATGGCCTACATCTGTGCAATTTTTTTCTTGTAGTCTATTTTCAACATATAGAGCAATAAAATTTGTTTTCTAGCTGGTGAGACGATAATATAATTAATAGCATATCTATTTTTTTTTTTTTATAATTTTACATCTATGAAGTGTAACTTATTTTTCACAATTAAATTAAAAACATGACATACACAACGAATGTGAAATAAAATACCATCAAATTCTAGATAGAAATGTTGAATTAATTTTTCAATTACAATATTGTTGGAGCCGACATTGTCAAAAGTAAAACTATGAATCTTCATTTTGCAATTAAATTCATCCAATAAAACATGAAAAATATTAATTCCATTATGAAGATAGTCAATTGTTATAAACGCTTATTACCTTTTTATGCATGATCTAATGTTTATCAATATAATGTGCAGTTGTAGCCATATATCATTTGTGGTTATTATCAGACCATAAGTCCGTTATAATTATTAATATCACGTATAATACCTTCTTTCTTTTTATTAAATAAAACAATAGCGTCTTTCTAAAGAGTATTTCTAGCAAAAGATATGTACTTTCATTGGAGATATTTTTGTATGAAGTTCGTGAAATGAGAAATTTCTACCAAGCTTAGTGGAAATTCGATACTTGTCACCAATTGTGGCATTCCTCCATGTCGCATGCTGTTTTGTAAATATATCCAATTGTTTATAACGGAGTTGTTCTTGATTTGATTCTTTTTTAACACACATCCCGCGACGAGCCCGTGCCCATTATGGGTCAAGTCGGCAAGCCCACGAGCCACTTCTACGCGAAATAAGAGAGAAATCAAGAATCATAAATTTTTAAAAGACATGTAGAAGAAGGAAACATGAATCAATTTTTACAACACAAAAAGGGTAAATTTGTACCCACCGCCTAAACTATAATCACATGACTTGCACATGATCACTTATTCGAAGGCTATTTTTGTCAATCCACTATGTTCATTAAAAAGCAATTAAAAAGAATAATGAATAGAAAAGAGAGAAAAAACTATAACGAGAAAAGCAAAATCGCTTGCCTCCTAATCGTATCCATTTTAAAGATTCCTAAATTGATTCGTTTGGTTGAAAAATTCTTCTAAGTGGTGAGAATTTCAAGAAATTAGACAGAAAGTTGTACGTCGTGAATTATAAGCTGCATTAACAAAATCCATGGGAAAACATAAACATCAACTATAGGGGTGATTTGTTGGAAATTTGTTTAGTAATATTGGTTTTGACCAATTTTGACCAATTATTTAAGCGGAGTTCATTAGTCGAGTACGGAAATTATAAGGCCATATGTGTTCTATTACGTAACTAGATTAACATAGTATATTTAGTTGCTCGAATCAATTTTGGGTAAATGAGAAATTAAGATCCAAAGTGAATTACTTAAATACACAAATATTGTTGAAAAATGGGATTAGAATATTGTGAAATATTCTAGAATCTATTTGGATGAAAAATCGTGTCTCTTTTGGACACGTCTTCTCTTAACAGTCACGTGTTTTCTTCTTATAAACATATCTTTTGGACATGTGCTTTTCCAACAAGAATGTCTTTTGGACGTGCATTTGTAGGAAGTTGTGTCTTTTAATATACAACCTTTCTGATAGGCCCCTTATGATTACAAATTAAATTACTTCGTTTTCAACCAAACATCTCTATACTTTTTGTATAAATCATTTTAGTATAGAAATAATTTCTGCATAAAGTTCAAGTCCAGATTCTATTTAAAGAAACAACAAAATGATGTCCAGTTCGTTGTTCTTGTAATTTGGATTGCTCCTATTATGAGAAGTGGTTGTTGTATCTTGGGAGACGTGTGCTGAGAAACCATAAGCACATGTGTGGGTGATAATAAATATTTTTCTCCTCTTTCGAGCACGACGGCGACAGTGGTGGAGACGTGCAAAATAGTGGCGGGGCTTCTTCTCCCGTGTCCACTTCGGTGTGATAATCAGTATATAATTTATATGATTAAAACATATGTGCAAAATATAAATGCGTAGTGTATGAGATTGGTTCTTTTACCTTGGGGGTTGGCCTCTATTTATAAGGATGTCCTGCAGTTATGGCCTTTAATAGTCATTAATAACGGGTGTCTCTTCATCTCCCTCATTACTAGGAGTTAATGAGTGATGTTTCATCTTTTCAATTGTTGAGGGATGTTTCATGTGCCCAATTGCCGGTGTTTCGCTTTTCCCAATAACCGATGGTAACTTTCATTCTATAGGTCGTTTGTCCGGCTAACTAACGACAATTAGGTTATTGCGCCTATCCAGCCGTGGCGTGCTTTATGAGACCAAAGAGGCGGGCGAGTCGATGAGGTGGGTAAATCATTGAGGCGGCATGCCGGGACGTGCCACCATTGGCGAGATAACATATAGCACCGTCATTATTTCCATCATCATAAGCTCATCTACTTTCCATAAACTACTTTTCATAGACCGATGTCAATGGAAAGTAGAAATAATCTACCGCACCTACTCCTCTCTAACTTTTTCGATAGAAGCTCATCGCCTTGATTTTTAAACTTAGGCTTATCGCCTTGTTTTGTTTTCTGACAGGATTTATCGCCTCGCCTTGTTTTGTTTTCGATGAATTCTCCGCCTTTAGTTTCGTATATGATACCGCCCTAGTCTTGTTTTCGCATGAAATTCATCGCTAACCTTGTTTTCAGATAGGATTCATCACCTAGCCTTATTTTTTCAGCAGGACTCGCGTCAGTCTTGATTTTGATTTTTTTTGAAACGAGCCGAGCTCTCCTCGCCTAAATTTTTTTTAGGCTTGCCTTGGCTTCGGCTTGGCTCGCCTCATTTGACTGTTGCAATAGTTGAGAATATTTTTGTCGCAGGTCGGGTCCAGTAGGCATACTAAGACTTCTCACCATTAGCTTTGATCCTTCCTTGGTACCCTTATCATTTATCTACCTTATATGGTTCATTTTCTACTTGCCTTTATCATCTCGATGTTCGGGCTCGTCCCATGTCCTCTTTTGTTGAACTTGGGTTCTTTCTCGATCTTTCATGATTTTGTAATGAGATATGCTTCATCATCGTCCACACATACTTTGAGTTCCACTCATCATGGCGATGACTACAAGCAGACATCTGCAGATCTTTGATTCCTGTGTGGATCTATTGAACCCAAATTACATTAGACATAGCGATCTTCTTAATACGTTTGTTCTTTGGCAAAATATGTAGCAAAACTCTTGGAAAAATCGTCAAATGTACCGATTGTGGGAGAAGGGTGACTACCCAGCCCCCGGCCTCCCGCCTTGTTCGCAAGAAAGCCCCGCACATAATCGCTTGGGGGTGGCTTGCAACCTCATCAAGTCGACAAAACACGAGATGATCGACAAGATCGGATCATCCGTCGTACTTTTCCATCTTTGGCTATTTGAAGTCTCGTGGCAAGATGGTTGTATTTATATGTGTCGACACTTTCTTGAATGTCATCCAAATCAATCAAATCGGTGCTACCATAATCATCACCAATATCGAGAAAAATTAGAATATCATTAAGACAATGAAATCATTATCACTTGATTGTAAGCCATTTCGAATAAATTATAAAGGAAGAATAGAAGATGTAGTAGAAAATTAGAAATATAGACTAATATGGAGACAGCGAGATTTAAGATAAATAATTATAAACAAATATAGAGATAATGAGATTTGAGAATTGTTGTTGAATTTGAGTACATATATAATAAATTAGGATATTGAGTTGTGAAAAAATGAGTTTTGAATGAGATATTTATTGGATAAAAAATCTAAAATTAAAAAAAACAAAAAAATATGCAGCATCAAATGGTTATTAAATGGTGACCGTTTTATGCAGCTAACGATCAATTTTTTGTGACCGATGGACATGTTTGGCTTGTGGCTCCTGTAATGCCCACGAGCTTTTTGAAGAGCCTAAAAGGCTCAGCCCTTTTTTTTGAGCTCGTAATGCCCACGAGCCTTTTGACGAGCCCAAAAGGCTCGGCCTTTTTGTAGCTTGGCCCAAGCTTGGGCTCATCCCGCGACGAGCCCGTGCCTATGTATGGGGCTGAGTCGGCAAGCCCAAGAGCCACTTCTACGCTAAATAAGGGAGAAATCAAGAATCATAAATTTTTAAATGACCTTTAGCAGAAGGAAACACTTGAATCAATTTTTTTTTAGTTAATCTACAACACAAAAAAGGGTAAATTTGTACCCACTGCCCTAAACTATAATCACATGACTTGCACATGATCGCTTATTCGAAGGTTATTTTTGTCAATCCACTATGTTCACTAAAAAGCAATTAAAAAAGAATAACGAATAGAAAAGGTGGAGAAAAAAACTATAACGAGAAAAGCAAAATCGCTTGCCTCCTAATCGTATCCATTTTAAAGATTCCTAAATTGGTTCGTTTGGTTGAAAAAAATTTCCAAGTGGTGAGAATTTCAAGAAATTAGTCGAAAGTTGTACGTCGTGAATTATAAGTTGCATTAACAAAATCCATGGGAAAAACGCATAGCAAGAAACTATGGGGGTGGTTTGTTGGAAATTTGTTTAATAATGTTGGTTTTGATCAATTTTGACCAATTATTTAAGAAGGGTTCATTAGTCGAGTACGAAAATTATAAGGCCATATGTGTTCTATTACATGACTAGATTAATATAATATATTTAGTTGCTCGAATCAATTTTGGGTGAATGAGAAATTAAGGTCCAAAGTGAATCACGTAAATACACGAATATTGTTGAAAAATTGGATTAGAATATTGCGGAATATTCTAGAATCTATTTAGATGAAAAATCTTGTCTCTTTTGGACACGTCTTTTTAACAATCACATGTTTTCTTCTTATAAACATATCTTTTGGACATGTGTTTTTCCAACAAGAATGTCTTTTGGACGTGTCTTTTTAGGAAGTTGTGTCTTTTAATATAGAGGAAATTGCGCCCCCTACTGTCAGTTTTTAAAATAATTTCACTTCTACTTTTCATGTTTTTTATTCCAAGAATACTGGGTGAGGTGTAATTAAATTATTATTTTATTAAAACAATATATCAAAATAAAATCTCTTCATCCCCAAAATAACTCTCAATGAAATCTCAATCCCTAAACATCCGGCTACAACCCAGCGACCAAATTAAACCAAGATCTTTAATTTTCTAGGGTTCTTGTACTATCATCCATTATTCATGTATATTCAAAAAATCACATACAGTTCTTACTTCTCATTGTCTGTTACCCATTTCACAAACCCTAGCCACGATTTTTCATTTTATAAGCATATGCAATCAATGATTCACTGTTATTGAAGACAAAATCTGACCCATGGATACTCCAACTAGAAGATTAACTCAGTCTCTCACGAAAATGGAATCGCCGGAGCAAGGGGAGAAGACGAAGTTACAACCCAAGCAATACTTCATATGTCTAGACATGCCCACTCCAATAAATGTTACTAACTCTGATCAAAATAGGTACTATATTTACATAAATGTGGGAGAAGTTATCATTGGGTGTTAATAAATATATATATCAATATAACAGAAGTCTATAGTTTCATCTTGTGTGTGTTACATTTTCTGATGTTACAAAAATACTAGTTAATGTTGGATTGCGAGTTTGATGTTACAAAATATGTGATAATGTTACACTTCATAAATGCCTTCCTAGTTTGATGTTACAAAAATACGTGATAATGTTACAGGTTCATACATGGCTTGCGAGTTTGATGTTACAAAATTATGCTTATGCGAGTTTGATATTACAAAAATTTGTGATAATGTTATATGTGATAAATGTTACAACAATGCAAGAGAGAAAATAGGAGAGAGACGGTCACGTTTGAGAAAATGAAAGAGAAGAAAAAGGATACACTTTGGTGTCTCAACCAACAGTAGGCATGGGCATCCATGACGGTTGTCCCCAATGTGAATTTGGGTCAAATGTCAATGAATAGAAGTGGGTGCGAAAGGTGGAGCCAGCGTTGAGCTGCCGCTGGCGATGTTTCCATTGCTAGAAAGTTAGGAGCCCAGGAAGGAGTTCTTGGTAGTGAGGGCCCTACCGGATGGAGGGCTATGACCTTAGGTGGAGCTCCCGGCAAAGAATGCTTTCTACCGTGAGCGGCTAAGACCTTGCGATGGCGAGAAACCACTGATGTTCCAATCTTGGAATATAGTCAAGTAAGGCCGCCACACAGCTTGCGGCCGTGTGTAAGTTAAGCGGCGGCAAAAATTCTTGTTGTGGGTGATTAGTTGATTAGTGACAGCGTTAGACTCGATGTCTACATCCCCAATGGTATTATTAAACAGTTGATCTCAAATGGTATTATTTCCATTAATTATGTAAAATCAAAAGAGAATCTCATAGATCCGCTTACAAAAGGCTTACCAAGATCATGTATAATGCTTATCAAAGAGAATGGGATTAAAAGCTTACTACGCATGAGTCTTTGTAATGGTAACCCAACCTTGTTGACTAGAGATCACAAGATCTTAGTTCAGTGGGACAACTAAGTTATGAAAATTCAGTTAAGTACTTAGGAGTTATCTCCTACCCATTTCTATTATAAGAAAAAGTGCTCTCTGCAGAGTGTATGAGGTTAAGTTATAACTTTTAATTATTCTTATAACTTGGATAAACCAAGTGGAGTATGGCAGAATGCTCTTAATAGAAGATCACATATGTAAGTGTGAAGTGAGGCCTCTTCTATGAGAATGTTTCAAGGCTTGAATTCTCTAAAGTACTTATGAAATCCAAGAGTTGTTCAGTGCCAAAATGAACACAACCATGAGAACCGAATGTGTTAGGGAGGTTGTTGTGTGGGTACTATTGTCTTGATTTACACCAACGGCTGAACAGTTCAAGACATCGCGTTCACTAATTAGCCAAGTAAATCCGATAGTATTCTACTAAGAAATGTTCAAAGCCAGAAGCCACCTATCCTAATGCAATAGCTTTTCACTTGTACTCTCTTTTAGTGCCTGCATAGTCGTTTGCATTAATTTTCATTCGTGTGGGGGATTGTTGGAAATTTGTTTTGTAATGTTGGTTTTGACCAACTTTGACCAATTAGAGTTCGTTAGTCGAGAGAGAGAAATAGTGTGTTTTCATGAGAGAGAAAACATAATCGATTTATTTAGTAAATCATAATTAAAATGGTAAATGAGATAATTAAAGAATCACTTAAATTATTTAATCAATTAAATAATTAATTACAAATTAGATGGAAAAAATTGTCTCTTTTGGAATAAAAAACATTCTTAATAGTCACGTGTTTTCTTATAAATAATAAAATAAAAATGGCTTAGTTGTAAAAGTTTCCTTTAATATACAACCTTTCTCGATAGGCCCTTTATGATTGTAAATTAAATAACTTCATTTTCAACCAAACGTCTCTACACTTTTTGCATAAATCATTTTAGTATAGAAATAATTTCTGCATAAAGTTCAAGTCTAATTTCTATTTAAAGAAACAACAAAATGATGTTCGATTTGTTGTTCTCGTAATTTGAATTGCTCATATTAAGAGAAATGGTTGTTGTATATTGGGAGATGTGTGCCAAGAAATCGTAAGCACCTGTGTAGAAAAATTTTGTTTTAAAGAGAAAGAATCAAACTCTTATCTCGACCGAATATAATTTTTCATTTCTCGATATTTCTGTAAGTCGTTATTTTGTTCGTTTGCATACACGTGATTAAATTGTCAAAATATAAATAATGTACTAATTTTTATCAACATGGTTTGCTTGAAAGTTTTGTCCCTTGGTCCTCTTGAAATCAACCCAATTGAATTATTAGAAATCTCCATGGCTTCTTTAGAAGGATTTTGTTGATTCTTGACTAGTTGCTAGTGTATCTTCTCCTTCCACTGTTCTAGTTGTACAATGTTATTTTCTGACTTGAGTTTCGTGTGTAATGCCCCGAATATTAAATTTATTTTATATTTAATTATTCAAATAAAATGAACCTAACAGGAGTCAAATAAAACTTTGTTTAACATTGAATGAAAGCCCGCGAAATAGAATTATTAAATTTATTAAGTAGCCATTTTGACTAGCTATTGTAAATTTACCCTTAACGATTTTTTATTTCAAAAATACTTCAAGTAGTTTGTATTGATCTTTTTTAAACAATACCAACCACCTATTCCAATAATAAAGAAAGATGCCTCAAAAATAAATTGAAAGAAACTGCACAAATCTAAGAACATATTTGCAAGTAGTTATTTTAAATTCATCGTTCAACGGTTATTCGATTCAAAAATACGATTCAAAGCTCATTGTAGGTATTCTAAAACGGTACTAAGAAGAACTCATCCAACATTGCATTTCAAATTATAACGCAAGTACTTCAAAACAATATGATGAAGATTTTGTGTAAATCAAAAGGTGCATTTCGCATTATAACGCGAATACTTCAAAACAATATCATAAACATTTCCTGATGTTTGGGAATTGTAATCCGAAATCTATTTACCAATTAGCTTGACGAAATGAGAATTAAATATATGTAACTGTTTGTGTGTGTGTGTGTGTGTGTGTGTGTGTGTGTGTAATCCGAAATCTATTTACCAATTAGCTCGACGAAATGAGAATTAAATATATGTAACTGTTTGTGTATAGAAATATATATTCACTTGCATATTTGCATGCATCAAATTATTTAGAATTTAAAATATAAAATATGTGTGCATATAAATAAAATTAAGTATTTCCATGAATTTATTCTTGCACGTGGAATATTAAAGAAATAATTATTATGTTTTCATGTTAGCTAACAAAGCATATACAGACAAGCTAGAATAAAAAATATATATATGCTCAGCCTCAGTTATTAACTTTAGCATAAAAGCAACTTTGAAGTGTATTCTTCTTCTCAATCTCTTCGATCATCTACAATAAGAACTCTGCACAAGTAACAGACACCTAGGAATTGCAACAGTAAAGAATCAATAGTCCTGAACTCAATAGTCTTACAAAATAAGTCATTGAACTCATTGTATGGGGTAGCCTTGACTACTCGATTTCCAAAGCAAAAAAAGTGCTGGGTAAAAGGGTTTTGTTATTCAAGAGAAGCCATCTTGAAATAACAAAAATGGTACCTGAGGCACTTAATAAGTGATGTGAATCAAGTGACACAAACTTTAGGAGAAAAACAATATAGATCACCCAAAAGACCAAAAATATCATTATCAACAAGTAAATCAACAAACTCAGCACAGCACGGTCAAGTAAATTATACATACAAACATATCAACAAAAATAGCTCAACAAACTAGCACAGCACGGTCAAGTAAATTATACATACAAACATATCAACAAAAATAGCTCAAATTAGGAGAGTGAAAATGATAGAAATTCATCATTTTTCTAATAAGATACTGTAGTCAACCAATCACTTTGGAATCTTGAAACAATTCGGCAACTACTTTCCTAATCAACAAAGAAATTCCATGATATATTAGTTAAGGAGCCATGCCACTATTTTATCACAAGCGACTACATTCTACATTTTTACTTTGGTGGGCAAGAATAGCATCCTAAATTCATAAAGATCAAATGCAAAAGGGCGCGTAGAAAAACCAATGTCCAATTATAACATTTAGCTCCTATTTGGCCCCCATTTCTAATATTCATTTTCAACCACACATTTCGTCAACTTTTATCAAAATCTCCTAAAAATCTAATTTTTATCAACCAAACAGGCACTTAGTGTCTCACGTGTAAAGTGGTGGTCACACATGTTAGCAATTTTAGAGAACATACCATGAGGTCCTATGAGGTAGCATGCACCCGACTTCTAATTGCTTTAATTTTGTTTCCTAAATCCTTAAATCCTGGTTTGCCCATCTCCCAGCATGTTCAAAAATTGAATTTTCAAGAGATGACACTTCAGCTATGCAGTTTTCACACAGTTTCTTTTCTATGATAGCAGATTTTGCTACTCTAAGCTCCAGCTGAATCCTCTTTACTAGTTCACTGAGGTCTATCACAAAACAAGAATTCCAATGGTGATGGAGAAGGAAGAATAAACATGATGATAGAGAAACCAGGAATTCTGGACAAAGAGCATGGTGAGGATTTAAATGACACTAAGAGCCATTAAAATCCAAATTTTGACTTGTTATGTGTTCATAATAATAAGCACAAAAACCTGCAGACTTATGGTGTTCATATTGCTCGGCCCTATTACGGAAAAGCAAAACCTTGACTTCTGTATATTCAGGTCATTGAACTTTCTTCGAAGGAGAAGAAGCTCGTTAGTCATATGACAAAACAACGTGAAAGAATTAGACTCGAAGTTAAAAGAATCAATTATTTCAGTTGTACACGTGTAAAGCCTATTTGTTTCCTGAACCAAACTCACATGGAAAGTTACAATAATGCTCAATCCATTCAAAATTGAATGAGGTTTGACTTAGCACAATTATGTAACTAGAAGCTAAAAAAATGTATTCTGCAGTTTTCCATTTACATCCCATTTAGCGTGGCATAAACAACATAGATCCTCATGTGTTCAACTAGGAGAATGTGTAAATATGTGGCATCACTTTGTGATAGATATTTATGATGATATGACAGTTTCGATTTCGATTCAGAGAAAAGCTATTCCTATTTAAGACTCACACATACAGTTCCTATTTCTCTAGAAACGTATCAAGAAATGAGATAACGGATGTAAAAAAGAATAAGGCATGCCTATTTTACAATTACAGATGCTATTAAAATGTTTGAATGCATAATATATGAAGAGTGCCACATTCTATAATAGAGATTACTTTATATCCAAACTGCGTGGGCAAAGAAATAGCAGTGTGTCCATTGGAACTGGCAATACATTGTTCTCATTCCAAAAGCACAGGTTACAATCTTCGAAGATTCTCCAAAAATTCAGTTTTCTATGCTGAAGTAATGCTAATATTTTCAGGTATCTCTTTTCGTAAAGAAAAACAACTTTCACACAGACAAATTTGGTTATGTATGAACTATGAACCAGGGAAAAATTCGCACTATGCAGGCTAGGTCAGCCTCTGTATCACTGCTGCAGAGGTCATATTATATGGCTTCCGAAATATTAGTACATAAAAGTGTAAACAACTGAATAACTATCATAAAATGGCAAGTGGAATTAATACTATTGTGAGCATGTTTCACCAAATATTGTGTGAAATCCCAAATAGTTGTTGGCTCAAGTAAATTAATATCCTATCAAAGGTAACTCAATAATTACTTTTACAGCATAAGATGCGGTCTATTTAACCAAAAGAGAAACAAAAAATCAAACTTAATAGAGTTTGCTCAAAGATTTCACTACTGCAGCTATTAAATATTCAATAATTCATATGCACTCTATTGAAGAGCATACGAAGACAGAAAAGGTGACTCGAAATAAGGGTGCCAATAGTCGTCAAAAGGAACAATGGTCGGTTGGTCATGATATCGAAGTCGAACTGTCTCCA
This sequence comes from Forsythia suspensa, assembly GCA_023638005.1. Taxonomy (NCBI): domain Eukaryota; kingdom Viridiplantae; phylum Streptophyta; class Magnoliopsida; order Lamiales; family Oleaceae; genus Forsythia; species Forsythia suspensa. The sequence goes on from CM042666.1 coordinate 36,238,604, forward strand.
TTGACTTGCTCTCTGAGTTATAGAGAAAGATGGTTTCATCTATCCTGAAAACAACAATGAGTGGATTCCATGGGATCAAGGCTAGCATATACAAGTCCAAGTGACGATTCTTAAGTCCTTCCCGCAGATAACTAATCGCTGAGTAGTCATTGCACAGTGAATCTAAAGTCACTGTGTGCACTAGGCTCCAATCTTTTGCAGGTATGTTGCAAGACCTTTTGTAGCCATTTTCACCCTTAGGAAGGGTCCAAATTTGGATGCTCAGACCAGTGTAATATCCACACCATAATAGGCCATCACTTGACCTAGAAAAAACAGAGGAAACTAACATTCTTTCAGCGGGTGGATTTTTAATCATCTGCAGATGGTTCTCTTGTCCAATATCATTTGAGTCATAAACGGCAATGTATTTTTCAAATACTGACCAGTGAAAAACACCATTAAGCACAATCGGAGGATCACATAGTGAAAGAGGATTAGATGTGGCAACGAGTATTGATTCAGCCCACTTCCCCGTCTTCGAGGAGTAAGTTTGGATTGTCAATTTGTTGTGCACTTCAAGGTCACTACGTATGCAAGTCCGCACGACTTTGTAATTCGCGACCAGTTGGGTTGTACTTTCTTCACAGACCAATTCAATGGATTTGACCTCATATGCACTGTGAGGTGATGGAAGAGAGACCCACTTTTTTGTTAAAAGATTCAGTACATAGTAAGTCATTGGTTGATGACCACAAAGGACGAGGCCATTGGATGCAGAGATGAAATAGCCAAGTTTACTTGGGACAGTAAATATTTGATCACCTAAAAGAGGTAGTATTCTGATTGTGGGTTTCGAAGGGAGATGAGGATTTCCACTTGTGTACGTGTACCTGGTTTTATTCTGCATGAAGCCATGCATGAAGCCCAACAAAGAACCAGCAAAAGATCCTTTTCTTCTTTCGTCATAACTACGAAGAAAGAAAGGACTGTTGATGATTTTATTCCATCTCTTTGACACACACCTGAATTTGAACACAACTTTTGGAGGCAATCGAGCTAATATCTCCAGCAAGACATCGTCACACACATCCATCTCTCTCTGTTAAGATCTGCAGTCACAATAGTATTAAAATTTTAGAGTATATTTATTGCTTACAGAAGAGAGACTATAAAGATGATACACGTAAATACCTGAGGCTACCCAAAAAGGAAAAGGATATCAAGTAACAGAAGTCTAAACGCTTTCATTTCTTAACCACCCATTAATCTAATAATGGTCGACAAATAAAACTGAAAAGTTGATAGTAAAAAAAAAAAAAATGTCTCGCTTTCATTAATCTGTAAATACTTTTTCTCAACAATGAATAATACAGGAACAACAAATTAGTCACCCCAATAATTTTTTTTATCAAACTCTCGCTCTTACAATCGGGAAATGAATATAACCCCAACAACAGAACCCTCCAAAAAACATAATAAAACAAACAAATAAACACATAATCGAATATATAAATAAAAGGGGAGAAACAGACCAGATATAGTTTTACATAATATTGTTCACGCTGAATAAATTTAAAAATAAAAAATCAGTACCTGATTGCTCAAAAATCCAGCAATTCCGAAATAAATACGTATGTTTATATATAATTTGATTGAGAGTCTCCCTCCTCTTTTGATTGCCGACTTAATGATGGCCCAGCGGACTTAATGATGCCCGCGCACGGAGGGTATACTTCTGGGATTCAACATCTTTTGATTGCCAAGGGATGGGGTTGGGGTATCTCAATTGGGCTGGGACTGGGCCTTGGCCATTATGGGCTGTGGTTATGTGGATTTTAGACTAGATTTTTTTTCAAATTATATATAGAGAAAATTAGCTCAATTACCTACTTTTATAAAAATAAATTCAAAATATACTTCTTTTTAAATTTAATAATATATACCCTATATAAAAATATACTCAATTAAAAATACCCTCTTTTACACGCCCTTTTGAATGGCAAATATCGTAAATAGCTTCAAAATCATGGCTTCTTTAGTCTTTTCACATACCCACAGCATTTCACTCAAAATCCTAATTCAATATTGCATTTTCTCAGTCAAAACTCTCCAACATTGGGTATTCTTTTCTCTCTCTCTTCCTAAAATTCATACTCTCACTACATATTACTCATCAATTATATATACACATATCAATTTCTATGAACAGATAAATTATATATACACATGTTAATCAGTGGCTTGATAATCAGCTTCCAAAGAATTTGATTGGTCGAACTCAAGCCCTTTTTTCTCATTATTTGATTTCTCCAGTTTTATATCTGAGTTGTGGTGATGTCCGGCGACAAAAATGTTGTGATTATGTAATGACATATTCAATAGAGGTGGTTGATATTGATGGCGGTAGCTTTTGGCCGCTGATATTGGTGGTGATAATGAGAATTGTTGATGGGCCACATGTGGTGGTGGTGACTTTGTGTTACCCAACAAGTAATACATGTATTACTTTAATTTAAAATAATAGTGGTGGTGGAACATTGTTATTCATGGGAAGGAAAGATGGTAGTGATGATAGCACGTGTGTTACTCCTTCTTAACGATAGGTGTTATTTTAGTTTAAGTTGTGGAGGAGATGATATGGTTATAGATAGTGGTAGTAGATTCGAACTTCGATTGTGGTAGGATTGACGGGATAAGGTGAGTGATAGTGACGATGGTAGTAGAATCGATTTGTAATAGTAATACATATGTTACCGTGTAAAAATGTTGTTTTTCAAATAAAAAAATTTAAATATTGATTTAAAAGAAAAATCTAAAATATTGGTTTAAATGAATATATATATATATATTGTAAAAAATATTGATTTTAATGAAAATGATAAAATAACATGTGGTAACACATTACTAGTGTAAAAATGTTATATTTAAATGAAAAAAATTGAAAAATCAATTTTAAATTAAATAATGTATTTTCTTAGAAACTATAAAAATGAGATAAATTGTAAAATATTGATTTTAATGAAAACGAAGAAATATCATATAGTAACACACTAGGTAACACATATGATACCCGTATAAAAATATTTTTTAAATAAAAAATTTGAAATATTGATTTTAAATGAAGCTAATGAATGTTTAAAAAAAATTATAAAAAAAGGTTAATTGTAAAATTAATGATTTTAATGAAAATGATGAAATAGCATATACGTTACTCATGTAAAAATGTTGTTTTCAAATAAAAAATTGAAATATAAATTTTAAATGAAAATAATATATTTTCTTAAAAACTATATAAAAAGGATAAATTATAAATTATTGATTTTAATGAAGGCGAGGAAATAACATATAGTAACATATATATTACACATGTAAAAATGTTGTTTTTGAATAAAAAATTTGAAGTATTGATTTTAAATTAAGCTAATGTATTTTTAAAAAAATTATAGAAAGAGATAAATTGTAAAATTATTGATTTTAATGAAAATAATGAAGTAACATATATATTACTCGTGTAAAATATTATTTTCAAATAAAATTGAAATATGAATTTTAAATGAAAATAATGTATTTTCTTAAAAACTATAAAAAGAAGATAAATTATAAATTGTTAATTTTAATGAAGGCGAGAAAATAACATATAATAATACATATATTAGCGTGTAAAAATGTTATTTTAAATGAAAATTTGAAATATTGATTTTAAATGAAGTTTGTGTATTTTTAAAAAAATTATAAAATGAGACAAATTTTAAAATATTGATTTTAATGAAAGCGATGAAGTAACACATATGTTACTCATGTAAAAATGTTGTTTTCAAATAAAAATTGAAATGTGAATTTTAAATGAAAATAATGTATTTTCTTAAAAACTATAAAAATAAGATAAATTATTAATTATTAATTATTAATTTTAATGAAGACAAAGAAATAATATATAGTAACACATATGTTATCCTTGTAAAAATATTATTTTTAAATAGAAAATTTTAAATATTAATTTTAAATGAAGCTAATGTATTTTTAAAAAATTATAAAATGAGACAAATTTTAAAATATTGATTTTAATGAAAATAAAGTACTAACATATGGTAACACATATATTCTTGTATCTGTTGATACAAAAAGTCGCGTAAACGCCGCGTAGACCCTCGCAGATAGCCAAGCTTGCCTTTCTATGCCTAGCCACCCATCACCATCGCTTTGTCCTCATCTTGCTTTCGCCTAGGACTCGCTTGAAAAGCTTGAAACTCGACCTCCACACCTGTGAACGCTTTTAGAACAACATTGTATGTATGTTATTGTGTAAAATATGTTGTTTTTAAATGAAAAAATTGAAAGACTCATTTCAAATGAAAATAATATATTTTTAAAAAATTATAAAAACAGAGAAATTGTAAAATATTGATTTTAATGTAAAATGAGGAAGTTACCCATGTAAAAATGTTGTTTTTCAATAAAAAAATTGAAATATTAATTTTAAATAAAAATAATATGTTTTTAAAAAAATAATAAAATGAGTAAATTATAAAGTATTGATTTCAATTAAATATGAAGTAACATAGATGTTACTCGTGTGAGAATATTGTTTTTCAAATGAAAAAAATTAAAATATTGATTTCAATAATGTATTTTAAAACAATTATCAAAGAACATAAATTGTAAAATATAATTATTATTATTATATTTGAAATAGTATACAAATATGATATTTTTAGATAATAATATAATTTTAGATGATGAAAAACTAAAATATTAATTTTTAAAAAAATTAATATAATTTTAGATAATGAAAAACTAAAATATAGATTTTAAATGAAAATAATATATTTTTTATTAAATTATAAAATATTGATTTTAATGAAATGGGTATTTTTTAAAGCAAACTATAAAAATGAGGTATTTTTAAAAAAATTTAAAAAAGAGGTATTTATTAACTTTTTCACAAAAAGTAGAACTCTTGTCAAGTTTGCCCTTATATATATATAAAATTCAACTTTGTGTAATAGATCTAGACTTTGATTGGATCGAGTTGTAGTTAGGACTAGCCCGCCCCATATCCTATTATAATAAGTGAAAATTTGGCATCGTACTTTTTTTGGGGGGTGGGGGGCGCATTTGAAATATACTGAGACGGGTTAATTTTTTCATAAATACTTATTTATTTGCAGAAATATCGTTATTTTACATTTTCTAATTTCAAATTATTTGCTTAATCACACCTACTTGTAACTAAAATTTTCACTTTTCAAGGGAGTAAAATAAATCTTTATATAATAGAAAAAAAAAAATTATGCTACCACTAATATATACCGTTTTTTCGCGGTGAAATTCAATCGTAAGCAGATGAAGTAGAAGATGGATTTGAGAATTGATTTGAAGAGACAGGAATTTGAAGAATAGAAGAGATTTGAGAGGAGAAATGAGGAAGAAAAATCAATTTTGACAATGAAAAATGAAGACAGGGGTATATGTGTTTTTTGGGTTATAGAAGAGAAACTCCCTACGGCCGTTCTTTAAGTCATCTTTTGAGTTATTCACTCTCTCAAGACGCTCGAACACTTCTTTTCTCTTTCATCTCACAAAATCCTTTAAAAAATTTAATTTGATCTCATCATAATTTTTTTTTCATAATCTATCTAACTTCCTATTTCTCTACGTTAAGATCAATGTGCTACTTATGTTAGTTCCTTCTTTATTCAACAATTCTTATTTTCGATAATCTCTTTTGTTCAATCTTTCAACTTTTGACTAGTTTTTGTTTTAAATCGACTTTTTTAGATATTTGACGATGATAAAACACGCAAATAACAATACCATATCAAAAATCAAAATCGTGCTCTCTTTCCATGGCTAGGGAGAATTCTCGTGGTAGTAATGTTCGTTGTTGAAGAAGAATCTTGCTATTTTTGTACCGAACAAACAATTGTAAACTGTTTTTTTTTTTTTTTTTGGAGCGCTTATGGGTTTTATTTTTTCGACCTTGATCATTTTAGTGATTTCTAATTTTTTTTTAGGTTTTCTTTAATTTTTACGTTGTATTCATTTTGTTAATATTTAAATTTTCAGAACATAAATTTCTTTGAAATATACTGAAACAGATTATTTTTTCATAAATACTTATTTATTTGCAGAAATATAGTTATTTTATATTTTTTTAATTCCAAATTATTTGTTTAATCACACCTACTTATAACGAAATTTCCACTTTTCAAATGAATAAAATAAATCTTTCTATAATAGAAAAAAATCATACTACTATTAAATTCATCTTTTGAGTTATTCACTCTCTCTAGATGGTCTAACACTTCTTTTCTCTTTCATCTCACAAAACCTTTTTAACAAAATTCAATTTTATCTTATCATAAATTTTTTTCATGATCTATCTAACTTTCTATTCATCCACATTAAGATCGATGTGCTACGTATGTCAATCCCTTATTTATTCAACTATTCTTATTTTCGATAATTTCTTTTGTTCAATTTTTCAACTTTTGACTAGTTTTTGTTTTAAATCGACTTTTTTAGATATTTAAAGATGATAAAACACGCAGCAATAGCAAGACTATATTAAAAATCAGAATCTGTCACTTTCTTTCCATGGCAAAGGAGAATCCTCGTGGTAGTAATTTTCATTTGTTGAAGAAGAAACACACTATTCTTGTACGGAACAAACAATTTAAACTTTTTTGGTTTTTTTTTTCTGTAGCATTTATGGGTCTTATTTTTTTCGATCGCATGATCATTTTTAGTGATTTCTGATTTTTTTTGGGGCGTTTTCTTTACTTTTTATGTTGTATTCATCTTGTTAATATTTAAATTTTCAAAACATAAATTTCTTTGAAATATACTGAAACATATTAATTTGTTCATAAATACTTATTTATTTGCGGAATATCGTTATTTTACATTTTTTTAATTCCAAATTATTTGCTTAATCACACCTACACCGTAACAAAATTTTCCAATTTTCAAGGGAGTAAAATAAATCTTTCAATAATAGAAAAAAATCATGCTACCATTAAAGTCATCTTTTGAATTTTCACTCTCTCTAGGCGATTGAACATATCTTTTCTCATTCATCCCACAAAACTCTTTTTAAAAAATTCAATTTGATCTTATCATAAATTTTTTTCATGATGTATCTAACTTTCTATTCATCCACATTAAGGTATGTCAATCCCTTATTTATTCAACAATTTTTATTTTCAATAATCTCTTTCGTTCAATCTTTTAACTTTTGACTGGTTTTGTTTTAAATCGACTTTTTAGATATTTGAAGATAATAAAACACGCAGCAATAGCAAGACCATATCAAAAATCAGAATTGGGCGCTCTTTTTCCATGGAGAATCCTCGTGGTAGTAATGTTCGCTGTTGAAGAAGAAACATGCTATTCTTGTCAGAACAAACAATTATAAACGTTTTTGTTTTTTTTTTTTTGGAGCATTTATGGGTTTTTTTTTTTACCACTTGATCATTTTAGTGATTTATGATTTTTTTGGTTCCTTTACTTTTTTGTTGTATAAAGACCAAACAATGTGCATTTATACACGTATCTCAACCATCAACCAAACCAACACCACTAGAAGATCGAAATTCACCATAGAACGATCTATCTCAAAGGAGTAGTCCAAACGTCCCTGGCGTGGGCTTCATGTCTTGTCAAGCGGACGGACTTCACGCTACCGCTACGGAAATAAGGCCACCAATCTCCAAATCGAAATCGCTTTGAACAGGAATTGTGGACTTTCAGCGACGTCTGAGAAGGAAAACTAAGGTTTTTCAATACACACAAGATTTGAGATGGAAAAGAAAATAAAATAACCACGTGCAATATACAAAATGGGCTTTAATACCATGTGAATATTTTAAATCAAAATATTCAAATATGAAAATCAGCAACTATCCCAAAAATTGTGTGCAACTATCACAAAAATCTACTTATGATTCACAAATTCCAGTACACAGCAGTCATATTGTAGGTAAAAAGGGAGGGAGGGAAATCAAAGTGATGTTCACAAGAACTGGTTTAACTTCTGCAGAAATTATAATTCCAATTAAACAATTATATGCATAAAACTCATGGAAATATCATTCAGGTCAAATATTTCTCAAAAGGCGACAGAAATTTAACTTATTGGAAAACTTGACAAAATAACCTAATAAGATTTCCAGCAGTGTATCAAGCTTCCAGCTCCCAAGAAAAGACCAAAAACAGAAGCACTCCCCAGCGTTGTTTGTCCCATACACGTTATTTTGGATTTCCTCCGACACACACTTGGTCCTACTCGCCGGCAAACTCAACCATATGGCTACGCTTCTCTGCAACAGCAATACACACAGCAAAATCGCCGCCTCTTCACAATTAATTTTTTCCAAGAAGAATGAAAATACCTTCAGCGGCTACGGCAATTGATTGAGGGGTTGAGAAGAATGATGATTGATTCAGAGAGGATTGGATTTGATTAAAAGAGGGTTGGATTGGGAGGTTGAGAAAAATCTGGAGACGAGAGAGATAGAGAGAGAACGCGATTGAGAGAGAGAGAGAGAGAAGAAGTTTTCAGCCAGTATATGGTGCAGACGTAGTGGACACAATATTTTCTTTTTTTCCCCAGTAAACCTCTACCGTGGTGATGAAAAATGGAGAGAAACAGCCCCGGACATGTTAAGCGCGGAGTCAAGGGTTCGAATTCGAAATATTGAATTTGTGTTTTCGCATGTTTGTTTTAACGATCTGCTTTTTCCATGTTCTCCACCCATTTCTCCCTGGACATCCTGCGATTTCCTCCTCCACCAAAGACTGGGACAAAGTCGGTGGAGCTCTCATGTTGAGGTTCAACCTTTACGATAAAAAAAAAAAAATGGAGAGAAGCGAGACGGATATAGTTTTACACTACACTAGCATAATGTTTTTTTTTGGTGAAATCCAACCGCTTGAGGATTTTAATAGATTGAGGAGTTGAGAAGAATAAGAGAGAGAATTTTGTTTGAGGGGAGTTTGATTTTGATGAATATTGAAAGAGAGATGTGGGTTTTGGTTTGAAAAGATGAAAAACGTAGTAATGAAACAAAGAAAGACTTTTTTGTACTTGTAGCAAGAAAATTTATATACAATCGATGATTACATTACATAATATTGTGCACGTTGAATAAATTTAAAAATAAAAAATCAATACCTGTTTGCTCAAAAATCCAAAGATTCAAATAAATAAGTATGTTTATGTATAATTTGGATTTAAAGTCTCCCTCCTCGACCCTACTAGTGTACAATGTAAATGAAACGGCCGACTTAATGATGGCCGCGCATGGAGGGTACACTTAGGGGTGGGCGTGGGCGTGGGCGTGGGCGTGGGTTGGATTGTGTCGATTTTGTGCTCAACCTAAACCCAACCTAACATATTCAGTTTGACAAAAAATCAAACAAAACCAACTCGACCAAGAGTTGCAACCCGACCCAACCCAAACTGACCAAGCGTGGGTCGGTTTGGGTTGGGTTGGTCGGTTTGGACTTGGGCCTGATTCACGCTAAGACCATTATTTGGGGGGCCAAAATTTACCCTTGAACAATTTTTTTGAACTCAAATACACTTTAGAACTTTTATTATTAATTTTATGGAGAAATTTTTAAAATTAAATTTTTAAAATTTGAACCAAGTTCAAATTGGACTAATGTCAAATTATATTAAAATTTGAAATTAGAAAGACTTTAACCCAATTTAATTAAATTTTATTTTTTAAAATATTTTTAATAAGCGAGTTGGGTTGAGTCGATTTTTATGAGGTAACTAGCAATCCAACTCAATCCAACCCAACCCGACCAAAAATAGATTTTCCAAATCCAACTCAACCCAAATTAGGGTAAAAATCGATCCGAGTTGGATTGGGTTGGATTGGACGGAATGATCGATTTGGGTTGGTTTTTGCCCAACCCTAGGTATACTTATGGGATTCAATATCTTTTGATTGCCAAGGGATGGGGTTGGGGTGCAAAAATTCAGGGGCTGAAGTTCAATTAAATCATATCTCGACTGGGCTGGGCCTGGGGCTGAGGCTGGGGCCATTATGGGATGTGGTTATGTGGATTTTAGACTAGATTTTTTTTTTCAAATTATATATAGAGAAAATTAGCTCAAATACCTACGTTTATAAAAAAATTCAAAATATATTTCTTTTTAAATTTTAATAATATATACCCTATATATAAAATACTCAATTGAAAATACTCTCTTTTACACACCCTTTTCAATGGCAAATATCGTAAATAACTCCAAAACCGTTGCTTATTTAGTCTTTTCATACCCACAACATTTCGCTCCAAAACCCTAAATCAATCTCGCATTCTTTCAGTCAAAGCTCTCCAACATTGGGTATTCATTTCTCTCTCTTCCTAAAATTCATACTCTCACTACATATTACTCATCAATTATATATACATGTATTAATTTGTATGGATATTTTTGAGTGTTTGTAGTTCGGTAAGGTATTTACCGATTTTCTCTCACTACGTATTACATATAAATTATATATACACATATTCATCAAATGCTTGATAATCAGCTTCCCAAGAATTTGACTGGTCGAACTCAAGCTCTTTTTTCTCATTATTTGATTTCTCCAATTTTATATATGAGTTGTGGTGATGTCCAAATGGCAAAAATGTGGTGATTAAGTAATGATGATTTATGATGTGGTTGATAATGATAGCGGTAGCTTTTAGTCAACGATGTTGGTGGTGATAATGAGAATTGTTGGTGGGCCACGTGTGGTGGTGGTGGTGGTGACTCGTATTATCCAACAAGTAATACATGTGTTACTTTAATTTAAAGTAATAGTGGCGGTGGAACATTGTTATTGGTGGGAAGGAAAGATGGTGGTGATGATAACACATGTCCTATCTCTTTACTGATAGGTGTTATTTTAGTATAATTTAGGGTGACTTCTGTATTAATTCGGTTGTGGCGGAGGTGATATGGTTATAGATGGTGGTAGTAGATTTGAACTTGGTTGTGGTAGGGTTGACGGGATAAGGTGAGTGATAGTGACGATGGTAGTGGAAGGTGATTGGTAATAATAATACATAAGTTACCGTGTAAAAATGTTGTTTTTCAAATAAAAAAATTGAAATATTGATTTAAATGAAAAAATTAAAATATTGGTTTAAATGAAAAAATTAAAATATTAGTTTATATATATATATAAATATATTGAAATTTATTAAAGGAGATATATTGGAAAAAAATATTGATTTTAATGAAAATGATAAAATAACATGTGGTAACACATTACTCGTGTAAAAATATTATTTTAAAATGAAAAAAAATTGAAATATTGATTTTAAATTAAATACTGTATTTTCTTAGAAACTATAAAAATGAGATAAATTGTAAAATATTGATTTTAATGAAAACAAAGAAATATGATATAGTAACACATAAGATAACACATATGTTACCTGTGTAAAAATATTGTTTTTAAATAAAAAAATTTAAATATTGATTTTAAATGAAGCTAATGAATTTTTAAAAAAATTATAAAAAGAGATTAATTGTAAAATTATTGATTTTAATGAAAATGATGAAGTAACATATATGTTACTCGTGTAAAAATGTTGTTTTCAAATAAAAAATTGAAATATGAATCTTAAATGAAAATAATGTATTTTCTTAAAAACTATATAAAAAAAGATAAATTAGAAATTATTGATTTTAATGAAGATGGGGAAATAACATATACTAACACATATGTTACCTGTGTAAAAATGTTGTTTTTAAATAAAAAAATTGAAGTATTGATTTTAAATAAAGTTTGATCTATTTTTTAAAAAATTATAGAAAGAGATTAATTGTAAAATTATTGATTTTAATGAAAATAATGAAGTAATATATATGTTCCTTGTGTAAAAATGTTGTTTTCAAATGAAAAATTGAAATATGAATTTTATATTAAAATAATGTATTTTCTTAAAAACTATAAAAAGAATATAAATTATAAATTGTTAATTTTAATGAAGACGAAGAAATAACATATAGTAATACATATATTACCCGTGTAAAAATGTTGTTTTTAAATAAAAATTTGAAATATTGATTTTAAATGAAGCTAATGTATTTTTTTAAAAAAAATTATAAAATGAGACAAATTTTAAAATATTGATTTTAATGAAAATGATGAAGGAACATATATATTACTCGTATAAAAATGTTGTTTTCAAATAAAAAATTGAAATATGAATTTTAAATGAAAATAATATATTTTCTCAAAATCTATAAAAAGAAAATAAATTATTAATTATTAATTTTAATGAAGACAAAGAAATAACATATAATAACACACATATGTTACCCGTGTAAAAATGTTGTTTTTAATAAAAAAAAATTGAAATATTGATTTTAAATGAAACTAATGTATTTTTAAAAAAATTATAAAATGAGACAAATTTTAAAATATTGATTTTAAAGAAAATAAAGAACTAACATATGGTAACACATATGTTAACCGTATGTTACCGTGTAAAAAATGTTGTTTTTAAATGAAAAAATTGAAAGACTCATTTCAAATGAAAATAATATATTTTTAAAAAAAATTATAAAAATAGAGAAATTGTAAAATATTGATTTTAATGAAAAATGAAGAACTAACATATAGTAACATATATGTTACCTATGTAAAATGTTGTTTTTCAATAAAAAATTGAAATATTAATTTTAAATAAAAATAAAATGTTTTTAAAAAAATAATAAAATAAGTAAATTATAAAGTATTGATTTCAATGAAAATGATGAAGTAACACACATGTTACTTGTGTAAGAATATTGTTTTTCAAATGAATAAAAAAATAAAATATTGATTTCAATGAAAATAATGTATTTTAAAACAATTATCAAAGAAAATAAATTGTAAAATATAATTTTTATTCTTATTCTTATTAATATATTTGAAATAGTATAGAAATATGATATTTTATATAAAAATAATATAATTTTAGATGATGAAAACTAAAATATTAATTTTTTAAAAATTAATATAATTTTAGATAATGAAAACTAAAATATAGATTTTAAATGAAAATAATGTATTTTTATTAAATTATAAAATATTGATTTTAATAAAATGTGGTATTTTTTAAAGCAAACCATGAAAATAAGGTATTTTTAAAAAAAATTAAAAGAGGTATTTATTAATTTTTTCATAAAAGTGGGGCTCTTGTCAAGTTTGCCCTTATATATATATATATAAAATTCGACTTTGTTTAATAGATATAGACCGTGATTGGATCGAGTTGTAGTCAAGTCTAGCCCGCCCCCATCCCCAAGTTATAGTAAGTGAAAATTTGGCATCTTATAATTGGGTGGGTAGATTTGAAATATACTAAGATAGATTAATTTTTTCATAAATATTTATTTATTTGCAGAAATATCGTTATTTTATATTTTTTTAATTCCAAATTATTTGCTCAATCACACCTACTTGTAACTAAAATTTTCACTTTTCAAGGGAGTAAAATAAATCTTTCTATAATAGAAAAAAATTATGTTCCCACTAGTATATACCCTTTTTTTGCGGTGGAATTCAACCATAAGCAGATAAAGAAGAAGATGGATTTGAGAATTTGATTTGAGGAGACAAGAATTTGAAAAACAGATGAGATTTGAGAGGAGAAATGATGAAGAAAAATCAATTTTGACAATGAAGAATGAAGACAGACGTATATGTATTTTTTGGGTTGTAGAAGAGAAAATTCTCTGCTACCACGTGATTAAAGTCATCTTTTGAGTTATTTACTCTCACCGACACTCAAACACTTCTTTTCTCTTTCATCTCACAAAACCCTTTTAAAAATTCAATTTGATCTCATCACAAATTTTTTTTATGATCTATCTAACTTCCTATTCCTCCACATTAAGATCGATGTGCTACTTATGTCAATCCCTTCTTTATTCAACAATTCTTATTTTCAATAATCTCTTTTGTTCAATCTTTCAACTTTTGACTAGTTTTTGTTTTAAATCGACTTTTTTAGATATTTGAAGATGATAAAACACGCAACAATAGCAAGACTATATCAAAAATCAGAATTGTGCACTCTCTTCCCATGGCGAAGGAGAATTCTCGTGGTAGTAATGTTCGTTGTTGAAGAAGAAACACGCTATTCTTGTATCAGAACAAACAATTGTAAACTTTTTTGGTTTTTTTTGGAAGCATTTATGGGTTTTATTTTTTTTCGACCGCCAGTCATTTTTAGTGATTTTTGAATTTTTTTTTTTGGTTTTCTTTACTTTTTTTATGTTGTATTCATCTTGTTAATATTTAAATTTTCAAAATATAAATATCTTTGAAATATAATTTGAAACATATTAATTTGTTCATAAATACTTATTTATTTGCAGAATATCATTATTTTACATTTTTTAATTCCAAATTATTTGCTTAATCACACCTCCTCAGAATAAAATTTTCCACTTTTCAAGGGAGTAAAATAAATTTTTAATAATAGAAAAAGCATGCTACTATTAAAGTCATCTTTAGAGTTCTTCATCTCTCCATACGTTCGAACATTTCTTTTCTCTTTCATCCCACAAAACCCTTTTAAAAATTCAATTTGATCTTATCATAATTTTTTTCATGATCTATCTAACTTTATATTCTTCCACATTAAGATCGATATGCTAATTATGTCAATCACTTCGTTATTCAACAATTCTTATTTTCGATAAGCTTTTCGCTCAATCTTTCAACTTTTGACCGGTTTTTGTTTTAAATCGACTTTTTAGATATTTGAAGATGATAAAACACGCAAAGAATGGCAAAGACCGTATCAAAAATCGAATCGGAAGCGCTCTCTTTCCACGGTGAAGGAGAATCCTCGTGGTAGTAATGTTCGATGTTGAAGAAGAAACACGCTATTCTTGTCGTGACATACAATTGTAAACATTTTTGGTTTTTTTGGGAGCATTTATGGGTTTTTTTTTTTTTCGAATCGCTAGTCATTTGTAGTGATTTCTCGATTTATTTTTTTTTTTGTTTTCATTTACTTTTTATGTTGTATAAAGAACAAACAATCTGCATTTATACACATACCTCAACCATCAACCAAACCAACACCACCAGAAGATCAGAAATTCACCACAGAACAATCTGTCTCAGAGGAGTAGTCCAAACGTCCCTGCGTGTGGGCTTACGCATTGTCGCAAATGGACTTCACGTGCCGACTATAGATGATCGTCTCGTCTCCGTGAACCCAAATATAGCCACCAATCTCCAAACCGAAGTCGCATTGAACGGAATTGTGGACTTTCAAATGACGGCTCAAAGGAAAAACTAAGGTGGTGTTCTCTTTGCGTTTGTGTTTTGTGTTTTGAATTCATTTTGTGTTTTGTGTTTTGAGTGTTTCTTTTGAAATTTTTGAAAATGCGTTTTTTTTTAATTTTCAAAAATTGTTTCTAAAAACAGAAAACTCGAAACGCATTTTTCTAAAATTTTTAGAAATTTTGACTTACTTGGAATTAAAAACAATTATTAATTAAATATAATTAAAAACAATTATTGTTGGAATTAAAAATAATTAAAAACTTGGAATTATTTGGAAATAAAATAATTATTCATTAAAAACATTTAAAAACAATTATTGTTGGAATTAAAATAATTAAAACAATTAAAATCAATTATGTTTGGAATTAAAATAATTATATTTGGAATTAAAAATAATTTAAAACAATTATATTAATTCAAAACAATTACAAAGGAGTCGCGCATGCTGGGGACTCGAACCCCTAACCTCCAACTTGGAATTAGCGGATGTTGACCGTTTTGGCAAAAAGCTGTGTTTTGTAAGAAAAACGATGAAATGATTAAATTATCATTATTTTGTCTAGTCTAAAATAAAAAAAAAATTCGGATGTTGGACTCGAAACGCGGACCTCCTCAACAAAATGCGCGTTTTCAACTATTTTGGAAAACAGCCAAATTTTATACACAAAACGTGAAAATGATGAATCATTTTTCATTTCCTTTGTAAATTTTTTGGGTGTTTTGGAAAATGCATTTTTCAAAAATGGCAAAGAGAACATGTTTTCACTATTTTCAAAAACACAAAATGAAATATTGGTTGAAAACACCAAAAAGAAAACACCCTAAGGTTTTTCAATACTCACAAGATTTGAGATGGAAAAGAAAATAAAATAACCATATTCAATAAACAAAATGGGCTTTGATACCATGTGAATATTTTAAATCAAAGTATTCAAATATAACAAATCAAACTAAAAGGAGAAGAACAATATGCCCTTGATTTTTAATAAGAGAAAATTGTAGTTGGGTTGTTAACTTTTGCAAAAAATTGCAAATGAATTTGATATTTTTATTTTATTTTATTTTATAAAAAATGAAAGAAAACTAACAATTTTTTTAATCAAAACTTTATTGACCAAATTGATAATATATTAAATTATTTTGTATATTTTACGAACTATTATAAAATAACAAAAATTTAAGCTCATAATTATTAATAAACATATTCAATGAAATTATTAATTTTTATTATTAAGTAATTATATTATTTAAAATTTAAACTTTTATTATGTTATAAATATGTTACAAACTTGATGCTCAAGTACATTTTTTTAATTGAGCTATTCGTTTATTAACTATAAATATTTAAACTCCAACTACTTAATATTTTAATTTATTATTTCATTATCGTTCAAAAATAAAGAATATGTGTAAATTAATTTTTATCAGTATTTTTTGTTAAATAAAACATAATACTATTAGTTCAATGTTATAAAATTATATACGTAATTTTGTTATTCATTTATCTTAATTTTTATTCAAGTTTTTCACATCACATAGTAATTACATATACTTAAAGCATAATATTTTTATATTTTTCTCTTATGAAAAATTTATGACACGAACTATAATGATATACTTAATACACTAAATTAAATATTATATAGTAAACATACCGGACCCAATTGTACATCTTGCAAATATTGGAAATCCAACTACAATTTTTTCTAATTAAAAATAAAGACATACTTGTGTTTTTTATGAAATAAAGATTAATTATGCATCAAAACACATAAGTTAGAGATGTCCGTGTAAAAAAAAAAAAAATTGAGAACTATTTTCCCACTAAGAAAAAAGATTAGGACCATTTGCACCAAATTCTCTACAAAATACAATATTTGTTAAAAACGTAAACAAAAAATCAATATTTATTTATAGACAGGATCAAGTGTCAAACTAGTACAAGTCTTAATGATTTTGGGGCATATATCCCAACACACTTACCTTGTGTCTTAATACATATTTGCTGTAACAAAATTGTTCTTATTTTCTGGTGCCAAAGTTAATTTTTTTTTTTTTTTTTTTTATTAAATATATATAATTCAACCTTAGTTGAGGCCACTTAGACAATCTTTCACAAATGAGAGTATAATATTCAGCAAAATTACATAAACAAAAAAAAATGATATGTTATCCAAGATTGTCTAATTCACACAAAAATCACATATTAATAGGAATTTCTAACTATGGAGTTTAACCAATTTACACAAGAATCAGATCATGGCAATTTTTTAATTCACATAAAAATTAACAAATAACCCACCTATAACTTGTGGTATGTCACAAGTCCAGAGATTCTAATTTGTTCAGTATCAATTTCTAGGCTTAGACAAAGGTTGTGTTTTGGTTCAAGATTTCGAACACAAAACACTTGAAATTCCAATATCTCAACCTAAACCAGGCTAGTCTCAGATTCTAAGGCCTCGAAAGGAATTGGGCAAATAATTAAACCCAAATGTTTATTTAGATTGAAAAACTCAAGATCCGTAGAAATATTTCAAGAACTCAAGTAGATACTCCAAAAGTATCAAAAAATATTCTTCAATATTTGCTACAAACATTGACAACCCGTTTATTATTTTAATAAATGTTACATTTTGTTATCTGAAATAATTGTTAGATGATATTGAGCTAGCGATTGAATATCATTGATGACTAAGAGATAGTAATAATTGAGCGCTTGCATTGAGAAGTGCAATACGACACAACTTATTATTTTGATCAAGAATGAATTTTGTTCACGGTCGATAAACAAGAGTTGACACATTGTATTGATAAGATCGTAGTGTTGAGTATTCTACTAAGTTGGATAACAGGTTTGTCCTAATTGCATAATAGAAATTTCTGAATAGTAACACTAGTGCATAACTCATGGTGTATTAGACTAGATCATGTTTATGAATTTAATCATATAGCACGAGCACGCAAATAATTGAATTGAATTTCACTTAACTGTCAGATGGTTTACTTGAATCCTTGACAAGATAATGGATTCTATTCACGAGGAGGAGAGTCCTTTTGGTATACCAATGAGTAAAATCTGAATTAAATAGTAAAATATTTCGGTATATTGGAAACTTGAAAGTGAGCGAAGTAGAATACATTTATTTGTATTAGAAAAATGTCTCTTTTAATTAGAATAAAAGAATCTCAATAAGTATTTTGTTTTGAGCGGTTTAAATTTGATATCAATATCTAGCGTTAGTCAACGCATGTGATTGGATCAAATAAAATCAGTGAAGAAAAGAGAGCTTAATGAGTAAGAATAATTAGAAAGACAAAACGGTCAGTTTAGCTCAATTCTAATTATTGGATTTTGTACAAGGGTATGACATTAGCTCAGTGCATTGTTGATGTAATTATGGATCTAATATAGCTTGTATGATTTATATTTTAAGAGAGTGCAATCTTACACATTTAGAGAATGAGTAAAGACTAATAATTATATTAGAATGTCCAATGTCATTAGATAACGTTTAATTATTATAATTTGTATAATATAGGTATCATTGAGCAACGCCGTTCTCCTGGCCACAATGAACGAAAATTATAACCCCTATTGTGGACGTGGATTGCTTCCTCAGCATTTTAATCTATTTGGCAATCTTCCACTTCATATGGTATAACCCCATTCCTCGTAACCCATCCCCGCATAACAATCATTCCTAATTTCTCCCACTGTGAAGGTGATTTCGGTGCCCTAAATCTCGCGACTTTTGCTTTGCAGCCCAACTCGTCGCCGCCCAACCTCCATTCGCCGGAACGATTCCATTTCGGGCAAAAAACACCATCTCTGTTGTGGTCGCTACTATTTCTGCCACTCTGTCTCCTCCAGATTTTGCGATAGTGGGTTCATTTAAGCACCATCCACTTGCACGATCTTGAATAGAGCCCATTCGAGCCATATATTCAAGACATTTGGTGCCCTTAGCCGACGTCCCCACCACCATGCAAAGCGCCTGTAGAACCATTTGTTCTAGTTGAAAGTAATTTTCTATTTGTTATTGTAAGATTTGAACTTTTCTGTTATGAGACAATTGCACTTGGAATGTGGGATTTAGAACTATTCATTGTAAAACTTTGAATGAAATTTGTTGATTATAGTAATTTTGTTTCATTAACTGAATGATAATTTTATATGAAAATGCCGTGTATGAAGTATATTGTCTTTCAATATGTAATGGATAAATTTATATTGATATTGTTGAAATTTGATTAATTTAAAGGTTTCGCCATCTAACATTTAAATATATCAAGAAGAAAAAAAAAATTCTAGCTGATTTTTAAATTTTAATTCCCAATGTTAGCAAATCTACCTCAATCCGGTGACTAGAAGGTCGGTTTATTCTCTGGTGGAGTGTTAGCCAGCGCCGGTGAAAGCTTTACATTCAAATTTGAGCGGAGACAGGATGCGTTGGCCATAAGCCATGAAAGCAAAGGAAAAAATGGGACAGATGACAAGAGCAGTCGACTACAAGATCGTCGAAAAAAAAAGTGATTATCCAGTTAGATGATAAGATGGGACGGACGCGGATCGCGTTTGGTATAGAGAGAGTCGTGGATTTTGTGAAAGAATAAAGAATAATATAAATAGAACTAGGAAGAGAAGAACAAAGAGGAGAAAGAACAACCAATATTATTAAGTAGATGGCATAATAAAAAATACAATTACAAGAGAGTTTTTATAGTAATGAAAACTCTAATATATATTAAGTAAGCAATCTAATATATTCTAATATATTCTAACATTATCCTAATATATTTTAATATATTCTAATACCCCCTTCAAACTCACGATGCTACAGCAATAAGCAGCGAGAGTTTGTCAAGTAAGAAACGAAAACGATGGACCGAATGTGACTTTATGAAAAAGTCAGCAAGCTGCAGTGACGAAGAAACAAAAGGTAAAGAAATATTAACATGCTGAAGATGGTGACGGATAACATAACAGTCAATCTCAATATGCTTCCTACTTTCATAGAACACAATTACTCTGTTTCAGTAGAAGAACATGAAACAACAGTATGCTTCTTACTCTTTCAAGAAATAAGAGAATCACCCAAGAATAGACAAAAAATCATTATTATAGAAAGAAGGGAAAATGGGAGAGAAGAATAAGAGAAAGGAAAGAGAGAAGATAAGGAGGGGACAAGAAGGAGGAGACAGACCGTCCAGATTAATTGGAAACAAGACCAACCAAATTCTAAGTTACTGGACCAGATTCTAAATCCAAATTAATGGATGCAAATACCAAATTGCAGAGAAGAGAAGAAGTGGATATGAAGGGGGAGACATATTGTCCAGATTAACCAGAAACAAAACCAACCAAATTCCAAATCTAAATTAATGAATACAAATATCAAATACTGAATCCCAGATTATCACATGGATGCAAAACAAACCAAATTCCAGAACTGAACGGAACAAATTCTAAACTGACTTGGACATACCGGATGTAAAACCAACTAAATTTCAGAACAAAACAACTGGACAAATTCCAAAACGGAACCAGATGACAATATCTAAAATAAACGAAAAAAACCTTAGCCGCAAGGCCACTCGTCGGAGAACGGAAGCAATTTCAAGTTTAAACAAAGTCGGATCAAACTTCTTCTGATACCATGTGAAAGAATAAAGAATAATATAAATAGAATTAAGAAGAGAAGAACAAAGAGGGACAAAGAACAATCAATATTATTAAGCAGATGGCATAATAAAAAATACAATTACAAGAAAGTTTTTATAGTAATGAAAACTCTAATCTATATTAAGTAAGCAATCTAATATATTCTAACATTATCTTAATATATTTTAATATATTCTAACAGATTTCAACCTTCAGATTTTGCACAGGAACAAAATGAGAGCATTTTTTTTGTTTGACATGTCATCCCGCTGACTTGGCGGGACGTATAAACTGTAAGTATAAATGTATAATCCGAAACCCCACGCCCCAACCCCCATGACGGGTTGGTAAGACAGAAGAACACAAATTCTATCCATGAACTCTTCAAAACGTAACATTTTCAGTAAGATACAAAATCAAAATTTACAGATTCCAACTTGGTTTTTGAATTATTTTGAACAATTTTCTTAAATGGAAGAACAACATCAACCGGATCGGTCTACCTCACCATCGGAATGTAGGAACGGGGAATATTCCGGTGCTGTATCATCAACAACATCGGGTTCACAGGTGCAAGTAGACGGGGAGGAGGATGTGGGGAATATTGAAGAGCTTCCTCTGGTGCAAAGGAATCGAGAATATTCCGGTGGTTATTCTCACGGTGCACGCTTTATGACCAGGGGAAATGAAGGATCGCCAGTTATTATAGTCGACAGTTGGGCGTGCATCATCACTGTGCTCTCCTTCTGGTTTGTCGGTAATTTTCTGTTAATTCTTGGACTCATTTA
Source organism: Forsythia suspensa (assembly GCA_023638005.1). NCBI lineage: Eukaryota > Viridiplantae > Streptophyta > Magnoliopsida > Lamiales > Oleaceae > Forsythia > Forsythia suspensa. The sequence continues at coordinate 36,260,347 of CM042666.1, forward strand.
GTGCAATTTGTTGGAGTTCAAAAGTAAATTTTTTTATGTAAGGAGATTTTGATAAAGTTGACGAACTTTCGGTTGAAAAATTGTGAGTTGGTTGAAAATGAGTTTAAATTAAATTATGCCAAACATGCTCTTGCTCTTAAACACGTAACTCAGTGCCGTTTGATTTTGATAAAAATCAGATCTTTTTTGATAAAAGTTGTGGGGTAGCTCAGTAGTTAAAATCATTTGTTAATTTTTACTTCAGCTTTTGACTCAATTTTTTAACAATTTTTAAAGAAAAACCAAACATATAATTGGTTTTGATGAACATGATTTCAGGTTCTTTTTATGTCCGGAGACGTCTAATCCACCTTAACAATGAAGACAATGAAGGTTTACAAATAAGAAACAACAAATTGGAGCTAATGCTCCTTCAAGAATTTTTCGTACTTTCTAGCTTTTCTTCTGTTTTCTGAAATTCTGACTTATTTCGTTGAATTTCAGGATTTCAATTAGTTAGTCTAAAATGTAGAGAATTTGTCGTGCGATCACTTCGTTTCTAAATTTTTGCTCATTTTGTTGTCTTTGTATCTGATTTCAGTATCAATGACACTGATTTTGGGGGTCTATGGATCTACGAATTTACGGCTTGGAGCAAACTCATCAATATTGATAAAACCCAACCGATTATTCGTGGACTCGATTAGGGTAACTGAATGCTGTTCATACTTTTAGGTAGTACATTGTATTGTACACATGCACATGCGCACGTAAACATTTTCTTTGTTAAGTTAATGTAAACATATACCAGGTGGAGGAATTAGATGGCAGGGAAGGGCCAATATTGTATGGATTTTACAAAGATCCACCCCTTGATGTTTCGACTACATGGTCTGAGACTCACAAAACCATCCTTCCTGCTGGTAACCATAAGGTGTGTTCTTTCCATTCGGTCATCGGTATACTATATTGTATAAGATTTCAAGACTTGTGTTCTTGCAAGTGACCGAAAGTTTTGATTTCAACTTAATAATGGTGAAGTGATTCTTCATTTACCTCTCTGTGTTACAGGAATGGAGATATTTTTTGAATAAAGGATCTCAAATAAACATTTCTTATAGTACGAATTCCCTGCTGTCATCTGCTCTCATCCTTGTCGTTGCCAAAGGTAAGATTTCAACTTCTCCAATAGAAGTTCCGTTTTCATACACTACCACTTGGTAATAGGTAGTATTGCCATCGGCATACATTTTATTAATAGACTATAGCTCAGTCGAGACCTACAGTATTTTGCTGAAACCATGACCAGCCCATGGTACCAGATATTGTGTGTTTCTTCCTTGCAATGAAACTTGGGAGACTTCCGTCAAGTGTTGCCAAAATTTCAATCTTAGCAATATAAGTCTTCATTTTGACCTTGAGAGCGTCAGACCATGAGTTTGCTAGACAGATCCTCCTCAGCATTCGCGACCATTTTCACCTTTCTTAGATCATATCTGACCTGGAGCCCTCAAAAATCCACTGGAAATAAAGTTATATTTCCAAGTTCTGATACTGTTGCAGGAAACGAAGGTCTTGCTAAGTGGCTTGAAGATCCATCACAACCAAATACCACTTTATCATGGAATACTATTCAAGGTGACACAAAAGAATGAGAGATTCTATATGTATGCTATGTATTTTCCTATTTTGACCTAACTAACTTCTTCACTGCAGGAAATGGCATGATCCAGCAGGAATTGCATAAATCTTCTACTTACTATATTGCAGTCGGTAACTTGAACTTTGAGGCAGCCGAGGCAAGTACATTGAAATGCATATCTACTCTAGTTATTTCTATCTCCAAAGCAAACTTCAAGACTTTGATTATAATTGTTCTATTCGTTTGATTGAAAATGGATTTATTTGGGCATATTTAGGAAAATATCACGTTAAATGTTTGTGGAAACCTAAATGATAATGATTTATGGCTGTTTTATATATCATTATTCTGTTGGGTTTTTATTAGAATTCGTTATATCTTTCTATGTTTCGTTACATCAAACAGGTGCAGTTGAGCATCGGGATTAAGGCTTTCCTTTACAATACAAGATCAGCATATTACAAGTGTGTGCCTGCTCAGGGTCGGTGTACTATGAAACTGCTTTCTTGTGGTGCAAATGCAGCTCTCCTTACCTCTCCTGATCAAAAGTCTGTGAGTCCTCTATTTCTATGACACCTTCTAGTACATAAGTAAACGAAATCAACCAAAAATCCGATAAGCAGTTCATTTGTATTCTATATGATTTTGATGCCTGCTTCGAAGTTATGCTAACTTTGGCTTCTTCTCTATTCTTCAGGGTATGGCAAGCGGTTACTGGAATGTTAAACTTTCTTACGGACCTCGATGGATAACATATCTTGTTAGCATATGTACATTCCTCTATCAATTAATTGGATGAGTAAATGAAAAATTTATAAAATATTTTGTGATTTTTTTCACTTTCCTTCACATCACATGCAGTTGTAATGACTATCCTTGTGCTACTTGTGTATCACATTTTGAACCACTTGGCATGCACCGGTCATGATGAGAGAAGGTATCAATTTGGAACCATCGCAGCACAGAGAACACCTCTGCTTTCACACAAGGACGAAGATCTCTCGAGTTTGGGTTCCTCTTATGATTCCATCTCTGAGGATGAAGAGTGTGCTGAAGATGGGCGGAGTGGGATTTCACTGGATGCAAAGCGAGCAATAGACAGAGAATACAGCAACAATATCCAGTGTCTTTGTGTGATTTGCTTTGATGCCCCTAGGGAATATTTCTTCCTTCCGTGTGGACATTGTGTGGCTTGTTTTGCATGTGTAACAAGGTAACTCTTTGTCTCTGCATTTGGCACAAAATACGTTTTTCTTTAATACTCTGTAGTGTCCTATCCACCTTATCGAACGCACCACATAAATTTTTAATGCATCCTTATAGTTTAGATTTGTGTGGCTCAAATGGTGAGAGGCTTGATGGTTTTGGATTACAAAGAAACTTCCAAGGATCATATTCTGTCTTTTTACTATAAATTGATCTCTCAATGGGATTATGGAAGGCAGTGATAGTATCAATTCCAATTAATTTATGTATAGCATGATTTGAATTTTGCAGGATTGTTGAGGCTACCAAAATTTGCCCAATATGCCATAGACAGGTGAAGAAGGTGAGGAAGATATTCATGGTTTGAGCACCATGCGGAGTTTCGTTGCATGGCAGGTGCTTAAAATTTAAGTGTAAGGACTATATCGAATTAGAGAGTTCTAAGAAAGAAAAACTAAAATTTAGTTAATCGTATTGTCGTAAATGGCAATAGTGTAGAAATTAGTATCTAGGAGACTAGAATTTTCGACTTTTTTGTTCCGGTGACATTCTACCACATGTTGGTGTTAATAAATATATGGTTATTTTGTTTTATTTATTTATTAAGGATAGAATAGTCTTTCCAACTTAGTCTATATAAAGTTTATTTGTAATTAGGTTTCTAATTAACTTTGTAATATTTTTTCATCATGCATAAGGAACCCTAGCTTCATCTTTTTCTTTTGATTCTTCTTGTTCTTAGTTTCCTTTGATTCTTATATTATTTTGTTTATATTATTTAACAGTTGGAACGTTTATCAACGCTTTTGTGTTTGGATGAGCTTGAACTTTTTGTCACCTCGTGTGTAGTTCAAATATCACGTTGACTTAATCGTTGACTTAATTTACATGTTGTGCAATTAGACGTATTTTTTGAAGTACAATAAATCAACTTAATTTTGGGTTGGCTGGTTTTGAACCATATTGCCAGTTGATATAAAATTGGAACCTTTTCTCTCTGCTACCTTACATAATAACGCTATTTACATTTAGAGAAAACTAAAAACTCTGCATTAATGGAAGATAAACAAATTATAAATATGCAGAGATACAAACTCTGTTATTTTCTATCTTTGCGTGATGCTTTAGAAATTTCAGTTGTGGCAATTACTAATTCGACTTCCAAAATTGCCCATGAATATCATGGAACAACATGCACATTCAAAACGTCTAGAATAAGACGCTCATAAGAGAATTTAAACTTCTCTTTCTTTGAAACTTGTAGATAATGATACTTCTGCGTTAAATTTTATTTAAACGAGATATTTGAAGTATGATATATGTGTGACCATGTCCATATAATGTAGAAAGAGGAGGAAAGCATTTACAATGTGTCATGTGTGAAACTACAATGTTTGACAATGTTTAAATTATAATTTCAATTAATTGAACCCATTAAACATACTTTTTATTCACATATTCTAGAGTTTTTTTGGAAAAAAAATGAATTTTTTATTCTTTTTTGACTTTTCAATTTTTTATAATGTAAAAGAGTTGAAAAGTCAAAAATTATAAAAAAAAATAATTTTTTGGAAAAAACTCTACATCGAACAATTCTTAATAAATTACTCTACAACTTACAACCTCTTTTTATCCACACATTCACCAACAACTTAAAATATAAGAACTTAAAAATAATTTATTACACTATTAAACATGTAGGACTCATAATTTTTATTAATTTTTAATAATATATTTAATCAATTTTTTTATTAAAATTTACTAAAAACCTCTCCCGAACAATATCTAAATTATGTGTCGTATGTGTGAAGGTGAGACATGAGGAGGGAAAAGAATGGTTGGTGGACGTACGATTAGCTTTCTTTGTGGTCATGGACGAAGAGAAGTTGACATACATGTGATAAACAGATAAACATTTAATAAGCAATAAAAACGGGCAACTCATCGCTAGTGAGGCCGTACCAGCTTGCCTCGTGTGATTATTAAATATATTTTTTTTTGTGTTTTCTAAAGGATTTTAGTGAAGAAAAATAAAAATAAAAAATCAAATTTTGGAAAAAGCCTGCATGGACCAAGTTAAATGGTCCAGCGAGGAAATTTCTTTAATATGACATTTTGTTTACTACTTTTGAATATCTTAACATGGTAGTTGTATTCTCATGGATGTTTACTTTTGCTGAACGATATTATATTAGATGTCTATAATTTTTGTTTATTGTCGTATTTATGTTCTCACATTTTTTATATCATTCTTATCCTAAATCTTCTATTAATTAGTATATATGGTCCATCGTGTTCTATCCAAATATTTTGCTAGCGTGCTTTGAAGTGATGGGCAAGTATTTTATCCTATTTTTTGCATTTTTTTTTTTTTGCTTATTTAAAAATATTAGGACATATGATATTTCTTACGCTTTTCTAACAAATTTTTTGGACAAATTGTTATCAAGAATAAGATGTGCTAATTAATGGAAGATTGATGATAAAAATGTAATAGAAAAATTTGAGGACATAAAGTGTGACAATGAGCAAATGTTGAAAACTTTTATTACAATTAAAAAGTGGTGGAGCAAAAATAAAATAAAATGTGGATACAATATAACACCCTCTTAATAATGTATATATATATATTTTTTGGATATTTTGACAAATGTACCATTTTCTCTTTAAAAATGTTCCAAATTCTTTCTTTTTGTATGGATTTCAAACCATCAAGCATTTTTGTCAAAACTATGCAAATTTGACGAGATTTTTTAGACTATTTTAAACTTCCTCACTTCATTTTTACACTAATTTGGAAGTTTCAGATATTATCGTCAAAATACACAAACTTGACAGAATTTTTAGTCTATTTACATAATTTAATATTTCTTGACAACCTTACCTAGAGTACAATTTGATATTGACATGCTACAATCATTTTGCATGATTAAATGATCGTACTTAATGTTGATCACTAAAATTGAAGCCAATAAATCCTTTTACACCTCCTTACTTGAATGAATGATTCAACTATTTATAATTTGCCTTCTGAAGATTGAGAATCCAAGAAGCAAGAATTTGGCTAATGTTTATATTTGTTCTCCCTTTTCTTTGATTCAATTTGAGTTATTTATAGGTGTTATAAACCTTTGGGCTTTTCAGCCTTTTTCTCTTTTTTTTGTCACATGTCGCCCTACTATTGAAAGGCTCATAATTCTTGAAGATTCTATAACACATGACAGAAGGATATTGTTCCAGTCATCTATTTCTGTAGATTTTGTAGTTGTTACTTGCACATGGTTTTTTTGCAAACAACTTTGTCACGTGAAGATTCACCATTCTGTTCTAAGGAAGGTAGGTTAAGTTAACGTGCCAAACAAATATCTTGTTTCAGTTTCTTGACTAATTAGTTTTGAAAGATTATATTTTACGAAGTATAACACTTAATAAATTTTTTAGCTAAAGACGTTTTATTTTAGTTAAAAAAATTGACTATAGGTTTCCGCACTCCAATTGACAAAAGGGCACTACAGTTTTTTAACAACCGGAATCTACAGTTGGTGGTGCTAAAAATGTAAATTTGACAACGTAGCGTATATACCTTTACCAACATGATTTCATTTCCCAACCTATAAACCCCGACACTACCCAATTAGTAAACGGGCCGAACTGTCCCAGTATCAGCTAGAGGAAATAAGTCCCCGCACTCTGGCCCGTTTCTTTAAAAGTCAATTTAAATGCTTATAATCGGAAAACCACGATATCAGTCCCGCGGATAGTCCCGAGCGTGAACCGGGCAGATAAAATCACCGTCTCCCGCCGGCGGCGAATACCCGGCGAAGCTCCCCACCACTGCCCACTCTCTTTCTCTTTTTGTAAATATATATCTTCATAACCCTTTGATAACGCACTAAGTTTTCTGTAAGAACATAGGGTTTCACTTTGGCACTACTGGTGGAAATGGTGGGAATGATGCCCGCTATTTGGAGAGAAAAAATTGCAGGTAGGATAAACTCTGTAAATTACGCCGCCGACGTCCATTCGAAGCTCGACCACTTGCGGAGGCTTAGGGACGAGATATCGGATGCCGACTCTAGATTTCTCGTTGGTTTCCTCTCCCCACTCCTTGACCTCATCTCCGATCGCTCTAGCCCTGTCCGCAAATTTATTACTCAGTACGCACCTTTTCACTATTACATACGTGATTATATACATTCATGGTTACATAATTAATTTTTATACGTGTATGTGAATTAATATACGGTTGTGTATTTGTAAATCTGTATGTATCTAAGTGAATTTAATGTAGTGCTGTTTAAATTGTTTTACTTTGGAGTTTAATTCCACTACTGATTGGATGTGATAAAATTTCTTTTATGCGGAGGCAATTTGTACGTGTGTATATATATATATATATATATATATATATATATATATATATATATATATATATATATTTCCCCATTGTATTGAACAAACTGTTTAAAATTTTGTTTCTGATGAGCGATGGTTGCCAGTATGATATTTGCACTTTGAGCAAGTTTATGCATATTCAAATGCTCTTGCAGGATATTATCTTGTGCATCTGTTTTACTTATTGTTGTTAAAGTTTTACAGTTTAAGCCAACCCCGAATTTATATGGAATCAGGCTTATTTTGTTGTCATCAAACCGACCGTGAGGGAGGTCCACTCACCTAAAAAATAAACATACGTCTGTCTTCATCTTCCTCTAATTTTTTTTTCCAATTTTCTTCAATTCTCTCCCTTCACCATTTCTCTCCAAACTTTTATTCTCAACATTCTTCCTCCTATCAATCTTCATTCATTTTGGTACGGTCGGATTCCACCGATAATCGGTATACCAGTTGTAAGTTTTAAATTTTGAACTACCCAATAAAGGTCATGCATACCAGATTCAGAGTCCTTTTGTTTGAATTTAATTTTTCTTAATTTTCCCTGTGTTTATGTGTGTGTCAAGATGTACACACTCAAATGATGTCCACTCATATGATACGAGTGTGATGGTGTTTCGAGTTGAATATGCAGTAGATGAATCATATTCAATTGCGTCTAATTTTTTCCTACTCTATTTGAAGTGCTAGTGATGCTGTGGTTGTTGCTCCCGCTCTAGTTTAGTTAGTGTATTGAACTTGACCTGAATATAGGAGCTTATAAATTCATTCCTCGAGTCTTAGATAGTTCTTGAGAAAATTGAGCATTATAGCTTGGAGTATTTTCTTTTAAGGTGGTGTGTTGGTTTTGGTTTGAAGTAATTTCTTGTGATGTAGGATGATTGGTCAAATTGGTTTGAAGCACTTGGAATTCTTACCTGAAATTGTACCTGTATTGGTCACTGTCTTGAAGGATGATACACCAGCTGTTGCTCGACAAGCCATCGCATGTGGTATTGATATATTTCGCTGTACTCTGGTCAAAGTTGCTGTCCAGGTCGGTAAAAACTTTTTAGTACATGCCACATGGATTTGGATATTCTGCTTTTAGTTCGGCACTAACTTTATCTAAAAATGATAATCTGGAGTAGTTTAGTACTATTATATCTCTTTTTATGAAATCAATCTCCTTGCTTATATTGTGCTGCTTTTCTCACTTAATGGGTTTTCTTTATGAAGTTCTTTTATTCAATTAGCGTATCTATTCTGAGAGTAGGCATGTATTTTGAGTGTCTGATGGAAATTGTTACGCCCCTGATCTCACGTGGCGCTCCACGTGGGTAGGACCAAAGTCAAATATGCCTAGTAGACTGTCACCCTCTTCTCCGAGGTTATTTCTCTTTATGCTTAGGAGGTTTGGGAAGATGAGAGGTTATTTCTCTTTATGCTTAGGAGGTTTGGTAAGATGATAATAAAAGGAAAAGACTGAACTTTTATGTCAAGGAGGTTCAGGACGAAGAAGTTGGGGAAATGAGGCGATCAAAGTCCGACCTTGATTGCGTGTTGAGGAAGCTTCCCCAGCCACTCTGCTAGTCAGACTTGAAAAGACCAATAAGACGGCCTGCCAATGCAGTTTGTCACAGTCGTAGTTGCGCACTCGCCTCTTAGCGTGCGGCTGAAATGGACGTCTTCATTAAAGCCAATAATGTGACGCGAGGACTCCTCGAATTGAGCCGCTTGTTGCATATCGAGGCGAGGGGAGGGGAGGGGAGTTGGTCAAAATTTGCTTATAAATATCAAATCCATTTCCACAAGAAAAGAATGTTGAAATTTATAACACGCACGCATAAAAGAAAACAAAGTCCTTTGTGCTAATTGTTGTCTAAGTGTCTATAACTACCTGAGAAATTGTTAGTTAGGGACCCTCAAACTATTGTCTCAGCCATAGTGTGTTTCTCTCTCTCTTTAGCATCATATCCACCAGTTACTAGGCTTATCTACGTGGCTGATTAAACCACGTGGCGGTCCAAGTGTATAGGAAAATACACGTAGGAAGAGGAGGCGTGGATTCTGTTAGCAAAGCATTTTTGAAGGTCAATAGAAATTAAGAAGTGTATTACATTTTGTTTATAATGACCATAGATGTATATCCATTCATCAATTGATGCTGGCGTGCTGCTTGCCAGATTAGGTGATAGTTCAAACCTAGTGTTTCGATTGATCTCTTTCAATAATAACAAACTTTTTTCAAACCCACTTAACTAGCGAGAAGGAAACTGTATTTCTTTGCCTAGAACTGGAGCCTGGTGATGGCTTAAATTTTGTTCCTATGTGTTAAAGTCTTGCAAGACGATTGGCGCATTTCAAAACTCTGTTTGCAGGTAGCGAAGCAATCACACAATGACAATGACAAGAGGGAGATGCAACTTTAATGCAGTTATTTGACATAAAAACATTTTATATTTATGTTCCTTTTGGTGGCCATAGAATGTTTTGTGCTAGAATTTATTGTAATGGAATTGAGTTCTTATAAACACATTTTTCTTCCATTAGTGTTTGGTTGATGTTATGAAAAACTTTGAAAAATTTCCCGTCTAGAAAACCGAAGTTGAAAAAATTGTTGACCTTTCAGTGGCCCATGTTGGTGGGCAAGTAGTTCCTGGTTCTAGGTAGTAATAGTGGTAAATGGTATGGTGGTAGAGATATGTAGTGGCAAAAATACTTTTCTGTCCTCCTCTTTTTTCCCTTTTAAACAACCATGCCTATATATCCATGTCATATATGCAATCGGTTAACTCACAAAAGTTCGGATGCCAATGATAATTTTTGCACTTCTTTCACTGCAATGACCAGGGCCTCTACTCAAGCGAGTTGAATGAATCGCTTAAATCATCATGGGCATCTGTGTTAAAGTTCAGGGATGAAATATACTCAATGGCCTTTCAGGTATCACCTGGAACATGATAATTGATCTCTACACACATTGTTTTTGAACGTTCTCTAACTGTCAATGTAATTATAAGGCGGGAAGTGATGGGAGAAGGTTGCCTGCGCTGAAATTTGTGGAATCGGTGATTGTACTTTACACACCTGATCCTAATGGCTCTTTGGAGCTTCCTCCTGATCAATTCTCTGAAGGTAAATGTGTTTTATGTCTTTGGGGAATTTGCACTTCAAAAAATAAGGTTTTGGGACAGTATATGGATGGAAGGATATTATTTTGTGAGCCATTGAATAATAATTTCTGGGATCTGCCCATTCTGCATGCAGGGAAGTTTGAGGAATTCAATATTTCATGGCTTCGTGGAGGTCATACCATACTCAATGTTGGAGATTTGTCAGTTGAAGCAAGCCAGAACTTGGGTCTATTGCTTGATCAGCTGAGATTCCCAACTGTTAAATCACTTAGTAACTTGACAATAATCGTGCTTATAAAAAGGTATATATTATCTCTCTGTGGCGGTTCTGCTAACTATTCTTGTCCTATAAGTGCTGTATCATTTTTTTCATTGTTTTCTTTGTTTTATTTCTATTTTTCAGTCTTTCAGCTGTTGCAAGGAAGAGGCCTGCCTTTTATGGTCGTATATTGCCAGTTTTACTTGGTCTGGATCCTTCAAGCTCTGCTAGCAAAGGAATGCATCTTTCTGGCGTGCATCATGCTTTGAAGAATGCATTCGAATCTTGTTTGAATTGCACACACCCGGGTGCTGCACCGGTATCTTATTTTCAGGATTCATGTTTCTAGATTCTGTTTTGCCTGTTGCATATGTGAAGTTTCTGCCGCCCCTTCTGATCTCCCTCACAGCTACTTGAATTCTTGTTTTGCCTTTTTCTTTCCTATTCCATTTTTAAATGCAGTAATTTTTTTTGCCTCTCTTTGTTATCTTACCTTTTACTCAACTGAAGGTAAATTTTTTTTTTGCTTAACATCTGTGCCATAAAAATTCTACCTCAGAATGATTTTGACCCAGAATTTTTTTTTTTTTTTTTTTGGTTTCTGGAATTGGTTTTGCAGTGGCGGGACCGTCTAGTTAGTGCACTGAAAGAAATGAAAGCTGGAAGTTCGGCAGCACAAGCTTTGAACCAAATATGTGAGGACAATGGAAGAGCAGACTGGAAAGCTGATTCACGAACGGCTCAGGTTCATGGGATATCTGTTATTTTCCAGTCAATAATTTCTTCTGACAACTCAATGTATGATAATTTTACATGCATGCAAATGATACCTCAAACCTCTTATAGGGTGAAAAGCCTTCAATTGAAGCACTAGCCGCTGAGCATGCTGATGCTGGGAGAAAAAGATCTGGAGTGCACGATATTTCAGACGTGTCTGGGGATGAGTTGTCTGGAAAGCGTGCTAAAACAGAATTTGGAGTATCAGAGGAATCAGAGCATGACACAAGTGGGATTCAGGAAGGAGTCCCTTCAAGTGGACCAGTAACATCCACTTCAGATGCAGATAATGGTCCGGTGCAGCAGCTTGTTGCAATGTTTGGTGCATTGGTGGCTCAGGGTGAAAAAGCTGTTGCATCCTTAGAAATTCTCATTTCTAGCATATCTGCTGACTTGCTAGCTGAAGTTGTTATGGCTAACATGCGAAATCTTTCTCCAAATCGCCCTAATTCTGATGGGGATGAAGAGCCAGTCCCAATGATGGGTTCTCAATTTGGTATGATTGGAAGTGATATGCACCTCAAAAATTTATCTTCATTGTTGACAGACGTACTTTCACGATCCGGCTCATTTCCACAGAAACATATCCAAGTTGAAGCTCATCGTTCATTGTCCAGTGGATTTGAGGTGTCTCATATTCTTCTAATTCAAAGATTTATTGTCTTTTTTTTAGGCTGAGATATTTTGCTTCTTACTCTGAATTTCTTAGATGCATCAATATTGAGCTCATTGAGCTTCAATTGACTGTTTATTAAATGATTCAAGTTGATTGCTATTGCAGCTAGCTCAAGGAGAAGAAGATCTGAAGTCAAAATCTGAACCACTGGTGACTTTGGCTGATAGTAATGTTGCATATGATGGCTTGGATTCAGCAAGTCAACAAGCAACAGAGCCTATTAATGGATCTGTTTCTGCTGAACATATTCCATCTGGAACGGAGACTGGTTATCCGGCTATGACATCTGACACCATTGACTTCGAAACTGTAGTGAATGAAATACCTGGTCTTGCTTCGTCCACTCAAGATGATGGATTGCCAGGAACAGTGGCTGTCTTTTCACTGGACTCCACTGATTTAGAGGATACCAGTCCGGAGCAAGTCACTGGTTTAGGTAGGTCACCACTAGAATTAGTTCCTTCAATGTCAACAGATAGGTCCGAGGAGCTTAGCCCAAAAGCAGCAGTCATGGATGTAGCCAGCTTCAATTCCTTAACAGCAACTTCTGTTGGGTTACCTACGCCATTGGTTCTGCCCAAGATGTCTGCCCCTGTCATTTACCTCGCCGATGAACAGAAGGACAAGTTACAAGAATCAGCTTTTCTGCGCATCATTGATGCATATAAACAAATAGCGGTAGCAGGAGATTCTCAACTCCGTTTCTCGATTCTTGCACATTCGGGAATTAAGGTGAAAACCCTAAAGTATGGATGCCAGTATCTATCTATGATGCTTATCACTAAGTCTTTTATATATGTGTTTGTATCTTGCAGTTCCCCTCAGAGTTAGACCTGTGGAAGCCACTGCAAGCACACATATTGTCCGACTATGTAAATCATGAGGTAATTGTATAGCTTAGCATCTGTTCCTTTTGGGTCTAGTTGGGGCATGATTTCTGAGCTTGTTCATCCTCTATTTCATTATGTTCACATTGTCTGTCGCCCATACTGGAAATTTCATATTCAGAACATTGAGTAATATATCGATCAAGTCCTAGGTAATTCTTGCCCGTGCTTGTTTTGCCACCAGTAGTACTTGTGTGAAATTGTTGAAGAAAGCTATTCTTCATTTCTTATTCTGTCCTGTCTCCGCCCGGTCCCGTTTGTGCTTTGGGGCAGTGGCAGATCAATGTGGAAAAAGAGCTAGTTTTCATCATGTATTTATTTTTCTTTCCTGCCTCTTGAGGTGTTCTGTCTTTTGGATTATCTTCTTTGTAGTAGTGTTAATATATTGTTTACACCAGTACATTTGTTATCAGAAAATTCTTTATGATGTTACTAATCAGTTTATGTCTTCAGGGGCACGAGTTAACATTGCGTGTCCTCTACAGGTTACATGGTGAGGCAGAAGAGGACCGTGACTTTGTTTCTTCAACGACTGCAAAATCTGTCTATGAGATGTTTCTTCTTAAAGTGGTGTGCACATAGTTTACCAGTTTGTTTTTCTTGGAGGGTGATTGTTATCACACTTTCATATCTTTGTTGTTCTTTCTTCATGCAGGCAGAAACACTGAGAGATTCTTTTCCAGCTTCTGAGAAATTTTTGAGCAGATTGCTTGTTGAAGTCCCTTACCTGCCAAAATCGATATTTGAAATGTTGGAGTGCTTGTGTTGTCCTGGTAGTAGTGATCATGATGATAAGGAGTTGCATAGTGGTGATCGAGTTACCCAGGGCCTTAGTGCTATATGGAGCCTAGTTTTGCTGAGACCTCCAATTCGAGATTCTTGCCTCAAAATTGCTTTGAAGGTTTCCTTCTTTCTACTAGCTATCATAATAGAATTTTGGAATTTAAAGGACTGGATAACAATATTTTTATTCTAGTTTGTCGAGATAGAAAATGCTGCCTTCCAGTGTGTCTTAAGGATTTATACCATTAATTCCCAGATTCATGGATTCCCACTTGTAAAATCCCTGTAAAATTAGAAATGGTATATATGATTTGCTTTTGCGAATGGTAGATTATCTGTCTTACAGATTGATGAATTGTAATTGTCATATGTGCAACATTTTATTGGCGAGAGATCATTTCTTAGCAATCACCGATGTCTCTAAATCCTAATTCTGATGTTAACTATTCATTCCACTTGAATATGGTCCATCAGTTTTTAGATTAAGTATTTGTATTGTCCAAAACATTTTGATTGAGAAGCTCATAAGTCCCTGTATGTTCTTAGTATCTAGTTTCTCTTTCAATTGTGTTGTCCTGACTTATTTATTTCGATGTCTGAACAGAGCACAACTCATCACTTAGAAGAAGTGCGTATGAAGGCAATACGTCTGGTATTCATTCACAACTTGCTTTTGACTAAATGACATTAATTTTATTCCTAGAATGTCTATCAATTCTTTTTCATCAATGGTATTTTGGTTTTTCTGTTCCAGGTGGCGAATAAGCTTTATCCTTTATCATCCATCTCTGAAAAAATTGAAGATTTTGCGAAGGAAATGTTGCTCTCAGTTGCAAATGTTGATCTTACTACTGAGAGAAGTGATACTGATGGGCTCAATACTGGATCACAGAAGGTAATGATTCTATGGTCTATTGATGCGAAGTTGGTTCCATGGTCATGAGGTAGCTTTTCCTTGTTGTCATCTATAGGGAGAATCAGTTTTACATTTTCAGAGTCTAAGTCGTACTTCCAACTTCTAGGGAAAATATCTACTAGCTGTAAAGAGAGAGCAGGTTTTTCTTATTGGATGATGGGTGGTGAAATTTGAAGATCAAAATCAATTCTTTTCTGTCAGATTCAGCAAACCTCTCATTTAGATAATTCTGTGTTTTTTTTTTTTTATTTTTTTTTTTTTCGTACTTCTTCTTCATCTAAAGTTTTGGAGAACCATATGGAAGTTGCAACTTCTGAAACTCCTACACGACTAATTTGGCCAAGGTTACTGTGACATTTTTAGGGAGAAGGAAGAATTATATATTAACTGATATGCAAGTAGTTGTTGATCCCTTGTAGATTTTTTTTTCTCCCACGTGGTTGGTATCAAAGTATTTGCATAGATTTTGATGGGGATGAATTCTGTGAGATCAACTTCTGTTCCAGTTTATGGTTGGTTGCACTGCTTGCTTGATATGATGATATACCTAAAATGTTTTAATTTTATCCAATGGGTATTCACATCGGGGGAAAAATGACAATTAGCTGAATACAATGCAAGTATTAGTATTTAGCATTAAAATATTACCAACATTTTGCATTTGGTGGAGAGGTTGTATACCTTGGTGCTAAAATTACCATTTCTTCTTGAATTATTTTTGGCTACATCAATCTGCAGAGGTTTATTAATTATCCCGTTCTTTCAAACATCTTTCCTCCATTCTTTTGGATGACCATTGCATAAGAACCACTAGCACAATCTAATTCCTTTATGCCAAAATGTCATTATGTCAGGCACGCGCTCCTCTTTTGCCAATTGTTCATTCCTTTCCGTTTATGTAAGCATCAACATTTTTTTTTACTTGATCCTCATGGTCTTTCTTCTATTTTATTACTGTATGCTTCTTATCTTTTCTATCGGGCACGAAATAGTGCATTTAATTTATTGTATCTTGTAAGGTTTGCGATTGATTGTTTATATTGACGGTGTTTTATAAACTAATTACCATTGACTTCATGATTTGGCAATTGCTTAGGTTGAAGTATGACCTGCAAATTTGATTAAATACCTCTATTTTGAAAAGTTGTGTTATAAAGTTGTTCTCTGAGCTGTGGCATCAGGTGTAAAAAATTTCCTCATAAATTGTGTTTCACAATTAAAAAGCATAAGAAAACAAAAGAAACGTATTAGCTGTATTGGCAGATGTAGATATGATAAATGTCAACTTGGTACTTGGCCAGCATTTATACTGTGTTGGAAATGATTGTGTTTTTGCTCTCTTCCTCAAAACTCTGGTTCACTATTTGTGATAATTTTGGTTTTTGATATTCTGCTTTTTTTTTTGTTTAGGATGAACAGCCTTCAAGTGATAATCAATCGGTTAGTGCCATTGTCAAAGACATTTCAGCCGATACTCATCAGTTAACCTCATCAGAAAGCATATCATCTTCTTCTATAGCTGAAGTGCAAAGGTTCACGTCGCTCTACTTTGCCCTGTGTACAAAGGTTGATGTCTTTTTCTGATTTTTTTTCCATTGCCGAGATTCATAATTTTACGTGGTACCCTAGTAACGGCTTTATTTTATACAACCTAACAGTGTTCTGTTTGATCAACAGAAGCACTCTCTTTTTCGCCAAATATTGGATGTCTATAAAAACATGTCCAAGGTGGCAAAACAGGTTTGACCCAATCACAAGTAAACATTATGCTGTTGTGATGCTCGATAGTTTCAAAATTTTGTCATCAGGGTTGTTTATTGGAGCAGCCATATTTGCAGGCAGTTCATCTTCAAATCCCTTTGCTTGTTCGAACTATTGGCTCATCGCCCAATCTCCTTGATATTATATCAGATCCACCAACTGGAAGTGAAGGGCTCCTGATGCAGGTCTTGCCTATGTATATGTTTCTTGATAAGCTTGCTTATGAGGAAATATCTGTATGTTGCTCATGATTCAGTATGCAACTGCAGGTAGTGCATACACTCACAGATGGAACGGTTCCTTCTCCAGAGTTAATATCTACCATTCGGAAGCTATATGATACAAAAGTGAAGGTAGTGATCTTACTTCTTCTAGTCACTATCTCTTCCTTAACAGAGTTTTCTTTTTCAGATGACAATTCTGTCTGTATTTTGCTTAAGCTAATGGCAATTATGTGTCAAAGAAGTATTTTTACTGCTTGCCACCATCTACTTTTAATAATTGCTATACCTGATGACAGAACATCTGTACATGGAAAATGCTGTCTGCTGCTTGTTTTATTTTTGAGTCATATGGTGTAATTGAATTGAAGGGTTTTGCTATTCTTATTTTGGTTTCTGCTCTTTTCACAGGAAATAGACATTTTAATTCCAGTATTATCGTTCCTGCCTAAACATGAGGTGATAATTATTTTTATTTCTTCTGGTATCCAAAATTCTTTTTCCCTGTTTCTTTTGATACTGTGTGCATCTGACTGTTGTGTTAGTAACTTTATTTTTCTTATACTGATTCTTTATTGAGAAATAATTTAATTGTGCGCTTGTGAAGGACTATATTGCCTATTGCTCTAACAACAATGGTGAAATCTTTTTCAACTGAAAATATTCCGAATTTATGAATCTCCTTTTTTCATTGTTAAACCATGATGTCGAGGCATTGATATTGAAGCTCCACATCAGAGCTAAGTGACCCAGCTTTACATCATTGCTAACAATACTATAGAGAGAAGCTAGTAACTTTAGATTGTAATGTAGATTATTCTAATGAAGAAATATTTTTTACCCCAGCTTTCAAGAATAACCAAGTCATCTAATTTCTTTCGATGTATATGTTTTTTTTGTACTTTCAACCTACATTAGAAATCTGCCATTGCTGTCTTGACTAATCTGCAAAAAAAATTTCTCTATAACTCAGTATTTTATTTGACGCCCATCAGTAATTTTTGGATAGACTTGGACGTAGAGACAACTAATCCAAAATCAGGTTCGCAACGAATTTCATAGATTAATCCAAAGCTCTTGAACTACAGTGCCTGGAATTGGTTTTTTGTGGTAACATTTTTTGAGAAACTCATCCTTTGGGGAGATGATCAACATATAACAGGATGATTTCTGGTGCTACAAGGCAGCTGTAGATGTTCTTTTTACCACATTGTAATTGCTGCTTAGTAGCCTCAAATTTCTAGGCTGAAAACATAATTTATTAGCGTGTTTTTTGTTTTATGGCATATGATGAAATACCCTTTTGGTGGCCAAAAGAAGAGGAAAAAGGTACCTTTTCTGGGTGGGGGTATGTTGAGTCGGTGTTTGTGCTCATGAACCTATTTACCACCATCAGCCGTTGATTTCTCGTCAAGTGGCGTTATATTCAAACTGCGACACAATGTGGATGCAATCTTGTGCTGAAAACTGTTGTAGAACTGAATTCTATGTTCTTTTTGTCTCCCAATCTTTTCGTGGTTCCTATTTTTCTCATTGTTTTTCTTAAACATTGCTCAATTGTTTTGTTCAGTTCATGCATTTGCTTTATCTAATAGAAAATTCGTCTTCTGTTTGTCAGGTTTTGCTTATTTTCTCACATCTGGTGAATGCCCCACTGGATAAGTTCCAAGCTGCACTTACTCGCATTCTGCAGGTGTTTTTTATCAAGGATCTTGTTTGCTGATTATTTTTTATTTTTCTGAAGTGCAAGGAGCATATAGATTCTCTCTTTAAAATCATTATGTTCCCTATCACATTATAAAGATTAAACATTCCTGGAGTTGGATAATGAGGACTTAATGTGTCATACCACCATCTTCAGCTTAACGTATCGTGTATTGTCTAATTACCAGGATGTCAATCTTTTTGTTTGAAGAAAAGGATGTCAGTTTATTTTTTCCTTTTCTGTTTCGAGCTTCTAGTGCAAGAAACCAATTAATCATTCCCCACATGCTAAATAAATTTACTCAGAATTACCTTTTTGGTCCATCACTCTTCACTTCAATTTTTCACTCCATATCTAATATTCCCTTTTAGTTTTCACTTAGCCTAAAATGCACATAAATGGCAGTTACTCCATGATGGTCCAAGATGTAGCAAAACACGAACATGTATCCCTCTGGCTAAATGTATTATACACTCATATTGGTTTTATTCACTATCATTTTTAAAAATTGTTATCATCCAGGGATCAACTCATTCTGGTCCAGTGCTCACTCCGGAGGAAGCATTAATTGCCATCCATGGGATTGATCCTGACAGAGATGGAATTCCCTTGAAGAAGGCAATTTCATTCGTCCTTTATAATTTGTTTATTCTAGATCAACTTATGCACCAAATAATATTAATCTTTTAAGCAGGTCACAGATGCATGCAATGCTTGTTTTGAGCAGCGACAAATATTTTCTCAGCCGGTTCTTGCTAAGGTGTTGAACCAATTGGTAAGAACATTAATCCCCCTCTTGCCCCTCCCCTCCCTCTTCCCCTTCCCTTATGCCTAGAATCTGATTACGCATTAATATATCATCGTGCAGGTTGAACAAATTCCTCTTCCCTTATTATTTATGCGTACGGTACTGCAGGCCATAGGCGCCTTTCCTTCTTTGGTAAGGCATTTACCCATATCCTGATTCTGTTATTTCTTTGCCATTGGATGAGCTTGTGAGATACCAGAACTAGATTTGCAGTTACTCAATATTTACCAAAGACGATACTGTCTAATTTAAAATGATTTTGTTTTTGCCAAATTTCGTTTCATTGTAGAGGCAGCATGTCCAATTTACAAAATCAGGTTTATTTCATGATGTCAAGTTTTGGAATTTGTGCACCGCGATAGTTATATCTGATATACATGCAGCACAATAATCTTTCCAATGAAGGCTTCCCCATTGCTTTATGGAAGTGAATGAACATATTGGTTCTTATTTTCTATAAATCGTGTTTAGACTGGCTGACATTTCTTGATAACCATTTCCAGGTGGACTTTATAATGGAAATCCTCTCTCGGCTTGTAAGCAAGCAGGTAATTGTTTAACAATGGGTTGCTGATTGCACCTAATTGTCAGTTCAGCATTTTAATGAATGTAATGTGCAGATATGGAAGTATCCAAAGCTGTGGGTAGGATTTGTAAAGTGTGCTCAGTTGACAAAGCCACAATCTTTCAGTGTTCTGCTTCAGGTTTGTTTTATTTGCTGCACTGAATTGCTTAAAAAGTTAAGAGTATGGTTTTAGCTCCTTTAATTATCTCATTATTATCTTAAAGGTCACCATCTTCATTTTGCGCCTCTTTTTGTTCAACTTGAGTATGTATGCTGTTTCGTCTAGATCTAGTCTGTCACTTCATTTGTAATTCTACAGTGCTTCTGTGAAACACTGAATCTTAGAAAAATTGGGAGAATCTCATCTTATCAACTTGTTGTTTGTTTTGTTGGTGTGGACGCGTATTTTAGCTTCCAAAAGTTATATAGAAAACTTATAAATGTGCTGCCTTGGTCTAACAAAATGATAAATTCTATGAAAGTGACGTGAAGTCAAAAACCACATAGTAGTTAGAATTAAGGTAGGTTCATTGCATGAAAGACTCACATTACACCAGTTGGACTAAACAAGTTTTATGATAGTTGTTGACTGCGTGCTTGTTAATTTCACTATTTTGCATGCACGCTCTAGAGCGCTGTCACTCCAGGAATTTTGGTCTTTTCCACTCTAGTGTCTTTCTACTGTTTTATGTGACCTAGCTCAAAGTATGTTGCTCGGACTCGGCATGTGTGTCATACATATCTAAGTGTCAAATTCTTCTTCTTCTAAAATCCAAGATACGGGGATACGGCTAAAAGGGTCCAAATTTTGGACACGACGGAGATCGTTTACAAAATTTTTTAATAGAAATTAATTTAAAATAATATTAAAATATTTTTAATTTAATTATTAATTTTTGTATTTATTTATATTGTAAAATATTTTTTATTTTTGTTATATAGTCTTTAAGATTTCATGGACATTTTTGCAATTGATAATAAAATTATAGAGATATTTTTGCAATTAAAAAAAAATCCAACTAAAACCATAGCCCAACAAATCCCAATAATTTTTTTGGCCCAAAAAGAGCCCCTATTCTATTTTGGCCCAAAAGAGCCCATATTCTATTTAAAACCTTTAACCCTAAAAATCAAAACAAAACAAAATGCATTGCGTCTTCTTCTTTTCTCCACAGCATCAAATTAGCCAACAATGGTAACTCAACATTCCCTTGTCTTCATCCTTTCATCTTCCCTTGACTTTTTCCTTTTCACTGCCGTGCCCACCTTTCTCACCAAGGATCCGACTTGTATCCCGTGTCAGTATCTGCGTCGTGTCGTGTCGTGTCGTGTCGACACGGGTACTTTGCCATTTTTGAAGAGTCCGAGCAACATAGGGCTCAAACACAGGGTTCTTGTATTACACCTTTGACAGTGTACTAGTATGGATGTTGGTCTCAACGTGCACAAGCCATGGGATAGTTATGAAGGATAGAACTTGAAAAAACTGAATTACGTTATTACTTTCAAAGTGTTCTAGTAATTAGAAGTTACTCTTCCTACGAATAGGATATGAGATGGTGAATGATAGAACCTTCAAAATAATCTGCGTATCAGGATAAATGAGAGAAGCATCCTGTACTTCAATGAACATTAAAATTTGAAAGCAGTTCTTTTTTATGGTCAGCAAACTGATTGCACATCTACAACACTCGAGTATTCACCCTCTTGTTAGATGTATTTGTTCTGAATAATTGGTATTGTTTTTGGATGCAAGAATTGATTGACGCTAGACTATATATTTTGCTCTAACAGAATATTTTTCATATTTTAATGTTGTTTGTCTTTCAGCTACCTCCAGCACAGCTTGAAAATGCCGTGAATAGAACACCTGCAATAAAGGCTCCCTTAGTTGCCCATGCAAGGCAACCGCATATAAAATCTTCACTTCCAAGGTTCAATTAAAGCTGTTATATCAGATTGGTCAGCGAATAGATTTTTCCTGTTTTTAATGAATTGGATTGAACATTTCTCTTTTCAGGTCTACGTTAGTGGTTCTTGGCATTGCATCAGATTCTCAAACTTCAATTCAGATACAGACAAACCAGACTGAGGCTGGGGATACAGGCAATTCAGATAAAGAAACGGTGACAGAAAAGTCAAAGGAATCTTCTACTGTCAGTTGATCTTAGGGTTTTCCACATTTCTAAGTGGTTAAACTTTGTTTTTCACCTTGATGTGTTGTCTTTTGGACTTCAGTTCGTTTTACATAATTATTTCTCCGTTTCTTTTTAGTTGTAAAAGGTATATGACAGTTCTGTCTTCTGCACTTATTCTAATTTCATCTTGCTCGATAAGTAGTGCTCCAGATGTGAAACATTTGAACTTGCTGGCTAATTTCGCATCGAGCTAGTTGGCCTGCTGGCTTCCAGTGAGAAAAATTCGATCTTCTAAGAAGGAATGGTGAAACATTGGTGCAAGTGGAGGAAACTATCTTGCCTTCTTTCAAGTAGTTGCTCTGGCATGGATGGAGAACTGGCTTCACAACATGAACAAATGAAACGTGAAGGTTGTCTAATGACTGATGTTGTATAAAACCATTTGTTGGGATTTTGTGATCATGTGATGCTCATTTCCCAATTCTGTCGAGTTTTTGTAGGGTACATTCTGTAAACAGTATGTCAATGTTTCAGCAACAATAGGCTAGAATGAATGGTTACTAGATGAAAATAGTTGTAATATGTAGGAGTTGCTTGATTTTGAAGGATGTAGTTTTGATGCCCTCTAGAGTTGCCAATTCTCTGTACCTAATTTATGCCTGTGGGATGACAATACTAACACAAATTTGACAGTAATTTTTTTGTTAAGTCTTTTTAATGGTTTCTTCTGAGTTGAATACTGTATTGACTTCACATTTCTATGTTGGGTACATTTGGTTATTTTTCAATTATTTCTTTCTTTTTTTCTTATTTTTTGTTTTTAGGTTTAGGGTAATTTGCAATTTTGGTCCCTAACTTTTCAAATATGTAACAAATCTACTCTTAATCTTTTTTTAGCACCATGCATCTCTAACTTTTACAATTTGTTGCAAATCACGTTTTATGACGGTTTTGCCCTCATTTTTAAATAAACAAAAATACAAAAGATTAAAAACAACAAAAAAAAAAAAAATTGTAAATGAAGTTTCATAACTTTTAAAAAATAAGAAAGAACACTATCTGTCCCAAAAATCTCATAAAAGAGTCAAATCGTGCAGTAGGAGCCTTGTGCATTGGGATTCACGTAAGAATTAAAGTGTTTACCGTGCAAGTTTAATGTTCAAGTAAGAAATCAAGGACTCATTGAATTTTACTTATGTTCGGTCAAGACTCGTCTGGAGAAGAAGATGGCCCGCTGAAATTGGGAGAAGACAGTTAGCAGATTATTAGTTAGTTGGTTAAGCATTCTGTTAGTTAGTTATTAGTTAAAGTTATGGTTAGAAAGTTAGTTGATACTTGTGTATAAATATCTGTACATTACGTTCATAATGTTCAATATATTTAATCAGAATTTTTTCATTCTTCTTGTGCAAATTTAACATAGTATCAGAGCAGTGAAAATAAAATTTTCCTCTCATCACTCTTCATTTTTTTCTTCACAATTTTTCTTCTATTCTGCTTCAACAATGGCAGAATCTCAATCACCTACAGAAACAGGATCTCGTAATACTCTCAATGAAAATTCATCATCACTCTATTACCTGCACCATTTAGAAAATCATGGATCAGTTGCTGTTACCCCAGAACTAATAGCAACAAATTATGCGACTTGGAAGAGATCATTTCTACTTGCGGTCTCCATCATAAACAAACAAGGTTTTCTAGACAAATCCATCCCTAAGCCTGTTTCAACACATCCAGCTTATCTTCCATGGGTTAGATGCAATAACCTACTTGTAGCTTGGTTGTTAAGATCGATTTCACATCCAATTGCTTCAACTATTTTCTACTTCAATGATGCAAGCGAAATCTAGAAAAAGTTCTCAACCTGATGATTCAAAGATATGCAATCTCCAATATCAACTCAGTAATATTTCACAAGGTACGAAATCAGTAGATGCTTATTTCACCGAATTGACAGCTGTGTGGGAAGAATTAAGAACGTTTAGACCATTGCCTTATTGCAAATGTGGAAAGTGCAATAATGAATGCTTTCAGGAATTTACCAATTCTTATCAGAAAGATCTCGTATTCAAGTTCCTAAATGGTTTGAATGAAGTGTATCAAGGTTTAAGGTCACAAATCATTATGATGAAACCTTTTCCAAACCTTGATCATGTTTATAATATTGTATTGAGTGAAGAATCTCAAAGGATGTACCTCACTCAACAACAGAGCTTTGTTGATCTATCTTCAGCCATGGCTGTGAAGAAAGGCAGATCTGATGCTATCTGTTCTTATTGTGGTAAACGTGGCCATAAGAGGGAGAGATGCTACAAACTTATTGGATTTCTACCTGATTTCAAATTTACAAAAGGTAGAAATAGGAGTGTTAACTCTGTGATTGAAGATCAGAAAGAATCACCACATCAACCACCAAGTTTATCTCATCTCCACAAGTTTATCTCAAATTGGTTTATCTCGCTCTCTTAAATGCTTGCTCTCTTATATGCTTCATCTGACACAGCTCATCCATCATCATTCAACACCATTCCTCCAACTTTGTCAGTTATAGAAAATCAACCACTAGCTAATCTTGCAGGTACTCTGTCTCACTCTTTTTCCTTAGCTACTTGTCTTGCATCCACAACACTTTCTTCTGACTCCTGGATATTGGACATTGGAGCAACTGATCACATAGGGTGCTCACTGAAATTCTTCACCTCATTCACTACTCTTTCTAATTCCTATGTCCTTTTACCTAATGAAAATAGAGTACCAGCCACACATATTGGAACTGTTGTCCTTAATTCAGCCCTTATTTTACACAATGTATTACTGGTTCCTTCATTCAAATTCAATCTGATCTCAGTTAGCAAATTGACCATTTCAAAAGATCTTGCTCTAATTTTTTCATCCAATTATTGCCTTATTCAGGCCCTTTCCTCATGGATGACGATTGGGCTTGATAAAGTCACCAATGGACTGTTCTATCCCCAAGATACTCCACCAAGACATCCACACAGAGCTGCAGCTACTACCAATCAAAATGATTCCAACATATGGCACCATAGACTAGGACATGTATCTCTTAATAAATTTTCTTTCTTATCTAAGCTTTCTCCTTGTGATATTTGTTTTACATGCCCCAAAGCTAGACAAAAACGTGCTTCTTTTCCTTTACATAAACAGAACTCTAGATCTGTATTTGAAATTGTTCATATGGATATATGGGGTCCTTATTCCCAATCAGATTTATATGGAAATCATTACTTTCTTAGCATTGTGGATGACTTTTCTCGTTGTACCTGGGTATATCTAATGCAACACAAATCATTGGTTTCTCAATTAATGCCTCAGTTCTATAACCATGTCCTAAATCAGTTCAACATAAAAATTCGAGTCATAAGAACTGATAATGGAAAAGAATTCATAAAACCTACTTTCTATTCTTCCCATGGGATTATTCATCAAAATTCTTGCCCTTACACTCTTCAACAAAACAGAGTGGTCGAGAGAAAACACCAACATCTTCTAAACATAGCTACTCTTCTTTTTCATGCACACTTACCTACAAAATTCTGGAGAGATGCAGTTTTGACTACCACTTTTCTCATCAACCAAACTCTTTCTAAAATAACACATGACCAGACCACATATGAGATTTTGTTTCACCAACAGCCTTCATATATCAATCTGAAATCCTTTGGTTGTCTTTGTTTTGCTGTAAACACTATCCTACACAAGAAGAAGTTCGATCCTAGAACCAAAACTTGTATATTTCTGGGATACCCTTTAGGCTTCAAAGGTTACAAATTGTATGATTTGAGCTCCAAATCAGTATTCACTTCTAGAGATGTTGTTTTCCATGAAACTATATTTCCATTTGCGAAATCTTCCAATCTATCTCCTGAAATTTCATCTCCATTAGTGGACATTCCAACTCCAGAATATATCATTTCAGAACCATCATAAAAATTTTTCAATCAACTTCACACTCCCAAACTCTAGAACATATCCTTCTAGAACACCATCGAAAAACTTTCAATCAACTCCACACTCTCAAACAACTCCTCCAACTATTCAACATACATCACAACCTGCTCTACCTTCATTTCAATATTCTTCTCATCCATCTGATCCAATTAATCCTCATAACCATCTCAGACGTAGCACAAGGCTCAAACAACCTCCCAACTATCTTACAGACTATCACACAACCCTTTCTTACATTGCACAATCATGTACTTCCCACCCCTTATGCAAAGTACTTGACTACTTTCAGCAATCTCTAAATTTTCATCACTTTGTCATGCATATCTCATCTCAACCACCAGAACCAACTTCATATCACCAAGCTGTTCAGCATGAACTTTGGAGAGAAGCAATGCAATCTCAACTTGCAGCCCTATTTGAGAATCAAACTTGGGACATTGTTACTCTTCCCCCTAATTAGTCCACAGTGGGATGCAAATGGGTTTATAAACCAAATTTAAGGCTAATGGAGAAGTAGAAAGATATAAAGCTCGATTAGTGGCTAAAGGATACACTCAAATAGAGGGTTTTGATTACCAAGAAACATTTAGTCCTGTTGCAAAACACACCACTATTCGGACATTATTGGCTTTGGCTGCCACACAGAATTGGTATTTGTCTCAACTCGATGTTAACAATGCTTTTCTCAATGAGGATTTACTTGAAGATGTCTTTATGGATGTTCCTCTATGTTATCAGATTCATGGGGATAAAGGAAATGAATCTAATAATCCTAATCAGAGAAAGTTGGTGTGCAAGCTAAAGAAATCTCTTTATGGCTTAAAGCAAGCTTCAAGGCAATGGAATATTAAATTTACACAATGCATGCTAAAAGAGGGATTCACACAATCTAAAGCCGATTATTCACTCTTTGTGAAAGGTAGTGAAAATGAATTTTTAGCTCTTTTAATCTATGTTGATGATATCATAATAGCTGGAGCACAACAACCTGCTATTGATGATCTAAAACAGAGATTGTACTCTTATTTCAAATGAAAGACTTGGGAAATTTGAGATACTTTCTAGGTCTTGAAATAGCTAGATCAGCAGCCGGTATATTTTTATATCAAAGAAAGTTTTCACTTGAACTACTAGAAGAATATGGTTAGCTAGGAGCTAAACCTTGCAAGACGCCAATTGAAATGAATCATAAACTTGAATATAACAAGACCTGACATAAGCTATGCTGTGGGAATCTTATCTCAATTCATGGAGAAGCCAGCCAAAATACATTTACAGGCAGCTTACAGGGTTGTGAAGTATATCAAGGCAGCTCCGGACAAGGAATTTTACTGTTATCAAAATCAAAGTTAAGGCTGGTACATATGCAGATAGTGACTGGGCAGGATGCCAAGAAACCAGAAAATCTATCACGGGTTTTTGTACCTTCTTTGGGGATTCTTTGATCAGTTGGAAATCAAAGAAACAATCTACTATTTCTAGAAGTTTGGCGGAGGCAGAATATAGAGCAATGGCAGGGACAGTTGTTGAAGTTACGTGGATAAAATACTTATTGAATGACTTAAAGATTAATTTTGTGTTGCCTATTGAGTTATATTGTGACAGCCTATCTGCCATTCATATCTCCAAAAATCCTGTATTTCATGAAAGGACTAAGCATATAGAAGTGGATTGTCATTATGTAAGGGAGAAAGTCATGGAATGGACAATCAAATTATAGCATATCTCTACTAAAGAACAACCCGCAGATATCTTCACAAAGGCTTTGGGAACGAATCAATTTTATAAGCTTCTTACCAAGATGAACATAAACAACATTTATGTGCATCTTGAGGGGGAGTGTCAAGACTCGTCTGGAGAAGAAGATGGCCAACTGGAATTGGGAGAAGACAGTTAGCAGATTATTAGTTAGTTGGTTAAGCATTCTGTTAGTTAGTTATTAGTTAAAGTTATGGTTAGAAAGTTAGTTGATACTTGTGTATAAATATTTGTACATTACGTTCATAATGTTCAATACATTCAATCAGAATTTTTTCATTCTTCTTGTGCAAATTTAACACCAGCGCAAGGCGGTTTTTCTCTATCTTGCGGCGGAAATGTTTGGGAAGCCCCCGTTATTTGCTCTAGAAGTAGGAGCCCTGTGCATTGGTTGTAACTTAATTAACCAAGTTCCACTTTGAGTACAGATTTATTCTCCTGAATCAACATGTGTGAAATACTTCTCAAAGTTATATATATGCTGTACTGCATTTCAGAAAGCACAAAAGGAGAAATCAAACTTGAACTCCAAGGTTTTGCTTCTTAAATTTGCATCAAATGCTAGTCATTTTACTCAAGTTCAGTCTAAAGAAGACGGTGTTCTTTTAAAGAGAAAAATTTCTCGCTGGAAGACAATTCAAAGCTTCTGTCCCCAATTGCTTTTTCGAGGACTACTCAGAAATTCAAAGTGTTCATCATGAGTTTGAAGAAATCATCAAAATGCGACAAAACAAAGATCAAAAGCGAAAATAGAAAGTGTGATTCGGTAAATTGCAAAGTGGAAGAAGTTCCAATTTCTTCCAATTTCGCCAAAGATAAAAGCTTGATAAGTAAATTGCTTGAAGAAATCTGTGATGAATCTTCGATTTACATTTCGTCGGAGCAATCTTCAAAGACTTTTGTGCCCAAGTATTTGAAGCTAAGAAAAAACTTAAATCTGTAGAGTGGAAATCATTCAACTCTAAAGAAGATGAAGATGGTGGTGGAGAGTGTTCTTTGATTTTTTTAAAAGTTATGAGACTTTATTTGCCATTTTTTTTTTAGTTTTTCTATTTTGGTTTATTTAAAGAGGGTGGCAAAATCGTCAAAATATGTCAAAAGGACGTGATTTACAACAAATTGCAAAGGTTAAGGATGCCTAGTACTAAAAAAAGGTTAAGGGTAGATTTATTACATATTTGAAAGGTTGTGGGACCAAAATTGTAAATTATCCTAAACAAAAAAACAAAAAAAAGAAAAAAAAAGAAAGAAATGATTGAAAAATAACCAAATGTACCCCAAAAAATAAAAACTAACAAAATGTTTTCTTCTTCATCAAACTTCAAACTTCAAAATCCAAAATCCAAAATCCAAAATCCATCACCACCCCCCAAAATCCAACATCCCAAAATCCACCACCACCACCACCACCACCACCACCAAAAAAACTCTACCCCGCCGGTGAGCACTGGGCTTCCATCTTGTCTCCATGTCCGGCGGAGCACTATCACCAATTTCTCCCTCTTTGGAGCCATGTCCGACAAAGCATTCTTTCAAAAGAAGAGAATAGGTTCTAATTCTACTTGCACTCTTGTGCAACACAATATCCCAATAGCTTCTGATATTCTCCCCGTTAGATAGAGACTTTTCAATGTTTTATTTTATCCAAATGGATGGAATTCTTTATGGCATTGGCCTGAAAGCTGGGAACACCTTAATAATGATAAGTTATTCGACCGTAGAACTAAAAAAAGTGGCTAGGCTTTTTACTTTGGGGAGAAAAAGAGGACATAAATTCGAATTCATCAAAAATCCAAATAGCATATAGAATAGGTCCATGCTGATATACAATACTTCATTACTCAAGACCCATTATCAATTAAATTTATCATCTTGCATAACAAGAAAAAATTACAGAGTAAAATAAAGATAAGATTTTTTTTTCTAAAACTATGTTAGAGCATTTCATCGAAAATATATTAATTACCCCAAATAAGTAAACTCATAAAGAATTGAAAACAAATGAGTAAAATATCTGTCAAACTTGTCGTCGCTGTTCTCAAGCTTAATTCTCATGGGGCCCACAATCACATTAATTTCACCCGACCTCGAAGCGGCCTCATTGTACAAGCTTCGAATTCAATCGCAATTTGAGGGCTTCACGTAGTTTACAAGTGAATGCATCACATAATTTCTTGAGCATTGAACATCCATTTTCTATCGGTAAAAACATAACTTTTTATTTCAGACGGCCACTTTGTTAATTATTATTTTTTTGAGGTACATTTGGTTATTTTTCAATTATTTCTTTCTTTTTACTTTTTTTTTTTTTATTTAAAAGGAAATGACTCACCATGCTTATTTTTTCAAACGTTTGGGATGTCTAGTAGTATTTTTAAAGGTTAGTGGTATATCTTCAGCTTTTTTAAAAGATTGGAGACCAAATATATAATTTTCTCTTTATTTAATTTCTACTATCCATATATAATTTAATTCCTTACACTTCCAATTTTTTTTTTTTTTTTTTTTCAAGTAACTAAACTATTTAAACATCGGTAATGTAATGGTCTACACCAAAACAAGAAACCGTATCTTATTTCTTCTAGTGTTACCAAATTTTTGGAAAGAAAGGACGAAGTATATATATATATATATATATATATATATATATATATATATATATATATATATATATATATATATTAACTTAACTCGTCTCGCCATTGATGTTGTTGGCTCCGGATCTATAGTCAAAATTGTATCGATATATTTGGTTATGTACTTTGTAGGCATTAGTAGGTAATAGAGTATTTTAAGTTGGAGATTCTCAAATTAACATGCAAAAAATTTGAAACAACATAATAGTGATAAATTTTTTTTCTTTTACAAACGTTGCCTACGAGTTCTTATACTTTATTTTATATATACACTATACTATACACAAACAAATAAACAAACTCACTCGCATCATTATTTGACTTGATATCCTATCAATATTTTAGTTTTTCTTCTAATCATATAATTTAGACTACAATGTGCAATGTTTAAAATAAGACCACAAAAGAAACAAATGCCAAACTCTTCTTATTCGCGTTGCCTTTTACAAAATTATCATCTAAAATAGGATGATTCGATACATAAGTGAAATTAAATATCACCCAAGCTCAAAAGAAAAAAGAAAAAAGAAAATCAATTGAATACCATATACATTAACAAACAAAGTGCCTTCATTAATTTTGTATTATCATTTGATGAATGATCCAATCATTTGTAATTTTGTATTATTAGTTTTAGTGATAATTTTGCTACATACTTAATTTTCTATTAAAATTCCACAATTACTTTTTAATATTTTAAACTTAAAAAAATAACAAATGTAACACATATTTTTTAATAAAATATATAACATCTCAATTGTTACCTAGTTAACATTTGCATGAGTTAGTAGCTATTTTCAAAACGAGCTCTTAAAAAAAAAAATACACTTAGATTAAGAGCATCTCCAATGTACTCCGTTTATAACTTTTTAGATGTGCCACATAAGCACATATAGATAGAGTTATAAAAAACTATCTTCAATACATGCTGACGAGGAATCCGTCTAGCTGATGTGGTACACAAAAAAATAGACTCCGTCTAGAAGTCCGTCTAAATTTAGACAGACTTTTAGATGAAGTGAGTCAACAAATTTAAATCTCCATTGTTATGTGGGCTTTTATTATTATTATTTTATAAAAAAATTAATGCCACATAAGTGGTAGTATTAGTTTTAGACGAAACATATTGGAGATAAATTTTAATTTGACCGTCTATTCTATAGACTTAGTGCCATATGGACTAGAAATCCATCTATTTTACCTACCATGTAAATTACAATAGACGAAATGTATTGGAGATGCTCTAAATGGTTGAATGTGTTGTTATTCATCACTAAAAACATCTCAATTGTTACCTGCCTAATATCTGCATGGATTAGTAGCTATTTCCAAAATGAACCCCCTCCTCCTCCAAAAAAAAAAAAAAGAATAATTGTATATTTGGTCTCCGCTCCAACTTTTCAAAAAAGTTGGAGATATGCCCATAACCTAAAAAAATATCACCACATATCCGCAATGTATAAAGAAATAGGCATCGTAGGTCCCTCTTGACAATATTCGTCCGTTTTCTCCATTAAACATCAAAATTGGACTCCACACGCTTTCTTTCTTTCTTTCTTTCATAACACGTTAGCATTACGATAGGGTTCATCCAAAATATGGAGAAAATTCGAGAGTTAATTTAGAAAATTCGCAGAATCTGGACAGCCTGCACATATGTGATCAAATATTGTATCTTAATGTTCCATGGTTTGATCATTATGAAATTTGTACAGAACGTTCAAAACTCTTATATTCTACTTTAGTACAATATTACTTGTTCCCAAAAAACTATTTCGTCTATTGCAAGTAATATTGTGCTAAAGTTCGTTAATCCAAGAAAATATTGTGCTAAAGATCATTGAATTAAATATTATCGCAAACTCGAAGTTCGTTAATCCAAGAAATTTTATATTTTGACATGTTGTTTAGATCATTTAGATTTTAGATATGGCGATATTGAAGATATTGACGTACAAGACATGGATAGCTCGATACAAGTTTTTTTTTTCATTAATTGAAATCAGGTGGAGTAGCTATACTCTTTTTCCTTCGCTCAGGGATTTGTCCCACTGAATTTTTCTGACAAAGTTTTAATGAGACGTCATTTAATTACTCTAAATTTTTGATAATTTTTTTCCTTCTATTGGTATTTTTGTCAAGCAATAAAGTAATTATTATATAATAAGTCATTCAAGAGGGAGTATTGTAAAATTATAAATGTCTATGTAGTTATCTAATTTAATTTAAAAGAGTGTATTTTAGTCAGATTGTAACTCTAATTAAAACTATATAAATAAGAATAATTGTTATAATAAATTTACGCACTTGAATTTTGACTCAATCTATTCTATTCTATTTTTCTAATTTCATGACAAATTTTAGTTTTTGACTCATTAAAAGCTCTAATTTCTTTATTTATACTTCCTAGGTTTATTTTTATTTTTTATTTTTTTGCTCTCTATTTATATGTATATTCTTGGGTCGTTTTGTCTTTTGGACTCAACTCTACAAAATCAGTGAAGGAATACATTGGTCCGGCTGTGAAAACTCCGACGAGTTGGATGTAAAAGCAAGTCACAGAGAGAGAGCTGATTGACGAAATCGCGATCACAGGACAACAAAATTGACCAAGGATCAAAGAAAAGGAGAGGAGAATTTAACAGCAGAAAGGAAAGACTAAAAGTGGAGTGAAGGAGAAAAATCCATGGGTGTGGATTACTACAAAACTCTTCAAGTAGACCGCAATGCCAAAGATGATGACTTGAAGAAAGCCTACCGCAAACTCGCCATGAAATGGCACCCCGACAAGAACCCTAACAACAAGAAAGATGCAGAGGCCAAATTCAAACAAATCTCCGAAGCCTATGACGTATATATATATATACACACACACACACATACATATATCGTATTTACTGTTACAATGTTTATATATAATAAATAATACCTATTTTATTGAATTATATATTTTTAATTATTGCAGGTATTGAGTGATCAACAGAAGCGGGCAATTTACGATCAGTACGGAGAGGAAGGGTTAAAGGGCCAGGTGCCCCCGCCAGGTCCCGGTGGGTTTTCCGGCATGTCGGATGGTGGTGGACCCAACATGTTCCGGTTTAATCCCCGAAGTGCCGATGACATATTCTCTGAATTTTTTGGTTTTAACAGCCCATTTGGGGGGATGGGGGATATGGGTGGCGGGTCTCGGACTGGCGGGCCAGGGTTTCCCAGGGGTATGTTTGGGGATGATATATTTACTTCGTTTAGGAGTGCTGCTGGTGGAGATGGGGGGCCTGGTAGTATGGCGCGGAAAGGAGCTCCCATCGAGAGGATGTTGCCTTGTAGTTTGGAGGATTTGTACAAGGGGACAACTAAAAAGATGAAGATTTCACGGGATGTTATGGATCCCAGTGGGTAAGCCTCTATTGCTGTACATTAGTGTTGATTGTATCACTTTGTTTGGTTATGTATGAGTTAAATCTGGTTTTAATTAGGCTGGAACAGTCATTAATTTATTGAGAATGGGGAATAATTAAATACTTTAGTAGTTGATTCTAACTTAAAAATATATGATTTATCTGTCGATGGCATGCTATAAGTAGATTGGTGAAGTTATGTCTTAGAAAGGGATCAATCTTGATGAAGTGAAGATGTAGTTTGCCATTTTGAGTCTCTGATCATATTGGTTGAGTTTTTTTGTTCTGAAAGCAAGTTTCTCTTGAGTAACTTTATGCGTGTTTCGAATTTTTTTCTCATCAAGTCACTTAATAGTATTTCTTGACATTACATAGCATGTCACTGCTCTATGGCTACATGGCTCAAGGGCCCATTACAGAAAGAAAGCCTACTCCATGGCTAGTCCGGTGGTGAGTTGAAATTAATCGCCCTCACGCCTCAGGGGGGTATTTTTATCCACCACACTAAAGCAATATAGAAAGGGTAGAATAGAGGAGATTCTATTAAGAAAGCCATGATAGAAGACATATAAAGCTATTGAGAGAAGGGTAGAACTCGAGGAAGTCAGTACTTTATTCTTTAGCTTCCTTAGTCTTTAATTCTCTATCCCAATAGCTCATTAGCTTAAGAACTCAACAAATAACCATAAATAGACTTCATAGTATAACACTCCAAACTATTTGTCTGGTAGTGATCTTGCATAGTTATTAGTTATTACAGAACAAATTTGTCTAATTATGGTACCATAATTTATCTTTAGGATGCTTATGGCTCTGTACTATTTCAGATTGTTGACACGTTCATTTTTAATAGACTTCCTGTGAGTTGAATTTCCTTGCAGACTTACCACACATTTTCTTGCAGGCTTAGATTTTCAGATAAAAGAAATTTATTACTAGGAGAAAAATACACTTGGACAGAAGAAGACCCTACTATTTATAACAGGAAAGATAACTATTACAAGAGCACAACTGCTCTCTCTGAAAGTCTGTCACTTTAATGTATGTGAATTGTGAAGTAATCCGTACACTAGGTCTCCCAGATAGAAGGAATAAAGATATTCTAATGGAATCCTCTGGAATGGCATATATTGATCTTTTTGCATTACTTGTTAAAGTTGCCCAAATTTACATAAATATTGGACACCACTGTGGGAATTTTCAACTTTACTGTCTCAAGCCCCAAAACTATAGCTGCATAAAATCTTGCACCTAAATAGATTATTCGACAGCTTTAGCTAGCAAACACTGAAGGATCACAGCATAACTCGTCTCACATGTATTCTTACTAAACAAACATATGGACTAAGAGCTATTTGAGGTCTTCTGGCATGTAAAAGGCCTAAGTGAGGCTTTCCTTTTGTACATGTCGATTTTAGATTTATTACTTGATTTCTTCTGAAATGAGGAAAATAGAAAGATCTTGTCACATTACAACTTACAAGAACTACGCATTTATCTTGGCTGTCTCTGCATTTTTTCAGGCAACTCTCTAAGAATATTACTTGACATATGAAAAATGTAATGCACTTGTGGTAATTTGGGTGTTGCAGATTATAAATCTTAGATTCATTCTCTTCTCTAGTATGTTTTTAGGTGCATTTCTGTTCATGCTAACTGGATTTCTGTTGCTGCTTCAATTAGATTATGTAAATTAGGTAAGCTATCATATGTCTGGCAAATGGGGATAAATCTGTTAACAGAGCTATCAGTTTGCATTTTGTAGTTTGTGGAAAAAGTTGTCTTAATTATCAGTTGCTAGTGTTCTCAGATTTAGTTAAAGTTTTAATTCACAAACAGTGTGAACATATTCCGTCTTTTATAATTTGTTTTTCCTGTTAAAACTAGGAGAAGTTCAAATGTATCATTATTGGCTCAACTTAAGAACATCACAATGAGCTTGAGATTGTTGTTTAGGTTTTGGTGGATTGTTTGAACTGGGCCATCTTATGTAAATAAAATGTTACTCTCTCTTAATAACTTTGTCACTCATTTCAATTTGGGATGTGCACAATAAATGTCACAAGAGTAGACCAATCCATTGTGTCGTTTTTGAACCATGAAACCGGGAGGTAAAAAGGAAAGCGGAAAAAAAAAAAAAAAAAATCTGACTTCAAATTGATGCCTCCATGTACTTAACCACTTCCTCCCTTTTGCCTACCCCTCCTATGAAATGCCCTTCTATCTCTGCATAACTTTCTTGCTTCAGCAGCATCTCATTGTTTCAATTTCTAAACCCGACACATATTGGCTGTCTTCCTTAGGTACTAGGTCAAACATGAATACACTTTTGAGTTCAAGTTTTTAAAATATCTGCCTATTTATGCTTAAAATTAAGGATCCACATGCCATGTCTGTTGGCTAAGAGTATTTTCAAGAGACTATTTATAAAGGGCAACTTTTGCATTTTAGAGAGCATTTATAAATTTAGAGACTAAATTTTTTAAGTATTCTAATAACCTTTTATATTTAATACTTCATTTTTACTTATCCCAATAAGTATTTATTATTTTTCTCTATCTTTTATTTTGACATACTTCTTTTCTAATTTGGAGCATAATTTTAAGGGTTGGCATATTTAAACTCCAAATCTCTCATAAAAATATAATAATAGGTGTATTGCCTACTCTTCCTGGTGTGGTGGGGCAGCTCACGCCATTTGAAGGGGCCCACCCGGATTCATTCGCAAATCCTGTAGTGAAATTGAGATTGCTCAAAGCTAATTCGCAAAAAAAGAAAAAGAAGATATTTTTAAAACAATTTGGGGGAATGGAAATCGAACTTTCTTTTGGTTCTCCCGAAAACGACCCTCCCTTTTTGAACCCATTTTAAAATTCTTTTCATCTTCTGTGATCCCCTTTTCTCTAGGAAACTTTTTAGAAAATTCTCTTTTATACAATCAACAACATTGATGGGACAATTCCTTGTCTTCCTTAGTTTGGTAGTATTAGCAAACACAATTGCATGAAAAAAACAGTTAAAAACTTAGGGAAAAGTTTGAAAATTAAATGGTTAACTCGACATTGGAAGTTATAACATTTGATCGGGAGCCTTGCACAATATTGGTTATTGCTAGAGACGTGCTATACTTTCACATGCTAAGAGCTCGAAGTGTGCAATACCTATTGGATATATGGTTATAAAGTTGGAGAGAATGATTTTGTATCCTTGATATCTCGGCTGCTTTTATTTCCTATTATCTTCCTTGAGTTTTTCTCTCTGAAATATCCATAGGAAGTATTAGTATTAGTTTTAACTTTTGAGAATGTGGGGATGGAGACTTGGAGAGATATATTGTGGGCAACTTGCAACTCAACCCTGCATGGTTTACGAATACTAACCATCTCCCAAGTTTGAACTTATAAACCTTACATGCTTTAGAAGACTTTTTGAGGCTTGCACCTTGAAACCCGCCTCACACGAGTCTTTCATGAAACGCCTCGAAATTATGTCTTGAGTGCCATTAGGGAGGCTTATGCGTCAACTTGATGAGGCGTACACCTCAAGTTTGTTGAGGCGTGCATTTGTTTGTGTTTTCTTTTTGGGACATTTTATTGTTGGCCTCATTTTTTGAAAAGTCTAGAACGTTAGCTCGAGAGTAGTGATCCTCCTCCGGAGTAACCACAAGTCCTTTACTAATAATGCTTCACTAGCTTAGAAAGAAAGAATAATGGAATATATCCCTATCGGTAGTTTTTTCTCCTCAATCTAGGGACTGCTCTTGAGAATGTACTCCAAAAAGGGAGCCCGAGGAAAGCAACCCCGAAGAATGAGTCTTTCCCTCCCCTTGAGCGTAGGAAGCATTGGGTAATGTTCCCAAGCAAGAGGGGAATTTTTTCTCCTCAATGTAGGGACTGCTCTTGAGGATGTACTCCAAAAAGGGAGACCGAGGAAAGCAACTCCGAAGAATGAGTCTTTCCCTCCCCTTGAGCATAGGAAGCATTGGGTAATGTTCCCAAGCAAGAGGGGAATTTTACGGGTTCTCTCATTTTCTTTTTTCATGCCGTTACATCTAGGGATTGCTCTTGAGGATGTACTCCAAAAAGGGAGCCTGAGGAAAGCAACCCCGAAGAATGAGTCTTTCCCTCCCCCTTGAGCGTAGGAAGCATTGGGTAATGTTCCCAAGCTAGAGGGGAATTTTATGGGTTCTCTCTTTTTCTTTTTTCATGCCGTTACATGGATGGAGAATGGGAAAGGGAAAGAGAAGTCAATATTGCATGTGTAGGATGATGACAAAAATTGCAAAGTAACTAAGTACTTGTTTGTTATTGTTTAAATTATAATTTCAGTTAAGTCAAACTAGTCAAATATATTTTTTATCTACACATTTCGTAGGATTCATAAATTACTATCCACACATTCTATAACATCTAAAACTTATAAATACTTAAAAAATAATTTCAGTACCATCAAATATGCGCTAATAGTGGAGGAGGATGGTAGGCGAATCAAATATGTTAGTTCTCATAGAATCTTATTAGTAGTGATGATACACGAGACTTCTAAGTTGTCTCTAATTCTAATAGTAAATTATAATTTTATTATGTTATTACTAATTTGATAACTAATTATCTGCTAATTTATTGATCTATTTTATGCTTCTTTGTAAGGCTTGTTTTATTGATCTTTTTTTTTTACTTTTGACTTTTCAAATTTTTTGTAGTGTAAAAGTTGAAAAGTCAAAATTGTTTTCAGTTTTTGGAAAAAACTCTACCGAATTTTGTTTCATATTAATTTTGTTTCATTATTGATTTTCAAGATGGTTTACATTAAGAGCCTGTTTTTGTACTTCTATATTCTTTTGAATAATTTTATTGGTTTGTCTAGAGGTGAGCTTCAAAAATACCCCGACTGAGCCTTTTAGACATAATTTACATCCTTGCGGCTTGTCCCAACAGTTTTAATCATATTCTATGTAGAAAGGCCATTGTCTCTTCAAAATTGTGTGTTATTTTTTACGACGACCATTTTGATGACGTAAGTTATCAATTTTCCCCTCTCCTCAAGATCCAATTTCAAACCTGAAAGAAGGTAATTTGAGAATGAAAGTGACCCTTTCAAGTTGATTCACATTAAAATTGGTATCTTCAAAGATCAAATGTTCTGTTGTACCAGTTTTCCATCAGTTTTTTACTGCTTTATTGCTTTCTTAAACCTATGCACGGCTTAGAAGAATCATGAATGACATTGGATATTTGATTTAGGATCCTCACTCCCCAACCCCCAACCCAACCATGAAATGGAAAAAAGAAAAATGAAAAATTGTTAATCAGTTGTATGGTCAGTTAAATGTCTTCCTTGCCGATTATGTTTGTCTTTAGATGTCAATTTCTTAGATTGAAATCCTTGCTCTTTTCTTGCACACTTCAGATCCATTGGTGAATTCCGTGTGTTGACATTGGAATATTCATTCCGAGTAGTAGCTCTTACAGATTTTTGTTTTGATGATTTTTCTGTTTGCAGGAGGCCTTCCACTATGGAGGAAATTCTTACAATTGAGATTAAGCCTGGGTGGAAGAAGGGAACGAAAATAACTTTTCCGGAGAAAGGAAATGAACAACGAGGCGTCATACCGTCTGACCTAGTATTTATTATTGATGAAAAGCCGCATAGTGTATTCAAGAGGGATGGTAATGATATAATCTTCTCTCAGAAGATTTCTCTGGTTGAAGCTTTAACTGGTTATACTGCAGAAGTGACTACCCTTGATGGACGGAATCTAACAATACCCATAAACAGCATCATAAATCCGACTTACGAAGAAGTTGTTAAAGGGGAAGGAATGCCTGTCCCCAAGGAACCCGGTAAAAGGGGAAACTTACGAATCAAGTTCAACATTAAGTTTCCTAGCAGGCTTACTTCAGAGCAGAAAGCTGGCGTTAAGCGATTATTAACATCTTCATGAAACCTGGTGGCAGACCTCCCTACTATCCTCATATAAGCAGCAGCTTGCACTGGTTTTCTTGTCTCGTCTTGTTCTGGGATAGAAATTGTGTGGTGTTCTGTTAATATTTTTGTTATTATTTTTAAATGTTTATTTATTAAAATACATCTTTTTCAATCATCATTGGTCCTATTTGAATTTTGTATTCTTGGTGCTACTATTGAGAAAAGGAGTACAGCTTAGTACAGAAATTCTTCTCCAGTTTCATTGAAATCTACTGCTGTATTCTGATGTTGAAGCGTCAAGTGAAATTCGGTTTTGAGATTAGCTGGATACATACGAGTATAAACCTGGCTCTTTTCAAGTTAAAGTCTGTCTTGCACAGCCAAACACGATTTTGGTACCAGAACCAGAGAGTTGGGAAACCAGACTCCCTCGATTTTCTAGTAAGTGAATTGTCATTATCGACCAGGATTGGTTGAAGTAGGAACGATGTTTGCTTGTAACCCATGTTTTTAAAACTGTCCGGTCGAGGACAAAATATTGCGATTTTAAATTTATTGAAAACAATGTTTGTTTATTTATTGTTTGTTATAGTATCTAATCTCTTGTATTGGTACACCAAATTGATAGCTACTTGTACTCTTAAATCTTAATCCTTTGATACCAACCCCTTCTAAATGATCATGAATTGGAAAGAAACTATCATTCTTTTTAAGATCTAGGGTTTTATTTGCATTCGGATTAGATTCGATCAATAGTCAGTGGCAATTTAGAGTTATTTGAATAGCATATAAGCCCAAACATTTTTCAAGCTTTCTGCATAATTCAAGTCTATCTTGAGTGTTGACTCGTAATGCTTATTTACTGGAGCATGATATTTTTAATTTTTTAAAAAATGATGTCATTTTTTCCTTCTTTTTGAGCTCTTAATTTAAGCTACTTTTCAAACCAGTTAATATTAAATTTTGATATAAATTAATTAAGTTGCTCGGCTTCGAATTAGGTTGAATCGATCGATGTTTGTTTCAAATTAATAAATAATATATATTTTCTCCGTCTCACAAAAATATTACTTACGTTTTTTTTTAATATACTCTTGTATTGAATAATAGTACAAGAAAATTAAACACAATTATCTGCATTGCACAAGATGGCTGCTGCTCGACCAAGCTGCTCCAATAATCGAGCCGATAAATGTATCAGAGTGTTCGATGGTTTGCTGCCTCAGCCATCATAAGACTTCGTAGATCAAAATCTTGAGCAAGGCACACACGAATAAATAAAGAAATTAAGCTTCTGGGGACGGAGAAAGTAAGTGATATTTAAACAATTTATAATCTCGAGTCCATAATGCTAAGTTAGTGGAACACAACGCCTTTCCAAAAAACATTGTGAAAAGACATTGGAGTGGAAGAAGCAAAATAAGGAGCTAACATATCAACCCCTATCCAAGGGAGTATCGGTAGCGCTAATAGCATTTTGCCTCTTTTATTTTTTTTCCCCTATTTTTTTTATTCTCACGTTACATGCACACACCACACTCATCTTTCTCTCTGCAATTTTGATTCATAAAATTCTTTCAGTTTCTGTATGTAAATTGTTAATTTTTACTCAATCTTGTTTTAGATCCCAAATTTTTATACGGAATGGCATCAGTTTCTTCAAGTCCCCAAACTGTAGAGGAGATCTTCAAAGATTACAGCGCTCGCCGTACCGGCATCGTTCGTGCTTTAACATACGGTATTCTCTATGTACAATTTGCTCATATTCATAAGCACATGCATATATAAATATTTATTTTAATGCAACTTATTTTAAATGAATATGTATCTGAGTTGAAATCGTGTTGTCTTTTGTTTGTTTTGACAGATGTGGATGGATTTTATGGGCTATGTGATCCTGGTAATTTTTTAGTGTAAATTTGAATTATATTTTCTTTCCAAATGTAGATTGAGGTCTCACGCGCATCAAAATTTTTGACTTTTTTATTCGATTCTGATTGTGTAGTAGATTGTGAGAAATTGAAATTTCATGTTTGTGCTTATTCTGCTGTGAATAATAGATTTTGGTTTGTTTG
The DNA here is from genome assembly GCA_023638005.1 of Forsythia suspensa. Classification (NCBI taxonomy): domain Eukaryota; kingdom Viridiplantae; phylum Streptophyta; class Magnoliopsida; order Lamiales; family Oleaceae; genus Forsythia; species Forsythia suspensa. Next base: position 36,301,951 of record CM042666.1, read on the forward strand.
AAGTTCAATTTAGTTACTTTTCCATTACTAACAAATGTAAAATAAAGGAAGTTTTTAGCTTTTAAGATTTACAAAATATTCTTTCTTATAATTCATTGTTACAAATTTCTTATTTGAATTGGAAAATAGTTCCTAAAAGAAATTGCAAAATTAGACCAATGTTTTTATTTTTGTCACCTACTGTTTGCATGATACATGGTTTTAACTAATGATTTGACTCTAATGAATGGTGGGAAAAGTGACTTAGCAAGCCTAGCCAATCCTCACCAAACTTTTCCTCGATAATAGACTTACAAGAAATACACAAGCGCCAGATGTAAATATCATTTTATCAAGAAATCATAATATAATTATCTGCCACTGAACTCGAAACGATGCACTATTTGATCTATACTGAAGCTTATGTCCGCAACACCAGTACTGCAAAATTTCAGCTCCACTAGATTCTTGACGACTGCGATATTGCCCATGCAATGTATATCTTCAAACAATAATGTTTTTTCCCAATCAAACGGACTTCAATGATCCGATACTTGGTGATAAGCTTCCGAACATCTCAAGGACATCAGAACTCAGATCAGTTCTCAAAAACATGTGCTCTAAGTGCCTGTGTACGAAGTACAAACTGCTGCCTGTGTGGTTCCAAAAATCCTATGGCGGCACCTTGCACATTTGTCACGGGTATTGGCATTAAGCCAACAAATGGTCCGTGACACAACGTCCTATCTTTCTTATTGGCCAATAACAGTGCTGTAAAGTGTAAAATAAACTCATACTAAGCATATATTCATAGGTCAATTCTATACTCTTCATTTGTTCATGATTTATTGCTTTGAATTATGTTCTGTTTGTTTATCTGTACATTGATGTTTTGTTTTTCAATTAACTGAATTTATAGAGAAGGAGAATTTGTGCCTGTATGGACATCCAAACGAAACTTGGGAAGTCAATCTGCCAGCTGAAGAAGTTCCACCTGAGCTGCCTGAGCCAGCGCTTGGGATCAATTTTGCTAGAGATGGCATGAATCGTGGGGATTGGCTTTCACTAATTGCTGTGCACAGTGACTGTTGGTTGCTTTCTGTGGCTTTCTATCTTGGAGCCCGTCTCAACCAAAATGAAAGGTATGCTCTGTTTCTATGCTCTAAATGTGTGGCTGAGTATTTTATCTCCATTCATCATCTGTCATAGGATTGTTAGTGTCTGCTGTGTGAGACACTATTATAGCTGTTTGCAACTAAATAGGAGTAAACATGGTCTAGTAAGTTCCGCTATACTAGAACCTGCTCCTGAATGAGAAGGCACTGAAACTAAGAGGAATCTTGCAAATAGTTTTCTTTGGTTTAGTTTTTGATTCATCGTCTAGAAAGTGGGGGAAAAACCAGGAAACCCCTTAAACCCTAATTATTTACAGAATAGAAGACATATAGCAATCATAATTTTTTCAGAAATTCTAATCTAGTAAATCTGATTTGCACAATATCAAATTCATCTTGTATTAAGATCCATATAATATAAATCATAACTTTGCTAATAAAAAACAATAATCTGCGGAATTCCTCAATTCTTTTGGAGTTTCTTATTTGATTTCACGTTGGATTGTGACGGCATACACATAATGGAGCTGGAAATGATTGATTCTTTGTTTTTTATACTGTTTTCCAACTGGAAAATTGATTCTGGAGATTTGGAACTTGAACGAAACCACACATTTGATTTTCGTTGCATTTGACATGGCATGAGCTTTCAATATGTTTCTTTGATGTAACTAGTGATGACAACGGGCAGATTTGGATCGGATCGGATCGGATCGGCCTGATTCGTAGCTGCCCGCCCGCCCGCAATAATTTTAGGAGATCCAAATCCGCGAATTGATATGCCATTTCTCGGGGTGGAGCTGGGCAGAGATCCATGAATTTATTTATTTATTTATATTGTTTTGTCAATTGTCATTCAAAAAATTAAACAAATATTGAAACAAATTTTACTACTTTTCTTCTTCTTTTCCCCTTCTTTTCTCCTAGGGCGGATCAGAGCCCTGATCCGATCCGCCCCGCTAACCCGCGGATCGGAAATTTATCGGGAATTTTTCGCTCCACTGGGAGCGGGTATCTATCGAGTTTGTGGCGAATCAGATATTTTTGTCTCTGATCCGATCCGCCCGCTAACCCGCGGATTGGGAATTTTTTGCTCCACTGGGAGCGGGTATCTATCGAGTTTGTGGCGAATCAGATATTTTTGCCATCCCTAGATGTAACTGGTTCCAATGGTAACCATATTGTTAATTTGGTCTTTTTGAGTTTATAAGCTTCTTTACTTGGCATCCAGTTTCTTAACGAGCACATACCATTTATACCATAAATCTTCTATTTACTTCTTTAAAACACATTTAGAATTGGTTGCATGATGTTGGTAAGACAGAACAAAGATCCATATAAATGGATGCTGAATTCGCCGAACAATTACAGTGTTTTATCAGTTTTCTGAACCAGAAACTGTTATGCCAATGTCCATACACATTCTTATTTATAGTACAATTATGACGAGAGAGGCAAAAGGATAATTTTCTATTTTTTTTTTAGAGGTTCTCTGCATAATCAAACTTGACTAGTCTGACAGTGTAGGATGCCTGGTAGTCATATGTCGGTCATCGGTGATCATAAGGGGGGATTATATTTGGTTTCTAGCTACTACATGCACGAGTAGTTTGAATAGTTTTTATAAGATACATGCCTTCCAAGGGCTCTACGTGGTGGTGCTACATTTATCCATGGCTCTGATCGTTCAAAAGATATGAGCCTTTCAGGGTATCTGTGATACAATGTATCCCAAATTAAATTGTGAACTGTCATGTGCAAAAACGAAGGGCTGGGTTTGTGCGTTGTAATGGACACGTGAGAGAGAGATAAAGTTCCATAGACATGTCCATTTAAGTAATCACTAAAAGTTTAGAAGTATCTACTGATATAACTGATCAAACAGTTTATCCTCCAAAAACTTGTTATCGACCTCACAACATGTGAGTCCCTTAAACTGTCTTAATTTTTTCCCTTCAAAATTTAAAATGATGTTTACTTTTTTAATCACATTATCTTAATTATGTAGGCCGATAACCAATAAATATTTTTTACTTCATTTTTGCTTCTCATGTAAAACTTAAAACAGAATACATTCTTAATTGTATTTTCTCTCATATTATTATTCCCCATTGTGTGTCCCCTAAATAAGGGGGAAGTATTTCCGGATTGACAAGTTTGTGACTGCCAAGGTTAACTTCGGTTATTGCTTATATAATGGCCTTTTAAGCTCTTCTCATGATAATTTTGTCCTTATTCCTGGATGTGTGAACTTCATTGGATATGAAAACTGAGTAAAAACTAAAAAGTAAACCTTGGCACAGGACACTCATTAGGTTATATTAAGCTATAACTGATTAAATCTTTGATTTACCGTGTTTTCATTTACCATGATAATGGTGATATACTATTAGAACTGTTTTGTACTCTTCTTTTTTATATTTTTAGTAATATTTTATGTGATTTTAACATATCTTTAACCTATCTATTTTTTTATACAAAAAATATATATATTTTCTAGAAAAGAAATTCCTAATGAATAGGAATGAATAACGGTAGATATCTAATATACCAGCTGGATCACGCTGTCATTTGGTCGGTTGTTTACTACAGAAGAAATGCAAAAAATATTGGATGTTAGTTTTCCAACCTCCTGAGTGGTCTGAGGATTTACAGGATGGATATGAAGATGCATGTTAAATGTACTGGTCTGACAAAATTTAAAGCATTGCCTGTTTGCACCAGACATTATTGCCTTTGGTTTGATCAAATCCCAGAAACATGGTGTAGTCATGAAGGTAGTATGTTATGATGCAGTCTGATCCCAAGTTATATGGATTCCCAGTGGTTACAAATCTGCTCCAATGTGCACACAACACATTGATCTCTGCAATTGGTCCAATATATGACTTAAATAACAGCTTGTACAGACCCTTTGAAACCTTCATATCCTGTTCTGGTGCAGAGATGTGTGTAATTTTTTTTTCCCTGTTTTGCCTTGAATTAGTGCTATAAACTCCTCACTAAAAGTGGACTTCGACGTCCATTTGTGGTTAGTGTTGGATTTTTTTTGGGGGGATGATGGGGGAGGAGCTGGATTTATGGCGTGGGATTTATTAAGGGATCTTTCACGATGCACCTTTTTTGCTCATCGTACTTGCAGGAAGCGCCTGTTCAGCTTAATTAATGATTTGCCTACAGTCTTTGAAGTTGTTTCTGAAAGTAAACCTGTGAAAGACAAGCCAAATGCAGATAGTGGAAGCAGATCCCGTGGCAGCACAAAGGTAGGATAAACACAAACACCACTATATGTTAGCAGTTGATCTACTTTCGTTCCTGAGATCAAATATCAGGTCAGGTAAATCACATGTGAAACTAATGATAAAAATTAGTCAATAATATTCTGCCATTGGCAACATAAATGTTGAAATCAAACTAGGATTGGCTGAAGGAGTGCTGTCCTCTTTCAAGGAGCTAATGACTCTAATTTCCTCACACTATTCCTTGATTACATCTTTAGTTGCTCTCATACCTTGAATAATTGAGGTTTTTTCTTTTTTATTTTCATTTGCAGAGATCTAGTGACGGACAGGTTAAAAGCAATGCAAAGTTGGTTGACGGAAGTTACGAGGAGGATGAAGATGGACATAGTGAAACTCTATGTGGAAGCTGTGGCGGAAATTACAATGCAGATGAGTTCTGGATTGGCTGTGACATCTGTGAGCGGTGGTTCCATGGGAAGTGCGTGAAGATAACTCCTGCTAAAGCTGAGAACATAAAGCAATATAAATGTCCATCTTGCATGAAACGAGGTAGGCAGTAGTGGCTGCTAAACGCCTAAACCAACTCAGGATTAGTAGCATTGGTTTGGCGGCTGACAAAGTAGTGTAGCAATGTTAATTGGTGCTCTGCTCCATGTTATAGCTATAGCATATAGGAATCTTTGATTTTTGAGATGATGCAGTACTACACGGTTTACATGTCATGTTGTCTTTATAAAGTAATGGATGATTATATTTGCTCTCTGTTTTCTTTGGCTCCATGTATTTGCTTGCATACCAAATGAAGGGGTATTTGTACTAAGTTTCAGTAAGTTACAAACCGTGACTAACGTTATATTTTGCAATGTTTTTAGAACCTGCTCGGCCGGTTTGGCTTATGAAACCGGAAACCAGGTTCAAAGCGGGCTGGTATAGCATAAAAACCTTCCTTTTAAAAACCTGCCCAGTTTTGAGGAAACTGCTGAACCGTTATTATTCTAGATTGATAATTGAATGAAAAAACTTCCACTGCCGATTGAAAATTTTCTTCTAAAGCGGGTTAGAATTTTCTTCCATTGTTTCTTCCAAAGCATGTTTCTTTGATTGTTCTTCGAAGAATGAAAACAGTTGAACAGGTTAGAATTTTCTGAATTCTTTATCATTAAGGTTCACCTTCCTATTTTTCCTACATTTTCACTCATTTCTCAGTTCATCATTTCCCTTAACAATTTTGTAAGCCAACAATTCAAGTGCTGTGAATCGGAACAAGAAGTAAGAGACCGCCACAGAATCAGTGGATAAGGTAAAAATTGAAATAATTTTTATGGGTTTTTCAAGTAGAATCAATTCATTTATAGTGTATATTTGGTTTTCTTTACCATACATTATGGAGCGTTTTTAACAATTTCAAGGAATGGAGTACTCGTTGAAAAGTGTTGTTAAAGTTAACTTATTTTATATTCTGTAATTGGATTGAGCAACACGTGCTTTGTTGATTATATTTGATTATTTTTGAATGGTTCACGCAGTTTTTGTGATTTCAAACAATTTGATTTTCATTTTTTTTTTTTTTTTTTTTTTTTTTTTTTTTTTTTTTTTTTTGTATTTTAAATTCATCAGGTATTCGACCCTTTGATCATTTACCAATTTCTTTTTTCGGGTCAATTCACGGGTCAATTTTTAAAATATTGATATTTTGACATGACCATAAATAGTCTTTTCTTTGTTTTTGTTGATTTTTGGAAGGCATTCATAAGATGAAAGAAGCAAGCTTAAGATACTAGTGTCATGATTTGGAAACTTCCATGTTGTAATCAGATTTCTTTACCAGGTTACAAAAAGAAAGAGAAATGAGCTCGTGTTTGAGAAGCTCAGGACTCTTGAACCTTCTATTGGTTTGATCCCAAAAAATGCAGCATTTTATGGTATCCGTAGGTATGTGTTGTCCCATCTTAGTGCTCATTGCCTGCACAGGTTTTTTCCTGGCAATTGTTGTGTACTCTTGTGCATCAAATTTAACACTTTCTAACCGAGCAAGGGAGCATATACTTGAATTATAACTTTTTTCCCTTGGCCAAGGAATGGCAAAATACTCCTTCCTGCCAATGGGACACGAAATCCCCGTCCTATTAGGTAATTGGAGTGGAGATGGAGATCATGGTTCTTTTCCTGAATTCTCCGAATCCGTCCCGAATTATTTTATTTTATTTATTTTTATATTTTAAAATTTAAATGGTATTTCTCTCACTCCAAGATTCGCTGACAAAATCTTCATCAGCTTCCCACCCAGTTTAACCACTTCTTCACTGTACTTTTCAATCAATTCCTTGCAACAACACAAGATCATGTATGTTTATAAGGATCTAATTACTATATCTTCAACAAATTTTAACTCTTGATTTGAATCTCTGCGTGCAGTATGCATACAAATCATTTTGATAAAAGTTGTGGGCGTGGGAGTGGGAGTGGGCGTGGGCGTGGGCGTGGTGCTCTGGGCGACACATAGAAGCTTCTAGAGGTAGATTGAGATAAAAGTTGATGGATCTTGTAGTTGAAAAGTTGATAAAAATTGATGAAAATTGTGGTTGAAAAGTAAAAGTTGTGAATCTCATAAAATATATAATTGAAATTAATCATTGATATTAATCTCAAGCTTTTTAATAATTTTTTAAGCTCTAACAAGAGCTTAATTATCCTAAAGTTTTGAAATTTTTCATAACTCAAAAGGCAGGAGCGGATCTAGGAATTTTTGGAGCTCGGGTTGCTATTGAAAAAAAAAATCCATATTGTTACTAAAAAAAATTTACACTAAAAAATGATTTAGGATTGGACTAGTTCGATCCGCCCCTAAATCCGCCTCTGCCAAAAGGGCACCCATAAATTTATATAGTGGAAATGGAAATCTTAAATTCAATACTCGTAGTTGCAATAATTTGTCATAAATTAATCCAAGAGTGATCAACTTGTATTGAAATTCATCCAAGTAGATTTTTTATATTTGGAGTGATTTTAGAGAAAGCATGCTATCTATATATTATCTATTAATGGCAACCATATTAAAAGAAATTATTGGGAAATAAGGAAACCCTAAAAGGTTAACGAAGATATCATTATATTATACACAATAACATTGATACCTAAAATACCATCCAACTCGTGGTTAGTGGTGGAACCAAGAATTTAGATTTAGTGGAGGTAGCAACATAATTACGAATTAATATTTTTTTTTTTCACACAAGACAATAACAAAATAATTTAAAAAGTGTTATCACTTTTACAATTACTCTCTATGGATTTCATTATAGATTTCATACTTTAAAAACGGCATATAATATATATTTGATTGATCAAATTTAATCAAGAGAGAAGTGTGATATTATTGGTGAAATCAAACTTACCACTTGTATGAACTCTAGGTATATACCAAAAGTTTATTGCTTTTCTTGTTTACGCATCATATAAATCATTGACAGGCGCCATAGAAGATGGCTTATGAATTTGGATCAACAAAATATAAGCAAATATATGGTTATTCATAATATATATTAGAAATAAAACAATTATCATTTAGATCACTTCTTACAAAGTCTTTCAATCCAATCTTCACTCTAGCACGAATAACTGCCCTATTAAGATTTGGAGTTCTATTTTAAAAGATCAATATTAAACTATCATAGACTTTTATATGATGGTTATATTTTTGATATTTAATCATGTGAGATTTTTCAACATAAAAAACATATTTATGCTAGTCAAGTAGAATGAAGTGAGCCCAAGCGGAGTAGATGAACTTCGACAAAGTTGAACTTCTTACTAATCAGGATTATCATTCAAGTTATTTGACATAGAGAGCAGGGTGAGAATCGACTAACACCTCTGCCTCTCACCAAAAAGAGAGACTAAAAGTTTGGGGGCTCTAAGTAAGATGTTGATCGACGTGAGGTTGACCCTCATCTATGTCTCGATCGACGATTGTGAAAATAGTTGGGAGATCCAAAGATCCTCCACGTGCGTGCTATCGAATAGTTACAACAAAAAGATATTTTTGCTCCATACATGCCACATTTTTAGGGATGGAGACACGTGTCTTCCTGATCTACCGGAATTTGTGCCACGTGAACTAGGAAAATCGCCTATAAATAGCAATTCATTCTATTTCAGGTATTCTCTCATAAGAACTTTTGAATATATCCACTGATATATTTTCTTCTCCTGTGATCACGGGGGAGAAGATCCTAGTCACTTTTTTTCAACTTTTAGGCCATGTGCGCCTCCATCAGTGAAAGAAGAGATTGACCTTAAACGTCATATACATTACTCCAAGATGTAAATAGTCGATGGCCATATTTTAATATGTGTATCAATGTGAAGAGTTTAAAATAAAAATGAATTGCATTTTATTTATAAAAATTATTGCATGATTTAATTGTATAGCATACTCACCCTAACACCTCTCAATAATTTATTATTCTTCAAAGAAAGCACAACCAAGGAGAGAAATGGATGAGAAATAGTATCAAGAACAAATAAAATAACAATCAATCTCAATATGCTCGAGATATTTGCGAATTCAAATTATGAGCAATATGGACGAGGAGATAGCTAGATGAAAGGTGGGGCGATGAGCAATGGCGGATTTAGAGTGGGGGCAGTGGGGGCAACTGCCCCCACTCTACTTTCAAATTTTTTGTTTTGGTATAGGAAAAAATTAAATTTCATAATTTTGCCCCCATACCAAAATATAAACCTTAAATTTAGATAATTGGCAAAGCTTATTATTTGTGTTTGGACAGATTTTGGGTTCAAATACCAACTGCCATCATGTTATTTTTTCTTTTTATATTCTTTCCAGAAATTTGTGCAATTAATTTTCAATCTTAAAAATAGCTTTTAAATCTCTTATTTTTAGTTCCGTTTGCATATTGTCTTTTTACATAATTCTATAAATTTGAGTGTTAATTTTCTCATATTTTAAAATGATAAAACTGACAAAACACTATATCTTAAAATCAAATGTAATCTTTTAGACCTTCAACGTTTATTTGATTTTCAATTCCAAAATCTGAAAAATTAAACAAAATACCCTTTCTGTTTTTACGGACAAATCTCATGATAATATAGTTGAGTTTTAAAATTTTTGCATGAATAAAATAAGTGTTTTTATTGTTTTTTCAACGACGCTATATTTACATTTAACGGCTTTCGCTTCGCTTCTTACTACTATAGGCGATCTGAGTTAGTGTAGTGTCGATGACTAGCACTATAACACTGCTAACCACCATAATGCCCCCACAAGCTAAATTTCCTGGCTCCGCCCCTGGCGATGAGGAGCTAACTAACAATTCCAATAATGCAGATAAAGGAAGGAATACCAAAATAGACTCCCATACTATTTTGGGCATTGCATATTCGAATATGACAATCTTATATAAAGCCCCACACAGTCAAGAGTCACATGCAATATTTATATGATCCAAAAGCTTGACTGAAATTGGCAGGAAATTATGTGAGCCAACAGGAGCTCATGAATATGATGGTGACAATGACACACAATAGAAGGTGTTCTTTTGAATTTATTATAACTTATAAATTAAAATTAAAAAAAAAACCATTTATTTATTGATAATTGGGTGTCTGAGATTTTTGGGTGTTTTTAACTAAATTTAAAGAGTGTCTTCTCTTTTATTTAAGTAAGAAACACACATAAAGAAAACAAATAAAGTTATTATATTGATTTATAAAGATAAACACCTAAATTTCAATCAAATTTTAGGTTTATTGGAAGAGAGGAGAAACTGGGGCAAATTGCTTGGACAAGTCATTTTAATTAAGGGCAAAGTTGACAAGAGCTCTACTTTTTGTAAAAAAAATTGAAAAATACCTTTTTTTTTTATTATTCAAAAAATACCTCATTTTCTTGGTTTGATTTAAAAAATACATCATTTCATTAAAAACAATATTTTATAATGTAGAATGATGATTTGGCATTTATTTATTGTATAGTAATATATATACTTTATATAATATTCATTTTAGTTCTTATATTTTCAATTATATTTCAATTAAGTCATCCAAAAATTACATCTTAGGTCTTTAATCTTTTATATCTTTACACTTTAGTCCCTAAATTTTTAATTATCTTTCATTTAAGTCCTCCAAAAATTGCATCTTAGGTCCTTCAACTTTTTATGTATTTGCACTTTGGACCCAACTTTTTAATTATTTTTCAGTTAAGTCCTCTAAAATTGACATCTTAGGTCCTTCAACTTTATACATGTTGAAAGTTTGGTCCTCCAAATCTTTAATTTTAGTGTCCAAAATAAGTGTAATTTTAGTGGTCAAAATAAGTGCACTTTCAATTAAATCTTTGATTTTACACTCAAATTTTCATCTAAACGAACAAAATAAATATTTGTATACTAATTTTAAATTATAGTAACACATATATTACTTTAATTTAAATTAGATTAACGCGTGTTACCACCACCAACTATCATTTGTATACTATTTTAAATATAATAATAATTATAATCATATTTTACAAATTATTTTCTTTGATAATTGTTTAAAAATACAGTATTTTCATAAAATCAATATTTTTATTTTTCATTTGAAAAATAATATTTTTACACGAGTAACATATGTGTAATTTCATCATTTTCATTGAAATTAATACTTTATAATTTACTCATGTTATTATTTTTTAAAAATATATTATTTTTATTTAAAATTATTTTTATTTTTAATTGAAAAATAATATTTTTTCATGGGTAACATATATTTTACTTCATCATATTTCATTAAAATCAATATTTTACCATTTCTCTAATTTTATAAATTTTTTAAAAATATATTATTTTCATTTAAAATCAATTCTTTCATTTTAAAAAATATTTTTATACTAGTAACATATATGTTACTATGTGTTACTTGCTCATTTGCAACATAATTAATATTTTATAATTATTTAAAAATTCTTTATATTTCTTTAAAATTAACATTTTAATTTTTTCAATTTTAAAACAACATTTTTACACGGGTAACATATATGTTACTTCCTCATTTTTCATTAAAATCAATATTTTATCATTTCTCTATTTTTATAATTTTTTTAAAAATACATAATTTTTATTTAAAATCAATATTTCAAATTTTTATTTTAAAAAAATATTTGTATACTAGTAACATATGTATTATAATGTGTTACTTGCTCATTTTCAATAAAATCAATATTTTATAATTATTTAAAAAATACATTATTTTTTTTTAAATTAATATTTCAATTCTTTTGTTTTAAAACAACTTTTTTACACAGGTAACATATATGTTACTATATATGTTACTACATGTTACTTCCTCATTTTTTATTAAAATCAATATTTTACCATTTCTCTATTTTTATAAAAAAAAAAATAAAAATACATTCTTTACATTTAAAATCAATATTTCAATTTTTCATTTAAAAACAACATTTTTATACTAGTAACATATATGTTACTTCAAAGCTGTTCTCTTCTACCTAGTGGAGAGAATTATTTTGTCTACTGGACACATTGGTAGAGTGTTTGACTTTAATGTCAAACACATTTTGTTCTTCCAAATGTTTAGTGGGCTATATAATTCTCTCCACTGGGTGGAGAAGATTAAATTCATATGTCACTATGTGTAATTTGCTCATTTGCAATAAAATCAACTTTATAATTATTTAAAAAATACTTTATAATTGCTATCTTATAATTTATCTCCTTGCAAATATTTTTCAAAAACTACATTAATTTAGTCTAAAATCAAATATTTCCAAATTATATTTTTGAAAACAATTATTTTACGCGGGTAATATATATTACTGAATTTGTTACCGAATTTGTTACCCTATGTTACTTCCTCAATTTCATTAAAATCAATTTGACACGGGTAACACATATGTTACCACATGTGTTACCCTATGTTAGTTCATTATTTTCAATACAATTACTATTTTATGATTTATCTCCTTGTAAATGTTTTTTAAAAACTACATTAGTTTGATCTAAAATCAAATATTTTCAAATTTTAATTTTGAAAACAAAACTTTTACGTGGGTAACATATATATTACCGTAATTGTTAACCTATGTTACTTTCTCAATTTCATTAAAATCATTTTGACACGGCTAACACATGTGTACTTCCTCATTTCAATACAATTGCTATTTTATAATTTATCTCTTTATATATGTTTTTTAAAAACTGCATTTATTTGGTTTAAAATCAAATATTTCCAAATTTTTGTTATTGAAAACCATACTTTTACGTGAGTAACATATATGTTACTGAATTTGTTACCCTATGTTACTTCTTCAATTTCATTAAAATCAATTTGACACGGGTAACACATGTGTTACCACATATGTTACTTCCTTATTTCAATACAATTGCTATTTTATGATTTATCTCCTTATAAATATTTTTTAAAAATTACATGTATTTAGTTTAAAATCAAATATTTCCAAATTTTTATTATTAAAAACCATATTTTTACGTGAGTAACATATATGTTACTGTATTTGTTAACCTATGTTACTTCTTCAATTTCATTAAAATCAATTTGACACGAGTAACACATATATTATCACATGTGTTACCATATGTTACTTCCTTATTTTCAATACAATTGCAATTTTATGATTTATCTCCTTGTAAATATTTTTAAAAAATACATTAGTTTGTCTAAAATAAAATATTTCCAAATTTTATTTTATAAAACAAGATTTTTTATGCCAATGAATATATATATTTACCGTATTTGTTAACCTATGTTACTTTCTCAATTTCATCAAAATTAATTTGACACGGGTAACACATATGTTACCACACGTGTTACCTTATGTTACTTTCTCATTTTCAATACAATTGTTATTCTATTATTTATCTCGTAAATATTTTTTAAAAACTACATTGTTTAGACTAAAATCAAATATTTCCAAACTTTAATTTTGAAAACAATACTTTTACGTGGGTAACATATACGTTACTATATTTGTTAACCTATTTTACTTTCTCAATTTCATTGAAATCAATTTGACTCGGGTAACATATGTGTTACCACATGTGTTACCCAATGTTACTTCCCCATTTTCACTACAATTGCTATTTTATGATTTATCTTATTGTAAATATTTTTAAAAAATACATTAGTTTCGTTCAAAATCAAATATTTCAAATTTTTATTTTTAAAAACAATACTTTTACAACACATGTTACTCCCTCAATTTCATTAAAATTAATTTGACACGGGTAACATATATGTTACACATTTGTTACCTTATGTTACTTACTTATTTTTAATACAATTGCTATTTTATGATTTATCTCCTTGTAAATATTTTTTAAAAACTACATTAGTTTGGTCTAAAATCAAATATTCCAAATTTTAATTTTGAAAACAAAACTTTTACGTAGGTAACATATATATTACCGTACTTGTTAACCTATGTTATTTCTCCAATTTTATTAAAATCAATTTGACATGGGTAACACATGTGCTACCACATATGTTACTTCCTCATTTCAATACAATTGTTATTTTATGATTTATCTCCTTATAAATATTTTTTAAAAACTACATTTATTTGGTTTAAAATCAAATGTTTCTAAATTTTTATTATTGAAAACCATACTTTTATGTGAGTAACATATATGTTACTGTATTTGTTAACCTATGTCACTTCCTCAATTTCATTAAAATCAATTTGACACGGGTAACACATACCATATGTGTTACTCTATGTTACTTCCCTATTTTCAATACAATTGTAATTTTATGATTTATCTCCTTGTAAAGATTTTAAAAAAATACATTAGTTTGTCTAAAATAAAATATTTTCAAATTTTATAAAACAGTACTTTTATGCCGGTAACATATATGTTACCGTATTTGTTAACTTATGTTACTTTCTCAATTTCATCAAAATTAATTTGACACGGGTAACACATATGTTACCATACGTATTACCCTATGTTACTTCATCATTTTCAATACAATTGTTATTTTATGATTTATCTCGTAAATATTTTTTAAAAACTACATTTGTTTGGTCGAAATCAAATATTTTCAAATTTTAATTTTGAAAACAATACTTTTACGTGGGTAACATATATATTACCATATTTGTTAACCTATGTTACTTTCTCAATTTCATTAAAATCAATTTGACATAGGTAACATATATGTTACCACATGTGTTACCGAATGTTAATTTCTTATTTTCAATACAATTACTATCTTATGTTTTATCTCCTTGTAAATACTATATTTTAAATTAGGATAACACATATGTTACTACCACCAACACTGTTACCGCTTCACTACTACGTAACTCTAGCACTACCATTTACACGAGTAACATATGTGTTACTATATGTTATTTTCTCGTCTTCATTAAAATCAATAATGTATAATTTATCTTAATTTTATAGTTCTTAAGAAAATACATTATGTTCATTTTAAATTCATATTTCAATTTTTTAAACAACATATTAACACAAGTAACATATATGTTACTTCATCATTTTCATTAAAATCAATAATTTTTATACTGGTAACATATGTGTTACTATTACTAATTGTCTTCTACCACTATTGCCGCTCGTCTTATACCACCACCACCGCAATATTTTATAATTTATCTCATTTTTATTGTTTTTAAGAAAATACATTATTTTAATCTAACATCAAATTTTCAATTTTTTTTTAAAATTTGAAAACGATATTCTTACTTTGAGTAACATATGTGTTACCATATGTTACTTCATCATTTTCATTAAAATCAATATTTTTAAATTTTTCACCTTTTATAATTGTTTAAAATCAATATTTCAAAACACGTTTAAATTTTTATCAATTTCAATTAAATTAAGTTTCTTTCCACCACGGTCGGGTATATGTGTTACTCTAATTAAGTTCACGGTAACACGTGTGTTACTTATAGATAATACATATTTACCTTATTTTCACAACCACAACCACAACCACAACCACAACCACAACACAACCGAGTTCGATATGCTACCACCATCTACACCCATAATCACATCCACCACGATTTACCCTAAATTTACATTTAACACGTGCTTTAATTTGTACTTTGTACTTTTCTCTTAAATCCCAACACCATCTCTCAACATCACTATCGCCTTCCACCATCATCATCTCCCACCATCACTACCGGAATATATATATATATATATATATATATATATATATATATATATATTGATATATATATATATATATATATATATATATATTATTTGACAATTTATCTTGTTGAATAAAAATAATGTGGGAAAACACAGATAAACACATATCTACGAGAAACTGCAGAATAAATTGAAAATTGTTGTGGAATGTCTAGAGAGAGAAAGTAGAGAGAGAAAAAACTCTCAAACACAAAATGGCACAAATTCAATCGTGAATCAAAGCATTCTCACTCACTATACCACATTAATATTTCAAAATATTTCAAATAGTTTATTGTACTTTCTCTCTCTACTATCTCTATTCTCTCTCTCTCTCTCTATACTCAACATATTTTTACCCATCAAAAAGCAATTGACAATATCACAATCAATAAAAGCTGAACCCAAACAAAAATTTTCAACAAAAATAAAGAAAAATCAAAATATTAGGGTGATTGGTGGTGGTGGTGGTGGTGGTGGTGGTGGTGGAAATTCCAAATCACGACTCTACGTAAGATTATGTTTTAGATCTAGAAGAAGAAAAAAGAGGAAGAAGAAGAGAAGGAGGTAACAATGGAGGTTTGCGGGGGCAGCGGCGGCAAAGTGGTGGTGGTGGGTGTTTGATAATGTAGATGAGGGGTTTGTGTGTTTTGATTTTGTGTTAACGTGTGTAGATAAATGATATTGAAATTTATTTGGCTCTCTAATTAGAATAAAGTAAATTTAGTAATTATTTTATTAATTTAAGGTAAAAATCATTAAATATAAAAATAGAGTATTTATCAACTTTTTTGAAAAAAAAAGGTACTGTAGCTAATTTTCTCTTTAATTAATTGGGGCATTGGACACAATAAAATTGTGGGTGGACTCATGGGCTAATTTTCTGAAATGAATAATAAGAATAAAAAAATGTGATACTTAATTTTATATTCAAATTTCATAATTATTTTTTAACATTTTAAATTTCAAATATAACAAATGTTATACACATTTTTTTATAACAAGTGTTACAAAAAGTAAAAATAGTATATTTAAAGTAAAAAAATGAAATAATATTTTCTAAATTTTTTTATTTTTTTAGATATATGGTGAAACTATCCCAATTTTTTCAGACATTTAGACGAAGCCTGCTTTAAAGTAGCCTGCTTTTTAACAGGCCAACGAGCTGTGTCGGACCACAATTTTTAGAGACATGCCTTGCAAATAGCCCAATATATGAGACGGGCCATGCCGAGTCCACTGTCAAACACGGTCGGCCCATTAGACACGTATAATCTGTTAACCAACCACCACCACCAATTTTTAATGTGAGCCGAAATATAAATTGGAGAAATTGTTAATAAGTCACATGCATGAGACTTGTTTTAAATTAGGTCAATTTTTTTTTCAAAAATGCGATCAAGCCATACTTTACAGCAATATTTTAAATTAATTCCAAAATCACTCTTGTTAACCATATTTTCCATCGACACATTCTTCCACCTCTTGCGACAACCTCATCCACCTCCGACGATCTCCAGCGAGTGCTTCTTATACGACACGGTGTGACTTTTTACTTTCCTATAGTAAAATCTGGTGTTACAGTCTTGGCTTGGTGGATTTTCTGGTAGTTGTGGCTGTTTTATCTAAATCTCTTTATTTACTTATTTAAATTTGGTGTTTAGTCAAAGACTTGAATGCTGTCTGTTAATTATTGGTTTGGTTCATTATAATGTATATGTTCAAAATTACGATTTTTTTTTTCCCTCGTGGATTTCTGCCTATTCTTTTTTATGCTTGTTGACTTAAATTTTGTTCTAAATCTTTATTTGAATGCTACTAATTATTTGGTAACAATATATGTAGTAAATTTGAAGAGTTGTTGTGTGTCTACAACTTGTGTAATAATTTTCACGTAAAAATGCATTACCTGAAAAAACAAGAAAAAGAAGCGACAGCGGTAGGGGTAGTGAAAAAGAAAAGTGGAGTGGAGTGATGTCAATGAGTGTCTTGTAAAGTAATATGATAAGTGGAGTAAAGTGGCCATGATTTGTTGATGTAAATAGCTTAATTTGATGAATTTCTGTAGAGTGGTCATGATTTGTTGCTGTAAATAGCAGCTTGAATTTCTATATGAATGATTTGTTTGATGAATTTCTATAGAATAGCCATGAATTTATATATGGATGATACTCTATTATAAAAAACAACATCTTAATAAAACAGTATCATAGAATATAATATCATTAAATTAGTCGTGGCCATGATTTGCTGCTGTAAATAGTAAAATGATACTATTTTATAGAAAATAGTTTGATATTGTATTATAGAATAACAACTTGATATTGTATTAAGTTGACAATTAGATTCTTCTTTGTGTTGTTAGGCATGTGTATTGTTTGATACTATATTATAGAAAAACAGTATCATAAAAAATAGTATCATAACAGAAATGAGCATAGAATTCACATACGTGCTCAAAATTTTTATTATAATATGTTTTCGGAATGGTCTCGACGAGCTGGTCAAAACTAGTCGCTTCGCCACTACGTACGATGAATTTTAGCTGTTTAAAGTCGTTTTAGCTTAAAATAACAATCTTTAATTTTTCTTGTCTAAATAGTGTCATACATACTAAAACAGTATTATAGATAAATGTATCTTAATATATAAGTATCATAAATGAAAGTATCTTAATAAAACAGTATCATAAACTACAACCCAATAAAATAATATTATTATAGATTAAATAATAGTATCATATGTTGAAATATTATGATAATAAAACATTGTCAAAGAAAAAAGTATAGTATAAGTATCATAGATATAACTAAGTAGAGATATTTTAATGTTTGAAGTAATGATATTGTTCTTAAAATAATCCATTAATAGTACAAGACTATTAATACTGTATGCATTCAATAACAATATCATAGATTGAAATAGTATAATATGTTGAAACATTATAATAATAAAACATTATCAAAAATAAAAGCATAAAACAATATCATATATAAAACTAAGTACAAGATATTTTTAATGATTGAAGTAATGATACAATATCAAATATAATACTTTATTTAGATAAAACAGTATCATAGATATAACTAAGTAGAGATGTTTTAGTGTTTGAAGTAATGATATTGTTCTTAAAATGCTCAATTAGTAGTACAAGACCATTGATACTGTATGCATTTAATAACAATATCATAGATTGAAACAGTATCATAGGTTGAAACATTATCATAATAAAATATCAAAGATAAAAGTATAAATAAAACAGTATCATAGAAAACAGTATCATAATAAAACAGTATCATCAAATTAACGTTTTTTTTTTTTGCAATTGTAGAGATATATTGACCTTTTAGCGCTAAAATATAACTTTAATTGAATTAAGTTTTAACCATATGATTTTAGAGTTCATAAATATAACATCAATGACCGGCCTTAAATTTACCCATGTAAATTGATGGTCGATTGCCTTGCAATAAAGACAATAACCACTAACCACCTCTTACATTTATATATGGAAACTTTTAAATGTTCACTAAAAATATCTAGAATTTAATATTTCAACACAAATTTTATTCTTTAGCAATATATTAGTTTTGTCTAGAATTTCTTCAAACCTATCACCCCGTTCGCCTAATTTCCTCCATCAACCATTGCCCACCGCCCACCGCCCACCAAGAGAAGGAAATGGCATAAGAAAGTGGTGATCGACGGTAGGGTGTTAGAAGAGGAAGGAAGTTATTGTTGGTATTGGAGATGTACTTGTTGAATTGGTTTGTAGATGTAAAAAGAAACTGTGCAAGTAATATATAGAGATTGAATTTACAAGCTACATTTACATAATTGAGAATTTGGACGGGTAGATTTGAGAATTTGATTTGAAGAGAATGAATTTAAAAAAAAAGAGATATGATAGAGAAAAATCAATTTTGAGAATGATGTTACAGATGAGCAAAAGATGGATTTGAGAATTTGATTTAAAGAGATTAAATTTGAAGAAGAGAGAAAAATAAATTTTAAGAATAAAGATGAAAACAGAGGTATACATGTTTTTTTTACTAGAGGAGATCCCTACGGTCGTGATAATTGAGAATTTGGACGGGCCACAAGCCCATATAACTTTAGGGCCTGTCTCTAGAATACTGTACATATCCTTTTTGTATAGGATGCTACGATAGCACTCGACGGTATTACTAAGATAGGACACCAAACTTCGATAAAAAAAAAAAAAAAAAAAGATAGGACACCAAACATCCTTTTAGCACTTGACAGTGTTACTGAGATAGGACACCAAACATGCACCAAGTGAAACTGATAGCAATCACCACAAAGAAGAAAAAAGAAAAAGAAAAGGAAAACCAATCATGCAATAAGTAGTGCAGCAGAAAATAGAAGTGAAGTAATTAATTTCAAGTACCTTTGATCTGACACACAATTATCTCATATCCATTACGGTGTATGATAAAATCTTGTAGCGCTAACAATCATATAGTTAAAGCCCGAGCATTCAAGAACAGCATGATATAATTCTTTTCAACCATAAGGGAAAACAAAAACAAAGGTGTGTATCGATACACTCTGGTCTGCTCCAAGAACTAGGAATGGGGAGAGGAAGAACAAACCACAATATGGAAGGCAAATGTATATGATTCACAAATGAAAATGTGCTTTAAGGTGAGTTCTTCAGCACAAATATATACCGCAGTAACAAATTTCCTATTTCAACTTGTCCAACAAGAAACAAATCGAGATGTTGACCGAGATGAGAGAAAAGGATTAAGCGTGGCATACTAGAGGGCTACGGGACTGTACTACTAAATCAACAATTTCAAGAGGCTATAATCAGATGCACTTGCCCTCATCCAAAATCCTTATAAACCGCCAATCAATTGGAACCCTATCTGACATAAGGAACCCCTCAAACAATGAAAACAAGCATGATATACATGCGTGACTCCGTACTTTATACAGATGAATGCAACAGTCCATTTGTGTATATTTACTCACCCAAGTTAATAGAACCATCTTTCACCAATTTTATGCTCAAACTATTGAATCTCCCTCTTGAGTAATGTCGAGAAGCCTTTCTCCAATCTGTCCCCGTTTTCATCATGGCCACGAATTCATCATAGCTGATACGTCCATCCTGTATTCATAATGGAATAAAGTGAGAGTAAATTCATCTAGTACTTCATATCAATCAAGAGGATTTGTTTCATACCTTGTCTGTGTCAACCTCCTGGAAAATGTCATTTGCTACATCTGTACAATCATCTGCTCCATCTTCCATCAGGGCATCTCGAAGCTCATTGGGCTCAATGTAACCATTACAATCCTTGTCAAAATAGGAGAATGCATTGTGAAGATGTTCATCATTGGCCATCCTCTGCATATGGAGTGAAATGGCAAGAAATTCCCCATAGTCCAAGGTTCCTTTACCATTTGTGTCAACCTGGAAACAACAAAGAATTTTTATACATGGGAGAATGAGAGAGGGCATCAAATGAAAAGGAAGCATTCTAAGCAGATATTTCCTCCTTTTCTCTCTCTCCTCTTTGCCTTGCAAGGTTTAAGGATGGGTTACCACTACTTGGCTAGCCTTTCACATCTCCAAGATTAAAGATGTGTTCAAGCAGAAACTCTCCATTTCTCATCCAACTAAGACCTAGAATAATGAAACTTGGGCAGCAATGGATCAGGTTACGGCGTGGAATGAAACCACAAACTTTGTTGCTCACGAGATCTAACAGGGCAAGTCCAACAATAATTCAATCAATTCAGTCATGGGATCGATCTGACCTACTTAAGATCTAGCCCTATTAGAGCACATAATTAACATGCTTGTAATTAAAAAATTTAAACAACAGTTGTTCATTCATGAAGATCAAAATTTTTAGTCAAACTCACATCCGAATTCAAATTTCTATTGAATTCAAATTCGCATAACAAGATTGAAGTTCAAATCAGATGCAAATCCACATTTAGATCTCCACATAACTTGGTAATGTTGGGTGCCATATCCGGGCATCCATGTCCAAATCAGTTTGCAGCCTTTGTAAGCCTACTAAACTTTCAGTAGTTTATTCGTGAATTTCATAATTTTTAATTCAAACCCAGATTCAAATTCTAAACTTTAGTCTATAGGTTAAAGACGCAGATCCACCTTCAGATCTATGGAAATCTTCAAAAAGCACCACCTCAAATTTTAAAACTAATTTGCAATTCCGCTCAAGGCAAAGAAACATTTCACCATTTTGAAAAAATCAAATATCACATCTATGGCTCCCTCCTTACACTTGCCAAAGAAATTTATAAACCATGCTATGAAAACAGTGAAACTTTGGTGGTCAAGGCAGCACGGTTTCTGTTCCTTTCCAATACCACAGGCAACCCAAAGGGACAAATCGAGCCCCCTTGTTCCATTCCATTGTAGCATTAAGATTTTTATCCTGTTTCTTTTTTGTGTGCATGTGGTGGGGGTGGGGGGATCAAAAATTAAAGGTCTCCTTTGCAACCACTTTCGACACAGAGCCCAAATTCTCCTTTCCATAGCTTTCTTACGCACCATTGAACAGGCATTTTACTTGGATATTTTCCCAAATGACAAGACAGCATGATATTAGAAAATGGGTGTTCACGTTTGAGGATGTTAGCAACAAATAACAAGCCAAGCCTTATGTTGTGTTACTGAATTTCATCTCGACCCACAATAAACGACTCCACTTCTACCATGACCCCAAAACATTTGATATTTCCATTTCAAAACCCTCTCCAACAAACAAAATGGAGTTTCAATTGGATTTTAGAACTTGACATGCATAACATGAGTTTTGGTTCAATACCTTATGTTTTTCATTTTTAACCAGTATTCGGTGTTTCCCAAAGTACACGAAGGTTACTACACCAGTAGTTTTAAAATGAGGATGGATATCATCTCTGTATGCCTTAGTCTGTGTACAGAGAAGTAAGTCCATGTGGGTGTATACGTGTGTTCATATGTGAGACAGCAAAGAATGAGTGGTGGTTATGGTTAAACTGTACATGTCAAAGCATGTGACAGAGATTGGTCTTTCACCATTTTCTTCCTATTAAAAATTCACATATA
Source organism: Forsythia suspensa (assembly GCA_023638005.1). NCBI lineage: Eukaryota > Viridiplantae > Streptophyta > Magnoliopsida > Lamiales > Oleaceae > Forsythia > Forsythia suspensa. The sequence continues at coordinate 36,324,602 of CM042666.1, forward strand.
CTATTATTTTAGTTAATAGGAGATCAATTACTGTTGCAAAATGCGTTTAATCAAAATCCACAAGTTCCTTTCTATATAAGTAGTCAAAAGTTACATTGCTATTCTTTCTGAAAGATACAGACATCTTTGACAGGTTTTCCAAAATCTTTAAAATTGGAGAGAAACATCAGTTACTGGTAAAAATTGCTTATTGCTTGAGGCTAAAAAGAAGAATCAAAATACTACCCAACTGAGCAAAATACTTTTACATTAGCAGCTACCAGACACATTCCATACACGAGTACAGTACGTAAGCAAGCAATCTTTAGGAAGTGAATTCTGATTATCAGCACAGATATGGAAGTAAATATTAAACTTAGCTGCAAAATAAGATTGGAAAGATAGAAATGCAAATCGATATTGTATATATGGAATGGAGGGGTGAATTTTATTTTACAAAGAACATTGAAGGGTAGGGAGGAATCCCACCAAACATCTTTTTCTCCTCTAAAAAGTGGGAAGATCTAAAGATATTACAGCAAGCTAATAACCATCAGTTAGTGCCTTAGTTTTATCAAGATTCAATCCGTCTTTGCTTTCATAAAATATAAAACGAAGTCACTTTTGTTCTTTTCTTCACTTTTTTATTTCAATCAAAAGAAAAGAACCCCTAACTCAATCCCAATCCCAATCCCAACCCCTTCCACCAACAAGACCGAAACTCACAATTAACAAGTTCTTTGCCTTCTCTTCTTTCCCTACCTCTCTTCTATTGATTTTTTTAGTCCTTCTTTCCTCTAAAACTCCCAAAACATTGTAAAAGAGAATTAGATTAATTTTCAGCATTGATGCTATTGACTTGTTTCCCCTACCTTGATGAAGAATAGAATAATACATGCCTATATAAAGTATATAATCCTCAAGGTTATATAACACAAATTCTATATTAACCATTTAAGTCAAAGGGAAACTTAGTTAATGGAATAAAAATTGCAAGTGTCATAGCTAAGTAGTTCAGGTGGTGGACTTACAGCTTCGATAAGCATCTGTACTTCAGACTCCGCCAACTGTGAATTGAACTTTTGCAATCCGACCTTTAGTTCTTCAGTTGACACAATGCCATCATTATCAGTGTCTATCTTCGCAAACATCTCTTTGATGCCTTCAACTTCTTCATTAGACAAGAAATCAGCAATGACCTAATAAAAGAAATAGGAGTTTTTAGTGTTTTCTGAAACACGCTAATTGGAAATGGCTTGAGAATATATATATATTCATCAACCAACCCTCAGAGCCTTCCTCTTGAACCTATTCATCAATGAGAACTGCTTGAGTCTCGACTTGACAACATCCCCAAGAGGAACATTTGAATTCTTCTTTGCATTTTGGAGCCAAGTATGTTCTGTGAACAGAGAAACCGTTAATCATTAAGCTAATCATAATAAACATCAAAATGAATACTCAAACACAACGGTAGGTTTTTCCGCTTGTCTTAAACCACAAGAAAATCTGTGTGAATAGCATTTTCAGAAGATACAACTGACTGACAGTCCCGAACTTCCGCCCATCATTCGTAATCTGAAAAGAACTGCTGAAATACCATTTTTAATAAGATTTCCTTTTCTGGTTACTGAAAAATTACTTTGAACAGGCACCTCAGAATCATTTATATATATGGTAAAATGAGCAAAACTATACTTTTAAACCATTTCATCAAAATATATTTAACTCAAATATGAGGCCTTAATAGTTACCACGTACTTTTACATTCACAAAGCAACTACACAAATAAAAAATAATCGTCAAAAGGATAAGAACAAATTCCAGTTCAACAAAAGCATGAGATTGTGTATTGAACAAGGTGGTTGTACTTTTCTCTTTTAAACAGTTACATCATAATATATTTCACTCCAATAGGAGGCTTTAGTAATTAGTATGTACTTTCATATTCACAGAGCAGGTAGACAATCAAAATTGATTGTGAAATAGATAAGAACTATTTTCTGTTCACCAAAAGCATGAGATAGTGTATCAAAAAAGGTGATCGTCCAAACTAAATAGATTTGATAAGATTTCATTGACAATACATTTTCTAGATTTACTAGACAAAGAAAAAGAGACCTGAAAGCTAACTTACCAAGTACTTGTTTTGCAGTCAGTCGAAGCTTAGGATCTGGCTCCAACATTTGTCGTACAAGATTTTTGGCACTCTCCGAAATACTTGGCCAGGGTTCCCGCTCAAAGTCTATTTTCCCGCGTATAATGGCCTGGGCAACACCCTGTTCAGATTCTGAGAAAAAAAATGCTTTAGACAAATGATTTCTCATTTTTGCATTTTTATGATAAAAAGAAATGGAAGCCACGTGAGAATTGAGGGAAAAAAAATGTATTTAGTATTGAGAGAAGCTAATCTAGAAGCCTATATTGATCTCCAATGAAATATAAAATATTACAAATATGCAAACATTCCAAATACTAGAAATGGCATGCACGCAGAGAGGAGCGGGGAGGGCATTTACAGAGAATTCAAATTACCAGCCCAAAATGGAGGAACACCACATAGCAAAATATAGAGAATCACTCCTGCACTCCATATATCTATTTCTGGTCCATAATTTCGCTTGAGAACCTCTGGAGCCATGTAATAAGGGCTTCCCACAATTTCAGAGAACTTCTCACCTAGTATTTCAGCATTGGCACAATTCAGCATCATCAATACAATACAAGAAACATGTTTGAATTTACAATATCATAGAAACAAATCAGCAATGCATCCAGAATCATAAATTTTGAGGAAAACCATTACTGTGCACCCTGGGATACCCAAAACTGAAAGATATTACAAAGCAACCTGTAGATATATGAGCAGTAAGTACAAGGAGCCATCAGATATATCTGTCAATGTATAGAACAATTGTTCTATAAAATTCCTATTTATAGGATTGTCATTACAAATTTTTTATCTTTCATACATTTCTGCCTAGAATTTCCATACAGCATAAGCTTCCCACAATCTGATCCAACATTCTTACAAAAGTTTAGCGAGATCAGAAGTAAATAACAGAATCGTATACAGCAGAAATGTTTCAAAATTGACCCTTTTTTGGAGGGAAAAACAAGACTGGCTTCTCATCAATGCAAATGCAGGTAAAGTGACGAAGGTAGGCATCAAAATCACAATACATTAGATTCAGTCATCCATGTAGGAAATAGTTCAATTTCCAGCTATCTATTCCTTCTGTGAGTTGGTGGCCCTCTACTAACAAGTGTAAGGTTAGCAAAATTTCAATTTTCCGGCAGTCTTTTATCATGCCAGGGAGTCAAGTCAACCATGAGGGAAAAATAAATCCACTTCACTGAATTCTATTTGTTCATGACATTGTTGTCAATATCAATGTTGAGAGAGGATCAACTATTCAACTGATATTGATGCATAATTCCTACAGTCCTATACTTGCCACACTCTAAGAAAATACATACAATATGATAAGACTGCAATATTTCATATTGGGACTTCATAACCTGAATTTGAGTCTACAACACAAAGGGTATACCGAGAGAAAGGGTAAACAAACAAAATTTTACCCAAATAGTCCATTTGGAGTTGTTTCCAACACAGTTCATATTTGTGCATATTATTATTTATGTACATGATTGATCTGAAAAGATGATAAGAGAACTAATTTGAAAAAAGAAGTAAAACTATTTTTTGAGTTCTGATATATATGATCACAATAATGGCCCAGCCTATTTCACTTCATTTCTGGTAAGAGTTTCACAAAAACCAAACAAGTGAAGAGGCCATGGAAACAGAAATGTTTCTGCCCCAAAGGGACTTTAAACCCAATCTAATTTAACAGCAAGTAGAGTTTAGTCAACACTTTGTGAACTTCAGTCATTAAACAACCCAACTTCCCCTTCCAAATGTGTAAGTCTTGACAAAGGGCATGGAAAGCATAAGCCTTGAGGCCCCTAATGAACACCTATATGAGGCGGGCAAAACTCCTTGAGCCCGGTGAACCCGGCCTACATATCCCAGGGATGCCCCATTGGGTGTTACGAAAACCTTGTATATCATGATAATATTGGCCAACTAGTAGTTACTCATTACTCTTATTATCTTTTATTTCTGGTACTTGAAAGTTGAAACTATCATCATGTATATAAATCATCCATTACAATTCTTTCCCCTTCAAACTCATCTGGTTACACAAATAAAATCAACACAGATCATTTTATATCTAAATCTGGAAACAAACACAATATTCGTGTATATACTACATTATAGGACAGATGCATCAGTTAATTAAACAGTTAACTTATTTACTTTTTATTGATAAGCAGTCTATATTAAATAATATTCTTATAGTTAACTACATCACCTCGTCAAACATAATCGTAAAGCAACTACAAGTCTACAACTATTTATTTACCTGGCTTGAAGAAGATTGACAAGCCAAAATCAATTGCTTTGAGGGGCGAGTTCTCTTTCTTATTTGCAAATAAAAAATTTTCTGGCTTCAAGTCCCTGTGGATCACCCCATGCTTGTGGCAAAGCTGCACCACCTCCATAATCGTCCTGGTGACAGCTGCTGCAGCTCGTTCGTTGTAATGCCCCCGTGCCACAATCCTATCAAACAGCTCCCCGCCCTCACATAACTCCATCACCAAATGCACAGCATTCTCATCCTCGCACGCCTCCTTCAAGCTCACAATGCTCGAATTCTTGGGCAAATGCTTCATTATCGCCACCTCTCTCCTCACATCATCCACATCCACGGCCGTCCGCAGCTTCCTCTTTGAAATCGACTTGCAGGCCAAGAGCTCCCTCGTGTCCCGATCAATGCACAAATAAGTAACCCCAAATTCCCCACGGCCGAGCTCCCTGTCAACTAAATACTTCTCTTCAATACTTTCCTTCTCAACATTACTCAATACCGTGATGGCCTTTTTAGTGTTACCGGCGCCGGACTTCTCCTTACGGCCATGATCGTGCCCTGAAAAATTAGACGACTTCACATCTTCTCTGGCGACGGCCGCCGGAGATCTACAGCAGTTCCCCATTCAAATCGAGAGTGAATTTAAGCAGTTTTGAAATAATTTTTCACCAAAAAAACCCTAAACCTTACCCGTAGCTAGTGGGTCACATGATTGAAATGTAGAATCCTAACACTATATAGAGTAGATTACAGCATAGGACACAAAATCTGTGCGATATTTTCACACAGAGAGTGCGTTTTTTGAGTGTGCGTGAAAAGGAAACAGATTTCAGTGCAATTAGTGGTGTGCACGGTAAAGTTTCAGAATTCAGATGCTTTTGTAGAGTAGAAGCTCTTTTTCAGTTTTTAATTGCGAATAAATAATTACGTAAATAGCAGAGTTTGTATGTATATCCTACACAGGGGGGCCACCCCGGCACCCCCTGTGACATGCCCGACACGGGCAGGGGATATATCCTCAAACTTGTATCTATAACTGTGTGTATGTGTGTGAATTTGTCGGTTGACTGTAACGGTTAGAACGGGACGGGAATAGAAAGAGAAGGGATCCTCCGAGTGCTACCCTCGTGCTCGTTTCTCTGTTGTCCAATTGAGTGTTGACGGGTGGCATCAATTTTTGTAATTGAAATTAATTGTTAAACACCGACTTCTACGTACGACATAGCTCCAATTTTTAAAAATCCTCTATTCTTTCGGAAAATTGCAGCAGAGGTACTGAATTTATTAAATTTATACAAATGAGTCTTTAATATTTTTTTCCTAATATTTAAATTTTCCAACCTCTTAAATTTATAGTACACTAGTGATCGATGAAGAAATTCATTTTATAAAAAACAAAATTTCATTTTTCAAACTACCCATTGAGGGGCGTAGAGAGGAATTGGGAAGGTTAAACCAAGGATGAAAGTAGAGGAGGTCAAATAAGTAGATGACATAGTTTTAAGAGCGAAATCAACTCAGTGTAGATCGTGAAAACTGGAGATGAAGTTATGGGACACAGCTCAATAAAAATGTGACAAAACTAGGGATTCCCTTTGTTTTTTTCTTATCTTTTCCTTATCTTTGTCTCTTCTCATTTATTTATTTTTATTATACTTAAATATTTAACCATTTTATCTCTAGAAAACGGTCTCATTTGAGAGTCGTGTGCTTCTCTATAGGAAATATAGATTAAAAAAAATAAAAAAATCATGATAAACCAAGTTATTATAAACTTAATATTTAAATAATGATCCGGGAGTCCCGTGTGGAAGGGCTCATGCTCAACGAATCAAAGATACATCGGGGATAACAGGCTGATGACTCCCAAAAACTTTTATAAACGGAGTCGTTTGGCACTTCGATAAAAAATAATATCGAACATCATTTTATTGCACCAATTATAAGTTACGTGTAATTTTCCATATTCTTTTTGTCCAATATATCATTTCTTAGTCTCCAAAAAAAAATTGTTTTTCATACTTAATACTTTGCCTTTACTTGTCTCGACTCGACAAAGTTTTTATCATATTTATTGTATTATATAGGTACTAAAAAGTACTTAAACAATATTTATTAATAATTTTTTATAACAATGTCGGATAACGTACAATATATCTTATCAACTGAGTCATTAAAAAGAAAAAGGGGATAAAATTTGACAGTTCTCTTGGTCAATCTTATTAAATACAAGGCACAGACGGTGCTATAAAAATTAAAGAAAAGGTAATAATATAGTCTAGTATTAAGGAATGCGGTCATTATTCGCCATTATATTTCCTTTAGTGGGAAGACAAAATAATATTAGTAATAGATTTAGGCAGTAGATATTTATTAAAGAAGTTACACCAGATGTGAAAGACTTACACATATAATCACCTTTTTAATAAAAATTTCTTATTTATTTAAGTAATTTAATTAATTTAGTATGTTGTTATGTTACATATATAAGTGAATAAGATAAAATTTTTTATTTATTCGTTATTTTTCAAAAGTTCTCTTTAATTAGAATGTATAGATTCCACTGTCAATAATAAGAGCATATATCTAATTTGTTAAACAACATAAATGCTAACGACAAAATTTTAACTAGTTTAATTGTTGTATATTCTCACCTACGACCTACGATTTTATTTTTAATCAAAATTATTATTATTATTTTTTGGCTAAATATACTGTTACCACTGAAACACCAAAAGAAGATTCATATAATTTCTATAGAATTATTATAAGACCTATTAACCTCAAACTTATTTTGAAAATAATTTTATCACTCTACCCAACTTGTTGAAATTTGAAATTCCATTTGATGAAATTTTTGTGATCTCAAATAAATCCGGAACAGTGATAATTAATAGATCCGTTATATTTTCATAGGTTTTAAGTCCAAGATTAAAAGATAACAGCGTCGTTCTCCTGCCCACAGTGGACGTTATTTATACCGCCCACTGCGGACGTGGCACGGTGACTGTACAAAAAAACTCCATGTTGGATTTGTCCACATAATCACTTCCCAAATCCCAAATCCCAAATCCTCTCCATTCCCGCACACCACAAACCCATCCCAAGTCTCTTTCTCTTTGTGGCTATTCCAACAGCGCCTCCTTCACGACCACCCACGTCCGGCGCAGACACGACCACCCACGACCGGCCAAACCCCCGGCGCCTTTCACGAAGGAGGCAAACCCCAGCGCTAAACACTGGTAGTTTTTTCTCTCACGCTACTGTTCGTGCCCTAATTTGACAGCACCCATTTCGCCGACCCATTCCAACGCTTGCTGCCACCTACCCATAACCGAAAATAGTTGCTCTAACAGTATGGGCTTTAATTGTACTGAAATCGGCAACCTTTACGAAAATTAGAAAAAATTGTTTATGCTGGAAATCTGATTTTGGTTGACCATTAACAGTTTGGAGACAGCTTGGAAAACAATATTTTTTGTTTCCAATCTTCTTTTTGCCCAGTGATGTGTACAAACAGCTTTGGGATGGGTTTGTGGTGTGCGTGAAGGAGCCGCAGAGAGAAAGAGACTTGGGATGGGTTTGTGGTGTGCGGGAATGGAGAGGGTTTGGGATTTGGGAAGTGATTATGTGGACAAATCTAATGGGGAGTTTTTTTTTTGCGATCAACATGCCACGTCCACAGCCAGGGTGAGAGAAACGGTGCTATGAAAGATAATTGTATAGTTCACTCCACAAGTATGTCAGCCCAAATTAATGAAGGACGTGTGTGAGTCGCTTGAAAGTTTTAATGTACTTTTGGGTCGTTGCTAAGTGGCCCAGTGTGTTTGACCCGGTTTAAAATGGGACGACTAGGTTTAGGGTATAATATTATTGAGGTATATATATTTAGGGTATAATATATTATGGGTTAATATATTATACTATTACCATACATATATATATTATATTATACCATATATAATATATATTATTACACATATATGTATACTTGGTTGGACAGCCAGAAAAGAACCACCATCAATTATTATACCACACGTAAACAGTGAGCGAAGTTAGCGGCCAAAAACCAGAAAATTCCAGCCATTGTTATTGATATTTTCTTTGTGAAAATTGCAGCCCACTTTCCTCATTATTTTCTTTGGTGAAATTGGTCCTTCTTAGTTTGTCCTTTAACTTGGTGTTACCTTTGTGGAGTTGGATTGTATTAATCTGAGCCCTGTTGATTGTTCTTGCAAGTAAACAAAGATCCGGTGAGCTATTTTTCCCAACAATTGATATCAGAGCCTCAGTGGCATTCCGTAGTGCAAAAAAATTAATTTTGGGTTGTTGGATTAAAGAAGAAGAAGAAACAAGAATCTGCCCGAATCTGTCCGTCCCTTTTCCTGCCAAAGCAGAAGTCATCTTTGTGAACGGAGACCATATTCCGGCTCCTGGCGTCAAGGCGGAGCTGAAGGTGGAGCGCGTACGGCGCGTGGTGGAGGGTGAACTTCGGCTGCAGATTTCTTCCAGTGGCGCGTGGGGACGCGTGCGAGGGATTTTCAACGAGTGGCTGGTGGCGTTGTGATCCTCGTCCTATTTCTGACCTTCTGTGGTGGTCAGTTATAATTTTGGTGGTCCGGACAGCTTAGACAACGGTTCGATAGTGAACGTATTTCACGTTTGCAAAACCTTCGTAGTTTTTCCAACTTGTGTGGTTGCTGAAACTTTTTTAATTTGTTTCACATCTTTCCTATTTAATACGGACAGTCAGATTTGGTCTGCTATGGTAAATGGGCTAATCTCTTTTACATTCCAGTACTAGTAGGTCATCGTGTGGGGTGGCCATTAGGTTTGGAGTTACCGTGTAGGGTAACCATTGCCTGTTGCTAGGAATTTACATGCCCATTGTTGTAACTGGTGTTAGCTTTCGTTTTGGTGCTGATTATTTGCTATACTTTGTTTCTATGCATTATTATTTAGAACTGTCACCTAGACTTTACCCTTTTGACAATTCTCTTGATCTGAGATCGCGAATCTCACGAAACTCTGAGAATCTAAAACGGTGTATATTGAGGTCTTTAGGTTTTTCTGCGTGATTATCTTGAGGTGCCTGTTGGTGTGTATTCTTATTTGTTAAGATGTCTGCACATCGTTTTGACTTGAGTGTCTTTACTGGTAAATGTGATTTTTCTATTTGGTAACAGAAAATGAAAGGTATTTTGGTTCAACAAAAGGTTTCAAAAGCTATTGATAATTCTTATGGTCTTAATGTTACTGAGGATCAGAAAAAGGATTTGATGAACTTGCTTACACTTTTGTCATATTACATTTTATCAGATCCTGTTTTGCGAAAAGTAGGAAAATTTGATTCTACAGAAAAGTTTTGAAAAAAATTATAAGAGCTTTATTTAATCCAATCCACTCCAAATAAAATTTATCTCCTTGAAAATTTTTTCAGCTTCAACATTGATCCGTCAAGAGATTTGGATGACAATCTTGATGTTTTTAATAAGCTTGTGCAAGATATTATAAATTGTGGTGAAACGGTCCCTGAAATTAACAAAGCTATCGTTTTGTTAAATGTCATTCCTGATTTATATAAGGAAGTCAAGAATGCCATTAAGTATGGGAGGGAGACTCTTACACCTGACATTGTCATAGACTCTTTAAAAAGTAAAGAGAGAGTTGAAGTTCGAGAAAAATGAGAGAAAAAATGGTAAAGTCTATTTTGTGAGAGGTAGACCTCAGTCGGGGGATGAGAGTGGAAGTGGAGGTGGGCAAAACAATGGTAGCAATAGAAAGAGTAGAAGTCATTCTAAGTCACATGGGAGGGCAAAAGGAAAAAAATATTACGGGTGTGGGAAAATAGAACATTTCATTAGTGAGTGTCATAAAGAGAAGAACAAACAGATCAGAGAGAGACAAATGTAGTGACCTCTAGTGATGAATCTGGTGATGTTTACATGCTTTTAAATTCTGAGCCTTGTGAGATTAACCTATCTATGAACTCCCATATACATGAGTGGATTCTTGACTCCGGTGCATCTTTTCATGTCACTTCTAATAAATTTTGGTTTGATCATTTTCATGAAGCTGATCATGGACATGTAGTTGCATGGGGTGGAGTTGCATATAGAATTACTGGTGTTGGTAATGTAACTGTTAAGTTTGATAGTGACTTTGTGCATACATTAAAGGAAGTCAGATATGTTCTGCATATGGGTAGAAATTTGATTTCTATAAGAGAGTTAGAGAGTTAGACTTGGTAATGGCATGGTTAGAATGTGTAAGGGTGCACTTAGAACTTTTAAAGCTACTAGGAGAAATGGCATATATATTACACATGCTGAAGTGATGAGTGGTCTAAATTCCACTATCTCTTCTATTGACACTGATCACACAAAAATGTGACACAATATGTTAGCTCACATTAGTGTTAAGGGACTTGAGTTTCTTAACGACAAGGGTGTGTTTGGTAAGGATCAGGTGTCTGACATCCCATTTTATGATCATTGTGTGCTTGAAAAACATCTTAGGATATCGTTTTTATCTAGCACACACAAGACAAGTAAAGTGTTAGAATGCATTCATACTAATTTGTGGGGTCCCGGGAGCAATCCCATCTTTGGTGGTAACAAATATTTTTTGTCTATTATTGATATTTCTCCAGACGTGTGTGGGTTTATATATTGAAAGATAAAAGCGAAACTTTCATTAAATTTAAAAATTGAAAAGTTCAAGTGGAAAATCAGACAGGTAAAAAGATAAAATATTTGTGTAATGATAATGGTCTTGAATTCTGCAATGCTAACTTTGAAAATTTGTGTAATGAGTGTGGCATTACTAGATATAAAGCTGTGCCTTACACTCCCTAACAGAATGTGGTTGCTGAAAGGATGAATCGTACTTTGCTTGATAAGGTTAGATGTATGATGTTGAGTTCTGGTATGCCTAAATCGTTTTGGGGTGAAGCTTTTATCAGTGCTTGCTATTTGACTAATATGACTCCTTCTATTGTTTTAAATGGTGTTACACCGTATGAAAAATGGTATGGTAAATGTGCTGATTATTCCATACTTAAGACTTTTTGGCTGTGCTGCTTTCTTTCATCAGAGTGGGAGAAAAATAGATCACAAGACTAGGAAATGTATTTTCTTAGGATACCCAGAGGGTGATAAGGGGTATAGGTTATGGGATAGGATCCAAAAGGATGTGAAAATCATCATTAGTCAGGATGTCTTTTTTAATGAGTCAGATATGCCTTGTTTAGAGAGTGAAAAACAGCAAGAAACCATTAGGGAAGAGTCCCTAGTTGAGGTGGAGAAAGTGAGTACCCACATCCCTATCACCTTTAGTGAGGTGGAAAGTGACACACATCAAAATCAGCAGAACATAGATGCAGAAGGTAACGAGGATGTGATAGAAGAAAATCCTGTTGACCAAAATCATTTTGCTAATTATCAATTGGCCAGAGATAGAGAGAGGAGACCATGTAGGGAACCACAAAGACTATCCAACTTCACTATATCCTATGCTAGTTATTAGGAACTAGTTGATAAGGAGCCAACCTTTGTGGAGGCTATAAAGAGTGAGAAGTTCGTAGAATGGTTTAGTACCATGAGAGGAGAGAATCAAATTTGGGATTTAGTTCCTGAACCTGAGGATAAATCTATAGTGGGATGCAAATGGGTTTATAAGGTGAAAAATGGTACTACTAAGAGTGAGCCTGTGAAATACGAGGCTAGGCTAGTAGCCAAGGGTCAGTGGTATAGAATGTTTGATTCACATGTTTTTTATTTTGGTTACAAGAGGAATGAGTTTGATAATTACTTGTATTACCTGCATCACAGCACAAATGATGATTGTGTATTTGTTACTTTATGTGGATGACATGTTATTGGATGGACTTAACATGAGAGTGGTAAACAAGATAAGTGTTAAGTTAAGTAATGAATTTAACATGAAATACCTAGGATATTCTAGAATGTTCCTTGGTATGATTGATAGAGATAGGTCAAATTCATGCTTATTTGTGTATCAAACTCCTTATGTGCTTAAATTTTTGAAGAAATTTGGCATTGTTAATTGCAAACACACTTCTGTGCCTCTTGGTAACCAATTTATCTTGTCTGAGGAACATGATAAGACAAATGAGTTTATGAGTAAAAACTCCTACTCAAATGTTATTGGCTCCGTTATGTACTTGATGGTTTGTACTAGGCCAGTCTTGGCCTTTACTGTTAGTGTTTTAAACAAGTACATGTTTGATCCAGATCCCAAATATTGGGAAGCTTTAAGGTTGTTACTTAGGTATTTGAAAGTTTATAACCTTGCAAATATGGGCACTAAGGTGCTCACAATGGTAAAGTTTAGAAGTTGGCTGACACTTCTAAACTTCGGTAAATGTATGTAAAATTCCAATTTGTTTGGGATCCTTTTTTAACAAATACTAAGCTATTTTTACTTTTGGAGTTTGCAGGTATATTTGGATCAAGGTGGAGGTTTGTTGGAATTTTTGTGATTTCAAATAAACCTGGAGCAGTGATGATTAATAGACCCGTTATATCTTTATAGGCTTTGAACCCATGATTGAAAGATAATTGTATAGTTCACTCCACAAGTATGTCAGTCCAAATTAATGAAGGACTTGTGTGGGTAACTTGGAAGTTTTAATGTACCTTTGGGTCGTTGCTCAGTGGCACAATATATTTGACCCGGTTTAAAGTGGGACGACTAGGTTTATGGTATAATATTATTGAGCTATATATATTTAGGGCATGTTCGGTGTAGATTTTTTTGGGAAAAAATGGGTTTTTTTTGGATATTTTATTGACTTTTCAAACTTTTTGGTAGTGTAAAAGGGTTGAGAAGTCAAGAATTATAGGCAAAAAAAATGGGTGTTTTGGAAAAAAATGGCCACCGAACATGCCCTTAAGGTATAATATATTATGGATTAATATATTATACTATTACCATACCTATATATTACATTATACCATATATAATAAATATTATTACACACACACACACATATATATATATATATATTGGTTGGCAGCCAGAAAAGCACCACCATCAATTATTATACCACACGTAAACAGTGAGCGAAGTCAGCGGCCAAAAACCAGAAAATTCCAGCCATTGTTATTGATATTTTCTTTGTGAAAATTGCAGCCCACTTTCCTCATTATTTTCTTTGGTGAAATCGGTCCTTCTTAGTTTGTCCTTTAACTTGGTGTTACTTTGTGGAGTTGGATAGTATTAATCTGAGCCCTGTTGATTGTTCTTGCAAGTAAACAAAGATCCGGTGAGTTATTTTCCCCAACACCGTTAAAAGATTACCTGTTAAAGTTTGTCTAACCCATTTATACAAATGTCTACTAAAATGAGGCATAGCAAGAATTGAACTAACATTGTGCTCTAACGAGCACTCTCTTTCACAAGCTCAATTTGAAGGACCTACTTGCATATATGTAGGAGTGAGCATTTTAATCGAAAATGAATCTTTAGAATAAAATCGGTGGTTCCGGTCCAGTTCAAAAAAAAAAAATTATGAATTGAAACCAAGAATCGACCGAGTTCGAATCGATTCTTGGTTCTTGAACTGAAACCATGGGTATTCGACTTTAGAACTGAATTTGTCATTTTTGTAAATTTTTTATTTTTTATAATTTATTCACAATGACCAAATGATACAATCCAACTCTACTGTACCAAATACAAGAGTTAAACTGTCCAAGACCTAAACCAAAAGCTCAAAACCCCTAAACCAAAACTCAATTTACCCAATTCCAAATACTTAAATCTCAAATTCTTATTTGCTATTTGCCTATATACACAATACAATTACTGTTGATTATCTCGCTCATCTCTCTTTTGCTCAACAGAGATATCGAAGGCGAAGCTCTTCTATAATCGAAACGAATCCTCAATTTGAAAGATAATTTCTCTTTTTCTAACCCTAATTTATGAATTTGCAACTTTAGTGTCTATTCTTCTAGTTAATGTTTATATATTTCAGAAGTTTTAATATCTAACATATTTTAATGTTAACAAGTTTGCAAATTTTAATTTTTTAAAAATATATTATCAACTCACTATTTAAAAAAAAATTATTATTGGTAGAATTGAACCTGAATCGGAATTGGAACCGATGGTTTCGATTCGAGTTTGGTTCAAATAATTACGTAGACGTGAATGATTCCATTTACAAAATATCCGAAGTGTGACGGTTGGTTTCAGATATTGAAATACTCGAACTGTTCCACCCGACGCTTAAAGTTACGTATATGTCTAATCATTTATCAGAGTGCAAAATTCTAATTTGAGCAAGTACCTTTCTAAAAAAAAGAGTATAGGTTGAAGTGGTGACTTGGTCAAAGCGAGAATGTGCAAGTGTCAAATTTAGTGCGCTGTTAAAATAGTTGTTTCAATCAAACGTTACATCTAGCTAAGGAATAGTTTAGTACAACACCTAATAAGGAATGAGTAAAGTAAAGCTAAAGAAGGTCATACTCGTGGTAAAACCATGAAAAAATAAGGTATATATGAGGGAATGAAAATGAAAGATGTCATGTGTTGTCTCTTTTATTTGCAAGCAATTGATTTGTTGGGGACATTTTGTCTGATTTCCATGTTTTCAAGGAGGCCTAGCTTGACACTATAATAAGTAAAGTAAAATTAATTTATGAAACTATTTCTTTTTAATTTCTTCTTTGATGAATATTTTTTTTATTAATTTTTTTTCTTTTAATAAATCTTATTATCGAAGTCTAAATATTTTTATTGAAACTAAAAGTGCTAATGAGCAAAATGCTTTAGTGGTGAATAGAACGGTCAATAAAAGTCAAGTTGGTGTTGGTTAGTCCTCCATTTCCAACTGAAGGTGGGTCGGAGTTGCCACAAAAGAACTTAGATGCAATACTCGTATTGGAAAAAAGCAAAAGATTCATGTATTAACATGCTAAGACACTAATAATCCTGATATTGTAAAATGTAAATAATTGTTTATTTTACATCATTATGCCTAACTAATCAAGACGTTGAGAAACTTAGATAACTAATCCCCTATAACATGTCAATCTTTAAGAAAGTTGTGCCTCACGACCTGACTATTCTACTCCTACTCATGTCGTCTAGCAAAATTAATTACCAATAAGTTGTATGTACTATATCTATGTACAAGTATTTGTCATGACATTCTACCCGGAGTTTTATAATTGTGCTTATGACAAATTTGTTGAACATGTAGGTACAAGGCTGACATAAAAATCTAGTGCACGAATGTGATGACCCTAGGCAATCGGCTGTGACATCCAACTCCAGTTGACCTAAAGAGGCCTAGCTTGATTGGACTCAACAAAAAAAATTTCACAAATCAAAATTTTATTAATAATCACCAAATAAAACTTAGGAAACATTTATTAGTAGCATGGGTGGGGTGGGGGGGGGGGGGGGGGGAAGTAGTGGAAAAGAAAATATACCATTCAAAAACCCTAGTACACAGAGCAGTAAATATGTACATAATTTGCTGGTTAAATGTTCATTGTACTTGCTATACTGTGGAATGACTGAGAAAATCAGACACAAAGAGTACTTATTTGTCTGTGTTGATCAAAAAAAGAAGCATCAATTATGATATCTTTAATTACTTATTTGTACTTCTGGATTTTAACTCATTATGGTAATTGACAATACCAATGGGCCCATGCACACTGTTGTTATGTATCGTATTGGATCAGCAACCTTCACCTTCAAAGCTTGTGTGGCTTCGTTTTTACTTCTTTGTTTGTTCTTTTTTCCTTTTCTATCGGAGAGATCGAGAGTGTTAAGTGAGGTGTGGCAGCTCGATAGCCACAAGGTTAATTAATGTTGTTACCACCCAAATTTGTTATAATCCCCACGCCAGTAGGAGGGCTACGCGAAGGTCTTTTGGTACTTCGTCTCCATCACACATTGCGGCCTAGACCCTTGCCACATAAGAACCTGTCAAGCGAAGTTCATAAAGGGCCTCGACACGACGACACCTATGATGGGTCCGGGTCCCTTGTCGATCGCCTTCCATCAAAGCAATCCGATATTTTTACAAATTGATAAAGTGATAATTTCGAAAAAGATCAGATTTGATTTTAATATCATGCAAACTCCCACAAAAAAACCCAATATAAAATCTTAAGGATTGGACAACGTGATATTAAAAATCTACTCAGATAAGGATAAAAATCCAGGAGATTGCATTGACACCCAATTACCTCTTATCCCATAAAGAAGGAGAATGCGATCAGATATTTAATTGATTGCTTACTTGCACATGTTTGCCACTACTTAAATTATAATTTCAGCTGATCAAACATATTTTTTATCTACACATTTCATAGGACACACAACTTACAACTTACTTTTTATCCACACATTCACCCACAACTTATAATATAAACACTTAAAATATAATTTCAGCACTAAGATCTCTCGTTATTCTAAGGTACTAATTGTTCTATACTCAAAAAACTCTGCAAAACTCTCTGCTTGCTTGTCTCGCCCACACCCAAACACTCTCCCCTTATATTTTGATTATGTCAGTTGACTTGATCGTCGAAGTACCAACAATTGCCGACCCTTTTTTCCCGTGATCTTGTGTCTAACGGTTGTCCAAATGTGTAGGTAACATATAAGCTGTCAGATGATTGACTTGAGATTTGTTGACACATGGATATTGCAGATTTCGAGGTCAAAAAATGTGTTGTACTTGTTAAGTTAGGCGCGTGCAACTCAATCCAAGTTTACACTTCTATTAGCTTCGACTTTACTTAAATTATAATTTAAGTTGGTCATATTATTAAAATATATTTTTTATCCACACATTTCGTATGATCTACAACTTACTATCTACTTATTATTTAAACATTCTATATGACCCACAACTTATAAGTACTTAATAATTTTAACATCGCCAAATATGCACTTAGTATGTGTGCATGTTATTATTTTGAGTAATGCTACTTGTACATTCACATTTACACACACATTTATACTTGTTTATGTGGCAAAATAAAATAATGGAAAGAAAATTTAAAATAATTATTGGATAAATGTTTCACTCCTAAATCCTAATGCCACATAAATAAATGTAAGTGTGAGTGTATAAGTAGTAATACTCTATTATTTTTATTCACAATCATGAAAATTGAAAAAAAAAAACATATCTCGTAATTGTCTCTTCTTTAGTCTTTTTTTTAACTCACCGTATTAAACACTTCGTCAAAATTTATACATAGACATTAAGCATTATGAATTATACAAGTCAAGATCTCTTTGTGTTCATGTAGCATGCTCAATATGACATTATGTAGGCAAGGGGAATTATTGGCGCTTTTATCTTTTTGACCATGCATCATCATATTAGGTTGAATTGTGATTTTCCAAAAGCACGACTTTGTCTATGTATGAATTATGATAATATATACTTTGCATTGTGATAATTATATTCATTGAATCAATAATCTTTAATAATTAATTAAAGTTTTGAAGATTAATAAATCTATTTCACATACTTAAGTTTTAAAAAAATATATTAATAATATCGTCCAAGAGATTCTACCTCGATGTTTCAGGTCCTACAGTCAGTACTATCACGTCAGCTATGTGTGCACACACGAAATAGATCAAAATAGCCCAAGAAACTGAAGGCCACCCATGACTGAAATCAAGAGCATGCCTTGGAGAGCAATTGTTGATATCCAATTCGACTTGTTACATCAACTAAGTAATTCTTCACCGGTGCTATAAGAGCAAGTCGGATGTCATTCTCATCTAGGTCTTACACCAGGTCGGACCTCATTTCCAGGCGGGTCTTAATCCAGGTCGGACCTTATCTTAAGGCGAACCTTATTTCAGGTCCGACCTTATTCCCATCTCTTACGGTTAAGCTCATTGCGATTGGAGAAGAAGGAAGTCTCGCTGAATAAACAGAGAATTGTTGTCAATGTCCGCACCTAAATTTGTTGATCCAGAAAGACCAAGGATAGAAGCTACTACTTCCCAATAGGCCAGAGGGTAGAACAAGAGGAGGGCCTGACAAATCATACCACGGCGGTACGTCACTAGTATGTCACGTCTTCTCACGTGTCAGACGTCAGAACAAACGCCCATCACAGAGATGTCACTTCACATTGAATTTCCATAAATGAGATGTCTTGTAAACATTAAATACCTAACTTGACATTTAATTTATGTAATCATCACATATTTTTCTATAAATATGAAACATAAATGTCCAACAATTCGGACATTCAACTGCTTAATAAAAGCACTCTTACAAAGATTATACAATTAGGTCTTTCTACATATACTTACCTATTTGCTGCTCATTACGGTCATAGTCGACCTCAACACTTACCTTTAAGTTGGCTTGGACTTAATACAAACTATTTTCCAACGTCAACAAATATTATTGAGAAAAATCTTTTTTTATTATTGTGAGGATTTTAACATATTATAGTACATCTATTTATATATTAAATTACATAATTAATTTGCATTATCTCTTGATAAACTATATAGAAAATATTTCGTAATTCATACATGTATGGAAATATATGACGACTTTATGTTATTAGATTGAATAATGTTATTCATAGTCGTTCACTAACGATAGTCAGTCTACGTGTTATTACCAAGGTTCTAAAATGCGTAATGTGTGACGACGCGGCGAGGTGAAGCATAAAAAATTATAGGCCTAAGCGCGCCTATATATGCGAAGTGAAGCCTAGGCGTCAAAATACGTTTTCAAATTTTAATTTTTTTTAATGCTCAATTTTTAAATTTTAACAACATAGTCTAGAATATACTGATTTAGATTACAAAATTACATGTCTAGCTTTCAAAAAACTAATAAAAAATACACGAATTTTCAAAATTAGATGCACCCTATACAATGAAGAAAAATTGTATTTATATTAAAGCACATATTATGGTTGAACATATCATATTCAATGTAGTTCAAAATCAAAATTGTAAGACTAATTTTAATATTATAGCCTACAATTAGATTACAAAATAACAACCCAGCATAATAGTTTTCAAAAGTTAGTAAATTTCAACTACTACAAACATAAACACAAATTACTCAATAATTTTCTACAATTTGATTAAGTATCAACATAGCTTAACTTTTGTCTAACTCTTTATCGAATTTTAAGTCAAGCTCTTCTTCTTCATCTAACTCATCTTCCATGCTATCCAATATAAAATCATTTTCGTTGAGCTCCCTTATTTCATTTTGAGTATTTCTAGCACCTTTTATAGATTTAAAAAAGGTTTATTTTGACCAATCTGAAAATAAATTAAAAAAGAAGCTTGTTTGCTTTAATGCATGTTATGCGCAATTATTCGCACATATTCTCGCCTAAATGCATTTATTCTCGCATATTCTTGTCTATTCGTGCCTAGGTAGTCAACAAAAAGAGTTGACTGCATTTTTACACGCATAACCTTAATGCGACGCGTTTTGCAAACACATCGAGCTTTTCGTCTAGGCGCGCCTTTTAGAACACTAGTTATTACTCTAATTTACTCTAATTAAGTAATATCACTTAAATTCATTATTAGTTATAAGCAACTGTAAATAGCACTATTCTATTACATTACATACATTTTCCTTGAGATCATAATAGAATAAAATGGGTTGGCCGGACACAATTCTAATTCGGCCCGTTTCCCAATCCTAATCAGGTTGACTGCCTAATTAGGGACGGCAAAGGCCCATAGACTCTATGGCCAGTGCCTACTCCCAATTCTACCTACGAGTCGGCCCATTACGGGTTCCTTTAAAAATCCTAATAAATAAAAAAATAATATAGAATGTGTTATGAAATTGGAGGAAGAAGAGAGAGAATATAAGAGATCTGAAAGAAATTGTCTATTTTCATTATGACTATGGACCTATATTTATAGGATTCCAAAGTAGGTTACAAAAAGATTTGGATACAATCAAACAAACTTATCTAAATATCTTGATAAGACTAAGTATCTTAATAAGTCTAAATAGTCATCAATAATTATCTCATAATTTTACAACACTCCCCTTTGATGACTATTTCTACAAAAAGCTGTCTCGCTAAAAACTTTGTTTGATAAAAACCCATGGGACAAAATATCAAGCGAAAAGAAAAAAAAGTCTGATAATTGTTAAAGTTTTGGAGTATTAAGAAAATCTTTGCGCCTCATTAAAACTTTGTCGGAAAAATCGATGGGACAAAACTTGGACTAAGGAAAAAGAGTACAATTACTCTCCTAATATTAATCATTGAAGATCTTTGAGTCGGCGCATCCCAATCTCGTGCACCAATTTCTTGAATGTGGATGTCGGCAATGCTTTTGTGAATAAGTCGACCAAATTGTCACTTGGCGAATTTGTTGAACATCGATGTCACCATTCTTACGAAGCTCGTGTGTATAGAAGAATTTTGGAGAAATATGCTTTGTCATGTCCCCTTTGATGTAGCCTCCTTTGAGTTGTGCAATACAAAATTGCATTGTCTTCATACAATATTGTTGGACTATCCTTTGTTGAAGGTAATCCGCATGATGCTTGGATATGATGTGTCATGTTTCTCAACCATGCACATTCTCGACTTGCTTAAATGCATTGCAATAATTTCAGAATGATTTGAAGATGTTGCTGTCAATGTTTGCTTCACAGATCTCCATGATATAGCTGTTCCTCCACGTGTAAACACATATCCTGTTTGTGATTTAGCTTTATGTGGATCAGAGAGATAACCCGCATCTGCATATCCACTAAAGATGATCCTAATTTTTTGTGAATAAAATAATCCCATGTCAACGGTACCTTTTAGGTAACGAAGAATGTGTTTAACACCATTCCAATGTCTTTGAGTGGGTGCGAGCTATATCTTGCAAGGAGATTTCTGAGAAAAAAGCTATGTCGGTCGAGTACAATTTGCAAGATACATTAATGCACCAATTGCACTTAAGTATGGTACTTCAGGTCCAATAGTTATTTCCCCATCTTCAAGTGGGCGAAATGGATCTTTTTCACTTCAAGTGATCGAGCGACCATAGGCGATGTCAATGGATGTGCTTTATCCATATAAAATCGTTTAAGACTTTTCTGTATAAGAAGATTGATGAACAAATAATCCTTACGGAAAATGTTCAATTTGTAATCCAAGAGCGAATTTGGTTTTCCCAAATCTTTCATCTCAAATTCATTTTTAAATAATTTGCGGTTTTGTTGAGCTCTTGAGGAGTTCCTATAAGGTTTAAATCATCAACATAAAGCGCCACAATTGCAAATCAATATTTGTTTTCTTTATGAAAACACAAGGACATACATCGTCGTTTTTATAACCTTCTTTCAACAAATATTAAGCTAAGGCGATTATACCACATTCGTCCAGTTGTTTTAATCCATACAATGATCTTTGCAATTTAATTGAGAACATTGTTACGGGGAATGAATCATTTGCTTCGGCACTTTAAATCCTTGAGGATTTTCATGTGTATGTCACTATCAAGTGAACCATATAGATATCTGATTACTACATCCATGAGGCGCATATCGAGCCTTTTGTGACACGATCAAACTTATTAAAAATCTAAATGTGATGGTGTCCATTACGGAGAATATGTTTCCTCATAATCAATCCCGGTCTTTGTGAGAAGCCTTGGGCTCTGAGTCGGACTTTGTATCTTGTAATTTCATTGTTTTCATTCATTTTCTTTACAAAGACCCATTTGTATCCTCTGAGGGATTATATTTTTAGGGGTTTGAACTACAGGTCCAAACACTTTTCGTTTTCTAAGGAATTCAACTCCTTTGTATAGCTTCTTTCCATTTTGGCCAATCATTTCTATTTTGACAATCTTTAATAGATTGTGGTTCGGGATCCTCATTTTGTATGATATCTAGTGCCACATTAAAAGCGAAGATATTGTCCACGACAATATTATTTCGTTCCCATAATTTATGAGATAATAAATAATTTATTGAAATCTCATTGTTTTCGGACACTTGTGGTTCTTCAAGAATCACATTATCGATGTTTGATTGATCAATCGTTTCTACCATTTTTTCATTAAAAGTTTTTAGTTGGGTTTTCTCTTGTACCTTTTTCTTTTGAGTCTGAGTCTTTAGCACCAAAGCTGTGAAACCACGCTTACGGCGTATTTGAGATTCATTTGCTATGGCGGATTGTCCTCTGGGACATCAATTTTTGCGAGGAGTATTTTACTGTTTGGAATATATGACTTTGTCACTTTCCTTGTATCAACGAATACATCGGTAATTGGTTTGCAACTATTTGCAAGTGAATGATTTTCTTAACTTCTTGCTCACATTGATTCTGCGGGGATCAAAATGAGATAGAGTGTTTTCATTCAAGAAATTTTATCTTGTTTTTCGGGATGCGGTTTTCCCCTCCCAAAGTTGGGAAATTCATTTCATCAAAATGACAATCAGTAAAGCGTGCGATAAATAAATCACCCGTTAAAGGTTCAAGATACCTAATAATGGATGGTGAGTCAAACCCAACATAAATTCCAAGTCTTCGTTGGGGACCCATCTTTGTACGTTGTGGGGGTGAAATTGGGACTTGGACAGCACAACCAAAAACTCGTAGATGAGAAATATTGGGTTCGTGACCAAATGCAAGTTGTAAAGGTGAGTATTCATGATAAGCAGTTGGTCTTATACGAACTAATAATGCAGCATGTAATATAGCATGACCCCAAACATATGTTGGGAGTTTTGTTTTCATAAGTAAAGGCCTAGCAATCAATTGAAGGCGTTTGATAAGCGACTACGCTAAACCATTTTGTGTATGGACATGAGCAATGAATGTTCAACGACAATCCTGATTGACATACAATAATCATTGAATGTTTGTGATCTAAATTCACCAGCATTATCAAGACGGATTGTCTTGATTGAGTAATCGAAGAATTGAGCTCGTAGTTTTATAATTTGAGCAAGTAGTCTAGCAAAAGCTACATTTCTAGTAGAAAGTAAGCAGACATGTGACCATCTAGTAGAAGAATCAATTAATACCATAAAATAACGAAATGGTCCACATGGTGGGTGTATCGGCCCACATATATCTCCATGAATTCTTTCTAATAAAGTTGGAGATTCAACACGAACCTTTGTAATAGAAGGTCTAATGACTAACTTGCCTTGTGAACAAGCAGCACATGGATAATCATTAGGTAAAAGAATCTTCTGGTTCTTTAGAGGATGTCCATGTGAGTTATTAATTATTCGGCGCATCATTATTGCTCTTGGGTGTCCAAGTCGATCATGCCAAAGCATAAAACTTTTTGGTTCAACGAACTTCGAGTTCGTGACATTGTTTGATTCAAATGTTTTTATGAATGTATAATACATGCCGGATAGGAATGCCATGTGAGTTTTCTTTTATCTTTTACGGCGGATACAAAAGAAATTATGCAAATATATTCATAATTATTTTCTTGCATCGTCTCAATGTGGTATCCATTCTTTGGGATATCTTTAAAACTAAGCAAATTTCTTACGGACTTGCTAGAATAAAGTGCATCATTTATATGCAATTTCGTATTATTTGGTAAGATAATACTAGCTCTTCGGAGCCTTCAACGATATTTGATGTACGGATATCGTATTAACATTATTTTCTACTAATGTTAAGTCCAAAAATATTTTTATCTTGAAGAATTGTATGAGTAGTTGCACTATCATTAAATGAGATATCTTGGCAATTCATCATGAATCTATAAACATGATCAAATAGATAATTTTAAAAATGAGTTTAAAACTAAAAAAAATTAAACATAAAGAAACATTCAATCAACTAAGAACTAGTTTAACAACATAAAATTTCAAACTTTAAAGGAACCTATTTCAAACTAAAATTTTGAATCAAAGTAAATACTACTATATCGAAAGTAAACTAGTCTATTTTTCTATCACACCTCTCCCGATCAAATGATTGA
This sequence comes from Forsythia suspensa, assembly GCA_023638005.1. Taxonomy (NCBI): domain Eukaryota; kingdom Viridiplantae; phylum Streptophyta; class Magnoliopsida; order Lamiales; family Oleaceae; genus Forsythia; species Forsythia suspensa. The sequence continues at coordinate 36,348,994 of CM042666.1, forward strand.
TATTTCCACTTTGATCGACAAAAAAAATCGAGAGACATCTAGATGAGTCACATCAATTGGATCATCACAGTCAGCAAAATTTGTCTCCACTTTTTCTTTTCCTTTGATTGATCTTTGGTAGAGATCCACAAGATGTTTTGCCGTACGACAGGTACGTGACCAATGTCCTTTCATTCCACATCTAAAGCAATTTTCTTCGTGCTCCTTTTTGGACGAGTTATTTTCATTTATTTTTTGCTTTTTATAGCTGTCACCTTGTGGTTGATAATGTCCATTTTTTCGTCCAAATCCACGTCCTCGTCCTCGCCCGTCCATTTTCGTGTCGCGTTTGCGTCCACGTCGCGTCGCGTCCATGGCTTGATATTGCATTTGCTTGAGCAATGCGGTACCATTGCTTGAGCAATCTTTGTGGAACCGGTTGGGCGTAGCCCATGATTTTCATCAATAGTTCATTATTTTGTTCGACAACTAGCGAGGCGGGATATGAGTTACGGTATTTTTAAAACCACGCTCACGATATTCTTTGTTGAAGGATCACATTGGAGCGCATGGAAAGTGGAGAAAGTCTTTTCAACATATCTTCATCGATTTTTTTCTCCACACGAGTTAGTTTTGAAGTTATTACGAATAGTTGAATTGTACTCACTAAGCTTGTTTTAAAGTCCTGCGACGTGGTGCATCCATTCATCTCGGGCTTTGGGAGGACTATAGTCCTCGATGGTCAAACCTTTCGATCAAGTTTTTCCAAAGTATTTTGGATCTTTTACGATAAGGTACTCAATTTTCAATCCATCGTGGAGATGGTGGCGAAGGAAAATGAGTGCTTTTTGCGATCGATCTGCGAGGATGCTACGTTTCCTTCTTTTATTGTCTCTCCAAGACCCTTTGAGATAAGATGAATCTCGGCATCGAGGATCCATGACAAATAGTTTTGCGGATAGATCAAGTGCAACAAACTCAAGTTTTGTGATATTAGCCATTTGAGTAACTACACAATGAACAAGAAAATATAATTAATTTTCTATTAGACATTGTATAATCATATAATTCACACTAATCAATGTCAACATAACATGATTTATATACTTTTCTTCAGGAATAAGTATTAGTTGATTAATTACTCATTTATATCACAATTTAATTATGTGATATGATATATTCTTCAAGACATGTGCTTCTTCTAGAACACAATAAAATATTATTTCGAATCTTGCTCAATATTCTTACGGAATATAAAAAGTATAACGTCATATTTTCATAAAAATTATAAGTCATAAAAATTAATATTCTTCTAGAATATTTAAATTGTAACGTTATGCTCTTCAAAAGCGACTAATATTTTGTCGAGAATATTATAACGTTGTGCTTCTTCGAGGAGCAACAACAAATCATTATTCGAAGTAAATATTTGCTCTTGAGAGCAATATTATAATATTCTTATAGAATATTATATCTTATAAAATCGAGGCTCTTGAGGAGCAATTAATATTCTCTTGGAATATTAATATATAATATAAATATTTGCTTATTATAAAGCAACAAAAAAATATTCTTCTAGAATACTTATATATTAGATTGTGACATGACATCATATGTTACATCAAAATATTAACGTTGTGTTTCTTCAAGAACAACAACATATCATTATGAATATATGCTCTTCAGGAGCAATAATATGATATATATCAATTTAAAATTTATACAGGAATATCAAAAAGAATAATTATTCAAGTTAAAGATGAGAAGAGTAATCACAACAATAATAAATTAATGCGATTTATGATATTATTTTAGGGTAAAGGAAATTTACAAATCGACTTTAATGCAATTATATGTTCAACATAAATTTATTGGTTAACAAATCTAAATGTATTTTAATTATTTTAATGCGATAATATCGCAATAAAATACACTAATATATGAATTTTCACGTATAATATAAAAATCACGTATAATAATAAACACGATAATCATAATACTTAATTGTTCATATATATATATACACACCTTATATTCTCATGGGAAAACGTGATATTTCATGCACATTTTTTCAACATGGAATTGGAGGGTGTGAATTTGCAAACATGGATTTGGATGATATAAATTTAAAGAATAAATTTACCCTTGCGTGCATACACTGCTACTTTGGGAAAATGGAATTTGGGTTCTTGAAAGTGCAAAATCACGTCTTTGCCGTAATGTTTTGTTTCCTCTCACTTTTTTTTTTGAATAGAAAATAATATCTATTTGCTAATTTATTGGTTAGAATTTCGTCTTTGATAACGTGTTATGAAATTGGAGGAAGAAGAAGAGAGAGAATATAAGAGATACGAAAGAAATTGTCTATTTTCATTATGACTATGGACCTATATTTATAGGATTCCAAAGTAGGTTACAAAAGAGATTTGGATACAATCAAACAAGAACTTATCTAAATATCTTGATAAGACTAAGTATCACGATAAATCTAAATAGTCATCAATAATTATCTCATAATTTTACAACAGAATGATTAATAAATAAAACACATTTTCATAAAATAATAAAATAAAATAAAAAACACTTCTTTTGTTAAAAATAAAACGTCAATGTGTACAAGAGCTTAAAATATAAAAATACTCCTTCATATTATTAAGAAATAATAACTCAGGACGTATCTAACCTTTTGAAATGAAAATTTTAAAATGGAGTATGAAAACTCTCCAACCCTGCGTCATATTTTTGTGCCAATTTGGTGTTGTAAACAGTGTAACGCCATATATAGTGCAGCACTGTTCATTTAAAGATGAAAATGGTGTGAAATTTAATTCTAATTTGTCCTCCTATTATACTACAAAAATTTATTTTTCCCTTTGTATCCTTGTTTTATATCATTTTATTATTTATTTTAGTAATATCAAGTGATTTATGTTTATTTTAATTTGATTATTATTTTTATTAACACTATAAATTGTATTATGAGTAATAAATAACAACTACTGAATGAGTATCGTGCCTTTTTATTTTATTTTATTTTTTAATGAATGTAATAATTTCTGTGAATAAATGTATTTTAAAATTTATACATTTAATATAAATACACTATATAATTAAATAATATTTGAAATAAATTATTATTGAGAATTAAAAATATAAATATATGTGAATATACAATATTTATTTGGTGCAAAATTTGAAGTAATGTGTTAGAGATGATATATAGATTTGATATGAAAATTGTACTATTTAAGTGTAAAAATTGTACCAATTTAAAAATATAGGTTGAATATCGCCTCAGTGTTCTTTTATATTATGTAGGTTTTTATTGCATCGTTCAAGTAAGCAGATTAATCTGCACGTGAGACATGAATTCTGCTATTGTTCACTGTCATATTTTCCACAAGAATGGCTGAATTTAATGGTGGTGTTATTATTACCAACTAGTATATCACTTATTTTTTATGATAGTTATTTTAAAATATTCTAAGAGTATATTGTTTATTTATTACATTTAAATAGAAAACAAAATCATATAAATAATATTTGATTACTCATTGATATTGAAAAAAAAAAAACAATATAGTTAATCCAGATTTTGAAACACCTCTTTGAAAATCACGTTTGTGGTCGAACTAAGGTGGACTTTGAATCGTATGAATTTATTTTTTAAATTATCATATATAGTTTATTAGTTTAATTGACTTATTATTTTTAATCAATAAATCAGATCATTTGATAATATAACACAATTATATATTTTTCGTGTATTGATTTTTTTTTTTTTAAAACGCAACCTATTTAAACCCACTATGGGAAGCATAAAAAATTTGTAGGGAAAATAAATCTATTTTTGGAAAACTATTGCATTATTGCTAATAGTTCTCGTGCATTGATGTTTCATTTTTTTTGAAAACATAATTTATTTAAATTCCTCAATTGGTATAAATTAAAAAATCTGAAAAGTTGCTGCATTTATCATATATAATATTAAATATTACAATTTATTTTTTGCAAGAAAATAGAAAAAATAAATAAATAAACAATCTATGTATAAAACCCATTAAAGAATCTGAAAAGTTTTTGCATTTATCATATATAATATTAATTGTTATACTTTTAAGTTTTTGCAAGAAAAACAAAAAAAATAAAATAAACAATCAATATGTGAAACCAATTAAAGAAAACAAACTTTTATGCAGCATTTATGGCGGAACTTACCAAATCTGGAAAGAAAAAATGGCGGAAAAATGTGTGTGTGAAATTTTTCGACCAAGACATACATTTTTTATATAGATAGATAGATAATATTAAATGTTACAATTCATTTTTGCAAGAAAATAGAAAAAAATAAATAAATAAACAATCAATGTGTAAAAAATCTATTAAAGAATCGAAAAGTTTTTGCATTTATCGTATATAATATTAAATGTTACACTTCCTTTTTTGCAAGAAAAAAAAAATAAAATAAAATAAACAATCAAAGTGTGAAACCAATTAAAGAAAACAAACTCCTATGCGGCATTTATGACGTAACTTACCAATCAATATCTGAAACTAATTAAAGAAAACAAACTTTTATGCTGTATTTATGGCAGTACTTACCAAATGTGAAAAGAAAAAATGGAGGAAAATGTGTGCGTGAAATTTTTACTGACATTGCTTTTTTTTTTATATATATATATATATATATATATATATATATATATATAAATGTTACAATTCAAAAAAATAAAAAAATAAAAAAATAAACAATCAATGTGTAAAACTCATTAAATAATCTGAATTTTTTTTTCAATTATCGTATATAATATTAAATGTTACACTTCGTTTTTTACAAGAAAAAGAAAAAAAGAAAATAAACAATCAATGTATGGAACCATTTAAACAAAACAAATTCCTATGCAGCATTTATGACGGAACTTACCAAATCAGTGTGAAACCAATTAAAGAAAACAAAATTTTATGCAGTATTTATGGCGGAACTTACCAAATCAGGAGAGAAAAAATGAGCGGAAAATGTGTGCGTGAAATTTTTGACGGCACTTCTATATATATATATATATATTCATCTTCCATTTTAAAATTATAAAGTCATTTGTAAATTAAAAATAATGCAGATAGCTATAAAAATGTTGAATTACAAAAACTTTTAATTAGTTCATGTTAATTTATGCTCAGATGGGTGGGATGTATGTAACTATACAATTTGATCACTCATGAAACTTGTCAACAAGTTTGAATTTTCACATCTTGTTCGTGTCCAACTTTCACTATTAGTATTCTTGATTCACAACATTTTAGCACAATAATGTTGAGAATGTGCGAACAAAGTCCCATATAGATTAGATATGGGATAAGTGATGGGTTTATAAGGGATTTGACTACTCCACCTAATAGATTAGCCTTTTAGGATAGAACATCAATTCTTTACAATGTGGTATCAAAGTTAGACCCCAAATTTAGCCATGTGAATGTACAAGACAAATACCCAGTTGTAGCCGAACAAAGGTGGCGGGCCTTAAGTTGCATCGCGATAGACGAAAAAATTTATAGTTGGCTCTTAAGGCGGTTGTGCTTACGTAAAGCGATGGCCCTGACACAGTGGAAGAGCTGGGCCTTGAGGAAGAAAGATGGATAGACTATCACTTTAAAAGGGGCCGAGAAGACATGGTACTTCGTTCGAAGAGGAGATTGTTGAGAATGTGCGAACAAAGCCCCCACATCGGTTAGACATGAGATAAATGATAGACATATAAGGGATTGAACTACTTCATCTAATGAGTTGATCTTTTCGGATGGAATCTCAATTCTCTAAAAATGTATAGGGTTTAAAATTGCAAATACACATCTAGAAATAGAGAAACATCTATCTATACACTTTGATTAGTTATGGAATTTGTCAATGAGCTGAATTTTCACATCATTTCTGTCCAACTTAGACTGCCAATATTCTTGACCCTGCTTGCGCTTCCTATTCCCACATCCACTTTTCCGTCCAACTTTCTACCAATATTCTTGACTCCCACTTGTACTTCCGATTTCGACATCCACTTCCTGACCCTACTTCAACTTCTTATTTCCTCTAACTACTACACATTGATTTCATTTCGTGTTCTCGCCACTTCTGTTTGAGTCACGATCGCAAATCTCATATTCATTATAATACTTGAGCTTACCCAATCTAATACAAGCTCATTGATTCTGAAAGTTTGAAAACAAATTTGAAAAGACACAAAAAACTGTTCAATAATCTACTATTTTAGCCTACCCTAGTGGGTATTGTTTAAACAATTCAATCTTACCTTAACAAGAAGTTCTGGAAATAAATTTTTAGAAGGGATAATTGCATCAAATGTCTCTAACGTTTCAAAATCGTTAGGGATATGCCCTTAACCTAAAATAATAGCACCAAATGTCTCCAACGTATGAAAAAATAGGCATCATAGGTCCTATTGACAGCTTCCATCTATTTTCTCCGTTAAAACCAAAATTTAAAATGCACGCACTATATATCCCCAAAAAATGCGAGTGAGAATGGTTAGTTTTCTATGGTCCGATGCTCATTCTCTCTCTACCATTTCTTGTCAATCTATTCTCGTCTTCTCTCAGAAAGTCTGAAAACCCTCCATATGGCACAACACATCTGCCACCTGTTGGATTCCACAGGGATGGCGATTCTTGTCCCCAATCAATTCCTCTCTTTGCCCGCCTGATTCCAATGCAAAGATCCCATTTTCCGCCCTCAGGAACACAATTGAATCCCTTGCCACGAGCTTCTTGTGGTTCACAAAAGTACTCCATCCCGTTGTCAACAGATGGCGCCTTGGCGTTCCTCTGTAAATGTGCATGAATTTACAAGTCTCTCCATGAACATCATTTGCCAAAATGGTTTGAACATGAGGGATAAAATGCAATTTCTTTAGAATCTAGTTTATCACACTTCAAACAACAATAGCTGTCACAAAATTAAAAGGTAGTTTTCTTATGCACAATAACAAATCAATGCAGAAACACAACCAAACAAAAGAAATCACAAACAACAATAAATTGACCCAAAAGAATTTCAATTTCTTACCTATCTTTATCTTCACTTGCCAAACAAATCTATATGCACAAACATCATAATACTCCAAAATAATTCAAAGTTGAAACACCTACATATATTAAATCTTTATTCTTCACAAAATAAGTTCTTAAAATCCTACCCAATTTTGAAAAGAAAAAACTCAATCAAAATCTTCTTGTTCTCCTCGTTTAATTCAGCAAAAAAAACTCCATAAAATCTTACTTTTTTCAGTCAAAATCGAAAACCCTTCACTGTAAAATTATTTGTCTCTTACTCCTTAACAGAAACACTCAACTTTACAACCTCTCCATCTATCTTCAACAGCCCAGAAAAAAAAACCCACAAAATTAACCTATAACAAACAAGAAAACTAGATATTTAGAAAGAAAAGTAACAAGAAATGAACAGCTGATCATAAGAAACACAAAAGCCATAGAAAACCACGAACTGACGAAAAACTCGTTGATTTTCTTCAAGAGTACATATTTACACTCAACTCCATTCACACATATAATCTCTCTCCTCTCTCTCTACCCAACTCCCTATACATATGTCTTGGTAGGTATATGTGAAAGTATGTAGGTATATGTGAAGTCCCAAGTCCTCACAAGTACGCATAGTATTTCAAGAATACATATTTACACTCAACTCCATTCACACATATAATCTCTCTCTTCTCTCTCTACCCAACTCCCTATACATATGTCTTGGTAGGTATATGTGAAAGTATGTAGGTGAAGTCCTCGCAAGTACGCATAGTATTTACACTCGCATTTTTTTAAGATATATAGCGCGTGCATTCCAAATGTTGGTTTTAACGGAGAAAATGGATGGAAACTGTCAATAGGGATCTATAATGCCTATTTCTTCATACGTTTGGGGTGTTTGGTGCTATTATTTTAGGTTAGGGGCATATCTCTAACGATTTTAAAACGTTGGAGACCTTTGATGCAATTATTCCTTTTTAGAATTAAAAAATTAGCAACGGTTAGTACAATAAGATTATGTGTCGAATTAATTTTTAATAATAAAAACATTATCAATGTAAGACGTTCTTTGTCGATTTCTAATCGCTAATTTGTCAATAAAATTCAAAAATTAAAAACATATAAAATGTACTTACAATTTTGCTGACGAAATTTTCATTGATAATTATTTTAAAATAAATTAAATAAATTTAAAATTTGTTAAAAACTTACCAAAATAAGTTTTCCGTTAGTACATTTTGACAAAATGTTATGTTGGTAAATCTATCGTAAATCTCTGACCATAATGCATTTTAATAAGTCCACCAACAAGATCAATGAAGCCCCTCTGGTAAGCATCATCCATGCTGAGATTACCGCTTTTGATTTAGCTGCATCTCACTGACTTCGCTCTTCCAAGCACACATTGTGCAACACTCAACTCCTTAATCAGCCCCTTGCGGCCTTGGCTAAACGGCTAAACCAGTCTCTATTGATTTGTGAGCCTACACGTGTCCTCTCACAAGCTCTTGAACTCTCACTTGAATACTTTTCAAATGAGTCATCAATGCCTTTATATAGCTTCACCTTCTTTAAGTGAATGGTGGAGATTTATGATATCCAATGTCTAAGATTGATCCTCTAAAATGATGTATTTAGGATTTTTACAAGCTCACTCTACTTAGAACAATCTATAATACAAAGCCTCTCAACAAATCTCCTCAACATTCTAGAAAACTCCTTCAAGGTTTATCACTTATACACTCTAGACTTAGTATTTCCACAAGGTTCTCCAAGGTTTTGGAGAATTTCGTAAACCTCCTTCGAAGTCCCTCTAAACGTGTAGGCTACTAGCCTACACTTTTGACCACTCATTCCATCTAGTGGCATCCCCTGCATCCCATGTTCGGTTGTGCCTGTCATTTTCCTTATACTTCGATTTTCACCTACGTCTGCTTGCCTGCAAGTGAAAATATTGCACATTACGCTCCTGTTAGCACATTTGGACCTTTACCATCAAAAACACAAAATGATTACTAAAATTTAGAAAGTTTAGAATTTTTAGATTATTTATCTTTAGAAACCTTAAAAATAGATTTTATACCAAGAGCAAAAGACTTAATTTGTTTTAAATAAAAAGATAGACCATGTAGAAAGTATAGATAATATTTTACAATTAGCTGAACAAACCCAAATAATAGGAAAATACCCTTTAAAACATTGGGATAGAAATAAAATAGAAGCCAAAATAGAAATTATAAATGAAAATATAAAGATTAGAACCTCATAAATAAAAAGGGTTAATTTCACCCAAGGTCACTGAAGCTACCTTAAAATTACAAAACGGTCACTGAAGTTCAAAAGTTTCAGTGATGGTCACTGAAGTTAGAAATCATTTCACTAATAGTAACTCCATTAAATTTCTAATTTAAAATAGTGATATGGCATGATGATGTGGCATTTATTTATTACATGATAGTCTATGTACTTTATATAATATTCACTTTAGTCTCTATATTTCAATTAAGTCATTCAAAAATTGTATCTTAGGTCCTTAATCTTTTACATCTTTACACTTTGATCTCCAAATTTTTAATTATCTTTCAGTTAAATTCTTCAAAAATTGCATCTTAGGTCCTTCAATTTTGTACATCTTTACACTTTGGTCTCTAAATTTTCAATTATTTTTCAGTTAAGTCCTCTAAAAATTGTATCTTAGGTCCTTCAACTTTATACATCTTCAAACTTTGGTCTTCCAAATCCTTGATTTTAGTGGTGAAAATAAGTACAATTTTAGTAGTCAAAATAAGTGTACATTCAATTAAATCCTTGACTTTACACTCGAATTTTCAGCTAAACGAATAAAATAATATAATTAAATAATAAACTATTTAGTGGTCAAAATAAGTGTAAAATTCGCACTTATCACTTAGAGTTGACCACTAAAAGTAGATATTTTAGTGGTCAAACCCTATAATATTATTTTGTCCGTTTAGGTGAAAATTCAAGTGTAAAGTCAATGATTTAATTGAAAATGTATTTATTTTGACCACTAAAATTACACTTATTTGGCCACTAAAATCAAGGATTTGGGAGACCAAAGTTTGAAGATGTATAAAGTTGAAAGATCTAAGATACAATTTTTTAGAGGACTTAACTAAAAGATAATTGAAAATTTAGAGACAAAGTGTAAAGATGTATAAATTTGAAGGACCTAAGATGTAATTTTTGGAGGACTTAACTGAAAGATAATTAAAAGTTTAAGGACCAAAGTGTAAATATGTAAAAGATTAAGGACCTAAGATACATTTTTTGAATGACTTAATTGAAATATTGAGACTATAGTGAATATTATATAAAGTACATGGACTACCATGCAATAAATAAATTCACCATTTTAAATTAGAAATTAAATGGAGTGACCATTAATGAAAAGATTTCTAACTTCAAAGATGATTGAAACTTTTGAACTTCAAAACCATTTTGTAATTTAAAGGTAACATACTAAATTAACCCAAAATAAAACATACTAATCAAGATATGAAAGACTTTAAAATTCAGATTAAAGAATTGTTAGAGTTAAAAGTTATAAGACATTCTACTAGTCAACATGCACCAACAACTTTTATGGTTAGAAATCATAGAGAAATCAAACGAGGAAAAGCTAGAATGGTTATAAATTATAAAAGACTAAATGATGATACAGTAGAAGATGGATATAAAATATCAGATAAAGACATGATTTTAAATAAAATACAAAATAACAAGAGTTTTTCAAAATTTGACTGTAAATCAAGATTTTGGCAAATTAAAATGCATTAAGACTATATTCCATGGACAACTTTTACAACACTGCAATGACATTTTGTGTGGATTGTCATGCCATTTGGTTTAAAAAATGCTCCATTTATTTTTCAAAAAAAGATGGATTCTATTTTTAATTCTTTACCATTTGTTTATGTATATATTGACGTCGGAACCTGCATCGTCCACGTGTCAACAGATTTCTAGTCACTCATCTACCAACCTGTATGTTACCTGCACACTCGGACAATCGTTAGGCACCAAGATCTTCCAGAAAAAAGAGTCTAGCGATCATTAGTACTTCGACGATCAAGTCAGCTACTGGTATATAGGGTAATGTACGGAAAATGAAAGCAATGGGGTGTTGGAGGGACAAGTAGGCAGAGATTTGAATAGAGTTTAGGGGTGAAATTAAAACGTAAAAAGAGCGTACTTTAGAATAACCGGAGATGTTGTATTTTTAGTACAAGAGTTCTAATTGATTTAGGAAACAATCAATTAGATATCTTATAGGATCCTCATTCCTTATGGGATATGGATGATCGGCTATCAAGACAATCTCGTAGATTACCGTCCTTATTTGAATCATCACATTGCCTAATCTTTAGGAGATTGTGATTTGGTTTCCTTGTGAGGATCCGTGTGCTACTCAAACACAATTTGTTTTTAACTACTTCTCTAGTCATCTCAAAATATCGTGCTGCGTGTTAGTTATAATAAATACGAAGCCCAACGAGGTTCTCTGGGTCGGCCATGAGTGTCGAAGACCTTTAGGAGCTTTACAATACTCTGATCTAGGGATGTTAAGATAATTGATGGGCCTCCGAGGCCTTCTAAGAGTTTACGATGCCCTTGCTGGGCCCCCGAGGCCTTCATCGGGTCTATGGGACCTTTATGAATGTGGAAGGCTCTCGCTGGGCCTATAAGGCCTTAGCGATGCCTGAATTTGGCATATATGGGATCCCTACTGGGCCTTTGTTGACGTAGAGGCCTTACCAAAATCAGGTGATAACATTATATATTGATGATATTTTAGTACATAGTAAAAATCATAAAGGACATTTAAAGCATTGGAAATTGTTTTAAATAAATTTATAGAAAATTGGTTAATTATTAGTAAAAAGAAAATAAAAATAAATAAACAAAAAATAGAATTTCTAAGAATAATAATAGGAGAAGGATAAATTCAACTTCAACCCCATATAGTAAAGACAATTTTACAATTCCCAAATAAAATAGAAGAAACTAAAAAATTACAAGTCTTTTTAGGAATTTTAAATTATGCTAGAATTTTTATTAAAGTTTTAGGTAAAAAGATTGGACATTTATACAACAAATTATTAAGTAAGGGACAAAAGTATTTTAACCAAACAGACATAGAATTAGTAAAACAAATAAAAAATAAAGTTCAACAACCACCACTTTTAGAATTATCTTTACATAGTAAATATAAGGTAGTAGAAACAGACGCAGATGTGAATTAGGATATGGAGGAATTTTATATTCCAAACCAAATAAATATAGTAATAAAAAGAAGAAAAAAAATTGTAGATATACTAGTGGTAAATATAAAATAAAAAGAAAAATACTTAACCAGCTTTGATTATAAAATAATAGCTATAATTCATAGTATAGAAAGTTTTAAATTATTTTTAAATACTAAATTTACTATTAGAACAGATTGTGAAGCAATTGTTACATTTATTAAAAAGACTAATTTTGATAAAATTAGACATAAAAGGTGATTAAAATTGTATGAAATTTTAAATAGCTATAAGGTAAGTATTGAACACATAGATGAAAAAAATAAATTTTAGCCAATAATTTAAGTAGACAAGTTATTGAGTTTCTGACCAATTTTGTTCACATTGCAGATGGATCAAAGGATGATGAATTTTGGAAATATTACTTTAAAAATGGTCCCTCAAGGATCTAATCTTCAATTCAAAAGAAATAATTTAGAAAGACTTATAGAAAAAGAAAGATGTATATTAGATAATTTCTGGATGGCAAGAGACTCTAAACAGAAATTAAATAGCATTAATGCTTTAGCTAACTATTTTAGATAGACTCATAATCAAGTAGAAAGCAAAAATTTCAGTTTTTTTGTACTAATTAAAGCAAGACAACCAGTAGTTTATAACTATTGGCCAGAAGTAATTCAATAGATAGACAGATTTTCAAAACTCATTTCAAAGAATTTTACGCTCTTGAATAAGTCTTAAATCATTGTAGACAGACTATTGGATTTAATTTTTATATATCTGAAAAAATTAGACAGACAATGCATGCATCTACTTTCCAACCATCATCATCTTCCTCTCAAACATCATCTTCATCTTTGCAACTTTGTAACAGCTGTGAAACTATGACCAGAGTAGTTAGAAATCTTAATTATAAAAATCATATTTTAGAAGTAAAACTAGAAATTTTAGAAGACCAAGTATCTTTTTATTAACAAGAAATAACTAAGTATCAAGATTAGATTATTAAATTATATGAGATCCTAGAAAGATTTAATTATGTAGATATTGTTGAAGAAAATTATTCAAAAAATATCATTACTTTTTTCAGTAGAAAATATCCTATTGAAAATAGAAAGATTATTGAACTAACAGATTCTACAGCTGCAGAGCAAGAAAAAACTATTTATGATTTAGAACAAAATATTGGAGATTGTGCCAAAATTTTCAGAAATTCCATAAAAAACTCACTTATTCAAGAAATTATTAATTTCTCCCAAACTTTACAGTATTATCATAATAAAAATTGAAAGGTATTTTGATTCAACAAAGAGTTTCAAAAGCTATTCATAATTCTTTTGGTCCTACTGTAACTGAATCTAATGAACTTGCCTATATTTCTATCATATTGCATTTATCAGACTCTGTTTTGCTAAAAATTGGAAATTTTGACTCCACAAAAAGCTTTGAAAAAATTAGAAGAGTTTTTTTTACTTAATCCACTCCAAACAAAATTTATCTCATCGAAAAAAATTTCAATTTAAAAATTGATCCCTCAAGAAATTTGGATGACAATCTTAATATTTTTAATAAGCTTGTGCAAGATATTACAAACTGTGGTGAAACGATCCCCGAAATTAACAAAGTGGTGCGATCCATTTTGTGAGGGGTACACCAAAGTCGAGGGGTGGGAGTGGAAATGGAGGTAGAGGTAGGCAAAATAGTTGTAACAATAGAAAGGGTAGAAGTCGTTTTAAGTTACAAGAGAATGCAAAAGGGAATAAATGTTACAGGTGTAGGAAAATAGAAATTTTCATAAATGATTGTTATAAAGAGAAAAACAAACAGAGAGATCAGAGAGAAGATTAGAGAGAGAAAATACAGTGACCTCTAGAGATGAATCTAGTGAGATTTTATGCTTTTAAAATCTTAAACAGTTGAAATTAACCTGTCTATGAAATCTCATACACATGAGTAGATTCTTATCTCCGATGTATCTTTTCATGTCACATTTAATAAATTTTGGTTTCATCATTTGAATGAGTCTGATCATGGACATGTAGTTGCATGGAGGTAGGGTTTCCTATAAAATTACTGGTGTTAGTAAAGTAACTGTTAAATTTGACAGTGGCTTTGTACATACATTAAGGGAAGTCATATATGTTCTGCATACGGGTAGAAATCTGGTTTATGTAGGAGAGTTAGAGAGTACATGTTTCACTGGTAGATTTGGTGATGGCATGATTAGAATGTATAAGGGTGTACTTAGAGCTTTAAAGCTACTAGAAGAAATGGCATGTGTGAAAGATAAAAGTGAAACTTTTGATGGTAACAAATATGTTCTGCCTATTATTGATGATTTCTCCTGACATGTGTTGGCTTATCTATTGAAAGATAAAATTGAAACTTTCATGAAATTTAAAATTTGGAAAGTTCAAGTAGAAAATCAAACAGGTAAAATGGTAAATTATTACGTAATGATAATGATATTGAATTCTGCAATGCTGATTTTGATAATTTGTGCAATGATTGAGGCATTACTAGACATAAAATCGTGTCTTACACTCTCCAGAATGGGGTTGTTAAAAGGATGAATCGTACTTTGCTTGATAAGGTTAAACGTATGATGTTGAGTTTTGGTGTGCCTAATTTTTTTTTTTGTGAAACTGTTATGACTACTTGTTATTTAACTATTATCACTCCTTATATTGTTTTAAATGGTGATACACCGTATAAAAAATAGTATAGTAAATGCGCTGATTATTCTGTACTTAAGACATTTGTCTGTGCTGCTTTCTTCCATCTGAGTAAGGAAAAAATAGATTCCAAGGTGAGGAAATGTGTTTTCTTAGGATACCCAGGGGATGTTAAGGAGCATAGGTTGTGGGATAGGAGCCAAAAGGGTGTGAAAATCATCATTCGTCAAAATGTCATTTTTAATGAGCCAAAGATGCCTTGTATAAAGAGTGAAAAACAACAAGTAGCCATTAGGGAAGAGTCTCTAGTTGAGGTGGAGAAAGTAAGTACCCACATCCCCATCACCCCGAGTGAGTTGGAAGTGCCTATGGTGATCCTAGAAAGAAAAGTCTATGTTTTAAAAAATCAAGAGATCCTTTTAGTCAAAGTTCATTGGGGGTAGACACGAGGAGGATAATGTCACATGTAAATCATATCACTTCCTCATGTCTACCCCACTGAACTTTAACTAAAGGGATTTCCCAATTTAACATGGATTTTTCTTTCAAGGATAACCGCATGCGCTCTCTCGTAAGTCATATCATTTCTTAATTCCAATGACTCATATTTTACCACATATGTAGGATCATGAACGTACTTCCTTAATATCGAAACGTGGAAAATGTCGTGCACTACCGAGAGCTCGGGTGGCAATGGTAAACGATATGCCACATTTTCAAAATTTTCAAGAATCTCAAATAGGTTGATGAAACACGGTCTCAGTTTTCCTTTCTTACCAAAACGTAGTATGCCTTTCATAGGAGCCACCTTTAGAAAAACTTTTTCACCGATCTCGAACTCTAATTCATTTCTTCTTTGATAGGCTTAACTTTTCTGACAGTCTTACACTGTCTTAATTCTAGACTTGATCTTATATATTGCCTCCACTATTTTCTCAATCAAATATGGTATTAAATTTCATCTTTCGCCAACTTCGTCCCAACAAATTGGCGAATGGCATCAACGACCATACATTGCTTCATATGATGCGATGTCGATGGTAGTTTGGAAGCTATTATTATTGTAAGCAAATTCCACCAACGGTAGGTGACCTTCCCATTTACCACCCCAATCCAAGACGCCCACTCTCAACATCTTCTAAAGGATTTGAATAGTGCATTCTGATTATCCGTCGGTCTAAGGGTGATAAGCTATGCTAAATTTTAATTTAGTAACCAAAGCTCATTGAAGACTTTTCAAAAATTTAAGATAAACCTTGGATCTCTATTTAACACGATGGATGCTGGTATCCCATGAAGTCTAAAAATTTCTTTGACACACAAATGTGCTAATTGCTCTAAACTGAAATTCATTCGAATGGGAAGAAAATGCCCAAGTTTTGTCAAACGGTCTACCACAACCCAGATGGCATTATGACATCTCGCCGATATATGAAAATCCACAACAAAATCCATTGCGATTTTCTCCCATTTTCACTCTGGTATATCCATTGGATTTAATTGTCCTAACGACCCTTGATGCTCTGCTTTCACTTGTTAACACACCAAACATTTTGACACGAAACGAGCTACAACTCCTTTCAGGTCTCTACACCAAAATGTATTGCAAAAATCTTTAAACATTTTGGTACCTCCTAGATGTGCGACGTAAGGAGTGGAATTAACTTCAGATAAAATCTCATTTCTCAGACCTTTTTCTTTAGGCACACAAATTTGTCCTTTGAACATCAAAGCTTTTTCCTCGGTTATTTCAAACTCTTTCATCTTTTCAGTTCCTACTTCAGTCCTAATCTTTTCCAAGAAATGATTATCTTTTTGAGCTGTCATAATGCTATGAGTGTAGACTTTACTATAAGACTTCCTATCACAGCCGAAGTCCGCACCGACGATGCTAAATACTTCAATTTTCATACTCTCAAAGTTCTTGATCAAATTATCTTGTGTCGATTGCAGTGTAGACAACTTACCCATATTCTTTCTGTTTAGAGCATTCGCGATTACATTTGCCTTACCTGGATGGTAAAGAATAGAGCATTCATAGTCCTTTACTAATTCCAACCACCGTCGTTGTTTCATATTCAACTCATTTTAGGTGAAAAAGTACTTGAGACTCTTATGGTTGGTATAAATCTCACACTTGCTTCCATAAAATATAATGGCGCCAAATTTTCAAGGCGTGACTACCACCGCAAGTTCAAGATCATGTATAGGGTATTTCTGCTCATATTGCTTGAACTGTCTTGAAGCATAAGCTGTCACCTTTCAATTTTGAATCAACATACAGCCCAAACCAAGTTTTGATGCATTATTATAAATTACGTAGCATTCTGAACCTTCGGGTAAAGCTAGTACTCGTACATATACTAGCTTGTTCTTTAATTCTTGAAAACTCTGTTCACACTTCTTGGATCAAACATACTTAACATCTTTTCTAGTTAACTGCGTCACAGAGCCTAGCTATTTTGGAAAAACCTTATATGAAACGTCGATAATAGCTGACTAAATCGAGTAAACTTCTTATTTTACCAACATTTGATGGTGCCGGCCAATTTGACACATCCTCAACTTTTGATGGATCTACTTCAATTCTCTTAGCCACCATAACATGTCCAAAGAATCTTATTCGGTCAAACCAAAATTCACATTTCATAAATTTGGCATACAAAATTTCTCTCTACAAGGTCTCCAATACTATTCTCAGGTGCTCTTTATGTTTTTCGAGATTCTTGGAATAAATCAAGATATCATTGATGAATACAATGACGAACCAATCTAAATATTGATGAAAAACTCGATTTATTAAATCCATAAATACCACCTAAGCATTCGTAAGTCCAAAGTAGGGATGACAAAAATATCCTATCCGTCCCAAACCTGATGGATACCCAATTCGAATGGAGCAAAAAAATTTCGATCTGCAGATCAGCGGGATGGATCGAGACAAATATTTGTGATCCACCGTAGATCTCGGGACGGATCAGATCGGGCCACCCCGTTTAAAAAAATGTATATAGGGATTAAATAATGAAAAGATGAAAGATTAGGGACAAGGACTGAAATTGCAATTTAAAATTTCTTAAACCTAATCGATTGTCTTGCACTTCCACATAATACATTTCAAAGTCCCAAACCACAGATTACAAAAACAGCCCCCTGCCCGCTTGCCCATCACCATCGGTCAAGAAGAACATCCGAGAGAAAGTAGAGAAAAGAAGGGAAAAAATAAGAAGAAAGAAAAAGAAAAAGAACAACCATTCAGCCCATTTTCATTCTTCTTTAAGAGATAAGCAATTAAGTAAATAATTTAAGATTTTTTAGGGTTTTAATTAGTAGGAAATATTACAATTGCAAATGGTCGGGTTCTGCCTAACATCCATCAGAATCTTTTACCAAAGAAAGTCAGAGGGAAAGACTGAAATTGGCTCGGCTTCGCAAGAGTTTTAGGTTTTTTTTTTTAACCTATGTTGATGGATATACATGGTTAAGGGTTTTGTTTAATTTTTTTGGTTATGAGATGTTTGGTTTATTAAAGACTCCTACTTTAGTTTGGTTGAATAATGAATACATAAGATCAATGCCAATTAAAATTCTTTGTTGCTCTTTAAGATGTGCAGTTTATCTTTTTTTTTTTCCTTTGCTGCTTTATGGTAATTCGGTTTAAAATTCTGTGCTCAATCCTGTTGTATCCTCATGTTCCTGGAACCACAAAAAAAGACGGATCAGTATATAGATCAGAGCTTTGATCACTGATCCGTCCCAATCCGTATTAGATCCGTCCCAAAAAATAGCGGATCAATCCGTAGATTTGGATCTCCTACAATTCTTGCAGGGCGGATACGGATCAGGCCGATTCACCTCGATCCACCCCATTGCCATCACTAGTTCAAATGGCACTATTGTAAATTCATAATCTCCATAGCGAGTTCGGAATTCTGACTTTGGTAAATCTGATGGCTTGATCTTCAGTTGATGATGGCCCAACCTCAAGTTGATCTTCGAAAACACTGAATCACCCTTTGATCAAATAAATTCTCAATTCTTGGAAGTGGGTACTTATTCTTGATCGTCAATTTATTCAACTCATGGTAGTTGATGTACGTTCTCATCGATCCATCTTTCTTCTTCACAAAGAGTACTGGAGCTCTCCATAGAGAAACATTTGGTCTGATAAATCCTTTAACCAAAATCTCTTCCAATTGCATTTTTAGCTCTTGAAATTATTTTGGTGCAATTCGATATGGAGGTTTTGATATGAGAGCAGCTCCAGGTATCAGATCTATCATAAATTCTACTTACCTATTAGGAGGAATGCCTACTAGGTCATCCGGAAATACATCGGCATACTCTTGAACCACTGGCACATTATCCAAATATACTTCCTTAGATGGGGTGCCAGTGAGATTAACAAGAAAACCTTGACAATCTCTCTTCTTTAGCAACTTTTCTTCCTGTAAAGTAGAGATGAGGCAGGGAAGTGCTTAAATCTTCGACATATAAAATCTGAACTCCTTCTCTTCTGATCTTCGAAAGATTACTTCTTTTCTAAACATACAATAGTAGCACGATTACAACCCAACCAATCCATCCTAAGGATAATATCAAAATCTCTCATACTTATAACATACAGGTCTGCTGACAAAACTAACCTATCAAAATCTATCTGAACTATCCTAGCTTATTTATTTGTCTATATAGTTCTTCCTGATGGCGTACTAACCTCTAGTACACTATCATTTTTTTGACATAAAATGTTAACTTCAGCTAGGCATGCTTCAGATATAAATGAATGTGTCACGCCAAAATCAATAAGAATGTTAACATGTACACTAAAGATATATAACATACATGTAATAACGTCCAAACACTCTAGCTTTTTCTTTGTTCGCCTAATCATTAACCTTTGTCGGCTCTACCCGACATTGTGACACGTAGTGGCCAGGTTCTCCACACCGATAGCAGACGTTCTTGCCAAAGTGGCAATCACCACTATGATTCTTCTTACACTTAGGGTACCAAAGAATGAAATTACTTGACTGACCCTATAGGGACATTGATTATGTCTCTTAAACTGGCCTAAATTTTGGTTCCTATTTTGATCTTGTCAATTTCTCTTTTTGAGTCATTTTGTTGCCCCTAAACTCTGACCTTTAAACCTGGAAGGACAAGGTCTGAGCCTTCTTCACCATTGCTCTAAATGTAGGAAATGCATGGGAACTAACAATTTGTTTGACCTCTAGGCGTAACCCTCTTTCATAATGTCTTACCTTTACTAGTTAGTGCTGACCAAATATAGAGCATAGCGTGACAGTTTCTCAAATTTTTGCTCATATTCGGTAATTTCTATCTCTCCCTGAACCAAATGTGGAAATTCTGATTCCTTATAATCTCACAAAGCCTGTGGAAAATATTTTTCCGTTAGCTCAACCTTGAACTGGGCCTACGAGAGATTATTCTATTATTCTTCAATATGGGTGTAGGATGCCGACTCCCTCCAGTGACCTACTCGACCAATTAGCATGAACTCTGCACAAAGGACTTTCCGATTTTTGGGATAAGTGATGTGCTGAATTTTTTTTCTTGATCGTCAGTAACCATTCACTGGATCTAAGAAGATCCATCCCACTGCCGATAGGAAGGCGGTATTGAAAAAATTGCTCAATCACCGACACGGCCAGGGCCGCGTGATATGCCAGTGGGGCCTAATGCGCTTGGAGCACTTGCGGTTCTCGTGGCGCCATTGGCGACTACAGTACTGATAGTGCTGTTTGAGCTGCCAACGTTCATCTTATTTTCTCAATTGCTAGTTTTAGGTCTTTGATAGCTCTTGCTTGCGTAGTCGATGCTATTTCCTTTAGAATAAACAAAATGAAAGAGTTTGTAATTCATCGAAATAAACACCATACACAAAACCATGAATACATGAAAGACTATCAACAAAGGAGAATTTAAATAATATCTTTTATATATTTAAATCATCCTTTAAGAGGTACAACTAGTAAAAACATCTAGCGCAAAACAACGGTAACATAATTGTACATGCGAAATTGAAATATTGAAAAGAAAACATTAGTCTACTATGATATCTTTAAGCATTGTCGTCATTGATCCATCCTCCGTGCACTCTAGGCCTCTTCGGCCTTAGAGCCTCGTCATCCGAGGTAACACTAGACTTGGCCTCAAAATCTACCTCGAAATCCTCATCTAGGTATTCCTCGACCTCGATAACTAGATCGACCTCAAACACCAACACTAGCTCTGGCTCTGGCTCAACTACTGGAGTAGGCTCAAGAACGAGCTCAACTACTGGAGCAATCTTGAGAATAGGCTCAACTACTGAAGCCAGCTCAAGGATGGGATGGAGACCTGCACCATATAAATTGTACTCCTCCCAATGTACAATGAGCACTTTACAATACACATCGTATTCCATCTCGGGATGGTAGATCTCCTTCAGATCTCTTAAAATCTCCTCGGCAACCGATTGCTCCGGGCCAATCTGTGAGTCAATCATATGAGCAATAAACTCTACATCGGTTGTTATTAAACTATAGTTCATCGCTCTGATACGAGTTTTCCTATGGTTACCGATATGATGGCTAATTGACCACTTAGGATATGAAGCAAAATGTATATAATTGTTACTTTCCGTCTCGACACATTCTAGGAAATACTCACTCGGTCGAACCATGTCGGAGATACAAATTACGAAGAGTTCGATCAGGTGGATTTCTATCATATTTTAATTTACATTATAAGGTCTAATATAAAATTTCATCTTAACTTAACATTCTATCATAAATGAAACACTTGAAATTTTTCCATAAATTTAAGTTCCATATATCATGCTTAAACACGTAAAAATAAAATTTTAATTAACCCCTCATTTTATCTCAGAACTGGCGTAGTGCGGCGATGGCGAGTAGCTACACTTAAATTCTAAAATTCTCAAATTTCATCTTGACATAATAAAATAAAGACCATAATAAAAATATAAAAACATTTTAAAAATTTTTGTTAGTCTATAGAAAAGTAAAATTGTTCTCTAATATCAAGCTGTAACGTCTCAAATTTTCTCAACCCGGAGGGTCACTAAAATAATCTCTAAAAATATTTGTTGACTCTAAATAATATTTTCCGTACCCTTGAAGGATTTTAAAAATATAACTTTTACAGAAAATAACAAGCGTGCAAGTGAAAAAAGATCTTAATTTTCATGGTTTTGTCTATATCGTGATAGGTATCGCCAAAATTTATTTGACCATTCAAATGAACTCCAAAAATTAACAAAAATTGAACTGTAGATATTTGGGACTACAAACTATAACATGTTAAAATTTTAAATCTTAGCTACGTCGTTTGGTTGATAAAAATGTTAGTCGAAATTGTTTGAAAAACTGTTATAGATGCCTTAAGGCAGTCAGCTAAAATGTTCATAATAAATTCATACGGTGGAATTTTTGAGTAACTCCAACTGCTATCATTAGACTACATATAAGGATTTCCATAGCTACTAATTTCACTCAAATACACCAAATGTACAGAGAGCTACGATTTTTCAAAATATGGGCAGTAAGCTGAAAAATTCTAAAAAATGGAACTAGGCAATTTCTATCTTAAAACTTTTAACGGCAAAGAAACCAACATCTCATTTTTCATAAATATTACATAATTAAATAATGAAAATCAATTACTTAAAAATATCGTATTTACATCATGATCGACTCGATCATTACGACGTCAAAACTTAAATTAAGTAAAGAAATTCCACATCTTGCTCGCTAGCCTACGACATCGCATCAACGCCAACCAATTTAATCTGAAAATTTGTTCATTTTGGGGTGAGTATTTCTTAAGAAAAACACTCAGTAGCAATATAAACTAACATGTGGGAAAACCATACAAAAACATAAATGCGACATGCATCATTTTTATACATACATATGAACACATAAATTGGTAACCGGCACAATTAACTTAAATGTGATTTCCTTCCATCAACGGCATGCATATGTGACTACCTTCAATCACAATCATAATGTTCCTTCATAAATCATTTTCATGGCAATTATATAACAAAATAATTTTTTGAGCATCATTAAGAAAATCATTTCAAAAGTAGTAAGTAAAATTGTAACGCTCCGAAAATTTTGTATCTTAGTTTTATAAATTTAGAGAATCTAAATTCGTATTTTCTTAGAAAAAATCCAATAATCACCCTTAAAATTGTTGAGTTTGGTATGCCAATTTTATGGAAAAAGTATATAAATTGCATTAGATTAAAGTATTGTGGACTATTTAGGCAAAATATTAAGTGGTGAAAAATGTTTGAGCTTAATTGAACTTAATCCCATAGATAGGGACTAAGCTGAAAATTCGGGAGAACTTTAATTTATTTACAGTTTTGCTATTGTGTCGAACCAACTTTACAACTGTCGTGTGTAACGTGTGTTGACCCATAGCCGATGCATGTTATACTATCCGCATAGAACCAACTTTACAACCGCTACTATCGCATAGTTCATAGCCGAGCATGTTATTAGTCGCATATATCAAGTTGAGGTATTTTTGATATCAAGTTTGGGTATTTTTGAGACGTTTAGTTTGATATCAAGTTTGGGTATTTTTTGAGTCGGGGATCGTCTTGAAAGTCGAGCTAAATTTGTGTAAACAGATTTTAAGTAATGCTGATTTTTTCACAAAATTTGGCTATGTATGTGAGTCAATCGTACAACCATATTCGAGCTAATCGTACGAGCTAGCGACTAACCCGTTTCTTTTGTATGTGTAGTCGTTGTAATGTTTAAAGTGTGAACTTTACGATGGTATAAAGTTTAACTAAAATGGAACACGTATCGACCCCCAAACGTTGACCTGAATGTGGCCACTTGTAACAAGAAATCTGAAATTTTTTGTAATAAAATATTAGTTAGGCTTGGTTTGGTATTCTCGTGCTTTTAGAGAATCAATCAACATGTGTCTTTGAAGAAGAATCACCGTGTGTGAAGAATCAGATAAGTGTTTGGTAAACTCTTGTTTCAAAATTGTTGTATGTTTTAAAAGCAGCATTTGAACGTTTGGTAAACAAAAGTGATTTATTGTTGTAACGGTATTAAATTACTAAAAAGGACATTGATTATAATAATGTTATTTTGTATTATTATTATTATCACGAGTGGTAAAATTCATTTTTTTCCTAGTCAAATATTTTTTAACAAGACAATGCATTCATTATTATTCTTTTAAAATAAAAATAATAAAAACCTAATAAATTGCAAATTTTATAAAAATTACAAAATAAAAATATAGTCATATAGTGCAAACATTAATTAAATTTATATTATTTTTTATTATCCAACTTGCATCAATTTGATTTCTCAAATGATTATTAAAGAAATTAGTTTAATTAATTAGGGGTAAAAGGGATATTTTAATAATATATAAATAAAAAAGCTAAAAGCAGAATCTGAAAAGCTGCCCTTTTGCTGCTTCTCAAAATCTGCTGCCAGGTAAGTTAGATTATTTTATAATCACTTTTAAAAATGTGGCCAAACGCCTAAATCAACTTCTGATTGTCTGAGAATCAAAAGTTGGGCTCCAAAATCAATCACAAACGGGGCCTTAGTGGGACACTTGTTCAATGCTATGATTGACAGCTTAAGAGCTGTTTGGCAATACTTATCATACACAAGAAGCAGTTTCGGATTAATATTCGTAGAAATAATTGATAAATTGATAAAAATAAATAAAATACAAATAAGCAAGAATTTCTAAAATAAGCTAAACCAAACATAGCCTTATCTCTTCTTCTATAAATAAACCTCTCCATCTACAGTTTTAAATCAAAAAGGAAGGGAAAACTCTGCCAAAATAAAAGAAGAAGGTAAGGATGAAGAAAAATTGAATAAAATCAAGAGTCCCCCCTCCCCCCCTCCTCTTTTTTTATTATATGGGAGATAAAAGTGATGAAATCTTGAACCAACAAGAAATTCATCACATTTAACAAGTTTAAAACCTACAATCTTATGTTAGCTTTGAAAGAATGGTTAACATAACTTTCGATGCTTAAATGAAGTCTTATCTTATGTATTATTATTGTTACTTATTAGAATTTGGTTAATGTTAAATATCCCTTGGAAAAGGCGTGCTCACTTAAGTCAAGAGTGACTTAAACTTCTGCTGTAACTTCAACATCATTTGTATGGCTTTGTATGTCTATAGAACTTAAGTTTATGATTGATTTTAGTAAGTCCAAACCATGTACTTTTCGGGTATCATGAAACTAAGGGTATTAATACATGAAAATCTGATTTTAGATCACTTACGAAAAGCTCTACAAATGAAAGTATGTATGGACAGCTTAGAATTTATAGTCATGTTTGGATATTAATTAAAGTTGGTAGAGAACCGAGATAATTATGAGGCCTAACAGCTTGTAATACATCATATGTAAACGGTAGAACCAATTTATGATGAAATATATGGAAGGAATGGAAGTAGTAATGTAATGAAGGACTTTTTGTCTAATCTCTTGTATGTTGATTGGAAATTAAAGCAATATGTTTTGAGGAAAAACTCGATTGAGTGTTTATGTGCAGAATTGTTGAGTGATGCTTAGTATTAAATCTTTTGTTAACAAGAGGTTTCCATGTGTTGCATCATGGAATCATTTAAAGAGAGAATTCATGATCATCAAACATTGAAGCACGAGTTATGTTTACACATAATGATCATAATTATTTAAGAATGTCCTATTTAGGTTGTACCCATGGGAGCTAGTCCCAATTTTAAAGGTCCACCGGATGAGATGTCCATATGAAATGAAAGTACTTGTGACCAAAGTGCTCTAAAAGAATTCGAATGAAAGTACTTATGAGCATAGAGGCTCTAAAGATTAGGTGACCTTGTGTTTAGAAAAACACTATACTTAAATGAGAGCTCGGTGTACAACCCTAATATGGAAAGGGCCCGAAAAGAAAGTTATAAGGAAATGAAAAGTAAAATAAGATTGGTAGAACCATATTTGATTAGCATGTGCATAGCATTTCAATGTCTTGCATTCATACCATGCACATTGTGTTGATTCCTTGTGAGTGATCATCAAAAGCACTACATGGAACGAACATGTTATTAATTGTTTGGAATTTGATATATGTTAAGTGATTATGATCTTATTCACATGTGCATAGCATTTCAATTTCTTGCATTCATACCATGCACATTGTGTTGATTGCTTGTGAGTGATCATCAAAGGCACTACATGGAACGAACATGTTTTAATTGCTTGAAAATTGATATATGTTAAGTGATTATGATCTTATTCACTTATATGAGAAATGAATATCAAAGTTAGAAGGTAAAGTGTAAAATTCCATTCAATTGAAAGTATGTACTATGTGATTTCGTGCTTACGTGCTACTTTACTCACTAAGCTTCATCGCTTATAGTCGTTTCATGATTCATGTAGGAAACTAAAAGTAATATTGTCGAGGTGGTTCGAACCCAGGAAAGGACATCAGACAATGGGCTGGAATACCATATCATCACAAAGAAGGACGTTTAGTTCACTTTCTGCATGGCCGGGTCTTTATATTAAAGAAAGAATGTATAAGACGATACATGTCTATGATGCCATTACTCTAGAACCGATGGAGACTCATTTTTTTATATTGTAAAGATCGAAGAATCTTTAGATTTCGATCTTTAGATGGTCATTTTTTTGTGGTTAAAAGGATTTCTAGTATCCCGTAGCTACTTATAAATATTTTGAAGTTATTAACTAGAAAAGTTTTTGAAAAATGAGCTAACCAAGTGTGTCATTCCGACCTTTTTGCAATCGGGATGGCGAATCCTAACTTGAAAGAGGGATACTACTTTTGGTGATGAAAAATATACTTAGTAAATGAAATCCTTATGTAATGGCATGTATAACTAAAATTTGAAGTACTTTAAGTTATCTAATATGTGGTATATCTTCGTACTCTTATTTAGAAATTGTGTATAATGTTTTGTAATATCTCTTTTAAGTGTTTTTAGGTAAGTTATGGAGTGATATAAACAATATGAGAAAATTTAAAAAGGATTGAGTTTGAAGAATTTCACATCATAGTCATAGGCTACTAGTAGCCATTGCAGCTGTGTTTTCAATTCAACTGAAAGCTACTAGTGGCCTTCACCAAAAAAAAAAAAAAAAAGAATATACAGAGGTCATCACAAAAACTACCTCTACAAATAGTTTCCAGTTGAAATTTTGATGGAGAAAAATTATTTATGCAGCTTCCAAAAAACAGAACCCGTACACTATATATAGATGTATATATGAGGGAACTTTTATGAAGTAAAAAGCAAGGTTAACACCTTTCACTGCTGGCCAAAATTTGGACTGAAAAGTGAGGGAATGTGTTGGAAATTTGGGAATGAAATTGCAGAAAATTGGAGAATGTCTGTTGGCCAAAAATCTAGAGATGAAGATGAGGAAAATTGCTAGAATTTGACATAAATTGCGAAGTAAAATGGAGCTATCTCGCGAATTCATAGACAAGAAAAGGAGAATTTTTTTGCTGAAATTGTAATACTAAATTTGGGATACTAACATGGGAGGATGTTGCTGGAAAAAGTGGTTGGAAAAGAAGTAAACTTTCTGGGACTTGAAGTCGATTTTTAAAGAGGAAAAGTGGGTGGTTTTTGCTTAAGTTAATGGTTGATTTTTGGGAGGTGAAATCTTATATTGTAGGGGCTGAATCTGAGGTGAATTTGGATGGAGAAACTAGTTGGATTGAAGGCTGATACGTGAGGAGAAGTGGGGATAAAAATAAAAGTTGAAGAGGATCATGGGGGCGGTTTTCTTCATGGCTTCAAAAAGGATGGAAATGGGTGGTTATTTCTTGGCAATAGTGGCGTTTTGGAGTAAGAAAAATACAAAAATTAAGGGGTTGTTTGGCTTAATTTCTTCGATAGTTTTATAGTGTGGATGGTTCGGTTTTTGGACCATTTGGGGCCAAGTTGTTAGCTGAATTTTGGAGTCGAAATGAACCGAGTTTTAGGCTAATTAAAATCGAGGTTTGGGCTAATTAAAATTGGGTTTTGGGCTACTTTTACCATGATTTATAAATGATTTTTAAAGAAAAAAATTTGTGATGTAAATGCCATGTAAAATTATTTATGAAGGAACTTTATGATTGTGATTGAAGGTAATCACATATGCATGATGGTGATTGAAGGAAATCACATTTAAGTTCATAGGTGTCGGTTACCAATTTATGTTGTTCCTATGTACGTCCGAAATTATGGCATGAGCATTTATATTTCCGTATAATTTTTCTAACACATTAGTATATCTTGCTAATGAGTGTTTCTTATGAAATACTCACCCTAAAACAAACATATGTTCAGATTGAAAAGGTTGGCGTTAAAGCGATGACGTAAGCTAACGAACACGAAGTGGATTTCTTTTATTTAAATTAAGTTTTGACATCAAGATGATCGAGTTAATCCCAAGAAAAAGTTCCTATTTTAAGTGTTGGATTTTTCAGTATTTAATTATGTAATATGTATGAAAAACAAGACGTTATTTTAATTGCCGTTTTAAAGTTTTAAGTTAGAAATTTGCCTTTTTCATTTTTTTGAATTTTCAGCTTTGTGCCCTACTTTGATAAATCATAACTCTATGTACTTTTGGAATTTTTGAGTGAAATCAGTAGTTATGGAAATCCTTATATGTGGTCCAATGGAAGCATATGGAATCAGTCAAAAATTCTATTGCATAAATTTATTATGAACGTTTTAGTAGATTGCTTTAAGGCACCCGGAACAGTTTATCAAACAAATATTTGTATCTACCAAATGATGTAGCTAAGGTTTAAAACTTTAACATATATTAGTCTATAGTCCCAGGTATCTACAGTAAAAATTTTGGAATTTTTAGAGTTCGTTTGGATGGCCAAATAAATCATAGCGACACCTATCACGGAATAAGCAAAAATCTTGAAAATTAGAAGTAAAATTCTTTTTCCATTGCGTGCTTGTTTTTTTCGCAATAGTTACATTTTTAAAACCCTTCAAGGGCACAAGAAATATTATTTGAAGTCGTCAAATAATATTTAGAGATTATTTTAATGACTCTCCGCGTTGAGAAAAATCCAGGGCATTACAAGCCTAGCCCGATTTTGGGCTACTGGGCCAATGCGCCAGCCCGACCTTTATTTTATTTTATTTTTTTTCCTCTTTACATATTTAAAAACATATATATTCAAAGTAGTTAAACACCAAAGTTCTTTTCATTAAATTTTTGGACTTTCAAGAAATAATTGTACATGGATTGCACATTTCTAGAAGATGAATAAATTAAAGCAATTACAAGATTATAATATAAAAATATTTTTTTTCCTGAAATCCAAAGTAATTAATGTTGTATTGAACTATAACATCTAGAAATGCTTAGGCCAAACATAGTTTTCTTTTTTGCTTTTAACCTTTTTCTCACGCAAAAGAAGTAAAACTCAAAAGAATCAAATATCCAATTCATGTCTTAGTTGCAACAACACGCACCAGATATCCGACAAAGATGATAAGAAATATACATGGAGAGAAATTATACATACAGGATGATGATGAATGTAATCTCCAAAATGTAACGAGCGTCTCCACTCACGATTTTAGGCCTCAAATTATGGAGTAATCCCCCTATTGACACAAACCTATTTCTTGGATTCAAATCAACTTTTTCCTTATCATCACTTTTAGTAATTTCAACAGCATCAACATTAGATACAGAGTTAGACACCGTCCACTCCAAATCGCACATCACTATCAGTTTGTCGGAGATTCCACACTCACCCAGTCGCCTTTCAAACTTTGCAGTTGCTGGTTGGATAAGGAAAAAAATGGAGTTGACAAGTTGGGTTAATGAGTTTTGGGGTTGATTTTGGCGGAATGGAGCTTGAATTGAGGAAATGGAGTGAAATTGATGACAAAGTGCAATAAGATTTAGGAGAAGGGTTGAACTTATCAATTTTGGGTATCACATTTGGGCTGGACTCGTGACAAACATTTTGGGCTGGACTACATATTGGAGTAAGGGAAAATTGTCTAAAAGTCACCTGCAAGTGACTTGTTTCAAATTAGGTCAAAACAAATTTTAAAATTGTCAATAAATCATACTCTCCATCAAATATTCATATTTATCCCAAAATTATCCTGTGATCCATATTTCCCACACACCGCATGCATCCACCACCACCACCACCACCACCACCCACCACCACCACCGCGCCTTGCCGTCAGTCAATAGAACATTTCGAGATCTTATTCGGATCCGAATGATTTGAATCCATCATATCGAATTTGGCTCGTTAGGCCGAACAAATACAATTCGAGAGGTATAGATCATTCAAGTGTGGCACATACAAAAAAGTATTTTCTTGGTAGGAAGAGATAATTTCTGCACAATAACGAGAAGCTATAGCATAAAAGTTCCGAGGCATTTCCAATTGAATTTTGTAGGCAATATCACCGCCATTGATTTCAATTTCTGTGGTGAAACAACATAGATGGGTCTGAACATACGACTGACACTGATAGGACATGCCTTGGAGTGAGATCCAAGCTGTTTCTTAATTTCAACAGAAGCGGCAAAATATGGAAGCTTTCCTTCAATAGCCCACTTCAAAATATCTGTGGCCAAAATTGTCTCTCTGGTCACGTGACAAACAAGAAAAGAGATGGTTGAAGAATAAGATAATGGGATTGTATTGCTAAGAGGTCTATACCATATCATTACTGCAAGCTGGCCCAGTAGATTAACTCGTTCTGCACCAGGCTTAGAACCAATCTCAAATTCATTGTCTTGGTGATGAATGATCTGAATCCATCATATCTTGGTGATGGACTGAATCCATCATTTATTGTTAAGTGCAATAATCTGTAGATCAAATGTTGAACTGGAGTTGTCTCAATGCTAGAGTGTCTATATAGATGATTTGTTTGATAAATTTCTATAGGGGATGATATTGTATTATAGTAAACAGTATCATAGAATATAGTATTATTATATTAGTTGTGACCATGATTTGCAGTTTGATATTATATTATAGAAAAGTTTGATATTGTTTTATAGAATAGCATGTTGATATTGTATTAAGTTGGCTATTAGATTATTTCTTTGTGTTGTTAATTAGTCTTGTGTGTTTGATTGATCAGATGTATATAAAAAAAGCGATTATCACGTAAAACATATCACAACAGAAATAGGCATAGAATTCGCATACGTGCTCAGAATTTTTATTATAATATGTTTTCAGAATGGTCTTGACGAGACGATCAAGACTAGTGGCTTTGCCACTATGTACGATAGATTTTACCCGTTGAAGTCGTCTCTTTAGTTTAAAATGGCAATCTTTAATTTTTTTTGTCAAAACAGTATCATACATCCTCTAAAACAGTATCACATATAACAGGCAGAGGTGCATCATAATCATTGCTCGAAGAAATGAATTGAATTAGAAATGAATTAACACAGTCCTGATGGTTAAATCAGATCAAATACACAAAAATAAGCTGCTTTTAAGCTTAAACAAACATACTCAGAAATGAATTGAAATGAAACAAAATACAGAAATTATAAATGTCACTTACAGCACACTGAAGCACAAAAATTTACAAATACCCAATAAAAATTCAATGAATCCAATCAGATATAATGTTTGATATATTAGTATCATAGTTGAAATATTATCTTAATAAAACAGTATCAAAGATAAAAGTATGGTATAAGTTCACCAATGTACATTATCTAAATAAAAAGCAGATTATCTTGGATTAAACAATTATCAAAGATAAAAGTATCAAATAAAACAAGATTATCACCTAAATAAAATATCAAAGTATACTAATGCATTTACCTAAATAAAAGCAATATCATGGATTAAAACAAGATCATAGACAAAACTAAGAGATTGAAACATTAGCATAATTAAACAACAGTATCAAAAATAAAACTAAGAGATTGAAACAGTATCATATGTTGAAACTTTGTCATAATATTTCACTATCATTATAAACAAGGAAAAAATTCAGCAAATAGAAACAGTATCATAGATCAAAAGAGTATCAAGCATTTTGTATTATATTCTTAGATAACCTTGTCATAATTAAACAGTATCAAAGATAAAACTAAGGGTGGGCATCCAAACCGTCAAACCGCTCAAACCGATTGAACCGAACCGATTCGGGTCGGTTTGGTTTGGTTATTCACACTTTGACGGTTTGATTTGGTTTACTATGCTAAAAAATAAATTTGGGTTGGTTCGGTTTCGATTTCGGTTTGTGATAAATAAACCAAACCAACCCGAACCGAACCGAATTATAACTTATAAGAACAAAAATTAAATTAAACCCAGTTGTAAATGTCTAAAATTAATAACTTGCATGTCCAAAAAAGGGTTGTAAATGTTGGTCAATTTGTAAATGGGAGTTATATTTAAATGTTTTGTAAATAATTTGTTGCATGTCCAAAAGAAATTTTGAAGTGGGAGTTATTGTTATTTTTTTAGAATACAAATGCAAGCCCAAACTATTCAAGTCCAAACCGCCTAAACCAAACCGAACCGACCCATGATTAGTCGGTTCGGTTTGGATCGGTTTGCCCAACAAGACGGTTTGATTCGGTTTGGGAGAAATGCCAAACCGAAGTGGTCGGTTCGATTTCGGTTTGGGCCCAAAACCGAACCAACCCAACCCATACCCACCCCTAGATAAAACTAAGAGATTAAAACAGTATCATAGAATGAAACTTTGTCATAATATTTTAGTATCATTAGAAGCAAGGAAAAAATTCGGCAAATAGAAACAATATCATAGATTGAAAGAGTATCAAGTATTTTGCAATCATAGGTTGAAATATTATCATAATAAATCAATATTAAAGACAAAAATATGGTATAAGTGTACAATAGCATATTATCTATATAAAACAGTATCACGACAAAACAGTATAAAAAAACAGTATCATGACAAAGCAGTATCATAATTAGCATTTTTTTACAATTAATGGTATGTTGGTCTTTTAGTTCTAAAATATGACTTTAATTGAATTAAGTTTTGATCCTATGATTTTATAGTCCATAAGTGTCAAAATAGTGATCGGTCTTGAATTTATTCTTGGAGTAAAGGGAAGAACAAAAAAAAAGGGGAAGAAGCAAGCCAACGCAGATCGAGGCCAACTGGCCCATTGGGAAGAAAAAATAATTGTTTGGTTATGGTCAATATGTATTTTTTATGGAATCTGAAATTTAAATTTGAATGGAACTTTAAAATTCACAAAATACACATTAATATATTAAAAAAGACACCTTTTTAATTTCTAAACGATTTCTTCTTCAATGACTAATCCATAATATGTATTATATAAATAAATAAATTTTAAATAGTAAATATTTGATCAAATGAATATGTAATTTATACAAAAAATATTTATAGTTATGCTTAATTTAATCGTATTTATTTTTTATTGAAAACCAAACAATTAACATTTTTAATAACTCTGCTATTAAAAACTTTATCTAAAACTCTAATATCATCAGTTAAATGGATCCTAAAATAATATAATAGACAAATGTAGAGGTGTCAATCCGGGTCCCGGCCCGCCTCTGATGAAGTTCTGTGACGACCCGCATTAAAAAAAGTCCGCACCACGATGAGTTGCAGGCCGGGTCAACCCAGCCCACAAAAATTGGACAAGAGCTCGGCCCACCCATCGGCCCATCCGGTCGAGCCCATGTGGGTTGCGAGTCGACCTAGTTCGGCCCGTATGAATAAAAAATTAATTTTTTTTTTTAAATTACTAAAAAATTTAGTTACTTATTGTAATTAAAAAAAAATGTTTACATATATAGCAAAAAATGTGTTAAATTACTAAATAAAAAATAAATAACAATAATAAATTCACATTTTTAATTTTTAATTCAATTTCTATTTTTTATTTATATATTTAAAGACTAAAACATCACGCATCTGTTACATCTTTCACTTTAAATGGCTCTCTGCCATTTGTTTTTTAATTTTTTTTTTTAAATATCATTTCAAATATGAAAGTTTGAATTTTCTGCCTTTTTTTTTTAAAAAAAAAAATCAAAGCGGTTCACGGGCCGGCCCGCGGTTCGGCCTCTTCGACCCGTGAACGGCCCGCGATTCGGCCTCCTCGGCCCGTGAACAGCCCGCCCGGTTCACGGGCCGGCCCGCAGTTCCGGGTCGAGACGGGTGGGTCGATGCGAGTTCGACCAGCCGGCCCGTCTTGATACCTCTAGATAAATGCACAAAACGGCTTTATAGGAAAAAGGAAAACCTTACAATCAACGTATGGCATGATTTGGCATCTCCCTGCCCTGCCCGTTGTATATACTAAAATAATATAATAAATGCATGCACTGGACGACTTTTTTTAAAAAAAGGCAAACATTACACGATTCTAATCTAATGTTTTTGGTGGATATTGTAATAATGTTCACCGAGACAAGTGTCGTACTTATTAGATGAGTGTAAAGTGGGCATTTGCACTCATCCAATGAGTGCATGATATTTGTCCCGATAGACATTATAATAATACACACCGAAAATATTAGATTAAGGCCAAAACACTACAATCTATATATGTTTGACATCTTCCTCCATGTATAGTAAAATAATATAATAAATGCATGCAATGAAACGACTTTCAAAGAAAAAGGCAAAATGTTTTATAAATGTTTGACATCTTCCTCCATATATAATAAAATAATATAATCCGCACGCACAAAATGACTTTTTGCGTGGAATGTAAAAATTATTTTTAAATACTTACAAATTGTAGATTCTATGAAATGTATAGATAATAAATAAATAGTAAATTGTAGATTATAAAAAATATGTATGACCAACTTAAATTATAATTTAAATTTAAAAAAATGTTACACATAATTAAATTTAGAGTCAAAATTTGAGAATTGAAATTAAACTATTCAAACTAGATTACATCGAAAAATTATTTACACATCGTTTTGAGAAAACAGAAACAAGATATTAAGTACATCATCGAGTTTTGAAAATTAAATAAAAGAGGAAAAAAAAAAGAAGAAGATGAAGATCAATGTTGAATATGTAGCTTCAACTTCAAAATCAACACACTGAACTTCTTATTCTTCATTTTTCTTCAAACATAGGAGAGTGCTTTATTATGTGTCAAGAATAAATTTGGCAAATCCTTTTGAAAAGTGAGGTATTTGTATTTTGTGAGGGTTTTGCCTCAAAATATGTGCCCAAATAATCCTAAGATTGCCTATGAGTTACTGCGAGTTAATCATAATTCGGGCTCTAGATTTTTCTCCTCGCTGCCGTGAAACTGATGTAGTGTCCACAGAGCTTTCTAGAAGGTTTAGTGCGGTCACAAAGAAATAGGCATATTTTTAATATTTACTACAATAAACGAGAATGACATGTTCATATTTATAACATTGGAGATGATATGTGACTTACAACTATTAGAATGGAAGAAAGTTTTATGTCTCGGCCCTTAGTTGTTTCTTCGTTCTTTCCTTATCCAAACCTTAATTATTCCATCGAGTCCCGATCTATCGCTTGCACATTGGGCGGCTTATTGCCCACTTTGAGGTGTCGGCCGGTGGGCCGTCCATGATTTTATCACCGGCCGCCCACCCACCGACACCTCCAGTGGGGCGAATAAGCTCGCCCACCATGCAGCAGATCACTTCCATTATTCCACCTAGCTAGTAATGGTTAATGTTGATTATTCAACCTAGTACTGGTTAATAATTATTCTAAAAAATAAATAAATAAGATCTTTTGATCCTATTAATGTTGAATTTATTATTTAGTCTCTGTCGTCCATTGCTGAGGGAAGGTAGAGAGTGATTTCCGTGCATTGGTTTTGGCAGTCAATGTCATACATATTGAAGAATAAATAACTTTGAAAAGGATCGATTAATATTACAAAAAAGTGAAGATCAATAGCTTACTCATAGCTTTGCATTTATTTACGAGGATATAAATAAAACATAAAAACTAATTAAAACAATAAAATTAATTTTTGCGAACATCAATATTTAGACCTCGACGGGATCGATAAACAAAGCAATGATGTGGGGCATCAGAACTTTTTGTGGTTGTGTGTATCCATCTTCATTGCCTTTATAGGTGACATTTATAATACGTTCAAGGTTTAGAATTCGCATCAAAATTTCTCTTGGAGATGAACTTGGTCGGAAACACTCTTCATTGATATCTTTCCATGCATTTGTAGCCATTTCAAAAAACTTATCGACAGCCACTTCCTTGGTCACTCCATTTTCCTTCATGTATGATTCAATGCCAGTAGCAACTTGGCCCCTTTCTTTCTCAACCTTCAATAAGACAAAATTTGGAGAAAACACATAAAAAAGTTGCTTTTGTGTAGAATTGATGTTTCCTTATAACAAACTTTGAGTGAATTTCATACCTCATATGTAGCAATGTCATCAATGAGTCGACATATTATGAGACTGGAAACTAGCATTTTAGGCTTTTTGCTTAGCCATTCAAATTCTTCTTTGGAAACGGATTTGACCCCTAACAAGGATGTAGTTGTATGATAAACATAAGTGCATGTGATTAAGGCATTGCTCATGTACTCAGAAAATGGTGGCAAGTATCCTTCAATGAACCACTTGGCTTCCACGTAGTATGTCCTCACAAGTTCTTTCAACTGAATAAAAATTTGTAGACATTTGTGTAAGTTAACTGAGGCAAATTGAGTATAAGAAACATAATAAGAAACAAGAAAAATAGGAGTAGGATGATAGTGATGTAATAATTAAAAAGTGGCACTTACTGCTTCTTTTGCATAGTAGACTGCATAA
The DNA here is from genome assembly GCA_023638005.1 of Forsythia suspensa. Lineage (NCBI taxonomy): Eukaryota > Viridiplantae > Streptophyta > Magnoliopsida > Lamiales > Oleaceae > Forsythia > Forsythia suspensa. The sequence continues at coordinate 36,385,849 of CM042666.1, forward strand.
GATCTTCCTTCTTTCGAGAGTTCTTCATCAAATTGCTCATAAAGATTTAGAAGAGCACTATAGAATGGTTTGATGTACTCTGGTAGTCGATAAATCTGGTTAATATCCCACCTGGAAAAAACAAATTTGATAGTTACGATCAAGAATACAAATTGATTACTTTAAGAAAACTATTTACTTCTACAAATATTCAGCATACATTAAAAGGATGAATTATGTACCTCTGAATGGCCTCCGTAAAAATTTCAAGTTCTTCAACTACACCATAGGCATCATATGTATCATCTATTATTGAAGTCATGGCAATGGTTTTGGTGAGCATGATTCGAGCAACTGAATATTGAGGTTCGTGATAAACTCCCATGGCCCAAAAAAAGCATTCTACCACTCTGTCTCTTGCATAAGGCAGCTTAGAAACAAGGTCTAAATCCTTCCACCACCTGCAATATATATAAGCAATGAATACTATTAGGTAATGTACACACACAAATACATATTGCAATTTTTTGCACTTGTCAAGAACATTACCTTGAGACTTCATGGAGCTCCTTTTTGTGCAACATTTGCAGTGAATTATAGTCTAATTTGGCGAACCTCAGCAGCATTTCATTCTTGGAATCATCTTCTTGGTAGATGGAGATAAAATTACGTGCCTCAATTCTTGGGTTCCCAAAATGGATGCATTGAACGAGGGAATGATCAACTTGTTTCCCGAGGGGAGAGGTTAAATGTGGTGCCATGGATTTGAGGTTATCTGTTGTGAAAGCAAGGGCCCTTTCAAGTATATCTTCTTCATGCACTCTTAGATATGAAGCTTCATATAAACTCAACAAGCCTAATGCATCACTCTTATTAGTCTCTTTGAATTTTCCATTCTCGTCTATGAATTTGTTAAAGACAGCACAAGATATACGGTGACCATGTTGTCTGAATAATCGAAAATGAAGTGCAACAGTGTACAAGTCATAGGCTTCATCTTCATAGTTTATGTTGAGATTAAAGAAACGTTCTAAAAGTTCTTCAATCTCGTCTGCAAAGTGATATGAAATACCCAAGCGCTCAAGTGTTTCAATCAAATTCATGGTTTTCACCATTTCATTTCCTGGAGCTGTTATCATGCTTCTCACTTCACTTTTAAACCCTTCAATCTCTTTGTCATATTTGTCTGCTAACTGTATTATTCAACAAGGGAAACAAATTATATGCCAAAGGGTTTGCATATAGACTTATCAAAAGATAGCTTTCACACTCTATTCAAATGTTTGGAAATGAGAAATAAATAAGAAATTAACCGAAACGTAGATTCATTATTGCAGAAACTCCAACACACACACACACACACACACACACACACACATCTATAACAAACGAAGTATCAATACCTCAGTATCAAAAGCAAAATTGATAAACTGTTCACCCCATAAGCTGGGAGAGAAGTTAGCTACTGGACGAACAATCTTCTTTTTGCAGTTGGTAGCGACTGAATCCATTTCTGATTCTCTTCTGGTATATAGAAGAAGAAGAAGAATTAATTATTATGGTAGCAGCTGAAGAACAATTTATGTTGAAATTAGAAACTCTAGCTGAAGTTGATGCTGGTTATCAAAGACTAAAGAGCTTTCTTATTTATAGTAGAAATTCATGGGGCTAAGAGCCCGTTTGACTGAGATTGTAAACTAGTTTATAAATTAATTTTTGGTTTATTTGATCAATATTGATTTATTTGAATTGAAATTGTTGACTATTCATGTTAAAAGTGGGTTGAAAAGTCAAAAATTACGGTTAAAAAAAACCAAAATGAATTTTTAAGCTTTGTCAAACAAGCTCTAAGTGGACGACTATATTCAATGGCAGGTGGTAGTCATTCTTGACTATCAAGTTTATAGACTGACATCTCAATATTGGATTATAATATTTTTTTTACCAAATGTATAGCATGCTTTTAATATTTTAGATATACTAGTGAAATTCACGTGCAATGCACGTGTTGTATTTTAATTAAGTATTTAATAGTGTGGTCATTGTTAATGAATTTTTAATTAGTTTTCACTTATAAAAGACTAAATAAAACATATATTAAAACATATTGAATAAATTACGTATTATTTAAAAGCGGGCGATATAACTTCAATTGATCTTTAATAAGAACATGCTTTATTTTAGATGATGTAATGAATGATGTGTAGTTCACTAACATAACTGATTAATACAAATTCTATAACAGAATACTTCAATTATGATCTCATAAGATTATTTTGTTGTTTTGAATTTTAAACTTATTCCATATTTCTCCTCATTATGACCCGATTTTGTAAATTATTTCAATTTCAATTATGATCTCATAAGATTATTTTGTTGCTTTAAATTTTAAACTTATTCCATATTTCTCCTCATTATGAACCGACTTTGTAAACTATTTCAATTTTTCAATTTAATTTTACTCATTATAATGTATTAAACATTAAAAAAAGTTTAAATCACACGAGTGTCGTGAGATATGCATAAAATTTCTTGTGAGTTTGCGGTAATAAGTAGTAAAAATACTTATTATAGATTAGCATAAGTTGTTAATTAATGATTTTATTTTCTTGGTATATTGGATAGGATTTGTACTCATGGATATATATATATATATATACTATTGTAACTTTTCAACTTGAGAGTAGTATTCTTTTTTAGGTAATTAGCAAAAAACGTCTCCACCTATTGAAATCATTGTGCAAAACGCGTTCCTACCTTCTAAATTTTGGCAATTTTACCCTTACTTACTGGATTTCTTGTGCAAAAGGTCATTCAGTCCAAAAATCAACCATTAACATAGGGGTAAATTAGTCAAACCATTTTTTTCACATATATATTACTTCTTTTAGAATTGGGGGGCTTCTCATGCAATTTCCAAAATTGCACGGCAGGCCCCCGTCCCCAAATCTGCCAAAACGATGCAGAAACCTTCTGCAATTTCTGCAATCTCCATCCCCCTTTTCTAGCCCGCGATTCTGTATTGGTTTGTGAATAAGCCAACGTGTGCAAGGTTGAGGTGGCCATATCTTTTTTCAGTTATATATTTTTCATTTTTGGCTAAGTTGCTTCAAGAACTAGAGAAAAAGAAGAGGTTGCCCCCGGGGTTGGTCTATTTTTTGAGAAAATGGATCGAATAAGCATATCGACTGACCTGATATGCAAGGAGTAAGGACACCATCTCCAATCACCATCGATGTTCCCAGAATTGCTACAAGGAAAAGAACAATTTTGGCAGTTTTGCTATTCTCCAGCATCTCTTTAATCTTCTGAGCCCGTCTCAACTGGTTTGATGGAGTATCCAGTCTATAATTTGACAATTGCCTGTCCTCCGGTTGATCATTTGGTATCAGGCTCACTTATGCATACCGGCATATCAAGGAATAGAGAGCAAATGTACCACCTGAAAACTGTCATTGGCCCACAAGACAATAAAGACATATTTGACCATGGGAACCAGGATTAAGGTGTAAGTGATAAGAGACAGCACTCCAAGAATGTCATCATTGTGTTGAATTCCATATGTGAAAGTACTGGCAAAAAGGTACAATGGTGAATTCTAGAAATGAGAGATGGAGATTGCAGAAATTGCATAAGGATTTCTGCGTCGTTTTGGCAGATTTGGGGATGGGCGCCTGCCGTGCAATTTTGAAAATTGCATGAGAAGGCCCCAATTTTAAAAAAAATAATATATATGTGAAAAAGTGGTTGGACTAATTCACCCCTATATTAATGGTGATTTTTGGATGAAGGACGCTTTCATGAAATCCAAAGAGGTAAAGGTGAAAGTGCCAAAATTTAGAAGGTAGAGGACGCTTCCACAATAACTTCAATAGGTATGGACGTTTTGTTATTTACCCTTTTTTTTCTTTTTCTTGCATAGTGCAAGATTTTGTGCTTAATGGGTAAATTTTTTTGGACTTAATTGTAATTTGATTCGATGAATCGATAAAAAAATGAATTAAAACTATGTATTTCTTATAATCTTGATCACTATGTTGCTAACTTAATATAAGTAATTAATTGAAGGAAAGTTGTTTCGATTGCAAATGATTTTGAAGTTCAAAGTGGGTTGCTTGATATATGTTACTATGTCTCGGCCTAAAAGGCCGAACCTAGAGCCTACTATATATATGTGGAGTTGAATTTTGTTTCAATAGTTTAAGTTATTAGGAATTTGAATATCTTCTATTTGGAGAAAAACAAAAACAATATTTAATTAAGTATCCAAAATAATAAAAACATTTGCAAAAAATTTGGACGATTTCGAAAGGCATGACTAAAATCGGAAGGAAGATGAATAAGACGACCAAAGAAAAACGAGAAAAATGGCGAAACATTAAAAAAATTTTGGGACTAAAAAAATCTACAATTCAAAAAATAAGAAATGAAAAGAGAAGAGAAGAGAAGAGAAGAGAAGATAGGAAATAGGAAAAAGTTAAAAAGAAAAAAGAAAAAAGAATAATAGTTGGGCACACATTCCTATGAATAGTGCCCAAGTCAATTCCCATTTTTATTATATAGGGATATATATAGATACTAGTTTTGGCTACGTGCAATGCACGTATGTAAAAAATGAAGGGAAAAGTGTAAAAAAAATTAAAATCATTCGATTTGCTACCAAGATTTGACAGGATTTTGTAATTCTTGAATTGCATTTTTTAGCATTTATTTAGAATAATTTGTAAAATGTAAAATAAAATAACAAGATTAGTAACAAATTGAATGAAAATTAAGTGTAAAAGAAAAAAAAATAAAGATTTTTTTTAAGTTGTTGACATATTCCAACGATTTTAAAACAATAGGGACCTTTTGTACAATTATTCCTTGTAAAAAAAAAATTATTTAAACAATGTGATTGCCGAGACATCACCTTAAATTTTTTTTTTTTTTTTTGATTGCCGAGCCATGACTTTGTTAATTTATTCTTTTTTTAAATTTTATTGTGTTAAAGAAAATAGGCTTAAGATCGAGTTGCTCGACGTTGAACAATTCATTGCCGAGAATTTTCTTCGGTCAAGTTTTTTTTTTTTTTTTTTTTTATGTGGCAACATTATAAAAATAAAACATTCAATTTGCTTAAGATAAAATAAAAATATTAATAAAAAAATTGAATGAAAATGTGTAAAAAAATAAAATCATTCAATTTGCCACCGTGGAATTTGAAAGCATTTATTTAGAATAATTTGTAAAAGGTAAAATAAAAAAACAAGATTAGTAAAAAATTGAATGAAAATTAAGTGTAAAAGAAAAAAAATAAAATAATAAATTAAAGATTTTTTTTAAAGTTGTTGGCATATTCTAACGATTTTAAAACAATAGAGACCTTTTGTGCAATTATTCCTTTAAAATTGAGAAAAAAAAAGTTAAATACTTGATTGCCGAGCCATCTCGGCAATCAAATTCATTTCGATTTTTTTTTTTTTTTAATTTTATTGTGTCAAATGGGCTTAAAAAAAAAAAATTGGTGAACCATACAAAGGTATATATAAATTTAGAATTCAATGACAAGTTTATCATTATATAAATTCAATTTTACATTGAAAGAAGAACAAAATATGCACCTGTATTTTAATCCAAAAACATATCTTTAAATTCATACTATAAGAAATGATTGTCGATAGTTCATTTTTATGGATATGAACTTTTGAGACACGACTTCTCATAAATAGAGCAATCAGTTTCTTAGCTCTAATGGTAATGAATAAATGCTTTTAGGATTTACCAATGTGAGAAGATGATTCCCAGCTGTTTTCCTATTCTATTTGTGGAGATGAAATTAATGCTTTCGCATTTAAAATCTATTCATAGTGTCAGTTAAGCCAAATTTGACCCAATCTTGAATATGGCACACACTTCAATTTGCTTAAGATAAAAAAAAAAGATTAATAAAAAAATTGAATGAAAATGTGTAAAAAAAATAAAAACATTCAATTTGCCACCAAAATTTCACAGTGCATGGATTTATACATTACCTGAAATTCTTGAATGACATTTTTTAACAAAAAAAATCTCAATTTTCTTTCAATTTTTTGGGCTATTTTTTATATAAGCATTACCAAATCCCAAAGAATTTACAACTATGATAACAACCAATGATAGTTGCCTAATTGCTCGACAACCAAAACCAAGTTGGTTGCCGAGGTTTCTCGACAACCATTTTTATTTGTCGAGATACTCATTACCGAGTTAAGTGGATCTTGCGTGAAGGACAAGAAAAAAAGATCGTATTATTAAAATGTTTTGTAGACATTATTGGACGATAAATTTTATTGATGATTTAGTTGAGAAAATTAATTACTTTAATTAATATGCCTCATATTTTTGAAACGTGTGTGTTAAGCTCAATAATAGTACTTAAAGTGATAATTAGTTTATATTACTATTAGGTCTATGCTATATTATTCAATTAATAAAAATGTATTCCAATTTCATTGAATATATATAATATGGCATTGCTCATCTTTCACCACCACTAATTGAATAATATTTCTCTAATTAAGCGTAATTTGGTGAACATACATTTAGGATAATATATAGAAATCGTTAAACATATAAACAAAATAAGTAACATGCATTTTATTATCAAATTATTTATATTAAAATCTACTTATTTATTTTAATGTAAGTAGCTTGCTCAAAAGTAAAATTTAAAAATGAAACACTTGCATGTTTGATGGCATATTCCAATTATTTTAAAACAATAGGGACCTTTTGTGCAATTATTCTTTAAAAAAAAAAAAAAAAAAAAACTATTCATCGCCTTTGGCAATCAATTGATTGCCGAGAGCCTAGCACTTATTCTTACCTTTTTTTTTTTTGTTGTGTCAAAGAAAATGGGCTTAAAAATTTTTGGTGAACAAAGAAAATAAAGATCATTGCTTGAGAATTTTATTTTTCACGTTTTTTTTTAATGTTGCAACATTATAAAAATAAAAACATTCAATTTGCTTAAGATAAAAAAAAAAGATTAATAAAAAATTGAATGAAAATGTGTAAAAAAAAATTAAAACATTCAATTTGCCACCAAGATTTCACAAAGGCATGGATTTATACATTATTACGAAATTCTTGAATGACGCTTTTTAACAATAAACATCTCAACTTTCTTTCAATTTTTGGACTATTTTTATATATAAGCATTACCAAATCCCAAAATTTACAACCATGTTAACAACCAATGATAGTTGCCAAATTGCTCGACAACCAAGACCAAGTTGGTTGCAGAGCAACTCGGCAACCATTTTTGTTCTTAGAGATACTCATTACCGTGTTAAGTGGATCTTGCATGAAAGGACAAGAAAAAGACCGTATTATTAAAATGTTATGTAGACATTATTGGACAATAAATTTTATTGATGATTTAGTTGAGAAAATTAATTACTTTAATTAATATGCCTCATATTTTTGAAACGTGTGTGTTAAGCTCAATAATAGTACTTAAAGTGATAATTAGTTTATATTACTATTAGGTCTATGCTATATTATTCAATTAATAAAAATGTATTCCAATTTCATTGAATATATATAATATGGCATTGCTCATCTTGCACCACTCTAATTGAATAATGTTTCTCTAATTGCGTAATTTGGTGAACATACATTTAGGATAATATATAGAAATCGTTAAACATATAAACAAAATAAGGAACATGCATGTTTATTATCAAATTATTTATATTAAAATCTACTTATTTATGTTAATGTAAGTAGCTTGCTCAAAAGTAAAATTTAAAAATGAAACACTTGCATGCTTGATGGCATATTCCAACTATTTTAAAACAATAGGGACATTTTGTGCAATTATTCTTAAAAAAATAAAACAACAAAAAAAAACTATTCGTCAGTCTTGGCAATAATTGAGCCCAATTGGCAATCATTTTGATTGCCGAGATGGCTCGGCAATCAATTTGATTGCCGAGCCGGGCATTTATTCTCACCATTTTTTTTTTAATTGTGTCAAAGAAAATGGGCTTAAAAAAAATTTTGGTAAACAGTAAAATAAAGATCATTGCCGAGAATTTTATTTTTCACGTTTTTTTTTTAATGTGGCAACATTATAAAAAATAAAAACATTCAATTTGCTTAAGATAAAAAAAAAAAAAAGTTTAATAAAAAAATTGAATGAAAATGTGTAAAAAAAAATAAAAACATTCAATTTGCCACCAAGATTCCACGGTGCATGGATTTATACATTACCCGAAATTCTTGAATGACATTTTTAACAATAAACATCTCAACTTTCTTTTAATTTTGGGCCATTTTTATATAAGCATTACCAAATCCCAGCAATTTAAAACCATGTTAACAACCAATGATAGTCGCCAAATTGCTCGACAACCAAGACCAAGTTGGTTGTCGAGTTGCTCGGCAACCAAAAAGCGGTTGCTTAGGTTTCTCGGCAACCATTTTTTTTTGCCGAGATACTTATTACCGTGTTAAGTGGATCTTGCATGAAAGGACAAGAAAAAAGGCGTATTATTAAAATGTTTTGTAGACATTATTGGACGAGATAAATTTTATTGATGATTTAGTTGAGAAAATTAATTACTTTAATTAATATGCCTCATATTTTTGAAACGCGTGTGTGTTAAGCTCAATAATAGTACTTAAAGTGATAATTAGTTTATATTACTATTAGGTCTATGCTATATTATTCAATTAATAAAAATGTATTCCAATTTCATTGAATATATATAATATGGCATCGCTCATCTTTCACCACTCTAATTCAATAATGTTTCTCTAATTAAGCGTAATTTGGTGAACATACATTTAGGATAATATATAGAAATCGTTAAACATATAAACAAAATAAGTAACATGCATGTTTATTATCAAATTATTTATATTAAAATCTACTTATTTATTTTAATGTAAGTAGCTTGCTCAAAAGTAAAATTTAAAAATGAAACACTTGCATGCTTGATGGCATATTCCAACTATTTTAAAACAATAGGGACCTTTTGTGCAATTATTCTTTAAAAAAAAAAAACAAACAAAAAAACAAAAACTATTCATCAGTCTTGGCAATAATTGAGCCCAATTGGCAATCAATTGATTGCCGAGCCGGGCATTTATTCTTACCTTTTTTTTTTTTTTTTAATTGTGTCAAAGAAAATGGGTTTAAAAAATTTTTTGGTAAACAGTAAAATAAAGATCATTGCCGAGAATTTTATTTTTCACGTTTTTTTTTTTAATGTGGCAACATTATAAAAAATAAAAACATTCAATTTGCTTAACATAAAAAAAAAAGATTAATAAAAAATTGAATGAAAATGTGTAAAAAAAATAAAAACATTCAATTTGCGACCAAGATTTCACAGTGCATGGATTTATACATTACCTGATATTCTTGAATGACATTTTTTAACAATAAATATCTCAACTTTCTTTTAATTTTTTGGGCTATTTTTTATATAAGCATTACCAAATCCCAGCAATTTACAACCATGTTAACAACCAATGATAGTCGCCAAATTGCTCGACAACCAAGACCAAGTTGGTTGTCGAGTTGCTCGGCAACCAAAAAAATGGTTGTTGAGGTTTCTCGACAACCATTTTGTTTGCCGAGATACTTATTACCGAGTTAAGTGGATCGCATGAAAGGACAAGAAAAAGACGTATTATTAAAATGTTTTGTAGACATTATTGGACGAGATAAATTTTATTGATGATTTAGTTGAGAAAATTAATTACTTTAATTAATATGCCTCATATTTTTGAAACGTGTGTGTTAAGCTCAATAATAATACTTAAAGTGATAATTAGTTTATATTACTATTAGGTCTATGCTATATTATTCAATTAATAAAATGTATTCCAATTTCATTGAATATATATAATATGGCATTGCTCATATCTTGCACCACTCTAATTGAATAATGTTTCTCTAATTAAAGCGTAATTTGGTGAACATACATTTAGGATAATATATAGAAATCGTTAAACATATAAACAAAATAAGTAACATGCATGTTTATTATCAAATTATTTATATTAAAATCTACTTATTTATTTTAATGTAAGTAGCTTGCTCAAAAGTAAAATTTAAAAATAAAACACTTGCATGCTTGATGGCATATTCCAACTATTTTAAAACAATAGGGACCTTTTGTGCAATTATTTTTTTAAAAAAAAAACAAACAAAAAAACAAAAACTATTCATCGGGTCTTGGCAATAATTGAGCCCAATTGGCAATCAATTGATTGCCGAGCCGAGCATTTATTCTTACCTTTTTTTTTTTTAATTGTGTCAAAGAAAATGGGTTTAAAATTTTTTTGGTAAACAATAAAATAAAAAGATCATTGCTTGAAATTTTATTTTTCACGCTTTTTTTTTAATGTGGCAACATTATAAAAATAAAAACATTCAATTTGCTTAACATAAAAAAATATTAATAAAAAATTGAATGAAAATGTGTAAAAAAATAAAACATTCAATTTATGACCAAGATTTCACAAATGCATGGATTTATACATTACACCGAAATTCTTGAATGACATTTTTAACAATAAACATCTCAACTTTCTTTTTTTAATTTTTTGGGCTATTTTTTATATAAGCATTACCAAATCCCAAAGAATTTACAACCATGTTAACAACCAATGATAGTTGCCAAATTGCTCGACAACCAAGACCAAGTTGGGTTGCCGAGCAACTCGGCAACCATTTGTTTCTCGGCAACCATTTTTGTTTGCCGAGTTACTCATTACTAGGTTAAGTGGATACTGCATGAAAGGACAAGAAAAAAGACTGTATTATTAAAATGTTTTGTAGACATTATTGGACAGATAAATTTTATTGATGATTTAGTTGAGAAAATTAATTACTTTAATTAATATGCCTCATATTTTTGAAACGTGTGTTAAAGCTCAATAATAATACTTAAAGTGATAATTAGTTTATATTACTATTAGGTCTATGCTATATTATTCAATTAATAAAAATGTATTCCAATTTCATTGAATATATATAATATGGCATTGCTCATACTTTTCCACTCTAATTGAATAATGTTTCTCTAATTAAGCGTAATTTGGTGAACATACATTTAGGATAATATATAGAAATCGTTAAACATATAAACAAAATAAGTAACATGCATGTTTATTATCAAATTATTTATATTAAAATCTACTTATTTATTTTAATGTAAGTAGCTTGCTCAAAAGTAAAATTTAAAAATAAAACACTTGCATGCTTGATGGCATATTCCAACTATTTTAAAACAATAGGGACCTTTTGTGCAATTATTTTTAAAAAAAAAAAAAAAAAAAAAAAAAAAAACTATTCATCGGTCTTGGCAATAATTGAGCCCAATTGGCAATCAATTGATTGCCGAGCCGGGCATTTATTCTTACCTTTTTTTTTTTTTAATTGTGTCAAAGAAAATGGGTTTAAAATTTTTTTTGGTAAACAGTAAAATAAAGATCATTGCCGAGAATTTTATTTTTCACGTTTTTTTTTAATGTGGCAACATTATAAAAAATAAAAACATTCAATTTGCTTAACATAAAAAAAAATATTAATAAAAAAATTGAATGAAAATGTGTAAAAAAAATAAAAACATTCAATTTGCGACCAAGATTTCACAGTGCATGGATTTATACATTACCTGAAATTCTTGAATGACATTTTTTAACAATAAACATCTCAACTTTCTTTTAATTTTTTGGGCTATTTTTTATATAAGCATTACCAAATCCCAGCAATTTACAACCATGTTAACAACCAATGATAGTTGCCAAATTGCTCGACAACCAAGACCAAGTTGGGTTGCCGAGCAACTCGGCAACCATTTGTTTCTCGGCAACCATTTTTGTTTGCCGAGTTACTCATTACTGTGTTAAGTGGATCTTTGCATGAAAGGACAAGAAAAAGACCGTATTATTAAAATGTTTTGTAGACATTATTGGACGATAAATTTTATTGATGATTTAGTTGAGAAAATTAATTACTTTAATTAATATGCCTCATATTTTTTTGAAACGTGTGTGTTAAGCTCAATAATAATACTTAAAGTGATAATTAGTTTATATTACTATTAGGTCTATGCTATATTATTCAATTAATAAAATGTATTCCAATTTCATTGAATATATATAATATGGCATTGCTCATACTGCACCACTCTAATTGAATAATGTTTCTCTAATTAAGCGTAATTTGGTGAACATACATTTAGGATAATATATAGAAATCGTTAAACATATAAACAAAATAAGTAACATGCATGTTTATTATCAAATTATTTATATTAAAATCTACTTATTTATTTTAATGTAAGTAGCTTGCTCAAAAGTAAAATTTAAAAATAAAACACTTGCATGCTTGATGGCATATTCCAACTATTTTAAAACAATAGGGACCTTTTGTGCAATTATTTTTTAAAAAAAAAAAAAACAAAAAAAAACAAAACTATTCATCGGTCTTGGCAATAATTGAGCCCAATTGGCAATCAATTGATTGCCGAGCCGGCATTTATTCTTACCTTTTTTTTTTTTTTTAATTGTGTCAAAGAAAATGGGTTTAAAAATTTTTTTGGTAAACAAAAAATAAAGATCATTACTGAGAATTTTATTTTCACGTTTTTTTTTTAATGTGGCAACATTATAAAAAATAAAACATTCAATTTGCTTAACATAAAAAAGATTAATAAAAAATTGAATGAAAATGTGTAAAAAAATAAAAACATTCAATTTATGACCAAGATTTCACAAAGGCATGGATTTATACATTACACGAAATTCTTGAATGACATTTTTTAACAATAAACATCTCAACTTTCTTTTAATTTTTTTGGCTATTTTTATATAAGCATTACCAAATCCCAAAGAATTTACAACCATGTTAACAACCAATGATAGTTGCCAAATTGCTCGACAACCAAGACTAAGTTGGGTTGTTGAGCAACTCGGCAACTATTTGTTTCGGCAACCATTTTTGTTTGCCGAGTTACTCATTACCGAGTTAAGTGGATCTTTGCATGAAAGACAAGAAAAAGACCGATTATTAAAATGTTTTGTAGACATTATTGGACGATAAATTTTATTGATGATTTAGTTGAGAAAATTAATTACTTTAATTAATATGCCTCATATTTTTGAAACGTGTGTGTTAAGCTCAATAATAGTACTTAAAGTGATAATTAGTTTATATTACTATTAGGTCTATGCTATATTATTCAATTAATAAAAATGTATTCCAATTTCATTGAATATATATAATATGGCATTGCTCATACTGCACCACTCTAATTGAATAATGTTTCTCTAATTAAGCGTAATTTGGTGAACATACATTTAGGATAATATATAGAAATCGTTAAACATATAAACAAAATAAGTAACATGCATGTTTATTATCAAATTATTTATATTAAAATCTACTTATTTATTTTAATGTAAGTAGCTTGCTCAAAAGTAAAATTTAAAAATAAAACACTTGCATGCTTGATGGCATATTCCAACTATTTTAAAACAATAGGGACCTTTTGTGCAATTATTTTTTTAAAAAAAAAAAACAAACAAAAAAAACAAAAACTATTCATCAGTCTTGGCAATAATTGAGCCCAATTGGCAATCAATTGATTGCCGAGCCGGGCATTTATTCTTACCTTTTTTTTTTTTTAATTGTGTCAAAGAAAATGGGTTTAAAATTTTTTTTGGTAAACAGTAAAATAAAGATCATTGCCGAAATTTTATTTTTCACGTTTTTTTTTAATGTGGCAACATTATAAAAATAAAAACATTCAATTTGCTTAACATAAAAAAATATTAATAAAAAATTGAATGAAAATGTGTAAAAAAATAAAACATTCAATTTATGCGACCAAGATTTCACAAAGGCATGGATTTATACATTACCCGAAATTCTTGAATGACATTTTTTAACAATAAACATCTCAACTTTCTTTTAATTTTTGGGCTATTTTTATATAAGCATTACCAAATCCCAAAGAATTTACAACCATGTTAACAACCAATGATAGTTGCCAAATTGCTCGACAACCAAGACCAAGTTGGGTTGCTTGAGCAACTCGGCAACTATTTGTTTCGGCAACCATTTTTGTTTGCCGAGTTACTCATTACCGAGTTAAGTGGATACTGCATGAAAGGACAAAAAAAAGACTCATATTATTAAAATGTTTTGTAGACATTATTGGACGATAAATTTTATTGATGATTTAGTTGAGAAAATTAATTACTTTAATTAATATGCCTCATATTTTTGAAACGTGTGTGTTAAGCTCAATAATAATACTTAAAGTGATAATTAGTTTATATTACTATTAGGTCTATGCTATATTATTCAATTAATAAAAATGTATTCCAATTTCATTGAATATATATAATATGGCATTGCTCATCTCGCACCACTCTAATTGAATAATGTTTCTCTAATTAAAAAAATTTGGTGAACATACATTTAGGATAATATATAGAAATCGTTAAACATATAAACAAAATAAGTAACATGCATGTTTATTATCAAATTATTTATATTAAAATCTACTTATTTATTTTAATGTAAGTAGCTTGCTCAAAAGTAAAATTTAAAAATAAAACACTTGCATGCTTGATGGCATATTCCAACTATTTTAAAATAATAGGGACCTTTTGTGCAATTATTTTTTAAAAAAAAAAAAAACAAACAAAAAAAACAAAAACTATTCATCAGTCTTGGCAATAATTGAGCCCAATTGGCAATCAATTGATTGCCGAGCCGGACATTTATTCTTACCTTCTTTTTTTTTTAATTGTGTCAAAGAAAATGGGTTTAAAAATTTTTTTGGTAAACACTAAAATAAAGATCATTGCCGAGAATTTTATTTTTCACGTTTTTTTTTAATGTGGCAACATTATAAAAATAAAAACATTCAATTTGCTTAACATAAAAAAAAATTAATAAAAAATTGAATGAAAATGTGTAAAAAAATAAAACATTCAATTTATGACCAAGATTTCACAAAGGTGCATGGATTTATACATTACCCAAATTTCTTGAATGACATTTTTAACAATAAACATCTCAACTTTCTTTTAATTTTTTGGGCTATTTTTTATATAAGCATTACCAAATCCCAGCAATTTACAACCATGTTAACAACCAATGATAGTTGCCAAATTGCTCGACAACCAAGACCAAGTTGGGTTGCCGAGCAACTCGGCAACCATTTGTTTCTCGGCAACCATTTTTGTTTGCCGAGTTACTCATTACCAGGTTAAGTGGATACTGCATGAAAGGACAAGAAAAAAGACTGTATTATTAAAATGTTTTGTAGACATTATTGGACAGATAAATTTTATTGATGATTTAGTTGAGAAAATTAATTACTTTAATTAATATGCCTCATATTTTTGAAACGTGTGTGTTAAGCTCAATAATAATACTTAAAGTGATAATTAGTTTATATTACTATTAGGTCTATGCTATATTATTCAATTAATAAAAATGTATTCCAATTTCATTGAATATATATAATATGGCATTGCTCATACTGCACCTCTCTAATTGAATAATGTTTCTCTAATTAAGCGTAATTTGGTGAACATACATTTAGGATAATATATAGAAATCGTTAAACATATAAACAAAATAAGTAACATGCATGTTTATTATCAAATTATTTATATTAAAATCTACTTATTTATTTTAATGTAAGTAGCTTGCTCAAAAGTAAAATTTAAAAATGAAACACTTGCATGCTTGATGGCATATTCCAACTATTTTAAAACAATAGAAACCTTTTGTGCAATTATTCTTTTAAAAACAAAAAAACAAAAAAAAAAACTATTTATCAGTCTTGGCAATCAATTGATTGCCGAGATGGCTCGGCAATCAATTTGATTGCCGAGCCGGGCGCTTTATTCTTACCGTTTTTTTTTTTAAAAAAAAAATTTCAATTGTGAACAGTTCACTGCCGAGATGTCTCGGCAATGAATGTTGAAAGATTTTTTTTTTTTTAAAAAAAAAAAAAAATTTGAACAGTGTTCATCTCGGCAATGAACAATATTATCAAAAATATCTTTCACACATATAACATACTCTCAAGAATTCAAAGGAAAAAGCAAAGCACTGATGGAGAGGACTTACGCAAGCAAACAGAACAAGTGCACAACTGGTTCGCAGAATAAATGAAGTTGACCAGTTTAATCAGTGAAAGAGTTCTCATTAACAGCCTAATAGACATAAAAAGGAGGCAGCTCTTCCAAGCAAAATGCATCATATTACACAAATCATGGTGGGTACAGAAATCATATTAATTCTTTCAATACCCACCAGTTTGAAGGCATTGACAAACTATTAACCTATAATTGAAATTGAAATTGAAATTTAATCCACTACATGCATCATTATTTGCTTGATTGTTATTATATTAAGCTGGTATCCAGAAAATTAAAAAGCAGTCTAACTAATAGATGCAAATATTTTATTACATTTTTGCTTTTTTTGTCTTTTAAGCTAAGCCAAACACGTTCTAAAACTACCCATGAGTCAATTGGAGAAATAAGAGACATTCATATATGATAGAACTGTAACTATAAAAATAAAAAGCAATTTAGAGGGTTAATAATGAATTTATAATCCAAATAAGTGATCAACTGACAGAGAACATACCGTTGGAATATTTGATTAAGCTTTCACAAATTGAAGATCTCTTTGTCTTAGATTCTCAATGGCGGTTTGGGGAAGGAGGCAGGGGCGGTTTTATGAAGCTCTCATGGGGATTCATTCAATTAGAGTTCACAAAAGGGGTATAGTTGCCGAGATTCTCGGCAACCAAACTGAATTGCTTAGGTTGCCGAGAATCTCGACAACCAAACCCACCACTACGATTCTCGGCAACCAAACCCACCAGCTCTGTATAATTCTTTTTCCTGACCATTTCCTCCCCTCCTGCAATAGCAATGTAGAAAGAGGGTGCACGTGTATGTGAGTTAATACAGTACAGCAATTACTACTTAGACCATTTTTCCTTTTTGGGGTTAGTATTTTCAGTGGTGTTTCTTTAGAATAATGGTCTGGATTCTTGCATATTTACGCAGATTACAGTAATATATTTTGCTCATTTGTTTTTAATTAAAATTTTGCTAAAAAGTTATAACTCAAATTCAAGAATTAATTTTGATCACCATAACAACTTTTTAACGATACATTTCATCAACTCTTATCAAATTTTCTAAAAAATCTGAATGAAAACATTCAATTTGCCACCAAGATTTCATGGATTTATACATTACCTCAAATTCTTGAATCCTCTTTTGGGCATTTTTTTTTAACAATAAACATCCCAACTTTCTTTCAATTTTTGGGTTATTTTTATATACTATGTGCATTACCAAATCCCAAAGAATTAACTCTTAAAAAGACAACCATGTTAACGACCAATGATGGTTGTTAAATTGCTCGACAACCAAGACCAAGTCGGTTGCCGAGATACTCGATGGAGGTATATTACCCTTTGAAAGCAAGAGTTTATATTCGTGTTTTGGCTTGAATTCTGCACTAATTCTCTGCATTTAGAGGAGAAATAAGTTGACTTGATTTGCTTAAATTTGGGCTATTTTGGAGGGTAGAAGAATCACTTGTCCTAAGAAAATTCACACGACTTTGAGTTTCGGATATGGGATCTAATTTAATTTATCGCTTATTCGGACCTCAAATTTGAATCGCTTTTCCAATTTCTCCCGTGAGTTCTATTCTCGACACGTGTTTATGCATGCATATGTATAAATTACAAAGGTAAAAATTGCAACTATTTCATTGTCAAAACGGTGTCGGACGAAAAAAGCTACAATAAAAAATTTCAAAATTGCGGCTATTTCATTGTCAAAGCGGTGTCGTGTTGGACGAAAAAAGCTACAAATAAAAAATTAAAGGCTCTTATAGTATTGTAAGGATATAGATATATAGGAAAACAAACATGTTTTCCTTGCCATGCAATAAATTTAAGGAAGATGGGGAGGAAGCTAACAAGGGGGAGAAAAAAAAGTCACACATCTTTTATCTTTATTCGGACCCTAAATAATTAATTAGCATACTGCATACCTTAATAGTAATAGTGGGAATTAATTTTAATTAAAGGTATAATGTTTTAGAAGCCTTCAGAATTGGGTACCGTGATGAATTCTTCAGTTTGACATACCAACCACTATAGATAGCATTAATTTATAAAAATTACTAGTTGTTTGTTTGGGGTAGTTTTTTTTAAAAAAAAAATTGATTTTTTTGGCTACTTTATTAATTTTTTAAATTTTGTTGTAGTGTAAAAAATTTGAAAAGTCAAAAATAATAAACAAAAAAATAGGTTTTTTTGGAAAAGAATGATTACAGAAGGAGCCCTAAATAGCAATGGTGTACTAGGACATCTGTGGTAAAGTGATGTAGCCAAGGCATGGGAACTTTATGCCAAACTTGACCACCTGAAGTCAAGCAGCACTGGCAACCCAGCTTTATTTAACTTTTTTCTTTATTATGTCTTTAATTATTTTCTTGTGCGTTATTAATCTTTTTATGTCAGTTTATTTATTTATTTTTTTTTTTTCTGCGTTCTGTTAAAACAGAGATTGGGGGTTGCCTTGTTTTTTGGTTTATTATTTTGTTATTGGAACACAGATTTGGAGCTTCTGCAATCTTCATGGTATTCTTTGTTTGCAATTGTTCTTCAAGATCCGCACCATAAAGACAGTTCATTTTCAATTATTAACCAACTTGATGTTGTATGGTTAAGTCATTTTTTTTCAACCGTCAAACATGTTCAACACAGTTAAGTCCTTTTTGGAGCCAGCCAAGTTTCCTTCCTTGTGATGGTTGCAAGCGGCTCCAGTGGAGCTAAGTTCCCCAATCCCTCTCCGGTGTGAGAATTAGGTATCTCAGAGAAATAATATTAGAGATGATTCTATATAAAGAACAAAGCATAAAAAGCAATAAAAAGATGTCAATAGGATTTATCTTGAATGTTGTGACGCCTTTATATAGGCATCTATTAAGGACATGAGACGGAAGATCTATAAAAGGTGGAAATAAATGTGTCGCAAGATCCACGAGTGTCGGGTGGCATTAGGCGAAATCTGGCTAAAAGTTCGATAAAGGATGAGGGGACCACAAGTAGCTATCTCTATAACAATATGGGGTTGGGCTTTTTCGTTGTGGGCACGGCCCATTCTCGTGACCAACTTTGATAGACCGAGGTTTTATTAAGGTTAATGACGAGTGTTCACGTAAGTCGTCGGCCGAGCAAAAGAGGACGATGGAGCTCAACCGGTTGGCGGTGGTCACGTAAGCTACTCGCCAACCGGATGGAGCAATTGAGCTCGAGCGGTGGTGGTCGACCTTGATCACTGGTAGAGCCTAACCTATTGGCAGGAGGCCGTGTAGGCCAACTGCAGAGAGGAAAAGCGATCAAGTTTGACTGTCCTTCAACAACGTCCGACGAGTGGCCATTTAAGCCACTTACCAGTGGGATGGTCTAGTTTTTTGTTGTGCCTACCTTCATCGTGGTTAGGGATGGCAATAAGACGGGACGTGGCCGGAGCGACCATTCCCGTCCCGCACGGTTAGGGAATTTCTAACCCCATACCCGCCCCGTTCTCCGCTTAAAGCTGGGCGGGTTGTGGTCGAGACGGGGACAAGCTGGGCGGGGTAGCTTCATGCCCCGTTTACTGACCCATTAATTTTTTGTTTTTACTTGTAACTGTGATTTTAATTGAGTTTTTATCTTATTACATTTAAGACTCTATGTCCAACATAAATAAATTATTTGTTCCGCTCGACATAATTTTTTTTTGTAATATGTATATTAAACAAAATGAAAAAACGCAAATCAAGGGGTTGTGGTGTAGTGGTTAAGATTTGTGGATAAATCTTCCTCTCCAACACCCCCGGATTGACTCCTTTATTCTTATTTCAGCAAAATAGTTTTTAATTTTTTAGAATTTTGAAAAAAAAAATTAATTGAATCGGGTGAGGGCCTTGTTCCCCGGCCAGTCCCGTCCCTCCCCTCGTCCCGTCCGTCCCGGGCGGGGACTTTTGCCTCGGCCCCGCCTCGATTCTCTGATTAGTCGGGGATTCTCCATTCTGTTTGGGGTGGGTCCCCGCGGGGATCGGGGTATTCGGGTTGGATTGCCATCCCTAGTCATGGTTTAAGGTTGAAGCCATTCGGTTACTATTTAGCTTTTCTATTTTCTCGAAATATATGCACAGGCAATCAAGTTGGTTAATAATCAAAGTCAACTAAAAATCACCTATCATCATAAGCCTCCTAATCTTTGTTGATTTTTGTCATCGAGGGGTAGTTATGTTAACCAGTTATCGTATATAAATGTGTAGAGCCACTGTGAGATGCTTTACCATTATATTTACGTCAACCTCAAGCGTGAATCACCTTTGATTAGGGTCGAAGAACCCATTGTGGGTGTTTTGCCAAAGTGATTTTTTTGTTTTTTATCCACTGGGGAGTTTAACCTACTAGGTATTTTGCCTTTGTCCAATTTCATAATTTTTTATCCACTGGGGTGTTTAGACCTATTGGGGTTGTTTTTCCTTAGCCATTTCTTGGTTTTTTATGCACTTGGGGGCAGGACGGGACACTCCCTTGCCCCGTATATTTCTCTATTTAATTTTTTTAATTTTATTTTAAATATTAAATTAAATTATTAAAAAAAGCACTCAAACATTAATATATTAAAAAAATAACAAGATTACATTATTTATAAATAATTATTTTTAATATGAAGTATAGTTTTTCAATGTGGGACAAAATGTAATATCCTAGTAAAGTCTCAAGAGTAAATGTATAGAATGAATCCTACATCGGATTCTTTTCAATAAGTGTTTTGAAAAGAAGTTTATAAAAGGGAGTGGTGGACCAATATGTCATGAAATAAATAATAGATTTTACATTTTGATGGGCAATGAAATAAATTTGTGGTCTTCGAATTAATAAATTTGTGGACCAATATATCATTAAATAAATAATAGATTTTACATTTTGATGGGCCATGAAATAAATTTGTGGTCTTTTGTTTGTTTCAAATATTTTAAAAAATTCTATTTTTTAATTATTTTTTTTCAGTTTACCAAAAAAAAATATATCCAGGACAATTAGCGGTCAAGGGTGCTTCATTCTGTCTTCGCCTCCGCCTCCACGAATTCGTGGGTTGACTATTCAATTTCTCAAGAAGAAGATGATATTTTTTATTTAGCGTTACAATATGATATGATTGACACAATATATATCTTAAACGGACCTTTTAACTTTTTTTCACCTACTCTTAAAAAGATTGTTGATCAGCTTAAACAACACTCTTTAATGATTCAATTTATTTTCAGACAACCAATTGTAAATAATGGTATTATTATCCCAGCATACCATTTTATTAAAAATTTTGAAGGTCCCAGAAAATTCAAGTCTTCTTCAAAGACTAATATCAATATTCAAGTTAGACAGATTGATTATGAAAGAAGAATTTCAGAAATAGCTGCTTTTATGGAAATGCAAAGAACCAACTACAGACTTATGGCTCAATGGAATAATGGAATAATTTTCTTTAAAGACTATCTAGCAAGAAAAATCAAGATAGAAAGATCATCTATTCCAAATACTCATAAAAAAGATTTATATCTCACGACTTTTCAAGAAAATTATTGTGTTGAAAACTATTGTGAAGCATCTATGAACTAATCAAATACAGATTGAGAAAATATCTTAGACAGAGCAAATAATGAAATAGATACTAATCTCGAAGATGCCTACATTAAAATGATGGACATATAATAAAGAGATTAGATAGCGCATGAACAATTATTCAAAAAAAAAAAGTTAAAAATGCTATATGAAAGAGAAATAATTGAAGAAAATATTGCGTGAATGAAAACAAAGGTGTATAGGAAAAGCATTTAAGATGAATATGAAAAGCATTTAAGATGAACATGAAAAGCATTCAAAATGTACAAGAAAAGTATTGAATTTTTCTTCTTTCTTTTTAACCATACACTTTTAAAGTTGTACGATTATTTTATTATTTTTTTTCTCTATATGTACATTTACTTATAGCATAAGGAACTAGAAATTTGAGGCAAAACCGACCCAAACCGCTCAACCCGACCGACCCGGTCGGTTTGGGTCGATTTTTTGAGTGTAATCGGTCGGGTTCGGATTCGAAATTTCAATAAATGTCGGATCGGTTCGGTTTGTGGGTTGGGTCGAAACCCGACCCAACCCGACCCATAACAAGTAATTAAAAAAAAAAACTATTCATTTCGCCGGGCCTAAAACTAAAAGGGCAAAAAAAAACCTCTATTCTCTCAACTCTCAAGCTCACCATGACCACCCATTTCCCATTTTCAACATTGCCGCATGATCGCATCTGCTGCGCCATTGCCAATCTATCTCCATTTTCCATTCTTACTCCACCGTCCAGCGTCTAGTCTCGCTTGATCTCTCTCCACTCACGGTTTCGCCTCGTCAATCTCCGGACCACCAAGGTAAATGTGATAGATTTTATGTTCAAAAAGCATTCTTGGATGTGGGTTGATTCGATTCGGTTTGACATTTAATTCTTTGGAGGAGGTGAGTTTCAAACTCCCAATTGCGACTTGAGTTTTGGATATTATTTGTTAATGGTACGATGAATAGTTCTCGTGTCATTTTTTTTGTGTGTGAAAATTTTGTAACACGAGTATTTGAGATGATAATATTTATCTTTGAAACTCGTAAGTATAGTTGTTAATTAACATGAGAAGAAATAAATCTTAACTCACTGTTTCAATTTTGTTTCTTTCCGCATCAGTATTGGTCCAAAATTAGTTTTGCATTTGTAGTACTCATTTTGGGTTTGAATTTGCAAAAAAAATTTAGTCTACTCATGTAATGCCCCAACAAAAATAAAAACTATTATTTGCAAAAAAAAAAAAAAAAAACCGCCAACCAACCCAACCCGCCAGCTTGCTTGTGCGGGTTGGGTTGGGTCGGGTTAAACCCATTTCGCGGGTTGGGTTGGGTTGAATTTTGTCAAACCGAAACTTTTGGGTTGGGTTTGGGTTGAGTCCAAAACCGACCCGACCCAACCCACGCCCAGACCCTATAAGGAACACATGCGAGAAAAATAGAACACACATAAATTTATACACTATCTCTCTTGTATTCCCTATTGTAAGATTTTCTTAGAAATTTTTTTAATAAATGTAAGTTCTTCTTCTCATCTTGTGATTTAATTATCTTTTACTTTATTATATTTTCGGAAAAAGATATAAAAAAAAGAAAAAACCTAGTAAGCAATTAATTCCTTAAAAAATATTATTTTATTTTCAAACATAGCCTCTTTGTCTGGATTTCATGGCTAAAATAAAAGAGTAATCATCTGAGTTAAAAAATGTTATGTTTTCTCCCGAGAATTGAAATTTGTTCAAAACCTCTTTAAACATGATGAAATTTCGTTTTTAGCTATAGCTATAAACCTTTTAAGAAGGTCAAGAAAAAAATTAAAAAAAAAAAATTTGAAGGAAATTGATTTGTTGAACGGTAAAGTACTCGAATTAAGGCCATTACATCAATATTATTTTAAGCTTTCTTATTTATGCAATTAAACTTCATATATCTACTTAATTCTTTAATTAAAAGTTTTTATCAGTTTATCAATATCTGTTTATTATCTGTATTAGATAGAAATAGAGGTGACTCCTCTTAACAGATTAAGTTACAAATTGTTGAGAACTCTCTCTCAACATTTGAGCTTCTTGATTAAAGATATTGTAGAATAACATAAAAGACAAAGATATTTAAAGATATTTATGAAATTTCCAATTTCATATAAATATTCTAAATCTATAAAGCAACAAAGACTAAGATCAACTTTAGAGTTTTATTTTAGGTTACATAGACGAAAATTTGTAATATTTACAAGTAATTTATATTTATACTATTTATTTTCAGACTACATTAATATTTTACCAGTAATTTATTACTCATTCTTAGTTGTTCAGAAAATCATCCTAAATTATTATCAGAGCCTCTTTTAAAGTCAACTTTATATAGTGTATGAATAAAATAGATTAATTAAATTTAGAGCTTTTATGAAATTTAAAGAGAAAAGATAATTTAGACAAAGCATATTTAGTTTGTAATTTTGATAAAAACTTTAAACATCTTTTATATTCAGAAAATAAGAAGTTAAATAGTATAGTAAATTTAATAGTAAATTTAAGCAAAAATTTAGAAAGAAATATTTCTGCAAATAATAGAAAAATAGAAGCAGCTTTAGAAAATTTTAATAAAAGTATAAAAATTTTAGAAAATAATTTAGAATATATTAAAAATCAAAATTGTGAAATATTAAAGAAGTTTTCTTATAATAAAGACATAGATAATAATTTACAGAATATTAACTTAGAAAGTAAAATAACAACTTTAGAAAAAGCAAAATCCATAGATACTCCTAAACAAGACTTAGACTCCGTTTGGAATTGATTTTGTAGCTCAACTTCTTATTCTCAAACAATCAAAAGTTGATTTAAGCGTGCGACAAAATTTTTAAAAGTGATTATAAAATAATCTGACTCACCTGACAATAGATTTTGAGAAGCGAAAAAAAAGCGAGTTTTCGATTCTCGGTTTTAGCTTTTTTATTTATATATTATTAAAATATCAATTTTACCCATAATTAATCAAACTAATTCCTTTAATACCTATTTGAGAAACCGAATTGATGCAAGTTGGATCATAAAAAATAATATAAATTTAATTAATTTTTGCACTACATGACTATAATTTTATTTTGTAATTTTTATAAAATTTAAAATTTATTAGGTTTTTATTATTTTCATTTTAAAATAATAATAATGAATGCATTGTCTTGTTAAAAAATATTTGACTAGGAAAAAAATGAATTTCACCACTCGCGATAATAATAAGGGTTAATTACACTAATGGTCCCCATTCTTTCAAGTTTGTAACAATTTCATCATTGTTCAATTTTTTTAGCAGATATCATTCTCATTCTTCCATTTATTCTCACATACCGTCCTCACTCACGAAATCCATCAAAAACGGCAGTTAAATGGGTTTCCATCACATTTTTTCTCATTCTAAAACGAGAGCATTATAGGCAAACTACTTAAAATTTATTCGACGATTCTTATCTTTCTTCTCTACTCATATTTTTTAACGTTCGTTTGATTTTGATCTTGATGAACATTCGTTTGATCTTGGGTTTTCTGCTCATAGATTCTTTATCTGGACTTCGAAAATTTCGAGTTTTCAACACAGTAAAAAAGCACACCATATTCTTGTGGATACCTTGAGGAGTAACATAAAGTTCCCATTGCTATGGGATTTTGTAGTAGAGATGAAAATGGCTGAATCTTTTGAAATTAGCCAATAAATTTTCTAGGTTGTTTTTAGGTCTAATAGTAGAGATAATTTACGTGCTTCTTATGGCATCAATAACATGGCTGATTTTGGAATTAGGCCTTGTATCTTTTGTATATATTGTGGAAAAAAAAGCATGTGAAGCATGCCCAGGATGTTTTTGACAGAGTTAAAGGTGACTCCAATGTTCAACCACTTCCAATTCCATATCCATAACTATATCTATCGAAATATCATATAATGGAACATGTTCAATCCTGGCCTTCATCGCAATTTCCCATTTCTTCGTCTCAGTATAATCCTTACCTTGAAAATGGCTATATTCCATAAGGGATTCCTCAGCACCAAGCTATGTTTAACAGAAACCCATTTTAGATTTTTGACACAAATGGTGAAAGATTGGTGAGATTGGGTTCTTCTACAATTAAACAACTAAAGAGGCCAAGAAGAAGGAATGGCCCGCCAAAGGCACCACCACCGCCGCCACCACAATCTGCATCAAAATCAAACTAATGTTCATCAAGATAGGAGAAAAGAAAGATAAGAACATTAGAATATGTAAAGAATGGAGACCTACGCTGTGACTGAATATAAAAAATGGGGACGGACAATGTGACTACATTTAAAGAATGGGGACTTGAATGCTACAGCTTTCGAAAGAAAAATTGAACATGTTCACACACATAAATGACATTCCATAATTCACAACCAACAACAATTGAACAAAAAGTATGTTATCTTCTTCCACAATTCATGCCTTCTTTTTTTTTGTTACTTCCTTGGTACCGGTGGTCCATGTTGAAGTGTTTTTACAACCACGCATATAAATAACATCTTACAATTCACAACCAACAACAATTGAACAAAAAATATGTTATCTTCTTCCACAAATCTACAGTAGTGATAATCCATGCATTTTCTTCTTTTTTGCTACTTCCTTGGTGCCGGTGGTCCCTATTGAATTGTTCTTGCAATTACGCAAATAAATGACATCACATGATTCACAACCAACAACAATTGAACAAAAAGTATGTTATCTTCTTCCACAAATTTACCGTTGTGATAATTCATGCCTTTTTCTTCTTCTTTGCTACAGCATGTTATCTTCTTCCACAAAAAGTATGTTATCTTCTTCCACAATAAATTTTAGGTGGTTTTCCTAAAATACCCTCATTTTAGAAAGAGAAAAAGTGTGATGGAAACCTATTTAACGGCTGTTTTTTACGGATTCTATGAGTGGGGACGATATGTGAGAATAAATAGAAAAATAGGGATGATATCTGCTAAAAAAATTGAATGGAGATGAAATCGTTACAAACTTAAAAGAATGGGGACTATTAGTGTAATTAAATATTGAAACAAAATACATAGGAGAATTTGGAAAGAAGTTGTAGGCAGATTTGAAAGAAGTTGAAGAAACTGAAGGGAGACAATCTTTGTTTATTGATGAAATTTATTGGGTTTGGTTTTAGGTGGTGGATGGACTTTGGAGTTCGTGGGTGCTTCTAATCTCTTTAAGCCTATAACAATTCTGTGGTAAAAGCAATGTTGTGAAAATCGGATCGAATAAGTCCGCTCGATTAAAAACTATGTACATCGGCTTGAAAATCGGTCTTATTATATAGTCTAAACCGCATATTAAAAACTGGAAAAAAAAATCATAAACTGTCTACTCAACTTAAGTCTTATGAACCATCCACGATTTTCCAATTTTTATGGTTCATAGTAGGGATAAAGAAAAATTCACTAACTCGTCAAATCGAACTGAAACCATTGATTTGGATCCATGCGATTCTGTTAACGTTTTAGTTTTGAATTGATCAAAGTGTTTAGAAATAGTTTTCGATAGTCAAAAACTATTTGAAACTAAATCGAACTGTTTATAAAAAACAAAAATGCAAATTGTATACACAAAAGATACCGAGTAAAGAAATTAAGATGATGCCAAATAGTGGACTAAATGCAACCTTTACCGGGATAATCGGTATTAGGATTCTCAATATGTAGTTACTATTCCAATCTCTCTCTTCAATATTATTTTTTTTAGAGAAGGATAGGAGCAGGGGCAATGAACGTGTTGTTCTTCTGAAACTTTTGAGCTTTGCACATAAAATTTGTACATGATTGAATTGTTAGTGATGTTTGTCATTGTTTATTAGTAACAATAGCATCTCGCACCTTTTTTTTTTTTTTTTTTGAAGTATTAGCAACAGGAAGATAGTTTTTGAAAAAGAGAGAGGTAAAAATATAAGATTTTTTTTTTGGAATTTAGACCTATTTCATTCTTGGGGTTTTTGTTTTCTTTTTAGCCTATGAATGGAAAGGCAAGAGAAACAAGAAAAAATACACATTAGAAAAAATGGTTGGAATGATTGTTTGTAGAATGAATGAGAATAGGCAAAGCTACCACATGGTGGTGGTGATGTGCAGGTGATGGTGGTGACAACAACGGTGGGTGAGGATGTGGTGGTGTAGGTGGGGATGTGGTAGTGTGGTTGGGTTGGGTTGAGTTGAGTGAAGAGGAGTTTTTTTTTTTTTTTTTGCTTTTTCTATCATTGTTTTTGTTTGTCTTTTATATTTGTTTTTTTGTTTATTTAAAATTTAAGTGCAAGCTTATCTTTTTCAATCTAATTAACGGGATATTTGGACGGATTCTGTTATTAGGAACTATCTGTGTGAATTAATGAAATGTTGAGATGGTACGTGTAAATAAAATTAAATAGGGACGAAAAATGTGGCATTTGAAAAAGATGAAGACTTTAATTGTAATTTAATTTTTCTAGGGATAATTGTTGGCCTCCAACCTTTCAAAACGTTGGAGATATACCCATAACCTTTAAAAATAGCACCAGACATCCCCAACATTTGAAAATCTTGACATGGTAGGTCATTTATGACGAAATTGCCATTCCCTTTAAATAAACCAAAAAAAAAATTGATTAAAAACTAACCAAATGTACCCCCAAACACATAAAAAGTAAGAAATATACTCAAAAAAAAAAAAGTAACAAATAGACGATCTTCTTTATCAAACCTCAAAATCCAAAATCCACCATCATCTCCAAAATTTCAAAATCCACACAAAATTATTAACAGTTGAATTGGTTAAACCTTGGATGTTTCATCCATGGAGATTGAAAAAATTTCAACTGCCACTACCAGTATCAAAACCCTAGAACAACTGCGATTCAACCAATACATTCAATCGAAAATAGTTTGATTTTGTTGTTGGGTTCCTATCTCTCAATTCAAAGCGCGCCGTGTAGATTCATCTTTCCCTTTTACATTCTCCGCCGATTGCTCTTTAGATACTCTTTTCACATTTTCGATTCCAATTTTTGGACCCACAAAAATTAACACAAAATTACCGACAAACTAGAACGCGAGCACGTTGATGATGCACGCCTAACCGTCGACTATAATAACTCTCGCGATCCTTCATTTCTCCCGTCATCAAAAGCATGCACCGTGAGAATAACCACCGGAATATTCTCGATTCTTTTGCACCGTGAGGAAGCTCTTCAATCTTCCCCATATTCTCCTCCCCGTCTACTTACACCTGTGAACCCGATGTTGTTGATGATACAACACTATAATATTCCCCGTTCCTTCATTCCGATGGTAAGGTAAGCCGATCTGGTTGATGTTGTTCTTCCATTCAAGAAAATTGTTCAAAATAATTCAAAGACCAAGTTGGAATCTATAAATTTTCTGGTGACATAGATCAATGGGAGATTCAACAGATATGATTGGAAAATCTGGTGACATTGACACAGGTGTGCTTGAGCACACAGGGAAAATCATGGCGTGTGGCTATCATACTCATTTTCTTTGTGGTAGTCGTCTTTTGTCTCCATCTTTGGGTGAATGATTTTGGATTGATTTTAGTTTTTGGGGATGGTAGTGGATTTTGGATTTTGAGGTTTGATAAAAAAAAAATGACATCTTTGTTATTTTATTTTTTTGAGCTACATTTCTTACTTTTTATTTGTTGGGGTACATTTGGTTAGTTTTCAATAATTTTTTTCTTTTTTGTTTTTGTTTATTTAAAGAGAATGACAATTTCGTCATAAAGACCTACCATGCCAAGATTTTCAAACGTTGGATATGTTTGGTGCTATTTTTAAAGATTAGGGGTATATCCCCAACATATTTGAAAGGTTGAAGACCAAATATGCAATTATTCCTTTTTTCTATTATCAAACATGGTTATCAACCCTCCAAACAAAAAAAATAAAAATAATAAGGTATCTTGCTTTCATAAAATTGTAATAGTTTGAACTTTTTGTTTTTTTGGAGACCATTCTCCCGACTAATGAATTTGACAAATCAATTTGACAAATAATCAAAGTTCTTAATTTAAGTTAATCTACGGTCTAGATCTATTAAAATCTTTATACCCACATCCAAAAATATCTCAATAAAAATTTTAATACGTCTAGACTGTTAGATTAATTGAAATTAAATGCTGTAATTATTTGTCAAATACATTGGTAGGTAGAACAATCTATCTTTATTTTATATCTTATTGTATGCATGAGTAGTGTATTGAACTGTAAACGATTTAGCAAAATCGACAAAAAAAAACTCTCCAAATTGAATCGTGTTCACCCATAGTTCCTTATTTAAGAAAAGGAAAAAAAATCTCAAGAAAAAGATTTTCACCATGGAATGATCTCTTTCAGTACTTTTTGGCTTTGTTGAAAGAGCTAAAATACACTTAAGAAAAATTACCTTGGCAAATCCTCTTTTCTCCAAAGGATGTCCAAAAAATAAAAGAGGATATAAAGGAATTTTTTTAGGACAAATCTGTTGAGATTTATTTCTTATGAGAGCTATATATTATAATATATATATATATATATATATATATATATATATATATATATATATATATATATATATATGTGTAGTGTAGAGACATAATATTAGTCTAATTAGAGTTGATGAGAATCTAATAAGACAATATATAAGGAGTATTATATGGTTAGGTCCCCAAGGTCAAATCATTAATTAGTTCATAGTTTTTCTCTTCTATCCGCACCCCGGAGCGAGATCCCGTTGAGCACTAAAGAGATTTGGCAATGAAAGATCATAACCCTCTTAATTTCAACACAATAGATCCAGGTATTATTCTTCAACACCTACTCTTGATAATTTAACATGATGATATTGGGTTATCTAATTATTCAACTATAATTAGAGATTTATGTTTAAATCTAACAAGTGGTATCCAGAGAAAAAATCATGTTAAATTATTAGAATTTTTTCATATACATGTTTTGATATTGGATGAATATGCCCCTAAAGAATTTTTGGGTACAAAATCTTTATATGTATGGATATAATTATTTTTGCCTTGTTTTGTTAAGGAAAAATCCAAATCTAAAGAATTAAAGATTAAAGAATTTTTAATAAAAAAAAAAAAAAAAAAAAAAGAAACAACGTCATTGGTGTTTGCATGAAAAAGTCACGCATGCCTGAAAAGCCGCTTCAAGCTAGTGTTTGCGATGCCCGCAGCAACACTTCTTCTGCTGTCATGCTTACTGCGTTGTTATCTGCGGGGCGGCGCCGCCTCCACCAGATATGAAGGGACGACGGTGGTTGGTGGTTGGCAGCTAGGGTTTCGAACCCTAACTGTTGCAATTTTGTTGGGAGCGAGACTTCATATGAAAATTTGATGAATTCAAATATTATGGTGTAATTTGTAATTCAAGTCCTTAAAGTTTTCAAATTTTAAAATATTAGTCCTTAAAGTTTTGGATTTTTAGATTTAGTTCATAAGATTTTGGATTTTAAATCTTATGTCCTTAAAGTTTTCATATTTTAAAATATTGGGCCTTAAAGGTTTGGAGTTTTGAAATTAAGCCCTTAAAGTTTTAGATTTTAAGATTTACTCCTTAAAGTTTTAGATTTTGAATCTTAGGTCCATCATTTTTAGATTTTTTAAATCTTACGCCCTTAAAGTTTAAAATTTTCAAATTTAATTCCTAAAATATCTTCAGATCCTTGAATTAATCATCTTATATTTCAAAATAAATAAATTGAAACGATAAGTTGCCAAAGTAACCTCTATCGCGTAGATTTATTTATTTTGGATTATTAAGATGTGTGTATCTATTGTTTATACGAACAATGAACGGCCCAAAAGAATGTTACTATTTGGCCAAATGGTAGATATACATGTTGTAATAAATATGTGATAATTATAAAATTTTCATGTGGACAATAAGTCGGTCTAAAGAAAGGCTTATTATTTGACAGATTAATTATCAATATTTGATTACTACACAGAGAGTACCACTTACAAGTTGATGTTTCTGTCCAAAGATTAAATATCAATGTTGGTATCTTGTAATGGGGATCGTTATATAATTTGTCATACATATGTTATGACATGATCATTAATTGTGAGCTTGTTATATTATCTCGTTTTCAATTTCTGGACTTGCTTCTACAATATCTGTCAACATTAATTTAATCAATGTGCTTAATGGCACAAATTTCAAAAATTGGAAATAGAACGTTAATATGTTTCTCGGTTGCATGGATCTTGACCTTGCGCTTCGGACAGAACGACCTCCTACTCTCACTGATGAAAGTTCCATTGAGGATAAAAGAGACTTGGAAAAATGGGATCGTTCTAACCGCATGAGTCTTATAATCATGAAACATTCTATTCCGGAAACATTTAGGTGTGCTATGTCTGAGGAAGAAATTGCTAAGATGTTCCTTAAGGAAATTGAAAAGCATTTTGCCAAAAATGAAAAAACTGAAACAAGTACTCTTCTGGATCGCCTTGTTTCAATAAGGTATTAAGGAAAATGGAACGTATGGGAATACATTATGGAAATGTCTAATCTCATTTCCAAACCAAAGGCACTAAAGTTAGAGTTGTTTGAGGACTCTTTCGTGCATCTGGTTTTGATTTCTGTTCTTGCACAATACGGTCAATTGAAAGTGAGTTACAATATCCAAAATGATAAATAGACTCTTAATGAACTCATATCTCACTGTGTGCAAAAAGATGAGAGATTTAAGCATAAGAGGACTGGAAGTACTAACTTATCAACCACTCATCCAAACAAGAAAATGAAAAGGAAAAAAGAAAGCTGCAATTGGAGAACCACAACATAAAGTGTAAAAAGAAATAGGATAATGAGTTTCACCTGTTACTTTTGCAAGAATGGTGGACACGTGAAAAAAAAATGCCCTAGTTCCACTACATGGCGTGTTAAGAAAGGTATGCTTCTCGCTATGGTTTGTTTTGAATTTAATTTAGCTTTTGTACCTAAACACACTTGGTGGATGGATTTTGGTGCTACCACTCACATAAGTGTGTCTATGTATGGTTGCCTATGGAGCCGATAGCCAAGTGATGCTGAAAGATTCATCTATGTGGACGACGGCAAAGCAGTTGCAATTGAGGCTAAGAAGACTTTTAAGTTATTATTAAGGACTGGTCATTATTTGAATTTGGAAAAGACTTGTGTAGCACCTTCGTTCAGATGGAATTTAATTTCTGTTAGTGCATTGGACAAATTGGGTTATTGTTGTTCAATTAGAAATAATAAATTTAGTCTCTTTCGTGATTCGAATCTTATTAGTATTGGTTCTTTATCTTTTAATGATAACATATATTTATTGGATACAATTGCCTCGTATAATGAAACATTGCATACCAGCTTATGTGGTACAAAATGCAAATTAACTAATGAGAATTTTGTTGTATTGTGGCACTAGCTCTTAGGACATATCTCTAAACAGAGAATTGAGAGACGTGTTTGACGGGATTCTGGATTCCCTTGACTTGACACATTTTCAAGTCTGTATTGAATGTATAAAAGAAAAACAAACAAACGTTAGGAAATTAGGTGCCAACAGAAGTTCTGATGTCTTAGAAGTAATTCATACTGATATTTGCAGACTATTCTCTACAGCTTCTTATAATGGACATTATTTTTTTATGTTCATAGACAATTATGGCTACCTATATTTGATTCATGAAAAGTCTCAATCATTGGACGTATTTAAGACATTCAAAGTCAAAGTTGAAAACCAACTTGGCAAGAAGATTAAAGTCGTTAGATCTGACCGTGGTGGTGAATATTATGGCAGATAAGAAGAATATGGTGAACATTCAGGACCTTTCGTAAAGTTTCTAGAAGAATGCGATATCGTTCTACAATACACAATGTCAGGCAAACCTATCATGAATGGTGTTGCTAAGAGCCGAAATTAGACGCTTAAGGATATGGTAAGAAGCATGATTAGTCATTCTTCTTTACCAGAATCACTCTGGGGAGAAACACTAAAGACTATAGCATACATCCTTAACAGGATTCCAAGCAAAGCAGTAGTTAAAACCCTTTATGAACTTTGAACAGACATGAAGCCTAGTATTAGACACTTGCATATATGGGGTTGTCCAGCTTGAGAAAACACCTTACAAGCTGAATGAAAAGAAACTAGACTCAAGAACCGTATGTTGCTACTTTGTTGGGTACCCTAAATGGTCAAGAAGTTACAAATTCTACGATCCCTCAACTAGGTCCTTTTTCGAGATGGAAAATGCAAAATTCCTTGAGAATGTTGAGCTTGGGATGAGAAATAAGGTTAGGGTCATTGTCTTCGAAGAAGAATTCGTTTCTCTTCCTGCTATTGCTATTGACAATGATCAGACTCCAATTTCTGATATTTATCAAGATGACAATCTGGATTATCCAGACAATGTTGAGGAACTCCCTATCCAAAATGAAAGAGTTGCTCCTAATGAGCAAGCTATACAACCTCAAGAACAAATGTCATTGAGAAGATCCTCTAAAGAAATAAGATGTGTGAATCCCGACTACTATATCGTCTTTCTTTAAGAACATGAGGTTGACATGGGAGTGGTGGAAGATGATCCAATCATCTTTCATCAAGTGAAACAGAGTTCTAATTCTTAGAAGTGAATTGATGTCATGGAAGATGAGATGAAATCCATGAAAGACAATAACGTTTGGGATCTCGTCAAATTGCCTAAAGGTGTGAAACCCAGTGGTTGTAAATGGATATTTAAGAACACGAGGCATTCAAAAGGCAATTTTGAGAGATATAACGCTCGTCTTGTTGCAAAGGGGTTTACTCATAAAAGAAGGCATTGATTATAAATAGTCTTTCTCTCCAATTTCATCGAAAGACTCTTTCAGGACCATAATGACACTTGTAGTTCATTTTGATTTGGAGCTATATCAGATAGATGTAAAGATTGTGTTTCTCAATGGCAACATTAATGAAATGATATATATGGTGCAGCCAAAAAACTTTGTGAGCAGAGATCCAAATAAAATAGTATGTATACTAAAGAAATCTATCTATGGTCTTAAGCAAACTTCCCGTCAATGATATCACAAATTTCATCAAGTCATTATCTCATTTGGATTTAAGGTAAATGAAGTTGACAATTGTGTGTACCATAAGTTCAGTTGGAGTAAATATATCTTTCTGGTGTTATATCTCGATGATATACTGCTAGCTATCGTGATACATGCTTATTGTACCAAACCAAGAGATTCCTAACTAAGAATTTTGAAATGAAAGATATTGGAAACGCCTCTTTTGTATTAGGTATACATATACATCGAGATCGATCTCGGTGTATCCTTGAGTTATCACAAAAGAGCTATATTGAAAGGGTAATTAGCAGATTCAGCATAAAAGATTGTAGACTAGGAGATATGCCTATTGCTAAAGAAGACAAGTTCAGCCTCAGCCATTGCCTCAAGAATGAGGTTGAGGTGAAAAAAATGCAAAAGATTCCTTGTGTATCGGCTATAGGGAGTCTTATGTATGCTCAAATATGTACGCGTCCGGATATAGCGTTCATATAAGGATTATTAGACAGATATCTGAGTAACCCTGGGATAAATCATTGGAAAACAACCAAAAGGGTTATGCGCTATTTACAGAGAACAAAAGATTCCATGTTCACCTATTGAAAGTCGGATGATTTGGAGATCGTTGGGTATTCTGATTTCGATTTTGCTGGATGCCAAAACAGTAAGAGATCCATGTCGGGCTATATTTATCTATTGGCTGGATGAGCTATATTCTCGAAGAGTGTTAAGCAGACACTCATAGCACCATCCACCATGGCAGTTGAGTTCATAGCCTGTTTTGAGGCATCTAATCATGGGATATGGCTACGAAACTTTGTCACTAGTATTGATAGCCGACCTGACTTGTCATGGCAACCAACGATTCTTTATGTAATTTATAGAGATCCTACCAGGTTATTGAGGGAGGTCCTACCTATCCAATAGTGTGAGGGGTTTTCCCACCTATGAGGTCCTACCATCTTAGGTCGGACCCCATGAGTTCCTACCCAGCCTATTTTAGGTAGGAAGTCGTATAGCAGTTAACTTAGTAATATGATGTTGTCATCAATGGCACATTTTTCCAAATGTCAGACATCAGACTAGTCGCCTTAATTAATGCGGACATCACTTCATATTAAATACCCATAAAGAGAATGTCTTGTAAGCATTTAATGCCTAACTTGGCATTAAATGCATGTAATCATCTCATATTTTCCTATAAATGTCCTAGAGGTCGGACACAAGTTGCTAAAAAAAAGCACACTTATAAAGATTACAAACAGGTCTTCCAATACTTATTCACATATCTGTTGCTTACTACGGTCATAGCCGACCTACATACTTAATATATTGGCTTAGAATCAGTACAAACCATTTTCCAATATCAACAGTTTAGCGCTAGAATGATGGCGCTCCTTTGTAAAAAAGCTCTCCATATTCTAGAAACTCACAAAAAGATCAACATTTGATCATCATACCTAAACACTTTATCCCTAAAAATATCTTCAATATGAGTCATAGTCATGACTCAAGAGCTCATGACCACGAAAGAACGGAGAGCCAACATGTTGATCTTCCCTAGGACTTACGGCAAAGACATCTAGGAGCAACTTCACTCAAACACATGTTCCCAAAAGGGATGCAATTCTACAAAAGTTGAAATACCTAACTTACGCCATTGAACGGCTTTAAAAAATCAAGCTACCACTAGACATGTTTCTGACTCAGAAGTAGAGTCGCCAGCACGTAACAAACCTGATGATCGTTGCCTGAAAAGAAAGCTAGAATTCAGTGAGGAGAATCAATTGGGAAGCAATGAGGGTGAGAATAGATGTCCTAGTCCTCCTAAGAAAGCTGTCTCGCAACGATTGGCAAGCATTTTTTACCGAATAGGTCGCTCTTCTCAGATCCCACCTACGCCGTGCGAAAAGAAAGCACGAATGAGTGAAGGAGCCCTATCTGTGGCAACATCAGGTGTGCAAAATACTCTGGATGAGCTAGAGCTGATAAAGTGACGTCTGGCCGAACTGAAAGCTAAGTAGAAGAACATCCCAGAGAAATACATAACTGATCGACACTCTCCCTTCTCGGAGGACATCCCAGCAAAACCACCGCCGGAAAACTAAAATGCCACATGACTAACTAGTTATGAGGATAGCAACGACCCCGTCAGACATCTCGATAGGTATACATCTTGGATGGAACTACAATGAGCCAGTGATGCAATCATGTGAAGAGCTTTCCCTCCGACCTTCAGGAACAGAACAATGAGATGGTTCAAAAAACTACCGCAGTGTTCCATACAGAGTTGGAGTAACCTATCAGCTCAGTTCGTCTCAATTTTTTTTAGGACAAGAGCTCGTCTACTTCCAAAGAACAACTTGTCAGCATCAAGTAGAGACGAATCTGAATCTTTGAGGTTCTACATGGATAGATTTAGCAAAAAATAGTGGAAGTGGACAAAATATTTGGACGACGCTGCTTTGATGGCTGTCTTGTCGGGACCGTGGACCAAATCTCTGCCTACGGTGGTCTGTTCATGAGGATAGACCAAACAACATCTCGAGAATTCTTATCAAGAGCTGAGAAGTACATCAGTGCTGAGGAGGCAACTTCTGACCAGGAGAATGAGAAGTCCGACCAAAGAGACAAAGTCAATGGCAAAAAAAAAGGATTACAAATTGGAAAAGAAAGAAAGTCCTAAGAAGATTCCAGATTTTCAGCACCCAAGTCGGCAAAAATCCATTCCTGAAAGGTTACAGGGGTACCACATCCTGAATACCTAACTCGAGAATGTCCTGATGCAGACTAAAAATAAGGACATCATCAAAAAGTCCACCTTATGAGAGCAAACTCATCAAAGTTGAACCAAATGAAATATTGCAGATATCACAGATTTGTTGGACTTGATACCGACGATTGTCGAGACTTAAAACACGAGATAGAAAGCCTCATTAGGCGAGGACATCCGAGGAAATTTCTAGCACGACCAGAGGAATGAGCTGAACTTCCTCCACCCCATGGTCAAGTTGAACTCCCACCTCCACCACCACCACCACCACCACCACCACCACCACCACCACAACAAGGTCGAGGTGAACAAAATCGCACCGAAATTCGCATGATAGTGGGAGGAAGTCAATACCTTGAAGGATCAAGAAGACAACGCTGCAAACTCTCTCGGAAAGCTCATACCAACTATCAGATACTGTCAAATACCGTAGCTAGCCCAGATGCAAAAAAAAATCTCTTTATCCGAAGAAGACGCATCTCAGGTATTACAACCACATTCAGACGCACTTGTCATTACTATGTCGGTCTCCAGAATCAATATTCATAAAACACTAGTGGATGACGAGAGCTCCATGAATGTTCTATCCTTGAGAACATTTAAGCAAATGAAGATCGACGAATGGCATATGAAGCCATTCCTAAAACCCTTCCAGGGTTCACCGGGGACTTCGTAGATCCAAAGGAAAAGTCACCTCGTGGTAGAGCTCGGACTACCTCCATGCCAAAGAAGGATAATCGCAAACTTTGTGATTGTCGACCTCTCATCAATTACAATGCCATCTTGGGACGACCAATACTACATGAACTTAAAGCAAAGGCGTCGAATCTACCATTATGCTATGGAATTCTCTACTCTCCATGGAGTAGGAATAGTTAGAGAAAGTCCAATGGTGGCGGGAGTTGTAACTTCACCTTTCCTCGAGTGAGAGTAGAAATACTTCATGAAGAACCCAGATGTTCAAACCCAAGGTCGGACGAGAATGAATCAAGGAAAACTAGTCGAAGAGCTCGAACGACTAGACCCGAGGTCAGACAAACAAAAGCAGAAGGTTGATCCAGTGGAAGAAGTGAAGATGATTCAGGTTGACCTCAACCACCCAGAGAAGGTCCTGCGCATAGAGAAAGAGCTCGACGAACCAATAAAATCTCAACTTGTGGCCTTTACGAAAGACAACCTTGACGTCCTTGCATGGGATCACGCAGATATGGAGGGAATAAATCCCAAGGTCACTTGTCACAAGTTGAACACAAGTTTGAACGGTAAACCAAGACAACAACATCGAAGTCTTCTCAATCTGGAGAGATACGAAGCTCTTGCCAAGAAAGTTGACAAATTGCTTAAATGTGGCTTCATTAGGGAGTCACTATATCCCCGATGGGTGGCCAACCCCGTCCTGGTAATGAAGAGCAATGGAGCTTGAAGGGTATGCATTGATTTTACCGACCTGAATAAAGCATGCCCTAAGGGCAGCTTTCCACTCTCCCAAATTGATCAAATGGTAGATGCCACGGCTGGTCATGAACTCTTGAGCTTTATGGATAAATACTCCAATTACAATCAAATCCCAGTGCACAAAAGTGACTAGGAGAATACCTCATTCATTATCTTGTGAGGTCTTTCACGCGCTACCGAGTTATACCTTTTGGACTAAAAAATACTGGAGCAACCTATCAACGATTAGTCAACACCATGTTTTCCTGCCTCATAGGGAAGACCATGGAGGTATACGTTGACGACATGCTTGTGAAAAGCACCAAGGCAACAGATCACATTCAACACCTTGCTGAGATGTTCTCCCTACTAAGAAAGTATAGGATGAAGCTCAATCCTTCGAAATATTCCTTCGGTGGCAGATTAGGAAAGTTTTTGGGCTACATGGTCCACTAAAGAGATATCGAGGCCAACCCGAAGAAAATTAGAGCCCTACAAAAAATGAGACCTCCTACCAAAGTCAAAGAAGTACAAAGCCTAACTGGAAGAATCGCAGCTAAGCCGCTTTTGTTTCCAAATCGACGGATAAATGCAAACCCTTTTTTGACGCTCTGCGTGGTGGCAAAGAGTTCAAATGGAATGAGACGTTCCAGCTAGCCTTCGAAGGATTGAAAGCACAACTTGCACAACCTTAATTATTGTCAAAACCACTGACTGGAGAAACCCTAACCCTCTATTCGGCGGTCTTGGAGCACTCCATCAGTTCTGTACTAATCAAGTTGGATGAAAGAATCCAACACTCAGTGTATTATGTCATCCAGGTATTGCACGATGCTGAATTGAAGTACAGTCCAATGGAGAAACTAGCCTATGCTCATACCTTATTTCTTGCAACATCCAATAGAAGTTTTGACAAACTACCCTCTGAAGCAGGTCTTCCAAAAGCCAAATACTTCTGGAAGATGCGTAAAATGGACGGTAGAGCTCGGCCAGTATGACTTCTATTTCAGACCTTGGACCTCCATCAAAGGTCAAGCACTGGCCAATTTTGTGGCTGAGTTCAGTCCGGAACATGAGCCTAGCACCAAAGATGAAGAAAGTTAGACTCTCTTCGTGGATGGATCTTCAACAGAAACATGTACCAGAGCTGGAGTAGTCTTTATGAGCCCAGATTTGGAGCCACTTTGTCAGTCCCTATGATTTGATTTCGATGTCTCTAACAATATGGCCGAATACGAAGCCCTAATCATCGATTTGAGGTTTGCAAAAGAAATGGGTACACTCAGATTACTCGTATACAGCTACTCCCAGCTGGTGGTCAACCAAATTAACAAGTCCTACCAAACCAAGGACGAAAGGATAACATCTTACTCACAGATAATAGAGCAAAAACTCAAATCATTCAGTGTCGTCCAGGTCAAACAAATCCCAAGAACACAAAACAAATTGCTGGCGATACCTTTAGCAAGACTTGCTACCAGTGAAAGAATAAATGAGCTAGAGAACATTCTAATCAGAACAATCAACAATGCACCAATCAAACAGGTCGAGCTCATGCTCACCATGGTCGACCGGGACTCTAGCTTGATGGACGAGATTATTCGATTTTTGAAAGATGGTAATGTACCTCCAGATAGTACGGAGGCCAGGAAATTAAGGACCGGGCGCAGCCAGATATACAATCATAGACGATGTTTTATTCAAGAGAGGGTTTTCACTCCCATTACTCAGGTGTCTAAGGAAAAAGCGAAGGCGATGCGTCCTCATTGAAGTTCACGAAGGAATATGTGGCAACCACACTGGAGGCAATCATTAGCGCACAAAATCTTGAGATATGGATATTTCTTGCCATCACTAAAGAAGTATTCTATCGAGTTCGTTCAAAAATGTGACAAATGCCAAAGGTTTGCCCCCATCATCCGAAAGCTTCTCGGAAGGGTCGACCACGCTTCACTCGACCCATGGCCCTTCTCAAAATGGAGAATTGACCTAATCAGTCCAATGCCCATGAGAAAAGGTATAATTAAGTACGCCATAGTCGTTGTTGACCACTTTACCAAATGAATATAAGCAGAACTGCTTGCCAAAATAACGGAAGAAAAAACCACCGATTTCATATAGAAATCAATCATATGCAGGTTTGGAGTACCCTACTTGATTACCACAGACAATGGCAGGCAATTTAACAATTCTAGACTGAGGTCATTCTATGAAGAGCTAAAGATAAAAAAGCACTTCTCCATACCAAACCACCATCAGGCTAATAGGCAAGTCGAAGCTATCAACAAAATCATCAAGCACACCTTGAAGACACGGCTGGATGAACTAAAAAGAGCCTGGGCAGAAGAGTTCCCAAGTGTATTATGGTCTTACCGCACAACATGTTGGTCCAGTACGGGAGAAACACATTTCTCACTAGCTTTTAGAACTGAAACTGTCATCCCAGTAGAGCTCAGACTCACTTCATTCAAAGTCCAAACTTTTGATGAAAATTGCAATGAGAATGCCATGAGAGCCGAGCTCGACCTACTAGAAGAGAAAAGATTGGGGACAGAAATGAAAAATGCAATTTACAAACAAAGAAGTACAAGGTACTACAACAACAAAGTCAATGAATGAAAATTCAAAGCTGGAGATCTCGTCTTGAGAAAGATCTTCCTGGCAATAAGAAAAAGCAAGGCCGTAACACTTGTCCCAAATTGGGAAGGACCTTACAAAATCGTTATGAGTCTTCAAAAGCGGGGCTTACGAGCTCCAAAATGCAGAAGGTAAACCCTTATGCATCCTTAAAATGCTAAGCATCTAAAAAAGTACTACTAGTACAACTTATCAACAATAGCGTAAACTACTTTTGTTAAAAGAAGTCATGGCTTCCACCTTGTAAAAAGTTCACACATTTATATATGAAATGAAGGAACGTTTTTGAAGTCGAATTATTTCAAGGACGATAAGTCTACAAATAGTCCAAACTAAGGATGTGATTAAGATCACAAACTTTTGGACACGTATGTCCCATATAGCTTGGACCTCGTTGGATAGCGTAAGTGCTACGCCACCAACGTCCAAACTAAAATCTTTACATCCAAACTAAGGATTTGGCAATTACCACAAAGCCATGGACACAATGGTCCACCCAAAAAAAATAGCCACCAACCTACCCGACCTAGATTCCAATATTTTAAAGCCATTAAAATTTCAGATCGTCCATGTGGCTAAGCTACTAAAAGATCAGATGTCAAATGTCAGTAGTTTGATGTGAGATGTCAAGAAGTCAAAGCTATGAAGTTGGAAGTTAGATATCAGACGTCAGCTTCAACTTGTCCATTCTACCGAGCTACAAACTTGGAGGCATTTACATCGTCTAAACATAAAAGATCCGATCTTTGAGGTCTGAAGGTTTGAAGTCAGTGGTCAGAAATCTGAAAGATTGCCTTTTAGACCAATTAATTAAAGCTAGATATCATACCTTCGTAGTCAGAAGTCAAAGTTTCTGAAGTCATACGTCAGTGGTTTGAAGTCAGAAGTCAGAAGTCAAGGTTTCAAATCACACCGTCTAAACATAAAAGATTTGCTCTTTGAGGTCTAAAGGTTTGAAGACAGTAGTTAGAGTTCTGAAAGATCGCCCATTAGATCGATGATTAAAGTCAGATATCGGACCTTCATAGTCAAAAGTCAAGGTTTTTGAAGTCATATGTCGGTGGTTTGAAGTTAGAAGTCAAGGTTTCATATTAATTTGAAAAATTAAACACAACTTAACAGAACGGAAATTTTCATTAGACATCAAAGTTCAGTACAACTACAAAAGGAAAGAACTCCTCAAAAAAAATTACATCAGACAAAACCTCATTCTTGACACTAAGACCGATCTCCTTCTTTTGGTGATGGAGGATTGAGTTTGGAATTTCTCCTCAACTCGGTAAGCTCGTCCTTCAATAATTGAACATCCCATTCGGACACTTCTCGGTTGTCGTCTCAATTAACTCCTCCATTGTGAGGAAGTAGACATTTTCCTGGTCGGCCAGATAAGCTTCAGAAGACCTGGACTCTACCACGACTTCGTCCATGTCAATTGACTTCTCCAGAGCAGCCTTAAGCTCGGACTGACTTTTTTCCGGGAAGTCTCATGTTCGGTTCTCGCTTTCTTTTCTACCTCCAGCTGCTCTGGCAAAGCTTTGATCTTGGCCTCCTTCCCTCTAAGCTCATCCTTCCTCTTCATCAGAATATCCTAGGAGGTAGCTCGAAGTTTCTCCTCTTCATCCAGTTCGGCGATAACCCTTGACCTTCCTCCTTCATCAATTGAAAATCTGATAAGGTCTTGCCCATCTTCTCTGTTGCCAAGGTAAGCTGAATCATCATCCTAGCAGAATTTACCGAAGTCGCAATGGTGGACTCCACAACCTCCATGCTCTCCAAGTATTTCTACTGGACTGGAGTCCAGCTCTTCGCCATAAACCTCATGGCCTTCTTTGTAGTAGGGGGAGAGCCCGGTCACCTCATCCCTTGAAGGAGAGTTCGAGCAAAAGAAATCTCGAATTGGCTTGGGTAGAAGTCTCTGAAGCCGCAGATATTCTTCGTCTTTCTTTGCAGTCGACCCCAAGTACGGCATCGACATCTGGACTGAAGACTGTGGACCTCGAGACGATCCCTAACGGATCAAGGTGAAGTAACCTCTTCAATGCTATTGGCTGGACTAGGAATCCCAACTGGAGTTGGAGCTAGATCTATAACTGGGACAGGAGAAGGTCGGTGTTGAGAAGTTTGACCAGGTCCCTCACCCAAAGCCTTTCTCTTACCCTTCCTAGGCTGAGTGGACTTCTTCAACAGAGCATAAATGTCTTTCATTTCTTTCTAAGAAAGACCTGCATTGTGAAACAATTAGAAAAAAGAAGTTTTATTAAAATAAAACAAGTAATCAGGTCAGTACTTCATCTTACTGGACGAAGGAATGTCTGATTTGATCAAAACACTACAAGATCGTAAATCTTCGTTCAAAGTACGTGCCCTCCATGCTCTCTCAGAAGATTTCTCGGTAGGGTCGTAATAATTATACCTTGAAAAGGAAGAACAAAAGGTTAGGAGTGATAGATATTTTGACGAGCTGACCTAAACCTAAATGAGCAGATGTGCTTACTTAGTTCGTGATAACGAACTGGAATATTAACATCAGGACGGATGTCACCCCGATGAACTCGCCACGCACTTTAGATGAAGAACCAATGTTTCTTCTAATTCTTCACTGAGTCAGGAGTTTGGGTAATGACACTACCCTCCGTCCTAGCCTTCACCGATGTATACCACCAGCCTGACCTCTTCCCGTCTGGTTTAAAAGAGTAAAGACTATTGAATTCCCAAAGTAAAGGATGGAGAAAGTCGAGCTGGTCGGATAGATTAAGAAATCCCA
This sequence comes from Forsythia suspensa, assembly GCA_023638005.1. Classification (NCBI taxonomy): domain Eukaryota; kingdom Viridiplantae; phylum Streptophyta; class Magnoliopsida; order Lamiales; family Oleaceae; genus Forsythia; species Forsythia suspensa. The sequence goes on from CM042666.1 coordinate 36,430,225, forward strand.
TCATAGTCCTCCACCCATTGGGACACAACTGAGTCAGAGCTATTCTTCATTCTCTCAAAAACTTCTTAATAATCCTAGAAAAAGGAAGGCGAAGCCCAGACGCAAGCACGACCTGGTTTATGGCCACGCAGCCTATGGGAGGATCGTCAGCCCAGTCGTCTGGGTCGGGGACGATGAACTCTATATCATCGGAATTCTATAAGTCCTATGCCTGGTCTCCTAATTGTTTTTGGTTGACCTCCAATGGGAAAAACTTACACTTCGGATCGAGCACTCCTATGCCCAGATTCTATCTCCATCTCCCTCCGACCTAAAGCTCTGGACTTAACCTCCAAACCTCTATTATCATCGGCTTGTGGGGATACACTAATTTAAAGAGGAACCGACGTCGGGAAGTGGGGCTAAGGACCTCTTCATCAACTATTTCCTCAATCAACCGACCTAAACTAGCGGGCTCCTCCTCTTCTTGGCCCCTACCCCAGGACAGAACCTCGTCATCACCCTCACTATCGGCAGATTATCAACCCTTTTTTCACAAGAAGATGAGTTCAAAAAGAAAATGGGAAGAATGAAATGTAAAGAAGAAGATATTTGAACTATACCTAAGATCAAAAAAGATGAGAACTATTGGGTAGCTCGGACAATTCTGATACCCGCTCTGGCACTTAGCTCAGATAGAAGCAATGGAATTGAAGAAAATGTGAAGGTAAGAGTCCCAAATGAATTCTATTTCCTCTCTATTTTAGAGAATGAAGGTGAAAAGTCAAACAATCAATGCTTCAATGATGACATGACAATGCAATGATGGTGTTCCATTAAAATATATCCTTGAGTCACGTAAAATATGATTTTTCTAATAAGGCCACGACACTTGTCAAAAATGATCCAGATCATCGGCATTATCACATCATCCTCGGGCCCGAACGGATCGGGACGGATTAAGGTCTGCGATCTGAACTAAAGGCCACCCATAATCAAGTCAAGAGTTGGCCTTAGGGACAATTGTTGATAGCGAACCGATCCGTCATGGCAACCAATGATTCTTCATGTAATTTATGGAGGTCCTACAGTTATTGAGAGAGGTCCTACCATGTAGGTCCTACCTATCCATTACTGTTAGGAGTTTTCCCACCTGTGAGGTCCTACTATCTTAGGTCGGGACCCCATCGGTTCCTACATAGCAAACAATGATTCTTCACGTAATTTATGGAGGTCCTACCAGGTTATTGAGAGAGGTCCTACCTATCCATTACTGTTAGGGGTATTCCCACCTGTGAGGTCCTACTATCTTAGGTCGGACCCCATCAATTCCTACCCGGCCTATTTTAGGTCGGAAATCGTGTAACGCTTAACTAAGTACTATGTTGTTGTCATCAATGGCACATTTTCCCAAATGTCAAACGTCAGACCAGTCGCCGTAATTAATGCGGACATCACTTCACATTAAATGCTCAAAAAAGAAATGTCTTGTGAGCATTTAATACCTAACTTGGCATTAAATGCATGTAATCATCCCATATTTTCCTATAAATAGGAGACATAAATGTCCTAGAGGTCAGACACAAGTTGCTAAGAAAAAAAACGCACTTATAAAGATTATACAAACAGGTATTCCAATACTTATTCACATATCTGTTGCTTACTATGGTCATAGCCGACCCACATACTTAACATTAAGTTGGTTTGGAATCAGTATTTTCCAACGTCAACAACTGGGATGCGTGTTGTGGATGGTATTGAAATACCACTGAAAATATAATGTGACAATAAATCGGTTGTGTTGTATTCCAACAACGACAAAAGCTCTACGAAGTCGAAGCACATAGATATCAAGTTTCTTGTTGTTAAAGAAAAAATTCAGAGTAGTCAGGTATTTATAAAACATATTGGCACAAACTCCATGATTGCGGATCCGCTCATCAAGGGTTTACCATCCAAGGTGTTTCACGAGCATACAACTCATATGATGTATTATTTGATGATGTACTGGTTTAGTGAGAATTTGTATTTTGATGCTTTTTTTATTAGTAGACACACTTTATGATTATTTTCTGTAGAAATAAAGTATATTGGTTGTTACCAATCTCTGAATTTGGTCTTTCAATTTATGGTTTAACATTAAGATGGAAAAGCTTTGGTATGATCTCACTAAAGAATAAAGTTGGACCAGTTGCAAAATAGGCATGTTTCAAATCACATTGCATGTAATTTCCATGCTATACGTCCATACTTGATATATGTCATTAAATATGTTAGTATGGTGATCATTGATGGGTCCAATTACTAATATGTGTGTAACGAAGGTCACTTTGATCTCGTGATGACATAGTAGATGGACCACATTGTAACTAAAGAAATATTTCAAGGCAAGATAGTATTTTTGTGTATACATAAGATTATATGATATAATTGTTTCGGATAACATATGTAACCCAAGTAAGAGATTGTTGAGATTTATTTTTTATATGTGCTACATATTAAAATACGTTTATGTTATAAGCTATCTAATTTAATAGGGTCATTATAAGTGATCAACTAATTGGCTCTAAAAATATATACCGATATGAACTCTTTAATGTGTAAAGACCTAATACTAGTCTAATTAGAGTTGATCGAATCTAATTATATAGTATATAAGGAGTATCATATGGTTAGGTCCTCAAGCTCAAATCATTAATGAGCTCATAACTTTTCTCCTCTATCCCCATCCTGGAGCAAAATCTCGTTGAGCACTAAAGAGATTTAGCTACGGAAAATCCTAACCCTCTTAATTTCAACACAATAGATCCATGTATTCTTCTTCAACACCTACTCTTGATAATTTAACATAATAGTCTTGGGTTCTCTAATTATTCAATTATAATTAGAAATTTATGTTTAAATCTAACAAAAACATCTTCAAAGCATACTAGCATGTGATGTGCACAACATAAAAGATGAATAAACGAGGTATAAATAACTGTAGTGGATATTTATATTAGAGCATCTTCAATGTACTTCGTCTATTGAAGTCTACGTAATAGGTAAAATAGACGGATTTTCAATACATGTGGCACTATGTCTATTGAATAGACGATCAAATTAAAAATTCATCTCCAATGGATTCCGTCTAAAATTAATATTACTGCTTATGTGGAATTAATTTTTTTAATTTCCTTCGTTCGATTTTTTTTTAATAAAATGTTGAGTTGGAATTAAATTTGTTGAGTCATTCTCATTCCATCTAGAAGTCCGTCTAAATTTAGAAAGACATCTAGTCGGAATCTATTTTTAGTATGTCACACCAGTTAAACATATTCTTATTTTTTATTCATTTATATCAAAGTGGAAATGTACAAGTGTCTAAGAGCTTTAGGCCCCGTTTGGGATTGATTTTGGAGCCCAACTTCTGATTCTCAAATAATCAGAAGTTGATTTAAGCATTTGACAAAATTTTTAAAAGTGATTATAAAAGAATCGACTCGCGTGGCGTGATTTTGAGAAGCGACAAAGGACAATTTTTCGATTCTCTTTTAAACTTTTTCATTTATGTATTATTAAAATACACATTTCACCCTTAATTAATTAAACTAATTTCTTTAATACCTATTTGAGAAATCGAATTGATGCAAGTTGGATCATAGAAAATAATATAATTTTAATTAATTTTACACTATATGACTATACTTTTATTTTGTAATTTTTTATAAAATTTAAAATTTATTAGGTTTTTATTATTTTTATTTTAAAATAATAATAATGAATGCATTGTCTAGTTAAAAAATATTTGACATGAAAAAAAATAAATTTTACCACCCGTGATAATAATAATACAAAATAACATTATTATAATCAATGTCATTTTTAGTAATTTAATATCAGATTACAAAGAATAAATCACTTTTGTTTATCAAAACGCTAAAATCTCTTTTTTGAAACAACAAAGAATTTTAAAACAATAGTTTACCAAACACTTATCTAATTTTTCCCACAACCGATTCTTTCTACAAAGACAAAGTGAAGTTGATTCTCTTAAAAGCACAGCAATACCAAATCAAACCTTATTAGGAGTGAGTTATGAATTCTAATCAAATTAAACTCCTAATTTTTAGATAATAATAAAATAGTCATTTAACTCCTAAAATTTAGGAGTGGGTTATGAATTCTAATCAAATTAAACTCCTAATTTTTAGATAATAATAAAATAGTCCTTTAACTCCTAAAATCATGGAATTTGCCGCAATTCTAACTTTGTTCGTGAAAAATTAGGTCGTCCACTTTTGGTTATAATAGTTCGGGAATCATAGTTAATCTTAATGGCCATGTATGCCAACTTTTCATGGGTTTCAAAAGTACAAGTGGAAATATAATTTTGCATTTGCAACTTAGTGAATGTGTTGGCTACAAAATCTAAATAATTATTCTACGTCTATTTGTATATTACTTGTACATTTAGACATTTTTAATGAGCAAAGATCGTCGTATTAAAGGAGAATCATGCGACCATTTGCACTTCAATAGTTAATTCAGTTGTCGAAAAAATGAGAGATAATAGAAATTGGATGTGAATGAGAAAAATAGATAGAGTTTTAACTAATGTTTAGTTTTGACGTAGCTTTTCCTTGAACCAAATATGGATCTTTATAGATGAATTTAAGTTAAATTAGGTCAATGATAGTGATGACTAACACGTGTTACTCAACTATGGGCTAAGTGGTTGTATCATTGTGATATTCTGATCTTAAAAATAGACCTATCTAAGTGGCGATGGGCCCCTAGGATTTTTCATTTATTCTTTCAGATGTATTCTGATAACATAAGATTCTACGTCGAATATTTAGAGATTGATTTCAACGTCGAAACCAATTTTGATCAGATTTTATGGATCAAACGGCCCCACATAAGATTCTATATAATAAGATTTTATAGATATATAATAATTGATGTTTGATTTTAATTATAATTAATTTTTTGATAAAAATTAATAAAATATATAGTTGAAAAGTTGTAAAAATTTCTAAATCTCATAAAATGTGTGATTTGTTATGAAATTAGAAAAATAAAGAGAAAAAGAGAGAAGAGAATAGAGAGAGTCAAAACGCAAGTGTGTTAATTTATTATAACAATGACATTTATTTATAGGGTTCCAAAAGGAGTTACAACCTGATTAGAATACACTTTTCTGGAGTAAGTAGATAACTACATAGACATCTAGATACAACTAAATAGTCATTCATCATTATCTATAATTTTACAACATTCCCCCTTAAATGACTTATTACATAATAACTGGTTCGTTAAAAAATTTGTTTGGTAAAAATCCAATGGGACATAAATACCAATCAAATAAAAAAAAATTATCAAAATTTTGGAATAATCAAATGCTGCCTCATTAAAACCTTGTCAGAAAAATTCAGTTGGACAAAACTTGAGCGAAGGAAAAGGAGTACGGCTACTCCTACTGATTTCAATCAATGAAAAAAAAACTTATATTGAATTATCTATATCTTGTGCATCAATGCCTTCAATGTCGCCATCTTCTTAAAATATGTATAAAACAATTCTGATAAAATACGTTTCATGTTATAACCTCCAAACAATATCATCTTCATATATTATCTCTAATCAACATGATAGTTTGATGCAATTATATTAAAAACAGATCTTGTTGTTGTTCCTCTTCAGGGGTCTCATATATATTTTATAATACACGGGAGTATAACTATAGGGTTATGATGAGGGTAAAATATTTTGTAGGTTATGGACATCCATAACTATAATATTTATACAACTTCCAATTGTATGTCATTTACAGAAAGAATATGCATCGTTAAACTTTACTAGAAAAAATCCCGTAGGAAAAAATCTTAATGAAAGAAAAAGAGTACATAATTCTTTTAATACGCCATTAAATTTGTCTCATTAAAAACCTTGCCAGGAAAATTCAATTGGACAAAACCTTGGTCAAGGAAAAGAGTACAACGCGTACTTACTCCCCTCATTATAATATCACTTCACATATGTACTTCGATCGATTAAGTTCTTTAAAAATTGAACTATATGCTTCATGCATATTAAATCCTCTAGAGATTTATATAAATAGTTTTATTAGTCATGAGAGATGAGTTGGTTATAACAATATTCATTGTATGCATATATTTCATGCATTGACAGTTAATAAGATATCAACTTGTTATTACTTTACATAAGTCTTTGCAAAATTCATAATGTTAAAAGTCATACATTACATGTTACGACTTTATTTTCTCATTTCTTTTCGTATAAATATACACCTTTAGGTGCTCGAACTATAGGTCCAAAAACTTCAAGTTTTTCTAGTTAGTTCAATTTACTTGGATTGCATCCTTTTATTTGCTTAATTTATTCTTTGACAGATTTCTTTCAATATCATTGCTACCTTTAATAATATGAAGCCCTTCTTTATATACAAAAGTGTTGTCAACAACATTTATTTTTGAATCTATTTCTTTCTCATAACACCATAACTTAACGAGATCTTTTCGTTTGATTATTTCAGCTAGCTGAACCTCTTCTGAGTTTTATAATTAGTTATGTCTATATACTCTCCAATAGTATACACATACTCAATAGGACCATTTTTATAATTGACTCCATTTTTAATTTAAGAATTTTTTTAGAATCAAACGTCATCACGCTTCAGGTGTGTTATTAATTTACTAGATATAATGTTAATAAATTGTCCTTCATGGACGTTAATATAAATTTGAGCATTTAGAGCTGGTATATGAGATTTGATTTTATCTGTCAATTGTATAACTTACAAATGAGTTATTTGTCGAACTTTTGGTTCATATTGTCTTGTGCAAGGATCTAGAAAACATAATATACTGCATTTTCATGTATTATTTCCAACTACTTAATTTTTCTCCCATAATATTGAAAAAATTGTCTTATCAACCGTATTATAAAATATCACCCGTTAGGACTTAAGATATTTTATAATGTTCCAAATTAAACATGTATTCTCAACTTTTTTTAATACTCATCTCAGTGCATTATGGTAGACCGATTGTACATATATTGCACTATAAAAAATTATTAGATAGATAATATTATGCTCTGACCATAAGCCAACTATAGAGAGAATAACTTTGATATTGGCATGATACGTATAAGTGTTTTTACATATAAAATAACATTCCTTAGATAAAAATGGAAAGCACTTTGTTCTCAATAGTAATGGTTTAAAATTTAATTGGAGACGTTAATAAACAATATTACTAAACCATTTAACATCATCTCTACTAACATTAATTGAAAATTTGATATTTAGACTCACTAGCATTGACAAAACACACCGTAGTCTTATTTGAATAATATGAAAATTATGCTCATAATTTAAAATTTGAACAAGTAATCTCGCAAACTTCTAGTTACGAATAATAACAACATAAAATCATCTAGTATATGTATCTATTATATACAAATAATATATAGATGGTCAACATGCATGGTGATAGATCCCCATAAATCACCCTAAATAATTTTCAGAAATGCAGAAAATTCAATCCCGATTTTACCTAGTGAAAGTCGACTGGTTTATATACCATAAGAATAAGCATCACGTGAGAATTCATTATATTGAAAAATCTTCTAGTTTTAATAGATATTCTCATTAATAATTCATATTATATTGATCCGGGATGGTCTAACCGGTATTGCCAATCAATAAAATTTTGAAGTATTAAACTGCTAGTTCAATCAATTTAGCAAGTATATTTTTTATTTATTTGGAGAACAAGTTAATGCTCATGTCTCACAAGAATGGAGAAATGAAGAATGGGGAATTATCTCATAAGTTTATTTTACTTCTTTAAGAGTATCAATACTCTAATATTACACAACATTGATATTCTGAAATTGTAAAGTTGTACTTCTTCAAGAGTTACAACAAATTATTTAAAATGTTAACTTTATTCTGAAATAAATATTTATTTTTCATGAGCAATATTATAATATTATTATAGAATATTATATCTTATAAAATTAGACTATTCATGAGCAATTAATATTCTACTGAAATATTAATATAATCTAAAATTTTGCTTATTCTAAAACAACAATAAAATATTCTCCTAAAATATTTATATGTTAGTTTGTGACATACAATACAATATTCTTCTGGAATATTAATAGAATTGTAAAATTGTGTTTGTTCAGGAAAAACACAATTAAAACAAATAAACAAATCTTATTGACTTCCCACAATAATTTCATGCTAACTTTTATTCATAACTACGTATGAAAAAATAGATAGAAAATAATATAATAGTTAATTGAACAGTAAAAATTACTACTACTTCAGGAGTAATAGTTCAATATTCTTCTACAATATTTAAATTGTAATGTCATGCTCTTCAAGAGTAATTAATATTTTGTCATAATATTATAAAATTGTGCTTATTCAGGAGCTACAACAAATCATTGTTTTGATGTAAATATTTGCTCTCCAGGAGTAATATTATAATATTCTTATAAAATATTTTATCTTATAAAACTAAGCTCTTCAAGAACAATTAATATTTTATTGGAATATTAATATATAAAAAAAAAATTGTGCTTGTTTAGGAGCAACAATATCATATTGATATATATAGATTACTGATACTTCAGAAGCAATAGTTCATGTTCTTCTAGAATAATAAAATATTTTTCTAGAATATTTATATGTTTAGATTATGAGATATATCATAATATTCTTCTAGAATAGTAAAATTATAAAATTGTGTTTCTTCAAGAAAAACACAATTAAAAGTATTGTAATTAGTGATTTTGCACTTTTTATATAATATTCATCAGATTGTATTCTAAAATATACAATATTCATCCACATTGATAACCCACTTTTAGGTCCTATAGTGAGGCCACATGTTTTTTTTTTTTTTTTTGGTTAATTGCCAATAAATTACATAGTTTTTATATATGGGAATCATCATGCAACATATTTTTGTGCCGATAAAATAAATAAAATTACAAATTGCAGCATGATAGATTAATGGGTAAAAATTTGACAATAATAGTAGAATATCATGAAAAATAATTTAAAATCAATATAATACTTACCTTTTTCTTGTGGATAGAAAAGAGAAACAACTTTGTTAGTTGAATTGACAGAACTTGTTATCTTTCTTCTCTTTTTTTTTTTTCACTAACTCAATTGACTAGAATAATTGTACTGATAACGTATTATAAAACTAGAAAAGTAGAGAGAAAAATAGAAGAGAATAGAGAGAGTCAAAACTCAAGTGTGTTAATTTATTATAATAATGACCCTTATTTATAGGGTTCCAAAGGGAGTTACAACCTTATTAGAATACACTCTTATAGAATAAGTAGATAATTACATATACATTTACATTCAACTATATAGTCATTCATCATTATCTATAATTTTACAACATGGTTAAAATTAATTGTTGATTTTGATTTCAACTTTTTATCAATTTTTTAATTGAAATCAACATGTTATAAATAAATAGTAAATTGTATGTCTTATGAAATATGTGAATAAAAAGTATATGTGCATGTTTGTTAGTGTTGAAATTATTTTTTAAGTGCTTATAATATAAGTTGTTGATGAATGTGTGGTTAAAAAGTATGTTGTAAGTTGTGGGTCCTATGAAATGTGTAGATAAAAAATATGTTTGACCATTTGATCAGCTGAAATTATAATTTAAGTAGGTCTGGGTGTCAGGTAGGTTGGTTCGAGTATTGAAATATTCGAAACCACCCGTTACAGTTCGGGTATTTCGTAAATGGAACCATTCAGTTCCACGTAATTATTGGAACCAAACTCGAACCGGAACCGTCAGTTCGAGTTCGGGTTCGGGTTTGATTCTACCCATAATTTTTTTTAAAAAAATCGTTAGTAGATAACATGTTTTGAAAAAAATTAAAAATTGCAAATCCGTTAACATTAATGTATTTTAGATATTAAAACAATTTATGAAAGATATAAACATTAACGGAAAGAATAAACACTAAATTTATAAACTCATAAATTATGGCTCTCAAAATTGAGGATTTGTTTCGGTTACAGATGAGTTTCGTTTTCGCCGTCTCAATATGTGTTGAGCGAGAGAGAAATGAATGTAAGTGTAAGATACGCGACAATGTTTGTATTGAGTATTTGAGTAAATAGCAATTGAGAATTTGAGATTTAGGTAATTAGCATTGGGTCAATTAAGTTTGAGTTTAAGAGTCATGAATTTTGTACTTTTTGTTTAGATCTTGAAAAGTTGTACTCGTCTTTGCTATCGTGGTGTTGGATTGTGGGTCATTGGATTAGGGTGAATAAATTGTAAAAAATAAAAAATTTATAAAGAATGACAAATTTGGTTCCAATCGGGTACCCACAGTTCTAGTTTAAGAACTAAGAACCGACCCGAACCCGGTCGGTTCTCGGTTTCGGTTCCTAATTTTATTTTTTGGAACCGGACCGAAACCTTCTATTCCGATTCGGTTCGTTTAAAATGTACCCCTAAATTTAAGCATATCCAAACATGTATGTTTGGTAATGCTAAAATTATTTTTAATTACTTATAAGTTGTGAGACTTAGAAATGTGTAATTAGTGCTTGTTTGGTCTAGTTTAAAATTTAGTTTTAAACACAAAATGATCAAATATATCACGATATGATTGCAAAATTCCGGTCAATAGGTTAGATACAATAAAAAGTATATTTGATCAATTTAATAAATTTAAATTATAATTAAAACTTAAGAAAACAAATTATATAAGGGGTTAATTTCACCAACGGTCACCAAGTTACCTTCAAATTACAAAATAGTCACCGGAAGTTCAAAAGTTTCGATGGTGGTCGATAGTCGGCTTTATTAAATTTAATTTTAAAATGGTGGCGTGGCGTGATGATGTTGTATTTATTTATTGGATAATAGTCATATACTTTATATAATATTCACTTTAGTCTCTATATTTCAATTATGTCTTTCAAAAATTTTATTTCGTGTCCTTAATCTTTTACATCTTTACACTTTGGTCCCCATATTTTAATTATCTTTCAGTTAGGTCTTCCAAAAATTGCATCTTAGGTCCTTTAAATTTTACATTTTACACTTTGGTCCTCAAATTTTCAATTATCTTTCGATTAAGTCCTCTAAAAAATTGCATCTTAGGTCCTTCAACTTTATACATTTTCAAACTTTGATCCCTCAAATATTTGATTTTAGTGGCCAAAATAAGTGTAATTTTAGTGGTCAAAATAAGTGCACTTTAAATTAAATCATTGACTTTACAATGAATTTTTACCTAAACAAACAAAATAATATTATATAAAATATATAGACTACTGTGCAATAAATAAATGCCACATCATCATGCTACATCATCATTTTAAATTAGAAATTTAATGGAGTGACCATTAGTGAAAGGATTTATAACTTTAGTGACCACTACTGAAACTTTTGAACTTCAGTGACTATTTTGTAATTTGAAGGTAACTTCAGTGACCATTGGTGAAATTAACCCAATTATATAACCAAACAAGCATCCATTGGCTAAACATTATTCTGTGCAATTAAATATGGTGTTGAAAGTACATAAGCAACTCCAAAATCAGCCTAAACATTGATGAGAAAATATCAGAAAGTTTCTCTTCTGCACCTACTTAATTTTCAGAATTTATAATCTACACAGTTTGTGCACCTGCAAATCTCTTTCTTTAACATGCATGGGAAAAGAATCCCTCTCTCCTATGAAGCAGCACAAGTTCATCAACAACTTGATTAAGCAATAACTCAAAAATTAATTGCCCATAATGGACGCATATCTCTTCAAAATCTTCAAACTCAAACTGGTTACCCAACAAGACTCCTTTAGATCATCTTCTGTCAAATTGCAGATTTTTTCGACCATTTTTATGTTGTAATAAGAACCCTCTTCCTTCATCGTTTTCTTGTGATCATGTTCGCCAATGGTTTCCTTGACTTTCCCATTATTACATTGCGACACAGATTTGTTTGAACACTGCAGTACCCTCGAAACTTCTGCAGGAATGAAAGTTCATCATTTCACAATAGTATAAAGAGTCTGTCATATCCTATTCAATCTAACGTACTAAACGAACTGATTAAAAATAAGCCTTCCAAGGAACATACCTAATGGAGTGGCTTCTGGGCGTATTTGATAATCTTGGAGGTCATCAAAAATATTATTTTTCTTCTTTGAATACTGTGATTTGGCTGGCCTTCTTTCCTTAAAGTCCACATTTGTTCTTCTACTTAAATTCTTCTTCCGAGGTGTAGTAGAAGATAATTTAACATGGACTCTCTTGGGCTCTTCCAATTTCTTACAAGATTTCTTCATAAGATATTGTTTTTCTTTAATGTTTTGATTGCTTTCATTCTTGAGGACCTTCTTCTGTTTCACTTGTTGATAATTATTCATCACCTCAGGCTTTTTCACCTCCACTCTTTGTTGATATTTGGCTGCAGCTTTAGAAGTTTCTAGTACTTTCTCGATGTGCAGAATCACGTTAAAATCATGTTTTCCTTTAAGATCAAGAGAAGGGACTTCACGAAATGATACGGCTGTTCTTACTCTTCTATGCTGGGCAGGAGATTGTTTACAGGAAACATCAAATTGTGCAAGAAAATCAATGGAATTCACTGACCTGCTTCGAAAATAAGAAGCCAAACTTTTGTCTTTTGGCTTGATATCTTCTGGCAGTGAATCTAAACCCATTAATCTGGCCACTACTCCTGGAGTACTTTCTGCAGCTTTCACTTTTACCTCATCAGATTTTAAAGCATTTCGAAGCCGGAGATCAACTTCTTTGCTGTTGATGGACTCAAAATATTGATCAGATGGGTGTGTGGGGAGGCTGCCACCGCAAAACAACCGCCGTAGAACGCCGGAGAAACACTTGGTAGAATTTGCATCAACTGAATTCGCCATGTTTGTTCAGTTTAACACACACAAAAAAAAAGGGAGGGAGGGAGGGAGGGAGGAGAAGGGGAAGGGAGTTCGAAATTTGAATCAATTATTGAAGGAAGATGCCAATTCTGTAGTCTTTGAATTCACACTGCAGGATAGAAAATTTATTGTTTAGCAATGCATTTGGTGGTATGTAGCTTTCAAAATGGACAATGAGAAGCGTGTGTACGGTAGAGAAGAAATGCCACAAAGTTGTCGATGATGTCTGCCGAGGAATTCCTTCATCCGATGTTGTACTATAATTTTCTTTATTTAGCTATCTAGAAAATTGTGATAGAATCAAAATATACTAGGCCGTTGATTTTTAGCAAATAAAGGTGATAAAAGTTAGTGAATTTTATGAAACTTAGGGTTAAAAAATAAAGAAAAATTGTAGATGAAATGAAATGTATAGTTAAAAATTAAATTTGAACAATTTACCAATTTTTTTACATAAATTTACTTACATCAAACAAACCGTTCACAAGACAAGAGATGTTGAAGTGAAAAATTCTTAAGACATTGAATCGTAATACAAAATTAAAAGCTAAGTCGAAGTGAAAAATTACACTTTATATCCTTTAAAAGATCTAGATGACTGACCAGTGATAATATGTGAAAGTATATGCTTGTTTTCATTTTACTAATTGTAGAATTCAATAAATTGTTGTTATACTTTTAGAATTGACAATTATATTTTTTTATATTTTGAGAACGAAGTTTTATTCAAGTTAATTATATTATCAATTGTTTTCGTATTAGAATATTCTGTTTATTTTGTCGGTCATAACATGTCATCATATTACATAATTAATTACTTTTGAAAAAAGAAAAATCTAGTAAAAGTTGAATACCGACTAGATCACAATGTTGGGAACTTGGGATCAAGTTTTGTCTTCCCATGTATAAATTTGGAATCGAAATAGTGTCTTGTCTAGTGATGGATGGAGCCGAAGTTGTGGACTTTCTTTGTGCGCATGGATTGTGTGTCCACACTGGATCTAAGAAATTTGGCTCTAGAGGGTCCTTATTTTTAATTGCTCTGATCTCCACAGGACTGGACCCACCGACCAGTCAACATCTGATTTTTTTACTACTAATATTCTTCACTCTTGTCTCTCCGTTTGACTTTTTGTTCCACAATTTTTTTGTTAACCTAGTGACAGGGACGGATGAGTTTTAACTTATAACTATAGGCGGCAAGGTGGGTCAGATCGTTTAGGTTCTTAAAAACTCAACTATTCTTCGGAAGGAAGACACATAATATTGAGCGTAGGAATGGTAAAAATATTTGTAAGTTTGTCAGCTCGACTCATAAAAATTCGATCCAGATCGAGTTCGTGCTCGAGCTTCCGAAAAAAAGCTAGAAAAAAAAAAAAAAAAAAAGGGCCGAGCCGGCCAAAAGCACGAGCCAGCTCGGCTCGTAGCTCGTGTAACGGTCACTTAATCGTGACCGTTGGCCAACGCTCACGCCATTTTTTTTTTAATTTCATTATTTTCATATAAATACTCTTATTCTAAACTCATTTTTTCACACTTCAGGACCCGTTTGACAGAGATTATAAACTAGTTTATAAACCAATTTTTAGTTTATTTGACCAATATTTGTTTATTTAAGTTGAAATTGTTGACTTTTCATGTTAAAGTGGGTTGAAAAGTCAAAAATGACGGCTAAAAAAACTAAAATGAGTTTTTAATGGATATCAAACAAGGCCTCAATCTCTTATCTCTCAATCAATTATATATTCAATCCATTAACAATTCTCAAATTTCATTATCTCAATATTAGTGTTATAATTAGTATATAATATCTCATTATCTAGATATTACTCTATAATTTTAAGTTGTAATTTTCTACTTCTACTAATTCTCTACATTTCTATTTTCTACTTTCTACTTTCTACTACATCTTCATATTCTTTTATTCTCTTTATTCTATTATTCCAAATAGCATACAAACGAAGTGATGATTATTTCAATAGTCTTAATGACATTCCAATTCTAGACGATATTATTGATCGGTTTGATGGTAGCACTAATCCAATTGATTTGAAAGACGTTCAAGAAGATGCCGATGCACAAGTTACCATCGGCTCTAGCACTAAACGAAAAAGCCATTAAACAAAAAGCTAAGTGCTGGCGGCATTTTAAGTTGGTGCCGACTGGTAAACTAGTGGACGGAGTCCCTGAGTTCAAAGCACAGTATAAACATTGTCAAGAGAAGTTAGCTTGACAAAAGGGGATAGGCATGACCCATCTAAACAGATATTTTAAAAAATGTCAATACAAACATGGAGGTTTGGATACAAATCAGGCACAACTCCAGTTTGGATCCCCGGGAACCGGATCCAGTAGTCTCAATCTCAACAACTGGATATATTCACAAGAAGTCATGCGCCGCAAAAGACTGTCAGAATTGATAGCAAATGTCGAGTTTCCACTATGCTTGATAGACAATCTCCATTAGACGAAATTCATCCAAAAATACCTTCAACTAATGTACGTTAATATATCTAGAAATACACTTCGCAAAGACACTATTATTAGATATAATACAAATAAAAAGCTATTGTTAATTATATTAATAATTACAACGGTGTTGTATATTTTACATCAGACTTATGGACAGATTGTAACCAAAAAAAGATAGATGGTTGTAACTGCACACTATATTGATAATAATTGGGTAATGCATAAAAAAGTAATATCATTTAAATAAATAAATTATCATCATAATGGAAATAATATTTATCATATTTTATTAGGTGTGTTACATAAATTTAAATGTGATTCTAAGGCTCTTAATTTTACATTTGATAATGCATGTCCAAATAATATAGTAATCGAAAAATTAAGTCAACATTGTAGTCTAGAATTCGATGGTATTTTATTCCACATTTGTTGTGTATGTCATGTGTTTAATTTAATTGTACAAGATGGATTAAAATTTATACAACTCCAATTAGAAAAATTTAATTATGCTATTAATTATATTTCGGTCTCATCATCAAGAAAACAAGTTTTTGCTACTCTATGTATAGAAAATAGACTGCAATCAAAATCTTTTGCAACCGATGTTGCCAATAGATGGAATTCAACATATCTTATGCTTGAATCTTGTGAAGGTTATGAAGATTGCATTGTTGTATATTATAATGTTGACACTCACACGACTTGAAATATGATTTAAAATTATATGACTGAAAAATATGTGGTCATGTTAGAAAATTTTTAAAAAAAATTTACGACGCAACAACTGCATGTTCTAGTGTGTATTATCCAATTACTCCGCTTGTTTTAAATCATTTCTATTATATTGCTAACAATATTAATTGATATAAGAATTTTGCTATTTTTTCTAGTATTATACATGCCATGAAAGCTAAATTTAGAAAATATTGGAAATAATTGTCTATATTATTTTCATTAGCATGTATTATGGATCCTAAACTTAACTTAGATGGTACGAAAGTAATAATAATGGCAATTTCACAAAAATTAACTTACAGACATCCAGTAATGTGTGGTAATTTAGAACAAATTTTATGTTCTATGTATGATATCTATGCTGAAAAAGTCGGTACGAACGCTGCACGACCCCTGTTCCAACATGTACATCGTCATCAACTGATGACATTAACTTATGGAATTACGTGATTACACTTAGGAGTGGTCAAGGTCAACAATTAGTTGGTTCTTCTTCTAGTTCTTCCCTTTCCTGATCTAATGATACACTTGTATAGTTAGTTAGGTATTTTGTGCATGATGTGCTTAGTATGTTAGATGAAGAAGAGAGAAAATTTTGATATACTACGGTGGTGGAAACAACATCAACGTAGTTACCCAACTCTTTCAAAAATGGCACGTGATCTACTAACACCTCCGGCCTCAACTGTAGCATCGGATGCTGCATTTAGTACAAGTGGCGGGATTTTGTCTGATATGAGGTCAAGACTCAAAGCTGACATTTTAGAAAGCTTATCGTGTCTAAATGATTAGGATGACGCTGAACTTCGAATCTAAAACAACGTGGACAGAATAATGTCTGAAGAACTTGAAGATTTATATATGGATTAATCAGATTCGTAGTAAGTATTATTTTGTCTTAGTATTTGATATTTTTTCTTAATTTAATAAAAAATTGTACACGTAACATCTTGTTCGTGTACAATTTTAACTCTGCCTACTTTCAAAGTAGTCGGTCCCAAGCCCGAAAAAAGGAAAATGGTTTTCAATTTTTAATTTTCAACATAAAGAATTTTCGATATTGTATTTCTTTCTCATTTTCAAAATTTAAAAAAATAATTGAGGGCCGAGCCGAGCTCATGGGCAGCTCGGGTCAGCCCGTTCGGCCCACGAGCTCGTGGGCCAAACCAAACAAGTATTTTGGGGCCGAGCTGAACTCGTATTTTATGGGCCGAGCTGGCCCGGCTCGGCCCATTGTCATGCCTAACTGAGTGAATGTTTGGTAATATTTATATTATTTTTTAAGAATGCATTTCATAAATTTTTTTCATAGATTATAAGTAATATATTTTATAGAATGTATGAATAAAAGTAGGTAAAAGTTGTGAGTTGTACGAAATGTATAAATAAAAATGATATTTGATTAACTTGTAAATACTAACATTAATTGAACCTCTTAGAGCATCACCAATGCAATATTAGATTGCTAAAAAAATTATCACATAAACAAAATAGATAATGTCTAAAAAAAAAATCATCTATAAGACAAGCTGTCAAGAATTCTGTTAAGTTGGCATGACAAAAAAAAAAAAAAAAATAATGTCTAGAGCCTAGTCAAAATTTAGAAGCACCATTAAACATGCTAATTCAGAAAAATTTAAATTTCCTTATGTAGATTTATATATCATATGCACATTTAAATGTAAATTTATTTTTATTTTAATAAAATAAAATACACTTAGATAGAAATTCATAGAATGTATTGGAAACAAAATTTGAATTTAAATATCTATGCCATGCCTCTAGAAACAACACACCTATAACATTTTGTGACCCCTTCTGCCTATATGTCATAAATGTCCAATCATTGTTGTTAATGCCTACATCCTCAACCAAATGCTTAATGAACCATCTCCAAGCAACTATATTTTCTCTTCAACAAATGCGTATGCCACGAGATAGATATAGTCATTGGTATCAAATGCAATTGACATCCATTCCCCTTCAAATGGCATATCTCCAGTCCAATCAACTTCCTTCAACTCCTAACAAACCCTTCTTTGCAAGCATTTAGTATATATAAAAGCCATGTAAAATCTGCTCATAGATAGCTATAATCACACTAGAGCCCATATTAGTCCTTAATCCTCTGTAGTATATGTTCTCAACAATCCAAATTGTTATCCGTTTGTTCATATTAACAACTTCTTTGCGAATCTAGTTTTCCATGCAATATTCATACTAATATCAGATTTAAAATCTTTCTTAACGGTTTTTATTTTTCTATCCAGATCGACTCTAAACGTTTCGATGTATCATTAGCCAGGAATATGTACGTGAAATGTCTATTAGTTTGGTCTCGACTGCATGTATGTTTTGGAGTATAAGATTTTGCTTGCATCGTGCTCATATTTTTCACCTTTGAAGCCAAAATCTTCCACTTACATCTTAGTTTACAAACCCCATGCCCTCTAGTTTCACTGTTAGCCTTAACTTTCACATTATATCTATTCACGATCCCATAATTTCTCACTGCCTGTGTGAATTCTTCAATAAACCTTTCAGTCCAACTGATTTTGAATATTAGTCTCACCAAAGAACTCGAGAAACTTATACCCAACTTCATCATCAGATGTATAATTACTGAGTAGTTTTTCAGAAGATGAATACTCATTGTCACCTGATGTTCAAAAAGATGGAATGCGACGAGAAATTCAGCATAACTAAAAAAGAAAAACACACTTTGAACGTTTAGGGTTAGGTTATTCGGAGAACAACTTCATATCAGAAATTTCTAGCTACATGATAGGACAAACAATAAAATATTACCAACAAACATATGTGGTATCTTCATGTGCGAGAATGTTGATTTCTAAATAATGTAGTGGTCCTCGATTAAGCTGGAAGGTGGATTAGCTCTGTCGTTATGTCATGAAAGAAAGAGGGCTAGGGTTTTTGGTGGAAATTCTAATTTGGGGAAATTCTAATTTGTGTAATCGTTTTGTTTAATTGGGAAAACATAATTGAATTTTTTTATTGTTAGATGTCGCGTTTTGATCATGTGATCTGATGACATGGAAGGTCGACTTCAAATGGTTAGCAGAATTAACTTCAATTATGTTTCACGTCGACATTCTGTCTATCACGCGGGCACTTATATTAATTGGGTCCAAAGGAATCGTGATAAGTGATAAATAGAACGCAACTTTCCAAGTTACGCGAGTGCGCAACAATAATATAAAGTTTATTGAGTAATCGAAAAAATGACTCAAAATTGAGTGAAACATTTAACTTTATATTTTAAAATGGATTCACTAAAACAATATACTACTTATATGTCTGAAAAGCCAATCAAATTCTTTCTACAAATTCCAAACACATACGTACTCATTTAAGCATTACAACGTTCACTTCTTCAATCGCCTCATTGAGCAACTATTAGTACAAAATCAATTATTATTATAATTTTTAAACAAATATATTATTATGATTTCTTTACAAAAATATAGAAATTCTCTTGTAGTGTTGTGTGTGTAAAAATTTAGAAGAGAAAAATAGCAATTCAATTTCAAATTTTCAATATATAAATTAGAGTTAGTTCCAAAAAACTTCGTATAAAAACTCTCAACAATTTAATCTGTTTTCTATAAAAACTTAAAATCTAAAGAATGTTTGAAAGTTTAATAAATGAAAGGGAATTTGATGCATGAGTGGTGTTCTCCTGTCTCATGGGAGCAGAATGTAAACACTCACCTGCTGATGTGTCAGCAAGTAGGCTGTCCAAAAAATTGATGGAAATTAATTGCTCCAAAATGGACAGCCCACCTACTGACACATCAGCAGGTGGGTGTTACAACACCGCTCTTTGATGCATATGGTTCCTAACTTTTGTCATCGGTGCGGGAATGGTCCATAACTTTTGTTTTTAACATGGACGTCCATAACATATATGTTTTGGTGCACAATTTATCCTTATTTAATAAAAAAGACCAATATACTCTTGATTTTAATTAGGAAAAATTACAATTTCTTTCCTAATATTTACAAAATGTGAAAATGAGTCTGATATTTTTATTTAATAATTTATTTAGCGTACTAAATATATCATTATAATCATGTCAATTAAATTTTTCATAAGAGAGAAAATGTTAAATTATTGTGCTTTAAACATATGTAATTGATATGCGATGTGAAAAACTTGAATGAAAATTAAGATAAATGAATGACGTATATTTATTTTAGGACATTGAACTAATGTTATTATATTTTTATTTAACATAAAAATAAAAATAATAATTAATTTATTTAACACGCTTCTTAATAATTATGAGTTTAAATTTTAGTTATTTCATAATAGTTTATAAAATATACAAAATAATCTACGTATATTAACAATTTAGCTAATAAAGTATTAATTAAAAAAAAGAACTCGCTGGTTTTCTTTAATTTTTATTACCTATAGTCCCATTTCTTTTAAGTTTCATCTTTATTCAATTTTATTCGCACATATCATCATCAACCTTTCATTAATTCGCACATATGATTCTCAGATTGTCCCTTTTGACAATTTGCATCCATCTTAAATTTATGAATAAAAAAACTAAATAAAAAATTGCATTTGGGGTCCTTAAACTTTTCTAAAAGTGCAAAATAATCTATTTTGCATTTAATTATTTCATACAAGTAAAAAAATATTTTGTTCCACCCCACCCCACCCCACCCCACCCCACCCCACCCCACCCGACTGGGTGATTTCCCATCCACGATTTTGGATCTGCGAGTTTGGATCCGAAACTAGGAAAAATATCTCCATGATTTCGTGAAATGAGATTTGGTGCAAAATCGGAGAGTTTTTGGTGAGTTTGAGTCCAAAATCAAGTAAAGAACCCTCTCTCCCTGTGATTTAGTTACATGTGGGGTGGGGTGGGGTGGGGTGGGGACTTTTCATTATTTTAATTTTTAATTTTTAATTTTTTTTAAATAATAGAATGTGAATGGACTATTTTGCCATTTTTTAAGGGTAAGTTAAACTTGTCATTATTTGCACTTATATCCTCGAGATAATCCAACACCCCAACCTTTCATATAATTTACCTCTCATGAGGACATTGGTCGCTAATTATATAATACATGAGGCATTGGTACGCCAATCATATGAAAGGTTGGGGTAATGGATGCCAAGAATTAAATCCAAATGAAATCAAAGGTTTTTTTAAATTAGTCAAATTAGGTCTTGGGTTTGACTTTTTGTTAACTAATGAACATTTGGAAAAATTCATCCAAACTCTAGATGTATTTTCAGCGCACATATATTGAGAGATGTAGGTGCCGGATTAGAAGGTTTGGGACTTGATGACACATTTTTTATTATTTTAAGTTAAAATATGTAAAATAAAAATAAAAAATAAAAAAAAAAAAAAAAATTAGGATTTATTTGTACTTTTAAAAAATTAGGGACCCAACTGTAATTTTTCTATTTTTTCTAATTTTAATTTATTTAAGCTAGGGGTAGGGAACATTTAGAGATAATCTGTGCGAATTAATGAAAAGTTGTAGACGATAAGTGCGAATAAAATTGAATAGTGATTAAATTGTTACAAACCTAAAATAATAGGGACTGTGAGTGTAATTTACCCAAAAATAAAAATATCGGACCAATTTACACATTTTGCAAAGGTTATAAACCCAATTGTTTTTTTTTTCTAATTAAAATTAATGACATATTGGTCTTTATATAAAGTCCAACTTTGCACCAAAACATATAGGTTATGAACGTCTGTGCTAAAAAAACAAATGTTAGCGACCATTTTCATACTGAAAACAAAGGTTAAAGTCATTTAAGCCAAATTTTCTAGATTAAAAAAAAAAAAAAAAAAAAAAATACTAGTTTCTTCCCTTTTACGTGTTGGGACCGTTCCTCCTACCAATGTATTTGACAAAGAAATTTGACAAATAATCACAGTCCTTAAAACCACGATCTATTAGATTGGTTAAAATTAAGGATCTTTGTCAAATACATTGGTAGGAGCAATGGTTATTATCACGGCCGTAAAAAGTTTTCTCCGCTACGGGAAGAAAAAAGTACTTAAACGTCCGTATGCCACTTCAATTTTTCCCCTTACAAAATCATCTCCTCCGAAATTTGTTGTCCATCTTCCTTATTTCGATCGTCTCCAAAATCTGTTCAACTCCTCAATCTATCTCCCTCCACCGATCATCTCTAAAATCTGTTCACCGCCTCAATCCATCATTATAATAGAGTTTATGATCGTATCCCACTGCAAAGAAGCTATTTAGTACGATTTGTTAAAAATATGACACAATATTCATGTATCAAATGGGTGTGAATATGCGATTCTTGTGATATTGCTACTGGATATGGTATATTGATGTTGCGAGTCCTAACGAGTAAAGACATTGCATATAATATATTAGGGATAAAGGGCTTTCATTTAAAATGCCTAGTCAAACAATGTTTTCATTTAAAGAGCCATCATTTAATGTTATTTGGGTAAAAGGCCTAAAGATTTAAAAAAATGAAAAAATGAAATATGAAATGACTAATATATCCTTGTACGTAACACAATAACGACATATATATTGTTTTATTTTCTAGAACAACATAGATATCGTTATAGTGACCGTTCGATGTTGTGAGCTAAAACGACATAAACATTGTTACGACTAATCTAAAACGACTTTGATGTCGTTATTTCACTTACACGGTATTTTTTTGTGCAAACAAACGACATAACTATCCTTTTATTTTTTTGGAACGACATAGATATTGTTATAGTGTTCGTGGATTGAATTCGATGTTTTGAGCTAGAACGACATGAACATCGTTGCGACTAAACTAAAACGACTTAGATGTCGTTATTTTACATATAGATCATTTTCTGTTTTTGCAAACAAATGAGTGGGATCAACCTACTTGATAACCTTTTTGGGATGTTCGATTCGACATTTTTAGTCGAAATGATATCAATCTTATTATTTTTTAACTGAAACAACTTCAATGTAGTTATAGATGTACTTTGTATTGAAACGACATAAATATCGTTTTCATAGAATTAGAACGAACTCAATGTCGTTTTGTGGGTTAGACTATCGTTTCGCACTCCTGTCGACTCGAAATATCATTCTTTGGTATAAGCATTACTTTCAAGTGAGAATCGACGAATCAGTTCAAGGGATTTGCCCGTATCGACTACCTTAGAAGTTCCTATTGATGTCAACTACCTTCAAAGTTCTCTGATGGGAATAAGGTAACTACGTTCATCTTTCATTTGTCGTCTGAGTGGGATCTACCCACTTGATAACATTTTTCGGACCTTCCAAGTATGTCGGAGGCATGGTGAGTGGCTATGGATGTTTGATTCAACTTTTTTAATCGGAACGATATCAATCTTGTTACATTTTAAGTGAAACAACTTCAACGTAGTTATAGCTGTATTTTGTATTTTAACGACATAAATATCGTTTTCTTAGAACTAGAACGAACCCAATGTCGTTCTGTGGTTTGGACTATAGTTTTGGACTTCGGTCGACACGAAGCGTCATTCTTTAGTATAAGCAATACTTTATAGTGAGAATCGAAGAATTGATTCGAGGGACATGCCAGTATCAACTACCTTAGAAGTTTCTAGTGTTGTCAACCCCCTTCGAAGTTCTTTGGTGGGAATAAGGTAACTTCGTTCGTCTTTCCTTCATCGTCCGAGTGGGATCAATCCACTTGATAACGTTTTTGGACCTACTACGTGTGTCGGAGGCATGTCGAGTGGCCTTGGACTTTGGATTTGACTTTTTAGCCAGAACAATATCAATCTCGTTACATTTTAACTGAAACGACTTCAATGTAGTTCTAGCTGTATTTTGTATTGAAACGACATAAATATCGTTTTCCCAGAACTAGAACGAATATAATATCGTTATTTGGGTAGGACTATCGTTTTGCACTCCAATCGACTCAAAGCATCATTCATTGATATAAGCATTACTTTCAACTAAGAACCGATGAATCGGTTTGAGGGACGTGCCCGTATCGACTACATTAGAAGTTCGTGGTTATGTCAACAACTTTCGAAGTTCTTCGGTAGGAATAAGGTAACTATGTTTGTCTTTCCTTCGTCATCTGAGTGGGATCAACCCACTCGATAACCAGAACGATATCAATATTATTACCTTTTAATTGAAACGACTTCAATGTAGTTATAGATGTATTTGTTATTGAAACGACATAAATATCGTTATTATTAATATAACGACATCAATGTCGTTATGTCAAATCAATAAATGCGCAAGTTATATAATGACTTCAATGTCGTTATTTGTTTCATAACAACTTCAAAATCGTTTTCTGAAATTGATATATGTGCGACTTGTTAATTGGTAAATGAAAAGGAAAAAAAAATTATTTAAAAAAAATTCATGTAAAGTTGGCTTGGGCGATCTCAAGACACAAAGGAATTCTAAATCAGCAGAAACACACACAAGTTAATCGGATTTGGAAAAGTATTATACAAAGTAATCAGATGACTTGATCTCTATTCGATTAATGTTGCAATATATTAGAGGCTTTACATGATCACCATGCATATAAGGAAACATGGAAATATGTACAATTTACGCAAGCTTTTCAGTCAATTTTTTTTTTTTTTTTTTGGACAAATCTCTTTTTTTATATTAGATGATCTGTTAATTGTTGGAAAATAAATATTTGGTGAATGAAACTTAAAACTCACCTTCCAACTTTTCAACTCTCAATCCTTTAATGTATTGTAACTCTTGTAACTTATGTAAATTACCTTGGAATTGGAATGTCACTCGAGTATCTATATAAAAAAGTCCAAAGTTTCTCAATGAAAATATCAAAATTCAGTCTTTTAATCTCTTCCCTTCTGTTCATCCAAGTTTTCTTTTCGCGGAGATATTGTTCTCAAGCGAGGGTCGGTTATTAAGATAAATGGGTTCTTCCGTCAGATCACTTTAAACATTCGCTCATAACCTACAATGAAATGATTTAATCTGTTTTAAAAAAACTGTACTTGTACAGGTCTTGATTTACATTCCTCTTCAATTTATATTCTGAAATCATACTAGTTATTTGTTAACTGTTTTTTTTAATATACTGTTTAATGTTTTTCAATTGACGTATAGATTAATAATTTTATAACAATCTTAAAACAGATTCACTAAACACGTATTATTGATAATTTTAAAATCTTAAAATGTATCGAAATATTCACCTAACGATTAGACTGCGTATTTGATAATTTATGTTGACCAGGAACCTTTTAATCAAGTTTTAATACATTTGATTAAACTTGTTAGTTTCTGTAATTACTTTTAATTGGCAGATTGTTTTTTAATATTTAACAATTGTTTCATGGTTCGAAGAATTCTACTGTGTGCGTTTTTTTTTTCCCATTTAACAATTGTTTAATGATTGACTAGTGTATCAAAGATTAACAATTGTTTGTTTACATTATTGAAATTTTTTTTTCGTATATGATTCAGCCCAATTTTAGTTGGCAGATTTATGTGGTACATTTTATTATTTAGTTGGCAGTTTTTCAGTGATTTCGGTTACATCTAATTAGCAGATTTCACTGAAATAGTTAAAGTTATTACATTATTATGTTTCATCTCTGAAAAAGAAAAAGAAAAATGGGTTTTTATAGAAAAATATTGTTTACACTATTTAATTTTATTTGAAAGTGGAACTAAATTTTCCTCTTGTTTCAAAAAATGACAACTGATCCAATTATCAAAGTTGTAGCTATTGAAAATCAAAATGTGGCTACTGTGCCAAGTCCATTTATAAATCATACTGTGGCACATGTGCCAAGTTTTACTGTGACCCAAACTAGTTATGTAAATGTTCCAGTTAATCATGGAGAAAAATCGAAAAAATTCAATGGATTGAATTTCAAAAGGTGGCAGCAGAAATGCTATTTTATCTTACCACCTTAAATCTTGCGAGATTCTTGACTGAAGATGCTCCAAAACTTAAACAGGGTGAGGGAGACATACAAGCTGTCAGCTCTGTTGAAGCTTGGAAACATTTTGACTTCATGTGTCGTAACTATGTCATGAATGACTTAGCAGATTCAGTATACAACATGTATAGTATAATGAAAACGACAAAGGAATTATGGAAGTTTTAGACCGAAAATATAAAATCGAGGATGCAGGGGCTAAGAAATTCATTGTTGGCCGCTTCCTCGATTATAAAATGGTAGAATCAATACCCGTGATCAGTCAAATACAAGAATTACAAGTGATCTTGCATGAGATTCACGCCGAGGGAATGAGTTTAAGTGAAACTTTCCAAGTGGCAGCTACTATTGAAAAGCTACCTCCGGTCTAGAAAGATTTTAAAAACTATCTCAAACACAAGAGAAATTAGATAAACATTGAAGAATTAATTGTTAGACCTCGTATCGAAGAAGACAACAAGGGTTCTGAAAGGAAGATGTTCAATTTTGCTATGGCCAAAGCAAACGTAGTGGAGCACGGTTAAAGCTCTAAGACGAACAAAAAACAAGTTTGGAAAAGGGCCAAAGATGGGACTGAAATGGGGTGTGTCCAAGAAGAAATTTCTTAGAAAATGCTACAATTGTGACAAAATAGGTCACAGATCGTCAAAGTGCAGGTTGTCGAAGAAGAACAACAAGAAAGAAGCAAATGTTGTTGATGACATCACACATGATGTGTCTGAAATGAACCTCGCTGCAGTCATTTCTGAAGTGAATCTGATAGAATCAAATCCAAGAGAATGGTGGATTGAGATCGGTACTACCCGTCATGTCTGCTCGGATAAAGAGATGTTCAGTTCTTTTGAAGCAACTGAGAATGGAGAAAAGTTCTTTATGAAAAATTCAGCTACATCTGAAATAAAGGACCAAGGTAAAGTGGTTTTGAAGATGACGTCTGGGAAAGAGGTAACTCTGAACTATGTGCTTTTTGTGCCAAAAATTCGCAAAAATCTGGTGTCCAGGTCACTCTTGAACAATGATTTTTCGTATAGTGTTTTAGTCAGAGAAAGTCATTTTGTCTAAGAGTGGAATGTTTGTTGGAAAAGTTTATGTGTCTGATGGGCTTTTTAAGCTAAATGTAATGACTGTTAAGTCGAAAATTAATAAAGTGAATAATTCTTCTGCTTACTTGCTTGAGTCTTTCAATTTGTGGCATGGTAGATTAGGACATGTTAATTATGATACTTTGCGTAGATTAATTAACTTGAATTCCATACATGCATTCCATATTGATTCTAAACACAAGTATGAAACGTGTGTTGAGGCAAAATTGACAAGGTCATCAGTTTGAAAGGAAAACTGAATCACTTGATCTAATTCACACTAACGTTTGTGATTTAAAATATGTACAAACAAGGGGTGGCAACAAGTACTTCATTACTTTGGTGATGATAGTACAAAATATTGTTATGTCTATCTACTTCAAAGTAAAGACGAAGCTATAGAGAAATTTGTTCTTTATAAGAATGAAGTTGGGAATCAACTCAACAAGAAAATTAAGGTGTTGAAAAGTGACACGGGTGGTGAATATGAATTACCATTTGCTGAATTATGTGCACAAAGCGAAATCACACATGAGACCTTAGCACCTTATTCACCTCAACAACATGGTTTTGATGAACGAAAAAACCGTACCTTAAATGAAATAATGAATGCTATGTTATTAAGTTCTGGATTACCTCAGAACAAGTGGGGGGAAGTTGTTTTATCAATTAATTACCTTTTAAATAAGGTGTCCGAAGGAAAGAAGAGAAGACCCCATACGAGTTGTGGGAAGAAATGAAGCCTTCCTATAAATACTTGCGAGTGCGGGGGTGTCTAGCTAAAATAGTTGTACCTACACCTAAAAAGGTGAAACTAGGTCCAAAAACAGTTGATTATATTTTTATTGACTATGCACATAACAGTAGTGCTTATCGATTTCTTGTGTATGAATCTAAAATCTCAAACATACACAAAAATACGATAATAGAATCGAGAATTGCTTCATTTTTTGAACATTTATTTTCATACAGATCCAAAAAAGAAGCAAGCTCCTCTAAACGGACACATGAAGCCATGGACCAAGAAGAAGAAGAAGAAGAAGAAGATGATGAGGTTGAACCAAGACGTAGCAAAAGAGCTAGAACTGAAAGATCTTTTGATCTAGATTTTCTAGCTTATATGCTAGAAAGTGAGCCTCAAAGTTTTAAAGAAGTTGTGAACTCTTCAAAGGACCTCAATGGAAAGAGGAAATTAAAAGTGAGATAGATTCTATTCTGCAAAACCATACATGGGAGCTAGTGGATCTTCTTCTGGGATGCAAACCACTAGGCTACAAATGGATTTTCAAAAAGAAAATGAAAGCAGATAGAACAATCGAAAAGTATAAGGCCAGGCTTGTTATAAAATGATACAGACAACGAGAAGGCCTTGATTACTTTGATACATATGATACTTGCAATTGTAGCGTTGCGAAATCTCAAAGTACATCAAATGGATGTGAAAACTACATTTCTAAACTGAGATGTAGATGAAGAAATTTACATGGAACAACCTCCGAATTTTTCTGCTCCAGGACAAGAGAACAAAGTCTGTAAACTAGTGAAGTCGTTATATGGCTTGAAACAAGCTCCAAAACAATGGCATGAAAAGTTTGATCATGTCATGATGGAATGTAGATTTAAAATCAACGAGTGCGACAAATGTATTTATATCAATGACACTGAAAATGGCTATGTCATTTTATGTCTTTACGTTGATGACATGCTTATTGTTGGAACCAACGATATGATGATTAAATTTACTAAAGACATGTTAAATTCAAGATTTGACATGAAAGATATGGGCTTAGCGGATGTGATACTTGGAATTAATATTTCATGAACATCAGAATGAATTGTCCTAGGTCAATCACACTATGTGGACAAAATTCTTGACAAATTTAACAAGGATGATTCTTGCATGGTTAGAACATCGATTGATACCAGTCAGCATCTATCAAAGACCAGAGGCTAGAGTATCTCTTAAGTAGAATACTCTAGAATTATCAGAAGTCTGATATACTTGATGAGTTGGATAAGACCAGACATAGCCTACACAGTAAACTGAGTAGATACACGAGTAATCCAGGAGCTAACCACTGGAAAAGAATAATAATAATACTAAGGTATTTGAGATATACTCGTGATTATGGACTGCACTATAACAGATATCCGGCAGTTATTGAATGATACAGTGATGCTAATTGGATATCTGATATAAAAGACTCAAAGTCTACAAGTAGATTTGTGTTCACATTGGGATGTGTAGCTATATCATGGAAATCTTCTAAACAGACGGTTATAGCCAGATCCACTATAGAATATGAGTTTATAGCATTGGACAAGTGTGGTGAAGAGGCTGAGTGGTTACTTCACTTCCTAGAGGATATTCCTAGATGGTCAAAGCCTGTGCCAGCAATTTGCATACATTGTGATAGTCAATTTGCAATTGGTAGGGCACAGAGTAACATGTATAATAGTAAGTCTAGACACATACGTCATAGACATAATACCATAAGACAACTACTCTCAACTGGAGTTATCTCTATTGACTATGTAAAGTCAAAGGATAATATTGTGGATCCACTAATTAAAGGTTTGAATAGAGAGTTAGTTGAAAAGTCGTTGAAATGAATGCGACTTAAGCCTTTGGAAGAATAAGTTAATACAATAGAAACACAACCTAGTTGACTGGAGATCCCAAGATCTAGGTTCAAATGGACAACCTAATTGTAAATACTTAATTAGATAACTGTAGGGGTTCTCTCATGTCCATTCCTATGATAAAACAGTGATACCCGTAAAGGAAAAGATAAGCAATAGACTTTTAATGATTCTTACGCGCGGAGTAGAGCGGGCTACTTTTAATAAGAAATCACATATGTGAGAGAGAAGTGGGGTCGCTTATAAGAGAATTGTGTAAGGCGCAATTCTTAAAATCTCTCGCAGAACCAAGCATATGTTCACAGTCATATATGAACATAACAATGAGAACTAAACTATGTCAGGAAGAATTCTATGTAAGGTATATCATCGTTTACACAAACAGTAGAACAGTTCAAGGACGTCACGTCTACTAGTCAGCTAGTAAAGTAAATATACTTTCATGAAGGAAGGTTCAAAGGGTAACACCTACCTATCCTATGTAGGTTTCGGACGGTGAACTTTATTACCAAGTCTTCTATGTCTCTGTTAATTTCCATTCACGTGGGAGATTTTTAGAAAATAAATAGTTGGTGAATAAAACTTAAAGCTCACCTTCCAACTTCTCAACTCTCAACCCTTTCATGTATTGTAACTCTTGTAACTCATGTAACTTACCATGGAATTGGAATTGGAAGGTTACTCGAGTATCTATATAAACAAGTCCAAAGTTCCTCAATCAAAACATCAAAATTCATTTTTTTCCTCTCTTCTGTTCATCCAAGTTTTCTTTTCGCGGTGATATTATTCTGGCAGTTGGTCAATTCGCTGGTACAGCCAGTTCTTCCATTGTATCTTGGGAAACTGTCCTTCATAACCTACGGTAGGAGACGAATCTGTTTTATGGAAACTATACTTGTACAGGCCTTGGTTTGCATTCCTCTTCAATTTATATTCTGAAATTGTACTAGTTATTTGTTTACTGTTTTTTTTAATATGCTGTTTAATGTTTTTTAATTGAAGTATAGATTAATAATCTTATAACATTAATTAAAATTGGTGGTTAATGAGCACTATGTGCAAATACACTGCTTCCGCAATGAAATCACCATTTATAAATTTAGCAATACAAAAACATTGGTAACATGTGTGCGACAATACCACAATACAAGTGACACTATGTCATCAAGAAATTGTTGTGAATAGATTTATGAATGCAGGCATAACCAGGCATAACGATTTTTGAGTTTTTTCATGAACTTCTCATTATCTTCATCAGTAACCTGAAAAATCATATCAATGAATTCTTGTTTGTCATTCATGTCAAGCTTTCTTACATCAACCTCTTGGTGTACAACCTTATTTTCGAAGACGGATTTTAGGACAGTTTTGCACAACGATAGATAACTTCTCTAGAGTTGCCCATTTCAAGGCTTCTTTCATCTTCCTCAGTTCGGTTGTTGCCCGGCATGATGGTGGAAAACAAATCTTCTGTGCTCCAGCTTAGGCTTCTGCTTGCACTGCGCTTGGCTTTCCTTGCCCACCCACGACTTGTACTTTATAGAAGGCTAAGGATATAGAAACAAAATATAGGGCGAATAATAGGTGTTGGCAAGAAGATTCAGAATTTGAGATTTTTGGGAGGATGAAGGTAAAGAATGAATAGAGGAAAGTGGGATTAAATGTGAAGGATATAAAAGTCTTTTTGCTTTTTTATTAGGTTTTCGATTTTTTTTTTTTTTTTTTTTTTTAAAAAACTTTGGTCAAAGGCTTTTGAACAAAACAATGTTGAATGAAGGAAGGGTATGTGAACTCATTCCCCCACCAAACAGACCTATTCGTCTCTCTCTCGGCAGTTTTCCACACAATTCCGATGGATCGGGCACAGCTGCTATTAGTGGGGCTACCCCTCTTCCTCTTCTGCTCTGACATCGTCAGCCTCTTTGCTCCGCCGCCTTCTAAACCCGCCACCACCCACCACAAAAATCACCACCACCAGTCAAATTCGCCGCCACTGATCCAACACCAGCAGCCGCAGTCGACCCTTGAGTTCCCGGCCCAGGTCAGAAGATGGTTCAATTAAAATAAAAAATCAATTCTTAGCTGTTACCCTATTTACAAGAATCAAACCCTTATCTGGATTGCCATTTTCGTGTTTTTTAATATATGTATTTGCAGAAAACCAGTGGCATTGGCGTTGGAAACACCGTCAACATTGACTTCTGTTCCTCTTGTTCTTACAGGTATTCTCGCATCTTTCTTATCGGTATTATTTTTTTGTCAATTTCTTTTTTCTTTACTTTTTTATAGTCCAGTGCGTTGATTGGATTCTCTTAATTGAAGTAATCTTGATGTTCGACTCATTATTTATATAAGATGGGAGTTTTCAGTATTGATCAAGAGATATCTTTGAGCATTTATTGATTTCAATATCAACTGGTTGGCTCGAAGTTCAGACTTATGCTCTTGGGTCAAGATTGTCTAGGGATAAATCTCACATTGAATGAAGATAAAAATATTAACCATTGTGCAACTGCTCTTATCTTTTAAGATGGAAGTCTAACTCTTAATACGGTAACAAAACCCATTAAGTTCAATCGAGGATTCGATCCAATTAAGTGTTTGTTTGGTCGAGTTTAAAATTAGTTTTTTAAAAGATTTTGATAAAATTTGAAGTTGAAAAGTTGATAAAAGTTGTGGTTCCGATAAAATATATGGTTAAAAATGAGTTTGAGAAAAAAATAGTTTATTTTAAACTCTACCAAACATATTGTAAGACTCAAACGATTACACGAATTCCAAGATTGGTATTCTCAAATAAGCCACCATCTTGCAAGAGCATCCTAAGAGACAAATCCTGAATCGAAAAAGATTAAAATATTAACTAATATATAAGATCTTGTGCCTCTTCTCTTGATAAGATTAGCCTTTTTAGATAGAGCTTGAAGTCTTAATAAAGATTTTTCTATTCCTGGAAAGAAAGGAAAAGGATGAAATTCTTTAGAAACTGATCAAGAACTATGTTTGAGCATATTATATCGATCTCACTCAATGTTTACCTAGGCATTTTAACCGTGAGGCGAATAAAATAATTCATAAAAAATATTAAAATACAAACAGCTTGTAATAAACCGTAAATCATCTTAAAAATTCATAAGAAAACAAATTAATAAAATTAAAAGTTTGACTTGCAAACAGACATAAGATAGACTAGTAAAGTGATAAATATTAAGTTCTTGTAGTGGTCTTATAACAAAATTGTAATGTACTACTATAAGTAGGTACAACCTAGAAGTCTCCCGTGTTATCACTACTAATAGGATTTTTAAG
This sequence comes from Forsythia suspensa, assembly GCA_023638005.1. NCBI lineage: Eukaryota > Viridiplantae > Streptophyta > Magnoliopsida > Lamiales > Oleaceae > Forsythia > Forsythia suspensa. The sequence continues at coordinate 36,463,400 of CM042666.1, forward strand.
AGAATCATTATCGTATTTGATTCCCCTATATTTTTCACTATGAACCTTTTTCTCATTCTTTATCACAGTCCTCCAGTTGCAATGGTGCCTTTTTCTTCCCCTTTCCATGTAATGGTAGTAAAAAGAAATTAAAAAATGTAAGCAATCAAGATTATTCTCACCCAAAGTAAAGGCAAAAACAAGATGGAATTGTTTGGCATTGATCCATAATTATTTTTTAGTGTATTATGATTTCACTATCAACTGTTTTATGCTCAAAGTTAACTTCTGCTATAGGATCAAGATTATTCTTACCCCAAAAAGGGGAAAAATTGAAACTTTTCAGCATTGATGAAGAACTGTTTTCGAGCACATTATTTGTATCACTGGAAACCGTTTTCAACTTGAAGGTAAGAAGTTTGCTCTAGGACAAAAAGAAAAGGCAAAAAAGGTGGAATGTTTTGGCATTGGTCAATAATTATTTTGGAGCAAATTATTGGTTTCATTAACTTTTTTGGTTCGAAGTTGAGATTTGCACTCTAGGATCAAGATTATTCATACTCACAGAAAGAAAAGGAAAAAGATATGCAGTTAATACAAAGGGCGTGGAAGGGAAAATGAGGGCCAGAAAACAAGATTAGGATTGCAAAAAAAAAAAAAAAAAAAATTAGAATTTAAGTATATTAGAAGTTTCTGCATTATAGTTATATTTGTCTTTTTATTTGTATGTGGTACATTTATGCCATTTTGATTTTGGCAGAGGAACTGCAGTGACAATGAAGAATATGTTAGAAACTCAGTTTCCTGGGATCAATGTCATTCTTGCAAATTTCCCCCCTCCACTTCCCAAACGCTTGTTGAGCAAACTGATACCAGTTGTTCAATTTGGAATGATTGGTATTATAGTGGCCGGTGAACAAATTTTTCCAAGGCTGGGCTTTGTGGCCCCACCTCCCTGGTACTATTCCTTGCGTGCAAATAAATTTGGGAGTATGGCAAGCACTTGGCTACTTGGAAATTTCCTTCAATCCTTTCTGCAGAGTTCAGGGGCTTTTGAAGTGTACTGTAATGGTGAATTGGTAATGTTCTTTTCTCTTTCAGCAATAACTTCTTTAACTTCTTTGATCTGTTCTCCTTTATTGTGTTTTTGCTAATATATTTCTCCATATCATCACTGATTTTTTGATTTTACTCTAGAAAATTGAAATATGTGCTTCTATTGGGAAACTATTTTGGCAGTTGTGGCTTGCCTTTTTGCTTGTCACTTGTGTGGGTTGGAAATTGAGTTCAAAGAATAGAATCAATATCAGTGGCAGAAATAATTTAATTATTTGACAGATATACTTAATTAAGATTGAACTATTATTTCTGGTATTGAAGCATTCAATAGTCTCTGTTTTGCTTCGTCAATTCTAGCTACGGCTTAAAATGTTTATACATTATATCTAACTGGGGACGGTTTTTATGTTTACACCTCGTTGTTTCCGGTCATTGTGTGCTAAATGTGTAACTGCAAACTATTTCATCATTTATGGTTCAGCATGATTCTGCTAATCGGACAGAGACTTAATAATGGTAACTTTGTTCTCTCTTCTTGCAATAGAACTTTTTCTGGTTAATTGGTCTTACTGCCTCAATAATTTGAAATAAATTTATGAAGCAATTTTATATAATTTCTGGTCTGTTCTAATTTGAGTTACTATTATTACCCAGCCATCTATTATGTTGTGATTAGCCATCATTGTCTAGTGTTTAAAACAGATACTACCCATGCACTTCTCACATAAAGCAGTAGTAGTACTTTGCTTGTATCTTTCTAGTGCCCTAAAGTTCAGTTGTGAAGAGTGAGAATGTATGAGAATCAATTCCTAACACTACAACAATTAGGTGCACCAGTTTATGAGAATTGACTTGGAAAACAACTATGATCGGTTTTCCAACTAAGCTCTATCATATTTGTGGCACTGAACCAGAGACCTCCCATTGACCCATTGGTAAACCTTTCATATTTGTGGCACTGAACCAGAGACCTTCTCCCATTGTCCCATTGGTAAACCCCCTTCCTCTGAAGTGTGAAGCGATATATTTTTCCCTCTTTTTTTATTTATTTATTTATTATATCATTACTTTAGTCCCATAGGTTTGATCTAGATCTCTTTTAAGATATATTGTAGGCATCCTTTTGCATATCTGTACTTAACATGGAATGAGTGAGAAGATATGTGATATCAGCAGCTGAAACTGATATTAAGAAGGTAGTGCAAAATATTTTTACTATGGAAAAGGAAAAGTTTGAGAATGTTAACGTGATCTAAATTTAATATTTTCCTACAACTATGAGGACATTTGGCCCTCTATCTAATAGACATTTTCAGCACCATGATCGGAATACGAGAGTTTATATTGGCGGCTCGTCAGTCCACAACCTAGATATTTACAGACACCTAGATGGTAAGTGCACTTTTTATATCTTTGGAAGAGTATACGCTTGGGTCTTTGTGAGTCCATGACCGACGTGTTTGCATATACCTTTGTGGGAGGTGCTCTTTATTTTAGTTATTGGAAATGGCACCCGTGAAGTCTGGTGTGTAACTATAGAAAGTTCTCGTGCTTTCCACTTTAGGGGGTGGTGCAACTGTACTAAATATCTTGCTTGTACATAGAATAGCTGCACTGTATTGCCATCCAATCCAATCCATGCACCTGTATGCCTATATTATCATTGCTGTTTGCATCAATGTATTTAAGCATTCCATTATTGCTGATCCTGAATCCTTGAGGTTCAATATATTCATGTACCCGACATGTTTATGTTGTCCAAGAGGACAGGCATGATTACTTTAATGCATCGAAACCAGTGTGCTTGTGGAAAATTTTAGGGGAAGGAAGTAGAGGCTATTTGCTTTTCCTTTCTAGTTTAGATGATAGCTGGTAATTTGTCTAAACTTCATGTTATATTGATTTTCGTCCTAATATCTCTGTAACCGTTTCTTTGTTTGGTGTAGGTGTTCTCTAAACTCAAGGAGCACAGATTCCCCGGTGAAATTGAGTTGAAGGATCTTGTTGGGAGAAGGGTTGCTAATTCAAGAGTGATAGATGGCCTTAATGGTGAATTCTGGTCTTGAAAGGGGTATAATAGTTAAATGGGAGTATGTTTGTTGGATTTCTAATTTTAGTTTCACATTTCAATGTAGTTCTGTGATTTTGTTATAACATACCAAATACAGTTTCTTGAAAAATTCATTTAGTATGGCAGTTCATGATGTATATTAACATGGCAACGGATTTGCACTGCAGGAATTGTTTCATCTAAAGTCTTGTTATGCTATGCAAAATTGAACATACTGCCTTTAATATTCTTGTCTGCTTTATTATTTTTCATTTTAATGTTGGTGTGAATATAAGGGTACCAATTTTTCATTTCCTGTTGCCTGACCTCTCATTAAATTTCACCTGTTTTTAATATTGAAATACCTAAAAACTCAATACAAGCTAAAGTATTGTTCAGCTTAAATTGAACTCTTACACGTTTTGGTTTTATTTATGCAATAACTTACCTGAATATTTTAAACTATAAGTATTTATTAATTTGCATAATTTCGTGATGGGTTATTAATATTTTCTAGGTAGAAAAAATATGTTTAATAAATTACCTTGTTATCTTACAATGGAGTCAATCTTCAGCTTCAACATGTCCCTCTTTGCACCAAATGCAGAAGTTGGTGGTGGTCTTTGTCGGTATGTTCCTTGAGAGTGGAATAGAGTGGTTCACGAGCTAGCTTCGCATGTTTTTTTTTACTTCTTTATGTCGGTCATTTTGTATTACATCTTTACGTCGGTCATTTTGGATTACATTTGTATTATTGCAAAAAAATTGCTACTTTTGCTGGATGTATAAAAAATTTATTTGTTTTTTTAAACGTTAAAAATATAAAATTTTTATTTGTTTTAAAAAAAACATGCCCATCAAATTGAATCCAATTGATTTTATTTGAGTCGACTCATTTGCTTCTCTAGTGGACGTGAATAAATTAATTAATAATAATTTTCTGTCACAAATATGGTGAACAAAACACACCAACAAATGAAATCTATGTAGCAGTATAAACATTTATGAATTAATTTATTATCCTCCTCTTCTAATCCAAATAAAATGTGAATTTTATTATCTGTCTGTGTATGAAACTTCATTAATTGATTTATTTAATTTATATGGTAGGAAGTGAACAAATAACGGGGATGTAGCTCAGATGGTAGAGCGCTCGCTTAGCATGCGAGAGGTACGGGGATCGATACCCCGCATCTCCAATTTTTCCATATTTAGGCTGCCATCACCTTGCCTAAATTCTTTTCTTTTCAATTTTTTCTTTTGGGGGCTCCGATTTGATACTGTGCTCTCAATAGAGAGAAGAAGGCAAAGAAAAGAGAACTCCTGGAACAACAAATGAAGAAGGTGTCATTTTTTTTTTTCACTATCTATACATGTCATGTTTCCCTTTAATCTGTTGTTATTAATGTTAAAAACATAAGTAGTTTGGCAATATATTCGTTAATCAAGTTTTATGATTCGTTTTGAAGAATTTGTGATGGATTATCATTCAATTTCTCATGCTTAGTAAGAATATTCAACGGTTGTGATTGCAGCAGGGAAAATGGAACTTAATAACATGAAAAATCAAGGATTATGTTGGTGGGTTTTGGGGATTTTGATTAACCTAAAGATGTTTTACATCGAAGAAGTACGATGTGGTTCGTGGAACCAATCTTATAATAGCTATAGCCCTTCCCATGTCGTCATGTCTACAAGGAAATCCTTGTGCAGCTCTTTAAAAGTTTCTTCTGTATATCAGGGTAGCTCCACCTCTACTAGCAGTTCGTGGAAATTGAAACTCGAATAGTATTTTCTGAAAATTAACACTCATTAATGACTCAGTATTTCTTTGCTGATTTATAGTGTGAATTGTGAGACTACATATTCTGAAGAATGTACTTGACCAGATTTGGTTACCTTTAGAATACAGATAATCCAGAATTGGTTTTATGTTAACGTGATAGTGTGTGTTAATTGAGCCAAGCCTGCCCACCTGGCCACCTCACCAAATTCAATTTCCTACTATAAGCCAATTGCCAATCAATCAAGGTCACAGTTAGTTGACACTTCGCTTGAATGTCTACAAGTCTACCATGTCTTGGTTTGTTGTCAAAGACTGCAGTTATAGGATGGTATTTAGAAATTTCTATAGTGCTTTTAGTGTTCGACCCTATATCAACCACTGTAATTTACTATTTTTAATGTATTCAAATTTTTGTAAGTCTTTTTATTTCTTTTTTTATCTCGATAATTATGATCATGGTTGTTGCAATTAGTCTTAAAAGTAAGCAAGAAATAGTCTAGAAGAACAGAATAATGCCAAACGTGCACTTAGTAACATTTTGTAGAAAACAGAGGCCTAGATGGGTTTTTTATTTCTTTTTATCTCGAGAACTGCTTAAAGGTAAGCAAGAAATTCTAAAAGAACAAACTCTTATCTTGTTGTGAATGATTTATCAGTTATCCCTTTGTTTCAACTTGTAAAAGGACAAAAACTAATCATTACCACACCGCAATTTGCATCCCTTGGAACTTGTGACTGTTCCTTTTTCCTTCTTTGGACCCAAGACTTGATAGTTCTGGGAAATCCTTGGTTGCAAAATGCCATAAAATTCATCGTTGCAACTTGCAAGGGATCGTTGTACTTCACTGAGTGACACTCGACTCAGTCAACTTTCAACAGCATGCATTATATTTCATCTATAAAGAGGTATAAAGAGACGTATATATATGATTCTAAAATTACTAAATTTTGCATTAATCAAACATATTTTTTATCTATACAACAATCTATTATCCACATAATTTCTACCTTTTATAAACACACAAATTCAAGTTTGATATATGCATACAAACACAAAACATAGTTGATACGAGAGTGGACATGAGATTATTTCACAATATTAATTAATACAAGACAGCCATTCTTCATTTGTATGTAACTACTAACTAGATTGAAATTGTCTTACCATCCATTTGTCTCTACTTGCTGAAGCCACTGCCACTCCGCCTCCGCCTCTCTCTGCCGTCCCAACTCCCGAATCCTAAGGTGGACCTTAATTGCAGCACCCAAGAACCTCACATTTTGTGCAGGACTCAGTATTTCACCCACCTCCTGAACTATTCTTCTCCTCAATGAATCCGCATCACTCAGCAAACTCTCCATTTTTGACCTCAATGTCTCAGGCATTGCGTCCGAATCTCTTATTTCCCCGCCGCCCATTACCACCCTTCTTCCTGCCTGCCTCCAGCTCCGCTGCAGGTGCCGCCACGCTTTCTTGAACACTTGCCAACTCCTCAGCCAGCAACTCCTCTTCCATTTCTGCATCATGCCTCAACCCTTGAATTCTTCTGGTCTGATCCTCTGTTAAATCATTCACGGAGCTCATCAACAGACAGAAAACCAATTCGGGTCTGAATCCTGCAATCCAAAAAAGGGTTCTTTCCAATGCAGTAAACCAAGGTGGTGAAAACAGTAGAAATACATCCATGTGGATCATTCTTGACTTTTCTTGATAATACTCTTGAAAATGAGCCAGAACTCGAGAAATAAGGTCCCTGATTGCATCCTCACGAGACTCATCATAAGTTTCTTGTGCTCTGAGGAGCTCATCAACAAAATTTTCATGACGAACCATCCAGCTATCAAAGAAGGCCTGGAATGAGCCCGCAGCAACACTGCTGGCTCTCCTTGAAGTTGAGGGCATTTTGATTGTAGAAATCACTACTTAGCAGCCGTGGAACTGGAAACATTCAAGAAATTGCAACCCAACTCTGAGAGGAGTCGTTAGATTTATATATACATGTTTTTCCTTTTTTCTTATTTAGAAGGTTTCGATGGAAAAATCTAATTTTTAGCTATTTTTCTTTTCAACCCTTTTATACTACAAAAAGTGAAAAGGTTTTTTTTCACCAAAACACTCTACCGAACAAGAAAGGTTGATGGAAAAGTATTATGTGGTTTGCTTAAAGTGAAAGGCGTATAGTTTAAAATTCGGTGCAGAATGTGTCACGTGGATGCATGAATAGGAAGCAAAACCAGTGAAGCGGCGGCCATTAAGAAAGATTATTCGTGGCTGTGTGTGTGTGTGTGTGTGTGTGAGAGAGAGAGAGAGAGAGAGAAGTGACAATGCCCTCCTTAAAACTTATCTTACGAGAAGAATCCGAGGATGTCAAAAAAAGTGGTAGGGGGAGGGAATCGGTGGTTTTTGTCGTCAAGTGAATGTGGGCAATTGGTTTGTCTTTTTGTTCACAAAGGTTCTTTCATGGGTGCAAAAGGCTCGTTCTTCGTGTTACAGGTCGACTCTTTGAATCGTGCAGTACAACTATTTTCGATCATGTAGCAGTAGTCTACCTTATACCTTCTCCATCACTAGTCTAGACATGATCCACTGCCCATTTTGTCTACAAACTTACTAGCGTGTAAACACTAGAACGTATCCATGCACTACACTTGGTGCTAAGGCACTTGCCTATTCGCAATGTATTTCCAATTATGTTGGATTCGACTTAGCTAGCTTGCCCGCATGCTAATGCATAACATACAGTCCTCTCGAAGCATACTCGATGGAAGAGAACTCTCCTAGCTCCGTCCGAATCATTGAGCGTCATTTGCATGCCCAACAACGCAAACCTTGTGCTCGTTAGTTCCTACGAATAATTAGAACATTGTGTGTTACAATATTGGCATCTTGTCATATTCGCCCCACTATGTGGCATCGTCCTACGACCGCATCTATAGCCAATGGATCTCCATAGCAAGGCTAGAACTCATAACCAAATCACATGAGTTAGCATATACGAGGCCTTTAAAGTGCTTTCTTCGATAGTTCTTCAGCCTAGAGGTGTTATCGTATCTATAGCTTAGCCTCGGAGTTTAGTAATGCTCTATCGGTCTCATGCACCTTCCGGTTACCTAATGAATGCCACGAAAGCCAACACCGCCTGATGAGTTACCGATCTTATATGGGTACTTTAATTCTCTCTCGAGGTGTCTAAAGTAGGCTCTTAGTTGCTTAGCCCCTAAAGATTGCGCATTTAATATATAGGATTAGTCCGCAAGCCGCCCCTCCGTTAGGACCTGAGTACAAAGGATGCTGACTAACTGTTCACCAAGCATGCTCCCCTTATAATAGATGCGAAAAAATAACTTAAGTGACACCAATAGACGTCTTTTGGCCGAGAAATTATAACTTTCATAACTAATGCTCCCGACCTCCAAATGACGTTCCGTTTGATCCATGGCGAAGCTAACATCTTTAATATTAAGTTCACAAAGTTTCAGCACCAACGGATACTCGGACGTTGAGTTATTACCCTCGCAATATTCTAAAATTACGACAATGCCACTGCCTAACACTGTCACCTACGACCACCACGTTTCATAATCGAACGAACTCTGGCTATCGTCTCCCTTGGTAAGAAGCTTCCTAACTCCTTAGACAAGCTATCTGTAAAACGACTTCTCCAAATTCTATTGCTAAGTTCTTTGTTCATCACATAAAGTTGCTGCCATTACGACCACCCATAATTTCATATCAAGCCAACGTTTTCCATCATCTCCGATTGTTATGGATATTAGCGTTAAGCTAAGATACGATTCATAACAATTGGCCCAAAGTCCAAAGTGACATTTCTTTCTAGGGATAGTTTTGCAAATAATCATATAAAATAAAATTAAAAATTAAAAATATTGTTGTTTTTTATTATATAATATTTATTACAAACATTGTGTGTTACAATATTTGTTACACGTGTAACATACTATGTTACACTTTTGTAACACAAACATAATGTGTTACGCCACTGCTGTTGTCACCATCATTATTACCGTTTGATGTATAACACTATACAATCGCCGCCCGCCATTGTCAACATCGTTATATAAAGATTAGAAGTCGTAACAAGCAATGTTATGTCGCATTGTCGCTGCCACTATCACCACCGACACCAACTACAAACCACCATAAAACTAGATCTGCAATAGTAAAAATATATTAAAAAAAAAAAAGTTCAAATCTCAGATCTGCAATTGCCGAACCCCATACCCTAGGTTCACCATTTCACCAGAAAAGCTCCACATATTGATTCCACTACATCACACCACCAACGTCACAAAAAGCCGCACCAATTCGCCACCAAATCTCACCACTTACTGTTGACCTATGGTTAACTTTAAACCTTAATGTTTTGATTATGACAAACAAATTGGTTATGTTTTCTAACATTTTATTTTCAAGCAAAATTCAAAGCGCTACAAATCGAACTCTCATGCAATGTCAAGTTCAAAGTCAAAATCAATACAAGAGTTCAAGCATCTCAAGATCCGCCGAATTTCAAGATTCGAAGATCAAGATTGAAGAATAGATTTTTAGATAAAATTGTAAATGTATTAACTCTTTAATCCTTAGCAATTAAATGAACGAAAGCTCAAATATAATTTTTATCACTTGCATAAAAATTAGTTTTATCAAAGCCAAAATCGATTTTCAAAATCAGTGAAACGGATCATCCGTTTGAAAATCGGATGAACCGGTCGACCGCTTACTTTAACCGGTCGACCGTCCGAGCGTATCTGTTCAAAAAGTGTCCGCTTCGACTTTTTTGTAGTTCAACGGCTAGTTCTCGACTAATCGACCGGTCGACCGCTTGGTCATCCGTTTCAACAGAAAGTGATGAAAATTCATCTCTATAAATACCACTTCATTTATTATCATTTAACAACACTTACAAGAGCATTTATAGAGAGAATCATATTGAAAACATCATTCAAAGCTTCATTGCATTCATATCTTCAATATCTCTCTTTGAAAAACTTTGTTTGATTAAATCAAACTTTTGGTTCATCTTTCTCAACAAAGTTTTCTTCTAACACTTGAGTTTTCCTCATCCATTGCTATTCATTAAAGTGTTAGTCTCTCTTAGAGCTAAACTTGTATCTATCATTCATCTAGAGAGAAATACTCAAATCAATCTCTTTATTTATTTGGGTCATATTGAGGTCCCTTGAAAAGCTCAATATTGTATAAAGATCGGTGCTCCTTGCTTGTAAGTCACCGGATACATTGTAAAGGTTTGGATTGCACCATAAGTCAATCAAAATAGTGGAAAGGCCGTGCTCGTGTTGGAGAGCTTGGTAACGGGGACGAGATCATTGGTTAGATCGAACCTCCATAAAAATCGCTTTGCACTCTCTCTTCTCTTTATTTACTTATATTGTGCTTATATTATTGTGAATCTATTTTTATCTCTTAAATATCATTTTTAAGAATATTTTTCGAAAAGTTTGAGAAAACCAATTCACCCCTCTTGGTTAGTTATTCTTGGGCTATTAATTGGTATCGAGGCGAGGTGCTCATTTTTTTTGATTACACAATCTTGAGTAATGGCTAACCAAAATTTTCAAAACCTTGAAGGTCACTCTACAAATCGTCCTCCTTTCTTTAATGGCTCCTACTACAATTATTGGAAAACTAGAATGATGATTTATATTCAATCAATTGATTATAACATTTGGGAAGTCATCGAGTTTGGTCCATATGTGCCTACAAAAATTATCAAAGTTGATGATAAATCGGACCAAACTATTTCTAAGCCTAGAGAAGAATATGATGAAGAGGACAAAAGAAAATTGTCTTTGAATGCTAGAGCCAAAAATTTACTTTATTGTGCTTTAGACAAAATGAGTTTAATCGATTAGCACATGTGATTCCGCATATGATATTTGGCATGCATTAGAGATAACTCATTTAGGTACCAACAAGGTTAAATAAACCAAAATAAATCTTTTGACAAAAGATTTCGAAAATTTCTTTATGAAACAAGATGAACCTATTGTTGATATGATTACTCGTTTCACCGATATTATTAATGGCCTTAAAGGCTTTGATCGAAAATTTACTAACGGTGAACTTGTGAGCAAAATGCTTAGGTCTTTATCGGAAGATTGGAACTCCTTGAGGATGTTGATAGAGAATACAAAAGATATCAACACTTATCCATTGGAGGAGCTATATGGAACATTGATGACATATGAGCTCAACAATGCCGAAACAAAAGAGAAAACAAGGAGAAGCAAAGAAGAGATGAAGGAGCTTCCAAAGAAGCAAATTGCTTTAAAATCAACAAATGATGAAGGATCATCCAACACAAACTTGAGTGATGAAGAACTTGATGACTTAGTTCTTCTTGTCAATAAATGGAGAGGATTTCGAAACAATAGGCGATTTCAAAAGAAAGAAGACAAAAGTGAAGAAAAGAACAAAAGATCATATGTTATGATTGTGACAAACCCGTTACAAGAGGACCGAATGCCCAAACAAGAAGAAGTTCAACAAAAGAAGGCACTTCAAGCTACATGGGATGATAGTGATGAAGATGATCAAGAAGATGATGAAATTCAAGAAGAAATCGCTAATATGTGCTTCATGGCTATTGAGGATGAGGTAAGTACAAACAACAATGATTCTTACATTGACTTATCTACCTCTTATGATGAAATTCTTGAAGAATTTGAGAAACTTATGTCAAAATACTCCATTCTTAACAATAAACACTCTTTGTTGAAAAAAGTAGTCAAGAAGCTTTTTATTGCACAAAATGACTTTGAAAAAGAAAAGGATGATCATAAGTCCTTGATTAAAGAAAATGTTTTATTGAAAGAAAAAGTAGTTGATTTAACAAGCATTATTCACAAATTCACCCAAGGAAAAAAAAAATTTTGAATTAATGCTTGGAGAGCAAAATGTGTGTTTAACAAAGGAGGAATTGATATAAACCTTTCTTGAAACAAAAATCTCTTGAAACCATTTTTGTAAAATCATCCAACTTTTCTCAACAAAACATCACATGTAGTTTTTGCAAGAAAGATGGTCATGTTGCTTACAATTGTTTGACTAAAAAGAAACTATACTTTGAAAAGAAACACAAGTGGATAAAAGAATCCACAAGCACTAACTATCAAGAACCCAAACTTATGTGGGTACCAAAAAGTCAAAAATTAAAATTATTTTTGTAAGTACCACAAAAGGTCAAGAACAATTGGTTCTTGGATAGTGGTTGTTCAAACATATGACGGAGATCGATCATTACTATCAAATTTCAAAAGAAAAGATGGAGGTCATGTGACTTTTGGAGACAATGCCAAAGGAAAAATCATAGGCATTGGAAATATTAGTAATCGTTCTTCTCCATCTATTGAAAATGTTTTATTAGTTGATAACCTCAAACATAACTTACTTAGTATAAGTCAATTGTGTGATAAATGTTATCTCATTAAATTTGATTCTTCTAATTGCCTCATTGAGGATGCTATATCTAAAGAGGTATTGTTCATGGGGAGCCGAAGCAAAGATGTTTACATCATATCTATTGAATTTGAACTTGAAAAGGAAATAAAATGTTTTTCAAGTATAAAGGATGATTCTTGGCTATGGCATAGGAGATTAGGTCATGTTAGCATGGACTTACTTTCAAAAATCTCCAAAAATAACTTTGTGAAAGGGTTACCAAATATAAAATTTGAAAAAGATAAAATTTGTGATGCTTGTCAATTTGGAAAACAAGTAAAGAGTTCTTTCAAACTTAAACAACACTCTTCTACTTCAAGACCTTTACAACTTCTCCACATGGACTTATTTGGACCATCTAGAACCGCTAGTTTAAGTGGAAAACATTATGCATTTGTTATTGTTGATGATTTTTCAAGATTTACTTGGGTCATTTTCTTGAATTTAAAAGATGAAGCCTTAAATGCATTTAAACATTTTTGCAAAAGAGTCCAAAATGAAAAATGATACACCATTACCACAATTAGGAGTGATCATGGTGGAGAATTTGAAAATATAGCCTTTGATGAGTTTTGCAAATCCAATGGATATGAACATAATTTTTCGGCTCCTAGAACTCCTCAACAAAATGGTGTAGTAGAAAGGAAGAATCGAACATTGCAAGAAATGGCTCGAACCATGTTGAATGAAAACAATTTACCAAAATACTTTTGAGCCAAGCCGTAAACACTTCATGTTATATCTTAAATAGAGTTTTGGTAAGTCGAAGAAAACCAAAACTCCATATGAGCTTTGGAAAATAGATTCCCAATATCGGATATTTTAAAGTTTTTGGTTGCAAGTGTTTTATTTTAAACACAAAAGAAAATTTGGGAAAATTTGATCCAAAATCCGATATTGAAATTTTTCTTGGATATTCATCTACTAGTAAAGCTTTTAGAGTTTTCAATAAAAAGAACTTTAGTAGTTGAAGAATCCATGCATGTTGTTTTTGATGAAACTAACTCCTCTATACAAGAAAAAGTTATTGATGATGAAGATTTGGAAATCCCATTTGAACAACTAAGTGTTCAAAATCAAGACAAATGGAATCCAAATAACATTGAAAGTCAACATAAGGAGGAAACAAGTATGCAACAAAATGATGAAGAACCTCATGAAGATCCCAACACTTCATCATTACCAAAAGAATGGAGGTTTGTCCCATCTCACCCAAAAGATCTCATCATTGGTGATCCATCAAAAGGGGTAAGCACAAGAAATTCTTCTAGAAATTTTCATAACAATTGTGCATTTCTTTCTCAAATTGAGCCAAAGAACTTTAAAGAAGCCGAATTTGATGAATTTTGGATCCTAGCTATGCAAGATGAACTAAATCAATTTGAAAGAAATCATGTTTGGGATTTAGTTGCTAGACCAAATTCACAAACCGTAATTGGCACAAAATGGGTTTTTCAAACAAACGAGATGAAAATGGTATAATTGTGCGTAATAAAGCTAGATTAGTGGCTCAAGGTTACAATCAAGAAAAAGGCATTGATTTCAAGAAACTTTTGCCCCGGTTGCTAGATTAGAATCAATTCGCATGCTTCTTGCTTTTGCTTGTCATAAGAATTTTACTTTATTTCAAATGGATGTCAAAAGTGCATTCTTGAATGGAGTCATTCAAGAAGAAGTTTTTGTTGAGCAACCACCCGGTTTTAAAAATCATAAGTATCCGGACAAAGTTTTCAAACTTAGAAAAGCTCTTTACGGTTTAAAACAAGCTCCTAGAGCATGGTATGAGAGATTAAGTAAATTTCTCTTATCAAATGGTTTTTAATGGGTAAAGCGGACACTACATTATTTATAAAACCAAAAGAATGATATGATAGTTGTTCAAATTTATGTTGACGATATCATTTTTGTGCTACTAACATTTCCCTATGTGAAGAATTTTCTAAGTGCATGAGTAGGGAATTTGAGATGAGCATGATGGGTGAACTCAAGTTCTTTCTTGGTCTCCAAATCAAACAAACCAATGATGGAATATTCATTAGTCAAACTAAGTATATCTTGGATATGCTCAAAAGTTTGAAATGGAAGAGTTGAAGCCAATAAACACTCCAATGAACTCATCAATCAAACTAGATAAAGACGAGCAAGGTACTTCCTTTGATGTAACAAAATATCGAGGTATGATCGGATCCTTCTTTATTTAACCGCTAGTAGACCCGATATTATGTTTAGTGTATGCTTATGTGCTAGATATCAATCTAATCCTAAGAATTCCCATCTTAGTGCCGTAAAACGATTTTCCGTTATCTTAGTGGAACTAGATCTTTAGGTCTTTGGTATCCCAAAGAAACTCATTTTGATTTACTTAGCTATTCGGATGCCGATTGGGCGGTTGCACAATTGATCGAAAAAGTACTAGTGGAACGTGCCATTTTCTAGGCTTTGCTTTAGTTTCATGGTTTAGTAAGATACAAAATTCCGTTGCCTTGTCAACCGCCGCCGAATATATCTCCGCCGCTAGTTGTTGTGCTCAAATCCTATGGATGAAGCAAACTCTAAATGATTATCACATTTCATTTGAAAAGTTCCTATTATGTGTGATAATACAAGTGCCATCAATTTATCTAAAATTCCGCTTTGCATTCTCGCACAAAACACATTGAAATTAGACATCACTTTTACGAGACCATGCACAAAAGGGAGATATAACTTTGGAGTTTGTAAACACCGAAAACAATTGGCGATATTCTCACAAAACCATTAGCTCTTGAACGATTTTCATACATTCGACGAAATTTAGGTATAATTGATGAATGTGAAATATGTGGCTAAATCTTTATGTTTCCTATGATTAATTGCTTTATATGTGACAAACATGTTCTAAAATTATCTCACAAAAGACAAATTCATTAATTTTGGTGAATATTTTAAACCGGTCGACCGTTTAATAAACCGGACGACCGTTTCATATTAAACGGATGATCCCCGCTCAATCCGCTTGATCATCCGTATGAGCGAGACTTTTGCCAAAATTAAAAGTTTAACCGGTGACCGCCTCTATCAAACGGACGTCCAGATGATTTTAACCGATTACATCATCCGCCTACTCATCCGCTTTGAGCAAAAGTTTAAACTTCAAATTTTCGGTCCAACCGGTCGACCGTATGAGGTTTCCGTCACGTCCGTATAAGCGGAAATCGGGGTTTTTAAGTTAGAAATTTTTCAAATTTCTTCATTCCAACTTCCCGCGAACCACGGTTTTCTCTCCAAATCTTCCTCAAATCTTCCAATCTTCCCAAAATCTTTCCAATTTACATTCAAATCTCAAAACCCATATCATTTCACGCCTAAATCTTCAAAATCCCCAATTTTTGTCCACCAAATCGCGATAAACCCCTCAAACGGTTGATCTCCAACCCTAGGCTCCAAATCCGGTTCCACAACCATGCCTCGAATGAAAATGGCAGCCAAACGACCTAGGAGAGAAAGGCAACCATCTCCATCCTCCTCTTCCTCCGAAGAAGATCCTCAATCCAAGCGCATCGAACGAAGTCCCGCTCTCATTGGTAAGAACGCCGATCTTGCCTCTTTCACACACGAAGCACCATCTTTTAACATTGAAAATCTTTTCATGGGTATGGGGTGGGTTCCTCTTCTCACTCTCAATGAAACTGCTTACCCCCATTATCAAAGAATTTTACAAAATATGGCTTATTCTCCGGGTCGGGTATTTCATCCTTCGTTAGGGGACAAACGAATTAAGATCACTCAAGATCTTATTCGAACCATTCTCCATCTTGAAAATGGTGGTATGCGCCTCTATACCACCAAAACAATTCCTCACACCGACGAGTATAATCCCGTCGAAGCATGTTGTAATGTCACCGGCAAGCATTTTGAGGCTGCCGTTCGTCTTAGCTCAAATCAACTTACTCTTCCTTGTCGTGTCCTCCATAACATCATTGCCCACATAATTGTCCCTCGAAAGGGTCATTTGGATGAGGTCAATCATTTCGATGTTTTTGTGCTCGACTCTATCCTCCGAGGGCGTAAGCTCGATTTCTCCTATATCATGATCCAACACATGCACTACGTCCTTAGCGGCAAGAGTTCTAAGGCACTTCTCTATGGCATGATTCTTACCAAAATCTTTCAACATTTCGATATCTCCTTCCGTGATACGGTAACCCTCCTTCCGAAAGCCACCGACACCATCAATATTCTTACACTCAAAAGAATGAAAATTGTAAAGGAGAACGGTCAATAGGTGGAAAAGTCGAAGGGATTTGATGAAGAGTCGGGCCCCTCCACTCTACCTTTCGAGGGGGAAGATATTGACGAGGATGCTCCTCCGTCCCCTCCGCGGCAAAGATCACAAAGGTCGTCGTCCTCCACTTCCGGCCATAACGAGGATCAATTCACTTTACTGCATGGCCGGATCGACTCACTTACTTCTTCAGTCGAGGGCCTGCACCATACCATGGGGACTCTCCAGCACTCGGTTGCCGACATGACGGCACTGCTCCGAGATCTTCACTCCCGTCTCGATGCCGTGCTTCCTCCTCAGCCGCCCCCGGAGCCTTAGTCTATTTATTTCTCTTTTTTTTGTAGCTATGTTTTGGAAACAAAGTCTATGTCCTAGCTTTCATTTATAAAACTATGCTTGTTTTTACATTTTAAGTTTATCAATGAATGGCTTATATTGTTTCATTTAGGGGGAATATATTTTTAAACCTTAGTGTTTTATCTTTTGCCTTTTTGTTTATGTCAAAATGGGAAAAATAAATATGTGATGAAATATATGAAATATGTGATGTGATGAATGATGAATTTGGCATGAAATATGTAATGTGATCAAATGGAATCGATATCATGTAATGAGATAAAATTGGCAAATCAAATGAAAATGTGATACAAATTCATCAAATCATGTTTACTTGAAAAGATAGGGGAATATATATGCTTTATTGTATCTCATTATTCTATATTCTCACATTGTTTGTCATAATCAAAAGGGGAGAAATTGTTGACCTATGGTTAACTTTAAACCTTAATGTTTTGATTATGACAAACAAATTGGTTATGTTTTCTAACATTTTATTTTCAAGCAAAATTCAAAGCGCTACAAATCGAACTCTCATGCAATGTCAAGTTCAAAGTCAAAATCAATACAAGAGTTCAAGCATCTCAAGATCCGCCGAATTTCAAGATTCAAGATCAAGATTGAAGAATAGATTTTAGATAAAATTGTAAAGGTATTAACTCTTTAATCCTTAGCAATTAAATGAACGACAGCTCAAATATAATTTTTATCACTTGCATAAAAATTAGTTTTATCAAAGCCAAAATCGATTTTCAAAATCGTGGAAACGGATCATCCGTTTGGAAAATCGGATGAACCGGTCGACCGCTCTTTTTAACCGGTCGACCGTCGTCTCTGCTCAAAAAGTGTCCGCTCGACTTTTTGCGCTTCAACGGCTAGTTCGACCCAATCTGGACCGGACGACCGCTTTGGTCATCCGTTTCAACAGAAAGTGACGAAAATTCATCTCTATAAATACCACTTCATTTATTATCATTTAACAACACTTACAAGAGCATTTATAGAGAGAATCATATTGAAAAATATCATTCAAAGCTTCATTGCATTCATATCTTCAATATCTCTCTTTGAAAAACTTTGTTTGATTAAATCAAACTTTTGGTTCATCTTTCTCAACAAAGTTTTCTTCTAACACTTGAGCTTTCCTCATCCATTGCTATTCATTAAAGTGTTAGTCTCCTTAGAGCTAAACTTGTATCTATCATTCATCTAGAGAGAAATACTCAAATCAATCTCTTTATTTATTTGGGTCATATTGAGGTCCCTTGAAAAGCTCAATATTGTATAAGAATCGGTGCTCCTTGCTTGTAAGTCACCGGATACATTGTAAGGGTTTGGATTGCACCATAAGTCAATCAAAATAGTGGAAAGGCCGTGCTCGTGTTGGAGAGCTTGGTAACGGGGACGAGATCATTGGTTGGATCGAACCTCCATAAAAATCGTTTGCACTCTCTCTCTCTCTTTTATTTACTTATATTGTGCTTATATTATTGTGAATCTATTTTTATCTCTTAAATATCATTTTTGAGAATATTTTTCGAAAAAATTTGAGAAAACCAATTCACCCCCCTCTTGGTTAGTTATTCTTGAACTATCATTTACAACCTCCATTTTTCATTTACCACAATTACACCTATTTGGATTTTCTTTCAATTACGTTCAAGTGTCCATATCTAAAAAAAATCAGTTTATGTTTTGAGAGTCTGTTTTAACTTTTAATATTGCTAAAAATGTGTTTAATTTGTCATTCTGAAAAACTATTTTTAAAAACACAAAACTGAAAAATATGCTTTGATTGGAATTTTGAGGAATTGTTTTATAATACTTTATTCAATGACAATTTTATACTAATATATTATCAAATAATATATACATTTTAAGGTTAGTGGATCTTACAATATATTTTTTTATTACAAAACAAAAATGCCAACAAATAATAAATTGGCGAAATAGGAAATAAAAAATTAAAAATTGATTATGTAGACTCAGAATTTTAATCTATTTTTATTTAAATAATTTTTTTAGAGATTTTGGTGCAAATGGTCTCTAACCTTTGTCCTTAGTATTGGTCCCTAACGTTTATTTTTTGACAAACAAGTCCATAACCTATGTGTTTTAGTACAAAATTGGTCTTTATGGGATGAAAAAGACAAATATATCCTTAGTTTTAATTAGAAGAAATTGTATATAGATTTCTAATCATTACAAAATGTGCAAGTAGGTCTAATACTTTTATTTTTTATAAAAAATTAAAGAAAACTAATGAGTTTTTTTAAAAAAATTAACATTTTAGTAATAAATATGTCAAATAAAATTATTATTTTTATTATTAAGTAATTATATTATTTAAAATTTAAACTTCTATTTTATTGTGTATAAAAAAAAATAACTTTGTCACAAACTTGATACTTTTATTTAATTGAGTTATATGTTTATTAACTACAAATATTAGAAAATCAACTATATTCTTCATATTTTAATTTATCGTTTTATTTTCGTTCAAAAATAAACACATAATGTGTAAATTAATTTTTATGTTAAATAAAAATGTAATAATATTAGTTCAATGTCATAAAATTATATATGTCATTTTTTTATTTATTTAACTTAATTTTTAAAGTTAAGAGGGAAAAAAAATTTATAAGTAAAGATGGAGAAAAATGATTTCTCACAATAATTTCTCTCTTTAAATAATATAATTATTTAATAATAAAAATAATAAATTTATTTAACATGTTTATTACTAAAGTGTTAATTCCCAAAAAAAAAAAAAAATTATTAGTTTTCTTTAATTTTTTGATAAAAAATAAAAGTATTGGACTCATTTGCACATTTTGTAATAATTAGAATTCATATACAATTTCTTCTAATTAAAACTAAGGGCATATTTGTCATAATGACCAATTTTGCACAAAAATACATAGATTAGAAATTTGTTAATCAAAAAATAAACGTTATAGACCAATTCCACACTAAGGGTAAAAGTGGTAAAAGTTAGGAACCATTTGTGCCAAAATCCCTTTTTTTTTATTTAAATAACCAATAACAACTTGATTTGGAATGTGATTTGTGCATGCGTGTGCCTTTGTGTAGTTACCATATTTTAGGGCTTGTTCGGTAGAGTTTTTTTTGGGAAAAAATGAGTTTTTTTTGTTACTTTTTGACTTTTCAAAATTTTTGGTAGTGTAAAAAGAGTTGAAAAGTTAAAAATTGTAGGCAAAAAAATAGTTTTTTTTTATAAAATGGCAACCGAACAAGTTCTTAATATTGTCTGCAAGAGCAAGATTCTACGCTGTAGATGTGAAAATGGGAATTTTTTTATTTAAAATTGGTACAAGAGAGAGTTCTTATCTTGTCGTCACATTCTTCTCCATTTTCCAAGTCTTCGCACTAAACTACGATCTTAGACGGTTTCTTACGCATCAGAGATTTTGAATCTGATGGATGATATCCTTTGGATTGAACAAAGCTTATGATTTCAGTTCTCATTGTACATTTATGAGGATAGCCATATTATTTTAGCGAAACCGTGATACCCCAACAACCATTGACAGGACGGATCCAAGACACGACAAAGGGATGAGATGAGGAAGAAGGGAACCTTTTTTAAACTATAATTATTTAGCTCATTTTTATGAGAATCTAATGTTTTTTTATAAGTTATAATCTTTAAAAAACTTACAAAAACTTATTACACAAAAATATTCAAAATCTAAAACTAGCTAAAGAAATTTGTGCCCGACAATTTTTTAAATAATTTGTTTATCATTTAAATCCTTTTGAAATGGGTTTGGACTTTGGACTTATGTTTGGGTACGGGGGTAATGTCTATTATATTAATTGTTTCAATTTTTTTTTGGCTGGGCTTCAAAAATCTATCTCCCAAAAAAAAAAAAAAAAAAAAGTGGGTCGTGTAGTCTTGAGCCCACTCATGCCCTGGGCTGGATCCGCCCCTGACCATTGATCTCCAAAGGTAATGAAACAAAAAAAAGACTGAATGTTTTTATTTTTTGAACTTATAAATTTCTGGTTTTTTCGCCCTCATTTTGTAGGAACAGCGGACCCAAACTCCGAAACATGGCTGGAGAAATCTCCTCGATTTATTCAAAGGCAAGCCCGGCAAACCAAACATGATGGGCCAGATAGACCTGATTTTATTTGGACTAGAACCAACCCAACCCAACCCAACCCAAAATCTAGATTATATAAGCCGAGCCAATTTTACCACCTCAATCAAACTATCCCCTCATCTTATAACATTTATTTTTCATACATAAAAGTTTGAAAAAATTGCCAATAAGTCACCTGCATGTAACTTGTTTCAAATTATGTCAAAACTTTTTTCAAAATTGTAATTAAGTCATATTTTACAGCAATATTTTAAATTAATTCCAAAATCACCCTTGTTAACCAAATTTTCTATCGGCACATTCTTCCACCTCCGGTTACAACCTCCTACACCTTCGGCGAGTGCTTCTTCTACGGCGCAGTGTCACTTTTCTGGTGTTGCAGGCTTGGCTTGGTGGATTTTCTGGTGGTTGTGGTTGTTTTATCAATCTTTTCATTTACTTATCTAAATTTGGTGTTTCGTCAAAGATTTGAAGGCTGTCTGTTAATTATTAGTTTGGTTCATTATAATGTATATGGTCGAAATTGCAGATTTTTTTTTCCTTCGTGGATTTCTGCCTATTCTTTGTTATGTTTGAAAATAAGTTTATTGTCGATGTTGGATGATAATCATCATGAATGTTGGAGTTAAAATTTATCGCTGTATTAAACTTACTTAGAATATGCTGATGATGTGTTCCTTTGCAGTATGCCTGCAGGAAAGCACTAGCCGACAGCCAACCAAGAATCCGGGGAAGATTTGCAAAGACTCATGAAATAGAGACTCATCCCAAGAAGCAATAACTCCGGGCAAGATGAAGAAATATAGGAGAATGTAGTAGTTAGAACTGATGCTGTAATGAAATAGAATCTTGGTAAGGTTAGCTAGTATAATGAAAGTCGATGCAAAATCTAGTAATAAGTTGGAACTTAGTCGATTTCTTGTTAAGTGCAATAATCTGTAGATCAAATGTTGAACTGGAGTCGTCTTAGTGCTGGAGTGTCTATATGGATAATTTGTTTGATGAATTTTTATAGGGATGATACTGTATTATAGTAAACAGTATCATAGAATATAGTATCATTATATTAGTTGTAGTCATGATTTGCAGTTTGTTATTGTATTATAGAAAAGTTTGATACTGTATTATAGAATAACAGTTTGATACTGTATTAAGTTGGCCATTAGATTATTTTTTGTATTGTTAGTCATGTGTGTTGTTTGATATTGTATTATATGAAACAGTATCACAAAATATTATCATAACAGAAATGGCATAGAATTTGTATAGGTGCTCAAAATTTTTATTATAATATGTTTTCGGAACCTTCTCGACGAGCTGGTCAAGACTAGTAGCTTTGCCACTGTGTACGATGGATTTTAGCTCTTTGAAGTCGTCTTTTTAACTTAAAATAGCAATCTTTAATTTTTCTTATTAAAACGGCATCATACATACTAAAACAATATCACAGATAAATGTATCGTAATATATTAGTATCATATATGAAAATATCTTAATAAAACAGTATCACATACACAAATTATAATCTGATAAAATAACAGTATCATATGTTGAAATATTATCATAATAAAACAATATCAAAGATAAAAATATGGTATAAGTATATCATATGATAATATGCTGATCGTGATGTTTTCTTTTAATCTTCCATCATGAAAAATTATAAATTGGTGTTGTAAACTTCGAATTTGAAATTGTAACATTTGTGTACAATCATTTGCTCATTTGGAGTTTATTTGTATTGTTTTTCTTGCTTATTCCGATCAAATGGTTAGTAAATTGACTTTCATATCAGTATTGGATGAATGGTTTGATTTCTTGACACTACTATATTTAGATAATGTCATTCTAATTTCTAAATATCATTTTATCTGCAGTGGTTTTGATATTGTGTCTTAAGTTCTAACATTGTTATTCAATTGTTTTATGGGGTCATAGATACCAAAGTTGTAACAAATATCCATTAGACAAAACAATATCATATATAAAACTAAATACAAAATATTTTAATAATTAAAATAATAATATTATTCTTAAAATATTCCATTAATAATACATGATGATATGTTGAAATATTATTATAATAAATCAATATTAAAAATAAAAATATGGTATAAATATATTATATCACATTATCTATATAAAACAATAGCATAAATAAAACAGTATCATAATTAACATTTTTTTTTAAATTAAGAATATATTAGTTTTTTAAACCTAAAATGTCACTTTAATTAAATTAAATTTTAACCATATAACATTAAAATCTATAAATACCAAAACTGTAACTAAACTTGAATTTACCCTAAAAGTTTTACATACTAGGCTTACCCAATGAACACTAACAAATGGTCGTTATCAGCCCAGATTTGGAAAATGTTTGTGAAGAAAAGAAATACCAAATCACATTCAATTCAAAATCTATAATAGTAAAAGGTAATGCAGAAATTCCCAAAAATAAAAGCTCAATTTTAATTAAAGTGTTGATAAAACACCAATTACAGTTTCATCTCATTGAAACTTAATATAAAATACTAATCTAATTACACTTTTCAAATCCTAATCCATACAGACTTAACCGCCAAATCCATAGAGGGTTCGTCCCTGCCTCTTGAGCGCATACACGACATCCATTGCGGTGACAGTCTTGCGGCGAGCGTGCTCAGTGTAGGTAACAGCATCACGGATTACATTTTCAAGGAAAATCTTGAGAACCCCACGTGTTTCCTCGTAGATTAGCCCACTGATGCGCTTAACACCACCTCTACGAGCCAGGCGCCGAATTGCCGGCTTGGTTATGCCCTGAATGTTATCCCTCAGAACCTTCCGGTGGCGCTTTGCACCGCCCTTTCCCAAACCTTTGCCACCCTTTCCCCTTCCTGACATTTCTCTCTGTGTTTTCACTTAACAATTGATGAATTTTGAGATGAAAATATGCTGAACACACGATTGAAGAGGAGAGTGAGGAGTTCGTATATATATTGGAGGAATCAGGAGTGGGGTTGATGGATAGCTGTTGGATTTGAATTGTTAATCGACGGTCAAAGATTGTTATCCGCGTGAGTTTGTTTAGCAAATCTCAACCGTTAATTTGAAATGAATTGACGGTGCAGCGTTTGATATATGCTGATAATGTGGATCGTGTGCAAGATCCATCAATTTCAATTTTAAAACTTCGCGCCCAATGTTTCCCTTTCCGCCTTTTGGAGTTTCTCAAGTTTATTTCGTTTATAATTTATTAATGTGTAAATTCTTCCAAGGATCCAACTTTTTTAACATTGTGCGACATATTTTTACCTAACATAAATTGTCGATTTGCATATTTTTACCTAACATTGGACAATTTCACTTTTTCAATCAAACGATAAATGTTTAAATTATAATAAATGTTGCTCTTTTTTGAGAGAATTTCACTCTTTCAATCAAAAATCACGTGCGTGTTTGTCACAATGTTGTTTAACGTCTAAATAGATGTTTTCTATCAGGTAGAAGATATTACGCGCACAGTGTTAAAATGATGGGGATATTGATACCACAAATGGATTGTTGGTGACATGGTTGCCACACTTGTCAAATGTTGGGGGCCTGGAAGAATTTACCCTTTTATAATTTATCATCGAGTCCCCAATCTATCCATAATATAATATTTAAGCTTCTGACCTTATTTCGATGAAATTTCACAAAGCGTACGGGTTCGTTGACAAGTAATAGTAAAAATTAGTAAAAGAGTATCGTTCCACGAAAATTTTGATTTTAAATTAATTTTGACCAATTCAAACTTAAATCGAATACACACAATAAATATTTAGATCAATAAATTATAAAATTCTCTAAACTATAACAACGATTTAATTAAGTACAAATATTGTTTTTGGAAAAAAAATCAAGTAAATGAGTTATGCTAAAAATCCGACTCCACCATTAGTATTTATTTTAATCCTCAATCCAATTTATGTTCAAATTGATAATCATAAATTATCTAATAATCTCTTTCGAATATAATTAAATATATTTTTATATACGTTCCAACATATTCCTATTCAAATTCAAATATATAAAAAATAATTTAACATCAATATTTTATCAAATTTGATTGCACCAAGCATAGAAAATTATCCATAATTTCTATATGACTTAGTGTTTAAAACCACAATGAAATAATCTATTTAGAACCTCTAATAAACGTAAATAAATCACAAACACATTCAAACGGTGAACAATCATTCAAATGGATATTAAAACTATGGCACAAATCAAACAAACACAAATTAAGATTAGAAACGGGAATCCTTAACTTAAAATTTCAACATATGGTTTACACCATGATCCTTAACAGAAAGAGTTTAGCCAGTCATATTGAAATTGCAAAAATACATAAATAATCGAAAGAACATCATCCCGATTCTCTGAATGTGGAAGAAAATAAAAGAATAATATTGACCCATTGAATCTCTTCAACAAGTTCTTGAATAATCTTATTCTTCTTATTCTTAATTGAAAGCTAAGATAATCAAATTTGATGTCAATTTTCAAGAGAAATCTTGTGTTTTTGCCTAATTTTCTCCCCCAAAAATTCGCATTTGGTTTGTTATAAGACTACTACTATTTATAATGGTCCAATTATAGTTGAGTTTCATGTCCAAAGTTTTCAAAAACATGTCAAATTAGTACTTTAACTCAAATAAAGATTTGGCCGTGGGACCGTCCGCTCGAGCTGACAGAAATGACCATTTTTTGGCAGATGGTCCGCTCGAGCGAGTATCCGATCCGCGCGGACACATATGTGTCCATTGCGCTACTGTTTTCGAAGCCGCTATAACTTATTGTAGGAAAACTTCGAGTTGAGATCCATAAAAAGCGTTGGACTCGTAACTCAATTATCTTTCCAATTGTATATCATTTGCCTTGTGAAAATTTGTGTACCAAACTTTATGCTCTAATTTTCCCCACATGTTCCAGTTATAGTTTTTCAATTCGCTTATTCGACTTTCGGTGTTTGATCATTCACTTCAATTCTTTATTGTTACTCCAACACACCTTCAACTTATTGATTTTTATTTTATTTCTCATCCTCTAATGTTCGGCTCTTGATATTCAATTCAAAAACTCAATTTCTTCTCATTTACTCGCCGATTTCATCAATGTGACTTGAGTTCTGAGATTTTGTCCTACAATAATAAAAATGAACAGAAATTCAATAGACATCGACTTTAAAATACTTAAAATTATACAAAAACTATTAATTAATGAGTCAATATAAATGTATAAGTTACACTAATCAACCTTTATAGTCATCTTTTACTCATTTAACTTTTTTTACTAAGATTTTTTTGTTGTTGAAAAAATTATTGCACCCTGTCAATAAACACAATTAAAAGTGGAAAAGAATAAAATAAAAACAAATTTCTTCTTTCACTTCTCATAAAAAAAAAATGAAAAATCACTATAGACTATTATGAGTCAACATCCACAAGCCAACACATACTAACTTTAATTAATTAAAGCAATTATTTTTAAGAAACCAAATAGTTTGATGTATCCAAAATATTTTAAATTTAAGGATAAATTATATTCATAGTCTCTATTCTTTCAACTTTGTAACAATATCATCCACATTCAATTTTATTTACAGATATAATCCTCATCATTTCATTAATTTGCACAAATAATCTCCAAATATATTTTTGACAATTTTGCCCTTAGACTAAATAAGAGTTAATTACACTCATAGTATAAATTCTTTTAATTTTGTAACAATATCATCATCATTTTATTAATTCGCACTGATGGTCCCAAATAATTATTTTGACAATTTTTTCATTGACTTAAATAAATTAAAATAACAGAAAAAATAAAATATAATTAAAAAATTATAATTGGGGACCTTAACATTTCTAAAAGTGCAAATAAATCATAAACTTTTTATTTATTATTATTATTATTTTTTTTTTTTTTTTACAGATTTTCACTTAAAATTAAAAAAAAAAAATTGTCATCAAGTCCTAAACGTTCTAATTATGTTCATCAAAAGAACATTTGGAGCCTGGTCAAATTTCGTCAAAATGTTCGTTAATCGACAAATCAAGCTCGTGACCTAAATTTGACTAATTTAACAAGTATAAAATAGTATATTCACATTTTAGTATTTAAAATAATTAAAAAAGTAAAAAATAAAATAAAATGGTCATCACCTCCACCCCCACAAGAACAATCGGGAGGAATTTCTCCCCCCGGGCTGGCAAATGGCGAGGAGAAATCCACCCCCGGGTTGACTTTTGTACTCATGACTGTCCTTTTATTTTGTAATTTAAATAAATTTTGAAAATTAATAAATGTTTACTATTTTTATTTAAAATAAAAATGGCGAATCCACATTTTCTTGGAAAAATATTTGTTAATATTACATAATGTTATAAAAAATAAAAACGAATTTTACAATATTACTCATGATAATAATAATACAAAAGAATATTATTATGATCAATGTCCATTGTAGTAATTATATACAATCACAACAATAAATCATTTATGTTTACTAAGTGCTCAAATAATGATTTTGAAACATACAATAATTTAAACCAAGTGTTTACCAAACACTTATCTGATTCTTTCGACAACTGATTCGTTATACATCACATAAAAAATTAATTATCTTAAAAGCACATCAATACTAAACAAAATATAATATTACTAACTCAATACGAGAAAAATATAATTCATCTCGAACTTATTTGAAAGAACAGCCATTGATCTCCTACCCCCAAGTCAATGCTCTTGAAATACATGGGTAGAACTCTAATCTTACAAAGTTAACACTCCCAAGTAATAACTAAGTCGATTTAATTCTCATATTTCAAATATCTTATTCTTAGAGTTTCTATAATTGGCTTAAACATTAGAATGGTTACGGGTAGAGGTGGCAAAATCAGTCCGGCCCATATAACTCGGATTTTGGGCGAGGTTGGCTCGCCCAAAATTTTTTATTTTTTATTTTTAGCACTCCCATATTATATAAATTCATAATACACAAATTTTCTTAATTTCTCATAACAAATAATCTCATTTTAACGATCTATCATGTGGGTTTTTCTTAAAAATTCTCTTTATTAACATGATTTTCACATCAATAGACAGTGAATTATAATCAAATGAAAAAGTAACTGAACTGTCTTTAGAAAAATTACTTAAATCTGGTTTAAGGTTTTGATATTTAAGGAAAACATATTATTACATTGTGTATTCGAATAAATGTCAAGTTGCAACTGAAATTCTTGTTTTCTCAAATCTTGAACATTTGTTTTGGTAACAGTAATTTTTGCTATATAATCAAGGAGGTTTACTCTTTTATGGGAAGAAAAATAACTTATTTTTGTAACTTACTGTCAAGAAACGTTTATTTTAAATTTACTTATAAATAAACTTTTAATTTAAGCCAAACATGCCTTCAAAACAATAAGACTAACATATTTTTACTATTTATATTTTAAAAAAGTGTCAATAAACAATTTACAATATATATATATATATATATATATATATATATATATATATATATATATATATATATATATATATAAGAGTGTCATCAAAATCTATTTTCCCGCTTTCCTAAAATATTTTCCTATTTACATTTAATTTTTGTTTTTTTTCTTTAAACATAAGATTCTCTCTATTTTAAAAGAGCCAAACTTTAAAATTATCTTTAACGGATTCTCTAAGAGTCCATTTGGAGCAGTTGTGGTGAGTAGAACTTTTAGCGAAAAAAGCGGATTTTTAATAATTCCATTAAATAAATTTTATATTTATTTGACAAAATAATAATTAATTATTACATATCTAATTCTTTTATAAATAATATTTATTTCATATCCTATTTCATAACGTTATGATATCACAATTATTTTAATATATATCATATTACTTAAAATTAATTAATTTAAATTAAATATATTAGATGTAATTTGTATTATTTATTGAACACACCAACATATAATTTCTATATAAATACATGAAGTGACAATTTTATATAAAGAATTAATGTGGCAAATAAATTAATAAACTTATCTTTGAACTCATATATCGATTTTCTTTGAAAATATATTTTTTAAAAGAGGAGCGGAAAAAAAAATTGAAATGTTGAAGAAGATATAAGTTAGAAAGTTTTTATTTCTTTATTAATGATAATTAATGATAATTTTAATGTTTCATTAAATGTTAATTGTAGCTTTCAACAAATATAGCTTTTTAGAAAGCTCTTTGAGCTTAAAAAAAACTTAACTTTTTAAAACAATAAAAATTTAATCAAAAGCACTTTTACTCTTTCTAAAGTGCTTTGACTCAAAAAGCCAAATTTAACTTTTTAGAGCTCTCCAAATCCACTCCACTCTATAATTAAATGCATGCAAACAATTTCAATTTTCAATACTCCATATAATGATTGAATTAAAAAGTGTATACAAAATAAAATATAATAAAATAGAATAAAATCATATAATAATTAGGAGAGAGATAAAAATAATAAATACTTATTGGAAGAAGTAAAATAAAGTGTTAAAGATAAAGAGATTGTTGGAACACTTAAAAAATTTACTCTCTAAATTTATGGATGCTCTCTAAAATGTCAAATATACTCTTTATAAATATAGAGTTTATTGGAGATGCTCTAACTGAAGTCCATCCATCTACTTTCTAATTTAGTTATCATTGCAAAAAATAATTTAATTTTGTTATCATTACAAAAATTAATTATCCAATGCGTTTTAATTTAATTATCTATATTTAAAATATTTAATTAATTAATTAAATTAATTAATTTTATCTTTGTTTTGGTAAAAAAAAAATGTATGAATTTTCTAATACTAATTAAGATTTAAGAGATCGCATTTTCAAGATTATTGTGGAAAATAATCAATGCACATTAAAAGAAAATAAAGTCCATATCTATATTTTTAAATACATTTTAATGTAATTATTATTGCAAAAATTAATTTTTCAATGTATTTTAATTTAATTATCCATATTTTAAATACTTAAATTATTTAATTTAATTAATTAATCTTATTTTTATTTTGGTCAAAATATGCATGGGTTTTTCAATGCTAATTAAGATTTAAGATATCACATTTAAGATATTGAATTTTCAAGATTAGTATGGAAGATAATCAATGCAAAGTGAAAGAAAAATAAGTTAAAATTCATATTTTCAAAGTTTTTTATCATTGCAAAAATTAATTTTTCAATGTGTTTTAAATTTAATTATCTATATTTTAAATACCTAATTAATTAATTAATTAAATAATCTTATCTTTGTTTTGATCAACGTATGCATGTGTGTAATACTAATTAAGATTTAGTATTTGATTTTATTATAACTAATTAATTTTCATAGATAATTATTGAAATTATTTTGTGTGAGTACACTTCTCGTGTGTCGCACGGGTACAACACTAGTTAACCAAAAAAATATTATTATTTTGAAAGAAAATTGATGTTTATCTATTTGCAATACACGAGAACTCCAATTTTATAAATTAATCTCTTTAAAACTCTCAAAATATGTATTGTCTAAATTTATTTAAGATTGTATTTGATGCAATCTATTAGATTGTATAAAAAAATTATTAAAAAAAAAAAAAAAACAAGAAAATTAAGATCGGGTTGGTCCAATGGGTTTGGGCTCAAATTTGGTTGAATTGAGCTAAGTGGACTGGGCTAATCCAGCTTTCAAGTGTGGCCCTACTCTCAGTGGGCTAGGCCAAATTTCAACTCGGTCCATTTGCTAACTCTAGTCACGGGCCAAACATCCAGGGCCCAATTTTGAGCCGAGGCGAGTGAGGCGACCGCCTCGAGCCCAAAACCAAAGAGGGCCCATTTTCGTAAAATATATATATATATATATATATATATATATATATATATATATATATATATTTTTTTTTTTTTTTTTACCGAAGTTGTCCAATAAAAATATTCGTACAAAAGTTTGAAGTCCAACAAAACAAAGCAAAGCGCATTCTATAAGAACAATGACTATTATTAAGTAGTGATCCAAAATCGAAGTGGCCTATATTTTTTTTAAAAAAATATTGAAGTCCTGCCTACCAACAGCCGACTATGACTTCTTGATTTGGGAGCCTAAATTTTGGACTTCGCCTCGGACCCCGAAAATGTCAGAACCGGCCCTGCAAACATCACACTCCTTTTTTGCAGGTACAATTTAAAGAAAGGAAATAAGTATAATGAGCAAAATGTCATTTCAATTAATATTTTATTTTTATTTTTCTCTAGACGCCTAAACAAAAATATTTATAATTTTTGAAGATCTACAAAATAACAAGATTTTCAACTTTGCTAAAAACTCATCATGATTCAACATCGCTAAAATAAATAACTCTTTGTTCATATAGCAAAATATATAGAAAAAATCAAAAGCATTTCAAGCATTCCCCTTGTAATAAGAAGACTGATTATGCCAAAGACATTATCAATGCCACAAAATTATTTCAAAGGAAGAATGCCACCTTTCAATAATTATTTCAAAGGAAGAATGTTCCACCTTTAATTTACATATCAACCCAAAACATTTTAAATTATTAGATTCCATTTAAATAAGAATAGGAAAAGTGTGTGACAAATTTATAATTTCAATTACATTAAATTTTTTAATCAAAAAAAAGAAATTTCTTTGTGCACATCCATTGAATAACAACTTTCTGTGCATTTCAACTATTTTAGTTGATTTTTGACAACAACCATATCACACCCTTGATAATGTAAAGATTTACAGTGGACTGTGGACCCCACTGCAGCTAAGTAGATAAATGACTTCCCATCTTCTTTCCATTTCAACAATTAAAATGCACTGTATAATTGTTGAGAAGTCTATTCAAAGTTTTATGTCAAGATTCAAGAATGATCCCAGATACATGTCAATCAAATCATTAATTAATTATAATTCTAGGCCCTACAATGATTATACAAGTTTGTTAATGCCATTAAGCACACATTAATGATGGGATTAAACACCAATTTTGGCAAGTGGTGGATGTGGGACTTAAAATTTCTTCTTGTGTTAATCAAATGTTAGTGACAAAAATTAATAAATTTTATCACGCATCTCTCTTCTTTAATTCTGTCCAATCTTAACACGAGATATTTTAAAAATCATGAGTAAGCATCTATGATTATTAAGTAAATATGAGTAGTTAATCGTATAAATGAAAGACTAGATGTCTTGCATAACTTCATTTTCTCTCTCTTTGCATGTCTTACTTTTGCTTCTGTTAGATGGAGAAGCTATGAGACTATTTAAAAACTTATTCGAACCAGTCTGATAGGCATCGATTTCTATCGGAATCGTTAGCCTTGCCCTCATTGAAAAAGTTATCAATCTAATTTCCGAAATCAAAGTCAAGTTTCCTAGTGCTCGAATTAGTAATTAATTATCGACTTGATTAGTACCATTTTGGTAGGTATTGTCACGTTATATATATATTATATTTAACATTTGCAAGTGTTGAAAAGAAAGTTTAAATAAATAATTTGTCATTGTCTCATAATTTTAATTTTTTAATGGTGGTTCAACATCAAATTATAGTAGACCAGAATTTCTAAGTTCAAATTGCTAGTTTCAAAACCTAAAAACACACTATCCAATAGTGGGACAAAGTTTTCAACATATATTGTGATATAAAACCATCATAATCACGTCACCAATTGAAAAGTAAACCAAATTTGCTATTTATGAACAAGAGGGGTTATCTAAAAACATCAGTCTCGAGTATCTTGAATTCTACAAAAGCACTTTTCTTGGACTAAAATTGAATTGGCTATAGACATTGTAAAAATTAAAATTATTATTAAAATTTGGAGTTCTATTTCAACCTTGTTAAGATGAGTACCTCTAATCTTTATATATTGTGTATTTATTTTATTGTTATTCAATATAAAATTTACTTTTTAACATATGATGGTTCTTTAAATATAATGATGGTTCGTATCCTAGAGAATAAATGTGTGTTTGATTATTTCATTATTATTTTAAAAAAAACTCGAAGTTTAATATATTTAAATGTTTTAATTTCATAATTAAATTTTTTATTATTTTTTAATTCCTTAATTTTAGAATTTATCCTAGACAAAAAAAAAAAAAAAAAAACAAAAAAAAAGAGATTTTCAAAAATCTGTGTTTAATTAGAAGTTTAGTAACTAAGCTCATTAGTCCAATTATTAATTACATGTCTATCATATTCTAAATATCCATAAATGGAGTAGATATTACATATTCGGGATTGAGACAACTTATGTTGGACATTCTAACCTCGTCTCCTATGCAACAATGTGAATGGTTGTATATATGGCAAATAAAATAGAGACGAAAAGAAAAGCATATCTAATAGAGTTGTGGATTAAAAAAATTGTAGTCTACATGTACAAAAAGAGAGTGGTAGACAAATTATAAGAAATTAAATAAATGATGATTAACACCCATTCCGATAGAAAAATAAATTATAAAATATTAAATATCACACATTTCGATAGACATAAATTATAAAAAAATAAATGAAGAAGTCTAGCACACCGTCCAAATGTGGATGTTGTGCTAGATATCGACCACTTTTTTTTTTTCATGTAAACAATTTAGAGTGATGTGACATATTTTTTAGCGCAATCAATAGTTGCATTGAAGATGTTCTAAATGTATTAGAGCATCTCCAATAGGATCTTTGAACATAACAAGTTCTCTCTAAAATAGAATCAATCCAATTTAACTTTTTAAAATAAAGAGTGAGTTTGGCTCTCTATAATTAAATGCATTAGAAGAATTATAATTTTCAATACTCATATTATAACTAAATTAAATAGTATATACAAAATAAAATGGATGAAAATTATATAATAATTATGAGGTATTGTCAAAATAAAATATAAAAAAAATATTTATTGAGAGAAGTAAAATAAAGTGTTAAAAATACAAAAGCTATTGGAATACTTCAAAATTTTAATCTCAAAATTTAAATATGTTCTATAAAATACAAAAAATTGTGTGCTCTTAGTGTCTATAGTTACATATATATAGTTAAAGCTTGTAGTAAAGACAAGTTACTCAATTGTGAAGTAATTAAACAATAGCTAGTATGATCTTGTAGAATGAAGCCTCTAATTTTATTATATTTTCCATAGATGAACAATTTTTGTAAAATAATTCACAAATTTTATTTTGACCTTTTAAGTCATCGAAGCAAATCTTTGTAAG
Organism: Forsythia suspensa; assembly: GCA_023638005.1. Classification (NCBI taxonomy): domain Eukaryota; kingdom Viridiplantae; phylum Streptophyta; class Magnoliopsida; order Lamiales; family Oleaceae; genus Forsythia; species Forsythia suspensa. Next base: position 36,497,742 of record CM042666.1, read on the forward strand.
AAAAAACTTTTTACGATATGCTTCTTAACATAATTCTATTCCTTGCGCACTTAAAAAATGCATAGATACCACACTTTTAGAGCTTGTTCGGTACTCATTTTTTGGCAAAAAATGGATTTTTTTAGACCATCATTTTGGACTTTTCAAACCAAACAGAGGCTGAAATGATCAAATTGTCATTCATTTGAAAAATGTATCAATTTTGATAAAGGACGATTTGATCATTTCAACTACCATTTGATTTGAAAAGTCGAAAATGGTGACCGAAAAAAACTCACTTTTTGTCAAAAAATAGGTACCGAACAAGCTCTTAATAAAAAACAAATTCGATCATACGAGTTGATTTAAGATTAAGTCACTCAGAAGGGAACCATTTGATTGATAAGTTAAACCTTTCATTTAGAAGATTCTTGTTAATTAATATTGTGACTGTATATGCAAGTTATGAACAAACAAGAGAGAATTGACTTTGTTGCAACAGAAAACCTTTCTCCCACCTAATGATTGATAGCTTCTATTTATATGTAAAGGACATGAGGAGCCCAGGAGGCCACCCTTCCAACTTACTCACTAACCGGCTTCATTATGTGCTAATTCACATATAAAGTGTTCATTCTATATATGGCTTTAGCTTCAAGTCTACTCATAAACCGACAAAAAATAACCTGCAAAACATCTCTCAATTGTGCTCATTATTAATTTTTTCCACTTGCATTGGCTGTTCTTTCTGAAGTACTTCTCCATTTTTCTTCATCTTTAATCTGCACTTTTTCTCCTTCAGAGTGTGCCTGTCCGCTTTTCGACATGGGCATGCCTAAGCCTCCGCGGGGAAAAATACCATTGTCAATCATTACCATCTCTGTTTGCGCTTTGGCATTTGTCCTTCTCTTGTACACTGAAAGAATTAGCCCTCTTTCTTCCAGTTCCATTTTCAGTTTTACGTCCTGCAGCGCTAAGCGTGGTGCTGCAAAGTTGAAGAAGTTAGGTCTGTGTTTTAACTCCTTAAACTTTTAGACCAATAATTTGCCTGTTTTGGGAAATGCCATTTCATGATATTGTTTTTTGATGATTTAACAGGTGACAAGAATGCTTACATCAAGCCAATTAGTTATGCAGAAGATGATAGGTTTGAGTTTGATCCAGAAGAATGCAGTCTAGTTCATGGAAAATGGGTGTTCAATCGATCAGTTAATCCTCTGTACTCGGACAGGACATGTCCATATCTGGACAGACAAGTTTCCTGTGTTAAGAATGGACGATTGGATTCTGACTACCGTCATTGGCAATGGCAGCCTGATGATTGTATGCTGCCTAGGTAAATTACTTCGTTTCAAATTTGGTCATTCAATGAATTTTACATACCGGGCACCTTCCCATTTCAGGTGCCCTTTTCAATTTTTATTAATAGAGGTTTGTTCGATGGCCTGACATGACCCAGTCAGGTCACGAGCCCCTATAGCCAGGCCAGATACAGGTATCGGGCTTTTCACATGCTGGGTTGTCACAACACATTTTGATATCTCTATATATTTCAAAAAGCAATTCAGTCATATGCACAATCTTCAGTACTGAAATTTCTTGTATTGTAACTGATATACAACTTTCTGCAATCACTTTGTGTTCAGGTTTGATCCTCAAATTGCCCTGAGAAAACTTCAAGGAAAGAGGCTAATGTTTGTAGGGGATTCACTTCAAAGAGGACAATGGCAATCCTTTGTTTGCCTTGTTGAATCCATAATACCACAACGCCAGAAATCCATGAAACGAGGCCGTATCCATTCTGTCTTCAAAGCTAAGGTGCACTCAAAAGCAGCATTTTCTAACACAATCCTAATTATTCACTTATTAGCTGAAAATTTTCTAGTTTTGTTTTTTAGAAACTCTTCGTACTCCTCGTGAATTTCTAACCTCGAAAGTTTTACATTATTTTCAGGAATACAATGCTACTATTGAGTTCTATTGGGCTCCATTTCTAGTAGAGTCCAACTCAGATGTTCATATAATAGCAGATCCAAAGAAGAGAATTCTAAAAGTTGATTCTGTTGCCAAGCATGCCAAACATTGGACAGGAGTTGATATCCTTGTTTTTAATACTTATGTTTGGTGGATGAGTGGCCTCAAGATCAAATCCCTGTGAGTTCTCTTTGTCGAGAATATGCTCGTAAAGAAGTTCAATTCAACCCATTTCACTATATCTTTTTATGAAACAAATGAATGAAACTTAATTCAAACTGCGTCTGATGAATGCAGATGGGGTTCCTTTGACAATGGAGAGGAAGGTTACGATGAATTAGACGCGCCTGTTTCTTACAGAATAGGCCTAAAGACATGGGCAAACTGGGTCGATTCAAACATTAATCCAAACAAAACACGCGTGTTCTTTACTACAATGTCACCTACACACCAAAGGTCTCTCTCATCTCTATCCAATGAACTCCTTCAGCTTTTGGCATTCAAGATCAACTGATACCATTTCTTGCATCCCTTTTTTCTCTTCAGGAGCACGGATTGGGGCAACATGAACGGGACTAAATGTTTCAATGAAACGAAACCTATAACAAAGAAACGACACTGGGGAAGCGGTTCAGACAAGCGAATGATGAGTGCGGTGACTGGTGTGGTTGAAAGGATGAAGGTTCCTGTTACATTCATCAACATAACTCAACTATCAGAATACAGAATTGATGCTCACTCATCAATTTATACAGAGTCGGGAGGCAAATTATTGACTGATGAAGAAAAGGCTGATCCATTACACTATGCAGATTGCATACATTGGTGTTTGCCAGGAGTTCCTGATACCTGGAATCAAATCTTTTATGCACATTTGTAGCAGAAAACAATGTATGACAATATATGCATTCTCTTGACAACAAGATGTCAATGATGTAAAATTTCACACAATTGCTGTAATTGTTTTTTCCTTTGTCCCCGATTGATTGATTACTTGTGTGATACTTGGATTTCTTCTGCAGGTAGTCTGATTCATTTTTGATAAGGCTATTGAAAATTTTCATACCAGAGAATTATTACAATTCTTTATTCTGATGCTTCCTAATAATCTTTTCTTTTTGTTTTTTCAAATCCTTTTGGGATCAGTAAATCATGATCCTCTGAAATTTACTGTTGTACATCGACATATTAAATCGAACTTACCATTTATTCCTTAAAACATGAAGACAATTTCTTCATTCACATAATATTTTTTCAACATTTACAACCCCAGATTAATTAAGTTATTCAAATTTTACAAATTATGATGTATGTTGTACTGTACAACATATTTAAATTATTGATATCTTTCTAACAATTTATGTTATGAGGTTTACATATACAATTATAATTGAAATTACGAAGGATTTTTCGATTGAACAAATTAATACTGATTAGTTCTATTTGTATTTGATAAAAATCTACAATATTCTTTTGATACAAATGTATGGAATTGACGTAGCCCCCAATTTTATTTGGGTAAATTACACTCAATGTCTCCATATTTTTTAGTTTGTCCCAATTTCGTTTTCATTCAATTTTAATCTCGCATATCATCAGCAATCTTTTATGTAATTCACGTAGATGGTCATTTCGAACAATTTTATCCTCCAATTTAAATAAACTAAACAACAACAAAAATTACAATTGAAATCTCTAACTTTTTAAAAAATACAAATGAGTCCCAACATCTCCACCTGAACCCCTCGACACCACGCACCTCAACACACCACCCCTATGTGAAATATTAAAAAGACTAAAATGCTTAAATAAATTAAAAATAAGATAAAATGAGTAGAAAATAAAATAAAAAGGAAGAAAAATGATGTGGCATCTATCTGAGTAATTAAAAACAAAAACAAAAATTATGAAAAATAGGTAAGAAAAGAAAATAACAATTAGAAAACATAAATTCTTTCACTAATCCTCCAATAATTACACCCTACCCTACCTCATCCCAGCCACTTTATCTCCATCGCCAGCACCACCACCTGTCACTACCATCGATTCAACATCATTTCATTTAGGGCCTGCTTGTGATTTTTTTTTACCAGTTTTGATTGATTTTGAGTAGTACCGTTTATAAAAGGTTGAGAAAATCGGTGTTTGTTAGTTTTTTGGAGCACCGATTTTGGGCGGTTTTTTAACCATCCCAGAACCGGTGTAGTGTAATTTGAAGCGTATCTTCCAATTCCTCCAAATCGGTGATTTTTTGCCGTTATTCAAAATTTCTTCCAATTTTACCTCCTTTCAAATAATTATTTTCAAAACTATCATAAACTTAATATTTGTAAAAATAAAAGAACATATACAAAAGAAAAAAACACATGCAAGAACATAAATTTAATTTTATATTTTCAATTATGGAACATATATAAAATTTTTAAAATTTAATTATTTTATATGGGTATATATGTAATTTGATTTTCTTAATTTTTTTTTAGAACCGCTAGATAATAAACTCTCAAAGGGTTGGATCGTTTAAAAAACCACTACTAAAAACCAATCAAAGCCGCTCCACTTATAAACGTCCAAAATCAGTATTTTAAAAAATTCTCATTACCGATATTCAAAACTCCCAAATAGATCCTTAATTTTCATAACACATTCCAACATCCCTACCACAACCTCCACCAATTCCCAAAAAACAGCATTATCTTTTCCACCATTCCTATTCCACCACTACCAACCTTGCTAAAACCTCTCCTGCCACTATACCACAATGGCCCCGAGATCCACCACCATTTCTCTTCTTCCCCAACCCAAAACTACAGCCCTGCCAATTATTCTTCAAATCTGCGTTTTCTTCATCGCTTATCTGATTGGTCTAATCCTTCTACCTCCACACGTAGTGCGTTTCAGGCGCCACAACATTCAACTTGTGGGCTTCTGAAGACATCCAAAAATATTTTACCTTCCAAATTAATAGAAAATCCAATTTTGTGTTCGTCGTCGTTGGGTTTGGCATGGGTGAGTGGGTGGAGATGTTGGTGACTCATTTACACTTTTGAAAATGTTAAGAGATTCCAACTACAATTTTCTTATTTTTATTTTTATTTTTTTTGTTTGAGTTTATTTAAGTTGAAGGACAAATTGTCAGCAAAGAAGATTTGCGTGAATTACGTAAAAGATCAGAGATGATACGTGCAATTAAATAGAACGATCACAATAGTACGACAAATTAAAAATGATGGAGACATTGAGAATAATATACACTTTTATTTTTGCAAATCAAAATCCACCAAAGGTTTTCAAAATATAATTCAAACCACGCTGAGTTGTGACAAATGAGATGCTAGGATTGTACACCTCCGTTTGTGTAGCTAAGTGGAAATGCGATATATTTACCGGCCCGTCCATTTCATTTTACATTCGTAGAATTGCCCAACTCAAGAAAACAAATTAATAATTAGAGAAAATATAATTTAATCATTAATTTAAGAGAAATTGGCATGAAGAATGGTCTATAACATTTGCCCTTAGTAGAGGTGGGCATTTTAACTGAAACCGAACCTCTCGAACCGGAGGTTCCGATTCGATTTCAAAAAAAATAAAATTAGGAACCGGAACCGAGAATCGAGAACTGACCGGATTCGGGTCGGTTCTTGGTTCTTGAACTAGAACCGTGGGTGAGTATTGGAATCAAATTTGTTATTTTTTATAAACTTTTTAGTTTTTACAATTTATTCAACATAATCCAATGACCCACGATCCAACACCACGGTACCAAAGACAATAGTCCAACTGTCCAAGATCCAAACAAAAAGTAAAAAACCCATCATCCTTAAACTCAAACTCAATTGACCAAATTCTAATCACCCAAATCTCAAAATTTCAATCACTATTTACTCATATGTTCAATACAAACATTGTCGTCTGTCTCGCACTTTTGCTCATCTCTCTTACGCTCAACACATAGTGAGACGGCGAAGGCGAAACTTTTTTTTAATTGAAACGAATCCTCAATTTTGTGAGATAATTTTCATTTTTCCAACCCTAATTTACGAGTTTGCAAATTTGATGTCTATTTTTTCAATTAATGTTTATATCTTTCATAAATTGTTTTAATATCTAACATACTTTAATGTTAACGAGTTTGCAATTTTTAATTTTTTTCATAACATGTTGTCAACTAAATATTTTTTTTAAAAAATGTTTTGGGTAGAACCGAACCAGAATCGGAACCGACATTTCTAGTTTGAGTTTTGTTTCAATAATTACGTGGAACCGAATGGTTCCATTTACGAAATATTCGAACTGTATCGGGTGGTTCCGAGTATTGAAATACCCGAACTGACCCACCGATACCCAAGCCTAGCCCTTAGTATGAAAATGATTGATAATTTTTATTTTTTGGCACAGCAGTCCTAACATATGTGTTTTGGTATGTAATTGGTCCTTATTTGATGAAAAAGATAAAAATATCATTAGGTTTAATTAAAAAAAATTGCAATTGAATCTCTAATCTTTGCAAATGTGCAAATGTGCATGATACATTTATTAAATAATATTTAATTTATCATATTAAATATATCACTATAATCGTGTCAATTAAATTTTTCATAAGAGAAAAATGTAAAATTATTGCGCTTTAGGTATATGTAACTGCTATGTGATGTGAAAAATTTGAAAAAAATTAAGTTAAATAAATAACAAAATGACGTATATAATTTTATAATATTGAACCAATCTTATTATTATTTTTTTAACATAAAAATACTAACAAAAATTAATTTACACATTATGTGTTCTTTATTTTTGAACAATAATAAAACGATAAATTAAAATATGAAGACTACAATTTGAGCTCTAATATTTGTAGCTAATAAACAAATAAAATTAAAGTTTATATTTGAGTATCAAGTTTGTGACAAAGTTATTTTTCTTTTTATATTGTAGCGATAAAATTAAAATTTATATTTTAAATAATATGATTACTTAATAATAATAAAATAATTTCAATTAACACATTTGTTAATAATTATGAGTTTAAATTTTAGTTATTTTATAATAGTTTGTAAAATATACAAAATAATTTAATATATTATCAAACAAAAATTGCATATTTAGTTCCTCAACTTTTCAAAAACGTTGAGGATATACTTCTAACCTCTAAAAATACTACCGTACATTTCCTAATGTTTGAAGACATAAGCACGGTATGTCATTTATAACGAAATTACCCTCCCTTTAGATAAACAAAAAAAAGAAAAAACAAGAAAAAAGAATAGAAAAATAATCAAATGTAGCCTCAAAAATAAAAATTAAAAAGTGGCCTCTTATTGTTTTATTCTCCGAATACAGGTAAATTACGTACAGTTCTTATGCACATGACTACAATTTCTGTTGTTTTGCATGGAAAGTGAAAATGAAATTTCAACTTTTTGAAACAATTTTGTGTTAAGAAAAGGCAAACAATCACAAATGAATTTTATTTTATTCCGATTTTTTTCCCCTTGATTTCACCTCCTATTGATTCATTTCTGGTACGTTTTCACCTACCATTTTCTTTAATTTTTTTATACTTTGAGTTATTGATGTTTAAAAGGTATATAAAGATCAGGTTTTTACTGCAAAATAGCCCAAGAAAAGGTGTCATTTGCTAAACCTTGGACTGGGATTTTTTTGAATGAAACTGAGGTATTTTCCATCTTGTTTAGGTTAAAGTGGAGTTCAGGTTGCTCGTGCTTCTTGTTCAAGTGTAGGTGTGAGTAAAGCCTCTCAAAAGTTTAAATTTCATTTTCACTTTTCCTGCAAAACAACAAAAATTGTAGTCACATGCATAAGAATTGTATGTAATTAGTAATTACCTGTATTGGGAGAATAAAACAATAACAAGGCCACTTTGTTAATTTTTATTTTTGAAGGTACATTTAATTATTTTTTTATTTTTTTCTTCTTTTTTATTTTTGCTTTTGTTTATTTAAAGGGAGGACAATTTCATCATAAAAACCTACCATGCCTATTTTTTCAAATATTGAAATGTCCAGTGCTAGTTTTAAAGGTTATGGGTATATTTCCAATATTTTTGAAAAATTGATGACCAAATATGCAATTTTACATATTATCAATTTGTCAGTTTCTTTTATTTTTTTATAAAAAAATAAAAGAATCGAACCCATTTGTACTTTTTTCAAAGATTATGAATCCAATTAAAATTTTTTCTAATTAAAAATATTAGAGTATATTTGTCTTTTTCATCAAACAAAGACCAATTATGCACCAGAATACATATGTTATGGACTTCTATGCCAAAGATTAAAGGTTAATGACCATTTCTGTACTGAGAGCAAAGGTTAAGGACCATTGTGCCAATTTCTCTTAATTTAAATATAAAGATTCTGAGATCTAAATTTTAAAGGGATAATTGCATCAAAGGTTTCTAACGTTTCAAAATTGTTGGAGATATGCCTATAACCTAAAAAAATAGCACCACACATCTCCAACGTATGAAAAACTTGGCGTGGTAGGTCCTTTATGACCAAATTGTCATTCCCTTTAAATAAACAAAAAAGCAAAAAACAAGAAAAAATAAAAACATAATTAAAAACTAACCATATGTACCCCAAAAAATAAAAAATAAAAAATAAAAAATGTACTCAAAAAAATAAAAAGTAACAAATAGGCCATATTCTCCAAAAAGTCGTAAATAGGAATAATCATCAAATTTCCACATTGCTTGAATTTTCAAGTTTCGATTGATTGTTTGTTATTTTGATTAAGTTGATCAAACTTTGACTGCGAATTTGGTTTTTACTCTACAAAGGGTCTAACAAAAAAAAGTTTTTCCAGTGTAAAAATGGTGTCGTTTGATAATCTGGTTACCATGGAACAGCAGCCATGGAGGTTTGGTCATGCGATGGTGGATTGCTGGATATCTGATTTCTTCACGAAAGAAACACAAACCTTAACAAGAGCTTTAACAAAGACATTTACAAATTCCTCTCCAACTGACTACACATCGACAGATATAGTCGAGTCTTTGTTGGTGAAACCGGAAACTACGTCGACGGCTTCTGGCGGTTCAGAAAATGAAGTTCCATTTTCCAAACACCGGAACGTTGCGGCGAGTGGGATAATCACCAAATGTAAATAGCGTGCATCGAAGCGAGCTACGATGACATTTATTACTGCGGATCTGGCGAATTTCAGACAAATGGTGCAGCAGGTTACTAGCATAAGATTTGGTGGCGATTTCAATTGACTGATTCCGGTTGCAATGTGGAAATTTGAACTTCTGTTCACCTTCCTTTATTCTTATTTACGACTTTTCGGAGAAGATGACCTATTTGTTACTTTTTATTTTTGTGGTACATTTTTTACTTTTTATTTTTTGGGTACATATGGTTAGTTTTCAATTATGTTTTTCTTTTTTCTTATTTTTTTTGGTTTATTTAAAGAGAAGGGCAATTTGGTCATAAATGACCTATCACGCCAAGTTTTTTATACGTTGGGGATGTGTGGTGCTATTTCTTTAGGTCAGAAGCATATCTCTAACGATTTTAAAACGTTGGGGACTTTTGATGCAATTATCCCATTTTCAAAAGTATAGAGTACAAAGACAAACTCTTTTTTTTTGTTTTTTTAATATCAGTTGGACAAAATTGGTCAAATAGAAAGAAAGTTTAAAGATGAACCCAAAATGACCAACTTATCAAAGGATCATAGCACCTTTTATGGTACGCATTCATGGATGTACAAGAATACCATCCAAACACACCCTTAGCATATATATATAGTTTTTAATGCAAGCCAGTTGCATCGTGGAGTAGAGAAAGTCATCTCCGACGGACATCCGCCGTGCCGAAACTTATGCAGTCCATGGCGTTTACCGGACTCAACACTGTCTACTCAGTAAGATTATCGTATAAAACCAATATTATTAACCCACTTCGGACTCCACAGCTTGCTTCACCACCGATTGCTCTGTCTTCCAACAGTAAGCTCATTCACTCATTCATTCAATCAGTTCCATTTTTAAAAGCTCTGATGATAGATTTTCATGTATACATGTATTTGATGTTCATGTATTTTGAATGTGGTTGTAGGACAGAGGCTTATAGTGAGAGCTACAGAGACTGATACCAACGAAGGTATGCTGGATTTTTCTGTTATCTTTTTAAACTTTTTTTTAGTGAAATTTGTGGGTTCATGTTTTTTTGGAGCTTGATTCAAGTGTGTTTTTGGACTAAAAAAATAAAAAGAGTGGATTAGTTATCTCAAAAAATGAGGGAGAAAAAGAAAAGGGAATGGATTATGTTAAAATGTATGTTTGAATGGATATTTGAAATATTTAGGTAATTTGTGGCAGTTAAAACAAAGATACCAGATAAAGCACCGTCTGGGAGTGGTTCAAGCATTAATCAGATTCTTGGCATTAAAGGAGCCAAGCAAGAAACAGTGAGATTTGAATCTTTATGTTTTAAGTTTAATGCACTTTAATTGTTGTCTTGAGTACTGAACTTTGATTGAATTCGTTTATTCTTTCAATAATCATAAAGGGGTATGTGAATGGCATCAAGATCACAAGACACGGAATATGAAACTTCAGTAGTCAGCACTATTCTCATTTCAGTAACAATCTTAAATTAATTGCATATGAATGCAGGTTCAAGACAATTATGTAGTCTTTGTCTTAAAGTAATTTAGATTTATTATGTTGAAAGATTTAGGTTTATAGAAAATCAGTTTCATGATTACCAGAACTATTTAAGAGAGCATCATCATTATGTTTTAGACGGTCAGGTAGAAGTTTGTATAGATGAAATATGACAATTTGAGTTATTTATTTTTGTATACTTTTTGATCCTTTATGCGAAGATTCAATGGCATAGTTGTCTGCAGTTGGCTACCTAAAAACAAGAAAGAAAATCTCCTGCATTTTTCTGGTGTCCTAGATTTGGCAAAGTTAATTTTAACAAATTTTGGTAGGAGTAGTAAGGAAAAATTATATGAAAGACCAATAATAAATTTTGCCCATTTCTCGTATCTCCAAATTGGTGTTAGTGGCGGTGGAGGGTCAATCAGGTGAAGAGCTATGGTAAAGATATCAACATTTCTTTTGATTAAAGTGAATTCTAATTTGCTGGAGATAGATAGAGTACTGCAGTTTACATGACTGCTTACATTTGATATTACATAAGATTGTTTCAAAATAAATAAATGGATGTCCTTACATAATAGTCCATCACGGGAACAGAGAAAGCTATATTCCACAACTGCTATCCACGAACCATTTTACCTTTGTAAAGGTAACTAGGATGTGGCAACCTTGCATAGTCTAGACTTTAAGTTTACAGTTGTACTAAAACGTGGTACTGCTGAAATTTCGTGTTTTTGGTACAATAGACTCAGTGTCTGTGCATTATCAGTTGGTTTCTTATCATGAATATTTATGTATATGCTACATGATTTGCAGAGGTTCTTTTAATTCCAAATAATTAAAGGCTGATTTTAGAAAGTTTCATGATCAAAATTTTGACCTTTCTTTATGGTCGAACACTAATCTGCATTTAGAATGATGATGTAATTAATTTGAAAAGTATGGCAAAGGAAAAGCAAATAAGAGAAGATTCTCGAGTTATGAGGAGCTATCCCCCCATAATATCACAATGCAACAGTTTTAACTCTTAACTACATGTGTTTCTACAGGATAAGTGGAAAATTCGGATTCAACTTACAAAGCCTGTTACATGGCCTCCTCTTGTTTGGGGTGTGGTGTGTGGAGCTGCTGCATCAGGTACTTTATTCATATGCTTGTTTATTCTCCACCAATATACGGTGGATGACAATCACTAGTCCAATAACATTGGTGGTTTCTTGGGTGGTAATTTAGTGCCCGCCATCCTCTTTTATGGACTGATAAATGCCATCATGTTGTTTTGTATCATATTTTCTTAAATTCATGGACTTATCCATTGGTTTAGTTGATGATTAGTTTGAATAATTGTGTTTGTCAGTCCCCCAAGTAACATCTTCGCTTTATCCCTACAATTGAGCAAGCTTTTGCTGCTTTTTCTTGATACATATGCTTAAGGACTTGTTGTTTTATGCTCTTTACATCCGTGGAATAGTTTTTCCGACTGTAACTTTGTCTTAGGGAACTTCCACTGGAGCTCGGAAGATATAGCTAAATCAGTAGTATGTATGATTATGTCTGGCCCCTGTCTTACTGGTTACACTCAGGTACTTATATTAATTTAAGATTGATGCTCTTCTAACACATGTGCCTCAAAATTCCGACTGTGTATGCTGTGCTTAAATCTCTAGACACTAAATGATTGGTATGATAGAGAGATCGACGCTATTAATGAGCCTTACCGCCCAATTCCTTCAGGAGCAATATCTGAGAATGAGGTATTTCAGACTGTTGTATTGAATTGACATGATCATCATGATATTGTTTCTGATGATTGTTCATTTCGAAAAAATGATAATATCAGGTGATTACGCAAATCTGGGTGCTACTTCTCACAGGCCTTGGGTTGGCTGGCCTATTAGACGTGTGGGTAGGTCTTCAATACTGCCGTCTTTTTTATTGTACATACTAAATTACTCCCTAATATTTATTACTTCATAGGCAGGGCATAATTTTCCTGTAATATTATACCTTGCCATTGGCGGATCCTTGGTCTCCTACATCTATTCAGCCCCACCTCTAAAGGTAATTACATCACCTTTTTCACTCCAATACGAAACTCTGATTTCTCTAGTGTTGAATAAGGACACTTTATTTATTTTTTATTTTATTTTCATCACTGACTTCAATTCTTCTGTATCACAGCTCAAGCAGAATGGCTGGATTGGTAATTTTGCCTTGGGAGCAAGCTACATTGGTTTACCTTGGTTGGATATCTTCAACTTAACTGCAATTTATATAGATTTTGTGGGAAAGGATAGCATATTATAGTAGGGTTGCTTGAAAACAGTAGGAAAATGTAAAATAAAATGCTTTTGGTGATTGCGTTTCCAAAAAAATCTGCCACTTGGTCTTCTTCATTACGAAATCGAAAGTAACTAGTTTGTTCAAGCCACTCGAGATAGTCATGGATTCATTGGCTGTGTTCCATACCCTAGATGTGCTATAAATATGATAAAGTTTTTATTACTGCGGTGTGATAAATCTTATTTCTCAGCATGGTGTGCAATGAAGTCCAGAAACCTTAATGTATGCTGCATAACACATCTTGCCTCAATTTCTGACTGGCAGGTGGGCTGGTCAAGCTTTGTTTGGGACCCTTAAGCCTGACATTGTTGTTCTAACCCTGCTGTATAGCATAGCTGGAGTATGTGCTATCTGTCATCACCTCTTGATGCTTATATTAGGACGCATACAACTTGATTCCATTTATCTTTTCCACTTTTATGTTTTAGCTAGGTATAGCAATTGTAAATGACTTCAAGAGTGTTGAAGGAGACAGAAAATTGGGACTGCAGGTTCATTTCATTGCTATTTTTCACTTGATATTTTCACATAGATCTTGTCATAAGCTTATGCACACATATAGCATGCGAACTGGTGATCTTTGTATTGTAATTCTGTGCAGTCAATCCCAGTAGCTTTTGGCTCCGAAACTGCCAAATGGATCAGTGTTGGCACTATTGACATAACTCAGATATCCGTAGCAGGTACTTTCAACTGTTGAATCTCGATGAAAATTTATTATATGAAATAAATGTTACCACACTTTAGCGACTGTTTACAATGAGGGGCTTCTTTTTCAGTTTTGAATTAAAGTTTAATAAGGCATATTCTGCTTATAATGCCATATGGGGATGGCCCTGGCTAAATTCTTTCCATGTTGTAATCTTTACTTTCCATTTGAAGGCCAAGTTCCAATTGTTAATGGTGTGGGTAGATGTAAGAGGCAACCGGGCTGCAACTAGAGCTTGTTAATATGAACGGTGGAGTTCTATACTTCATACAGCAAGAACAAAAAAATGAGCCTTATTCCCAATATAATTGATATCGGCTAACATGAATCCCTTTTTTCCACTCTATTCAACTCGTTGCTGATAGCCCAAGAATAACTAACCAAGAGGGGGGTGAATTGGTTTTCAAATTTTTTCAAAAATATTCTCAAAATGATATTTAAGAGATAAAAATAGATTCACAAAAATATAAGCACAATATAAGTAAATAAAAGAGAAGAGAGAGTGCAAACGATTTTTTTATGGAGGTTCGATCCAACCAATGATCTACGTCCCCGTTACCAAGCTCTCCAACACGAGCACGGCCTTTCCACTATTTTGATTGACTTATGGTGCAATCCAAACCCTTACAATGGATCCGGTGACTTACAAGCAAGGAGCACCGATCCTTATACAATATTGAGCTTTTCAAGGGACCTCAATATGACCCAAATAAATAAAGAGATTGATTTAAGTATTTCTCTTTAGATGAATGATAGATACAAGTTTAGCTCTAAGAGAGACTAACACTTTAATGAATAGCAATGGATGAGGAAAGCTCAAGTGTTAGAGGAAAATTTTGTTGAGAAAGATGAACCAAAAGTTTGATTTAATCAAACAAAATTTTTCAAAGAGAGATATTGAAGATATAAATGCAATGAAGCTTTGAATGATGTTTTTCAATATGATTCTCTCTATAAATGCTCTTGTAAGTGTTATGTAATGATAGTAAATGAAGTGGTATTTATAGAGATGAATTTTCGTCATTTTCTAACCAAATGGATGACCAAACGGTCGACCGGTCAGATTGGTCAGAACTAGCCGTTGAACTGCAAAAAGTTAGAACGGACACTTTTTGAAAAGATATGCTTAGACGGTCGACCGGTTCAAAGTAAACGGTCGACCGGTTCATCCGATTTTACCAAACGGATGATCCGTTTCCACAGTTTTGAAAATCTGATTTTTGGCTTTGATAAAACTAATTTTTATGCAAGTGATAAAAATTATATTTGAGCTTTCATTCATTTAATTGCTAAGGATTAAAGAGTTAATACCTTTACAATTTTATCTAAAAATCTATTCTTCAATCTTGATCTTCGAATTTTGAAATTCGGCGGATCTTGAGATGCTTGAACTCTTGTATTAATTTTGACTTTGAACTTGACATTTGCATGAGAGTTCGATTTGTAGCCGCTTTGAATTTTGCTTGAAAATAAAATGTTAGAAAACATAACCAATTTGTTTGTAATAATCAAAACATTAAGGTTTAAAGTTAACCATAGGTCAACAATTTCCCCCTTTTTGATTATGACAAACAATGTGAGAATATAGGATAATAAGATACAATAAAGCATATATATTCCCCCTTTCTTTTTCAAGTAAACATGATTTGATGAATTTGTATTATATCATTTTCATTTGATTTGCCAAATTTTATCATATATGTCAAATGACCAAGTTGATTGTCAAATAATATCAAATTTTCATCACAATATAGAACAAAATTCAAGTGCATCTCACATCACAAATTTTCATCACAATATAGAACAAAATTCAAGTGCATCTCACATCACAAATTTTCATCACAATATAGAACAAAATTCATGTGCATCTTGCATAGTGCATCTTGCATCTCACATCACAAATATTCTCCCTTTTGACATAAGCAAAAAGACATAATCGAAACATTTAAGGTAAAAACAAAAGTTGTAATACGTCATCCATGAAGGTAAAGATAAACAAAGTTCAAGATGGCAAAAAAAATACATAAACAGTGATCGTTTGCAAAACAAAATGACAAAAAAAAAAAAAAAAATATATATATATATAATCTAGATCTCCGGAGGAGGAGGCGGAGGAAATCCGGTGCCGAGGCGGGAGTGAAGAGCATGAAGCAAGGATGTGATGCCGTCAACCGAAGTTTGCAGTCCACCAACCGTAGTTTGAATGCTAGCCGCCGTATTTTTTAGGTCACTCACGGCATGTTGTAGGCCATCAACGGTAGATGCAAGTGAATCGATCCGGCCATTAAGAAGATTAAATTGGTCCGTTAAAAAGCGGAGGTGGAGGGACGACGCCTTTTGAGATGATCGGGGTCGCCAGCGGAGCGCGAGCATCTTCGGCGTTACCACCTTCGTCCATTTCTTCCTCATCCTCAAATGGCAAAGTCGAGGGGCGGACTCATCGTCAAATCCTTGGATTTTGCCACCCATTGCCCATTTTCCTCGACGATTTTCATACGGCGAAGGTAAGAATATTGATGGTGTCGGTGGGTTTGGGAAGAGTGGCAACCGAGTTACGGAAGGAAACTTCAAAATGTTGAAAAATCTTAGTGAGAAACATTCCGTAGGGGAAGCCCTTAGTCTAGTGCCATTAAGGACGGATGACATGTGTTGGATCATTATGTATGGAAAATCAAGTTTACGCCCACGGAGGATAGAGTCGAGAAGAAATACATCATAGTGATTAACCTCATCTAAGTGACCTTTACGAGGAACAATAATATGTGCGATGATGTTATGGAGGACACGACACGGAAGAGTAAGTTGGTTCGTGCGAAGACGGACGACAACTTTCAAATCGCTTGCCGACATGACAACAGGCCATGATTGGGTCGTAATATTGAGTATGAGGAATTGTTTTTGTGGTGTACATGCGAATACCGCCTTCCTCAAGATGAAGAAGTGATCGAATTAAGTCTTGAGTGATTCTTATTTGTTTATTTCGAACTAGACAAGAAATTTCGACCTTGGAGAGGAAGACATATTTTATAGAAATCTTTGACAATGGAAGGGTAAACTTTGTCATTCAACGTGAGAATGCTAACCCAACCCATACCTATGAAAAGATTCTCTATATGAAAGGAAGGGGCTTCAAAAGTAAAAGAGGCGAGGTCTACGTTTACCAACGAGGACGGGACATTTGGCAATCCAATTTCGAGGAGAATCTTCTTCTTGAGATGATGGAGTAGGTTGCCTATCCTCCTAGGGCGTTTGGCTGCCATTTTCATTCGAGGCATGGTGTTGAAGACGGATTTGGAGCCAGGGGTTTAGAGATCGTCCGTTTGGGTGGAAAGGGTAAAATTTATGGATAAAAATTGGGGATTTTTCGGTTTTGGTGTAAAAAGATATGGGTTTTGTGATTTTGAGTGTAAAATGGAAAGATTTTAGGAGGATTGGTGAATGGGAAGAGATTGGGAGTGAAAACCGTAAGTTCGCTCGAAGTTGGAATGAAGAAATTTGAAAAATATCCAACTTAAAACCCTGATTTCCGCTATTACGGACGACCGGAACACTAAAATGGTCGACCGTTTTGACCGAATTTTTGAAGTTCAAATTCTCTGTTCAGACGGATGATCATACGGATGACATACGGTCGTCCGTTTGAAATAATACGGACGTCCGTTAAAATTAAACGGTTGACCGTTTAAACTTTTTAATTTTTGCAAAAATCTCTGGTTAGACGGATGATCAAACAGATTTGAACAATTGTTCATCTGTTTGACATTAAACGGACGTCCGTTTTAATAAACAGTCGTCCGGTTGGACTGGTTTGTCAAAATTTTGTAAAAATCACTGATTTGATCTGTTGACAAAAGTTTTTACAACATTTTTGTCAGATAAAATGCAATCAATAATAGGAAACATAAAGATTTAGTCACATATTTCACATTCATCAATTATACCTAAATTTCGTCGAATGTAAGAAAATCTTTCAAGTGTTAATGGTTTTGTGAGAATATCGGCCAATTGTTTTTCGGTGTTTACAAACTCAAAGTTATATCTCCCTTTTGTGCATGGTCTCGTAAAAGTGATGTCTAATCTCGATGTGTTTGGTGCGAGAATGCAAGACGGGATTTTAGATAAATTGATGGCACTAGTATTATCACACATAATAGGAACTTTATCAAATGAAATGTGATAATCATTTAGAGTTTGCTTCATCCATAGGATTTGAGCACAACAACTAGCGGCGGAGAGATATACTCGCTCGGCAAGGGTTGACAAAGCAACGGAATTTTGTTTCTTACTAAACCATGAAACTAAAGCAAAGCCTAGAAAATAGCACGCGTTCCACTAGTACTTTTACGATCAATTGTGCAACCGGCCCAATCGGCATCCGAATAGCTAAGTAAATCAAAATGAGTTTATTTGGGATACCAAAGACCTAAAGATCTAGTTCCACTAAGATAACGAAAAATGCGTTTTACGGCACTAAGATGGGAATTCTTAGGATTAGATTGATATCTAGCACATAAGCATACACTAAACATAATATCGGGTCTACTAGCGGTTAAATAAAGAAGGGATCCGATCATACCTCGATATTTTGTTGTATCAACGGAAGTACCTTGCTCGTCTTTATCTAGTTTGATTGATGAGCTCATTGGAGTGTTCATTGGCTTCAACTCTTCCATTTCAAACTTTTTGAGCATATCCAAGATATACTTAGTTTGACTAATGAATATTCCATCATTGGTTTGTTTGATTTGGAGACCAAGAAAGAACTTGAGTTCACCCATCATGCTCATCTCAAATTCCCTACTCATGCACTTAGAAAATTCTTCACATAGGGAATGTTAGTAGCACCAAAAATGATATTGTCAACATAAATTTGAACAACTATCATATCATTCTTTTTGATTTTTATAAATAATGTAGTATCCGCTTTACCCATTAAAAAATCATTTGATAAGAGAAATTTACTTAATCTCTCATACCATGCTCTAGGAGCTTGTTTTAAACCGTAAAGAGCTTTTCTAAGTTTGAAAACTTTATCCGGATACTTATGATTTTTAAAACCGGGTGGTTGCTCAACAAAAACTTCTTCTTGAATGACTCCATTCAAGAATGCACTTTTGACATCCATTTGAAATAAAGTAAAATTCTTATGACAAGCAAAAGCAAGAAGCATGCGAATTGATTCTAATCTAGCAACCGGGGCAAAAGTTTCTTCGAAATCAATGCCTTCTTCTTGATTGTAACCTTGAGCCACTAATCTAGCTTTATTACGCACAATTATATCGTTTTCATCTCGTTTGTTTCGAAAAACCCATTTTGTGCCAATTACGGTTTGTGAATTTGGTCTAGCAACTAAATCTCAAACATGATTTCTTTCAAATTGATTTAGTTCATCTTGCATAGCTAGGATCCAAAATTCATCAAACTCGGCTTCTTTAAAGTTCTTTGGCTCAATTTGAGAAAGAAATGCACAATTGTTATGAAAATTTCTAGAAGAATTTCTTGTGCTTACCCCTTTTGATGGATCACCAATGATGAGATCTTTTGGGTGAGATGGGACAAACCTCCATTCTTTTGGTAATGATGAAGTGTTGGGATCTTCATGATGTTCTTCATCATTTTGTTGCATACTTGTTTCCTCCTCATGTTGACTTTCAATGTTATTTGGATTCCCTTTGTCTTGATTTTGAACACTTAGTTGTTCAAATGGGATTTCCAAATCTTCATCATCAATAACTTTTTCTTGTATAGAGGAGTTAGTTTCATCAAAAAACAACATGCATAGATTCTTCAACTACTAAAGTTTTTTTGTTGAAAACTCTAAAAGCTTTACTAGTAGATGAATATCGAAAAAAAATTCCAATATCGGATTTTGGATCAAATTTTCTCAAATTTTCTTTTGTGTTTAAAATAAAGCACTTGCAACCAAAAACTTTAAAGTATCCGATATTGGAATTCTATTTTCCAAAGCTCATATGGAGTTTTGGTTTTCTTTCAACTTACCAAAACTCTATTTAAGATATAACATGAAGTGTTTACGGCTTGCCTAAAAGTATTTTGGTAAATTGTTTTCATTCAACATGGTTCGAGCCATTTCTTGCAATGTTCGATTCTTCCTTTCTACTACACCATTTTGTTGAGGAGTTCTAGGAGCCGAAAAATTATGTTCATATCCATTGGATTTGCAAAACTCATCAAATGCTATATTTTCAAATTCTCCACCATGATCACTCCTAATTGTGGTAATGGTGTATCCTTTTCATTTTGGACTCTTTTGCAAAAATGTTTAAATACATTTAAGGCTTTATCTTTTAAATTCAAGAAAATGACCCAAGTAAATCTTGAAAAATCATTAACAATAACAAATGCATAATGTTTTCCACTTAAACTAGCGGTTCTAGATGGTCCAAATAAGTCCATGTGGAGAAGTTGCAAAGGTCTTGAAGTAGAAGAGTGTTGTTTAAGTTTGAAAGAACTCTTTACTTGTTTTCAAATTGACAAGCATCACAAATTTTATCTTTTCAAAACTTTATATTTGGTAACCCTTTCACAAAGTTATTTTTGGAGATTTTTGAAAGTAAGTCCATGTTAACATGACCTAATCTCCTATGCCATAGCCAAGAATCATCCTTTATACTTGAAAAATATTTTATTTCCTTTTCAAGTTCAAATTCAATAGATATGATGTAAACATCTTTGCTTCGGCTCCTCATGAACAATACCTCTTTAGATATAGCATCCTCAATGAGGCAATTAGAAGAATCAAATTTAATGAGATAACCTTTATCACACAATTGACTTATACTAAGTAAGTTATGTTTGAGGTTATCAACTAATAAAACATTTTCAATTGAGGAGAAGAACGATTACCAATATTTCCAATGCCTATGATTTTTCCTTTGGCATTGTCTCCAAAAGTCACATGACTTCCATCTTTTCTTTTGAAATTTGATAGTAATGATCGATCTCCGTCATATGTTTGAACAACCACTATCCAAGAACCAATTGCTCTTGACCTTTTGTGGTACCTACAAAAATAATTTTAATTTTTGATTTTGGTATCCACATAAGTTTGGATCCTTGATAGTTAGTGCTTGTGGATTCTTTTATCCACTTGTGTTTCTTTTCAAAGTATAGTTTCTTTTTAGTCAAACAATTGTAAGCAACATGACCATCTTTCTTGCAAAAAACTACATGTGATGTTTTGTTGAGAAAATTGGATGATTTTACAAAATGGTTTCAAGGGATTTTTGTTTCAAGAGAGGTTTATATCCAATTCTCCTTTGTTAAACACACATTTTTGCTCACCAAGCATTAATTCAAAGTTTTTCTTTCCTTGGGTGAATTTGTGAATAATACTTGTTAAATCAACCACTTTTTCTTTCAATAAAACATTTTCTTTAATCAAGGACTTATGATCATCTTTTTCTTTTTCAAAGTCCTTTTGAGCAATAAAAAGCTTCTTGACTATCTTTTTCAACAAAGAGTGTTTATTGTTAAGAATGGAGTATTTTGACATAAGTTTCTTAAATTCTTCAAGAATTTCATCATAAGAGGTAGATAAGTCAATGTAAGAGTCATTGTTGTTTGTACTTACCTCATCCTCAATAGCCATGAAGCACATATTAGCGATTTCTTCTTGAATTTCATCATCTTCCTGATCATCTTCATCACTATCATCCCATGTAGCTTGAAGTGCCTTCTTTTGTTGAACTTCTTTTTGTTTGGGCATTCGGTCCTCTTGTGACCGGGTTTGTCACAATCATAGCATATGATCTTTTGTTCTTTTCTTCACTTTTGTCTTCTTTCTTTTGAAATCGCCTATTGTTTCAAATCCTCTCCATTTCTTGACAAGAAGAACTAAGTCATCAAGTTCTTCATCACTCAAGTTTGTGTTGGATGATCCTTCATCATTTGTTGATTTCAAAGCAATTTGCTTCTTTGGGAGCTCCTTCATCTCTTCTTTGCTTCTCCTTGTTTTCCTCCTTTGTTTCGGCATTGTTGAGCTCATATGTCATCAATGTTCCATATAGCTCCTCCAATGGATAAGTGTTGATATCTTTTGTGTTCTCTATCAACATCCTCAAAGAGTTCCAATCTTCCGATAAAGACCTAAGCATTTTGCTCACAAGTTCACCGTTAGTAAATTTTCGATCAAAGCCCTTAAGGCCATTAATAATATCGGTGAAACGAGTAATCATATCAACAATAGGTTCATCTTGTTTCATAAAGAAATTTTCAAATCTTTTGTCAAAAGATTTATTTTGGTTTCTTTAACCTTGTTGGTACCTAAATGAGTTATCTCTATTGCATGCCAAATATCATATGCGAATCACATGCTAATCTACGATTAAACTCATTTTTGTCTAAAGCACAATAAAATAAATTTTTGCTCTAGCATTCAAAGACAATTTTCTTTTGTCCTCTTCATCATGTTCTTCTCTACGCTTAGAAATAGTTTGGTCCGGTTTATCATCAACTTTGACAATTTTTGTAAGCACATATGGACCAAACTCGATGACTTCCCAAATGTTATAATCAATTGATTGAATATAAATCATCATTCTAGTTTTCCAATAATTGTAGTGGGAGCCATTAAAGAAGGGAGGACGATTTGTAGAGTGACCTTCAAGGTTTTGAAAATTTTGGTTAGCCATTACTCAAGATTGTGTAATAAAAAAAAAGAGCACCTCGCTCGATACCAATTGATAGCCCAAGAATAACTAACCAAGAGGGGGTGAATTGGTTTTCTCAAATTTTTTCGAAAAATATTCTCAAAATGATATTTAAGAGATAAAAATAGATTCACAAAATATAAGCACAATATAAGTAAATAAAAGAGAAGAGAGAGTGCAAACGATTTTTATGGAGGTTCGATCCAACCAATGATCTACGTCCCCTGTTACCAAGCTCTCCAACACGAGCATGGCCTTTCCACTATTTTGATTGACTTATGGTGCAATTCAAACCTTTACAATGTATCCGGTGACTTACAAGCGAGGAGCACCGATCCTTATACAATATTGAGCTTTTCAAGGGACCTCAATATGACCCAAATAAATAAAGAGATTGATTTAAGTATTTCTCTCTAGATGAATGATAGATACAAGTTTAGCTCTAAGAGAGACTAACACTTTAATGAATAGCAATGGATGAGGAAAGCTCAAGTGTTAGAGGAAAACTTTGTTGAGAAAGATGAACCAAAAGTTTGATTTAATCAAACAAAGTTTTTCAAAGAGAGATATTGAAGATATAAATGCAATGAAACTTTGAATGATGTTTTTCAATATGATTCTCTCTATAAATGCTCTTGTAAGTGTTATGTAATGATAGTAAATGAAGTGGTATTTATAGAGATGAATTTTAGTCATTTTCGACCAAACGGATGACCAAACGGTCGACCGGTCGATTAGTCGAAACTAGTCGTTGAACTGCAAAAAGTCGAAACGGACACTTTTTGAAAAGATATGCTCGAGACGGTCGACGGGTTCAAAGTAAGCGGTCAACGGTTCATCCGGTTTTACCAAACGGATGATCCGTTTCCACGATTTTGAAAATCTAATTTTTGCTTTGATAAAACTAATTTTTATGCAAGTGATAAAAATTATATTTGAGCTTTCATTCATTTAATTGCTAAGGATTAAAGAGTTAATATCTTTACAATTTTATCTAAAAATCTATTTTTCAATCTTGATCTTGAATCTTGAAATTCGGCGGATCTTGAGATGCTTGAACTCTTGTATTGATTTTGACTTTGAACTTGACATTTGCATAAGAGTTCGATTTGTAGCGCTTTGAATTTTGCTTGAAAATAAAATGTTAGAAAACATAACCAATTTGTTTGTAATAATCAAAACATTAAGGTTTAAAGTTAACCATAGGTCAACAGTTGCTACATCTCGTGTAAGATCCAAAGTAACTAAATTTGTAGCAACTACAAGACAACATGTTAGTTTTCCTCTTGTGACTTGTTCTATTGAACTTGCATTGGTTTCATAAATGGGAGCCTCTTTATACTATGTTGATCTTAGAGATATTTTGGTTAACCACATATGGAACTACTGTTAAGCTTATAGGGATACTCCTATTAGACAGCATTTGTGTAGCACTTCAAAAAAGTTTTATGCTGCAATGGATCCAAAAAGGAAAAGAGCATTTCCTCTTTTCGCTACCAATTTTTAGTTATCATTGAAAACCAGACTACCCCAATGGTTGCCAATATACTATTGAAAAACCTCTTTATAGTGTGTTGCAGTCTTTGCTGTAGGTTTCATTTACAGATTGATTTTATAGCTAATCAACTTAATTTTCTGTACATTTAGAAATTTCCAGATGAGATTGTTGTAAATCATTTGCCTTGTCTTCTCCACTCTGTTACATATTAAAACTGGAATGCAGTTATTGATATATGGATAAGTGAAGTTTTTACTTTCGGTAAGCCAAGCATAGGGTTTGAGGGTTTGATGCGATGCCCTTTTGTTACTCATGAATTGAAGATCTTTAGTTTTGACAACTTTAACACTTGTTTAATTGACACTAGAGAAAATAAGAAAACAAGTGTATTTTAATGATGAGCAAGAGCTATAATGTAATAGATGCGAATAAGAGTAAGCTAAACCAATATTAGTAAATGCTTATGAAAGACTGATGATATTTGTCCTCAAGTCATTCTTGAAACAATGGAATTTATATGGGTGCTTGTTTATTCATTAAATCAAGGATTGGTTTTATAATTATGTTGAGTGAAGACTGAAGGTAGTTAACTTCTGCCAGAATTCCCTCATTATCGCAGGTTATCTTCTCGGTGCTGGTAAGCCGTACCATTCTTTAGCACTTCTCGGTATGATTGTCCCACAAGTCTTTTTTCAGGTAATGTTACAGTTATAATGTATAGCCTTAAATGGGATTGTAAATCTTGTATAAATATCCTTGAGATATATGACACAGTTATTCAGCCAATTTATCAATTTGGTATTGGAACTTAGCAAAGAATTTCCGTTGATACCTTCTCTCCTTCTCTACTGAAACCCTAGCTGTCGTAGTGTTCACGGTATTGTTCAACCCCTAGCTGCCAAGATGTTGAAAACATTGGCACGAATACTTCTAACAGCAAGAACCTCTCCCCAGTGAGTGATTATTCACAAGACTTCTTCTCCAATTCACATTAAATTGGATGGTGCTAATCATCGTGTTTGGAGATGCATATTGCTGGCATGAGGAAGAAAGGGTATATTATAGGGACGAAGACTGCACCTGCACAAAATGATTCTGGCTGTGAAGAATGGGAGGCCGAAAATGCTCTAGTCAAGTCTTTGCTCATCAATTCCATGACTGACAATCTAATGTCACACTTTGTTCAATGTAGAACGGTTAAGGAGGTTCGAGATGCACCATGTGGTCAAGAGGAGCTATCTTGATGTCTCTAATTCTTCATAGGTCTATGAACTAATGAATAAGTCTTTTAAACTACGTCAAGGTGGTCGGCTTCTTGCAGATACTGCAATAAGTAAACTCTATATTCATGGAACTTGATCATTGAAAGCCCAAATATATGACGTGCAACTGATGTTGAGAAACAAATGAAGCATATTGTTGAGGATCAGGTCTATATGTTTCTTGCAGGTCTTGATCATAGCTCAGATCAAGTTAGTCGTCGTGTTTTGGCTACCTTTCCTCTCCCAAGCCTGGAAGAAGCTTATTCACTAGTCTGGCGTGAAGTGCAAAGACAAGTCATCTTAAGGACATAAGTTCACTCTGAGGCTTGAGCTCTGGCTATTCGGAAGAACAGCTCTGAGCCAGCAACTTCTGCTCCTACTGAGTCATGCACTTACTGTCATGGCACCACACATAGAGTTGATATTTGCTGGAAGAAGCATGGCTATACAGAGTTGTTCAAGCTTAAGCAAGTTGAGAAGAAAAACAAGAAATCTTCCCGAACCCTTCTATTTTCCCCGGCCTAAACCAAACCCAATCCCAAACCCAAACCCAACCAAACCAAAATCTTCCCCAAAATTGCTTCTTCTCTAATTTTAGCAACTCGGAGCGAAGAGAGAAGGGCAGGTGTCAATTTTCCCCAAATTTGCATCTTCTCTAATTTCACATTTTCACTCACCTCTCTGAACGATTTTGTGTTTACTGGTTAGTGCCGGCGTGGAACGATCTGTGTTTTTATTCCATTTCTTTTATCTTTATTTATACTTTCTTTAGTTATGTCTTAAATTTTATTTCGGGCCTTTTGCCTTCCAATGGTTTGTTTAAAAATTAAAACTGAAGGCTGAAATTGACTTTCATTCAAAATTTACTAACATTGGTTGTATATTGTTCTTTCTAGGTTCTTCACTTCTTCTTGGTTGTGGGCTATTTCTGTTCTTTGTTTGCTGACATTGCTATTATAGTGTTTCTTATAATCACCTAAACAACCAACATAATAAAAAATATTTAGGCATATGCTTGTAATAAACATACAGTAATTTTATTTTAAACCTCTATGGATCTACACGGAAATTGAAGTTTAAAAGTTTAATCATAACTTTTTTGCTTCTATCAACAACCCTCAACCCTAAACATGACTTAACTACATTATTGAATATTGATTATAATTTGTATTTAATGAAGTTGTTATATTGTTGCCTTGTCGGCTTTCTTGATTTTATGTTTGTATAGTTGTATTGATTGTTGCCTTACCGGCTTATTATTAGATTATTGTTGCTATTGATTATAATTTATATTTAAATAAAGTTGTTATATTGTTGCCTTGTCAGCATTCTTTATTGTATGTTTGTATAATTGTATTGATTGTTGCCTTGCTGGTTTATTATTAGATTATTGTTGCTACTTGCTATTGATTATAATTTGTGGAAATGTGAAGAATATGAAGCCGAATGATTCTTAATCAACTAAATAAAACATAACAATATACCCTCTTATATAAGAAGAGGCTAACATATAATCTGTAAATCAAAAAAATACATACCAAAAATATGTACCTACTAAATCAGCACCTAATTAAATCAGGGAATCATTCCCTTAAATCACTCCTATCAAATCAGGTAACAAGCTACCCAAATCTCTTTATTTCGGCACACATACCAACAAATAAATCAGCTGATTTATTTGCTGTAATCTTCCTAGAAATTAGGTTACCCGAATCCCTTTATTTAAGCAGACATATCAGAAATAAATTAATTGATTTATTTGTTGTAATCTTCCTAAAAATTAGGCTAAATATTTCTATACTCCCCTTCAAGCTGGGCTGTAAATGTTGATCAGACGAGGTTGGAATTAAGATCTTCGAATGTTGTTCTTGGAAGAGCTTTAGTAAGAATATCAGCTGTTTGGAGACATGTTGGCGTGTACAACATCTTGATAATCCCATCCTCAATCTTTTCCTTTATGAAGTGTCAATCAATTTCCACGTGTTTTGTTCTGTCGTGATGTACCGGATTCTTTGCAATACTGATAGCAAACTGATTATCACAGAACATCTTCATAGGTTGCTCAATTGAAATTCTCAATTCTTCTAGTAGTCTTTTCAACCATATTCCTTCACATATGCCATGTGCCATAGCTCTGAATTCTGCTTCTGCATTGCTTCTTGACACAACTGATTGTTTCGTAACTAGATTTCCCCACACATAAGTACAATATCCTGAGGTTGATCTCCGATCATTTACTGAGCCAGCCCAATCAGCATCACTAAAGAGTTTAATGTCTCTTCTCGAAGTCTTTTTGAAGTATAAGTCTTTACCTGGCATTAGCTTGAGATATCTTAGGATTCTAAAAACTGCCTTCATATGATCTTTATTTGGATTGTTCATGAATTGACTTACCTTGCTCACGGAGAAGGCAATATCAAGTCTAGTGTGAGATAAATAAATGAGTTTCCCAACGAGTCTTTGATATCTGCCCTTATCTACTGGTGTACTATCTTCCTTAGTTTCCAGTTTGATAGTTGTGTCTATTGGAATATTAGTAGGTTTACACCCGAGCATCTCAGTTTCCTTTAGCAGATCAAGGACATATTTTCGTTGAGAGCCAGAAATGCCATACCTTGACCGAGCCACTTCCATACCTAGGAAGTATTTGAGGTTCCCCAGATCCTTGATTTCAAATTCCTGAGCTAGAAATCCTTTAAGGTTGTTCATTTCCTCGTCATAATCTCTAGTCAAAATGATGTCGTTGACATATACAATAAGGACTACAAGTCTTCCTTTAGGTGAATGTTTAACAAACAGAGTATGATCCGCCTGACATTGAGACTAACCAAATTTCTTCCCTTCTTTTGTAAATCTTTCAAACCAAGTTCTCGGAGATTGTTTGAGCCCGATATAGAGATCTCCTAAGTTTGCGTGTCTCTCAAAACCAGGAGGAATGTCCATGTAGACTTCTTCAGCCAAATCTCCATTGAGTAATTTATTCTTGATGTCTAGTTGATGAAGGGGCCGGTCTAGGTTTGCAGCCAAAGATAAGAGAACACGAATTGTATTGAGTTTGGCCACAAGGGCAAATGTCTCCTAATAATCAATACTGTATGATTGGGTGAATTCTCTTGCGACAAGTCGAGCTTTGAATCTGTTAATGTTTCTATCTTCTTTATATTTGACAGTGAAAATCCACTTACAGCCTACTGAATTTTTTCCCGTTGGCAAATCTGTGATCTCCCTTGTTCCATTCTTCTCTAGTGCACGAATTTCTTCCATAATAGCTGCCTTCCATTTTGGTATCGTGAGAGCTTTTTGTATGTTTTTGGAAACTTGTATCATGTCGAGGTTTGCAACAAAAGCACGAAAAACAAGTGATAGCTGTTTATAAGAAACAAATGTATTTATTGGATGTTTCGTGCATGATCTCACACCTTTCCTCAATGCAATAGGGCAATCATCATTTTCTTTAGATACATCATTTTGGGTAGAATCGGGATTAGAGTTACCTGGTAAATCTTCATTGGACCTTGAACTCAGTTCTGACTCTTGGACTTGCTTGAGGGGTGCTTGTTGTTCTATCTCCACTTGGTTCTTTCTTCTCCTTGAATAGGTAAGAATTTTTGGTTGAGTAGTATTTGGATGTTGAGGAGAATTTGTGAGAAAAGACTAGTTATAAAGAGGCTCGGTTTGTTGAATTTCAAGATTTAAAGAAGAAGTGGAATTGATAAGAAGAATAAGAAGGATTTGGCTGTAAGCTCTTGGATGATTATGAGAGCTTGAAGGATCATGAGAAGAATCAATATCCTGAAGCTGGTATTTGTGTGTGAAGTTTTTCTCCCCCTGAATATCAGATTTGGTATAGTATGCTTGTTGCTCAAAGAATGTGACATCCTTGGAATGGTAGTATCTTTTTGTAATTGGTGAATAACACATGTATCCTTTCTGATTTGGAGAATATCTCAGAAATATGCACTTAACTGCCCTAGGATCAAGTTTGCCCCGGTGTTGGTGATGAATGTGAACAAAAGTTGAACAACCGAATACTTTGAAAGGAATAGTAGAGATAAGACGTGTACGAGGATATGCCTGAAGAAGAGTTCGGCAAGGAGTTTGAAAATTTAGGACTCGAGACGGCATTCTATTTATGAGGTATATGGCAGTGAGAAGAGCTTCACCCCAGAAATATTTTGGCACATGTGTAGAGAACATGAGTGATCTAGCAACATCAAGAAGATTTTGAAGATCTGACCTACGTCTGATTTTTGAAGATTTGAGTGATCTAGCAACATCTAGCAACATTCAAACCCAAAATTAGGTTTGAATCATGATATTGAAGTTTTTGAAGATCTGACCTGCCTCTGATTTTTCTTTCATAAGGAATACCCATGTAACCCTAGTGTGATCATCTTTAAATGATATAAACCAGCGAGATCCAGAAATATTCTTGATCCTAGAGGGTTCCTGTACATCACTATGAATCATTGAGAAAGGATGGGACACTTTGTAGGTTTGATTAGGATATGAAGTGCGAACATGTTTTGAAAATTG
Organism: Forsythia suspensa; assembly: GCA_023638005.1. Taxonomy (NCBI): domain Eukaryota; kingdom Viridiplantae; phylum Streptophyta; class Magnoliopsida; order Lamiales; family Oleaceae; genus Forsythia; species Forsythia suspensa. Next base: position 36,527,356 of record CM042666.1, read on the forward strand.
GCAAATATCACATTGAAACATATTTGGATCTTTATTCTTGAATAATGAAGGAAAAAATTTCTCAAGATACACGAAATTTGGATGTCCTAGCTTATAGTGCCACAACATGATTGCACTATCATTATTAGAGCGAAAAAGAGATTTAGAACTTTTGTGACATTGACTTGTGAACACTAAACAATCCGTTTTGTGAGTTTGACCTTGAGAAGATAGAGGCCCAAGCACATCTCAGCACTGCCAATCGTCTTTCCCGAACGTATTTAGGAAAAATTTAGCAACACAATTGAGTTCCCGAGTAAGTTTACTAATGGATAGAAGATTGCAATCCAAATTTGAAACTAAGAGAATATAGTTGAGAGTTATGTTCTTTGAGATCTTGACACAACCTATTCCAGCCACCTTTGAAAGGGAAGCATCTGCTATTCTGACTGTTAAATTTTCATGACTAGGGCTGAAAGTGGTAAAGACTTTAGCATCCCCAATCATATGGTCCGATGCTCCTGAGTCCACAATCTACGGACTCAACTTCTCTCTTTTTTACATTAAAGGCGCTTAAGAAGTTACCTTTGTGAGTTAAAGATCCAGTTCCAATAACTGTGGGGTTATGGGCCGGTTGTGATTGGATGAGCATTTTTTGCAATAACTCTAATTATTCTTTGCTAAAAGGTTAAGACTCTAAAGATGTAGAATTCTCATCAACAGATGCATGGTTGTCACGACTTTCTCTGTCATTAGAGAAACGTGAAGGTTTCCAATCTTCTGGTTTTCCATGGATCTTCCAACACGTTTCTTTGGTATGGCCAGTCCGTCTACAATGGTCACACCATTGCCGTCCCTTCTTTGGTCGGTTGCCGCCAATGTTGAATTGAGTCCCTCATAGCAAGAGCAGAATTTTCTAGGATTGGTGTGGCAGTTTGTGACCCCATCATTACCTTTTTCCTACTCCTCTGCGGACTTCGGAAAATGCCTCTTGAATGTTTGGTAGCGGTTTTGAACCAAGAATTCTTCCTCGAACCTCATCAAGGTTTTTATTAAGTCCAATTAAGAACTTGTAGACTCTTTTCTTTTCGATAATCTTCCTGTATCTGCTTCCATTTTCTGGGTAGTCCCATTTATGTTTCTCGAACATGTCCAACTGTTGCCAATGTCGAGTAAGTAAATTGAAGTATTGAGTCACAGTGAGCTCTCCGTGACGTAAATCATGAAGGATGCTTTCAATCTCAAATAATTTTGATGTATTTTCATTGTTGGAATACGTCTCTTTGATTGCTTCCCAAATTTTCTTTGCTGTTTCATAAAGTAGGAATTTTTCTCCTATGTCGTTGGTCATGGAATTGATCAGCCATGACATGACCATGTTGTTTTCTGACTTCCAGGTTTTGAACTTTGGATCTTCCTTTTTGGGTTGAATTGCCATTCTTGTGAGGTAGTCATCTTTCCCTTTGCCACAGATGAATTGTCACTGATTGGGACCATTGGAGATAATTGTGCCCATTCAGTTTGTGTCCTGTAATGGGAATATGACCACCATCAGATGCTGCTGCACTGCTGCCTGCGTTCATGGTGTCTTGACTGGAGGCCATCCCGTATTTGGTCATACATGAGTGTTAAGGTTCAGATGAGGCTCTGATACCATGTGGAAATGTGAAGAATATGAAGCTGAATGATTCTTAATCCACTAAATAAAACATAATAATACACCCTCTTATATAAGAAGAGGCTAGCATATAATCTGGAAATAAAAAAAATACATAACAAAAATATGCACCTACTAAATCAGCACCTAATCAAATCGGGGAATCATTCTCATAAATCACTCCTATCAAATCAGGTAACAAGCTACCCAATCAACAAATAAATCAGCTGATTTATTTGCTAATCTTCTTAGAAATTAGGCTACCCGAATCCCTTTATTTAAGCAGACTTATTAGCAATCAATCAATTGATTTATTTGTTGTAATCTTCCTAAAAATTTGGCTGAATATTTCTACATAATTTATATTTAAATGAAGTTGTTATATTGTGGCCTTGCCGTCTTTCTTAGATTGTATGTTTGTATTAAATTGTTGCCTTGATTATTATTGTGGTTTTTAGAATTTCAAAATGGAAGGTCGACCTCTTGCGAAGAGGGGAAAACTTTGTTATCATTCTTTAGGGAGAGCGACTACTGCGCCTACTGAATATGCATTTTCAGCAATGAAATTTTGAAGACGGATTCGTAACAAAATAAAAGATGATTTTCTTGCTGATTGTATAACAATCTAGATCGAAAGAAATTTTGCTGCGAATATAGATGTAAAATCTAATGTAGTAGAATTTTATGCTGTAGGACATCGTCGGATACCACATGAGTAGGTCCTGTACTTTTTTTGTTATTTATGAATTTTATTTGTACATTTACTTTTTTCAAATTGAAGTTCCCCCACGTAAATTCCTAGTTCTGCCAGTGCTTCAGGCTATAAATACTTTGTCTCTATGGATGATTGTACTAGGGTGAGCTCCATATATTTGTTGAAATCTAAGAGTGATGTTTTATATGTTATTCTTCAAATTTCTAAAATGATTGCCACACAATTTAATACACAAGTCAAATATTCCACTCTAACAATGGTCGTGAGTTTGGAATCAGTCTCTTGCTAACTTCTTCACAGAACATGGCATTCACCACAGACAATGTGTGCCGACACGCCACAACAGAGCGACATAGCAGAGCGAAAAAATCGCCACATCTTGGAGGTGGCCAAGGCCTTATGCTTTACTATGTATATATCTAAGTGTTTCTAGGTTGAAGCTGTCATGACCGCTGTCTTTCTATTAAGTGCATGCCTATTCGTAACAATGACTAAAATCTCTTTTGAGGATGTTGCCACGATTTCACTCTATTCCTCCTGCCCTAAATCTTTGTCCTAAAGTTTTTGGTCGTGTGTTATGTTCATGTGCACTCTCAACATAGGGATAAACTTGATCATCGTGCTCTTAAGTTTGTCTTTCTTGGCTACTCTAATTCTCAAAAAGGTTATAATTGTTTTCCTACATGAAAATACTATGTGTATATGGATGTCCAGTTGTGTAAACGGGGGTAATTTTCTGGGGATGTACCTTTAATTTTTCTTCAAGTGGAGATTAATAGTAAAGAAGAGGAACGAGTATGGTTGGAAGACGAGATTATGAACTTCGAGTAAGGCAGAGTCCTTGGATGTAGGGACAAAAGGGGTGAAACGCCTGCTTGGTTGTTCCAAAAACATTAAATAAGAAGGAATGATGGTGTTATTGTCAGCCCTCCACCATACTCTGTTACTCCTCTTGATGATGCATTGCCACCGGATGATTCTTCCAAGATTAAACCTGAGGTATATATTCTCCCCTTTATAACTTCAACTTCAAAGATTGATTCAAACCCTTAGAAAGTGCTACCTTGAATCCACCAGTTGAAGATAACTGTAGGGGATATTTTTTTCATGATTGTAAAGAACCTAATAGGTTGGGTTTTTCCAAATCTTCTTCTAATGTTGTTTATCCCATTTTTGACTTTATCTCTTATCATTGTCTGTCTAAGAGTCACCTAGCTTTTGCCCTTCAGATGTATTCTTTATCTAGTCCTAGTCATTTTTATGAAGCCTTTGGAGATCCTAAGTGGAAGGCTGCCATAATAGAGGAAATGAAGGTCTTCCAAAAGAACTCTAATTGGGAGATGGTCGAGTTACCTTAGGAAAAGAAGGCAGTGGGGTATAAGTAGGTGTTTTTAATGAAGTATAAGTCAGATGGGACAGTGAACATGTACAAGTTAGATAGGACAATAGATAGGTGTAAGGCTATGGGATCGACTATCAAGAGACCTTTGCTCCTGTGTGGCCAAGGTAAAATTGTTAGAGTCGTACTTAATCTGGACTGGCCATTATGACAGTTTGATGTGAAAAATGCCTTCCTCCACGATGATCTGATAGAAGAGGTATATATGGACTCTTCTATGGGATTTACACCAGAATGAGGTAAAATATGCAAGCTGAAGAAGGCTCTGTATAGTTGAAATAGTCGCTAAGGGCATGGTTCGGTAGGTTGAGCTACTCAATGAAAGAATATGGTTTTAAGCAAGTTTCGGCGGATTGCGCTATGTTCTATTAGAGAGATGGTGATGATATTAATTTTGCTTATTGTTTATGTCGATGACACGATTGTTACATGTACCTCCAATAAGATAGAGAAACATGAGAGCTATTTGGCTAAAGAATTTGAAATGAAGGATTTGGGGGTTCTGAAATACTTCTTGGGAATTGAAATGTCCCGATCCAAGGAATGACTTTTTCTCTCTCAACGGAAGTATACATTATATCTCTTGGTGAACCTGGTCACTCTGCATGTGAACTTATAGACACTCTTATTGAGGTGAACCATGGCCTAACTATCTATCTTTATCAGATCCCATCAAACAAAGGGAGATATCATAGACTAGTGGGAAAGTTGATTTATCTGACTTGCACTAGACTAGACTTATCATATACAGTTAGTGTTGTGGTCAATTCATGAATAATCTGAGTGACTGTCACATGAATACAATAAATCTTATCTTTTCATAGTCCTCTTTAGGAAAAGGTATTATGTTCATTTTGTGCCTCAAGGCGTTAATTCCTGTCTGATTTTTTTGAGTCAGCGCCTCATTTTGTGAGGTGTACGCATCATGTTAGATTCACCATAAGCTTCTCTTAAAGAGAGGCTAGGTTCGAATACCTGGGGACGCGATAGAAATCCATTATGTGGCGAAACCCCCAGTGGACAGTATGTATGCTAATGGCACACGGAATAGTCCTTAGGCAAAAGGTTTGTAGGGCTTACGCTTCACATATTATTGAAATTTGAATTTTTTTTTAAATAGAATGAATATTTTATTATGATACAAAAAACTTGGCCAAGTAATAGAGCCTTTGGACTTTAATTGGGCCCTTTTCTCAACTAAAACAAAAGTCAAAAGTTTGGTCCCATGGCCCGTAAATACAAATAAAAAATAAAAAAACCAAACTTTGGGCCATCTTCTCAACTTTGTTAGTTTAAGTTTTTTTTTCATTGCAAAAGGAGTAAAAATTGACGGCAAAGAGATCATCTTTTTTGGTAGTCTACTTATGTAAGAAATTTCAATTGAGGTTCTGCAAGACTATTGTTATATTAATTACAGTTTTTTAACTAATTTTTCAGTTTGTAGCTCATTTCACTAACGAAAATCGCCTCAGTACATATTTCTGCCTTTTTAAAACATTGATTGTGGATTACACATATTCTGATTTCGTTGGATCCACATTGGATAAGAAGTCTAAGTCAGGGTATATATAATTTTTTTGAGGTAATTTGGTGACTCAGAAGAGTAAGAAACAGAATGTGGTATCATTGTCTAGTGCAGAAGCTGAATACCGTGCTCTTCACCATACAACTAAGGAACTTACGTGGCTAAGAATTCTTCTAGGTGAACTCACGTTTGGTCCAAAGAAACCCATGATGCTCTTTGCGATAACACGTCAGCTGTTGAGATTGCAAATAATCCAGTACAGCACGATCGAACTAAGCATGTTGAACTTGACATGAATTACATCAAAGATAACCTCGACTCTATGAGTACTACGGTTTCTTACATTTGGAGTGCAAATCAGTTGGCTATTATAATGACTCATGCCGTTACTAGTAAACCATTCTATCCAAGTTGGGCATGTGTTATCAATGCAGCAACTTGAAGAGGAGACTTTGAATGTATAGCTGTATTTCCTTAGTTGGTTAGGAATTAATATAGTAGAATTAATGTATTATATGTCAAAATAATTGTATAATTGACTTACCTTAAATAGGATTGTGTATCTCGTATAAATAACATTGGAGAAATTGGCTCAAATGGTCTCTAACGTATGCCCATCGTGTGTTTTTGGTCCCTAACTTTTCATTTTTGGCAGAGAGGTCTTGAACCTATGTTTTTAGGTGCACAAATGGTCCTTTTGGATGAAATTTGTCCAAAATGGCCGTTAGTTTTGCGCGTGGGTTATAATCTTCTTTAATAGTAGGGGCAAATTTATCAATTCTAAAACAAAAAATAAAAAATAAAATTTAAAAAAGAATAAAAAGAAATAAAAAATAAAAAGGATCATCTTCCACCCCCACCCCCACCCATCAACGCAACTGCCACCTGGGGGGACTTCTCCTCTCCCTAATATGCCATTTAATGGCAAATTTTGAGGGGACCCCCCTTAATCTGCCATTAATGGCAGATTTTGAAGGGGGGGGGGGGAAGTCCCCTCCTCGATGGCGGTTCAATGGTTGCGGTGTGTGTTGATGGATGTGGTGGGATGAAAAAAATGATCCTTCTTATTTTTTTTAATTCATTTTTTAAATTTTGTTTTCTATCATTTATTTTAGAGTTGACAAATTTACCCTTGTTAAGTGTAAACTATGCGCAAAACTAACGAACGTTTTGGACAGATCCCATCTAAAATGACCATTTGTGCACCTAAAGGTATAGGTTTGAGACCTCTCCATCAAAAATGAAAAGTTAAAGATAAAAAACGCACGATTGGCATACTTTAAGAACCATTTGCGTCAATTTTCCGTAACCGTAAGATATAGGAAATAATTATTCAGCCCATTTATTAATTGTTACTTTTTTTGCACTATTCACTACGAGCTGTGCATCACATTTCAAACTTTAGCCCGAATGCTTAGAACACCTGCGGTTAAAGTAGTGTTGGAATGAGCGAACAAAGACCCATATTAGTTAGACATGGGCTAAATGATGGACTTATAAGGGATTAGGCCACCATACTTAATGGGTTAACCTTTTGGGATGGAACCTCAATTCCCTACAAGTGATATTAGAGTCAGATTCCAAACTTAGCCATGTGGACGACGAACAAGACAGATCCCTAGTTGCAGCCAAATGGTGGACCCTAAGTTGTATCGCGATGTACGGAAAAATCCATAGTTGGCTCTTAAGGCAGTTGTGTCCACGTAAGACGATGGTCATAACGCAGTGGAAGAGTTAGACATTGATAGAGCATGTAATATTTCCAAGTTTGAGGGAGAGAGATAGATAGACTATTTTTAGGAATGCGCGAATAATGTTCTATATTGGTTAGACATATGATAAATGATGAGCTTATGAGAGATTGAACTACTCTACCTAATAAGTTAATTTTTTTGGATATAACCTTAATTTCCCTACAAATAAAATCAGCATCTCTCATCACATTAAATAACTCGTGTTTCTCTATTTGATAATGCCAAAAAGTCAACAAAATGGATATTTCATTTTTATTTTTTATGGGGATGGAAGTGGCATAGCAATTTCCATCCTTCTGACGTACTTGCATTGGATATCCCCACTTTAAGTTGAGCATTGTTATTTTTACATTGCAAGAAAGAAAAACATCGTTTACTTTCTTTATATAACCATATCTATTAACTGATGGAAGATCTGATTTTATTGTTGTTGAGTTCCATAGTGCATGATTCTTAGAATACAAATTTAAAACTTCAGTTTTGATGAAGAGTGTGCAATGTTTACCTATAAGGCTGTGTTATGCTGCTGACTCATAAATGTACCATTGCAGTTCAAGTATTTCCTCAGAGACCCAGTTAAATATGATGTCAAATATCAGGTACATAGTCTTTTCTGGGTGTACGTTTAGTGTTGCACAGTAGACTCGGACAATACAATGAACAAAAAATTGTTAGTGTGTTTGTCTTTGATATACGAAACATATCAATAAGTGCTATGAGAGTCTTCCACCTTTTGGTCTCTATATACTATAGATAGCATGGAAAAATAAGACAAGTTGATGTTCCTTGTTGTTCTGTTTCAGGCCAGTGCACAACCATTTCTTATAATTGGTCTATTGGTCACCGCCTTGGCAACTAGCCATTCATCTTCGTAGTAGAGTTGACATCAAAAGTATCGGAGAAGAGACAGGCACATGGAAGAGCAAACAAGCTCATCAAATCTAATGAAGTAGCAAATGATGGCAGCTCAAAGTTCAGCTTCGTGACGCTTCTTTGTGGAATTTTAGCTACTCTGCAAGTATTCCACCACGTCTGTCTTTAGTGGAACTTTAGCTACTTTATATTTCTTTTAACTCATAACTCATTTCGTACTAGAGAAGCGTTAGGCCTATGCACGTGCCTTTGTATGAACAGGATTGTTCCTCAAACTCATCAACGAAAGAACTTTTTCTGAAGATTTCTTTTCCATCTCGATAAATATTATAGGGGAGAGATGCTCAAGTACTAATTTTAGTAAAATCTTTGACAATATTTTTTGCAGAACAGAAATGCAAAACAGTAAAATACTACCAAACTAATATACAGTATAGAGTAGAGTAGAGTAACATTTATAGAGCTCTATTATACATGACTAATATTTAAGTTAAGCACTCATTTGGAAGTCCTAAACTTCGATTCGTCAATGTCAATCCCTTTCTCCGACAGGCGTTCGCCGCCGGACTTGTCGACGGTGCTCAAACCACCTTTCCGGCCCATCTCCTGATACCCTTCTTTTCCAATCTGCTCTTTTCTAGTCTGCCCTCCTCTGCTTCCCATTTCTTGGTACCCTTCTGTCCCCAGCTGCTCCCTCCGAGTCTGCCCACCTCGGCTTCTCCCTGCATCAACAATACCATTAAAATCTCTACAAGAGAAACCCCATGCATAAAAGGTGGCCGCATGAAAAATAGATAATACCTTCAGCCAGGTGCTCCTGGGCTTCAAGGCTCTTGCCACCGGTACCGCCGGGAACCACAGTCTCTCCTTGCCTTGCACGTGCGTCAAGCTCAGCACGCTCGTGCTCCGACGCCATTTTTATCTCTTTGTTCTTCCTTTCTATGCTCTGCCTAAACTTTAAACAATTTCTCATGCAGGCAGGTAAATCTGCTGTGATAGATATATAGAGTGCTGTAAATGAATGGGTTATGGGCATGCCAAGCGACACGTGGGTGCTGACGCTGTCCTTTATGACGACACGTGTGTGCTTAGTTCTTTCGTGCATGGCAAATGAGAAGATACGTGTCCATTGTAATATTATAGGACTCAAATGAAAAAACTAAAAATATACATAGGATAATTTGAGTTAGATTTTGCATTTTTATAAGAGTGAATTTTTAGTGATCAATTTATAAAACAAGAAGCACGGGTCTTCGGTAATTTTAGGATTTATAAAAAAAAAATCATGTTTAATCTTTTATCTTCTTTTCGTTTATTCTCAAAAATTTATGAATCAATTTTTTTATATGAGGTTCGACTTTAAGAAAGTTACGGAGAAAAATAGTGTTTAGTTGATCGGGTAATGATCTATGAGTTATTTTATCTTTTATTTTCTTCATTTATCTCGAGAAATTTATCGATTAATTCTTCTTGATATTTACATCAAGTTCCACTTCAAGAAAGTTTTAGAGGGGGTTTGGTTAATTAATTGATAATTCATGTTTCATCTTTTGTTTCTTTATTTCTTTTTTCTTTATTTATTTTTTATTGATTGATCTACTTGGGTAATTATATTCACACTATATTTTTTATTATCTATATTATATTTTAATTGCAATGAAGGTTACCTTTGATATTTTGGCATTTATGTTTTCAACTTTTTTCGTTGTATTTTTATAATTAACTTTCAATAATTTTTACATCTTGTCTCTGATCAAATATTTTGCTATTGTGCATTAAAATGAGGAACAAATATTTTGTCAAACTTTTGTGTTTGTTATTTATTTTGCTTATTTAAAAAATATGAGAGATAAAAAATTTTTTTTGATGTCCTCCTAATTAATTTTTTAGATAGAAACCATCATCAAAGACAAGTATAAGATGTGATAATTAATAGGTGATGATAAGAATATGATAAAAAATAATTGAGGATATAAATGTGAAATGAGCAATAGTTGAAGATCTATTTTGTAACTAAAATATAGCATAGTTAACAAAAAATGTGGGGTGAACGTAATTACCCATTTTACCTCTTGATTCTTTTTCTTTGGGTAAATTCCACCAAGATCTCCAAGTTTTCATAAGTGTGGCAATCATGTCCTCAACTTACCATTTATTGCATCCCATCCATATCTTAACATTTAAACGTGCACCCCATGCTCATAACAAGACTTCGAGGGGCAAATGATCACATGATACTGTAGTGATGTCGGGAATGTATAAGTGTATGTTTGATAAATTATTTTATAGATTATAAATAGTGGGTTCAACGGAATGTGTGGATGAAAAATATATAAAAATTGTGGATCCTACACAATGTTTAGATAAAAATGATGTTTAGCACCTTATAAGTGCTTATAAACTCTGGCAAAAGATAGAGTATGTTTGTGTGTGCTTATAAGCACTTATAAGTCGAGCAAACATTATTTTCATCTACACATTTTGTAGGACTTAAATTTTTATCTTTTTTATCCACATATTTCGTAAGACCCACTATTATAATCTACAAAAAATTTTTACCAAACATACTCATGTTCTAAATCATGTTGACAGATTAACGAAATGTTTTTGAGCCCATAAAGACTAGTCAATTCGTTCTCACCCATCAACTTAGGGCCATAACCCTTCTAATCTGAAAATGTTTTTAAGCCTGTTAAAACATGTAGAGCAGTTTGTTACAGACTTTTTGAGACCATCCACTTAGGCCCATGTACCTCCGACTTACACACTATTTTGTGATAATTTGGCCATATACTTGATTTTATATTAAAATTCTATAATTATTTTTTAATATTTTAAATTCTAAATATACTAAATGTAACAAATATACCACACATTTTTGTAAGAAATGTAAAAAATGTAATTATGAAAATTTAATATAAAATCAACTATGCGGCAAAATTATCACGCACATCCATTGATTGCATTCTTAAGAAACTACATTTTGTCGCCCTGGCCCAATAGCCTAGGGGTGGGTTTGAGTTTGAGTTTGATTGAGTCGGTTTTTGACTAAACCCTATCCGAACCGATAAAAATTCGATTTGGCGAAACCGATCCAATTTGAAAAAATCGGGCCCGAAATTAACACAAACAAATTCAAGGTAGATTCAAGTTTTTGGTTTTGGGCCTGATTAAAGTTTATTTTTAAATTTTTTTTAGAAACCGAGTCAGTTTCGGGTTGGGTTTTGCCCAACTCGAAACTGACTCGAATTTGCCAAAAACTTACTCAAATCGATTCGAATTGGTTCGGGTTGGATCGTGTTGTCGGATCGCGGTTAATTTGTCTAACCCTTCGAGAGCCATTGTGGTTTTCATTATTTTCTTTAGAAAATGTTCAAGATTTTAACACATGTACCTACTTAAAGCTCTATTCGATTGAAAAATCTTAAATGGTGTAGACCATACACATGTTATATGTAAGCCTTCTCACTTTTATAATTCTTTTAAAGTGAAAAATTATAGCGTATGTTAAGGACGGGTTGCTGTCAAAACCTTCTTACCAAAGGGCCTATAGAGTTTTCGTACTTGAATGGACAGCATTGATAATCACATTAAAGGTATTAGAAATAGAATTGATAGAGAATAAAAGTTGATATTTTGTTGAAAAAAACAAAACTCATAAGTTGCAAATGAGCAATTTGCGAGAATAAATCTTGAGCTATACAACTTAAACGTGAAAATTGTTTTTCTTAATAAAGAATTACATAGAGATGTGTGTGCAATGTTATAAAAAGCGTAAAAGCGTGGTGCATGGCGTGAAGGTGAAGCTTCAAGTTTTTCTGACTTAGACGAGTCCTAGGCGAGAGCGAGATAAGGGCAAGACGAGGGCGATTCGTGATGCGTGATGCGTGACTAGGCGTGCAGGTCGAACTTCAAACCTAGGCTAGACTTATGCGGACTTTTTAGAATAGTGTGTGTGTGTGTGTGTGTGTGTGTGTGTATGATTTCAGGTCAAAAGTTGTAGAAAAATAATGCAAGTTAAAATTTTCCTTATATACAGGGGTGGACCCTCTAGTTCAGTAGGACGATATAGAATTACGTAATAAATAATTTCAAATAAGACAATAATGGTAATATTCAAAATATAGTACTTTTTTTTACAATTATCCTTATGGCTTCTCATGCTTTAAAAACGCCGTATAATAGTCTCATTATTAATTTCATTAAAAACATCTTTTTCAACATACACAAATAAGCTATCATTCATCTATTGGTCTCCAATCCGATTACGCAGTCGATTCTTCACAATGTTCATTGCAGAAAATGCTCTTTCAATTGTAGCAGTAGCAACCAGAAGAGTTAATCCCAAAGTTATAATCATGTAAAGTAACGAGTACATTTTATTATTACTTTTGTCACAACCAATTTCAGTGCAAGTTTACTAAGTCCCAACAATTCTCCAAACTCCTTGCTAGAACACTTATCAATAATATAATTTCAAAGTTGATCATCAAGTGCCACGAGTTGTACTTTTGAAAAATCTTAAGGATAATACTTAGCAAGATGAATTAATTTCTCCTTATCAAAAGCAGAGAATGAATCATCGGAACATAAACATACTAAACAAAGAATTAACTCTGCATTACACTACCCAGCATCTAGAGTCCTAGACAACAAAGTTCCATTGATTTTAACTATTTCATATAACGAAGAAAGCAGTCCCAGAGTACTGGTATGTAGTGTATAGTCACCCAAACGGTCCACAACATCAAAACAAGCAAAAGTGCAAAACATGCAAAAGTGGAAAGCTCACTTAATACACTCACAAAATGATGAAATTGGATATTTAAGAAAAATTAAAATATTTGTTCAAGATCAAAACAAGCAAAACTGCAAAACCTACTTAATACTTAGACTTATCCAAGAGCAAAAGTAACTATCAAAAAATAAATAATAAGATTAAGAAAGATAGAGGGAACCGTACAAAAATTAAAAAATTTTGCTTCTTCAATATGTTATTTTTCTTCTTCCAAAATGCCGAATGTCGATTTTAATTGGAAATTGGAATCGTACTCCAGCGCTTGCACAGTATCGCATCAGCCTGTAGGTAAGGAAGCTGGATTGTGTTTAGGATTAATTGGGCTATTGGGAGAAGGGAATTGATTAAGTTGGTGTTATTTGAGCTGGGTTTTGAAAATAAATTAAAATCAAAGGGTTTATTGCGGAGATTATGGGTTAGAATTAATTGTGAAAGAAATAAAAAAAAAAACACTTGAAAAACATTCATATAAGTTTCACCAATTAATTCTTAAATGGGATTTTTTCATAAATAAACCACTTTTTAAAATAATTTCTAATTTTCTCAACTTAACAAATTTTTTAAAAATACTACATTCTTAAAATTATATTAATTAATAAAATAATAAATTAAAATTAAATCTAAAAAATTTGCATTTGAGTCCTTAAATCTTTATAAAATTTTCACTTTAGTCCCTATACTTCCTCTTTCATTTCAATTTAGTCCTCTTTTATTTGCAATGTAAGTCCTTCAACTTTTAAATTTTGCAATATTTATACTGATCAATTTAGTCATTTATAGTATCAAATTTGATAGTTGAGGGAATTAAAATGGAAACCCATTGGAGACATAATTTGCAACCCAATGAACCCATAATGGGTCTAAATGAAATTATTATGTTGCAAAATCAACTTCAATAAGTTCTTATATAGATTTAAACAATCATATAAGTTTCACCAATTAATTCTTAAATTGAGTGACAAAGTAAGCTTATTGAACAAATGTATTTTAGTGGATAAAACTAAGTACGTATATAAAAAAAAATGAAGAAAGAAAGAAAGAAAGGAGTGAGTGGAAATTAAAGTATTACATGTTATAAGAATTAAAGTCTCACCAATCAATTCTTAAATTGGGTACTTAAAAAAGTAAGTTTATTGAAAGACTTATAAAATAAAAAGAAAATATAAAATTTTAAGTTAAAGTCTAAATTTTTAAATTGTAATTTAAGTTATTAATTTTAAAATAAAAAGAAAATATAAAATTTCCTATCTTTCAATTTGATTAATTTTAGCATTAGACAAATCTTTCACTTGATTGCAAATCACATAGATAATGATATATAATGACGAATTTGTCCTCTCTTTAAATAAAAAAACAAAAAAATAACAAAAAAAAGAAAAAGTAAAATTGTAAAAAAGCCCCATACTTCTTAACATTTTTTTCATTTAAAACTATTAAAACAAGTAAAAACAAAAAATTATATGTATAAAAAAAAATTAAAAGAGATATTCATCTTCCCCACCCACCCACCCACATGATTCCAACTTTTCAAGAAAAATATGGATTAAGTTCTTGAAATTGAAGAAAATAACAATCTCACTGGCCCCCTTAATCTTTATTCTTAGTTCATTTTAATGGACTATTCTCTAAATTACAACGTTCTTTTAGTCGGAAGGTGTGCCACCTGTGTCGGCGTAGGCTTTGCACTCGTGATAGCACCCGTATATACAGTCGAAATATCACCTTCAAAAACCCGAGGATTTCTATTTATCTTTACCAGGCATCAGCATTGGAATTTTACTTGGCTATATATCCAACAATTTTTTTTCTCAAAGTTTGACACTGAAACTCAAGTGGCAGATGATGCTCTGAATTGTGGCAATCTCTTCGCTCTTGTTGGCCCTCAGAATTTTGAAAATGCTGGAATCCCAGGTGGCTTATAAGGAGGCCAAGAGAAATCATGTACAAGGTGTGTGGCGACGAAGAAGAAGCTCAAGATTTTACCAAGAACACTCAAAATCAAGAAGTACATTAGAATTTAACTTTCTATATAATCAAATAACATAAAAATCAAATCTTGAAAACAAAGTCAAAAGTAAAATAAAAATAAAAATAAGATAGCAACAATCAAACACAAACCTCCAAGAAACGAGTTTATTGCTCAAGTCTCTTCAATTCAGCAGATATCATATGTTTCTCTCTAGTATCTGTATCTCTCGCCACTGATCATACCTCCTCTGAACTCTCTGATTGCATTTTCCCCCAAAAAGAGAAGCCCCACAAATTTTTGGAGAAAATAACATATTTGGTCTCTAACCTTTAAAAAACGTAAGAGATATACCCCCTAACTTTTAAAAATAGCATTGAACATCCTCAATGTTTGAAGCAATAGGTATGGTAGGTCCTTGATGCCGGAATCCTTCTATTTTACCCGTTAAAGTCAAATAAAAAGATAAAATTGCCATTCTCTTTAAATAAGCAAAAATAAAAAGAAATAAAAATATAATCAAATATACTCTAAAGAATAAAGAATAACAAAAAAGGCCTCATTCTTTCTTCTTCCCCAACCACCACTTACCCTACCAACCTTCTTTTTCCACAACCACCTCCTACTTTTCTTAAATTCTTCCTCGCCGCCACTACACTTACAACCACATTGCCACCGTCACTACCCTCAACTCTACATTTCCTCATAAACTGGATGAAAAGGCGCTTTTGTTGCAAACTCTCGGAGGAGCTGTGTCCAAGCACAATATTACCATCTTTGCGCCAAGAAATGATGCCCTGGAACGAGATTTGGACCCGAAGTGTATGCTTTTTTGCTCGAGCCGCAAAATCTGCTGCTTTTCCATATGGTTCCAACTCGCATTGAATCTAAGCATTGGTATGTGGAGGAAAACAAGACTACCCATCACACCAGCCTTTGTTGTGATTCCTATGATGAAAAAATTTAGGTAATTGAGAAAATTTTGGAGAAACTTGTGGGAGAGTCGAGAATTATTAAAACAGATGATATTATTCGTCTCGATGGCATCATCCACGGTATTGAAAGATTAATGATTCCCAAATCTGTGCAACAATATTTTAATACCAGGAGAAGTTTGAGGTAAATTTCTGCAATGCTATTTGAGGGAGCACCAGAATTTAAGAAAGGTAGGGGGCGGGATGGAAGAAGAAGATTTGTGGGGGTAGGTGGTGGTTTCTTTTGGTGGTTGGAGAGGAATGAAGAAGGGGTCGTTTTGTTATTCTTCATTGTTTGGGTATATTTGGTTATATTTTTATTCTTTTTTTTTTTTTTTTTTTTTTTTGCATATTTAAAGAGAGACAATTTTGTCTTTTTTTACTTTAACAATTAAAATATAAGGATTCTATCATTAGGGACTTACCATACCTATTTCTTCAAACATTGGATATGTTCAGTGCTATTTTTAAAGATTATGGATATATCCTTACATTTTTGAAAAGTTGAAGACCAAATATGCTATTTTTCCAAAAAATTATGACAAAATTGTAAAGACTAAAAGCCCATTTCAACTGAAGTGAAAAAGAGTTCCAAATTTATGAGCTAATGTTGTCTAGTTGTAATCAAAAGACGTGTTAAATGAGAGAAAAAAGAGGGACTTTGGATTTTATTGGATGAATGAGAAAGGAAGTAGAAAGTGGGATTTATTGAAGGAAAGAAAAAGTGGGATTTAGTTGTATTTTTTAAAAAGTTATAGGACTTTCTTTACAAATTTTCCTTATTTTTGTTGTTTTATTGCTTTATTTTATTTTTGTTCATTTAAAGAGGGGGCCAAATCTGTCATTTAAATGCCAAAAGTAGAAGGAATGGCAAGTTTGCTACATAATTTAAAGGTTAGTGATATGTCATTAGAGGTGGCAAATAGGCCAGATGGCCCGGCCTTAAACTAGACGTGCCACGCGAAAAATTCCCGGGCTCGACTTTACACGAGCCCGTATTTGTCGGGCCAACTTAGCCCGATTTTGGGCCACAGGGCTACTGGGCCAGTCCAACTTAAAATTTTAATTTATTTTTTAAAATAATTATATATATATATATAAAAAATTATAAAAAGAAAAAAGAAAAAAAAAACTCCACCATTTTCCTCCAACCCTTCACTCGTCCCCATCTCCCAGAAGTCACCAAATTGGGAAGAGGGGAGGGAGTGAGCAATCCCCCCTCGTTTGTTTCGCGAAACCAATGAGAAAAATCTCACTGGTTTCGCGAAAACCAACCTGGTTTCCTAATTTGCGAAAACCAACCTAGTTTCTCTGGTTTTGCAGCAAACAAATGGGTGGGAAGGAAATTTCCCTATAGGCAAATGGAAGCAGGTGGGGTGGGGACTTTGGCCAATAAATTTTACCGGGCCAACCAAAATAATTGGGCTAACCCGATTGGCCTGGTGGGTTAGTTTTATCGGGCCAAATTGGTGATTTGACAAACTTTTTACTAAGCCAGCTTGGCCCAGCGTCTGGGTTATCTGGACCGGCCCATTTTTGTCACCTCTATATGCTATGCTTAAAAAAAGAATTCATGATAGATTTGTTACATTTTGCAAAAATTGAAAACAAAAAGTGCAAATTTCTTAAAATAAAACTACGTATAAAGTAAAAAAAAACAAGGGTAGAAGCATTACATGTCCTACGAATTAAAATTTTTTAGAGAGTGAAATTTAAAGATGCAATATTTGTTGGCAATATTGACACGAACAATTGAGAAAAATAGAAAACATAAATGTATAAACGAGATGAAGCGAAGTATGCCATAGCAAATATCCTTAAGACAGATTTCATCCCCTGCAAATGTGTTAACAAGATCAAAGATGTCTGTCTCACAAGATACAACGGTTCTTCTAAAATTGGTATTGCACTATACCAATTTGGTCGATCGAACCAAAATATTGATAGTACTCTTTTCGAATGGAATGAAAAATACGAACTTTAAGAAAGTTGCACAAAACTAATTTGAATACAAATTTGCTCAGAAATTATGTAGATGGAATTTTGAAGAGGGGTGAGAATTTATATATCAATAATTCAAAATTGATTTGGTGTGAAAAAAAATTGAATTTAGGAGATCCCTATTTCTAGGATTTGAAGTGTTTATTTGAATGAGTATGTGTCTCTTCATGAATAGGTGCACCATTTTGTCTAATTAATCTGAGCCCTTAGATCGCACCATTTCATATTTTAATGTAATCTAATAGTTCAGATAAAATCTTGAATGAATGTGTCTATTCATCATACTCATTCACCAATTATGAATGAATGTGTCCATTCATCATACACATTCACTAATTACGTACATTTTATTAGAGACTTTTTCAGTCACCCCAAATTAAATATAATGACCCATATCATTAAATATATTTCACGATTCAACCCGATAAAATTCAATTAATTCCAACAATCTCCCTCTTGAATGGAAGAAGTCGACTCAATCAATGAAGACAAAAGAAGAGTACTACTTGAAAGATAACACATCAAGATAGGTAGCTTTTGCTTTGAACCTTCTTTAGTACGAATCTATCAAACTTACTTGGCTAATCAGTGAATGAAACATTTTGAACTGTCAACCGTTATTGCAAGCCCATACAATTTATTAAAAACACATCATCTCTCATATCAAACTTGATTCTCTATTGTGTTCATTATTTCGACCCTGAACTACTTGGGCTCTGTGAGTTCTTTAGAGAATTCGCCTAAGTAAAGTTATCAAAGAACTGGCCACATTCGCACTAACATAGGTGATGTTCTATAAAGAGTACCTTACAAATACTTCACTTGTACTTTTACAAAATATAGTCATCATTAAAAGTAAAGTTTATCCTTAGCAGCACTTTTGCACCATAGAAATGGGAATGAGTTAAAACTCAGAAGTGCTTCTCATCGAGTCATCCATAACTAGTTTTTCTATTGAACCTAGTCCGTGGGATCTCCAGTCATCGGGTTAGGATTTAGGCTTTAAACTCATCTTCCTCGATTTCCAATCTATTTTTTCTCCAGATAACCCTTTTGTAAACGGATCCGCTAGGTTCTTTTTGACTTAACAAAATCAATTGATATTGTACCATTTGATAGAAATGTCGAACGGTATTATGTCTACGACGTGTATGTCTTGACTTTCCATTATACACAAAGTTTGTTCCACTGATTATAGTTGCTTGATTATTGCTAGAATGGGCATAATTACCGCCAAACCGTCCAACCCGACCGAACCGAACCAAAATGGGTCAGGTTGGGTTGGTTTTCCACCCTTCGTCAGTTTGGAACGAGTTGTGTGCTGAGATTTATTTTCAGATCGGTTTCAGATTGGGAGAAATAAACAAACCCAACCCGAATTAAACTAAAACGATATATATTTATACACAAAAATTAAACCCAAGTCCCAACCAGCCCAACCCAATTGAAACCCAACCTAGCCCAATCCAATTAACATATCAGTCCAAACTTCACTCTTCAATTCTGATTCAGAGACTTTCACCCTAGAATCAACATTCAAATCCACCATTTTCTTTGCCTAGAGGTGTCAATCCGAGTCAAGCGGGCCGGGTCTGCCCGTCTCCGATGAAGCCCGTTGACGGCCCGCATTTAAAAAATCCCGCGCCACGACGGGTTGCGGGCCGGGTCAACCCAGTCCACAAAAATTGAACACGAGCCCGGCCCACCCGTCGGCCCATCCGGGTCGAGCCCATGTGGGCCGCGGTTCGACCCGGTTCGGCTTGTATGAATAAAAAATTAATTTTGTTTGAAATTACTAAAAAAATTTAGTTACTTATTGTAATTCAAAAAAAAAAATGTTTACATATATAGCAAAAAATGTGTTAAATTATTAAATAAAAAATAAATAGCAATGATAAATTCACATTTTTTAATTTTTTAATTCAATTTCTATTTTTTATTTATATATTTAAAGACTAAAACATCACGAATTTGTCATATCTTTCACTTTAAACGGCTCTCTGCCATTTGTTTTT
The DNA here is from genome assembly GCA_023638005.1 of Forsythia suspensa. Taxonomy (NCBI): domain Eukaryota; kingdom Viridiplantae; phylum Streptophyta; class Magnoliopsida; order Lamiales; family Oleaceae; genus Forsythia; species Forsythia suspensa. The sequence continues at coordinate 36,547,012 of CM042666.1, forward strand.
TTATTTTTTTGAAATATCATTTTAAATATAAAAGTTTGAATTTTCTGTCCTTTTTTTTTAAAAATCAAAGCGGTTCACGGGCTGGCCCGCGGTTCGGCCTCTTTAGCTCGTGAACGGCCTGTGGTTCGACCTTCTCGGCCCGTGAACAGCTCGCTCGATTCACGGGTCGGCCCGCGGTTCGAGGTCGAGGCGGGTGGACTGATGCGGGTTCAACCGGCCCGCCCGTCTTGACACCTCTATCTTTGCCCATCATCGTTTCTTCATCTCTTTGTCTCAAGCGACTGTTGGTTGCTGTGACTCCGACGAAGCTCAAAGTCCCAATTCCAAGATCTATGGTTCATCGTTAGTTAATCTCTTTCTCAAGGTGACGCTGGTTGCTGCTTTTTTGACTAAGCTTCAAGCCCCAATTCCAAGTCCTAGGGTTCTCCATTTTCCTTTCCCTCCATCTTCGGTCGGTGTCTTCTCCGACGAATCAGGTAAATAGATTATCTCTAATGCTCGTTTCTATATATCTCCCTATTTTGTGTGAAATTTGAGCTGATAACATCTCTTTCTCAACTACAGAGTGCACGTACTGCCGACTGGCGACTGCTCTATTCTGGCATGTGACTTGCACCTGAGCCCTTAATGTTTGCTAGTTTTTGGTTTTAGCTGGAAAGTTTTACCTATTAGTCGATCCTAGAATGTTAGAACAGATGATAACTCCTGATTCTCATTTCCATTGTGATTAGTGAAGCATGTTTAATTGGTTTTCTTAGATTGTGACCAGTGAAGCATGTCTTTTATTTAGTAGAAAAATGGCAGATTTTTTATCTGTATACAAATGTGTATACTGATTGAGTTTCTGTCAAGAAGTATTGATCCAATCCATGTGAGGCATTTTGTTTTGATTAAATTTATTCAAAATGGAATTTAATTTTTTTTTATTTGAACACAAATATAAGTCTCAATCGCCTAACCCAAACCAAACTGACCCAATATTTGTCGGTTCGGTTTGGGTTAGTTTTACTCTCACAATTTGGGTTGGTTCGGTTTAGGACATGATCAAAACCGAAGTGGTTGGTTCGGTTTTGGGTTGGGCCCAAAACTGAACCAACCCAACCCAACCCATGCCCACCCCTAGTTCTCGCAATGACTATATATAGCAGGCGCAGGCGCATGCATAGGCACATGTACATGTTTCGGCCATGTAGGAATATCTTTTAAAAGGTTTCTAAGTCATTCCGCTTTTTCTCATACTTTATCTAAAGCATTAAACTCAGATTCTATAGTTGATCGAGCTATACATGTTTGTTTAGTAGATTTTCAAGATATAGCACCACTTTGTTTAGAAGATTTTCAAGATATTGCACCACCACCAAGAGTAAATACATAGGCACTAGTGGATTTAGATTCATCTGTATTTGATATCTAGTTGGCATCACTTTATCCTTCAACAACTAGAGGATATTTTTCATAATGTAATGAATACTCTTTAGTACATTTCAAGTAGCTCAACACTCTAAGTAATGCATCCCAATGTTCATTACTAGGATTATTTGTATATAGACTTAGCTTTACTTACCGAGTAAGCTATGTCTGGACTTGTACAATTTATTAAGTACATTAGGCTTCCAATTATCTTGGAGTATTCTAATTGATTTTTGCCATTTCCAGTATTCTTGTAAAGAATTACATGAGAAAGAAATGAATTACTAGTTTCTTTTATACTATATGTTTTAAATCTCTCAATCACTTTGTCTACATATTGAGTTTGTGACAAAGTCATAACAACATTAGATGTTCTAGATATTTTCATTCCTAGAATCACGTATGCTTCACCCTCATCTATCTTTTAAAATTATTGGCGAGTATTTTCTTTGTTTTGTTAATAACTTCCATATTAGTCCCTAATATGAGCATGTCATTTACATAAAGACAAACAAATATGTATGCTTCTCCAAATTTCTTTGAGTATACACATTTATCGTATTCATTTATGGTGAATCCATTCCTAATCATGATACTGTCAAACTTCTCATGCCATTGTTTAGGAGCTTGCTTCAATCCGTAATCCGTATAAGGATTTGATAAGTTTACAAACTTTATATTCTTGTCCTTTCACTTTGAAGCCTTAAGGTTTTTCCATATAAATTTCTTCGTTTAATTCACCATTTAATAATGCAGTATTAACATCCATTTGATGTATTTGCAGGTTATACAAGGTATCTATTGCAATTAAAACCCGGATAGAAGTAATTCTTGTTACCGACGAATAAGTGTCAAAGAAGTCAATCCCTTCTTTTTTACGATATCATTTATCAACAAGTCGATCCTTGTATTTATCTATTGAACCATTTGGTTTTAATTTTATCTTGAAAATCCATTTGCATCCTATTGGTTTGGTTCCATTTACCAAGTATTATTACTCATAATGGATCTGATCTCACTATTTATAGCTTCTTTCTAAAATAAGGATTCTAGGCTAGACATAGTCTCGTCAAATGTTTGAGGCTCATTCTCAATCATGAATGATATTATGTAGGAATTAATTGAATTTTATCATGTTGAATCGTTAAATATATTTAATGATGTGGGCTATTACAATTAATTTTGAGTGAATTGACAAAGTCTCTAATAAAAAATACGTAATTAGTGAATGAGTATGATGAATGAACACATTTATTCATAATTGATGAATATGTATGATGAATTGATGCATTTATTCAAGATTTAATCTAAACGATCATATCACATAAAAATATGAAATGGTGCGATCTAATGGCTCAGATTAATTAAACCAAATGGTGTACATATTCATGAAGAGGCACACATCCATTTAAAGAGATACTTCAAATTCTATAAAAAGAGACCCCTAAAGTCATTTTTTTTACACCAAATCAAGTCTGAATTATTGATTTATAAATTCTCACCAATCTTCAAAATTTCATTTACGTAATTTCTGTTCAAATTAGTTTTGTGCAACTTTCTTAAAGTTCATGTTTTTCATTCTATTCGAGAAGAGTACAATCAATATTTTGGTTCGACCGACAAGTTTGGTATAGTGCAATATCGATTTTGGATGAAGCGTTGTATCTTGGGAGATAGACATCCATTGATCATGTTAGCACTTTTGTACGAGATGAAATCTGTCTTAAGGAGATTTTCTATTGCATACCTCGCTTCATCTCGTTTCTACATTTATGTTTTCTATTTTTCTCTATTGTTCCCGTCAATTTTGACAACAATCTTAAGACAGAAGATGCCAAGACTGAGGAGTTTATTGTCGGCAAATTTTTGAATTTCAAGATGATTGATTCAAAGATGTTCACGAGTCAGGTTCAAGACATACATATTATCTTCCTTGATATTGAAATAGAAGACAAAAATAAATGTAAGATTTGGTTGAAACAAAATTTGCTAAAAAAAACCTTTTAATTTAATTGCAATGAGTAGTGAACCTTTATTTTGGTACATAGCAATTTTTGTGATTTAAAATGTGTTCAATCTCGAGGTGGTAAAAAGTATTTTATCACATTTATTGATGATCACAGTAGATATTATTATATATACTTGTTAAGTAGTAAAGATGAGGCATTAGATGCTTTTGTCACTTACAAAAATGAAGTTGAAAATCAACTTGAAAAGATGATCAAGGTATTGAGATCCGATAGAGGCTGTGAATATGATTCGTCAATGTTTGATGAATTATGTACTAAGTTTGGGATCATTCACCAAACAACTACTCCGTACACTCAGCAAATTGGAGTTCTGAGAGGAAAACAGAACTTTAAAAAACATGGTTAATGCTATGCTTATTAGTTATGGATTACCACAAAATTTGTGAGGGGAAGTCGTTTTAACCGCTAACTTTATTCTAAATAGGGTTCCATTCAAAAATATTGGTTCGATACCATATGAACTATGAAAAGGAAGAATGTCTTCCTACAAATACTTAAAAGTGTGGGGTGTTTAGCAAAAGTGGATGTTCCACCTAAAAGGATTAAATTAGGTCCTAAAATTATTGATTGCATTTTTATTGGATATGCAATTAATAGTAGTGCTTATAGATTTCTTATGCATAAATATGACATAAGTGACATTCATGTCAATACTATTTTGAGTCGAGAGATGTCAGTTTCTTTGAAAATTTGTTCCCTAGTAAAAGTGATATTTCGAGAATACTTAAAAGAGAACACATGATACTACTTTTGAAAGCAATAAAGAGTCTGAACCAATAAGGAGTAAAAGGGAAAAAGTTGCTAAGTCATTTGGTCCAAACTTTATATCATTCATGATTGAGAACGAGCCTCAAACGTTTAACGAGGCTATGTCTAGCCCATAATCCTTATTTTGGAAGGAAGCTATAAATAACGAGATCGAATCCATTATGATTACTTGGCAATTGGTTGATCTTCCCAATGGAACCAACCCAATAGGATCTAAATAGATTTTCAAAAGAAAATTAAAACCCGACAGTACAAGGCTCGACTTGTTGCCAAATGATATCGTAAAAAAGAATGGATTGACTTATTTGACCTTATTCGCATGTAACAAGAATTACTTATATCCAGTTTTTAATTGCAATAGCTGCCTTGTATAACCTACACATATATCAAATAGATGTTAAAAACTGCATTATTAAATGATGAATTAAACGAGGAAGTTTATAGAACAACCAGAAGGCTTCAAAGTGAAACGACAAGAGCATAAAGTTTGTAAACTTATCAAATCCTCATATGGATTGAAGCAACTCCTAAAAATGGCATAAGAAGTTTGACAGGGTCATGATTAGGAATGATGTATATAGATCGCACAATTTAGATCGCCAGGAATGATGTAAACTTATCAAGTCCTCATACGCCTTTAGATCGCACAATTTCATATTTTTATGTGATTTGATGGTTCAGATAAAATCTTGAATGAATGCGTCAATTTATCATACCCATTCATCAATTACGTTCTTTTTATTGGAGAATTTCTTAATTCACCTAAAATTAATTGTAATGACCCACATCATTAAATATATTTAATGATTCAACTCGATAAAATTTAATTAATTCAAATAATATTTAAGAAAATTATCTAACTGAGGTGTTTAAGCAACTGTAAAATAGTAAAGAAGTTAGCATACCATAGGAAAACTCAAAATAATTGAAACAAAATATATAAGGTTTGTTATATTACAAAAAAGGGGGTTAATTACACTCAAAGTCCTCATTCTTTCAGATTTGTAATAATATCATCACAATTCAATTTTATTCACAGATATTGTCCCCATTCTTTCATTAATTCGCACAGATGGATTCCGAATAATTTTTTTTTCACAATTTTACCAATGACTTAAATAAATTAAAATTACTGGAAAAAGAAAATATAATAAAAATTGCAATTTGAGACCCTAACCTTTTCAAACGTAAAAATAAATCCAAAACTTTTTATTTTTATTTTTTTTTTACAAATTTTCACTTAAAATAATAAAAATGTATCATCAAGTCTCAAATCTTCTAATTATGTTCACCGAAAGGACCTTTGGAGTTTGATCAAATTTCGTCCAGATGTCCTTTAATTGATAAAAAATCAAGCTCATAACTTAAATTTGCACAACCGGGAGGGATTTATCCTCCCTCGGTTGCCGCCGGCCCAAACCCATGGTTAGGGTCGACAAACAGGCGGGAAACCCCCTCTCCTTTTGTTCTTGTAGGGATATGAGTGGGGAAGAAGACCCCTATTGGTTTTATTATTTATTTTTCTTTTGAATTTTAAAAATAAAAGGTCTATAATTTTTTACGCTTTTAAAAAAGTTAGAATACAAAATTTTTTCATTTTATTTTATTTTTAATTTGTTTAAGTCATGACAAAATTGTCAAAAAATCATTTGTAGACTATCTGTGCGAATTAATGAAAGAATGAAGACGATATCTACGAATAAAATTGAGCGAGAATGATGTTGTTACAAAGCTAAAAAAATAGGGACAATGAGTATAATTAACTCTTAAAAAAATGAGGTTTACCTCAATGATAGTTCAGTTTTAAGATTAGAAAAGTTTTGAGGAATTGATATTAGATGTTTTTTTCCCTTTTGATTTGGACAAAGATATTAATTAGTACAATTTGTGTTTTGATATAACTACTAGTTGTAGGACGTGCGATGCACGTAAGGTGGTTCGTAGGATACTTATGTTATTGTATTTTAATTTGTAATCTATACAGATATAAAATAGTTCGAGTATAATTTACAGCAAATGATTTAAGAAAATTAGCACTCAACAAATATAAGATGGATAATCAAAAGACACACTTCTTAAATATAAATATAACAAGCAAACAATTATTTTAACAAACCACAATCATGCCCGGACTTTATATGAGGCCTAAAGGCGGTTGCCTGCCTCAGTCCAAAATATTTGGGGGCCCTAGATCTAAAAAATTGTGTTTAAGTTTTTTTTTTTTTTTTTAAGGATTAGCTAGAGTAGTCCAAACCCACATCTAATTAAAAAGTTAGCCTAATTAAAATCTCGTCTTTTCCAAATTTGAAAGTTGAAACGTATAATCTCGACTCGATTTCAAAGTTTAGATCACCTATCTCCATCTCCAGTCCGGAAAAAACCCACTCTATAGTCTACGTTAAGTCGCCATAGTTGTTTTATTGCATTTTCTACGAGAATTGTAAACGATAATTCTCTTTTAACAATTCTAATTCATTTTAGATGATTTATATATTTCACGAGTTAAACTTTTATATTTTTTTTTTGTGATGATTGAATCAATTGAATTAATTAAAATGAAGTTGATGTTGTCATTTTTTGTTGACATCAGATTTTGCATCACTGAAATTTGTTCCTCATATATGTCTATGCTAATAATCTTCTTGCAAAATGGGTTGTGATAAAAAAAGAAATTATGGACTTTCTTTATTGTTGAATATTACATTTTGTTTGCTGTTTCATTGTTGAATTTTGAGTTTATAGATTTAGTTTTGGAAAACTCTTACGAAAAAAAGAATTTGAATGCACACTACAATTTAAGGGTCCAGTTTTTCAAATTCGACTCAGGCCTGAAAAACATGAAGTCCGGCCCTGACCACAATTTACAACCTAGAAGAATATGTGGTTGATTACATGACTGTTTTCAAATTGTTTACCAAGCAAAATAGTAGAAGTTGAAAAATATTAAGCATATGTTTGGTAGTGCTCAATTTATTTTTTAAGTGCTTATATTATAAGTTGTGAGTGAATATGTGGATAAAAAGTGAGTTATAAATTGTGGGTCCTAATTTTTTGAATAGAAATCATCATAAAAAACAAAGATAAGATGTACTAATTAATAGGTTGATGATAAAAAATATGATAACAAATAGTTAGGGACATAAATGTGAAATTTAGATATTGTTGAGGACTTTAATGTGCATTAAAATGGACAAATATTTTGTCAAACTTTTGTATTTGTTATTTATTTTGTTTATTTAAAAATATGATAGACAAAAAAAATATTTTTAGGCCCCCTTAATTAATTTTTTGAACATAAATCATCATCAAAGACAAAGATAAGATGTACTAATTAATAGGTTGATGATAAAAAATGTGATAACAAATAGTTAGGGACATAAATGTGAAAATTAGATATTGTTGAGGATTTTTATGTGCATTAAAATGAAGGACAAATATTTTGTCAAACTTTTGTATTTGTTATTTATTTTGTTTATTTAAAAATATGATAGACAAAAAAAATATTTTTACGCCCCCTTAATTAATTTTTTGAATAGAAATCATCATCAAAGACAAAGATAAGATGTACTAATTAATAGGTTGATTATAAAAAATGCGATAACAAATAGCTAGGGTGTGAAAATTAGATATTGTTGAGGACTTTTATTACAATTATAAAATGTGGTGTAATTAAAAAAAGTGTGGTTTAAATATAATTACTCAAACAAAAAAGGAAAAAAAAAATGGTAAAAAAATAGAAGACAGCCACTTCTCAAGCTGACATGTGTCAATATGAAGAGTAAAAATTATAAAAAATATGAGAGAAAAAAATATTTTTACGTCCCTTTAATTATTTTTTGAACAGAAATCATCATTAAATACAAAGATAAGATGTACTAATTAATAGGTTGATGATAAAAAATGTGATAATAAATAGTTAGGGACATAAATGTGAAAATTAGATATTGTTGAGAACTTTTATTACAATTATAAAATGTGGTGTGGTTAAATTTTTTTTTTTACGCCTCTTTAATTAATTTTTTGAATAGAAATCATCATCAAAGACAAAGATTGAAAATCACTGGTGTTGTCATATGATGTCCATGACAATAATTTGCACTTGAATATGCAACCTATATGTGAGTTGACCATTGAAATCTTCAACTGCTGCAAAAATATCAAAATATTTCTGGTTGATGCTTTTGTTCTCTCAATTTTTGCCCATTTAGATTTTTGTCCAATGGGATTGGAGGAGGAAAAGTGAAAAAAAGTGAATCACATTTTCCTCCTCCAATCCCATTTGTACAAGTATCCAAATGGACAGAATAAACTCTCCACTTGGTGGAGGAGAACAACTCTAGTTGAATAGATTGAATTCATTATTTTATCTAAGGGTGTGTTTGATTCACAAATTTTCCATGGAAAATGTCACTTCCATAGAAAATTTTGTCAAATCAATGGCTTTTATTTTCCCACTTTCTTGTTTGATTGGCACATGGAAAATGGAAAAGATTTTCAAGGAACAAATTTTATGCACACATTTTGGCCACTTTCTTGGAAAAAAAGGTGAATCACATTTTACATGGAAAATATTTTCATTTTCCATGGAAAGCTATCAACACACCCTAATATTTTATGATAAGGGTGTGTTTGATAGCTTTCCATGGAAAATGCAAATATTTTCCATGTAAGTTGGAAAAGAAATTCCACCAAATGAAATAAACTCTAGTTGAATAGATTTCCATGCGTGCATTCATTATTTGACAAGATTTTCCATCTAATATTTTATGATAATTGTTTTTAAGTTTAGCCTGGAAAATAAACGTAAAAGACTAAGCAATCGGGATCAAAATGAACATTTAGCTCTTGTTTGGTTCTGATTAAAAAGTTACTAAAAAGTACAGGTCAAAGTCAACAATTAATTTTAACAGTACAACACAGATCCACAAGTACCCTTATAAAAATCTTCAATCTAACCAAATAAAGAGTGATGCCAATTTCAGAGGATTAAACTCTTGTAAAAAGTTGTGGATTTTATGAAGTATTTGATTAAAATTAATTGTTGATTTTGATTTTATCTTTTTATCAAAATTAGAATTGAAAAACAAACAAGCTATTATGGAAATACAATTTAAAAATTAGAGCATATTCGCTGCCATTTTTTCCAACTCAAAAACCTATTTTACAATAAATGCTTCTGGGTCATGGCAAACAATCAGCATCAAGTGGAAAAGTTTACACATTTTCCACTTATACACGTTTTTGACCAAAAGACTAGCGAATATGCACTAAATTTGACTTTGTCAGGTCTTTTTCTATCATTCACGTACTGTTTGGCTGAGCTCACAACGTTGTACTCAGTAAAAAATAGTGACTTCTAAGCGTTGAATAGTTCATTTAATGGTGGCCAACTACTGTTTCTTGCCTATATATAATCCAGAGAATGAGAATCATATCGAGTCATTTAGCTTAATGTTAAAGACAAACATGCTTCTGCATTGTGTTTCATTCCTTGTGTTGTGGCTTCCGTTGTTATTAGCCGCTTCTGATACTGTCAACAGAACCAGAACCCCCACAACCATCACAAAAGGATCCAAAATCACGAAGCCTGGCTGCCAAAGAAAATGTGGAAATCTAACTGTTCCATACCCTTTTGGCATTGGCTTAGGATCAGGTTGTTCTATTGATCCATGGTTTGACATCAACTGCAATACTTCTTTCAATCCACCCAAGCCCTTTAGCACTAGTGGGAATCTCGAGGTTATAGATATATCAGATTCTCATATGCGAATCAAGAATTGGGTGGCCACTAGTTGCTATAACCAACTTGGCAACTGGACCAGGGGAAACCCTGTGTCAATCAGTTTAGCGCAATATTTTAGCTTTTCTGATATGAATAAGTTCACCGTAGTTGGATGCGATGACCTCGCTTTGATATCTGGACAAGAAGGGCGTAACTTCACGAGTGGATGTGTTTCCCTTTGTTCTGAAAAGGATGATCTTCTTGACGGGTACTGTTCGGGGATTGGTTGCTGTCAAACCTCCATACCTGAGGGCCTGCAGAAATTTTCTGTTGACTTAGGAAGCCTTGATAATCACACTGGGGTCTGGTCCTTTGATCCTTGTGGTTATGCCTTTCTTGGTGAGGAGGATAGCTTTATATTTCGGACGTCTGACCTTTCTGATTTGACATTAGAAAACAGAACCATAGAAAATGTCCCAATAGTCTTGGACTGGGTGATTGGGACTCAAAATTGCACTGAATCTCAGAAATCCAATGATTTTGCATGTCACCAGAATAGTAAATGCATTGATTCTGATAATGGTCTTAGAGGATACCGCTGCGGCTGTTTTGATGGATACGAGGGCAATCCATATCTTGATCCAGGCTGCAAAGGTTAGTATGTGTTTGGGAATTGAGACCAATTTTTTTATTGCACACAAAATCTTTGTTTAGAGAAATATAACAAAATAGAAAAATATAAAAGATAAGAGAAAAATTTACGGACTGTCAAAGCTTTCACTATATGAAAAATTGTTACAATCATATAGATTTCACTCACACAAATTCTCCATGTATCTTAAGAAAAATAATATCCTAAACGTTACCACACCCACCAATTTCTACTCTTTGTACAATCCACAAAGAGAACAAGAAAAACAACTAGGATGCTAGGCTTACAATTTTTCTCTCATAAAACCTTCTAAGTCACGCCTACAAAAGAAAATAAACCACGTTAATTTATAGTTAACGAATGACCTAATTTTCTTACAAGTTTAAACTGCCAAGGAATCCAAGATTTGGAAACATGTTCAATTTTAGTTGACCTAGATGCCTTCCAAGTTTCGACTACTAAAGTGTCCAAGATTAGGAAACTTGTAATTTTAATCGACATAGAAGTCTTCCCTTTCAACAATTGGTGCATTTTTTGATTTTGACAAATTTTGAGAAAATATCCCAACAGTATTCTGCTGGCTGTAGACCATGAAATTTATCAGCTCACTTTTCAGACTCTAATGAGATATATACCCTTGTTTGTCTGCCAGATATAAACGAATGCGACAATAATCCTTGTGATCTACAAGGAATTTGCACTAATACTCCTGGAAGTTATAACTGTTCTTGCCCGCATGGATACCTTGGCGATGGCAGAAAAGATGGCCGTGGCTGCAATGCACAGAATTCACAGTTCCCAGTGATCAAGTTGTCTTTAGGTACTTTGGCTTAATAAGGTTTTATATCTCTCTGTGACTTTACTGGCAAGGATGAGAAAATCTGTATACCAACAAAAAGTGTAGTGCAGTACACCAATATACAGAAGAAAAAGTCCAAAAACAGAACAAAACTGAGCAACAGAAAGAAAGATGTCTGAATTTGTAGACCATAACTAATCTTTGAATTGCACTCATCGTTGTTTAAAAATGAAAACGCGTAGAAACAATTCTCTACCCTTGTTCCTACTGCAGACAGTTTTACATCAATCTACATTTTATCATACACTGAAGGGCCTATGTTTTGTTTTTTCGAAAATCTGATATTTATCATTATTCTGGAATTAGTGAAAATACTGGTAAACCAAATCATGTCCAGGTTTAATGCCTTGGTAAAAACCTTGGTAAAAACTGGTGATCATCATTTTGATTTACAGATTAGTCTAATTGAGCATGAGTTGCTAAGTAGTCAATATCTGTGTTGAAATAAAACTTTTCAGGTCTTGGTTTTGGCTTCTTGGCCTTGATAATCGGAATTTCTTGGTTATACTTTAGCATTCAGAAAAGGAAGATTATTAAACTGAGAGAGAAATTCTTCCAGAGAAATGGCGGTTTGCTATTGAAGCAGCAACTTTCTTCAAATGAAGGTAGCATGGAATCAGCTAAAGTTTTTTCTGCAGAAGAACTAGAGAAGGCCACCAACAACTATGCAGAAAATCGTATCCTTGGTAGTGGTGGTTATGGTACAGTTTATAAAGGAATTCTGAGTGATCACCGTATAGTTGCAATAAAAAAGTCGAGGGTAATGGATCAGAGCCAAATCGGACTATTTATCAACGAAGTAATTATCTTGACTCAAGTTAATCACCGAAATGTGGTGAAGCTCTTGGGATGTTGTTTGGAGACAGAAGTTCCTTTGTTGGTATATGAATATGTCTCTAACGATACACTCTTTTACCATATCCATAACTGTGGGGGAATGCCTTGGTTTTCTTGGGAAAATCGTTTGAGAATTGCTGCAGAGTCTGCTGGTGCATTAGCTTATCTTCATTCTGCAGCAGCAATGCCAATTATTCATAGAGATGTCAAATCTCCCAATATATTGTTAGATGAACACTATACTGCAAAGATATCGGATTTTGGAGCTTCAAGATTGGTGCCTATAGATCAAACACAAGTGACTACACTAGTCCAAGGAACCTTAGGTTATCTAGATCCCGAGTACTTCCATACAAGCCAATTGACAGAGAAAAGTGATGTTTATAGTTTTGGAGTGGTTCTAGCAGAGCTCATGACAGGAAGGAAACCACTTTCTAGTGAAAAAACTGAAGAGGAAAGAAATCTGTCGACATATTTTATTGTATCCGTGAAGGAAAATCGTCTATTCAAAATTCTCGACCCAAGAGTTCTGAGGGAAGGGAGTTTAGAGCAACTTGATGCAGTGGCTGAGCTTGTGAAAAGATGCGTCAAGTTAAATGGTGAAGAAAGGCCAACAATGAAAGAAGTGGCAATGGAATTAGAAAGGTTGAGAAAGTATACTGTTCATCCATGGAGTCAACAAGAAAATGAGGGTGTGGACTTAACTAGTGAGCAATCTGACCTATATGAAGTGTCCATAACTCCTGATTTTATTACAGGGGAGTATTCTGGACAATATTTGTTGGAAAGCCACAAGATACATGCGATCAACACTCCTCGCTAATTGGTGGAAAGTTTCTAAACTTCGACGATAAGAAGGTCCTCTGATGCTGTCTTTTCTTTTCGAACGTTTGCTTGTGTCATTTAGTGTTTGAATGTGTGCAAAATAAATTATGTTCTGTTTATGAACTGCCTCTTCCTTAAAAGGAATTTTTTTTACATCAATCTGTAAACTATTTGATAGTTTCATCTGATTATTCTTAGGCAGGTTAACCATCAAAATGAGAGATTATATACTTATCTAGGATCCAGCAGCTGCTAGTGCACATGCAACAAGCATTGCAAGTGTCCGAATTTATAATTTGGTTATAAAGTATGGCACTTCATTTAATAATTGTCTAACGAAAACAAAAATAGTGCACTAAGTAATATGCTATAATTTTACGTCATTTAGAAGAAGTTCCATCTATGAGAATTTTCTTATGTATGATCTCAAAACAAAGTTGAATTCATGTACGATTTTGAAATAATGGGTACAGTTTATTAACCATTTGCGTAATTGACCCCGCCAACTATTCACCACGCCACAGCCACGTGGATTGTTCCGTTAGTTGTGACTAACGGCAGTTAATTTATGTATGAACAAAAAACAAATTCGTGAATTTATGGATGATTTTGAAACAAAATTGAATTTATGTATGATTTTTAAACAAAGAATAACTGCTCACGTAAATTAACCTTTATATTAAAGACTACTCTACTAATTAATGCTTTTGTTGTGCGAAATTATTTTTAAGTATAAAATTTTTGATATTGCAAGTAAAGTGGATTGTCTGAATGTACACCACGTTAGTTTTCCAGCATTGAGATCCGAACATTCTAATGAGGGGTGTGTTGCATGCACCTAGGGATGGCAATCGCCCGCCTCAGCCCGCCTCCCCCCCCCCCGTATAATCGGGTATTTGGGGCGGGTACAGGGCGGGGATAATTGTCCCAAGTCGGGTTCGGGGTGGGTTCGGGGCGGAGCTACTCCGCCCAGGACCTGCCCCGAATTTTTTTTTTTTTTAATTTTTAAAATTTTAAAAAATATTTTGATGAAATGGGTGTTGAAGGAGTCGAACCCGGGTTGTGAAAATTGATTTACAATTCCTAACCACTACACCAAGATTTATTGATTTGTATTTTTTCAAATTGTTTAATAAACATATTATACACAATTTATTTTTTAAATTCTAACCATACCATTTAGAATTAACTTTAATTCCCCATCTCATAATTCATAATTTCATATATTGCCCTCAATGAAAATCATGTTTACAAAAAAAAAAATTAAACGGGCGAAGAAGCGGCCGCCCTCCCCCCCTGTGCCATCCCTGATGCACCCTAGGTTGCACACAAACGAAAGCGAAAAGTGCTAACACCATATATATTTTTCTTTTTTGTTTGGCAAATCATGTTTTTAAAAAAAAATTTCTCTTTTTTTGGTTTCGTTTACATTTTCATTTTCTTCTTTCTTTCTTTCTTTTTTTTTTAATTCAAAAATAAGGATATAATGATCTTCTCAACAAAAAAAATGACTTTTTTAAGGGTCAAATGAATAGAAACCGTCCACTAACTACGGAATTGAAAAAGTTGAATAATAAGTTCATTTAGCTTGAAAGTTGGGGATCTATTTGCTCTATTTTGCACAGAATGGAGACCACAATTATAATTTTTTCAAAATTAAGTTATATATCATAATTTTATTTAAATTTGTTGTTGTGTGATTTTAATCCCTGCAAGTGGACGGATTATTAACAAGTAATAAAGTGATGTGCAGAATGTCGAACCCACGATGACTAGCTACCAATTAATATATTAATTTATAATTCGAGTTTTAACAAAGTAAAGAACACAGACTCGTTTTGATTTTTATTCTAAAATTATTCTAAGTATCTAAATTATATTAATATGGGTTACTATTCAAAAGCCATGACCCTCAAGAACAAATACGGCGTCGTTTTGAATTCTTTATTTCCCCTTTTTTACTTTTTGTCACTTCACTTTCTCTCTCTTCACGTGCTCTCTCTCATCCGTATTTTACTTTCTCTCTTGTCTTCACTTTCTCTCTCTCTTCACTTGTTTCTCTCTCTTCCACCAGTGTCTCTCCCCAAATTCACCGTCTCTTCTCTCTCTCTCAACTCTTTCATTTGTTTAATTTGAAGCGATTTTCTTCTCCCAAAACATCTCAATGTAATGAAGGAGTAATTCTTAAAGGTTTTGTTGATGTTGACTTTGTTGGTGATAATAGAAAATCAACCACTGCTTGTGTTTTTACATTGTGTGGTACTTGTATAAGTTGGAAGTCACAACTCCAACCAATTATTGCCTTGTCCACCACTGAATCTGGGTATGTTGCAGCAACTGAGGCAATTAAGGAAAGTCTATGGTTAAAGGGATTGCTATTTGAAATAAATGTGGTTTCTAATCCTGTTGTAGTTTATTCTGATAGTCAAAAGTGCTATACATTTGTATAAGAATCCTATTTTTCATGAACGTACAAAGCACATTGATGTTAAATTTTATTTCATTAGAGGTGTTATTTCTAAAGAATTAATGTATCTTGAAAAGATATCATCCTATTTTAGTCCATCAGATATGGATACAAAGGTACTGTCTCTAAACAAGTTTCATTCCTATTTAAAATTGCTAAACATTGATGCTGCTTAGTTTTATCAATGTGTAGGTGTATGCCTTGATGGAGACTCAGTTACAGATTGAAGCAGATGATGTTTGGCTCTCTCTGATTTCTATTGACATCAAGGTAGAGATTTTGTTGGGCTAAGTATTGATGCCAAGCAGAATTTCAGGGCTATGATGATAATGGGTTCAGGCCCAAAAACCATAAGTGGTGATCCATTGCTTGATAAATTATGGGGATTTTTTCATAAATGAGCTACATTTTGAAAATAATTCCAAAAAGCTTTTTCTATTGCAGAAATTCCAGAAATACTATTTTTTAAATATATTTATTCTATTTTCATATATTAATTACCAGCCATAATTACCAGCTGTAACGGTAAGCTAAAAAGGGGATTTTCTGTTTTTTCTATTAAACTAGATATCCCAATTGATTCTTTGTCCAAATAGATAACAAAAATTTGCAGAAAATCAGGCAAACATCCGTGAATAACATCATTCGGTGAAGAAGATCCGTCCGCGAAGAACATCAGTCTATGAAAAACTTTCATCCGTGAAGAAGATGCGGTGAAGAAAATCAGAATGTGAAGAACATAACATTTTTTTTATCAAAATAATTACATAATGTTAATTATTGTAACTTGTTCATCAATCCAAATATATGTAATATGATTTTGAATAAATGTGATTATATGTAGCAGTCCAAAAAAAATTCTTTATTTGAATACATATGTTACAAAAAAATTTCGAAATTCATGATATTTTATGTTTATGTTACAGCGAGAATATTTGCACATGTTACATTATATTTCATTTATGATCTTGTAACATTTGGAAGTTTCTGATTTGCGGAGACGTCTATTACATTTAGAACATTTGTATATGTTACAATCGCGCATGTTACATTTCCGTATGTTACGTTTGTGTGTGTTGCACTTACATATGTTACATTTAGATGTTGGTAACATATTATTTTACGTTATCATCACTCTAAAACAAATGTTACAAAAAAATATAAGAATTTATGATATTTTGTACTTATATTACAGTAAGAACATTTGCATGTATTATATTATATTTCTGTTATGATCTTGTAACATTTGAAAGTTTATGGTTTGCGTAGATGTTTATTACATTTAGAACATCTGCGTATGTTACATTTCAGTATAATACATATTAAAACTCGTGATTTTATCAGTTGTAACATATGTAACATCAGTGGTAGAGAATACCAATATATGTAAACATGTACTGGGTAAAATAACATTATATCATCTCAGAATATATTCAAATGATACGAAATGTCGTTTAACAACATATGTATCAAACAATGATACACTATAGCATTTGTAACATCTATATTAAAAAGAATATGTTATAAATGTTACAACCGCAAAACCAACTATAAACTTCAACAAATTTCGTATTTACATACATATGGACTCTAAAACAAATTGACACATTGTAACATCAGAATGTAACAGTGATAACAAATTTAACTTGTGATTTAATAATATAACCCAATCTCTAACATAACTTAATCTGTAACATATTAATTACTACAAAATATCAATTGTAACATATGTATCAGATATTGATTCACAACATCATTCTTAACATATGTATCAAACATTCATACACAATATTATTTATAACAATAACATCAAACATTGATATTAAGAGAATCTTTACGACCAAAACCAAATCTAAACTTCAACAAATTTCTATTAATATATACAATGTACTATAACAGACCTATAAATACATATTATATAATAAAAAATATTTCATACAGATTTTTCCCTCGCCTAATTGATTTTAGATTGTCCTTCATTTTCGTTGTCTCTTTTGTTTTGGAATCTTTAGTGGGTGTAGAGAAGTTATTCGTCGAAGACTGTAAACATTGGACTCCGGTTTATTTTCTCCACTAAGCGATGCTCCTTTTGCCTTCTCAATTTGCGGCTTGGAAGTCTCCATTGTTCAAAAGAGATGAAAAATATTGAAAAATGAACTACGATTTAGGACTTTCGATTGAAGATTTGCATAGATTTTGAAAAAAATTTGCACAGGTTTGATAATGGGGATGTTTCACGGTTGGGGTATTTTCACTGTAGAAAGTGCATAAATCCAAGAATGTTAATTTGATAATATGTAATTTATGGTTTTAAAACTATTTTTCATCCATTATTAATTGAATATTAAAATAATTAATTTATTTTTAAGAATGTAGTATTTTTGAAATAAGCTAAGTTATTAAATTTAGAATTATTTTAGTATTACTAAGTAGTTGGTGTAATATCCACTAAATTATATCCATTGAACAAGTGACCAAATTCAGTGACCCAGCCCAAAAGTTTTGATCTGCCTTTGAGATGGCTCTGACAGTTGGATTGATTCTTGATCAATGGACGGCAGGTGGGATATTTAAAGGTCTATCATGTTGCCTTAATTGAGATAGAGATCATTTCCGCAGCCTTGAGAGAAAGAGAGAGTGATTTTGTTTCTGGTGCGATTCCTTTCATCTCCTTCTCTGATATTCTCTAAAAGCTCTGGTTTAAGAGAAACTTCTACTTCTTCTTTTCTTTTCCGGTAAAGGCTTCTTAGTGAATAGAAGAGAGTAGTGTGTGTTGGTCTCTGGTTTTTCTGGTACTCTGAGTTTACTGTAGCAACTTAGTCATTCACATCGATTTGTTGGGTCTAGGCTTCCTATTTTGGTTCTGGTTCTTGATTAGAAACAGAAGGGTACAATGTTTCTGAGCCCTAAATGATTTGTTTCCACTTTGATGTTTACAGTTTAGAACGGGTTATACTTTGTGATGTAAAAGATCTTTATGGTTTACTAGTGTAAATTTCCCAAAATAAAACTACATATAAAGTAAAAAACAAGGGTAGAAGCCATACGAATTAAATTTTTTTAGAGAGTGAAATTTACTGGATGCAATTGTTGACGTCCGAACCTGCACTCACCACGTGCCAACAGATCTCCAGCCACCTCCTCCGCCACCAGATGTGTTACCCAGACACTAGGACGACCGTTAGGCACCAAGATCTCCGGAGAAAAAAAGGGTCCGCGATCGTTGGCACTCCGACGATCAAGTCAACCGCCGGTATATGGGAGATACACGGAGGCGGGAACAAAAAGGGGGTGTGGGAGAGACAAGCGAAGCGATATTTGAGCGAGAGTTTGGGGTGGGATTCTTAAGCATAAAAATGCGTCTCGAAAATTGCGTACTAAAGAATGCGCACTCGTAAGTGCGTGCACTGGAATAAACCCGAATCGATATTTATAGGGGAGAATCCTAATTGATTTAGGGAAGCAATCAATTAGAATTCTATTGATTCTCTTTCCTTATCGATAAGGTAGGTTCCAATCTCGCCGTGATCTTCCAAGATTACATCCCAATCTCTCTCAATCTCTAAGATTGTGTTGTTGA
This sequence comes from Forsythia suspensa, assembly GCA_023638005.1. Lineage (NCBI taxonomy): Eukaryota > Viridiplantae > Streptophyta > Magnoliopsida > Lamiales > Oleaceae > Forsythia > Forsythia suspensa. The sequence goes on from CM042666.1 coordinate 36,566,162, forward strand.
TTTTATTAGATTGGGATATAGTTTCCTTTTGACAATCAAATACAATCTTTCCCGAGATATCCTTTTAGCCAGTATGGACCATAATAAATACTGGCCCAAGCGAGGCTCTCTCGATTGGCCATGAGTGTCGAAGCCCTTCATGGGCCTCGCAATACTCGATTCGTGAATGCTAAGATGTTCGATGGGCCTTCGAGGCCTTCGTCCGGGCCAATGGAACCTTTATGAATCTAGAAGGCCTTCACCGGGCCTATAAGGCTTTAGCGAGGCCTAGATGAGACTTTACTAGAACTTTCTTGGACGTGAGACTTTACCAAAATCGGTGGTAACAAGAGGTCCCCCAAGTCCAAGCCTATTATTTATATCGGTGCGAGGACTTTAAGAGGAAGCATTAAATGAGGACGAAGGCCTTTAGAAAGCGAACCTCCAATGGAATCCGTGAAATCACATCTCCAATCATATTTCTTCATAGGAGGCATTTTGAACCCTGCGGAGAGTTCTCTAGCCTTCAACTATTTGGAGAATGGGAGATCATCGTCGTCATTAAGGTCGCACAACCGTTCTGGTCTTTCATCCGTAGTCCTAGAGTCCCTTCTCTTCTCTCAGTGGTCATCGCTGGGCTCGCTACGCTGGCTACTCAACGATTGAGGTCGAGCCACAGACGACCTAGACTCCAACCTGTCGAATACGTTGGCGGAGGTGACCAGCTTCCCTACTCCCGAGGTACGAGGTTTCTCTTGGTCCTGGGATTTTTCCCATTGAGGATTGGCGAATCATCTTGAGACCGACGGCTTTCGATAGAGCCGGGACCTCGAAGGGCTTTCTTGCCGGCACAGCCACGCCGGGTCCATGTTGAAGAGATTGATTCTCCAACAGCTCAAGCGCCACCTTCATCCGGGTCGTTGTCCAACTTCAGCGCTTCTATCGTTGTCTTCTTCTCTAGCAGTGGGTTGCATTCTCGAAGTCTCGACCGCTTTTCCGTCGCAAGTCGGTATGATGGGACTTTACTTCTTCTTCCACGGAGTTTTCTATTGCCATGCTCTTTCGGGTAGAAAACACGCTTTTACCACAAGTTGTTGGTCGTGTAAGGTTTTCGGTTCCCACAGACGGCGCCAATCTATCGACGTCTCGAACTGCACTCACCACGCGTGCCAACAGATCTCCGATCCACTCCTCCGCCACCAGTATGTTACACAGTACACTAGACGACCGTTAGACACCAAGATCTCCGGAGAAAAGGGTCCGACGATCGTTGGCACTCCGACGATCAAGTCAACTCACCAGATATGGGAGATACACGGGGCGGGAACAAAAAGAGGTGTGGGAGACAAGCGCATGCAGATTTGAGCGAGAGTTTGGGGTGGGATTCTTAAGCATAAAAAGTGCGTCTCAAAAATTGCGCACTAAAGAATGCGTACTGTCAAGTGCGTACTTGGAATAAACCCGAATATGATATTTATAGGGGAGAATCCTAATTGATTCGTGGAAGCAATCAATTAGAATTCTATTGGGATTCTCTTTCCTTATCGATAAGGTAGGTTCCAATCTCGCCGTGATCTTCCGAGATTGCATCCCAATATCTCTCAATCTCTAAGATTGTGTTGCTGATTTTATTAGATTGGGATATAGTTTTCTTTTGACAATCAAATACAATCTTTCCGAGATATCCTTTTAGTCATGCGGACCATAATAAATCTGAAGCCGGGCGAGGCTCTCGGATTGGCCATGAGTGTCGAAGCCCTTCATGGGCCTCGCAATACTCGATTCAGAATACTAAGATGTTCGATGGGCCTTGAGGCCTTCGTCGGGCCAATGGAACCTTTATGAATCTGAAGGCCTTGTTGGGCCTATAAGGCTTTAGCGAGGCCTAGATGAGACTTTTTACTAGAACTTTGTCGACGTGGAGGCTTTACCAAAATCGGGTGGTAACAACAATATTTAAAAAATTTATCTAACTAAGACACTCAAGTGACTCGAAAAAACAATAAAGAAGTTAGCATACCACAGCGATTTAAATCCGCAAGTGGACGAGATCGTTGACAAGTAATAAAGTGATGAATGAAGTGTCGAACCCACGAGGACTACATATCAATTTAACCTATTAATTTATAACCTAAATTCTAACAATATGAAAACACAGATTCAAATTGGTTTTTGTGATTCTATACTATTTTAATTTAAAACTAAATTATCAAATAATTAACTTTAAAATAGTGAGAATGAATTCAATATCTACTAACACTAAGATTTGCGAATCCACCAACACTTTCCTTAATCAAATATCCGTTTAACCGTTTTAGCTTATAATTACCATAGATTGAAAATCGGCGTTCCTAAATTAATCAAAAGCCTCTCTCGATGGTCAATCAATTCTATATGTTATGCGAACCTAATTATCTCTAATTAAACTTCGAACATAAGCACGTGCATTAAAATCTCAAGAACACCTAAATGGATTTCATAAAGCATAATAGTAATTTCTATCTATTATTGGACCCTATGTTATTCAATACCACGTGCTTAATCTATATTGAATCTCTCGACTTCAATATAAATCACAATATATTCTAATGGTGATCGTGCATTAAAATAATAGAAAACCGCGCATAAAGAATAATCAATCCAAAAGCAATTAATTACTAAAACGGAAAACTTCTAATTAATTAAAAATCATGAGGTTTCATCGTTCATCCTAGAAAAGTATTAAGTTAGCCATTATGATTTCGCCAATTATGACAATAATTGACTTCATCATGATCCGCCGAAAGAAAAAGAAGAAGAAATAATTAGAACTCGTGACTGGATGAAGAATCTTCAATCCGTGCCTTGATCTTCGATTCTCCTCTTGTATCTTGTTCCCAAACTTCGCCTCCCTTCTTCCGCTATTATCTCGCCTTTATTTATAATGTTATCCAACCCTCTCGACGTGTGTTTAAGTTGTTGTTTTATCTTGGAGTTGTAGAGTTCTAATCCCATCGAAAACCGCCAAAGTGGTGCCCATTATGCCCTTGCGATCGTATGGTGTATTTTCCTGCGATCGCATGGTTCAATGGTTTTACATTCTGTTGATTTTTCTTCACTTGCGATCGCAGTTATGTTTAACCATGCGATCGCATGGTTAACTTGGCTGTAGATCCGGTTTTCTTCTTTTAATATTTGCATGCTTTGCCCCTCAAGTATCTTTTTCTTAGCGCTTGAGTCCCTTTTCTTCTATTTGCTCTCTTTTCGCGATTGACACTTGATTTTGATTATTTCCTAAAATGAACAAAACAACACACAATTATACCGAAAATAAAGTAAGAGTATTCATAATTATCCCTTTTGAAGTTCGAGATAAGTACAAAATTGTACTTATCAAATACCCCCAAACTTGAACTTTTATTCGTCTTGAATAAACTAGCTAAAAACAATCATGCACTTAAAGAAATAAGTAATAACACAATTCACAATATAAATAGCTTGCCGTTCTTGCTTCAGCTTTTGCAAAAAGAAAAACTTATAATTCATGACGAGTGTTCAGGTAATACTATTGCAAACGTGATTCTACTTAACTGATACTTGATATGTGTGTGAGAGTAGTTAATCCGATCTACTTAATTTCTATGGTGGAGATAACTCTACCACTTGGTCAACTTTTTCTTTCCCTCTCGTAAGGTACACTTCCCCCAAAATGATGTTTTCTCTCAAATCCCGAGATTTTGGTTCAAAGGTAACACTTCGCTCATTATTTTCTTGTTCGAGGCTGGTTGAGAAAACTAATAATCGTGACAACCTAAGTATATGAAGATTCTCCAATTTATGAGCACTCTCGACTAGAAAAGTTTCTACTAAATAAATCAAACACATTAGTTATCTAATCCCCAAATTTACTTTGCAAAGAGTTTTTTTTTTTTTGGGACAGAAATAAAAATTAAATTTAAATAAGTAATATATATATATATATCTTATGTGCAAAACTCAATCCATTAAGCTTTCTAAATGACTCATGTAACGAGCTTGAGGTCGATGACTCCTAGGTCTTTCGAACCTTAGGGCATCAGGTTTTGAGAAACCCCTACGGACCTTTTCACTCGAGTCAAATAGGCTACGAAGGGAGTTATAAGATATTAATAAGGTGCAAAACTCACTCCATTAAGCTTTCTAAATGACTCATGTAACGAGCTTGAGGTCGATGACTCCCAGGTCTTTCGAACCTTAGGGCATCAGGTTTTGAGAAACCCCTACGGACCTTTTCACTCAAGTCAATTAGGCTACGAAAAGAGTTAAGCAATAATAATAATAATTTTTGTTCTTTGTGTGCAATAAGTTCATGCTAGGGGATTAGATTCTTAACACTCGGTCAATACCTAGCTTTTTCTAACTGGTCTAAAGTGCTCCACACAATTTTCAACATACATGGAATCAATCATAACCTAGATAGCCACTATCACAGTTTAATTACCACACTTTCTCACTATATTGGTTATTTGTTCGAGATACGGATGATTTTTTTAGGTTTAAACAGGATATCCTATTATTTTCAACTTAAGTGCACGAACATAGCTAAAAATCATCTTAACTGGCCGACACAACACAATATCTAACATGGTCAAATAGTCTCACATTTAACCAATATTAATAATTTGTTGACAAGTCATGGATTAAAGCGAAATAATTAAATAAACAGTTGCATCATTAGCCGGCAAGACTATTCATATCCATAAATATGCAAACAAATAATTTTTTTTAAATGAAAATAAATTAAAAATCAAATATCAATTATCAATTATAGAATCAAGCAAAATTTTCATTTTAGTCCATTACCCCAAACTTGAAAGAAACATTGTCCCCAATGTAAAATTTAAAATCAAAATATTAGAGACTTCCACGAGATAGATCCGATGGTGCCGGAGAAAAGGTGTGATAAGATCAATCGGAGGAGAAATCAGACATGCGGGTTGGTCGGCAAATCTTTGTTTGAATGTTATCCACCAAACTGCAGTTGTAAACCCACAAAGAAAAGAAAAAAGAACTTATAAATAATTTTTTTTTTAGAAAACGAAATTAAATAATTAAATTTTTATTTCTTTATTTTTTAATTTTTTATTTTTTTTTAAAAAAGAAATTTTTTTATTTAAAAAAACGATTTTCTTTTTTTATTATAAAAAACGATTTTTTTTAAATACAAATTTAAAATAATTGAACAACGTGATTATGCAAGATGACGATGATTGTAGCCTCAAAACCTAAGAATTAAAAACCTACTTTAAATCTTAAAAACCTAAAACGTGCAAATTGTCAATTGAAATCCTAAAATTGAAATAAATAAAAGGGTAGAAAAATGGGTTGCCTCCCATTGAGCGCTTCTTTAAAGTAATTAGTTTGACTTTGTCGTGATGATCGCTCAAGACACTTTGAATAGATCTTTGGAAGCCTTGCTTTTCTTGTTTTGATCGACTTTGGAATCATTTTTGTTTACCGTCCAGAGCTTGATTTTTCCCTTATCATATTGATATGATTTTGTTTTGCCACCATGCTCGAATTCAACTAAGAAAATTTCAGCCTCCTCATCAGCTTTGATCACATAAGACGGATGGAATTCCTCTTTTGCACATACTCTTCTTCTCTAAGTGGTACATCTTGATGTTGGGTAACAACTTTATCATCTAAACTCACCGCTTTCTCCGTCAATGACATCGGTCTCAAACAGAAATCTTGAGAACTTGGAAATTTAATTGCTTTAAACACATTGAATGTAACGTGCTCATCATTCACTTTCAAAGATAAGTTCTCCTTTTGAACGTCAATTCTCGCCTCGACCAAGAGCCAAGAAAGGTCGACCCAAAATGAGTGGTACATCCATGTCTTCGCACATATCCGTAATAATAAAATCAAGCAGGAATATGAACTTGCCAACTTTCACCAATATGTCTTCAACTATTCCCCTTGGACGTTTGATTGTTCTATCTGCAAGTTGCAATGTTACTGTTGTTGGCTTTGCTTCTCTTAAACCGAGCTGTTTAAAAATAGAATAAGGCATTAGATTTACACTAGCACCCAAATCACATAAAGCTCTATCAAAAAATAAACTACCAATAGTGCAAGGAATATTAAAACTCCCTGGATCTTTTAATTTGGGCGGTAGCTTGTTTTGCAATACGACACCGCATTCCTCAGTAGAGCGACTCGTTTCATGCTCTTCTAACTTCCTTTTGTTTGAAAGAATGTCCTTCATGAATTTAGCATAGCTAGGCATTTGAGCTAATGCATCAATGAAAGGTATGTTGATGTGAAGCTTTTGAATACATCCAAGAATTTTTGAATTCTTTGGTCTAGCTTATGTTGTCGTAGCCTTTGAGGAAATGGAATTGGAGGGACGTAAGTCGGTGGTGGAATATAAGTCGGTGGAGAGTTCCAGCTTTTCTGTGCAACTTTTGCATCTGCTTTTGTTTTCTCTCTCTTGTTGGACATGCCTCCTTTCTACACCGGTCTAGTCACATGAATCTCTGGCAATTCAAATCCGCTTCGTGGTAATTGCATTTACTTGCTCTTTTGGATTGACCTCGTATTGCTTGGCCATGTGCCCTGGTTGTCGCCGCCGGTCAACATTTTAGCCAACTGCCCAATCTGATTTTCCATATTCTTTATAGCAACATCTTGTCTTTTCTGCATCTCCTTCAATTCAGATTCCATAGGCGTGACGGCTTCTTCTAATCCTCATTCTCTTTCTTGAGGTCTTCCCTGATTTGGTGGATTTTGAATATTTTGAGTATTGCCATATGAGAAGTTTGGATGATTTCTCCATCCAGGATTATAAGTCCGTGAGTACGGATTATTCGTTTGTCACCGAAAATTTTGAGCATATGCAATTTGTTCGTGGATAACATATCAACTTTGGTCAAAGGGCACTCGATGATTGATGGGTTGCCCGCATGTTACATGATTGGTGGAGGCATCCCAACCATATTAGCCGAGTGAGAGTATTTCAAATTGCTTCCATCTGCTTTTGCCAATGCATTAATTTTTGCCAATAAAAGTGAATTGGTGCCCACTTCATGTATCCTGTTGCTTTCTTACGCAAACATCTTTCTCGCCACATAATAAACCTGTTGACTCATGGTTTCAAATAGATCGTAAAGGTCACCGGCGGATCTATTTTGGATAGAGCCACCCACCGCAAATCCATCAAGAACGATCGGTTAGAGCTAGTCCGTAATAAAAATAATGATTCTGAGTCGCTAAGGGGAAACCATGACTTGGACACTTTCGAGCAATTGTTTGAATCTTTTCCATGCCTCGTGAAAATTTTCCAACTCGTATTGTTGGAAATTGGAAATTTCATACTTCATCCTGCTTACTCGTCGGAGGAAAATATTTCAATGTGAATTTCGGATCGATCTGTCCAAGTAGTAATGCTCCCAAAGCGGAGAGAATCTAGCCATTCTCTAGCTTTATCCTACAATGTGTGTGGAAAGAGCCTCATCTTCGCTTTTTTATTAACACCGTGGTATTTGAAATTTCCACAAAGATTCATCAAGCGAGAAATATGGTAATGAGGATTTTCATCTCGTCATCCCATAAAATGGCAAAGTTGTTCGAGAACAAATTCATCACGTCTGGCCTCAACTGGAAGTTATCATGTCCATAAGGTGGATAGACTATGCTGGACTGATTCTCAACAATCGGTGGCATCATATACTCACCCATAAGGATATCTCATTCATTAACTTCAATTGGTCGAGCTATTGGTGCTTGTATCAAATCTGCAGGTAGTTGATCATGTACTTGATGGTCTGCCATTGTGTCTTTTTTCTGTATTTTCTTTTCTCATTTTTCATGTTGTCGTCGGTGAAAGCTTCGTTCAATTTCTGGATCTAAATCAAATAGATCAAGATCTTTTGTACGGGGCATGCACACTTAACACCGAAAAATTAGAAAATATATACAATTCAAAGAATGATCACGAAAAATTTAAAATACAAATAAAATAAAAATAAAATAAAATAAAATAAATATAAAAATACTAAAAGAATTGTTAAAAGCTAAATTATAAACTAACGTAGCAATCAATAAAACTAGTCCCGAAGAACGGCGCCAAAAACTTGTTGTGCGATTTAAATCCCGCAAGTGGACGGATCGTTGACAAGTAATAAAGTGATGAATGAAGTGTCGAACCCACGAGGACTACATATCAATTTAACCTATTAATTTATAACCTAAATTCTAACAATATGAAAACACAGATTCAAATTGGGTTTTGTGATTCTATACTATTTTAATTTAAAACTAAATTATCAAATAATTAACTTTAAAATAGTGAGAACGAATTCAATATCTACTAACACTAGGATTTGCGAATCCACCAACACTTTCCTTAATCAAATATCCGCTTAACCGCTTTTAGCTTATAATTACCATAGATTGAAAATCGGCGTTCCTAAATTAATCAAAAGCCTCTCTCGATGGTCAATCAATTCTATATGTTATGCGAACCTAATTATCTCTAATTAAACTTCGAACATAAGCACATGCATTAAAATCTCAAGAACACCTAAATGGATTTCATAAAGCATAATAGTAATTTCTATCTATTATTGGACCCTATGTTATTCAATACCACGTGCTTAATCTATATTGAATCTCTCGACTTCAATATAAATCACAATATATTCTAATGGTGATCGCATTAAAATAATAGAAAACTGCGCATAAAGAATAATCAATCCAAAACAATTAATTACTAAAACGGAAAAACTTCTAATTAATTAAAAATCATGAGGTTTCATCGCTCATCCTAGAAAAAAGTAAATTAGCCGCCATGATTTCGTCAATTATGACAATAATTGACTTCATCATGATCCGACGAAAGAAAAAGAAGAAGAAATAATTACAACCCGTGACTCTGGATGAAGAATCTTCAATCCCGTGCCTTGATCTTTTATTCTCCTCTTGTATCTTGTTCCCAAACTTCGTCTCCCTTCTTCTGGCTATTATCTGCCTTATTTATAATGTTATCCAACCCTCTACGACGTGTGTTTAAGTTGTTGTTTTATCTTGGAGTTGTAGAGTTCTAATCCCATCAAAAAATTGCCAAAGTGGTACCCGTTATGCCCTTGCGATCGCATGGTGTATTTTTCTGCGATCGCATGGTTCAACGGTTTTACATTCGTTGATTTTTCTTCACCTTATGATCGCAGCCATGTTTAACCATGCGATCGCATGGTTAACTTGGCTGCAGATCCGGTTTTCTTCTTTTAATATTTGCATCTTTGAGCCCTCAAGTATCTTTTCTTAGCAGCTTGAGTCCCTTTTCTTCTATTTGCTCTCTTTTCGCCGATTGACACTTGATTTTGATTATTTCCTAAAATGAACAAAACAACACACAATTATACCGAAAATAAAGTAAGAGTACTCATAATTATTCCCTTTTGTAAGTTCAGATAAGTAAAAAATTGTACTTATCACATACCATAGGAAAACTCAAAATAAAATTGAAGCAAAAGATATAAAGTTTGTTATATTACAAAAAATGGAGTTTACCTCAATGATAGTTCAATTTTAATATTAGAAAGTAGAGTAGTGATATAACACTCACATTGGGCACTAATTATGGTGTCTATTGTCCAAAGAGGACCACCACATTGGGTGCTATATAAAAAGGAATTGATATTAGATTTTTTACCCTCCTTCTGATTTGGACAAAGACAAAATAGTACAATTTGTATTTTGATATAACTCAGTGAATATCGCTGTCGTTGTCATATGATGTCCACGACAATAATTTGCACTTGAATATGCAACTATATGTGAGTTGACAATCGAAATCTTCAACTGCATACGAAAAATATCAAAATATTTCTAGTTGAATGTATTGAATTCATTATTTTATCTAATATTATATGATAATTATCAATGTTTTTAAATTTAGTCTTGAAAGTAAACGGTAAAAATTAATAGTGCAATGATTAGGATCAAAACGAACATTTAGCTCTTGTTCGGTTTAAATTAAAAAATTACTAAAAAGATACAGGTCAAAATCAATAATTAATTTTAACAATACAATATATAAGATCCACAACTTTTATCAATTTTTCAACGACATATTTTATCAACTTTTATCAAAAAATTTATTTTACATGCCCTTATAAAGAGTGATGCCCTTATAAATTTGTTTTACGAGCCCATATAAAGAGTGATGCCAATTGCAGAGAATTCAACTCTTTTTGTCTTTTAGAATCTGTTTGATTTTGATTAAAATCAAATTTTATGTAAAAGTTAATAAAATTTGATGAAATATGTGGTTGAAAAATTGTAAAAAGTTTTAGATTCCATGAAGTATCTAGTTAAATTAATTATTGACTTTAACTTTAACTTTTTATCAAAATCAAAATTGAAAAGAAACAAACTCTTATTACAATACAATTTAAAGATTCGGAGTTGAATCATAACTACATTTGACTTTGTCAGGTCTTTTTCTATCATTTACTTACTGTGAGCTCACAAAAAATAGTGATTTCGAAGCATAGAATAGTTCATTTAATGGTGGCCAACTACTGTTTCTTGCCTATATATAATCCAGGGAATAAGAATCATATCGAGTCATTTAGCTTAATGTTAAAGACAAACATGCTTCTGCATTGTGTTTCATTCCTTGTGTTGTGGCTTCCGTTGTTATTAGCCGCTTCTGATACTTTCAACAGAACCAGAACCCCCACAACCATCACAAAAGGTTCCAACATCACGAAGCCTGACTGCCAAAGAAAATGTGGAAATCTAACTGTTCCATACCCTTTTGGCATTGGCTTAGGATCAGGTTGTTCTATTGATCCATGGTTTGACATCAACTGCAATACTTCTTTCAACCCACCCAAGCCCTTTATCGCTAGTGGGAATCTCGAGGTTATAGATATATCAGATTCTCATATGCGAATCAAGAATTGGGTGGCCACTAGTTGCTATAACCAACTTGGCAACTGGACCAGGGGAAACACTGTGTCAATCAGTTTAGCGCAATATTTTAGCTTTTCTGATATGAATAAGTTCACCATAGTTGGATGCGATGACCTCGCTTTGATATCAGGAAAAGAAGGGCGTAACTTCACGAGTGGATGTGTTTCCTTTGTTCTAAAAAGGATGATCTTCTTGACGGGTACTGTTCGGGATTGGTTGCTGTCAAACCTCCATACCTGAGGGCTTGCAGAAATTTTCTGTGTCCTTAGGAAGCCTTGATAATCACACTGGGGTCTGGTCCTTTGATCCTTGTGGTTATGCCTTTCTTGGTGAGGAGGATAGCTTTATATTTCGTACGTTTGACCTTTCTGATTTGACATTCAAAATCAGAACCATAGAAAATGTCCCAATAGTCTTGGACTGGGTGATTGGGACTCAAAATTGCATTGAATCTCAGAAATCCATTGATTTTGCATGTCACCAGAATAGTAAATGCTTTGATTCTGAAAATAGTCTTAGAGGATACCGCTGCGGCTGTTTTGATGGATACGAGGGCAATCCATATCTTGATCCAGGCTGCAAAGGTTAGTATGCTGGCTGTAGGCCATGAAATTTATCAGCTCACTTTTCAGACTCCAATGAGATATATACCCTTGTTTGTCTGCCAGATATAAACGAATGCGACAATAATCCTTGTGATCCACAAGGAATTTGCACTAATACACCTGGAAGTTATAACTGTTCTTGCCCGCGTGGATACCTTGGCGATGGCAGAAAAGATGGCCGTGGCTGCAATGCACAGAATTCACAGTTCCCAGTGATCAAGTTGTCTTTAGGTACTTTCGCTTAATATCTCTCTCTGTGACTTTACTAGCAAGGATGAGAAAATCTGTATACCAACAAAAAGTGTAGCTCGAGTAATAAAATGTAGAGCAGTACACCAATATACAGAAGAAAAAGGCCATAAACAGAACAAAACTGAGCAACAGAAAGAAAGATGTCAGAATTTGTAGACCATAACCAATCTTTGAATTGCACTCATCGTTGTTTAAAAATGAAAACGCGTAGAAACAATTCTCTACCCTTGTTCCTACTGCAGACAGTTTTACATCAATCTACATTTTATCATACAATGAAGGGCCTATGTTTTGTTTTGTCGAAAATCTGATATTTATCATTATTCTGGAATTAGTGAAAATACTGGTAAACCAAATCATGTCCAGGTTTAATGCCTTGGTAAAACCTTGGTAAAACTGGTGATCATCATTTTGATTTACAGATTAGTCTAATTGAGCATGAGTTGCTAAGTAGTCAATATCTGTGTTGAATTAAAACTTTTCAGGTCTTGGTTTTGGCTTCTTGGCCTTGATAATCGGATTTTCTTGGTCATACTTTAGCATTCAGAAAAGGAAGATTATTAAACTAAGAGAGAAATTCTTCCAGAGAAATGGCGGTTTGCTATTGAAGCAGCAACTTTCTTCAAATGAAGGTAGCATGGAATCAGCTAAAGTTTTTCTGCAGAAGAACTAGAGAAGGCCACCAACAACTATGCAGAAGATCGTATCCTTGGTAGTGGTGGATATGGTACAGTTTATAAAGGAATTCTGAGTGATCACCGTATAGTTGCAATAAAAAAGTCGAGGGTAATGATGGATCAGAGCCAAATCGAACTATTTTTCAACGAAGTAATTATCTTGACTCAAGTTAATCACCGAAACGTGGTGAAGCTCTTGGGATGTTGTTTGGAGACAGAAGTTCCTTTGTTGGTATATGAATATGTCTCTAACGATACAATCTTTTACCATATCCATAACTGTGGGGGAATGCCTTGGTTTTCTTGGGAAAATCGTTTGAGAATTGCTGCAGAGTCTGTGTTGGAAATTGGCACGAGAATTAGCTAGAAAACAAAATTTTCTTTAATTCATAAAACTAGGATCTTTGCTAGGCGTTAACGTATTTATTATAATTAAAATACTAATATGTTAGTATTATACCTGAATCGATAAACGATATTGGTCTGGATCTAATTCATGAACTTGCTGCTTTTGAATCACGAACTTGGTGCTCCCAACGTCCAAGCCTTCTATGGTATTCTCCAAGTCTAGATTACACCGCATGTGGGCACCTTTTTAATTAAATCAAAAACTAATTTCTGGACTAGTCAAATCTAGAAAAACTAAGAAACTAAAATTCGAGTCAAACAAAGACTTCAGAATTTTCTCTTTCTTTTTCTTGACTGAATTGATTGGAATTAATTTACATCACATGCAATGTGATATAAATATAACAAGCATCCTGATTGCAACCAATGACAAGAGTCCTGATTGCAAACAATGAAAAGACATTCAAGTCCAATTAGCTTAGGATTGATTTAATTACACATGTAATCCCTGAACTTATATCACAATTACAATCAAGTCCAAAACTTTATTAGTAACTTTGATTAAGTCCAAAACTTTATAGAGCTATCACAGGGCCTGTTCGGAAATATATTTTCTAAGCTCCAATAATTAGATTCTGTTTAGTCGACCCTAGACCCCTCAATCTAATTATTAGTCTTTTGCTTTTTTCACTAAAGGCAAGAGACTGAACTTTCGGAATATATAAAATTACGTGTCGTAATACTTTCCTCTCGACCTACCGTATATATATTTCATCTCCGTTCGAGATCCGATAATTAGGTATGAACATAAATGACCGCTTTGCCCTTCTAATTATTCTCACTAACTTTAAGTTACATTTTCTTCAACGGTCCCGTGAACTAATTCACATATGTCGAAGTTTAGCCGTCGCTAAACACCGAGCTCTGATTTATAACCGCTCAACGTAAAATACTTAAGTTGTCACTCGACCCATTTTTCGTATGACAGCTCCCGGCACGAATCAGATTCTCCATTTCGCTCATTCTCAAGCTCCCAACTCACCGAGATATTTGATCAACTAAATTGATCTCACCCATTGGTGAATCAAAGAACCATCAAACTAACAAAAGATATACACAATCCTCGTCAAGGATTTAGATGAAATACCCAATGATCAAGTGGAATTTAATTATTTGCACGATCATGTTATATAATTAAATTCAATACGTGGTCCGTTCAATACACTCAAAGTGTACTAGTGTCACTATTTATCCATCTTGCGATAAGGACAAATCGCAAACTTGAATGATTAAATAGTCAACACTACAACCTTTCGGTACAATGCGCCAACCCTTATACATTAGTCGTGAACAATTTTATTGATGATCAAAATATAAGTTGTGTCACACTATACTTCTCAACGTAAGTATCCAACTTATATTATATCAAGTGATCATTGGCACTTTATTTACATACTCAATACTAAACAAATACAATAATAATAAATGAAAAGAACAAACTTTTATTTATCATAAAATTGTTATTTTATTACAGTAAAAAACTATACTATATGGGCATACTACCCAACAATTCTTCCACTTGCCCTAGAGTATATATGCTATGTCTTGCAACTCCATACCTTGCAGATGTCCCTCGAAACTTTTAGCCGGAAGGCTAGTGTCACTATTTATCCATCTCTGCGATAAGGAAAAATCGCAAACTTGAATGATTAAATAGTCAACACTACAACCTTTCGGTACAATACGCCAACTCTTATACATTAGTCGTGAACAATTTTATTGATGATCAAAATATAAGTTGTGTCACACTATACTTCTCAACGAAAGTATCCAACTTATATTATATCAAGTGATCATTGGCACTTTATTTACATACTCAATACTAAACAAATACAATAATAATAAATGAAAAGAACAAACTTTTATTTATCATAAAATTGTTATTTTATTACAGTAAAAAACTATACTATATGGGCATACTACCCAACAATTCTTCCACTTGCCCTAGAGTATATATGCTATGTCTTGCAACTCCATACCTTGCAGATGTCCCTCGAAACTTTTAGCCGGAAGGCTTTTAGTAAATGGGTCCATGAGGTTATCCTCGAGAGTAATCTTGCTAACAATTACATCTCCACGACTAACAATCTCTCTTAAGAGATGATATTTCCGCTCTATATGTTTTCTCCTTTGATGACTCCTTGGTTCTTTAGCATTTGCCACTGCCCCACTATTGTCATAGTACAATGTCACGGGCTGTGATAATGCAGGCACCACCTCAATGTCCATTAGGAATTTCTTGAGCCATACGACCTCTTTAGCAGCTTCACAAGATGCCACATATTCAGCTTCCATGGTAGAATCAGCAATGCATGATTTCTTGATACTTCTCCATATAATGGCTCCACCACCTAGTGTAAACAATGATCCTGATGTGGACTTACGAGAGTCTTTATCAGTTTAAAAATCGGAATCTGTATACCCAACTGGAACAATGTTTGGTGAGGAGTAAACTAGCATATGGTTCCTTATTCTCTGAAGGTACTTAAAGACATGCTTTACAGCAATCCAATGTTCCGGTCCAGGGTTAGATTGATAACGATTGATTATACCAACAACATAACAAATGTCAGGTCTAGTGCACAACATAGCATACATGAGACTACCTACTGTTGACGCATAAGGTATTCTACTCATGTGCTCTATCTCTTCAGGAGTTTTTGGAGATTGCTCCTTAGAGAGTTGAATTCCATGTCTGAACGGCAAATTGCCTTTCTTGGAATCTTGCATAGCAAATCTGACAAGTATCTTGTCAATATATGTAGCTTGGGATAATGCTATCAGCTTGTTCTTTCGATCCTTCAAGATCCGAATGCCTAAAACATAACTTGCTTCACCTAAATCCTTCTTATGAAACTGTTGGGCCAACCACGCTTTCATAGATGATAACATACCTACATCATTTCTTATGAGTAGAATATCATCCACATAAAGCACCGTAAAATTTCCTTTTGTCCTCAGATCTTCTTATATCGACACGGTGTTCGTCGAAATTCGATCAAAATCATATGTCTTAATCACCTCGTCGAACCTTTTGTTCCAAGATCTTGATGCTCGCTTTAGTCCATAAATGGAACGTTACAAACTTGTAGACTTTAGACTCGTGACCGCGTTCTCTACTTAACCCATCCGGTTGTACCATATAGATACACTCTTCAAGATGACCATTAAGAAAAGCCGTCTTGACATCCATTTGCCATACCTCATAATCATAATGAGTTGCAATGGATAAAAGAATTCGGATAGATTTAAGCATAGCTACAGGCGAGAAGGTTTCCTCATAATCGATACATTCTCTTTGGGTAAAACCCTTAGCCACTAGCCTTGCTTTGAAGGTTTCTACCTTCCCATCTATTTCTCTCTTTCTTTTGTAGACTCACTTGCACCCGATGGGTTTTATCTCTTTTGGTGCATCTACAAGTTCCCAAACTTGATTAGAATGCATAGATTCCATCTCAGTGTTCATAGCTAGTATCCACAAATCTGCATCATATCGTTTATAGCCTCCTTATATGAATTTGGATCATCTACTTCTTTTGCAGAGATCGCCTGTTTGGATTCTCCGACAAACAAGTACCTAGACAGTTTTCTGATGACCCTTTGACTTTGCCTAAGGAGCGGTGGATCTTGAACTGCGGCTTCATTTGGAATTGTAACGTTTTCATCAATGTTGGTATCACCTTCAGGTGATACAATTACCTTCTCATTACCTTGAACATTTTCTTGATCTATGGGATTAGATTATGAATCATTTCTCCCACTCAGATAACGTTTCCTAGGTGTTTGCGATACCATGAGTCGTCTATCACTAGGTTGTGTTCCAGGAATTGATGAGTTGGGATTACTCCCACTCATTTCTTCCAAAACATCCCTACTCTTGGACTGACGTTCATTAATATATTTATCCTCCAGAAAGGTTGTATTTGTACTGACAAAAACTTTCATATCTAGAGGACTATAAAAATAGTATCCCCTGGTACCTTTAGAGTATCCCACAAACAGCATATTTCTAATCTAGACTCCAACTTTTCAGTCTTTCCTTTCAAAGACATGAGCAGACATCCCAAATTCGGATGTGACGCAAATTTGGTTTGCACCCATTCTATATTTCCGTGGGAGTCTTGGGAACATGACTTAGATGGAACTAGGTTAAGAATATAAGTGGTCATCACCAACAAGATATCCCAAAATGAGATAGGTAGAGTTGAAAAACTCATCATTGACCTAACCATATCTAACAATGTCCTGCTTTCTTCTTCTCTCAAACGCTGCTTACATTGGGGTGTATCGAGCGCACTCGATTCGTAAACTATACCATTTTTGTTAAGTAGTCTCCGAATTCTCCCGAGAGATATTCGCCACCTCGATCCGATCAAAATGTCTTTATACTTTTACTCAAATGTTTCTTGACGTTAGTCCGATATGCTTTGAATTTTTCAAAAGCCTCGACTTTTGAGTCATCGTAAATGTATCCGAATCTAGAGTAATTATCTGTAAAGGTGATAAAATACTCATAGCCCCTCTCATTGGTGTACTCATAGGTCCACATACATCGTAATGAACTGGTTCTAATACTTCTTTGGCTCTATGTCCCTTCGCTAAAAGGACCTTTTGGTCATCTTACCCTCCAAATAAGAATCATAGACCGCAATGGTTCGACCTCAATTGAGTTGAGTGGACCATCATTTGCCGATCTTTGTATCCTGTTAAGGTTGATGTGTCCAAGCCTAAGATGCCATAGATAAGTATTACTAGTATGGTATGTATTTTGTTTATTATGGTTTGCGTATATTATTAATTTCATTTGTGGAATAATTTAATATATAAAGACCATTCATCAAATATCCCAAGCACAAATAGGACCTTTATTCATCAAAATGTAAAGCGCTTTATTAGGCGCAAAATCAAGAGAATAACCCTGTCCTATTAGACAAGAAATGGAAATCAAATTCGCTTCATCTCATGGGACATAATAACATTTTAAAGAATTAAACGCCTACCACTACTGAAATAAAATAAACTACTCCTCAGCCTCGTCGAAACCATCGCTCATGTGCCGATCGTGATAGTAAACCGGCATTCATTGAGTTTTCGCGCCACCTTCGCCTTTTAGAGTTTAGTTTTAGCCCATGGTTTCAACCGCTCTTCCATGAAAGTGAAGAGCTTGTCCTTTTCGTATGTCTCTCTGATGTCCAAAGATATGCCCCGAAATTTTTTTCACATAGTCCCGAATGGAACCAAGATGTTTCGGTTCTCGTAGTGCTCCGTTGGGCCTAATATTCTACATTTTCTCGAAAACGTGTTCGATCGCTTTCTTAAAGAGTTCCCATGTGTCTATCTAGGCCTGCTGGCACGAATATCGCATATATTTTGTCCGCCACCATAGTTTTGCATCTCCACCCGGATACATGGTAGCTGTCGTCACCCTTCTTGCCCTGTCTTCAATTTAGCGGCAAGAAAGTATTGTTCCATGTCAAACAAGAAGTTCTCGACTTTCTTTGTGTCACGCGCCCCACCATAGGTACGCAGGTTGCCGAATTCTCGAGCCTAGGTGTATACTCTTGTGCAAGGGCTTGCCCATTACCCACTACATCTTCAAGTATTCGCAATTGAAGTCTCATGGCTTCCATTTCTTCCCGCAGATCGGAAGGATTGCAACAAAGATCGATCATCGCACAAGACATCATCGACTCTCATCCAACCGGATGTTCGATTTGCGGATGTGCGCACCGGCTATCTCGACCTTTTCCTCAAGGGTCTCGACGGCCATATAACCTAGTACTTTACCCATCGAGCGCATCCAAGCGCCTGCTTAGTACTCTTTTGTGATCCACTATCTCAGTGATGTGAGATGCATTCGTATCCATCGCTATCTTCTCGGGTCGTGGAGCCGCAGCTTTGATACCAACTTTCACGGGGCACCTTTCTTTCTAGCACGTAAAGGAGCACCATGCGGCAATAGTCGACTCGCCTCGACTACCTTCCTCCTTTTCTCGATCGATTCAACAATTTAAAGAAAGCTTAACAACGTAAGATTTGAATGCGTTGAAAATAGCTTGATTATTGATTGACGAAAGCGATAAATTACAAATGATGGTGCAGGGGCTAACACCAAGAAGCTTGACAAGACTTCAATACCAACTACCCCTATAATAGCTTAAGTGACAAAAACCTAAGTTACATGAGTAGACATCAAAAAACTGAAGAATCATAACGAAAAATAACCTATTACAAACTAACGAAATGACAACTAAAAGTAATATTTACAAAGTCTTGCGTAAGTTGGGTAATCATGTCGCAGCGGTCGTCGAGGGCTAAGTATAGTTGCGGGCCTCGACACATAGTCTCTATTCTTTCAGATTTGTAACAATATTATTCTAATTTAATTTTATTCAGAGATATCGTCACCATTCTTTCATTAAATTACACATTTATTCCTAAATTTTTTTTGACAATTTTACCCCGATTTAAATAAATTAAAATAACAGGAAAAAGAAAATATAATGAAAAATTACAATTGGAGATCCCAACCTTTTCAAACGTGAAAATAAATCCAAAACTTTTATTTTTATTTTTTACAAATTTTCACTTAAAATAATTAAAAATGTATTATCAACTCCCAAATCTTCTAATTATATTCACCGAAAGGACCTTTGGAGTCTCGATCGATTTCATCTAGAGGTCCGTTAATTGATAAAAATAAAGCTGTGATCTAAATATGCACAACCGGGAGGGATTTATCCTCCATCTTCTTGTCACCGCCCAAACCCTAGCGATTTGGGTCGACAAACCGTATGAAACCCCCATCACCCCCTTCCCCCGCTTGTTGTTCTTGTAGGGGTGTGAGTGGGGAAGAATATCTCTTTTGATTTTATTTATTTATTATTTTTCTTTTGAGTTTTAAAAATAAAAGATTTATGATTTGTTTACACTTTTAAAAAAGTTAGAATACATATTTTTTCATTTCATTTTATTTTTAATTTATTTAAGTTAGGACAAAATTGTCAAAAAGATCATTTGTAGATTATCTGTGTGAATTAATGAACGAATAGAGACGATATCTACGAATAAAATTGAATGAGAATGATGTTGTTACAAAGCTGAAAAAATGAGGACTGAAAGTATAATTAATCCTAAAAAAATGAGGTTGACCTCAATGATAGTTCAGTTTTAAGATTATAAAAGTTTTGAGGAATTGATATTAGATGTTTTTTTTTTTCCTTTTGATTTGGACAATGACATTAATTAGTAAAATTTGTGTTTTGATATAACTAAGTGAATATCACCGGTGTTGTCATATGATGTCCATGACAATAATTTGCACTTGAATATGCAACATATATGTGAGTTGACCATTGAAATCTTCACTGCATACGAAAATATCAAAATATGTCTATTGATCAAAATTTATTGATGATATTTTTTTTTTAATTGTTATATAATCACGACCATATGGAGTTTTCTTCATTACGGAAAGAAAAAAGCACGTTTGTGTGTCACTGCGTCTTCAGTTTCACCTCCTCCAAAATTTGCTGTTCAATCATCTTCTTAAACGGACCATCTCCAAAATCTACTCATCTTCTCAATCTATCCACCTCAATTAGGGCTGAGCAAAAAATCCGAAAAATCAAAAAATTGACCCGACCCAAACCCATCTCCAAAATTTGCTGTTCAGAATTTTTTTTTGGTTTGATTTGCCAAATTTTTTTCGGTTTGGGTCAAGTTAGATCGAAAACAGACCCAATCCGACTCACGCCCACCCCTACCCTCAATCGATTATCTTCTTTATCGATCATCTTCAAAATCTATTCACCGTCTCAATTCATTATTATAATAGAGCCTACTGTCAGATTCTACCGTAAAAGAAGCAGTATACTAGTATGTCTAGTTGAATAGATTCAATTCATTATTTTACAAATATTATATGATAATTATCAATGTTTTTAAATTTAGTGTGGAAAGTAAACGTTAAAAACTAATAGTGCAATTAGGATCAAAATGAACATTTAGCCCTTGTTTGGTTCAGATTAAAAAGTTACTAAAAATTATAGGAAAATTGACGCAAATGGTCCCTAATCTTTGCCTTTATTGTACAAATGGTCCCTAACCTTTCATTTTTTTGTGGTGGTCCATAACATATCCATTTAGGTGCGCAATTGGTCCTTATTTGATAAAAAAGACAAATATGTCTTTATTTTTATTTAGAAAAATTTTCAATTGGATTCTTAACATTTGTAAAAAGTACAAATGAGTTAAATACTTTTATTTTTAAAAAAAAAAAAAAGAAATTAATAAATTGATAATATACTAAATTATTTTGTATATTTTACGAACTATTATAAAATAACTAAAATTTAAGCTCATAATTATTAACAAACGTGTTAATTAAAATTATTTTATTATTATTAAGTAATCATTAAAATTAAAATTTTTATTTTATAATTACAACATAAAAAAAATAACAACTCTGTCACAAACTTAATAATCAAATATTATTATTTCATTGAGCTATTCGTTTATTAACTACAAATATTAGAGCTCAAATTCTATTATTCATATTTTGATTTATCGTTTCATTATCGTTCACAAATGAAGAATACAAAATGTGTAAATTATTTTTGTTAGTATTTTTATGTTAAAAAAATATAACAAGATTGATTCAATGTCATAAAATTGTATCGCCATTTTGTTATTTATTTAACTTAATTTTTATTCAAGTTTTCACATCACATAAAAATTACATATACCTAAATCATAATAATTTCATATTTCTCTCTTATAAAAATTTATTTGACACGACTATAGTGATATATTTAATATGCTAAATTAAATATTATTTAATAAATGTATTGGACTTATTTGCACAATTTACAAAGGTTAGAAATCTAATTGTAATTTTCTTAACTAAAATTAAGGATATTTTTGTTATTTTTATCAAATAAGAACCAATTGCGCACCTAACTGGATAGGTTAGGGACCATTTGCGTACTATTGGCATATGTTAGGGACCATTTGCGCAAATTTCCCAAAATTATATGTCAAAGTCAACAATTAATTTTAACAACACAATACTTTTTATCAATTTTTCAACCACACATTTCATCAACTTTTATCAAAAGTTTTGTTACACGCCCCCTTATAAAACTGTTCAATCTAAACAAATAAAGACTGATGCCAATTGCAAAGGATTCAACTCTTTTTGTCTTTTAGGGTATGTTTGATTTTAATTAAAATTAGATTTTATGTAAAAATTAATAAAAGTAGATAAAGTGTGTGGTTGAAAAAGTTGTGGGTTTAACGAAGTATTTGGTTAAAATTAATTGTTGACTTTAAGTGTAACTTTTTATCAAAATCAAAATTGAAAACAAAAAAGTTCTTATTGCAATACAATTTAAAGATTTGGAGTTGGATCGTAACTACATTTGTCTTGGTCAGGTCTTTTTCTATCATTTACGTACTGTTTGAGCTGAGCTCACAAAGTTGTACTCAGTAAAAAATAGTGACTTCAAAGCATTGAATAGTTCATATAATGGTGGCCAACTACTGTTTCTTGCCAATATATAATCCAGAGAATGATAATCACATTGAGTCATTTAGCATAATGTTAAAGACAAACATGCTTCTGCATTGTGTTTCATTCCTTGTGTTGTGGCTTCCGTTGTTATTAGCCGATTCTGATACTTCTGATACTGTCAACGGAACCAGAATCCCCACAACCATCACGAAAGGTTCCAACATCGCGAAGCCTGGCTGCCAAAGAAAATGTGGAAATCTAACTGTTCCATACCCTTTCGGCATTGGCTTAGGATCAGGTTGTTCTATTGATCCATGTTTTGACATCAACTGCGATACTTCTTTCAACCCACCCAAGCCCTTTAGCAATAGGACTCTCGAGGTTATAGATATATCAGATTCTCATATGCGAATCAAGAATTCGGTGGCCACCAGTTGCTATAACCAACTTGGCAACAGGACCAGAGTAGACCCTGTGTCAATCAGTTTAGCGCAATATTTTAGCTTTTCTGATATGAATAAGTTCACCGTAGTTGGATGCGATGACCTCGCTTTGATAATAGGAACAAAAGGGCATAACTTCTCGAGTGGATCTGTTTGCCTTTGTTCTGAAAAGGATGATCTTCTTGACGGGTACTGTTCGGGATTGGTTGCTGTCAAACCTCCATACCTGAGGGCCTGCAGACACTTTATGTTTCCTTAAGAAGCCTTGATAATCACACTGGGGTCTGGTCCTTTGATCCTTGTGGTTATGCCTTTCTTGGTGAGGAGGATAGCTTTATATTTCATACGTCTGACCTTTCTGATTTGACATTCAAAAACAGAACCATAGAAAATGTCCCAATAGTCTTGGACTGGGTGATTGGGACTCAAAATTGCACTGAAGCTCAGAAAGCCAATGATTTTGCATGTCACCAAAATAGTAAATGCATTGATTCTGATAATAATGGTCTTAGAGGATACCGCTGCGGTTGTTTTGATGGATATGAGGGCAATCCATATCTTGATCCAGGCTGCATAGGTTAGTATGCTGGTTTTAGGCCATAATGAAATTTATCTGCTCACTTTTCAGACTCTAATGAGATATATAATATACCCTTATTTGTCTGCCAGATATAAACGAATGCGTCAATAATCCTTGTGATCCACGAGGAAATTGCACTAATACTCCTGGAAGTTATGACTGTTCTTGCCCGCGTGGATACCTTGGCGATGGCAGAAAAGATGGCCGTGGCTGCAATGCACAGAATTCACAGTTCCCAGTGATCAAGTTGTCTTTAGGTACTTTGGCTTAATAAGGTTTTTTATCTCTCTCTGTGACTTTACTGGCAAGGATGAGAAAATCTGTATACCAACAAAAAGTGTAGCTCGAGTAATAAAATGTAAAATGTAGTGCAGTACACCAATATCAGAAGAAAAAGGCCAAAAACAGAACAAAACTGAGCAACAGAAAGAAAGATGTCTGAATTTGTAGACCATAACCAATCTTTGAATTGCACTAATAGTTGTTTAAAAATGAAAACGCGTAGAAACAATTCTCTACCCTTGTTCCTACTGCAGACAGTTTTACATCAATCTACATTTTATCATACAATGAAGGGGCTATGTTTTGTTTTGTCGAAAATATGATATTTATCATTATTGTGGAATTAGTGAAAATGCAGGTAAACCAAATCATGTCCAGGTTTAATGCCTTGGTAAAACTGGTGATCATCATTTTGATTTACAGATTAGTCTAATTGAGCATGAGTTGCTAAGTAGTTTAATATCTGTGTTGAAACAAAACTGTTCAGGTCTTGGTTTTGGCTTCTTGGCCTTGATAATCGGAATTTCTTGGTTATACTTTAGCATTCAGAAAAGGAAGATTATTAAACTCAGAGAGAAATTCTTCCAGAGAAATGGCGGTTTGCTATTGAAGCAGCAACTTTCTTCAAATGAAGGTAGCATGGAATCAGCTAAAGTTTTTTCTGCAGAAGAACTAGAGAAGGCCACCAACAACTATGCAGAAGATCGTATCCTTGGTAGTGGTGGTTATGGTACAGTTTATAAAGGAATTCTGAGTGATCACCGTATAGTTGCAATAAAAAAGTCGAGGGTAATGGATCAGAGCCAAATCGAACTATTTATCAACGAAGTAATTATCTTGACTCAAGTTAATCACCGAAACGTGGTGAAGCTCTTGGGATGTTGTTTGGAGACAGAAGTTCCTTTGTTGGTATATGAATATGTCTCTAACGATACACTCTTTTTCCATATCCATAACTGTGGGGGAATGCCTTGGTTTTCTTGGGAAAATCGTATGAGAATTGCTGCAGAGTCTGCTGGTGCATTAGCTTATCTTCATTCCGCAGCAGCAATGCCAATTATTCATAGAGATGTCAAATCTCCCAATATATTGTTAGATGAAAACTATACTGCAAAGATATCGGATTTTGGAGCTTCAAGATTGGTGCCTATAGATCAAACACAAGTGACTACTCTTGTCCAAGGAACCTTAGGTTATCTAGATCCCAGTACTTCCATACATGCCAATTGACCGAGAAAAGCGATGTTTATAGTTTTGGAGTGGTTCTAGCAGAGCTCATGACAGGAAGGAAACCACTTTCTAGTGAAAAACTGAAGAGAAAAGAAATCTGTCGACATATTTTATTGAATCCGTGAAGGAAAATCGTCTATTCAAAATTCTCGACCCAAGAGTTCGGAGGGAAGGGAGTTTAGAGCAACTTCATGCAGTGGCTGAGCTTGTGAAAAGATGCGTCAAGTTAAATGGTGAAGAAAGGCCAACAATGAAAGAAGTGGCAATGGAATTAGAAAGGTTGAGAAAGTATACTGTTCATCCATGGAGTCAACAAGAAAATGAGGGTGTGGGCTTAACTAGTGAGCAATCTGACCTATATGAAGTGTCCATGACTACTGATTTTATTACTGGGGAGTATTCTGAACAATATTTATTGGACAGCCGCAAGATACATGCGATCAACACTCCTCGCTAATTGGTGGAAAGTTTCTAAACTTCGACACTAAGAAGGTCCTCTGATGCTGTCTTTTCGAACGTTTGCTTCTGTCATTTTGTGTTTGAATGTGTGCAAATAAAATTATGTTCTGTTTATGAACTGCCTCTTCCTTAAAAGGAATTTTTTTACATCAATCTGTAATCTATTTGATTGTTTCATCTGATTATTCTTAGGCAGGTTAACCATCAAAATGAGAGATTATATACTTATCTAGGATCCAGCAGCTGCTAGTGCACATGCAACAAGCATTGCAAGTGTCCGACTTTATAATTTGGTTATAAAGTATGGCACTTCATTTAATAATTGTCTAACGAAAACAAAAATAGGGCTCTAAGTAATATGCTATAATTTTACACCATTTAGAAGAAGTTGCATCTATGAGAATTTTCTTATGTATGATCTCAAAGCAAAGTTGAGTTCATGTACGATTTTGAAATAATGGGTAAAGTTCATTTACCATTTGCGTAATTGACCCAGCCAACTATTCACCATGCCACAGCCACGTGGATTGTTCCGTTAGTTGTGACTGACGGCAGTTAATTTATGTATGAACAAAAAACAAATTCGTGAATTTATGAATGATTTTGAAACAAAATTGAATTTATGTATGATTTTTAAACAGAGAATAACTGTTCACATAAATTAACTCTTATATTAAAGACTACTGTACTAATTAATGCCTTTGTTGTGCGAAATTTTTTTTAAATATAATTTTTTTGATATTGCAAGTAAAGTGGATAGTCTGAATGTATACCACGTTAGTTTTCCAGCAATGAGATCCGAGCATTCTAATGAGGGTGTGTTGCATGCACCCTAGGTTGCATTCTAATGTATACTTATTTTTGTTTTTTTTTTCAAATAAAAGCTATCCAAATTCTTAATAACTTAAACTATTGAAATAAAATTCAGTTTCACACACACACACACACACACACACACATAAGGCTCTAAGTTCAACCTATTAGGCCGAGATATAGTAACATATATCAAGCACCCACTTTGAACTTCAAAATCATTTGCAATCGAACCAACTTTTCTTCAATTAATTACTTATATTAAGTTAGCAATACATTGATAAAGATTACAAGAAATAAATAGTTTTAATTCATTTTTCTGTCGATTAGTGAATCAAATTACAATTAAGTTCAAGAAAATTTACCCACAAACACAAAATCTTGCACTATGCAAGAAAAAAGAGAAAAATAATACTACTCTCAAGATAGAAAGTTACAATAGTAGAAAAATAAAATATATCAATGAGTACAATCATGTCCAATATACCAAAAAAATAAAATCACTAATTAATAATTTATGCTAATCTATAATAAGTATTTTTACTACTTATTACCGCAAGTTCACAAGAAATCTTATGCATATCTCACGACACTCGTGTGATTTAAACTTTTTTTAATGTTTGATAAATTAGAATGAATTCAATTAAATTGAAAAATTGAAATAATTTACAAAGTCAGGTCATAATGAGAAGAAATATGAAATAAGTTTAAAATTTAAAGCAACAGAATAATTTTGTGAGATCGTAATTGAAGTAATCAATTCTAGAATTTGTATTAACCAATTATGTTAGTGTACTACACATCACAGTCTTCGATCTCGCTTTGGTGGGCGACTTATTCGCCCACCCGCCGAGGCATCGGCGGTGGGTCAATAAGTCGCCCACCCAAAGCGATAGAACAAAATCCCTACACATCATTCATTACATTATTTAAAAATGAAGAACGTTCTTGTTAAAGATCAATTGAAGCTATATCATCCACCTTTAAATAATACGTACTTTTCTCAATAAGTTTTAATATATGTTTTACTTAGTCTTTCATAAGTGAAAAATAATTAAAAAATTCACTAACAATGACCACTCTATTAAATACTTAATTAAAATACAACACGTGCCTTGCACGTGAATTTCACTAGTTATTATATCATAAGAGTGAATATGAGTTATTATTCATAAGCCATGACCCTCAAGAACGAATATGGCGTTGTTTTGAGTTCTTTATTTTCCCTTTTTTACTTTCTGTCACTTCATTTTCTCTCTTCACGTGCTCTCTCTCATCCGTATTTTACTCTCTTCTCTTCACTCTCTCTCTCTCTCTCTCTCTCTCTCTCTCTCTCTTCACTTGTTTCTCTCTATTCCACCAGTGTCTCTCCCCAAATTCACGCTCTTCTCTCTCTCAGCTCTTTCATTTGTTTAATTTGCAGCGATTTTCTTCTCCCAAAACATCTCAATGTAATGAATGAGTAATTCTTAAAGATTTTGTTGATGTTGATGTTGACTTTGCTGGTGATAATAAAAAATCAACCACTGCTTATGATTTTACATTATGTGGTACTTGTATAAGTTGGAAGTCACTACTCCAACCAATTATTGCCTTGTCCACCACTGAATCTGAGTATGTTGCAGCAACTGAGGCTATTAAGGAAAGTCTATGGTTTAAGGGATTGCTATCTGAAATAAATGTGCTTTCCAATCCTGTTGTAGTCTATTCTGATAGTCAAAGTGTTATATATTTGTGTAAGAATCTTATTTTTCATGAACGCACAAAACACATTGATGTTAAATTTCATTTTATTAGAGGTGTTATTTCCAAAGAATTAATGTATATTGAAAAGATATCATCCCAGTTTAATCCATCAGATATGGGTACAAATGTATTGTCTCTAAACAAGTTTCATTTCTATTTAAAATTGCTAAACATTAATGCTGCTTAGTTTTATCAATGTGTAGGTGTATGCCTTGATGGAGACTCGGTTGCAGATTGAAGCAGATGATGTTTGCCTCTCTCTGATTTCTGTTGACATCAAGGTAGAGATTTTGTTGGGCTAAGTATTGATGCCAAGTAGAATTTCAGGGCTATGATGATAATGGGTTCAGGCCCAAAAACCATAAGTGGTGATCCATTGCCTAATAAATTATAGGATTTTTTTTTTTTTTTATAAATAAGCCACTTTTTAAAATTTATTCCAAATCTAACAACTTGACAAATTTATTTTAAAAATATTGCATTCTTAAAATTATATTAATTAATAAAATTGTAAATTAAAATCAAATATATACCTCTCCACGTGAATTCTAAAGAATTTGACACAAATTTGCTTCTTAAGTCCTTAATTATTTGCACGATAAGTCATTTATCTTTATAATATCTCCACTTTAGTCCCTATATTACCTTTTTATTTCAATTTCGTCTTCTTTTATTTACAACACAAGTCCTTCAACTTTTAGATTTTTACAAATTAATCCCCATATTTATAATTTTATATCAATTTAGTCCTTTATAGTATCACTATTTGATACATATGTTACAAATGATATTAACGTATCAATGTTTGATACAAATGTTACAAATAATATTTTTAACAATCGTATTTACAAATTGAGATGTAAAACATCGAAATGATACAAAATATCAATTCATATAACGTGTCTTTGTGTAAAATAACATAATATAATCTTTAACATATTCAAATGATATAAAATATCATTTGTAACATCCATGTCGACGATCGCAATACTAAATAGAAACTATTACAACTGCAAAACGAACTCTAAACTTTAACAAGTTCGTATTAAGATATACATTGGACTCTAAAAATCTATTGATATTGTGTAACATCAGTATGATATAGATATGTAACACAATACCAAATTTAACAAATAAAACTCATAATTTCATCATATGTAATATACGTAACATTAATGATACATAATACCAATTTATGTAACATGTGATGTGTAAAATAACATAATATAATCTGTAACATATTCAGTAACATATTCAGTGATACAAAATATCCTTTGTAACATCTGTATTAAACATTGATACACAATATCATTTGTAAAATCTGTATCAAATAGTGATACAAATAACTAAATTGACATGAAAGTATAAATATGGAGACCAACATGCAAAAATTCAAAAGTTGAAGGAATTGGGTTGCAAATAAAAAGGACGAAATTGAAATGAAAGAGAAAGTACGGAGACTAAAATAGAGATATTATAAAGATGAAGGACTTATTGTGCAAATAATCAATTACTCAATCAACAAATTTGGGAATTCATGGTCTTGGTCCATTTGATTTTAATTCATTATTTTATTAATTCATATAATATTAATTATATAGTATTTTTGGAATAAATAAGCTAAGTTGTTAGATTTAGAATTATTTTAATATTGGTAAGTAGTGGGTGTAATATTCCATAAATTATATCCATTGAACAAGTGACCAAAATTCAAAGACTGATGACCCGGCCCAAAAGTTTTGATCTCGCTTTTGAGATGGCTCGACAGTTGGATTGATTCTTGATCAATGGACGGCATGTGGGATATTTAAAGGTCTATCATGTTGCCCTAATTGAGATAGAGATAATTTCCGCAGCCTTGAGAGAAAGAGATAGTGATTTCGTTTATGGTGCGATTAATTTCATCTCCTTCTCTGATATTCTCTAAAAGCTCTGGTTTAAGAGAAACTTCTACTTCTTCCTTTCTTCTCCGATAAAGGCTTCTTTGTGAATAGAAGAGAGTGTGTGTGTTGGTCTCTGGTGTTTTACGGTACTGAGTTTCTTGTAGCAACTCGTCACCACATCGATTTGTTGGGTCTAGGTTTCCTATTTTGGTTCTGGTTCATGGTTAGAAACATAAGGGTACAATGATTCTGAGCCCTAAATTATTTGTTTCCACTTTGATGTTTACAATTTAGAACGGATTATACTTTGTGATGTAAAAGATCTTTATGGTTTAATAGTGTAAATTTCCCAAAATAAAACTACATATAAAGTAAAAAACAAGGGTAGAAGCCATACGAATAGAGTGAAATTTACAGATGCAATATTTAAGAAAATTATCTAACTAAGGCACTCAAGTGACTGAAAAAAATAGTAAAGAAGTTAGCATACCATAGGAAAACTCAAAATAAAATTGAAACAAAAGATATAAAGTTTGTGGGGTTTACCTCAATGATAGTTCAGTTTTAATATTAGAAAGGAATTGATATTAGATTTTTTTTTTCCTCCTTTCGATTTGGACAAAGACATTAATTAGTACAATTTGTATTTTGATATAACTCAGTGAATATCACTGGCGTTGAATATGCAACCTATATGTGAGTTGACAATTGAAATCTTCAACTCATACGAAAAAATATCAAAATATTTCTAGTTGAATGTATTGAATTCATTATTTTATCTAATATTATATGATAATTATCAATGTTTTTAAATTTAGCCTTGAAAGTAAACGGTTAAAAACTAATAGTGCAATGATTAGGATCAAAATGAACATTTAGCTCTTGTTCGGTTTAAATTAAAAAATTACTAAAATGTACAGGTCAAAATCAATAATTAATTTTAACAATACAATATATAAGATCCACAACTTTTATCAATTTTTCAACGACATATTTCATCAACTTTTATAAAAAAAATTGTTTTACGTGCCCTTATAAAACTCTTCAATCTAAACAAATAAAGAGTGATGCCAATTGCAGAGAATTCAACTCTTTTTGTCTTTTAGAATGTGTTTGATTTTGATTAAAATCAAATTTTATGTAAAAGTTAATAAAAGTTGATAAAATATGTGGTTGGAAAATTGTAAAAAATTGTAGATTCCATGAAGTATTTAGTTAAAATTAATTGTTGAGATTAACTTTAACTTTTATCAAAATCAAAATTGAAACAAACAAACTCTTATTACAATACAATTTAAAGATTCGGAGTTGGATCATAACTACATTTGACTTTGTCGAGTCTTTTTCTAACATTTACTTACTGTGAGCTCACAAAAAATAGTGATTTCTAAGCATAGAATAGTTCATTTAATGGTGGCCAACTACTGTTTCTTGCCTATATATAATCCAGGAATAAGAATCATATCGAGTCATTTAGCTTAATGTTAAAGACAAACATGCTTCTGCATTGTGTTTCATTCCTTGTGTTGTGGCTTCCGTTGTTATTAGCCGCTTCTGATACTTTCAACAGAACCAGAACCCCCACAACCATCACAAAAGGATCCAACATCACGAAGCCTGACTGCCAAAGAAAATGTGGAAATCTAACTGTTCCATACCCTTTTGGCATTGGCTTAGGATCAGGTTGTTCTATTGATCCATGGTTTGACATCAACTGCAATACTTCTTTCAACCCACCCAAGCCCTTTATCGCTAGTGGGAATCTCGAGGTTATAGATATATCAGATTCTCATATGCGAATCAAGAATTGGGTGGCCACTAGTTGCTAT
Source organism: Forsythia suspensa (assembly GCA_023638005.1). Lineage (NCBI taxonomy): Eukaryota > Viridiplantae > Streptophyta > Magnoliopsida > Lamiales > Oleaceae > Forsythia > Forsythia suspensa. Next base: position 36,597,809 of record CM042666.1, read on the forward strand.
AACCAACTTGGCAACTGGACCAGGGAAACACTGTGTCAATCAGTTTAGCGCAATATTTTAGCTTTTCTGATATGAATAAGTTCACCATAGTTGGATGCGATGACCTCGCTTTGATATCAGGAAAAGAAGGGCGTAACTTCACGAGTGGATGTGTTTCCCTTTGTTCTAAAAAGGATGATCTTCTTGACAGGTACTGTTCGGGGATTGGTTGCTGTCAAACCTCCATACCTGAGGGCTTGCAGAAATTTTCTGTTGCCTTAGGAAGCCTTGATAATCACACTGGGGTCTGGTCCTTTGATCCTTGTGGTTTTTCTTGGTGAGGAGGATAGCTTTATATTTCGTACGTTTGACCTTTCTGATTTGACATTCAAAATCAGAACCATAGAAAATGTCCCAATAGTCTTGGACTGGGTGATTGGGACTCAAAATTGCATTGAATCTCAGAAATCCAATGATTTTGCATGTCACCAGAATAGTATGCATTGATTCTGAAAATAGTCTTAGAGGATACCGCTGCGGCTGTTTTGATGGATACGAGGGCAATCCATATCTTGATCCAGGCTGCAAAGGTTAGTATGCTGGCTGTAGGCCATGAAATTTATCAGCTCACTTTTCAGACTCCAATGAGATATATACCCTTGTTTGTCTGCCAGATATAAACGATGCGACAATAATCCTTGTGATCCACAAGGAATTTGCACTAATACACCTGGAAGTTATAACTGTTCTTGCCCATGTGGATACCGTGGCGATGGCAGAAAAGATGGCCGTGGCTGCAATGCACAGAATTCACAGTTCCCAGTGATCAAGTTGTCTTTAGGTACTTTCGCTTAATATCTCTCTCTGTGACTTTACTGGCAAGGATGAGAAAATCTGTATACCAACAAAAGTGTAGCTCGAGTAATAAAATGTAGTGCAGTACACCAATATACAGAAGAAAAAGGCCATAAACAGAACAAAACTGAGCAACAGAAAGAAAGATGTCAGAATTTGTAGACCGTAACCAATCTTTGAATTACACTCATCGTTGTTTAAAATGAAAACGCGTAGAAACAATTCTCTACCCTTGTTCCTACTGCAGACAGTTTTACATCAATCTACATTTTATCATACAATGAAGGGCCTATGTTTTGTTTTGTCAAAAATCTGATATTTATCATTATTCTGGAATTAGTGAAAATACTGGTAAACCAAATCATGTCCAGGTTTAACGCCTTGGTAAAAACCTTGGTAAAAACTGGTGACCATCATTTTGATTTAGAGATTAGTCTAATTGAGCATGAGTTGCTAAGTAGTCAATATCTGTGTTGAAATAAAACTTTTCAGGTCTTGGTTTTGGCTTCTTGGCCTTGATAATCGGAATTTCTTGGTTATACTTTAGCATTCAGAAAAGGAAGATTATTAAACTCAGAGAGAAATTCTTCCAGGGAAATGGCGGTTTGCTATTGAAGCAGCAACTTTCTTCAAATGAAGGTAGCATGGAATCAGCTAAAGTTTTTTCTGCAGAAGAACTAGAGAAGGCCACCAACAACTATGCAGAAGATCGTATCCTTGGTAGTGGTGGATATGGTACAGTTTATAAAGGAATTCTGAGTGATCACCGTATAGTTGCAATAATAAAGTCGAGGGTAATGGATCAGAGCCAAATCGAACTATTTATCAACGAAGTAATTATCTTGACTCAAGTTAATCACTGAAACGTGGTGAAGCTCTTGGGATGTTGTTTGGAGACAGAAGTTCCTTTGTTGGTATATGAATATGTCTCTACGATGCACTCTTTTACCATATCCATAACTGTGGGGGAATGCCTTGGTTTTCTTGGGACAATCGTTTGAGAATTGCTGCAGAGTCTGTGTTGGAAATTGACACGAGAATTAGCCAGAAAACAAAATTTTTCTTTAATTCATAAAACTAGGATCTTTGCTAAGCGTTAACGTATTTATTATAATTAATAAACTAATAGGTTAGTATTATACCTAAATCGATAAACAATATTGGTCTGGATCTGATTCATGAACTTGCTGCTTTTGAATCACGAACTTGGTGCTCCCAACGTCCAAGCCTTCTATGGTATTCTCCAAATCTAGATTACACCGGCATGTGGGCACCTTTTTAATTAAATCAAAAACTAATTTCTGGACTAATCAAATCTAGAAAAACTAAGAAACTAAAATTCGAGTCAAACAAAGACTTCAGAATTTTCTCTTTCTTTTTCTTGACTGAATTGATTGGAATTAATTTACATCACATGCAATGTGATATAAATATAACAAGCATCCTGATTGCAACCAATGACAAGAGTCCTGATTGCAAATAATGAAAAGACGTTCAAGTCCAATTAGCTTAGGATTGATTTAATTACACATGTAATCCCTGAACTTATATCACAATTACAATCAAGTCCAAAACTTTATTAGTAACTGTGATTAAGTCCAAAACTTTATAGAGCTATCACAGGACCTGTTCGGACATATATTTTCCAAGCTCCAATAATTAGATTCTATCTAATCGACCCTAGACCCCTCAATCCAATTATTAGTCTTTTGCTTTTTCCACTAAAGATAAGAGACTGAACTTTCGGAATATATAAAATTACAGAAGCTGTAATACTTTCTTCTGACCTACCGTATATATATTTCATCTCTGTCTGAGATCCAATAATTATGTATGAGCATAAATGACCGTTTTGCCCTTCTAATTATTCTCACTAACTTTAAGTTACATTTTCTTCAACGGTCATATGAACTAATTCACATATGTCGAAGTTTAACCGTTGCTAAACACTGAGCTCGGATTTATAACCATTCAACAGAAAATACTTAAGTTGTCACCCGACCCATTTTTAGGGCGACAGACTCCCGGCACACCAATTCGTGTTCTCCACTTCGCTCATTCTCAAGCTCCCAACTCACCAAAATATTTGATCAACTAAATTGATCTCACCCATTGGTGAATCAAAGAACCATCAAACTAACGAAAAGATATACACAATCCTGTCAAAGGATTTAGATGAAATACCCGGTGATCAAGTAGAATTTAATTATTTGCACGGTCATGCTATATAATTAAATTCAACACGTGGTCCGTTCAATACACTCCAAGTGTACTAGTGTCACCATTTATCCATCTCTGCGATAAGGACAAATCGCAAACTTGAATGATTAAATAGTCAACATTACAACCTTCCGGTACAAGGCGCCAACCTTTATACATTAGTCGTGAACAATTTTATTGATGATCAAAATATAAGTTGTGTCACACTATACTTCTCAACGTAAGTATCCAACTTATATTATCACAAGTGATCATTGGCACTTTATTTACATACTTAATACTAAACAAATGCAATAATAATAAATGAAAAGAACAAACTTTTATTTATCATAAAATTGTTATTTTATTACAGTAAAAAACTATACTATATGGGCATACTACCCAACAATTCTCCCACTTGCCCTAGAGTATATATGCTATGTCTTGCAACCCCATACCTTGCATATGTCCCTCGAAACTTTTAGCCGGAAGGCTTTTAGTAAATGGGTCTGCGAGATTATCCTCAGTAGCAATCTTGCTAACAATTACATCTCCACGACTAACAATCTCTCTTAAGAGATGATATTTCCATTCTATATGTTTTCTCCTTTGATGACTCCTTGGTTCTTTAGCATTTGCCACTGCCCCACTATTGTCATAGTACAATGTCATGGGCTGTGATAATGCAGGCACCACCTCAATGTCCATTAGGAATTTCTTGAGCCATACGACCTATTTAGCAGCTTCACAGATGCCACATATTCAGCTTCCATGGTGGAATCAGCAATGCATGATTTCTTGATACTTCTCCATATAATGGCTCTACCACCTAGTGTAAACAATGATCCTGATGTGGACTTATGAGAGTCTTTATCAACTTAAAAATCGGAATCTGTATACCCAACTGGAACAATGTTTGGTGAGGAGTAAACTAGCATATGGTTCCTTGTTCTCTGAAGGTACTCAAAGACATGCTTTACAGCAATCCAATGTTCTAGTCCAGGGTTAGATTGATAACGATTGATCATACCAACAACATAACAAATGTTAGGTCTAGTGCACAATATAGCATACATGAGACTACCTACTGCTGACGCATAAGGTATTCTACTCATGCGCTCTATCTCTTCAGGAGTTTTTGGAGATTGCTCCTTAGAGAGTTGAATTCCATGTTTGAACAAAGAATTGCCTTTCTTGGAATCTTGCATAGCAAATCTGACAAGTATCTTGTTAATATATGTAGCTTGGGATAATGCTATCACCTTGTTCTTTCAATCCCTCAAGATCTGAATGCCTAAAACATAACTAGCTTCACCCAAATCCTTCTTATGAAACTGTTGGGCCAACCACACTTTCATAGATGATAACATACCTACATCATTTTTTATGAGTAGAATATCATCCATATAAAGCACCAGGAAAATTACCTTTTTGTCCTGTATCTTCTTATAGACACAGTGTTCTTCGAAATTCTGATCAAAATCATATGTCTTAATCGCCTCGTCGAACCTTTTGTTCCAAGATCTTGATGCTCGCTTTAGTCCATAAATGGAACGTTGCGCTTGCATGCACTTTAGACTCATGACCGCGTTCTACGAACCCATCCGGTTGTACCACAGAGATACACTCTTCAAGATGACCATTAAGAAAAGCCGTCTTGACATCCATTTGCCATACCTCATAATCATAATGAGTTGCAATGGATAAGAGAATTCGGATAGATTTAAGCATAGCTATAGGCGAGAAGGTTTCCTCATAATCGATACATTCTCTTTGGGTAAAACCCTTAGCCACTAGCATTGCTTTGAAGGTTTCTACCTTCCCATCTACTCCTCTCTTTCTTTTGTAGACTCACTTGCACCCGATGGGTTCTCTTTTGGTGCATCTACAAGTTCTCAGACTTGATTAGAATGCATAGATTCCATCGCAGTGTTCATAGCTAGTCTCCACAAATCTGCATCCACATCGTTTATAGCCTCCTTATTTGAATTCGGATCATCTACTTGTTTTGCAGAGATCGCCTGTTTGGATTCTCTGACAAACAAGTACCTAGACGGTTTTCTGATGACCCTTTGACTTTGCCTAAGGAGCAGTGGATCTTGAACTGTGGCTTCATTTGGAATTATAACGTTTTCATCAATGTTGGTATCACCTTCAGGTGATACAATTACCTTCTCATTACCTTGAACATTTTCTTGATCTATGGGATTAGATGATGAATCATTTCTCCCACTCAGATAACGTTCCCTAGGTGTTTGCGATACCATGGGTCGTCTGTCGCTAGGTTGTGTTCCAGGAATTGATGAGTTGGGAATACTCTCACTCATTTCTTCCAAAACATCCTTATTCTTGGACTGACGTTCATTAATATATTTATCCTCCAGGAAGGTTGTATTTATATTGACAAAACCTTTCATATCTAGAGGACTATAAAATAGTATCCTCTGGTACCTTTAAGGTATCCTACAAACAGCATATTTTTGATTTAGACTCCAACTTTTTTGTCTTTCCTTTTAGCACATGAGCAGGACATCCCCAAATTCGGACGTGACGCAAATTTGGTTTGCACCCATTCCATATTTCCAGGAGAGTCTTGGGAACAGACTTAGATGGAACTAGGTTAAGAATATAAGTGGCTGTCTACAGTGCATATCTCCAAAATGAGATAGGTAGAGTTGAAAAACTCATCATTGACCTAACCATATCTAACAATGTCCTATTTCTTCTTTCTGAAACGCCGTTCTGTTGGGGTGTACCAGGCGCACTCAGTTGAGAAACTATACCATTTTCTGTTAAGTAGTCTCTGAATTCTCCCGAGAGATATTCACCACCTCGATCTGATCAAAATGTCTTTATACTTTTACTCAAATGTTTCTCGACCTTAGTCCGATATGCTTTGACTTTTTCAAAAGCCTCTGACTTTCGAGTCATCAGGTAAATGTATCCGAATCTAGAGTAATCATCTGTAAAGGTGATAAAATACTCATAGCCCCCTCTCGCTGGTGTACTCATAGGTCCATATACATCAGAATGAACTGGTTCTAATACTTCTTTGGCTCTATGTCCCTTCGCTAAAAAGGACCTTTTGGTCATCTTACCCTCCAAACAAGAATCATAGACCGGCAATGGTTCGACCTCAATTGAGTTGAGGGGACCATCATTTGCCAGTCTTTGTATCCTGTTAAGGTTGATGTGTCCAAGCCTAAGATGTCATAGATAAGTATTACTAGTATGGTATGTATTTTGTTTATTATGGTTTGCGTATATTATTAATTTCATTTTTGGAATAGTTTAATATATAAAGACCATTTATCAAATATCCGGCACAAATAGGAGCTTTATTCATCAAAATGTAAAGCACTTTATTAGGCGCAAAATCAAGAGAATAACCCTGTCCTATTAGACAAGAAATGGAAATCAAATTTTGCTTCATCTGCGGGACATAATAACAGTCTTAAAGAATTAAACGCCTACCACTACTGAAATAAAAATAAACTACTCCTACAGCTCTCGTCGAAACTACTGCTCATGTGCCGACTGTGATAGTAAATTGGCCTTCATTGAGCTTTCTGCCACCTTCTGTCTTTGGAGTTCAGTTCTCGCCCATGGTTTCAGCCCTTCCATGAAAGTGAAGAGCTTGTCCTTTTCAGACATGTCTCGGATGTCCAGCATATGCCCTGAAAATTTTTTCACATAGTCCCGAATGGAACCAGTATGTTTCAGTTCTCGTAGTGCCCGTCGGGCCTAATATTCTACATTTTCTAGAAAAACTGTGTTTAGATCGCTTCCTTAAGGAGTTCCCATGTGTCTATCTAGGCCCTGTTGGCCTAAATATCAGCATATTTTGTCCGCCACCATAGTTTTGCATCTCCACCCAGATACATGGTAGCTGTCGTCACCCTTCTTACCCCATCTTCAATTTAGCAGCAAGAAAGTATTGTTCCATGTCAAACAAGAAGTTCTCGACTTTCTTCACGTCACGCGCCCCACCATAGGTACGCGGTTCTAGAATTCTTAGCCTAGGTGCATACTCTTGTGCAGGGGCTTGCCCATTACCCACTACATGCTGAAGTATTCGCAATTGAAGTCTCATGGCTTCCATTTCTTCCCGCAAATCGAGAAGGATTGCAACAGCATCAGTCATCGCTGCGCACATCATCCGACTCTCATCCAGCTGGATGTTCGGTTTGCGGATGTCTGCCTCAGCTATCTCGACCTTTTCCTCAAGGGTCTCGACAGCGTCACATAACCTAGTACTTTGCCCATCGAGCGCATCCAAGCGCTGTTTAGTACTCTTTTTGTGATCCACCACCTCAGTGATGTGTGATGCATTCGGATCCATCGCTATCTTCTCGTGGGTCGTGAGCCGCAGCTCTTATACCAACTTTCACGGGGCACCTTTCTTTCTAGCACAGAAAGGAGCACCGTGCGGCAGTAGTCAACTCGTCTCGACTACCTTCCGCCTTTTCTCGATCGATTCAACAAATTAAAGAAAGCTTAACAACAGAAGATTTGAATGCGTTGAAAATAGCTTGATTATTGATTGATAAAATCAAGAAATTACTAATGATGTGCAGGGGCGAACACGAAAGAAGCTTGACAAGACTTCGAATACCAACTACCCCTATAATAGCTTAAGTGACAAAAACCTAAGTTACATGAGTAGACATCAAAAAGCTGAAGAATCATAACGGAAAATAACCTATTACAAACTAACGGAAATGACAACTAAAAGTAACATTTACAAAGTGCGGCGGTTTGGGTAATCGCACAAAGGCGCCGTCGAGGGCTAAGTATAGTTGCGAGCCCTGACACATAGTCTCTATTCTTTCAGATTTGTAACAATATTATTCTAATTTAATTTTATTCGTAGATATCGTCACCATTCTTTCATTAAATCGCACAGACGATTCCTAAATATTTTTTTGACAATTTTACCCCGATTTAAATAAATTAAAATAACAGGAGAAAGAAAATATAATGAAAAATTACAATTAGAGATCCTAACCTTTTCAAACGTGAAAATAAATCCAAAACTTTTTATTTTTATTTTTTACAAATTTTCACTTAAAATAATTAAAAAATGTATCATCAACTCCCAAATCTTCTAATTATATTCACCGAAAAGACCTTTGTAGTCTGATCAAATTTCATCTAGAGGTCCGTTAATTAATAAAAAATAAAGCCCGTGATCTAAATATGCACAACCGGGAGGGATTTATCCTCCTCGGTTGCCGCCAACCCAAATCCTAGCGATTTGGGTCAACAAACGGGTGGGAAAACCCCCTCCCCCCCTTTTGTTCTTGTAGGGGTGTGAGTGGGAAGAATACCTCTTTTGATTTTATTTATTTATTATTTTTCTTTTGAGTTTTAAAAATAAAAGATTTATGATTTGTTTACACTTTTAAAAAAGTTAAAATACATATTTTTTCATTTCATTTTATTTTTAATTTATTTAAGTCAGGACAAAATTGTCAAAAAGATTATTTGTGGATTATCTGAGCGAATTAATGAACGAATGGAGACGATATCTACGAATAAAATTGAATGAGAATAATGTTGTTACAAAGTTGAAAAAATGAGGACTGAAAGTATAATTAATCCTAAAAAAATGAGGTTGACCTCAATGATAGTTCAGTTTTAAGATTATAAAAGTTTTGAGGAATTGATATTAGATGTTTTTTTTTTTTTCTTTTGATTTGGACAATGGCATTAATTAGTAAAATTTGTGTTTTGATATAACTAAGTGAATATCACCGGTGTTGTCATATGATGTCCACAACAATAATTTGCACTTGAATATGCAACATATATGTGAGTTGACCATTGAAATCTTCAACTGCATACGAAAATATCAAAATATTTCTATTGATCAAAATTTATTGATGATATTTTTTTTGTTAATTGTTATATAATCGCGACCATATGGAGTTTTCTCCATTACGGAAAGAAAAAAGCACGTCCTATGTGTCACACTGCGTCTTCAGTTTCACCTCTTCCAAAATTTGTTGTTCAATCATTTTCTTAAACGGACCATCTCCAAAATCTACTCATCTTCTCAATCTATCCACCTTAATTAGGGCTGAGCGAAAAACCCGAAAAATCAAATAAAAATCCGACCCAACCCATCTCCAAAATTTGTTGTTCAGAATTTTTTTTTGGTTTGGGTCAGGTTGGGTCGAAAACCGACCCAATCCAACCCACGCCCACGCCCACGCCCACCCCCAAAATACCCTACCCCTACCCCTACCCCTACCCCTACCCCTACCCCTATCCTCAATCGATTATCTTCTCTATCGATCATCTTCAAAATCTATCCACCGTCTCAATCCATTATCATAATAGAGCCTACTATCAAATTCTACCGTAAAAGAAGCAGTATACTAGTATGTCTAGTTGAATATATTCAATTCATTATTTTACAAATATTATATGATAATTATCAATGTTTTTAAATTTAGCGTGGAAAGTAAACGTTAAAAACTAATAGTGCAATTAGGATCAAAATGAACATTTAGCCCTTGTTTGGTTCATATTAAAAAGTTACTAAAAATTATAGGAAAATTGACGCAAATGGTCCCTAACTTTTGCCTTTATTGTACAAATGGTCCCTAACCTTTCATTTTTTGTGGTGGTCCTAACATATCCATTTAGGTGCGCAATTGGTCTTTATTTGATAAAAAAGACAAATATGTCTTTATTTTTATTTAGAAAAATTTTCAATTGGATTCTTAACATTTGTAAAAAGTACAAATGAGTTTGATACTTTTTTTTTTAAAAAAAATAAAAGAAACTAATAAATTGATAATATACTAAATTATTTTGTATATTTTACGAACTATTATAAAATAACTAAAATTTAAGCTCATAATTATTAACAAACGTGTTAATCAAAATTATTTTATTATTATTAAGTAATCATTAAAATTAAAATTTTATTTTATCATTACAACATAAAAAAAAAACAACTCTGTCACAAACTTAATAATCAAATATTATTATTTCATTAAGCTATTCGTTTATTAACTACAAATATTAGAGCTCAAATTCTATTATTCATATTTTAATTCGTTTTATTATTGTTCACAAATAAAGAATACAAAATGTGTAAATTAATTTTTGTTAGTATTTTTATGTTAAAAAAATATAACAAGATTGATTCAATGTCATAAAATTATATACGCCATTTTGTTATTTATTTAACTTAATTTTTATTCAAGTTTTTCACATCACATAACAATTACATATACCTAAATCGCAATAATTTCATATTTCTCTCTTATAAAAAATTTATTTGACACGACTATAGTGATATATTTAATATGCTAAATTAAATATTATTTAATAAATCTATTGGACTTATTTGTACAATTTACAAAGGTTAGAAATCTAATTGTAATTTTCTTAACTAAAATTAAGGATATTTTTGTCATTTTATCAAATAAGAACCAATTTGCACAAGCACCTAAATGGATAGGTTAGGGACCATTTGCATACTATTGGCATACGTTAGGGACCATTTGTGCAAATTTCCCAAAATTATATGTCAAAGTCAACAATTAATTTTAACAACACAATACTTTTTATCAATTTTTCAACCACACATTTCATCAACTTTTATCAAAAGTTTTGTTACACGCCCCCTTATAAAACTTTTCAATCTAAACAAATAAAGAGTGATGCCAATTGCAAAGGATTCATCTCTTTTTGTCTTTTAGTGTATGTTTGATTTTAATTAAAATCAGATTTTATGTAAAAATTAATAAAAGTAGATAAAATGTGTGGTTGAAAAAGTTGTGAGTTCAACAAAGCATTTGGTTAAAATTAATTGTTGACTTTAAGTTTAACTTTTTATCAAAATCAGAATTGAAAACAAACAAGTTCTTATTGCAATACAATTTAAAGATTTGGAGTTGGATCGTAACTACATTTGACTTGGTCAGGTCTTTTTCTATCATTTACGTACTGTTTGAGCTGAGCTCACAAAGTTGTACTCAGTAAAAAATAGTGACTTCTAAGCATTGAGTAGTTCATATAATGGTGGCCAACTACTGTTTCTTGCCAATATATAATCCAGAGAGTGATAATCATATTGAGTCATTTAGCATAATGTTAAAGACAAACATGCTTCTGCATTGTGTTTTATTCCTTGTGTTGTGGCTTCCGTTGTTATTAGCCGATTCTGATACTTCTGATACTGTCAACGGAACCAGAATCCCCACAACCATCACAAAAGGTTCCAACATCACAAAGCCTGGCTGCCAAAGAAAATGTGGAAATCTAACTGTTCCATACCCTTTTGGCATTGGCTTAGGATCAGGTTGTTCTATTGATCCATGTTTTGACATCAACTGCGATACTTCTTTCAACCCACCCAAGCCCTTTAGCAATAGGACTCTCGAGGTTATAGATATATCAGATTCTCATATGCGAATCAAGAATTCGGTGGCCACCAGTTGCTATAACCAACTTGGCAACAGGACCAGGGTAGACCCTGTGTCAATCAGTTTAGCGCAATATTTTAGCTTTTCTGATATGAATAAGTTCACCGTAGTTGGATGCGATGACCTCGCTTTGATATTAGGAACAAAAGGGCGTAACTTCTCGAGTGGATCTGTTTGCCTTTGTTCTGAAAAGGATGATCTTCTTGACGGGTACTGTTCGGGGATTGGTTGCTGTCAAACCTCCATACCTGAGGGCCTGCGGACACTTTATGTTTCCTTAAGAAGCCTTGATAATCACACTGGGGTCTGGTCCTTTGATCCTTGTGGTTATGCCTTTCTTGGTGAGGAGGATAGCTTTAAATTTCATACGTCTGACCTTTCTGATTTGACATTCAAAAACAGAACCATAGAAAATGTCCCAATAGTCTTGGACTGGGTGATTGGGACTCAAAATTGCACTGAAGCTCAGAAAGCCAGTGATTTTGCATGTCACCAGAATAGTAAATGCATTGATTCTGATAATAATGGTCTTAGAGGATACCGCTGCGGTTGTTTTGATGGATGTGAGGGCAATCCATATCTTGATCCAGGCTGCAACGGTTAGTATGCTGGTTTTAGGCCATAAAGAAATTTATCTGCTCACTTTTCAGACTCTAATGAGATATGTAATATACCCTTATTTGTCTGCCAGATATCGACGAATGCGTCAATAATCCTTGTGATCCACGAGGAATTTGCACTAATACTGGTGGAAGTTATTACTGTTCTTGCCCGCGTGGATACCTTGGCGATGGCAGAAAAGATGGCCGTGGCTGCAATGCACAGAATTCACAGTTCCCAGTGATCAAGTTGTCTTTAGGTACTTTGGCTTAATTTGGTTTTTTATCTCTCTCTGTGACTTTACTGGCAAGGATGAGAAAATCTGTATACCAACAAAAAGTGTAGCTCGAGTAATAAAATGTAAAATGTAGTGCAGTACACCAATATCAGAAGAAAAAGGCCAAAAACAGAACAAAACTGAGCAACAGAAAGAAAGATGTCTGAATTTGTAGACCATAACCAATCTTTGAATTGCACTAATCGTTGTTTAAAAATGAAAATGCGTAGAAACAATTCTCTACCCTTGTTCCTACTGCAGACAGTTTTACATCAATCTACATTTTATCATACAATGAAGGGGCTATGTTTTGTTTTGTCGAAAATATGATATTTATCATTATTGTTGAATTAGTGAAAATGCGGGTAAACCAAATCATGTCCAGGTTTAATGCCTTCGTAAAAACTGGTGATCATCATTTTGATTTACAGATTAGTCTAATTGAGCATGAGTTGCTAAGTAGTTCAATATCTGTGTTGAAACAAAACTTTTCAGGTCTTGGTTTTGGCTTCTTGGCCTTGATAATCGGAATTTCTTGGTTATACTTTAGCATTCAGAAAAGGAAGATTATTAAACTCAGAGAGAAATTCTTCCAGAGAAATGGCGGTTTGCTATTGAAGCAGCAACTTTCTTCAAATGAAGGTAGCATGGAATCAGCTAAAGTTTTTCTGCAGAAGAACTAGAGAAGGCCACCAACAACTATGCAGAAGATCGTATCCTTGGTAGTGGTGGTTATGGTACAGTTTATAAAGGAATTCTGAGTGATCACCGTATAGTTGCAATAAAAAGTCGAGGGTAATGGATCAGAGCCAAATCGAACTATTTATCAATGAAGTAATTATCTTGACTCAAGTTAATCACCAAACGTGGTGAAGCTCTTGGGATGTTGTTTGGAGACAGAAGTTCCTTTGTTGGTATATGAATATGTCTCTAACGATACACTCTTTTTCCATATCCATAACTGTGGGGGAATGCCTTGGTTTTCTTGGGAAAATCGTATGAGAATTGCTGCAGAGTCTGCTGGTGCATTAGCTTATCTTCATTCAGCAGCCGCAATGCCAATTATTCATAGGGATGTCAAATCTCCCAATATATTGTTAGATGAAAACTATACTGCAAAGATATCGGATTTTGGAGCTTCAAGATTGGTGCCTATAGATCAAACACAAGTGACTACTCTTGTCCAAGGAACCTTAGGTTATCTAGATCCCGAGTACTTCCATACAAGCCAATTGACCGAGAAAAGCGATGTTTATAGTTTTGGAGTGGTTCTAGCAGAGCTCATGACAGGAAGGAAACCATTTTCTAGTGAAAAAACTGAAGAGAAAAGAAATCTGTCGACATATTTTATTGAATCCGTGAAGGAAAATCGTCTATTCAAAATTCTAGACCCAAGAGTTCGGAGGGAAGGGAGTTTAGAGCAACTTCATGCAGTGGCTGAGCTTGTGAAAAGATGCGTCAAGTTAAATGGTGAAGAAAGGCCAACAATGAAAGAAGTGGCAATGGAATTAGAAAGGTTGAGAAAGTATACTGTTCATCCATGGAGTCCACAAGAAAATGAGGGTGTGGGCTTAACTAGTGAGCAATCTGACCTATATGAAGTGTCCATGACTACTGATTTTATTACTGGGGAGTATTCTGGACAATATATAATGGACAGCCGCAAGACACATGCGATCAACACTCCTCGCTAATTGGTGGAAAGTTTCTAAACTTCGACACTAAGAAGGTCCTCTGATGCTGTCTTTTCGAACGTTTGCTTCTGTCATTTTGTGTTTGAATGTGTGCAAATAAAATTATGTTCTGTTTATGAACTGCCTCTTCCTTAAAAGGAATTTTTTTTACATCAATCTGTAAACTATTTGATTGTTTCATCTGATTATTCTTAGGCAGGTTAACCATCAAAATGAGAGATTATATACTTATCTAGGATCCAGCAGTTGCTAGTGCACATGCAACAAGCATTGCAAGTGTCCGACTTTATTATTTGGTTATAAAGTATGGCACTTCATTTAATAATTGTCTAACGAAAACAAAAATAGGGCTCTAAATAATATGCTATAATTTTACACCATTTAGAAGAAGTTGCATCTATGAGAATTTTCTTATGTATGATTTCAAAACAAAGTTGAGTTCATGTACGATTTTGAAATAATGGGTAAAGTTCATTTACCATTCGCGTAATTGACCCCGCCAACTATCCACCCCGCCATAGCCACGTGGATTGTTTCGTTAGTTTTGATTGACGACAGTTAATTTATGTATGAACAAAAAACAAATTCGTGAGTTTATGAATGATTTTGAAACAAAATGAAATTTATGTATGGTTTTTAAACAAGGAGTAAAGATCACGTAATTAACCCTTAAATTAAAGACAACTGAACTAATTATGCCTTTGTTGTGCGATTTTTTTTTTTTTAATAATAAAAATTTTGATATTGCAAGTAAAGTGGATGGTCTGAATGTACACCACGTTAGTTTTCCAGCAATGAGATCCGAGCATTCTAACGAGGGTGTGTTGCATGCACCCTAGGTTGCACACAAACAAAAGCAAAAATGCTAACACCATATATATTTTCCTTTTTTGTTTGGCAAATCATGTTTTTATTTTTATTTTTTATTTTTCGTTCACATTTTCATTTTCTTCTTTTTTTTTTTTTTTCTTTTATTAATTCAAAAATAAGGATATAATGATCCTCTTAACAAAAAAATAAAAAACTTTTTAAGGGTCAAATGAATAGAAACCGTCCACTAACTACGGAATTGAAAAAGTTGAAGATTGAGTTCACTTAGCTTGAAAGTTGGGGATCTATTTGCTCTGTTTTGCATAGAATGGAGACCACAATTATAATTTTTTCAAAAGTAAGTTATATTTCATAATTTTATTTAAATTTGTTGTTGTGTGATTTTAATCTTGCATGTGGACGAATCATTAACAAGTAGTAAATTGAAGTGTAAAGTGTGGAACCCACGATGACTAGCTACCAATTAACCTATTAATTTATAATTCGAGTTTTAACAAAATAAAGAACACATACTCGTTTTGATTTTTATTCTAAAACTATTCTAAGTATGCTTAAATAAATCTAAATTATCAACCAATCAAAGTAAATTTATGAGAACGAATTCAAAGTTTTACTAATACTAGGATTCGCGAATCCAACTACACGTTCATTAATTAATTATCCGTTTAATCGTTTTAGCTTATAATTATTCTAGATTGAAAATCAGTGATCCTATAATAATCAAAAGCCTCTCTCGATGGTCAAACAATTCTATATCGATATGGGAACCTAATTATTTCTAATTAAGCTTTAAATATAAAAATATGCATTTAAATCACTAGAACACCTAATCGAATTTCATAAGGCATAATAATAATTTTTATATATTATTGGACCTTATGTTATTCAAAATCACGTGCTTATCTATATTGAATCTCTCAACTTCAATAAAGATCACAAAACATTCTAATGGTGATCAATCATTAAAACACTAGAAAGAATGAATAGAGAATAATCAATCAATAAGCAATTATTAATTACTAAAACAGAAAAACTTCTAATTAATTAAAAACATAAGGTCTCATCGTTCATCTTAGCAATAATTAAATTAACCAGACATGATTTTGTAAAACAATATAAGAATTGTATAAATCATGTTCCAAAAGAAAAAGAAGAAAATAAGATTACAACCCGTGATTCTGGCTCAAGAATCTTCAATTCGTTCTTCGATTCTTCCATTGTATATTTTGTTCCCAAAATCCGTCTCTCGTGATATGTGATCTATTTTGCCTTTTATATCCCTCATCCAACTCTCCAAGACATGTGTTTAAATTCTTACTTATCATGGACTTGGTAGAATTCTATTTGTACTAGGAAAATGCCAAATTGCTGCCCGACTTACCTATGTGATCGCATGGTTTTCTTCCTTGCGATTGCATGGTTTTAACTGATTACGTTCTGCAGCAGAAATTGGAGTCTTGCGATCGCAGTGTTTATTAACCATGCGATCGCATGGTTAATTCTTGTGATTTCCTATGTTTTCTCTTTAGTATTTGCATGCCAAGTCCCTCAAGTCTCTTTATCATTGCAATTAAGTCTCATTTTCTTTTGTTTGCTCTCTTTTCGTTAGATCCACACTTGATTTTGGTTATTATCCTATAATGATAAAAAACAATACGCCATTATACTAAAAAAAATAAGAGTACTCATAATCATCCCTTTTTATGAGCTCAGATAAGTACAAAATTGTACTTATCAAACACTCCAAAACTTGAACTTTTATTCATCCTCGAATAAACTAGCTAAAGACAAATCATGCACATAATGACAAAAATAATAAAAACAGTCACAATATAAATAGCTTTCCGTTCTTGCTTTAGCTTTTGCAACAACATATAATTCATAACGAGTGTTCAGGTGTTACTATTGCAAATGTAATTCTACTTAAACCATACTTGATATGTGTGTGAGAGCAGTTAATCCAATCCACTTAATTTCTATGGTGGTAATGGGCCAACCATTTGGTCAACTTTTCCTTTCCTTCTCGTAAGGTACACTTTCTCCCAAAATGATGTTCTCTTTTAATTTCTGAAATTTTGGTTCAAATGTTACATTTCACTCATTATTTTCTTGTTCGAAGTGGGTTGAGAAAGCTAATAGTCGAGACAAAGTAGGTTTATGAAGATTCTCTTATTTTTTAGTGCTCTCGACCGAAAGTTTCGTGGCGACCTCAAAATTCTGCCTAAACTTTTTTTTTTTTGTATTCTCGCGCAAGAGGGTACTGGGTACCCATATTTGAGGGTATTGATACCCTTTTTTTGCAGCAGCGCTTCTACTTCTGGTTTGATTAAAACCGATTTAAAACATGTTTTCTTTATTTTCTTTTGAGAAGAGTAGTTAGAAACTAATCTTAGACAGATTTGGAGATCTCCTTTCTCATTTTGCTTGGATTTGCTTTATTCTTTGTTAAGTAAAAACATGTATACTTGATGAAATAAAGAACCGTAAGGTAAAAGTATGATAACTTAAATATAGCGGAAGTTCATATGAATCTGGTCTTTTAGTTCATTTCACCTTTAATGGTATGAGTTACCACAAAATATGGGCCCAAGTAAGTAAAAGAAGTACCTCACTTATATTTTGGTTTCAAAATGGCTCATGACAAATCATTACGTCTCATGAACACACCGAAAGCTTGAGCCCGTTGATAAAGTACTACTAAATACTTTAAGAAAGAGGTGATATGATAAAGACAATGTTAATCAAAATATTACACTTCATAATAACGAGTAGTAAGATACTCCATGGTCCAAAAATCATATATGTCCACGCATAAGGTAGGTGGTTTCATGCTTTTGCAATACACGGGTTGAAGAGGATTGAGGACCATATCTCAATCTTTGTGATCAAACGGTATTCATGTTCATCGAAGGCCACTTCCACCCGTTGCCCTTGACTTCATACATGTCTCGATCCATTTCCTACAAGAGTCATAAAACGACTATGAATGGTGACATTCAATGAGTAAAACTATAGTGCGTGTGTGATATTGCTCATAATATATCTTTTATCTTTCTTAGGGCCCTTCCACAAACAATACTTGTACACCGAAATCAAATAAACATTCTTTGTGCATAAGCACACGGCCAAACATTCTTAGGACCTTCATCGTCCTTCTATGGGCTACTTTTGCCCTTGGCCGTAGTTGATCAACTCATGGAACCCTTACCGTCCCAATGTAGACTACTTTTGCCTTTGGCCGTAATTCAATCGGACCTCAAGTCCTCATGTGGGTCGCTCTAACCCTTGGCCAAAAGTTGAATCAACTCTTTTCTTGGGACCCTTACCGTCCCCTATGGGCCACTTTTGCCCGTGGTGTACAAATAAGTTTGGGGAAAATCTTTATGTGTTCAAACATACTTCATCTTTGTTTACATATAATTTTTGCCTTCTCGAGTTGAGCATAAATGGCACAAGATAGCTTTCTCATTCTTGTTCTTCATTCTTGTTGCATAAAATAGTCAATAAGCTCAAGATGCTCACAATCATATCATGTAACTCATCAATATAGTTCATCAAGAGCACATGGAATATACACACATATAGATGTATATAATTGTCATATTGCATATAAGTCATATACATAATTTTACTCACAACTTAGCGTTATCCTTGATCCACCTGAAAAAGGAAAGGTTCTAAACATTATGATCTTATGTTAAATGATATTTAAAATCTGGAAATGGAGAGTATTATCACAGAAACTGCCTTCAGGTATTTCTGGTGCAGAGGGTATCGATACCCTATCGTAGAACTGTGATATAGGGTATCAATACCTTTCGGGCAGAGACCTGATGAAATCATTTTACTTAGAAACTAAGTTCTCGGCCCAAGGAAAACTAACTTTCTACACCATGAAATCTGAGTTTCTTGGTCCCCTTAAACTATTGCCCATAATGGGGCTTTGGTGCTTGGGTTGGAAGTTCCTCTATTGAATTAGAAAACCTCCCATCCCTAGCTTTCTTAATAACCAAACCACTCACCTCTTCTCTCTGATTTTTCTCTCTTACTTGAGAGTTCTTTCCTCTTGATTATTGCTAGAAAAACGTGAGGGAGAGTTGTGGAAGAGTTATGGGGGTTAGAGAGGAGAAAGGGGCAAGTTGGGGGTTGAAATGAGGGGGTATTTATAGGAAAAATTCAACTCCTTCCTCATGATTGCATTCATCCTCATTGTGACACATGTAAAGTTGGGGAGATTTGCTGAAGATTTTCTGGTTGGCCTTCATAAATTCATTTCCCCAACTACTCACATTTAAGAAGGTACTAGGGGTAGCCTATAGGGTAAAAATGCAAAAACTTCAATTAGGCAGATTTCTGGACCTGTTTTTGGGTCGAGTTTTGAAGGTCGAAACGTGCTCATCTTTCGACGTTCCTTATACCATCTCGAAGATCTCACGGGATCTTCCCAACGAACTTTGAATCGTAGAAAACGGATCATCACAGCGATCACAGCATCGTCCCAAAAATGGCTGCTCGTAACCGAATTTCTGGGAATTCCAGATTTCCAATTTCCTGGAAGGTTTTTGACAAAAATATTCGGGGCTGATTCCTGAATCGAACCTAGGTGTATTTGGTACCATTTTAAAGATCTCATTGCGTACTTCGTAACACACTTTTAATTGAAGAAAATGGACCAACACAGAGGTTAAAACATCACTCTAAAGATGGCTGCCCGAACACAGTTTTGCTGAAATTTTTGGCTGATTCCTAGATTTCTAACATCTTGGAACGTTTTTTGACATAATTTTTCAGGGCTGTTTCCATAGTCAAAACTATGCATATTTGATACCATTTCGAAGGTCTCGCTATGCATTGCAGTAACACCATAAGTTTCGCAGAATTCCGACCAATACACAATTCATACGATGGCTCCAAAGTTGGCTACTTAACTTTAATGAAAAAGGCTCAAAACTTGGTTTTCCCACTTTTTGGGTCTTTACCCAACTTTTTCACTTTAATCCAAACAAGCCTTAATAAAAGCCAATAACTCTTAGATAAGTTCAACTTAGCCCTTATAGAACATTAAATCCGATTTTTCTCCTTTTTTATTATTCGGATTTAAATTAAACTCTAAGTGCTACGACTTTCGAAATACTTTTTTTTTTTTTTTGGGACAACTCAACCAAAATTCTTGCTTCATTCTAATTTTCTTATTTAAAATGAAAATACGAATTTTTCGGGGCGTTACAGTTTCTACTAAGTAAGTCAAACCCATTAGATACCTAATCCCCATGTTTACTTTGCAAATGATTTTTCACAGGCTTTTAAATTTTTTTTATATATAAATCTTATGTGCAAAACTCAATCTTTTAAGCTTTCTAGATAACTCATGTAACGAGCTTTAGGTCGATGACTCCTAGGTCTTTTGAACCTTAGGGCATCGGATTTTGAAAAACCTCTACGGGCCTTATCATTCAAGTAAAAAATGCTACGAAAAGAGTTATAAGATATTAATAGTGTGCGAAACTCAGTCTATTAAGCTTTCTAGATGACTCATGTAACGAGCTTTAGATCGATGGACTTTATCACTCGAGTCAAAAAGACTACGAAAAGAGTTATATAATAGTAATAGTTTTGTTCCTTGTGTGCAATAAGTTCATGCTCGAGGATTAGATTCCTAACATTTGGTCATTACTTAGCTTCCTCTAACTAGTCTAAAGTACTCCACACAATTTTTTAAACATACATGGAATCAATCACAACCTAGATAGCCACCATCACAGCTTAACTACCACACTTACTCATTCTTGGTTACTTGTTCGAGATACAAATGGTTCTAAGTTTCAAAACGATATCCTATGGTTTTCTCTTTAAGTGCACCAACATAGCTAAAAATCATCATAACTGACCGACACAACATAATATCAGACATGGTTAAGTAGCCTCATATTTAAACAAAAGTAATAATCTGTTCACAAGTCATGATTAGAGCTAAACTCAAAGAAATAATTTTATCGTTAGCCGGCAAGGCTATTCATATCACATAAACATGCAAACAATTACTAATAATAATTTTTTTTTAAACAAGCAAAAACAAATTAACAATCAATATCAAGTATCATCATCATATCAAGCATTTTTTACTACCCCCAAACTTAAAAGATACATTGTCCTCAAAGTAAAAATTCAAAAAATAATATATAAAATGATCAGAGACTTTCCAGAGGTGGATCTGACGGCGCAGGTTGAAGAAGTATGGTAGAATCCACTGGTGGAAAGTCTTGGTTAGGTACCGATCGGCAAATCTTCATTTGAATGACATCCAACTGTAAATTGTAACTCTAAAAAAATTAAAACTATTAATAATAAAAACAAATAATTTGTACAAAAAAAAAAATTTTGGTTGTCCTTGCGATCGCATGGACAAAACGTCCTGCGATGGCGATGACGTTAAAATCTAGGAAGAAAGTTTTCTACTCAGGCCATGCGATCGCAGAGAGGCTATACCATGCGATCACATGGTATAAAATTGTTGAAATCGAATTTTTTATCACTAAATGATGATGATCATTGGTTCCTCGTTACCTAAAAATTGAATGTGTCTACTTTAAGTTTTAAAAGCATTAAACGTGCAAAACGTCAATTGAAATCCTAAAACTAAAATGATACATAAATTAAAATAAAAGGGTAGAAAAATGGGTTACTTCCCATTAAGCGCTTCTTTAAAGTCATTAGCTTGACTTTGTCGTGATCACTCAAGACACTTTGAATAGATTTTTGGAGGACTTGATATGCTTGGATCAATTGTTCTTGCACTAATTTTTGTTCACCTTCCAGAGTTTAATTTTCCCATATTATATTGATATGACTCTATTTTGCCACCTTGCTCGAACTCAACTATGAAAACTTCAACTTCATCATCGGACAGGTGTTCATCACTCCTTGTTTTATGATTGGCTTGTGTTCCTTTAGGTCTGACTAGTTTTCTAATGTGAAAGTGTTGATTCTCTCTTGGTTAATGACATTAATCTGGAAACAGGAATTTGAAAAGCTTGAAAATTTAGTTGCTTTAAATACATCGAATGTGATATGTTCATCATTCAACCTCAGCTTTAGTTGCCCTTTTTGTACATCAATCAATGCCCGACCAGTAGCCAAGAAAGAACGACCCAAAATAAGTGGTACACCCCTGTCTTCGCACATATCTAAAATAATAAAATCAGCAGGGAATATGAACTTGTCCACTTTCACTAATATGTTTTCAACGATCTCTCTTGGATATTTGATGGACCTATCTGCAAGATGCAATGATACTGTTGTTGGCTTTGCTTCTCCCAAACCCAGCTGCTTAAAAATAGAATAAGCATTAAACTTCACTAGCACCCAAATCACATAGAGCTTAATCAAAAAAATAAACTGCCAATAGTGCAAGGAATAGTAAAACTCTCTGGATGTTTTAATTTCAGAGGTAGCTTGTTTTGCAATATAACATTGCATTCCTCGATAAGCATAACTGTTTCGTGCTCCTCCAACTTCCTTTTATTTGAAAGAATTTCCTTCATAAATTTTGCATAGCTAGGGCATTTGAGCTAAAGCATCGGCAAAATGTATGTTGATTTGGAGTTTCTTGAAATGAATTTCTTGAATTACTGGTTTAGCTTATGTTTTCGCAGCCTTTGAGAAAATAGAATTGGAGGGACGTAAGGCGGTGGTGGAATATAATCTGGTGGAGAGTTCCATTTTTCTTGTTCAACTTCTGCATCTGATTTGTTTTCTCTATCTTTGCTGGACATGGTTTACTTTTCTACACCTGGTCTCTTTACATGAATTTATGGCAATTCAACTCCGCTTCTCTTGGTAATTACATTTACTTGTTCTTTTGGATTGACCTCGGTATTGCTTGGCCATGTGACTAGTTGTTGTTCGGTCAACAGTTTAGCTAACTGTCTAATCTGATTTTCTATATTCTTTATTGCAACATCTTGTCTTTTTTGCACTTTCTTGAGTTTCATCTCCATCCGTTCTGACAATTTAGCGGATGTTTCTTCTAATCCTCTTTCTCTTTCCTGGGGTCTCTCTTGATTTGGCAGATTTTGAATATTTTAGGTATTGCTATATGAGAAATTTCGATAATTTCTCCATCAAGGATTGTAGATATGTGAGTATGGATTATTCTACTATCGCTGAAATTTTTGAGCTTATGCAGCTTATTCAGGTGATGACATATCAACGGTGGTTAAAGGGCATTCTGATGATTGATGGTTTGCCCTGCATGTTGCACATATTGGTAGGACATCTGAACCATATGGGCTGAGTAAGAATATTTCATTGCTTCTATCTATTTTTCCGATGCATCAATTTTTGCCAGTACAAGCGAATTGATTTTCACCTCATGCATTCATGTTGCTTTCTTCTGTAATCTTCTATTTGGCCACATAACGAACTGTTCACTCATGGTTACATACATGTCTTTAAGGTCGCCAATGGATCTATTTTGGATAGAGCCACATGTTGCAGAATCTACTGAAGAACGATTGATTGGAACTAATCCAATGTAGAAATAATGATTCTGAGCTGCTAAAGGAAATCCGTGACTTGGACACTTTCGGAGCAGTTCCTTGAATCTTTCCCATGCCTCGTGAAAATTTTCCAATCCAGATTGTTGAAAATTGGATATTTCAAACTTCAGTCTGTTCACTCTGGCTGGAGGAAAGTATTTCAGTGTGAATTTTGGATCAAATTTGTCCAAGTAGTGATGCTCCAAGACGGTAGAGAATTTAACAATTCTCTAGCTTTATCCTTTAGTGTATGTTGGAAGAGCATCATCTTAAGTGTCTCTTCATTAACACCATGGTATTTGAAATTTCCACGATATTCATCGAAGCGAGAAATATGGTAATGATGATTTTCATCTATTCTCCCATAAAACGGCAGATTGTTTGAGAACAAATTAATCACTGGCTCTCAATGGAAGTTGTCGTGTCTATAAAGCGGATAGATTATGTTGGACCGATTTTCAACAATCAGTGGCATCATATAGTCACCATAAGAATATCTCGTTCATTAACTTCAACTGGTCGAGCCATTGGTGCAAGATTATTTCTCACATCTGCATGTAATGTATTCTAGATTTGGTTGTCTTCCATTGTATATTTTTTCTATTGTTTCTTTTCTCTTCACTAACGTTATCGTTGGCGAAAGCTCTGTTCGATTTCTAGGTCTAAATCAAATAGATCAAGATCTTTTGTACAACACATACACACTTGACACCTGAAACTTTAAAAAATATTTAGAATTCAGCAGTAACACGAAGAATTGAGAATAAAAATAAAACTAAAAATAAAATAAATAATAATAAAAAGAATGGTTAAAAACTAAATTATCAATTAACATAGTAATTAATAAAACTAGTTCCCGAAAACGGTGCCAAAAATTGTTGTGTGATTTTAATTTCGTAAGTGGACGGATCATTAACAAGTAATAAAATAATATGTAGAGTGTCGAACCCACGAGGACTAGCCACCAATTAACTTATTAATTTATAATTCAAGTTTTAACAAAGTAAAAAACACAGATTTGTTTTGATTTTTATTCTAAAACTATTATAAGTATGTTTAAATAAATCTAAATTATCAAGCAATCAAAGTAAATTTGTGAGAACGAATTCAATTTTTACTAACACTAGGATTCTCGAATCCACCTACACGTTCCTTAATCAATTTTTCGTTTAATCGCTTTAACTTATAATTACTCTAGATTAAAAATTGGTGATTCTATAATAATCAAAAGCCTCTCTCGATGGTCAATCAATTATATATCGATATGCGAACCTAATTATCTCTAATTAAGTTTCGAACATAAAAATATACATTTAAATCACAAGAACACCTAATTGGATTTCATAAGGCATAATAGTAATTTCTATCTATTATTGTATCATATGTTATTCAAAACCACGTGCTTATCTATATTGAATCTCTCAACTTCAATAAAGATCACAAAGCATTCTAATGGTGATCAAGCATTAAAATATTAGAAAGAATGAATAAAGAATAAGCAATCAATAAGCAATTAATTACTAAAACAGAAAAACTCCTAATTAATTAAAAATATAAGGTTTCATCGTTCATCCTAGCAATACGTAAATTAACCAAACATGATTTTGTAAAATAATATAAGAATTGTATAAATCATGTTCCGAAGAAAAAAAAAAAAAATAAGATTACAACCCGTGATTCCAGCTCAAGAATCTTCAATACGTTCTTCGATCTTCGATTCTTCCCTTGTATATTTTGTTCCCAAAATTCGTTTCCCGCGATATGTGTTCTATTCTACCTTTTATATCCCTCCTCCAACTCTCCAAGACGTGTGTTTGAGTTCTTACTTATCCTGGACTTGGTAAAATTCTATTTGTACCAGAAAACTGTCAAATTGCTGCCCGACTTACCTATGCAATCGCATGGTTTTAACTGATTACGTTCTACAGCAGAAATCGGTATCTTACGATCGCAGTGTTTATTAACCATGCAATCGCATGGTTAATTCTTGTGATTTCCTGCATTTTCTCTTGGTATTTGCATGTCAAGTCCCTCAAGTCTCTTTATCTTTGTAATTAAATTACATTTTCTTCTGTTTGATCTCTTTTCATTAGATCGACACTTGGTTTTGGTTAATCTCCTATAATGATAAAAAACAATACGCTATTATAATGAAAACAAATAAGAGTACTCATAATCGTTCCTTTTTTTTGAGCTAGATAAATACAAAATTGTACTTATCATTCGTAACTATATTTTTTTCTTTAACTAAAAGCAATACTTCGATCTAAACTAAAAATATTGAAAAATATTAATAAATAAAAAGAAAAAAGATAGTTTAAATATTAATATTTCTTAACAATATTTTAAACAGTGTACAAAATAGAAATGTAAAATTAAAGTTGTGTACGGTTTGGTTCCAAAGAGAGTACCAACAAAACCGAGTACTAATGAGTAAAACCACTGCTTCCATCTCTAAGTATGGAACCAAAATGATCGATTTTGGTTTCAATTCAGTCGAATTTGATTCCTTCAATTGAATTTATCAAACTCACTAAATGATGCAAATGTAGTGTCTAAAATATTCTTAAGTGATGATAAAAGTTTTTCTCATCCTCTAATCGTGGTGGTAACATTGGTGGAGACCTGCAAAAAATGGTGGGGCTTTTTATCCCCGTGCCTACTCCGGTGTGATAATCAGTAGGTGGTGAAGTTAACTATGCAGAATAACTATTAAAATATGGAGTTCTATGTCTTATCTAAGGATTAACCTCTATCTATAGGGGTTATCATGATGGACACGTGTTACTGTCTTTAATGACGAGTGCCCTTTTACCTCTCTCATTAATCAGAGTTAATGAGGGATGTTACATCTTCTCAATCGTCATTAGTAACTATCATTTAGTTGATGGTGGGTTTGTCTGAGTCAACAACGGTTGGACCACTACTATCCAGATCTAAGAGGCGAGCTATGAGACCATCGGGGGTGGCCATGCCATGACGTGCTACCATTGGCAGACAAAATATAGCAACTGTCATTATTTCTATCATCATAAGTCTTTCTATTTTTTCATAGACTATCGTCAATATGAAGTAGAAATAATTTTCCACACATGTTCCTCTCTAATTTTTTCAGTTTTCTAGTGAGACGAATAATTGTTTGTATGTTGTTCGCTATAAATGCATATACCCCCAGGCAATATTGTGACGGTGAAGTAGTTCGTAAAAATAAGTACAGGTAGGACGGATGAAAGGTGGGGCGAGTGTGCACCCATCCCTAGGCGTAGGTTTCTCCATGCCATGGGCAGGGTGGTCGTGCGCCCCATCCATCGGCTAGGCGGGGGCATGCGTCTGCCCATTAGTTGGTTGGGGCAAGCGAACTGTGGGGTCGGCGCACGTGGGTTTCTCCATGCCAAGGGTGGACCCTAGGCGTGGGTCTCCCCATGCTAGGGATGACAATTCAACCTAGATGCCCCGATCCCCGCGGGGACCCAACATGAACGGGACGGAGAATCCCTGACTAATCGGAGAATTGGGGCCAGGGTAAAAGTCCCTGCCCCGGGTCGGGGACGAGGCAAGGCCGTTCAATTAATTTTTTTAATTATTATTATAATTATAATTATAAACAAAATTAATGGATTGAATATATTAATTGGAAGACTACAAATCTATTTCATGGCCCATCAAAATGTAAAACCCATTCTTTATTTAATGATATATTGGTCCACCATTCTCTTTTATAAACTTCTCTTTCAACACACTTATTAAAAGAATCCGATGTGTGATTCATTCTATACATGTACTATTGGGACTTTACTAGAAAAAATTTCAACACACTTTTTGTCCCACATCAAAAAGCTATACTTCATAATAGAAAAGAATTGTCTATAAATAATGTAATCTTGTTGTATTTTTTTACTATATTAATATTCAAGTGTTATTTTAATAATTTAATTTAATATTTAATATTTAAAAAAATTAAACGGGACAATGGAGTGCCCCGCCTCGCCCCGACCTTGCTTTAAGCAGGGATCGGAGCGGGGTAGAAAAATCCCCGACGAGGATGGGGAGGCCCTCCTCGCCCGCCCGCCCCCCGTCCCCGCCCGCCCGTCCCGTTGCCATCACTACCATAGGCTTTGCGTGGGGGCGGGCTTGTGCATGCTCCTTTGCATGGGTCTTCCATTTTATTTTGTGTTCTCGTCCTATTGGAATTTTGTTTATTTTGACTAGGGTTCATCGCCTTATTTTTAAATCAAGACTAGTTGCCTTGTTTTTAAATTAAGTCTTGTCGCCTTGTTTTTAAATTAAGGCTGGTCATGTGTTTTTAAACAAAGGCTCGATGCCTTGTGTTTTTTTTTAACCAATGATCGTCGCCTTGTTTGATCGTTGTAATAGTTAAGAATGTTTGTTTCACTTGGCTTACTTTTATTAAAGATTGTAGTGAAAATAAGAAGTTGTCGTAGGTCAGGTCCAATAGGTACATCATGACTTTCCATCTAGACTGATCCTTCTTTAGCACCCTCATCATCTATTCATCTTAGATGGTTCATTTTCTGCTTGCCTTTGTCATCTCGGGGCTCGGGCTCGAGCTAGTCCTGAGTTTTCTTTTTGTTAGACTTAGGTTCTTTTCTATCCTTCATGCATTTGGTAATGAAATATACTTCATCAGTATCCACATACTTATCCCATCTCTTTAGTAACTCATGCATCATATCTAGCGAGTTCTTGGAAAGTGACATCTTGAAAGGATGACTGCGAGTTCCACTCATCTTGGCAGTGACTACATCAGACATCTATAGATCCTTGATCCCTATAGTGGCCCTATTGAACCGGGCAATAAAATCTTTCAGTAGCTCATTTTTATCCTGGGTTAATTACATCAGTCCGATAGCTGTCTTCTTAGCCCAATTGCTGCTAGCAAAGTATGCAATAAACTGCTTAGAAAAAATATCAAACGTGCTGATAGATTTTGGGAGAAGGGTTTCCACCTAGTCCCTTACCTCTCGCCTATGTGTTGGTGGGAAGACCATGTACATAATAGCATGTGGGGTGGCACGTAACCTCATCAAATCTACAAAGGCCCTAAGGTGATCAACAGGGTCAAAAGACCCGTCATATTTCTCCATCTTTAGATGTTCAAGTCTTGTAGCAAGGGAATGACCATCACTTCTGGAACAAAAAGGATCTTCTTCTAATACTAAAGATTGTTGCATGCACTTTTCTTAGACATAACCTATGCTATTTTACGACCCATCATGTTTTCTAATCGTTGCTCGAGGCCTAACACTGGTGTCTCACCTAGTGCAGATGGAGCCACCTATGATGGTTGCTCCCAGAGTGGATTTGGGTCAGACGTCAATGAATGAATGTGAGGTGCAAATAATGGAGCCAAAGAACCTGGGGCCAGTAGTGGAGCCACTGCTAGCGGTGTCTATTGCTAGAAAGTTAAGAGCCTAGGGTGGGGCACCCAGTGGTGATAGTCCCGCCAGTGGAAGACTAGGAGCCTGGAGCGGAGCACCTGGTGGTGATGGTCCCACCGGTGGAAGACTATGAGCCTGGGGTGGCTGAGAAACCACAGTATGTCGATCCTGTAGTTAAGCCTCCAAAGCTGCCACCTGAGCTTGTAGTGCCACAAGTTGAGTGGCAAGGGCAGACTCTTGTTGCTGGTGGTTAGTGTTGGCGTTGGACTCAGTGTCAACATCTCCGATGGAGCCTGGATGGCGGTTACATTCTTTGCTCTTTTAGTTCGAGCCATGACTTTTTGTGCAAATTTCCCACAGACGGTGCCAATGGATGATAAAAAAATTTCTCTTCTACCAAATTTCGGTGGTGATAATGGTGGAGACCCACAAAAAGTGGCAGAGCTTTTATCCCCATGCCCACTCCGATGTGATAATTAATAGATGATGAAGTTAACTATACAGAATAGCTATGTAAAATATGAGAGTTCTGTGTCTTACCTAGAGGATTAACCTCTATTTATAAGGGTTATCATGAGGGACATATGTCATTGTCTTTAATGACGGGTGCCCTTTTACCTCCTTCATTAATCAAAGTTAATGATGGACGTTACAACTTCTCAATTGTCAGTAGTAACTGTCATTTAGTGGATGGTGGATTTGAGTGAGTCAACAACGATTGGACCACTACTATCCAAATCTAAGATGCGAGCTATGATACTATCGGGTGGGCGAGCCAATGAGACGTGCGTGTAAGGACGCACCACCATTGGCAGAAAAAATATAACAAATGTCATCGTTTATATCATCATTATGTTATAATTGTTTGATTATTTAAATTCTCCACAATCTCTTCATTAAAAACAATATATGTCGATTCTAATGATTTTCATTTTTTCAAGTTTAACAAAATGCAACAATTTACATCAATTGATTAATTAGAAGTAGAATATTGTTGGCTTGAATGAGTTCTTGAAAAACATATCCAATCTCATTTCCATTTTCTTTATACTTTGAGCGGTCAAAATGCTAACATGGAAGGGATGAAAAGAACTGAAGTCTCTTATTAATCCAAAATCACATCTATGAAATTCGAAGGATCCATCTTCCTAAGTTTATAAATAACACTACAATAAATTGAATATGAGCTGATGATAAAATTCTGAAGAAAAAGTAAAATGGTGAGTGCATTGCACCAGCCGCATTTTAAAATTAAAAGTAAAATTTTCTGGTTAAATTGAGTTTTTGGATATGGGTTTTAGAACCAAGAATTAATACTCAAAAACGATTAGAACTTAAGTGAAATCAGACAAACTCAATCAATTATATCCAGTCCAATAGTTCTAGTAACTTTTGTCCACTCTTAAATAAAATAAAAAATATAAATTTAGGAAGGGCAACAATGGACTAGACAACCAGCAAGCTTGGCGAGCTGGCTTGGGCCTACATTTTAAATGAGTCCAAAGTCGAGTTGAGCTCGATTTTCAATTTGGTGAGGGATCTTGGGCTTCACGACCCAGCCCAAAGGATGGGTCTGTGGGCTCGCCCTAGAGCTGGTCTTGTGCTTGTCCTAAATAAAAACTATATAAATAAGATGGCTCTAAAGACTTTTCTTAAAATAAATTTATATACATTCCATGTTTAAAAACAAATATGTGGGCTCGTGTCGACTGATTGACCAATGGACCGACCTCGACTCGTCCAAATTAGCCAAATCGAGCTTGGGTAGCCACCACCTGCACCTAGGAATATCAACAGGGCAAGGTAGGGCCGGATCGGCCTTTACCATATCCGTGCATTAGGAAATTTTAGGAAGCGGGGAGGATATTAAAATATTTTATTTATCGTCCCATTTAATTAATTAATTAATTTTTAATATTAATTTTTATTTTTTTAAATATGATTTAAAATTTAAAATATAAAAATAAAATTAAAAAGTAAAATTCAGGACGAATCAAAACCAGAGTATTTTTCCATAATGGCCCAGATAACCTAGATTTTGGGCCGAGCTGACCCAATAAAAAGTTGGTCAAGTAAAAATCGGTCTATTTGTCCCGATAAAACTAATCTACCAAGCTGGCCCAATTATTTTGAACTGGTCCAGTAAAATTTCTTGACCTAAGCCACCCACCCCTACTTCCCAGTGGTGTAATCTACATCAAGCGGGAGATTTTTCCCTGTTTGTCATGAAACCAATGAGAAAAATATCCCTGGTTTCACAACTAGATGAGGGGGATTTCCTTTAGTCGCGAAACTAGGGAGGCGATCCACCGTCCCCGAGACCATGGAGATTTTTGTGGGGGTGGGGTGGGGTGGGGGTGGGGTGGGAGTGCTTTTGGGAGTGGGGTTTCTTTGAGGAAGATGGTGAATTTTTTTTTAAATAATTGTTTTGGAAAATTAATTTTATTAAAAAATAATAGTTTTGAAAAAATAAATTAAAAAGCTACGTTGGGCTGACTTAGTAGCCCTGTAGCCCAGAATTGGGCTAGGTTGGTCCATCAAATACGGGCTCGTGTAAAATTGGACCAGGGATAGTTCAATCCATTTTTTTGTGTGGTCTGTCTAATTTTGGGTTGGGCCAGTCCGTCTGTCCCATTTGCCACCTTTACTACTGCACCCCTAGATTTAGGAGATAATATACTGTGAAAATTAAATGTGAAATTAGTAATGTTGACCTTTTAGAGCATCTTCAATGCATACCATGGATTCTAAAAAACTTTTTGACACATCAGCAAATGGACAATGTTTTAAAATTTTCATCTCCAATGCAGGCTGAGTGGGATCCTATCCAACTAACATGGGGAAAAAAAGACTATATCCAAAGCCTTGTCTAGTTGTAGACTGTCTAACAGGATGAGTCAGCAATTATGGAATAAAAAAGGCAGGTAGCCCAGATATTTTGAGGAAAAAAAAAATTTTGCACATGAAGATGAAGAGACGTAAAGGATTTGGAGGCAAAATTCTTCTTCTTTTTTCAATGCCACCGCACTCACTCAACGACCACCTCCCTCATAAGTAAAAGTACTTGCCGGAGGAAAACTCCACTTCATGAAGTTCGAGTAAATTTTAGAATACATATAAAAAAAATCATCACTTTTTTTGTTTAAAACAAGTTCTATTTATTTTAGAATTTTGAGAACAATATGTCAATTTGAACGGAAATTCAGTCTAGTAAGAATGTTTAAATGGTTTTGATCTTGAATAATTTGAGCAGGTGAGTTGCTTTTGATAATAATTGAATTCACAGTGAAAATCTTATTGGGTTTTCGAATTTTCCTTACAAAATGAAATGATATTTGGATTTTGCTAGGTTATTACATGATAGAGCTAATTAATTAAAAATTGAAGTATTACAATGATGGTACTGCAATTTTGATTAACCATAAATTCATAACAGTTAGCTCGTGAATTATCATTATTTTGCGCACGATTTGGTATTTGCTATATTTTAGTATATTCAGATAAGGGGGTTTAAATAGAAATAACACTTATCAATGGCAAGTGTGTGTATATATATATATATATATATATCCTAAGCACCTTGCTTATGTGGCAATTAATTAACACTAATTAATTGCTTTTATTTAGAAACATGGTTAATAGGTGTTATGAAATTAGAGGAATAAGGTAGAACAATAAAAGAGATGCGAAATAAATTGTCTTTCATTATAACTATGGACCTATATTTATAGGATTCCAAAGTAGGTTACAAAGAGATTTGGATACAATCAAACAAGGCTTATCTAAATATATTGATAAGACTAAGTATCCTGATAAGTTTAAATAGTCATCAATAATTATCTCATAATTTTACAACACTCTCCCTTTGATGACTATTTCTACAATAACTGTCTCGCTAAAAACTTTGTTTGATAAAAATTCAATGGGACAAAATATCAAACGAAAAGAAAAGAGTACAGTAATTGTTAAAGTTTTAGAGTATTAAGAAAATGCAGCCTCATTAAAACATTGTCAGAAAAATCCAGTGGGACAAAACCTGGAACTAAAGAAAAAGAGTACAGCTACTCCCCTAATATTAATCATTGAAGATCTTTGAGTCGACGCATCCCAATCTCGTGCACCAATTTATTGAATGTGGATGTCAGCAATGCTTTTGTAAATAAGTCAGCTAAATTGTTACTTGAGCGAATTTGTTGAACATCGATGTCACCATTCTTCTGAAGCTCGTGTGTATAAAAGAATTTTGGAGAAATATGCTTTGTCCTGTCCACTTTGATGTAGCTTCCTTTGAGTTGTGCAATACAAGCTACATTGTCTTCATACAATATTGTTAGAGTATCCTTTGTTGAAGGTAATCCGCATGATGCTTGGATATGATGTGTCATGTTTCTCAACCATGCACATTCTCGACTTGCTTCGTGCATTGCAATAATTTCAGAATGATTTGAAGATGTTGCTGTCAATGTTTGCTTCACAGATCTCCATGATATAACTGTTCCTCCACGTGTAAATACATATCATGTTTATGATTTAGCTTTATGAGGATCGGAGAGATAATTCCGCATTTGCATATCCCACTAAAGACGATTCTAATTTTCGTGAATAAACTAATCCCATGTCAATAGTACCTTTTAGGTAATGAAGAATGTGTTTAACACCATTCCAATGTCTTCGACTGGGTGCAGAGCTATATCTTGTAAGGAGATTTACAGAAAAAGCTATATCCGGTCGAGTGCAATTTGCAAGATACATTAATGCACCAATTGCACATAAGTATGGTACTTCAGGTCCAAGAGTTAATTCTCCATCTTCAAGAGGGTGAAATTGATCTTTTTTCACTTCAAGTGATCGAACGACCATAGGTGATATCAATGGATGTGCTTTATCCATATAAAAACATTTTAAGACTTTTTCTGTATAAGACGATTGATGAACAAATAATCCTTCTGGGAAATGTTCAATTTGTAATCCAAGACAGAATTTGGTTTTTCCTAAATCTTTCATCTCAAATTCATTTTTTAAATAATCTGCAGTTTTGTTAAGCTCTTCAGGAGTTCCTATAATGTTTAAATCATCAACATAAACTGCCACAATTGCAAATCCAATATATGTTTTCTTTATGAAAACACAAGGACATACATCGTCGTTTTTGTAACCTTCTTTCAACAAATATTCGCTAAGACGATTATACTACATTCGTCCAGATTGTTTTAATCCATACAATGATCTTTGCAATTTAATTGAAAATATTGTTATGGGGAATGAATCATTTGCTTCTGGCACTTTAAATCCTTCAAGAATTTTCATGTGTATGTCATTATCAAGTGAACCATACAGATATGCAGTTACTACAACCATAAGGTGTATATCGAGCCTATGTGACATAGTTAAACTTATTAAAAATCTAAATATGATAGTGTCCATTTTACGGGAGAATATGTTTCCTCATAATCAATCCCAAGTCTTTGTGAGAAGCATTGGGCTACGAGTCGGGCTTTGTATCTTGTAATTTCATTGTTTTCATTCATTTTTCTTACAAAGACCCATTTGTATCCTACATGGATTATATTTTTAGGGGTTCAAACTACAGGTCCAAACACTTTTCATTTTTCTAAAGAATTCAACTCCGCCTGTATGGCTTCTTTCCATTTTGGCCAATCATTTCTATTTTGACAATCTTTAATAGATTGTGGTTCAGGATCCTCATTTTGTATGATACCTAGTGCCACATTAAAGGCGAAGATATTGTCTATGACAATATTATTTCATTCCCATAATTTATGAGATAATAAATAATTTATTGAAATCTCATTGTTTTCGGACACTTTTGATTCTTCAGGAATCACATTATTAGTGTTTGATTGATCAATTGTTTCTACCATTGTTTCATTAAAAGTTTTTAGTTGGATTTTCTCTTGTACCTTTTTTTTCGAGGTACGTAGTCTTTGGCACCAACTGTCGACCACGCTTCACAAGGCGTATTTGAGATTCATTTGTTATAGCAGCATTGTCCTCTGAGGACATCAATTTTTGCAGAGTATTTTCTCATGGAACATATGACTTTGTCAATTTTCTTGTATCAACGAATACATCGGTAATTGGCTTGCAACTATTTGCAAGTGAATGATTTTCTCAACTTCTTGGTTACATTGATTATCATGGGATCAAAATGAGATAGAATGTTTTCATTCCAAGAAATTTTATCTTGTTTTTCAGGATGCAATTTTTCCCTTCCCAAAGTTGCCTTCCCAAAGTTGGGAGATTCATTTCATCAAAATGACAATCATGCAAACGTGCAATTAAATAAATCACTCGTTAAAGGTTCAAGATACCTAATAATGGATGGTGAGTCAAACCCAACATAAATTACAAGTTTTCGTTGGGGACCCATCTTTGTACGTTGTGGGGGTGAAATTGGGACTTGAACAGCACAACCAAAAACTCGTAGATGAGAAATATTAGGTTCGTGACCAAATGCAAGTTGTAAAGGTGAGTATTCATGATAAGCAGTTGGTCTTATACGAACTAATAATGCAGCATGTAATATAGCATGACCCCAAACAGATGTTGGGAGTTTTGTTTTCATAAGTAAAGGCCTAGCAATTAATTGAAGACGTTTGATAAACGACTATGCTAAACCATTTTGTGTATGGACATGAGCAACTAAATGTTCAATGACAATCCCGATTGACATACAATAATCATTGAATGCTTGTGATCTAAATTCACTAGCATTATCAAGACAGATTTTGTCTTGATTGAGTAATCGGAGAATTGAGCTCGTAGTTTTATAATTTGAGCAAGTAGTCTCGCAAAAGCTACATTTCTAGTAGAAAGTAAGCAGACGTGTGACCATTTAGTAGAAGAATCAATTAATACCATAAAATAACTAAATAGTCCACATGGTGGATGTATCGGCCCACATATATCTCCATGAATTCTTTCTAAGAAAGTTGGAGATTCAACACGAACCTTCATAATAGAAGGTCTAATGACTAATTTGTCTTGTGAACAAGCAGCACATGGATAATCATTAGGTAAAAGAATCTTCTGGTTCTTTAGAGGATGTCCATGTGAGTTATTAATTATTCGGCGCATCATTATTGCTCCTGGGTGTCCAAGTTGATCATGTCAAAGCATAAAGCTTTTTGGTTCAACGAACTTCGAGTTCGTGATATTGTTTGATTCAAATGTTTTTATGAATGTATAATACATGCCAGATGGGAGTGTTATGAGTTTTTCTTTTATCTGCTTCTGGCCAAATACAAAAAAAATTATACAAATATATTCATAATTATTTTCTTGCATCGTCTCAATGTGGTATCCATTGTCATGATATCTTTAAAACTAAACAAATTTCTTCTGGATTTGCTAGAATAAAGTACATCATTTATATGCAATTTCGTATTATTCGGTAAAATAATACTGGCTCTTCCGAGAGCCTTCAACGATATTTGATGTACCAGATATCGTATTAACATTATTTTTTGCTAATGTTAAGTCCAAAAGATATTTTTTATCTTGAAGAATTGTATGAGTAGTTGCACTATCAGCTAAACAGATATCTTGGCAATTCATCATGAATCTATAGACATGACCAAATAGATAATTTTAAGAATGAGTTTAAAACTAAAAAAAATTTAAACATAAAGAAACATTTCAATCAACTAAGAACTAGTTTAACAACGCAAAATTTCAAACTTTAAAGGAACCTATTTCAAACTAAAATTTTGAATCAAAGTAAACTAGTCTATCTTTTCTATCACACCTCCCTCGATCAAATGATTGATATTTTTACTTTGATTAGCAAAAAAATCAGAGACGTCTAGATGAGTCACATCAATTGGACCATCAAAGTCAGCAAAATTTGTCTCTACTTTTTCTTTTCCCTTGATTGATCTTTGGTAGAGATCCACAAGATGTTTTGTCGTACGACATGTACGCGACCAATGTCCTTTCATTCCACATCTAAAGCAATTTTCTTCGTGCTCATTTTTGGACGAGTTATTTTCATTTATTTTTTGCTTTTTAAAGCTGTCACCTTGTGGTTGATAATGTCCATTTTTTCGTCCAAATCTGCATCCTCGTCCTCGCCCACGCCCACGCCCATGTCCGTGTCCATTTTCGTGTCCGCGTCTGCGTCCACGTCCACGTCTACATCCACGTCCGCGTCCACGGCTTGATATTGCATTTGCTTCAAGCAATGCCGTGGAACCAGTTGGACGTAGCCCATGATTTTTCATCAATAGTTCATTATTTTGTTCAGCAACTAGCAGGCATGATATGAGTTCTAAGTATTTTTTAAAACCACGCTCACGATATTGATGTTGAAGGATCACATTGGAGGCATGGAAAGTGGAGAAAGTCTCTTCCAACATATCTTCATCAGAGATTTTTTTCTCCACACAGAGTTAGTTTTGAAGTTATTCTGAATAATTCAGAATTGTATTCACTAATTGTTTTAAAGTCCTGCAGGCGAAGGTGCATCCATTCATATCGGGCTTTGGAGGGGACTATAGTCCTCTGATGGTCAAACCTTTCATTCAAGTTTTTCCAAAGTATTTTTGGATTTTTTACGGTAAGGTACTTAATTTTCAATCCATCGTGGAGATGGTGACGAATGAAAATGAGTGATTTTGCGCGATCCTGCAGGGATGCTACGTTTTCTTTTTTTATTGTCTCTCCTAGACCCTTTGAGATAAGATGAATCTCAGCATCGAGGATCCATTTAAAAAAAAATTTGCTAGATAGATCAAGTGCAACAAACTCAAGTTTTGTGATATTCGCCATTTGAGTAACTACACAATGAACAAGAAAATATAATTAATTTTCTATTAGACATTGTATAATCATATAATTCACACTAATCAATGTCAACATAACATGATTTATATACTTTTCTTCAGGAATAAGCATTAGTTGATTAATTACTCATTTATATCACAATTTGATTATGTGCTATGATATTCTTCAAGACATGTGCTTCTTCTAGATTACAATAAAATATTATTTCGAATACTGCTCAATATTCTTTTGGAATATAAAAATTATAACGTCATATTTTCATAAAAATTATAACTTCGTAAAAATTAATATTCTTATAGAATATTTAAATTGTAATGTTATGCTCTTTAGGAGCAGCTAATATTTTGTCAGAATATTATAATGTTGTGCTTCTTCAGAGACAACAACAAATCATTATTCTGAAGTAAACATTTGCTCTTCAAGAGCAATATTTTAATATTCTTATAGAATATTATATTATAAAATTAGACTCTTCGGGAACAATTAATATTCTAATGGAATATTAATATAATATAAATCTTTGCTTATTATGAAGCAACAAAACAAAATTCTTCTAGAATATTTATATGTTAGGTTATTAAATACAACATAATATTCTTCTGGAATAAAGTTGTATATTAAACTTGTTACGGGAAAAGTATAAAGAAAATGATTTTAAAAAATGGAGAAATGAAGCAATAGAAGGTTGCTCAACGTGAACAAGCAATTATAAAGTTCTCATATCAATACTTTTATTGTTAGTGGAATTAAATACCGTGAGGTCATGCATGAGTTTACTCAATTTGTTACAAAGGAATTAAGTTAGATACTTTCATATAAACATAAACAAAAGAAACACAATGGTAGATACCTTTCACTGAAAAGGCTCAATTAAAGATTCCAAGTTGTGAAATAGTGGAAGAGATAATTGACCAACTTGCTGCTTTGGATTTTCTTCACGAAGTAACACTGCCTTTTTTTTTCTTTATTATCTGCGGGATTTTGAATGATTTAGTTTTTAATATGATTTGAGCAATTTGTGAGAAACAAAATTCAAGCTATCGTGATGATAACGTGTTATGAAACTAGAGAAATAAGGTAGAAGAATAAAAGAGATGCGAAATGAATTGTCTTTCATTATAACTATGGACATATATTTATAGGATTCCAAAGTAGGTTACAAAGAGATTTGGATACAATCAAATGAGGCTTATCTAAATATATTGATAAGACCGAGTATCCTGATAAGTCTAAATAGTCATCAATAATTATCTCATAATTTTACAACAGTAATTAAGTTGTTAGATTCATGTTCAATTATAACTTAAGTTGCCTTTCAAATTTTTTTTAATTATAAATTTAGTCTTTATTAATTAATTAAAACCTATTATATTTAATTAAAAGTAGTCTTTTAATTAAAATTAATAAATCTAGTCTTTATTAATTGATTAAAACTTCTTATATTTAATTAAATCTAGTCTTTTAATTAAAACTAAGTAAGCATTAAAAGTGTTTGTGAATTAATTAATTTAGCAACTAATGTTGACTACTTTGACTTGCTTCCCCCAAAAAACTCCAAGCACCATGGAAAAAAAAAATTGTAGAGCTCACGCTTTACATTCATCCCAAGGGCAAAACTCTCCAAGTGGAGGCAAATTTGATAAATTAAAAATTATTATTATGTATGTCGCATGGGTTGCTATCAAAACCTTCATGCCAAAGGACCTACATACTGACTAGGGGCATTTTGGAGGGGTCCTTGGTAGCCCAAAATTAAATCAAGCATTTTTTTTTTTTGAATTTTTTTTTTTTTTGTAAGTGATAACCATCAGCCCAAACCAAAACATAAAAAATGGCCCAAGCTATAAAATACTCAAAACAATGCCGTAAACTAACAAATATTACCCAACCAATCAAAAGCCCAATTCATACTTCTTCTTCAATCTGATAGTCAAAAATGCAATTGCCAATATGCACACAATCAAGTAAAACTTCAGCAGTTAAGCCTTTATTTCAAAATATGCAAAAAAAAAAAAAACTTAAATCACTTCTTCATCTTCTAAAAACTTCGGATTGAAGAATCGATTCGGCGATTCCCTACATCACGCTTCACAAAACAGAACGTAATGACTAACAAAGAAATCAAAGAATGGGAGTCCCTCTTTCTGGTAAAATCTTATGTTTCTATATTTAACTATTTAAGGTTTTAGGTTTAGCCTAATTTTTTAAGCTCATTTGTTTAAGATATGTGTCTATGTGAAAATTGCAAAATATTTAAAGTTTAGATCTTGAATATGAATATTTTTGTGCAATGACTTCTTGCAAGCTTTTTAAAGATTATGACTTATAAAATAAATATTATTGTCATAAAAATGAACTCAGTAATTGTGGTTTGAGAAAAAAAAATTCGGGGGCACTACTCCCGAACCCCCGTGAGGGCTTCGCCCCTCCCCCACTCGCCCCATAGAGGACCCCCCAACTTCAAAAGTCTAATTTGGCCACTGCCTACATAGTTTTCGTACTTGAATGGACAGCATTGATAATCACATTAAGGTATTAAAAGTAGAATTGATAGAGAAAATAAAAAGTTAATATTTTAAAAAAAAAAACTCATAAGTTGCAAACGAGCAATTCGCGAGAATAAATCTTGAGTTATACAACT
Source organism: Forsythia suspensa (assembly GCA_023638005.1). NCBI lineage: Eukaryota > Viridiplantae > Streptophyta > Magnoliopsida > Lamiales > Oleaceae > Forsythia > Forsythia suspensa. The sequence goes on from CM042666.1 coordinate 36,638,070, forward strand.
TATTAAACGTGAAAATTGCTTTTCTTAATAAACAATTAAGATGTGCGTGTATGATTTCAAGTCAAAAGTTGTAGAAAAAGTATGCATGCTAAAATTTTCTTATACACAGGATGGACTCAGGATTATAATTCAGTAGAGGCGATACAGAATTACGTAAAAAATTTATTTCAAATAAGACTAACAATAATATTCAAAATGTAGTACTTTTTTTACAATTGTTCTTTACGACTTCTCATACTTTGAAAATGTTGTATAACAGTCTCATTATCAATTTCATTAAATACTCATTTTTCAACGTACACAACTAAGATATCATTCATCCGTTGGTCTCCAATTCGATTAAAAAGTTGTTGCCACCCAATTTTGGTAAGGCCTCCACGTCAGCAAATACCCAGTAAAGGTCCCATATAGGCATAATTCAGGCCTCGCTAAGGCCTTATAGGCCCAATGAGGGCCTTCCAGATTCATAAAGGTCCCATATACCCTGCGAAGGCCTTAGGGGCCAGCAAGGGCCTCGTAAAATTCTCAAAAGGCCTCGGAGGCCCATCGAACATCTTAGTATTTTTGAATTAGAGTATTGCGAGGTCTCGACACTCATGGCCGACCTAGAAAGCCTCGTCGGGTTTCGTATTTATTATAACTAGCAGACAGCACGATATTTTGGGATAACCAGATAAGTAATTAAAGAAAGATTGTATTTGATTGACAAACAGCTTCTCACAAGAAAATCAAATCTCAATCTCTTAAAGATTAGGCAACGTGTTCAACTCGAATAAGGACTGAAATCTAGGAGATTGCATTGACAGACGATCATTCCTATCCCATAAGGAATGAGAATCCAATCAGAGTTCTAATTGATTGCTTACACAAAATAATTAGGACTCTGCAGCTATAAATACGAGGACTCCGGTTATTCCAAGGTAAGCATTAACACACGCTCTTTTTACGCTTTAATTTCACCCCTAAACTCTGTTCAAATCTTTGCCTACTTGTCCATCCTACACCCCATTGCTTTCATTCCCCGTATATTACCCTATATACCAATAGTTGACTTGATCATCGGAGTACCAACGATCTCCGGACCCTTTTTTCTCAGAGATCTTGGTGCCTAACGATTGTCCAAGTGTGCAGGTAACATACATGTTGGCAGAGGAGTGACTGGAGATCTGTTGACACGTTGACGGTGCAGGTTCCGGCATCAATAAAATTCAATTCTTCACAATGTCCATAGCAGAAAACACTCTTTCAACTGTAGCAGTAACAACTAGAAGAGTTAATCCCGAAGTTACAAGCATGTAAACTAACGAGTACATTTTATTTTTTTCGTCACAACCAATTTCAGTGCAATTTCACTAAGTCCCTGCAATTCTTCAAACTCCTTGCTAGAGCGCTTATCAACAATATAATTTTGTAACTGATCATCAAGTGCCATAATTTGTTCTTTTGAAAAATCTTCAGAATACTACTCAGTAAGATGAATTAATTTCTCCTTGTCAAAAGCAGAGAATAAATCATCGAGCATAAACATGCTAAATAAAGAAGGAACTCTGCATTACACTACACAGCATCTAGAGTTCTAGACAACAAAGTCCTATTGATTTTAGCCATTTCATACAAAGAAGAAAGCATCCCCAAGAGCTCCAGTATATAGTATATAGTCGTCCACACGGTCCACAACATCAAAACAAGTAAAAGTGCAAAACATGCAAAAAGTGGAAAACCCACTTAATACACTCACAAAATGGTAAAATTGGATTTTAAGCAAAATTAAAGTATTTGTTCAAGAGCAAAACAAGCAAATTTGCAAAACCCACTTCATACTCAGATTTATCCAAAAGAAAAATAACTATCAGAAAATAAATAATAAAATTAAGAAAGAGATGGAGCAGTAAAAAAATTATAAAATTTTGCTTCTTCAATTCATTGTTTTTCTTCTTCCAAAATGCTAAGTGCCGATTTTAGTTGAAAATTTGAATCGCATTCCAGCACGTATCGCAACAGCAAAGGTAAGGACACTGGAGTTGTGTTTAGGATTAATTGGGCTATTGGGGAAGGGAATTGATTAAGTTGGTGTTATTTTGGTTGGGTTTTGAAAAAAAAAATCAAAACCAAAGGGTTTATTGGGTTTGGGATCAGATTATAGGTTATAATTAAGGAAAAATTGACAATAAGTCATCCATAGGTGACTTATTTCTAATTAGGTCCAAACACTTTTCAAAATTGTGAATAAGTCATATTAATTTATATAATACCGTAATTACCACTGTAATCTTTTAAACCACTTTAAATCATATTTCATCAATTCACGATTCTCATTCATAAGTTGCCATTAACAATTTTCTTCTCCAGATCTCCCCGTCGACAATCACATCACCGGCGTACCTCGTAGTCGACGTTATGTGAGTCTCCGCAGTCTAAAAACCTTGTTTTGTTTTCGCAATTGATTATTTCAAGAATTTCATGGTTTTTCAGTTCTGTTTTTCTCGTCAATCATGGAAGGTGGCCTAATTTTACTTTGTAAGTATATTTCAGACACACTTCCCATAAAAGTTCTCACTGTGGGATTTTAATAGTGTTTTGCAAAAATTATGTGATAATTGGAATTCATTAGAAGTTGACACTATTTTATTATGTTATTGTATCCCTGGACATGATAGGTGTTTTCTAAGGAATGAGGAAGAATTTAGGAACATGATTTCTTTGATTTCTGATTTTGAATTGAAATTTGTTGATATTAGTGTTTCAGACTCTAAAAAAGTATCACTTGATTATAAAACAGTATCACATGATTGTGATACTGTTTTCGAGAATGAAGGATCTGCCATAACTATATATTGTTCTTCAACAAATAGTAGTGCATTACTTTCATCCAGTTGGTCAAGCGTAATCACTCATGTTGGACGAGGGTTTGAGAGGGGTATAGTTGAATTTATAGATGCTTTATGCAAATTTTCGATTGAGAGAGGATTTAAGTTTGATTACATGAGAAATAACAATGGTAGGGTAGAGGGCAATGTTCAAACAGATATTCGATGATTGTAGGTGGTATGTTTATGTGACAAAGATCAAAGGTTAGTGGTTTTGTTACATACGAAAGCTTGTGAATGAACATAGTTGCCCTATAGTGTTGAGGAAAGAAAAAAGTGAGAGATTAAGTTGTAAGGTAATTTCCAGTTTGATTGTTGATATATTGAGGGAGAAACCAACATTGTGTTCTAATGATGTTGTTTCACACTTTTTAACAAATTACGGTTACACGATAAGCTATAAGAAGGTTTAGAATACGTTGGAGAGAACGAAGTGATTGATTTTTGGTGATACATCTGAATCTTTCAAGCAGTTACATTGGTATATTGAGGCTGCAAGGTCTATTAATCATGGAAGTCATATTGATTTAGAGGTGGACCAAATTTCTAAAAGATTCCAAAGATTGTTTGTTTCTTACCATGCGTGCATTCATGGGTTTAATCATTGTCGTCCTATGTTGTTTATCGATGGAACATTTTTGAAAGAAAGGTTCAAAGGTATCTTGTTGTCTGCAACCGCTAAGAACGGCAACCAAGGTTAGATACTGATTTTTTGTTCTTTTGTGATACTGTTTTTCTGTTATTTTTGTGATACTATTTTTGTAATATGATTTATAATATCCCGTTAGAAACTGTTGTTCTGTTATTTTGATATTATTATTTTGTGTAGGCTTATATCTATTAGCTTATGCTGTTGTAGATTCTGAGAACTACGATAATTGGTTGTGGTTCTTGGAACAGTTGCGTAGTATTGTTCAAAGTACTCGACAGTTGACATTTTTGTCTGATTGGAATGTTGGGTTAATGGAAGCGTTGCCTAAGGCATCCCCTACATCGAATCAATTTTTCTGTTTACAACAACTTAAAGGAAATTTGAGGGATAAATTCAGTGGTGGTGGCTTCTCAAATAGTTATAGAGAGTGTATGGTCTGGTTGTTCCGGGAATGTACGCATGCTCCAACAATTGCATTATTTAACCAGAAGTTGGAGGTATTGAAACGTGAGGGGGGAGTTATTGTTCAAAGGTTTCTAAATGGGTTACCATTTGAAAATTGGTCAAATGCTCATAGTGTTGGATGTCGATATGGAGAGATGTCATCAAATGCAAATTTGAGTCTTTCAATGCATGGATAGTTGATCAGAGGAGTTTGCCCATAACCCGAATTGTTGACATGTTGAGGATAAAGTCGATGAACATGTTTGTTACGAGAAGAACCGATTCGGTAATGTTATGATACCGCTTTTTATTTTCTCATGATACTTGCTTTATTTTCACCGTGATACTATTTTATTTTCATGTGATCTTGCTTTTATTTTCTATATGATATCGATGTAGGTGAGTGGCGAGGGTTGTCTCGTCCCAAGATGATAGAGAAGTTGCGAGGATATGCGGATGAAAGTCGATCATGGAATATTAAGCGGTCTTCGATACAATTTTTGAAGTTTTTCAGATCTATCGGTTTGTGTGGATATTTGCAAAAGCACATGTTCTTGTTTCCATGGCGGTGAATGGGTTCCCATGTGTGAATGCGATTCTTTGCAATTAATAGATCCGGAAGGTTCATTGATGAATTTGTTGATTATTATTTTCATGTTGCAAAAGATTCCGCAAGTCCTATGAATAAGCTATACATCCCATTCCTACATCAATGTGGTTGGAATATGAAAATTCTGTCAATTTTGACATTTTGCCTCCACCTACAAAGAGACAACCTGGAAGACCTAAAAAGAGGCGAATTAGATCAAGGGGCGAACAAGTGCGGATGATACGATGTGGTAGGTGTGGAAAGTTAGGTAATCACAATAAGAAGACTTGTAAGGAGTCATTGGCCTAAACAGATTGTTCCCATGAAGGATATTATTCATTCTTTTTTAAATATATAGGAACACAGTTGTGTTGTAATAATTTGTTGGTTGAATTAATGAAAGAAACATTTATTTTCACAAAACAGTATCACAAAATGTTTATTTTCACAAAACAGTATCACAAAAATTAACAAAACAATATCACTAACAATATCTCATTAAGAACATTACGTTGCAATACAGTATCACAAATTACTATAATCCCTGGTGTTTTTTAGAGTTATCTGTTCGTGTGAAAGATATTATTGTTTCTTTTTTAAGTTTTTTGATAGAGAGATATTATTTATTGGTCGAATTAATGAAAGCAACATTTATTTTACAAAACAGTATCACGAAATATTTATCTTAATAAACATTTGTTTGATACTGTAAATAGTTTAACAAAACAGTATCACAAATAGTTTTACAAAACAGTATCACATTAATTAACAGCAGTATGTTTGCAATACAGTATCACAAATTGTATTCTGTATCAAAATCAAAACTGCAAGTACAACATACAGTATCAAACAAAATCTGCAACTAGGAAATCTATTCATCTAGAATGAAGAAAATCTATTCATCCATTCATTCATCTACAACAAAATCCTTGATGAATTGAGAAACCATGTTTGCTTTATATTGTCTAACTTCCTTCATTGTCATAGTTTCTTCTATCTCTTCATTCTTTGCCAGTCTTTCCATCACATGACAAACATGTATTCCACAATCGACACTGCAAAACAAAATTCAGAAACATGTAGTAAATGTCGGTGTGCAGCATAGCCATTTAAATACAAGATTATGGAGAGTTTGAAGGATTAGTCGCTTCTTACGTCCCAATGTGTTGTTGTGGACATTTCTCGTAGGAGATCAATGGATGATTGAATTCTTCTTCTTTGTATACAACAGTATTTGTAACGGGAGATTTCATAAATAGTTCTTTTTGTTTGCTCTTAACATATTCTTTCTACACGTATTTGGGAAAAAACAACAATATAAAATGTTAGACTTGTATTTTTAAACTCACTGTAAAAACAGTATATGGTACTGTAACAACTCATTATCTTACCAATATGGTAGCATCATCCATGTATCTGTTTGAAGTCCCATCTCTCGGCAAATTATTGTTGTAATGTGTCCATTGACCTACCTCAAAGTCGAATGTGAGCAAAGTGTCCAATGGTTTGGAACTACGTCGCCGATCCTCTTCCTCCGTTTTGAGTTCATCGGGAACAACAAAAAGTCGAAGCGTCCGGTGTTGTGGAGGTGCTCCAATACTATGTCAATTTTTGAGATCTTGAATTGCCATTTCGTGATATGTGACATATAGTCAGTAGTATTCAAGTATAATATCAAGATAAAAAATTATTTTGTTGTTAGACCTAAGTTTGTAATTGAAATGTTTATGTTGAAATTCAATAATTCACCCAGCACAAAGAATCAAAAATGACAAATCTTTTGTTGTAAGTGCTGTCTACAATTGGGTCATTGGCCTTTAGAATTTTTCCATATGCATCAATTACCTGCATATAAAGTATCATAGTTATGTTTTGTATAAGTTTATAATTTGTGGATACATTTTTTGGTTTTTACAATCTTACTGTATTTGATATTGCCTGGTCGTCGAGAATATCAAATAAATCTCCCAATGTCACAAAACAGAATTTTGCTCATGTCGGCATGTAAACCGTCACTCTGTAATATAACACAGCATTAAAGCAATGAAACAGTATCACAATATCATAAGTAAAACATTCAGTAGTTAAAGCAGCATCACAATATTTTTAAACAGTATCACGAATGTCTTAGTTTTAATCCATGATACTGTTTTATCACGAAAACAATATCACAATATTATAAGTAAAACATTCAGTAATTGAAACAGTATCACAATACTTTTAAACAGTATCATGAATTAAAACATCAACAATTACTGTAGAGAAGATACTTACGATGGGTCGTGGATTTTTCCGATCTTTACGATCTTCTTCTTGTCATCTGCAGTTAAATATTTTGCTGTTAACCATTTTGTATTGATTTTTGTTGGTTTTTTTTCTTTCCTCATTGGAAGATTGGGAAGGTCCTCAACATTGATGATTGTATTGTCATCCTCTTCTTCTTGCACCTTTTTACTCTTTGTGACTCTTTTTTTCGTAGCAGAGTAGGTGAAATTATTATCCCTCTTTCTTTTTCTTTCCTTTTTTTCTTTTGACTATTGAAGTTTGCTTTGTTGCATCCTTTGTTTTTTGGACCTCTATGTCATTCAAAACTTGAGTGACTTCATGCACTACCTTTTCAGTCAGCTCATTTACAAGTGAGATATTCTCTTTTTCCAATAATTTGTTCTCACTTGTAAGAGATTCCAAAGTTTGTTGCAGCTTTTTGAGTTGTTCAGCAGTATTATTCTTTTCCTTCAAAACTGCTTGCATGTAGAGCCATTGACTTTTGTGGCTGGTCTTCTATAATTTTGATTTTTGTACTCATCTCGTTGAGCTCCTGTATATTCCTTTCATTTTGCAAAGTATCAAAAGCATTAATTATCAGCATCAAAATATAATTATAAAATATATAATTTTAGATAATAAAAAACTAAAATTTTAATTTTAAAAAAATTAATATAACTTTAGATAATGAAAAACTGAAATATAGATTTTAAATGAAAATAATGTATTTTTTATTAATATATAATATAGATTTTAATGAAATGAGGTATTTTTTAAAGCAAACCATGAAAATGGAGTATTTTTTGAAAAAAAAAAAAAAAGGTATTTTTCAAATTTTTTACAAAATATGTTTGCTCATTCTTAAATTGGGTACATTGTTTTATAAAATAAAAGAGAAATTTACATTTTTCGTCCGCAATTTTTATAATTTGTTATTAATCTACATTTAACTATTTTTTAGCATCAGACATTTTCTACCTTTCATTTAATTGTAAATCACGACCATATTAATGAATAATGACGAATTTGTCCCCCTCTTTAAATAAACAAAAAAAAAAAGGAAAATTGTAAAAGAAATACCATACTTTTTAACATTTTTTCACTAAAACTATTAAAATAAGTAAAAACAAAAAAACTATATAAAAAAAAAATTAAAAGATATATTCAACAACCACCCCACCCCCACCGGCCTATTCATCCCACCTCATTCACCACCTCCATGATTTTTCTCCAACTTTTCAAGAAAATATGGGATAGGTTCTTGAAATTGAAGAAAATAGCAATTTCATTGGCCTCCGTGATCTTTATGCTTAGTTCAATGTTAATAGGTTATTCCCAAAATTACAAAGTTTTTTTAGCCGGTAGGTGTAATGTCGGTGTCAGCGTAGGCTTTACACTCATGATAGCACATGTATATGCAATCAGGATATCGTCTAAAAAACCAGAGGATTTCTATCATCTTTACCAGAAATTGGCATCAGCATTGGAAATTTACTTCGCTATATATCCAACAATTTGTTTCCAAAGTTGACACTGAAACTCGGGCGACGAATGATGCTCTCAATTGCGGCAATCCATTCACTTTTGTTGGCCATCTCCCTAGGTGTGACGATGAAAAAGCTCAAGCTTTTACCAAGAACACTCAAAATCAAAAAGTTCATTATAATTTAGGGATAATTGCATATTTGGTTCTCCAACCTTTCAAAAACGTTGGATATATATATATATATATAAAACCTTTAAAATAGCACTAGACATTCTCATTGTTTGAAAAACTTGGTATGCTAGGTCCTTTATGATGAAATTGTCATTCTCTTTAAATAAATAAAAAATAAGAAAAAAAAAAAAAAAAAGAAAAACATAATTGAAACTTAACCAAATGTACCCAAAAAAATAAAAAGTAAGAAATGTACCCCAAAAAAATAAAAAATAACAAAGAGGTCACCTTCTCCAAAAATCCAAAATCCACCCAAAAAAAAAACATTCCAAAAATTCCAAAAATCCAAAATCCACCCAAAATTTATTCAAGAAACAATGTTTATTTTGATTTTGAGAATTGGGCCTCAAGAATTTATTCAAATCTTGATGAAACATTAGTACAGGATTCAAAAGAGAATTGGATGATAACCCAAGAATAACTAACCAAGAGGGAGGTGAATTGGTTTTCTCAAACTTTTTCGAAAAATATTCTTAAAATGAAATTTAAGAAATAAAAATGATTCACTCAAATATAAGCACAATATAAGTAAATAAAAGAGAAGAGAGAGTGCAAACGATTTTTATGGAGGTTCGATCCAACCAATGATCTACGTCCCCTGCTACCAAGCTCTCCAACACGAGCACGGCCTTTCCACTATTTTGATTGACTTATGGTGCAATCCAAACCCTTACAATGTATCCGGTGACTTACAAACAAGGAGCACCGATCCTTATACAATATTGAGCTTTTCACGGACCTCAATATGACCCAAATATATGAAGAAATTGATTTGAGTATTTCTCTCTAGATGAATGATAGATACAAGTTTAGTTCTAAGAGAGACTAACACTTTAATGAATAGCAATGAATAAGGAAAGCTCAAGTGTTAGATGAAAACTTTGTTGAGAAAGATGAATCAAAGGTTTGATTTAATCAAACAAAGTTTTCAATATGAGATATTGAAGATATAAATATAATGAAGCTTTGGATGAAATTTTTTCAATATGATTCTCTCTATAAATGCTCTTGTAAGTGTTGTTTAATGATAATAAATGAAGTGGTATTTATAGAGATGAATTTTCGTCACTTTCTGACCAAACGGATGACCAAACGGATGACCAAACGGTCGACCGGTCAGATTGGTCAGAACTAGCCGTTGAGCTGCAAAAATCAGAACGGACACTTTTTGGACAGTGACAGTCAAACGGTCGACCGGTTCATTTCAAACGGATGACCGGTTCAAACGGATGATCCAAACGGATGACCGTTTCCACAGTTTTGAAAAATGATTTTTGGCTTTGATACAAATATTTTATGCAAGTAATAATGACATGTGTTTTGTGCATAAAAATATTTTGAGCTTTCATTCATTTAATTGCTAAGGATTAAAGAGTTAATACCTTTACAGTTTTATCTAAAAAATCTATTCTTCAATCTTGATCTTCGAATCTTGAATTTCGGCGGATCTTGAGATGCTTGAACTCTTGAATTGATTTTGACCTTGAACTTGTCATTGCATGAGAGTTCGATTTGTAGCACTTTGAAATTTTGCTTGAAAATAAAATGTTAGAAAACATAGCTAATTTGTTTGTAATAATCAAAACATTAAGGTTTAAAGTTAACCATAGGTCAACAATTTCCCCCTTTTTGATTATGACAAACAATGTGAGAATATATGATAATAATATACACTAAAGCATATATATTCCCCCTTTCTTTTTCAAGTAAACATGATTTGATGAAATTGATGAATTTGTATCACATTATATCGGTTTCATTTGATTTGCCAAATTTATCATATATGTCATTACATGATATCAATTCCATTTGATCACAAATCCATCACATCACACATTTTATCATATTTACCACATCACACATTTCATCACATAGTTATTTTCCCCTTTTGGCATAAACAAAAGGCAAAAGATAAAACATTAAGGTTTAAAGTAATTTCCCCTAATGAAACAAAATATGCCGCTCATTGATAAACTTTAAAAAAAGGATAGAACATAGACTTTGTTTCCAAAACATAGCTATAAAAACAAAAGTAATAAATAAACTTCGCTTTCCAAAACATAGCGACAAAAAGTAATAAATAGACTAAGGCTCGGTGGCGGAGGCGGAGGAAATCCGGTGCCGAGACGGGAGTGAAGAGCATGAAGCAAGGATGTGATGCCGCTCATCAAGTTTGTAGTCCACCAACAATAGTTTGAATGCTAGCCGCCGCTTGTTGGAGGTCACTCACGGCATGTTGTAGGCCATCGACGGTAGATGCAAGAGAATCGATCCGCCACTAAGAAGATTAAACCGGTCTTCGCTGAAGCCGGAGGTGGAGGATGACGGCCTTTGAGATGATCGGGTCGACGCGAGGCGAGCATCTTGGCATTGCCACCTTCATCCATTTCTTCCTCATCCTCAAATGGCAAAGTCGAGGGCCGGACTCATCGTCAAATCCTTGGATTTTGCTACCCATTGCCCATTTTCTTTGACAATTTTCATACGGCGAAGGGTAAGAATATTTATGGTGTCGGTGGGTTTGGGAAGAGTGGCAACCGAGTTACTGGAAGGAAACTTCAAAATGTTGAAAAATCTTAGTGAGAAACATTCCGTAGGGAGGCCCCTTAGTCCTAGTGCCGTTAAGGATGGATGACATGTGTTGGATCATTATGTATGGAAAATCAAGTTTACGTCCACGAAGGATAGAGTCGAGAAGAAATACATCATAGTGATTAACCTCATCTAAGTGACCTTTACGAGGAACAATTATATGTGCGATGATGTTATGGAGGACTCGACAAGGAAGAGTAAGTTGGTTCGTGCGAAGACGGACGGCAACCTTCAAATTGCTTGCCGTGACATGACAACAGTCGCGATTGGGTCGTAATCTTGAGTATGAGGAATTGTTTTGTGGTGTACATGCGAATACCGCCTTCCTCAAGATGAAGAAGTGATCGAATTAAGTCCGGAGTGATTCTTATTTGTTTATTTCGAACTAGACAAGAAATTTCGACCTTGGAGAGGAAGACATATTTTTATAGAAATCTTTGACAACGGAAGGGTAAATTTTGTCATTCAATGTGAGAATACTAACCCAACCCATACCTACGAAAAGATCCTCTATATGAAAGGAAGGGGCTTCAAAAGTAAATGAGGCAAGGTCTACGTTCTTACCAATGAGGACGGGACATTTGGCAATCCGAATTCCCGAGGAGAATCCTCTTCTTCGATGATGACGGAGCAGGTTGCCTATCCCTCCTTGGACGTTTGGCTGCCATTTTCACTCGAGGCATGGTGTCTAAAACGGATTTAAGGCCTAGGGTTTAGGGATCGTCCGTTTGGGTGGAATAGGTAGAATTTACGGACAAAAATTGGGGATCTTTCGATTTTTTGGTGTAAAAAGATATGGGTTTTGTGATTTTGAGTGAAAAAGGAAAGATTTTAGGAGGATTGGTGAAATGGAAGAGATTGGGATTGAAAACCGAAGGTTCGCGCTGGTTGGAATGAAGAAATTTGAAAAATTCCAACTTAAAACCTGAATTCACCGACACGGACGACCGGAACATTAAAACGGTCGACCGCTTTGACTAATTTTTGAAGTTCAAAATCTCTCGTTCGTACGGATGAGAAGACGGATGACATACGGTCGTCTGCTTTAAATTAGACGGACGTCTGCTTAAATTAAACGGTTGACCGTTTGAACTTTTTAATTTTTGCAAAAGTCTCTGGAAAGACGGATGATCAGACGGATTTGAACAATTGTTCATCCGTTTGACATGAAACGGACGTCCGTTTTGATAAACGGTCGTCCGTTTGGACTAGTTTGTAAAATTTTTTAAAAAACAATACTGATTTGATCCGTTGACAAAAGATTTTACAACATTTTTGTCATATAAAATGCAATCAATCATAGGAAACATAAAGATTTAGTCACAAATTTCACATTCATCAATTATACCTAAACTTCGTCGAATGCAAGAAAATCTTTCGAGTGCTAAAGGTTTTGTGAGAATATCGGTCAATTGTTTTTCGGTGTTTACAAACTCCAAAGATATATCTCCCTTTTGTGCATGGTCTCGTAAAAAGTGATGTCTAATTTCAATGTGTTTGGTACGAGAATGCAAAACGGGATTTTTAGATAAGTTGATCGCACTTGTATTATCACACATAATAGGAACTTTTTCAAATGAAATGTGATAATCATTTAGAGTTTGCTTCATCCATAGGATTTGAGCACAACAACTAGCGGCGGAGATATACTCGGCTTCGGCGGTTGACAAGGCAACGGAATTTTGTTTTTACTAAACCATGAAACTAAAGCAAAGCCTAAAAATGGCACGCTCCACTAGTACTTTTACGATCAATTGTGCAACCGCCCAATCGGCATCCGAAAAGCTAAGTAAATCAAAATGAGTTTCTTTGGGATACCAAAGACCTAAAGATCTAGTTCCACTAAGATAACGGAAAATGCGTTTTACGGCACTAAGATGGGAATTCTTAGGATTAGATTGATATCTAGCACATAAGCATACACTAAACATAATATCGGGTCTACTAGCGGTTAAATAAAGAAGGATCCGATCATACCTCGATATTTTGTTACATCAATGTAAGTACCTTGCTCGCCTTTATCTAGTTTGATTGATGAGCTCATTGGAGTGTTCATTGGCTTCAACTCTTCCATTTCAAACTTTTTGAGCATATCCAAGATATACTTAGTTTGACTAATGAATATTCCATCATTGGATTGTTTGATTTGGAGACCAAGAAAGAACTTGAGTTCTCCCATCATACTCATCTCAAATTCCCTACTCATGCACTTAGAAAATTCTTCACATAGGAAATGTTAGTAGCACCAAAATAATATCATCAACATAAATTTGAACAACTATCATATCATTCTTTTTGGTTTTTATAAATAATGTTGTATCCGCTTTTACCCATTAAAAATCATTTGATAAGAGAAATTTACTCAATCTCTCATACCATGCTCTAGGAGCTTGTTTTAAACCATAAAGGGCTTTTCTAAGTTTGAAAACTTTGTCCGGATACTTGTGATTTTTAAAACCGGTGGTTGCTCAACAAAACTTCTTCTTGAATGACTCCATTCAAAAATGCACTTTGACATCCATTTGAAAGAGAGTAAAATTCTTATGACATGCAAAAGCAAGAAGCATACGAATTGACTCTAATCTAGCAACCGGGGCAAAAGTTTCTTCGAAATCGATACCTTCTTCTTGATTGTAACCTTGAGCCACTAATCTAGCTTTGTTACGCACAATTATGCCATTTTCATCTCTTTTGTTTCGAAAAACCCATTTTGTGCCAATTACGGTTTGTGAATTTGGTCTAGCAACTAAATCCCAAACATGATTTCTTTCAAATTGATTTAGTTCTTCTTGCATAGCTAGAATCCAAAATTCATCAAACTCGGCTTCTTTAAAATTCTTTGGCTCGATTTGTGAAAGAAAAGCACAATTGTTATGAAAATTTCTAGAAGAATTTCTTGTACTTACCCCTTTTGATGGATCACCAATGATGAGATCTTTTGGATGAGAAGGGACAAACCTCCATTCTTTTGGTAATGAAGTGTTGAGATCTTCATGAGGTTCTTCTTCATTTTGTTGCATAGTTGTTTCCTCCTCATGTTGAATTTCAATGTTATTTGGATTCCCTTTGTCTTGATTTTGAACGCTTAGTTGCTCAAATGGGATTTCCAAATCTTCATCATCAATGACTTTTTCTTGCCCAATTGAGTTAGTTTCATCAAAAACAACATGCATGGATTCTTCAACTACTAAAGTTCTTTTGTTGAAAACTCTAAAAGCTTTGCTAGTAGATGAATATCCAAGAAAGATTCCAATATCGGATTTTGGATCAAATTTTCCCAAGTTTTCTTTTGTGTTTAAAATAAAGCACTTGCAACCAAAAACTTTAAAATATCCAATATTGGGAATTCTATTTTTCCAAAGTTCATATGGAGTTTTGGTTTTCTTCGACTTACCAAAACTCGATTTAAGATATAACATGAAGTGTTTACGGCTTCGCCCAAAAGTACTTTGGTAAATTGTTTTCATTCAACATGGTCCGAGCCATTTCTTGCAATGTTCGATTCTTCCTTTCTACTACACCATTTTGTTGAGGAGTTCTAGGAGCCGAGAAGTTATGTTCATATCCATTGGATTTGCAAAAAATCATCAAAGGCTATATTTTCAAATTCTCCACCATGATCACTCCTAATTGTGGTAATGGTGTATCCTTTTTCATTTTGGACTCTTTTGCAAAAATGTTTAAATGCATTTAAGGCTTCATCTTTTAAATTCAAGAAAATGACCCAAGTATATCTTGAAAAATCATCAACAATAACAAATGCATAATGTTTTCCACTTAAACTAGCGGTTCTAGACGGTCCAAATAAGTCCATGTGGAGAAGTTGTAAAGGTCTTGAAGTAGAAGAGTGTTGTTTAAGTTTGAAAGAACTCTTTACTTGTTTTCCAAATTGACAAGCATCACAAATTTTATCTTTTTCAAACTTTATATTTGGCAACCCTTTTACAAAGTTGTTTTTGGAGATTTTGAAAGTAAGTCCATGTTAACATGACCTAATCTCCTATGCCATAACCAAGAATCATCCTTTATACTTGAAAGACATTTTATTTCCTTTTCAAGTTCAAATTCAATAGATATGATGTAAACATCTTTATTTCGCTCCCCATGAACAATACCTCTTTAGATATAGCATCCTCAATGAGGCAATTGGAAGAATCAAATTTAATGAGATAACCTTTATCACATAATTGACTTATGCTAAGCAAGTTATGCTTGAGGTTATCAACTAATAAAACATTTTCAATAGATGGAGAAGAACGATTACCAATATTTCCAATGCCTATGATTTTTCCTTTGGCATTGTCTCCAAACGTCACATGACCTCCATCTTTTCTTTTGAGATTTGATAGCAAGGATCGATCTCCGTCCATATGTTTCAACACCCACTATCCAAGAACCAATTGTTTTGACTTTTTGTGGTACCTACAAAAATAATTTTAATTTTTGATTTTGGTACCCACATAAGTTTGGGTCCTTGATAGTTAGAGCTTGTGGATTCTTTTATCCACTTGTGTTTCCTTTCAAAGAATAATTTCTTTTTAGTTAAGCAATTATAAGCAACATGACCATCTTTCTTGCAAAACTACATGTGATGTTTTGTTGAGAAAACTTGGATGATTTTACAAAAATAGTTTCAAGGGATTTTTGTTTCAAGAGAGGTTTATATCCAATCCTCCTTTGTTAAACACACATTTTTGCTCACCAAGCATTAATTCAAAATTTTTCTTTCCTTGGGTAAATTTGTGAACAATGCTTGTTAAATCAACCACTTTTTCTTTCAATAAAACATTTTCTTTAATTAAGGACTTATGATCATCTTTCTCTTTTCAAAGTCCTTTTGAGCAATAAAAAGCTTCTTGACTACATTTTTCAACAAATAGTGTTTATTGTTAAGAATAGAGTATTTTGACATAAGTTTCTCAAACTCTTCAAGAATTTCATCATAAGAAGAAGATAAGTCAAAGTAAGAGTTATTGTTATTTGTACTTACCTCATCCTCAATAGCCATGAAGCACATATTAGCGATTTCTTCTTGAATTTCATCTTCTTCTTGATCATCTTCATCACTATCATCCCATGTAGCTTGAAGTGCTTTCTTTTGATGAACTTCTTCTTGTTTGGGCATTCGGTCCTCTTGTGACCGGGTTTGTCACAATCGTAACATATAATCTTTTTATTCTTTTCTTCACTTTTGTCTTCTTTCTTTTGAAATCGCCTATTGTTTCAAATCCTCTCCATTTCTTGACAAGAAGAACTAAGTCATCAAGTTCTTCATCACTCATGTTTGTATTGGAGGATCCTTCATCATTTGTTGATTTCAAAGCAATTTGCTTCTTGGGAAGCTCCTTCATCTCTTCTTTGCTTCTCCTTGTTTTCTCCTTTGTTTCGCATTGTTGAGCTCATACGTCATCAATGTTCCATATAGCTCCTCCAATGGATAAGTGTTGATATCTTTTGTATTCTCTATCAACATCCTCAAGGAGTTCCAATCTTCCGATAAAGACCTAAGCATTTTGCTCACAAGTTCACCGTTAGTAAACTTTCGATCAAAGCCCTTAAGGCCATTAATAATATCGGTGAAACGAGTAATCATATCAACAATAGGTTCATCTTGTTTCATGAAGAAATTTTCAAAATCTTTTGTCAAAAGATTTATTTTGGTTTCTTTAACCTTGTTGGTACCTAAGTGAGTTATCTCTAATGCATGCCAAATATCATATGGAATCACATGTGCTAATACGATTAAACTCATTTTTGTCTAAAGCACAATAAAGTAAATTTTTGGCTCTAGCATTCAAAGACAACTTTCTTTTGTCCTCTTCATCATATTCCTCTCTAGGCTTAGAAGTAGTTTGGTCCGGTTTATCATCAATTTTGATAATTTTTGTAGGCACATATGGACCAAACTCAATGACTTCCCAAATGTTATAATCAATTGATTGAATATAGATCATCATTCTAGTTTTCCAATAATTGTAGTGGGAGCCATTGAAGAAGGGAGGACGATTTGTAGAATGACCCTCAAGGTTTTGAAAATTTTGGTTAGCCATTACTCAAGATTGTGAAATCAAATAAATGAGCACCTTGCTCTGATACCAATTGATAACCCAAGAATAACTAACCAAGAGGGGGGTGAATTGGTTTTCTCAAACTTTTTCGAAAAATATTCTTAAAATGAAATTTAAGAAATAAAAAATGATTCACTCAAATATAAGCACAATATAAGTAAATAAAAGAGAAGAGAGAGTGCAAACGATTTTTATGGAGGTTCGATCCAACCAATGATCTACGTCCCCGCTACCAAGCTCTCCAACACGAGCACGGCCTTTCCACTATTTTGATTGACTTATGGTGCAATCCAAACCCTTACAATGTATCCGGTGACTTACAAACAAGGAGCACCGATCCTTATACAATATTGAGCTTTTCACGGGACCTCAATATGACCCAAATATATGAAGAAATTGATTTGAGTATTTCTCTCTAGATGAATGATAGATACAAGTTTAGTTCTAAGAGAGACTAACACTTTAATGAATAGCAATGAATAAGGAAAGCTCAAGTGTTAGATGAAAACTTTGTTGAGAAAGATGAATCAAAGGTTTGATTTAATCAAACAAAGTTTTTCAATATGAGATATTGAAGATATAAATATAATGAAGCTTTGGATGAAATTTTTTCAATATGATTCTCTCTATAAATGCTCTTGTAAGTGTTGTTTAATGATAATAAATGAAGTGGTATTTATAGAGATGAATTTTCGCCACTTTCGACCAAACGGATGACCAAACGGATGACCAAACGGTCGACCGGTCGATTAGTCGAACTAGCTAGCCGAGTCGCAAAAATCGAATCGGACACTTTTTGACAAAGGATGATCAAACGGTCGACCGGTTCATTTCAAACGGATGACCGGTTCAAACGGATGATCCAAACGGATGACCGTTTCCACGCTTTTGAAAAATGATTTTTGGCTTTGATACAAATATTTTATGCAAGTAATAATGACATGTGTTTTGTGCATAAAAATATTTTGAGCTTTCATTCATTTAATTGCTAAGGATTAAAGAGTTAATACCTTTACAGCTTTATCTAAAAATCTATTCTTCAATCTTGATCTTCGAATCTTGAATTTCATGGATCTTGAGATGCTTGAACTCTTGAATTGATTTTGACCTTGAACTTGTCATTGCATGAGAGTTCGATTTGTAGCACTTTGAAATTTTGCTTGAAAATAAAATGTTAGAAAACATAGCTAATTTGTTTGTAATAATCAAAACATTAAGGTTTAAAGTTAACCATAGGTCAACATTGGAAACATAACCACAATCACTAAATTCTACATTATTTTCATCTAGAAAATTGAAAATTCAAGAAATATTTTCAAGGAAGAAAAAGAAAAAATACATTCTTGATTACGTACCAACACGCCTCATAAATCTGGTAATTGCTCCCATCCATTTCCCATTGGCGCGCACACACACACACACACTCACACAACTGGGTCATCTTCAGATTCGGAGTAGACACAGTAAAATCAGTAGTGAGAGAGAGAGAGAGAGAGAGAGAGAGAGAGAGAGAGAGATGACGTCACTCTCCTGCGTGGCTGCTATGTCCATTGTTCCATCACAAAGCAGCAGAGTGTTGTTTCCCACATTCAGTGCTTCAAATTTTCCACAATTGTTATATTCTCGGTTAGCTATTGATTTTCTCTATGCCACTTGTTTAATTTCATGTTCTAACTTGATGATTTCTTGAAGATAAATGATTAAAAAAAGTATGCCCAAGAAATGTTTGTTTATATTCTTGCTTTCTATATTTGGTTTAGAAGTTGTAAATGAGTAACCTAAGAGATTTAACAGAGAAAAAAATTAGCTTTCTGATGTATAAAGGATGATGCCCATTTTCATAGTACAAGTTGGATTTTTTTTTTTTTTTTTTTTTTTTTGTGGATTTTGGATTTTTTTAGAAGATGACCTCTTTGTTACTTTTTATTTTTTTTTTATTTGTTGGGGTACATTTGGTTAGTTTTCAATCATGTTTTTATTTTTTATTTTTTTGTTTATTTAAAGGGAATGGTAATTTTGTCATAAATGACCTACCATGCCAAGTTTTTCAAATGTTAGAGATGTCTGGTGCTATTTTTAAAAGTTAGGAGTATATCCCTAACATTTTTAAAAGGTTGGAGACCATATATGCAATTATACCTATAATTTAACTTCCTAGATAATCGAATAACATAAAAATTAAATCTTGAAAAAAAAAGTCAAGTAAAAAAAAATAGCAGCAATCAAACACAAACCTCCAAGAAACGAGTTTCTTACTCAAGTCTCTTCAATTCACTAGAAATTATATGTTTTCCTCTTGTATCTGTAGCTCCAGCCATTGATTGCACCTCATTTGAACTCTCTAATTGCATTTTTCCCAAAAAAAGAGGAGGCCTACAAAAAATTTATGACAAAATTGTAAAGACTAAAAGCCCATTTCAACTAAAGTGAAAAAGAGTTCAAAATTTATCAACTAGTGTTGTCTTGTTGTAATCAAAAGATGTGTTGATGGAAGAGAAAAAAAAAATGACTCTAGATTTTATTTAAGGAAGAAGAAAGGAAGTACAAAGTGGGATTTGTATTTTTTAAAAAGGTATAGGACTTTCTTTGCAAATTTTCCTTATTTTTCTTATTTTATTGCAATCTTTTATTTTTGTTCATTTAAATAGGAGATCAAATCTGTTATTTAATAGCTAAAATGGAGAGAATGACGAGTTTTGCTATATAATTTAAATGTTGGTGATGTGTTATGTTAAAAAAAGGGATTGATGGTAGATTTATTACATTTTGCAAAGATTGAAAACGAAAAGTGTATGTTGGTCTAAGTGTTGATGCCAATTAAAATTTCAGGGCTATGATGATAATGGGTTCAGGCCCAAAAACCATAAGTGGTGATCCATTGCCTGATAAATTCTACCCATTGAACAAGTGACCAAATTCAGTGACCCGGCCTAAAAGTTTTGATCTACCTTTGAGATGGCTCTGACCGTTGGGTTAATTCTTGATCAATGGACGGCAGCTGGGATATTTAAAGGTCCATCATATTGCCCTAATTGAGATAGAGATCATTTCGCGACCCTCGAGAGAAAGAGATAGTGATTCCGCTTTTACAGTGCGATTCATTTCGTCTCCTTCTCCGATATTCTCTCGAACCTCTAGTTTAAGAGAAACTTCTACTCCTTCTTTTCTTCTCCCAGAAAGGCTTTTAGTGAATAGAAGAGAGTAGTGTGTGTGTTGGTCTCTGGTACTCTGAGTTCACTGTAGCAATTCAGTCAGATCGATTTGTTGGGTCTGGGTTTCCTATTTTGGTTCTGGTTTTTGGTTAGAAATAGAAGGGTACAATTCTGAGCCCTAGATGATATGTTTCCATTTTGATGTTTACAATTCAGAATGGGTTACACTTTGTTATGTAAAAGATCTTTATGGTTTAATTAGTGGTACCAGAGCCTGCATGGCGATCTTGGAAACTTTTTTTTTCTTTAAGTAAGAAGAATCGTTGTTCTTTCAAAATCTTGTGTTTCGTTTAAACATATCTATGGTTTTCTTGGTTAGATCTAAACAATCTTGATTGATCTACTGTTTTAGTTTTCCTTCGTGTTGTTTTCTTTAAAGATCTAAACAAAAATACTTAGATATGTGGTAAATCTAAAAGATGTGTTAAGATCCAGTCATTTTTCTTTACATTCCTTACCATCAACACTTTGTCCTTGGTGGCTCCTCTGTTTTATAAAGGTAAATGGTCATCAAGTCTCCGATCACCACTGTGGTTTGCTTCATCTGATTCTTTGTTATTAAAAACTTGAGTATTTGCTGAAACATCATTTTCTACACCTTTATTGAATAAATCTGTCGAACGACTTGAGTTTGTTACTCTGCTACTTTATTATACCCTCTTCTTATTCTTTATCAAGAAAACTATAAAACCCATTGTTTCTCAATTTGTGCCTTGACCTAGGAACTTGATTCTCATGGAATCCTAGTGAAATTGAACAGTGAGAGATTTTTTCTTGTTAATAATGTGAATAAAACTGTAAAGTAATCAAGTCGTTTTGTGTGTACTGAGTGTGCCATACTTGATTGACTATTAGTTATTATTCTTGGAATAAACTATTAAGTATACCTTTCCTTGCATGCTGGTGTTTATTCTGCTATCATGACAAATACCAGTTTTGAACTTGGGATTTTAATGGAAATGGAGACTTTCCCATATGGAAACAAAAGATGAGAGGGGTTTTAGTTCAGCAAAAAGTAGCTAAAGCCATAGAGGGTGAGTTCTCTGAAACTATGTCTGATGATCAGCAAGCAGAAGTTGATGAATTAGCCTATACCTCCATAATTTTGCATTTGTCTAACCAAGTCCTTAGAAAGGTAGGAAAGTTAGATTCCACTAAACTTCTCTGAAAAAAGTTAGAAGAGTTATACTTAGTAAAATTACTACCAAATAAGCTTTTTCTATTAGAAAAGTTTTTTAGTTTTAAAATTGATTCATTAAAAGATTTAGATGACAATCTTGATGTCTGCAACAAGTTAGTTCAAGATATCACTAATGCTAGTGAGAAAGTGTCTGAAGAGTATAAGGCAGTTATCCTCCTAAATGCCATTCCTGAAGCCTATAGGGATGTCAAGAATGTCATTAAGTATGGCAGAGACACTCTCATCCAAGATATTTTTGTAAATTCTTTAAGGAGTAAGGATTTAGAACTAAAAACTGAAAAATTTGAAAGTAGTAATTCTGAGTCTCTTTATGCTAGAGGAAGGTCTCAAAATAGGCAAAATTGGAATTATGATAATCAACAAAGTCAGGGTAGTAATAATAACAATTATAAGAAAAGAACAAAGGGAGGTCTAGGTCAAAGTCTAAAACAAGGGATGGAAAGTGTTATGGTTGTGGTAAACTGGATATTTCATTATTGTTATAAAAAGAAAAATGAGAAAAAAGATAAAATTGTAGATGAAGAAAATATAGTTGAAGAAAATATAGTTGAACCAAAAGAAACAAATATAGTTGATGTCTATGTTTTCACTGACCTGTTAGTGGGCATTTCTCTACAAATTTTACAGATAAAAGTGATCAAATCCAAGAATGGATCTTGGATTCTGGTTGAACTTTTCATATGATATCTAGGAAGCATTGGCTTCGTGATTTTAAGAGTGTTTCAAGTGGGAAAGTTCTAATGGAAAATAATGTGGTCTATAAAATTGAGGAGATTGAGAGTGTGACTTTAAAATTTGAGAATGGTTATATCTGTACCCTTAAAAAGGTCGGGTATGTACCTGATCTTAATAGAAATTTAATATCTGTGGGAAACTTAGATGAATTGGGTATGTGTGGTAAGTTTGGAGATGGCATGCTAAAAGTGATCAATGGATCTCTTGTCATCTTCAAAGGTTTCAAGAGAAATGGAATTTATGTCACTCAGGCTGAAATAGTATCTCACTGCAATAATATGGCTTCCAGTGCTGAAGTTTATGCCACTTTAAAGTGCACACAGCAGATTGGCACATGTCAGTGAGAAAGGTCTTCATATCTTGCAGAAACAAGAAGTTTTTGGCAAGGAAGTGATCTCAAATGTACTCTAGGAAAACACCACATACTTTATTTTAACACAGGTAAGCATAAAACCACTCGATTTTAGAATATATCCACTCTGACTTATGGGGTCCAGCCTATGTTCCTACTCAATGAGGAAATAGATATTTTCTTTTCTTGATTGATAACTTCTTTAGAAAGGTATGGATTTTCTTGATAAAACAAAAATCTGATACTTTTAAAAGGTTTAAAACTTGGAAAATCCTTATTGAGAACCAGACACGTAATAAGATTAAAATCTTCATAACTGATAATGGCTTAGAATTTTGTAACTCTAATTTTAATCAATTATGTGAAGAAAGTGGTATTTTAAGACAAAACAGTTCTCTATACCTCCCAGCAAAATGGGGTAGCTGAATGAATGAATAGGACTCTTCTTGATAAGGTTAGATGTATGGTGGTTAATTCTGGTCTTCCAAAAATTTTATGGAAGAGAAGCTGTAATAACAGCTTTCTATATTGTCAATAGGACACCTTCAAGTGTCCTTGATGGCAAAACTTCAGAACAATTGTGGTTTGGAGAATCTCCTAACTATAGTCATCTTAGAACATTTGGGTGTGATGCCTATTCTCATCAATCTGTTGGAAAACTTAAAGCTAGAGCTCAAAAGTGTGTTTTCCTTGTGTATCCTGATGGAGTAACAGGATACAAATAGTGGGCTAAAGAGGTAAAGGATTTTAAAATAATCACTAGTGGGGATGTGACTTTTAATGAGTCTAACATGTATTACCTTGCTGATAAAGGCTCTGAAGAAAGTGTCTATGAAAATAGCACTAAGTTTCAGGTGGAGATTGATTCTCCTACTGACCTTAATCAGCATCAGATAATTGCAGCCTCTAATGTTGATTCTAATGAGGATGATGAGGGTCAACAAGAAGTGGAAGACTTGACCCAAGAAGTTCAACATCCTGAGCTTGAGAATTACGGATAGGACTAGAATGGACATTAGGGCTCCTCATAGTTTTGAAGATTATATTTCTCTTGTTGTCATGTCTTATCATGATCTGGTATTTAAAGAACCAAAGTCTTACAATGAAGTTGTAAGTAGTAAAGTTTCTATGAAAGAAGACTTGCTTTTACAATGCAGATAACTGGTATAGTGCTATCAAAGAAGAGATAGAGTCTTTAAATAAAAATAACACCTAGATATTAGTTCCAAAACTTAAAAGCAAGTCTCTAGTAGACTGCAAGTGGATTTTCAAAGTAAAAGAAAGAATTTCTCAAAAGGATTATCTGAAATTTAAAGTCGACTCGTGGCAAAAGGTTTTACTAAAATATATGGCATTGATTACAATAAAATCTTTTCACCTGTAGTTAAATACACTACTATCAGGGTTCTACTTGCATTAGTTGCTCATCATGATTGGAAAATTGAACAAATGGACGTCAAAACTGCTTTTCTTCATGGTGATTTAGATGAAATCATTTATATGACTCAAACTAAAGATTTTGTTGATCATTCTAAACCTGATAATGTGTGTTTACTAAATAAATCTTTATATGGTCTTAAACAATCACCTAGACAATGGTGGTTTGATAACTTTGTATTAGCTGTTGGTTTTCAAAGAAGTACTTTTGATCATTGGTTATATCTTAAGAAGAATAAGAATGACTATGTGACTGTTTATTTACTTCTTTATGTTGATGATATGTTATTGATTGGTTCTAATATGCATGACATAAATGAAATAAAGAAATCTTTATGTTCTGAATTTGATATGAAAGATTTGGGGCATGCTAAAAGAATCTTAGGAATGGATATTGAAAGAAAAATATCTAATCATGTATTGTTGTTAAAACAAACTGCTTACATTGAAAAGGTTCTGTATCTTTACCTTTAGCAAGTCATTTTAAATTGAGTAAAAACCAATGTCTTATAAATGATTCAGATGTAAAATACATGGAGAGAGTGCCTTATGCTAATGCTGTGGGGTCTGTCATGTACATGATGGTGTGTACAAGACCGATGTTGCCCATGCCATAAGCACTCTTAATAGGTTCATGGCCAATCCAGGTCCTGATCATTGAGAAGTTCTGAATGGTTATTGAGATATTTGAAGGGTACTTCTAATCTGGGATTGATCTATGAGACATGTAATGAAGTTGGGAATTGAGACCAATTCCTTTATTGCCCACAAGATCCTTGTTCAGAAAAATGAACGAAACAGAAAAATATAAAAAGATAGAGAAAGATTTACGGACTATCAAAGCTTTAACTATATGAAAAATTGTTACAATCATATAGATTTCACCCACCCAAATCCCAAGTATCTCAAGAAAAATAATATCCTAAGCTTTACCGCACCCACCAATTTCTACTCTTTGTACAACCCACAAAGAGAACAAGAAAAACAACTATGACGCTAGGCTTACAATTTTTCTCTCAGAAAACCCTCAGGTCACACTACATACAAAAGAGAATAAAACACGTTAATTTATAGTTAACGAATGACCTAATTTTCTTACAAGTTTAAACTACCAAGGAGTCCAAGATTTGGAAACTTGTTCAATTTTAGTTGACTTGGATATCTTCCAAGTTTCGACTACCAAAGTGTCCAAGATTAGGAAACTTGTAATTTTAGTCGACTTAGAAGTCTTGGTAAATTGAGTAAAAACCAATGTCCTATAAATGATTCAGATGTAAAATACATGGAGAGAGTGCCTTATGCTAATGCTGTGGGGTTTGTCATGTACATGATGGTGTGTACAAGACCTGATGTTGCCCATGCCATAAGCACTCTTAATAGGTTCATGGCCAATCCAGGTCCTGAACATTGAGAAGTTCTGAATGGTTATTGAGATATTTGAAGGGTACTTCTAAGCTGGGATTGATCTATGAGACATGTAATGAAGGAGTAATTCTTAAAAGTTTTGTTAGTGTTGACTTTGTTGGTGATAAGGATAATAGAAAATCAACCACTGCTTATGTTTTTACATTGTGTGGTACTTGTATAAGTTGGAAGTCACAACTCCAACCAATTGTTGCCTTGTCCACCACTGAATCTGAGTATGTTGCAGCAAGTGAGGCAATTAAGGAAAGTCTGTGGTTAAAGGGATTGCTATATGATATAAATGTGCTTTCTAATCTTGTTGTAGTTTATTCTGATAGTCAAAGTGCTATACATTTGTGTAAGAATCTTATTTTTCATGAACGTACAAAGCACATTGATGTTAAATTTCATTTTATTAGAGATGTTATTTCTAAAGAATTAATGTATCTTGAAAAGATATCATCCCAGTTTAATCCATCAGATATGGGTACAAAGGTACTGCCTCTAAACAAGTTTCATTCCTTTTTAAAATTGCTAAACATTGATGCTGCTTAGTTTTATCAATGTGCAGATGTATGCCTTGATGGAGACTCAGTTGCAGATTGAAGCAGATGATGTTTGGTTCTCTTTGATTTCTGTTAACGTCAAGGTAGAGATTCTGTTGGGCTAAGTGTTGATGCCAAGCAAAATTTCAGGGCTACGATGATAATGGGTTCAGGCCCAAAAACCATAAGTGGTAATCCATTGCCTGATAAATTCTATCCATTGAACAAGTGACCAAATTCAGTGACCCAGCCCAAGAATTTTGATCTGCCTTTGAGATGGCTCTGACAGTTGGATTGATTCTTGATCAATGGACGGCAGCTGGGATATTTAAAGGTTTATCATGTTGCTCTAATTGAGATAGAGATCACCTCCGCAGCCTTAAGAGAAAGAGATAGTGATTCCGTTTCTGGTGCGATTCCTTTCGTCTCCTTCTCTGATATTCTCTGAAACCTCTAGTTTAAGAGAAACTTCTACTTCTTCTTTCTTCTCCGGTGAAGGCTTTTTAGTGAATAGAAGAGAGTAGTGTGTGTGTTGGTCTCTGTTTTTTCTGGTACTCTGAGTTTAGTGTAGCAACTCAGTTAGTCACATCGATTTGTTGGGTCTAGGTTTCCTATTTTGGTTCTGGTTCTTGGTTAGAAGCCATACGAATTAAATTTTTTTAGAGAGTGAAATTTACAGTTGCAATATTTAAGAAAATTATCTAACTAAGGCACTCAAGTGACTGAAAAAAATAGTAAAGAAGTTAGCATACCATAGGAAAACTCAAAATAAAATTGAAACAAAAGATATAAAGTTTGTTATATTACAAAAAATGGAGTTTACCTCAATGATAGTTCAATTTTAATATTAGAAAGGAATTGATATTAGATTTTTTTTTCCCTCCTTTTGATTTGGACAAAGACAAAATAGTACAATTTGTATTTTGATATAACTCAGTGAATATCGCTGGCGTTGTCATATGATGTCCACAACAATAATTTGCACTTGAATATGCAACCTATATGTGAGTTGACAATTGAAATCTTCAACTGCATACGAAAATATCAAAATATTTCTAGTTGAATGTATTGAATTCATTATTTTATCTAATATTATAAGATAATTATCAATGTTTTTAAATTTAGCCTTGAAAGTAAACGGTAAAAAACTAATAGTGCAATGATTAGGATCAAAATGAACATTTAGCTCTTGTTTGGTTTAAATTAAAAATTACTAAAAAATGTACAATCAAAATCAATAATTAATTTTAAAGAATACAATATATAAGATCCATGTTTTTATCAATTTTTCAACGACATATTTTATCAACTTTTATCAAAAATTTGTTTTACGTGCGTGCTTTTATAAAACTCTTCAATCTAAACAAATAAAGAGTGATGCCAATTGCAGTGAATTCAACCCTTTTGTATTTTAGAATATGTTTGATTTTGATTAAAATCAAATTTTATGTAAAAGTTAATAAAAGTTGATGAAATATGTGGTTGGAAAATTGTAAAAGTTGTAGATTCCTCAAGTATTTAGTTAAAATTAATTATTGACTTTAACTTTTAACTTTTATTAAAATCAAAATTGGAAACAAACAAACTCTTATTACAATTCAATTTAAAGATTCGGAGTAGGATCATAACTACATTTGACTTTGTCAGGTCTTTTTCTATCATTTACTTACTGTGAGCTCACAAAAAATAGTGATTTCTAAGCATAGAATAGTTCATTTAATGGTGGCCAACTACTGTTTCTTGCCTATATATAATCCAGGGAATAAGAATCATATCGAGTCATTTAGCTTAATGTTAAAGACAAACATGCTTCTGCATTGTGTTTCATTCCTTGTGTTGTGGCTTCCGTTGTTATTAGCCGCTTCTGATACTTTCAACAGAACCAGAACCCCCACAACCATCACAAAAGGATCCAACATCACGAAGCCTGGCTGCCAAAGAAAATGTGGAAATCTAACTGTTCCATACCCTTTTGGCATTGGCTTAGGATCAGGTTGTTCTATTGATCCATGGTTTGACATCAACTGCAATACTTCTTTCAACCCACCCAAGCCCTTTAGCGCTAGTGGGAATCTCGAGGTTATAGATATATCAGATTCTCATATGCGAATCAAGAATTGGGTGGCCACTAGTTGCTATAACCAACTTGGCAACTGGACCAGGGGAAACACTGTGTCAATCAGTTTAGCGCAATATTTTAGCTTTTCTGATATGAATAAGTTCACCATAGTTGGATGCGATGACCTCGCTTTGATATCAGGAAAAGAAGGGCGTAACTTCACGAGTGGATGTGTTTCCCTTTGTTCTAAAAAGGATGATCTTCTTGACGGGTACTGTTCGGGATTGGTTGCTGTCAAACCTCCATACCTGAGGGCTTGCAGAAATTTTCTGTTGCCTTAGGAAGCCTTGATAATCACACTGGGGTCTGGTCCTTTGATCCTTGTGGTTATGCCTTTCTTGGTGAGGAGGATAGCTTTATATTTCGTACGTTTGACCTTTCTGATTTGACATTCAAAAACAGAACCATAGAAAATGTCCCAATAGTCTTGGACTGGGTGATTGGGACTCAAAATTGCATTGAATCTCAAAAATCCAATGATTTTGCATGTCACCAGAATAGTAAATGCATTGATTCTGAAAATAGTCTTAGAGGATACCGCTGCGGCTGTTTTGATGGATACGAGGGCAATCCATATCTTGATCCAGGCTGCAAAGGTTAGTATGCTGGCTGTAGGCCATGAAATTTATCAGCTCACTTTTCAGACTCCAATGAGATATATACCCTTGTTTGTCTGCCAGATATAAACGATCGACAATAATCCTTGTGATCCACAAGGAATTTGCACTAATACACCTGGAAGTTATAACTGTTCTTGCCAGCGTGGATACCTTGGCGATGGCAGAAAAGATGGCCGTGGCTGCAATGCACAGAATTCACAGTTCCCAGTGATCAAGTTGTCTTTAGGTACTTTCGCTTAATATCTCTCTGTGACTTTACTGGCAAGGATGAGAAAATCTGTATACCAACAAAAAGTGTAGCTTGAGTAATAAAATGTAGTGCAGTACACCAATATACAGAAGAAAAAGGCCAAAAACAGAACAAAACTGAGCAACAGAAAGAAAGATGTCTGGATTTGTAGACCATAACTAATCTTTGAATTGCACTCATCGTTGTTTAAAAATGAAAACGCGTAGAAACAATTCTCTACCCTTGTTCCTACTGCAGACAGTTTTACATCAATCTACATTTTATCATACAATGAAGGGCCTATGTTTTGTTTTGTCGAAAATCTGATATTTATCATTATTCTGGAATTAGTGAAAATACTGGTAAACCAAATCATGTCCAGGTTTAATGCCTTGGTAAAACCTTGGTAAAACTGGTGATCATCATTTTGATTTACAGATTAGTCTAATTGAGCATGAGTTGCTAAGTAGTCAATATCTGTGTTGAAATAAAACTTTTCAGGTCTTGGTTTTGGCTTCTTGGCCTTGATAATCGGATTTTCTTGGTCATACTTTAGCATTCAGAAAAGGAAGATTATTAAACTGAGAGAGAAATTCTTCCAGAGAAATGGCGGTTTGCTATTGAAGCAGCAACTTTCTTCAAATGAAGGTAGCATGGAATCAGCTAAAGTTTTTCTGCAGAAGAACTAGAGAAGGCCACCAACAACTATGCAGAAGATCGTATCCTTGGTAGTGGTGGTTATGGTACAGTTTATAAAGGAATTCTGAGTGATCACCGTATAGTTGCAATAAAAAAGTCGAGGGTAATGGATCAGAGCCAAATCGAACTATTTATCAACGAAGTAATTATCTTGACTCAAGTTAATCACCGAAACGTGGTGAAGCTCTTGGGATGTTGTTTGGAGACAGAAGTTCCTTTGTTGGTATATGAATATGTCTCTAACGATACACTCTTTTACCATATCCATAACTGTGGGGGAATGCCTTGGTTTTCTTGGGAAAGTCGTTTGAGAATTGCTGCAGAGTCTGCTGGTGCATTAGCTTATCTTCATTCTGCAGCAGCAATGCCAATCATTCATAGAGATGTCAAATCTCCAAATATATTGTTAGATGAACACTATACTGCAAAGATATCGGATTTTGGAGCTTCAAGATTGGTGCCTATTGATCAAACACAAGTGACTACTCTAGTCCAAGGAACCTTAGGTTATCTAGATCCTGAGTACTTCCATACAAGCCAATTGACAGAGAAAAGCGATGTTTATAGTTTTGGAGTGGTTCTAGCAGAGCTCATGACAGGAAGGAAACCACTTTCTAGTGAAAAAACTGAAGAGGAAAGAAATCTGTCGACATATTTTATTGTATCCGTGAAGGAAAATCGTCTATTCAAAATTCTCGACCCAAGAGTTCTGAGGGAAGGGAGTTTAGAGCAACTTCATGCAGTGGCTGAGCTTGTGAAAAGATGCGTCAAGTTAAATGGTGAAGAAAGGCCAACAATGAAAGAAGTGGCAATGGAATTAGAAAGGTTGAGAAAGTATACTGTTCATCCATGGAGTCAACAAGAAAGTGAGGGTGTGGGCTTAACTAGTGAGCAATCTGACCTGTATCAAGTGCCCATGACTACTGATTTTAGTACTGGGGAGTATTCTGGAGAATATATATTGGACAGCCGCAAGATACATGCGATCAACACTCCTCGCTAATTGGTGGAAAGTTTCTAAACTTGGACACTAAGAAGGTCCTCTGATGCTGTCTTTTCGAACGTTTGCTTCTGTCATTTTGTGTTTGAATGTGTGAAAAATAAATTATGTTCTGTTTATGAACTTCCTCTTCCTTAAACGGAATTTGTTATTTTATTTTGACATCAATCTGTAAACTATTGATTGTTTCATCTGATTATCTAGGATCCAGCAGCTGCTAGTGCAGATGCAACTAGCATCCTATGTGTTCGAGGCTTCATAATTTGGTTACAAAGTATGGCATTTTATTTAATAATTTTTGCCTAATGAAAACCAAAAAAGTGCACATAGTAATATGCTATAATTTCACTCCATTAAGAAGAAATAGCATCTATGAGGATTTCTTCATATATGATTTCAAAACAAAGTTGAGTTCATGTATGATTTTGATATAATAGGTAAAGTTCATTTACTATTCGCGTAATTGACCCCGCCAACTATCCACTACGCCATGGCCACGTGGCTTGTTCCGTTAGTTTTGACTGATGGAAGTTAATTTATGTATGGACAAGTAACAAATTCGTTGAGTTCATGGATGATTTTGAAACAAAATTGAATTTATGTATAATTTTTAAACAGAGAGTAAATATCATATACTGTTCACGTAATTAAACTTTAAATTAAAGACAACTGTACTATTTAATGCTTTGTTGTGCAATTTTTTTTTAAAGTATAAGAACTTTGATATTGCGAGTAAAATGGATGGTCCGAATATACCACGTTAGTTTTCTAGCAATGAGATTCGAGCATTCTAATGAGGTGTGTGTTGCATGCACCCTAGGTTGCACACAAACAAAAGCGAAAAATGCTAACACGATACATTTTTTTCTTTTTTGTTTGGCAAATTATGTTTTTAATATTTTTTTTGTTTCGTTTACATTTTCATTTTCTTCTTCTTCTTTCTTTTTTTATTTTTTTTAATTCAAAAATAAGGATATAATGATCTTCTTAACAAAAAATTGAATTGTTTTAAAGGTCAAATGAATAAAAACCGTCCACTAACTACGGAATTGAAAAAGATTAAGATTGAGTTCATTTAGCTTGAAAGTTGGGGATCTATTTGCTCTATTTTGCATAGAATGAAGACCACAATTATAATTTTTTCAAAAGTAAGTTATATTTCATAATGTTATTTAAATTTGTAACTATATTTTCTTTAAAAAAAAAGAAGCAATACTTCGATCTAAACTAAAAATATTCAAAAATATTAATAAATAAAAAGAAAAAAGATAGTTTAAATATAAATATTTCTCAACAATATTTTAAACATTGTACAAAATAGAAATGTAAAATTACGGTTGTGCATGGTTTGGTTCCAAAGAGAGTACCAACATAACAGATTACTAATGAGTAGAACCACTGCTTCCATCTCTAAGTATGGAACCGAAATGATCGATTTCGATTTCGATTTCGATTTCAGTTTCGGTTTCGATTTCGGTCGAATTCGATTCCTTCAATTGAAGTTATCAAATTCACTGAACGATGCAAATGCAGTGTCTAAAATATACTTAAGTGATGATAAAAGTTTTTCTCTTCCTCCAATCGCGGTGGTAACAGTGGTGGAGACCTGTAAAAAGTGGCAGGATTTTTATTCTCCCGTGCCCACTCCGGTGTGATAATCAGTAGGTGGTGAAGTTAACTATGTAGAATAGCTATGTAAAATATGGGAGTTCTATGTCTTATCTGGGGATTAATCTCTATCTATAGGGATTATCATGAGGGACACGTGTCACTCTCTTTAATGACGGGTGCCCTTTTACCTTTCTCATTAATCGGAGTTAATGAGGGATGTTACATATTCTCAATCGTTTGTACTAACTGTCATTTAGTTGATGGTGGGTTTGAGTGAGTCAACAACGGTTGGACCACCACTATCCAGATCTAAGAGGCGAGTTATGAGACCATCGGGAGAGGGCGAGCCGATGAGGCGGGTGTGCCAGAACGCGCCACCATTGGCAAAAAAAATATAGCAACTGTCATTGTTTCTATCATCATAAGCCCCCCTACTTTTCATAGACTACCGTCAATGGAAAGTAGAAATAATCTTTCACACCTGCTCCTCTCTAACTTTTCTGGTTTTTTAGTGAGACGAATAATTGTTTGTATATTGTTTGCTATAAGTGCGTATAGCCCCCAGCTAATATTGTGACTGTGAAGTAGTTCGTAAAATAAGTACGAGTAGGGCGGGTGGGGTGGGGTGGGGTGGGGTGGGGTGGGGTGGGGGCGGCGGGTGTGGGATTCTCTATGCCAAGGGCGGGGTGGGCGTGCACCCCACCCATCAGTTAGGCGGGGGGCGTGCGTTTGTCCCTTGGTTGGGTGGGACCGGTGCACATAGGTTTCTCCACGCCAAAAGAGGGACTCAAGCGCGCGCCAGATCCCCTGGCGTGGTCTCCCACGCGAGGCTTGTGTATGCTCCTCTACATTGGTCTTCCATTTCATTTTGTGTTCTCGTCCCATTGGAATTTTGTTTATTTTGACTAAGGTTCATCGCCTTATTTTTAAATTAAGGCTCGTTGCCTTGTTTTTAAACTAAGGTTCGTCGTCTTGTTGTTAAACTAAGGCTCGTCGCCTTGTTTTTAAATTAAGGCTTGTCGCTTTGTTTTTAAATTAAGGTTGGTCGGGTTTTTTTAAACTAAGGCTTGTCGCCTTGTTTTTAAATTAAGGTTCAATCACCTTGTTTTTATACTAAAGCTCGTCGCTTTGTGTTTTTTTTAATCAAAGCTCGTCGCCTTGTTGGACCGCTGTAGTAGTTAAGAATATTTGTTTAGCTTGGCTTACCTTTAATAAATATTGTAGTAAAAATAAGAAGTTGTCGCAAGTCGAGTCCAATAGGTGCATCAAGACTTCCCATCTAGGCTGATCATTCTTTAGCACCCTCATCATCTATCTGCCTTAGATGGTTCAATTTCTGCTTGCCTTTATCATCTTGGGGCTCGGGCTCATCCCAAGTATTCATTTTGTTAGACTCAGGTTCTGTCTATCCTTCATGCATTTGGTAATGAAATATATTTTCTCAGCATCCACATACTTATCCCCCCTCCTTAGTAACTCATGCATCAGATCCGACGAGTTCTTGGAGAGTGATATCTTGAAAGGGTGACTACGAGTTCCACTCATCATGGCAGTGACTACAGTAGACATTTGTAGATCATTGATTCCCATAGTGGCCCTATTCAACCGGGTAATGAAATCTTTCAGCAGCTCGTTTTTGTCCTGGGTCAATTGCATCAGTATGATAGTTGTCTTCTTAGCCCGCTTGCTGCTGGCAAATGATGCAGCAAATTGCTCAGAAAAGTTATCAAACGTGCAGATAGATTTTGGGAGAAGGGTTGCCACCCAGTCCCTTGCCTCCTGCCTAAGTGTTGGTGGAAATACCATGTACATAATAACATCTGGGGTGGCACATAACCTCATCAAATCAACAAAGGCCCTGAGGTGATCAACAAGGTCAGAGGACCTGTCATACTTCTTCATCTTTAGCTGTTCGAATTCTCGTAGCAAGGGAACAACCATCATTTCTAGAGCAAAAGGATATTCTTCCAATACCAAAGATTATTGCCTGCCACTTTTCTTAGACATAGTCTCTGCTATTTTGTGACACATTATGTCTTCTAACTGTTGCTCAATGCCTAACAATGGTGTCTCACCTAGTGTAGATGGAGCCACCCATGACGGTTGCCCCCAGAGTAGATTTGGGTTAGAGATAAATGAATAAATGTAGGGTTAGTGGCGGAGCCACTGTTGGCGGTATTTCTATTGATAGAAAGTTAGGAGCCTGTGGCGAGGCACTCAGTGGTGATGGTCCTACCAGTAGAAGACTATGAGCCTGGGACGACTGAGAAACAACAGTGTTTCGATACTAGAGTTGAGCTTCCAAAGCTGCCACCTGAGCTTGCAGTGCCGCAAGTTGAACAGCAAGGGCAAACTCTTGCTACAGGTGGTTAGTGATGGCGTTGGACTCT
This sequence comes from Forsythia suspensa, assembly GCA_023638005.1. NCBI lineage: Eukaryota > Viridiplantae > Streptophyta > Magnoliopsida > Lamiales > Oleaceae > Forsythia > Forsythia suspensa. Next base: position 36,672,818 of record CM042666.1, read on the forward strand.
GTCAACATCTCCGACGCAAGGCGGGAGGGCATTACATTCTCCGCTCTTCTAGTTCAAGCCATGACTTTTATGCAGATTTTCCACAGAAGACGCCAATTGATGATAAAAGTTGATGATAAATTTTTTTCTCCTCCTCCAATCATTGTGGTGATAGTGGTAGAGACCTACTAAAAGTGGAGCTTTTATCCTCCGTACCCACTCTGATGTGATAATCAGTAGGTGATGAAGTTAATTATGTAGAATAGCTATGTAAAATATGAGAGTTCTCTATCTTACCTAGGGATTAACTTTTATTTATAGAGGTTATCATGAGGGATACGTGTCACTGTCTTTAATGACGGGTGCTCTTTTACCTACTTCATTAAACGGAGTTAATGAGAGATGTTACAACTTCTCAATCGTCAATAGTATCTATCATTTAGTGGATGGTGAGTTTGAGTGAGTCAACAACGGTTGGACCACCGTTATCCAAATCTAAGATGCAAGCTATGTAACCATCGAGGTGGTCGAACTGATGAGACGGGCGTGTAAGGACGCGCCACAATTGGCAGACAAAATATACAATTGCCGTCGTTTCTATCATCATTATGTTATAGTTGTTTGATTATTTAAATTCTCCAAAATCTCTTCATTAAAAATGATATATGTCGATTCTAATGATTTTCATTTTTTCAAGTTTAACAAAACGCAACAATTTACATCAATTGATTAATTAAAAGTAGAATATTGTTGGCTTGAATGAGTTCTTGAAAAACATCTCCAATCTCATTTCCATTTTCTTTATACTTTGAGGGGCCGAAATGCTAACATGGAAGGGATGAAAAGATCCGAAGCCTCTTATTAATCCAAAATCACATCTATGAAATTTGAAGGATCCATTTTTCTAAGTTTATAAATAACACTATAATAAATTGAATACTAGTGTTGCACCCGTGCGATGCACGGGAGGTGTAATCACAAAAAATAATTTTTATAATTATCTATGAAAGTTAATTAGTTATAATAAAATAATCTTGAAAATGCAATATCTTAAATCTTAATTAGTATTGAAAAATTCATGCATTTTTTTGTACCAAAAAAAAGATAAGATTAATTAAATATTTTAAATATAGATAATTAAATTAAAACGCATTGGATAATTAATTTTGTAATGATAACAAAACTAAATTAGTTTTTATAATGATAACTAAATTAGAAGGTAGATGGAGGGACTCCAATTGAAAAACTACAAAATCAGACGACTATTAAACGCAGTGTAAAGAATGAACATTTAATACTATTAAAAAAATCCATTTATGGAAACTTAAAAAAAAATAGAAATTCTAAATATAAAAGTATTTAAGAGGAAAAATAAAATTTTGACGGCACTTCTGAAAAATCCTTGCATTTTTTTTTAAATTTTAATTACTATTACTTCTACATTCGGACAAATAATTTCTTTTTCGTATATCTTCTCCGTAAATAAACTTTCTAGAATTCTATTGACTACACTACTAATACAACTTTATTTATTCTATTTTCTTATTACACAAAATTATATATTTTAACCCAATATTTATATTCAATTTCTTTTTCTACAAAGCTTCCTCCCATAAAAGTAAAAGACCATCCACAACAAAAACCAACGAAACACATTCATTCTTGAACTTTTTTTAAATTGCAAAATAATAAAAAACTAAAAATTTCAAATTAAAATGAATAAGAATAATAACTAACATCAAAAGTCATTTGACTAATTTTTTATTTATTTATTATTCATTGAACAGAATTTGTCAATTAGAAAGATGATCGAAATTTTATTTTTACTTTGTAAAAATTCAAATTAAGTATTTTATATAATTTTCAACCTATTATTAATTCAATAAAATTATTATTTATTCATTTCAAGTTGACCAAACACTAAATTTTAATTAGTATTAAACCCATGCATATGTTGACCAAAACGAAGATAATTAATTAATTAAATTAAATTAATTAGATATTTAAAATATAGATAATTAAATTTAAAACGTATTGAAAAATTAATTTTTACAAGGATAACAAAACTTTGAAAATATGAATTTTGACTTATTTTTCTTTCACTTTGTATTGATATCTTCTATACTAATCTTGAAAATGCAATATTTTAAATGTGAGCTCTTAAATCGTGTCATAATAGTGTTTTAGTTGAGTACAACTTTTCTAATAGTTCTATAACCATTCAATCTATTCGAAACATGTTTGGCTATTTTCTTATGTATGTTACTTTTTGTTGTTGTTGTTTTTTTATTTTTTGAAAAGTTATAAAGTAAGAATTACTGAAAAATTGAATAACACATTTAAACTATGACAAAAGTTTAAATGTAATAGTTTAAATGTAATTTCTTAAATTTTAATTAGCATTGAAAAACTCATGCATATTTTGACCAAAATGGAGATAAGATTAATTAATTATTAAGTAATTAAATTAAATTATTTAAGTATTTAAAATATGGATAATTAAATTAAAATGCATTGGAAAATTAATTTTTGCAATAATAACAAAACTTTAAAAATATCGACTTTGACTTATTTTTCTTTCAATGTGCATTGATTGTTTTCATAATAATCTTGAAAATAATCTTGAAAATGCGATATCTTAAATCTTAATTAGTATTGAAAATCCATGCATTTTTTGTACTAAAACAAAGATAAGATTAATTAATTAAATATTTTAAATATAGATAATTAAATTAAAACGCATTGGATAATTAATTTTGTAATGATAACAAAACTAAATTAGTTTTTGTATTGATAACTAAATTAGAAGGTAGATGGAGAGACTCTAATTGAAAAACTACAAAATGAGACGGCTATTAAATACAGTATTAAGAATGAATATTTAATGCTATTAAAAAAATTCATTTATGGAAACTCTAAAAAAATAGAAATTCTAAATAATAAAGTATTTAGGCAGGAAAATAAATTTTTGACGGCTCTTCTATTTTTATATATATATAGATGAGCTGATGATAAAATTCTGAAGAAAAAGTAAAATGGTTGAGTGCATTGCACCAGCCGCTATTTAAGACTGAAAATTTATAAAATTTTCAGGTTAAATTGAGTTTTTGGATCTGGGTTTTAGAACCAAGAACTAATACTCAAAAACGAATAAAACTTAAGTGAAATCGGACAAAATCGATCGGTTATGATCAGGTCCAATAGTTCTAGTAACTTTTGTCCACTCCTAAATAAAATGAAAAATATAAATTTAGGAAGGGCGGCAATGGACTAGACCACCAGCAAGCTTGGCGAGCTGGCTCGGGAACTACGCTTTTAAATGAGTCTAGAGTCTAGTTGAGCTCATTTTTCAATTTGGCGAGGGATCATGGGCTTCACGATCTGGCCCTAAGGATAGGTCTGTGGGCTTGCCCTACGAGCTAGCCTTGTGCTTGTCCTAAATAAAAACTATATAAATAAGATGGCTCTAAAGATTTTTCTTAAAATAAATTTATATACATTCCATGTTTTAAAACAAATATGTGGGATCGTGTCGACTGATTGACCAATGGACCGAGCTCGACTCGTCCACATTAGCCGAACAGAGCTTGGGTGGCCACCACTTGCACCTAGGAATGTCAACAGGGCAAGGCAGAACCGGATCAGCCTTTACCATAACCGTGCGTCGGGAAATTTTAGGAGACAGAGAGGATATTAAAATATTTTATTTATCACCCCATTTAATTAATTAATTAATTTTAATATTTTTTTTTTTTTTTTAATATGATTTAAATTTTAAAATATAAAAATAAAATTTAAAAGTAAAATTCGTAACAAATCGAAACCGTAGTATTTTGCAATGCTATTGTGATAGAGGTGGCAAATAGGGGCCGATCTAGTGGACAAGCCCGTATAACCCGTGATTTCTAATAAAAAGTTGGTCAAGTGAAAATCGGGTCTATTTGGCTCGGTAAAACTAATCCACCAGGTTAATCGGGCTGAAGCCGGCTAGTAAAATTTCTTGATCCAAGTTACCCACCCCCACTTCCGACAGCGTAATCTACAGCAAGCAGGGGGGGTTTTCCCACAGTTTGCCATGAAACCAGGGAGAAAAATCTCCCTAGTTTCACAACCAGATGAGAGGGGATATCCTTTAGTTGCGAAACCAGAGAGGCGATCCTCTAGTCCCAAAACCAAGGAGATTTTTGTGGGGTGGGTGGTAGAATGCTTTTTGGGGGTAGGGGTTTGCTAAGGAAGATTGTGAATTTTTTTTTAATAATTGTTTTGGAAAAAAACTTTCTCGAAAAAAAAAATTAAAATTTAAGTTGAACTCGACCCAAGAGTCTCAGAGATCAAAATCGAGCCGAGTCTCGCCAAAGAACACAAAGCTCGTGTAAAATTGGGTCGTGGCTAGTCCAACCTATTTTTTTGTGTGGTTCGTCTAATTTTGGGTTAGGTCGGTCCATCTGTCCCATTTGCCACCTCTACTACTGCACCCCTAGATTTAGGAGATAATATACTATGAAAAATAAATGTGGATTTAGCAATGCTGACCTTTTAGAGCATCTTTAATGCATACCATGGATTCTAAAAAACTTTTTGACACATCAACAAAATGAACAATGTTTTAAAATTTTCATCTCCAATGCATGCTGTGTTGGGTATTGTCCAGCTGACATGGCAAAAAAAAAAAAACTCAGTCCAAAGCCCTGTCTACTTGTAGACTGTCAAACAGGATGAGTCAGGAATTATGGAATAAAAAAAAGGCGAGTAGCCCAGATTTTTTGAGGGAAAAGAAAAAAAGTTCACATGAAGATGAACAGATGTAAATGATTTGGAGGCAAAATTCTTCTTGTTGTTTCAATGCCACCGCACCGCACCCACTCAACAACCACTTCCCTCATAAGTAAAAGTCCTTGCCGGAGGAAAACTCCCCTTCTTGAAGTTCAAGTAAAGTCTTTCTTCTTTAATTTTTAGAATGCATATAAAAAAATCATCACTTTTTTGGTTTAAAACAAGTTGTATTTATTTTAGAAATTTGAGAACAATATGCCAATTTGGAAAATTCAGTCTAATAAGAATGTTTATGAATGGTTTTGATCTTGAATAATTTGAGCAAGTGGGTTGCTTTTGATATTAATTGAATTCACACAAAATCTTATTGGGTTTTCGAATTTTTCTTACAAAATGAAATGATATTTGGGTTTTGCTAGGTTATTACATGCTAAAGCTAATTAATTAAAAATTGAATTATTACAATGATGGTATTGCAATTTTGATTAACCGTGAATTCACTAATAGTTAGCTCGTGAATTATCACTGTTTGCGTATGATGTCGATTTGGTATATGCTGGATTTTAGTATATTCGAGAAGGGGGTTTAAATAGGATAATGAAGAATAAATGTGGTGGAAATGGATGAATAATGAAGAGCAAATAAAAAAATTTAAATTTTTTTAACCCTCTTAGCAGAACCCCACCCTTCTTGTGCACTCTTTTTAACTCTTCCTTCCCACTTCGAGGTGTGTACAAATCCCACATCCCCATTCATGTTTATCATGTGAAGTGGTCTCAATTATCTTGATTTGATTTGTGCCATACTTTTTCTTGACCAAATATTCATAAATGGTCATTACTACTATCTTAAAATTTCATCATAATCCAGGAAAAAACATGTGAGATTTTTACTTATAATTTTAAGATCATCCCATTGAAATTTTTCTACATTTACAAAGCAAGTATGTAAATGAGATGAAAGGTGAGGGTAGATGCTTTTGATTATATGCACCCACAAAGGTAGAGAGTTCTACTTCTATTTTTCAACTACATTTTTGCCATATAATTTCTCTCTTCTTCAATGAATAAATTATTACAATCTTGGTAGCTATCTTCTTGTCTTCTTTTTGTCTCTTCAATTGGAGTTGCAGCATCACTTTCTGTTTAATAACCCTTGTGAGAAACCTCGGGTTTATTTGAAAATATACAACAAAGAACTGAAAATTTATCAAATGGTATTTTTGGTAGTATTTAATTGTTTAGTATAGAAGAGCAGTTACACCTAAGATCCCTTGTAGTAGAAAATGCATGTTATAGGTTGTTTTAATTCTCCAATTTCCTAATTGCAATGTTATCAAGTATCTACAAATATATATTTGAAATGATTGTCATAGACATAGATTTAGAAACGGTGAATAAAAGTTTAAAAGTAATGTATCAAATGTGATACAAGTGATTTAATTTTCATAAATAGCTGATACTAATAATATGGAATTCAATGTTGTCCTAACCTTGTTCTGAAAATAAGCTTCACTTCATTTAGTATTTATTTTGTGCAGACATTTTTTTTCTTTCGATGGATTCACAAGACTCGAATCACTTTTCATATTCACAACAACTTTCTAGTGATACTATGCCAAATCAATTTTCAAACCAATTTGCTCCATTAAATGTATCATTTCAGCCCAACTATCCCTTCAACCCAATGAATAGCTCTTATCTTTCTCCTATTAACCAACGATTTGGATTTGGATTTGGATTTGGATTGTGTTACCAATCTGTATTGAATACTCCCAAAATTACAATTAACAACACGCAAAATTATAAAGATCAGTCATGCCCAAAAGATAAAGCAATGGATGCCCAAATACCTAATAACTTACAAGCTTCATCCGCTAGCAAAAACTGGACTAAAGTTGAGCTGACAAAGGCATGGCTATATATATCTGTTGATTCTAATGTTGGTACGAATCAGAAAAATACAGCAATGTGAAATCGTATTTTACAAATTTGGAAGGACACTATGAGAATAGAATACAATAATAGCCGGACATCGAATAGCCTACAATGTCGTTGGGCAAAAATACAAGCTGCGGTTAACAAATTTCATGGATGTTATGAGCGTATGGAAAGACATCCACAAAGTGGAACAAATTTAGAAGATATGGTAAGTTTTTATTTATTTTTAATGTCTATTTTTCTAAGTTCGCACTCTTTTTTTAAATTTTATTTTATTATGTAGAAAAGAGGAGCATTGTGAATGTATGAGGATTGTAACAACCACAAGCCATTCAAATACGAATATTGTTGGGATGTTATGACCAAGAATCCAAAATAGTGTTCAAAAGGACTTACCAAGACAAACGGATCGAATAAACCCAAATTTGGCAATAGCAAGGACAAATCACCAACAAATGATAGGACTTTTATATGCACAAATAGGAAGGTTCTCTACTCCTTAGAAGCTGGTCATTGCTGAGTGTCCTAAGAAGCTGGTCCTTAATGATTGACATTGATGTCCTGTTAATGTGTCTACTTTTGAAAAATGCTCTTTTTTGGGAGATTGATTTTTTGTAACAATTAGATAAATCTTGGATCTGATTTGAAAATATTTAACTAAATTGTTTTGTCATATTTATGAGATATGGTTTGTGTAATATTATAAAAATGAAACAATCCACTTGTTTCATTTCGTGCTTAGTCATTTCTCTATTAGAAAGATTATTTATATCTTGTGCTCTAATGTTTCTTCAATTATCTGTACAATATCAAGCATGTGTGCTGTACAACTTCTTTTACGGTTAAGAGTGTCTTATGTGGTATATTTTTTGTTGGAGGCTTTGTATACCCAATTGGTTTCATCAACTCATTTGAGCATAAATTGTTGCTTTATAATTCTGGTTAATTCCATATCTATATTTCTTAGTTTAAACCATTGATTGCTTAGGTCATTTGATTCTAGCAATTTTTGAAAAACTTTAATGTGTAGAACCTTCATCAAATATCAATATGGTATGTTTGAAGTAAGATAGCACGTTGGTTACAAATAGAATACAACATAAAGGCCATTGAAATATTAAAAATAGTCTTACCGGTGTTATCGGACCTTCTGCTGGCCCTACCGTCAACCGTAAAATCGGAAACCGGGTCTCAAACCGGTGATTATGTAAAAAAACTCTCTATTTAAAACGCTACTAAAAACCCGTTGACCCGCCCGGGTTTTGAGAAACATGTTGACCTGCTCCCGCTTTTATTGGTTTTAAAATCATTTCTTTCCACAATTAATTATAATCGACCATTGAAATTCATCTCTCCTTGCACGAAATGGATTAAAGAATGAAAAACCAAAAAAATTACTTTTGAGCAATTTTGTGATTTTCAAAACCTTATTTTTCATTTTTAATTTTTTGTACATTTTTAATTTTTTAATTTTTAAAATCACCGGGTCAACCCCTGTTCGACCCTTTAATCCTTGACCTTTTTCACTTTTCTGGGTCGATGTCCAGGTCGGTTTTTAAAACATTGAGTCTTACTTTAATACATAAACACCATGTACCATGTTTAACAACAAGCAATTCCAATACTGAATGCACCACGCTTTACATTGCTAAAAAAGTTTGAGGATTGCAATACAAATTTCGTGTTTATTACACAAACATCAAACATCTTGATGACTACCATGTAAATCCCATAAGTGATTGATGAGATCAGTCTTTAAATTGTTGTGCACTCTTTTGCCTTGGACTTGTTTCATTCAATCAATCATTCTCGACACAAAAAAGGTAAAATCATGCTCCAAAATTACATCTTCCATTGTTTCATCTCTTTGAGGTTGCCAATTTTCAGGATTGATGTCTTGACTGTTCTCACTCTCAATGATCATATTGTGTAAGATAATGCATGTCTTCATTATTTTTCCTAGATCCTTTGCATTCCACATACGTTCTGAAGCTTTAACAATATGTCATCTACTTTGTAATACTTCAAATGCTCGTTCTACATCTTTTTTCACAGATTTTTGGTGCTTGGCAAATAATTTCTCCTTAACAAAAGACGGTTGAGAGATAGTTTGAATTAGAGTGACATATTGTGGGTAAATTCCATCTGAGAGATAATACCCCATATTATAATGATGACATTGTACTACAAAGTTGAATGGTGGTGCAACATCGTTAATAAGATCATCAAATAATGGAGATCTATTCAAAACAATAACACCATTATTAGTACCAACCATGCCAAAGAATACATGCCAAATCCATAAATTCTGGGAAGCTACAATTTCTAAAATCAGGGTAGTAACTCTTTTAAAACCATTAGTATATGTGCCATGCCAAGCTATTGGATAATTTTTTCAATGTCAATGCATACAATCTAGACTATCAAGCACATCTGGAAATCCTCGAGCCTCACCTTCCTTTAGTAACCTTGCAATATCATTTTTATTTGGTTTTCTTAAATTTTGTTCTTCAAAAATAACTATTATAGCATTACAGAAGCGCTTTAAGCTTTCAATTGCAATGCTCTCTCCAATTTGAATATATTCATCGAGAAGATCTGCAGGACAACCATATGCAAGCATACGTACTGCCGCTATCATTTTTTGTAAAGGACTCAAAACCATTCTTCCCGACTACATCAACCTTTTGTGTAAAATAATCATCACCATCTCCAATGGCTTGTATAATACATTTGAATAATTTCATGTCCATTCGAAATCGACGTCGGAAATGCTCCGATGTATACTTTGAGTTCTCATCTTTGAAGTAGTCGCCAAGAATTGATTCATGACGCCCTTCCTATCATGATGAATATAGTGTCTACCTGGACATCGAGCCACCATGAGGACGTTTTCTATTGATCATCATTGTAGAGATTATCATAGGAACATGAATTGCGGAGGTTTGAACCACATTGTGAGACATTTAATCACATAACCCATCACCTCTCAATTAGGGCTGGGTAAAAAACCCGACAAACCGACAAACCGACGACCCGACCCGACCCGACCCGACCCGAACCGACTTGGGTCAATTTGGGTCAGTTTTTGGGTCCGGTCGGGTCGATTTCGGGTTGGGAGTTTTGAATTTTTTTTAATTATGCTATAATTGGGCTAAAAACGAAAACCCGAACCGAATCGACCGAATCGGTTTGGGTCGGTTTTGAATTTTTTTTTTGGTTGGTTTCGATTTGACTTTTGCCAAACCGAATTTTTATTGATTTGGGTCGAGTTGGGTCAATTTTGACCCAACCCGACTCACACCCACCCCTACTCTCAATGGCTTTTCTAAAATTACTTGGTCAATGAAAGTGAATAATTACTTGATGATGAACTGTTGGAGTTCGATTCACAACTTGATGAGGACATTTATTTGTAACACCTATTAACACAAAAAGAATATAAATATTAAGAAATTGCAAAGACGATTATATATTCTGTTAATGAAATTAATATTACATACACACCATCAAGTCATCACAAATATTACATACACACCATCAATTCTGATAATGAAATTAATGTTACAAATATTACATTTGCACCATCAATTCAATGCCAATATACAATACACTTTTAATACAACCGTGAAAGAATCTCCATTGTAATTCATTTCTTTTTATACAATTCATCACTTGACCATTTAGCCTCTAAACTATTTGAAAATACATGCTCAAAAAAATAGATGTTAGGTGTTTGACTTTCTTCTCCATATGACATTAAAAAACTTTCAATTATTGCCTTAATAACTCTCTAATAAAATAAAAATGCAACATGAATAGAAAACTTGAAGAATAAACAGAGAAAAAGAGATATATACATAGGCAAAAATTAAAACTAAATAAAAAATTCTAATGTACTCATCTCTAGTTCAAAGATTCAAAAAAAAAAAGAGCAAACATATTATAAGAATCCAAATTATAAATATTAAAGTGGGTTAATTTCACAATAATAACCCTAAGAAATAAAAGAAGTTGAATCAAGCAATGAAGCCAATAGAAAGAGGTGAGCTTAAATACCTTCTATTTTTTTTTTTTTAATCAAGAATTTGATTTGGCAATGAAAGGAGGAGAAATTTTCTGGAGATGGTGAAGGGAAATGGCTTTTGGAAGACAGATGATATTTTTCACATTTGTTTGGATGTATTTTAATTTATTTTTATTTTAACAAGATAAAGCCACGTAGGCATTAAAATTGGATTTTAGAAAGAATGCATGGTAGATCCATTTTGAATTTCACCCTAGAATGCCACATCAGCTGCAATCCACTTGGGACATTTAGTTTGGTCTGAGTGTGGGTGTGACGTGGCGGGAGTGGGACATTTAGTTTGGTCTGAGTGTGGGTGTGATGTGGCGGGAGTGGGCAGTAACCCCTCAAAAACCCTACCCCAAAGGATTGTAACGCGAAAACCTTATATAAGCCCATACCCCTAAGTTTAACACCCTATTTCCTTCCTGCCTGCTAAACCCTAGTTCCTCACTAGAAAAATTCCTGCAATTTCCCTTGATATTTTCGTCCAATTTCAATCTCCCTTGACTCTTTATTCGTTTCTGCATACGGGTTTTTCTATTTTTCAAATTAGTTTTGATTTATTTTTGTTTTTACTGTTGAAGATAGAACACGATGTCGGATGAGGAAAGAGAGGAAAGGGAGTTGGATCTCACCTCTCCTGAAGTAGTAACCAAATACAAATCCGCCGCAGAAATTGTTAACAGTTTGTCCACTAACCTATTTCTCTCTGTCTGTGTATGCGTGTGTGGCGCTTTGTGTGTGTTTAAGTTTGCGTGGCTTAGAATTTTGGGTGTAAGTTGATAGGAATATATGGAAAGATTGATTTTCTGTGTTTTTATTCACTGTTGAATCATGGATGGAGTAGGTTCATTTTTTAATCTGGTGTTGGATGATTTTGTAAAGTTTGTAATTGTATGCAGAGGCATTGCAGTTAGTTTTGTCAGAATGCAAGCCGAAGGCCAAGATTGTTGACATTTGTGAGAAAGGGGATGCTTTTATCAGAGAGTAAGCTATTTGCTTTACATAATTTGTGGCAAAATATTTACCATTACTTTATTAAAATATATAGTCATAAGTGTGATGTATATGTCATTCAGAAGTGGTCTAGGGATTTATTTATGTTTATTTTGTGTCATATAAACTTAAGTAATTGCGTGATGCAATTGGTTTTCAGGCAATCAGGGAATATGTACAAGAATGTGAAGAAGAAGATCGAAAGGGGTGTGGCATTCCCAACTTGCATTTCAGTGAACAATACACTCTGCCATTTTTCACCATTGGCCAGTGATGAGACCGTGTTGGAAGAGGGTGATATGTTGAAAATGTAAGCTTTCTTCAAATGCGTATCTTGCTTGTGCATGCATTTGATATTATTATTTAATTTTCAATTTATAGTAGCAAAAAGTAATCATGCAAGTGAATGAGGGTTTTTATGTAAATGCAGTGACATGGGGTGTCACATAGATGGGTTTATTGCCATAGTGGCACACACCCATGTTCTTCAGCAAGGACCGGTGACCGGCAGAGCAGCTGATGTCATTGCTGCAGCAAATACTGCTGCTGAGGTTGCTTTGAGGCTTGTGAGGCCAGGAAAAAAGGTACTACTTGTTGATTTTTTCATTATTTATTATATGCGATCTTGTCTTGTCTCTTGCACATAAATGATATGTTCCGAGTTATAAGGAATTGGATGTTTAAAGTTGACTTCATATTTTTTGTTCTTGTACTGTGTTATAAGTTAGTCTGCTTATTCTCAGCTATAGTAATTAACTTCTAGTTGTTTGTCTATCTATTTGAGTAATATGTTCACTTTCCTTTTCCTACGGGTAAATAGTTGTCAAAATTTCACCACAGCCTTTCTTTTATAATTTCTTCTGAATAGATTTGGTTATTAATGCGATGTTAATTCATAAACTCTTTCCTCGTTTAACTGCATGAACATTTTGTTTTGTTTTCAATGAATATATATTCCTATTTCCTAATGTGTTTCCTGCTCTCGTATTTGATGAACAAATGAGACTTTTGTCAAATGGTTCCCATAGCACAATAATACTTTTGGTCCATCTTATTTGGTTTTATTGTGGAAGTCATATAAGTCAGGCATTAAATGTCAATTCCTGTTTACTGTTTGTGATATTAAAGTAAAGATATATTTCTCTATCAATTCTTTACTTCTTGGATCAAGGTGCGATTTACACGTGTATCTCAACTGGCAGCAAATCCTTCCACACACCCCTAAATGATGAATACCTTGTATAATCTATGGATATCCAGGTGAAGCTATTGTCATAGTTACGCTGATAGGCAGGGGCGGATCAGCCCAGGGCACTGGTGGGCTCAATCCCACCCGGACCAAAAAAAAATTTTGGAAGAAATTTTTGAAGCCCAGCCCAAAAAAAATTGAAACAATTAATATAATAGACATTACTCCATACCCAAACAAAAATCCAAAGTCCAAACCCACTTCAAAAGGATTTAAATGATAAACAAAGGATTTAAAAAATCGTCGGGCACAACTTTCTTTAGCTAGTTTTAGATGGTGAATATTTTTGTGTAATTGACTTCTTGTAAGTTTTTTAAAGAATATGACTTATAAAAAAATATTAGATTTTTATAAAAATAGGCTAAATAATTGTAGTTTGAGAAAAAAAAAATCCCCGTGAGAAGAGGTTCCCCTCTTCCCCAGCCCACCCCTTTGTCGTGTCCTTGATCCGCCCCTGCTCATAGGGGACATCATCTTATTGCTAATAAGTCATCAATTCATAAATACTGCACTTTAACTGTGCATTTTAGTATAAACTTAAGGTGTGCACAGGGGACTTGTAGAGGAGACAGTGACAGATAAATAGGAATTTATAGAGCTAAGAATGCAACTTGCTGAGGTGATTTATTCCTTGTACTCTTTCCCATGTTGCCTATAATGCAGTTGGCCTTCTAGAATATTCTGGTTGGTGAATTACTAATTGTACTGGCCAATTCAAATAAGCCAACGTTAATTTAGTAGTATGAAATCCTTCAGAAGAGTAGGTAAATCAAGCTGTCAATTTACTTAAGTTGGTTGAAACTTGAAACTAATAACTTTCAGTGACCTGCCTTCACGTTAAATTGTTTTTTTTTTTTTACCCCTTTTTCCAATTCATCAAATCTCAGTACCTATTTTTTTGTTGAACTGTTAACATGATTCTCTGAAACCTCTTCGTAGGCTTAGTTACAGCGATAGAGAGTATCGTGTTTTTTGGTTTCTTTAGTTTACCTTGTTTATTTTTTCCCTCTTATCTGACCTGTACAGTCACAAAGGCACATTCAGGTAGCCCAGTGTGCTTTTAAATGAAAATCCTGCTTATTCTACAGCGAAATAATAAGTTTATATATATTAAATAATAAGTTTATATATATATATATATATGTGTGTGTGTGTGTGTGTGTGTGTGTGTGTGTGTGTGTCTAAAATGAAAATTTATTTTTTTCTCTCATATACCCGATCTCGCTATTTAGCTGGACAGCTTGATGGGCTTCTAAATGATGAATATTATTCAAAAGCTATGGCCTATGGGTAATGTTTAAAAAGGCTGAATCGGGTACTGGGTCATTTTTCCTTGCGGTTTGAGGTGTGAGTGTTTCCACAAACCAAATTTTTGAATAATAAATGTAAAATACCAAAATAAACTTGTAATAACCCTAAACAATATTGTCAATTCTGAAGAAGAGAAAGAAGAAAGAAGAATTGCTGAAGTTTTTTTGCAGGAGCTACTGATTTTTTGCTTTTGAAGGAGCTGTTGTTTGTCTTGGGAAATGGGTGGCTGGTGCAGGCGTGAAGAGAGGAGGAAGAATTGCAGAAGTTATTTTTCCCTTCTGTTTGTCGTGGGTGGCGATTGTTTGTTTATTATAATATTGGTTCTTTTCTAGTTGGTGGACATTAGAATTAGGTCAAACATTAATAAAGAGTTGATGGGCCCACTTACAAGTTACAAGACGAGTTTTTTGACTATTTAATACCACCATAAGGAGTACACGCCTCACGTACCTTGAGGCGTGCGCCTCGTTTGTCTGGTTCACGTGCCTCCCCAAACTGCACTAAAATTAGCACCTCAAGGCAGATTGCTTGCGCCTTGATTTGAGGCACGTCTCCCTAACGCCTTTTTAAACCATGTGTATGGGATTACATTCCATGTGAAGCTTTTGTCATAGTTACTCTGATAAGCAAACTTAAATGCCCATCTTACTTTGACGAGTTCATGTGAGTTTTAAATCTTTTACCTGTGAAGTGGCTCATCTTAGTTTGAATTAATTGCGAACTTTGAAATTTTGCTTTCATATTCTTGTTTAGGTACATATATAATAGTTTTAATTTCTCTAATGAGCATTTACGAAGTGCTAATTTTTGTCATTTCAATCATTATGTAATTTCCAAGAGTCATTCCTCATTCAGTTTCATCTGGCTTTGTATGAATTGTCTACTTATTCTTGCAATAATGATATATTGTTAGTGATCATCCGAAGAATGGTGCGAAGAAAGCATAGGATAAGCATTTATATATCAGTTTCCCTTTCAACTGCTGTGTACATAGTTCAAAACATCTATTCCCTGGTCCCAACTTAGGAAAAATTACTAAATGGGAAAATAGGGACTCCTAATTTTATTCTACCCTTCCATAAACTGATCCGCTTGGCCAGGTCACAAAGTCCTTGATCTTTATTTTGTATCTCCTTCTGGGTTTGAATAAATATTTTTTTTTCACTTTTTTGAAGTTATTCACAATTTGAATCAACAATGCATCAGTGGGAAAGTGGCGTTCTTAAGTAAGAGAACTTGGGAATAAACAATTAGTAGTTGCAAACGAAGTGGTAAAAATTTTAGCTCGTGTTCATCTTGCTCTTCTCGTGGATACCATGTTGATTGTGATGTGTATATCAAATTTCTCTAACCATAAATTAACATCAGCTCATAATTTTTATTCTCTTTTATGGCAGAACAAGGATGTCTCCGAAGCAATTCAAAAAGTCGCTGCTGCTTATGACTGCAAGATTGTTGAAGGGGTTCTCAGTCATCAAATGAAACAATTTGTGATTGATGGAAACAAGGTTGTTTTGAGTGTGTCTAGCCCTGAGACAAGAGTTGACGAAGCTGAATTTGAGGAAAACGAGGTTTACTCTATTGATATAGTTACCAGCACTGGCGAAGGCAAGGTAATCATCATGTTGGATGCTTATATCAGCAAAACATTCATTTGGTATTATGTTGGCCCTAACATTTGCTATGGTATCAAACTTGCAGCCTAAGTTACTGGATGAGAAACAAACGACCATATATAAAAGAGCAGTTGACAGGAATTACCACCTGAAGATGAAAGCATCTCGATTCATATTCAGCGAGATAAGTCAGAAATTCCCGATTATGCCATTTACTGCTAGGTTAGTTTTGCCCTACAATTCTATTTGTAGCTATCAAGTATGTGCTTTTCTACTTGTACACTCTTCTTTAGCTAAGATAACAAGCAGGATGAATGAATAACAGGGCTTTGGAAGAGAAGCGTGCTCGATTAGGCCTAGTAGAATGTATGAATCACGACCTTTTGGAGCCATATCCTGTTCTTCATGAGAAGCCTGGTATGTGTTATTATGGCATAAAAGAATATGATATTTATGATTCTATGATTATGTTCATTACACAGGCCAAAACAAAAATGCTTTTATTACAGGTGACTTGGTGGCACACATCAAATTTACAGTCTTGCTAATGTCAAATGGATCGGACAGGATCACATCTCATTCTCTGCAAGAGCTGCAGCCCACTAAGGCGGTAGATGACCCTGAGATTAAAGGCTGGTTATCATTGGGCACAAAGACGAAGAAAAAAGGCGGCGGGAAGAAAAAGAAAGGTCAGTTAGAAAACAAATATCTCAGTAGTCTCACCCTCTTATTCAGCACGATATATATATGGTTCTTTTGGACATAATGAGCATATTCAGTTGAGAAATATACTCAGGTAGCTGTGATTTTACAGGTAAGAAAGGTGACAAAGCTGAGGAGTTGCCCGATGCTGAGCCTATGGATGCGGCACCAGATGGTGTAGAGTCGCGAGAATGAGGGAATTTCAATTTTATTTGTGTTTCTTGTATGAGATATTGGCTGCTGCATTATATTTGGTGGTGGTTGATTTCTATCATGAAAAATGATCCTAAGTTCTAAATATTTTGCAAATGTGTCTATTTATTTACCTTACACAGCATTATTGACATTTTCTGTAACCTTATTACTCAAAATAGAAATAGAGTTTACAGTTGAAACTGAAAATCAAACGGATTAGAACTGTTAATTTTCTTTGCGACATGAATTTGCTGCAACCTCGGTTGGCAGAATGTGACATCTTGTGATTGTAAGAGGAGAAAGGGGGCAGGGGTGGGTGGGTGGGCTACAATGGATGTGTTAATTCAACTATTAATATCATATTATAGATACCGGTTAAATTTATCCTTCTATTGAATGTGTTAGTACGTTAGTTAAGAGTATTTGTTATTGTCATAAGTTAATTGGTTTGTTAACTTTAGCTAGTACTTTAATTAGTTGACATGATATTTAATTGTTGTCTTTCTTTTTTCCTTGTTCCAATTTCATATATAGCTAAATTTAATTAATCCAATGTGATTGTCAAACATTCAGGGCTGATCTACTCCCCACTGGGGGAGTAGATATGAAGGCCACATGACATTTGTCATGTGGTCATTCAACAAGTAATTGATATAATGGTCAATCATTTCTTCTATTTTATCAATAGCCACATGACACGTCATGTGGTATTTATATCTCCTCCCCATCATGTCATTCCGTCAAACATTAGTTAAACATAACATATAGATGTGTTAATCAGTATTTACTTTATTGTCTATATTGTTAAAAACAGCAATATGGATGCTCTAAGAATTTATATGTAAAGGTCATCATTAATTCCTTGATGGATTTGTTTATTTGGTACATGTCTCATAAGTGCTATTAAACACATTAAACAATTCAACTTATCACAGCATATTTTTCACATAATCGCTAGGTGATAAATCAATTTACTACTATGTCACGTTATAAAAGTATTAAAACAAAAAACATGTCAATAATTTTTAATTTAAAGATATTTCCAAACTCTCATTATTGTTTTTGTTTCTAAGGTTCCACGTAATGATTAAGTAGAAGATCAGTTACGGTGCAACTACTAAGTAAGTATTTTTCATCAGTTTCGAGAGCACTCTTGAAATTTAAAATTAAGTTGAAGTTCAATTATCTAATTAAAACAAATTAAAATTTACTAGAGTAATTAAATTTTTACTAAAAGTTCCAATGATCACGGATGAAAATCACCCATTAGTAATTACTATGAAATCCTTGAAAATCTATAGTAAAATAGGTAATCTGCATTTGGATTATTCGGAATTTTCGTGGCTTTAACTCCGAAATTTTTGAAGTTGGAGTCGGAGCTTTCATGGGTTCTTCTCTCCGAACACCATGTTGATGAGGAGAAAAAGCAATCAAAATTGTTTATTCTTTAGCATAAACTGTAAAAATATCATGAAAAAGACACTTACTCAAGAATTTGTTGGAAAATTAGTGATATTATGTCTTGTTTGGACATAATTTTGTGTGAGACTCGTTTTTTAAATATGGAAGATAAAAGTAGATTCGTGTTCTTCCACGTGAACATCGAAATCATATATTTAGTTGGCAAAATTGATGCTCAAAGTGAATGAGAAATTGAAGCTCAAAGTGGAGTTGAAAAAATAGTTGAAGGGTTTGAAAAAATGATGAAAGGTTGATTACTATTTAAATGTCCACAATTTACAAATGTGTAATATTGAGTGGCATAGAGGCTTTCTCTTTTGCGTGCGCCCGTAGGGGGTTGCAAATCACAAATTGATTTACACATCGAATCATAGAACTTATGTGTGAGCGCGATCTGCATACACGAATATCGAACTAAAATTGGCTAATTAGGGGTCTACGTTTTGTCATTTTCCCCCCCCATTTATACTCAGACCTTCCAACTTCTCCGAATTTCTACAATTTACACACAATTTTCTGCTATCCTCATTTACGGTACAAAAAAAAAAAAAAATCTCAGTGTTCTGCTTTTTTTTTCTTCATAAACTTTCAGTACTTGGTGATTTATTTGGTCTTCAATTCAGTTCAGTTCGTCAGAGCAGAAAGTTCTTGTGCTAAACTTGTTGCTGCTTCCACCGTTGTATCATGGGAGACAAACGTCCAATATTCCTTAAGCACTTATGGGGGCTAACATGTTTTAAGGGCATAGACCTTGGTTTGCTTCATATTGTGTTCTCTTAAATTATTGTTTCTTATTCTGTAGCTATTGTTCATTTGTAACTCTTAAATTATTGTTTCTTATTCTGTAGCTATTGTTCATTTGTAATCTTATTCTGTTTTTAATTAAAATAATAATTATATTATACTATTGTGTATATTTGACTACCAATCTTAAAACAGATTCGAAAAATAAAATCAAACAGGTTGTTTTCTACCAAAGATGCAGTATTTGAAAAATATTAATTTTTTATTTCATGTTTCAGAAATGGCATCTGATGCTACATCTGGAGTTGTGGTTACTGAAAATCAAATTGTAGCCACTGTGCCTAGTCAATCTGTGAACCAGACTGTCGCACAAGTGCCAAGCTTTGCTGTGACCCAAACTTTAGTTCCAATTGGTCATGTGACTATTCCAATTAATCATGGATTGAATTTCGAAAGGTGGCAGCAAAAAATGCTGTTTTATCTAACCACCTTGAATATTGCGAGGTTCTTGACTAAAGATGATCCGAAACTCAAACAGGGTGAGGGAGACATACAAGCTGTCAGCGTGGTTGAAGCTTGTAAACATTCTCATTTCCTATGCTAGAATTATGTCATGAATGATTTGGCAGATTCACTATACAACGTGTATAGTACAATGAAAACGGCGAAAGAATTATGGGAGTCTCTAGGTCGAAAATATAAAACCAAGGATGCAAGAGCTAAAAAATTCATTGTCGGCCGCTTCTTAGATTATAAAATGGTGGACTTAAAAACCTAATCAGTCAAGTGCAAGAACTTCAAGTGATCTTGCATGAGATTCATGCCGAGGAGATGGTTTTGAGTGAAACTTTTAAAGTGGCAGCAATGATTGAAAAGCTACAACTGGCTTGGAAAGATTTCAAGAATTACCTGATTTCAAGTGGCAGCAATGATTGAAGAACTGATTGTCAGACTTTGAATTGAAGAAGACAACAAATGTTCTGAAAAGAAGGGGTTCAATCATCCAATGGCCAAAACAAATGTTGTGGAACATGGTCAAAGTTCTAAAACAAACAATAGCAGGTTTGGACTGTCTGGGAAAGGGACGAAACTGGTCCAAAATGGGGAGTTTTCAAAAAGAAATTTTCAAAAAAATACTACAATTGTGACAAAGTAAGTCATAAATCTTCGGAGTGCAGATTGACAAGAAGAAACAATAAGAAAGAAGCAAATGTGATTGATGACATCGCACATGATGTGTCTGAAATGAACTTCGTTCTTTTGAAGCAATCGAGAATGGAAAAAATTTTAAAGTAAATTTGGTGGGATCAAATCCAAGAGAATAGTAGATTGACACCGGTGCTACTTCCAATGGCCAAACATGTTTGTTAAGATAAAGAGCTGTTCAGTTCTTTTGAAGCAACTGAGAATGGAGAGAAGATGTTTATGAAAAATTCAGTTACATTTGAAATCAAAGGCCAGGGCAAAGTGGTTTTGAAGATGACGTATGGGAAAGAGTTTATGAAAAATTAGACTCTTAACAATATACTTTTTGTACCAAAATCCGTACTTTTTGTGAACACTAATGTCTTGGTCGTTCTTTGAACAAGCATGGTTTCCGTATGGTGTTATGCATCATTGTTTACACTAAGTCGCATAAAGTCATTTTGTCTAAGAGTGGAATGTTTGTTGGAAAAGATTATGTGTCTTTCATGAGCTTTTAAGCTCAATGTAATGACGACAACGTGTTTCAACCGTTGAATTTTATCACCAAGTCTTCCGTATCTCTGTCAATTTTCCATTCATGTGGGGATTATTGGAAAATTAGTGATATTATGCCATGTTTGGACATAATTTTGTGTGGGACCCGCTTCTTCAATATGAAGATAAAAGTAGATTTGTGTTCTCCTCCGTGTAAACATCAAAATTATATATTTACTTAACAAAATTGATGCTCGGGTGAATGAGAAATTGAAGCTCAAAATGGAGTTGAAAAAATAGTTGAAAGAGAAAAATGAGTAGGTTATCCCACATTGGAAAAAATGATGAAAGGTTGATTACTATTTAAATGTCCACAATTTACAAATGTGTAATATGTGTGGCATAGAAACTCTCTCTTGCGCGCTCTCGTAGAAGGGTGCAAATCACAAACTAATTTACACATCGGATTATAGAACTCATGTGCGAGCACGACCTGCGTACACGAATGTCGAACCAAAATTGGCCCCTTAGGGAGTTTACGTTTTGTCATTTTTTCCCCATTTAATTTCTAATTTATTTCCAGACCTTCCAACTTCTCTACTAATTTCATGTGTTGTTAATGCTGGGTAAATTCGAGTATTAATTCTGTAACACTTGAAACTTACATGTTTATGATGACATTGAAAGGTCACATAGGAGCTTATATAAACATGTCCGAATTTCTACAATCTACACATAATTTTATGCTCTCCTCGTTTACGGTCCAGAAAAAATAATCTCAGTGTTCTTTTTTTTTTTTTTTTTTTCTAAACCTTCTAGTACTTGGTGATTTATTTGATCCCCAGTTCAGTTCGTTAGAGCAAAAAGTTTTTGTGTTAGACTTGATGTTGCTTCCACCGTCTTTAAGCACTTACGATAAGAGGACAAATCTAATTTAAGGACACTGTGAATACACATGCCTCGGTTTGCTTTATATTGTGTTCTCTTAAATTATTATTTCTTATTTTGCAACTATTGTTCACTTTGTAATCCTTCCTATTTGTAATTAAAATAATAATTATATTATATTATTGTGTATATTTGACTAAAAGAATCCAGAAAACCAAAATTGTCAACTGACATTATAACAACTTTTGAGATGTCTAATTATATATCTTTTCTAGACTATTTTCGCAAGTTAAGTGAGAAATGTATGTTACTTTTGTTGTCTTAAAAAGAAGTATTTTTTGTTTTCATTGAACTTTCACCAGTTAGTGAAATTATACAAACTATTACTCCAATTATAATCTTGTGATTGTTGTTTAATGAAGAATTTTCAGAGTTAATGTGAGGAGTGCTCTGGTGGAACAAAGAGGTTCACTTGTTCTGTTAGATAGCTTATATTGTTACTAGGAAGCTAATTCTATGGTACAATGATGATTTTGTTGGAAAGAAGTGTTAAAAAATGGATCATAAAGCGGCGACTGGTCAACTTTGAGCCAACATTTGAGTGGGACCATAAATTGATTGTAGTAGTTTCAAGGGCATATTTGTTCTTTTTTTTTTTTTTTTTTTTTTTGTTCATGATACATTATGAGAAATTAGAGCTGAAAATTAATGAGGATTTTAAATAGTCACTCCACTACCCATCTGTGTATACATGTCATTAAACAAGTTTGGACAAGACATTAGAAACCAACCTAATTACGATATGCAGCCTTAACTTGAAGATTAAACCTTATAGATTGGTGGAGGAACAAAGTCTAATGCTAGAAGTAACAAATTGAGAGTTATTGAATCAGGGGATGGTGAATGAAATGTATACTATTTATCTAGGCAAGACGTACAAGCACTGGAAACGCGGTGATAACTAAAGCAATTGGAAGAAATCAAGACATGATGGAGTATAAAAATCATCACTTTCATACAAATGGGAAACAAGAAGGGTGATTAAAACTACAAAACTAGTTTTCACCCCTTGCATAATATTGAATACTAAAACCTAAAGGGTTAACGCTATGAAGAACTGATTTTTAACACTTATAGCACATAGGACTGCACAACTAACTGCAGTTAAGCAAGAACACGTTCAATAGCACCTCAGATGCAGGTACTAAAAACTGGGATATGATCGAACATTTAGATAAATGTCCAAAATTTATACAAACATCGTACGAACTTTAAATAGTAGTTTCACACGAGCTTATGGCGTGATGGCAACATGAATAGTGACCAAAATTACGAATAATTACGAGGAGACAAAGCATACATGAATCCCATAAATTGAATGGAGTAAACAACTCCCACGATGAACACTTACCCAAAAAGGTAATCCCATGAAGAAGTGATAAAACCATTATGACACAGAAGAACTGCAAGCCCGACTGCAGTTGTACCGCAAGGCATGTAAGGAAATTCAGAGCTTAAGACTAAATATACAGGCATGTGAATTAACTTTGAGTAGTGGTTTCAAATAATCAAAATCCGAAATCCTACTCACCACAAAGAACAGAAACATCAGAGAAAATATAAAGTAGATAAGACAGCGTTAACATTAGGTAAACAAATTGAAACAACAAAAACTTTGACACCAAAGACATAAAATTTGATTGGATAACAGAAGTATCGATTGTAATGCCAAAATTTAATAGTACTAATACAAATTGAAATTCATGAAATCAAAATTCGTCTAAAAACGAAAAACCCTAGAATGCCAAGGGATCAGGAACCAGCATACAAAACTATTTGGATCTCTGTCTCATCTTTCGACGCTTCCTCTTCAACCTCCTCATCCGCTTCTTCTTCCACTGTTACCAATCACATAAATCCCTCAAAAAAAAATTATGAATAAATGTAACACATATAGCACATAGAATGAAAATTATGAATAAATGTAACAAATATAGCACATACAATGAAAAATTGTCGTAGATTATACCTTAGGTCTCATGATGAAACTCGAAATCTACGCCCAAGAATCCTAGCAGAAAAAGATAGAGAATTGGTGAGTGCGAGTAGAATAAAACCCTAGCGTTCGCCATGTAATTTATAGCAAGGCCTTGAGCGCAACCAAGAGGCCTGGCATCGACAATTTTCGGCCCAGTACCGATTCAACTAGACTTGGGTGGGTATTTTATTTTTGGACCCATACCCGAATTATTAATAATAAACCAATGAATGAATACCCTTGTAAGGGGATTGAAGTTTGTGTATTTAGAACTCGTTTGATTTTGTTTAAAAAGTCAATGTTAAAAATTAATTTTAATTATTAATTTTAATCAATTTATAAATTTATAATTTTTCAACTATATATTTTATCAATTTTTATCAAAATTTACAAAAAAAAAATCTGATTTGTAGTCAAAATCAAACGAATATTTAATGTTAATGATATATTATGTATTTTTATGGGTGTTTTTGTATTACTTCCAAATACATTTAATATCTTTAATATTTTGAAAAGTTGCTAAATTTTGATTTTGAAAAAAAAAAAATATAGCGTAATTATCGTTTTACTAATCAAAGAAAACAAAAGAAGTACTAGGCCTAGTTGTACAACGCATTGTACTAGAAAATTCAAATCGTGTTTAGTTTAAGAGGCACGCTTACATAGAAGTAAATTGGTAAGTGAAGAAAACTTGAAGGTACTAATACCTAGATGAAATGTTTAAGGATGGTTTATGGGACCAAGAGAGCATCCCAAGGCCTAAAAAATCCAAGATTGATACTTGATCCCGATTGCTATGGTCATATTTTTTAATTAGTCTTCATTCATGGGTTATTTTATAATTTTTATTTAATTGTCGTGAGTATGCTCTTTATTCATTACGTTTAAAGGTCATAATGTTCTCTATAATCAATTACCCGACATTAAATAAAAATTGCACAAACTCTTTCAATCTTTAATAAATTCTTAGTATTCTTGTAAAATCAATCTTTGATTCTTTTTATTTGCATTCTTTAATTAACATTTGATTATATTATAAACTTTAAATAATATAGCTTCAACACTCTTGCTTCCTACATAATTGTAGAAAATACTTTGTTTGTTGTGTTATGTATATAAATTAAAATGAATGTATTTATTAGTAGTTAAAATAAATATTAATCATTATTATATATGATGTAGATATTATAACGGTTGAATATGATAACAAATAATATATTGTACCATATTTTCTAATATCATATTTTTCTATTTTAATACAGTATTAAATTGAAATATAATTATTAAAATATTTGAATATAAATACATTTCACAATAGTGTTATTAAATCAATTGCAACGCACGTATTACATATTAATTTTTAAAAAATGAGTATTGGAGTTTATTTTCACTTAGAGTAAATAAAAGTGAAAATAATTTATTATTTTGCCCAACTTCACAATAAATTTAAACCTAGGTCCGCCCACTCCTATCTAGGATTGATTAAATCTACTAATTTTTATATAAAAGGCCCAATTAATAAGGATTGTTACCAAGAATAGATAAAGATGAAATTCCACAAAAATTACCATATCTCCTCCTCCGTATTTTTCAACCAGCAAACTCGGTTGGATTCCAAGCGGTTTATTAGTTATATTTATAGGGTGAGAAAACATAAAGGAAAAAAACACACATATCTCGCCGAACCCTGCTCTCCCCCCCAGCGTTTGCCGCGGCTTTCACTGCCACCGGAATTTCCTTTTTAGTGTTGAATGTTATAAAGAGAGTGGTGAATTTGTCTGAGTTGGATGTGAAAATTCCATGAGGGTTTCTGCAATTAGACCAGTTCATGTCAAGTATCTATTCAAGAACCTCCATTTTATTCGATTTCAGTCCGTCCCATCTCTTGCCCACTTTAATCCGTACTATGCAGACTCGTTTTCAGATGAATCAGATTCAGGTACCGAGAATAATATTATTTGTGTAGAAAAGAGTAATAGTAAGAATAATGTTGTAGAGTTGAGTTCAAATGGAGTCATTGAGATTCTAAACAATTTGAAAAAAGAACCCATTTTTGCATTGTCTTTCTTTTACCAATTGAAGGATCGTGGATTTCTACACGATGTTTGGACATACATGGAAATTATTAAGATACTTTGTTATTGGGGTATGAATAGGAAGCTGGTTTGTCTTTTATCTGAGGTTATAAAGTTGGAAAAGGAGCATTTCAGTTTTCAAGTTATGGACTTATTGGAGGCAATGGTGAAGGGGATTAAGTCCGAGGATCTTAGTTCGTTAGGTCGGGCTATTGATGCTGTGATTAAGGCATATGTTAGTTTAGGCATGTTTGATGAGGCCATTGACATACTGTTCAAGACAAAGAGGCGTGGAGTTGGTCCGTGTGTGTTGTCTTGTAACTTTTTAATTAATAGATTGGTTGAACATGAGAAAGTGGACATGGCTGTTGAAATTTATAAGCAGTTGAAGTGGCTTGGCCAGAGTCCAAATGTATATACCTATGGGATTGTGATCAAGGCGTATTGTTGGAAGGGTAGTTTTGAAGAAGCTGTTCATGTCTTTAGGGAAATGGAGGAAGCTGGGGTGACACCAAATGTTTTCACATATACTGCATATGTTCAAGGACTTTGTGAGCATGGTAGGTCAGATTTAGGCTATGAAGTTTTACGAGCTTTGAAAGGTGAAAATGTACCAATCGATGTGTATGGCTATACAGTTGTGATTCGTGGGTTTGTTAAGGAAAAGAAACTGAAAGAGGCAGAGATTGTTTTAGTTGACATGGAAAATGAAGGACTAGTTCCCGACGAATATAGTTATGGCGCTTTAATTCAGGGATATTGTAAGTCTCGGAATATAATGAAAGCTTTGGCTGTCCATAATGAGATGGCAGCGAAGGGTATCAAAACTAATTGTGTGATGGTTAGTTCAATCCTTCAGTGCTTGTGCCAAATAGGCATGGCACCCGAGGCAATAGACCAGTTCAAGAACTTTAAGGAGTTGGGCGTGCTTCTTGATGAAATTGCATATAATGTGGTGATTGATGCCTTGTGCAAAATGGGAAATTTAAATGAGGCTGTGTGGTTGCTTGATGAGATGAAGGCTAAGAAGATGGTTCCAGATATTGTGCACTACACCACTTTGATTAATGGTTATTGTCTCCAAGGAAAAATGTTTGATGCTTTAACTCTATTTAAAGAAATGAAGGAAAAGGGTCTCCAGCCTGATCTTATTACTTACAACGTACTTGTTGGGGGGTTCTCTAGGAGTGGTCTTGCAGAAGATGCATTTCTTCTTCTGGATGATATGAGAGGACTAGGTTTAATTCCAGGCACCGCAACGCACAACTTAATAATTGAAGGCTTATGTTTGGGGAGAAAGGTGAAGGAAGCTGAAATGTATTTCTATAGATTGGAAGATAAGAGTATAGAAAACTATTCTGCTATGATTAACGGGTATTGTGAATCAGACAATGCAACAAAGGCGTATAAACTTTTTGTTATGTTATTCAAGGAAGGGCGTTATGTGAAAAAGAATTCTCGTTTGAAACTCCTTAGCAGCCTCTGTTTGGAAGGTGAATATGAACGAGCTGTCAAACTATTTGAGATGGTGCTGTTATTAGCCGACGGTCCTTGTAAGAAAATGTACGACAAGCTTATTGCTGCTCTATGTCGTGCTGGCAATGTGAAAAACGCCCGATGGGCATTTGACGATATGGTTTTGAGAGGAGTATCTCCAGATGTAATTACCTACACCATATTATTGAATGGTTATTGTAGGGTGAATTGCCTGCAAGAGGCCCGAGATCTCTTTAGTGATATGAAAGAGAGAGGTATTAATCCTGACATTATCACTTACACCGTATTGCTTGATGGCTATTCTAAAGGAAATCGGAAAAAGGCTCGATCTCAAACAAATGCAAGAAATAACAAGGAATTGAAGGAGATGGCTTCTGCCATTTGGTGTGAAATGGAGGATATGGGATTAACAGCTGATGTCATTAGCTACACAGCTTTAATTGACAATCATTGCAAATCCAATAACCTTCAGGATGCTATTGGCCTCTTTGATGAAATGATTGATAGAGGTTTAGTACCTGATACTGTGACGTACACAGCCCTCCTATGTGGCTATTGCAAGCAGGGAAATGTGGACAAGGCTATAACTCTTGTAGATAATATGTCGGCCAAGGGAATTCAGCCAGATAGCCTTACCATGTCAACTTTACACCAAGGTATTGTGAGTGCAAAGAAATTGCAGTTTCGACACTGAATTACCTTTTGATTCTCGAGGTGAGATGAAATCCTAATGTTTTCCGGTTTCATTTTTATACCATGAGCTTTAAGTCTGATTTTTCTTATGCTTTCTGTTTTTATTTTTTATTTTTGAAAATTTTGAATCTCAGAATAAAATCTTTAACATATTGAGTATGCACGTTGTATGAAGTGGAGATGTCAGATAAGCATAACTTTTACATGGTAAATTGTTTACTTGCACAGAAACGAAGTGTTGGTGAATGCTCCATCAACATGCCAAATCTTTTAAATTGACATAAATATGTTGGGTATCTCAAATAATCATGGAGCTTGAAATGATTGTCATTTCATGAAAACTGGAACAATTTGAAATGGCATTGGTTGCTAGTCTCTTTTAACTTCCTCCATGGGTTGGAAATTGGGTAAAGGGTGGGTGAGAGTCTGGCCTAAGTACTTAACAAGCAGTATTTCATATTTTATTTTATGTTTAAGAATTAACAGTTTAATAGTCTGTTGCTAATATTTCTTGTGGATCACGATACTTTATACTTATTGCTAACAGCATGTTTTGGTGTGCTTAGAAGCACCTTTTTTTGGTGGTATCCCCATACAAGTTGCCAAAAATAGGTGCTTTTAAGCACACCCAAACATGCTCAATATCTTCTTTCAGAACCTGAAATAGAACTTTCAATTAGCCAGTATCTGGATCGATGGGTATGTGTTTTGTATTAGATAGGAAAGGGATTGAAAATTGCTGAGCTTATCCTTAGTTAGCTTGAAAACCCTTGGTCATGTGCTTTCCATAGAATTATTGATAAATGAGTAGAAAGGTTCATTGGGAAGAAACATTCTGAGTTAACTAATAGCTCGTTTGTTGTGTGTAGTGGATTCTATGAACGTAGCTTAAGGGCACCAATAGTTGTGAATTTTGAAGACGGTAAAGGAAGAAAATGGAACTTGTAAATAAGGTTATGTAAGTAGAACAATCTAATTTTGTTCATATAGTTCTTAATAAGAGAAAAGGGTAGGCAATATTAACTAGTCTTCTTTGTCAAAAAAGAGAAGGCAATATCAAGAACTCTTCTTTATCAATTATTAAAAAAATAACAATAATAATAATTGCAAATTTAATGCTAGCTATAATATCAATATAAATAATGATTGATACTGAACTATACAAAAGTCCCTTCATTACCTCACTTTTTGTCCCCTTGAAATTGGTTCCCCCCTGCAATGAGTTCTCCACAGGTTGGCACTTACAGCTGAACCGCTTGCCCCGAAATGACTTAGACCAATAGGGAAATCCCAATTCATTGGACCAAGGTCCATTATTGGACTGATGTTTTCTTGAAAGGCTTCCATATGTTTACATGTTTCTTTAGCAACTGTAAGTTTACTTGTTTCTATAGGTCAATACTGAAATACTCATAGTATTCTTTCTGATGTTGCTATTGAAACAATAGCCCAAATTTATGAAGTCCTGAGTGACCTGTGAAGTGTGAGATCTTTGACCACTAGGGTGATGATGCACTCAAGGAAGGCACAGGCAGTGGAGGTTGGACTGGTCACAATCCGTTTGACATCTTCTTATCCTTCTTTGGTGGCAATCCTTTTACAGGTATGTGCTTGATGCACAATTCCAGGTTAAATTCTTCTGATTATGGAAACTGCTCTTTAAAGACAATTCATTTGGAATCATTATGGCATCTAGGTGGTGGTTGCAGAAGTCGTAATGCAAGGTGTTGGAGGTCAGTGTGGAGAAGGTATGCAACATGGACAGTGAATTGTATTCCTTGTTGAGGTTCATGAAACATCGACTCTGTTTGATTTGTTCTTACTTTTGAAAAGCTTTAACTGAATATCTATTTTTTGCAGCCTAACAATGTCCCAGGGGACATAGTGTTCGTTTTAAAACAGTAGGATCAACCAAAGTTTAAGAGAAATGTGATGATGTATTTGTTGATACATCTTGACCCTGATTGAATCACTATTTGGCTTCTAATTTATCGACTAATCTAGACAATGAGCAGCTCTTTTTTGAATCTCAACTTGGAGAAGTTGTAATCCTGGTCAGTTAAGTATACTGCGTCTGGCATAGGGAAAATCTTGGAAATTTTCACAGTAATACGTCATGATTTTGACTATCTTACTTTTCTTTTTTTTTTTTATCTACGATTGGAGCGAACAGGTTTTATGATTTTCTAATTCATAGGTCTGCCACAAGTGTGATATAAATGAATTCTTGTTAACAACAGATCATTTTATGATGGGTCATTATTAGCAAAAATCATATTTCTTGCAATTGATCTCTATTCATTTATCAGAAAACTTCTTTTCATTTCTCTCCTATGTGCTCTCCTTTTAATGCCTCTGTTCCAGAACAATGATATTTGTTATTGGGACATTAATTGAGGACCATTAATAATGATGAAGGAATGCTAATGTAGCCAGCCATTCATGAAATGAAAACTCTGTATTCATTTCACTGTCATGAGGCTGTACTGCTTCTAAAATCTGCAACTTGAATTAGGGACACGGAGTTGGATGAATGTGATGAGACTCACACGATGTTAACATCAAGGACAAGATGTGTAGGAAACAGCAACAAGCTCAAGAGGCGTGTCAGGTATGAGTTCTTGCTATTCAATTTATATGAGCATGTTTCGTGCCTAGTATGACCCGAAATTAGACATTACAATGGACAAAACTTTAGCTTCTTTTCCTTTCTTAATAGTGCCAAGTTTTGTGAAAGCTAACTTACCGAACAAGTCTGCTATAGTGATACTTTTTAACCAAATTGTTACCTGTCTACATTTTATCCATTATAATCCATGCATGCTTACTTTGAATAAGGAATTGTACTCTGAACACGTGACAAATGCATGCAGCAATTTCATTCCTTTCTATCAACCTTGAGGTCGATGTTATATTAATAAGAAAGTTTTAAGAATGTCCCACAAATTCCAAATCCAGGACCCCTAAATCACATAGTCTGTAACAAGAAGGAGATTTACAATTCTGCTGAATTCAGTTCCCATTGCAATTGACTGAAATCGGGTAGATTTTCTTCGAAAGTTGGAGGGCATTGATAAATAATGGAGGCAGCCTGAATTAGAATACTTGCAGTTAATCCCCCGATGAGAAAAGTTCCATGGTCCGACTCGACTTCAAAAATATGGCAAACATACTTCCAATCTCTCCATTCCTTCTCTACTCATCTGTGACTATCTTCCTACATTACACAACAACATAGCTTTATACATCAGTTAAGGAATATCGACTAGTACTTGTTGAAGATTAACTTGTTTGATCGGTTAAAGATAGCAAGAAGATTTAATCCTTAGACATGCAAACCTTGAGGAACATCTCCAAGGGGACATAGAAGATAGCATCGACTTCATTAGCATTGAGTACAGGCCCATATTCTGTCACCCTAGATAATAGGCATACCACCAGAACCACTATGAGTAGATGCTGCATTTTATTTTGCATGGATCAGAACTTCTAATTCAAGACATATCAGCATTAGGAAAAAAAAATGGTAAAAATGGATCAGAACTCCTGATTCAAGACATATATGATACCGATGACATAAAAGGTTTTAAAATTGCAAGAACTTTAACAAGACATGGGTCCAATCCAATCTCCTCCGTTGCTTCTCTTAATGCAGTTGCAGAGTCATCTGCATCTCCTTCATCCATCTTTCCCCCAGGCCATGCTACTTCACCTGTACTTCGATAAATGTAATTGTAAGTGCAAGAACAAAAAGATATCTTGCTGATTGTTAGGAGCACTTTTTTGTGCAAATGTCAGAAGAGGAACCAAATTCTAGCATACAAACTTTCATCAAGGAAAGCTAAATCAGTCGAACACGAGAACTTAATCTTACATTTGTTTTTTATTCTAGGATGTTTGTTTTACTGTAACTGCTAAAGATATGAGTTTAGAGTTTGGAATATGGAAACTGTTCTTTAAAGACAATTCATTTGGAATCATTATGGCATCTAGGTGGTGGTTGCAGAAGTCGTAATGCAAGGTGTTGGAGGTCAGTGTGGAGAAGGGTATGTAACATGGACAGTGAATTGTATTCCTTGTTGAGGTTCATGAAACATCGACTCTGTTTCATTTGTTCTTACTTTTGAAAAGCTTTAACTGGATATCTATTTTTTGCAGCCTAACAATGTCCAGGGGACATTGTGTTCGTTTTAAAACAGTAGGATCAACCGAAGTTTAAGAGAAATGTGATGATGTATTTGTTGATACTTCTTGACCCTGACTGAATCACTATTTGGCTTCTAATTTATCTCGACTAATCTAGACAATGGGCTTCTCTTTTTTGAATCTCAACTTGGAGAAGTAATCCTGGTCAGTTAAGTATCCTCGTCTGGCTTAGAGAAAATCTTGGAAATTTTCACAGTAATACGTCATTATTTTGACTATCTTACCTTTTTTTTTTTTTTTTTATCTACGTTTGGAGCGAACAGGTTTTATGATTTTCTAATTCATAGGTCTGCCACAAGTGTGAAATAAATGAATTCTTGTTAACAACAGATCATTTTATGATGGGTCATTATTAGCAAAAATCATATTTCTTGCAATTGATCTCTTTTCATTTATCAGAAAACTTCTTTTCATTTCTCTCCTATGTACTCTCCTTTTAATGCCTCTGTTCCAGAACAATGATATTTGTTATTGGGACATTAATTCAGGACCTTTAATAATGATGCAGGAATGCTAATGTAGCTGAGGCCATTCATGAAATGAGAACTCTGTTTTCATTTCACTGTCATGAGGCTGTACTGCTTCTAAAATCTGCAACTTGAATTAGGGACACGGAGTTGGATGAATGTGAGGAGACTCACATGAAGTTAACATCGAGTACAAGATGTCTAGGAAACAGCAACAAGCTCAAGAGGCATGTCAGGTATGAGTTATGTGCTATTCAATTTATATGAGCATGTTTCGTGCCTAGTATGACCCGAAATTAGACATTACAATGGATAAAATTTTAGCTTCTTTTCCTTTCTTAATAGTGCCAAGTTTTGTGAAAGCTAACTTACCGAACAAGTCATATGAGTTCTCTGCTATAGTGATACTTTTTAACCAAATTGTTACCTGTCTTCATTTTATCCATTATAATCCATGCATGCTTACTTTGAATAAGGAATTGGACTCTGAACACGTGACAAATGCATGCAGCAATTTCATTCCTTTCTATCAACTTTGAGGTCGATGTTATATTAATAAGAAAGTTTTAAGAATGTCCCACAAATTCCAAATCCAGGACCCCTAAATCACAGTCTGTATCAAGAAGGAGATTCTGCTGAATTCAGTTCTTGAGGAACCACTGTATATAATGAGTAGATGAGAAAAGTTCCTTGGTCCGAAGATTTAATCTTTCCTTCTCTAGTGACATCTTCAAACCTTTTATACATCAGAGGAACATTCTTGTTTGATCAGGGGACATAGAGGAACATCTCCAAGGGGACATAGAAGATAGCTTCGACTTCATTAGCATTGAGTACAGGCTCATATTCTGTCACTCTAGATAATAGGCCTACTACTGGAACCACTGTGAGTAGATGCTGCATTTTATTTTGCATGGATCAGAACTTCTAATTCAAGACATATCAGCATTAGAAAAAAAAAAAGGTAAAATGAATCAGAACTCCTGATTCAAGACATTTATGATACCGATGAAATAAGAGGTTTTAAAATTGCAAGAACTTGAACAAGACATGGGTCCAATCCAATCTCCTCCGTTGCTTCTCTTAATGCAGTTGCAGAGTCATCTGCATCTCCTTCATCCATCTTTCCCCCAGGCAATGCTACTTCACCTGTACTTCGATAAATGTAATTGTAAGTGCAAGAACAAAAAGATATCTTGCTGATTGTTAGGAGCACTTTTTTGTGCAAATGTCAATTATAGATAAAATCATTTATCCTGATGAGGAACCAAATTCTAGCATGCCAACTTTCATCAAGGAAAGCTAAATCAATCGAACACGAGAACTTAATCTTACATTTGTTTTTTATTCTGGGATGTTTGTGTTACTGTAACTGCTTAAAATATGAGTTTAGAGTTTGGAACTATGATCACTCTTTCATCTTGCTTGATAAAATGGACAGTAAAACACTGCAGTATCGAGAAACAAAAAAAGCTAAAATGTTGTCCATTTGACATTAAGTCTTATCCAATACAGCATACAGAATGTACCCTTTAGCTTTAGATTGTCCTGGTGGGAATCAAACTCTATCAAACAAAACAATAAAGCTGATCATTTGTTAATTTCTTAATCAGCTTGATTAAGTTTGTATTCTTTAATGATAAGATTTCCTACATCTAGAAAGTAATGAAATTAGTTAGAAAGCCGTTCATGGAAATATTATACTATATGGCTTCAGAACATGTTTAGGCGATTTAAATGATCACCCGCATAAGAAATAGAAACAGGTCATGCTATAACTACCTGGATGAGAAGACAATTTCATGGATCTTTTGGTAAGAATAACGCACAATTCCCCTCTCTTCTCCATGAAAAAGACATATTAATACTGCTGCTCTATTCTTTCTTGAATTCATTTGAGGGCCATACAGACATTTTTTTGACATAAACTCAAGATTTAAGCTTCCCTGCAGGTGATCCCCAGTACATTTCTGAACTTGAAGCTGCTTCAAGAGATTATGGAGTTCTGAGAGACACTGGCAACAGTAATGGGGAGTTTCTTTCTCACTCTCGCAATTCACCATACACTTGGTTGGAGAAATGCAAGCCGTTGAGAAACTTTTTGCCTTCATTTGAATACTATTATTGTTCTCCAAATTTATATCAACTGGGAAGAATAAAAGATTCTGCCCATTTTGCAAATGGGGACACACATTGATGATATATAGAATCTGGTGGCATGACAAATAACACCACAATATATTTTAGGATAAATTGTAGTCGCTGTGTCCCAACATATAGCCTTATTCCAGAATTTTTTCTTTAAGTTATGTTCCTCAAACTTTTCGTTTTTTTAGGCACCCGACCGACGATTGGGGGGGATAGTTAATGATACAACGAGATTGAGATGGGGACGATATAACTAAACTCTTGGCATGGCAGTAGATTTGAAGACGAAATTAAGATGTAATATATAAATATTAGTGTGTTGAAAGTAAGTCGTTAAGTTTTCAATTTAAAAATAGACGTATTAAGTATGTGTATTTACAAGTTTCTTGAATTATATATACAAATTTTATACATAATATAGGCTTGGGAGACCTCGGCCCAATGAGCATTTTACAGAGACGTGTTTTAATTTTTTGACATAATTCAAAGAATTTAGTAGATTTTTTTGAATTAGTAAGTTTACCTTTCCATTCACTTATTATTTACATGTTTTATAGAATTAATAACTTATGAGTAAATGAGCACCAAGTGATACTCCATCGTATTCAGTCTCTTTGAATCCAATACAGTGGGTCCCAAAATGTTAGAGAATATGTCGCAACGTGAACAACATATATATGGTTGCTTACAAAGCCCGCTTCCTTAATCCGCAAATACCACAAATTGAGATTATCCTTTGCGAGAGCAAGACGTGTACAACTTTTTGAAACGTGGTTCTAGCTTGTGTGTAATTCTTTTTTTTTTTCTTTTGATACCCAGGTATCTCAGCTTTGCTAGACAAAATCTTGGACCCCAAAGCCTTTTTGCCCTCGAACCTCGGAGGAGGTAAATCATGGGATATCGCCTCAACCGACAAACAGTATGTAATTCTTAAAACTAGTTAGGAGTTCATAGTAATTTAACATTATAAAAACATTCGTTTTGACAATATATAAAAGATAAAGATTTGTCGATAATAGATAGGATTAATTGACCTTCGGAGGGTGTTCTCAACTCAGATTTTAAAAGATTTAGATGTGTTCTTTTTGCTTTTCAGTTTTGTGTTTTAAATTTTGAATTCATTTTTAGTTTTGTATTTTGAGTATCTATTTTAAGATTGATGAAAATACGTTCTTTTTGAAATTCAAAAACTGTTTCTCAAAATAGAAAACTCGAAAACGCGTTTACTTAGAATTTTGAGAGTGTTTTTATAATATTTTATTCAAACAATTATTGATTATTCAATTCCTTAACAAGTATATTTATATATTATCAACTTTAATACACAAATAGGTGTCAAACCAAGCCAAAACATAATAAAACATCACCAAAATTTCAAAAAAAGCAATCAGTGAAATTATTGTACTGGGGGAACGTCCTGTACAATATGTTGGCATATGTTGTCAACAGTTGAGGCTGGGCGAATGTTAATTAAAAAAAAAATATCGTCATTGTGATTCCAAACGTAGACCATCTTCAGAAAACTCTCGTTTAGGCTATTTTGGAAATGAGCCGCGTTTTGAAAAAAAAATGCGGAAAACAACTAAATCATCATTTTTCATTTTCTTTGTAACTTTTTTGGGTGTTTTGGCAAATGTATTTTTGAAATGGATAAGTATAACACTTTTTCACTATTTTCAAAAACAGAAAACTAAAAACAGGTTGAAAATGGCAAAGAGAACACCTCCTTAATGTTTATGAATTTGAATAGAATTTCACCGAATTTATAAGATTTCAACATAATTCTATATTATAAATTTCAATATATTTTTATGATTTGTGGTCTTTTTATTAAAAATAATAAATTTGAATTGTTTTTTTTTTTTATCGAATGAATTGTTTTTATTTCAAATAGTTTAAGTGATTGTCCTACATAAAACAAATGTTTTGAGTAGAATTTTGGAAAGAAAACAATTCTTGAAATATAATGAAGTAAAAACTATTTTCAGTAAAAGAGATGAAATGGTCCGATAAAGAAAGTATACCAATCCCACCACAGCTGATATCAGCTAATTACTTAGGGAATAAACTAATAAATAAGTCATCAATCGTCTCTAAACTCGAAACGCAATTAGATCCATTGTCTGCAGAGATTCATATTACTATTATCAATTTCTTCAATTTTAATTTATACTTTGTTTGATTCTTTTTCCTCTTTTTGTCCCCTCTAAGGAAAGACCTATTTCTATGTTTTTATGTTTTGAACAGGTATTAGTATATTAGTTATTGTTAATATCTTGTGCAGGCATTTTGGGGTTGCAAAGGATCTTAATGCTACCGTGATTGCATTCAGAGGGACTCAGGAAAGCAGGTTTGGACTATGCCAGTGCTTCATGTTTTTATCCTCTCAATGATTACATGTTTTACCTCAAATTTGATGCTTGAATTGAAGTGTTTGAGTGCTATCTATTTGCAAACTACAGCAGTTTTGAGTGGATCTGTATAACTGAAATATTTGTTAATAAAAAAAAATTAACAAAAAATTATTTGTCTTGTTATTGTTGAAAGACTTGCCGCCAATGATGGTAGTATTTGTTTGAAATTAAGTACATTTGTAGTTAGAATATTGGACAATACTTAAATTAATATTTGTTTGAAATTAAGTACATTTGTAGTTAGAATATTGGATAATACTTAAATTATGTTTTTACTTGAATACTTATCCATGTTAGACTAGATTAATAGAGTACGTAGCCACTATTGACTTATCTCTTATATAAGAACATGACTTGAGTGTATGTGTATTGATATTATTGACCTAGGATTATTGTCAAAAATCTCGTTCTCAAATCTTTAAACTACTAACCAAACTATTTGAGCAGTTTGGGGGTGTTAAAGTTAGTACTAATGTTCATATAATTTTGATGGTTTAGATTTTTTGGGTCTCATCTTTAATTGAATAAATTGTAGTAAAAGAATCTAAAATGAGCACTATTCACTGCTGATAAAAATAAAATAAAATGTCTGACTCGATCAATTAAGCATGTTAAAATATTTTTAAATATAGTGTTCTATGGTCATTTGACTTAAGAGTCATCAGCCTAAAACTCGCTACATGAATCATTATAAAAAATCTTTGTATCTTTTATATTGTTCTCTCGTCTTCTTTTAGTTTTATAACATAAGTTTTATTTATTGGGCTGGTGATAAAGGCTCCAATATAGACAATTAGGTTGGTAGTTGGAAATGGAGAATCCTATCCATATCTTAATTTCTATCTATTTTATTGCAAGTTGTTATTATTTGGACTATTTTCTACTAATAAGACAAAAACTAAAATTATGCAGAAGAATAGCTTCCCCGAATGCGACCGGTCCGGTCCAGTGTTATTTTTCATTTATTATTATGTTAAATTTGTTTGGAGCGATTATCAGTTTCTATTACTCAAAATAGCAATAATTACATACCTTCACGATAGATGACAAAAAAACCTGTAATTGTTAACAATTTTTGAAAATATCGTCATTGAAATTTTTTATGATATTTGTGTACAGAGGTGACGGTTCGCTATCTATCTTGGATAGCGCTTTTAGCTGTTACAGAAGGCATCAATTTTTACTAGTGTTTGAACGTTTCCTTTTAATACCAAATAGAGCCATCAAGGTGATGTCCAATCCTTCTCCTAATAAATAGAGCCATCAAGCTCAGTGTTGTCCAAGCCCAATAAAAACTATATTTTAAAATTGTATCCCTATAAAAATTATATATATAGTTTTTATATGATTTCTTAAAATTTTTAAAATTAATACCTATAACCTATTATCGGAATTGTAGTTCAACTCAAGACGAGATAGTCTAATTGTTTTAAATAAAAAAATATTTTCGTATTCTTGAATTTCATTTTAATTTTTTTTTTACTAACCCATTTTATGATTGAATCCAAGCTCCGTTCCAGCTCATAGGAGCAAAATATTAAGCTACAGTCAAATCAAATGAAAATCTTATAGGCCAGGACCGGTTTTGGGCTGAGGTGAGTGAAACAATCTTATCGGACCCAAAACTGAAGAGGGCCAATTTTTCATAAAAAAATATTTATTTATGATTACTGAAGTTGGCCTGAAATCGAAAAGGGTCCATTTTTACTACTCTGACTCGTGTTTGCTTTTTATTTTATTTTATTAAAGTTAATAATTAATTTTGTAAAAAAACTTGTGGATTTTGAATGCATACTACAATTTGGAGACTTAATTTATAAAATTTGTCTCAGGCCCTAAAAATTACATAACCGACCTTGAAATCTTATTTAGTATTTACTAATTAATTACCTAGTGATTATTAAGAATTTGCAATAAGAATATTTATCCTACTTTAAAAATTAAAGGTAGGTGATAAACTGATAATTGTGGTGAGAAACATGATATGTGGCTTTAAGTAAGACAAAAATGTGTGGTCATGGTTCCAATTTCCAAAGGACTCAAAGCCTAATCTACAACTTTTAGATATTGTTTTGCATTCTTCCAAGAAAATGTTCCCATAATTTCTTTGGCACTTGGCACTTTCTTGTATATGGGTGTCCCTATCTGTGACCACACTTCTATAAAAGTCTCAATCACATGTAATACTTTTGCTCTAAATTGCACAAACATCACCTTCTTATTTAACACCATACATTAATGATAGGTTTGTAATCTCCAAACCTCTACTCTCCCTTGAATTCGTGCTGCAGGGATCTACCAAACTACGAAAGTCAAATCTTCAAGAAACCGATTTCTATAATATTTCCGCATTTTAATGTCTCACTCTCCAATATCACCTCCCGTGGTTCCTTTTTTGGGGGTAGATGGTCAAGAATTCGCTCTTCATGGAAAAATTATGTTGTTTCTACTTGTTTCTCTTTTAGCTATTTTTCTCGCATTTATTGTCTTCTTTCCTCGAATACGACGTTGGTTTAATTCCCCCAATTCCAAAACCAATGCTCCGGAGCTCCATTAGTGCATATACAAAGCTATTTCAGTTTAGGGATTGTGAGATAACAACAAAGGAGCTTAAGGAGCAAATGCTGAAGTTTGTTTGTATGTTGTGGAAAAAATAAAAATAAACCATATTTTTTTGTATTTGTATTTATGAATTTCATTAAAATATATTTCTGCAATTTTTTTTATAGACATATTTATATATATGTGGTATATATTGAATATAGCCTCCAAGATTTGCTAAATCTTAAGAATAGCCTTTGACCAAATAATACCTAAAATCAAGGTTCTAAAATGCGTAATGCGTGAACGATGCGCCGAGCAAAATTATAAGCTCAAGCGCCTATACGAAAAACCTAAGCGTCAAAATGCATTTTCAATTTTTTTTAATGCTCAAATTTTAAATTTTAATAACATAGCATATAATATATTGATTTAGATTACAAAATTACATGCCTAGTTTTCAAAAACACATAAAAAATACATGAGTTTTCAAAATTAGATACATGCGCCTAACAATGAAAGAAAATTAGATT
This sequence comes from Forsythia suspensa, assembly GCA_023638005.1. Lineage (NCBI taxonomy): Eukaryota > Viridiplantae > Streptophyta > Magnoliopsida > Lamiales > Oleaceae > Forsythia > Forsythia suspensa. Next base: position 36,713,033 of record CM042666.1, read on the forward strand.
TATATTAAGACACATATATAAAACATTGAGCATGTCATTCAACGTGGTTTAAAATCAAAATTGTAGGGCTAATTTTAATATTATAGACTACAATTAGATTACAAAATAAAAGTCCAACATAATAGTTTTCAAAAGTTAGTAAGTTTTAACTACCACAAATATAAACACAAATTACTCAATAATTTTCTACAATTTTATTACATACCAACATAGCTTAAATTTTTCTAACTCTTTATCGGATTCTAAGTCAAGCTCTTCTTCTTCATCTAAACTCATCTTCCGTGCCATCCGATACAAAATCATTTTCGTTCGGGTTCTTTATTTTATCTTGAGCATTTCTAGTATCTCTTGTAGATTTAAAAATGTTTATTTTACCAATCTGAAAATAAATTTAAAAAGAAGCTTGCTTGCTCTAATGTGTGTTATGCATGATTATTCGCCCTTATTCTCGCTTAATCATGTTTATTTTCGCATATTCTCGTCTATTCGTACCTAGGCGGTCAACAAATAGAGTTGACCGTATTTTAACGCGCATACCATCAATGCAATGCGTTTTGCAAACGCATTGAGCTTAGGCGAGGCCTTTTAGAACACTGCCTAAAATACCCTTAAGATATAAAAACTTCAATATTTGTTATATTGGTCCCCTAAAATTACGATTTTAAGGTTCTGCACCCAAACTGGTATGAGAGCCTCATTAAAATTATAATTATGCCAGGTAATTATAACAAAATATCAAAATTTAATATAATTGAACAAGTTAATTGGATAAAAACTTTTTTGATACATAAATTTGGATTAATTAAAGAAAATACTATTAGAAAAGAAGATCAAGAAATTCTTCAAATTGATATATTAAACAACACTAATAAACAAAAATTACAAAATCTTAGAAATAAACTTTCTAAGGAATATAAAGTATTAAATGATCAAACAAAAATAATAAAAACTCAACAAGAATTAGAAGAGTTAAAAAGAAGAATATAGATATTAAGAAAACCTTTAACTCTAGAAGAAAGAATAATAAATATAGAAAATGAATTAAAAGATAATAAATAAATAGTTACTGAAATTTGAAAGAGATTAGGATTTCAATTTGAAGAAAAAGACAAGCTATTAATAAAAGAAAATATTGTTATGATGAATGAAGTAAAACAAAATTTTCTAACAGAACAAGAAACCATAATAGAAGAATTTCTTGAACAAAACAATAAATACTACAAACTACTTTAACTTTATAACTTAAATCCAAATATGAATACACAATTACAAGATATTTCAAACAATCTTTTAAAAATTAATGAAAACATTAAAATATCAATAATTATAACAGGAAAAATATATAAAATTCTATACTAAAGAAGAACCACAAACTCTAGAATCCGTATATAATTTAATGAATGAAACCAAACAAGATCTTGAAGAAAAATTCTTTGAAACTTCAGGAGAAGATGCCGAAAGATACAGAAAAATGTTAGAAGATCTAGAAATACAAATGCTAACATAAGTTTAGGAAATACTAAAATGAATACTAGTACCACGAGATTTAGTAGTTCTACTACCCCTCCTACAATAAGCTAACCCCTTTTACACCTACCACACTACCAAAAACTAAAAGAATATACCCTATAGTATGCTCAGGTCCCGTACCACCCATTGCACCAAGATATGAAGGATCGGGACAAACTAGTGGTGTAAATAAAGAAAATGATAATGAAGAATATAATAGTTATAGATATACTTGGTATAAATTCAATCCAGAAGCAGAAAACCCAAATAGAAGAATAAATCCTAGCAAAATAAAAGGCAAACTTCAAAATAACTGCCAAGGAAGAAAGTCCTATGGAAAATCTAACAGAACCAATACCAACAACAGGGATATGGTTAGATCTAGATTCAGGAGATAAAGATAAAAAGATATCTGCTTGGGTTAAAGCTTCTAGCCTTGCTAAACAATTTAGCAAAGGATGTGATACATATACATCTTTCAAATTTCTTGAACATACCTTTAGAGGAAATGTTGAAGAATTACGGAAGAAAACCTCTGACAAAATAAAGAGTAATATAAAATATGGAGAAGAATTGATAGCTGATTCAAGAGAACATTTAAATAACCAAACAATTGTGGATATATTAAAAAGATTAGAAAAATAATTGAGAGCACAATTCCTAGGAGAAATTGCAGAAGAAACTAGTATAGAGAAAGAAATAAGAGAAAAATTAGAAGCTCAAATAGAACTGGAGAATCTAAAAATTTGTGATATGTGTGAGGTAAAAGGAAACTTAAGAGATTTTGAAAAAATCTACATAAAAGCCTTAAATAAGGATATGAGTTATAGTGAAAAGTTAAATTATCTCAAAATAATGTTCCTAAAACTTCCTTACCCTTGGAGCATAAAAATACACCAAGAATATGAAAAGATTATGTTTGTCATGACTCATCCAGAGATAAACGATACTTTTGGTAATAGAGAACAATTTATTATCAATACAAATAATAAATGGTGTAGAGAAATAGCTGATAACAAAGCAATAAAGAAGATGACAAAGAAAAAACCCCATTTGTTGCAATCAAGAGATCTTTCATACTCATCAATGGTGATGTTATCCAAAAGAATATAAGAAGAAAAAGAAATTCAAAAAATTTCTTAAGTCTTATAAAAAGAAAGATTTTAGGAAGAGATAACTGGAAACTTAATAAAAAACCTTTTAAAAAGAAAACAAAACCAAAAGGTTGGATACTAAAAAGAATATATTAAAAATTGCAAATGCTTTATATGTCAGAAACTAGGACATATAGCACCAAACTACCCAGATAAACATAAAAATAAAACCAATTCAAAATTTTTAGAAGTATACAAAGAAGCTATATATGATTCAGAATATGAACCGTATGAAATAAGTGAAACCGAATCAGAAGTCTCTCTACTATATATATATATATATATATATATATATATATATATATATATATATATATATATATATATAAGTGAAGAAGATAATAAATTCATAAATTATAACTTTATGAATGAAGTAAGAATAGAAGAAAGTATAGAAATACAAGAAACTAACATAGATAATATTGAAGGAATAAGCCAAATTCTTACCTTCGAAGAAGAAAAATAGATGAAATTATGAAGAAAGTTTTATCTTTTAATCAAAAAGATGTCTTCAAAAATAAAACATTTTGGAATATTCTGCCAAAGCTAAACAAAACTATTTATGTTATAAAATATAATGAAGTTCCTATTTATATAGAAAATGTAAAAGGATCTACAACAATTCCTATACTAAATAGGAAATGGATAAATGAAGAACTAGCTAAAATAAAACCAGATATTAGAAACAAAATAAAAAATATAGAAATTGGAGGAATCCAGATTCTTATTAAAGGATTCTTTAGACAAGGTATGATATACCAGTCAACATATTTTGCATGGATAATAGAATATTGCATGATCTTATAGACGCCCTTTTGGGAGTCAAGCTTTCGTAAATTTAGTATACCAGAAACTAATATTTACCTTAAAACCAGGATTTGCAGTATCTTTATTAGATGAAAACATAGATTTATCTTTAAATCTATATTATAAAATAAATAGATTAGATTAGGCATATGTTTGGCATCACCATAAGATTATATTTTCAACTACTACAAGCCACCATCAAGAGATAAGAATAATTTTCAGAAATAAAACATTGAAGAAGGATTTGAAACTTAGCACAAGCTATTCCATCCAGAAAATTCAAATCACACGCTTATCTAGATAAAAGCATTTGCTTTCAATTTCAAAAGAAGAATTAAAACAATTAGAGAAACTGGACAAACCAGTAATCTACAAGGAAATGTTTCTATAGATCCAATACGAAATAAGATAGCAAAATTCCCTCCTAGAAGAAGTCTTAGTCTTCCTAGAAAGAACTATATAGGAGAATCATCCGCTCCTAAAAACCATTGGAAAAGGAATATATCAGTATTAGCCAAATTAGATAAACATGGAATAGAAGAACAATTCTATATCCTAACTGAATGGATAAAACTATAGGAGAAATACAAGTAATGATTGCCCTAATCAATACATGAGCAGGATCAAGTCATGTTCAAGGAAATATAGTTAGCATGCTACCTGAACAAGACTTACCTCAAGGATATAAATATAAAGACTATCATGGAATAGAATATGAAATTAGAAAATTCGTTGAAATGAATCTTATACTTCTAATATAAGAGGAAAACAATTTCCTATAACTATAGTTATACATAAAGATCCTAATAGGATAGAAACCAATGCACCAATTTTATTAGGAATGGACTTTTTAGATATGTTCAAACCATATAGTATTCAAGATGATAGATTACAAATGACAATCAATCTTTAAGAACAACATATCCCAAGAATTACTAGTGAAAAGAAAAGATTTACTAACTATATGATGATTAGTTATAAATCTATAACCAAAAACATAACAAATCCATTAAGTCCCTATGTTGAAATAAAACTCAATCTACTAGAATATTGTAGAATTACATTTCATGCTTATCTTGATACAAGATCAACATTATGTACAGCACAATATAATGTTTTACTAGCTTCTTACTGGAAAACTACCCTAAAAAGAAATACTATGCCCAAACAGCTAGTGGCCTATTTGAACCATACTCTTTATATGCTGAAAATATACCATTTTATTAGGAAATGGAGAAGTCATAATTAGAGAACTCTACTATGATCCCAAAATAGAATGTGATATTCTTTTAGGACAAACTTTCCTCCTAGAAGACTATGCACCCTTTACACAATATAAAAATCCCACGAGATTTGAATTTACAACACCCTGTAACCACAAAATAATTGTACCACAAATACAAAAGGCTACATCTATAGCTCAAAAACCAATAAATCATCAAAGATCCTCAACTCAGCGTGGTGGATGTTATACAGAAATAGAAAAAGAAAATTTCAAATCACTATTATATAACAGTGTAAACCTCCAATTAAGTGAATCTGAAAATGAAAAACTAAAAAGGATAAAAAATAACATCAAAAACAAATTTTCAAAAAATCCATTAGAAAAATGGTTTGTAAATAAAACAATAAAAAAAATAAAATTAATAGAATCAAATGTCATAATTAGAGTCAAACCTATGACATATAGTCAAGAAGACATAAAAGAATTTGAAATACAAATAAAAGAATTATTAAAAGCTAAAATTATTAGACCAAGTAAAAGCCCCATAGTAGCCCGGTTTTCATGGTAAGAAATCATACTGAAATAAAAAGAAATAAAGCTAGAATGGTTATAAATTATAAAAAACTAAATGAAAAAACCAAATTTGATGAATATTACCTACCAAATAAAGATATTATCATAAAAAGCCATACATAATAGCAAAATATATTCTAAGTTTGATTGTAAAAGTAGATTTTGACAAATATGTCTAGATGAAGAAACTAAGCCACTAACATCATTTAACACTCCTAATCCTTTAGGACAATTTGAATGGAATGTAATGCCGTTTGGATTAAAAAATGCATCCCAAATATATCAAAGAAGAATGGATGAAGTATTTAAACCAATTAAAAAAATTTGTGTAGTATATATTGATGATATACTTATACATTCTACTACTTATAAAGAGCATCTAGAACACCTAGAAAAATTTGCATATATTATCAACAAACATAGAATAATACTATCAGAAAAGAAAGCTGAAATAGCCAAAACAAAATTCGAGTTTTTACGACTCATCATCAAAGAAGAAGATATTCAATTACAATCTCATATTGGAGAAAAATTACTTGAATTTCTTGACGAAATAATAAACAAAAAGCCTTTTTTGGATTATTAAATTATTCTGAACAATTTATCGAAGGATGAAGGATGTGCTTTACTTAAAAAGCCATTTCTAAATAAACTCAAAAAAGATCAAGTTTGGAACTGGACCAATGAAGATACTAAAAGAGTCCAACACATTAAAAAATATTGTTCTAATCTCCCTAAACTATCTATAGCAGAAGATGATGATTATTTTATTCTTGAAACAGATGCTTCAAATTATTGTTGGGGAGCAGTCTTAAAAAGCAGTATCAAAACATGGAGAAAATTATCAATGTCATAAAGATTGTTCAAAAACCTAAAAAATTAGTTGCATGTAAACCTTCAAAGATTAGGAGTGCGTTTGATAGAGATTATAAATGCCATATATTTGAGTTGAAATTGAACTTTTCAAAAAATGATGTTGAAATTACCGAAAATCAAAATAGATTTTTAATCCTTACCAAATGCATGCTAGATATGACTTCAATAGAAAAGAGTTACTTGCTGTAAAAAAAGGAGTTGCTAAATATGAATATTATTTGATTAAAAAATCATTTACTATTAGAACAGATAATACTCAAATTAAGTATTTTCTTAAAAATAATTTAGAGCCAAATGTTGCTAACAAGTCATTAATTAGAATACAATCTTGGATGGCTAACTTCAAATTTGATATTCAATATATTCGTGGTAAAGATAATTTTCTTCGTGATTTCATTTCCAGGGATGGAGTAGATCAAGCAAGAGTTGCAATCAATGAAGCTCAAAATAAAGGAGATGGAAGAGAAAATATACAAAATGGAGAATGAAAACCTCCAAAAAGAAGATATTCCACGAAATATTCAAAAGATCACACAAGATATCAAATAAAATAGAGGCTTCCTCCTCTCAACCTTTACAAGCCATTATACAAAATATATCTAAAAGTAACAAATCAAATGTTATACATCTTTGCAACAGTCTCCTATCTTTTGGGATAAAAGACGAAGCAGGATATAAATACAAAATATGTCTTTTCAATCTTGTGGCCTACTGGTTTATTGAGATTGGTAATAAGCCATGGATGAAGACTTTAAACTACGGAAAATACAACAAGGTGAATTTCTATCCCGGAGCATCACCAAATTGGATTCGCCATATGTATGATATTGAAACATACTCAGATATATCCTAGCCAAAATCTCAAAGAAATTTCCATACTCATCGCCATCAAGAATCAAAATAGCAATCAAGAATTTGTTCGAATTACTAAGCCCACCAATATCTATATCGATTCTTCTCAGTGGTTCCGAATGGGATGTTTATGATCATTATCTCATTCCGAAATGTTAGAGAATGACATGTTCTAGATCCATTTTTGATCATTATCTTTTTACTTTTCAACATTTTTACAAAAAAAGTTTGAAAAGTCAATAAAGTTAAAAAAACTTGGATTTCCTTAAAAACCTATTGTTCATGCCCTAAAATAGGATTAACGAAAAAATACTCGATCCAAGTCATACTCATGAAGTCATTCTTGAAATCTTGAAGATTGAACATTTCGTAAGAGCTAAAGGATTCAAAATCAATTTGATTTCTTAGTAGACACCATGAGCAAGAATGAAAATATCTGGATATACCCATGTGAAGATCATATAATCTTCAAAGAATCAGATTAGAAAGACCCGTGTTCAAGATTGGGCCCTACTTGACCACTGGTGCGACAAAATAATGAATAATGAAAATGATGGATCACCAATCTTCCTTCAAGAAATGTGTAAAATAATAATAAGTCACGTTGAACATAGCTGTCCAAATTGTATTATTGAAGATATGGACCACGTCTCCCTCAATGAAGACGACATGCCACCAGATTACTTTAAAGGAAAGATGATCGGGTAGGACCCTTCACTTACTATCAACAGTGATAATCTTATCACTTTGGAAAAGCTGAGATCCCTACTTACCGACAAGATAAAAAGGAGATACCTTCTTAATAAGGTTCAATTATTGAAGATAAGTTGTATATTGAGTCTTTATATACCACTTACATATCGAGTTGTAAGGTATCGAAAGTTGGAGACAATCACTGAGTATTTTCATATCTCTCCATACTATCATACCATAGTCTAGCAGTCCTTTCTTCAAGTGTCAATAAGATAATCCCTATGGAGTTCTAAACTTCAACTTAGGGAGTACCAAGAGTGTTTCTTATAAGAATCTTTGTATATCAAGTGTATACTTCAAAAAGCTTAAGATATAAGCTTGTAATATGCTTATATGGATTTCTATAAAAGTATTTAAAATGTTTTCTTAACATCTATTTTCTAAAGAAAACTTCCTTTGATAGCCAGTCCCCGGCGGTAGTAAGATAGCATTGTGCTATTTCCTTTAAATCTCTTTGTTTTCCCGTTTTGGCTTGTGTTGCCTCGTTTGGGTGTGTTTGGAGTGTCATTGAAAAAATCAGTAGGTTTTAAACTAAAGATTTGTTACGATAGGGGTGAAAACAGCTAGTCTAAATTTTTGTAGCAAGATTGAATCCTTTTTGGAATCATATCCGTTAGCTTGAACTATCAATGCAAGAGGAAGAAGTAGAAAAGAAAATGAGCGGAAGTCATGTTGGACCCTTCTGATTAAACCTTATGAGCTGTAGACAAAAGCAGATATTGTTTTGAGAATACACACATTTATATGCAAATACTTGAAGAAGAACACTCAAAAGAAACCTAGCTTCCTTTATTGAAGAATAATTCCAAGTTTGACGTTATTATTTTCATGAACACTGCATAAGCATCCACATCCACTAATTATGATATTAAATTGTATTTAGATGATAAAGATATTTCGTTTTTATTAACTTTGGTTGATAAATTAGAAAAATTTATTCTACTGGTCAATCTAAACTTAAAGATATTTATACGAGCATAGATTTTGCTTGTGAAAATAATATAAGAATTAATTCTATAGAAACATCAAAAAATATAAAGAGAATTAAAGATATTATTTCTAAATATAAAGATTTAGAAGAAGAAATATCTGAATATAACTCAAAAGAAACACCTTAACGCATTTAAAAAATTATCTGCATATAGAGATTATTTAAATGCCAGGATATAATTTGAAAGGTTACGATAATCTTAAAATCACGTGTGTAATCTATTAGAAGAAGAATTCACAAAATTAAATAATATCCAAGATAAAGTATCTTTAGAATATCTAGAACAAACTAGAATAATAAATAAATTATTAGTCAGACTCGAAAATATTATAGAAACTAAATTAAAATTATTAGAAAGATTAAGTGACGAGGAGATAATTAGACATAGAATAAATTTAAAAAGGGCAAAATAGGCACTTTACTCAAAAAAGAGGCATTTACAACTTATTTGTAAAACACTAGATTATTTCTTTGTAAGGCTAGTTTGACAAGGCCATTTAGACAATTTTCCTATTTATATAAGTTACTTTTTTCTTACTTAAGTTTGAAAGGTTACTTATTTTGACACTACATTAAGATACATATTTTTTCGAAATAAGTAATTTATTTTTTAAATTAAATAATATTTGACGGGATATTGCTTGTTCGGTGGAGTTTTAATGTAGTTTTTTAGGAGATTTTGAAAAAATTGTGAAATGTGTGATTAAAAACTTGATAAAAGTTGTGGATCCCATGAAATATGTGGTTGAAAATGAGTTTGGAAAAAAAAATTAAATTTATATCAATCATGCTCCGTTTTAGTTTCATTGATTTTTTAATTGAACTAATGCTTGGTTTGGAATTACTGTAATTTTAAGAGAATCAGCTGTGAAAAGTCAGATAAGTGTTTGATAAACTCTTTTTATATAATTGTTGCATTTCAAAATGAGTATTTAAGCGTTTGGTAAACAAAAGTGATTTATTGATGTGATTGTATAAAATTACTAAAATTATATTGATTATAACGGTGATGATCTAATAATAATGTTATTTTGTATTATTATTATTATCATGAGTAGTATTGTAAAATTTATTTTTACTTCTATAACAAATATGTAATATCATCAAATATTTTTTTAAGACAATGTATTTGTCATAATTATTTTAAAATAAAAATAATATACATCTATTAAATCTCAAAATTTATAAAAATTAAAAAATAAAAGTATAGTAATATTGTACAAAAATTAATTAAATTTAAATATTAATTATTTGTTGAGATGCATTATAATTAGAATACTAATAAATCCTTGACATAAAAAGAATTACTTTAATTAATTAAGGTCAAAATTGATATTTTAATAATAGATAGATAGAAAAGCTAAAAGTAGAATTTGAAAACTACTTTTTTGCTGCTTCTCAAAATCTGCTGTAAGATGATACAAATTCTTTTATAACAACTTTTTAAAAATTTGTCAAATGCCTAAAACAACTTATGATTGTTGGATTCCAAAATTAATCCCAAATGGACCCTAATTTTTTTTTTTTTTTGTGAGCCTGTAGGTTCACTGTGAAAAATAGAAGGATAGTTTCACCATATACCATAAAAAATAGAAGAACTTAGATAATATTATTTCACTTTTTTAATTTTAAAATATATATTTTTTTTTTTTTTTTGCAACGCTTGTTATATTTATTACGTTTGTTATATTTTTACAAAAAAAAAAAATATATGTTATATTTGTTGTATTTGAAATTTATAATGTTAATATATTATAAATTTTAATATATAAAAGAGAAAATTGCCAATAAATCATCCATATGTGATTTATTATAAATTAGGTCTAAACACTTTTCATTATTGCTAATAAGTCATTCTAATTCAGCCAATACTTTAATTACCCATGTACATTACCGGCGCAAAATCCAGATCACATCACATGCAATTTCTCCATGTTGGTAATGAAAATAGGCAAAGTCGGAGGCTGCGGCGGCACTAGCGTGGTGGTTTTGTTGGGCGTAGCCACCTTGGATGCTGCTGCTATAGCGTCGGCCATCATCATTAGAAGAAAGGCGAAAATCCGGCAAGAAACACCACCGCCACCAGGAGGTGGAGTAGAGTCTACCAACAGAACTCCCTAAGACATTAAACAAGGAAAAGGATCAAGATAATGCAAGCAAACCTATTACACTTCTATTTATACATATCAATAAATGATATGTAAAATTATTTATGTTTAATCGATTTTTATTTTCATGAACTATAATCACCATTAATTTGTTTAACGAAGTCTGTACTATAATTTGGTTGATGGGATTTGATTGAATTGAATTTTCAGTAATGGAACAGCATATATGGATGTGAGCAGGGAGAGTGAGTATTTGTATATTGCCCAAGAATGCTCTTTTGTTGATGCGGTGTAGATCTGATCCTATGAAAGTGGCTGCTCTTGCTAACTGCTTTAGCTGGAATGCAAATGTTGTTTCTAAACAAGAAGATGCCGATAAAGGTGGAGAAAATATTGATAAAGAGATTGAGAATATTGAAGAACAATTACACGTATAAGAATGTGAAGTTGCATATGAAGTGGATGATGAAATTCCTCAACAAGTAGTTTAAATTTTTTGTAGGGATGATATTGTATTATAGAAAACAGTATCATAGAAAATAGTATCATTATATTAGTTGTGGCCATGATTTACTTCTGTGAATAGCAGTTTGATATTTGTATTAAGTTGGCCATTAGATTATTTCTTTGTGTTGTTAGTCATGTGTGTTTTTGATCTTCAGACCATTAGATTATTTCTCCGTCCCACAAAGATAGACTTTTTAGTCATATTTAATGTAATTGAAATTATAAATTTTTCACACACTTTTCCTATTATACCCCTATTTAATATTAGTCATCCATGAATCTAACAAATTTAAATTATCAAATAAATGAGGGCATATTAGGCATCTATAAAGTAATTCTATAATTTGGGATGTATAAATAAGGAAAATGAGTCTATCTTTGTGAATTTTAATAGAAATGGTATAGAATTCACATACGTGCTTAGAATTTTTATTATAATATGTTTTCGGAATGGTTTCGACGAGTCGGTCAAGACCAATCGCTTTGCAACTGCATAGGATGGATTTTAGTCATTTGAAGTCATCTCCTTAGCTTAAAATGGCAATCTTTAATTTTTCTTGTCAAAACAGTATCACAGATAAATATATTTTAATATAGTAGTTTCATACATGAAAATATCTTAATAAAACAGTATCACATACACAAATTACAATATAATAAAATAACAGTATCATAGGTTGAAACATTATTATAATAAAACAGTATCAAAGATTAAAATATGGTATAAGTATATCATCTCACTTTATCTAAATAAAACAGTATCATATATCCGTTTTACTGATTTAAGTGATTATATTGTTCTTAAAATGATCCATTAGTAGTACAAGACTATTGATACTCTTTGCATTCAATAACATTATCATAGATGAAAACAATATCATAAATATTTTACTAGTTAAATTAATTATATTGTTCTTAAAATGTTCAATTAGTAGCATAAGACCATTAATACTATTTGCATTCAATAACATTATCATACATTAAAATAGTATCATATGTTAAAATATTATCATAATAAAACATTATGGTGTAAGTGTCCCACATTACATTATCTATATAAAACATTATCATATATAAAACTAAGTATGAGATGATTTAACGGTTGAAGTAATGATACCGTTTTTAAAATACTCCATTATTAGTACAAGATCATATGTTTAAATATTATCATAATAAAAATTTATCAAAGATAAAAGTATGATATAAATATATCAATGTACATTATCTAAATAAAACACTATCACAATAAAACAGTATCATAGAATATAGTATGACAATAAAACAATATCACAACATAACAGTATCACAATAAAACAGTATCATTGAATTAGCGCTTAAGAGTATGTTGGTCTTTTAGCTCTAAAATATGACATTAATTTAATTAAGTTTTGTCCATATGACTTTAGAGGCCATAAGTGCAATTTGTTGGAATTGATACTTTAGATGCAGATAAATCATATCTTGTAAATTATTTCTTTTTTGTCAATCTACCTTTTTTTTATCCTTTCTTTTGTATTCCTTAATAACCAACAGTTGGTTTTCTTAATAATGATAACTTGACAATTTTTGTCTTGTTTTGCCACTCTTTTTTTTTTTTTTACCGGCCTTGAATTTATCCTATACAAAATTATTAGTAAAGTGGAGGGACAATTCGTGTAATGAAAAATCTAGGCCCAAAATAATTGATAACATAGACGTGGTCTAATCATGTGATGCGAACCCGTTGAGAATCGAATCTCGAAACCCACGAAATGTTTTATTTGAACCCCAAGAAAGCTAAAATTTGACCGCAAGAACTTGACCCTATGATTTTTGAATCAACGAACCAGAGTTATGAACGCCACAAAGAATTGTGAAATCTTTGATAAGTTTTTAGGGTTTGTTTAATTAAGAACACGAAACAAAAAAAGTGAATCTTCACTTTAATTAATCTCTCAAGAAACTTCTTGCTTATTTTGGTCATCCAATCTTTATTAGACTCCAATATGGTCCTGGATCGCATCATCATGTGAGTGAGTAAGTCCAAAATTACTGATGGAGTGAAAATTTCATCCTTGAAGGCATGTTTTTTGGTAGTGCAACTCTAGTCAATCAATCTCCAAATGGAAAGTCGAGATATATTGATCATTTTATTGGTTCGAACTATAAATTCTACCAACAAAATCGTTGTCGTGTGAGATTGTGAGTTGAGCTTAACGAAATTTAGAATTAAGGACTGGTTAATTATTTTACCAAAATGACAAATCGACCTAGTCAAATCCAATTGACACTCCTAAACAAAGATGGATATTGTTTGCACAACTTTTAAGATATTTATTGCAAATCGTGTCACATAAAAGTTAGTGGCACGCTTCTATTTTACGGCAGTTAATTAAACAATTGTTTCATGCACAACATCTAGTGTAAAATGAATTTAATAAAGTCTAATTAACATATTGAAGCTTGAGCTCACTTAGAGTTTAAATAATTAAATTTAAATTTATTAATTTCATTTGTTCAGGGCTGTTTAATATTGTTTGGGTCACTCGTAATCTTGTTTTAATTATCATTTCATTTCCCAATTAATCATTTTTTCACAATTTGTGGTATTTGATTAACTTTCATTAATTATTTCCCCCATGGTTACAAATCAAAATGAAAACAAAAACAAAAGCATATTCAAAATAAAAATAAAATTATTGGAATTGAGAAAATTTAACAAAGAATAAATAAAAATAAACAAAAATGAAAATGAAAATATGAATAAAAAAGGTCTAAAATTAAATTTAAACCAAAAAAAGAAAAAGAAAAAAAAAAAGGCGTTTGGTGTACTTATTTCTATACTTAGATGAAAAAGGTATGATGAGTATAAGCGACTTCACCAAAACAGCAACAATTTTTGTATTGTCGCCAACTTTCAATTCTTGAAAAACTTGGGCTATTTTTGGATAGATATTAGGAATAGTTTCACCATACATCATATTAATTCCACAAAGTAACTTTACAACAGAAGAATCAACCCAAAGTCTTAAATCCCAGTTTGAGTTTCTCAATCATAGGGCTAAGAAACATTGTACCCTTAAGTATCAACCCAAGACCCAAGAGAAAACCCAAAAGAAAACCCAAAAGAACTAGACTCAACCTCAACTCGCTCTGAGTTGCTAAAGAATAACCATCGTAAAACTAGACCTCTCACAAACTCTCTCTCATATAATCACTCAGAGATGTTCACTCAGAAAAGAAGAAGAAGAGACAATACTTCGCTTCCGAAAAACCAGAGGTTTATCAGAAGATTGGAGAAGAAGATGAAGATGAACAGTCTCACTAGACTTTTTCTCTCAACCCACAACATTTGAAGAATCTGGAAGCTTATAGAAAAAGGGGCACATGAAGGGTGCATAAATACCTAAACCACCATCCATTGACCCACCAACTTGATCCAACGGTCCTCCGCCATCTCAAAGACGGGTCAACAATTGAGCCGGTTCTAATGGGCCTTGTGAATTGGATTGAATTACTAGGCAATGGTTTGATCTTTGCAGTTGAGCCTCGAAGCCCATTTCATCATTATCCCAAGATCAATTCTATTTGACATCACAGCCCAAGGTATAACAACCCAACAAAATCTCCACCATGACGTCGACAGATTGAGTTTCAAACAACTTGTAATTTTTAAACCAACAAGCTTCAGCTATCACAACTTTTATTCAAAATTTCCATCAAAGTTTACCTGCAAAGAAAAACAAAGTTAAATAGCATCAATGTTCAACATTTTTAAACAAGAACTGAATTTGTTCAGAGGCAGTACCTTAGTACCCATATCTAAAGAGGTCAAACAGTGTTGGTATCTTTTCAATATAAAACAAATCTTTAGAAACAATATCTCTAATAAAATGTAGTTTAACATCAATATGCTTAGTACGCTTATGGAATACTAGATTTTTGCACAAGTGTATAGCACTTTGACTATCAGAATAAACTATTAAAGATTTAGACAACATATTAATTTCAGATAATAACCCTTTTAACCATAGACCCTCTTTTATAGTCTCAGTATCTGCAATATACTCAAATTCAGTAGTAGACAAGGCAACAATGGGCTGGAGTTGAGACTTCCAGCTTATACACATACCACATAATGTAAAAATATAAGCAGTTATAGATTTTCTATTGTTTTTATCATCAACAAAATCAGCATTAACAAAACTCTTTAAGAATTACTCCATCATTATATGTTCCAAAGATTAAACCCAGATTGGAAGTACTTTTCAAATATCTAAGTAACCATTTCAAAGCTTCCCAATGTTCAGGGCCAGGATTGGCCATGAAACTACTGAGAAAGATAATGGCATGGGCAACATCAAGTCTAGTACACACCATTGTGTACATGACAGACCCCAAAACATTAGTATAAGGAACCTTTTCCATGTACCTCACATCTGATTCATTTATGGGACATTGATCTTTACTCAATTTAAAATTGCTAGCTAATGGTAAGGAAACAGATTTTGAATCATGCATTGAAAATTTAGATAAGACCTTTTCAATGTAAGTAGTTTGTTTCAACATCAGAACATGATTTGATATTTTGCTTTCAATATTCATTCCTAATATTCTCCTAGCATGCCCCAGATCTTTCATATCAAACTTAGAGCAAAGAGTCATCTTTATTTCATTTATGTTATGCATATTGGAACCAATCATCAATATATTATCAACATAAAGGAGCAAATAAACAGTCACAAAATCATCATTATCCTTTTTATAATATAGACAATGATAAAAAACACTTCTTTAAAAATTAACAGCTAATACATAGTTATCAAATCTTTTATACCATTATCTAGGAGTCTGTTTAAGACTATATAAAGACTTTTTAAGTAAACACACATAATAAGGTTTGGATGAATCAATAAAACCTTTAGGTTGTGACATGTGAATGATTTCATCTAAATTACCATGTAATAAGGCAGTTTTGACATCCATTTGTTCAATTTTCCAATCATGATAAGCAACTAATACAAGCAAAACTCTGATAGTAGTGTATTTAACAACATGAGAGAATTTTTCATTGTAATCTATGCCATGTTTTTGAGAAAACCCTTTTGCCACAAGAATGACTTTAAATTTTAAAAGTTCTTTATTAGAGATGCCCTATTTTACTTTAAAAAACCATTTGCAATCCACAAGGGACTTGCTTTTAGGTTTGGGAACAAGAATCCAAGTTTTATCTTTTCTTAGGGATTTCATTTCTTCTTTCATAGCAATGTACCAATTATCAGCATGTTGACCACTTACCACTTACAGCTTTTAATCAAAATTTTAGGTTCTTTAAACATAAGGTCTTAATAAGACATAGCAGCAAGAGAAACATAATCTCCAAACCTAAGAGGAGCTCTAAAGTCCTTTCTAATCCTATCTTTGGTCAATTGGTAATTCTCAAGATCAGGGTGATGTATTTCTTG
Organism: Forsythia suspensa; assembly: GCA_023638005.1. Taxonomy (NCBI): domain Eukaryota; kingdom Viridiplantae; phylum Streptophyta; class Magnoliopsida; order Lamiales; family Oleaceae; genus Forsythia; species Forsythia suspensa. Next base: position 36,729,832 of record CM042666.1, read on the forward strand.
GGCAACATCATCCTCTTCTTGATGTCCCAATCATCTTCTAAAATGCCATGTTTAGACTCAACTTCAAATTGAGGCTCTACCTGAATCTGATTAAATCCATCATTAGAATAGTAAACTCAAATAAACTTAGTGCTACATTAATCTCGAAAAAAAGCTTTTATTAGTGTATCATGATTAATCTCCCTACTATGTTAGGGAAATTGCTTTTATCGATGCGCAAATGGTATCAAATTTATTAAAAGTTACATCCCTACTAGTTATTAGGAAAATTGGAGCAAATGGTCCCTAACCTTTACCTTTTTTGGCCCAAATAGTCCACATTAGTGCGCAATTAGTCCTTATTTGATGGTTCCTTAGTTTTAACCTCGATCCTAATTGATAATATACTAAATTATTTTGTATATTTTATGAACTATTATAAAATAACTAAAATTTAAGCTCATAATTTTAACAAATGTGCTAATTAAAATTATTTTTTAAAGTAATCATATTAAAAATTCAAACTTTAATTTTATCATTACAACAATTTGTCACAAATGGTCCCTCTAATTATGTTCAACCCAACCCGATTTTTGTCTTTTATTAGTGGGGTAAAATTGTCAATTTTAAATTATATTTTTCTTTTAATTCACCCCACCCTGTCAAATGGTCCCTAACATTTACCTTTTTTTTTTTTAGGCCCAAATAGTCCATAACCTATAATTATATTTTTTTTTTTCTCGGTGCGCTTGAGAAATTAGTCCTTATTTGATGAAAAAAATGACAAAAAAAAAGCAATTTAAAATTGACTCGAAGAAAATGAGAATTAAAATTTAAAATTGGGCAAACCCCGGCTCTCAAAAGCCACCGAGTTGACTCAAGAATATGAGCATAATTAAAATTTTTCTATTTGTGACAAGTTTATTTTTCTTTTTATGTTGTAATGATAAAATTAAAGTTTGAATTTTAAATAATATGATTACTTAATAATAATAAAATAATTTTAATTATCACATTTGTTAATAATTATGAGCTTAAATTTTAGTAATTTTAGAATAGTTCATAAAATATACAAAATAATTTAGTATATTATCAATTAGTTAGTTTCTTTTAATTTTTAATAAAAAATTAAAGTGTCGAGCCCATTTTTACTTTTTGCAAAAGTTTGAAATCTAATTACAATTTTTTTTTATTTAAACTAAAGATATTTTTGTCTTTTTCATAAAATAAGGACCAATTGTGCACCAAAATATAATTATAGGTTATGGACTATTTGCGCCAAAAAAATGTAAAGGTTAGGGACCATTTGCACCAATTGAAAAAAAAAATGTAACTTGACAATTTTACCCCCACTAATAAAGACAAAAAAAACATGAAAGGGACCATTTGCGCCAATTTTGGAAAGGTTTTAACGAGAGAACGGAATCCATCAAAAAAGACCAATTATGCACCTAAATGGATAGGTGAGAGACCATTCCGCCAAAAATAAAAGGTTGGAGACCATTTGCGCACTAATGTCATACGTTAGGGACCATTTGCGCCAATTTCCCTAGTTATTATTTTAAAACCTTTAATGTCCTTAGCCCACAACCTATACCATTTAACCCCATCAGAATACCCAAGAAAAATACATTTTTGAGCCCTGGCTTCAAGCTTCTCTATAGATTGATGAGAGTAAGCTGCACACCCAAATATTCTTAAATGACTATAGTTAGGAGACTTCCCATATCACTGTTGTCCCGAGTCTTACCATTAAGGGCACTTGAAGGTGTTCTATTAACTATGTAATAAGCTGTCATTACAGCTTTCCCCATAAAACTTTAAGGAAGACCATAACTAACTATCATACACATAACATTGTCTAAGAGTGTTCTATTCATTTTTTAGCAACTCTATTTTGCTAGGGAAGTATAGGAGACATTTTTATGTCTTAATATGTCACTCTCATCACATAATTAACTGAAATCGAGTTACAAAACTCTAATCTATTATCAGTTCTAAGGATTTTAATCTTCCTACCTGTCTGATAATCTATAAGAGTTTTCCAATTTTTAAACTTTTCAAAAGTGTCAGATTTTTGTTTTAACAAAAAAACTTAACTTTTCTAGAGAAGTCATCTATTAGAAAAAGAAATATTTATTTTCACATTGAATGGGAGTAGAAGCAAAACCCCACAAATTTGAGTGGATGTATTCTAGGATGGAAGTGGTTTTGTGCTTACATGAACTAAAATAAAGTTTGTGATGTTTATCAAGGGTGCAGTGTTCACAAAAAGAACTTTTGAAATCACATCCTTGCCAAAAATCCCTTATTTTTGCAATATGTGAAGACCCTTCTCACTAATATGAGCCAACCTGGTGTGCCACTTTAAAGTGGAGTCATCATCAGTGGTGGATGTTATGTTACTACACTGAGACAATGTTTCAATTTTAATAACATAAATCCCATTTCTTCTAAAACCTTCAAAGATGCCAAGAGATCATTTGATCACTTTCAACATGCCATCCCCAAACTTACCATACATTCATAACTCATCCAAATTACCTACAGTGTGAGGTTTCTATTAAGATCAGGGACATATCTAACCCTATCTAAAGTACACATATAACCATTTTCAAATTTTAAGGTTACACTACCAATCCCTTTAATTTTACAAGCCACTTTAGTTTCCATTAAGACTTCTCCAGTGGTAATACTCTTAAAGTTCTGAAGTCAATCCCTTTTAGATGTCATATGAAAACTACAACCTGAGTCCAAGATCCACTCTTGGATTTGATCATAGTTGTCAGCAATATTTGTAGCAAAATGATCATTAACAGGTTTAGTAGCAACATAGACATCAACTGTGTTTGGTTCTATTGGTTCAACTACATTTCCCTCATCAACCATTTTTTTTATAGCAATCTTTGATGAAATGACTAGTTTTAACACAACCATAACATTTTTTATTACTTGACTTAGACTTTGACCTAGATTTTCCTATGTTTTTCTTCTTATAATTGTTGTTGCTATTATTCAGATTTTATTGACTTTCATGACTCCCATTTTGCATATTTTGTGATTAAGAGCTTGTTTGACAAAGATTATAAACCTATTTTGGTTTATTTCACCGTAATTTTTGACTTTTTAACCCATTTTAACATGAAATGTCAACAATTTCAACTCAAATAAATCAATATTGGTCAAATAAACCAAAAATTGGTTTATAAACTAGTTTATAATCTCTGTCAAACAGGCTCTAACATGAAGACACTAAAAAAAAATTACTGCTTTCTATGTTTTTAGTTCCACGTCTTTACTCCTTAAAGAAATTACAACAATATCTTGGGTAAGAGTATCTCTACCATACTTAATGGCATTCTTGACATCTCTATAGGTTTCAAGAATGGCATTTAAGAGTATAACTGCATTATACTCCTCAGACACTTTTTTACCAGTGTTGGTGATGGCTTGAACTAACTTGTTAAAACATCAAGATTGTCATCTAAATCTTTTGAAGAGTCAATCTTAAAATTAAAGAACTTTTCTAACATAAAGAGTTTATTTGGTAAGGATTGACTATGTATAATTCTTCAAATTTTTTTCAAAGAAGCCTAGTAAGCCTAGTGAAGTCTAACTTCCCTACCTTTCTAAGGACTTGGTCAGACAAATGCAAAATTATGGAGGTATAGGCTAATTCATCAGCTTGAGCTTGCTAATCATCACTCATAGTCTCATGGAACACACCCTCTATGGCTTTAGCCACTTTCTGCTGAATTAAAATCCTTTTCATCTTTTGTTGTCAAATTGAAAAATTTCCTTTTCCATTAAACACCTTAAGATCAAAACTAGTAGTAGTCATGACAGCAAGAACACAAAGTGATGTAGTATGAAATCTAGAAAATGAGGAGATTATTCACACAACAACAAAGAAGGAATGAAGCAATTTTATCAAGAACAAAAACAATGACACAAGTTTTACTAGGCAAAGCACACCAAGTACATAGTAGAACTTGATAATTTTCACAGTTCTATATGAAAAAATCGAAAAGAAAAAAATCCAATTTGCTTAGTTTCACCAAGATTCTGTGATAATCATGTTCCCAGATCAAGGCACAAACTAAAACAAATGTTTTGTGATTAATGTTTTGTGATTCTTGATAAAAGAGAGACAAAGAATGAATGAAAAACACACAAAAGTATTTTAGTTAACTTTTTCTCTCATAACATTTTAGGGATTCAACAAAAGGAACAGGTAATTAAAGCAAAAGTTTAGAAGAAGCAAACTACAGTGGCTATCAGAGACTTGATCATCATAAAAGCATGTGTAACCAGAGAAAACATAAAGTAGTAGTTTTTTCTTCAAGAAAACCTCAATGATGTACTTCAAATAGACGGATCTTTGAATAAGAATAGCAAATCTAAGAGTATGCTTTGAGATTTGTATCAAGAACCCTTAGATCTAACAAGAAACCCTAGATCCAATAACCAGAAAATCAGATATGTACGAGAAAGAATTTCTCTCACGAAAAATATGGGTTAAACTTCCAACAACGCCGACAGATGACTATGATACCACTATTAATTCCATAAAGTAACTTTACAATAGAATAATCAACCCAAAGTCTTAAATCCCAATTTGAGTTTCTTAATCATAGGGCTCAGAAACATTGTTCTCTTTAGTATCAATCCAAGATCCAAGAGAAAATCCAAAAGAACCGGACTCAACATCAACTCGCTTGAGTTGTTGCTACAGTAACAACCACTGTAAAACCATACCTTCTCACAAACTCTCTTATCTATACACTCAATTAGAGATGTTCACTCAGAAAAGAAGAAGAAGAGACAATACTTTGCTTCCGAAAAACTAGATGTTTATGAGAAGATTGGAGAAGAAGATGAAGATGAACAGTCTCACCAGACTTTCTCTCAACCCACACCACTTTTGAAGGATCTGGAAGCTTATGAAAAAAGTGGCAACTGAAGAGTGTATAAATACCCAAGCCACCATCCATTGATTCACCAACTTGATCCAATGGTCGTCAGCCATCTCAAAGATGGGTCAACAATTGGGCCGGGTTCTAATGGGCCTTGTGAGTTGGATTGAATTATCAGGCAATGGTTTGATCTTTTTAGTTGGGTCTCAAAGCCCATATCATCATTGCCCCAAGATCAATTATGTTTGGCATCACAACCCAAGGCATAACAACCCAACACATCACAAAATATAAAATAATTTAGAAAATATTATCTAACTTTTTTATTCTAAAAACACAATTTTTATTTTTGTAACACTCGTTATTATATTTTTATTTTTTGTGTTACATTTGTTGCATTTGGAATTCAAAATATTAAAAAATAATTGTAAATTTTTAGTTGTCATATGATATAATCTTAATTCAACTAAAGGACCAATATACCCTCCAATTGTAAAAATCATTATTTAAACACGTAAAACCAACAAAATCATTTCAATGTCTCAAAGCCCATATCATCATTGCCCAAAGATCAAACAATATCAAAGATAAAAGCACTATATTATAAATAAAATTCATTCCACATAGATTCAAACAATATCATGGATTAAAACAATATCAAAATATAATAATGCACATTACCTAAACAAAACAATTATCATGGATTAAAAGTAAGACATTCAACAAGATTCATAGGATTAAAACATTATCATGGATTAAAACAATATCAAAATATACTAATACACATTACCTAAACAAAACAAGATCATGGATTAAAAGTAAGACATATGTTTGGCATCACAACCCAAGATAATATTTTGCATAACAACCCAATTCTATGCCCATTTCATTGTGATCACAAAATATAAAATAATTTAGAAAATATTATCTAAATTTTTATTCTAAAGACACTTGGAGGTTTGGATTTTTGTAACACTCATTATTATATTTTTATTTTTGTGTTATATTTGTTGCATTTGGAATTTAAAATATTAAAAAAAATTGTAAAATTTTAATACAAAATCAAGTATTATCACTAGATATTAAGGCTATACAACTCTTTAGTGAGTTCACTTTTGTATCACTAGAAATCAAGTATTTCTGTAGTTGGATACTAGACTAGTGTTAGTGTATTTATGGGGCTGGCCACATGTGAAACGGGGTTGGGTTGATCTGGCCCAATTTTACACGGGTCATTGATTTGTGGGGGCAAGCCCAGCCCTGTTTCAAGCCATCTTGTTAGCCTGTCTTAATTTTTTAACTTTTTTCATATATATATTTTCAAAACAATAAAAAAAAAAAGAAGAAATAAAAAATCACAGTTAAATTTATTCAATTATCTTACTCTAATTTTGTGGTTAATTAGAATAAATATTTATTATTTAAGTAAAACTTGAGTTTTGATCCATATTGATAAATGTAAAGAGTGAGTAAATTACTAAAATACTTGCGCTCCATCAAAAGTGTCACTAGTGTTCACATATATGTACAATGCCAAACCTTTGTTGCACATATATATACATATGTCTCTTATTACAATAAGTGCTTATACGTAAAACCTTCTTATAAATAGGTTTCCAAATCTTTGTTAGTTAATAATTAACTTTATTTTTTCAAGTCATTAACCATACCACAATTCATTTATTTTAAAACATTTCCACCGCCGTAACATACTTCCCAAATTGAGTCCTCCATCTACTGGAAGAAGGTTGTCCAACTTTACACTACGATGCAGTCGAACCTACCAACACTTCGATTAAAAGTTCCCAAATTTTCGATAGAACATTTTTCAGGTTTCATTAGAGAATAAAAGAAAGAAAGAAGAAGATTTTTTTAGAGTTTCTGAAACGTTTTTTGGATTTTCCAAAATAGTTACGATTCTTAAACTTGTGCGAAATGAAATGCATGTTTGGTCGTGCTTTAAAGTAACTTAAATACTACTTTCTTATTTTATTTTTATTTTGCAGTGAAGGCTGTCATATCAATGAAGCAGCTAGATCTTTCCAACAAAAACAACACTAACATGAGTATTATTACTTATCTTAATGTTACAACACAATGAAAAATGCATATTCTGAAACAAGTACCTCAAGATCTCACTTAGAATTACCTAATTCACAGAGTCAGATCCAGAGTACTCGCCCCTCTTGCATTACTATCAATATCTTTTTTTAACTTAAGCATTGATGAAGAAGGAGTGTACAATGATAACGACAAGTTGTTCTCGTCGTCGTCCTGTAAACCTTGCTGCCTGATCTCATCATCCCTTGATTCTGATCCAAGCGATAAATTCAAGTCGAGATCACAGTTTGAGGCCTTCCTTTTTGCCGTTTTCTGCCTTTGAGAACTCGTTGTTCGATCCATATTTCGAGGAGGGATACTAATTCCATTATCTGAACTACTATGCTCATGAACTTTCTGTTGCATCAGCTTTAATGAATTGAGCTCACCAATAGAGTTTTGTTTAGATTGACCTAGCCAAGATTCGTGCTCGTGAAGGGAACCGAGTTCATCTTTGGATTCGTTGATTCTCCAAGCGGATCTTTCATTGAAAGAGGAAGCTCTGGTGCTAAGAAGATCATGATTTACTGACCTATAATATTGGTTGCTCAAGATCCTCTCAGTAAGATTATCCGGTCGACTGATCTTGTGATAAGTATTCTGCCTTGTGGTAGAATTATGCATCCATTTCCCATGTCCATTCCAAGAAGCATCTCCATATCTGTGGAAATAATTCGGATTGTGAATGTGAGAAAATTAACCCCAATATACTAATGAACCCTAAGAAAATTGTTTTTAGATTGTTATACCTGAAAGTACAATTATCCCTTTGGTTAAAGCTTGGAAGATGAGGGAGCTGCCTTGGATTATAGATATATCGATCTGCACCTTCCATAAATACCCTGTGATCTGTCATCCCTGTAACTCAGAAGGATAAATTGCATAAGATGGATACCAAATTTGAAACCCTAATTGGTACTCAAAGAGATCAAGGGGAAAGAAAAAAAAAATTGTACCAAATTGGCTGGGATCATCAGTCTTTTTGCTTCTATACATCTGGAAAAGGTAACCACAAAGCAAGTAGAGATTGTAAATTAAGGTGGAATTAGACATATTGATATCTAATTTGATGTTTTTTTGCATATATTTGTGCATGCTCTACATGTCTTTATACCTGCAAATGACTCTTGACATGAGCTATATTAAGCCCCTTGATGTCCATCATTTGAAGTACTAATTTTGGTGTTGCTCCTGCACCAAAAGTTGACAAATAAGATTTTAAGAAAAACCTTTTACCTCCATTAATTAATTAACAAATCACAAAAGCTTACATCAAATATAATTTCTAAATGCTTGAGCAAAAAGTCTGAAATTAACTTACTATCTTGACCCCCAAGTCTTTCAACGGCATTAACAAAGCGCAGATGAAGATCAGGCGTCCACCGGAGTCGAGGCATCTTGGATCGGACATAAGGCCTTACGGATGGCTTCTTATCGCTCTCTTCAACAGTACTGTTGCTTGAGCTTCCTCCATCTTTAGGCTTGGACACTTCATTTTTCTCCTCATTTTCACCTTCATCATCATTTATCTCACAAGGGCTTGTCTTAGAACATTCAGTACTATCTCCACTTCCCTCCATTGACCTTTTATTTGCTTCGTGTTATATATATTCTACCTCTCACTTTACTAGCATATCGAGTGATCGATCTATACAAAATAAAGATACAAAAGCTCAAAACTAGGGCTTATAGAAGCTCGAGAGCTTGAAAGCCAGCTAAAGACACTTTACGCCCAATTATTTCTATATTCCTCCCACGATCCGAAATGATAAATCTCCGACAGGCAAAGAGATATCATTCTTCGCTTGAAGATTCCATTAACTACGCTTGAGAATGATTATTTACAAGTCTACAAACTGCCAAAGGACAATAAACCCTAGAATGTGTGAGGAAGATGGAAGACACCTCTCTCTCTCTTTCTCTTTCTCTATATCTCTCTCTTTGTCCCCCTAAAAAACTATAATTTATCAATGAAAATCCGTAGGCATCTGACTGGTAAAAGTATATATTCATATGTACATGTATGCATATACATTTGATGTTATGCATATAGCACTCGTGATCCAGGTCACTGTTGTACACCTTCTTAGAAAAGCAATTTTCAAGAAATAATTATTTTTTTTATATCATTCATTGCATAATAAAATAAACAAGCTGCAATTTTCAGAGACTTATAAAATAAATTTGTGGACTGCTTCAAATTCAGAAATATATAAAATATTTTATTCCAATTTCAAAAGAATATAATTAGAAAAGTCGGTAAATTTGAGTCCAAGTAAGTTCAAAGTAAACTTTTGTAATTCTTGTCTCTTACTTGTAGAATTGGGACCATGACCAATTTTTTATTAAAAACGAAACTGGGAATTCCACCATTTTATAATTATATGCCATGAAAATCAAGACATCATAATATTAAATAGCAGCCTAGAAAAGTCTTGTAAAACGTAAATTACCTGCATTTTCACATTTGGTCAACAAAACATGTAGCTAGGTTTTCCTTCTTACTTGATTTAATCAATCCTGGTTTTTCTATGTTCTAACAAGTGTTAGGTCTTTATACTATTAGACATGTTCACATGCATGTTCCCATTTCCATCTTAAATGACGATATATTGCAGTTCCACCGGCAGCGCCAGTCGTAGTTGACCCATCATCATCTCGCGTCGCGTCCCTCTCAGATCGGAGGTCAAAGCATACATTATACTAGTGGAGGAGCCCCCTGTTGCCATAGCGAGCAGTCCCACAGAGGTTGGGGTATGGGAAGCAGAATCATATGGAGTGATAGCAGCAATTGATCCTGATCTTTTCTCAAGACCATCCTACGGGTCGAGATTAAGAACCACGAGTGTTGAAGATAAAATATAAATACAATATATTGTTGAAGACAAGCAGCCTTCCTCTACCAGCAGCTTAAGTTTTAGATTTTGAATGGTTAACATTTTATTAGAGCCACGCAAAGGGCTTGGGCACCTTTGATTTGTAAAGATGGTTAACATATATTGATCGATTCTCTAGCAACTTCCACTTTTGGATAATATGAGTTAGGATGTGTTTGATTTTAATTTTGATTTTGCTAAAAAGCTAAAGTCAAAATCAACATTTAATTGTAATCACACATTTTATGGGACTCGTAACTTTTTATAACTTTTTAACCACACATTTCATAAACTTTTACAAAAATCTGAATTTAATCAAAATCAAATACACCATTAATATAGTATTAGAATAAATATATATGTCATATATTTAATTTACAACGACACGTCAACTTGTTGAAGACAAAATATAAATAAATAAATTCATGTTTTCAACTAAAATTTAAACTTTCAAATAACTTGACCTAACATAGTATATAAGATTTTTCTCGATTTCATGACATCCTAATGAAACGTGCGTTGAACTAGATTAATAACTAGGAAGATGCAAAATATGCATTAAATTTTTATGATAGCAGGTCAGTATGCTGTCTAAAAATATTAATATGTTCTTGGAAAGGTTGTGATCATTATCCTTACTACAAAAATATACCGAAATTTGACGTTTGTACGGATTAAAACTTATCATATATATAAACTAAAAAAAAAAAAGTAATCTAGCACACCACTCTTGCTTCGCACCATTTTAGATGATGAATCAAAATGTATTTCAACTTCATTAGACAATGAATCAGTAGGGTCCACTGTCACTTGAACTAGTCGAAGCAACCATAGTGGTATAAACTAGTAGCTAGGTCATAAATAGGTAGTTTCAATGGAACATTGAAAGAATCAATTAAATGTCCAAGAAAGACTAGTGTTTTTGTAAAATCTTAAAGGTCACATTGGTGCTGATGCATGCATTTTATAGACAATGAATTGTGTATAATTTGATACTAAATACTAAACTGAAGAAAAAACTGCATGTTTGCAGCTGCCTTTGCGTCGGGAATCACGGGGTATGTTCCTAACCTGGATTTGGGACCTACCTTTTTATTTGCTCATTCACCTCCCAACAAATAACAACATTAATTCTTTTTTTTTTTCATTTTAATTGGATACAAACACACATACACTCTCTGCACAACGTGGCTCTCATTAGACAGCACCAATTTTAAAATCCATATCGATAGAGTCTTGAGGTCTCATATTAAACGTCAACTTTGTTAAAATGAGTAATAGTGTAATACAAATTAAACTCTTATATAGTAGTGAGACATCAGTAGATGCATTTTGTTGATTAAAGACAATTTGGTCATTTCAACCATTATTTGGTTTGAAAAGTTTAAAACGGTGGCTAAAAAAATGGGTTTTTGGCAAAAAAAAAAAAAAAAAAAAAAAAATGCAACAAGCTATAAAGTCAAAATTGTTCAATGATACAGGGGCGGAGATTTTTGGAGACCGGACTGCTACTTTTTTTTTTTTTTTTTTGCACTTCAAGACTATTACTAATTTTTTTTTCCACTATAAAAAACGATTTTTCCCGAGCCCCCCAAATCCACCACTGACTAAATACGATGGTTACGGGACTTAACCAAATTATATATTCCAAGTAACATAAATGTACTATCCGGCTAGTTATTATCTCCAACTGAGACTTTTTCCGGATTTATATATATACTGCAGAAGTTGGTGACCTAATATTGAGAAAATTTAGGAGAAAAAAAGTAGTGATAATTAGTATTGTGATGGATGAAGCTGTCATGGGAATGTTATGAGCCAGTGGTATGAAAAGAAGCCATTCTTGATAAAGCTAACAATCAGCAAAAATAAGCAGCTTTTTTTAAAGAAAATAAATTATAGCTTTAAATTCTTCCCACGTGTATAGGCATGGTGTTTTGCACTGGGAAAGGAAAGGGCACTAGCATTTGTATAACAACTATATATTTAGATCTTTATCACGGGCTTCTTGAGTTTGGAGATCAAATTGTTGGGAAACCCTAAAAAATGGCTACCCTAATTATATTTACACAATGATTTTCTAACGGACCAGCCGACTGACAGGTGTCAAATTATAAGTGGTTGAGGAACTCATGGAGGACATCATTGGACCAAGAGGAAATCGGCACGTAATGCCGCCAATTTATTAATGACGAAGAGGAAAGTACGGAATGTTTTAGAGGAGGATGTAAGACTAAACCTCCATTGACTTATATGAGATAATCGAAGGTGTACAAGATTAATATTGTGAAAGTTGCTACTTAATCATGCCCTAAACAATATTCATTGGTTACATTTACATGGACTCGAGCCTAATCTCTCTAACATGTCACTAGGTTGAACGTGACAATTAGCAATTTTTCTTACACATCTTTCCTTTTTGGTGTGTCAAATCTTGTTCAATATCCAAAACATATATAGCTTGACACCAAGTAAAGAATACAAAATTTTATTTCAAATCAATTATCAATTTGGAGACTTATTATTTGGTCGAGGGCCTTAATTCGCATGGTCAACAATGCCTTTACATGAAGAAAAAAAATCATTTTATAATAGTTCACTCTCAATGCGAGAGTCACATCTAATTTGTGCTACAAGATTTCACTATAAAGTTGAAGAATGACATTACAATGTTGTGTCTGAAACTCGAAACTCTAATTTATCTCTACACAAAAAATAGACTTGTCCTAATTAATACTTTTATATACATAGAATATACTTCTATAACATTAAAATTTTGTGTAATAGGCTACATACATCCAACAAGATATTGACTAATGAATCCAATTCCTTGCATGTAACTACCAAAGATGCGGTGCGCACCACTCCCAATTTATACCATCGTCACCTAGACACCCCAACACCATAGTTGAGGTTCTCATAGTTCAACCCTATAGACAAACAGAGAAAAACAACTGAGAACATATTTGGTAGAGTTTATTTAAAAAATAAAAATTTCAAACTCATTTTCAATTACATTATTTTATAGGACCTACAATTTTTATTAATTTTTCAACTATACATTTCATTAACTTTTATTAAAATTTTCAAAAAAAATTACTTTTAAACTCCACCACCAAACATGAAGCATGGGTTGGCAAAGTAGAGACAAAAATCGTTGCCCTCAATTCCATTGAACAATTATATAATAGAGGATACATACATATATATATATATATTTCCAATAGACTCCAAAATATTAAATATATATATTTAACACTGACGCTGGTCTGAAAAGATTCACAACACAAGGTCCAAGCTGGTGAAGTCAACTCTCACCAGTATTTTGTGTGTTTCCATTGATTTTCACACATTCATAGGAATATGTGTGTGTTTGCCTATTAATGCGGATCTAGCATCATTTGAGAATGAGCATGTCTGTCGTTTTATGCTCTTTCTAAATATATATATATACACCCCATGACTTCAATTACCTATACAAATATCTAATGCAATCATGCATGCATGCATGCATGCCACATTATATACACTATACATAGTGCATGCATATACACTTGCATATATATTCGTAGGGAATATGTTATGTGGAACCCACACTAGTTCTTTAGTCTTTTTTATCTTCTTAGGGTCTTGTACATTATATATATATATATATATATATATATATATATATATATATTGGTGAGTAAGATTAGTGAATAAGAGCAGTTCTATTAGTTGACCATTCAAACATTGACATCAGCTAATGGAGCAGCTGACGTTTTTTTTTTCATTTTTAAAATTGTTTTCTAGGATTTTTTTTTCAACTTTCAAATTCTAATTAATTACTATTAACATTAGATTTGTTCTGTTATCTTATTTCTAATAGTGCCTTTGCAGGAATTTTTCTATTAAACTCTTTAATTACTCAAAAATTTAGGTTGTGATTAATGGAACGGTTATTGCTTCATTTCGAGATAAAAAGTCAGTAATACTCGATGTTATTAATACAAGGACAATACAAGGGCCCGTAGTTGCAGGATCAAGAATGCTTCATGTGTAGTTTTACAAGCGAATCAACCTATCCGTACACTTGGAGGGCTAGACCTACACGATTCTAGTTACTAGGGTCCCGTTTGATAGAGATTATAAATCAAAAGTGGTTTATGTGTTTCAACCGTAATTTTTGACTTTTCAGACTAATTTTAACATAAAATGTCCATATTATCCTTAAACAACAAAATGTCATTTCAAAATAGAAATGACAATTTTGTCATTTTACATTAAAGTAATTTGAAAAGTCAACAATTTCGATTCTAATATACCAATATTAGTTTATAATCTCTGTCAAACGGGATCTAAAGGTATATGAAAGAATCTTACATGACTCCAGTGACTAAATTAAAACTTTTATCAACTTTTTAAATTTAATCATACATTTTATCAATTTTTATCAAAATCTGTTAAAACATTTATTAAAAACATTGTCAAACAGTCCCTTGATTTAATGCTTAATAGTTAACTTTGATTAGTTGTCTTGATTACTACTTTTACAATATTGATTTATTTATGTACTACGAAAACTATAAATAATATGGCCTAATAATGTGTACCCACAGTTTTAAAATGGGTAATTTGCAGCCGCCGTCCTCAACTTTTGATACTTTTATTCTCATTCTTCACTTTTTTGCACCCATATCCTCAACCCTTCTTATTTGGTAGCTGAAGTCCCAACTTTTGAACTTTTGACACTTTTATCCTCATTCTTCATTTTTTTACACCCATATCATCAACATTTCTTAATTTGGTGGCTGAAGTTCTCAACCTTTTGACTTTTGTATCATATTTTTTAATTTTTTAATTAAAACTTATGAAAAGTCTATTTAAAGCCAAGTTTTATGAGTAATTTTGTCTATAAATGTTGGTTTATTTAAAAAAAATTATTTTTAAAAATTTTATGAGATTTTCTTCATTTTTTTACACCCATATCCTCATTCTTCATTTTTTTTGCATCCATATCCCCAAATGGAGCATTAATCAAAATATAGTTTTCTGAATAAAACTATTTATCTGAATAATACAATATTCAAAAAACAGGACTGATCATCGACCCGAAAAAGGTAACGGGTCAATGGTCAAAAGGTCGAACCGGGTCAAATCAAAGTCGACCCGGTTTCAATTAAAAAAATTAAAAATTAATCTAAAAATCTCATATAATTTTTAAAAATAGGTATTTTTAAATAAACGAACATTTATAGACAAAATTACTCACAAAACTTGGCTTTAAATAGATTTTTCATAAGTTTCAATTAAAAAATTAAAAAATATGATTCAAAAGTCCAAAGGTTGGGGACTTCAGCCACCAAATTAAGAAATGTTGAGGATATGGGTGCAGAAAAATGAAGAATGAGGATAAAAGTGCCAAAAGTTCAAAGGTTGGGGACTTCAGCTACCAAATTAAGAAAAGTTGAGGATATGAGTGCAAAAAAATGAAGAATAAGGATAAAAGTGCTAAAAGTTCAAAAGTTGGGGACGGCAGCTGCAAATTACCCTTTTAAAATTTATGAATTTCAAGTAACCAATAAATAAACAGTTAGGTGTTGCCAAAAATAAAAAAATAAACAAATTATACATTTTGTTTGTAAAGTAGCAATTCCCTAATATAATACGTACTCAACCTCTTCCCACCAAAAAACAATATTTGGCTCCCATATATGGAAAATATATTGAGATCAACATATATAGTGAACGATACTTAGTGATACTACAAAAAAAAAAAAAAAAACACAAGTTTTACTATATTTAATTCTGTTCAATCAAATGTATCAAATATGTCATTAGTCGTTTCAATATTTTTGTTCATATTGTCTCTCTCTCTCACATGCAGTGACAGAGGGACGAGGTGGGAGTCGGTGGGATTATTGACCCCCGACCACTGAATTATAAAAAAAATTATAAGATATTTTTATTTTTATTTTTGCAAATCTTAACTCCACCCCTACTCCGCACACTTTTTTCAACAAGTTGCACTTGAGAACAATGATTTTTATGAAGTATCTTCGATATGTTCACTAACTGTCAAAAGTTGGCAAAATCCCATCTTCTAGAGATGATAAAAGTTACCCTAACAAATTCATCTGTCTATAAGACAATGAACTGATTACAAATAGCTAGATCAGTCAGTCCTTTTCCCTATGGGCAATTCGATGATTCTGCCCCCATCTAATATTAATATACTGGTCCTCCATTAATTGTTTTTCCCAATAACCAATTCTGTCAATTTTAATTAATTAATTAATTAATTTTTTTTTTTTTTTTTGGCTCATTTCATTCTTTTCACCATTTGACATATATGGTTGATCAGTGGCTGATTTTGAGTTTTTGTTTAGACCACGTACAAACTATAAATTTATGTCTTTGTATTGTAGGGTGTATTTAATTTTTATTTTTTTTTATAAGAATTTTTCGTACAAAAATTATAAACTCAAACATAATAATAAATCAATAAATAAAATATAATATCTAAAATATTTATATTTTAATCAAATAATTAATAAGACTAAAAATGTTCTAAATAATCATTTAAATACATCTCGTCTGATAGTTTTTGAGGCAAAAGTATTAATTAATCAACAACAATACCTAATTATGTGCGCCTGTGCAATTGATTAATATACATCATTGTGTGCGCCTGTGCAAATTGTATAAAAGAACACTAAGAGTATGTTTGTGTATCTTTATAAGCACTTATAAGTCGATCATTTATCATTTTTATCCACACATTTTGTAGGACCCACTATATATAATCTACAAAAAAAATTTACCAAATGTATTCTAAAATATGAATTAAGAACCTTCACAATTGTAATTATACCATATATGCAACTAATTTTTCTACAATCAAGTTGAGAATGGTGAAGTACCCCAACTAGAAAATACAGATTTCAAAGTAAGTCAAATTGAAAGAATCGAAATACCAAGTTGTAGCTCAATAAAGCCAAATTATAAACCTGAAAAAATAACTGATATTTATATTCTAGTCAAAGAAAAATAAAATTACAGAAAAAATAAACAAAATTGAACATTTAAAATCTAACACTAAAATAATAAAAAAGTAAAATTTGCAAAAAAATATAATATTGCTAACATTGTCCATCGTCCAGATTGTTGTAAGTCCTATTATCTCTAGACTCTAAACTCATAGGTCTTGATTTCCTACCCACTTATATTGTACACTGTTGAAATAATTTTTTTTTTTAAAAAAAGAAAAAAGAATGGGCTTAATTTGTGAATGTAAATTCAATATTTTCAAAAATTAAAATTTTGGCCCCTCAAATTTTTTGGACCCTAACCAACTTTCTTTTTTGCCTCATAGAAAGTCTGGCCTGAGTTGATGACAGCATACATCAACCTATAATAAAAGAGACTAAATTATCTATTGTTCTTATTGCTACGTGTCGGCGTGAGATGTGGATGCCTTCCATTTTTTTCCCTTTTCGTTTATTGTTTAATGTTGTAGCCGTATTTTATTTGCAACCTAATTCTATTCCTCCAAAACACTACAGCACCACAATTTTGTTGTCCAATATGTCTTCTTCCTAATTTCTTGACAAACCCTCTTTTGCTTGGTTATTGTTCTACGTTATTTCAAACTCAGCCACAAAAGAAGACATTTGGCAAGAAAATGAACTCAATCGAAGCAAGATCTTTAATTCATATCTAAAAACCCAACCGATCATGCACAAAGTGTGCGACAAGCTATCGTAACGAGAGAGGGAAAAAGGTAGATTTTATGAGAGTAGGTAGTCCAACACCCGATCTATGATCAATTCACCCATTTGCATATTTTATTGTTTGGTAAGTGATTTCTGTCGGTGATTTTGAGAACTTCTTTGCATATTTGTTTGTTACATTTGTCATCGATTTGCTCCTTTGTAGTGAAACCTATTTTTGTCCAATAATTATGTTAGATGTTCTTTGTTTGTTTAGGGGAACATTTTGAGGAACTCATTTTTTTTTTTTTTTGGCTGTCGATTAATATTGGTGTTTCTGTGAAAGATTTTGCAATGTTTGACACAAAGAGTAACGTGATTCTATTTGCTGGGACAATTTCTTATTTTATTGGAGAAAGATTTTGTTCATGTTTGACTCAAGGAGATCAACCCAAAAACCCAACCATAGGAAGTAATTTTCCCATTTTTTGTGTTTCATTCTCCTTTTCATATGTCATTTTTAGTGGGCGTCTCTTTTGTTTCTGTATATTCTTTGTGTAGGTGTGTATATTTATTAATGTTTGTTGTTAGTATACATATAATGGAATCAATGCATAACGAGGTCTATTGAAAAGAGAAGAAAGAACATGCTCATGATGATGAGTTTAAATTTTGATTAAGTCCAAAAATTTTATTTTTTGTTTTTGTTTTTGTCCCATACAAATTACTCTTTCATTTCCATTTTTATCGGTGAAATGACGTCTTTTTCTTCATGTTGAATCCAAGACTTAAAATATACTGAAAATTGTTTTGACTGTTATAAACAAAATGTTGATTTGTATTTAGTTATATATGATTCATATGGGTTGCATGTACTTTAGTTAACATTTGGAACAATTAAAATTGTAGATTCACTCAAGGGACATTTTGAAATTTGGGTTACATATAAAATTTGAGGATCTCGAGTGGGACAATAGTGTTTTGTTACTTATCTACCTCCGAAGATGGACTAACCAAGTAGTTGTACATTTATAAATTTCATAGTTGATATGTAGATGCTTCAAGTCTGTAACTAGAAACTCTTTTGAAATATTTGGAGGTTGTAGATTTGTTGATATCGATTTGATCATTATATGTACTTAAACTTCAAAATTGTGATTCGTTGGTTAGTTTTAAAATTTTCCAAGTATTAACAAATAAAAAAATTTATTTTCAAAGTGCATTATATGGATACCCGATTTTTCTTGTATGAGTTTCTATGGCGATCTGACGAGGATCTTTTTTCATATTCTTGAACAGATATATTCCATGAAGTAAAAAAATAAATAAATAAAAATAAAAGAACAAAAGAGGTATGGCTAATTAATGATTTTGTTGTCTTATGTCCCAAATAGTCCCATTTCGTTTACTTTTAAATTTTTGTAATGTATTATAATGTTTTATTTATTTTGACGCTTATGAAGGACCGCACTTATGATCTTATGAATATGTTAGATTATTTATTATTTGAAAATGCATATGTTTTAAAGAAATTGTGTGTATTATTTTATGATTAGAAAACTAGAACTAAACAAAAAGAGAAACGAGGACGCCATAAAAAAATGGGGAGAGAAGATGAGATAGATACAAAAGGGGTCATTGCAAGATTTTATTATTGCTTGTGAATTGAATGGTTGCCATAAATAATGAGTTGGTAATTTATCTGGAATATAATTGGGTTAAAATTTTCGCTTATTACACATATTTAACAACATTAAGTTGTTAGGTTCAAAATAAGTCAGTTAATAATTTTGATTTTGAGCCTTTCGAGTTTAGATAATTGTACATTTTATGTCAACTACAAAATCCTTTCTCTCGTACATTTATGCCAATTTGACCGATTGTTTAACAATAGATACTCATCCTATGATTTGGTACCATATGCTCATGTTACACCAACTTCAAAAAGAGTTCCTTTCCAAGAAGAACATTCAGCCACTTCCAGTTCAAAGAAAAAACAAAGTGGCAAAGATGAGAACATTGGACAATCTACAAATGATGAAGGCACTCTAGAAGAATCCTACTAATGCAGAACCAAATTGTGAGCAACTTCTGATAACCAAAGCACTTCTTGTTTCTTTTTGTCTGTCTGTAGTACTACGATGTTGCTTATGAAAGTTATATGTATTAGTATTTCTCAACATCTACTATTTTACTTAGTAAACAATTCGAAAATAGTTATGCAATCAACCACAAATTCTTCTAAGTTATAAATTGTAGTTTGTTCAAATAACTGTTTACTTGTTATATTTATATTTAAGAAGTGTGTCTTTTGATTATCCATCTTATATTTTTCGAGTGCTAATTTCTTCAAACCATTTGCTGCAAAGTATACTCGAACTACTTTTACGTATGTATAGATTACAAATTAAAATACAATAATGTACACATCCTACGAACCATCTTACGTGCATCGCACGTCCTACAACTAGTAGAGTTAAAGTATGTCAAAAGCAAGATTTAAAACATAACGTAATTTCCTTGATAAGGTCGGAAGAAGTAGTTTAGACTTTAGACGACGAGCATGCATTATTTGTGGCTCCACTATCAAATTATCCAACTACCATTAACTACCAAATGTTATTTAACTATCAAATTATCCAACTACCATTAAGAGTGGTACCTGCAAATGTTATAGAATTTCTAGAATTTGATTGTATTGTTTTCTTGTTATAGCAGAAGAAGATGCAATAGTTGATTGTTCTGATTTTGAACTAGATGCCATTAGTTAAAGTAACATTTGACTATATTGTTATAATAGTAATTAATAGTTAACAATCGATATAAGCCTTGTTACGCACCAATCCCACATGCGATCCGCGAGGGCGAGTAATCCACCTCGGCTCCATGTTTAAGCACGGTCAAAGTCAATACGCTTGGGACTCGGCCATTTCCGAGGCGGTTTGCGCCGAGGAGGTTATATCCGAGGCTATTTATACCGAGGAGCTTGAATAACCGAGGCTATTAAAGTCCGACCCTGCTTGCGTGCTAAGGAAGCTTTCCTTGCCAAGCATGTGATTCAACCTTGAAAAGATTGATGGGACTGCCTGCCAATGCGGGTTATCACAGTCATAGCCTCTTAGTTTGCAGCTGAAAGTAACTTCTCCATTAATGCTAGTGACGTGACTCCAAAGATGTGACTCAAGAACTCTTCAGATGGGTCCACGTGTCGCACATTGAAGGGGATCATTCTTGTAGAATTTGCCTATAAATACTAAGCTTATTTCCACAAGAAGGGAATGTTGAAAATACTACTCTTACTATAAAAATATAAAGTCCTCTATACTAATCTTTATTAAGTGTTATAACCACCTGGGAAATCATTAGTGAGGGGCCCTCAAGCTATCACCTCTACCGTAAGTGTGCCCCCCTCGGTCTTTTGTTACATCTCCACCCGGTCCGAGACTCATCTACGTGATTGAATAAGCCACGTGGCAATCCTAGTAAGAGAAGGAGTACACGTAGGCGGAGGTAGCGTGGAGTTCCTATTGGCAGTCATTTTTGGAGATCAACAAGCCTCATTCAATTCTTTTATCATGGTAAAGTATAATTATTTTTTACATGAAGTAGTACTTATCTATATCACAAAATGTCTTCAAATTATACAATTGTGAAATAGAAAAGCAAAGCATATTTGATACAATGGACAAATAACTAATTTGGATAATGCTAAATAGGTCGATTCTAACATTTTCAGGGCTCAAAGCAAAATTAAAAAATTAGGCCTACAAAGCAAAGTCTGCTAAGTCATAAGCAGAGCACCAACTGAGCTTCAATATTTTTTTTATTAAACAAGTGGGCCATTTTAATTTTGGACATCTACTTAATAATAGTCATGATACTCGTGGAAATGTGACTTACTTTGCTTTACTGAGCTTCAAACTTTGCACAATTTTTTTTTTTTTTTGACAATTTCAATAATCACAAATAATTTTTTTTTTATGAAAATGGGTCCCCCCCCCTTCGATTTTGGGTCTGAAGCGGTTGCTTCACTCGCCTCGGCCCAAAACCAGCCATGAATACTAGCTACGTACATAGAATTCAAAAAAAAAAAAAAAAAAAGCACGTACATATTTTTAATTATAGTCATTTTTAATACGATGTATCGAACATATATACGTGCATACAAGAAAATGATTAAATAAATAATAACAATTTTATATAGTACTTTGTGTAGGGACTTACACCATCATTTTTTTTTTTTTATTAATTAGTCTTTTAATTAAATCAATACGTACAAGTGCATGGTGGCAACACAAAATTATTGTAAAACAAACTATATTATATTTTTCGTCAAAGGCATATATGTCTCATTGTCAAGCATTTAAGTGGGACCCACTTAATGTTACATTTCACCTATCCGAATTATATCAATTGAATTGGAATCATATTAATTAATTAGCGTTTAATATTTCTACTAATTAAATATTGTGAATCGAAATTCCAGTGATTCCGGGAATTGATTATAAATATTAAAGGATTTCGATCAATATCATGGCAACAACACCGCAAAGAAAATATAGGATGCATTGGAGGCTAAGTGCATCTCGAACGGAAGATATTACAAGTAAGAAGTTTCGTGCCTCTAAATTTTATTAATTTAAAACGGTAGATAATAAAAAGCTAATGGGGAAATATCATAAAATTGTATTTATTATCAATTTCAACAACATGATATGAAATTGGACGAGTCATTTATGGTTTCCTTCATTATTGAAAAAGACCTTTCTAAAAGATTACGGAAAAAACACATAAAAGATAATATATCTATTAAGAATTTGGGCTACCATCTTCGTATAGTAGAAGAATTCAAAATCAACAATTCTGAGGAACAGAATGGCCACTTATCTAGGGTCATGTAGTAGACGAAGTGAAAGAAACCAAAAGGGACAACAATGGAAAGCATCACTCTTCAAAAAATAATAAGAAGAGAAAGCATGACTTCAAAGACAATGACTCAAAGAAGAAAAGATGAACATGCTTCAACCATGGTAAATCGGACACGTTTAAAGGGTATGTCGCCTTTTGAAGGAACAAAAAAATAAAAATAAAGAGAAGGTAACTCTAACTTTGTGGAAATAATCAGTGAGCCATTTGTTGTGGAAGATGAAAACGACTTGTGGATTGATTCAATTGCCACAAGACGTGTGTAATGATCGAAGTCTATTCACCACTTATGAGCCTGTTGAAGATGGCAAAGTTTTCTATATCAAAAATTCTTCCACCACAACTGTTCAAGACAAATGAAATATCAAATTGGAGTTTATTTTTGGAAAAACCCTCACTATTATCAAAGTGTATCATGTACGGGAAGTTAGGAAAAAATCTTGTGTCCGGAAGTCTTCTTAATAAGTTTGATTTTAAACATGTATTTGAGTCAAATATAAATTTGTATTGTTCAATGGAGGTTTGTTTGTTGGAAAATGATTCATGTATGAGGAGATGTTCAAGATTAATATTATTATGAACAAATGACTACAAGTTCTATTTATTTTGTCGATTCTTTGTTTCTTTGGTATTGAATGTTAGGTCATGTTAATAATAGAAGATTACATGACATGAGTAAACTAGAATTGATTCCTAATTAAAAACATGACATGCACCAAAAATGTAAAATTTGTGTTCAAATTAAAATCGCAAAGACTCCATTTCCTAAAGTTGAAAGGAAAATCTATTAGTTACAACTTATGCATAGTAGTACTCCTAGTAGAGGAGGCAAACGTTACTTTGTTACTTTTATTGATGGCTTCTCCAAATTTAGTTATGTTTATCTTATACGTACTAAAGATGAAGTTTTGGAAAAATTCAAGACATATAAGAATGAAATAGAAAATATATGTAACGTCAAAATAAAATATTTTAGAAGTGAATATCACTTCTCGAATTTTGTGAAAACATAAGAATCATTCATGAAACATTCGTTGTCTATACTCCTCAACAAAACAGTATAGCAAAGAAGCGGAATGATTAAAGAATTCATTAAGGAAAATTCCTATATGGCCTAAACCGATGCCACCAGTTTCAATTCATCTGCGATAGTGAAACTACATTGTCTAGAGCTTATATCTACAATGACAAGTCTAGACACATTGGATTAAGACATAGCTTGATAAGACAATTTATATCGGAGAGTACAATTACCATATATTATGACAAGTCAAGTCAAAACCTAACGGACCTTTTGATGAAAAACCTTGCAAGGGATTTAGTTTGGAAAACATCAAAGGTAATAAGATTGTGGCAAACTTAAAAATCACCAATGATGGAAACTCGATCTATCACTTGAAACATCAAATTTATAAGTTCAATGAGTAAAGTAAATCATATAAGTGATTGCAAACACACATATTATCTCAAGGTAAAGTGTTTGGTATATGTATCAAGAAAGAGAGAGATCGGGTTATTTAGCTCCTAATAGACTTATATAGAAATCTATGGAATACTTTAGATGTGTTAGTATTCTCGATAAGTCTACCTATATGAATATAGGAGATGGTGTCGTCTCCAAAATAGTTTGGCTAACTGTTGGAAACTGGCACAAGAATTAGCCAGAAAATAAAAATTTCTTTAATTCAATAAAACCAAGATCTTTGCTAGGCGTTCACGTATTTATTATAATTAAAATACTAATAGGTTAGTATTATACCTAAATCGATAAATGATATTGGTCTGGATGTGATTCAGGAATTTGCTGCTTTTGAATCACGAACTTGGTGCTCCCAACGTCCAAGTCTTCTATGGTATTCTCCAAGTCTAGATTACACCGGCGTGTGGGCACCTTTTTAATTAAATCAAAAATTAATTTCTGGACTAGTCAAATCTAAAAAACTAAGAAACTAAAATTCGAGTCAAACAAAGACTTCAGAATTTTCTCTCTTCTTTTTCTTGACTGAATTGATTGGAATTAATTTACATCACATACAATATAATATAAATATAACAAGCATCACGATTGCAAACAATGACAAGAGTCCTGATTGCAAACAATGAAAAGACATCCAAGTCCAATTAGCTTAGAATTGATTTAATTACACATGTAATCCCTGAACTTATATCACAATTACAATCAAGTCCAAAACTTTATTAGTAACTGTGATTAAGTCCAAAACTTTATAGAGCTACCACAAATACCTGTCCGGACATATATTTTCCAAGTTCCAATAATTAGATTGTCTAGTCGAACCTAGACTGCCCGATCTAATTATTAGTCTTTTGTTTTTTCCACTAAAGGCAAGAGAATGCACTCTCGGAATATATAAGATTACAGAAGTTGTAATACTTTCCTCTGACCTACCGTATATATTTCATCTATGTCTGAGATCCGATAATTAGATATGAGCATAAATAACCGTTTTGCCCTTCTAATTATTCTCACTAACTTTAAGTTACATTTTCTTCAACGGTCATGTAAACTAATTCACAAATGTCGAAGTTTAGCGGTTCAACGAGAAAATACTTTATAAGTTGTCACTCGACCCATTTTTTGTCACTCGACGAACCATTTATTTCGAGCGACGCAATTCACCTGTTCTGTTTCTTTACTTCGCCCATTCTCAAGCTCCCAACTCACCGAGATATTTGATCAATTTAGATCTCACTCATTGGTAAATCAAAGAACCATCAAACTAACGAAAAGATATACACAATCCTGTCAAGGGATTTAGATGAAATATCCGGTGATCAAGTGGAATTTAATTATTCGCACGGTCATGCTATATAATTAAATTCGACACATGGTCTGTTCAATACACTCCAAGTGTACTAGTGTCACCATTAATCCATTTCTGCGATAAAGACAAATCGCAAACTCGAATGATTAAATAGTCAACAATACAACCTTCCGTTACAAGACGCCAACTCTTATACATTAATTGTGAATAATTTTATTGATGATCAAAATATAAGTTGTGTCACACTATACTTCTCAACGCAAGCATCCAATTTATATTATCACAAGTGATCATTGGCACTTTATTTACATATTCAATATTAAACAAATGGAATAATAATAAATGAATACAAATCAAAGTTTTATTCAATATAAAATTGTCATTTCATCACACTAAAATTATACTATTTGGGCATACAACCCAACACTAACTACTTAAGATTTTCATTAAGAAATCCAAGATATAGGACACATGGCCTATACACGTGTCGGTTATGAACACTTAAATATTTTCATGTTTGTGCGTGAAGTACTTCCAATTAGTCACATAAGGTCATTGGTTCAAAACTTAGCTACCATGCCACATTGATTAACATTTGAGTTATTTTTGCTAAGTAAAGGTTTAAGTCCAAAAAACACATTTATCCATCCACAAGTATGGTGAACATATATGAAGTTTTTTCAAAAACTCTAGTGATCAAAAATGGTGGAGGATTGTTAGAGAAGCTTTTCAATAAATGTCGGTTTGGACATTGGTTTGTAAGAATCAAAGATGGACAATATGAAGGGTCGAACTGGAACCAAATTTGGAAGTAAAAAATGAGACGGACACGTGCGGTCTCTGGCTGGCGCTTTCGGGCGCCAAGTCTCTGTTGGTGCCAGTGCTCGCCAAGCACGCCGATCCCCAGTGAAAAGATGTTTTCTTGCCTATTACCTCTTAACTGGTTTTTGTTCGTGTCCCTTATTTTTTCCGATTTTTTCCAATTATGTTTTGAATGAAAAGACATCATTCAATGGTTATATCTATTGGAAACAATTCTATAAAATGATTGATATAATTCTTCGACTATATAATATGAAAAAATAACAAGAAATTTTCTCTACTTGTTCTATGCCATTATCAATATCATTCGCTAAACTTCTCTTCAAATATATCTACTTTGTACTTTAAATATACTGCAAAATTAAAGTACAAAGACTTTTATATAAATTATCTTGATCTTTTGGGCTCTGGTTTGTTGTCGCTATGCATAAATGTCAATAAACACTCATTTGATTTCATTGTATTTAGGAGGACTATTTGGATCTTTTGTGCACTCTAGGGATGGCAATGGGCCGAACCAGGCCGACTCGGCCCATGCCAAGAAGGGCCGAGATCGGCCCTTATAAGCTCGAATCGGTTGGCCTCATGATTTTTTTCCAATTCCAAAATAATAACGTTAATATATATATATATACAAATATATATATATATATATATAATATAAATATATATATAGGGGACTAGAATGGGTCCCTTTACTTTAAAAAGTGTCATTGTGGCCCACGAGCCACGGCCAACCCGTGGGCGGGCTCGTGGGCCGGCCCGTGGATAGGTCCAACATGCCGGCCCATATTTTTCAAGGCGAGCCAGCTCGACCTGGCTCGTTCTTCGACGAGTCCAGTCCATAATGGGTCGAGCTTTTATAGGTCGAGCCGTCCGACTTGTCCAAAAGTCGGACGGCTCGATCCAATTGCCATCCCTAGTACACTCTTTGGTAAAAGACAAATAACGTTAGAAAATGTAATTACGTGCTTAGAATTTATTGCGATCTATTAATAATAAAAAATTGCAAACAAGCCAAATTCACGAACAAATAATGGATACCCTTTTCCAAAATCCCTCAATGATCCTCCAAAATGAATACACAAATTTATAAGATGACAAGTAATTGACTTCAAAATCCACAATTTGTGAAATCCGATCCAACAATATTCTCTAGCACTTAAATGAGAAACTTGGGTTAGTATTATTACTTAAATGAGAAACCTTGAAGAGACCGACAGAATTATAGTATATTATTGCACCTACTGTACAACTAATTGGAAGAGACCGACAGATAAGACTTGAATTGGGTTAAACTAAGTATGTTTGAAATATTTAACCCACCGCCAACAATTGTTTTATGGCATGTTTAATGATGTTGAAATTATTTTTTTATCACATGTTTATTGAAATTATTTTTTAAGTGTTATAAGTTGAAAGTGTAGATAATAAGTGGAAAGCAAGTTATGGATTCTATGAAATAAGTGAATAAAAAATATTTTTAATTATTTTGATCAACTTAAATTATAATTTAAGATATGACAAACAAGTACTTATCGGATATAATTCATTTCATTTCACAGAATTTGAATCTGTGAGCAAGAACCTGAAGATGTTACGCACATATACATGCACGTATGAATGAATAACCAAATTTCTATCTCCATAAAATGTATTTATCTTATATGCAACATTCTATAAATGTAATCTTTGCTTGTATCACATTAGTCATTTTCTTGGATAATGTCCATGGTTTCTCAGTGAAAAATGTGATTGATTCCCCCTCTCTTGACTCAAAAAATCCAAACAAATCACACAATAAAAATTGATGCATATGGACAAGGAGACTTCAAATCAGTTCAAGCGGCAATTGATTCAGTCCCAAATGGAAATTCTAATTGGATCATCATTCATATCACAAAAGGAATTTACAGGTTATTTCTTCAAGAAAAGCATACATGCATATATTTCACCCCAAACATGGTTTTTTTTTTTTTTTTTTTTTTTGGCTTTTTTGGGCAGTACTCGTACACTCCATATAATAAAATTCCTATGCTCTTTCTAACAATCGAAGGACAGTGGATAAACAAGAACCTACAGTTGTTCACCCAAAACCTGAGCCACTGCAAACAATATCTAATCTTCTTCCAGATGAGGCGTGATTTTTACTTTTAGTCCGGATATACCTAGCTATCTGCTTTTTAAGAATGCTTTGAGTAGTATTTGGGAAAAACTGAGCCTTTCTGGCTGGATCATAATCTAGTCCAATTCAGTTGCTAATATTGGTGAGGATATTTTCAGGTCATTGAGCATAGCTAGCTATTCGTGTGCTCTTGAGAGATCATTTTTGTATCATGGCCGTATAAATGTATCAACATGGCACATCTGCTTCCATTCTAACGTATTTTCGAAGCAAATGAAGGTCAACTTCCCATCTTTGGTTCCTATCATTATTTGACTTGTCTTCAGAGCTTATTCCTATTAATGAGGCATCTCTATAGAATTTATTGGCCAGCAATTTTGTCTTTGTGGCCAGGTTCTGTTGATTTTACTTTCAAAGCTTTGTTTAAATGTTCATGGTGTCCATTATACATGATTTGATGTTTAATGACATTCATAAGAGCTTGCTCATTTGTCTTGCTATGTAGCTGGTCTAGGCAAAATTACTCAATAAATTTTCTCTTTGGCAAAATTACAAACACGTTGGAGGCACATGTTCTGATGAAATTTCAAGTTCTTCTTCATAAAATTATTCATTTGGTGCCGTCCACACTAATTCTCGTTCCTTTGCATTACCTACTTCCACTCACCACATCAATAACAGACTGAAAAGATACACTACACTTCAAATAAATAAATAAATAAGGGCTTGTTCGGTAGAGTTTTTTTGGGGGAAAAAATGGATTTTTTTTGTTACTTTTTTACTTTTCAAATTTTTTTGTAGTGTAAAAATTGTTGAAAAGTCAAAAATTGTAGGCAAAAAAATGGATTTTTTTGAGAAAAAACTCTACCGAACATGCTCTAAATAAAGTCAGGAACGGAGAAGAAAATTGGAGAAAAACTAGAGAACACATATTTGTTTTCAGAAATTCTTGTTATCCAAATCAAATTAAACCAATTTCTTGTATAAACCAATTCATCGTGTGTCAAGTCAACAAGAAAATCAGGTTTCCATAAGCAAATTACGGAATAGACAATCTCTATAAAGTAAAACCAGTTAACACATATCTTTGGTTATTAATTTTGATTAAAATGGACTTTCTCATAATAAATTAAACCTGAATTTCATTTGGTTCATTATGCTCCTACTGCACTCAAATCAGAGAAATCCAATATTTACCTGGACGGTAAATATTGCCAAGACATTGAAATAATTTACCTGGACGGTAAAGCTGAGAAAGAGTAGGCAAAGACGAAGGAAAGAAAGAGAGAATTACCTTGCTGGATGGCAACGACAAGATGCTGGATGGTGACGGCCGGCTCTAGACAGAGGAGAAAAATATGATGGATCGATTTGATGTTGGAGCAAGATTTGTGAGAGGGTGGGAGAGAGAAAATTGAAGCCTTCAGAAATGTTTCCTACATCAAATATTGGGTTAAAAATGTGGGATGAAAACTTGGCGCCAAATATTGTTTCCCACGTCAAATATTGTTCATGCATTGGGACGGAAATTTTTGGAAAAATCAGTCCCATATAATCTTATTTGGGGCAGTTTCCTCAACATCTCTATACATTTTTTTGTCAAAAAATTGAGTGCACAATTAAAGGACCATCTAGGATGGATCAAACCATCCCAAATAATTCATAATTGGGGACGAAGTTTGAAAAAATCGTTTTAATGTCTAGATTTTTGGAATGCATATTTATAAACAATCCCTAATAATTAACTATTGGAGACGAATTTTTCAATCGTCCCCAATAATGTATCCCCAAATGTCAAATTTTTAGTAGTGTAAATTCAAATATAAATTTTTGTTTTGTAAAATCAATTTTTTTGTTATAAATAATTATTCACCTTCTATATTTTTACACAATTTACTATCTCACACAAAAATTTATATCACAATAAATTCCCCGAAAAATGAAAACAAACAAATAAATGACACGTTGAAGTGGATTGACCCGCAATATTGACAAGTGTTTGACTAGTTGACCCATCCACAAACAAATAAATGACACGTTGGACTTGATTGACCCGCAATATTGGCAAGTGTTTGGTCTTCAAATTTGGTAGACGGTCTAAACTTAGTCCAACCCATATTTTTAGACGAGTCGGTTCAAATCCACAACAAGCTCAAATCAAATCTAGTTGTAGATGGGTCGGTTGACCTATCCATTTTGACACCCTTAAATTGGATTTGTCACTTTTTTGTGGCATGTCTAGCCCATGGGCCTAGTATGTACATGAGTCAGATCAAGTCGAGTTGGGTGGGGATTTCGAACCAAATTTTTATTTTTTTTAATTTGTTTTAAAATATCATACAAATCCAAAATGAAGATATAACTATTTAAAAAAATGAATTCTTTAGTTATAAACGTGATTATGAAATAATCGTACAATTTAATATGTGATGATTATATATTTTCTTCTCCTCCGAGTGTGGTGGCAGCAATGGTGAAGACCTGCAAAAGGTGGTGGGGCTTTTCTCCCGGTTTCTACTCCGGCGTGATAATCAGTATGTAGTTAACTCAAATATGCAGAATAACAATATTGAATAAGTATGTTCTATCTTTATCTGGAGGGTTGATCTCCTATTTATAGAAATGACCCGCAGCTATAGCCTTCAATGGTCTTTAATGGCGGGTGCCTTTTCATCTCCTTCATTAATAGGAATTAATGAGGGACGTTTCGTCTTTCTCAACTGCTGGTGTTTCATATGGAGACGTGGGTAACTGTCGTTCTATAGATCACATGTCTGATTAATATGATGGCAGCTAGATTATGGTTGTCTATCTGTTGGAGGCGGGCATATGAGAACAGTGAGGCGGGCGGACCAATGAGGCGGACAAACACTTAAGACAGGCGTCCCAAGAAGAGCAGCAGTCATCTACCAAAGTGTGATCATATTTATCATCAATATGTAATAATATTAAAATTTGCAAAGCACATGCATCACTGTAGTTTAAGTGTCTCTCAAGTCTCAAGTGGGAGAAGACCTAACTTTAGTTCAAACATTTTTCTCACAATGTTTCCTTTGAATAAAATGATAAGATACGAAGAAATTTGCAAAAAACTAAGGGGGGAGGGAGTTTTGTTATAAACAATTTTGTACACCAACTAACGACCCTTTTCAAAGAGAGTTGGTGGCTCTCTTATTTCAATATTAGAGAGAGAGGAAACCGTGACCAGAAAATCGTTCTCCTCTCATTTAAATTATTTTTGGAACCACATTGAATTGTCCATTCTTTGGCCGGCCTTGCCCAAATGTGGGGTTAGGCCGCTTGAGTGGTTCAATCTATTTCAACATTCTAATCTCGATATACTTTCTATTTGTCTCTTCACTCAAACCTTTTCTTTTTTCGACAATTTAAACATGGGAATTTTAATTTAGCAATATATTATACATATTAATTATGCTCAAATTAAATGTATCGTCGAAATTCAAATTTAAATTCAAATCAAAATCAAATAATGGTGAAAGCAACTTGCGAATATATGTAGTGATTCATCAAACAAGTAAGGGGGGCAGGGGAAAGATATTGTTAGATCATTGCAAGTGAAAGATAATTTAAAATAAGTTGTTTCATCCTTCCTAAACAAAGTTGTCGTCTACATATATAATATAAAGATTCTAAATCATGCAGCCAATGTTGTGTATTTAATATATACTCCAATTCGAGTTGTTGAAGTTTCTTACACAAATGTGGGGTTAGATTACGCACATAAAAAGAGGAAAATATTGAGAATTAGCCTATGTACATACATGTGTGGGTAAAATTTCGTTTTACTTTTATGTAGTATTATCACTCTTAGATAGGACAACATCCTATTTTTATTTTAGATGTGTCAAAATATGTAAGTTGGGTAGGCATGCTAGAAAATGGCAAAGCTCGTGCCAACCCACATGAACCCAAATTGAGCATGCTTCGATCCAAAATTCATGAGCTCAGTAGACAGGCTTGGGCCATCCCACCCATGTAGACGCTATTTAAGGGCGGACTCATTAAATGTTAAATTGTGGAGCCTAATTTGTTGTGATGCTACACAAAGCTGAACGCGGATCGACCTTTGTGATAAAGTCGGCGTTGGGGGGCGGACGGCCCCCTTCCCGGGGGCTTGGGATCAGCCCCCCTACCCTCCCTCGAAAGGTCTACGGTATTTCTATTTGCTTATGTAATAGTATTTTCGAGATTTTGTTTTTGTAATTAGGTTGTCCTAATATTTTATTATAACTAGGAAACTTTCATTGGGTTGTCCTAGAATTTCATTATAACTAGGGAACCTTCATTGGATTGCTTTAGAATTTTATTATAATTAGGAAACATTCATTGGGCTGTTATATATATGATTGATCTCTTGTAAATCATCATTCATTATAGTGAAAATACAGCTTATTTGTACAAATGGTCCCTGACTTTTGTACTTATTGCGGGTTGAGGACCTATCTTTTTATTTTTGGCAGTTTAGCCCATATTTCAAATGTTTTTGGCGTCAATGGTCCTTTTCATGAATTTCCATCCAAATCACCGTGAAATTTGACGGTAGAAATTTTTTTATTTAAAAATGGCTTATTTGCACAAATGGTCCCTGACTTTTGTAAAGAAAATTTGCAACAAAAGTCCATAATCTTTCAAAAAGTGTTGAAAAGTCTCATAACCTTTTAATCCTAACAAATATGACCCAAATTTTTTTGAAAATTTTACCCCTAACTTAAATAAATTAAAAATAACTCATAAACCTTTTCAAAAATACAAATAAGTCTTATATCTTTTTATTTTTTACATATTTACACTTAAAATAATAAAAAATTTGTCATCAAGTCCCAAAACTTTTAATTTTGTTCACCAAAATGACATTTAAAATGTGTTTGATTAAAATTATATTTTTTTAGTAAAAGTTGTTGAAATGTGTGGTTGAAAAATTGTGGGACCATAAAATGTGTTGTTAAAATTAATTGTTGACTTTGACTTTAGCTTTTTAGCAAAATCAAAATTGAAAACAAACGGGCTCTTAGAGTCTCTACAGATTTTGTCCAGTGGTCCATTAATGAACAAAAAAATTATATCCATGATCAAAATTTGACCAATTTAAAATTTTAATTTATTTTTCATATCAATTACTAGAGGTGGCAAAATGGGCCAATTCAGTGGGCTAGCCCGGATAGTTCGGTCTCTGGGCTGGGTTGGTCCAAAAAAAATTGATCAAAGAAAAATTAGGTCAATTTAGCCCGGTACAACTAGCCAACTGAACTGGCTTGATAAAAAAAATTTTGCCCAAGTCCTACCCTACACTTCAAAAATTGATCAAATAAAAACGAGGTGAGCTTTTTTTTTTTTTTTTTTTTACAAAATTATAAGTAATTATTTTTAAAAAATAAGTTAAAAATATAAGTTGGGCTGGCCCATTGGCCATGTGGTTTAAAAATCAGTGGATTGGCCCAAAAATACCAACCTATGTAAAATTGGGTCAGGATTAGCCCAGTCCAATCTTTTATGTGGCCCGTCTAATTTCAGGTTGGGCCAGTCCATCTAGCCCATTTGCCAGCTCTACCAATTACTAAATAATAGTTTAAAAAAAATTCTTCACAATCTTCAGCCCACCACCACCTTTTTTTAAAATTGGTATGAAAAATAAATTAAAATTTTAAATTGGTCAAATTTTGATCATGGGTATAATTTTTTTGTTAATTAATGGACCACTGGACAAAATCTGTAGAGACTCTAAGAGCCCGTTTATTTTCAATTTTGATTTTGCTAAAGAGCTAAAGTCAAAGTCAACAATTAATTTTAACCACACATTTTATAGTCCCACAACTTTTCAACCACACATTTCAACAACTTTTACTAAAAAAAATCTAATTTTAATCAAACGCATTTTAAATGTCATTTTGGTGAACAAAATTAAAAGTTTTGGGACTTGATGACAAACTTTTTATTATTTTAAGTGTAAATATGTAAAAAAAAAAAAAAAGATATAGGACTTATTTGTATTTTTGAAAAGGTTTATGAGTTATTTTTAATTTATTTAAGTTAGGGGTAAAATTGTCAAAAAAATTTGAGGTCATAGGTGTTAGGATTAAAAAGTTATGGGACTTTTCAACACTTTTTGAAAGATTTGGGACTTTTGCTGCAAATTTTTCTTTGCAAAAATCAGGAACCATTTGTGCAAATAAACCATTTTTAAATAAAAAAATTTCTACCGTCAAATTTCACGGTGATTTGGATGGAAATTCATGAAAAGGACCATTGACACCAAAAATATTTGAAATGGGGGCTAAACTGCCAAAAATAAAAAGATAGGTCATCAACCTGCAGTAAGTGCAAAAGTCAGGGACCATTGTGCAAATAAGCCGTGAAAATACTGCAGAAGTTGAAGACAGAACGTAGTATCACATTCTGTGTAAATCTACGTGTTCTTTTTTTTTTTGCCCTTTCTTTATTACTCTAATCCTAACACTAAGGTCCAGTGGGTGCAGTCGCCTCCACTAGGTTTCAAATGCCTCCAACTAGACTTGGCTTTAAATTCAATTTTTTAAGTTTTATTTTTGTTTCTTTACAATTAATTCTAGCTCATAATCCCAGCCAAAACCCAATAACGTCTTTGGTTTTAATTTTTTTCAAAAACCAACCCAAATAATACTCACTTAATCGGTTCCTTTCCCCAGATTAACGCTAAACACAAGTCTCAAACCCACCTTACTCCTTACCTGTTGTGATAGTGCGATTCCAACTCAAATCGGCACTAAGTATCAAAATCGACACTCGACATTTTGGAAAAAGAAGAACAACATTTTGAAGAAGCTCACTCTCTCTTTTTTAATCTTATTATTTATTTTTGTATAGTTATTTTTGCTCTTGGATAAGTCATAAGTATTAAGTAGATTTTGCACCTTTACTTGCTTTTGCTCCTGAATAAATGCTTTAATTTTGCTTAAATATCCAATATCATCATTTTGTGAGTGTATTGATTTGTTTTAAGGTTTATGAATTGAGTGTATTGATTGTGTGCATATGTAATTCATAAAATTAGGATGCCAAATTTCTAATGTCAAGTTACCCACTTGCCCTAAACCTCTGACGATATAATGCTTTAAATTTCACAATAGGAAAAATATTTTGATGTTGCGGAGAAATTTGTATATTATAGCCTTGAATTTCAAGAATGAATTATGAATGTATTATATATATTGAAATTGACAATTTAAGTCTAAATAAGGCATTTTATCATTTTGGTTTTTGGTTTTCAACCTCAAATGTTGATCATTTGAATTTATTGGTCTTTTGTTATTATTTGTGTTTCACCAATTGTTATTGAGTTTGGAAATACTTTTTTTAATTCTTTAAGTGGTTGATTGTTTATGCAAGCTTTGTTTGATTTGTAAGAAGATATTTTAAAGGAATAATTTAAGAAATATCTCAAAATTCTATTGAAGAGAATGTTGAGACAAAGAAATAACGCATTGAGGAAATTTCTATTGAAGAAAATGTCGAGGCAAATGAAGCAAGTGTTAGGGATATTAATACTGGAGAAAATGATAAAGCAAAGGAAGCTAGTGTTGAGGATATTACAACTAAAGAAAATGATGAAGCAAATGGAGCAAGTAGTGATGCAACTGATTTTCAAGAAAATGATGAGATAAAGAAAACAAGTATTGAGCAAATTGATATTGCACAACTTCCTACAAATCTCGGATTAAGAACTCCAATAATGGATTACAATGTTAATCTTCGAGATCAAATAAGAAAGGAATACTTGGAGAAAGGTCCGTGTCAACCTCGAAATCATGTGTTTCCATGTAAAAAATCAAGATGATACATTCTTGTTTGGTTCAATGAATATGGTGATTGATTAGAATATAGTATAAGTAAAAATGCAGCATTTTGCTTATACTATTATCTTTTCGGACCAAACAATGGAGAACAAAGAGGTGGTGATGTTTTTGTGAAGCGCTCATTAATAGTGAGATTTCAAGTGGACGGGATCTTAATCAACAAAGTACTATTACTCATTTTGGTGATATACGTTGGGAATAGCGCATTATCGTACTTTGATTAGTTTGATTTTGATATTCTCACCTATAATTGATGTCATTGAAATGATTTCTGTTGATGGATCACATGTGAACAAATATGTGATGCAGACAATTTATTGGACTCAATACAATCATTTGAGCTTTTGTTTAATCTACATCTCATGAGAACCATCTTAGAGATTTTAAATAAATTGTTTAAGGCATTATAAAGGAAAAATCAAGATATTGTAAATGTCATAAGTTTAGTGACAGTATGCAAACAAAGACTCCAAGAGATGATGGACAATGAGTGAAATTCTTTTTTGAATGAAGTCGTTTCTTTTTGTCAAAAGCATAATATTGATGTTCCTGATATAGATAGTGTGTTTAAACGCCCATTTCGCTTACGGCGTAATACTGAAGAAATGACAAATTTTCATCGCTTCGATGTAGATTCATTCTATGTTGTCTTTGATATGCAACTTCAAGTGTTGAATGATCATTTTTATGAGGGAAGCACATAGTTACTTCTTTGTTTAGCATTTTTGTGCCCCAATGATTAATTCTCTGCTTTTGACAGTGAGAGATTAATTCATCTTGTAAAGTATTATTGTGAAGATTTTTTTAAAGTACAGCTCATGGCACTTGATGATCAGCTTCGAAACTATATTGTTGATATGCGCTCTAGCAACGAGTCTGGAGAATTGCAAGGACTTAGTGAACTTGCACTGAAGTTAATAAAATAAAGTGTATCTGTTAATTTACATGCTTATAACTTTGGGATTAACTCTTTTAGTTGCTAATGCTACAGTTGAAAGAGTATTTTCTGTTATGAACATTGTGAAGAATCGACTGCGTAATTGGATTGAAGACCAATTGATGAATGATAGTTTAATTGTGTATGTTGAAAAAGATGTATTTAATGAAATTGATAATGAGACTATTATACAACGTTTTCAAAGTATGAGAAGTCATAAAGAATAATTGTAAAAAAGTACTACATTTTGAATATTATCGTTATTGTCTCATTTGAAATTATTTTTTACGTAATTCTGTCTTTCCTCCAAGGCTCCACTGAAATATAATCTTAGATCCGCCCTTGACGCCATTACTTTAGTCTTCATTCAATAGATTTCATTATAAATCCTACAAATAATAAATAAAATTTTATAAGCATTACATAATTAAATAGACAAGATTTAAAAAAAAAAAAAAAAAGCCCCATGTTCTTGCTAACAAATTTGTGACGTTTGTCTCTGAAAATGCAAGATACCATAATTATATTGCAAATAACGCAAGCATATAATATTTTATATATTTCAATATATGGGTCAAGAACATAATTAATCTCTAACTTTATAGGCAAGTTCTGATCTTTAAAATGTCAATATTTAATTACTAAATATTTTTGATTGGTTGTGTGACTGTAAATATTAATTGTCTAAGAACATTTCCAATGCACTCTGTCTATAATTTTTTAGACGTGTCACATAAGCACATATAGATTGAGTTATAAAAAATCATCTTCAATACATGCTGACGAGGATTCCTCTAACTAATGTGGTACACCAATAAATAGACTCCAGCTAGAAGTCCGTCTAAATCTAAAAGAGTGAATCAGCAAATTTGAATCCCCACTCTTATGTGGAATTTTATTATTATTATTTTATAAAAAAAATTAATGTCACATAAGCGGTAGTATTAATTTTAGACGGAACCCATTAGAGATGAATTTTAATTTGACCGTCTATTCTATAAGATGTAGTGCCACATGAATTAGAAGTCCGTCTATTTTACTTGCCACGTAAACTACAATAGACACAATGTATTAGAGATGTTCTAAAAGCCGATTTGACTAATGATATGCCTATGTGGCATGACCATAAATATTAATTACATTGAATTCCAAGTAAAGAAACCCAAAAAAATAAATTGAAATGTCAATAAAACCCTAAATTCCATCCACATTTTTTAGAATTTTTAAATCGACGTGAACAAGTAACCTCCACGGTTATACCACATTAGCATTCCATGAACCAAGTCAGAGTGATAAAATTTTGACATTTTTAAATTCAAAGTCTATTTACAAACAAGCATGTAAGTTCAAGGACCAACCAATTTTTAACCCTTCGATTCGATACATTGATTTAGCCTAACCTAGAGCTTACATTCTAGATAACGCTATTGTTTAAAGGGATAATTAGGCTACAAACTGAAATTCCATGTGTTATCTATGCTTGCCCTTGTAAATTGAGCTCACATTCTAGTTAGGTCCACGAAAGCGTTACCTAACTTTAATTGTTAACTTAGGGTAAATTGCACTGGAGGTCACTAAACTTTCACCATACTTACTACTAGGTCACCCAACTTCTATTTGGTGCAATCATGCCTATGCTTAAATTTACAAGCAATTAGGTCACTCCGTTTAGCTTCCGTCATTGAGCCTACTAACATATCCATCAAAACTAATGATGTGCCAATGTCTCAATCCATTTTTATCTAAAATTACATTGGAGATCACCAAACTTTCACTATACTTGCAACGAGTTCACTAAACTTCGAATTGGTGCAATCAGACCAATATAATTTAATTTATGAGTAATCAATTTAGTTGAAAAACTCCCAACGTGAACGAAGAGCGTAAACAAACAACACTGCATCTTTTTCAATGGTCCTTTTTCACCCCTTCTATTTACTAACTTTGTTTCCAATGTATCAACGTTATGTGATAAAATCTAAAATTACACAATAATTTTGAGAAGAACAAAAAATTTAAAAGATTTATGGATAAGAACATCGAATACCTCGAATTTCTTTCATTCAAAACGACTATGACATGGATTATTGTTTGTCTAAGATATTCTAAGGATCGATCTTTCTTCACAATAGCACATTGGTATTGCAATTGATTCTAAATTCATCTTCAATTGCATCAATTACAAATATGGAAGAAACCCTACAATTTTCCCATTTTCTGACGTGATTACTTGTAAATTAAAGTACAATGGCATGATTGCACCGAATTAAAGTTCAGTGACCAAGTTAAGTATGGTAAAAATTCAGTGACTTGGTTGTAAGTATGATGAAATTCAGTGACCTCCAGTACAATTTTAGATTAGCTACAGTGGAAATTTGACTGATACATTGGTATGTCGTTAGTTTTGGCAGACATGTCAGCACGCTCATTGACGGAATTCAAATGGAATAGCATGATTTTTCGTAAGTTAAAGCGGCACGATTGCACCAAATAGAAGTTCGTAACCCAGTTGCAAGAATGTTAAAAGTTCTATGACCTCTGGTGCAATTTACACGTTAACTTATTGTAACCTTTAATGTGTTGCTTTGTCTTTGATATATGGTAATTGCATTTTTGAGGTGTAACATTCAATTATTTTGAAGTGATCTCAATTAGTAAGTGACTTTTAATTTCGCATTTACAATACAAAGTACGGGTAATGCATTTCTACTAGTTAATGTTAAGTTTAACTCCGTATTCGCTATATGTAACTTCAATTATTTATTTTTATTTTTGTTATTATGACATTTAATTAGTTGTTTTTAAATTTGAGGTCCAAATATGGACTTAATTGAGCTATTCGTTCATTAACTACAAAATATTAAAGTTCGAACATATTCTTCATATTTTAATTTCTGATTTTATTATCATCCTATAAAGAAAAAGGTCGTAAATTAATTTTTATCAGTACTTTTATGTTAAATAAAAATACACTAAGATTGGTTGAATACTATAAAATAATATACAGCATTTTGTTAAAGGCCATTTCCACACTGAAAATAAAAGTTAAGGGACCATTGGCCTTAAATACCCTATAATTAATTCAAAAAATATCACGATTTTAAGGAAATGCATGATTTTCCAAAATAATACAAACATTGAGTATTTTTCAAAATGTCACAGCAAAGTAAGGTATGTACCATTTTTTCTCTTATATAAATTCGTGTTTTAGCTAACAATAACATAGTTTGGCTTACAAAATTCACAATAGATTTTGAACAATTCACTTAACAAACAATCAGTTGGGTTGAAGTGCCGAAGAAGCGCTCGCAAACTCAAGGTGTCCTAGCGGAGGCCACATCGGAATGTCCCAAGTGGCATAATTTTAGGTTTGCTCGATACAGTTTTGGCACAGTCACTCGCTTATTCATTATATGTAGGACCTTGAATTCTCACATAAAGTACTAATATAACAATTGATATATATATTGAGTCCGATTAAAAGTATTTGTTCTTTAAGTTCGAACAAGTTTATATTAAGTTAAAACTTAGTGAAGATTAAACAATTTGGTTACAAACTAAACTACAAATTTGCTTAATGTTGACTAGTTTTAATTTCACTTTTATAACAAGTTGTGCACAAGAAACTTAAAAGCAAAAAACATGTTTGAAAATTAATTTTTCACTCACATAAAATAGCTCAAAGTACATGTATAAGGCGGGTCAGGCTTGTCAGCCAAACTCACCCGTATTTACGACCCACCCAAATAACATATTTTGAATGGACCACTTTTTAAAACTGGTACATATGGGCGGGATAGGTTAGGTAGAGATCTTTCAACCCGCCAATTTGACCGTTACAGGATTGTGTATCCTATGTTTATATTGGGCCAACGGCTCTTCCATTTAGGAAAATTGACACAAATAGACTAAAAATGAAATTTCATGATTTTGATAACATTCTTTACACGAAATCAACATGTTGGCCATGCTCTTTCTTAACTACTTCAAAATTTATTAATTTTCGAGACTCCACATTGATATTGAGCGATTAACTTATTTTGTCTTTAAATTTTTTAATTTCAAATCTTTACTTTTTAAAAAAAAATTATTCTCTCTCAATATTCTCTTTACTGATCGATTCTTAATCTTGTCATTCTTTTATTATTCACCGATTCTTGTCTTCTTGACTCTTCTCTTTTTAATTTCTATTAATCTACCAATTCTTGACATTTTCTTATAGTTTCTTTTTTCACTGGTTCTTGCCCTCGTTCCAATTTTTTTAGCTTCCGCAATGCAGCTTGAATCAGGAGGACTCTCCTTTGCTAGAGTTCCTAGTCCAATTCTTTTGTTTTTTTCGTATAGGAATTTTATTTTATTTTTAAATAACAAATTTTTTTATATAGGGTTTTTTTTTTCCCCATATGATCTCTTCTAAAAAAAATTTTAACCCATGTCTAAATCCGCCTCTGGTTTGAACGTTTGTATAAGAAAATCTCGATAACACAATCGTTCAATCTGCAATTTTCTCTTTGATCAAAGGTTGCAGGCTTGCAAATATCTCCAGCACGTAGCATCTTATTTTCATATTATTTCTTTGAATCTTAGGTGTATTCAATTAAGAATTGATAATACTTTTAAAGACTTTTATGAAATTTAAAAGTCTACATGTATTCAATTTAGACTTTTTAAATTTCATAAAAGTCTTGAAGTATTCAATATAAATTTGTAAAGACTTTTAAAAAGTCTTATAAAATCATGCGATATTCAATTCAGATATTTTAAAATCTTACGAAATTCAGGTGTATTCAAAATGTCGATAATTTTTAATGACTTTATAGATCATTTTATATATACAAACTTTAAAGCACAATGTATAAATAAATTATATCACAATTTCTCTCTCATTCACTCCAAAGATTTTGAGGGGAAAAAAATTCATTTTCTTATTTTTTTTTGCATGTAACATTTCTATTTTCTTTTTTCCTTCAACAAATTGTAGAGTCAAGATAATATTTTTTCGTCTTCAATATATTCTCTTAATTATTTTTTTTTATCTTCTTTCTTTTTACTTCTACAAATCCCATAACCATGATTAATTACTAATATTTTTTATGAAAAAGATTATTAATATTTTTATCTCTATTCAATTTGATTTTTTTTTTCTTTTTAATATTCTCCTAACCATTTTTCATTTTCTTCTTTTTCCTTCTATGAAGAGACAATGTGATTTTTTCTTTAATATTCCCATAACTATTTTTTTTCTCTTTTTTTCATTTTTCATTAAAAACAAGATAAATTTATAATTAAATTCTTATATAATTGTTGATTATAGTTTATTAATGAATTTCATAAGGTTAAAATTTTGTTTTTTTATTAATGTATTTTGTTTTCATTTTCATTCTTGTTTTTTCTATATTATTGTTGCATTTTTTTCTTCGTAAATTGGTACATTGGTTATTTATTATGCAATTGTCGTGACTAATAATGATATGTTACCTATAGATTATTAAATATAAAAAAGAAGATTATAAACTAGATAATTTTTTCTGTTTAAAAATATTTTTAAAAAGAATTGCATGCTATTATTTTTTGAATTTATCCACAGTCCAATTTGAAAGTTTATAGTTTTACTCAAAAGAAAAAATGAATGAGTTAATAATTTATATCATTAACTTTTGACGTAGTTGCTTGCAACAATTAAATAGAACAATTTTTATGAATTTAATAATATTAATACAATTAAAGAAATTATTACTAGACTTTTCTCATGCGACATTTTTTTAATTGTGGGATATTAAATTTTTATATTCAAAATTTTTAATAAAAAAAAAGTCTATAGAAGTTCATAAAAGCATGTAAACGTCTAGGAAAATCTTTCAAAATGAAATCTATACAAATCCATAAAAGTTTGTAAAAGTCTATTAAAATCTATAAAAATCATTAAAAGTTTATGAAATCCATCAAAGTGAGTCACTTAAAAAATGTCAATCAAAGTCTTTAAAAGTCTAGATTGAATACACTCATGTTAGTGTACATTTTGTTGGAAACTCTTTTAAATCTTTCAATAAATCTAGCAATATACAAGTCGTGTAAAAAGAATTCAGATTTCACTAAATAATTCTTTTACATACACGTAACCGTCGGAGCGTGCAAGTACACAACACTGCTTTGACAACGGTCGTGTTGCAGGACATGAGGCCATGAAAATTGTTCTTCTTAGATCACCTGTGAGCTCTAAAAGTGAACTTTTAGTTGCTGCACGAGATCCCCCATATTTCCACCTATTCTTCAACTACCTTTGTAAACTTTATCCTCAATCATTCACTCTAACCTTAAGTTTCTCACAACCAGATTTTTTCATTCAATTTTATTACATGGAGGAATATGGAAAACAAGTCATGCTAAGGGATTGCCCCAGAAAGCTGGATTTTGATGCACCACTTTTATCGACAAGGCGTCCCTTTGGCATTGTCGCCAACAACGATATGTTGCCAGCAAATCCCGAAAAGACGTCCCAGGACACTCACAACGGGGTGCCATTTTCTTGGGAACGAATCCCCGGTGAGCCCAAGGACATGGAAACAAGTGATGAGACAAGCAACATTGATGTCCCACCGCCGAAATTACCACCAGGCAGGTGGCAGCCACCACAAGAAGCCACCAGTTATGACGACGGCTGTGATGGCGACGTTGATGATGATGATTACAACAAAAAAGATGGCTTCTCAGATGCCATTGACATTTTTTCATTAGCAGAATCA
Source organism: Forsythia suspensa (assembly GCA_023638005.1). NCBI lineage: Eukaryota > Viridiplantae > Streptophyta > Magnoliopsida > Lamiales > Oleaceae > Forsythia > Forsythia suspensa. Next base: position 36,773,580 of record CM042666.1, read on the forward strand.
ATAGAAGACGATAAAGATAAAGCAGATGACAAGTTCATTATGTCAATGGGTACAAATTCAACAGTGGATGAGCCTAATTTCATAATTCAGAGGTTTCTTCCAGATGCTCAAGCATTGGCTGCTGCATCAGTTGTACACAACAAAGTTCATATGTCAAGTACTTATCCTAGTTATCCTTGTGTTTCTCGAGCTGTTAGCGTTAGACGAGCGTACCCTTCCCCGAAGGGCTGTGGTCTCGGAACCTTATTCCGGTGGGGATTGAAGCCGAAACCGTGCAGTGTGAAAATCCCAGTGCAGGGAAAATCTCTGCGAGTACTGAACTCTCAATGGCGTACAAAGCCAAAACAGAATGGTACTTGATAATTACACGAGTGTCTTTGAATCACTACTTAAGTGGCATTTCTTATATATTATTATGTACATTTTTGTGTAAAAACACTGCATTTTTAGCTTAGGGAATGGTATCCATTGTTCTTTTGCAATCTTAAGCATCATAGTCTCTTCAACTACGGTATATCACCCCCAATGCCACAAACGAGTAGGCTAAAGGAGCTCTTGATTTGCAAGTCTTGGCTGATTCACACTCAAATCAAAGGTGAGTTATTGCAGATCCAGTAAAATACAAATGGACTTGGGGAAAAATGATTTATCTCTATGAAGCAAAAATCATGATTAATGGTTTAAAAATTTAACAAAATATGAAAAGTTTCTCAGGCACAACTTCACTAACAACATAACAGAGAGGTAAATCTTTATAAATTTGGAGCCACAAATCTCTTGCAAAAAACCTAGAGATGGCCAAATGGACCGCCCTCCTAGTCCACCCGAAATCCGGGTCGGACCGATCCAATACAAATTTGCCCCCAAAAAAATTGAGACTATTTGGCCCAACATAGACCGCTGGCTGGGCGCCGAAGTGACTCGGTTTTTTTTTTTCTTTTTTCTTCCTAAATGGCCTGTAAAAATCTGCTCAAATCCCCACCCCAACCTAAGACCCGTTGGATCTGCAATCAACTGTGGGATTTCTCCGCCATGATTTTCGACAACTGTGCCAGAAATCAGGGGAGAAATATATTAAAAATAAATTATAAAGTTAAGTTCATTGACCAGTGTAAAAATGGCCCGACCTGATTTGATGTGTGTTCCATTCTATGCCGAATCGACCCATTTGCTATCACTAATTAAACCTGTGACAGATTGGCCGACCCATTTAAAAGTAACTTTTTTTAGCAAAGTCTAATAGTAAATTATAAAACGGTAAGAAATTAAATAAAAGTAAAAAACTGGAACTTAAATCAGATTACTTGTCAAATTTGAATGGGTTTTTCAATTGCAGCACCAGGAATCTGATTGCTAACGTCCAAAGAGGTTCTGAAAATGGCAGATCCACTTCCTAAAGAGGAATTTCGAATGACAGACTCAAAACTAGAAGTGGGAGTTCCAGTCTCCTGGTTTGCAAATGGAGGGGGGATAATGCTATTTTTACAAATTATGGGTTACAGATTAGTGTACAGGCAAGTGACGTGACAAATTTTTTAAAATGACAATGCAATATATCACAATATCTGCTTTACTTTTGAAATGAATTGAAACAATATGCCCTAATCCTAATTAAAGTCAAGCGGGAATTTCTTCTCCTGGCAAAAAGCTTCTTTCTTGTCCAACCAAAAGCACGTATAGAGGACTTTCTTCTCTAACCAAAAGCACGCGACTTTCTTCTCCAACCAGTAGCACGCGAATTTAATCTTCTAGTCGCTAACATTTCTCCGAGCAAAAGATTGGTGTATTAATCCAAATCAAAAAAAAAAACTTATTTCAAAAATCAAAATAATCGAACATTAAAAATCTTTGAATCCAAATCTTCACTCAACCAACTAATTAAAAAACACCCCAATTCTTACAAAGGTAATTAACCTAATATGGTCAAATCCCAAATAATGTCAAAAAATGTTTGAATCACGAAACCCATAAAATTTAACTTACTTGCGTAAATGGTTGAATGAGTTCGCCGGATACGACAGTTCAACGACAAATGGCCGATGTGGTGATGGATTATTACTTCCCGGCGAAAGCTTCCTTCTCTGGTTCTTGGGAGATTAAAATTATATTCTCTCTCCACGTTCAATTGAGGGAAGCAAACTGGTACAATTGAAAAGAATATATTAAGGGTAAATGGGTTATTTATAAAAAAAATTGCCACGTCACTTACTTGTACACTAATATGTAACCCACAATTTGTACAAATAGCATTATCCATGGAGGGGTAAGGGGTAGAGCCGACTAATCTATTTTCGTAAGTGATAATTTCAAGATTTTCACGATTTTCTAGTGATGTTTTTCTTCTCAATCATAGAAGATGTCCTGATTTTGTTTTGTAAGTATATTTCAGACACACTTTCCATTAATGTTACTGATGGTGGAGATTTCAATGGTGTTTTGTGAAAATTGTGTGATACTTGGAGTTTATTAGAAGTTGACAATATTTTATTGCGTTATTCTATCCATAGGCATGATAGGTGTTTTCTAAGAAATGAAGAAAAATTTAGGATCATAATTTAATTGATTTCTTTGTTTGATTTGAAATTGTTGATATTAATGTTTCAGATTCTAAAACAGTATCACATGATTGTGAAAATGATGAAAATACGATAACTACATATTGTTTTTCAACAAATAGTAGGACATTACTTTTATCTAATTGGTCAAGTGTAATCACTCATGTTGGATAGAGGTTCGAAAGATGTTGGATAGAGGTTCGAAAGAGGAGTAGCTGAATTTAGATATGATTTATGCAAATATTCGATTGAGAGAAGATTCAAGTTTGATTACATGAGAAATAACAATGATAGGGTAGATGCTCATTGTTCAAACAGATATATCGATGATTGTATGTGGTATGTTTGTGTAACAGTATCAAAGGTTAGCAGTTTTTGTTACATACAAAAGCTTGTTAATGAGTATAGTTGCCCTGTAGTATTGAGAAAAGAAAAAAGTGAGAGATTAAGTTGTAAGGTGATTTCTAGTTTGATTGTCGATATATTGAGGAAGAAACCAACATTGTGTTCTAATGACGTTGTTTCATACTTTTTAACAAGTTACGGTTACACAATAAGCTATGAGAAGGCTTGGAATGCATTGGAGAAAGCGAAGAGATGGATTTTTGGTGACGCATTTGAATCTTTCAAGCAGTTACATAGGTACATTGAGGCCGCAAGGTCACTTAATCATAGAAGTCATATTGCTTTAGAGGTGGACAAAGTTTCCAAAAATTCCAAAAATTGTTTCTTTCTTTCCATGCGTGCATTATTGAGTTTAATCATTGTCGTCATATGCTATTTATCGATAGAACATTTTTGAAAGAAATGTTCAAAGGTAACTTGTTGTCTACAACAGCTAAAATGGTAACCAAGGTAATATACTGTTTTTCTGATGTTTTGATATTGTTTTATTTATAACAGTAAACAGTATCATTATGAATAAACTTTTTATATATTATCATTTTTTTGATACTATTATAATATGATTTATAATATCTCGTTAGTGATAATATTATTTTGTGTATAGGTTTGTATCCGTTGACTTATGCTCTTGTAGATTCTGATAATTACGATAATTGGTTGTGGTTCTAGAAACATCTGCCCAGTATTGTTTAGTGTACTCAACAGCTTATATTTGTGCCTAAGGCATTCTCTACATCGAATCATTTTTTCTTTTACAACACCTTAAAGGAAATTTTAGGGATAAATTCAGCAGTGATGGCTTCTCAAACAGTTATAGAGAGCGTATGGTCTAGTTGTTCTGGGAATGTGCACATGTTGCAACAATTGTATTATTTAACCAGAAGTATGGAGACATTGAAACATGAGGGAGGGAGCTATTGTTCAAAGGTTTCTAGATGGGTTACCATTTGAAAAGTAGTTGAACGATCATAGTGTTGGATGTCGATATGGAGAGATGACATCAAATGTAGCTGAGTCTTTCAACGCATGGATAGTTGACTGTAGGAGTTTGTCCATAACCCGGATGGTTGACATGTTAAGGATAAAGCTGATGAACATGTTTGTTAGAAGAAAAATTGATACTGGTAATGTTATAATACTATTTTTTCTACTTTTATGATAATGTTTTTATTTTCTGTATGATATTGTTCTTATTGTTCTATGATACTGTTGTTTTCTGCTTTGTGATTTTGTTCTTTGTTTTATGATACTGTTCAATTATAATATATTAATTTTTTTTAGTTTTGAGTGATGCAAATGAGTGGACCGGGGTTGTCTCCCCGAAGATGATAGAAATGTTGCAAGATATGCATATGAATGTTGATCATAGAATATCAAGCAGTCTTCTAAACCCATTTTTGAAGTCTTTTCAGATCTATCGGTTTGTATAGATATCTGCAAAAGCACATGTTCTTATCTCAGTAGCAGCTAAATGAGTTTTTGTGTGTGCATGCAATCACTGCAATTAATAGGTCTGAAAAGCGCATTGATGAATTTGTTAGTTATTATTTTCATGTTGTAGGTCTCGAAAGTGCATTCATGAATTTGTTGGTTATTATTTTCATGTTGTAGCATTTTACAAGTCATATGAAGAAGCTATACATCCTATATCCACCTCAATAAGGTTGGAATTTGAAAATTCTGCCAAGTTTGACATTTTGCCTCCACCTACAAATAGACCACTTTGAAAATCTTAAAAGAGGCGAATTAGATCAATTGGCGAACCCGTGCAGATGATACGATGTGAAAGGTGTGGAAAGTTGAGTAATTACAATAAGAGAACTTGTAAGGAGTCATTAGCCTAAGAGCATGTTCCCGTGAAGGATATTATTGTTTCTTTTTTAATTTTTTTGATAGAGAGATATTGCTTTTTTTTAATATATATGAATACAAATGTGTTGTAATATTTTGTTGGTCGAATTAATAAAAGCAACATTTATTTCACAAAACAGTATCACAAAATATTTATCTTAGTAAAACAATATCTTATAAAGAACAGTATGTTGAAACACAATATCACAAATTATTATAATTCTTAGTATTTTTAGGAATCATTGGCCTAAGAACATGTTACCGTTAAGGACATTATTGTTTCTTTTTTAAATTATTTGATGAAGAGATATTATTTTTTTAATATATAAGAACATAATTGTGTAATAATAATTTGTTGGTCGAATTAATAAAAGTTGTTGACGTTGGAAAATGGTTTGTATTAACTCCAAGCCAACTTAAAGATAAGTGTTGAGGTCGGTTATGACCGTAATAAGTGGTAAATAGGTAAGTATATGTAGAAAGACTTGATTGTAAAATCTTTATAAGAGTGATTTTATTTAGTAGTTGAATGTCCGACTTCAAAACATTTATGTCTCCTATTTATAGGAAAATATGTAATGATTATCTCCATTTAATGCTAGGTTAGGCATTAAATGGCAAAGCTAGGCTAGGCATTAAATGACCAAGCTAGGCATTTAATGCTTACAAGACATTCTCTTTTGGGGTCTTTAATGCGAAGTGACGTCTGACAGATGAATAGGACAAGCCATGCCAATGACATGAGTATGACATCGGATATGATAAATCCAACTTGAGATGCATGCACGGACGAGGTCCAAACTGAATTGAAGACCAAGGTGGGCTCGAGCCAGGACTAGGAATGAGGTCCAAACTGAGAACTGTAAAGCTTCACTATAGGTCGGCCATACCATATTGGACTGTTGAGTAAAGTAGCATATGACGTGGCAGAACTAGATCGGAGGCCAACAATTGTCCCTCAAGACCTGTTTTGACCTTGGACAAATGAGGTTTTCAGATCTTATTACGATTCAGACACGTGCTCATCTGAGTTCTGCATCATTGATGTGATATTTCTGGCAACCCACCTCGTTGGTTGACACGTAGAACGAACTTAGTGGTGATGTCAGGCTTTTGCGTGGCTCGAGGACACGCTTTACTGGTGTCATCATTGCGGCATTGATGGTGTTGACTCTTTGTCTTCCTCGTCTATAAATAGGGAGGGTGAGGGTCATTTGGAACTCTTACCTTAAACGCTTCCTCCTTTTCTGAGTTTCTTTTGTCCGAGCTGAGTGTCAGAGCGATAGGATTCTTCCGATTTAAAAGTCACTGCGGTTGTTGGATTCGACCTAGGGCTCAGAACGGTCAGTACCCACTCTTTCTTCTTTCACGCTATTCCTTGTCTTTCTTTGTTTCTCTGAGCTCATTTGCTAGGATGTCTAGTGAGGTCGGTAGTGATAGCGGGAGAGAAGCCATGTCCTGGGGTAGGGGTCAGGAAGAAGAAGAAACTAGCTTGGGTAGGATGGCAGAGGGAATAAACGAGGATGAGGTTCTCAGTCCAGCTCTGCTGACTGCTGTTCCTCCTCCAACTAGGTCGTTTCCACAGGCCGGGACGAATGGTGAAGGAAAAGTTGGGCCTGGGACTTTAGGTCGGAGGGAGACGGAGGTTGAATATGGTGTGAGGACCGCTGCTCCGATCTGAAATGCGATTTTTCCTTCCAAGTGAATGAGAAACAACTTTGAGGCGGCTTAGGACTTATAGAATCCCGGATGAGATAGAGTTCTTCGTCCTCGATCCTGAAGACCGAGCTGATGATCTACAGTTGGGTTATGTGGCCTTGAACTAGGCTATCTTGGTCGCCGGACTCAAACTTCCTTCCTAGAATAATCGTGAAAGTTCTTGCTTGCGAGTGGGGATAGCTCCAACCCGGCTATGTCCCAACGTTGGAGGATTATGATAGGTTTTCTTATCCTCTGGACAAGCTCGACTTCTCTCATCCTTCAGTTAGGAAATTTAACAGTATGTACTTTTTTAAGTCGGATGGGAAGAGGTCAAGCTGGTGGTACACGTCGGTGAAGGTGAAGACAGGGGGTAGTGTCATCATCCAGACCCCGAACTCAATTAAAAATTGGAAAAAGTTATGGTTCTTCGTCCGAGGTCCCTGGCAATTCTTCGTGAATGATGCTAGGCCAGACGTGAACATTCCAGTTCGTTACCACGAACTAAGTAAGAGTATTTCTTTATTTGTTTAGTTCGGTTAACTTCATCTCGTGCTGAACTGTTTTGTTTACCTCGCTTTCCAGGGTATATTTCTTAAGACCCAACACAAGAATCTTCAGATAGAGCTCGGAGGGCCAGAGACATCAGTGAGGATCTCCGATCTAGCAGTGCCCTGATAACTGAGAAGAACTTGGTATCAGCTCGCCTCTCTCTATCCAGTTCAGATCGTCCACAAACCAGTGAGTTATTCTAAACTTGTTACTTGTGATTTCTTTTCATGCCAATTTGTTCAGTTCTGACTTTGATTGTTTAGGTCAATCCGGCGAAAGGATGAAGGATATATCAGCCCTCCTCAAGAAGAAAAGTCAAGTTGGAAAGGACAAGAGAAAAACTCCAGTTGACGATCAAGTACCTCATGCCGACCTCGTCCACAGCCAGAGCCCGTTCTCCAAAGCGTTCCAAGCCCAACTCGAAGCGTCGAGGAGATAACCTCCTTCCTAAAGTGTCCCAAGACCTCCTCCACCACTTTCACCCATATATTTGCTCGACTCGAGGATGATAACATGAGGCTTTCACGGTCTCTTCCCAGCTTCGTGACTTCTTTAGGTCGAGGGATATTGTCCATCTTCTCATCCCAGGGCTATAACGGGAAAGAGCTGGACTCGGCCAATCTTCCGGAGATGGGGACCGTGCCATTATCGTGGCATCGGTCAATTCTCTAGGACCATTCACTTACTTGAGATAGAGAAGATGGAGAGAATGTTGACTGATGTCCAAGTTATGATGGAGAAGGGAAGAAGGTTCTGGCCGAACTGACTGAGAAAAAGAATCTCAGGGCAACCTCCGAAGACGTCCTCATGAGACGGAAGGAGGAGCTTAAGGAGAAGGAGGCCGAGTTGAAGGCGTTGGCGGTGGAGCTGGAGGCGGAGATGAGGAGTAAAGTTGAACTGGGGAGGGGCTGGAGGCTGAGAGGAAAAGCCGGGCTGGGCTGAGGGCTGTCTTGGATAAGGTTATTGACCGGGATGAGGCAGTGGTCGACTTCAAGTCCTCCGACGCCTACTTGGCTAACCAAGAGAATGTCTACTTCTTGACGATGGATGAGCTGATTGAGATGGCGGCTGAGAAGCCCCCGGACTGGGACGTTCAGTTCCTTAAGGAATAGCATGTCGAGCTGAAAAAAATTCTACACTCAATCTTCTATCGCCTGAAGAGGTGGATCAATCTAGCGTTGAAGACTGAATTCTTCCTTGTAATGTTTTTTGTCATACTATACTTAATTTTAACTGTACTGAACTGAAGTATCAATGAAAATATGTCGTTCTGTTAACTTGTGTTCATATTTTGTTTTTGTTGTTTTACTGCTGACTTCGGACTTTTGACTCCTGATTTTTTATATGACTTTTGACTTTGAATTTCTAACTTTGAAGACTTGCTTTGGCTTTCTACTTCGAAGTCGGACTTTTGATTTTAAAGATTTAACTTTGGAGATCTAACCTCTGATTCTAACGTTTGTCCTTGGTCCGTGGGCGAGTTAAAACTGAGGATATTAGCATCTTCGTATTGAGGTCCAGACCAAGGATGAGGTCCAACTTGGGATACATGTTGGTTTAGATGTATGTATGCTCTCTAAGTTTATAGCTCGACCTCGCTTGTGAATTGTTAGGTTGGTAAACAAGACGAACTAAAAGTTGTTTCACCGCAAATGTGGAAATGTAGTTCGGTCACTTGGACGAACTATATTCTTTGGAAATACTATGTCATTGGGATGAAGGACTTTTAGTTTTGGCGTTGGTGACGTAGCACTTATGCCATCCAACGCGGGTCCCAGCCTTGTGGGACCTATGTGTCAAAAAGATTGTGACCTTGATCACCCCTTGTTAGCTTGGACTATGTCTAGACTTGTGGTTTTCAATGTAAGTCCTTATCTCACAAAACGTCCTTCATTTCATAGATGCGAGAAATTTTTACAAAGTGGTAGCCATGGCTTCTCTTAACAAAAGTAGCTCATGCCCATGGGCCTTTGTGGATAAGTTTTATTGGTAGTACTTCTTGAGGTGTTCAGCATTCCACGGGTGTGCAAGTGATAGACCTTCTGTATTCTGGAGCTCGTAAGCTCCGTTTTTTAGGACTGTGACGATCTTGTAAGGTCCTTCCCAGTTTGGAGCAAGTGTCCTTGCTTGGCTCTCTTTTGTTGCCAAGAAAACCTTTCTCAAGACTAAATCCCCAGCTTTGAATTTATGCTCTTTAACTTTGCTGTTGTAATACTTTGCACTTTTCTACTTGTAAATTGCATTTTTTAATTCTGCCCCCACCTCTTTTTCTCTAGTAGGTCGAGCTCGGCTCTCATGGCATTGTTGTTGTAATTTTCATCAAAAGTCCGAACTCTAAATGATGGGAGTTCGAGCTCTATCGGGATGATGGCTTCGGTTCCAAAGGCTAGTGAGAATGGCATTTCTCATGTGCCGGACCGACATGTTTTGCGATATGACCATAGTACGCTTGGGAGCTCTTCTACCCAAGATCATTTTAGTTCATCCAAGCGCGTCTTCAAGGTGTGCTTGATGATTTTGTTAATGGCCTCGACTTGTCCGTTGGCCTGGGGGTGATTTGGAGTGGAGAAGTGCTTCCTAATATTTAGTTCTTCGCATAATGATCTCAATTTAGAATTGTCGAATTGCTTGCCATTGTCCGTAATGATTTAGTAGGGGACTCCAAACCTACAGACGATCGATTTCCATATGAAATCAGTGGTTTTCTGTTCTGTTATCTTGGCCAGCGGTTCTCCTTCTGCCTATTTAGTAAAGTAGTCTACATCGACTATGGCGTATTTAGTTCTACCTTTTCCTGTTGGCATGGGTCCGATTAGGTCAATCTTCCACTTTGAGAATGGCCACGAGCTTAGGATTGAGGTCAGCCATTCCGGATGAGCTCTAATGGTGGGACCAAACCTCTGGCATTTGTTGCATTTTCTGGCGAATTTGATGGAGTCCTTTCTTCAGTGATGGCCAGAAATACCCCTGCCTCAAGATTTTGTGTGCTAGTGACTGTCCCCCAGTGTGGTTGCCACACACTCCTTCGTGAACTTCACTGAGGGCGTACTTGGCTTCGTTTTCCTTCAAACAACCTTAGTAGAGAGAGCGAGAAACCTTTCTTAAATAGGACGTTGTCGATGATTGTATATCTAGTTGCTCTGATCCTTAATTTTCTTGCTTCTATGCTATATGGGGGCACCTTACCATCCCTTAGAAATTGGATGATCTTGTCCGTCCAACTAGAGTTCAGCTCATCCATGGTGAGGATGTGCTCAGGCTGACTGATTGCAGCACTGCTGATTCTTCCATAGGGATGTTCTCCAGTTCTTCTATCCCTCGCTAGTAGCGAGTCATGCTAGAGCGTCGGCAAGGCTGTTTTGAGTTCTTGGGATCTATCTAACCTCAACGGTGTTGAATGACTTGAGTTCTTGCTCCACTATTTGTGAGTAAGACGCCATCCTCTCGTCCTTAGTTTGGTAGGACTTGTTGATTTGATTAACCACTAGCTGGGAGTCACTGTAAACGAGTAGTTTGAGTGCACCCATTCCTTTTGTGAATCTCAAACCAGCGATTAGGGCCTCGTATTCAGCCATGTTGTTAGAAGCAAGGAAGTCGAATCCTAGAGATTGACAGAGATGTTCCAGATCCGAGCTCATCAGCACAACTCCAACCCCGACGCGCATTTCGTTAATGATCCATCTACAAAGAGAGTCCAACATTCTTCTTGTTTGATACGGCTCAAGGCTGACCGAACTCGACAACGAAATCTGCTAGAGCTTGAAATTTAATCGAAGTCTGGGGTCTGAAGTGGATCTCAAATTGCCGAGCTCTACTGCCCATTTCACAAGTTTTCTAGAAGTGTCTGGTTTTTGTAGGACTTGCCTCAGAGGGTAGTTTGATAGAACTTCTATTGGATGTTGCAAGAAGTATGGTCTGAGTTTTCTTGTAGACATGACGAGGGCATATGCCAATTTTTTCATTGGGTTGTACCTGTGTTCGACATCATGTAGTGCACAGGTCGATGTAGTACACGGTGTTGATTTCCTCGTCGACCTAATTAGGACAGAGCTGATAAAGTGTTTTGAGACCGTCTGGTAGAGGGTTAGGACTTTCTCAATCAGTGGTTTTGACAACAACGGGGGTTGTGCTAGTTGTTTTTTCAGTCCTTCAAAGGCTAGCTGGCATGCCTCACTCCACTTGAACTCCTTGCCACATCGCAGAGCGTCGAAAAAGGGATTTGCACTTGTCGATTGATTTTGAAACAAAACGACTAAGTTCCACTATTCGCCCAGTTAGGCTTTGTACTTCTTTGATTTTGGTAGGAGGTCTCATTTTTTGGAGAACTCTAATTTTCTCCGGATTGGCCTCAATACCCCTCTAGTGAACCACGTAGCCCAAGAATTTTCCTGACCCCACACCAAAAGAACATTTGGTAGGATTGAGCTTCATCTTATACCTTCTCAGTATGGATAACATCTCAGCAAGGTGTTGGATGTGATCTGTTGCCTTGGTGCTTTTGACAAGCATATCGTCAACGTATACCTTCATAGTTTTTCCAATGAGTTTGAAAAATATTGAGTTGACTAGCCGTTGATAAGTTGCTTCAACATTCTTCAGTCCGAAATGTTTAACTCGATAGCAGTACAAACATCGATTAGTAATGAAAGAGGTATTCTATTGATCACTTTCGTGCATTGCTATTTGGTTGTATCCGGAGTATGTGTCCATAAAGCTCAAAAGTTCGTGCCCAGCTGTGGCATCTACCATTTGGTCTATTCGGAGGAGTGAAAAGCTGTCCTTAGGGCATAATTTGTTCAGGTCGGTGAAATCAATGCATACTCTCCAAGTTCCGTTGCTCTTTTTCACCAGGACGGGATTGGCCACCCATTGGGGGTAAAGCGATTCTCTAATGAAGCCGCACTTGAGTAGCTTGTCGACTTCTTTGGCTAGGGCTTCATACATCTTTGGATTAAGAGGACGTCGGCGCTGCTGCCTTGGTTTGACGTCCAGGCTGGTGTTCAACCTGTGGCATGAGATTTTGGGATCTATTCCCTCCATGTCTGTGTGTTCCCATGCGAAGACATCAATGTTGTCTTTCAGGAAGGTCGTGAGTTGAGATTTCATTGATTCATTGAGCTCTTTTCTGATGCGGAGGACTTTCTCAGGATGGTTGAGGTCGACCTCAATTAATTCTAACTTTTCTACTGGCTCGACCTTCTACTCGCGTAAGTCGGACACAGGGTCGAGGGCGTCCCGTGTCTTCCATCGGGCCTCTCTCCGTTCATCCATGTCTAACCTACTTGCTGAAAGTTCAGGGCTCGCACGAGCATGTCTACTCCTACTCGGGAGAGGTGATGTTGCGACTTCGGCTACCATCTATTTCTCCAGTCATATCCCTACTCCATGGGCGGTGGAGAATTTGATAACATAGTGGTAAATAGATGCGACTGCTTTGAGTTCATGCAGTATTGGTCATCCCAGAATGGCATTGTAATTAGACAGGAGGTCTACAATTACAAAATCTGCAATGATTCTCCTATGGCATGGAGGTAGTCCGAGCTCGACTACGAGGGCGATCTGTCCTTTCGAATTCACGTAGTCTCCCGTGAACCCCTTGAGAGACTTTGGGAAAGGCCTAACATGTCGAGTGTCAATCTCCATTTGTTCGAACATTCTCAGGTATAGAACATTTACAGAGCTCCCGTCGCCTACCAGTGTCCAATGAATATCGATTCTGGAGACTGGCATAGTAATGACGAGTGTATCCGAATGTGGTTACAATACGTGGGACGCATATTCTTCAGAGAAAGAGAACTTCTCCGCATCTGGATTAGTTATGGCACCCGACAACACCTGGTAGCTGGTATGAGCTTCTCTAGAGGGCTTGCGGCGCTGCCTCCTTGACCCTTCCAGGTATTGACTTCCTCCAACTATCATGTAAATTTCGCCTCGTCCCTGTTGAGGTGGTAGTGGCAGTTCAGCCCGATCTTGTAGTTGGGGGGGCTCACCTCCTCCAGAGGGTTGTGCTAAGAACTCTTTTAGGTGACCTCGCCTTAATGAGGCTTTCTATTTCTCCTTTCAAGTCTCGACAATCGTCGGTGTCGTGTCCAATGGACCAATGATATCTGCAGTACTTCCTCTGGTTTAGCTCGAACGAGTTCGTCCTCATAGGAGCAGCTTTTTTGAGGATGTCATTGCCTTTGGTTTTCATCAGGACATTATCAAGCGAGGTGTTCAAGATATGGTATCCCTAGAACCTTTGCAGAGTTGGTCTTGTCCGGACAGGTCTTTGAAATTCTAGTGCTTTCTTAGGACTTTCTTTCTTTTCGATTTGAGGTCTTTTCTTTACTCTTAACATTGTCTTCCGGGATCTGTCATTCTTCTAGTCAGAGGTGGTGGCTTTCACCGATGTGCTTTTCAGCTCTAGCTAAGAATTCTTGGTATGTTGCTAGTCCATCCTCGTGAACAGACCACCAAAATCAAGTTTTGGTTCGTAATCCTGATAAGACTGCCATCAGAGTGGGGTCGTCGTCGAAATTTTGTCCACCTCTACTATCCTCTTGCTAAATCGATCCATGTAGGACCTCAAAGATTTAGTTCGACCTTGTTTGATGCTAACAAGGCGCTCTTTTGGAGTAGATCGAGTTCTTGCTCCCATGAATGTGGAGACGAACTGAGCTGATAGGTCATTCCAACTCCGAATAGAGCGTTGTGGTAATTTTTTGAACCATATCATTGCTCTGTTTCTGAAGGTCAGAGGAAAAGCTCTGCACATAATTGCGTCGCTGGCTCCTTGGAGTTCCATCCAGGAGGTGTATTTGTCGAGATGAGCAACGGGATCGTTACCGTCCTCATAGCTAGTTAGTTGTGGCATTTTTAGCTTTTCTGGTAGAGGCTTTGGTAAGATATCTTCCGTAAATGGAGAGTGTCTGTCCGTAGTATATTCCTCCGGGGTATTCTTTTGCCTCTCCTCTAGTTCGGCCAGACATTGCTTCATCAGTTCAAGCTCATCCAGAGTGTTTTGTACACTCGATGTCGCCATAGATGGAGCTCCTTCCTTTCTTTGCACTTTCATTCTCGTGGGGATTTGAGAAGGTTGACTAGACGGTCGGCGGCGTGGCGGCCGACCGCTTGGTAGCTTTCCTAGGAGGACTGGGGCGTATGCTTTTTCCTCCCTTGCTTTCTGATGAACTTTTACCACCAAAATCTAGTCTTCTTTTCACACGACGATCCTCGAATTTATCACGTACTGGTGACTCAGCTTCTGAGTCTGAAATTTGTCTAGTGGTAGCTTGATTCTTCTCGAGCCGTTCAATAGCATGAGTTAGGTATTCAAGTTTTTGTAGAACTGTATCTCTTTCGGATGCACGCGTTTGAGCTGAAGATTCTCCTTGTTGTCTACGATGGAAGACTTGGAGAAAGTCAACATGTTGGCTTTCAGTTCTTCCATGGCTACGAATCCTTAAGTCATGACTGCGGCTTATGTTTGAAGGCATTTTTATATGTTGAAGTGTTTAGGTATGATGATTAGGTGAGTTTGTGGAATATGGAGAGCCTTTTTAGGGGGGGCCTCATTCTAGCGCCAAACTGTTGATTTTGGAAAATGGTTTGTATTAACTCCAAGCTAACTTAAAGATAAGTGTTTAGGTCGGTTATGATCGTAATAAGTGGTAGATAGGTAAGTATATGTATGAAGACCTGATTGTAAAATCTTGTAAAAGTGCTTTTATTCAGTAGTTGAATGTCCGACCTCAAGGACATTTATGTCTCCTATTTATAGGAAAATATATAATGATTACCTTCATTTAATGCTAGGCTAGGTATTAAATGGCCAAGCTAGGCTATGCATTAAATGGCCAAGCTAGGCATTTAATACTTACAAGACATTCTATTTTTGGGTCATTTAATGCGAAGTGACGTTTGACAGATGAATAGGACAAGCCATGCCGATAACATGAGTATGACGTCGGATATGATAAATCTGACCTGGAGATGCACGGACGAGGTCTGAACTGAATTGAAGACCAAGGTGGGCTAGGAGCGGAATGAGGTTCGAACTGAGAACTGTAAAGCTTCACTATAGGTCGGCCATATCATATTGGACTATTGAGTAAAGTAGTATTTGACGTGACAGAACTAGATCGGAGGCCAACAAAAGCAACACTTATTTCACAAAATAGTATCACAAAATATTTATCTTAGTAAAACGATATCACAAAACAGTATCACAAGTAGTATTTTATTAAGAACAGTATGTTGCAATATAATATTACAAATTACTATAATCTTTGGTGTTTTTAAGATACTGTTTTCATTTAAGATACTATTGTTCTATCATATTCAACATTATATATTTGAACTGTAACATTTTAAATGTCATTCAAACTTACAACTACATAATTGCAACTAAAACATGCATTCAATATCAAACAAAACTACAAATATATTATACAGTATCAAACCAAATTTACCACTAGAAAATCTATTCGTCAAGAAATGCATCCATCTAAAATATATCCATTCATCTACAACGAAATCCCTAATTAAGTGAAAAACTATATTTGTTTTATATTGTCTCACTTCCTTCATTGTTGTGGTTTCTTCCCGCTCTTCATTCTTTGCTAATATCTCCATCACATGGCAAACATGTATTCCACAATCAACAATGCGAAATAAAATTTAGAAATATATAGTAAACGTCGGTGTGTATAGTTATTTAAAATAACATAAAATAAATAGGAAATTTGAAGGAATAGTCGCTTTTTACGCCCCAATGTATTATTGTAGACATTTCTCGTAGTAAATCAATGGATAATTGAATTCTTCTTCATTGTACTCAACAGTATTTGTAACGGGAGATTTCATAAACAGGTCATTTTGTTTACTCTAAACATATTCCTTTGATACATAATTGGGAAAAAAAAACCACAATATAAAATCTTAGATTTTCATTTTAAAACTTATTCTAGAAACAGTATATAGTACCGTAACAAATCATTATCTTATCGGTATCATAGCATCCTCAATATTTTTTTTTTGAGGTCCCGGCTCTCGAAAAATTGCTGTTGTATTGTATTCATTGGCTTGCCTCCAAGTTGAATATGAGCAGCGTCCAATGGTTTAGAACTACGTCAAATCCTCTATCCATTTGAGTCCATCATGAACAACAAAAGTTGAGGTTGCCCAGTATTATAGAGATGCTCCAACACTTACGTTGATTCTTTGTGTCCTTGGAATTCAAATATCAGCATTTGTGACGTATAGCTGCAGTATTCAAGTATAATGTTAAGATAAGAAACTATTTTGTTTTAAAACTAAGTTTGTAATTGAAATATTTATGTTGAAATTAAACAACTCACCCAGCATAAAGAATCAAAAATGAAAATCTTGTATTGAAAGTACTTTCTACAACCGGGTGATTAGCTTTCAGGATTTCTCCGTATGTGTCAATTACCTGCAAATAAAGTATCATAGTTATGTTTTGTATAAATTTATAATTTGAGAATACAGTTTTACTTTTACAATATTACATTGTTCGATATTGTATCGTCACTAAAAATATCAAACAAATCATCCAATGTCACAAAGCAATGTAAATTGTCACTCTGCAATATAAAAAAGTATTAAACAATGAAACAGTATCACAATATCAAAAGTAAAACAGTATCATGAAAATAGCTTTACTATCAAAACATCAACTATTAGTATACGGAAGAGACTTAATATGGGTTTTGGCTTTTCCAGAACTTTACAATCTTTTTCCTATCAGCCGCACTAAACTGTTTTGTTGTCAACCATTTTGCATTGATATTGGTTGGTACTTTTCTCTTTCCTCATCGAAAGATCGGAGAGGTCTTCAATGTTGATGATGGAATCTTGTCCTCTTCTTCTTGCAACTGAGATTTACCCTTTTACCCTTTGGCGACCTTTTTTTCAGAGCGGAGTGGTGAAATTGTCGTCCTTCTTTCTTTTTCTCTCTTTTTTTTTTTAATCTTATTCTTTTCACCATTGAAGTTTGCTTCACTACATCCTTTGTTTTTTGAACCTTTTCCTCATTCAACGATTGAGTGACTTCATGTATCACCTTATCAATCAGTTCATTTACAAGTGATGTATTCTCCTTTTCCAATAAAGTGTTATCCCTTACAAGAGAATCTAAAGTTTCTTGTATCTTTTTAAGTTCTTCAATAGTCTTATGCTTTTCCTTCAAAAACGTTGCGTGTAAAGTTATTTCCTTTTGTAATTCATATTCTATATCACTTATCCTTGTACTCATCTCCTTGAGTTCATCTATATTCTTTTTATTTTGCAAAGTATCAAAAGTACTTATTATCAGTATCAAAAGTAGTAAAATCACATTATTATCAATATCTTAATTAAACATTATCAAAATAAAATAGTATCATAGATTCAAACAATATAAAAAATAAAACAATACATAGATAAAATAATATCAGTATCATAATAAAACAGTATCATAATAAAATAGTATCAGTATTATAACAAAATAATATCAAAAAGCACATTACCATCAGTATTAGAAGTATCAAAACTATATTATTATCAGTATCTTAATTAAATAGTGTCATATATAATAGTTTCTCAATCAAACAATATCATAGGTAAAACAGTATCACATCAGTATAACACAAAATTTAGTATCATATATAACATTATCTTATGTTGTTGTATTATATATACTAGTACATTTCATTTTAATAGATGCTTTCATCCAATGCAGCTTGTAAGATACGTTCATTTTCTAAAGAGGCTCGTAATTCATCATGGAGTCTGGATGAACTATTTTTGACTTTCTTAGATGATGAATCCTTGATTGCAACTTCTGATCAAATGACTCAGGAGCAAGTGTAACCAATTGTTATCCTCCTCTTCAATATTTTTAAAACTGTATATCCTTCTTCATTGACCCTGCCATCTTTTTTATTTTCTTTTGATTCCGTTTTTTTATCATCCTCATCATCATCATCATCATCACTTTCTTCATTTTCGTTGTTTTTTCTTGAATCATGCTCCTCTTTTTTATCATCATCACTCTCTTCCTTTTCACTCTCTTTTGTTTCCTTCTGAACTTCATCTTCATCAGATTTTTCATTTGTGTGATCTTCAACTTCATCAACCTACAATGACATAATATTTGTATAATATATTGGATATTTGTATGTTGTATTGTATCTTATATCTTGTATATCTCGTGGATTGAATGAGTATTCCTTTTTATAGTTCGTAAAAGTTTGTAGTTTTTTTTAGACTGGTGTCGATCTCCCCATTTGACGCATTTTGGTTCTGCATTCTTCTTCAAAGCTTTGCAGACTTTGTTTTTTTCAACAACCAATACTGGATTTTCATAAACAAAAAATTCTTAGTATAAATATCATAGTTAATGGAAAACAGTATCACAAATAAAATAGTATCAACAAAACAATATACAAAAATCAAATAGCTTACTGGTAAAACCATCACACAGCATGTGACGTCTGTTGGGTCTTAATTTTTAAATAAGGAAGAAATTGGGTATTCGAAAATGTACTTCGACCAATTGTAGTTCTTGATCTCGTCGACATCTTCAACATATCTAATATATCCACAACTCAAATTCATAGATTTATTTAATCTACTATAGCTTTTGAAACTTCAGTGGAAGAAATCTGACCTAAGGCTGGCTTTTGTTTTTCATCCGCAATTTGGTTTTCATCATCGATGATGCCAAATATACCTTTTACATCATCCTCATTGAACTTGAAATGAGATTTGTTTATCAAAAAAATCCTTTTTTTGACTTGTCAATCACTCGATGATATTGTAGAGATCCATATCACTCTAACGATAGCAATATCTATCAATCTTGTAATCCAATATCAATTTGACAAGATTCCAAAATGGCAATTTCTTCAATCCAATTCTTTGTGCTTTTGTTGACGATATTCCTTTCACCTCCCTAATCACCGTTTTGAGGTTAGACTAATACTGTAGGTGAACTTTCTTCTCCACTGCTATTTTTCTTCGTATAAAAACAACCTTCTTTTTTCTATTGTTTTTGTATCCAATGGTTTTTTTGTTTTGCTACATCATAAACAACAACAGTATCAGAAGTATTAAAACACATTATTATCAGTATCATATAAGACAATATCATATAAAAATATATCAGTATGATAGATAAAACAGTATCAACGATAAAAACAGTATCACTAAATAAAAGCATGGTATAAGTATGCCATTTGCACATAGATTGAAACATTATCATAGATAAATTTAAGTACAAGATGTTTTCAATAGTTGAAGTAATGATATTGTTTTTAAAATGCTCAATTAGTAGTACATGATCATTGATACTGTCAGTATTATAGATAAAAACATGGTATAAGTATATCACAAAAAATTATCTAAATAAAACAGTATCATAAAACTAAATACAAAATTTTTTAATGAAGTAATGATACTGTTCTAAAAATACTCTATTAGTAGTACAAGATCATTGATACTTTTTGTATTCAATAACAGTATCATAGATTGAAATATTATCATAATAAAACAGTATCAAAGATAAAAGTATGATATAATTATATAATATTATATTATTTAAATAAAACAGTATTATAGATAAAAGTGACTTAAGATATCAAAATATTAAAAACAAATATCATAAATAAAATGTATCTTAATATTTTAATATCATTAGAAACAAAGAAAGCATTACACACACTCAACATATAAAAGTCCAATCTAATAAAACAACAGTATCATAGATTGAAACAGTATCAAGCATTTCAAAGCCATATATAACATGTTCTGACAGATAACCCTAACTCACAGCAACTACATTATAAAAAACAAGTCGAATCAGTTAATCTAAACTCCAATCATTAACAACATTGCATGTTTCAATTAAAATAGTATCTCAACATTCTCATGGTTATTTTTAATCGAAATGGTCACTTTAAACAAAAAAAAAAGTACATTTGCCATTGAAATAGCAGCCTTCAAATTGTTTGTATACGGTTTCGGTGAGAAGAATCAAACACAAGAAGAAGATAAAGATTACTAAAAATAAATGGAGGGTTTTCTAAATAGGTAGTAAGATTAATTAGTGGGTCTTTTCGTGTTTGAATGAGCAATTTTTGCAATTGTACGAGCATATTGGTTTTTTAAATATAAAGTATGAATTTAATTGAATTAAATTTGGATCATATGACTTCAAAGCCACTACGCCATTACTCAGTGACATGCCCAAAATTTCCCCCCAGAAAAATACGATTAAAATAAGTGATAATTTTGCCACATACTTAATTTTATATTAAATTTCATAATTTCTTTTCAACATTTTAAATTTTAAATGTAACAAACACATTTACTATAAAAAATATAACAAACATAACAAATCTAACAAGTGTTATAAAAATAAAAACAGTATTTTTAGAATAAAAAAGTTGAAACTATCTTTAAAGTAGGTGATAATATCACCATATAACACAAAATATAAAATAATTTAAAAAATACTATTTAACTTTTTTTTTTGAAAAATAACCACAATAAATAAAATATTTTTTAATATACTGTCAAACTTTTTATATTATAAAATACTATTTTTAATTTTTATAATATTTTTGTTATATTTGTTACATTTTTATTTTAGTTACGATAAATGTGCTACATTTATTATTAACAAACATAAAAAATGTAACAATAAGTGTTACAAAAATTAAAAATAGTATTTTTATAATATAAAAAGTTTGACAGTATTTTAAAAAATATTAGAAAATTGTCTAAAAGTAACTTGCAAGTGACTTATTTCAAATTAGGTTAAAACAAATTTCAAAATTGTCAATAAGTTATACTCTTCATCAAATTTTCATATTCATCCCAAAATTATCACTGTGATCCATATTTCCCACACACCGCCTCAGCCACCACTACTCCAACCACCACCACCGCCACCGCCGCCGCCGCCGAGTCAATAAACATTCTGAGATCTTATTCAGATTTGAATGATTTGAATCCATCATATTAGATTTTGGCTCGGCACCAAAACTTTTTTTATTGGTGATGAACTGAACTTGGAGGCTACAGAAATCGTTGGAGACATAAAATTCTTTGAATGCTTTCTTGTATTCGTATTTGGCTGGCTAGTTAGCAATTTGATTCTTGTTATGTGTTGATGTATTCCCATTGTCAACTTCTATGTACCAAGGTGCTACAATTGCTTTAGTTTTCAATAGTTTAACTGTGGATACCTAGTAATGTAGGTTGTTGAGAAAGTTGCAAAAAGAAAATTGGATTCTGGTTTTGCTATTGTCCGACCTCCAAGACATCATGCAAAATCTAGTAATAAGCTGGAACTTAGTCGATTTCTTGTTAAGTGCAATAATCTATAGATCAAATATTGAACTGGAGTTGTTTCAGTGCTGGAGTGTCTATATGGATTATTTGTTTGATAAATTTCTATAAGGGATGATATTGTATTATAGTAAATATTATTTTAATAAAACAGTATCATAGAATATAGTATCATTATATTAATTGTGGTAATGATTTACAGTTTGATATTATATTATAGAAAAGTTTGATATTGTATTATAAAATAGCAGCTTGATACAGTATTAAGTTGGCCATTAGATTATTTTTTATGTTGTTAATTAGTCATGTGTGTTGTTTAATACTGTATTATACAAAATAGTATCACAACAGAAATGGGCACAAAATTCGCATACGTGCTCAGAATTTTATTATAATATGTTTTAGAAATGGTCTCGACAAGATCGGTTTGACTTTCGCTTTGCTTGCATACAATGGATTTTATTCGATTTTATCAGTTGTCTATTTAGTTTAAAATGGTAATCTTTAATTTTTCTTGTTAAAATAGTATCATACATCTTTTAAAACAGTATCACAGATAACATGCGAAGTTGGTTTATCATAATCGTTGTTCGAAGAAATCTTCTTAGAGTTGTGATGTGCTCTGGTCGCAGGTGGTTGCACATATTGAGGAGGCACCACCATTTTTCCATCTTGCACTATGGACTGCACTCTAATCGGATTGCCCTCCACTTCCATTCATAGTTGTTTTTTCTCAATTAGTTATTAAGCTCTAATAGAACATAAAACAAAATGGGCATTCAATGAAATATTATACACGTGATTTTGGGTATGGATTAATCAATCAATTAAAAGAACAACAAAAAAATTAACACAATCCTGATGATTAAATCAAATCAACTACACAAAATAAGCTACTTTTAAGCTTAAACAAATATACTTAGAAATGAATTGAAATGAAACAAAATGCAGAAATTATAAATGTTCCTTACAGCACAATGAAACGCAAAAATTTACAAAGACCCAATAAAATTTCATGAATCTAGCCAGTTATAAAGTTTGATATATTAATATCATACATGATAATGACAATATCTTAGTAAAATAGTAACATAGATTGAAACATTATCTTAATAAAATAAAATCAAAGATAAAAGTATGGTATAAGTTCACCAATGTATATTATCTAAATAAAAACAGTATCATGGATTAAACAGTATCATGGATTAAATAGTATCAAAGTATACTAATGCACATTACCTAAATAAAACAGTATCATGGATTAAAACAATATCATAGACAAAAATAAGAGATTGAAACATTGTCATAATTAAACAATATCAAAGATAAAGCTAAGAAATTGAAATAGTATCATAGGTTGAAACTTTGTCATAATATTTCACTATCATTAGAAACAATAAAAAAATTTCAAATAAATAGAAATAGTATCATAGATCGAAAGAGTATCAAGCATTTTATATTATATTCTTAGACAACCTTGTCATAATTAAACAGTATTAAAGATAAAACTAAGATATTAAAACAGTATCATAGGTTGAAACTTTGTCATAATATTTTAGTATCATTAGAAATAAGAAAAAAAATTCGGCAAATAGAAATAGTATCATAGATTGAAAGAGTATCGAACATTTTACAATCATAGGTTGAAACATTATCATAATAAATCAATATCAAAGATAAAAGTATGGTGTAATTGTACCATATCACATTAGCTATATAAAACAGTATCATAGACAAAACATTATCACAATAAAACAGTATCACGACAAAATAGTATCACAATTAGTATTTTTTTATAATTAATGATATGTTGGTCTTTTAGTTCTAAAATGTGATTTTAATTGAATTAAATTTTGACCATATGATTATATAGCTCATAAGTTCTAAAACAATGTCGATCTTTGAATTTATCCAAAAATATTTTATGTATTGTGGTTATTTGAGAAAAAAACCCTTAAGTAGAATTGAATGAGCCCAACATATATTGGATCACGGGGACCCAGATCCTGATCCATTTCCGGCCCAACAGATTTGAATCACACAACGAGGCACACACACGTGCGAAATTTCAAAACAAGGCTAGGGTTTTAAGAGGTCGGCGATCCGGGCAGCCCGGGCAATACTGCCCGATGGATTTTGTTCACTATTAAGCTACCCACTGAAGTCCTCTCCTCCCGCTTATTCTCTCCATTCGAAATCAGTCTTTCTTCTCTCACACACATTCACACACCAGATATATACACAGATTTCTGTATCTATTTATGTAAAACAAATAGATAAGAAGAAATCGGTACTCAGTCGAAGAATTCGTATTGGAATTCCCTTCAAGAAGCAGTTTGAGAAAGAGAGGAGAGGGAAAAAAAACCCTAGCTATAGGAATTGGAATCGAAGTTATTTTGATTTTGCGGCTTTAATTTGAGGTATATTTTCTGTCTATTTCGTGGTTTTGTCTCAGATCTATGGCGTTTTTTAGTTTTATTAAATTAAATTTGAATTTGTTGTTTTGGTGTCTAGGGTTTAATACATAAGTGCTTTTCATTAGAAATTAATTAGGCTTTTTCTCGGTACTTTGGTTTCTATGCTTGAGCGAATATATATTCTGTAGTTTTCTCAATTCTGTTTTAGGATAATTTTCTCGTTTATACTTTTTGAAGATAAAGTTTAATAGCTAGAGCTCTGCTTATGCTTAGCTACAGTTCTTGTGTTTGGTTATAGGGCAATTGGGACTCTATGATATTCATTTGGCGATTTATTCAATTGGGATCCAGATACTTGTTTCAAGTAGACATCCTTAATGCTTTTTTGTAGTATTTATTTCTGCTGTAGGGAAAATGGCTCTGGAGATCACCCAGTATCTATTGGCTGCTCAATCACCAGATGCAAAAATTCGAACAGAGGCAGAGAGTGCTCTTGGTCAGTTCAGGGACCAAAATTTACCGGGATTTCTTTTGTCGTTATCTTTTGAGCTCTCGAACGATGGCAAACCAACCGAGTCTCGTAGACTTGCTGGTATTGTCCTTAAGAACTCATTGGATGCTAAAGACGCTGCAACAAAGGAACATCTCATTCAACAATGGGTGTCGATGGACATTTCTATAAAATCCCAGATAAAAAGCTTGCTCCTAAACACTCTTGGATCTTCTGTAAGTGAGGCGAGTCATACTGCATCCCAAGTAATTGCTAAGATTGCTTCAATTGAAATTCCCCGAAAAGAATGGCCAGAACTTATTGGATCATTACTTGCCAATATGACTCAATCAGATAGACCTGCGTCCCTGAAACAGGCAACACTGGAAACACTTGGCTACGTGTGTGAAGAGATATCTCACCATGATCTTGTGCAAGATGAAGTAAACGCTATTCTCACAGCTGTTGTCCAAGGCATGAATGTTACTGAGCAAAACCATGATGTCCGGCTCGCTGCTACCAGGGCTTTGTACAATGCCCTTGATTTTGCACAGACCAACTTTGAGAATGAGATGGAGAGGAACTATATTATGAAGGTGATTTGTGATGCAGCCTTGGCAAAGGAAACAGAGATTAGACAGGCTGCTTTTGAGTGTCTTGTTTCTATTGCATCAACATACTATGAGGTGCTTGAACCTTATATGCAAAGGATCTTTGAACTTACATCCAATGCAGTCAAAGGAGATGAGGAGGCTGTTGCCCTTCAGGCAGTTGAGTTTTGGAGCTCCATATGTGATGAAGAAATGGAGCTTCAAGACTATGAGGTCCCTGAGAGTGGGGATTCTAGTGCTCCACACTCTCGCTTCATTGAGAAGGCTCTTCCAACTTTAGTTCCTATGCTGCTAGAAACATTGCTTAAGCAGGATGAGGATCAGGACCAAGATGATGGAACATGGAATCTGGCCATGGCTGGTGGGACATGTCTTGGTCTTGTTGCTAGGACTGTTGGGGATGCTGTTGTGCCCCTCGTAATGCCTTTTGTTGAGGCTAACATATCGAAGACTGACTGGCGATCTCGTGAGGCAGCCACATATGCTTTTGGCTCAATCCTCGAAGGACCAAGTACCGAAAAGCTTTCTCCTATGGTAAATGCTGGCTTGGATTTTCTGCTCAATGCAATGAAGGATGTGAACAGCCATGTGAAAGATACAACTGCATGGACACTTAGTCGTATCTTTGAGTTATTGCATTCACCAGCTACTGGTTTCTCTGTGATTACCCCTGCTAACCTCCAGAGGATTTTGGGGATCTTGTTGGAGGGTACAAAAGATGCCCCACATGTGGCTGAGAAGGTTTGTGGAGCTATCTATTATATTGCTCAGGGGTACGAGGATGCTGGGACAAGCTCCTCTCTGCTCACACCTTTCCTTCGAGATATCATCACAAATCTTATTGCCACTGCTGATCGAACAGATTGCAGTGATTCCAAGCTCAGGTCTTCTGCATACGAAACCTTGAATGAGGTTGTTAGGTGTTCAAACCTTGCAGAGACGTCTCAGATCATCATCGAACTTCTACCTGTTATGATGTCTAAGTTGGAACAAACATCAAATCTTCAAATTGTGTCATCTGATGACAGGGAAAAGCAAGGAGATCTACAAGCCTCTCTATGTGGTGTGCTTCAGGTTATTATTCAAAAACTAAGCAGTGCTGATGAAACCAAGCCCATCATACTCCAGGTGGCTGACCAGATCATGGTATTGTTCCTTAATGTGTTTGCTTGCCGTAGTTCTACTGTTCATGAGGAAGCTATGCTTGCTATTGGTGCACTGGCCTATGCCACTGGACCCGAGTTCGGGAAGTACATGCAAGAGTTCTACAAGTATTTGGAGATGGGTTTACAGAATTTTGAGGAGTACCAAGTTTGTGCCATTTCAGTTGGGGTTGTGGGTGACATTTGCCGCGCGTTGGACGACAAGGTCTTACCATATTGTGATGGGATCATGACACTTCTCCTCAAGGATCTCTCCAGTGGTGAACTTCATCGGTCTGTAAAGCCTCCTATATTCTCCTGCTTTGGGGACATTGCTTTAGCAATTGGCGAGCACTTTGAGAAGTACATCAGTTATGCACTGCCAATGATGCAAAGTGCTTCTGAAGTGTGTGCCCAAATGGACGACAATGATGAAGAGATGGTGGACTATGGCAACCAGCTGAGGCGCAGTATTTTTGAGGCTTATTCTGGAATTCTTCAGGGATTTAAAAATTCCAAGGCTGATTTGATGCTACCTCATGCTCCTCATCTCCTGCAGTTTATTGAACTGGTTGCCAAAGATCGGCATAGGTATTTCTACTAATCTATTATTTAATATATTTATTTCTCATTATGTGGAATGTCTGCACATTCTAATGTGTCTGTTACATGGTGCTCGATAGGGATGAGAGTGTAACAAAAGCAGCAGTCGCAGTTTTGGGTGACCTAGCAGATGCACTTGGTTCAAACATAAAGACGATGTTCAAAGATCGTGCGTTCTTTACAGAATTATTAGGTGAGTGTCTTCAGTCTGATGATGAACAGCTGAAAGAAACAGCCACATGGACCCAGGGGATGATCGGGCGTGCCTTCTCTGTCTGCGGGTGAAAGGTGTGTTTCTTAGCTGCGACTCTTTGTTAATGCAGCTGTGGCTTATTTTTCTTTGTTTGGTAAGGTTGAAGTTGTCAGGGTACCCACAACCGGGTGGGTTCTTGTCATGTATGCTAATGTCTTTTGTAATGCGGATGAGACTTAAATGAAATTCTTTTCATTGATCTGCTAATTATGGGGTCAAAACTTTTTCCTACTTTATGAAATATGGCCGCAGTATTTCTGTGGCATGTTCTTGTTATTTACTGATCGTCAAATCTTGATAGATTCTTGTCCTTTCTTTTTCTGTTTTTAGTTTTTTATACCTGAGTTTTTGTTTTATTTAGATTTACATCAGGGAATCATGGATCATAAATTTGATCATTAATTGCCGTGTGCAGAATTTTTTGGCTACAAGTTTTGAATGTCTCTTTATTGTTACAGCGGTTGCAAGTGATGTAGCTGCGTTCATAAAGAGTGATTAAATCAATGATCTCTCATCCACTGAGATACTATAAAATACGTCTGCCTTATAAAGTACTTGGCATTACTGAATAAGTAGGAGATTGTTTGAGGAAGCTTCCTATAAAGTACTTGGCATTACTGAATAAGTAGGAGATGGTTTGAGGAAGTTTTTTAGTAGATTTTGATATAAAGTTGATGAAATGTGTAGTTGAAAAGTTAATAAAATTTGTGGATCCTATGAAATGTGGAGTAATTAGTATGTTTTGTTCTTATCGTTTGCTTTCATTGTGCAAAATATTCATATTGTTTGGACTTTTGAGGTTCTTAAATAAACATTTTTTTTTTGCGAAAAAAGTTCATATCATTCATATTTGTTAACATTTGTCGTTAAAATTAACTAAAAGGTTAATTTGGGCAAATAAATTTAAATGAGATGGATGATTTGTGCAAAAAAAAGTGAACCATAAGGATGTTTTGCTCACACAAACGTGTAAACTATATTTTGGATCTTCTTTGAACAATTATAAAATTTTATACAAATAGATAAAATTACACTCCTTACGAACCATTTATTTAGGTTGGTTTGTTTTTCATACGGATTAGGAATGTTATTGAAAAAGTAAATTTTGCCAACAGTTTTAATTTATCTTTATTTAATGAGTATTATTTAAAAATAATGATTATTAAAATGTTGTGAAAGTAGTAAATGAATTGAACGAGATTACTTTCAATTCTCAACATCCATAAATTGAGTCAACACATTAATTAACTCATGTGACTCCACGTCTGTAACAGATATCGAAGCTCCTAATGTGTAGAAATTATTAAATATTTGAAGTTCCTCCACTAAATTTCCAAAAAGAAATCTTTCATCTTCAACATTGACATGTCCAAGTTTCCAAGTTTTGAATAATAAATATTGGGAAATTATGAATGTTCAATTTTAAGATTAAGTGGAAAAAATTAGTTATAAATATGCAAATTAAATAAAGGTATTTTGGTGAAGGAACAAAACAAAAATTCCTTGAAATAGAAACATGATTACATAATTGGGACAAGGGAAAAAGGAAAGGTAATTTATATAAATGGGACGGAGGGAGTATAGGGAGTACATTGTAATGAGTAGTGATATAACACCTATAGTGGACACTAATTATGGTGTCCATTGTTCACATGTTATCATTACATTGGTCGCTTTTTAAAAAGTTAACAACTTTTTGAATTTTTGAAAAGTAACCAATGTGGTGATGACACGCGGACAATGAACACCATAATTAGTGCCCACTGTGGGTGCTATATCACCACTCACATTGTAATATTACTTTTAAATATAATGAAAGAAACTTATACATATTACAAGAACTTGACATATCTAAACAAATGTATGCCGTCAAATACATTCCAAACATTTCAATACGTGGCTTTTATAACTTACATAGTTACATTATAACCAACTCATATACAAAATCTAAACACCATGTTTTAAAATTGAACAATTTCTTCGCTTTTTGAAAATTCAACAAATGTTTTTCATACGCATTCTTGGATCTAAGCAAACTAAGTATTATCTCCATATATCTAGAATATTTTGGCGGGTCACACCAGGCAAAGAAACCACAACCTCTATTTTGTTGTACAAGAATTTCAATTTCATGTCAATAAAAAAAGGCACAAATTGTAAAAAAATAAAAGTGTGCGATAGTAATTACCAAATGGTGTTAGCATGTAAGGAAGCGTCTACTAGGATTGGCTTATGTCTTCATCCCAATTTGCGCTCCACATCTACACAAGCGACGGTCAATTTTTGTTCAACTACTGTGCAAGAATAGGTTATGTGTATGATTTTTCATATAATTGTTTTCATAAAAATATATGTATAAATATACAATATTATCGTTGTTGGATTAGGCAGAAAAAGTAGATTTTTGTGCCTTGATGATATGGACGTTGTGCACAATGAGAGCAAATGATAATATTACAATTTATACGATTTTATCCATTTGTTTATATGAAATTTTATAGTTGGAAGAAAACCTAAAATTTAGATATAAATGTTTGTGAGTGCAAAACGTCCCTATTGTTTATTGTTTTTTGTGCAAATCCTACACCTCGTTTATATTTATTTAAACAAATTAACATTTTTGTTAATTTTAACAGTAAATATTAACGGATGTGGAAGCAAAGAGGGATTTAGATGCCAAAATCCAAATGATGTGGACGAAATGTGTTAATTACTCATGAAATGTATAGTTAAAATTAAATGTTTATTTTGACTATAATTTTTTAGCTGATAATCTGAACCAAACAAAGGTCTAGATCTAAAGTTTAAATATCACTGTGTATATTCAAATTTGGATAATGCTAATTGTACACCCCACACTTACCCCTACACTTACACCTAGGGCTGAACAACGAAATTGTCAAATCGTAAAACTGAACTGAAACCGCATTTTAAAACCGTTGGTTTGGGTCCACGTGGATCGTCAACGTTTTGGTTTTGAACCGAACCAAACCGCTTCGAAGTGGTTTGGTTTAGGTTTCAATTTTTCCAAACTGTTTCAAACTGCCAAACTGTTTAAAATTAAAAAAATCAAAAATCAAAAATAAATTAATTTCAATTTTATTCAACTCAATTAAAATCCATCCATTATTCATATTATCGTTTCTCTCTCTATATAGTTTTTTCTCGATCTCGACCGCCACTCCCGAAACTATTGATTTGCCTTCGCCTAAACAACTACTATACTCTAATTTTCTTTTACCAAACTTCCTATGGGTTTTAAGGAGTAATTCGATCTTTAAGTCAGGCAAATTCTTTATTTTCTTTAAGCAATTTAGTTTATTTTTTGCCAAATTTGTAGATGTTATAAAGAAATTGTGACTTTATCATTAGTTTCCATCAAAAGATACTACTTAATCTGGTAACCCAAGTCCTTTACAAACTCTTTTGGGTATTTTCAAAATTATTCCATCAATTTTAAAGTTAGAAGTGTTCGAGAAACTCAAGCTGAAAATAATGATTTGAAGACTTATTTAAATGATCAGCGCCTTTCGACTTAATCACTTTAGTTTCTGAAATTGAATGCAATTAAGTACAAGATTGTCTCTCAAATTGTCAAAGATGTGTTAGCCATTCAAATACCAACAATTTATTCTTCTCTACTAATAGTCAGATTCTTGATTCCTTTAGGAGTTCGTTGAGTGCAAAGATAGTTGAGGCGGTGATTTGCAATAAGAATTGAACCTATAGTGATTCGTCAATGTTTGAATGAAGTAGAGACATTAAATGATTCAGAGAAAGTTATAGCATGTATTATCGTTTTTGAGATTTCTATTCATTTTCTTTTATTACTAGCATTATATCATTTAATTATAATTAATGAATACATTTGATATATTCTTGTCTTTATGTTAATACTTTGTTGTCTTTTATTAATACTAATATTTATGTTTTATTATGATATTGTAGACTAATATTTATGATTTAACTTGTTTGATTTTTTTTTTTATTTGTTTGTTAAAATGTGGTTTTAAATCGAATCAAACCGCAAAAAGTGGTTTGGTTTGGTTTGGAAAAATTTCAAATTGCTCTAAGCGGCTTGGTTTGAAAATTTACCACAAACCGTCCAAATCGAACCGTGTTTACCCCTACTTACACCCTCTTATGTGTCAAACAATGATTTGACCAAATCATTGTTTGACACATAAGAGAGTGTAAGTGTGGAGATAAGTGTGAGTGTACAATTAACATGATCTTTTAAATTAGATTCAAGCTTTTGAAGATTTGATTATGTATAAGTTATCAACGGTCAAATGTGGAATTTATTGTTTAAAATATAGAAAAATAGAGTTATTCATCAATTAAACATACTAGCCAAAATGAACGAGTCTACAATAGAAATCAAATTTATAGAAAATTAAGGAATAACAGAGTATTTTTAAAATCAAAATAGAGAAATGAAGTATTATTATGAATTTCGAAAGAAATTATTCATGACAACAATATGAGATCGCCTTTCTTTTTTAACGACTGCAAAGTCAAGTAGTCTCGTTCACGTGTTACTTTTTCTTGCAAAAGTAACAATTAATTCTATTAAAGATTAGGAAAAAAATTAATCTTTCACATCAAACTGAGCGTTGAATATTAAATATCAACCTACAATAAAAGAGGCTAAAATTTCTACTATTCCTATTGTCATGTGTCGGCTTGAGATGTGACTGTCTTCTTTTTTCTCTTTTCTTTTTTGTTTGAGTAATTATATTTAAACCACACTCTTTTTAAACCACATCACATTTTAATTGTAATAAAAATCATCAACAAAATCTAATTTTTACATTTATATCCCTAACTATTTGTTATCACATTTTTTATCATCAACCTATTAATTAGCACATCTTATCTTTATCTTTGATTATGTTTTCTATTCAAAAAATTAATTAACGGGACGTAAAAATATTTTTTATTCCTCTCTTATTTTTAAATAAATAAAATAAATAACAAATACAAAAGTTTGACAAAATATTTATCCCTCATTTTAATGCACATTATCAAAATATTTGGATAAAAATCGTCATCTGATACAAGATGTGAAATTAATTGAAATTTAACAATAAAAATGCTCAAAAAAAGTTGGGGATATAAGTGACAAAATTTCAAAGATTGGTGGACCTTCATTGTAATTAAAACATAGTGTAGATAATAAAAACTGTAGTGAGAATATAATTTACCTTTTTTGTTTCTTGTTTAAACGTTGTACATGTATATATCATTTAGAGCATCATAATTTTGTAGCCAACAACTTAATTCTATTCATCCAAAACACAACAGCACCCCAATTTTGTGATCCAACAACCTAATCATATTCATCCAAAATACAACAACACCACAATTTTGTGTCCAATCTCTTCTTCCTGATTTCTTGCAAACCCTCTTTTGCTTATGACTTCTACTTTATTTCAAATTCAAATACGTAAAGAAAAAATTGGTAACAAAACGAACCGAATCAAAGCAAGATCTTAATTAAGATATACAAAATCCGATATGTGCACAAAGTGTAGCAATTGTAACCGATAGGGGAAAAAGACAGATTTCATGAGAGAAATGATCGATTCGCCCATTTGCAGAAAAACTGCATCAACACCCGGACTATAATTGATTCACCCATTTGTAGATTTAATTGTTTGGTAATTAATTTCTATCAGTGATATTGAGCATTTCTTTGCAGACCTATTTGTTAGATTTGTAATCTATTTTCTACATATAATGGAATCAATGCATAACGAGATTTATTTAAAAAAGAAGAAAGAACATGCTGATGATGATGGGTTTAAATTTTGATTAAGTGCAGATTTATTTTTATTTTTTTTTGCTTTTGTCGCATACAAATTACTCTTTGGTTTTCATTTTTATTGGTCGAATGACATCTTTTTCTTTCATGTTGGATCAAAGACTTAAAATATGCTGAAAAGTTGTTTTGATTGTTATAAAAAAAATGTTGATTTGCGTTTAGTTATATATGATTCATATGGGTTGTCTGTGCCTTAGTTAATTTTTGGAACAATTAAATTGTAGATTCACTTAGGGGACAGTCTAAAATTTGGGTTACATATAAAATTTGAGAATCTCGGGTGGGACAATAGTGTTTTGTTACTTAACTACCTCCGAAGATGGGCTAACCAAATAGTTGTACATTTATAAATTTTATATTTGATATATAGATACTTGGGATCTGTAACTGGAATACTCTTTTGAAATATCTAAAGGTTGTAGATTTGTTGATATTGATTTGATCATTATATGTACTTAAACTTCAAAATTGTGATTCGTTAGTTAGTTTTAAATTTTTTCAAGTATTAACAAATCAAAAAATCTATTTTCAAAGTGCATTTTATGGATACACGATTTTCCATGTATTGAGTTTCTATGGAGATCTGATGATGATTTTTTTTTCATATTCTTGAACAGATATATTTCATGAAGTAAAAAAAAAAATAGAATAAAAGAAGTATGACTAATTAATGATTTTGTTGTCTTATGTCTCAAATAGTCTCATTTCGTTGACTTTTAAATTTTTCTAATGTGTTATAATGTTTTATTTATTTTGACGTTTATGAAGGATCGCACTTATGATTTTATGAACTTGTTAGATTATTTATGATTTGAAAATGCATATGTTGAGAGCAACTTTTGATAATCAAAGCTCTTCTTGTTGGTTTTTTTTTTCTTTTTTTGTATATAGCACTATGATGTTGCTTATGAAAATTACATGTAGTAGTATTTCTCAACTTCTACTATTTTGCTTAGTAAACCGTTCGAAAACAGTTATACAATCAACCACAAGTTCTTCTAGATTGTAAATTGTGGTTTGTTCAAATAACTGTTTATTTGTTATATTTATATTTAAGAAGTGTGTCTTTTGATTATCCATCTTATATTTGTTGAGTGCTAATTTTCTTAAACTATTTGTGCAAATTATACTCGGACTATTTATATATAGATTATAAATTAAAATACAATAACGTAAATATTCTATTTAATCACCTTACGTGCATCACACGTCCTACAACTAGTAAATATATAAACCTCTTGAAATAGAAATTGTATAATAACAAAGACAAATCGACATTACCAAAAGGCAAATAAATGTCATTTTAATAAGAGTTAATTACACTTACAATTTTCATTCTTTCAACTTTGTAACAATATCATCCTTATTCAATTTTATTTGCAGATATCGTCCTCATCCTTTTATTTATTCGTACAGATGGTCTCCAAATGATTTTTTTGATAATTTTACCCTTGACTTAAATACATTAAAGATAAAATAAAATGAAAGAATTCCATTTGAAGTCTCCATCATTTTTAAAAAAATTATTAGATTTCATCCCTATCTTTTGAAGCTATTGCACAAATCGTTTCTATCAAACTCCTTCAAACAGAGGGTTTCTGTTTATGAGTTCCATGAAGATGCAACCTACAGACCACACATCTATTGCAGAAATATATTCTGAGGAATTAAGCAACAGCTCGGGTGCTCGGTACCATCTTGTGACAACATATTCTATCATGAACTCATTTTTCGAGGTAGGTTGTGCAAGACCAAAATCAGCAATCTTAAGATCACAATTAGCATTCAGCAACAAGTTGCTCGTTTTCAGATCTCTATGAATTACATTAGCAGAACGAATGTATTTCAACCCTCGAAGGATCTAATACAGGAAGTACTGAAAGTAGACCAAGTTTTAAGAAAATATCAGTTCTATAATATGTTGCGTTGCTTTTCGCCATTAGAATGACACCACTGGCCGCCATCACCCCTCGTTTTCTGTGGTGGGTGGGGTGGGGTGGGGTGAGTTTTTTTATATAATTATTTTGAATAATAGTATGTAATAAACTATTTTGTCCTTGTTAAATTGGTCAAATTTAAATCACGGTATGATTTTTTTGTCAATTAACGGACCACTAGACGAAATTTGTAAAAACTTCAAATATCTTTTCGGTGAACATAATTGGAAGTTTTAAGACTTGATAATATATTTTTTATTATTTTAAGTATAAATCTGTAAAAAAAAAAAAAAAAATAAAAAGGTTTAGAATTTTCGGTCAAAACAAATCTCTCAAAGACACGTATTAGATCAAGTAAACAACTTGGAAGT
This sequence comes from Forsythia suspensa, assembly GCA_023638005.1. Classification (NCBI taxonomy): domain Eukaryota; kingdom Viridiplantae; phylum Streptophyta; class Magnoliopsida; order Lamiales; family Oleaceae; genus Forsythia; species Forsythia suspensa. The sequence goes on from CM042666.1 coordinate 36,808,629, forward strand.
TGATGAATGTCTGAAAAGTTGATAAAATTCCATTGAAAAGCAAGTTTTTGGAATGTTTAGTTTGTTTTATTCATTGTTAACATGATGAACACGTAATCTACATAGGTTTTATCATCCCAAAGCTTTTTTTAGTAGATAACTGAAGAATTTAATAATTATCGTTTTTCTTAGATTCCACCTGTCAATACTAGAGAATAACTCATTTTAAAGTTTAAATTATTAGAGTTTTTTTTATATATTTATATTACAAATAATTTGCTTTTAATTTATTATTCATATATTTTATAAGACCCACAATTTATAAATATTTTAAAAATAATTTCAATAATATGAAACATGCACTTGAACTATTGATGAGTATGTGTAAATATCACTGTTTCAAAAAATTCGTATAAGGAGTGCACATAGGCTTTGTCTAGGCGTGAGGCCTTGCTATGTATCACGCTTTACCTTTGCCTAGTTCGAAAAGTTCGAAACTCAACTTCCACGCTTAGTCACGCTTTCTCTTTTCTTAGAACACTGGTAAATATGTCTACCGCTAACTCAACTACTAGAAGAAAGGAATTGTCGAATGAAATCTTTTTATGAGAAGAGAATGTCCCTTATACTTGCCATAAAAAATAATAATCATGCTACTCCTCCAATGCCCTCCGGACAAGTATTCAGTGAGCATTATAATTACTGTCCACCATGGACATTAGATCAAGACCTTAAAAACTGAACTTGTGTTGTGAAACACTTGTTTTATTTTCAAGTTCACCTGAGTTTATAATACAAGGACAATACTAAATACTGTTTTTTATTTTAATAACTTACTTAAAAGTATGTTATAATGTTTTAGATTTTATATTGCAACTAGTGGGTGAGTGTGTGGGGAAGCTGGAGATTTATTTGTACTTTTGAAAATGTTAAAGGTTTCAACTGCAATTTTTTCATTTTATTTTTTTATTGGTTGTTTTAGGTAATTTAAGTTAGAGAGCAAAATTGTTAGAAATGATTATATGTGCGAATAAAATTGAACGAAGATAAAATTATGTTAATCTTCAAAAGTTGAGGACCATAAGTGTAATTTTACCCTAATTTATTTATAGAGTGAGAACATAAAGAGAAAAAATAAATACAAAGGAAGTTGCTTACTAGTAGAATTTTTTTTTTTTAATTAAAAAAAATGAATTTTTCTAAAAATAACTCATACCTTAATATCAAATTAAGACATATATGTCGAGCTCGTTCTCTTCAAATTTGACATCTATTAGCTGTTTGTTTAGAAAACGATAAGACAGAGGTCATTAACCATATTTAATAACTAATAATCATTATCCTTAGCTCCCAACATGTCAAATAGTACAAAATTATAGGTGGTATGTATTACTTTCCAATAGAAAGAGGAAGCAATTGAATAAATATTCAATGGACTTTGTGCTTAAATTTCGAAACAATATTGAAAGAATGTTAACATACAAATTAATCTAGCACAAAATCTATTAAATTTTTGTTTTTTAATAACCTAAATTAATCTATCAAAAACTTTAGGTTGGACTGGGTGGTAGCTAGCGGTGGTGCAATGCAGTGGAAAAGCTTCACTTTCAATTTTTAAGTATGCAATTGTAGATCTGATTTTGTATGACGTTTGACTATATTTAAATGAGATATGTAGAAAATTTTTGTAATGCTTTAAATGTATTTTTGTTCAAAATGGTCATTTCTAAAGTTATTATAAAACGTGTCATATTTGAAAAGTACCACATGCAAATAGACATTTTATATAATTTCTTCTTTGTTGTAAAATTATGGAATTATTATTGATGACGACTTAGTCTTATCATAATAATTAGATAAACCTTATTTACTTGTATCTAAATCAGTTTGTAACTTTCTTTAGAACCCCACAAATATGAGTTCATAGTTATAATAAAATTCCAAAATTCATTTCCATCTCTTATATTTTCTCTCTTCTTTCTTTAATTTCATAACATTCTTCTAACATTTCACTCATTCATGGAAGGAATATACAATATATAGTCAAGAAACAAAAACTTTATCCTAATAACACCTCAAAGATTACTGCAAATTACTTTTAGCAAAAATTAAAATTTTGCTGCTAATTTGTATTTTGTTCTTGGCAGCAATCAAGAAGACTTTGAAAGAGGTAATTATAGTGTTCCTTCACCATGAAGAAGACACATGGTTAAAGAATATTACTTGATGAAAGAGGTCATTTACCTTGAAATACATGAATAATAATTTACCATAATGAAGCCAGAATGTTAACATCCAAGAAGACTTGAGAAAGAAAGAGTACTTTTCATGGAACTTTACCACAATTAATTTATGTATAATATGAAACCAATAGAGTTGTCTCTCTCTATATTTTATTTCTATTTTTTGTCAACATCTATGATAAATTTCAATTATATATAAATGACACAAATCATCAAAAATTCACTAGCCCTATCTGCCCTTGAAGTACAATCAAGAACATGATGCAATCAGAGGTTCTTCTTACACCTTGGTCAACCTTTAACAGCACATACTCAAATCTTGATCATACTAGCCTTTATGATCCAGATATGGATTTTTGCATGGCTGATGATCTGGATTTTTCCTCATCATTCACCTCACCTGTTGTATCCTCAGAAGTTTCTTGGAATTCGTACGATCCGACGATGTTCTCCGGTGAGTTTTTCGAGCTCCAGAATTTGTGGGACGAAATTCAAATAACTTCTCCTACGGAGGGCTTGGAGAGTATTTCGAGTGGAGAGATTGAGGGTGTCGACGGATGGCTGAATGCAAGTAGTGATACTGAGGAAAATGTTTCCTCAGAGTTTCCTGCGAGTGAGAATTCAATGGACGTGTTATTCACATATCCAGGCGATGAACTGGAAATAGATAACCAATTGAGTCTCCATCACCTATTAAGGGCTTATGGGGAGGCTATGGAGAATGGACAGAAGGAACTTTCTGCGGAGATTGTGAAGTCGATAAACCAGAAAAGTAATCCCCGGGGCACGACAATGGAACGTCTCGCCTTCAATCTATTTCAGTCGAAAGAAAGTGAGGGCGAATACCTAAGACAGGAGTTGAGCAAGAACTTCATGACAGCATTCATGGTGTTTTACCAAAGCCTCCCATATGGGAAGTTTGCACACTTCACTGCTAACTCAGCAATCTTGCAAGCTATGCCAGATGACGCAAAAACAATACACATAATAGACTTCGACGTGGGAGAGGGAATTCAATGGCCTCCTGTGTTCGAGGCCATAAGCCAGAAAGGTAAGTCACTTAGATTCACATCAATAAAATTAGAAGACAAATGCTTCTGTTCACAATGGGACTTTGAGGGGACAAAGAAATGGTTATTTGATCATGCCAGACAATCTGGTCTAAAACTGCAAATTGAGGAAACCAGTATTGAGGATCTAGCAAGTGGATTAACAAGGATGAAGAAAACAGGACCAGGCAAAGAATGGTTAGTATTCAACTGCATGATTCGACTTCCACACATGGCGAGGAGGAGGAAGAGAAGTCGTGTCACAGATTTTCTGAAGGTGGCCAAGGAATTGCTAGCCAATGGTGGAGGCTCAGCAGGAATTGTGACTTTCGCTGATGGAGAAGCACAGGATAGTTCAAGAACTTATTCGGGTTATAGTTCATTCTTCGACAAACTCTTAAGGCATTATGAAACCCTATTTGAATCATTAGAACAACATTTCCACCCTCATCTTGCAGAAGCAAGAACAGCCATGGAGACTCTGTTTCTAGCACCTTATATGTGCCCTCTTTCTTGGCCTCAAGACTGGGAAGAGTCGACACAAGGTTTCGATCTTCCCATAACCAGTTTGGAGGGACAGAAACTTAGCCAAGAAAGTTTAACTGAAGCCAAGCAGATTGTGAATGAAAGAGAGACTTCTTACAAGGTCAAGTTTGCAGGGGAGCAAGAACATGAGATGTTGTTGGAATGGAAGGGTATACCATTAGTAAGAGTTTCTACTTGGATTTAAAGACACACGACACCCACCTTCCCTCTATTGTAGGATGCCTTTTGTATACTCGAATTCTTTGTATTTTTCTCTCTCGCATTGATTGATATTGTGAATAAAATGAAAACAAGCAGAAAATATATTTATTAAAACTTTGGTTCAAGAATGAGTATGTACTGAATTTTTCTGTTTAAGTTTGAAAAGGAGACAAAATAGAACATGTAATCAGCATTATGTCAACAAGCCACATAACTAATGACACAAAGACCAGATTCACAAGATATTATTTACGAAATTTGACCATCGATTCAGTGATCATGGCCTAGGATGTTTTCCTGACCTCAGACGCTCGTACAGAATCATATTTCTCATCTCATCAAGAGATCGTGCTTTGGAAGACCATCCATGCCAAGTGGAATCTCTCAGAATTTGTGAAACTTAATCATTAACGCACTCAAAATACAAGGATCTCTTTGAACCTGTTCGGATGATGAACTTCACAGAAAATATTCATTCAAGAGAAGTCCGTGAAATGCATTTCAGATTTACCTTTTGCCTGCGAAAAGATACACATCTACAAATTACTTGAGCAAAAGTTGAAACACCTTCCATTCTTAATTCGGACAAAGTGAAACTCCATCCTTCGTACGACAGTCCATTTAGCCCAGATGAATTCAAAGCTGCAAACACAGTTCAATGACAACAAAACAACTCATCCAATGTGATGCTCGTTTACTGAAGACGACAAGGGCCATGTAGTTCCCAAATGCGGCAAGGAGAAATTCATACGCACCAAATCTTTCCAGTCTCCTGGTGGTTATAAACATGCTTGTATAGTGGTATAGTTGATTAGCATAATTATAGGGATCCTGGGTCAATGGTTATTTATCTAAAACAGAAATGGTTGCAGACAAGAATTGTCCAACAAACATAAAAATCTAGGATCAAACTTACAACATCCTATATACGGATCCCTACAATCAATCACCAAGGTCCAGAATAACTTTTTGCGCGAGCCAATATCACAGCAGGGTTCAAACAATCATCAAACAAGAAATGAGCAATAGAAAATTAGCTCTGTCCCAAGCAAGGCTTGAGCAGGCCACATTAACATCAAGCTACACAACGTCTTCAAATTTACATGCAAGTACATGTAACAAGCGTCAAGTTTTGTAATTGAAATCAACTGATTCCAAGATCAAGGTTTTTAACATGGAACATGGTATTCATCTAGAACCACAGATTATCCTTTGATTAACCAGCACATAGGTGGAGTAAACTAAATCTATCTGAAGTATATGGAAATTTGAGGAATATCAATATCATTGTCCTCGTCATCCTCACAAGCCACTACGATATCGAAATGACGCCGGTATGGTGGCAGCTCAGCTTTTGCTACATCCTTGACCAGATCTACCAACTTCCGATCCATGCGTTCTTTGTGCCTTGGGAACATACTGTTGTAAAGCAAGCAACTTCCATAGGATATGCTATAAGCATTCAAGCCTTTATTTTTGAGCCATTGAAGCAACTCTCTTAGACTAGGGTTGTCTTTCAGAATCCACCTGTCCCAAATAGTCCAACTCATGTCCTGATGCTTGATGACTTTGGGAGGAACTGGCTCAGCCATTGAGAACAAAGGAAGTGCTAGGTTTGCAAAAGTGTTACGGTAATCTTCCAGTTTGTGCTGTCCGTCTAGAACCTTATACAGCTCAAGGCAAACAAATCCTGTGGCCATTGCCGTGGAAGTTGCAATTGCAGGGATTATTCTCCCTGCAATAAATTTTGCTTTAAGCTTATCAACTTCAGGAATACTATAGTTTCTCGCTCTCATGTTGGCAAAACCAGCTATCAGGTCCATATGATAGTTTGTGTCGTCATCCTGCATATTATAAGAACTCAATAAAGGGGATAATAGTGTCGACAAGTGCAAGGCACTATTTTTCAACAGACTTGTCAATAATGAAAGACATTCAAACAGTTCCATTTTCTATCTAAAAGTAAAGATAGGTTTGCTGTTTGCTGACACACAAATGCTATTCACCTTCTGTAAATATCCAGCTATACATTTTCTTTTCAAAGATTTTGACTCACCAGCCATGCTATTATTCAATCTATGAAGAGTAATGTCACCTCATGCAACATTGCTAACCAGGTGAGGGGGGGAAAAAACTGCGTACAAATTTGTAAAACATATTCAAAGCCAGGATGCAAAAAAATGCCAGAGGAAGTATGCATGCAAACATAAACACACAGATAGACGAACAGCTGGAGGGACACACCTTTTCAAACTGAATGGGGTTCATCTTGTAACCTGGTGGCAACTTCTCTCGGCACCTTTCTAACTTCATGACCAATTCATTGATGACAGCAGCATCATCTATAGATGCAGTAGATAGACTAGTTGCTTTCTCATCTGTCACTATTTTTGCGTCTTTCTTTGGCAGGAAATCAGGGATAATCACTTTGTCAACAGCATCAGCTAACCTTTCAGGAGAACTGACCCAGTCTGGAATTGGGATGCCGAAGGTCTCTGCTCTTAATATGGACGCTGCCATAACAAACTGAAGATGACTCAAATCATGAACGGAGAACTGAAGCGGGCGTGGAAAACGCTTTGGTGCCGACCAGAATGGTGCCCCGCTGCTAGTAACAGCATCCTCAGGAAAAGTAAATGTCAACTGCTTGACCCTGTTAGAAAAGTAGTCTTCAAACCTGAATTCACAAGAGTACTACAATTAGAACCTTTAGAGGGCAACTGATGCTAAAAAATGAGCACTAAAAAATAATGAGATAGTTATACTTCAAGCGAGCCCAAGTAAGGCAGTCCTGGAATGTGTCACATCTGTCCTTGTCAAGACACTCGAGAACGCGTTCCAAAGTGTCCCGGGCCTGGGCATCTCCGGCTTTGTTCATCGCAGATATATATTCATTTGGACTGCTCAAATATGCATTAACTTCGTGGGTGTCTTCTCAAGCAGCCCCTCAAACTCAGACCTAGCCCATGTTAAGCAATGGTCAATGTTGTGTGGGAATGAATGCACTGTGCACATGGGTGCTTGCTTTTCCGGTGGGTCCCTTGATGCACCATAATTTTCCGTTAGGTGAGGGATTACCATCTGAGTGTTGCACTTGGCACCCAAGGTTCCCGACTCGAGAAGGGGTTTTTGGAAATACAAGCACCTCTGATCGATATAAAGCCTAGCAGTCACATTGTCTAGAGCATTGATGACAACGCTCAAGTTCTCCCAGAACGTATCATCAAACACATTTTCAGTGTCAGGGCTTGCACGGTTTTGCAAAGCTTCAACATGAAGAAGCGGGTTGATCAAAGTAGCAGCTGAGGCAGCTACTGTTGATTTTGCCTGCCCAATGTTCCAATCGCGGAAAAGGAACTGCCTGCTAAGGTTGCTCTTTTCAATGACATCATCATCTGTAACTGTTAGTTTCCCTCCATCACCACAACAAACACCCATCAAAGCTAGATTTTTCAGAAACTCACACCCCAGAGCACCAGATCCCACAATGAAAATTTTTGCATCCTCAAGTTTCTTCTGTAGCTTAGATCCAAATACAGAGATCTGAGCATCATAGCGGGAATTCAAGGGCTTTAAATCGTCAGGATCCAACGGCTCGCTGGGAAGTGATTCAACAGAGTCGAAATAGAAAAACTGCCCACCAAATTACTCAAACCAATTAACATTCAAGAAAGATGTTATAACACCTCGCACCCGAATTTGAACCTAATTATAAGAGTTCGTAGTTAGAGGACCAAATTAAGTGTTAACACAACTCTTTTGGGGACCTTGCTGCAATTCTAGATGTGTGATTACATTTTTCAACATGATTTTAAGGAAGTTATTGAATTATTGGCATATCTTCCATATTATTTAGATCCTTAATAGTGGAAGAATATATATTCTTGCAATTAATGTGTGTGAATGCATATAAAAATGGAAACTCTTATTTTAATGCTATCATTCACGATTTTGAACAAAAATCTTGACTTTCAATTTAAATTGCATGTGCCATTAATGTGTGTGAATGCATGAAAAATGGAAACTCTAATTTTAATACCACCATTCACGATTTTGAACAAAAATCTTGGCTTTCAACTTAAATTGCACTGATTTTAAGGGAGAGATGACCTCATTTTAGTACAAAAATGAACAATTAATTCACACACACACTTTCCATAAATAAAGGCTATGCACGTAATCTTAACCTTAAGACCCATTCCCTCCACCCTCACAAGTACTCTCCACTATTGAAATTATACGAAATTTTATTCTCACACGCGCACACTCAGAAAGTAGCATAAGAAAATAAAAAAGTGGTCTTAGAAAGGAACGAACAAGTATTATCTGCCCTTCTTATTCTTTCTTTACTATTTCTAAAGATAGTTACGTTACGCCATGTTATTAAAATTCAAGATTTTTAAAAGTTATGATTATGGGTCCCATATGAATATGATAAGGGGACCGAAGTTTAGTAGTGCTACGCATAATGGATTTTACCACGAAGTTCGATAAAATTCTTGTGTCTCTATTATGTTATGAGTTTAAGACTTCAAATTTATTGTGTACTTATTGAGATTTAAAAATGTTAAACTATTATGTTTTATCCCTTTTTCAGGGAACTAGGATTTGTGGAGATTGAGACGTGAGCATTGCTTGTGGTGGAAATGACTTAAGAATGTCAAATTGAAAATTATTTCTTTTAAGACTACTTAAATTTTATCTATATTATTTTTAAGTTTAAGTTTCAAATAATATCTTGCAATCAAATAAATATGCATTATAATTATGTCACAAAAATGTTTGTTTTGTTATATTATGGTTATTGTTAGTAAAACTTTCATGGCACCCATTCAAATAAGTTTTGGGGTGTCACATATGTCATGTTACAACTCCAAAAATAAAAAAATAATGAAATCCTAAATTGCAGAGAATTTAGACCACCACATTCTATGTGAAAGATTATTCATAATTCAACTGAATCAATTGCTCATTACAGATACTGTAAAGCATGAAAGTTACTAGTGTACTTAAATTTATACTAAAGCTAGACATTACCTGAAAAAGTGGGTGGAATTTCCCTGAGCAAGCCTTCACAACCTCCTGTCCAACAATACCACCAAACATGGCTGCCATGGGGTTCAGCACAGCCCTGGAACCAAAAGCAAAGTTCCGAAGGAGCTTCTGGTCAATCTCTTCAAGTCTCCCAAGCAAGCTATTGTTAATACCAGTAACAAGAGATACTAGTTTTTGGGCATCTTCCTCGGATCCAGCAAGGGGGAAGCGTCCTAAATCAGCTATAAACTTATCCAGTGCTTGAAATGCCAAATGCAGGAGAGGTGGACGGTCAAATTTGGAGAAGTCACTCAGGAGATAATCCCCAGGATCCTTCAGCGCTTGTTTCAGTGGCTTGAAGTTCAGGACTTTAGGTTCCTTTACTTGTGTGACAATACCACCTCTCTCATATGCAGTATAATTTGTGGTGTCCTCTTCAATGGTGAATGAGTAAGGCCTAGCATTTTTAATTTTTCTTGGTTTTCCATCAGACAATTCTGTCATTCCTCGCACTTCAGAAAACACAACTAGATCTCCATCCTGAAACTCAAGCCTCTCGTCATCAACACACGCCACAAGAGCAGGATTGTCATTGCTAATAGATGCAATAATTCCCGTACGCGGATCCTCGCCATCAACATCAAAAACTGTGAACTCGGGACCAAAGTCGCAAAACACACTACCGAAAAGGCCTCGAACTTCAGATTTGATAAAAGCAATTGGAGGCTGATGCTTGTGGCAATAATCATCATATTCTATTGCCTTGTCTAAGCTGATATCAGTAAATACCACAGCCTGGAGACCAAATATAGAATGGTAAGATCATACTACAATTCTGTAAAGCCGAACAAGAATACAGACACATTCACTTTCTACGGTCATGTATTTTGCAGGTGTTAACACAGGTATGAACTTAAAATCATAAAAATTCCTGAACTTCTCTTACTCAACAATATTATGTCAACAAAGAGTGGTGGGAATATTGGATTATGCTCTACAAGTACTCCTTGTTTTGAGGTCAAGGTAAATAATGACTGAAGTATCAGATGAAGAAGTAAACATAAACACAAAACACAAACTGACATCAACAACAACAAAATAGATCATTAAATCATCACAGGCACATTTTAGTAGAGCCATAAAAGTGCCCCAAATGATGGATTATTACTTTTATTCAACTTCAAAGATCCAAGCATAGAAATGCAACAATCTTCAAGAATAAGAAGAAGAATACTCGATTGGTCAAGCAAATAATACATATCAAATTAAATTTACTGCCAAAATAACTCAAAACATCAATAGAAGTTAGGATTTTGCATGAAAATTGAAAAGGTTAAAGTTAACTAATACACCTTGTGAGCAAAATGCTACCTGAAAATTAGAGAGCTGCTCCTTAGTTAACTCATCTGTTAAAGTATAAATGACTACGGCATTATTAAGTTCCTGCAATTTCTGGACAGAAGCAAGAGCCCTATTCTTTCCCAAATCTTCTTCAGAGAAGATAAAACTGCTGGATAAATCCCACAGCTCCACGTTGCCCTCATCATGTAAGGTCACAGATTTAACACCAGCAAGAATAAGGTTCTTCGCTGCAACAAATATATCTTACTATTACACAATCTCTTGCCATAATTATCAGAATCAGCAGATGAAATCATCTTACATAGATATTCAGATGAATTAATTGCAACTATACCAATGATAATTATACAGCATAACCAAGTGAAATCGTGTTCAAATCAGCAATAAGCAAAAACTAAAGAAAGGTCACCAGAAAACATGCTCTATACTGTCACAAATGCAAGAAAAATCAAATTGTAACATAGCATCACGGCGTCATCAATCTTAGTCTTTAAAATATCTCATATACTAATCCTAATCATATATCAGATGTCCTATCAGGTCAAATATAATATATCCCTTAACTAATGCAGTACATCACATTTTCCCCTTCTTCCTTTCATCTATCCAAATTGTACAATAAACTACAAATTTTGAAAACATCCACATGCAAAATTTGGGTTTAATTAATACACTTACATACATTAGTATTTAGTACAAACATAAATCCAATATAAAAAGGCACATGACAGGAAATATGGTGGATACATTGTCCACATATTTGACATGAAAATAATGCTATGAAAATGCTTCATCCAGTATCGGACAAAAATAAACGTTCATTTTATTTTGAAGAATGTTATGTTAATCAAAAATATAGTTTCTTCTTACAGCAAGCAGCAGCGTGAAATTTGGTAAGAATTAGAAGCTAAACAAACTTTGAAATTTCATCCAATCAGTTCCCACCCAAATCCAAAATTTCAAATGGCAATTTTAATCACCACAACAGAGCACCCTATACTTCAAATAAAAATAGAAAACACAAGAATTATTAAAAAGTAAAACAAACTAGTAATTATAACATATGCTCGCATACGTATATAAAAACGTTCTTACCGATTTCGGCACCGAGGCCTTTCAAGCCAGATACGAGGATATTGGAAGCAAACAATCGGCGCATAGTCTCGCGCCCGTACACAGCGAGCTGACGGCTGTGCAGATCCTCGTCGATGTCTGGCTGCTGCGAGCCTCCGATCGGCGCCTTACCATTCCGTCCACCGACGCCGTTATTAACGCCGTTATTCCCATCTACATTTCCTCCTCCCATGTTAACAGCCGATACCCCGGGCGTTCCGGTGGCTGACGTGGCAGTGGATACGAAACTTCGGTGCTTCTTAGTCAAGGAAGAGGACTCGGAATCTACTTCTAACGTCGCTCCTACTGCTCTCTTCACAGGAAGCATAAAGTCCACAGAACTGTTTGAATTCACCATTTCAACAATCAAAAACTCAAAATTAATTAATTAATCAAACAAAAGTTAAAGTAAAAAAAGCAAAGTAGAAATTGTAGAGCATGCGAGCTGAGTAAATGAAATGGAAAGAGAGGGGAAGCTATACCAAAAGGGCAAGGCGTGAGTAGCGTGCTTTGTGATGATTAGGGTTCGAGATTGGACGGGTCAGATGTGGATTAATCAGGTGGGTTGGGTGGGCCGAATTGTGAGGGGGAGGAGATTGGTTTGGAGGGGAGGATGGGTAAAAATCAGGGTTGGAACGTGGGTTGGAATGCGTGGAGGCTAAGCCAGGTTTGGCGGTGGAGCTGATATAATAAAAGGAAAATGAAAAACGAAAAAAAATGCGTCGACAGCAGGATTCGAACCTGCGCAGGCAAAGCCCAACAGATTTCGAGTCTGTCTCCTTAACCACTCGGACATATCGACACTGCGACAATCACGGTCCTAATCTAATTATATTAATCAAGATAAACCACAGTACAACAATTATTACACGTTAGAGTTCAACCACTAAAAATTGGATTTTTATATTTTAAAGAGGACAGGTAGATAAAACAGCGTCTTCAGTACAGACGATTTGAAAGATTTGCATTCCCTCAAAGAAAAACATGTTCAAAAGGGAGGAGGGTTACTTTTAGATTTCAATTCATTAGGAGTAGCAATAGTGTATTTTATGGATTGTTATTAGGTGGTGATGATCTTGAAAGATTTTTTTATTTCACCAGATATTAATGTGTAATGAATAAATATTTGAATTCAAAATTGGTCTCTAATTCATTACGTGGATTGTTATCTATGTGTTTTTTTATATTTTTTTAAATAAGAATAAAATTATATTTAAGTCTGCATTACCAACATATCTAATAGAGTTTTTGAATCTATTTTTTTGATATGTTACATCATTTTGGTGGAGTCCCTATCAACTTGCATTTGAGATTAAAATTTTTAAATACTGTCTATTTTTGTTTATGTGACAAAAACTTTTAAGTAATTCACAGTTGTATTGAAAATGCTCTAATTTTTAATGCTTGTTTGATGGAGTTTAAAAATAGGTTTTTAGAAGATTTTGATAAAAGTTGATGAAATGTATGGTTGAAAAATTGATAAAAGTTATGAATCCTATAAAATATGTGATTGAAAATGTATTTGAAAAACTGAAAAGTTTATTTTAAGCTCTGCCAAACATATTCTTGTGTATGCATATAAAAAGAATGATTGAATTGAGAAGAAAAAAAATAAAAAATATGATCAAATTAGTCGACGATATTAAATTCTCTTACCAACAGAAACGCACAATTTAACCATTAATGTTATAATTGTATTTTTGTGATTTTGACAACCAGCACTCAATCAGTCTCCTACGAAAATTTTACAATTTGAAAACTAATGTTGTCATTTTCGTAAAGTCTTTTAACATAAAATGCAATGAACAAAGGATGAAAGAAATGTTTTCGAACAAGAGGTTACAATGAATTTTATTTTGCAGTATTCAATACAAATATCTTAAATTGTAGATGAAGACACGTGACTATACGTTTTAATAGTAACTAAGATTTTGAAAACCAGGCTAGTAACTTTCTCAACCTTTCTTTCAATTCTAGTACTTCATTTTCTTCTTACTTTGAATAAGCTCCCAAAGGAAGAGCAACTCGCCTGTAAATTTTGAAGGAAAAGTACAGTACCGACTCATACTCGTCGCTAAACTAATAAAGGTAACCTATTGATAACCAAGTCTAATGTCATGTTACACATCGCCCCAATATTATCTTTCACTATATTTAATAGTGTTCACTCTAAGAGTAATGATCGCTTATCTACATGGATAAGATTATTTACCCACCATGTATGGACATTATTTGTATCCACACACGCTATTGTGTTATGTGTGGTGATGTGGAAATTGAACGATGCCAAGACTTCCCACATCAACCCACATCATCAGTGGGTAAATAATGTGACGCTCCGAAACTTAACTTTCGGGTGTCAAGAGCTACTTAAATTCATGATTTAAAATTTTCAAAGATTTTGACTAAATAAAAGAAATTTCGTTTGATACCTAAATTATATCGTCGAGTTGCAAAATTTTGAGAGAAGCATTATTGATTAATATACTAATGATATGCCAAATTTGAAAAGTTATCAGCGCATGACCTATTTATGATAATTTTTGGAAAATGCTTGGTCGCAATACATTTTCAGTTTGCGCCTCACTGATAAGAAAATATGTATGAAATTTCATACACATTAGAAAATAGTAAATCTAGTTCCTAATGAAAGATAATTCCCTATATAGCCCCTATGTAAGATTTCATAACAAGAAGATGAATGTAAATACTTCAAACTTCATCCCAAATACACAGGACCAGCGCAGTTGCTGTTGTTGGGTGCAACCACTTTGAAGATTTTTATAAAATACATTTCAAATCCGTTTTCTGTGAAATTTGTGGGGTTAGAAAGATATTTAAAACTAGTTTTATCTAGTAAAATATGGAAAATTTATAAAATCATCCTATAGGGACAATTGAGTGAAAACCGTGAGGTGACCATACTTGGCAAAGTCAAAAATTATGTTCGACACCACGACACTAAACTATTCATATCTCATGCTACACATCAAATCAAAGGAGTTATTATATTTTACGTAAAGAAAACTTAGATACGGACGATACATATTTTGAGAGTCTAAAACACATTTTTTGTGAGTCCGTGATGGTATTTGGAAGTTGGTCATGAAAATGTCCACTCCTAGATTTCTTAAGTTCTCTAACAAAATATTCTAAACCATCACCCTAATGTGTAAGAAAAACAACATATACAATAAAACTTACTTTTAAAGTACAACTTAACATTTTTATCATTCTTTAGCATATATTAAACACCACATATATTTACCCAAAGGAGCTATAGGCTCGAAAAAACTTACAAAAGAAATATTTGTAATGTTATAGTTCGTTCAAAATCTAACGTTGAGTACCTCGACCAACTCCAGCCAATCTAGCGATCAGGTATCTGAAAAATTAATATGAAAAGTATGAGTATAAGAAATACTCAGTAAGACATCATGCTCGAATTTAACATGTTAATATCAAAGCGAAAGAAAAGCAATTAAACACATACTTTCATATTCCGGCTTGTCTAAGCACCTTTAGGACTTGTCCTAAAAGCATGTATAGATATCTATCTCCATGGACTTGTCCACCAAATTTTCATATTATGGTTCGCATGCAAAACTTAAGCTTAAGATAATATCATGAAAATCCTATCACTTGAGCATTTGATAGTATCTTACCTTAATAATCAGAAGTAACGTGCGGAAAATATGAAAACTCTATGAACCCAAAATCCTTATAATTTTTCTTGCAAATTACTTGATCAAAAATCCTTTTTCATATAAAACAATGAAAGTTTATAAGAAGGAGATTATTATTATTCACCGCAACCGCCCACTCGGTGTTTTTCATCAATTTTGTGGAAAATGTAATGAATCCTAAAGACCATATATATATATATATATATATATATAATTAATTAAAAGAAATATGTATTCGTGATCATTATCTAAACTAAAGACCATATATATATATATAACTAAATTATTATGAAGAAACCAATAATTTATTCAAATCATTAACTAATTGGTTATATATTATATATGACCATAATTCATTTTTTTGAATTTACTTCAACGACCATACATAAGATCTAATTTAACCGAATAATCTTTTTCTTGAGCTAAATACACGTAATTTAATACGAGTTTCAAAACGAGCCTAATATTGATATGTAAATTTTAGGTCTTTAAACACCCAAAATATTTACTAAACTAGCGTATGAAATTTAGTGGCACCTAATATTCAAAGCATAATTAAGGATCATAATGAATAATCTAGCATAAAAAAAGTTTGGGGTATTACATCCCCTTCCCCTTAAAATAATTTCATCCTCAAAATTACCGTAAAGTTCATGAAGAGTTGTGGATACTTGGCCTTTATTTCATATTCTCGCTCCCAAGTTGATTCCTCGACACCATGGTTGTACCATTGTACTCTAACTAGTGGGATCTTCTTTGTTCTCAATATTTGTATTCTTCGATCCAAGATTGTTATTGGTGTTTCATCATATGTCATATCTTTTTGGATATCCAACGGTTGATGATTAACCACATGACTTGGATCTGACACATATTGTCGAAGCATTGAGACGTGGAATACATCATGAATAGCTGACAATTTAGGCGGTAGAGCTAATCGATAAACCACATTTCGATTTTCTCCAGAATTTCAAAAGGACCTATAAACCTTGGTTGGAGTTTTCCTTTCTTGCCAAAACGGAAAACACCCTTCATTGGTGTTACTTTTAAGAAAACTTTATCACCAATATTGAATTTTATATCATTTCTTCTTTTATCTGCAAAACTTTTCTGCCGGTCCTGGGCTGACTTTATTCGAGCTCTTATTTTATCAATAACTTTAACTGTCTGTTCAACAATTTCTGGCCCTAAAACTCTTCGCTCACCAACTTCGTCCCAATAGATAGGAGATTTACACTTTTTTCCGTATAGAGCTTCATAGGATGCCATTCCTATCGTAGCTTGATAACTATTGTTATAGGCAAATTCTACTAAAGATAGGTAATTTTCCCAACTACCTCCCAAATCTAGGATGCACGCTCGAAGCTTATCTTCCAAAATCTGTATAGTCATTTCTGACTGTCCATCATACGAGGGTGAAAAGTCAGATCGAAATTTAACTTTGTACCTATAGCTCCTTGCAAACTTTTCCAAAACAAGGTAAATCTTGGATCTCTATCTGATACAATAGAGATTGGGATTCTATGTAGACGGATGACTTCTTTAATGTATAGTTGTGCATATTGGTCCATACTGAAATTCATCCTTCTTGGTAGAAAATGAGCTGACTTTGTTAGTCGGTCAACTATAACCCATATAGCATCGTTTTCCCTAGCTGACCGTGGAAAACCCGTAACAAAATCCATAGTTACACATTCCCACTTCCATTCGGGAATTTCTAGTGATTCTAATAACCTTGATGGTCTCTGATGTTTAGCTTTCACTTGTTGACATGTCATACACTTCTTTACAAATAGACCGATACTTCTTTTCATATTTCTCCACCAAAAGGTATTCCTCAGATCTCGATACATTTTTGTACCTCCTGGGTGAGCGGTATATGGAGTAGAGTGTGCTTCTTCGAGAATCTCGTTTCTTAGTCCTTCATCTTTTGGTACACATATTCTTCCTTTAAAGAGTAAGGCTTTGTCATGACTTAATTCAAAATCTCTTCGCTTGCTAGTACCAACCTCTGATTTGATCTTACGTAGGAATGAATCATTATCCTGTGCTATTCTGATTCGATCCCTAAGTGTAGATTGAAGCATTAAGACTGTTATTCCAGTGACAGTTTGAGACGGTGGAGTAATTACTTATAGTCTTAAATTCTCAAAGTCTCTCAACAATTGGTCCTGCATTATAGATAGTGCTGCTAATTGTCCCATCGCCTTTCTGCTAAGAGCATCTGCTACCACAATAGCTTTACCAAGGTGGTATTGGATAGTACAATCATAATCCTTTACCAATTCTAACCACCTTCTCTACCTCATATTTAACTCTTTTTGGGTGAAAAAGTACTTCAGACTCTTGTGGTCGGTATAAATATCGCACTTGCATCCATATAGATAATGACGCCATATCTTCAGGACATGAACTACAGCAACTAGCTCTAGATCATGCGTTGAATAGTTCTACTCATATTGCTTCAACTGTCTAGAGGCGTAAGCTATCACTTTCCCTTTTTGCATTAAGACACAACCTAAGCCTTGTTTAGAAGCATCGCTGTAAATGACGAATCCTTCTGGACCATCTGGTATTGTTAACACTAGAGCTATGATCAATCTTTGCTTCAGTTCTTGAAAGCTCTGTTCACATTTTTCTATCCACTGGAATTTCACTTCCTTACGAGTCAACTAAGTCAATGGTCCTGCTATCTTAGAAAATCTCTCAATAAACCTCCTATATTAACCTGCCAACCCTAAGAAGCTGCGTATTTCTCCAACATTGGTCGGCCTAGGCCAATTAGTCACCACTTCCACTTTAGCTGGATCTACTTCTATTCCTTGGGCTGTAATTACATGCCCTAGAAAACCTACTCGATCTAGCCAAAATTCACATTTCTTAAATTTGGCATACAACTTCTCTCTTCTTAGAGTTTCTAAGATAGTCTCGAGATGTGTCTTATGTTCTTCCTCACTTCTCGAGTAGATCAAGATGTCGTCAATAAAGACAATGACAAACTGATCCAAGAATTCGTGGAACACTCTATTCATTAAATCCATAAATACTGTTGGGGTATTAGTTAACCCAAAAGGCATCACCATAAATTCATAATGCCCATAACGTGTTCTAAAAGCTGTCTTAGGGACATCACCTGTCTTGATTTTTAATTGATAGTATCCTGATCTCAAATCAATCTTTGAAAATACCGTAGCACCCTTCAGTTGATCAAATAGATCTTCTATTCTCGGGAGTGGGTACTTGTTCTTGATAGTAAGGTGGTTTAATTCTCGATAGTCGATGCACAACCTCATCGTCCCGTCCTTCTTCTTCTTTACAAATAGTCTTGGTGCACCCCATGGAGATACACTTGGTCTAATAAAACCCTTATCAAGAAGTTTTTGTAATTGTACTTTTAACTCTTGTAGTTCTCACCCATGCCATACGATATGGAGCATTTGAGATAGGTGTTGCACCTGGTACCAAATCAATGGTGAATTCAACTTGTCTATCTGGCAGTAATCCTGGAAGATCTTCAGGAAACACATCTTTATTGCTTTGGACTATTCGGATATCCTCAATAGACATCTTGTCCTGATTGGTATCCGACATCAATATAAAAAATCCCTGTCACAACTCTTTCCTCAGCATCTTCTCAGCCTGTGTTGCTGATATGATACGAGGTAGAGCCTTCGTCTTAGTTCTTACGAAACGAAATTCCTTCTCGCCAGGTCGTTGGAATATAACATCCTTTTCAGAACATCGAATGGTTGCATAGTTTTTTTGATAACCAGTCCATACCAAGGATAACATCAAAGTCTCGTATGGTTAATAGAATCAAGTCTACTGTTATACTTCTACCATCAATTTCCATTTTAAGGCCTCTAGCTATTTGGTTGGAATTAAGAATCTTTCCAGATGGAAGAGAGACATCTAAGGTATACGGGAAAGGTTCACACTCTATTTTGAACTTTGCAACAAATATAGATGAAATGAACGAATGTGTAGCACCAGAATCTATAAGTATAAATGCAGGCACGTTGGAGACATATACGATACCTGCTAGCACTTTAGGGTCTTGTTTTGCTTCTTGCCTAGTTAAGGCAAAAACCCTTGCCTTCCCTTTCTTGTCATCTCCAATCTTCTGTATTTGACTTTGAGGGCATTCTCTAGCAAAATGTCCTGGTCTGCCACACTTGAAACAAACATTTTCCCCAAATAAGCATTCTCCTTTGTGAGGCCTACCACAATTGGGACAACGTTTATTGTCAACTTCATTTGCATCTACTTTTCCTTTCTTTGCCACATTATTTCCTTTATCGCCCCTCTTCTTGTCGAAGTTCCACTTTCGATTACCAGAATAATTTTGGCCTTGTTGAGAATTCCCAGCATTTTGAGTCACTTGATAAGAAATAGTCTATGCTCACTTCAAGACTTCTCGATAAGAACCCAGCTCAAGTACTGCTACTATGTTGCGAATATATGGTTGAAGTCCGCGTTCGAACCTTCTAGCTCGTTTACTCTCCGTGTCCACCGGTGTGGAGCAAACGTTGATAGTTCTTCAAATTTACGCTCATATTCTACGACGACATGGTTCCTTCTCAGCCTTGGGAACTCTATTTCTTCCCGATCTTTTAGGGTGATGGGAAATATTTTTCTTCTACAAGCTTCTTAAACTGCGTGTCCAGTCATCGCCCATTCCTCATCGTGTGTTATTGATCGAGTAGTCATGTCCCACCAATGGCTAGCCCTTTTTTAGCATAAATATCGCAAACATCACCTTTTCAAGATCTTCACATCCTATAAACTTAAAGATGCGTTCCAGTTCTCGTAACCAATCCTCAACGGCTAGGGGGTCCACACATCCTTCAAAAGATGGTGGATTCATTTTTTGAAACTGCTCTATCATCGCAGTTCATTCACGTTGTTTGGTTATTGGTTGAGGTGGCGGGGCTTGTTGGCTGGGTACTGGGTGATCCAGTGGTGTCTGTTGATAAGGAGTTTGCTACTCAGGTGGTACTGCATCATTAAGTGGTGGCTGAGGAGGTAACATCTGTACATGTTGTTGTCCTAGTTCTCGCATTACTGCGAGTAGTTCCTGCACAAAGTTTGCGACGTTAACTTCGTCACTACTTGAGCCGGCGTTGTTATTTTCCGTATTTCCGTTGTTGCGCTTGGATGGCATTTCTTAAGAAAAGAAATAGTCATCTAATTAATCCAAAGCGTGACATTAACTTTACAAACTTTAAAAGAGGCTGAAAGAAATGAGAGGTTGCCTGTTACAAGTCACAAAGGATACATACGCATAAAAGAAAAAGTACATTTTAAATTCTACTCTACTTCAAAATAGACTGATAACTAAACAAGATAATCTCTAATCATTTCCTCCTTATGGACCCTTCTCAGGGTCTTCCTCTGGATCTTCATCTGGATCTTCTTCTAAATCTTCCTCTGGATCTTCTTCTTCTAGCAAGTCCTGTCCCAAGCTATCTAGAATTGGTACTGGGAGGTTCTCATCAAGTACTCTTATGAGGATCTAGCCAATAGTTCATTTTCTGTCCTAGACGTAGTAGCTCGCAAACTAGGATTTAGGCCTAACTTTATAGTCTTTTTATAGTTTCGCTGTAGATCACGACTAATGTCATAACTTTCACGAAGCAAGTAGATAACATCTTCATATGCAAGATCATTATCACTCCATTGCACAATCTCATTTATGACTAAAGCCCAAAAATCTGGAACAGTCTCACATAATCGTCGTATTTTAACCTCATCACGTAGTCTATGATGTGCCATCGTCAACATATCAATGATACAGTCTAATAAATCAAGATGCTGCTCAAGACTACGAGTGGGGCATATCCAATAATTATGGTAAAATGCCAACAACACATCTCGCTTATGTGTAAGACCATATACCTCTGTCTTGGTTGGGGTTCTAATTGTTCGAGTCATATCTAAGACAAGAAATTATTTATGTCACAATAGTTATCTCTAAAATAATTCATTGATTACCATAATGCATGATAAACAGAACTAAACTTCATAAATTTAAACATGACTTGGTTCGAAATATTTTCATATAAACAACAACTCATTGGATAAGCAAAGTATAATGTAAGAATAAAAGAATTCTTATCTTTTGAATATTCACTTTACTATTTACCTGAATCGCCGGTTGAAAGTCGGTCGCTAGCTTGTTCAACAATGTTGGATCTTGACTCAAAATGATGAAATTATTTTGCATAACCACTTAGAACATATCATTTGGATAGAAATACGTAAGAATTCTACAGAAAAGTGAACTAGCTCTGATACCATGCTGTGACGCCCCGAAACTTAACTTTCGGGTGTCAAGAGCTACTTAAATTCATGATTTAAAATTTTCAAAGATTTTGACTAAACAAAAGAAATTTCGTTTGATACCTAAATGATATCATCGAGTTGCAAAATTTTGAGAAAAGCACTATTGATTAATGTACTAATGATATGCCAAATTTAAAAAGTTATCAGTGCATGACCTATTTATAATAAATTTTGGAAGATGCTTGGTCGCAATACATTTTCAGTTTGCGCTTCACTGATAAGAAAATATGTATAAAATTTCATACACATTAGAAAATAGTAAATCTAGTTCCTAATGAAAGATAATTCCCTATATAACCTCTATGTAAGATTTTATAACAAGAAGATGAATGTAAATACTTCAAATTTCATCCCAAATACACAGGACCAGCGCAGTTGCTGTTGTCGGGTGCAGCCACTTTGAAGATTTTTATAAAATACATTTCAAATCTATTTTCTGTGAAATTTGTGGGGTTAGAAAGATATTTAAAACTAGTTTTATCTAGTAAAATATGGAAAATTTATAAAATCATCCTATAGGGACGATTGAGTGAAAACCGTGAGGTGACCATACTGGGCAGTGTCAAAAATTCTGTTTGACACCCTGACACTAAACTATTCATATCTCATACTACACACATCAAATCAAAGGAGTCTTTATATTTACGTAAAGAAAACTTAGATACGGACGTATACATATTTTGAGAGTCTAAAACACATTTTTGTGGAGTCCGTGATGGTATTTGGAAGTTGGTCATGAAAATGTCCACTCCTAGATTTCTTAAGTTCTCTAACAAAATATTCTAAACCATCACCCTAATGTGTAAGAAAAACAACATATACAATAAAACTTACTTTTAAAGTACAACTTAACATTTTTATCATCCTTTAGCATATATTAAACACCACACATATTTACCCAGTGAGCTATAGGCTCGGAAAAACTTACAAAAGAAATATTTGTAATGTTATAGTTCGTTCAAAAATCTAACGTTGAGCACCTCGACCAACTCCGGTAATCTAGCGATCGGTGTATCTGAAAAATTAATATGAAAAGTATGAGTATAAAAAATACTCAAGAAGACATCATGCTCGAATTTAACATGTTAATATCAAAGCGAAAGAAAAGCAATTAAACACATACTTTCATATTCCTATTGTCAAGACCTTTAGGACTTGTCCTAAAAGCATGTATAGATATCTATATCCGTGGACTTGTCCACCAAATTTTCATATTATGGTTTGCATGCAAAACTTAAGCTTAAGATAATATCATGAAAATCCTATCACTTGAGCATTTGATAGTGTCTTACCTTAATAAACCTAAAATCCTTATAATTTTTCTTACAAGATAACTTGATCAAGGAGAATACGCTTTTCATATGCAAACAATGAAAGTTTATAAGAAGGAGATTATTATTATTCACCGCAACCGCCCACTCGGTGTTTATCATCAATTTTTGGAATTTGTGAATGTATATCTCAATTCATGCACGTATGCCTAATCCTAAACATCTAATTCATGCACGATATATATATATATATATATATATATATATATAATTAACTTAATTAAAAAGAAATATGTATTCGTATCATTATTTAAACTAAAGACCATATATATATATATATATATATATATATATATATATATATATATATATATATATATATATATGATTAACTTAATTATGAAGAAACCAATAATTTATTCAAATCATTAACTAATTGGTTATATATTATATATGACCATAATTCATTTTTTTGAATTTACTTCAACGACCATACATAAGATCTAATTTAACTGAATAATTTTTTTCTTGAGCTAAATACACGTAATTTAATACGAGCTTCAAAACGAGCCTAATATTGATATGTAAATTTTAGGTCTTTAAACACCCAAAATATTTACTAAACTAGCGTATAAAATTTAGTGACACCTAATATTCAAAGCTTAATTAAGGATCATAATGAATAATCTAACATAAAAAAAAATTGGAGTATTACAAATAATCTCCTACCCACTGTGGGTATGTGGGTAGGAGGAGATCATTACTCTCCACTCCAAATATGCTTAATTATCTTCCACATCAACCTACATCATCAGTGGGTAAATAATCTCCTACCCACTGTGGGTAGGAAATCATTACTCTCCACTCTAAATATGCTTAATTATCAAGTAAATACATCTTCTTGATATATTTAAATTTATTAATTTTAGTAAAATTGAATTGTCTCAATTCCCGGGGAATCACACCAAAAATTCGGGTTTCTTTTGGATTTCCTTCTTCATCAATCATGGAGTCAAATTATAGAAAATTTATTTCTAATCAATAATGCTATTAAGAAGTTTGATACTCTTGTTCCAATTATTTTTTTGATTGGAACATTGGCTAAAGCAAAAAAAATTATGGAACAGACATATCAATATGCGTGAATCATACCTTTCATTCCACTTCCAGTTCCTATGTTATTTTTTTTCTAAAATATAGATAAAAATTAGATCTTTATGAGAATTTGACAAAAATTGATAAAAGATGTAATTAAAAAGTTGATAAAAGTTGTGAGTCCGATGGAATAATTTTGAGAAAAAAATGAAGGTATAATTTTACTAATTGTCAATGAAATTTTTGCTAAAGTTCAAATTAGTTATTAAAGTATTTTTCTTACTCTATTAGTTATTGAAGTTATTAATGGTTTCACAAATGGTCACTCGGTTAGTAAATTTAAGAGAAAATTACAGTTTTTGTCCTCAACATTTACCCTATTTTGCACTTCTCTGTCGATCCTTTATTTTTTTACAATCTTTTTACAAACCTTTAATTTTTTGATGCCTCTAACCTCTAATAATAATAATTTATAGAGTGTTAAAAGACGAATTTGTCCAAAAGTTTAAATAAAATAAACACGTATAAAATAAAAAATAAGCAAATGTTAAAAAGAAAAAAGGAAAATCGATCATTCTTTCTCATCCAAAACCTCCATCATCACCCAATAATAAACCACCATAACCAGCATACCACATCAATCAACTACCACCATATCCTCATGCTAGCAACCAGCTATCATCTTTGTCCACCACCACAACTCCCACACAATACAACAAATGACCACCACTGCTATTTATATAGCGACTACTAGTTTATGTTAGCACCAAACTCCAGTTAAAAATTAGTAAATAAAAATATTAGGTAAAATAAGAATTAAATACAAATCTAGTTTTAAGAAGTGGCGAATGCCCTTCCTTTCACGCTTGGTAAGTACGTCACTGTAGCCAAGCTTTGACCGCGACTACTTGTCACTTCTGGCGCCTTATTCCTCTAGGGATGGAGGTAGGGTTTGTGTGGTTAAGGATTACACGACCAATCTAATGTCGCCGAGGAACTTTGATCAATAGAAGTACTGCCCAAGAAAAAACTACCGAAACCCAAATCTTCGTCAGCATCGGTCTTCCTCATATTGATGAAGACGAATTCTTTCCTTGAGCCTGTCATTCTCGATGGTAAGAACTTTTCGCTATTTCTGAGTCGATGATACTCTGCGTTGAGTTCTTGTCGACTTACAGATCGTTCTCAACAAAGACGCAGTGGTAGTTATAACATTATTAAGAACAAAATATTTTAGCTTCCACCTGATCACGACACCACCAATTTATGGTCGCCGGTCAGTGTAGGCCCACATAAATTCTTCAACTATTAGGTTAAATTTTGATAGAATTTCATCTAATTCTCTCGTCTCTATTTTAAACCCCCATCCTCATCATCTTTATCATCCATTGAAGAGAAAAGAGAAAGAAAAAAAATACGAGAAATGGTTAGTAACATTGGAATGGGAGGTGTGGCTTGGAGCTGAGGGCCGCAGTTTAAAGGTAGTAGATAGATGATGTAGGGTGGGTATTGGCCATCGTATGTATGAGAACTTGCGGTAGATTTAAAATGCCGTCTATTGGTAGTAGCTTGCAGTGGTAAGAACTTTCAATATTGAGGATGTCATGGTGGAGAGTTTTAGTGGTGTGTATGAGTATAGTTGTATGTGTGCGTGTCATTGTTTGTTAGAAGTGAGTTGCTTTGGCACGTTTGTTGAAAAAACAACTCGGGTTTTTGTGATTTTTTTAGAAAGAAAGGTTATTTAATTTCATTTTCATTATATTTTTTAGATGTTATTCTTTATATGAATAGTAAGTTTTGAAAGCGCTTAACAAATTAAATGATGAACATAAGATTGTCAAAAAATAAATGTTCAAAACAATGATGCAAAAGTGGGTAAAAGTTAGGATGGCATATGACTTTTTTTAAAAAATATAGCGTATAATCACGAGTGACCATTTTAAAAATTGAGTGACTATTTATGAAGTTGTGAATAGATTTACTAACTAATATGTGTTGGGCGTCGGAACTTGCGGCGTCCGCGTCCAGCAGATCTCCAATCACTCCTAAACGCCGACTGTGCACACTGCGCTTTCCGGACACGTCGTTAGGCACCAAGATCTCTCGGGAGAAAAAGGTCTGGCGATCGTTGGTACTCCGACGATCTCTAGTCAGCTGCCGATATATGAAATAATACGGGCGGTAAGTAATTGGGTGTGGGAGTAATCGGACAAAAGTTTGGCGAGTTTAGGGTGAAGTTCAGGTGTAAAAGCGTGCCTTGAAGCGGCCCGGAAGGCGTTACTTATAAGCGCAAGAGACGATGTCGATTTAGGTAACAAATCAATCGAGACACAATTAGTTCTCCTTCTTATGAAAGGATCATCGCCTTGAGGCGATCTCCAATTCTTTCTGCCCTTGCTGAACTTGTAGTTGCATGATTTTGAGGAGATTATGGTTGGTTTCCTTGAGATCCGTCGCCAAACCAACGCAATCTTTCCTTATTATATACGGTCATTGGGCGTATTACAACATCAAACTCTGTGGTTGACATGGGACGTTAGAGTCGCTCCCTGATTGGCCTCATTTGAGGCTTTGTTGAAGGATAGGATGTTTGATGGGCCTCAGGGGTCCTTTATTAGTGCGACCCGGCCAGGAATACGGATGAGGCTCTTCTTCCGGGCCTAATAAGGGCGGCGTGAGGTCATATGAGATTGGTAACGATGGTCTCTGGTCCAAGCGTTGCGTAATGGATCTTTTTGAGTGTGACAAGACCAATTTTGTGCGAGATCTTAGAGCCTTCAGATGTGGTCTTCTGCGTCATTTGGCTATGATTTCATACCCGATTATAGTCCCCCAAGTCAGGGGCGACCTCATTCGCAGCCCCGGGTGAGGGGCTTTCTGAACCAAACGTGGTAGTGTCTGCGGATGGGTGGATCTATCAATCAAGGCCGTCTATCCAGCGGTTAGGCAATCATGAGTGAGAGGGTTATGCAATTAATGCAGTTCACGTTGTGAAAAAATCCAGCGGCGTGGTATCGGGTTAAATGATTCGTTAAATCTTTGGGGTTTGGCACACATTGCTTAATTTGGGCTCTTCGCTCACTGTGGCAACTTGGGGCCTTTAGCCGATGCAATGGATCATCCCCAATGTGCAACTTCTTAGCGATCTGCTTGTGAATATTAGCAGATCAAAGCTCCAAGCGCATTTGATCGCTGCATTGACGATTTAGGAGTTGTTGGTTTCCTTTCGATTATTGTGAGACCACAGCAAATTGTGAGGTAAATGCGGAAGTGGTGATTCAAAACCCGTCGATGTGCCACCGCTTGAATGGGAATTGTGTCCGACGCTACATCATCTTCAGCCTATGAAGTATCTTTAGCCCTCACCACTTATGTACTCCAAATCGACTCAAATCTACTTCTGCGACGGTGATTGGCGTTGGCCCAAAATGAGAGATCATGATAAGAGGATTCTCGTAGCCCAAGCGCTTGATGAAGAAGTTGACGGTCGGCCACCGAAGCGCGGCGCAATCCGCGAACTCTGGAGGACGACTTGAGGCCCTGACTATCGAGCTCGGGTTGGAAGAGAGCGGCATGGTATGTCGTGATTCACGCTTGAGGTTAGCCTACGCTTTCGGGTGGTCCCTCGTGAGAGAGTGTTGCCGGTGGGAGACGCTACGAGGAAGAGTCATATCTTAGGTTAGGATGCAATATCTTGATAATGAGGAAAAACTGCCTCCCAACAAAATTACTGGCCCGGGTGAGGGATTGGAAATATATGCGAGAGGACCTAGCCACAATGTCTCCAAATTTCGAACTCAGTATATATTCTTTATGATTGTGGCGACTGTGTCTTGCATTTTGCAGGTGTGGTAAACTGCATCCGAAGAGGGACAAGGAGGCGAGGTGGTGGAACAAAATGGCTCGGCGGCGATTATAAAATTCTTTGTTGAAGGGCGACGCTTGAGTTGGTTGCGGGCGTGTAAGTCAGGATTTTGCCCATAGCTGTCGTTCGAACATGCTGTGTTATCTCGAGGTCATCGTCACGGCGAGACAATGCTATCTCTTAGCGGTCAATCCTCTTTCCTAGCCAAGGCGGCTCTCCCTTTACTTCCCGACCTCTGCGTATCTTTACAGTCTGGTCCCGGAGCCAAGTGGGTGTACAACCTCGCGAGAAGAACCCCGCGCAGTGGGTGAGTTTATGTGGGATGCCGTCTCCCCCGAGTCATGTGGAATGCTCACGTCTGCCCGTCGGCGGCAAGCGTTCATAAATGGACCAGTGGGACTTTTGAGAGCCTGAAAAGAATAATTTTGATGGGCGAAGAAAGATTCGAGGACCTTGATGAAGGCATTGATACCATGAATGTGGTCTTCGGCGTGTAACTTTAGCTATGAGATTTCATGGCACCGATGTAGTCCCAGTGCGGTAGAAAACATTCAGTGCGGTGAGGGGGCTTTGCGGGCCAAACCACGTGCGTGTCTGCCGGATGGGTGGATCTAGGCAATCAATCGAGGCGAGAAGGCATCGGCGGTTTAGCAATCATGAGTGAGGAGAAAAGTTGTATCGAGGTGTCTCGGAGAAGTTTAGAAGTTCAGAAAAACCCGGGGGACCCACTGCGTGGAGAGACGTGGGTTCGTGGTTCAAATAGCGAGTCCGCGGGTCGTTTCGCTTCCCTTGTCGAGATGCTGGAATTTTGAAACACGCGTCCACATGTCGCCAGTTGAATATGACGCTTGGAGTTTTGGTGCGTTACTTTAGTGGAATTGAATGACTATAAAACGAGAACGGTGGAAGCCGGATGTGCAACTTCGAACTTGGGCGTCTGCTTCTTTGAAGATTAATGGCAAATGGCTTCTAAATGGACGCCAATAGATTTAAGCGCATTTCGATAATGTGACTGGTGAGTTGTTTAGATTTATTTTCGCTTCGATTGTTGCCCGTTTACTGTAGCTGTGGGGTGTTAGACCACAGTAGGTGTGATGTAAATGGAGTAAGGAAGTGATTACACAAAACCCGACGATGTACCCACAAACCCTGAGTCTGGTATACCGGGATGTTAATCATGGCCGATATTATCATCTTCCATCCTCTGAAGTAGTGGGAAAAGTAAACCCAGGCCTTCCCTCTAGCCGTATGCTCGTCGACTCAGTCTACCGCTCCCAAAGCGAGATGTGGACAACCGAAAGAGAGGTTCATCTTCGCTTACGGAAAAGTTGAAGCAGTCGTACCATATATTAGATCACCAAAGCGGAGTTGGAGGGGCCGCCTAACATTCCGCATCCAAGTCCTGCACGAGCCGATTCGAGGAACTCCTGTGATATATTGATTCGAACCCATAGCTAGACGCTTAGTTCCTTCGTCCTTTATAATTGTTCCTGACGAGATAACACCCAGATGTCGAATGGTGCTTACGTGATTTTGGGAGATCATGGTCTATATCTGCCGCCCATCCCGGGTCGAAAATGAGGACCAAGAGGTGCATGGCCCAGAGAGGTTCATCTTCGTCGGTGGTATATATGAGGACCTCGCCCTGTATGTATCCAGCGGACGAGGAACTTCGGGTATATTCTGCAAGAATGTCGATTATAAGAGTCTCATCAGAAGAGGGACTCGGGGTGAAGTGAAGGACTCGTGCCCGGCGATTAACTGTTGAAGGGCAACTGACTTGGGTTGCGCAGATCGATGTGTAAGTCCTCGATTTTTGGCACTTCCATGTCGACGGAATTAATCGGCCAAACATGCTATAACGTGTTATCTCTCGCCATGACCTTTTCGTGTTCAAGAGTATCCCTACTCCGCTCTCGCCTGGCCCCACCAGCTGAGAAGGTTCTTCGTCCCCAAAGGCTTGAGGAGGCGACTGGCCATCGTGATTTGAGACCAAAATGCTATACCCCAAGCAGGTGGTCCGTCCCCCATGCTTCCGATCCTCCTCCCAGCCAAGACGCCTTCCTTTCACCCCAGGCCCTCAGCATCAGTATCTTTACCCGGGCCCCTCGGTCCGACCAAGGATAAGGGAAGAGAATTGCCGAGATGCCGGTGACGCTACCACGTAAGAGGAAGGTTCCTATTGCATACGGGGTGGGTTTATGCGGGATGCCTGTGAATTGAGTCGCATCAGCGTGCGAGGAAATCTTAGCTTCGTCTGCCAGGGAAGCCCCGCCCACGCTTGCACCTACACTAGGGAGAATTGGAAACCTCTGTCATGGAGATGCTCCCTGCTCCCACGCCCATGGTCGCGGCAAGCGTAAGAGGCATGGATCTATGACCCAGGGAGAGGAGAGGCCGCCAGGGAGGCCACTGTTCGGGAGCGGTTGCAGTATGGCGGAGATGAATCTGACATGATGGGACTCGTCTTGACCAAGGAACCCCGCTCAATACCTTGAAAGGGTATGATGGTCAGATTGTGGTGGAAGAGGCCAAATCCAAGAACCGGCCGAGGAGTCAAGGCTTGGGCCCAGAGAAGGCACAGCTTGGAGTCTCGAAGAGGGGGCGGTTCAGTCGTTGGACTTGTTCAGAAGGCGAGGCGGACATGAGGGGCAAATACGGTGATTGAGCTCAAGGCCACCAAAGAGAGTTTAAAATAGCCCGGATCGTAAAAAGGTATCATTGGTGCTTCTCAGAGAAGCGTCGGAGAAGCTCGAGAGGAAGTCAAGATCCAAGATTCGGACCACTGCACGAGACAAGATTGGTCGCCAATAAATAGCGGTGGCCGAGATCGTCGCCTTGGAAGAGGGAGGTTACCGCCGATGCGTAGCCGAATTAGAGAGAGAGTCCCGGCCGAATGCATAAAAAGTGCCGGTGCTAGGTCATGAAGCTTACCATGACGCTGCTCAGTGGATACTCCCGAGTATCGTGGACCTCGCCCATCGCCTCGATGACCATTGGGGGCGAACAGCCATGGAGCGGATCTCGAGACTCATCCTGGAGTGGACCTATCATTCTTATGACAAGTCCCTCGCCGAGACATTCAGAGAACCCAAACAGGTGCATTAATCTAACCCACGCCCACCGTCCGTAACAGAACCGGTTCGTAATGTGCCGATTTCAAAGAGTCCCATGAGCATCTGAACTTTTTGTCATCTCGTCTCGATATGTTTTTAATAAATTACTTGACGTACTCTACATCGAATTTATTTATTTCACGTCCCATCATTTAATGTTGTAATGATTGCGCTGGGGTGGGTGGGTGGGGAGGAGGAGGAGGAGGGACTACCAAACTCGGACTTGACTCAATCATTTCTGCCATGCTAACGGTACGCACTTTTAGCGTAAACCATAGAGTTGGCGCCTTTAACGCCTTCGGGAGGCGTAATCTGTTGGGCGGCGCCCAAATTCTCCCGAGATATCCTCATTTACTACGCTAGTGGCCCCTATATAAGAACATATTGACGTCCCCCATTGTGCTCTTCATGTATACGCAGATCCATGAAACTGCAGAAATTAGATCCTCGTGTTCCCAAAAATTTCTCCGGTCGCTTGATCGACTTTCGCCGAATGTACTCATGTAATCACGGATAAAAGAACAAATGCTCGTAATATCAACCAACCGAAGAATCAACATTCGGAGGACCAAACGCCTTCCAATCAACGCTTAGAGGACCAAACGTATTCGGGGTTGGACCTAGCAATTTGGCCCCGACCATGCCCTCGACCTGAGGGCCCCGGTTTTGGTGGAAGGTGGTGGCCGCAATCGCCAAAAAGGTGTCAACGACATTTTTTGAGCAAAGGTGGCTCAATAAGTCACCAAATCAACCTATGTTGGTTTGGGGCGACCCCCGATCATGGTGACATCAGATCTCCCACAACAGATGATGCTTGGGGTGACGAAGACCAGGAGATAGGCTTAATAGATCTCGTATCCCAGAGTGTGTCGATCCAAAGAGACGGCGGGGAAGTAGGATAATTATATTACACATTTACTTTTGCCCTATATTCTGAACCATGTTGAATAAAACACAATTATACTCACATTTTCCATAATTGTTTCGTCTACGCCGTTTGTTTGTGGTATCTGGACCTTCATAATTATCATGCGAAGAGGAATCCATTCTCGTCTTCACATGATTTGGCGCAGGCTACAACCTTTATGCCTCCCTGTTAGAAGTGTTCGCAATATTGCCATGCATCAACGCCCATGAGATTTGGTAAAGCGCGTATTCCCACGCCGCCTTTCATATTTCCCTAGGGTTTACCCGACGTAGCTATTTTGATCGTCCGTATTCTATCGCTACTATATATATGTATGCTTGCGGTGGCTTCACTTTACTATTTCATTCCTGTCCTCTTTCCTCCCTGTTTTGATCTTGGTTATTCTTTGGCCATGTCGCTTTCATTTCTCCTATGTCCCAAAGTTTAAGATAAGACGTGGGAGGGTTGTGGACGACGCCTCTTCTCCTCTTCCAAGACTGCTTCCGTGGCGCCTAGCCACTGAAGTTACCGCCGGGCAAACACCGGGGACAACGGCAGTGGTCCTTCCTTGTCTGCTGCTCGCACCGGAGGTGACATTGGTAGTGCTCCCCTCCCCATCCCCTGTGAGACCCATGCCTTCGTCGGAGAAAAGAAAGTTAGGCCCCCTTGGTGAAGATAAGGCATTCTGTGATCCCACTTTTCTTCCCCTTGGCAGGACCGATTACATCAACATCGGGTCCCGCGGGGACAAGCTAGACCCGGCAGTTTTGGAGAAGCTCCCACCCTCGGCTGCCATTGCGGCGGCATCGGTTCATAAGTATTGGACCTTGGCCTTCGGGAGGCTGTTGATGACACCAGGCCGACAGAGTTGTTGAAACCGGTCGAGATGTATACCTCCCGCAGCCATGTGCTTAATTGTGAGTTGTATAGACTATTGGGGATGAGGATCAACAAAATGTACTCCGCAGGGAAGATGGGATGTTGAGGCCTGCGTAATGAAAAACAAAGACCTTCGAAAAACTCGCATTCTCCGAGGATGCTAGGGCTCGAGCAACTTATGATATCGCCAAAGCCCAGACGATCCAAAAGGCCTGTGTCGAAGCCCAGAAAAAGGCAGAGTCACAATTGAAGTCTTGTCAGGACATGGTTTTTGCCAAGGACAAGGAATTGTCCAAAGCGCCCGATCGAGCCGTCAAGGGCCCAGCTCTTCGCCGTATCTCGAGTCCTCCTCGTCACGCAAAATCGATTATTCTCGAATGAGACTTTAGGACCCTTTCTGCTCGAGTTGTTGTTATTGTTGCTTTTGATTTGTAAGTGTAGGCCATTGAACAAGCCTTACCCCTCGTTGTTGTTACTACCTATACGCTGAATGCTTCCATAATGTTACCGAATTCGTTGTCTAATTACCTTCACTTGTTTAAAGAGTTCCAGAGAGTTGAAAGAGTTAGCCGCTGAACCTAACTCACTCACCGTCGAATTGCTTGCACTTACTTAAATATGCTGAATGTTTATCCAATGAGTTGAAAGAGTTGGCGCGAACCTAACTCCTCGTCCCGAATTGCTTGCACTTGCTTAAACACGTGTTGAATGTTTATCCAAATGAGTTGAAATAGTTGGTCATGAACCTAACTCCCTCGGCGCCCAAATTGCTTGCACTTGCTTAAATACGCGTTGAATGTTTATCCAAATGAGTTGAAAGAGTTGGCCGAACCTAACTCCTCATTGCCGAATTGCTTTACTTGCTTAAATACGCTGTTGAATGTTTATCCAGCGAGTTGAAAGAGTTGGCCGCGAACCTAACTCCCTCGTTGTCGAATTGCTTGCACTTGTTTAAATACGCGTTGAATGTTTATCTAGCGAGTTGAAAGAGTTGGCCGCGAACCTAACTCCCTCACTGCCGAATTGCTTGTACTTGCTTAAATACGCGTTGAATGTTTATCCAGCAAGTTGAAAGAGTTGGCCACAAACCTAACTCCCTCGCTGCCGAATTATTTGCACTTTGCTCTCGTTGCACGAGGAAAACTTTAGATGCATAAACGATGACTTTTATTAGGGGACGCGGCATTTCGGGGCGCCAGACAAAAATGTAGGAAAATCAAAAACGGTGATAAACTAAGACTACGATAATATGGCCTCAAGTGGGCGATGTTCCGAGGTGCCTCGTTTCCCGCCTTGAATCTTCCAACAGAAGTTCCCAAGGCATTTCTTCGACGACCTTATATGGTCCCTCCCAAGTGGGCCCTAGAGTTCCCCTGCCCGCCTCCGCTAGCTTGAAACACCTTTTTCGTGACAAAGTCGTTGACGTGGAATCTCCTCGCCCTTGACCTTGGAGTTGTAGTGTCGAACCATCTTCCTGTGTAACCCATGAGGCTGGTCGTGATTCCACATGTCTCTCGCCTTGCGGATCAAGGCTCGCCTTTGTAAATCATCGCAGGTTACCTCGTTGAAGTGCAGGTGTGTGCTCGCGAAGGTATTCCTATCTCCACGGGGATCATTGTCTCTGCGCCTGCACGCCATGGAGAAGGGAGTTTCACCGCAGAGCCGTCCCGGATGTCGCCCAAGACGACCGCAAATGTCGGGTAGTTCTTCACCCCATCCTCCTTTATGGACTCTAGTTTCGCTTCAAGGTGTGCTTGATGATCTTGTTCACGGCTTCACCCACCATTGGACTAAGGGTAGTAAGGGATAGAGAAGTCCCTCCTGGACACCGAGGTTCTCACAATTATAGTTAAACTTCATTCCCGCGATTGGGTGTCATTGTCGGAAACGAGGGAGGGATGCCGGGGCGCACAATGTTTTTCCATACAAATTTTCACGCTTTTCCCTCCGTGATCTTGGCCAAAGGTTCGATTTCTCACCACTTGGTGAAGTAATCCACCGCTACGATTATTGCGACTTTGATTTCCCTTCCCGCTTGAAGGAGACCGATGAAGTCAATTATCCATTCGCGAAGGGCCAATGACTAGTGACCGGATAAGGTTCCGAAATGGGAGTTTTGGTATGGCTGCGAATTTCTAACATCTATCACACTTCTTCGCATAATTG
This sequence comes from Forsythia suspensa, assembly GCA_023638005.1. Classification (NCBI taxonomy): domain Eukaryota; kingdom Viridiplantae; phylum Streptophyta; class Magnoliopsida; order Lamiales; family Oleaceae; genus Forsythia; species Forsythia suspensa. Next base: position 36,843,486 of record CM042666.1, read on the forward strand.
TGGGAGTCCTTTTCATGGTGTCGTGAATAGTAACCCCTTCGTGGCTTTCTATGCCAGGCCATTCCTCCCAATGATTGCCCGCATATCCTCTCGTATTTCCTTCATCACGATAACGCCTCCTCCTGTTAAACAAAACAGTAGAGGGGTGGCTAAATTCCTCTTATATAGGATCATGTCCCAGTAGTACGAACTTCGCAGCCCTCCCGCAGAGTTTCAAGGCTTCTTGTTTTTCATCTAAAGATCTAGTTGGTTAGATATTCGGTGATCTCCTTCATCCATCCCGGAGAATCGAGATATTGCCATGACCGCGCGATGAGGTTCGCCGATGGAAGGCCTGGTCACCTCTCAACCGGGAGGCCTTCATTAAGTCGGGAATCTCATTGCTATGGGCCGAGAGGGCATTTCCCTCTCAACCGGGATGGCCTTCATTAAGTGCCTTTGCTAGGTATGCCACCATGGATTGTTCAAGCGTGACTCTAAGCTCCATTGTTGGAGGCTTTAAATGGATCGTGAGCTTTCTCGCCTTCATCTCTTGCGCATTGTTTGTTGGCTTTAAAATCCAGCGGCCTTGCAGCTTGAGATTATGACCGTCCGGGCTAAGCAACAAGATCCCAGCTCCAGCTCCGGCCTCACTCGAAGATCCATCAACATGTAGCTTCCATGTTGGTACCTCCAGGGGTCGGGCCTCGAGCGAACCCTCGGAGATGTAGGAGAATTCAGCCACAAAGTCCGCTAAGGCCTGTCCTTTGATCGAATGTCGGGGCTTGTAATTGATGTCGAACTGACTGAGTTCTACCGACCATTTCGTCAACCGTCCTGATGTGTCCGGTTTTTGGAGTATCTGCCGTAAAGGAAGGTTTGTCAGAACATCTATGCCGCGTGGACTGAAATACTGGCAAGCTTTCGGAGGCAAATGATTAATGATAGGGCGAGCTTTTCCATATCCGGGTATCTTGTTTCCACATCCTGCAGGGCTTTACTCACATAATAGACAGGGAATTGTGCTGGGCCCTCTTCTCGGATTAAAACTGAGCTGACTGCCTTATCGGATACGGCGAGGTAAACGAGCAACGTCTCTCCATTCTTGGGTTTGGATAGCAGCGGGGATTTTCCGAGGAGGACCTTGAGGTCTTGGAAGGACTTCTCACATTCCCCGGTCTATTCAAACCTCTTCCCCTCTTGATTGTCTAAAAGAAAGGCTGGCAGCAGTCGGTCGCCTTGGATATAAATCGGTTCAGAGCCGCTAACCTTCCGTCAGGCTCTGGACTTCCTTGGAGGAGGATGGTGACCGCATTTCAATGAGCGCCCTAATCTTTTCGGGATTCTCCTCTATCCCGCGTTGATTGACCATGTAGCCGAGGAACTTTCCTGACACGACTCCGAATGCGCACTTCAAGGGGTTAAGCTTCATGCGATATTTACGAAGAACTCCAAACATCTCTTTCAAGTGCTCTATGTGGTCCTCGGCGTGTAGGCTTTTCACCAGCATATCGTCGACATATACTTCCATCGTATTACCGATCTATTCCACGAACATGCGGTTTACCAACCGTTGGTACGTGGCTCCCGCGTTCTTCAGGCCGAAAGGAATCATCCTATAGCAGTATAATCCTCGATATGTGATAAACGATGTATGATCCTCGTTTTCCGCAAACATCAGGATCTGGTTGTAACCCGAGTATACATCCATAAAGCTAAGTAACTTGTGGCGGCCGTCGCGTCGACCAGCTGATCGATGCGCGGTAACGAAAATCTATCTTTAGTGCATGCTTGGTTCAAATCTGAGAAGTCTATGCATTTCCTCCACTTCTTGGTACTTTTCTTCACCAGCACCGGGTTAGATACCCATTGGGGATAAGTCGCTTCCCTGATGAACCCGCTGGCTAGTAGCTTGTCAACTTCTTCCTTCAACGCACTGTACCTCTCGGCGCTCAAAGGCCTCCTTTTTTGAATCCTAGGGCGTACTTTCGGGTCTACTTTCAAAGCGTGGCACACCACTGACGGATCTATCCCGATCATGTCGCTGTGTTTCCATGCAAAAACGTCGGCGTTCTCCCGGAGAAACTGCTTCAGTTCTTCCTTCATTCTTTTTTTGAGCTTTTCTCCTACCTGTAACACTCGGGTTGGTTCCGAGGGGTTCACTGGAAATGTTTCCAGGTCCTCGGCAGGGGAGGCAAGAGTATCCGTGCTTATGATTCGAGGATCCAAACCCTCGTCCAGCATTAATTCTTCATCTATCCCCTCACGATCAACGTCTATGGGTTCCGAATGTATGGCCATTATTGTCGATGCGGTATCTCTATGCTTAGCAACCTTCCGTAATGTGTTCATGTAGCTTGCCCTTGCTTCCGTCTGATTACCGCGGATTTTGGCCACCCCTCTGGACGTCGAGAATTTTATCACCAGATGATGTATGGACGTGATCGCTCAGAGATCCTTCATGCAGCCCTTCCGAGGACTTCATGGTAGGCGAAGCGAGTGTCGACTATCAGAAATTCCATGAACTTCTAGAGATGGCATGGAGGTTCTCCGAAGTCTACCGCCAAAGTAATCCTTCTTCGTGGGACGAGGTTGTCACCGGTGAAACCAAATAGCGGATCTGAGATGGCTGTTAGTTCATGGTCCACGTCCATTTGGTCGAAGGCGCTGCCGAACAGGATGTTTACGGCGCTTCTATCGTCAACCAGCATCCACCCTAGGTCGTTTCTGACAACGACGGTGTGGACTACCAGGGCATCGCAGTGCGGATAGTGTATCCCAGCCTCATCTTCCTCCGTGAACGAGATTTACGGTTCTTTTGGTCGATGCCCGTGAACCTGCCAACTTTCCAGGGGTTCTTCTCTCGCCGCCTTTGCCATAGTTGCGCTACGAGTTCATAGTGTGCCCTCCAACATAGGGCCCTTCTATGATGGTGTTTATCTCCCGAACAGGGAGAGCCCCATGAGTCCTTCTAACTTGGCGGGTCCCTGCTTCATCATTTCTCACTTCATTACGTTGGGAGCCATCATTCTGGCACCGAGGAGGAGGTCTTCCCCAGGTGGACGGGCCTCGACGTCCTCGCTGGCGGATCCTCCCTCCCCGCCGTAGTTCCCGCGATTTATAAATTCCCTCACATCCGGGCAATCCTCCGTGTTATGCACCACGGTCCCGTATCCGGCTGCATTTTGGGGTGTGTTGTGGCCGGTATGGGGCCGCCACGATGCCCTGAAGGCGAGGCAACCGGGCTACCTCCGTTTAATCAAATCTCATGTATCGACTATTCGAAAGAACGGGAGAGCGCCTTTTTTGAAAGCGAGAGAAACGAGGCACGGGAGAGCGTCGCCCCTCTCTTCTGTAGTGGTCTCCTCTCTCCTTTTCTGCCTTTTCTCGATTTTCGATCGTCTCTTCTGATCGAATCTCGCGCTGGACCAAGTCCAATAACTGACTATACGTCTTTGGTTGACTATTCTACACATCCCTCCAGAAGGATGTGCGTATGTGCAGTCCGATCACAAGCGCATCCAGAGCCTTTTCATCACTCATAGTCTCGATTTTGTTGATAACATGACTGAACCTTTTGAAGTAACTCTTGACAGTTTCTCCTTTCTTTTGTCGAATGTCGTGGAGCTGGGCAATATCGGCCACCATCGTCCGATTACCAATGAAGGCATTGACAAATTCCTTTTTGAGCTGTGGTCAGCTCCGGATATTTCCTGGTTTCAGCTTATTGTACCACCTCTTTGCGTCGGATGTGAGCGTGGTATGGAAGTTCTGGCATTTCACCGTAGGGGACTGACCTTGGAGCTTCGTTTTATACGTATTTATGTGATCCATGGAGTTCCCCCTTCCGTTGTACTTGTCCATTAGAGGCATCCCGAAGTTTGCGGGTATCTCCATGTCTTTCATATAGTTGGTGAATGGGAGGTTCTCGTCATCGTCATCTTCGTAACACTCCAGCCTCTCATTTTCCTCTTCGGTCTTTCCGTGATTTAGTTTCAGGGCCCTCCTTCCCTCCGTGCGAGCCTCGCTGTGCTCACTGCACCTACTGTGTGTGGGTAGGGGGGTGCTATGGAGGATCTCACTCCCAACTGTCGAACACGCTAGCAGCAAGAACGGGGCGGCTTTCCCGCACCAGGAGAGGTCTTCCTTTCTGGTCATCCTGTGAGGGCTTCGAGGCGATGTTACGCGGGTGCTGGCCGTTAGAAACGGACGTGTCTCCTCGCGATGGTCGACTTTCCAGTGAACCAGAACGTGAAGGACTTCTCCGGGCACGACTGCGCTTGGGTCCATGTTGGAGGGATTGATTCTCAAACAGTTCAAGCGCGGCCTTCATCCGGGCATTATCCAGCTTCAGGTCTTGATTCTCCTGTTCAACCGTTAGCTTCTACTTCTGTCGTTGCCTTCTTCTCTTGCGACGGGTCACGTTCTGGAGGTCCTGAATGCTTTCCTGCCGCATATCCGTGTGGTGAGACTCTACTTCTTCCTCCATCGAATGTTCGGTTGCCATGCTCCTTTTGGTAGAAAACGTGTTTTTACCACAAGTTCTAGGCCGTGTAATGTTTTTCGATTCCCAAAGACGGCGCCAATCTGTTGACGTCGGAACTTGCAGCGTCCACGTGTCAACAGATCTCTAGTCATTCCTCTGCCAGCCTGTATGTTACCTGCACACTCGGATGACCGTTAGACACCAAGATCTCCGGAGAAAAAGGGTTCGGCGATCGTTGGTACTCCTATGATCTAGTCAACTGCCGGTATATAGAAATAATACACGGGAGGAGGTAAGTAATTGGGTGTGGGAGAGACATGTAGGCAGAAGTTTGAGCAGAGTTTAGGGTGGGATTTAAGTGTAAAAAAAAGAGCGTACCTTGGAACGACCGGAGACGTCATACTTATAGCGCAAGAGTCCTGATCGATTTAGGTAACAAATCAATCAGACACCCAATTGGATCCTCCTTCCTTATGGGATAAGGATCCTCCTTTGCCAAGGTAATCTCCAAGATTCTCTTCCTTCCCTGAACTTATCACGTTGCATGATTTTAGGAGATTATGATTTGGTTTCCTTGTGAGGATCCGTGCGCCAAATCAACGCAATCTTTCCTTAATTACTTTTCTGGTCATTCCGTATTACTGCCGCGCCACCACGAACTCCTGCGAGGCCCTATGGTTCGGCATGGGACGTTAAGTCACTCAGTGGTCCTCGTCGAAACCTCGATTGCGAGGTTAGGATGTTTGATGGGCCTCCGGGGTCCTTTATTAAAATTCCAGAGGCCCCAGCAGTGCTTGGATGAGGCTCTTCTTTGGGCCTGAGATGGGGCCCTCACGACGTGGAGGCCATATCAGAATCGTGTGGTAACAATATGATAATAAAATATTTTAATGACTATTTTGAAATTTTACACAACATTTAGTAACAATTAGTAAAAGGGAAATTAGCGCAAATAATCCCTAACGTATGATATTAGTGCGCAAATGGTCCTAACCTTTCATTTTTTTGCAGAATGGTCCATAACCTATCCATTTAGGTGCGCAATTGGTCATTTTTGACAGATTCCATTAAAAACCTTTCATTTAGGTGTGCAAATGGTCCCTCTCATTTTTTTTTCTTTATTAGTAGGGGTAAAATTGTCAAGTTATATTTTTTTTTCAACAAATTGGCGCAAATGGTCGCTAACCTTAGTTTTAATTAAATAAATTTGTAATTAAATTCCTAACTTTTACAAAAAGTAAAAATGGGTCCGATACTTTAATTTTTTTATTTAAAATTAAAAGAAACTAACAAATTGATAATATACTAAATTATTTTGTATATTTTATGAACTATTATAAAATAATTAAAATTTAAACTCATAATTATTAAAATTATTTTATTATTATTAAGTACTCATATTATTTAAAATTCAAACTTTAATTTTATCATTACAACATAAAAAAAAAATTTAATTATGATCAACCCATCCCAATTTTATATCTCATATTTACTTGGAGCCACAGGACTATTGGGCTAGTCCAATTTTAAATTTTAATTTATTTTTCTATTTTTAAAAAAAAAAAAGTCTTCACCATCTTCCACCCCGCCCCATCCCACCCCCCCTATTTTGAAAATCCAGCGACCAAGAGGGAGAAATTCATGTATTCAATCGTGACCGGAAACATGGAGAGAGAAATCTCGCCTCCCTATCACAGAGAATATGGGGGATTTCTCCCTCATTGGCCGGAAACAAGGGAGAAGAAATCATTTCCTATTTGTTGCCGGAGGGAGATGGGATTGCTGGTTGACTTATGGGGGTGGTGAAAATAGTGAATACTTTTTTTTTTTTTGATAAATAGAAAAATAAATTAAATTTTAAAATTGGGCTGGTCCAATAGTCCTGTGACTCAAAAGCGGGCTAAGTTCGCCCAGTAAATATGAGACCGTATAAAATCGAGCTGAGTTGAGCATAATTAAAAATTTTATTTGTGACAAATTTATTTTTCTTTTTATGTTGTAATGATAAAATTAAAGTTTGAATTTTAAATAATATGATTTACTTAATAATAATAATAAAATAATTTTAATTAGCACATTTTTCAATAATTATGAGTTTAAATTTTATTTATTTTATAATAGTTCATAAAATATACAAAATAATTTAGTATATTATCAATTTGTTAGTTTTTTTTTTAATTTTTAATAAAAAAAATTAAAGTATTGGACCCATTTTCTCTTTTTGTAAAAGTTAGGAATCCAATTATAAATTTCTTTAATTAAAACTAAGGTTAGGGACATTTGCGCCAATTGAAAGGTTAAAAAAAATTGTAACTCGACAACTTTACCTCTACTAATAAAGACAAAAAAAATTAGAGGGTCATTTGCGCACCTAAATGAAAGGTTTTTAACGAATTTTTAATGGAATCCATAAAAAGGGACCAATTGAGCACCTGAATGGATATGTTATGGACCATTCCGCCAAAAATAAAAGGTTAGAGACCATTTGTGCACTAATGTCATATGTGAGGGACCATTTGCACCAATTTCCCTTAGTAAAACTAACTCAAATATGAATTTAAAAAAATGAGAGTGAAGGATAACTAAAAGGAAAATTGTGCAAATGGTCCATAACGTATGACATTATTGTGCAAATGGTCCATAACCTTTCATTTTTAGTAGAATGGTCCCTAACCTATCTATTTAGGTGCTCAATTGGTCCTTTTTTACGGATCCGTTAAAAACCTTTCATTTATGTACGCAAATGGTCCATCTCATTTTTTTTGTCTTTATTAGTGGGGGTAAACTTGTTAAGTTACATTTTTTTTCAACATTTCAATTGGCGCAAATGGTTCATAACCTTAGTTTTAATTAAAGAAATTTGCAATTAGATTCCTATCCTTTGTAAAAAGTGAAAATGGATCCGATACTTTATTTTTTTAAAACAAAATTAAAAGAAACTAACAAATTGATAATATACTAAATTATTTTGTATATTTATGAACTATTATAAAATAACTAAAATTTAAACTCATAATTATTAACAAATGTGCTAATTAAAATTGTTACCATACGATTACGACATGGCTGCCACGTCAGCACAGGCCCCATCCAAGCCCAGTAAGGGCCCAGTTCATAATCTGTCAAGAACCCTATCTGGGCCTTGGTAGGGTCTTGGAAGGGCCCGTCACACGCTTGGGCCTTCGGCAGACAAAAATCCACGAGTCATGTGGAGGGCCGGCGCCCTCATGCGAACCATAGGGCCTCGTCAGGCCACGCATCATTCGTAACCAGCGAGCAACTCGATATGCCGGGACAACCATAGAAGTAATTAAAGAAAGATTGCGTTGAATTGGACGCACGAATCTCCACAAGGAAACACAATCATGATCTCCTAAAATCATGCAACGTGATAAACTCAAGGAAGGAAGGCAATCTCGGGTATCTTTATCACATAAGGAAGGAGGATCCGATTGAAGACCGAATTGATTTGTCTTCCAAATCAATTAGAATTCTTGCGCTATAAATACAACGCTCCGGTTGTTACAAGGTACGCACTTTTATGCTTAAGAATCTCACCCTAAACTCTGCTCAAATCTCGCACCGCTTGTCTCTCCCACCCTTTTTGTTCCCGCCCGTGTATCTCCCATATACCGGCATTGACTTGATCGTCGAGTGCCAACGATCGCCGGACCCTTTTCTCCGGAGATCTTGGTACCTAACGGTGGTCCTAGTGTGCGGTAACATACGAGTGGCGGAGGAGTCACCGAGATCTGTTGGCACGTGGATCGGTGCGGTTCGTGACGCCAATGATTGGCACCGTCTCTGTGGGAAAAAAAAACCTTTACACGACCAAGTGTTTGTGGTAAAACGTGTCTTCTACCCGAAAGAACATGGCACCCGAATATCGATAGAAACGGATGGTGGGACCGGAGAATCAGGACCTGGAGTTGGATGACGCCCGGATGGAGGCCGCGCTTGGGCTGCTGGATGATCAGCCCCTCTAGCAGGGACCCAAGCGTAGTCGTACCCGGAGAAGCCCTTCGCAGCCTGGTTCATTGGTCTGCCGCCGCTCCCATGACATGGACGAATTGCAGGAGGCTGCCGAACGCGAGGGCGCCTCCCCAATGGTAATGACCACGTACTCAGAATCGACGGAAGTTGACGGCGAAGGATTGGATGAAGAATTGATACTAGACGAAGGTCTAGATCCCCGAATCATAGCCTCGGATTCTCTCGCTTCCCCAGCCGAGGAGCTGGAAACATTTCCGGTAAGCCCCTCGAACCAACCCAGATGTTGCGGTGGGAGAGAAGCTCGAGAAAAGACGAAGGAAGAGTCAAGGCGCTTTCTCGAGAACGCAGACGTCTTCGCATGGAAACACAACATGACATGGTCAAGATCGACCCCGATCGCGCGTGCCACGCCTTGAAAATAGATCCGAAGGTGCGCCCCAGGATTCAAAAAAGGAGGCCTCTAAGTGCCGAGAGGTACCAGGCCTTGAAAGAGGAAGTTGACAAGCTACTGGCCAGCGGGTTCATCAGAGAAGCGATTTACCCCCAGTGGGTATCCAACCCGGTGTTAGTTCGAAAGAGTACCAAAAAGTAGAGGGTATGCATCGACTTCTCTGATCTAAACCAGGCGTGCCCTAAAGATAGTTTCCCATTACCACGCATCGACCAGCTCGTCGATGCGACCGCCGGCCACAAGTTGTTTAGCTTCATGGACGCATACTCGGGCTACAACCAGATCCCGATGTTCATAGGGGATGAGGATCACACGTCGTTTATTACGGACCGAGGGCTATAATGCTATAAGATGATGCCATTCGGCTTGAAGAACACGGGAGCCACATATCAACGGTTGGTAAATCGTATGTTCGCCGGACAAATTGGGAACACGATGGAGGTATACGTCGACGATATGCTGGTAAAGAGCGTCAACGCAGAAGACCACATAGATCACTTGAGGGGAATGTTCAAAACCCTTCGCAAATATCGCATGAAGCTTAACCCATTGAAGTGCGCGTTTGGGGTCGCATCCGAAAAGTTCCTCGGCTACATGGTCAATCAGCGGGGGATAGAGGCCAATCCCGAAAAGATCAGAGCGCTCATTGAGATGCGGTCACCATCCTCTCCCAAGGAAGTCTAAAGTCTGACAGGGAGGTTAGCGCCTCAAATCGGTTTATATCCAAGGCGACCGATCGTTGCCAACCTTTCTTTCAAACCATAAAAGGGGAGAAGCGGTTTGAGTGGACCGAGGAGTGCGAAAAGGCCTTCCAAGACCTCAAGGTCCTCCTCGAAAAATCCCCACTGCTATCCAAACCCAAGAATGGGGAAACATTGCTCGTTTACCTCGCCGTCTCGGAAAAGGCGATTAGCTCGGTGCTAATCCGTGAGGAGGGTCCAAGACAATTCCACATCTATTACGTAAGCAAAGCCCCGCAGGACGCGGAAAAAAGATATCCGACATGGAAAACTAGCTCATCATTGATCGTCGCCTCCGAAGCTTTTCGACCATACTTCCAGGTCCCACGGCATAGATGTCTTGACGAACCTCCCCTACGGCAAATACTCCGAAAACCGATACTTCGTGAGACGATTGATAAAATGGTCGATAGAACTTAGTCAATTCGACATCGCCACAAGCCACGGCCTTCGATAAAAGGACAAGCTTTAGCTGATTTTGTGGCTGAATTCGCTCATATCCTCGATGGTCCGCTTGAAGCCCGACCCTTGGAGGTGCCGACATGGAAGTTATATGTCGATGGATCCTCGGGAGGTCGTCGGGCCGGAGCCGGATCCTACTAATCGACTACATGGCCATAATCTCAACTGCAAGCCGCACGGAATTTAAAGCCTCCAACAACGCGCAGCAGAATCGAGGCCCTACTAGCGTGCTTGAGACTAGCATGGAAGATGAAGGTAAGGAAGCTCCAAATTCATAGCGATTCACGCTTGTCGTAAGTCGTTAATGGGACCTTCATGACGCGTGAACAATCCATGGTGTCCTACTTAACAAAAGCTAAGGACCAATTGTCCCACTTGAAGAATACGAACTTCTCCGGATCCCACGAACGGAAAATGGCTATGCCGACTCCCTCTCAAAGCTGGCAAGCAGTAGGGACTCCGACCTAATGAAGGCCATCCCAGTTGAGAAGCTTAACCGACCTTCAACCGAAGACGCTACCGCACCCTCCGTCCTAACCATCTCTGATTCTTCGAAATGGATGAAGGAGATTACCGAATATCTAATTAGTCAGGTGTCACCCGAAGACAAATTGGAGGCACAGAAGCTCCGCAGAAGAGGCGCAAAAGTCTATATAAAAGGGGATTCAGCCACCCCCTCTTACGCTGCCTAACGCAAGAGGAAGCAGTGTACGTGATGAAAGAAATACACGAAGGGATCTGCGGCAATCACTCGGGAGGGATGGCCTCGCACGTAAAGCCTCAAGCGAGGGTACTATTGGCCGACCATGAAAAAGATTCCTACAATTTCGCGAAGAAATGCGACAGATGTCGAAGTTCGTGGCAATTCAAGCTCCCCGCCGTAACCTTACTCCAAATCACTAGTCCCCGCCCTTCGCCAAATGGGGATCGATTTCATCGGCCCCCCCGGCGTGGAGGAGTGGGGTCAAGTTCGCGATTGTAGCGGTAGATTACTTCACCAAGTGGTGTGAAGCCTAGCCTCGCCAAAATCACGAAGGAGAATGCCTGAAATTTGTATGGAAAAATATTGTGCCGCCGCCTGGCATTCCCAATTCGTCGCTCTCCGACAATGGCACGCAATTCTGCCGGATGAAGTTTAACGCGAATCGTGAGAATCTTGGCATCCGGCGGATTTCTCCACCCTTATTACCCACAATCCAACGGCCAAAGCGAAGCCGTGAATAAAATCATTAAGCACACCCTTAAGAGAAAACTAGAGTCGGCAAAAGGGGGATGGGCCGAAGAACTACCCGAGACCTTTTGGTCCTACCAAACCACATCCCGCATGGCCACAGGCGAAACCCCGTTCTCCATGGCATATGGGGCAGAGGCAATGATCCCCGTCGAGATAGGAATACCCTCGCCCAGACACCTGCACTTCAACGAGGTGGCCAATGAGGATTTACAAAAAGCGGGCCTCGACCTGCTAGATGAGAGACACACGGAGTCGCAACTTCGCCTCGCGGTTTACCAACGGAAGATGGTCCGATATTATAACTCCAAGGTCAGGGGCAGAAGTTTTCGTGTCAATGATTTTGTCCTGAAAAAGATATTCCAAGCTAATAAGGAAGCAGGGACCGGAACTCTAGGGCCCACCTGGGAAGGACCTTACAAGGTCATCGAAGAAATCCACCCCGGAACTTATAGACTGGAAGATCCTGAGGGACGAGAGGCAAGACACCCTTGGAACATCGCCCATCTGAGGCCATATCACCAGTAATACCATTTTTAGCATTGTTTTGGTCTTTTTTACAATTCTTTGGCAGACGCCAAGAAACGCGGCGCCGTTTTATAATATTCGTCCTTTATGAATCCAAAGTGCTCCACATGCGAAGAGTAACAATCAAATCGGCGGAGGGGGTGTGTTCATGACCAACTCTATTAACTCATTGGGTAAACATTTTACGCGTAAGAAAGTAAGTACAAAAGAACACACGGCGGCGGGGAGTGGTTCTCGGCCAACTCTATTAACTCATTGGGTAAACATTTTACGCGAAGAAAGCTAGTACAAAGAACACGGCAATGAGGGAGTGTGGTTCATGGCCAACTCTATTAACTAACTGGGTAAACATTTTACGCGTAAGAAAGCAAGTACAAAGAACACGGCGAGGGAGTGTGGTTCGTATCTTTAATTATTTGGGTAAACATTTTACGCGTAAGCAAGTACAATCGACTCGGCGAGAGGAGTGTGGTTAGCGGCCAACTCTAATTAACTCATTGGGTAAACATTTTACGGTAAGAAAGCAAGTACAATTAACTCTCGAATGAGGAATGTGGTTCATGTCCAACTCTACCAACTCATTGGATAAATATTTTACGCGTAAGTAAGCAAGTGTAATCGACTCGGCAGCGGGGGAGTGTGGTTCGCGGCCAACTCTATCAACCCACTGGGTAAACATTTTACGCGTAAAGCAAGTAAGTACAAAAAGCTCCGCAGCAAGGGAGTGTGATTCGCGGCCAACTCTTTCAAGTCACTAGATAAACATCCAACGCGCGTGCGCGCAATTGTGGTTCATTGGGTCGCGAGGGAGCATGGTCCGCGACCAACTTTACTAAGCTCGCTTGGTAAGGTATCAAGTACGCAAACATTTGGAACAAACGTAAAAACTTTCACTAAAATCTCATTACTCGATTACATAAAATATCCATGCAACAGCATGGCTAAAGAAGTGTGACCTATACACGTAATCCTACGTTTCGGTATAACCGGGGACCCCCAGTCTTGCTAGGAGGCCTTTAGCCTTCGCTAGCTCGTTCGAAACCTCGGTCAGTTCTCTATCTTTGGCCTGTATCATATTCTGGCAAGACTTCAACTGAGACTCGGCCTTCTTCTGGGCAACGATACACGCCTTCTGGATCGTCTGGGCCTTCGTAACGTCGTACGTTGCGCGACTCCGCGCGTCTTCTGAAAATGCAAGTCGTGCCCGAAGGCGTTTGATTTCGGCCCTCATCGCTTCGACATTTTCATCTTCTCCAAGGGCGCATCAGATTTCAAAGAACCCTCATCTCCAACATTTTATACAACTCGCAATTCAAAACATGACTGCGAGAGGTGTACATTTCGGCCAGCTTCATCAACTCCGTCACCTCCGCGGTATCTACCGCCTTCCCAAAGGGAGATGTCCAATATTTATGGATCAAGTAGCCGCAAGGGCAACCATCGAAGGTAGCTTCTCGATCGACGGATCCACTCGCCTTGGCGGGCCCCAATGTTAATGTACTCACGCCGCCGGAGGAAGAAAGCAGCCCCGGGCGCTGCTCCCCCTCTCGACCTTTGGTTTCTTTCCCGCTGACGACCTAACGTTCCCGGAAGAGGACCCACGTCTAGCAAGATTCGTCGGAAACGGAACGTCCGCTCTCACCTCCGTGGCAGGAAAAGCAGTGGGTAACCCATCCTCGCCTCCGGCCCCGCAACACTGCTGGGCCTAGAACCGCACACACGCGGATGACGCCAAATGGAGAGGAGAGACATCCTCCACTATTCCCCGCGCTTAATCTTGAATTTAGGGACTTTGAAAATGGAAGCCCCGACATGGCCGGCAGAATCAAAGGTCCGTATGATGGCAAAATGGTGGAAAATGGTGAGTTAAGAATGCCCTATCGTATTTATAAGCCCAACGGGTACCAAAGAATCGGGTGGGCCGACACGTGGCGTGGAATTAAAAACACGTTTGGTAAACCCTAGGAGAATATATCTAAGCGTGGGGGCGTGATTACGCGAACGCTAAATCATGATAACAATACCGCCCACCAGAGGTCAAATTTGTTCGACGTTCGCCCCAACCTCGTCCGAAATTTCTACATGGCAAAGGAGTGTTGATCATGACGAGGCCAAAACAAGTATGTAAAATATGGGCACACACGCAAATATGGAAGTAACTCAGCACCTTTTTATTAAACATGAAATACAATACAGAAATAGATATAACTACAATATATTTTAAAACCCCGCCGCCTCATTGGGCAAGCACATAAATGGGGTAACTAGATCTACTAACCCTATCCTCTGGTCTACGCTGGCTCCGCCCAGGTTGGAAAACCTGACTTCACCATGATTGGGAGTCTCCCGAGCCAACCTGAGTTAATTTGGTGGCTTATTAGACCATACTGCTCAAAAAATGCAGTTGATGCTTTTTTTTGGCAGTGGGAAACCCCCCCCAACCCCGTCAACCGTTCAGGGGAAGGTCGGGCTAAGGCTGCTAAGTCCAAATCCCCACCCCGTACGTCTGGTCCCCTCGAATGTTGATTGGCCGATTTTTGGTCCTCTCGAATGTTGATTCTCAAATTGACAGCATCTTAGATGCCACCCTCCACCGCACCACCATCACACGCTTTTCTATTTCTATCTCGATCGCACGATAATGGCAAGTTAAATGCAACGGTCTCACGATGGAAGAGTCTTGTTAGGCTTGCATCTTATTTATAAAAGGATTATGTTAGAAAGAGGTGTGATGCAATAAATACTGGTCATAACCGGAGTCTGAATGGCGCGACGACGTTCTACCTCCCAGGCATTGAAGACGCCAACCTTCCGGTTCCACCGGTGTTTGCGTCATCAATGCTGGGGAATGATTCTCATATTTAAAGTGTCTTCCCCCCCCACGCCAAGCATTACGTAATCGAAACGTCGATAAGCAAAAGGTCAATTCCAATTTTGTTTTCAATTAATTCGGACAAAAAAAAAAAAACATAAGGATTACAAAATATAAATGCCCCCCGCCTCTTCAAGGGTCGGCACATGCGGCCTCCCTCGGTTGGAGGGGTGTCGATCACTAGCGGTCTTGGGCGGGCGTCGCGAACCGAGCCTCGAGAGGAGTCCCGCCAAGGGAAGAAAGGTCCCACTCCTGATGAAACTCCATGATGCTCTCCACCGCCCGACCCCCTGAAGCCCTCACCCGTCATGAATGTTCGGCCGGACTTGGGGACTATATATTGGGGTAGGTCGAATTACTTCTGTAGAACCACCTTGAGAATATATTTCCGCGAAGCGCATCAAGATCCGTTCTGCGAGGCACATCAACTTGTGGATATCCTCAAAAGTCCCACGCCCATTATAAATAATAGGCTTGGACTTGGGAGACTATTGTTACCACACGATTACGACATGATCGCCACGTCAGCATAGGCCCCATCCAAGCCCAATGGGGCCCGGTTCATAATATGTCAAGAACCCTAACGGGCCCTGCTAGGCCTTGGAAGGGCCCGTCACACGCTTGGGCCTTCGACGGCCCGGAAAACCATGAGTCATGTGGAGGGCCCGGCGCCCTCATGCGAACCATAGGGCCTCGTCAGGCCACGCATCATTCGTAACCGCAGCAGCAACTCGATATGCTTGGGCAACCAGAGAAGTAATTAAAGAAAGATTGCGTTGGATTGGGCGCACGAATCTCCACAAGGAAACACAATCATGATCTCCTAAAATCATGCAACGTGATAAACTCAAGGAAGGAAGGCAATCTCGGGTATCTTTATCACATAAGGAAGGAGGATCCGATTGAAGACCGAATTGATTTGTCTTCCAAATCAATTAGAATTCTTGCGCTATAAATACAACGTCTCCGGTTGTTCCAAGGTACGCACTTTTTATGCTTAAGAATCTCACCCTAAACTCTACTCAAATCTCTGCCTGCTTGTCTCTCCCACACCCCTTTTTGTTCCCGCTCCCGTGTATCTCTCATATACCGGCAGTTGACTTGATCGTCAGAGTGCCAACGATCGCCGGACCCTTTTTCTCCAGAGATCTTGGTGCCTAACGGTCGTCCTAGTGTGCAGGTAACATACGAGCTGGCAGAGGAGTGACTGGAGATCTGTTGGCACGTGGACTGGTGCAGGTTCAGACGTCAACAAATTATTAAATAATCATATTATTTAAAATTCAAATTTTAATTTTATCATTACAACATAAAGAGAAAAATAAATTTGTCACAAATAAAATTTTTAATTATGCTCAACCCAGCTCGATTTATACAGTCTCATATTTACTGGGCCAACCCAGCCCGCTTTTGAGCCACTGTGTTATTGGGCAGCCAAATTTTAAATTTTAATTTATTTTTCTATTTTAAAAAAAAAGAAAAAAAAAATCTGAAGATGCCAATTTTAAATTTATTTTTTATTTAAAAAAAAAAAAAAAACATTTCACCATCTTCAACACCACCACTACCACCACCACCACCACCACCACCACCACCCACCGTAAGTCAACCAGATCAGAGAGGAGAAATCTCCCTCCCCCAATCTGGTCGAAACCAAGGAGGAGAATCTCCATGGTTTTCGCGAAAACCAGAGAGCATCGAAAACCGAGAGCATTGGATGCTCTTCGGTTTCATGAAACCATGGAGGTTCTTATCCCTGGTTTCGACTAGTAATAGGGGAGAAATTCTCCCCATTTTCGGTAGGGAGTGGGGGTGGGGGTTGAGTAGATAAATTAGTGATTTGGGTCAAAAAAATATTTATCGGTCTAAAAAATTTGTTAGTTTTTTTAATTTTTTTTAAAAAAATTAAATTATCGGACCTATTTTCACTTTTTGCAAAGGTTAGAAATCCAATTGCAATTTTTTTTAATTAAAACTAAGGTTATGGACCATTTGCACCAATTGAAATGTTGAAAAAAAATGTAACTTGACAATTTTATCCCCACTAATAAAGACAAAAAAATGAGAGAGACCATCTGCGCATCTAAATGAAAGGTGTTTAACAGATTTTTATGGAATCTATAAAAATGACCAATTGCGAATCTAAATGGATAGGTTATGGACCATTCTGCCAAAAATGAAAGGTTATGGACTATTTGCGCACTAATGTCATACGTCAGGGACCATTTGTGCCAATTTTCCTAACTAAAAAATAAATTTTAGAAAATGAGGAGAAAGTTTGGGCTAAATTTTATAGAGTAATGATATTCATAGTCGTTTACTACTGATAGTCACTCTATGTGACATTACTTATTTGAACTATTTATTTATTTTAATTATCACAATCGTATGAAGTTTTCTCTGCTATGGGAAGAAAAAAAATACTTAAATATCCGTGTGTCACTACGTCTTCAAATTTCTCTCTTTACAAAATCATCTCATCCAAAATTTGCTGACCGCTTCAATCATTTCCCTGATTCGATCATCTTTCTTAACTGATCATTTCCAAAATATGCTCATCTCATCAATCCATCTTACTCAATCGATCATCTCCCTCTACTGATTATCTTAAAAATCTATTCACCGCCTCAATTAATCATCATAATAGAGCATACGGTCGGATCGCACATCAAAGAAGTGGTATACTAGTATTATTCATGACTGTTGGGAGTTTTATCCGCTACTAGAAGAAAAAATATATATATACGTCTGTGTGTCTTTACATCTTCGATCTCACTCTTAAACGACACTCTTTCTCAAACGATCTTCTTCTAACTCTACTCAGTGTCTCAATCCTAAAATCATAATCACTGCAACTCAGATAGTCATCCTCGCCCATCAAAAGGAATTCAAATCTCAATAACCCTCATAGATCATACGTTTGGATTCCACTGCGGAGGAGCGGTATACTAGTAGTAAAGAACTGTGAATAATTACTTCAATTAAGTAATACTATGAATAATTATTTTAATCACGACCGTATGAAGTTTTCTCCGCTACAGAAAGAAAAAAGTACTTAAATGTCCGTGTGTCACTACGTTTTCAATTTCTCCCCTCACAAAATCATCTATTCCAAAATTTGCAGGCAGTTTCAGTCCATTTCCTCAATCGATCATCTCCCTCAACCATATCTAAAATCTGTTTACTTCCTCAATTGATCATCTTCTTTTAATGATCATCTTCAAAATTCGTTCACCGCTTCAATCTATTATCATAAAACTTACGGTCGAATTCCACCACAAAAATGTGATATATTAGTTAAGTAATGTTACGTATGTGAGTACCAATAATAAGCGCATGTGAATCACATTATTCAATTTTGAATTCTAAAACGGGCTCTAAAAAAATTCGCCAAAAGGAGCATGCGACTATGCGAGCTTTCTCTCTTCCTCCTATTTTCTCGACCCCTCCCCACTGTTCAAATCGCAGCCCCCGACAAAGAATACTCAAAACCCCAGTCCCAGATCTCACAAATTCTCACTAGAAATATAAACCCAGATTATCTGTCTACCCAAATATGGGAGAGACATCAAGAAACGTGGATATGGAAGAGCTAATAACATACAGCAACAACCTAGTGCAAATCTTGAAAAGCGATAAAGACATTAATGCCGTCAAGCAATTTCTGCACAAGTCCAAAGCCCTTCAGTCCCAATGTGACAAAGATTTCTACCAATTACAGAAATCCATTCAAGGTTCAAATTTCTTATTTATTGTTCTTTCCTGCAACCCCGTGGGTTTATTTGTTTTCTCGTATATACACACTTTAATGCGTTCCAGGATTACTGTATCTAATTGTCGATGTGGCCAAAGTTTATCATATGGGAGCATTTGATTGATTAATTTATGTGATATCGCATTGGAAATTTTATTAATATATAGGAAGAAATTGTTTTTTTTTCCTGTCTTTATTGGTTGTTAATCTATGCCCTTTGAGGGTGGGAACTAGATGTTTTAATGGCACGAGTAGAATAAGTTTCTTCATCTAGCACGATACATTTTGCTGTCCTGTACTATTGCAAAGTTCTCTTTTTAAAATTGATTATTCCAGTTGTTCTGAATTACGCGAGTGAGAAATTGTCTATGTTTAAGGGGTCCATTAGTTGTTCTTACTCTGTGATTGGTGCCACTGGACTCGCTCTTCCAAGAGCATCTCCAATGCTAAAACCTTCTGAAAAATCTACAAAATCTACATGGCAAAGAGAGAGAAGAAATGAGAGAGATAGTGGAAGGAGGAAAGAGGAGAAAATAGATGATAGAGATAGACACTTTTTAATAAAAAAATAGGTGGAATATTTAAAGCTGGACGGGCTGTTGGACGGCTTTCTACAATAAATACTGCCACATGAGTTTTGTCCCCCTGCGTCCCCCTGCCTTGGACATTCAAAATAGAATATAGCATTGGAGATGCTCTAAGGTTGCCAGATAAATTTCATTTATTTGGTTCATGTTTTGGTCTGCTGGTGTTTATATGAGATCTTATAGATGCTTTTTCACTGCTCCTTTCTAGCATTAACATGCCTTTTGAGAGTAATAATTATTATTTGGTCAAAACGTATATGATCAACATAATAGGTTATTATAGGTTGATATTTTTTCCTTCTATTTACACGTCTTAGAGTACGAGAAGAAAATCGATGCATGCAAGCAGAAAGCGGCTGCTGCCAAATCAGAAGCTGCTGCTGATGAAGAATTGGATTTGCTGCAGAAAGAGCTCGGAGATGAACAAAAGGAAGAACATATGCTAAAGGATGAGTTTAGATGAGTACCTGTTCCATCTAAGTTGCACGTTTTCTGATTCTTGATTTAATGCCAACAGCAGCGATTAACAATTTTGTATTATGATCTACACAGTCACTGTCAGTGAAATTGACGATCTGGAGCGCCAAAGGGATTCTATTGAAGAGCAAAGGAAAAATTTAAAGAAACTTGAGCAAGATGAGTTGAGAGCCCAGTAAGTCTAATAACATGAAAACATAAAACTTTTGCATTTATTCCAATTATTATGGCATCTACTTCAAGTTATGAAAACCTTGAATTGTGTGGCAAGTATTTGTGGTCATAATATCATGCTGAAATTGTGATATAAAAGGTTTTACAAGAGACGTTTCTTTGTTGTTCCCTTTTCGTATCCTGTTCCAGATTTTCTTGCGTGGTGCTGGCAGTTCTTCCCCTTCAGTTTTGTGTCTTTTACATCTCTCAAACTGCATGAGGTAGTGTCATAGTCAACGGTTGAGGTTGGACCTCCTCAAGTGTATTTGCATAATAGTTTTCCTCCAGTTTTACCTTGAACAGTGAATTTGATAATTGGTTGAAACAGACACATTCTGTTTTAATATATACATTGGTATTTTGTCTCATTAAATTCTACCATATAAGGGTCTCCATCGATACCCTATTTATTTGTGACCATATCTACCTGCATGCTACGAACGGATTGAAAGTCAAAACACTCGCACTATTCAGCATGGGCAACTAAAATCAGCTATAATTTGGATGGATTTTGTTATTTTGCTGCAATGCACAGATGCACCCACACCTTGTGATCTCGGATATATATTCTTGGTGGTCGAAATTGTTTAGGAGACAGGCTAGTATTTGATCATATTTAAGTTGGAGCAGGTATTTCCATTTTTGGTATGCATAGAAGTAACTAGTAATGTCCTATTGGGCTATGATTTAAATCATTTTAATAAACGGTTAGTGTTCTTAGAGCATGTTTGGCTAAGCTTAAAGAAAGTACTTTTAAGTAACATTTTGTCTCCAAATGTGTTTAGATAACTTACTAAAAAGTTAATTTTCTTAAATGCCTGACTATCAAAATAAGTAAATTATTTATTTCCATCTTTGACCAATAAAAAAAAAATATTTATTTTAGAACTTACTTATTTACATAAGCTTAACCAAACATGCTACTAGTTTTATGCTCTGAAAGGTAGACGCCACACTTTACTTTCTTTTTGAAACATAGCCACGAAACATAGCCACTTATGCAATATTGATTGTCTTGTAGGATGAAGCTATCAATGTTTGCTTCTGTAACAAATATCATCCCGAACTTGGATGATCCATCCAAAATATCAGGCCGTATCCTTGTTTGGTCGAGTTGCTAAATTTTCTTATTATATTTTCCTTTTTCTTAGTGCCTCCGCATTTGTATTCTGCAATGCTCTTTAAGAGTCTTTCTGGTCTTTATCTTCCTTAACTTGATGACCCCAGATATTGTGGACAGAGATAAGAAAGTAATTGAAAATTTTGAGTTTGATCCGACTAAGCTGACTGCATTTGATACATGTGACAGTATTTGGAAGATGATAAACTTGCAATAGGCATTTCAAGTGGAAGTCGTATGTAATTTGTTGTAAACTGTATTATTCTGATTATTGCAATGGAATTTAATGCACATTTTTGTCTTGAAGTTGTAATTTTCTTGTTCCTTTATGATCTTATATATAATTGTTATTGGTGTCTGCATATAAACAGGGTTTATTGCTTGTTTGCTTTGTTCTCTCTATCTTTTCTTGTAAGAGAAAATGTTGCAGTTCAACTCTTAAGAATATGAAATTTCATATTTTACATGTAGTGGAAATACTGAATATCAAGTATCAACTTCTAAGTCCTCTCTCCTTATTAGGTGTGGCAGTCAGTTGTTTCAGTTCATTTTTCTTGATGTGCAATTTGAATGAACAGAAACAAATTACAGAGTGGTTAAATTTTGATTTTTGGATTTTGTTAACAATCTCATCTAAAAAGTTTTAAACTTCTAGAAACCGGGCTTATGAATTTAGAAATGTTTTTCTTTCAATATGCCCCTTCATGTGCAAGCTGGATTCATAAGGGCTAATGTCTGACATTTTCATAAATGAGTAGCGATGTCTTGGTACGTTAGACTCAACAACACTTCAATTTAAAAACTTATTTGTTATCTTAAAGTATTATTTTACTCCGTATTAGATATGCCCTTGTGACTCTCATTGTACCGACAAGGGACTGCTACAAGAAGCATATGCTTACGAGAAATCATAGTGAAGTAGAATCAATACTTAATTATTACTTATGGATGTTGGTGAGATCTTGTTATGATTTAGAATACAGTGCATAATCTATAGTATTCCCGGATTTAGGTGTTTTGACTTTGCACTCATTTCTTGAATAGCCCATGAAGCTTTCATTGTGAGCATAAACTTACTTTTGGACCTCTAACTCATGCTGTAGATGTTGAAGAGAAAAGCCAACTCCATGTCTCGTTGGAAGATGAATTGAAATTGACTTTGCTCTCGGGTATTTGTTAAGAAATTAATTATACTATCAACAAGGAAAGTAAACTATAATTAAAAACAAACAAATAAAATAAGCATATCTTTATAGAACGAAAAAAGTATTTTTATCTTTCATGAACAAACTTTCCAAAAAAAATTGCCATAGAAAAAGTTTTTCTTGCCAGTAGCAAAATCACTTGGTTCCCGTGATAAATACAATGAGACTTTGGCTAAGTTTAGAAGTTACTTTTAAGTAACTTTTTTTGCTTAACATGTTTGTGCTTTTCTAGAACTTAGTTTTTTCTTGGAGAGATTTTAATTAAAAGTTAGTTACTTTTTTTAAGGTCGGTCAAACATTTCTCACAAAATTGAACAGGCAGCTTTTGAGAAGCTTATTTTTGTCAATACATGTTGAATAGCTTGTTTTTATCAATACAAATTTGTTAAATGAATATTTGTCCACACTTTGTTTATTCAAAAGCTTTTTTAAATGTGGCTTTCTCAATGCTGTCAAGTTTTGACCTCCCCTACATTGCAAACTTGAGGGGTTGAAGTTCCAATCTCAGATGAATTAATTTCAGGAAAACCTGATTTGCAAGCCTGAGGTATCTTATGCCCTCTGTAAGCCCTGCAAATGTAGGCTATAAAATTCTGATAATCCTGCATCCATACAAACAAAGTGTTCAGATTTATTGTGTTTGCCATTTTGTCGCGCGTGCGCATTGCGTGCGTGTGCAAAAGAGAAGCGATATGGAGTAGGGACGAACTTCTTGAAGAGGTTGGTTATTCACAAGCACCCATGGTACAAATCTGTGTGGAGGGTTAAGACGAACAGTTTCACCAGCATATCCTTTCTCAATCTGCACGGTTAACGTCACATTTTATGTAATTAGTCCAGTACTAGAATGACTATGTAAGGTGATATTCTTTTATGTACAGTAAGGTACATTGTAAAGCAAGCGCTCGACTTGACTTGACGGTATCAGAAAAGTAAAGAAGCTAAAAAATTTCATCAATCGTACTGTGAAATCCTAATATTGCATTATTGTTGAGCAGACATGCCTAAAAAGTCATGGCATGTTTGGCTAAGCTTAAAAAGTTCTTTTTTAAAGTACATAAATCAGTGTCAAAAAATAACATTTCCAAACATGTTTCGTACAAAATTAGGGATAATATTTACATAAAAATAAATGCAAAACCAACCAGTAAAAAAGAAGTAACCTGATATCCTAGCCCATTAGTGTAGCAATTTCTAAGGGGTGTTGGGTTGAGTCCAGTTGCACCAAAACAAGATTGCCACTCTGTGTGCCTGTTCATTAAATGCAGACGCTCTATGCAATATATGAACTTGAAGTGTGTTTCCTGCATCAACCCTACAAATATTTAATGACAGAACTACCTAAAACATTTCATCATTTCATGTCTCTGTGTGTGTGTTGGGGGTGGGGGTATACCACACTCGGCCAGAGCTTAATGGCACAGGCTTCTGCAACATCCAACCGACACTCGTCTACACCATGCTGCACAAGTTTTATATACAAATAACGAACGTATTTTAGCTTATTTTTTTCCATAATACAGTCGTAAAATCTACTTATGAGTGCAAATCGTGTCGTGGTGAAGTGTAAAGAGAACGAAAGGAGAATTTATATATGTACCTGGCAAATCCAAGTGTTGTTGGGTGAAATTTGAGTGTTTCCCCAAGGGACAAGTCTGAGATTGACAATGGAGATGAGATCTGTCTTGAAAACCTTCACCAGTTGATTCACAATGAAGTTTGCACAAAATGGGCACAATGATTCATAGTAAAGAGACAGATTCACCTTTTCTTCATTATCATTGGTAGACGAAACTGAAACCTTAGCATCACATACCCACAAAATGATCAGAAAACATGTAAGAATCAAAACCCAAACTTGTTTTTCACAAGCCATTCCTATACAGTACTAATGAACTTCTCATCTCATTCTTCTTATATATATATATATATATATATATATATATATATATATATCTTATTAGCTTTAAATATTGGATATGCCACCATAAAAGTATTCATCATTTATGACTTTTGCTTTATGAGTTGGCTTTTGCTTTTCAGTTTTATAACACCACCACACTGATTTGTCACTTTAAATTCTAGTTTATTCTAAAAAATTCAACTAAACTTTGCCTAGGCCTCCTCATCCACGTCCAGTCATATTTCACGCATCGCTCTTGCCTTGTTCTTATTTCAAAACAAAAAGTTTGAAACTTAACCTCCATGTCTAACCACATTTTACGCTTTTTAGAACATTGGTTAAAAAACACTTCATGTTTAGTAGTGTTAAAATTATTTTTAAGTGCTCATAAGTTGTAGTTTTATGAAATATGATGAAAATAAATAGTAAGTAGTGGGTTCTACGAAATATTGAATAAAAAATATATTTGACCAATTTGATCAGCTTAAGTTATAATTTAAGCTTAACCAAACAAACTATTAGGTTGTAGAAGAGTAAATTTTATTTGAAGAAAAGCAATTTTGAATATTATATTTGACAAAATAGATAAACATGCTAACTTGATTTTATTTTATTTTTTTGGTTGCTGGCTTTATTTTTACCAGGAATTATACATGTAAAATTTATGGTGATAAGTTATGGTTGGTGGGTAGGTATGCTTATTTATAGTGTGTGAAATGACTTTTTTAAAGTTTAAAAACACTTTTTAAAGAGTAATAGTACTTTTGATTATATTTATAGTCTATACACATATAAAAATTGGTTAGTCTGACCAAAAAGTTTATCCTTTTCTATTTTTTTTTTTAGTATTTATTGTTTATTGAATTCTGAATTAGAGGTTTCTCCTATTTTGAAAACTTGTAGGCGTGTATATGAATGATGATAGACCAATAATAGCTAATCAAGAGGAGGGTAAATTAGTTTTTACAAACTTTTTCTAAAATAATCTTAAAATAAGAAGTTTAAGAGAGAGAGAGAGAGAGAGAGAGAGAGAGAGAGATTAAATAAAAAAATATGAGCACAATGTAAGTAAATAAAATGGTAGAGATGGTGCAAACGATATTTTTATGAAGGTTCGATCCAACCAATGATCTATGTCCCTTGTTACCAAGCTCTCTAACACGAGCACGGTCTTTCCACTTTCTTGATTGACTTATGGTGCAATCAAAACCCTTACAATGTATTCGGTGACTTACAAACAAGAAGCATCGATCCTTATACAATATTGAGCTTTCAAGGGACCTCAATACGACCCAAGGATATAAAGAAATAGATTTGAGAATGTATTTCTTTTTTGATGAATGATAGATACAAGTTTGGTACTAAGAGAGACTAACACTTTAATAAATAGCAATAGATGAAAAAGCTCAAGTGTTAGAAATAAACTTTGTTGATAATAATGAATCAAAAGTTTGATTTGATCAAACAAAGTTTTTCAATGAATGATTTTGAAGATATAAATGCAATGAAGCATGAATGAATTTTCTCAATGTGATTCTCTCTATTAATGCCTTTGTAAATGTTGTTGAATGATAATAAATGAAGAGGTATTTACAGAAATGAATTTTCACAACTTTCTGTTCAACCGGATGACCAACCGGTCGACCTATTGGTCCAGACGGTCGACTGATTCACATCAAACGATCGACTGTTTCTTTTAAACGGATGATCGTTTCTAGTGCTTTGAAAAATCTTGAAAACTTGATTTGTGACTTCGATAAAAATATTTTATGCAAGTGATATCAACATGGTTTTTGTGCATAAAATTATTTTTGAGCTTTCATCCATTTAATGCTAAAAATCAAAGAATTAGTACCTTTACAATTTTATTTAGAAATCTATTCTTCGATATTGAACTTCGAGTCTTGAATTTCTTGAACTCTTGTATTGATTGACTTTGACCTTGACATGCTTGCGAGTTTGATTTATAATGTTTTGAATATTATTTGAAAATAGATTGTTAGTAAACAATACCGATTTGTTTGTTATAATCAAAATATTAAGGTTTAAAGTTAACCATTTGTCAACAAATGACTGCTGCATTAAAATTTGTCCCCTCATTAAAATATTATATATTTTCTTTAAAAAATAATAGATTTGACAATCTGGCTTTAAGCCTTCCTTGGCACTGGCACCTTTTTTTTTTTTTTTAAAATAATTGCTTCTTTGAAAGTTGTCCCACATTAAGGCATTGTTTGTTTCAAAATTTTATTTTTTTAAAAAAGAAGGAACGAAATTTTTGATGATATGATTTCTCCAGAATTTGAATAGACATGCATAGAAACTAACAAATTGACCTGATTTTTTTCTTAATAGGGGCGTGACTTCCTTTGTATTTTTTTTTTTTTTTTTTTATTTAGCTACCTCAAAATAAATATTGGTGCACTATTTCATTTCAAAACAGAATTGTCCTCTGTCATCCTCATTGCAAAGGTAGCTTTCTTGTATCATGCTGCTAAGAAATTCTATCTATTGGCTGCATTGTTTCTCATATTACCGTATTACATTGATCTTTGACTGATCTTTTTTTTTTTTTTTCTTTTTTCCCATTTGTAGTTTTTGTTATCAAAAAACTCTATGGCTCCAACGTTTAGCCTTGTGAATGAAGTCAATGCAACAAAGAAGAACTGGGCTTTGAGGGTCCTTGTGGTGCGCGCATACGAGACATCTTCACGTGACAATCCAAATGAAAGATCTACATTTGAATATGTATTTCAAGATAAGAAGGTTAGATACTAAAAAAAAATGTTTAACTAATAATTTTTCAATATAATGATTGATGTATAGATATACATTGCTGCTTTTTAATTTTATGGTGCAATTATTCATTATTCAAATACTTAAAAAGTTTGCTTTCGGATATGTTAAGACTTTGCATTATGTTTTTGACTTATTCCTTATACAAGATTAATGTTGTTTGGATTGTTTCATTTTTTTTGAATAAGTGAATCATGATATTGTTTATTAAGTGTTTAAAAATGATTATTTTCACTCTACTATTCGGAGTTTAGACAATATTATTTTTTTATAAATTAATTTTCATAGTCTTAGAATAAGTGAAAACATGATTATTTTTAGGGTTATTGTTTTGAGTTATTGTCTTTAAATTGGTTTTCAATTACTGTTTTGAGTTATTTTTTTTTTAAATAAATTATTTTTATAGACTTTGAACAATATACTTTAAATAATTGTAAACTAACAATCATGATTATGTTTAATAAAAGCTAATGTTTTCTTACAGGGTGATAGAATACACGCTACTGTTAGACAAGCTTTAATTGAAACCTTTGAACCTTTGATGAAGGAGGGTAAACTTTATGCCATACGCAGCTTCGTTGTTGCATCCAACAGCATGATGTTCAAGACGACGGCACACAAATATAGAATCTTTATTCAAAGCAACACACAAGTTCATGAATTTTCCGATGAGACGTTTCCTAAGCAAATGTACAAATTCAAGCCTTTTGAGAATATCTTTAAGTTTACAGAGAATGATGACACAAAATTTTTTGATAAGACTTGAATGTCTATGTATTATTCACCAAGTAAAAATCATCTACTTTGTGAATATTGTTTGTAAACTTCTAATGAGCCTTTTTTTTTTTTTTGGCTTCCCGATCTAATAGGTGAGGTCGTGGGCCGAGAGAATCTTAGGAGTAAGGAAGTATCTAATGAGCAAACTTACCTAATGGACATTGTTGTTCAAGATGCTGACAAATAGACGTTTATTTTTTGTTTTATTTCATTTATTTGATCATTTTTCTTATTTAGTCTAAATTAAATACTATTTATAGGAACAACCGTATCTCATGTATCTTATGGGGTGAGTATGCATGTGAAGTGAGCTCTCATCTAGATAATACCAGTGGAGAGCCAGTTGTGGTTATTATGCAGATGTGTCAGGTGAAAAAATATAATGGTCACTATAATTTAACTCCTAAATTTTACTTCCATATGTTAATCTTTTTAAGATTTTCACTAGTTTAATAAATTTTGCCTTTTGTTGCAGAGGTTATGAGGGTTTGCAATACTTTTCACATAAGTAAGGTGTTTGTAAATGTTGCAATTGACGACATCAATGAGTTTATGAATAAGTATATTCTAAACCTATTACGGAATATTGATCTAAAGAAATTCTTTTGTTTTAATTTTATTTTTGAAACAATTAATGTTGATGAGAAAATTTGGTTTATGTTTCATAATTCTAAAATGTCCTAAGGTTGGTGATTGATACGACCGGCTACTCCCAAAGAATTAGTCATATGACTACATCATTGGTTTTCACCATGGCTGACGATCTAGCAAGTGGGAATGTTAACCTAAAAACAATTAATCAATTGACTGAGTTTGGGGTGGTAGTCTAAGTGATTTTATATGTTTCTCTTTTGTATTAAATTGAATCTCGACATATTACCCCACCAACAATATAAATTTTTTTATTTGACTTGCTAGCTTGGAAATTTTTGGGTGCTTGCTACCGTTGTTGCTGTGGAGACCGATAAGGATTGATACTACTTATCTTGCAGAGAAAAGAACTGTGCTAAAAAAGTAAACCCCATAGAAAAAAGGTTTTATTGTGCACAGTAAAACCACTATGATATGACGGGTCTTGAAAGGTCATATATTTTACATATCACTATAGTAATTCTGGAAGCATATTATTATCAATACTAAACAAAAATAATTTGTGTTGTGTTGGAAAATAAAACAGGTTTAGACTCCAACTAAGGGTTGTTGACGATACTGGCAATGCAACATTTCTGGTATGGAATCATGAGGCTGTTGATTTGCTTGGAAAGACGGTTGCTGAATTAAAAGCTAAATTGCGCGAGGTATTTGCTCATGTTGTATGATTATTTTTTAGTTATTATTTATTTGTTCTCAAACTATTTAACTTAAGCTTGAACATTAAAAAGACATTGATTTGAATTTTCAGCAAGGAAATGCAAAAGGGAATCCCTACTGACTTTGAGAAATTGGAGGAGAGAGAGATGTTGTTTATGATTCAAGTTAGAGATGAAAATGTTCGTAAGAAAAGCGATGTTTCAGTGTGACTAAATTATTCGGTTGATCCTAATATAATTTCTAAGTATGCGGGTATGCAGTTAGCGAGTCAGGTCAGTAGATATATAAGCTACATTATATTACACGTGTAAAACTTAAGTTGACTAGATCTATATCTAAGAAGTGTTGCTTCTTATTCTAAATAGCAAGAGTCAGATCTGTATTCAAAGATTGAAAAGATCGTGACGGATGAGGGATATGTTTTTATTCTATCAGTTACTATTATTTAACGTCTCGTTTACAACCAAAGGTCTATGGTTGCTAATATGTGTTATTTAATAAGTAATCTCCAATTCTATGATGTAGGGCTCTTTTTCAAATGATGAGGTTACTACTCCACTGGAAATCGATTGTGAGATATCTAATTCTAATAACGCTTATGATGGGGTTCTGTAAAGAGGGCTCTAATTTGTAATTTTTCAACTAATGCAGACAAAAAGCTACGAACAGTGATCAAGAAAGAGAATGACTGAATCAGTTATTGTTAAGGACAATTTTGGATAAGAAACAATTTCTTGTGTTATTATGCTTGGTTGCTATTTCTATTTTGGGATTGTTTTATTAATATTGTTTGCAATTACTTTGTTTATTTCTCTTACAATGTTTATGTGGATTCTTGGACGAGTTGTTGTTTTGAAGTGGACATTCATTTGCGTTGGTTTTTTTTTTAAGTACTATTTTCTTGTGAGATTTATTTATTAGTACCTTATTTAATACTATTTATATGTAATATTTATATGTAATGTTGACGTCTATTTAGACAAATTGTAGATGTCTATTTTTAATTGTAGACATCTATTTAGACAAATTGTAGATTACCTACTTATACTAGGCAACATTTAAGAGTTTAAAAAAATTTTGAACACTTTTTATTATTTTTAGAACATAATCAGTATTCAAAATAATAATGAATATTAAACATCAATAGAATTAAATTAGTTGATTTTAGTTATTCTTTTAGTTTTGTGTTTTGAGATGAAACATTATATACACAATCAATTCGTTTTTTGATAAACTAATACAGGTCAAACCCTGTTTTTTACTAATTATGTAAATATTATAATTAAAAATCCAAAAATGTGAATTAGATCACATCTCACCTGGATTATAGCAAGATCTGAGGCTAAATTCCATGGGTCAGAAGGCAACGTGCATTTTCCACATAAATGCCTAGCTCATTACATGCACTGCACGTTATTTAATAAATATTTATGTTTAAGAAATTAAGCAATTTCATTTGACAAACTACGTTAATTATTATCACTAAGGCGTACCGTCTAATTAATTAGAATCCAACTCTGTCTTTCCGTCACGTTTACCCATATATTTCTTTGAAATTTCAGTACTACTATTTTATATATCAAAATTATCAAACATAATCACAATTAGTTATCTATTAATTAGACATTTTATTCATGGTTAAAAAAAATAAAATCATTCATATGATATCTACTCCAAATTCTATTATTTTAAATTTTAATCATATAATTTACATCAATCAAACTCATTAGATTACAAATATCTACCATTATACAGTTATTACGAATCCTAGAACATGAAAATCAAATGATCTAGAAAGTAATTTTAGTCTAATTTAAATATTCATTTTATTTTTATTTAAATTATAAATGTACTAATTCATATAACAATTGAAATACACATTCTCTAATTAAAAATTTACAGCAAACATAATTTAAATTAGTGGGCTACTAAAAAAATGCATGATCCGAGAAGAGCAATTAAACAAACTAAGTAACAGGAAGGTACATGCCTTCCAAGTGCAAATGCTTCATAGGTTGACAGCTTATGTGTATTGGACATTGAAAACATTGAAACTAGAAAAAAAATAAAAAAATAAAAAAATTAGGTACTACAAGTATAGTTAATAAGTCTTTACGATTTCCCGTGTAAGCATTATGGTTGTGTTGGCTATTAAGAATTTTGGTGAGTACAGCATACAACAAGTTTAATGCAAAATTATAGGGTATACAAACCTATATTTATATGACTTATATTTATATTTCACCATTTTATCTCTTTTACCATCTCAAACAAATCTCAGTTTGAAAAAGAAGAAGATTTCTCTACAGCACACAATACCTGCAGTTTCTTATTTATTAGTTTAAATATTTGTTGGTTTGACTGTCATAAAACATCATCGAATGAGGAATGTTACGAAATCTTTGGTTATTTCAGGCAAGAGAGGAAGACTTAGAGACGTAAACAATGGTGAGTATCAATCTTTTAATGTTTTTGTTCTAATGTATTCGTATCAAACTTAAAACAATAAATATTATAGGCTACAAACTTTTTCACTAATTTATTTTTTACCCATATATTTCTATAATTTTATATTCAATGATTTTTATATCAATTAAAATACAAGTACACACAAAATAAACACAATCAAATAACTTACTGGTAAAAAAATG
This sequence comes from Forsythia suspensa, assembly GCA_023638005.1. NCBI lineage: Eukaryota > Viridiplantae > Streptophyta > Magnoliopsida > Lamiales > Oleaceae > Forsythia > Forsythia suspensa. Next base: position 36,875,022 of record CM042666.1, read on the forward strand.
GAGTATGATGTTAATGTAAATAAAATTATCTTCTTCCAGAAATGGCTTATATCCTCTGAAGCTTGTGTTTTGGTAACCCAAACAACACGTCAAAAGGGTTGTCTTGAACTACCAATTAAAAAAAAAAAAAAAAAAAAATCCACACCAGTTTCAAACAAGGAAAAAAACAGTTTACAAGGATTATAAAACCCATTTATTTTTAGCAATTTCCTTTCATAATTTAATGTTTTTAAAAGACAGCCTATATTTTTTTACTTATAGTGTGGTTATTTAATTTTCTTAAAACACTAGAAAGTATGGATTTTATAGTTTAAAAAATATTCAAGAATTTCTCATGAAATTCGAACATAGTGTCGAGATTATGAAGCGAGTTCACTGTTTAAATATTGAAGTCCAGATGAAGGAACAAGTAATACCAGTTTAAATATTTTTTCATTTTTATTTTTAAATACCATATTTCTGAAAGTCATGATAATTTTAAAAATTAAATTTGTAAGATTCTTGATTAACAGTTGATCTGGCCTCAATTTTAAAAAAATAATTGAAAGAACCACATAAAAATTATGAAGATCAACTGTCGAACAAAAAAATGAAAAACAAAACGCAAGCAGTGAATCTGGCCTCCAAAAAAAAATACGAAAAATGCTAAAAAGGGAAGAACATTCACCGAAACAATATTGCAAAAAAATGTAGATTTACTCATCTTTTTTCTAGATCCAGGGTTCTAATTACAGATCTTGAATTTTTCAGAAAACCAGCGGCATGATTAGTGGATTTTTTTCCCCATGTTTTGGATGAAAAAAATATAATATGAAGATCGGAAGAACACCATCTAGTATCGCCAAGTTCAGAATCAAATCCAAACACCAGATCTACAAAGAAACATCATAAGAGAAGAGAAAAAATAATTTAACTGTGGGTAAGAAAAATCTAACATAGTGAGATCTTAATCGCAAATCATTTTCAACTCAAGGAATGGTTTCGGAAATCATAGGCATGATCGAAGAATGGGGAAATTTTTTACATTCTTGTGGCTTTGAGGCAGCGTAGAATGGAGAGAAATGATGGTTTTAGGTTTGGGGTTACATTTGATTGTGGAGTGCAATAAATGTGTCTGAACATGAATTGCGAACATTGGGCCGGGTACTTATTTTTATGTTGTCCGTGTGTTTGCTCATTTGTTTTTTTCATCTTTGGGCCAGTGATAAGATATATTGAGAATGGTATATCTTCAGAATTGATTCAACATGCAATATTAAAAAAGAGATTCCTCTTGCAGAATTGATTGTGAAGTGTAAACTAATTATTTGGGATGAAGCACTAATGATGAATTTTTTTTTTGCTTTGAAGCATTGGACAAGAGCATGAGGGACATCATGAGGTTTAGCAATCCGATGGGTATGGAATTGTCATTTGGAGGAAAACTGTGGTTTTTGGAGGAGATTTTTGTCAAATTCTTCATGTAATTCCAAAAGGAAGTAAGCAAGACATTGTGCTTGCAACTATTAATTCATCATACTTACGGAGATATTGTAAAGTTTTAAGATTGACTACCAACATGAGGCTCCAGAACCATGATTTAGAAACTGAGTGTGCTCAGTTGAAATTATTTTCCAAATGGATTTCTAACATTATAGATGGTACAATTGGTGGTCCTAATGATGGTCATGCAACTGTAGAGATACCGAATGATCTTTTAATTACTAAATTTGATGATCCAGTCGATGCTATTGTAAGTAGCACTTATCCGACTCTTTCAGACGACATTCATGACATGTCGTATTTGCAGGGAAGAGCTATTCTAGTGCAACTCTTGATGTTGTGGAATCAGTGAATGAATATATGATATCACTTACTTTGACTAAAGCAAGTACCTATTTGATTTCAGATTCTACATACAGACCAAATACAAATGTTGATATGTTACAGGATATTCACACACCTGAGTTTTTGAATGGGATCAGATGTTCTGGTGTGCCTAACCATGAACTGAAGTTGAAGATTGGCACTCCAATGATGTTATTGAGAAACATAGATCATTCAGTTGGTTTATGTAATGGAACTAAATTGGTCATTACAAGACTTGACAAACATGTCTTTGAAGCGAAAATTCTTGCTGGGCACAATGTAGGGCACACAATCCTTATACCTAGAATGACGTTGACGCCTTCTGACCCTAGATTACCTTTCAAATTTACAAGGATGCGGTATTCTCTAATTGTTTCGTATGCAATGACAATCAATAAAAGTCAAGGACAGTCTCTATCGCACGTAGGTTTGTATTTGAAAAGATTGGTATTCATCCATGGGCAATTATATATTGTTGTGTCAAGAGTCACATCGTGCGATGGATTGAAGATACTAATCTGTTATGAAGACGGACGATCATCTGATTCAACAACGAATGTAGTATATAAAGAAGTTTTCCAAAATATATATATAATATTTTTGTTGTATGTGTGCTATTTCCTTTTCATTGTATCTAAAATTTTGACTTTCTGCTTCTTCATAGTGATTTTCACTTCATCAATTTTAAAATCTCTTTACTTTTCAACATTATGATATCATTCATGTTGTGTACCCCGTGCATTGCACGTGTGATACACTAGTTGTTTGATTAAAGTCAACAAGTACTTTTTGAGTAAGAAAACAGCTCAAAAAAAATTATATTAGAGATATTTAAATTTTGAGCTTCTCTAAAAAACTCTAATTGAACTTTTACGAGAAGTTGTAATTAACATTTAATGAACTTAAATATTAACAAAATTACTATTAATATATCAAAAAAAGATATTAATTTATTTAAATTACCACTTCATATATTCATATAAAGTGAAAGATATGTATTGACGTGTTAAATAATATAATACAAATTACACATAATATGTTTAATTTAAATAATTAATTAATGTTTAATCAAATATATTAAAATAATCGTGTTATTATAATTAAATTAATATATTAATTTTAATAGTTATTATATGATATAAAAATATTTATTTATTTTTCAAAAAATAATATGGGATATTTAATAATTAATTACTGTTTAGTCAAATATATTAAAATAATCGTGTTATTATAATTAAATTAATATATTGATTTTAATAGTTATTATAGGATATAAAAAAATATTTATTTTAAAAATAATAATTAATTACTCTTTAGTCAAATAAATATAAAATTTGTATAAAAATACTTTTATAGTTATTTAACCAAACATTCAATTTAATATTCATATCACTTTTATGATTCATATTCAAACAGTCAACAGTTTTTTTAACAAAAACTCTATTGCCACAAGTTCTACTATCAAAAGTTCTACTGCTAAAAGCTCTACTCATAACAGTTGTGCCAAACGGACCCTTAGTGGCTTGAGATGGTAATGGTTAAGGAAAATTACAAATATACATTATGGAAATTGAAATATATTGATTTCTCGATATATATTAATATAATATTAGTTTTATTAAAAAAAGTAAGAAAATACAAAGAATGTGTTTTTATGGGATGTTTATATTAAATTAATAATAAATACAACCGTTTCATTTCACAAATCTAATCCCAAAATATACTCTTAATTACAAATTCAAATTTCAAAATTGCTGAAAACATCGCCAATTGTCGAAGGGCAATAAACAAAGCTTCAACTAATAAATTATATAATCAACCCCCCATTCCAGCAAAATGAGAAAACGAAACATGGTAGGAAAGAGTTGACAAATTGTGAATATGCATTAAATGCATTATACATCCAAGTATCAAATACAAAAGTACAAACCAATTACTAAAAATTCACATAATGCACACAATAATCTTAGATGAACAACATTTAGTAACAAGGCTACTGTATCAATAAACATTTATAAGAGTTCCAAACATATGGCATAATTTTTACTAACAAATTGCAGTAACAAGTAAGAAATTTATTAATAGGCATCAATCACTTTCCAATATAGGTTAACATTAGGAAACAGTGTTAAATTACAGCCATTAATTACCAGCATAATTTAACAAATTAGAGTAATAGTATTAAATTCATAATACGATAACGTAACAAGCGCATAAATACATTTATTGAATACTTTCAAATAATCATAAAATTGGATTGCTCTTTATGGAAATATTACATACCAATCTTAAGAAAGTTACTAAACATATAAGTTTCATGAAAAATAAAAATTAATAATTTTATGTGAATTAAATATATAATTAGACATGTATAATTGAAGTGACCATAAATATAAAAAAAACCAATGAGAAAGAACGAGATTATAAATTCATGTTTTGATGATTTAAATATTAACAAGATTAATACAACATAAAAAGTAAAACACCCCCCCAACCCCCTGCAAAAAAAAAAAAATCAGAAACCTTGATTAGTAGTCGAAAAAAGATAAAACCCATTAATGCTTCAAAAAAAAAAAAAAAAAAAAACCAAAAAAATGTACAATTGTTTGTTTAGATACAAGAATAGTGTGTTTCTTCTTCAACGGCGAATTTTACTACCACGAGGATTCTTTTGCACCATGGAAAAGGGGTCCATGATTCTAATTTTCGATCTAGTCTTGTTATTGCCGCGTATTTTAGTCATCTTCAAACATCTAAAAAATCGATTTAAAACATAAAATCAATCTAAAGTTAAAATATTGAACAAAGGGGAATATCGAAAATAAAAATAAGAAATAAAGAAGGGATTATCATAAGTAGCATACTAATTTTAATGTGGAGGAATAGAAAGTTAGATGAGTTATAAAAAAAATTCTCATAAGATCGAATTGAATTTTTTAAAAGGATTTTGTGAGACGTAAGAAAAAGAAAGGTTCAAACATGTGGAGAGTTTGAAAAATTCAAAAGATGACTTTAATGGTAGTATGATTTTTTGTTTTTGTTTTGTTATTACAAAAAGATTTATTTTACTCCTTTAAAGTAGGTGTGATTAAGCAAATAATTTGAAATTAAAAAATGTACAAAAACAGTATAAGCAAATAAATAGATATTTATGAAAAATTAATTTGTCTCAGTATATTTCAAATCCATTAAAAATAAAAAACAAAAAACTACAATGTCAAATTTTCCTAACGGAGGGTTATCTGCTAGGTTGAAAAGGCAGGCTTATGTTTAACCCAAACCAAGTCAAGTCAAGTCAAGTTCAATAGCTGAAAAGTTCTGCTAAAAGGTTTGAGAAATAGAGTTGAATTGGTACAATCTGTTTTAAATTAATCAAAGTCAATAAAATTTTTGGTTAAGTCCAAGTCATATAATTCAAAGTATAACTTAAATTAAATAAATAATTTTTTTGGGCTTATTTTATAAAATACAATTATTTAAGGATTTAAATGATTCAACATGAAAATTAGGGACTTAAGTTGCAAATTGGCATATATGTAAATAAATTGGGACCATTTTCTCGTACAAAATCAGAGAGAGAGAGAGAGAGAGAGACTGGCAGAGAAGAGTGAGAAAGAAACATTGGGAGAAGAAAAATTGGGAGAAGGAAAGAAAATCAAGGAAAAAGAAGAAGAAGAAAGTGAACGTCGGCCGGGTCGTAAGGTGGTTAAAAAATTAATTATTAAGTTTTGGCTCTTTATTTTTTTTATAAATTTTTAAGAGGTAAGTAATAAATTACTTATTTTTAAAAAAGTGTAAATATTTAGGATTTTAACTTATTGGCTTAAATGTGAATTTTATGAAGTGAGATAAGTTGATTTTAGTAATATGAGCTATATTTACAAATTAAATAAAAGATTGAATTGATGAATATTTAGGGTTCTTTATTTAGTAGGTTTAATTGGATATTTAAGTTATTTTAAGCATATTAAGACTTGTATTGATTTATTTATGTTAAAAGTTTGGAATAGTAATTTTAGCAAACTCTAGAATTTTTATTTGGGATCCTTTAAGTTAATGTGGTTATGAAAAGAAGATTAGAAATAGTTGAGAATATTAAGGAGAATTATATTTTATTGAATTAATAGAAAATACTTTCTAGTTTGGCGATTTTACTACGAAATTAAGGAAATTATTATTGATTGTGTGTAATTGATAGAAGTTAAAATGTGAAAAAGAAAATTGGTGAATTAGAAAAAGGATTAGATCAAAGTGAGTAAATTTTTTTTGGAGAAATTTTACATAAGTACGGGTAGGTTAAACTTAGTCTTACTTTTGTTTATTAGTGCTTCTTGGTATGGTTAATTATTTATTCAAGCAGTTATATTTTATTTCTTAATGTGACGATGATGTTGGTGTCGCATACTGGCCAACCTAGTTTGGAGTCAAAAGTTTTGTGAGTGAAAAAATTTATTTTTCAGAAATGAGCATTTAATTATATTATGTTAGTTCGTAAAGTTTATATGAATTGTTTAATTATTACAATGCTTATATTAAATCGCATAAATTAACTATTTCAAAATAATTATTAGACAAACATTATTTTAGTATAAATAAGTTTTAAAAATAAGAAATTCTTTCAAGATTTAAAATTAGTTGTCTTAAATCTTTGGGTAAATAGCACCAGGGGTTCCTAACATTTGAACGTTGTAACGATGTGGTCCTTAACTTTTGTTCACTAGCAGCCGGAATCCCTAATCTTTCAAACGTACGTAACAGGGGTCTTTTTTTTATTTATGAAAAACGTCAAAAAATCTGTTAACTCATCACGCGCTCCACTTCTGAAGGGCAAAAACGTCTAAATACTACTCAAAATCTGTTACGAACGTTTGAAAGGTTAGGGACTCCTAGTGAACAAAGGTTAATGACCATATCATTACAACGTTCAAAGGTTAGGGACCCCTAGTACTATTTACCCTAAATCTTTTATGGATATATTATATCGTTGTTAAATGTTTCAGTAAATATAAAGTTATTTTTTAAAACCAAAAAAAGTTTTCAGGTGATTTTACCACTCTGCACTAGTGTAAATATGTTTCCACAGTGTATAACCATATATAGTAATTTTTCTCGTTTTGCACTAATGTGAATGCGTTTCTACATTGTATGACCAGATTACTAAAGGCCTTTGGGATCCACTCTTGTACACACATAGGCTTTGGACCGTGTACCGGGGTGCTTAGCCCTTTGGGGACAGCTCTGCGCGCGTATGACCAGATTTCATATTACAGATTATCAATGATTCAAGGTACCCTTTTGGTGTACTATATATTTCAGAATAATCAATATATCAGATCATGCATTTTTTAGACTTTAAATTTCAGCTTATAATTTTAATCATATTACATTTTATTTTAAAACTACAGTAATCCTAGCATTTATCAGTTTCTTTATGATTTATAGTTATTTTACTTATATCAAGTATAAGAGATTTCGTAATCTTTATTGCTTAAAATTTTCAAAATTATTATTGAAATTTATATATGCTTAAAAGTATCATAGATCAATTTAAAATTTCAGTAAATATTTATAAACTAGAAAAAGTATAATTATTTGCAAACTCTCTACTCATTGAGTTATGAACTCATATATTTTGCCATGCTTTTTCTTATTGGGACGCGATTGAGTTTTTGAGCAGCTTTTGGGAGATTCTACAGTTACAAGAGCCGAGCCATCTGAACTAGTTGATTGTATGATTCTATTTTGTTAAACAAGTCGTTATCATGCATTTGTCACATGTCTACTGGTTTTGTATATATCTTTTGGGTATTGCTTATGTCATGTAGAAGTTAGATGAGTTTACCGCATTTTTTGATGTAAATGATATACATTTGGGCTGTTTTGTAAATAATAGTAAAATGGTCGAGTTGGCTACACTTTATTTTTGATCGATACATATTAGGGGCCCAGTGGACCCCCGCTGATACTGTATATATTGTATTTGAGAATTTTGTTGCTTTTCAGGTTGATTTAGTTCAATTTACAGAAAATTTTGTCAAATTTTTTATAAAATTTTTTTAGTCAAAGAAAAGTTAACTAGTCATACAAAAGTCTAAGTAGCATTGGTGGTGGGTCTGACATCTAGCCAACATTTATCATCAACGCACGGCACGTCTTGGTCCACTACAGTGTTTAGGACAGGTCATGTCATGAATGACACTAAAATATGGAGAAAATTGATTTGTACATCATTTTCCTACTTACTATTTTGCCACTTTTTTAGGTGTCTAAATTAGTAATTAGTCAAAAAGATTCCATGCCTTTTTGTCTATTGGAAGGAGTTCTTCAGGTTGACTTCGATAGGCACGGATGGTAGCGAAGACCATTAGGTAATTAATTCAATGATTTCTGTAATAGATTGATTTAATAATATCAGAGAATTATTTCATTGTATTCTTGTATTTTGTTTTAATTGATTGAATAATATTAAGGGCTGTTGTGTTTATTTCACAAAATCTGAAGATAATTTTTTCATTTACTCAATGTTCTATATCGGCTATATGTTGGTTGCCGCAAGTCCCAAGGCCTAGTTTAGTGGTTGAAAGAACGGGAATGAGGTAGTCTCAACTTTCGCTGACAGTTGCAGTGTGGGGGTTCGAGTCCTGCCTTTGGTATGGATTTGACCTTTTGTAAACGCAGTTAAAAAGCAGCTCTCAACCCTACTCTATTGAAGCACATCATGCGATTTACATCCTCTATCAAGACACCAGAATAAGGGCGGTGGAAACCCTCAAGATTGGGGTTCAACCTTTTATATGTTGGTTGCCGCAAAAGATAAATATTAAATCATTGAGTTCCAAAGAATTTAAAATGAACAATCTTAATTAATATATGCGCATTGGAATGTGTGTGTTACCAATGGCTCTAAAGTGGCATTGAAGATGTTCAAGAATTGTTATTTTTTCACACTTGAAGTGGAAGTAAAAGTTATTGTCAATGTTAGACGTGAATTTGATGGTGTTTGTCTTAATTTTTCCATTGAAAACATGAATAATTTTAACTATGTTTTTATCTTCCTTCTACACACACACACACACACACACACACACACACACACACACACACACACACACACGGAAATCTTTCATCTCATAGACGTACTTACAAACAAATCGAATTCAGATAATCTAATGGTTATTTCAATATTATTCTATTCACCATACATGTCATTATTACTCAACACATTGTCTTACGATCTACATTAAATCTGTTATAGGCTATACTCGATGCAAAAAAAAAAAATCAATGGCTTAGCATGATGCAGATGCGTATGCCAATTGAAATCATGCTATATCGGTCACACAATCAATCATTTTTCCAAATATCTTCTAAGAGTTTGACCAAAAAAAAAAAAAAACTTTCACAGAGTACATGATGTAGATATTTAGTTTGCAATTATTTAGTACATGCCAACAGAGACAGTATTTTTTTTTTTTTTTTTAAATAATAGAGATGATAAGAGTCACTTGTACACAAAAAAATAGAAAACGAAAAAAAAAGAAGATAAAAGATAAAGGTCAAAAAGGAAAAAAATTGTATATTATTATACGGATGCAGGCTAACCCAACCCAGTTCAACGTAACAAACCCAACATGGCTTTCCACTTAATGGATCGGCCCATATATAAATAAAGAGTTAGGGTTCTTTTTATCCTCCCCAGCTTAAAGAAACGAGTTCGGCACTGTGAGAGAGAGGGAGATAGACGCCGCCTGGTAGATTGTTGTCACCACCAGCAAAATGGTCAGCCATCCTTGTACCTACACTTTTATGTATCATCTTACGCATATATGTGTGTGATTTTTATGTATGAATGCTGATATAGACTGGTTGTTAGTAAAAGATGTTAAATTCAATAACCTGAATAAAAAAGAACATAATTGGTCGGTTTTCAGATGAGAGATCGATAATTTTTTCTGATAAGTTTGTGTTTTTGTTGGTTTTTTCATGGAAAATTTATTTTTCCAATTTGAATTTTAGTTATTAGTCGGCATTCATCGAAATATTACTGCGGTTGGATGACAGTTTTGTATGAGGGATCAATAATTGTTCGGACCGTTTTGTGTTTTTTGCATGGAAAACTGGGCATGAATGGTGTCGTATAATTGTCCTTGCACTTTAAAGTAATGCTTAAACTGCAAATCACTTGCTCTAGTTATATCATTGCCTGTTAAGATGAATAGATAATGAGGTTGCCCCAATTTCTACGACCATATAACTAAAGAATATCTTTTCAGTTAGTTTCTCAAAGAAACACCTCAAGACATTATACAGTGTGGTTGCCGTTATGTGTTGCATGATGAATCTTGAAAAAAGGAGAAATTACTTTAAGCCTTTTAATGTTGATTTTGTTATTCTTGCGTTTTTGTTGGCTCCATATTTCATGATATTCTGCTTTTATTATCATGACATTGCTCGTGCTTTTATACTGCTGTTGTTGACTTACAGGCAAGAGGTTTGAAGAAACACTTGAAGAGGCTCAATGCCCCAAAGCATTGGATGTTGGACAAACTTGGTGGTGCTTTTGTAAGTTAATTGTTCTGATCTAGTTTTTGGATTTTTGTGGTCAATGCCTTTTTTTATCCATATGATGGTGTTTATGCTGTTGCAAGTCTACGTATTCATTTGTGGCTGGTTTCCTTAATCCTTTCAATGTTATCTGTATAGGCACCCAAACCATCTTCTGGACCCCACAAATCCAGGGAGTGCTTGCCGTTGATTCTTATTATGCGCAACAGGCTGAAGTATGCTCTGACTTACCGTGAAGTAATTGCCATCTTGATGCAACGCCATGTCCTAGTTGATGGGAAGGTTAGGACAGATAAGACCTATCCTGCTGGTTTTATGGGTAAGCACTCCTCACCATGTTTTTCTTCATTTTGAAGCTTAATTTTTGGTAGGCTTAAATTAAGCATGCATGAATTCAAGATAATTTAGTATTTTATGTGCCAAAGGGTTCTATCTGGTCGACGATATCTTGACGATATGTCCAGGTGCTTTTGTAAAATTTATATGCTGTTCACATTTATATTGTGAAAGATTTTTTGAACTCCATTGGATTTAGCAATTGGCTGAATTGGTGCTCCAAAATCTTTTGCTTTGCTTGGTAGATTTGTTCGTTATCTTGATATTTTCTACCTTCCACCTTGTTGCTAGATGTTGTTTCTATTCCGAAGACCAATGAGAATTTCCGTCTACTCTATGATACCAAGGGTCGATTCAGGCTCCACTCCGTCAGGGACGAGGAGGCCAAGGTCTGTTCGTGTAACCCTTTTCCATTACAGCATGTGGATGTGCATGAACTCTCTCTTAATTTATGTAGGGACATTTCTATGTGGATCTGTACATATTTGTACTGTCAATGTTCTTTACCATTGGAGGGAATGGGACTAAATTAATTGATCCTGTCTACTACTTTTATATTGAATTGGTGAACATGGGGAGTATCATTAAGCACCAAATTTGCACACACTATTAAAGAACATGCAAGGCATTCTATCCTTTAAGTGCCATTCTCCCATTGATCTTACACGATTTATTGTTTATGGTACTGTAGTTTAAGCTTTGCAAAGTCCGATCAATCCAGTTTGGAAAGAAAGGGATTCCCTACCTCAACACCTACGATGGAAGGACAATCCGCTATCCAGACCCGCTCATCAAGGCAAATGACACCATTAAATTTGACCTCGAGACAAACAAAATTGTTGATTTCATCAAGTTCGATGTTGGTAATGTTGTGATGGTGACTGGTGGAAGAAACAGAGGACGTGTTGGAGTCATCAAGAACCGTGAGAAGCACAAGGGAAGTTTCGAAACTATCCATGTCCAGGATGCTACTGGGCATGAGTTTGCTACTCGTCTATGCAATGTTTTCACTATTGGAAAAGGTACAAAGCCCTGGGTGTCTCTTCCAAAGGGCAAGGGTATCAAGCTGTCCATCATCGAGGAGGCCAGGAAGAGGCTTGCTGCCCAGTCAGCGACCCCAGCATAGACTATATCATTTGAAGTTCTCTTTGGGTCGTGTTAAATTAGTTTTTACTTCTCCCTTCCGGATTTGCTTGCTGGTTGATGACATTGTTGGTTATTATAGCATCTACACTGGAAAATCTATGTTCTGTTTCAAATACAATTTTGACCTCTTTATCTTGCTTCAAATTTGGATTAGCAGGGTAACAAATATTGCAAGATAAGGTTTCTAAACTTAAATGGTTTGCGTGATTTTATTTAGTTGAGTTCAAATCTAAAGTCTCTTCTACGGATGTGTGGTTTTAATTTCATAGTGCGATGGGCAATGTTTCTTATGCCAGTCTGTATAAGCTCAGTTGCATTTTAGGCTTTAGCTAAAGTCTAAACAACGTGGAGAGAAAAAGCTAAGTGATTGAATGTATTTTGTTTTGATGATTGTTGTCGGTTCCTTCTGTTTTATTCTTGAAGTGAATTTGAATATAGGAAGAGATAAATATCAGAGTGAGGTATATCAGATGTGAAGAGGAAAATTTTGCTATGCTCCAAGTTTGAGAGTTCACTTCCTTCTCCTAACAAAAGATACATTTGTTATCATAATTCACGTCTCGGCCAAATGGAACTTCCCAAATTACCGGTGCAATAACCTTGGCATTAGAAATGTATCTTTCGCCATATTCGTCCCTTGTGCTAGTGCAAAGTTTTGAGTTCAGCGCCTTTGTTTAAGAAAATTTCAGACCTTAATATTAGGATTAGAACAATAAATAAATAGCGAAAAATAAATAACACAGATTTATACAGGTTCGCTTCAATATGAAGCTACGTCCTGTCTTCAGCCATTGTAGTATTTTCACTATAGTGAATGATGTTTTTTGTTTACAAGATACCAGTCCTATATATAGCAACTCAATAAAAAATTTCTAGTAATAATGAAATTCTAAGACAATCATAGAATGAAATCCTAGAACAATCTAGTAATAAAAGCAAAATTTCAAAAACACTCTTACTCAAACAAATATAAACACCGTAGAGCAACAAATTAGGGAAAACAGTTAAAGCTACGGTTTATACAGTTTCTAGAGTCATCTTTATGTCAAACAAGAAATCAGGAAAGGTAACTTCAGAATGCTTTGCAGAACATCATCTACATAATTTTTATTTTACAAAGCAAAATTCAGACATTCAAAGTTAAATCCCATTCGAACATTCAAAGTTGACCATAATTTACTACTGATGTGGGTAACAGCGGAGACTCCTTCACAGTGCACCATCACCTTCATGGAGGAGCATCTTATCAAAGTGCCACACTCCTGCATATGCACAAACAAATACATTTCCCATAAGAATCAGAATAAGGAGAAGTGAGTTAATTATAAGCTATAAACTAAAGAAGCTGAATAGTTTTGTAGAAGCAATCATACCATGTCCTTTTCCTACCATCCTCAACTGAGTGACATACTCTGCAACTTCCTTAATGTCTTTGACCTGGAAAAGTGAGGAAACACCTTAAGTATTCAGAGTCCCGCAGACCTCTATTTCGTTTAGTTTCTATCTGCTGATGCACGTCAATTGTGTGGTTGCACTTGCATGGCTAGTGCATGTTTGATTTCACTAGAACATGCTAGAAGAGAAGGATAGATAAAACTAACACTGCCCATTATGGTTGTTAAGGATCTAGCTCATTTAGAGCTTTCAATAGATGTAGGAATCTAACAGTCGCGAAAAAAGATTCATTTAACCAACTTCAAATATATTGAGAATAAGATTTTGTTTTTGTTATTCGTTTACTTTAAATCCAGGTATTTGTGATAAGACCAAAAAATAAGTTCCCTTAGCTTTTTGTTCACCGAACTTCATAGAACTCTGATAAATTGCACTTTATATCTCATCGAATATCATTATGGTTATATAGCTAGGCAATATGCTACCATATGCAACAAATACAGAGGTTGTGCAAATTGAAAACAGAATCAAGATAGAAAAGGTATAAACATTCAAGTTTTACCTGCTCCTGCAAAAATTCATTCTCTATGAATTCAGCCATCTGGGGATCATTGTTTTTATCAGCAACCTGCCAAGTCAAGGATGGATAAAAATCATGTCATAAACTGTGACACAGTTTTACGCTCATTGTCAGACTGCCACAACCGTCCTTTATCTGAGCTTGGACCGGATTTAAAATGCAAACTGTGTAAATTTATTCAAGGAATCGGAAAATAACAACATAAGGAGGTAAAAGAAGTCTCACACTGTGAAGGTTCAGAAGTTTCTCATTTGTTAACTTCTCCAAGGACAATGTTAGTTCCATTGCTGAATCAAGAGACAGAAACAGGAACAATCAGAACTAATCATATTAGATGAATATCAATATTTTAAACTCTGTGCCGTATGGTTTCTAGAGCATTACCATACAGTGCATCACCCTTCTCTATATGTTCAAAATCTGCAGGGGGCATTAGTATAGTGTGTAACTTCACTCTCCCTCCTCGCTTGTTCTATTATTGTCACAATCAACAGAAAAGCATAGTATACTTTACTTGCATCCAAAACAAAACAATCCCCACAACTTACATGTATTCAACTGCAAATTTATCGAGTATAAACCTTTTGTTGTGCGATGCTTGTGAGTTACCTGATATTTCATTAATTTGTGTGCATGATCTCTTTCTTCTTCACTTGAATCCTTAAAAAATCTGTACCATATATTCATTTAAATCACGAAAAGGGAAAAAAAAAAAGGATAAACAAGACACTGAGAATGTTATAGTTACTTGGCAAGGCCTTTCATAGCAACATTGTCCCTGTCAAAGTATGCATAGAGGGAGTGGTACAAGTAAGACACATTGTACTCCACACTGAGAAAAACCACAAGAAAAATACGTTAGCAGCAATCAATAAAAACCTTAGATAACAAGGATATTGTATATTTGATTTTATCAATACACTAGGGGGCGTCTTCAACTCAGATTTTAATGGATTTTTAAAATTCATATAATTTTAAGTGTTTCATATTTCACTAGATTTCATTACAATATAAGCGCCCCCAATTTAGATTCTAATAGACTCTTTAAAAATCTAGGTCTCTCCAATAACTCGAAGATTTCTAAGGATTTCACCAATTGAAAAGATTTTAATAGATTTTAGTGGATTTCGAGTCTAGAAATACAAATACCAAACTCTCTAGAAATTCCACCATGAGCCTAAGATTTTCATAGTGGATTTCGAGCCCATGAAATGTGTGGTTAAAAATGAAGTTTGATTAGTTGAAAAGTTAAAATGTATTGGAATAGATTGCATGACTTGTTTAATTTCAAATAAAAACACATTATATTCGTATAATAGATGTTTTAAAAAAAGTTGGTTTTAATATTTCAAAATCAATAAAAATCTATAATATACAATTCTAATTAAAATCTTATGAATTATGTAAAATTCTACTCAAATCCATAAATTCAACATAATTTATATATCTTAATAAATCTATTATAATCTGAGTAGACGAACATGTAAGTCCTGTTTAGAGTACACTACGTGAATTCTTATCATCACTTTGGCCTTTTTTGTAACGACCATGGACTTTATCATATGGACCTCTCGCCAATGGGTTATTCCATGTACCATTAGTTTACATACTGTTTAGTGGAGGTAGGGCCCCAAACTAGATTTTGTTTGCGTCCCCACGGAGAATATTGTGTGTATTGTTGTTTCTTTGTTACTTTGTGCAGTGTTGTCTAGTAATGCATATCGAGCATGTCCTATGAGCTCTGATTATCGTATGTATTGTTGTTTCTTCTTGAAAAGTTGTTTAGTGGAGGTAGGGCCCCAAACTAGATTTTGTTTGCGTCCCCACGATTTGAACTATTGACCTCCCTTCTCCCTTAAGAGAAACTTATGGAGAATGCTGGTATTAATTGAGCAACTTCGGGAAGGAGGTCAAGAGTTCGAATCGCTGGAGACGCGAAAGAAATCCAGTTTGGAGACCATACGTAAGCTAACGAGTAACGATACACGGAATAACCCCAGGGTGAGATGCCGTAGAGGAAAGTCCATGACCGTTACATTTTTATTTCAACATTTAATTAAAAATCCAAAACAAGTGGATTGTTGACAATCACAACAAAAAATGTAAACAAACCTCTGATATATTAATCATTAGAGAGGCGACTAATCTTTGATCCGTCTTTGTAGTTTGAGTTTTAAGGAATCACATACATGAAAAAGTAGTAGCTGATATATTTTTATAATGAAATTTTGAGACATTTAAGCAATTTAAGTTCCTGATATGCTGCTGTAAGAGGATAAAAAGTTAAAACCCGCTCAATCCTCTAACGACTGAATATTTTCATCTATATTTTGTCTTTAAAATTCATTTTTTCATAATAAGGCCAGAAACATGAAATTTTCATATATTGGTGACTTTTGAAACTTCAATTCAAGACCTTTGTCTCGATACCATAGTAAACGATCTCATATATAGATTGAACAAACTTATTAATTAGGACTTCCTATTAAACATTTTGAATCATATTTTGAAAAATAATTGGTCAAGAACTCACTTGATCTGCTCATTAATTGCAGCCTCACACTCTTCTGGGAACCTCTGGCGAGCAAGTGAAACTTGGGGAACTATTGGGACTATAAAATCATCCCTCTTAACCTCTTCAAATGGCTGAAACACCACACCTGTTAGTGGCACACTAGGTGCTTCAGACGAGGCGTAAACCGCGAAACCATTATTGCGCTTTCTCGACAAAGCAAGATTCGAAAAAGAGGAAGAACGCGACAATAAACCCCAGTTACAAGATGATGGAGTTAGAAAGGCATTGGCACTAGCTGAATTTAGCAGGGGTCCAAGATTAGAACCCTGCAGAGAAATAGCTGAAATCGCTTCAAGAAACATTTTGCCAGAAAGGGATTAAAACCCACAATGTAGATCGGATTAACAACTTTGATTCAGTAATTTGGTGTGAAAATCTTGAGGCGCAGATGGTTGATTTAAAGAACATGGGGATGATTTTAAGCCGTTGAACATTAGACACGTGGAGGGTGAAAAAGGGTCCATGTGGACAGGGCGTGTGTAAAGCTCGTGGCCTTATCCAGAATCACTGTCGGAAATGGGTCTTTTGATCTTTTCATAGTGGTGGAGGATTTGATTTGTCTTGTGTGAAAACTTGCAATTACTTGTAAGAGTGTAACTTTACACTGTGAGCACGTGAAGGTTGAAATTTGTATCAAGCATATAATGTCTGGTTAGGTGAGATTAGTGCTAGTTTATTTCCCCTTTTTATATTCTAGCACCAACCCTTCATCTTTTGTGGAAATTTGGCACTTGATAATTGGATGGCCTGCCTTGGAGTGCGTTTCGCAAGTAGTATTAATTAATACTAGTATACTGTTATTCTACAATAAGATTCGATCGTATGATATATGAAAATGGATAATTGAGATTTGAATTCTTTTATTCTTGATGGATTCTTGATGGACGAGAATGACGATTTGAGTTGTGGTAGTTATAGTTTCAGGATTGAGATAGCGAGTACAGTAAGAAAAAGATTATTTGAAGGATAATTTCGTTTGAAAAGAAAATTGAAGACGTAGAGACAAGTGGTCGTATATATTCTTTTTTTTTTCTTCCACTAGCGGAGAAAATTTCTTATAATCGTGATTATTAAAAAATATTAGTAGAAGAAACTGCTTATGAGTATATTTTAAAGTTGAATAATATGGAGTTATAAGAGCATCTCAATGCTAATGTGATTTTTTTAAAAACTATTAAAAAATAGATTGTGTCTTAAAAATTCTTCTTAAAGCCATCTAACAAAGACTCTATCAAGACAATATTATCTAGAGCTCCGTCTAGATTTAGAGGCTCTATTAAATATGCTGACCCAACGATTTATTTGATTATGTTTTCGTTTTTAGAGTTTTCTCTCTTCCTCTTTGTTTAAGCACTTTTATTTAGGTGTAGATAAAAGACACATAGGAAATCTTTCAATCTTGATGTTCAACAAGCACCAGTGGTCTAGTGGTAGAATAGTACCCTGCCACGGTACAGACCCGGGTTCGATTCCCGGCTGGTGCATTCTTTTTGTCTTTACAGATCTCATAGCTTTTTCTCTATTCCTACAAATGGGTTGTCATTTGTCAATTCAACAACATGGCCTTTATAGGAACAAATTAATTGATTGTGGTAAATTTACTGAGAATAACATTAATTTTTTGTTTGTTGGTTGTAAATTCATAATCACAACAATTAGAAACAATACAAAAAGGATCCAAAAGCCTCTGAAAAGATTTTACAATTTATGAAAATGGAAGGGGTCTGATGACTCTTGAAACTACTGCGGCATGGCCTAGTAATCTTAGGAGTTGAGGATGCAACAATTATCCCGTCAAGTTATATATATAAAGTAACTAAGACATGTAGCACGATCTATTCACTTTTAATATTGAACCCTTTATAGTTCAAATACCATTTCCAACTTCAATTCCCGACTTAAGTTAAGCATTGGGTGACTTGTGCTAGGGCGATGGAACACCAGTTCTAACTCCATTACTTTTGCAGGTAAGCCATGGAAGAAAGAAGACAGCAAAATAGTAGCAACATTATTTTTAGAGAAATTTGCAATTTTCGTTCCTAACATTTCCAATCTATTACTAATATATTCCCAACCAATTTTTATAGTATCAAACATCTTCAATCTTTTAATTAATTACAAATCACGTCCCTAATGACAGATAATGACGGATTTGCCATCATTTTTAAATAAAAAAAATAAAAGAAAGCTAAAAACAAAAACATAAAAAAGAAAAAATTGTAAAATAAGTTCAATGAATTTTCAAAAAGTACAAATTATCTTTTTCTTTACATAACCTACACCCACCCACCTCCACGCCGCCACCAACACAACACAACCCTTCAATTTGTCATTAATGGTAGATTTAAGATGAGAAAAAATTAGTCTCTTTAAATCTACCATTAAATATGTATTAGTATCATAAATTCATCAAGTTCAAGATCGACTACATTTTCACTGCAACTAGAAATGTTAAGGTGGGTTTCTTCATTTTTCATTGCATTTTCACTTTTATCCAAGATTATAAAGATAAACACCAATTCCTATTTTTGCAATGTGAGTTTTCAAAATCTTGAAGATTTTTTTTTTTAGTAGCTGCTGTTGTGGGGTGTGATTGTGCATGAGGTTCTTGGATTCAATTGAAGCATTCAAAAAAGAATGTGAAAAATGAGTTTAGGGTTTCATGTGTTTATTCATCTTCTACTGTGAGTGATTCATGAAAGACTCTTAAGATTCGCCCTGACGCTTCTGAATCTAAGGTCAAGAATGCTTATACAAAGCTTGCTCTTCATGTTAATTTCTTAAAAGATTCTTATGAAAATCTTAATTTTTTTCAATGTTTGTTTTAAATTTTTAAATCTGTGAAACTTGAAATGACGTTCTTCTTTATTATCCTATCTTGTTAATTGTGGGGATAAGGTGGGGGTGAGTAGGGGTAAGGTGTGTGAGAGAAGAAGATAATTTGTACTTTTTGAAAAGTTATAAGACTTTTTTTTAAAATTTTTTCTTTATTTATTTGTAGCTTTCTTTTATTTTTGTTTATTTAAAGATGATGGTAAATTCATCATTATTTGTCAATAAGGAGGTGATTTGTAATTAAATGAAAGATTGGAGATGTCCAATGCTAAAATAATTGGTTGGGGATAGATTAATAACAAATTGAAAAGGTTGGGGACGATTATTACAAGTTTCCCTTATTATTAACTATAAACTTAAATTTCAAAATCATATTTTCAGTCCTTTCATATTTTGGTTAATTAAATGAAAAAAATCATTTAAAATAGTTTACATGTATGTATATCTATACTATATCTAAAGGATAATTATATTCATACAACACTTTTTATTTTTTGCACCACATTTTAATTATATTTAACATCCTTAATCTATGAACATTATAACACTCATGTCTCCAACTTTTGTTATCACATTTTTATCTTCAATTTTTCATTAATTAGCACATTTTGTGTTTGACAATGGTTTCCGTCTAAAACATTTGTTGGAAATTTGTAAAAAAAACTTATTTGTCTGTCATATTTAAAAAAAAAAATAGATACAAAAGTACAATAAAATATTTTTTCTCATTTCAAAACAAGTAAACAAAATATCTAGACAGAAACTATCATTAATGATTAAATGTGCTAATTAATGAAAGTTGAAGATAAGAATTTGATGATAAAATGTTAAGAACATAATTGCAACAATGAACAAAAGTTGAGGATCTTAAGTACAATTTAAATGTGGTGCGCTTATAGCAAATTGTAGTGTGAATATAACCACCCATATCTAAAAGGGCTTAAAGGAGAAACATTTTTTTTGACAATTATATCCTTACAAAAATTTTAAAATTTCATATTCACACTTAATTTTATTTTAGTTTGTAAAATATTATATTATATCACACCGTTACAACAAGTTAATTAAAATTTTCTAAACAAAACTGAAAACCATAACATGCATTTCTTACATCTCCCTGATGAAGAATTATGACAAACAATTTTTAAAAAAATATAAAAACTAGTGTAATGCATACTTTGAACCTTTAACACCACAAGTTTGTCCACCATTAATAAATTGTATAACACAAACCATCCTATATTCAAAAATCCATAACCTTTCTCCCCATACTAATATTAAATTATATAACACAATCTCATTAATTTACAATAATCTTATACTAGTATACCACTTATTTTGCGGTAAAATTCGACCGTAGGTTCTATTATGATAATGGATTGAAGCGGTGAATAGATTTTGAAGATGATCGATGGAGGAGATGAATTGAGAAGATGAGCAGATTTTTGGATATGGTCCGTTGAAAAGATGATTGAATATCAAATTTTGGAGGAGATGAATAGTGAAGACATAGTGACACACGGTATTTTTTTAATCCCTGGAGCAGAGAAAATCTTCATACTGTCGGTGAATATTTTACCCTCCCATGTTCAAAAATCCAAAAACCTTAAGGATTGATTCAATACCGAATCCCAGATCCCTATAGACGACTAATGATAGGGGCCCCAATCCCCAACCACCCATCTTGAATTACGTTCATTGCTCAAGCAAAGGGTATACGAATATACCGACTTAACGGATTGAATACCTTATTCAATGATTTTCCTAGAACCATCAGATCCGCTTCAACCCGATCGGATCACGGGTCCTTAATGATTGAAAGAGAGGCTTACACATTTAGCGGGTCCTTAATGATTGAAAGAAAAAGAAGGCTTTCTTTGAAAAATGAGTATATTTATGCCAAGGACACCCCAGCATCTCAAGTTCTTAGGCGAGGTCAGCCCAGTTATGGGTTACAGGTAAGCTCATGAATGCCTTAGCTAAACTTGAGTTCCTACCTATTGAAAACTTTCAAGTGAGTGAAGTTAGATGAGGAGCCGGATCCACATAGAGCTCACCCGAACTGACTTTCCCGATAGAGAAATCGATAGATGTTTCCACGGAGCGCTAAATTGTTCTTATTCTTATTGTGCGCCTTGTGAGCACGTTTGGATCCGCGAAGGCAATCGCTTGGATGTTCCACTAACCCAACCCGAGAACGGACCGGAGGGAACCACAGCATGGAGAATGTCCGCGTCTCGTCACAAAGCTCATTTTGAGTTGTGGGTCATAGGACGGGCAGCTTTATCTGATCAAGGGCCGGGGCACAAGGGTCTTAAGCCACTAAGCCATACCTCCAAGTTGTTGATCGGAATGGAATTTGATGTGTCGGGTTTGGTTGGTTGCCCGAAGGGCTATCTGATCCGATCAACTGCCTAAGCCGTAGCATGCTAGTGCACGTACTCTTCTTCAATGAGCGAGACTCTAACTAGATCTATGGATCTCCCCAGCATCAAAGCGGGACTACATCCAAATCTGCCACTCGTAGGGCGACATAAGGGTTATGTTGATGTAATAGCAAAGACTCATTATCCCATCATATTTCAAAAATTATACCATTCATGATCTGACTAAGATTATTGGCATCATAATTTTTCATACCAAAAGCCTCTAGCTGATCACAAAGGTATTTCACCTTAATATAGTAACAAGAATTAAACTACCCCGATTTAGGCTATGTTGTTCAGTCTCCAGGCACTGATGCTTACTTACGGTCGCATGTCGAGTCTTTGCGAGTTCATCCCAAACAAAGCGAACCCCTTTCGATCGGGAAGATGCAAATAAAGGCCAATAGCTTGATGTCCGCTTCTCACGACATAAAGCTTTAAAGAAGAGAGCTATCAACGCTAATATAATAATTTCATAAGAAAAGAGAAATTTATTGTTTAAATAGGTGAAATTTAAATTTGGAACATTCATTTCAATCTTTTTCTTCCAAATCCGGAAAAATCCGTCAATAAATGATTTAACTCCATAATCTGAGATGGTAGGACGGGACTAAGGCGAGAATCTCAACGTAGATTAGGATGAGCTTTGATGAATAAAATAAAAATTGGTAGACATTTTCATAGGTCAAGCAAATTAAACCTATTTTCGACAAAGAAGATAAAAACAAAACTATAGTGGCTAGGAAAGCTCTTGAGATTCTATGGGAAATTGGAAATGTCGAGCGAGTTGTGGCTTATAAATAGGAAGATGAGGAGATAACAATCGAAGGATATTCATATCCTATTTTTAGACAAAGAAGATAAAAAAACAAAATGATAGTGGCTAGGAAAGCTCCGGAGATTCTATGAGAAATTGGAAACGTTGAAGTGAGATGTGGCTTATAAATAGAAAGATGAGAAGATAACGGTTGAAGGATATTCATATTAGGTTGGATTTTTGTTCATTCGCTCTGCTCGAGCGGCCCTTTTGATAGAACAAGGAAGGGTTTATTGCTCCTTTATTTTCTTTTTAATTACTACTACTTTAATTTTTAGTAATATTGTACTTACATAGACATTTATTTGTTACATTACCGAAAAAGAAAGAAAAGGGATTATTTTTCTTAGGGTTAATTGATGATTAAGTATCGCTTTTGGTCAGTTACCGGTGTCAATAATTGACGATTTTACAATTCGAACAATTTCGAATTTACCTCAAACAAAAAATGGATCAAATCGTTGATTCAAAAACCATTCCATCGTTTTTGGATCTAAAAGAATGAGGTTTTTTTTTTTCTTGGTCAATAGGTTGGTTGGCAAGAATTGTGGCTTAATTTGGATTGAAAATTGATTTCTATAGCTTTAAGCGGGCTTTTTACTAAACAAAGCTTGTAAGCCCGAGTCCTTCACTCTTGGAATGGACGGCCAAACTTTCAAAGAGGCAATGGGAGTGCTAGGGCCCGCGCCCCTACGAGTCAAATGGGGTTGGCGGATAGAGTCAAAGGGGACCGACCGGTATGAATGGTGAGAAACTAGACAATTCATTAGGAGAGAAAAAAAACGAGACCTGCTCCCACGCCACCTTGCGTACTAGAGCCATCGAAATACATTTGCCATGGAGTTGTGGTCAGACGCATGACCTCTCTATTATCTTGATCGGGCAACTGCTTGCCTAAGTCCAACGGATGATTTATCAAAAATTCGGCCTATCATATTTCATTTATGTCGTAATTGAATAACGAATTAAGAAAATCTAAATAAAAAGAAGGCGGAATCAATGAAATCTTGCTTGGTCTTCATTGGGAACTTGAGTAAGGAGTAGATCTTTTTGTTTTGGGGTTTTCTAGAATTTGCTAGCGAGAACTCCTTTCTTTATTTGGTGTACCTACTTGAGCCGGATGAAAAGAAACTTTCACGTCCGATTTTGAACATGGGAGGGTAAAATATTCACCACCATAATTAAACTATATAATACAATCTCATTAATGTACAAATATTTTATAATAAACTATATAACACAATATCTGAGTTTGACAAGAGATTCAAATCTCATCTGCCATATTTGGAAGCATCAAGAACTCCACCACGACGGATCTTTGTTTCGATAACCTTGATTTATGTTCTTTTTCCCTTGTTTGTATGTATGTGTGGAAGGTCATATCTCTTTCTGAGAAAAAATTAAGTCAACCTTCATACATTTTATTTTTGAATTTTCTTTTGCTTTCTAATGCCCTTATACTTACTTCATGATTTATTTTTGTGGTCAGGGTTTTGAATTTTTTTTTGAATTATTAGTGTTTATTTATTTATTTTGGCATATAAATGATATGAATATGGGCAAATCGAAATTTTCTTTTTGGGGCCAAGTTCAGTACAGTAATTAATAGATGTCATGTTTTTGATGAAATGAAGCATAATACTGTTGAAACAACTTCCAAGGCTTTTTATCGCTTTTAAGAAAAATAGGTGAAATAAGTTTGTATATGTGAATTTCAATTTTTGTCAATATTTTATAACTATGTTGAATTTGAAATTTTGAAATCTAAATGAAATATTATGTCATCCACTAATCAGGGCTGGCCCTGAGATTTTGGGGACGTTAGGTGAAAACTTAAATGAGGCCGTTAATAAGTAGTTCAAAACACACACACACACACACACACAGTGATTATAGATAATGTTTTTCATTTAATAAAAACATTCAAAACTACAATAATAATAGTTTCAAACTTTCAAAATTCACTTTAAATGTATTTACTTAAAAAATTTATTTTCAAAGCATAAAAACATTAGTTAATGACTTCAAATCAAAATTCAGCATTAAAAAAAGAATGCTCTAATCAAATAAAAAATACATTATAGAATTATTTTTATGCTAAATACTTAAATCAGTTAATCAGGCAATCAAATGGCAAATTGTAAACAATTGAAATGGGTATTGGATGCCATTTTTCAAATTCCAACTTCCAAGTTGCAGCAGCCACTATGAATGCATGATCTTAATAAATTTTTATTGAATTACAGAATTAAATTATTCATATCATCAAATGGATGACCCATCACCCATAAAAGACGTGATGCACTGATGGTGTGTACTAACTTGAATGATTAAGAAATAACTGAATAAGGAAGTGGTCTTTAATCTTTATACGAAAACTGATTAAGCAAAAACTTGCAAAACCGAATAACCCGACCCGACTGAGTCGGTTCGGGTCGATTTTTGGGCCCGTGGTCTTTCGATCTTTACCCAACCCGAAACCGACTTCGGTTTATTAAAAAAAAAAATTTATTTTGTTCTTCAAACCGCCCAAACCGAAAACTCGAACCAACCCAAGTCGGTTCGGCCTCGGTTTCGAGCCTGTTTTTCAAATTTTTGTGGTTTCGGTTCGGGTTGGGTTGGTCGGGTTGGAACCACCTTATATTTCCATTATATTTTCTAAATCGACATTTTAGATTAAACCATTTAGGAGAAATGAAGACATTTATGATTTATCTCCACCCAAGTTTTGGGATAGTTGAGCATCACAGATTCACAGAGAAGAATTTGAATGCAGCAGTTGTGGATTGCGCATTGAATAACCATATGGCCATATTTACCTTGGGCTTGGAGATTAATAGTTTGATACACGGAACCACATAATCGGATTTGCAGACGATCAAATTGTCTTCTCGCCTTCTCTTTCTCTGTTGCAGACGACAACAAGCTTACAAGCAATCGCAGAGGTTGCAGTCTTCTAGAATGTAGAGCGTCTTTTGAGTTCTAGCATTCCTTCTGGGTAATGGTAACTAAGTAACTTGTAAGGGAAGATTATATTTGGGTAAATTCAGGGCCGGTCACTGTTTGGACACTTATGGGCTCTAAAGTCATATGCTCAAAACTTAAGTCAATTAAAGTCATATTTTAGAGCTAAAAGACCAACATACCCTTAATTGTAAAAAAACGCTAATTGTGATACTGTTTTGTGGTGATACTGTTTTGTTGTGATACTGTTAAACCTATGATTTTTTACTACTAATGAAACATTTTAAGAACAAGATTATTCTCTTGTTTATTCTCTACTGATTAATTCGTCTACTTACCATAAAACACCTTATACATTTATACTTATCTATCCAATGAAAATCTATGTCCTAATTGAATCTCAAACATGTTCTAATTCAAGGAAAGAATTAGAAACATTGTTCATAGTTTTATCTAAGTCAGATCTAGAACTGCTACTCTTGTTTTTAGATGAAAACCCTTTGCATGACTTTCCTAACTTGAGAATGATTGGCAGTTCTTCTTTCTTTATCTTGACATTGCTCTGAAGTATAACGCTTTTAAAGGACCCAGATACCTTGGAAGAGCTTTAATTTGCAAGAAAAGATGTACATTTATCCGTGATCTTGTTTTAGAGGATTTGTGATCTTGTTTTGATAAAAAAAAAATTAAAGATTGCAATTTTAAGCTAAAGAGACGACTTCAAACGGGTAAAATCCATCATACGCAGCGACTGGTCTTGACCGTCTCGTCAAGACCATTCTAAAAATATATTATAATAAAAATTACGAGCACTTGTGCAAATTCTATGTTCATTTCTATTGTGATACTATTTTTTGTGATACTGTTTTGCATAATACAGTATTAAACAACACACATGACTATGATATCATGCTTTTATCTTTGATACTGTTTAATTAGTCATGTGTTTTGTTTGATATTGTATTATGCAAAACAGTATCATAGATTAAAACTGTGACGACCTCTGAAATTTTCTTAAATTTTTTTTTTTCTACCGAGGGCTACTAGTAGCCTTGATTAGGCTAAAAACTTCAATTTGCGGTGGATACTAGTATCCTCCTGCTGTGACATTAAATTTTTCAACTTAATTCTTTTTAAACTTCTCCAAGTTTTATACCTCATTCCAATATTATTCAAAACACTTAGAAGAGATATTAAGGGCATTACAAACCATTTGTAAAAAGTACAAAAATACACCACATACTTGATTACTTTAAATACTTTAAATTTCCACCTTACAAAACTATTACACAAGGATTTTTCTTACAATTTTCACTATCTTTAACAAGTGTAGTATCCCTTTCTTTCAAAATATGGTTCGTCATTCCGATAACAAAAAGGTCGAAATGACACTCATTATAAACCTATTGCTCAAAAACGTTTCAATACTAACAACTTTAAAAGGTTTATAATCAACTAAGGGATACTAAATCCTTGATACTACAAAAACAACCATCAAGACTTTCGGTTATCTAGTACATGAAAAAGAGAGTCCCCTTCGGCTCCAATGTGATGGCATCAAAGACATATATTGTTTCGTAAGATCTTTCTTTTATGTAAAAGCCCGGCCATTGCGGAAAACGAACCCATACGTCTTTCTTCATGATGATATAGAAGTCCACCCCATTTGCCGATGTCCTTTCATAAGTATGCGTTACTTCAAAGTAGTTTCGTTCCATTTCCTATAATAGTCATTAAACGACTGTAAGCAATGACGCTTAGTGAGCAAAGTAACACATAAACATGAAAGCACATAATTCATACCTTCAATTGAATGAAATTTTATTGCCCAATTCTCACATAAGTGAATAAGATAATAAACACATATTATCTTCCAAACAATTGACAACATATATGCTTCATGAAATGTCGTTAACGATCACTCATAAACAATCACTACAATATGCATAGAATGAATGCTAAACCTTTAAATGCTATGCATGTATTAACCACGAATGGTTTCATTATTCTTTTCTTACTTTTCTTCTTTCTTTTCATTTATGTTCATTTCTTTTCATTTCTTTCTGCTCATTTCTTTCTTTTCTTTGGGCCCTTCCCATATTAGGGTCGTTACACCGAAGCGCTCATAGTGTTTTGCTAAACACAAGGTCACAACATCATTAGAGCTTCTATGCTCAAAGTACTTTCATTCTCTTAGAGCACTTTGCTCAAGTACTTTCATTTCATTTTGGGCATCTCATCCCGTGGGCATCTCGTGAGTCTCAAGTGACCTTCAAATTGGGACTTGCTCCCATGGTGTACAACCTAAATAGGGTATTCTTTAATTGTTCACGATCATTATATAAACACAACTTTTTTCTTTAATGTTTAAGATCATGAATTAGGTGCTTGAATGATGCCATGATGCAACACATGGAAACACAAGATTTAATTGCTAACATCATTCAAATCGTGCACATAAACATTCTTTCAAGTTCTTCCTCAAAGAAACATATTATCAGAAATCCCAAATCAACATGCAAGGGATTGATTTAAAAGTCATTCATCTTCCCATTCATCATGCTATTACAAAGAACATTTTTAAGTCATCATTGACTCAAATTAGCACAACTTGAATATGGAATATTCAACATTAAACATTTCCCAACAAGCCACAATAATAATACATAATATAAGGCTTCATTTAGGTATAACCATTATTTTAACCACAACTTCAAAGTCATCATATACATCGCAGATTCTAAGCTCATAAAATCGACTTAAACATAAGTTTATGAGACATGCAAGGTCATAAACATGAAGTTAAAATTCTGCAGATTTTATTACTTATAATTCCTCATGTATAAGCAACTAAATTCAATATCTATGATCACTTAGATAGGAAAATTGATGGGTAACAGTAAGTCATAAGAGGGGATTCATTTAACATAAAAATCATACTGCATATTCTGATCCTAATAAGTATAATCAATATAAAAACAACAAAACACATAAACTTTACTCACAGTACAAAGAAAATCTTTTTCTTGGATTAGTGACCTGAAATTTTACAAGTTTATGGAGTGTTAATACATCAAAAATAAGGGGAAATGAAAATTTATGTTTTAGGCTTGGCTAAGGAGGAATTTCTGTCCAAAAACCCATTATATTAAACTGGAAATGTAACTACCAGACAAAGCAAAGCAGATTCGCTCACGAATCTAAATCATGTTGATTCTGAGGCTACCAGTAGCCTCGGATCACTGCTGTAAACTGGGTTTTGACTTTATGGACGGAAATTTCTACCTTTCTGGCTTATCTCGGAGTAAATGTGATGAACTCTTGTTAGTTTGGTGTTTCATCACATTTTCCATTAGTGTTTGATCACACTAATTCATGAGAAATACAAAGAAGAAAGAAAAGTTCTTGGTTTCCTTTCAAAATTTGTTTTCATTCTTACCTCTTTTCTTTACGAATTTCAGTTGAGTTTCTTTACAAATTTTCCGGTTTAAAAAGGCAAGAAGAGAAGGTGTATATATAGAGTTTTGGGAAGGCCATGTTTGGTTTAGCTTATCCATGAAAATTCTTACTTATTCTTATTTTATCGGATTATTTTATCAGTTCATCGCTTATTTATACTAATATTAATCGACATTGATCCTCAATTATAATAAGCATTGCCAAACATGTCCTAAGGTGAAAATCATAAAATGACATGTGTCCCAAATCAACCAATATTTTATTACAAAAATTCCCAGTTTCTTATTTCAAGTAACCATGTTTGGAACAACATTTGGGGGTCAAGACGAGTCTGCTTTTGGTCAAAATTTATACCGTTGTAAAGTTCATGCTTCAAGCTTCACAACGAGTACACATGCAAAAGAAATGGGTCACCGATAGCTCGTACGATTAGCTCAAAATGACCGCCCGACTAGTTTTCCATACTCACCAAATTTTGGTGAAATTTCGCATTATATAAATTCTTACTATACCACTTTGGCTCGACTTTCAAGGCACGTCCCGACTTGAAAAATACTCAAACTTGATATCAATTTAAACATCTCGATAAGGACTATACGATGGTATAACATACATAGGCTACGGATCAATCGGACGATACACACCATTGTTGCAAAGTTGGTTCAAACAATGGCAAAACTGTAATTAACTTGCATTTTTCCGTTTTTTCAACTTGGTCTCTATCTATGGGATTAAATTTGATTAAGCCCAAACATTTACATAACTTAATATTTTTCTTAAAAAGTCCCCAATACTTTAATCCAATAAAATTTATATACTTTCTCCTAAACTTATTGAAATTGACATACCAAACTTATCAATTTTTGGTGATCATTGGGTTTTTCCTAAGAAAATACGAATTAAGATTCTCTAAATTATAAAATTATAAAACGAAATTTTTGGGGTGTTACAATCTCCTCCCTTAAAGAATTTCGTCCTCGAAATTTACCTAGAAAAGTTCGGGAAATTTCTTCTTCATTTCATCTTCTCGCTCCCATGTCTCTTCTTCAATCGTGTTGCTTCTCCACAGGACTTTTACCAAAGGTACTTCTTTATTACTGAAAGCGTTTTGTCTCTCGTGATAAGGATCTTTACTGGTTGTTCTTCCCATGTTAAATTCGCTTGCATCTCCGTAGGAATGTCCTTAAGTACATGTGATGGATCGGGAATATATTTTCTTGAGAGTGGACACATGAAATACATTGTGTACTTTTGCTAATCGGCCGTAATTCCGGTTTGTAGGCCAAAGTTCCTATTCTTTCCTT
This sequence comes from Forsythia suspensa, assembly GCA_023638005.1. Lineage (NCBI taxonomy): Eukaryota > Viridiplantae > Streptophyta > Magnoliopsida > Lamiales > Oleaceae > Forsythia > Forsythia suspensa. The sequence goes on from CM042666.1 coordinate 36,905,272, forward strand.
GATCTCAAATGGCCCAATGTATCTTGGAGTTAGTTTTCCTTTCTTTCCGAACCTAAACATTCTCTTGATTGGCGAAATTTTAATAAATACTTTGTCTCCAACTTTGAATTCTAAGGGTCTACGTCGTTTATTTGCATAGCTTCGCTGTCGATCCTGGGCCGTAAAAATATTTCTTCGAATCTTCTCGATGATTGTTGTCATGTCTTGAACCAAATCTGGTCCCAACATCCTTCGTTCACCAACTTCATCCCAGTATAGGGGTGATCGACACTTCCTACCGTATAATGCTTCATACGGTGGCATTTTTATGGATGCTTGGTAACTGTTGTTATATGCAAATTCGACTAAAGGCAAATACATGTCCCAACTTCCATTAAACTGTAAAACATTTGCCCTAAGCATGTCTTCAAGAGTTTGAATTGTTCTTTCAGTTTGTCCATCTGTTTGGGGATGGAAGGCAGTACTAAAGTGCAGCTTAGTACCCAAAGAGTCGTGTAGACTTTTCCAAAAACGGGATAAAAATCTAGGGTCTCGATCTGATACGATAGTCTTAGGTACTCCATGTAATCTCACAATTTCTTGGAGATAGAGATTTGCGTACTGATCCATCTTGTATGTTGTTTTGATAGGTAGAAAATGTGCTGACTTTGTTAGTCGGTCTACTATAACCCAAATGGCGTCACATCCTTTACCCGTCCTTGGTAAACCTACTACAAAATCCATCGAGATATTTTCCCATTTCCACTCCGACACTGGTAAGGGTTCTAAGGTACCTGCTGGTCTTTGATGCTCAGCTTTAACTTGTTGACAAATCAGACATTTAGCTACAAAGTTTGCAATTTCTTTCTTCATGTCTGGCCACCAATATAATGTCTTAACTTCATGGTACATCTTCGTTGATCCAGGGTGTACCGAGTATGGTGTATTGTGAGCTTCTTGAAAAATTTCCTCTCTAATTCCTTCATCCTCAGGCACATAAATTCTATCCTTATACTGGAGAAGTCCATGGGTGGATATTTGATAGTCAGTGGGCTTTCCAGTTGCTATTCTTTTCCTTATCTTCTCAGCAAAAGAATCTGTTTTCTGTGCCTCTCTAATCCGATCCTGTAGGGTTGATTGAATGGTCATAGCGGATAACCTTAAATTTTCTGATGTGAAAATTTCTAAACCCAAATTTTCTATTTCTTTACCCGATTCCCTTGATTTCTTTGGTGTCTTTCGGCTTAACGCGTCTGCTACCACATTTGCTTTGCCTGGATGATAGCTTATGATACAATCATAATCTTTGATCAACTCTAACCATCGGCGTTGCCGCATGTTTAACTCTTTTTGAGTAAAGAAATATTTCAAACTCTTATGATTCGTGAATATTTCACATTTTTCACCGTACAAATAATGTCTCCAAATCTTTAAAACAAACACTATTGCCGCGAGTTCAAGGTCATGAGTAGGGTAATTCTTCTCATACGGCTTTAATTGTCTAGAGGCATAGGCAATTACCTTACCGTGTTGCATGAGCACACCACCTAATCCTTGTTTAGAGGCATCGCTATAAATAGTGTATCCGCCCTCAGCGGAAGGAATTTCTAGAACGGGGGCTGAAGTGAGTCTTTTCTTTAGTTCCTGAAAGCTTTGTTCACAGTCCTCGTTCCATCTAAACTGTATGTTCTTGCGGGTTAATTGAGTTAATGGGGTTGCGATCTTAGAAAAATCCTGAACAAATCGTCGATAATACCCGGCTAAACCCAAGAAACTCCTAACCTCTGTTGGTGATGATGGTCGTGGCCAGTCTAGAACAGCCTCTATTTTTCTAGGATCGACTCCTATGCCTTCTTTTGACACTACATGTCCCAAAAATGCCACTTCTTCTAACCAAAATTCACATTTCTTAAACTTGGCATATAATTGTTTATCCCTCAAAATTTGTAAGACAATCCTCAAATGCTTGGCATGTTCTTCCTTTGTCCTCGAGTAAATCAAAATGTCATCAATAAATACTATTACAAATTTGTCCAGATATTCTTTGAATACTCTATTCATCAAATCCATAAATGTTTCACTGGGGCATTTGTTAACCCAAAAGGCATTACCAAAAACTCGTAATGACCATAACGAGTAATTGAAAAGCTGATTTTGGTATATCTTCATGTTTTATCCTTAATTGGTGATATCCCGATCCGAGGTCTATTTTTGAGAATCTTTGCGAACCTTGGAGTTGGTCAAATAGATCATCTACCCTCGGCAATGGATATTTATTCTTAATGGTCACCTTATTTAACTCTCGATAATCAATACACAATCTCATCGAGCCATCCTTTTTCTTCACAAATAGTACCGGAGCTCCCCACGGAGACGAACTAGGCCTAATGAAACCTTTAAGAATCAATTCGTCCAACTGATTTTTCAACTCCTTAAGTTCTGTGGGTGCCATTACATGCACGGTGTGTGTAACGCCCAAAAAATTTTGTTTTATAATTTTATAATTTAGAGAATTTAAATTGTATTTTCTTAGGAAAACCCAATGATCACCAAAAATTGATAAGTTTGGTATGTCAATTTCAATAAGTTTAGGGAGAAAGTATATAAATTTTATTGGATTAAAGTATTGAAGACTTTTTAAGAAAAATATTAAGTTATGTAAATGTTTGGGCTTAATCAAATTTAATCCCATAGATAGAGACCAAGTTGAAAAATCTAGAAAATGCAAGTTAATTACGCTTTTTCCATTGTTTCGAACCAACTTTGCAACAATGGTGTGTATCGTATGTTGATCCGTAGCCTATGCATGTTATACCATCGTGTAGTCCTTATCGAGATGTTTAAATTGATATCAAGTTTGAGTATTTTTCAAGTCGGGACGTGCCTTGAAAGTCGAGCCAAAGTGGTATAGTAAGAAATTATGTAATGCAGAAATTTCACCAAAATTTGGCTAAGTATGGAAAACTAGTCGGGCAAATCATTTTTGAGCTAATCGTATGAGCTATCAACTGACCCATTTCTTTTGCATGTGTACTGTTGTGAAGCTTGAAGCATGAACTTTACAACGGTATAAAGTTTGACCAAAAGCGGAGCTCGTCTTGACCCCCAAATGTTGTCCCAAACATGGCTACTTGAAATAAGAAATGGGAATTTTATAATAAAATATTGGTTGATTTGGGACACATGTCATTTTATGATTTTCACCTTAGGACATGTTTGGCAATGCTTATTATAATTGAGGATCAATGTCGATTAATATTAGTATAAATAATCGATGAACTAATAAAATAATCCGATAAAATAAGAATAAGTAAGAATTTTCATGGATAAGCTAAACCAAACATGGCCTTCCCAAAACTCTATATATACACCTTATCTTCATGCCTTTTAAACCGTAAAATTTGTAAAGAAACTCTGCTGAAATTCGTAAAGAAAAGAGAGTAAGAATGAAAACAAATATTGAAAGGAAACCAAGAACTTTTTCTTTCTTCTTTGTATTTCTTGAATTAGTGTGATGAAACACTAATGGAAAATGTGATGAAACACTAAACTAACAAAAGTTCATCACATTTACTCCAAGATAAGCGAGAAAGGTAGAAATTTCCGTCCATAAAGTCAAAACCCGGTTCTGACGATGATCCGAGGCTACCGGTAGCCTCAGATTCAACACGCTTTAGATTACAGGTAGCCCCGAATCAAGACTTCTTTGTCTGTAGTTACATTTCCAATTTAATATAAAGGGTTTTTGGACGAAATTCCTCCTTAGCCAAGCCTAAAACATAAATTTTTATTTCTCCTTATTTTTGATGTATTAACACTCCATAAACTTGTAAAATTCAGGTCACTATCCAAGAAAAAGATTTCCTTTGTCTTGTGAGTAAAGTTTATGTGTTTTGTTGTTTTATATTGATTATACTTATTAGGATCGAGAATATGCAAGATGATTTTATGTTAAATGAATCCCTCTTATGACTTCTTCATTACCCATCAATTTTCCTATCTAAGTGATCATAGATATTGAATTTAGTTGCTTATACATGAGGAATTATAAGTAATAAAATCTGCAGAATTTTAACTTCATGTTTATGACCTTGCATGTCTCATAAACTTATGTTTAAGTCGATTTTATGAGCTTAGAATCTGCGAAAGATATGATGACTTTGAAGTTGTGGTTAAAATAATGGTTATACCTAAATGAAGCCTTATGTTATGTATTATTATTGTGGCTTGTTGGAAAATGTTTAATGTTGAATATTCCATATTCAAGTTGTGCTAATTTGAGACAATGATGACTTAAAAATGTTACTGTAATAGCATGATGAATGGGAAGATGAATGACTTTTAAATCAATCCCTTGCATGTTGATTTGGGATTTACAGTAATATGCTTCTTTGAGGAAGAACTTGAAAGAATGTTTATGTGCAAGATTTCGAATGATGTTAGCAATTAAATCTTGTGTTTCCATGTGTTGCATCATGGCATCATTCAAGCGAATTCATGATCTTAAACATTAAAGCAAAAGTTATGTTTATATAATGATCATGAACAATTAAAGAATACCCTATTTAGGTTGTACACCATGGGAGCAAGTCCCAATTTGAAGGTCACGGGCTACGAGATGCCCACGGGATGAGATGCCCAAAATGAAATGAAAGTACTTGAGCAAAGTGCTCTAAGAGAATGAAAGTACTTTGAGCATAGAAGCTCTAATGATGTTGTGACCTTGTGTTTAGCAAAACACTATGAGCTTCGGTGTCGACGACCCTAATATGGGAAGGGCCCAAGAAAAGAAAGAAATGAACAGAAAAGAAAAGAAAGAAATGAAAAGAAAGAAATGAATGTAAATGAAAAGAAAGAAGAAAAGTAAGAAAAGAATAATGAAACCATTCATGGTTAATACATGCATAGCATTCATTCTATGCATATTGTATTGATTGTTTATGAGTGATCGTTAACGACATTTCATGAAGCATATATGTTGTCAATTGTTTGGAAGTTAATATGTGTTTATTATCTTATTCACTTATGTGAGAATTGGGCAATAAAATTTCATTCAATTGAAGGTATGAATTATGTGCTTTCATGTTTATGTGTTACTTTGCTCACTAAGCGTCATTGCTTACGATCGTTTAATGACTATTATAGGAAATGGAACAAAACTACTTTGAAGTAACGCATACTTATGAAAGGACATCGGCAAATGGGGTGGACTTCTATATCATCATGAAGAAAGACGTATGGGTTCGTTTTCCAGAATGGCCGGGCTTTTACATAAAAGAAAGATCTTACTGAAACAATATATGTCTATGATGCCATCACATTGGAGCCGAAGGGGACTCCTTTTCATGTACTAGATAACCGAAAGTCTTGATGGTTGTTTTGTAGTATCAAGGATTTAGTATCCCTTAGTTAATTATAAACCTTTTAAAGTTGTTAGTATTGAAACGTTTTTGAGCAATAGGTTTATAATGAGTGTCATTTCGACCTTTTGTTATCGGAATGACGAACCATATTTTGAAAGAAAGGGATACTACACTTGTTAAAGATAGTGAAAATTGTAAGAAAAATCCTTGTGTAATAGTTTTGTAAGGTGGAAATTTAAAGTATTTTAAGTAATCGAGTATGTGGTGTATTTTTTGTACTTTTTTACAAATGGTTTGTAATGCCCTTAATATCTATTCTAAGTGTTTTGAATAATATTGGAATGAGGTATAAAACTTGGAGAAGTTTAAAAGAATTAAGTTGAAAAATTTAATGTCACAAAAGGAGGATACTAGTATCCACCGCAATTGAAGTTTTTAGCTTAACCAAGGCTACTAGTAGCCCTCAGAAAAGAAAAAAAAAAATTTAAGAAAATTTCAGAGGTCGTCACACGGTGTCCTAGAAATAGGTAAAGATCATGGAACAATTTCTATCCCAAATTCTACTTCTCGCTCAGGTGGTAATCCTGGTAAATCCTCAGGAAAAACATCGGGATATTCTTGCACTCTTGGTATGGTGGTTAATGAGGATTCATACTTTTCTTGGACTTGAATTTGGTGTAAACTAACCAAAAATCCTTCATTACCCTTCTCTAGCAGTTTCAATGCCTTTAGTGCAGATATGACTAATTTTGGTGTTTTCTCAGGCTTAGGGAAAGCTATTGTCCCTATTCTAGGCATACTCAAAGTTTTTGCCCTACAATCAATGGTTGCTTGATATCGAGATAGCCAATCCATGCCTAAGATTATATCAAAATCCTTCAAATCTAAAGAAATTAGAGTCTGCGGGGATGAGTTTTTTTCCTTAATTTCAATCAACACATCGTGACATAGTGATTCACAAAACAAGCTAGGGTCCGGAGGGTATGATAACTTCATTTCTAAAAGGGAGTGGTTCAGTGGCTAGTTCGAGTATTCTTAGCATGTTTGTGGCTATAAATGAATGTGTTGCTCCAGAGTCAAATAATACATAAACAGGTTTAGACTTAATGTAAATCGTACCTGCCACCACGTCATTACTCGTCCCAGCTATCTGGCCTGACTAATGCAAAGGCTCTAGCGGTTCCTTGTTTCGCTCTTGTGGGACAATTAACGGATATGTGACCTGGCTTGTGGCAAGTATAACACACATTCTTACCAACTAAACATTCTCCTGAATGGTTTTTGCCACATTTGGTACAATTGGTCGCGACTTAGTCACCCGGCCTTTTCTCTATTTTGTCCCTCTTCTGGTTGGGTCCTTTTTGGTACGATCCTATTCCTTGCGGCTTTCCTGACCATTTTCTTTTATTCTTATTATCCTTATTATTTCTCCAAATTTGATTTTCTCGAAACCCTTTCTTTCTCAAATTTTGATCCTTATTTTGATATCTCGTCTCACGGGCTTTGAAAATTTTTAGCTCGGCTTGTTCCGCTAGCAAAGCTTTATCAGCAACCTCAGAAAATGTCATGTTCTGAATTCCGGACATTAATACATCCCTGTTCAATTCAGGCCTAAGTCCTTCAAGAAATCTTTCAACCTTATGTCCGCTTTAGTACGCACCATATGAGTAGCAAAAAACGTGATAACTCTTCAAATTTTCTAATGTATTCTGATACTGTCATGAACCCTTGACGTAGTTGTATAAATTCATTCATCTTTTGGTTCCTAACAGACGTAGAAAAATACTTGGTCCTAAAAATTTCACAGAATCCTTCCCAAGTCAAATTTGTCGTTTCTCCTATGCTGACCAAAGTATCCCACCAATGGCCTGCACTACCTCGAAGCATGAATGATGCACATGTTACTTTTTCAACATCGTCCACGTGTGCATACGCAAACATTCTTTCCAAATACGCCCATAATCAATTGTCATTTAAATATTCAACAAATCTTAAAATGGCCCAACCTATATTCACAAGACTTCTAGCTTTTGGGTCTTTAATTCATACAGCCCAAAATAATAGTCCATGAAGAGTATTTCACTTAAAATCACACAAAAGGTCCACTAGTTACCCAAAGTTATATGACCCAATCCACTATTCATTTAAGTCATGATCTAGCCCAAACTTTCATTCTTCTTCCTCATTTTGTCCGCCTAATCATCTCCCTCTTTCTTAACATTTTTCCCAAATTCAAAATTCTCAAATCCCTAACTTTCAATCTAACAATTTCTCAAAGAATCAACCATGGCTCCTTCCAAAAATCAAAAGGGGAAAGGCAAGGCTCCTATTTCTCAATCTAAAACCAAGAAAAATGAAGCAAAAGAATGCCAAAGGATCCGTGACCACTTTCGCGGTTCCACTTCATGAGCCGGGGTGTTCGACCACTTACGGAGAATTTTCCTACACTGTGGTTCAAGGATGCCTCGTCATTTGCTCGTTATGACGCTTTCAAGGATTGCAAGCTTACTCTGGAAGGTACATTAATATGGAATTTTGGAATCCTTGCAATTTCCTTTCTTAGCTACATTCAAAGAATTTAAATGGATGAAATTTCTTAAGATAGAGGGATGTTACTGTGATAAGATGGTTAGGTGCTTCTATAGCAATGCTGAGATGTTAGATGATGGCAATGGGGTCTTTGATCGGGTATCAACATATGTGAAGGGAAAATCTTTAATGATTGATGCGGGTTTACTATCTGAAACATATGGAGTGCCACTGCCTGGTGTAGCTTTTGGAGCAAAATTTAACTTGTTGGAGGCTTGTCGGATAGTGTATGAGGATCTAGAGATGACCTCTCCTCGGTTCGATGTTGCGGGTCTAGGTAGAGACATGAGGCTGCTTCACCTTATTGTGGTCCACTTTTTCAAGCCTAGGTCAGGTAGATTATCTAGGTTGACTCATGAGGATGTTTGGATGATGTGGAAGATAGTTGAAGGACATAGGTTCAACCTTTGTGATTTAATTATCTATAGCATTTCGAGTTTATTTTCATCCGTATTCTCGGACAATGACCTTTGGTTGCCTCATCACGCATTTGATGCGTAGATTGGGTGTGGATTTCTCTAATGAGGTGTTAGTTTCCTTACACAAAACAAAGGAGATTGGAGAAGAGTCACTTATAAAAGCACAATTTTCCTTGGTGAATGGTGCTTGGGTTAAAACAAGGAAATCCTCTATGTTTGGTACTATTATGCCTCCTACAGCGGAGAGTTGGGAGGACTTCATGGTGGACATGTGGTGCTTTCAAACTGAAGTGCGGGAAGAATTACGGGATTTAAGGAAATCTATCGATGCCTTGAAAGATTCCAATGAAGAGAGCTCGGAGGAGGATTAGCTTTAACTTTTGAGGAAGGAATTTTAATGATTGTAGAAACTTTTAGTGCTAACTTTTGCTACAATCTAATTAAGGTCTCTGTTTTTGTCTCTTTTCTGCTCTTGTATGGATCTCTCTTCCTTTGGAGAACTTATTAATGAAATATTTTATCATTTGGCTTATGATGTTATTATTGATGTTGTGTTGGAGTTGGAATGGATTAGAATGAATTAACACTTGACTAATGTTAGCTCATGGATGGTAGCTTAAAGCTTTAATCTAGAAATCTATTTCTCCCGACTTTAGAATCTTAGTTGAGTAGTTCCTCTAATGTACTTTAATAACTTCAATAACTAAGGAACATCTCTAACAATTCTAAATTCATTCCACATATAAATTCCAATTCATATGATATCATAATTCTAGGAAAAGGAATAAAACATACCCGGAAAGGACATCTTGAATGAGGGTTCTATATCATCACAGGTCTGAGAATCATTGGACCGGGCTCGATACCAAAGCTTGTGACGACCTCTGAAATTTTCTTAAATTTTTTTTTTTCTCGGTGAGGGCTACTAGTAGCCTTCATTAGGCTAAAACTTCATTGCAGTGGATACTAGTATCCTCCTCACTGTGACATTAAATTTTTCAACTTAATTCTTTTAAACTTCTCCAAGTTTTATACCTCATTCCAATATTATTCAAAACACTTAGAAGAGATATTAAGGGCATTACAAACCATTTGTAAAAAGTACAAAAATACACCACATACTTGATTACTTAAAATACTTTAAATTTCCACCTTACAAAACTATTACACAAGGATTTTTCTTACAATTTTCTACTATCTTTAACAAGTGTAGTATCCTTTCTTTCAAAATATGGTTCGTCATTCCGATAACAAAAGGTCGAAATGACACTCATTATAAACCTATTGCTCAAAAACGTTTCAATACTAACAACTTTAAAAGGTTTATAATTAACTAAGGGATACTAAATCCTTGATACTACAAAACAACCATCAAGACTTTCGGTTATCTAGTACATGAAAAGAGAGTCCCTTCGGCTCCAATGTGATGGCATCAAAGACATATATTGTTTCGTAAGATCTTTCTTTTATGTAAAAGCCCGGCCATTGCGGAAAAGCGAACCCATACGTCTTTCTTCATGATGATATAGAAGTCCACCCCATTTGCCGATGTCCTTTCATAAGTATCGTTACTTCAAAGTAGTTTCGCTCCATTTCCTATAATAGTCATTAAACGATTGTAAGCAATGACGCTTAGTGAGCAAAGTAACACATAAACATGAAAGCACATAATTCATACCTTCAATTGAATGAAATTTTATTGCCCAATTCTCACATAAGTGAATAAGATAATAAACACATATTATCTTCCAAACAATTGACAACATATATGCTTCATGAAATGTCGTTAACGATCACTCATAAACAATCACTACAATATGCATAGAATGAATGCTAAACCTTTAAATGCTATGCATGTATTAACCACGAATGGTTTCATTATTCTTTTCTTACTTTTCTTCTTTCTTTTCATTTATGTTCATTTCTTTTCATTTCTTTCTGTTCATTTCTTTCTTTTCTTTGGGCCCTTCCCATATTAGGGTCGTACACCGAGCGCTCATAGTGTTTTGCTAAACACAAGGTCACAACATCATTAGAGCTTCTATGCTCAAAGTACTTTCATTCTCTTAGAGCACTTTGCTCAAGTACTTTCATTTCATTTTGGGCATCTCATCCCGTGGGCATCTCGTAGCCCGTGACCTTCAAATTGGGACTTGCTCCCATGGTGTACAACCTAAATAGGGTATTCTTTAATTGTTCACGATCATTATATAAACACAACTTTTTTCTTTAATGTTTAAGATCATGAATTCGTGCTTGAATGATGCCATGATGCAACACATGGAAACACAAGATTTAATTGCTAACATCATTCGAAATCGTGCACATAAACATTCTTTCAAGTTCTTCCTCAAAGAAACATATTATCAGAAATCCCAAATCAACATGCAAGGGATTGATTTAAAAGTCATTCATCTTCCCATTCATCATGCTATTACAAAGTAACATTTTAAGTCATCATTGACTCAAATTAGCACAACTTGAATATGGAATATTCAACATTAAACATTTCCCAACAAGCCACAATAATAATACATAATATAAGGCTTCATTTAGGTATAACCATTATTTTAACCACAACTTCAAAGTCATCATATACTGCAGATTCTAAGCTCATAAAAATCGACTTAAACATAAGTTTATGAGACATGCAAGGTCATAAACATGAAGTTAAAATTCTGCAGATTTTATTACTTATAATTCCTCATGTATAAGCAACTAAATTCAATATCTATGATCACTTAGATAGGAAAATTGATGGGTAACGATGAAGTCATAAGAGGATTCATTTAACATAAAAATCATACGCATATTCTGATCCTAATAAGTATAATCAATATAAAACAACAAAACACATAAACTTTACTCACGATTACAAAGAAAATCTTTTCTTGGATTAGTGACCTGAAATTTTACAAGTTTATGGAGTGTTAATACATCAAAAATAAGGGAAATGAAAATTTATGTTTTAGGCTTGGCTAAGGAGGAATTTCTGTCCAAAACCCATTATATTAAATCGAAATGTAACTACCAGACAACGAGTGCATTCGGGCTACGAAATCTAAATCGTATTGATTCTGAGGCTACCAAGAGCCTCGGATCACTTCTTAGAACTGGGTTTTGACTTTATGGACGGAAATTTCTACCTTTCAAGCTATCTCGGAGTAAATGTGATGAACTCTTGTTAGTTTGGTGTTTCATCACATTTTCCATTAGTGTTTGATCACACTAATTCATGAGAAATACAAAGAAGAAAGAAAAGTTCTTGGTTTCCTTTCAAAATTTGTTTTCATTCTTACCTCTTTTCTTTCTGAATTTCAGCAGAGTTTCTTTACAAATTTTCTGGTTTAAAAAGGCAAGAAGAGAAGGTGTATATATAGAGTTTTGGGAAGGCCATGTTTGGTTTAGCTTATCCATGAAAATTCTTACTTATTCTTATTTTATCGGATTATTTTATTAGTTCATCAGTTATTTATACTAATATTAATCGACATTGATCCTCAATTATAATAAGCATTGCCAAACATGTCCTAAGGTGAAAATCATAAAATGACATGTGTCCCAAATCAACCAATATTTTATTACAAAAATTCCCAGATTTCTTATTTCAAGTAACCATGTTTGGAACAACATTTGGGGGTCAAGACGAGCTCCGTTTTGGTCAAACTTTATACCGTTGTAAAGTTCATGCTTCAAGCTTCACAACGAGTACACATGCAAAAGAAATGGGTCAGTCGATAGCTCGTACGATTAGCTCAAAATGACTGCCCGACTAGTTTTCCATACTTAGCCAAATTTTGGTGAAATTTCTCGCATTACATAAATTCTTACTATACCACTTTGGCTCGACTTTCAAGGCACGTCCCGACTTGAAAAATACTCAAACTTGATATCAATTTAAACATCTCGATAAGGACTACACGATGGTATAACATACATAGGCTACGGATCAACGGACGATACACACCATTGTTGCAAAGTTGGTTCAAAACAATGGCAAAACTGTAATTAACTTGCATTTTCCAGATTTTTTCAACTTGGTCTCTATCTATGGGATTAAATTTGATTAAGCCCAAACATTTACATAACTTAATATTTTTCTTAAAAAGTCCCCAATACTTTAATCCAATAAAATTTATATACTTTCTCCCTAAACTTATTGAAATTGACATACCAAACTTATCAATTTTTGGTGATCATTGGGTTTTCCTAAGAAAATACGAATTAAGATTCTCTAAATTATAAAATTATAAAACGAAATTTTTGGGGTGTTACAAAAACAGTGTCAAAATTACTAATGCACATTACCTAAATAAAACAATATCATATATTAAAACAGTATCATAGACAAAACTAAGACATTCAAACAGTATCACATGTTCAAACTTTGCCATAATTAAACAGTATCAAAGATAAAGCTCAGTATCATAAATAAAATCCATTCCACATATATTCAAACAGTATCATGGAATAAAACAGTATCATAGATTAAAATAATATCATGGAATAAAACAACATCATAGATTAAAATAGTATCAAAATATATTAATGCACATTACCTAAATAAAACAGTATCATAGATTAAAACTAAGACATTCAAACATTATCATAGGATTAAAACATTATCATAGATTAAAACAGTATCAAAATATACTAATGCAAATTACCTAAATAAAACAGTATCATGGATTAAAACTAAGACATTCAAATAGTTTCACAGGATTAAAATAGTATCATGGATTAAAACAGTATCAAATTATATTAATGCACATTACCTAAACAAAACATTATCATGGATTAAAACAGTATCATAGACAAAACTAAGACATTCAAACAGTATCACGGGTTCAAACCTTGCTATAATTAAACAGTATCAAAGATAAAAGCACGGTATCATAAATAAAACTCATTCCACATGAATTCAAACAATATCAAAATATACTAATGCATATTACCTAAATAAAACAATATCATGAATTAAAACTACGACATTCAAACAATATCATAGGATTAAAACAAGATCAAAAATATTTGTGATATCTTTTCTATAATATGATTAAACAACACCCATGACTAACAATGTTTTCTGTGATATTGTTTTTCTATAATACAATATCAAACATCATGCTCTCTTTTAACTTCTTGCCACTTCCTCAACACGTAGTCATAACTTTGGGAGACGTCGTGCTTTTTTTAATTCTCTCTTTGCAACAGAGATCATTCACTAGCAAATGTCCAGGATGCTTATGTAACTGAATAACTTCCTTACCTTGTTGTGCTTTCTCTTTACTAGCAAATATCCAGGATGCCAATTATTCCCCAATATATATCTAGGACAGTTACGCCGTCAACACCACAACCACCTTTCCAAACACCCAAGCACCGCCACCACCCAGTCAAATCCGCCCACTACCACCCACGCAAGTGTAACACATGGGTTTTGGGATAGTGTTGTGGTAGGTGGGTTCTAAAAATTATGGTTAGCGATGAGGTGAATATGGATGGTGATAGTCTGATAGTTAGGATGAGATTTTGAGTTTGTTTAATTAAGTGAATAAAAATATAAAATACTTACACAATAGTTTTAAAATAAATACATACAAATTATAAATACACTCGCCGGAGGTCACCGGAAGTGGAGGAGGTTGTCGTCGGACGTCGCCGGAGGTATAGGAGGTTGTCGCCGGATGTGGAAGAGGTTTGTGGAGTTGGAAGATTGTGCCAATGGAAAATATGGTCAAAAATGGTGATTTTGGAATTAATTTAAAATAGTGATGTAAAGTATGACTTAATCACAATTTAAAAAAAAGTTTTGACCTAATTTGAAACAAGTCATGTGGAGATGACTTATTGGCAATTTTCCCATTATATTTTTAGATAATTGGGCTAAAGTTTTCATTTGGGCTTTTAAAATGTAATGGGCTGATTTATAATTAAAAAAAAAATTGGGCAACAACTGAAGGGGCCATGTAATGGTTGGGGCCCTAGGTAGTTGCCTATCAACCTAGGCCCAGGGCGATACTGCCACTAATTAGAATGCAGAAAATTGCACTTGTAGTGTAAGTCTATATCTTAGAAGCAAGACTAGAAAACTCAACCATAGAAAATTTTCAAATATATAAAATTTGAGCTGATATATGTTTCCTATTTGATAAATAAAATAGATAACAGAAATTTAAAGCCTTGAAAAATAAATGAAAAATATAAAATCAGACTTCCAAACATTGATCAATAAGCTACCTGCTTCTTGAAAGTACTCCCCACTTCTATAGCATCCAACAACAACAAGATAGAGTCCTTCCCTAACTAGCTATTATGTCTTGCATTTATTTTTGGATTTATGAAACCTATTTTTTGTAAGGGATTGAGTTGAACAAAGCTTCTATTTATTTGCATTAATCTTATTTGTAGGTATCATGTTAGTAGAAGAAAAATCTCATATTTTTATAAAAGATATTGAGTTATATCAAAAGGCCGAATGGACTTTAAAGTGCGAGTGATGACGAAACAAATTGTTGAAATATATAAAAATAGTAGTGAATCACTAAATATTATGAAGTTCATTTTGATGGATGGAGAAGTTAGTATTATTATTGACATAACTATCGTTTTTCTGTTGTCTTGACATATAAATTTAAATTATTAGTCCGTGTTAATTTCAAATTATAAATTATTTCATTATACTTCAATAATAATTTTTTTGCAAGGAACTAAAGTACAATCATTGTTGTATAACGAAACTATTCTCGACTGGAGAAGACTAGAGAAAAGGACAAAGTGTACTTTATTCAAAATGGATTAATTAAACAAGTTAATAGTAGCTACATCAATGTGCATGCTGAGATTGAAATATCATTATCGTCATTAACCGATGTTTGTGAATCCAACGATTGCATTCCGATAAAAAAAAGAGGCTATATAGTTTTAGTTTTTATTTTGGAAGAGCTGATCAAGATACAAGAATGTCACTATGATGATGGGTGCTAATTCTTTTTTTGTAATACATTGGTACATTATGACTAAATTTGTCCTCTTCATAATGAGTTCAATTTTTTTTTTTCCGATGTTATAGATAGGCATTGTTATAAATGTAAGGAAACATTTAAGCATCAAAACAGAAATAATACATCACACAATACGAATAAAAGAGAAATAACACTTATCAACGGCAGAGATATATATATATATATAAAATTTTACAAGTGTAATTTTAAAATGATTTATAACAATATATTATTATTGTATAACATTTCATATCATTTGTTAAACAGATGTAATATAGTTAATGTTGCTTTGTGAGGTGATTTAGCTAATAATGAAGGGAAAATACTTTCAGATAAAGTATCAAATATTATCAACAATTGTGTTGTTTTACGTATACTGCAATTGCTGTTAGGGAAAAACTAGTTGTACAAATGTAACAATGTACTTTTCCCCTTTCACCGTGCAATTAAAATGAAAATTATCAACTCAACCAATATTTTAATGCAAGAAATATAAATACCGAAAATGAATAAAGCTAAACAATACCAAAATTATTTTTTAACGTTGTAAAACCCTTTAAGAAAATTGAAAAATCGACGAGGCAAACCGACAATAATGTACTAATCAATCGAATGAATATTACAATATTTCTTCTCTAGATTTATGCTTTAAATAAAGAGGTAATCCAACACACCAAATCAACAACACTTTATTGACTAATTACAATAACCATCATCTAACAAAATATATGGAATCCCAAAAATATTAAACCAATAAAAGAGAGAAATACCTCACCATACAATCAATAGTGAAATACAAAAGTTGAAGAAGAAAGAAAGCCCAAACATTTGTGCCCAAATTTTCTTTACCAAGTAATCATTTTTTCCTCCTTTTTAATTTCTCCATTTTTTTTCTCTCATGTACGTGTGTATATTTTTCTTTCCTAGAAACTAACCAAAACTGCCGCTGCCTTACGTCTTTATATATGGGATATGATCTCTTGCCCAACTGCTGAGGTGTCTATTGATCTTGACACCTCAAGCAGAATTGCAAGAGAAATCATTGCTCATTGCTCCATATATTCCTAGAAAAGCTGTAGTCCAATAGAAAACCAATTTCAATCAATTTAGAATTCTTTGGACCATAAATTGCAAGCTTAGTCCTTAGATTTTTAAATAGAATTTTACTATAATCCAAAATTATTTAATTCTCATGGACTTGACCCATTTAATTAAAATAAACAATTGGGTCGAATAATTAAAACCCAACAATTGTTACATTAACATTTTAACTATTAACAATTAAAAAATAAGAATTTTCAAAATACTAAAAATTAGCAAAATTATTGCAAAATTACGTGCATTGCATGTGTTTCTAACTAGTGTTTCTAACTAGTATTTTAAAACTGTGCTTATAAAGAAACAAGTTAATTATACCTTTATTTAGATTAGGCACGATCCAAGGAAAGGGCAATGGGGAAACTATTGCATGTAGATGTAGGTTGCAGCACTTTCTATGTTTGAAATAGTTTCTTAGGGTGTGTTTGATTCCTTTCATTTTCCATGGAAAATGAAAATTTTCCACCCATTTTCCAACTTTGTGCTGTTTGATTGGCAAAATTTTTCCATGGAAAATCGTTTTTCTCATTTATTTTCCATCTTTCGTTTGATTGGAACTTTTGTTTTCCATGGAAAATATTTTCCATGTTTTCCACTTTTATATTTTCCTTGTTTTCAAGGAAAATATTTTCTTTAATGGGATAGGAGAATTTATTTTCCATGGAAAATTTGTTAACCTTTTCCAACCCATTTATTTTCCATGGAAAATTTGTTTAACATTTTTCAATCTAAATTTTCTTGGTAATTCATTTCTAAGGAAAATATTTTCTTTCCACCCAAATTTTCCACTTGCAATCAAACACAACCTTAGAGATTAATTTGATATTACTCAAATTCCTTTTGTTAATGCTGCTTGTATTTATTAAATTCTTTACAGATGTTGACTTGCATAAAGTTATTACACACTATCGTTTTCCATGCAAGGGATTTGGTATCGCACGAAAAGCTTAACGCTCGGCCTCCACACTTAGCCACGTTTTACGTTTTTTAAAACATTGATTAAAATAAAAAAGGTGTCAACAAATACGAGTAATAATGTATTCTAGTTAGTTGTAGCCAAAAGAAAGTCGCAGTACAAAATGGTTAGCTATTTATTTGACAAACAATGAGTTGTTCTTTTGTTTTGTTTAAGGACCATCTCATTGGATAATTCAAAATCAGGCGAGATTAACAGCTAAGTGCCATGTTTAAGGAAATTGTTAATTAACAAAAAACACGTGTACGAATTTATTGCTTCTTGTTAAGCTTTGCGGCTAATGCACAACAAGGTAGATTAATGAAGTTGAGGAGATGGCAAACATGCCTAAATTAGTTCTTGGAACAGGGAAGATTAGATACAAGTTTCATTTCATTGCAGGCATCCTCCTCATAGCCTTTGTGATTACAGCTCTTTATCTGACTGGGGATAGTCGACTCTTCCTGGAACAGAAGACGACGCCTAATGATTCTATTCCGCACTGTGATTTGTTTTCAGGCAAATGGGTTTATGATAACATATCTTACCCTTTGTACAAGGAGAAACAATGTTTTCTCGTGGAGGACGCCTTTGCGTGTGAGAAGTATGGTAGGAAGGACTTGAAATATCAGAAATGGCGATGGCAGCCTCATGATTGTGACCTTCCAAGGTTCTCACTTACCTCTCATTTACACACACACAGAGTGTTAAGAATTAATTAATGATTGATTACAAAGTCTGCACTTGACAATTGATGGTTTTTCTGTTATATCAAGGTTCAATGCTACTGCATTGTAGGAGAAGTTAAGGGGGAAGAAGCTGGTGTTCGTAGGGGATTCCTTGAATCGAAACCAATTTGGGTCGATGCTGTGCCTAATTGAGCCATCAATCCCTCCATCATCATCTAAATCACTGATCTGGAAAGGCAACTCAATCATCTTTAATGCCACTGTACGTAAGACGATTTTCTCTGTTTCTTGAAATTCAGAACCAGGCTGTTAGTAATATTTATAATTTTTCACAGTTGACTTTCTGATAGTTATATCATTTACAATGATCATGATTCTCTTGTTAAATCCACAAAGGACTACAATGCCACGATCGAATTCTATTGGTCTCCTTTGTTGGTTGAATCTAATTGCGATGACATAGCGGACCATCGGGTACAAACTCGTATAATTAGAGTTAAGGCAATTGAAAAGCATGCTAGGCAATGGACAGATGCAGATATACTCGTGTTTGATTCCTTTATGTGGTGGTTGAAGCCAAAAATGACACTTCTGTGAGTATTCTAAGAAAACAAGAATGTGATGCAAATTCTTGTTTAGTTTTTTGTTTTCTTTCCCATAAACAGTAATTCTGATATTTTATTGTTGATCAGATGGGGATCATTTGGAAGCCCTGATGCAATCTACAAAGAAGTTGGGATGAGGTATCGTCGCTTTGAAATTGCTTTGAACACGTGGGCAGACTGGATGGAATTCCACATTAACAGAAATAGAACAAAGTTGTTCTTCATGAGCCTCTCACCTTTTCACTTTGTGTATGCTAATTACTTCTCTTTGGTTACATAGAAAATTAGGCTTGCAGTATAGAAAAATGGCCAAAACTCTAGTCAAATAACATGATTATATGATTCATTAACACTGCAGAGCAGATTGGGGCATGAATATGGGTCGGAATTGCTACAATGAAACCGAACCAATTTTTGGCGAAGGTTATTGGGGAAGTGAAACTGATCCTGGAATGATGAAGGCAGTAGAATCAGCAATACACGAGCTCAAAACAAGAGGTTTAAAGATAGAGTACCTCAATATAACACACTTGTCAGATTACAGGAAAGATGCTCACCCGACTGTCTATAGGAGGTATTACGTGCCTCTAACTGAAGAACAATTAGCAAACCCTGAGAGCCGTTCGGATTGTGTGCATTGGTGTCTTCCAGGAGTGCCTGATGTTTGGAATGTTATCCTTTATTCCTACATTATGCGTTCGTGATTGTTCTTATATTACAAGAGACAGAAATTCATCAAAATTCCTTTGAAGTCTATTGTCTGATTCTTTCAAGTTGGTTATTTTAAAAGATTCAAAGATCCTAGATACTTTCATCTCAGCAAGCATTCAAGTGTTAGAAGGCTAAACAATCTTAAGAGAGTGTTAGTGTACTTGTTATGTATTTGAATATTTGTTACGTATTTGAACAATCTTAAGAGAGTATTCGTGTACTTGTTACATATTTGAACAATCTTATGTAGAGGTAGGTAACAATTTTTTAGATACATGTGTTTGATTGGAATCATGTTTTGGAAAATTTGTAAATGTTCATGTGTTAAGAGGCATTTCGTGAAGTCTATCTAAGATATGAAAGTAAATTATTTTTACGTTATCCTTCTCTTCTCTAAATTGGTCTAGAATCTACAACGCAAGCAAAGTATCACGCTGATAATATTGTCCTCACCAGTAGCGTGCACCCACGCTTTCTGCAAGCTCGACTTAATATATTTACTGATAGATTGGACTCCTGAAGATAATTCCAAGATCCTATTTGCATCTAGCCTTCCAAAATTTTTCGAATTGTGCCTGCATAAAAAGTTCTGGTGATAGGCGAAAAAAGTTGTAGTTTTGTGATGAGACTACGAGGAGAAAATAGGAGATCAATTGGATAAAAATTGATGGATCATTTTTGCAATGATTAGTGCAACATTTATAATCCTATACACACTTTCCTGAAAGTCAATACTGTTCTATAAAATTGCCAGCATTTTAATTTAAGCAATCAGATTTGGCCTAAAAACTATATCTCTTCATTGAAACAATGCAACTTTTTATACACCATAAATTGTTGCCTAATAATCCTATCTTTACTTCACAATAGTTGCAACCCTTTGGAAAGCCATGGCTTATGGACGAATAGCCACGTCCAAGGCTATATACAGGGTTTTCGAGTTAACTATTTTACAACTCAATTTCATTATATCTTTCTAAATTATGCAAATATATTCTGCTGAAAATTCTAAAGTATCGTTTTCCTTTTCCAAGAGAGTTTGGTTTCCAATCAGAAGTTCAGTTTCGGGTTCCTTTGTGACAAGGATGCAACATCCTTTGGAACGACAAACTATTCTATCCTGGTAGGCAGTTGCTCTACAATTTTCGACACTAGAGGGAACAAAATTCTTTTAGGAGACAATATGAAGTAGTTGGGTTCAGATACTAGAATTTGTACTGTGATTTCATAGTTTATTTACTTGCTTTAATTTAAATGCATATTCCAACAGTTTGCATTACAGAGATACCATTAGTTTTATATTCATTTAATATCACTAAGCTTAGAGATTACTTTGAAATTACTCCATTTCCATGTGTTTTCTTTCTTTTTTATTTTATTAAATGCCTTACAGATGTTGACTTGCATAAGTTATTTGATACTGCTTCTTTCCCATTGCTATCAGAAACAGAAGGCCAAGCAAACCAAGGGAAACTACTAGTTGGCATGGATCCCTACCATTTTATTAAAATAAGAAAAGACGTATACAAGTTTAAGAAGGCGACGTAGACTTCACCTCCAATTAAATGGCAAAAATTGCAGAATATTTAAGATATGTAGACCAGACCCCCAATACTAGACAAAAGATGGATAAACAAAACTTGAAATATGCATGTGTTCAAATTCTTGCTCTTTGTTTATTAAACTTTGTTGATAATGCACAACCAGGTAATTGAATGAAGTTGAGCAAATGACAACCACACACATATTAGTTCTTGGACCGAAGAAAATTAAATACAACTTTCCTTCCATTGCTGGCATCCTCCTGATAGCTTTTGTGATTGCTGATCTTACTGGAAATAGTAATCTAAACAATTGCACGTAGGTTGCACTTCCCATGTTTAAAATAGTTTCTTATGGAACAACTCATTTTTCTATTGGTTTTTTTTGGGTTCGCATCTCAGATATTAT
Source organism: Forsythia suspensa (assembly GCA_023638005.1). Taxonomy (NCBI): domain Eukaryota; kingdom Viridiplantae; phylum Streptophyta; class Magnoliopsida; order Lamiales; family Oleaceae; genus Forsythia; species Forsythia suspensa. The sequence continues at coordinate 36,926,634 of CM042666.1, forward strand.
CGTAGAAAAAGTCAATAGAAGATTGAATTAATAGAATAAGACGAGTGGGTGCCATAAATTTATATTCTTTTTACTATGCATGTGGCCTTCTCTAATAGTTTAATACAAACAAATGGAGGCAACCTAATAGTTGGCGAGGAATTTGGTACAGACTCTAAAGATTGATAAATTGTGTTTTTTTTATTCATAATACATCTCTATAATTACAAAGTATATATAGGATTTTCATGACATAAACCCTAGAATCAATCTAAGATTATAATTCCTTACTTATAGTGTTGCAATCTTCTATACTTAACTGAAATCATCCTAAAATAGGAATGAATCAATGACATATTTCAACACTTTCCCTCAAGTTGGTGCATAGATGTTACACATGCTCAACTTGTCTAAAAACTTTAAGAACACTCGATTTGAGACTGCTTTGGTAAGAATGTCACCAACCGATCATCTGATCGAATCTTAGGTAATTCCACAATCTTTCCATCCAATTTTTTCTCAATGAAAAATCTGTCTACCTCGACATACTTTCTACGATCATGTTGAACTGGATTATGTGCGATGTCATATGCTGATTTATTGTCACAAAATAGTTGGATAGGTTGTTCAAATAGATAACCCAAATCTCGCAAGAGAAGTCTTAGCCATAATGTCTCAAAGAAGTACGTTTGCCAAACCCCTGAATTCAGCTTCCGCACTTGAGCAAGCTACAACATTTTGTTTCTTGCTTCTCCATGTCACAAGATTACCTCCTACAAAGGTAAAGTAATCAGAAGTAGGTCGCTGTTATTACCCACATCACTAAATTTCAATCAAGATCGGTATATTCTTATATGCTTTGATAGTCTGCGTTTTTAGTGAATAATACTCCATTTCCTATAGCAAACTTCAAATACCTCAAAATGCGAATAACTGCATGCATATGTTGTTCTCCAAGATTATACATAAACTGACTGACAATACTCAAAGCATAAGCCAGATCTGATTTAGTATGAGACAAGTATATCAATCTCCCTACAAGTCTTTGGTATCTTCGTTGTCAACTGGTATTTGGTTGGATTCAACACATAGCTTTAGACCTTCTTCTACTGGTGTATCAATTAGTTGACATGCTAACATACATGTCTCTTATAATAGATCTAAGACGTATTTTCTTTGAGATTCCTTTATTAGATCGGGATACTTCAATCCCAAGAAAATATTTCAGAGGGCCTAGATCTTTCATTTCAAACTCTTTGGACAAGTAATTCTGTAAGGCCTCCCTTTCTTTAGGATCATTCAATGTAACCACCATATCGTCCACATATACAATGAGTGCAGTGATCTTATCTTGTCACTTTTTTAGGAAAAGAGCATGATCTGAATTGCTCTGATTGTAGCCGAAGGCTATCATAGATTTTGTGAACCTTCCAAACCAAGTTCTCGGAGATTGTTTCAGTCCATACAACGATTTCTTTAGCCTACATATCTTTTGGCTGTCTTTTGGGTATCATGCACCCTAGTGGATCCATGTAGACTTCTTCAGATAATTCACCATGTAGAAAAGTATTTTTCACATCAAACTGTTGTAATGACCAATTCAAGCTTGCAGCTAAAGACAGCAGGACATGAACTGTGTTGATTTTAGCTAGAGGTGCAAATGTTTATGTGTAATCAATCTCATATGTTTGAGTATATCCCTTTGCTACCAATCTTGCTTTAAAGCGTTCAATTGTACCGTCAACATTGTACTTCACGGTGTAAATCCATCGACATCCAACTGGTTTCTTTCCTGGTGGAGGATCAACTAGTTCCATGTTTCATTTTTTTTCCGAGATTTCATTTCCTTGTTCATAGCTGCTTTCCACATAGGATCAATTAAGGCTTCCTGCACACTGTTAGGAATAGATGCAGTAGATAATTGATTCACAAATGACATGTTTGTTTCTAACAAACATTGGTTAGATACATAATGGTTCATGGGATATTTTACTTTACTAGAAAGCTCAGGTTCATATGTGGCTTTAGAAATACCTCTGGTATGACGTTGTGATAATTGTCTTCTATGTGGCTCAGGAACATCTTCAGTAAGCGATTAGTGTGATATGTCGACCGAAGATAAAGCCATATTTTCAAAGAACTCGATTTCATGATGAGTTGGAGATAGACCCACTTCTTCGGTTTATTTGGTGTTCATCACTTACTTCTTCGGTTATTAGGTGCTCATCACCATTTTGATCTAATGTCATACCACTTAAATCCACATTGCCCACATCCTGGTTATCATCTTCATCATAAACTAGAGTTTGAATTTCCTTCTGGTACTCCTCCTGAAATTTAGAATTGGAGAAATACATTGTATCTTCATGGAAAACAACATCCATCGTAACAAAACATCGACTTGTTGGAGGATGGTAACACCAATATCCTTTTTGATGAGTGGCATACCCAACGAAAACACATCGCAATGCTTGAGGAGTTAACTTGGTGCGTTGATGCTTGTGTAGGTGTACAAACACCACACACCCAAAAACACGAGGAGCTAAATTCGAGACAGCTAGGGCAACAATTGCGTCAGTAAGGGTTTGGAATGGTGTTTTGAAATTGATGGTGCTGGAGGATACACTATTGATTAAATAAGCTGCAGAATTGAGTGCTTCTCCCAATAAGATAATGGCATATGGGCTTCAATTAACAAAACACGGACAATTGCCAACAAGTGTCGATTTTTTCGCTTTCGGCCATCCGCTTTTGTTGGGGTGTGTTAGAACAAATTGTGTGATGAGTCATTCCTTGTGTTTCCAAATAGTATTGAAATTCACTACTCGATAATCTCCACCATTGTCACCGCGAAGAACTTGAATCTTTCTATTGTCTTGAGTTTCAACCCTTTTATAAAACTTTTGAGTATCGAGTTCACTTCACTTTTGGATTTCATCACGCAAAGCCATGTCATCCTAGTACAATCATCAATAAATGTTACAAACCAACGTGACCCACCCAAAGTAGTGACCTTAGATGGACCCCAGACATCAGAATGAATAATCATAAAAGGAAGTAGACTTTTATTCAATCGTAATGAAAATAAAGCACGATGACTTTTTGCAAGTTCACAAATATCATACTGAAAACTAGAAACATCAACTTTTGTAAATAAACTAGGAAATAATTTTTTGAGATATCCAGAAGAAGCATGCCCAAAACGGCGATGCCATAACCATATTTCTTTCTTTTTTGTGTCTTCAAAACCACCAACGGCCAGAGCTTGTTGTAGATTATCGATACTCTTTGATTCCAAGTCCAACTAATACAGCTTCCCCCACCTAATACCACAACCAATCGTCTTCCTGATTTTGATGTCCTTAAACACACAAAAATAAGGCCAAAAATTACAACGCAAAATAAGTTAGTCATTATTTGAGAACCTAACAAAATGTTATAATCTAATTATGGAACCACTAAAATAGAATTTAAATTTAATGTATCGGTTAAAGTCAAAGATCCTTATCCAATAACTTGGATCAAGTTCCATTTACATGAGACAAACTTTTGGGTGGAAGGATTAAGTGGTAAGAACTATCTAGAATCATATGTCATGTGATCTGTTGCGCTAGAATCAATTATCCATATACTATTCAAAACAGGTGTAGAAATACTTAAAAACTTACCACCATTGTCGGCAGCTATTACCAATGTCGAGACTGTGTCAGTAACTTCATCTTCTATTTTTGTTTGAGCAACTGCTGCAGTGGAAGGATTTTGTTGATTTTTCTTTGCGCGACTAGGATCCCACCATTCTGGATATTCCACCAGATCTAAACAACAACTTTTGGTATGACGAGTCTTATTGCAATGAGTGCATTTGTAAGAAGACTTGTCAATACCATTGGTCGGTCTGCCATTGTTAGGTCGGGCTCGATCTTGTTGACCCTGATAAGGACGATTCTGAGCTACCATGGCAATGAATTCAGATGCTTCAGAATTACCTTTCAGGGTAGTACTACGAACAGCTTCTCGGCGAACCAAAGAATAACACTTATCTAGGTTTGGTATTGAGTCTCTGTGCAAAATCTCTCGTCGGATTGAATCAAACTCTTTGTCCAATCCAGCGAGAAATATGTGAACTCTTAATCGTTCAATAGACTTGTGGTGGGCTTTGACATCATCTGGATCTTTCATAATCACCGTATCTCGATGGTCCAACTCTTGAAAAATTTCAATCAGCTCTCCATAATATACAGAGAGGATTCTTCCCTTTTGTGTTGCAGAAAAAGCCTTCTGATTCAAAGTGAAGACTTGTAATTCATCACTTCCATCGTAGAATGCTTTGACAAGGCGTTCCCAATGTCGTAGGCAATGGGTAAGCGTAGATAACGTCTCATAATTTCTGGAGACATAGACATTAAAAGCCACCGTTTGACTTTTTGATTTTTAACATACTATTTTTCATAGCCTTCATCAGATTCTGTAGGTGGCTTGGTCTGGCAACGAATGTATGTGATTTTGTCCTGCTTCAAAGAATTTGCATTTCTATTAGTTGAGACCATATGTCGTAATTTGATTCGGTGATGGTGATTCCTGCATTAAAAACTCCTTCGGATTGAACTACAACCGGATTTTTTCCACTCATTTTTTTTCTTCAGATTCGAAAAGAAAAAAAAGGAAGATTTTGAGAATTTGGGTTTGGCTATGGCTTGAATTTGATTTAATATCTGGGTTTTGGTTATGGATATGGAGATGAGTATGGTTTAATTTTATAAATTTGGGTTGTGAAAATTTTAGATCGAACGAACCAAACTTGGCTCTGATACCATCTAAAGATTGATGAATTGTGTTTTTTCATTCATAATACATCTCTATAATTACAAGGTATATATAAGATTTTCATGACATAAACTCTAGAATCAATCTAAGATTATAATCTCTTAATTACAGTATTGCAATCTTCTATAGTTAATCGAAATCATCCTAAAATAGGAAAGAATGAATGACATATTTCAACATAGACTCTAACAATCCACTCATATTTCATCATTCTTGAACCAAAAATTATTGCATTTAGTTGCATAAAATTCTGGTTTCCGTTTTACTTAATCCTTTGGAGTACAAAAGCCGATTTTGGTTCGTTGTACTTGTGTTTTGAAGTGCTTCAAACACAAGTAAGAAGTCGTTGTATCTTGAGAGTTGATTGCCATAACCGTAAGCACCGTTGCGGGGCAAATTCGACTTAAGGACAAAGAGTTCAACTCTTGCCTCGACTATTATTTCTTCCATTTTTGGTTTTTGGTTTTTATTGCTTTGGGTCATTTACAAAATCCATGAACAAATTGTTTATGCACCCATAAACAAAAGTTGAAATAATCACGTGTTCAAATTCTTTGCTCAAAGTGTCAATTAAACTTCGGATAATGCACAACAAGTAGTTCCGTAGTTGAATGAAGTTGAGCAAATGACAAGAACAAACAAATTATTTCTTGGAACATGGAAAATCATATACAACTTTCATTTCCTAGCATCCATCCTCATAGCATTTGTAGTTGCTGCTCTTTATCTAACAGGGGAAATCGACTCTTCCGAACAAATACAGCAGAAGACTCATCGATTCTATTCAAATACGTGATTTGATTTCGAGCAAATGGGTTTATGATAACATATCTTACCCTTTGTACAAGGAGAAACAATGTTTTCTCATGGAGGACGCCTTTGCGTGTGAGAAGTATGGTAGGAAGGACTTGAAATATCGAAAATGGCGATGGCGACCTCATGATTGTGACCTTCCAAGGTTCTCACTTACCTCTCATTTACACATAAATAAGCACATAGCATTAAGAATTAATGAACCTAGTAGTTTTTGGTGATTAAATTGATGTTTTTCTGTTATGGTAAGGTTCAATGCTACCGCATTGATGGAGAAGTTAAAGGGAAGAAGCTTGTGTTTGTAGGAATTCCTTGAATCGAAACCAATTTGGGTCAATGCTGTGCCTAATTGAGCCGTCCATCCATCCATCATCATCTAAATCACCGATCCGGAAAGGCAACTCCATCACGCTTAATGCCATCGCACGTAAAACAATTTTCTCTGCTTTCTTGAAATTCGTAACCCCGATCGTAGTAATATTTACAAATTTTTCACAGCTTCACTTTGCCATGGTTAAATATTCTACATTGAACACGATTTTCTTGTTAAATCCATGAAGGACTACAATGCTATGGTCGAATTCTATTGGTCTCCTTTTACGGTTGAATCTAATTGTGATGGCGTGCTAAACCATCGGATACGAGATCATATAATTAGAGTAAAAGCAATTGAAAAGCACGCTAGGCTCGGACAGATGCAGACATACTCATATTTGATTCCTTCATGCGTGGTGGTTGGAGCCAAATATGACACTTGCGTGAGTACATTCTATGAAACCGTGACTATGATGCAAACTCTTGTTTCGCTTTTTCTTTTCTTTCCCATATACTTTGATTCTAATATCTTGCACTAGTGATCGATGGGGATCATTTGGAAGTTCGACGCAATCTATAAAGAAGTTAGGATGAGGCCGCGTCTCTATGAAATGGCTTTGAACACATGGTCGATCGTTAGAAATCCACATCAACGTAACTAGAACGAAGTTGTTCTTCATGAGCCTCTCACCTATTCACAAATGAGTATGTTAACTAGTTCCTTCAGTTTGCAAAGAAAACGGGTTTTCTCTCAGTAAAAAATCATGAAAATGGCGGGTTAACTAACATGATTCATTTGTTAAACGATATAGAATAAACAAACAAAGAATAATAAGAATCAAAAAGAAAAGGATGAGGCTAGGGTTCCTTGCGCATTATGAAAAGCAATACAAAGTCTTGATAAAACCTAATTACAAATAAGATATATATAGTCTAAGCCGAAAAGACTATTCTACCTCATGATAAGTAAATAAATAAAATAATATTTATTAACATCCCCCATCAAACTCACGATGCAGCAGCGATAAGCATTGAGAGTTTGCTAACGAGAAAACGAAAACGAGAAATAGAATGCGACTTGGTAAAGAAATCTGCAATCTGCGAAGAAGAGAAAACAAATGGCAAAGTGATGGAGCCATGCTTGAGATGATGACGGGTAAGGTGACAATCGATCTCGGTGTGCTTGGTTCGTTTATGAAAAACCGAGTTGTGAGCAATCTGAATAGCACTCTTATTGTCACAATACATAGGAGTGGGACGAAAAGAAAAACTCCCATATCTCGCAAGTAACCAACGTAACCAAACAACCTCTTTGGTAGTAGAGGCCATGACACTATATTCTCGCTTTCGGTGGAAGATTGAGAAACAATAGATTGTTTCTAGCTCTTCCAAGAAATGAGAGAATCACCCGAAAGATACAAAAACCAATGAATGAGACTTGCGATCCGTCGGATCAACGCCATGATCGTAGTCGAGTATGCACGCAGATCCAAGGAAGAAGTGGATGGAAGTAGAAGACTCAAAAAGCAGACTTGAAGATATCGCAAAATGCGAAGAACAAATGCCCAATAAACTCGTAGTGGGAGAAGCAACAAACCGATCGACAATATGGACAAAGATATGCAATATCGTGATTGAGTAATAGTGAGATAAACCAAGCTTTCAACAATAGTACGGTATAAAGTGGAATCGACAAAGATATACCATCGGAAGAAGAATACTTGGCGTTAACCTCAATGAGAGTATCGATACCTTATTATCGAGAAAGTCTAGCCCGCCAAGAATATCTCGCAACATACTTGATCGAGAAAGAAGATAACCTTTGGGCGAGTAGGCTACCTCAATACCCAAGAAATATCGGAGAGGGCCCAAATCCTTCATTTCAAACTGTCTAGCTAACTCTGTCTTCAAAACTGAAATACCAGCAACATCATCACCAGTAATAATCATGTCATCAACATATAACAGAAGAATAATAGGACCTACATCAGTGCACTTAACAAAGAGTGCAGAATCATGATTGCTAGAAGCAAAACCAAGAGAAGAGATCACAATAGAAAATTTCTCAAACCAAGCACGTGGTGCTTGTTTGAGACCATATAAAGCCTTCTTGAGCCTGCAAACATACCCAAAACCATGGAGAACCCCAGGAGGGGGCTCCATATAAACCTCTTCCTGGAGATCTCCATTCAAGAAGGCATTTTTAACATCAAGTTGAGAGATAACCCAATTTCTAACCGAAGCTACAGCAATAAGAGTACGAAGAGTAGTCATTTTCACAACTGGAGCAAAAGTCTCCTCATAATCCATACCATACTATTGCGAATATCCTTTTGCAACCAACTGAGCTTTGTATCGCTCAATAGACCCATCAGAATGAGTCTTGATCTTATACACCCAGCGACAACCAACAACAGTCTTACCCGAATGGAGAAGAACTAAATCCCAAGTACCTGTCTTATGCAGAGCAGAAAGTTCCTCATCCATAGCTTGCTGCCAACGTGGATCGAGAATTGCCTCTTTGTAGGAAGAAGGCTCGGAGAGACAATGAATATAAGCTAAAAAGGAAGTAAAAGATAACAAATAACAAGAATAAGAAAAATCTGGTAACCTTGTGGACTTACGAATGCGGGTGGACTGACGTAGAGGTAGATTCACAATCTCAGACGAAGCTTGATGGACCGTAGGAGAAGAGGGAGCTTCAGAACCTGTAGAAGTGTTAGTATGCACTCGATGAGTATAATACAAAGGTAACGGAGGAAGGACACGACAAGAGGTTCTCATGTAGTAGGAACCCTCGTGATGACAAACTATCGTAATCTTCTGTAAAAAGGATCAATACTGAATAAGATCGTGTCTAGTCAAGTCATGAGTAGCAAACGGAATAGAAAAGTAAGGTATATGTTCAAGAAAAACAACATGACGAGACACATAAAGTTTTTGAGTAATTGGATCGAAACACCGATACCCCTTTGACCTTGACCATAACCAAGAAAGACACAAAGAGCGGATCGAGGACAACTTGTCACCGTTCCACATGAGGGCGGAGAACGAAGCAAGTACTACCAAAACTCTAAAAATGAGTAACTGGGGCATACCCATACAATTTTTCGAAAGGAGATACCAAATTTGAGAGGATGGGATGGTATTAATCAAAGTCATCTTTGTCGAGAACAACTTCACCCCAAAACGTACTAGGACAAAAAGGCATAAATAAGAGATCGAAAGCGGTTTCAACAATATGTCTATGTTTTCTTTCTCGCAACACCATTTTGTTGAGGAGTATTTGTACAAGAAGTTTGGTGAATAGTTCCATCTAAGGCAAGCAACTCACAAAATTTGTTAGAAGTATATTCTTCACCCAAATCACACCTAAAGCATTTGATAACAGCAGAATGTTGAGTTTTGACAAGGGCTCGAAAAGCGGTGTATATCTCAAAGAATTCAGAACGATGTTTCATTAAGTAAACCCAACAATAACGTGTATGATCATCAATAAAAGAAACATAATATCAAGACCCTCCTTTAGTGGGAACAGGAGAAGGTCCCCATACATCAGAATGAATCAAATCAAACGGAGAAGAAGAAAGCGAAACACTTCGATTAAAAGGTAAAGTTGAAAATTTTGCGGTTTACATCCACTACAATCGAAAATATCACAAGTTTGCAAATTGCCTAAAGCCCCATGGACACTAAAAATCTCAAACGAGAAGATGAAACATGACCAAGACGAGAATGCCATAAATAAAAATTAGAAGACCTATGACTCAAACGAAAAGAAGACAAATCAACACTAGTAGTGGCAAAGAATCGGGACTTTTAACTCATCTAGAACATAGAGTCCCCCGCCACTGACTCTGTCCCCAATCGACTTTTCGAGATCGCAGATCCTGCACATAACAGAAGAAGAAGAAAACCAACAAAACAATTAGAGTCACATAACCCGACCTCTGTAAGCAAGATTTAATGTGAGTTGTGGAATATGATAAACATTATGAAGAGACAAAATAGGAGTAACAATGTAACCAACACCGCTAAAGGCATAGGAGTGCCACCAAGCGGTCATAATGTGGATAGATGACGAAGGAGACACGGATGCAAAAGATGAAGAATGCGAGACATGTGATGTGAAGCACCGTAATCCAAGACCCATAAAGAAGATGACATACCGACACACTAGGAGAGGAATGACCTACGGAAGAGGAGGCGGCATACATAGCTTGTGGGTCAAGGAGAGAAACTTCAAATTGCTCAAATTGCTCACCTGTAGTACTTGGATCGGTGAAAGGACTGATGAAGCGATCACTGCAGATTAGACCGATGTGGTCTATAACCCCGAGGTGGTCTATAACTCGAGGTGCTCTATAACTCGAGATGGTAATCGGTTGCCGGACCTCCAAGACCGAGATTGCTGCTGCTGCTGCTGTTGATTCTCATTGCCTCAACTTAGGACACTGAGTCTTCCAATGACCTTTCTTCTTACGTAAACTGTATTGTCGGCCGGCGGGCCTTATGTAAGGCCAATTTTGGTTATTAGAAGGTGGTCGAGGAGGCACCGCTAACACGAAGGAGTTGGAGTTGAAAGAGTTCCTTTCAAAGACTGCACTTTAAACGTATTTCTTCACCAACAACTCACCGACAATCGAATCAACTAAAGGAAGCGGAGAGCGATGTAGACTAGAACCTCAAGTCCTTCAAAATCACTGCGAAGGGCCATCAAAATTGTACCAACCGTTGCCGCTCTCTATGAGAGTAATGTAGACATTAACTGTTTTTAGTTCATCATCTTTTATAAGAGCCAATTGATCCAGAGATTTGTCATAGTAGAATAAAACTCATGAATACTCATATTATTCTTCTGAATGGCTCGTATGTCATTTTCCATTTGACACTGCTTTACAAAATTTGACTGAGTGTATAACTTCTGTAGATGATCCCAAACCTCTTTTGCTGTGTCATACTTAGCCAATGGAATGCTCAACCGAATTGTTAATCCAAGTAATAATTTTTGCATTATTAGCGTCCCATGTATCTATTAAAGTAGCATAATTTTCAACAGTATTCACGGGTCTCACACAAGTCCCACTAACATATCCCCACAGCTTTTTACCCTTAAGGAAATTTCTCATTACATAATTCCAATACGAATAATTTTTTCCATCCAACCTCACACTGACAGACGGAAGGAAATCATCTCTTTCGGTAGCCATAATCAAATACACAGAAAATAGGAACAGAACAAAATACCAAATTGGAGGTACAGAACGAACAATGACCGAAAGCAAAACAAATACCTCAAATGCAGAATATCAAACCACCGCCAAAATACCAAAAAATGCCGAAATGAATTGAAACCGCCGAAAATTGTCGAAACTGTCGAAAACTACCAAAATTGCCAAAATTGCCAAAATAAGTTGAAATCGCCGGAAACTACCAAAATTGCCGAAAACTGCCAAAATAAGTTGAAATCGCCGGAAATTGCCAAAACTGCCAAAATAAATTGAAGTCGCTAAACCGCAAAAATCTTGAAAAAAAAAACGGAAAAAAATTGGATGGGGCCACGCCCTACAACCCCACCAACTCACATCATGAGTTGGATCTACTGAAAGTCATGTTTGAGATTAAACTTCTACCCATTATTCCTAGCTCGATACCATGTTAAACAATATAGAATAAACAAACAAAGAACAATAAGAATAAAAAAAAAGAAAATGAGGAGGCTAGGGTTCCTTGCGCATTATGAAAAGCAATACAAAGTCTTGATAAAACCTAATTACAAATAAGATATATATAGTCTAAGTTTAAAAGACTATTCTACCCTTTGATAAGTAAATAAATAAAATAATATTTATTAACATCATTAACACCGCAGTAGTGAAGATTGGGGCATGGATAGAGGTCGAAATTGCTATAGTGAAACCGAGCCGCTTTTGAAAGACGGATATCGGGAAGTGACACAAATGGTAGAATGATGCGAGATAGTAGAATCGACTATACACGATCTCTCGGAATGAGAGGTTTGAAGGTAGAGTACATGAATATAACACGGTTGTCGGATTACATGAAAAATGCTCACCCTTCATCTATAGGGAGTTTTGGATGAATCTAATCAAAGAACAATTAGCAAACCCCAAGAGCTATTCAGATTGTGGTCATTGGTGTCTTTGTAAGGAATTGAGGTATACATGCACAAATGAAATTAAATGCTCAATTCCTATAAGCCCGGATCAACCTTGTACTTAGATAGGATTCGTGATAGAATATTACCTTTGATGAATGTCTTGAATCGATTATCCGATTGGGCGGAGGTGCGATCTTCAATACTACAATTGTCCAATTGTTCGGTCTCAATGGTGATCCACACAAAGAAGAACAGATCCGAACTCCACAATCAAGAAATGTATGAAAGCGAATTTTTGGGAGAAGTTGATTGTGTTGTCTTTTGCTTGTGCTAGCAAGTAATGGAAAACAACTCTTAACCCTCATATTTTGCGCCTTTTGTATTTATAGGCGGGTTAACCCTAGCCCTAGTTCTAGTCCAACTAGAACCCATCAACTATCGTGCCCGATTAAATAATCTTATTAATTAATTTGGCCCAATAAGTAATTAAGTTCGACCCAACTAATTGGACATTGGGCATTAATTCTTACAATCTCCCACTTGGACAAGGTCCAACTCGAGATGCTCAATTCTTGCCTTATGTGTGTGACCCATTAGGTTTCCATTCACGATGGCAAACGCAGTGATATTCTCATCGATTCACCTAGATCGATCAATTCACGTCGCCATCCAAGATTGACATCTAGCAATGTGTCAAGACAATCCATGTGAAGGAAAATGTCATGTGGTATGACGAACCAATATATATGCGATTACCGTGAAAATATAATCCCTTCATCAATATAACCCAATTGGTTAAGAGATATGGATCAGCGTCAATCTCATTTCAACCAATTATATTATTCACCTCAACTCTTTATTGATCTAATCTAGTTATGATTGAAACATTTTCAACTCATAACTCCACCCCTGACCGAGGAAATTTATATCAACTTAAGTAGGTAAAATGCGGGTTATAATCTCCTACTTTCCGTGAGTGACGAATCCTCATATTGGACATTCACAACCTTCATATGATTCTCACTATACCCATACGACGCCTTCCTAGTGACTCAAATCTTGAGCCCCATCAAACGCTCGCCACAAAGATAGTGGTCCTCACATAAGATTCTATGATGTCCTCAAGTAAAAGGACCAAATCCACAACCCACAATTAGAGATTTACCACCGACGCTTGGATAGTTATCCATGTGGAATCTCTAGGCGGATCATCCAATGTCATGTTCTCATAACAATGCATTCATGTGTTCATTCGGATGTCCCTCTACATCTTAGCTCGTGAGATCGCCTACTTTCTTTAAAAGAAATGCAACACATGCTAGTCTATCTCGCAATAATGATATCCGTATCTCATTATTACTATGACTAGGATATTTCAAGAATAAGTTATTTATAACTTGTATCTCACAATCACAACTCCTTGTGATTAACAAGTTACTATGAACTTTTCTTCAGACTCTATTATTTTAAATAATAAAATTTAAAAAATAACAGATCTGCCATTAAAATGTAGACAAGCATTTAATTAATCAATTTGTTTATATACTTCAATGTCTAACAAAGAGTATATCACAAAATGTCCCATACAAACTAGATCTAATCACTCAGGTATCTTAATACCATCAAATTTAGCATGACCATCATGCTTGTGCTGGGACAACAAATTTGTCAAAGGACCTGCTACATTATCGTATGTTAGGACCAGTTCTATCTTTATATAATTTCTTAAGATCATCTCTCTGATGAGATGATACTGCCTCAATATATATCTGGATCATTGATGAGACATGGGTTCTTTCGCTTGTGCGATGGCTCCATTGTTATCATAATACAAGTTATTGGATCAACAATGCTAAGAACTATTCCAAGTTCATTAATGAACTTCTTGATCCGCACTGCTTTTCTTTGCTACTCGATGCGACTATATATTCGGCTTCTATAGTTGAATCGGTGATGCTTCTTGTTTGGAACTTTTCCAACTGACTGTACCACTATTTTGAGTAAATATATATCCGAATTTGGGATTTGCTATCGTCTTTATCAGACTGAAAGCTGGAATCGGCATAACCTTGAACTCTAAGTTCATTTCTTCCATATACCAAGAACATGTCTTTAGTTCTTCCTAAGAACTTAAGGATGCTCTTGACTGCGATCCAATGTTTCTCGCCAGGGTTCGCTTGGAACCTGCTTGTGACACTCAAAGCATATGAAATATTCGATCGAGTACATAGTATTGCATGCATGATAGATCCTATTACTGATGCATAAGGAATTCTATCTATGCGATCTCTTTCAATTTGTGTCTTTAGACACATCTCTTTTAAGATATTGATCCCATGCCAGATGGGATAGAGTCCTCTCTTGGACTCTTCTATGCTAAATCTTCTTAAGATTTTATCTATGTACATATCTTGAGATAGGCCAAACATTCTCTTAGATCTATTTCTATAGATCTTTATACCGATAATGTATGTTGCCTCTCCCATATCCTTCATGGAGAAATTTTGGATAACCACAATTTTACTGATTTTTGGCATCGGAGACATCGTTTCCTAAAATATGTCATCCACATACAAAATTAGAAACACGACTTTGCTCCCACTAACCTTTTATACACATAGTTCATCTTCATTCTTGATAAAATCAAACATTTTGATTATCTTATCAAAACGAAGATTCCAGCTCCGAAGGGCTTGCTTTAATCCATATTTGGATTTCTGTAGTTTGCATATCTTGTTTGGCTCTATGGATTCAAAGCCTTCAAGTTGTGTCATGTACACATATTCGCTAAGATTCCCGTTAAGGAATACAATCTTGACATCCATTTGCCATATCTCATAGTTACGGTATGCTACTATCGCAAGCGGAATTCGAATTAACTTAGACAAGACTACTGGTAAGAAGGTTTCGTCAAAGTCAATCCATTGTTTTTACTTGAAACCCTTTCGCAACCAATCTTGCCTTGTAAATATGAACATTACTATCCATGTTAACCTTTTTAATGTAAACCAATTTACGTACCTATAGGTTTTACTCCTTCAAAGTGGGTCAAGCAAGGTCCAAACCTTATTTTCGTACATGGAGTTCATTTCGATTCCATGGCTTCCTCGCCATCTCTTTTAGTCAACACTTGACTTCGATTTTACGTAAGTAGCGTGTTCATCTTCCTCGATTAGTAATACATTACTAGTAACTAGGAGATCGTATCTCGAGAGGAAAATAAATGACTCGCTTTCGACTTACGCTGAAGTCGGTGTGTCCTTGGGAACCGGTGGTTCCCACTTTCTCAATCTGTGCTTCATCGATGCAAGTTCAGCCATTGGAATATCTAATTGGTCAATTTTATTTGTGGTTTCTTGAACCTCTTCAAGATCTACATTGCTCCCACTGTTTTCTCTAAGAATACAACAAGTCTCGATATGATGACCTTCATCTCAATGGAATTGTAGAAATAATATCCAACACTTTCTTTTGGATACCCCACAAATAAACAATTATCAGATTTAGCTCATAGCTTATCTGATTCAACACGCTTCACATAAGCGTCGCATCCCTAAACCTTCATGTATGAAAGATTAGGTATTTTTCTCTTTCCATAACTCGTATGGAGTTTTATTGACCGATTTAGATAGGACATGGTTTAGTGTATAACATGCAGTGTTAAGCGCATATCTCCAAAACGATTTTGGAATAACTGCGCGACTCACCATTGATTGCACCATATTAAATAAGGTGCGATTTCGTCTTTCAGATACACCATTTTGTATTGATGTATAAGGTAGAGTCCACTGCGAGAGAATCACATTCTCTTTTAGATAGTCTAAAACTCACCCTTCAAATATTCTTCACCTCGATCAAATCTAAGTGTTAGAATATTTTTCCCGGTTTGCCTTTCTTCTTCTTGCTTGAATTCCTTGAACTTTTCAAAGGCTTCACTCTTGAATTCCATCAATCATATAAAACCATATCTAGAATGGTCATATGTAAATATGATGAAGTAAGAAAAGTCACATTTAGCATCTTTAGACATTTGTCCATATACATCAGTATGTACAAGACCCAAAATGTCTGCAACTGTGTCTCCCTTTCCAGAAAAGGGGGTCTAGGTCATTTTACCCAACAGACATGATTCACACTTATCAAATGATTCATAATCATTTGAATCCAAGTATTCATCTTTATGTAACATGGTGATGCATTTTCATTTATATGACCGAGTATGCAATGCCAAAGATATAAGTATTTTAGTTTTATCTCTTTTATGCCTTGTGGTTCCACTTCTAATGTCATTTGTTTCCACATTGAAAACATAGATCATCAGATTTGGATTCGTCTTTGCTTAACTGTTTTCCAACAGATTCAGCCTTATTGGATCCTTTCTAAAAGGTCCTTTAAATTTCCTCTTAGTGCCCTTAGAGGTATCAATGGCCAAAGTTGACCCATTTCTTTGGGCTTAACAGTTTTTAGCATGTTTAGCAGCTTGAGTAGGGTACATTGAATCTTATTCACATTGAAGTTCATAATAAACCGGGAAAAGTTATTAGGTGGAGATCGCATAACTAAGTCAACACTTAGCTCGTGGTCCATGGTAAAACTTAATTGATTTTATTTTTCAATATAATCAATCATCTTCAATACATGAGCACTAATCAAGATCTTTTTTTTACCATCATACCTTTTCATAACCTTTTGGATGTCTCATATTGTTCATCCGCGATCGTACATCATCATTCAACTATTTAAAATGATATATTTTGGTATAGGCATCCATACCCTCGTCTTTGCTTTTCTAACTCAAGTGACATCGCAAGCATCACATGTTGCGTTGTTACTATAATCACCGTGTTTTTGTAAGCTCAAGCGCTCTTCTCCGTAGCCTCCTCAATAGGAGCTTCCGGCATTGGCTACTTATTGACATATCCAATTTTTCTTTTTCATGCTTGAGAACAATTCTCAGAATGCGGTGCCAGTCCAAAAAATTTAGTCTGATATGTATGTTGGCATCCAATATGCCTCTCAAACTCATATGGTTACTCATGATTCAACAATCAAATAACAAGATAGAAAAATTAATTAAATGCAGAAAAATTAATTTAACATGGACTTATATTAAATTAATTATACTTCCACTGTTTAAATTGAATTAATGGCCTTCAAACATTAATCAATAGAACCGATTAGATTCTCAGTGGGTTAGGATCCCTTTTGTTTTATTAGAACCTTGAGCGACTCAACAAGCCCTAATAAAACATCCAGGTAGATACTCTATCAATCACATCTCTATGTGACTTCTAGATCATCAAACAGACAACTTATTGTCGTACACATTTACTTGATTGTGCCCCTAAAATTTTATTTCCATAAGCGACTCAACAAAAAATAAAATTCTAGTTAAATTCGACCCATTGTTCAGAAACATCGAATGTTTCATAGTGATAAACATATCTACGAGCGCGCAGCCTTGAGCGACTCAACAAACTGACATCGATAATAGACTCTGGTTTTTCACTATAACAATGGAAGGCACGTTAGATTAACCATTTAATACTGAATTTAATGTTTTGATAAAGAGGGTTTGTCTAATCATTTATATATATATATATATATATATATATATATATATATATATATATATATATATATATAATTAACATCTAACATGCAATCAATCATATATATATAATAACAATCATGGATGATTATGGACTTTATCTATCTAATCTTCCCGAGTCAAAAGGAAGATTAGTCGGTCAATTCCTAAGGGGCGTTGCATTCGTTCATCGAATGCTAGATTAATTAACATCTAACATGCAATCAATCATGTATAATAATAACAAATGTGGATGATTATGGACTTTATCTATCTAATCTTCATGAGTCAAAAGGAAGATTAGTCGGTCAATTCCTAAGGGACGTTGCATTCGTTCATCGAATGCTAGATGCAATCATCTCCATTTTCTGCTGCAACATGTATCATATACTAGTTGCTTCTTTGTGGCCCAACTACACCATGTATCCTATACTAGTTGGCACGCAGGCCCAGATTGATGGACACGCAAGCCCATAAAAATAAATAGCTCGAAAACTTAATTAATTAAATAATAGGCTCGCAGGCCCATTTAATTAAGTAATAGGCTCGCAGGCCCAACCAACAATTAACAAGAATAATTAACCATACAACCAATCACATGGGTCGAGTCCATAATCATCCACTAAACATCCATTTTAATATCTAATATTAAAAATATATTAATTTCTAAATTTGCAGTTTTGACAGTATAAGTATAAACTATTTAGACATTTTGGAACGGACTAGACGGAATGAAATAATTAATCTAATTAATTAATTAATTTTTCAACAATAAAATTAATCAATTAATCCAATTAATCAATTAATTTTATTCATAAAAGGGATTTTCAAAATTTATTTTATCTACCAATTTAAAGTCATACTCTAATTGAAGATAAAATTTATATAGAATCAAAATTACAATTTTATAAAGTAACAAATTAAAGTTTAATCTGGTCAGAAATTCAAAACATAGTTTAAAAACGATTTTATTTAATTTTGAATATTTGACCAACATTAAAATAATTAATAATTACAATTTTTCCAAAAAAAATTAAAATTGTATTTGAGATCCTATTTTCCTTTAAAGTTTGAAGACTTAATGTGCAATTTCTAAAATTGCATAATCAAATATAAAAATTTTTTTAAAACAGTGGGTCCTTCAATGCAATTTTCAAAATTGTATAGAAGACCCTTTTCTTACTTTAAAACAGTGAGCCCTTTCTTTGCAATTTCCGAAATTGAAAGAAAGTCCAACTCTATTTTAATTCCTTTTTGAAATTAGGGAGGTTTCCCTATGCAATTTCTAAAATTGCAAAGGAAGCCCCCGTCCCCAAAGTTGTTAAACGCAGAAACCCTAGGCAGGGTTTACGCAATTCGACGCCGCTTTGAAACGGCGTCGCTAACGGATGATCTCGGGCGGTGGTGCGGTGTCTAACACCGGAGACCACCGCCAAGATTAGCATCATCTGACATAAAAGCGGCGCCTTGCTATTTCTAGCAGCGGACCACCACATCGGAGTGCATTTTGCACTCCGACTACCGTGGATGCGTCGCCAGCCACCCTCTCTGTCGCCGTGATTGTTTCAAAAGCAATTGCCGCCGCTAGTCCAGTTCCTTTTTTTATTCAAAATAAAATCTGAATCATATTCAAATTTCTGAAAAATTCTTAATTTTATTTACTGTCAAAACTCAAATCAAATTAATATGTCAATAACGATTATTGTTCAATTCATTAAAGCAATCTAACAAACTCTAACAAGTAACAAGGTAGGCTCTGATACCACTGTAAGGAATTGAGGTATACATGCACAACGGAAATTAAATGCTCAATTCCTATAAGCCCGGATCAACCTTGTACTTAGATAGGATTCGTGATAGAATATTACCTTTGATGAATGTCTTGAATCGATTATCTCGATTGGGCCGGAGGTGCGATCTTCAATACTACAATTTGTCCAATTGTCCAACCTCCAATGGTGATCCACACAGCAAGAACAGATCTGAACTCCACAATCAAGAACAGATGAAAGCGGAATTTTTGGGAGAAGTTGATTGGGTTGTCTTTTGCTTGTGCTAGCAAGTAATGGAAAAACAACTCTTAACCCTCATATGTTGCGCATTTGTATTTATAGGCGGGGCTAACCCTAACCCTAGTTCTAGTCCAACTAGAACCCATCAACTATCAGGCCCGATTAAATAATCTTATTAATTAATTTGGCCCAATAAATAATTAAGTCCGACCCAACTAATTGGACCTTGGACATTAATTCTTACAGTCTTCCAGCAGTTCCTAATGTTTGGAATGGGATTCTTTATTCCTACATTATGCATTCATGATAGTTCATCACTTCATCTATTACAAGAGCCAGAAAAATGTATAATGTTTTGTATAAGCCTTTTACAGATTTCATTCTTGAAAATTATATTTCTCCAGAAAATTCATCAAATTCCTTAGCAGTTTTTGTTGTTTGATTCTTTCAATCGGTTGCTTTAAAAGATTCATGGCTCCTAGATACTTTTTTTCTCAAACTAAAAACCAAAGTTATACTACTGTGTTTTTAAGTGTCTATGTAATTGGATATCCTAGGACTAGGAGTTAGTTTATGCACTCTAATTAGGAGATAAATTACTCCAATTCCATGTGGGCTATTTTTCCTTTTGTTAATGCTACTTGTATTTAATAAATGCTTCACAATGTTGACTAGCATAAGTTATTTGGCACTACTGCTTCCCCATTGCATAATAAACAGAAGGTCAAGCAAATCAAGGCAAAAAGCTGCAAACTACTTGTTGGTTGCTCCTAAATTTAAAACCGGGATTTTGGTACTGATTCCTGCCTGTTTATTAAAATAAGAAAAAGGCATAAACGAGTTTAATGAGGGAGGTGTAGACTTGACCTCCAATACGAAGACAAAGTTTGCAGTAGGCTTAAGAGGGATACATATACCAAACCTGGAACGGAATTTGATGTGCCAGGTTTGGTTGGTTGCCCGAAGGGCTATCTAATCCGATCAACTGCCTAAGCCGTAGCGTGCTAGCGCACGTACTCTTCTTCTATGAGCGAGACTCTATCGAGATCTATGGATCTCCCCTGAATCAAAGCGGGACTACATCCAAATCTGCCACTCGTTGGGCAACGCAAAGGTTATGTTGATGTAGTAGCAAAGACTCCTTATCCCATCATATTTGAAAATTATACCCTTCATGATCCGACTAAGATTATCGGCATCATAGTTTTCATATCAAAGCCTCCAGCTCATCACAAAGGTTCTTCACCTTAATATAGTAACAAGAATTAAACTACCCGCTTGAGGGCTATGTTGTTCGGTCTCTGCTGACGCTTACTTGCGATCGCAAGTCGAGTCTTTGAGTTCATCCCAAACAAAGCGAACCCTTCCGGTCGGGAAGATGCGGATAAAGGCCAATAGCCCGATGTCCGCTTCTACGACATAAGCTTTAAAGAAGAGAGCTATCAATGCTAATATAATAATTTCATAAGAAAAGAGAAATTTATTGTTTAAATAGGTGAAATTTAAATTTGGAACAGTCATTTCAATCTTTTTCTTCGAAATCCAGAAAAATCCGTCAATAAATGACGAACTCCATTATACAGGTGGTAGGATAGGGTTAAGGCAATAATCTTGACAGAGATTAGGATGAGCTTTGATGAATAAAAGAAAAATTGGTAGTCATTTTCATAGGTCAAGCAAATCAAACCTATTTTCAGACAGAGAAGATAAAAAAAACAAAAACGATAGTGGCTAGGAAAGCTCCAGAGATTCTATGGGAAATTGGAAATGTCGAAGTGAGCTGTGGCTTATAAATAGGAAGATGAGGAGATAACGGTCGAAGGATATTCATATTAGGTTGGATTTTTGTTCATTCGCTATGCTCGAGCGGCACTCTTGATAGAACAAGAAAGGGTTTATTGCTCCTTTATTTTCTTTTTAATTACTACTACTTTATTTTTTAGTAATATTGTACTTACATAGACTTTTATTCGTTACATTATCGAAAAAGAAAGAAAAGGTTATTTTTCTTAGGGGTTAATTGATGATTAAGTATTTCTTTAGGTCGGTTAACGGTGTCAATAATTGACGATTACACAATTCGAACAATTTTGAATTCACCTCAAACAAAAATGGATCAAATCCTTGATTCAAAAACCATTCCATCGTTTTTGGATCTAAAAGAATGAGGTTTTTTTTCTTGGTCAATAGGTTGGTTGGCAAGAATCGTGGCTTAATTTGGATTGAAAATTGATTTCTATAGCTTTCAGGGGGCATTTTACTAAACAAGCATGTAAGCCCGAGTCCTTCATTCTTGGAATGGACTGGCCAAACTTTCAAAGAGGCATTGGAAGTGCTAGGGCCCGCGCCCTCTGAGTTCTGAGGGGTTGGCGGACAGAGTCAAAGGGGACCGACCGATATGAATGGTGAGAAACTAGACCATTCATTAGGAGAGAAAAAAACAAGACCTGCTCCCGCGCCACCTTGCGTACTGGAGCCATCGAAATACATTTGCCATGGAGTTGTGGTCAGACGCATGACCTCTCCATTATCCTGATCGGGCAACTGCTTGCCTAAGTCCAACAGATGATTTATCAAAAATTCGGCCCCTTTCACATTTCATTTATGTCGTAATTGAATAACGAATTAAGAAAATCTAAATAAAAAGAAGGCGGAATCAATGAAATTTTGCTTGGTCTTCACTGGGAACTTGAGTAAGGAGTAGATCTTTTGTTTTGGGGTTTTCTAGAATTTGCAAGCGAGAACTCCTTTCTTTATTTGGTGTACCTACTTGAGACGGATGAAAGGAAAGTTTCCCATCCGATTTTGAACATGGGATGGTAAAATATTCACCACCATAATTAAACTATATAATACAATCTCATTAACGTACAAATATTTTATAACAATTTATCCTCTCATATTCAAAAATCCAAAAACCATTCCCCTCCCACTATTATTAATCTATATAACACAATATCTGAGTTTGACAAGAGATTCAAATCTCATCCGCCATATTTGGAAGCATCAAGAACTCCATCGCCGACGGATCTTCGTTTCGATAACCTTGATTTATGTTCTTTCTTCCCCTCGCTGTATGTATGTGTGGAAGGTCATATCTCTATTTACTGAAAAAAATTGCGTCAACCTTCATACATTTTATTTTTGAATTTTCTTTTGCTTTCTAATGCCCTTGTACTCAAGGTTCTAAAATGCGTAATGCGTGACGACGCGGCGAGATAAAGCATCAAGAATTATAGGCCTAAGCGTGCCTATGCGAAGCCTAGGCGTCAAAATGCGTTTTTGATTTTTTTTTTTTTTTTAATGCTCAAATTTTAAATTTTAATAACATAGCATAGAATATACTAATTTAGATTACAAAATTTCAAGCATAGTTTTCAAAAAATACATAAAAAAATACATGTGTTTTCAAAATTAGATGCACACTATAACAATGAAGAAAAATTAGATTTTATTAAGGCACATATCATAGTTGAACATACCACATTCAATGTGGTTCAAAATCAAAATTGTAGGACTAATTTTAATATCATAGTCTACAATTAGATTACAAAATAAAAGTCCAACGTAATAGTTTTCAAAAGTTAGTAAATTTAAACTACCACAAACATAAACACAAATTACTCAATAATTTTCTACAATTTTATTACATACCAACATAGCTTAAATTTTGTCTAACTCTTTATCGGATTCTAAGTCAAGCACTTCTTCTTCATCTAACTCATCTTCCGTGCCATCCGATACAAAATCATTTTCGTCGGGTTCTCTTATTTTATCTTGAGCATTTCTAGTATCTATTGTAGATTTTAAAAATGTTTATTTTGGCCCAATCTAAAAATAAATTTAAAAAGAAGCTTGCTCGCTCTAATGCATGTTATGCGTCGTGTCTAGGCGGTCAACAAAAAGAGTTGACCGCATTTTAACGCGCATACCCTCAATGCGATGCGTTTTGCAAACGCATTGAGTTTAGGCGTGCCTAGGCGAAGCCTAGGCGGGTCTTTTAGAACACTGCTTGTACTTACTTCATGATTTATTTTTGTGGTTAGGGTTTTGAATTTTTTTTTTTTGAATTATTAGTGTTTATTTATTTATTTTGGCATGTAAATGATATGAATATGGGCAAATCGAAATTTTCTTTTTGGGTTCGGGTTGAGTAGAGTAATTAATAGATGCCATGTTTTTGATGAAATGATGCATAATACTTTTTAAACAACTTCCAAGACGTTTTATCACTTTTAAGAAAAACAGGTGAAATAAGTTTGTATATGTGAACTTCAATTTTTGTCAATATTTTATAACTATGTTGAATTTGAAATTTTGAAATCTAAATGAAATATTATATCATCCACTAAATAGAATGTAGAAAATTGCACTTGTAGTGTAAGTCTATATCTTACAAGCAAGACTAGAAAACTCAACCATAGAAAATTTTCAAATATATAAAATTTGAGCTGATATATGTTTCCTATTTGATAAATAAAATAGATAACAGAAATTTAAAGCCTTGAAAAATAAATGAAAAATACAAAATCAGACTTCCAAACAATGATCAATAAGTTGCGTGCTTCTTGAATAGTACTCCCTACTTCTATAGCATCCAATAGCAACAAGATAGAGTCCTCCCCTAACTAGCTATTATGTCTTGCATTTATTTTTGAATTTATGAAACCTATTTTTTGTAAGGGATTGAAATGAACAAAGCTTCTATTTATTTGTATTTATCTTATTTGTAGGTATCATGTTGGTAGAAGAAAAAAATATCATATTTTTATAAAAGATCTTGAGTTATATCAAAAGGCCGAATGGACTTTAAAGTGCAGTGATGATGAAACAAATTATTGAAATCTATAAAAATCGTAGTGGACCACTAAATATTATGAAGCTCATTTTGATGGATGGAGAAGTTAGTATTATTATTGACATATCTATTGTTTTTATGTTGTCTTGACAAATAAATTTAAATTATTAGTCCGTGTTAATTTCAAATTATAAACTATTTCATTATACTTCAATAATAATTTTTTTTTGCAAGGAACTAAAGTACAATCATTATTGTATAACGAAACTATTTCTCGACTGGAGAAGACTAGAGAAAAGGACAAAATATACTTTATTCAAAATGGATTAATTAAACAAGTTAATAGTAGCTATATCAATGTGCATGCTGAGATTGAAATATCATTATCGTCATTAACCGATGTTTGTGAATCCAACGATTGCATTCCGATAAAAAAAAAAAAAAGAGGCTATATAGTTTTTGTTTTTATTTTGCAAGAGCTAATCAAGATTCAAAGAATGTCATTATAATGATAGGTGCTAATTCTTTTTATGTAATACATTGGTACATTATGACTAAATTTGTCTTCTTCATAATGCGTTCAAATTTTTTTTCAGATGTTACACATAGGTATTGTTATAAATGTAAGGAAACCTTTAAGCATCAAAGCAGAAAAATACTGACACAATACTGAATAAAGAGAAATAACACTTATCAATGGCATATATATATATATATATATATATATAAAATTTTACAAGTGTAATTTTAAATGATTTATAACAATATATTATTATTGTATAAGATTTCACATCTTTTGTTAAACACATCTAATACAATTAATGTTGCTTTATGAGGTGATTTAGCTAATAATGAAGGGCAAATAATTTCGGATAAAGTATTAAATATTATCAACAACCGTGTTGTTTTACGTTTCTTTGCAATTCTTTGTTAGGGAAAAATTAGTTGTACAAATATAACAATGTACTTTTCTCCTTTCATCGTGCAATTAAAATGAAAGTTATCAACTCAACCAATATTTTATTGCAAGCAATATAAATACCAAAATAATGAATAAAGCTAAACAACACCAGAATTATTCTTTCATGTCGTAAAACCCTTTAAGATAAAAGAAAAATCGACGGGACAAACCGACAATAATCCACTATCAATCGAATGAATATTACAATATTTCTTCTCTAGATTTATGCCCTAAATAAAGAGGTAACCCAATACACCAAATCAACAACACTTTATTGACTAACAACAATAACCATCATCTAATAAAATAGATGGAACCCCAAAAATATTAAGCAAATAAAAGAAAGAAATACCTCACCAAGAATCAATGGTGGAATACAAGAGTTGAAGAAGAAAGCCCAAAAATTTGTGCCCAAATTTTCTTTACCAATCAATCATTTTTTCCTCTTTTTTAATTTCTCCGTCTTTGTTCTCTCATGGACGTTTGTATATTTTTCTTTCCTGGAAACTCACCAAAAGAGTCGCTTCCTTACATCTGTATATATTCCCAGAAAAGCGTAGTCCAATAGAAAACCAATTTCAATCAATTTAGAATTCTTTGGACCATAAGTTGCAAGCTTAGTCCTTAGATTTTTAATTAAAATTTTACTTTGATCCAAAACTATTTAATTTTCATGGAATTTACCCATTTAATTAAAATAAACAATTAAGTCGAATAATTAAAACCCAACAATTGCTACATTAACATTTTAACTATTAACAATTAAAAAATAAGAATTTTCAAAATACTAAAAATTAGCAAAATTATTGCAAAATCACATGCATTGCACGTGTTTCTAACTAGTATTTTAAAACAGTGCTTATAAAGAAACAAGTATATTCTACCTTTATTTAGATTAGGCACGATCCAAGGAAAGGGCAACGGGGAAACTATTGCATGTAGATGTAGGTTGCAGCACTTTCTATGTTTGCAATAGTTTCTTATGGTAAAACCCATTTTTTAAATGGTTTCTTTTGGGTTCATATCTCAAGAGAATCTGAAAGAGAAAGCCTTAGAAGATTAGAGATTAATTTGATATTACTCAAATTCCTTTTGTTAAAGCTGCTTGTATTTGTTAAATGCTTTACAGATGTTGACTTGCAGAAAGTTATTACACACTATCGTTTTCCGTGCAAGGGATTTGGCATCGACTAGGCACGAAAAGCTTGATGCTCGGCCTCCACACCTAAAGAACACTTTACTGTTTGTTTAAACATTGATTAAAATAAAAAGGTGTCAACAAGTACGAGTAATAATGTGCTCTAGATTTAGTTGTAGCCAAAAGAAAGTCGCAGTACAAAATGGTTAGCTATTTATTTGACAAACAATGAGTTGTTCTTTTGTTTTGTTTAAGGACCATCTCATTGGATAATACAAAATCATGCGAGATTAACAGCTAAGTGCCATGTTCAAGGAAATTGTTAATTAACAAAAACATGTGTACGAATTTGTTGCTTCTTATTAAGCTTTGCGGATAATGCACAACAAGGTAGGTTAATGAAGTTGAGGAGATGGCAAACATGCACAAATTAGTTCTTGGAACATGGAAGATTAGATACAAGTTTCATTTCATTGCAGGCATCCTCCTCATAGCCTTTGTGATTACTGCTCTTTATCTGACTGGGGATAGTCGACTCTTCCTGGAACAACAGACGACGCCTAATGATTCTATTCCGCACTGTGATTTGTTTTCAGGCAAATGGGTTTATGATAACATATCTTACCCTTTGTACAAGGAGAAACAATGTTTTCTCGTGGAGGACACCTTTGCGTGTGAGAAGTATGGTAGGAAGGACTTGATATATCAGAAATGGCGATGGCAGCCTCATGATTGTGACCTTCCAAGGTTCTCACTTACCTCTCATTTACAAATAAATAAGCACATAGCATTAAGAATTAATGAACCTAGAAGTTTTGGTGATTAAATTGATGTTTTTCTGTAATGGCAAGGTTCAATGCTACTGCATTGATGGAGAAGTTAAGGGGGAAGAAGCTTGTGTTTGTAGGGGATTCCTTGAATCGAAACCAATTTGGGTCAATGCTGTGCCTAATTGAGCCGTCCATCCATCCATCATCATCTAAATCACTGATCTGGAAAGGCAACTCCATCACGTTTAATGCCACTGTACGTAAAACAATTTTCTCTGTTTCTTGAAATTCAGAACCTGACTGTAGTAATATTTACAAATTTTTCACAGTTCACTTTGCCATGGTTAAATCTTCTACATTGAACACGATTTTCTTGTTAAATCCATGAAGGACTACAATGCTACGGTCGAATTCTATTGGTCTCCTTTTCTGGTTGAATCTAATTGTGATGGCGTGCTAAACCATCGGATACGAGATCATATAATTAGAGTTAAAGCAATTGAAAAGCACGCTAGGCTCTGGACAGATGCAGACATACTCATATTTGATTCCTTTGCGTGGTGGTTGGAGCCAAATATGACACTTGCGTGAGTACATTCTATGAAACCGTGACTATGATGCAAACTCTTGTTTCGTTTTTCTTTTTCTTTCCCATATACTTTGATTCTAATACTGCACTAGTGATCAGATGGGGATCACTTGGAAGTTCTGATGCAATCTATAAAGAAGTTGGGATGAGGCCGCGTCTCTATGTAATGGCTTTGAACACATGGTCAGACTGGTTAGAAATCCACATCAACAGAACTAGAACGAAGTTGTTCTTCATGAGCCTCTCACCTATTCACAACGCGTATGTTAACTAGTTCCCTTCAGTTGCAAAGAAAACTGGGTTTTCCCTGTAAAAAAATCATGAAAATGGTAGTTAACTAACATGATTCATTAACACTGCAGAGGTGAAGATTGGGGCATGGATAGAGGTCGAAATTGCTATAGTGAAACCGAGCCAGTTTTGAAAGATGGATATCGGGGAAGTGACACAGATGGTAGAATGATGCAGATAGTAGAATCAGTTATACACCAGCTCGGAATGAGAGGTTTGAAGGTAGAGTACCTGAATATAACACAGTTGTCAGATTACAGGAAAGATGCTCACCCTTCAGTCTATAGGGAGTTTTGGATGAATCTAACTGAAGAACAATTAGCAAACCCCAAGAGCTATTCAGATTGTGGTCATTGGTGTCTTCCAGGAGTTCCTGATGTTTGGAATGTGATTCTTTATTCCTACATTATGCATTCATGATAGTTCATCACTTCATCTATTACAAGAGCCAGAAAAATTTATAATGTTTTGTATAAGCCTTTTTCAGATTTGATTCTTGAAAATTATATATCTCCAGAAGACCTTAGCAGTTTTTGTTGTTTGATTCTTTCAATCGGTTGCTTTAAAAGATTCATGGCTCCTAGATACGTTTTATCTCACTATCTCAGCTGGTATACAAGTTTTGGAAAACTAAAAACCAAAGTTATACTACTGTGTTTTTAAGTGTCTATGTAATTGGATATCCTAGGACTAGGAGTTAGTTTATGTACTCTAATTAGGAGATAAATTACTCCAATTCCATGTGGGCTATTTTTCCTTTTGTTAATGCTACTTGTATTTAATAAATGCTTTACAATGTTGACTAGCATAAGTTATTTGGCACTACTGCTTCCCCATTGCATAATAAACAGAAGGGCAAGCAAATCAAGGCAAAAAGCTGCAAACTACTTGTTGGTTGCTCCTAAATTTAAAACCGGGATTTTGGTACTGATTCCTG
Organism: Forsythia suspensa; assembly: GCA_023638005.1. Classification (NCBI taxonomy): domain Eukaryota; kingdom Viridiplantae; phylum Streptophyta; class Magnoliopsida; order Lamiales; family Oleaceae; genus Forsythia; species Forsythia suspensa. Next base: position 36,955,772 of record CM042666.1, read on the forward strand.
CCTGTTTCTTAAAATAAGAAAAAGGCATAAACGAGTTTAATGAGGGAGGTGTAGACTTGACCTCCAATACGAAGACAAAGTTTGTAGTAGGCTTAAGAGGATACATATACCAAACCTGGAATGGAATTTGATGTGCCGGGTTTGGTTGGTTGCCCGAAGGGCTATCTAATCCGATCAACTGCCTAAGCCGTAGCGTGCTAGCGCACGTACACTTCTTCTATGAGCGAGACTCTATCCAGATCTATGGATCTCCCCAGAATCAAAGCGGGACTTCATCCAAATCTGCCACTCGTTGGGCGACGCAAAGGTTATGTCGATGTAGTAGCAAAGACTCCTTATCCCATCATATTTCGAAAATTATACCCTTCATGATCTGACTAAGATTATCGGCATCATAGTTTTCATACCAAAAGCCTCCACTCATCACAAAGGTTCTTCACCTTAATATAGTAACAAGAATTAAACTACCCGCTTGTGCTATGTTGTTCGGTCTCTCTAGGCAGCGACGCTTACTTGCGGTCGCAAGTCGAGTCTTTGAGTTCATCCCAAACAAAGCGAACCCCTTCCGGTCGGAAGATGCGGATAAAAGGCCAATAGCACGATGTCCGCTTCTATGGCATAAGCTTTAAAGAAGAGAGCTATCAATGCTAATATAATAATTTCATAAGAAAAGAGAAATTTTAAATAGGTGAAATTTAAATTTGGAACAGTCATTTCAATCTTTTTCTTCCAAATCTAGAAAAATCCGTCAATAAATGACGAACTCCATTATACAGATGGTAGGATAGGGCTAAGGCAATAATCTTGACAGAGATTAGGATGAGCTTTGATGAATAAAAGAAAATTGGTAGTCATTTTCATAGGTCAAGCAAATCAAACCTATTTTCGGACAAAGAAGATAAAAAAACAAAATGATAGTGGCTAGGAAAGCTCCAGAGATTCTATGGGAAATTGGAAACGTCGAAGTGAGCTGTGGCTTATAAATAGGAAGATGAGGAGATAACGGTCGAAGGATATTCATATTAGGTAGGATTTTTGTTCATTCGCTCTGCTTGAGCGGCACTCTTGATAGAACAAGAAAGGGTTTATTGCTTCTTTATTTTCTTTTTAATTACTACTACTTTATTTTTAGTAATATTGTACTTACATAGACTTTTATTCATTACATTACCGAAAAAGAAAGAAAAAGGTTATTTTTTTTAGGGGTTAATTGATGATTAAGTATTGCTTTAGGTCGGTTATCGGTGTCAATAATTGACGATTACACAATTCGAACAATTTTGAATTCACCTCAAACAAAAAATGGATCAAATCCTTGATTCAAAAACCATTCCATCGTTTTTGGATCTAAAAGAATGAGGTTTTTTTTTTTCTTGGTCAATAGGTTGGTTGGCAAGAATCGTGGCTTAATTTCGATTGAAAATTGATTTCTATAGCTTTCAGCGGGCTTTTTACTAAACAAAGCCTGTAAACCCGAGTCCTTCACTCTTGGAATGGACTGGCCAGACTTTCAAAGAGGCATTGGAAGTGCTAGGGCCCGCGCCCTACGAGTTACAGGGGGTTGACGGACATGGTCAAAGGGGACCGACCGGTATGAATGGTGAGAAACTAGACCATTCATTAGGAGAGAAAAAACAAGACACCGCCTCGCGCCACCATGCGTACTGGAGCCATCCAAATACATTTGCCATGGAGTTGTGGTCAGACACATGACCTCTCCATTATCCTGATCGGGCAACTTCTTGCCTAAGTCCAACGAATGATTTATAAAAAATTCGGCCCCCTTTCACATTTCATTTATGTCGTAATTGAATAACGAATTAAGAAAATCTAAATAAAAAGAAGGCGGAATCAATGAAATTTTGCTTGGTCTTCACTGGGAACTTGAGTAAGGAGTAGATCTTTTTGTTTTGGGGTTTTCTAGAATTTGCAAGCGAGAACTCCTTTCTTTATTTGGTGTACCTACTTGAGCCGGATGAAAGGAAACTTTCACGTCCGATTTTGAACATGGGATGGTAAAATATTCACCACCATAATTAAACTATATAATACAATCTCATTAACGTACAATTATTTTATAATAATTTACCCTCTCATATTCAAAAATCCAAAAACCATTCCCCTCCCACTATTATTAAACTATATAACACAATATTTGAGTTTGACAAGAGATTCAAATCTCATCCGCCATATTTGGAAGCATCAAGAACTCCACCGCCGACGGATCTTCGTTTCGATAACCTTGATTTATGTTCTTTCTTCCCCTCGTTGTATGTATGTGTGGAAGGTCATATCTCTATTTACTGAAAAAAATTGCGTCAACCTTCATACATTTTATTTTTGAATTTTCTTTTGCTTTCTAATGCCCTTGTACTTACTTCATGATTTATTTTTGTGGTTAGGGTTTTGAATTTTTTTTGTGAATTATTAGTGTTTATTTATTTATTTTGGCATGTAAATGATATGAATATGGGCAAATCGAAATTTTCTTTTTGGGGTCAGGTTGAGTAGAGTAATTAATAGATGCCATGTTTTTGATGAAATGATGCATAATACTTTTTAAACAACTTCCAAGACGTTTTATCGCTTTTAAGAAAAATAGGTGAAATAAGCTTGTATATGTGAACTTCAATTTTTGTCAATATTTTATAACTACGTTGAATTTGAAATTTTGAAATCTAAATGAAATATTATATCATCCACTAATTAGAATGCAGAAAATTGCATTTGTAGTGTAAGTCTATATCTTACAAGCAAGACTAGAAACTCAACCATAGAAAATTTTCAAATATATAAAATTTGAGCTGATATATGTTTCCTATTTGATAAATAAAATAGATAATGAAATTTAAAGCCTTGAAAATAAATGAAAATACAAAATCGACTTCCAAACAATGATCAATAAGTCATTTTTAGCTTCTTGAATAGTACTCCCTACTTCTATAGCATCCAATAGCAACAAGATAGAGTCCTCCCTAACTAGCTATTATGTCTTGCATTTATTTTTGAATTTATGAAACCTATTTTTTGTAAGGGATTGAGCTGAACAAAGCTTCTATTTATTTGTATTTATCTTATTTGTAGGTATCATGTTGGTAGAAGAAAAATATCAAATTTTATAAAAGATCTTGAGTTATATCAAAAGGCCGAATGGACTTTAAAGTGCGAGTGATGACGAAACAAATTGTTGAAATATATAAAATTGTAGTGGACCACTAAATATTATGAAGCTCATTTAGATGGATGGAGAAGTTAGTATTATATATTATTGACATATGTATCGTTTTTATGTTGTCTTGACAAATAAATTTAAATTATTAGTCCGTGTTAATTTCAAATTATAAATTATTTTATTATACTTCAATAATAATTTTTTTTTGCAAGGAACTAAAGTACAATCATTCTTGTATAACGAAACTATTTCTCGATTCGGAAAAGACTAGAGAAAAGGACAAAATATACTTTATTCAAAATGGATTAATTAAACAAGTTAATAGTAGCTACATCAATGTGCATGCTGAGATTGAAATATCATTATCGTCATTAACCGATGTTTGTGAATCCAGCGATTGCGTTCCGATAAAAAAAGAGGCTATATAGTTTTTGTTTTTATTTTGGAAGAGCTGATTAAGATTCAAAGAATGTCATTATGATGATAGGTGCTAATTCTTTTTATGTAATACATTGGTACATTATGACTAAATTTGTTTTCTTCATAATGCGTTCAAATTTTTTTTCAAATGTTATAGGTAGGTATTGTTATAAATGTAAGGAAACCTTTAAGCATCAAAACAAGAAAAATACAACACACAATACGAATAAAAGAGAAATAACACTTATCAATGGCAGATATATATATATATATATATATATATATATATAAAATTTTACAAGTGTAATTTTTAAATGATTTATAACAATATATTATTATTGTATAACATTTCACATCTTTTGTTAAACACATCTAATACAGTTAATGTTGCTTTATGAGGTGATTTAGCTAATAATGAAGGGCAAATAATTTCACATAAAGTATCAAATATTATCAACAACCGTGTTGTTTTACGTTTACTGCAATTGTGTGTTAGGGAAAAACTAGTTGTACAAATATAATAATGAACTTTTCTCCTTTCATCGTACAATTAAAATAAAAGTTATCAACTCAACCAATATTTTATTGCAAGCAATATAAATACCAAAATAATGAATAAAGCTAAACAACACCAGAATTATTCTTTAACGTCGTAAAATCCTTTAAGATAAAGAAAAAATCGACGGAACAAACCGACAATAATCCACTATCAATCGAATGAATATTACAATATTTCTTCTTTAGATTTATGCCCTAAATAAAGAGGTAATCTAACACACCAAATCAACAACAGTTTATTGACTAACTACAATAACCATCATCTAATAAAATAGATGGAACCCCAAAAATATTAAGCCAATAAAAAAGAGAAATACCTCACCAAACAATCAATGGTGAAATACAAGAGTTAAAGAAAAAAGCCCAAAAATTTGTGCCCAAATTTTCTTTACCAAGCAATCAATTTTTCCTCTTTTTTAATTTCTCCGTCTTTGTTCTCTCATGTACGTGTGTATATTTTTCTTTCCTGGAAACTCACCAAAACAGCCGCTGCCTTACATCTGTATATATTCCCAGAAAAGCTGTAGTCCAATAGAAAACCAATTTCAATCAATTTAGAATTCTTTGGACCATAAATTTCAAGCTTAGTCCTTAGGTTTTTAATTAGAATTTTACTTTGCTCCAAAACTATTTGATTTGCATGGACTTTATCCATTTAATTAAAATAAACAATTGAGTCGAATAATTAAAACCCAACAATTGCTACATTAACATTTTAACTATTAACAATTAAAAAAATAAGAATTTTCAAAATACTAAAAATTAGCAAAATTATTGCAAAATCACGTGCATTGCACGTGTTTCCAACTAGTATTTTAAAACAGTGCTTATAAATAAACAAGTTTATTCTACCTTTATTTAGATTAGGCACGATCCAAGGAAAGGGCAATGGGGAAACTATTGCACGTAGATGTAGGTTGCAGCACTTTCTATGTTTGAAATAGTTTCTTGTGGTAAAACCCATTTTTTAAATGGTTTCTTTTGGGTTCATATCTCAAGAGAATCTGAAAGAGAAAGCCTTAGAAGATTAGAGATTAATTTGAAATTACTTAAATTCCTTTTGTTAATGCTGCTTGTATTTGTTAAATGCTTTACAGATGTTGACTTGCATAAAGTTATTACACACTATCGCTTTCCGTGCAAGGGATTTGGAAAAGAAAAATTTCGATCGCCGATCTCACACTGCCAAGCCCACGCTTTTACATTCTTTAGAACAACGATTAAAATAAAAAAGGTGTCAACAAATACGAGTAATAATGTGCTCTAGATTTAGTTGTAGCCAAAGGAAAGTCGCTGTACAAAATGGTTAGCTATTTATTTGACAAACAATGAGTTGTTCTTTTGTTTTGTTTAAGGACCATCTCATTGGATAATACAAAATCATGCGAGATTAACAGCTAAGTGCCATGTTCAAGGAAATTGTTAATTAACAAAAACATGTGTACGAATTTGTTGCTTCTTATTAAGCTTTGCGGATAATGCACAACTAGGTAGATTAATGAAGTTGAGGAGATGGAAAACATGCACAAATTAGTTCTTGGAACATGGAAGATTAGATACAAGTTTCATTTCATTGCAGGCATCCTCCTCATAGCCTTTGTGATTACTGCTCTTTATCTGACTGGGGATAGTCGACTCTTCCTGGAACAACAGACGACGCCTAATGATTCTATTCTGCACTGTGATTTGTTTTCAGGCAAATGGGTTTATGATAACATATCTTACCCTTTGTACAAGGAGAAACAATGTTTTCTCGTGGAGGACGCCTTTGCGTGTGAGAAGTATGGTAGGAAGGACTTGAAATATCAGAAATGGCGATGGCAGCCTCATGATTGTGACCTTCCAAGGTTCTCACTTACCTCTCATTTACACACACACACACACACACACACACACACACACAGAGTGTTAAGAATTAATGATTGATTACAAAGTCTGCACTTGACAATTGATGGTTTTTCTGTTATATCAAGGTTCAATGCTACTGCATTGTTGGAGAAGTTAAGGGGGAAGAAGCTCGTGTTCGTAGGGGATTCCTTGAATCGAAACCAATTTGGGTCGATGCTGTGCCTAATTGAGCCATCAATCCCTCCATCATCATCTAAATCACTGATCTGGAAAGGCAACTCCATCATCTTTAATGCCACTGTACGTAAGACAATTTTCTCTGTTTCTTGAAATTCAGAACTAGGCTGTTAGTAATATTTATAATTTTTCACAGTTGACTTTCTGATAGTTATATCATTTACAATGATCATGATTTTCTTGTTAAATCCACGAAGGACTACAATGCCACGATCGAATTCTATTGGTCTCCTTTGTTGGTTGAATCTAATTGCGATGACATAGCGAACCATCGGGTACAAACTCGTATAATTAGAGTTAAGGCAATTGAAAAGCATGCTAGGCAATGGACAGATGCAGATATACTCGTGTTTGATTCCTTTATGTGGTGGTTGAAGCCAAAAATGACAATTCTGTGAGTATTCTAAGAAACCAAGAATGTGATGCAAATTCTTGTTTAGTTTTTCGTTTTCTTTCCCATAAACAGTAATTCTGATATTTAATTGTTGATCAGATGGGGATCATTTGGAAGCCCTGATGCAATCTACAAAGAAGTTAGAACGAGGTATCGTCGCTTTGAAATTGCTTTGAACACGTGGGCAGACTGGATGGAATTCCACATTAACAGAAATAGAACAAAGTTGTTCTTCATGAGCATCTCACCTTTTCACTCTGTGTATGTTAATTACTTGTCTTTGGTTACATAGAAAATTAGGCTTGCAGTATAGAAAATGGCAAAACTCTAGTCAAATAACATGATTATATGATTCATTAACACTGCAGAGCAGATTGGGGCATGAATATGGGTCGAAATTGCTACAATGAAACCGAACCAATTTTTGGCGAAGGTCATTGGGGAAGTGAAACTGATCGTGGAATGATGAAGGCAGTAGAATCAGCAATACACGAGCTCAAAACAAGAGGTTTAAAGATAGAGTACCTCAATATAACACACTTGTCAGATTACAGGAAAGATGCTCACCCGACTGTCTATAGGAGGTATTACGTGCCTCCAACTGAAGAACAATTAGCAAACCCTGAGAGCCGTTCAGATTGTGAGCATTGGTGTCTTCCAGGAGTGCCTGATGTTTGGAATGTTATCCTTTATTCCTACATTATGCGTTCATGATTGTTCTTATATTACAAGAGACAGAAATTCATCAAAATTCCTTTGAAGTCTTTTGTCTGATTCTTTCAAGTTGGTTATTTTAAAAGATTCAAAGATCCTAGATACTTTCATCTCAGCAAGCATTCAAGTGTTGAAAGGCTAAACAATCTTAAGAGAGTGTTCATGTACTTGTTATGCATTTGAATACTTGTTACGTATTTGAACAATCTTAAGAGAGTATTCGTATACTTGTTAGGTATTTGAACAATCTTGCGAAGAGGTAGGTAACAATTTTTTAGTACGTGTTTGATTGGAATCATGTTTTGGTAAATTTGTAAATGTTCATGTGTTAAGAGGCATTTCGTGAAGTCTATCCAAGATATGAAAGTAAATTCTTTTTCAAAATTTGTAAATGTTCAATGTGTTAAGAGGCATTTCGGGAACAATATTCTTTTAAGGAGACAATATGAAGTAGTTGGGTTCAGATTCTAGAATTTGTACTGTGATTTCATAGTTTATTTACTTGCTTTAATTTAAATGCATATTCCAACACGTCCTAACAACAGTTTGCATTACAGAGAACCTTAACAAGAAAGCCAATGGATGATTGCATTAATAGAATAATAGCGGATACCATTAGTTTTATATTCATTTAATATCCCTAAGCTTAGAGATTAATTTGAAATTACTCCATTTCCATGTGTTTTCTTATCTTTTTTATTTTATTAAATGCCTTACAGATGTTGACTTGCATAAGTTATTTGATACTGCTTCTTTCCCATTGCTATCAGAAAAAGAAGCCAAGCAAACCAAGGGAAACTACTAGTTGGCATGGATCCCTACCATTTTATTAAAATAAGAAAGACGTATACAAGTTTAACAAGGCGACGTAGACTTCACCTCCAATACAAAGGCAAAAATTGCAGAATATTTAAGATATGTAGACCAGACCCCCAATACTAGACAAAAGAAGGATAAATGCGTTCCAGATTTACTTGTAGCCGAAAGAAAATTGCAGCTCAAAATGGTTACTAATTAATTTGCCGTAGTTCATTCTAGTCGATATTTTAATGCTCTAATAAACAATGTCGTTCTTCTGTTTTTCAACAAAATGAGAGATTAACGGCTAAGAATCATGTTTAATCAAACCGTTATTGCACCCTTAAACAAAACTTGAAATATGCTTGTGTTCAAATTCCTTGCTCTTTGTTTATTAAACTTTGTTGATAATGCACAACCAGGTAATTGAATGAAGTTGAGCAAATGACAACCACACACATATTAGTTATTGGACCGCAGAAAATTAAATACAACTTTCCTTCCATTGCTTGCATCCTCCTGATAGCTTTTGTGATTGCTGATCTTACTGGAAATAGTAATCTAAACAATTGCACGTAGGTTGCACTTCCCATGTTTAAAATAGTTTCTTATGGAACAACTCGTTTTTCTATTGGTTTTTTTTGGGTTCGCATATCAGATATTATCGGAGAAAAAGTCAATAGAAGATTGAATTAATAGAATAAGACGAGTGGGTGCCATTAATTTATATTCTTTTTACTATGCATGTGGCCTTCTCTAATAGTTTAATACAAGCAAATGGAGGCAACCAAATAGTTGGCGAGGAATTTGGTACAGACTCTAAAGATTGATGAATTGTGTTTTTTTATTCATATTACATCTCTATAATTACAAGGTATATATAGAGTTTTCATGACATAAACCCTAGAATCAATCTAAGATTATAACCCCTTAATTATAGTATTGCAATCTTCTATAGTTAACTAAAATCATCCTAAAATAGGAAAGAATCAATGACATATTTCAACACTCTCCCTCAAGTTGGTGCATAGATGTCACACATGCTCAACTATTTGTCTAAGAACTTTAAGAACACTCGATTTGAGATTGCTTTGGTAAGAATGTCAGCCAACTGGTCATCTAATCGAATCTTAGGTAATTCCACAATCTTTCCATCCAATTTTTTCTCAATGAAAAATCTATCTACCTCGACATGCTTTGTACGATCATATTGAACTAGATTATGTGCGATGTCACATGCTGATTTATTGTCACAAAACAGTTGGATAAGTTGTTCAGATAGATAACCCAAATCTTGCAAGAGAAGTCTTAGCCATAATGCCTCACAAAGTACGTTTGCCAAACCCCTGAATTCAACTTCCGCACTTGAGCGAGCTACAACATTTTGTTTCTTACTTCTCCATGTCACAAGATTACCTCCTACAAAGGTACAGTAATCAGAAGTAGATCGCCTGTTACCCACATCACTAGCCCAATCAGCATCAGTATATGCTTCTATGCTTTGATAGTCTGCGTTTTTAGTGAATAATACTCCATTTCCTAGAGCAAACTTCAAATACCTCAAAATGCGAATAACTGCCTGCATATGTTGTTCTCCAGGATTATGCATAAACTGACTGACAATACTCAAAGCATAAGCCAGATCTGGTCTAGTATGAGACACGTGTGTCAATCTCCCTACAAGTCTTTGGTATCTTCCTTTGTCAACTGGTATTTTGTTGGATTCAACACATAGCTTTAGACTTTTTTCTCTTGGTGTATCAATTGGTTGACATGCTAACATACATGTCTCTTATAATAGATCTAAGACATATTTTCTTTGAGATTCCTTTATTAGATCGGGATACTTCAATCTCAAGAAAATATTTCAGGGGGCCTAGATCTTTCATTTCAAACTCTTTGGACAAGTAATTCTATAAGGCCTCCATTTCTTTAGGATCATTCTATATAACCATCATATCGTCCACATATACAATGAGTGCAGTGATCTTATCTTGCCCTTTTTTAGGAAAAGAGTATGATCTGAGTTGCTCTGATTGTAGCCGAAGGCTATCATAGATTTTGTGAACCTTCCAAACCAAGTTCTCAGAAATTGTTTCAGTCCATACAACGATTTCTTTAGCCTACACATCTTTTGGCTGTCTTTTGGGTATCATGCATCCTGGTGGAAGATCCATGTAGACTTCTTCAGATAATTCACCATGTAGAAAAGTATTTTTCACATCAAACTGTTGTAATGGCCAATCCAAGCTTGCAGCTAAAGACAGAAGGACACGAACTGTGTTGATTTTAGCTACAGGTGCAAATGTTTCTGTGTAATTAATCACATATGTTTGAGTATATCCCTTTGCTACCAATCTTGCTTTAAAGCGTTCAATTGTACCGTCAACATTGTACTTCACGGTGTAAATCCATCGACATCCAACTGGTTTCTTTCCTGGTGGAGGATCAACTAGTTCCCATGTTTCATTTTTTTCCAGAGATTTCATCTCCTCGTTCATAGCTACTTTTCACATAGGATCAGTTAAGGCTTCCTGCACACTGTTAGGAATAGATACATTAGATAATTGATTCACAAATGACATGTTTGTTTCTGACAAACATTGGTTAGATACATAATGGTTCATGGGATATTTTACTTTACTAGAAAGCTCGAGTTCATATGTGGCTTTAGGAATACCTCGGTATGACGTTGTAGTAATTGTCTTCTATGTGGCTCGTGAACATCTTCATGGCGATTATTAGTGTGATATGTCGACCGAGATAAAGCCATATTTTCAAGGAACTCGGTTTCGTCTTGAGTTGGAGATAGACCCACTTTTTCGGTTATTTGGTGTTCATCACTTACTTCTTCAGTTATTAGTGCTCATCACCACTTTGATCTAATGTCATACCACTTAAATCCACGTTGCCCACATCCTGGTGGTCATCTTCATCATAAACTAGAGTTTGAATTTCCTTCTAATACTCTCCATGAAATTCAGAATTGGAGAAATACATTGTATCTTCATGGAAAACAACATCCATCGTAACAAAACATCGACGTGTTGGAGGATGGTAACACCAATATCCTTTTTGATGAGTGGCATACCCAACGAAAACACATCGCAATGCTTGAGGAGTTAACTTTGTGTGTTGATGCTTGTGTAGGTGTACAAACACCACACACCCAAAAACACGATGAGCTAAATTCGAGACAACTAGGGCAACAATTGCGTCAGTAAGGGTTTGGAATGGTGTTTTGAAATTGATGGTGCTGGAGGGTACCCTATTGATTAAATAAGCTGCAGAATTTAGTGCTTCTCCCCAATAAGATAATGGCATATGGACTTCAATTAACAAAACACGGACAATTGCCAACAAGTGTCAATTTTTTCGCTTGGCCATCCCGTTTTGTTGGGGTGTGTTAGAACAAGTTGTGTGATGAGTCATTCCCTGTGTTTCCAAATAGTATTGAAATTCAATACTCTGATATTCTCCACCATTGTCACTGTGAAGAACTTGAATCTTTCTATTGTACTGAGTTTCAACCCTTTTATAAAACTTTTGAAATATCGAGTTCACTACACTTTTGGATTTCATCACGCAAAGCCATGTCATCCTGGTACAATCATCAATAAATGTTACAAACCAACGTGGCCCACCCAAAGTAGTGACCTTAGATGGACTCCAGACATCAGAATGAATAATCATAAAAGGAAGTGGACTTTTATTCAATCGTAATGAAAATGAAGCACGATGACTTTTCGCAAGTTCACAAATATCATACTAAAAACTAGAAACATCAACTTTTGTAAATAAACTAGGAAATAATTTTTTGAGATATCCAAAAGAAGCATGCCAAAAACGGCGATGCCATAACCATATTTCTTTCTTTTTTGTGTCTTCAAAACCACCAACGGCAGAGTTTGTCGTAGATTATTGATACTTTTTTATTCCAAGTCCAAGTAATACAGCTTCCCCCGCTTAATACCACAACCAATCGTCTTCCTGATTTTGATGTCCTTAAATATACAAAAATCAGGCCAAAAAATTACAACACAAAATAACTTAACCGTTATTTGAGAACCTGACAAAATGTTATAATCTAAACATGGAATCACTAAAACAGAATCTAAATTTAATGTATCGGTTAAAGTCAAAGATCCTTCCCCAATAACTTGGATCGAAGTTCCATTTACAGTAGAGACAAACTTTTGGGTGGAAGGATTAAGTGGTGAGAACTGTCTAGAATCATATATTATGTGATCTGTTGCGCTAGAATCAATTATTCATGTACTATTCAAAACAGTGTAGAAATACTTAAAACTTACCACCATTGTCGTGACTATTACCAATGTCGAGATCCGTGTCAAGAACTTCATCTTCCATTTTGTTTGAGCAAGCACTATCTGTGGAAGGATTTTGTTGATTTTCTTTCGCATGACTAGGATCCTACCATTACGGATATTCCACCGATCAAAACAATGACTTTTGATATGACTAGTCTTATTGCAATGAGTGCATTTGTAAGAAGACTTATCAATACCATTGGTCGGTCTGCCATTGTTAGGTCGGGCTCGATCTTGTTGACCACGATAAGGACGATTTTTCGAGCTACCATGGCACCAATTCGGATGCTTGAATTACCTTTCGTGGTGGTACTACGAACAGCTTCTCGGTGAACCAAAGAATAACACTTATCTAGGTTTGGCATTGAGTCTCTTTGCAAAATCTCTCGTCGGATTGAATCAAACTCTTTGTCTAATCCAGCGAGAAATATGTGTACTCTTAATCGTTCAATAGACTTGTGGTGGGCTTTGACATCATCTGGATCTTTCATAATCACCGTATAGTCCAACTCATGAAAAATTTCAATCAGCTCTCCATAATATACAGAGAGGATTCTTCCCTTTTGTATTGCAGAAAAAGCCTTCTGATTCAAAGTGAAGACTTGTAATTCATCACTTCCATCGTAGAATGCTTTGACAAGGCGTTCCAAATGTCGTAGGCAGTGGGTAAGCGTAGATAACGCCTCATAATTTTTGGAGACATAGACATTAAAAGCCACCGTTTGACTTTTTGATTTTTAACATACCATTTTTCATAGCCTTCATCAAATTCTGCAGGTGGCTTGGTCTGGCCACAAATGTATGTGATTTTATCCCGTTCAGCAATTTGCATTTCCATTAGTTGATACCATATGTCGTAATTTGATTCGGTGAGGGTAATTCTTGCATTAAAAACTCCTTCGGACTGAACTACAACCGGATTTTTTCCACTCATTTTTTTTCTTCAGATTCGAAAAGAAAAAAAAGGAAGATTTTGAGAATTTGGGTTTGGCTACGGCTTGAATTTGATTTAATATCTGGGTTTTGGTTATGGATATGGAGATGGGTATGGTTTAATTTTATGAATTTGGGTTGTGAAAATTTTGGAACGAACAAACCAAACTTGGCTCTGATACCATCTAAAGATTGATGAATTGTGTTTTTTCATTCATAATACATCTCTATAATTACAAGGTATATATAGGATTTTTATGACATAGACTCTAGAATCAATCTAAAATTATAATCCATTAATTACAGTATTGCAATCTTCTATAATTAACCGAAATCATCCTAAAATAAGAAAGAATCAATAACATATTTCAACACAGACTCCTACATGTTTATTAAAATAAGAAAGGAGTAAAAAGGGGGCCTAAACTAAAATTGAAGTAAAACCCGGATCTCCAATACATGGATAAAATGTAATAATAATGTGCTATAGATTTACTTGTAGCCAAAAGAAAATTGTGGCATTAATGTTCTAACAAACAATGAGTTGTTCTTTTGTTTTTTAAAGAAATTATTGCCTTACTGAATAATTCAAAATCATGTGAGATTAACAGCTAAGCACTGTGTTTAAGAAAATTGTTTATGCACCCCTAAACAAAAAGTTGAAATAATCACGTGTTCAAATTCTTTGCTCCGTGTCAATTAAACTTTCTGGATAATGCACAACAAGGTAGTTCCGTAGTTGAATGAAGTTGAGCAAATGACAAGAACAAACAAATTAGTTCTTGGAACATGGAAAATCATATACAACTTTCATTTCATTACATCCATCCTCATAGCATTTGTAGTTGCTGCTCTTTATCTAACAGGGGGAAATCGACTCTTCCTCGAACAGCACAGGAAGACTACTGATTCTATTCAGCGCTGTGATTTGTTTTCAGGCAAATGGATTTATGATAACATATCTTATCCTCTGTACAAGGAGAAACAATGTTCTTTCGTGGAGGACGTCTTTGCATGTGAGAAGTATGGTAGGAAGGACTTCCATTATCAGAAATGGCGATGGCAGCCTCATGATTGTGACCTTCCAGGTTAAATTCTTACCTCTCATTTACACATAAATACGCACATAGCATTAAGCATTAATGAACCTAGTAGTTTTGGTGATTAAATTGATGTTTTTCTCATTATGGCAAGGTTCAATGCTACTGCATTGATGGAGAAGTTAAGGGGAAGAAGCTTGTGTTTGTAGGGATTCCTTGAATCGAAACCAATTTGGGTCAATGCACGTGCCTAATTGAGCCGTCCATCCATCCATCATCATCTAAATCACCGATCCGGAAAGGCAACTCCATCACGCTTAATGCCATCATCGTAAAACAATTTTCTCTGTTTCTTGAAATTCGTAACCATTCGGTGACATGAGTCCATCAGTACAACATGTGGCATGAGTCTCGTGCCGTACAACATGTGGCCGATGGTTGTAACGAGCTTTACAACTTGCCACCATGGTTATGCATGAAGCCCGAATACCTCATGCTTACTCTGTTGATACCTGGTCCTAAAGCACCGGTAAGGACATTGATGTATTTTTACGACCATTAGTGGACGAGTTGAAGGAGTTGTGGGCCGATGGAATTGACACGGGAGACGGTGGAACCAACAACAAGTCGGTATTCAGACTGCGTGCAGCTTTGTTGTGGACTGTTAACGATTTTCCAGTGAGAAGTAGTTTGTCGGGTTGGAGTGGTCAGGGGTACAAGGCATGTTCGACGTGCAACGAGGATACTCCTACAGTCCGTGTGATAGGTAAGACAGCTTATGTGGGTCACCGTCAGTTTACGCCACCCAAGCATCATTTTTAGAGCAATTTAGACTTCAATGGAAGATGATATGGCGACCACCACCGTGTCGGTTAACGCCTCTGCACATTTTAGCACAATTAAGCCGTGTCAGATATAGAAGTCCAGGAAAGCACCCAAATTACGGTGGTGCTACAATTCGGAGAAGTGATGACGAGCTAAATTGGAGAAAAAAGAGCATTTTCTATGAGTTGCCGTATTGGACTTCTATAGAGCTCAAACATAATATCGATGTCATGTACGTAGAGAAGAATGTTTGTGATAGATTGCTCGGCACAATTATGGACGATCCATTCAAATCAAAAGACACAGTCAATGCGATGTGCGATATGATGCAATTAGGGATCAAAAGGGAGTTGCACTTGTATCAGAACGAGAATAGGTGGATGAAGCATGCCGCATGTCTTCAAATCGTAAGAAGTTTTGTAAATTTATCCAATCGGTTGAGTTTCCAAATGGCTTCGCTTCTAATCTTCGGAAGAATATTGCTCCAAATGACAGCTGTATTATCGAGTTGAAGTCACATGATTGCCATATTATCATGCAACGGTTATTACCAGTCAGATGTCGGGCGTTCTTGAATAAAACAATTTCCACGGTAATTATTGAATTGTGCACGTTCTTCAGAAAGCTTTGTGCAAGAACTCTAAAAGTTAGCGACATGATAGCTTCACACGATCACCTTGTACTCATTCTCTGTAAGTTGGAACGGATATTTCCGCCAGCCTTCTTCGATATCATAATTCACCTCGTAATGCATTTACCAGAAGAGGTCATCCTTGGAGGTCCGGTGCACATGAGATGGATGTATCCATTCGAGTGATACCTAAAGAAATTGAAGGGCTACGTTAGAAATCGAGCTTGGCCCGAGAGATCAATAGCTGAAGAGTATGTTGTGGACGAGGCATTGACTTTTGTTCAAGGTACTTGAGGACATAGGGACAATGTTCGACCGACCGCATGTAAACGAAGATGCTACTTGTTCCACGATACACAACTTTCTCGTTTTCACCAGATGTCACCCACTTGGAAAGCAAATACCAACAACGCGCTCCTACTCAAGTTTGAAATCAAGCGATTTTTACGTCCCCGAACAAATCTGTTATGAAGTTGAGCTATTCTTGCGATGAAGACGGGCGTTAATTCCTCGATTATTTTTCCTTTATCTCGAATTAACTTTATATTTGAAACGAACTAATGAACTTTGATCTTCCATACTTTGTTCAGAGAACACATAGGCGGAACTCATCGAACAATGGTCATCCAAACATCGAACTAGTGCACAAAAGAGAATTTCACTCTTGGTTCTACAGAAAGGTAAACGAACATCAACTGAATAAAATTGCAAGTTTTCAATATAATTGCTTTCAATAACTGAGAATAATTCTCGTCATGCAGCTATATGCAATGCACCAAAGCCATAACCATCAAGTTTCTCATGAGTTATTTGTGTTGGCCAGTGGATGTTACTATCAGGTTATGTCATACACGGCTTGTGTTATCAAAGGAGTTCGGTTCTTGACATATGATCATGATATTCGAAGAAAAACTCTGAACAGTGGTGTGTCCGTCCCTGTGAGGGGAGGGGAGATTTACTACGAACAATTGCAAGATATACTGGAGCTACAATATAGACCGAAACTTTCAGTTTATCTATTCCGATGTAAGTGGTTTAGGTGTGATGGGAGACGGATGGTAACGAGAATACGTTACCGATGTTGACATCAATCACGGGGCGTTCAAAGATGATCGATTCATACTTATGCAGCCAAGCACAACAAATGTTCTACATTGAAGATCCATCTCGTGGTCCGAATCAAGAGTAATATAAATTGTCCATCACAGAGCACGTGGGACACGATGGGAGCTAACATCACGAGATTGACCCGCTCCACAATAACTACTCTTTCGGTTTATCTTTAGTCGTTGATCTTGGCAACATAGAGCATGTATCCTTGCACCGGGATGATGATGAAGTTGATGAGATAGAAACATCGGTTATTAGGAAAGCTTCACGACATCTGCAGGAGAAACTTCGCTTATAAACGACGATGATGTGGAAGACGATACAAATCACGAATCACGAGGATGACGAAACATCGAGTGAAATCAATGAGAACGTCAGTGACGATGATGAGGATCAATCGTATCATGATAGTGAATCAGATTGAAATGTTATTGTGTGTCACTTAATTTTATGAAATAATTTTATAAAAACGCATGTTCAAATTGTTGTTACTGTTTTCTGCTTGAATGTTTGTCATTCGTACTATCGTTGCTATTGGTCATAATGTAGGACAAAAAGTTCTGCAATTGTACAAAAACATGCTCCTGGAGACCATTATATCTAACATCGTAAAACTTGAAGGACTTATGTTGTAAATAAAATTGGATGAAATTGAACTAAAAGAAAAATTATGAGGACCCAAATGAAAAATGTTTAAAGTTGAATGACCTAACTGCAAAAATATTTAAAGTTGAATGACCTAACTGCAAAAGTGTTTAAAGTTGAATGACCCAAATAAATATTAAATATTACAATTTAAAAATTAATTATTAAATATGAAAAATTATTATTGAGAATTTTAAATATCAATAATATTAAATAATAAAAATTATTGATAATATTAAATATTAAAAATTATTTCAATTTAAAAATTCCCTTCAAATGAGATATTACCATTCAGTCATATGTATAGTATCGTCAATAGCGGCGACATATGTCGTCGCTATTGCCCTTAAAATTGGGCGCCACGTTTTAGGCGCGTTTTCTTAAAAGCTGAAAAAAATTTCGTCAGCTTGTTGATCAATAGTGACGACACATGTCGTCACTATTGTCATAAAAATTAGGCGCCACGCTTTTAGGCGGGTGTTCTTAAAAGTCAAAAAAATCGCCGCTTTAGTGCTCAATAGCGGCGACAATGTTATTGCTATAGAGTCAGACCTTTTAATTCACGCAGAACCTTCTTCTTTTCCATTTTGCCTGTGCTTGTTCTCCTTCTAGTGCCTTCGCCGACCGTCCGTTGTAACCTCGTAAATCTCTCTCTCTCTCTCTCTCTCTCTCACACACACACACACACAACACACAATGTTGAATTCCTTGACTCTCTTTTGAACTTTGATTTCGGTTGAACTACAATTTTGGTTGAACTTTTATTTCGGTTCAACATTGATTTTTGTGCTTGTTTTTGTGAATGTTTCTTGTGCTTGTGAACAATTTGATTTTTGTGCCTGAATTTTTTTTTTCGATTGAAATTTGATTGCGGTTGAACTGATTTGGGATAATTGCATATTTTGTTTGAATTTGTTGGCTGTCTGTTTTTGAGGTTTACTTTGAAGGTTGATAATTAAATGATTATTTCATTTTAGGTTAGATGATGGTCAAATGAAGGTTGTTTTTTAGGGATGAATGTTGGACGAAGGTTGAATATTAGGTTGAATTTTAGGGGCATAGTTGACATTCTTTTATTCAAATTTTGACATAAATTCAAAGTTTAGGGACTTATTTTACATAAAATAAGTTTAGGGACCAATTCATCAATCAAATTAAACTTATTCAATTTTTGACAAAAATTCATAGTTTAGGGACTTATTTTACATAAAATAAGTTTAGGGACCAATTCATCGATCAAATTAAACTTCTTCAAATTTTCACATACATTCAAAGTTTAGGGACTTCTTTGCCAAAGAATAAGTTTAGGGACCAAAGTGAAAGAAAATATAATAACTTCAATTTTTTCCCATAAATCTAAAGTTTAGGGACTTATTTGCAATAAAATAAGTTTAGGGACCAATTTGAAATAAAATATAATAACTTCAAATTTTTCCCATCAATTCAAAGTTTAGGGACTTATTTACAATAAAATAAGTTTAGGGACCAATTTGAAATACAATATAATAAATTCAAAATTTCCCATTAATTTAAAGTTTAGGGACTTATTTGCAATAAAATTAGTTTAGGGACCAATTTGAAATAAAATATAATAACTTCAAATTTTTGCCATAAATTCAAAGTTTAGGGACTTCTTTGCAATAAAATAAGTTTAGGGACCAATTTGAAATACAATATAATAAATTTAAAATTTTCTATAAATTCAAAGTTTAGGGACTTATTTGCAATAACATAAGTTTAGGGACCAATTTGAAATAAAATATAATAAATTCAAAATTTTGCCATAAATTCAAAGTTTAGGGACTTATTTGCAATAAAATAAGTTTAGGGACCAATTTGAAATAAAATATAATAACTTCAAATTTTTTCCATAAATTCAAAATTTAGGGACTTCTTTGCAATAAAATAAGTGTAGGGACCAAAGTGAAATAAAATATAATACATTCAAATTTTCTCATAAATTTAAAATTTAGGGACTTATTTGCAATAAAATAAGTTTAGGGACCAATTTGAAATAAAATATAATAACTTCAAATTTTTTCCATAAATTCAAAGTTCAGGGACTTCTTTGCAATAAAATAAGTTTAGGGACCAAAGTGAAATAAAATATAATACATTCAAATTTTCCCATAAATTTAAAGTTTTGGGACTTATTTGCAATAAAATATGTTTAGGGACCAATTTGAAATAAAATATAATAACTTCAAATTTTTCTCTAAAAATTCAAAGTTTAGGGACTTCTTTGCAATAAAATAAGTTTAGGGACCAAAGTGAAATAAAATATAATACATTCAAATTTTCCTATAAATTTAAAGTTTATGGACTTATTTGCAATAAAATAAGTTTATGGACCAATTTGAAATAAAATATAATAACTTCAAATTTTTTCCATAAATTCAAAGTTTAGGGACTTATTTGCAATAAAATAAGTTTAGGGACCAATTGGAAATAAAATATAATACATTCAAATTTTCACATACATTCAAAGTTAGTATGGCTGACGTGATGTTCGCAATTATGTTATGTGTTAGTATGACTGACGTGATGTCGCACGGAGGTGATGGTGCAGGAGATCCTCCACAGCAGCCATCTCACCGACTCCCTTCGGCCTGCGAGTCTGGTAAGACTTTTCGTTCAAATTGTAATTATTTATTATTTTATACATATCGTTAAAAATCGTATGATCAATACAATTTCTAATTTTTTCATTTTCAGCACCCCCGCAAAAGCGACAAGGTATCTCTCGAGGCATCAACCTTGAGATAGTTTGGCAGGCTAACGAGAAGATACCACTTCCTATCGCGTTCGACATTGTCGAAGGCACAATGCAGCCGATCGTGAATAACGCGAAGTACTTCCCGCACTTGGTTGGGAACCAAGTGAGATTCACCGTGCCCCCGTGCTACCCTTCATGGACAGAGGTTCCAGAGGAGCAGCGAGCACGGTTACATAGCATTATCGATGTATGAACTTAAATTAGTTTTGTTATTAGTACACTTAATAAATACTTGTTTCACGACTTCTACATTAACGTAATTTTTTTCACTCTTGCAGAGCTACTTCGATCTGCAGGGCGATCGGTCGCCCGACGAGTACTAGTATGTGCCGCAGTAGATCGTCTGGCGGTCGATCGTTATCGCGGTTACAAACTCAAGGCGCATAATCACTTAAAAGCGCATGGACCGAGCCGACCATACGGCGAGATGTCCGCCGAGGACTGGTAGAAGTGCATTGACTTCTTCACCAGTCCTACTTTCGTGGTACGTATTGTTTATATATTTTTTACGATATTTTATATATTTTTTAATTAATGCATTTTTGCTAATCAATTACATGTTATACCTTCAGAACGGTCCTCCAAAAATAAGGTCAATCGGGGGTAAGGCTAAATACCCGAACGCGGGGGTCGAAGAGCTTCTCGCCAGCGTTACGATCGTGTACAACATATAAATTTTCAATATCATTATACATATCTTCACTACATTATGTAAAAATGTCTACTAACTACATTTCACGTTTAAATTGTCGAAGCGGGACCCGAGACCCGTAAGTGGCCGAGGATTATTGATTCGTTCCTGACCTTTCACACCTTCCGGATGGCAATTGGGTGAACTCAGCAGCGGTGGTGACTATGTAAGAATTTTTAAATTATGTTAATATAATTTTATTTGACATGCATGATATTATTATTTTTATTATTTTTTCACACGAACATGATAAACTTGTTGAGTTGAGAGAGACTCAACATACACAAGTCGCCTCGATAGCTCGTCGTTGAGACGAGCGTGCTATTGCAAAGGAGGTTCTCGGAGAATCCACGAGGTCACGTCCGTGGGGTTGGCCGGGTTCCGAAGGGCACCTCTGTGGCGACCTCAAAATTCTAAACCTTTTTTTTTTTTATTACGCTCAAGAAGGTAATGGTACCTATATTTGGGGGTATTAGTACCCTTTTACACAGAAAGCAGTTCAGCTCTCTGGTTTGATTAAATACTGATTTGAAACATGTTTTCTTTATTTTCTTTTGAGGAAAGTAGTTAGAAACTAATCTTAGACAGTATTTGAAGATCACCCTTTCTCATTTTGCTTCGGATTTGCTTTATTCTTTGTTCAGTAAAAACATGTATACTTGATGAAATAAAGAACCATAAGGTAGAGTATGACAACTTAAATATAGCGGAAGTTTAAAACATATAAATCCAGTCTTTTAGTTCATTTCACCTTCAATGGCATAAGTTAACACAAAATATAGGCCCAAGTAAAAGAAGTACCTCACATACATTTTTGTTTCAAAACGGTTCATGACAAATCATTACGTCTCATGAACACTCCAAAAGCTTGAGCCCATTAGCAAATACTACTACATACTTTAAGAAAGAGGTGATATGATAAAGACGAGGTTAATCAAATTGTTTCACTTCATAACAACGAGTAATAAGATACTCCATAGTCCAAAAATCATATACGTCCACGCAAAGGTAGGTGGTTTCATGCTTTTTGCAATCCGGGTTGAAGAGGATTGGAGGACCATATCTCAATCTTTGTGATCAAATGGTATTCATGCTCATCGAAGGCCACTTCCACCCGTTTCCGCCTGACTTCATACATGTCTCGATCCATTTCCTACAAGAGTCATAAAATGACTATGAATGGTGACATTCAATGAGTAAAATATGGTGCGTGTGTGATATTGCACATAATATATCTTTTATCTTTCTTAAGGCCCTTTCCACAAGCAATATTTGTACACCGAGCGCTCAAACTGAAAATTCTTGGTGCATAAGCACAATGGCCAAACTTCTTGGGACACTAATCGTCCTTCCATGGGGCTACTTTTTCCCTTGGCCATAGTTGATCAACTCATGAAAGCTACTGTTACTCTTGGCCATCTGGTTGAATTTTTAAGTCCGCACGTGGGTCAATCTAACCCTTAGCCAACGTTGAATCAACTCCTGATTTGGGACTCTTATCGTCCCCATGATGGGATGTAATTGTCCCCTGATTGGTGTACAAATATGCTAGGGAAAACTGATTGTGTCATCACATAACTTGTCTTTATTTGCTTATGAACTTTTTTTTTCTCAAGTAGAGCATAAATGAAGTACATAAATTTTCTCATTCTCATTCTTCCTCATTGTTGCATACATAGCAAAGAGGCTCAACATGTTCATAAAATCTCATGGATCTCATTGATAAAAATTATTTGGAGCACATAAGAGCACATATAACTTATGCCACATGTAGATGTACATTCTTATCATTTTTACACATAAGGTAAATAATATGAGCCATTCACAACTTGTCATATCTTTCTTCAAATCAATCTCATTGGCATGTCTCATTTTAGAGCATATAAATTTATGAGATATGTATACTTATCATCTTGCATAAAAAGCATATAACGTAATTTACTCACAACTTGTTGTTATCCTTGATCCACCTGAAAAGGAAAGGTTCTAAACATCATGATCTTATGTTAAATGTTATTTAAAATCTGAAAATGAGGGG
Source organism: Forsythia suspensa (assembly GCA_023638005.1). Classification (NCBI taxonomy): domain Eukaryota; kingdom Viridiplantae; phylum Streptophyta; class Magnoliopsida; order Lamiales; family Oleaceae; genus Forsythia; species Forsythia suspensa. The sequence continues at coordinate 36,978,933 of CM042666.1, forward strand.
TATTAGGACCGCGTAGAAACTGGCTTCAGGTATTTCTGGTGCAGAGATTTTAAGGTATCGATACCCTATCGTAGAATGTGATATAGGGTATTAATACCTTTCGGGGCAGAGATCTGATGAAAGTATTTTATTTAAAAACTAAGTTCTTGGCCCAAGGAATCTAACTTTCTACACCATAAAATCTGAGTTTCTTGGTCCCTCTAAGCTACTGCCCAAAATGGGGCTTTAGTACTTGGGTTGGAGATTCATCTATTGAATTAGAGAACCTTCTCCCCTAGCCTTCTTATTACCCAAACCACTCACCTCTTTTCTCTGATTTTTCTCTCTTATTTGAGAGTTCTTCCCTTCTTGTTTATTACCAGAAAAACGTGGGGGAGTTGTGGGAAAGCTATGGGGGTTAGAGAGGAGGAAAGGGGCAAGGGTAGGTTGAAATGGAGGGGGTATTTATAGGAGAAAAAGTATCTCTTCTAATGATTGCATTCATCCCCATGGTGACACATGTAAAGTTGTGGAGATTTGCTGAAGATAACACCAGCTGGGACTTCATAAATTCGTTTCCCCAACTACCCACATTTAAGAAGATACTAGGGATAGTTTATAGGGTAATTAATGCTAAATTTCTAATTTAGGCAGATTTCTGGACCTGTATTTGGGCCGAGTTTTGAAAGTCGAAACGTGCTCATCTTTCAACATTCCTTACACCATTTCGAAGATCTCACGGAGATCTTCACAACGAACTTTGAATCGTAGAAAACAGACCAACATAGAGGTTACAACATCATTCTAAAGATGGCTGCCCGAAAACGGTTTTGCTGAAATTTTGGCTGATTCCCAGATTTCTAACATCAATGGACGTTTTTGACATAATTTTTCGGACTGTTTTCATAGTCAAAAGTATGCATATTTGGTACCATTTTGAAGGCCTCGATGAGTACTTCGCAACAATGTAAGAGTCGTAGAATTTTAACCAATACTTTATTCACAAGAGCGCACCAAAGATGGTTATTTGACTTTAATCAAAAAGGCTCAAGACTTGTTTTCTTTCTTTTTGGGTCTTTACCCAACTTTTTCACTTTTATCCAAACAAGCCTTAATAAAAGTCAATAACTCTTTGATAAGTTCAACTTAGCCCTTATAAAACAATAAATCCGATTTTTCACCCTTATTAATATTCGAATCTAATTTAAATCCTAAGTGTTACGACTTTCGAAATACTTATTGGGGTAACTCAACCAAAATTTCTTGCTTCATTCTCGTTTTCTTATCTAAATTGAAAATACGAAATTTTCGGGTCGTTACAACCTCTCCCTCACTAGATTCAACTGCTGCATCGTTTGCCCCACAAGGAACTTCCCACCAATCCTCTGGAGACCCCCAGAATAACGATCTTCGATTTGCCATGTACGAGGATCAGCTACGCCAAATGCAGCGTGAAATTGAGTTTCTGAAAAATAAAATACTAGTTGTGCCTGCGGAGGAGGAGGAGGAGGAGGAGAACGAGGACGAGGACGACGGTTTGAAGGGTCCGTAGATGTTTAGAATTTTTTATATATTATTTATATTATTTGGAAATTAAAAAAAAATTTAAAAAATTCAAAACATTTATAGCAGCAACATTGTCGTCGCTTTAGTAAATTAAAACAATTAGTAATAGCGACGACTTTGTCATCTCTATATGAGCAGTACGTATGGCGACGAGCTAATAGCGACGATTTTCACGTCGCTATTATTTTGTATAACAACGATGACTTTGGCGACGACTTTGTCGTCCCTTTATATCTGTTTTCAAGATATAGACACGACAATGTTGCGACGACATTGTCGTCGCTATAGATTCAAATATATATAACGACGACCTAAGTCATCGCTATATATCTAGAGACACTAACATGTTGCGGCGACATTTAGCAACGACTTTGTCGTCTCTAAAAAGTTAAAGAGACGACTTATGAGGATTCAGCGACGACAAATGTCGCCGCTATTGACCTCATTTCTTGTAGTGTTGTTCATTCGCTCTGCTCGAGTAGCACTCTTGATAGAACAAGAAAGGGTTTATTGCTCTTTTATTTTCTTTTTAATTACTACTACTTTATTTTTTAGTAATATTGTACTTACATAGACTTTTATTTGTTACATTACCGAAAAAGAAAGAAAAAGGTTATTTTTCTTAGGGGTTAATTGATAATTACACAATTCGAACAATTTTGAATTCACCTCAAACAAAAAATGGATCAAATCATTGATTCAAAAACCATTCCATCGTTTTTGGATCTAAAAGAATGAGGTTTTTTTTCTTGGTCAATAGGTTGGTTGGCAAGAATCGTGGCTTAATTTGGATTGAAAATTGATTTCTATAGCTTTCAGCAGGCTTTTTACTAAACAAAGCCTGTAAGCCCGAGTCCTTCACTCTTGGAATGGACTGGCCAGACTTTCAAAGAGGCATTGGAAGTGCTAGAGCCCGTGCCCTACGAGTTACAGGGGGTTGGCGGACAGAGTCAAAGGGGACCGACTAGTATGAATGGTGAGAAACTAGACCATTCGTTAGGAGAGAAAAAAACAAGACCTACTCCCGCGCGCCACGCTATGCGTCTCGGGCCCATCAAAATACATTTGCCATGGAGTTGTGGTCAGACACGTGACCTCTCCATTATCCTGATCGGGCAACTTCTTGCCTAAGTCCAGCGGATGATTTATCAAAAATTCGGCCCCCTTTCACATTTCATTTATGTCGTAATTGAATAACGAATTAAGAAAATCTAAATAAAAAGAAGGCGGAATCAATGAAATTTTGCTTGGTCTTCACTGGGAACTTGAGTAAGGAGTAGATCTCTTTTTGTTTTGGGGTTTTCTAGAATTTGCAAGCGAGAACTCCTTTCTTTATTTGGTGTACCTACTTGAGCCGGATGAAAGGAAAGTTTCACGTCCGATTTTGAACATGGGATGGTAAAATATTAACCACCATAATTGAACTATATAATACAATCTCATTAACGTACAAATATTTTATAATAATTTACCCTCTCATATTCAAAATTCCAAAAACCATTCCCCTCCCACTAATATTAAACTATATAACACAATATCTTAGTTTGACAAGAGATTCAAATCTCATCCGCCATATTTGGAAGCATCAAGAACTCCACCGCCGACGGATCTTCGTTTCGATAACCTTGATTTATGTTCTTTCTTCCCCTCATTGTGTATGTATGTGTGGAAGGTCATATCTCTATTTATCAAAAAAAAATTGCGTCAACCTTCATACATTTTATTTTTGAATTTTCTTTTGCTTTCTAATGCCCTTGTACTTATTTCATGATTTATTTTTGTGGTTAGGGTTTTGAATTTTTTTTTTTTTTGAATTATTAGTGTTTATTTATTTATTTTGGCATGTAAATGATATGAATATGGGCAAATCGAAATTTTCTTTTTGGGGTCAGGTTCATTAGAGTAATTAATAGATGCTATGTTTTTGATGAAATGATGCATAATACTTTTGAAACAACTTCCAAGACGTTTTATCGCTTTTAAGAAAAATAGGTGAAATAAGTTTGTAAATGTGAACTTCAATTTTTGTCAATATTTATAACTATGTTGAATTTGAAATTTTGAAATCTAAATGAAATATTATATCATCCACTAATTAGAATGCAGAAAATTGCACTTGTAGTGTAAGTCTATATCTTACAAGCAAGACTAGAAAACTCAACCATAGAAAATTTTTAAATATATAAAATTTGAGCTGATATATGTTTCTTATTTGATAAATAAAATAGATAACAGAAATTTAAAGCCTTGAAAAATAAATACAAAATACAAAATCAGACTTCTAAACAATGATCAATAAGCTGCATGCTTCTTGAATAGTACTCCCTACTTCTATAGCATCCAATAGCAACAAGATAGAGTCCTCCCCTAACTAGCTATTATGTCTTGCATTTATTTTTGAATTTATGAAACCTATTTTTTGTAAGAGATTGAGCTGAACAAAGCTTCTATTTATTTGTATTTATCTTATTTGTAGGTATCATGTTGGTAGAAGAAAAATATCATATTTTTATAAAAGATCTTGAGTTATATCAAAAGGCCGAATGGACTTTAAAGTGCGAGTGATGACGAAACAAATTGTTGAATTATATAAAAATTGTAGTGGACCACTAAATATTATGAAGCTCATTTTGATGGATGGAGAAGTTAGTATTATTATTGACATATGTATCGTTTTTATGTTGTCTTGACATATAAACTTAAATTATTAGTCCGTGTTAATTTCAAATTATAAATTATTTCATTATACTTCAATAATAATTTTTTTTGCAAGGAACTAAAGTACAATCATTATTGTATAATGAAACTATTTCTCGACTTGAGAAAACTAGAGAAAAGGACAAAATATACTTTATTCAAAATGGATTAATTAAACAAGTTAATAGTAGCTACATCAATGTGCATGCTGAGATTGAAATATTATTATCGTCATTAACCGATGTTTGTGAATCCAGCGATTGCATTCCGATAAAAAAAGAGGCTATATAGTTTTTGTTTTTATTTTGGAAGAGCTGATTAAGATTCAAAGAATGTCATTATGATGATAGATGCTAATTCTTTTTATGTAATACATTGGTACATTATGACTAAATTTGTCTTCTTCATAATGCGTTCAATTTTTTTTCCAAATGTTATAGATAGGTATTGTTATAAATGTAAGGAAACTTTTAAGCATCAAAACAGGAAAAATACAAACACACAATATCTAATAAAAGAGAAATAACACTTATCAATGGCGGATATATATATATATATATATATATATATATATATATATATATATATATCGCCATTGATAAGTGAGAGAAAGATCTGGACCCGATTCGGGGTCCAGGTCATTCCCGATTTTGACACACAGTCATTTTGAAAAATAATGGCCCTCTCTTCCTGCCCAAAGTCCATCCCCTCTGCAAAACAGCACCCCACCCCACACCACCAACCCCACCCCATTTACTTTTACCCCCACCCTATTTTAACCCACACACTCCCACAAGCCATTTATTTTTTTTTTTCAATCTCTCACTTATTTATACCACCAAATTTACATTCACATTATTAATATAATTAAATTTATTAAATTAAAAATAAATATTTTATTATTATTATATTCATTGTATTTGTTTTTTAAAAAAATAATATATAATAATATTTATTAAGTTAATTATTACTTATATCATATAATAAATAATATCACCACGTTAATTTTATTATTTGTTCCTCAATTGACTATTAGTGTCATTCTCCACGTTAATCATGAATTCGAATCATCCAATGAGACGTACACTTTTTACAATTAATATGTACGTGAAGCGGGGTTTAGTATCTTGAATAGAAAATAGTTAAAAAAAAAAAAAAAAGAGACCAATGAGTGCAATGCTAGATTATCGGTGGTAAAATAACAACTGTGGACATGTACGTTATTATGCACGCTTCATTTATTTTTATTTTTATGTAAAATTTAATTTGTTACTTAAATATAAACTAATTAATTAGTCTCACTTTAATCTTAATAATAAAATTAACGTGGTGATATTATTTATTATATGATATAAGTAATAATTAACTTAATAAATATTATTATATATTTTTTTAAAAAAACAAATACAATGAATATAATAATAATAAAATATTTATTTTAATTTAATAAATTTAATTATATTAATAATGTGAATGTAAATTTGGTGGTATAAATAAGTGAGAGATTGAAAAAAAAAAATGGATTGTGGGAGTGTGTGGTTAAAAATAGGGGTGGGGTAAAAGTAAATGGGGTGGGGTTGGTGGTGTGGGTGGGATGCTGTTTTGCGGTGGGGATGGACTTTGGGCAGGAAGAAAGGGCCATTATTTTTCAAATGACTGTGTGTCAAAATCGAAAATGACCTGGACCCCGAATCGGGGTCCAGATCTTCCTCTATATATATATATATATATATATATATATATATATAATTTACAAGTGTAATTTTTAAATGATTTATAACAATATATTATTATTGTATAACATTTCACATCTTTTGTTAAACACATCTAATACAGCTAATGTTGCTTTATGAGGTGATTTAGCTAATAATGAAGGGCAAATAATTTCAGATAAAGTATCAAATATTATCAACAACCGTGTTGTTTTACGTTTATTGCAATTGCTAGTTAGGGAAAACTAGTTGTACAAATATAACATTGTACTTTTCTCTTTTCATCGTGCAATTAAAATAAAAGTTATCAACTCAACCAATATTTTATTGCAAGCAATATAAATACCAAAATAATGAATAAAGCTAAACAACACCAGAATTATTCTTTAACGTCGTAAAATCCTTTAAGATAAAGGAAAAATCGACGGGACAAATCGACGATAATCCACTATTAATCGAATGAATATTACAATATTTCTTCTCTAGATTTATGCCCTAAATAAAGAGGTAATCCAACACACCAGATCAACAATACTTTATTGACTAACTACAATAACCATCATCTAATAAAATAAATGGAACCCCAAAAATATTAAGCCAATAAAAAAGAGAAATACCTCACCAAATAATCAATAGTGGAATACAAGAGTTGAAAAAGAAAGCCCAAAAATTTGTGCCCAAATTTTCTTCACCAAGCAATCATTTTTTCCTCTTTTTTAATTTCTCCCGTCTTTGTTCTCTCATGTACGTGGGTATATTTTTCTTTCCTGGAAACTCACCAAAACAGCCGCTGCCTTACATCTGTATATATTCCCAGAAAAGCTGTAGTCCAATAGAAAACCAATTTCAATCAATTTAGAATTTTTTGGACCATAAATTGCAAGTTTAGTCCTTAGGTTTTTAATTAAAATTTTACTTTGATCCAAAACTATTTAATTTTCATGGCCTTTACCCATTTAATTAAAATAAACAATTGAGTCGAATAATTAAAACCCAACAATTGCTACATTAACATTTTAACTATTAACAATTAAAAAATAAGAATTTTCAAAATACTAAAAATTAGCAAAATTATTGCAAAATCACGTGCATTGCACGTGTTTCTAACTAGTATTTTAAAACAGTGCTTATAAAGAAACAAGTTTATTCTACCTTTATTTAGATTAGGCACGATCCAAGGAAAGGGGAACGGGGAAACTATTGCATGTAGATGTAGGTTGCAGCACTTTCTATGTTTGAAATAGTTTCTTATGGTAAAACCCATTTTTTAAATGGTTTCTTTTGGGTTCATATCTCAAGAGAATCTGAAAGAGAGAGCCTTAGAAGATTAGAGATTAATTTGTTATTACTCAAATTCCTTTTGTTAATGCTGCTTGTATTTGTTAAATGCTTTACAGATGTTGACTTGCAGAAAGTTATTACACACTATCGTTTTCCGTGCAAGGGATTTGGCATCGACTAGGCACGAAAAACTTAATGCTCGGCCTTCACACCTAGCCACACTTTACGCTGTTTAGAACATTGATTAAAATAAAAAAGGTGTCAACAAATACGAGTAATAATGTGCTCTAGATTTAGTTGTAGCCAAAAGAAAGTCGCAGTACAAAATGGTTAGCTATTTATTTGACAAACAATGAGTTGTTCTTTTGTTTTGTTTAAGGACCATCTCATTGGATAATTCAAAATCATGCGAGATTAACAGCTAAGTGCCATGTTTAAGGAAATTGTTAATTAACAAAAAAACAAGTGTACGAATTTGTTGCTTCTTATTAAGCTTTGCGGATAATGCACAACAAGGTAGGTTAATGAAGTTGAGGAGATGGCAAACATGCACAAATTAGTTCTTGGAACATGGAAGATTAGATACAAGTTTCATTTCATTGCAGGCATCCTCCTCATAGCCTTTGTGATTACTGCTCTTTATCTGACTGGGGATAGTCGACTCTCCCTGGAACAACAGACGACGCCTAATGATTCTATTCCGCACTGTGATTTGTTTTCAGGCAAATGGGTTTATGATAACATATCTTACCCTTTGTACAAGGAGAAACAATGTTTTCTCGTGGAGGACGCCTTTGCGTGTGAGAAGTATGGTAGGAAGGACTTGAAATATCAGAAATGGCGATGGCAGCCTCATGATTGTGACCTTCCAAGGTTCTCACTTACCTCTCATTTACACATAAATAAGCACATAGCATTAAGAATTAATGAACCTAGTAGTTTTTGGTGATTAAATTGATGTTTTTCTGTTATGGCAAGGTTCAATGCTACTGCATTGATGGAGAAGTTAAGGGGGAAGAAGCTTGTGTTTGTAGGGGATTCCTTGAATCGAAACCAATTTGGGTCAATGCTGTGCCTAATTGAGCCGTCCATCCATCCATCATCATCTAAATCACTGATCTGGAAAGGCAACTCCATCACGTTTAATGCCACTGTACGTAAAACAATTTTCTCTGTTTCTTGAAATTCAGAACCTGACTGTAGTAATATTTACAAATTTTTCACAGTTCACTTTGCCATGGTTAAATCTTCTACATTGAACACGATTTTCTTGTTAAATCCATGAAGGACTACAATGCTACGGTCGAATTCTATTGGTCTCCTTTTCTGGTTGAATCTAATTGTGATGGCCTGCTAAACCATCGGATACGAGATCATATAATTAGAGTTAAAGCAATTGAAAAGCACGCTAGGCTCTGGACAGATGCAGACATACTCATATTTGATTCCTTTGCGTGGTGGTTGGGGCCAAATATGACACTTGCGTGAGTACATTCTATGAAACCGTGACTATGATGCAAACTCTTGTTTCGTTTTTCTTTTTCTTTCCCACATACTTTGATTCTAATACTGCACTAGTGATCAGATGGGGATCATTTGGAAGTTCTGACGCAATCTATAAAGAAGTTGGGATGAGGCCGCGTCTCTATGAAATGGCTTTGAACACATGGTCGGACTGGTTAGAAATCCACATCAACAGAACTAGAACGAAGTTGTTCTTCATGAGCCTCTCACCTATTCACAATGCGTATGTTAACTAGTTCCCTTCAGTTGCAAAGAAAACTGGGTTTTCTCTATAAAAAAATCATGAAAATGGTAGTTAACTAACACGATTCATTAACACTGCAGAGGTGAAGATTGGGGCATGGATAGAGGTCGAAATTGCTATAGTGAAACCGAGCCAGTTTTGAAAGACGGATATCGGGGAAGTGACACAGATGGTAGAATGATGCAGATAGTAGAATCAGCTATACACGAGCTCGGAATGAGAGGTTTGAAGGTAGAGTACCTGAATATAACACAGTTGTCAGATTACAGGAAAGATGCTCACCCTTCTGTCTATAGGGAGTTTTGGATGAATCTAACTGAAGAACAATTAGCAAACCCCAAGAGCTATTCAGATTGTGGTCATTGGTGTCTTCCAGGAGTTCCTGATGTTTGGAATGTGATTCTTTATTCCTACATTATGCATTCATGATAGTTCATCACTTCATCTATTACAAGAGCCAGAAAAATTTATAATGTTTTGTATAAGCCTTTTACAGATTTGATTCTTGAAAATTATATATCTCCAGAAGATTCATCAAATTCCTTAGCAGTTTTTGTTGTTTGATTCTTTCAATCGGTTGCTTTAAAAGATTCATGGCTCCTAGATACTTTTTTTCTCACTATCTCAGCTGGTATACAAGTTTTGGAAGACTAAAAACCAAAGTTATACTACTGTGTTTTTAAGTGTCTATGTAATTGGATATCCTAGGACTAGGAGTTAGTTTATGTACTCTAATTAGGAGATAAATTACTCCAATTCCATGTGGGCTATTTTTCCTTTTGTTAATGCTACTTGTATTTAATAAATGCTTTACAATGTTGACTAGCATAAGTTATTTGGCACTACTGCTTCCCCATTTCATAATAAACAGAAGGTCAAGCAAATCAAGGCAAAAAGCTGCAAACTACTTGTTGGTTGCTCCTAAATTTAAAACCGAGATTTTGGTACTGATTCCTGCCTGTTTATTAAAATAAGAAAAAGGCATAAACGAGTTTAATGAGGGAGGTGTAGACTTGACCTCCAATATGAAGACGAAGTTTGTAGTAGGCTTAAGAGGGTTACATATACCAAACCTCCAATGCAATACTAATGTTCATACTCGTTGATAATAATGTTCTTCTTATTTTCAAGAAAATTATTGACTATCTTACTTTAATAATTCAACCATGAGAGAATAACAGCTAAAGCACCACCTTTAAACAAATTGTTTACTAGAAAATGCACAACAAGATAGTTGAATGAAGTTTGAGGAAATGGCAAGCACACACAAATTAGTTCTTGGAACATTGAACATTAGATACAACTTCCATTCAATTGCAGGGCTCCTCCTCATAACCTTTGTGATTGCTGCTGTTTACCTAACAGGGTGTAATCGATGCTTCCCGGACTGCTGAAGGCACCTAATAGTTCTATCCAGCGTTGTTATTTGTTTTCAGGCAATTGGGTTTATGATAACATATCTTACCCTGTGTACAAGGGAAAAAAATGTTCTTTCATTGAAGACGACTTTGCGTGTGGAAAGAATGGTAGAAAGGACTTGGATTATCAGAAATGGCGATGGCGGCCTCATGGTAGAAAGTATGTTCTATCCATACGTGGACTTATCATTTTATGAAAAATTGGGAAAACATTGTTCACTTCAGATTTTTCTTTCATAAGAAATAACCAGGTTATTCTAGTGCAATCATCGATAAAAATACAAACCATCTAGCCCTAGAAATATTAGGGATTCTTGATGAACCTCAAATATCATTACGTACCAAAGAAAAAGGTTTAGAAGACCTTGTATTACTTAATGTAAATGAAACACGATAATGTTTGGTAATTTGACAGGTATCACAATGAAAATTGCTGATATTGACATTTCTAAACAGTACGGGAAACATGTTCTTAAGCAAATTAAAAGGTGGATATCCAAGGCGGAAGTGGTGAAGCCAAATCTTAGCTTTATTGGAAGAAAAATTTCTTCATCAAAGAGATGACAGATTGTCTTTGTCCACGCTGCCTTTCATTACCTCAAGGTAGTAGAGACCATTTCTTAGTAAGTCCAATCGTCCTCCCCGTAACTTGATTCTGAAAAATGCAATGTGTAGAAAAGAAAGTTATTCTGCAGTTCAAGTCCTTTGTGATTTGGTGAATGGATACAATACTCGTAGAAAATTTTGGAACATGCAACACATTTTCCAAAATTTTGATCAATTAGTTAAGCATGATCCGAAAGTCAATTAGGAGAGTTCTAAGGTCAATCTTATTCTACTCCACGAGTAGATTATCGTAATATATTTAGTTGCTCGTGAAATATTCTAACAGGGTTTTGTCACGTGATGGAATATTCCAAAAACTATTTGCTTGAAAAGTCATGTCTTTTTAGACAAGAGACAATTCCAACAGTCATGTCTTTTCAAACAGTTGTGTCTTGAACAATTCCAACAATCATGTCTTTTCAAGACACAAGTTTTTGTTTATGCCCATTGTGCTGCCTTGGTAAGCTCCATACCAGGGCATCTTTTCACACCATTGATGTCTAAGGATTCAGACCCAGGGTGTTAAATTTAATACTCATTGGCCAGCAACAGTCACTGGTGAGCCATCTGTAACTGTAATCTTACTATGTCCTGGGCATGGGTTATAAGTGCTAAATCGGGTTGGCCTATGTGTCATATAAGCGGTAGCTCCTGTGTCTATGACCCAAGAACTAGAAAGATGTGCTGTTGATATTTGGTAGCCTATGTGACTGAGCGTGCACCTTGCTTAGTGGATGATATTTGGTCTTGATTTCATAAATTAGAGCTGCATCTCTCATCTTGGAGTAACTCTGTTGAACAGCTTCCCAAATCTCTCAAGCAGTTGTGAGAAGCATACAAGTCCTGCTGATTTGCATTGTATTCAACACGTCCCTTCACGTATAGACGGGATTAATATTTTTTCATCAAAGCTATCATGTGAACAATTTCATTTAAATGGATGACGACGAGATTTGAACATATGACTTTTGTACACAACAAAGACTACATAATTAAAGAAGTTTGACTTCTCTATCAATCCCTAAGAATCTGGGTATTTCCTAAGAATCAGGGATTAGCTATACTTATCTTTTCCTATAAATAGAAAATAAATCTAAAGATTTCCAGCAAAATTTAATATTAAAAAGAACACCAGAAGAAAAACATGGATGCAGCTGCATGCCCTCACATAACCTAATTACTAATTCATAATAAAAATTGCTCTTTTACTCCTTATGCTCTAACCTAATTAAAGACAATAAAATAGCATAATTAAACAAATAAAAAATAAAACTTGAGCATTGCACCCCATTGAATTGGACTGCCTCAAAATCCATACATCTAATGCTTAAGATGAGCATATTGCAGCTATATTTAATTATTGCAAGCTTACCTAGGCCTATATTGCGCAACTCCTCTTGGTGTAATCCACGATTCGTAAATAATATGTAGCTGCATTGCCTTCACAAAAGATATGAGAGACGTGATTGTCAAGACTATATATCTTCTTAGGGATGGCAAAAAAACCCACGACCAGCCCCCCCCCACGGATAATAGGCGGGGTTTGAGGCGATTTTCTTACCCACCGTGGGTCCGGGGCACTCCCGCCCGACCCGCCCCTACAAATTTTTTTTTTTTAAATCATAAAATATAATAGAAATTATAATTTTCACTACAAATAGACTAAAGAAGAATCGAACCCGAGTTGAAACTTTAAACTACTAATCTTAACCACTACACCATAACCTCAATCTTACAATTTTTTTTTTGTTTGGTACAAACATATAAAAAAAAAATTATTTCTTTTTTTTTAATTATTTTTTCAGTTTAAAAAAAAAATTTTTTTTTCATTGGGCGGTTGGCGGGTCGAAGGCACCCGCTCTCTATGAATCAGCGGTGGCGGGGGGATAAAATTTTTGGTGGGCGGGGGGGATGGCCTCCCATTGCCATTGCCATTCCTAATCTTCTGCAAGGATTTAGACTTAGTATAGGACAAACTAGAAGGGGGATTAACGTGTCACATAACTATAGATAGACGGAGTTATGAAAAAACCATCACTAATGATGCATCTTGTGAAGATTTCGTCTAGGCGATGTAAGACACCAAACAATAGACTCAAATCTAAAATTTAGACGGAGTAGACTCAAAGAAATTTAAATCCAACTAAGTATTTTATTAAAACAAAGTCAAATGAGGGAAATAAAAATTGAAGATCCGCCAATTTTTTTTAAAAATTGAACCAACCACATAAGCTGTAATATTAATTTTAGACAAAACTCATTGGAGATGAATTTATAATTTTGATTGTCTATTAAATAGACGTACTGCCACATTGAAAGTTCGTTTATTTTACCTGCCACGTAGACTACAATAGACGAAGTGTATTGGAGATGTTCTTATAGAGACAGTCAAGATTATTGCCTAAAACATTAATTTTAACAGTTTCAGATTATTAATTTACCTAAATTGAGCGCACAAGACCAGTTTTTACATGAATTAAACTGTTTAATAATTGCAGTATGCCCTGATCCTAGACAATATATGCTATTAATAGAAAATTGTGAATAAGAATGCGGTAAAAATAAAAATAAAAAAAAGTTGAAGACATAAGTGTGACAATAAGTAAAAGTTATGAATATTTAATACAATTAAACTATAGTACAATTATTTAAAAAATTATAGTGCGAATACAATTATCGTTAAAGTGTTTATACTCTTTCATTCCATTGAGATTTGTTCTCCAAATTGATCGTCGATTGTTAATCCGCGGGTTTTAATTATCGATCATTGTGTTTAGCAATTCTTCACGCTTCATCTACATCACGTCCCCAGCCTACTCAGCTGCTAATTTAATAGAAACCTACGGACTAAGCATCTGACGAAGGTGAAAACCTACATCTTTTTATTTCATAAATAACTTTGCATATGAAAGCATAAGGAGTTTATTTTAGCTAATTTCCATTAGGTCATTGATTTTGACTTGTTCTAATTTAATTCTTTACTATGAATTCCACACTAATGGTTCTAAAGCAACTTGTATATATGTGCTGAATACATCAAAAAGTATTAAAACCTTTGGAATTTTTGTTTCGAAAACATAAAAGTCTTCAAAAACTCTTAGGTAAATTTATTAAGAAACTCTATCAAAACTTTGGTCAAGAAATATGGTTTTGACCAAAAAAAAAAACAATTATAATAAATAGCTCTATAGAAATCATAGTTAATGATGGGAACACGATTTCTTTAATTTTTTAAGTAATTAATTATGTAGAAACTGATTTATTATTATTATTATAAATTGATGATAACGCGGTTTTCTCTAGTACAATTGGTAGTGGTACCTTAGTAATAAACCAATTTGGAGAATGTTACAAAGGAGAGGAAGGGGAACTTTAATTAGGGATTCAATTTTTGTTGTGAAAATGAGGCAATACCTTTGTACTAGAATCAAAAGGTTCAATTAGGGTACAATTGAAATATGGTGCTATATTAGAGATGGAAAAAAAAAATTAGGGAAATAAAGTAATAAACAAGACCTAAGTTTGTGAGATTCAAGAAACAACAATACACATTCGAAACTATTTCCAATTATGTTTGTCCATGCGTCTCTCTCAGAACTACGGAAGGGTCTTAAGCTAGTTCCAAGTATCAAAGCTAAGGTCATGAGTTTGAGTCTCTAGAGCGTTATATTGAGGGAGGGATTGTTGGGAGCAACAATACCGCTCTTAAGCCCATGAGTTGGGTCACTTAAATGATAGTAGTCGAATGCTATAAAAGATTTAGCCTACACAATTGGTTTTCAAATGAGATGGTTAAAGCTCGATTCTAACAAGTGGTATCAGAGCTAAGGTCATGGATTCATGTCACAAGAGCGTCATGTGGAGGGAGGGATTGTTGGAGAGCAACAATGCCACTCTTAAGCCCATGAGTTGGGTCACTCAAATGATGGTGGTCAAATGCTATAAACCGTAAAAACAGCATTCTGAACTTGCATTCTTCCATCTTTGTCATGTTTGTGTCTCATCTTCATCAAACTCTTTTTTTTTTTTTTTTTTTTTTTTCTGTTTCTTTTGGGTTGGTATAGTCAGAGGATCTCAGAGAGAGAGCCATTAAAAGATTGCATTGATAGAATAAGAATGGCTGCCAATAATTTTATATTCTTTTTAGTATCCCTCTGCTTAGAGTTTAGTTTTAATATAATCCATTTCCACGCACGTCGTCTTCTTCAGTTTATTAATGCTACTTGTTTTTATTTAATGGTTTACAGATGTTGACTTGCATAAGTTATTTGACACTGCTGGTTTCCCATTGTTATCAGAAACAGAAGGTCGAGCAAATCAAGGGAAACTACTAGTCGGCAAGATATGAAGTACGAACCTCTACTTGTTCATTAAAATAAGAAAGGCGTGCGAAAGTTTAAGGAGGGGGGGACGTAAACTTGACCTCCAATAGTAAATAAAAGATGGAAAAATGTTATTTAATGTGCTCTAGATTTAAAAAGAAATTTGCAGCACAAAATGGTTGCTAATTGATTGCCCCTAGTTCATACAAGTTGATAGTTATGCTCTAACTAACAATGAGTTTTTCTGTTTTCTATAAAAATGATTTGACTATCTTACTGAATAACAAACCAAGCACCATGTTTAAGCAAACAGTTTATGGACTCTTAATTGCTCCCTGTTGATTAATCTTTCTGGATAACAAGGTGGTATAATGAAATTGAGCAAAATGGCAAGCACGCACAAATTAGTTCTTGGAACATTCAAAATTAGATACAGCTTTCATTCCATTGCAGGCCACCTCCTCCTCATAGCCTTTGTGATTGCTGCTTTTTATCTATCAGATGATACTCGACATGCACTCGAAGAGCAGACAACGCCTAATGATTCTATTCCGCACTGTGATTTGTTTTCAGGCAAATGGGTTTATGATAACAATTCTTACCCTCTGTACAAGGAGAAACAGTGTTCTTTCATGGAGGACGACTTTGCGTGTGAGAAGTATGGTAGGAAGAACTTGAATTATCAGAAATGGCGATGGCAGCCTCATGATTGTGACCTTCCGAGGTTCTGCCTTACCTCTCATTTACATAATATACACACAGATCATATTTGATACATAGAATTGGACATGACCAAACAAACTAAATTTTATGAGTTAATATTATCCAAAGACTGACATCTAAAACATATACATATAACATTAAGAAATAATTGATTATAAAATTTGTATTTGGCAATTACCTTGATGATTTTCTGTTATGTCAAGGTTCAATGCTATGGCAATGTTGGACAAGTTAAGGGGGAAGAAGCTTGTATTTGTAGGGGATTCCTTGAATAGAAACCAGTTGTATTTGAGGTGCTCTAAGACTTTGGCTCGTTAATTTACATTATAATATCTATTTATCTTGAGAGTGTTGTGTACAGGGTTTTGATACTTTATTTATTTAGTGAAAATGTCATTATTTCTTGGCTAGGTAAAAAAATGTTGAAACAATTGTTGGTTGGTAGGGTAAAAAAACACATTTTTGGTCAGCAAAATTTCATTTTAGTCACTTAACTTAATTTTGTTTCAATTTGGTCACCAAAGTTCTCTTTTTGTTCCAATTAAACCACTTTCGTCCACAAAACTAACGGCTCCGCCAACGTGGCAAACAAAATAGATAACGTGTCTATTTTTATGTTAATACACTCCATATATGTTTGTTTCTTAATCTTATGTCCTATTTACCACAGAATGAGTCCTTAGCTGCATAATTCCCTAAAATGAAAGTAATATACTTTACTAGAATCAATAGATTTAACGACGGTAAACTTGAAATTTGGTGATATAATTTATATGAAAAAGAATTTGGGAAAGAAAGTAATAAACATCTCAAAGTCTTGCACCAAAGAATATTAATGTTTGTGAGATTCAAGGAAGTCTTGATTCCTTCTAGTAGTTGAATAAAAGTGAAGGATTAAATTTCTGTCTAAAGCTCGTAATCCGCTACACATGGAAATCTCTAGAATGTGTTGTATGTTATCTATTACTATATATTGATATTTGACGCCAGTCTAGATTGTAACACGTGATAGGACTAATTAAATGAATCTTATATCCTTACATTTAATTCAATCAATCATTTAATTTTACATATGTTGTCACCTAAACTGGTGTTAAACACCACTCGTGCTAGATAGCATTATTGATAAGGTTACCTTTTCATCTTCAGTGGCTTGTTTGGTAGAGTTTTTTTTGGGAAAGAATGGATTTTTTTGACTTTTTAAATTTTTTTTGTAGTGTAAAAAGGTTTGAAAAGTCAAAAATTGTAGTAAAAAAAATAGATTTTTTTGGAAAAAAACTCTACCGAACATGACCTAAGTTATGCCACATAGCACTAGTGTTTAGCACCAGTCTACGTGGCAATACAATGACATTAAATGATGAGTAATGCTACTTGTACATCATCACTTACACCCACACTTACACTTGCTTATGTGACAGAATAAAATAATGAAAAGAAAATTCAAAATAATGTTTTGGTCAAATGTTTCACCTCTAAATCCTACTGCCACATAAGCAAGTGTAAGTGTGGATGTAAGTGGAGATGTACAAGTAGGATTACTCTTAAATGATTCATTAAATGATGCATCCAATTGAAAGAGTCTCATATCCTTACATTTAATTATACCTATCATGTAATGCCACTATATGTGCCATGTAGATTGGTGTTAAACACCACTAGTGCTACATAGCATTGTTCTTTCATGTTAGACAATAGTTTTGCGAGTTCCCACACCTTTTTGTTTCCAATAACGAGTATTTGGGTGCTTCCCAATAAGGGATAGCTATCACATCAATTAAATATCAAATCATAACCAACATATAAATGCTTGGGTTACGCTTCTTGACAAGGTTGAAATTTCAAGATAGAATTATGGGTCTTGGTATGATATTAGAGTTTATTAAGCTCAAACGATCAATTCAATCTGATTCAAATAAGTATTCGGATTTCAAGATTGGTGTGCTCAAACGAACCATCATCTTGCGGGGCATGTAAAGGGATAATTTCCATATTGATTAAATATCGAAACCATAACCAATATATAAATACTTTGGTTACTTCTCTTGACGAGATTGACCTTTTAACATAGAACTTGAGTGTTAATACCTCCCATGTTATACTCTAGAAGTCGGGAGTTAGTATTGTAAGTTATAGATGGAGTATCTTTGAAGAATCACACACACACACACACACACACACAGAGAGAGAGATTAATAGAATAGGAGTGGATGCCATCAATTTTATATTCTTTTTACTTTTACATAACTCCATTTCCATGTACGATGTCTTCTTCCTTTTGTTAATGCTACTTGTATTTATTAAATGCTTTACACATATAGTCTTGCACGAATTATTTGACACTGCTGTTTTCGGTTTAATATCAGAAACAGAAGGTCAATAAATCAAGGCAAATTACTAGTCTCTTGGTATGGACCTCTACCTGTTTATTAAAATAAGAAAGACATGCTCAAGTTTAACGAGGTTGCATAGAATTTACCTCCAATATGAAGAAAAAAAATTGTAATAGGCTTCGGAGGACACATAAAGTGCTATAGATATACATGTATCCAAAAGAAAATAGCAGCTCAAAATGGTTACTGATTGGTTGCTCCTAGTTTGTACTTAATAAATAATTCAAAAACCATGTGATTATGTGAGATAACAGCTAAGTACCATGTTTAAGCAAATTATTTTATTCACCCTTAAACAAAAACTTGATATATGCATGTGTAATGTGTTCAAATGCGCTGCTCCGTGTTGATTAAGCTTTCTGGATAATGCACAACAAGGTAGTTGATTGAAGTTCAGAAAATGGCAAGAACACAAAAATTAGTTCTTGAAACATGGAAAATTAGATACAACTTTCATTCAATTGCAGTCCTCCTCCTCATAGCCATTGTGATTGCTGTTGTTTATCTAAAAGGGGATAGTCAAGGCTTTGTTGAACAACAGAAGATGCCTGACGACTCTATTCCACGTTGTGATTTGTTTTCGGGTAAATGGGTTTATGATAACATAACTTACTCTCTGTACAAGGAGAATCAATGTTCTTTTATGGAGCTCGACTTTGCGTGTGAGAAGTTTGGTAGGAAAGACTTGAATTATCAGAAATGGCGATGGCAGCCTCATAATTGTGACCTTCCAAGGTTCTCTCTTACCTCTCATTTACACATATATACTCACACAACATTAAGAATTAATGATTGATTATAAAGTTTGTACTTGGCAGTTTTTGGTCATTAAATTGGTTGTTTTTTCTTTTATGTCAAGGTTCAATGCTACTGCATTGTTGGAGAAGTTAAGGGGGAAGAAGCTAGTATTTGTAGGGGATTCCTTAAATAGAAACCAGTGGGTATCAATGCTGTGCCTAATTGAGTCATCAATCCCTTCATGGTCATCTAAATCCCTGATCTGGAAAGGCAACTCCATTGTCTTTAAGGCCACTGTAAGAAAATTTCTCTGTTTCTTGAGCTATTTTCGTTCCCTGTTTGAGATTTAGATTTTAAGCTAGGGTAATGAGGGACTCCGAAAATTGAAAATGCTTGTGAATTCTCCGTGAGCCCTTGAAATTGTAGTGATATTTTCAATTTTCCGCAGTTGAGTTTCTGATAGTCAACTCATCTACATTAGTCACGATTTTCTTGTTAAATCCATGAAGGACTACAATGCCACCATCCAATTCTATTGGTCTCCTTTTCTTGTTGAATCCAATTGCGATGAGATAAAAGACCATAAGGGACGAGCTCGTATAATTAGATTTAATGCAATTGAAAAGCATGCTAGGCAATGGACAGATGCAGATATGCTTATATTTGATTCCTTTGTGTGGTGGCTGGAGCCAAAAATGACACTTCTGTGAGTACATTCCAATAATATGATGCACACTCTTGTTTTATTTTTCATTTTCCTTTTTTCTGGTTCTGATACTGAACTGGCAATCAGATGGGGATCATTTGGAAGCTCTGATGCAATCTACAAAGAAGTCGGGATGAGTTATTGTCCCTATGAAATGGCTTTGAACACGTGGTCAGACTGGTTGGAAATCCACATTAACAGAAGTAGAACAAAGCTGTTCTTCATGAGCCTCTCACCTCATCACAGGGTGTATGTTCATTAGTCCTGTTTCGTTACATAGGAAAATGGCGAAAATGCTAATTAAATAACATAATTCATTAAAACTGCAGGGGTGAAGATTGGGGCAGAGATAAAGGTCGAAATTGCTATAGTGAAACCGAGCCAATTTTGAAAGATGGATATCAGGGAAGTGACACAGATGGTAGAATGATGCAGATAATAGAATCAGCTATACACGAGCTCGAAACAAAAGGGTTAAAGGTAGAGTACCTGAATATAACACAGTTGTCAGATTACAGGAAAGATGCTCACCCTTCTGTCTATAGGAAGTTTTGGGTGCCTCCAACTGAAGAACAATTAGCAAACCCAAACAGCTATTCAGATTGTGTCCATTGGTGTCTTCCAGGAGTTCCTGATGTTTGGAATATGATCCTTTATTCCTACATTATGCATTCATGATAATTCATTCATTACAAGAGCATCCAAAAAAAGTCATTACCATGGACATTAATTATCCAACTTGAGGATTTTTTTTTTTTTTTTTAATGAATAAAGTTGCTTTTGGTTATACAATATCATTTTATTTTTTTTTTTTTTGTGTGACTTAAGGATAGAAATCGCTTTTCAAAATTACAAAATAAAACAAGGACCAGACAACGTTCGATGATATGGCTAAAACTAACGTGATTTGCTCCATGTCAATAAGTCATTTGTCACATCATCAAAAACATTAATGTTCAAAATGGAATAGACGGAGTGATGGATGGGCTAACAATTTGTCAAGTTTAGTGACTATGAAAAAAAAAAAAAATTATGTTCAATGAATGCCATTGAGATAATTAACCCAAAATTGTCGGTCGCTTAACTTTCAGTGAAGTTTCATTTTAGTCACTCACTCAAATCAGTTTTGTTTCAATTTGGAGTTGAAATTCTCTTTTCATTCCAATTAAAGCATTCTCTTACAATATATCCATCAAATTAACAGCTCTATATGCCATTGTGTACATCCTCTTCTTAGCCAGAATAAAACTGTGAGTTGCCTTTGAGCGCCTTTTCTCCCTACACCCTGTCGGGTTTAGACTAGGGAGTGGCTTTAGGAGTTATACCTTAATGGCCTTATCGGATTCCCTAGAAAGAAAGCTTAGCTCAGTTATGGATCGGGGGGAATTCTTATCTCTTTATTTATCGTACACATGGGGCCGCCCTTCCAATCCGCCATTTCGGACCTGTCTTTCATTTTATTCAGTTTAGCATATCAAACATGTTCCAACATGTCAAATCATTAGTAAACACATCCCAAAAAAAAAAAAAAAAGTAGAAAAGAAGTAGCTTCTAAATTTAGATGTGATTCGAAATGATTTTTTGAAAGGTAGTCAAATGATGTAGCATTTTTTATCAGTTGCTCTCTTCTTTTCTCCTGCAATACATAGCTGTTAATCTCACATGGTTTTTGAATTATTCAGTAAGACAATCATTTCTTTAAATAACAGAAGAACAACTCATTGACTCATTGTTTGTTTGAACATAATGATCTTCTTGTATGAACTGGGGGCAACCAATTAGAGTATTACATTCTATCCATCTTTTGTTGGTTTAGAATTGAGACTAATTCCTTATTCGCCTACAGATCTTTGATCAAAGATAAATTAGTGGGACAGAAAAATAAAAATATATGAACCTATATCCTTAACAAGTACACTCTAATTACAATTGGGTCATTAAACTTCAATTTGAAGCAATCAAGCTACTAAACTTTAATTTAAAAGTAATTTGGACGCCCCATATGGGTGTACATACCGGAATCAGTTGGCCTGTCCATTAAAACTAACGTAATGCCAACATGTCCATCACAATCAACAGATTGAAACCACTAAACTTTAATTGGATCAAATTCTTTTATTCAATTTCTACTCTGTTCGATAATTACTACAAAATCCACACAATATCAAATGTACATTCCACAAAAGAAGTGCACCTACCAAATAGGTTGCAAAAAGGAACGATTGAGGGAGGGTGCAAACAACAAAAGAAGTGCACCTACCAAATAGGTTGCCACAATGCTTTTTCATCCAATTAAATCAAGACAATCTGTTAGGTCGAAAATCCAGAATTCTAAGAATTATGTATTAATATTTGAACATCTTAAAAGGTCAACCTTATTTGCAAAAATGGCCAAACTTGTTTATTTATTTCTTCATTAGCATATCCCACAATTTTCTTTTACACTGTGATTTACAATGAATTTTGAGACACCCGTGGATGATTATTGTCGTGCATGGCAAGCTTATGATCTTGATATACCGAAATTTGGGTCATGTGACGAGGGTGAAAAATTTTTCATCGAAGTTCACATGGAGAACTTATTTTTCATTGGAGGAGGAAAAAAAAGAAGAACCAGATTATCTACTCGAATACTATTGTGACACGAGTATTTCGACATTCTGGGAACCGTGTGGGAGGGTTGACCGCAACAACTTGCAATTGGACAGAATCTCTAAAATTCTTTGTGAAATTGGAGTGCCATTGCATAGACAGGGTTTTATGTTGGACGAAATTTCGAACCGGGCCGATGAAATTTGCAACTCACCCTACAACAAGAACAAGAAGAATTTGTCCATAATTGTTTCAATAAGTATAGTGGCCGTGAAGCCAATTCTGAAAGAACCTTGAAGATTAGGGTTCCATAAAGCCTTGATGTTGGATCTCAAATACTCCTTGTAGAAATTAATTCAAAATTGCCCTTTTCAAGTTTTTGAAGATTTGCTTATTTTTATTGTTAAGAGTACTCTTTAATTAGTGTTATTAAATCAGGTCGTTTAGTCCTTTTGGGATTGATTCCTAGGGTTTTGTTGGTTAGAAGAACAATTAGGACTCGTTGTTGCTTGATTCATATTGCATGAACATCAAGAATTTTACAACTCACTCCTTCATCAATTGCTCAGTATCCCTCATGAATCAACAAGTTGGCATTCGTTCATTAATTTGTCGTATGTTTTGGATCTTTATAGTCAATATCCAGAGGGTCGTCTATCCTCTGTTTTTTACATTGATTGTAGTGGATTGTGCCTAAGGATTGGCATCCCTGTCTTGAATGAAGGATTGCTATATGCAACTTGAACCGAGAATTTTTTTTTTTTTTTTTGAGCATTACTTCAGTTTCAATTGCTGAAGAGCTCTCGGTGATTTTTACGTTTTTAACAATAAATTAGCAGTGGTTATGATTTTTATGAATACAGGACATAATGTAACAAAAAAAATTATTTTTATACAGTACTTAGAAATTACATGATGTCCTAGAGCTCGGCCTAGTCAACGTGTCACCAAAGAATCAACAAGCCGACGAGATCATACGGACATCAAGAAGACCTGTCTAATCAACTCGGACAAAGATGAAGAGGCCAAGCTCATCGGCAAGACATACTATGCCCAAGTGTCGAACCCAACACTAATACTGTGGCAGGACTGGATAAAATATAGCAGGGCGGATCATATGTAGCATCTTCCAATGAAACAAGCTCACCAAGAATACTGCAAAGTACATATACGTCGAATTGCACAACAAAATCCAAATAAGCAATGTTAAGGATTGTTGGAAAATAAGTAGAGAATGAAAATTAAAGCAAACCTTTCAACTTCTCAACTCTCAATCCTTTCATATTTTGTAACTTCTGTAACTCTCATATTAATTGTAAATTTGGAATTGAAAAGTCACTCTTGTACCTATATAAACAAGTCCAAAGTTCTTTATTTCAACACATCAAAAACTAATCTTGTCTTCTTCCAAGTTCTTTTCTCTTTCGGTGATATTATTCCGGCAGTAGGTCGGTTTACTTGTACAACCAGTTCTACCGTTGTATCCTGGAAAACAGACGTTCATAACCTACGGTAGAAGACGAATCTGTTTTAAGAAAATTGTACTTGTACAGACCTCAGTTTGCTTTCTTTTTCAATTCTTTATTTTGAAATTTTCTTAATCCATTTGTTTACTGTTTATTTTAATTATAATATGTTGTTTAACGTTTTTCAATTGACGTATGTTTAACAATCTTAAAATAGATTCTTGCTAAACTCATATTACATAAAAAATGAAAAACAGTGAAATTCATACGTATGAAACTAGTTTGGTTGGAGTTTTCTTGATTTGTGTATTCGCAAAACTGGAAGGCTTTGTCAAAAGGACCTAAATTGTCTAAGGAGAACTTGAGATTTAAGTGGTCCACTTGTGACCCCCCTCCTCACCTAGAAACCTTTTAGTTGCGTGTTATTCAAATCAACAAGACGAAAAGAAATGGGTTAATTTCATAATTGCAAGTGTAACTAAACTGAAAAACAGATTTGTTTATTCTGTTTATTTTAAAAGTGGAACTAAAATTATTCTCTTATTTCAGAAAAATGGCATCTGATCCGATTACTGAAGTTGTGGCTATTGAAAATGGCACAAGTGCCAAGTTTTGCTGCGACCCAAGCTTTGGCTCCAACTGGTCATGTAAATATTTCAGTTAATCATGGAGAAAAATCGGAGAAGTTCAATGGATTAAATTTCAAAATGTGGCAGCAGAAAATGCTATTTTATCTGACCATCTTGAATCTTGCGAGATTCTTGATTGAAGATGCTCCGAAACTCAAAGAGGGTGACGGAGACATACAAGCTGTCAGCGCTGTTGAAGCTTAGAAACATTCTGATTTCTTATGTTGGAATTATGTCATGAATAGTTTGGCAGATTCACCATACAACGTATATAGTACAATAAAAACGCGAAGGAATTATGGGAGTCTCTAGACTGAAAATATAACATCGAGAATGCAGGGGCTAAAAAATTTATTGTCGGCCGCTTCCTAGATTATAAAATAGTGGACTCAAAAACTGTAATCAGTCAAGTACAAGAACTTCAAGTAATCTTGCACGAGATTCATGCCGAGGGGATGATTTTAAGTGAAACTTTCCAAGTGGCAGTAATAATTGAAAAGCTGCCTCCGGCTTGGAAACATTTCAAGAATTACCTTAAGCACAAGCGAAATGAAATGAACATTGAAGAATTAATTGTCAGACTTCGAATTGAAGAATACAAAAAAAGTTCTGAAAAGAAGGGGTTCAATCCTCCAATGGCTAGAGCAAATGTTGTGGAGCATGGTCAAAGTTCTAAAACAAACAAGAATAAGTTTGGGCAGTCTGGGGAAGGACAAAACTAGGTCCAAAAGGGGGAGTTTCCAAAAAGAAATTTCTAGGGAAATGCTACAATTGTGACAAAGCAGGTCATAAATCTTCAGAGTGCAGATTACCAAGAAGAAACAATAAGAAAGAAGTCAATATTGTTGATGACATCACACATTATGTGTCTGAAATGAATCTCGCTGCAGTCATTTCTGAAGTGAATCTGGTGGTTCAAATCCGAGAGAATGGTGGATAGACACCGGTGCCACCCGACATGTTTGCTCCGACAAAGAGATGTTTAGTGATTTTGAAGAAGCAGATGGAAAAAAGCTGTTTATGGAAAATTCAGCAACCTCTGAAATCAAGGGTCATGGAAAGGTGGTTCTAAAGATGACGTCTGGGAAAGAGCTGACTCTAAACAATGTGTTCTATGTGACAGAGATTCACAAGAATTTGGTGTCCGGCTCGCTTTTGAACAAGCATGGATTTCGTATAGTGTTTGAGTCAAACAAAATTATTTTGTCTAAGTCTGGAATGTTTGTATGAAAGGGTTATGTAAGTGATGGGCTCTTTAAGCTCAATGTTATGGTTATTAAGCTTAAAATGAATAAAATGAAAAACTCTTCCGTTTACTTGGTTGAGTCTTCTAATTTGTGGCATGGTAGACTAGGACATGTTAATTACGATACTTTGCGTAGACTAATTAACTTGAATTGCATACCTACATTCCAAATTGATAATAAACATAAGTGTTAAACTTGTGTTGAGACAAAATTGACAAGGTCATCATTTCAATCTGTTGAAAGAAAAACTGAACCATTTGATTTAATTCACACCGATGTATGTGATTTTGTGATTTAAAATCTTTACAAACAAGGGGAGGCAGCAAATGGTGAATATGAATTACCATTTGCTGAATTCTGTGCACAACACGGAATTAAACATAAAACAACAACACCTTATTCACCTCAACAAAATAGTGTTGCTGAACGGAAAAATAGAACATTGAAAGAAATGATGAATGCAATGTTTTTAAGTTCTGAATTACTTCAAAATATGTGGGGAGAAGCTGTGTTTTGAGCTAATTACCTTTTAAATAAAGTGCCCCGGAAGAAAGAAGATAAGAGTCCCTACGAGTTATTGAAAGGAAGAAAACCTTCCTACAAATACTTATGAATGTGGGGGTGTCTTACCAAAGTGGCGGTACCTACACCAAAAAAAGTGAAAATAGGACCAAAAACTGTTGATTGTATTTTTATTAGCTATGCACATAACAGTAGTGCTTATCGATTTCTTGTACATGAATCTAAAATTTCAGACATACACAAAAATACGATAATGGAATCGAGAAATGCTTCATTTTTTGAACATATATTTTCGTACAGATCGATAGAGAAAGCAAGCTCCTCTAAACGAACACATGAAGCAATGCACCAAAAGAACAATCAGAAGAAGAAGATGAGATTGAACCAAGACGTAGCAAAAGAGCTAGAACTGAAAAATCGTTTGGTCCAGATTTTCTAACTTATATGCTAGAAAGTGAACCTCAAAGCTTTAAAGAAGCTGTGAATTTTTCAGAATGACCTCAATGGAAAGAGGCAATTAAAAGTGGGATAGATTCTATTCTGCAAAATCATACATAGGAACTAGTGGATCTTCCTTCGGGATGCAAACCACTAGACTACAAATGGATTTTCAAGAAGAAAATAAAAGTACATGGAACAATCGAAAAGTATAAGACAATGCTTGTTATAAAATGATACACACAACGAGAATGCCTTGATTACTTTGATACATATTCTCCAGTAACGAGAATGACATCTATCAAGATGATACTTGTAATTGCAGCTTTGCGAAATCTCGAAGTACATCAAATGGATGTAAAAACTGTCTTTCTAAATGGAGATTTAGATGAAGAAATCTACATAGAACAACCTGGGGGGTTTTCTGCTCCAGAGTAAGAAAACAAAGTCTGTAAATTGGTGAAGTCATTGTATGACTTGAAACAAGCTCCAAAACAATAGCATGAAAAGTTTGATCATGTCATGATAGAATGTGGATTTAAAATCAACGAGTGTGATAAATGCGTTTATATCAAAGACACTGAAAATGGCTATGTCATTTTATATCTTTACGTTGATGACATTCTTATTGTTGGAAGCAACAATAAGATGATTAAATCTATTAAAGACATGTTAAATTCAAGATTTGACATGAAGGATATGGGCATAGCAGATGTGATACTTGGAATTAAAATTTCAAGAACATTAGAGGGAATTGTCTTAAGTCAATCACACTATGTGGACAAAATTCTTGATAAATTTAACAAGGATGATTCGGCATGGCTAGAACAATCGATAGATACCAATCGATCTATCAAAGAATGAGGCGGCGAGTATCTCTCAAGTAGAATACTCTAGAATTATTGAAAGTCTGATGTACTTAATGAGTTGTACAAGACCAGACATAGCATACACAGTTAGCAAACTGAGTAGATACACGAGTAATCCAGGAGCTGACCACTGGAAAGGAATAATAAGAATACTAAAGTATTTGAGATATACTCGTCATTATGGGCTGCATTATACCAGATATCCGGCAATTAGTGAAGGATACAATGATGCTAACTGGATATCTGATATAAAAGATTCAAAGTCTACAAGTGGATTTGTGTTCACATTGGGAGGTGCAGCTATATCATGGAAATCTTCTAAACAGACGGTTATAGCCAGATCCACTATGGAATCTGAGTTTATAGCCTTGGACAAGTGTGGTGAAGAGGTTGAATAGTTACGTCACTTTCTAGAGGATATTCCTAGATGGTTAAAGCCTGTGCCAGCAATTTGCATACATTGTGATAGTCAATCTGCAATTGGTAGGTCACAGAGTAACATATATAATGGTAAGTCTAGACACATACGTCGTAGACATAATACCATAAGACAACTACTCTCAACTGGAGTTATCTCTATTGACTATGTGAAGTCAAAGAATAATATTGCGGATCTGCTAACTAAAGGTTTGAATAGAGAGTTAGTTGAAAAGTCGTTAAAAGGAATGGGACTTAAGCCTTTGGAAGAATAAGTTAATACAATGGAAACCCAACCTAGTTGACTGGAGATCCCAAGATCTAGGTTCAAAGGAACAACCTAATTGTAAATACTTAATTAGATCACTGTGGGAGTTCTCTCCTACCCATTCCTATAATGAAACAGTGATACTTTAGAAGAAATGATAAGCAATAGGCTTTTAATGATTCTTACGCTCGGAGTAGAGCGGGCTACTTTTAATAAGAAATCACCTATGTGAAAGAGAAGTGGGGCCGCTTCCAAGAGAATTGTGTAAGGCGCAATACTTAAAAACTCTCGCAGAATCAGGCATATGTTTACGGCCATAAATGAACATAACAATGAGAACTGAACTATATCATGATGAATTCTGTGTGAGGTATATTATCGTTTACATAAAAGGCAGAACAGTTCAAGGACATCGCGTCTACTGGTCAACTAGTAAAGTAAATATATTTTCACAAGAGAAGGTTCAAAGGGTAACACCTACCTATCCTATACAGGTTTCGGATGTTGAACTTTATCACTAAATCTTCCATGTCTCTGTTAATTTTTCATTCATGTGAAGGATTGTTGGAAAATAAGAAGTGAATGAAAATTAAAACAAACCTTCCAACTTCTCAACTCTCTACCCTTTCATGTTTTGTAACTTTTGTACCTCTCATGTTAATTGTGGATTTGAAATTTGAAGGTCACTCTTGTACATATATAAACAAGTCCAAAGTTCCTCATTTCAACACATCAAAAACTAATCTTGTCTTTTTCCAAGTTCTTTTCTCTTTCGGTGATATTATTCTAACAGTAGGTTGGTTCGCTGGTACAACCAATTCTACCGTTGTATCCTGAGAAACAGACGTTCATAACCTACGGTAGAGGACGAATCTATTTTAAGAAAACTGTACTTGTACAGGCCTCAATTTGCTTTCTTTTTCAATTCTTTATTCTGAAATTTTCTTACTCCATTTGTTTACTGTTCATTTTAATTATAATATGTTGTTTAACATTTTTCAATTAACGTATGTTTAACAAGGATAAACCCAAGCTGATGCACAGAATACCCATTCTTCTCATTTTCTTTTTTTCTTCGCTTTTTTTTTTTTTTTGGTGTGTGTGTGTGTGTGGGTGGGTGGGTGGGTGGGTGGGGGGGGGGGGGGTGGAGGGGTTAATGTGTTATTATTACCACTCATTTTGCATAGATCATTGCTCAAAGAAAGACATTCATATGTAAACCAACATTTTCGCTTATGCTCGTGTTACAATCAAAATTCAACAGAATCTGGCTTGCCACTACACACTTCAAATTTTTAATCAGCCTGTTTTATGAAATATTTTATTAATCAAAAACTATATACTTGATTTCACTT
This sequence comes from Forsythia suspensa, assembly GCA_023638005.1. NCBI lineage: Eukaryota > Viridiplantae > Streptophyta > Magnoliopsida > Lamiales > Oleaceae > Forsythia > Forsythia suspensa. Next base: position 37,008,645 of record CM042666.1, read on the forward strand.
GTACATCGACACAGATTCTATTTAGGGTGGAACAATAGGATTACTTATTTTTCCCACCCTACAGAGAAGCAGTATATACCAAAAATAACTATACAAAGCCATGTAATGCAGACCAACTGAGTCGACTAGATTGGAGAACACTCAAAATCTGAAATCATAATGGCCCTCTGAAAGTTGGATTCCTTTATGCAGTGATGGTTATTTGGGTTGTCAGAACTGACAATGTCAAGTAAACAGAACTATCAGTGCATTCCATTTGCAAGAGGCTTTCCCAACACTGTTAAAAGAAAAGGTTTAATTTTAAGTGGTCGAACAGTCATTAACATGGTGGTACAAACTTCATCCCCAACTGATGTGATATTCAGAAGTCTGAAAAAAAATATTGCATCGAAATCAGCATATAATAGTAAGATTATATTACAGTTCGCCAAAAGAGCTGAACAACATGAGCTCGTCCTTGTCTCTTCTTTATGTGAAATTAACTACAATCCTTCGTTTATTTCTCTTTATGTTCTGTCAGGTGCCTTTGCTTCTCAATATCATCCCATTTTATTGCAAAACAATAAGAACTTGGTAACTGGACAAATTAATGAAAATCCTCCAAGTACAAAGAAACTTACATGTCTCTGAGCTTAAATAGGTTCTTTCAACACTTTCTGACTTCAGAATTCCTGACAATAGATAGAACTTCTTCCTTAAGCTTCTCTGTTATCTGCGTTAACGAAAAGGAAAAACGTTTGGTTCAAAGGGAAAAAATGACAAATTTGATGGCATATCAAAAGTCTGTTGAGACATACCAAGCTTGAGGTCTTGGCCCATTTTAAGATTGATGTAGCAGCATCTTTCAAATGGTTGAGACCCGCATGATCATAACTTAAAGAATAATCTGAATTTTCCGTTGCTTCTGCCACCCACAGGTTATTCACTTGATCTTTTGGTCTCTTGATGAGATTACGAAACACAACCTGGAAAGATTGGCCGAAGTGATTTTTCCACATAAAGTAATGGAAGATATGGTCCTTATAATTTACTAGTGGTTGCTTTCAGAAACCAATCCATAGTATATTCTTGAATTTTGTTAAACTGGTAGGATCTTATGGAATTCACTTTCTTAAACAAATAAAAGAATATTACTCTGGAGAAATTATGCACACAACATTCTTGAGAAATAAGGTTTCAATGTCGCAGGTAATAAACTTTGAGAACCAATATGGAGTAAAGTCAGAATATACGGATGACTCTGTAGTCAAATTTATGTTCTTTCTGGTTATGCATGTATATATTACTGGTGAAAATAAAATTGAAAGTTATATCATAATCAAATATTGCCGGTAATCCATTCAATCTATCAACAGACTTCCCCCGATTTGGTACCGAAAGATATATATATACACTTTGACAACATTACATTAAAGAGTTAATGATGAAGGATGTATTGTGTACCTATAAGTACTTACCACAGATCCTGCAACATTATAGTTTACTGGTGCAAAGGAATCACATTCCATGTATGGCAAGAAGAGGCTAATGGCCAACAATGTATCCGATGATTCCTTCGTATACAATTCAGACGTTGATTCATCCGTCACAAACACCCACTGCTTCTTTTGATGAGCTGCTGTATACACCTCTCCCACGTAAACAACAAAAGCAGCGATATCGAATTCACTGAACAAAATCCGTGCAACCAACGTTAGCCATAAAAACCTTAAGGCAGTGTTAGAAGCAGAACCAATTCCAAGGCATTAGGAAAAGGCCCACCTGGAGAGAGGAACTTCACCCAGATTTGATATTGTAGTTGATGATCGAGGAGTGAAGAAAGGCCTGCAAAAATCACTTGTCGGTCATTCAATCTATTTCACACTCTCAAGCACACAGAGGTCTAAATCAAGAAGGGTTAACTTACTCATATTTGTCCATTATTGAAGGAGACAAAGGCACCCAATTGGTAGTTGAACCTCTTGCTTTCAAGTAAAGGGTGTCTGAATAGGAGCTGCATGGTAAGAGACCTCCAACAGCATACGCCTGCCCCTCAATCAAGTCTAGTTTCTGTGAAAAGTAACAGGGAATCATCCCATAGATGTATCAAGGAACATGCAATTAGAAAAGAAAGCAAGAAGGCTGAACAGAAACTCAATATTCACGTATACACATATAAGTCAGGTTATGGGCGACAATTGAATTCACCTGTTTCTCAGTTGGGTTCCATATAGTTATCAAACCTTTGCTGGAGCAGCATTTTCGTCGATGACTTTTATTAGCCAACCCGACAACTCTAACCCGCATAAATGGAGTGACCTCTCTCTCATTTAGGCCAGATGCTTCCAGAGCTTTCTCCATAGATTTTTGCATATCCAACTGCCTCATTTCCTAGCATAACAGAGGACATCGTGAACAAAGCTCCCGCTGGAGATTGTAACAAACTAACAATAAGTAAAGAAACATGTCTCAGCATACCTCCAATTTAGCTTTATAAGAAGCAAAAGATGTTAGTTGTTTTGAGCTCATCCCAGCCATTAGTAATTCTGGTTCAGCAGCTGTCTCAATTAACTTCAAGAGTTTGGCTCCTTCGTCACTATCATGGTCATCACCAACAAAAACTACTTTTTCCCTTTGGAACTCAGACATAATCCCTTCTGCAACTACAGATCGCCTAAATCCAAACGAGAGCTCAAGAATCAAGTAGCAATTCGTTGTCTACATAAATTTACAAGTAGCAGTTCTTTTTTGTTCTCATCAAGTAGTTATCCTAACTTTTCCAGAACCTCGAAAACCTTATGGCCCTTTCAAAACCACCAAATGCAGGGAAGGAATTATTTCTTGGGGAGGGGATGTGCAGATACGCCTTTTTTGGGATATTTTTAGTCGATAACAAGTTCAAGCTATATTTGCCTCTGCAAGCTTTTTTTATCTTTATCACACATTGATGTCATGCTTCTAATACTGATAGTGCTAAACGTGATTGCATTTCTCTTTTAGAATCAGTTATCTTAAAATGATATTCATCCTTCTAGTCCTGTCACTTTACTTGTTCACACATCCGCCAATCCATTCCTCATTCTATTTAACTACGAGTAAGTACTCAATGGTATATATGCACCATCTCATAGGAAATAGAATTAACATTTAAAACAGATGAGGATGGGAAAAATTTTGACAGTCAAATAATGTGGTATTCTAGTACCACCCAAAATTCTCAATTTCATATCCTAAATCTTTACAATAGCAATCCAAAACTTATTCCCAACAAATTTGGAAACAGATATATGATTAATTTCACGTAACTTTGGTCAATCTCACAGTATAGAAGGATCCAATACAATTAAACATTTGCAATCACATAAAGCTAAATAATTTTAGTCCACTTTTTTTCTTATAAGTCTGACCTGTTCTAACGGGATCAAATCGCCCTTTAAATGCGAGTTTATGTACTTCTATGCAAAATATACTCCAAACACCTAACTAGTCCTTCTCTTAACTTATCCTATTTGTTGGCATACATTCTTGCTTCTTATTTTATTCAATCTTGTATGGCTACATGTTTACCTTAATATTCCAATTCTCGCTACGTCATTTTTTAACATTTTGCCCATTAACAACCCAACACTTGATACCATAAAATAAAATTTTAGCGGACCTTGCATTCCAACACTATAGTTATCTTCCTATCACATAGAATACTTACAGTACTTCTCCAAATCATCCATTCCGCTTTAGTAGGACAAATTACATCCTTTTCAAATCATCCTTCCTTCTAAAACAATCAGTCAATCATTCAACGGGAAACTATCGTTCCATATATTTCATCTTAGTTTAATTAACTTAAAACATTTTGATGCACAATGGGAGACACAAAGAAGAGAGAAGAATAGAGAATAAAGAATCTATGATGAACTCCATGTTAAGCAACATGATGATCTTCTAAAACATCCATAATTACATCAATAGGCTCCGCAGAAGCCTATGAAGCACAGACAGGAGTGTCAGTCTCCAACACATCGAATATCGATACATCTTGGACACACTGAGATATGTGTACAACATGCCATGCAGGATGTCCTAATATTTATATATATTTTGCAAAAATTTACATGCCACGAGACTTCTCCTGTATGTTTCAAATTTTGATATGCAAGGGAACACAACCCTGACACATCAAGGACACAGCAATGCATTTTGTAAGTTTTGAAATATAAAATTAGGGGGGGAAATTAATTGTTAAAACATTCGGTAAAAAAAAATCAAAATAATGAGAGAAAATTTGTAAGAACTTTATGTCAAATTTGTTTTGTATCTACAGTATGCACTGTTGATTGATAAATACTTCTATTTGGTTAGCACTAGTAATAGAAAGTACAACCTAAAGCTATCTTAATACAGCAAATAGATATTCCTCAAATTCGAAAGATTTTATTTGCTAACTTCAATATCAAAGCTACAAAAGCATTGATTATATTGAAAATTTATGAAGTATAAAAATAAAGATATAAGATATAATTGTAATTTGAAAGAATTTCAATCGACATGCTCGTGCCCTATTTTTTGAAAAATTACGTGTTCGGCATGTACTTGTCCGTGTCCATATCCATGCTTCATAGTTTTTGACACAACAGATTTCTCTCTGCAGCTAGCCACATTATTCCACATCATATTCTAAATCTTTAGAATAATGTATTCAGGCAAAAAAAGAATGAATACAAGAACACATATATGAGTTTCTTCTAACTCATGATACTTCATATAAATGTTCAATCAGATTAAGGACCAATTTTTGTGCGTAAAATTGGAAATTTGCACAAATTTCTAAAATCATAAAATTAAAAATATTGAAACAACAAGAGAATGAATATCAGAAAGCAATAACTAACAAAAGAAACAGGACAACGATTTCAAGTGTAGTCACATGGTACGATCCAAAACTGAATAGGCATCTGGGAAATGTTTTAGCAATCTATGGTCAGTTTATATTTGTAAGTTGGGTATCACCTTTGATTATACGCTTGCAGCGTTTTAGCTTCCATCCTCGCAGACCTCACAATAAAGCCCCCATTACTAAGCCTGGATGAGATATAATTCTGTCAGACCCGAATACGTAGCAGGAATATAATAGTATATAATAGTTAAATTACCTTTCCCTGTAAAGAATTGGATATATCCTTTCAACCCCAACAAGAGTACTGGGAACAGCCCCTCCAGTAACCTTTATGCATCTAAATGCTAATGGAAATCTGGCACTTTTACCTATGCACATGGTAAGCCAAGGCCTGAGGCAGAATAAACAACAAATATGCTGCAGAAAGATATTATCGCATATACAAAACAATGCATTATAGCATGGCGAGAACTTACAGAACCCTAAACGTTCAGCCCAATGACATCTGTATGTGCCATTTATATGCAATAATATACTAGTTGTTTGTGACATCTGAAACCAAATTTAATACAACTTAATAAACACCTATAACAACAAAGATCAACAGACCAGAATAAGTTGAAAATTGGAACAAGGAAGTGACCTCAAGAGGTGAAATGGGCCCAGCCCAGCCACATAATTTAGCTCCCCAGATCTTCAGATGACAACAGAAACTGTAAGCAGTAGGAAATGCTGAAATCCTTAAAGAAATAAATTAACAATCAAAATAACGAAAAAATATGCCGTACCCTGAGCTTTTGTCCCAAAAACAACTTCCCAGCAGCAAGCTTCTTAGATAGCTGTTCATCTAGTAGTGCTTTCACTGAATACCTATAGAAATAATGAGTTACGCTGTGGAACATCAATTTCGTAGCAAAAGCATTAATGTGAAGAGTTTCTCACCACCCGTCAGTTAATTCTATTTTTGCAACTGTGGCGTTGTCATCCCCCTCTGACAAGACAGATTGAGGTCCAATCTTAGGGTCCCAATTATCACCGACAGACGAAATGCACAGTACCATAATTGAAGAAGGTGGCGCATCTCCAGCTAAAAATTTCTTGATTGCAGATCGATGACCATGATTTACTTCTCTCTCATACCTGCATGGGGATATAAAGAATTTTTCTATATATTCTTGAAGCTCTAGCCAAAAAGAATAACAGTGTGAATCTTAGATACCTGTATTTTAATTCTTCGAGCACGTTAGAGACTGTTAATAGTTTTCCAGAGAACTTGACAGGATAGCACCTCTCATAAGATGCAAGTTTCCAGACAATCCACTTATAATGATTTGAAACCCACCTATAGTTATTGGTGGAGAAAAGAATCAAACAATAAAATTGACTGGAGGATTGATAAGGAAATTATAATAGATACTAAACCACCAAGAAAAGTGATTCAATGAATATAAATAATCAATTAATTTCATTACTAGGCAAGTTTTGAGCACAAACAAATTTATCTAAAAGTTGCCAATTAGAGTCTATGTATAGCACTTCTCTCCAGATGGCCTTACAAAATACTGCAACCTCAAAAATCATCTTCCAGGACAATATACCTACAAACCAATTCCCGATATGTACATTGTGCAAAATAAAATCAACAAAATTCAAGATAGAAGACTACAACATTACTCTTTAGTTACATATTGCAGGGAAGCTCCAGACTGAGACAGCATCTGGATGAAAGCTTCCGGTCCAATGCAATCTGAAACTGGTTTGGTATGAAATATGTAATTTTCAGCAGCGCTTGGGCTCATTTTTCTGACATCGACCGGCAAGTCCTCCAACTGAGGTCATAGTACATTCTGGTAAGAATCAATTGCCATAGGAAAATCAATTAGTATAAGAAAAAAATACTCTGGATGTATATCATACCTTCTTTTGGATACATGGAGTTGGAGGCCGTGAAATATATTCCTTGATATATACTCGAGGAACCTGAAATGGATATTGCATAGAAACTCTTCCTTTGCTGCAGGACTCTTTCGGCGCTAGTCTGGACAAACCTACTGTAGATATGTGCTTTAGAGATTCAGAAGAAAGGTTTCATCAAGCAAGAGGTTATCTTCAGAGCTTGACAGTTTACCATTAGGAACAGATGAATCATTTTTATGCAGAGGCGTGACAAATTTGGAACTTCGGGGTCTCTTGAATGGAGATACAGAATTAATCCTTCCAAGTCTTCTCTTTTCACCAAAATATTGCTTGTTATCTATATCATCTGTGCCAATGCTGTTCGAGATATCCACCAGCGGCCCATTTGATAACCTTTTTGTGGGATCTATCCTTGAATGAATTCCATTTTCTGAACAATCCACTCTTTCTGAGGAAAATTTATTTTTTAGTGGCTTTCCATGGGTACCATTATAAGGCCTGATAGGAGTGTTATTCCTTGCCTCTGCATCAAACTTTTTAATCAAGTTATTCCCTGGACCTATTGTCTCCAGCCTAACCGACGACTGCTTTTGGTATGAACTTGATCTTAGCGGGGATGTAAAGTTCCTTAACAAACTATTGCCATTTGATGGCCCCTTGTGTGAAAATGGAGTCGTCTGATCATCTTCTTTGTTTGAAGTATGAGTGGTTTTTCCGTCTTCGAATACTGAAAATGTTGGATCAGCTATGTCTGCTTCATTTAAGAAAGAATCCAACTCAGGATCTCCAAGCAGGTTCCTTGCTCGTTGCAGTGCATCCGTAGAAACCGATATGGATCTTCCCCCTGCAGTATGGAACTTGACTGGAGGAGGTTTATGAGCAGCATCCACAAAATCTGGAGTTAATTCTTTGGATTCGTTTCTCAGTGAATTAGAGTTTGCAATGTAGGGGGGTGTGGGAATTCTGGAAACACTACTAAAACCTAAATTAGCTGTGTCCTCCATCTCTAAGTGAGATGAATTTTCCCGACCAAGAAGCTGACTTGCGGTTAAGTGCTTCCATGTCTGTTCAAAGCCATCAAAACTCTCGTTATCATAATTTTTTTCCAGACCTAACAATGCTTTTGCTCTGTGTAGGCCTGCAGAAGATACGTTAACCGCTTTACCAGAACCTGTCTGGAACATGGAATTTGACATATTAACATCATTGTTTGAGCAATTCTGGAAACCAGACCCAAATGTAACAACAGGTTTCAGCAAGCCCGTCAGGAACGTTGGTTTTGAAAAGTTATTTCCATTCTCTTTTCTATCCAATTGGCCTGCACAGTCTATTTGTTTAAGAGAAAGTTACAACTCTACTGGATCACAATCAGGAATTAATAACAAAGAGAGAACAATTTCAAGAAATGTTCATAGAATGTCAAATACTTCTATAAGGTAATAAAATCTGAACAATATTGACCTTTTTCTTGCTACAATTCCCCTGTACACATATGATGTTTGATTGGAAAAATTGATTGAGTTGCTTTAAGTTTTTTAATGATGTTTCTTTCATTAATTAATTCCAGGTGTTGATTCCTAAAATAAACATAGTCCATACTAATAACTATTGAGACCAGAAAAGTGATGTAGCTATCCAGGTGTCACTTAGTATGAGATTTCAAATACTCTATCTGCCAAATTCATTTTACATAAATGAGACACTTGGTAATAAAACATTTTTAAAAAAGACTCAATCGAGTACCGAGGCGTTTTGCCACTGTGAGGCAAGGTGATAAGTGTATTTTGAACACTTATTTTGACCGTCTTGAGAGGACTTTCGTATCGTGTTTTGGGTAATTGAAATGGAATTTCTGTTGATATTCATTTCGCTTCTTGTGTTTAGGACTAAACCCGAACTTGGAGAACATTCGAAAAATGGGAAAAGAAAAGAGGCAAAGACAGGGGTTTCACTTGGGATTTTACATCAATCTCGGTTTTGCTTGGTTTTCAAGGTAGATTATGAAGAAGCGTGTTCAACCTCAAATTGAAGACATTCTTCCATCTTTCATATAATCTGGGTGATGCACTTTCAATTGCTCCTTTTTTTTTTGTGATTCAAAAAAGTTAAGCTAAACATATCCACACTAGGATGACAATGTAAACCTTGTTTGAAGTTTTAATTCAAGAAATCTCGGTTTTTTATATTCAATTTATGTTTGATTGATTGTTTGTCAAATATATATCCCATTTGAATGATTGATCAACGTGTGAACATTTTTATGACTTATTTTGCTTTCGAGATGTTCAAATTAGGTTGTAGCACTTTTTGACAAACAAGGTAAAATCCGATGGAATTAAAGATAATCTTTTATGCTTTGTCCAATCAATCGTGGTTGAATATAGAGTTTCAATGTGTTTTTACATATTTGAATATTTGATAGAGATATTATTAGGTCGTATATGAAAATAGGTTTAACCCTACTCGTAGAAAATCGTTACATAAAATAGGATTATTAATTGTCAAGTTAAGCATGAATTGATTTAATTGCGGAAATTTGAAAATTAAAATGGATCACAATGGTGGAGTCAAAATCCTAGTGCTATTTTCCCTTTGAATTTTCTATAACACTCTTTGCGGACTTTTACATTGCTTTCATAGAATTGATTAAGTAAAACCATTGACAATAGTGTGTTTTTGAATTAAGCTAGCTTTAGTTTAATCAAGGATAAATTCTCAATCCTCGTAAGACGATACTCTTCTCATCACTACTATTACTTGTCACGAACCCATACTCTTGCGAATTACTTGTCACGGACCCATACTCTTGCGAGATTTTCACCAACATGAGGCATAAGCATTGAGGCACTTTAAGGCGTAAGCATCAAGATAGAATAAATATAATTCAAAGAAATATAAAAGTACAAAAAAAATGCTCATAATAAATCATACACTATCTTGAAAAATCTATAATAAAACAAATTAAAAAATTTTAAAGTTTAGCTTGCAAACAACATAAAATAAATCAGTGAAAGAAAAGAAAATAGCCCAAAAAGCTAAGCGAGTAATACAATGTCTAGAAAATGCAAAACAAAGGCAAACAACATAGAAGTTTGAGGCTTACACCCTCACTAAGTCGAGGCGTAAGCCCACGAATGGCACTTAAGGGGCGGGATTCGAGGCATTTAATGAGAGCCTCACGTGCGGCGGGATTTGAGGCGTAAGGCTCAAATAGTTTTTTTAAACCGTGACTGAATAAAAACATTGATATTCTTTCTAAATGTATTTTTTTCTCTAATGCAGAAGAAAAACGATAGATCAACTGAACAATATTTAACCCACTTACAAGTGAATAACAAAACATAAGATTTCATAAATACTTTTGGTCCTAAACTGAAGTTAATAAAAAAGCATTCAAAACAATTACCCTTTCATCAGTTGTTCTTTCTATTCAATTGATACTTAGATGTGGAGAAGATATATATAAAATTTATCAAAAGTTACACTCGTTCAAATAACAAAAATGCGATATTAGATTTTTCACTTAGTTCTTACTGCAGACTTACTTTCTTAATAACCTATCTATTTGGGGGTTTAGAAACTTTGGCTTTAGTTCAGCCAAAAAAACTTGAGGATCAGCATGTGAGAGACCCTATGTTCCAAAATCTTATAAATTATTAGAACTGAGGAGTTATATGAAAATCAATAATAAAAGCTGTCCATAGTTAGAAATTGAATATTACTGTCAACGACATGAAGGAAAAGTCAAGCTGATTTATATCAGGCAGGTGAATGAACCTAATGCTGGTTTCACCAAAGAAAAAAGGACAATTTGGATTTAGAACATTTAAATTTGTGCTTTTCTGTGCTCCAATTCAAAACCCCTTCTTTCAGTTTCCTAATGCATAAAAACTAAATAATTATAATTTGGAAGATCATTTTATTCCCCGAATCCATACCATTACCAATATGTTCTGACTAATTTACGTACTTCCATTCTCATAGCACAACAAAAATATACAAAATAAAGATGGAAAATCAATACCTCGATCAGTAACCTCAATATCTACATCACCGAGAATCGACCGTGCTTTAGCTATAGAAGAATGCGTCACTGCAACAGTTTTTCCCAGTCCAGTTCGGAACATTGGTGGATTCTCCAAGTCGCCCTTCCCATTCTTCACTAATTTAGAACAATCTGTCAGAAAACCCAAATTACAGTCATTATAAAACAAAAAATTACAACCTACGCTGAAAATAATAAACATAGAGCCAGAGAGTGCCTTGAAGCAAGAGATCCCCCATGGAAGGGAGGCGATGTTCAATAACAGGTTCCTGAGCTATGGAATCTTCGGGTTCTTCTGTAGGGAGATGATGATCAGAGATTTCCCACCGGAAAGTATTTCCGGCATCGACAAATATCTGCCACGTCGACATATTCCGTGAGGGTTTTGCGTTATGGAGGGTTAAGTTCTAAATGAAATGTGAAAATTGCTTCACTTCTGAGAAAAATATTGGGATTCTGATTTCTCATTTTAAGAAAGCGGGAAACTATTTGAAGCAAGCCAGTCATTGTGCCGCGCAGAACAAATTGTGCTTGGATTTTGGTGGAAGCCCTGATTACCACTAAGAGGTCCAATAGAGTTGGGCTTTTGGGGGCCCAATTCCCATTATTTTCATGAAAATTTAATGAAAATAGCACTAGATCAAGATGGGGCCGTAGTATGAGGTATTTGTTTGTAAACTTTAAATTTTATCGCTTTTTTTGATATTTTGTACCTTTTGGCTATACAAGATCATATAAGTTCATTAGAAAATTGTTTAAAGCGCAATGCAGCGGGTGCTTATTTAAGCATTCGAATTATATCTTTCATGTGGATATATAATTTTTTAAAAGATGCCTTCACACAAGAATATATTTAACAACTATGCGAAAAATGCAATGTTTGTGAAATTGCAAAGGTTAACAAAGTCAAAATAGTCAATTTATTAGCAATTGGACCAAATATCGTTTTGGTCCTCAATTTCCCGTAGCTACTGGGTATGTTTTTTAGATATTCAAATATCGTTTGAGTCTTTAGTCAATAGGCACCTAGATATTTCAATAATGATTGTATTGATAATACTTTTAACTCTTCATTTAAAGCGGCATGTCAATGTGGATATACTTAGTTGGTAAATAGGAATTTAGGATTCAATAAAACATCAAGTAGTTCGATTATCATTTGTTGTTTTAGTCAAGTGTAATAATTTAAAAACTTTACTATGATAAATCAAATTACATGTGGTCTTAGTCTAAGCGTCCTCTTCATTTATGTAGTCAAAAGAAGCTAGGTCTTATCAATAAAATTTCCATTTATCCGCGATCTAGGCATAGGTAGCAATCCATTCTATAATTCTCCTCATTTCTTCTCGTAGGAAAATAAATGATCCCACAAAGAAAAGAATTGTACAGTACGGTGAAGGAGAGGAAGTGAAACTAGCTCGACCGATAAGGAGCTATTTGGCTGTTGGATTTTTTATGGTTTTTTTAGGCATTTGGATGACAAACGGGGGCGGAGGTGGAGAGACCAGGACCCCCCAACTTTTTGACAATAAATTTTTTATTTTTAATTTTTTAATTTACTTGGATTTTCCAGCACATATGAAGGCCAATTGTCCAAACTTTGAACATAGTCCAATCTATAAGTTACAAAGTTACTATAACCAAATATAGTTTTCATATGTTCAAAAAAAATTTAATTTTTTTAACATCCAAATTCAAAGCTTAATTGTCCAAACTACCAATCAAATGATCAATTAACGACCAACAAAGATGAATAACCTAAAAATAGATTGATATTCATCTTCTTCTGCCACTGAATTTCACGTTTCTGATATGTGAATTTCAAATCACGAATCATGCACGTTCTTCTATCGAATCGAAAGGTCGAGTTGGCGTAAAAAAAATATTAGATTCTCATAAAAATAGGTTCAATAATTGTGGTTTGAGAAAAAAAATTTGGGGGCGCTTCACCCGAACCCCCGTGAAAGGAATTCCCTTCCCCTGGCATAGGTTCCATCTCTATTTTTGGACCTCCCAACTTTAAATGCTTGGCTCCACCACGGATGACAAAGGGATTCAAGGCTGGGAGTCCTCCACTTAACCCATTAAATACATTTACAATCTTAAGAGTCCAACCTTATTCACCAATAAAACCAAATTTATTGAATAAAAATAAATTCACTTTAGACTCATATATAAGAAGTTTCTTAACTAAGAAATGTTAAGGGATGAATATCACAGCAGTTAGATATCGAAATATTAAAATGTATATAAAAAGTTTAGACTACTTTTCTTAATAAGGTTGACATTTTAAGATGGAACCCCAACTCTTAATATGGTATCATAGTCCATTAAGTTCGAACGAGCAATTCAAAATGTCTAAAGTTCAAACGAACATTCGAATTTCAAGATTGGTGTGTTCAAAACGAGCTACTATCTTGCAATGACATATTAAGGGACGAATCCCACATCAGTTAAATACCGAAATATTAATCCATATATAAAAAGTTTGGAGTACTCATTTTAAAATGGTTATCTTTTAAGAGAAACCCTGAGTCTTAATTGATATGAACAAGTGGAAGAACCCACAATAAAGGAATCTTTTAAAATCAAGAATTGAAAAATTTAAATCTGACATATGTGGATAAGTAGAGAATACATAGGGATACTTAGTCAACAATAATTCACGATAAATAATTTATGGGTAGATTATCTTTCTGGTGCTGATTGCAACACATGTATAGATAACGTCGACTAAAAATATAAACATAATATTGATATTTTAACATATATGATGATAAGTATTATTTCTAAATTTTTACACGTGTTACAATTAGTAAAAGAAAAAAAATTATTAATAAAAAGCTTATTAAAATGTATAAGTGTGCTTTTATTTGTACTTTTATTAATAAGGTGGATTGAGTGATTTGAAAGATTGTAAAAGCGTGTATTTGATTTTAATTAAAATTAAATTTTTTTGTAAAAATTGTTGAAAGCTTTGGTTGAAAGATTGTAAAAAATTGTGGGTAAAGTTTCACTTCAGATTTTTAACAAAATTTTAATTGATTTGAAATAGATTCTAAATTGAAATTGAAGAGTGTGAGGCTCGTAGGTGGGGTAGGGGGCCTGGAATTGAGCAGCTAAAAATCTGATAATTATTACAATTCCCAAAGCATCGCTCCAAGTCAGTGAATGTGGGATTTCCCATAAATGTTCTCCCTACCAATGATTCTTTCTACCCACCATTTCACTACTCAATTTCGAAATTGCCACCATCAATTAGAATAACAATTTACAAATTAAAGTGCCCACAAAATTATTTTTGCAGAAAAAATTCCAATAATTTGTTTTATAATTCACTCACTGTTTAGTAATTAACCAACAAATTTGATGTGGGCCCCATATAAGCACATGGGTATTGGGTACAGCCACAGCCACACCCACACCCACACCCACTAGAGAAAAATAAAAAGTGAAATTATGGCAGCACGTAATAAATTATATATATTTTTTTCACAACTTATTTCAAAACATCTTTGTCATTATTTATAAATTGATCAATCATCATTTTTATTAAAACATTTCGTAAGACTTTCATTTCTTACTTAGAGCATGTTCAGCAACAATTTTAGGGAAAAAAAACTCATTTTTGGAGCTTGAGTTTTTTAACTTTTACACAATTTGAAATAAAATGACTAAAATATCCTTTTAATTTTTAAATGACATTTCAATGACTGAGGACTATTTTGTCATATTGCAAAAAATGTGTAAGAACTTTTTAGAATGTGGCCCACTACATTAATTACAAAATAGATTTTAGTGAATAAAAAATGACAGCCGAACAAACATTTATTTTTTATCTACATATTCTATAAATTTACTATTTACAATCTTAAAAAAAATACCAATAGTACACTTAGACAATTTTTACCACATTTTTTATCTAGGCAACTTGTTAAAGTTGTCAGTCAGGCGAATTGATAGTGGTATATTAAAAGAGGCCTAAACTAGATATTTGGTATTAGTCAAATCTTAGACTCCCTAAAGGCTTACATATAGAGTACAAGAACCTCAAGATTGTCTAGTCATTTCCAGATTAGGTCAATGAATTCTACCCAAATCACATATAATTAGGAATCCAAATGTACTTTGAGTTACAAGTCGAGATTGTCCTATTCGAGATGAATCTACATTAGATCGTGTCGCATCAATTATTTATAAATAAGATTCAATACAGTCTATTTCGAGTTAGAACTATATCAAACACCCTATAATTTTTTTAACTCGTTTCAAATATTATTTTAAAAAAAATATTAAAAAAATTATTGGGTCGGCATGTTGGTCCAAACAACCCACTTCAAACCTCCACACCATATTGAAGTGGCTGAGGTTGCTAATTTTGATTTTTTGTCATTGAAAAGTTAATTAGTCCATGTTAAGAATGATTTCCCTTGGAAAAGACTATACAAGGTTCCTTAATTGTTTTCAATAGTGTAAGGCAATTTGTACTAACTTTGACTAGAAATTAAATTTATTTTCCATCAAATGGAGGTTGACTACATAATTACAATAAATCTATTTAACCTAATGTTAACCTTCTAAATAATTACAGTAACAAAAAATAAATTAAGACTTTAGTATGTGAAATTTTTTGCCCATTCAATTTAGTTCATTACAAAGAAGTTCAATATCATGATAATAATATCTAAATTTGTGCTTAATTAAAGCACAAAAAGTCTAATAATCAAATCGTTACGGTTTACTAAAATACTTTGCAATTTTTTATTTCTCGTTAATAATCGAACCTAATTAAATATTTTGAAATTAAGTGGCGTTTCTATTAAGTACTGTTCCATAGGCTATTAAAGCATCATTTAAGTGACACATTTTTCCAGCAAGCTACGATGAAATAGCCAATCTTATGTTTCAAACACATAATTAAGTAGAAGATTAATTAGTGCATAATAAGAGAAGTAATGATGAAGCAAAAGAAGAAAAATTGCACCTTTGGTCTAGTTATTAAAAGGAGGACACAGCTGTAATAGTAAAGAAAAATGGAGCCATTTTACATAAACCCATAAAGAGCGTATTTCAATTTTCAAGAGAGAAAGAAAAGTAACGTAGTCGGCAGGGGACATTTAAATTATTATTTAAATAGAAAAATAAATCACCTTTCTTGAATATAGAAAGATTATTACAAACTTTAGTCAAAGATTTTTTTTTATGGGAGGAAATTTAGAGAGAATTTATGATGTTTGTCTGCTTCTTTTCTGCTATAAATACACCCTTCAACTCTCCCTATCCGTTCATTCCTCTCTCTCTCTCTCTCTCTCTCTCTCTCCGCCCACACACAGAGAGCAAAGGCATGCAAATTTTTGCAGTGTTGAATTGATGAAAAGGGTCGTGATAAAGGTATGGAGAATCCGTAAAGCTCAGGAGGGATAGCGCCATGGATTAATTCGTATAACTCTCCACCGCGGTGTCGGGTGGTGGAGGAGGGTTGTGATCGTGAAGGTAGATCTATAGCGCTATCCATCCTGAGTTTCATGGTTTCTTTGTACTACTTACCTATCTATATGGACGTACAACTGTCTGTATGTAGTGATTTTTTAGGGCTCGCATTAAAGAGCGTGTCTGCAGAGGTAGAAATGACTGACTCCATGTGGGTATGGCCCTGCTTAATGCATATTAATCTTGGTCATTTAATACCATGAAATTTTTGTCAGCTTTATTTGGTTATGATTAAATTATAATTTAATTTATTTAAATTAGTTAAATATATTTATAATTTATATGCTCTTGAACGAATAATCTTTCTTGATTCGATGTTGAACATGTTTAAAAGTTAGGATTTGACCATATTTCTCTCAAATTTGTTTCTTTAAAGATCAAGAAATGTAAAACATCATGCAGGCAAGGCCACTTGATGCAATGTTGAGATTTGGAATTGATAAGATTTTATGAATATTGTGTAATTTAATGTTGGGAGGTACAAGGAGTCTTACATTATTATTTGTAAAAGAAGAGTGGCCAGAAAAGTTGACTGATGATACCCATTTTAATGCAAGCTCCGGCTTGATCAGTCTTATCTTGAGGCCATTCTTCGTTTCCATATCTAATGCTTAGTTTTTGCAGTACCTGACAAGACGTACAGGGTTTAATCATCTTTCTCATATCTATCTACCAGTATTTTTGTCCGTTCCTATGTGGTTACACATAATTTTTTTTTCATATCTATATATCTACTTGTATGTTTGTCCGTTCTTATGAATATTTATAAATTGGTTACACATCATTTTTATTTACACCATGCACGTTTCATAGGATTCAAAATTTTTATTTATCTTTTATCCACATAATTTCGTAATATCTACTATTTATAATCTACAAAAAATTTTACTAAACATACACGTATGTACGAATCTATAATACTTTCACCGGAATTAGGAGTGGCAATGGGCGGACCCATGAACACCAGGGCCACCTCGACTCATCTCCCACAAGCGAGCCTGGTTCGGTCTATGGCCTATGGGCATCATAGATCGAGTTGGATTGGACTACGAGCCCACCTCGTTAATTTTTTTGGACTATTAAAAAAAAATACACAAGTTGGTCCAATGGACCAACCTTTATATTTCAAGGCCGAGCTCGTCTTTAGTCGAGTTTGAGCCCATAACTGACCGAGCTTTGTTGGGTCGAGCCCCTAAGACCACGGCGGATCGGCTCAATGGTCATCTCTAAGCAAAATGAAAGGGAACCTAAGCTCAAGTATTATCAAAAATATTTTTCTTAGTGCATGCAATCATGTAATCATTCATCTATTCATCTTCAATCTGATTGTGTAATTAATCTTTGATGATATTCATAGTTAAAAATATACTTTATACAATAACAGTTGGTAAAAAATTTAATTTGATGAACAAATAAACTAAATGGTGAATATTGTCTTTTTTGTCACAACTAACTTTTGTGCAAAGTCATTAATTCTTTTCAAACTTGGAAATTACATATTAGAGCACAGATAAATTATATAATTATCAAGTTCAACATTGAAGAAGTCTTTTAAATAAAATTTAGCTTGTTGAACCAATTTGAATTTATCAAAACCTTAAAATGAATCAATTTGACCCATACATGCCAAACAAATAAGTAATATATAATATATAATTTCTTCTTCTTGTATAAAATTAACCAGAGGTCTAACCCCCTGTCCTTTGTACATCTATCATGTGTAAATCTGTCATTGAGCCCTAGGGCCAGCCGAATCTATCTTCTCTGATAGGGGTGGGTATTTTAATTTAGCCGAATCACAATTGGACATTGTAGTTAGGTTTTTAAAAAAAAAATTAAATTAAAATTGGAATCGAAAACCGAGAACCGATCAAATCCAAGTTGGTTCGTATATTCGATTGTGAAACTGAATTTGTTATTTTTTATAAAAAAAAATTTTTTACAATTTATTCACTTTAACCCCAATTACCGCCAATCCAGCACCACGGTACTAAAGACAAGAGTCGAACTGTTCAAGACCAAAATCAAAAGTACAAATCCTACCACTTTTAAACTCAAACTCAATTAACTCAATTTCAAATACTCAAATCTCAAATTCTCAATTGTTATTTGCTTAGGTACATAATACAAATATTATTGTCTATCTTGCTATCTCGCTCAACACACATTTGAGCACAATGAGACGACAAAGGTGAATTTCTTCTATAATCCATAATGAATATTCAATTTTAAGAGATGTAATTATTTTTTCTAACTTTAATTTATGAGTTTGTAATTTTGGTTCAGAAATTATTTTAATATCTAACGTATTTTAATATTAATGGATTTTCAATTTTCAATTTCTTTTTCAAAAAATGTTGTCAACTCACAATTTTAAAAGAAAATGTTATGGTTAGAATCGAACTCGAACTTAAACCGACGATTTCGATTCGATTTCGTTCTAATAATCACGTGGATTCGAATTGTTTTATTACTAAATACTCGAAGTGTAATTAATAGTTTTGGGTATTGAAACATTCGGATAGACTGACTCGACGTCTAAACCTAGTCACTTGCATGTCACAAATGCAACCTAGCTAAAATAAACATGTTTTTTACCAATTCCATATCAGTGTCTATAATATTTGGTAAAGCTTTTTAATATAATTTGATAAAAAGTTGATGAAATGTATAGATTGAAAAATTAATAAAAATTATAGGTCTCATAAAATATATAATTAAAATTAATTGTTGACTTTGTTTTTAACTTTTTATCAAATTTTTGAACTATACCAAATCAGCTCTTAATTTGAAAATTAATATGAATGCTGGTGACTATTGACATTCATGACTTTTATCCTTTTCTTAATCATAATAAATTTATTATACTAAACATGTTCTAAATATTAGAATTGCCTATAGTGCGAATTACGAAATTTACTGTAGACACACATGAATGTTTCTTACCTTAGAAGCAATGGCAAAGACTGCTTTAACGAAGTGTCTGCCATAGAATTTAAAAATAATTTTTTAAAAAAATTGGAGATTCTATAATTGAAAAATTAATAAAATATGGGAGAATTAATAAATATATGATTAAAATTGTTCTACCACTACCCATGTGTACAAATTTCTAAAGCACTAAATAGAGTTTGCATTGCTAATGTACAAATAAGTTATTTTCAAAAATAATACTCTAGAGTTGCATTAATATTCAAAAAGACACGATAATAAAATTATATACGTAATTTTTTATTTATTTAGAAACCATTTGCGTCAATTTTTTCTAAAAATTAAGTTAAAATGTGAAGAATACAATTGAAACTCTAATATTTGTAGTTAATAAACTTAATAATTTTTTCTAAAAATTAAGTTAAAATGTGAAGAATACAATTGAAACTCTAATATTTGTAGTTAATAAACGAATATCTCAATTAATAAAAGTATTATTATTTTCACGTTGTAACAATAAAATAAAAATTTTAAATTTAAATAATAAAAATACTTAATAATAATAAAATAATTTTATTTAGCATATTTATTAATAATTATGAACTTAAATTTTAGTTATTTTATAATAGTTTATAAAATATACAAAACAATTTAGTATAATATCAATTTGGTCAATAAAGTGTCAATTTAAAAAAGGAATTCTTTAGTTTTTTTTAATTTTTTTATAAAAAATAAAATTATCGGACCGATTTGCACATTTTGCAAAGATTAAAAATCCAATTACCATTTTTTCTAATTAAAACTAATGGCATAATTATATTTTTCATCAAATAATGACTTATTATTAAGCACCAAAACATATGTTACATGTCTTCTGTGTAAAAAAATAAACATTATAGATGATTTATGTACTGAGGACAAATGTGAGAGACCATTGGCGCCAATTTCCCTTTTGGTTGACCATTATGAATAGTAAATTTTAATATTCACACTTTTATACAAAAAAAAACAATTTATTACAATATCAATTTGGTCAATAAAGTGTCAATTACAAAAAGGAACTCGTTAGTTTTTTTTTTATTTTTTATAAAAAATAAAATTATTGAACCCATTTGTACATTTTGTAAAGATTAAAAATCCAATTACCATTTTCTCTAATTAAAACTAAGTGTATATTTATATTTTTTATCAATAAGGACTAATTGCGCACTAAAACACATATGTTAGAGGTCTTTGTGTAAAAAATAAACATTATAGATGATTTATGTACTGATGACAAATGTGAGGGACCATTGGTGACAATTTTCTTTTTGGTTGACTATTATAAATAGTGAACTTAATATTCACACTTTTTATATAGATAGGTATATGTATGATATGAAAATATCATTTTTATTAATTTTATTAAAAATTTGACTTCAACAATAAAATAGATTGATTTACGTCCATCGAGAATCTAAAGTCATAGTGTTATATAGGTTGAGGACTCATGTCCATGTCTTTAAAGGATGGGGGCCCATATCGGCACTGCTTCAAAGGTTGGGGATTTCAGCTTTAATTTTCCTTTAAATTTTTTATATATTACAGAATTGGTCCCCTACCTTTGGATTTATTCACTTTCAAACCCTACCTTTTTTCGACAATCTTGCCCTCAAACTTTTGAAATTTAACGACATTGAACTCCGTTCACTTCCTTTTGAATGCATGCACAAAATTAAAAAAAGACAATTATCATTTCATTATTCTTAGAGCATATTTGGCTAATAAGCCACGAGCTCTATGAAATATATGTTACTTATTGATTTTCATGTTTCAATTTTTTTTTTTTTTTTTTTTCATTTCAAAAATTGAGTTTTATTGAAATCACTCAATCTCTTTTTCTCTCTCCATCTCCATCTCTGTGTTTGTTGTTTGTGGATTTAAGTTAGAATCAAGTACTTGCATAATTTTGACTAAATAGGAGAATTTGATGTTGCTGGATCTCAGTTTTTCTTTTATGTTTTGTGTTTTCTTGCGAGTACTTTTTACGTGTTTGGTGTATTTTTTGTTTCTACTACAATCTTATTAGGTTGTGGGATGTGAATTTAAGTTTGGACAAATGTATATAGACGAACTGAAGGAAGGGGATTGTGATTTGTGAACATTTCTGAGAGTGTGGAACCGAGAATTCATTCAATCCTGAAAGGCTGAAATCACTTTTAAGCTTTTAGTGTTAGTGCATTACACTAAAAGTATCTTTAATAAATTCTATGAATTGTTATATAGACGTCTTTTATTTCTTTAAAATGAACACAAAAATATATTTTAATATGTATAGAAAATTTAAATTATATCGTGTCAGTATATCTAACACAACTTTTGAATTCAAACGAAACTCTAGATGTTGTCTTTTCTTTTTCCCCTTTTCCTGTGTTAACTTGTAGGAGAATAATTATTTTAGTTATTGTCCTTTTTACTTATATGGCAAAATAAATATAGAAATCCATGGATGCATTGGAGATGTTCTAACTACACTTGGTACTTGTTTGGTTTTAATAAAAAAAATTGAGTTAAAGTTAATAATTAATTTTAATTACACATTTAATGAGATCGAAACAACTTTTATTAACTTTTCAAGTACTCATTTTATCAACTTTTATCAAAATCTACTACATAATTTATAACAAAACAAAATAGGCACTTAATTACCACTATATATAAATAAAAATAGAATAGATCATACTCATAGTTCCCATCCTTTCTTATTTATAACAATTTCGTTCCTATTCAATTTTATTCGCACATGTCATTCTTAACATTTCAATAATTTGCATAAATGATCACTTTTGACAATTTTTGCCCCATAACTTAAATAAACTAAAATAGCCAAAATAAAAAAATTACAGTTAGGGCCCTTTACATTTTTAAAATGAAAAATTCAACACCTTTACTGAAAAACAAATTAAAAAAAAAAAGTTATTCTTCTCCAAATCCCACCCCAAAACCATGGACTTCTCCCACCGAGATTTTTCAACACTTCATCAACATTGCATCTTAGTTTGGACAACTTAATTCGAATGATGCAGTGGGGATTTCTTTCATCATCAACACAGATAATTTCATTCCTTTTTGGCATTGAATGAAAAGCTGTCATAACTTTGTTCTTCAACCTCTGTAATTTTACAATCAAAATTACAGTTCAAGAAACTAATTACACCAAATATCTAACATTACTTGTTCAAAGAATACCCCTAGGACATAACTTAGTTGGTTGAAAGGCGAGAGTAAAATAATATCAGCTTCGTTGGCAATTGCAGGGTGGGAGTTCGATTCCTACCTTTGGTATGGAAAATGCTCATTGCAAGCGCAGTTAAAAAGCAAGCTCTCAACCCTACTCCATGATGCACATTCTGCGATTTACATCTTCCACCAAAAATCCCATGACAGGAGTGGTGGAGACCCTCGAGGTTGGGGTTCAACTTTTTTTTACTTGTTCAAAGAAAACCCGCATTGTCGATGTCACTGTCACTAATCATCATCATCATCACCATAATGAAGTCAGTGCTATTCAGTATTCACATATTTTCTAGTCAAATATTCATTCCTTTTGCATAATTAAATACCAAAAGTCCAGTATTATATGGTGAACTATAAACCTCATGGAAACAATTAAGAAATTACAGGATCCAATTCACCATGGTTCGATTTGAACAGTTTATAGTCAATTTTCAAACCAAACTATTTAAAGTGGTTTGAAAAAACCAATTCACTTTCGAAACCAAACCAAACCAAACCAAATCACTTTTTGCAGTTTGATTCGATTTAAAACCACAATCTAACAAACAGAATATATATATATATATGTATGTATCGAACAAGTTAAATAATAAATATTAGTCTACAATCTCACAATAAAACATAAATATTAGTATCAATACAAGACAAAAAAATTAATTTGCATTACTGCCAACCAAAACAAGATATTTCAAACTAGAGTTCTACACTGTTATAATACAACAAAATGATAGCAATAGTTTAGAGTAACATCTTAGTCGATATTAATTGGCGCAACATCTCTAGTTGTAACACATGATTCATTCTTTGCATAAATATAAGAATATAACAAATGTATTCGTTAATTATAATTAAATGATATTTGGCTAATAATAAAAGAAAATGAATAGAAATATCAAATACGTTAATAGCTTCGTAACTTTCTTTTGAATTATCTAATGTATATATTTCATCTAAATATTGATGAATCACTATAAGTTCTTTGTTACTATGCAACCAATTCTTAGTGCAAATCACCACCTCAACCATCTCTGCACTCAACGAACTCATAAAGGAATCAATAATCTAACCACTAGTAGAGAATACAGAGTTATAAGTAATTGTTGATATTTGAATGGCTAACACATTTTTGACAATTTTGGAGACAATCTTGTACTTATTTGCATTCAATTTCTACCAAAGTAATATGTCGAAATGTTCATTGGTCAATTTTTCACAACGATCATTTAAGTAATCCACCAAATCATTCTTCTCGAGCTTGAGCTTCTTGAACAAGTCTAGCTTTAAAAATTGATAGAATGAGTTTGAAAATACCCAAATGAGTTTGTGAAGGATTTGTGCTACTAGATTGAGTAGCATATTTTGATGGAGCTAATGATGGAGTCATCATTTCTTTATTATATCTACAAATCGCTACAAAGAAAATAGGAAACTTGCCTGAATTACAAATCGAATCACTTCTCAAAACCTACAGAAAGTTTGGTAAAAGAAAATTAGAGTATGTTGGTTGTGTAGGTGAAGGCGAATCAAGGTTTCGAGCTACGGTCGGATCAAGAAGAAACTGTAGACAAAAAAAATGGTATTATGGATAATGGATAGATTTTAATTGGTTGGGCCTAATATAGACAATTGATGGATTTAGTTTTAATTGAGTTGAATTAAAATTAAATTAAATTAATTTTTATTTTTTATTTTTTTATTTTATACGGTTTGGAAAACTGAAACATATGCTAAACCACTTCAAAGCAATTTTGTTCGGTTCAAAATCAAAATGTTGATGGATCCATGTGAACCCAAATCAACAGTTTCAAAAAAGCGGTTTCGATTCAATTTTACAATTTCATTGTTCATCTCTTGGTGGGGGATGGGATTGGGTCATTGAAGAAATATAAGAATGTTTATATTTTTTTTCATTTGCAAAACACCAAATCGGGCGATTTATCTCTCCTGGTATCGGACTCAAACTCAAACAAATTTGAGTCTGAAATCGAATGGAAGAGAGGGAGGAGGTCTTGGGGTGGGGTGGAAGAAGTTTTTTTTTTTTGTTTTTTGTTTTAATTGTTTGAAATAATTGAATGTAAAGAGATTATTTTACACTTTTAACAAAGTTAGGGAATCTAACTACAATTATTTCATTATGTTTTTTTTTAAATATTTTAATTTATTTAATTTGGGAGCAAAATCGTAAAAAAACGATCATCTGGACAAATTAATGAAATGTTTATGGATGATATGTGCGAATAAAATTGAATGAGGATAAAATTGCTACTAATGTGAAACGATGAAGACTATAAATTTAATTTATTCATAAAAATACTGAGAACATGTTAACGCTATGCATTGTCTGGCCCGAACCCGTCCCATTAATTAATCGGGACGGGGACGAGGATCATGGTCTCCGCTCCAAATTCTCCGAAACCCATCCCGAATCTCTTATTATCTTATTTTATACTTTAAAATTTAAATACTTTTTAAAAAAAAAATAACATTAAAAATTAACTATTAATTAAACGGGAGTAAATGGAGATTTTTTAATCTCCATCCCGCATTTCAAAAATCTTCGACTGGACAGAGATGATAATGGTCGCCTCAATCTGTTGCTATCCCTACCGCCCCTGCCGCCGCCGCCGCCACCACCACCACGGTCCTTTGATCATCGCCCTCTACCAATGCCCACCCACACACCAACCATCACCACCCTCTGCAGCTATAACCACCTTTTTTTTTCTCTTTTAGTTTTTATTTTTTATTTTTTCTGTTTAATTAAGAATAATGATATAATTGTATTTGTTTTAATCAAAATCTAACTTTTTAAAAGTGACTTTTTTCATTATTATATTTAGCTGAACTAAATAAGATAATAATAAACATGTTATCCTGATAACTCTTATCTATATAACTTTTATTTAGATAAATAGTTTTATCTACAAATCTAACAGATTCTTTGAGCATCACTAATACTTGACACTTTGTAAAAAGTCTATGTGGCAAGAGAGAGAAAATAAATGAGGAGAGAAGAAGGTAGAAGGAAGTAATAGATGATAAAGATAGACACAAAATAATAATAAAAATTAGTGAAAGGCTGTCTAGCAGGTTGTCTAAAAATAGACAACACATTTGGATGATCTTCTACAATAAGGGGTGTATTCAAATTGAGAGTTTTAAAGACTTTTAAGTTTTTAAAAGTTTGGAGATATTCAAAGTAGACTTTTAAGAATCTCTAAAAGTATTGGTGTATTCAATTGAGACTTTTTGAGACTTTTAAAAAGTCTTTAAAAATCACGGGGTATTTAATTAAAACTTTGTATGAGTCTCTATAAGTTCTTGGATATTCAAATTGAGAAAACACTTGCAGAGATTCTCTATTTACCGGACTTCTGAGACTTTTGGAGACTTTTTAGTGAAAAGTATATATATCAAATCTAAAAAAAGTCACGTAATCTGGTGAGATTTATGAAGACTTGAGCCCCAAAATAAAGAACGTCCATTTTTTTTACTTCTAGGATTTTTTCGTATCTCTTCCATTTAGGCAAGAATTTGTGTAATCAATAATTTATATGCAATTGTATCTAGAATTTGCAGTAATAAAAACTTTGATATCACATTATATTGTCTTGTGTCAAAAATTGAAGATATTTTGCGTAATGAATTTGCGATATTTTAATTAATGTTTTGGTGGGAGTCAAATTTTTCGCTTAATCATTATAGATTATTCCATCGTGGTAGTTTAGCATTGTTATGGAAATCTTCCATGTGTACTTTGATTATTTTATTAATGTATTTAGCCAAAATTGATTTGGCATTTAATTTTTAGAAAATAGGTGTGCCATTAATAGGAGTCTTTAGGTAGGAAAACCATTATTTTTCTGTTATTATATATACTGCTAAAAGATTATTGTGCCAAAAAAATGAATTTAAAATACACAGTTTTTTTATGTTCTCTCTATTTTAGAGAATTTTTTATTGAAAATAAAGAATGAATCGGTCAATACTTATGTTTTATATACAATAACATATGTTAATCTACTAAAATGTTATTAATTTTTTTTTGGGATTTATGTTATTTATTAATTTTATTGAGTTGTTATATTTGTTAATAAATATTTTTTATTGACATGAGAAATATAATTTATTAATATGAGTTCTTAATTATATGTGTTGTGAATGTTTTACACATAAGAGAAGTTACTTAAAATAATATTATAGTATATAGAAATTTAGTTTGACATTTTTTTAAAAAAATGAAAGTTTATAGAAGTCTACAAAATTTTTTAATAAAAGTCTCACGAAGTTTAAGAAAGATTTTTATTAATTCCTAACAAATCTATAAAAGTCACTTAAAAGTCAACGAATTCTACAAAAAGTCACCCACATATAAAAGTCCATAAAAGTTTTTTTCAAGTCTCAATAATACATCCCGAATTTAAAATAGACGCAATATTAGAGATACTCTTAATGAGTTGTCTCGCTTTTTAAATATTTTTTTAAAAAAATTTAATTAACGTTGGTTATGCTAACCTTGTTAAATGAGGGTCATCAAAATTGAACCATGTTTGGAGTAGATAAAAAATAGTTTTTTAAGAGATTTTGATTAAAAAAAAAAAAAATGACTTTTAAATATTTTTTAAAAAAATTTAATTAAAAAGAGTTATGCTAACCTTGTTAAATGATGAGGTCACCAAAATTGAACCATGTTTGGAGTAGATAAAAATATTGTTTTTTGAGGAGATTTTGATTAAAAAAAAAATGGATTTGTAAAAATATGTCATTAAAATTAAGTTTAAGAAAAAAATGAGTTAAAGGCATAAACTGATTAGATTGTGAATCTATAGAAAAAATTAAAAATAATTTGGGACAAAAGAGTTTAATGTAGAAAACATTGGCTAATTGCAAACCCTAATTGCAAAGTATCTCTCGTGTTTGAGCCAATCTTCATAATTTTCTCATTCTAGTCGATTACGACCAACGTCTTTGTTACTGTGCATTGTTTAGAGTTTGGATTCAATCGGGAAAAAAATACACAGATGCATTTTTTTTTTTTTGGAAAAAAAACCTTTTTTGTTCCGGTTTTCAAGGTTCATGGTTCACTTCGTTAGCTTGGATATAGCTTCTTTTGTTTATATATTAACAAGTTACTAATTTATTTATTTGCACATTATTATGTCTTCTTGCTAGTAATTATTACACATTAATTCCATTGTTGCTAAGTAAATTTTCTCAAGATCTTGCCAGTTTTCTTTTTTCTTTTTTGTAAACTATCTGCCTCCCGAATGTAGTGTTATGTAAACTTTTGACTGGTCAGTAATATTTTTATGGGATTTTGGTGTGCATGGTCGAGTGCTGAACATTTTGCCAGAGGCACGTTGCCGGCTCTTACTTCTCCTTGTAATTCAGCCTTCTCCACCCCAAACTCTCTGTTTGCGTGAGTGTTTGTGCCTACTAGATAATATGCAGCAATCTAATAGGCTGTAGGTGGTTGTGCAGAACTGCAGTGATATGATGAAGTTGGATGTTGATGTTCTCCGATATCTCTCCAAAGATGACTTCATGGTTCTCACGGCTGTCGAAATGGGCATGCGCAATGTATGTTTTTCTCTCATTTTTCCTCTTCCGTTAATCTATCATACCCACAGTACTCACACACGCACACACATATTTATTTAAAGTCGTTAGTATTAGATTTCTTTTTTGCATTCTTTGGTGGGCTCAGCACGAAATCGTATCGTCAGAGTTAATAGACCGAATTGCGTGCCTCAAGTGAGCGTAACTTTTTATTATATTTTTTTTGTATATATGTGTGTATATCATTGATTAATTTGTCTACTTGAGCATATTATATAGGCATGGAGGTACTTATAAAGTGTTGAAGAATTTGCTCGAGCACAAACTCTTGCACCACGACTCTTCCAAATGTTAGTGCTTCATCCTTAATCTCATTATTTTTGTTATCATTAAGTGTTCTAGATTGCTTATTTTGGGGTAAAAACTATCACTGTCAAATCTTGTATCAAAGTTATTTATCACACTCAAAACCAGTATCAATATTTTGTTATTTAAGTGACATCTATTTGAATGGTAATATTACCCAACAGATCCTACTCCACTTAAAACTAGGAAAAAGAGAAGGGTGAAGAAGTCTAAATTTTATGGGTTTAGTCACCTTAGTACATTTAATCTAGCCTTACTTGGGAAATGGATTTGAATATTTTGTGCTTGTGATAAAAAGTGAGTAAAATTGGGTACAGCTTGGTTTCAGAACAGTTATTAGAGACAAGTGGGCAGTGCTTGGTGAAGTTGGCATTTCATGCTACTTAAAATGTTTCATAGGTGAGTCTTTGGAGAAGCACAATGACGGTATGGGAAAAATTCTCCATGCATATTGGTTTTGCTGTTGGCAATGGGAACAGGGTCACAATTTGGTTTGATATATGAAATATGTCTTTGAGAGAGGAGATATCCTCAAATCTACCTAGAATCAGGAAATGTCTGTTGCAGAAGTAGCCAATTCATTTGAAGGAAATGACGTGTGAGATATTTACTTTAGAAGGAGGCACATGACAGGGAGCTAAAATCAGTCCACGAACTATTTCTGAACTTTATAAGTGCAAATTCAGTGGGAGAGAAGAAGGGGCTAGAAATGTAAAATTTTCAGTAATATCTTTTTATAATTAACTCTTAAATAGATCCAAGGATCATCGAAGGTGGTGTGAGAGGTATAGTTCCAAAGAGCGTTGCTTTCTTTGGTCAGGGAAGCAGGCAAAGAAGCTATTCTAATCTTAAAGAAGAGACGAAAAGTTACATAAGCTATTAGTTTGCATTAGAAAGCTGGGCGTAATGTGCTTCATTCACTGTTGCACTATCTTTTTCTTCTGGGTTATGGAGTGTACTTCTTCATACCTACCATTTTGATAGAGCTGCTTTTCTGTTGGA
Source organism: Forsythia suspensa (assembly GCA_023638005.1). Lineage (NCBI taxonomy): Eukaryota > Viridiplantae > Streptophyta > Magnoliopsida > Lamiales > Oleaceae > Forsythia > Forsythia suspensa. The sequence goes on from CM042666.1 coordinate 37,038,104, forward strand.
GGATAAAAATTTCCAATTTTGTCCAGGAACAGTAGAGCTTTTGTAGGAGTGGTGAATCCTATCTGGAAACTGAAGTGCTCTTTGCCTTCATTTGGGTGTTTTGGTCCCAAATACCATCCCTAACTATGTAGATACCCAGATGGACTTTCTTGAGAGTGTATAACTGTTCAGCTTATGTATTGCTTTCTATGTACTGTTTGTATGTCTTTTGTGCACCAAATAAAAACTGATTTTTTGATGTGTGTCATTATGCAGATGACGGATATTGTCTCACTTACCTGGGTTATGATTTTCTTGCAATAAAGACAATGGTTAATCGTGGAATTTTTACTGCTGTTGGTCGTCAAATTGGTGTCGGAAAAGAGTCAGGTATTATTACCATCACAAATGTAAATTATTCAAGTTGTATTACTCTCTCCGTCTCATAAAGATAAGTTTACTTTCTTTATTCATCTATTTTAAATTATACTCCACTTTCTTTGTTGATAGCATAGTTAATTTTTTAGTTTTCTAATAAATTCCTATTTAATGTGCCTTGTTATCAACAAATATGAACTATAATTTTATTAATATATGAGTATATTAGAAAAAATGTAACTAAAATTTATTATTTTAACTATAATAGTTAAATTTTGTTAATCTGTGTGAAAAAAAGAAGAAGTCTATCTTATGGGGGCGGAGGGAGTATTTTCTTTAGTTTGGTGCATAGCTGATTGTGTTTTAATTATTGTTTCTGGTTTGAAGACATATTTGAGGTTGCGAAGGAAGATGGTACTGTTCTTGCAATGAAGCTTCACAGGCTTGGTAGAGTTTCTTTTAGGGCAGTCAAGTCTAAACGTGATTATTTGAGGCATTGCAGTAGCTATAATTGGCTGTACTTGTCAAGACTTGCTGCTCTTAAGGAATTTGCCTTTATGATGGTCAATGATGCTGGATGTTATTCTTTTTCTTCTCTCTCATTTGCATTTTGTGGACAGAGTTGGTTGGAGTTTCGGAATGGTAGTTTCCTTATTGCTGAGTTGTTTACCTTTTCCTGTGCAGGCTTTGGAAGAACATGGTTTTCCTGTTCCAAATGCTGTGGATTGCAATCGGCATTGCATTGTCATGTCACTTGTCCAAGGTTATCCACTGTGAGTGTTTAGTTCCAAATGCCTTCTGCATTTTCCTGGAATTGTTCTCAAAGAAAAATTATGGATAAGTATTGGCATGCATGAACACTACACTCTGTATTTTTTTTTTTTTTTTTTTTTTGGTTCTTGATCCTTTTGCTTTAAAACTGAAGAAATACTAAAAAGCATTACCAACATTTCTACTCAAAAAACAAACTACCTACATCTCTCCAGAGATGCTGTTGCAAAGTTGAAGATGACCATTGGAAAGGGAAGCTTGTCTATTACAACTTTTGGAGAACAGATTAATGAATTATTAAATTTTATACTCCTCCGTCCCACAAAAGATAGACTCATTTCTTTTTTTCACATGTATTAAGAAATCTCATTTAATGTATTGAAATTATAAATTTTTCACACATTTTTCCTATTATACCCCATTTAATATTAGTCATTTATTAATCTAATAAATTTAAATGCTTGTGTTGGGTTGATATCAATGTAAATTAAATAAGGGTATATTAAGAAAATGAAAAATTTAATACACCTTCTATAAAGTAAGTGGCCTATAATTTGGGACAGATAAATAAGGAAAACAAGTCTATCTTTGTGGGACGGAAGGAGTAGTCAATAAATAATAAAAGTGGTCTACAAGCTGCATGTGATAATTATATTCTGGAAAATTCTAGAATGATGGACAGAAATAAATTATTATCCTATCTAACTCCTTGAACTTTTAGACACAAGTCATTCATGAAGTACTTGGTTTATAGGGAGACACAAGTCAGTTCAAGTGAATCAAATGGTCATGTCCAGAAAGTAACTAGAATGTGGAAGAGCACATGAAAAATTTGGTTCCTGGTGGTCAAAGTGAAGAAGGTAATACTATTTTAAACTTTGGGTTCCCTTATGATATGGTGTTAGAGGATATGTACTTCAAAAGAGAGAGACTTATTTTATAGCTTTTAAGTTTAGTCAAATATGTTCCATTCTCACTAAAGAGGTGGATAGGTCTCAATGCAGGTTACTCCTGGCGAGAGCTTAAATACGCAACATAGATTGGCTATACATAACATAGTTATTAAGAAATGGATAAGAAGTACCAAAGAGTTTTGAGTTCATAAAGAAGACGGTGGAACATGCACGACACAAAAAAATGAATTTAAAGGACTAAATGACGGAAAAGATATAGATGAAGGTAGTAATATGACATGGAGTGAGGTGGGTAGCTGCATTTGTAACTTGCAATAAGAGAGTTTAAGGTGGAAAACAGCTTAAAGAAAACATGACCTTGCAACGACAAGGTTTGAATGACAGCTAAGACTAAAATAGAATGCAATAGAAACTTGTCAAAATATAAAAATGCAAATGCTTTTGAAATAGTTTTAAGTTAGCTAAACGAGCAGTCAAGTGGGTGATCTAGGAGTTTAGTGTAGAAACATGTGACAAGTTGTATAGTTATCACTAATGGGGAGAAAATTATTTACAATATATCTTCAACAAATGGAGAAGGAAAGTATGTACTTAAACCAAATCAAGCATATTAAAGATGAAAATCAAAGAGTTTTGTTTTGTACCAATGAAATTATAGAAAGGTGGGAAATTATTTAATGGAAGGCATAGTGGATGATGAGGATTTGTCGAACTGAGTAATGTTAATTATACTAGAAGAATTTGGGTCACTGAAGTAAGAGGGTCTATGAAGCTGATAGGACAAAAACGATTGGTCTGAATGGAATCTCTATTGAAATATTGATTCTAAGGAAGGTGAGTATTTCATGGTTTATTTTGTTCTGATCATCAACAAATATATGATGCCTACTTTGAGTTGATCAATTATTCCAATCAAGCAGAAAGAAATTTCTATTCGTTCTGTCTATTATTTCCATTTCCATGTTTCCATTTTTGAAGTAATGGATATTAAGATTATTCTGCATCATATTACTCTTATCCTTATGTCTTGAGCAATTACTAGAAAAAAATTAACCTTTTTGTTTCGTCTATCTTTCATCTTTGGCAAAGACACTCTATATGAGAAATCTTTGTATGATTTTGATGGGGTTGGTTGCTTGGCTAAGGCCTTCATATATGTAATGAATTTTGGAAGGGATTTACTAGTGTAGCTTGCTTAACTTGGATATGTAAGTATTATCATGTCAAATTGTTACAGTGTTTTAAGAAGTTCAACTCTAGAGGAGATTTGGGCTTCAGTGGAATGACATTTCTTTGAGAGGGAAAATAGATATTTGGCTAGGAAAAAGATTTGGTCAAGAAAATACTGACTTAGATTTTATATGATTTTATAATGTATCAAATATCCTATGTGATTTCTAAACATTAAATCAAATATCCTATGTGATTTCTCCTCTTTTTCTTTTTCTTTTTCTTTTTGTATGAATGAAGAAAGCAGATGTTTGTCTTTCTTGAATAAAATAATACACAAATGGGAGGTGTGTCTTTGGGCAAATGGTAATGTGGTGAACAACATGTTTGTGATTAGCCGTGAATAAAGCTGGAGCCCATGAAAAAGATTGAATTATAAACGGCAATCTTTGTTTAATGTTTACTTTATTCGGAAAGTTGGATATCTAAATAGCTTGTTCCGTAAGACTAGTGTCTAAATATAAACTTAGTGATAATGCTTTGTGTTACAGCTATGGTCATCATCATATTCTTACAGTGTGCAGGTTAAGCAATTCCAAAATCCAGATGTGGTTTTTGAAACAATCTTTGGTCTTGTTGTTCGTATGGCAGAACACGGGCTTATTCATTGTGATTTCAATGAATTCAATATTATGGTATGCTACCACGGAGCTTTCAAAGTGCATTATTGTGATTGTAACATTCTCACATAGTAGGTTTACCATTAGATGTTCACCTCACTTTAACGCCACTAGGGTCTTGATACATTGTTTACTGTCCTTGAAAATTCTATTGGTGCCAGTAATAAGTGGATTGTGTTCATAATCAGTTGAGTGTATAATCAATTCCCTTTTCTGAATTTGTTGTCTATGTAGATTGATGATGATGAGAAGATCACAATGATTGATTTCCCGCAAATGGTGTCAGTATCTCATCGTAATGCGAAGATGTATGATGATTTTTCCACCTGAAGTAACAGCTATACTTTCCCAATCAATTGTTGTAATATAATTCACCGTAACGCTTTATTGTGCACGTTTATTGTCAATTGACAATAAGTTTCCAATTTTCAGGTACTTTGACCGTGATGTTGAATGCATCTTTAAATTCTTCAGAAAGAGGTTAGTGTCTTATTTTCTGAAAGCAATGTCTGAAGTTTGACTTAGAAAAATGGGTAAACCCATAATTTCTTAATTGAGATTGCCTTTTAGGCTTTCTAGAAAATTATGTCCTTCCTTGTGCAGTCTCTTACAAATGTGATACTTTTGGAGATACTTATAGATCCTCTACATTTATGTGGGTAGCCATGCTGACATTTTGGGCCAACCAACATGTGGTCATGTTAAGCTTTTAAGTAAAATTACACGTCAGTTTCTCAGGTTTTGGTCCTTAGTTATAATGCGGACTTTGTTTTATTGGGAGTGTGCTAGGCACTTCAGGGGATTTCTTTGGTTAGCAATTGATTCATATTTTTTGATTTTGCCTGTCTATGCTGAATCTTTAGATTTTTGGAGACTATCATTTGATGCATCTTTTATGTGGTTGACATTACTGCATAATGAAAAAGGACTTTCTTTAGATAATGATTGATACGTGATTGAGGATTGTCTTAGAGTTCTGAGAGATGTTCTTTACAATTGGTTTAGGAATGCATTATGAAAGTTATGGTTTAAAAGGATAAGGTTTGCCATTATGGGTGAAGGGTTTATGCTTAATCCTTTCTCTTCCTTTCCATTTCCATTATTTGGACTGGATTGGGGACTTCAGAAACAGGCCGGATTAATTCAGTCCAAGCAATCTAGAGTAGACTAGCTCCCAATAATCTGGATGAAGAGAATATCACAAATACTTCCTTAGATTCTCCTAGAGTGTTGGGTGTATAATACTGTATATACAATGGGTTTGGGAATGGATTAGAAGTGATCTCTTTTAATGCTTTTGATCATGCTAACTGCAGTGAATATGAAGTGCTTTTATATTACCAGATAATAAGAAACACAGTGCTTTTGTTGAATGATGTATGTGTAAAGGTAAAATGATATTGATTGATTGACTTTTCTACCTTTGTCATTCTGCTTCCAAGCTTGGATTATACCACTGGATGACTTTATTGGCTTTCATAGCAAACAGAACAGTTTATTTGGACAATCACCTATGCGTTTATGTGTCAGACTCTAGATTTCTTGTTGTGAGGTGGTTTTAAGAAAAATATGGTGATAATTTAAGATGGAAACAACTTTTGAACTTTTAGTTATGGCGATATGTTGCACAAACACAGAAATAAGCACATACTCACACATCTATGGGTTTAAATATCTTGCTGGAGAAGCCAAACCAACAAGATAAGTTGAAGAAAGTCTACAAAAATGAAGGACAAATCGACCACATATGATGTACACACCATGAATAGTAGTCCAGTTTCACGCTTAAGACAAGCTTCAACAGTTTTCCTCTTCAATCCATGTAGATTATCAGAATAGAGAACATTATGTTGCATATATACGAATGCTCAATAGTGAGAATTTTAGATTTAATGGTTCTAGTGGATATCCCTTCATCCCACTCATTTTTATTTTTATTTAACGCACTTTTTAGACAGGGCTGGGCCCTGCCTGTACCAACCCATGAACCTAGAACTCAAGTAGGACTGGAAGGAGCGAAGAAAAAAAAATTAATTGCACCTTTTGGATTGCTTGTCGTTCAAGTATTTAATGAATATGGACACATTAAACATAAATATCTAAATACTGCTAAGAAATCTGCCATGACGTTTGTAGTGTTCATTCCTTCACTTCTCTATCATGTCTCCCCATGGCACATATACTCATCTTGTCTTAAATTTTCGATATCTCATCTTGTCTTAAATTTTCTGATGATTCAGAGGTCTTCTAATTTTCTGGTTCAACCTGGACAAGGAACTTGCAGCAAGTCTTTTTAAGAAAGGTCACGAAATTGAAGTTTGAATCTGATGATTCAGAGGAGATAGATTCTGTTTGTAATTGGACAGGAATTGAGAATGAAAGCTAAATATAGTTTCAATGTTTACTGGACAAGAGAACTTGCTTTCTCCACTGTTCACGTGGTTTCTACTAAATGCAAAGGATCATTTTCCCTCAAACTCCCTTATTTATACTTTGAAAATTCAGTAACTAACTTTTACTTTTTAAAAAGCTTTTCTTCTGCTACCTGGCAGTAATTCAGAAAACTCTTGTGTCTCCGTTCATTTTTCTGGCATATACGTGTTCTTCTCTCACCAATTTTATAAAGGATCAAGAAGACATTGAAAGGGTGTTACCTAATTGGACAATGTGCGCTGTTCATTTTTTCGGTTCTATATAATTATGGTCAATCCATAATGGTCTTTTGATATAACTGTGACAATCCATATTGGTCTTTTGATATCTGACTTTTGATCTTCTGTCAGATTTGTAGCCCCTTCCCTGGACATATAAAATTGTGTAGCATTGTTTACTGGGACTAACATAAAAAATCGGTAAAAATTGACATCAGTCAGAATTATCTCAAATTCACATGTAAAATAAGCATTTCAAAATAAAATAGGAACATTTTTTCTGAGAGTAATGACCTCTTCCAATTAAATCACTTTTATTTTAATATTCAGATGCATTCAGAATGAGTGTGATTTTGCTTAGTGGTCACCTACTATTTCTAATATGAAAGGATAACATGTTGATACTGTATTAAAGAAATACGTAACCATCTTTGGGAATTTGATTTCTTTGAACATAAACCGAAAATGCTGTGACAGCAAATATTTCTCTTAAAATTTGAGTTCGACATCTCGATTGCTAATTTTCAAGATCTGTTTTTTTATAGGTATATAACTCACTGTATTGTGCAAAATGTTTAATTTCAAACCGAAGTGTAGTTTATCTATTTATAATTTCTTTGTCAGTAGGCTATTTCTGGATGCATCTAGTGGAGCTGTATCATTACTGTACAGTGTTTTTATTATAGATAATGCATGAGCTGAACTAGTGAAACACACACTCATAAGAACTTTTCCCAAGTGTCCTCTAGCAGCAGATACGTGCTTCATATATTTGACCAAATGGTTTCATTATGTAAAAAAACATCAAGAAGTACCTCATTGGAATTATTAACTGCACACTTTTTTTGTTGATCTATCAGAAGTGCCCCAATATTGTTTTTTTACTTATTTTCTCGATTTTTTAGATAGCTATAGATTGTGTGTAGTCAGTTAGCCTTTGTAAATGCGTTGCATATTCAATTAAAAATTTGCTTACTGGGAATGAAACTTATTTGTGCGGCAAATAATGATGGTTTCTGCCCACGGTCTTTATGTATCTTGAATTCTATGCCCGTTTAACGACTGATCTGAAAATTTATATACAATCTTGGTAACGGTAAATATGAACCCTCAGTCTCCTTTTATGGTACATCAATCAGGTTATCCATATTTTATTACAATTCAATTTTTTGTTTGTGGCTTGATAAAGAACATGTCCTTAGATGGATTTAAATTTGAAAAAATGATATTAGTAGTTTGTAACAGTTGATGGTCATAGGTAGTAATAATATTTCAAGTTGAATTTATGCTGAAAAATCAGATAGAATAGCAAATGCTTCTCATTGTAATCCTCATTGTGATTACTGTTCTCAAGTTCTGGTTTATGCAGTTCATTGGAGAGGATGTTCAAAAGGATTCAGATTCTGATGGTGAAGGAACTGAAGATGAAGGATGCATTGCTGACAGCATAAACGAATCAAACGTCAAGGGTTTTGATTCCATGTGCTCACTGAGGAAGGTAATTTCTTTGCCTATTTATCAGTTTAGCTTATTGCTTAAATTTGAAGTTGTTGTTCACAAGTATCTTCTTCTAGTAACTGTACTTTATGGGTTCAAACGAAAAGGTTTACTGCTTGTGTAGATAATATAAAATGATAAGAAAGCTTCCTCCCAATCAGATGTTTGCCTGGTCTCTAAGCTTGATAAGAATTTACGAGAGCTAAAGGCTGTGTATCTGACTAGGATACTATCAGTTTCGTCTTTATATTTGCACTTTGTGAGCACATTAATGCGCAGTCGTAATGGAGACTGACTTTAGCCCGAAACAGGAAGTTGAAAGGGTGAAATTTCAGTAGTAGGACAGGTTGAAAGTAATCAATTTCAAATATACCTAGGGTACCACTGGAGAATTTATTGATACCACATTTTGAATTTTTTGATTATTTCTGAATCAGCAGCATGAATAACAATGTGTACTTTCAGGAAGAAGATAATCCACCTTATAATGAAATTGAACGTGAACCTGTGGAAGATGGACACATTGAGCATGATGATATTCCTGAAGAAGATTGTTCACAAGCTGGGTGTGAACATGATTCTGAAGCGGACGAGCAAATTGAGAACCCTGAACTTACGAAGCGTCTGAGTAAACAGAGACAGCAGGGTATTCAAGCAGCCCGCGGGAGAAAGAAGAGTTCTACCTCGAGAAATACGTATACAGACAAAGGGGGAAGGTCCTCTTACAAATCAAAGGTCCAAAAGCAATTGAACAGCTGGTAAAAATGTGTGAAGTGTGCCTAGGATTAGGATACATTATAATATGTTATAATTAGTTACACGAAACAGTTTTGTCTCAATAAATTATTATGTTTTGACGTGGTAGGTCTTATAATGTAACAGGCATATTAAGTAGCTTAGTACAATTTTCAAGTTTGTCTTTCACTCTTTCTCCTGTCTCACTTAAAAGAAAAACCTTCTAACAACAAAGAACATGGGAATATAGGGGGGTGATTTTGTTGCAAAAATCCATGTTTGTAAATTGTAAACAGTTCTAACTTTTCGTAAATGAGGATTTGTTTTGCTGCTTTTGTTTTCAATTTATACTCAAAATTTGTTTACTATGTTGTTTTCAAATATGTATTTTGAAAATAAAGTTAAATTTATAACACAAAACACATTTTAATGTTTTGAGTGTTTTCATTGAAAAAACTGAAAAAAAGGATGAAAATTCTAAAATACAAAATTCTAATAGAAATAAAATAATCCAATATAAAACAAATTTTATATTTTTTATTTTTCTCAATTTCAAAAAATAAAAATTCATTAAAAACAATTAAAATTCTAAAATACTTAAAAAGAATAAAAATCTTATTTCAAAACAATTAAAATTCTAAAATACTTAAAAAGAATACAAATCTTATTCCACCTTATTAATTTGTATTTTTTTTATTTCCTATTTTATCAATTTATTATTTGTTAGTTTTTATTTTTGTAAAATTTTGTCAATTTATTGTAAGATCCATAATATAATATCATAAAATTGTTCTATTTCCATTAAATAATCAAATTTATAAAATAAATTCAAATTCCAAACAAAACATGTTTTTCAATTTTCAAATTAATTGAATAATATTTCAAAATTCTAAACAAAACGTGTTTTCCATTTTCAAAAATGTTATAAATCAAACGTGACTTCAAAATATTTTTGAAAATAAACTCAAACATAAAATAAATGAGAATAAATCAAAAGCTTCAAACGCCTAGTAATGCAATGAGAATAGACCATAAATTTCTGTATAAACCTCGTACTCACGTGCATTTTTCAGCAAGTAACCACTTCCCCCAAAACCCTAGGTCCTTGAACAAAATGGGATTTCCTTCCCAAAGATTTGTTTATGTAATGACCATAATTGTATCTCACATCGTTAGAGTAAGACTTAATTTGTGGGTTTATAACCAATTTGGTACCCCGTCATATATATGCATCCACCTTGATAGGTACTATACCAAAAGATAAGGTGATCGTGTTCTTGATCAATCATGGTGTTGTTTTCGAGTGGGAAATAAGCAGTATACAAAGAAGAAAATAAGACGGTAACACATTTTCAGTTCTTTTCTATTTAGTCCCAGAAGACTGGATTCTTCAAAGTAACACCGGAGCTATATACAAGGCGGGGGTAATATGGACAAAAGAGAACAAGGCCAGTACAAAGAAATAGATGCATATAATTATAATACTGGCAGTGCACATTGAGATCCATGAAGAGGACTTCATCGCACAATCATCTAAATCCAACAAGCAGCAACAAACGGTATATCTCAGATTATCAAGTTGTTTGATCGCTCACCTTCACACTTCCAGGATCTACAGAGTAACAGAAACAATATGTAAAATGAAAATTGAGAGAAACAACACCAGACACCCCCATAAATGACCCACAAGTGACAGTCATTTTTCTCTACATAAACAAAACAATGAAAACGTATGTTTAGGGTAGAATCCCACACCTACGCATTTGCATGTAGTACATAAACAATAACAAGAGTTTATTTTGATTATAAAGAGCGAAAACAAGGAAAATAGCAAGGTCCAGGCTTCAAAAACGGGGTATGTATAAGAATTTCCAGCCATAAGCTTTAGTCATTTGCATATTTCTTGGTGCCTGATAAGATACTCAGGATCACTTTTAATCATATCTCTATCAATATCACTTCGCAATATCGCGTATGCAATCCTTTCTCTAATTAGCTACCTCCTCCAAATTTTTTTCAATATTTCTCAAGAATCATAATTTATTATAAAACAGACAGATTTAGTAATAGAATCTATTTAATGAACGGATAATTCAATATTTAATGCTTCACATAGTGCAGTTTCTACTAGTCATCTAACCTAGAGGAAGGTGGGAGAGAGAAGGAGATGCTGACCGTTTTGAAGCCCAGATACTGAAGTACATTCATTTATGCTCTGCAAAGCTAAACAGAGTTTTGGATGTCTACACACACACATCCCATCCCCTGAGGTGGCATACGCCCCAGTTTGAAGTATAACATTGGCCCTAATTAGAAACTTAAATATACGAGAGCACTAACAAGGGGAGCAGTTCATCAACTTTAATGACACGGATTGTTTAATAATTCAAAAACTCAAACCTATAGCACGATGAAAATGAAAGGGGAGGTGAGATAGAAGATAACCCAATCAAATAAGTCAAACTCCGAAAAGATGGGAAGGATTTGTTATGGTAGAAAGGGAAACTTGATAGAACTGGAATCTAAGCAGAAAAGGATATGTTCAGAAAAATTGGAGACGGAAAATAATAATAGTCCTCATAAAGCTAGTGGTCTACAATGTTACAGTAGAGAGGGAAACTTGACAACAATGACAATCGACAGCTAAAATAAATATGCCAAGACCAATATTACCATCCTAAAACTGAATCAGGACCCATTGAGACTAGGAATCTGATTCTCAGAAATTAAAAAGAAATAATGCCTTGTAGAAGCTTTTAGTGCCTACACTAAAGCACACGGCAACCTGCTTTAGCAAATATAGAAACCTATTGAGGAGAATGAAGTAAAGTGGTAAGGTTCGGTGCAAACAATCTGTAGGGTAGAACAGTGGCATCACGACAATGCAGAGACTCATCTAAACTGAGAAAAAGGACCAATCACAAACTGCAAATCTGCATTCATTGTTATTTAACTTCACACATTCAGCTGCAGGTTTCAAATAAGCACATGATGCCATGGTCAGCAGTCAGCAGGGTTTTGCAAGAAGACAAAAATAGAAGAGTAAAAGAAATGCCAAGGCAGCATGTCAGCAGCAATAAACTCATGATACCAGTCGGATAGGATTGGAGAAATACACTACATAAAAGATAAACATAGCTCACCAGCCGAATAGAAACACCTAATGGATACAATTATCAGTATCCAAATTGATCAAACAAGGTTACAGCTATAGCCTATAGGGAACTCACAGTTCAATAGAATCTATCAAAGAGGTAGAGCATTTTCAAACAAAAGCATAATACCTCTCAAATAAAAGTAGACTTAACATTCAAACTCTCAAAATGCCTGCTCAAAACACAAGCGGAGACTCTTACTTGCACTAATAGAGGAAGCATGGTATTTAATGTGCACACATGTCCTACAAATGCATTTAGTACGTGTACATGAATCCTACTGCATTAGATCCATCATCCTTGTGAACAAGTTAAATATTGTGAAATGTGAATATTCAAGGAATTCTTTTTCAAGGTCCATCACCACGTCTTGATTAAGAGACTAATGACACTCTGCCAAATCATTTTTCCAATTTTTTTCTTCATGCACATTCAAAGATAAGCAATAACATTTAGTTGATGGAGACGGTGAGGTATCCATTCCTAATCAAACTTTTACTAAGTGTAACAGATGGGAAAGTGCCACCAAGCTACTCAACATACTCATAAACCAGGCTGGGACTCAAAGTTCAAGGTTTCTTTCATAAAATACTGGCTTTTTCTGGAATATAACTACCTCGTTTTTTTATTGTCAAAATTATGTGTTTAGCTTCTTCTCCTTTATTTTGATGGATATTTGCGTGCGTGTGTGGGTGGGTGAGTTGAAGGCATCATGCAGTTTGCCTGCAAATACCAACTGGCAACTGAAATCAAGATTCAATGGGTAAAACTTCAGTGCCTTCAGAATGAATCCAGCATGACATCCTATCTACAACATATACAGAGATCTTGGTAGGGCTGGAGGAGTTGGGCTAGTTAGATAGAAAATAATTATTATATTTGACAGCTGCCCATGGTTACACAGAGAGACATATAGTAAGAACTTCTTGTTCTTCCTACTCTTGATTCCAACTGATTATAGGTTTCAAGTAATAATGAAAAATTGAAAACTACTATGTATGAATAAAATTGGACATCCAATCCCAAAGTCCAACAACAAATTTTAATTTTAATTTTTTTGATGCATCCATTTGACTAATATATGTTATCTATTCCAAGGGAGAACAAGAGAAGAGAAAAAAAGCAAGTAAGAAGGAAGGAAAATGAATATGGAGTTTCCAATTATTTTATAGCAAGATAACAGTTTTTTTTTTTTTTTTTTTTTTAATTTTGACTCATGAACGTAGTAGGTTCACTATGCTATCTTTGGCTCACTAACTGATTAATCAAAACATAATAGTTTATTTTCGGATTTCTTAGTCAAAACAAGTCACAATATATAAAGCACAACGAGTCATGTTGTAAAATATTTGTCATTATTTAAAAAGGTTCTATAATTTATGATAGGAAGAATCTAGGGAAAAGATAGCATACTAGAAGGAAAACACAGTACAGTGACACTACTAAGGTGATGCATTTCATTCATCCCAACATAAAATTCTGTCACATAACAGAACCTAAAACATAACATCAGTAGAATAAATCATCCTACAGACTAATGTTCAAAAGCGTGAACATTTTAAAGGAGTCTAGCTGGCTGAACTGCAAAAATAACCAAAAAGAGAGGGAGAGTATGGGGGTGGGCATAGGCTGAGTCTAGGTATAAGAGAAGAACATGCACAAAATAAAACCATGCTAAGATGGAAAATACTCCAGGAATAGATGAAAGTCAAAGACCAAAATGAAAAAAAAGAAATATCCAGCCCAACCTTGTTCTAATAGACAAGGAAAGTTGATTCTACTGTTTGGTAACCTAAAATTAACTAAAGATATGCTAAGCCTGAAAATGAAGATAGATTAAGCTCATAAACAAGTCTTCTTCTCCCAAATGTTGTTGTCCATGAATGGCAATGCTATCGTCATGCAGTGCATGCACCACCTTATGCACACAGAAACATAAAGATGAACAAGTACTCAGACTTACCAGGGAAGTATACTTTCTTTTTATTTGATCAGTTATTCAGAAAGGTAGTATATGCCCGTAATGTTTCCATGCCAGAATATTCACTAGAAATTGACAGATTCTTGCTTTCTCTATTAGTCTACTCCTCAGATCTCCTTAATATAAATACCATCAACATCCAGCTTAAATGACAACAGAGATACAATAGTCCCCAAAACAACATTTACTAACTGATCCCAACATGGAGAAAATGTCCCAACTAGTGTTAAAGGCCGAAAACCCCAATTTGTTTTGAGAATGTAGCAAAAGGGAACCTCTACTTTTAGAACAGGCCAAATAGTTCTTGTGTTTTTAAGAAGTTGGATTGATGCCAGCAATAGTTGTTTCATGCTAGCACCATTAGGCATTAATATAGTAAAATTATACTAGGTCCCGACAACCCCCTTCATTTGAATCAAGATTTCTTACCAAAATCAAATCCACAAAAAGCAAAGTACGCCACATCTATTCTCTTCCTTTGAAACCTTCCACTTACTGAAAACCAATGCCACAGTCACCAATTCACCACTAGAACCTCCCACCATCATTGCAATGTGGAGTTCAATCATGTCAACCAGACATAATGTGAAAAGCCCGTGACAAAGGGTCTGATATCCTTTCATCAAACCTGTATTTTCCCCATCACCTTCAATTTTGGTCAGCCAAGTTTCATTTTATTAGTATTAAATTTTATTTTGGGTGATGTCACCCAAGTCCCATTCCGTCTTTTGCATTATCAAAATAATTTGGTGATAGGCCCAGTGGTCCATTTTTCTTTTGTAGTTGCAAAATATTTAATTTCTGGAATCTTTTAAAGGGGTATCTGAATCAAATAGGACGAAGAAAAAAGATTTATGTAGTCAAACTCAAGTTTATAGGAAATAAGGCTTGTTGTTGCATTCAGATATCCGCACTTGATTGCGTGGTTTGTATCCAATTGGAACTACATTATAAGATGCCGCAACTTTTCTTCAGATAATATGATTATTCAGGTTCAGAAATAATCTCTTCGCTTCACTAAATCAAAGGTGGGAAGAAAACCCATTCCCTAATACACAAGATGGATGTGAATCATAACAAAGCGGGAATTAATAGCTTAAGAGGGGATGGGTTGCTCGATTGTTTTGCCTACCTACCTAGTACCTCTTAATGATCTTCTGTGGCAATTCAACTCTGGGGTCTTATTCTGTATTAAACTGTTGGGTTAGGAGATGCAGGAGCGGTGGTAGCAATGGGCCGCTAGCAGAATGATGGGTTGTGGAGATGGTAATCCTGTAGTGCCAGTGGAAATTGCATAGAGGGTGAGGCAGTGATGGGGTGAATGGTGTTGTTCGGAGAGGGCAGCCGGTGGCGAAGAGGATGGAGCTTGTTTCCTCAATCGTCATGTAAATAGAGTTTTTCTCATAGCATGTAACAGTGTGGGTGGATGGAAGATTAAAACCTTGTGTCAAGTGCATGAAAGTCACATACAATCATTTATGAATGACACGTTCGTAATATGCTAGGTTTTAAAACAAGTGAGGGTCCTTCATCATATTCTAAAATCGGAGGGAGCTTTTATCAATTTCCACGTTAACACAGGAATTTTTTTGCTGTCATCATATCGTAAATATCCATTCAAACCATCATGTGGAAAATTGATTGTTACCACTATAAGGAGGTCCATATACAACCTTATTGACATGCATAAACAAAAGAGAGTTAAGTTTTTCCTTAAAGTATCATTGCATCCAATTAAGTACTAGAGAGGTATGGACTGTATGGTAAATGGAAGGCAAACATAATGTTATTACCAAAACTATGGGGATTAGCAACTAATATCCACAAAAACAATAAATAACTCACAAAATACGAGCGGATAGAACACCACTTACTCACCAGCAAATTATTCCAAGCCAGCAACCTTGTACCTCAATTTTATATTATGATTCTCCTGCCAGAAATGTTAAACCACATTCAAATATGAAATTGCATCCACTTTCAATCTAAACAGGCTCCAGGGGTTGTTAGCCTTTTGAAAAGATTGAATCTTTGTTCCAAGATCCAACCTTTCTTCTATTCTTACCTGCTCAACAACCTTGGCAGATGTCTGCTCCACCAATCTTGATAATCCATCAATCTTGGAAAGCATTTTATCATACAAATCCTCCAACTCACCGGTGTAACTCGCTGCCTCAGAGCCCACTAATCTACTCATCCTCCCAATTTCAAACCCCTCTGCACACATATCCAACTTCTTCTGATCCTTCAAACCCCTCCTTATGGCCCCCAAAGTTTCACCTTTTTCATCCTCCACCATCGCATTAGAGCCTTCCAAATCGCAGTCCATCAAAGGGAAGGGAGCATTGGGGCTGAAAGAATCGTAATGGGATCCAAAAGACGGACCAATGTTAATAATACTCAAGCTCTTGGACTCAAAATTTTTACTGGGAATGCGGTACTCATAGGCCTTATACTCATGGGTGTGGATTAACTTATCTTGAAGTGGCGTGGTTACGAGAAGAAACAGAGAAGGCGGGTGTAATGCAGTGGAGTTCTGTGGAGTGAAGGAGAGAGAAGCGGTAGATGAGAGAGAAAGAGTGATTAAGGAGTCTTTGAGTGAGGGACGGAGAGGGGTTTTGCGGCGGGCGGAGAACCAGCCGAGGAGGGTGGAAGAGGAGGATAGAGTGGTCGGCGGAGGGAGAGGGAGGTGGGAGGGGAGGGAGATGAAGGAGGTGATGGTGGCGGTGTGAGATGGGCCGGCGGCGGAGGTGGAGGGAGGTGACGTCGTCAGAGAGGGGAATGGAGTCGGACAAGACAACATGACCAAAGAGGAAGCCGTGAAGGTCACCGAAGGAGGCGGATGAGCGGTGGAGAAGGGACGCTAAAGTGGCGCCCGATATTAGGATCTTCTCTATTGAAAAGTCCCCCATTACTTCGACCGACTGATGATTTGTGTAAACTGTAGACAGTGAGTTCAACAATTACATGGCTTCAACTGAAATTGCTTATTAAATTAATGCATTTGGTGCAAGCAGTAAAGCACATTGCTTTAGTTTTTAATTCTACTTTAGCATTCGTTTGATTTTGCTTTAAAATTTGCTAAAAAATTAAATCAATACTGGTGTTTGAGATAGATTTCACTTGTTTCTTGGTAAGAAGAATCCAATAGAAAGACATTGGCTTCATTCTCTTTTGCAACACAATTGGCTGTGATTAAACTAAATGGAACTTGTTGATCCCAAAATCTGTTCGATCCTAAAGTCAACAAAACTCAGCTACCCTTTGTCCACTTATATGGTACATGCACACTAAGCCAACGTTAGAATATAAAATCGTTGATCTAGTATGAGGTACAACGATTGTTTGCACTCCAACGATTAAATGAAATGGTAGAAATTGAGTATGGGAATGACAAGTTGACAAAGTTTTGGCTAATGTTTTATATTTCACATACCTTAGCTTGTGCACTGTGAGGGTATTTATGGAGTTCAAGGTGCATGAGGCATTTTAACATCCTAGATGGGCTTTTTCCCACCTATGTGCTAGCAACAATGGATGGTCGACCCATTGATTTACCCAAAATGGGTGATTGATTGACTGGGGCCACTTATGTGCCTCCTCCAAGCTTACCTATAATAACAATTGTCAATGGCGCCAGATTGCTTTTTCCTTCTTCTTCTCATCCGACCATTCATCTTTTTCTTATTGGGACGAATTGATGTATGATACTTTGATATGATGGTTTTACACATGTCTTATTAGGAAACTATCTTCGATAAGTGGCACTTGTCACCAAATATTTGTGGTAGGGTATCTTCGGCTCACTGCCCAATCTTTGTCAACTTGTGGGCTCCTCCCCGCCCCAAAAGGCTTTCTAAGTACCTAGGTAACTAGCTTTGGCCTAGGCATCGAGGCACGTAGGTTCGATTTCCTCAAACTTTGTGCTTCTCGTCTTTGATCTCTAGGCACCCAGTTGGGTTGGCTAGACTTGGAGGTCCAAGGTGTTGGCCCAGGACCTAGGATCATTAGCCCAAGCCTTGACTTAAGTTTCGACCTAACCCCTAGGCTCACCAGCTTAGATTAGTGGCGAGATAGAGCTTAACCTAACCCTCAGCCTAAGCCATAGGCTCAGATCGTCTACATGTACAACATTTCCAAGTGCCCCTCATATGAAGATGACTAGGACTCCATGCAAGGTGGAAGCTTAACAATAGTCTCCCAAATCTAAGGCTAACATTTATGTTAGGTTTAGGACTTTGGTTTTGGTTCGTTTTGGGTGTTTGCTTCATGCGGCGGTCCAGCTCAGTTAGCCCCTTTGAATACATGTCCTTTACATGGGAGCTTTATTTGGATTTCCTGTCAACCAATTATGTCCGAGCCTACGGACTCTCAAAATCGGTATGAAGGCGTTGCGCTTCGATGCCAGAGATAACGCGCCCTCAAAGTCGTCTAGCTCCTCTTCCTCTAAACATGTACTCCTCCGAGCATATTTTCGGCCCATGGTGTTACACTCTGCAGCCATCTTTCTCAAAATTGCCTAAATGTAAAGGTCCAATGTTCAAACCTAAGCCAATTCGAAACTAAAGCATAAAGAATCGATGACTCCTACCTTTCTAAGATGAACTGATGCCTTCGAAAATTTTGTCTCATATATTTTAAGCGTCTTGTCTCTTGCACCTCATTTTATTCTAACCTCTCATCCTTTCTTTGTTTTGCTAACTTCTGTTGGTGTCTTGGTTCGCAGGTAGATTATATCTAACGGTCCAAGTCAAAAAAAAAGGTTGAAAAGTCAAAATCAGTAAGCGAAAAATGAAAAAATGAAATCTGAACAATTTGGCTTAAAAAAGCCGGCCCGGCTTAAAAATAGCCGCCGTGGCATCACCCCCACCCGACGCTGTTCCCCGAACTTCTCTTGGTGGCTCAAAATGTTGAGGCTTCCAAATCGTTTGAGCATATGGTCAGAAAGAAAATGATAGCAGCCGATGATGCCAATGCTAGGGCGTTAAAATAATTCCCATATCTAGCCATGCTCATCCACCTCATTCTGACCGAGCCGTGAAGGACCTCATTGTCCAGCTTTCCCTAAGGGTCGGCCTAGGGATTGTGGCCGTCTATCGCCACTGGTACGCAGACTACGAGAGTGGCATGGCCAAGGCGTTGCCTTAATAGTCTTATGGTTCAATATTGCCTATCAGTCCAGGACTTTGATCACAAGCCTGGATGCCGAACACTACTTGGGTTAGGCCATTGATGCCAACAAAATGTTGAAGGAGTAGATCAAGGCTAATTGCTCTAATATCACGAGCATTACTGAGCAGATCCAAGGCCTGGAATCTGATAAGGCTTAGTTAGAAGAGGCCATAAAGGAGGCTAACAATTCGTTTCAGTCGGACAAGGAGAGCTTAGAGGCTGAAAAGAAATCTTCGATTGCGCTGGCCAATGAGATGAATCAAATGAAGGTCGATGAGGAGGCCAAGGTAAAGGTGGCAATCGAGCTGTCGTGGCAAGGTTAAAGATAACTTTGTGAACACCCCTGAATATGAAGAGCTAACGGTGAATCTAAATTACGATGTCATCTTAGCAATCCTTGCTAGCATCTGGCTCGCACATTTGGAGTGGGACATCCTATTTATTGATCTAGGGGGACCTGCCCCTCTATTGAGATGTCCATTCACTCTCCATGTGGTTGCTTCAGTTGTGACCACTTCCACTAGTACCCTTGAAGAGCCCATCGACGCTGAGGTTACCTATCACAACCAAAACAATTAGACCAACTAGGGAGTTAGCTAGCTTTTGTTTTCTTTTCTTTCAAAGGCCACTTTTGTGCAGACCCTGCTGCTAAGTGGCAAGCCCTTTTCGTCTTTGTTCATGCATTGTATTACATTTTTATCTATTTTATGTTCAATCAAATATATTGTCTTACTTTGTTGCTTTATTGCACAGCATGTTGGACTTGTGTAAGTATGAAGTGTTAATAAATATATGGTTATTTTGTTTTATTTATTTATTAAGGGTAGAATAGTGTTTCCAGCTTAGTTTATATATAGTTTATTTGTAATTCATTTAGACTTTGTATTATTTTTCATTATGCATAAGGAACTCTAGCCTACTCTTTTTCTTTTGATTCTTCTTGTTATTATTTAAGAGTAAGCCCTTCCTGAAGTGTTTTGTCTTCCTTATTGAGGTAATTTT
This sequence comes from Forsythia suspensa, assembly GCA_023638005.1. Classification (NCBI taxonomy): domain Eukaryota; kingdom Viridiplantae; phylum Streptophyta; class Magnoliopsida; order Lamiales; family Oleaceae; genus Forsythia; species Forsythia suspensa. The sequence goes on from CM042666.1 coordinate 37,058,189, forward strand.
TATCAAATTCGTTTAAGTATGGAGGCAAATATTATTTGAGGTACTTAGCTCTTTTACCGTAGTGAAGCTACGACAAATTCGTGTAAGTATGGAGGCAAGTCCTATATGAGTTAGTTGGTAATATTTGCGTATGTGATCGACATTCCATGGGTGATGGCAAAAGCTTTCCATCCATATGCTTGATCTGGTAAGTCCCTGACATGACCGCTCCAGTCACCCGATAAGGCTCTTCCCAGCTAGGTCCAGAGTTTCAACCCTGGTCTCTTTCCATGCCAGAAATAACTTCTTCAAAACAAGGTCTGTGACCCGAAATGACCTATTCTTCACCTTTGAGTTGTAATATATGGCCAATCCCTTTGATAAGCTAGCAAGCGCACCTATGAGGCCTCGCCCTTTTCTTCCAAGAGGTCCACACCAACCCTTCACTCTTCCTTATTTGCGATTTTGTTGATTAACATTTGTCTCGGGGAAAGTACACCCACCTCGACCGATATCATTGCTTCAGCTCCATATGTCATTAAGAATGGGGTCTCTCCGGTAGCTGTTCGGTTGGTAGTATGGTAAGCCCATAAGACATGAAGTAGCTCACCAACCTCCACCTTTCGAAGTGCCCAGCTTTTTCTTCAAAGTATACTTGATAGTTTTGTTTGTGGCTTCTACCTAACCATTTGCCTGGATTGGTATGGGGCAGAGAAGTGCTTGTGTATACCCAACTCTTTGCATATTTGGTGTTTTGTTGAATTGAGTCCATTGTTAGAGACTAGACAAATCTACAGATAGTGTTTTTCCATATAAACTTGTTGGTGTTGGCCTCGGTGATCGAGGTCAGGGGCTTGGCCTCTACCCACTTAGTAAAATAATCAATTGCTGTGATGGCAAACTTTACGCCAACTCACCCTTTGGGGAGCCTATGAGGTCTATGCCCTACTTCTCAAAAGGTTATGGACCGCTGTTCGCAGTTAACTCTTGTGCATGGAGTATTAGTAGTTTTACTTGCATTTTCTTGGCGAGCCTCAGTCCATCTAGGAGCGCTTCATACTCAGCCTCATTGTTAGAGGCTTTGAATCTAAACCTCAGGGCGCAGTTCAGATGGTCCTCTTCAGGGTTGATCAGCACATTGCCCACGCCCAACTCAGTTTCACCAAAAGCTCCGCCTACAAACAATGTCTAGGACTGTGGCTCGTCCTCATCCTGGTGTACCTCCATTGCGGAAAATTGGTGAATTCAATCAATGGACCACTTCATCAATCTCCCCAAAGTATCTCTACTTGCTTAGGCAGGACATTGATACTATGGGCTAGTAATTGGTGAGGACATTGATATTGTGGGATAGGAAATATGGCTTCAGCTTCCTCGATGCTATTTGTAATATTTGTGACCATAGTGGATTTGCAAGTTCGAAGACTATGGATGTTTCCCTAGTTTGGGTTTGCCATGTAAATCTGGTGTTCAATTTTATTTCTCTAAGTTACTTTTGTGCATTCATATTCCTCTGATTTGAATTAGTTAATTATTCTAATTAAAAGTGATTCAACTCGCTTCAATATAGTCATTGCATGTTCCAATTGTTAAATAGTTCAATTCATGTAACAAGTGGACTCGTGCGCTTAAATTTGGTAAATTGGTAATCGATCTGAGACATTCAAATTTATAATGTTTAGACATTTAATTTTAACTATCACAATAAAAGTTACAAAATTTAAATTTTACCTACACAACTTAATTCAACCACACATCTAAGTTTTTTCTAGATACATCCTGACACACGTGCTATTGACACTACATATATGGAGAAAATTATTTATGAGAAATTCTTCTAGCTAATTGAAGGACAAGGAAAGGTGGTTCTCGAGATGAATTTTGGAAGAGAACTTATGCTCTGCAATATTCTTCACCTAACTTTGTTATATTATAATTTCTCCCCAACTTTAGTCGTTTTTGAACCTCACCTGTACCATGCAAAGTCCAAAGTTTCAGCTGTAGATGCAAAATTTGAAGCGATGACCAGCATTGATGTATATTCTTGTTGGTCCAACATAGCGTTGTAATTTATGACTACGAAGGTGAGTGTCGATGACCACAAGGTTATCTCAAAGTGAATATTTATCATATACTCATATCGATTGATTATTGAGCTTTATAAAAATCATCGAGAGCTCAAAGCTCTTTTAGATTGAGTCCCAACTATAAGAAGGCATCGTTATATATACAACATATGTAAGTCGTGCTTGGTTGCTACTTCATGACCATGTGAGACTTGGCTACGACAGATGGTAAAAGGCTAACAAACATGTAAAGTGTCCAAGTTTGCAAGGGCGTACCTAAGCCACGAAAACAATCGTATATTTACAGGAGTCCAAACGTGTATGGTTATGTCCTATTGTGATTCAACGCTATCAATAATCACCATTAAATAAGTCACGGTGATTAACTTGAAAACAAACTCTTACAGGCCTTAACCTTGCTTGTACAAATACGCATATAACAGCTAAACTGGGAAATGTGGAACATACATGTAATCACAATATGCTGTGCCATAATGTACAGCAGGCGGGTTTTGGGCTTAGGCGAGTGAGATAGTCGCCTCAGGCCCAAAATCGAATAGGCACATTTTCATAAATAATATATACATATTACTGAAGTTGCCGAAAAAAAATATTTGTACAAAAGTCTAAAACACCGCAAAGCAAGCTGTATTCCATAAGGACCATAACTATTATTAAGTTAGTGGCCCAAAATCGAAAGAGCCCATTTAAAATTAAAAAAAAAAAAAACATTGAAACCGCCCAGCCCACCAACAGCTCTACCCATGACTTATCACACTTCGGGATTTAACATTTGGACTTTGCCTCAGGTCTGGACAATATCAGAACCAGCCCTGATGTGCAGATTAATCAACTTTAAGACAACCAAACACTAGAGAGAACAATTTCAGAACATAATTAACGCGATGTTATAAAGTATAAACACATGATTTTCTAAGATAATTTTGATGCAAATTCAAGCAGTTATGACTGAAACATTTTCCACTCTAATTACCAGAGTTCGAAACTCTACACCCGCAAAGTTGCATGCACATCAAAAGCTATAAACACGTGTGTAGTACAGTTCAAGTCAACTGGCTATGTCAACATACACCAACCACTTTCAGCATTTGGACCGACTATTAGAAACACGAAAACATAGCGTTGGTGAATAATAACATGGCAGCAATGGAGAGTAACAACATTCAGCCATAAACAAGATATATTCCTTCAAAAGTTATGAATCCTCATAAAAGCATCAAGGTTGCCCAAAATCCATTATAAAAGCATGCATATAATCAACATTAGATGTCCAATATAGTAAATAGAATATACATAAATTGTCCGCAACACACAGTTGATTCATGCATATATTAATTTTCCATGACTAGTAGGAGAGATGAGAACGATAGAAGTTGGAAACTTAGAAAGTTGACCCATTCCACCCAAAGTTGGAACCCTGTAAAAACAACCAGGGCCATAAGTATTAGTAAAAGTAGAGGCACAGTATATAAGAAACAAACATTAAGAAAGAAAGTAAAATAAAATAGAGCATGCATATCATACTACACGAAATAAATAGTTCTTCATATCAAAATAACATGGAAGCTCTAATCATGGATCCAAATAGTGTAAGGGTCCGTTTGACACAGCTGTTGTGAGTAGAGTTTTTAGTAGTAGAGCTTTTAACAATAGAGCTTTTGTTAAAAAGCTGTTAACTATTTGGATATGAATCCAAAAAGTGCTGTGAATATTAAATTGAGTGTTTGGTTGTATAACTATAAAAGTACTTTTATATAAACTTTATATTTATTTGATTAAACAGTAATTAATTATTATATATCTCATATTATTTGTTTTAAAATAAATAAATTTTTTTATATCCTATAATAACTATTAAAATTAATATATTAATTTAATTATAATAACACGATTATTTTATTATATTTGACTAAACAATAATTAATTATTATATAACTCATATTATTTTTTTAAAAGAAATCATATATTTTTATATCCTATAATAACTATTAAAATTAATATATTAATTTAATTATAATATCATGGTTATTTTATTATATTTGATTAAACAATAATTAATTATTTAAATCAAACATATTATGTATAATTTGTATTATATTATTTAACAAGTCAATATTTTTTTTTTTTATATAAATATATATGGTGACAATTTGATATAAATAATTAATGTAGTAAATAAATTAATATCTTTTTTTGATGAATTAATTGTAATTTTGTTAATTTTTAAGTTCATTAAATGTTAATTACAATTTCCGTAAAAGCTCAATTAGAGCTTTTTAGAGAAGCTCAAAATTTGAGCTTCTCTAAAACAACTTTTTAAAGCTATTTTTTTAGTCAAAAAGTGCTTGTTGACTTTAACCAAACAACAACAAAAATAACCAAAAGCATTTTTACTCTTTATTTAGTGCTTTTAGACTTCAAAAAAGCCCTTCCAAACACACTATAAGTTCATTTACATGATTTAGCACTGGTGTAAAGCATGCAGACATTGTGCATATTCTTGACTCTGACGGGCCTAGACAAGCAGGAAGAATGCAATAAGAAGACACTAGTTCATGGAATAGACCAACTTTTAATCAAATATAAAAGCCTAAATTTCTTACCTCAATGTCATAGAATTTGAGGAAGAATCGTGACTTGGGAACAGACAACTTAGTCTCAAGTATGTTAGCAATGGCAGCACTCAGCTTCTTGTTGGTATCAGGGTTGAGCCCTCCAATAGACACCAGCTCTCCATAAGCAGCCGGCTGTTCTGTCCCTCCAAATGCCATGGGTACAGATCCTTTCAACACAATCATCACATACTGCACCATGACAGATCCCACATGAGTTTAGTGCCCTTGAAAGAGGATTATGTTCAAAGCAAGATATAAGTTTATTTTAAGAATCCACTTATTTGAAAATTGACAAATAGGTAAAGTAAATCAAAGATCTTATAATGGAATTAAGTAAAATTGCAAATAAATGGCACTGAAAGGAAGTCACAAATTATATCATCCAAGTAAATAATCAATAACTTGCGTTCAATTGCTTTTCAAAGTTTTGTTTCAAAAGATTCACTTCAAGGCAAGTGAATAAAAATCGAGATGCATATGTAATCATTCCTAAGCTCACTAACAACATTGAGTTCATATAATCATGTTACAGACATTTGAAAAAGCCTTCACAGCACACAGTAAACTAATGGAAAAGTGCAGCCTTTGAACCTCCAGAACGCAAGTTGATTTAAACATTTTCAACTAATCATGAAGAACTCCAAAATTCAAGCAATCGACTTGAATCAAAAACTCATTTTGAACCAATCCCTAATTTGTAAAACATGTGTTTCCAACGCTTCCCGCAAATTTTAACATAATTTTATTCACAATTTAAACATGTTTTCTACTTTTCCCTGCAAATTGAGAAGTCTGGCATATCATACCTACCAGAGTAAATCTTTGACACAAACCCACCACACCATCAATCACACCGTTAAAAATTCCAAGCTCTATTTGAGTTGAATCACCCAATTTATATTTTTCTTTTATGCAAAAACTTCACTATAGAGAGTTCAAAAAAAAAAAAACAAACAAAACCCGCAAAAATACGATAATATGGTCAAGGAAAACCCAAACCCACTTACATATATTATATGAACATCATTCAGTAAAATAAATCAATAAAACGCAATTAAATCAGAGCATGAATTAAGACAAATGAAAAAATACATACAGCCTCGGGTTTTCCGATGAGCTTGGCAACAGTAGAGGTGGCTTCGGAGAGTATGGCGGAGGTGTCAACGCCCTCAAGGCTCACGTTAGTCGACAGATTCAGGCTCGGCATTTTCAAAACCCGTGTTTTTCTTTTTTCTTGTCCTAACTAATATCTACCGACTGCCAACAGAAGATATGTTCTTTTTACCCGTGTCCAGATATGTTCAGCCAGTCAACCAAAAAGAATTATGGCACCCCACCCCACGCATAAAAAGCTCACCCCCTCTGCAAAATATCAGGCACCCCTCCTGTCCTACACCACTCAACGTAACAATTTTTTTTCATCAAAATACATATTTTTCTTGAAATTTGGCCAACACATTCATTTTATTTATTTTATCCAAATTTGACCAACATCAAACGTTTTCAATCACTTTTATTCTATAAATTTATTTTACTAAATTTGTCTCATACTTATTATTTTTTATATTTTTCAAAAGTTAGTAATAAATTATTAATTTATTTTTTATTTTCGTTTATTTGTACAGATTTATTTTTTGTCATTTGTGAGTTAGTTGTAATATTGTTAACAATTTTTTATGTTTTTTTTTTTTCACATATAATTGATATATTTTATTTCGGTAAACTTTTGTAGGGATGGAATTTGAGAGTGGTGGTAATGTATATGTTCCTCAAGTGACTATCAGTGTCATCTCCGCGTTGGTCAGAAATTCGAATCATCCGATGAGATATATAATTTTTACAATCAATATGCACGTGAAGCGGGTTTAGTATATAAATAGAAAACAGTAAGAAGAAAAAAGAGACCAATGAGTATTTTCTTACTTATTAACGTATAATGCACGTTGTTTTATTAATGTGTGATGTACGTTGTTTTATTAGTGTTTGGTCCATTTGTTTTATAATGGGTAATAATTTGATTATCAGCTTGAACAACACAAATCAACCATAATACTCACAGGATCCGTCAAACCATATCATCATGCGCTGGACCCACAGTACGCAGCGTATCATGCGTCGAACTCACAGTACGCATATCATACACCGGACCCACAGTACGCATATTATGCTCCGGATCCACAGTACTCGATCACAAGCAGTAACAATGCATCATATTCCTTAGACTCACAGGAGTATGATTCACGCTTTAACTCTCGTCGTTAATTTATTATTTCTAATGTAATATGACTTTTTTCTTTGTATATGTAAATTATTAATTAGCGCAAATTTATTATGCACACTTTATTTATTTTTATTTTTTAAGTAAAATTCAATTTGTTACTCAAATATAAACTAATTAATTTGTCTTGATGTAATCTTAATAATAAAATTAACGTTAACTATATTATTTATTATATGATATAAATAATATATAACTTAATAAAATTAATATATATTATATTTTTAAAAACAAATACAATTAATATAATAATAAAATAATTTATTTTTAATTTAATAAATTTAATTATATTATGTGGATATAAATTTGGTGGTAAATAAATAGGTTGGAATTGAAAAAATGGAGGTTAAAGTATAAATAAATGAGGGAAGGGGGGGGTGGTGGTGGTGGGGGGGGGTCTCTCACAGATGGAAATGATCCGGTCCAGATGACTTTTCTCAGCCTTCGAATACGGTCTTGGGGGAATCTTTACCCGTTTTACCTAAAATGCCACTTATATTTTACCCAATTGCATGTGAGGTCCCCCACCCTTTACTTTATTTGTACTTTTGTCCTCAATCTTTTTCTCTTTGTACTTGAGCACCCAACATTCCATGCTAGAGTGAAAAAAGAAAGAAGTTTGTCCAAAACTTAAATAAGGAAAAAACAAATATACAAAGAACAAGCAAAACAAATAAACACATAAAGTAGAAATGAGAGCCAATTGATATACTAGGAAAAATAATATACGGACCGATCCTAACTTGCATAAAATTTATAGTAAAGTATCATTGTGGATAAGATAAGATATAACGATTAATTTTAACTATATATTTTATAGAATAATTTTTATCAACTTTTATCAAAATTTACAAAAAAATCTGATTTTAACAAAATCAAATGGAGACAATAATAAAAATCAAGTTCATTTCGAACTAGACTTGACCTATATAAACACAACATCCTATGTCACTCTCATGGAGCAATAATAACAACGGACTATATTATTAGGATTAATTACATTAATAGTTTTCATTCTTTCAGGTTTGTAATAATATCATCTCCATTCAATTTTATTCACAGATTTCATCCTCATTCTTCCATTAATTCTCACATATCATCCCCACTCATGGAATCTATCAGAAAATGTCGTTAACTGGATTTGCATCACACTTTTCAACTTTTTAAGATGAGGGCATCAAGTATGTGTCCACCATTCAATTGAGGATAAGCATGAAATTTCTCAAAATTTTAATAACGTAACAATGATATGAATAGGAAAAGGGAGAGAAAAACCAACATTTTTGAACCAGTGTAAAAGCTACCGAAAATGGAGTACCAAGTCAAACTCGCCATGCTCGAAAAAAGAAGAAGAAGAAAACCGACCGTAACATTGCCGAAATCCGATCACTACTGGAAAGTCTCTTATAAAAGTTACAAAAAGCACCAAATAATGAACCATGCCTAAAGAAAAAATTGAAACTTCTCGCCATCCCATTTTGGCAGTGGCGCGTGCTCCGACCAAGTTTCAAATGACTGATAATTGGCTTGTTGGATTTGTCACTGCAGTTAAAATTTTCTTTCCCTTTGTAAACCATTGGTCATATATGTTTATATCGAGAATCATAACAGGAACAACAAATACCCACTAGAAAATGATGAAGAAATTATGTTTTTGAGTAACGAAAGGTGAAGATTCAAGTAGTAAAAACCATGAAATCCATGGAGCAAAGAGGTAATTCACTCCAAATGGTGCATGCGTGGATTCACTAATACTACGTGGTGATCATGCGTGGCGGGGATAATATCACCCACCGCCGAGGTGTCGCCGGTAACACTAACAACCCACCCGCCGACACCTCGTTATGATATCCCCCCCCGGGGTAATACTATTATTCGGATGGTGGACACATGTTTGACTAAAATGCCCTCAATTTAAAAAGTTGAAAAGTGTGATGCGAACTCAGTTAACGGCACTTTCTAACGGATTCCGTGAGTGGAGATGATATGTGAGAATTAATTGAAGGATTATGATGATTTCTGCGAATAAAATTGAATGGAAATGATATTGTTACAAATCTTAAAAAAATGAGGACTATTAGTGTTATTAACCCATATTATTAATAATTTAAAGTTTGTTTAATTTTAATTAAAATTTTATTAAATAGTTGAAGTTAAATTCAACAATTAATTTTTAACAACACATTAATAAAACCCACAACTTTTTATAATTTTTCAACTACACATTTCATCAACTTTTATCAATTTTTACCCAAAAAAAAAAAAAATATATAACTTTAATCAAAATCAAAACACTCTTAAACATTGAGCTGTCATTAGAATTTCCTGCCCCTTGCTGGGTACTTTCGACTGAGTCCATTCTCCAGCTTCAAATTCAATGTTTGGGCAGCATCAATGTTGACTATAAATTATGAAACAATAATTCAATGTTTATTCATTTTAATATTAGACTTTGCAGTATGACTTGGTCAGTGTAAACAAAAAAATTGACCTATAATACATTAATTTAATAACTACAAAACACATATTCTATTTGAATGAATATAATATCTCTCACGTTAAAAATAAAAATAAAAATAGAGACATCATGACCCCACAATCGTCCTCTAAATAATCAAAATAAATACCAATTTCTCAATTCCTCTAGTCAGGTGAGCACCAGAAGTTATATACAAATCGAATTCTACTTCACTTTTTGTACTAATTTTATCATTTAGAAGTAGTATATATGTAATAGTTTCTTCTAATGAATATAGTCCGAATGTGTTGTCAGATCCACTGGAAATTTCTTGAACTATGAAAATTAAAGCCCGCTAACTTTTATTTTGTATAGAAAAAATTTATACTTAGCACAATAAAAATTTAGTGGAAATAAACTTATTACGAAAGTTATCATATTCTCAAACAATTATAATTAATTTCAATTATTCTATATTAAATATCGTACTTCGATATTTTAAGCAATCCCACTACATGAGAAAAAGAACATGAATATAAATTTGGGTAAAAGAAAGTTAGGTTTTTTTATGGAATGAGGAGATCAAGAGGGTTTTAAAAAAAAAATTGGTGGTGGAACACTAAACAGTTATTTAGAATGTAGTAACATGTGTCGAAGCAATGTAATGAAATGATTTAATGATTGGAAACAAGGGCACATGTATTATTTCTTGTGTTAACGATGAGAACAAATGGGGTTTTGATGTCAACTTTGATTTGATTTTTGATGGCCCGAAATAGGAGAATTGTTTGAATATATTAATGTTCTAGTGTGTCAAACATTGAAATGAAAAATGGTGTAATGGAAATCATATTCTTGAAATAAGGTCAGTACGAGCCTATGAGAGCTGTTTTTGCACTTAAATGACTTAGAGATGATGTTTGTCGCTATGGTGCATTAATTTTTTTTTTTCATTTCTTTTCTATTTAAAATGAGCTAGGTTCATATTAGCGAAATAATTTCCACCATTATCGAAATTGTATTTTAATTAGTGTGTGTATATGAAGTGATGACAAAAGAAAAGAGTGCTAACAATATTTTATCTATTTTCCGTATAAAGTCTCATTGTTTCGTTAACATTTCAAGTAGTCTATTTAAAATATTTTTCATAATATTGAATAATTCTCGTGAAAAACACGTGATCATTTCCTTGCCTAATGGAAAACGTTTACTTATAGTTGCCTTTTGAAGGAAGATTTACAACATATTCATGAATAAATTTTTTTTATTGATTGTCAACTTAACAAGTATAGCTCCTGAAATTTCTTGTACAATGAAAATTAAAGACCATCAACTTTTATTTTGGATAGAAAAAAAAAGATACTTTGCACATTAAAATTTTACAGGAAATAAACTTATTACACAATTTATCATATTCTCAAACAATTATAACTAATTTCAAATTATTATATGTGCAGTATCAAACGTCGATATTCTAAGCAATTCGATTACTTGAGAAAAAGAATATCAATATAAATTGGGATGTTAGATAGTTAGGTTTTTTGATGGAATGAGGAGATGCGACAAGGTTTTAAAAAAGTTGGTGGTGGAAAACCAAACTGTAATTTAGAATGTAGTAACATGTGTCCAAGCAATGGAATGAAATGATTTAATGATTGGAAACAAGGGCACTCATATTGTTTCTTGTGTTAACGATGAGAACAAATGGACTTTTGATATCAACTTTGATTTGATTTTTAAGGACCCAAAATAGGAGAATTGTTTGGATTGGGATATTAAAGTTCCTGTATGTTGAACATTGAAATATAAAATATGGTGTAATGGAAAATATATTCTTAAAATATATTCTCTACGAGCCTACGAGAGATGTTTTTGCAGATAAATAACATAGAGAAGAGGTTTGTGGCTATTCTACACAATTTTTTTTTCCTTTTCTTTTCTATTTTAAAATGTGCTAGGGTCTATTAGCAAAATAATTTTGTGCATTATCAAAAATGTATTTTAATTAATGTGTGTGTATGAAGCGATGGCAAAAGAAAAGAGTGGTGACAATATTATTTCCATTTTCCGTATAAAGTCGCTTCGTATGGTTAACATTTCAAGTAGTCTATTTCTAATCTTTTCCATAATATTGAATAATTCTCGTACAAAACACGTGCTCGTTTAACGTTTACTAGTAGTTGCCATTTCATGGAAGATTAACATCATATTCATGAATAAATAATTTTATTTTTTGTCAACTAAACAACTATAGCACTTGAAATTTCTTGAACTATGAAAATTAAAGCCCGCCAACTTTTATTTTGTATAGAAAAAAAAATACTTAGCACATTAAAAATTTACTGAAATGAAAGTTATCATATTCTCAAACAATTATAACTAATTTCAATTATTCTATATGAAATATTGAACTTGATATTTTAAGCAATTCCACTATATGTGAAAAGAATATCAATATAAATTTGGGTTACAGAAAGTTAGGTTTTATTATGGAATGAGGAGATCGACAGGGTTTTAAAAAAATTGGTGGTAGAAAACTAAACAGTTATTTAGAATGTACTAACATGTGTCGGAGCAATGGAATAAAATGATTTAATGATTGGAAACAAGGGCACTTGTATTCTTTCTTGTGTTAACGATGTGAACAAATGGGGTTTTGATATCCACTTTGACTTGATTTTTAATAACCCGAAGCAGGAGAATTGTTTCGATATATTAATGTTCCAGTGTGTCCATTGAAATGAAAAATGATGAAATGGAAATCATATTCTTCAAATATGGTCAGTACGAGACTATGAGAGATGTTTTTGTAGTTAAATGACTAATTTCTAGCATTTTTAAAAATGCATTTTAACTAGTGTGTGTGTATGAAGTGATGACAAAAGAAAAGAGTGGTGACAATATTATTTCCATTTTCCGTGTGGTGACAATATTATTTCCATTTTCCGTATAAAGTCGCTTCGTATGGTTAACATTTCAAGTAGTCTATTTCTAATATTTTTCATAATATTGAATAATTCTCGTGCAAAACACGTGCTTGTTTAACGCTTACTAGTAGTTGCCTTTTGAAGGAAGATTAACATCATATTCATGAATAAATAATTTTATTTATTGTCAACTAATCATGAATAAATTTTTTTTATTGATTGTCAACTTAACAAGTATAGCTCCGAAATTTCTTGTATAAAGGAAAATTAAAGACCATCAACTTTTATTTTTGGATAGAAAAAAAGATACTTTGCACATTAAAATTTTACAGAAATAAACTTATTACACAATTTATCATATTCTCAAACAATTATAACTAATTTCAAATTATTATATGTGCAGATCAAACGTCGATATTCTAAGCAATTCGATTACTTGAGAAAAGAATATCAATATAAATTGGGATTTTAGATAGTTAGGTTTTTGATGGAATGAGGAGATGCGACAAGGTTTTAAAAAGTTGGTGGTGGAAAACCAAACTGTAATTTAGAATGTAGTAACATGTGTCCAAGCAATGGAATGAAATGATTTAATGATTGGAAACAAGGGCACTCATATTGTTTCTTGTGTTAACGATGAGAACAAATGGACTTTTGATATCAACTTTGATTTGATTTTTAAGGACCCAAAATAGGAGAATTGTTTGGATTGGGATATTAATGTTCCTGTGTGTTGAACATTGAAATATAAAATATGGTGTAATGGAAAATATATTCTTAAAATATATTCTCTACGAGCCTACGAGAGATGTTTTTGCAGATAAATAACATAGAGAAGAGGTTTGTGGCTATTCTACCCAATTTTTTTTTTCTTTTCTTTTCTATTTTAAAATGTGCTAGGGTCTATTAGCAAAATAATTTCGTGCATTATCAAAAATGTATTTTAATTAATGTGTGTGTATGAAGTGATGGCAAAAGAAAAGAGTGGTGACAATATTATTTCCATTTTCCGTATAAAGTCGCTTCGTATGGTTAACATTTCAAGTAGTCTATTTCTAATATTTTCCATAATATTGAATAATTCTCGTGCAAAACACGTGCTCGTTTAACGCTTACTAGTAGTTGCCATTTGAAGGAAGATTAACATCATATTCATGAATAAATAATTTTATTTTTGTCAACTAAACAACTATAGCACTTGAAATTTCTTGAACTATGAAAATTAAAGCCCGCCAACTTTTATTTTGTATAGAAAAAAAAAGATACTTAGCACATTAAAATTTCATTGAAATGAAAGTTATCATATTCTCAAACAATTATAACTAATTTCAATTATTCTATATGAAATATTGAACTTGATATTTTAAGCAATTCCACTACATGTGAAAAGAATATCAATATAAATTTGGGTTCTGTAAAGTTAGGTTTTTTATGGAATGAGGAGATCGATGAGGTTTTAAAAATTGGTGGTAGAACACTAAACGGTTATTTAGAATGTACTAACATGTGTCGGAGCAATGGAATAAAATGATTTAATGATTGGAAACAAGGGCACTTGTATTCTTTCTTGTGTTAACGATGTGAACAAATGGGGTTTTGATATCCACTTTGACTTGATTTTTAATAACCCGAAGCAGGAGAATTGTTTCGATATATTAATGTTCCAGTATGTCCATTGAAATGAAAAATGATGAAATGGAAATCATATTCTTCAAATATGGTCAGTACGAGACTATGAGAGATGTTTTTGCAGTTAAATGACTTAGAGACGAGGTTTGTCTCTGCGGTGCACTAATTGTTTTTTCATTTTTTTTCTATTTTAGAATGAGTTAGGTTCATATTAGCGAAATAATTTCTAGCATTATTAAAAATGCATTTTAACTAGTGTGTGTGTATGAAGTGATGACAAAAGAAAAGAGTGGTGACAATATTATTTCCATTTTCCGTGTGGTGACAATATTATTTCCATTTTCCGTATAAAAGTCGCTTTCAGTATGGTTAACATTTCAAGTAGTCTATTTCTAATATTTTTCATAATATTGAATAATTCTCGGTTGCAAAACACGTGCTTGTTTAACGTTTACTAGTAGTTGCCTTTTGAAGGAAGATTAACATCATATTCATGAATAAATAATTTTATTTATTGTCAACTAAACAACTATAGCACTTGAAATTTCTTGAACTATGAAAATTAAAGCCCGCTAACTTTTATTTTGTATAGAAAAAAAATATACTTAGCACAATAAAAATTTAGTGGAAATAAACTTATTACGAAAAGTTATCATATTCTCAAACAATTATAATTAATTTCAATTATTCTATATTAAATATCGTGCTTGATATTTTAAGCAATCCCACTACATGAGAAAAAGAACATGAATATAAATTTGGGTAAAAGAAAGTTAGGTTTTTTTATGGAATGAGGAGATCAAGAGGGTTTTAAAAAAAAATTGGTGGTGGAACACTAAACAGTTATTTAGAATGTAGTAACATGTGTCAAGCAATGTAATGAAATGATTTAATGATTGGAAACAAGGGCACATGTATTATTTCTTGTGTTAACGATGAGAACAAATGGGGTTTTGATGTCAACTTTGATTTCATTTTTGATGGCCCGAAATAGGAGAATTGTTTGAATATATTAATGTTCTAGTGTGTCAAACATTGAAATGAAAAATGGTGTAATGGAAATCATATTCTTGAAATAAGGTCAGTACGAGCCTATGAGAGCTGTTTTTGCACTTAAATGACTTAGAGATGATGTTTGTCGCTATGGTGCATTAATTTTTTTTTTCATTTCTTTTCTATTTAAAATGAGCTAGGTTCATATTAGCGAAATAATTTCCACCATTATCGAAATTGTATTTTAATTAGTGTGTGTATATGAAGTGATGACAAAAGAAAAGAGTGCTGACAATATTTTATCTATTTTCCGTATAAAGTCTCATTGTTTCGTTAACATTTCAAGTAGTCTATTTAAAATATTTTTCATAATATTGAATAATTCTCGTGCAAAACACGTGATCATTTCCTTGCCTAATGGAAAACGTTTACTTATAGTTGCCTTTTGAAGGAAGATTTACAACATATTCATGAATAAATTTTTTTATTGATTGTCAACTTAACAAGTATAGCTCCCGAAATTTCTTGTACAAAGTGAAAATTAAAGACCATCAACTTTTATTTTGGATAGAAAAAAAAAGATACTTTGCACATTAAAATTTTACAGAAATAAACTTATTACACAATTTATCATATTCTCAAACAATTATAACTAATTTCAAATTATTATATGTGCGTTATCAAACGTCGATATTCTAAGCAATTCGATTACTTGAGAAAAGAATATCAATATAAATTGGGATTTTAGATAGTTAGGTTTTTGATGGAATGAGGAGATGCGACAAGGTTTTAAAAAGTTGGTGGTGGAAAACCAAACTGTAATTTAGAATGTAGTAACATGTGTCCAAGCAATGGAATGAAATGATTTAATGATTGGAAACAAGGGCACTCATATTGTTTCTTGTGTTAACGATGAGAACAAATGGACTTTTGATATCAACTTTGATTTGATTTTTAAGGACCCAAAATAGGAGAATTGTTTGGATTGGGATATTAATGTTCCTGTGTGTTGAACATTGAAATATAAAATATGGTGTAATGGAAAATATATTCTTAAAATATATTCTCTACGAGCCTACGAGAGATGTTTTTGCAGATAAATAACATAGAGAAGAGGTTTGTGGCTATTCTACACAATTTTTTTTTTTCTTTTCTTTTCTATTTTAAAATGTGCTAGGGTCTATTAGCAAAATAATTTCGCATTATCAAAAATGTATTTTAATTAATGTGTGTGTATGAAGTGATGGCAAAAGAAAAGAGTGGTGACAATATTATTTCCATTTTCCGTATAAAAGTCGCTTCAGTATGGTTAACATTTCAAGTAGTCTATTTCTAATATTTTCCATAATATTGAATAATTCTCGCAAAACACGTGCTCGCTTAACGCTTTACTAGTAGTTGCCATTTGAAGGAAGATTAACATCATATTCATGAATAAATAATTTTATTTTTGTCAACTAAACAACTATAGCACTTGAAATTTCTTGAACTATGAAAATTAAAGCCCGCCAACTTTTATTTTGTATAGAAAAAAAAAAGATACTTAGCACATTAAAAATTTCATCGAAATGAAAGTTATCATATTCTCAAACAATTATAACTAATTTCAATTATTCTATATGAAATATTGAACTTCGATATTTTAAGCAATTCCACTACATGTGAAAAAGAATATCAATATAAATTTGGGTTACAGAAAGTTAGGTTTTTTTATGGAATGAGGAGATCGACAGGGTTTTAAAAAAATTGGTGGTAGAACACTAAACGGTTATTTAGAATGTACTAACATGTGTCGGAGCAATGGAATAAAATGATTTAATGATTGGAAACAATACGATTTAAAACAAAATAAAAAGGTAAATTTGCAGTTTTCGTCATCAACATTTACAGTTTGTTACTAATATATTTTTAATTTTTTTTTAGCACTAAACATTTCTAACCTTTCATTTAATTGCAAATCACGTTTTTATTAACAGATTTTGACGAATTTTCCTTTCTATTTGAATAAACAAGAATAAAAATAAATAAATCAACAAAAAATAAAAGAAAATTGTAAAAAAGTTCATTAACTTTAAAAAAAACACAAAATAACCCCACCACATCTCATCCCACCTCAGTCATCATATCCACACCATCTCAAATTTTCCGAGTTTCTATACCAGTAGTATACTACTAGTTTCACACTATAAATTTTTCTGTGACTGTTTTCTGGCATCTGCAACACCAATTAACCCATGTTCTAAATTACGCGAAAATGAAAACGTGACACATAGACCATAACCACCACCATACAAACTACTCACGAGTAAGTTTAGAATTCTAGATAATACTATAAAGTGATTTTTTTTTTTTTTTTTTAGGGATTCAGAATCCCAACAAAGTATGAAATTTGCTATACAAATAGAAATGAAATTCTGGAATTGATTGAAGATTTCCGAGTCTGGAGAGTAGAGAATAAACTTAAGTTTTTATCTTCTTTTCTGGCCTTTTACAGATTTAATGAAGCGAAGACAAAAAAAATAAAAATCCAACTCAGCAGAAATCTTGTATGTGTTAAACAAGTCTAAGAAAGCTCAAATTTTCTGCATAACGAGATGAGGTGGTGTGGATGTGATAGGTGGGTGGAAGATACTTTGTATTTTTTTAAAAGTTAAGGGACTTTTTTTATACAATTTTCCTTATTTTTTGTTGATTTATTGTCTTCTTTTATTTTTGTTTATTCAAAGAAGAGGACAAATTCGGTAAAATCTTTCAATGGGGACGTGATTTACAATTAAATGAAATATTGGAGATGTCTAGTGCTAAAAAGGTTAAGGATAGATTAGTAACAAATTATAAAGATTAAAAACGAAAACTACAAATTTGAATACATTACGACTTATAGAGACTTTTAAGGACTTTTAACAATTTAAAAGTTTTGGGGTATTCAATGTAGATTTTTAAAGACTCTCTTGTATTTGTGTATTCAATAAAGATTTTTAAAAATTTTTAAAAAGTTTTTAAAAGTCACGGAGTATTCAATTAAAACTTTTTAAGAGTCTCTATAAGTCATAATGTATTCAAATTGATAATGACTTTTATGGATTATTAGTCAAATGCACGTGCAAGGCATGTGTTGTATTTTAATTAAGTATTTAATAATGTGGTCATTTTTAGTGAGTTTTTTTAATTATTTTTCACTTATGAGAGACTAAGTAAAATATATATTAAAACTTATTGAAAAAAGTACGTATTATTTAAAGAATGGACGATATAGTTTCAATTGATCTTTAACATGAATGTTCTTCATTTTTAGACTATGTAATGAATGGTGTGTAGTTTACTAACAGAATTGATTAATACAAATCTTATAACTGAGTATTTCAATTATGATCTTACAAGATTATTCTGTTGCTTTAAAGTTTAAACTTATTCCATATTTCTCCTAATTATGTCCTGGCTTTGTAAATTATTTCAATTTAATTTTATTCATTCTAATGTATCAAACATTAAAAAATGTTTAAATCACACGAGTGTCGTGAGATATGCATCAGATTTCTTGTGAACTTGCGGTAATAAGTAGTTAAAATGCTTATTATAGATTAGTATAAGTTGTTAATTAGTGATTTTATTTTCTTGGTATATTGGACATGATTGTACTCATGGATATAATTTCTTTCTCTACTATTGTGACTTTCTATCTTGAGAATAATATTCTCTTTCTCATTTTTTTTTGCATAGTTCAAAATTTTGTGCTTGTGGGTAAATCTTATTGGACTTAATTGTAATTTGATTCAGTAATAGTCAGAAAAAATGAATTAAAACTATGTAATCTTGATCATTGTGTTGGTAACTTAATATAAGTAATTGATTGAATGAAAATTGTTTCGATTTCAAATGATTTTGAAGTTCAAAGAAAGTTGCTTAGTATATGTTACTATGTCTTGGCCTAAGAGACCAAACCTATAGCCTAATATATATGTGTGTGGAGCTAAATTTTGTTTTAATGGTTTAAATTATGGAGCTAAATTTTGTTTAAATGGTTTAAATTATTAGGTATTTAGATAGCTTCTTCTGGAGGAAAAAAATTGATTCAGTATAAAAAATAATAAACATATCTGCAAAAATTTTGGGCAATTTTTTGAAAGACATGACTAAAGTTAGAAGGAAGACAAACAAGACAACCGAAGGAAGACGAGAAAAATAGAAAAACGTTAGAAAAAAATTAGGGAGGAAAAAGATCTACAATTGAAAGAAATGAAAAGAAAGAAAGGATAGGAAATTGAGAAAAGTTTAAAAAAAAATGAATAATAGTTTGACACGCATTCATATGAATAGTGCCTACACCCCATTCCCTCTTTTGATATATAAGGATTTACTTAATAGACTTCTAGAGACTTGTGAAGACGTTTTGGTAGAAAGTATAAATAGAACATCTAAAAAAAAAAATCTCTCATATATATGAGATTTGTGAATACTTCAAAGCCATAAAATAAAGAGCGCCTATTTTTTTTTCACTTCTTGGATTTTCTCGTATCTCTCTCGTCTATCTTGAAATGTTGGGATATTTGATATTTTTTATTGAATATTATTAAAATATTATTAATTCTTTTTAGGATTTATGTTATTTGTTAATTTAATTGATGTGACTTATTTTTTTTATATTTTGTAATAAATATTTTTATTGACATGAGAAATGTACTTTGAGTTCTTAATTATGTGTTGTGTATGATTTGGACGTACGAGAAGTTATTCAAAAAAATATGATATTATATTATATGTGTTGTGGATGATTTATCTGTGCTGAATATTTTTTTAAAAAATAAAAATCTTTAATAAAAATCTATACAAGTCCAAAGAAATGTTTAATCAAAATCTATAGAAGTTTAAAGAAGATTTTATTAATTCTCAACAAATCAATAAAAGTCATTTAAAAGTCGAATTCTATGAAAGTTACCTACTTATAAAAGTCTATAAAAGTCTTTAAAAATCTCAAATCAATACACCATCCTTTATACATTTAGAGTTTAAAAGTTAAAAAATAATTGCAAAATTTTAGTATAAAATTCAGTATGGCAAAATTATTACTTATAAAATTTTAAATGTTACCCATACCAAATGCTGAAAGCAACTTGGGTTCCAGCGAAATAAACTATTGTGATTCATTTTGAGGTCAGGCCCAACCTTGGCCCAGAAAACTTAACAAACTTCCAAGATTGCAAGGGCTCAATGCAACCCAATAAAGGAAAGGGGAATATGCCAACACGTATCCTTTTTTCCGCCAATCCGGGGTTTTCTATAATAAGTCACTTTTTAAAAATAATTTTAAAAAGTCATTCTTGATTCATTTATTTTAAAAATATTTTTTTTTAAAATCAATTATTTTAATTTATTATATTAAATAATATATGGTAACTGAATATATAAATTTGCCGTTTGAGTCTTTGATTATTTTCACGGCAAATCTTTCATCTTTATAATATCTCTAATTTAGTCTATGTACTTTTTTTTTTTAATTTCAATTTCATCATCTTTTATTTGCAACTCAAGTTTTTCAACTTTTAAATTTTTGCAAGTTGATCATATATTTATACTTTTATGTCAATTTAGTCATTTATAGCATCACTTTTTGATACATATGTTATGTATTAATGTTTGATACAAATGATATTTTTGTAACCAGGTGTGAGAATGCACTTTGGAGTTGAGGAGTCCCAAATAGGAGTGGCCTCTTGGGGGTTCGGGGGTAGTACCCCCGAATTTTTTTTTTTTTTCCAAAACCACAATTCTCGAATTTATTCTTATGAGAATCTAATATTTTTTATGAGTCAAAGTATTTAAAAACTTACAGAAAGTCATTCTTGAAAAATAATTTATATCTATTTTATCTAAAATTAAGCTATGTAGTTGATGGACACAAATTTAAACCCTTTTAATAGTGTTATATACAATTATTATTTGAACACGATATGTATTAACAAACAAATACCTTTATTAATTTTGTATTATCATTTGAGGAATGGACCAATCATTTGTAATTTTATATTATTAATTTTATTAGGCCAATAGGTCCAATTGTCTTACATTAAGAGTCAGTTTGATTTAATTTATGAATTAATTTATTTGACTAAAATGGCTTATTTGATTAAAAAAAATAGTTTATTTGACCAAAATATTTACTTTAGTAGTATAATATTTTTACTATTCTTTGTCAAATAAACCATTTCGGTCAAATAAACTAATTTTTAAACTATACCAAACAAGCTATAATTGATATTGGGTTGAATGGATCCAATTGTCATCCATTATAATTGATATTAAGTAAAGTTAAATTATATATTACAAAATTAAAATAACTTAAAAAAAAAACACCCAAAAGGGAACTTGGACCCTCCCCCCCCCCACCCCCCCCCCCACCCCTAACTCCGCCCCTGCTTGTAACGATTTATGTTACAAATTGAAATGTAAAACATTAGTGATACATAATATTAATTCATGTAATATGTATTGTGTAAAATAACATAATATAATCTATAATATATAGAGCTGTTCTCCTTTACATAGTGGAGAGTTTATTTTGCCCATTTGGACAAGTGTCCAGATGGGATTGGAGGAGGAAAATGTAATGCACTTATTCACTTTTTCTTCTTCCAATCCCATTTGGACACTTGTCCAAATGGACAACATAAGTTCCCCACTAGGTGGAGGAGAACAAAGTCCCTATAACATATTCAGTTATACAAAATATCATTTTAGAATATCTCAGACGTATCGACCGATGATATACAATATCATTTGTAATATCTATATTAGATTGCGTTACTAAACAAAACCATATAAACCGCAAAAACTAACACTAAACTTCAATAAGTTCAGATTAATATACACATTTGACTCTAAAATCTATTGATCTTTGTGTAACATCGAGATATATAGATATGTAACACAATGTCAAATTTAACAAATAAAATTATTGATTTCATCACTTGTAGCATATGTAACATCAATGATACAAAATGCCAATTCATGTAATATGTGTTGTGTAAAATAATATAACATAATCTGTAACATATTCAGTGATACAAAATATCATTTGTAATATCTATATCAAACATTGATACACAATATTATTTGTAACATCTGTATCAAATAGTGATACTATAAATGACTAAATTGACATAAAAGTATAAATATGGGGACCAACTTGTAAAAATTCAAAATTTAAAAGACTTGAGTTGTAAATAAAAGAAGACGAAATTGAAATATGTGAAATAGATAAAGATTTTGATCATTAAATTCAATACGAAGTAAACAAGTTTGCATACCAGTTACCACCAAGAATAAGCACTAGGAAATAAATGTTGATTTAATTTATGCTTCGATGTGATAATTTATACTGATAACGTGTTATAAAACTTAAAAATAAGAGAGAAAAATACAAGATAATTAAGAGAGCAATTGTGTATATTTATTATAACAATTACACTTATTTATACGATTCCAATAAAAATTATAACTTAAATAAAATACACTCTTCGTCTGAAATAAATAAAAAACTACACAAACATCTAAATAAAACCAAATAATCATTCACAATTATATATAACATAAAAACTATTTTTAACCCTTCACCTTGTTGTAACAAAAATCATTTTGAACTGGCAGAGATTCCCTACTCCTGTCCTATGTTTCCATTTTTTGTCCACACCTATCTGTGATTCATGTTTATCTTGTACTTGTGAGATTAAGAGACAGCGCTCTTTTCTATTATCGTGAAAGTGATAATTAAAGTGAACTTTAAATGTAAATTAATCCAGGTTTTTCCACAAGTCAAAAAGTGAAAAAAAAAAAAAAAAAAAACATATCACGAGTCCCCGTGCTTTTGGACTCATGAATTGCGTGAACCTTTCCCTTTAATAAATGTCTTTTTCTTTAAAGTAGAAAAATATATTTAATTACACAAGAACAAAGTGGCATCTTTAATGTCACAGTTATTAAATAAAAATAATAATTAACAAATATTCCTTGGATTGAGGTTCCAAAAGCAAGAGAGAAGCCACGATTTTTCTGTGCCGTTAATAGGATTGAAAAATAAATAAATATTTCAACAACTTTAAATGTTTAAATATGTCTTTAATAGAAAAGATAAATAAATGTTAAACAAAGTAGTCATAATAACATTCTACCTACTTGCTTTCGAGGGGGAAGAAATAAGAAGCCAGGATGTTTCTGGTGTATGTCCAATCAGGAGCGGATCCAGAAATTTTTTGAATCTAGACTGTTAAAAAAAAAAATTATACACTTCAAAATCGAATTGTTAATAAAAAAAAATTTTCCACTATAAAAAACGATATAGCCCAGTCCCACTCTCTATATCCAACATAACAACGAAGATATTGAGTATATATATATTTTTTCTTATGTATAGTCTTGTGTACTAATTAAATTAAGCTAAATGATTAACTCTTTCAAGTGAGAGAGAAGCTGTAATGTTGTTATTAGTATGTGTTTGGCATATTAGACCACGTAGAAACAACATATAAATATTTCACATTTTTTTTTAACAAATATCAGAAACATTTTCTGAGTTAAAACATCTCCATACATTATATAGATTGCTATTGAGGTGGTACAGATGTTGAAAGACTCTTAATTTACCTTGTATTGATATTTAATAAATAAACGTTCAAGTTTAAATTTGATCTCAACACATTGTTTGTATTGCTATATATGTGTATTTTATTTTATTAAAATAAAAATAAAATAAAATTACATTTAAATATACATAAAAAAAAATTAAATCTAGATAGGAAATTTAAATTTTATTGAGTTAGTATGTCTAATAAAACTTTTAAATTTAGACAAAACTCTAGTTATTAATTATTATTTTTACTTGTCACAACAACTTGCATTGCATTGAAGGTGAATTTTGTTAGACAATATAAAATGTGAACGTAATGAAGAAATTAAGATGATAAGAGCATCTCCAATGCATTCAATGAATTTTGGCTGATGTGACAATTAAATAGACAGACTTCTAGATTATGTAGAATAAATAGATAGTGAAGTTCAAAATTTCTTTCTAATGGTTTATTCTATAATCCAATAATATTGATTATGTGACATCTCCATCGAATTTATTGGAGATGCTCTAAGGAGAGCTGTTTTGCATTGGACGAGTTTTTCCTTGAGAAGTGCCTTAAAAATAGTGAAATGGGGAATATGTTACCCAAAATAAGTAGGAAATTGGCGCAAATGATCTAGACATTTGTTTTTAGTGTGAAAATAGTCTATAAAATTTATTTTTTGGTTCAGAAATTCATAACTTATGTGTTTTAGTGCACAATTGATCATTATTTAACGAAAAAGACAAATATGCCTTTTGTTTTAATTATAAAAAATTGTAATTGGAATTCTAACATTTGAAAAATATGAAAATAGGTCCAATACATTTATTAAATAATATTTAATTTAGCATATTAAATATATAACTATAGTCGTGTCAATTAAATTTTTCATAAGAGACAAATATAAAATTATTGTGATTTAAGTATATGTAATTGCTATGTGATATGAGATATTTGAATAAAAATTAAGTTAAATAAATAACAAGATGTCATATATAATTTTATGACATTGAACAAATCTTATTATGTTTTTTTTTTTTTAAAATAACAATACTAATAAAAATTAATTTATACATTATGTGTTCTTTATTTTTGAACGATAATAAAACGATAAATTAAAATATGAAGAATATAGTTGGAATTCTAATATTTGTAGTTAATAAATGAATAGCTCAATTAAATAAAAGTGCTTGAGTATCAAATTTGTGACAAATGTATTTTTCTTTTTATGTTGTAATGATAAAATAAAAATTTAAATTTTAAATAATGTAATTACTTAATAATATAAAATATAATTTTATCTAACATGTTTGTTAATAACTATGAGCTTAAATTTTAGTTATTTTGTAATAGTTTGTAAAATATGCAAATCAATTTAATATATTATCAATTTGGTCAATAAAGTGTTAATTTTTTTTTAAAAAATATTTAGTTTCTTTTAATTTTTTATAAGAAATAAAAGTATGGACCTATTTGCACTTTTTGCAAAGGTTAAAAGCCCAATTGCACATTTCTCTTATTAAAGTTAAGGTTATATTGGTTTTTTTTTATCAAATAATGATCAATTACGCACCAAAACACATAGGTTAGAGATTTCTGTGTCAAAAAACAAATATTAGGAACCATTTCTGTACTGAGAGTAAAAATTAGGGACCATCTGTGCCAATTTTCCAAATAAATATTGTAATTTTTGAAATTGTAGTACTAGTTTGTTTTTTTAAGCTTAAATTATAATTTAAATAAATTAAACTTGTAATTTTAATATGCACATTTAGTATCTACTTATTATTGACACATTTTATAAGATATACAATTTATAAGCAATTAAAGAATAATTTTAACACTTACAATTATGTGCTAAGTTTTTAAAATTTGTTCTTTGTTTTCCTTGGTGTTTAAGCATGACTTTTGACGGTCAAAATAATCAAGTATAAAAAATCCAAGCATCTAAAGCCTAGTTACATACTTTCGAGCGTGAGAGAGCATGTATAATATTTTTAATGTATATTCAGTACGTTCGACTAAATTTGATTAGTTAAAATTATAATTTAAATATTTTCAAACATGTGTTAAAAAAAAACTACTAACAAATCTCTCTGTCTCTCTCTTTTCTGGTTGGAACCAAGTACATCTAAAAACATGCCTTTAGTACATAAAATGATTCAAGTCTTAGTTTAAGTAATCAATCCCTAGAAATTAAAAGGAGAGAGAAACATCTGTTTTGTTTTAATATCCCCATGCTTAATGGGGTTAGAAAAGTTGGTATGGTAATTGGTAAGGATGAATCATTACAGTAAATGCCAAAAGTTTCACTGTATTATTAGACACATTTGGTGTGTGTCTTTGTTTTTCTGTCTCATTAAAGGTATGAAATTTGTTTTCCATGTCAATTTGTACGATGTGCTTTCAATGAGATATGTTGGTGTTGGTCGAGCACTTGAACATTCTCACTGCAGCTGCTATTGAAATAATTTGATTTATATTATCAAATTGTAATATATTTCAACGACTCTATTTAGCTCTATTTTTTAGATGATCAAATTACGTAGTTGTAAAGTATTTATTTACTTTGAATAGATAAACGTAATAGAGTGATTAACTGTGAGGAATGTTCTAAAAAGCGTAAAGAATGGCTAGACGTGGATGTCGAGTTTCAAGATTTTCGAGCCTAAGCGAGAGCAAAACAAAGGAAAGGCAAGGAAGCGTGAGCCGTGACTAGGCGTGTTCGAGCTTCAAACTTAGATGAACCTTAGATTTTGACTTTTTTAATGTCGATGTTGTGAGAAGATATTGTTGAATTTATTTATCAGATGTTATATTGATTGATATATTTTTCAAGATTTACAATGATTTCTTGAATTCTACCTAATGAATTGCACTGTTTTTTACATGTATCTATATTTATGACCAGAAACTAAAATTGATATCAGGTTCTTTTGAAGACTAATTCTATATTTTTCTTAAATTGTTCGTCCAGAATTTATTGTTTATATTGATTCGTAACGTTAAACATTATTATGTTAAATTTGAATTAAGATTTGAGATAATCATAGTACATGGATGAGGGTGCATGACAAACTTTGTCACATTTAATGAAAGGAGAAATCGAGTGATTAATCCTTTTCACATTGCTTTATCATATAGGGTAATGTTCTCCTCCCCATACTATACATTTATGCTGCTTTTTTTCGACACGCGACACTGTGTCTACATGGCTTTATAAAGTCCCCATGGTGGGGAGGAGAACATTACCCTTATCATATATACATACTATAATTAGCTGCTACAAATTTGTGTATATACTAAATTACATACAGACAAGATTCAGAATTTCTCTTTTGAAAAGAATTCCCTCCTGAAAAGTAATACTGGCCAAAGAATTCAAACTCTTGGAAGCATGTTGCAGACCACTGGGCCCACTTGTGGTCTGGTTATTATAAATGAAAAAGTGGGCCCCATCACACAATACAATATCTACATATCCTATGGGCTAAAGCCCGATATGAAGACCATAGCCCATTAAGCATCATCATCATTGATCCCAAGCCGTTACCAAATTATTGCCACCACGGCACCACGCCCTCCTCCCATTTTCTCACGGGCCCACCGATCCTTTGCAGTCGGCTCAAGCCGCCGCTCGTCTTCAGTGGAGCCGATGTCCGAGCCTATTCATTTTTTTTTTTCAGTTTGTTATGGATAAATTCTTCTAGAAGTCCTCAATCTTTAGTTTGTGTCACTCTATGTCCTCAACTTTTTAACATTGTACAACCGGTGCTAAAGTAGTTTTTTTTTTTGAAAAAAAAAAGAGAAATTGAGCCATAATAATATAGTTTCCAAAATTCATTGAAATTTAAAATTAGTTTTCTAAGTGAAAAAAAAAGAAAGTAAAGTAGCACACTCAAAGAGTGAAAAAAAAAAGGAAAAAACACACTTCTGAAAAAAAAGTCGATAAAAGAATTAATGGTGTGTTTGATTTTAATTAAAATTAATTTTTTGTAAAAAATGATAAAAGTTGATAAATTATGTGGTTAAAAAATTATAAAAAAAACAAAAGAGGAGCAGCACTCCACACGGGCATGTATTTTATGTGTATAGTTTTAAAATTAATTACTAATTTTAACTTCAATTTTTTTTATTAAAATAAAAAATTGAAATCAAACTAGCCTTAAAACAAAAAGAGGAGCAGCAGCCGGGAGTCCCAACACAAGCTGCAGAACAGAAGTCAGGAATGAAGCTGTTTAAAGCTGCTTTTCAAAGTTCACATTTCACATTTAAAATCTTCCAACTCCACCCGCTCTGCACTGCTCAATCCTGTCACCTCAACACCAATTATTTATACATCCCACCATTTTCAACGCTTTTTTCTCCCTGCTTTTCCTTTGATCACTTTCAAAATTTCTCCAAAATTTCTCCAAATTTTGTTCACGCTACCAAACTGCATTTTGTAGACAAAGATTTCCATCTGGGCTTTCATTTTGACGTCAAGAAATGGAAGCTACATCGCCTATTTCAGTCCAACAAAGTCTTAATCTTCAGGATCAGACTCCAGAGTTTTCTCCCAAGCCATCACCTTCGAAGAAAAATTTGTTACTTCTTTAATGGAAGCAGCCACACTGAGGTCTCCTTCCTTTAAAGAAGATACATACTTCACTTCCAACCTCAAGGCATCCGAAAAGAAGGCTCTCCAGGAGCTTAAGGATAAGCTCATGGCTGCCTCCCATGGGCCTGATTCTATGTGGGGCATTCCACTTTTGGGAGGTGACGAAAGGGCTGATGTCATTCTCTTGAAATTCCTTCGTGCGAGGGATTTTAGAGTTCAAGATTCACTCAACATGTTGCAAAAGTGTCTTTCTTGGAGGAAAGATTTTGATGCTGATGGCATTGTAGAAGAAGATTTGGGGTTTAAGGAGCTTGAAGGGGTTGTGGCTTATATGCACGCTTATGACAGAGGGGACATCCAGTTTGCTACAATGCTTATGGAGTTTTCAAAGACAGAGAAATGTATGAGAGGATTTTTGGAGATGATGAAAAGCTCAAGAAATTCTTGAGGTGGAGAGTTCAAGTTCTTGAAAAAGGTATTAAATTACTGCATTTCAAACCTGGTGGGATTAACTCCATTATTCAGGTCACTGATCTCAAAGACATGCCCAAAAGAGAGCTCAGAGTTGCTTCTAATCATATTCTCTCTCTCTTTCAAGATAATTACCCTGAAATGGTTGCCCGCAAGGTAATTAATCTAGGTTTTGTACTATGTTTTTATAAAAATTTCTGGGTTTTTCAATTATGTTCTGTTTATTCAACTACCCCGCTTAAAAGTTTAAACTTTTGTATAGTCGGAGCAGGCAGAGGCCCTGATTTCGCCCTCTATTTATGAAAATTATAATTCGTCTCAAGATTACGATAATAAAATGAATTTGACTTGCACGTGAGGCTGCAGTGTGTTGGTATCTAGTAGAATAAGTTTTTAGACGAGGTAGTTTACTACCAATAACGTTTTCTTGGATTCCATGGTTTAATTTTGTGGATTTTGTTTCTGTAGATCTTTATCAATGTGCCATGGTACTTTACTCTGCTGTATTCAATGTTTAGTCCATTTCTCACTCAAAGAACAAAGAGCAAGTTTGTGATATCCAAGGAAGGAAATGTTGCTGAGACACTTTACAAGTGAGTATCTTAAACTATTCTGCATTTATCTTGTTTAATTATCTCAAACATCAAACTAGTTTTCTGTCATTTTACTTCACTGGATACAGTTGACATCTACTGAATTATCTGATATGGAACCAAAATTGTTCCAATTTTTATATTTTTATATGTTAGTCACCCGAGTAGACAGGACTCGACAATATTGAAGAAGATTAAAATACGGGACTCATCTGTTTTACGCCAAGCGTGCATTTACTATATGTTCTTAATTAGTATGGGGTTTTTCGAGTAGACTAGACAGCATGGGACAAGATTAAACCAGGGATTATTGGTTTTATGTGCTGGATGAATTTGTTATATGTTCGGGGGTTTTCATGTTTGCATTTGCAACTCTGTGTCAATTTTATTGAATTAGACTATATTTTCTGATCAGGTTTATTAGGCCAGAGGATGTCCCTGTTCAGTATGGCGGACTGAGTCGACCCAGTGATGTCCTTAATGGTCCACCAAAACCGGCTTCCGAGTTCACCGTCAAGGGAGGAGAGAAAGTCAACATACAAATTGAGGGCATTGAGGTAGTAAACTAGGCCTCTTCTCTCCGTGTATTCAACATGAGCCCTAAACCTTTAAATCTTATTTTATAGAAACAATGAAATGCAGAAGTAGATTCTTCATTTTTCGGATAGTTTATACGAAGTGGTTGAACAAATATAAGGTTTATAGATTGCATTGGACAATTCTTCCAAGTATATAACAAATTGTTTTTTATGGATAATAATGTAGGTTGGTGCAACAATATCATGGGACATAGTAGTGGGAAGCTGGGAATTGGAATACAGTGCTGAATTTGTCCCCAATGCTGAAGGCAGCTACACCATTGCGGTGGAGAAGCCGAGAAGGATTGCAGCCAATGAAGAGGCAATTCATAACTCGTATACAGCCAGAGAAGCCGGAAAAATGGTGCTTTCCGTGGATAACACAGCCTCTCGCAAGAGAAAAGTTGCTGCTTACCGATATCTAGTCCGAAAATCCACATCAATCGTGTAGAATCAAGAAAGATCTCTGTTTCTTTGTTCTTTTTTTTTTCTTTTCTTTTTGGGCTTATGTTTGTTTTTTTTTTTTTCCTGCTACCCTTTTGGGGGGAGTTTAATCAATGTTTCGATACTCAGCGTAATCTACTCCTAATAGTACTGTACTCTACTGTTATCATGTGTATATGTTGGTGCTATAATGTGCAGTAGAAAAAAGTAAAATTATCTTTGGTAAATACACTCCTACTTCTTGATTAAAACATGTCATAAAGGACGACAGATCTTTCGAACAAAATCATCAGAAGGTGGGTTTTCTCGGACGGCTCGAGTTTGAACAGCCTGGTATATTTCGACATCTCTTTACAATCGGACCTGGCTTGACATGACTCTACACGAAGGTGGGTTTTCTCCGACCGCTCGGGTTTGAACAGTCTGTCACATTTTGACACCTAGTCGTATGATGAAACGAGTAAAGATCTAGGTTGGGCATGTGTACGAATGATTAGAGATTTGTTGAGAAATATTACATGTGGGTGGGGCTGCAGAAGAAGACTTTAGAGGCAAATGTGTCTGAGGAGAGGGTGGAATAGAGGATCAAATCAAATCAGTTGCTTGTTTTCAATTAACGCTTGCTTTTATGGGGAATCGTGAAAGAGGAAAGCGTAATGGAGGGGGAAATTGACTGCACAGAATCTGGTTTTGGTCCTTTTGGATGAATTTTTTCAAAAGAAAACAGTGGGGTCTCGTCTGTCTGCATGTTGCAGGGTTTTCATGATATTTCTTCCATTACTGGTCCCTTGCTTTTTTCAGGACGATGCTTTTCAATTAGCATTAGGGAAATTTTCAGTTCGGGTCCTTAACCTTTTCAAACAATGTAAATAAAACCCCAAGCCTTCTATTTTTGACAGTGCAGTAGCTATTCTTTCATTAAATAAGCAAATCAAGAACCTTTGGACAATTTTCGTCTAAAAAACTATTAATTCAAAGCTTTTGACTTAAATTTGACCATTTTTAAAGTGGGCATTGAGAATTCTACCTTCACACTTAAAAATAATTAAAATAAAAATAAAAATAAGATTTGTTTTAAAAACGAGAATGTACAATAACGTCTAGGTTTTGCTTATCCATGTTTAATGGTGGTGGTGTCGGGATTTGTTAAGGCGGGGGCAAGGTGGACTTGGTGAGGAAGATGAAGATGTAAATTCAACATTTTTTGGTGGATAGTGGATGGAGGTGGTGTGGCGGAGAGGGCGGTGGTGTATTGAAGTTAAAGGTAAGGTGTGTTGGAGAAGGTGAGTAGTAAAGAGTTAATTTTTTTCTTAATGATTTTTTTTTTTTCTGATTCTTTTTTCTATTGGATTTTTAATTATTTTAATTTCTTTTCAGTGTGAAATGTGAATACCGAATTTACCTTTATTAAAAAAAATGCTCAAATTTAAGTTAAACATTGAATTAACGAATTATTGGACAAAAATCATCCAAAAATCAACTGCTTATTTACTGAAAGGTTAGGGACTGCATTGTCAAAAATAAAAACTAAGGATCTATTTACACTTTTTAAGAAAATAAGAAATCCAACTACAATTTTCCCCTACCATTATTATGTTTCATGGCCTGCCTTAGGATGATGGCCCTCGTAGTTTACTTTCAAGACTGTAAATAGAGATTATTGTTAGCATACTCAATTAGGAAGACTAATTTGGGACACCAAAATCATTATCTATAAGAATGTGGGTTGTGCGAGCACCAAGACCAGCACCATTCTTGTCGTTTTGACCCACAATGGATTTTGTGTCAACAGACTTGATATGATCAGTATCTAATGTGTGGCCGGCCTTAAAATTTGGGGGCTTAAGCAAAAATTTAAATAGAGTCTTTATTTTAAAATGTAAATTTTCGATATACAATTAAAATTTCGTACATTTTATAATACTTTATTTTGATCCAAATTATATTTTTGCATAAGTATATAATACTTTGTTTAGATTCAAATTAGATTTTCACATAAGTCAAAAGACTCAAAAATTGTTATACAATACAATGAATGATCTAACTCCCACGGTGGGGAGTTATTAACTCTCCCACCGGACACGTGTCCGGTGGGAGTTGGGCAAAAAGTCTTGACAAAAAGTCAAGACTTGTCCAATCCCCACCGGACACGTGTCCAGGTGGGAGTTGTAAAACTCCCACCGCGTGGGAGTTAGATCATTCCGTACAAATGTATAGAAGATAATCAAATTATTTTTACTTAACAAAAACAAATAAAGTTTTTCTAATAAAAACAGTTGAAAATGTAAAAAAAAAGAGAATATGTAATAAAACAAAACATACATGCAACATATGCAGATGTGTGCGCGTATACATATAAATAGATTTACAAGCAAAAATGGAACATTTTTCTTCTTCTTCACTGAATAAAAAATGACTGGAATTTGTGTTAAACTACAGCCTTTAATTTGTTGTGCTACGCAGAGTGGAGCGTGGATCGAACTTCACGATGAGGTTGCCGTGGGATTGGAAGTGGGGCATATGGCCCCCCTCTCGAAGGCTTAGGGGCAGCGCCTTTGAAAGGTCTACGATATTTATATTTGCTTAAGTAATGGTGTTTTTTGAGATTTTCTTTTTAATTAGGTTGTCATAGTAATTCATTATAACTAGAAAATTTTAATTGAGTTGTCTTAGTGTTTTATTATAATTAGGAAACTTTCATTGGATTATTATATATAAGACTAATCTATTGTAAATAAAGATCATTATTTATTATAGTGAAAATATTGTAGAGATTGAAGACAGGACGTAGTTTCACATTGAGGCGAATTGTAAAAATTTTTGTGTTCTTTATTTTTCGCCATTTTATTTATTGCTCCAATCTTAACAATTTGAAAAATCATTTTAATTCAAGATAAAGATTTCTCAAATGAAATTTAAATAAAAAATTGCAAGATCTACAATTTAAAGACTAGATTAAGATAAATAATGTAGGTTAGATTTGGACTCGTAAGTAGACTGATTAAAAAAAAAAAAAAAAAAAAATTAGACCAAAAGTTTTAGGCCCCGAATGATTGGGGGGCCCTAGGTGGTTGTCTAAGGCCAGAGCCGGCCCTGCTAATGTGACAATCTAAGTCTTGACTTAACCTACAAGCGGTAAGCTGACGTGATCAATGATTTTATAATTAAATTAAAAGAATATTTCTATTTGGTTCGATAACTACAATATCAGTAAAGTTGCAAACACAACCTCTACAATAGTCTATAATATAGATGCATTCATTCAAAATTTTGTTTTAAAGTAATGATCCGTCTATTGAACTAGTCAAGATGAATCGAGTCTCTTTAATCTTACCTATGACTCAAGAGCATGTCTGCGTTAAGAAACGACATCAAATTTTAAAAAAGAAAAAAAGTTTTAAAAGTGAGAATGAGGGAGTGTGGGCACAAGGCTATTTATGTGGAAACCAAGGGTCTACTTTTGTGGTACTATACTTCACTGCTTCTTCTGTACAAAGCCTCCTCTTTTTGTATCTTATCTTAAACGTTCAGAAAAACTGGTACCATTTGTTTGGTTGTTCCAATCAATGAATTTTCTGCTCTTTTTCAGTTTTTTCAAGAATCTCTCAATAAAGATACAGACTTTCTAATTGGGCTACTTAAACAAGGCAATGGGCTATGAGACTAATTGGGCTGTGTGGGTCTGAACATTGATATGTAGGATTAGGGTGCACTAACTAATTGTCTTTTCATTCTAACCCCACTTTCTCAATATACAATCATGTTCTCAAAATCTTATTTATTCTCTTCCAAAAAAAAGAAAATTATTATATTTAAAAAGGTGCCCGACGGCCCAAGATCTTTTGTCTAAAATTTTTAAATTGTCAAACATATTTTTTATTTACACATTTTATACGACTCACAACTTATAATTATTTAAAAATAATTTTAGCACTACCAAACATTAACTTGTTTGAGCCATCTCTCTTTGATTGTCTTCTATTTTATTTGCACAATAAGAAAAAATATTTTATTTTGCAGCTATTTGGATTGGTTATGTTTTTTAGGTTAAATTTTTTGAATCATCACGAACTTTAGACTATGCGCTAATAACGTCTCTAAATTTTATAATAAAATTAGTTAGTTCTTCAACTTAACACCATAAATCCCGTTAATCCATTTGTCTGTCTCCTATTATTCCAACTAACGAAATTGATGAGTTGGCCAAAAAAAATATTACGTGACCATTAATTACATCTACGTCCAACTAAGCCAAAACTCTTAATTTAAATTTTTTTTTTGATCTTTCTCAACACGACAACCCCATGACAACCTCAATCAACAATAGAATCACAAGTTCCAACCTCTTGGTGGGGTCCCAGATCAGTGGAAAAAATTTCATTTCATCTCATGGGACAATTTTCCTTCACTTATCTCTGAGAACATGGTTTAACTACAAATCAAACTAAATCAAATCATTTTTTGTGATTTGATTTGATTTCAAACACAGATTACTTAGCGACATAAATATAACGATTTTCAAACAAGTTAAAATGTAAATATTAGTCTAAAATCTTAATACAAAGTTTAAATTTAAAATATATTATTATCATCATAAACTTAAAATTATTAAAAAATATAAAGTTCAACCATAATAATTAACAAAGTTCAACTATATTAATATTGTTTAAGCTTCATTTTACTCAATCAAGAATGAACAATTTTAACCTACAGGGGCATAGGCGAATTGGTAAAGTCTGAGGTGATGTGGAGAGAAATCATCCGACAACGCAGTTCGATTCCCGTGTGGGGTAGATTTTCATTTGAAATATTGTGAGGGTCATCGCGGGGTTGGCGTGTTGGCTTTCTCTCTCGTCTCCTCGCCACTCGTGACATCTCTCGATTCTACAACCCGCCGATCGAGGAGAACACGTCTGGTGGAGCTTACGTCTTGACTTTTCTAGAATGAACAATTTTAGTTTTATACAAAGTACAAACAGATGTACCCAGGTAGATTCACCACAGGTTCGAAATCACTTTTGGTATGCAGTGATGCAGAGTTGGGGCTGTGGCTTTTGGTGTCTGGTGAATAAATAAATTGGTTTTGATGGTACGATGGCATTTTTTCATTATTGCATTTTTGAACTTTAAGTTTTGGATAAATAGAATTGGAGTCTTTAACCTTTGAATCTTGTGACGTTGAGTTCCAAACTTTCAATTTGTGACACCCTGGATCCTTAATTTTTAAAAACCGTGCAAACATGGTCTTTCTATTACGAAAATCGTTAGTTTGACTCTAAAATGTCAAAAAAAATTCTTAAACTGACCAATATACCCTTTTTCGAAAACAAGAAACAAATCAGATAAGTACAAGAAATCAATGGGATATATTAGAGAACAAGATCAAAGTTAATCATTTCCTTTATTTTCGAATGTAGATATGATTTGATTCTATTTTTGGGATTGAGTGTTGTAATGGTGTATAATTTTGCACTACTAATTTATTTAAAATTTCTGTTTGACTAGAAAATATATCTATAATATTGCATTACTTGAGGAATTATAAAGTCAAAGAAATTTGCATAGAATAAAAAAAGAAAATAGAGAAGGAAAGAAAAAAATAGAAAGGAAAAAGAAAATTAAAAAAAAATCTTCAACAAATCCCCCATTTTCCGACCAAACTCAACCAAATTAATAAATTTTGGCCAAATTCTAACTAGATTTTGACCGAACTCGTCCTCATTTTCTATGATTGCCTCATTTTCCCTACACAATTAACAATTTCTTTGTAGAGTTTTTCTTGAATTACTTGGTTCATAGAAGAGGGTTGTTGGGTGGATCTTCAATTTTCAATTTTAAATTTTAAATTCATGGATCGTCTGGAAAAACTAGAGGGTTTGTTGAAGATTTTTGTTTTAATTTTAATTTTCCCTTTTTTTTTTTTTTTTTTTTTTTCTATCTTCTTGTTTTAATTCAAAGAAAGATAAATTGACCACTTCTAGAAAATTGTAATCTTTAAATAGTTAAACTAAAAGTTTTCGTAAGATAGGAATTATATTACATGGTTTTTAAAAGTTAAAGACTTGAAGTGTCACAAATAATTTGGGACCCAGTGCTATATATTTACCCTTAATTTTTTTTTTTTTTTTTGTTGATACTCAGGTATTCCAGTTTCGTCAGACTAAATCCTGGACTTTCAAGACTTTTGCCGCTAGAACCTTGGAGGAGGTAAATCGTGAGTTATGTCTCAATTGGCTCCCAGATTCTCTTCATTCGACTGTACATTTCTACGCATAATGAGCCGTCCCCCAAAGTGATTGCTCCATACAAAATAAAATCCAGTAAGAAGTTCCCACCAGGATTCAAACTCCCACCGCTTGCACTGGAAGCAAGTCTTATACTGATTGTTCTACTCGAGGGCTATGCCCCGAGAGGCTATTTACCCTTAAATTTTCTCCCTGCTTTTGGACTGTGAATGTTCGAAGTTGCAGCCACTTAGGTTTGGCGGGCGACAATAGTGCAGGTGCTGGTGATGGGTTGACGACATATGCATGAAGTGGTTGCAAGTGGTGGTGACGATTTTCCCTTCTTTGATTTATTTTATTTTATTTTTCCTTGTGTGTTTATTTTATTCTTTTTATTTGCTTTATGTTTTAATTATAAGCAAGGGTATAAGTGTCTTTCAACAAAAAATGACTTTTTAATCTAGTTGGAGCTGTGTTGTTTAATTAAAGTTTATCTGCATGCCACATAAGCTTACCCTTTACCACTTATGATGTCCATTAATAATTTGAATGTAATAGCTTTTTGGGATTAACGGATTGATGAAGTTAAATTGAATGACTAACGAAG
Organism: Forsythia suspensa; assembly: GCA_023638005.1. Lineage (NCBI taxonomy): Eukaryota > Viridiplantae > Streptophyta > Magnoliopsida > Lamiales > Oleaceae > Forsythia > Forsythia suspensa. The sequence continues at coordinate 37,095,278 of CM042666.1, forward strand.
TTCGTTTCAAAGTTTAGAGATATTATTCACACATACAATAAAGTTGAAGACTCTCGGGATTTTCTACCCTTTCTTTTTTTCCTATGAGGTGGTTTTACATCTATATTGACTTATTCTTATATGCTATGGTGACTTACCGTACAAGGCTACAAGTTTGAAAATTTGGTGTGATAGGTCAAAGTAAGCACATCGATTGATCTCCATTTCTATATTTGTCATCGTGCATTTAACTTAAAATACAAATATGTTTCTTTCTATTGATCAAATTTGAAATAATTAAACATTGTACTACAAGCTCGTCGTCATGAGCAGGAACAAGATAAAGAAAGCCACCCCTAATCCACAAGGAATAGGATTGTGTAAATATCAGAGAAAATGGCAATCTAAAGTGTTAATTTCAATGATTCTCAATCATGCTTACAATATTATGCTCAATGAACTTCAATGGAGTTGACAGGATATTTAATAGGTAGATTGGATTGTAATACATTGCTGATTTTGTGGAAATCATTTCCTTAACATATTGTGCCATTATGTATGCTCATATCGAGCCTTTTTACAGACTAAAGTTCTAAAGAAAAGCAACCCCAATCCCTCCCAGCCCAAGTCAAAGGTGTCCTTGCCCTTTTTTTTCCTAGGAATAGAGTCAAGTTTGCTACGATCCACAAATTAGCCCCGCATCATATTGACAGCCAATTTTCCGACCAGGAATGACCAAGTTGTTTATTTGACGACAACAAAGCAATTTATAATCACATAATTGATGAAGAAAATCCAGCAGACTGTGCTATCAACAAAATTCTTGCAAAGTATCATATGAAAGTAATGTTTATACGAAAAACTTTCAGGCACAACCGTGGTTTGTCTCAGGCACTACAAAAAGCCGACATGGTTGATAGCAATACTAGACAATACTGTAACAGACAACTCACAATATTATAACTTCTTTTTCTTCTTTAATCACGTCGATTAATATCTAATTCAGCATATCAAAAATTCCACACATTCAAAGAGAAAAAGGAAAAAATGAATTTTTCAGAGACATAAAATTGCTGCACTCCATGGATTGTTCATAGTCCATGTTATCCAACATATATTTCTTTCTATTTTGAAGGATTTCTTTTTTCTTTTTACATTCATCATCAAGATGTTAACTTTGTATAAAACATTTTTTTCAAGAACAGTTTCTTATTTTCACCAGTTACCACTAAGCTAATACTATTTTCACCAGCATTAAGACTTTGAACAATTCACTTGAGCCCCAATCAGTCTCGAACCTGATCGATTTTTTTTTCTGTTCTTCTTTTTCGAGGCCGGTGTGTTGCAGAATCCAACCGATCACCTCCATTCGGAGCTGTTTCCGGGCTTTCTTCGACTTTACAGTTCAAAACTGTATCGAGCCCGTCATCAGTTCTTGCATTATGAGCTCCGAGTTCTGTATAATTCATGCTGAGTTCAGTCACTTCTGATATGGACTTAGTTAACAAAGGTCTAGGGCGTTTGAAGAACAAGCATACAGCGGCACAATCATCAATCTTGGCACACGGATATTTGTATTTCCAGGATCTAACAGCTTGATCCACCAACAGTTTAGCTGCCAGGGATCGTTTCTTGGCTGAAGCCACGATACGTACTGCTTCATTGCTTGATAACACATCCCATATCTGAAAAGAACGTATGTTCCGTTAGTTTGATTGGACAGAACAACAAATAAATATCTCACGTATCTCTTTCTAAATTTTGTCCGGTCGTGTTTAGGTAACTTAGTAAGCGTGACATTACATTTTCATGCTGAATAGTGTGTGCTACGAGTTCTTACCCCATCGGTTGCTAAGACGACAAATTCATCTTTTTGTGTCAGCTTTCTGTAAGTTACTTCAGGGGTTGAGATGAGGCCGAAATCTTTTAAGCAAAAATCTCCAAAAGCTCTTGCCATGGCAAGACCGGGACAATCTTCATCGGGCATCCATATTCTGTACACATTTGGTTCTTTATCCATTGCCAAAACTCTGCCTTGGCAACCTATAATTCGTTCCATTTCTCCTGGTTTTACATGGTAGAAAATTAGACTAAAAAATAACTAATAAAATGAAAATTCTTGATTGTTTCCATGAATAGAGAAGAAAAAAGGGACACCAACCTGGAAGATTTGGTTTCAGATCAACTGTGAGTTGTTCAGAAATAAGTTGATCTTTGTCGTCACGAGTGCAGAGAACAGCACGAGAATCCCCCAAGTTTGAAATTATAAGGTGTTCCCCTGAAACATTAGCAATGAAATCACGAAAAAGAGAATTACTCGAGTGTTTCACCTCCCGAATCTAGAGGACCCTATTCTTGAACTCGAGTAATCAGTAAAGAAAATTATGGGATTATTTCGATGCCAAACTATTTAACTAAATTGTACCTTTCTAAGTATAGACACTGAGGTTGTTCCACTGCAGTAGCTTTCAATTGCTGCATCACCCTCAAGTTCTTCATCCATTTCCTGGAAAGACTTTATTATTTTATCTTTCCATGATGAGAAAAATGGATTATCATTGCCAAATTTCCCCTCAGCATTTGCATTTTTTTCTTCAAAACCACCATTTTTTCCACCAGCACTCTTGTTACCTAGCATTGAAATTTTTGCTGGCAAAACATCGCGAATGTAGCGTGCCACCTTGTGGCCGGACGGACCATGTCCATCGAACACGGCACAAAAGATCGTGTCTTTCGCACCCGAAAAGTTCTAAAGCAGCAATTAAAGCATATTAGTCACATATAAACCCCCACCCCTAAGCAGGCAGAGTTTGGCCAATGATCATAAACAAATTTTAAAACCATTCAATCAAAAATTAAGCAGGTACTCATATCATAAGAAAGTTTTAAAACCACAATCATATGCTAAAAATATCTATTAAGAGGAATATAATATGAATTACACAATTGGCAAAGAACATTTTAGTTTAAAGGACATCATAAAGCAAAACAAAATTAAATATTAATAAATGACAAAATGTATGGATAGCTAAATTTACCTGATATTTTGGTGTCCAACGATAGAAAGAAAACAATATAACACGAAAAAAATACAGATAGAATCATTGAAAGAACACGTATGCAGATCAATACGGGGATTTTCAGGAGAGGAAGACGAAATCAAGAAGAATTATCCCACAATAATTGAAAACCTTTACAAGAATTAAGAAAATATACCTCCCAAACAGTCATGGCATCTTGGTTGGTTCCCTTTTTGCCTTGCTGAGTATACATTGATACAAATTTAGATGATCCTTGAATCCTAACATGTGCCCCAGCATGTCCTCTAAATGTAATATCTTCGTGTTCAACCTCTCTTTCCTCTTCATGATTATCAACATAATAACTTTCGATATGACACGAACAACATTGTCCCATATTGCTGCCCAGAATTCTTGTCCCAATCCGAATTAAGGAAGAATCAAGATTCTTAAAGGCAGCACATGCATGAAGAGGAAAAGGAGGAGAAATCAAAATAATAAGCCTTCCTGTAAACTTTTTGGAGACAAAAAATATTAAGAAGAATTAAAAACGTCGTAATCAAATGTTGTAATAAACATTATTGGTGGTTGGATGATCAAAACGTGGTATTATCAAAGTCAGAAGAAGAGGGTTGACAAAATGGCCATTCAATGACACATTCTACCCTCAAATTTACTTATCTTTTATCTCATCCCTTTTATTTCTTCTCTCTCTTTTTTGTGCCTATTTTTGGGTAATTCTTTTGGCCTTTACTTTTGAATTTACATACACAGAGAGCCACGGACTAGGAACATGTTTCTTTCTTCTATTAATGGTTGTTGCTCCACCCCTTTCTCTAAGCGCATTTATTGCTATTTTTGTTTTTTTATTTTCCTTCTATCTCGAGTGTGTTGGTTGGGGTTTCACACCTTCTCAGTAGACTTAGCGCGACATGGTTCATGCCTTGGGCTGGCCTGCGGAAAATTTAATATTTTTAAAATAGATAATTGACGTACCTAAATTTAGAGAAACAAAACCACGTCAATTTTTAGACCACTCATCACTGCAACTTGACAAGATAAAGCCCGGCACATGAGCTAGCACGGATTGCCAAAAAGTGGGATTTGTCGGATTGGCACAACTTGAGATCAAACTGTTTATTAAATTTCAATTGTGTGTTAGAATTGACATTACCACATAATGATGTTGATATAATTACATTATATGTTTGTTTACATGATCAACTTATTTGGAAAATCTATTATCATTGTCAATTTGTTAATTGATCAACCTCGTAATTAGAAGTGGGTTTTTTCATTTACTGAATCTCTAACAGAAAAAAGAATATTTGGTTGCTTGCACACAACATCGACTATGTTTATTTACACGGGAATGTCTGCAGGAGAGGAACAGAATCCCTTAATAACACCAAAACTATACCCAAACCTGTACGATACCTTAATCAAAGACAAGCTGCAGCACAAATTTACAACTCAAACCATAAGTAGACATCAATAACTGAATCTTGCACATAACATAATCAAACAGGGCAAGACACCATGGAAAACCAATAAATGCAAAAGCAAATCCGAGCAAACGAGCAATGACGCGACAACTGGACTAGATGGCATTTGTAGTTAAGGAAACAGGGGAGTGTAACCATTCCATGCTAAACCGGGTGTTGAGAACTTCGTGGCTTTGTCAAAAACCAGGGATTACCTTGCCCATAGAGACAGAGACATGTTTAGGGTAGAAAACCGTCAGCTAGGCCAACAGTAAAACATGATATACAGCAATGTACAGTTCAAATTTATGCATACGCATGTTCAAAATTTTATCTACTGCAAGTACAAAGATCAACATGATCACTGCAATAAGTATTTCAACACAATGAATATAACTTTGGACCACTACAAAGCACTGTTTTTTCAGTGTTCTAAAAAGCGCATGGCTGGGTATAGAAACCGAGCTTCAAGCTTTTCGGGCCTAGGCGAGACGTGAGGCTTGAGACGTAGGTAGACGTGACCGCGCCTCACGCCTGGGCCAACTTTTTAGAACAATGGTTTTTTCTAACCTACATCATCTATTGCCAATCATACCAGCAGCTTTCAAAACCAAGGGGACTTCAAGAATTTCTTGCATTTTGGCAAATGCAATGAAATATGAATCCACAAAGAAGGGAAAAATATGAATCCAGTCAAGTTACTCATGAAGAATCTTTCTGGAAATTTGACATGTGCCAGTGAGGTGGCTAATCTATAATGTTACAACACATTATATGAGCATTGAAATTTCAATTTATGTACACAGAAATGTTTCAACAAGTTCACATTTACAAGGCTCCTAAATAAAATCATGTAAAACATTTTACAATGACCAGAAAATAAGGCTTTTTTTATTTCAACAAGAAGAATTGAAGTGTTTCAGAACTTGGAGGTGAAAGTAATGCATTGTTTACAAACATACTGTGTCCGAATTGAATTAATAAAATGCAGGAGTCAGGAAATTTACATAATTCAATCATAAAACTACACCTTAATTATTTCAATCTCCATCCCCAAGAAGCTGCCAGATAATTAAATAATTAATTACAAGGAGTCAAGAGCAATATGGCAAGTCAAACAGATTGTTTACGCTAAAAAGGAAGAACTAAATTTAACAAAAAATTTCCTTTCCAAGAGAAAAGAAATTCATTCTTGTAAAACTTTGACAGCAGACGGCAGTTTAACAGGATACCCAAACTTCTAGCATTTCAGAAACGGGCAAAATATGAGTTTACGTAATGTTTTACTGTGTTCTAATTTACAAGGCTCCTTGATTAATATGCACAAGATATTTTTCATTGTTTTCTATTTCAAGAAGAAGAATTTGAAGGGTCCACGAACTCAGCAGATGAAAGTTGAATAGATTACGAAAGAGTACAGAAAAGTTCCATAATCTACTTCTAAAGGTGAACAGAATCCCGAATTCTCCAAAGCCTTAAAGATTTTTGAAGCTGCAGAATAACTGATAAATTTCAACTATGACTTTAATCCTAAATACATGTGAAATTCGAATTCAATGAATGATGGTACAAAAAATTACAACATTTTCATTTGTGAGCAAGAGGAAAAACTTTAAAAACAATAAATGGAACAGAATAACTATAGAGCTATTACCAATCACCACCACTGATGCACTAGAACTCCACTTTCTCTTAGAGAAGTAAACAGATCCAAGCATTGCCCATATGTTCTCTGGTACTTGGCAGTTCTCTCTCCCGGGCAACATCTCTGCCACCTATTGTAATGGCATTCAAGAAAGATCTCATCAATCAAGCATATTGCTCCAGTTTCAAACAACCTGGGAATCAAATCAAATTCAGTCCCTTCTACATCCATCTTCATAACCACATAGTCCCTCTCAGACACTGTATTTTTCAACCATTCCGCAAAATCAAATCCCTTAATCTCATCCACGTCCCCAGAAGAACTAGAACCGCCTGAAGACTGGACCGGTTGAATCCTTCCCATCCCTCTACCTTTCTTCAGATTTTTATGACTAGGGTCCTGATTATTGATCTCGAAAAACAAGGTCTCATTCCTCACCCATGCAGCGTAGGGCAACAATGTGACCCCTTTCTTGTACTTATACTCATCATAAAAAGTCTTATCGGCCTCAATTGCATATATTTCAAAAGTCTTGTTTTGCTTTGGATATTGCTTCTTAAACCAACTAACAATGCTCGATCCATAGCTTCTAGCTCCAACATCAACATACACATACCTCTGTTTAAAACTTATATCAGCCATTGATGACAAGTACTTTACATTCTGTATATTCTTCTTCAAAGTCATCCAAGGCTTCTTTGGTTCTTCCTCTATTAGAGGCTCTGCGTTGTGGATCAATTCTCGCTTATACCCTGGAACTGAACATTTGCTCACCGAATCAACACTGTGACTTTCCATCCTGCGACCAATAATTTGTATAATATTTCCATATCCACTCACTTTTTTCATGACAATTTCACGAATGAATGGCATTTTGGAATCAATCCCGTCGATGTCCCTAGTTTTGACCAATTTACAAAAGTGGAACAAATCAAGAAATGAATTGAGACTGTAATTATCTCTCGTGCACGTGTGGACCACCAGAAACCCTTCGGGTTTCAGGGTCCGGGAAATTTCCATCGCAAAATCTGCCAACTTCGCAGACTTCTCAATCATACCACCACCGGAAAACACAAGATCGAAAGTACTATTCTTGAAAGGCTGCTTAAAACCCTGCCCCGAAATTACCAAAGGCTTGAATGCTTTCTTGAAAATCCCTATCGAATCCTCCACCCCAATTTCTTTCAACGCGAAAACGTCGGCACCTATCTGTGTTTCGACGCAAAGGACCTTAGAACTAGGGCCCAAGAAGCCCTCAGAAATCAGATCTTGGAAGATCGAGGAGTAGAAACGAACGGCCTTCTGGAAACCATCGGTGGCCCAGAGTTCCGGCAGCTTCTTGGGCATCGCCGGAGCCGACTTTCCACTGGTGGAGATAATCGCCGACGAGTGTTTGGCCCATTTTCCGATGCCCGTTACAACGTTGATATTTTCCGGCAACGAGAAGAAACAGAAATCTCCGTGGTCACATGATTCCCCTCGGAGAGTCACAACGTATGCAAATCGGAGTGCGATGATAAATAAACAGAATGAAAACAATCTTACCAAAACATTCCTCAGAAAACTCGGTTTCCCTCCACTCGGCTGCATCATAGAAACCCAAAAATAAAAAAATAAAAAAAATAGCTATCTATTTCTCTAAATTTTCTGAATGTATGTGTATTCCCTCTGTTGAATTATCTGGAGCAGAAGCGAGCAGAAGTATGGTTACCGCCAATCAAAGAACGAATGGGGGAAGCGTAAAAGAATGGTAAATTGAAGGAAAGGGGAGGGGCAAAACAAGAAAACATGATTCGATTTGATCATTCGTGGGCGAAATTCACTATTGTGAGCTGTAGTTCCTTCTTCACATAGTACTACACTGGATACCCATAAACTGAAATTAAGTATTGAGTGAAAGCGCTTCAATTTCAACTATGGAATAATGTGGAGAAGAGAAGAGGGGATGATAATTGGGGTGTGTTGAAGGAGGAAACAAACAGGCCATGCTGGAAAGCGAATCTGTGTACGAAAATAACACGCTGTTTTATGTTAAATAACCATATTGCCCTTTGCCAGCTGGAAATTTGACGTCGTTTTCCTTTTTCCCGTTGTGATGATTCCGTTAATTTCGTTGCTTTTGATTGATTGATTGATTATGTACAACAGTTCAAACAATTTTCAATGCTTTTTCTTTGGAGTAAAAAATATGGTGATTTATTTATTATATATTGTATTTTATTAAAAATATTATTAATTTTTAATAATGAAACTTTGATAAAGTAAAAATCTGAAGGGTTAGTATTAATTTGAATTCAAAAATTCTAATTTTTATGCTATGAATTAAACAAAATTTCGTTAATTTGAATATGATTAGAAATTCATAATTTCAAATCTATTTTTAGTCTCACAAGATGTACTATTCTATATTTTTTCAAAACAACATTCATTCATTTCTTTTTTCTCCATTGACAACGACGATTAAAACGACGCGAAAAATCTAGACGCGAAAAAGCAAAGGTCTTTGGTGAAAATTTGAGAAAGTCAGTCTGATCGGGTGTTTTCATTGAAGCGACGGTATAGAAGAAAAATGAAACGAAGTGAGAGGTCGGGGGTTAGAGAAAAGAGTCCAGTCGATCAGACTCGACGATCGAAGAAGCAAAACGAAATCTCTATAAGGTAGCAAATAAAAAATTTCCATAGCTACATTTTAATTATTAAAATATTAACTAAGATTATATGTTATAATCTTGTATACTGAGTCAATCTATCAAATATCTATAATTGAACACATATAAAGTATGATGTATTGACTAGTGCATACGAATTATATTAATGGAATAGTTTGGTTTGCTTGTAGCACGTTAATGTGTGAAATATTTAGCATAGTAGATTGAAAAATATCTAAAAATATTTAAAATATAGTCAAAATCTGATTCGTATTGTAAAATTACAGATAATAATGAATGACTATTTAATTTTATCTATATATCTATGTAGTTATCTACTTATTTTAGAAGAGTGTATTCTAGTCAGATTGTAACTCTTATTGTAACTTTATAAATAATGGTCATTATTGTAATAAATTTACACACTTAAGTTTTGATTATCTCTATAATTTTCTATTTTTCTCTCTACTTTTCTAGTTTCATGTTACGATTTAATTATATGGCGGAATATCTAATTATGTGGCAAATGTGGGGGAACAAAAGTGATCAATATGTAAAACTTTTTCTAAAAAATGTTCATGCAATAACGTATTCGTTATTTCACATTAGCATATAATATTTCAATGATAAATAGTCGAAAATGTGCATTTTAAAATGTTAGGAAAGAATAAGCTGTACTAGATAAAACTTATTGATTGGTATTACGATCTAGGAAAAAAAAAAAGTTAAAAATCGTGTTAGTAACGTGTTATAAAATTAAAAGAAAATAAGAGAAAAATATAAGAATAGTTTATTGTACTTCTTTAAGAGTATCAATACTCTAATATTACACAACTTCATAATTTCATAATATTAATGTTGTGTAATATTAGAGTATTCATAATCTTAAAAACTAGTGATACAATTCACTTTGCATCTCTTATATTTTTTTCTATTTTCTCTTTAATTTCATAACAATCCGATATAATTGATTTCTTAATATGCCTTGTTTATCAATAAAACTACAATGATATTAAATTGGGATATAATATAATGTAAGTAAATTTGTTTTTTAACTATATCAATTAAATTTTTATAATTTGTGAAAATAAAATTAAATCTATTTTTATGGGATAAGAAAAATATTTTTTTTATGACACCTAATTCATCCATAAACTTTATACATGTCATACATGCCATGACATTTACCATGTATTAAAACACTTATTGCATTATTGTTACGTATCATATTTAGGGAAAATGGTATAATTGGTTCACAACTATTCAAAAATGCAAGAAATATACTCTTAATATTTAAAATAATATCAGATATATATTTGAGAAAAATAGACATTGTATGTCTTTTATGACGAAATTGTCCTACTATTTAACAGTGTTTTAAAAAAGCGTGTCTAAAGAACTAAGTGGTCGACTGTGGTTTTTAACCACTAAGCGCACACCTAGTCATGCCTAGGTGCACATTTTTTTTGTTTGAATTTATTTATTTATTTTTTTAAAATATTTAAAATAATTTTAAATATAAGAAAATGCTCATTCTCGCACATGCTCGAAAAACTTGAATCTTGACTTATTGTCTGGACGCAAGGCATAGTTTCCACTCCTCGCTTATGCTATAAGCCTGCAACTAAGTTTAACCAAAAAGTGCACACCTAGTCACGCCTAGGCTCACGCTTTTTTGTTTGAATTTTTTTTCATCTTTTTTTAATATTCAAAATAATTTTAAAAATAAAAAAACACTCATTCTCGCCTATGCTCGAAAAATCTTGGCCTACACACATGGCCATGCTTTTCTTTTTGATACACTATTTACATACACTAAAAACAAAAGAAAAAAAAAAAAAAAAAAACCAAATGTACCCAAAAATTAAAGAATGACAAAAAAGCTCTCTTCTTCATTGACCTCCAACCACCACCTATACCACTGGCTATCTTCCACCACAACCCCTAACATTTTCTAAACTCATCATCATCACTATCATCATCACCATCACACTTGCAACCGCATCGTTGCCACTAATACCCTTACGATCATTTTTTCAAAGAAAAAAATAAACTAGGGGAAGACATTTTATGGCAGAAAGCTGGGGGATTTTTCTCACGCCCTAATTCTGCAATAATATTGAAGGAATAATTAATCATGTTCTACCTACATGGGTATCTTCTCTCTAATGATTTTAACCCACTTGCCAATAAGACTATAATAACTCTCAAGTCATTTCAACTTCATTAAATACAGATCATTACTGTCATCATCCCGAGCATTGTTGGTAATTTGATGGTCACCAAAGAAAAATCAACCCCCCTTTTTTTTTTTTTTGTTTAAGAGGAAAGTATCGAAAGCGAAATCCTCCATCGCGTGTCGTGTTTTCTCGACCAGATAAGTTGTAAATCGAGAGATGTCTTGCGAGTGGCGAGGGACTTGAAAGAGAGAGCCAACAGGCCAACCCCCACGACAGACCTCCACAATATTTCAGTGAAAATCTGCCCTACACGGGAATCGAACATGCGTTGCCAGAGAATTTCTCTCCACATCACCTCAAGCCTTACAAATTCGCCTATGCTCCTGGGGCAAGAAAAAAAAAATCACCTATAGTGGGTAATAATTATGGTACAGTACCCACTTCTTCTGCCATTTGGGGAAGAAAAATCACCCCTTCTTCTGCCATTTGGGGGACTTATATTTTGCCATTTACAAAAGAAGTTAGATGATATAGCATCCATGATGGATAATAATTATGGTACCCACTTGACATATAGTATCACTATATTTGTTATTTTTAAAAATTTGCTTATAAATTTTTCAAACTTTTTAAAAAGTGACCAAATATAGTAGTGTCACGTGTCAATAGATACCATAATTATTACACACCATGAGTACTATATAATTACTCTACAACATAAAGGGTCTCTCACTTTTCTTCCATAAATGGAACTATGGAAGGGGTGAAATCCCCCTTTTTCTAACGTAGAAATGGGGGGATTTTTCTCCCTCCCAAAAAAAAAAAAAAAAAATTATCATACCATGATCCAATGAAAATTGACGTCTCATGATTTCTCTACTATTTATAGCAAGGAAAAAGGAGACATTTATTTTTTAGCACATTTTTTCCCATGAGTGTGACATTTCTTCTCACTCCATGAATGATGAAAATTCAACCGAAAAGTAATAAAAGAGAAAATGATAGATTTGGAAAGAGTATCGAATAAAGACGAAAAAAAGATATATTTGAAAGTGATTGGTTCTACCAAATATTGTGTAGGACAACACGAGATCGGATGGGGTGTTATTAGGATGATGTGTTTCATGTTATTGGGTGAAAAAAAAAGATGGTCTATTTATTATTCTTTATTTTTGAGAGTACATTTGATTATTTTTTATAGTTCTTTTTTTTTTTTTGTCTTTGTTTTTTGTGTATCTAAAAATGAGAGCAATTTCGTCATAAAGTATCTATCATGATTATTTTTCTCAAACGTTGAATGTTTGGTACTATTTTTAAAAGTTACAAGTATATCCCTTACATTTTAAAAAAATTAAAGATATTATTTTCTCTAATATTTAATACCAAACATTATATTGATACAATATTAATAATTCAAACATTGTGCTGTCTATGCACCAAAACTATATGTATTACTATTCTATTATATTTTCGATGTATGTAGTTTTTCCCATTATGGTCTATTATATTCAATAGTTGTCTCTATGAATAGTTTATGTATATTTAAAGAACATCTTTAATTATTTGTAAAAAGATTATTAAATTTAAAGAACATTTTTTAAACATTTTAAAGAACTTTATTAAATATATATAGCATTTTTTTTACTTTTTTCAATAAACATTTAATATATTTTTCCTCTTCTCTTTTTATCATATATTTTCCTTCTAATTTGTATATATTATTTAATTAAAACCAATATATCAAATATTGAAAATTGAATTTATTTCAATGCATTTAATAATAGAGAGTAAGTTTGACTCTCCAAATCACACCTTATGCACAGCTTCGGGTCAACATTGAAAGTTTTAAGTATTGACTCTTTAAATTAAAGAGTAATCCATGTTTAAAGAGCTTGTTAGAAATGCTCTTAAAAAGATATTGTTACTTTCAGTGTTGACCCGAAGATGTGCATAAGGTGTGATCGCACAATGCCCATAATTATAAGGAAACAATAATTATATAATATGTTATATATGTATTATTTTTTGTTAATTTGAAGAATTTTTTTGAAGGAAATAATTTTTATCAACTTAAAGGGCACAAAAATTGAGAAGGAAAAAAAAAGACTATTGTTTATGAGTAATGCTTATTTGATGGAGACCTGCAGTGGTCGTCATATATGTCATTACTCAATTAAATAAATTATTCATAATTAATGGCTATAAATACATTACTTAATTAGAGTAAATAATTCATCCAATTGAATAATGTTATTTATCTAGTGAAAGACTAAAATAGTATTATTCATTGTATATCTCACAAAATATAGTTAATCTAAAAGACTAAAACCAATAAATAAGCAAAATCAGTTAACAAGAAAGGCTTTTCAAAGCCCACCACTGGTCCTACTACCAGATCCATCTCAATCTCTAAGTAGTTTATACAGTTGTTTAATAACATCTCTAATGCACTTCGTCTATTATTTTGTAGACGTGCCACATAAACACATATAGATGAAATTATTAAAAAAAAAACCTTCTCCAATGTATGTTGACGAAGAATCCGTCTAATGATATATATAGCACGCCAAAAAATAGAATTTGTTTAGAAGTAGTCCGTCTAAATTTAGATAGACTTCTAGACGGATTGACTCAACAAATTTAAATCTAATTCAGTATTTTATTATTAAAAAAAAAGGTCAGAGGAGGAAAATAAAATTGCTAGACCTACCAATTTTTTTAAACAAATTAATGCCACATAAGCGTTAATATTAGTTTTAGACGGAATCTATTAGAAATGAATTTATAATTTGACTTATTCAATAAACGTAGTGTCATATGGATTGAAAGTCTCGTTTATTTTATTTGCCACGTAGACTACAATAGATGGAATGCATTGTAGATGTTCTAAGGTGTCATATTTAAGTAAGGCCCCAGATTTAGGGAAAAAAAAATTTATTCCAATTAATTTTATAGACAAAATTTCCAAGTTAATTTTCCCTTCGGTAATTATTAAAAATAATTAGTTAATAAATTTAATTTACAAACAAAATCACTAAATAAAGTAAATAAAAATTAAATAATAAATATTACAATTGAAAAGTCTACAGTCAACAAAATCACAATTGAAAAAAATAGTTTAAGATTAATAGTAAAGTTTTTCGTCGATGATAAATTTAATTCACCGGAAGAATTTTCATTGTTAAATAAAGTATAAAATTTTGTTAGTGTTAACGGCAATATCTGCCAAAAAACTGAAGCACTGTCGGTGGTAGCTGAAATCATCGACGTATTCGATATATTTATTTTCTTTAAAACCTCCTATAGTAATATCGTTGGCCATTATCATAATACTCTATTAATTATTATTTTTCTAGAAAAGACCTCTTAGCTATATTGCCTGAGTTCTACAAGTTGCCTGAGTTACATCAGCCTATTGCTACTGATTTTGGTTCACCAAATAAAATAAGCTATTTTAGAAAAGTCTAAATAGCCAATAAAAATTCGAAAGCGAAAAAGAACAGATGGATATCTCTTTCTTCAACGTTAAAGGTTTGCTCATATGGAATTGCTCGAAGTTGTTAGCGGCTTGGATGATGTTTTTCTAAGACACGAGTTTTTTTGAAGTTTTGAAGGTGATTTCAAGCATAAATTCAATGTTTTATTTAATTTTACTTTTTTCCCCATGATATGTATAAAATAAAAAACGAACATTGAAGTGTTATAGTTTTGTTACGCAATAGCTTTATATTCAACGAATTAATATAATAGTTTTATTTTAGTTCCTTATGTATGTTTCTTAATTAAATGATAGAATGACACTTTTTTTTTAAATTTTTACGAAACACTCAAAATCTCAAAACCAGCTTTAACCATTGTCAATGGATTGTTAGTCTTGAATATTGCTCCAATATATTTTACACATACATAATTTGCATCTTACATGTTATTATTTGTATATGTTATAAATTCTCTACTATCTTTACCATTTAAATTAGATAATTGAAACAGTAAAATATATATTTTTGGAATAATGGATATTAATACAGTACAATTCTAAGGGAATTGTGCAAATTAAATTAAATAAGAAAATGGGCCATGGAAGAGGGAATAATATTTATTATTTTGATGATAAGTACAACATTATTATATGAGTCGCATCATGTCTTTCTTTCTTGTCCTAATCATTTGAATTAATTGGCTCTTTAGTTTCATTTAATATTAAGTGGTTAAACGGTTTTGTTCTAATGTCCACGGTGAGCATTAGAATGGTGCTGAGCAATTAAAACCTAAAATGTTATTTATAGAGTTTACTTTGAATGTAGTTTAGGTTAAGATTAAAAATAAATTGTTGCTTTAACATTTGAATATAATTTTTTTTTTTTACTTTATTGTCACAAAAAGTTGTGCAAGATTGTAAATATTTGGGTAATTAGCACAAAACGTCCTTACCTATTGAAGTTAATGTGGAAAACGTCTATACATTTTATTTTTTGGCAATTTCACCATTACCTACTCAATTTCTTGCACAAAACATTCTTCCGTCCAAAAAACTGCCGTTTCTTAATCTGACCAACACGATTCGTGATACAATTTAAGGATAAATTTGTCCACTAACATTTACTCACTTTTCCTCCATTTCAAACCAAAAATGAAGAGTGAGAGAGGCAAACCGGCTGAGTTGAGATGGAAATGGGTGGAGGATTATTGTTGGAGAAAAGGCTACTTGAGAAGGCAATAGCAGAGAATATGGATTTGTCTCTCGGTCTTGATTATTGTTGGAGAATGGGTGGAAGTGGGTGGATGATTATTGTTGGAGAAAAGGCTGCTTGAGAAGACGATGGCTGAGAGTATGGGTTTGCCTCTGGGTCTTGATTATTGTTGGAGAATGGGTGGAAATGGGTGGAGGATTATTTTTAGATTACCATTGCTCCACCATTTTTTCATAGTAAAATCAGTGAAGCTTTATTACAGATTGTACATGGTATGGATTTTGCATCACATGAGGGATTGAAGACAACCCCACAACAATGATGGCATTGGCATTTGAACTAGTCCCTGCCGTTAAACCTTTCTTCTCCACCACATCAACCAATGCTTCATATATGTGAGCAACATATTGGAAGGCAAATTTTTGTCTTTCCTCTCATTTTTCTCGATCCTCCAATAAGACATCTCCATTCCTCCTCCTCATCCTCCCCCTCCTCCCATCGCCTCTCTCCTCTCGTACTCTCTAACTTTCTTGAAATCTCTCATGAGATTATCCCACTTATCATTGTACTGATTTTGGCTTCTCGAGCAGCCTTTTCTCCAATAATAATCCTCTACCCATTTCCACCTTAATTCAGCAGGTTTGCCTCTCTCACTCTTCATTCTTCGGTTTGAAAGGGAGGAAAAGTGAATAAATGTTGTTGGACAAATTTACCTTTAAATTGTATCACGAATCGTGTTGGTCATGTTAAGAAACAGCAGCTTTTTGGACAGAAGGACGTTTTGCGCAAGAAATTGAGTAGGTAAGAGTGAAATTGCCAAAAATTAGAAGGTATGGACGTTTTCCACAATAATTTCAATAGATATAAACGTTTTGTGCTAATTATCCTAAATATTTAGAAACATACATCACAAAATAATATCCAAACTCTTGATAGTTTAATAAAGAGTTTATTAAATGAAATACATGCTCGGAGATGAAGATGTAATTGCAATAATGTTAAAACGATTACTTTACACCAAACTCCAATTATGAAAATTGAGTGAAAATGGATAGTTGGGTTTGTTGATATTAGGGCCTAGTTTTCCTAATTAGGGCTAACCATACCATAATTATGCAAATAATCTAGAGATAATTAGGGCTAACTCTACCTTAATTTTTTATTTTGAAAAATCAAATCATTAATAAATATTCTGAAAAATCAGATATTTAAGTAATTAACCCTACTCCTAATGTGACGTGTGATATTTGAATTATGATTGACTCCTCTTCATTACTATTGCAAATCTTTATTGTGTGGCATGCGAATCTTCTCTTCCCTTTTATATGTGGTTCTATATTTAACTTAGATGATGTTCTTGTAGAAAAATTTCACGTGAATCGCACTAGTATCCGATGACCTCTGTTGCGTGAATGTGAATGTCTCAATTTCAAGTATGTGTGACCCGTATGATGTGACTCGTATTAGTATCTTGTGAAATCTTTTGTGTGGTTGCTAATGTGACGAGGGCTTTTTTAATGACTTTTTTTTTTAATTTTAATATTTAGATAAACTTCCAACATGTGACCATGAATTCCATCCATGTAATCACTATTTTCAATGCTATGAATTTATAGTAAGTAAATTGTTGTCTAATATTGCCTATGTAGTGCTCAATGAGTACTTCTTGCTAGTGTGTAATAGCACAATTCATTTCTTCCGTCACAAAGATGATTTTGGTGAGAGAGTGACATTGTAAGGATAGATTATGACGAAAGACAATACAATTACAAATATATTACATACTTTATAAACCCATTAAATTAAGTCTCATATTAATTAAATTGATTACATAACAGAATCTTCTTGAAAAATATTTTTTCTTATGATTTGATTTATGCAAAGTGTACAATATTTTGTTATTTCTCAAAATGTTATTTTAATTATTCACATTTACCAATTTTTCCGTGTAATCTAAGAAAGCATTTTTGGGTCCTTTAGTAGATTAACATAAAGTTAACGACATTAGTTTTAGGACAAGCTTGGTTTATATTAGTCCATTGAGCTTTTGCACATGTAGCTAAAGCACCAAAGGTGACTACACCAAGGGATTATATTAGATACACACCAAGTAGCCAGGGTTAGTAAATTGTAGTAGGCTATATAAAATTGGTCGAAGAGACTGTCGATCACACATATACTCACACGAACAATGCATGTTCTCTTTGTTGGCGGATTTCTGTGAAAAGTAACTCCAAAGTAAGAACATCAAAAAAGGATGAAATGAGAGTCGATGCAAGTATTGAACACTTTGTCCTTAAGTTAAATTTGTCCCGCAATGGTGCCTACGGAATATGGCAATTGACTCCCAAGATACAACGACTACCGCTTGTGTTTGTAGTACTTCCAAACACAAGCACAACGAACCAGAAATGGTCTTTGTACTCCAAAGATGGAAATGAATTGAAAAATCAGAAATTCAAGCAACAAATGCAAGAATTTTTTATTAAAGAATGAAGAAAAATGAGTGGATTGTTATGCAAATATTTTCTGTATCAATTCTCTGTTAATGGACGTCTAGAAGGTCCTATTTAACGTTGATGAACAGTTAAACACGAAATGGTGTGGAGCCAAAGTGCAACACTTCAAAAGGACATATCTGTTCGCGCGTAAACCTATGTGATCGCATGGTTTTACCATGCTGTGATCACATGGTGCATTTTTGAAAACAAAACTTGATCCAATTTAACCATGCGATCGTAAGGCTTTGTCTCATGCGATCGCATGGAAGGACCCAAAACCATTCTGCTTAAAATTTAGGTAGGTTGCGATCGCAAGGTATTATACCTATGCGATTGCATGATCAAAACTTGACTCAAAATTGTCATTTTTCGTAATTTCTTATTCATTCGATATTGGTTTCGAGATGCCAAAAATACCCTTCAATACATGCAGAGAAATCTGAATTCTTTTCTAAGGGCGTTGCCCCCCGAGCCCCCACCAGGGGCGCTGCCTCCTCGACCCCCGCGACCTGACCGAGCAAGTCGATCTCCATTTCTCCGAAGCGGCGAAGTGGCAAATTATTTTGCCTAAACGGATTGGGTCGGATTTGTATATTTTGGCCAAGTTGACACGAAGTCACTTAGTCAATTTCTTGAATTTTAAACCAATTTCCAACACTCTTCTAACTAACCCTATAACTTACTCATTTTCATTTCATAAAATGTATCAACCTACTTCTGAAGCTTTTTTTGAATGATATTGAGAGAGATTCAATGGTTAGTGGCTAGAAACATGTCAAAACAATCTAAGAGAGAGGCTACTATATAGCTAATTTTGTTTTCGTTTTGCATGTGGTTAATTTGATTATAGCGCATTGAGCATATGGGATGTTTGAAAAGAAAGAATAAGAATTTAAAACCTATACATCCACAATGTTTACAATGATTAATGACCCTCTAGGCCACAAAGAAATTGACCGTCACACGTACCCTCGTCGTTGGTGCAACTAGCCGCGTCCAATGCCAATCAAGCCTGATGTGCAAGTGAACACAACCAGTCAGCACTTCAGGGTTTGCATCTGATTTCGGCATGGCTTGACTAGGTTGCCAAGCCTGGCAATTTTCCCTCGCCCTTTCTCCTTAGTTAATTTTTCCAAATCCATCGACGGTCAATATAATCGTCCGTCAACTGTCATAAGTAGATCGTTTGAGTCCAACAAATAGGTAGACCCAATTGATTCACCATCCATTGTGAGAAACAGTGGCGGATCTAGGATTGAAGTTCAGCTAGGGTGGACGTTAACTGGTCAACGGTCAAATTTTGACTGTTGACCAATCAACGGCCTAAGCTTGTTAGAAATATAAGTATCAGTCACATACTTGATTCGCTTCCAACACTAGCGTAAGAAATTTTTTTAAATAATCTATGGCAAAAAAAGAAAAAAAAGGAGCAAAGTTGTGATAAATACTTTCTATATTCTTTAAAGTGTTTATAATGAGTCTTAAATAATCCACAATATAACTTGTAATTTATAAAATACAATCAAATCAACAATAAATGTAAAATTGATTTCCAACAAATAAAAAAACAAATCTTTGACTTGTGTGTATATCCCATTACCCGAGGATTGCAGCATACACCCACAATCATGATTTTTTTTTTTTTGGTACAAATATTACAAAAAATAATTCACAAAGTCATGACTCATTAACAATCAAACTTCCGTTTTCTTTTCAAGCTCTATTCCTTCCACCATTGTTGTCTTCTTCAAGCTCTGTAAGGCTTCCACCATTATTGTCTTCTTCAAGCTTTGTAGATTAACATGGGTACTACGGCCAGATTTCCATGTCCGAGCATCACAGTATACAACATATACATACACCGATACACACGCAAGAAATAAAATTGATGAAGCAAACACTATTTTTTCTTGATATTTCAGCACGGACGGACGCAGAGTCTCGCCATGTGCTAGATCCGCCCCAGGTGAGAAACCTAGACGTCTCCATTTGAAGAACTCTCACCGGGCTAAGGGACCGGCCCAGCCACCTTGATGAAACTCGGCACGACCTCCTCCTAAAGATGACCTCGAATGGTCTCTTCGTCTGAAAGTGGATTATACACTTCCCACGTGTCCCTCCAAGAGCTCTAGATCTCGCAACATGTATCCCCCACCATTTGTGAATTTTTCGCCACGTGTAATTGGAAAGTACCTATATAAAGGCCTCATTGCATTCAAATTAAATTTCAATTACATCTTTTCATATACTTTATGCTTTGTTCTTTATATATAGATTCTCTTTACAATTATTCTCCTACTTCTCATGGCGGAGGAGAACAAGAAACTTAGCTCTGCCCTCTTTGCAAGTATTGGGGTAGCTTCGAACCACTGCTAAGGGGAAAATTTTAGCTTGTTGCTACAAAAAAAGACTCGACAGTATTGAAAGGGTTCGACCAGTACAACAGACCACCACAAAATTGACACCTTATGTGGAAACACAAAATGTACCAGTGCCCACTCAAGCACCAACGTAGGGTCTACTACCCCCACTAGCTTATGCCTCACACACACTGCAAACCCAAATGGCCATGAGATGGCCTTGTTCCACAACCAGGTGTAGATGGCGCAAAAACTTGCTCAGCAACCTCCATTCGCTCAGCGATCACCAGTTTCTCAACAACACGCAGTCGCTCAACTAACCGAAAGAAATTTCCACTGACCATGTGTTCAGGTATTGAGATAACTCCATTTTGTCAATATATTCATAATTAACTCGATTGTGTTTGGGTAGATCCAATTTTTGAGTGCTTGATCTAAGACGATCTGTCCAGCAACATGCTTGAAACCATGAAAGTGAGGATCACATTAATTTTGTACTCAATTATCAATAGGCAGCTCAATAAGAGATGTTTTACCACACCTTATATGAAATGCCTTCGACCCTCCGAAAGCCAAAAATGGGCTAATTGAGATACACAATATGATATTAGGAAGCCACTAAGGAACAAACATGTTGCCTTCATAACTCTAAGACAGAGATACTACTGACCGACAATGAAAATAGATACCAAAAAACTAGTCGAGAAATGTGATGTCTGTAAAAAAAAACATGCCAATTTGATACATCGGCCAACAACCCTCCAAGCCACTATATTTGCGGTATGACTTTTGTTTAAGTAGGGGATGGGTATGTTAAAAATTACTTATCAAATAAAACGAGAAACTGCATATTACATGAACAGGAAACAAAATTAAAAAAACTGCAGAATTAAAACTGAAGAAGAAAGCATGTCGAGGCCTACACAAGTACAGTTTCTTTAAAACATATTCATCCCCTACCATAGGTTATAAACGATCGCTTTTCATGATACAACAAGAAATGGTCATGCCAAATGAATCGAGCTATTGCTAGAACAATATCACCGCGAGAAAATTCGAATGCCAAAGAGGAAAAACGAATGCTAAAGAACTGAAGGAGAAAATGTTGAATTGTTGTGTGTAGAATGAGAAAAAAAGGACATGTTTATATAGGCATTAGAGTGACTTTCCAATTCCACCATTAACATAAAAGTTACAAGAGTTACAAAACATGAATGCTTGAGAAGAATGAAGGTGTCAAACAAATGAAGAGTTTAAAAATTTCATTCAACTTATTTTTCAACAATTCTCCACATGAATGAAAATTGATAGAGACACAGAAGACTTGGTGATAAAGTTTAATGTCCGAAACCTGCATAGGATAGGTAGGTGTTACCATTTAAACATTCTCTCGTAAAAGTATATTTACTTTACTAGCTAACCAGTAGACGTGATGTCCTTGAACTGTTGTGCCATTTGTGTAAACGATGATATACTTCACACAGAATTCTTCATGACATAGTTCAGTTCTCATTGTTATGTTTATTTATGGCTGTGAACATATGCCTGGTTCTGCGAGAGTTTTTCAAGAATTGCGCCTCATACAATTCTCTTAGAAGCGGCCCCACTTTTCTCTCACATAGGTGATTTCGTAATAATCATTAAAAGCCTATTACTTATCCTTTCCTCTACAGGTATCATTGTTTCATCATAGGAATGGACATGAGAGAACCTCCACAGTGATGTAATTAAGTATTTACAATTAGATTGTCCCTTTGAACCTAGATCTTGGGATCTCCAGTCAACTAGGTTGGGTTTCTATTGTATTAACTTATTCTTCCAAAGGCTTAAGTCCTATTCCTTTCGACGACTTTCCAACTAACTCTCTATTCAAACCTTTAGTTAGCGGATCCGCAATATTATCATTTGACTTTACATAGTCAATAGAGATAACTCTAGTTGAGAGTAGTTGTCTTATGGTATTATGTCTACGACGTATGTGTCTAGACTTACCATTATACATGTTACTTTGTACCCTACCAATTGCAGATTGACTATCACAATGTATGCAAATTGTTAGTACATGCTTTGACTATCTAGGAATGTCCTCTAGGAAATGACGTAACCACTCAGCTTCTTCACCACACTTGTCCAAGGCTATAAACTCAGATTCCATAGTGGATCTGGCTATATCCGTCTGTTTAGAAGATTTCCATGATATAGCTGCACCTCTCAGTGTGAACACAAATTCACTTGTAGACTTTGAGTCTTTTATATCAGATATCCAATTAGCATCACTGTATCCCTCAATAACTACCGAATATCTGGTATAGTGCAGCCCATAATCATGAGTATATCTCAAATACCTTAGTATTCTTATTATTCATTTCCAATGGCCAGCTCCTGGATTACTCGTGTATCTACTCAGTTTGCTAACTATGTAGGCTATGTCTGATATTGTACAACTCATCAAGTACATCAGACTTTCGATAATTCTAGAGTATTCTACTTGAGAGATACTCTCGCCTTTGTTCTTTGATAGATGCTGACTGGTATCTATAGGTGTTTTAGCCATACCAGAATCATTCTTGTTAAATTTATCAAGAATTTTGTCCACATAGTGTGATTGACTTAGGACAATTCTCTCTAATGTTCTTGAAATTTTAATCCCAAGTATCACATTCACTAAGCCCATATCTTTCATGTCAAATCTTGAATTTAACATATCTTTAGTAGATTTAATCATCTTATCGTTGCTTTCAACAATAAGCATGTCATCAACGTAAAGACATAAAATGACATAGCCATTTTCAGTGTCTTTGATATAAACACATTTGTTGTATTCGTTGATTTTAAATCCACATTCCATCATGATATGATCAAACTTTTCATGCCATTATTTTGGAGCTTGTTTCAATCCATATAATAACTTCATCAATTTACATACTTTGTTCTCTTGCCCTAGAGTAGAAAAACTCTCAGGTTGTTCCATGTAGATTTCTTCATTTAAGTCTCTATTTAGAAATGCAGTTTTCACATCCATTTGATGTACTTTGAGATTTCGTAACACTGCAATTGCAAGTATCATCTTGATGGATGTTATTCTCGTTGCTGGAGAATATGTATCAAAGTAATCAAGGCCTTCTCGTTGTTTGTATCTTTTTATAACAAGCCTGACCTTATAATTTTCGATTGTTCTATCTGCTTTCATTTTTTTTTTTGAAAATCCATTTGTAGCCTAGTGGTTTGCATCCCGGAGGAAGATCCACTAACTCTTATGTATGGTTTTGCAGAATAGAATCTATCTCACTTTTAATTGCCTCTTTCCATTGAGATCCTTCAGAAGAGTTCACAGCTTCTTTAAAGCTTTGAGGTTCACTTTCTAGCATATAAGTCAGAAAATCTGGACCAAACGATTTTTCAATTCTAGCTATTTTGCTACGTCTTGGTTCAACCTCATCTTCTTCTTTTGGTTGTTCTTCTTGGTCCGTTGCCTCATGTGTCTATTTAGAAGAGCTTGCTTCCTCTATGGATCTGTACGAAAATATATGTTCAAAAAATGAAGCATTTCTCGATTCCATTATCGTATTTTTGTGTATGTCTGAAATTTTAGATTCATGCACAAGAAATCGATAAGCACTGTTGTTATGTGCAAAGCCAATAAAAATGTAATCAACAGTTTTTGGACTTATTTTTATCTTTTTCGGTGTAGGTACAGCTATTTTGACAAGCCACCATCACACTCACAAGTATTTATAGGAAGGTTTTCTTCATTTCCAACTCGTATGGGGTCTTCTATTCTTTCTTTCGGGGCACCTTATTTAAAAGGTAATTAGCTGATAAAACAACTTCTCCCCACATGTTCTGAGGTAACCCAGAACTTAATAGCATTGCATTCATCATCTCTTTTAAGGTACAATTTTTCCATTTAGCAACACCATTTTGTTGAGGTAAATAAGGTGTTGTGGTTTCATGTGTGATTCTACTTTATGCACATAATTCAGCAAATGGTGATTCATATTCACCATCTCGGTCACTTTTCAACACCTTAATTTTTTTGTTGAATTGATTCTCAACTTCATTCTTATAAAGAACAAAATTCTCTATAGTTTCGTCTTTACTTTTAAGTAGATAGACATAACAATATTTTGTGATATCATCAACAAAAGTAATGAAGTACTTATTGCCACCTCTTGTTTGTACAAATTTTAAATCACAAACGTCAGTGTGAATTAGATCAAGTGGTTCAGTTTTCTTTT
Organism: Forsythia suspensa; assembly: GCA_023638005.1. Lineage (NCBI taxonomy): Eukaryota > Viridiplantae > Streptophyta > Magnoliopsida > Lamiales > Oleaceae > Forsythia > Forsythia suspensa. The sequence continues at coordinate 37,120,024 of CM042666.1, forward strand.
CAATAGTTTAAAATGATGACCTTGTCAATTTTGTCTCAACACACGTTTCACACTTGTGTTTAGAATCAAGATGGAATGCAGATATGGAATTCAAGTTAATTAATCTACGCAAATTATCATAATTAACATGTTCTAGTCTACCATGCTATAAATTGGAAGACTCAAGCAAGTAAGCAGAATAATTAATCACTTTATTAATTTTCGACTTAATCTCATTACATTGAGCTTAAAAAGCCCATCAGACATATAACTTTTTCCAACAAAAATTCTATTCTTAGACAAAATAACTTTATTTGACTCAAATACCATACGAAAACCATGCTTGTTCAGCAGTGACCCGGACACCAGGTTCTTGCGAATTTCTGGCATAAAAAGCACATTGTTCATAGTCAGCTCTTTCCTAGACGTCATCTTCAAAACCACTCTGCCTTGGCCTTTTATTTCAAATGTAGCTGAATTTTCCATAAACAACTTTTCTCCATTCTCAGTTTTTTTAAAAGAACTGAACATCTATTTATCCGAATAGACATGTCGGGTAGTACCGGTGTCAATCCACCATTCTCTTGGATTTGATCCCACCAGATTCACTTCAGAAATGACAGTAGCGAGGTTCATTTCAGAAACATCATGTGTGATGTCATCAACCACATTGGCTTCTTTCTTGTTGTTCCTCTTCGGCAACCTACATTCTGATGATCTGTGACCTACTCTATCACAGTTGTAGCATTTCCCAAGAAATTTCTTCTTGGATACACCTCCTTTCGATCCCATCTTTGGTCCTTTTCCAAACTTGTTTTTGTTCGTCTTAGAACTTTGATCATGCTCCACAACGTTAGCTTTGGCCATTAGAAGATTGAACCCATTCTTTTCTGAACCTTTGTTGTCTTCTTCAATTCAAAGTCTGACAATCAGTTCTTCAATATTCATTTCCTTTCGCTTGTGCTTATGGTAATTCTTGAAATCTTTCCAAGCCGGATGTAGCTTTTCAATAATAGCTGCCACTTGGAAAGTTTCACTCAAACTCATTCACTCGGCGTGAATCTCATGCAAGATCACTTGTAATTCTTGTACTTGATTGATTACAGTTTTTGAGTCTGCCATTTTATAATCGAGGAAGCGGCCAACAATGAATTTCTTAGCCCCTGCATCCTCAGTTTTATATTTGCGGTCTAGAGACTCCCACAATTTCTTTGCCATTTTCATTGAACTATACACATTGTATAGTAAATCCACTAAACCATTCATGGCATAGTTACATCACATAAAATCAGAATGCTTCCACGCTTCAACAGCGACTGACAGCCTGTATGTCTCCCTCACCTTGTTTAAGTTTTGGAGCATCTTCAGTCAAGAATCTCGCAAGATTCAAGGTCGTCAGATAAAATAGTATTTTCTGCTGCCACCTTTTGAAATTCAAACAATTGAACTTCTCCGATTTTTCTCTATGATTAACTGGAACAGTTACATGACCAGTTGGAGCCATAGTTTGGTTCACAGCAAAACTTGGCACTTGTGCCACAGTCTGGTTCACAGATGGACTTGGCATAGTAGCCAAAGTTTGGTTTTCAGTAGCCACAACTTCATTAATTGGATCAGTTACTATTTTCTGAAAGAAGAGGAAAATTTCAGTTCCACTTTTAATTAAAATTAAACAGTATAAACAATACTATTTATAGAAACCCGATTTCTAGTTTAGAAAAAAAAAAATCAACAAAATTACACTTGTAGATCTCAATTATTTAGCAAAACAATAAAGAATACAAATAATAACTTATCAGGCAGAAACATGAATTGAGAATGAAGCTAGACTAGACTATAAAATTAAAATGTTGTGGCCAACATAATCATTACGGAATTAGAGATCAATCTATTGATATAAGTTGCTTGAAACAAAAGTTAATTACAAGTTATTTCAATCTTTTGATTTAATTGCAGATTTTACTGAAATGAAATCACTTAAACAAAATTCAATAACTGAAATCTGTCAATTAAATATTATCACTGGAATTAGCCAAAAAAAAATTTAAATGAAAAAAAAAAATTTCATTTTCTAAAACACAGTAAGCAAATTTTCTGCTACTGTAACTACCGAAATTCTGCCAAATTAAAAAAAAAAAAACCATTGTTTTTATCACTGAAAACTGAAAAAAAAAAATTGCAATTGAAAATTATTCCAGTTTTATAAATACACTGGTTTCACACGTATGAAATTCATTGTTTTCCATGTAATATAAGTTTAGCAAGAATATGTTTTAAGTTTGTTAAAAATTACTTATCAAATAAAATGAGAAACTGCATATTACATGAACAGGAAACAAAATTAAAGAAACTGCAGAATTAAAACTGAAGAATAAAGCAAATCGAGATCTGTACAAGTACAGTTTCCTTAAAACATATTCGTCCCCTACCGTAGGTTATGAACGACTATTTTTCAGGATACAACGGTAAAATTGGCTATACTAGCGAACCGAACTATTGCTAGAACAATATCACCGCGAGGAAATTCGAATGCCAAAGAAGAAAAACGAATGCTAAAGAACCAAAGGAGAAAATTTTGAATTGTTGTGTGTAGAATGAAGAAAAAAGGACATGTTTATATAGACATTAGAGTGACTTTTCAATTCCACCATTAACATGAAAGTTACAAGAGTTACAAAACATGAATGGTTGAGAAGAAGGAATGTCTCAAACAAATGAAGAGTTTAAAAATTTCATTCAACTTATTTTTCAACAGGGTATATTGGAGATTTTTTGCCGAAGAAAGGACAAAGAAAGTTTCTATTAGTGGCTATTGATTATTTCACAAAATGGATAGAGGCTAAAACTCTGGTGACGATCACCATGGTGAAAAATACAAGGTTTTGTAGGAAACAAATCACCTGCCAGACCTGAAAGTGATAGTTACGAATAATGGTAGATAGTTTGAAAACCATAGTTTCACAAGTTTATTTGGCAGTTACCACACAGAGACCAATTAACATCAATCGCAAATCTATAGAGCAATGGGTAGGTGGAACTCACCAACATGGCTATATTGTGGGACCTTAGAACACTGACTGAGGAGATGGGCTTGAAATAGTCATTCTAGTAGAGGTGCTAAATCCCATACTTCGAATGCAAGTCAGGCAACTTGATTCCGATGCCCATCGGGCAGATTTTGACTTGCTGGAAGGGGTGAGGGAATGAGCACTATGCAAGATATTTCGACCAAATGGTCAAGCATCAAAGTTTCAGTCAAAAGATTTCGTTATGAGAGAGACAACAGCTGTCAGTCAACCACCTACCAAACTTGAAGGAACATTTGAGGTAACAGGAGCAGTTGGGAATTGGCTTATAGCTTGAAGGACTTGACCCGAGAACCCCTCGGTCGGCCATGGTATGATGGAAATCTAAGGCAATACCATTAGCAAGATTCAATGCATAATTTGACACAGTCAAGGCAATACAATTTCACTGTATGTTGTATTGTTGTGGCTGAAAATCTACTGCACGTTAATACCTTCCTTGCAATACAGTCCTACAATGCAAACACGACAAGACCGAAGAAATGAGAAAAGATGCCGGACGAATTGCATGTGCCTTGAAAGCCCAATATAGTTCAATTGATTTAAGTTTCCTTCAGTCACAATGTGACATGTATCAATATCTGATTAATTAAGTACACGTCTAATCTAACATCTTATGCCGAAATATAAAATCTTAATACTAAAAACCTTTATAATTTTTTTTATTCAGGTAAAGAGGAAAAAAAAAATTGAAAGAATATTAAAAAACGTTTAGAATCTTTTAAAGAACCGCCATATATTAAAAAAAAACTATAAACTATCATTATTTTCAATAGGGGTTAATTACATCATATAGTACTGAACTTTATACTCCATTTTATTTATGCCATCGAATTTTAAAATTACTTTCAATTAAACCACTTCATTAATAAGCTGTTCATTATTTGACAAAAATTCTAACATGGCATTAACGGACCGTTAATTGGCTGATGTATCTCGCCACGTGTGAAAGTGTTGTCTACGTATATGAAGTTCAAAATGAAAACACACTTTTGAAGTCAAAGTTGTGTTTGAAAATACATTTTTGTATCAACCATTCCAACATCCCTTGGGACCAAAGTCGTTTAATTGATGCCAAATACGTATATTTGGATAATACTTTTACATGTAATGAAATATATCAGCCAATTAACGACCTGCTGGGGTCACGTTGTTAAGTGCTGTTTTACATTTATTTTGACTATCAAAAGTGGACAATTGTAAGTTCTCTTAAGTGATTTTCTACTTAATTATGTGCTTATTTAATTGTTTTAGGTTAAAACTCCGAGATTGGGTGGAAGTGGAGAAAAACAAAGCAAAAAAGGTGAAAAAGGATTGAAAGCATACGAAAACTTGGATATGAGGATCAACTTGCAAACATCCAAAAGTTGAAGGACTTGAATTCCAAATAAAAGAGGACTAAATTAAAATGAAAGAACAAATTAGAGGACTAAAGAGGATAAAATTCAAAGTTAAAAGACTTGAGCAGCAAATAAGATAACTATAAGAGGAAAAAGGACAAAAATATGACCAATGACCAAATAAAATACATGTCAAACCTTGGAGGACTAAGTGTGTAATATGGAGATTGGAACCATTTGGCAACAATTATCACTGTTTGCCATGGTCAAACTGTGGACTGCAAATCGCGGTTGACCGCGAAATTGAAAATCCTGTCTGGGTGATTTTTGGCTTATTTTTAATTTCGATCGGTTTTTTTTCGCCTTTTCACGCATATGAGTTCCAAAATTAAGAAAACACTATATAAAAGACCTAATCAATGTAGATCAAAAGAAAGGTTAATTCTTTGAAGAACACATGAGAATGCGGAAAAAAGAACGACAAAGAAAACGAAGAACGACCAACATCAAAAAGATTGGAACGTGAAGATCAAGATATCTTGGTGCAAGATAATCAACATCTTTTCATCTTTTCTTCAGAACCCGGTTATGTATTCAAATCTCTTAATGTTTTATTTCTCCCGAATCATGAGTACCTAAATTCATAGTTTGGATGAACGATGTAACCTAGTTTAATTCTTTAATTTCGCATATCAAGTTTTGACTTATAAATTGTTTAAGTATTTGATTTTACTTCTTCTCTTAATGCTTGGAATAACTGGCCATTATTTCATTGATCTCGTGGATTGTAATGAACCGAGAAGCAAATTATTAATCTAGATCACGTAGTAAAATTCGACAATTGGATAAAATGTAGATATACACTTTTTTATTATTCTTTGCGGTCGAAATTGAATTATTAGGAGAATTCAATGCATCTAATTAAGTCACCATTCTCATTGCCTAAATTGACTTAATTAGATAGACTAATTTGAACTCGAGAGAAGTAAATTATGTTAAATTCGTGAATTCGACCAAATAAAACTTTAGGAACAAATCTTGAGATGAGGAATTAGAGATGACAACTAAGTGAATTGTCATTCAAACGCTTTAACCATCATTCTTTTCTAAAATTCTTGTTATTTGCTTTTACATATTATATTATTTCCTTAAACTCGTAGTTTTACTTTAAATCTTTCAAATCAACTCAATTCAAATTGTTTTAAATAAATTAACATTAAGATCAATTTAACTAGTATCTAAATAAGATAGTCTTCATGGGAACGATAATCCGGACTCAATATGTCCGCTTTATTATTTGTTTGCGATATTGTACACTTGTAATTACATTATTCTCACAACACACGTCAGAAAACAATAAATGACTAGTTAACAAAGTGGTGTAACTAAAACTAATTTTAAAATTTGATAGTATAAATAAAATGAATTAAAGTTCGATAATATAAATAAAATAAAATATATAGTTTGATAGTATATAATATAATTAACTCTTTTCAATATTAAAAAATTTTCAAGCCTGAATTCAATGTATTATCAATTAATTCTCAATCAACTACAATTTTAAAACAAAATAGAAATGATTATCATTCTTCCATAAAGCTCAATGACTTGATAAACTCGACCAATAGTATATTACTTGTTCGACTAACTCATCTTATTTGACTAAATTTAAATTAATCAAACTACATATTTTATAAAAATTACAATTTATTAATTAATTATTATCTATACATTCTAAAACATCCTTTATGAAGACTTAAAAATAATTTGAGTGCACTACTAAGCAAATGGTTTAGAACACAAATTGCCCGGTGACACGCGATAATACAAGGTTCTGGAAAGCGGGCCCGATGCCCCTCGACAGCCTGTAAATCCCTCGTCAACCGAAGTTCGTTATAACTTATAAGAATACAATTCACAGGAACTTCCAATTCCCCACCTGCAATTATAACATTTGAATATCCCACGCTACTCCACAAGCAACCCATAAACATCTGACGCTCCATAAATGATCATAGTTTTTAGCATAAACAAGCGGAGAAATAGCGTCCAGAAGCCACATTATAATTCCATGGTGATCTCCGCAGCAGATGGAAATTTAAATAATACATAGAAAAAGCACAACTTAAGGCGGAGAAATATACAACTAATTTCTTGTATATGTAATCTTTTGTCTCCTTAAGGCTATTCAATTTCCACCCGTTTACCTTGTACTCTACATCCTTAATTTTATCGACACCAATTAAGAAAGAGAAATTTGAGAAATTATGCCGATTCCCGATGAGCCCACGTCGAATAAGGCGGCAGAATCGCCACAGTCGGCGGCAACTCCGGCTGCCGGAGATGTAGAGAATCAGGCGCTGGGAACCGGTGCCGGAGTTTCGAACATAGTAAGACGGTGGAAGAGAGAGGATTTTCTGAAGAAAGGGTCTTTGGGTTTGCGAGGTTTCGGGTTACTTTTTTCATTGCTCGCTTTCATTATAATGGCTAGTAATAAGCATGGTGATTGGAGGGAATTTGATAAATACGAGGAATACAGGTACCACAATGTTTTATTCTGTTGTACAATTTTATTTATTTTTGTTCTTGGGTGATCATTGATCAAGAATCAAGATTCTCATTACAGGTATGTACTGGCTATAGCAATTCTGTCATCATTGTACACCGGATTACAGATTCTGAGGCAGATTCATGAACTCTCCACCGGCACAGAGATGATTTCGCGGAAGAATTTGTTGATGGTGGACTTTTTTGGGGATCAGGTTGGTTCTTTTTACAATTAATTTCATGAATTTCTTGGATATTCCTGCAATTATCTTTGGATTTTGCAAATTATAAACCATAATGTGGGAAATGCTGTAAACTATTGTGATTGGGCAGAGGAATCTTGATGAAAAGGGAAGGAATTAACTTTTACATGAATCTGGTGCCATAAATTACTCCCTACAAATTCATGAAACCGTGTTTGGATTATGAATCCTAAAAATAGGAAATTTGATCCTAATTCAATACAGATTTTGAGAAAGTTGAATTCCCAAGTTTATTATCATACCATTGTTCTTTGTGACTGGTTAGGATTTATTGTTGGGCAAGTTTCGGCTACAAGTGATTTGTAGGCCGTCCCTGTCTGAATTTTCGTCCTTTGCAACTTTAACCTATGTTTTGTCTTTCATTGTAGGCGAAACATCTAATGACTGATAAAACAAGATTAGCAAAATGTCTGAATGTAGATTTGACAACTTGGGGACAAAAATATTGGTTCTGTTTCTTAGCTTAACAATCCACACCTGAAAATAAATATACGAATATTATTAGCACAAGGTTTAATAGCTTTTTTAGTCATTTATGCTAGCAGTGAATTATTTTGAAAACAATCATTAAATTTGAAAAATCTGGAATTACAGATTGTGGCATACTTATTGATATCAGCTGCTTCATCCGCGGTGCCGTTGACAAACAGAATGAGAGAAGGGGCAGATAACATATTTACGGATTCTTCTGCATCAGCAATCAGCATGGAATTCTTGGCCTTCATCTTACTTGCATTGTCAGCTATGATTTCCGGATATAAACTCTCTACCCAATCCTATATCTGACAAGCTCCTATTTTTATGAAATTGTTTGATTGTTTCGTCTATCTTCCATTTAAATACACTGTATCCTTAAAATTCATGTTTATAATAGAAGGCTTTTCAATCCATTTCTCATTGTACAGTGGGTAATTAAGATCCTTACGAGAAGAGTTTTCCATGATGTTCGAAACTGTAAAGGTTCTTTTATAAATAAAATAATTGCTTTCTCTCTACGTCTCTCTCTCTCTCTCTCTCTCCTGCATATGTGTTTGGATATTCGGCATCTGTGTTTGGACATTGATGTGCAACTAATGAAATTGAGAAAATTCTGGGAACTTCTCTCGTAGATGTGATCCATAAATTAACGATTAAGGGTAAAAGAAAGAAATAGTTGAAATGAATATTAAGCTTCCTTAAACATTTTCTTTATTCTGTTCTTTTTATGTCATGCAGTAGCAGAACTTTACATGAGGACATAGTTCTAAGCTTTAACAGCCCCGGAAGGCCGGAACAAATGAAAAAATACAACTCCTACAGTTGAACTACACAGCTGACCAATAGAAAATCTTCCATACCCTAAAAAATTTGTACTTAAGAAATCCTCAGTTTAGAAAAGAGTCGAAAAATAAGTTATCTTTCGGTTCTTCCTTGGCCATAGCGAGAGCAGTGTTTGTCTGCTGCATTTCATCAGTGTAGGATCCTGCCGAGTTTCTGAAACCCGAGAATGCAAAACCACCTGCATCCTGCATCTTCTGAAGGGTATATATTTCTTGGTTCTTTGTTTGTGGTAGCCAGGTTGTCTGAAGTGAGTCTGGGAAATTTGTCCCGTCGTTAAAACGGCTGTTCATGGCTGAAGGCCTTATGACCATAGGTGCATTGTTACTGTTCAGAGATGGTCTGGTGTTACTGCCGCTGCCACGTGCTGCGGGAACATCATGGTTGTGTTTTCCTTCATAAGTAGTGATAACTGCCTTCATATCGTGGGATGCTCGCTCTACGTGCTTCCTTACGGGACATCCATTATATGTGCATTTGTAGTAGCTTCTGCATCATTTCAACCACATCGTAGGTTAGGATTGTGCTAGTTGCAGTGCAAATTGAATACTAAGGTTACTGTTCGAATTTTGCTGTATCTGCTAATGATTTATGCTTACCTAGGATTTGGGTTGCCCCTAACCACTTTCTGTCCATATTTCCTCCATCTATAACCATCATCGAGAATATCAATATTGCTTGTGGTTTGAACTACAACTCTAGGTTCGCGTACGGTTCTACTTCCCGGATCTGGCATGCCCTCATTCTCGATTTCCCCCTTCCTGCAAAATAAGATAACAATTTTTAAGATATTGATTTCAATTAAAGAATGAATTTCTCGTTAAAACGATTAAGTGCTATGCTTACCATCTCTTGGCTTCTGGTTCAGTTTCATTGTCATATCTTGAGTTACTCAGGGCATATCCTTGGTCAAAATCATCATCACCAAAAGAAGCCGATGAATTGTCTGAGGTTGTCACAGACTCCATCCGAGCATTTTCACGTGAAATTCCCACGTTATTATATGCAGGATTTTGAATAAAACTCGAAGATGATCTTCGAGTCGACTGAGGCTTGGGATGATTGTGATTTCCCTTGTATACTATTTCAGTAATATGTCCATCTAAGTTTTGCTCGATCTTTTTCTTCATAGGACAATTTGGAAACGAGCACTTGTAATAACTACGAGGATTGTCACTTCCTTTAACCTGCTTTTGTCCATACTTCCTCCAATTGTATCCATCGTCTGATTTTTTCTGCTCTCTAACATACTGAGGCTGTTGAGCATAATGCATTTGACTAGGATTGCTCTGATTGTTTGCTTGAAATCTTGAAACCTCTTGAGAAAAGCTTTGAATTGGAGCTGATTCAGATTTAACCCCAGCTTTTAATTCTTCCTGTTGTTGAACTTTAATTGTCAGCAACATTACAGTATGAACAGAAAATCGTAAGATATAGCTAGAGAAGAACTGAAACATACAGGTGAATTCCTTCTATCAGAAGAGTTGGAAGGTCTCGTTTCGGACTGGAAAGAAAAATCGGAATACTTTCTGCTCTCCTCCTCGGAGGCCAGACCAGCAAAGATTCTGGTGGTAGTCGGAGATGGAAGAACCTACAAAAAACATCACCAAAGTCAAGAAGATAGATAAATAGACACGTCCCATTAACGTATAATACAATAAGAAGTGCTCAAACTAGTTTGAACTTACATTAGACGACGAAAACAGTACAGGAGAATCGAGCAGCACCGAAGGGCTGTAATTAGGAGTAGTAGCAAGATATGAAGAAGGTGAAAGAGGGGGAGGTTGAAATGACTTGTAATTTGGAATTTCAATATCAGAAAGTCCCCAGCTGAAAGAAGGTTTCTCCTGATTCATGTCTTCTTTATTACCAAGAAGATCAGTGAAACAATTCAGGTATTCAGCAGAGAAAGATAAGCTTCCACCTGAAGAAGCCATTGTTAATGAATCACAGAGAAAATTTTGTAGAGGAAAGAGTGAAAATAGATACTATATATAATATATTGCTTATGTTATTATGTACATAGAGAGTATCTATTCAGAGCTTTTTCGGAGAAACTCATGAGAGTTTTGACTGTGGAACAAAATTGTTGGTCAAACGTTGCGGGTTTGACTGATTCTCGACGGCTAAATCAGACAGGGAAGAGCTGTGATTCTCTATGATTGAGTACACCATTAGCTTTTACAATAATGTCTAGTTCGAGCATTGATTAGAAAATAATAAGAAGTTGAAGATTAACTATATTAGTACACCACTTCTTGTGGTGGAATGCGACCGTATGTTTTATTATAATGATGGATTGAGACGTTGGAACAGATTTTGAAGATGATCGATGAGAAAGTGATCGATTAAAGGAGATTATTGAGGACGTGAGCAGATTTTTGAGATGATTGAATAAATGAGATGGTTTGAAGCTGTTAATAAATTTTAGAGGAGATGATTTTGTGAGAGGAGAAATTGAATACGTTACACACAGATAATTAAGTAATTTTTTCTTCCTGTAGCGAAAAAAACTTCCTTACGATCATGACAAGTTATTTTTATGTTGTTTATTCAAATCGATCAATCATATAATAAATGTTCAAAACACTCTTTTTATACATACGAAAACAGAAGTACTCGATCTACACTTTGTTTGAGTAAATAATGATAATTCGACTTCAAAATTTTTAAGTATTATGACTAATTAATAATTTGATTATAATTATTGTCCATTTGGTAAAGTGGAAATTTTGTATTTGTAATCATACGGTGGTTATATAAGCCAGCACACACAATAATTAATTGATGTTTTGGTGGTACCACGTGCTTGCTACCATATTAACTTCTTCTTCTTTTAACTATTTATTTAGTTTGACTTTTTGGTTTCGTGATAAATAAGTCTCCCTACTCTCCTATAGGAATTCATTATATAATGTAGAGAGAGGGACATATAAAGTAATTAATTCTTATTAATCACAAAGTAATTAATTCTTATTAATCACACCATGTCACGTTAATTTTGATTTAGTAAATCCTCTAATAATTTGTACTGAAATTGTAAATAAAAATTTCAATATTAACATAAATCCAATTATTCAAACTCGAGTTTATGTTGTATGAAATTGAGTCGATCCTAATAACAAATGATGCACGTGTGTTTTGATCAAACTCATAAATAAACCCCACTGTTCTACTTCCAAATCTTTGTGAGAAAAGTCCCCATTCTTGTGTCATTTTCTTTCTTTCTTTTGTACAAAGAACCACGGCAATTTCTAAATCTTTTACTTAAGGAAGTGTATTTAATTAAGACTTTTAAAGATTTTAATGGAGTTTAAAAGTCTAGATGTTTTTAATACAGATTTTTTAAATTTCATAAAAGTTTTGGAGTATTTAATATAGATTTTTATAGACTGTAAAAGTCATACGTTATTCAATTTTGAACTTCTAAAATTCTACGAAAGGGTATTCAAAATTTCAACGACTTTTAATGACTTCTTATTGGATTTTCTATGTACTAACTTTAAAGCTCAAAATATAAATAAAAGATCACACTTTCTTCCACATTCATCCCCCAAGACTTCGAAAGGCTTTCGGGAAAAAAAAAAGAGTCTTTCATCTTATGATTTTTTTATGCAATACTAGTGAACGCACGTGCGTTGCATGTGGTAGAGTACTAAATTTGACAATAATAATATAAAATAAATATCTATATTGAAATAAAGTATGGAGTGCAAGATATGAAACAATTGTTAATGTATTCATGGAAAATGGTTACCCATTTATTTACTAATTATTAGTCATAAACATAATACTTACTAACAAACATATGGAATGAAAATTAAAGTTTATCGGAGAATACATTTGTTTAATTTATATAATGATAATATACACAAAAATTGTTTAATCATTATTTGTAGTATATAGTTCGTCGATGTAGATCTTCAGCCCCTGTAATTTAGATTGGATTGTAAGGCTGTTATCTTCCATGTCTAGAAGCTCGAGATTCACGGATGCGAATTTTTCTATGTTTTCCTGTTATTTTAATTATATACGGAATGTTTAGTAAAACTCTTAAAATATAAATAATTTAATATCACGCTTACAATGATTGAATGGCAAAGATAGAAATATTATAAACTGATATATATCAGTTAATGATAATAAGTTTCTCAGGTAAAAGAACACTTGTATCTAATATATTAAGCAATAATAAATCGTGTGCAAGAATATATTGAACAAGAAATAAATTTTGTGACAGATAAACATAAGGCACACTCAAAATTACTTGGGAAGGAGCAGATCTTCCCAATCCATATGACATGTTAACAATTATCTTTTGCTTTTTCTCAATCATAAGAGGAATGAAGTGACGCAACATATTGGTTGTCCCCTTGATATTAGTATCAATGACAACATCAAATTCATCTATTGGAATATCTCATATTCTATTGTTCCTATTTATTGTGCCAACATTGTTCACCAAAAAAGATTCATATGCTAAATCTAGCATAAATTAGTAAAATGACAAGCCAATCAAAGTCTATAATGCAATTTTGATAAACATGAATCTGCTCTAGCACTTGCATAGGAAAAAGGCGAAAGTAATCATTTTGCCATTTGTATAGAGAGTTTGACACCTTTTTCATATTAACTTCTTATATGATATAAATAATGAAATGTGTGAGTAAAAAAACAATATCAACAAAATGTCAGAATATTCACATTAATTATTATCAAAACTAACATAATCAAACAATAAAAGTTAGTAAATTAAAAGGTTGAATGGTTTTCAAAGAAAAGGAGGCAAGCATCACCAAATTTATTGTAATCTCAGTTTATAAGTAGAGGAGTGCAGAAGAACAGAAAAATACTATCTAAATCTTGGGTAATAAGTAATTCTCTGTATAAAAAAAAATTATTTTTCTCTTTCATTGAATCATCACCTGAAGAATACAACTTCATGGGTGAATGCTTGAAAAGCCTGTTGAACACCGAATTGTGTTGAAGAGGAAAAGGAGCAAAACTCATATAAGACTTGTTGATATCCAATTCGATCTGTTACATCAGTTAAGTAATTCTTCACTGACACTACAAGAGCAGGTCGGACCTCATTCCCAAGCGAGTCTTACTCCAGGTCGGACCTCATTTTCAAGTGGGTCTTACTCCAAGTCGGACCTCATTCCCACTCAGGTCTTACTCCAAGTTGGAAGACCTCATATCCAGGTCTTGCGGTTAAGCTCATGTCATCAGTATGGCATGTCTTCTTATATGTCAGACGTCGGACCTGATCTGTCATGGCAACCAATGATTGTTCACGCACGTCATGGAGGTCTTACCGAATTATTGAAGAAGGTCATACCAAGAAGGTCCTACCTATCTAATATGGTGAGGGACCTCCCTACCTATGGAGGTCCTACCTCATCAGTTCTTACCCGACCTATTTTAGGTCGGACGTCAAGCAGCAGTCAACCAGTACTATGCTATTGTCATCAATGACACGTTTTCCCAAATGTCAGACATCAGACCAGCCGCCGTAATTAATGCATACATCACTTCACATTAAATGTCCAAAAAGGAGATGTCTTATGAGCATTTAATGCTGAGCTTAGTATTAAATGCATGTAATCATCACATATCCTCTTATAAATAGAAGACATAAATTTCCAACAGTTCGGACATAAAATGACTAATAATAAACATCATACTCGAAAAGAGCTTACAAATATGTCTTCTGTTACAATTCTCGTATCTAGTTCAGTTCGGCCACGTCTGACCTAAATTATTAACATTAAGTTGGCTTGGGAAGTGCATCGTCATTTTCCAACGTCAACAATTTGGCGCTAGAGGAAGGGGCTCTCCCTAAAAAGGCTCTCCATATTCCAGAAGCTCACTAAAAAGATTAGCATTTGATTTCCACAAAGTAAATCTCTCCCACCACACCTAAACACTTTATCTCTAAAACACATTCAACATGAGTCATAGCCATGACTCAAGAACTCACAACCACAGAAGAAAAGGGAGTCAACATATTGATCTCCTACCAGGCTCCTACCGAAGACATTCCAGAGAAACCTCAGCTCCAGCCTGTACCCCCATAATAAAAGCAGTCTTACAAACATTGGAGTACCTAACTCACGTTATCGAATGGCTTGAAAAGAATCAAGCCACCTCTAGATGCATCTCAAACTCACAAGCAGTCGCCAGTCCGGAATCGACCTGAAGATCACCGGGCTAAACAACGCTTAGTTGAGCTGGAGGCTAAGCGAAAGAGAACTTCATGGACACAAAATATCATCGTTGACGCCGTAGATCGACTCACTACCAGTGAAGAAAAAGAAAAACTAGAGAGCATCCCGACTAAAAGAATCAGCAACCAAACAATCACCCAACTTGAGCCCATGCTTACCACGCAGAAGTCAACCCCAACTAGATGAACGAAATCATCCAAGTTTTTAAGGATGGTAGGGTGTCTCCAGATAGTGTGGAGACCAGGAAATCATCGACAACATCTTATTCAAAAGAAGCTTTTCACTTCCACTATTCAAATGTTTAAAGGAAGACGTAAGCGCAAATACGCCCTCAGCAAAATTCATGAAGGAGTATAGGACAATCACTAGTACATAAAACTTTGAGGTATAGAAACTTCTGGCCATCACTAAATAAGGACTCTATTGAATTTGTCTAAAAATACAACAAGTGCTAGAGGTTTGCCCCCATCACTAGATCTCTCCCAGAATAGCTGACCTCAGTCCTCAGCCTATGGCCTTTTTTTAAAAATAGATGATTGATCTAATCGGTCCAAAACCTACGAGAAAATACGGGACCAAATTCGCCATAGTCAATGCTGACTACTTCACCAAATGAGCGGGAGCAGAACCATTAGCCAACGTTGAGGTCGTTCGATGAAGAACTAAAAATCATCAAACACACCCTGAAGATGTAATTGGATAAACTCAATGGTGCCTGGGCAGAAGAACTTTCGAATATACTTTGGTCTTATCGCACAACTTGCCGCTCTAGCACGGGAGAGAGGTCTTTCTCACTAGCCTTCAAAGTAGAGCCAAGAATTGGGAAGGTCCTTAAAATTTACCACAGTCTTGAAGAATGGGGCTTACTAGCTCCAAAACATGGAGGGCTTCATGTTTCCGCACTCTTCGAAAAGCTACAAAGTTAGTAAATCTAACCAACGTCTGAACTGAAGATGTGACCAAGGTCATAAACCACTGGACATAAAGGTCCCACACATCTAAGACCCACGTCAATTAGCGTAAGTGCTGCGCTGCTGACATCAGCTCAAGAAGCCAACATCCGAACTGAGGATGTGACCAAGGTCATGAACCTTTGGACACAAAGGTCCCACACAGCTCAGACTCACGTCAATCAGCGTAAGTGCTGCGTTGCTGACATCAGCTCAAGAAGCCAACGTCCGAACTGAGGATGTAACCAAGGTCACGAACCTTTGGACACAAAGGTCCCACACAGCTCAGACCCACATCAATCAGCGTAAGTGTTACACTGTCGACATCAGCTCAATATGCCAACGTCCGAATTGAGGAGGTGACCAAGGTCACGAACCTCTGGATACAAAAGTCTCACACAGCTTAGACCCACGTCAATCGATGTAAGTCTTTCTCATCGCCAACATCACCAAGAAGGGACCGTCCAAACTGAAGATGTGACCAAGGTCATGAACCTCTGGACACAAAGGTCCTACATAGCTCAGACCCAAGCCGACAAAAGAGCCGTGCCGTCACTTCTTGACATCGCTTCAAGAAGCCAATGTTCGAACTGAGAATGTGATCAAGGTCACGAACCTCTGGACACAAAGGTCATACACAGCTCAGACCCATATCAATTAGCGTAAGTGTTGCGCTACCGACATCAGCTCAATAAGCCAACGTCTGAATTGAGGGTGTGACCAAGGTCACGAACCTCTGGATACAAAAGTCCCAGACAGCTCAAACCCATGTCAATCAGCGTAAGTCCTGCACTACCAACATCAGCTCAAAAAGCCAACATCCGAACTGAGGATGTAACCAAGGTCGTGAACCTCTGGATACAAAGGTCCTACATAGCTCGGACCCACGTCGGACAGCATAAAAGCTGTGCTGTTGACATTAGCTCAAGAAGTCAACATCCGAACTGAGGATGTGACCAAATTCACGAATCTTTGGACATAAAGGTCTCACACAGCTTGGACTCCACTCTGGACATCATATGTGCTGTGGTCCAACGTAAGTCCAAGAAAGTCGACTTAATAATGAAAACTCAAAAATAGCCTCTGCCAAAAGTATAGAACTCAGCCTTGATGCCAACCAAAATTATGAAACAAGTCCTATGTGCACACCTTCAGTGAACATCTCGGCTATTTAACAAGCTAGGAGCTTTAAGAAAGTAAGATCATCAAAAGTTGGGTCAGAAGTTAGAGATCAAACTGCCAAAGTTTGAGGTCAGTTATGCTCTGAGGTCAAACAAATCATTTAAATAGATCGAAAAATAAAGGACAAAACTATAAGAAAATAAATTTTCATTAATAAAGTAGTTCCTATAGTACGAAGGAAAGTTTTGAAATGCCAAAAGATTACATGATCGTCTAAAGCTAAGAGAGGCCAAGCTCAGTCCTGGCCTTCAGCCTGATCTACCTTTCCAGAAGAATGATGATTGAACTTGGAGTTTTTCTTGAGCTCGTCCAACTTATCCTTCAAGAACTGGACATCTCAGTTCGAATGCCAATTAGCTCCTCCATGGTAAGGAAGTAAACTTTCTCTTGGTTGGCCAAGTCTGCATTTGAAGACTTGAACTCGGCCACGACTTCTTCTTTGTTCATCGACCTCTCTAGGGCATCTCAGATGTCTACTTAGCTCATTTCCAATGAAGTCTCCAGTTCGGATTTCCTCCTATTCTCTTATTCTACTTGGCGTGCTAAAGCCTGGAGCTCGGACTCATTCACGGCAAGCTCTTCTTTTTTTTTCTCTAGTTCTTTTACGGCGGAGCTTCATTTCCTCATTCAGAATGAATCAGAGCAATAGTATGAACTAAAGGCCATCCCTGACCGAAGTCAAGAGCATGAGGTCCTACCTAATTTCTATGTAGAGGGGTTCCATCAGGGAGGTCCTACCCCTTTAGGTCCTACCGAATCATATGAAAGAGGTTCTACCTACAATAGGTCCTACCCAATCTCTATGGAAAGGGAGTTCCATCGTTAGGGAGGTCATACCCCTTCAAGTCCTACCCAACTTCCAAGAGTGAGGTACTACCTAACCTCCACAAAGAGGGACACTATCGTTTAGGAGGTCTTACCCCTTCAGGCCCTACCTACAACAGGTCCTACCCAACCTCTATAGAGAGGGAGTTCACTCATCAGGGAGGTCCTACCCATTCAAGTCCTACCGAATCACAAGTAGGAGGTCTTACTACTTTAGGTCCTACCTACAACAAGTCCTACCCAACCTCTATGGAGAAGAGGTTCACTCATCAGGGAGGTCCTATCGAATCACAAGTAGGAGATCCTACCCTTTCAAGTCCTATCTACAACATGTCCTACTCCTTCAGGTCCTACCTCAATATCTCAGGTCCTACCTAACCTCCACGAGGGAGGCCTAACCTAACCTCTACGAAGAAGGACACTATCGTCCAAGAGATCCTACCTCAATATATCAGGTGCTATCTCGATATCTCAGGTCCTACCCAACCTGCACGAGGGAGGTCCTACCTAACATCCACGAAGAGAATGTGTTTTAATAGAGCATCATCATGTCATTATTGCAGCTTTTATTGTGCTACCTCTTCACCTCCCTTCTCTATAAATAGAGAGAAATGGAGCTCATTTGGGACTCTTACCTTCATACTTTTTTCATTTCAATTGATCTGCCACTTGTCAACCAAAGATACAGACTGCCAGTAGTATCATGTCGGCTACGTGTGCACACAAAAAATAGATCAAAACGGCCCAGAGCTATGGTACGAACTGAAGGCCACCCATGACTGAAGTCAAGAGTAGGCCTTGGAGGACAATTGTTGATATACAATTCGATCTGTTACATTAGTTAAGTAATTCTTCACTGGCGCTACAAGAGCAGGTCGGACCTCATTCCCAAGCGAGTCTTACTTCAGGTCAGACCTCATTCCCAGGTAGGTCTTACTCCAGGTTGGACCTCATTCCCACTCAGGTCTTACTCCAAGTTGGAAGACCTCTTATCCAAGTCTTGCGGTTAAGTTCACGTCATCAGTATGGCATGTCTTCTTATATGTCAGACGTCAGACCTGACCTGTCATGGTAACCAATGATTGTTCACGCCCGTTGTGGAGGTCTTACCGAATTATTGAAGAAGGTCATACCAGGAAGGTCCTACCTATCCAATATGGTGAGGGACCTCCCTACCTATGGAGGTCCTACCTCATCAGTTCTTACTCGACCTATTTTAGGTTGGACGTCAAGCAGCAGTCAACCAGTACTATGCTATTGTCATCAATGGCACGTTTTCCCAAACGTCAGACGTCAGACGTCAGACCAACCGCTGTAATTAATGCAGACATCACTTCACATTAAATGTCTAAAAAGAAAATGTCTTGTAAGCATTTAATGCTGAGCTTGGTATTAAATGCATGTAATTATCTCATATCTTCCTATAAATAGGAGACATAAATGTCCAACAGTTCGGACATGAAATGGCTGATAATAAACAGCATACTCGAAAAGAGTTTACAAACATGTCTTCTGCTACAATTCTCGTATTTAGTTTAGTTCGACCACGTCCGACCTAAATTCTTAACATTAAGTTGGCATGGGAAGTGCATCGTCATTTTCCAATGTCAACAAGACTAATGGCATATTAACTTTGCAATGAATTTCAGTTAATTTTCTATGCAACATGTTTCGGGCATGGCCTAAATGGCTCATCAAGTAACTACAGATTACATTATTTTGTGCCAGTTAGTCATCTTGCTGTTAACGGATTCGTCGTTCAGTTATATCAATTAATGTGAATAGTGACTATGATTTTATTTTCTTCGATAATGCGTAATGTACCTTTAAAAATTACTTACATCATGCCTAGGGATTTAACTTTACAACTCCCAACTAGCAATATGATGTTAGTCTACCACAAAAACTTCATGACACTATTCTAGCCACTACCATCCTAAAATTGTGCCACCCACTACCATTATTGTTGTAAAGTAGCATGAGATAACCTTATAATGTCCAAATTCTTTTAAGTAAAATTTGGTGAACTAAACTTATCCACAAACAAACTAAATAATCTTAATGGCTACATTCAACTACCTATAGCTTGCAGCATTGTGCCACTAAAATATTTTTCCTGTAAAAATATGTCTACGAACATTCAGTAATCTTAAGAACAACCAATTATACATTATGACACAAAGGCTAGTATTGTGGGAAAAAATTTTCTTCTTTAGAACAAGTATACGTTAAAGGTACCTATAATATCAGGAACAACCTTCTTTTCCACCACTAAGCGTGCTAGCTCTTCAACATTGCTATTATTGCTTGATACTATATTCTTCATGAATTTTATCTATACGTGCAGAATATTGCAATTGATTAAAAAATGCAGTATTATTAATAATATTTTGACAGAACATGGAGTGAAGAAGAATATGCAACAAATTTACCAAACGCAAGGACGTCAGAACTTACATTTTGCATATAAGCAATCCATCATTCTTTTCTCCAAAACCAACTACACTAGATTTTAAATATTCAAAAAGCAAATCAACATGAAAAAAATAAGTCATGATATTCAGCATAGAGTAGAGGAAAAAAGAACATATTACCTCGTCAAAGAAATTGAGGAAGGTAACTTTTTCCATTAATTTATTTTCTTTTTTCTTTTTAGATAGGGAAGAAGGGGTATCAAACGTATAGCCATCCATGATATATACCATGTAATAATATTAAGGGTGTAAATTGAGCAGTTCTGGCTTTGGATGAGGCTTGGCACACCAAGGTGGTCTGATGTTTTTATACCTCTAAATGCAATACTATGCAAAACTAAAGTTCATGCATATGTATTACTTTATTTCTATATATCAAATAAAAGTGATGAAGAGATTATTGAATTAAATTTCTGAATATGTTCTGCTTATTAGACAATCTATTAACATCAATCCAATTATAACAGATAATTCAAATTATATGGGGCTAGAAAGCACAATAAAAAATAACTCAAAATATTTTTTATAATTTCAGTTAACTCGAAATGTTTTTAGATGAAGAAATTTGAAATAATTCATCTGCCATTTGTAATTCTTGAGCTTATAAGCAATGTAACTTTTATGTGATTATAAACACTACAATAAGTAATTTATTAGCAATGACTTCTTATTTCTGGCTGTAGACAATTCAAACATTTCTCAAAGACAATCTAACCATGACCTTATCAATTTTATCAAGTCATAGCTCTAAGTTTATCAAGATAGTAGCAATATTTTAGTACACAATTTCTTCCGATGCAACTATACACGATCAACTTTCTAATGATTGATGATCTTAGGACTAAAAAATAATTAATTATTAGAAATGGTTAAGTATGCTCATACTTTAAAGATGATTATCAACTCTTTGACTACAATGAGGTTACTCTGCTTTCAATTCTGCTTGTATATATAATACACTTATTTATTAGTGGTTCTTAGGATTAAAAAATAGACACTCTCACTTGATATGATATTCTTGTTCATAGCCTACAAAACAGAACTATACTAATTATATTCTCAATAGGTTAGTCCTTAGAAGAAATGCATTATGAACTTTTTTCCATACCCAGAACAAGATTATAGCTTCATTTTTGGACTATGTTAGATTGAGTTGGTGCTTGTTGGATTTTAATGAGCTACACAATCATCTTTTCTATTTTTTTTTTTGAATTCTCTCCCGTGAACAAAAAAATCAAAATCTCTTTAACCATCTTCTTAAAAATTTGAAATCACTATAGGCATGAAATCCTGTAAATCACATATGATGATTTATGATAATTGAATCATTTGCATTAGTGCTCTACAATAAAGCTACGGTAGCCGAAATCGAGATGCTCTTATTTTTTACATTTCATATTAACAATTTATGTTCAATTTACTTGAAATTCCTCTTTTGGAAGAACTCATACACAAAACTAACAATAAAGATAAGGAATGGAATAGGAAACCTATTCTTCAAAAGGATGATCCATAAACTTTTCCTTAAGTAGCTTTACCTTCGTGACACATATTTTAAGTTTGATGTAAATTAAATATTAAAGATAAGTGAAAGAACCCAACAACATACTGAAAATAGCCATATAAGGGTAAAAACGAATTTCTTTACCACTGAGAGAACTGACTCATTTACATATGGGCAAAAGACAACATGTTTTCAAGTGCCAGGCAATGCTGGTACAATTAACCACTACTGCTACAACTTGTACATTTATAAAATGATCATTTAGAAATCAAGTGAGAAAATTTCACCAAAACTACTGAGAAATCAATAAATAGAAAAATAGGAACAATAAAAGAAAGGATAATAAGAAGAGTGGAGTGTAAATATACAATCCAAAAAGAAAAATATTAGTATGATCAAACTCATAAACCAAAGTTTTAAAGGCAACCTTAATACACTTACTAATAGATACATGTAAAAATACATCCTCAAGAACAAACATTACTTAAGGTTGAATACTTTTAAAATATACCCTCAAGAACAGAACATCTGGGAGGTTTATGGGGCCATATCTTGGCTAGTGGTCAAACAAAACAGATCTATTTGTTCATAACACATACATATCCTCATTCACCATTCTTTCATTTTGCACACCTACAGAACACCCACAAAAATCAGTCTTCATTCAAAAAAAAAAAAAAAATAACAACACCAAATATGTGTTTGTATACCCACAAATACACATGTACCTAAGGGAGACATGACAATAAATTTTTGGGATTTAGGAATTGAGTCATCATGGATTTTGATGTCCCACAAATACACATGTACCTAAGGGAGATATGACAATAAATAAATGAGATTTAGGAATTGAGTCATCGTGGGTTTTGATTTGACACCTAAAACAGGTGGTAGCACAGCTCTGAAACCAGGGAATCGGCCTCCAACAAAAATTGCTAGAATCTGCAGATGAACAGAAGCACTACCCATAACTCTCATGCAATCCAACTTTAATCATAAGTATAATGCATTTATTAAAAGAAAATCATAACCCACCACACTCAAATGACATGTCAATTATATATGTAAACAATCAAAGAAGGAGGAACAAAATTATATACGTAAAAATTCCAAACAAAATTCCCATTTATAATGTCGTTAATTAATAACGACAAAATTTTTTTGATTCCTATTTATGTCGTTATTAACGATAATAAATAGAAATCAAAGTTGGTTCATATTATTTGTCGACAATGTTGACGAGCATATTTTGTCGACATTGTTGACATTGAAAAATAAAAGAAAATATAAATAGTACTGCAAACAAATGGTATAATCGACAATCGAATGAGGTATTATTCGAAAGTACCTATTAGAGGCTTGAACAGAAGAATTTATGTTAATTAGGAAAAATAAAATAACAAAAACAATATGTTGAATAATGTTTTCAAGAATTATTGATGAGACATACAATGAAATCAAATTCTGAAGTACAAAAACAATATGTTGAATAATTGAATGTAGAGGAAGAAGGAAAACGAACAATGACATTCACAATAATCTGAAAGCAGATGGAATGGAAAATGGGATAATTTTTGTAAATGATTTTTTTCATTTTATTTTCTTTTCGAAAAGCAATGGTATTCCTCATCCATGAAAAATCGACAGAGGGAAAAGATGGAGAATGCGAATGTATCAGATTTCGAAATGGAAAAGTCCGCGCCTCAATGAGAAAAATGGTAGCCAGAGGACACAGAAGAATAAGGAGAAGAGGGAGCCGGGGAGAATGGTTAGTCGAAAATGTGGGAAATACGATGATTGAAAGAAAGAGGAGACAATGGTGCGGACGACGCATTGTACTACAATAGAGAGGGGATGTCATCTGCGCTCACTTCATGACTCTTTTATTTAGTTAGGAAGTAAACAAAAATTATGAATAGTGTAGAGGCCCATTTCTTATGAATAGTGCCGGTTGGATTGACTCTTTTAATATAGTAGAGATTTTTCTCTCCTTTCTACGAAAACTAAAGTCAAGATTAATATTTTTTCTCTTTCTTCAATTTAATTTTTTTCTCTTAAATATTCTCCAAACTATTTTTTTTTTCTTTTTTCTTTTCGCTTCTACGACCCCCATAGCCATAATTAATTATCAATATTTTTTTAATAAAAGAATATTAATATTTTTCTCTTATTCAATGTAATTTTTTTTTTCTCTTTTCAATATTCTCTTAACTATTTTTTTCTCTTTTTTCTTTTCTCTTCTACGAAATCTAGACAAATGATTAATTACCAAATGTTTTTGATAAAATAGATGATTATACTTTTTATCTCAGTGTAATTTTTTTCCCAATATTCCCTTAATCATTTTTTTTTCTTTTTCTTCTATTTCATCGATTTTCTATTTTTCATTTAATACAACATAAATTTATAATTAAATTATTATATAATGGTTACTTGTAATTTATTAATGAATTTTATCAAGTTAAAAATTAATCTTTTATTACTGTTTTTTTTATTCTTATTTTTTCTTTTTATCTTGACTTATGGGTGTTTTTTTTTTTGTATTTTGTATTTTGTATTTTGTATTTTGATATGACTTCAATTATTTGTGTTAATTTGAGTTTATATATTAAAATACTTCAATGAGTTCTCAGTTGAACTAGATAATAAAATTTCATCATCTTAATCGGTGTTAGATGATCAATGGGACAAATTTAGACCATTTTATGAGAGTCGAAAACAACAAAGTGTGAATGCTAATGAGTGGGTGACTACTATAGTTACTGATATGAGGAGTAATGTTGGATAGGTTGATAATATTGATTAGCAATTTTTTTTAATAGAATAATACTGAATTGTTTTTAAAAAATTAGTATATTATTTATTTATGTAATTGAAGTGACTTATAATGATATGCCATCTATAGATTATTAAAAGTAATAAGTGAGATTATGAATTGGATAAATAATTTAATGTTAGAAAATATTTTTAAAAGGAGTCTCATCTATTTTTTTTTGAATTTATCTACAAACCGTCTGGAAGTTCAGTTTTACTTAAAAGAAAAAAAAAAGCTAATAATTTATGTTATTGATTTTTGACGTAGTTTAGTTGTAGTAAATAAATAGAACATTATAAATTCAATTTTGTTTTATGAATTTAATAAAATTAATTCAATTAAATTAATTATAACTAAATTTTTATCTTCAAACAATAATTTTAACTATGGAACATTAAATTTTATATTTAAAATATTTAATTAAAAAAAATAAAAATTTAGACTAAATCAACCCTCCTCAATTTGCAACAATTTTATTATATACAACTTTTACATTATTGTAATTCCATTTTTAATTAAAAAAAAAAAAACATAAATTGATCGTTTTGCCTTAATCAATCAATTGTCATTGACAACCCGGCACCATTTAATAAGAGTAATTTACCAAAAGTCTTCTCATGGGAATTTTACGCCTGTCATTTTCTTCTTGTTTTTCAATGGTGTGTTTGATTGGATTATATGGAAAAGATAAAATTTTCCATGTAAGAAGGAAAAAAAATAAAAACCACTAAATTGGTGAGAAAATATTTTCTAATATTTTGGCCAAATTCATGTTTTAAGTGATTGTACCTTAGAATTAATTTTTATTTTCTAAACAGTCAAAGTTGGAATATATTTTCCTCTGATGTGACATTATTTTCCATGAATGTGATATTTTTCATAGAAAATTGGTCAATCAAACACATCTTTAGTGCATCTGGTATGGTACATAGTAGTAAATATAATTATAATAAAGAAAAATTTCAATTTCTTTTTTTATTTAATATTATCCAATGCTACACTAAATTGGGCGAGTAATGCTATCTATCATTAGGCTATGTGGTAGTGGTTTACTGTCTCGTTGTCTATACGACACAAATAACAAGTTTCATTAGACTTGGACGTCGGGTGGGTTAGTCCGAGTATTTTAATACTCGGAACAACTCATTACACTTCAGGTATTTCGTAAATGGAACTATTCGATTCTACGTAATTATTGAAATCAAACTCAAATATGAACTCGAACCGTCGGTTCGAGTTTAGGTTCGGTTATACCTATATATATTTATTTAAATCGTGAGTTGACAACATACTTTAGAAAAAAATAAAAATTACAAACTCGTTAACATTAAAATACGTTAGATATTAAAATAATTTTTAAAACATATAATTATTAACCGGAAGAATAGATACCAAAATTGCAAACCCATAAATTAGGATTAGAAAAAGAAAAATTACATCTCAAAGTTGAAGATTCGTTTTAGTTACAGAAGAGATTCGCCTTCGACGTCTCACTGTGTATTGAACGAGAAAGATGAGCAATAGTGCAAAACATAAGACAATATTTATATTACGTGTCTGAACAAACAGCGATTGAGAATTGAGAATTTGAATATTTAGAATTGTATCAATTGAGTTTGAGTTTAGAAATAGTGGACTTTTGGACTTTTTGTTTAGGTCTTGGACTTTTGTTTTTGGTACAATGGTGTTGGATTAAATTATGTTAGGTACCATGGTGTTGGATTAAATTATGTTAGAGTGAATAAATTGTAAAAAGTAAAAAAAAAAAAAAATGACAAATTCGATTTCAAGTCGGTTACCCATAGTTTCCAGTTCAAAAACCAAAAACCGATCTGCACTCCGTTGGTTTTTTATTCTCAATTTCGATTCCTAATTTTATTTATTTTTAAATAGGACTCAAACCTTGGTTAAAATGCTCACCCCTTAAAAACAAGAAATATTCTGGTATATACTTCAGGTGCATGTCCAATCATTTCCAGTAATGTACAATGACAAGCAAAGGCAGTAATTGAAAATTCAGATACTTAGAGCCACATACATAACGCGAAGAGCATGTTTTGTACACGAACCAAACAGGACTAAACAGTAGAGTACCATCCGAAACATGTCAAGTATTTTTATCATTGGTCTTTCAAATGTCTATAATACAAGTCTAAGATGACCTTACATTCCATTGAACCAGTGCAAATAGCTTCTCCAGGTGAAGGAGGTGCTTCCTCAGGCGATAAACATGTAGACTGTACAAAATTGCAGCCAGCGTCACCAGCAGAAACGATGTCATTATCAATATCCAGAAATCCTATACAAGAACAGAGCTCAATAAATCAAGTCTAGCCAATCGTTATTAGCAA
The DNA here is from genome assembly GCA_023638005.1 of Forsythia suspensa. Classification (NCBI taxonomy): domain Eukaryota; kingdom Viridiplantae; phylum Streptophyta; class Magnoliopsida; order Lamiales; family Oleaceae; genus Forsythia; species Forsythia suspensa. The sequence continues at coordinate 37,146,887 of CM042666.1, forward strand.
TTAATTCTTTAAAATAATATTAAAATGATAATCAAACAATCACAAGGTTTGCCCTTCCTAAACATAAACTTGATCTTGACATAGTTATTAGCAGTGGGACTGTGGGAGTATACCAAACATACATGACTTGCTTGGTATGATTGACTGCATTGTACTGATAAGAAAGTTAAATTTTTGTCGTTTTTGGTGTCTAGTAATGTGTACCAAACATAAGTAAAAGGATTATGGAAAGATGGTACCTGTGGATTGGATATCACGATACCCATAATATAAGTCATCAAGTCCAACAATGACTGAAGCGAGTTTTGAACGCCGCCAACAACACAACGATCAGATTCAGGAATATAATCCTATTTGAGTAGGCAAGGAGAAATCATAACTCGAACATCTATTAGGAATAGGGCAAATACACGTTTACTCAAAATGAGCTTGTAAAAATGTGACACTAATTTGTATTCTCCATACCTGCATTTGTTGAATGACAGACAAGTCAAACATCCATAGTCCAAGGCGTGATGCAGCCACTCCACCCATTAGCACATAAGCTGATATAATTTTCCTTTTAATCCATATTGAAGCAACACATAGCAAAAGACAGATCCACTGCATAAAAACAGAAAGAGGTACCCAAATTCAGAATTTAAGCATACGAAACATTATGCCCTCAACCGTGGATCGACCTAGTTTGTATATTGGGCATTCATGTGTCAGTATTAAGTAGCTCCAGTCTTTTTCATGATAAATAGGGAACAGAGGGGCTGTCGTCTATGTGAGGAGAACTTTGTGATTCTCATTCTTCATTGTATTGAAAAATCTGTAGCTGCAAGTGGACATTGCTCTCACATCGAAAGCGAATTACTATCAATCTCTGTTATTTCTCTGTAATCGTTTCTGTTTTTGTTTCGTTTATTATTGCTCTCGGGATTGGGATTGGGGATTAATCCATAACATATGAGTGATGCAACCTTTGGAGGATAGAGGATAGATAGTGATTCATGTATTGATTGAAGTACCTGAGACCAGATCGACCAAAGACCCGTTCGAAGTGTTGAAATCTGAGATTGTAAAATGGGGTATAGAAATGTTGAAGCTATCCCTACTGTAGCGCTTATTCCTCGAGCAATTCCTATTACATATGCAGGTATACCTTCCCATTGTAAAGTAGCCGTCATTAAAGATCCAAAGCTGTAATACCAAATTATAAAGAAGAAAAATGAATTATGCACCAAAGAATAATTTCTCAGGGACAATTACAACATATTTTGCTGATGAAAGCAGTCAGAACACAGTGCAGATGATCCCACAGAAATGTAAAAAACAGTAACACAAACAACCAGAGGATTTTGTTTCAAACTGTTCCATAGCCTAAACTATGTTTTGCACACATCTTGAATAAAAAAGTGGTACTAGACATGACAGGATGCGGACAAGATTTTAACTTTTTTTTTTTTTTTTTCATAAATACTGTCAAGTGCTGTGCAATCTAGCTTATCAAACATGCTACAAGGGGCTTACCTGAGTACAGTAAAATAGAGCAACGCAAGAGCTAGTCCCGGGAGCACCACCTCTTGCTTTAGGTACAATCTCCATGCACTAACATAAGGAAGTTCCAAAAACTCCTCGATTATATTCCCTTTCGAGCTGGAGCTGCTTTCAGGCCGCTCTAAATCATTCACATCTGAGGAAATTAAGCTTTCTGTCTCGTGATGAGCCGAGGTGCTTTCATCTAGATCACTAGTTGAAGATCTTGAGACCTTCCTTTGGCTGATTTCTTTTAAGGCCGGGATCCCATTATATACAGACATTAAAAGCCAATACTGCAAGCATATGGACAATATGTTCCAGAGCACTAGAGTCATAGCCGATGCAGTTAGAGATACAAAGCTGATAATGAAGCCAGAGACCACAGGAGCAAACAATTTGCAGATTAAATCAATTCTTCTTAAGATTGAATTCATCTTTGTCTGTACTCCCGGAGGTTGGCCTTCGGATATAACAATCACCCTGTAATTAGAGTAACCATCATTTACTTGTTTCAAAAGTTTAGCCAGGTGATGCAGCGTCACTTGCATTAAAGAAATTCAAACATCCATGTTTGTTCGTACAATGAACTTTAATTTTGTCTATGGACGGGAAAAAATTATGCCCCACTGATATATTTAGAGGCCTACGGGAAACACCTTAATCTCTTTTTAAATTGGACCAAAACATATTGCTGGATATACTCCATTACTCTGGTGGCAGATTGATTACACTGCGGTAGATAATTTCGTCAATGGAAAGTATATAACTTATATTACATAAATCCATGATAATATGAAACTCAGTGAAGGCAAAAACGAGTCACCATTCTCTCTCAATCAAGATGGTCCCGGCAAGAGTAGAAAGCACACCAACAGCTCCAGAGATATTGATTACTATGACAAAAGAAATGAATGCCATAAAATTTGCAGACTTCAAGTCAGCAGGGACCAGAATTGCGATCACTGCACCTCCAGCAACCATAAACGAGAGATTTTGAGTCAATAACCAAAGTTGCAGAACCTGTTGAACAAAAGGTCGGAGGTCCAATAAATTTTGGAACAATTTTCTTCCCAGATTGACATTTCTATTTCCATTTGGCATTTCTATTTCAAGAATAAATAACATTAAGAACTCTTCCCAATCAACTACAAAAATTGCTAACTACAGGGCTCAAAGAGAAACATCCTTCTCTCTCTGAAAACTATGCACATGCATACATGCAAATAACACAGAAAAGACGATGGTGATCAAAATGAACATAAAGAAAATGTCAGCATAAATGCCAAGAGTAGCAATTAGGTGCAAGAAAGCTTTATTTTTTCTTTTCTTTCTTTAATCAGTATTTCACTTTCGAATAATGCACTAACAACTCAATTCAACAAATTTCTTGCCCGGCCTTTAACAACAAATTTCTGTCACTTCCAAGTATGTATTCTGCGTACTCAAAATGGAATCATGCCACCTTGAGTAAGGGGGAATGTTAAATGGAAGTGCAAGCAAACCTGAAGATATGACAACTTATCCACCCATTGCCCAATGATCGGCCCAAATAATGCAGTGGAAGCAGATTCTACCACACCATACACAGCGGCAAGAAATAACGAGTCTGGCCAGACATTGATCATGTATAAACCAACAGAGAATTCCCACATTCTGTAATAAGAATACCATAAAATAAGCGTAAGGTAAAACTGAACTCGAATTAATAAAATGGTTGTAAACTCAATATTGTTTGTGTACGCTTGAGACACTTGTTTGATAATCGAACACAATTCCCATTGGACAGCCTTAAATTGTTCACATTTCAAACCTTATTTTTTGTAGGATAGAAGAGATTTAATGGTGAATTCAGGTTCCTGTGCCACATGTTTTCTATTACACACCATTTATGAGTTCCTTTCTTAACTAAACTAATGTGTACTTTGATCTATAATTTATGATTTGTTCAAACCACGAATTTTGAATTAACTAATATCAATTAAACTGAAGATATAAACACTTAGCACCAAAAATACCTAAGCTCAAAAAACAAAACGTAAATACCTTTGCAAACCAAATCAAATCTATGATAAAAACAAAAAGATCATGCCCAAGATTCAAAATGCCAAGCTAACCCAAAGTCACTCGAAAACCCACAAAATTCAAAATTTCAAATATTCATTTTCCTATTAAACAAAGAAACTGATCAAAAGCAAGTTAAAGTAAATTAATGCAAAATCGAGCTCAAAATCCCCATATATCAGAGAATGGATCAAATAACAAGAAATCTGTATGAAACCTGGCACCCCATCTGGCTAAAAAGTGGCCAACATATAGATATATAAGTAGAGAAGATGGAAACGAAGGTGTTGATCGCTCCTCACTAGGCAATGGCTCATTCATATTGATGACAGTTCCCTATAATGTTTTTTTTTTTTTTCTTCCCTTCTGCGTTCTGAGTCTGAACTTGAACCAAAATTGTCAACTGTCTTCTCGCCGACTATAACGGCTACTCTGATCTATATATTGATACGAACACCAGTTTTATTACGGTCATGTCTGCTGCTTCTGCACCCTCCTCACCAAGTTCTATTCTTGAATCTTGACATTTGAGCTTACGTGGTACAAAACCAGCTGGATGGCTACGTGTCAATAATTAATGTACACGTTTCTCCGTCCTTACAACCAAAGCTGCGTTCATTTTGTACGTCCTTGTAATGCCGCAATGAGCTGGATCATAGTGACAGTATTTATAGTAAAAAATCGTTTAACATGCCGTTTAATTTTAAACATCATGTTAAAACTTACTTAGACGGTATTTCACCAAAATTTTCATTTCCTCCATTTACTTTTTTATAATTTATTTCCATCCAAATGTTTTAAGCTTTTTTATTTAATTTTTTATAATTAATCTCCAATTTGAATTTGTGTTAATGATTATTTATTTAATTTTTTATAATTTATCTACATTTTCTATCTTGTACAATTAAACTACAATTTTCTCAATCCACAACCTTATTGGAGATGTTCTTATCTCTATCTCTATTTTACTTGTCACATGCTCAAATATTATTTTTAACTACATATTTCTACGATCCATACTTTTTGTTACACATTTTGTAAGATCCACATCTTATAATATACAAATATTTTTACCAGATAACACAAAACAAATAATAAGTACTGAAAAATGCACATCAATTTAATAATATTAAGGCTATCTATATACATATGTTTGGCAGCGTTGAAATTATTTTGTAAGTACTTATAATTTGTAGGTCTTATGGATGTGTAGATAATAAGTTGATAATAAGTTGTGAATCTTACAAAATATATGAATAAAAATATGTTTGATTAATTTGACCAATTTAAATTATACTCCATCCATCTTATAAAAATATTAGATATCTTACTTTTTTTATTTATCTATCTCAAATTATATTCTATTTTTTTTGTTGAGAGTATAGTTAATTACTTAATTTTTTAATATGTTTATATTTAATATGACTTGTTACCCATAATTATAAAATATTATTATATTAATATAGGGTATATAAAACAAACTTGATTAAAATTTATTTTTTTAATAATAATAATTAATTTATTTTTTTAATTTATGTGAAAATTGAATTAAGCTATTTTTGTGGTAGGGGTCAAAGATGAGCTATGAAGTATCTAACAAAATCCATGGACAAAATGACAAAGTTAGACTTTTGTATACTTGAGTGCACTTTTACTAGGATTTGGTGTGCCCGTATGAATAGACAGAAAAGCACATAGGTTTTGTATTTTGCATAAGCAAATGAGAAGAGGTTTAGGTGACACGTGGCCCAATAATTAGATAATGTAAAACATTAATTTAGCGAACCATCTCAAGTTAATGACTTGAACAAATGATTTTTAATGTGATTAGGTGGCAACGTCAGATCTCTGTTTCTAGTGATTATTCAGTGTCGTGTTCTTTTAAGGAGAATCATCCCATAATTTATTTAGATGAGTAGATATCTTAACATAAAATAAAGTATACCCACGTCCTATATCAACTTGTCTGCATCTGACACAGGCATGAAATTGTCTTTTAAAGGTTTACGAGAATTGATTTTACTGATACAAAAAAATGACTGATGATGTCAATTTGTACTAGCGCATATTTCTTGACCCATCGAGCTTGGTATCTTTGTTCTTTTAAGGGTCCCACTCTCTTCTCCTACCTTAAATTGGTTTTGTAATATATGGTCTCGTCCCCGACCATGTACTCGGTCATGTCCCCAACCGTAAGTGAACATGGTCTTGGATTTTGGTTGAGTGGCAGGTAACTCGACCTTATCCTCGACTGGTTGTAGGCCGTCTTTACCCTCCAAGATTTCCTAATCCCACTAGGACTCTAATTAGGAGTCCTACTATAGCCCAAGACAATTATGCACTCCTTGCACCCTAGTTGTTTTTATCACAGTAGGGGTCCTCAACTAGGGTCCTCAACTATTAAATCACATGGAGTTCTTACACTGTCCCAATCCTAATAGGACTACACCACCAAAACTCTATAAATACTTGACATTCATTTATTGTTCAGCTACGTTTTACATATTTTCCAGTTTATAGTCGCACACCTATATTCGTTCATTTAACTGACTTAAGCATCAGAGGAGTTAGTGGGACAATATCCTACGCCTTTGTTTTTGGTTATTGGCATCTCGTGTTAGTAGGACAATATCCCACGCCTTTGTTTTCGGTTATTGGAATCTCGTGTCAACACCGTTCGAGTTCGTGTATACTCATGTATGATTTTTGGTAGCATCAATAATGTTTTGCATAAACAAAAGTTTAAGAACCTTTAGTGCTATACACACTAATAGGCAACTTGCCTTAAAGCCCCTAAATGTCGTCCATGCCAATCTGACATGACCCTCTTTATTTAGGAGGGGATATTTGTGTATGAATTGGAAAAGAGCTCTAGCTATTTTACAAATAGGTGACACATGTTACCCACGATTCATAGGCACAATACTTATAAGTAAGATGAATTGTCGATTCTTAGATTTTTAGGTGCGTCATACCTTAACTTGTGTGTTAGACAAGCTTTGCTTCATCTTGGTTGAGATAAATCTTTTTGCTTACTTTTTCAATTTTACGTTGGGCTAGGCTTTTGTATCTAATTATATTAATTAAAAGAAAGGTCATTACGCTATATCCCGCGCTACTACTTAATAATTGAATTTTGAAATGTATCTCAATGGTCACTGAACATTACGTCGTATTATCCATCCATCACCGAAAAGGATTTAACCCAGCAACTTAATAGATTTGCACACGTGGACGACGAGTGCCTTGTGGCACGTTCTAAGCGTTAATTAAAGCCATATCATGAAAACGCAATTTCATGAGCACATTTTTCCCTCAGTGACATATTGTTTTCCCCAAATCATTACAAATTCTAATCACAAACAACACAACTACGAACTTTAATTCCAAATATTGGCTTCGCAATGCTGTAATCACCTTCTTCCCAAATTGCAGAAGGCAAATTGTGTCATTGTGGAAAAATCCCAATTGTTAAAACTTCATGGATTGAGAACAACTCCGATAGAAGATTTTGTGGTTGCTGATTTTTTGGGCGCCCAAATGTATGTGATTTTTTTGGGTGGGTATTTCTACCTCCTCACCTGTGGTATAAATATGTTATTAATAGGCTCATACGTAATTCTAACAACAGTGAGAAGTAAATAAGTCAGTTGAGGACGACTTTCAAGTTTCATAAGATCGGATTTGGGCTCTTCTTATTTTTGTTCTATTTTGACTTTGGGGTTAAAGTGGTTAGATTGGCTTAATTAAAGAGTAGCGGCTTAGTTAGATGGAATACGGGCCATGTATGTTGGACTTAGTTTGTGTATTTTTATAGTTTGTGTTGGGGTTTAGCTCATTGAGCATTGTATGTTGAAGTTTGTTAATGGTGTTTTGCATGGAAGGTGATGTGCTGGACTTGTAATTGAATTTTGGTGTTTGTGTATGGCGTTTTGCATATGGGTTTAGCTCAATGCAATGACATTGAATTCTAGTAATTGTAATGTTGTTTTTTTTAGTTTGTAATTGAAGTTGATGTTTGTTCTTATGTAGAATGGAAACTATAATTGTTCTTTTTATTCTTATTCTTATGTGGTATGGAAATTGTCTTAGTCCCTTGGATGGTTAATGGTATCACATTTTAAGATAGTATACTACTAGTGTAGCTGGTCAGTGCAATAGGAAAAAAAAAAACTACAATGAACAATACAAAGCACACTACAATGAACAATAAAAAGCATCCAATGTTTAGCATTATATGAACCGTATGTTTCCAGAAGTCGTCTCAAGTATTCCAAAGTGAAAATGACAATAACAACACCGGAGTTCTTTGCAAATGAAATCTTTACACAACAAAAAGAAACTATACAAAAAATTAACTTCATCATTGTTCTTGGTGCATCAAATGGACCTGAATGCTTCACAATCCTTTTGTTTTTTGCCTTCTCCATCCTTTTTTTTTTTAATTTTATTCGGCTTGAAGTTGTTCCAGATCTTCCACCATACAATCCACTAAAATTATATATGTCTACACATGAATCACCTCAGCATCTACCACTCATTTCTCTTTGTCCTTCCTTAAACCTCCTAGTGCAACAAAAGGTAGGCCATTTACTGCAGCTTGTGGCAAGCTAATACCATGTGTAGGCATGAAATGGAAGTCTGATGGTGGAGGTGGATCAGAAATGATTTCCATGTTCTTGGATCTTTGAGGAACCAAGTTGTTATAGGACATAAAAATTGAAGAACTTAAGCAACATGGATTGGACAGAGCTTAGGCACTTATGTATTGGACATACATTGAGGAACTCCAACACTTAATCAATATATTCACTTGACAAAAAATTAGCAGTCACCAAGCCTTCAACAACATATGCCAAATAACTTAAATTTATAAACCAATGAATAACTAAGTTAAGCCTTTGAAATGTATGTAGTGATTAAGAAGAGATGTATGCATCTGATTAATAACAAAAAAGTTGAAGCATCTAAAGTAGTAATGAACAAAAGAACAACATTAATGAATGTTTTTGACAACTGAAGCAATAACTTAAGTGAATGTTTTTTACAAATGAAGCAATAATGAACAAAAGATCATAATTATAAATGAAGCTAGTGAAAATAAAGATAAAAAATAAAGAAAAGAATATATACTATCTTCCTCCAGACTTTCTGATTTGAGCTATCTGAGATGGGATTGAAATCATCATTTGCATACCAATCCTACATAAAATGCAATAAAAAAAATGAAAGCAACCAACTTATCAATAGATTACCTCAAGTGGTGCATAACTTCTATTATGGTATCTCTTGTTATGGTTAGTTAATCCACAAACACCACAAGTCATTTTCAATGCACATTTTCTTTTCATTTTCGAAGTACTCCCAGTGTGCGAAATGATATATTCTTTCATTTGTCTCCGCCACTTTGTTTGCTTTCTCCCTCTCTTTATGAAAGTCCAACCTGGGACTTGATTGGAAATTCATCAAACACGGGCTCAAGCTTCTCTCCATTGATGGGATTCATAGTATTCTCATATCACATTATATAAGTCTCTACATTGTAGCAGTCGTGCACAAATTCCACCAGGTCTTGTCTAAGATCTTTGATTGCAGCACATGCAATGGAAGCATGTGCAATGGAAACATAGAATGCTAATCAGTTCTCACCTCCTACAAGCACAATTTGTGCCGGTCAAATCAACAACAAATATTCCTAATGAACATATTACAAGAAATTGAGGACTCCCACCAATCAACCTCATCGTCATATGCCATTTTAATACTTTTGACCATTTTTTTTTAAATTTTAGGACACGAGGGTCCTTTGAATTTTCTCATTTTGTCTATCCTAACCTGAATCTTCTTTATGAAGCTAGTTTGTATGTCTACTAACATGATCAAAATAGATTTCTCTCGATCCTTGAAGATGATCTTGTTGAAGCATTCACAAAGGTCTATGTCACTCTTGTTTAGGGATGGCAATGGACCCGACCAGACCCAACCAGTTACCATCAGATTCAGGGCTAGCTAGGCCCGTTTAGAGATAAGATGAGTCTGAGCTCGATTCGTCTCCCACATGCGAGCCCAGTTGGCCCATGGCCCGTGTGCCAAACCAAGCTGGCCCACAACCCATAGATGACTCGGCCAATTGCCACTAGTTCTTTGTAGAGAAATGAAACTTATTTCACTGATTCGGAGACCTATCCATTAACCACTTATATGTATCTTCTGAAATCTTTTTGATCTCTTCTATCCAATATGTGTAATTAACCACCATGGTAGATGTTGCAGCATCCACAAGTAATATTTAAAAGTTTTTCCTTTGAAGGCTTTCCTAAAGAAATTGGTATACATGTGTCTAACACAGAATCAGTGTTCTACTTCAATATACTTGGTAGCAATCAAGTTATGTAACCCCTTGTGCCTATTACTCATGAATATCTATTTAGTATTTATTATCACTATCAATGCCTAAATCTTCAGCTATGAAGAACCAACCCCAGGAAGCTGTTTTCTCTTTATCTGCAACGGGCTACATACAGTCATTGGCATAAAGGCCAACAACTGATACTATCCCCAAAGTTGCTCTTTAAAAAACATCCGTCTAAGTCCAATAATTTCCTACAACCTTGAACGAAACCTCTCTTACAAGCCTCCAAACACATGTATATCTCCACTGGCAAACAGACTGAGCCATACTTGAAATTGGGCAGGGCTGGCCCAATCTAGTTTTGTATGAGCCAACAATATGTTGGCCCAATCCGGCCCAATGTTGGGCCACTAAGCCAATCCGACCATAATTTTATTTATTTAAAATTTTTTTAACTAGAAATATAAACAATATATCATTTATGTTAAAAATGTGTGATATAAGTTTAAAATAAAATTAATAAAGTATCACATGTTTTAATTTTAAATTTATTAATTTAATATATATTATAATTTTTCTCGTTTGTGTATATATATATTCGCGTATGTACACATACATTTTTTTCTATAACACGTATTACAAAAAAAATTAGAAAGTATATTTGAACTTCTATATATATATATATATATAATTTGTGTTGAAACTTATAAAATTTGTTTTGAAACTTAAATAAAACAAAATTTTAATTAAATCTAAACAATTTGGTGTTGGGGCTTGGGATTCTTGGACTATTTTAGATTGAAATTATTTGAATTTTGTAGTGAGGCTAGTGATTAGTGTGAATGAAGAAAAAAACAATGGTCAGCCCGGTCTAAGCTTGACTAGCTAACCGGGACGGGCCATATAGGCCCGATTTTTTTGGGCCAACTTTTTAATGACCCAGCCTAACCCAAATCTAAGTTATATAGACCGGGTCGTGCCTGTTTTGCCACTTCTATATATTTGTTGAAAATTTGAATCCTATACTACAATTATAACCGTAGATCCCAGATTAGTCCTCAAGTAACCCAAATTGATGCTCGTTAGACCTCTCTATCAACAACCTAGCATATCTCCTAGTCCGCCATGTCGTAACCCTATTAATTTTCAATTTCAAATCTTTTTTCACTTGCTTATTTTTTTTTGTTTTCCAATCTAGATCAACCTTGAATATCTCTAAACACTTATCAACTACATGCTTATACTCGCAATGCCTATTCGAATTGTCTCTACTATATGTGTGGGTAGGAGTAGAGGTGTCAATCTGGGTCAGGCGGGCTGGGTCGGCCCGCATCTGATGAAGCCTAGTAACGGCATGCGTTAGAAAAAATCCATGCCACGACGGGTTGCAGGTCGGGTCAACTCAACCTACGAAAATTATATACGAGTCTGGCCCATCCGTTGGCTCATCTGGGTCAAGCCCATGTGGGCCGTGGTTCGACCCGGTTCGGTCCGTATGAATAAAAAATTAATTTTTTTTAAATTACTGCAAAAATTTATTAACTTATGGTACTTCAAAAAAAATGTTTACATTTATATCAAAAAATGTGTTAAATTACAAAATAAAATAAATAACAATGTTTACTTTTTTAAAAAAAAATTATCAAACGGGTCAGCGGCTGAACCGCTCGGGTCGGCACGGGTCGAGGGGGGTGGACCGATGTGGGTTCGGCCGGCCGGTCCATCTTGTCACCTCTAGGTAGGATTATAGGACTTGATTCACGCATTTTTTCCCCATGTACAACTTAGTTTACAAACTTTCTGTACTCATTCTTTGTCATTCATTTTAAACATCACACCTACTGATCACCTCATCATTTCGTATTGTACTTTTGAATTATTCAATGTCTTTAAAACCGCTGCCCAACTTCTAACATAAGATTCATTAAATCTTTTTCAACACAAAATTTTGGGAAACAAATTGTTTTTTTCTCTAGATGAGTAGTTTGTCTCCAGTTCTTCAGAAGGTGGTAAGTTGGACTTGTCTGAATCACCCTCAACATCAACTTCTTCACCAACTGCCTGATTAAATCCTACCTCGATTCGTTTAGATGTAGTGTTATCAATTTGGAAATCACCATCATCAACTTCATTATCTGAATCACTAAACTCAGTGTATGCATCATCGTCAATTTGGTTCTAATATTTGTGACTCAGTGTATGCATCATCGTCAATTTGGTTCTGAATATTTGTGCATGTGTCTACAACAAAAAGTAGGTTTTGGGTTTACTAATTAGTACTACACAAACATTAAATAATGACAACTAAAAAAACGAATTTTGTAAAGCCAACTGTTTTGAAGATAATAAAAAAAATTCTATTTCATGAAGCCAACTAATTTCGGAAAAGAGAACTAATTTTTGAAAATAGGGTGGTCCTAATTTTTAGAAATCAAACTTACAAACATATTCAAATCAATAAAATAATCTTTTTATCTGTCATTTTTGGGCACTAAGGATATAATATCTTAATGTTTTCACATTCTTTACATACCTTCTTGTGTTCCATCCATGTCCAAATTTGATGTTTTCTGCTTCCTCGTGTTGAAGTCCATTGCTATTTTCTTGTGGGTCATCTATGTCGACGAAAATGATAGCAAAATTAGGATTTTTCAGATTTGGAGAAAAAAGATGGAGACAAATTTCAATTTGATTTTTCACATCTTAGGTGCTTCAATTTCATTTTTTTTGATTTAGGAATAAACGTGTTTATGTAGAAAATTCATGTTTCAAATGTGCTCTTGAAATTGTGTTTTCATGATATGGCTTTAATTAACGCTTGATATGGCTTTAATTAACGTCCAAAACGTGTCACATAGGCACTCCGTCGTCCACGAGTGCAAATTTGTCAAGTTGTTGGGACAAAAACCTTTTCGGCGATGGATGGATAATACGGCGTAACGTTCAGTGACCATTGAGATACATTTCAAAGTTCAGTTATTAAAGAGTAGCGCAGGGTATAATTCGGGGACCATTCATTTAATTAACATGTATCTAATTAGACTAGCACTTGTGTCCAACCTTATATACTTTGCTATGTGCTTAGAATAAACCCTAATCTCTTGTGCACAATTTTGTCACGGCCTTGAGAACTTCAAGTTCGATAATGCTTAGGCTCATATTGGTTAGGTTACATGCTCTTTACCCATAGTTTGGTCTAAGCTTATAATTCTAAGCAGTGGTAGATCTAAGATTCTTAAGTCATGGGGGTCAAAAAAAAATTGGGAGGACGGGAGCTTTGACTGGGGTTCGGGGGCGTTGCTCCCAAATATTTTTTTTTGGGCAATCTAATCAATCTACAAGCAAAATATAATAACCAAATTTAATTTGCAAATTCACATCACAAATATCAATGTACAATAATACAAAGCAACCAAACAATCATTCATCCATTAACCACTCATCTCTATTTCAAAAACAAAAAAATATTGCAAAGTTACGGCGAAACATTAATGTATTATATAAAAAAACATCGCAAAATTACAAATAAATTAGAAACATTTATTTCATTTAAAAAAAGACTAGCCTTTCACAGTTGTTCTCGCCGAATCTTCCTATTCTGAAAGAGCTGAATGATTTTTTCGTTTTCAATAGCATCAAATATATCTCCCTCAATATATGTAACCAAACAATCATTCATCCATTGATCACCCATCTGATTCCGCAACTCATTTTTAACTATGTTCATTGTTGAGAATGCCCTTTCAACAGTTGCAGTTGCAATAGGTAAAATCAAAATACAAAATTATTCAAAGACAAGCTTACCAGGGATATAGGTTTGGTATTGGATGCTAAGATGATTTTTGTGAGACTTTAATTTGATGATTTTGTGATTTCTCCCACCATTTTTAATTTTCCATTTTTCGGCAGTGAGAGACACAAAGGGTTGAAGGAAATGGAGTGGAAAAAATGAAAGGAAAAGTGTAAAAGTAAATCGTGAGCTATTTAAAAAAAAAAAGAAGTAAAAAACAAAAATTTATCCTATGGGTGTGGGGGCCATTGACCCTACGGCCCCCATACCAAATCCGCCACTAATTCTAAGCTAAGGCATCTCGCTAGAAATGGTACTTAATGATTTCAGTGTTGGTGATAGATCACCTTTCCATATCTAGTTATCACGTCAATACAATGCCATAATAGATTACATGTCAAACTCCCATTTATTAATGATGATGCCAACTTCTTTATATATAGATCTCTATGCCAGAATTGGTGTTCTCAATTATCACTAATTACAAGTACAGTGTTTCTCCTTAGACTAGCCTGGACAAAATTTGGGGCTTGTCAGGATGCTCCTTCAGCTCATGAAACGCCTCATCGCACCCTTGTGTCCATTCAAACCTGTTGCACCATTTTAAGGCATTGCAGAAAGGATGTCTTCTCCGTCATTTCATCCCCACAATCTCCATTTCCAAACCAAGCTCCAGCAATGGCGGCAAGGCAACTGCTATCAGTTGTAAAATTCTACAAAATTCCAACAATAGTAAATTTACGAATTCAAAACCAATTTTTGGGTCCAACAACATTATATCCATAGCCATTGTCTTAGCCCTCACCACTCCACTGCCCACTTTAGCCATCCCATATCTTAATTCTCAACCTTTTTCACTTCATTCCCTCCATTTTCACAGGCCAAGAACTTGCTGTTGGAAATTGGTTTAAAATTCGAAAAATTGACTAAGTGACTTCGTGTCAACTTGGCCAAAATATACAAACCTGACCCAATCTGTTTAGGCAAAATACTTTACCACTTCGCCGCTTCAAAGAAACGGGGATCGACCTGATATCGAAACCAATATCGAATGAATAAAAAATTACGGAAAAAGGACAATTTAGGTCAAGTTTTGACCATGCGATCGCATGGGTATTTTACCCTATGATCGCAACTAACTGAATTTTAAGCAGAACGCTTTTGGGTCCTTCCATGCGATTGTAGAAAACAAAGCCTTGCGATCGCATGGTTAAACTGGATCAAATTCTATTTTCAAATTTGTATCTTGCGATCGCAGCATGGTAAAACCATACGATCACATAGGTTTGCGCGAACAGACATGTCCTTTTGAAGTGTTGCACGAATTGGTTCTATACCTTTTCATTTTCAACCGATCTTCAACGTTAAATAGGACCCTTGGACGTCCATTTTTAAAAAGAAGTGATACAGAAACATATATGCAATAACAATCCACTCATATTTCATCATTGTTGAACTAAATTCATTGCATTTGTTGCATGATTTTTTAGTGTTTCATTTCATTTTCATCTTTGGAGTACAAAAACCAACTTAGTTTGTTGTGCTTGTGTTTGGAAGTACTACAAACACAAGCGGTCGTTGTATCTTGGGAGTCAATTGCCATATACCGTAGGCACCATTGCGGGGTAAATTTGATTTAAGGACAAAGTGTTCAACACTTGCTTCGACTCTCATTTCATCCTTTTTTCGGTGTTCTTGCTTTGGAGTCACTTTTCACAGAAATCCACCAGCAATCTTAAGTCAAATTTCTGCAGTATTTTTGTGGTAAGTGAAATCTATTGGTTTTTGGTTGATTTCCTGTTTTACGTAAACAGAAATGAATATAATTGGTAATACTGATACTAATCGAATGATACTTCGAATATGGGAACTTCTGAAGGAAGTATTCCTACCAGTGTGATTCCTCTGGTTATGGTTCCGATTATGGCTCCTCATACTACTGTACATTCAAACTCCGTTCCACATGGAGAAAAATCAGAAAAGTTCATTGGGGTTGAATTCAAGAGATGGCATTAGAAAATGCTTTTCTATCTCACGACCCTCAATTTGGCAAAATTCTTGAATGAGGATCCTCCCGCCATACAAGAAGGAGAAAACAATCAGGCATCGTTGATTGCTTTGGATGCTTGGAAACATTCAGATTTCGTGTGTAAGAATTACATTCTGAATGGCTTGGACAACACTTTGTATAACGTGTATTGTTCCAAGCAATCTGCAAAAGATTTATGGGATTCCTTGGAAAGGAAATACAAGACTGAAGATGCGGGAACAAAGAAGTTCATCGTGGGAAGGTTCTTGGACTACAAGATGGTAGATTCAAAGATGGTCATCAGTCAAGTGCAAGAGTTGCAGATTATACTTCATGACATTCATACGGAGAATATGTCTCTAAGTGAATCATTTCAAGTAGCTGCAATCATTGAGAAACTTCCACCCATGTGGAGGGACTTCAAGAAATATCTCAAGCATAAGCACAAGGAGATGAATATTGAAGAACTTGTGGTCCGACTAAGGATTGAAGAAGACAACCGAAGTTCAGACAGACATGTTAGAAATAGCATACCACAATCAAAGGCTAATGTGGTGGAATCCAACAACAACAAAGGAAAGAAGAGAAAGCATTCCATTGATCCTACAAAGATGAATGCAAATAAGTTCAAGGGCAATTGCTATAATTGTGGAAAGGTTGGACATCGCTCCGTTGATTGTCGCAAACCAAAGAAGCAAGCCCAAGCGAACATAGCCGAATCTGATTCCATATCAAATGGCATATTTGATATGAACTTATCGACGGTTGTTTTAGAATGCAACAACGTTGGAAATTCCATAGAATGGTGGGTTGATATGGGTGCAACCCGTCACATATGTGCTGATAAGGATATGTTCACATCCTACATTCCAACCGAGAGAGAAAAACTGTTTATGGAGAACTCCTCATCATCCAAAGTGGAAGGACAAGGCAAAGTGATATTGAAGATGACATCGGGAAAGAAACTTAGCCTCAACAATGTTCTTCACGTACCGGATATTCGCAAGAACCTTGTGTCAGGTTCTTTGTTAAGTAAGAATGGCTTTAAGTTAGTCTTTGTTTCGGATAAGTTTGTAGTTACTAAGAATAACATGTATGTTGGCAAATGCTATGTAAAAGACGGACTATTCAAAATGAATGTCCTAACTGTTGTATCAAAAGTTATGAATAAAACGTCATCTTCCGTTTATATTCTTGAGTCATCTAATTTATGGCACCATAGATTAGGACATGCAAACTTTAATTCAATACGCAAGTTAATGAATTTAAGTTTACTTCCGAATATGCATTTTAATAATGGAAAATACGAAACATGTGTAGAGACAAAAGCGGCAAAAGCACATTTTCATTCGGTTGAACGAACCACAACACTTTTAGAACTAATTCACACAGATGTGTGTGATTTAAAGTTCGTACAAACTATAGGTGGTAAAAAGTATTTCATCACGTTCATAGATGATTGTACAAGGTACTGTTACGTATACTTGTTGAAAAGCAAAGATGAAGCTTTGGAAGTGTTCAAACACTACAAAATCGAAGTTGAAAATCAACTTGGAAAACGAATAAAAATGATTCGTAGTGATAGATGTGGAGAATACGTTGCACTATTTGAAGAATTTTGTGCAGAATTTGGAATCATTCATTAAACTACTGCACCATATTCACCTCAATCAAATGAGATTGCTGAACGTAAAAATTGAACACTAAAGGAAATGATGAATACAATGTTAATAAGTTCGGGCTTACCTCAAAACTTGTGGAGAGAAGCCATACTCTCTGCAAATCATATCCTAAATAAGATACCACACAAAAATAAGGTTGAATCACCTTTCGAGGTATGGAAAGGTCGAAAACCTTCCTACAAATATCTCAAAGTGTGGGGGTGCTTAGCAAAAGTACAAATATCCAAATCTAAACAAGTTAGGATTGGACCAAAGACAATTGATTGTGTCTTTATTGGATATGCAATCAATAATAGTGCATATCGATTCTTGGTTCATAAATCTGAAGTACTTGATGTACATGAAGGTACTATTATTGAATCAAGAAATGCGGTCTTCTTTGAAGATAAATTTCCTTGTAAAGTAAAGGAAGTAAGTTCAATTAGACGAACTTATAATAATTTACATGGAAATGACGATAATCTTCAAATAAATGAAGAACTGAGACATAGTAAAAGGCAACGAATTCTTAAGACATTCGGTCCAGAATTCGTAACCAATTTACTTGAAAATGATCCGAGGACATTTGATGAAGCAATGTCCACTCCAAGCTCCTTTTTGGAAAGAAGTCAGACGTAATCGAAATTGAATCCATCATGAATAACCATACTTAGGAATTGGTTGAACTCCTCCAGAAACAAAGCTTTAGGTCGCAAATGGATATTCAAAAGAAATTGAAATCGATGGATCAATAGATAAATACAAGGCTAGATTAGTAGCCAAATGGTATAGACAAAAGAAGGATTTGATTTCTTTGATACTTATTCACCGGTGACAAGAATCACGTCTATATGTGTCTTGATTGCAATCGCAGCATTGCATAATCTTGAAATACATCAAATGGATGTTAAAACTGCGTTTCTAAACGGTGAATTAGAAGAAGAAATCTATATAGAACAACCTGAAGGGTTTGTTGCACCGGGAAATGAAAAGAAGGTGTGTAAACTTGTAAAATCTCTGTATGGATTAAAACAAGCACTGAAGCAATGGCATGAAAAGTTTGATAAAACTATGTTGTCAAATGGCTTCAAAATCAATGAATGTGACAAGTGTGTCTACATTAAAAACACACCTGACGAATATGTGATCGTATGCCTATACGTTGACGATATGCTAATTATGAGAAATAACTCAAAAGTCATTTCCTCGACTAAGAAAATGTTAACAAAACACTTTGACATAAAGGATATGGGAGTGGCAGATGTAATATTAGGGATTAAAATCTCTAAGACATCCGATGGTTTGTCATTATCTCAATCACATTATGTTGAGACTATACTCAAGAAGTTTAAGACGTATGACGATAAACCAGTTAAGTCACCAGTTGACTTAGGGATACACTTAGCCAAGAATACTGGCGAGCCCATATCTCA
Source organism: Forsythia suspensa (assembly GCA_023638005.1). Taxonomy (NCBI): domain Eukaryota; kingdom Viridiplantae; phylum Streptophyta; class Magnoliopsida; order Lamiales; family Oleaceae; genus Forsythia; species Forsythia suspensa. The sequence continues at coordinate 37,165,737 of CM042666.1, forward strand.
ATTGGAATATTCACATGTCATAGGCAGTTTGATGTACATTACCAACAGCATAAGACCGGATATAGCATACATAGTCAACAAGTTGAGTAGATTCACTAGTAATTCATGTGTTGAACATTGGAAGGCATTAAACCGAGTTCTTAGATACTTAAGACACATGGTTGAATATGGATTACACTACTCAAGATATCTCGCGGTGTTAGAAGGATATACCGATGCAAATTGGATATCCGACATTAAGGATTCAAAATCCACAAGTGGTTATGTATTTACCATTAGAAGTGGAGCCGTGTGCTGGAAATCGTCTAAGCAAACATGTATAGCTCGATCTACAATGAAATCTGAGTTTATTGCTTTAGACAAAGCCAGAGAAGAGGCAGAATGGCTTCGTAATTTTCTTGAAGAAATTCTATGTTGGGAAAAGCCAGTTTCTGCAATTAATATACATTGCGATAATCAGTCGGCAATAACAAGGGTACAAAACAGTATGTATAATGGTAAGTCTCGACATATCCGTCAGAGACACAATACCATTAAACAGTTAATATCGAATGGTATAATCTCTATTAACTATGTGAAGTCAAAAGAGAACTTGGCTGATCCTTTGACGAAAAGACTTGCAAGAGATCAAGTATACCATCTCTTGAGGGGAATGGACCTAAAGCCTATTGAATAGAATTAATATAACGGAAACCCAACCTTGTAGATTGGAGATCCCAAAATCTTGGTTTAATGTGACAACTAAGCTATAAAAGATTCGGAATAAAGCACTTATTCCCATTCCTACTTTTTAAAGTGCTATGTCAAATATGTATAAGGATAAGTATACATACTTTTAATGATTCAAAACCTTGAAGTGGAAAGGTAAGAGATCACCTATATAAGTGTGAAGTGGGGCAGCTTTTACGAGAATTCGAGGCTTAATTCTCTTAGAGCACTTATGAAACCAAGAGTTTTCTAGGGCCAAAATGGATACAACTATGAGAACCGAATTGGTTAGATAAGTTATAGTGTTGGTACAGTTGTTTGGGTTTACACGAACGGCTGAATGGTTCAAAACATCGCGTTTACCAACTAGCCTAGTAAATCCGATTATATTCAACTAAAGAAGGTTCAAAGCCACAAGCTACCTATCTTGATGCTATGACTTGTCGCTTGTATTCCATTTGTTAGAGTCTGCATATCATTGCATTTCATTTGCATCGTGTTTGCGTATCAAAGAATTTCCATTCATGTGGGGGATTGTTGGAAATTGGTTTAAAATTCGAGAAATTGACTAAGTAACTTCGTGTCAACTTGGCCAAAATATACAAACTCGACCCAATCCGTTTAGACAAAATAGTTTGCCACTTCGCCGCTTCGGAGAAACAGGGATCGACTTGATATCGAAACCAATATCGAATGAATGAGAAATTACGGAAAAATGACAATTTGGGTCAAGTTTTGACCATGCGATCGCATGGGTATTTTACCCTACGATCGCAATTGACTGAATTTTTAAACAGAACGCTTTTGGGTCCTTCCATGCGATCGCAGGAAACAAAGCCTTGCGATCGCATGATTAAACTGGATCAAATTCTGTTATCAAATTTGTACCTAGCGATCGCAGCATGGTAAAACCATGCGATCACATAGGTTTGCTCGAACAGATATGTCCTTTTGAAGTGTTGCACGAATTGGTTCTATACCTTTTCGTTTTCAACCGATCTTCAACGTTAAATAGGACCTTGGACGTCCATTTTTAAAAAGAAGTGATACAGAAACATATATGCAATAACAATCCACTCATATTTCATCATTGTTGAACCAAATTCATTGCATTTGTTTCATGATTTTTTAGTGTTTCATTTCATTTTCATCCTTGGAGTACAAAAACCAACTTAGTTCGTTGTGCTTGTGTTTGGAAATGCTACAAACACAAGCGGTAGTCGTTGTATCTTGGGAGTCAATTGCCATATACCGTAGGCACCATTGCGGGGCAAATTTGACTTAAGGACAAAGTATTCAATACTTGTCTCGACTCTCATTTCATCCTTTTTTCGGTGTTCTTGCTTTGGAGTCACTTTTCACAGAAATCCGCCAACACTTGCCTACTGGGTTGGAATATGGAAAAATCCGACCTTGCCCCTCGATAAATCCAGGCTGTGTATCAACTAATTCCAAGTCATTGTCTTTTGCATTTCCGTGGAGCATACCAGGGAATTCTTCAAATAATGCAATTCAGAAATTGAAAGATGCAATTCTTAGAACACAGATAAATGTCAAGATTCAGCTTGTTGAAGATACACCAAATGGCCAATATCTGCAAGCTGAGGTCGACGGAGGATTTGGTCGAGACGTTCTTGAATTTTTGGTGGATGGAGATGTAGTTACATATAGAGCTATGGCAACCAAAGTAACGTACGTATACCCCTTTACGACGGCCTTAGGGGACTCGAAAGGTCAAGAAGAAAGAACGATTAAAATCTTGAACGAGTTAGGATGGTGTGCTCCAAGTTTTGATTCCATGGATTAGATTGTAAGAATATGTACACTGATCTTACTGTCATATCTTATATCAAATCGAGGATTTTAAGTTCCAAAATAGAAAAAGAAAGAAACGATGTCCCTAGCCCTTAACGATTTGGCTCAAAGATTCAAATTACCTACCTCGCTCGAAACTTCTATTAGCTTCGAGATGATTGCATAACGAGGAGGGTTCAGTCTTTTCGAGATTGGCTTCAATTCTTTGATGATTCCCTGTGAATCAAAAGAACTTTCAAAATCTTATTTTAAATGTACTTGTGGAGAAATCTAAACATCTCTTTAAAATGGACCACGTGCTTCACCACCCTTGTGCTGTTAACTAGTATGGGGTTCTCTAACCAACTTAAATATTATGCATACAACTCTTCATTAAGATGGAGTCATGTCAAGTCAATGAATTTTTAACCGCGTATGTTCCGAATTTGCGGTAATTAGATAGGACCTTTTGTCGAATTGAGCTGGTTTGCATATGTAATGACTTGGCTTTTCTACCTGATCTTAAATGACTTGTTGCCGAGCTTGGGACCTTCTCACATCATGAGTTGAGGCCTCGAAACAATAGTGCTTTAGGGTCTGCTTGAGTTTTTTTTCCTGCCAGTTTGACCCGTTTTAGATAGCACTATTTATGAAGGGTTAGAAAAATCTGTGCTTGTTAGTTTTTTTCAAGGTTCTAAAATAATGCGCGGCGAGGCGGCAAGGTCGCGCATTGAGCCTAGGCGCGTCTAAGCGTGGTAATGCATGACCAATGCGCAAAAATGAGCAATGCGAGGCGAGGCGGCAACGCCAAGCATCAAGCCTAGGCGTGCCTAGGCGCACGTATATGCGAGCATTTTAGAACATTGGTTTTTTTAGAGGCACCAATTTTGGATAGTTTAAAAACCACTAAAAAAATGGTGTAGTATAATTTAAAATGTATTTTCAACCCCCAAATAATTAGTATTTTACCATTTTTCAAATTACCTTCCAATTTTATCTTCTAAAATAAGTATTTCTAAATCTATCCTAAACTTAAAATATATATTTCATTCTGTCTCCTCTCTCTACACGCATATTTTACCTATTCTTTCCAAGCAATAATTTTTTATGTACTTTTAGACTATTTTTAAAATTTTTTCAGTAGAATATATATTTATATTTTAATTTTTATATACTTCATATTATTTACACATATATACCTTCTTTGATATAAGATTATATATGTAATTTTATTTTTTTAAAAAAAATTCATTAGATAATAAATTCTCCAGCATGAATTCGACATTTTTAAAACCAGCTACTAAAACCACTCAACACTGAACTCTTCATAAACGCCTAAAACCGGTACTTAAAAAAAATAATCATAACCAGTGCTTTAAAACTCCCAAGCACTCTAAACACATTTAATAATGCTGAAATTATTTTTCAAGCACTTACAATATATGTTTTTGGTAAATGTGTGATTAAAAAGTAGATGGTAAGTTGCGAGTCTTATTAAATGTATGTACAAAAAATATATTTAACCAATTTGACAAGCTGAAATTATAATTTAAGCATGTCCAAACATGTGCTAAGACACATTGTAGCAACACAAACTTACCACCACCACCTTGGTATGACCTTATGGTATGTTCACGACATTTTCGCAAGGAAATACTTCCTAGTTCATACAGACATTTATAATCAGAATCTCGCAGTTCTGGTCTAATTGAAGAGCAAATGTGAAATTATTTCTTCAAAATCAAACTATAGCCACAGAAAATTGCATCTTTATGATACAAATATAGCCCCTAATATATTTGATATCACACAGCAAACAATTGTACAATTGTCCAAAATATACAATAGCAAGCCAGTTTTCTATCTCCCTGCAACTTGTAATAACAAATGAGCATATGATGATATTTCAAACTGAGTGAATAAATTTTTGTATGAAAGGATTGACACTGCCACAAGTGATTCATAGCACGAAAACTGGAACATGGTTAGATGAACCTGCAAAACATGCGAAATGGTAATGCTAAGATATTCAGACATGGCAAACGATAACAAAGATGTAGCCTCTATTGCAATTCAACAACCCATGCAAACCAACTGTAAGTTAGATAGCAATTCGCTCAAACACAGCAGAGAGAATTGATAATCAATAAAACTGTACAATCAATTGAAAGAAGCAAAATAAATTGTAAACAGACAAAATGACAAATCATAAAGAACTCGCCTTGTGATTGAAATCCAAAACACCACACTCAGCAAGGGCGAATCATCCCAAGAGAGCCCATCAAGTACAATCAATTTCTTACCCAGCTTAATATGAGATGTAAGTGCAGACTGCTCACATTTGAAAGTCTTGCCATGTCCTGACAGTTTCAAGCCTAGACTCACAATTGTGTTTTCCTACTACTATATTACATTCTAATCCCAGAGGATAGCTGAACACATTAAATACAGTCATAACCCTACTTGAGAATCTGTTATTTCTTTGTCCTGAACAAAACTAGTTATTACTCCTTTGTCTTGCAAAGGATGTCTTGTTCGACTTTTCAGAGTCACACACGAACTCAGTCAAAACTCTAATTGATTTACTTAACGTTATAACTAAAACTTAAAAAACAAAGTCATAAAATAAAGTTGATGAATTAATAAATCACATTGAACATACTATCATCTAGATACTTATACTTATGAATAAAAATTTGATACAAATTAGCTCTTTGCCCATATGTCAATTTGACTTTGGAAGTCAAACAAGATGTGCTTTGTGCAATAGACAGAGTCAATATGCAGCCTATGTTGTGACAAGTCAATTGTTCATGTGCTTGTCTTGCTCTTCATAGTTAAAACATCTCTTAATCTTGAAACTGCAATATAATTCTTTTTATGTTGTCAATCAGTTGAATGGATTAAAAAAAAAAAGGCCTATGGGGGCCAGTTATCAATGTGATAACATGAATGCATTCTCAGAAGTGAAATAATTCTCCATAATGTACGAATTCCACCGTCAGTGCTAACCCAAAAGAAACAAAACATGTAAAATTTTATTGACACAACTTATTGCCGTCTGGCAATAAAGATAACCATTGAATCACCAAATCCTCCAAAATAGAAGTTGTTGGAGATGGTTCAACTCACTTTCACAACAGTCAACTGCATAGAAGCACTTTAATTCCCGTCTCCAAGACATTTAAAGATAAGATGTAAGTACAATATAAAAATGCTCAGAATAAAAAATGCACACCTTTAAGATAACATGTAGATTTTCAAAATATATGCAATGATGGATTGAATAAAAACTGTGGTCATAAATTCACAATTACCGACATCGTTATACAGTCAATGAAGCTAAATACTGGAATGCGGTTAATAAAATAACTGCCATGAAAAAGTATGCCATGACGGTTTATTTGTATCCGTCATGGTATACCAGACATCTACTTTACCCAGATGTTTTGAGATAGCCATCATGGAAATGTTGCACTCTTTATCATTTGGACCAGCCAAAAACAAGAAACAATAATTTCCATGGAGGTGAAGTAAAAGGAAGTAATCGTCCTTACAAAACTTATAATCTTGTGTAAAAAAAATTACTTAAAATTAACTTCAATCTCTGAATACGACAAAAAATCAAATAAAATAAGCAATGAAAACATCTTTTGCAATTTCACCTACATTAAATGAAATGACGTCTAATTAGGCAAGTTTGATGAGGTGGACTACTTAGTACTAGATGATATTAATGAAGAAAAAGGAGCTGAAATCTCGTCTATTGTACTATTCAGCCAATCCATCCAGTAATGTGTACCAAACATTTCATGATAGTCTACCGTCATGGTATGCTTAAAATAGTTTTATCTTAATATAATGATGATATTGAGATACCATGATAATTAGGAATTACACCAATACTTATAATTTGTAACCAGCATTGTATGTGTGCTTACAATGATAGGTATCATAAAAACCATTATATTTACGTAAATTGACAGTTTAAGCATATTTGCATAATTGAAGGACAGTTCATATTTAACTGTCTTAATAGAGCAATCATTGAATGCTATATTTCAAGGTACTTTGTTAACCATAATTGTAATTGACTTGAAAGAGCCATAATTAAAACTTTCCATAACAACAGTTTATGACAGTTTTTAGCTGTCATTATAGATCTCAGGTGATGGTGCTTGGTCGCCAAGAATCCCTTTTTAACTATCAAAACTAATAGCCAAGAATCCTTGTTGATCAAATCATGCAGTTTAAGAAAAGTACTTCAAAAGAAAAGGACCGTGTTTATAAAGAGATCATTTTCACCGTTTGCCTAGATAAAATTGAAGTCCTTCAATTTAGGACAAGAATAATTTCCTACTCATACTTGACTAAAAACCAAGAGCTCCAAAACCCAACATTGTATAGAGAGGCATAAACTTTGTTTTTTATGCAGTGGGTACATGGGGATTTCATTATTCTCCACACTTTAAATTCCAGGGCAATAAGCCTTAGCATGCTAATATTTCAAAAGAAAGTCACAAAATATTCCTAGCGAAAATGGAACAATAAAATCTACAGACATTCCGGGTGACAATCAAGAGGCCAACTAGACTAAAAAACGTACGTTGCTTGCCAAACGAAAATGCTTTACTTTGTAACATAATCTAAGACTCTTAACGTAGTCGCAATGTAAGTTGAGAATGCAGAGTCCAAAATGAGTGAAAACCAATTCACCTTCAAGTTGGATAGCCAAGCATTCCAAGTTAATCTAATCATGAATTCTCAACTGGTTCATCTGAATCTGAATCCGAATCACTTGCATTATAACCTGCAAGACCTAAACAGTTCATATGTAGAAAAATACCAGGCGACTGCACGCACAAACACACAATAGAAGAAGATCACCTGGGCGTTTATTACTGACTTTCCAAACTGAAGATCTCACTCTTGAAGCTTTTGTTATCCAAATTTTTCCCTACAATCTCAATGTGCGTAAATATAAAAAAAGAAAAAACTAGAACACCGAAAAAAAGGAAAAATTCGTACAACCAACAAGGAAAAAGAAAAAACTCGTTCCGCACACAGCCCACAAAATAACCCAGAACCAGAATGAAAAAATTAAAAATAGAAATTAAATAAAATAAAAGATAGAGAAACTATTGTTGAAAAGAAAAGGAAAAAAAGGATAGAATAGAGAAAAGTAAAGAAACCTTTTGGGCATCTCTGGGGACGCCATAGCCACTGTAATACATCTGGCCGACGAGCACCTGCATGTTGATATCCCCAGCCTTGGCCTCCTTGAGGGTATCAGCGAACCACCGCTTTATGCAGTCTGAAACCACCTCCGACAGCGGCAACCCCCGCTGTTTCTCGGCCTCTCCGCCACTACTATCTTCCTCCTCCTCCATCATCGGCCTCTTCCTCTTTTTCTCGCTGTTTTCGTTCTTCGATTCGCGCCGACCTTTCACGAGGCGTGGAGATTTTCCCATATGAATAAAGAAAAATAGCTAATTGTCACATATATACATGTGGAATTATGTTTAAATTGGAGTTTGGGAGGGTTTTTGAAACAGGAATTGCAGTTTTGCCTAAAAAACGACGTCGTCTAGTCACCATATTGGTGGGGGGAATCCAAATAATAAGATTTTGGGCCGTATTATGTGGGCTCAACTTTCAGAAATTACATTAGACAAATAAACAAGTATATAGATAATTAATTCATTATTGGTGAAATTTCAGTCGAGGTCCCTTAACCTTTTCAAAACGTTCAAATAAATCCAAATTTGTAAACATATGTGACAAAGGACATTTGGACGGCTATCGTCTAAAATTCGTTAGTAGCGTATGTGAAATGCACTTGTCCAAATTTTAGAATGGCAAGAAATTATATCCATATTTTTCTACTTAAAAGAATTAAAAACAGATTAATAAAAATATAAAAGAATCCCTAACCCAAATGCAATTATGTTGCCCCTCCCTAATCTGTCATGAGCAAGCACAGTGAGCAAGTACAGTTATTCGCAGAAGAAGAGCTGAGGAAGAAGAACAACAATGCCAACCAATTTAACGGAAATTTGAAATGAATTAAATGATGCGATACGGTGCCGTTTTCATTAAAGGATGCGGCGTTGTTTCAGTCCCTGAAGCTGCAGATGAATTCCTTCACGTTTTTATAAGTTGCTTTTTCTTATTTAATGTTTTTAATCAATATATATACATTCGACGGGAAGGAGAGAGAGAGCAGACTGTTAGTTGTGGTTTTGCAAATTCTGTTTCTTCATTTCCCATTCACGTTTTGCTTTCTCTTATTTTCTCTTATCCCATTTCTGTTCTTATTGAAATTAATGAATTGGGTTTTGATTTTGGATTCTTGAAGTTGAATTTATATTGAAGTTGTGGTATTCAGTTCTGGTTGAGCTCCATTTCTGTTATTGAGCTTCAATCATAACATTTGGTATCGAGAGAGACGATTACGTGAACGAGCAAATGGAAACCGTGCAAAGAACAAACGAGGACCAATGGAAGAGATTGGACAAAGACGCTGGTGATTTAGGAGTCTAACACACCCTTTGTTCGCAAAGTGGAATCCTTAGAAAAGTCACTAAGGACCTTCAGCAGGTAAGCAAGAGAAAATTGATAATTATATGCATGAGATGAATGATAAATCTGATTCCATTGTAGCTATGCTAGCTAAATTAAGTGTCTCGAAAGACAAACAAGTGGAAGAGATCAATATTGGGACCAGCTGTGAAGGAGGAAGTATAGCAGGGAGGAATGATGGTGGAGAAGGAAGAATGAACCGAGGTGGATATGATATGAGGATGAATACCAAATTTCCCAAGATAGATTTTCCACACTTCGAAGGGGAGAACCCAAGAGAATGGGTGAGAAAAGCCAACAAATACTTTCAGATCCACCAAATACCTGGAGACATGAAAATAGAAATTGCTGAAATGTATCTTAAAGGAAGGGCTGACATTTGGTTTCATGGATTTTTGGCTAGTAATCCTAGAGCTGATTGGAGTGTGATGGCTACTGAAATCTGCAGGAGGTTTGCAGAAAACACAGGAGAAGAAGTAGTAGAGACCTTTAGTAAAATTAGACAGTATGGAGGGGTGATGGAGTACTTGGAGAGGTTTGAAGAGCTGAAATCCCAAGCCATGGTAGCATTACCCAACCTACCTGAATCATACTATATCAGTATTTTTACTAGTGGACTGAAAGGGGAAATCAAGTCCATGGTGAAAATGATCAAACCAGCCTCCCTAACCCAAGCCTTCGAAATTGCCCTCTTACAAGAATCAACCATTATGGCCATAAATAAAACCACAAAGAACCTAAAGCCTTTCATTCCCACAAAAACTCCCTACAGCAAGCCTAGTGAAACCCCTACTCAGCCATACACATCACCCTCTTTGGTCACAAAGAATCCAAACTCCACTTATAAAACCATCACACCTACTGATATTCAAACCAAAAGAAAATCATTATGCTTTAAATGTGATGAAAAGTACACATTTGGGCATGTTTGTAAAAAAATGAATGATAAATTTCATAGTTGTGGAAGATGAAAGGGAAGAAGGCCCTCTAGAGGAAGAAATGGAGTCAGAAGAAAATGTAGAGAACAAGGAAGAAGATGAGGTGATGCAGATTTCTGTGAGTGCCTTAGTGGGAAATATGAGGCACAAGACTATTAGGATCCCTGGTAAGATCAAAGGAAAAGGAGTGTCCATACTCATTGACAGTGGAAGTACTCATAGCTTTATAGATGAGAAACTGGTGCAATTGCTGAAATGTGCAACTGATTCTTCTAAAGTCATGCAGTATCTCAGAGTAAATGGGCGTAAACTTGAAAGTAAAGCCCTATGCAAGCCCTTAGTATGGCGGATGATGCAAGATTTGGAGTTCCAATTCAAGCTAAGGTCATTGAAACTAGGGGGCAGTGATATGGTGTTGGGGGTAGATTGGCTTAGCCAATTTGGTCCTATTACATTTGACTTTGATCAGAGTTCCATTAGTTTCAAGAATGGAGATGAGACAAGAGAACCGACTAGTAAAGAAATGTGTGCGCGTAATAGAATGGATTGAAGGAAAACAAATGGATAAATGGTCGGTTCAAGAGGGAGTATGGATTGATGGGACAATTTTGGGCAATTCTTTGAGGACAAGGAAATCGAGATACCCTAGTCCAATTCAAGACATAGTCATTGAGTTTGATGATGTATTTTCAGATCCTGTAGGATTGCCACCCCCTAGGTCTCATGACCATCATATACCACTCAAAGAGAGAGCACAACCTTTTAAAATGAGACCCTACAGATGTCCCTTTATGCAGAAGACTGAAATAGAGAAGATGGTGAAAGAAATGATAGAAGGGAGAATTATACAGACTAGCAACAGCCCATTTGCATCTCATGTTCTTCTAGTAAAAAAGAAAGATGGATCTTGGAGGTTTTGTGTTGACTATAGACAGCTGAATAACCTTACAGTTAAGGATAAATACCCTATGCCTCTAATAGATGAGCTAATTGATGAATTACATGGGGCTAGGTACTACACCAAAATTGATCTGAGGTCTGGTTATCATCAGATTAGGGTCAAGTCTGAGGACATTTACAAAACTGCTTTTAAGACTCATCAAGGGTTGTATGAGTTTAAGGTGATGCCCTTTGGATTGACTAATGCACATGCTACATTCCAAAGTTTAATGAATGATGTGTTCAAGGAATTCCTGAGAGATTTTATTCTGGTATTCTTTGATGACATTTTAGTTTACAACAAGAGTTTGGAGAGCCATTGTGAACATCTGAAGGTGGTATTGGGATTGCTGAGGAGCACCAATCAGAGTATGCTAAACGCAAAGAAATGTTCATTTGGACGTACACAAGTTGAATACCTTGGCCACATAATATCCAGAATCGGAGTAGCAGCGAGACCCAAGAAAATTGAAGCTATGCGTAATGGAATTCTCCTACTAATCTCAAACAATTGAGGGGATTTCTGGGCTTAACTGGATACTATAGGAAGTTTGTCAAAGGTTATGGCACTTTAGCAAGACCCCTTACTGAGTTGCTAAAGAAAATTAAGTTCAATAGGGATGAAACAGCAGAATCTGCTTTCAAAATTCTGAAGGTAGCTATGAGTTCAACTCCAGTCTTAGCCTTATCTAATTTTGAGAAAACATTTGTAGTTGAAACAGATGCTTGTTATGGTGGAATTGTGGCAGTCTTGATGCAGGACAGGAGACCACTAGCATATATCAGTAAGGCAATTGGGGTTACCAAGCTAGGAATGTCTATTTATGAGAAGGAATTACTAGCATTGGTTACTTTGCCATAACCAAATGGAGGCATTATTTGAGGACATCACTTCATTGTGAAGACTGATCATCAATCTCTAAAATATCTACTTGAGCAGAGGATTACCACACCATTGCAGCAGAAGTGGTTAACCAAACTTTTAGGACTGGATTATGAAATCCAAAGATAAAAGGGGGTTGAGAATCAGAACTGCAATGATGCCTTATCCAGAGAATGAGAAAGTGAAGGAGAGACAAATGCTATATCACAAGTTAGACCAGCCTGGATACAAGAGATTATAAACAGCTATGACAGTGAGGAATGGCCAAAAGAGGAGATACAAGCAACCTTGTTGGATCCAGATGCAGAGGGAGAGTATCAATATAAGAATGGTCTGTTAAAATATAGGAACAAATTATGTGTGGGAAAAGGAAATGACATCAGACAGAAGTTGATTAACAACATCCATGCTTCACAAGAGGGTGGACATTCTGGAGTACAAGCAAGTATATTTAGGGCCAAACAACATTTCTACTCTGCCAGGAATGACTCAAGAGATTAAAAGGGAGGTGCTACAGTGTGAAGTATGTCAAAGATGCAAAGATGAGCATGTACAGTATCCAGGTTTACTCCAACCTTTACCTGCACCCCAGCATGCTTGGAGTCATATCTCCATGGATTTCATTGAAGGGCTGCCTAAATCTAAGGGGAAAGATGTGATTTTAGTGGTGGTGGATAGATTCACTAAATTTGGTCACTTTATAGCATTAACTCATCCCTACACAGCCAAGAAGATAGCCCTGCTATTCCTTGATAACATATACAAATTGCATGGGATGCCTCAGAGTTTGGTGACAGATAGGGACAAGATATTTACAAGTGTATTTTGGCAAGAATTATTTAAACTTCTGGGAACCCAACTTCATTTCAGTACTGCATACCACCCACAGATTGATGGGCAGACAGAAAGGTTGAATCAATGTCTTGAGATGTATTTGAGGTGTATGACCCACTACAGACCCCAGACTTGGGCCAAGTGGTTATCCTTAACTGAGTGGTGGTACAATTCTACTCATCATACAGCTATTAAACAGACACCATTTGAAGCATTGTATGGAATTCCTCCTCTTAGACTGGCATTGGGACCTTATCAACAAACTAATGTGGCTGCAGTAGAGGATTTGTTGAAGGAGAGATATAAAATGAATGAACAGTTGAATGAGAATTTAGCTCTAGCAAGAGCTAGGATGAAAACGTATGCTGACCAGAAAAGAACCGAGAGGGAATTCCAAGAAGGAGATTGGGTATACTTGAAATTACACCCATATCAACAGAATTCAGTTGCTCAGAGGGTTAATCAGAAATTAAGCCCAAGATATTATGGTCCATATCAGGTAGAGAAAAGAATTGATGCAGTGGCTTACAAACTCAGTTTTCCATTGGGAACAAAGATTCATCCTACCTTCCATGTTTCATTACTAAAAAACAAGTTAGGGGATAAAGCAGTGGTAGTTGCTACACTACCTACTGAATTAACAGATGAGGAAGTGAAACAACCAGAGGAAATATTACAAACAAAAATTTTTCAGAAAGGGAACCATGCTGGTACACATTGGCTGACTAAATGGAAGGGACATCCACCTGAAGATGCTACTTGGGTTGACTCTGAAGAAATTTTGAAGACCTATCAGGATTTTAAACCTTGGGGACAAGGTTTGTTTAAAAGCGGAGGTTTGTCATGAGCAAGCACACGAGTGAGCAAGTACAAATGATTCGCGAAGAAGAGCCGAGGAAGAAGAACAACAATGCCAACCAATTTAACGGAAATTTGAAATGAATTAAATGATGCAATACGGTGCCGCTTTTCATTAAAGGATGTGGCGTCGTTTAGGTCCTCAAGTCTGCAGATGAATTCCTTCACGTTTTTATAAGTTGCTTTTTCTTATTTAACGTTTTTAATCAATATATATACATTCGACGGGAAGGAGAGAGAGCGGTATCGTTAGTTGTGGTTCGCAAAAATTCATTTCTTCATTCCCCATTCACGTTTTGCTTTCTCTTATCTTCTCTTATCCCATTTCTGTTCTTATTGAAATTAATGAATTGGGTTTTGATTTCGAATTCTTGAAGTTGAATTTATATTGAAGTTGTGGTATTTAGTTCTGGTTGAGCTCCATTTCTGTTATTGAGCTTCAATCATAACACAATCTTCTACTGCAAAAATGAAAAGACAACCTGGTTTTCACTTTCTTCCCCATCCTCGATGATTTGGATTGTCAGGAGGGTGAATTGCCTCACCGTTAATGGTGGGGTGGTGGTTGTGGCGGATTTAAATAAAAAATTTAGTGGACAAAAATTGAGTAGCAAATTTTTTTAAAAATAATATAATATTAAAGAAAATATGTCGATACATTACTACAATCGTTCCCTACACATTTTTTCATACTTTGAAAACGTTGTATAATTATATTATTAAATTCAACCATTGATCTCCCATTTGATTGCACAACCGAATTTTCACAAGATTCATTGCACAAAATACCCTTTCCACCATACCAGTAACAACTGTAAGGATTAATGTAAATGTCAAAAGCCTATAAAGTAATAAATAAACTTCAATTTTTTTTTTTTGTGACAACCAACTTCTGTGCAAGATCACTAAGATTCTGTAATCCTCTAAAATTGGGCTCAGTGCGCATAACAATAATATATGTTTGAAGTTGTTCCTAAAGTGCCAAAATATCTGTTAATAAAAAATCTTCGGTATAATACTCACCAAGAAAATAAGACGGCAATACAACAACAATCATCCAATAATTTCATTCACATATAAATTATTATCCATAACAATTAAACAAATATACAAATTCTGAAAAAATTCTTAAACCAGGCAAGAAAAAAAAATCAAAAAATCAAAACTAAAATATACAAAATCAATATAAGCATTAAAATTTACGTAAATGCTAAACCATCAAATCAAGAACTAGGCAAGAAATGACGCACTTCCAACGTGAGGCAATACTAAACCATCAAATTCAAATATTAATTCCAGTAGAAAATAAGAGCATTAAATTTATTAAAATTTAAAATGATGACCAGTTGGTATTGTTGGTTATCACATGATTCTTGTCAATATTCATTTATTTATGCCACCCAAAAACTATTTCATATTTACAATAAAATCTTGTCATCTTCATGACTTCTTCTGGATCGTCTCCTCCATCCTTATGCTATAATCGACTATTTCTTAGCCAGTTAGTCTAAATCTCGGAGGTGGCGAGAAAGAAATTACCAAGGTCTGGGTTGGTCTCCCTTTTCAGCTAAACACCGTTTCTTTTGAAAGATTGACCACAAAGAGAGCAAGCTAAACCCTCATCTCCTAATCTCTCTGCAAGCTGGCCACCTGGGTTAATAGATCTAAGGCTGATTTTGGCTTATTGTACCTTTAATTTGATGAAATAAAGTGAAAATTACAATTGGATTAGTGTGTAGTTGTTAGCAGAGAAAACAATTGAATAGATAATATCAATTGGGTTTGGGACTTGGGGTGAGCAGCTGATATGAATTAAAACTTAAGGCTTGAATGAATTTGGGCGAAAACCTAAATTAAAACAATTTGGGCTGGAAATTTGGCTAATTTATATTTTTAGATTTTGATTTAGGCCATTTTGAAGTGGGGTTTGGGCCATTTTCAAAATCTTTGTAAGGTCTATTGAGCCCATTGTCCCTTTATGGCTCTACCATGGTGGGTGACCCCATTGGTTGGGAGTTGGGAAAGCAAGGAATTATATTTTTAAGAATTTTTATTTTATTTTATTTTTTTCCATTTTCTGAATTATCTAACAAAAATTATGAAATCACTCATTTGCCCTTTGAAAAATTAGCACATGTCAATTTAACTGAATTTTGGATAAATAACCGTCCAAAGGTCCTTAAGTCATATTTTCTCAAAGGTTTGGGACAGTGCTGTGAAAATTCAAAGGTCCAGGACCAATTTTCAGTTTCTGAAAATCTTAAGAACTCCTGTTGCAATTTATCTCATGTTAGTAGACTATGTCTTGATTTGAAACTTTGATTCGTCTTCTCTTGTTAGACATTAATGGATATTAACAAATTACTCATTTACCATTTTAATGTGATAGTAAAAAACTTAATTTCATTACAAATTATTGTGTTCGATGCCACATCTCTTGCTCCATTAGTTTTCAGTTTTCCATTGCCATTCTAATCCATAGTGGCCAGGGTAGGAGAAATTGTGTGCCCATATGGTATTTAAACAATTCTAAATCCTAGCAAACATTTGTCAATTGTAATTTTCATAGACTTGACACTAGCTGTCCTTTTTTATACTTCTTATTCCCTCATAGTAATTGAATGGCATTCAGACAATAAAGCTTCCCAAATGAACACTGCTAGTTATTTTGAACACCAACTCCCAAATAATATCTGGATTCTGAGCATGTTTGGGTCAGTCATGAAATAAAAGAGTTATATTATATTACAAGTGTTTGATGTTGAAAATTTATCAATTAATGTTATGTTAGAATCGAGTGTGACAAACTGGATTGTCTTGGTGTAAACAAATTTTCTTGTTCTTTCTCTTCATCTGCGCTGCGAGGGATCCAACTCCTAAAGTCAATGGGAAGAGTCATTCATCGTCTCGAGTTTTGAATATGAAGAGTCATTTGATCACATGGTTAATTAAGAGAACTCGTTATTCCAACTTAGAAAAATTAATTACTCGGCAACTCTTGAGACTTGTTTTTTTGGACCTATTTAATGGCGAACGTGAATACAAAAACCTGCCCTCTTTACAAGTCTGAAATGATTCGCTCAAGAAGGAAATCATACAACATGTAGAAGGAGAAAAATAACTCAAGAAACTCTCTCAAACCCTAATTCGAAAGAGAATGAGAAGAAAAGACCAAGGGAGAGAACCCTAATTCTGTTTTGAAAAATGTTCAGCTGCCTCAAAAAAGGGACCCAAATTCTCAAAATTACACCATGTGGTATCATCCAGTTGAATGCTAACTAAAGAAATCACAATTGGTATATAGGGTGCATGTGGCAGACTGGATGCCAAAATTCGTGATGTATATGCTTGAAGTTCAAATTTTGGCTATGGGTTATGGGTTATGGTTCAAATTTGTTTTTCATTTTATAATTTGATGATATGGCATTTATAATAATAATAATATTAAGAAGAAGAAGAAGAAGAAGAGGATTCGTGATGTACAAACATATCTACAGTTTTCTCTTTTATCTTGTAAAAAATTGAAGTTATATTTCAGTACTAATCAACTTATTGAATCCTTTGATTCCCAATTAGTTGGAATTGTTATAGATATGTTCTGTACATCATTAATTGACACCAATGTCAAATTGCGCGTGCCGTATTTTTCAAGCATGATTCCAGCAAATCTCTTGCCTTTCGTGTTCGTAGAAGACGGGTCCAAGTCGACGATAGCCTTTCTATGAAATGCCTTTGTTAACATAATTAGAGATATTTTTAGTCTAAATCTATCGATAGCCTTTCATTATTAATAGACAAAAAAAATTGGAGAGGAAAGGACTCAAGGATGGTTGAAGGCGCCAAGGACGACAAGCCTTTTCTAGGATAAACCAATCAGTGAATTAAGTAGTATGGTTGAAGCCAATAGGTGCAATTTTCATTTGGCCGAGTCCCAAGTTTGGGAGAGGCGAATAGGCCGAGTCCCAAGTTTGGGAGAGGCGGCGGCCGAGTCCCGTGGGGACGGAGCCGAGTCCCAAGTTTGGGAGAGGCGGGCGGCCGAGTCCCAAGTTTGGGAGAGGCGAGTAAGGCCGAGTCCGAGTCCCAAGTTAGGGAGAGGCGGTCTGCCGAGTCCCAAGTTCGGGAGAGGGCGGGCGGGCCGAGTCCCAAGTTTGGGAGAGGAGAATAGGCCGAGTCCCAAGTTTGGGAGAGGCGAATAGTCCGAGTCCCAAGTTTGGGAGAGGCGGCCGAAGTTTGGGCCGAGTCCCCAAGTTTGGGAGAGGCGGGCGGCCGAGTCCCGTGAAGAGGAAGAGGCATCCGCAAGGCAATTAATGGCTCAACCTACGGGTTATGGATTGATTGGGTAGCTCGACGCATGTCCTTTTGGGTATGGTGAAAAAGACGGCCGCAGGTAATGATGGCGTTAAATTATGGGGGCTTTGGTGGTACCGAGAAATGACGCGCGCGTGTTTAGCACGACCGCCTCGTAGGCGTTCATTCAAATAGTTGATTGTGCCTTTTCGGATTCGAGGGCTGAGATGGCCTGATGGCAGCAGACGGTGCAGATGGATCTCTGGTTGATCTAACGGTGTGGAATCATCCATATTTGCCTATAAGTAGGCGTGAAGGGTTATATGTGTTCATTTCACTATTTTGAGTGTGTTGCATTGTGTTTGAAAACTTCAAAGTAGAGAATTGCAAAGTGTTATTTGCTTGCTTGTTCCCATCTCCGCTTCCGGCGAAGATTTAGGTTTAGGTAAACCCTTCACCTAGAGTCCCTTTATTTACTTCAATTTCTTTTAATTTTAACAATGTCTCATGCGAACTTTGGTGAAAATGAGACTTTTGGTCGTGTTGAGAACGAGGGGTCCCACCCGTCTCACCCGAACCGGCCGAGGTACCTCTGCCTGAGGGGTGTGTGGATCAACAGTGAGGTGATGAATGTATCCTCACCGCTCAGGGTGGTGGAGGGAACAGACTGTTTCGTGGCCGACCCACTTAGGTGGACCGCGATGGATGTCCCTTCGATCATGGTGGAAGGGGACCTGGTGTCGTTGAGGGAGCAGTACCGGGTACCTGGAGATATTGAACTTATACTCCCGGAGGCGAACGAGCGAGCCTGTGTACCGAGGAGGGGCTGCACTGCCTTGCACCTCAATGCTTTCGTGGGGGGCTTGAGACTGCCCCTGCATCCCTTCTTCCGACGGATTCTACGGGCTTACGGCCTGGCTCCGACTCAGGTGGCTCCGAACGGATGGAGTCAGATGGCGGGGAGCATGTACACGTGGTTCGCATTCCTTGGGGTTGGAGATGCCTCGCATTTATTCAACCCTATATCGCCCCTTTAAACTACCGGGAAGAAGGACAAAGAGGAGGAGGTTGGTTTGGTACTACTTCGCCCATGGGGAGCACATAAGCCCTTGTGACGGACTGCCCCTCCTCCATAAAACAGTGGGAAAGAGTCCCAGTTACGGGTGACGGGTAATCGCGAGAGGTAACAGACGACCCAGAACCGGATTTGGATGTATCCAGTTTTTACGGAATAGCCAGTGAGTGGTGGATGTGGACGTGATTGATTCCGAAGTGGTTTAAGATAAAATCTAATGTTTTTTGGTTTATTTTTCAGGGTTGCTGCCCAGTTGTGAGTTGTCCGAGGACTTGGTGGACGTGCTTCGGTCCATTTACCGTCGCCTCCGCCGAATAGGAGATACGGTTTTCTTTTAAACCGCAACGGTGTTTGAGTGAATTGGGTTTAATGGCCTCGAAAGGTAATGTTCGATATTCGTGCTTGGTTCGAGCCTTGTTTAGGATCGAGGTGAAACTAAAACCCTTTGTCTGCGTGCAATGATATAGATAAAGCGCAAGCGCCCGAGGCCAACCTCCTCGCCCTTTGGCGAGGCAACAACCGAGGGCCTTGACCACCGGATCTAAAGAGGAGGCTCGGCAGAAAGAAGGTCATCGAGGACCCGGAGCCGGAGGGAAGTAGGGCTGACACCGAGGCCTCGAAGGTTGTTGAGGTCGATGACGTGAGCGTCCCGGAGGGCGAGCGAGCCTTTACCGAGGAAGAGGAAATCTAAAGCGCCTTCGTCTCGAACCTTCACAGCCAAGAAGAAGGCCATGGAGGCCGATGAAGATGTGATTTGCCTCGCCTGACGGGTCGGGCCAGACCGCCGTAAACACCGCGGGGAGGTGGTTCTAGAGGGGCCCCAAGTCCCGGGATGTGGGAGGCACCGGTGGGGACCTTATGACTCCTTAAGAAGCTACGGGAGTTGATCGGAGTCTTGAGCCGTGATTCTCGACAACGACCTTACGCCTCGCCTTTATATCCTCGATGGGCGCCCAGCCGTGAAGAAATACTTCACCCCTAAATGGGAAGAGTTTTCTTCTCATGGGGAGTTGGAGGATGTTCTCGAGGCGAGCTCGGCTTCCGGCGATCCGGGCCGGCAATGCGATGAAAGTCCCGGGAGAGTTCCTGACGCGCATGCAGGAGCAATCTGAACTTAGCGCTCAAGCCTCCAAGCATGAAAAAGAGCATAGCAGCTCTCGAAGGTCTGCAGGCAGTACCGGGGCGGTGCTCGCATTGCTTATGAGCGCGCTGGAGGCCGATCTCATGGAGTCGATTCTAATGTTTTGAATTTGATGAAGCGCTGGACAACGCCAACGCCGCTCGTAAGGATGACCGCCGGTGGCTCTGAGGCTGCCAACAAGGAGAAGAAAAGACTCTTGGACGAGGCCAGTCCCACGATGAGGAGCTCAAAATTTGAAGGGGATTTGGAGTCTTCTAAGTCGATTTCACCGTTTTGGCCGAGAAGGGTGAGTTGGAGGCCAAACTGAGGGCGCGGAGGCTGATTTTGTGGCCAATTTTCATAAGACCGGTGCTTACACTAATTTCTCCGACTATTTTGTTAAGATTGGTCATCGTGAAGTACTCGCCTCTCTCCGAACCGAGTACCACGATTTAGATATAGGATCTCTTGTAAATAAGTTTCCCCGCTCGATGCCTTGAGTGAGGAGGATAACTAATATTTGTAATAGATAGGATGTTTATAATGAAATGAAATTTCTTTTCGGACTTCGTCGTATTGTTATTTTGTTACGCCTCCTTATGCAACATAGGTATTTAGATTATATCTTGAAAATAAACATGTTGATAATACAATTACAAAAAGGGGGTCGGGGTCAGAAACATCCGAAGTGTTTGTAACGTAAATCGACCATCGACCTCTTCGATGATATCGACGCAGATGTTCGGCTGCCCATGGGTGGGGTCAGTCGCTTACAACACATGTCTTCGATATTATAGGTTCCGTGTCGCGTCCTCACCGTGATTCGGTAGGGACCCTCCCGCTAGCCCAAGGTTCCTACCGCCTCCTCTTTTGAAGATAAAAATACTCTTCTTAAAACAAGGTCTCCGGCAGACGAAACGATCGCTTTCTTACTCTTTTGTTGAAGTGCCTCGCCATCTTCCTTTGGTAGGAGGCCAAACGGATTTGGGACTCGCCTCTTTTTCGCCTCCATCAGTCCAGTGTTTATTCTCATCAAGTCATCGTTGGTTTGTTCGTTGAACAATAGCCGACGGGGGGAGGGTATGCCGATTTCGACCGGGCATACAGCTTCGGATCCATAAGCCATGGAGAAGGGGGTCTCACCCGTGGGGGTCCTGGATGTGGTTCTGATGGCCCATAGAACGTGAGGGAGTTCATCTACCCATGCCCCCTTGGATGCCTCCAGTTTTCGTTTGAGAGTATACTTGATGGTCTTGTTAATCGCCTCGACTTGACCATTAGCCTCATGGTGATGGGGGCTTGAGAAGTGTTTTGCTATCCCCGCTTCGCACAAATTTTTGACCTTCTTGTTGTCGAACTGCCTCCCATTATCTCGAGACCAGGAGTGGGGGATCCCAAATCAAAAATAATATTTTTCCACAAGAATTTGGAAGTGTTGGCCTCGGTAATCTTCATCATTGGTTCTCGCCGACCCATTTCGTAAAATAGTCTATAGCGACTATGGGCGTGGCAAGCATTTCCTCTTCCTCTCGGCATTGGGCCTATGAAGTCTATTATTTGGTTGGTTCAAAACACTTTCTTGAGGTTGTAATCGTGGATAAGCGCCAATTTCTCCATATCGGGTAGCGCTTTACGCCTCATCGTGGCCTTACTTACATAGTACACGGCGGTTGGTGCCCTCCTCCCTGGATCGGGATCGAGCTTCTGGATTCTTCTGAGACGGCAAGATATAATAGCAGGGCTCGCCCGCTTTTGGTTTGGACAGTAAGTGCATGCGGGCGAGGTGTTCCTTCAAAGCTCGGAATGCGGTTTCGCATTCTGCCGTCCATTCGAACCCTCGAGCCTTTAGTATTTTGAAGAAAGGGATGCACTTATCATTGCCTTGAGACGAACTCGCCGAGGGCCGCCATCCTCCCAGATTAAGCATTGTACATCCTTTGGCTTTCTTGGGGAACCCATGTCAATTAATGCTTGGATCTTTTCTGGGATTGGCCTCGATTCCTCTTTGGTTGACTAAGTATCCCAAGAACTTACCCGAGGACACCCCAAAAGTGCACTTCAGGGATTCACCTCATCCCATATGCCCAAAGAATTAAATGCCTCGTCGAGGTGGCGCGATATGGTCCTCCTCGACGGCGTTTTTTAACCAAGACATGTCATCGACATATACTTCCATAGTTGCACCAAGTCGAGAAGCGAACATCTTATTAACAAGCCTCGGTAAGTAGCTCCCGTTTTTTCGGTCGGAAGGGCATGACCTTATAGCAAGATGAGGCCCTTGTCCGCTACGAACGACGATGTTCCTCATCCGGGTGGATACATCGGGATTTGATTGTATCCGAGTAAGCGTCCATAAAACTTAGGAGCTCGTGTCTCCGTGGCATCGACTCGTCGACCGATTGATCAATCCGGCAGAGGAAAACATCTTTTGGAGACGAGGCTTGGTTGAGGTTAGAGAAATCTATGCAGTCCTCATTTTCCGTTAGGCTTTAACCAAGACTGGGTTAGATACCCACTTTGGATATCCGGCTTCTCGTATAAAGTTGTTTTGTAAGAGTGTTCCTACTTCTTCCTTTAAGGCCTCGTACTTTTCAAAGATTCAGATGGCCTTCTCTTACGCCTGTGGGAGGGAATTTGGGGTCGATATTGAGGTGGTGGCAACTCACCTTGCGTTGATCCCAACCATATCCTCGTGTTCACGCAAAGACATCCAGGTTTTCTCGAAGGAACCTTTTCGTGCTTCCTTGGCTCCTCAAGGAGGTCTTTTCCTATCTGAAGTTTCCTCGCCTGTCGCCGCCATCCGCTTGAAAATGTTCTAGTTCCCTCACTGGATGTGGTGGGACACACATACAAATGCATTTGACAAAGAGAAATTCTAATAAAACAGCAACCAAAGACATGACTTTAAAAGGCTACAAACTAAGTTTGTGGCTTCGAATGTGAAAGATTGGTTAAGAAAAATAGCTAAATCAAATGGAAGAAAACAAAATCATAAAATTTTAAAATCAAATCCTCTAACAAAATCATTTGCAAAGTTGTTGTACAATACTTTACATAGTCGAGTAAAAAATAGTTGGTTTGCAGTATAGATACCAATGATAATTACACGGAACAATCATTTCTTTTCATCGTCGTTGTAGTATTCTTCGTCATCATAATAATCTTTTGTATCATCATCATAACAATACTCTTCATTGTCATCACTCTTATGGCCATTTGATAACAACGCGGTAGCGTGTTGTCCTCTTAAGCGCTCTTGAATCCGATCCCTTATGGCAGTCCCTGAAAAACACAAGTTAAGAAAATGAGAGTAATTGTAAAAGTAAAAATATGTGTTGAGGTTCAAATCGGGTAGCATATGCAAGGCCGTACGCATCCAAAAGTAGAAGATTTTCAACTCACCATTTTATGGCAACCTCCCTCACCTCGCTTATAGTCATTACTCATTATATAGTTGTCGTCCCTTCAAATATCCATAGCAGCTTTGAATTGACCACTATCCCACAATACCCAAAGATCAAAAAATTCCTTTATTGAAGAAAGCATAACAAAAGGTTATCTCCCACCCAAAAACAATTTAGTACCTAAAAGAACGTAGCTCAACCTGTAACCAAAATACAAAAATTATTAATCATATTGTCTTCTTCGTGTCAATGAGCAATTAACAATTATTAATGTAAATAAATCGTATATTATACATGTTCTAATTATTCAACAAAACTTAACGCCATAATAAGATCTCCAACATCAGCATTAGAATTGATCTGCATATAATACAAAATAATTACTAACTTTAACACACATATTTTGTGTCAATGAACATGGCAATATTTGTAGTCAATGTAATCATTGGTAATATTACTTGACTGGGGTTAAGTATAGTTGTAAGTTCTAAGGAATTTTGAGAATCCTGCACCAAAAAAAATATAATAAAAATATATTCTTTTTCTTATTAAGATTTCATAGTGCCATAATAGATTAACTATATATACCTGTTGAATTTGGACAACATTTTTCCTTTTTTTGCCCTTTTCAAGAGCATTTTTTGGCCTTACAGAACTCCCACAAACACTTCTCTTATGCTTAATTCCTGTTATTATACCAACTCCCTCAACAATATTATTGTCATTGCAATTATGCATGATGCTTGAAGTAGAAGACTGAAGGTGCTGAGTGCTTTTGCTTGCATCAATATCTTTCAAAATCTTATTAAACCAATAATAACAATATTATATGCTTCTTCGGTTTCATATCTCCTTGTTGCTATTTGAGTTTTCAATCTATACAACTCTTTGTATTGTCTTGCCATACTTGTCTTTGGATCCTCACTGGTTGCACTATTATCGTACGTAAGCCTTGCAATGGTTCCTATCTTCGTATTTTTTGTTCATCTTCTTAGAATGTATTGAGAATGATTTTTCATACTATTTTTCGAAGATAGAACTTTAAGAATATGTGAGCACAAAATTCCTGCAAACTCAAACTTTTTAGCAGCTACACATAACTATCCTATTAGCTGAGTTCTATTTAAAAGTATGAGAATATTGTTTTTTGAGAGGGGTGAGTTTGTAGTCTATCAACATCCCAACCTCAACCGCTGTGTCCATGGCACAATCATAAGCTTTGTCTAATTCAATTTGAAATGCTTTAAACACTTGTGAGATATACACACTTGTTGCATGTTTTTAAATTGTAATATCAAGTGATAATGATATATACAACTTTGAGTTGCTCTAAAATAAACCTTTAGCTCTTCACAGCGGCAATGCTCAATCAAACTTTGAAAATGGTGAAAAAATTTATGTAAATCATGATGGAAGCTAACATAACCTTTTAAAGAGCTATTCATACTTTCACTTCGTTGAGTTGTCGACATATCTGCACAAAAAGTGTCCTTACCATAGACCATTGCCCATTTTTCCTTGAAACTAAACATTCTCTTCAACCAATCATTATCTTTTAGGCCATACTTTTCAAGCATTTCACGCCCAGTTTGCAAAAATTCTTTGTCTTCTTCATAATAATATATGTTTTGCAGCATTTTGAAAATGTTCAAAAACTCTGCTTAGATGTTTTGCAGCATTTTGATATAAGCGTCAAACACATGGACGATGAGAAGTTTCTGGACATTGGAAAGCTAGTGATTTTGCTATTGCTACATCTTGATCGATGAGAATTGTTGTTGGTTTTTTTTCTTGCCATCCCTCTAAAAAAATTCTCAAATAATCATATAAATGTTTCAGCCGTATATAAAAGCGCAACTCTAAATAATATAGTTTGCTTATGATGATTAAGCCCTACAAACATAACGAAAGGCCAATTTTCTAGATTTTTTTTGTAACTTGTGTCAAAGAAAACAACATCACCGAAATGAGAATATGCTAATTGGCATCTATTCATCTGTCCAAAAGATGTTAGTAACTAATTCTTCATTGTTTAACTGTAGAGCATAAAAGAAAGAAGGGTCTTCTAATTGCATGCGCTGAAGATATTCAAGAACACCACCTATCTCATCTAACCTAAATTTAGCCATCCGTTTAGTCCGTAGATAATTTCGATAATCATCACGAGTGAACCCTATACTTTCACTACCATAATCTCTCGTAGTCATTAATTCACAGCTCTCTTTTGGAGAGATTCCTGAGTCGTTAACTAAAT
Organism: Forsythia suspensa; assembly: GCA_023638005.1. Taxonomy (NCBI): domain Eukaryota; kingdom Viridiplantae; phylum Streptophyta; class Magnoliopsida; order Lamiales; family Oleaceae; genus Forsythia; species Forsythia suspensa. The sequence continues at coordinate 37,191,413 of CM042666.1, forward strand.
TAATTTCAGCTTATTGGATTGCAATCAATCTTCTTTGAGATCTATGTAAATGACTCTTGTTAGGGCTTGATGTCATGCGTATGTGGAGCAATGAAATCAACAACATAATACTTACTTGTGTTGCAACAATTGACCTTCATTCTTGCAAGACAATCAAACGTTGTTTCTGCACAACGGTGTTTAACAATGACACATCGCTTATCTTTTTCATGACGATCTTCACAAGAGCAACAAAATGTTCTATTTATCATCTTGCCATCACTATCTTTGTGTCCTTTACTTCTCCGAACATAAGCATTATAAAAATTGTAAGCTTCTTCTTCTGTATCGAACTCCATATCTATTTTTGGAATCGATTCATAAGGAATTTTGGAATAAATGGACATAATGTATTTATTACTGTCAAATTTGGCTTCGTTATGTCCTCATCAACCACTGTTCTCGAAGTGTTAAAAAAAATATTATTCTCCCATTTGTCAAAATCCAACTTTCTCTTTTTACGAGATTGATGTTGTTCCATAATGTGATTATCGTAGTCCATAACCTTCAAATAAACACAAAATAAATCTATGAATTAAGGCAAAAAATTAATAACTATAAGCATAAACACAAAGACAAACACTTCTTATGTTAATCTAATAAATATTTAGTTGAAATAAACCACAATTTCAATAACAAGTAGTATCTTTTCACTGTAATTTATCGAAATTTTATCCCCATATTAAGCATGTCTTGTCATCAAGAGATAAAAAAACAATCTTCCTAAAGCTGAAATAAATCCATCCAGTGGCCTTCCAACTTATTCAAAGTAAAAATGAACTCGACTCTTGATTATTGCAACTCAACTCACTTGATTGCGTACAACATTGTGAAGAATTATTCAGATTCTTGTGTTCAATTCAAGCATCTTATGCAATTGCAAAATGATACTAAAAAAGATGGCCAAGAAACCTAAAGCCAAAGCCAAAGAGACCCATAAGCAACAACTAAAATCAATTTTCTGCAGAAGTAAAAGCTGAAATTGTAGAATCAATTTAAATATTTTTCTCACCAGTATTGCAATTGATTAGTGCTTCACACCTTCACCAGTGGTAGCACAAAAAATTTCGAATAAATTGAATTTTTGAGAAGGCCAAAATCTCTTTCCTTTTTCTTTATTTCTTTTTCGCCAAGGTGACATGGTATATTCAAACTAAAAGTTTTTTTCATTTTCCTCATTGAATGCTAATTATTTTTTGGAGCAATTCAACCCTAAAGATGGGTTTTTTCTTGTCTTATCTTGCCATAACAAGTTGAGCTAAATGGGATCCAACCGCTCTTGCTCTTTGTGCATGATGTTACATTCTAAGAAAAAGTCTCAAAATGAAAGCCAGCCGATCGAATTGATCGAGCAGCTGGCACCGGAGTCGACAGTCCTGTTTATTACAACCATATGAAATTGTTGGATCTTGGAAGAAATTGATTTCCTATGAAGGCAACAATTGGATCATGTATAATTACAGGGTAAATCAATCTCTTAGAACCAAAAGGGATGTAAAATGACACCAGGCCAGATGATTGGGTTTTATCATTATGTATGAATAAATATACAAAATGAAGATATGAACAATCCCGGGAGCTAAATGATCATGATCTCGCATCAACTTTATGTTAAGGGTAAATTCCACGTCGAATAGCGATGAATTTATAAGGATATGAGCCACTCCTCTTTAAAACGTCACATTTTAAGATGGAACCTCAAATTTTAATATAGTATTAGAGCTCATTAAACTCAAATGGAAAATTTAGTTCGACTAAAAATTAAATGACCACATGGATTCTAACATTGGTGGCGTAGAATGTTACAGAGATCATTTTAATATAGTATTAGTAGAGCCTGTCCCCTAAGCTTCAACGAACAATTCGATCCGACCAAGACTCACACGAGCACAAGGATTTCAAGAAAAACGAAGCCTTTGAAATTTGAAATTCATCCTTCCAAGCAAACAAAGGCTTAAACATATTCATCTATCCTATCCCTCACTTTACTCTTCTCAGAAAAGGTTATCTTTCGCATGAGTCTTCTCAAACGAGCCATTATCTTGCGGAGGCATGTTAATGGTAAATTCCACATCGAATAACGATGAAATTCCTACACAACGTGTGTGTGTGTCTATATATATATATATATATGTTTGTGCTACGTATTCCTCTTAATAAATTTGACATTTTAAAATTAAATCCCAAATCTTAATAGTGTTATGGCAACAATGGTGAACTACCAGAAGAAGGAACAACAGAATTACAGTAGGGCAAGAGGAAGAAGAGGACTAATCGAATTACCAAACATTTGAATTGAAGACGACGCCGTTTCTGCACGATTGAAGACGACACCGTTTTTCTTTTATTTTAATTCAGTTATTTACTTTTGCGTTTTTATTAGTTGTAAATCTCCAAAACACGATTTCATTTGCTGAGAAGTTAAATACGTGGCTGAGGAGAGAGAAAACACTATACAAAGTCTAACAGAATTCTGGCAGTGAATCTTTTCTATCATTTCTCTGATTTTCTCTTCCCATCTTGTTCTTCTTCATTATTTTTGTTCTTTTTCTTCACTGTAAATGTTTATTCAGCTGGGTTTATCATATTTTTAATGACATTACATTTTCATTTCTTATATATATATGAGCAGTTTTTTTTATAATAGTTTGAATTCTTCATCTTTTGAATTCAAACTATAACAATTGGTATCAGAGCTCTTAAAGATTTCTGGGAACACAACCATGGATACTCGACAGAAGGCGACGGAGGAACACCTTAAGAAGATAGACAAAGACATCAGTGATTTGGGCTTGGCTTATTCCACTTTGAATGGTAAGATCGACTCCTCTGATAAAGTACTCAAGAGCATGTGTAGTAAGCAAGATAGGATGGAGGAAATGATGCTAGATATGAATTCTAAATATGAATCTCTAGTGGCCATGATGGCCAGAATGAATGCGACCCTGAATGAACAAAGAAACAAACAAGTTGAAGGAGGGAGTATTGGAACTGAAATGAGCAGTGGTGATCTAGAAAACAGGAATCATAATGAGAGTATGGGATATGGAGAGCAGAGAAATTATAATAAGCTGCCTAAGATAGATTTTCCAATTTTTGGAGGAGAGAATCCAAGAGAATGGGTAAGGAAGGCTAATAAATATTTCCAAATTCACCATATACCAGATGAGATGAAAATGGGTATTGTAGAGGTGTATCATAAGGGAAGAGCTGACATTTGATTTCATGGATTTCAATCTGGTAACCCAAATGCAGAATGGCAATTACTGACCACAGAAGTGTGTAGGAGGTTTGCTGAGACTACAGGAGATGAGGTAGTAGAAACCTTTAGCAAGATTAGGCAGTATGGTGGAGTGGCTAATTACATGGAGAGATTTGAGGATCTTATGGCCCAAGCTATGCAATCTTTACCCAATCTACCAGAGGCATACTACATTAGTATATTCACCAGTAGGTTAAAAGGAGATGTTCTATCCATGGTGAAGATGATCAAACGAACCTTACTCACCCAAGCATTTGAAATTGCCCTACTTCAAGAAACCACCATTTGAGCCCTAAATAAGACTCATAAACCCAACATGTTCAACCCCATCTCCAAAAACCTATATGAACCCCATAAAATACCTGAACCAACCAGTTTAACTCCTAAAAAAACCCAACCTCTCCCATACAAAAATATAACTCATACTAATATCCAAACCAAAAGGAATTTAGGATTTTGCTTTAGGTGTGATGAAAAATATACTTTAGGACATGTTTGCAAAAATAGGATGTTGAATTATATTGTTGTTGATGAGGAGGAGGAGGGGGAAAGATAAAAACAGTGAAGGGTCAGGGGATGAGAGAGTTAAGGAGGAAGGAGAGAGGAAGATAATGCAGATTTCACTAGATACATTGATGGGAAGTATGAAGCATAAGACTATCAGAATAGGAAGAATATGTGGTAAAATGATATCCATTTTGATAGACAGTGAGAGTACCCACAGTTTCATTGATGAGAAAATCACAAAGTCCTTAGGTTATAAGAATGATTTTTCCAAGCCATTGTCAATGACAGCAACTAATGGACATAAATTGGAAAGTGGAGCAGTACATCCTCCATTGGTTTGGCAGATGCAGTGGATGGAGTTTCAGTACAGAGTTAGATCATTAAAACTTGGTGGGAGTGATATGGTGTTGGGGGTTAACTAGCTTAGTCACTTTGGGCCAGTAACATTTGACTTTACTCAAGGATACATTAGCTTCGATAATGAAGGGAAAAGGGTGACAATCAGTAATGGATCCACTGATAGCAAGTTTGAATTGATAACTGGGCCACAATTGAAATCTCTAATGGCTAGACAAACTTATAGAGTTTTGGGACAGCTGTGTGCAATAATAGAAGAAAACATATCAGACACACCAGAAGATTTAAAACCCATCTTAGCTGATTTCATTGATGTATTTGAGGAACCTAAAACTCTACCACCAATCAGGTCACATGATCATCATATCCCACTCAAAGAAGGAACACAACATTTTAAAAGCAGGCCCTATAGATGCCCTTTCATCCAGAAGACTGAAGTGGAAAGATTGGTCAAAGAAATGCTATCTTCAGGCCTCATACAAGCCAGTAGTAGCCCTTTCGCTTCTCCAGTACTTTTGGTGAAAAGGAAGGATGGAAATTGGAGGTTTTGTGTGGATTATAGGCAACTTAACAATCTTATTGTGAAAGATAAATATCCAATGCCGCTGATTGATGAATTGATCGATGAGTTGAATAGGGCCAAATACTTCACCAAGATAGATCTCAGGGCTGGGTGCCATCAGATAAGGGTTAGACCAGATGACATATACAAAACTGCATTCAAGACACATCGGGGGCTGTTTGAGTTCAAGGTGATGCCATTTGGACTTACAAATGCACCAGCAACATTCCAAGGTCTGATGAATGATGTGTTTCTAGATTAGTTGAGGAAATATGTATTGGTGTTCTTTGATGACATTTTAGTATACAGTGAAGATATGGCGATCACACGTAACACTTGGGGATCAGACATACTTGAAGCACCAGCCAGTTGTATGCCAAACTTAGTAAGTACAGTTTTGGGTAGACTAGAGTAGAATATTTGGGACACATAATAGATCAACAATGGGTATCAACAGACCCCTAAGAAGGTAGAAGCTATGCAATCATGGCCCTCTCCAGTTAATCTCAAACAGCTGAGAGGATTCTTGGGATTAACTGGTTATTATAGGAAGTTTATGAACGGGTATGGGACATTGGCTAAACCCCTGACTGATTTACTAAAGAAAGACAGTTTCATGTGGACAGAAGTAACTGAGGCAGCTTTTAATGACCTCAAAATTGCTATGAGTACCACTCCAGTACTTGCATTACCAGATTTTACTCAACCTTTTATCATTGAGACTGATGCTAGCTATGGAGGGATATAAGCTGTACTGATGCAGAACAAAAGACCTTTATCTTACATTAGCAGATCCATGGGACCAAGGAGTCTAGGGATGTCTATATATGAGAAAGAATTGTTGGCATTGGTGACTCCAGTGGTGAAATGGAGGCACTACCTGGAGGATAATCATTTTGTGATAAAAACTGATCATCAGTCCCTTAAGTACTTATTAGAGCAGAAAATTACTACTCCATTACAGCAAAAGTGGCTAACTAAATTGATGGGGTTGGACTATGAAATACAGTATAAAAAAGGGGTGGAGAATGTGGTGGCAGATGATTTATCAAGGAGGGGAGATGGGAAATGCAATGCACTGACACAAACTACTTTTGCTTGGGTACAAGAAGTGATAGACAGTTATGATGATGATCAGGTGGCAACAGAAAAAATTCAGTCTCTAGTGGTTGATCCCACAATTGATCCAACCTACAAATATTGCAATGGGGTGCTTAGGTATAAGGGCATATTGTATATTGGCAGTGGAGGGGATATCAGGAAGAAAATGATACAATGCATACACTCATTCCAAGAAGGTGGCCACTCTGGAATACAGGCAAGCATAATGAGGGCTAAACAACATTTTTTTTGGCCAAGTATGTCTTTGGATATCAAAAAAGAAGTTTTGCAATGTGATGTATGTCAAAGGTGTAAAGGAGAGCACATTCCTTATCCCGGCCTTCTTCAACCTCTACCAATTCCTTAATATCCCTGGAGTCACATTTCTCTAGATTTCATTGAAGGACTTCCCTAGTCTGAGGGGAAGGATGTTATTATGGTGGTAGTGGATAGGTTCACAAAGTATGGGCACTTCATAAAATTATCTCATCCATTTACAGCAAAAAAGATAGCCCAGTTATTTCTAGAAAATATCAACATGTTACATGGTCTTCCTCAATCCATGGTTTCTGATAGAGACATGGTATTTACCAGTTGTTTCTGGCAGGAATTATTCAAGCTGTTGGGCACCAAATTACACATGAGTACAGCTTACAACCCCCAATCTGATAGACAAACTGAGAGGCTAAATCAATGCTTGGAAATGTATCTTAGGTGCATGACACATGACAAGCCTAAAGCTTGGGCTAAATGGATTCCATTGGCGGAGTGGTGGTACAATACAACTTACGATATAGCCATACAGAGGACACCCTTTGAAGCTCTCTATGGAATTATTCCCCCTCAGCTGGCCCTTGGACCATATCAGCAAACGAATATTGTTGCTGTGGAAGACCTATTGCAGGGAAGGTATCAAATGGATAGACAGTTGAAGAGCATCTTGGCACAAGCTTGGGCAAGGATGAAAAACTATGCTAATAAGCACCGAACTGAAAGACAATTTACAGTGGGAGATTGAGTTTATTTAAAGCTTCATCCCTATCAGCAAAATACAGTGGTAAGAAGGGAATGTTAGAAGTTGAGTCCCAAATACTATGACCCTTTTAAAATAGAGGAGAAGATTGGAGAGGTTGCCTACAAATTGATACTTCATGTAGGTGCTAAGATTCACCCCACTTTCCATGTGTCTCTGCTGAAAAACAAGATTGGGGATAAGGCAATATGTATATCTCACCTTCGAGCTGATACTAATACCCATGGTGAGGACAGACAATCTTTGAAAGTCATAGAGGCCAGATTGTTTAAACGAGGAGAAAGGGTTGGAGTTAAATGGTTAATTTAATGGAAAGATCAACCCGATGAAGAAGCCACCTGGGAAGACTCTGAGGAAATTCAGCAACAATACCATAATTTTAAACCTTGGGGACAAGGTTTGGAGAAGCGGGAGGCTTGTTATGGCAACAATGGTGAACCACCAGAAGAAGGAACAACAGAATTACAGTGGGGCAAGAGGAAGAAGAGGACTAACCGAATTACCAAACATTTGAATTGAAGATGACGCCGTTTCTGCACGATTGAAGACGACACCATTTTTCTTTTATTTTAATTCAGTTATTTACTTTTGCATTTTTATTAGTTGTAAATCTCCAAAACACGATTTCATTTGCTGATGAGTTAAATACGTGGCCGAGGAGAGAAAAAATACTATGCAAAGTTTAACAGAATTCTGGCAGTGAATCTTTTCTATTATTTTATCTGATTTTCTCTTCCCATCTTGTTCTTCTTCGTTATTTTTGTTCTTCTTCTTCACTGTAAATGTTTAATCAGTTGGGTTTACCAGCTTTTTAATCACATTACAGTTTCATTTCTTATTTATATATGAGCAGTTTCTTGATTATAGTTTGAATTCTTCATCTTTTGAATTCAAACCATGACAAATAGTTTAATGGTCAAGATCTTGGAGCAGCTAGTATTCATTAGTATATGAATCAAGAAAAGAGCAGCATTCGAATGATGTTGGGGACATCATTGATTTACATCAAATTTAAATATTCATCTATGTATGTACGTACATAGTTGTGTTGCAAAATTTGTTTCTTGTATTAGTTTTTCTTGATTAATTGATTTAATTTGTTCATTGTAATTCCTTGGAGGTAAGGCATATATCCCCTCTATGTAATTATTTTCAATATTAATATATTTGGGTATGGCCTCACGTTTGGTTTTGAGACGAAAAAAAAAAAAAAAAAAAGATAAGTCAAATTTCAGAATTAACAAAGAAGATGAAGATAAGTTGAAAAGATAAATCTGGACAGGATTTAATGAATTTACATTCGCTGTTAATAAATAGAATTTAAAGATTATAACTCTATTAGATAATATCATGGGTAAAATTTTCATAAAGATTGCTAAGGAGATATATAAATGGACAACAGATATAGACTCAAATATGTCTATAACCGAGCGAGTTAGGGTCCCTTTCACCCATAGCCGAATGGAAAAACAATCAATTCCAGTCCAGAATATGATTGTTCCGAAAACCATTGCCGGCAAGCTCTAAAGCCGACTCGGCATCTCTTCAGATTTGCGCGATGCCATAATAAAAAGCTTCTGTGTTGCTGCAGCAACCTCAGCAAGGAACGCATCCATTTCCTCCCTCCGCCGCATCCAACCCCGCAGGCGGTTGTCTCTTGTGCGCTTGAATCCGACATAAACATTGTAACCGTGAGTTTTGAAATTTCTCTTCTATTTGTGTGTATCTGTGTAATTCCTCTGTTTTTCCTTCCAATTTTCTGTTGCGGGAATCGATATATATAATAAAACTGAGAGATACAATTCCTAGCACTTCTGAAAGAGAGGAGAAAATTGTAAAAGTGATATATATGCCGAAGAATCACGAAATCAAAATTAACTGCTGCTAATTAACAACTTTAGACGTCATTCATACGCTAGATAATCGTCACAGAGTCCACGTGGCATCCAATAATATAAATTTAGGGATTTAATCATCCTCTACAGGTCGGCTGCTCCCCACCCAGAAATGAAGCACAGTGCACTCATTTGATCTCCAACCAAAATTAGAGGATTGGGTCCCTCATTATCACATGTGCTCAGCACACAACTAAATCCATATATAATAAATCTCGACTTCCTATAGTTTTATCAAAATTAACGGTTGCTAATTAGAGGATTGGGGCCCCCATTATCACACGTGCTTAACACTCGATGATAATGAACACGGCATCACACTCACACCTAAATTCATATAATAAATCTCGACTTCCACATTACTTGATTACATGTATATGCTTACTTTCTTTATTTATCTATCTTAAATATTAACGTAGGAATATATTAAGAAAAACGTAAGTAAAATTAATTATTTCCACATAATAATTAATTATTTTTAATCTATAAGCCTATTTTGTGGGACGGAAGAAATATGGCATAACTTTAATTTATGTTGTCAGCATATATATATATAATTTCTCTAAAAGGTTAAGATATAGTGATCATACGTATTTATTTATCAAAATATACTCTTCAACTAACAAACCATGTGCATATATCAATTTTTATAAAATGTACATTTTCCTCATAATAGATGGTGACAAAATTTGCTAAAATTTTGTGAGTTTCAAGATTTTGGCGCGAAACATACAACGACCAGCTTTATATTGGTCATAGAATCTAAAAAATTTACAACTAATGACGTAGTCGTTAAATCTTATCTCCAACTAATTCAACATACAATTATTTGTGATACACTATTTACGACAAAATATTTATTCTGATCTTTATTAAACATTTGTAACGATTATATTTATTTGGTCATTAAAAAATTAGTTGTTAATTCTCATTTTGCAAACATGTAATTAATGACCATGACCGTTGCCACTCCAATACATCATGGACATGTAAAGAAAGCATTAGAAGCAAGCTATGACACCTTTTGAGGAGTGGGGAGACACTACTAATTAATGCATCCCCATAGCAATCTTGAGAACTTTTTCAAGGAAGATCACCTGAGAAACCACAATAAACCTTATAATAATCATAGGTAAGTATTTTGCAGAAATTTAGACTGACATGAACATATATGTTATTGTTTTTCTTATTCAAATTTTAGCTGAGGGGTATGGTATGTCAGATGTTCATATTGGCTACCAGTTAACTCTTGCCATTCCTTCTGCATATACGGAGGGCTTTTCGGGTAGAGCTTTTCTAATGGAAACTGAACAAATTTTGCCGAAATTTAGAACAGCGCTCAGTGTGGAAGCTATCAATGAAAATTACTTGTGTTCGCTTGACATCTTTCTTGGTGACGTTAAAGTATGGAGTTCAAGCCCTTTATCCCAATTCTACACAAGAGAGAAATGCGTGCTTGAGCTTACACAGTATGGAGACTTAAGATTGAAGGATGAGAATGAAAGGATCGGATGGCGGAGTGGAACTTCAGGACAGGGTGTGGAGGTAATATTCAATAACTGATTCTAAATTAGACCTTATCTGCATATTTGGTAACCTGGATTGTCCAGTATTTGATAGGATTAAAGAACCCAAAAAAAAAAAAAAAAGTTTAAATTTTGTTGTCCAGAACTCACCAGAAGCGTTTACCAAACATGCCATATCAAGAATTTGTCACTGATATCTGATACTAGATTAAAATATGATACTGCAGAGACTACATTTACTAAGGACAGGCAACCTGGTTCTAGTTGATTCACTCAACATGATTAAGTGGCAAAGTTTCAATTTTCCAGCTGATATTATGATGTGGGGGCAAAGACTTAGTTCTGAAACACGGTTAACTTCTTTCCCAATCAACTCAAGTAATTTATTTTATTCATTTGAAATTCAGTATGACAAGATTGCACTGTATTTGAATTTTGGTAATTGGAAGTATTCTTATTGGGAATTTAGGCCTTCCATTAAGAAAAACATTACATTTGTCCGGTTGAGTTCTAAAGGGCTGGAAATATTCGCTGGGAAACACCAGAAAATTGATCAGATCATTTCAAAAGGACCTGAACCCCTGAGGTTTTTAGCACTTGAAAATAACACAGGTAATTTGGGACTCTATTATTACTCGGCTGAAAAGGGGAATTTTGAAGAATCCTATGAAGCCCTCAACAATACATGTGATCTTCCTTTGGCATGTAAGCCCTATGGTATTTGCACTTCGTCAAACATGTGCTCGTGTATTCGACTCGTAGAAAGTCATGGATTCCAATCAGACTGTAGTGCAAGAAATATTGAGGGGCTATGTGGGAGGAATCGAGCCGAGATGCTCGAGTTACGAGGTGCTATCACTGTCCTCAAGGGCATTCCAAATAAGGCTAATGCTACCAAAGAAGTATGTGCAAATGTGTGCTTGGATGACTGTACTTGTGTTGCAGCACAATATGAAAACTCAGGAGAATGCTTTCTGTATAAATTTATTAGGGGAATCAAACAAGTTGAAAGAGGAAGCAGTCTAATTTTCATGGTTAAGAGACCAAAAGAAGAAGATGAGGGACATGGAAGGCATTCTGGATTGCAGAAATGGGCCATAATTGTGGTAGCAGTGGTTGATGGATTCATTATTTTTCTTGTCTTGGGGGGAATTGGTTACTATGTAATTCAAAAGAAATTAAAGAATTCGTCAGTTACCGGCCAAGAAACATGACCTCGTCTAATTGGGTTTCTCAGCTACAATCAGTGAACTGACAAGGAACTATGTTTATCGAGTGAGTGAGTTTAGTAAAGGGTAAATTGCGGCGATCATCTTCAACCTTTGCTCTCATTTGCAATTCTATCCTCAACCTTTATTTCTTGACATTTCTATCCTCACTCTTATGTAAATTAGCGGCCATCGTCTTCGATTACAGTTTCGGTCCGATATTGTGACTTGAAATTAACATAAAAATTAAACTGGTTCTTCATCTTCATCCAGCAGGACCAGCATACACATACACTGGCTACCCCTACAAATTCCTCAATCTCACCTCGAGCCACCACCATCACCCCCCAACAGCCCCATCATCGCAGCTTCCAACTCTCCCACCCCAGCCACCAAAAAGCGTCCTGACAGCTCCCACCACCGCCGTGAGTGTCGTTCCGACAGCAAGTCGTCATAAATAAGAGTTTTTCAGGTTTCGAGTGTTTTGGCGAAAAATGTTCAGGAATGCCGAATGCCTTCGAATTCATGACATGAGAGGGTAAATAGAGGAATTAAATTCACCAAACAAGAAGGTGAATTGAGTTTTGAAGGGGTAAAATGTAAATCTTTTGGCTGTGTCCGTGTTGGGGATTTTGAAAGGTTTGGGTGGCTGAACACTCCAATTTTGAGTGGACTTCTTTTATGAATCTTTCTGTACATCTCTACACTTTGTAGTGGCTTCTTTTGGGAGTGAATTTTTCCCTAAAAAATTCTTGGGTTTCATTTAAAAACAGGATCTTTCTTTGAACTCTTGTCAGCAACAATCAATTTAATCGTTTCACCTTTGATTTATTTGTTAATTTGTTTTGTTCATTTTCTAGCACTGATTCATTCATGGCTCCTAATTTTTATTATTTCTTCACCCTACTTAGTCCTTACATTCTAATCTGTTCAATTCCATAGGGATTTCTTTGGCCTTTTTTGTGAAAAATCCTCTCCACAGAATATTAAACACTTTGATTAAGATAAGGTTATTTTGATTCATGTTTAAAATGAAGATTTTTAACTTTTATTTATTGTCAAATTTATATATTTAACTTCTTTCATCCAAGTCTTATCATTAACCTACAATTAATTACTACATCTTGTTCCCAATGATAGTTTTTATCCGTTCCCAATGATAGTTTTTATCCAATAATTCTATTAGCGTGCTTCAAAACGAGGGAAAATATATATTTTTTTTCGCAATTTTATTTATTTAATTTTTTACTTATTCAAAAATACGAGAAACAAATAAGTCATTTTATTCACTCTTAACAAAATGTTTGGATAAAAATCAGGAACAAAATGTGCTAATTAATAGGTGGTTGATGGTAATAATGTGATGAAAAAAAGTTGAGGACATAAATGTAATAATAAATAAAGTTTATAAACATTTCATACAATTAAAATGCAGTGCACTTATAAAAAAATGTGGTGTCAATATATCTAGTATTTTTTTATTTGTATTTATTTCTTCGTTTACATGAACAAAAGGGCAAATTTGACATTTCAACCACATTGACAGCAATAGTGGACAAACTGTTACCGAGGACAGTGGCCATTAATTTACGAAAGGTTGATGATAAGAATATTAAGAAACAAAGATTAGAGATAGAAGTACGAAAGAGAGTAAAAATTAGAGACGATGGTCGCAATTTAGCCTTTAGGAAACCTTGTTTCAAAGGATTGACTCTATTACCGTGCAATTTCTAAGTTTTCAGGGACAAATGGACAATTTGATGTTCGGTGATATATGCTTAGCTACCTACTCTATTGGAAACTAAGATTAGAACCAGGACCGGAAGGTGGAAGAAAATGAGTGTTGCTAAGTTATTCTTGCATATGATAATGATTGATTGATTGTTGCATAGAAATGAGTTTTTTGAATTTAATGAGTTTAATTTTGTGGGATCTCATGATAAAAGCTACTAAAAAGAATAGAATAATGAGAAAAAAATAAAATGAGTTCTTTCAAACAGCTTGTGGTATCTTCTACTTGTTAGACTTTATGTGGCCCACATAATAAGTTATTAGATTTGATAATATGTCTTATGGATATATCTAATCATTTAATTAATTAGATAATTATTGGAGAAGTTGATTTTTTTTAAGAACTCTATTTTGATGAGAAATAAAATTATAGTATAACTAGGAAATTGGCCATCTCTCTACCTATAAAAGGATATGTTATTCCATCGATTTATTAATGTCATTATGTGAGAGGCAAAGGGAGAGAAACACAATTTCCATACAATTAAACTACATATATTAAAAGGTGTTTGGAGATTGGAGATATGCACTTAAATCACTCAATGAAGATTCAAGAGATTCAAGATACATAATTAAAGACCGTTTCCTATGGATGAATGTACATTCTTGTTACTTCGCATTGACTGTGAAAATCATGAAGTTTAAGATCTTGGAATTTATGTTCATGTAAATTGAACAAGTTAAAAAATAACATATGGTATCAGAGATTATAGTTTATAAACTCATGATTTTCCAATTAATCGAACTTTTATGCCCCTAAAGAGATTGTCATAGCATGTCATGCACGTGAATTTTAGAAAATTAAATTAATTTCTACGGGTTACACTGATTCATGTTCATGATTTGGATTTACTCTTAACTAATATGCATGTTTAAATTATTGAGTAAAGGGGTAATGTTGGCATGCAATTCAGTATCAAAATTAAGGTATAATTAACTTTTTAATGCCGAGAGCCATGATGAGAACAATATAAATGATGGCCTATTTTTTACTGCCTCTGATCCAAACTGCAAATTTTCATCCCAAATCTCATTCAACTATTTCTTCAACACAACTCAATTATGCTTTTATTCTGATTATAGATAAATGAATGAATAAATAAAAGAAGAATAATGAATTAACTCCTCCATTCCCCAATCTTGGGGAACTGGGATGAGATACCAGTGTTTATTTCTTTTCTTTTGTTTATATTACTCTTTCATTTATTGGGCCTATATGGCTCAACGAAGTTGTTTGATATTGGCATGATCTTTTTGTACATGTCCATGATATGAAGTGCATATCGTAATTTTATATTAGTGTAGCCAAATAGATAGGAGGCCCATTATTCTATTATTTAGAATCTGATTTCCTAATAGTTTGAGCATGTAGATAGGATCATTATTTAGTTGTACAACTTTTAAAGAAAACTAGTTGCTGGGTCTTGAATTTGAAGGTTAAATATTTAACGTTCCTTCAATTTAAGTTATTCATGTTATGTACATAGTTTGTTAGTCACAAAAGTGGTCAAACTAGAATGATTCATGAATATTAAATTGTTTAATAAATAAATATTAATGTGCATACAACTTTTATTATTCAATTAAAGATATTCATTTGTGTATAGTTTGATAGCTACCAAAGTGGTTAAACTAGAATGTTTCAAGAATGTCAAATTGTTTAATAAAGTTTAGTATGTTGTATATTTTACTATAGATTCTTATTAAAGATACATAGTATATGGGTAACACGTTTGTTAATCATAGAGATATTTTATCACCCAAAGGTGGATCATTCATCAAGTGATTAATCAACATGACTGGGTAATTGATATTTCTTAATTGGTCATTTTATATATCCAAAGATAATAGAATGTACCACTTGAGAAATAACATATTTGCCCATCAAAGATAAATACAAAGCATCATAATAGTTATTAATGGTGTATCGTAGTATCTACCCAAAGGAGAGCTTCGATATATATTTATTGTCTATTTGAATCTGATTTATCTCAAAGCATTGACATATAGAGCACCTAATTTATTGTATTAATACAAGTTTCTCTTCATTATTGTGTTTCATCTGTTTTGATAATTAATGAATTAAAATTTCTTAGATTAGCGTAAGCAAGTCAAATTCTCCTGAAGTGTTTTGGATCTTGATCTGAACTTGTTATTTGAGAAATCTATTGCTATTATTGATAGAAGCAATAATGAAGAAAATATTTTCTATAAAGTTTGGAAAATATCAAACGGTTGGATTTTGAGAATTAGCAAGCAATATTAAGATAACCATTCTACAAATAAAAGAAATATTTTGAGTGTCTAGAATCTGAATTGTTGATAAGTCTCTCGCTTTATGGCTAATTTTACCACCATGAAATTTGATGGTACACGTAGCATGTATGAATATGTCCTAGAGATGACTAATATAAAAGTAATGTTGGAAACCTTAAGGATGAAAGTCGATAATTCTATTTAGTTCATTCTGAACTATTTGCCTTCTCAGCACACATCATTATAAATTCACTATAACACTATAAGAAATAAGTGAAATGTAAGTGAATTGACTAACATGCTTAAGAGGAGATATGACTTAAGCGGCCAGGAATTAATTATGTTAACTTCATCACTCAAGAAGTTGAAAATAAACTTGGTTAAAGACAAAAAAAAAAAAAAAAAAAAAAAAATTATCACTCAAGATAAAGAATGAGCCTCTTAAAGTTATTGAGACTCAAATTAAGGAACGTAATAATGATAAGTGTAAGTTCTTTAAAAAAAAAAAAAAACGTGGACACTAATTTTTAAAGATTGCCATAATTGTAAGGCATGGTTCAAAAATAATGGTAAGCCTAATTGCTTTTAAATGTTTTGAACCATATTTAATTGGAGTTCCTTATAATACTTGATGGATGAATTATGGAACTACCATCTATGGTTCCAACATAATGTAGTGATTCTTCTCAACCAAAATTATAAAGACATAATGGTATTTTGCTTATGTGAAGAGGAATTAAGTTAGAGTTTCAGTTAAAGGGGTTCAGACCTAGCGTTAAGTTTACACAATTGTCATCATTGAGACTTATTATAGACATTGTTCCTTATGATTCTCATAATTTTGTGTCCATTTCTAGAACTTGATTTTTGGGACATAGTTTCAAATTTAAGAAAGGATATTTTAGTTTGTTTAAATGTAATAATTAGTTCTTGGATTTAAGTTATGGTTTATAGAAATTGAAACTTGAAAGCAATTTTGGTGGACAAAAATATTTTATCACATTTGTTGATGATTATCAAGTTACGGTTATTTATGCATGTTGCATGATATAACTCAAGCAATGGACATACTTGAGATATATATCAATGAAGTAGAAAGACAACTAGATAGAAATGTGATCACACGATCTAATAGAAATGGTGAACATTAGGGGAAGTAAAACTTATGTCAATATGCTAAACTCCTCAATATACTATGACAGTACGCCACAGCATAATAGAATAGCTGAAAGACATAATTGTATTCTAATAAATATGGTTAGGAGTATGTTAACTGTTAAGTAATTCATTTTTTTACCCTTATTGTTGTGGATATATGTTTTAAAAATCGCTATTTATATATGGAACCGGGTTCCTAATAAGGCAGATCCAAATATGTATTTTGGACTGTGAAAAGAAAGGAAACCTATATGTTTGGGGATTTCAAGTGGAATATGTGATTTATAATCCACATGAATGAAATTGGATTTTAAAATGATCAATGGTTACTTTATTGGTTACCCTGATCAAATCCAAATAGTATAGTTTTAATTGTCCTAACCATAGTCCAATAATTGTTGAAATCGGAAATGCCAAGTTCATTAAGAATTGTGATATTAGTAGGAGTGCGGAACCACGAAATGTGGATGTCCAAGAAGTTAGGATAGATATTCTTTTACCGAAAACTTCTAACATTGTTGTTCCTAAAATACCGTTGTTGAACGACCCAACAATGGTGATCAACTACTCCATGAAGAAATCACAAATATTGAACCTAATGTATAACAACCATAAAGAATAGCATTCAGAGAATCCCGTAAGAAATTAAGTTAAGCTATTCTTAATGATTATGTGGCACATCTACAAGAATCAAATTATGGATTCGATTTCATTTTTGCAAGACATAGAATGTAATGATTTTGCTAAATGAATTGATACTATGAAAGATGAGTTAAAATCTATAGAACAAGATAAAGTCTAGAACATTGTTAAATTGCCTCAATGATGAAAAAGAGTTGTAAATGAGTTTTTAAGACTAAACGTGACTCTAATGGCAATATTAATGGCAATATTGAACAATATAAAGCGAAACTTGTTACTAAAAGTTTTACTTAAAAGGAAGGTATTGATTATAAAGAAGACCTCTCTTTATTTTTAAAGAAAGACTCATTTAGAATCATTATGATCCTAGTGGTACATTTTGATTTGGAGCTACATCAAATCAATGTGTAAATAACCTTTTAAATGAGAGTTTAGATAAAGGAATTTATATGGATTGATTTATAAAGGAAAGGACTGCATGATGTGTAACCTTAATAAATCAATGTATGTGCTTAAACAAGCTTCTAGAAAATAGTAGTTTAATTTTGATGATAGTATAATTTCCTTTAGATTTTAAGAAAATACTGTGTATCAGTGTATATATCTGAAGGTCAGTGGGAGCAAATTATTTTACTTGTGTATGTTGATATTTTGCTTGCTAGTAATGATCTCGGTTTGTCCCATTAAAGATAGGGAATAAATATAGTCTCATGCAATTGAGTGAAAACGTATGGAGAAACATTATGTATGTATGAAGCTTAATATGTAATCAAACTTATATAATATCAGGTTCATTATGTTGGGTGGTTTGACAGTAGATTACCCACATTTGGATATTTATTCCTATGATGTGGAGGAATAAATTTTGTAAGAGTGGATAACAATCTGTCATTACTTCATCCATTATGGACGTTGAATTTGTAGCATGCTTTGAGACTACAAATAAACATTATGGTTGCAGAATTTTATTTTAGGACTTGGAGTTGTCGACTCTTATGCCAAGTCGCTGAAAATTATTGTAATTCTGCAATTGTCATTTTCTCCAAGAACGACAAGTATTCTAATGGTGTTAATACTTTGTCATTAAGACAAGAATTTTAAAAACAAAGAATGTCAAATAAACAAACAAGAACCAACTTATGATTAATGATCCATTATTGAAATAACTACTACCAAAGGCTATTAATGGACATGTGAAAAGCATGAATCTTGGAAGTAGTGATTAATGTTTTGTTCTTATGATGGTTCATTGACATTCTGAGCTCATTAATGATAGTTAAATTGTTTCTGCTTTATTTAATGTTTACCAATATTTGTGTACATGTATGAGATTGGATAATGATGACAACAGGAATAGTCTTTGACATGACCATCACGTATACTTCTCACTTATAGACCAAGTTGGGTAAGTTGCTAATATTGTGGTACATGGAAGGAACTATATCGATCTAATGATGTAGAACCGCTATGACTCGTATTGGTAGTTTACTCAATTTTGGTGAGGCGCGCATAATGATAATATATTATTAAATCATAAAGGTCATATTGTCATATGGGCCAAGTGGGAGAATGTTAGACTTTATGTGGTCCACATGATAAGTTATTAGATTTGATAATATGTCTTATGGATATATCTAATCATTTAATTAATTAAATAATTATTGGAGAAGTTGATTTCTCTTAAGAACTCTATTTTGATGGGAAATAGAATTATAGTATAACAAAGAAATTGGTCCTCTCTTTACCTATAAAAGGATATGTTATTCCATCGATTTATTAATGTCATTATGTGAGAGGCAAAGGGAGAGAAACACAATTTCTATACAATTAAACTACATATATTAAAGGGTGTTTGGAGATTGGAGATATGCAATTAAATCGCTCAATGAAGATTCAAGATACATAATTAAAGACCGTTTTCTATGGATGAATGTACGTTCTTGTTACTTCGCATTGACTGTGAAAATCATGAAGTTTAAGATCTTGGAATTTATGTTTATGTAAATTGAACAAGTTAAAAACTAACACTACTTTGAACGTTGTTTCGTAGTTCTTGTTTCAAACTAAAATGTGGGGGGACAAATATTCTACAAAAAAAGAGAGTTGAAGACCAAGTTGCAATAACGTACATAATTACTTCACAAGGAAAAATAACATCGGCCATAACTTAGAGAGAAATGCTACAATGTCAGTGAATATTATCATTTAAACAAGTAAATTCATTTAAGAGGAAATTGCACCAATGTCACTTTTCATAAGTCATTTGCAAGAATGTGACTTTTCATTAGCAAAATTGTCACTTTTTAAATATTTTAGACGAAAATACCATACTCGCTTGTTAAAATTCCAATAAGATATTTTATTGGAAAATGACAAACATTAATTGGGACATGACATGTTTCACTTCTCTCTCCAAAACCCACTTCTATTGAAGTCCACACCCGCACCCGCACCCACACCCCCACCCACACCCACACCCACACCCACACCCACACCCACACCCACTCCCACTTATCTCTTCAAAACCACCGCCCAACGAAGCATCACTCCTCTTCTCCACAACCGTGTTGAAAATAAACCAAAATCCAATTATTTTCGAATAAATGGTATGTTCGTCTATCATTACTCAAGGAACTAGGGTTTTGTTAGAAAAAATTCGGGTTTTCTTTGAAAATGTTGGATGTTGGTAGGGATGGAAAAAATATCCGATCCACCTCGAACCCGATGGATACCCGATCCGAATGGAGCGAAAAATTCTCGATCTGCGGATCAGCTGGGCAGATTGGGGTAGATCGGGGTGGGCGAATCGGATCATGTGTGCTCTGATTCGATCCGTCCCATTTGAAAAATAAATATGATTAAATAATAAATAGATGAAAGATTTGGGGCTTAAATTACAATTTAGAGGTGACTGAACTTAGCTAAAAAAAATTTATTCTAAAAAAAAAAAAATGAAACGGATCACAATGCGGATCACTGCTCTGATCCTATCCGCCCCGAGAAATGGCGGATCAATTCATAGATTTGGATTTCCTACAATTATTGTGGGGCGGATACGGATCAGGCCGATCCGATCCGAATCCGCTCCGTTGCCATCACTAGATGTTGGCCTCATATCTGTGGTGGGTTTGCTTGAAAAATTGTTTTTCATGTTGAATGTGATTCGTTTTTTACTCTGTGATTCTCCCATCTCATTTCTTTGTTACTGTCAGTGAAAATTAAATTATATTTTTTTTTGTTTATTGTTGGTGTCGATTTTATGATATTTGAATGGATAGTTGGATAAAAACTTTTCTTTACGCCTCTATTTGATGAATATTTTTCGAATATTTGTAGAGATGTACTTTATGGTGCAACTTTTTTTTATTGTGGTTCCCATTGTTTTATTTACTAGAATTACAGGTTGAAAATGATGAGTTTGAGAATTGGGTTCAGGTAAGCAATTTCTTATTCTATGTTGTAATATGAATAATTCATTTGCCATTCTAGACAGACGAAGATATGAAATTCTTGACAGTATGTACGAATTGACACAAATTGTCTGAAATATACATATTTCATGGTGTAACAATATCGTGTAAAATGGATGTTAGTTTTTGCATTTAATTGTTGGTTTCATATCTGTGGTGGGCTTGCTTGGAAAATTGATTTTGTTGTTGAATGTGGTTCGTTTTTTACTCTGTCGTCTCCCATTTCTTTTCTTTGTTAATGTCAGTGAAAACTAAAGTATATTTTATTTTTTTTGTTTATTGTTGCTGTCAATTTTAATATATTTGAATGGATAGTTGGATAAAAACTTTCTTTTACGCCTCTATTTGATGAATATATTTTTTGGATGTTTGTAGAGATGCACTTTCTATGAATTTATTGTGCAAGTTTTTGGTTGTGGTTCTCCTTATTTTATTCACTAGAATTACATGTTGAAAATGATGAGTTTGGGGATTGGGTTCACGTAAGCAATTTCTTATTCTATGTTGTAATCTGAACAATTTATTTGTCAATCTAGACAGATGATTTCTAGAATTCTCGGCTATTTGTACGATTTGGCACAAACTATCGAGAAATTTACGTATTGTATGGTATAACAATGTCATGTAAATTGGATGTTAATTTTGCATTTAATTGTTGGTTTAAAATTGGATAAACACTTTCATTTATGACTTATTTGATTAATAATTTTTTTCTTTTTTAATATTTGTAGAGATGCATTTCCATGAAATGTTGAATTTGCGTGTTTTAGTTTGATATTTTGTGGTAGACTCTACTATTTGAGTTTTGTTCATTAATTTTAGTACTTCTTAAACTTATTGTTGACATGGAAATTTGTTGATGTTGTTGGTGCAGATGAACTTCTGGTATCAAATTCTCGAGGAATACCGAGTTCACGCTTTGGTATCGCAAACGATCAACCTGAAATATCTAAAAACTAGTATCTAGCCAAGTGGTTGGACATACTGGGAAGTCGAATAGCGGAGCACAATTACATTCGGGTAGGGGCAGAGGTTGATGATATGCACATCGACAAAGAGATATCCTTGAAGACAAAGAGATATCCTTGAATTTGATTGAGGACATTGGTGTTGAGGAAAAAGAAGTTGCGCATGACAAAGGTGGTGTTGTGGATGTAGGGAAAAAGGAGAGTATGGACAGGGACCGGACATCAGTTGAGAATAATATGTTTTTTGTGGCTGAGGACATTGGTGTCATGGCTATAGGGGTTTTTTTTTTTTTTTTGTGGCATCTTATTCCATGTTTTTTTGGATTGCTTGTTATGGAATATGTTTTTGTCATTACTCAATGTTTTTAATTGGACTGTAAACTATTTCAATTGTTTTTGGATTACTTGTTGTGGCAACAATTTTTTTTTATAGATTGCTTCATGTTTGTCCTTTCGATATTGAAACTGCATTTGAAATATCCGTTTAACATCTGTTAGGTAAAGTTTCACTGAACTGTCGAGAATGTATAGTAATGAAGGTTATTTCTACCGCAACAATTTGTGCATGCCCTACTGATCAATAATTCTACCGATTACCGATATATCAAAAAATAAGCTCCATTACATGAACTCTAAAATAAGTACAAAAGTCAATTATACATCATTCATAAGAACAAATCTAGTGCCTTGCACTCAAAAAATTTATAGAAGTGTAGTATTTTGGCGGGACAAGTGTTAATAACATAAACAAACACCTATCAATACAAGTTTCAGTTACTCATATTTTGCAATGGAGTTTGGTCACATGAACATTATGTTGGATATTAACCACATCAAAGTTGACTAGATTTTGTGGATTGAGTACAGATGCTACACATTCATTAAAATCCTAGTATTAGTAGAGTTGACACATCACACTCAATCTATTCGTATCAATCGTGATTTAATTTCATTCATTGTTTGGTTGTTGCATATTAATGTTTTGTTAATGCAGACTGTGAGAAATCCCTCTAAAAATGATCGAGTTCCACTACCATGACATTTTTCTCATTTCCTACCAAGTCTTTTGCAATGAATTCCCACAAAGAAAAACACACTCTCACATGGAAACAACCCCATTGTCCCCACGCCTGGTTCATTGCCTTTGTTTCCGATCATTCTTGATTCTGATGATAATGTTCACTCATTCCCACCGCTTGCACTAGGTGAAAATATATTGGATTACTTGTTTTCGTATAAGGACTCTTTTGACTCGAACGATGACGTTCCGAACAAGCCAGCTCCACCAATTGTTATCATAAGCTCTGATGAAGAGATGAAAAGAAATGATACCGACCACTCAGATCTCGATGATGAATGAAGTTACAGCCCGTATAGGACCGTCGACGCTCGTAACTATCTGCGTCGATGTTATTAGACCTATATCTATCTTATGTTGTTGTTTAGTGTTCTTAGACCGTCTTTCAATATCATATGTTGTTTTTTTTTTTTTTGTAATATGGTTAATCGACACGATTCGTAACCAATTTTCAACGTTTTATTACGAAACATATAGAGTACGCATCTTGAAGTTACTTCTTGTTCGTCCTTTCGATATTGAAAATGCATTTGGAATATCCATTTAACACCTCTTGGGTAAAATTCCACCGAACTGTCGAGAATTACAATAGATAACTATCGAGATAGACATGTGAACTGTCTAGAACGTGCAAGAATGAATGTTATTTCTACGACAATAGTTAGCAAAGTAGTGTTTTTCATGGTATTGATGATACTATTAGTTTCCTCAAACATGAAAAGATTCAAACCTTCAAATAGGAAAATAAACCAATCAAATTTCAACTTTCAAATTGCAATTGATGTAGAACAAATTGAATTTAATAGTTGTTTAGGAGATACATTAAGTGTTTGTTTGGTAGAGTTTAAAAGTAGTTTTTTGGATATTTTGAAAAAAATTGGTGAGATATGTGGTTGAAAAGTTGATAAAAATTGTGGGTTTCATAAAACATGTAGTTGAAAATGAATTTGAGAAAAAAAAAAGAGTTTAAAAAAAAAAATAAAACTCTTCCAAACATGCTCTAAGGTGTTAAAATTCAAGAAACATGGTAAATTATAATTATTTTTGTTGTTGTTGTTGGTTTTTTTTTTTTTTTTTGGTTAAGTTGGCCATTGTCCATTGTGTTAAGTTAATCATTGTCTATTGTGTAATACTATGAGTTGCTTCTCCAAAAAGATACCACTTTTGAAGAAACTTGTACCTTTTATATTAACTAGTTAAGAACACGTGTGTTGCACGTGATTTTGAAATAAAAGCGTGATTTTTTTTTTTTTTGAAAATTGGCGCAAATGGTCCCTAACGTTTGCCATTAGTGCAAGAATGGTCCCTAACGTTTCATTTTAGCGAGAATGGTCCCTAACCTATCCTTTTAGGTGCACAATTGGTCCTTTTAGGTGTGCAAATAGTCTCCATCCTTGTTTTTTGTCTTTATTAGCGAGGTAAAATTGTCAAATTATATTTTTTTCAACCTTTCAATTGGCGCAAATGGTCCATAATCTTAAGAAATTTGC
The DNA here is from genome assembly GCA_023638005.1 of Forsythia suspensa. NCBI lineage: Eukaryota > Viridiplantae > Streptophyta > Magnoliopsida > Lamiales > Oleaceae > Forsythia > Forsythia suspensa. Next base: position 37,215,756 of record CM042666.1, read on the forward strand.
AATTGGATTCCCACCCTTTAAAAAGTGAAAATGAGTCCGATACTTTAATTTTTTTATTAAAAATTAAAAAAAAAAAACAAATTGATAATATACTAAATTATTTTGAATATTTTATGAACTATTATAAAATAACCAAAATTGAAATTCATAATTATTAACAAATGTGTTAATTAAAATTATTTTATTATTATTAAGTAATCATATTATTTAAAATTCAAACTTTAATTTTATCATTATAACAAAAGAAGAAAAATAAATTTATCACAAATAAAAATTTTACTTATGCTCAACCCAACTCGATTTTATACAGTCTCATATTTATTGAGTCAATCCAACCCACTTTTGAGCTACAAAGTTACTCGACCAGTCCAATTTTAAATTTTAATTAATTTTTATATTAAAAAAAAAAGATTCCCACCCCTACCCACCCCCCCAAAATACGAGCAGAAGGGAGGGGATTTTTTCCCTCCCCGATCGCCGTCGCCGGCGACCGGGGAGGGATTCTCTCCTTCCTAATGCTCGCGAAACCAAGGGGGGAGAAATCCCCCTCTGGTTTCGCCGCGAATAGGGGGAGAAATCCCCCCTATTTCGCTGCGACGAGGGGGAATCTCTCCCCCCTATTCACGGCGAAACCACCGGGGGTTTCTCCGCCTTAGTTTCGCGAGCATTAAGAGGGCCGACGACCGGGGAAGGGATAAATCCCCTCCCTTCTGCTCGTATTTGGGGGGGTGTGGGAACCTTTTTTTTTAATATAAAAATTAATTAAAATTTAAAATAGGAGTGGTCCAGTAACCTTGTGGCTCAAAAGCGGGTTTGATTGGTCTAGTAAATATGAGACTGTATAAAATCGAGTTGGGTTGAGCATAAGTAAAATTTTTATTTGTGACAAATTTATTTTTCTTCTTATGTTGTAATGATAAAATTAAAGTTTGAATTTTAAATAATATGATTACTTAATAATAATAAAATAATTTTAATTAGCACATTTGTTAATAATTATGAATTTCAATTTTGGTTATTTTATAATAGTTCATAAAATATTCAAAATAATTTAGTATATTATCAATTTGTTAGTTTTTTTTTTAATTTTTAATAAAAAAAATTAAAGTATCGGACTCATTTTCACTTTTTTAAAAGTTGGGAATCCAATTGCAAATTTCTTAAGATTAGGGACCATTTGCGCCAATTGAAAGGTTGAAAAAAATGTACTTGACAATTTTACCCCTGCTAATAAAGACAAAAAACAGTGATAGGGACCATTTGCGCATAGGACTAGACAAAAAACCCGTGAAACCGACGACCCGACCCGACTCGACCCGAACCTACCCAAGTCAGTTCGGGTTGGTTTTTGGGCCCGTTCGGGTCGGTTTATTAAAAAAAATATTTTTTTTTGTTCTTCAAACCGGCCCAAACCGAAAACTTGAACCGACCTGAGTCGGTTCGGGTCAGTTTTGGGCCCGTTTTTTCAAATTTTTTGTGGTTTCGGTTTGGCATTTGGTCGGTTCGGGTCAGATTGGGCCCAACCCGACCTGAACCGACCCACGTCCACCCCTATTTGCGCACCTAAAAAGACCAATTGCGCACCTAAATGGATAGGTTAGGGACCATTCCGCAAAAAATGAAACGTTAGGGACCATTTGCTCACTAATGGCAAACGTTATGGACCATTTGCGCCAATTTCCTTTTTTTTTTAATTTTTAAATAATAAAAGTTCGATAGCTATTTCTTTATTTTATATATCCAACCCTCAATCAGTACCTAAGGTTTAAAGATTACAGAAACTATCAATTTGTTTGAAAATTCGGAAAACCAATAGAGTACTAAACATGATTAATCAAGAACTTTTGAAAAAGGGTTGAGACAGTAACAAGCAAGTAAATTATAGTCTTTCAAGAATTAAAATTTTTGGGTTTATATTCCGATTGATTGCCAACCATTTGAACTTCAAATCAGTCATCGGTTACTTTTTTTTTTTTTTTTTGTGTGCTTGAAGTTGATTTTTATTAATATAGGTACACTTGATATATTACATGTCAATTTTATATAAAATTCTTGTAAAAATCTTAAAAACTTCAAGTAGCATTATATTTTAAAATTACAGATTGTAAAGAAATCATTTCAATTTAAATATAACAATCCAAATATATCATTTTAAACTTTTATAACGAAAGTTCAAGTACAAAGAAACTAAAATTGGCATTTCCACGTAAGGGGACGCGTTGATAAGCCAAAATGATTGAAACTCATATCCATGATTTGTACATCTATATTTCGTATAAAAGTTAAGGCATAACTAAAAGCTCCCTTTACAATTTTATATGCTTTGTGTATTTTTATAAGTGAAGCAACACATCTCTATAAATTTGGTCTTCAACATTGCAATTTTAACAAAAGTCACACTTCTTCAATCTCTAGAAAATATAGATGCTCCACTTCCAATGCCATTGTGTGGTGATGTTGGTTTTCTAAAGATCTTTTATTCTATGGATTAAGTATTTATTAGGGTTATGTGTTTTCAATGTAAGGTGTATACATGTTTTCAATTTTACTCGCTCTTTTACCATCGGTGAGAAAAATTATAAACTTATTGATGATAAAATTCACAATAAATCTATTATTCATCTTCATTTTCACTTTCATTTTAGCATGGCAAAACTTCCCTTGATGACATGGCATTATCAACAAATTTTCCAGAATTCATCTCCATGTGATAGATCCTAACAGCACCAAACATTCTCACCAGCAATTTCTCCTCCGATTGTACCTCCACCAAAAATTCATGTACACCGTCACGGTTATAACGTACCCCAAAGCCGGTAGCGAAATTGCTATGGCATTTGCTAAGCTACCAATATCAACATCTATTTCAAGATAATCATGCCATTTGTGATAATAACAATTCGGACTTTACCTAATAATTTTTCACTACGCTTTTCATGACCCATGATCCCTTCATAATTTTGTTTACGATCTTAAATCTATTGTAGCGAAAATCATCCGACGTTTTCAAAACCCATGATCCCTTCATAATTTTTGGGACATCTGTTGTGCGATTTTAATCCCGCAAGTGTACGGTCCGTTTACAAGTAATATACTAATGTGTAGAGTGTTGAACCCACGAAGAATAGATATCAATTTAATCATTTAATTTATAATTTGAATTTTAATAATATGAAAAATACAGATTTAATTTTGATGTGTAATTTTAAACTAGTTTAACTATTTTAATTAAATTTAAAATATCAATAAGCAACTTTAAATGATAAGAACGAATTCGAGTTTTTACTAACACTAGGATTTGCGAATCCACCTACGTGTTCTATAATCAATTATTCGTTAATCGCTTTAGCAGTTAATTACCCTAGATTGAAAATCAGTGATCCTATAATAATCCAAAGCCTCTCTCGATGGTCGATCAATTCCATATCGATATGCGAACCTAATTATATCTAATTAAGTTTCGAACATAAAATATGCATTTAAATCTCAAGAACACATAACCGGATTTCACAGAGCATAATAGTAATTTCTATCTATTATTGGATCCTATGTTATTCAAAACCACGTGCTAAATTTATATTGAATCTCTCGACTTCAATACACATCACAAAATATTCTAATGATGATCAGACATTAAAATATTAAAATACTGAATAATGAATAATCAATCAAGAAGCAATTACCTACTAAAACGAAAAACTTCTAAAACATGAGGTTTCATCGTTCATCCTAGAAAAAGTAAATTTAGCCGGACATGATTTCGTTAATTATTACAATAATTGAGTTCATCATTATCCGGAGAAGAAAAAATAAAAAGTAAATAAAATTAAGTGATTCCTACCAAAAATCTTCAATCCCGTGCCTTGATCTTCGATTCTTTGTTTGTATCTTGTTCTCCCAAAATTCGTCGTCTGCGATATGTCTATTCTTCCTTTTATACTGCTCTCCAAACTTCAAGACGTGAATTAGGTAGTTGTATTGTCTTAGACCTGGTAGAGTTTTATTTCCATCAGGCAACTACCAAACTACTGTCCGTTATGTCCTTGCGATCGCATGGTTCAGTTGGTTAAGGTTCTGCAGAAATTTTGGATGCCTTGCGATCGCGAAAAAGTATAACCATGCGATCGCATGGTTATCTTAGACGCATTCTTGATTTTCTTCCTTTAATATTTGCATGCCAAGTCCTTCAAGTCTCTTTATCTTTTCAATTAAGTCCTCTTTTCTTCTATTTGCTCTCTTTTCGTCTTTTCGTCAGATTGACTCTTGAATTTGATTATTTCCTAAAATAATAAGAAAACAACATGCCATTATACTGAAAACAAACAAGAGTACTTATAATCGTCCCTTTTTGTGAGCTCAGATAAGTACAAAATTGTACTTATCAACATCTACGTAAGTTCTCCTTCATTTAATTAGAGCATGTTTCTTTGTAGCTATTTTTTTTTTTTTTTATAAAATTGATCAAACTTCATTTGTAATCACACATTTCATTCCACTTACAATTTTTATACATTGTTTAATTACACATTTCATGAAATCTATAAACTTTTATCAACTTTATTTGCTGATGCGCTAAAGTTGCAATAACATCCACAACTATGTAGCAAAAAGAGAGAGAGAGAGAGAGAGAGAGAGAGAGAGAGAGAGAACGTTAGAAACTTAGAGACTGCTGGTCAGCTATTAATAACATTTACTACAATTCCACATAGATTGGTGCTAAATATTAATAGTGCTACATAACGTTACTATTTAAATAAGTAAATTCGTATAATTAATGTGCAATATCAATTAACATTATACGCATTGGCGCTCATTAATGATACCTGAAAAAGTAGGAGTTGTTGGAATGAGCTCCTTCGCTCTGATAACCTGAAAAAGAGGATGGGGAACTCTCATCTGTTTTATTTACCCTCTGGTGTAAGAATTAGTTTTTTGGAGAGGATGAAGATAAAGAAATATAATACTTATCCACAGAGACAGAGAGAGAGAGAGAGAGAGAGTACTTTCATGTACCCTCTATTTGTTGGCATTTTCACTAAAATGACAAATTTGTTAGGAGGTGAACATGTGACCATATATTATCCTGACATTATGGAGCAATCCACGTTGCAGTTGTCATATCAACATTGATCTTTTACAGACACATCAATATCGATAGACTCGATTTAACCCACAAGTATTAGATAGTCGGATTGTTACTTTGCATCGTTTTAACTTCTCGGTTGATAATTTTATTTCTCTTCGTTTAGTTTTAGGAGCTATCAGTTTCACTCATAATTCACAATTACGATAATTTTCTGATTTTAGGTGGATCGTATTTGACTAAAATTCCTTGAAATATTTTGATTTTAGTTGGGTCACATTTCAAGGAAGTGCTGAGTGGATATGGGCTTTCTGGAATGGAGCAAACATGAAGACCCGGTCAATAAAAGTGGATATAGTATGCGGGTCATCATCATTGAAATGTAGGAGATCAAATCGAAAATGCCAATTCATTATTTGAAATGACTTCAAATGAACATCTCTAGTCTCCTTCTAATTATGCACCCTTTTACGTCATTGTCTTGAATAAATCATATTTCCTCAGTCTCGATATAAACAAAAATATTTAATTTTTTTATTAACTAAGCTATTTCTCTATCTTTTTAAAAGTTTGTCTGAAATTTCTACTTTTTATAAAAGAGCTTCATAAAAAGGTCATCTTGTACCAATTTTCCCTTAAAACTCTTCTAACCAAACATTGTACCTTCAAAAAATAATTCAAACAAGCTCAAAAATAGCTTCCTAGTCTCAAAAGCTACTTTTAATTTTCCAAAAGTCAGCACTTAGGTCGGGTTGTGCCCAACTCTATGGATCACGTCTAGCATGCCTCCTAAATTGTCGTGCGCTGGGCGGATGCGAGCAGCCAGCCCTCAGCATAAGTTGTGTAAAAAAAAAAAAAGTTATATGAGGTGGACACGATCTTTTTTTAAATATCTCTAGTTTTTAGTGCTCTTGAAACTAAATCCTCATTCGACTACATATACTAACAAACATATACACAATAAACAATCTAAAGCATACTAAAATAATGGACAAACAAATCATATAATTCCCTAGAAAAAACTTTCAACTGCTCCTTTGCACGTATTTCATGTTTTATTATCATGGTAGAATTAAAGACAAATTTCGTTGAGAAAGAATATACCAAGTGACCAAACACTCCTAATCTCAAAAGTGGAGATCTGGGATTCGTGAAGGATGGAAGATTCTCGAGATCTCTTTCACGTGTTCCTTCCTTTATAACACATCTTCATAAAAACCACTCACTCTTTATCTACGAATTTACTCCCATCGTTTCTTCTCACTCCTAGGAGCTTTTATTTTGTGTTAAAATTTTACGAAAATTAAAATATTAGCTCTTGAAAAATAATGTAAAATATATATAAATGTAATATATAATTCTCGAAAAAAAAAAAAAAAAAGACTGAGTAGACACAATTAATTTGTAGCAAGAATGTTGTAAAAAGAAACATCTATTCAAATTCCTACTTTGTTGGGGAAGTAAAATCCTCAAATTCTTGGTGATTAATAATTGAATTTGTTGGAGTTTTGGTAGCTAGTGAAGGACACGTCACTTGGAATATTTGTCACATTATTTTGCACCAAAATTTTCTTATTTTTCTAAAGCATTAATTATGAATATGATAAATTAATTTGTAATTATATATAAATATATTAGCCCGTGACTTGGTGTCAAATCTAACATTGGTTTTCTTCTTTGGTCAATTGTCCCGAAGACACGTCCATTTCTTTGGATATTTTTGAATAATACTTTAAGCTATGAGGATTTTGATTCTTATTTTTTTTTTTTACATGGTCGAGCTTTTAATAAAAAAAACGAGTCGCTCGATTCTACATTCTAATTTGTTTTACAAAAGATCGTGTTACACGCTTTAAACGAAAATCTCTTTAAATCTAAACGAAATATATGTCAACCACTTAAGTCGTCATTTGCATATAAAATATTGTGGCTCTAAATAAATCTTAGTAATACGGATAAATGCTAAAATGAAATATTTAATATGATGAACTCTTTTTAATATTAAAGAAAATAAACTTATTAAGTTCTGATAAACCACATCACATCTAATCCCTGTATTATTAAATCATTCAAAGGGCAAATAAAATGTGAGCAATCAGTTGTTTTCCTATGATATAGACTTAAACTATATATATGACAACTATGTAATTAATTATAAATATATAGATATAGATATTGGACCACCATATGATAACAAGAAGTTTAGTAGGGCAAGTAACTCTTGCTTTTTTTGGGTTTAATTTAATGTACAATCTTACCAATATATTAATAAGGAAAATGTTGATATAGAATAATCCGAATAAGACGAAGAATTTTGTTAAGTTGTGGAGTTTAATTATTGCTTTTTGTACAATCTGTACATAAATAGTTAGAGATTTCACACTCCTAATTTTTCTTATAAGTAGACAACCGTCATTATGGTTTATTGTAAAATCAAGAAAAGGAGAGGAGGGTAGAGGGAAAAAAAAAATTCAAACACATAGAGTTCGAGAGTATTTTATTTGTCTTGTAAACCACTCTTTCTTCCATTATAGTGAATCATTGCAGCGACGGAAAGTGGACGTAGTCTCATAGTAAGACTAATCTATAAAACTTGCGTTCTTGTTTGCTTAATTATTTTTCTTTTTGCTATATTATTGCTCTCGATAATATAGAATTAGGATCTCTAATTATTAACAAGCTTAACCTCTAATATACAAACATATATAAAACAAAACAAAATGCTAATGAAACAATGACGAATTTTCTTTCTAATCAGAATTGAAAAATCTTTATACGATATGATAAAGTCTTTGTCATCCATGAATTCCCTTCTCAATTATACCGTTTGTAAATTGAAATTAATGATTAAATTAGTAATTTACACAAGAAAAAGATTAATTAGTCCATTTAATCATATTCATTAAATTTTTTGGCAAATTACAAATCTTTCTTGTCCTGCAGTCCCTATGAAATGCAAAATGGAATTAGGGCAAGAGACAAGCTTAGGGCATGCAGGATATGTGTTTTTGTGGTGGATTGTTGTGATGATTAATGCACACATGTGAGTAGGTGGGTTCGTTCTCCTTTGTCTTTGTGGAAACGTGACAATATCAATTATCATCAATTAAAATAAAAATGCACAAAAGTTTTCTCCTATAATTTTTTTCAATAGTACGATAAAACATAGATATAAATTAGTGTGTTACGGGCATCACATATTTTTCAATTGTAGATAAATGTGTCACTCTCTAATAATTTAAAATTTTAAATAAGATAATATCACACTATGTAAGAGACGTTGATTCAAGTTTTATTGTCATTCAAAATCACGTGTGGACCTAAATTTGCTTGATTTATTAAACCATACTCATGCGCACGTATTAATATTAATTAATTAAAAATGCAATACAGTTGTCAGTGATAATTACATTATTGTCTTTTATAAATAGTTAGGGATAATTTTCATTCCTTTCTCAAATTATATGCACTGAATTTGTTCCTTATTTGAACTCAATAAAATATTTCCATTTTTGCTCAACAATATTTAGAGCTTGCATTTTATCTAATTTCTAAATTTACTAATTATAGAATTCGAATAATAATTTCAAGAAAATAGTATAATATTAATTAATTATTATATGGCCCAGATTTCTTCATTTTCTCAAACTATTTAAAATTGTTAAGATGATGCCTCGAGAATTTACCATTTTACTGTTAGTGTGAGATAAGACTTGATAGTGTGTAGTCACGTGAGTAGAATATTGCAGCTTCTCACCATGAATAATATAAATTATTTAACTCTATATATACATATAAAAAGAGTTCCAACATTATGTCAAATCAAGTTTTGTCTTTGTTAATGAGATATCAATCCCTTGGGACGATAACTCATTGTGAACCTCGTTAAGATGACTAATTCAAACTCTTGATTATTATTTTTGTATTAGGTGATAGACTATTAATTAGGAGGAAAATTAAGTTTGACTGGAGGTTTAACAATTTTACTTTGTTACGTTTTAATATTATTAAACCAAGTTTATGAAATATTTTACGAATTCAAAAACATGCTTGCTAGATAACCTTTATCCAAAATTGTTAATGAGAGTTCCTTGGGATGATAACTCATCATGAATCTCGTTAAGATGACTAATTCAAACTCTTGACTTTTGTTCTTGTAGACTATGAAGAGGAAAACTAAGTTTGGCGGGTTTTAATATTATCGAACTAAGTTTGTGAAATATTTTACGAATTCAAAAACATGCTTGCTCGATACCCTTCACCATAATTTTCCACATGACTTTTGCATGTTTGACAGTGCTGAAATTATGTGCTTATAAGTTGTAGATCTTATGAAATGTGTGAATAATAAGTAGGTAGTAAGTTGTGAGTCATAGGAAATGTGTAGATAAAAAGTATGTTTGACGAGTTTAAATTATAATTTGAGCTTAGTCAAACAAGCACTTAAAGTCTTGCATGTTTGGTAGTGGTGAAATTATTTTTTAAGTGCTTATAAGTTGTTGGTCCTATGAAGTGTGAATAGTAAGTTGTGGGTTGAGTCTTACGAAATGTGTAAATAAAAAATATATTTGACTTGTTTGACTGGTTGAAATTATAATTATAGCCTACCCAAACAAGAATCTCTCTTGTGAAGCTTGTGGGATAGTACTCATGCAGGAAACAAACAAAGAAACAATACATTGTTTGAGGGCTCATCTTCCTTTATAGAAAGCCTCCAAGTACTGCTCTATCTGTTGGTCTGTGTGTCAGTGTGTTTGTGTGTCCGAGAGAGAGAGAGAGAGAGGGGATTGTGAGGAGGAAGCATGAATTCCAGAAAGCAAAGAGAGCTGCTCTGTATGAACAACTTGGTTCTGCTACTAATTCCACTGCTGTATAAATTCTAACACTTAATTTCCAGTCTTGTAATTTTCACTCCCTTACCTTTGTTTATTGTAAAAATTTAAATTTTACAGGTGAATACAGCATCAATCATTGTGGATGCAACAAGATATATTGAGGAGTTGAAGCAAAAAGTACAGAATCTAAATCAAGATATTGCAACTATACAAAGTACTTCAGTCGAACGAAACTCGTCATTACCAGCGGTATGTATACTTATCAACTCATTTGGCATGTTCGAAGAAAGAAATTATATATTTTTGTCTATATATTGTAACGTCCAGTCATTTCTATGCATATATAACTGTTTTATGCTATATTTTTTCTGATTCTATCAGATAATATATAATTGACAGTTTTAATTAGTCATATAATTTTTTACCTAATTAATAAACTCCAGCAGGTTAAAGTGGAAACCCTAGAAAAGGGTTTCCAAATTAATGTGTATTCAGAAAACAATTGCCCTGGTTTGCTTGTCTCAATACTGGAAGCATTTGAGGAGCTAGGCCTTGAAGTACTCGATGCTAGGGTTTCTTGTTCTAATAATTTTCGTCTCGAAGCCGTTAGCGAGGTAATAAATTTATTTTTATCTGCTGCTTATTTGGCCAATTAATCCCAAGAAATGCATTATAACTTCTACAGTTCTAATGGGACAATGAATCAAAGAACAGTATTGAATGATAGATAAGATTACTCATCTAAAATATTTGTTATGCATTTGAATTACCACATGCCACCATCAACAATCAACCTCATAATTTTGAGTTACTCAATGTCAAAACATTTGATTTCTGATTTAAAAGTGTACACTCGATCAAGGGTGGATCCAGAGGGGGTTTAAAAAAAAAATCCTATACTAAAACTTTGAAAAAAAAAATAAAATGGGCCAAGTGGGACTCCAGCAAAGAGGAGTCCCCCTCGATCGATTTACTATGAAATTAACCTCGAATTTACGCCTAACAATAACAAGGCAATTGTATGTTACCTTTCATTGTTTTTATTTTTAATAATTTTGATGAACTAATAATACCTGCAGACAAAATAAATAGTTACTTGAGAGTATATATAATTTGATTGCAGAATGAAGGACAAGCTGACAGCATAGATGCCCAGGTGGTTAAACAAGCAGTAGTGCAAGCTATCAGGAATTGGAATGAAAGTAGTTAGCTAATCAAAAATTATCTCTCTTTTCTCTTTTCCTTCTCGTACCAACTTTATGCATCTTGTTTAGTTTGAAAACTTTTACCTAATAAAGTATAATCGATTATATTATATTTTACTGATTTGTTTTATAGAATTATATATATTATTATGTTAATTAAAAGGAAGCACGACTTAAGTAGGTATGGCATGGCATGTTTAATTAGAGTATACACGTTCTTATTATTATATTCTTAGTATTGATATAAGATTCAGATTCCAAAAAATTATTTTGCTAGTGCCTGTTCTCTTACAAGTTACAAGTAGCCATAATCTTGTACAATTTCAACACTACCCTTAATTAAATGGATCTATTCAGGACCAAAACGCAGTCTTGGTCCTTCCCTGCATGTCCAACTGGGATCATTGATATTGGGCCAGTTCACAAAATGCCCAATATTGCGTCTTATATTTTAGTGCATGTTTGATGATGTTAAAATTATTTTTTAAGTACTTATAAGTTATAGGTCTTATAAAATGTGTAGATAATAAGTAGGTAGTACGTTATAGATCTAGCGAAATATATGAATAAAAAATATATTTGACTAATTTGACCAATTTAAATTATAATTTAAACATCAACAAACAAGCACTTACAATTTTTTCAAGAATACTTTCACGAATACGCTAAAAAAATAAATTAATTCTTAAACTATGGCGAAACTTTAATATTTTACCTAATTATTATTATTATTATTATTATTTTTACTCTGTTTCATTTTTCTTTTGCAACATCGCCACTAACGTCATCAAGTTGTTACAACTACTTGTAATAAATTGTATTACACTTGTAACACATAGTGTTATGCAGTCACCGCTACCATCATCACTTGTAATAAACTATGTTACACTTGTAACACAAGATTACATCGCTACCGCCACCACTACCACTACCGCTACCGCTACCACCATCACCACCACCACCGTTGAATTCCCACTTTTCATCTTCATCGAAATGCTTTACAAATTTTTTATTGATTTGTTCAGACTTTTACTCTCTTCAACATCCTTCTTCAACCATGGCTTTTCAAAAACTGTTTTTGTTTCTGCTAAAATTTTGCTTCTTCATCAATATATGGTACAAATTGCGGGTTCTTTTAACAGGGTTGCTGCAATTTTACTCCAGTCAAGAACCTGTTAGAAAAAATTGGATGATTGGGCAGAGACAACTCGGAATGCTATGTGCAACTGGACAACCATTTTCTGTGACCCCAAGACTCTGGACGTGGTTTCCATTTATCTTCGAGCTTTAATGTTTCAAAGAATTTTTCAGTTGATTTTTGTCGAATTTTATCCCTACAAAACCTCAATCTCTCCAACAACAATTTAGTGGGTCCCGTTACATCTGATTCTATCTCGCTCTATGTGTCTCATCTTTTGTCTCTCAATCTTTCTTTCAATTATTTCGATGGAAACTTGCCCGAGTTTTCTACCAAGTTTTTGAACCTAACCCTTTTAGATTTTTCATTTAACAATTTTACAGGTGAAATTCTGGAACTTTTGTCAACTTGCCAAAACTTCAGGTTTTATCTCTTTTTCCAAACCGCTCAATGGGTCAATCCACGAGTTTTTATCCAATTTGACTTAGTTGGGGTGAGTGGTTGAGAAAGATGATAATTTTGTACTTTTTAAAAGGTTGGGAGATTTTTTTTTTTTTTTTTTTTTGTTGTTTTTAGCTTTTATTTATGTTTATTTAAATATGAAGGCAAATTCGTCGTTTTCTGTCAATAGAAACGTGATTTAAATTAAATCAAAAGTTGTGGATGTCTGATACTATAAAAATTAGTTGGGGGTATGTTAGTAATATATTGAAAAAGTTGGGGATGAAATAAAAATTTCCTAAAATTAAACAATATTTAAGAATTAAAAAAAAAAGAACTGTAAAATTAAAAATAACATAAAAAATGGAGTACCAAATAATTTCCTCATTTTTTCAACTAAAAGAGCTTAGAATTCGTTTAATAGTTAGATGAAGTGGGCCATAAGACCAACAAACTCAACAATCAATACAAGGGGGCCATTAGTGGCACTTCCTCAATCAACCATCACATCTTGTTCCATCATATCCACCACCTCCTCCACTCCACCACTACAATACCATGCCACTGCCACTACTAGGGATGGCAAAGGAACGAGTTGGAGTCGGGGCGAGGACGGGACGGGACGGGATGGGGCGACTTACCACCCCATTTGCTGCCCCATTTTTTTTTTTACATTTTTAATTTTTTTAATTTTTTGTAACCGTGATTTTTAAAAAATTAAAAAAAAAAAAATATTTCGGGCGGATTCGGGATGGGGCTACTCCGCCGTGCACTACCCCGAATACCCGATTGTCCCAGGCGGGGAAATGCTAAATGGGCGGGGGTAAATTGCCATCTTTAGTCACTCTTGTCAAATGGCATAAACAAAGGGGTCATTATGTTGAGATATTTTCTCAAAATTTGGAAGACATATAGGTCAACTAAAATTGAACAAGTTTTCTAATCTTGGACACCTTGATAGTCGAAATTTGGAAGACATCTAGGTCAACTAAATTGAACAAATTTCCAAATATTGGACTCCTTGGCAGTCGAAACTTGGAAGAAAATTAGGTTATACGTTAACTATAAAAATTATATAGTTTATTCTCTTTTGTAGATGTGACTTGAGAATTTTCTAAGAGAAAAATTGTAAACCTAACATTTTAGTTATTTTTCTTGTTTTCTTTCTGGGTTGTATAAATTGGTGGGTACGGTAAATTTTAGAATATTATTTTTATTGAGATACTTGAAGATTTGGGTGAGTGAAATCTATATGATTGTAAGAATTTTTCATGTAGTTAAAGCTTTGACAGTTCATAAATCTTTATATTTTTTCTCGTTTCGTTATCTTTCTTTAAACAATGATCTTGTGGGCAACAAAGGAATTGGTCTCAATTCTTAACACATTAATGACATACCCTCAATTCGCCATTAATGGCAGATTTAAGGGGAGAATTTTGCCCCTTAAATTCCAATACGAGGCAGACCTGAAATTCCTAGTGCACACAACATGAAAAAATTACTAAACCCAAAACAACCACCACCTCTAGCCACTATCCGAAAATGGAAAGGAAAAATATGATGAAAAATCTTACAATTTTTCTCGTTTTGCATGAAACCATAAAAACAACAGTTCTCTTAGTCTCTAGAGAAAATTTTATGGCGATTTCTTGATTTGGGAAGAACAATTTATATATTCGGTATTCAACTTCTTCATTCGTGTGTAGCCACTAGAGAGAGATCTCCTCTATGGTTAATGCAAAAATCGGGAGGCAAAATCTCCTTGGTTTTGCAGTGGAGGATTGGCGGTGATGGTGGTGAATGGTGGCTTTGCGATTGTATTGAGTGGTGGTGATTTGGCTATGAGGTGAGGTAGGTGTTTAGAAAAGATGAAATTTTTCCCTTTTGAAAGGATAAGTGTTTGATGGCATGGGGTTGATGGCTGTTGTAGGGGTGAGGGGAAATACTTTATACTTTTTAAAAAGTTATTGGACTTCTTTTGCAATTTTTATTTATTTTTGTTGTTTTATCGATTTTTTTATTTAAAGATGATGAGAAATTTGTCATTTAATGACCACAAATTGAGAGAAGTACGAGTTTTGCTATATAATTGAAAAGTTGGAGATGGATTATGCTAAAAAAAAAAAAAAAAAGGTTGAAGGTAGATTTATTATATTTTGCAAAAGTTGAGAACAAAAAGAGCAAATTTCCCTATTTTGTAATATTATTTTAGTAAATATTCAAAGACAAAATGTTAGTTCCTTAAAATATTTATTTATTCAAATGTTAATTAGTGATTAGCTGTATAATTAGTAAATACTATTCAACTTGCAGTTAGTCATTATCATTGACATTTGTCCAAAAATTAAATTAGTTTGTTGATTTTTTGCATTAAAAACCTGGCATGAAATATAATAATATATAAAAGTATCTTCTTAAAGTTAAAGTCAAATTATTAGGTAATACTTGTAAAATGCTTTCTTGCATGGGAATTATATATATTGACTGTGTCCATTTGAATAAGCCGTGAGACGAAATGTCCCTACAGTCTTTGCATTTGGTAGGATGAAATTAATTTACCATTTATATAAATATTCCTTAAATTTTTTTAAATAAGTTCTTTCTTTGGTATTTAATTAATTAGAACATTTAGTTTAAAAACTAAAATGTATTGTTTTCAAACTCGACACATGTACAGATAAAAACTGAAATGTATAGTTTTCAAACTCGACACATGTACTAATCCAAGATGAAGAGGTGAGTCATTGAATTAGTGATTCAACCACTAATTCGATGGTTGAATCGACATATCAACTCTCGTCAAATATAATTATTTTTTAAAACAATAAAACAGTGACAGTAATTGTTAAATTAATTATACACTATTTTTCAATCTTTACTCCAAAATCCAAAGAAACGAAAATTTTTAAAGATGAAATTAAAAAAACAATGTTAAAAAAAATAATTAGCAATTAAAAATATTGAAAGCTAAAAGGGACTATTCAAATCTTTAAAAAATTCAATTAGCAATTACCTGTTGAGTTAATGGGTTTGGGTTATCAGTTTTTTATGAAACCCAGCGGGTTTTTTGGTTTGCTTTCGGGTCGATCGTAAGTCGGTCTAATAGAGCAATCCAGACCGAATTGTTCGTCGGGTCACGGTTTTTCGATTTATCCGTTGGGTCGGTCCATGTTTTAAAGCGCTGCTAAAATTAGGATTATTCAAATTAATCATCAAACCGACCTGACCCGAATCAACTCAGTCGATTTTAAAAAAAATGTAAAAATATGCTTTAATGGGACCGATCCGAAAACCCGAACCGACCTGAATTGGTTTGGGTTGGTTTTGGGCCCGAATTTGTCCATTTAGGTCGGTTTGGGTTTGGATTTTTCCAAATCGAATTTTTGTTGAAAATCGACCCAACCTGACTCACGCCCACCCCTAGTTAAAATGGCTTTAATTAAAATATCACCAAGAGATAATTTTTATTAGAATTTTGTACTTAGATACTTCAAAAAAAAAATGGTAGTTATATGGATTTTATTTAGTTTACTTTAACTAGAGTAATTAAACTTATTGGTATAAACTTCACAACTATATTTCTCGATGTGCGATATATTATATTATCATCTATCTATAAGAAAAAATGAGAAATTACTAGGAGTACGTCCGAGTCCGATTCAATGATGTTTAAGATTTGAGAATTGGCTTGTTTGTGTTTTTACGTGTTAATGGGAGGTGTCTTTTGACTCATTTTTAATATACGAATTTTGTATGTTCTCAATTTCTCGTACGTTAAAAAAAGCAACATACAACCCCACTCCTCTTACAGTATTATCTATGAATAATGTTGGTGTAGACAATTATCATTTTTTTACATTTTTCTTAATTTTTAAGTGGGACTTATAAACACTTATAAATTGGTCAAATATCATTTCTATCTATACATACAGTTGAATTCACTATTTATTATGTACAAAAACTTTACCAAACGTACATATATAGACAATCATTCATGGAACATTCATGAGTTAAACTATTGCATATAGATATTTTTGTTAACTTATATATTATATTCAAGCACACATTATTTTATCCACAAATTTTGTAGCTCCTACAATTTTATTTATTTTTTATCAACTCATTCTGTAGGACCCACGACTTATAATATACAAAAAAATTTATCAAACAAGCACACAGAAAATACTTCAAATTTTCGAAGTGTAGAAGAACATTCTCTGTTGATCGGATCAATTCAACCATAGTTCATAAATGAAAGTACCCATTTCAATAATAAATTAAGAAGCAATAACTGCCCAATAGTTCTGAAAATTACTTTATACTTACGCAATGTATAAATACTGAAATGGACAGCAATTTCGTATGACTCCTTCAATTTCAAACCTTAAGTTTCTTGTAAAACTTAAAATGATGCAAAAGTCAGAGAGACAAAACAGTTTCAGCTTTCCGTGTTGTCTCAGTCATATGGGCAGCCTATAAATAGGGTTCTATGTTAATTCTCAAATCACTCCACAAGCTGACAAGCATAATAATTAATACACATCGTAATTCATTGAAATGGGTTCACTTAGCTTCTATATTGGTGCCCTAATCATGTTAAATCTTGCATTTATGGGGTTTTCAGCTTCTCTTAACCCTTACTTCTACAACAAAGTGTGCCCACAAGCTTTGCCAACCATTAAATGGGTTGTGGGTGATGCTGTAAAGCAAGAGAGACGAATGGGTGGCTCTTTACTCCGTCTTCATTTCCATGACTGCTTCGTTAATGTATGAATATTAATTGCTGTTTATATAAATGTTCAATATTTCATTTTTGGGGAGAATTCGCAAAACTCTGTTTTCATCGAGAATTGAATGGAGTTTTCCGTATTTCGATAGGAGAGTGCTTTGTTGCTTGTGTTATTGTAGTAATGGCCTATGTTTTTTTGGTGTTATTGTAGGGCTGTGATGCTTCCATTCTTTTAGACTCGACGTCTGCTTTCACCAGTGAAAAGAATGCATTGCCCAATGCCAATTCCGCCAGAGGTTTTGATGTCATTGATAGGATCAAATCGGAGGTCGATAGGGTTTGCGGCAGTCCGGTTGTGTCTTGTGCCGACATTTTGGCGGTTGCAGCGCGTGATTCTGTAGTTGCAGTACGTATTATCTATACTTACATAATAATATAATATTACATGAACATATTTGATAACGTAGTCATTAATAGTATGATAAACAAGATTCAAATTGTTCTCTCTTTTTTTTAGATAAATTTATGGTACCAAACAAGTTACATGTGTAGTAAATTTTTATTTTGAAATACATTTAACAAGGAGAACGGTTTCTTCTGGTGCAGTTAGGGGGACCAACTTGGGAGGTGCGACTAGGGAGGAGAGACTCGACGACGGCTAGCGAAACTACGGCCAACAATGACATCCCGTCGCCATTCATGGATTTACCAGAACTTATCAACTCATTCAAGAAACAAGGCCTAAACGTTAAAGACCTCGTCGCTCTATCCGGTGGCCACACTCTAGGGTTTTCTCAATGTGGTCTCTTTAAAGATCGTATTTACAACGAAACGAACATCGATCCCAACTTTGCTCATCAACGCCGAGCTACTTGTCCCCCAACGGAGGTGACTCTAATCGTGCTCCTCTTGATCACACACCTGCATTTTCGACACGAAATACTTCAGAAATTTGGTGACAAAGAAAGGGCTACTCCACTCTGATCAAGCATTATTCAATGGAGGTCAAACCGATTCTCTTGTTAAGACTTATAGTACAAATTTTGGTGCTTTTTCCAAAGATTTTGCTTCTTCTATGATTAAAATGGGTAACATAAAGCCATTGACGGGGAAGAGAGGACAGATTCGATTGGATTGCAAGAAGGTGAATTAATTCAATTGTTGACTTCTTCAATGTTTTCTCATTCTTTGTAAAGGTGTTGATAAATTCTTAAATTAAGTATTATATATGGTTTCTTTCTCTTAATCTTTGCATTTGTATAGGTAAAAGTGTTTCTTTTACCTGTATATGTTTGCCGTCTGTCACACAATTCATAAGCTTTATATGTATGGCAATGTTGGAATTATTTTTGTAAGTATTTATAATTTGCGGATTCTATGAAATAAATGAATAATATGAAAGACTAAATTGTGAGTCTTAAAAATCTGTGATAAAAATATATTTTGAACAATTTAAATTATAAAATAAACTTAGCAAAATATGGACTTAATCAATTTGTATATTTTTCTTCATGGACTTATTAAATTGCGTTTAAAATTGATATAAATTAATGCTCGAAAAGTTTGACTGACTTAAAAAATCAACTTTAACCGTCATTATGAAGAAAAAGGACAAGTATTTATTTTTCCCCCATATTAAGTCCATTTGATTTCACTTAAAATTTTGATAAAAACTAAAGTCAAAGTCAATAATTAAATTCAACTACACATTTTATGGATCCACAATATTTTACAACTTTTTAACCACATATTTCACCATTTTTTTTTTATCAACTTTTACAAAAAAAATATGATTTTAATCAAAATTAAACACACTCAAAAAAAGAAACACTTTGCACTTTTTCCTTGTTATAAATTTTCAACAACAAAAAAAAAAAAAGATTTATTGTTGTCCACCCGATGCAAGAAATCTTGTACTGCAATAATCTCATTCAAATAATCATGAACTACAATTAAATCAATAAACACACTTAAATTTAACTTGTAGTTTATCCAAATAATTAAGTAACAAGAGGAATAATATGAGCCGATTGAACTCTCCCACTACAACAGACTTTGCTTTTTACGGCATGCAATATATGTCGTAAAATAATATTTACTGACATATAGTTGAATCTCAGTATAAAGCATTGCCGTAAAATCTTACCTCTTTTACGGCATACATTGAATGCCGTAATAATAATGAAAGTGCGCAATTAATTGACTTATTACGACATTCTTATGCATCCTGTAAATACATTTTTATTTATGGCACACAATATCTGTCGTAAATGAGTTGTCAAATGACAAATAAATGCTTTTATGGCTATCAATTGTTTGCTGTAAAAGAAATAAATTTCATGGCATACATCAGTTGCCATAAATTTGAGCCTATCATTTTTCTTTTATAGCTGACATTTGTACATCGCACTACAACAAAGAGGGTCTATAGCGGCGACATATATTGCGACGACAAAAAGTCGTGTCTATTGATTCTACATAGTAGCGACGACCAAGAAATGTCGTCGCAATACAAACAAATCTTATTGCAACGACATATGTCGTCGCTATAAAGCAGAAATCGTCGCTGTTACTTAGAGACTATAACGACGTCTTTCCGTGTCGTCGCCACTAAGATTCGGAAAGGGCGGGAACTAATGGCGGCATTTTGATGCATAAATTGTCGTCGCAATTGATTTGCGGATGATGATGTAAGTTACGTGAATCATGAATTTTCTCGTAAAGTGTGATGGGGTCTATAGCGACGACATATGTCGTCGCTATATACCAACCTCATTTTAGGCGGGAAAATTGGCGCCCATTTGTTATATATAGCGACGACATATGTCGTCGCTACACCTATGTTGATCAAATGTTGCAGGCGCGTGACTAATTACATTCCTCGTAAAATGGGAATGCTCCTTTAGCGACGATATTTATCTATAGCAACGACATTGTCGTCGCTATAGACTCTTCTTTATCTTCTTCCCATCTCCGCATTTCCATATTGCATACTACACACAAAAAATAAATTCTTCTCCATCTCCGCTTTCTTCATCTCCATTTCTTCATAATCATCTCCATTTATTATCGAGATCAGTATTTGTAAGAATATAGTATTTTACAAGTATGGATATTGATAAAAGTTGGACAACAATTAGAAATCGCACAAAATCTACGATTTTCGGACAGTTTGCAAGTATTTATAAACATGGCGAGGCCATACGTTAACGACAGAGGAAGAATTAAATGTCCGTGCAAAAATGTTTAAACGGTCTCACACATCCATTGGAAATTGTCGAGGCTCACATATTTCGTAATGGTTTTGCGAGAGTTATGTCACCGGATATATCATGGCGAGATCGATGTTCGTCTCATGAATGTGTATAGACAGAATGAGCGAGATGGTGTAGAAGATGAGATGATGGATGTAATAGACGACGTAGTTGGTGATGAGCATGCAGTACAAGCACCGATGGTTACTATATTGAACTGTTTGTGCTCTCCATTCGAATCTGTGCTCCGGAGTTTCATCATTTTCATCCCTAAATTTTTAGTCAAGTTGATGCATATTAAAGTTATGAACAAATGGACAAACAAGTCATCGATGATCTTTTGAAATTGTTGAAGTTAGCATTCCCAAACATGAACCCGGTTGACTCTCACTCTGAAGCTAAGAAGTCATGATGAAAGCTTGGTTTGGGTTACAAATCCATTCATGCCTCGCAAGAACGATCGTGTCTTGTTTTGGGGTGAACATCTTTGATAGACAAACTTGTCCGATTTGCCGTGAAAGTCGCTTGGGTGCACACTTCGAAAGTGAACGGAAGAATGTTCTCGCATAAGGTGTTGCGATATTTTCCCTTGGCCCCGCACTAAAACGTATGTTCGCGACGAAGGATACTTGCAAAACTTATGAGGTGGCACAAGATAGGAAGGTCTAGGGACGATGATGAAATGCGACATCCCGTTGATGGAAAGGCATGGCGGGATTTTGACATGAAACATCCAATGTTCGCAAGTGAGATCGAAATGTCGAGGTTAGGTTTGGCCATGAGACGGATTCAATCCATTCGGTGACATGAGTCTGTCGTACGGCATGTGGCGATAATTATAACGATTTACAGCTTACAACTTGCCACCGGTTATATATGAAGCCCGAATACCTCATGCTTACTCATTAATACCTGGTCCTAAAGCACCGGTAAGGACATTGATGTATTTTACGACCATTAGTGGATGAGTTGAAGGAATTGTGGACCGATGGGATTGACACGGAGACGGTGGAACCAACAAAGAAGTCGGTATTCAGATTGCGTGCGGCTTTGTGTGCGGATCGTTAACGATTTCCCGAGAGAAGTAGTTTGTCCGGTTGGGTGGTCGTACAAGGCATGTCCGGCGTGCAACGAGGATACTCCTTCATCCGTGTAATAGGTAAGACACTTATGTGGGTCATCGTCGGTTCACCGCCATCCGGCATCATTTTCGAGCAATTTAGACTTCGATGGGAGGGATGATATGGCGACCACCTCCGCGTCGGTTAACGCCTACAGACATTTTAGCACAGTTAAGTCGTGTCAGATATAGAAGTCCAAGAAAGCACCCAAATTACGGTGGCGCTACAATTCGGAGAAGTGATGACGAGCTCAATTAGAGAAAAAGAGCATTTTCTATGAGTTGCAGTATTGGACTTCTGAGAGCTCAAACATAACATCGATATCATGCACGTGAGAAGAATGTTTGTGATAGCTTGCTCGGCACAATTATGGACAATCCATTCAAATCAAAAGACACAACACGATACGGTAGCGATCTAATGCAATTAGGGATCAAAGGGAGTTGCACTTGTATCGAACGGAAATAAGTGGATGAAGCCCGCCGCATGTTACACCATGTCGCCTTCAAATCGTAAGAAATTTTGTCAATTTATCCGATTGGTTGAGTTTCCGATATGGCTTCGCTTCTAATCTTCTAAGAATATTGCTCCAAATGACACCAGTATTATCGGGTTGAAGTCACATGATTGCCATATTATCATGCAACGGTTATTACCGATCGGATGTCGGGCGTTCTTGAATAAAACAATTTCCACGGTCATTATTGAACTGCACAAGCGTTCTTGAAAGCTTTGTGCAAGAACACTAAAGGTTAGCGACATGATAGCATCCCACGATCACCTTGTACTCATTCTTTGTAAGTTGGAAAGGATATTTCCCGACGCTTCTTCGACATCATGATTCACCTCGTAATGCATTTACCGAAGAGGCAATCCTTGGAGGTCCGTGCACATGAGATGGATGTATCCATTCGAGCGATACTGAAGAAATTGAAGGGCTACGTTAGAAATCGAGCTCGGCCGGGGATCAATAGTCAAGGGTATGTTGTGGACGAGGCATTGACCTTTTGTTCGAGGTACTTCCGGGACATAGGGACAAGGTTCGATTGACCGCACGAGCGAGGATGCTACTTGTTCCACGCATACTTTCTGCTTTTTCGATCAGCAGATGTCACCCACTTGAAAGCGATCCAACGACGCTTCCTACTCAAGTTCGAAATCAAGCAATTTTTTACATCCCGAACAACTCACCTTATGAAGTTGAGCCATTCTTGCGATGAGAAGAAGGCGTTAATTCTTGATTATTATTCTTTTATCTCGAATTAACTTTATCATTTAAAACGAACTAATGAACGAGATCTTCAATACTTTGTTCGGGAACATAGGCGGAACTAATGAATAGTGGTCATCCAAACATCGAACTAGTGCACGTAAGAGACTTTCACGGTTGGTTCTACGTAAAGGTAAACGAACATCGATTGAATAAAATTGCAAGTTTTCAACATAATTGCTTTCAATAATCGAGAATAATTCTTGTCATGCAGACTATATGCAATGCGCCAAAGCCACAACCATAAAGTTTCTCATGAGTTATTTACGTTGGCCAGTGGATGTTACTAGCAGTTATGTCATACACGGCTTGTGTTGTCAAATGAGTTCGATTCGTGACATATGATCGTGATATTCAAGAAAAACTCAAAATAGTGGTGTGTCCGCCCCGTGGACCGGGGTGAGATTTACTACGGGCAGCTACAAGATATATTGAGCTACAATATGGACCGAAACTTCCGCCTATCTGTTCCGGCGCAAGTGGTTTAGGTGTGATGGGAGACGGATGGTAACCGAGAATAACGTTACCAAGATTGACATCGCGCATGAGGCGTTCAAGGATGATCGCCATACTTGCTAGCCAAGCACAACAAGTGTTCTACATTGAAGATCCATCTCGTGGTCCGAATCAAGTAGTAGTACAAATTGTTCATCACGGAGCACGTGGGACACGATGGGAGATAACATCACGTAGATTGACTGCTCCACAATAACTACTCTTCCGTTTATCTCTAGTCGTTGATCTTGGCAACATAGAGCATGTATCCTTGCACCGCGATGGTGATGAAGCTAATGAGATCGAGCATCGGTTATCGTGAGAGCCTCGTCGATACTACAGGAGAAACTTCGTTTATAAACGACGATGATGTTGAAGACGATACAAATGCGTAATACGAGGATGAAGAAACATCGAGTGAAATCAATGAGAGACGTCGATGGCGATGATGTGGATCAATCGTATCATGATAGTGAATCGATTGAAATGTTATTGTGCGTCACTAAATTTGCAATGAAATTACTTTAAAAACGCATGTTCAAATTGTTGTTACTTGTTTTCGGCTTGAATGTTCGTCATTCATACTATCATTGGTATTGGTCAAAACGCGAGTTTGGATGGAATTTCAACATTTGTGTACATAATGTAGAACAAAAAGTTCTACAATTTTACAAAAACATGATTTCATTTTCCCATTATATCTAAATAAAATGAAATATTAAAAATTATTATTGATAATATTAAATATCAATAAATATGAAATATGAAATATGAAATTTTAAATTTTAAAGACTAAAAATTATTATTGATAACATTAAATATCAATAATATTAAATTTTAAATTTTAAATACTAAAATTATTATTGATAATATTAAATATCAATAAATATTAAATATTAAATTAATAATTATAAAAATTATTATTGATAATATTACATATCAATAATATTAAATATTAAATTTTAAAGACTAATAATTATTATTGATAATATTAAATATCAATAATATTAAATATTGAAAATTATTGATAATATTATATATTAAATTTTTTTCATAATATTAAAAGCGGGAAAATTAATAATTATAAAAATTATTTCAATTAAAAATTCCCCTTCAAATGAGAAATCAAAATTTAATTTCCTGTATTGTATTGTTAATAGCGACGACATATGTCGTCGCTATTGTCCTGAAAATTGGGCGCCACTTTTGAGGCGCGTGTTCTTAAAAGCTGAAAAAATGTCGTCGCTTTAGTGATTAATAGCGACGACATATGTCGTCGCTATAGAGTCGAGACATTTTAATTCACGCTGTAATCTTCTTCTTTTCCATTTTGGCTTTGCTTGTTCTTCTTCCAGTAGCCTTGACGTGACCGCCATGCCGCCGCCCCGCCGTCTGCCGTCTTCTTCCACCGTCCACCACTCCAATACAAAACCCGTAAGTTTTCATCATTTTTCTTCTTCATCAGCCGTGGCATTTTTTTATTTCTTTTAAACTTGTCTCAATTTCTTATTGAGAAATGCTACTTCTACTGATAGTTCCTACCGAATTGTTTATAGGAGCTGATTTGGCGTTTTCCCTAATAACCGTTATATCGCAAAAAAAATGGATATATCATGATATTTTGAATCAAAAATTAAAAATTTCAAAGGCCCGTTTCACCCATTTCAGCCTCAGTTTTTGTCTGCCAAAAAATTAGAAGTATGTAACAGTGGAATTGGATCTTATAATTATTATGGTGGAAGTGTTGTCTGGAATTGTATTATGAGGTTTTCAAGCATGTATTATGCATGTTTTGTATATTTTATCAAGTGACTGTGTTCTTGAGTTTGTCGAAAATTCTGATGTTCCGTTTCTTGGTTTCCCTGCCTTTGATGTTGAAGTTGATTAATTCCTTTCATTGGCAGAATGTATTTGGCAATCTCACGGATTTTAATTCTCAACTTTGCTCATATATTCCATTCAAATGGACATTCCATTTAGAGGCAGCTTAATGTTGCATATAATGCACTTGCATCTTTACATATGCTGAAATATGTTGGCTTCAAATTCAGTAATTATGCTTGCTTTCATATTCTTTTTATTGCACTTGTGAACCTTGTCTAGTTGTAATGAGTTAATCCAAAATCATACACAAAAATCTATTTGGTAATTTAGGGAAGTTAGGGATCAATGATGGACTCATTTGTAATAACAAAAATCATACACAAAAATCTATTTGGTCGCTATAGAGCCAGTCCTTTTAATCAAGTTGTAATGAGTTATTCCTCACTTTATTCAAATTTTGACATAAATTTAAAATTTAGGGACTTATTTGAAATAAAATAAGTTTAGGGACTAATTCATCAATCAAATAAAATTTAATCAAAATTTTCCATAAATTCAAAGTTTAGGGACTTATTTGCAATAAAATAATTTTAGGGACCAATTTGAAATAAATTATAATATATTCAAAATTTCTCATTAATTCAAAGTTTAGGGACTTATTTGAAATAAAAATTAGTTTAGGGACCAATTTATAATAAAATATAATAAATTCAAAATTTTCCATAAATTCAAAGTTTAGGGACTTATTTGTAATAAAATAAGTTTAGGGACCGATTTGAAATTAAATATAATAAATTCAAAAATTCACATTAATTCAAAGTTTGGGGACTTATTGGAAATAAAAATTAGTTTAGGTACCAATTTATATTAAAATATAATCAAGTCAAATTTTTCTATAAATTCAAAGTTTAGGGACTTATTTGTAATTTTACAGTAGTTTAGGGACCAATTTATAATAAAATATAATAAATTCAAAATTTTCCATAAATTCAAAGTTTAGGAACTTATTTGCAATAAAATAAGTTTAGGGACCAATTTGAAATTAAATATAATAAATTCAAAAATTCACATTAATTCAAAGTTTAGAGACTTATTGGAAATAAAAATTAGTTTAGGTACCAATTTATAATAAAGTATAATCAAGTCAAATTTTTCTATAAATTCAAAGTTTAGGGACTTATTTACAATTTTACAGTAGTTTAGGGACCAATTGGAAATAAAATATAATAAATTCAAATTTTCTCATTAATTCAAAGTTTAGGACTTATTGGAAATAAAAATTAGTTTAGGGACCAATTTGAAATAAATTATAATATATTCAAAATTTCTCATTAATTCAAAGTTTAGGGACTTATTTGAAATAAAAATTAGTTTAGGGACCAATTTATAATAAAATATAATCAATTCAAATTTTTCCATAAATTCAAAGTTTAGGGACTTATTTGCAATAAAATAAGTTTAGGGACCAATTTGAAATAAAATAAAATAAATTCAAATTTTCCCATTAATTCAAAGTTTAGGGACTTATTGGAAATAAAAATTAGTTTAGGGACCAATTTGAAATAAATTATAATATATTCAAAATTTCTCATTGATTCAAAGTTTAGGGACTTATTTGAAATAAAAATTATTTTAGGGACCAATTTATAATAAAATATAATAAATTTAAATTTTTCCATAAATTCAAAGTTTAGGGACTTATTTTCAATAAAATAAGTTTAGGGACCAATTTGAAATTAAATGTAATAAATTCAAAAATTCACATTAATTTAAAGTTTAGGGACTTATTGGAAATAAAAATTAGTTCGGTACCAATTTATATTAAAATATAATCAAGTCAAATTTTCTATAAATTCAAAGTTTAGGGACTTATTTGCAATTTCTGACAAGAGTTTAGGGCCAATTTATAATAAAATATAATCAATTCAAATTTTTCATAAATTCAAAGTTTAGGGACTTATTTGCAAAAAAATAAGTTTAGGGACCAATTTGAAATTAAATATAATAAATTCAAAAATTCACATTAATTCAAAGTTTAGAGACTTATTGGAAATAAAAATTAGTTTAGGTACCAATTTATAATGAAGTATAATCAAGTCAAATTTTTCTATAAATTCAAAGTTTAGGGACTTATTTGTAATTTTACATTAGTTTAGGGACCAATTTGAAATAAAATATAATAGATTCAAATTTTCCCATTAATTCAAAGTTTAGGGACTTATTGGAAATAAAAATTAGTTTAGGGACCAATTTGAAATAAATTATATTATATTCAAAATTTCTCATTAATTCAAAGTTTAGGGACTTATTTGAAATAAAAATTTGTTTAGGGACCAATTTATAATAAAATATAATAAATTCAAATTTTTCCATAAATTCAAATTTAGGGACTTATTTGCAATAAAATAAGTGTAGGGACCAATTTGAAATTAAATATAATAAATTCAAAAATTCACATTAATTCAAAGTTTAGGGACTTATTGGAAATAAAAATTAGTTTAGGTACCGATTTATATTAAAATATAATCAAGTCAAATTTTAAATTCAAAGTTTAGGGACTTATTTGCAATTTCTGAAGAGTTTAGGGACCAATTTATAATAAAATATAATCAATTCAAATTTTTCATAAATTTAAAGTTTAGGGACTTATTTGCAATAAATTAAGTTTAGGGACTAATTGAAATAAAATATAATACATTCAAATTTTCACATACATTTAAAGTTAGTATGGTGACGTGATGATGTTCACAATTATGTCATGTGTTAGTATGGTCGACGTGATGTCGCACGGAGGTGATGGTGCAGAGATCCTCCACGACAGACCATCTCACCGGCTCCCTTCGACATCTTGAGTCTGGTAAGACTTTTCGTTCAAATTGTAATTATTTATTATTTTATACATATCGTTGAAAATCGTATGATTAATACATTTTACATTTTCTTCATTTTAGACCCCACAAAGCGACGGGGGTATCTCTCGAGGCATCAACCTTGAGATGGTTTGGCGGTGAATAGGAAGATGCCACTTTCTATCACGTTCGACAATGTCGAACGCACAATGCAACCGATCGGGAATAACGCGAAGTATTTCACGCGCTTGGTTGGGAACCAATGAGATTCACCGTGCCCCGTGCTACCCTTCATGGACGAGAGATTCCGGAGGAGCAATGGGCACGATTCGTAACATTATTGAGGTATGAACTTAAATTAGTTTTGTTATTAGTACACTTAATAAATACTTGTTTTACGACTTCTACAGTAACATATTCTTTTTTCACTCTTGCAGAGCTACTTCGATCTGCAGGGCGATCGGTCGCCCGACGAGTACCAGGCAGTATGTGCCGCAATAGATCGTCTGGCGGCCGATCGTTATCGCGATTACAAACTAAAGGCGCATAATCACTTAAAAGCGCATGGACCGAGCCCACCATACGGCGAGATGTCCACGAGAACCGCGTATGCATTGACTTCTTCACCGATCCTACTTTAGTAGTGCGTATTGTTTATATATTGTTTACGATATTTTATATACTCTTTTAACTAATACATTTTTTGCTAATCAATTATATGTTATACCTTCAGGAACGATCCTCCAAAAATAAAGCCAATCGGGGTAAGGCTAAATACCCGAGCATGCAGGGGTCGAAGAGCTTCTCTGCCACGCGTTACGATCAGGTACAACATATAAATTTTCAATATCATTATAAATATTTTCACTACATTACGTAAAAATGTATACCAAATTTCACGTTTAAATTGTCGTAGCGGGACCCCGAGACCCAGAAGTGGCCGGAGATTATTGATTCGTTCCGGACGTTTCACACCTTCCGGGATGGCAATTGGGTCAACCCGCAGGCGGCTGGTGATTATGTGAGAATTTTTAAATTATGTTAATATAATTTTATCTGACATGCATGATATTATTATTTATTATTATTTTTTCACTGAACAGGATAAACTTGTTGAGTTGAGAGAGACTCAACAGATACAAGTCGCCTCCAATAGCGCGTCATTAGACGAGCGTGCTATTGCAAAGGAGGTTCTCGGAGAACGACGAGGTCACGTCCGTGGGGTTGGTCGGGTTCCGAAGGGCACCTCTCCCTCGCTAGATTCGACTGCTGCATCGTTTGCCCCACAAGGAACTTCCCATCAGTCCTCTGCAGACCCCCAGAATAATGATCTTCGGTTTGCCATGTACGAGGATCAGCTACGCCAAATGCAAATGAAATTGAGTTTCTAAAAGTAAAATACCGGTGCGCTGAGGAGGTGGACGGGGACGGGGGACGGAACGGCGATTTAGAGGGTCCGTAGATTTTTTGAATTATTTATATATTATTTATATTATTTGGAAACAAAAAAAAAATTTTAAAAAAATTCAAAACGTTTATAGCGGCGACAATGTCGTCGCTATAGTAAATTACATAATTTGTATTAGCGACGACTTTTTGTCGTCATTGTAATGGATGCACGATGGCGGCGAGATAATGGCCTCTATTATTTTGTAAATAGCGACGATTTTTGCGGCGATTGAATCGTGTCGTCCCTATAAGTCGATTTTCGAGATATGGTCACGACGCTATTGCGGCGATGTTGTCGTCGCTATAGATACAAATTTATATAGAGACGGCGTAAAGTCGTTACTATAACTCTAGAGACACTAACTTGTTGCGGCGACATATAGCGGCGACTATGTCGTCTCTAAAACATTAAAGAGACGACTTTTGAATATTCGTGACGACAAATGTCGCCGCTATTACCCTCATTTCGGTAGTGTCGTTATATGCAAAAACATATATATATATATATATATATATAT
Source organism: Forsythia suspensa (assembly GCA_023638005.1). Taxonomy (NCBI): domain Eukaryota; kingdom Viridiplantae; phylum Streptophyta; class Magnoliopsida; order Lamiales; family Oleaceae; genus Forsythia; species Forsythia suspensa. The sequence continues at coordinate 37,245,967 of CM042666.1, forward strand.
ATATATATATATATATATATATATATATATATATATATATATAACTATGTTTTCCAAATTAGAATAAACAAAAATATTGAATAGAGCTCAATGCAACTATATGAAATAATAGAGTTTATCTAAGTAACTAAGAATATCATTGGCGAATAAAAAGTTGATACCAACATGCCAAAAGTATATCACTACCATTCCAAAATAACTAATTAACATATTACAAAATAATCGACACATACATCCGCAAGTTGGCTTCTTTAAGTAAGTAGTTTAGCTATCTAAAAATAATCAACTCCATGCAAATCACAAAAATAAATAAAATAATCCAACTCATTGTCGAATTGTACTTAGCAAAATGTGAAAAAAAAAAAAGCATTGGTTGAAAGAGGGGCAGATCAAACCAAATGTAGTCTAAACAGAAAAGAAAATGAGGATTAAAATGCATCTTCGAGAAGAAAATGCTCACGCGTGGTCGATATAAGGTGATATTATCAACCACTTCAACTCTCCAACATTCATTACCGAGGGATACATGATGCACTAGATCACTTGGATTTGTTGATGCAATTTCACCATTTGCAACAACATCATCTTTCCAAAATCAACGTAACAATTTACACTTCTTACTTTGAAGGTTATCCGAACCATTCAGGCTTTTGTCTCTATGTTGTCAAACTCATATCACATTGTACAATTTATTATTTTGAATATGGTAAATAAGATGTAATATAGTATAACATTAATTAATATTAGGTTGTGTTTGATTGGAAGTGGAAAATTTGGGTGGAAAGAAAATATTTTCCATGGAAATGAATTACCAGGAAAATTTGGATTGGAAAATGTTAACAAATTTTCCATGGAAAATAAATGGGTTGGAAAATGTTAACAAATTTTCCATGGAAAATAAATTCTCCTATCCCACCAAGAAAATATTTTCCTTGAAAACAAGGAAAATATGGCCAAAAGTGGAAAACATGGAAAATATTTTCCATGGAAAATCAAAAGTTTCAATCAAACAAAAGATGGAAAATAAGTGAGAAAATTCATTTTCCATGGAAAATTTTGCCAATCAAACAGACCAAAGCTGGAAAATAGGTGGAAAATTTTGATTTTCCATGGAAAATCAAATGAATCAAACACACCCTTAGGTTTTGAGTTACATTATCTTCTTTTTCAATACTTTTATTCTTTAATTTCATTTCCCAACTCTTGGACTTGAGTTTGTAAACTATAATTATGAATCAAAGCATTCAAATTTGAAGGAGTTGCACCAAAGCCAATCCCTCTTACCCTTCCTCGACATTCTGTACCAAGTACTCTTGCAACACTATCGTCTTTGGGAGAGTGTTTATTTGGAGAGGTAACAATTTCCGAGTATGCTTTTATTTATTTTTCTGAAATCATGTAAGACATGAAAGTTTTAAAGTGATACGAATGTAAACAATAAATTAACAATAAAAAAAAATAAAAAACTACATTGGTGTTACCAATGTCTCTCCAATTGATTCATTAATTGGTTCACCATTTTTTCGTGTATGTCCTTGAATATAAACATCGTCTCTTGTTATGGAATCAGGGTCTTCACTTTCATCACGCTGCAATTTTTTCTTCTTCTTGTGGTCATGTATATGATACTTTGTACAATTTACAATTTTTCAAGAAAATTTAACTTCTAGATTAACAAAGTTTTTACCATTTCAAACTAAAGCGAGCTAACCTCTTTCTACTTGTTGTGTGCATTAGAGTTTAACTAGCCCCCATCTTTTTGAATCATGTATTCTTTTCATGCAAAACCAATAAGTTGTATAAACTCATATAACATTAAAAAATACCAATTTCAATAAACAATATTAGTAATGTAATGCTTTTGAAAGTTCAGCGTCTATTGAAAAATATTAATAAATGATGAAAGAGAAGAGACCAAATGTAGAAGTTTACCTTATATTGTTGAGAATTGTGTTCTTTGATAAATGCTTATCATTCTTCCATTGAGTCAACATTATCCGGCTTGTGGAGACTAGCAGCACGTGTCATGCCAATAGATCTTCCTTGATTGCTAATTTCTTTTAGCAAAATAGATCGATGATCTCGCCAATGCTTTCCCAATTTTTGCATAATGTATTTTATATGACAAGTATCTACATCAAACTTTTGCGCATCAAAGAGAACAAGATTAGTATTAATTAATCACCATGCACATGCTCCCATATGTCATCACGAAAATTTTCATTGAAATATTTCCAATTTTTTTTCTTTGTGTTTGGTATAAGTTCATTAGCTGTGGTCCTAAAGAACGACGATAACTTATTTGAACCTTTACGAATTTTTCCTTGTTGAGATATTTCAGTATTGTTCGACCCCTTCCATTATTTACTTTTTCAGTAGTAGTGACACTATTAGTCAATTCTTCTGCATCATGTTGAAGATCATTTTGTGCATTATATATCTGGCCGTATGACTAGAGTACAATTAGAACATCTACCTAAAATTCTTATGCTTTCATTCCCTTCTCTTATGGCAGCAACAACTAAAGCCTTTTTAGTTGTATCCCTGTTTGGATGATTGTATTACACAAAACAGGAAAAACGAATTTGTTACTTAAATATGACATTGAAACATTAAAAAATCTTAAATACAATTTGAGAACTTACTTCACCAAAATCTGGCACGTTATGTCCACCCAAATTTTGAAATGATATAACTAAATAAAGAAATCAACATGTATGCATATATATTTATCTACCAGGATCATATAAGCAAAATACATAAAAATTCAAAATACTTCACTACATATTAGAAAATGATAGATTATATATTTACCTGTAGTGTAATATAGTGTAAGTAGTACTTCACAAACTCACGAACTAGAACTTCTCAACATGTCATTATCCACAACATTTAGTCTTCATCATTTGCATCTATAATATTTTTTCAAGAAAAAAAAGGTTAAAATTGCACGGCAAAATTAGTGTGGTAATTACATTTGCTACTGGTCATTAGAAACATTAACATCAATGTAATACCACACAAATGAAAAAAAAAAAAAAGAAGAAGAAGAAGAAAGAATTTTATTGATAAACAATTACCATATTCAATATCAATGCCCTCACAATCATGTCTTTTATAACTTTCATCTTCAACAATCGTATCAAGTCTTAATACATCTAATGGTGTGGATGGAGTATAAGTATCCTCATCAAAAGTTTCTAACTCATGAAATCCTCCGGGAAGTGCCTTTAATACAACATACCAACTAGATGTATCACTATCTCAGAATAAAAATTTCGTTTGCTTGTGATGCCAAAATAGATGGATCTCTTTCAAATTGATGTTGTCATCTCGCGAAGATTTACCAATGTAAATCCATCTTCAATTTTAACTCCAATATCTATATTTGCCCAATCACAATGAAACATGGGAACTTTAAAACTATGATAGTCTAGTGAAATTATGTCTCTTATAACCTCATAATAAGAAATTTTACCAACTACGTGACTTGTATCCTTCACACTAGACCGACAAATAGTTTGTTCTTCAATTGAAACACCACTGTTTTGTGTACTTCTTCTAACATCGGTTGTATGAAATCGATGTCAATTGATAACATAACCAGAATGTGACATCACATCATGTCTAGGCCGATGTGCAAGCCACTTCAATGTACTTGACATGTGATAATTGTCTTGTTTGCCTTTATCTGCGAACTAAGAACGAAAGTCTCCATATGTCTCATTTGTAATAAACTTTCATTCTTGGCAGCACGTCTATATGTAATTCTAATGTCCTCTTTATGCATCCTAAATGAAAATAAATAAACAAATAGTAAGATAACTTAATCAAAAAACATTAAATATTATTAAACTAATAAATTTAACTAATTTAATTACGTTATATATGGTTCCACTGTAGCACTATTAAATAGCACATAACGATTAGCAACCTCTAACATTTCTTTACTCAAGGTCTTTGACTTTCCTTTCGAAATTGTACGTCCATCAATAATTGTTTCATTCTCAAAATTCTCATTTCGAGGATGTTGAACACCTACTTCAGCAGCTTGTTTCATCTAACCACTACAAAATTGCATACATTCATCGGCTAAATAATGCCGTGCTATGCAGCCCTCAGGTCTTGAACGATTTCTAACATATCATTTAAGTGCCTTCATAAACCTAAGTCACATCATAGTAAAAATGAGAAACCTAAATAATTAGAGAACAAAAAGTTGTCAGATATACCATGTGTAGCTTTAAGCTTGTATAAGACAACAGTTGCAAATATCCTTGTGTACTTTGTACAACCAGGATATAAAGGAACTTCAACACCTTTATATAAATTTGAAAAGTCTTTTTATCTATCTTTATTCACAGGTACTACAACATTGTCATCTTGAAAAAATGCATCTCTATATATCCTATAAGTCTCTAGATTTTCTACATCTTGAGGAGGTAGTGATGCAATCAGTTTTTCTCCATGAAACACCCACGTAGTATACGTAGGTTCCATCCCATGTATGATCAAATGCCCATACATTGTATCAAAATGTTGGTGGAAGAGGTTTTGCAACATTTGCAAAGGCATATGACCTTTTTCGTATTCCCAACATAGGCTTGCACCATATTTGCAAACTTTCTTGCACTATATTGATATGCTTTTGTAACTCTATAAAAAAAAAACTGTATAAATTATCTAAAATACATTTAAGAACATATTTTAAAATTTTGTATAACTGAGGAGATAAAATAACCTTGATAAGTGTACCCAATCTTTATCCATGATAATATACCAACACATGAAAATAATAACCTGTTATATCAAAGTAAAAAAATTAAGTCTAAAATACGATTATTTGATTATCAACAGTAATCACTTCCTATATGATTAAAGACTACCTATCTCAAGTTCCATCCATGTCAAACTAATTGAATCATCTTCTATCATGTAGACTTTGTAAAAGATCATGACTGTGTGTTTTTTTTTTTTTTTTTTTTTTTTTGGTGTTCTAGAGTCTTATAAATCAATAGTTTCTCATGGTCTTGCTAGAGCAATTAATGAAGAGGATTAGAATGGGCATCGAGAAATCCAAACTCTTCGGAGTTTTACATGTAAATATGCAAATATCATATTTACTTTCCCAACCATTACGATTGGGTTAGGAAATAAAAAAATAAAAAAGAGATCTAAATTTGTTTGAAGTATTCTAGAGTTATTTTGTCTACAATTCATAATCAATAAACATTTATAACCCAATAAATTTTAACAAACAAACTCTTGCATTTTAAAATTCCAAAAAATTTGTGAATTCATATCTAATCATTGAAAACAAAAGCCCGCTAAACAAAATCACTTCAGTAAACTAATATGATTATCGCATGAAAGATCTCCAAAAGCTTTGTGTCCAGATGTTTGTTAGCAATCTACAAACAAGCTGATTAAATTCATAATCATGACTAAATTCATGTTGAAAACAACTACTCTAAAAAAAGAAAAGAACAAACAAAGACTTACATTGGTTTCTTTAGTAGTTTGGGTATTGATTTGTTCAATCAATGATATGAGCATCTTCTCAGTAACCTACATATGAAATAACACAACAAATAAAAAAATTATTAAAAAATTTCCATCCAAAAATGTACTAAAGCGTATAAAATTTGAACAAAAAAAAAAAACTAAAATTCTACCTAGATCTGCAACAAAAATCCCTCTTTATTTCATCTTTCTTGTATCAAATTCTCCCATGAGAAGTGGTTCTCACAATCTTCAAAATCACAAATAGAGGATTATTTATGAGGGAAAAGGTTTTGGCGATTTTTGTTGGAAGGGTTGGGAAAAGTGATTTTTGTTGGAAGGGATTGGGCGATTTCCTGTAAGTTGGGAAATGTTCATCAATGTTCCAACTCACAATTGTTCACGAAGTCACTATGACGGCGATTTATGTTGGAAGGGTTGGAACGGTTCATTTATTGGAAGAGTCGGGCAATTTACGCTTGGAAGGAATTTGGTCACCGGCGACTTTTATTAGAAGTGTTGGGAAAAGCTTGGGCGATTTCTAGTGGAAGAGATGAAAATGGGGATTTTTAGGAAGATGAAAAGAGTGGTTTATGAAAAAAAAAAAATCGAAAATGGAAAGAAAAAAATTTAAGGCTTTGGGGGCGAGACATATAAGCGGTGTTTCGAGAAAGGAAAAAAATGAAATTTTTTTCTTCCATTCTACACGCGTGTACGCGCCAATAAATATGATGTAAAACGATATTTTCTACGGCGTGCTCAATATATATGTCGTAAATATTATGTAATTGATAATTTATGGCACACATTTAAGGTATGTCATAAATAATCTATTTTAACGGTATTTTTATATGTACGACGTAAACTAATGTCGTGAAAGACTAAATGTGTTGTAGAGTCCTTAAGACTTTTTTTCTCTCTGTACTACTCAAAGTTACGAGCAATTGTCTTTCGTAATAGAACGAATTTTTATTTCTACGAAAGCAGCACCTCACTCAAATAGGAACCAGCTAATAGAAGTTGTGTCTTTATCACCGAACTTTGGTACGAACATGAAGTGGATTTTTACACAAAAAAGAGAGATTAATTTTGTAAGAAAATAGGGGAGAATACTAAATTTTACTGCGTAAAAAATTATTGTATTTAAAAAGGGATTTTTTGCACAAATGGTCCTTATCTTTTGCACTTACTGCAAGTTGAAAACCTATCTTTTTATTTTTGGCAGTGTAGCCTCTAGTTCAAATTTTTTTTACGACAATAGTCCTTTCCGTTCAATTCCATTAACCGTTAGTTCGACTTTTTTTGCACAAATGGTCCCCTGTTTGTATTCCACACTCTACATTTCATGACGACATTTTTGGTATTCTCTTGTTCATAAATAAAATTTTGCAAAGAAAGATCCTAAATTTAAGAAGAAAAAAACACAATAATTAAAAATGTTTATCATATCAACCCCACCCCCGCCCGCCCGCCCGCCCGCCCGCTCCGCCCATTGGTCCTTGATGTTCTCGTTCAGCAGCTTGTGATTGCTCAATCCTCTCATGCATATGCCTTGAAATCGATTTAAAAATTCAAAAGCAATCGGTGCTGTATGGTTTCGATTTCTTTGATTTGGTTCTCATAGAGCATGTCTCCAAGCACATTATCACCAAAAGAGAGAACATTGCGAATTGAAAATGCTAATTAAATAATGGGTAAGTAAAAATCACAAATTATAAGCTGCGGAAATCAAATTGGAATACACACCATAATTGTATTGAAGTAAGGTACATACCTCCGCCGCCATTGGGAGTGTCCTTAGATCTCAATAAACCAACTTCAACATTTTCCTTATCAGAAGACACAGGTTGCTCTGCAAGATGCTCCTGTTTTACCTCATTTTCAATTTGTCTTTCATATTTCAAAGTTTTTTCAAGATTTCTTTCCTCAAATTCGAGTTTGAATCTATGATTGTATTCCTCTTCTTGATGTCTTAAAGTAACATCAGTCCCAGCAAAAGTAACTTCAGCATCAGGATCATCCCCGTCGTGAGCACTTATTCGGCCGACACGATATTTCGTATTTGAGAGCATTTACTTTGTTTTTCAGTTTTATTTTAATATCTAATAATTATACAGTTATAATTTCTTCAGTAATTTTAAATTTTAATAGCAAGCATGATATTTTTGCACAATAACTTATGATAACAACTATAATTAAATTCCTTCAGACAAGATGCATTGACGTTGGTTTAAATTTTGAAAATGGCAGTTGATTGAAATGAATTTCGGTTTATAATAAAGTCGTGCAATCAATACATTTCTTCTTTTTTATTTTTCTTTTGGTGGGTAAAATTGAAAAGTCAAGCCACCGAATGAACATAAATTTAAAATTAATAAGACTTTATTAATTGCAAGACATTATTATCTCATAACGTACCGTCCTTGATATGACTTGTATTACTACGTACCTAAGCTTAGTACACAATATTATAAAGTATTATAAAATATAATAAATACAATATTTACTTTTCTTCTTTAATCTCATTCATAGTAGGACTATATGTTGATTTTCAAACCTCCGCATTCCTTGGGTCGAGAAGTCTTAGAGTATGTTTGGTAGATATTTTTATAAATTATAAACAATGGGTCCAACGAAATGCGTGGATAAAAATTAAATAATAGTTGTGGATCCTGCGAATATATAGATAAAAATAATATTTGATCGACTTATAAATACTTATAAGCACACACAAACATACTCTTAGAAATATATATATATATATATATATATATATATATATATAAGAAGTTTTGCTCAATTTTTCTAAATTCAACCCTAAGTATTGAATCGAGCTTTATGGGTCAAAAGTTTAACTTGATCAAATTGGATGTCAAAATAAATAAATAAGATTGTTCGATGATACATCACAAAAATTTTATTTTTCTTCTTTAATAAGCTACTACAAAACCCAATGACCCATGCACCCGATTGGTTTTGAAAGAATTGTCCCGAAGTTCATTATTATTATTTTTTGGGTTCTTTGAGATTCATAGATTTTTTTTTTTTTTTTTTTACACCATATGGTAATATGGTACTTTTAAGATTGAAGTAATATCAAAAGGTTACAGGTTTGTATTTGACGAAAGAATCTTGTTGCTTTTGTAAATATAGTTCAAGAACATGAAATTCTAGACGGTTCATATAGATAGTTTAAATTGTCTAGATGTCTAGACACCACATACCATATCGATAGTTTGATATTTACAATTGTCTAACTATCGTGATGGTCTACACTGCCTAGATAATTAGACAATTTGAAATGTCCAGAGGATATTTGGTAGTATTGAATTTTTTTTTTTTAAGTGCTATAAATTGTGAGTCATGTGGAACGTGTGAAAAATAAGTGAGTAGTAAGTTGTGAGTCCTACAAAATATGTAAATAAAAAGTATGTTCGACCAACTGATATTATAATTTAAGCTTAATCAAAGATGCACTAGAAAAAATGATATATCCCAATTAAAAACTCTTGAAAGCAAATTTTTTTGACAAAATATCATATTATTAAAAAGAGAGATTTGATCATCCAAATGGCAATAGTTGAAAATACTAAGAATGGTAATGGAATAAGGAAAATAAGAAAATGTTAAAGAGAATTTTTCATTTTTAATCTAAGTAACTAAGAATATCATTAACGGAATAAAAAGTTGATACCAACATGCCAAAAGTATATCACTACCACTCCAAAATAACTAATTAACATATTACAAAATAATCAATCCATATATATACTTACTATAATATAAGTGTCTATCACCTGTTTACTGTTCACACTTCAACCAACACGACGTCGTTTTATTGATTTAGTATTCCTAATTTCGTCCAAATCTCACCCTTTTTTCCTAATCTTTTGACACTTTTTTTATATTAAATTAATATCTTTGGCCGCAATTTTTGACTTCTTCATCTTTTCTTTTCTTTTATTTATTTTAATATATATATATATATATATAGTGCATTTTAGCCGCAATTATTGACTTCTTATATATTATAGTAAAGATATATTCATTTTTCCCTTAATAAGTCATCAAATTTGGTGCTTTTTTATCCTCAGTTGCAAAAGGGAACAAAAGACGAAATACAATTGATTCCTAAAGGTTTTGGTAAATTTCATTTTCTCTAAACTGCAGTTTTTGTTGTCCAACTTAAATATTTGCTGCAGCTTATACATTAAGTATTTTTACATAATTCTAGTTGAAGACGATATCTCTATGGGTTACCTAACCATTGACTTTGGTTTCACATAATTTCATGTTATATAACTCAAGTTATGGACAATTTTGTAAATTGCGACAGCATGAATCCGAGAAACTGCCTTGGATGTTTCGGTGAGTATTTTAGTATGTCAAAACATGCCGTCAGATTATCAAATTTTTATATGTGGTAGCTACATGGGTATTCTACGTTCCGTGAAAATTTCATATTGTTCGGTGATCGTTTTCAATGTCAAAGAAATTTATTTTACTCCATGACTGGGTGAATTGTTTCTCCAAACTGTACTTTCTGTTGACCAACTCAAAAATATGCTGCACCTTATATATTAAGTATTTTTACAAAATTCCAGTTGGAGACGATAGCTCTATGGGTTACCTAACCATTGGCTTTGGTTTTACATAATTTCATGTTATATAACTCAAGTTATGGACAATTTTGTAAACTGCGACCACATGAATCCGAGAAACTGCCTAGGGTGATTCGGTGAGCATTTTAGTAAGCTGAAACATGCCGTCAGACTATCAAATTTTGATATGTGGTAGTTAAATGAGTATTCTATGTTTTCTGAAAATTTCATATTTTTCGGTGATCGTTTTCTATGTCAAATAAATTTTTGTTACTCCATGACCGGATGAAGAAATTTTAGTAACACTGCCCTTATTTTGAAAATTTTATTCACCTAGTCATAGAGTAACAAAAAATTCTTTGACATAGAAAACGATCACCGAACAATACAAAATTTTCAGGAGACATAGAATACTCAGGTAGCTACCACATATCAAAAATTGGTAGTCCGACGGTATGTTTAGGCATACTAAAATACTCACCGCGAAACCTCCTAGGTCGCTTTTTCGGATTTATGCCGTCGGCGCGTGCGGAATCGCTATTATAAACCAATCAAATACTTTAAGTAGTGTAAATATCTTCTTAAACTTTTGTGGACCTTGGTTTTGTGGAGTTTTAGTGGATTCTCATGTTTTGGTTACACGTTAATGATGTGAACTTAAAAGATTTTGCTAAACTTCATGTTTCTCTAAGATGCGCTTCGTTGTCCAACTCAAAATTTACTGCACCTTATATATTAAGTATTTTTACATAATTCTAGTTGGAGACGATAGCCCTATGGGTTAACTAACCATTGGCTTTGGTTTCACATAATTTCATGTTATATAACTCAATTTATGGACAATTTTATAAACTGTGACAGTGAATCCGAAAACTAACTAGGATATTTCGGTTAGCATTTTAGTAAGTCCAAACATGCCGTCGGACTATCAAATTTTGATATGTGGTAGCTACATGAGTATTCTATGTTCCTTGAAAATTTCATATTTTTCGGTGATCGCTTTTCTATGCCAAATGAATTTTTGTTAATCCATGACTAAGTGAAGTTTTGAATTTTTTTTTTTCCTTTTTTCTCCATTTTGCCTCATAACTCGGCAAAGTTAGTATAAAAAAAAAAAAAAGAAAGATTTTCTCTCGAGTTACTCGAGAAAGTCAAAAAAAAAAAAAAATTAAAAAGATTTGTCGAGTTACTCGACAAACTAAAAAAAAAAAAAAAAAAATTCAAAAGATTCGACAAAGTCATTACAAAAAAAAATTCAATCAAAAGATTAACTCGAAAAAGTCTTGATTTTATTTTTAATTTTTTTATTGTAACTCAACAAATTGTTGTCAAATTGCCCGATAAAGATTTAATTTTTTTTTTTTTTGTAACTTGTAAAAATCTTAATTTTTTTTTAACAAAAAAATAAAATCAAATGGCCAAAATAAGGTAGTGTTACTAAAATTTCTTCACTTACTCATGGATTAAATAAAATTGTTTTGACATAGAAAACGATCACTGAACAAGATGAAATTTTCAGGGAACATAGAATACTCGTGTAGCTACCACATATCAAAATTTGATAGTCCGACGGGCATGTTTCGGCTTACAAAAATGCTTACCGAAACAACCTACTGGAATAGGGAGGAAAAACAAATGGAAAAAGTCGACAAAAAAATAAAAAATAAAAAAATTGGGCCTTGTCGGAATTTTTTTTTTTAACCTTTGTCGAGTTACTCGACCAAAAAAGAAAAAAAAATTAATTCTTTTTCCCTTTGTCGAGTTATTCGACCAAATAAATTAAATTTTTTTCCTACCAAAAAATCTAAAAATTATATTTTTCCCCTTTATTGAGTAACTCGACAAAAAAAAAAAGTTAAAAATTGTCAAATTAAACTTTGTTGAGTAACTGGACAAAATGATATTAAACATTAATCGTATTTAAAAAAAGTTGTCGACTAACGTCACAAAAACCCAAAAAAGGGAAAAAAAATTCCAAAATAAAAAACATATTTAGGAAAAATTTAAAAAATTGTTGTCCAGTAAAAATAAAATATTTACAATTTTATTTTATTTTGTTGTTATTAGTTTTTATTTTGTTTATTTAAAGAGGAAGACAAAACAAAATTTGAAACAAAATTCAAAGGTTGGGCATGATGAATGCAAAAAAAAAGATTATGGGTAAATTTGTTATAAATTAAAAAGGTTGTGGACCAAAACTGCAAATTAAAAAAAAAAAAAAAAAAACCAAAAGGTCAAACAACAAATAAATAAAAAAAGGGGAGGGGGGAGATTTCAAAGTAAAAAAGATTTTTTAAAAAATGGTTTTGCCGAGTAACTCGATAAAGTGGGAAAAAAAGAAAAAAAAAATTGAAATTTTACTTAGTTATCGATTAACAAAAATTCATTTGACATAGAAAACGATCAAAAAAATATGAAATTTTCAGGGAACATAGAATACTCATGTAGCTACCACATATCAAAATTTGATAGTCCGCCCGGCATGTTTCGCTTACTAAAATGCTGCTCACCGAAACATCCTACGTAGTTTTTCAGATTCATGTTGTCACAGTTTACAAAATTGTCCATAAATTGAGTTATATAACATGAAATTATGTGAAACCAAAGCCAATGGTTAGGTAACTCATAGGGCTATCATCTCCAACTAGAATTATGTAAAAATACTTAATATATAAGGTGTAGCAAATTTTTGAGTTAGACAACAGAAACTACATCTTAGAGAAACATGAAGTTTAGCAAAACATTTCAAGTTCACATCATTAACGTGTAACCAAAACATGGAATCCACTAAAACTACCACATAACCAAGGTCCACCAATGTTTAAGAAGATATTTACACTACTTAAAGTTTTTTGATTGGTTTATAATAGCGATTACGGCACGCCAACGGCATAAATCCAAAAAACAGCCTATGAGGTTTCATGGTGAGCATTTTAGTATGCCTAAACATGCCGTCGGACTACCAATTTTTGATATGTGGTAGCTACCTGAGTATTCTATATTCCCTGAAAATTTCGTATTGTTCGGTGATCGTTTTCTATGTCAAACAAATTTTTGTTACTCCATGACCGGGTGAAGAAATTTTAGTAACACTGCCCTTATATTGAAATTTTTTTTCACCTGGTCATGGAGTAACAAAAAATTCTTTGACATAGAAAACGATCACCGAACAATACGAAATTTTCAAGGGACATAGAATACTCAAGTAGCTACCACATATCAAAAATTGGTAGTCCGGCGGCATGTTTAAGCATACTAAAATGCTCACAGCGAAACCTCCTAGGCTGTTTTTTGGATTTATGCCGCCGGCCTGCCGGAATCGCTATTATAAACCAATCAAAAAGCTTTAAGTAGTGTAAATATCTTCTTAAACTTTTGTGGATCTTGGTTTTGTGGTAGTTTTAGTGGATTCCCATGTTTTGGTTACATGTTAATGATGTGAATTTGAAAAGTTTTGCTAAACTTCATGTTTCTCTAAGATGCAGTTTCTGTTGTCCAACTCAAAAAATTCTTTGACATAGAAAACGATCACCGAACAATACGAAATTTTCAAGGGACATAGAATACTCAGGTAGCTACCACATATCAAAAATTGGTAGTCCGGCGGCATGTTTAGGCATACTAAAATGCTCACAGCGAAACCTCCTAAGCTGTTTTTTGGATTTATGCCGCCGGCCTACCGGAATCGCTATTATAAACCAATCAAAAAGCTTTAAGTAGTGTAAATATCTTCTTAAACTTTTGTGGACCTTGGTTTTGTGGTAGTTTTAGTGGATTCCCATGTTTTGGTTACATGTTAATGATGTGAACTTGAAAAGTTTTGCTAAACTTCATGTTTCTCTAAGATGCAGTTTCTGTTGTCCAACTCAAAAATTTACTGCACCTTATATATTAAGTATTTTTACATAATTCCAGTTGGAGACGGTATCCCTATGGGTTACCTAACCATTGGCTTTGGTTTCACATAATTTCATATTATATAACTCAATTTATGGACAATTTTGTAAACTGTGACAGCATGAATCCGAAAAACTAACTAGGATGTTTCGGTTACCATTTTAGTAAGTCGAAACATGCCGTCGGACTATCAAATTTTGATATGTGGCAGCTACATGAGTATTCTATGTTCCCTGAAAATTTCATATTTTTCGGTGATCGTTTTCTATGTCAAATGAATTTTTGTTAATCCATGACTAAGTGAAATTTTGAAATTTTTTTTTTCCTTTTTCCCCACTTTGCCTCATAACTCGGCAACTCGGCAAAGTTAGTATTAAAAAAAAAAATCAACAGACTTTCTCGAGTTACTCGAGAAAGTAAAAAAAAAAAAAATCAAAAAAATTTGTCGAGTTACTCGACAAACTCAAAAAAAAAAAAAAAATTCAAAAGATTCGACAAAGTCATTACAAATAAAAAAAAATTCAATCAAAAGATAAACTCGAAAAAGTCTTGATTTTATTTTTAATTTTTTTATTGTAACTCAACAAATTGTTGTCGAGTTGCTCGATAAAGATTTAAATTTTTTTTTTTTTTTTGTAACTCAGTAAAATCTTAATTTTTTTTTAACAAAAAATAAAATCAAATGGCCAAAATAAGGTAGTGTTACTAAAATTTCTTCACTTAGTCATGGATTAAAAAAATTCTTTTGACATAGAAAAAACGATCACCGAACAAGATGAAATTTTCAGAAACATAGAATACCGTGTAGCTACCACATATCAAAATTTGATAGTCCGACGGCATGTTTCGACTTACTAAAATGCTTACCGAAACATCCTACTGGAATAAGGAGAGAAAAAAATTGAAAAAGTCGACAAAAAATAAATAAATAAATAAATTGAGCCTTGTCGGGAATTTTTTTTTTTTTTTTTTATCTTTGTCGAGTTACTCGACCAAAAAAGATAAAAAATTAATTTTTTTCCCTTTGTCGAGTTATTCTACCAAAAAAATTAAATTTTTTTTTCCTACCAAAAAATTATATTTTTTTCCCTTTATCGAGTAACTCGACAAAAAAAAAAGTTAAAAAATT
Source organism: Forsythia suspensa (assembly GCA_023638005.1). Classification (NCBI taxonomy): domain Eukaryota; kingdom Viridiplantae; phylum Streptophyta; class Magnoliopsida; order Lamiales; family Oleaceae; genus Forsythia; species Forsythia suspensa. The sequence goes on from CM042666.1 coordinate 37,261,096, forward strand.
GTCAAATTGGACTTTGTTGAGTAACTAGACAAAATGATATTAAACATTAATCTTATTTAAAAAAAAACTTTTTCGAGTTACTGTTCTCGCAAAGTTTTTTTTTTTTTTTTTTTAAGGTGAGCTTTTCCATTTCTAATTTTGTTTTCAATGAAAAAAATCAACAATTAATGATAATGCTTGAACCTTTTGTCATGGTGTATTCCCTCTCTTTATAATGATCAAAGAAGTTCAAAATAGAATCAAGAATGCAGTTCAAATCATTTAATCACATCTTACTGCTAAATATATGTGTTTAGCGCCCTAATTCATTTTGATTTTATATTGAACAGACAACATAATACAATATAATTTAAGTATCTAAATTCATTTCGGACATATTGAAAGTTAAAATTAATTTATAGGTTAATGACACAATTCTTTGGAGATTGTATCTGCAAGGACGGGAATACAAAATTAAGTTCCAATGCTTGGTAATTGTTTTGGCTGCTATAATCAGAAGTGAAATTTGTATCGTGTTTGAAAATTTTATTCATTATACATTTGACAAAAGGGAAGTTATGAAAATGCACAAAAGAATTTAGGTAATCCAAAAACTATAGAATTTTAAGATAAATTATTAGATGCAACACTAAACTATGTCTCATCACCTATTAAGTCAATGAATATCCCCAATGCATTCTATAAGCTCAACATTAAAAAAACAAAGAAAAGTTACCACAATATAATGGAAGAGTACCAGAATTTCAGAATATCTTTTCAACATTTTTTTATTAATCTTAAATTTTGTTGAAAGCTCAATTCGACCATTTTTTTTTTCTTTTGTGGGATTTTGTCCTAAATTCTATAATATTCATTTATTTGTCTTAAATTCTACTATGTTATAATTGCTACACTAGTGTATAACGCATGGGCTTAAAACTAGTATATATGTATATATATATATATATATATATATATATATATATATATATCTGCAAATTTGCTTCTTTGGTAAGTAGTTTAGCTATCCAAAAATAATCAACTCCTTGCAAATCACAAAAATAAATAATATAATCAAACTCATTGTCGAATTGTACTTATTAAAATGTAAAAAAAAAAAAAAAGCATTGGTTGAAAGAGGGGCACATGAAACCAAATGTACTCACAATTGAAAGAATAGGAGGATTAAAAATTAATTGAATCTAAACATAGTTTACATCAACTTTTAATCACTAGAACAATTCTTAATTACTTAATCAGTACTTTTACTTAACAACTAAACCAATTTATATTAGCAAATGATTTCATGCATTGTAAGCATAGATAAATCATCAACTTTTGAGCATATGATTTCTCGAACTTGAAGCATAGTGTCCAGGCCAACAACAAAAGTCATATAAAAGGTAAGAATAATTAAGTTTCCAATGGTCTCATAATCTCTCGTTTTTATTTTTTCGACTTTACAATAAGATTTTGACTCTAGGGACAAAGAAGAAACTTCTTTCAATCCACATCTGTATTATTGAAGAAATGCTAGAAAAATATTTGTTGAAAAGTAAATATTGATACTTCTTCTAACCAACGTCACTAAAATAAAAGCATATAACTAATCACAAAATAAAATATCAGCCAACTACTATCTAATTAATATATACCTTTCTATGGACATCAAAGTTTAACATGTCATTTTCGGAAAAGAAACACTTATTGTACTTATTCAAACATCATAATCCTCTAAACCAACAATTTCAACAGCGAATTAATATTATATTTTGAAGAAACCAATACATAATGATTCATGCCCACCCACCCCTGGCTAAAATGGTTTTAATTAAAATATCACCAAGAGATAATTTTTATTAGAATTTTGTACTTACGTACTAAAAACAAATGGTAGTTTACTTCAACTCGAGTAATTAAACTCATTAGTATAAACTTCACAACTATATTTCTCCATGTGTGATATATTTTATTATCATCTATCAATAAAAAATAAATAAGAAATTACTAGAGTACGTCCGAGTCCGATTCAATGATGTTTAAGATTTGAGAATTGGCTTATTCGTGTTTTTACGTGTTAATGGGAGATGTATTTTGACTCATTTTTAATACACGAATTTTGTATGTTCTCAATTTCTCATACGTTAAAATTCAAAAAAGGCAACCAGATGGCGGAGGGAGGGGGTCCTTGGGTGCCCAGGACCCCCAAATTTCTCAAAACTGTATTTTTTTTTTTAATTTTTTTTTTTTTTTTTGTAAGTGATAATCATAAGTCCAAACCAATACATAAGAAAATTGCCCAAACTATAAAATACTCAAAACCCAACAAATATTACCCTACCCAAATTCCAATTATCCAACCAACCAAAAGTCCAATTTATACTTCTTCTTCAATTTGATAGTCGAAACATAATTACAAATACACAATCGATTAAAACGTCCCGGTTTCACCCTTTTATTTCGAATCTGAAATAAAAAAATTGAATCACTTCCTCATCTTCAACAAAATTCGGATCGAAGAATCGATTTGGCGATTCCTACATCATCATTTCACCGCGTAACGTAACAAACTACCAAAGAAATCAAGAATGGAGACTCCCTCATTCGGTAAAATCTTATGTTTCGGGGAGATGAAATTGATATGGGATTACAAAATTACAAATGATTGGCTCATTCCTCAAATGATAATACAAAATTAATAAATGCATTTTGCTTGTTAATACATATCGTGTTCAATTGATATTTTTTTTTCTTTTGAGTTTGAGTAATATTTAATTTCATATGTAAACCGGATCTTCCTATTTTGAAGGATAATTTTACGTGAAGTTAACGTGAATAAGAAAAGTTTGACTAATTTTAGATTTTGAATATTTTTGTGCAATAACTTTTGTAAGCTTTTTAAAGACTGTGACTTATAAAAAAATATTATTCTCATAAAAATGAGTTCAATAACTGTGGTTTGAGAAAAAAAATCGGGGCACTTTGCCCAACCCCCGTGAGGGCTTCGCTCCTCCTCGGCCCGCCCATAAAGGACCCCCTAACTTTTAAAAGTCTAGCTCCGCCACTGAATGCAACATACCACCCCACTCCTCTTACTGTATTATCTATGAATAATGTTGGCGTAGACAATTATCTTACATTTTTCTTAATTCTTAAGTGGGACTTATAAATACTTATAAACTGGTCAAATATCATTTGTATCTATACCTACCGTAAAATTTTCTGTTTACAATGTACAAAAACTTCACCAAATGTCCACATATAGACAATCATTCAAGAACAATATTCATGAGTAAAACTATTGCATATATATAGATATTTTTTGTTTATTTATATTTTATCTTCAACGCGTTTCTTGATTTTTCACACATCATTTAATCCACACGTTTTGTAGTTTCCACAACTTTAATCTACGTTTTATTAATAAGTTCCACGACTTATAATATACAAAAACTTTACCAAACAAGCACACAGAAAAGACTTCAAATTTTTGAAGTGTAGAAGAACATTCTCCAATGATCGGATCAATTCAACCATAGTTCATAAATGAAAGGACCCATTTCAATAATAAATTAAGAAGCAATAACTACCCAACAGTTCTGAAAATTTCGTTATAGTTACGCAATAAATAAATACTGAAAAGGACTGCAATTTCGTATGACTCCTTCAATTTCAAACCTTAAATCTGTTTCTTGCAAAACTTAAAATGATGCAAAAGTCAGAGAGCAAAACAGTTTCAGCTTTCCGTGTTGTCTCAGTCTTAATATACGCAGCCTATAAATAGGGTTCTATGTTAATTCTCAAATCACTCCACAAGCTGACAAGCATAATACACATTATAATTCATTGAAATGGGTTCATATAGCTTCTATATTGGTTCCCTAATCATGTTTAACCTTGCATTTATGGGGTTTTCAGCTTCTCTTAACCCTTACTTCTACAACAAAGTGTGCCCACAAGCTTTGCCAACCATTAAACGGGTTGTGGGTGATGCTGTAAAGCAAGAGAAACGAATGGGTGGCTCTTTACTCCGTCTTCATTTCCATGACTGTTTCGTTAATGTATGAATATTAATTACAGTTTATATACTTGTTAAATTTTTCATTTTTGGGGAGAATTCGCAAAACTCCGTTTTCATCAAGAATTGAATGGAGTTTTCCGTATTTCGATAGGAGAGTGCTTTGTTGCTTATGTTATTGTAGTAATGGCCTATGTTTTTTTGGTGTTATTGTAGGGCTGTGATGCTTCCATTCTTTTAGACTCGACGTCCGCTTTCACCAGTGAAAAGAATGCATTGCCCAATGCCAATTCCGCCAGAGGTTTTGATGTCATTGATAGGATCAAATCGGAGGTCGATAGGGTTTGCGGCAGTCCGGTTGTGTCTTGTGCCGACATTTTGGCGGTTGCAGCTCGTGATTCTGTAGTTGCAGTACGTATTATCAATGCTGACATAAGACTATAATATTACATGAACATATTTGATAACGTAGTCATGAATAGTACGATAAACAAGATTCAAATTGTTCTCTCTTTTTTTAAGATAAATTTATGGTACCAAACAAGTTACATGTGTAGTAAATTTATATTTTGAAATACATTTAACAAGGAGAACGGTTTCTTTGGGTGCAGTTAGGGGGACCAACTTGGGAGGTGCGACTAGGGAGGAGAGACTCGACGACGGCTAGCGAAACTACGGCCAACAATGACATCCCGTCGCCAATCATGGATTTACCAGAACTTATCAACTCATTCAAGAAACAAGGCCTAAACGTTAAAGACCTCGTCGCTCTATCCGGTGGCCACACTCTAGGGTTTTCTCAATGTGGTCTCTTTAAAGATCGTATTTACAATGAAACGAACATCGATCCCAACTTTGCTCATCAACGCCGAGCTAATTGTCCCCCAACGGAGGTGACTCTAATCGTGCTCCTCTTGATCACACACCTGCATTTTTCGACACGAAATACTTCAGAAATTTGGTGACAAAGAAAGGGCTACTCCACTCTGATCAAGCATTATTCAATGGAGGTCAAACTGATTCTCTTGTTAAGACTTATGGTACAAATTTTGGTGCTTTTTCCAAAGATTTTGCTTCTTCTATGATTAAAATGGGTAACATAAAGCCATTGACGGGGAAGAGAGGACAGATTCGATTGGATTGCAAGAAGGTGAATTAATTCAATTGTTGACTTCTTCAATGTTTTCTCATTCTTTGTAAAGGTGTTGATAAATTCTTAAATTAAGTATTATATATGGTTTCTTGTTATGGAATCAGGGTCTTCACTTTCATCACGCTGCAATTTTTTCTTCTTCTTGTGGTCATGTATATGATACTTTGTGCAATTTACAATTTTTCAAGAAAATTTAACTTCTAGATTAACAAAGTTTTTACCATTTCAGCTTCTAAGCGAGCTAACCTCTTTCTACTTGTTGTGTGCATTAGAAATTGACTAGCCCCCATCTTTTTGAATCTGCCATTCTTTTCCTACAAAACCAATAAGTTGTATAAACTCATATAACATTAAAAAATACCAATTTCAATAAACAATATTAGTAATTTAATGCTTTTGAAAGTTCAGCGTCCATTGAAAAATATTAATAAATGATGAAAGAGTAGACCAAATGTAGAAGTTTACTTTATATTGTTGAGAATTGCGTTCTTTGATAAATGCTTATCATTCTTCCATTGAGTCAACATTATCCGGCTTGTGGAGACTAGCAGCATGTGTCATGCCAATAGATCTTCTTTGATTGCTAATTTCTTTTTGCAAAATAGATCGATGATCTCGCCAATGCTTTCCCAATTTTTGCACAATGTATTTTATATGACAAGTGTCTACATCAAACTTTTGCGCATCAAAGAATACAAGATTAGTATTAATTGAATACAAAATATAAATTTGATGTGAAGTTTGTATCACGTGCACATGCTCCCATATGTCATCACGAAAATTTTCATTGAAATATTTCCAATTTTTTTTTTCTTTGTGTTTGGTATAAGTTCATTAGCTGTGGTTCCGAGGAACGACGATAACTTATTTGAGCCTTTACGAATTTTCCCTTGTTGAGATATTTCAGTATTGCTCGACCCCTTCCATTCTTTACTTTTTTTCAGTAGTAGTGACACTATTAGTAAATTCTTCTGCATCATGTTGAAGATCATTTTGTGCATTATATATCTGGCCGTATGACTAGAGTACAATTAGAACATCCACCTAAAATTCTTATGCCTTCATTCCCTTCTCTTATGGCAGCAACAACTAAAGCCTTTTTAGTTGTATCCCTGTTTCGATGACTGTATTACACAAAACACGAAAAACACATTTGTTACTTAAATATGACATTGAAACATTCAAAAATCTTAAATACAACTTGAGAACTTACTTCACCAAAATCTGGCACGTTATGTCCACCCAAATTTTGAAATGATATAACTAAATACAGAAATCAACATGTATGCATATATATTTATCTACCAAGATCATATAAGCAAAATACATAAAAATTCAAAATACTTCACTACATATTAGAAAATGATAGATTATATATTTACCTTAGTCTAATATAGTGTAAGTAGTACTTCACAAACTCACATTTAGTCTTCATCATTTGCATCTATAATATTTTTTCAAGAAAAAAAAGGTTAAAATTGCACGGCAAAATTAGTGTGGTAATTACATTTGCTACTGGTCATTAGAAACATTAACATCAATGTAATACCACACAAATGAAAAAAAAAAAAAAAAAGAAGAAGAAGAAGAAAGAATTTTATTGATAAACAATTACCATATTCAATATCAATGCCCTCACAATCATGTCTTTTATAACTTTCATCTTCAACAGTCGTATCAAGTCTTAATACATCTAATGGTGTGGATGGAGTATAAGTATCCTCATCAAAAGTTTCTAACTCATGAAATCCTCTGGGAAGTGCCTTTAATACAACATACCAACTAGATGTATCACTATCTGTAGAATAAAAAATTTCGTTTGCTTGTGATGCCAAAATAGATGGATCTCTTTCAAATTGATGTTGTCATCTGTGAAGATTTACCAATGTAAATCCATCTTCAATTTTAACTCCAATATCTATATTTGCCCAATCACAATGAAACATGGGAACTTTAAAACTATGATAGTCTAGTGAAATTATGTCTCTTATAACCTCATAATAAGAAATTTTACCAACTACGTGACTTGTATCCTTCACACTAGACCGACAAATAGTTTGTTCTTCAATTGAAACACAACTGTTCTGTGTACTTCTTCTAACATCGGTTGTATGAAATCGATGTCAATTGATAACATAACTAGAATGTGACATCACATCATCTCTAGGCCTATGTGCAAGCCACTTCAATGTACTTGACATGTGATAATTGTCTTGTTTGCCTTTATCTGCAAACTAAGAACGAAAAGTCTCCATATGTCTCATTTGTAATAAGCTTTCATTCTTGGCAGCACGTCTATATGTAATTCTAATGTCCTCTTTATGCATCCTAAATGAAAATAAATAAACAAATAGTAAGATAACTTAATCAAAAAACATTAAATATTATTAAACTAATAAATTTAACTAATTTAATTACGTTATATATGGTTCCACTGTAGCACTATTAAATAGTACATAATGATTAGCAACCTCTAACATTTCTTTACTCAAGGTCTTCGACTTTCCTTTCGAAATTGTACGTCCATCAATAATTGTTTCATTCTCAAAATTCTCATTTCGAGTATGTTGAACACCTACTTCAGCAGCTTGTTTCATCTAACCACTACAAAATTGCATACATTCATCGGCCAAATAATGTCGTGCTATGCAGCCCTCACGTCTTGAACAATTTCTAACATATCATTTAAGTGCCTTCATAAACCTAAGTCACATCATAGTAAAAATGAGAAACCTAAATAATTAGAGAACAAAAACTTGTCAGATATACAATGTGCAGCTTTAAGCTTGTATAAGACAACAGTTGCAAATATCCTTGTGTACTTTGTACAACCAGGATATAAAGGAACTTCAACACCTTCATATAAATTTGAAAAGTCTTTTTCTCTATCTTCATTCACAGGTACTACAACATTGTCATCTTGAAAAAATGCATCTCTATATATCCCATAAGTCTCTAGATTTTCTACATCTTGAGGAGGTAGTGATGCAATCAGTTTTTCTCCATGAAACACCCACGTAGTATACGTAGGATCCATCCCATGTATGATCAAATGCCCATACATTGTATCAAAATGTTGGTGGAAGAGGTTTTTGCAACTTTTGCAAGGGCATATGACCTTTTTCAGATTCCCAACATAGGCTTGCACCATATTTGCAAACTTTCTTGCACTATATTGATATGCTTTTGTAACTCTATAAAAAAAATACTGTATAAATTATCTAAAATACATTTAAGAACATATTTTAAAATTTTGTATATCTGAGGAGGTAAAATAACCTTGATAAGTGTACCCAATCTTTATCCATGATAATATACCAACACATAAAAATAATAACCTGTTATATCAAAGTGAAAAAATTAAGTCTAAAATACGATTATTTGATTATCAATAGTAATCACTTCCTATATGATTAAAGACTACCTATCTCAAGTTCCATCCATGTCAAACTAATTGAATCATCTTCTATCATGTAGACTTTGTAAAAGATCATGACTGTGTGTTTCTTATAAATCAATAGTTTCTCATGGTCTTGCTAGAGCAATTAATGAAGAGGTTTAGAGTGGGCATCGAGAAATCCAAACTCTTCGGAGTTTTACATGTAAATATGCAAATATCATATTTACTTTCCCAACCATTACGATTGGGTTAGGAAATAAAAAAATAAAAAAGAGATCTAAATTTGTTTGGAGTATTCTAGAATTATTTTGTCTACAATTCATAATCAATAAACATTTATAACCCAATAAATTTTAACAAACAAACTCTTGCATTTTAAAATTCCAAAAAATTTGTGAATTCATATCTATTCATTGAAAACAAAAGCCCGCTAAACAAAATCACTTCAGTAAACTAATATGATTATCGCATGAAAGATCTCCAAAAGCTTTGTGTCCAGATGTTTGTTAGCAATCTACAAACAGGCTGATTAAATTCATAATCATGACTAAATTCATGTTGAAAACAACTACTATAGAAAAAGAACAAAGAAAGACTTACATTGGTTTTTTAAGTAGTTTGAGTATTGATTTGTTCAATCAATGATATGAGCATCTTCTCAGTAACCTACATATGAAATAACACAACAAATAAAAAAATATTAAAAAAATTTCCATCCAAAAATAGACTAAAGCAGATAAAATTTGAACCCAAAAAAAAAAATCTAAAATTCTACCTAGATCTGCAACAAAAATCCCTCTTTATTTCATCTTTCTTGTATCAAATTCTCCCATGAGAAGTGGTTCTCACAATCTTCAAAATCACAAATAGAGGATTATTAATGAGGGAAAAGGTTTTGGCGATTTTTGTTGGAAGGGTTGGGAAAAGCGATTTTTGTTGGAAGGATTGGGCGATTTCCTGTAAGTTGGGAAATGTTCATCAATGTTCCAACTCACAATTGTTCACGAAGTCACTATGACGGCGATTTATGTTGGAAGGGTTGGAACGGTTCATTTATTGGAAGAGCTGGGCAATTTCTGTCGGAAGGAATTTGGTCACTGGCGACTTTTATTAGAAGGGTTGGGAAAAGCTTGGGCGATTTCTAGTGGAAGAGATGAAAATGGGGATTTTTTAGGAAGATGAAAAGAGTGGTTTATGAAAAAAAAATTCAGAAATGGAAAGAAAAAATTTAAGGCTTTGGGGGCGAGACATATAAGCAGGTGCTCGAGAAAGGAAAAAAATGAGATTTTTTTCTTCCATCCTACACGTGGCACGCGTCAATAAATATGATGTAAAACGATATTTTCTACGGCGTGCTCAATATATATGTCGTAAATATTATGTAATTGATAATTTATGGCACACATTTAAGGTATATCATAAATAATCTATTTTAACGGTATTTTTATATGTACGACGTAAACTAATGTCGTGAAAGACTAAATGTGTTGTAGAGTTCTTAAGACTTTTTTTCTCTCTGTACTACTCAAAGTTACAAGCAATTGTCTTTCGTAATAGAACGAATTTTTATTTCTAAGAAAGCAGCACCTCACTCAAATAGGAACCAGCTAATAGAAGTTGTGTCTTTATCACCGAACTTTGGTACGAACATGAAGCTGGATTTTTTACACAAAAAAGAGAGATTAATTTTGTAAGAAAATAGGAGGAGAATACTAAATTTTACTGCGTAAAAAATTATTGTATTTAAAAAGGGATTTTTTGCACAAATGGTCCTTATCTTTTGCACTTACTGCAAGTTGAAAACCTATCTTTTTATTTTTGGCAGTGTAGCCTCTATTTCAAATTTTTTTTACGACAATAGTCCTTTCCGTTCAATTCCATTAACCGTTAGTTCTGACTTTTTTGCACAAATGGTCCCCGTGTGTATTCCACACTCTACATTTCATAACGACATTTTTGGTATTCTACTGTTCATAAATAAAATTTTGCAGCAAAGATCCTAAATTTAAGAAGAAAAAAACACAATAATTAAAAAAATGTTTATCATATCAACCCCACCCCACCCCGCCCCGCCCCGCTGGGTCCTTGATGTTCTCGTTCAGCAGCTTGTGATTGCTCAATCCTCTCATGCATATGCCTTGAAATCGACGAAAATTCAAAAGCAATCGGTGCTGTATGGTTTCGATTTCTTTGATTTGGTTCTCATAGAGCATGTCTCCGAAGCACATTATCACCAAAAGAGAGAACATTGCGAATTGAAAATGCTAATTAAATAATGGGTAAGTAAAAATGACAAATTATAAGCTGCGGAAATCAAATTGGAATACACACCATAATTGTATTGAAGTAAGGTACATACCTCCGCCGCCATTGGGAGTGTCCTTAGATCTCAATAAACCAACTTCATCATTTTCCTTTTCAGAAGACACGGGTTGCTCTGCAAGATGCTCCTGTTTTACCTCATTTTCAATTTGTCTTTCATATTTCAAAGTTTTTTCAAGCTTTCTTTCCTCAAATTCGAGTTTGAATCTATGATTGTATTCCTCTTCTTGATGTCTTAAAGTAACATCAGTCCCAGCAAAAGTAACTTCAGCATCAGGATCATCCCCGTCGTGAGCACTTATTCGGCCGACACGATATTTCGTATTTGAGAGCATTTACTTTGTTTTTCAATTTTATTTTAATATCTAATAATTATACAGTTATAATTTCTTCAGTAATTTTAAATTTTAATAGCAAGCATGATATTTTTGCACAATAACTTATGATAACAACTATAATTAAAGTCCTTCAGACAAGATGCATTGACGTTGGTTTAAATTTTGAAAATGGCAGTTGATTGAAATGAATTTCGGTTTATAATAAAGTCGTGCAATCAATACATTTCTTCTTTTTTATTTTTCTTTTGGTGGGTAAAATTGAAAAGTCAAGCCACCCAATGAACATAAATTTAAAATTAATAAGACTTTATTAATTGCAATACATTATTATCTCATAACATACCGTCCTTGATATGACTTGTATTACTACGTACCTAAGCTTAGTACACAATATTATAAAGTATTATAAAATATAATAAATAAAATTTTACTTTTCTTCTTTAATCTCATTCATAGTAGGACTATATGTTGATTTTCAAACCTCTGCATTCCTTGGGTCGAGAAGTCTTAGAGTATGTTTGGTAGATATTTTATAAATTATAAACAATGGGTCCAACGAAATGTGTGGATAAAAATTAAATAATAGTTGTGGATCCCAGGAAATATATAGATAAAAATAATATTTGATCGACTTATAAATACTTATAAGCACACACAAACATACTCTTAAAATATATATATATATATATATATATATATATATATATATAAGAAGTTTTGCTCAATTTTTCTAAATTCAACCCTAAGTATTGAATCGAGCTTTATGGGTCAAAAGTTTAACTTGATCAAATTGGATGTCAAAATAAATAAATAAGATTGTTCGATGATACATCACAAAATTTTATTTTTCTTCTTTAATAAGCTACTACAAAACCCAATGACCCGTGCACCCGATTGGTTTTGAAAGAATTGTCCCGAAGTTCATTATTATTATTTTTTGGGTTCTTTGAGATTCATAGATTTTTTTTTTTTTTTTTTTTTTTTTTTTACAATATGGTAATATGGTACTTTTAAGATTGAAGTAATATCAAAAGGTTACAGGTTTGTATTTGACGAAAGAATCTTGTTGCTTTTGTAAATATAGTTCAAGAACATGAAATTCTAGACGGTTCATATAGATAGTTTAAATTGTCTAGATGTCTAGACACCACATACCATATCGATAGTTTGATATTTACAATTGTCTAACTATCGTGATGGTCTACACTGCCTAGATAATTAGACAATTTGAAATGTCCAGGAGGATATTTGGTAGTATTGAATTTTTTTTTTAAGTGCTATAAATTGTGAGTCATGTGGAACGTGTGAAAAATAAGTGAGTAGTAAGTTGTGAGTCCTACAAAATATGTAAATAAAAAGTATGTTCGACCAACTGATATTATAATTTAAGCTTAATCAAAGATGCACTAGAAAAAATGATATATCCCAATTAAAAACTCTTGAAAGCAAATTTTTTTGACAAAATATCATATTATTAAAAAGAGAGATTTGATCATCCAAATGGCAATAGTTGAAAATACTAAGAATGGTAATGGAATAAGGAAAATAAGAAAATGTTAAAGAGAATTTTTCATTTTAATCTAAGTAACTAAGAATATCATTAACGGAATAAAAAGTTGATACCAACATGCCAAAAGTATATATTACTACCACTCCAAAATAACTAATTAACATATTACAAAATAATCAATCCATATATATACTTACTATAATATAAGTGTATCATCACCGCTTATTCTTCACACTTCAACCAACACGACGTCGTTTTATTGATTTAGTATTCCTAATTTCGTCCAAATCTCACCCTTTTTCCTAATCTTTTGACACTTTTTTTATATTAAATTAATATCTTTGGCCGCAATTTTTGACTTCTTCATCTTTTCTTTTCTTTTATTTATTTTAATATATATATATATATATATATATATATATATATATATATATATATATATATATATATATATAGTGCATTTTAGCCATATTATTGACTTCTTATATATTATAGTAAAGATATATTCATTTTTCCCTTATAAGTCATCAAATTTGGTGCTTTTTATCCTCGATTGCAAAGGGGAACAAAAGACGAAACAATTGATTCCTAAAGGTTTTGGTAAATTTCATTTTCTCTAAACTGCAGTTTTTGTTGTCCAACTTAAATATTTGCTGCAGCTTATACATTAAGTATTTTTACATAATTCTAGTTGAAGACGATATCTCTATGGGTTACCTAACCATTGGCTTTGGTTTCACATAATTTCATGTTATATAACTCAAGTTATGGACAATTTTGTAAATTGCGACAACATGAATCCGAGAAACTGCCTTGGATGTTTCGGTGAGCATTTTAGTATGTCAAAACATGTCGTCGGATTATCAAATTTTTATATGTGGTAGCTACATGGGTATTCTACGTTCCGTGAAAATTTCATATTGTTCGGTGATCGTTTTCAATGTCAAAGAAATTTATTTTACTCCATGATTGGGTGAATTGTTTCTCCAAACTGCACTTTCTGTTGACCAACTCAAAAATATGTTGTACCTTATATATTAAGTATTTTTACAAAATTCTAGTTGGAGACGATAGCTCTATGGGTTACCTAACCATTGGATTTGGTTTCACATAATTTCATGTTATATAACTCAAGTTATGGACAATTTTGTAAACTGCGACCGCATGAATTCGAAAAATTGCCTAGGGTGATTCGGTGAGCATTTTAGTAAGTTGAAACATGCCGTCAGACTATCAAATTTTGATATGTGGTAGCTAAATGAGTATTCTATGTTTCTTGAAAATTTCATATTTTTCGGTGATCGTTTTCTATGTCAAATAAATTTTTGTTACTCCATGACCGGATGAAGAAATTTTAGTAACACTGCCCTTATTTTAAAAATTTTATTCACCTAGTCATAGAGTAACAAAAAATTCTTTGACATAGAAAACGATCACCAAACAATACAAAATTTTCAGGAGACATAGAATACTCAGGTAGCTACCACATATCAAAAATTGGTAGTCCGACGGTATGTTTAGGCATACTAAAATACTCACCGCGAAACCTCCTAGGCTGTTTTTCGGATTTATGCCGTCGGCGTGCCGGAATCGCTATTATAAACCAATCAAATACTTTAAGTAGTGTAAATATCTTCTTAAACTTTTGTGGACCTTGGTTTTGTGGAGTTTTAGTGGATTCCCATGTTTTGGTTACACGTTAATGATGTGAACTTAAAAGATTTTGCTAAACTTCATGTTTCTCTAAGATGCAGTTTCTGTTGTCCAACTCAAAAATTTACTGCACCTTATATATTAAGTATTTTTACATAATTCCAGTTGGAGACGATAGCCCTATGGGTTACCTAACCATTGGCTTTGGTTTCACATAATTTCATGTTATATAACTCAATTTATGGACAATTTTATAAACTGTGACAGCATGAATCCGAAAAACTAACTAGGATATTTCGGTTAGCATTTTAGTAAGTCCAAACATGCCGTCGGACTATCAAATTTTGATATGTGGTAGCTACATGAGTATTCTATGTTCCTTGAAAATTTCATATTTTTCGGTGATCGTTTTCTATGCCAAATGAATTTTTGTTAATCCATGACTAAGTGAAGTTTTGAATTTTTTTTTTCCTTTTTCTCCATTTTGCCTCATAACTCGGCAAAGTTAGTATAAAAAAAAAAAAAAAAAAAAGACTTTCTCGAGTTACTCGAGAAAGTCAAAAAAAAAATTCAAAAAGATTTGTCGAGTTACTCGACAAACTAAAAAAAAAAAATTCAAAAGATTCGACAAAGTCATTACAAAAAAAAATTCAATCAAAAGATTAACTCGAAAAAGTCTTGATTTTATTTTTAATTTTTTTATTGTAACTCAACAAATTGTTGTCAAATTGCCCGATAAAGATTAAAATTTTTTTTTTGTAACTTGTAAAAATCTTAATTTTTTTTTAACAAAAAAATAAAATCAAATGGCCAAAATAAGGTAGTGTTACTAAAATTTCTTCACTTACTCATGGATTAAATAAAATTGTTTTGACATAGAAAGCGATCAACGAACAAGATGAAATTTTCGAACATAGAATACTCGTGTAGCTACCACATATCAAAATTTGATAGTCCGACGGCATGTTTCGACTTACAAAAAATGCTTACCAAACAACTTCTTTGGAATAGGGAGGAAAACAAATGGAAAAAGTCGACAAAAAAAAAAAAATAAAAAAATTGGGCCTTGTCGGATTTTTTTTTTTTAACCTTTGTCGAGTTACTCGACCAAAAAAGAAAAAAAAATTAATTCTTTTTCCCTTTGTCGAGTTATTCGACCAAATAAATTAAATTTTTTTTCCTACCAAAAAATCTAAAAAATTATATTTTTCCCCTTTATTGAGTAACTCGACAAAAAAAAAGTTAAAAAATTGTCAAATTGAACTTTGTTGAGTAACTGGACAAAATGATATTAAACATTAATCGTATTTAAAAAAAAAGTTTGTCGACTAACGTGACAAAAACCCAAAAAAGGAAAAAAAATTCCAAAATAAAAAATATATTTAGGAAAAATTTAAAAAATTGTTGTCCAGTAAAAATAAAATATTTACAATTTTATTTTATTTTGTTGTTATTAGTTTTTATTTTATTTATTTAAAGGGGAAGACAAAACAAAATTTGAAACAAAATTCAAAGGTTGGGCATGATGAATGCAAAAAAAAAAAATTATGGATAAATTTGTTATAAATTAAAAGGTTGTGGACCAAAACGCAAATTAAAAAAAAAAAAAAAAAAAACCAAAAGGTCAAACAACAAATAAATAAAAAAGGGGGAGGGGGGAGATTTCAAAGTCAAAAAAAGATTTTAAAAAATGGTTTTGCCGAATAACTCGATAAAGTGGGAAAAAAAGAAAAAAAAAATTCAAAATTTTACTTAGTTATCGATTAACAAAAATTCATTTGACATAGAAAACGATCACCGAAAAATATGAAATTTTCAGGGAATATAGAATACTCATGTAGCTACCACATATCAAAATTTGATAGTCCGACGGCATGTTTCGGCTTACTAAAATGCTCACCGAAACATCCTACGTAGTTTTTCAGATTCATGCTATCACAGTTTACAAAATTGTCCATAAATTGAGTTATATAACATGAAATTATGTGAAACCAAAGCCAATGGTTAGGTAACCCATAGGGCTATCATCTCCAACTGGAATTATGTAAAAATACTTAATATATAAGGTGTAGCAAATTTTTGAGTTGGACAATAGAAACTACATCTTAGAGAAACATGAAGTTTAGCAAAACATTTCAAGTTCACATCATTAACGTGTAACCAAAACATGGGAATCCACTAAAACTACCACATAACCAAGGTCCACAAAAGTTTAAGAAGATATTTACACTACTTAAAGTTTTTTGATTGGTTTATAATAGCGATTCCGGCACGCTAACGGCATAAATCCAAAAAACAGCCTATGAGGTTTCATGGTGAGCATTTTAGTATGCCTAAACATGCCGTCGGACTACCAATTTTTGATATGTGGTAGCTACCTGAGTATTCTATATTCCCTGAAAATTTCGTATTGTTCGGTGATCGCTTTTCTATGTCAAACAAATTTTGTTACTCCATGACCGGGTGAAGAAATTTTAGTAACACTTTGCCTTATATTGAAATTTTTTTTCACCGGTCATGGAGTAACAAAAATTCTTTGACATAGAAAACGATCACCGAACAATACGAAATTTTCAAGAGATATAGAATACTCGGGTAGCTACCACATATCAAAAATTGGTAGTCCGGCGGCATGTTTAAGCATACTAAAATGCTCACAAATAAACCTCCTAGGTCGCTTTTTTATTTATGCCACCGCCCGCGAATCGCTATTATAAACCAATTAAAAAGCTTTAAGTAGTGTAAATATCTTCTTAAACTTTTGTGGATCTTGGTTTTGTGGTAGTTTTAGTGGATTCCCATGTTTTGGTTACATGTTAATGATGTGAATTTGAAAAGTTTTGCTAAACTTCATGTTTCTCTAAGATGCGCTTCGTTGTCCAACTCAAAAATTCTTTGACATAGAAAACGATCATCGAACAATATTAAATTTTCAAGGGACATAGAATACTCAGGTAGCTACCACATATCAAAAATTGGTAGTCCGGCGGCATGTTTAGGCATACTAAAATGCTCACAAACCTCTAGGTTTTTTTGATTTATGCCGCCGGGCCCTCTTATCGCTATTATAAACCAATCAAAAAGCTTTAAGTAGTGTAAATATCTTCTTAAACTTTTGTGGACCTTGGTTTTGTGGTAGTTTTAGTGGATTCCCATGTTTTGGTTACATGTTAATGATGTGAACTTGAAAAGTTTTGCTAAACTTCATGTTTCTCTAAGATGCAGTTTCTGTTGTCCAACTCAAAAATTTACTGCACCTTATATATTAAGTATTTTTACATAATTCCAGTTGGAGACGGTATCCCTATGGGTTACCTAACCATTGGCTTTGGTTTCACATAATTTCATGTTATATAACTCAATTTATGGACAATTTTGTAAACTGTGACAGCATGAATCCGAAAAACTAACTAGGATGTTTCGGTTACCATTTTAGTAAGTCGAAACATGCCGTCGGACTATCAAATTTTGATATGTGGCAGCTACATGAGTATTCTATGTTCCTTGAAAATTTCATATTTTTCGGTGATCGTTTTCTATGTCAAATGAATTTTTGTTAATCCATGACTAAGTGAAATTTTGAAATTTTTTTTTTCCTTTTTCCCCACTTTGCCTCATAACTCGGCAAAGTTAGTATTAAAAAAAAAAATCAACAGACTTTCTCGAGTTACTCGAGAAAGTAAAAAAAAAAAAATCAAAAAATTTGTCGAGTTACTCGACAAACTCAAAAAAAAAAAAAAATTCAAAAGATTCGACAAAGTCATTACAAAAAAAAAAAAAATTCAATCAAAAGATAAACTCGAAAAAGACTTGATTTTATTTTTAATTTTTTTTATTGTAACTCAACAAATTGTTGTCGAGTTGCCCGATAAAGATTTAAATTTTTTTTTTGTAACTCGTAAAAATCTTAATTTTTTTTTAACAAAAAAATAAAATCAAATGGCCAAAATAAGGTAGTGTTACTAAAATTTCTTCACTTAGTCATGGATTAAAAAAAAATCTTTTGACATAGAAAACGATCACCGAACAAGATGAAATTTTCAGGGAACATAGAATACTCATGTAGCTACCACATATCAAAATTTGATAGTCCGATGGCATGTTTCGACTTACTAAAATGCTTACCGAAACATCCTACTGGAATAAGGAGAGAAAAAAATTGAAAAAGTCGACAAAAAATAAATAAATAAAAAAATTGAGCCTTGTCGGGAATTTTTTTTTTTTTTATCTTTGTCGAGTTACTCGACCAAAAAAGATAAAAAATTAATTTTTTTTCCCTTTGTCGAGTTATTCTACCAAAAAAATTAAATTTTTTTTTCCTACCAAAAAATTATATTTTTTTTTTCTCTTTATCGAGTAACTCGACAAAAAAAAAGTTAAAAAATTGTCAAATTGGACTTTGTTGAGTAACTAGACAAAATGATATTAAACATTAATCTTATTTTAAAAAAAAAACTTTTTCGAGTTCTTTGTTCTCACAAAGTTTTTTTTTTTTTTTTTTTTTAAGGTGAGCTTTTCCATTTCTAATTTTGTTTTCAATGAAAAAATCAACAATTAATGATAATGCTTGAACCTTTTGTCATGGTGTATTCCCTCTCTTTATAATGATCAAAGAAGTTCAAAATAGAATCAAGAATGCGATTCAAATCATTTAATCACATCTTCTTGCTAAATATATGTGTTTAGCGCCCTAATCCATTTTGATTTTATATTGAATAGACAACATAATACAATATAATTTAAGTATCTAAATTCATTTCGGACATATTGAAGGTTAAAATTAATTTATAGGTTAATGACACAATTCTTTGGAGATTGTATCTGCAAGGACGGGAATACAAAATTAGGTTCCAATGCTTGGTAATTGTTTTGGCTGCTATAATCAGAAGTGAAATTTGTATCGTGTTTGAAAATTTTATTCATTATACATTTGACAAAAGGGAAGTTATGAAAATGCACAAAAGAATTTAGGTAATCCAAAAACTATAGAATTTTAAGATAAATTATTAGATGCAACACTAAACTATGTCTCATCACCTATTAAGTCAATGAATATCCCCAATACATTCTATAAGCTCAACATTAAAAAAACAAAGAAAAGTTACCACAATATAATGGAAGAGTACCAGAATTTCAGAATATCTTTTCAACATTTTTTATTAATCTTAAATTTTGTTGAAAGCTCAATTCGACCATTTTTTTTTCTTTTTGTGGGATTTTGTCCTAAATTCTATAATATTCATTTATTTGTCTTAAATTCTACTATGTTATAATTGCTACACGTGCAACGCATGGGCTTAAAACTAGTGTGTGTGTGTGTGTATATATATATATATATATATATATATATATATATATATATATATATATATCTCTCTAAATTTGCTTCTTTGGTAAGTAGTTTAGCTATCCAAAAATAATCAACTCCTTGCAAATCACAAAAATAAATAATATAATCAAACTCATTGTCGAATTGTACTTATTAAAATGTAAAAAAAAAAAAAAAAAAAAGCATTGGTTGAAAGAGGGGCACATGAAACCAAATGTACTCACAATAGAAAGAATAGGAGGATTAAAAATTAATTGAATCTAAACATAGTTTACATCAACTTTTAATCACTAGAACAATTCTTAATTACTTAATCAAGACTTTTTACTTAACAACTAAACCAATTTATATTAGCAAATGATTTCATGCATTGTAAGCATAGATAAATCATCAACTTTTGAGCATATGATTTCTCGAACTTGAAGCATAGTGTCCAGGCCAACAACAAAAAAGTCATATAAAAGGTAAGAATAATTAAGTTTCCAATGGTCTCATAATCTCTCGTTTTTATTTTTTCGACTTTACAATAAGATTTTGACTCTAGGGACAAAGAAGAAACTTCTTTCAATCCACATCTGTATTATTGAAGAAATGCTAGAAAAATATTTGTTGAAAAGTAAATATTGATACTTCTTCTAACCAACGTCACTGAATAAAAGCATATAACTAATCACAAAATAAAATATCAGCCAACTACTATCTAATTAATATATACCTTTCTATGGACATCAAAGTTTAACATGTCATTTTCGGAAAAGAAACACTTATTGTACTTATTCAAACATCATAATCCTCTAAACCAACAATTTCAACAGCGAATTAATATTATATTTTGAAGAAACCAATACATAATGATTCATGCCCACCCCTGGCTAAAATGGTTTTAATTAAAATATCACCAAGAGATAATTTTTATTAGAATTTTGTACTTACGTACTAAAAACAAATGGTAGTTTACTTCAACTCGAGTAATTAAACTCATTAGTATAAACTTCACAACTATATTTCTCCATGTGTGATATATTTTATTATCATCTATCAATAAAAAAATAAATAAGAAATTACTAGGAGTACGTCCGAGTCCGATTCAATGATGTTTAAGATTTGACAATTGGCTTATTTGTGTTTTTACGTGTTAATGGGAGGTGTATTTTGACTCATTTTTAATACACGAATTTTGTATGTTCTCAATTTCTCATACGTTAAAATTCAAAAAAGGCAACCAGTGGCAGAGGGGAGGGGGGTCCTTGGGGTGCCCAGGACCCCCCAAATTTCTGAAACTGTATTTTTTTTTTTTTTAATTTTTTTTTTTTTTTAAGTGATAATCATAAGTCCAAACCAATACATAAGAAAATTGCCCAAACTATAAAATACTCAAAAACCCAACAAATATTACCCTACCCAAATTCCAATTATCCAACCAACCAAAAGTCCAATTTATACTTCTTCTTCAATTTGATAGTCAGAAACACAATTACAAATACACAATCAGTAAAACGTCAGCGGTTCAGCCCTTATTTCGGAATACGCAAATAAAAAAAATTGAATCACTTCCTCATCTTCAACAAAATTCGGATCGAAGAATCGATTTGGCGATTCCCTACATCATGTTCACCATGCAGAACGTAACAAACTA
The DNA here is from genome assembly GCA_023638005.1 of Forsythia suspensa. Classification (NCBI taxonomy): domain Eukaryota; kingdom Viridiplantae; phylum Streptophyta; class Magnoliopsida; order Lamiales; family Oleaceae; genus Forsythia; species Forsythia suspensa. The sequence continues at coordinate 37,282,434 of CM042666.1, forward strand.
CCAAAAATCAAAGAATGGAGACTCCCTCATTCGGTAAAATCTTATGTTTCGGGAGATGAAATTGATATGGGATTACAAAATTACAAATGATTGGCTCATTCCTCAAATGATAATACAAAATTAATAAATGCATTTTGCTTGTTAATACATATCGTGTTCAATTGATATTTTTTTTTTTTTTGAGCTTGAGTAATATTTAATTTCATTTGTAAACCGGATCTTCCTATTTTGGAGGATAATTTTATAGAAGTTAACGTGAATAAGAAAAGTTTGACAAATTTTAGATTTTGAATATTTTTGTGCAATAACTTTTGTAAGCTTTTTAAAGACTGTGACTTATAAAAATATTATTCTCATAAAATGAGTTCAATAACCGTGGTTTGAGAAAAAAAAAAAAATCGGGGCACTTTGCTCGAACCCCCGTGAGGGCTTCGCTCCTCCTCGGCCCGCCCCATAAAGGACCCCCTAAGTTTAAAAGTCTAGCTCCGCCACTGAATGCAACATACCACCCCACCCTCTTCTCAGTATTATCTATGAATAATGTTGGCGTAGACAATTATCTTACATTTTTCTTAATTCTTAAGTGGGACTTATAAATACTTATAAACCCACAAAATATCATTTGTATCTATACCTACCGTAAAATTTTCCGTTTACAATGTACAAAAACTTCACCAAATGTCCACATATAGACAATCATTCAGGAACAATATTCATGAGTAAAACTATTGCATATATATAGATATTTTTTGTTTATTTATATTTTATCTTCAACGCGTTTCTTGATTTTTCACACATCATTTAATCCACACGTTTTGTAGTTTCCACAACTTTAATCTACGTTTTATTAATAAGTTCCACGACTTATAATATACAAAAACTTTACCAAACAAGCACACAGAAAAGACTTCAAATTTTTGAAGTGTAGAAGAACATTCTCCAATGATCGGATCAATTCAACCATAGTTCATAAATGAAAGGACCCATTTCAATAATAAATTAAGAAGCAATAACTACCCAACAGTTCTGAAAATTTCGTTATAGTTACGCAATAAATAAATACTGAAAAAGGACTGCAATTTCGTATGACTCCTTCAATTTCAAACCTTAAATCTGTTTCTTGCAAAACTTAAAATGATGCAAAAGTCAGAGAGCAAAACAGTTTCAGCTTTCCGTGTTGTCTCAGTCTTAATATACGCAGCCTATAAATAGGGTTCTATGTTAATTCTCAAATCACTCCACAAGCTGACAAGCATAATACACATTATAATTCATTGAAATGGGTTCATATAGCTTCTATACTGGTTCCCTAATCATGTTTAACCTTGCATTTATGGGGTTTTCAGCTTCTCTTAACCCTTACTTCTACAACAAAGTGTGCCCACAAGCTTTGCCAACCATTAAACGGGTTGTGGGTGATGCTGTAAAGCAAGAGAAACGAATGGGTGGCTCTTTACTCCGTCTTCATTTCCATGACTGTTTCGTTAATGTATGAATATTAATTACAGTTTATATACTTGTTAAATTTTTCATTTTTGGGGAGAATTCGCAAAACTCTGTTTTCATCGAGAATTGAATGGAGTTTTCCGTATTTCGATAGGAGAGTGCTTTGTTGCTTATGTTATTGTAGTAATGGCCTATATATGTTTTTTTGGTGTTATTTTAGGGCTGTGATGCTTCCATTCTTTTAGACTCGACGTCTGCTTTCACCAGTGAAAAGAATGCATTGCCCAATGCCAATTCCGCCAGAGGTTTTGATGTCATTGATAGGATCAAATCGGAGGTCGATAGGGTTTGCGGCAGTCCGGTTGTGTCTTGTGCCGACATTTTGGCGGTTGCAGCTCGTGATTCTGTAGTTGCAGTACGTATTATCAATACTTACATAATACTATAATATTACATGAACATATTTGATAACGTAGTCATTAATAGTACGATCGATAAACAAGATTCAAATTGTTCTCTCTTTTTTTAAGATAAATTTATGGTACCAAACAAGTTACATGTGTAGTAAATTTTTATTTTGAAATACATTTAACAAGGAGAACGGTTTCTTTGGGTGCAGTTAGGGGGACCAACTTGGGAGGTGCGACTAGGGAGGAGAGACTCGACGACGGCTAGCGAAACTACGGCCAACAATGACATCCCGTCTCCATCCATGGATTTACAAGAACTTATCAACTCATTCAAGAAACAAGGCCTAAACGTTAAAGACCTCGTCGCTCTATCCGGTGGCCACACTCTAGGATTTTCTCAATGTGGTCTCTTTAAAGATCGTATTTACAACGAAACGAACATCGATCCCAACTTTGCTCATCAACGCCGAGCTACTTGTCCCCCCAACGGAGGTGACTCTAATCGTGCTCCTCTTGATCAGACACCTGCATTTTTCGACACGAAATACTTCAGAAATTTGGTGACAAAGAAAGGGCTACTCCACTCTGATCAAGCATTATTCAATGGAGGTCAAACCGATTCTCTTGTTAAGACTTATAGTACAAATTTTGGTGCTTTTTCCAAAGATTTTGCTTCTTCTATGATTAAAATGGGTAACATAAAGCCATTGACGGGGAAGAGAGGACAGATTCGATTGGATTGCAAGAAGGTGAATTAATTCAATTGTTGACTTCTTCAATGTTTTCTCATTCTTTGTTAAGGTGCTGATAAATTCTTAAATTAAGAATGTTAGAAGTATTATATATGGTTTCTTTCTCTTAATCTTTGCATTTGTATAGGTAAAAGTGTTTCTTTTTACCTGTATATGTTTGCCGTTTGTCATACATTTGTCATGAGTGGACAATTCTTTAGCTTTATATGTATGGCAATGCTGGAATTATTTTTCTAAGTATTTATAATTTTTGGATTTTATGAAATATATGAATAATAAATAAGGACTAAATTGTGAGTGTTACAAAATCTGTTGACAAAAGTATGTTTGAACAATTTAAATTATAAAATAAACTTAGCAAAATATGGACTTAATAAAATTGATATAAATTACTGCTCTTTAAACCATTGTTATGAAGAAAAATGACAAGTATTTATATTTTTTTCCCATATTAAGTCGTTTGATTTTCACTTAAAATTTTGATAAAAAAACTAAATTTAAAGTCAATAATTAATTTTAACTACATATTTTATGGACCAACAACTTTTTACAACTTTTCAATCACACACTTCATCATTTTTTATCAACTTTTACAAAAAAAAATTGATTTTAATCAAAATCAAACACACAAAAGAAGAAATACTTTGCACTTTTTCCTTGTTATAAATTTTCAACAAAAAAAAAAAAGATTTATTGTTGTCCACCTGATACAAGAAATCTTGTACTGCAATAATCTCATTCAAATAATCATGCACCGCAATTAAATCAATATACATAATTAAATTTAACTTGTAGTTTATCCAAATAATTATTAAGTAACAAGAGGAATAACATGAGCCGATTGAACTCTCCCACTACAACAGAGTTTGTTTTTTCCGACATGCAATATTTTCCGTAAAATATTATTTACAACGTAAAGTTGAACGCCGTATAAAGCATTGCCGTAAAAACTTACCTCTTTTTATGGCATACATTGAATGTCGTAATAATAATGAAAGTGCGCCGTTAATTTACTTGTTACGACATTCTTATGTATACCGTAAATACATCTTTATTTATGGCACACAATACATGTCATAAATGCGTTGTCAAATATTTGTTTATTCTAATTTGGAAAACATGGTTATATATATATATATATATAACCATGTTTTCCAAATTAGAATAAACAAAAATATTGAGTAGAGCTCAATACAACTATATGAAATAGTAGAGTTTATCTAAGTAACTAAGAATAAACATATTACAAAATAATTGATCCATACATCTGCAAGTTGGCTTCTTTGGTAAGTAGTTTAGCTATCCAAAAATAATCAACTCCCTGAAATTACAAAATAGTCAAACTCGTTGTCAAATTGTACTTAGTAAAATGTGAAAAAAAAAAAAAAAAAAAAAAAAACATTGATTGAAAGATGGGCAGATTAACCAAATGTAGTGAGAACAAAAAGAAAATGAGGATTAAAAACTAATTGAATCTAAACATAGTTTACATAAACTTTTAATCTCTAGAACAATTCTTAATTACTTAATTAGTACTTTCACTTAATAGCTAAACCAATTTATATTAGCAAATGATTTTATGCATTGTAGGCAGAGATAAAGCATCAACTTTTGAGCATATGATTTTCTGAACATGAAGCATAGAGGCCATTGGCCAGCAACAAAAGTCATATAAAGGGTAAGAAGAATTAAGTTTCCAAAGGTCCCATAATCTCTCTTTTATATTTTTTCGACTTTACAATAAGATTTTGACTCTAGGGACAAAGAACAAGCTTCTTTCAACCCACATCTGTATAATTGAAGAAATACTAGAAAAATGTTTGGTGAAAAGTAAATATTGATACTTCAGCAACATGTCACTGAATAAAAGCATATAACTAACCACAAAATGAAATATCAGCCAACTGCTATCTAATTGATATATACCTTTCTATGGACATCAAAGTACAACAGATCATTTTCGGAAGGGAAAAAAAACACTTATTGTACTTCTTCAAATATCATAATCCTCTAAACCAACTATTTCAATAATGAATTAATATTATTTTTTGAAGAAACCAATACATAATGATTCAATTTCAAAATCAATACGTATGATGATGGAAATGATATAAAATAGATGTAAAGCATACATTAGTTGTGATTACAACTAATCCACTTTGATATACCTAACTGGACATGCAATTGTACTTCCTAATGCATTTTCGAGAAGGAAATGCTCATGCATGGGTCGGTATAAGGTGACATTATCAACCACTTTAATAACCCAAACTCTCCAACATTCATTACCAAGGGGTACATGATGCACTAAATCACTTGGATTTGTTGATGCGATTTTACTATTTGCAACAACATCATCTTTCCTAAACTAACATAACAATTTACACTTCTTACTTTGAAGATTATCTAATTTCTTTTAGCAAAATAGATTGATGATCTCGCCAATGCTTTCCCAATTCTTGCATAATGTATTTTCTATGACAAGTGTCTACATCAAACTTTTGATGCATCAAAGAATACAAGATTAGTATTAATTGAATACAAAATATATATTAGATGTGAAGTTTGTATCACATGCTCACGCTCCCATATGTCATCATGAAAATTTTCATTGAAATATTTCTAATTTTTCTTTGTGATTGGTATAAGTTCCCTAGCTGTGGTTCCAATGAACGACGATAACTTATTTGAACCTTTACGAATGTTTATTTGTTGAGATAAGTCAGTTTTGCTCGACCCCTTCCATTCTTCACTTTTTCAGTAGTAGTGACCCTATTAGTCAATTCTTCTACATCATGTTGAAGATCAATTTGTGCATTATTTGGTTGTATGACTGGAGTAGATTTAGAACCTCCACCTAAAATGCTTATGCCTTCATTCCCTTCTCTTGTGACAGCAACAACTAAAGTCTTTTTAGCTCGTTTTGATGTCTTGTATCTTTGCTTGGATGATTGTATTACACAAAATAGGAAAAATACATTTGTTACTTAAATATAACATTGAATTATTAAAAAATCTTATATACAACTTGAGAACTTACTTCACCAAAATCTGGCATGTTGTGTTTAGGGATGGCAATTTAACTCCCGCCCCACCCCGCTTGTCGTAATTTTTTTCCATAAAATCATAAACTTAAAAGTTGGAAAACAAATATAACTGAAATGGGCTCTTGAAGGCTCAAACTTGGATAGCACATGTGGAGATCTTTTTCCTTAACCATCACATCACACCACACCACACCACACCACACCACACCACGGCATTGATATGATTCTTTTTTTGTTTATTAATATATTATAATAAATTCATCTATCCTCATTTCAGTCAATTGAATATCTAACCCTACAGCAGATTCATTTCTTATTTTCTTCTTCCTCTCACTATCTTTCTCAGCGGCAGCCGACAACCTAAATGTGTTTCTTCATTCATCATATCTCAGCCACAGAAATCATAAATCATATTCGCAAATCACAAAAGTGAATCATTTGAGCCGGTGAGTGCGACCTCACTCTAATCGATTTCGAATCGTCGCCGCCAATCGCGTGAAGCAGAAGCAGTAAAGCTGGGTTTTAACTTTGAAGGTTTTGCTACTTTCTTTGATTCTTTCCTTTATATCGAATGCTGGTTTCTTTCCACTTTAATCTTTGTCCGATAATCTGATGTTTGTAGTTTAGAAATTTTAATCTAATGTTTGTAGTTTATAAATTTTAATATGATGCTTGTATTTGATAATCTGATGCTTGTATTTCAACTTTTTGTATTTGAGAAATTTTAAGCAGGCTAATTGATTTTTAAATCAATCAAACGAAAACTTTAATTGGAGAAATGTAAAGTTTTTTCCATGGACGTGTAATTTTAAATCAATTAAAGCACTTGCTCAACTTCTGTAATTTTTTTACATGGATGTGTTAGTTAATGATTGATTGCTTAACTTGAAGAGGAAATCGAGGACGAGATAATCTTATTTATTTCAATATACAATGTTAAAATCTATTTAAATTATAATATTATTTAATATACGTACTTTTCTTACTCATTATACGGGAATTATTGAGATCCGTGTATGTCACAACTATGCATGGAGAAGAATGAAGATTGTAGATTTCAATTTCAATTTCAATTTCATTTGTTATTGTTGTTGAACTTTGTGAATCGTGTATTTTTCGAAAACATTTGATTTTTGTGTTGAGTTATAATGTTTATAATTTTGTTGTACAATTTAATATTTTGAAAATTGGACTGGACAGGTCACAAGTTGTTAGTTATTAGTTGTTATACTGTATGTTCGAATTTATATGCTTTTATTTATTGTGCGAAAGTATGTAATCCATACTAGAATTCTTGTGTTTCCCATTATTAAACAAATAATCCAACCTATTACCTATAAATTCAGTCAGTTGCACTATCCAACTTAATTTTTTTTTTTAAATAATAATAATAGGGACAGTGTCGGGGCAGTGGGGACTCCTCGACCAGCCCAGCCAATTACCCGGGTTAGTGGGGTGGGGTGGGGTGGGGTGGGGTGGGACGGGACGGGACGGGCGGGCACTCCCAATGTTTTGCGGGCGGGATGAGGCAAGCATGACCCTCCCCACCCCCCCCCCCCACCCCACCCCACCCCACCCCATTATGTCTACTCAAATTTTGAAATGATATAACCAAATGCAAAAATCAACATGTATGCAAACATATATATTTCTATCTACCAGGATCATATAAGCAAAACACATAAAAATTCAAAATATTAGAAAATGATAAATTATATACTTACCTATAGTGTAATATAGTGTAAGTAGTGCTTTACAAACTCACAAACTAGAGCTTCTCAACGTGTCATTATCCACAACATTCAGTATTCATCATTTGCATCTATAATATTTTTTCAAGAAAAAAAGGTTAAAATTGCATTGCAAAATTAGTGTGGTAATTAAATTTTCTACTAGTCATTAAAAACATTAAAATCAATGTAATACCACATAAATGAAAAAAAAAAAAAAAAGAATAAAATTGATAGACAATTACCATATTCAATAACAGTGCCCTCACAATCATGTCTTACATAATCTTCATCTTCAACGGTCGTATCAAGTCTTATACATCTAATGGTGTAGATGGAGTATAAGTATCCTCATCAAAAGTTTCTAACTCATGAAATCTTCTGGGAGGTGCCTTTAATTCAACATACCAACTAGATGTATCAATATCTCTAGAATAAAAAACTTATTTTGCTTGTAATGCCAAAAATAAATGGATCTCTTTCAAATTGATGTTGTCCTTTGTGAAGATTTATCAATGTAAACCCATCTTTTTTGTGAAGATTTATCAATGTAAATCTATTTTCAATTTTAACTACAGTATCTATATTAATTGATAAATCTATTTTCAATTTTAACTACAGTATCTATATTTACCCAATCACAATGAAACATAGGAACTTTAAAACTACGATAGTCTAGTAAAATTATATCTCTTATAACCCCATAATAAGAAATTTTACCAACTACATGACTTGTATCCTTCACACTAGACTGACTTGAAACATCGCTGTTTTGTGTACTTCTGCTAACATCGATTGTATGAAATCAAAGTCAATTGATAACATAATCAGAATGACATCACATTATCTCTAGTCGACGTGCAAGCCACTTCAATGTACTTGACATGTTACAATTGTCTTGTTTGCCTTTCTCTACAAACCAAGAACTAAAAGTCTCCATATGTCTTATTTGTAATAAGCTTTCACTCTTGGCAACACATCTATCTATAATTTTAATCTCTTCTTTATGCATCCTAAATTAAAATAAATAAACAAACAGTAAGATAACTTAATCAAAAAAATTAAACATTATTAAACTAATAAATTTAACTAACTTAATTATGTTATATATGGTTCCACTGCAGCGCCCTTAAATAGCACATAACGATGAACAACCTCTAACATTTATTTACTTAAGGTCTTTGACTTCCCTTAAGATAATTGTGTGTCCATCAATAATTGTTTCATTCTCAAAATCCTCATTTCGGGTATGTCGAACACCTACTTCAGCAACTTGTTTCATATAACCACTACAAAATTGCATACATTCATCGGCTAAATAACGCTTTGCCATTCAACCCTCAAGTATTGAACAATTTCTAACATATCATTTAAGTGTCTTCATAAACCTAAGTCACATCATAGTAGAAATGAGAAACCTAAATAATTAGAAAACAAAAAGTTGTCATATATACTGATAAGTACAATTTTGTACTTATCTGGGCTCACGAAAATGGACAATTATAAGTTCTTTTAGTTGTTTTCAGTTTAATTGCATATTGTTTTCTTATCAATTTAGGAAATAATCAAAGTCAAGTATCAATTGGATGAAAAGAGAGCAAAATGAAGACAATGGGACCTAATTGCCAAGAAAAGAAACTTTAGGGGCTTGATGTGCAAATACCAAGGCGGGAAATTCAAACTCAGCACCAGAATAAACCATGCGATCGCATGGTATTATCCTGGTGCGATCGCAAGGCCATGAAAAATTTAACAGAATGTAGAATCATTAAACCATGCGATCGCAGGACCTACAACCATGCGATCGCATAGGCTAAGCGCGATAAAAATTTTGCAGATACCTGATTAGAGTAGAATTCTACCAGTCCAAATAACTTCAACTACCAAACACACGTTTCGAGGTCTTGGGAGAGCACTATAAAAGGGAGAATATAGACTTTTCGCGGGAGACGAATTTGAGAGGAACAAAATACAAGGCAAGAACGATAATCAAGGCGCGGAATCGAAGATCATCGAGCCGAGATCACGGGTTTTATTTTACTTTTTGTTTTTCTTTCACCGGACCATGATGAATTCAATTCTTTCGTTAATTGAAGAAATCATGTCCGGCTAATTTACTTTATCTAGGATGAACGATGAAACCTCACGTTTTGATTAATTAGAAGTTTTTCCTTTTTAGTAATTAATTGCCCGTGGATTGATTATTCTTTATTCAGTTTCTTTATTATTTTAATGCTTGCGCACCATTAGAATATATTGTGATCTGTATTGAAGTCGAGAGATTCAATATAGATTTAGCACGTGGTATTGAATAACATAGGGTCCAATAATAGATAGAGATTACTATTATGCTTTATGAAATCTATTTAGGCGTTCTTGAGATTTTAATGCATGTGTTTATACTCGAAACTTAATTAGAGATAATGAAGTTCGCATAACATATAGATTTGATTGACCATCGAGAGAGGCTTTCGATTAATTTAGGAACATGATTTTCACCCAAGGTAATTAAAAGCTAAAAAGTGATTAATGAGATAATTGAGTGAAACGTGTCGGTGGATTTGTGAATCCTAGTATTGTTAAGCTTTAATTCGTTCTCATTTTTCAAAGTTGCTTATTGTGAATTTCAATTTAATTAAAATAGTTAATTTAGTTTAGAATCATAAGAACCAAAAATTGAATCTGTGTTTATTTCCATTGTTAAAATTTAAGTTGTGAAATTAATTAGTTAACTTAGTATCTAGTCCTCGTGGGTTCGACACTTAATTTATCACTATATTACTTGTCAACGATCCGTCCACTTGTGGGATATAAATCGCACAACATATACCATGTGTAACTTTAAGCTTATATAAGACAACAATTGCAGATGTGTACTTTGTACAACCAGGATATAAAGAAATTTCAACATTATATAAATATGAAAAGTCTTTTTCTCTATCTATATTCTCAGGTACTACAACATTATCATCTTGAAAAAAATGCATCTATATTTTCTACATCTTGATGAAGTAGTGATGCAATCAGTTTTTCTCCATGAAACACCCATGTAGTATACATAGGATCCATCCCATGTATGATCAAATGCCCATACATTGTATCAAAATATTGGTGGAAGAGGTTTTTGCAACATTTGCAAGGGCATATGACCTTGTTCGGATTCCCCTCATAGGCTTGCTCCATATTTGTAAACTTTCTTGCACCATATTGATATGCCTTTGTAACTCTATAAAACAAATGCTATATAAATTATCTAAAATACATTTAAGAACATATTTTAAAATTTTGTATATTTAAGGGAGTAAAATAACATTGATAAGTGTACCCAATCTTTATCCATGATAATAGACCAACATATGAAAATAATAACTTGTTATATCAAAGTGAAAAAATTAAGTCTAAAATACAATTATTTGATCATCAACACTAATCACTTCATATATGATTAAAGGCTGCCTATCTCAAGTTCCATCCATGTGAAATGAATTTAATAATCTTCTATCATGTAGACTTTGTAAAAGGCCCTGACAAAGTGTTTTTTTTTTTTTTTTTGGTGTTCTAGAGTCTCATAAATCAATAGTTTCTCATGGTCTGGCTAGAGCAATTAATGAAGAGAATTAGAGTGGGCATCGAGAATTCCAAACTCTTCGGAGTTTTACATGTAAATATGCAAATATCATATTTGCTTTCCCAACCATTACGATTGGGTTAGGAAATAAAAAGTAAAAAAAGTGATCCAAATCTGTTTGGACTATTCTAGAATTGTTTTGTCTACAATTCATAATCAACAAACATTTACAACCCAATTAATTTTAACAAACAAAATCTTGCATTTTAGACTTCCAAAAAATTTGTGAATTCATATCTAATCATCGAAAACAAAATCCCACCAAACAAATCTCTTTAGTGAACTAATATGATTATCACATGAAAGATCTCCCAAAGCTTTGTGTCCAGATGTTTGTTAGCAATCTCCAAATAGACTGATTAAATTCATAATCATGACTGAATTCATGCTGAAAACAACTACTGTAGAAAAAGAAAAGAACAAACAAAGACTTACTTTGGATGCTTTAGTAGTTTGGGTATTGATTTGTTCAAGCAATGATATGAGCCTCTCCTCAGAAATTTACATACCGAGATCTGCAACAAAAATCCCTATTTATTTCATCTCTCTTGTATCAAATTCCACTAAGTAAAGCGGTTCTCGTAATCTTCAAAATCACAAATAGGGGATTATTGATGAGAGAATGGGTTTTGGCGATTTTTGTTGGAATGGTTGGGAAAAGCGATTTTTGTTGGAAGGGCTTGGGCAATTTCTTGTAGGTTGGGAAATGTTCATCAATGTTCCAACTCCCAATTGTTCACGAAGTCACTGCGACGGCGATTTATGTTGGAAAGGTTCATCTATTGGAATCATCTATTGGAAGAGCTGGGCAATTTCTACTGGAATGAATTTGGTCGCTGGCAACTTCTACTGGAAGAGATGAAAAAGGGGATTTTTGCTAGAAGATGAAAAGAGTAATGTTTTAGGAAGATGAAACGGGTGATTTGTAGGAAGATGAAAAGAGTGGTTTATGAAGAAAAAAATTCAGAAATGAAAAGAAAAAATTTAAGGCTTTGGGCGCGAGACATATAAGCAGGTGCGTGGGAAAGGAAAATGATATTTTCTACGTCGTGCTCAATATATATGTCGTGAATATTATGTAATTGGTAATTTATGGCACATTAAAAGTATGTCATAAATAATCTATTTTAACGTCATTTTTTATATGTGCGCCGTAATCTAATGCCGTGAAAGACTAAATGTGTTGTAGTGTTCTTAAGACACTTTTTCTCTCTGTAGTGGTCAAAGTTGCGAGCAATTGTCTTCTATAATAGAACGAATTTTTATTTCTACGAAAGTAGCACCTCACTCAAATACGAACCAGCTGATAGAACAAGTGTCTTCATCACCGAACTTTGATATACTAACATAAAGTGGGATTTTTTACACAAAAAAGAGATTAATTTTGTAAGAAAATAGGAGGAGAATACTAAATATTATTATGTAAAAAATTCTGGTATTTAAAAAGTCTCGTGTTCCCAGAAATGTCTTGACACAGTTTTATGTTTGTTGTTGCATCAATGATCCTGTTTTGACAGGTACTTTCGCTTATATATAAATCTTGTAATTAAAAAAGTATGCATACAATATTTTCACGAAATAAATAAGTAATACGAAAAGTATGATATGGATGTTAAGTAACAGTTCGGGTTTGTAGAACTTGGGGCATTACACCTTGATTCATGTCATCGATATAAGCATTGAGATGGTTGATTAGTCAAACATACCATCATACACCTTGATATAGGGGCACTTGAATCTATCTAGAAAGGGATAAACGAGGACCTCGGAATGAACAAAGTAGTAGGTGTGAAGGCGGCGGGTTTGCGCGTGTTGCGGCATAAGGCTCAACGATCCTATCTTACATGATCTGGGAGAGTTGGGTCTGGTTTATACCGAGAGAGCCTGGGTCGACCCCTTACTAATTAACCCAAGGTGTCCCAGATGAACAACTGATAGATGTGTTGGCGTTGAACAAGGGCACCCAACCTCGACGATCTGGGGTTTCTTGTTGATTATTATTTTGAGCAAGCGATACTGCTTGCTGTTTGATGATGTGATAAATAGTTACGACCTGTTGTTATTCGAATGCCTCCAGATCTATCTGCGGTGGATGAGGAGTCGAATGAGCATGAGGAACTTGAGGAGAATGAGGAGGGTCTGCAACTGGGATGCTCGAGTTTGGGACACTTGTGGTATGAAGACTTGAGCGTGGTGTTTTACAATTACTTTTGGTTGGGATTCTCAACGCCAGCACTAATTGATGCTACCGAATTTCGTGACTTGGATGAACTGAACTCGATCAATGAAATAAGACTAAGGATGATCACGAACAAAGCTTATTTGCACTTGAAACAAATGCAGCGCGGTGTGACCTTGTTACCTCTCCGATGCTTAAGTTAGTGGAGGTATAGAGAAAAATATAAATGTGAAGCTATGAAGTGCACAATGTAAAAGCATATATCAATAATGTGTATGTGGTATCTATTTATAATTTTTTTATGGTGTAATCATATGAGGATTAGGATGCTTGTGAGATCGTGTACGATCTATGGTGTTAGGAACCCTTACGGGCCTAGGAGTCCTAACACATTTGCGTACTCTAAGTGGGATTAGAAATCTCCTTTCTAATTTGAGTTGTATTAGGACTTTGGTGATTGAGTCCACGTAGGGCTAGAATGTCCTGAAGACTTGACCACTCACCAGATCTAAGAGACCGAGTAAAAGTACTTGGGAGAGGTTCACGTGGTCCTCGGGCATAAGAGCCCCAGGCATGGGATATTTCTTACTTTTGTTGAGGAAATGATCGTAGTGTGTATGTTAGGCAGGGTTAAGGATGGAAACCTACCCCTAGGAGACTAATATCCAGGGCGAGGTGGAGACACGATGGCAGGAGCAGTTGGAGTCTCGGGTCTTGAAGTAGATGAGATCGGGGTGCCTTATGGTAGGTGACAAGTGTAAGTGATTTCGTGTCAAGGATAAGACCTAGTTTGACTATTACCTTATCAAAGTGTATGTTTACTTCTTCATGACATACCACACCTACACATGAAATGTTCGATTGAAAATTACATACATGACTTAGCCTTATCATTTTTGTACATATATTACATTTAATCATGCATTCGAACACTACTATGACGGATTAGCAAAACATTATTTTGTGAAAAGAAGAATAAATTACATAATGAAAGATGTGTGTTGTTTATTTTTTGTTGCCAAACAGTCGGTAAAAACTTTCTGATAGTTTTTCTTTTGTTATTAATAAAAAAGACCGCCTAATACATGTCACAATCACTGTTACGCCTCAGGTCCACGTGGGCTGGTCAAAGTCAAACTAGGAGTAATGACATCACCAACGAGGTTGTCCCTTTTTATTTTGAAGAGGTTGAGAAGAAGAGTTAGTCAAATCGGCCTTGGTTGTGTGTTAATGAAGCCTCTCCTGACACACTGCTAATTAGACCTGATTAGACTGACGGAGGCCCTTGACAGGCACTCCAGAACCCACCAACGCTCGTAAAAACCCGGGTAGGTCGGTCCTCCATTCATCCGACCGGAGGTGGGCCTAAACGGAATGTTCCTTGTTTTTCTTTGATCCCAAGGAGTCTATGCTTGCTTGTTTGAGTTTAGGTTTCAGGATGCGGGTGCTCGGGCTCTTACACTGTTGACATGTCCTCCGCATACGCAGGAGCGCCCTGTAGCTTTCTTCATTTCCTTTGATCAAATATATTTTAAGTCTTCGATGGGACCTTAAAAAAATGGAAAAATAGGAAAGAAAAAAGAATTATTTATTCCCTAATTGTGCGGCTTATCATAGCCCTAACCCCCCTAGTATACGGCTGAGATAGACTTCTTTGAGTGTGACAAGAGGCTCCCTGGGATTGCGCCTCTTGTCACGCATCCAGAGCACTTGGCCAATTAACTTTTGCCTATAAATACGAAAGTTATTTCCCTGAGAAAGGGATGGTGAAAACCTAATAAGAAAAACTATACTAAACCAAAGTCCTCTACTTAATAAGTGTTCTTCATATATACCACTAAAGGAATCTGTTATTAGAAGTCCTCAAGCCATCACATCGGTCATAACTTGTCTCTCCCACATCCAAATATTTTTCTTTCTTACACTCTAAGTGTACCATAGTGATTCACAAGTCCACATGATTGTCCAAGTGTATTGATAAAACACACGTAGACAGATGAGGCGTGATGTTTCTGTTGGCAGCCATTTTTGGAGATCAACAATCACTACAATTCATATAGCATCTTCCTCATTTTCATGCGACACAATATTTCGTATTTGAGAGCATTTACTTTGTTTTTAAATTGTATTTTAATATCTAATAATTATACAGTTATAATTTCTTCAGTAATTTTAATTTTTAATAGCAAGCATGATATTTTTGCACAATAACTTATGATAACAGCTATAATTAAAGTCCTTCAAACAAGATGCATTGACGTTGGTTTAAATTTTGAAAATGGCAGTTGATTGAAATGAATTTCGGCTCATGATAAAGTCGTGCAATCAATACATTTCTTCTTTTTTATTTTTCTTTCGGTGGGTAAAATTGAAAAGTCAATCCACCGAATGAACATAAAATTAAAATTAATAAGACTTTATTAATTGCAATACATTATTATCTCATTACATACCATCTTTGATATGACTAGTATTACTACGTACACTTAATACACAATATTAAAAAGTATTATAAAATATAATAAATAAAATTTTACTTTTTTCTTCTTTAATCTCATCCACAGTAGGGCTATATCTTGAATTTTCAAACCTCCGCATTTATTGGGTCGAGGAATCTTAGAGTATATTTTGTAGAGATTTTGTAAATTATAAGCAATGGATCCAACGAAAAGTGTGAATAAAAATTAGATAATAGTTGTGGGTCCCACGAAATATATAGATAAAAATAATATTTGATCGACTTATAAATGTTTATAAGTACACACAAACATACTTGTAGAAAAGAAATAAAAAAATAAAAAATATAAGAAATTTTGCTCAATGTTTCTAAATTCTTTATGGGTCAAAAGTTCAACTTGATCAAATTGGATGTCAAAATAAATAAATAAGATTGTACGATGATACATCACTAAATATTTTCTTTTTCTTTTTTAATAAGCTACTGTGAAATCCAATGACCCGTGCACCCGATTGGTTTTGTAAGAGTTGTCCCGAAGTTCAAGATTATTATGTCTAGGGTTCGTTGAGATTCCTAGTTTTCTTGTTTTTTTACACAATATGGTACTTTCAAGATTGTAATAATATCAAAAGGTTATCGGTTTGTATTTGACAAGAAAATCTTGTTGCTTTTGTAAATATAGTTCAAGAACATGAAATTCTATAAAGTTCATATAGTCTAGATAGTTCAAATTGTCTCAATAATTTGATATATACAATTGTTTAATTGTCGCAATGGTATGCATTGCCTAGATAATTAGACAGTTTGAAATGTCGAAAATGATATTTGATATAGCTGAAATTATTTTTTAAGTACTTATAAATTATGGATCATATGGAATGTGTGAATAATAAGTGAGTAAAAAGTTGTGGGTCTTATGAAATGTGTGAATAAAAAGTATGATTGACCAACTGAAACTATTATTTAAGCTTGATCAAAGATACACTAGAAAAAATCACTGAAGTTTCGGCGAAATTACAAAACAATTATTGAAGTTACAAAGTTTCAATGCCGGTCACTGAAGTATACTTATGCGTTCACCAATGGTCACTCTGTTAAATTTTTAGTGTAAATTGATGACATGTCACCGTTAAGTGTCCATGTGCCAAACAATTGGTCGATATTTGGTAAAAATTAACGCCACGTGGACTTAATATACTAATAACAATAAATTCGGACTACAAATGATGTGCCTAAAATATGAGGACCTAGCTGCAATTTCTGGACAATATCTGAATAAGATCCCCAAACCATTTGCACAACTCGATTTAACCAATTTGGGGAAAAAATTAGGGTTTAGGATCGTTTTGGAAAAAAATTGGGTTGTGCAAATGGTTTGAGGATCTGATTTAGACATTATCCAAAAATTGCAGCTAGGTCATCATACTTTTTGTGCATCATTTGTGGTCCGAATTTATTGTTATTAGTACACTAAGTCCATGTGGCATCAATTTTTTACAAATGTCGACCGATTGTGTGCTACGTGGACACTGAACAGTGATACGTAATCAATTTACGTTAAGAATTTAACATTGTTACCGTTGTGAACTCATTAGTATACTTCATTGACCGGCACTAAAACTTTGTAACTTCAATAACTGTTTTATAAATTCGTTGAAACTTCAATGACTGCCAATGAAATTAACCCAAAAATTATATATCCCAATTAAAAACTCTTGAAAGCACTATTTTTTGACAAAATATCATATTAAAAAAAAAAAAAAAAAAAAAGATCTGATCATCCAAATGGCAATAGTTGAAAAAAAAAATACTAAGAATGGTAATGCTATAAGAAAAAAAGAAAATGGTTAAAGAGAATTTTTTATTTTTAATTTAGATATAATTAAAAAATAATTTTGAATAGCTTATCTTAGAGGCTAAAGCTTTTTGTCTCAAGATGCATTCACCTTCCAACATGTATGTATTTTCAAAAATATACCATTTTATTTCTCACTCCTGAAATGTGACTAGTCTAATAAATACTCTTAAATTTTAACGTATATATAGTAGAGGTCACCTAACTCTGAGCAAAGTTTCATTTTAGGTACTTCACTTCTTCTTTTTCCCAAACTCGTAACTAAAGTTATAATTTCATTTAAATTTACTCAATTATAATTCCATCACAAAACTTGACGTCCTTTCCTTTGGGGTAGAAGGATTTTCTTAGTTGAATAATAAAGATATCAATTGTCTAGTTTTGAAATAAGCACGTTTTCTCAAATTGTAAAAATTGTATATCAAATAACATGCAAATGTGTTAAAAATCGCATTTTAATAGCATGAATTTTGTTTTAAAAGCACGGGTTTGAATCGCTACCCAACCAACGCATCAAACTAGCGCAAGAGAAGTCTACATAAGAAAAAAGAAAAGTCTTAAATTTTGTGACGAAATCTTATTAGTGACCAAATTCAAGAAAATATAAAACTTTAGTAATGAGTTTAGGGAGAGAAAAAAAAGTTGTGTAACTAAAAATGAAATATCATTCAAAGATCTATAAAATTAGTTAAGGTCCTTAAGGATGTCAAAGTGAATCAAAGAGTAATGATCTCTTACCCACGATAAGTAGGAGATCATTTACTCACTGTGTGTGGACATATTTGTGTCCACACAGTTGTATGTTGTGTGGGCTGATGTGGCACTCCCACATCGGCTCACATCATCAATGGATAAATGATCTCATACCCATAGTGGATAGGAGATCATTACTTGTGAATCAAATAGTTCACAGATTGATCCAACACTTTTGATAACACTAAAGATGGATTGGTTGATTTGACTATTTTGACACCTCCAACGTTGATTTTGGTGTCTATGGTGCAATTAGCGCGGTATAAAAAGAACTGTCAAATTGCAAATCGAATTGAATCCGTTGGATTGAAATTGTTGGTTCGGGTCTAAGTGGACCTGTCAATGTTTCGGTCTGAACCAAATCGAACCGTTTGAAATTAATTTGGTTTAGATTTCAATATTTAAAAATTCATTTAAAACTTTTTTTAATTTTTTATAATTAAAAATAAGTTAATTCTATTTACTTACACGTATACATATTGAGCAAAGTAAAATGCAATACTGAATTTATTGAGGCAAACTTATTTAGTTTTGCCAAATGGCCACTGGCCTATAACCCACAAATTTATTATTCGGTCAAGTTATTTACTAAATTATGTCAATTTCCTCTATGTTTTCATTTTCTTCTACAATAAATATTAATGTAATGTAATAATTGAGAAAAATATTAATGTAATGTAACATTTATGTTTAAAAATTTTAGTTTAAACTTGTTATTGAAAATTTTTAGATAAATTTACTTATGTTTTAACTTTTTTTAAATCTATTATTATTTTGTCAATAGATAACCGTGGTCTAAAATCGAACCAAACTTTAAAAAATAGTTTTGTTTGAAATCTTTCCAAACCGTTTAAATAGTTTAATTTAAAAATGGGTAATTAGCACAAAATGTCTCTATCGTTTGCCTTCATTGTGCAATTTATCATTATCGTTTCAATTTTGGCAACTAGACCCTCAAATCCATCAAACGTTGCACAATTCACCCCTGCCGTCCAATTCCATCAGTTCTAACTGTTAAATTGTAGCGTGATTTACACCTGTTAAAAATGTCCAAATGCATTATCGTCATAACAATGTTTTAACCTTTAAAGGAAAATAAGTTGTCTTTCCAAACACCCTCCATCCCACTCCACCATATCATAAACATGCGCCACCATTGTGCCACCACCCCACCTTACCGCCGGTGGCCACCAAATCTCTATTGGTCTAACCCTCCTCACCCTTCCCAACTGTCGCCGCAACTCGCTGCAACTTAATTAATCTTGTATTGTGAATTTTTAGATAAATTAACCTATGTTTTAACTTATTTTAAATCTATTATTATTTTGTCAATAGATAACCGTGGTCTAAATTCGAACCAAACTGTAAAAAATAGTTTTGTTTGAAATCTTTCCAAACCGTTTAAATAGTTTAATTTAAAAATAGGTAATTAGCACCAAACGTTTCTATCGTTTGCCTTTATTGTGCAATTTATTCTTATTGTTTCAATTTTGACAACTGGGCCCTCAAATCCATCAAACGTTGCACAATTCACCACTGCCGTCCAATTCTATCAGTTATAGGTGTTAAATTGTCGAATTGATTTACACCCGTTAAAAATGTCCAAAGGCAATATCATCATAACAATGTTTTAACCTTTAAAGGAAAATCATTTGTCTTCCCAAACACCCTCCATCCCACTCTACCACATCATAAACACGTGCCACCATTGTGCCACCACCCCCACTTTACCGCCAGTCGCCGCCAAACCTCTATTGGTCTAACCCTCCTCACCCTTCCCAACCGTCGCCACAACTCGCTGCAACTTTCCAACTTAATTAAAAATGGCACCAATTTTTCTAGCAGATGGTCATCGTTTCGAGAGTTTTGCAGAATTTTTCTCTCCAACCCATTGCCTCAACCACCATTCGCCACCACCAGTCTCCCCAAAGTTTGAATATTGAAAACTGAAATTTGGGGAGATAACAAAAAAAAAAAAAAAACAAAGTTCAGACCTGTAATCAAAGATTATAGGTTTGAAGAAGATGAATTAATGCTTCTATTTTTTTCCCTATCTTACACAATGGATAAGGAGTAGAGATTTTGAAATATGAAATTGTTGAAACAATGGTTTTTGGATTTTAGGCAATTTTTTTTTATCTATATCTTTTTTGGTTGCGACTGAGTGATAATTACATGCGGCGGCGGTGGTGAGGTGGGTAGGGCCAGTGGGTATTTTGAACAAACAAAATCGTATTCGTATAGTTATTATTACTAAGACAAAATAATTCAAACAACATAATCCTGAGAATTTGATTTTGTTATAGATTTGAGTTATTTTCTTATAGATGAAGACAAGGGAGTAAAGTTTTGAGAATTTGTTAAATTAAGAGATAGAGTAAAGAAAGATCAGGATCGAGAGAATGAGAGAAAAAGAAAAAGCAGCCGCCGCCACCACCATAGCCACTGCATCAACCACTACCAGTGGTTGTGTGAGACTGGTGTTGTAGTGTCAAGGTTCATCTCTAACTTCTTTATTTTCAAATATTAGTAGTAACAACAATATTAATAATAATCACCATCTTCA
The DNA here is from genome assembly GCA_023638005.1 of Forsythia suspensa. Lineage (NCBI taxonomy): Eukaryota > Viridiplantae > Streptophyta > Magnoliopsida > Lamiales > Oleaceae > Forsythia > Forsythia suspensa. The sequence continues at coordinate 37,303,258 of CM042666.1, forward strand.
GGGTAGAAAAAACTTTCCTCCTACTCCTCCTTCTTCTTCTTCTTCTTCTTCTTCTTTAAATATTTTGAGAGTAGCCCTTCCTGATGTTTATTTGTTGTTATGACTATAATGTCTTTGGGCATTTTTAACACGAGTAAAATCATGCGACGAAATTGGACGGCAGGAGTGAATTGTTCAATATTTGATAAATTTGAGGGTCCAGTTATCAAAATTGAAACGATTAAAATGAATTGCACAATGAAAATAAAAAATAGAAATATTTTGTGCTAATTTACCTTTAAAAATAGATAATTGAAACCAATTCCCACCACCTCTTCCCCACTACCCACCCCCTCCATGCATTCCCCACTCCAATCCAACCCAACCCACATGTACTGCTTTTGCTATTTGAAACCGCACGCGCTTTCCGAAAGAATCCAAACGTTACACGTACTTTTACTTTGACATGACCTCTCTCTACAAAACTTAACGTTACTCTAGTTCAGTTCAGTTGTACTCAACAGTGCTGTCTCTCTCTGTTTCTTCTCCACACAAGTCACAAATCTTGTCTCCCAGAATTCTAACACCACACGGATCATCATTTTAGAGTCTAGTGAGTTTATTTTCTCTTTCAATGGCTGCAAAAACCCTAGAAGCTAAGGCTGGAGGCCTGATTGATGGGGGTTCGATAGTGGGTTCTGGAAGTGAGCAGGGGAAAGGAAGCGCGAGGGCTGAGATTGACACGTCGGCGCCGTTCGAATCGGTGAAGGAGGCGGCTAATCGATTTGGTGGGATGGGTTTCTGGAAACCCACCTCTCATAAGCCCTCTGAAGATTCCCCCGAGGTTTCCCTCTTCCTCTCTCTCTCTCTCTCTCTCTCTCTCACACACACACACACTCGCAGAATGAGTTACAATGTGTCCTTTCTTTTGGTTCGTGCATTGTGGGTTGTATACTTTATGGGCCTGCTTGGGAGTTTTTTTTGACTGGTTTTGGGTGGTACAGTATATGACAGTTGAGAATGCTATACTTGTTAGTTTTTTGGATTAATTGGTTTAGTATAATTTGAAGCGTATGTCCTTCTTCCAAATTTCTTTCAATTTACTCTATTTCAAATGATTATTTTCAAAAGTACCCTAAATTTAATATTTGTAAAAATAAAAGAGTATAAACAAAAGAAAAAAATAAATGCAAGAACATAAATATAATTTTATATTTTCAATGATATGTGGATATATAAAATTTATAAAATTTAATTCATTTTTTTTTTTTATATATGAGAATATATGTAATTTGATTCTATTAAAAAAAATTTAGAACCGCTGTATAATAAACTCTAATTGGATAGTATAAAAAACCACTATTAAAAGCCACCCAAAGCCGCTCCACTAATAAACGCTCAAAACCTGTACTTTTAAAAACCTTCGTAAACGATAATTGAAAACTCCCAAGCAGATCCAGAGTGCATTATAATTACTAAAGTTATTATTTTGGTTTTCGCTTGTTTGAGGGATGCATTCCTATATTGGCTATATTGTATTCATGTTTACTTCTGCATTAATTGTATTTATTAACTGTTTATTCAGAGAGTTCTTTTGAATATATTTGTGTTTGACTGTTTCTTTTGTTTTAAATCATCTCCCTGGGGGTGGGGTGGGGGTTTCACCATTGTATATTGCAAAGTCGATTTAGGAATGGTGATTTACATTTATCATTTATGAGTTTATGCTTCGTGCACTTGGCCAAATATATTGATTACTGATATGGAGTCGAATGCTCTCTCTATTCCGAATTGAATGTGATGCTTTACATTTCGGGGGTTAAACCAATTGGTTACTGGAATCCTGGTTAGCATATTTTTATTCAACTTTTCGAAAAAAAATCGAAATAGAAGTGTCTTTGACTGATTGCGTTACTGAAAATTATTTTGCTAAATATCAATAAACTGATGTGCATTACCACTCCATACGATTCGGATACCAATTTTGTGCGTGAGTTTTTGTTTCTGCTTTTTAGTAAGATTTGCATAGTATTACACAACGAGATTAGGAGGTTACCATACAAGTAAGCATGGTGCCATATGGTGTAGACATCATATTTATTGAAGCTCTGTTGCACACGTGCATCATATGGATGTCCATTTTCGGTTCATTCGTAAACGCATACATTGGGAATCAATCTGCAGTTAATATGGTTTCCTAAAGAGGTGAAATTCTGTATTTATGTCCAGTTTGTTTAGGTTCCTCGTGCCTGTATTGTGTGATTTCATTCAGTCTACTTTGTCTCCTCTGTTACTTTATATTTTATTTTATGTTTGTTGCATTTTAGGTATAATGGTGTTCAAAATGTTTGTGAATGGCAGCTTGGTGATGAAATGGTTGACATTGCAAAATTAGAAGAACAAGCTACACAGTTGGAAAGGGATCTGATTGTGAAAGAAAGGGAAGCACTCGATGTTCTCAAGGAACTGGAAACTACTAAAAATATAGTTGAAGAGCTGAAATCAAAGCTGCAGAAAGAAGCATCTGAAATCAATGCAACCCTAGCTGCAAATTCAGTTGATGCCAAGCTGAACTCTGCTGCTGGCATATCGGAAATGGGAAGTCATGAAAACAGCATGAATGATTCTCAGAATGGGATTGGCAGTTTGGACACATGTCCTTCCTTGGCTCCGGGATTCATCCTACTAGAACTGAAACAGGCTAAACTAAACTTAATGAGGACTACTAATGATCTTGCAGATATTCAAGCTACAGCTGACCTATATAACAAGAAAATCGAGAAAGAGAGAATGTCGCTTGAGAAGACTCGTCAAAGGTTGTCTTCAAGTACCTCAAAAGTTTCATCTCTTGAAGAAGAACTAAACCTTACAAAACAGAAACTACAGATGGTTAAAGACACTGAGGACCTTGGTAGATCTCATGAGCCCTTGGATGTCACAAGAGAGCTAGAAAGGCTTAGTTATGAGACGGAACAATTTAAGAAAGTCGGAGAAGCTGCAAGATTAGAAGTTTTGAGGGCAACGTCTGAGATTGAACAGACAAAAACTAGGATTAAAACTGCTGGGATGAGGTTGGTAGCTGCTAAAAAAATGAAGGAAGCAGCAAAAGCTTCTGAAGCTGTGGCTCTTGCAGAAATCAAAGCAATATCAAATGGTGAAAATTTATCTGCAGATTCGAAGCAGAAGTCAGGAAGTGTAACTCTTACTTTTGAGGAATACTCATCCTTAATTTCCCGAGCTCGAGAAGCTGAGGAAGCTTGTAAAGGGAGGGTAATGGATGCAGAGGTTCTAATCGATGATGCTAACGTGTCTAAAACAGAAATCTTGAAGAAGGTAGAAGAGGCTACTGAAGAAGTTAAAATTACCAAAAAGACCTTGGAAGAAGCATTGAATAGAGTGGAGGCTGCAAATAAAGATAAATTGGCAGTTGAAGAGGCACTCCGGAAATGGAGATCTGAGCGTGGTAAGAAAAGACGTTCCGTACACAACTCTACCAAATTTAAGAACTCTTGTCCCTCTCACCTTCGGAAAGAATCTTCTCTGCTTGATGTAAGTGGTCTTGATTTGGTCAGCAATGAGTCAAAACCAGTTTTGAAGTCGAGTCTATCCATTGGGCAAATATTGAGCCGGAAACTGCTTCTAACAGAAGAATATGAGAATGGGATGCAGGCAGAAAAGGACAAGAAGCAAGTCTCACTGGGTCAAATGCTTAGCAAACCTAATACTGATCCACTTTCTGTTTCTGTTAAGAAAACTGGGAAAGACAATGCTGACGAGCAAATCCGCGGAAAGAGAAAGAAGTTTGGTTTTGCTCGGATCTCACTCTTTGTGACAATGCAAAGTAAGAAGAAGAAGAAACAAAATGCAAGTTCAAGGTTTGACTATGTATAGATTAACTTTGTTGGATCATCAAGTTTAGTAACTTGTTTATGAGGCGTGTTTAGTCTAGAGATATTATTTGGTTCCCTAACTTAAGGATTATTTCCCCACAATTGGTCTCTTAGATGATTGGAATGTAGCTCTTTTATATGAGCATGGAGCAGTGCCTATTTCTTTTTTCTTTTATTATTTTTCCTATTTTCTTTAGTATGTGTGAAACTAAATGGTATCTTCAATTCAAATTTAGATGAATTTTAAAAATCTATACAAATGGTAGTGCTGAAATTATTTTTTAAATGATTATAATATAAGTTATTAATAAATGTATGGATAAAAATGGGTTATAAGTTGTGGGTCTTGTGAAATGTGTAGATAAAAAGTATGTTTGATCAGTTTGACTAGCTGAAATTATAATGTAAGCATGACTAAATATGTGCTTAGACGATTTCAATTCAAATTTTAATAGATTTTATTGAAATTTAGGTGTTTTCAATTCAAATTTAAATAGATTCTTTAAAAATCTAAGTATTCCCAATAACTAATGAATTTTTAAAGATTTCAATAATTGATGAATTTTAACATATTTTAATAGATTTAGAACTATAATTATAACTACCAAATTTTCTAACAATTCTAACTCCAAACCTCAAAATTTCAATTGGCTTTTCTCTCAAACCTCTCACTTTTTAGTTGCTTATGATCTTGCTGAAACTTTTTTCTATCAATTGACTTCTCTCTCTCTCTCTCTCTCTCTCTCTCTCTCACATTTCAAAATTCTATTGTACTAATTTATAATTTTTCACATCCTTATTCTATTATTCTCCTAATGATATCTATATTTCTAACTTTATGAATTTTTTATTTAAAGTAACAAAGTTAGGAGTTTGTTTTGATATACAATAATGTTATAGATTTTATTTTCTAATCACAATGTTAGAAAAAAATTTAAAATAACAACGTTATGAGTTTCTTTACGATAATGTTATGGATTTTATTTTCTAATCACAATGTTAGAATTTTTTTTTTTTTTTTATCTAGTTAGACGTATAATATTTTTTAGTATTTTCTTAAACAAATCATATTCCGTTTGTAATCAATGAGTGGTTAAAGAAAGAAAAAAAATCATTGTACGAACTCCATTAACTTCTATAATTTAGAATTATGTTCAAAGTAAAAAACTTCTTGTTACTCATTTTTAATATTTAAGATATAAAAAATATGTATCAATATATCATGAATTAGTTGTCTATTATTTATTTATTTTTATTTTTATTTTGCTATTAATCTAGTTTTATAACAAATAAAATTGTGCGCTTTTATGGAGAGTTGATTTGTCAACATTAATTTTAGAACAAGTTTTCCGTCAAGATATAATTTGGTTTGAAAAAGAAAAAAAATAGACTTAAAATTGTATGGTGAAATTTTAAATTATTTTTTCAGGGTTGACAAGTTGTTTTTAACATTTGATGAAATAAAAATATAGTTTTTAATAAAAGACCACAAATCCAATGAAATAAATGAGAAACTATTAAAATCTATAACATAGAAATCTTATGAAATCTTATAAAATTTGTCAAATTCTATTACATTCCATGAAATCTATAAGAATTTATAAATATTAAGAAATATATTAAAATATGAGTCGTCCGCCCATATATTTTGGTTTGTGTACAAATGTGATTTAACATGGATGTTTAGGGTCTGATTTTGAGATTTTTTTCCACTGTTTTGATCGATTTTGGGAACACCGTTAATGAAAAGTTGACAAAATCAGTGCTTGTTAATTTTTTGGGGGCATTGATTGTGTAATTTTTGGTCAATTTCTTAATTACAAATCGGTTATTTTTGGTCGTTTCTCAAATTTTCTTCTAATTTTACCATAGTTAAATCAATTATTTTCAAATCTACCTTAAATCTAAAATGGGTAAATAGTACCGAGGGTCCCAAATATTTGAATCTTGTGACGATGGAGTCCCAAACCTTTAATTTTTTGCACTCAGGTCCATAACCTATGAAACGTAGTGCCTGATATCCTTTTTGACAGAAACTGTCAATTTGATCGTTAAATAGTCAAAATTTTGTTAAATAGACAATTTTATCCTTAAATTGAATGATAAAAAAAAAATTTTAAAAATTGTAACTAAGCCCCCTCCCCCAAAAAATTTACAACTAAACTCCAACCTAATCACTTCTTCTTCTTCTCCAAATTTGTCGTTGCTCATCACCACCCACCGAAAAATTTGTCGCCACCACACAGTGTACAAAACCACCTATACATGCACATATATATAGAGAGAGAAACACGAATAAATCCTTGTAGATCACGGCGAATGTGCCACCGTTATGAGTCTAGCACTAGAATTGTTGGTGTTAGTATCGGGGTGGTCGGGGAGGTCGCCGGTTGGCTATTTGTTCTCGATCGCTCGGCGTTTGGTAGATGTGGTATTTGCAGTGACGAAAATTGTGGATGCAGACATTGAAGGGTTTAATTCCGAAAATCAAATGTGAAATGTCAAGAGATTTGATTGGATTTTGAAATTGAATCAAGAAACCCTATAGTATTACTAGAGGAAAATAGAAATGAAATTTTTGGGGGAGAGTGAGAAGGACAAATCGATAACAATGTTACCTCAGAAGCAAGCAGAAGTAGCTATTGTCTCGAACTTTAGTGAGACAGAACATGACAGCAAAGAGAAAGAGACAGTGGAAGATCAGTCCATGTTTAGTGTTAAGAGCTTCCTTTAGCATGGTGGCTCTGCTTGGGATGCTTGATTCAGTTGCACTTCACATTTCACTTTGTGCGTGTTTCTCTTTCTATATATCTGTGCATGTATAGATGGTTTTGTACATCACATGTTGTGTGCAAATGGCAGCACGGCAATTTGGAGGAGGAGAAGTGGTTGGGTTGAGATTTAGTTGTAATATATATATATATATATATATATATATATATATATATATATATTATTTGTTTAGTTTAGTTGTTTTTTTTTTTTTTTTTTTTTTTTAATCTTTCAATTTAAGGGTAAAATGGTCTATTTAACAAAATTTTGACCATTTAACGGTCAAACTGACGGTCTCTGTCAATAAAAGATTTCGTGCGCTAATGTTTCATAGGGTACTAGAAATTAAAGATTTGGGACTTCATCGTCACAAGGTTCAAAGGTTTGGAACCTTAGTACTATTTGCCTAATCTAAAATATATAATTCATTCTTCTTATTCTCGCTAAATGTACATTTTGTTTTTCTCTCCAAACAATAATTTTTTTATATGCTATAATATTTTTTTAAATTTTTACAGTCAAATATATATTTTCATTTTCAAATATTGATGTCTCAAATTTGAGCTTTTTAATCAACTTTATTGTAAGTAATTAATGAGTAAAATTAGATATGACAATTTGACCCCCCGGCCCTTCCCCACCTCTCTCAATTTTTTTTTTTTTTTTTTTTTGAAAAATCATAAAATAGAGTTACAAATCACAATTTTTGCTAGGAATGAGCTTAATAAGATTCGAACTCATGTTAGAGTTATTAAATTATAAATCTTAACCACTACATCAAAACATCAATCTTCTAATTTTTTTGTTTTGTTTGATACAAATATATAACAAATAATTTTTTTTTTAAATTATTTGTTTTCAATTTTTTTTTTTTAAATTATTAACCAGGATAGTGGGGGAGCCCGACCTCGCCCCGCCAAGATTCAAACTTAGGATTAGAGTTGTTAAATTATAAATCTTAACTACTACACCAAAATTTCAATCTTGTACCTTTTTTTAAAATACAAATATATAACAAATATCTTTTTTTTAATTATTTGTTTTCAATTTTTTTTAAAACAAATTATTAACCGGAACAGTGGGGGCGCCCGGCCCCACCTCGCGAATTGATGGGTCGCGGGGCGGTGCGGGGCAACGCAAATTTTTCGCGGGGCCCACCCCACCGTCTCATTGCCATCCTCAAGCAAAATAGGAAAAAAAAAAATTAAGAAAAATTCGTCCAAATGTTAGTCCATACACAATAGAAAATAAATTGATAAACTATGTAATGCTATATTGAATTGTAAAATACAAATTTACTCTATTTTGTTTACATATACCTACCTACACTTTTTAATATATGGGCATACATAATTTTATTCTTTTTAAATTTTTTAAAACTATTGGATAAAACTCTCAAGTATGGAATCGATTATTAAAAACTATCCAAAATTGGACTCTTCATAGACGCACAAAACCAGTTGCTTCATTTTAAGAGTAGTACTTATGCCTCCCACCACCACCACTCCATTGCCGTTGCTGCCACCCCTACCATGCCGACTTGGATGCAAGTTACTACCACCTGTGAGCGAGTTTGAATGTAAAAATATCAAAGGTATGTAACACTCTTTCGAATTGGGTAGATGATGAATTAGAGAGAGATATATATAGAAAGTTTTAGAACCTCAACTAATCCCATCAGAGAAAAACGTTGCCTCAACAATTAATCACTCTGAGTTATCACATTAGACCAAATTATATGTAAACAAGTCGAGAATTATTTAAAAAATAATTAATGTATGTTTGATAGTGTTGAAATTATTTTTTAAGTACTTATATTATAAGTTGTGAGTAAATATGTGAATAAAAAGTAGATTGTAAGTTGTGGGTCCTATAAAATAAGTAGATAAAATATATGTTTAACCAATTAAAATTATAATTTAGACACCACCAAACATATGCTTAAACTATCATGTTTAATGTAAATTGACTTGACTCGGTTAACCAATTTTGAAAATCATGTTGAAATGCAAGGATCAAGAATCCCTTGACCACTGCTTTGTAATGTTTAGTTGTGTCCCTATATTTGTCAATCAAAATTGACACGATCAGTTAGTTTTGTAAATCTTGATAAAAACCAAAATAGTGAACAAAAATCAAATGTGTTAATTATATTATATACTATCGAACTTTATACTCTGTTTCATTTGTACGACTGAACTTTAATTCATTTCATTTATACAACCAAACTTTAAAATTAGCTTCAGTTAAACTACTTCGTTAACCAATTGTTCATTATTTGTCGATGTGACATTAACAGATTGTTAATTGGCTGATGTATCTTGCCACGTGTGAAAGTGTTGTTTATGTATATGAAATTTAAATTAAAAATACATTTTGACATCAATTAAACGATTTTGGACCCAAGGGTTGTCGGAATGGTTGATACAAAAATGTATTTTCAAACACGACTTTGACATCAAAAGCGTATTTTCATTTTGAACGTTGTGGACAACACTTTCACACGTAGCGAAATACATCAGCCATTTAACGGTCCGTTAATGCCACGTTAGAATTTTCGTCAAATAATGAACGACTGATTAACAAAATAGTTTAACTGAAAGTAATTTTAAAGTTCTATAGTATAAATGAAAAGAATTAAAGTTGGATAAAGTGTGATAGGCTTTAGGTGTCCTAAGTGAAGGGATACGGTCCGCTTGATTCACAAGTTGACTGTTGAGCATGCCACGTCACCCTTTATTATCCGAATTGGGTAAATTTAATAAATGGCCACCGAACTAATTTAGGGTTACTACTTGCTCACTCAATTTTCAAAAGTTTCTAATGGTTCACTCAACTTTTCAAATAGTCTGCCATTCATCACTCATTGGAAAAACGTTGGACCGAGCAGACGGAAATTATCACATGGTGAATAGAAAATCGATATGACATAATTAAATAGTTAAAATTGTTCAAGTATCTAAATCGCAATAGCCAAACACTCATTTAGTTTGCTTTAAAAGACGTTTCTCAAAGCTAAAGACATTTTTTAAAAGTTGGAGAAATATTTTTTAAAATAATCTAAATGCGTGTTTGGCTATTGCGGTTTTGTTATGTTGACGAATTTAATAATTTAATTATACCACATCAACTTTTCATTCGCCGTGTGATAATTTTTGTTCGCTCAGTTTAACGTTTTCCTAATAAGTGATGGACGGTAAACTATTTAAAAAATTGGATGAGCGTTTGAAAACCTAGCAAGTAGTAACTCGTAATCCTAATTAGTTTAGTGGCTATTTATTAAATTTGCCAGAATTTGATTCTAATATATCCCAATAATTACAATTTAATTTATTGGTTGTGAGTGGGCCACATTGTTATTTGGACAAATTCGATGAACACCATATCAGCAATTGCAATTGATGCCAACTCTAATTCGACAATTCAACAGCCTTTTTAAAGACAAAAACCCGTTGCGTAAAAGCTCAAAAAACACCCTTCTTGTCAACACCCTTCTCATTCTAAATTAAGGTAAAAACTCTCTCTTCTTTTAACTTCAATTATTTTTTGTTATACTTCATCTTCATGGATGATGTCCGTGTGTCTGAGTGTAGGAAAGTTATTGTTAATATATGCGGAGTTGCATGTTTTGATACTTACCGGATTAATTTCATCGCTTTTTTGTGTGGATTTTACTGAATAAGTGGGATTAGTTTTGATTGCGGGCAAGTTGATTGAACCCCAGATCTTGATCGTTGCCCAATTGTTTGTCAAGTGAATTTATGTTTGCTTATAGTCTCAATACATAAAGGGTGTTTCTTTCTGGTGAGAATTTTGAGGTGAATTTTTCATCTTTCTTGGTTTATACTTCTTACTTTTTTGATAACCAAATGATATTGCCTTGTTGGTTTATAGTATGTTATTTTCAACTGATTTGGGGCTCAGCTGCTTATAGAATTTTGACTAATCTCACAAAATTATACAATTATGCGCATCTAATGGGTACAGCACGTTCTTATATAGCCTGGGTGGTGGAATCAAAGCTGATATATGGAGTATATTGTGGGTATTGTTTGAGCTTGGCTGTAAAAGTTGGGTCTGGAGTCATGCATAAGCAGTAATGATTTCAGATTAAGCTCAAGCTTCTAGTTTTTTAATCTTCGGAGGTTAAGTTTGAATTTCAATCACACAACAGAGTTTGAATTTCAATCACACAATAGAAGTCAAAGCGATGATGATATGAAGACTAACCTCCTCGCTATGGTATAGTCTAATTTGCTGTGACTAGGGTACCTGACTGAGGCAATGTACCAGCTGAATGTTGGTGATCTTGAAATTGTGCTGAAGCAGGCATAAATAAAGTAGAATTATTTATTTTAGCTCAGGTTTTTGAAGTTCAACGGTACTGCCTATATCATAGTGAAGTTGCTCGATTGGGTGACAGTATTTTATTTCATTATAATTGTATTGTGCATATTTACTTTGATTATTGTGTCGGTAATAACAATCTTGCAACTGTTTCACCGCTGCTTTCAGATTGTGTCTTTCAAATTACAATTGTGTTTTCTAAATTTACTTCTGACATGTTTGGCATCATTGTAGCGATTTGGGATTGGAACTAATAAAAGGTTTATTTAAATATGAATCATTTTTATTTTTGCAGATAATTTATAATTGATGTGATCAAAGAACACATCATGGGTATAAGGTTTCTATCATACTAAGTCAAAGTGAATATTATGGCCAAAATGTAACTGCACATTATTCGTCTAGTGAACGCTAACTTTTGATTTCCACCAAAAGGCTTGGATCATCGCTTTGTAATTGTCTTCTTGTAGGTTTTCTGCCTTTCTCTAATTGCTCTTTAGTGAATCATGTGATTTAACACTCATTACATTTGCCTAAATGATTTTCATTCATTCTTTTGCGTGTACATGTAAGTCAATGCTAGATTGTTGGATATATCTCTTTCTTTCTCTTATGTACTTTCATGATTTGGGCTGACAGATAATCACTTTTAGCAGCATGGAGATGAGGGTGCTTTTGTTTCTATTCATTGTCAGCACGTGCTGGTGCTGTAATGCTAGAGACCTGTGGACTGCTAACCACTTTACAAGAGAAAATGAGATTTTTTCAGGTACTTCTTTGGAATATATTTTTCTTTTCTAGTTTTAAGTGCTGGTAAATTTTTGAGTAACAATTTATGGTTCATGCCTTCCAATCGGATTAGCAGTGTTGTGAAAGGTTTGGTCTATTTCTCTCTCTTTGGGGAAACCCTGTTACAAGACACAAGCTCCTCACCATAAAATGGACTTAGCTTGATAATTTATTCAGTTAGGATTGAATTGCCAGTTCAAAAAACATAAAGATTAAAAATAGTCATTTAATTTTCTACGTAGAAATTCTTGACACTCTTAAATATCTTCTATCACGTCCTTATAGAGCACCCACATGTTGCTAATTTGCACACCTAGTCCCTCTTCTTACATAAAATGAATAACTTTGGTCCCTATCTTATTGCAGAACTGGGATCTGTTTGAAACTGATATGGTTTTATTGATAATCTGAATAAAAGTAATTTTAATGCAAAAACGTATCAGATAATAATGCCTGTCTTGTACTAGCAGTCCTGCAGACAAACAACAAGCAGTCAGAGGTGGAAGCTCAACATGTGGAAGAAGCTAGCAAGAACAATGAATTGTGTACAATGTGCGAAGATTTCGCTTCTGAGGCACTTAATTATCTTTCAGAGAACAAAACCCAAACAGAGATCATTAGCATCCTGTACAAATCCTGCTCTAAGATACCTACAGTCAAGCAGCAGGTATTTGTAGAACTTGGGATGAAGTGATAAATGTTTACCGAAATTTAATGTTGGCATTCTATGCATCCATTAAATGGTTGTGATCCTCTGAAGTGACCTATCTGAAAATACTTTTAGCCACATGAATTAGTTACCATTATTTAGATTTATCATAATTTGTGGTATGCTTAAATAATTGCGGCTTCGAACTTCGATGTAATGCTCTTTTGCTTTGATGAATTATCTGCATTACTGATCAATTAGCTGCATGATTTGAAAAGCGAATCTTGGTCTCAATCTTTTGAGGAATGATACGATGTTCATGATAAATTGTAGGACTATATTTCTGTTTTCATTCCAACATGAAAATAAAAATCAGTTTTATGTATTTGTTTTGATGGTGTATTTGTACTTCGACCTGATTGACACCCATTTTACACTATGGCTAATTTAGTCTTTTGTTCCATGGTAAACAGTACGTATTTTATAGATTCTGAACTAGATTACTTAAATTTGTTGAAGTATAAGGTCCTCAACTGTATGGGGCTAATATAGTCATTTATGAAAGGAGAATCCAATGGTTAACCATGTGAATTACCTCTGTAAGGAAACTTGAGGGATCATTACTTCTACTTATTCTGTGCCCTATAGGCAGAGAATAGAAAATCCAATTTCTAAAGCACGAGAATTTAGTTCTAGTACCTGTACTCCTTGTGTTGTATCAAGTCTAACACTTCATGTCACTTCCTTCTGGAAATTTTGTCCATGCAGTGCATTGTATTGGTAGACTATTACGCCCCTCTCTTTTTCTTAGAGGTTTCCTCAATACAACCTGAATATTTCTGCCGAAAGGTTGACCTTTGCAAACAAGCGGACCCCATATCTCAGCTTCACTCTAAAAATTCAACATGTGATTTATGCCATCGTGCTATTACAGAGGCTTTACTGAAGTTGAAAGATCCCGACACTCAGGTACTTTTATGTCTTTGTCTGATTATCACGATATTATGACCTTGAATAGCCATTATGCAACTTAAAGTCTATGGATGATTGCATCGTCTTGAATAAGAAATTATGATGTTTATACAGGTTTGGTTTTGTATCCAATGCTATTCACTCTCTCTGTGATCTCTATTCATTAAAATACAACTAAATATAACCCTGGTTCACGGATCGCTTGTTTGGTATTTCTCTATGCTTACTTTAGGGATTGCTACCTGTCACTTATGAAACTGTCCATAACCTTTCTCATTTAGGATTACACATCGCATGGCTTTTGCACTTCTTATTAAGATCATTAGTTCGAGAAAAGTATCTCTATGAAGTTAAAACACACATAGAATCAACTATATCTGCCAACGTCATTCCTTGTGCCTCTGCATATACATACACATACATAAGTTTATAAATCCTCACAATCACAAACGTGAAGTGAAAACCATACTGCAATTGTGGAGGATGATTAATAATTAAAACCAAATGGGAATATAAATTGATGCTGCAATAGTTGGGGTTTCTGGTACTAATATTTTTAAGATGACTTGACTTTTCATATTCATATAAGATCCTACATTGGAAAAATTATGTTTGATCCATAGAACACAGTGGGAAGTAACGCATCGGCATGGAGCTGGTTGAAGAGTTTTCTATATTATCAGAAATACCTGTCACGTTAAAAAATTGTACAGATCGGATGATACAAGATATTGTATCAGTTATTCTTTATGATACTGAGTGTTGGTTTGCTAAAGGAAAAAATATTCAAAAGATCAACACAGCAGAAAATGAAGATGTTAAGACGGATCTTGGATGTTTGATCATTCTTGAGTGGATAAATAAAAATGAGGATATATGCCAACTAGTGTAGGAGGAACCTATTGAGAATCAATTAAGAGAAGAAGAACAACTTAGATTGTGGGAGCATTTATTGACCTTTATAGATTTTAATAGACTCCTATAGATTTTTATGGATTTTTATAGATTTTATTTTGAAAAATTTTCTTATATTTTCACAAACTTTTATGGACTTTTATAGAATTTATTTTTTCAGTTAAAAATTTTGAATATAAAAATTTAATATCCTACAGTTTAAAAAAATTGTCGTAAGAGAAAATTTTGGTAATAATTTATTTAATTATTAAAATTAATAAAAATTAATGTTCTATTTAATTGCTGCAAGTAAACTACGTCAAAAATTAATGATATAACTCACTCTATTTTTTCTCTTGGGCAAAACTATAAACTTTCAAATGGCTTTTAGATAAATTCAAAAAATTATGGCATGCGACTCATTTTAAAATATTTTCCAACAAAAAAATTTCTCCAGTTCATTATCTCCCTTATCTATAGGTAACACGTCATTAGTCAGCACAATTGTATAAATAAATAATCATAGTACCAATTTAGACAGAAAAAAAATACAATCATGTTCATCAAGATAAATAGAAAGAACAAGAATAAAAATAAAAATAATAAATAATAGTTTTTAACTTGATGAAATTCATTAAAAATTGCAATCAACAATTATATAAGAATTTAATTATAAATTTGTCTTATTTTTAATGAAAAATAAATAAATGATAAATAAATAAAAAGAGAGAGAGAATGGTTACGAGAATATTGAAGGAAAAAAATCACATTGTCTCTAAAAGTTCAACGAAGAAAATGGGAAAATAGTTAGAAGAATATTAAAAAAAATTAAATTGAATAGATATAAAATTATTAAAAAAAGAAATTGAAAAAAAAAAAAAGTTAGGATAATATATTGAAGAGGGAAAAAAAATACAAGAACCAACCTGCCATTAAGGATTCTAGCTCGCGCCCACTTAGAGTAGATGGAGATTCTCGGACAAGGAAATAAATAGAAGAATATTGATTTTGACTCTACAGTTTGTTGAAGAAAAAAGAAAAGAAAAATGTTGCATATAAAAAAAAATAAGGGAATGAAAGATGTTTTTTTTTTCTAAAGTCTTTCAAAGTCTTAAGGTGAATGAGAAATAAATTGTAATATATTTTATTTATACCTTGTGCTTTGAAGTTAGTACTTATAAAATTCTCTATAAAATCATTAAAAATTATCGACATTTTGAATACTTTCTAATTTCATAGGATTTTAAAAAGACTGAATTGAATATCGCATAATTTTATAAGACTTTTTAGAAGTCTTTAAAAATCTATATTGAATACCTTAAGATTTTTATTGAGTTTAAAAAGTCAGAATTGAATACACCTAGACTTTTAAACTCCATAAAAATCATATCAAGTCTTAATTGAATATTCTCTCCTAAAATTACTTCATGAACTTGAAATTATTTTCTCTTTTTTCTCTTATTCTAAGGATAAGAAGAAAATTGTGTATTTGTGTATTTCTTGTTTTACATAAAGGGTGGATATTTATAGGAGAGGTTGAGGTTTGCCGTGCATGGAAACTTCTAATTTCATTAATTAATTTCCTATATTACTTGAATGCATTATTAGGAAAATATAAGTTCTTACCTTAAATTACATGAATGATTAAATAATAATTTAAGCTAATCACATAATCATAAGAAATCATATACATATTAGAATCTAATCACTATTTTATATACTATATATATGCAAGAGAGCATTATATATATATATATATATATATATATATATATATATATATATATATATATATTAAGTACTTTAAATTATATGCATGATTTAAGCTAATCACATAATTATATATGTGTATATAAAATCATATACACATTAACATCTAATCAACTATTTTATTTATCATATATATGCAATAGGACATTAATTATATATATATTCCTACCTTAAATTACATGCATGGTTTAAGCTAATTACACAATCATATATGTGTATATACAATCATATACACTTTAACATCTAATCAATTATTTTATTTACCATATATATGCAATAAGACATTAAGTATATCTATTTTAGCAAATTATTGGCAGGCAAGATTACTGATCACGACACTATTTATGAGACAAAAATCTGCATATTTCTGATAATTGCAGTTAGGTCCTCAACTATGAGCAAACTTGTAATTTGGTCCCTACACTTAAATTGTGCTATTAAGTCTTAAATTCCAATTTAACGTCTAGTAACGAAATTTTAGGGTGTTACACCCAACATTGTTGCAAAAGTTGTTTCATTGGACCTTTTGATGGATAGATTCTTCCCCAAAATTGTTGAGAATTAGGCTTAGCTTAGCGGCGTTGTTTTTTCCTTAGCCTTTTGTTTGTGAGTAAGTTTAGGTAGCAATTGAGGTTCATGTATCTGAAGATGGCAATATTCAGTCAACAGGAGCTATTGCAATATATATTGCACAAAGGAGTTTTCGTTTTGGAGATACCTTGGAGATTTTGAGCTAAATGTGGAAACAGTGAAATATGAAGCTCAGAGGATGTTTTCAGGAAGCATGCTTATGGAGCGAGCTAGTCCCTTCTAAAAGGACATTGAAAACTGATGTCTTTGGCTAGCAGCCATGGGATTATAGGTGACAATTCTGTAGCATCTGCTTGGTGTTTTCGAGGCCTAAACCAAATGGATGGAACCATTGAGGACTGATAAATATGTGACTGCTGGAGAAAAAGAAGGGATGGATTAACGATTGGAGTTTCCAAACTTTGTGAGAAATCCTTCTTCGAGAAGTGGTCAAAATTTTATGGTCAAATTGCTGGTATTTAGGTGATAGTGACAGGGATGATGAATGCAGCTAAAGGCTCGTGCTTTCAACATTGAAAGATGTGTTAAGTTTCATGTGTCATTATCTGATGTTTATATGACCTAGTAACCACCCACAATATTTTGGTATTGATGAAATAATTTTTTATTTTTTATTTTACCTCTAAAACAGCTGGACATCATGTAATTTATTCATATTACGTGATCATCAATTAGATGTATTTTGTGAGTGCATACTTCTGTATTCCTGATCACAATGTTTTTGTCATTAAAATCTCATCTGAAACATGGATATCAAATTCCATTAAACACATCTAATTGGTCATGATACGCATCGATTATAACCAAACCTACCTAATTCCCCAATACGTTGACTTTATGAAGCACGCCTCTAACCGATTTTATGTTCTTCTTGGCCATTGTTTCAGTTAGAAATAATTGAGCTGCTTCTGAAGGCATGTAATTCTGTTGAAGGATATGTTAAAAAGGTAAGAAAATTTTGTGATTTATTGGAAATTGATACTGCTCATGCATCTTCAAGGTGTTCCATGGGAACTGCTCAGACCTTGGTAAATGCAATGAATGATCATGAAAGTCCTTCCTTTTGTTTTCATTTCTATTACAAAGCTGTTTGGACCTTGGCAGTGTCAGCCCTAGCTTGGAGTAAATGCAATCAATGCTTTCGGCTAACTTGGCTTGTGTAAAGTACGCCTGCATGGCTTACAATTCATCCTTTATTATGAAGGTTTATATCCACGTTTTGGATTGTTTAAAATTGTCATTCATTAATCCCCATATGGATGGCAATTTTATTTATTGTTGAGGCAAATCCTTTTTCACGACAGCAATATATGTAGTTTTTTGAGGAGGATTGGAAATTCTGAGGTTAAATAGAATTTTGTATTTATTCTAGATCTCTTTATTATCCTTAAGAGTAGCATGAGAAATTACTATATCTTTAGATTGACTGGAAAGAGAAAGGGCTTAGGGTATTCCAACTTGTGCACTTTTTGATACGGATCGTCTGAAAATAAGTAGGCCTAATATGCTTATTTCAAATTATCCAGCCTTTCTAATTACTATTTTAGGGTCCAATTTCGGGATGAATCTGTCACTAAATAGTTTCTATAATTCCTTACCAAAATGATTTAACTACATCTACTATAATCTAAAGGCATGTCTCTACTTTCAACAGATCTTCAGATCCTAGATAATTTCTTAATTTACATAGAACTGTGAAAAAGCTTTCTGTTGGTTGAACAAATACTCCCATGACTGTTGAATTATCTTGACAGAATAAAATGTTCGTTATCATATTTTTACTGAGATTACCCTTTCTGTAGTCCCTTGATTTTTGAAAAGAGTTACTCACAATGTTGGTAGTTTCTCACTAGCATTAAATTTTTGTTGATAGACATAACAATTTTTGGGAAATCCATTAGCTTTTGGTTGATGGACAGGCTGTTATATCCACATGTAGCTCATAATTAATCATGTTATGAGAGATGCATTCGAAAATAATGTCATGCAAATGTTCCTTCTCATTAATTTGATGTGATCTTTGATTCGTTTTGCAGTGTAAGAGATTGGTGTTTGAGTACGGTCCTATAATTCTTGTTAATGCTGAGCAGTTCTTGGAAACGAATGATGTATGCACAGTGTTGCATGCTTGTGCTTCACCTGCAGTTGGTGCAGAACAAGAAGCATTGCCAAGGACAGAGATATCCATGCATTCTGCATCTTAAGGGAGTGATCTGGACCAGTTTGGTAACATTGTGCAGTAAAAATGTCAAATTACATGCTACAATGTTCATATAATGACTATATGAAGATTGAATATTTGTTGTAAATTATATTTTCATCTGTTTCGATATTATTTCATGACAGGTTGTCTTTTCATCTCAACTCAAATGTATTGCCTAATATATATGAATAGCGAACGTGTTTATCATATTTGTATCAAGAAGTTTCAAACTTTATATTACATGTCCATTTGCAACTAGTTTTTGGGTGTTTTTGCTTGAGCTGTACAATATGTCGCTATGGAGTTGATTGAATTGATTTATTTTGTTTTGACTACCAAATCTTCTCCTACCGACTTGTTTGGTGAGGTGAATTGAATTTACTAGAGAAGCTAAAATGATGTCTACTTATAGTGTCCTATACAATTGAATACTACAAGCCAAACATGAACTATTAATTTAAATGCAACTATTGACTGGTCCCTAGTTGAGAGAAACATAAGATTTCAATTGCACCAAATCTCTCTTTCTGAAAATACCAATTACAGATAGCTTCAACACCTCTTCTTTAGTTTCCATTTTATGTTTCTTTCGTATTTCCAATGAAGAAGGGAAATGTAACTTGAGCTAATTTGGTATATCTTTACAAAAAGAAAAGAAATTCCTCATCTCAAGGAAAGTGCAAATCTTAAGTTGGAGGTTGTTTAGAACATATTTAGCATGCTAAACGAGACAAACGGTAAACATAAAAGATAAAAATAGTTATGTTATATAGATGTATCGAATATGGTTCAGACAAATCAGTTGCGTGTAAAACTGGCCATAAATGAACAAATTTAATATAGTTGAGCACAGGCATTCCACCAGTGTTGATGTTAAGCAAATCTCCCTTGTATAGAAAAGAAGGAAGATATAACACATCTAGTATTCTTCTAAATTCTCCTCCACAAAAGGCCATTTCATTCGAGTCCCGCCTACGCTATGTTATTCCCCCATTTTTAATCATATAACCAAAGATGTTGTACATCTGAGGTGGAGTAAAGGCCACCGATATGGGGCCTCGATGTTGAAGAGTTTCCAGCGCCATCTCTTGAGCCCTCTCCAGTCCACTCATTTCTGCAAGTGAGAAATACAAGATACTAAGCACAACTTGCTATTCAAAATAGTGCACAAACAACCAAAAGTAAAAGGAGCAGAGACAAATAATCATAAGAGAATGCAAGACGAAAGATGTTGAAAATAGGAAGGACAGGAATGCAGCAAAAAAATGTTCATTATTGCATCTGATTCTTACACAATAAGACCAAAAGGTAGCCCAGACCGATAAACTATTCATACCAAAAGAGTTGTATCCATTGATAAGTTGTGAAAAGTTTATCAGTTTAACTATAAGTAATCTCTTATCCAGCCCACCAAGTAAGTAACTTCTGTGTTTCAAAGTAAATGTCATCTTTTCCAGTTTAGGGTCCTTTCAAAACAAATAGTTTTCACACCTTTCTTTCCCAGAACACCTCTTAGTACCATACCCTAGAACTTGATCATATTTCCCTAGAGAAAATCTGGATGATACTCATTTTCCCCCTCTTATCTTGTTCTTCCCCTCTCATCTCTCTCAGCTTTTCATCTATTTTGAAGCCCCAGCAGCAGACCCAATGAAAGTAACAAGCAAAACTCGTCATAATTCATCTATCATTCATCATTTTTTTTTTTTTTCTATTCTATTCTTGGCTTGTTTTGCTTTTATCTTATATGTGATTAGTTATATTGTATTTTAGCCCCTTACTCATACGGAAAAGGCCAAAGTTGTCATAGAAATGTATCGTAAACAATATTGTTTCAATTACTTGCTTGGCAGATATATCCAATTATCAGTCAAGCAAGTTCGCATGCTTGACTAGGAAAAAGGTAAACAGAACATAATATTATAAGACATGAATAAAAATAACTAGAAACTAGAGCCTAGGAAAAAAAAAACATAAATTGGCTGAGCAACAGAATAGATTTTTCAAGGACCCACATGAGATGTTATAGGTAATAAGCTAAATTCCATGACTGCATTGAGTGCGTGACAGAGACAGAGAGGAACAAGACCTAAGTTCTAAAATGGCATTTGTCAACAAGGTAAGTGCGAATGATTATTGTTACTGAGGGTGAACGTGAGAAGATAAGGTATCAGCCGAATTTCTACATCTCTTTCCACAAGGTGGCTGTCATGTATTCTTAATAACACAACATAAGAAAAACTTCGACACTTCCCAAATACCAAATAAATCAATAAAGAAGAACAAGGGAAAGGGGAAAATTTCAGTGACCTATGGGCAATTCTAGGCAATTCCATAGTTTTTGGGAAGTAAAACAGCATTTGATGATCAGCTATTATGCGAAAGATGCTTGTCAAACACTTGCAAGAATGGCATAGAGATGTTTTATGCTGTGTCAATTTCAAAGAAAATAGAAGCAAAGTGAATTTTTTTAAAATAAAATAAACAAAATATAATATTTGCAAGAGGGGAAAATTTGAGTGTCCCGAGGGTAATTGTCTTGGCAATTCCATAGTTCTTGGAATACTAAATGCGCTATTATGTGAATGATGTTTGTAAAGGACTTGCAAGAATGTCAGAGACTTGTCTTGTGGTGTCTCAAATTTGAGCAAAATAGAAGCTGAACTCAAAATTATAGGAAAAAAATAACAACACATGACAGAACAATCCATTCGCTTTATCCTTGTTTCTCTTCCATGTTGCAAAGAACACGTAACCAACTTTTTGTGGATAAATGCAGTTCAAAATTTTCAGAAGAGAAAGAAGAAAAGCAAATAATCACAACATTTCCTCTTCCTGTCCATATCTGTAAATTATCCAGATATAAAATTTCTTTAAGATAGAATATTAATTCTCCAAAAAGGAAAGATTCATATTTGTGCATAAATCATTGTAACAAACACTTAGAAAGTAGTAGTAATTTTTTTTTTACATACAAACCACCTAAGCGCTGGGGCGGGGGGGGGGTGGGGTGGGGCTGGACCTCCTACCTATTTATTAAAAGAAGCAACACGCACAGAGGATTAAGGTTATGCATTATTCAACAAGTTAAAGCAGCTAAAGTAGAATTTGACAAAACATGGATATGATGAGAAGTCAGCATTATACCAACCTATAAGGGAAAACTATATGTTCCAACTTAATAATTGCACAGACGCTTTTAAAGCACACTATCAGATATCTAAACCAACAATAAACAGGCAATGAGGCAACCATGATAAAACACAAATCCATATATATGTAGAAGAAACAACAGAATATATGCTTTCAATGCGAATGTTTTGACAAAAACTATGCATAGGTAAAGGCGTCCTGCTTGGCCTAACAATAAAAGCTAAGAAACCGAAGTTCTAAATAGAGGGGATTTTCAGGGTTGAAGAGCTTACTTGGCCCAAAAATTAGCTGTAGACAAGTCAAATTGTTGGTTAGCAGCACAATCACCGGAACTCCCATAAATTATACCATTATGATCGGCTTTCACCCTAGGATTCAAAAAAATTTGGTTCTCACTACCTGAAGTTGGGCCAAATATAGTTTCTGGCAACCATGGACCATCAACAATGCTAGGCACAGAACTATCAAATGCCCCAGCATTCTGACAATTGCTAAGAAAAACATTTTGAGAAGAATGAGTGCCAGGATGGATTTGCTCATCATTCTTAAACAGTGAGGCCATTGTTTTCTGAGGTACTGGACGCATAATATCTTCCTTTGGTCTACTCAGTTCTGGAGGCAAAAGCCAGCTGACAGGTCCACCTACCAAACCTAGACCAGCCTGACCGAGAGGTGAACTATTCCACATCTGCCATGTTCCACTGTCATTTGCATCGTTGGAATTATCCTGAGCTTTAGGAGTTATGGGGGGAAAAAATGAACTACCATGCCTTTCCTCTGAAAATCGTGATCTTGACAATGGGGACTGAATTGGAGATGGCTTGGTGACTTCGGAAGGTGCAGGTGTAGTCTTCACAGCACATGGTGCTTCCAATACTGTATCTGTTACAAAGCCGAGGTCCAACCCAAAGTTATCGAGTGATTCAGAAACTGGCCCAAGCAAGGATACAGGGTCAGGAACATAACAAGGGTCTTCAAAAATCTCCGACTCCTCTGGTAAAAGTTGATCTGGCTCTTCAATCCTAGGAAAAATAGCTTCAGACAACAATGGAAGACATCCACTGCTGTTTGTTGATCCAAAAGGAAGAGACGGTGAAGTATATGGTGGCAGCGGTCCAAAGTTAATCGGTCTATCAAATAGTTGTGGTGGGTTCCGAACTTCTGTTTGGGACTTCACGCTTGGCCTACCAATGACATTCGAATTAGAGGGTGCAGAAACAGCAGACGAACGAGCGAATAATTGTTGCCATGATTTTTTAGGGGCTAGACATGGTTGAGGTTCAGTGACCACCTGCATGAAAAACGACAGCATAAACATGTGCCCAGAATACAAACAAACCATCACAAAGGCCATGTGACTAGAGACTACAATGACCAGCTTACAGATCTATGAGATGAGTATAGAAGTTCAGAACAGGGTTGACTCAATCAAAATTTTATGTTGGGCAAATAAGATTAAGACACATGCCAAGATATCAATCACCTGAAAGGATATCTCATTGCCCACCACTAGAAAAAGTAACATCAATTGCATTACCAACATCAGGTCACAATATTCATAATGGCCGAGCACAGAAAACTGACTTCCTTAGCCAACTTCAGTCAACTAATAAACACAATTAACAGCCAACCCAATCCACAATAAAGATAGGCAAAAGAAGATCAATTAAAGACAAGAGATTACATACAGGTCGATAGAGATTCTTATCATCTCCATTTACATTTGATCTCCCTGATACCCATTCCGGCTGCAATACATCTTTCCTATATGCAGAACCGTGATCTACAGATGCATTAGGTCTGTGTTCGCTTGAAACAGTAGAAATATTAGCACTTTTTCCCAAAAAACCGCCTCCAGTAAATGCTTTGGAAGAAGATAAAAAGGTGCCCTTCATACGATCCAGGTATCTTGTTCCAGAAGTTCCTCGGTTATGACTGCTCATGGTAGTCCCTTTAAATCCATGACCCACTTCTGCACTATGAGATTTCACATTTTCAGATACAGTTCTGTGTTGTTCACATTTGTCACCATCTATTTTCTTGTTTCGTGCGCTTTCCTTGCCCACTCTCTTTTCTGATTCCTCTGCATCAGAGTTGCTTTTGCTTGATCCCCTATCTCTTTCTTTCCTTCTTTCTTGATGTTTCTTTTCAGCTTCTTTTTTCCTATTTTTATCCTTATCAGGAGGGGACTCTTTTCCACATTCTTTTTTGTCCACTGCCTTCTCATCCCGCAATCTCCTACGTTCTTCAACCAACCTTGCAACCTCTTCTCTCTGCTTTCTTTCCTCCTCCTCCAGCAGCTCCTTCTCTAATCTAGCCTGCCTCTTCTCCTCAGCTTTTCTGCGAGCTTTCTTTCCTCTACTCTCATGAAAATTCCCTCCATTCTCACCTTGCTTATCCAATATCCCTATTTGCTCTGCATCCGTTGAAGTATCATCTCTGGATGAACTAATCCTAAAAATCTTCCTCCAAAGCCATACGGCACTAAAAAAAAGAGCTGTAAATACCTTCCAAGTAAAAATAACGATGTGAGAATAAGATTTCTCTGCCAAACAATGATTGTCCCCACCAACACACCCACCTCCATTCTTCTTCCAATAACTTGACTTCCCAGCAAAAGGTTCCCCAACCCAATTCCCGTTCTCCAACCAGTCCTGCCCACATATCCACCCATTATCAGACCAAACCTTCCCGTTGAACATCATCCCACCTTTCCCCACTAAATACTTCAAAATCCCTGAACTCCCCAAATCCAGAGACGTGGGCAAGTCGAGAACCGGCCGCTTTGAAATATGCCCGCAATATGAGCACCTAAACTTGCCCCCACCGGGGTTCTGATCCCGATATGGAGTCAAACAGTTCCTACACCTCCGGGTAGCTGTCTTCCTCAACTTTTGGATTTCAATAGCCTCAAACCTCTTCCTCTCCCTAAGCCTAGCATTCCTCCTGACTCGCCAGGCCGACAACTGAGGCATCAAAATCTCATACCAAAAAAGGGTTACTAACAGAACGAACACGCACGCCAGCCTTGGTGATGTGATTTCAAAACGGAAAGCAGGGGGCAAGAGCTGGGATAGAGCCCAAAGCCCAATCAGCGGAATCACTAACCATGGCAACATGGTAGCAACGCTCCTTGACCACTTCTGAATTACGCACAGTATACACATTATCCTCCTTATCGCGCACCTCTCTCTCCCAGTCTTGAATGGGATAAATACTTAATCAATTAAACCAGTAGAAAAATAATCGAAAGAACTTCTCGAATCCCAAAAACATATATGTATAATTGCTACCAAAAAGGAGAAGATTTCAAAAAATTGTATCCTCCAATACGTCCTTTTTCTCGATTCTTCCAATGCAATACCAATTCTTGCGTTTCCTCCAAACCCTAGAAGACGATTCGTGAGAAATCACCTATTTAAAAAAAAATGATTAAATCAACAATCATTTTCATATACCAAACATATCCGAATAGTGCTATTCAGAAGCTCCAAAACCTAAGGAGTACCAAAGGAATAATATCAATCAAAGAAAACTAAAAACGATAAAGGAAAACAGGTATTGAGCTACGTACGAATATTCCGGGTATCTAGAAACATCGGCCATGGACGGGGTGGGTTAACTTCACCGAAGATGATTGTATTGTTTTGATTAGAAATAAAATAATTAAACAACAAAATAGAGATAAGAGAGAGAACCATCAAAGGAACAAACAAATAGACATAGTTAAAGTTCGCTCATAGAGCTGCACTGCATAAATATATATGGGTAGTCGGACCGGATTGGAGATATGTGGTTGGACCGGTCTGGGGGTAGTCGGATCGGATTGGAGATATGTGATTGGTCCGGTTTGGGGTACAGTATTGGTTGGGGGAATTAGCATTTCCTATAATTACTTAGTTAAATATTATTTTTATTGAAAAAATTATCATAAATATTATTTTTATTGGAGAAATTATCATACATACGTGTGTGTTTGTAAGTATTTATAAGTAAGTTAAATATTATTTTTATCTACATATCTAGTAGAATCTATAATTTTTATCAATTTTTTATTTACACATTTCATAGGACCTAATACTTATAATTTACAAAAAAATTTACCAAACAAACACTTTGGTCAATATTTAACTTCTATCATTTGTCATTTGTGTGGATAAATTTAATAAATAGCTACTGAACTAATTTGAGGTTATTAATTGCTCACTCAATTTGAAAAAATTTTAATTGCTCACCCAACTTCTCAAATGGTTTATCACCCATAACTCCTTGAAAAATGTTAGGCTAAGCGGACAGATATTGTCACATGGAAAACGAAAAGATGATGTAACATAATTAAACCGTTAAAATCGTCCATGTAACTAAATCGCAATAGTCAAACATGTATTTAGCTTGCTTTAAAAAATATTTCTTCAAGCTAAAGTTAAATGCATTTTTTCAAAGTTGGAGAAACCTTTTTTAAAGCAAGCAAAATGTGTATTTGGCTATTGAGATTTAGTTATGCTGACGATTTTAACAATTTAGTTATGCCACATCAGCTTTTCGTTTGTCATGTGGTAATTTCTGTCCGTTCAGCCTAACATTAGATACTTTTTCAAATTGAGTAAGAAAGTAGTAACCTCAAATTAGTTCAATGGTCATTTATTAAACTTATCCCATTTATGGTGTAAAGTTAGTACTCGTTTGTCAAACTTAAATTATAACTTAAACTCGTCCAATTGATCAAACATATATTTGATTTACTTATTTATTATCTACATATTTCATAGGATCCATAACTTATAAACACTTAAAAAATAATTTTAGTACTACCAATCATGCACTTAGGAACGAACATAGCATGTTTCGATTTGATTTTGATAAAGACTCGAACTATCTCGATTCTGAACTTTTAGTGTTGTCTTCGTTCACTCACTGGACTTTAAAATGTTTCTGAACACTCACTGAACTTTTAAAATTTGCTCTCCGCTACTCACTGAAGACGTTTAACTTACGACCAATTGACGGAATCGCCACATGGCAAACGGTTTCTACACGTGGACGACAGAATCTCACATCCAACACATATCTTAACCATTTGAACAAACATGTTTCACAAAATGCGTTTTCCATAGCTGAACTCAGTAAAATGAAATTCCCCCAAATTAGAAAAGCCCTAACCTTAATAAATCATCTCCTATGACAAGATTCCATTGATACCCCACTATCCAGCGTGGGCGAAGACCACAACTACCTTTACACATCAACAATGTCGCACATGGAGGGACCACATGGAGGTAAGGGCTTCAGTTTGTTGGGAAATTTGTATATTTTTTGTCATTGGAAAGGTTTTCTTAATTCTTTATTTTTGGTTTTTAATACCAGATTCGGAGGATGATCCAGACTTTATCAATTCTGGGAATGAATATGACGAGGATGATGATGATGTAGTGTATGGGTAAAATATCACAGACGGCATTGAAGTTGGAGTTGAATGGAGCGTATCTGAAGGGGCTGGAGATATTGAAAATGAGGTAGATGAACTAGAGTACCCTTCATCAAAAGAATTACTTAGTGATTATGATAGTGATGAGGAGGTTGGGTGTAGGTTTCCTGAGTTTAATGCTGAGACGGATATGCAAAATCCGAAGTTCGCAGTTGGGCAGAAGTTTAGGTCTATAGAAGAGTTTAGACAAGCAATGAGAAGTTATGGCGCTGTAAATAGGTATAATGTAAAATTTAAGGCCAATGACGAAAGTATAGTGCAAGGGGTCTGTAAACTAGGATGTCATTGGAAGATTTGGGAGTCAAAGGTAAAGAATACGAGCACGGTGCAAGTAAAATCCTATACTCCAGAACATACATGCAGTCATGACCAAACTAATAGACATTACACCTATATCTACCTGGCTAATTGGTACATTGAAACGTTTAAAGTTGATCCAGATTGGAAAATGAATATCATAGCCATGGTGAAAAAAGATTTGAAAAGTGATATAAGTAGAAATATTGCTTGGAAGACTAGGAAATATGCTAGACAATTAATAGAATGAACAATTGATGAACAATTTGGGTTGTTGGAAAAATATAATGCTGAATTGTTATGGACCAATCCTGGCTCTACTGTGATTTTAGCGATGCATGATGGAGTATTCCATGGTTTTTACATATGCTTCAATGCCTGCAATTTAGGGTTTGTGAGTGGTTGTAGGAAGTTGATTGGGCTGGACGGATGCCATTTGAGGGGCAACTATGGAGGTCAATTACTTTCAGCAGTTGCACTTGACGCCAATGATTGTATCTACCCCGTGGCATACGCCGTAGTAGAAAAAGAAAATACTGCATCATGGCGTTGGTTCATCACCCATTTAGGAGAGGATTTAGGCATTGATAACAGTATTGATTGGGCATTTATGACTGATAGGCAGAAGGGTTTACAAAATGTGTTGGACGGGTTGTTTCCGGAGGAGGAGCATAGGTTTTGTGTACGCCACATGTACACCAATTTCTTCAACAAGAGGTTCAAGGGTAAAATGCTTAAAGACTACTTGTGGTGAGCGGCCAAGGCAACAACAATGGCTGATTACAGAATTTGGATGCAAGAAATTAAGAATGTGAATGAAGAGGCGTATAATTGGTTGATGGAAAGAAATCCGAAAGAATGGAGTAAATCTCATTTTTCGGTGAAAGCCAAGAGTGACATTTTGCTCAACAATGGTTGTGAAGTTTTCAACAAAACTCTTTTGGATGATAGAGAGAAGATGATCCTAAGTTTGCTTGTTTCCATACAAACCATATCTAACTATAATATAAGAGGCAAAGTGGGCTTTTGCACTGTTCACCAGATGGTCTCCAAAGGACCAATACGACACCGTCTTCATCTATCTCCAGAAGTTCAAGACGACGTGATATTAACGTATGGGTTGTTTCATTTTGTGCCCATTTTTCACACGATCTTCTTCCCTGGCTCTCTTATTATGTAATCTCCGAAATTGGTCCCAATACGACACCGTCTTTATCCACCTCCAAAAGTTCAAAACGATGTCGTATTCACGTGTGGGTTGTTTTATTTTGTGCCTATTTTTTCACATGATCTTCTTCCATGTCTCTCTTCTTCTGTAATCTCTGAAACTGGTGGCCCCTTTGGTCGGGCATTTGCACTATCCTGCCACTGACATCTGGGTAGTTTATGTTCAGAGTTACTCCGACGACTCACAGCAGAAAAGAATCGATGCTGAAATTCACGACGGGTACTTATTCTGTTCCGCTTGATCCAACACGGGTCACCCATATTTCTTAGCGCCACTTCACACGATCTTCTTCCATGGCTCTCTTCTTCCCCGATTCTCTGAGTTAGGTCCCCCCCTTAGTCGGGCATTTGCACTGTCCTGCCGCCGACATCTGGACAGCCTCCGGTCTGCATTGCTCATGTGACTCATACCAGAAAATAATCGATGTTGAAATTGACGACGGTTACTTCTTCTATTCCGCTTGATCCAACACGGGTCAATATTTTTGTAATATTATGTTTATATCTAATTTCTATGTAATTTCTTTCATTTTGCAGCCTGGGCCGCTTCCTCTCTCTCTAGATTCATATATCGAAGGTATGCTTATTTAATTGTATTTTCAGTTTGCATAATTATGCAAAACCATAAATGTATATGTATATTTATGTGTATGGATATATGAATCTATATTTTAGGTATCAATGGTGTTTAGAAACGTGCACGTTAAGAATTAGATCTATACCTGGACATGATCAACGAGTATACAATGCTCCTCTAGCTTCGCAGGTGGCGGCACTTTGGGTCGAAGAAGATCTATCTTTGAGAACTAGAATGCGTGATATATTAGTTCATTGTCATTCAGGTTGCACGCACAAAGTACATTATTACTTTGGTTATTATTCTCTTCAATACCCTTTGTTATTTCTTCGTGGTGAAACGGGTTTGCATGAAGGAATTGAAAGATCCAATGGCCAACAAGTTCAAAATGATTTTGTTGTTCATGATTTACTTGATATCAATCATATTTGTTCTGTGGAAGAACCAATGGAGAATGAAACAATAAGTAAATTGCTCTTAGGATTTCTTCCATTTCAGGATATTTCATTAGTTATTTGTTGTGTTTTTCATTAGTTTATTCCTAAAAAATTTGTAGTTATGAAGAAGAAGAAGAGACTGCAAGTTTCTTGTCGAGAGTATTATTGTTATAAATTATAGGTCAGATCTTCCGATAACTCTATTTTGTTACACGCGGGGTGTTTATTACAGCAGTATGTGGTCGACATGTACTTTAAAATTGAAACGTCTAGATTAGATTATTTTTGAAACAATCAGACTGAAATATGTGCAGAGCTGTACCAAGGAATTATTGATAGTTTAGAAGTAAGTCAAAATAGAGGTGATCAAATTGGTCAGCAAATTGTTTTGCCTTCGTCTTTCACATGTGGTTCAAGAGATATGCAGAAAAGATAAATTGATGCAATGGCATTGGTGCAAAAATTTGGTAAACCAGATATATTTTTGACCGTTACTTGCAATCCAAATTGGGTTGAAATAAAGAAAAAGTTAAGATATAATGATGAAATACAAAATAGACTTGACTTACTTGCTCGAATATTTAGAGCGAAATTTGAAGAATTGAAAGATAATTTGTTTAAAAAAGAAATTTTTGGGCATGTTGCTACATATATGTGTGTGTGTGTGTGTGTGTGTGAGAGAGAGAGAGAGAGATAGAATTTCAGAATAGAGGACTACCGCATGCTCACTTTTTATTAATACTATGTCGTGATTCAAAATTGGTTTCTATTGACTTAATCGATCAAATTGTGTGCGCAGAAATTCCTGATCAAGATCAAAATCCTCATTTACATTCAGCTGTTTTAAAACACATGATGCATGGTCCGTGTGGCACATTAAATCCTAACAACGTTTGCATGCAACCAAATGGAGTGTGTAGAAGCAAATACCCAAAAGAATATATATCTAAGACTACATATGGCAATGATTCATAACCTAGATATAGGTGTCGTCTTGATAACAGAAGGGCTAAAATTAGAGGCCAATTTTTAGATAATAGATGGGTCGTACCATATAGTTCATATTTACTCGCGAAATTTGATTGCCACATGAATGTCGAAATTTGTTCAATCGTTAAGGCTGTAAAATAATTGTACAAATATGTTTACAAAGGACATGATCACATAGCTTTCTCTGTAGATACTGATAAAGATATTCATGTTGTAGATGAAATTCACAAATTCTAATATGCTAGATGGATCTCTCCACCTGAAGCTGTTTGGAGAATATTTGGCTTTACTTTGTTTGAAATGCGTCCATCAGTTATTTCATTACAACTACATCTGTCGAATAGTCAATTGGTCACGTACCAAAATTATAACGATCTACATACAGTTATTAGTAGAGATCATGCTCAAAAAACCATGTTAACTGAATACTTTAATATGAATCTTGTCAATGATGTTGCAAAGCGAATTTTGTACAATGAGTTTCCTTAGTACTTTGTTTGGGATGCTAAAGATAAGTGTTGGACTGATAGGAAAAAAGGTCATGTTATTGGAAGGATTGTGTCTGCCAATCCATTGGAAGGTGAAAGATATTATCTGAGGATTTTGTTAAATCATATTAGAGGAGTAACTTCTTTTGAAAATCTAAAAGTTGTTAATGGCGTTCCTGTCATTTCATTTCGCGAGGCTGCATTTTTGTATGGTCTATTGAGTGAAGACAATAGTTGTGAACTTTGTTCGTAGGAAGCTTCTGCCTATCAAATGCCTAGCTCGTTAAGGCGCCTCTTCGCTACCATTTTGGCCTACTGTACTCCAAACGATCCATTTACTTTATGGAACAAATTCAAATTAGCTCTTCATGAAGATTATATGCATAGTGGTATGTCTTTGAAGGAGGCGGAGTTGAAGGCGCTGCAGTCGATTAATATATTGTTAGAACAAATAGGAAAAACATTAATGAATATAAGTTGGTGTAATATGATGTGAATTTAAGAAAAGATGAAATGTTGACTCAAATCATAGGTGAGCAGTTAGAAATTCCAACTTCCGAACAAGATTTAGCTTCTGCATATACACTCAATGAAGAACAACGGTTTGCTTATGACACAATATTAGAAAAAATTTATAGCGGTGTCGGTGGCGTGTTTTTTGTTGATAGTCCAGGTGGAACGGGAAAAACATACCTATATCGAGCATTGCTTGCGTCGCTAAGATCTAAAAATATTATTTGTTTGGCAACAACATCCTCTGGAGTTGCTGCTGCATTGTTACCGGGTGGTCGCACAGCTCATTCAATGTTTAAAATTTCTCTAAATGTAGGTTGCGATGTTGCCTGTTCCGTAAGTAAACAATCTGCCCTTGCTGATTTGTTTAGGATTTCTAAATTAATCATATGGGATGAAGCTCCAATGTTTAACAGTTGTGCAGTGGAAGCATTAGATAAAATTTTGCAGGATATTACCAATTGCAGTTTATTTTTCGGTGGAAAAGTTGTTCTAGGAAGAGATTTCCGTCAGGTTTTACTTGTTGTTCCCAAGGGAAAACAAGAAGATATCATACATGCAAGTTTGCCTTATTCTTATCTATGGCCTCATTTTTCGAAGAAACAATTAATTCAAAATATGAAAGCCAGACTAGATCCTTTATTCTCAGAATTATTGTTGCGCATTGGAAATGGAACTGAGATAATGCATTCGTGTGATATGATTAGACTATGGCCAGAGATAATGATATCTTTTGAAAACGAAGTTGCGTCGCTTAAACAATTAATTCATATTGTGTTTCCAAACTTGGATAACTACGTAGACAATCTAGACTTCATGATTAATCGAGTTATTTTAACTCTGAAAAACGAATGTGTCGATCAAATAAACAACATATTGTTAGAGGAATTTCCACGTGACAATTTTACTTATTATAGTTTTGATGAGGTAATAGACAACACCGAACACACTTTGCAAGAAGAATTCCTAAATACTTTGACTCCGAATGGAATTCCACCGCATGAACTCATATAGAAACGAAATTGTCCTGTTATTTTACTGCAAAACATTAACACATCTGAAGGCCTCTGTAATGGAACTAGACTCATATGCCGAACATTTGAACGGAATGTGATTGATGCCAAAATTTTCGTTGGTGAGTATCGTGGAAAAATGGTTTTTCTACCTAGAATTCCTTCAATTCCACTTGCGGGTGATCATAATCCATTGGCTTTCAAAAGGACACAGTTTCCCATTTGTCCGTGTTTTGCAATGACAATAAATAAGTCTCAATGACAGACATTGAATTTCGTTGGGTTGCATATCCCAGAGCCAGTATTTTCACATGGACAATTGTATGTTGCCCTGTCAAGAGCACAG
This sequence comes from Forsythia suspensa, assembly GCA_023638005.1. Classification (NCBI taxonomy): domain Eukaryota; kingdom Viridiplantae; phylum Streptophyta; class Magnoliopsida; order Lamiales; family Oleaceae; genus Forsythia; species Forsythia suspensa. The sequence goes on from CM042666.1 coordinate 37,336,640, forward strand.
ACGAGTCAATCTATCAAGGTTTTGATTAAACCTACGGTACATGGTGAATCTCACAAGAGATGCACTAAAAATGTAGTTTATCGAGAACTTTTGGCTTTGGTTGACTCATTTTAAATTCTCTCAATTCTAAACTCGTGTTCCTGAGTTATTTTATTTTCTTTTAGTTTCTTGGTTAGTTCATCTATGGTTACTATTATTAAGTCATTAAATTTTGCTTATTATTAAATGTTTCTCTATTTATGGTGTTGTATTAAAGACCATTTCACTTCAACAAATTTGGATATATAGTCTACACACTAAAATTTCATATATATACGTTTGCGTGCATGACCGATATTATACAACTTTCCCTAAAACATCTTACTTTTAGGAAGTTCAAGAATTTAGCTATATACTACAAATGATTAACCTAAAACTAAATTTGTTATGGTAAAAGTTTAAAAAAAAAATTCATTCTTTCAATAAGATGAAAGCAATGGTATAGTTATATACACGGGGAAAACATAAAACAACATAACTTGAAAAATAAAATATATTTTGTATGTTTCTTTGTGGGAATGCTTCAAATAAATCAATGATTCTCGTCTCTCTTCAATGTAGTAGTTCATGCATTTTTTTGTTCTTAATGAAGTATTCTCTCTTTTTTTTCTTCTTATTTTATAGTATAAACTTAAGCTTTGCATTTTATTTTTTTATAAACTTAATGTAGTATTGATGAATTCAATCTATTTGGCTGGTTTTTAGTCTAAACTACCACCTACAAATTCTACTCTCCTACATTTTACTGCTCAGAACAAACCATCATGTACTTTCACCTAAACCATTTTTCTTTGTATGAGCTCATTGCTGAGACATAGGTATGGTGTGCCAAAAGCTTACGTATCTGTCCATGTCAAAATCTCAAACGTATCTCTGCTATAGTGTAAGCAACTTGTGTTGTGATGCCTTCAATCTATTTTACTGATTTCTAGTGTAGAGTTATGGCTATGTGATTTGTTCTCCTTTTTCTGGCATGGATAAACCACCATGTACCTTTACTACCTCTACTTTTTCCTACTGTTGTGGTTCATTGTTGCTTCAAAACTATGGTCTTTGAATAGTTTACACATCAGTCCTTGTCAACTCCTTTAGCACAATGGTCATTAACCATTTCTACACTAAACATTCATGAGTATGATTTTTTTCTATATATATACATAGTAAACACTCCTTGTTGGAAAACTCACGCACTTCCATTCATCCACACTTCACTTTCATATATTTCCTACTTCCAAAAAGTTCAGCTTCACAATTATTTTGAAGGTATGTTCCTCTCACCTTTGTTACTTTTTCAGTTGGTAGATATAACTACTACCTATCATTTTTAACCATATAATATCTCTTGCTGAAAATCTTCGTTTTCTTATCTTCCTACTACTACTATTTTTTGTCTACTGTGTATCATACAAAGAGTTAGATCATTCAATTTCAAGTCCATCTCTATGTTGCAGATATATTATGGCCTTTCCACCAAAGCTGATTCCTGATATCACCTCTTGGACAGCAAAAGTTGTGGTAGCTCAGAAAAATATTTCAAGAACGGCACATCATAGTCCCGTAAGGTATCAAAACATGGTTCTCGTTGATCCACAGGTATATTTCAGTTCTCAATATAAAAATGGTTAACAATCTGATATGAAATTTCATTCCCCAGTTAAACCTACAGTCTTGTTATTGTGTTTCATTCTTAATTTCCATATATGATCATTGGTATTGTATGTTATGCTAATAATGCTTGGTATTGCATTATTCTTTACACTGTAGTCCATATTTTTGTCTATTAGTAGTATGTACATAGAAATTCATTTAAGATACTGGAAGATTAGTAGCATCACTAGGCCACCACTCCTGATTGTCATACATAGTTACTGAGTATATATGTAATCATTGCACATTGTTTTCTGTAATAAGTTTTGTTTGGTTACACGGGCTACAAATAATGGTCACTATTCTTTGTATTTCCTCCTGCCACATTGTTCCACACTCCTGTGAATGCCACATTGTTCCACACTCCTGTGAATGCCATGTGTATTCTCCATGGAGACTCTTTCTATTTATAGATTTGTACATAATGCAATAGACCATCAAACAAAATGATATAGTTTTCTATTTTTTGTACATCTTACACCCTTCAAAACAGATATACTTGTTTCACTTGCTAGCTCACCATGTAGCATGTGTTGTCATCTTCACTTTATTCCAAGCTCAGCACGTCGTGTGTGTTGTCATCTTCACTTTCTTTTATGTCTTTCTTTCCACAATGAAATGTATTTGTCTAACTTCTGATTAAATTATATATGTGCTATTACTCTTCATAGGAAAACAAAGTCCATGCCACAATCTACAACAACGATATTACGGCATTTCAAGATACACTTATTTTGTCCAAGGCATATCTAATATCTAATGCAACAGTCAGGCATACAGACCCGAAATATAAAGCAACAGCTGGGCCTGTACAATGGACAATAAATGGTAGAAATAGAATTGAGGAAATAGACGAAAACCATGACGACCTGGTTTTCTCAACTTACGACTTGGTCTCTTTTGACGGTCTTCAGGAATACATGGTCTCCAAAGATGAAATTGGTACTATCCTCTAAAATTTAAATACATGTGTGCTTCGTTCAACTGTCTACTATCGAATTGCTAGCTATATTGCTTTTCTTATTCTTTCGTATACCAGGTGTTCTCGGGCTTGCAATAGGCATCCTGCCAAAAAAAGTTGTCCAGACAAAAATGGAACAGAGTCCCACATTCAGGAAATAATCCTCATGAATGAACGGTTTACTCATATTCCTTATTTTTTCATCATTTTCCAATTCTTATCATGTATATTTTATCTATATTTTCATTGATTCAAATGTTGTTAGTTTTCAAGCTGTGATGTTGAGAATGTGGGACAGGTTTGTGGACAACGAATGTCATCAGATCTCGGCAATAATCAATGACAGACCCGTGTCATTCTTGGAAAAAATTTGAAGGTTTCTTCCTTCAATGGTAACAACTTGTACCCCAAGTGAATAAGACCATATACTATCTAGTTCATTTAAACAACATAATCAAGTTAGTTATCATGTTGGTTGTATTAGGCATGGCACTATCAACTAAAGTCAATAGAATCATCATCAACCCTTCATTCCAAGGAGTTTATTACTTGACAATATGGTGAGAGTTTTACATCTTTCTTCCGTTACACGTGTTCACATTATTTTCAGTACATTGATTTTAAGGTCGACATCTTGTTCAATAATAATCAATTGTCTTGCCATCTTACCCTTCATACAACCATATCTATGTGTACACAAAATTGTCAAAGGGCTTATGAAAATGTGGAAAAAATAGAAGAGGTCGTGTCCCATAAAACATACCTACATCCATCAATGTCAGTAAAGGTTCATTCTCCCGTAAAGCACAAAATGCAAGAAATCAAAGAGATTCCTCACTTTTTATCTGAGGTATATTATTGGATTTCTTCTTCCAACTTTTCTCGTCCACACCCTTCGTTTTCATACACTAACTACAGTTACTGCAATCGACTAATGCTTACAAAAGGATCAACATTATTTCTGGCTTAAAGGAACTATGAGCATACAGATTATGCAGCAATCATTCTGGTACATGTGTTGCACTATCTGCAACAAATCATCCCATGCTGATTTTGATGAAATGTATCAATGTTTGTACTGCAAATGTGAAGGCGCAAGAGGAAAACCACGGTATGACAACATTGTGCTTGCTGTTGAATTTGGTTGGGCATCCCATTAGTTTTTCATTATGAGCTATTGCAAATTGTAATACTCAAAAAATATATTGATTATTTCTAACCACAAGTGCTTTATACAAACTAATGTAGTGCAAAGGCTTATATTTAAGTCCATGATTCCACTGGATGTATTGATGCAACTATGATAGGAAAAACAGTTGAAGATTTTTTGCAGTGTACATCAGACATACTCATGCAACTCACCACTTAAGTGAACACAATATTTTTCCCTACTAACTACATCATATAGAAGCTTATTATCTTGCTGACTGTGTTTATGATCTATTATCACATGAAGATCAAAGTGTTACGCAGTCCATCCGTACCTCGATTGATGATGAACATATTTTATACGTTAGAGCAACAGAAAGAAACATAGATGGCATCCATGTGAAATATGATGTTGTATTTATAATAGACCCAGTAACTGAATTAGATACAACTATGCGTCCAGAGACCAGTTCATGCGTCATCCTTGGTTTCCGTGGTAACAGCTTTTCACGTGGTAAAAAAGGAAAGCAAATTGTTAAGCCAGTTAAGTGGACCTTATTCTCTCTTAAAGATCCTGACAACAGCCTAGATGAAGAACATGGGGGCCTCACTGACAGCAGCATCTCTTCCCAGTTAGGTGAAAACAGAGATCATAGTGTTGTGGGCAATTTCAGCGAAAGAAGACGACATTCCTGTCCAACAACAGTGAACTCACCTATTCATATGGCATGTTATGATTACAAATACTGGCCAGTCTTTTGTTTTGACGAGCAATATGTTGGCGATGTCCTCCTCTTCATCTATGCCAAAGCATAACAATGCATATAGATTTTGGAAACTCTTCCATGTGATAACAGTGACATGAGATTGTGTTTGTTTTGTAAGCAAGAATTGTGTTGCGTTGTTATGTGTTTTGTTTAGTCATTTCAATCTAATATGTATCTTCAAAGTATCTGGTTTTTTGTGGGCTGAATGGATATGGTATAAGATTATATTACATGGAAACTTTGTGTTCAATTGGCTCGTACATTATGTTCTCATGCACTTGAAGTTCATAGTTGTGTCCTCCAAAAATTTATCACACCAACATCCAGCCGTCCAACTAACCAACGGTGCACGTATAAACAAGAGGTTATATTATCAATATTTTTGTCCATTTCTCTGATTCTCTGATTAACATATACTACTAGATTACAAGAATGAGGAACTGGTGAGTTGTAGAATTGTTAGCACTTAAAAATTTATTACACAATTGCTAAAGAAAAAAAATTAATCTCTCCATGACCACAGATAAAGGCTATAGTTAATTTATAAGTTTTATAATAGTATAAATGGATAATAATTGTAGAATTAGGAAACTCAGCATATGAGTTCTATTAATAGGCCTGGGCGTCTTGTTGGCTGGTCCGAGTATTTCAATATCCATAACCGATCATCATATTCTCTAAACAGATAGATATTTTGAGTTTTGAATTCAGATATTTCAAATTAATAGTTTCGATTTCAAATTAAAGTATCCATGTGTCCGATCCAAGCAACACGCACCAACTCAAACTCCTTTGCTGCTTGCCTTTTGCTACTGCTTCTTCAATTATATTCTCAAACACCGAACATGAACATCTGACTATGGTATGGTCCTGAATGTTCGATTCCAATTACAATACCCAATCAGTAAGTATTCAATTATTCACCAAATGGGCTACTTGGTGGTCTTCAAAAATTCAAAAAACATTTCAGACAAATAATATATAGATCTGTAATTTTTTTAAAGTGATTATTTCACCATATACCATAAAATATAAAATAATCTAAAAAATAATATTTAACCTTTTTTATTCTAAAGTGTTTTTCATTTTTTAACACTTGTTGTTATGTTTGTTAATAACAAATAACACATTTATTGTAACCAAAATAACAATTGTAACAAATGTAACAAAAAAATTTATAAAATTTGAAAATATTATTTTTATAATAAAAGTTATGACATTACTTTCAAACATATTTTATTTATTCTGGTTATTTGTGAAAAAATCTCCAATTTTTTCACCCCCACAATTGAATAATACATGTTGGGTCATTTGCTAAATCCACTTTCTTTTGGGCCTTATGGTTTCAATAGTTGCAAATGGGTCACCTTCTTCATTGCAGGATAGTCCTAACATTTTTAATGCTGTTGTGTACTACCTCTTCAAACACCATGCATGTATTACCAGCAAAAAAGAACTATAACCGACCAACATAATCAAATCAAATACATCAAAATACCATACTATTTGACAATGTACAGTTCAATAGAAGCACGTGCCAGATCTTCTCTTCACCTAATTGCACTCTTGTGTACTGGTTTATCTCTTACTTAATTCAAAGTTCTTGCTTTATCAGGCGCCCATTTCCTTCCACCTTTAGTTGTACCACGTATCTTGTATTTCGATTTAATTTATAGCCACAGATACAGCACATCAAACTAAAATCATGCTCTCTCATGTCTTGTCAAAACCACTCGTGCAATTTTCCACAGTTCCGATGGATTATTATGCAAATATACATGTATTGCACACACACACACACACATATATCTATATATACAAGTTCTCAGACCTATCAATAAGCAGTTCTTTTCCTGTTGTTCTTAAGCTCAGACATTGTTTCTTCACATCTCTCCCTCCTTTGGATATTTGCAGTTCTGGGTGTGTGGTTTTCATATAGTTTTATTTTGTTTAGAGTTATTGATTTGCATAATTTCTTCCACATGATTACTAAATTCAATCTACATTATTCTACATAATTTTTTTTCTTTTTGTTCACACATCTCACTACTATTGTAAATATCCATGTAACTCTTTTTACACCCTCCAAAAAAGAAGAAGAAGCATTTTCCACAATTCATATTTAGATAGATTTTTTATTCTGGTACAAAAAAATCACTTCCATCATGAAATTAAGTCTACCAGTCATACAATGTGCTTCCTGGTCGTGTGGTTTTGTGCTCTATAGATAGTTTGCATGTGTGTACATATATGAAATCATTTGCACATATGTTTCAAGATTTTCATATGCTTAAACTATATGTTCTCGGCTTAATAACAAGAGTACTCATTTTGTTAATATGCCAAATCTGTGACTCCAAATTGGTGCAGATATCTCGGTTTGATGGCTCATATGTACAAGTCTACATTAGATATTGGTGTTCAACAACGACAGTGGACATCAAAGGTAATAGTTGCAAAAAAAAGTGTTCCAAAAAAATCACATCTGACACGATTGACATATCAGAACTTTGTCTTCATTGATCTCTAGGTACAGCGAATCTATTTCATTTGTTATCTTTTGTATACAAGTTCCTCTTACAGTTTATTAAATTGTAATTTCGCTTTGAATGCCTGATAGATACAAAAGATAGGCAAACTACCAACGTCCATTTTGGTTTATCAAGTGTATTTTACTAATACACATGCTACTTTCCAACACAGGGAAACAAAGTGCACTGTACAATCTACAATAACGATATAATTGCATTCTAAAATACATTGATGTGGTCCAACACATATTTAATATTGAATGCAGCAGTCAAATTAACATATCTAAGAAACAAAGCCACTCTAGGGCCCATCCAATGGACAATAAATAGAAGAACAAAGGTGCAGCTTGTCGAAGAAGATAATCGAGCCTTACTTTTTTCGACCTACAACCTTGTGCTTTTCCGTGATCTACAACAACACATGGACATGGAGAGTGAAAAAGGTACTCTCGTACAGCTATTAAATATACCTATCATATTATTGAGTTTACAGATTTTGCTTAGGCATGTATTACACACTCTCGACCAGTACTTTTCAAGTAGATCTCTCGATCAGCACTTATTCTTCAAGTAAATGTATGGCAATCATTTCAGATATCGTAGCTGTCGTTATAGATGTGATGCCCAAAAAAGTTGTCCAAACCAAGTATCAAAGTGAATCGTGCATTGAAGAATTCGTACTTATGAACGAGAAGTCGGTATTTAAGTCTATTACATTAATCACAAATATTGTTATCATGATGTCATTAGAACTCCCAGCATATAATTTGCACGTGTTGCAGATTTGAGATGACAGTTTTGACAGCATTGGACGAATTCATTGTCAACCAGTGCACGGCCATCTCTGCCATTCTCATTACTTCTCCAGTTATTTTAGCAACAAATCTGAGAGTATCGTCATTCAATGGTAACATCATTAATGTTGATATACACTATTCTTTGCTAAGTGTGTAATCATATACAACAGTTTTAGATTTTCTTACAAAATGTTGTAGGGCTGGGATTATGTACCAAGTCTAACACTTCAATCTACATTAATCCTCCGTTCAAGCAATTGACATTCTTGCATTCCTGGTTAGTTCTATCACAGCTGAGATAATAGACCAGACCTACAATACCTATTTCACTATGTCAAATGAAACATTCATCCTTCTGATTTTTTTTTTCTAGCATGAACTAATATTTTTCTTTCGCCCTACATTTCGACTCTTCACATGCCAAAATATCAGGGTGGACGATAGCATAGAAATTTTTGAAATCATTACATCGAGCAAATCTTATCTCACTTCAAGGTCAAAATCCATAGCTCATCCACCTGCTGAGATGATCGTCCTCATTGAAGATGTACCGCCTATTAATTGAGGTACATCATTCACCTTCAAAATTTGATTAAATCACTACATTATTTGGTTTATGCATTTCCTGTACTTTGTTTAACGAATTGATAATTGCAGAAAGACCAACTGTTCGTTTGGATGAGGGCAAAGCTTCGCATAATCAATAACTACCAGCCATTCTGGTGTATGTGTTGCAACATTTGCAACAAAATATCAAATGTAGGCTTTGGCAAAGTGTACCAATGCATTTATTGCAAGTACAATCATGCAAAGGGAACACCAAAGTACTGTTGCTTACACTTCTTCTAAAATCATGAATCTGATTTATTCTGTCTACATGTTATTTATTAGGTGGCATTACTATAGCAGCTGACTGCATCATTTTTTTCGAAACAAAATATATAGGGCAATGGTTCATGTGCAAATGCAATATTACACCAGATACATTAATGCAACTATGATAGGCGAGATAGTAGAATTATTCTTACAATGCTCTGGAGAAAAGCTTATGGAAATGCAAAGATCGGTGTGTAAAACAAACTATGTTTCTTGCTTTAAACTTCATGCACTATTTGAGCTTATTGATAGTTTGTCATATATTTTAAATTTTAGGACAATGAAGACCTATGGAATCACATTCGTAGTTCAACTACTGAAGAACACATTTTGTATGTAAAAGCTGTGAACAACAGTAGAAGATGCACAAGTCTGAAGTACGATGTTATCTTCATGCTAAATCTGATGTTAGACACAAGCACATGTTCAAATCCAATAGACAACATCTAGCAGTGTCATGTTACAAATCAATAATACAGATTGTGCGGGCATTAACGAAAAGGCTGATGAACAAATAGATCTCACTGTCTTGTCTTTAGAAGATTCTAACACCAGTCAACAGGCAGAAACATATAGGTTGTAAAATCAGCAAAGACATTGGGTTTCACAAAGCTACAAATTTTATCCTCCTTCCAACTATTGCTGGAGACAATATTGTACATTGTTAGCATTAGAGCTCAGCGCCGTGAACCTGGAAATTGTATTTTTTGGTCGGAATGATATTGTCAGATTATCTACTAATATCATCTTATCTCATTAATGTGCGATAGTGATTTTCTTGCTTTAAGAGAGCTACATTGTTTTGCGGTTAGGCTATTGTGTAAGCATCCTTTTTTTGACAAAATATAAACCATCTTCTTATCTGTAGACAAAACAAGATGGTTATTATTCTGTTGAATAGATGTCTGTTCCATCATTTATGGCTAATGTATTTATGTCTTCTAAACTTCTTTATGTATAGTGTGTTAGTATAATCAAATTCATAGCTCGTTGACAACAAATCTTCCATGAAGTTTCCATTCCAACCTACAGCCCTGGGGTATGTCTATCATGCATTTGTTTTAGCTGAATTCCATTCCGACCTACAGCCCAGGGGTATGTCTATCATGCATTTGCTTTATGGATCTTGCTTTGATCACAATGTTTTTGTTCACAACTTTTGCCACTTGTATCTTCTAATCTCATTAGTGTGCTATATCAACAAATTCATTTTAGGGGAGACATTGTTTTGTCGTTACGATGTTATGTAGTCATCTTTTTTGTTAACAAAATATATATTATCTTGTTACATATAAGGAACAAGATATTTCTTATTTTGTTTAACATATTTATCTATGTATAACTCATTTAATGTATTTCAAGTTTTATGTCTAGTGCATTTACTGTAATTCCCAAGGCCATTCATGTGCTAGAAGTGATACCAATATTTGGTAATGTGGATGTACTTTTTTAATTGTCACTTATATGACAATGTTGCAAATTTAGGTTGTTCACAAAATTTGGGAAATAGAAAAATATATCAGTTCAAGTTATAAAATTGGGTTACCTTCAAGCAATTGTGTTTTTCTTTTTGGATATTAAACAACATTTATATGTTTCAAAACCATTGTATCATGGGGTGGAAAGTACTCGTGAAAGTCTCAAAACGCATGATCAACCAAAGTTATTTAATGTTGTCTTCCACTAGCATAAGCATATGCAGTTAGATATGAATTAGAAATGTACCTGCTATAACCATGAGGTTAGGCGTGTGGTTTTTACATTTCCATACGTTTCCGGCTTAACTTATCTTCGAACTATCAGCTAAGCAATCAAACACTCCCACAAAATTAGACAATGTGTTTTCTTGCTCTACGTGAATCCCTTGGCCTTTGCTCATAGATCCTTGCTCAAAATGTCAGGAAAATGTGCCCTTTTTCTTCTTACTAATGCCCTTTCATGCTTAAAATGTCAAGAAAAATTATAGAAAATTCAGAGATGTTGCAAATCAATACAATGCTTTAACATGTATTTAGCTTGGTATCCTCGACAACAATTATTTTTGTGCAAGAATTTGATATATTCACAAGGGTGATACAACAAGACCATGAAGTAGAAATATCTTAAACAAATCTTGCAATAAAATGACTAAAAAAAATAAACAATTATTTTACTTTCGACTGTCGTTTAAACTCTTGTTCTATTAACTAACTCAACTCACTTTTTGTGAAACTAGCTCCCTGACAGCAAAACATATATCACGGTGATCTTTCACAAACAAGAAGCAGCCAAATGTATACTTAAAAAATTCTCATCTGGACGGAATAAGATAATTTCTAAACCATAGGTGGTGAAACACCACACCAGAAATGCTGGTAGCTTATTATTTGCAATACAATGAAATAAGTTGAACCTAAAGTCCAGATTGTACATGCTTGTTGCTGTTTAATATCAATAATTTCTCATTTGCACAACAATTTCAAGTTTTCCATGCTTGGCATACTCTAACCAGGACAATTTTTCCTCAAACATTCGTCAACTGGGTTTCAATCATTGAAAACACAATTTTCATCAGAACATAATTATAATAGTCTACAAACAATTTTTAGATAGCACCATCTCGGATCCATGCCTCTGTCGGTAACTACTGGATCTAATTCCTGTATCAGATCCGCTGGCTGTCGGGTACAATGGCCCTAGATTGATTCTCTATCAACCTGGAAGGAAGGTAAGTGTTCTCGTTCCCAAGGGCTATATCGATTAGGAATAGGTTGTTCTCCTTCGGAAAAGGTTCTTCCAGATGAACCTGATCAGAAAAAGTAAAAGCCACTGAACTGATCTGACGTTGAGGCCACAGGTGCAACTTCAACCAATTCCCTGCGGCCGTTGGATCTTTTCCCGAGAGATGCAAGAGGTGTACGTACCATTGGGTTGCTACTTGGTTGCTGATAATATCCTCGAATAGACTAAACATGATCACGTAGCCTCCGAGTAACACTCCCAAAGTAAGGAGGAGTAACTAACGAGGTAACAAAGCTGGGAGCTTTACTAGCAGAACTGCCATGATACATGCCAATATTACATATTGAAATAAACATAAAGAAAATAGGCAGACAATTGACAATTTACGGGAGATGATAAGTAGAGCCCTCTCCTCACTTAAAATCGATATTTTCCATTGAATTTAATTCTTAAATATTTAGGTTGAGATGCTTAGAACTTAGTATATTGGTATAAAATCAATATGAAATGAAGGAGTAATTTGTGGCAATGTAAATTGAATGTGTGGTTGTATTTGTAGCGTTGTTTTTTAGCTTGTTGAGTATATTTTGGGAACATGAATGTTTTGGCTTTTGGTGAATTATATTTCAGTGAATTATTGGTTGTTGATTTTACGTAATTTGAATGTGAATGAATTTATGAAGTCAACTTGTAGTATGTGTCATGGTAGATGATGCCCTTACAATACAATTTAAATTACAGGGGTTGAAGATCTACATCGACGAACTATATACTACAATTAATGATTAAACGAAAATTCTGAATATTATTCTTGTATAAATTAAATAAATGTATTCTCGTTGAATTTAAATTTTCGTTCTATATGTTTGTTAGTAAGTCTTACGTTTATCACAAATAGTTCTTCTTCTTCGTACATGAATCACACAAGTTGTTTAATAAATAAATGAGTACCAATTTTCCACGAATACATTAGTAGTTATTTCATATCTTCGATTCTATACTTTATTTCAATATAGATATTCATTCTATATTATTATTATTGTCAAATTTAGTACTCTACCACGTGCAACGCACGTGCGCTCACTAGTTTATGAAAAGAATTCAAATGAGAATGGATAAGATGAGAAGGTACAACGGAAGACTGTCTCCGAAGATAAAAAATTTGGAAAGATACATATAATTGTCAGATGAATGTACACTTGATTGGTCTGGACCCCAATATCAAGTTCAGAGTCCATATGGTGCATTTGTTGTGGATTTAGAAGCGCAGACATGTGCATGTTGGAGATGGGACTTAACTAGCATACCTTGTTCCCATGCAGTTGCTGTCATACGGCACACAAGAAACGATCTGAAAGATTATGTGGACAACTGTTACACGGTTGATGCATACTTGATATGTTATGAGCACATTTTATTCCCAATCAATGACAAAAAATTATGGCCTGAAAGTATTCTTGAGATCAAAGTCCCTTCGTGGAGTATCCCACGTAAAGGTAGGCAGCAGAGAAAGATGAGAAAACAAGCAGATGAAACTTTGATTGAACACTCTCAATCCAAATCCATCATAAAGAGAAAAGGACAGGTGGTAATGACGTGCTCCGAGTGTGGCCTACAGGGGCACAACAAGAGATACCACTTGAGGGTGATGCGACGGCTGATGTAAGTGTAACTATGTTGTACTAATTGTTTTCTTGTATTGTGTAACATTTATTTTCTTTTTGTACACAGGACTGGTATAACGCACCATTAGAACACGCCGAAAATGATGGAGAAAACCCGAGGCATGGAAAGAAAAAGGTAGAGAGTAGGAAACGTCAAGTACAATCATCTTGTACTTTTCAAGTGTAGTTGATCTTCATTTTTTGGGTTTCTTGTCACAGGCTAAACTTACTCCAAGGAAAATCAATACAAATGCATCCAACCAGCCCCATGAAGCACAATCTGGTTTCCAGTTTATGCCAATACTGGGGATGGATATGCAAAATGCAGGTGTTATTATTTCTAGTGGACCTTGAGCATCATCTTTGGTAATTGAGGAAAACGCAAAAGGGGAAAACACTGCTCATGTGATCAGAACTGAAGACATTAACATCAACACAATGGTAGAGGAGCTCAAAATTTTAAATGCTGAGGAATCTGCAAGAAGTTGAGATGAAAGAGCACGCGCAAGAAGGGAAAGGAATACAAACATAGCACAATCTGCACATCCCAGATGAAGAACCACTGCTTAGTTTTGAAATATAATTTTTTGGCAATTTAGTATATAGTTTGGACTATCTGTACATGTTGTCTATGATGGTTTGAAATTTTTGGAATGCCATGTTAGTTTTCACTTGGTACAGTTAGAGTTCAATTGATCTTGTTCAAAGACTAATTTTGTGAAGTTGGCTATTGTGAAGTTGGATATTGTGTTATGAAGTGTTATGAAGTTGGCTACTGTCATTTACATTCTCATTGATTTCTTGTTGATTTTAGATGCCTTAGAACTTGTTATCAACATGTATACCTTAGCACTACAGTTTTGTCATCAAGCTTTGGATATAAAAAAGGAAATTATACTGCAAATTATAGGAGAGAGAAAATGATACTGCACTCCAATTTCAGTAACTCACTGTCTATGGAGCATTCTCCATCACACTTATCAAACTGTATGAAGCACAACTCACCAACCAAAAAGAAATAAGAGATAGACACCATCAACATTAAACGATATTCTTCTTCAATCACATTAATGACAACATCAACATTTACAACAATTTTCTCCATTCACAACAACAAAAAACTAAGCCAAAAGTTTGAACATCTACAAACGACAAAATCAAAAAACAACCCTAACTGCAAAGTACAAAACAACCAGTGAAAAAAATAACTGATACATTCTCATGGTCTTGGACAATTTCTCTTTCTCTTTTTCAGCCTCGTTCTTCTTTCGAAGTAGCCCGTTGATTACCAACTTGTATCTATCATGGACTGTGCAATCACCCCAGTCAAAAAAATCACAAGCATCTTCTTTTTCGTAGAATCTACAGCACCAAAATCGACGTTCAGGGTTACCCTCTGTCCAAGATGTCTTCATTACGAGAATATGGCCACAATAACAAAGCTTTCTGTTCAACTTCTGCAAGGAATGAGAGTCTTCCATGGAAGAATTTGTTCACCAGAGAAGATGGGTCACGGGTTAGGGCTAGGATTTTGGGTGAAAAATCTGATTTGGAAAATTTCAAATGAGCCAAATTCGTGCTGTAAATGAAATGGCCCAATTTTAAGGTTTTCTCAACAATATAAATCGCATTCTATGAGTGCGAATCATGACGTGGCGTGTGAATGCAGTCTTGGCAAGAGCTGGTTGGGAGATATGTGTTGGACGTGAGATTCCGTCGTCCACGTGTAGAAACCATTTGCCATGTGGCGATTTCGTCAATTGGCCGTAAGTTAAACGTCTTCAGTGAGTAACGGAGAGCAAATTTTAAAAGTTCAGTGAGTGTTCAGAAATATTTTAAAGTCCAGTGAGTGAACGAAGACAACACTAAAAGTTCAGTGACTATTCAAACATTTAACTCTTAAAGTTCGCTCATAGAGCTGCACTGCATAAATATATATGGGTTGGAACGGATTGGAGATATGTGATTGGACCGGTTTGGGGTATGGATTGTGCGTGAGCGGGTGTATTGGTTGGGGGAATTAGCATTGTTTATAAGTACTTATAACTTAGAATGTGTTTGATTACACAAGATTTTCCATGGAAAAAGACTTTTTTTCCACCTATTTTCCAATTGATATGTTTGATTGCACAAAATTTTCCATGAAAAAAATATTTTCCCACTTATTTTTCAGGGTGTGTTTGATTGCAACATTTTTTTTCCATGTAAAACATTTTCTCATTTTCTTTGTTTTCAAGGAAAATATTTTCTTTGAGGGGGAGGGGGAGGGGAGGGGTTTTATTTTCCATGAAAAATTTGTCTTATTTTTCAATTATTAATTTTTTGACAATTCAATTCTATAGAATTCATTTTCTTTCTACCCAAATTTCTTGCTTGCAATCAAACACACCCTTAATTAAATATTATTTTTATCTACATATCTAGTAGAATCTACAATTTTTATCAATTTTTATTACACATTTCATAGGACCTAATACTTATAATTTACAAAAAAAAAAAATTACCAAACAAGCACTTTGGTCAATATATAACTTCTATCATTTGTCATTTGTGTGGATAAATTTAATAAATGGCCACTGAACTAATTTAAGGTTATTAATTACTCACTTAATTTGAAAAAGTTTTCAATTGCTCACCTAACTTCTCAAATGGTTTATCATCCATAACTCCTTGAAAAATGTTAGGCTAAGCGGACGGAAATTGTCACATGACGAACAAAAAGATGATGTAACATAATTAAATCGTTAAAATCGTCCATGTAACTAAATCGTAATAGCCAAACATGTCTTTAGCTTGCTTTAAAAAATGTTTCGTCAAGCTAAAGTTAAAGGCATTTTTTCAAAGTTGGAGAAACTTTTTTTAAAGCAAGCTAAACGTGTATTTGGCTATTGCAATTTAGTTACGCTGACGATTTTAACAATTTAGTTATGCCACATCAGCTTTTCGTTTGCCATGTGGTAATTTCTGTCTGTTCAGCCTAACATTAGATACTTTTTCAAATTGAGTGAGAAAGTAGTAACCTCAAATTAGTTCAATGGTCATTTATTAAATTTATCCCATTTATAGTGTAAAGTTAGTACTTGTTTGTCAAACTTAAATTATAATTTAAACTCGTCCAATTGATCAAACATATATTTGATTTACTTATTTATTATCCACATATTTCATAGGACCCACAACTTATAAACACTTAAAAAATAATTTTAGTACTACCAATCATGCACTTAGGAACGAACATAGCATGCTTCGATTTGGTTTTGATAAAGACTCGAACTATCTCGATCGAACTCCATGTGTGCAAGTTTCTACTTTTTACATTAAATTTTGGCCTTGTTTGCAGAAAGTCATGGGTACTAACTACTAAACTACATTTTAGTACATCTTTTCACCCACAGTCAAACAACCAATTAGAAAGGACTATATAGACTTTAGAAGACATGTTACGGGCTTGTGTGCTTCAGTTTTAAGGGAATTGGAATACTCATCTATCCTTAATGGAATTTGCATATAATAACAGTTATCATTATAGTATAAAAATGACTTCTTTTGAAGCACTATATGGTAGAAAGTGTAGAACTTTAGTTTGTTGGGACGAAGTTGGTGAAAGGAAATTGTTAGGTCCAAAATTTGTTTAGATTATTGCTGAGAAAGTGGATGTAATCAAAGAAAAGCTAATGACGGTTCAAGATAGACAGAAACACTACGCAAACAAACGTAGAAAAATCTTGAATTTGAAGTTGAGGATAGAGTTTTTCTACAATTATCTCTATGGAAAGGTGTTTTCAAATTTGGTAAAATGAGATTATTGAGCGTATTGGCCCAGTTGCTTATCGTTTAGCCTTGCCAACTGAGTTGTCTAGAATTCATGATGTGTTTCATGTTTTCATGCTCCGTAAGTATATTCTAGATCCATCTCATGTGTTGGAATCGCAACCAGTTGAGTTGAAAGAGAATCTTGCAAATGAAGAAAATCCAGTTGGAATATCAGATAGAAAAAGAACAAGTTCTACGAAATAAAACTATATCAATGGTTAAAGTTTTATGGAAGAATCATGCAATAGAAGAGACGACATGGAAAAATGAAGATCAAATGCATTCTCACTATCCTCAACTCTTCAACACCTAGTCGACTGAATTTCAAGGATGAAATTCTTTGGAGGGGATGAGTTTTGTGATAACATAGTCAAGTATAAAGCTCTAGTTAAATGTTATTTATTTGGTCAAATTAGGCAAAGCAAAAAAAATAATAATAATAATAATTTAAGCGGTGGAATACTTGGGCATTTAAAAACAAATTCAATCTTTCCTTTTCTTTCCACCTTATCACTTTCAGCAAGAAAATATAGCAGTCGTCCTATTCTCTCTCTTTCTTACTCGTACCATAATTAATACAACAAATTTTGAAATCGAGAAAAAGATAGAAAAGTGGGAAAAAATAATATGAAACTTCAAACTTGGATGAATTAATTCATTTATGTGGATGCAATACGAGGTAAGAAGGAAAATTTTGATTTTAAGAATTTTTTTAATTGTATGCTTATAGTGGGTTAAGAATTAGCAATTCAATTCCTAACTTCAATTATTGGATTTTACAAAAAAAAACAAAATTATAAGCGATATCAATTAACTACAATTGAAGGAACAATAATTTTGATTTCTATTTTAATTATTCTATTATTCTATAAAATCCACAAAGTAGAATTGCATAAGTTAGTTTGAAATGATTATTGTTATAGAATTAAATTATGTTAATTAAATGTGTTGAGTGAGATAAACAAATGAGGATTGAAATATGTTGGAAGAGAAAGAGACGGGTACTGAAATGGGTGTTTGGAAAGAATTGATTTTTAATATTTTATTTTCATATTGCAAATTCATATTTTGGTTCTTATTATATTATCGCAAATTGGAAATTAGATACTAATATATGTTGTGGTTACATATATGTGGGCAACAATGATGAATTTAAATGAGTAAATGGAGATAAAATGATAAATGAAATTGTGCTTTGTTATTTATTATCAATTTGAATTGAACATAATTGAGTTTTGACTCAGATAATTCTATTTTTATTTCAGGAATTGACTTGAATATCAAATCTGTCTATCATCCGGTTTAGTCTCCAACAGATAATTCTGTGAGTGAAAAAAACTAAATATTTCTAGAGAACGACAATTAATTATACTATTATATTACGTGTGATTTTAAAGACTTATTTTTCATGTTACGTGATTATAATTAAATGCTTATTACGTTATACTATTTGTAAAATTACAAAGATTGTAAATTGATTGCTTGTAAAATAGAATGCGAGAAATATGTGATATTAAAATTTTACCAGAAAAGTGTACATGATTTTATCTATTTTAGTGCACTGAGGAGTCTTGGCCGTATTCTATATTATACTGAGGGGTCTAATTGGCCGTATACATATAGTTCACTGAGAAGTCTTGACCGTATACTAAGATGTATTATTAGAGGATTTTGGGACCCAGTTCGATGCACTGAGAGGGCCTTGAGCTCGTGTGCGGGGGTGCGTAGCTTTGGGCCACTGAGAGGGCCTTGAGCTCGTGTGCGGGGGTGCGTAGCTTTGGGCCAGTTTGCACACATATGACTACATTACATATTTTAATTAGATAGTAGATTTTGGTAAGATATTCCATTATGTTGTGATGTGATGAAGTTATACTATATATGTTAACTGATGAATATACTATGAATATGAAATGATATTACTTGCTTGAAATTAATGTAATGTAAATGTTGGTTAGATTTTTTGGCGTTATTTACATTATGAGAATGTCTCTCAATCTTTACTATTATTATGAGATATTATAATGTGAATTGTTAAGTGATGTGAACTCGTTTTTGATAATATGTATAAATGAAAGGGTATAATTATTTTTGAAATTATCCATTCACTGAGCCTATTGACTCATGTATTTTCCAAAGACGATTTTTCTTATCAAGTAGTAGATGAGTTTTTGGGCAGCTTTTGGAGATGCATCATTTTGATTTTGGAGTAAGAGCCACACGATGGAGCTAGTTTGTATGACTCATTTCATAAAGCATGTAGTCATTATTTGGGGACACATGTTCATTTTTGGATGTTATTTTGCATCACTTGTAAATAGCTAAGTGGGCTCACTATATATTTTGTATCTATATGTATAGTTTATGTTATTTAAATAGTACAAGTTTTACAATTCGGCAGTCTCTATCTCGTTGTTTTGTTGTGGATATTTGAGGAGTAAATGGTCATATTTAGTTTTGAATATTGTTGTTGAGATATGTGGTATTTATTTCAGGTTGGTTAGTCCAAATTACAGTGGAGATAATGCTGAAATTTTCTTAATAATAAGTCATAATGAGTTGTAAATTGTAGTAGTCTTAATGGTAGATTCAACCCCTAGTTGGTATCTACTATCGGCCGATTGGCGCATGTCACATCTCAGGTATATAAATATTACTTGGGACGCGTCGTGTCATCTCTTTACTTCCAACAGATCTTCAGATAATAGATAATTTCTTAATTTACAAAAACCGTGAAAAAGCTCTCTGTTGGTTGAACAAATACTCCCATGACTGTTGAATTATCTTGACAGAATAAAATGTTCTTCTTTATCATATTTTTACTGAGATTACCCTTTCTGTAGTCCCTTGCTTTTTGAAAAGAGTTACTCACAATGTTGGTAGTGTCTCACTAGCATTAAATTTTTGGTTTATGGACAGGCTGTTAAATCCCCATGTTACATGTAGCTCATAATTAATCATGTTATTAGAGATGCATTCGAAAATAATGTCATGCAAATGTTCCTTCTCATTAATTTGATGTGATCTTTGATTCGTTTTGCAGTGTAAGAGATTGGTGTTTGAGTACGGTCCTATAATTCTTGTTAATGCTGAGCAGTTCTTGGAAACAAATGATATATGCACGGTGTTGCATGCTTGTGCTTCGCCTGCAGTTGGTGCAGAACAAGAAGCATTGCCAAGGACAGAGATATCCATCCATTATGCATCTTAAGGGAGTGATCTGAACCAGTTTGGTAACATTGTGCAGTAAAAATGTCACATTACACGCTACAATGTTCATATAATGACTATACAAAGATTCAATATTTGTAGTAAATTATATTTTTATCTGTTTCGATATTATTTCGTGACAGATTATCTTTTCATCTCAACTCAGTTGTATTGCCTAATATATATGAATAGCGGACGTGTTTATCATATTTGTATCAAGAAGTTTCAATCTTAATATTACGTCCATTTGCAACTAGTATTTGGGTGTTTTTGTTTGAGCTGTACAATATGTAGCTATGGAGTTGATTGAATTGATTTGTTTTGACCACCAAATCTTCTCCACTCCAGGCTAACTTTGAAGAAGCTTGAAAACCCTAGTCACAATGTTTGGTGAGGTGAATCGAATTTTACTAGAGAAGTTAAAAACACGTTTACTTATATTGTTGTGTAGAATTGAATACTACAAGCCAAACATGAACTATTAAAATTTCACTTTCACTAAATCTTTCGAAGATACCAACCACAAACATCTTTAGCACCTCTTCTTTAATTTCCATTTTAAGTTTCTTTCATATTTCCAAAGAAAGAGGGAAATGTAACTTCAGCTAAATTTGGTTTATCTTTACATAAAGAAGAGAAATTCCTCATCCTAAGGAAAGTGCAAATCTTAAGTTGGAGGATGTTTAGAACATATTTAGTATGCTAATCGAGACGAACAGTAAACATATAAGATAAAAATAGTTATGTTGAGGGCAAATGTGCTTTGTCATTTATATGTAATTATATAGTTGAGCGCAGGCATTCCACCAGTGTTGATGTTACGTAAATCTCCCTTGTATAGAAAAGGGAGATATAACACATCTAGTATTTTTCTAAATTCTCCTCCACAAGAGGCCATTTCATTCAAGTCCCGCCTACGCTATGTTATTCCCCCATTCTTAATCATATGACCAAAGATGTTGTACATCTGAGGTGGAGTAAAGACCACCAATATGGGGCCTAGATGTTGAAGAGTTTCCAGTGCTGTCTCTTGAGCCCTCTCCAGTCCACTCCTTTCTGCAAGCGAGAAATACAAGAAACTAAGCACAACTTGCTATTGAAAATAGTAACTAAAAGTAAAAGGAGCAGAGACAAATATAATCATAAGAGAAAGCAAGACGAAATATGTTGAAAATAGGGATGAAAGGAAGGACCAGAATGCAGCAACTCGATAAATGTTGAAACATTATTGCGCCTGATTCTTACACAATAAGACCAAAAGGTAGCCCACACCGATAAACTATTCATACCAAAAGAGTTGTATTATATCCATTGATAAGTTGTGAAGAGTTTAACCATAAATAATCTCTTATCCAGCCCATCAAGTAAGTAACTTCTGTGTTTCAAAGTAAATGTCACCTCTTCCAGTTTGGGGTATGTTTCAAAATGAACGATCGTCCTTTCAATATAAACAATTTTCACACCTTTCTTTCCCAGAACACCCCTTAGTACCATACACTAGAACTTGATCGTGTTTCCCTTGAGAAACTATCTGGATGATACTCATTTTCCCCCATCTTGTTCTTTCCCTCTCATCTCTCTCAGCTTTTCATCTCTTTTGAAGCCCCAGCAGGAACTCCAATGAAAGTAACAAGCAATATCGTCATAATTCGTCTTTCATGTATCATTTTTTTTTCCCTATTCTTGGCTTGCTTTACTTTATCTTACATGTGATTAGTTATATTGTATTTTAGTCACCTAACTCGTACAGAAAAGGCCAAAGTTATCATAGAAATGTATTGTTAACAAAAAAATTTCAATTACTTGCTCAGTTGAGCAAGTTTGCATGCAATCTGTGCAATTTCTTGAAGGATACTTGGCTATGAAAAAGGTAAACAAAACATAATACTATAAGAC
Organism: Forsythia suspensa; assembly: GCA_023638005.1. NCBI lineage: Eukaryota > Viridiplantae > Streptophyta > Magnoliopsida > Lamiales > Oleaceae > Forsythia > Forsythia suspensa. The sequence continues at coordinate 37,358,711 of CM042666.1, forward strand.
ATGAATAAAAATAACTACAAGCTAGAGCCTAGAAAAATAAACAAAAACATAAATAGACTGAGCAACAGATTAAATTTTTCTAGGACACATGAGATCTTATAGGTAATAAGCCAAATTCCAAGACGGCATTGTGTGTGTGTGTGTGTGTGTGTGTGTGTGTGTGTGTGTGTGTGAGAGAGAGAGAGAGAGAGAGAGCCAAGTTCTAAAATGGCATTTGTCAACAAGGTAAGTGTGAATGATTATTGTTATCGAGAGCGACTGTGAGAAGATAAGGTATCATCCGAATTTCTACCTCTCTTTGCAAAAGGTGGCTGTCATGTATTCTTAATAACACACTACATAGGAAAAACTTCCACACTTTCCAAATACCAAATAAATCAACAAAGAAGAATAAGGAAGATGTGGAAAGGGAAAAATTTCGGTGACCTAAGGGTAATCGTCTAGGCAATTCCATAGTTTTTTGGAAGTAAAACAGCATTTGATGCTTAGCTATTATGCGAAAGATGCTTGTCAAACACTTGCAAGAATGGCATAGAAATGTTTTATGCGGTGTCAATTTCAAAGAAAATAGAAGCACGGTTAATTTTAAAAAATAAATAAATAACATATAACATTTGCAAGAGGTGAAAATTTGAGTGTCCCAAGGGTAATTGTCTTGGCAATTCCATAGTTCTTGGAATACTAAATGTCATCTGACGCACAGCTATTATGTGAAAGATGTTTGTCAAAGACTTGCAAGAATGGCAGGGAGTTGTCCTGTGATGTCTCAAATTTGAGCAAAATAAAAGCTGAACTCAAAATTGTAGGGAAATAAGAACAACACATGACAGAACAATCCATTCGCTTTATCCTTGTTTCTCTTCCATGTTGCAAAGAACTTGTAAGCAACTGTTGTGGATAACATGCAGTTCAAAATTTTCAGAAGAGAAAGAAGAAAAGCAAATAATCACACCATTTCCTCTTCCTGTCCATATCTGTAAATTATCCAGATATAAAATTTCTTTTAGATAGAAAATTAATTCTCCAAAAAAGGAAAGATTCATATTTGTGCACGCCGCCTGCTACTGGGGGTACCTCCTACTTATTTATTAAAAGAAGCAAGACGCACAGAGGATTAAGGTTATGCATTAGTCAACAAGTTAAAGGAGCTAAAGTAGAATTTGACAGAACATGGATATGATAAGAAGTCAGCATTATACCAACCTCTAAGGGAAAACTATATGTTCCAACTCAAATATTTGCAGACACGCTTTTAAAGCACTATCAGATATCCAAACCAACAACAAACAGGCAATGAGGCAACCACGATACAACACAAATCCATGTATATGTACAAGAAACAACAGAATATATGCTTTCAATGTGAATATTTTGACAAAAACTATGCGTAGGTAAAGGCGTCCTGCTTGGCCTAACAATAAAAGCTAAGAAACAGAAGTTCTAAATAGAGGAGATTTTCAGGGTTGAAGAGCTTACTTGGCCCAAAAATTAGCTGTAGACAAGTCAAATTGTTGGTTAGCAGCACAATCACCAGATCTCCCATAAACTATACCATTATGATCGGCTTTCTCCCTAGGATTCAACAAAATTTGGTTCTCACTACCTGAAGTTGGGCCAAATATAGTTTCTGGCAACCATGGACCATCAACAATGCTAGGCACAGAACTATCCAATGTCCCAGCATTCTGAAAATTGCCATGAAAAACATTTTGAGAAGAAAGAGTGCCAGCATGGATTTGCTCATCATTCTTAAACAGTGAAGCCATTGTCTTCTGAGGTACTGGACGCATAATATCTTCCTTTGGTCTACTCAGTTCTGGAGGCAAAAGCCAGCTGACAGGTCCACCACCTAGAGCAGCCTGACCTAGAGGAGAACTATTCCACATCTGCCATGTTCCACTGTCATTCGCATTGTTGGAATTATCCTGAGCTTTAGGAGTTCGGGGGGAAAAGAATGAACTACCATGCCTTTCCTCTGAAAATCGTGATCGTGACAATGGGGACTGAATTGGCGATGGCTTGGTGACTTCGGAAGGTGCAGGTGTAGTCTTCACAGCACATGGTGCTTCCAATACTGTATCTGTTACAAAGCCGAGGTCCAACTCGAAGTTATCAAGTGATTCAGAAACTGGCCCAAGCAAGGATACAGGGTCAGGAACATAACAAGGGTCTTCAAAAATCTCTGACTCCTCTGGTAATAGTTGATCTGGTTCTCCAATCCTAGGAAAAATAGATTCAGACAACATCGGAAGACGTCTACTGCTATTTGTTGATCCAAAAGGAAGAGACGGTAAAGCATATGGTGGCAGTGGTCCAAAGTTATTCGGTCCATCAAATAGTTGTGGTGGGCTCCGAACATCTGTTGGGGACTTCACACTAGGCCTACCAATGACATTCGAGTTAGAGGGTGCAGAAACAGCAGATGAACGAGCGAATAATTGTTGCCATGATTTTTTAGGGGCAGGACATGGTTGAGGTTCAGTGACCACCTGCATGAAAAACAACAGCATAAACATGTGCCCGGCATACAAACAAACCCTCACAAAGGCCATGTGACTAGAGACTACAATAAGCTGCTCACAGATCTATGAGATGAGCATTGAAGTTCAGAACAGGGTTGACTAAATCAATATTTTATGTTGGGCAAATAAGATTGAGACACATGCCAAGATATAAATCATCTGAAAGGATATCTCATTGGCCGCCACTAGAAAAAGTAACATTAAGTGCATTACCAATGTCAGGTCACAATATCCATAATGGCCAAGTACAGAAAACTGGCTTCCTTACTCAACTTCAGTTAACTAATAAACACAATTAACAGCCAACCCATTCCAAAATAAAGATAGGCAAACGAAGATCAATTAAAGACAAGAGATTACGTACAGGACGATAGACATTCTTATCATCTCCATTTACATTTGATCTCCCTGATATCCATTCAGGCTGCAATACATCTTTCCTATATGCAGAACCTTGAACATGATCTACAGATGCATTAGGTCTGTGTTCGCTTGAAACGGAAGAAATATTAGCACTTTTTCCCAAAAAACCACTTCCAGTAAATGCTTTAGAAGAAGATAAAAAGGTGCCCTTCATACGATCCAGGTATCTTGTTCCAGAAGTTCCTCGGTTATGACTGCTCATGGTAGTCCCTTTAAATCCATTAACCACTTCTGCACTATGAGATTTCACATTTTCAGATACAGTTCTGTGTTGTTCACATTTGTCACCATCTATTTTCTTGTTTCGTGCGCTTTCCTTGCCCACTCTCTTTTCTGATTCCTCTGCATCAGAGTTGCTTTTGCTTGATCCCCTATCTTTTTCTTTCCTTCTTTCTTGATGTTTCTTTTCAGCTTCTTTTTTCCTATTTCTATCCTGATCAGGATGGGACTCTTTTCCACATTCTTTTTTGTCCACTGCCTTCTCATCCCGCAATCTCCTACGTTCTTCAACCAACCTTGCAACCTCTTCTCTCTGCTTTCTTTCCTCCTCCTCCAGTAGCTCCTTCTCTAATCTAGCCTGCCTCTTCTCCTCAGCTTTTCTGCGAGCTTTCTCTCCTCTACTCTCATGAAAATTCCCTCCATTCTCACCTTGCTTATCCAATATCCCTATTTGCTCTGCATCAGTTGAAGTATCATCTCCGGATGAACTAACCCTAAAAATCTTCTTCCAAAGCCACACGGTACTAAAAATAAAAGCTGTAAATACCTTCCAAGTAAAAATAACGATGTGGGAATAAGACTTCTCTGCCAAACAATGATTGTCCCCACCAACATACCCACCTCCATTCTTCTTCCAATAACTTGACTTCCCCGCAAAAGGTCCCCCAACCCAATTCCCGTTCTCCAACCAGTCCTGCCCACATATCCACCCATTATCAGACCAAACCTTCCCGTTGAACATCATCCCACCTTTCCCCACTAAATACTTCAAAATCCCTGAACTCCCCAAATCCAGAGACGCGGGCAAGTCGAGAACCGGACGCTTTGAAATATGCCCGCAATATGAGCACGTAAACTTGCCCCCACCGGGGTTCTGATCCCGATATGGAGTCAAACAGTTCCTACACCTCCGGGTAGCAGTCTTCCTCAACTTTTGAATTTCAATAGCCTCAAACCTCTTCCTCTCCCTAAGCCTAGCATTCCTCCTGACCCGCCAGGCCGACAACTGAGGCATCAAAATCTCGTACCAAAAAAGGGTTACTAACAGCACGAACACGCATGCCAGCCTTGGCGATGTGATTTCAAAACGGAAAGCAGGGGGCAAGAGCTGGGATAGAGCCCAAAGCCCAATCAGTGGAATCACTAACCATGGCAACATGGTAGCAACCCTCCTTGACCACTTCTGAATCACACACAGTATACACATTATTCTCCTTATCGTGTACCTCTCTCTCCCAGTCTTGAATGGGATAAATACTTAATCAATTAAACCAGTAGAAAAATAATCGAAAGAAGTTCTTGAATCCCAAAAACATGTATGTATAATTGCTGCCAAAAAGGAGAAGATTTCAAAAAATCGTATCCTCCAATACGTCCTTTTTCTCGATTCTTCCAATGCAATACCAATTCTTGCGTTTCCTCCAAACCCTAGAGGACGATTCGTTAGAAATCACCTATTTAAAAAAAATGATTAAATCAACAATCATTTTCATATACCAAACATATCTGAATAGTGCTATTTAGAAGCTCCAAAACCTAAGGAGTACCAAAGGAATAATATCAATCAAAGAAAACTAAAAACGTTAAAGGAAAACAGATATTGAACTACGTACGAATATTCCGGGTATCTAGAAACATCGGCCATGGACGGCGGTGGGTTAACTTCACCGGAGATGATTGTATTGTTTTGATTAGAAATAAAATAATCAGACAACAAAATAGAGATAAGAGAGAGAACCATCAAAGGAACAAACAAATAGACATATAGTTATAGTTCGCTCCTTCAGCTGCTGCATAAATATACATGGGTCGGACCGGATTGGAGATATGTGATTGGACCGGTTCGGGGGTACAGAATGTGCGTGAGCGGGTGTATTAGCATATATGTATATGCTTATAAGTATTTATAAATTAAAAGAATGTCCATTTAGAGAACTGCTTTATATTCCTCATTTTTTCTCTCTCTACATAAAACTTTTTAGAAGATGTCTAAATTGGAGATCTTTCTTAGCATATATAGAATAAGTATTTAAAATTAGTATATTTATTACGAGGATTGAGGAGTTGAGAATAATGAGGGAGAGTGTGAGTTTTGTTTTAGGAGAGTTTGATTTTGATGAATATGGAGAAGAATATGGAGAAATAGAAAAATTGAGAAAGGAATGTGGATGTTGGTTTTAGAGAATGAAGACGTAGTGACGGACAAAGAAGTATTTTTTTTTGTACTTGTAGCGAAGTAAACCTCTCTACAGTCAGTGATTAGTTAAATATTATTTTTATCTAAACATCTCGTAGAATTTACAATTTTTATCAATTTTTTATCTCTATAAAATTCACTACTTATAATCTACAAAAAAAATTATCAAACAAGCACTTATAGTCAATATTTAACTTCTGTCGTTTGTCATTTATGGTATAAAGTTAGTACTTGTTTGTGAAAACTTAAATTATAATTTATATTTGTATGGAGTAAAACTCTCCTACGATCGATGATGAGTTAAATATTATTTTTATCTAAACATTTCGTAGAATTTACAATTTTTATCAATTTTTTATCTCTATAAAATCCACTACTTATAATCTACAAAAAAAAATTATCAAACAAGCACTTATAGTCAATATTTAACTTCTGTCGTTTGTCATTTGTGGTATAAAGTTAGTACTTGTTTGTCAAAACTTAAATTATAATTTATACTTGTCAAATTAATCAAACATATATTAGATTTATTTATTTATTATCCATATATTTCATAAGATTCACAATTTACAAATACTTAAAAAATAATTTCATTACTATCAATCATGCACTTAGAAGCTAACATAACATGCTTCGATTTGATTTTGATAAAGACTCGAATTGTCTCGATCGAATTCCATGCGTGTGAGTTTCTACTTTTTATATTATATAATTGAATTTTGGTGTAGTGATAGAATCGAATCGAATCAGAATTAATCAATTCTAATTTAATTTTTCAAAACAATTAATTTTTTATTGAAATTAAAGTTCTTAATTCAATTGATTTGAATGATTCAAACAATAAGCATGCCTAGCTCTATCCAATTGAAATTTAATATTTAAATGAAAAAATCTATCACTAAATTTAGATGGTTTATTTTGTTACAACGTGTCATGCGCATAATACGATTAACTTGTCATTATTAGGTAATTGAGTGCATTTAGGTGCGTTAACATAAGATTTGATAAGAAATACGGAAATCAATTTATATATAGTAAGGGGACACGTGTTTTTTTAATGTAATATTTTTTGTAATAAATGTTTGCACGATAGCTCATATCCATTACTACTATTTTTTTTTTTTTTTTTTTAAATGTCCAGTCCCGGTTTCATTACTACTTTTATAATTGTTGCTTATATTGAGTGAGTATATTTTTTAGATTTTAAACTTTTATTAGTAGAATTTTTCAAGAAAAATAGTTACTAAAAATTTGTTAATTGTTTAGTTATCAATAAAAAAAAAAGTAAATTATAGTTACAGTCCTTATTTTTTCAAGATTGTAACAATATTATTCACATTTATTGTCCTCATCTTTTTATAAATTCGCACATATGGTCATCAAATAGTGTTTTTTATGATTTTGCCCCAATTTTAAATAAATAAAAATAACATAATAAAAAAATTGTAGTTGGAGTTTCTAATCTTTTGAAAAGTGTAAATAAATTTTGAACTTTTTTTTAAAATTCTTCACTTAAAATAATTAAAAACGCCCCAATATATTTCTATAGCAAACTAGGTACTCCATATAAATATTTAAGAATACAAGTCCAAAAAGAAAACCTAAATAAAACTGAAAATAGTTCTCCTTATCTGCACCATCATTATTCACATTACATGCAGGTACATGTGAGAGAATAATATACATATATAGAGAGAGAGAAATTTGAACTAGTTTTTTATTGTACTACAAACTGGACACCACACAATCTTATAGAGTGGGGGACGGGGTGGGCGTGGGGGTGTGGGTGTACAGTGTATGTATAGTATGAGTAAAATTAACAAGTGGTCACCAAACTTTAAACAGGTTTCTATTTAGCCATCAAACTTTAAAAAGTATTTCGACGCTCATTTAATTTTCAACTAAGTTTCTCATTCATCTCCCGTTATTTATTCGCTTGTAATACCTAACGAAATATCAAACGTGGCAAACAAGTTAAAATGTTGAAGATAATATGTGCGAATAAAATTTAATGAAGATTTGTTACAAATTTAAAACGATGGGGACTGTAAATGTAATTTACACTAAAAAATATATTGTGAACATTAAATTCATTTCCTAATTGCATATATATATATATATATATATATAATTGATTTTGTTTTATGATTATTACACACTTATTTTACTATAATTTAATTATTTATTGTATATCTCATTTTCTTCGTAAATATAACTTTTCTTATTTTTATAAAATCTATTAAAGAATAATATTTTAATTAAACTAGCAAACAATAATTATAGTTTATACATGAATGATTTCTTAAGCACTAAACAAGCATCTCCAATACACTTCGTCTATTATTTTTTAGACGTACTACCTAAGTACAGATAGATGGAATTTAAAAAAAAAAAACCACTCTCTAATGCATGTTAACAAAGTGTAACGACCACGGACTTTCCTCTGGGCCTTTTCGCCCAAAGGCTATTCCGTCTTGTGCCGTTAACTTACGTCTTGTCCCATCGGAGGTTGGGCTCCAAACTGGATTTCTTTCGCGTCTCTAGCGATTCGAACCCTTGACCTCCTCCCATAAGGGGACGCGAAAAAATCCAGTTTGGAGTCCAACCTCCAGATGGACAAGATGCGTAAATCTAACGGCAAGACGGAATAGCCCCCCAGGCGAAAAGCACAGAGGGAAAATCCGTGGTCGTTACACACACAAAACTCTCTGTCTATCTAATGTGGCACAAAAAAAAAAAAAAAAGCTCCACCTAGAAATTCATCTAAATTTAAATGGAGTTACTCAACAAATCTAAATACAACTCAGCATTTTATTGAAAAAAAATTCAGTTGAGGGAAAATAAAAATTGAAAACCTACCAATTTTTTTAAAAAAATTAATGCCACATAAGCGGTAATATTTGTTTTAGATGGAATCTATTGAAAATAAATTTATAATTTGACTGTCTATTCAATAGACGTAGTGCCACATGGATTGAAAATCCGTCTATTTTACCTGTCACGTAGACCACTGGCGGATTTAGCTGCCCCCACTCTAATATCAAAATTTTTGTTTTGGTTTGAAAAGAAATTAATTTTTATAATTTTACCCCCACAACAAGATATAAATATTTAAATTTAGATATACGCAAAGAAAGTTCTCTATCCTAGTGGCAAAACTTATTATTTGTGTTTGGGTAAATTTGTGTTCAAATCTTATTGCCATGTTATTTTTTCTTTTTATATACTTTTGAAAAATTTGTGCAATTAATTCATAATTTTAAAAATAACTTTTAAATCTCTAACTTTCAATTCCATTTGCTTGAAAAATTTGTGCAATTAATTCCTAATTTTAAAAATAACTTTTAAATCTCTAACTTTTAGTTCCATTTGCAAACTTTGTCTTTTTACATAATTTTATAAACTTGAGTGTTAATTTTCTCATGTTTTAGAATGATAAAATTGACAAAATATTATGCTTAACACCGAATGTAATGACATCCTAAGGTGCTGCTAAATGGATGAATGTTATCAACGTCCATGAATGATAAATCATTGATCGAACCGGCTGCTATTCTTCTTGTTGCAAAATACAGGATTTTTAATCTACATCATATTTTTTGAATTGAAACAAATTAATCTTTTAGACCTTCAACGTTTATTTGATTTTCAATTTCGAAATCTGAAAAATAAAATAAAATACCCTTCCTTTTTTACATACAAATCTAGTGAAAATTTTAAATTTTTGTATGAATAAAATAAGTGGTTTTATTGTTTTCTTCATGACACTATATCTACAAAATACTATTTCGTTGCTTAGTACTGCTATAGACGCTATAAGCTAGTGCAGTACCGTTGGCCAGTACTACAGTACTGCTAACCGTCATATTGCCCCCACAAGATAAAATTTTTGGCTCTGTCCCTGACGTAGACTACAATAGACGGAGCATCTTCAATGCACTACGTCTATTACTTTTAGATGTGCCACATAAGTACAGACATACAGAGTTATAAAAAAATCATATCCAATGCATTCTGACAAGGACTTCTGTCTAACTGATGTGACACACAAAAAATAGACTCAGTTTATAAGTTAGTCTATATTTAGACAGACTTCTAGACGGAGTAACTCAACAAATTTAAATCCAACCCAGTATTTTAATTATAAAAAAATCAGAATAAAGAAATAAAAATTGAAAACACATCAATTTAAAAATAATAATAATGGCACATAAGGTGTAATATTAGTTTTAGACAGAACTTATTGGAGATAAATTTATAATTTGATGTTATATTCAATAGACGTAGTGCTATATTGAGTGAAAGTCTATCTATTTTACATGTCACGTAGACTACAATAGACGTGCCAAATAAGTACAGATAGGCGAAATTATGTATGTTGACGAGTATTCCGTCTAGTTGACGTGGTACACTAAAAAATAGACTTCGTCTAAATTTAGACGGACTTCTAGACAGAGTGACTCAGCAAATGTAAATCCAACTCAATATTTTATTGAAAATCCGTCAATTTAAAAATAATAATAATATTATACAAACGATAATATTAGTTTTAGACGAAACTCATTTGAGATGAATTTTTAATTTAATCGTTTATTTAATAGACGTATATTTTACATGTCACGTACACTTCAATAGACGGAGTGCATTGGAAATGATCTTAGCTTGTGTTAAGTACCAATGACATGGCATGTTCATCTTTTTTGTGTGTGTGTGTGTGTGTGTGTGTGTGTGTGTGTATTATTATTATTATTATTATTATTATGAGGGATCTATCATTATCTTACAATTAACTATGTCATGTCACCGATACTTAGAAGATCATTTTTATAATACATATCATATTATTTAAATTTTATTTATTTAAACTATGTCATTATGTGTAATTTCTATAATATATAAAACATGTGAAATTTTTGTTTCATACTTAAAAATTTAATAATTTGGGTATATTTCATATTTTACTAAATTAATAAAAATAATATAGACAATTTAAAACTTTCATTAAATATAAATTTTAACTTTCTGTAAAAGTATTTTTAAGAGAAGTCCAATTTTTGAGTTTTTTTTAAAAATAGATTTAAAAAATATATTGTGTTTAAACAAATATTCATTATTTTAACTAAAAGAGTTTCTGTTCTTCGAAAAGTGCTTTTGAGCTCTAAAAAAACCCTTCCAAAAACACACTAAAGTACTCAAGTCGATTATTGATTATTAGTATGATTAGATTGCAATATATGATAGTGGAAATTTAATTATTGCGGCCGATACCAAATTATATATTTCATATAATTTAGTAGTGCAAATTGAATATATTGTGACTCGAGACCGAATTATGATATGCAATGGAAGTCCGACTCATAAAAGGCTGGCAAAAAAACAAATCCTTTAAAACAAACGTGTTACACGGATGGGAATATAATCTAGAGTTTCTTTCTTTATTTCATTCTTTTTTTTTTTTCTCTCTATTAATGATAGTACAGTTTTCAAGATTAGTAACTCTTTAATAAATAGAATAGATTCAAGATAATTATAACTTGTTTATTTTAAAGATCATCAAACAATTTCGTGTTCAAGTTTTCCAAACCAACTCAACTTCCTTTTCTCAGTCCTTTCCCAATTTGATCATAATAATTAGGTAAACTTTCCAGACATAGATTGTTAGTCTTTTTAATACAGAGCAATGGTTAAGTTGACTCTTCTTCCAGCACAACATAATTTATAACGAATTTTGACTTATTGGTATATTGTGTTATTCAATCAATTTTGATTATTGCATGTATGTTAATGGATAGGTCTTCCCGGTTCAATTACTATTTATCGTGTTGCAACTAATTTTTTTTTTTTATTTAGAGAAGAATATAGAGTTATGAGAAAGAGTCTTACGAGATAGCTCACTTCTCAGCCCGATCACTAGAGCTTATATGTGAAACGTCAATTTTAAGCCGACAAAATAGTGTTTAATTGCAATTGGTTTAAATCTCGGCTAGCAACTTTTGATCATCTCTAATGCAACTATGAATTGTTTAGAAAATTATATCACATAAATAAGGTTGACAATTTTTAAAAATAATTCATCTCTAATGCAAGCTAGTAGGAACTCCGTCAAATTGATGTAGTAGAAGAAAAAATAGGTATCGTTTAGAACTCTATTTAAATTCAAAAACCTATTCACATGCTAACTCAGTAAAATTTAAAATTCATATCCATCTTTGAATGTGATTTTGTTTTTACTTTAAGAAACACCTAAAAAGTAATCCATCGAATAGAGTTAATATTATTGGTTTGTTGTTTTATTCAATTAAGTGAACTTAATATTATTTATAGAAAAAATTATATCATCCACCTATATTTTAAAAAAATTTAAATTATACTATATCAAATTTTATTTTTGTAATAATACTATTAATAAACTAATTATACTAAATAATAATAAAAAAATGGTTAATTACACTAATTGTCCCTATTTTTTCATGTTTGTAACATATCATCATCATTCAATGTTTTTAGTAGATATCATCCTCATTCTACTATTTATTCATACAAATGGTTCCCAACTAATTTTTTTGACAATTTTTTCCCTGACTTTAAATAAATTAAAATGATAAAAAAAATTTAATGAAAAAAATTACAATTAGAACCCTAACCTTCTCAAAAGTATAATAAATTATACACTTTTTATTTTCTATTATTCGAGTAATTTAAGAAGAAGAAAAAAACCAAACACACTTCATCACCCCTAACCCTACCTGGAGGTACCATCTCTCTGAGGATCTTTAGCGGCAGCAATAGTAGCGATCTCATCTTCATTCAAGCACCTTCCCAAAGGAAAACATCCATTATGTGCATTTTGGATTCAGCATCTTTGCTATCCGACCTCCCAAATGCATCAACATCTGTGGGTGTTGTAACTCTAACCCAAACTTTTGTTTTTTGCTCACATAGGCCATTGCCCACATTAAGTGGAAGCCCAGCCTGATAGCCATCATAACCACCATCAATGAAGCAAGTGGCCTTACCTAAATCATCATCAATGGTCCTTATGACAATATGCCACCGCAAGTCGAAGTTACTTTTTGTTGGGAATAGAGATTAATTCTTTTATTGTCCATAAAATTCTTGTTCAAAAAAATATAACGAAATATAAAAGATAGAAAAATATAAAAAACTTTCATATAAAAAATATTTACAATCATATGATTTCATCCAAAATCTTATATCTCAAAAAAATAATATCAATAATATTTTTACTCTTTGTACAACCAACAAAGAAAACAAGAAAAACAACTAGGATGCTGGGCTTACAATTTTTCTCTCAAAAATCCTCAAGCCACCTCTACAAAAGAGAATAAACTACGTCAATTTATAGTTAACGTATGACATAGATGTCTTCCAAGTTTCAACTACTAAGGTTTCCAAGATTTGAAACTTGTCTAATTTTAGCCACTAAATATAATATAATATTATATCATATCATATCATGTCATATCTTTTCTTTTTCAACAATTGGTATATCTTTTGATTTTAGCAAATTTTGAGAAAATATTCCAACAATCTCCACCTTAACGAAAAATGAGTCAAAACTCAATCATCACTTCTGCAGCTCTTCATCTCGACACTTAAAAAAAATGGTAAACTTTGACAATCTCAATTCTCAAAAAAAAAAAAGGAATTAACACACTCCACCATATAAGTATAATCACTTAGAATTAATGAATTCTAAGAATTTCATCGGATCATGTCGAATACATTTGTTAAAATATTATGGTGCAACTCTCTTGCTTGATTTACTTGGAAGTTCATCACCATCGACATCAATTCTACCACACACCTTGCATTAATGTCAAGCCAATGCATGTGTGCAAATATGTGGGCCCGCTAGTAATAACACATCATCTATCATGGCAACTAGTGCATGCCATGAAAATGTAAATATTTACTCAAGCGACATCATCGTCTCCCATAAAGAGAGGCATATTGCCCGTATCTGATGTCGAGCAGTTAGTTGAGTCTGTTCCACTTTTTGGTTAATTTTTCCTCACGTGACCAGGTTGTCCACAATTCTAACAAGATACTTTTTCTTTTCATGGAGTTATTCTTTTTCCATTTTTCAGCAACAAATAACGAGTTTTCATATGAAATATTACTTCCACCACTCAACATTCTTTCTTCTGAAATTAATTTATTTGTAACTTCTTCAAAACTCACAATTTCTTTCCCATACATCAAAATTGGTTTGATGTCAGATGAGTCTTAACGCTTTATCCTCGTCATCAAGTTTAACTCCAATAGCCTCCAATTCAGAAACGATCCCATTGAGAACACTCGGGTGGTTTGAAAATTTTGTACCTGCATTCATTTACAGAGAATGAAACTGTTCTTTCAAGTACAATCGATTTGAAAGACTCTTTGTTTGATACAATTGTTCAAGTTTTTCCAAAGTTTCTTTGTAGCAGATATTCCATGAATATTTGCAAGAACATTTTTTGCTAAACATAGACATATCGTACTTGCTGCTTTCAAATTCAAATATTCCCAAACCTCATGGCTCATACAAGATTTTTCAGTATCTTTGTCAGAAACAGGGGTTGGTTTCCCTTTCAAAACCTTGTGCAGTTGAATCAAAATATCATTGACTTGTACTTGTCACAAGTCAAAATTAATTCTTCCGTCAAATTTCTCCACGTCATATTTGATAGACATATCTTCTCTGTGCGCCAACACTTTGAACGGCCTGATGCTCTGATATTATTGTTGGGAATTGAGAACAATTTTTTATTGTCCACAAGATCCTTGTTCAGAGAAATATAACGAAACAAAAAAATATAAAAAGATAGAAAAAGATTTACGGTTTTTCAAAGCTTTCATTATATGAAAAATTATTTCAATCATATAGATTTCATCCACCAAAATTCTCAAGTATCTTAATAAAAATAATATCCTAAGATTTACCGCACCTACTAATTTCTACTTTTTGTACAACCCACAAAAAAAACAAGAAAAACAACTAGGATGCTAGACTTATATTTTTTCTCTCAAAAACCCTCAAGTCACCTCTACAAAAGAAAATAAACTACGCCAATTTATAGTTAACGTTATGACATAGATGTCTTTCAAGTTTCAATTACCAAGATGTCTAAGATTTAAAAATTTGTCCAATTTTAGCCACCAAATATAATTTAATATAATATTATATCACATCTTTTCCTTTTCAATATTTGATGCATTTTTTAATTTTGACAAGTTTTGAAAAAATATCCCAACACTTTTGAGTAAAACATAAAGCCATCTAAAAAAGACAAGGAAGAATTTAAATATAACTAAGAAAAACATAAGCAGTAAAATGCAGACACATTTGAAAGGAAACCATGTGGGGTGTGGACAAAGAAAAAGAGAAGAAACATCACTGCTCTTGCTGTCACTATGGGTTCTTCAAATCTCTCCGAGGACCTTCTCAAGGGTGGGTGGGTTTTTTTTTTTTTTTTTTTTTCTTAAATTATTTTGAATAATAGAAAATAAAAAGATTTAGGATTTATTTGTACTTTTGAAAAGGTTATGGTCTCAATTGCAATTTTTCTATTATTTTTTTCTTTTTTCTATCATTTTAATTTACTTAAGTCAGAGGAAAAATTATCAAAAAAGTCATTTGGGGACCATCTGTACGAATAAGAATGATATCTGCTAAAAAAATTAAATGTGGATGATATTGTTACAAATCTTGAAAAATTGAGACCATTAGTGTAATTAATCCTAAAAAATTATTATTTAAATATAATTAAAACATATCAACTCATAACGGGTTCAACCTATTATTAAGAGACAAAATCTTATTATTTCATAAATGGTGGAGTGATTAAAGATAATTACTAAATTATCTCTCTTCTAACACATAATCTACCATTTTCAAACTTCTTAGAGAAATCTCTACAATTTTACATTTAAATATCTTCTTACTGCAAAATTTTTCTTCATTGTCAATGGCTTCTACATGCAACATTAACAAATACAGATGTAAAAGTAAGAAAAAGACGAAATAATTTGGCCATGAAAAATAAAAAAAAATTAAAGATAATCACAACACAGACGTTGAAGAAGAAGTTTACCATGCCGGTTCTTGTAGGAGAAACAATAAATTCTTTTATTTATTTATTTATGTTATGCATGTTATCTTTTTCTTCAAGATTTGTTTTTTCATGTCGAAAAAGTAACAAATTTTTGTGCCTTTTTCAAAATAATTAGGGTTTATTTAGTGAGTGAAGTTTATTTCACATAAATCACGATAAATTTGAGTCATTTAGTACATGTTCAATATTTTTTTTGGTCATTAACAAAATAATCAAAATTTGGTTTTGTGGACATCTGAAAAACTTTCATGTTTTGTTCAACACTGTATTGTCATCATCTGCACGTTTTTATTAAACACTAGTTGCTAATTATTTTTTTGTAAACTCTGTTATCATTGAACGTGTCAGCAATAAGATAATGGTTGGTGCTTTACTGAATGTTAGTGTGATAAAATACGAGACATTTTGATATAATGGATGTGTATAGATCAAACCAATTCATTATTTTTTCAAGTCTTAAACAACGTATATTACCATGCTTGTTAATTTATTGTATTACAATTTACATATTGTTATCAAATATCGATACTTTACACAATGTTATTATTCCTTGCTACTATTTTTCACTAATGCGTATTATGTAATGTTATTGTGACTATAAAGTATTATTTTGCCAAATCACATACAATAGATGATTTAATTATAATAACATTTTTAAATACGATGTGAAATTTGTAAATTATGTATACTACTATTTGAAATTTATCGTTTGATTGAAATGAAACTGTTTAAATTTATTTAAACATTGTTTATTTAATTTGAGTTTAGTAGGAATCCTTATAATATTTTCATAAGCTAATCAAGTGCATTCCATATCTTATTTTTGTAGAAATGTGTATTTTATACATCCAAAGAGTGCTATTTCGATGATGTAGACACTTCATTTTTTGAATTATAAATTTGATATGATATTATGGGATAAAATATTTTAATTGAAACTGATTAAATGATATTTTGAATAGTAACAATGCATAATTTAAAAATTCTTTAATAACCCAGTATAATTCATATAATATTATTCATATATGATGATGATAGAAATAATGACAGTTGATATATGTTGTCTGCCAATAGTAGCACGTTTTGACACGCCCGCTTCATTGACTCGCCCACCTCGTTGGTATCATAAGTTCGTTTCTAACATATAGATAACAATGATCTAACTGCCATTAGGCCACCAGACAGGTGACCCATAAAATGATAGTTACCATCGATAATTGAGAAGATGAAACACCAACAATTGAGAAGAGTAAACATCCACCATTAACTCCTAATAATGAGGGAGGTGAAGGGACACCCGTCATCAAATGAGGTAGGTGAAAGGACATCCGTCATCAAATGAGGTCAACCTCCCATGTAAAAACATAACACATAACTTCTTATATACTCCATATTACTATTTTACACATATGTTTCAATCATATACTAACTATTACACTGAAGTGGACAAGGGAGAAAAAAGTCCCGTCATCTTTTGTAGGTCTCCACCAATATCATAGCCATGCTCAAAGGAGGAGAAACATATTTATCATCATTTGGCACCAAGGAAGGATTTGGCTAGCTTGTGAAGTCCTGGTGCACCTATTGTACCTGACCTACGACAAAAACATTCGCAACTACTGCATCATGACAATAAACAAGGCGAGCCATGCCAAAGCCAAGGCAAGCCAAAAAAAAAAGAGGCTAGTCGAGCCACTAGAAGAGGCGAGTCGAGCCACCAGCTGAGGCGAGCCAACAAAAAAAAAAGAATAGGCGAGCCGAGCCACCAAGCTAAGGCTAGCTAAACCACCAGAAGAGGCGAGCCGACCTTATTTAAAAAAAAAAAAAACAAGGCTAGTCGATAAGTCCTGTCCAAAAGACAAGGCGATGAGCCTATGTTTAAAAATCAAGGCGATGAGCCTATGTTTAAAAATCAAGGCGGTAGCCTCTATTGAAAAACAAGGCGATGAGCCTATGCTTAAAAATCAAGGTAGTAGTCTCTATTAAAAAACAAGGCGATGAGCCTATGTTTAAAAATCAAGGCGATAATATCTATTTAAAAATTAAGGCGATGAGCCTCGATATGAAAAACAAGGCGATGAGCCTATGTTTAAAAATCAAGGTGGTAGCTTCTATTGAAAAAAACGAAGCCTATGATGAGCCCTCTATATGTTTAAAAAATCAAGGCGATGAGCCTCTATTTAAAAATCAAGGCAACGAACCTTTGTCGAAAAAAAAGGTGATGAGCCTCTGTTTAAAAATCAAGGCGATGAGTCTCTGTCCGAAAAACAAGGCAATGAGCCTCTGTTTAAAAATCAAGGCGGCAAGCCTCTGTCTAAAAATTTTAGAGAGAAGCAAGTGTGATAGATTATTTTTACTTTCCATTCATGACAGTTTATGAAAAGTATAGGGATTTATGATGATAGAAATAATGATAGCTGTTATATGTTGTTTGTCAATAGTGACATGTCTTGGCACGCCCGCCTCACTGACTCGTTCGCCTCGTTGGTATCATAAGCTTGTCTCTGACAGATAAATAACAATGACTCAACTGCCATTAGGCCAGCCAGACATGCGATCCATAAAATAATAGTTACTATCGGCAATTGAAAAGATGAAACACCAGCAATTGAGAATATTAAACATCATTCATTAACTCTTAATAATGAGTGAGATGAATGGACACCCGTCGATGGAGGTGAAGGGACACCCGTCATCAAATGAGGGAGAAGAAGGGACACCCGTCATCAATAACCCATCCCTATAAATAAAGGCCAACCCCCTGAGTAAAAACAGAACACACAACTCTTATACACTTCATATTGTTATTCTCACATATATTTTAATCATATACTTGATTATCACACCGGAGTGGACACGGAGAAAAAAGCCTGGTCATCTTTTTTAGGTCTCCACCACTGTCACAGCCGTGCTCGAAGGAGGAGAAAAATATTTATCATCATTTGATATTCTTATAGTTTTTTATTTTTATCTAGTAAATCTCAATTTCTATACATAATATAGTGTATTTGTATAATTATCCTCTTAATATATCCTCAAAGATTTGAGGTGCTATTTATGATAAAAATTGATTAAAATCATCGATGAATTTATTATTTTCAAGAGCAATATATTAAATCTTATTTTAAAGAAACAAAAAACTTCAAATCTATATCCTTTACGCTAATTGATATTGTATTTTAAAAACTTACAAGCCACCGTACAAGTATGCATATCCTTTTCATATAGTGTGACATGCAACTATACATCGTACGATGTAATATTTTACGTTAATTGTTAGAGAATCCTTATAATCTTGTCTACTGGAGCGGAGCTAGGATTTCGGTTCAGTGCGGGCGAGATTTATGACTTATTCGGTATAATTTTTTTCTTTCAAAAATAGATTTTTTTTTGTTACTTTATTGACTTTTCAAATTTTATTGTAGTGTAAAAAGTTTGAAAAGTCAAAAATAATAAAAAAAATAATTTTTTTTTTAAAAAAAATTACCGAACAAGCTCTTAAATGTAAAAATAAAATGTTAGCATAATTTTAACATGTTAAAGATAGAAGTTCTAGTCGTGCACTTGATTCGCCTCGCCACTTGCACATGAGGAATCTTAAAATAAATCCAAATTCATGGTAAATATAAAAAATTGAGAGCAAAAACTCTAAAAATACTTTCTGTATTATTCAATTTTGATCTACTTTAAAGAAAAATAATAAATCCTTACTTGGAGATTTAGTAATACAATTACCTTACTTTTTAATTTTACAAAATTTAGAGACCATAATTGAAATTTTGAAATATTCTTTTTATATTTCTTTCACCTTCATTAACTTACATATATATACACATACACACATATACTTACACGCCGAGAAGTAAACACACTCACACCCACACCCACACACACTCAGTGCAGGTAAAAATTTTCCTCTTCCAAACATTTCTCAAAATTTAGTGCGGCGGCGGCTTCATGTGGCTCCGTCCATGCTTGTCTAGGTTACATTGGCCATCCATAAAGATTCGATTATTTATAGAAAATGATTGGTTGTAAAATTGACGTGAAATTTTGGTCATTAATATTTTGGTGCGGGATCTACTATATATGATATAGATATATTCTTGCTACAAAAGGAAGTTCGATAATACCTCCTCTAAAAGTAAATAAATAAATAAGTATAATTTACTTACGAACCAACATTACATTTCCGCTTATTACGTATTTTGTTTGTCACTACGTTACTAATTTTTTCTATTTATTTGTTGTTTACTATTTAAAAATGTTTATATTTAAATGAAATTGTTGGATGATTTTTGTTGCTTTGTCGGCTTATTATTAGAATGGTGTGCCTTACTGACCTATTTTGTTGTCTTGTTAGTTATTATTAGATTATCGTGTCCTACTAGCTTATTGTTGAATTGTTGATAGTTGTTTTTTGTTGCTATTTTTAGAATTTATAACTAGAAGATCAAGATCAAGAAAAGAAAGACTTTGTTTTCATTTTTTAAGTAGACACATCAATCTAGTAAAAGTATACTTTCTGATAGATTGATTAATATTGATTTTTTTAAATTTTAGCACCTGCCAACTAATTTTTAGATTCGCCCTGGGTAAAACTTTTGTTGAGCCGGACTGATAAAATCTAGAGGCCACGAGGAGAAAGGAGAGAAAATTTTACATAAAAGGGAATGACGAGGAATTTAACAAAGAGGCCTGGTTTTTCAAAATTGTTTGTTTTGGAAAACTGGTTCGAGCATTACAGATGGATGGGGTTGACAATTATTGGGAGCATATCTATTCCCAGCCTGCTTGTTTATTTATTTATTTTTATTATTTTTAAATATAACTTAAATTTAAATACATAGAAAAAGTATAAAATATACGAGCCACGACACGTTCGGGGTAGCCATTTTGGCACCCCTACCAATTCTGGAAAAGGGTCAAGATCAAAAAGATAAAAACTAGGTGAAATCATGGTAAAAAAAGAAAGAAGAAAAAAGAAAAATGAAAACAAAACACAATATTTGAAGTGAATGAGCCATGCCTTGCCTTATTTTGACGGATTACAATTTTCTAATTTTTCATCTGGAACTTATGTTGAATCGGTCAGTTTTGTCTAATTTTGTGTTGATTGCCCATCCATTTTTTAATAGTCTAACTACTCTTTGATTTGGAGTGATTTATTGACGAGTTCAAATTATTTTTAGATGTTGGAAAGAGTTAAAAAATAACTTCTAAGTTAAACTAATTCGATATTAAATTGAATTGAGTGATCTTGGTGGCTATTGATGATTTTTATTTGAATAATGATATTCATAATCGTTTACTATCGATAGTCATCTTACGCGAAATTACTTAATTAGATGAATTATTTACTCCAATTGAGTAATGTATTTATAATCATTAATCATGAATAATTCATCTAATTGAATAATATCACGTCACGATGACTACCCTGGAATGATGATGTATGAATAAGATTACTCTTTTTATTTTATATTCTACCAATCTTGATTTTGATTTCAAAGTTATTAGTCTTGTTGGTATTATCATTATTTACTAGCAACATGAACTCTAACACAAGCCTTGTGCTCGAGGTTGTCTAAGAAATTGTAATCAAATAAATACGAGATTTATAAATGTCAATAATACAAAATGAATTTCATATAATCAAAATATCAAACTATCGTGCAACACAAAATCAAATCAAATTTCGGTGGGCCCAAAACCTCACCAATGTAAGGTCAACAAAGTAATTTTGGTCCATTTTGGGAGCCCAATTTCCCAATCCACAAGATCTTTATAAATTTTGGATTCTATTCAAGTCTTTCTGGTAAGCTTTTGAGATTTCGCTTTTCGTTTCTATATCCTTGCAATAATATATAAGAGCCTAAAATTTTTTACTGTTCATTTTTTCGTCCAACACGTCGTCGTTTTACAACACTCTTACCTACTTTATTCACCTACTTTCTACTTTTTAACTTTCCGCGTTTGTAAGTCATTGCTTCTATTGATTTAGCTGTGTTCTTATTTGTCCATAATTTCTATTGAAACTTCTAATTCGTAGTTCTTGTCAAGTTACGTAAGTGTATTTGTATTACAATGACAAATTTTGAAGCGAACTTCATTCTGCTTTCATGTTGTTCGTCCTTCTTTGGAGCTTGTAATTTAAAATACCCATTTCTTATTTCAGAAATAAAAAACCAAAAGAACCTCAAAATAATGTGCAATTAAACAAAATAATATGCAAAAACAAAAATAGTTTCACCTTTTAACTATATAAAAAAAAAATTTCCTTCGTGAACAGTAAAATACTGTTCATTGGTAATGAACATTTCATTGCCGAGCCAAAAAAAAAAATCTCGTTCATTGCCGAGTTACTCGACAATGAACTTCATCAGCATTCGTGTTTGAACTGAACAGCTGATCGGGGATAGAACTAGAAAGTAGATTATTTGACAAATGGCTATGAAAAATGAAAATGACTTCTTGTGAATAGTAAAAGCAATATATTGAAGGAGAAATTGAATTCTAAATGCTTTAATAACTCTGAGAGAGAATTCATACAAGTGTCTAGCATTAGATAGCATGTCCAAACCCGACGCAGCTTGGGTTTGGGCGAATGAGTGGTATCACTAAGCTTGTTATAACTCGAGATCCGACCATGAAAGCCGACTTAGATTACCAATTGAAGATGGAATGGAGCCATTGAAGCTATTGTTATTCAAAGACTTGTAGAATAAGAAAATCAAGATTTGTCTGAGAGCTAAGCTACTTGATTATGAAGCGTCGTAATTGTAGCTCACCAAGATTATGCAAATGGTAAAAGATTAAAAGGAATTGCGAAAAATTGAACTTTCATTTTCTTACGAGTTTGATATTCTTGTAGGAATTTTCTGTTGAAATCTATAAGTGGATTTGGTACTAGCCGGGTACCATATGTTGCAAATGATGTGCAAGTGCGCTTCGGCAACCATGTATCTCGGCAACCACGGATGTTGCCGAGTTTCTCGGCAACCAAAAGTCGCTCGGCAACCAAGATTGGTTGCCGAGATACTCGCAACCAGCTTGGTCTTGGTTGCCGAGCAATTTCGCAACGTCGTTAACATTGTTGTTTTTTAAGAGTTAATTGCTGGGATTTAGTAATGCACATAGTATATAACAAATAACCTAAAAATTGAAAGAAAGTTGGGATGTTTATTGTTAAAAAAAAGTCCAAAAGAGGATTTAAGAATTTCGTGTAATGTATAAATCCACACCCACGCACCGTGAAAAACTTGGGATTCTACTACCGTGTTCATTGATATTAAGTTAATTTACGAACTTCACGTAATTAATGCACTCAACAAATAAATTATCATTCGAAAATCTTTTACTTATCACCCAAATTTTATGTCTTTATATCCATTATTTTCATAATAATCTGCACTATACTCCGATTACATTATCTTGCATGATCTATATGTATATTTGAGCAGTATGGAGCTTTCATTTCTTGTTCATGTAGTTTGGATACCACCAATTTGTCAATTTTTCCCATCAGTACCAGTACAATCAATTCATGTATATGTATAAAAAGGATTCAAAGTTCCATGTCTTTGAGTCAGTGCTCACTTTTTTTCTCTTTTAATCAGCCTCAACTCCAACTGAACCAAAAAAGATGTACCCAATTAATGACCATAGCTAGATAAGTTCAGCCAAGCAACAAATTCCAACAGCTTAATTGTGATAAAATAATTGACTGGCATAAAATTAGACATAAAAAACTAACAACCTTGTTCATACACAGGCTGATGCAGAAAAGACCAACAGACAAAATCAAATATTAGTTTTTAATATAGTTAAACTGCCAACCTTGGAAGCTAACATTTTTTCTAAAGTTTCGACAAGAAAAAAATCTTGTTAAGTTGAGAAATTAAAAAAATAAAAAAAAAAATCTTGAACAAGAAAATACTGTTCATTCTTTGAAAGCAACTTGGCGCTTCATTGCCGAGTTGCTTGGTAATGCTCCAAAAAGTGCACTCTTGCATAAAATGCTTCAATTCCCTTTTCATTTAAACACAGTTTGCCTCAATGTCATTTCAATTGCTGTCTTTTCTGCTTCCAATTCTCCTCTTTTGCAAGGTGCTATTCCCTCAATCCTCAAATACCCCACAAAACAACCCAAAAAACTTGTCGTTTTTCTTTTGTTTAGACTTTTAGGTAGTTCTGACAGCATTTAATGTTCCATACAGCATGTTGTTTGCTCATCTGCGGACGGGCGTACGCTGTTGGAATCATCCAAAACTTCCTTGGATAAGGGCAAATTGGAGGATGCTGTAAATTATGGGACTAAGGTAACTCCGTTCCAACATCAAACACCCTCCGAAATTGCCCCATCTTCCCACAGGCTGGTAAACAACAACTTAAGTACTTAGAAGTATGATTAACATTCGAATTCATTTTGAAGGCACTCTCGAGACTCGTTTCAGTTTGCGGTCCTTATCATCGAATGACAGCAGGGGCATACAATCTGTTGGCTGTGGTGCTATACCACACTGGGGACTTTAATCAGGTATGAGGTTGTAATGTTGGATATCCATGCTTCACTACACTGACAAACTGATTATGTTGGCCATATATTAAGACAACGTACCTGGTATCTCATTACATCTAAACATCAAAACCTGAAGGTATTTACCTTGTCTGAAAAAGTTGCTTGGCAGGTGATATTGGTGACAACCTCTATATAGTTTGTTAGAATGAAGGTTTATGACATTTTGATATTGCTGACTGTTGCTGATGGGTTTGCATGTCTTTGTTCTCTTAGATTACACCTATGTGCAACAATTGTATTTCAAGTGCTAGATTCCAAGTTGAACTACAAAGTTGGAATTTATTGTGAAAATAACAAAATTCCCAATGGAGTGTAAACCCCAAGTCTAAAAGTAGCTATATTAAGTCACTTGTATATGTGTCCCGTTGCAGAATATGCAGACTGAGTTCTATTAGTAGGGCAAGCTTGTCACTAATGTAAGACATTGAAATGAAATAGCACCTAATAAATATAACTTTTGGCGATTTGAGCGTGAAGTTCCAATTTTCTGACCTAACTTCATAATGTGAAATATGACCTCAAAGTATTGACCATTTAGAATATGTCTTGCCATTTTGAGATGATTTATGAGATCTATCCTGATGTCATCCTTTGTTTTGTTTATTTATTATTTGAGCAGGCTACTATCTATCAGCAGAAAGCTTTAGATATCAATGAGAGTGAACTTGGACTTGATCACCCAAACACAATGAAAAGCTATGGAGATTTAGCTGTCTTCTACTATCGGCTCCAACACACGGAGCTGGCCTTAAAGTATGTCTTGTTGGAAACTGGCACGAGAATTAGCCAGAAAACAAAAAATTTCTTTAATTCACAAAACCAGGATCTTTGCTAGATGTTCACGTATTTATTATAATTAAATACTAATGGATTAGTATTATACCTGAATCGATAATCGATATTGATCTGGATCTGATTCACGAACTTGCTGCTTTTGATTCACGAACTTGGTGCTCCCAACGTTCAAGCCTTCTATGGTATTCTCCCAAGTCTGGATTACACCGGCGTGTGGGCACCTTTTAATTTTAACCAAAAACTAAAACTAATTTCTGGACTGGTCAGATCTAGAAAACTGAGAAACTTAATTTCTTCTCTTTTCTTGATTGAATCAATTAGAATCAATTGGAATGAATTGGGATTAATTTACATCACAAGCAATGTGATATAAATAACGGCAAGTGATCTGATTGCAAACAACGACAAGAGTCCTGATTGCATCCAAGTCCAATTAGTTTAGGATTGATTTAATTACACGTGTAATCCCTGAACTTATATTACAATTACAATTAAGTCTAAAACTTTTATAGTAACTGTGATTAAGTCCAAAATTTTATAGAGCTACCACAGGGACCTGATCGGACATATATTTTCCAAGCTCCAATAATTAGATTCCGTCTAGTCGACCCTAGACCCTTCAATCTAATTATTAGTCTTTTGCTTTTTCCACTAAAGGCAAGAGACTACACTCTCGGAATATATAAAATTACAGAAGCTGTAATATTTTTCTCTGACCTACCGTATATATATTTCATCTCTGTCTGAGATCCGATAATTAGGTATGAGCATAAATGACCGTTTTGCCTCTCTAATTATTCTCACTAACTTTAAGTTACATTTTCTTCAACGGTTCTATGAACTAATCACAGATGTCGAAGTTTAGCCGTCTAAACACCGAGCTCGAGATTTATAACCGCTCAATGAAAAATACTTAAGTTGTCACTCGACCCATTTTTCAGATGACGAGTTCCCGACACGAATTCGTGTTCTCTACTTCGCCCATTCTCAAGCTCCCAACTCACCGAGATATTTGATCAATTAAATTGATCTCACCCATTGGTGAATCAAAGAACTATTAAACTAACGAAAAGATATACACAATCCTCGCCAAGGATTTAGATGAAATACTCGGTGATCAAGTGGAATTTAATTATTCGCACGGTCATGCTATATAATTAAATTCGACACGTGGTCCGTTCAATACACTCTTAGTGTACTAGTGTCACCATTAATCCATTTCGCGATAAGGACAAATCGCAAACCCGAATGATTAAATAGTCAACACTACAACCTTCCTAAGACAAGGCGCCAACCCTTATACATTAGTTGAGAACAATTTTATTGATGATCAAAATATAAGTTGTGTCACACTATACTTCTCAACGCAAGTATCCAACTTATATTATCATAAGTGATCATTGGCTCTTTGTTTACATACTCAATATTAAACATATGCAATAATAATAAATGAATACAAACCAAAGTTTTATTCAATATAAAATTGTCATTTCATCACAAAGAAAATTATACTATTTGGGCATACAACCCAACAATTCTCCCACTTGCCCTAGAGTATAATCTTAAAATACATATACCCCAATGGCAAAGAGTTAACCAAAGATATAGTTCCTTGTTCTCCGAAGGGACTTAAGGATATGCTTTACAATCATCCAATGTTCTCGTCTGTCTAGGCGATAATGAGTTATCATACCAACAAAGATAACAAACATGAGACTACTCATTGCAAATGCATAAAGTATTCTACTCATGTCATCTATCTCTTCGTGAGTTTCTTTAGAACGCCCCTAGATAGTTAGATTCTATGTATGAATGGCAAATTGCCTTTCTTAGAATCTCGCATGACAATCGACAAACATCTTGTCAATATATATAGTTTGGGACAAAACTACCAGCTTGTTCTATTCGATCTCTTAGGATCTGAATCCCTAGAACACATTTAGCTTTGTCCAAAACCTTCATATGAAGATTGTTGGGCCAACCACGCTTTCATAAATAATGACATTCCCACATCATTTCCTATGAGTGAAATATCATCCACATAAAGCACTAGGAAAATTACCCTTTTGTCATGTATCTTCTTATAGACATACGTGGTTTGTCGAGTTCGATCAAAATCATATGTCTTAATCACCTCGTCGAACCTTTTGTTCCAAGATCTTGATGCCTCGCTTGGACCATAAATGGACCGTTGCGACTTGCACACTTTAGATTCATGACCACGTTCTACGAACCCATCCGGTTGTACCATATAGATACACTCTTCAAGATGACCATTAAGAAAAGCCGTCTTGACATCCATTTGCCACACCTCATAATCATAATGAGCTGCAATGGATAAGAGAATCCGAATAGATTTGAGCATAGCTACAGGTGAGAAGGTCTCCTCGTAATCGATACCTTCTCTTTGGGTAAAACCCTTAGCCACTAGCCTTGCTTTGAAGGTTTCCACCTTCCCATCTACTCCTCTCTTTCTTTTGTAGACCCACTTGCACCCGATGGGTTTTATCCCTTTGGGGCATCTACAATTTCCCGGACTTGATTAGAGTGCATGGATTCCATCTCGGTGTTCATAGTCGGTTTCCACAAATCTGCATCCACATCGTTTATAGCCTCCTTATATGAAATCGGATCATCTACTTGTTTTACGAGATCGCTTGTTTGGATTCTCCGGACAAACAAGTACCTAGATGGTTTTCGATGACCCTTTGACTTTGCCTGAGGAGCGGTGGATCTTGAATTGTGGCTTCATTTGGAATTGTAACATTTTCATCAATGTTAGTATCACCTTCGGTGTGATACAATTACCTCATCACTACCTTGAACATTTTCTTGATCTATGGGATTAGATGATGAATCATTTCTCCCACTCGTATAACGCTCCCTAGGTATTTGCGATACCATGGGTAGTCTACATCACTAGGTTGTGTTTCAGAATTGATGAGTTGGGATTACTCCCACTCATTTCTTCCAAAACAACCTTACTTTTGGACCGCGTTCATTAATATATTTATCCTCTAGGAAGGTTGTATTTGTGCTAAAAACCTTCCTATCTAGAAGACTATAAAAATAGTATCCCCTGGTACCTTTAGGGTATCCCACAAACAGCATATTTCGATCTAGACTCCAACTTTTCTGCCTTTCCTTTCAAAGACATGAGTGGACATCCCCAAATTCAATGTGACGCAAATTTGATTTGCGCCCATTCCATATTTCCGTGGGAGTCTTGGGAATGACTTAGATGGAACTAGGTTAAGAATATAAGCGGTGCTCTCAAGCATCATATCCCAAAATGAGATAGGTAGAGTTGAAAAACTCATCATTGACCTAACCATA
The DNA here is from genome assembly GCA_023638005.1 of Forsythia suspensa. Taxonomy (NCBI): domain Eukaryota; kingdom Viridiplantae; phylum Streptophyta; class Magnoliopsida; order Lamiales; family Oleaceae; genus Forsythia; species Forsythia suspensa. The sequence continues at coordinate 37,386,905 of CM042666.1, forward strand.
TCTAACAATGTCCTGCTTTCTTCTTTACTCGAAACGCTGCTCATTGGGGTGTACCAGCACACTCGGTTGAGAAACTATACCATTTTCTCGTCAAGTAGTCCCAATTCTCCCGAGAGATATTCGCCACCGATCTAATCGAAATGTCTTTATACTTTTACTCAAATGTTTCTCGACTTGATTCGATATGCTTTGAATTTCTCAAAAGCCTCCGACTTTCGAGTCATCGTGTAAATGTATCCGAATCTAGAGTAATCATCGAGAAAGGTGATAAAATACTCATATCCCTCTCACCATTGGTGTATTCTAGGTCCACATACATCGAAATGAACTAGTTCTAACACTTCTTTGGCTCTATGTCCCTTTGCTAAAAGGACCTTTTGGTCATCTTACCCTCCAAACAAGAATCACAGGCCGCAATGCAATGGTTCGACCTCAATTGAGTTGAGGGGACCATCCTTTGCCGATCTCAGATCTTGTTAAGGTTGATGTCCCAAGTCTAAGATGCCATAAATAAGTATCACTAGTATGGTATGTATTTTGTTTATTATGGTTTGCGTATATTATTAATTTCATTCGTGGAATAGTTTAATATATAAAGACCATTCATCAAATATCCGCAAGACAAATAGGAGCTTTATTCATCAAAATGTAAAGCGCTTTATTAGGCGCAAAATCAAGAGAATAACCCCATCCTATTAAACAAGAAATGGAAATCAAATTCCGCTTCATTTATGGGACATAATAACGATCTTTAAGAATTAAACGCCTACCACTACTAAAATAAAAATAAACTACTCCTCATTTCTCATGAAACTATCGCTCTGTCTTGATCGTGATAGTGAATCGCCTTCATTGAGTTTTACGCTCTCCTGAAGCATCTGCATTGACATGCAAACATGATTAGTAGCTCCGAATCTACAACCCGAGAATATGTAGAATCAACCACCAAACAAGACCCGCTTATGAAAAACTCACCCGCACTGCTTACTTAGCTAGTGCTTTGGGACAATCTTTCTTCCAATGACCCTTTTCGCCAAGTGAAACACTTGCCTTCGGCTTGAAATAGGGGCTGCCAATTCTTTGTATAAGCATCGCCACCTTTTGATTTAAGACCACTTTCCACATTTTGTAACTCATTCATCAACTCGATCAATGGCGTATCCATCTTGTGTAAGTGATAGTCCACAAGAAACTGTGAAAACATATCGTAAAGAGTTCAATACCATATCAACCTTGAGTATCTTGATCAATAGTTGCACCTGTTCTCCGCCACGTTGAAGTGTCCAATCATGGTTAACATATGGTCCTTCACCGCGCGTTCGGGTTTCATACGGATGTTACGTAAAGAATACGAATGACTTCAAACCAAGCTCTCCTACTTTGATGTGCAAACATGTCCTTGAGGCTTTTCATTATGTCATAAGAGGTCTCAAGATCGTTATGCTTATCTTTGTAACACATTTGACATTGATGCCAAAATGTAACAATGAGCCAACTTGTCTGCAGACTACCCACTTATCATAAGCATCCCTCATGTCCTTGCTTGCGCCTCGGTGGGTTGCTCGGGCCAATCTTCTTCAAGCACAAAATCAATTTTCTCAACGGTGAGAACAATCATTGGGTTACGTTTCCAATCCACATAATTTTTCCGGTTAGTTGGTTTTGTTTTAGGATAACGGAAAATGGACCGAGAGACATTTTGTTTGAAAATAACAAAAATATTGCATATTAAAATTAAGCGATGAATTTAACATATGATACATGAATGCACATGTAGATCCATAAAACTACAATAATGTAACGACTACTTAATCCTTGTGATCCAACAGCCTCTCTATAGGAAAGGTCACTGCGTGTCCACCGATTAAGCTAGGATCCTCCCACTAGACAAATCATATCTTGACAATAAATGTCCGGATAAATCCAAGATCACTTTATTTGGTCACCAAGATTATAAACGAGAGCCTCTATAGGAGGTTCGTAGATAATCTCGATTTGAGTGTATAACCTTTGTCTAGATCTCTAAATACTTGAAAAATAATCCCGCCATCTCAAATTATATTCTATCTAGAAGATCTTACCAAAAGGAATCCAATCAAACAACCCGAATTACGCAGCCCTCCTATAGGGTCCGTTATGCGTTCTGCACGAGGCTAACGATTCTTGTTGCTTATAGATTGACAAGAGGAGACCGTAGGTTTTATTTAAATAAATACCCTCTCCCACTCAATATTTTAAAATAATGAATTTTAATTTTAAATAATTACCAACTGCTCACATTAATTAAATTAATATACAGTTTAATTATTACAGATTTCCTTTCAAGAAAAATTTAAATTAAATTAAATTAATCAAGGAAAAACCAATGTTACAATGAAATGCATTCTATTCTTTGTATCTCGAGCGATGCCAAAATTAATTATATATGACATGATTCACAGAATAACAATATTTCAAACAAATATTTAAAGCATTCATCAGCGATAAATTAACAATTATTTGTGGCCCAAAACAAGACTCAAAAATCAAATTAAAAAACTAATTGGGCCCAAGCCCAATATTTAATTTAATCTTCATCTCTAGTCCTTGCTCCAATTGCCAAACAAGCCCAAAGATTAATTAGGTCCAAACACCCAACAACTTAAACTTTTTGCCAAACATGTTGAACTATCAATGCAACCAAACGGTCAATCCAAATAGCAATTATCCAAGGAACCAAACAGCCACTATCCTAGCAACCAAACAAGGTCTTTTTCCTCAAATCATCTTCTTGTCCAAGCAAAAGATCCACACATGAAACCACCATGGTCAGATCTCAACCGACCGAACGCGGGGTCATCTTCCTCTGCGAACGAGCAAACAACCTCAAGCCGTCGGAATCCATCATGGCACAAAGCACAAGAAGAAAATCAACCGGAGAGAGCCATCGCGCGCTGCGTATCTAGGCGGATCTGGCGCGCGGTGGAGTGCGAATCTGGCCGGACTGCTGCGCTTGCTGCTTGCGCAGATCCGACGAGGATCCGCACGCTGCTGCTGCAGCAAGCGCCAGACTGCTGCGAGATCGTGCCAGCAGATTTGGCCACACTGATGCATGTCTCGCAGATCATCTGGTGCGCAAGATCAGATCTGTGCGATCTCCAGCGCACCAGATCTCCGGCGAACCAGATCTGCCATCGTGCAGATCTCCGGCTATCTGATTTTTCCTTTTCATCGGTCTGATCTTGAATAATCTTCAATATTACAAAAATAACTAGTCCCAATTTAGGGCTCACAATTAAATCTATTTTGCAATTAAAAATTAAATCAAGATGATGGAGTCGTAATCCACATATTTTGTTACAGACTCAAAATAACGAAATACAATGAATAATTGGGGCCACAAAATAATTGGATCACAGTTTAAAATAATATCAATTATTCAATCAACATATAAACAAATAATCATAGACATCGCTCGACTAGAACATGCAATTATCAGATCTAGATAATACAATAAACACGTGAACGATCTAGACCGCTCTGATACCACTTGTTGAAAACTGGCACGAGAATTAGCCGAAAACAAAAATTTTCTTTAATTCACAAAACCGGGATCTTTGCTAGATGTTCACGTATTTATTATAATTAAATACTAATGGATTAGTATTATACACGAATCGATAATCGATATTGATCCGGATCCGATTCACGAACTTCTTTGCTTTTGATTCACGAACTTGGTGCTCCCAACGTTCAAGCCTTCTATGGTATTCTCCCAAGTCTGGATTACACCGCGTGTGGGCACCTTTTAATTTTAACCAAAACTAAAACTAATTCTGGATTGGTCGATCTAGAAAACTGAGAAACTTAATTTCTTCTCTTTTCTTGATTGAATCAATTAGAATCAATTGGAATGAATTGGGATTAATTTACATCACAAGCAATGTGATATAAATAACGGCAAGTGATCTGATTGCAAACAACGACAAGAGTCCGGATTGCATCCAAGTCTAGTTAGTTTAGGATTGATTTAATTACACGTGTAATCCCTGAACTTATATTACAATTACAATTAAGTCTAAAACTTTTATAGTAATTGTGATTAAGTCCAAAACTTTATAGAGCTACCACGGGGACACGATCGGACATATATTTTCCAAGCTCCAATAATTAGATTCCGTCTAGTCGACCCTAGACCCTTCAATCTAATTATTAGTCTTTTCTTTTTCCACTAAAAGCAAGAGATCGCACTCTCGGAATATATAAAATTACGTGTCGTAATATTTTCCTCCGACCTCACCGTATATATATTTCATCTCTCGTGCGAGATCCGATAATTAGGTATGAGCATAAATGACCGTTTTGCCCTCTAATTATTCTCACTAACTTTAAGTTACATTTTCTTCAACGGTTACGTGAACTAATCACGATGTCGAAGTTTAGCCGCCGCTAAACACACCGAGCTCAGATTTATAACCGTTCAACGTAAAATACTTAAGTTGTCACTCGACCCATTTTTCGGGATGACAGTTCCCGATCTGAATTCGTGTTCTCTACTTAGCCCATTCTCAAGCTCCCAACTCACCGAGATATTTGATCAATTAAATTGATCTCACCCATTGGTGAATCAAAGAACTATTAAACTAACGAAAAGATATACACAATCTGTCGAAGGATTTAGATGAAATACTCGGTGATCAAGTGGAATTTAATTATTCGCACGGTCATGCTATATAATTAAATTCGACACGTGGTTCGCTCAATACACTCTTAGTGTACTAGTGTCACCATTAATCCATTTCGCGATAAGGACAAATCGCAAACCCGAATGATTAAATAGTCAACACTACAACCTTCCCAAGTGCAGGCGCCAACCCTTATACATTAGTTGAGAACAATTTTATTGATGATCAAAATATAAGTTGTGTCACACTATACTTCTCAACGCAAGTATCCAACTTATAGTATCATAAGTGATCATTGGCTCTTTGTTTACATACTCAATATTAAACATATGCAATAATAATAAATGAATACAAACCAAAGTTTTATTCAATATAAAATTGTCATTTCATCACAAAGAAAATTATACTATTTGGGCATACAACCCAACATGTCTATGCACGGAGCTGTCTTCTTCTATCTGTTCCACTATTTGACATTTATTACATTTCCTGATGATTTGAATTTGATTTCCATAATTTGAAAATAATTATTGAAGATGGTATTTGTGAAATTTTGGAATGGAATCAAAATTAAGTTGATAAAGTGTGCACCACACACTTGGGGAGAGATATATTGTGAGGAGAATTTGAAAACCACATGAAAATTTGAATTTTGGTCCAAATTACCAACAAGGAAAAAAAAAAGAAAAAGAAAAAAAAGCAGGTCATGCTCCATGAGACCATGAAGAGTTTCCTAAATTTTTTTTAAGTGTTGTTGAGTAACTCGACAACATTAGATTTACTTTTTTTTTTTACAATGTTGTAAAGTAACTCGTAGGGGTTGATAAGCAGACAAAAATCATTTATGTTTGCATTAACTGAGTTCCAAACTTCACTTCCTAATTCTAAAGATTCTTCCTTGTTCTACTTTCTAGCTTCCAGACTGTACTCTTAACTATGTGGGAAAATTTTGTGGACAAGAAATGTATCTTCATTTCTAACAACCTCACCGGAAAACTAATTGTTATTGGGACTCATTTGAAGACTTCAATTTAAGGACATAAAGAAATATGGAAATAGTTTATAAGATTACTAATGGCCACGGCCACGATTGTCGAGTTGGCTGGCACAGCGTCTTTGATTTGCCGAGTAGCTCGACAACTATGTTGGTTGTCGAGTAACTCGGCAACCAAGTTGAATTAGGAAATCTGACATCCCACTCGTTTTTTTTTACTACCCAAGGCTTCTCTGTCTTAGTAGAGCTTCCACCTCCTTTCGTCGACAACCAACTCCATATCCTAAAAAATCAAGAGAAAAAAGAATTATCCCAAAATTCATTTCCCAAACAAGAACAAAAATAAAGATTAAAGCGCCTCTTGTTTTGATTAAAAAGCGACCTTTAACTCTTCAATCAAAGCTCATATAATGGAGAATGGCTAATATATATAACACAATACAATATACACCTTCCTACACTCCTTTATGTATAAGCTGAATTCTACCATAGTATTAATAGCACTAATTACTACAAATGAAAAAGAAAAAAGAAAAAACGAAAGAAATTATTGAAAGATTAAGAGATATTCGGGCAAACACAAAAAAAAACAAAAAATTTGCTTTCGGCAACCATGTTGGTTGTCGAGCCAACTCGCAACCAACTCCATATCCTAAAAATCAAAAGAAAAAGAATTATCCCAAAATTCATTTCCCAAACAAGATAAATTTTGGAAAAGCCCACCAAAAAAAAAAAAAGTACTGTTCATCGTCGAGCAACTCGGAGATAAACAGGTTCATCGCCGAAACTCAAGATCAAATCTAAATTTGGCCAAGAAAATCAACTCGACATACAATGCTATGTCAATCTTGGCCATGTATTGGACACAAAGGATAGCGATTTCCTTTTCCGAATAGAAAAGAAAAATCGAACTCTTGGCCCAATCTCGGTATTAAGGAGATGTTTGAAGCACCTCAATGTAATGATAGGGAGAAGTCAAGTATGCCTCGCCTTAAAGAAAACCGAAAAATTGTTATGCAGCAAACCTTTCTCAATGTAGTCACAAAATCTACCGATCCGGGCTTGATGTATAAAAATGTTCTTCTTTACCATGTGTGCTTGTTTGGCAAGTCGGCTTATGAAATTCTAGATTCCGTTTTTGAAATATTGTATACCTTAAGATTGAGACAAAATCAGCCATTAGCCCATTACAAAGCACTTGTTGAACCATAGTTTGTAAAAATTAGGAATCGAAGTTGTATGAAGATCCCAACGATGCAGACACCATTTCAAAGTTATACACAATTCGAGAGACAAGGTTAGATTTTGAAAATAAAACCGAGATAAATCTTGGTTTACCTTGAACCATTGCTTATTGGATCTAACAACTGCTAGGGTCATTTCCGATGTTTACAGGATCAAACTCTAAGAGATATTTGAACATACACAAAAAAAAAAAAAAACAAAACAAAAAATTTTGCTCGGCAACCATGCTAGTTGCCGAGTAGCTCGACAACCAACATGGTTGTCAAGCCAACTCGGTAACCAACTCCATATCCTAAAAAATCAAAAGAAAAAAGAATTATCCCAAAATTCATTTCCCAAACAAGATAAATTTTGGAAAAGCCCACAAAAAAAAAAAAAATCGAGTACTGCAGTTCATCGCCTTATTTTTGCTTCCTGAGTAAGAGCTTTATTGTTTGTAGCTTCTTCTGGAACCTTTTCTGTGGAAGAAAAAGAAGAGCATGAAGCAAGCACAAAAACCTGTAGCATTTTGTAGCTAAATAATTATTAGAGAAGGAAACAACATGATAGTTTGATTTCCCTACAAGATGTCATAGGAAATACATTTTGAAGGGGTAAAGCCAGTATTCACTTAACTTTTAGCAAAATGTTATGTTTAAATAACTTCTTTTTAACTTCTGTTTACAATTTGATCATATTGCTGACTTAAGAAGATAGCTGGAAGTTAATCAAACTAACTAATAGACATTGACTGAGTAATCAAATTGTAACAACGTTTAAATATATTGATCAATTTAAAACAAATGAAATTTTGCTAAATTTCTATTGATCGCCACTGTATTTAACCCCATTTGTTTAATGTCGTGGTAAATTACAGGGTTATCCCAATGAACCAATCTTATTTTAGGAAAAGTGACTGTGGCTGTGGTGGTGGTGGCTGTGGTTGTGGTTGTCTCGAGGCTGCAGCCGCCGCTGGAGCAGAAGAGGCGGTGGTGGTTTTTTGTCCAACCACCACACCTCTTGGATGCTTTCCTCTCATGGGACGAGAAACATGAAAAACAACTCATATTTTGCCTTAAAAGTCCTAACTTCAAATGTAAACTATTCCCATCTCACAGATATTTCCTTGACCCGTAAGAATTCATCAGTGACCAAGAACAAAACCACAAATCTTCAGCTTGATTTCATTAAAAGGCCAAGAAAAAACCATTATAATTTTGATTTCTTGATTTGTATTTAATCAATAATATCACCAACATCTGCCCTCTAAGGCTTGAACCAAAATCCTAATGGGGACCAAAAGTCTCAAATTCCTAAAATTGAAATCATGAATCTAAACAATGGGTCTTTGAATAAAAGCAAAGAACCAAAGAACAAAACAATATTGAATGGCCAATAAATATTAAAAGTAACCCAGAAAAATAGAGAATCTAAGAATAATTAACAATTGGATCATCCATGGAATCCATGTTTTGGGTGGGACTAGACAGAAAGAGAAGAAATGGGTTTTTCTTTTCCTCCCAATTTCCCGCAGAAAATGGACAGAGAATGGGAGGGAGAATTTGAAGGATGTTTAGAAATAAAGAGACAAAAATGTGGGAACCATGTTTGTAGGGGCTTAGGACATATTTCAATTACTACATGCTGGCAAATCTCATTTAATACTTATTTTTTCTTCATCAACATTATTAAATTTATGAAACTAATTAATTAAGATAATGTTTGGTAAAGATTTTTGTATATTATAAATAGTATATCTTACTAATGTGCAGATAAAAAGTAGATAAAAATGTGAATTCTACGAAATGTGCATTTGTGTATGCTTATAATGACTTATGTTCGATCAAACATCATTTTCATCAACATATTTCGTAGGATCTACAATTTATATCCACTTTTTATCTATACATTTTCGTAAGATACACTGCTTATAATCTACAAAAATCTTTACTAAACATACTCTAAACTTTTGGAAGATGACTATAGTCAATTCACTATATTTATAATAATCAATGTTCTAAAAAACGTAAAGCGTAGTTATATATGGAGGTCGAGTTTCAAAGTTTCAGGCTTAAGCGATATCTAAGTGAGGGCTTGCGAGACGAGGATGATGTGTGGCGAAATGACAAGTTTTTTTTAGAGCAGTGATAAAAACTAAGGATGAATGATGTTTAATGAAAAAGAATTCATTCCTCACTCGTATGTCTCTTTGCTTTGAATAATTCATATTTGGCCACCAATTTATTGCCCTACTACCATATTCATCTCTAAATTTTAAAAATGGCAAGTCGGATGATTTAAAGTTTGTTTGATTTTACTTCCAAATTTGCTAAAAAGTTGAAGTCAAAAGTCAAAAATTAATTTTAGAAAAATTGGCGTAAATGGTCCCTAACCTTTGCCCTTAATATGGAAATGGTCTATAACTTTTGTTTTTTAGCACAACGTGTTTTTGTGCGTAATTGGTCATTATTTGATTAAAAAGACAAAAATACCCTTATGTTTAATTAAAGAAAATTGTAATTGGATTTCTAATCTTTGTAAAATGTGCAAATAGGTCCGATATACATTTATTAAATAATATTTAATTTAACATATTAAATATATCACTATAATCGTGTCAATTAAATTTTTCATAAGAGAAAAATATAAAGATTGCCCCACCAATTCCAGATTACTGTTGAACACCTTACTCATGCGGAAAATTATGCGATCGCTTTTTCTGTCCAAGAATTAGCTTCTTTGGACATTCAAAGTAGTGAAACAACCATCTGCTGCATGTATAAGTTACAGATTTTAACTTTCCAACGTTTCAAGTTGCAAGAGGACCACAATAAACTTGGGACGAACAGTGCATGTCCTCCTCTCTTTTCCCTCTTTATTGCAATTGTAACCCAAAATATTCATCTTATAACACTTAAAGATTTATTATTTGCGGAACATAAATATATTTTTTTTGTATGTGTGTTTTTTTTTTTAGAGTTAGTAACAAATAAATTTTCATTTACTTTTTTACTATTTTTTTTAATTTTATTTTATAAGCAAATTGTACACAATTCTCTCTAAATTTTTTACACTTTTCAAATTTGTTCATATATTTTTTGTCATTTCAACTATATTTAAAACTTAAAATTTTTCCCATATTTTTTACTTACGTGCAACGTTCGTGACTAAGAGTAGTATATATATACAGATTTTCATATGTACGTGGAGACTAGACGAAAAGTTCTGCCACTATAATCCCAAGAGTCGAGCGGAAAACAAAATGTCACAAACCCAACTTCAAGCTGTCACTCTCCTTTCCAAAATGCTGAAAATCCCGCCGCTGGAAGCACTTTCGCTCTTCAATTCCTCAAGCCAGCAAGGCCTCCATCACACCCAACAATCCATCACTGTGATCCTTCACCACTTTCTCTCCTTTGACATGCCCTCTTACGCGCAGTCTCTCATTCAACAAGTACTTTGCGGTCGCATCACATCCCCATTATATACTCTTTCTTCTCTCCTTGGCCATTTAACGCAAGATACTATGAATTCCAATTGTCCTCTTGTTTATGAAGCAATTGTTAACGCTCATGTTAACTCCCAGTTGCAACCGGAGCAAGCCCTTTTTTATTTTGATCAAATGGTCGATAAAGGCTTTGTGCCCCAGTCGAATACTTTGAATAATGTCTTGATTTTTCTTGTAAAAAGTAATAAATTCGAAAAAGCTTGGTGTGTATTTGATAGATATAAGGGGAGAATCTTTACGGATGAGTACACTTTTGGGATCTTGATGAAGGGTTGTTGTGACACTGGTGATTTGAAGAGAGGTTTTCAGGTTTTTGATGAAATGTGTCATATGGGTTATAGTCCAAATGTTGTTGTATACACTACGTTAATTGATGGGTGTTGTAAGAATGGTGAAGTTGAAAAGGCGAAGGAATTGTTCTGTAGAATGGAAGAGCTGGGTTTGGTTGCTAATCAGTACACTTACACTGTTTTGATAAATGGGTTCTTTAAGAAAGGATTTAAAAGGGAAGGATTCAAGCTCTATGAGAAGATGAAGCTTGACGGGGTTTTGCCCGACTTGTATACTTACAATTGTGTGATGTCCGAGTATTGTAAGGATGGTAAAATGAGCAAAGCTTTTGAACTGTTCGAAGAAATGCGTGAGAGAGGGGTAACATGTAATGTTGTGACATACAACACTTTGATTGGGGGATTATGCCGAGAAAAGAGGCTGGGGGAAGCCGAGAAATTGGTAGGTCAGATAAAAAGGGATGGATTGAGCCCGACTATAGTTACTTACACCACATTGATTAATGGGTACTGTCATGGTGGGATGTTATATAGAGCTTCGAGTTTGTTTAATCAATTAAAGACATTTGGTTTAACACCTTCATTGACTACCTATAATGTCTTAATTGCGGGGTTTTCCAGAACAGAGAATCCATCACGAGTTTTAGATTTCGTTCACGAGATGGAGGAGAGAGGCATTTCTCCATCAAAAGTGACATATACCATACTAATTGATGCCTTTGCCAGATCTTTTGATATGGAAAAAGCAGTTCAGATCCTTTCCTGCATGAATAAGGCTAATTTGGTGCCAGACGTTTGCACATATGGCGTCTTAATAAACGGTTGGTGTTATCAAGGCAATATGAAGGAAGCTTCCAAGTTATTCAGATCAATGGGAGAAACCAATGTTAAACCCAATGATGTAATATACAATACTATGGTCTCTGGATACTGCAAAGAGGGTAGCTCCTACAAAGCCCTGAAGCTGCTCCAAGAAATGTGTGAAAAACGAATGATACCTAATGAGGCTAGCTATAACATGACAATCAAAGTCCTTCGTGATGATGAGAAGTGGGAAGAGGCTCAAATTCTGTGTACTAACATGATAAAGTCTGGTCTACGACTATCCAAAATTCTCTTTGATATTACGTCTAAAGCAAAAGCCATCAATGTTTAGATCATTTCAACACAATTCTGTGAAATGTTGCATGGATTAGAATGCCCGAATTGCAAAACACAAATGGAAAGCATTGAGTCCCTTTCAGTGTACATGAGTCCATTTCTGGTAAGTATCCATTATATCATTTGAGCAAATTTGCTAATTCCAGTGGGGGATACTCACTTAGCTTCACTATAGATGAGAGGATGAAAACATATCCAAGTTGAATAGTAGTTTCTTAGAGGAATTCCGATTAAAAACTTTCACAGATAGGCTTCATATGTAAATTTTGAAAACTGAAAAGCTAATGGCCTGGTTTTATCAAAAATATTATGATTTACAAATTGTGGTTAAAATTTGTGATAATAATAAGATCCAAAATATTTGAATCTTGGGGAGATTATAATTCTGTATCTTAGTGAGAGACATGCATGTCTTTTGAAACGTTTTTCTAGTATGATGCAGTGAATGGTTGCACCAATTCTCTGACAGAAACTTCTCTTATTCTATCCATGAAGCAAGCACTGCTTCTTCCTAAAATAGTTAATAAGATACAAACTAAATGACCACTGCCATCTACTTTTCCACTTGCAATTGTAGTATGTGGATTTTCTTTGTGGTATTGAAAGCAATTGTAGGAGAGGTGCTCTTGTCATCCATTGTTCTTGGTGGTGATTATTTATGGTATGGTAGTTCTAACTTCTAAGAGGTCATTGTGTTCAGCTTAAAAATTATTATTAATATTACATAATTCAGTTGTAAGCAATAGCACCCTTTAAATATATGCTTTGGGGAAAACTGCATTTCTAAGAAATAACACATTTGGTATAATTATTATTCCAAAGACGGAATGTCACATATCTAAAATGGGTACCGCTTCTCTATTTACCAAGTATTTCCCGTATTGATTGTTGTCTAAAATTCTTCTGCAGTGGCCGCTGTATTCAGCTTGGCCTATAAACTCCAGCTAGCAATTATTTTCATCGATGAAGTAGATAGTTTTCTTGGCCAGCACAAGAGTTAAGACCATGAACCACTAACAAACATGAAGACTGAAGTAATGGGTTTATGGGATGCTTTCACCACCATAAGTTCTCTAGTACATTCACGAAAGAAAATCTGAACGATAGTTCTCCTTGCTGTATTTTGTTTCCTCTTGCTCCTCAATAAAGTGGTTGGTTTATCGTGGAAGATTAAATCATGATAGATTATTAAGTCTAGTCGGTATCAATCAATTTGTTTTCTTTACTTAGCACATGTTTGGAGCTGCTTAAATTATAATATCAGCTGGTCAAACATAATTTCTATCCACACATTTCGTAGGACCCACAACTTACAACCCACTTTTTATCCACACATTTTCCAACAACTTATAATTTCAGCACTTAAAAACATGCGCTTAATGTCTGTTTGGTTGAGATGGTATGGTTTTGTTAATGCAGAAAATGCTCAAGTAATGGTACTTGCAGCGACTAATCGCCCATCAGAACTTGATGAGGCAATTCTTCGACGTCTTCCTCAGGAATTTGAAATTGGGATTCATGATTGCAGGGAAAGGGCTGAGATATTGAAGGTGATTCTGAAGGATGAAAAGGTTGAAGATGACATTGGTTATGATGATATCGGGCCTGTTCTCCTCCCCACTGCCTACATGGCATGTTTCTATTGGCCAAAAACTAATATGCTAACATTAAATGAGCTCCACTTGGCCAATAGAAACATGTTATATAGGCAGTAGGGAAGATAAATTTTACTCACTGTGGAGAGGAGAACAGGCCCGATGACCATATAGCTGGTCTATGTGATGGATATACTGGTTCAGATCTTCTTGAGCTCTGCAAAAAGGCTCTGCCTATTTTCCTATCAGTGACCTACTTAATGATGAGAAGAATGGAAAGCCATCTCTGGTTAGTTTTTGTTCTTTTGCTTGCTTAACTATCTTGTTTGCAGTTTTACTTGCCTTTGTCATTGGGACCACTTATGTGCTACAAATAATCGTATACATAGAACAAATTTCTTGAACTCCTCTCTAGTTTCTATCACTAGTGGATTAATCTTTTTACAGAGAGAAACAAAACCTTTTAACATTGACTGCCCAAATCGTTTCATTTATGTCATTATTGCCAACTCTAACTTCATGAATTACTCCTTCATGAGCTCTACATTGTTTTCTTGGTTCCTCGCCTCTGGGTATCTCTATTGAACGTTTTGACTGTTCAGCTTTGCGAATTTGAGGCGTGTATTTGGAAATAAGATACACGACTCATCTAACGCAATAAACACTAGTCGCATGGGAAATATTTGTGAAGAATGATTATCATTGGGTAATGATCATGAAAGATTCTAAAGTTTTATTTAATATCTTGGTGGCGTTTCAATTTCCAGGAGCTGAGACCATTATCACAGTTGGACTTGGAGAAAGTCATTTCTATAATGACAAAGACAATTGCTGCTGCAAGTGAATACAGCAGATTAAGCTCACATTCATCAGGTTGGTCAATGAATCGAGAATCAGATGATTTTCAGGTCCAAGCTGCCATAAGTGAACTATCTAAGCTTGTGTTTTCCCAAATTTTGAAGCTTCAGTCAGATTCTCAAGATCCTTAATTGCTGATTCTGGGCCCCCGACAAACTGCAGTAGTCTGGTTGCCTGTGCAATAGTGCCCAAGAAAATGGAAAATGACAGGAGGAAGACGACATTACAAATGCAAAAGGAGAATTAACGCAATTGCACTAAAAGAAGATAACAAATTTTAGTACTATTTTGTAAAATTATTTTCCTTAGCACTTCTTTCAAGAGCGATTTCTGTCCAGTGGTGACACATTTTCGGTATACGCTGATGCAAATTTAATTATATATTTCATGATTGTGTGTCGACATGACCTGTCGGGTTAAATATTACTCGACTCCCATTCCCATTCCCATTCGACTGGACATGTGCATTAGATACAACGTTAAGATCGAACTCTTAGTTAAGCTTAACAAAAGAGGGTTGAGTCGTGTTATTTTTTGTTCGACTCAACCAGGTTATGAAACATTGTATATGTATAATATTTTATGGCTTGAGGTCGTCACTACACTTTGTACACTATTTGTAGCCTGGCCTATAGACTATAGTGTTGTATCAAGCTATTCCCAAGTAATGGAAATTAAAACTTTTTGAAATGACTATTTCTTCCAATTGAGCATTTTTATTGGAGAATTTAGAAAACTCGCCAAAAGCAAATGTTGATTTTAGAAATTAACAATTTTTGATAATATTTATAAAAATGGCAACTTTTAAAAGCAAAATGTCATATTTACTTTTTAACAAAAATGACGAGTTTTTTTTTTTTTTTTTATTTTTAAATAAAGTACTTGAACTCATACAATAGCTTTTTTTTTTAATAAAGTACTTGAACTCATACAATAGCTTTCAGGAGAAGCTATTAAAGTAGATCTTGCAATTACAATAATATAATGCAATTACACAAGATAATGTGAAATAAACAGATAGCGTTTTTAAAAAAACTGTCAGACAATTCTCTGAATGTTATAGTTATATAGTAGATTTCGACATTTCAATATATATATATATATATATATGAATCGAATCTTTGACAGAATTCGACATTTCCACATAAAAAAGAAAAAAAAAATCCTCTCCTTAGAAGATCCGTCGCAGTTCATCACATAAACTATTGTTTAAACTGTCATTTTCGACAGTTCATGAGGATTAACTGTTGTTTTCACACTTCTCACAAAACGACAGTTTAATTGTCTAAAACGACAATTCATTTGATTGCACCATTTATTTATAAATAAAGAGGGGACATAACTCGATAACTCGATCTTCCGTTGTGATTTATGATGGACTCTATTATGTTAAAATCTTGAAAATTAGTATGAAGAGGAGACCATTCTAGTTTTGAAAGGATTCTCTCTTTTGTTGGGGAGTGGTTACAGGATATTTGTTCAATGAGAATTGTGGCATGGAGAAGAAAGCAGCTTGACTTTTTAATAGAATCTAGTTTTTGGTGAATCTAGATATCAATCCAGATTTGAATAATTTTGAATAAGATGAGATGGGATTTTTGATAATCGACTAAGAGTATTTTCGTTCAAATTAAAATTTACACTTGAAAAAGACATGTTCTATAATTTCCTCTTTCTTATTCAATTGCATGTCTCTATATGTAAGGAAGGGTATTTATGTGAAGAAATATACTTGATCTGAATATTCCATATTCCTTAAAAACCAGACCAACTGAAATCAGTCAAATGATAGTTGTTGACACATCACACGGCATTTTCTATAGAATAATTTCATTTTTTTTTTTGTCTTTTATCTCATTCTTTTCTCATCTGATGACGAAAGGTTCCCCCATATCAGGGGCTCTTTGTTGAGTGAAATCGTTAATCTACCCAAAAATGCAGCGTAAATTCTCGAAAATTAAGGAAGATGACAATTGACAGGAGAAAAAAAGGGGACCATAGAATGACGGAACCACCTCTTAAGACTCAATGACAATGATATGTTTGGACATCACTTATCTGTCTTATGGCTGTCAATGAAAGGACACAACTGTTGTCCCTTTGTCTATTTGATAGGAAGGCTCGGGGCAGCACAAGGTTGCACGTGTCTGAAATCACATATCAACTCTTCATTCTGAACCACCAAAACAAACAGTAGAATTCTCTGACCATATAATAAACAACTACTAAGCTGGTACCATATTAAAAATGAGTAATGCTACAAAAACCACCACTTAGACCAAAACTTGGACATTTATAGATAAAATGTCAAAAATGTCCTTTGAAAAGACACAATTCAAATTTTCAAACGCTGTTTATTCAGCCGAAGACACTAAAAATATTTTATCCATAGTGGTTCAAATTTTGCTTTTTGATTAGACACAACATTTTCCATTAAGAATAGTGACAGAAAGGACACATTTTGAACAGGTAAAACAAGATACAAGTTTAGCAGTGAAGAGGTTCACAGGAAAGATGAAGAGTATCATCAATCATGTTGGATGGACCACAAAACCAGTCATGACAAACTAATAAATATTTGTGTACACATTCATCGCATTGCCTTTCCTAAACCAATCTGCTACCACAGGATTAGTATCCTCAGTATGCTCCTTTTTACCAGTAAAAATTACTACACGTTTTTCATCGCATTGCCTTTCCTAAACCAATCTGCTACCACTCGTACAATCATCAATGACAAATTTATTGGCTTCATTCTGATATCAAATCCCAGTGTATACTAAAATTATTACATAAAACAATTGTAAAATTTAAAGAAGGTTCAATGAAGATTACAACTAATTCCCTCTTTAATCACAAGTCTTTCAATCAATTCAGTCTTTCCAATTCAGTCGTGCCAACACAGATTTCCCAGAAGGACGATTAAATTAGGATCAGAATACGTAGCTGTTGAAGACATCCGTATAATAGTTCGAGTAGAATTCAAGCAACACAACAAGCAAAGCCATGTGCAGGAATTATTTGACTAAATAATAATACAACAATCCATAAACTAGAAACTGTAGGTACCAAAAAGAGCCGATGGCAGACTTTCACGCATAAACAAAACAGTCTACTGGAAACCGCGTGCATGATTTATTCAACTATTTTAGGGAGAAACTTATTGGCAACTATTAACAGTAACCATTGGCCGTAAACCTGGGATCCAAACCCTGCTGAGACAGTAGAATATACAGAATGAAGGTAAAAATGACCACAATATACCTAAATGGTTGTGAAGGGAAAACTATGTAGAATTTACAGAATATGTGCTCAAGAGTACCCCATCATGCCGTATGTGTACGATTGATAGCCCTATTCAGTCTGTCGAGAATACCACTAGCCTTTCTCTTGGCTCTGGAAGTACCATTTTGGGCAAGCTGAGAGATTGTACCATAAGTACTCTCTTCCAACCTCATCTCCTTCCATTTGGATCGGTCACCAAAACAAATGGTATAAAGGATCGCAATGCAATTCTCCTTGTTGCGAGCACAAGAAGTCTCTCGTATTATACGAAGTAAGCAAGGAACGGCCCCAATCTCTCCCATTTCCTCTATAGCCTTTTGATTGGTCGAGAGCATAGCAAGGATGGACAGTAACTCATCAACATGCATTCCGTT
The DNA here is from genome assembly GCA_023638005.1 of Forsythia suspensa. Taxonomy (NCBI): domain Eukaryota; kingdom Viridiplantae; phylum Streptophyta; class Magnoliopsida; order Lamiales; family Oleaceae; genus Forsythia; species Forsythia suspensa. The sequence continues at coordinate 37,404,858 of CM042666.1, forward strand.
CATGATCTTTTTCAAGATCACTCTCACTGCACCATCTCGAACAGCCCTTGACTTGTTCTCATGAATAATACATAGATTAAAGATAGCTGAAGCAACATCTTTTAATGCCAAAGGGTGCCCCTCATCTAATAGGTCAATAAGGGGTTTCAAGGCGTCTGATTTTCCAATGAGGGCCTTATTCGAGTCAAGAGCCGATAGTGTGAAAAGGGTGGCAGCTGCATTGCTCCTTGTTTCGATTGTTCCTGATCTTAATGCATCCATAAGAAGTGGAAGAACAATTGGTGTTTCAGCAACAAGCTTTTTATTGTTGTCATGAATTGAAAGATTCAAAAGTGTTGTAATTAGATCTTCTTGCAGGTCCGGATGAAGATGAACATCACTTCTTGACTTGCATTGAGAGAGTGGAGAAAGCAACTGAGGTATGGCATCAAGAGATTCGCCAAAAAGTGCCCGGAAAGACGGCGTTTTTTTCGTCAACTGCCGCAACTCTTTTGCAGCTTCCTTCTGAGCAGATAATGTTGTAGACATTTTCCTAAGCAGAGACAGGAAATGGCCTCGATCCACTTCAGTTAAGGCATCCTCGTCGGAATACTGGACAGGTTCCGGCAATTCAATCCCATGATTCTTGCACCATAGTAATATCATTTCCCGAATCAAGGAGTTAGGTGTAAGATTAGTGTGAGAAAGTACTTGTTGCGTTTGAGGGCACGTCCTATTCCCAGCTTTCAACCATTTTTGAATAAATAGCCTATCATAAGTCTGCAAAATTGTTGAAAAATTGTTCATAATGCCCCCCAAAAAAACCTTGAGATAGAAACTGTAAGGTGTATGCTAATCAACTGGCATGATATTGGTTAACAATCACCTCAATGAGTGAAAACTCACAATTCCAGAAGTATCATATAGACCATTTACAGATTTCTGAGCTATAAAACCATAATAAAAGGTCGAAGAAAAAATCTTTTGACAACAGACATTTAATATATATTTAAACATAGATCAAGAAAAAATCACCCCCCTCCAAAAAATATTAAAGCAAATATCTTTCTCCTTAATTATTCGGAATTCCATTTAATTCATCATATTATCCACTTCAGTCGAGATAATTTTAAAATGAAAAAGAGAGAGAGAGGGTATTTTCTCCTCAAAATGTAGTGTTAGTGGTTTTAGTTTCAAGAAACATCCATGAAAAAGCATTCGCTATAAACACCAATTTAATCAGGGTAATAAACCCAGCTCATAATTCGGTGACAAAAATATAATGTCAAGCAGATAACCATCAATTCAACAAACAAATGATAAAAATATTTAAAAAAGAAATCAAAATTGTGAAAGTAAAATTACGAACCTGACCAGATGCAACAATAACCGGATCCCTCATAAGTTCCTTGGAAAGTGGGCACTTAAACTCCTCAGGAATTTCCTCTGAAGCTGTATCATGATGATGAGGATGAACCTTCGAGGAGGATAATGATTTTTTTACCTTCAATTCCTTTAAAGCACTAAACATTTGCTGGGCTCTATCAATTGCCCCTAAATTAATATCATCTTCGTCTACAATTGCCTTCACTAACTTCTGCAATTCCCTCTTCAACTCCACAGCCTTGGCTACCATACCTGGATCCCCTTCAAATATCCCACTCTTTGCCATCGCCCAATTTTTTCCCCTTCGATCCCTAATTAAAAAACTCCTGATGGGATTTTCACTTTTTCTTTAAAATTATTCGCTTTCATTTTCATTGATGAGGGAATTTTGGGGGCTCTACACACAGTAGCGTTTGATCGAGTGTCCGGCCACGGATTTTCTTTAGTGTGTAGAATGAGAATATGGGGAGAGACCGGAGATGGGGCTTGTGCATATTGAGTGTCGTGTGTTTTTAAGGGGTCCAGTGAGAAATCCATGGGCGGACAGCTGGCAGCTACGCGGAGAAGCATGGTAGGGTTTGGTCAAGGAGGTGTTCATCTCTTACCAACTCACTTAACTTGTATACTTGTAATCTCCATGTTGAAGTGATATTACACGTATAAATGGACAACATAAATAAATAAGAGATCAAGACTCTGCTCAAACATTGCGTTTCGTGTAGGTCAAATGTGATCCATCCTGTATGGAAGGGTTCATATTTGGGAGCATGGGACACCAATTCTCCAAGTTCGTCTCAAACGGTTAGTTACGTAATTTTGTTAATCGCAATCATCAAGTTCATTATAAAGTTTGACCTTTAGTTCAAATCAACTTATTCGTTTAAAATTTTTTGAACTCTGATTTTATATTCAAAATTTTATAAAACTAGTATACTATTTACTGGTAGAATTCGACCGTAGAAGTTTGCTCGTGTTGAAGAATAATGAAGAAAAACAAGGTTGAGAGGAGAAATTTGAATAATGGTAAAAAGAAATGAGATGGAAAAATTTGAGAAGAGATCTTTTTCAAAATTGAAGAGAAATGTATGTTGTTTTTTGTGTGAGTGAAGTGGAAACTTCTTTAATTCAAATATTATACGTTAATTATTATTTTTATATTTAGGAGCATGAGACGCCAATTCTCCAAGTTACGTCTCAAACAGTCAATTACTTAATTTTGTTAATGCAATGATTCAAGTTCATTATAAAGTTTGCATTCTAGTCGAATCAGGTTCTTCGTTTAATTTTTTTAAAACTTTGACATCATATTAAAATGTTATAAAATAGTTCAATTTTTATATTTTGATTATTGTTTTCATATTTATAGATTTTTGTTTATATTTAAATTATAATTTAAGTTGATCAAATTAGTCAAACATATTTTTTATTCACATATATCATAAGACTCATAACTTACTACTTACTTATTATTCATAACTTATAAATATTCAAAAAATAATTTCAATGCGACCAAACTTACACTTAATCCATAATTTTTTTATCCGAGGACATGTTTGTTGCACAAACACGACGTGAATAAATTAATATTGTGATAAATCATATTATTTATTGTGTGTAGGTTTGCATGAGATGAAGTATTCATTAATTTATGATACGTGTGGTTTGGCAAATGGGCCACCTGCAATTCAGATTTGACCTTCTTCTTTTTTTCTAAACCACAGGTTTGACCCCTGAATTTTATACTTTGTTTGGATATATATCCACTTTGGATCCATTTAGTCCAACATTAAATCGAATAATATCTTTTTATTCTTAATTTTATTACTGAGGATTGAAATAAATGATCATATATTTGATTTTCAAAAACTGGGACAGATGTAATCCATTTTGTCTTATCTGAATAAACTAAAGACTTGTTTGGTGTCGATTTTATTTTAAAAAATGAGTTTTTTTGAAAAAAAATATGGAAATTGAACATGTCCTAAGTGCTTGTTTGATTCTCATTAAAATAGGTTTTTTGTTTCCTATATTTTGACTTTTGGAGAAAAATAACCAAAATGTCGTTTCTTTTTTCAAAATAATCATGATATTTGATTAGAAAAAATAGTATTTTAGTCATTTTTTCCAAAAATTAAAAAATGAAAAAAAAAAAATCTATTTTAATGAGAATCAAACAAGCAATAAATTAGCTGGAGACGGTTTTGAGCAAAATTTATAATTCTCGGACTAAATTGAAAATAAACATGCTACAAGTAACTAAGATTCTAATAGTATATTATCGAAATATTGTAGAAATTGGTGTCTAGATTCTATAGGTGTCTTACGCTTTAAACCCGGAATAATTTATAATGAAATAATATTAAAAGATAAGTTGTAAAATAATTGATTTTTATTTTATATATTTTTACAACTTGAGTAAGAGGAGTGAAAAGATGTCGACTAGACGTGAAGCGTTTTCAAAACGTCTCATATATGGGTAAAGAAAAAAGCAACTCAACTCTTCTTTTGACTACTTAATGCAGACCTAATTATATTTTGGGGTTTTTATATAAATAAGCTTTTTTTTAAAATAATTTCAAAAAATAATTTCTATTTTATCTATTTTAAAAATACTGTTATTTTAAAATTATTATTTTAATTTATTATATTAAATAATATATGTAATTGAATAAGTAAATTTGCTGTTTGAGTTCTTGATTATTTGTACGATAAGTTCTTTATCTTTACAATATCTCCACTTTAATCTCTATATTTCCTCTTTCATTTCAATTTCGTCATTTTTTATTTGCAATTCAAGTCCTTCAACTTTTAAAATTTTACAAGTTGATATCCATATTTATATTTTTATGTCAATTTAGTCCTTTACATATATTATAAATGATATTGTGTATCAATGTTTGATATAAATATTACAAATGATATTTTGTAATAATATATGTTACGAATTGAGATGTAAAATATCAGTGATACAGAATATCAATTCATGTAACATGTACTGTGTAAAATAACATAATATAATCTGTAACATATTCAGTGCTACAAAATTTCATTTGTAACATTTGTATCAAATAGTGATACACAATATCATTTGTAACATCTGTATCAGATCGCAATACTAAATAGAAACTGTTAAAATTGTTATAACTGCTAAACCAACTCTAAACCTCAACAAGTTCGTATTAATATACACATTGGACTCTAAAAACCTATTGATACTGTGTAACATCAGTATGATATAGATATGTAACACAATACTAAATTTAACAAATAAAACTATTGATTTCATCATTTGTAACATATGTAACATCAGTGATACATAACACCAATTCATGTAACATGTGATGTGTAAAATAATATAATATAATCTGTAACATATTTAGTAACATATTCAGTGATACAAAATATCATTTATAACATCTGCATCAAACATTAATACACAATATCATTTGTAACATATATATCAAATAGTAATACTATAAAGGACTAAATTAATATAAAAGTATAAATATGAGGACCAACATGCAAAAATCTAAAAGTTGAAGGACTTGAGTTGCAAATAAAAGAGGACAAAATTGAAATAAAAGATGAAGTACAGAGACTAAAGTGGAGATATTAAAAAGATGAAGGACTTATCGTGCGAATAATCAAAGACTCAAGTAGTAAATATGAGTAAAAGTTCTTTAGAATTCATGTGGATTTATATATTTGATTTTAATTTATTAATTTATTAATTAATATAATTTTAGGAATGTAGTATTTTTAAAATAAATTTGTTAAGTTGTTAGATTTGGAATTATTTTAAAATTGGTAAGTAGTGGGTGTAATAATCCTTTATTTTATTATTATTATTATTTTTAGGAGAAATTACCTATAAGTCACCTGTATGATGACTTTTTCCAAATTAGGTCAAAATATTTTTCAAAATTGTGATTAAGTCATACTCTTAAGCAATATTACAAAATAATCCCAAAATTACCCATATGATCCATATTTTCCATCGACTTCTTCCACCTCCACAAATCTCCTCCACATCCGACGAGTGCTTTTTCTACGACGCGGTGGAAGCTTCCTTCACCACCCACCACAAAAATCACCACCACCTATCAAATTCGCCGCCACTAATCCAACACCACCAGCTGCAGTCTACCCTTGAGTTCTCGGCTCAGAAAACCAGTGGCATTAGCGTTGGAAACACCGTCAACATTAACTAATGTTCCTTTTGTTCTTACATAGGAAGAAGAACTGAAGTGACGATGAATAATATGTTAGGAACTCAATTTCATGGGATCAATGTCATTCTTGCAAAATTTTCCTCTCCACTTCCCAAACGTTCATTGAGCAAACTCATACCATTTGTTCAATTTGGAATGATTGGTATTATAGTGGCCGGTGAACAAATTTTTCCAAGGTTGGGCTTTGCTCCCCCACCTCCCTGGTACTATTCCTTGCATGCAAATAAATTTGGAAGTATGGCAAGCGCTTAGCTACTTGGAATTTGTTGAAATATCTTCTAAATCAATTAGTAATTCTTATAAATCAATTAGTGATTTACATAAATCATTTAGAATCAATTAGAATTAATTTGTAATGATTTATAATTCCATTTTTAGCTTTCTAATACCCTATAAATTGTAACACTTCTCTCATAATGAAATATATGAAAACCCATTATTTTACATGATATCAGAGCCATAACACGATTCTTAGATAACCAAACCCAGAAAATCATTCAACCAAAATCCAGTTTTTCAAATCTAGAAAAATACCAGTTGTGTTCCTTTGCGCCAAACACCTTGACCCATTTTAGAATAGTGTTATTATATGGTTCGTCGTGAGGACTTACGATCCATTGCCTTCAATGAGGAGACTACCAAAATTGAAGTTTCTGCAATGTTCTCTCGACGTCAGCCCAGTCAAACATCACAGGATCGTCCCAAATCCACCAACTCAAAGAATTCCACCATCGATAAAACCTCGTTGAAATGTACTCACTACAATCAAATAGGTTATACCAAAGATCGCTGCTTTGAGTTAGTTGGATATCCAGATTGGTGGGACCCAACTCGTCATCGAATGCTAGGAGACCATCTACGACATCACTTGCTCAAACAAAAGAAGATGTTGGTCCATCTACTTCATCATCACAACCACTACTGGAAAAGGTAAAATTTTTAATATTTCTACACATGTTTTGAATAATGCATGGAATTGATTCTGGTGCCACTGATTATATGACATTTGATGTGAATCAAATCTTTAAACTGAAACCCTCATCTCGAAACTATGTCTCTACTGCAAATGGTAATACTACCCCAGTTATTGGGGAATGGTCGTCCCATCTTACTAAAACTTTACATCTTGATTCTGTATTAGTGGTACCTTTCTTTGAACTATAATCTTCTCTCTGTTTCTCAAATCACCAATACCTTGTCTTGTGTGGTTATTTTTGGTCCTGAATCTCGTGTGTTTAAGGATATTCAGACTCAATAAACGATTTGTTATGGTATTAAGAAAGTGATGTTGTACTACTTGGATCTAGAGTCAACAACTTCATCAAACTACAACATGCTCTGGTCGTCAACAATACTAAGAAAATAACTGAGATATGGCTTTGGTATCGACATTTAGGACATGCCTCATTTGGATATTTAAAACGTTTGTTTCCTAATTTGTTTACTGATTTGGATATTTCTAGTTTTAAATGTGATGTTTGTGAACTTGCTAAAAGCCATCGTACTTCATTTCCTTTAATTTTAAATAAAAGTCCAAATCCATTTATGGTTATTCACTCTAATGTATGGGGCCTTTCCAAAATTCCTACATTGGGAGGCTCTCATTGGTTTGTTACCTTTATTGATGATTGTACTCGAATGACTTGGTTATGCCTCATGAAATCTAAATCAGAAGTTACAGTATTATTTAAAAAATTCTACAATATTGTAAGAACACAATACAATGCCCATATACAAGTACTCCAAAGTGATAACGGGGGAGAATATAGCAGTAATGAGCTTCAACAATTCTTGGACTCTCATGGGTTTATTAATCAAACTAGTTGCCCAGATACACCACAACACAACAGAACGGTGTTGCTGAAAGAAAAAATAGACACTTATTGGAGGTTGTTCGCGCTTTCCTCATTGAAGTACACATGCCCCCTCATTACTGAGGTGAAGCTCTCCTCTCAGTAGCCTACCTCATCAATCGAGTTCCTTCGAGGTCACTCAACTACAAAACGCCATTTCAAACACTCACTAACGCTGTTGTAGCTCTCCAAATCCCCAACTTGCCTCCTCATGTCTTTGGTTGTATTGCATGTGTTCATCTTCCCAAAGATCAACGGAGTAAGTTAATGCCTCGCGCCTTGAAATGTATTTTTGTTGAATATGCACTGCATAAAAAAGGGTATCGATGTTATCACCCTCTTACTCGGTGCATGTTTATCACTATGGATGTTGTTTTCCATGAAGATGCAATGTATTACTCTGAGTTTGAATTTCAGGAGGAGTATCTTGAGAAAATTCAAACTCTTGAATACAACCTTGTGACTGATCCGGATGAGGTAAAACTTGATATGGTAGAAATATCTAATGACAGTGTAGGAGAACTGGATACGAGTGGTCAAAACTTGGACGTACTGGATGAATTGGATTCTAGTGGTCAATGCTTGGATATAAGTGGTAATGAACATCCAGAACACCATAGAACTCCAGAGGTCGAGTTGCAGTCTCTCCCGAGTAATATACTAAACCAATCGTTAACTGAGGATATTCTTGAGTCGCCTAAGAGACAGTTACCACAACGTCTCACAAGAGGTATTCCAAAACCAACTTATGAACCTGAATTGTCTAGTAAAGTAAGATATCCCATGAACCATTATGTATTTATACATCAATTCTCAAAAACAAATCGATCATTTGTAAATCAATTATCTCATCAGTATCTATTCCTAACGATTAATGCGAGGAAGCACTTAACCGATCCAAGGTGGAAGGCGCAATTAATGAAGAGATGGCCTCCTTACAAAAAAAACCAAACATGGAGCTTGTGGATCTTCCTACGGAAAAGAAAACGGTTGGATGTCGATGGATCTTTTACGTAAAACACAAAGTGATGGTACAATTGAACGCTTCAAAGCAAGATTGGTGGTAAATGAGTATACTCAGATTTATAGAATTGACTACTGCTGAAACCTTTGCACCAATGTAAAAATAAACTCGATTCGGGTCTTGTTATCCTTGGTCAGTAAATTTTGGATGGCCTCTCTGACGGTTTGATGTGAAGAACACATTTTACATGGAGAACTATCGAAGAAGTCTACATGGATCTTCTCCTAGGATGCATGGTGACAGAAAAATAAAGCCAAAAGGTGTGTAGACTGAAGAAATCATTGTATGGTGTGAAGCAGTCTCCCAGGGCTTGGTTTGGAAGATTCACAAAGTCTATGGTAGCCTTTGGTTATCATCAATGCAATTCGAGATCACACTTTGTTCTTGAAGAAACAAAACGGTAAAATTATCGCACTTATTGTTTATGTTGATGACATGTTGATGACATGGTGATAACAGAAATGATCCATTGAAATAAAGGCTCTCTGAGAATACTTGTCCAAAGAATGTGAAATGAAAGACTTAGGCCCTTAAAATACTTCATAGGAATAGAAGTATCTCGATCTCAAAAGGTATTTTCTTATCTCAAAGAAAATATGCTTTAGATCTTTTGAATGAAACTGGGATGTCTGCATGTCAACCAGTAAATACACTAATCGAGGAATGATTGAAATTACGAATGGAAGCTGATCAAGTTCCAGTTGACAAAGAGAGATACCAGATACTTGTTGGCAGACCGATGTACTTAGCCCACACAACACTGGATCTTGCATATGCTTTGAGCATCGTCAGTCAATTTATACATTATCCAAGTGAACAACATATGAATGCAGTCATACAAATTTTGAGATACTTGAAATCAGTCCTAGAGAAGGGAATTCTATTTTCTAGAAAAACAGATGAACAAACCATCAATGTATACACTGATACTAACTGGGATGGAGATAAAAATGACATGCGATCTACTTCAGGGTATTTTACTTTTGTAGGTGAAAATCTTGTCTCTTGGAAGAGCAAGAAACAACGTGTGGTGGCCCCTTCAAGTGGTGAAGCAGAGCTACGAGGAATGTCTCTTGGTGTTTGTGAAGGATTGTGGGTGAAATTACTCCTTCGAATTTAGGTTATTCATCAAATACACCTACCTATCCTATTGTCTTGTGATAACAAGCACGCTTTCGTGATATGGCCTATATCATGATCGAACAAAACATGTTGAGATTGATCGTTTTTTTATCAAATAGAAATTGGAGAAGAAAAGTCTAGAGCTACCAGAAATCCGATCAAAGGACCAACTGGCAGATATTCTCACCAAAACAGTTTCAATTCGCATACTTTCAAAATTTGTGGACAAGCTGGGCATGATAGACATCTATACACCAACTTGAAGGGGAGTGTTGAAATATCCTCTAAATCAATTAGTGATTTACATAAATCATTTAGAATCAATTAGAATTGATTTGTAATGATTTATAATTCCATTTTTGACTTTCTAATACCCTATAAATTGTAACACTTTTCTCATAATAAAATACAAGAAAAACCATTATTTTACATAAATTTTCTTCAATCCTTTATGCAGAGTTTAGAGGCTTTTGAAGTGTACTGTAATGGTGAATTGGTGTTCTCTAAACTCAAGGAGCACAAATTTTTCGGTGTAATTGAGTTGAAGGATCTTGTTGGGAGAAGGGTTGCTAATTCAAGAGTGATAGATGGCCTTAATGGTGAATTCTCGGTCTTGAAAAGGGTATAATAGTTAAGTGGGAGTATGTTTCTTGGATTTCTAGTTTTAGTTTCACATTTTAATGTATTTCTGTGATTTTGTTTTAACATACCAAATACAGTTTCTTGAAAAATTCATCTAGTATGGCAGTTCATAATTAATGTATATTAACATTGCAATGGATTTGCACTGGAAACAAAAAAGATTCTCCATTTAAGAAGTGTTTCTAATTGTTGGAAAACTTAGATATTTTGGAGCGTAATTTGAGATTTGATTGGATATAGAGTTATTTAAACATTTAGGATTATTGTGGTTGTAATGCTTGACTGTTGGAATTTGAAAGTTGTCATGCAGTATTTTATAACTATGAATCATTCTCAGTGTTTAATTCTAAATTTTCTTAGTTTTCATGTTTGGCACTTATAGTGATTGACTTTCATATCTCTAATATGTTTAATTCTACATTTTCTATACGGTAATACTACTTGGTATTCAGAAGGATAAATGAGAGGGCAATGGTTGAAAACTTAGAATTATTACGTTGTGTATTTATGTGTGGCCCAATAGCAACTAATCATGATATGTTTTATTGTGTGGCCATGATATGGAGGTGGAAGAAGCCGATGAATTTCTGTAGAGTGACCATGATTTGTTACTGTAAATAGCAACTTGAATTTCTGTAAGGAGAAAATGTTTGATGTGGGAGAAATCATGATACTGTTTTATTTGATATGGGCCATTAGATACTATTAGTCATGTGTGTTGTTTGATACTGTATTATAATAAAACAGTATCACAGAAAATAGTATCATAATAGAAACGGACATAGAATTTGCATACGTATTGGAATTTCTATTATAATATGTATTCGGAATCATTTCGACGAGCCGATCAAGACCAGTAGTTTTACCACTGTTAATGATGGATTTTAGCTTTTTAAAGTTGTCTCTTTAACTTAAAATAGAAATCTTTAGTTTGTCATACTAAAACAGTATCACAAATAAATATATCTTAATATATCAGTATCATACATGAAAGTATTTTAATAAAATAGTATCACAAACTACAACCCAATAAAAATAACATCATAGGTTGAATTGGAAGGGTTTGACCTTTGTGGTATGAAAAACAGTATCATAAACATATTTGTATCATGATACTGTATTATAAAAAATATTAGGGGAGATTTGTTTGATGAATTTCTGTAGAGTTGCCATGATTTATTGCTTTAAATAGTAGCTTGAATTTATGTAAGAATGAAAAAGTTTGATGTGGACATTACTATGAGGAAAGTTGACCATTAGATTATTCACTTTCTTGTTAATTAGTCATGTGTGTTGTTTGATACTATATTATAGAAAATAGTAACACAAAAAATAGCATCATAACAGAAATGTCATAGAATTCACATACGTGTTCAGAATTTTTATTATAATATATTTTTGAAATCTTCTCGATGAGTCAGTCAAGACCAGAGGCTTTACCACTGCATACGATAAATTTTAAATGTTTGAAATCGTCTCTTTAGTTTAAAATGATAATCTTTAATTTTTCTTGTCTAAACAGTATCATATATACTAAAATAGTATCATAGATAAATGTATATTAATATATCAATATCATATATGAAAGTATCTTAATAAAACAGTATCAGAAACTACAGTCTCAATAATAATATCATAGATTGAAACAATATCATAGGTTGAAATATTATAATAATAAAACAGTATCATATATAAAATCAAGTATAATATGTTTTAATGGTTGAAGTAATTATACTATTCTTAAAATGCTTCATTAAAAGTACAATATGATTGGTAATGTTTGTATCCAAATACAATATGATAGATTAAAACATTATCATAATAAAATAGTATCAAAGATAAAAGTATGGTATAAATATACAAATGTATATTATCTAAATAAAATAGTATCATAGATAAAATGATATCGTAGAAAACATTATCACAATAAAACAGTACCACAACAAAACAATATCATTAAATTAATCTTTTTTTTTTTGCAATGACAATAATATGTTGGTCTTTTAACTCTAAAATGTTAATTTAATTAAATTAAGTTTGACTATATGACTTTAGAACCCATTATTATACAACAACAGTGACCGACTAACCGGCATTGACCCTTTTTTGTTGTTGGGAGCCTCTTGGACCAAATGAGGCACAGAAACTAAATTAATGCGAACAATTTCTTGGGCCTATTCACCTCAAAAACGGTCTTGTGCTTTAAATTTTCATTTGTCTAATTTTTTAAAATTTAAAATTTTTATAGTAGTATGGATTATTAAGTAATTATAATATTTAAGATTTTAATTGTTTTGTGCATTATATTATTTATTTAATAATCTTAGAATGATTAAAATAATATTAAAAATAAAAAAAGTATCTTTTTATGGTTAAACACACCTATATTTGTAAGATTTGATTGAACTTTATAAACTAAAAATAGAGAAAATTACAAAAATATTTCTTGTAATTAATGATTATTACAAAAATACTTCCCCGAGGTTTGATTTCTACAACGTGTTCCCAATAAATTCAAAAACAGATATGCATTTTCACTTTTATCCTTTTTGCTTCATGCTATGTTTGAAATTATTATTTAATGTTGTAAATCACATTTTCCATTATATATATATATATATATATATATATATATATATATATATATATATATATATATATATATATATATATAATCCCATAGTTTTGATTCAATAGAGACATTGTTTTTTTGTTATAACCTTTTCAAATAACTTATATCCTATAATTTCTGCATAATAATGAACACTACAATTAAAATCAGCAATAAAATTATTAGTGTTAAAATATTGTGACATGATCACTATAATGAACTTGATTGTTAAATGTTATTAATTATAAATATATAATAATGGATTCATCTCTAATCTAAATTTTAAATATATAAATAATATTACAAAACTTTTTACTCGTATATGGATATGACCTATATATAACTTTGATCATATGCATGCATTGATTTCTAGTCGCTTTAAAATACTTCTATAAACCTTTACGCATAATTTCCTTTGAATTAAGCTCACTTCTATCACATTTGACATTCACTTCAAAGAACCTCCCTCATCTCATTATGTACAATTAGGCACCTTAAGAAAAGAACATCTACGATAGACAAACAATGGAAGGGCCGCCAAGTTATGAAATGGTAAAATATTTGAAAGGCGTATAGGGCACCATGCAAGTATAATTCCTCTTATCACCTTAAGCTTCTGCATAATTTCATTTGAATTGAGCTCATATCTGTCACAGTCGTTATTCACTTAAAAGAACTTCCATAATCTCACACAACTCTTTCCTTATGTACAATTATCTCACACATCTCTCACATCTTTTTTCTCTTATGTACAATTATCGTTTTAGTATTCACTTAAAAGAACATCTCTCAAATAAACCAATCTCTTTTCTCATGTACAATTATGCGCACCTTAAGAAAAAAAAAACAAAACATATATGATAGATGAACACTAAAAGATTGGATAAAATATTTTAAAGCCCAAGGCCAACGAGTGAATACAATCCCTCATATCCCTAAACTTTCGCATAATTTCTTTTGAATAGATCTCACATATGTCACAGCCGTCATTCATTTAAAAGAACCTCCGTTCATACGATTCTTTTCTTATGTACAATTCTATTCACTTAAAAAAAAACCTTCCCAATTTCATACGGCTTTCTTATGTATAATTGCGTTGCTATTTACTTAAAAGAACTTTCATAATTTCATACGGCCCTTTCATTATGTACAATTATGCACTTTAAAAAGAAAATAGAACAATGAAGGTCGCCAAATTATAAAATAATAAAATATTTTAAAGACGTTGGCCAGCCACCACGTGAATATTATCCCTCTTATCCCTCACTCATTCCTTCATCCAAATTCCAAATAGTTTTTTTTTTTTTTTCTTTATGACCATCATTGATCATTGATCATTGATCATTGATCATCCCCACCCCACTCTAATCCCTCTCTCTAATCCAAAACCAATAATAAAAGAAACCTATAGAACAGAAGATCTCCTGTGACCCGTGAAAATATTCGCACAATGAACAGTCAAAAACCAACCAGTCAACAACGAAGCAAACATGTGATTGGAGAATTCTTAAACTGTTAGGAAGGAAATTACAATAAAGCAAAATACTATAAATGTACTGATCACTTGAAACATTGAGGCCAATGGATTCAGAATCCGGGGCGGGAGGGCCTGATCCGAATGGAGGGGAGGGTCCTTCTTCGACAGTAATAAGCAGTGGAGGCGCCTCCGAGGGTGGTGGCTACGGGTCAACGGCTGCTCCACCCAGTCGCTACGAGTCTCAGAAGCGACGGGACTGGAAAACTTTCCTACAGTATCTGAAGAACCACAAACCACCGCTGACGCTGACGCAATGTAGCGGAGCTCACGTAATCGAGTTCTTGAAATACCTAGACCAGTTTGGGAAAACTAAGGTGCATGTAACAGGGTGCCCTTATTTTGGGCAGCCCAACCCTCCGGAACCTTGCGCATGCCCTTTGAAACAGGCTTGGGGCAGCCTGGATGCCTTCATCGGACGACTTAGAGCAGCCTACGAAGAGAACGGATGGAGGCTGGAATCCAACCCTTTTGGGGCCAAAGCTGTGAGAATATATCTTAGGGAAGTGAGGGAAGGCCAGGCGAAGGCTAGAGGAATACCCTATGAGAAAAAGAAGCGGAAAAGGTCAACCGCAGCCGCTGCCACCTTTACTGTGTCCATGACTGGTGGCGTTAGTTCTACTAGTGATGTCGGTGGCGGGCTGGGGAGGGAATGTTGATGGTAACTTTTGACCATGCACCTTGGTACCTATTGTTGTCTGATTAGAAACTGGCACAAGATGGACCCCACTGATGCTCCACCCGTGGGTTTCATTCAGATACAAATGTTCGCATATCAATAAACATTTTCAGTTTCATGTGTAAATTGATTGATTATCACCGCTAATAATAAATTACATTACTTTCTCTAGAAATTACTTTCGGAGAATATTGATATAAAAAGATTTGATATATTAATCAACGTCGGCATGGTAGATCAAAATTTTAAAAATATATTTTATTATTTGATATCTTTCCTATTGACTTACATTTGAATGAAACACTCAATTTTTCAAGCATAACGGTGTTTTGTGCAAATTCAGAGTGGAACCTTTAAGTACTTGTGGTTTAGAAAAAAAAATCTTTCATTTTATTGTCAAACTACTGTATTATTATAAATTATCAAAATTTAAGATTTTTTCTGTCATTATTTTAATGTTTTTGATTAGTGCTCATTCTTGCGGATTTGATACTTGGGAAAATTGTCAATAAGTTATCTATAGGTGACTTATTCTAAATTAGGTTTAAAAACTTTTCAAATTTGCCAATAAGCCATAATAATTCAGTCAATGCCATAATTACCCCTATAATCATTTTGACCAGATTTAAACAGCCCTAATCCGATTATCATCCCCGCAAAATCCTCTTGGTCTTTTGTTTTCCAGAAGTTTTCTCAATTTCTTTGGAGATGCAAATCTTCATAAAAACCCTAACTGGCAAGACCATCACCTTTGAGGTTGAGAGCTCTGACACTATTGATAATGTCAAGGCCAAGATCCAGGACAAGGAGGGGATTCCCTCCGACCAGTAGAGGTTGATTTTCCCAGGCAAGCAGCTTGAGGATGGCCACACCCTTGATGATTACAACATTCAAAAAGAGAGCACTCTTCACTTGGTGCTCAGACTGAGAGGAGGAATGCAGATTTTTGTTAAAACCCTTACTGGAAAAACTATTACCCTTGAGGTGGATAGCTATGACACTGTTGACAATGTTAAGTCCAAGATCCAAGACAATGAATGTATTCTCCCAGATCAACAGAGGCTAATCTTTGCTGGAAAACAACTCGATGATAGCCGTACTTTGGCAGACTACAATATTGAGAAGGAGTCAACCCTTCACTTGGTGCTAAGACTTCGTGGTGGCATGCAGATTTTTGTCAAGACCCTCACATGGAAGACAACTACCCTTGAAGTCGAGAGCTCAGATACCATTGACAATGTCAAGGCAAAAATTCAGGATAAGGAGGGTATCCCACCATATCTTAATGAGATATGAGTGTCTGATGCTTAAATGATACAGTAAATATTGTCAATATACTAATGTGGATGTTGCTCCATTGTTGGCTGTCTACACATATGACGACATAGTTGGTTTCATTTGTGCTCTTTAAGGGTTGTGTTCACTGTAGTAATTCATTCTAGAAACAAGACTGACCCAATGGACAGAGTATTCTAGTGATGGACATCCAAACGAGGGTGCATTTGTTCTAACTTCTAAGATCATGAAGTCTTCTAACTTCTATGCTTATACAAAGGAGTCTTAAGTCATAGAGTAGTGCATTATGTAGGTAAGAATGGAAGTATGATCAACTAACTGTCACCCTTAAAACTTATATTAGAGTGAGAAAGCCCTCTGAATATGTTGAGTGCACGTTTGTAGTGGCTTAGATATAGATGTGGATTTTGTATATAGGATATTGAGATTAAAACGATAAAATTTAAGAAGAATCAGGGAGAGTGAGTATTTGTATACCACCCAAGAATGCTTTTTTGTTGATGCGGTGCAGATCAGATCCTATGAAAATAACTGCTCTTGCCAACCACTTTAGCTGGGATGCAAATGCTACTTCTAAACAAGAAGATGCTGATGAAGGTGGAGAAAATATTGATAAAGAAATTGAGGATATTGAAGAACAATTACACATACAAAAATATGAAGTTGCAGATGAAGTGGATGATGAAATTCTTCAACAAGAAGTTTGGATTTTCTGTAGGATGATACTGTATTATAGAAAACAGTATCATAGAAAATAATATCATTATATTAGTTGTGGCCATGGATTGCTTATGTAAATAGCAGTTTGATATTGTATTAAAAAAAACAGTTTGATACTGTATTATAGAATATCAGCTTGATACTGTATTAAGTTGACCATTAAATTATTTCTTTGTGTTGTTAGTCATGTGTGTTGTTTGATACTGTATTATACAAAATAGTATAACAAAATATTATCATAACAGAAATGGCATAGAATTCGTATACGTGCTCATAATTTTATTATAATATGTTTTTGGAATCGTCTTGACGAGTCGGTCAAGACCAATCGCTTTACCACTACGTATGATAAATTTTAGCCGTTTGAAATTGTCTCTTTAGTTTAAAATGACAATCTTTAATTTTTTTTGTCAAAACAGTAACATACATACTAAAACAGTATTACAGATAAATGTATCTTAATATATTAGTATCATACATGAAAATATCTTAATAAAATATTATCACATACAAAAACTTACAAACCAATAAAATAACAATATCATATATTAAATACATTATCATAATAAAACAATATCAAAGATAAAAACATGGTAAAAGTATACCTTATCACTTTATCTAAATAAAACAATATTATATATCTGTTTTATTGGTTGAATAAATTATATTGTTCTTCAAATTCTTCATTAGTAGTACAAGACCATTGATACTGTTTGCATTTAATAACATTATCATAGATTAAAACAGTATCATAGATATTTTACTAGTTGAAGTAATTGGATTGTTCTTAAAATGCTCCATTATAAGTATAAGACCGTTGATATTGTTTGCATTCAATAACATTATCATAGATTAAAACAGTATCATATGTTGAAACATTATCATAATAAAACAGTATCAAAGATAAAAACATGGTATAAGTGTACCATAACACATTATCTACATAAAACAGTATCATATATAACTAAGTACAAGATGTTTTAATGGTTGAAGTAATGACATTGTTCTTAAAAAGCTCTATTAGTAGTACAAGATCATATATTTAAACATTGTCATAATAAAACAGTATCAAAGATAAAAGTATTGTATAAATATATAAATGTACATTATCTAAATAAAATAATATCACAATAAAACAGTATAATTAAATTAGCGTTTTTTTGCAATTGTAAATGTATGTTGGTCTTTTAACTCTAAAATATGACTTTAATTGAATTAAGTTTTGACCATATTACTTTAGAGCCTATAAGTGCAATAACAGTGACCGGCCTTAAATTTACCTTTGATACTTTTAAGTGAATATCCATCATTCAACTCCTACAAATCCACTATTTAGTGGAATGAAGTTAATTAAATTGTCTAATCTGTGCCTATTGTGAGTCTACAGTTGGTATGGAGAGACCAATCAATAGGTTGTTTAGTCCGTGTATGTAGTTAGAAGTGGCAAAAATTGGTTCGGTCTAGTGGGCTAGCCCAAATAACTCGGACTAGCCCAATAAAAAGTCGGTAAAGTAAAAATCGGGCATATTTAGTTTGGTACAACTAACCACAGACCAATCGGGTTAAAACCGGGTTGATCCGATAAAATTTTTTGCCCAAATTCCCACCACCACCACCACCACCACCCACCACCACCACCACCACCCTTTCCCTCTTCCCTATCCCTGGTGCAAACCTAGCAAACAAGGGAGGAATTCTGCGAAACCAAGGAAAAAACGCGAAAACTAGGAAGTATTTTATCCCTAGTTTCACGACCCGCATTTAGAGGGAGGAGATTTCTCTCCCACGTCGCTAGAAAAGCTCCGCGATCGGGAGACCCTTCCGATTTGGTGACTTGTAGGTGTGTGTATATATATATATATATTAAGTTGGACTGACCCAGTAGTCCTATGGCTCATTTGCCACCTCTATCTGTAGTGAACAATTATAAATATCATTATTTTTTAAAAAAAAAAATCAATGCTAGAATAAGTTTCATTTATAGATAATTGACTTTTATGGTATGAAATGGTATAATGCTTGGTTTGTTGAATTGAAACGAAATTAGAAATAAGGAACTTAGTGATGAACTTAATTAAAAAACATGTGTTTTAGGGGGAGGGGGAACAATAGTTATAAAATGAAGGAGGACGAGTTGGAGATGGAGAGGATTTGACTAGTGAAGAGGGGACGTGAATTTCATTCATTAAAATTAAATAATAAAAAATCCATGAAATATACATAATAAATATACAAATCTACCAATATGGAGAACTCCACATAATAAATTACAATCTTAGGCCATCTCCAACCTATATTTTCAAATTGGTGCAATTTTTACACTAAAATGATGCAACTTTCACACCAATTCCATATGTCATCTCCAACCCATTACTTCAAATGTTGCCTAAATGAATAGTATTTTTAATTCTCAACAATAATTTATCTAAAAAATTATTTAATTATATAGTGTATTTATATTAAATGTATAAATTTTAAAATACATTTATTTATTGTAATTATTGCATTTATTAAAAAAATAAAAAAAGACACGATACTCAATATCACAATTTAAAAAAATATTTAACAAAAAAAAAAAATACAAAAAATTGGACAAATACAAATAAAAAACATAAAACATAATTAATTTTGTCATTTAATTAAAATCAATAAGAACACAAAAGGAAAAACAAATTTTTGTTTCAGCAATAGAAAGGTAAAATTGGAATTAATTATCACAGCAAACCTATCTTCATATCAACAGTGCTGCGCCAAATATGGCGCATCACTGCTCACCTTCTCAAATGGTGCAAATAAATGGTACTCGATTGGAGTAGTTTTGTACTCCATTTTGGACTTTTCACTCCAATATAGTGCTCGGTTGGAGATGCTCTTATGAGCCAATGTTGTTAGTAAATCAAATCTCTTGATATAAATATGTTGATTTATCTGTTAACATATATAAATTGAATTCCATACGTGCGGCAATGTTTTGATTAGGCAATATACTTTATATTATGTAATAATGGTATGATTCATTTTATTTTGAAAAAGGTAATTAGCACATTTCAACCTTATCCTTTGGGTCCTTAAATTCACCATTCTTTGTGAAAAAGGTTCATACCGTCCAAATCTATCAATTTTGTCCGTTAAATTAATGCGTACAGTGCACTCTCTCAATTTTTGAGGAGGTAGTTTCGTCAAATCATAAATTTTACAATCATAAATTTTACTGTTCCCTCAACATACGTGTACAGAGTTACATCCTTCTTCTTCATACCCATCACTCACTCTCTCTCTCTCTCTCTAGTAATTCTCTCCATAAATTCTCTCTTTATGATGGTTTTTTTCTCACGACGGTCCTCAATAACCTTGGCCGCCTTTTTCAGCGCATCCGTAAAGGGAACCGGTCCACTGCAGCAACTGTGAAAAGGTATCGTCCCATTGGTCGCCCCCATTGTATGACTCGATCTCATTGATGTGATCCATCAATTTGATGGTTCAACCACCATGACTCCCGAGTTAAGAAGTGTAGCATTATTTCCTATAGCAGAAATTTCTGGCATCTCAAACAGGAAATCGATTTTTCTATGTATTAAGAAATATGCATCGATGAATATAATTTTGTCATAATCTGTCAAACGTAAACATGTGCTGGAGTACAAAATTGTTGCATATGCTTCTCGGCGTGCATTTGCAGAGTACCAGTTTTTCGTATGAGAGAAGAGTGTTAGCTAGTCACTGGACAAGTAGAAGCAAGATACTAGTGTTAGGATTTCAGAACAATACTGCTTGAGTTTCCATTTTTAGTGGAATCCACATGATTTTTTTTCTCTAATGATCTTGTTCTTATCTCTCAGATCAACTTATTTAATTAGAGAATGAGACGATTATATGCATATAACTGGGTGCTACAATTTCCAACCAGAAAGGAGAACTAACATCAGTTGAAATTGATGAAAAGTAAAATATAATTAGAACTAACATTTGGCCATAAAGGGAACTGCAAGTTCACATGATCCAATTGGTAAGTAAAGCTTTTCTATCAGTGTATTTAGATTGGGTTTATACAGCCACGCGTAGCCTTTACATATGACTAGATCTTTGCAAGTAAAGATATTCAGAGTAGGGAAACACTCGATTATCAGAAATCACATGATATGGACGATTCTGAAAACTATCATAAAGAGAGAAAATTTATTGGAAGAATAGCTTAAAGAGAGGGAGAGATAGTGATGGGGATGAAGAAGAATGATGTAACTCTGTTGAGGAAACAATAAATTTTATGATTTGATGAATTTGCCCATAAAAAATTGAGAGAGTACACTGCACAAGTTAATTTAACGGGCAAATTTGACATATTTGGATGGTAGGAACCTTTTGCGCAAAGAATTATGGATTTAAGGACCCAAATGACAAAATTCAAACGATATGGACGATTTGCACAATAGCCTCAAAAGATAGGGACGAAATGTTCTAATTACCCTTTTGAAAAATACTATTTTTCAAATTTATTATATTTCTAGTTTTCTACAATAATGTCTCCAATATAATAAATTTAGTTTATATTACTTTTTCCTTGCCTTTTGCTATGATATCTAGGTTTTGGAGGCTAAATCAAATATATATTAAATCTTGTGTTCAGTTTAACGAAACATATTTATTTTCTTCTTTAGAAGGTTAAAAACACGTAGTAGTCCAACTAATTTGTAGCGTTGTTTTACTTGGGCCACCTCCTCTTGAATTTCAAATTGGTTACTCAACTTTTATTTTTGTTTCAATTTAAACAATTTCTATACACCCATTTTTTAAATTAATAGAATATATTAAAATATCAAAGATATATTACTTTCCTTCTTAGTAGTGGATTTGTTAGCTATATATATTTGTACATAGTATTTTTAATTGAATATATTATATATTCTTTCAATTTCAATAGATTTAATCTATTTTATTAAACTTGCCTTCTTGGTAGTGTGTCATTTGTTAAGTTTTCTATATATATATATATATTTGTACATTGTATACAAAATTTTAATTGAATAAAGATTATATATTCTTTCAATTTTACATGGTATCAGAGAGGGTTTAATCTAATTTTAGGTTAAACTTGCAAGCTTCCATTCTCCGGTGAGTGGCCCCGTGTCATTTGTCTGGCCAAGTTTTCTTGCTTTAGATTAGATATATTCTCAACCAGCCAGTATTAATTTTTTTTTTGTTTTGCTTTTTCTTCTTCTTGTGGTTGTCCTTATATACTGTCACTACTTTTGTCTTGTGGTAGTGGGTATCTTTATTTCTTTTTTATACCTTTTGCATCCCTCCAATTTTTATGCATTCTTCTACTACTTTTATTTCCATCACATTGTTTTAGCCTCTTTGTATGCCTGGATTTTTGTTAGGCCATTATTTTTTTACCTTCATATTTGAGAGGATTGCGGGTGCAACTTATGGATATACGGAGTGTTATTGTTAACATGATATATTCTCAGCAAATTTTGTTGTTAAAACTTGTTCGAGAATTTGATTTTGACCTTATTCTTTCTACTTATAGGTTGTGCTCCAAAAATCTTGGTAATAGTTTCGGTTAGATTGATGGATAATGATTTTTCTTTCGCACCAGCTTTTAGTTCTTTGTTTGACTTGTTCGACATGCATTGTAAATGCATCTCAAAAGTATCATTTGACCATTGGAAGAGGATGACTTTGCTTGGATGAATTTAAGTTTCAAACTTAATTTGGTTTCTACAATACCATATTGAGTTTGAAGGGGATGTTGAAGATATGAAAAGATCGTGATATTATTCTCTTTTGGTATTTTTCCAATTGTATATGATTATTTTCCTTTATAGTTGATTGTGTGATTATTATATAATTTTTTCTTTTAGAACTATTGTAACATTATAAATAACGTCTTCTACCTTGTTAGGTTAACCTATTTTTCAGCCACAATTCTGTTTTCAAGTTTTTTTTTTTCGATTTTTCAGAAAAATACTTGTATTGTCCATTTTTAGAAGTTTTATAGTGTTTTTAGGGGTGGAAATAGTCATCTGAGCAATACTCACGGTTGTGCCTGTGATGTTCGGCCAAATTTCATCATTTAGGCCTCCAAAATCATTTTTTTTTATCCTTTTGACTTGACTTTCCTCTTTTTCAGCCATAGGAGAAAATTTTGAACAAAACCTAGCTAATAACTTTGCTAGCCCTTTCTTCATTCATCATTCTGATCACTCGGAGATGATACTTGTTTTCACTAAACTTACGGGTGACAATTATGGCATTTGAGGTCGTTCCATGTTGGGTTTGTTGATGAGAGTATTAAGCAGCCATCTATGGATAAGTCCACAGAGTCTGCTCTTTGGCAACGATATAGTGATATGATTCTTATGTGGACTTTCAATATGGCATCTGGCGATCCACCAGTGTAATGTATATGAAGACGGCCAAAGAAGTTTAGGATGATCTCCGAGAACATTTTTTTCAACAAAATGTGTCTCGTCTCTTTGAAATTCAACGTGATCTTGTCACTTTGTTTGAGATAAAATTATGGAAGAAAAAATTATGACGAAATTTTTTCATCTATATCACAACTTGCCGACATATTCATTAAAGCTCTCGGAAAGGAAAGATTTCATTCTTTGTTGATCAAGTTGGGAGTTCACAACATTTACTCACCAACTTGAGGGGGAGTGTTGAAAATATATTACAATATCAAAGATTAATATTATATTATATTCAAATATATTGTAATATATTACTTTCCTTCTTAGTATTGGATTTGTTAGTTATATATACTTGTATATTATATACATAATTTTAATTGAATAAAGATTATCCATTCTTTCAATTTTACATAATGGTAGAGGTCGTCAAATTACATTTTCAACCTTCTACTACTTTCAAACTGTTAAATAGAAGTATCTGTTAATTGTGGAAAAGATAGAATATGACTATTTAGAAAGTTTGTTTGACATTACAAGGCTAGCCTTACTTGACTAAAGCTAAACACCTTAGACATGCTGGCCTCATGGAGATCTCTTGATATGTCAGCCATAAACAACCTTTGCATATATTGGCTACATAATCTTCCCGCGCGAGCTCATGTTTGTGAATGTTGGTAGATTGTGGTTGCACATCATCCAATCTTTTATCATGCTGTGTCATGTATTGAACATTTGAATCGATGGTCCCATGTACTTTTCGGACTGAATTTTTCTTTCTAGAGAGAAGAGCAGTGGACGGGTTAGTCCTCGATGAATCCAATTTTCCTGGAGTTCTTAGCTTTTTCACTTGCATGGTTGTGTTAGCTACTTTCAAGTCTCTCCAACTTTTGGGAGTTTTCCTTCATCAACTAATGAGTTGTACCAATTTTTTGGTCATATCATTATGTAGAGTGGTGGGTGTATACTGTGTAATGAGTGGTGGCTCGAGGTGAATGGACGAGTGGAGCTTGGATCCAGCGGTGATTGATGTTGAACCATCTGTTGGTTCATTGCTTCCATTTCTTGATTGATCATCTACTCATCTTCTTGGTGGTCACCTCATCTGAATCTTAGTTGGGTATAGTTGAGCCTTAGGTGAGCAAAATTTATAAATCCAAAATTGATGGTAATAAAAGATTGTAATGGTAAAGCTAGATGAAAAGAGTTTGTTATTCAGAATGATTGTCAGGGCCACGGTGGACACCAGTTGGTAGACTCCTACAGTTAGTGATGGCAACAGGGCGGATTTAGATCAAGTCGGCCTGATCCGTATTCACCTCGCAATAATCAAGGAGATTCAAATATGCGGATTGATCCGCCATTTCTCGGGGCAGATCTGGGTCGGAGTGGATCAAAGTAGTGATCCGTAATTGATTAGTGGTTTTTTTTGTCAATTGTCATTAAAAAAATGAAACAAATATTGAAACAAACTTTACTACTTTACTATAGAATTTAGACAACATCCTAAGATGCATCAATTACTTAATTAAACGTTCAAGGGGAACAAACTGCATCAATTACTTAATTAAATGTCCAAGAGAAACAAACTGCATCAATTAAGTGTCTAACACTCCAAAATGCACAAAAAAGCAAATAAATTGTTTTTTATCTTTATAACTTCATAAAATCATGAATCAAAAGTGCCCATATTAGAGACAAATATGCCTTCATGTATTAAGAAATTAAGAAATAAATGTTGCATTAAATATTTATCAAACTATTATGATTGACATCTTGATGTAACAAAAAATAAACTTACCTCATCCTTCTCAATTTCTTCCTCACTAAACCTTGTGCAAGGTCTACAATATGTTGAAGGTGATAAATTTTCTATTCAAAAAAATATAAACAAAATGTAAATTCATTTTTTTTTTACTGTGAATGTCAACCCACAACCAATCTTGAGCATACATCAAAGCCACCAATAATGTATTGGGATGTAGCCTATTTTGGTGTGGACTCACGAATCGACCATTAGTACTGAAAGTAGACTTAGATACCATAGTAGATATCGGAATGGCCAACACATATCTTGCAACTTTGGACAAAACATGATATTATATTGAATTTATTCTCCACCATACCAAAATATCAAATTTATCTGGTGGAGGCAATATGGACTCATCCAAAAAAGTGTCAAGTTCAGTTTTTACATTAGAAGAACTAGAGGAAGTAATTCAAAAAATCTCTCCATTCGAGTCCTTTTCTATTAGGAGACAAGTTGGACTAAGAAGAAGTAGAAAATTGATGACCACTCACACTATCATCTTGCTTTGTATCATACTCTTTCACCAAATTTTGACAAACTTGACAAAGCTTGTTAATCTCATCTGATGCCTTTTATTTAAAATTAAGAGGGTAATAATACTCAATTAGCTATCTTGTACTTTGATCCAACACTGTTGCTAATGCCAAAATCCCATGAATTTTACTCTAATATTTGTTAAACATTCTAATCATACTATCAGTCATAAGTTGAATCACCTCATAAGGATATTCAAGTCACTCTTGCAATAAAACTTGATTTCACAAACATTTGGAAAAAAATAAGATTAGCAATTAGATATTTAGTCCCATAAAACAATTCAGTCACCTTAAAAAAAAACCTCTAACCTATCGCATAATTCTTTCGCCAAATCCTAATCCCTATCACTAGGCAGACATTTATACTTTGTCTCTCTTTGCTTTAAAAGAGGGAAAACATTCCTATACCGTATCGCAATTCAAAACATCAAGTATTTCGAATTCTACCTACTCTTACGGTCAAGCACTAATTTTTTTCCCCTCATAACCTATATTCAATTGATGTGCAAATTGTTCAAATTTTACAGATCTCTTAGGTGTAGCTGTCCAATATGTAACGCTATCGCGAATTTCTCAACATTAGAAGAAATAACATCCAAACCATCTTTCACAATCAAATTTAGGATGTGTGCACAATATCTCATGTAAAAAAACTCACCACCCAACAAAATATTACTTATATAATTCTCGTTTAAAACCAAATTAATCATGTCATCATTTGTTGTACAATTATCTATAGTCAAGGTGGATAACTTATAATCAAGATTCCAATCCAACATGCAACCGACCAAAGCTTTGCATTGCACATTTGCAGTGTGAGGACAAAGCACATATATAAACCTGCGATTAAAACAAAATGAAATATTTATAACGAATTTAACTTTGTCAAAGCACAAAAGTATGTGAAATTAAATATTTTGACAATCAATGTACCTCACAATCCAACTTTGTAGAGTCCAATAATCATCAATGTAATGAGCTATGACTGCTATGAATCATTTCTTTTGATTTAACGAGGTCCACATGTCTATAGTTATAGCAATTCGACTATTGTTTGTCTCTAATGCTCCCAGTATTTTTGATCTCTCGCAATCATAGATTTTCAATATATCATTCTTAACGGTATCACGAGTAGGGACCTTGTACAATGGTTGGAGGTCATTCAAGAAGTTCCTAAACCCAATATGATCAACCATAGACAGTGGATACTCGTGTAAAATGACTGCATTCCCAAGACTCATCCTACAATTATCTTGATCAAAATGATATGTATTCATCTTAACTCTACTGCTACTCTCATTTGTAAAATTCAATAATCCTTGTCTAAAACTACTATTTTCTTGTACCTTGATGAAAGGACATCTCTTTAGATGGTTATGTAAATGGGTTGTACTTTTACTAGTATCACCAACTAATTTAGTTTTCCAATGGTTGCATACCGCCTTCCAAACTTCTCCAATTTGTTTTCTAGTAAAGTCTTTCCATACCTTCGAATAGAATATACTCTTCTTACCACAAGGTTAACCACTGTCATGCTCCTAGTCACTTAAATCAATTGGATTTTGATCTCCATCTACTTCAACTGGTACTTCTAGTGGAGGATTACTCATCATTGCATTTGCATCGGGCATCTCAGCAGTACTATCATCTAGTGGTACTTGTCTCATACTACCAGAGCTTGGTATCGATATAGGAGTAGGATGTGATTTCGACATCTGTAAATGTTAAAAAAAATATCATCTGCAAACTTGAGGACAGTGAATTCAAAATTAAAGAAATAAATTAACCCATCAAAATATAGCCTAAAAACTAGAACTAAAGTAGAACTAAATTAGAACTCATGAGTCTTCTTTACCATTTCAATGCTGACTTTAATCATTCTATTTTATATGCAGACATTATTCTACCATTTGCACAATTAAGTCTTTTTTTTTTTTTCATGATTTGTAGGATATCAAGAGACAAGTAGCCAAGGGAACTTGTTTATATTTAAAATGGTTGAACCAACCTATATAGTACATCTTTAATTGATATCAATTAATAGTTAAACACCATTAATTTAATTCAAATGTAGAACATTTGTTTAAATGACAAGTAATTTTTTTTTCCCACATTTACAAATTAAGCATAGTAGACACCAAGCCACCAAGAATAACACAATAACTTTGTTCATTTGTTGACATTTAAAATCACACTTATCATGAACACAAACAAATTTTTTTCGAAAACTTTCAAGAGTTAAAACAGAGACACTACCGGCTGAGATTTACAGATTAACAAAGACACCTTCAAAAATTATCAAAAACTAGAAAAGCTAACAAAAAGCATGTAAACTTACTTGAGAAGCTGAGATTAATAGAGAAACCGGGTGAGGATTGAGGATGAGGCATGAGGATCAGTTCGTGGCTTCGGGTTCTACGGCTCTGCCTCACTATCTCGAAGACTCGAACCAAGAAACTATAAATGGGTACTGGACTACTGGGTCATTGCTAGTGCCTTTGTTCACCAAAAAATGGAAAGAAGAAGTGAAATGGGATAGGGAAATAGGAAAGGCAGGTCGGAAGCGGAACTTGAGAGAGAAGGTGAGAATAGAGTTTTAAATTTGAGAAGTGAATCAGAATTAGGGTTATGTTTGGGAGTGGGAGTGGGAGTGGGAGTGGGAGTGGGAGTGGGGACATCTTTTATATAATTTCTTTCAAATAGGGCGGATCGGATCAGGGACACACATGATCCGATTTGACCCGTGATCTGCGGTGGATCACTAAAAACTGGCCCGATCCGCCCCACTGACTTGCAGATCGAAAATTTTTCGCCATACTCAGAGTGGGTATCTATCAAGTTTGGGGTGATCGAATATTTTTGCCGTCCCTACCTACAGTTGAGAAGAGTAGAACGATAGACCACCAACAATCATATAGAACGTACATAAAGAATAAAAGAAAATCGTTAAAGATCCTTAGGTGGACACTAATGTGGTGTTGGCAATAGACTCTATGACGATCAAGTCATCAAGAGGAAATATTCATATAATAAGAGAGAGAATATAAGCGTGTAATTGAGTATATTTTGAACTCTGAAAACTAATAGTATTTATGGATAATTATAATAGTCCAAATGATAGCAGTAGTGATCTTCCAAGATACTCGGGAGTTGGAGATTAGGGCTATCAGGTAAGCCCTAAAATCACATTCGATAATCTACTAAGCTTGTTGGGTGATCCTATCAACATCTTAGATTTATTAAGAGAATTTAACCACCAAGGCACCAAGTATTAGAGGTTTTGAGTTGACTCATTTGGTTTTTAGTTGACTCATTTGGTATTTTACAAAATAAGATTGGAGGAGCATGCTGGAAAATAACTCCCACGGCGTTACAAGTTATGCTAGAACTGGCGTCCACATTCATTGAGCCAACTCATCTGATTTGACTTTGACCATTTATATTTGAAGACAAAAATAAAGTTATGCGAATTCGTGAGTGGACCTCCGTACCAGTGCACCATGTATCCGTTAAAAGATAATATCAGTATTTACCGACTAACCCAAACAGGCCAAGGTCTTATTGTTTCTAGATTTGAGAAAAGTCTCATAACGACCACCCATTTAATCTAGATAAACATTAAACGATGACGTTAGCCCACACGTTAGCCCACAAAGCCCACACGCTTCCTTTCCGCGGTCAGCCCACAGTATATATTCAACACATACCTTCTCCGTTAGGGCTTTGTAATCGTTTTCCAATTTGAAGACGCAATGGGAAGAAGTAAGTCTCTCCAATTCCAAAACACAACGTTTATGTTCGTTTGGATTTATTTGGTTGATCTACTATAGTTTGTGATCAATTGATGTTTCCTTTATCGATATGTCATGTTTTTGAGATTATTACATTGGATTTTGATGCTTTCTCCAACTTTTTGCATTTGTTTTGTGAGTAATTTATTTGGAGGATCATAATGTTTCTGTGATATGCCAATGCATATATATTTATAGTTATTGTATGAAGAGAGTTGGGAAATTTCGTTTCTTGGATTTGTAAGTTTGATATTATGTTTTTCTTCATATGAATGTGATTTGTTTTTGAAATTTATGTATGCTTTTGGTTCTTCGTTCCTTTTTATGCTAGTTTTCTGAATGATTCATAATCGCAAGTTCTAACTATGAGCGTGCTGATGAGAATTGATTGTCTAGTAGTTATTATTGCCCATCAAATATTTATTGCGAAACACTATGAGCTATCAAATTTACAATATTGAGTCTGTTATGTCCTGTGCAATTATAGTTATTTCTTTCATCAATCAATGGAAATGGATAATTTTTTTTTCCCGGTCACCTACTGTTTAGAATGCCAAATACTAGTTTCCTCATTTGATTGTCATGGGTATTTGCATTTTGTACTCTATACATGTAATCTGTATTCTCAGGTAATCACGTGTAAATGCTTGACATTATTTAGAATATATTACAAGGTTAGATTGCTTGAAATGTATTCAAATCTTTGGTAATTACTGGGCTGGTTGTTTGAATTCCTGTTTACAGGACCTGCAAGGTGTTACCGCCAAATCAAGAATAAGCCATACCCAAAATCACGGTATTGTCGTGGTGTGCCAGATCCCAAGATCAGGATCTATGATGTGGGTATGAAGAGGAAGGGAGTTGATGAATTCCCATTCTGTGTGCACTTGGTCAGTTGGGAGAAGGAAAATGTTTCAAGTGAGGCACTTGAAGCTGCTCGTATTGCTTGCAACAAGTACATGACCAAGTTCGCAGGAAAGGATGCTTTCCACCTAAGGGTCAGGGTCCACCCTTTCCATGTCTTGCGTATCAACAAGATGTTGTCATGTGCTGGAGCTGATAGGCTCCAAACAGGTATGAGGGGTGCTTTTGGTAAGCCCCAGGGTACTTGTGCTCGTGTTGCTATTGGTCAGGTTCTTCTCTCTGTCCGCTGCAAAGATGCCAACAGTCACAATGCTCAGGAGGCACTGCGCCGTGCAAAATTCAAGTTCCCTGGTCGTCAAAAGATCATAGTTAGCAGGAAGTGGTAGGCATTATCTACTTTAACTTTTTCGATGTCTTAAACTCTGCTTTTAATTTTACCTGGTAACATTATGTGTGTATTTATTATGATTGTTTATTCCTTGATGAAGCTTTTAATCACTGTAAGCTGGATATCCTGTTTAAACTAATTATTCAAAGGTTTCTTGCTCCTACATTAGGTCATTTTGGATTAATGAGATATTTGAAAGTTGGATATACACCTTTTTTCTTGTCTATTTTGTGAATGTATTTCCCTTGATTTGCATATGGGCATGTTTACTAATTCTGATGTTACATTTTTAATTTCAGGGGTTTCACTAAATTCAGCCGCACTGATTATGTGAAGTGGAAATCAGAGAACAGGATCATGCCTGATGGTGTCAATGCCAAGGTTAGTTTCTACCTAGTATATGCCCTTTTGCTGAACTTCCAAGTTATATAACCATTGCACATGTTGCATTGTGTGTATTGCTCGTGTAACCTTCTGGTATCTGGGTGTGTTATAATTCATGTTCTATATCTATTATACTTTGATATAACACGAGAAACATGTTGGGATTTGCAGCTTCTAGGATGTCACGGTCCCTTGGCAAATCGTCAACCAGGAAGAGCATTTTTGCAGGCGAGCACAACTGCTTAGAATACTGAATTCGGCTGGAATTCTATAAACAATGATGTATTTTTGTGCTTGAACTTTATTGAGAATTGATGTACAACTTAATATAATTGTGACCTTTTATGTCGGTCTGAACCATTTCTCTCTTTGTACTGTACTTTTCTTGGAGCTTTGCTTCATTAGTACTGATGTTCTGTATGTTATGAAATTTCGTGGAGCCAGTTTGTGTTTTGATTTGGTCTTGGAGGAAAAGTTGATTGTTCTCTGCCGTCCCTGCAAACTTTATTTTCTGATTTGCCTTCCAATCATTTCCTGTTGGTTGGAGTCGAAAAAGAACTCCATTGCTTTAATCACAGAAGAATTGTAGAACTCATCTGCTTGCTGAAACCTATGGCTACTTGTTTGACTTTGTTAAATCATTTAATCGATTCGTTTTTATCTCAGCCTTATCATTCCTGCTGTCTTAATATGTTCAAATGTTTTAATTCTTCAGGACTAATTATATTGTTGTTATTTATCAAAATATTTATATTTAAAACTTAAATTAGATTTATACATTGATATTATATCTGATTTTCAATCTTCTTAAATAAGTGAGAACATTTGAAGTATATGATGATTGATTAACAGAAAAATGGACGGTTTCTATCCATATAGAACAATGTATATGAAAAATCGAGACCATGCTTTTTGTTTGTGAAAATTTGGAAACCGTGACTTTAAATTCTTTAGAATCCCAGTATGTGGGATACGACTAATCAGCCCATTGCCCAAATTCGTAACTTGACACGAAAGGCAGACCACAAAGCCAACCCGAATGAAAGCCCCTCGTAACAGAGTCAAAGTTTCCCAGTTGGGTCAAGGACGTTAGCGAGAGCGTCTCTGAGCCCTCTTCTGCCAAAAGTCCTTCACACCAACTGCTAAGCTCGACAATTTATACCAGCAATATTAACTACCCAGACACGTGTAACATATTGTACGTAGATCAATTTCTAAATGGTGCTTTAATCACATTTCGTGGGGCAATGTGATCCAACCAATTACTATCATCATGTCACACGACCGGTCATTTAAATCAACTCGATGCATTCCTCGACAGCGGATTAAGGGACGCCATAGGTCAGATAGAAGATACGGTCATTCTCTTAAGGACAGGTAGCAAGTATTCATATACAGAATACACAAGTATTCTTGCATGCTCTTTGTTGTAATGCATATAAAATATCTAGACTTGACTCGGACTATATTCATGAACGTGTTCCTATTTTGCAGCAGTCCCACAGAGAGAGGACTATATTCATGAACGTGTTCCCATTTTGCAGCAGTCCCACAGAGAGAGTCCCATCACATGGCGATTCACCTTCAACACCTCCCAAAATTGACATGGAAGCTAGTGACGAATTTTGACATTAACAAATATGCCAATCACAATCAACTAGTAAATATTGATGAACCAAGATATCCACATATAGCATGATCATAATTTCTATGTGAATTTAATACGAGGAACGGTAAATTCCATCTAGTTTTTTAAGTCACTATAAATTTTCTGTTTCTTAATCTCAATGATGTACAGGTTTTCAAATTCCAGTAGGGTAAAAGAGAGAAAAATAAAACTTAGAACCACTCTAGTATTTTGCAGTTGTAAATACATTTCTTGCACGATTTAACTTCATAAACGCGCACACACATAGTTCAGCAATAACTTCTTGCCTTGGATGACAATAGTAATAATTAGTGCAAGGTTATCTACCATTTGCACATCATCTTTAAGGCCCTCAAATAACTAATATTTGATTTGCAACTCACTTTTGTTTCAAATGGGGCTCATTCGAAAAGCTGCTTTGCACATACTATGATGTACAAAAACATATACAATGACACTATGGTGCTCTTCTGAATAGATTCATCATTTGTCAGGATATTTCAAAGTAAATGCACATATTGTATATGCAGCTGAACAAGGTCTATCAATAAATCAAAGACTATTAATATGAGATTCAAGTTGAAGCAGGTCCATGAATGTCACAAGCTCAAAATTTTAAGCTACTCAAGTTCTTCCATTCCCATAAAGAATTTGACACAATCTTACATGCTCACTCTTCAAAAGGACAGGCATTTTCACTCTCTGGAGAAACTTAAAATCATCCTCCTGCTCTCTTTCTAAGACCCCAACATCAACATTCAAGAATCATAGTAATTTTAGGGAAACCATGCGGGAAAACACAGACCCAATAGAATTAAGTCATAAAAATATGTTTCTTTATTCAAGATAAAGAAAAACAGGTATTCAGAAAATTTTAGCATAACCACTCAGATTTCAAAGCAACAGGTGATATAATACAAATTTTGAGGTCACAGAAGTTGATATCAGCAAATGAACATTTAAAACCCAGAGTTCAACAACTGCAGCTGCAGGCAAAATAGTAAAATCAGCTTATTGGCAGGTAAGACTAGATAAAATATGGAATTTTGAATACACGACTTCAATATCTGTGCTCCATCTTCTCCTTTTCCAGATACCACTGCACATAGCTGCACACATGAACAAGATTGAGACCCAGAATCAATTAATCAATAAAGTAGCCTAAGCAGATAGGAGCAGATAATGTCTATCCGTAATATATCACACACTAAATGCATATCCAGAAACAAAGTTCACAAATTCATTCATTAACAATTTATGACTTGGCCAATGCTCAGACAAGAAATTATCCGAAACAGGACAAGTCAGCTCGTTTTTATTTAATTTAGCAGCAAAAAAAATCGTATAATGCACAGTAATGTTAAATGCTGCATGTAAACAGGGGCGTAGGACTGCATTGAACACTGTAGACAGCATGTTCAAAATACATTAGGGGTGGGCAAGGTCTTGGTCAGTCCCGAAGAGAACCGAACTGAACTGAGTACCATTGTGTATCTTAAAAAATAGAACCACTGGTTCCATCCCCAAGTATGGAACCGAACCGACATGTTCCGGTTCTGGTTTGGTCCAATTCGGTTCCTTCTATAAAAGTATCTAAATTCCCTTATCTCTTCATTAAAACGATTTATATTGATGCTAAGGATTTGTATTTTCAAGTTTAATGAAAAGCAACAATTTACATCAACTGGTGAAGCACTAAAAGAAAAATATTGTTAGCTTGAACGGGTTCTTGAAAAATGCTAAGTTGGAAGGGATGAATAGAACCCAAGCCTCTTATTAAGGCAAAATTACATCTATGAAATTTAAAGGCACGTAATGAATTGACTATGAACTAGCGTACTATAGTCATGTTTTGAAGAAAATGTAATATGGTGGGTGCATTGCACCGGACACTATTTAAAATAAAAAAAATATAAATTTCGGGTCAAATAGGGTTTATAGTGCTGGCCCGGTTCTCGATTCAATATCCAGAACCGATTATAACTAAAGTAGAACTCGACCAGACCAGCCGGTTTTGGTCTGGTCAGATAGTTCTAGTAACTTTTGCTCACCCCTAGATACACTATCACTTACAAGAACAAGCGGCAACGAAGTGAAGAGAACTACTATCTTATTATAAGCAAAGTAAATAGTAATGAGCACAATCCAATATGAGATGAAAGGGGTGCTACATGAGGAAGAGAACTACTATCTTATTATAAGCAAAGTAAATAGTAATGAGCACAATCCAATATGAGATGAATGGGGTGCTACATGAGGAAGAGAAAGGGCAATTAATATAGCAAATGCAAATGCATTAGAAAAAATGTTTATCACATGGATATTGAGAACATTAATCTTTTATTTAACTTCATTTCACGAAATCATTGCAAATTTGTAACACGTTTTTACATACCCCAAGAATGTGATTCCACATAAGAGATGAAATATACGAATTGCAAACGTAGAATAAAAAATTTCTTATTAACATGAACCAGAGTGTTGGATTGACAACCACTACACACACACGAGAGAGAGAGAGAGATGGGTCAGGGAGCACTGCATTTTCCATGAGTTCAGATGTGTTTACTTAAATATTTTTTTACTTATATTGGAATTGACAATTTTTCTGAGATTTAGCATAATTAGTCTGGTGGAAAGGATTGCTTGCCACACAGTATGGTTTAAAAAGGCATCAGTGAGGAGCGCTTCATACTGAGGCGTATAACAATTTAATTTTAAACAACCTAACGTCGAAGCACGAGCCTCGAGTGCGGTTTTAATATTAGGCAACTCAACTTTTACAAAAAATCTAATTTTAATCAAAATAAAAAACGAGCCAAAAAATACAAAGTTTGAATAACTTTTCAACCAAACATTTCATCAACTTTTACAAAAAATCTAATTTTAATCAAAATAAAAAACACCCTTATTCTCTTTTTTCCATTTTTTAAAAATACAAATTTGAATAGAGACCCTTTTATAAAACAAAAAGGCCAATAAAAAATTTAAAAGGCCTATCAAATATAAACAAAAAAAAAAAAGCCTAAAAGCCTTAAACCCACCTTGGAAGAAAAATCCCATTTACCCTAATTAATTAAACTTCCATTTGAGAAATCGAATTGATGCAAGTTATTCTTCTTCTTAGTAATGATCTAAGCCCCAAAAATGTAAATTTATAGATTTTATTATTTTCTTTTAAAAGAATAATAATGTCCCCTTAAAAATATTTGACTAGGACTTAAATTTTACCACTTTATTAATTTAATCTCACAATATAATATGTCTTTTCTAGTAATTCTTCTTCACTTGATAATATAGTTAATTTCTTTTGAGTTTTTAATATATCCATATTTAATGTCTTAAAAACAAAGAAATACCTTAATGTTATTATCAACAAATATAAACTACATTATATTAATGTAGGAATATATTAAAAAAAGTATAAGTAAAATTTATTATTCCTATTATAATAATTAATTATTCTTAATCTATGTGAAAATAGAAGTAAGCCCGAACGGATGAAATATTTTTGTTCTTTTTCATTTTTCTTCTTCAAGGCAGCAGTCACCGTCAAATTCATGTAATGTAAATGAAGATGATGATTCGAGCGTAAATCTTTTACAAAGCAAAAGGAATTGAAAGTTCTACTCGTACACAAAGTCAACCTCATAAGAAACTAACTTTTTCACAAGCACGTATTCATACTTTTCGTATTCAAATTTGCTTTTATTTATTAAATTATATTAATGGATAATTTGTTTGTTTGTTTGAATTTACAGAAAAGGGGAACAACGAGGAAGATGATTTGATAGAAATTGAGATGATGGAAAATTAGATATGATGATAATTCCATGGACGATGCTAGTAATAGTGATGATAGACTTTTAAGTCATGGCGGGTTAAGTTGACAATAGTATAACTGGCTCTTTATTTAAGAACTGGACGACACAATCAATTGGTGACATAGCTAGGTCTATAAAGACTGCGCCTCGCCTCGCCTCGTCTCGTCTCTGAAAACCGCCATAGTACCTAGTTCCACTTTTTTAAACCTCGCCACACAGTGCCTCTTTTTGTGCCTTACAAAAGACACAGTGTCACAAGGACTTAAAATGTTTTTGTGACTGAAACTTGAAATAACGATACACCCGATCATGAGATAAAACCACCTCACATCTAAAGGATCTAGGCATCACTGCGTGCACCATAGGGAAACTTTTTACTTAAAGCTAGGAGCATTTATCTTAACCCACATCAAGGTTAATCCGATCCTCGCCCTTCTAAAATCAATATAACACCAACTATATGTGAGTCATATTATAATACTCTTTGTTTGCAAAGAATGTTTAGTGAGGCCTTAATCATAATGATTAATTACATTATGGGTCCCAAACCTTTTCACTTTGTATTAATTTCGTCTCCATTTAATTTTAATAGCACATATCATTCCCAACCTTTCATTAATTCATACAAATTGTCGCCATTGACAATTTTCATCTATTTATGCCGTTAAATGTGACAAGTGTACTTCACTCGACTTTTTTCCAAAGAGCAAATTTTTCAATAGCAAATGTATATTTTTTGAAGAAATAAATAAAAAAGAAAATAGAGAAAAAGTAAAAAGGAAATAAAAAGGAATTAGAGATAAAAAAGGAAAAAGGAAGAGAAGGAAAAATTAGCACCTCACCCCCTCTCCACTACCAAGCCCACCACCTTCCCGACCATCAAGTTTCGCCTCCTCTCCTAAACGCCCTCTTAAACTAATCATCGACAATTGCCGCCACCATCTCCATCCTAAAACCAAACTCAAATAATCTATTTTTCTCTTTTTTACATATTTTCTTCCATTTTTCCCTCACCTCTGGATGTTCTTTAGTTTGGGGAACAATAATCTTGTTCCCAAATAAACCCAAAAATATTTGTCTCTCTTAACATCCAAACCCCTCTGTCATAAGAAACACTCCATGTTTTCTCTACAAAAAAAATACTCTTTCTTCTCCATTTATAAACTACTAAACAACACAAAATTGAGAGATTCAAAATTTTTAGATTTTCCAAATGAACCCAGCCACAATCGAGTCTCTTTTCTTGGATCTGAAAATGGAAATCAGCTACATTGGAGTCTCTTTTGCTAGGATATGTAAATACTCAATATTCTTGGTTTTCAGGTGCGGGCTAATAACATTTGATGCAGATGGAAATATATGATTGTTTGGGGATGGAACAAGATTTTAATAGAGTAGTTTAAGAGGTAGCCGTAGCTGCAAGAGGCGCGTAGGAAAATTAAAAGGTGTGCGATGGCGATGATGCGGTATGGCATGGTGGGGTGGGTCGGCAATGGGTTTGGCATATTTTTAGAATCAATTTTCCATCAAAAATCGTGAAACAAGAATGTCTCCTTACAAATTTCTTTGATGCAGACATAGGAGACTAGGCATCACTCGTAAAAATTGTGATTGTAGTTGGTGTGATGGCGTGACAAATATTTGTCATTTGATTTTAAAAGGTTTGTTGGTTGTAGTGGTGGTGGGATGGGTGGGGCCGGCTGAGTGTTGGGGAAGATAATGATATTATCTTCTTCTTTTTGTTTTTTGTTTCTCTTTTTTTAACTGTTTTAATTAATACTCATTTATGCTACTAAGTGACTCGACAAAATTGTCCTTTGGAGAAAAGGTAGTGTGCAATGAACTTAACTACAAACATGGATGGAAGGACGATTTGCGTGAATTAATGAAAGTTTGAGAATGATATGTACTAGTAAACTTGAATGGGGCGCTATTAAAATTTAATAGGGACGAAATTGTACAAAGTGGAAAGATTGGAGACTAAGGGGGGTGTACTTCTATAGACTTTTATAAGTGGATGACTTTTGTGGAATTCGTGAATTTTTAAGTGACTTTTATGGATTTGTTAAGAATTAATAAAAGTCTTTCTTCTCTATAATTTTATTAAAGACTTCGGCTTTTTATAGACTTTCATTTTTCTTTTAAAAAAATGTTAAGCTAAATTTCTATATACTATAATATTATTTTAGGTAACTTCTCCTATGTGTAAATCATCCACAACCCATGTAATTAAGAACTTAAAGTAATAAATTATATTTTTCATGTCAATAAAAATATTTATTAACAAGTATAAAAGATTTAAATCACCTCAATTAAATTAACAAATAATATAAATCTAAAAAAGAATTAATAACATTTTAGTAATATTCAATAAAAAAATATCAAATATTCCCAAAATCCCTCCACATTAATAAAATGATCAAAGTACAACAAAAGATTTCCAACATAATACCAAACTATCGCCATGGAATAATTTCTAATAATTAAGTGAAAATTTGACTCCTACCAAAACATTAATCAAAATACTGCAAATTCGTCATGCAAAATATCCTCAATTTTTGACATAAGACGATGTAATGTGATATCAAAATTTTGATTACTACAAATTCTAGATACAATTGCATATAAATGATTGAGTACAATAAATTCTTACCTAAATGGAAGAGATACGAAAAAACTCTAGAAGTGAAAAAATATGCGTTCTTTTATTTTGAGACTCTGGAATCTTCACAAATCTCACGATAGACAAAAGACTATTTTTTAGATTTGCTATTTATACTTTTTACTAAAAGTCTCCACAAGTCTCTAGAAATCTGATAAGTAGAGAATCTCTTGATGTCCTTTTCAATTTGGATACCCTGTGACTTATAGAGAGTCCTACATAATTTTAATTGAATCCTCAATTGAATACACCATTACTTTTAGAGACTCTTAAAAAATCTACATTGAATACTCCTAAACTTTTAAATACACCACCTAATTAACCCTAATCATAATTCCTTGCTGTTCCACAGAGGAATCAATCAATTTTGGAATTGGGATCTAGTTCTAACGATTATATGTCCGATAATAAATTTAAATGGAAATAATTACACATTTTCTAGCTACATCCTTCACTATAAGATGAAGTTTAAACATAAACCCAACAGGAAATATTAAAACAAAATAATATAAAAATACATTTAATAAAAAGCGCAAATCTGATATAACTAAAGAGATAGTATTGCATGTAAATACGCATATATATACTCACGAGTAGGTTCCGACGAGCGGGCTGAGGAGAAGGGTGGCACTGATCCAATTCTCGGAGACCTTGTGGTGGATCTTACCAGGCAGATCCTTCCAGAGGCCCGGCATCACCTTCTGCTGGAACGGAGACAAGGCGTAAACTACCGCCTTCATTCTCACCGGCTGCTTCCCCATGACTCTCTCTCTCTCTCGAAAGCACAGTAGGGTTTGGTTGAAGAAAATACAGGGGAAAATGCAAACAACAGATGGTAGTAATGAAGATTGAAGAGAAATGCTAATCTGTAATTCTGGACATTTGAACCACGAAATGTCTGGAGAGCTCCACGGGCTCCCAAAAATTTAATGAGTTTTTTCCATCTTGAGAAAGGAGAAACTGTCACAAATAGCACTAATTCGAGATACAAAGCATTTTTCAACAGTTTTTTTTTTTTTTCCTTTGGTAGTCAACTTTCGTTTTTTCTTCAGCACATTTTGGCAATTGAAAATTTTCAACTTTCCACGTCACACTTATTCTATGTATCAGACCATAATTTTTTTCTATTTAGGGGAAACGTCTCGTCGGCTTTTTTCGGACTCAAGCTCGTCGAACCACAAACACGAGCTGGGGTCGAGTGGAGAAAAAGCAGCCGAGCTCGCTCGGCTCTTGAAAGCGAGCCGACTCGTTGGGCTCGTGGGAGCAACCAGCCCACGCTGCGTGGGCTGGTACTGAGTCCAGCTCGTTGGGCTCGTGTCCACGAGCCCAGACGAGTGGCTTCGCCGATCGGCTCGTGGGCTCGCCCACGAAGGGGCAGATTTGCAGCACGGCTCGGCTCGTGGCTCGTCCACAACGGTCACGAAATCGTGACCGTTGGATGATCATCCAACGGTCGCGATTTCGTGGCGCTGGCAACGGTCAACTGCTGATCATTTTTTTTTTTTTTTTTTTTGTTTTTCCTTTCATGGTTTTCCTATAAATACCCTATTTCTAAACTCATTTTTTTCACACTTCAATCTTTTATCTCTCATTCAATTACATACTCAATTTATTATAAATTCTCAAATCTCAATATTAGTGTTCCAAGTAATTAGTATCTAGTATCTTATTATCTAGATATTACGCTATAATTTTCTACTTCTACTAATTTTCTACATTTCTATTTTCTAATTTCTACGTTCTACTAAATCTTCATCTTCTCCTATTTTCTTTCTCTATTATTCCAAATGGCATACAACCGAAGTGATGATGATTTCAAAGTGGTCTTAATGAAATTCTAATTCGGATGACATTATTGAGCGCTTTTGGTGGTAGCAGTCGATCCAATTGATTTGGAAGACATTCATGACGGCCTTAATACATGAAACTACCATTGGCTCTAGCACCAAAACGAAAAGCCACAAAACAAAAGGCTAAATCTTTGGAAGCATTTTGAGTTGGTGCTAATCGGTAAACTAGTGAGCGGAGTCCACGAGTTCAAAGCGCACGGTGTAAACACCGTCGGGAGAAGTTTGCTTGGCGAAGGGGATTGCACGACCCGTCTAAACAGACACTTCAAAAAGTGTCAATACAAACATGGAGGTGTGGATACAAATCGTGCACATCTCCGGTTTGGATCTCCGGGCGGGGGTCTAGTGGTCCTACTCTCAACAACTGGATATACTCACAAGAACTTCATGACACGAAGGACTACCGAGATTGATAGCAAATGTCGGGTTTCCACTATGCTTGGTGGACAATCCTCATTGGACTACATTCATCCAAAAATATCTACAACAAAGGTGCGTTAGTATTTCTAGAAATACACTTCGTAGAGATACTATTGTTAGATATAATACTAAAAAACAAGCTATTATTAATGATATTAATAATTACAATGGTATTGTATCTTTACATCGACTTATGGACGAGGTTGTAACAAAAAAGGATACATGGTAGCAACTCACACTACATTGATAATTCTTGGTTAATGCATAAAAAAAGTAATAGCATTTAAACAAATAGACTATCCTCATAATGGAAATAATATTTATCAAGTTTTATTAAGTGTGTTACATGAATTTAAATGTGATTCTAAAGCTCGTAGTTTTACATTTGATAATGCGAGACCCAAATAATATAGTAATTGAAAAATTAATGCAACATTGTAATCCACAATTTGATGGTATTTTATTTCATATTCGCTTTGTGTGCCATGTGTTTAATTTAATTGTACAAGATGGATTACAATTTATACGCCCACAATTAGAAAAAATTAGATTTGCTATTAATTATATTTCGGTTTCACCATCAAGAAAACAAGTTTTTGCGCTTTATGTATAGAAAATGGGCTGCAATCAAAATGTTTTGCAACCGATGTTGGCAATAGGTGGAATTCAACATATCTTATGCTTGAATCGTGTGAAGGTTATGAAGATTGCATTCTCAGATATTATTATAATGGTACACACTCACTGGCTTTCGAATATGATTTAGAATTACATGATTGGGAAATATGTGGTTATGTTAGAAAATTTTTAAAATTTTTTCTGACGCAACAAATGCATGTTCGTGTTTATTACCCAACTACTCCACTTGTTTTAAATCATTTCTATTATATTGCTAACAATTTTCATAAGTATAAAATTTTGCTCTTTTTACTAGTATTATACATGTCATGGAAGCTAAATTTAGAAAATATTGGGAACAATTACCTATGTTATTTCCATTAGCATGTATCATGGATCCTCGACTTAACTTAGAGGGTACAAAAGTAACAATAATAGCAATTTCGGATAAATTAACTTTTGAAATCCAACACGTGTTCTAATTTAGAACAAACTTTATGTTCTATGTATGAGATTTATCTTTGAAAAGGCCGGTACAAACGTTATGCGACCCCTAATCCAACATATACTTGACTCATTATCAATCACGATATCGACTTATGGAGTTACGCCAAGACACATAGGACCACCAAAAGTCAACAATTAGTTGGTTCTTCTTCTAGTTCTTCTTCCCTTCCCTATTCTAATGATACACCAGTAGAGTTAGGTGGGTATTTTTGCACATGATGTACTTAGTATGTTAGATGAAGAGGAGAGAAAAATTTTGATATACTTAAATAGTGAAAACAACATCAACGTAGTTACCCAATTCTTTCCAAAATGGCACGTGATCTACTAACACCTCCGTGTCAATTGTAGCATCGGAGGTGCATTTAGTATAAGTGGCGGGGTTTTATCGATATCGGTCAAGACTCAAAAGCGACATTTTAGAAAGTTCTTGTGTTTAAAGGATTGGGATGATCCGAACTTCAATCCAAGACAAAGTGGACGTAATAATGTCTCAAGAACTTGAAGATTTGAATATGGATTAATCATATTCAGTAGAATCATAGTAAGTATTATTTTGCATTAATATTTACGTATTTGAAGAATTTTTCTTAATTTAATAAAAATTGTACACGTAACATCTTGTTCGTGTACAATTTTAACTCCTACTACTTTTAAAGTAGCGGTCCCAAGCTTAAAAAGGAGGAGGGTTTTAGTTTTATAT
Organism: Forsythia suspensa; assembly: GCA_023638005.1. NCBI lineage: Eukaryota > Viridiplantae > Streptophyta > Magnoliopsida > Lamiales > Oleaceae > Forsythia > Forsythia suspensa. The sequence continues at coordinate 37,448,357 of CM042666.1, forward strand.
TTTTAACATAAACGATTTTCGATTATGTATTCTTTTTTTTTTCAAATTTAAAAAATGTAAAACACAAAAAAATAGAGGTGGATTTTAAATATTTAATTTTTAACATAAATGATTTTTATTTTCTACTTTATTTTTATTTTCAAATTTCTTTTTTTTTTCAAATTCAAAACAAAAACTTAATCAAATATGAGGATTTTAAAAACATAATCAAGATGATTCAATAAAAATTTTAACATAAAGATAAATATTTAATCTTTAACATAAAGATAAAGATAAATAAATGATTCATTTTAAATATTTACATTTTGTTCTTTAATAAAATAAATAGAAATTAGAATATAATAATTTATTTTCAAATTTAAAAAAAAAAAAAAAATTAAAATAGGCGAGCCGAGCCGCTAGGCTGGGCTGGGTCGTTTACACGAACCGCGGGTCGAACCGAGCCCACAGATTGAGATCCGAGACAGAGCCGAGCTCGGCTCGTCTCCATGGGCGAGCCGAGCTCGTGATTTATGGGCCGAAACGAGCTTCGCCGGCCCATTCCCTCTTTTATTTTACTATTTGTGTTTCAATAATGCTATGTAGTACAATTATCGTTTAGTACTAGTATACTATTTTTCTTTCTACGTGAAATCGTAGTAGATGATTTTAATGAATTGAGAGGTTGAGAAGAATGAGAGAGGATTTTTTGTTTGAGAGGGATTTGATTTTGAAGAATATGGAGAAATTGGAGAAATTGAGAAAGAGATATGAGTTTTGATTTATAGAGATTTGGTTTGAGAGTATGAAGACGTATTCATACTACTTTTTTTATGCTTTCATGGTGGAAAAGCGCATACGTATGATCGGTGACTAATTTAATTGACAATGCAGTGATATATGTCCAATTAAATGTTACTTTGTTTCTAAATAAACTAGTTCTAAACACGAGTCATAGTATATGGTATTACTATTTGTGTTTACTCAACTCTAATGGGGTATTAGTGACTGAGGTACACAACATTTACATTAAAATTTCGGTCTACCAATTTTGTTGGAAGCTAAATACAACACAAAACGAAGGAGTTGATGCCAATCCTATCTTATTACATGTTTGGAACCCTTTTTTTTTTTTTTTAGGTTTATAAGTTAGTTAAACATAATTTTTATCTACATATTCAATGAGACACACAACTTTTAGGGCACGTTTGATATATGATCAATGGATAAAGATAATAGATAAAATTTGTCAAAATTGATATCTTGATACACTTTATTTAGATAATAATTTAAGTAAAAAATAATGATAAGTTTTATCTTCGAAAAGAAAATGACAAAATTTTATCTGGATAATGATTCACTATATTTTTTTAATTATAAAATGAATGTACTCTTTATAGTATAAAACAAATCTATTTTTGAACATTCATACTTTAGGATAATCGCTACCGCCCGCCACTACTACTTTCCGCCGCTCCACCTATTTTTTCCCCTCCTCTTTTAGGTTTTTTATTTACTTTTTTCATTTACCTAAGAATAAAGGTAGATTTATCTTTTTTACGAAAAATTGATTTTTTATCAATGATTTTTCCTTTCTTTTAAATAGTTGAACCAAAGAAATCCGGATAACCATTATCCAGAATAATTTTTATCTAGATAAACAATTTTATCTACAAATCAAACGAACACTTATTTATTTTTTATACACTCATTTCATAAAATTTATTACTTCTAATGTACTCAAAACTTTACCACCTAGTTTAGCATCCACAAAACAGTTGTGGATAGCATTGATGTGCAATATGTTCTCTTATCTTCTTTCTCCACCATATATATGGTCTTAAATTGACCGCATAAAATCTTTAATCTACTTCCTTGTATCATCTGCATTTGTTTTTATGGCACTTTCTCCTTTTATGCTGTAGATAAAACATTAATGTGCAGAAATGGCAGCTGCAGCCTGCTCGTATCACGGATCACTGCTACCGTCGTCAGTTACTCGTCTACGACGTCAAAAGCTATCATTTTACGGCACGACAAGTAGTTCAGTGACAGTTGAAAAGAAGGGATCATCCAAAGGTAAATGCAGGCAGCTGGCAGTGGTGAGGTGTAGCATAGGAGTAGAGGACTTCATTGGAGGTGATCTTGTAAAGTTTGATCTGGGACAATGGTTATCAGACGTTGAAGAGCACAAAGCTTTGGCTATCTACTCCCCGCACGAAGGAGGGTACGAGGGCCGGTACCTCAACCGGCTTAGGTACCAAGGTTACCATTTCTTGGACCTCTCCGCGCGCGGCCTTGGTGATCCTGAGGCCACTCTCACCAAGTTTCACCCCGTTTGCCCTGTAAGCTCATGTGTCACCAAGCTATTACTCTTAGAAAGTTGTGCGTCTCATGTGGTGGTGTGTGGTTAAAATTAATTAGTCTTTAATTGGTGCATCGTGTTCTCTAATTGTACGTAGAATTGAAACACCAGGCTCACGTAGGGAAACAACCTATAGCCAGATGGTATTTCCCACCAGAAGTTGATTACAGGCTCTCTTTGCTTCCACCAAACGCTAAAGGACTAGTGGTTTGGATAATTGAAGCCAAGGTAACAATAAATTTAATTTGTTTTGTCTTTTGTTCGAATGATTTGTTCAATGTTGTTTAATTTGTGTGATTTAACATTAATATGTAGGTTTTATCAAAGGCAGAATTGCAGTTTCTTGCATTACTTCCCTCACTAAGGCCTAGAGTGAGGGTCATAGCAGAATGTGGAAACTGGTATGCATTTTTATTTATTTATTTATTTTTTAATTATTTAAGAATCACTTTGATCAAATTCACATATATGCAGGAGAAAGTTCTTGTGGAAACCACTCAAAGAAATTGCAGGATTACCAGCAAATTAAAAATCTTCTACTCCAAATGATTTGTACTATGTAAAGAAAAACAATTATTTTATTTATTTAAAATTTACAATTTTGTACTGGATTTCTTAATGTGTTAGATATCCACTTGACAAACTAATTCAATAAAATTATGGGTTAAACTCACTAAACTTATAACAAAATTTCAATGAATTACAAGCTTTTTGTTTTGTTTCAATCAATTAATCAACTTCGATGTTGTGTTAGTACGGCGTTATTTGATCACACTGAACACTCGCTATAAGATATGATAATGAACTTTATCCGCTCATATTGTCTACATAACAATTGAACACCAATTCACGCACGCACACCAATGTGGCTACACCAATTTCATCCAGTTTATAATTATTAACGTTCTAGAAAATGTACAACGTAGTGGAGACACAGCTTTAAGATTCTCGAGCATAGGTGAGGGCGAGATGAGGACAATGTGTAAATTTTTTTTTTTTAATATTGTTTTAAATATTAAAAAGAAAAGATGAAAAAAAAAGCGCGCATTTTTTAGTTAAAATATATAGTCAACTACTTAATTGCACGCCTATGACTTAAGCGAGACACCTCTTAGTCCACAATTTAATCATATTTATTATAATAGCTATTGACCCTCGATCCTAGCTGGATTCGAGATCAACATTGAATTGTAATCCTATGCTACAAATGCCCTTTCTTTGCACACGTTACACCAAATGGTCACTAATATAGGCGGGAGGCGGCTACCATATGCGGCTACCATATAGTCCACGCTTGGCGGACTCAACTTAATAAATATATACTCCTCCGTCCGTAAAAGTTAGGATCATCCGTAAATTCACGTTATTTCGGGGTAAAATTTTTTATTTTTCCTAATATCTCTTATTTAATTTACATTTCATTGTTAATAAATATATATTTTTTATTTTTTTTCTTTTCCCAAGAATTTTCTCAAACTTCAATGTTTTAGAAAGATATATATATATATATATATATATATAATGATTGAGTAAATCCTTTTGTGGGATCTATTAAAAGAAAGAAAGATATCTCTAATGATTGAGTAAATCCCTATCTATTAAAAGAGTGAACATATTTTGGCCACTGTTGATAGGAAATCGTGCCCATCCACTATTCATTTCCTTTTTACCTCCTGAAACTGCATTGTTTATTTAATTTTGTTTTCTTTCCCAATTTTACACTTTATACTTTTCACGTTATCTAAATTTTTTCGGTCTTCCATCACCGATCCACAACCAGTTTCCCACCAACAGTCATCCAACTCGCCGACTGAATAGGACACAAAGGAAACATCGGTAAAAGACGAGGATTTCTTCATTTTTTGACATTTACTGTTTGTTTTCTTGTTTTTTTTTTCTCGAATCTGCATTGTTTATTTCCTTTTGTTTTCTTTCCCAATTATACAATTGACGTTTCGCCTTATCTAAAATTTTTCCTATTTTCCATCACCGATCCAGAACCAGTTCTCCACCAACAGTCATCCAACTGCCGGCAGAAGGGGATGCAAAGGAAATACCGGTAAAAGACGAGGGTTTCTTCATATTTTGGACATTTATAATTGAGGATTTTATTTTTGAACCTTGGATAAGGATTTATTTTTAAAAATTGGTGTGTATTTGGGCAATTGTCCAGCTTTCCTGTGAAAAGTAGTTTGTTTTTAGTGGAGATCTAATTGTAGAAAATGAATTTGGGTAATTACCATATGTTGGTTGTATATCTTGCAAAAATTATCAAATTACGTAGACTAGATTAATAGCCAACATATTTGATTTGATGGGCCGAGGATTGGGTGACTCTGCCGGAAAGGGAGTTGGGGAAAATGAAGTACTTTATTTCTTTTTGTTTATTTTGATTTTTAGAATAAGATATAAGAATTTAATTGTTTTTTCCACGAAAATCAATCTTTTAACACAAAATTAGATAGAAACCACCCACGAGGATCAACAATTCTACAAAATAGATAGGTTGGGATGGTAGTTCCAAAATTTTTATGATTAATTTAACTTATCTTTCTTGAGCCAAAAAAACTTGAAAGAATAGCTGTGATATCTCAGCAAGGGAAAATTCTATTAGCTTTATTTATTCATACTGGAATGATTATAGATGTGAAGAATTAAACATTAAAGAAAGACATTATTTGACATGAAATAAACATGGGACAAGAGGGGTGAAAATTGATCAAGATTTGTTGGATTTCCTATGATGTGTCATAGAATTTGGGTGTTGTTGATTTCAAAATCATGTTTTTGTGATAAATTTGCTTCTAAAAGTCTATGCTACAACTTTGATAACAGAGCCATATTCTCCTGGTTGAGCCTTTGTGCTTTCTTCTTAGCCTCTCATTTTCAAGAATTATATGGTAATTCTACAAGTACAACTCTGAGTTCTGCTTTTCCATGCTAGACTTTTAATTGTATTTGATCCTAACAAACACGAAACTTATGGTTACTCTGTATAACGATATAAGTAAGTTTTAAAATAATTAACTTTTTTATTGGTTCAAGTTGTGAATAAACTACTTATTCAAAACATGTTAGTAAGAAGAAAAATAATGTATACAAACAAACAAGTAACTTACCTGTGACATTTTTACACAAAGTTAAATAGGTCGGGAAGTCAAAAGCTCTTGTAACACAAATATGGATTGGCTATGCTTGCATCACTCTATAGTAGTAGGCTTGATATTTCTAATCCTGATTGTTAACATGCATGTTCGGCCTTACTTTTCTATAAAGAATTGTAGAGGAGACAAGAGCAGAATAAGGTTGAACAAGAGTGGTTACATCTTAAACTTTTTAAGAGACTGTCCATGCATATGAAAAACACTATAAAATAGAAAACTAAATAAAAATGACTTAGTTTGCTTTGGTAAGTATGGGGGGAAAAAGAATATAATCATCTTAGTTTGCTCTGGTAAGTATGGGAGGGAAAAAGAATATAATCATTGTGAATATTGTAGAGATCAAACTCTAAGAAATTTTACAACCACCAAAATTTCTCTCTTTAATGTCATGAACTTAGAGAACTAGATTACTCAAAGGAGATTTCTTGTATAAACAATGTATCCACAGATGTTTTGGTTAGGCTTTTAGTCCCAATGATCAAAATGATTAGAAACAGAGAGAGAGTTTCAAAATAAAATTGTTCTGAATAGAGAAAGAAAGAGGCCTTTGGTGACTAGAGAGTCGACACTTCATTCCATGAGGAAACAAGTTATATTGGAGAAGCCAACTTTAATGATAATTCAAGTTCGATTAAATGTGAGCGATTTAAGTTGGGTATAAAAATGGATGGCATTCCACTATTAGGAAAGAATAAACAAAGCCTTCAACGTAAGATCATCGTGGAGAGTGTAAGAATTTATTTTGAATCATTTTTCTCTATAAGTGAATGTTTGTAATTAACAAAGAGGATGTTTCTTTTTTGTTGTTATTTTGGAGCTTTTATCATAATTAACTGAATTAATTATTTTAATTGAGGCTAATATTGAGGAAAATTTGGTGGTAAACAAAATCAATCAGTTAATTAGTTGTTGAGCTTAGGATGTTGGGCTTTCTGTTGTACCATTGAAGTTTAAGAAGTAATCTTTATTATTGATTATTTATTGATATGTCATTTGTTGTTTAGCATACCAGAAGCACTATCCTCCATCCTTGGATGATGAAGTATATGACACTCAGGGATGATAGCTAAAAATGGTGCATCCCATAAAATGTTGGCTCATAGTGATGTATGCTTTGTCAAAGATTTCTTGAGGTTGTATGTAAACTTGTCAAGACAAATCAATCCACGTTGTAAGAATCTCATCGCAGTATTATTTGTGAAACATTATATTGTTTAAATATAGATATGAATTTTTGTTCTTGACAAGTTTTCTAGGGGAACCATCTAACAGTACAATTTCAATGTGTAGATACTCGACTTCTCAAAAAGAAATACATGGAATATAATCATTGGACACACTACAACTTGAGTATTAAATGACAATTTGAACTTATACATAGGTGCATATGGTGTTTTCATCCTCAAATTCCTTCTCATTTTGTTTCAATTGCATGAAATAGACTACCATTGTTGATATATTTTTCAACACACAATGAATTTGTTAGCAAATGCACAATAGTGAAAAAGAGGAACTTGATGTTGCTGTCACTTACTGTTGGAAAATTCACACCTGATTGTCGAAAAAATTGTGTTGGGATTTTCTAAACAAACTTCATTCAATTTTTTGTCACATTTGATCTATAATAAAACATAATCCATATTTAAAAATTAGCTCATTTTGCAATGATGTCAAAAAGACTAATTCAAGCTTGTGTCATATTCCAAGAAACCTATCCATGTGGTACAACCATTGCTCAATGAAGAATTAGGAAAGTATGAGAGTGTTAAATGAAAGAATTTCTTGTATATTCTGTAGACTATAAATCAAGTTGTGTTACTAAATCATAAAGACTTCAACCAATTCATAGCTGCATTCAATTTACAAGTTCCAAATTTCTCCAATCTCTTTTTTATTTTGGATTAGAATCATTCAACAATATGCATTGCTTGATTTTTCTAAGTTAAGCGTCTAATTTTCCTATCTTAGTTAGGCTTGTTTGGGAGTTTTGGAGTAATGTTATGAGAGATTTTTAAAGTACCAATTTTAGGTGTTTATGAAGGATCCGATTTTGAGTAGCGATTTTTTGAAATGGTAAAACTCATGCTTGATAGTTTATTATCCAGCGGTTCTGAATATTTTTTAAAAGAATCAAAATATACACATGCCCATATTAAAAAAAAGTAAAAATTTTATATTCACTTATTATTGGAAATATAAAATTAAATTTATGTTCTTGCATATTCTTTTTTTTTTTTTTTTTTGCATATGTTCTCTTATTTTTATAAAATATTAAGTTTAGGATAGTTTAGAAAATAATTGTTTGAAGGAGGGTAAAATTGAAAAAAAAAAAATTGAAGAACGGTAAAAAACCACCGATTTAAGACGGTTTAAAAACTGCCCAAAATCGGTGCTCAAAAAAACTAACAAGTACCAATTTTTCTAACTCTTTATAAACGATACTTTCCAAAATTGGTCAAAACCATAAAAAAAAAACACCCAATCCCCTTAAGCAGGGAAAGGGATGAAAGCAAATATTGTGATTGGAGATGTGATGACACCACTACTATTTCATAATTTTCATGTTGCTCCTCTAATGTCATCTTGTGAAACTTGTGGGAATTTCATTTAAAATAAATACTTATATTGACTCATGTATCAGCTTTTGTAAATAGCTTAAGAAAAAGAAGAGAATAGCATCATAAACAACTTAAAAATGACAAGGCTGCAGTGTATGTATGTGCATGTGAAGTGTACACCGAACTAAGCACATCAAATTAAGTAATATGTATTTTTCTCAACAAATTTTAATATATATTTTGCTTAGTTTTTAATAAGCAAGAAAATAATTAAGAAATTCACTAATAATAACCACGCTATTAAATACTAAATTAAAATGTAACACGTGCCTTGCACGTGCAACCTTGCACGTGCAATTAACTAGTTTATCTTATAAAAAACTTACATTTTCCATCAGATTTTGTCCCGTATTTATAGTGGGAGTTAAGGTGGGCTAAGGACTTCTAGTTCCTACACGTAGGTAATTGACTTGTGTCTTTCAATGAGTCAATGTTGCTGCTTCTTTATGTGTATGAACTTGTGTTTGCAGGACCCTTTGTCTTTGACAGGTTAACATGACATCATTACAGTTGTCCCATCAACCAATCATGTCAGTTCGGTCCTTACTTAAGGCTCTGGATTGTTAAAGTTAGTCCGGATGAATACTTCATGGTGTTGCTAAGTGGTCAGTCTTACCAGGGCCGGCCCTGAGATTTAGGAGGCCTTAGGCGAAAATTTAAATGGGACCTTTAATAAATTGAGATGTTTTAAAATACAAATTTTTGACAGACTTATAAGCCAAAAAATAGTACATTTTTCTTCTTCTTCATTGAATGAAAAAATAGTTGGATTTATGTTAAGTTGTGGAGCCTAATTTGTTGCATTACGCAGAGCTGAGCACAGAAGTGTATGGTATTTGTATTTTCTTAAGTAAGGATCTTTTTCGAGATTTTATTTTCATAATTAGGTTGTCCTAATATTTCATTATAATTAGGAAACTTTCACTGGGTTTTTATATATATGAGTAATCTCTTGTGTTCTTTATTTTTCGCCCTTTTATTCATTGTTCCAATCCTAACAATTTAGAAAATCGTTTTGAATCAAGATAAAGATTTCTATATATACATATTTAAAGAAAAAATTACACAGTCTACAATTTAAAGACTAGATTAAGGTAGTTAATGTAGGTTAGATTTGGACTTACCTTTTTTTTTTAATCGAAAATGTAAATATATAGATCAAAACTGCTGCTACAGCTACACTGAGCATACCCAGGCAAATCAGAGAGCTAAGCTAAAGTTAGACTGCCAAAGTTAAAAAAGATGGTGCATGAACAACAAGTACACTGAGCATACCTAGGATAAAAGAAAACAAAGAACAAAAGTCGTCTAAAGAAGATGAATAAAAATATTAGGATACAAAGAATAAAAGACTTTGTATACATGTGTTTTAATCCTCTTAATGACGGTATCCGGAGTGGCATTTAGATCTTAAAAAACCCAACTGTTTCTCATTGATCAAAGAAGATAAATTGTTGTAGCAAGAGCGATCCTTTTGACTTTGCTTTGCCAACAAGTCCCATGAGCCTCATTTTTTATCCATTTCAAAGAACTGGCAATTGTAGTCATGGACCTGGAAATTTCAATCCAATGTCTAATGGAATTCTAAACACTCGAGCAAAAACAACAATGAAAGAAGAGGTGAAGGACCGATTCCTCTCTTGAATTGCAAAAGGGACATTTTCTATCAATATCCAAGTGTAGAAGCTTATTCTTGGTAAGCAATATGTCCTTAGTGCACAACCAAAGAATGAATGAATACTTTGGAGTAATACAAGACTTCCAAACATCAGCTGCCCACACCTTAGAGGGCCCCCTCGGTCTGTAGTAATCGTAAGCATTGGAAATGTACTGATTTTCCATGTATTCCACCCATAAATTCGAAGTATTGATGCCTGCGTGTTCCCTTCTCAGCTGACAATGTGGTCTCTGATGAGCATAAATTACTTTTTGTTTAAACTTAACATGTAAGTAGACTGATTTTTTTTTTTTTAAAAAAAAAAAAATTGGGCCAAACTTTTTGGGCCCTAAATGGTTGGGGGGCCCTAGGTGCTTGCCTAGCCGCCTAGGGCCAGGGCTATCCCTGAGTCTTACTTGGAGCTGAGTTGTCAACTAAAGCTTACACGTCATACGCCACTTAGATGCGTTATTGAAAGGTGTAAGAGTAGCCATTTTCCTTAAAGATTTGTTTGGCTTTAGCCTTTATTCCGCCTAATAGGAGGCAGAAAAACTCGACAAATCCATGCCCTGCCTTATGTTGTGGGCTTCACCAATCCCGCTCTCTGCCTAAAAGCTTTAAGTTTTTCCTTAAACATCACATTTTTCATCATATCCGAGCTAGGGATGGCAATGGGTCGGTCGGCCCGCCCCTCGACCCGCGAAATTCTGGTGAGGAAGGAAGGGGGACGGCGAGGCGGGGCAGGGCAGGCGAGCGAGGCGAGCCCTTTGACCCGGCCTTTGACCGCTAAGCCCCAATTAAATTTTTTTTTTAAACTAAAAATAATTAAAAAAAAAATACAAATTTTTTAAATATTTGTACCAAACAAAACAAAAAAAATTATAAGATTGGTATACACGTCGAACAAAAAATTAATATCTGATTTAATTTCCTTAAATAAAATAATATGAATATGCACATAGAATAGAATCCCCTGAACGACTATTGGTATTCCATTTCAATCTGTTTGAATTGATTGACATTTAACACTAATTATTAGAGTAATTAACTTACTGAGAAGTGGAGCAAATCGTGCAACTCCAAAATTGGAAAACTGTATTTTTTAAGGGGGGTGGGGAGCTTATAAGTCAGATTGTATCTTTCTTTTGATATTTATATATAAATATAAATAGATATATACAAGTACAAGTTGTTTATACAAGAAGGAGGGATATGGAGCTCAAAAAATTATTCTCTTCTTCATCTTCTTATTCTTCTTAGACGAAGAAGAAGAAGAAGAAGAAGAAGAAGAAGATAGAAATCTAAAAGGTGCCGTCAAACAATAAATACCAGGTAAAGATGATCAAGTTTCTAAAGTAGCTTTGAAAAATATATGTAACATGCAAAATCAAACCCTAGAAGAAGAAACATTAATAGAGAAGATTCAAACCACAGAATTAGAAGCTGCTGCAGAAAAAGGAAGTGGGCCCTGATTCGGACTCGGTTTCAAATTTTGAAGGCTCCAAAGCAGTAGCATTGGAGGAGAAAATTCAGACTCCAAAAGCTGTTGAACAACAAAAAAAAAGTTCTAACTCTGATTTGAATCTAAAACCCTTCAAGAAAACAATGACAACATTATGTCCATCTTCAAAGACACTGTTTTCTTATAATTTTGAAGGGGCGGGTCGCGGGGCGGTGGAATGGAAAAGGATAAACAGTACTGTATGCATAGACAATAGATGCCAATGGAAACAAATTGTTGTAATAGAAACAGACATATTTACTATAGTGTTTCGCAAAAAGAATTTGCAATTCATATACAGCATACATATGGTAAAATAGGAATCTCCCTTCTTACCAAACAAGACATTAACAAAGCCAAGCAAAAATTGACTTGGAGGACAACAAAAACCTTTATTGGGTTACATTAGGAGCTATCAGGGTTTAGATCCGTAACACCTTATCAGACAAAATTGACCAACCAATCTTAATGAGTTTGATTGATGAAATGATTAAAAATCCAGCTGAAGGGTGTCTAGGTTTCTTAAATGGAAACTTGGCATGTGGAAAGCTAATTTTTACATCTTACCCCAGACTCTCCATGAGTTTACATGATCAAGACTTTGATAGAATTCTATCATTCGTACACAAGTACGGAAGATCAGATCTGGTCAAAGATAATAACGTATCTTTCTCAATTTCATACCTAGTTAGTTATGCGATTCATAATCATCATAATATGACTATCGTCAAAGAACCCAAAGGAATAAAGATTGACCATTTATTCTCTGATTACCTTGAGCACAAGGAGACATAATTTGATTGGTTAGTCCAACCATCAAGAAGATCAGTTGAGCTTGATCTTGACCAACATAGAACTCTTGTTAAAGAGCAAAGACCTTTACTCCTACACACCAGATCCATTAGGAAAGATCCTATGTATAGGTGGAAAGAAGAGAAACCAGAAAGCAGCCAGGGTAGGCAACTAAAAGAATTCAAAGACACGATCAATAACATGACTAAGCTTATCCTTGGAGAAAGATGTCCTTAGGAGAAATTCTAAAAGAAATTAGATAGTTGAGAGAAATCATTGAGGATCTCAGAGAAGACTTTAAAGATTACCAATCAAAGACAGAAAAATCTTTGGATCAACACTCTACTGTTATTTTAGCAGGAGTAAAAGACAGTACTTCCACAAGCAAAGAAATCAAGAAGATTTCTTATAGAACCTTCGAAAGAAGGGAGGAGTTGAAGAACTTCAAGACATCACAGACAATAGAAAAATTCTCAAAGGAAAATTTGATTTCAAAGATCTGAAATGAATATCTTCAGAAAAATCCTCGAAAAAATCCATGAAGACAGTCAGGATTTAGGGCTTCTCAATGTCCTTATCGCCTTTGAAGACCAAGAGTTAGACAAAATTGTGTCTATCATAAAAAATGTTAGTATTGAAGATCAAGAAAATATTTTTGTTGCTAAATCAGTTGGTGATACCCCTAGTAGTATCGAACCAATAAAACCAACAACACCAGAATCTAGTGATGATGACAGTTCCGAAGAAGAAGTTACAATTCATGAAAGGTTTCTCACTAATAGAACAGGAAGACTCGTTTTCAGAGACCCAAAATAGAAGACAATAGGCAAGATGATCCCAAGGATACATCTGAAAATCGAATTGGTGATGGGAAAAGACCAATAGGAGATAACATCCATAGACCTAAACCAAGTGAAGGCAATGAACCAAGTTTCATATCTTGAGAGTTTATTCCAAAAAGACAATGAAATAGATTTTCTATCCTTGACCTTGATTGCACAATTGAGCCTGAAAAACTCATTGATGCATGGTACAGCGATATTATGATCTCTTTGATCATAAACAAAGAGATACACAGAAGTGAAACTAACTCATGGAGTTATGTTATCGCTAGCACTAGAGGAAATGTAAGAAGCTTTCTTAAAAGCTTTACTTATGAAGTCAAAAATGAAATTTGAAAAGATTTCTAAGCAAACATTCCACTTTCATCAAAAGGATCATCGATCAAATTTACAAACAGTTCTGAGGACAAATTTTTGAAGCTTTCAAAAGCAAAAGATCTACAATTGAAATTTCGATGCGTTGAACCATCTTGAAAAACTCTCAATTTGTAACATGTGTTATTTCGAAAACTACATGTGAATTTTCAAAATATTTTTACCTTACTCCTCCAACTCAATGGGTACAGCTTAATCGAAAAGTTTATCGAAAAACTTCTGAACCATTCAATCATGAAGTTCTTGAAGATTTTGATAGAGCAATAAAATTGCAAAACAATAACCCTGACCCTAGAATGAATGCTCAAATTGATGCATCATTAGATCTTGCAGTTACACTGACTAGAAACTTCATTGTTGAAAAATGCAAAGAAAACAGTTTGATAAAGCAAAGCAAAATTGCTGTTATAAAAATTCCGAAGTTTGCTGTGACATTTACAAAAGTAGAATACCTAGTCAGTATGTGTGCAGACCTATCAAAAAACCAGTAAAACAAAAAGTCTTTCGAAAAAAAATATACTTTCAAAAAATGGAAAAACCATACAAAAAGAAATTTTTGAAAAAGAAGAAATTTTTCAAAAAAATCCCAAAAAAGGAATCCAAAAAGAAGAGCAATGACAAGCTTTTAAATTGTCCTCAAAAGAAGAAAAATTGTAGATGCTGGCTCTGCAACGAAGAAGGACATTACGCAAACGAATGCCCAAAGAAAGATTGGGAATGAAGAAAAGTCAAGTTACTCAAAAAATTTGAAGACAGTGGATTTTATCCAGTTGAAGACCCAAGTGATATAGAATATCTGTATTATCTTACCTCAGATACTGAAGAGGATTCAGATTCTGAATCATCAGAAGATGAATAAAAACATCACAAATCCCAACTCCAAATATATCTCTATCAAACTTAGCTTTGAAGGATATATAAATTTTACAATCCATGCTTACATTGATACATGAGCATCTGTATGTACATCCAGTAAATGGATAATTCCTGATCAATTTTGGGTTCTATCTGAAAAAACTCTAAAATTAAAAATTGCTAACAATTCAGAGGTCACCACCTCTAAAGTTGTTAAGAATCTTAGTGTAGGAATTTGTGGTTCCCACAATTCTACTCTACCAACCTTTTATTTCAAAATTCCAACAGTTTACCAGCTTGAAACTGGAATTGATTTTATAATTGGTAATAACTTTTGTCAGTTATACCATCCTTTTATTCAAGAAATCAATTCTGTAAGTTTTACCCTACGGAATAAAAGGATTTGGATTTTAAAGAAAAGAAAAGCTTTAGCTTACAATTCTTTAAAAACAAAATTTTTAGAAATGTTTAAAACAAAAAATACAAAAATTTTGTTCTTCCAGAAGAGGAGAATATTACAAAAAATTATGTCCATTTTTTCGATGATGATTCGAAATGTGCGGAAAAGGATAAACAGTACTGTATGCATAAACAATAGATGCCAATGGAAACAAATTGTTGTACAAATAAATAAGAATTCATAAATTGAAGCCTTACTGTATTTATGGATTGTGTTTCCGAATATTTTTCCTTGCCTCACCCTATGGTGGATTCTGTGTTTTACACGCTGAAGGCCACCTGCCAAATGGTGTGATTGACAATATCCAAGAGATCCGTACAAAGTAAAATATAAGGAAAAAGTATGAATTAAAACATGAAATTTTATTTCACACTCAAGGCTTTAAGAGATAAACTCTTAAGCTTATTTTTTACAACATTTGATTCAAAGGATCTATTGTCTAAGGCTGATTAGCCAAGGTACATTGGAAGATTTTTTCAAAAAACAGAAAGGCTCGTGAGAAAACTGATGCCTCTTTTCCTTTGCAATGGCTTTCATTTATAGCGGAGAGAAAGATGCTCTTTCCATCCTATTCGTCCATCTGTTATCTTTACTTTTATTAAAGTAAAGATGCTGTCTGCCATTCTAGTCAAAAAAAGGAGAATAATTGTCCTTTAAAGTTTTGATGGGCTCCACCATTTTGTCTTGTCTATTTGTTGGCACACGTTTCACCGAGAAACTTCGAGCAAAAGGTTTATAAGATTCCTTCCTTTAGTCTGATTGATAGGCACTGTCTGCCTTTCCACTGTATCTTTCAATTTTGGAACACTCATCTTCAATAAAATCTTCAAAATCATCGAGGTGTTCTTTTCTTCATTTTCATTCTTTTCCTTGGTTTTGCATATTATGCAATGATGGTAGTTTCTAAGGCTGGACTGTAAGGCACTGCAATGATGTCCATCATTTTCTGGGGATGTGTTAAACATATTATAAAAATTTTTCTCAAAATTGCACAAAGTTTTGACCGCTTCAGGAGAGATTTTTGAACCGGTCTTGCTGGTCATTAGAATGAATTTTGAACCATGATTGACTTTGATTTTTGAATCACCATTAAAGGCTTTCAAACTTTTGAGGATTCTTTGGAAAGACAAGGCTCTCCAGTCTTCCAGAATAAGCTTGTTGATGCTACTTGTATTTCCTTCTGTTGGTTGATCCAAATAAATCTGCTGAGTAGTTTTAATTTGGATGTGATGATAACCTTTATACAAGGTATTGTTCTCGTCCCAGAAGGGAATTGTACTGTTGACTTTAAGGATTATTTGAAGATCTTGATCTTTGATAACAAACTTCTTGAAATCCTTAAGAGACTGTACTAATTTGCTATCTACCAGTTTCAATTCTTCAAAGTCAGGACCTAGAAGAATTATTTTAACCAATCCACTGTAGAAGGCGTTTCTGACCATCAAAGGATCTGCTCCTTCTAAGAAGATAAATTGTCCAAACTTTTTCTCGAGTGTCCCGAGATAGTTTTTCTTGGTGCTGTTTCCCCTACTATCCTTGCTTCTTCCTCAAGACTAATGAAATCTTGTAGAGTAATGTCGTTGATTGTAGCACTTTCTTTTTTTTTTTTCCAAAACTTTGAATCTTTCAGGAACATTTTCTAGAATTGCTTGTGCTGCATCTTTATAGGAAAACATCCTACTTTTGGTATTTTTATTGGTTGGAAAATTGGAAAATAGCATTCTGGGCCTTGCCCTTATATCTTTTTGAAATGGTTGATGTCTTAAAGAAATTTATGCTTGGTTAAATAACTGTCTGTATGGTATTGGGCTGGACCCTTTGTTTTTATGAAAGTCTGTAAAGGAAGTTTGGGCCTCAATAAAGGATTTGAAGCTTTTGTGTTTATGGGGTTTTCCTTTGACTAAGGGTTCAACCTGCTCCCAGTTGCTGTAATATCCTTTGTTTGGTCCATCATAGATTACATAAAAAATTTTCCCTCCAATCAAATTGTTTATTCCAACCAAAGGTTGACTGTTTGTTGCTTTTGGACTTTAAATGTCCTTGGGCTCTTACGAGTTGTTGTAACATTTTCTGCCTAATATGGCACTGTATTTGCTTTCGGGTTCTGAATACCTTGGGGCTCTTGTGAGCTTGATTCTGTAACTTTTTCTTCTTGTAGTGGCACTATATTTGTTTTCGCTTTCTTTTGAATTAAATAAGAAAGTCTTTTTGTATTGCTTGAATTTTTGTATTCTTGATGTCAAGCTGTATTTTGAGATCTTCAATCTGATCGTCAATGTCTGACATTTTCCCTGCACAGATGTAATTCACGAGTTAGTGAATCAGCAAGAGAGTTATCTTTGCTTTTAATAATTTCGATGTCAAAATCATAATGGCTAAACCACATTTGCCACCTGATTAGTTTGCCTTGCTTGTAGTCTGGGTGTATTTTGCAGTTTAAGAAAGATTTGCAAATAGAAGAATCTATTCTAACAAGAAATTTATTTGATATAATGTAAAGTCTAAATTTTGAAATAGCCTTTTTCATGTTTAGAATTTCTTTTTTATTAAATGGTAGTTATTTTCTGAATCTGTAAAAGTTCCAGAAGAATAACTACACAAATGTTCTTCATTTGAAAAACTATTTTTTGCTTTTAATACCGCCTCCCAAAAATCTTGTGAAGCATCTGTCTCAATGATCATTTTATCTTTAGGTTAAGGATGGTACAATGATGGAAGATTCTTGATTTTTGATTTAATCTTTTGGATGTAGAGATTGTCTTCTGTCGTCCATTGCCATCTGTATCCTTTCTTTAGCTTCTTTTGGAGAGGAGCTCTCATTTTTGCAAGATTTGGTATAAAAGATTCTACATAATTTAAACAACCAAGAAATCTCATAAGTTGTTTTTGATCTGTCAAATCGTTTGGAAAATTCTGAATGTGAGGATATGTGGTTTAAGCTGCTTGAAGCCATAAGCAATTTCTAATCCCAAGTATCCATTTTTTTCTTTGAAAAGTTCTGCCTTCTTTTTTGACAAAACGATTCCTTCTTCATGTGATTTCTTGAGGACCTGTAAAACTTGTGTTTTATGACATTCTTCATTTTCAGAGAAAGCTAAAATGTCGTCAATGTAAACACAACATAATTCACTGAGTTCTTTAAATGTATTGTCCATGTGTCTTTGAAAGATACCAGGGGCTTGCTTAAGGCCAAAAGGTACTATTGTCCATTGGAAATTTCCCTGCGGGCAACTGAATGCTGTAAGTGGTTTTGTTGATTCTTCGAATCTTACTTGATGGAAGCCAGACTTTAAATCGAAAGATGAAAAGATCTTTTTTCCTTTTATAAGATGTAGAAGACTCTGCATAATTGGCAGGATGTAACCATTTGCTTTTGTGATTTTATTGAGTTGGGAATAGTCTATAACCATCCTGGCTTTTCCTCTTCTTTTTTCTGCTTCTTTCCTTACCATAAAGGCTGGAGAAGAGAAAGGAGATTTACTAGGTTCAATGACACCTAGCTCAGTTAGCTCTTTAATTTGGATAGAAAATCTTTTGGACTGTATGCCATTGCTTTGGCACGGATGACTTTTCCTTTGAATTCATCAAGGATTTCAATTTTTGCTGTGAAAGTTCCTTTGTTGATTTTTGGGTCTAAAGGATTTTCAGAACAACAGCAATATTCAAGAAGTTTAGCAATTTCTTGCATTTTGGTGTTTATTTGAAAGGTCTCTAATTCTTCATTAGAGATGAAAATGTGTGAATTTTTTGCAATATTCTCCCCTTTTGGAAGAACAAAATTTTTTGTATTTTTTGTCTTAAACAATTTCTAGAAATTTTGTTTTTAAAGAATTGTAAGCTAAAGCTTTTCTTTTCTTTAAAATCCAAATCTTTTTATTCTGTAGGGTAAAACTTAAGAATTGATTTCTTGAATAAAAGGATGGTATAACTGACAAAAGTTATTACCAATTATAAAATCAATTCCAATTTCAAGCTGGTAAACTGTTGGAATTTTGAAATAAAAAGTTTGTAGAGTAGAATTGTAGGAACCACAAATTCCTACACTAAGATTCTTAACAACTTTAGAGGTGGTGACCTCTGAATTGTTAGCAATTTTTAATTTTAGAGTTCTTTCAGATAGAACCCAAAATTGATCAGGAATTATCCATTTACTGGCTGTACATACAGATGCTCATGTATCAATATAAGCATGGATTGTAAAATTTCTATATCCTTCAAAGCTAAGTTTGATAAGGATATATATGGAGTTGGGATTTGTGATGTTTTTATTCATCTTCTGATGATTCAGAATCTGAATCCTCTTCAGTATCTGAGGTAAGATAATAAAGAGATTATGTATCACTTGGGTCTTCAACTGGATAAAATCCATTGTCTTCAAATTTTTTTGAGTAACTTGACTCTTTCTTCATTTACAATCCTTGATGGGCATACGTTTGCGTAATGTCCTTCTTCGTTGCAGAGCCAACATTTGTAATTTTTCTTCTTTTGAGGACAATTTAAAAGCTTGTCATTGCTCTTCTTTTTGGATCCCTTTTTTGGGAATTTTTTGAAAAATTTCTTCTTTTTGGAAAATTTCTTTTTGTATGGTTTTTTCCATTTTTTGAAAGTATATTTCTTTTTTCGAAAGACTTTTCGTTTTACTGGTTTTTTGATAGGTCTGCACCCATACTGACTAGGTATTCTACTTTTGTAAATGTCACAACAAACTTTGGGATTTTTGATAATAGCAATTTTGCTTTGCTTTATCAAACTGTTTTCTTTGCATTTTTCAGCAATGAGGTTTCTAGTCAGTTATAACTACAAGACCTAATGATGCATCAATTTGAGCATTCATTCTAGGGTCAGGGTTATTGTTTTGCAATTTTATTGCTCTATCAAAATCTTCAAGAACTTCATGATTGAATGGTTCAGGAAGTTTTCTGATAAACTTTTCAGTTAACTGTACCCATTGAGTTGGAGGAGTAAGGTAAAAATATTTTGAAAATTCAAATGCGTAGTTTTCGAAATAACACATGTCACAAATTGAGAGTTTTTCAAGATGGTTCAACGCATCAGAAATTTCAATTGTAGATCTTTTGCTTTTGAAAGCTTCAAAAGTTTGTCCTGTAAACTGTTTGTAAATTTGATCGATGATCCTTTTGATGAAAGCTGGAATGTTTGCTTGGCAATCTTTCCAAATTTCATTTTTGACTTCATAAGTAAAGCTTTCAAGAAAGCTTCTTACATTTCCTCTAGTGCTGGCGATAACATAACTCCATGAGTTAGTTTCACTTCTGTGTATCTCTTTGTTTATGATCAAAGAGATCATAATATCGATGTACCATGCATCAATGAGTTTTTCAGGCTCGATTGTGCAATCACGGTCAAGGATAGAAACTCTATTTCCTTGTCTTTTTGGAATGAACTCTGAAGATATGAAACTTGGTTCATTGTCTTCACTTGGTTTAGGTCTATGGATGTTATCTCCTATTGGTCTTTTCCCATCACCAATTGGATTTTCAAATGCATCCTTGGGATCATCTTGCCTATTGTCTTCTATTTTTGGGTCTCTGAAGACGATTCCTCCTGTTCTATTTGTGAGAAACCTTTCATGAATTGTGACTTCTTCTTCAGAACTGTCATCATCACTAGATTCTGGTGTTGTTGGTTTTATTGGTTCGATACTACTAGGGGTATCACCAACTGATTTAGCAACAAAAATATTTTCTTGATCTTCAATACTAACATTTTTGATGATAGACACAATTTTGTATAACTCTTGGTCTTCAAAGGCGAGAAGGACATTGAGAAGCCCTAAATCCTGACTGTCTTCATGGATTTTTTTCGAGGTTTTTTATGAAGATATTCATTTCAGATCTTCAAAATCAAATTTCCCTTTGAGAATTTTTTTGTTGTCTGTGATGTCTTGAAGTTCTTCAACTTCTCCCATTCTTTCGATGGTTCCGTAAGAAATCTTCTTGATTTCTTTGCTTGTGGAAGTACTGTCTTTTACTCCTGCTAAAATAACAAAGCAGAAAGTGATCCAAAGATTTTTCCTCATCTTTGATTGGTAATCTTTAAAGTCTTCTCGAGATCCTCAATGATTTCTCTCAACTATCTAATTTCTTTTAGAATTTTTCCTAAGGACATCTTTCTCCAAGGATAAGCTTAGTCATATTATTGATAGTGTCTTTGAGTTCTTTTAGTTGCCTACTTTGGCTGCTTTCTAGTTTCTCTTCTTTCCACCTATACATAGGATCTTTCCTAATGGATCTGGTGTGTAGGAGTAAAGGTCTTTGCTCTTTAACAAGAGTTCTATGTTGGTCAAGATCAATCTCAACTGATCTTCTTGATGGTTGGACTAACCAATCAAATTATGTCTCCTTGTGCTCAAGGTAATCAAAGAATAAAGGGTCAATCTTTATTCCTTTGGGTTCTTTGACGATAGTCATATTATGCGGATTATGAATCGCATAACTAACTAGGTATGAAATTGAGAAAGGTACGTTATTGTCTTTGACCATATCTGATCTTCCGTACTTGTGTACGAATGATAGAATTCCATCAAAGTCTTGGTCATGTAAGAAACCTAGACACCCTTCACTAGGATTCCATCAAAGTCTTAGCTTTCCACATGCCAAGTTTCCATTTAAGAAACCTAGACACCCTTCACCTGGATTTTTAATCCTTTCATCAATCAAACTCTTTGAGATTGGTTGGATCTCGAACCATCTGATAGCTCTCTATTATAACCCAATAAAGGTTTTGTTGTCATCCAAGTCAATTTTTTGCTTAGCTTTGTTAATGTCTTGTTTGGTAATAAAGGAGATCCCTATTTTACCATATTTATGCTATATATGAATTGCAAATTCTTTTTGTGAAACACCATAGTAAATATGTATGTTTCTATTAACAAATTTGTTGATGAAATTAGGTTGAACAAAAACTTCACTAGGATTTAAAGTCAAATTTGTCTTGCAAATTTTTGCAAGTTTTTTGTCAGAAATCAAAATTTCTTTTGAGTAGTTTCCTTGTGATTCGTTTTGTTCAAAGATTTCATCAATCTCTGTTTCTATATGCTCATTCTGTATACTCATGATGGATGATGATGTGTGACAAAATGTATGATGAAATTTTTAACATTGTCTAAAAAGTTTCTTTCATGTTTGTCTCTTTTTTCTCTTATCATTATTCTTATTGAATGATGAACATGTATGAACATGAGTTCAAATCTGTATTCTTCGTAGTATTCAAAAAGGTTGTATTCATTTGTAATATTGTTGATTTAATCATGGTAGATATGACAATCAATCATGATTATGATGTTGTAACACATAATGTAAAATGAATTCACGAATACTGTCATTATAGATCTGTAAAGCAGTTAACATTCTGTTTTTCATTCCTACTAAAGAAGCACGGTGAACATTTGTAAACTGGTGATAATCTGTATATACTTTTGTGATACTTGTATATTTCATACTGTGAAGTTACTGTAAAACATGTATTTCACATGTATAGCAGTCAATCATGTGTAAAAATATACTGTAAACGCGGCTCTGATACCATTTTTTCGACGATGATTCAAAATGTGCGGAAAAGGATAAACAGTACTGTATGCATAGACAATAGATGCCAATGGAAACAAAATGTTGTACAAATAAATAAGAATTCATAAATTAAAGCCTTACTGTATTTATGGATTGTGTTTCCGAATATTTTTCCTTGCCTCACCCAATCTTGGATTCTGTGCTTTACACGTTGGGGCAGAAAATTTTCTGCCCCAAACCCGTCCCTATTATCTGGTGGGACGAGGAGGGGTGTCTCTCTGGGGCGGGCGGGCGGGCGCGGGGCGGGGCGCGGGGAGGGTCTGGGGTAGCGGGTTTTTTTGCCATCCCTAATCCGAGCCTTCGTTGTTTGTGTGATTTTCCTCTTCAAACTGTAACTTCTCTTTTTGCACGTCATTTAACCATTCTGCCTTCTTTTCAACTCATATATCCTTAGATCTCTCCTAATTTATAATATGCAAGCTTTAGGATCAATCCTATATACAAAGTATAGACTTTCTTGCCTTTAGATGCTATTAAAGACCTTTTAGTAAGTTTTCACTTTCCTTCACCAGAGTGATTATTATATCACTCAACAACAAATATACCTCTAGAGATCAAATTAAAGCGAACTTCTAGAACATGCCTCACATTCTTCAGGACTAGCTTACATGCAGTCTCAGTAGTCAAGTAGACATGTCCCATGCCAACAATTTCACACCGACCATCATTCGATTCTCCATCTTTACAAAGCCAAATCGAAGCGACCACTCGTGTAAGATGAGAAAAAGTAACATGATATGCTTCACTAGAATCAATCACCCGGTAAAAATGTTAATGCGAGGTTCATACCATCAACAACCTAAACAACACTGATATCACTCTTTAGAGCCAACTAATTTAAAATGCCTTGAAATTACTTAAGTGCTCAAACACTGGAGTCACGTCTATGCACCTTAAGTATATGCTTAGTATACATTGTTATCAACCAATTACCTAATTTTTACAAATGTATTTTTGTACAACTTTTTCCTTTCTTTGTTTGACATATCTTTTGGTTTGCCATTGTCACCCAAAAGAGTATCATCGTAGTCTAGACAACAGAGCATTTCATCCATTCGCGACTTTTAAATTGAATAATTTGTAGCCGTGAGTTTTATCATGGTAGTCATGTTGTTACCTAGATCCTCTATTTAATTAACATGAAAATATTTGTAATAATTTGGCACTGTAATACTACTTGTTGAGAGAAAAAGCTAATAATCCAAACACATAAATATCGTAAAATAATAAATTATCCTCTTTTTCTCGTCTTTATGTAATTAAATAGGCAAAACAAAATATCTCATCAATTTGACCAGATTTAGCTTTTAATGCATCAGAAAAATTTTCTGGATCATCAAAGGCATTAGAAAACTCTTTGTTGAACTAGAATAGCTTTCATTTTTGTTTTCAAATTGAATAATCACATTTTCCATCGAATTGTGATAATTCACCCTTGAACCCATGAATGAAAAATCATCTATGAATGAGAATGATTTTGAAAAAGTTTATAAAAACTTTACTCACACAAATGCAAACACAAAACCAAAATTTTTGCCAATTACTATCCAAGATGACACGCAAACACAGTTTATCAACACACAAGATAATAAAGTCACAAATTATACTAAGGGGTTGTATGCACTAGCCACCTAGTTTGTTTTTACCTCAAATAATATTTAAAAAATGTAAAATTAAATAAGAGGGTTAAAGAAAAATACAAACTCAGCAGACAAATCTGCTGTTTGTATTTATAGGAGAGATGAAAGAAATTTTCACGCATTCCAAGGCTATCAAAATTTTCACTCATTTTAGAACAACCAATATAGCTATATCATTGCTTCGCCAATAAAGTAACACCACCAGAAGGTCAAAAATAAGCCAATAAGCAATCTGCTTTCAAAAGATCAGCCAGAAAAAAAATGGACACGTGCTCATGTGCCGACTGAAACTGCTAGCCTCTGCCGAAATCCACGTGCAACCACTGGACCACCAGGTTGTCTGCCACAACCAAGGGAAGCCTTTGCCGCAAACCACGGGTAGAAAGGAGCCTCCATGTGCCTCCACATATCAAAAGAAGAACATCTGGGCCACTTTTTCACGCATCCCACATGCCCTCACTGGAGGTCCCACACCCGCACGTGCCAGTGGGTCTTGTTCACCTCTTCACCGTAAACCCAAATATGGTTCCCAATCTCCGGACGATGAGTGGTTTGACCAAAATCTTTGTTTGAAGATTCATGTGTTTTGAATCTTCTCGGATCCTGTTCCGGCTCCAAGTTTTGACCCACCAACCTTTTCTGATTTTTTCACACTCCTAGATCAACAATCTAGGCTCGGATACCATTTGTTAGACAAGTTGATGATGCTAAGACTACTAGAGAATTGTGGAAAGTTCTTGACAAGTTGTTTTTGACAAAAACTCCAAATAGGATTTATTTGCTAGAAAAAAATTTTAGTTTTAAAATAGACTCGAGGAAGGATCTTGAATCCAATCTGAGTGATTTTAGTAAAATTGTCAAAAGCTTGGCCCACAATGATAAAAAATTTGATAATGAAGATCTAGATGTTATACTTTTGAATTCTCTTCATAAATCTTATAGAGATGTTAGGAATGTGATTAAATATGCTAGAGATGTTTTGACTCAAGCTATTGTGATAGACACATTGAGATCAAATAATTTAGAAGTCAAGAAAAAGTCTAAGGAAAACACTAGATAAAAGAGTTTGTTCATTAAAGGTATGGATGGCAATGGAGCGGTCCGAGGTTGGTCAATCTTTTGACCCACCAACCGTCCCACGATTTTTTTTTCTTTTTTTATAAAAATGAAAAAAAATAATTAAAAAATAAATAATTTTTTTAAAAATATTTGTAGCAAAAAAAACGAAAAAAATTCAAGAATGAGATTGTGGTGTAATGGTTGAGATTTGTAGTTTATAATTTCAACCTGGGTTCGATTATTCTTTAGTCTATTTCTAGCAAAGTTTTAATTTGTATTCTATTTTATGATTTTAAAAATAAAAATAAAAAATTCTTGGTGGAGCGGGTTGCGGGACAGGGCAGGACGGCCCCACTCCGAGAACTTCGTGGGCAGAAAAACCCACATTGACCCGCCTCTATTACTCGAATAAGCCGGGCGGGCGAGCCAGGGGCGGGTTTGGGCGATGGGTTTTATGCCATCCTTAATTAGAGAGAGAAATGAAATGAGATAGAACAATTACCAGGGTAAGAAGGACAAAAAAAATCTAAGGGTAGGTCTCAGTCTTAGGGTAAAGGCAATAAGAAATGCTACCATTTGGGAAGTTAGGACATTTCAAGAAAGATTGCTATGAGCTTAAGAGAAAAACAAAGCAACATTAGAATGAAAATCAAAATGTTGCTGCTGTTGGAGATGCCCTAGATGGTTTACATGTTATGACCGTGTCTGAAGGTGAGATTGACTATGAGTGGATATTAGACTCAGGTGCCCAT
Source organism: Forsythia suspensa (assembly GCA_023638005.1). Taxonomy (NCBI): domain Eukaryota; kingdom Viridiplantae; phylum Streptophyta; class Magnoliopsida; order Lamiales; family Oleaceae; genus Forsythia; species Forsythia suspensa. Next base: position 37,474,005 of record CM042666.1, read on the forward strand.
GAGGTCTTGGTTTTATAACTATAGAGAAATTGAACCTATGAAAGTATACATGAGGGATAATAATTCACAAACAGTTGAAAGAATATGTGACATTGCTATTAGGATGCATGATGGTGTTGTCTGACCCCTTATTGGTGTTAGGTTTGTCCAAACCTTGAGATAAATCTTGTTTCTTTAGGTGTTCTTGAAGATGATGGCTATATGTTCAAATATGATTTTGGTACTTCAAAGATTCTTAAAGATTCTCTAGTAGTTATGAAAGATCCCAAGAGAAATGAGTTGTATTACCTTCAAGGTGAAGCTGTACTTGTCAAAGATTCAGGATTGGTTTCAATCAATGATGATAGATCAGATCTATGGCATAGAATGATGGTACACATTGGGAACAAGTGGCTAAAATATCTTAGTGAACAGAATTTACTCGGTAAAGACACTGTTGCACCTTTGAGCTTTTGTGAGACATGTGTTCTTGGAAAGCCACACAGAGTCAGATTTGAGATAAGTCAACGTAGCACTAAGAGTCCATTACATTACATTCATACAGATTTATAGGGTCTAGAAAAACACCCCACACATGGTGGGAACATGTTTTTTCTGTCCATTGTTGATGACTACTCTAGGAAGGTTTGGGTTTTTCCACTTAAGTCAAAATCTGAAACTTGTAGCAAGTTTAAGTCATGGCATACCTTAGTTAAAAATCAAATGAGAAAAAGTGTAAAAACTCTTAGGACTGACAATAGTTTAAAGTTTTGCAACTTTGAATTTGACAACGTTTGCAAAGAGAAAGGTATCACAAGGCATATGACTATGAAAAATACCCCTCAACAAAAATGGGGTAGCTGAGAGGATGAATCGGACTTTAATGAATAAAGTCAGATGTATGTTGATTAGTTCAGGATTGGCTAAAGGTTTTTGGGCTGAAGCCTTGTGTACTGACGGCTTATTTGATAAATAGGTCTCATTCTAGTTATGTTAACTTTAAAATGCCCCAAGAGCTGTGATCTGGAAATCTCTAGATTTATCACACATTAGAGTATTTGGGTATGCTGCTTATGGACATCAAGTTGAAGATAAGTTAGACCCTAGGGCTACTAAGTGTGTCATGTTAGGATACTCAGAAGGAGTCAAGGGGTATAGATTGTGAGTTTTAGGTGATAAGGGTATTAAGATAATTATCAGTAGAGATGTGAAGTTTAATGAGCTTGATATGTCTTGTCTAAAAACTCTAGACAATCAGGTTAAACAAAGTGAGGAATGAGAATCTTCTACTGAAAAAAAGATTCAGACTGAGGTGAAGAGATTATATGCTAATCAAGAGGTTAGAGAACATGAACAAATTGATCCTCAAGTTGAGACTGAACAAGAAGAAGTCTTAGAACAACTTGAACTAGAAATTCTTGATACTGTGGTCCCTAACCAAGAACAATTTGAGGATACTAATTTGAGAGATTATCAATTAGTGAGAGATGGGGAAAAAAGATAGGTAAGATCAAATTTGAAGTACATTTCTTCAAATTTGATGGAGTTTGTCCTAGTTTCGTGTTTTGAACCTTTTTCTTATGCAAAAGCTGTTAACTATAAAAATTCTGAAAATTGGAAGAAGGCTATGAGATAGGAGGTCTATTCCTTAGGCAATAATGATACTTGGAAGTTGGTTGAGAGACCAAAGAATCAAAAGGTAGTCCATTGTAAATGGATCTACAAGTTGAAAGAAGGAGTATAACCTAATGACCCTTTAAGATACAAAGCTAGGTTGGTAGCTAAGGGATTTACTCAGAGAGAGGGGATTGATTAAAATGAGGTGTTTTTCCGGTAATTAAGTATAAGACTATCACGTTAGTTTTGGCCTTAGTTCTCCAATTTAATTGGAAATTAGAACAACTAGATGTTAAAACTATTTTTTTTTTCATGGAAAATTAGATGAGGCCATTTACATGTCTCAACCTCAAGGCTTTGAGGTGAAAGGGAAGTCTGAGATTGTTTGCTTGCTTAACAAGTCCTTGTATGGTCTTAAGAAAAGTCCTAGGCAATGGTATAAACGCTTTGATGCTTATTGCTTAAAATTGGTTTCAAAAGGAGTGAATTTGATGCATACTTATATTATAATAACACTAAGATAGGTTGTAAAGTTTATTTGTTGTTATATGTTGATGACATGTTGTTTGCTTGTAGTAGTAAAACTGATATCATAAAAATGAAAAACCTTTTGAAATCTGAATTTGACATGAAAGACTTAGGATGTGTAAGAAAAATTCTTATTATGGTTATTAAAAGGAATAAGGCTGAAAATAGACTGGTTATTAATTAAGAGTCTTATTTGAAAAAGGTAATAACAAAATTTGGTATGAAATTTGCTAAGTCTGCCAATGTACCATTAGTTGTACACATGATTTTATCATCTGTTCAATGACCTAAAACTGAAGAAGAAAAAAAGGAAATGAATAATGGTCCCTATGCTAATGACATTGGTTTTGTAATGTATTCTGTGATTACCACTAGACCTGACCTAGCTTATGCAATTAGTTTCTTGAGTAGGTTTATATCTAACCTAGGTAAACATCATTGGATTGCTCTTAAATGGTTGTTGTGATACCTAGCTAGGACTGTTAAAAGGAGGTTATTGTTCAAAAAGAGGAGTGATAAGCTTGAGCTTAAGGATTATGTAGATTCTGACTTTTCAGGGGATAAATATCAGAGAAAGTCTACAACTTTTTACTTCTTCACGTTATGTGATAATTGTATCACTTGGGAATCACAGTTGCAATATTTAGTTACACTCTCCAACACTGGAGCTGAATATATTGCACTAACTGATGCCTTTAAAGAATGCATGTGGCTGAAAGGTCTTTTATGTGAATTGAACTTCTTGAATGAAAATGCTATGATCTTTACTGATAGTTAAAGTACTTTAATGTTATGTAAAAATCCTGTGTATCATGAAAGATCTAAGCATATTGAGGTGAAATACAATTTCATTAGGGAGAAGTTAGCTTCTGGTGAATTTAAATTGTTTAAAATTGCAATTGATGATAACCCTGCAGATGTTGAAACCAAAGTACTTGCTGCTGGTAAGTTTAACAAGTGTATATCAATTTTGAATATTGATTCGGTTTAACTGGTGTAACAGGTACTTGTTGTAGTGGATTTGTGAAGCAGGTACCGGGGTTGGAGTGGGCGATGATAATGAAATAAGACCACAAAAGGATAGCACATGTAGCTAGAGAACTTGGTAGTGGATTTGTGATCCAGGGTGAAGTTTGTGAGAATATGGGTCACTAAATCCACTTGGCACAATTCCATTGGGCAAGATAGTTTGTCATGGATTGTGCTTGTGTGGATAAAGTGTGGACCGTTGGATACATTGGATGGATGAGAGCTTACATGGATTTTATATAAATTATGTTTGTCTTGTTCATTTTGGTTACAAGAGTGAGGAGTGAAAAAATATCTTTATTCTTTCTCAAAGTGAGGTTGAACTAAGTAGTTGAAAGTCTTGATCAACTCCGGTTGGTTTATTGGTGAAATCCGATTGTCGTTTCCTTAGGTTGCATTACAGTGTTCATTGTGGCACAAATCTGAACCCACAACTTCAACCAAAAAACAAAGAAGCAACGATAGAGATTCTTGTATTTTTCACATTCGAATGAGTTGTAATGATTTTTTGACCTAACAGAAATTAGGTCAAAAAACCACATTCTAAACACGAAATAAGAACATTTTAGCCTATATCGACGAACTCAAATTCAATTAAGGGTTTGTTTGATTTTACTTTAAATTTTAGCCTATATCGACGAACTCAAATTCAATTAAGGGTTTGTTTGATTTTACTTTAAATTTTGATAAAAAATTGAAGGCAAAGTCAATAATTAATTTTAAATATAAATTTCATGGGATGCACAACTTTTATCAGCTTTTATCAAAAGTTACAAAAAATCTGAATTTTTAGCAAAATTAAACACGCACTAATTCTTCCACTACTGCAATAATGGGATACAACCAACAATATTCTTCATTGACAAGATGGCTAACTATTGGAAAAAATTCTCCCAAACGCGTAACGAACCCTACAGAAGCAATTAAAAAAAAAAAAACGAAGAAGTGAACTGTGAACAATACGATTTAAACATGATTCATCAAACAGCCGACGACCACATGAGAAGAAGAATCAATTAACTCAAAAAACTTCACAATATAATATTTTCCTCTTTCTCTTAACTTTTCTCTATGCTAAACTAGAACACTCTACATACAGTGCACGCACATGCATATTGTTTATTCAAGTTTACTAAAATTTTCAAACAAAATTGTTACAAGTTATAAAGGTCAATGTAAAGGTTTCTATTAAGAATTTGTAACCTATATTACAACATTTTGTTTAGATTGATGTGTATTTTCTGACAAAATATTTTTATGATTATCGAAATACTAAATTTTGATATATCATTCAAGTATGTCTTAAATAAAGATATTGAGATTTTAGTTAAGTATTTATATAATATGGATTGCGATATATGAAATTTGATGATATTTTGGGAGTTTTAAATAAATTATTATGACAGATTGTCAAATTTTTCTAAGAAAAGATTGCACCAAGAAAAGAAAAACTGCTTTGTGCAATTTTAATAGAGAAATTGGTGCAAAAGGTCACTAACCTTTGTGCTTATTGCAGAAATAGTCCTTAACCTTTATTTTTTGACACACAAGTCCATAACCTATGTGTTTTAGTGGACAATTGATCCTTATTTGATAAAAAGACAAATATGCCCTTATTTTTCATTATAAAAATTTTCAATTAGATTCCTAACATCTGCAGAAACTGTAAATGAGTCTGATACTTTTATTTTTTTTATAAAAAATTAAAATAACTTAACAAATTGATAATATACTAAATTATTTTGTATATTTTACGAACTATTATAAAATAACTAAAATTTAAGCTCATAATTATTAACAAACATGTTAATTAAAATTATTTTATTATCATTAATGAATCATATTATTTAATATTTAAACTTTAATTTTATCGTTACAACATAAAAAAAAAATAACTATGTCACAAACTTGATGCTCAAAATTTTTTATTTAATTGAGCTATTCGTTTATTAACTATAAATATTAGAGCTCAAATTGTATTATTCATATTTTAATTTATTGTTCAAAAATAAAGAACACATAATATGTAAATTAATTTTTGTTAATATTTTTATGTTAAAAAAAATATAATGATTGGTTGAATGGCATATAATTATATACGTCATTTTTGCTATTTATTTAACTTAATTTTCAGGGTTAATAACACTAATGGTCCACATTCTTTCATGTTTGTAACGATTTCATCTCCATTTTTTTTTTAGCAAATATCATCATTATTGTTTCATTTATTCTCACAGATGGTTCTGAATCACTATTTTTCACTATTCTGACAATTCTTTGATAATTTTGCCCCTTGACTTAAATAAATTAAAATAATATGAAAAAAATACAATGAAAGCATTACAATTGGACCTTAACCTTTTCAAAAGTACAAATAAATCCTAAACTATTTTATTTTATACAGATAGGTGTTCTTCCCCAACACTCCAACCCCACCCCACCCCACCCCACCCCACCCCACCCCCCCCCCCCCCCACCCCCACCCGATCGATTAATGCTCTGCCAAGAAACTAGAATCCAACTACAAGATCCAACAAAGCAAAAGTTTCCTCAAATGCCTTAAGAAACAGGATATAGAATCTCAACCCACTTCGAGCTGATCGGAATTCCAGCCCCCAATACGACGTTTTTCATCATTGGGTGCCATTTATATATACCAACCTCATAATTCCAGTGCAATTTCTCTTTCGTTTTATGCAATTTCAGCACTTTGGAGAAACCTATCATTTCCATTCATATCCCAGAATCCTGAATGCAAAGCTCGTCTCTTTGTCTTCAAACTTGCTGGCGGTGATGATTTTCACATGGATCCAAACCCACAATGACTTACAAAATACCCAACTGAGGGGTGGCTGAGAATCTGAGTTTGCTATACCCAACCACCATAAACCACCACTCTCCCTTTGATCCTCTCTTCAAACCCCCGCTAGTTTTGAAAGGGCTATGAAAAATGGTAGCTCTGTCATCTCAAAACTCAGTATAAGTTCTTGAAATTGCTTCTTTTAGAGAATCAATTGGCTTCCAAATGCACAATACACCACATATTTTAACTCAAATTTGCTTTGCCATTTGTCCCATTTTTCATTCAGTTGTCCTTTTGGTGTCTTCGGCAAAACTGGTCCTGTTAGAATTACAAGCTTCTCATATTGGCTTGACAAATAGTCAGGCATGGGTCTTTCCAATTCTTGGTAGGTCCTTATAGAAATTGCATCACAACTTTTCATTGCAGCCGTGATACGCACATCAAAAGTGGTGGCGCCATAATCCACACCTATGAATGATAAGGTACGCGCCTCGACCGGAGCACCACCGTGGAAAAAGGGTACCCTTTTGGTGGCTCCATCAACTCCTCATCCGTGATGGGAGCGGGGGACTTTGGCCATGATATGGAGTGAGATGTCATCTGGGAGGTTAGGGATAAGTGGTTGTGGTGACAGTGGAGTTTGAGAAGACATAATGGTGCTGGTGGTTTCCTCTGTTATTGTTGAAGAGAGAGAGAGAGAGAGATGTGAAATAGAGATATGGTGGTGTATATATATGGGGGTGGGGTGGGGATGTGGTGGGAAAAGATAATTTCTTTTAAGTTGGGGAAAAACACTTATCTAAATAAAATAAAATAGTTTAGGATTTATTTGTACTTTTAAAAAGGTTAAGGGTCCAATTGCAATGCTTTTATTGTATTTTTTTTTCTTATCATTTTAATTTATTTAAGTCAATGGAAAAAATTGTCAAAGAATTATCATAATAGTAAAAAATAGTGATTTGGGGACTATCTGTAAGAATAAATGGAAGAAATAGGATGATATCTGCTAAAAAAAAATGGAAATGAAATCGTTACAAACTTGAAAGAATGATGACCATTAGTGTAATTAAATCTAATTTTTATTCAAGTTTTTCACATTACATAGCAATTACATATACCTAAAGCGCACTAATTTTACATTTTTCTTTTATGAAAATTTAATTGACACAACTATATTGATATATTTAATATGTTAAATTAAACATTATTTAATAAATGTATCAGACCGATTTATAAATTTTACAAAGGTTAGAAATCCAAGTGCAATTTTCTTTAATTAAAACTAAGGGTATTTTTCTCTTTTTCATCAAATTAGAATCAATTGCGCACCAAAACACATAGGTTATGGACTGTTATGTTAAAAAATAAAGATTATAGACCATTCTCATAGGGCAAAGGTTAGGAACCATTTGCGCCAATTTTCCATTTCAATATTGTGAAACACATTTATATAGTGGATGAATGCATGGGCATGTCCGGCCTATTTATTTTGAGTTGCTATTTGAGGATTTTTTTTTTAATTATTGCTTTAGAGTTGTGATATGTACTTTATCATAGTTGTTGGAGTTGTTCTCTTGAGTCAATGCAGTTCTTGGTATGCAGACAATGGTGTTGATGAAAATTATGTTAGAGAGCACCAAGTATTCTAAGTTAACTGAACCAAGTTCCTATGCACATCAATTGTAGATGACAATTTTTTGGTCATTTGATTCCTCCAAATTTGATTTGTAGATGGATGCAACAAGCTATGACACTTTTACTATTTTACACATATGTTTGAGCCTAACGAGATTGGATCATCATCAATACAAGACCAAGCACACCTTATGTTGGGATGAAATTTAAGACACCAGAGGAAGCAAGAGCTTATTATGAGGATTTTGGACGACAAAATGGTTTTTGGATTCGTACTAGAACAACAGTCAAGTCATGCCCACGTATACATGAAGTTACTTTAATAAAATTTGTGTGCTCACATGAAGGCAAACATTATAATAGGAAGATTGTTGGAGGATCAAGTGAAATAGAAAATTGTGGGATAACTCTACAAAAAGAAGAAGTTGATCAACGGTTAGAGATGGGTGTAAGGCTAACATGCGAATCTCAAATAACAATGAAGGCGGATACTGAATTGTGAAAGCATTTGAAGATGACCACAATCATAAATTTGTTCACTAGTTAAAAGGATGAAAATGAAGTCAAATAGAAGCATGCCTCAATCAACAAAAAATCTTTCTGAAGCATTCAAAAATGAAAATATAAAAGTTGTCAAAGTTGTCTCAATTCTTGGTGGTGATAATATTGGCTTCGATGGGAGAGATTGTTATAACTACTTGAGGTGTACAAGACATGACGAATTAGAAGTTGGTGATGCACAATTTGTCCTCACATATTTTCAAAAGAAACAAGCTGAAAATCTACAATTTTATTATGCGATACAATGTGATGAAGATGGAAGAGCAAACAATTTCTTTTGGGTGAATGCAAGAGTATGTCGTATCAATGTTTTGGTGATGTTGTCACTTTTGATACAACCTATAGGACAAATAAATATGATATGCTATTCGTTCCATTTACTGGTGTGAACTATCACTTTCAATCTATATAATTTGGTTGTGCATTGTTACAAGATTAGATGGAGGTAACATTTTTGTGGTTATTTCAAACATGGACTGATGCTAGGGGAGGATGTAATTCTATTTGTATCATAACAGATCCAGATCCATATATGAAGGCAGCTATTTCTAAGGTTCCTCCTTACACACATAATCGTTTATGTCTTTGGTACATCATAAAAAAGTTTTGTGAAAAGTTATCACAAATATATTACAAGAAGTCAAATTTCAAGAAAGATAAGAAAAGTTGCATTTATTATACTTATAAAGTTGAAGATTTTGAGAGAAAAAATGGAAGGACATAATTGTCGAGAATGATTTGAAAAGTAACAAATGGCTTCATGAGTTGTATGTAATACGTGAAAGTTGGGCTCCAGTGTATAATCGTGGATTATTTTTTACGGGCATGAGTACTATCAGTTGTAGTGAAGGTATTAACTCATTTTTTGATAGCTTTGTTACTTCTCGAATCAACCTTCGTGATTTTGTTATCAAATATGATCAGGCTTTAGCTTCAATTGTGAAAAGAGAGAACGATGAGAATTTTGAATCAGAACATAAATATCGGATTGTGAACGATGACGCTTTACTTCTAAAGCATGCATCAAAGGTATTTACTAGGAATTTTTTGAGAAATTCAAAGAAGAATGGAATAAAGTCAAGGATTATAAGGTTGAAGACGTGAATTATGATTATGGGACATACATACTAAAACATAGAGAGAGCATTTGAGAAGTTTCAAGTAAGCTTTAATATGCAAAATAATGAAGGAAAATGTGAATGTTAACATTTTGAGTTTGTGGGAATAATTTGCGGTCATGTTCTCAAAATTCTTATCCGTGAAGATATTGATGTACTTTCTTGTCACTTTATTGAAAAAAAAGTGGATGCAAGGAGTAAATAAAATTTAGGAGTACACATTCGAGAAAAAAAAAAAAAAAAAAAATTATGATTAATGATGGTGAGCAACATACAAAGTCTCATTCTTTTCCAAATGAATTAAATATTTGTAATGATGAGAGTTCTCAATTTGTGATATCGAATCTCAATGTTTCAATCACAAAAGGACGGAAAAAATGATGAGAAAAGTAAAGAAAAATATCGTGTTTGTTATGGGAGGTTCAAATCAAGTATTGAATTGGCACATGAAAATAAAAAACATTAATGTGCATTATGCAAAGGATTAGGCCAAGATAAGAGTATGTCCCAAGAATCCAAAGAAAAATGGAAATGAGCTAATCATTTCCAAACAATCATAACATATCAGTATTTATTTATTTATTTTCACTTGTAAATCAATTTTTTATTTGTTTATGCGTACCATTAATTTGTTTTTTTTTTTCCATGTAGGATTCAAATTTGAAGTTTCAATCTCAAGCCATCAATACAATTATATGCATTTTTCTTCTAAGATGTATTTTATTTTTTTAGATAGCTACTGAATATTACCGAATATTGGATATATCATTTTAGCTGGTTAGGCAATTAAGGCCATTTATGTTATATGTGTTCTCTTCTATTTGCTCTTGTTTGCTTGTGTTTGTGTTGCAATGCGGTTTCCTTTTTTCTAATTGGGTTAGAGAGCTGTCCAAGTTCTATCTTGTGCTTGATTGTGGTAGCATCGGAACCCTTGTTTATGTATATCAGGCTTCTGTTAACCACGCCAAGGAAAAGGATGGCTGCAGTTGTGATTAAATTAGCAACCAAAATGGTGCATTAATTCATCCTCGGTCAGTTGAAATTCTGTGTTGCTCACTCAGTCCCCTACACAGCCACTTGCCAGCTCCAATTCCTTTATATTAGTTTTGTATTGAATATGGTCGTTCAAACATTCAAGACATAATATGGAGTTATTTAAAGTCATTCTCGTATCTTGGTATTCAGACGCGTGTAGGTTTTGAGTACTTTTTGGCTTTCAATGAGAAGCAGAATTGCAATCCTTAAGATAAAAGGAATTCCACCCAATAAGTCAAAAATAGGTCCCTAGCAATTTCACATACTGCAAGCATTTAGTCATGCTCTTCCTATCCATACTAACATTTCTTAATTGGTCATGCTCTCAAGTGAGGGCCAAACCTGGATATAGCTAGCCTTGAGTCAACGCCTCCACATCTATAATCAACTTTCTTAAAAATGCCATGAACCTCACGTATGGCCCCTATGGAAGAAATTGAATAATTAGGCCAAATTGATGCAGAAATCTCCACAAGACATATAATGTATCATTGAAAAACTTATCAAGAGTCCAACGTATTTTACAATTTGAATTCAATTTTTTCTACAAAAAGTTATGCACGCTACATTTCGAACTGCCATATTTGTCACATGGGCATTGACACCCCACGTAATAGGGTGTGAACAACCTCTAGAAAAAGTTGGGCGTAGTCAGCTTTTCTACTTGTTTTTTGTGCTCATGCGTGCAATACTACAGTTTTTATTATTATTTTTGCTCATTTAAAAATAATTAAAAATACTATTAAAAAGGAAATTACCTTTCCCAACCAAGCAGACTGCTTGTTAGAGAATTTGAAAATCTCAAAAATGAAAAGGCGTATTTATAGTTTTATCCAGGGACTTGGCCACATCTAAGATAAATATTTTATTTACACTTTTAAATCCCTAGAATAATTCTTACATGTATTTTTTTATCGGGTTAATTTCACCGTGGTCATTGAAGTTTCAACAAAATTACAAAACAGTGATTGAAGTTACAAAGTTTCGGTGTCGGTCATTGAAGTATACTAATGCGTTCACCAACGGTCACTTTGTTAAATTTCTAATATAATGCGTCCATGTGGCACACAATTGGTCGATATTTAGTAAAAATTGACGACTTAATGTACAAATTACAATAGATTTGGACAACAAATGATGCACTTAAAATATGAAGACATAGCTGCAATTTTTGACCAATATCTAAATCAGATCTCCAAACCATTTGCACAACCCGATTTAACCAATTGGGAGGGGGGAGTGAGGAGGGGGGTTAGGGTATGGGATCGTTTTTGGAGAAAAATCGAGTTGTGCAAGTGATTAGGGAATTTGATTTATATATTATCCAAAAATTGTAGCTAGGTCCTCATATTTTGTGTGCATCTTTTTTGATTTGAATTAATTTTTTTTAGTACATTAAGTCAATGTGACATCAATTTTTGTCAAATATCGACCGATTATGTGCCACGTGAACATTTAACGGTGACACGTCATCAATTTATGTTGAGAATATAATAGAATTACCGTTAGTGAATTCATTAGTATACTTCAGTGATCGGTACTGAAATTTTATAACTTCAGTGACTATTTTGTAATTTTGCTGAAATTTCAGTGACCACCAGTGAAATTAACCCATTTTTTTCCTTAAAAGTTTCACTAATAACCTATTCAACACCTAACTTCATTAAAGTCTCTAAAAAATTTCAATAAATTCCAAAATTCCGAGATGTTATAGGCAAAATCGTCTTTGTAACAAAATGTGGACTTTTAATTCAAGATAAGGGTAAGATTGATATTTTAAGGACGCAAGCCACTAATTAATCAAATGTTGAAGCACATTTTGTCACCAAAAAAAGATTGTGAACAAGATTGCAAACAAGGTCAAATATTGATGATGAAGGTACGTGGCACTTGAAATGCCAAATCTCGGTGCAACACAACTGCCACTCTGAAATGAACTATACAAATTCTTTGACTCATGTGACAATGCATAGAACTACTTGCCTGGGATGACCAGAACCAAGAACTTGCTTTTCTAGATAACAACCCATTTGATCATGTCCTGGAAAATTTTTCTCAGTTCAAATTTCTAGATGGAAACGCATTCGGTGATGTCCTTGACGCGTTAAACTTCAGATTTTTTATTTGAAATCGTTTTGGGAAAACAATTATATAAATTGGATACCACTTTTGCACTGCTGCTATTGATCTAACTAGAAAAATTGACATGTGGCCATTTTGTTTGTAATGTAATGAAATTGCCCGTGAACAAAAAACAAGACTCACAAATTTACAAAATTCAAGAATTCATCAATTTGTAAATATCCATCTTGTTGACCTTAAAAATAGGTGCCGCCATAAGTCTCGCAACTCTTTTGTCTACGTGTATATTACCTATACACTTGGACATACACATTAGGAGCACAAGATCACATTACCTTTCCGAAGAAGGTCGGGGAGATGTGTTGACCATATGAGCTCTCATGGTCAAGTCAGTTTCTCGATCGAGACACTAATCCAAAAAGTTAATATTTAGGTGTAAGAAAGACACATGCTCGCAGATAATTAGGCTCGGGGCCTCCTTATCACAGACTTGCTAGGTGATGTGAGTGATTCTCCAAAGTTAGCTTTATGGAAATTATAATAGTTCAAAGTTTAGAATTGCATCATCCCTATGAGAATGAGACATGATCTTGGTATTCATGGTCGGCTGGCGGTTTTGTGATTTTCGAGGTGCGAGGGCAATTTCATAAATTAGGCTATAAATTGTAGTATGCATTCAAAATGCACAAGTCTTTTACGGAATTAATTGTTAACTTAAAACTAAAATAAAATAAAAAACAAACATAGGCCAAAGTAATAAAGATAAGCCCCTTCGATTTTGGGCCATATTTGCATATATTTTTGGAGTGCCAACTTCAGTAATCATAATTTTGTTTTGGGCCCCTTGATTTTGGGGAAGATGCGATTACCTCACTCGCCTAGGCCCAAAACTGGCCCTATTAGTATTTATAGGTCCAAGCTAGTTGGTCATGCTACTCCTATGTGCAACATGTGGTGCGATCCTAAAGGCTTACCAACCACATCCAAGACGTCATGTCGCAGACCTAGGCAAGAGTTCCTTCCACCCCTATGCCAAGTAACTATGATTGTCCCCGCCTTTGCAGACTGTCCCACCAGTTCTTTCATGTCTAATCTATATCTATACTACATATAAAAGTCCTAATGTGGGAGAAACATTTATGGACGATATTGCCCTCACAAATAATTTATAATTCCTAAAATAGTCTTTAAAAAGCTCTTTTATTCATACAAAATACCGACAATTTAGACAAAATATGAAGAAAGAATCTCATAATATTTTATTATCAATAGAGAGAAAATAAATACCAAGAACTTTTGGTTTCTATTCATGGTTTTTAAGAATACCTAATTGTCGAACATTATAAATATTTCAACTATAGTCCAAAATCTCTCCTAAAAATAATTATTACGTTCTCATAGCAAATATATATATATATATATATATATATATATATATATATATATATATATATATATATATAACATAACATAAAATTAACAATAAAAATGAATAAACCACAAGTTTAAATGTTTAAAAAAATTCATTGTACATTTAATAAATTATTAAAAATTTAATGTAGGATCATTGAAGATGATTTTGGGAGAGCAAGAGACGTTTCATGAATGAATACAATTTTAATTTAATTACGTAAACTTAAAATGTAATACAATAAATAAAATATTATAAGATAATTGTACATTGTTGAACACTAAGAGTGAAAATGAAATTTTAAAATTATTGTAAGAACAGAATAGTCAAAAGTATTTCTCCATTTTATGGCCTTTTATATGTAGTATAAATAAAAATACAACTTGCTAAGTTGCACTAGGGTTGGCCTCAATTGCTTCTACTCCCTACGACATGTTCTACAATTGTGGAGATGGGGTCACTATCCACCACTATGAAGATTAGAGGAGGGGTTCCCACCCCCTGGTCTAGGTGCTTCGAGAGAAGCATTCTTCCCAGCCTTGAGATGTGTCGCTCGAGTCTTTGGAAAGATCACTTGTATGTGGGATGGTACCAAGACGCAATCTTGACTTTGACCCAGACCTATGTGGCATGCCATGTGGTGGTTCATGGACGTAACAAATATAATACTCCATCCGTCCCATAAAGATAGACTCATTTTTTTTTCCACACAGATTAAGAAAACATATTTAATGTAATTGAAATTATAAATTTTTCACACATTTTTTCTATTATACCCGCATTTAATATTAGTCATTTATGAATCTAATAAATTTAAATACTTGTTTTGGGTTGATAACAATGTAAATTAAATAAGGGTATATTAGGAAAATAAAAAATTTAATACACCTTCTATAAAGTAAGTGGCCTATAATTTGAGACAGATAAATAAGGAAAACGAGTCTATCTTTGTGGGACGGAGGGAGTAACAAACAATTGATTATGAAGAGTACAAAAATTTAAAAAAAATAATAATTGAAATTACAAATTTCTACTTCAATTGTAAATTGTAAAGAGAGAAATTTTTTCAACAGTTGTAATTATAAGAATACTCAACTTCACTGTACTAAAAAACTCGCATAAACAACGCCTAGACTGAGGCGCAACTTCCATGCCTCACGCCTCGACCTCGCTTCGTTCTTGTCTCGCTTTCGCCTAGGTTTCGTTTATGTCCGAAAAACTTGAAGCTCGACTTCCACGCATAACTATGCTTTACTCTTTTTAGAACACTGCTCAACTCTCAAGTACTCAAATTAGGATCCGTTTCAACCTCCAAAGTCATTAGAGTGGTAGTTGGTATTTAGATTGCAGCAGCAGTTGTGGCATCCCAAAGCTCCATTGGAAACCAATAAAGCAGGCATCACTGAGTTCAATGACATTCAATAAAGCAGGCCTCGCTTCGTTCTTGTCTCGTTTTCGCCTAGGTTTCGTTTATGTCCGAAAAAACTTGAAGCTCGATTTCCATGCATAACTACGCTTGTCTCTTTTTAGAACACTGCTCAACTCTCAAGTACTCAAATTAGGATCTGTTTCGACCTCCAAAGTCATCAGAGTAGTAGTTGGTATTTAGATTGCAGCAGCAGTTGTGGCATCCCAAAGCTCCATTGGAACTAAAGCAGGCATCGCTGAGTTCAATGACATTCAATTTAATGGGTTTTTTCATATTGGTCATTCAACTTTAATTTATTTCAATTTAATCCCTACCAACTTATGTTTTTGTTTCAATTTTGATCATTATGTTTGTAAACATAACCAAAACTAATTCCCAGTCTCAAGTGGCTAACCACATGCATACTTGACACTTATTTGACACTAAATTAGTAGTTGTTTGGTGGAGTTTAAAAGTAATTTCTTAAAAAAAATTGAAAAAATTTGATAAAATGTGTGATTGAAAAATTGATAAAATTTATAGATTCTCATAAAATATATAGTTAAAATGAATTAGGAAAAAAAATAGTTTAAAACAAACTATACCAAATATACTATTTATAATTAGTTTACAAACAAATTGAAATAATATGTTTGGAATTGCTTATAAATACTTATAAGTTAGTCAAACATCATTTTTATCCACATATTCTATAAGATTCATAACTTTTATCTACTTTTTATTCATACATTATGTAAGACTCATTGCTTATTTTATATATACTAATCTAAAAGGGGCTTAAAGGAAGAAACATTCTTGGACAAATATGTCCTCATTAATATTTTATATTTCCAAAATTGTCTTTGAGTTAATGTTATAATTGAATTCTTAATTTAGCATTTATAACCATATATAGTCCTTAGAGCATCTACAACAGCTTATGTATATTTAAAGAACATCATTAAATTTAAAGAGCAGTCTTTTTTACCAGCAGCCTCTTTATTTTCACTCTTTATTTTACTTTTCTCAAGAAGTATTTAATATATTTCTCTATCCTCTCTTTTTATCATATATTTTTCTCACAATTTGTATATATTATTTAATTAAAACCAACACATCAAATATTGAAAATTGAAATTATTTCAATGCATTTAATAATAGAGAGTAAGTTTATCTAGTATTCAAAATTGAAATTATTTCAATGCATTTAATAATAGAGAGTGAATTTGGCTCTCCAAATGTGGAGAGCCAAACCCACTCTTTAAATTAAAATGTTAAATTGGAGAGTCCATTGGAGTAGAATTTTGAGCTTTGGCTCGTTAAATTAAAGAGTAATATATGTTTAAAGAGCTTGTTGGAGATGCTCTCAGAAGTTGAAAAGACTAAATCTCCATATATTATATTTAATTACTGGATTTTGAAAATATTTTATTTGAATTGTGAGAACGGATTTGGTCAGTTACAAGATTAATAGTAATTGACATTCCACCAACAATTTATTCTACTTATTTAAGGTCTAATTTGAAATTTAATGTTGTTTTATTTGAAGGTAATTATATAGTTTGTGATGTCCATAAAAACTTCATTTGAAGATTTGTATATGTGATTGTAGTTTTTATTAGTTAATATGAATAATCCTCTCTCAATGCTCTTCTTTTTTCAAAAAAATAATAATTTGCGTTGGATTATAAAGGTTACGGTGTATTTTTTTTAATTATTGTACATGCTCATGTGTATTTGTATATTGTTTACATGTCTAATTGACTTGTGACTTTAGATTTTCTAGGCGAAAAAAATTTTGTGAGCTAACTTCAATAATGGTTTCAATCCACTATCGATACGTATCTTATTTCTATTATTCTTTTTTATGCTTTTGAATTGAATTGTTATCTATTTCTCTTAAACTATTTTTTCTTAACTATTTATGCTCCAACGTGAATAAGATGCTTAAATTGCTAGAATATTTAGTTTTGGTAATATTACTTTATTTCTCCATTACAATTTGGATAAGTTCACGTGAAGGCAACTGGGCACTGAATTGTACAAATGAGAATGTTTAATTTTGCCAATTTTTAATGTAAATATTATTTTCTTTTCTTTTATATGTTGATTGATAAATCTGCCTAATTTGAAGTGCTACGAGCCCAAATTGCATGTGATATTTTGGGTTAAAACTTCTTCATATTTGGAAAGCTATATTAAATTACAAAGATTTGTTATAAGTCATTTGTCATATCATAAAGCAAGAAAAATCAATGGGTTTGAGTGCTCGATATATTTAAGAACTTATGTACACTATTTTTTTTTTTTTTTGTGTTCTTTAATTGATATTATTTGACTATATTACAGACATTAAAAAATAGATGTTCAATACTGGCCACACAATTGTAGAAAGTCTTTGTTTGAATACTGACAACAAACATTATATTTCAATCGTATTTTATAATGTCGATTTTTTGTATTTTAATGCGATATTAAATTAAGTTATAATTATTTAAATATTTGAATAAATATATATCTCACAATACCATTATTAAATCACGTGCAACACGTTTTACATACTAGTAATATAAAAAAATGCTTTAACAAACAAAAATCAAAACGATATAAATTTGGTGATTTCCTATAAAAATTGAACAACATCAAATAATGCTATTCGTAATCAGTATCGTAGTCAGTTTATGTGGCAATTATGTAACATTAATTGATATGTCATTTTAAAGATTTAATTTTACTAACGGTCATTGAAATTACCTTCAAATTTAAAAAACGGTCACTGAAGTTCAAAAGTTACAGCACTGGTCACTAAAGTATATAATCTTTTCACAAACGGTCACTTCCTTAAGTTTCTAACTTGAAATGGTGATGTGGCATATAATGGACATTTATTTATTGTATGGTAGTCCATGTACTTTATATAATATTCACTTTAGTCCCTATATTTTTAATTATCTTCCAGTTAAGTATTTTAAAAATTGTATCTTAAGCCCTTCATTTTTTTACATCTTTACACTTTGGTTCCCAAATTTTTAATCATCTTTCAGTTAAGTCCTCTAAAAATTGTATATTAGATTCTTCAACTTTATACATCTTCAAATTTTGATCCTATAAATTCTTAATTTTAGTGACCAAAATAAGTACAATTTTAGTAGTCAAAATAAGTGTACTTTCAGTTTAATTCTTGACTTTACACTCGAATTTTCACATAACGAACAAAATAACATAATTAAATAATAAACTACTTGACAAAACTCGCAAATGTCCACTTTTAGTGGTTAAAATAAGTGCAAAATCCACACTTATCACCTGGAGTTGTAATGAAATATATTTTTGTCAATTCTAAGTGATAAGTGCGAGTTTTACATTTATTTTGACCACTAAAAGTGGACATTTGTAAGTTCTGCCACGTAGTTTATTTTTTAATTATGTTATTTTGTTCGTTTATGTGAAAATTTGAGTGTAAAGGCAATGATTTAATTGAAATTGTACTTATTTTGACTACAAAAATTGCACTTATTTTGGTCACACAAAATCAAGGATTTGGTGGACCAAAATTTAAAGATGTAAAAGTTGAAGGACCTAAGATGCAATTTTGGAGGACTTAATTGAAAGATAATTAAAATTTGAGGACAAAGTGTAAAGATGTAAAAAATTAAGAACCTAAGATACAATTTTGAAAGAACTTACTTGAAAGATAATTGAAAATATATGGACTAAAGTAAATATTATATAAAGTACGTGAACTACCGCGAATAAATAAATATCGTGTATCTTGGCGCCTGATTATCTTGGCGTCACCATTTCAAGTTAGAAACTTAAAGAAATGATCATTTATGAAATGATTATATACTTTAGTGATCAATACCGCAACAACTTCGCCACTGCTTTGAAATTTGAAAGTAATTTCAATGATCGTTAATGAAATTAACCCCCATTTTAAATGTAGGGTAAACTTTTGATTTTACATTAAAGATAATATATCAACTAATATATACCACTTACCTGTGGTGGAATCCGGTCAGTATACAATTCAAATTCAATGAAAACTCAATATCACCAATCAATCAAGACTTTAAGATCGATCTCCAAGGGTGATAATGGAAGCCCGTTTCGAGAACGTTCTCCGAAAGTGATGAACTGATATGGGAGACGGAATCTAAAAATGTTGAAGACAAATTCGACACTGGAGTTGAAGAGAATGAATTTGAAGAATGAGAGGTGAGGAAGAAGAAGATTTTAGCCTCAATTTTTACAAACAGACGTATATAAAATTATAGTGTAAGTGGAAATGAAAAAACCTCACTAGTTGATTTGATTAACATCACATAATTACTGAGATAGTGGCTGAATATAAATATGGAATAATATTCATTATTCATAAAAATTTCCCTCGGAAGTAATGAAAAAATATAAAGACACTCCCATACCACTCCTTCGTACCATCTCCCTCACGCAGTCCCCGGTTTCTGTACCACGTTTCAGCCTATGATGTATCCCTCTTTCACTCTTCACATTCCCAGCAGTTTTTGTTTCTTTCAGTAACACCCTCCTACATGGCTAGTTACCATTTCAAGCTTTTCCTTCGTTTTATCTCTCTCTTTTTCTTTTTCACCCACCAACTGTCCACAGCGGAGTACACCATCGGCGTCAACTATGGCACGGTGGCTGACAACCTCCCACCGCCATCTCAAGTGGCTGCCTTCATCAAAGACCAAACCACAATTGACAGAGTCAAAATCTTCGACGCCAACCCCGACATCCTCCGTGCCTTTGCCAACACCGGAATCTTACTCACCATTTCAGTTGCCAACGGCGACATTCTAGCCATCTCCAAGCTCCCCGCCGCCCAAACATGGGTGGCCAATAACGTTCTCCCTTTCTACCCTGACACCAAAATTCATCGCATAGCCGTTGGAAATGAAATCCTAGCCACCGGAGACAAATACCTCATAGCCCACCTCGTACCAGCCATGAGAGCCATTCACGACGCCCTCAAACTCGCTCAAATCACTGATATTCAAGTCTCCACTCCCCACTCTCTCGGAATTCTACCCATCTCCCAGCCCCCCAGTTCGGGTCGGTTTAGACACGGTTACGATCGTGTTATTTTCGCACCCATGTTGGAATTCCACCGCGAAACAAAAACACCTTTCATGGTATGTCCGTACCCGTACTTCGGATTCTCCGAGAAAACTCTAGACTACGCTCTGTTCAAACCAAACGACGGCATTTTCGACAAGGCCACTGGATTAAGTTACACCAATATGTTCGATGCGCAACTGGACGCTGTTTATTCAGCGATGAAGAGGCTGGGATATGATGACGTGGATATTGTGGTGGCCGAAACAGGTTGGCCTTCGGTTGGCGACCCGAACCAGGTGGGAGTGAGCTTGGACAATGCGGTCTCTTACAACACAAATTTGGTGAGGCATGTGAACTCCGGCGAGGGAACGCCGTTGATGCCCAATAGGACTTTCGATACTTACATTTTCTCTCTTTTCAATGAGAATCTCAAGCCAGGAACCTCTGAGCGGAATTTTGGACTCTTTCGACCAGATTTCTCACCCGTTTACGACGTGGGCATTTTGCGCAACCCACAGGTATACTCATTTTGTTACGGAAAGCCGAAAATAAAAACTAGAATTTTTTAGCAGATTTTGATGTTCCACCAAACAAGTTGATTCATGTTGGATTATTTCATTGTAGACCGTGAATCCCGGAGCTCCATCTCCAACAATCGATGAGGGCAAGAAATGGTGTGTACCAAAAGAAGATGCAAGTGATGCGACATTGCAAAATAACATAGACTTCGTTTGTGCATCAGGAGTTGACTGTAATCCCATACAAGATGGTGGGATTTGCTTTGAGCCCAATAATGTCAGATCTCATGCTTCCTATGCCATGAATGCATATTATCAAGCCAATGGTCGCAATGATTTTGATTGTGATTTCATCAACACTGGCATCGTCACTACATCTAATCCTAGTAAGTCCATTGTCAATGTTTGCTTTTTCATACAATCTTTCACTTCACAAACTTCTACCATATTGAATCCAGTCTTCCTGTCCTCTCCTCGTAGCTCAAATTATTTATAATGGTACGATTTCTCCACAGGCTACGAAGAATGTACATACGATGCCTGAAGTACTAATTCTCAGTAACTGCTGGATCCACTGTCTAACTGTTAATTTTCTCAGCTTCAATTGGTTAGAATCCCTTCTGTAATTAAGGACAGTGGGTTCTTTGTTTTTCGATCAATTCTGATGTTTTATGCTGTTGCTACGAACTTTGGATCAGTGAATGGTTTGGCAACAGACAAGTATCGAAGTTGTGTTATTTAGATCTCATCGAAGTCAATACAATGCTCGAAATTCCAGTTTACAGATACAGCTGAATAGCGTTTGCCCACACTAACCCAATCAATCAAAACTTGAGCTTCTATTTACTTACAGCGATAAATATATGCCATATCATTGATGGGAAGTCACAGACTAAGCAAATAGAGGTCATGCTTAGGCACCGATGTTCTCAATGTCAGCACTTTTGTCCATTCTTTTGACAATGCCAGCTATAACCTGATATATGATCCAAAAGTGTCTTGTGTTAGAAAGACTTGGTTTGTTTCTGTTCCAGAATGAATATAAAGACCACAGTCGAAACATTTTAGCAGGATTTGCCTACCTTTCCAGGTCCCAATTCATAGCACTTTTCGACTCCTTTGGTTAACAGAGTCTTCACTGTTGTCTCCCATTGAACAGGAGAAGTCACCTATGGATCCAGTTCAACAAAACAATTAAAATGTAATCTAGATTAAGTTCAGGGGAACAATAATGTCAGTAGCTCACCTGGCGAGCCAGTATTTCCTTTATCGTGTCTGGATCTGCATGTGGTTTGGCGTCAACATTGGATATAACTGGTATTCTGGGAGTCCTCAATTCTGTTGATGCCAAAGCAGCTTCCAATCTCGAAACAGCTGGGTCCATAAAACTAGTGTGAAAAGCACCAGCTACAGCTAAACGAACCTGAGTGAAATTGATATAATCAGATGTCAGTAGCATATATTTTGCAAGAAAACAAATATTGTAAGGGGAAAAAGTACCGTCATTCGAGCCTTGAATGACTTTGCCTTCGCTTCCACTGCTTCAATTCCTTTCAAGCCTCCAGAGACTGCATAATTTCCCTACCAGAAAATGTTGCACTCCCCCATCAAGCCAAATTCAGAAAAATATCTGCCTAAGTTACATAGTATGACCAAATAATTGTTTTCGCAGACAAAACAAAATAATAAACTTACAGGACATAAGAAATTCGCAATTTGAACTTTGTTTTCTTCATCCACTTCTTGATTGGCTGCATCACAGAGCTGTTGCACCTTTTCCGAGTCCAGTCCAATGATACTAACCATGGCACTTTTAGCAGCATCAGCAGCATCCTGATGATAACAGAAGATTTAATTCAAAGAGTCATGTGATACAGACTTTAATGAACATACAGAATAGCTAATAATAGGTAGTATTACCTGCATGGCTTCACCCCTTAACTTGACCAGCTTGAGCCCATCCTCAAAGCTAAATTATGAAATCAAATACGAAAGGGAAAAATTAATTTAGCTAGTCAAGTTTTGAGTTAGGGGGAAGATGAAGCCTATTCTGATATTAATCACTGGTTTATGTTACTGTTTTAAATGTAAATGAAAAGAGACTTGTGAATTGGGCAGCTCACCTGAAAGCTCCAGCAAATGCAAGAGCAGTGTACTCCCCTAAGCTTAGACCACATGTGACATCCACAGAATCAATTATTCCCTGACCTCCATCACGGGCTCGGAGCACTTCAACTGCAGCTAAACTTGTGACGTAGATAGCTGGCTGCACAAATGGATCCAGAAGGAAGATTGTTTTCAAGTTATAATTTGCTAAGCAATGTGATGGGGAATAAAGATATGAATTGAAGATATAGTTTGGTTTGAATAAGATTAAAGTAGTTTTATTAGATAGGTTTTTATCATTTTAATAGTTGTTATTTTATTAGAAATTCTTTAGGACCTAGGATTTCATTTGCAAATAGACTATTATTTTATGATTAAAATTGATATTTCTTCCCCCTAAATTCTTCTCTCCTTTAGGGATGGCAATAATCCCCACTGCCCCAACCCCTGTGGGGACCGCCCGAACTGGAGAATGAAAATAAGTGGCTGATTACTTGGCAAACTGTGTTAGAATCAGTTTGTGAAGTTCATTCTAGCACCAAGGACGAAAAGAGAGGAAAGGGAATATTTATGACAAAATGACAAAACTTTAGTCTTAGAAACCAGTCCTTGAGGTTCAATTTTTTTATATCTAGTATTTACCTTCAGTTTTACTTGGACAGAGAAAATAGTGAAATTGGGACTTGATATTGAAATCTGGAAATCCATTTCTGAAGAAAAATCAGAGTGCAGCACCCAAATGCTCATTTAGTTGTAGAATGGAACCATATAGACAATTTTATCAATACCTAATGCAATCAAATTTTTTCATATTGTATGATAGACCTGTAACCAATTAATTATCTTTAACATGTCCATTCAATCTTTATGGCACAACACCAAACGAATACAAGGACATCAGTTCACATTCAAATTTCTCAGTTCCATTTCTATACAGAGAAAACTGAACAAGCAGCCCAACTTACATGTTTAAAACGACCACAGGAGATAACAACCGAAAAAACATATTAAAGAATAGAGGCAGAGAAATAAAAATTATAATGCAAAACATAATAAATTACGAGTGACAATACTTGCTGCTCCTGATCTAGCAGTTAATAGCAGTCACATACACAAGCTTCTAGCTTCTAAACCTGAAATTGAGTATGCCGCCGGTCTTCTGATTCCATTACAGCATGAAATTAGTGAAGTTTCTTATTTTCTTCACTGAAACCAAATCTTGGTTTCTTTTTATTTTTTATTTTTCCATTCCTTAAATTTCTTCACTAAATACAAATCCATAATTTGATTACTATAATATACTACTAGAGCTTGTCCGATTTTCCTTCAGGAGAGATGAGAATACATAGACAATGAAAATATCACAATTGCTAACAGTGATTGCATACCTGGCTTAAAACCGTGGAATCAAGCTTTTCTTTTGCCCCATTGATGCAAACATCCAAAAGGTCAAACCTTGATACGAATTAACATTAATTATTCATTGGACAACTTATGTCAAGAGAAGGACAAATGAGAATATTTAGAACATAAAGCAAGCCCATCAAAACATAGTTTCATAATTAAAACTACCCCATAATATCATTTGCTCTCTTGTATAACTCAGCCGCAGCAGGCACTTTTTGAGCCTCCACACCCATTCCAACAGCTTGTGCACCCTGCAAGATGAAGGCAGATGAAATTAACTTCTGTGGTTTGAGTACAACAGCCGAACTCTAAAGTCAAGCCCAGCTTTGTTCTGGCTCTTGTACACGGGTTAATTCATACATATTGAAGGTGTTCCTACTAAATCTTGTTTGCAGACATTTTTTGGGATATTGTTCCCCCTCAAAGTATCAACACCAAGGTACCAGAGTAAGTACCACATGACCCATTTAATGATTTCGAACTTCAAAAATTGTCAAAAAATTATACAGTCTTTCCCTTTAAATTATATACTAAAATTACGCAAAAAATGAAATAAATTTGAAAAAAAGAGTGAAAAAGTGACCTGGCCAGGAAATAGGAAAGCACGGGAAGGCTTATAATCTTTGAAGAGCGCATCGTCGACGACAGTGGTTTGAGATCCGACAGCGATGCTCATGAAAACCCTACCACCTCTATCCAAATTCTTCATGGAAATTCTTGGAATTTCATTCTTGAAACCCATACTAGTTGAAATTGAGCTCCTCCTGAGTGAAATAGAAGGAAGCACAAGAGATGAAGAAGCCATAGTGGATAAAAAGGGAAAATTTGTCAAGAGTGAGAAGGAAGACGGTATGGATCGATTGAGATTGAAATTCAGAAGGTAATGCTGCATTAATAAATAAATTTAATTTGAAGGGATCTGCATAGTGAATAGTGATAGTTGATACAGTAGTTGGCGGAGTTTACGAAACTTAGGGAGAAAATGGGCACAAATGAGGACCTCGGAGTTAGCTTCACAGCCCAACGGCTATACACATCACTACATCAGGTTGAAAGCTGGGTAAATGGGGAAAATTTTACATTTAGTCCCCAACCTTTATCACCTCTGGAAATTTGGTCATAAAACTTCATAATCGCACTTTCTTATCCCCATTCTTTACCTCTATTTGCGTACTTAGTCCCTTAAACTAGTATACTTTTGCTTTTTTCACGGTGGAATTCGACTGTAGGATATATGAGAACGGATCACTGAAATTTGAACCATTTTATGGTGATTGATTAAGGCTAGGAACATGTTTTAGAGATGATCGGTGGAGGAAGATAATCGATTGAGAGAGATGGATTGAGCAGGTGAGCAGATTTTGAAGATGATCGGTTGAGGAAGATGATCGAATCAAGGAGATGGATTGAAGCAATCAACAAATTTTGGATGAGATAATTTTGTGAAAAGAAAAATTGAAGACGTAGTAATATACAAAGAAAGTTAAATACTTTTTTCTTTCAATAACGTAGAAAACTCCATACGGTCTTCATAATCACATAAAATGCACATTACCTGTATTTTTATGGGTTGTCTCAAGATCACCACACTTTCTCAAAGACTCTTTTTTACTTTGAATAGTAAAAAAAAGTGAAAATTAGACCACATACTCACCTTTTTTTTCTTTTCTAAATTCCAAATTTATATATTTTATTTTTTAAAGATACAATATACATTACACTCAACCTCACTTTCACCACAAGCACCATCAACCACTACTCCCAATCCCACACACATACCGCCACCATCGCGCATCGGCCGCCAGCAGTGGATTTACAACATGGCGAGATCCCGCGTCACTTGCGTCTTTGAAATTCAGCGAAAAAATGGTCTTTGAATTTTGAGAAATAATGGAAAAATGGAGATTGGATGTGGCGTGTGTGCTCTGCGTGTGTGTATATAAGTATATGCGTGTGTATATATATATATATATAACTTACTTTACTGAGAGTGAAGAGTGAAGGAGAAAGAGATATAAAAAAATATTTAAAATTTAAAATTTCACTTAAGGTCCACAATTTTGAAAAATTAAAATGTAAGGTATAATTGTATGACTAAATCCTCAAGTAAGGATTTATTATTTTTTTTAAAGTGGATCAAAATTAAATAATACATAAATTATTTTTAGAGTTTTTACTCTCGAGTTAATATTTTTGGAGTTGTACTAAACACTTTTTAGCATTATTACATCTTGTATTGAATTATATTTCACTATTAAATGATTTTCTGTTTGCTTAATAAGTTACGTATTTATTAAAAATATTTTTACATTATTTTTTCACAAGCATCGGCGTTGGTGACCCAGTCAGCGGTCAATATTAACCGTTGACCACCAACGTCAAAAATGAACTTCAACCCCTAGATCATTGTTTGCCAACACCATCGACACCATCGACACCTCCATTAATGGAACCCTAGGCTGCATCCCAAATCTAGAATCTTGACCCATAGTCGAAACCAAGCAATGGACAAGTATAACACAATATGTATATTACATGTAATAAACTACACTTGGACAAGTATAACACACATGTATGTTGCACATGTAATAAACTATGTACCAAAAAGTGCAACATGTTACATTTTGTGAGAAATGCAACATAGTATTTTCGTAATAAAAGATATTTAACAATACTTTTGTAATTTTTATTTTATTTTATTGGCACATTCGTGTAAACTTTCTTAAAAAACCTTCTAAAAAAATTGTAGAAAAAAGGTTATTCAGTTGTCCTTTTAGAAGAGGAGAATGAGTTCGAACTCAATAAAGTTCAACTTGGTACACTTAGAGCATGTTTAGATGTATTCTTTTATGCTTATAAATTAGTCAAATATCATTTTTATTTACATATTCAATAAGACCCACAACTTTTACTCATATCCACTACTTACTATCTAAAAGAACTTAACAAATGAGATAGATTAGTTTAAGATAGAACACGATCATTGCATCATATCTAAAGATTTCTTAGTTTTTGGCACAAAGAAACGATGTCACTCGGTTTGGGCATTGTAATTAGATAAAACCCACTAATCAAAATTTTACATTTACTTTAAAAAAAAAAAGTTGCTCCCCCCAATATGCAAGTCTATATTCCTGGCATTTTCCAGTAACTAGTTATGAATATTGAATGTAAGAAAAAAAAAATCACAGGGATATTTAATTATATACAGGAGGGAGGACTTAACCCACTTCTTGTCTACATCAAATATTCAAATGTATATCAAACAAGCTGATCCCTATACTAGTATATATAATAGAGCGACCAACTTTTTGAATACAAAATTTCAGTAGATCGGTTCTGTGCTGTGCGGGCACTATGGTTTTCTTTGACGATGAGCTCAAAAACCGACCGTGACTTTGTTTGGCGAAACCATTACTGATATATATCACACTACAGCTGCCTATCTTGATGTCGCTATTGTAGTGGAACAAAATGCCCAAGATCACCGAGTAAACTGTGAAGGAAAAAAAAAAAAGAAAAACATTTACAAATAGACACAGTAAAGTAAACATAGGATTTTCTTAGAGGGGACAACCTGTAGGATGCTGCTAATAGAGCAAAAAAACCAGAGTACATAGATGGCATAGTTGAAGGTTCCAGTACATGCCCAGGAAATACATGAGCAAAAGGAAAAGAGCCAACATGCAAAACTAATTCAGTAATTCCAATAATGCACTTTAAAATTTCAACAGCTATATGCCTCATTTAAAAGACCAAAACAAATTGCCACCATGTATGATGTTTACATTCAGTGGAGAGGCAGCTTTGACAAAACCACAGGGTTCACGCTGTGAGCACTTAAACCACAACTCAGCTTACAAAACTGCAAATCACTATAAAAGCTGTTTTTTTATAAAACACATTCTGCTACTATTTTTAGTGCAGGAATGGCGTCTATGGAATGGGAGAACGTGAGGGCACTCGTCCAACAAACACATGATGTATACAAACATTCATTTGGACAGAGGTTCGTCCCAACTTAACCTTGGAATTTATTAAAATGGTAAATGCACGAGTTTTTGAAGATCCACCATTTCCATAAGCATTACAATGATAATCTATTCACATTATCATCAAAATCATCATGTATGTCATGACGGGTATAATTATAACAAAAAACAAATAAATATAAGATGGAACTTGAACCTGATAAGCACTTGGTTGAAATCAGTTAAAATCTCAGAAATCCACAATTATTGCACAAAAATTATGAGTTTGAATTGAAAAATGAATATGAAATTCGAAATATCTTGTGACTAATCAAGTTTTAGGGGCCTTGGGGATATCAAAATGCATCGTGCAGATTTCCTGAATTTGGCGAGTTAAACTTTGCTATGTAAACGGAATTCAAAACTACGGAGTTCAAATCACGAGTCAAATCCTTATTTTACTTAAACAAGTCAATTAGAGGATTTAATATCTATATTCTAGTGATGGCAACGGAGCGGATCGGGGCGGATCGGCCTGATCCAAATCCGCCCAATGATCATCATTTTTCTAAGCGGATCGGGACGGATCGGATACGGATCAAGACGGATTAGAGCCCTAATCCATATACTGATCCGTTTTTTTTTTTCATTTAAAAAATTTAAAATATATTGAAACAAGCTTTACTACTATACTTTAGAGTTTAAACAACATTCTAAAATACATTAACTACTTAATTAATGTCCA
This sequence comes from Forsythia suspensa, assembly GCA_023638005.1. Lineage (NCBI taxonomy): Eukaryota > Viridiplantae > Streptophyta > Magnoliopsida > Lamiales > Oleaceae > Forsythia > Forsythia suspensa. Next base: position 37,503,040 of record CM042666.1, read on the forward strand.
AAAGAAACAAACGACTTCAATTACTTAATTAAAAATTGAATACTTCAAAATACACAATAAAAAAAAAAAACAAATTGTTTATCATCTCATATTCATAACTTCATGGAATCAAGAACCTAGGTTTAGGAATTAAGAAATTTGAAATTACAATTGCAACCCTTGCCCCAAATTTTTTATCTTGTTATAATTTAATCTTTTTTTTTTTAAATACGGGCGGGCGATCCAATCCGATCCGAGATCCGTGGCAGATCATGGATATCTGCCCCGATCCGCCCCGCCGATCCGCAGATCAGGTTTTTTTCGCTCCATTCAGATCGGGTATCCATCGGGTTCGGGACGTATCGGATATTTTTGCCATCTCTACCATATTCCATACATTTCAAAATTCTTCTTCAATGGAAAACTAAATAAAATAAAAGCGCGCCTGCCCTCTGTCCATATCGTTGGTACTTCCCATAGAATGTTTGTGCTTGCGTCGTGCTCTGAGAGTTAACTTTAGTGCATATTTGGCTGAAATTATTTTTTATGTGCTTATAAGTTATGGGTTCTATGAAATGTATGTATTATAAGTAGGTAGTAAATTGTGGGTTCTACAAAATGTGTAGATAAAAAATATGTTTAACCAGCTTTAACCAACTTAAATTATAATTTAAGCTTAACCAAACAAGCCGTTAGTCTAATTGTTTATGATTCCACGTTGGGTTGGCTTGCACGTGCATATCCAAGATGGAGGGAGAAAGAAAAGCATGAGAAAGTAGTTCTTACAACAAATCTATTTCGCTAAAACAATAAAGTAGCGGATAATGCAGAAGAAACATCATATTTGCTTTACCTTGAAGCCTATTCTCGTGGTCTCTATGTATAATCAACAACTTGAAGCATACCATGTTTATCTCCTTTGCTCCTTATTGCTCTTGCTTTATCTTCTCTTATTTCTAGAACCTAGTGAAACACATATCAAATATCATATGCATATTATCCTTTGCATAATTTCAAATAAGTTGTACGAAATTTAAGCTTGAAGTGGTACATAGATGAATCCATCGAGATGAAGAGATTGATACAGCAATAATATGATAAATAATTGCTAGAGATTAAGAGTAACCCATAATATAATATAAAGTATGAAGATGCTTCACAATTTTCTCATCAGCAACAATTAATGAATTAGTTCTCTATAGAAACGTCTCTTTGTTAGGCACACGTCCTAACAGATAGCATATTCTGCATGCAGTATATCTAGAGAAAAACTTCTAGTAAGTGAACTACTTAATATTCTCTGTATCTCCACCTGTTGCGAAACCACTTTGCAACATAATATATGCAATTCGAGTTTAGGTTGCTGATTAGCACCATAAAATTGAACCAAGAAAAAGTAGTCTACCTCAGGTCTTGAATCAAGAACTCCGCTGGACATCCCCACATCAATGCGCCATATAGTACAGTTAAATTCACTGCAGGACAATCAAACCGTCATTCAATCTACATAAGATCAACGAAATAAACACCCCAAAGACAGGACACTAATTCTACTGGAATAAATCTGCAGACCTGGTCCAAACTAAAGGGCCTAGAATGGTAAATCAACATTTTGTTGTATTGAGTGACATCACATTGACGTTATCAGTTTTTACCAGAATAAAGGGTTCAAGACATGATCAAGATTCATTACCAATTCACTCCTGTAGTTTGAGGAGTATGTCCTACCACCATTGCCTTAGCACCAACTGCTTGGAGTGTCTCTTCAAGAATGGATTGGATCTGATGAGAAACAAAGTTTAAGCTGTAGCAGCGTATTTCTTTTGGAAGAAAACAGAATAAATACTTAACCAATCACAAACATTAACACAAACAATTAAATAGCCAGCACTCCAATTTTGTACCAATATCCAAAGTAAAAATGCCATATGGATAGTACCCTTGGGCCTTGGCCACTTTGAAAAAATCAATTGTTCAACGAAAAATCTCTTTGATGACAATATGGAAGCACATTGTAAAATGAACTCAACGAAAGGGATTAAAAGCAGCTTATAGATGGATGGTTTACTCCTACTTTGGATCCCATGAAATGAGCTGCAAGATATGGGGAACACTCCTTCAAGCACCAAAATACCCAACCCAACCCAAAGTGCCTCCATAGAGGCTTGAAATCCAAACTTTTGACACAAGGAAAGCCAGGTAATGCCACCAATTACCAATGGATGGACTAATTAAAAGGGTGTGAAACTATAATACAGACTACCTGATCAATTTGATAATCTTCCAAGTCTGACATGTCTCTGGAATATAGACGGCTCCACACTACACTGTCATATCCTCTGGTGGCTATGAAGGGGATTTGTGGATAATCATCACTCTCACTGAGGCCTCTCATCCAATGAGATACTTCTCTGTTCATTCTCTCTATGCCATATGCAACTGCAGCAGGACCAATGACCATATAAGTCATTAATTTCATACACTATCAGGATGTAAATAGCAATATATATGGTACAAATACAACTATTTACCATGATGTGGAAGAAGGCCACCATGGCAAAAGACCCAATCATCAACCTTGAGAACAACTGGATGTCGTGCCAATTCAGATGCCAATGGACCACCTGGTCTTAGGAGAATTGATCTTGCAATAACCCCCTTCTGTCTCTGTCCTAATGATTGATGACTGAATTAGGACAGAACCAGCACAAGTGCAAAAACAGAGAGAACGTACTTACTTTTTCTTTCTCGAGAATAACTAATTATATGAGCTTCAGATAATGTTACAATTCAAAATCTCAATATCCACTAGAAGCTTCAGACAATGTTCACTTTGATATTCCAGTATCCATAGTTGAATATGCTATTTTAGAACTGATCAGAGATAATACCATTTACAATCCAAGAAACTTGCGTGATTATGCAACATGAGTCATAGTTGATGCAGACTGGATAAGTGTGAAAATTGTGATCGGTAGTACGAACAATATATAATTGTATGTATATTTGTAATAGAGAAACTGATTTTACTAAAGTTACTATCTGAATCAGGAATGAGTCATTTTTTCAATATAGCTCATCAGATATGTGCTCCTGATTCAGAGTAATGGCAAAGTGCTTCAATAATTGATGTCCATCTTTAATATCCCTCAATCAGAGTAAATAGTCCCTCTAAGAAGGTTTATTGAAAAACATAAGCTGGAAAATCCAACTGCTTTCAGTCAGGTTTATTTCTATCTCTAACTAACATCATTAGTGATAAATATGATCTGTATCTTTCTCTCACAGGACAAGTCCATTGCAAGGCTTCTCCACAATAGAGAAAATTTAGCATGAGGATAGCAAATCAAATTATAAGTATGTTGATAGTTGAGGCCAAGGCCTAGCTCAAGTGGTAAGAGCGAAGCCATCCCTGGCAAATGGGACAGTTCGAGCCTCCTTCTTGGGGGGGGGCGGGAATCCTTTGATCCCCCTTTTTAAGAAAAGAAAAAAAAATGTTGATAGCGAAAAAGGCCTCCAATCTAGGCTTCGACTTGAGGACCGAGAAAATATAAATGATACTGTCTTTGATGCCAAATAAGAGTCCATCAATATCACACCCAAGTGAATCTTTCTAGTACTAAAACTTGTCCCTAATATTTCTTTAAAGAATAGACGAATAGAGGATTTAAATTAGAATGAGAACATAAAAAAATTTAACCTAAACACCATGGTCATGCCTAAAAAACTGTAAGGGATTCATGAAGTTTGGAGTTGAGGATGCATTTGGCTACGATGGATTTCACATTCCATTGGTTTTAACATCCGTTGATGGGAAGTATTGAGAGAATTTCATGGTAATCATAAACAATTGTACAATGCTTGATGTATTTGACTAAGATTTTATACCAACAATAACACAGAAACCATCCAAAGAAGTATGATGATTCCTTATTATGATTGAAAATCCATAGTTATAAATTACTCAATCCAAAAGGACTACAAATATTTTGCAATCCCTTTTGGTACACAGCATCTCAAAGTTCCTGTAAATGGAAATAATCGGAGAAATGATCTCTATAAACAACATACCTTTACTAAATTCAATGGACCCCAATAATTTTGAGATGCCTGACGATGTTCTTTCCACCTTTTAGATACACCAACCCAACCACCAAATGCTTCTTCCCAATTATGGTTGCAGTATTCCAGGTATTCAAGGAAGTCCACACACTCCTCGAAGGCACCTGAATCAACATATCTAAAATCACCTTCCACATTCATGGTTTCATGATTTCCATTGACCTATAATTATCAACAGGAATAAAAAAAATGTTATCAGCTATATCCATAGAACTTCAAGAAATTAGTAATCAGGCTCCAGTTTTCTCGCATTTGATATCAGTAACATCAGAAAAAAGATGCTAAAAGCCTAAAACCATTTAACCACACTACGCTAGTATAACAGGCCATTCATAAAAAGTCTTTGTTATGCAGAGAAGAATATTATAGACTGGGGCTTACTAGCCAAGAACAAAGCCCCCAGGACAAAAACATGCATGCAAAATAGCAGAACAAAAACCTGGAAAACTGCGCCACCATTAGCTTTTGCCTGGATATCTAACGACTTCAACAAGGATAAAATTGCAATTTCATCATCACCCCTGTCAAGTATATCTCCAAGCTGAATCAACACCTGGTGGAAAATATAGTGATGCAATGAAAAAAATTCTTGTCATCTGATGATAAAATTCTTCACTTGACCAAATAAATTTGGAATCAGATGCAAAAATTAGTTTGTATGGTTCTCCTCCAACCGTTTGTATAAGCATCCAGACAAATAAGTGAAAAACTTACCGTTTCTCCACCAACCCATAAGTCACTTCCATCACAACTTAAGACACCAGCCATCTCAAGAGCATTTCTAGCTTTGTCCAGATCTCCATGCAAATCCCCAACTAAGATTCATTTACGGAAAAGCATTAAGTTCATAAAAAGAGAATAAAGAACGTAGTGTTGCAAAATGCGCAATAAAACCTGAAATTAAAAAATGCACAATAAAACCTGAAATTAAAAAATGCACAACAAAATGTGGTATTCATGGTGGTGCTTTGGTTACATTGGCATGCTTGCATTTCTATCAATCAAGGGTGAATGTTTCACCTAATGACAACGATCAATATTAGATGTTCTATATTAATTAAAAATTTCATGCAATAATGAAGAGTTCAAATGGTCCAATTTGTATATGGAAGTGTCTGATGTATTGGCCAAGTTCGAAGTGAAGTTAATACAACAGTTAATGACTAGTAATGGCAGCTCGACAATTAATATCATAAGGGTAAAATATATAACTAAAGTTCATGGCTGTTACTACTGATACTTACTGAAGTGAAGGAGTAGAACCATTATATCATCAGGCAAAACAATCATAAGTTTAAGCTACAAAATATAGTGTATTTATGAAGAAAAGAAACCTTTAAGCCTATAACTTTTTAGAATTCTCTCTGATTAGATCTATACATTTTTTAGATTCCTATTAAATCAGACAACATTTACATTTCTGTTTCATATTGCTCAATTGGATCTTATGGAAAATTGCTAGCTAGAAAAATTAATTTTCTGTTATTTAAGCAAGGAAAGCTTTTCTGGACATTCACTAACTAACATCATTAGCGCAATACCTAGTCGATTAACATTAAAAGTCTTGATAGTATCCTAGATGGAGATTCACCGACAACCTACTCGATAACCTTATCCACAAATTGACTGGGATAAACTAAAGCAAAATAATAGTGTTCCTCGAAATGATTAGAAAGCAAGCAATTCCATGAATCAGATTTTGAACATCTTCTGGTGGAAGTTGGAAAAAACCTCTCTGCAGCCTTATATTACCTTTGAACTCATAGAAGAAAAGGGTTTATTCTGTTTCGGCTGAGCAGCTTGATAAGTGCATTTTGTGCACTTATTATGACCTTTAAACTAAGCTTTTATTTCGTCATTTTACTGAATTTATATTTAATTTGGTATTTTATTCTTCATATTTCAGTTGTAAACCTATTTAATAGCAATTGGAGAAGAAATGATGAAAAGAGCAATAAATTGGAAGATATTTCGAAAGAATGAGGATCCAATTGCACTCAGTTGAAAGTTGAAGGACCAAATTGGATGTTATGAAAAGATGGAGGACGAAATCAGACGGAATGAAAAGTTTGAGGACTAAAATGATCAATACCCAAAGTTAAAGGACCAAATTGAAGATTCTAGAAACTTGAAGGATTAAAACGGCAGAACAACAAAGTAGCAAGCTGGGCGAGCGCCCAGCAACCGCAAGTACAAACAGTGAACAAAATGGGTCAACTGGGTGATCGCCCAGGCTAACTTTTGGCCACGGGAGAATTTTTTTCTTTTTTAGGTTCGACTCCGATTAGGTAACTTTTGGCCCACGATTTTTAGATCTTTTTGATATCTTTTGGGGCACTATTAGGGTAGGATATATATGAGTTATTAACTCATAATAGAAGGGAGGAAGTTTTGGAAAAGAGATTAGAAGAAACACAAAACAGAAGACTAAGATTCATCTCTCCAAGAACGAAGATCAAGATCAATATTTCTTCTCGCTCAAGATTTCTTCGTTTCTGGGTTATGAATTCCATAGTTTCTTCTTTTCTTTCTTCTCTTATTATTAGTATGTTAGGCTAATTTATTTTGTGCTAGGATTACGATAAAGCTTGTAATCTAAATTCTTCCATCTTGAGACTTAGTTTTTGACAATTTATTTCATTATAGTTTTGAATAATTAATTTTAATTTATATAAATCTAATATTATATGCGCAATAATTGTATGATTGTTGTGGTGTGTTTTATTGTCGAAAGATCGAAAGCATGTTAGACACTATTTTAATTATCTTAAAATTCGATAGGGGATAGAAATATACCGCTATGCTTTAAGTGATCTTTAATTATCCACAAAAATTTAATGCTTTTATTTGTATTCGCATTATCATAGAGAGATATAGTCGAGTCATGCATATGAATAGGTTTAATTTTATTCGAGAGAAACTGTTAAACAATCTAGGGATATTGATCTTCATAACTCGATGTATTTTGTCAAAACCAAGAATTAAGATAGAAGAATTAACAATTATAAATGAATTCGGGATCCTAGTACTCTTCTTTCTCAATTTTAAAAAAAAATCTTCATTAATCTAATTTTTAGTTATTTGATTTATAATTAGTTTATTGTTTTTAGTTCAAATTATAATTAGTTCTTAAACACCAAGTTTCAAAAGTTCAATAGATTTGGTTAAGGTGATTGTAATTTAATTGAATTATCTAAATCTTCGGAGAACGATACTTGGACTCACAATCCACTTTATTACTTGAGTGATCCGTGCACTTGCAGAATTATTTAAAATACAAAATCGCTGACACAGCTGGGAGTCAAATCTTCGTTAATCACACAGAGAAATGTGTTTGCTCTTGGAAATAAGATATATAATATTATTACACTGAATATACATTTGGTAATTTTATCCAACAACTGAAAATGGGCATAATCCTCCAACTGAAATGACTGAACATCAACTCAAACAGAGAGATAGAGATGTACAGTAGTATCCTTTGCTAATGCATGTATTGCGTATTGAAAGAAAGATCGTAAACAAGAGTTTACAGTTCAAATACGTACCGGCAACAATTCGATGTCGAGGAGCAGAAACGAAAGTGGGTGGATTACCATTCACCACAATGGGCGATCGAATGGATGCAGCACTAGTGTTGTGTGGAGTACTGGAGGTTGTTGAAGTGCAACATAACTGTGAATTTGAACAAGGAGGTTGATGATGGACAGGTAACCAACAGCTGAGCCTTACAGAGACCGAAGCAGCCATCAATTGCTGCACTACACAACTAGTCATCATTCACTCCTTCATTTCGCCAATCTATTTCGTTGCAAATGAAAGAATTATTAACATTTTATTTCCAAGCTTTCGTAATGAGGAGGCGTTCACTTCTAACCACGTATTTGGCATCTTTATCTCTTCCTTTTTCCTTACAAGTTGCTTTTTATTTGGGGATTAATTCATTTTGGACCAAAATACCCTTTCTCTTTGGACCCTAATGATGGACAATTGAACTATAGCATAGTAATCTAATGTTATTCATACTGTTCATTATTCATAGTGGGCATATGTAATATTACTTAATTGAATTAACTAGTATATCACTTTTCTGCGGTAGAATTCGACCGTAGAATCTATGAGAATGGGTAACTGAGATTTGAATTCTTTTGTTCATAAAGAAATCTTGATAGACGATGATGACGATCCGAGTTGCACTGGTTATAATTTTAGAATTGATGCAGTAAGTAAAGCAAGAAGAATATTGTTTGAGAGAGAGTTTCGTTTGAGAAGTAGATTGAAAATGTAGAGAGAGACACAGAGTCTCTCTCTCTCTCTCTCTCTCTCTCTCTCTCTCTCTCTCTCACACACACACACACTCTCTCTCTCTCTCACACACACACACACACACACACACATATATATATATATATATATATATATTTTTTCAGTAGTGGAAAAAATTCAATACGATCGTGATTATTCATATCTATTGATTATAAATAATATTATTTAATTAGAGTAAATAATTAATCTAATTGAGTAATGCTACGTAGGCTCACTATCGGTAGTGAACGACTATGGATAGCATTACTCATAAGAGCATCTTCATTATCTAAAAATGCATAGTTTGTTGGACATCCTTCTACAATAAATGATGCCACATGAGTTTTGTCTCCTCCATTTTATCGCCACATCAGCTGGACATTTGAAAATAGAAGGCAGTATTGGAGATGCTCTAACATGTTCCATTGTTTAGTGCTTGTTTGGTCCACATTAAAATTTGTTAAGAAATTGTGATCAAAAGTCAACAATTAATTTTGACCAAAATTTACTATAAAAAACTCTTTTAAACAATCTCTAAAATTTAAATAATTAAAATTTACCTGTAGCTCGTCTTTACCCACTTTTATCCTCACACTTTAAAGTAGTATTTTAGAACAAGTGAAATCAAATGTGATTTGTAATATTGTTCAAATTATATAATGAGAAGTGATTTGGAATCAAGAGAAAAAATTAGGTAAAACAAAAAAAGAACGCCAAAACTTCTCTTGGAAATTTAGGTTGGGCGAACGCCTAACCTCCTTGGGCTGCAACACAGACCAATTTGTTGGCCTGGGCGCCGTTGAGTTTGAATTTTCTGGCGATGTTTTGAAGAATTTTGGCACCTTTTGGTTTGGTTTTAACACCTTTTCGTGTTTAAGACTTGATTATCTATATATATAGATAGGTTTCAAGTTGAAAGATACAAGAAAAACATCAAAGATATATATTTACATCCCAATCAAAGTTGAATCTCAGATTTTCTCAAAGTGTTCTTCAAGTTTTATTCGAGTTCTTTTTTGCTTGATTTTGAACTTGAATTAAATGTTGGATTACTCCTATAAACTATTTGCATTTAAAGCCTTCAAGTACTTATCCCGGTGGCGACAAATATCGATTGAGGACAACGATTCATAATCGTGTTCAAACCATCCATTTTGTGTTTTATTCTTGTTTTGTTCTTCATTTTTCTTTCATAGTTTAACAATCTCAAACGATAATTTGTGATGGAGAACGAGACTACGGTGGCTACTATCAAGATGATGAATCAAGACCTTGTGAGGCTTGATAGGTTTGATGGATCAAATTTTACAAGATGGAAGGACAAGTTGAAATTTCTTCTCACCACATTAAAAAATTTCTACATATCGGATCCGGATTTGGCACCATTGCCGGAACCAACCTAAAATGATCCTGATGTGATAAAGGCAGAAAGAAAAAAGAGACGAGAAGACGAGTTTATTTGCAGAGGACACATCTTGAATGCTCTCTCTGATCGCCTTTATGATCTATACACAAACAGTACTTCGGCAAGAGAGATATGAAATGCATTGGAGAATAAATACAAGGCCAATGAGGAAGGTACCAAAAAGTTTTTGATTTCCAAATACTTTGATTTCAAATTTTTTGATAACATACCTTTGTTAGGACAAGTATATGAATTGCAAGTCATTGTCAACAAAATGAAGTCCGTGAAGATTGAAATTCCCGAGACTTTCCAAGTTGGTGCAATTATTTCTAAGTTGACATCATCATGGAAAGGTTATAGGAAAAAATCATTCATAGTTTCGAAGATTATTCTTTGGAAGGGATTCAAAAGCATCTTCGAATTGAGGAAGAATCAAGGGCACGAGAAGGGAATGAACATTCTCATGAAGGGACTTCCAAAGCCCATATCGTGGATCAAGTCGACAAATCCAACAAGGATTCTATGAAGAGAAAATTCTCAAACTCCAACAAAGACAACAAGAACAAAAAAAAAAATCCAAAGTTTCTTGTTATGTGTGTGTAAACTTCGGACATTATGCCCTTGAGTGCAAAAACCGCAAACAACCAAAACAAACAGGAAAAGTGAAATCCATCAACACATATAATATTGTTGCTAATGTAAGCATTGTCAATATCGTCAAATGAAAGGTTCAAGGATGGTGGTATGATACCATACATGTTTGTTATGATATGTCACTTTTCAAAACCTATCAAGAAGTGGATGATGAACAAATTCAAATAAGAAATGAAGTTCAATCGAAGGTTGTTGGCAAAAGAAGTGTGGACTTACTTTTCACATCCGGCAAGAAGATGACATTAGTAAATATTTTACATGTACCGGATATGAATAGAAATCTTGTAAGTGGAGATTTGTTGGAAAAATCGGGAATTAAATCCGTGTATGAGTCGAGCAAACTTGTACTTTCTCGAAATGGTTTATTTGTTGGAAAAGGCTATTCTAGTGATGGAATGGTCAAATTTTGTATTGTCGAAAATGATATCAATAAAACTACAAATTTGAATTATGTTGTTGAGTCTATTTCTCTATGGCATGATAGACTAGGACATATTGGTTACTCTACTATAAAAAGAATGATTAAAAATGAAATGATTTCATGTGAAAAGATAGAACATAATAAATGTGAATTATGTGTTAAGTCTAAAATAATTAAGAAACATTTTCATAGCGTTGAAAGAACCTCTAATTTATTAGACTTAATTCATTCGATATATGTGAATTAAATGGAATGTTAACTAGAGGAGGTAATAAATACTTCATAAATTCATAGATCATCATTCTAGGTTTTGATATATCTATTTAATTAAGCATAATGATGAAGCCTTTAGTATGTTTAAGATATACAAAACTGAAGTATAAAACCAATTAAATAGAAAGATTAAAATTCGTGATAGAGGAGGTGAATACTTTTCTAATGAATTTAATCTTTTTTGTGAGCAACATGGCATAATAGATCAATGTAGTACTCCTAGAACACTCGAACAAAATGGTTTGGCTGAGAGAAAGAATAGGACATTTGTTGAGATGATAAATACTATGTTATTAAATTCTAAGTTGCCATTTAATTTATGGGGTGAAGCTTTATTAAGTGCATGTTATATAATTAATAGAATTCCTTCTAAAAGATTAAAGATTTCTCCCTACGAATTGTGGAAAGGAAGAAAACCAAACATTGGTTATTTTAAAGTGTGAGGATGTCTTACTTATTGCAAGAACACAGATCCTAAAAATACTAAATTGGGTCCTAGAGGGATCAAATGTGCTTTTGTAGAATGTGCTCAAAATAGCAAAGAATATCGTTTATTAAATTTGAAAACTAATGTTATAATTAAATCCCGTAACGTAGAGTTCTTTGAAATTTTATTATATTCGGATAATAATTTATTAAGGAAATCTCAAGTGGAGACTCCTAGTTCTACAAGATCACAAGTAGAAACACCTTTCAATGATGTTGATACAAATGAACTTCGTAGAAGTAAAAGAGCTCGAAAGGATAAAATACTAGAACTGGATGAAATTGATTCTCAACTTATTTCCTTCTATTTGGTTGAAGGAAATGAGATGAGCGTCACAAGAACTATTCCATATGTTCTTCAAGTAGAAATCGATCCTAACACTTATCGAGTAGCAATGTCATCAAGAGATAATATCTTTTGAAAAGATGCTAAAAATGATGAAATAGATTCAATTATGTCAAATAATACTTGAGATTAGTCGATTTACCACCCGGCTGAAAAACAATAAGTTACAAATGGGTATTTAGGAAGAAGTATAATGCAGACGGTACTCTTAATACATTTAAAGCTAGATTGGTGGCCAAAGGGTATCGACAAGGGGAATGAATAGATTACTTTGACACATATGCACTATTTTCTTGAATAACTTTGATTAGAATTTTATTCGCTTTAGCTTCTATTTATGATTTGCATATATATCAAATGAATGTTAAGACGGCGTTCTTAAATGGAGATCTCGATGAAGAGGTTTATATGGAGCAACCGGAAGGTTTTATTTTACCTAAAAATGAACATAAGGTATGCAAATTAGTAAAATCATTATATGGTTTAAAACAATTACCAAAGAAATGACATGAAAAATTTGACTTAGCAATAATATCATTTGGATTTAAACATAATAGTATAGATAAATGTTTATATTCAAAAGTATGCGATAATTATGTTGTGCTTATTTGTTTATATATGAATGATATGTTAATTGTAAGTAATCAAATGCAAGGTATAAAAGAAACAAAGAGGTTTCTATCTTCCATATTCAACATGAAAGATCTTGGTCAAGTGGATACCATATTAGGTATCAAAGTTACCAAGACTAGTGGAGGTTATATGTTGAACCAATCACATTATGTTGAGAATGTAATCAAAAAATACGATCACTTGAATATCAAAGAGGTAAAAACCCCGTTTGATTCAAGTTTGAAACTTATAAAGAATGATGGAAGAGCAATAACAACTTGAGTATGCAAGTGTTATTGGAAGTCTTATGTATGCGGTGCAATGCACAAGACCCAATATAGCATTTGCAATTAGTAAACTTAGTAGGTTTGCTAGTAATCCAAGTGAAGAACATTGGAAGGCTATTGAAAGGATTCTTGGTTATTGATCTAGGTCTCCAATATTCTAAATTTTCAGCAATCCTAGAAGGACTTAGCGATGCTAGTTGGATCTCTAATGCAGGTGAAAATAAATCCACATCAGATTGGGTATTCACTCTTGGAGAAGGTGCAATCTCTTGGAAATCTAATAAACAAGCGTGCATTACACATTCAACTATGGAATCTGAATTCGTAGCATTAACTGAAAGCAGAAAAGAGGCTGAATGGCTTAGGGATTTAATGTATGAAATTCCATTGGAAGAGAAGAATAATTCTTCTATATCTATCTTGTGTGATAGTCAAGCCACTTTAGCTAGAGCGTACAATGAAGTGTATAATGGTAAGTCTAGACACATGAGTCTAAGACATGACTATATAAGGAAATTAATTAAAATAGAATAATTTCACTCACTTATGTAAAATCAAATGAGAACTTGACTCATCGGCTTACTAAACCACTCACAAGGGAATTAGTACGGATAACAACTAGTAGGATGAAGTTGAAACTCCATAATTAAATCCACCAAATGATGGCAACCCTAGTGGATTATACTAACAAGTATATCTCGGGTTCAAAGGGTAACAACAAGTCATATGATAAGTGGATAGTTTCAGCACTTATTCTTTCTTAAACCCTATCGTAGGTTATAAGTGCTGGATGTCACGAAAATGAGGGATGAGTTTTAAAACTCTTAATAAAGTTTAGATCGCTGGATCAAGTATCTTTAAAAATGACAAAGATATTGTAAAAACTTTACCTATACGAACTTCGAGGTGGTGTTGTCTCAATAGAAAGTTGGAGTTTATCTCTTAAAAGCTCATGAATAGGAGAAGCACAAGGCTTTAAGAGCGCTAAATGAGATAGTGTAGAACTTAGAACACATTATGCTTATGTGTGTGATTTCACCGGTATCATCACAAGAAATAACAGGTTCAATGCTTTCACGCTACCTAAAATTTTGATAATACTTTGTGAAATTTACACTAAGGTTGGATTCAAATCGAAGATATCCATTCTTTATGCATAAACGTCGTTCAATTTAAATTTGTGCTTATTATATAATTGAACAAGTGGGGGATTGTTGTAATATTGTTCAAATTATATAATGAGAAATGATTTGGAATCAAGAGGACAACAATTAGGTGAAAAACAAAACCCAAAAAACAAAAGAAGAAAAGACAAAATTTCTCTTGAAAATTTAGGTTGGGCGAACGCCCAGCTTCCTTGGTCTGCAATAGAGACCAATTTGTTGGCCTGGTGAATGCCCAGGATTGTACTAGATGTTCGCCCAAGCCAAAATTCTGGCCGTTCAATTTGAATTTTCTGGTGATATTTTGGAGAATTTTGGCACATTTTGGTTTGGTTTTAACACCTTTTCGTGTTTAAGACTTGATTATATATATATATATATATATATATATATATATATATATAGTTTTTCAAGTTGAAAGATACAAGAAAAACATCAAAGATATATATCTACATCCAAATCAAAGTTGAATCTCAGATTTTCTCAAAGTATTCTTCAAGTTTCATTCAAGTTCTTTTTTGCTTGATTTTGAACTTGAATTAAAGGTTTGATTACTCCTACAAACTATTTGCATTTAAATCATTCAAGCACTTATCCTGGTGGTAGCAAATATCGTTTGAAGACAATGATTCATAATCGTGTTCAAACCATCTCTTTTATGTTTTATTCTTGTTTTGTTCTTCATTTTCCTTTCATAGTTTAACAATCGTTGCTTGAGATTCGATTATTTTGAGTTGGGAACTATCCATTGTTGACGAATAATAGAAAATTTTCTTCACTATTAAAATGCAATTAATTTTATCAAGTTTATATAAGGTACAGTTATTCTAGTTAAATGTTTGTACTATACTATTATCTTAAAGAGGTATCGCTACCGTAAGTTGGTCGCTATCAAGTGTAAATTTTATATGCTACAATAAAATAAAGGAAACGTTGCAAACCTTTAGACAAATAGTTAAGGGTAATTGGCATAAAACATCCCTACATTTTGAAGTCATTGTACAAATTGTCCATACCTTTGAAATTTGGCATTTTCACCATTATTTCCACATTTTCTTGCGCAAAACATCATTTTCATCCATTGTCATCCAAAAACATATGTTAACTCTCTTCCACAACATGACTCGTACCACAAAGGAAGAGTTTTTTTGTCCACAAACCTATTTCACATGTCCTACTGTTCAAACGAAAGAAAATAAACAGACAGACGCAAACGTGGTAGTTTCGCCCCTTTTCTTTTGTATTTCGTCGAAGAAATCTCCTACTTCTAGCCTCGCATTGTGCAAATCGTCTCAACCATTTGCTGGTGAGTTCGAAACTCATTTGTTTACTTTATTACAATTGCAATTTTTGGTTTTGTTGTTTGAGTAGTATAAGGGTTCTCACGATTTTCCATTTCGATTGTCCTAATGGAATATTTTTCCATTTTTTATTTTATCTTACATTACATATATCATATCAAATCTTCTTCTCCAAAGTAAAATGCTACATCCAATATTCAGATAGCTCAAAGATGATCCACCCAGTTACCGTGAGTTTTTGTTTTCTACTATGGTTATTGACTTTGTGACTTTTGGTTGTCATCAGGGTGATTGTTATCATTATTTACTTCTATTTATGTATTTTGTGTTGTAAAGCATAGATGGTGTTGTGGTATTGTTGTGTGTGCAATGATTTGAAAATGGATTTTTGCATATTTATTGATTGGGTATGTAATTGACCAATTTTGAATGTCTGCAAGCGACAATACAAACTATTTCATAATTGAAGTCCATCATGGAGGCAGATTTTATGATAAGCCAAACAATGTGGCATACGAAGGAGGAGTTGTGCTATATTTGGATTTTCTCAATCCAGCATGGTTCACAAGAAATAATTTAACGATGTTCTTACGGTCACTTGGTATGGACATACAATTGGAATTTTATTATAGAAGGCCAAAAATGAGTTTGGAAAAGGGGTTGAGTAGATTGGAGAGTAAATATGATGTTAGGCATATGCTAAGAGACAGATATATGAGTAGGGTGGTACAGGTTTATATTGTATGTGCAGTACAATCTCATGCACTATCCTTTGTTCCAAATGAAGAACACAATGAGGGAGTTCCTGCCACAATGATTAACAAGCCACAGAGAATCACAAGCTTTTGAAGGATGTTATGCACTTGTTATTGAAGAACACAATGAGGGAGACCCTGAAGTTGTTTGGGTAGATCAATTTTTAAATAAGAATGTTGAAGATTCGTGGTCCCGGTATGGAGAGTCCATAGGATTACAACCTGTAAGAAATGATGGCTAGGCTGAGGATGAATCCAACCCTGGGGGCTTGCAGTAGAAGATCGACATGATGGACATATGAGTGTAGGAGAAGATGAAGTGGGGTGGAGAATCATGATGAAGAAGAAATAGCAGGAAAAGAGGTAGAAGAGCTGTTGAGTCTGACTACGAAATGGAAGAAGAGCATTAAGGCACTACTGAAGATGAGAATCCTACAATAAATTTTGATTTCGAATTTGGTACAACAGATGGGCAACAAGTTAGGGATTCGGATACCGAATATGGGGACTCCGATGAGTTACAAAGTGCTGACAGTGAAGAGGACGCAGAAACAAGCTCAAAGAAGATAACTAGACTTAATACTTTCAACGGAAGGACATATATGGAATATCCAACCTTCAGAATAGGTAAGCTGCATAAAACGTCCCTACCTTTTGGATATTTTTGCTCAAATCATCCCATGTTTTAAAGTGTCCTTTATAAATGTTCCTATCTTTTGGATAGTTTGGCGAAAATCATCCCTATCTTGTGAATAGTTTGGCGAAAATCATCTATATCTTTTAAAGTGTCTTATGTAAACATCCCCAATTTGGAATGACTTACTCTTTAATTGTGTAGGTATGATATTTGAGTCTAAAGTTGTACTTAAAAGTGCTATCACTGCACACTCGGTGGAAAACAACAGAGAGATTAAATACAAGAAGGATGATGCTGACAAACTACGAGTCATATGTAAGAGAGACTGTCCATGGATTTTGTATGCTACCAAAGAACACAAGAAGACAAGTTTTATCATCAAAACATACACCAAAGAACATATTTGTGCCATGGTGTACAAGAATTTTAGAGTGAGCTCCACTTATTTGGCTAATAGGAATTTACCTGATTGGATATCTGAACCAAATATGGCAGTCAACACATTTATGGAAGGTGTGAAAATGGATGGTTTGGGTGACATCTCAAGTTGGCAAGTATACTGAGCAAATGAGAAGACCCTGGAAAAGATTAGAAGGAGTGTTGTGGATTATTACAAAACATTGTGGGATTATTGTGAAGAATTAAAGAGAACAAATGTTGGGACTACAGCTCAAGTAGAGGGGTATGCCGGTGAGTTCAAGAGGATTTACATTTGCTTTGGACTACTGAAAGATGGTTTCATTAGAGGTTGTAGGAGGGTTATTGTGGTAGATGACTATTTTCTAAAAACAGAGCATGGTTGAGCAACTCTTCACTACAGTTGGTGTAGATAGTAACAATGGAATGTATCACAATGGGATGTATCCACTTCTAGGGCAAAAATGTCTCTTCACTTTTTTCTATTAAAACAATTAAAAAAGAGAAGGAAATAAAATAAAATAATTAAAAAAAGGGAAAAAATGCCTTCTTCCCCAAACCCCATTTCCCTACTCACCACACCCGCAAAACCTGTCCCACCACCCACCTATCTGTCATCACCAACCCCACTTACAGCAGCCACCGACACCACCATGTTCAGGCAAAAGAGAAATCAAAATCATATTGAATCAAATGCACAAATTCAGATCTAATACTCAAATCTAAATAATTTTGAAGAAGGCACTTTTTCCTTTGGGGTGGTGACAGATATGATGTGGGTAGGGTGGCAGCGCGGGTTTGGGAAAGAAGGCATTTTTTCCTTTTTAATTATTTTATTTTTTTAATGGATATTTTATTTTTTTTTCTTTTCCTTCTTCCTTTTTTAATCGTTTTAATAGAAAAAGGTTCACTACTTAAAAGTGGTCAAATTTCGGTCAAATTTCAGTCAAATGTAGAATTTAACCATCTAAAAGTTTTTTGGCGGCTTATTTATCTAAAAGTTAGAAATTGCACTACAAAAAATGAAAGGTTCGAGGCCAACTTGTACTTTTTGAAAAGTTTAGAAACCTTGGTTAAAATTTTCCTAATAAAGAAAACTATGATTTCGGGAATGCATTTTTATGCTATTTTACATAATCGAGTTAGGTACAAAGTGCTCTGTTCTAGAAAACTCTTCTACGCGATGTTTAGGCTCCGCCTAAGCTTGAGACGCGGTATCTATGCTTCATACTTTACGTTTCGCCCTCATCTAAACATCGCCTAGATTCAAAAATTTAAAGATCGACTTCCACACCTTACTACGATATATAATTTTTTAAACACTAAGGTGGTAAGCCGTTGTTTGACACAAATTGTTTATATTTCACTAACATTTTGAAATCTGAAACTCCTGACAACATGAATCATTCACCCGGACTTTTTGGACAGCATTAAGGGTGTTCCCGGAGTTTTCTGAGAATCATTCTCCTTGTTCTTGTTTCTAGATTTTTACAAACTCCTGACAACATGAATTAAAAAAGTTTGGCTTGAATACTTTTGAACTTTTTGTTTTGAATCTCCCCAATTCTTGCAATTCTGCTTCTCTCTCTTAAATTCTACTTGTTTGCTCATGAATTTCTTAAACTGTTTATCTCAAAAAAGATGGAGACAAGAAAGATTCTAGTGCATGTTTGACGGTGCTTAAATTACTTTTTAAGTACTTATAAATTGTGAGTCCAATAAAATATGTTAGTAATAAATTGTAAGTAACAACCTTCCCAAATGCAGATCAATACATGAAATAGCATCAAATTCACTTGGTCAGTTATGCCAACTAGAAAAGAACATAATCCAACAATCAAGTATAACATTCCAACAAGCTCTCCAAAATATCTTAGTCCAAGACGCTACCATAAGCATAACTCGACAAGCAACTTTCTTCTTGTATCGATGCACAATACTGAGTTCGGTCTAAAATTAGATCCGTGACCTGAAAATTGGACTCCAAGTTTGACCAAGCATAGACATATTTTGTCCATGGACCAAGTAATTTAAAGCATTACCAGTTACCACCCCTAACCTAAATCAAAATCTTTCACTCAACGAAAACAATAGCAAGAAGTGGTAACCGAGGCGGCACATTACTTGTGTTCATCAAACTGGACAGGCTCATCTTTCATGTAGAGGAAACAGGCCCCGCATCCTTCTCGGCACTTTCAGATACCTTCTCCGCACTTTCAGATACCTTCTCCCTGCCTGCCGTGGGGACCTCTACCTCGGTTTTCTCTTCAGCTTTTTCTTTATCTTCCCCTTTGGTTTTATTATCTTCAACGCTTAACTTTTCTAGCAGCCCAGCTGTAGCAGAAGCATCTTTATTTTCCTCTTTCTTTTGGGATTCAGCAACCTCTTGAAACACTTCCATGAAACTTTTGCAGTCTAAAAGAAATCAGAAACATTGTAACACAAAATTAACAATAATGATAAAGGCATTACACAATTTTGACATTCAAGCACAAAACAAAGGAAGTAATATTGAAATAATATGTATATATGGAGGAAGCAAATCTCCCACCTTCAGGGAGAAAGGGCGTCACCATTTTACAAAATTTGTATATAAGTTGGTCTTCCCAAGCAAGGTCAATTCTTAGATTTTACAAAACATATTTGGATAAAATGCATTTGTATTCAATGAGAAACATTTTTGCTCTTTTTACAACAAAAGTGCCTTTTTCTGAGCACTCAATAGTCTGATTTAGAATTATTCTCCAAAACAAACAACAAGAAAGAGGTATTGGAAACGAGATGGTGTATAAGTCATAAATTGGCCCAAGGAGAGTAATAAAGAGATGAGATTATATGCATCGCCAACAATAACAATTGATGCTCACTTAGTAGGTACAGAGCTTTTGGTAACTATTAAAGCAACATCATCACCACCACTAATCAACTTAGTAATAAATTGGCCCAAGGAGAGTAATAAAGAGATGAGATTATATGCATCGCCAACAAAAACAATTGATGCTCACTTAGTAGGTACAGAGCTTTTGGGTGCTAATGCTGGAAGAACTATTAAAGCAACATCATCACCACCACTAATCAACTTGTCGTGGTGGCAATTGTGAGTTTTAAATATTACATTAGTTCAGTGTTCTTAATGGAATATCCTCAAAACCATAGCTCGGAGGTACTTTTGACAAGTTGAAATCAGTAACAAGCTTAATTTTCTTGTGCAATTGGGAAAGTCAGCTCATCCTTGTCACTTTCTTTTTCATATAGCATGACTCACATTGTACAAGGAAGCATAGCTTTCTAGCTAAGCAAGTGGTTCTATGCCATTGCAGGATCCATGATTTAATAGAAAGGAGACAAAACTGAAATCATATAATATCATGGTATAAAGAGATATGATAAACGGAAGGCATTTTGAAAGAACAAACAAAAAGAAGTGATCAGTGTACCTAAATCAAGGCTGCCAAAAATTACTAGAACTCATTAGATCTGAAGCATTTTTATCGCTAATTACTATTATTTCAACATATAAGAAACTCAAACAACTCAGCACATTAATTATTCACTATTGGGAAATCTAGTTAAGAAAAATTATCAAATGTAAAAGGCAGAGATTGGCTTTTCACATTAATACTGCTCTACATATCAAGGCTTGTACGAGAACTCTTCACAATTGTCAGGTCAACCGGTGAACTTTTGCTAAACACTTTTAATTTATGGAACACATTCTTTTTTATGGTTTGACATCAATCATCTCCTTATGATATAGAAATATGGTTTCAAATTCTTAACTATTGTACATATTTACCCAATAACACGAGTTAGGTGACATAAGAGTGTGTATTTTTATCTGTATGTATGTACAACTGTCAAACACAGACATGTCATAGCAGAAATTCAGAAAGACAATTAGAAATGCATAACATAAAAGTGCATGGTCTCATTACCTATAGTTTCATTGCACATGAACACACCCAAAAACTCATGTCAAGAATTTTTATCCACTCAACATTCTCGGTTAAAGGATATATTCCAGGCAAGATTATATCTTGTCAATTATGTTAAATCATGTCAAACAAATTAAACCTTATGGCTTTATATGAATTCAATAATTGATGGGATCCAAGGGACATAAGTATCATCCAACCAAGGTTTATTTTCTGATAAGTAAAAATTTAAGATTGATATTTAGCAAAAATTGGAATGGTATCAGACGTAAGAGTTTCTCAGCTGGTTAGTGCAATTGCAGAATACAAAATAAACCTCGTGTCCATTAAGATCATCAATTGGAAGCATTATATTGGAATGGTATCAGAAATAAGAGTTTCTTGGCTGGTTAGAATTCCTTATGGTAACCAAAGCCACTGCATTCTTCCAGCTTAATATTGATAATCCAAGTCCAAATATGCTTGTTTAACGAGACAAAATACAAAGATTATAGATATAGTAAATAGAACACTCGTTCATTGAACTGCCATTCGATTTGATCTATACCGTGAAAGATGATTGAATCACAAGGAAGAGTTTAAATTGATTTGTATACAAAATGGGGCAAAACTCAAATCATTTATAAGATTACATTAACTGCTAAGCACCTTGCTTGGTAAACTTGATTATGAAATTCCTCAAGAGTCTTGAGTGCACAGTGTAGATATTGAAGATTTAAATGGAGATAGGATTTTGTTGTGTCAATTGATAAAAAATTTGGCAATCCTAATCAAGAAGGAAACATAATAAGAAAGTACAAAATGAAGTATTACAGGTAAAAGAGAGAGGATCCAATTGACAAAAAAGGAAGGGGAAAAGGGAAAATAAATCATTTAACAGTCAACTAGTGGAGTTGTAGACTAGATATTCAGATTTAGTCACCAAGAGATAAGTTCTCTTGTGATTATCGTATTGAATAATTAACGTCATTACCGAATAATTAACGTCATTACCACCTCCAGAACAAAGACACTTCAGAGGCCCCGTCGGAAACCTGGACCCTTGGACTGGAGCCGAAAACAGGAATTGAGGCATCTCCTCTCCTCAAGATGACAATCAGGAACAAACAACTAAGAGAATATGATGGAGGCCGGTCCCTAGACTTAGGACAGGAATCTCTAGCCCTCAATCGAGGCTGACTGCCTGATTACCTCTGGCCATAAGAGCATTTCCCACACACTTTCGGCACAAAAAAGACACACCACCTACACTCCATCACACACACATACAGTCATAACCAGCACATAAAACAGAGGCGGCTCCTGTAATCTCTCCACCACATCAGGTACGACTAAGGTCACTAGGCTAGTTGTACACATCCCTTGTAACAAAATGGGAGATGTTGTCATTATAGCTCCTATGTATATATGTGCTCCAACCCACAGGTCTGATCTTTCTCTAGCCCTCTTTCCTTTTGAGTTTACCTCTTAAGAACTTTCCGATCCGTCATGGACTTGAGCATTGGAGTTTCCACCGAGAGTTCCCCAGGTCTTTTTTAGGTCACCAAAGAAGTTGTGAAGGAGCAGCAGTGGAGTTATCACACTTCATACAAATACGTAGTTTCTAACATATAAATTTATTTGTAACTGTCGGTAGGTATCATCTTTCCCCTAAACCAAGTTGGTTTCCTCAAATTTATGGATGCAGATATATTTTTATTTTAGTATAGTAAAAGTTATGAGACAACTTCCACACAACAGTTAATACATTAGTAACTGATTTGAAAAGAAAGTAACCAGATTCCACATAGTCGTGTTCATGTTTAACTGCGAGCCAATTATAGTGCCACACATACATGTACTGACAAATTATAATCAAATGCATGCCACACAAAATTTAACTCAAGAAAATATGCAGATAGAGCTGTTTACAGCAAGAGATAAGTAGTTAAATCAAAATCAGACATAAATAATACAGGAAGACGCATAATTCAAACTTTGAAATACGTACTCATACTGATCAAAGAAAGAAAAACATTAACATATGAAGTACACATAGATAGTACTTACTCTCTACAGATGGAAATCTAATACAAAACATTTCATCCTTGAGTTCACCATCTGCAAAATCTGGTGCGTGCCACACACAGGACTTGTCATTCCCTGCATGCTCCTGGACAGTCATTGTCGAAAGAACTGCCCAAATAAAAAAAATCACAAATCTCATTACCCTATCACAACTCTTGAGAAACAAACAATTAAAACGTTATTTACTAATTACTCATGTTGAAATGAAAGAAAACAAACCGAGGTGATTAGCGCAGATCTTGAGGGTTTTAGATTGGCGCATGACAAGGCGGACTTTTCCAGTGTCCTTGTGCTTGAGGAGCTTGACAGTACCGGCGCCTCTCTCTTTCCACTGGTTGCCTTCTTTGTCAAAACGATAAAGCTTCGCCTTCCTGTTACAAATTAATTAATTAACATATGAAAAAGTAAAGAAAGTTGAGTCATAAAACCCTAAAAGATGGAGAGAGAAAAAAGTTGATACAGATCGAGAATGGGTTGTTCGTCTTCTTCGCCAGTGGTGACGGAGACCTCTTCGAGCTTGATGATGGGGGCGACTTGAGCTCCTGTGTCCTCATCCTCCGCTCCTGCCGCCGTCTCTGCCTCCTCCTCTCTGTGCTTCGGATCGTTGCTTGCCATTTCTTATTTTCTGTAGTGAGTAAACAAGGATTATTGATCTGCTAAAATCAAGCGTGACTTTTTATACAAATGCTTTATACTTTATAGGTAGCGTGACTAATGACGAAAGGGTAAAAAAAAAAAAAGTAATTATATACACACATCACTTTTTATTTTTTAAACCACATTTTAATTATATTTATCATTTTTAATTTATGAATATTATAGCACTTATGACTCTAACTTATTTTATCACATTTTTATCTTCAACTTTTTATTAATTAACACGTCTTATATTTGATAACGATTTCCGTCTAAAACATTTATTGAGAATTTATAAAAAGACTTATTTGTCTGTTATATTTAAAAAAAACAATAAATACAAAAGTACGATAAAATATTTTTTCTTCATTTCAAAGTACGTAAATAAAATATTTTGATATAAACTATCATTAATGATAAAAATGTCTTTAATTAATGAAAGTGTGAAAGTTGAAGATAAATTGATAACAAAAGTTAAGAATATAATTGTAACGATGAACAAAAGTTGAAGATATTAAGTAAAATTAAAATATGGTGCGCTTATAACAAATTGTGATGTGAATATAATCACCCTAAAGAAAAATGAAAAAATGAAAAAATGACGGAGGGACAGAAACGTTGGAGAAAATCGAACTAAAATCCTTAGTTGCATTTGATTTTTTTTTTTTTTTAATTCAAATTATTTTAAATAATTTAAAAAAAAAAAAAAAAAAAAAAAAAAACTCAAATTATCGTGTTTACTCCTACACTGGGAGATGAAGCAGTAGAACGTTTCATCCTCCCTTTTCTCTATTTCTTTTTGTCAAATCAAACTTGTTACTAATTCGCCTCAGTATTTTCTTTTTCACAAAATAGATATATATTGAGAAATTGGTGAAAATAGTCCCTAACCTATAGGACTCATACACAATTGGTCCTCAACTTTTAAATTTTGGTGCAAAATTTTCAAACTTACCAATTCACTGCAAAAATGGTCATTTTGGACAGTTCTGTGTAGTTCTCAGTTAAAAAGAAAAAATTTTGATAAAAAAGATTAATATACCCTTAATTAAATTTAATTAAAACAAGGAAAAAGTGCACTTGAAGTGCTTATCTTTAAATAACATTAACGCGTGAAAAAATATAAACGTGTACTTCTACAATTTCCGTCCATATGCAATTCTCACAATTATTTTCACCCTCACCCATCGACAATTTTATCCACCCCCACCCATCGCTACCGCCAGTATTACCACCACTCGCCACTCCTAAGTCGGTGAAACGACGCGTTAAAGTAGTTTAGATTATTGTCTCCAAAATTTGGACGTAAATTATCCATTGATCAAGTTGGAGAGACACATCTAGGAAGTCCTCAAAGAAATGACTCTTAAATTTTGAAGAGTCATAAGATTGTTCATTAGAAATGACTTTTAAATACTCATAAGCTCGTCGAAAGATTGAACTTCATAAGATTGTTCATTAGAAATGACTTTTAAATACTGTACTTGAAAGACAACAAAAGAAGCTCGTCGTTGTTAAGCTTGAAAGATTGAACTCTGATAAGAAAACTTAGGGGAATTCTCCAATACCATAAATGGAGGATATTAAAACTTTGGGAGGTCATGATTTTTGAAGATGATGATGAGAGAGAGAGAGAGAGAGAGAGAGAGCCTTTTCTTTATTTGGTAGTTATTGTTTCTATAGATTTTGTTTGGCGCAATTATTATGAGTAGAATTTTTGGTATTAAATTTCTTTATAGTAGAATTTTTGTTGAAAAGTTGTTGACATGCTGTGAAGTTAAAAAAATGTTGTGAATACTAAATTGATGTTGACTGCATAACTACATAAGTAATTTTGTATAAATTTTATATTTATTTGATTAAATAGTAATTAATTATTATATATTTCATATTATTTTCTTTTATAAATAATATTATTTTCATATTATAAAATTAATAACTTAATTAAATTATAATAATACAATTATTTTAGTATATATCATATTACTTAAAATTAATTTATTTAAATCAAACATATTATGTAATTTGTATTATAGTATTTAATGCGCCAACATATATTTTTCACTTCATATAAATATATGAAGTGACAATTTGATATAAGTAATTAATGTGACAAATAAATTAATATCTTTTTTATGTATTAATAGTAATTTTTTAATTTTTAAGTTCCATTAAATATTAATTACACATTCAATAAAATCTCGATTAGGGATTTTTAGAGAAGTCAAAAATTGGACTTCTCTAAAACAACTTTTAAAGCTATTTGTCAATAAAAAGTGCTTATTGTATAACTATAAGAGGTTAATTTTAGTAACGGTCACTAAAGTTTGTAAAATATTTCAAAATTGTCATGAAAGTAATTTTCTTATAATAATAATCACTTAAATTTTTAACAGTTATACTAATAGTCACTCGATTGAAAATTTTAACCCAAAACCTTATGTGTACTTTTAAATTTCAATGTAAACATAGGCGATGTTAAGTAGTAAGCCACGCCAGACAAATTCATATTAATTACAGCTAAATGTGTAGTCGTCAAACATGTTTTTCTTATATTTGTTTGATTTTAATAAGCTAACAATTAGTGAAAATTTACATTTTTGTTGGCCAATTTTTTAAGGTGGGACATTTTTGTCTCATGTGACGTAGTAATTAACGACGTTTATATCTATGATCAAATTTAACAGTGATACATAGGATTTTAAGTTACAATTTACAACTGAGTGACAATTAGTGTAATTATTAGAAACTTGAGTGATTATTACTATAAGAAAATTACTTTAATGATTGTTTTAAAATTTCTAACGAACTTTATTAACCATCACTCAAATTAACCCTAACTAAAAGTATTTTTGTAATGATCACGGCCTTTTCCTTACAACCTTTTCGCTCGTGGACAATGTGCGCAGTTAATTATTTTACGTACTGTACACTAGGAGTTGGGCCCAAACTGGATTTCTTTTGCGCTCCCAACGATTCGAACCTCTGACCTCCCCCATTAAGAAAAAATTATAGTAAATGCTGGTACCAATTGAACAAGCGTCGTTTTTTGTAACGACCACATACTATCTCCTACAAGCTTTTCACCCCATGGACTATTCTATGCATCATTCGTATTGTCTACTTGGGGTGTGCCCCATAATGAATTCATTTCACATTTTCAGTTATTCGAACTCTTGACATCTTCCCTGAATTTATGGTGAATGCTGGTACTAATTGAGCGACTTGCACAATTGGTACACAATTGGTACATCATTTACCATAAGTTTCTCTTCATAAGAAATGTGAATGGTTCGAATAGATGGGGGTGCAAAATAAATTCATTATGAAACCCAATCTCCAGTGAATAGTACGTAAGCCAACTGCGCACATAATAACCCCTGAGCGAAAGACTTGTGTGAAAAAGTCCGTAATCATTACAATTTTTACCTGGGTAAATTCAAGGTCGGTCACTACTTTGGCACTTATGAGCTCTAAAGTCATATAGTCAAAACTTAATTCAATTAAAGTCACATTTTAGAGCTAAAAGACCAACATATTCTTAATTTAAAAAAAACGCTAATTGTGATACTGTTTTGTTGTGATACTGTTTTATCTATAATACTGTTTTATCTAGATAATGTACATTGATATATATACCATACTTTTATCTTTGATACTATTTTATTATGACAATGTTTAAACATATGATCTTGTACTACTAATTGAGCATTTTAAGAACAATATCATTACTTCAATTTGGACAAAACATCTTGTACTTAGTTTTATATATGATACTGTTTTGTCTACGATACTATTTTATATATGATACTGTTTTTGTCTATAATGTGCTATGGTACACTTACACCATGCTTTTATATTTGATTATGTTTTATTATGATAATGTTTCAACTTATGATACTGTTTTAATTTATGATAATGTTATTGAATACAAACAGTATCAATGGTCTTATACTACTAGTGGAATATTTTAAGAACAATATAATTACTTCAAGTAATTGTATTGCCTCATAAATGAAGACACATAAAAGCAGTGAAACTGTTTTCCTTTAGCCTTTTATTGTGTACACGACTTTTACAAATATTGCCTACTAATGTGTTACAAGGGAGGAAATATACTTACATGTGGAAATGTTATAGAATCTGAAGGAAATTTTGTGCAATCCACCATAGTTGAAATTTCCCCAAATGCTGATGTTGTTAAGGAAGAATTGTTTGGTCCAGTTCTTCATGTTATGAAGTTTCAGGTAGCCTCTAGTTTTCCAATTCTGAGTTGTACCTGAGGTTCAAGCGCATAATAATTTTTGCAGAGTCTGAAAGAAGCAATTGAAATAAACAATTCTGTACCTCAAGGTTTAAGTAGTTCCATCTTCACCCACAAGCCTGAAATTATATTCAAATGGATTAGGTAAGATGTTAAACCAAGTTTATGGACATTCTCTTTTTTATTTGTTTCTTCTATAAGAACCGAACAGAGTGACAGATACTAGAGTCGAGAAAAGTGTGTATGTGATACTGTTTTATTAAGATATTTTCATATATGATACTAATATATTAATATACGTTTAGCTGTGATACTGTTTTAGTATGTATGATACTGTTTTGACAAGAAAAATTAAAAATTGTCATTTTAAGTTAAATAGACGATTTCAAACGGCTAAAATCCATCGTACGCAGTGGCAAAGCCACTTGTCTTGACCGGCTCGTCCAGACCATTCCGAAAACATATTATAATAAAAATTCTAAGTACGTATGCGAATTCTATATCCATTTCTGTTGTGATACTATTTTTTGTGATATTGTTTTCTATAATACAGTATCAAACAACACACATGACTAACAACACAAAGAAATAATCTAATGGCCAACTTAGTAGTTGATACATTATCAAGCTGCTACTTACATAAGTAAATCATGACCATAACTAATATAATGATATTATTTTCTATGATACTGTTTTCTATAATACAGTATCATCCCTATAGAAAATTCAAACTGCTATTTACAGCAACAAATCATAGCCACTTTACCCCACCTATCATGGCCACTCATGGACATACACATAAACCTCCATTCTCATCCCTGCAGATCCTTCTCCAGCTTGATCTGTTTCTCTGCAGCTTGCTCAGTTTTCTTGGCTTTAGCTTCTAAGACAGCCTCAGGTATACACAGCGGCCTTTTTTCCGGTCACGTGACTTAGGCGTTGCAACATAGAAGCGGTTTAGGCAGTTATTCAACTTTTTCGACTTCATTTTTAACTCTACCCTCTGATCCAACAGCCTCTCACAAGCTACATTCTTTATTGAAATTACACCCTTCCTCAGTTAACTCCTCATAGTCAAGAGCACGCCCTCGTCATTTGTTGGCTCACCCCTTGAGCTTCTGCTTTCATCTCCATGACCAGCTTCTTATCCACACCTCCATTTTTCTTCATCAAAATTACCTCTTTCAAAATCCTTCAAAATTACCTCCAACCCACATCTTCCCACTATTTCTAACTATTGCTAGTTAAGAACAAACTTTAAAAAAATTGAATAAATAAATTAAGCAATTTACAAGTCCGACAATAGAAATTACTATTTCATTCAGCCAATCAAAGCTTCTATATCAGAAAAACTATCTATTGCACCACCAGTTCTGCCATCTCCACTGGCCGTGACGATGTTTTTAATAGAACCCAAGAACTCCTGATCCGAAAAATCTAGGAGACTACGAGTTCTCTTTGATCGGCTCATGGAAAGAAAGACAAGCATCATAAAGAATATGCACAAATCTACGAGAAAAAAAATCTGCAATTTTGGAGGAACTAGTCGGAAGTTGTCAGAGGAAACGGTTTGTGGAGTTGGAAGAACTCGTGGATAGAAAATATGGATTACATGGGTGATTTTGAAATTAGTTTAAAATATTGTTGAAAGTATGACTCAATCACAATTTTAAAAAATATTTTGACCTAATTTGAAACAAGTCGTGTGGAGATGATTTATAGGCAATTTTTCCTTTTTACTTTTTAAGAAGTACTCGTGGGCTTCAAAAAAGCCTTTCCAAATACACATTTATTCTTCTTTATTCTTTTCCTATTTTTAGTGATAGAGATTGATACTAATTGATGTTGTATTGTATGTTTCTTTGTTGGACGACTTACTTTTCTTACCATCCCAAGGGGGCCAAGGTAAGATATAATTTATTCAGTACACCTGTTTTAGTCAATTTATGCACCGACCTCGTATGCCACATCTCAATGCAGCAATTCAGGTGTTATCATATTTAAAGAGAATGTCAGGACGATGTCTATTTTCTCGGGTAAGTAATGGCCTGAAATTAAGGGGGGTACTGTTATACTACAAGAAGATCAGTGTTTTAATATGGACTTTCCGCATCTCTTGAAAAACAAAGAAACAATCAATTGTTTCTCGTTCTTCAGTAGAATAAGAATATAGGGTTGTGGTTAGGGGTCGGTGTTATCGATTTTAATCCTACAAGTGGACGGATTATTAACAAGTAATATAATAATCAGTAGAATATCGAACCTACGAGGACTGAATTTTCTACGTCTTATACTTTAGTTAATAATAATTCTAATTCAAGAAAAATACAATCAGTTATGAAATTCAATTCTAACTAAAACTAATTATCTACTAAAACAAGTAATTAGAATTATACACAACTTGGAATTAATCAAATAATGAAATGTACTAGAATACTGTCACCATTGTTAACCTACTTTAACCCTCAATTGCTTGTTTATACTAAATTCTTGATTTATGTTGACAATCGGTGTTCCTTATATGTTAATTTACTCTCTCGATACAAATTAAACCAATTCTCATATATGACACAACTATATCTCTATGAAGGATTCGAATAGATAAAGAACGCAACACAAAATTAGAAAACTACCAAACATTGCACCAAGCATAGAAACATGTCTCTATCTCCTTTTGGACTTAATGTCGTTTGTTATTTGAGCAAGACACATGTAACACCTCTCGTCATCAACACAAATCACAAGAACTATCCTAAAATTGAACAAATTTTAAGATAACATTAATTCAATAACAAACAATCAATAAATTTAAGAACTTAGATCGCATTGGTTAAAAATCAATGATTAAATTTTAATCAATAGTCTCGCTCGATAGGGATGACAAAAAAACCCGCCGCACCGCCCCACAACACAACTCGCCACCTCAATTTTTTTTAAAAAAAAAATCATAAAATAGAATAAAAATTATAATTTTCGCTAGAAATAGACTAAAGAAGAATTGAATTCGGGTTGAAACTTATAAACTATCAATTTTAACCATTACACCATAACCCCAATCTTTTAATTTTTTTGTTTTGTTTGCTACAAATATTTAAAAAATTTGTATTTCTTTTTTTTTTAAATATTTTTTCAGTTTAACAAAAAAAAAAAAAAAATTGGTGCGGTTGGCAACTCAAAGGGCCGGGCCGCCCGCCCCCCCATCCCATCGCCATCCATATCTTTCGATGGTCAATCGATTCTATACTTATATGTGAATTTAATTATATCTAATTAAATTTTGAATTGTAATTCACAAAGATCATCACATAACGATTTCATAAAGCATAATGACATAGCCCATCAATTATAGGACTATGTTGTTTATTATCACGTGCTAATTTATATCGAATCTCTAGAAAGCAATATAAATCACAACACGTTTTACTAGTGATCAAGTATAAAAACGGAATTAATGAATAATAAACAATTAATCTAAAAGCAAGAATAAAAACGAGTAATTTATTACATTAAA
This sequence comes from Forsythia suspensa, assembly GCA_023638005.1. Taxonomy (NCBI): domain Eukaryota; kingdom Viridiplantae; phylum Streptophyta; class Magnoliopsida; order Lamiales; family Oleaceae; genus Forsythia; species Forsythia suspensa. The sequence goes on from CM042666.1 coordinate 37,534,616, forward strand.
GAGTTAACAAAATTTTATCAAAATCCTATCCATAAAAGTTTGGGTTAATTTCACTAACGGTCACTGAAGTTATCTTAAAATTTCAAAACAGTCACTAAAATTCAAAAGTTACAGCACTGATCACTAAAGTATATAATCATTTCTCAAACGGTCACTCTCTTAAGTTTTCAACTTGAAATGATGATGTGGCATGATGACGTGGCATACAATAGACATTTATTTATTGTATGATAGTCTCTGTACTTTATATAATATTCACTTTAGTCCATATATTTTCAATTATGTTTCAGTTAAGTCCTCCATAAATTACATCATGGGTCTTTAATATTTTTACATCTTTACACTTTGGTCTCCAAAATTTTAATTATCTTTAAGTTAAGTTATCCAAAAATTGCATCTTAGGTCTTTCAACTTTTTACATCGTCAAATTTTGGTCCTCCAAATCCTTGATTTTAGTGGCCAAAATAAATACAATTTTAGTAGTCAAAATAAGTGCACTTTTAATTAAATTATTGACTTTACACTCGAATTTTCACCTAAACGAACAAAATAACTTAATTAAAAAATAAACTACTACTTGATAGAACTCACAAATGTATACTTTTAGTGGTCAAAATAAGTGTAAAAATTGCACTTATCACTTAGAGTTGACAAAAATAGACAAAAATATATTTCATTGATAACTCCAAGTGATAAGTGAAGATTTTACACTTATTTTGACCACTAAAAATGGATATTTGTAAGTTTTGTCAAGTAGTTTATTATTTAAATATGTTGTTCGCTAAAAATGTACCGCAAGTGCACGGGTCGCGTTCAAGTAATAAAGTGATGAGAAAGTGTCGAACCCACGAGAATAGATAACTTTGCTAACATCCAAATCAATCTAGCCCTAATTTAAACACACAATAAAACATATTGTTTTGATGATTAAACTAAGAATTCAAAGATGAGTAAAAATTAAGCTAATAAGGAAAGTATTAAAAGAGAAATTTGTAGGAAATAAAATCAATTAGAAGAAAATACTAGGAATTCGACTTCACCAACTATTCCACTTTAAAGATACATTTTCCATTACAATTCCAAAATGAGGTTACTATGGCAATCCATGCTCCTAAAATATCTAGCAATCTCTCCCGAGTAAAGCCAAACCTAATTTTACATAAGACTCCCAAGCATTCCTACCGAGAGAACGTATATGTAAAATTGCATTAAAACTTAAGAGCATTCAAAATTAATTGCACAAAGTATGAAAAAGTATTCCTACATTCCATAAGCCTTGTGTTGTTAATTAAATGTGCTAAACCTAATTTCAACCTCCCGGTAGCAACTAAGTCACAAAAGCATTTCAATGGTGATCAATCATCTCAATACACAATAAAGCCCAATAATCAACAACCATAAAACCAAACATAAGGAATCAATAACAAGAACAATACACTTTAAAGCTTCATAAGTGGATTCATCTCATTCCTAGTAAATAAAACTAGCCCATAATATTCACAAGGACAAAATGTAAAATAGATACAAAATACATCACCGGGTTTGATAAAGTCAAGAGAAATGCAAGATTTAGCTTGAGCCCATGGTTTTCTTCATTTGCCCATTATAAACCTCCATTCACCTTCCTCTATTTACAAAAATACAACCAATGATGACAAAAAATCATGAAAACCCATTTCCATGGAGTTTTTCAAGAACCCTAATCTTCTTCTTCTTCTTCTTTCTTGGAGAGCTTTCTAATGTAGAGATATGAGAGAAAAAATGGAGAATGTCTCAAAAATGCCGAAAAAACGGCTCTTGTAACCCTAGGAATCGTGATAGGCAAAGTTACCAAAAAGCCCTTAAAAAGTTGAACAAAAAAATCGCGGAAGATCAAAAGTTGAACCATGCGATCGCATGGTTATAATCCATGCGATCGCATGGAAGAGCCACAAAGCTCTCTGCTGGAAAAAATGCGATCTTGTGATCGCACACCACCATGCCAAATTCCCAAATGCCGTGTTTTGAATTTTGATTAATTGCACTTCCAGGTCCACGAACTATATGAGATGTTGACTTTAGTCCTTGAAGTTTTGGTTGTCTTTCGAGATAGGTCCTCCATTAATTGCAACATTGGTCATCCATCTTTAAACATAGTTATCTTTTGGTCCCCAAGATTCTTGATTTGCACAAATTTAGTCCTTTTTGCTCATTTTTCATGGATCTCTTCCAATCACCATCCAAACTCGAGTTTTTACCTAAATGAACAAAAGAACAAAAATAAGCGGTAAACAACTCTAAAGAATTCACAATTATCCATTTTAAAAGGCTAAATAAGTGCAAAAAACCGCACTTATCACACCCCAAACTTGCATTTTGTTTGTCCTCAAGCAAAATGATCTAAAACGTCATGCAAGCACACAAGCACAATCAAAATATAAAAGGACAACAAACACACGAAATGTTAAGGAGCTTGCCACCTTACCATGATCTTTTGAAGCTTGCTTATAATTCATGAAAAATCTACACAAATGCTAAAAATAAAAGAAACTTTTCAACTTAATCCATGTTAGATGTATGTGTGTGCAAAGTCACTTTGAATCATCGCAAAACAAAATTGGTGAATACCCAACCCTCAATGGTCAAAATTTCCTTTCCTTCTCGTTGGATGCACTCTCCCAAACTTGATATTTTCACTCTAACCCGGGTGTCTACTCAATGGTTTCTCTCAAGTCACTCAATCATTCCCACTCAAGTTTGGTGAGATTTAGCCAATGATTGTAACCACTTAGGCTTGTGAAGATTCTCCAAAATTGAGTAGTTCAACAAATAAACTTCCACCAAGTAATTCAAACCCACAAGTCATCTAAATCCCGAAAAGTAGTCACAATGGCTCAAACTTGCAAGATTTGCTATGAAAATCTCATGATTAATTTTTTTTTTTTTTTTTTTTGCTTCCTTACTCCCTTAAGCTTTCTATTTGACCCATGTAACGAGCTTTAGGTCGATAACTCCCGCTTAAAAGAAACCAAAGGGTACCGGCTTTGAGATGCCCCAACCGGACTTAATCACTCAAGTCAAAAAGGCTACAAAGTAAGGTAAAAGAATTAAAATTAGAGCAAAAGTATAGCCATCTTGAGCACAACTAACAAACTTTTATATAAGGATTAGATTCCAAGGATATGGTCATTACCAAGTTTACGCTAGTTAGTCAAAACTACCCCACACACATGTTCAAAAAGCATAGAATCAACACACCCCAAGGAGATAAATCACGGCTCAACCATTCCCAAACTATCCTTCCATTTGGACAAATTAAAGAGATGAAATGTAGGTAATGGATAGCACCGTTTGAATTCTAAAATCGCTTATGAAGAACAAGTGCACTCAACATTTGTATGCAATGAACATCATGACAAGAGTGCTAGAGAGGGTATCTAACATGGAAAAAGTATAATTATCGAAAACCACAAGTAACATTTATGTCTACAATCCATGAATCACAAAGCAATTTCAACAAAATCACAACATTAGCGTGCAAGGCTCTCTAACAAGCAAAAAAGCAAAATAATACCCCCAAACTTAAAATGTACATTGTCCTCAATGTAAAACTAAAAATCAAAAGAGAGGATAAAAAGGAACTCCCACAGGGTGAATTGGTTGGTGATGGCAACTTCAAGTTGGAGAAATCTTTGTTAGACTAATGGAGATTCTTTGGAGACTAAATTTCTTCTTGTTGTGGATCCGCTATGAGGCTGTTAAACAAGAACACAAAATCAAAATTCATCTAATGTCCAAGGAATTAAATCATGCCAAAAAAAATGGGCTATTAGCAAAACAAAAGTAAGGGAAAGAAAATGGGTTGCCTCCCATTCGGTAACTTCTTTATAGTCATTAGCTAGACTTATAGCACAAAATTAAGCGAGATTGGTGAGATGGACAATTGATTTTCCTTTGGAAAAGTCACCACCCCAATAATGCTTCAACCTTTGACCGCTCACCGTAAATGCCCTCTTGCTTTCATCCTCAACTTCACAGCCCCTGATGGATACACTTGCTTAATTGTGAATGGTCCCGACCACCTGAGCGTAATTTTTCTCGGAAAAAGCTTGAGCCGGAATTAAATAGCGAACTTGTTGCCCAACCTCAAACCGTCTTCTTTGGATGTGGTTGTCATGCCATCTTTTAGTGCGCCCTTGTAGATTTTGGAATTTTCATATGCCTCAAATCGAAATTCATCCATTTCGTTTAATTGGAGGAGTCTTTTCTCACCGGCTTCTTTCCAATCAAAATTTAGCTTTTTCACTGCCCAATAAGCACGATGCTCCAACTCTACGGGTAGGTGACATGCTTTTCCAAACACTAGACGATATGGAGACATACCAATAGGAGTTTTGAATGCAGTGCGGTATGCCCAAAGTGCATCGTCCAATTTTTTGGACCAATCCTTCCTCGAAGCATTCACCGTTACCTCCAAAATTCTTTTCAACTCCCGATTAGAGATTTCAACTTGCCCACTTGTTTGAGGATGATAAGGAGTGGACACTCGATGACGTATACCATACTTAGCCAACACCGACTCGAATTGGCGATTGCAAAAGTGCTTACCCCCATCACTGATTATTACTCGTGGAGTACCAAAACGGGTAAAAATTTGCTTTCTCAAGAAATTGATCACGACCGCCATCATTGGTGGGCAATGCTACGACCTCCACCCACTTCGAGACATAGTCAACCGCCACCAATATGTATTGATTAGAGAATGATGGTGGAAATGGTCCCATAAAGTCAATACCCCAAACATCAAAGATTTCAACTTCTAGAATATCATTGTTAAGAGGCATTTCATTCTTCCTTGAAACATTCCACGTCCTTTGGCACCGATCACAAGTTTTCACAATTACGTAGGCATCTTTGAATAGGGTAGGCTAGTAGAAACCGGACCGTAATACCTTTGCAAAGAGCTTTAGAGGCCCCAAAATGCCCTAAGATAATCGATGAATGACAATGTCAGTAGGATATCCATCATTTCTCCTTCCGCACACATCTCTCGATTATCCGATCGGTCCCCTTCTATAAAGAATCGGATCATCCCAAAAGTAGTGCTTGATGTCTCGCAAAGAATCTTTTCTTTTGATGGCTAGAGAGATCCGGTGGAGTGATGCTACTTGGCAAGGAAGTTGACAATATCTCGCATACCACGGTGCTTCCTCAACTGCAAAGATTTGCTCATCGTGAAATTCCTCATTTATCTCTCCACTTCGCGACTCTTCCCAATCTCAAGTCTAGATAGATGATCGGCGACCACATTTTCACTCCTTTTTATCTCTCGATCTCTATGTCAAACTCATGCGCAGGTATATCCATCTAATGAGTCGAGGCTTAGCCTTCTTTTTGCAAATAGATGCCTCAGAGCGGCATGATCTGTATGAACAATCACTTTCGATCCCACAAGATAGGACCGAAATTTATCGAAGGCATAAACCACTGCAAGAAGCTCCTTTTCTGTGGTGGCATAGTTTAGCTGAGCATCATTCAAGGTCCGAATGGCATAGTGAATCACATGAAAATTTTTATCCTGCGCTGCCCCAACACTACCCCAACTGCAAAATCACTAGCACCACACATTAGCTCAAAGGGTAGACTCCAATCGGGTGTAACCAAAATCGGTGTCTTGTCATGACAAGCTTTTCTTTAAGAGTGTTGAAAGCATGTAGACACTCTTGAAAGCGAAAAGGAGTATCTTTCTCCAAAAGGTTGCAAAGTGGCTTCGTGATTTTTGAGAAATCTTTAATAAAACGCCGATAGAAGCCTCATGCCCAAGAAAACTCCGAATTCCCTTTTATCGATGTTGGAGGCGGCAACTTCTCAATTACTTGAATCTTTGCTTTGTCAACCTCAATACCCTTTCTTTGAAATTAAGTGCCCCAATACAATTCCTCTTGGACCATGAAATGGCACTTCTCCCAATTTAGAACAAGATTGTTTTTCTTCACAACGCCGAAACCAAAGATAGATGATGAAGATACTCATCAAAAGATGCTCCAAAGACCGAGAAATCATCCATGAAGACCTCAATGTATTTCTCCACCATATCCGAAAATATGGATATCATACAATACTGAAAGTAGCCGAGCATTGCATAGGCCGAAAAGGCATCCTTCTATAAGCAAATGTGCCGTAGGGACATGTGAATGTGGTCTTCTCCTCGATCTTCCTGAGCTATCGAATCTGATTATATCCGAATACCCATCCAAAAAGCAATAATGTGAATGCCCATTAACCTTTCCAACATTTGATCGATGAATGGCAAAGGAAAATGATCCTTTCGAGTTGCGCAGTGTTGAGTTTGCGACAATCAATGCAAACTTGCCATCCCGTAATCGCTTACGGTAGGAATGAGCTCATTGTTGTCATTGGGCACCACCGCGATCCCTCCTTTCTTCTGTACTACTTGATTGGACCGACCCAAGCGCTATCTCGATATAGGATAGATGATCCCCGCATCTAAAGTTTTATCACCTCGACCTTGACTACCTCTTGCAGTGTTGGATTCAATCTTACGTTGACTGGATTTGGCTTAAAATCATCTTCCATGAGAATCTTGTGCAAACAGATCGTAGGACTAATGCCTTTGATATCTAAGATAGACCATCCTATTGCAGCTTTTGTGCTCTCGAAGGACTCGTAGCAATTTTCCTCTTCCAAATTATCATGGAGTTTGCAATGATTACCTAAGAGTAGAATCATCACCCAAATAAGCATAACGCAAGTGAGAGATGGCAATTGCTTGAGTTCTAACTCATGAGACTTTTCAATAGATGGTGGTAACTTTGCCGACTTTTCTCCAAGCCCTTGGAAAGGTGGTTGCCATTTATAAGTTGGATTTGCCTCTAATTGGTTCACCATGGGCTTCGCTTTCTTCCGAATTGAAGGGCTCGGTGAAAGAATGAACCAAACACATCTCAAGCGGATCTTGAGATTGATTTAGTGCAAATGATTCTCCCACCATTTCGTCCACCACATCAACTCGAAACAACCGCCGAATCCATTGGATATTTGATCGCCTTGGAAAACATTGAACACCACCTCTTCATCATTTAACCTCAATATCATCCGCCTTTGTGCACATCAATCGAGCTCTTCCAAGAGCAAAAAATTCGCCCAATATTAGAGGAATATCATTATCTTCTTTCATGTCCGAATGATGAAGTCGATGGGAAAATAAATTTGTCAACTTTCACCAAGATATCCTCAATGATTCCCCTAGGATATTTGATTGAAGCGATCGACCTAATCAAAAAGAAACTGTTGCTTTTGCCTCCCCCATCCTAATCTCCTGTGAGACAAAAATGGCATCAAATTAATACTTGTACCTAAATCACAAAGAGCTTTATTAAAATCAATATCACCAATGGTAGTACAGGAATAGTAAAACCCCTGGATCTTTAAGCTTAGGTGGCAATTTGTTCGCAAGATAGCACTACACTCTTGATCAACATCTTCAACATCACCGCTCGTGCTCTCTAGCTTCCTCTTGTTAGATAAAATCTCTTTCATGAATTTTATGTAGCTAGGCATCCGAGCTAGAGCATCGGCAAAAGGGATGTTGATTTGCAATTTCTTGAAGACGCCCAAGAATTTCTCAAATTGCTTATCCAACTTGTGCTTTTTCGGTTTATGAAATGGGATTGGAGGCACATAAGCTTTCACTTGAGGAGTTGCCTTAGTAGATGGAGTATCCAAATCTTTTCTTGACTAGCATCTTGTTGTGCATTAGCTTGGTCTCTTTGTTCATCATCAATAGAGGGTGTCTTGTCATGAGTGGCAACATTTCTTTTGACTTCTATCTCGTGCAACCGAACCCCACTTCTTGTAGTAATTGCTTTGAGCTGCTCTCTTGGGTTAGTTTCAAAGGTTGCTCGGTAATTGCCCTTGTTGTCTTTCCGATAGAAGTTTTGCCATCCGCCCATTTGATTCTCCAAGCCCTTCACGGATGCTCGATACTCAATAGATTCCTCGATTCGTTTTGAAATTTTAACTCATTGTGCCAACCGAGCCAAAGCTTCTTCCCAACCCCATTGTGTTGAAAATTCGATTGTTGTCTCGGAGCACCTTGTTGGTGTTGGTTGTTGCTCCATGAAAAATCGGATGATTTTTCCAAATTTGGATTATACGTGTTGGAGTAGATATTACCTTCTTCGATCGGGATGATTACGAGCATAACAAGCTTGCTCGGTGGATGTTGAAGAACTAGTCAATGTTGGCAATTTCGTGTTGAATGATTTGCTCCACAACCATCGCATTCAAGAGTAGGCGCCTCAATAGCATGAGTCATCTGATTATAAAGAAATAAAGCTAGAAATAACAAGGATCTAACTAATTAAATCTATCCCCAACAATAAAAACTTGTTCGCTAAAAATGTACCGCAAGTGCACGGTCGTCAAGTAATAAAGTGATGAGAAAGTGTCGAACCCACTATTAACTTTGCTAACATAAATGTTATTTTTTGTTTGTTTAAAAAATTAGCTAATAAGGAAAGTATTAAAAGAGAAATTTGTAGGAAATAAAATCAATTAGAAGAAAATACTAGAATTCGACTTCACCAACTATTCCACTTTAAAGAAAAATCCATGCTCCTAAAATATCTAGCAATCTCTCCCGAGTAAAGATGTAAAATGCATTAAAATTTAAGAGCATTCAAAATTAATTGTGTAAAACAACCATAAAACCAAACATAAGGAATCAATAACAAGAACAATACACTTTAAAGCTTCATAAGTGGATTCATCTCATTCCTAGTAAATAAAACTAGCCCATAATATTCACAAGGACAAAATGTAAAATAGATACAAAATACATCAACGGGTTTGATAAAGTCAAGAGAAATGCAAGAACCTTTCATGAAAATCCAACTTCTTCTTCTTCTTCTTCTTTCTTGGAGAGCTTTCTAATGTAGAGATATGAGAGAAAAAATGGAGAATGTCTCAAAAATGCCGAAAAAAGCGGCTCTTGTAACCCTAGGGGCAAAGTTACCAAAAGCCCTAAAAAGTTGAACAAAAAAATTGTCAAAGTTGAACCATGCGATCGCATGAAAGATAATCCATCGATCGTCGCATGGGCCAAATTCCCAAATGCCGAGTTTTTGATTTAATATATGAGATGTTGACTTTAGTTTTTGTCTTTCAGAAGGTCCTCCATTTTGGTCCTCCATCTGACATTTTCCCCAAGATTCTTGATTTGCGATTTAGTCCTTTTTGCTCATTTTTTCTTTGATCTGGATTTTTACCTAAATGAACAAAAGAACAAAAATAACTTTATTCACATTTTTTATAGATTTTAATAAAGTCAAGAATTTAACTCTTACAAACATTTTTCAAGTTTTATGGATTTCATTAACTTTTATTGATTTTTATAGATTTTAATAGACTCTTAAAACTTTTATGGAAATTTTGAAAAAATTCCTAGACTTTCATGAGACTTTTTACTTTTATGGACTTTTTAATTCAAAATTTTGAATATAAAATTTTAATATCCCAAAATTAAAAAAATGTCGCAGGAGAAAAGTGTAGTAATAATTTATTTAATTGTATTAATATTATTAATTTCATAAAAAAAATGTTCTATTTAATTGTTGCAAGTAACTACGTCAAAAGTTAATGATATAGATTATTAACTTATTCTATTTTTTCTTTTGGGTAAAACTATGAACTTTCAAATGGCTTGCGGATAAATTCAAAAAATAATAGCATGCATTTCTTTTTAAAAATATTTTCCAACAAAAAAAGTTTATCCAGTTTATAATCTTCATTTTTATATTTAATAATCTATATGTAGCATATCATTATTAATCACGACAATTACATAATAAATAACCAAACTATCAATTTACGAAGAAAAAAATGCAACCATTATATAGAAAAAACAAGAATGAAAATGAAAAAAAAATACATTAATAAAAAACTAATTTTTAACTCGATGAAATTCATTAATAAACTATAATCAACAATTATATAAGAATTTAATTATAAATTTATCTTGTTTTTAATGAAAAATGAAAAAAACGATGAAAAAAAAAGAGAAAAAAATAATTATGGGAATATTGAAGAAAAAATCACATTGTCTCTAAAAAATTCATAGAAGGAAAAAGACGAAAATGAAAAAATTGTTAGGAGAATATTGAAAAGAAAAAAAAATCAAATGATAAGAGATAAAAATATTTGTAATTAATCATGGTTATAGGATTTGTAGAAGGAAAAAGAAAGAAGAGAAAAAAAAATAATCAGGAGAATATATTGAAGAGAGAAAAAAATCACATTGAAGAAAGTGAAAAATATAATCTTGACTATACAATTTGTAGAAGGAAAAAAAAAAGAGAAATGTTCCATACAGAAAAAAAATAAGGGACTGAATTTTTTTTCCCCCAAAGTCTTTCAAAATCTTAGGGGTGAATGAGGAGAAAATTGTGATATTGTTTATTTATACATTGTGCTTTAAAGTTTGTACATATAAAATGATCCATAAAGTCATTAAAAGTTATCGACATTTTGAATACCCCTTAATTTCGTAGGATTTTAAAATGTCTTAATTGAATATCGCGTGATTTTATAAGACTTTTTAAAAGTCTTTACAAATCTATATTGAATACCCAAGACTTTTATGGAATTTAAAAAGTCTAAATTGAATACACCTAGACTTTTAAACTCCATAAAAGTCTTTAAAAATCCTATTAATTCTTAATTGAATACACACTCCTAAAGTGCACTTATTTTGACAACTAAAAGTGCACTTATTTTGGCACTAAAATCAAGGATTTGAGATACCAAAGTTTGAAGATGTAAAAAGATTAAGGATCTAAAATGCAATTTCTAGAAGACTTAATTGAAATGTAATTGAAAATATAGGAACTAAAGTGAATATTATATAAAGTACAAGAACTACCATGTAATAAATAACGGTTTATTGTATGCCACGTCATCATACCACGTCCCCATTTCAAGTTGGAAAGTTAATGGAATGACCGTTTGAGAAATGATTATATACTTTAGTGACCAGCGCTGTAACTTTTGAACTTCAGTGACCGTTTTGAAATTTTAAGGTAACTTCAGTGACCATTAGTGAAATTAACCAATAAATGTTTAGTCTATCATATTTTGATTAAGAAAATACAAGATAAAAAATGTATACATAACCCAGATAATTTATAACAAAAGTTAATACAACCCTTAATCTTGAATTTCTTCAATCATCCTGGACGGCACCGTCTTCTTTTTCAAAATCATCCAAAGTTCTAATAATTTTTGTAATTTTTTCTTTCAAGAATTTGATGTGTTTGATGTGGAGTTCCTCCAAAGATTTGTGTTGCGTTATGATATGAAACTATTCTTCTTTCTTCCATAATAATGTGTATTTATTGGGCCAACAATTACCCTAAATTCGTGCTTCAATTTGTGTAAAAAAGAGTCAAAAAGAAGTCCAAACACATAAGAAAAGAAAATAATATGTTGGGCCAAAAAGCTTAAAAAGTCCATGCGAAGGAGAAATTGGACATCTGCTTATAATTTCAATGGCCCGCGATCGCAATGGATCACATGGGCCAAATTCATCATCATTTTGCATCTTAGTCCTCATTTATTTTCACAGTAAGCCCCTAAACTTTACATCAATATCAATTGAACACTCCAAAATAAACTTTTATTTCAATTATGCCCTCATATATTTGTATTCTAGGTCCTTAAACTTTTAGATATTTGCAAGTTGATCCCCAACTTATACTTTTCTTTCAATTTAATCCTTTTCCCCAGTTTTGCTTCAAACACCACCATACTCGGGTTTTGACCTATAATAACAAAATAAACACATAATTAAATAAAATTACACTCAAATGCACTCACAATGGTCCACTTTAACAGTCTAAATAAGTGTAAAATCATACTTATCAGTTGGTGGCAGGGATTGGGAGTGATAGTCGACGGGTTGTGGGGAGGGGGCAGCTGCCGCTTGCAATTTGGTTGAGGTGGTGGCTGGCAGGTGGGGGTGGATGGGGGAGCTTGTGGGGAAGATGAAATGATTTTTTTTTTTTTTTGGAAAATAATGTTTAAAGTTCGGGACACCATATGCAATTTTTCCTTGTTTCAATTAAAATTGTTAAAGGACATATTAATCTTGTTAATCAAAATTTTGAATTATTAACAATCTACTGTACGAAACCACTAAAAAGACCATTTGCATAGTAAATTAGCAAGTTCAGGAGTCATGCAACAAAATTGAAGGTTAGAGACCAGTTGCGCGGGAATCCTAGATTAAAGTACAACAATTTCAACCACAACAGTTAAAGTACTGTAGCCTGCTGTCAAAAATTTCATTCATTGCATTCTTACACTCGCACGAATTCTCTATGATCCATGTTTTCTAAAAGAGAAAAACTTTACCCATGAAAGAGTTTTGTCACTCGTTACAAAAACCCGCGTAAGTAAGTCTGAATCTGCGCTTTCACCTATGCTCAAAGTTCAAACTCCACGCCTAGCCACGCATCACGCATCGCCATCGCCTTGCCTTTTATCTTGCTCTCGCTTAAAACTCGCCTAGGCCCGAAAAGCTTGAAGCTCGGCCTCCACGCCTAGCCACGCTTTACGCTTTTTAGAACTTTGATTTTGTATATAAGGCCAAATTACTTTACTTGGCATTAACCTGAAACAAATGTGTCTAGATGATGCTTAAATCAGCAAATATACAAAGAGAATGTAATTGAGCAAAGTAACTAAATTGTATTTTGAGCAAAGTGCATTAGGGGCTTAATGCATTGCGTGGTTAGGGTAGTGCATTGGGAGCTTAGAGCTTTAGGAGAGTAGGGTAGTGGCATGTGTGAGCATAGAGCATTGGAGGCGTAATGCATTGTGATGGTAGTATGAATTAGGAGTTAGTATAATGCAACGCTATATAATTAGAGAGTCCAAATTTTTTGGATGAAGGACTACTATTTAAAAAAAATTACACTTCAAGTGTGAACTATTGAGAAAAATAAAATAAAATTTGCACTTAAAAAATTGAACTTTTATCAAATTTTCAACCACACATTTCAATATTTTTTTTATCAAAATCTGCTAAAAAATCAATTTTTAGCAAAACCAACCGAGCACTAAGAAATCAACTGCCCAAATACTCCTATCTACTTTTCAAGTGGCCAAGAGACTTGGGAGCCGCCAAACCTCGAGCTCATTCCTGCCAGTCACATATGAGGATAATCATGCCCTAACTACTATCAACATTGGAGGAAGTGAAATATGTGATATTCAGTATTGATGGGAACAAATGTTGCTAAGGTTCATTTAGATCCAACAAGACAACGTAAACGTGAACAAAAGATTGGTTTAGACAAGTGAAACGAAGCAAGTTAAGAAAATCTATGTAAGAAAATATCTACAAAGTGCATTTGTGTGCAATTTACACTGCAATTGGAACAAACCAATTAATGTAGCTTTAATAGAATGCAATAAGACAGAAAATTGCCTAGATCCCTTCTTTATTGTAAGGAGTACCTGTAATTACATAATAATTATTCCTGTAATCACGTATAATACACTCAAAAATTGCACCCGTACTGATTTTATTCAATAATACCATCGTATCATTTAAGGGGCAATGGAAGAAATAACCCAAAAGCACAGTTTCCCAGTAACTTACGCGGACAAGACACCTAGTATATAGTTGTATATATACAGATAAATTGAACAAATACAGTAGAAGGAATGGAAGGACTTCAAGTAGGATAGCGAAAAGAGAGTCTACTAGGTGAATCAATTCTTATGATGTGTTCATCCTCGGCACCGGACTCATCGCTTGAGTCATCTCTTGCGTGACTCTCCTGTAGATGCAAGTCTTGAACAGTGTTTTCTTGTTTGCTTTCCTGCACATCAAGTGTCTTCCGAAAGGTAGCCGACCCTTCTGATCTGACAGAAACAGGATGACGACTTGTATCATTTGATGGAACTCTTGGGTAAGAAAGACTATGAGATGGATTTACTCCATTAGTTCTTGGAAAGCTAGGGCGTCGTCGTCTCCTGTTGTCTATCTGATGAATTTAACAACACGTTTATCAATTCAAAGTCAGTGTTTCAGATTTTAAAAAATAGGCTAAATTTCATTTCAAAAACCACAAAGAAAAGAGGAGGAATTAGTTTCCATTGACAAAAATGACCAATATTATCTCAGGGGTTCCTTTCTAATTTCGGTCCACGTGTATAGAAAAATATACTGGATCAAGATGTATCACCACTCAATTCCTCTTCCGTTTTCCATATACATTTATAAAATATTAGGATGTGGCAGCATTGCAAACTGAACAAGCATGAACTTCTACTTCTAACAGTCCTTACAATTGTCATGGTGGGCATGGAATAGAGAGATGGCAAGAAAGAGAAGAGACTGAGCCTGAAGAGGATTCAAGTCCTTTCCATGCAAATGCACTTCGAGAACCTGGACTTCGTTGTGGGTTCGAAGAGAGAATGATTTTGGCTATTGACTTAAGTGGAGGAACCAAAATAGTTCAATTTCTCCTCGATAGGGAGGCAATTTCAAAATTTTATTTCGGATGGAAAGCCAATCATGAAGAAAAAGTTAAAAAGGAGCTGCACTTCAATGGTGGAAGAAATTTGAGGAGCAGTGGACTCAACATGGCACACCAAAATTTGGACATGGGAGCACAGGAAGCCAAACATTCATAAGCAACTTTTGTGTGCAGATTATAAGGATTTCATTTAAAGAGGCAGATGAATATGTTCGTGTAAGAGAGACACTAAATTGAATTGGTTTGAATGACAGTAATGAGCAGATGACACGTCTTCGTCTTATCGGTCTTGACCATTTAATTAGAGATAAGATTGGAGTTTGATTTTTCAATCTAGAAGATGCTTGACAATATGTGTGGATGGTAGAAAAGAGGGTATGTGGTATGGTGCAAGGCGATCAGCAAATCTAAAAGGTACGGTGCAGTTCAAGACATTCTTAGCGAACAGACTAGTCAAAATAATAGCTGGGGAACACTACATCACATTCTTGGGAATACAATCTCCATCACAAGGAATTTTAGGAAATATTTTGTCTATGTGGACTTCCACCTATTTTAGTTCGAGATGTGAAGTTCCTGGGACACTTTTGGCAATGACTTAGCAGGTTTAGCGGACAACTCAAATATTCTAGCACCTATTGCCTAGAAACAGGGGACGGACAAACAGAAGTTTCAAATAGGTGAACTTCTTTGGGTTAAATAATTCTTAAAGATCTTATGGTCATTTTTCAGGAACGTATGGTACTACACTGACAACAAGGCAACCATTGGTATAGCATACACCCAGTACATCATGACCGAACTAAGCATGTGGAGTTGGATAGACACTCTATACAAGAAAAGCTCGATAGTTGTCAAGTGACAATAGCACATGTATCATCAGCTAACCAACTAGCTGATATTCTCACTAAAAGCCCACCAAGTCTGAATCTTAAGAAGATTACAAGCAAGTTGGGAATGCATGACATCTATGCCCCAGCTTGAGGGAAGTGTTGGAATAAACTATTTCTGGATAGTTTAGGCTGTATATATTTTCCTTTATTATGATTGTACAACTGTATATAATTAGGTAGCAAAATCAAGGATATAATTAGGAGCAAATCAGAGATATAATTAGGATATTTCCTTTTTTTAATTATTAAGTCAACTAATTGTATTTTATATATAGCATTGTACAAAGTTTGATTTTCAATCAATGAGAAGAATTGTTTTCTTCCACACCTTCAGCAGTCTTTTTCTTTTACCCTACGTCACTCAATTAAGGGTATTTTGGCCTTCTTCAGTTAATAGTTTGTCACAGGAATTTTATTCTCTTATAAATCATGTACTGAATTAATCAGTAGCCCTCATTATGTATCTGAGTTTTTGAATACAGAGAAATTCTTAGGGGACAAAAACCCTAGAATCTTGGTATATGATACACACTCTCATTTGGTATATACCATGTTTGTTTATTGAGAACATTCCTATTTTACCTTATTTTTCCCTTCACCTGCAAGTTTCCTTCTTCAAATTGATAGACCAGAGATAATTACAAAATAAAGACAAAGAAGCAAAATGCAGTAGTAATTAACTACAAATAGGTGCTAAAGTTGTGTTTCTGTCTTTCACATATTCATGAAAGTATTTAAAACCAAAAACGTGAAGAGATGAAGTTACCATGCTTCCAAAGATGCTTAGCTGCATAGCCCGCTGTGACAAATTGTTTCCTTCTTGATCAGTCTCTTCCAGAGCATGGACTTGTTGGCTAGACTTGTTAAAAAGTTCAGGCCAACTCATTAGACCACAATGCTCTCTAGCTAGAGGTCCAGATGGGTGATCAGCAGAATGTGATATCAGTGAAGATGACCTTTTCTGAAGGTTTCTGCTGGACTCAAATCCAGAAACATCGAACACTATCACTCTTGCCCTTGTCTCAACCTGATACCGAGACAGTTGACGAGAGAAACTAGATTCTCCGGCACCTATATTTTGGATCCAAAATGGAATGAATGAGAAATGACAAGAAATGTGGTCATATTCAAAGACTTAGTTCATGTGATTCTTTAAATTGGATAAACTACTAATTAGAAATGGTCAAATCAATACAGACGTATCTCTTTTAACATGACATTACATAAATCTCAAGGCTAGTACTTCAAAAACATTTTACAGCATATTTATTACAAGTATACTAGTGTCAAGGTAGCAAATCATATTTTTACATGAAAAGTTGAATGTTAGTATCTAATTTGTCACGAGACATTATGTGCTGCGTTTCTCCCAGGAAAGTTCTCAAGGATATAAATAGTCATAAAGTGCTTGCTCAAAGATGAAACAAAAAATGCTGCATGTCGAGAAATTAAATACAATGACAGACTCACATAAGACATTACTATGTTCAATTTCAACAGGCTCGTTTTACACACAATTTTGTTTGTCCAACTAGAAAATTCAGAAAAAGGCAATTTTGATGCATAGTACTCTTTAAGTACAGCAATTAGAGAGCTGCTCTCACAAAGAAAATGTGAGTACTTATGTGAAAAATAATGGGAAAATAAACACATGAAGGATACTGTACATTGAAAAAGGTCACAGAACTTGCACAAGAGAAGCAGGAACATGTTAAAAACTCCACAGAGATGCCAGAAAGTGGAATTTTGCATCAAAGAGAGTGTAAAATATTGCTTCATCCTGCATAATAATCTGGAATTAATGACATTCTGTTAAGACAATAACATATAAACTAGATGCACTTTAGATTTAAAAAAATTCGACGTAGAAAACCGAGTCTATGGAAGTATTTCCACAAGTTACAGGCTGATCTATACATTAGACATTAGAGAAAAGGCACCTACCCTGATATTCCCCCTACGCCAATTAAACAAAGGAATGAAGCAAAATTTATGGGCAAGAAAGAAGCGTCTTTTAACATGTGCTTCAGGGAGTGGAATGTAAATTTATGGAGATTGTCTTCTATTTTGCAAACAAATGCAGTGCCTTTATTTTCCTTGTCTTCTATAATTCAGCAAAAATTCGTAATTTTATTTCTCATGGCCATCATTAGGGAAGAAAGTTAGAATTATAGTTATATTTAGTTTCCTTATTCACTTATTTAGTTTTCTTATTCACTTGAAGTAGTATGGTAATAGTTGTATAGTTTCCTTCCCTAGATAGGATTCAACTTGTATATATACTCATTGAAGCTTAATGAATAATAAGCTCAAATTTTCAATTTGGTATAAGAGAAACGGAAATTTCCGTACCTTTTTCTTTACTGTATATGGCCTAAAATTCTGGAGATGCATATTGCTGGTCGAAAAAAAAAAAGGTTATATCAGAAGACGAAAAATTGCACCAACGGAGAATGATTCGAGCTATGATGAATGGGCAGCTGAAGTTGCTTTAGTTAAGTTTTAACTCATAAATTCCATGACTGACAATCTGATGTCATATTTTGTTCAATGTGGAATAGCTAAGAAAGTTTGGGATGCAGTAAAAAAGAGCTATTTTGATGTTTTTTACTCTTCACAGGTTAATGAACTGATGAAGAAGTCGTTCTAATTGCGTCGGGTCGTCTGCCTCTTGCTGAATACTACAACGAACTGAACTCCATCTTTATGGAACTCGATTATCGGAGGCCTAATAATATGACATGTACAACTGATATTAAGAAACAGAGAAAGCGCATTGCGGAGGATAGGATCTATGTTTTTCTTGCAGGTCTCGATCACACGCTGGACCATGTTAGTGGTCGTGTCTTGGCTACCCCTCCTCTCCCAATCTGGAAGAGGTCTATTCACTAGTCTGTCTTGAAGTACAGAGGCAAGTTACTATGGGAACAGAAGTTCACTTTGAGGCTTCAACTTTGGCTGTTCACAAAAATTACCCTTGGCTAACTACTGGATCATGCATTCACTACCGCAGTTCTAGACACATAGTCGATGTTTGCTGAAAATTACATAGATATTCAGAGTGGTTCAAACTTAAGCAAACTGAAAAGAAAAAGAAATCTGCTCAGATTGCCTCCACTGACACCTCCCTATCTTCTGCTTCTCATGTTTCTCTAGTATCCCCTTATGGAGGTAATTCGGTTCAGTTTTTACCTCTGCTATCGCTAACACTTGGGTTATTGATTCAAGGGCATTAATCATATGATTAGTAATTCTTCTCTACTTGATTCACTCATATCTTCACCTGTTAAATCCATCCAGGTTGCTAACAGGACTCCTATGCCAATTTTAGGGGTCGGGAATGTTTCACTTTCTCATATTCTCTCTATGACATCTGTTCTATTTGCACCTACTCTCTCTAATAATCTTCTCTCTATTAACAAAATGACCAAACATCTTAATTGTTCAATAACCTTTTATTCTACTCATTGTGTGTTTCAGGACAATCTAACGAAGATGACAATTGGCATTGATAGAGAAAGTGGAGGTCTATACTACTTGGAGGAGGGAAGGGGATGGCAACAAGAATCTAGCAGTGACTTTCAAATAACAGGAGACACTTTAGCTAGAGAGAAAATTATGTTATGGCACTGTCGTTTAGATCATCCGTCATTTACTTACTTAGAACGTTTATTTCCTGAGTTGTTTCTACACACTTCTATTTCTAGTTTACGATGTGAAAAATGCATTGGTGCTAAGAATCATCGCGTACCTTTTAAAATTAGTTCCAATAAAAATTCATTCCCTTTTGCCTGTGTTTATACTAATGTTTGGGGCCCATTTTCTACTCTGTCGGCGTCACGTCATAAATACTTTGACTTTTATTGATGACTGTGCTAGGGTGAGTTAGGTATATTTGTTGAAATCTAAGAGTGATGTTATAAATGTTATCCCTCAATTTGCAAAAATGATTGCTACACAATTCAATACACAGTTCAGGTTCGGGTGTTCCAATCATACAACGGTTGTGAATTTATAAATCAATCTCTAAATTATTTTTTTACAAAACATGGCATACTCCACCAGACAACATGTGCATACACACCCGAACAGAACGGTATAGCGGAGCGTAAAAACCGACATATCCTAGAGGTGGCCTGGGCCTTATGCTTTAATATGCAAGTTTCTAAGAAGTTTTGGGCTGAAGCTGTCATGATTGCTATCTTTCTTATAAATTAAATGTCTGTTCGTATAATTGACTATCAAACCCCTTAAGTTGAATACCTCGCCCAATTGGTACTAGTATTCAACTTAAATGCCTCATAAAGAGAGGTCTTAGATTCGAATCACTGGAGACGCAAAAGAAATTCGTGAGGGGTTAAGATAAGTTTAGGCATTCCCAAAGTAGACAGTATGGATGAGTATCGGCTGAAGTTAAGATTTGGACTAGAAGAATCCTAGTCGTTACAATCTATCCCATCTGCCATAAATATTTGTCCTAAAGTGTTTGGATGTGTGTGTTATGTTCATATACACTCTCACATTAAGGATAAGCTTGACCATCGTGCTCTTAAATGTGTCTTTCTTGGATATTCTAACTCACATAAAGGTTATAAGTGTTTTCATCTTCCTACAGAGAAATTTTATGTCTATGGATGTTCAGTTTTGAGAACAAGTCTTTTTATTCTGGGGATGTTTTGTAGGTTGATCTTTAGGGGAAGATTAGTAGTAAGGAAGAGAAACGTGTGTGGTTGGAAGAGAAAAAGTTGTAGATTTCGGGTAAAGGAGAGTCCACAAATGAATTCTTTGTTGTTCCAAACTCTAGAACTAAAGATAGCAGTGAAAGATCACTTACACTGTTCGAACAAGGTTATACAAGGAGAAAAGAGGGTGCTAAAGTCGCCCTTCACTAGACTCCGATGATACTCCCTCTCCAGACTCCGATCTTCCTCTTGATGATACTACCGTGCCATCGGATGACTCTTCCATAGTCAATCAAGAGGTACATGTTTCCCCTCTTATAATTTCAATTCCAAATTTTGATCCGCTAGTTGATAATCATGGTAGGAGATACCCTCTTCGTAATTGTAAAGAACCCAATAGGTTAGGACACTCCAAATCTTCTTCTAATGTTGTTTATCCCATATCTGATCTTATTTTTTATCACTGCTTGTCTAAGAGTCACCTATGATTTATCATTCAGTTATCGTCTGTATCTATTCCTAGTCATTTTCAGGAAGTCCTTGATGATCCAAAATAGAAATTTGCTATAGTAGAAGAGATCGGACTCTTCAAAAGAACTCTACTTGAGAGATGGTCAAGCTACCTCAAGAGAAGAAGACAGTAAGATGTAAGTGGGTATTTTCAATAAAATACAAGTCAGATGGGACAGTAAATAGATATAAGACTAGACTGGTTGCGAAAGGTTATACACAGATTTATGGAATCGATTATCAAGATACCTTTGCTCCACTGGCAAAAATGAACATTATTAGGGTCATACTATCCCTAGCAGCTAATCAGGACTGGCCATTAAGGCAGTTTGATGTCAAGAATGCCTTCCTCCACGGCAATCTAATAGAATAAGTGTACATGGACCCACCTCCGGAATTTACACCTCCAGGAGATAATGTGTCTAAGCTGAAAAAGACCTTGTATGATTTGAAGCAGTCACCAAAACCTTGGTTTGGTAGGCTGAGCTACTCAATGAAGGAATGTGGTTTCAAGCAGAGTTTGGCAGATCACACTATTTTATAAAAGATATGGTGATGATATCATGCTGCTTATCGTATATGTCGATAACATGATTGCTACAAGCACTAACTCTAGTAAAATAGATAAACTTCAGAGCTATCTAGCCAATGAATTTGAAATGAAGGATTTGGGATACTTCTTGGGCATTGAAGTGTCTCGGTCCAAGCACGGATTACTTCTTTCCCAACGAAAATATATACTAGATCTCTTGGCAAAAATCGATAACTCGGCCTGTGAGCCTGTAGATACGCCTATTGAAGTGAACCATGGGTTATCTATCTACCCAGATCAAATTCCTACAAACAAAGAGAGATATCAAAAACTAATAGAAAGTTGATCTATTTGACTCACACGAGACCTGACTTGTCGTATGCAGTAAGTGTTGTGAGCCAATTCATGCATAATCTGAATAACCGGCACATGAATGCGATAAATCGTATCTTAGCATATTTAAAATCCTCTCCAGGCAAAGGTATCATGTTCTCTAAACATGGACATTTAGATGTTGTAGGTTACACTGATTCTGATTTTGCTGGATCGAGATTAGATAGAAAGTTTACATCAAGGTATGTATCATTTGTTTGAGGAAATTTGGTAACTTGGAGGAGTAAAAAACAGAATATAGTATCATTATCTAGTGTCGAAGCTGAATCCCAAGCTCTTCATCATGCTACTACCGAGCTTACATGGCTGAAAATTCTTCTTAGTAACTGTTGTACGGATGGTGTTATTCTGTGATAACACATCACGTATTAAGATTACAAATAATCCGGTACAACATGACCGAACAAACATGTTGAACTTGACAGAAATTACATCAAAGATAATCTCAATTCTAGAAATATAGAAGTACCATAAATTAAAAGTGCAAACCAACTAGCTGATATAATGACCCATGCTGTTGCTAGTGGGCCTTTTTATACATCACTTTCCAAGTTGGGCATGGATGATATCTATGCACCAACTTGAGGGGGAGAGTTAGAATTATAGTTATATTTAGTTTCCTTTTTCACTTGAAGTAGTATGGTAATAGTTGTATAGTTTCCTTCCCTAGATAGGATTCAACTTGTATAAATACTCATTGAAGCTTAATGAATAATAAGCTCAAATTATCAATTAAGAATGTTGGAGTTGCCCTGTGGTTTGTAAATGATTCATATGTATTTTCTAAATCAGGTCTACAGGGATTGTATACAGCTTTGTACAAAAACATAAAAAGAAAAAAAAAAAAAAAAAAAATAGAAAAGGAAATAACCTATTTCTAGCCTTCTAAGAAATTACATATAATAGCTTCGTCAACAATACAGGCTCTAAATTACAAAATATTGTTGTAAAACATATATCCACCAAGTTGTCAAATTAAAAAGTACCTGATGTTTCTGATTGCCGAATTCTTTGATCTGCATGTGGCAATATTGTTGCTGGATAGGTAAGCAGTTCTTCTTGGGTACCTTGCAATTTTATGAATCCTTCCAATAGAAAACCAATGGAATGATGAGGTAATTCAAAACTTTCTCCTCTTATGTATATATTCATTGTTGACCTTTCGGTGACTAGCACTCTCAAATCTTGCATTGACATTTTCTCGAACAACTGAGGAAGCAAGAACTTGGCTAGAACGATAACACTTTCCTGCAGACAAGGGGGCCAATCAGTAACCGAGAAAGGCAAACTTTCAAGATACTTGAACAACTACTTGCATGTGATATGCTTTATCATTAAAAAGCACTTAGAAAGATACTGGCATCTGTCATTGTTAAAACAAGAAATGTCTCTTCCACTCATAATCTTAGGGATGCATAACTACCTACTACATATTGTTGCATTATAGGGATGAAATACAATGTATTTAGCTCAGCTAAAATATTTGAATTCGACAAGAAAAAGAAGTGAGCAACGGGACTGCATAGGTTCTTGAATCTAGAAAATATCCCAGTATCATCATACCAGCCAAAAGAAATCTTCTACAGCTGGATCAGATCCAAGTGCAGCAAGTATCTTTTCAGTTTCAATGAAGAAGCAGAGTACCACAGAATCTGTGACAATATCGCAGATGTAAGGCTTTCGTGCAAGTACTTCATACAAGCCCAAAGTACTCCCATGTGTAAAAGTTGGGTGTAGCAAATGCTTATTATTCATATGCTTACTTTCCCACTGTCAAAAAAATATGAATCCGTGAGATGTTTGTAGTTAACAGCTGAAGCTATCAAATCTAACATACAACTATATGTTAGTGTGTCAATTACATAATTGCCACTTACCTTCACTACTCCATTGGAAATAAGCCAGATACCAGTTGGCCTGGATCCCTCCCTATAAAGTGTTGCACCAGATAATTTCATTATTTCTTTGGTGGATCCTACAAGTGTCTCACGCACTGTGGAAGGAAGGGCTCCGAGTAAAGGGTTGGCACTTATCAAATCACGTATCTTCGGAATTTTCACCAGGGGGGGGTTTCTTAAAAGCTTTTTCAAGTCGGTCTACATTAAAGTTGAAAATCTATTTCAGTATGAATATGAAATGACAGCATCAACATTGAAGAACATTAAAGTGACTAACGTATTTACCTGGACAGCATCATGAAGGTGGTTCATCTCTTTTTCTTCCAATAAACCAATCTTCTCAAGATTATGAACATATTCAACCAAATGATTCAGCACAGAGTATGTTACTTGTCTAGTTTTCACAACACGCAGTACCTGCAAGTATTCAGCAAGTCAAAATAATGGATCAAAGATATACCTATCATCTTCATGTGGAGGGAGACAACAGTAATATTGTCTCAAAATGTATCTGATTTTAATTTTAAAGACGACTAAGAATCTTATTGAGAGGGAAAATCATTATCCACTAAAATAAATGATGACTAAGAATCTTCTTGAGAGGAAAAAGATATCATTATCCACTTTAATTTTGTTAAGTACTCAGGGATTTGGTTTCAGACATTTACAGTCATACCTGAGGAAATGTAACACGAACATCTTCCAGAAAATTTCTTGCTTCCTCACCTTCTTGCTCACTTTCTCTAATTACAATGGATGAAATCTCGCTGTCTCCTGAAGTGAAGAGTGCATGTAAAAGATATTTAAAACAAGAAAAATGGTTACATAATCAAACAAAGAATTCAGAGGTGAAACATACTTATTTCATTTTTTCAGTGAAAATGAAGAAAACAGGTTAACATTCTTAAGTTGCATTGGAAGTAGGACAACCAAGATTAAGCATGCCAGCTTCATGGTCATTTTGAAAAGAGCAAAACAAATTGCCTATCAAATGTGAAAACGAGCACAGCACAAAAGAAAGAGCAAGACGTAGAGGAAGATTCATGTCAAATTCTAGTTGTTGGATAGGGCTTCTCAAGTTAAACATTGTGGAGAAGGGACAGAAAAAGAAATTTGCTCCACAGCTTAATGTATAAATAATTTTCCTCTATGTATAACCAACAAAAGTGACTTGTTATGAAGCTCTTAAATCAGTTTACCTGGAGTTTTATTTCATGTAACTTAAAGGAACCGAAAGCGACCAAAACATGCTTGCTTTATAAGGAAAGCTATACAAAAGACCTGCTATGTCCTGTGAGTATTAAATGCTTCCGCCTTTTGGTAATCGCGATTATATATATGTAGATTCTCATCAAACATTTGAAGTTACATTGATTTGATGAAAGAGAAAGATATGTCACTCCATAAGAACTCTAAATTTTTCTTCTGTTTTGCCAGTTTCTCTCCAACTTGTCACAAAGATCACACTAGTAAAGTTAATATTTATCTACAGAAAAATCATTTTATGCTAAGGGAGGAAGAGAAGAGGGCTAATGGCCATTCATAAACTCTTTCTTCTTCGGCTTTCTTGGTTCATTTCATGCAGTATTGAAGACTGTCTTCAGCCTGGTTGCTCAACCGTAATCGCATCCAAGGTAATATTAGTTTTACCAGGTTCAAGGAGTACATACACATGTTTTAATTCAATTCTACAATTTCAAAGTATAGAATGTAAAAAGGGATGATTGCAGACCACCTGTTCTGTGTGGAGTGGATATGTGAGATTTTTCAAAAATAGAGCTAAAACAACATATACATAAAAATAAGAACATCATACAAGTACAAAAAGTGATATTTGCTTTTGAACCATAACTGAGAGTGGGCAAAGATTTCAAATTCTCTATGGGCGTTGAACCCCACAATAGTGTGAAAAGAGACATAAGATTGGAATGTATTATCAATGGAACAATCTAGCTAAGGCAGCAGCTTTTGATGTCCACCCCACCAGTGAAGCGAGCTTTAAACTTTATCAGGTGATGAAAACTCAAATAAGCCCTTTCATATCACCACCCTCATTTCAATAGACACCCAAAATTCATGTTAAACCAGTCCATATGCTTCTCTGCAATGAACAAAATCTGTAAATCAAAGCAAAATACCAAATTCATGAACTCCACACACTAGAATAATCTTGCTTAACTCAACAAATGATTGAATTAGAGTAGCTTGGCCCTGCAAACTATACCTAATGTCTGCAGTGATATTTCACATCATATGCAGACCTATATACTGTACTCCCTGCATCTGTCCTGCCATAACCCTATGACCCTTGTTCTCTTTATGCTGATATAGCTCTGCCCCTGCTAATATTTCGTTTCGGTTTTTGTCTTCTACCATTGAAAACAATAAATTGTATATAGTTGTGAAGCATGGGCTCTCCTTTAAGAGTGGAGTGTCGGTGTCCCACACGTATCGCAAACCGACACTCCACAGGGGGGACACATTTCCAAAACGCATTTGGTGTTTCCAATTTTTTATTTTTTATTTTTAAATTTTGGGACACGCATCAGGCATGTGTTCGACACGCCATGTTACACGTCTTATACTTTTTATATTCTTATAATTTCTGATGCACGAGGGACATGTCCTCAACACGTCAATGACACGACAAGCTCCATTTTGTAAATTTTGGAATATAAAATTTGGAAAACTTCCAGTTACTTAAAAAAGTCATAAATAACAAAAATTCTATGAACATCGTGTCAAATGTGTTTTGTATCTACTTTATGCATTTTTTCTTTCGTTGGCAGCAATCACCGACTGTATGGAAAATTTCACAACTACTCACACAAAAAAGAATACATACGTCTGTCTTCATCAAAGGTTAACAATCTTCACAAATCTCTTCTATTCAACTCTGTGTTCTCCTCTATTTTGCAAAATTCTTGAATTTGGATCGTAACCCTATGGTTGGATCCCACCGCAGATAAGTGGATATACTATTAATAAATACTACAACACAAGTTATTACATTACAAGAAATAGTCACTCCTCTAATTCAAAGAATTCAACCTGCAAAATTGAAAATCAAATCTAAACAGGGTGTGCATGAATAAGTATACACAGACTTTTACACTCCCTAAAAAAAAAAAGTAAACCTAAAGCAACGATACCTGGTGGGGATTGATAATTGTATGTGATTATCCAAGTAAATTCACCATCCTAGTATTACCATAAGCAATAAATCTATTACCAGGAAAAAATAGAAAGAGCAAGAAAGCTGATAGAAACCATCCCAAACAGAAAATGGCGGCCACTCTATCAAAGCTAGAAGTTAAATAAAACACTTCATGTGATCAATTAAATCATGTGACAGATTAAGATCAAACATGCCAAAACAAACTTTGTGGTTCCACTGAGTGACGCGTATAATTTCCAAATTTTAATTATATTTAAGTAAGAGAAGATGCCATACATAATTGACCTGTAACCTGCAGCTAAAACAGAAATTAAAAGTAAGGTAGGAACGAGGAACAGACAAGACACGTAACTTCCACATTTGAAACCAAAAGCATAATAAAATCGCACTACCAAGGATCACCATGAATTCTTACCAATAAAATCATGTAGTTGCTGTCGTGCGATTCTATGTGCACGGAGAAAGGCAGCACAAATATAGCATGCAGATTCTAGTCTCTCGACAGTGAAATATGTGACAAGCTTTTGTGGGACAATGCTCGATTGAAGAAATTTGTAATAATTTGGCATATTTACATTGGATTTTAAACCTTTCCAGTCGCACAAAGGCTCATGAGATACCAGGTCAATTGCCTCATCAACAGATTGCATTAGAAGATTGGCAGTAATTTGTGTGATCCTTCCCTCATCAAGCATGCCCCAGTAAGATGCCTGAACACCTATAATCAAAAAAAATTCTTGAGTTAGTGAATTAAATTCATGTTCATGCAGTTCATAACCAAATGGGCTAACAATATCTTTTTGTTTGACATGAATCCTTAAACAATTGTCCATGGTTTTTATTGAACTTGAAAATATAAATAAAATGAATATAATCTCTTAACAAGAATAAGATTTTAGACGAACTGACATTTACAAGCTAATAAAATACATACTATCTAGGTCGGAGCTATAAAGGGAAGTAATTGCTTAGCTTAATTGCAGTAATGGAACCAATTCAAGTTGATGAGAGATGCACGCAGCCATTGGTAGTTTTTATAGTGGTGTACTCCTCTACTTGGTACTACTTTTTTGGTCAAATGGATTTCAATGTTGGACTCGATTAATCTAGTTGTAATACTGTAAGAGAAACAAGACATGACTAGATATCCTTTTTTGGTGTCAAACAACAACATAAACAAAGAACTCAAGAGCAATCGAAATAAAATCCAATGTCTTATATTAATAAAAATGAAAAATGAACAACTCCCCTACAATGTTGCTGGAATCAGATTTTAAACACATTCACTCACCTAGAAGTTCAAGAGACAGTCAACAAAAATAAAGTCTACACAATTCTCCAAACAAACACAACAAACAAGAAATTAAAGAGACTTAAATAAGCAACATAAATGGACTGAAATGTTGTGCTGAATTCGTGACATGGTGCTGAATATTGAACCTATCAGTGTTGTGCTGAGGTGGCATTTTCGTCTGCATCATCCTCCCCGGGTAAGCAAAGATTCACCCTCGAATCTTGTGCCAGAGTGTCACCCGGTATCTTGGAACGGCCATTTAATGGGTAAGCTATGTTCTACCCATTTTCTTGTCACAGTAATGTATCCGCCACATGGCACAATTGTTTCACCAGTATTTGTCATCAGCCTGCCAACAATGAAATCAACACTCACTGAAAGAGGTTCGACGCTCTTCAAAGTCTTGACTGCATTGGCAATGACATCAAATGGAGCTGATCCAACTGCAACAAGAACTAGATGGCTGCCTTCAGATCACCGGGATATCACCACTTTCCAAAATGATCTCCAGCTCATTGTTTGCATTTCCCTGCAGAACAACTTTAAAATAGCCCACTAAAATCGGCAAGAGAGTGATGCATGTTGCTGATTGTTCCTCCCCATTTTCACCAAAATGTGAACCATCACTTCCTTCTATAATAAAAAAATTGGTTTTCAAAAGGGTTGTCTTCTCCACATTTGTCCATCCTCTTTTTATCCACCATATTTTGCACCAGAAAATAAACATAAATTGTAGTCCATTGCGTTTGCCAACAGGGAAGATATGTTGGGTGCCAATCTGATCATTAATGAACTCCGATGACATTAGCCAAGAACTCACAAATCGCTGAGGTCACAAATTTGTTGTCATGATCATCAGTCGAAATGTTGTTCGGCAACGCATTGAACTTCCCATCAGCGACACAAATTTCACCATAGCAGAATCATTTTTGTCCCTAAACTTAGAATGAGAGAAAAACTTTCCCAAGAGGGATGATAACTTCTTTGCCACAAGGATATAATCAATGGCTATGCGTGCTTGGCCAGCACCAGTACCAATTTTGCAGCAAGGATTCTTTTCATTGCAATTTCTTTATCACAAGAACTTGAAAGGAAATCAACCTTTGTTCTACCTCTGAGATTGATAGATCCAAGCAGTAAGGTACTCTATTTGTCATTTGAACAGGACAGTCAAGAACATGTACACTATATGATATAACTTTACTATATACCTCATCCGTACAACAGTGACGGTAGTCAGTTGCTCCTTCAGACGAGATATCGAAAACCTTTACTCGTTCTTTCTTATTTTTGTCTTGGATGAAGGCATCACTGACTTTGGTAAAAACCTGGAGACCTCCATTGCTTGCTAGAAGTCTTTGTTTCCTTACTTATGTTTTCTAGATTATACCCTAGCACCCAGATTGCTCCTAAGCCTTTGAGCCCACCACCATAATAGGAATAATCTAGAAAAAACAAAGGCCCAATTCCACCGACCATAGACTAGTATAAATATGAGCTCAATACATGTATTTTGTGAATGTGAATTGAGTGAGAGATTTAATGAGTGACAAGAGAGAATGCAAGAAAGATATAAGTGATGTGAAAGTGGTGTGAGTCTTGTGATGTGTTAATGCTTGAGTGATATAAAATATTAATAATATAATTATTGTGTGTGTAAATTAATTTGTACAAGTCTTTTTATAATTAAAGATAGTATATTTTGGGTTTAAACTATATAATTGTTTTTCGAGCTTCTAGAGGATGCGCATAATATGGGATTGTAAAACTTATATTGCATTAAGATTGCTTGGGATAACGAGTAAGTTTGCCAAGTCGTGATGTGTAACGTACACGTGGTAGGTGAAATTAAGAAGCTCAACAATTAGAGTTACACATGACTATGGTGCATGGAGTCGAATCTCCAAGGAAAAGACTTGTGGGAGGTAGTCAACGGCAGTGACGTGACACCGCCAAAGAACACTAGAGCCGTGAAGAAGTGGAAAATCAAAGCTGGCAAGACCATGTTTGTGATCAATACAACACCAAAGAGGAATTGTTGGAGCACATAAGAGACGCTAACACACCAAAGAAAGTATGGACACCTTTACAACACTGTTGAGGAGAACGAGCTACTCTCTATCGCTCAAGGGAAGATAACGATAAGCCAATACTTCAACAAGGAAAAATCTCTCTATTGCGAAATCTCTCAATTAGATGCTACAAGTAAAATTTCAAAATAAGGATGAAAAGAACTATTATACATGGATTGAGAACCGAATTTAGAGGCTTCATTGCCGCAATACAAGATTGGCCAGAACAATCTTCACTAGTCAATCTCGAAAATTTGTTGGCCAATCAAGAAGCATTAACCAATTGGATTTTAGGGGTCTTAATAAAGAAAGAAGATGAAACATTATTCAAACACAAAAGAAGAGGCTGGCAACAACAAGAAAACAATAAAGAATAAAATAAATAAGTTTATAGGGTAACACAAAGGAGGTTCTCAAACAAGGGAGCTCAAGACAATTGCAACAACAACGTCCAATCGTCCAAAAGAAAACAAGTGAACAAATGACTCTTGCTTTGTATGTGGCAATTGAGGTCATTATGTAAGAGAACGTTGGTTTAGAAAAAAAATTGCAGAAGATATTGTATATTAATTTTTAATTATTACAAGGTAATATCTTATTTATAGTGTTACAATAGTTCTAAAAGGTAAAATTGTGTGTAATAATCACACGATCAATTATAAAGAAAAATAATCCCATACAATCGAAAAGATACCAAAGAGAATAATATTACGTTGTTTCATTTATTCAACATATCTCCTCAAACTTAATACGGTGTTGTAGAAACCAAATTGAGTTTGAAACTTAAATTGATCCAAGCAAATCGTCTTTTTCCAAAGGTTACTTCATAAATGCATTTAGAATACATGCCGAACAAGCCAAGTAAAGAACTAGAAGCTGGTGCGAAAGAAAAATCATCTTCAACCAATCTAACCAAACCATCGCCAAGACTTGTGGGGCACATCCCATAAAAAGAACAAGGTCAAAATTAAATTCTCAATTAATTTTTCACAACTAAATTTACTGAGAATAAACCATGTTAACAATAACACTCCAAAGATCCATAGGTTGCATCTTCAATTCTCCCAAATATGTAGGTAAAATATACTAGTCTAACAAGAACCTAGGTACACAAGGAGGTTAAGACAATGTGATTGAAATAAAAGTGGTAAAAGAAAAGCAACAACTTGTTTATATTAATCTTTTTTAATTTGTCTTTGATATTAAAAACAACTTAGTCGGTTGGTCTAAGTATTTATTTTAGTATATTTTTTTATTTTTTATTTTTGTTTTTGCATTTCTCTCTCTATCTTTCTTAATTTATTTCTTTTTAATTTCTTTTTTTGAAATTTTAGAGTGGCTGATGATTAGTATTTTTAATTAATAATTATATTATAATGTTAGTTAAAGTTATTAAACAAACAAAAGTTCTTTTGTCTCGAACAAGCAAAAAA
Organism: Forsythia suspensa; assembly: GCA_023638005.1. Classification (NCBI taxonomy): domain Eukaryota; kingdom Viridiplantae; phylum Streptophyta; class Magnoliopsida; order Lamiales; family Oleaceae; genus Forsythia; species Forsythia suspensa. The sequence continues at coordinate 37,566,047 of CM042666.1, forward strand.
CTTTTTCAATAAAAGATCTCTTTGTATGTAGATTGTAAGTCATTAATTCATATACTTGATTTTTGTTTTTAAGCCTTGCCTATCAATTAGACTTGTAACATTTTGTTTGAATTTTTTCCCTAGTTGCTCGGTGGACTCATTTTGACGTCGATATTCCAGAACTTGCTTGTTTTGCAATAAAAACTTTAAGTTTAACTTGCTCATCTTTTGCATGCAAACGAAATTGGAGTACATTTAATCAAGTACATACTAAAAAAATGAATCTTTTGACAACAAAGAGGTTGGAAAATTTGGTTTATGTTTTGTACAACAAGAGACTCAAAGATCGACGCGCTTGAAATCTCACAAAGAGGGAAAAGATCCTCTAATTGTCCAAGATTTTCCATTCGATGACGAATGGGTTGCTGGTGTTGAAGATGAAATTCCATTGGACACACATGATATAAATGATGATGGATCGAGCGGACAAGGAATTGAAAGCTCTACTCGCATAAAGAAAACGCTCTGTATCATCCAAAGGTATCTATAATTTGTCTTACTAAAAATTATTTTCATTTATATAATAATGATAATAATTGACGTTTTCAATATAATTTGCAAATAATGGGAAGGAAAATTTGCATTTAGTGGATGATGAAGATGAGTGGATAGAAATAAAGAGTAAAGATGAGGAAGATGATGGGAGATTTAGATATTATAACAATTCCTTGGATGATCCTACTAGTGATGATGGTGATGATCATGATGTTCTAAGTGAAGACTTTTGAACTTTTTAAGTTTAAGCCATTTTTAATTGTGCAAGGAGTAAGAATTGTGGGCAATCAAATCATCATTTTGAATCATTATTTTGTTAATATATTAGTGAAATAGGCTGTTTTTATGTTATCTTACAATTTTTTGACTAAATTTTCGGTTTGTAGTGAGGCGTACGCATCTCGCCTCGCAAAGAAAAATTGCCTCAGTACCTAGTTCCGCCTTTTTAAACCATGCTCCCAGTACATTCACCGTTACAATCTTCCTTTATCCTTGTCCCCAATATTTTCTTATCTCTATACATCTACCATATGCCTTTTGTTCTCGTCATCAATAACATATAATCCTATTCAATTTCTTTCTCCTTTTCTCCTACCAAATTCTCATGATTGGCTAAATGAAGAATATTCAAGCATTAGTTCCTATGCACACGTGTCTGTTACATGTCAACAACAAATATCTAAATTGAATGACATAAAAATAGACGAAAGAAAAAAGTGTACAGAGATACAAAATCTGATTAAGGTTGAAATATTGAATCAAAATGACAAAAACTTCTTTCACGAGTCTGAAGTACCATTTTTATGACAATTGTACTGAAGCATGTTTGACCTATGGAACAGTTGGATATACATATGAATATGAAATGTACTTGGCAAATTAATATTAGATTCCAGCAATGAATAAAAAGGGCAATATTTCATTATTATTTGGAGTGCCTCGTTTAGACAAAGCCATTACAACCAACACCACATTATTCTGGTTTAACGAGCCTGTTGCAAACTTAATTACAGAAGACAGCAAAGAAAGGATAGTTGAAGAATTAGAAAAGAGGAAAAAGGAAAAGCACAGAAATCCTTACCATTTAAGAAGCGTACCCGAATATCTTTTAAGTTCGTATGGTCAAAGTTGTCATCTCTTTCAGAAAAATAATGAGGGTGAACTTGTTCACCCTCGAGATCATTCAAACATGCAATATATCTTTTAACAGTAGGCCAGTCAGCAGGTCCCAATTCCTCATCATCTCCAAGATCACCGAATGCCTCTAATGCTTTGTTCAACATTTCATACTTAGTGTAGTTCAATATGCGCCTCTGCCAAGAAACACATGAAACAGAAAATTGTAAATTGTTGGCATGCAACACCTGAAAACAACAACTTTTTTAATCAAAACACCATCAAAACCTAGGCAGGATTTTTAGGTCTCCACCTAGACTCAATGAGGGTTTGGATTCTCCAATCCCGTCTTATGAACAAAGTACTCACGAAAAATAAAAATAAAACCCAAATAGGACTACTGATCAAACTCGATACTCTTAGCGAAGTCCAAACAAACAGCACAGCGTATGCATTCATGTGTGTGTGTGCGCGCGTCCATTTCACATACACACATACTTACATGCATATAACATTTTTCTTTTTCCGTGCATGGGTGTTTATAAACACACATAGATACACTATATCTAACAATTACACGTATGCATGCATGTAGAATCCATAATCAATGCTTAAAAGACCGGACCAGACCTGCCGGTTCAACTGGGAAAACAGGAACCGGTCATAAAATCGAGGTTTTTAGCAGTTAAACCGCTGCACGGTAGAACCGGTTCGGTTTTAATAGTTTTCCGGTTCCAAAATTTTTGAGGACAAAATCACTCATTTCTGATTTCTTCCTCATTTATTTCCTATTTCTCCTATTGTTCTTCTTCTTCTTCGGTTGTTCATCATTTCTTCTCTAGTTCTCTTCGAAAAATCAAGGGCTAAAATTCTTCTTCACTTCATGAGTTCTTGTGGAATCTCCTCTTATTTCTTCACCGCACGTGCACCACATCAGGTGAGATTTTGTGTTCAATTGGAAAGTTTTTGTTGCTGGTTTTTAATTTTTATGTGTTAATGTAACTATGACATCAATTTTGTGTTAAGTTAATGTGTTATGGGTTAGATTTTTCAATGCTTCTTTTATCTGCTTCATGTTTCTTTCAATGGGAGTAGCTGTTATTTTCTTTCAATATAGTCCACTATGTTGGTCGTTATTTTATTTTTTCCCAATAGCAACATCTTTGGGTCTATTGCTGTTTTTTTTTCCAATCAGCAAGTTTTGAAGCTGTGTGAATGAAGTTTGAAGTTTGAACATATATTTCTACTAATATTGGAATTGGACATTATGAAAAGTCTATTTAAAACCAAGTTTTGTGAGTAATTTTGTCTATAAATGTTGGTTTATTTACAAATAACTTATTTTTAGAAATTTTGTGGGATTCTTGGATTAATTTTTAATTTTTTAATTGAAACCATTTCGACCTTTTGACCCTTGAATCGTTGCCTTTTCTGGGTCGATGGCCGGTCCGATTTTCTGAACATTGTCCATAATATATGTAACACACAAATAAGACAACTATTGGAAATTCAAACATGCCTTATTATTTAGATGGCAAATGTCAATAACTCAATTCACAAAAAGTTCTATGGATTAGTGATCTAAAATACAAAACTCATAAAATATAAAGCACAATATATAATAACGCTCATTATGTTCAGTATTGGTTTGCAGATGTTCAGGTTGTAAATAATGTTGAAAAGCAGTTGATTCACCATTAGTTTGGAGTGGTAACATTGGTGATTTGGTTAGAATTTTCGGGAGCACAGTATCATGTCTTACAAAATTTTATCTTGGATAGCCACTGAAATTTCAAGGACAATGAGGTATGGAAGCCTGTTTTAGAGGTTTTGAAAGAAGGCTAGCAGCTGAAAGTAACAATGCTTACTACATTTAGCTCACTTAATACTTCATCAAGCTTGCTGACACATTACTTGTCCCTTCCTGAAACATCAGCTTCCAGTATCTAAAACGCTATGAAAAATTTCTCCCAGCACGGCCAAGATGGAGAGAAGAACTATCGTCGCAGATCTTGGGATGTGATAAGAGCTAATCTTCTTATGCCCAATAGGAAGAGAGAGAATATCGGTGAGTTTTAGTAAGCATCACTTGAAAGTAGAGAGGTTTCCAATCGAGGAGAAAAACAAGAGGAAGAGAATGTTGGGAAGGATAATGATTGTGATCACTGGTATAACAGGACAGAGGGTTTCACATTTTGGAGTTAGGAGCAGGAAAGAAAATATGAATATTTTGGGAAGATATTCTAAAATATTCTCTTGCTAGATGTTTAGTGAGGTAATATGGCAATAAAGTGTTGAAGACAAAATTTAAATAAATGAATTTGTCCTGTGCAACAGCTTAAGTTCAATAAGTTACAAAATTCTTTTGTTCTTAATAGCCAGGAAGAATGCTCTTTTTGCTTAAGTAGCTGAATGTTCTGATCGTGATTTAGTTCATGTTCGAAATTGTAAATAGCCCCATAAGATTGTGGTCTTGAGGCCACATTATCTCTCTAGGTCTGCTTTCCGAAGAAAGTTTTAAGAGAGCAAGAGAAGATACTGTTAATGAACAGTAGAATCTCTGAGAAATCATTATTTGATAATTCAGAAAGACATACATGAGTGGATATGAATAAGTTATTGCACTGCTCTATTATTTAACCATGATTTGAGTGGTGGAGACCAGATCAGAAATTTGTTTAGAATGATGAAAAACAGAGATAAATCGATATATCAGAGAGATGAGGTGAAGAGGGTGATTTCATAATGATTTTGGGTTTTAGACTCTTTGTTCCCGAGCAGTTTTAAACTGGAAACCAGGTAAGTTCATGTAAATTTATTTGGGAAAGAATTATAACCATGAAACTTGCAATTCAAGAACTACAAAATTAAGCATCAAGAGAACAAAAACAATGTTACCTTAGCCACTGTTAGCTTATCCATATTAAGAAGATGTAAAACAAACTGTGTTGTTGATCCATTCACGATAAGTGTAAGGAATACGATGCCACCAGTTAAGAAGACAAACTGCAAAAGTGAGTAACAAGTATGATTTTTGTGCAAAAGGAAAAAAAAGGTACTTAAAAAGAACAGACTTCAGGTATAATTTCGTAATTCCCTGTTCACATTTCTTATTTTCTAATCTGAAATCTCAATCATTCAAAAAGGGCATTCATGTTACATACCAGAGTCCCAGTGTCTGTACTGATATACGATGAGTTGTCACTGGATCGCTGAAACAACAATAATGACTGAATTATATAAAATAATACCTAGCTACCAAAATTGCATTAAGATGGTAGATAATGAGTCTGTTATTTCAATTAACATCCGGATACAATCGTCCGAGATGAATAACTATAATTTGATGTATACACTTCCTTGAGTAAGATCATTCCTCAAAGAATACAAAAATACGAAAAGAAATTACAAAATGCAGATGCACCACATGCACAGGGACAGAGAGAGAGGAAGAAATTAGAAAGAAAAACTGATGAGATGAATCAGCTCAAAACAAAAGAAGTTCCAGAACCCATTAGACGTGAAAAATGACCTATCTGGGGACAAAGGTCATCGAAGGACAATATCAAGGAGTAAAACAATTTTTTCCTTCCTCATGTTCCACATGGTATTAATACCTAAAGAAGAATCTTGTGAGAACGGAAATTTTACTCTTTTTCTGCCTTAGTGCCTATTTGGTGAAGTTTAAAAGTAGTTTTTTTAGGAGATTTTGAAAAACAAAAATAGTGAAATATGTGGTTGAAAGTTAATAAAATTTGTAGGTTCCATAAAATATATGGTTGAAAATGAGTTTGGGAGAAAAAAAAAAGTTTGAAAAAACAATACCAATGATGCTCTTAGTATGAAAGCTGCTAACTAACAACATGTTTGACTAAATTATAACATTGGCTGGTCAAACTGGTGAAACATATTTTTTATCCACACATTTTGTAAAACGCACAACTATCGACTTATTATCCACACATTTCATAAGACCCACAAGTTATAAACACTAAAAAAATAATTTGAGCACTCCCAAGCATGCGCTAAGATTTGTTTCTTCCCGTCTTTGAACTCAAGGCCAATATGATGTCTAAGCAAAGGAAACCTCATTTTGTCTCTCACATGGCAATATTTTGCGAAGACAAGGTGAGAAAGAAATCATGATTTGGCATGTCAAAGAATTACTATGAACTCTAGTGTTTCCTCATTGTTAACTAAGACCAAGTTAAAATGTTTAGTCACCTCCTTCCGAAAATGAATATCCTTTGCTTCAAAAGATTAGTAGTTCTTATGTGAAAATATTACTTAGAATACTCCCAAAAGGAAGAAGAACAAAGTCTCTCACAAAAGAGCCATATAGATTCTCCATTTCTCCGTAATATTAGTGACAGTAGAAGAATTCACAGCTTGATAAGCTCTCATTTACTACAAATATTGTTAACTAGTTTATTCCTTCGTAATTTATTGTGTTCCCTTGTAATTAGTTTTGAAGACAATATTTAAATGATATACACTTCTCTAATAGCCTAGCTTTTAAATCAAGTGGTTCAACGTGGTATTCGAGCATGCAAAAGTCCTGAGTTCAAGTTTCGTCACCACCTATTTAATAAAATTGTGCACGTGTCAAATTATGATGGAAAAATGAACATTGCCTGCATGTGAAGTGGCTCATTGAAGACAACATTTAAATGATATACATGTGACTCTTCTAACAACTTAAGAACTTTTAGATCAAATAGTTCAACAATTAGCAATCCCTTCTAGTTAGCAATTAACTAGGTTGTAGGAAGTTTTTCCTTTTTAGTGTCACGAGACCTCTATATAACCCTTGTATATTTTCCGATATAGATATGTATGAAAACAGAATTTTCTAGAGAAACGTAAACTTGGAGTGAAAGAGATACATGAACTTTCCTAATAATAGTTTGCCGCAAGAGATTATCAACTGTAAAGCCCTTGTGCAAATTATTTTTGCAAAGAAAACATGTATGTATTGGTGGATGTGTCAACCACTATAGCTAATGACTTTTGAATTGTGTTCAAAAGAAGAGGACACAAATACCCAAGATGTGTGGAGCCTAATTATACTATACAATTTTCCCCTCAACCCCGGTACTTTGGGAAGTTCGCATATGTATTATGTAGCCCTTATATTTCATCCTATATAAAACCCTTTTTCTTAGTGTAAAGATAAAATAGAGGCGTGAAATCAAAAAACATATTGTAATCCTTCTTTGTTATAGTGAAATCTTGTAGCCACAAGTGGACGTAGCTCTCACATTGAGAGTAAACCACTATAAATATTGTGTTCTTCCTTGCTTTTGAATCCATATTTTATTATTGCTCTTGGTATTACAGGATTAAGCATTTAATCCATAACATATAGAAAATTAACTTTAATCAAAATTTCACTTCTTAACCCATGGAGCAAGTTTTCTGTTACCTTCAATATATCTGAAATCTAATGATTTTCAGTCCTAGACCTGTGTTCAAGCCAAGGACAGACACTACAAGGAGTAAAGAAAATAAAAGGAAATAAATGTAATCAGTTTTACTGTTCAGGCACTCCATTCCATAAAATCCATGCAATGCTTGTAAGACAATGAAATAACACATGGATGATAAAGAATATGAATAGACACTACTCATAACTACAAAAAGCATTGTGTGTTTGGCAACAAGAAAAAGCTACAATTTTCAAACTGTTGTCTATTTGGCCCGTTTGCGAGCTAAGTTAATAGGTGCTATCTATAGCATACTTAAACCATAACTCACGTCTTTTTAATTCGACAGGTTTTCTTGTCATTTCAACATGACATTGGACTTCTTGCTCTCTAATGATGTATGGAAATAAAGAAAATTTCTACTTCTTCCCAAGAAACTAAGAAATTAATAAATGATCGAATTGTAGTAATTATAGAATGGAAAAACGAGATAATGCAGAAACCACCTCATAATTAGGTTAGATTGGGCAAGAGTAACACTAAATGAAATACTGGCAGAACTTGCCTTGACTGAGAGTGAAAGTGACAATGCCACAGCCCCTCGCAGACCAGACCACACTAGAATGATAGCTTCCTTCCAATCCAGCCCATAGCCAAAATATTGCAGAAATGGAAATAATACTCCAACTACAACAAACCGGGAGACTTGGACAAACGCATAGAGGAGAAAGAGATAACCCCAAGAGTTTTCTGAGGACATAACCAAGTTAGAAGGAAATTTAGATTGGACATAAGACAACAAATAAGTGACACGTTGATAAGAGAAAATCAAGTTAATAGAAGGTAGACAGAATGAGTGGATAATCACATAGGCTTTTTTTAGTCCAAAAGACTCCTTATAAACTGAATATATATAACAATTTAATAGGGTTACACACTATTTATACGGAAGTCTAAGTTGACTTTTCTGCTTCAAGAAAAAGAATAAATATTTACACAATAATTGTAAACGGAGTACATTCTAAGAAGAAATAGACATAATGATGGATCATGTGATGAATTGGCATCTGAAACAGGCCAAAACTACATACTTTGTTTAGGAAGTAGAATTAAGAAATAGATTGGGAAGGTTGCATTTTGATTTATTTCTTTCCATAATTATTATGTTTAAGTAAGGAAATTTTCCACTTTTGTTATTTTGGTAACTTACATTTTTAATAGGAATGTTAAGTTTAAATAAGAGTACTATGTTTCAATTATCTAGACTGTTGATTAAAGATTTGATAACATTATAATCATCTTCTCTACATTTATTCTCTCTTTCTCTCTCTTCATCTGTATCTTATTTCTTTCCCGCATCCTGCGGCAATTGCTTTTAGAGCCTACTCGTTCGTCTGGCCAACTCCCTGTCATAAGCAGCAATTGCAAATATTATTTTTAAATTAAGTACTGTGTTAGAGTATTGTCTTTCAAAAGATAAAGGTCTTGTTATAGGTTGAAGAGAAAAAGAGTGGTATTGTTTGTTAAAAAAAGTCATTACAAAATGAGTATAGGGTATTGTTCCACCATCAAAATAGCTGTGAGTCTGTTCATCAGAATAAAAAAAATTGTCAAGTGTCAGCCCAGTCTACAAAAACTTCAGTAGCCTAACCCAGCCCCTTTTCAGCAACCCAATCAACAACTAAAGAAGGTCAAAAATGATAGAAAACCAGACAACTCAACAACCCACCCACAAACCAACCTAATCAAAAATCAACCTGTTCCCACAGGCCAACAGGGAGAAAACACACACATCCTCAAAGCAAACAGCAATAAACCTAACCCAATGGTTCAAGCAAGTTGACCCAATACCACAACCATTATGTCCAGTTCAACCTACACATAGCAACAGTAGAAATCTTGGAATAAGTTTTTTAGAATGTCGGATGCCTGGGAGACAATTGTAGAATAATGAAGGTGAATCTGCATTAAACATGGATAAGGATCGAGAGTATATCTTATAAAGTTATTGCATAAAACTATGTGCGACTCTTGTTCTGATATGCTGCTGGAAGTGACTGGAACTAATCAATCAGAGCTTTTTCTTTTTGGAGTGGCAGGTCACTTCCACAATGGGATTTGCATACATAGGTCCACAAGTTGTGTATAAGAAATTTAATGTTATTTGAGCTTTCAAAGAAGCCCAAGTTAGTTAGAATTATTCTAGAGTCAAGTTAGCTTCACGATTTTGAGTTCCATGTAATTGTGTGAATTTCACCCACCTGTTTGCTAAGTAAATCTCGCTGTTGTGCTCTCTCTTCTTCTCTAAATCTGTTAACTCACTGATGCACTGAACTATGTTTTCTCCTTTCATCACAGTAAGAATCATTGTACAGGCCTAATTGCTCCCACCTTAGAACATTTGTCCCTGCCTGATATAAAAATTCTCAAACACCTACAACATGGATCTAGAAACTGGTCCAGAATAGGATTTTCACCCCAATAAAAAGAGAAAAAAACCTCTCATACAATTCCATAATAAAGCCCAGCCATGTGCCAACCATTTGGTCATACAAAATAGCACCAAAACTCACCATAATCTAACCGTAAAAATTTTCACCCCTACTTTACTAATTTTGTTCCACGTCATGAAGCTAGAACTGTGAACTATCTGAATAACCGAATTAAGTATTTCAAGTTCTCAGTTTGGGCATCGTATAAAGCATTGTAACAGAACATATGTAAAGCCATTTAATTTAGTAACTATGCACCACCATGATTACCCTACAATTTACATGCCTAAAACATATGAATGGTTAAACAAAATATATGAAAAGCTTTCAGGAAAAAGAACCATTAATAAATTTGACATGTAGGAGTCACATAAGTCCTTGTGCTGTGTGATTGCATCGAAGAAATTTTAGAAGTGAATTTACCATGAGTTTTGAATATACTGTCACTTTGGAGAACACCTTCAGCTATAACTACTCCACTGCAAAGATAAAAGGGCAAATAGATGACTTAACTCAAATTCATAACAATGACGTGTTGATGCCAATGAAAAACAACAATTCCTGAAAGTCTGGCATGAGCAAACTGGGAATTCATTTTTTTTTTTTTTTTGTATTACTCTGACCGGGGTGGGGGTGGGGGCAGGGACCATTATGAAATATAGTAAGCTTGTGAACTTTCGTAGTGCCTCTTAGCTGTGAAAGGGTGGTAAATACTAATAATGCATAGACTATTCATGTAGGACAGCTGAGAGTCTCAAGACTTGGAATATTCTACATTGATCGTGGACTTAGAGAACTTATTAAAGATGTTTAATTAGTTCTGAAACTATTAAAAAGCATTGTTGAATTCCCATTTTGGAATTACATGGATACCATTTTACCAACATTTTAAAGAGAAAAGGTTAAAAAATGATAGTAGTTTGCCGTATCCATATATCGCAGAATTTGGCAAAATAGAGTCAAACATTTGGACGCATCCGCATTGTAGGCCCGTACCTTAAAACAATCACGAACAAGAATGCTAAGACATGCAACTTTTGAGTGCATGATAATGTTAGGAGTGCTTGTTAATCTTGGGTTTGTAAGCAAGTTACTCTTACCTTAAGATGAAGATTAAGGTATTAGCAATATAAGAAACCATTTCCCTGAAACAGTTAAAATGTAATTAATCAAAACCAATACTAAAATTGATCTGAGCAGAAGATAATTAACAAATTTTTTATAAACGAAGTACAAAACTTACTGCTAAATGCAGTTAATGATGAGAAAACAACAAAATCCATAATGCATTGTTGTGCCAGTAATAGAACTCAAAGTTTCTTTCAAATATTGATAAGCTATTATGTACCTGTAACTTAATTATCACTCCATCTTTTCTTTTTAACAAGGCCAAGGACTTGAATACTTAGTGCCAAATTATAAAAGTAGCACTTTAGATGTATCAGAAACGATCACCATTAAATATTTTGAAACGTGAAATGTTTAACAGTTTAAGAAATGAAGGGAATGTTAGGGCGTTTAACAGATTTTGAAACCATTAAAGATTTTGTGTTTCATTTTTTAAGTTTTGAATTTTGAATTCATTTTCAATTTTGTTTTGAAAGTCTGTTTTAAAATTGCTAAAAAAGCGTTTGCTTTATCATTTTGAAAAACTATTTCGGATGAAAAACACGTTTTGTTTGAAATTTTGAAAAATTGTTTTATAACATTTTATTCAACGAATTTGATTATTCAATAAAATAGAACAATTTTATGCTAATATATTATCAAGTATTATATACATTTTAAAGTTAGTGAATCTTACAATTTTTTTTTTTTTTTTTAAAAATAAAATACAAACAAATAATAAATTGACAAAATAGGAAATAAAAAATAAAAATTAATGTCATGGACTGAAAATTATAATCGATTTTCATTTAAATAATTTTTTTAAAATTTTTTATTTAAATAACCAATAAGGGTGTGAATTATTTTTTTAGTATTTTAGAATTTTCATTTTTTAAATTTTTTTTTCCTTATTTTGAGTTTTCACGGAAAATACTCAAAACGTCAAAAATGAGTTTTGAGTTTTGCGTTATAAATTTAAATTTGTTTTCGAAAATGCATTTTCAAATATAGCATAGTAAACAAGTTTTTGATGTTTTACAAAACTAAAAACAACAAATAGAACGGACTCTTATGTTTTGTATACCTCTTTATTTCTTGATCTATTTTTAAGGTGGGACACATCTACTAAAGTTTTAAACCATAGGCCAGTTTAGGAACTGAATAGATTAATTTAGTTAAAACTCCAATGAGCCGGACAAGTTTTTGAATAGATTGTAGCTCGTTTTATAGATCACTTTACGCAGCGAGCCTTTTTTCTTCTTGAACTGCAGTGTATAGAAGTCTTTACAATCAAGAGCCAAAAATTTATGTAAACCTTTTACAACATTAATTATCATAAAGCCAATTGGACCCACCAGCAGAAAATATTGGCACATATCAAGTCATAGTGAAGTATTGTAACCATCGAATTACCTTTGCCATGCTGTTAAGAAGTGCTAATTTTCCTCTTATACCTGATTCAACTGAGACGCAGTACTAAAGCCTTTCAACTTACATATATATGTTTATAGTGGTAAGACGGGGTATACCCATGTTTGGATTGAGTTGGACTCCTCTATGGCCTTACATGTTATTGATCATGGTGGAGGACCTGATGTGTCCAATTTCTTGTTGACCAAATAAATGATTTTCGGCATTATTTCACATCAGGACTTTCGCATATATACCATGAAGGTGACAAAGTAGCAGACTACTTAGCCAATGAAGGAGTGACAATCTCAAGATACAAAGAATTCTTTGCATGCAAAATTAGTTCAGATCTTAATTTTTTTTTTTATACAAGACTGGAAGCTCAAAATATCCCTTACGTGCATGGATAGCTTATTTGAGTATGGATAGCTTGTATAAGTTTTTAACTTGGCAGTTGTTTTTTTTTCTAGTTCTTTCTTGTAAGGGAAGCGGTACTTCCTCATTTATTGCTTTCCATCATAACTCTATCTCTCCTCTTGGTTGGGTTTAGATGGAGGCCTTAATACACACACACACACACACACACACGCACACGTTTACATGGGAAGACTTCCAATTGGAAGTTCCATAGAAGAAGTCATTCAAACTTATTTGAATTAAGTTCATACACTTTTACTACAACGACATGGCCACAGTAAAGGGATTCCTGTAGCTTTATCGTTACAGGGTAAAACTAGTGTCTAACAGTTTGCGGCTGTTAGTTTAGGTTTCCATTTGGAAAAATGTTAGGAAATGTCTAATCATTTACGCAGTAATATCAAAGGGGTTAATCTTCTTTAGATTTGTTGAAGATTTCATTAGACAGTTAAATTTTTGTAATAGCTGTAATTAGGTTAATATAACTATAACTAGGGTAATCCGTAATTGTAATTTCTTTCCTAAAATAGTTTTTTCTTCCTAGAATAGATTGCTCTGTACACCCTATAAATTCACCCTTGCTTTCAATTGTTAACATATGCAAGAAAATACCATTTCTACAAGATTAAATTAGCTGCTGAACCTCTTGCTCTTTGCTAAAGTTAGGTCTCTCGAAAATTGCAAAAAAGGGGGAAATAACAACAGTCTATTATCTTGTTCTAGGTTCGTGATCCTCTCCAAATTCCTAGCCAGTTCAACTCAGCTCCCAGAAGTCAAGTTTAGGTTAGCATTCAAGAGCCTGTGTTTCCGAATTAATTGCTCCCTATATTTATAACTCGGAGTCCAAATGAAATCCGAAACCATTATGCTTTCATTTGTTTCTAAGATGGATATTCCAGCAAAAACAGCCAACAAATTTTATCTAAACAGCCTTGACCATTTATCTCACATTTCCAACCATTAGATTAGCATCCAAAACCATTTGACTTCTTTATAATTTCCCATTCTCATTCTGGAAAATCCAGCACATAACCTATCATTTTTATGACCAGCGCGATTCCAATTTCTTTGGCCTCCAAAGTGTAAACATATCCATTAACCCAATAATCTTGAAATCTTTCCTGACATTTTAAATTTTTTAGGACTTCTTCATTCATTTAATTGAGATAACTCTCAAGAGGCATTACTTCCAGTGCTAGAAACTTGCTTTATACCTCAACCTATTTGTCCCAAAGATTTAACTCTAGCAACAAAACACCCTACTAAAGATAGGTACTTCAGAAGTCACATAAGTAGCCTCTAAATTTGTTAATATGGTCATTCTAGCCCATTTAGTTGGTCCAAAGGTTGCACACTGACATCGGTTTTTACTTAGACTTAACTGAGAATGATGCCAATGTTAGAATTAATTTTATGAGATGCCCATTGCATGATCTGGTAGGTAGGGATTGTTGATGTAAAATTACGGTGAGAGTCATGAGATAAAGCTCCAATTCACCACTGATCCAACTTACACTTTGGTCAAATTAAGATTGGTGTATGAACTAAGGCAGCAACTTAACTTCCCTAAGCTTTCTCAAGGCTGGTGATGCAAAGTGCTAAAAAATTGTTTATCCTCACCTATTTTGTAATGACCACGGACTTTTCCCTACAAGCCTCTTGCCCAAAGGCTATTCCGTGCACCCTTAACATATGTACTGTCTACTGGCCGTTAAATTGGAATTTAGGACTTAATTGCACAAATACGAAAGTCTAGAGACTCAATTGGTTGTTGGCCAATAGTTGAGGACTTAAGTGCAATTGTTCAAAGATAATCTTAGTCTGGGACGTTGGATTAATTTTAGAGCATGTGCGATGTCTAAGGAGGAGATTAAGGGATTTGTGTCTTGCTAAATTAAAGAAAGAATTATGACAAAAACATGTAATAAATTATTCTTAACCAATTAAGTTGAATATTTTTGCAATAAGATATATTTTAAGTACACAATTAAACCCTTTTCACATTGCATGTTACAATAAGTATGTCTTTTTTTATAAAAGGAAAGGTTACCTATTAGATGGTTTCTATACGTATATGATTTGCAAATTAAAATGCAAATATATATTTTAGGAAAAAAGCAATAAGATACTTACCGCGCAAGACATAGTGCAATTAATTATATATATTTGACTAAATGGTAATTAATTATTATATATCTCATATTATTATTTTTAAAATAAAAAAAAAATTCTATCCTATAATAACTATTAAAATTAATATACTAATTTAATTATAATCAATTATTTTAATATATATTATATTACTTAAAATTAATTAATTATTTAAATCAAACATATTATGTATAATTTGTATTATATTATTTAACACGTCAATATATATTTTTTGCTTTATATAAATATATGAAGTGACAATTTGTTATAAGTAATTTATGTGATAAATAAATAATTTTTTTATATATATTAATGATAATTTTGTTAATTACAACTTTCCATAAAAGCTCAATTAAAACTTTTTAGAGAAGCTCAAAATTTGAACTTCTCTAAAATAGATTTTTTAAGCTGTTTTTTAGTCAAAAAGTACTTATTAACTTTAGCCAAACAACTATAAATACAACCAAAAGCACTTTTGCTCTTTAACAAGTGCTTTTGGACCTCAAAAAAACCCTTCCAAACATGCTATAAATTCGGTCCAATCTTTGTGTCTTCTTATACAAGTATGATTTTTCGTTGAAATACATATATGAGAATTAATTGCTCACGCACACTTATTGAAATTTATCTCACAAGTATGTCTCTCCCCACCCCACCCCCAAAGAAATTAACAGTTCGAGACGATCGGCACGGAGATGGTTTATAGTTTTTAATAAATTATGCTTATGGAGCCAATGTTTTTTTCTTGTTTTCTTTTTCTTTTTTTTTTTTTTTTTTGGCTGATTTAGTATTAAAGATATATTCCCTTCAAGTTGAATTTTATTGAATTCACTATACTATTTGAAAGTTGTCTGTTACCATAAATGCTTTAATTATTTGTTTATTTTGTGGTAATAATTTTATTTATTCTCTGAGTCCCTTCAAACTAGTTTTAATTTACGATTTAGTAGCACTTGGATCGCTAAGAATTCAAGTCGTCACATGTTTGGTGTATCTTAAGACTTGGGAATATTCTCTGTCCTCTTATGTTTTGTACTCTTCTTTCATCCAACAACTTCCCTAAGCTTTCTCAAGGCTGGTGATGCATAGTGCTAAAAAATTATTTATCCTGACCTGTTTGGTGTACCTTAAGACTTGGGAATAATTTTTGTCCTCTTCTGTTTTGTACTCTTCTTTCATCCAACAAATTTAGTTTCTATTATGTTATCAAATAAGCAGAAAATAAAACTCCAGGTGAATGTACCTGAATAGGATTTGTTATACTTCTTATGAGAAGGACATCCAAACATGCAGTGTTACTCCTAAAATAGGAATTGAGTGAAGAAAATACCAAAAGTGATGCAAGCTTCCCTGACTTTCACCTTTAAAGGCAGTCCGAGCAACAGCAGAGTAGAACCTGTCTTTGCACATCATATCAGGAGCTGGCTCTGCATGTCATAGAAAATCTATAATAAAAAGTACATGAACTTACATTCCTAAAGTCATGACTGTCAAGACACCAGAAACATCAGCCCCTTCTTGAGCCTGTGACATATATATTGCCCTCAGTTCTCATACAAAAGGAAAGGACAAAAATAAATCACTAAATGATTTTCTCCTGCTATAGGAAAAATTTATACGCAATATGCTACATGGCTTGGGATGAGATCAACCATTCACAGCATCTTCAATCCTTCTAAATAAATACTTAAGAACACAATTTAGAAATTTGCAGTTGACCACAGCTCTATAGTCAACAGGCAGAGAACTATAACACTCTTTCATCCTATAGCAGTAGCAAGAGATAATGAAATCAACAAGGTAATGAAATCAACAAGGTCATTCTTGAACTAGAGAAACGAACTTACAAACTAAGAAAATCAGAGGATTTTAAATGAAAATGCTCTAACAAGTTGAATAGTGGAGATTATGACAATTGTGACAATAACAACGTAGATTAAAAAAAAAAAAAAAAGCACGGAAAATGATCTACCTCCTCATGTTTTATTCAATCATACTGAATTGGATTGTGGATTACACAACTAGTTGCTTTGTTATCAGGATTACACTACTAGTTGCTTTGTTATCGCAATAGAGCTTCATAGGAATTATATTATCCATTTTAGTTCCTTTAAAAAGGATTTTATCTGTAAATCTTCGCAAATTCTTAAGGCCATAGAGATGAACTCAACCTATTTCTTTTCTATATATGGAAAATTCAATTATCATCTAAATAATAATCCAGAAATTGCAATAGGAAAGAAATAAGGGAGGTTTGTGATGATATTTGTGCATGGATATTTCTACAACGAGCTGTTTTTTACTTCTCCATGTCACTAGATTCGCTCCTATGAATGTGCAATACCCAAAAGTATAGCTTCTGTTGTTGATCAAACCAGTCCAGTAAGCATCGACATAGGCTTCTACTTCTAAGTTGCTAGTTTTAGTTTTAGAGAATAGTAGTCCTTCCCCAAGGATTCCTTTTGAGGTATCTTAGAATTCTGATCACTGGAGACAGGTGTTCTTCATATGGAGAATGCATGAACTTACTAGCAATTCTTATAAAGGCAACATCCGACACTGTGTTGATAAGTAAATAAATTTTCCTACCATCCTCTAGTAGCTTTCCATGTTCAGCGTAACACTTGTTTTAATCGTCCAATTTTTTAACTGAAGTCAATCGGTGTGTCCACTGGTTTACTTCCAATCATCTCTATTTTCCATAAAAGGTCTAAGGTATGTTTCTTTTGTGATAAGAAAAGTTCCTTATTTGATCTGGCCACTTAATGCCTAAGAAATATCTCGGATTCCCAAGTTTTTTAATTTCGAACTCCCTTGCAAGAGAATCTTTCAAGCGTCGTATATTTGTTTCATTACTGCCAGTCATGACTATCTCATCAACATAAACAATGAGGAGAGTAATTTTGCCTTTCGCAATGTTTTTAGAACATAGTATGATCAGTATAACTTTGCAAGTAGTCCTTGTTCTTTATGGATTTTGTAACTTCTCAAGTCATGCCCTTGGTGATTGTGACAACCGGGATCCATTTAGTTGAGATCTTAACCCCAGCCACACTCATCCATACTATCCGCTTTGGGAGGACCTCAGTCCTCTTACCCCCTCACAGATTTCTTTCGCGTCCCCAGTTATTCGAACCCAAGACCTCTCGTTATAAGGCACTTAAGTTGAATACTGGTACCAATTGGGTGACAGTATTCAACTTAAGTGTCTCATAAGTAGAGGTCTTGGATTCGAATAACTGGAGATGCGAAAAAAATTCCTGAGGAGTTAAAATGGGCTCAAGTCCTCCCAAAACGGACAATATAGATAAGTATCGGCTGGGGGTAAGATCCCGACTAGAAGGATGCCGATCATTACAAAAAAATGCGTGTTTTTTTTTGTAACGACCGAGATCTCTAATCGGGATCTTAACCCCAGCCGCACTTATCTATATTTTCACCTTTAGAAGAAGTCGGAGCCGTCTTAACCCTCACGAATTTCTTTCGCGTCCTCAGTTAATCAATTGATATCATTATTCAACTTAAGTGCTTTATAAGTAGAGATATTCAACTTAAGTGCCTCATAAGTAGAGGCATTGGATTCAAATAACTGAGAACGCGAAAGAAATCCATGATGGGTTAAGATGGGCTCCAGCCCTCCCAAAGCGAACAGTATGGATGAGTACGGCTGGAGTTAAGATCCCGACTAGAAGGATCCCGGTCGTCACAGGCATTGCCCCTTCCATCAACCTCTTCAAATCAAGGACTTAGCTTTATATATACCTCTTGTACCAAGTATCCATCAAGAGAAGCGTTCTTGAAGTCTAGTTGATGCACTGGCCAATCTTGATTGGCCACAAGTGATTTGCAACTGGTGCAAATGCTTATTGGTAGTCAATCCCATAGGTTTGAGAAAAACCTACAGCTACCAGCCTGGGCTTATATCAATCAACGGTCCTGTTTGCCTTGATTTTACAGTAAACACCCACTTGCATCCTCTGTCTTCTTTCCATGAGGAAGCTCTACAAATCCCAAGTTTTGTTCTTACATAAAACCTTCATTTCTTCATGCGCTGTCCCTCTCCATTTTTGTCTTTAAAGATTCCTATATAGAACTAGGAATAATTTAGCGAGATTAGTAGTAGAAGTAAAAGTGGAACTCTTCCTTTTGTAAGAGACAAAGTTAGAGGTAGGAGTTGAGTGCAGGGCCTAGCTCCTTTCCTCAAAAGCAATAGGAATGTCTATATCCAACAGATGTTATTGATTAGAAATAGAATTTTGAGACTCATCTGTGTTTCCCAAGTTCACATTGCTCGGTTCAGGGATTGCATAGTTTCTAGCAAGATTATCAGCCTCGTCTCCACTTATTTCCCTAGATTATTCTCCCTTTCTTTTCCACTTATAAGCTCTCCTCTTATTTGGATTTACTATAGGGGTAGATGGAGTAGGAAGGTGAATAGTAGAATCAATAGGAGAAACTGTAATAAGGATTGACTCTAATCAATGACGTGTGAAACCTCTCAAAACAATCTCTCTTTCACACTCTCCCCCCAAAGAAAAGCAATCTTGAAATACAGCTGTTCTTCAGAAACTGTGACATCCATAGTAACTGAAAAATTTCTAGGCCTAGGGTGAAAGCACGTTAACCCTTTAGGGTTGGGAATCACGAAGATACATTTAATAGCCTTAGGGTATATATGAAATGTTAAGGAGTAGCAACTACAAGAAGGTTCCTATTATCCTCTTACACACTCCCTTCTGTTGGGAAGTGTTAACACACGAAGTTTGACAAATGATTCTGTTCTCTTTGAAACACTTGCCCAAAATTTAAGACAAGTATTCATTTTCCTTTGTCGGTTCTTAAAACTTTGATTTTGGTTTGAAACTGATTTTGTACTATTTTAGAGGAAGACTGGAAACAGTGGTTGCATCTGACTTGTGTTTATGAAGGTACATCCAACACCGGCATGGTCATATTTTTGAAGTTGATGAACGGTCTAGCAAGACAACGTATATCACATGTAAGGGACCCCAAACATGACTATGCAAAAGACAAAAAAAAAAGTGTTGATGGAACATAGATTTGTGGAGGAAAAAATGCTCGATGGTGTTTAGAGAGTTAAGAGATCCATCAAGTTCAGAAATGAAGAGAAGAAATTTGACGAACTTGTCATATGGTCAGAGGCCCTAAAATCGATGATTCATGGGCTAGATTGGTTTTCTTTCAGTGAAGCTGAGAAAGAAAGTAACCTACTTGCCACATTAGCACTAGATATGGTAGAAGAGCAGCAGTGTGGACTCATAAATTTTTGGAAGTATTGAGTTGTTCCTCGTTGAATTCAGATTGTCCAGTATTGTGGTTGTTTTGCTCATCAAAAACATTTCACACTTCCTTTGTGATTGGGAACAAAATATAGCCTTGGCTAATTTCTGTTTCCTTCGAATTGATTAGACATTCCATGACCATAGAATTCTCAGCAGCCAAAGCAGTAAATTCCGGATCCATTGGATCTGGTGACATTCTACAAGCCATCAGGGTAATCCATCTTGTCTCGACCTTTATAGATTGAGCCCAGCGCCAAAATTATGCCCATTAAGCTGATGAGTGGTGATCCGAATTGCGGCACTCTCTATAGAACTAGGAAACTGTCCTTCGAAGGTTGTCCCATTTACAAATCTGATTTCTGGCATCACCTTTTTTTTAAACTAGCAATGAAGCGCTTGAGGAAAAAACCTAACAGCCTAAGTTGCCAAGAAACCTATAAAGGGCTCCGATACCATGAAGAAAAAGGTTATTGAATCGAAAGTCAATTATATACTTTCATTCTTTATACATGGTTGTATATAGATAATGGAGTTAGCTGTAATCTAGGCTAGACATCAGCTAGGAGATTATTTTACAGGTAGGACATCTATGTTATAATTTAAATACGGAAACGAAGCAAACTCTCTCTAATTTAAGAACATGCTAGTTGTTAGGATCTAAAGAGGCTGACACTAGCCTGGTTTGACATCAGATTCTCAACAATGCACAAGCTCAAAGATCAACTTTGGAACATTACATTTATAGATTCATCAGAAAATACATTTGTGTACAATCTACTTAATAGAGATACAAATAAAAGAACCATAATACTCAGGTGTTTAGGCGAGTTACATACAGTGAAGTAGGCAACGTAGCTCACAGCAAGAGTCAGTGTAATCTCAATCACCGTGTCATTGAATATAAATCCCAGCCAAAAAACTGATGCCATTCCGAAAGCAAGACCAATGCCTACACTGGACCAGGAAATGAAACAAATTAGTAAATATATATAACCCAATATAGTCTACTGAAGGTAAAAGGACATACGCCCCAAGAGAGACTTGTGCCAAAAATTTGATTATAGCTCCCCAGTTATAGCTCCAGCCAAGAACCATCCGATAAAACAGCTGATATACCACGATTGCTGTCCTGAAAGGACAATGGAAATCTTTCAAATAATTTAAAATCACTTCATAAACGATCTCAAATATCCAGAAGAAGAATTCAAACTATCGTAAGTTTTTAGTTTGGCATGATACAAATGTAAAGAACATCTGAGCAGATTTCTTTATTGTATTGACAAGTAAAAACTGATCAGATTTATGCAAGGAATAATAAATTATACCCATCATTCATCAATGATTCTCCTTCAATTATGGTGCTCAATTTTTTGCTAGCACCAAGTTCTTTCAGAAGGGCTACAACAGCCACGGGATCAGTAGCACTGAGAAGACCCCCAAGCAACAATGATGTTTTCCAGTTCCAATTATACGGGAAAACGAGCTACAGTTTAATAGAGTTTCAGGGTAATGAAGAATGAAAAGACAACAGAATTGAAAGCAGAGTTCTACAAACCTTTAAAGCAGACCCAAGACAAAAGGTTGAAATGAGTACTCCAGGGCCAGCAAGAAGAAACATTTGTACCATACACCTCTGCATAAATGAAACATGAATGCTCTGTTGTGTATTACAAGAACCATAGGCAAATTGAATAACAAGTGACTAGAATTTAACAAATATCTTTTTAAAATAAAACATGGAAACTGTTGTGGGAATCAGAGGGCTGCATAAAACAGGCCATGTATGCTCGTAGTAATGGTGATAGAACTGATAACAACAGCATCTGCTATAAAATGGCATTGTTGAACATAAATTGTTGGTTGGCTGCATCAATTAACAAACTGCCGTGGGTTCGTGGTCTTGATGGTGGATTGGCACATTCATTTAAGTACACGGTGTGGAAAGGCTTACACACAATCCATCAGAAAGATAAACCTATGTACCTAGTAAATGAATATGGACTATTTGTAAAACTAAGAATAAAGCTAGGGTAAGGCTTATTTATAAATATTAAGAATTAAACTTAATGGCATTCCTTCTCAAATGAATTTGGACTATTCGTAAAATGAAGAATAAAGCTAGTTGAGAACTTCTAAAATTAACATCAATCATTCTCAAATAAGAGGGAGCATTATTTTAAATTTCTGATGTGAATAATATTATCAAATGAAACCCATTAGAAGTAAATACAATGTTAAGTTGAAATATTTTATACAAGAAACCAATTTTAAAACGACACTAGAAGAGATGCATAACATTCAAACCAAGGGCGGAATCAGTCCAGGGCTGCCCAAAATTTTAGCCCAAATGGTAAAAAAAAAAAAAAAAAAAGAAAGAAAAAAGGAAATAAAGCCCAAATTTCACCGAGCATAGAAAAAGAATTGTTTTACTCGCAATTGTGCATCCAAGTTTAATTAAATAAACAATTATTTGCATTTTATGTAAGTATTAGAAAGTTCAAAATTGAAATTCAAACTTTAGAAATTTCAAAAGGGTTTGAATTTTTTAATTTATTGTACCTTCTACTATTTGGTGTTGAAATATCATTTTATTTTATAATTTGGTTGTAATAATCTCGTTGTCTATGACTTATTGTCGCTTCATTATATATAAGATTACAATATAATTGCATATAACACTATAAAGAGTTTAAATATTTTGTGCATCGACTACATAGCTTAGTTTTAGATAAAATAGTTATAGAATGTATTATAAAATAATTTTTGTACATCGACTTCATAGTTTAGATCTTGAATATTTTTGTGTAACGACTTCTTGTAACCTTTTTAAAGAATATGACTTATAAAAAAATATTAGATTCTCATAAAAAATGGACTAAATAATTGTAGTTTAAGATCATCGGACACAACTTTCTTTAGCTAGTTTAGATCTTGAATATTTTTGTGTAATGACTTCTTGTAACTTTTTTAAAGAATACGACTTATAAAAAATATTAGATTCTCATAAAAATAGACTAAGTAATTGTGGTTTGAGAAAAAAAAATTCGAGAGGTCCCTCTCTCCTAGCCCACCCTTTTGGCATATCCTGGCTCCGCCCCTGATTTAAACCCAAATCAGCTTACTCGGTCTACTTTATTTTTGGCATTTTCTTCTCTCTACTAATAAAAGTGAGTGATTGCCATGTCCCAGAATGACCACAATTCACATGTTTCAAAAGGTAAAATACATGTGTTACTGAATAGATATGCATTAAAATTATATACTGAATTTTAACATAAAATTCTTTGGAAAGCATGATAAAAATTAAGGAGTATCTTGTACCAGAAAACACAAGGACAAAATACAAGGACACAAGTCAAAGTCTAGGCCATGTTAAAGGATAGAAATATACATCTACAGTGTAATATCTGATTTTATCCTTATCCAATTAGAATGCCGCAATACTGCCAAATTATGCAAATGAACTAGCAACACATTTTTGCAAATTGAACATCTAAGGCTTCATGAGTGCATCACTTCTTTTACTTGATAATTTGAGCTTATATTTTGACGATCGGGATCCCTCCGCACTCATTCATACTGTCTGCTTTAGGAGGACCTGGGCCCTCTTACCCCCTCACGGATTTCTTTCACGTCCCCAGTTATTCGAACCCAAGACATCTCCTTATAAAACTTTAAGTTGAATACTGGTACCAATTAAGTGAGTATTCAACAAGAATGGAGTTATAGTGTAATGGTTATGATTTATAGTTTATATGTTCAACCCAGGTTCAATTCTTCTTTAGTCCATTTCTAAATAAAAAAAAAACGCGCGTTTTTTTTGTAACGACTGGGATTCTTCTAGTCGGGATCTTACCCAGCCGATACTCATCCATACTGTCTACTTTAGGAGGGCCTGAGCCCATCTTAACGAGACCCAATTAGTACCAATATTCAACTTAAGTACCTCATAAATAGAGGTCTTGGTCCAGCGTGTGATCGAAACCTGCTAGAAACACATAGACCCCATCATCCACAATACACTTTCTTTGCTTCTCAATATCAGTTGTACATATCAAATCATTAGGCCTCCGATAATCGAGTTCCATAAAGATGGTGTTTAGTTCGTTGTAGTATTCAAGAAGTGACCAACCACCTTGACATAATTGGAACGACTTCTTCATCAGTTCATAAACTTTTGAAAAGTCAGAAACATCAAGATAACTCTTTTTTACTACATCCCAAACTTCCTTAGCTGTTCCACATTAAACAAAATGTGACATCAAATAGAATTTATGAGCCAAAACTTGACTAAAGCATCTTCAGCCTTCCATTCATCATAGCTCGAATCATTCTCCGCAAGTGCAATTTTTTGTCCTGTGATATAACCTTTTTTTTTTTCAACAAGCAATATACATCTCTAGAATTTTAGATTATATACAGTAATTATCGCCATCCAATTTAATATAAATTGGAGAAGATGTTTCATAAACAGTCACCGGAGAAATAGTCTTATTGTAAGAAAAAACCGTATTAAGTTTTTCAGACATTGTGGAAAAAAACTCCAATTCACGCAACCAAACAGCAGCCAAACACCCCCAAAGTCAAACACCCAGACAAGCCCAAAGTCCAAACAACACAAAACCAAACACTCATAACCAATCACCTCAAAGCCCAAACATCACCAGTGTAGGCCAAGCTGAGAAGAGAAGAGGGTCGTTCATCACCAGAGAAGTCGCAGGAGGTCATGGGGGCACTAAAGACGTCGTGCGAACTAGTGATGCAGTAGGTTAGGTGTAACACCTTAAAATTTTGTTACTAGTCGTTAAAATTAGAATTTAAGACTTAACTGCACAAGCAAGAAAGTCTAGGAACCAATTTACAAGTTTTCTCATAGTTGAGGACCTAACTGCAATTATCATATATATGTAGATTTTTGTTCTATGAATAGTGTAGTGAGCAATAATCTTGCCTATCAATAATTTGCTAAAAATAAATATATTTAATATTTTATTACATATATATGATAGATAAAATAGTTTTTTAGATGTTAATGTGTATACAATTGTATTACACATATACTCCATCCGTCCCACAAAAATAGACTTGTTTTCCTTATTTATCTGTCCCAAATTATAAGTTACTTACTTTATACAGGATATATTAAATTTTTATTTTTTCTAATATACCCCTATTTAATTTACATTGTTATCAACAAAAATATCTCTCTCTAAACTTTCATTTACTTTTTTCATTTTTTCAATGTAATTCTCTCTTTATCTATATAACTTTCTCTCTCAAACCTTCTTTAATGTTTTTATTTTCCGTGTAACTCAACTCTCTCTCTCTCTCTCTCTCTCTCTATATATATATATATATATATATATATATATCTATTTTTTTTATTTATATTTAACTTAAATAGGGGTATAATGGGAGAATTGTGTGAAATTTTTATAATTTCAATTACATTAAAAGAGTTTTCTTAATCTGTGTGAAAAAAAAAAGTGGGTCTATCTTTGTGGGACGGAGGGAGTATGATTATGTGATTAGCTTAAATCATGCATATAATTCAAGGTATGAATATATATATATATATAATGCTATCTTGCATATATATGGTAAATAGAACGGTGATTATATACTAATATGTATATGATTGCATATAATTATGTGATTAGCTTAAAATAATCTTTAATCATGCATATAATTTAAGGTAAGAATATATATTTTTCTAATAATACATACAAGTAATATAGAAGAGTAATTAATGAAATTTAAAGCTTCTATGCATGGCAAACCTCTTCCTCTCCTATACACAATCTCCTTATGTAAACAAGAAACACACATATACACAATCTTCTCCTTATTCTTAGGATAAGAGAGAAAAGATAAAGGAATTTCAAATTTTTGAAGTAATCTTATTTTATTTCAAGTTTCAAGCATAAGATAAGTGTGCTCTTATGTTAACTAGGAGTAATTTTTTTTATATGTTATTTCACGGCTATGTTTATATTATGGTCAACATTATGCAAGATATGTTAAGAACGGACCAGAGTTTAGTAACGCTACGCACAAAAATTTGGTACCATCTAAGTTCGGTTCAATTTTGGTGTCTTCTTATGCAAGTATGATTTTTCGTTGAAATATATATACAAGAAAATAAAATTACTCACACTTACTGAGATTTTATCTCATGTTATGTTTATTTCACCTTTTTAAAAATTAGCCGTTCGAGGTGGTCGATCCAGAGATTTCATAAAAATTTATGAAACAACATTTATATATTTTCGATTTATTTCGTTATGTAGAACGAATCTATTTCAATATATGTGTAAAGAATAAGGTTGAATATTCATTATTTTATAAAGAAAATCTTATATATTTCTTTTCAGTCCTTTAATTTAAATTTACTTTAAGTTTTAGTGACCATCGGATCGTCAAAGATTCAAGTCGTCACATTAGGGTTTGATGAAGAGTTCACGCACGCAACTAAGAATGGCAAAAAAAACCTGCCACTCCGAACCCACCCCGCTTATTAGGGTAATAGGGACGGGTCCGGAGCAACCCTGCCCCTCCCTGCAACCCACCCCATCAAATATTTTTTTTTTTTAAATTATAAAATAGAATACAAATTTAAATTTTACTAGAAATGGACTAAAGAAAAATCAAACCCGAGTGAAGTTATAAACTACAAATCTCAACCACTACACCACAATCCCAATCTTGAATTTTTTTTGGTTTTGTTTGCTACAAATATTTTAAAATTTTATTTCTTTTTTTAATTATTTTTTCGTTTACAAAAAAAATAAAAAATTCCGTAAAGGCGTCATTTGGGTAGGGTAGGCGAGCCGACCCCACCCCATTGCCATCCCATCACACAACTTGAGGGCTTGCGCACACACTAGGGTCGCCTGAGGGTCGTCGGAGGTCTGGGTAGTCGCTGGAGATGAAGTGCGACTACTAGGGTTTCAGTCAGGTAAGGTTAGAGTTAGAGATAAAGAAAAATTGTGGAATATTTCCTTGCTCTGGTACGAACTTGATAATTTGAGCTTATATTATTTATTAAGCTTCAATGAGTATTTATACAACTTGTATCCTATCTAAGAAAGGAAACTATACAACTATTTCCATACTACTTCTAAATGAATAAGAAAACTAAATATAACTATAATTCTAACTTATTAAAGTAAAGATTGTTGTGAAGCACTAAAATAAAGCACATATTAGAAGGTGCACAGGAAATCATTGAAAATCAATGGCCTGATGAAGTGGGGAAAGGGAAAAAGCAATAAAACCTAATACACTCTCATGTAGTTTTATGAAACTTCTTCTAAGAATCTTTATCAGAGGGGATGAATTCCATGATATGATTTAGAAAAAGGAAAAAATATCCGTGAACTCTTCTACTCCTTGCAGATTGTTTGAAAGCCCTCATGTTCTTTTCTCCAAATTGTCCACATCAACCAATGTGGGGCTAATTCCAGATTTTGCTAAAATTTCTTCCTAACCCTAAAAGTGTGAAGCTTCCAACAAGAATTGTTTAGTGTTAGACCATCATTTACTTAGAACCAAAAAGTGTGGAAAATTAAAAGCTCCATCAGTTTTGTTCTAAAATTAAATGCTTTTTTCGTTTTCGCCACCTCTCAGAAGGAAGACAATAAAAACTAGAAATCAAAAAGAAGAGTAATGGCAATAACCTTTATCTGATGTACTTCCATTGAAAATGAACTCTCGAAAAGAAGGGCAGGAAGGAACACAGCCAAGAGAAGGTCAGGATCAATATTTGCCCCTACAAATGAACAAATGTCAAACTATTTATAATAGCTGATACTTGAAGAGTTAAACAAAAAGTTCTAGACTAGAAACCAGTTTACAATCAATTGTTATTCCTTCCTCTCCCTTTGTAATTAAATTATTCAACCAAATAGAAATTAAACTTACATAGACGAATGCCATTGCCAATCTTTCCGAACCGATGACTCGTTCCATATTCTACATAGAAGTACATTAAGAAATTAAGTAAGTCTAATCAATGATGAAGTTGCAGTAAAAAAAATTTATATAGGAAACAGAATTTTAATAATTATAGAAGCTTAACTACAACTGTTAAGATGATAATCAATCCTCTAATCTTCAAACACAATAAAGTATGGTCAAGAATGCAATACATTTTTCCAACTAAGGATGATTAAAGAGAAAGGAACGCCCTTAAACTCCTTTTCTGTATGAATTCATAAGGATGATAAAACCTTTTATCTGTACTTGCTCGTTTGCTTGAAATTTCCGGTTGTTTCTTTCTACCCAGATCACCCAAAATCCACAAGTATCAAATAATTCACTTAAAGAAGATAATTAACGATGGGATGATAGACATAAACGCTAATAAATGCAAGCAAGCAAGTTTAGTTATGTGGAAAGAGTTGATATGCATCTATAAAATGCCTAGTACGGATAATAATTCAAGTATAACAAGTCACTTGTTTGCGAAAATTCTCAAAAGGGGGCACCTTTGTTATTTCTTTATTTTTTCTTTGTTTATCTTCTTGGTAAATAACACCTCGGTGAAGTTTTATCATGCCAATTCTTGGAGAGAAACAAATAAAAACTAAATCATCATCCATGCCAGCATCTACCCATTTAAATCAGTAAGAGAAACCATTTTTACTGAAATTTAGTGGGCCAGACCTCATCCATCCTCTCTGAATTTATTATGTATGCTCTGTGGGATAGTATTGCTTGAACTCTGTTCTAAACGTAATAAAAATTGCAGTTAAATCATTCATGAACTGTGATCATTGATTATCCTCGTTTTTATGACGTGGGAAAGAGTGGAGAATTTTAATGGTACTTTCTATTCAATTTAGTCATGTATTGATAAAGTTACACAGACTAGAGACCGGAGAATGACATCTGTCTACTGAGATTTATGTCATTAGAGAATGAGCTGTATTGAAGTTATCCAGATTCTATTAATTTGCAAGAAGCATATTATCATGAGAGTGGTATCGTGAAAGACAATATGCAATTGTGTTTTTCCCAAACTTAGGATTTACAAGTTTTAGGCAACAGTAAATTTATTCAAACTAAATGAACAAATTTTATAGTTCGTTAATTTGGATTTATTTCACATGCAACTTGAGCTCTCATACTATTATGCTACGAGAATATTCATTAATTACCTCAAAGTGCAACAAAAGTTTCTTACAAGAAAAAAGCCAACAAAAAAAAAATGCAAAGTAAGAGAAAATCAAGTACATCACTGAACTATATGAAGTTTATACACTCATTTCTTTCGACAAAAGGGGACTATGAGTCTGTGTCACATAACCAGTTTCACAGCACCAAAACAAGAGTATACATTAATATATATCATCTGCACTTGTTCTGGAAATAGCGCTTTATACAAGTGGGCATTATGACGTCATAAGTACTTAAATTGAGTTCTACATAACATTATCTGAATACTCTCTCTTATAATTTTATGTAGCGCTCCATTCAATGAAATTGGAAGCAAAATCGTCTAAAAAAGTGAAGGCTAAAAATAGCACTACATAGAGCATACCTGAAGCACGAAGTGATGCTATATATACCATAAATCCTTATGTTACAGTATGAGTATTCAAATAAATTTATTTAGCACCCAATTCAATGGAATTGGAACAAAGCCGTACAAAAAATAAACGCCGAGAATTCAAAGCAACTCGGAAGTTGAAGCATACCTAAAGCACCAAGGCCAACACCGAGAATAAGCAAACCAACAGTGTAGGGGACACGAGTGCCCCTCAGCACGTGACGACACGCAATTCCCAACACCAAGCTGATTCCGACGAATATCACTGCGTCTGTCGGATTAGATGCAGAAGAAGTTGACTCCTCTTCTAAGATTCTCAACGTCAACAGCCTCGTTTCAGATGTCAAAACCGAAGCCATTTCGCTGGCAACTGAATCAGCCACCGGGTTATTACAATTCCACTTCGATTAGAGCATCCTGAGGCCCTTTAATTTAAAACCACTCTTAAAATTCTGCTCAAGATTCCCAATTTAATATTTTAATTTCAACTCTATTATTTAATAAATTAAAACAAACAGAGACTGGAGATCGATCGAGAGAGAAAGAGAGAGTTGGAGAGTGTTACGTTTGTTTGTGCTCGTCTGTGATGGCAATAAGCAAGTTCGACGAGCATTTACTTTTAATTAACTTTATTTTTTTTATATTTTTTTAGTTATTCTTCTTTTATTTTTTTTTATATATAAAGAGTTAATGATAGATTCATATTTTAAACACTCTCACTTAGATTCATTATTTTTTAAACTAGTTTATTATTTTTTTTGCGGTGGAATCCGACCGTAGATGATTTTAATAGATTGAGGAGTTGAGAAGAATGAGAGAGAGAGAGAGAATTTACTTTGAGGGGATTTTGACGAATATAGAGAAGAATACAGAGAAATTGAAGAATTGAGAGAGATATGGGTTTTGGTTCGAGAAGATGAAGATGTGGTAGCAAACAAAGAAATACTTTTTTTGTGCTTGTAGCGGAGTAAATCTCCCTACAGTCGATGATTATGAAAGATAAAAAAAATACTTTAATGATTAATTTAAAATTTTGGAAGGAGACAAGTAATGAAATTAATCCTTATTTTTATAGTAAAACAAATAATATTTTTTATTTAAATTGATCAATTATCTAAACATGTTTGGACAAGTGCTTGATTTTTTTGTCAAGCACTTTTGCATTGGCCAACCCCATTGGACACGTGTCCAGTGGGAGTTGTAAAAACTCCCCACCGTGAGAGTTAGATCAATTCCGTGAAAACTAACTTTGGAGTTTATTTAATTGGGATTTTTAAAAAAATTTATAGACTTTTGTAAGTGGATGATTTTTGTGGAATTCGTAGACTTTTAAGTAAATTTTATAAATTTGTTATGAGTTAATAAAAATATTCCATAAACTTCTCTAGACTTTCACTCATAGTTATCAGATCCGGCCCGGACATCGACCCGGACAAGGAGACGGGTCATCGGGTTTCTGGTTCAACCGGTGATCCGGTGGTTGAACCGGTGGGTCAATTCATGTTAAACCGATAAGTCTATTTTTGTTAAATCATCACTATTAAAAATTTATTTAGCAAAATAAGTACGAGACTACTAGTATCATCAACTAATTATTGTAAAAAATAACATAAATTATTGTAATAAAAAAATAGACTAAAAAAAAGACTAAAAAAAAATAGACTAAAAAAAAAGACAAAAAATAGACTAAAAAAATTTGAAATTTTTCATTATGTAACAACCCGGCCGAGTCATCGGGTTTCGGTTAACCGGTTTACTAAAAAAATCGGCGGTTTTTTCGGGTCGTAGTCGGTTCAATTGCTTAGCGATCCAATTAAAAGAACCGGACCGGTTGGACCACCAGGTCGCCGGTTTTTCGGTCCGGCCGGCCGGTCCGATCCGGGTTTAATAACTATGCTTTCACTTAAAACTTTTGTAAACTTCTATAGACTTTCATCAAAGACTTTTATTTTTCAAAAAAAATGTTAAGCTAAATTCTTATGTAATGTAATATGAATTTGAACAACTCGTCCAAATCATTAACAACACATGTAATTTAAAACCTATAGTAATAAGTCTTTCTCAAGTTTATAAAAATATTTTAAAAAAAAAATGAAGTCGTCTCAATTAGACTAACAGAAAGTGTATTTTAATTAGTTATTCAAAACAGACTCAAGAAGTAAAGAAATTCCAATACAAAATGCATGAATTCAACGATATTTTTTCAGGACAAACAAATTTGATATCAGATGAAACACAAATTACCATTAGGTAGAGATGGAGAAATCTGACATTTTAATTAGATGTTCAAAACGGACTCAAGAAGTAAATAAATTCCAATACAAAATACATGAATTCAACGATATTTTTTCATGACAAGTGAATTTGATATCAGATAAAACACAGACTACTATGCATCAAAAAAATCAATGAAGGCAAAATTATCGTAATTAGAAAGCAAAACAACTCGTTACAATCATGAAAACTCATTAAACAAAAAATCGATTGATTTAAAAAAAAAAAAAAAAAAAAAACCATGTTATGCAATCAAGGAAAACCCAAATTTAAAAAAATAGTAAATTTACAAAATCGAATTTTACATAAATTAAAAAAATGGCGCATCTAGAACAAGTAAAATTAAATTCTTATCGAAAGAGATACAAGAAAAGATAAAAGGTGTATATTTATTTTGAGATTTGTTATTTATATTTTCTACCAAAAGTCTTGTAATTAGAGAATTTCTTAAAAATCATACTCAATTTGAATATTCCATGACTTATTGAAACTTCTAAAAAGTTTTAATTGAATAATGTGGGACTTTTAAAGACTTTTTTAAAGTCTTTAGAAGTTCCTATTGAATACACCAATATTTTTAAAGGGTTTTAAAAAGTCTACATTCAATACTGTAAATTTTTTAAATCCTTCAAAATCTTTAAAAGTTCCAATTGGTGGATAAGCTTTAAAAATGAGCAAATTTAATTCTTTAAGAAGTGAGACTGAATTTAAAATAGCAAATTTTGCACTTAAATTTTCTTTAAAAAAATTAACTTTTAAAGAACAACTTAAGATGTTTAGGAAAAAAGATACTTAAAAATAACTTTAAACTATAATATATTTGACTAAACTTAAACGTTACTTTCATGTAAACCATTCAACTTGCTCTTATAAATGCCCTATGCTAGAGGTACAGGAAACTCTCTCGTCAAAGATTACAAATTAGAGGTTAGATTTCATGCACACATTACTCCCATCTTATCATACTTTACATAGGCATTGATTCTTTATGAACGATGAGTGATTTGCACAATATTCAATATTATAGTCAATATGTATTAATTATTAATTCATTGACAAAGTAACGCACAACAACAATTTTTTGATCTTGTATTGAAAATATTGGAAATGATCAACATTTTATTTCCTTGTAAAGTTGTATGCACAAGTATATATATTTAATTTCGTTATCATATTAAAATGTATAAACCTTTATTTATATTTTTCCTACCAGTATCAATATGTAACTTCTTGGTTCCACGTATGTTTTGAAGCTATGCATTAGGAAAAAGAATTCGATGGATACGCTCATTCAAAAATGACTATACATTGATATTATAGAGATGTTTTACTGTATAGAATTATTATTCGAACTCTTAAAGTCTCATATAATTATTCTCTTGTCTTGAGGATATATCGATCTTTGAGAAAGCTCTTTTTGTTAATATTTCTAGTGTGTTGGAGTCGACTATTATTGTTTTTTGTTCATTCTCGTAATTGTAGGACAAAAATTCCGAACTCGAATTACATTGATAAAATCGACAGAAAATTGAGGCCTTGAAGTAAAGATCAAGAGTCGAGCATTGGAGAACGAGAAAAAAGAGGAAATCGAGAAGAAATAATGTGTTTTTGAAGTAATAATGAAGAGCAGAAATGATGATTAAACACCCGAAGGTCGATGATGAAAAAAGAAAGTCATGCGCGCGAAGCATGTGGAGAAAATAGAGTACCAAGTTAGATACAAATATCACCAATGAAAAGCTTATCAAAATAGGAGTTCAACGTATTTTGTGGATCTCGATTCAATGTTTATTAAACAATGTTATGCTAGTTTTCGTCGATACTATCAAACTTAGCAGAATTTGGTGCTCGAGCGAGGCACTTGTTTCCAATCTTGGATGTTTTAATTATGGAAGAATTCTTGGGGTCTTTTAGATCACTTTAAACATGATTTTGGTCTCCTAATTTTGCATATATATTCTATAATCCATCTAGTTTATTAGAAGAGCTTGGAGAAGACACAATTACACAAGTTTTACATTTAGAGTTTGGTGATTTGAAGAAGAAGAAGAAGAGTTGGGGATTTTAAAATTGATGCTTGGGAGATTCTACAACCTTCTCTTTCTTCTATTTCCTTTATCCCAGTTACATCGACCTCAACCTGTATGTATTTAATTACTTTAAATACACACATTAGTTAGAACGATAATGTAAACTACACTTTTGAAGTTTTAATTCAATTTTCCATCTTTGACTTCAAATATGAGTTTGCGATTGATTGCTTATTATTGATTGTATTAATTTTAAAAGTTGACGAATTTGATGGCATGGCAGACAAATTTTCACATGTGGCATGCTTTCAAAGTTAGTGTATGCCATATCACCAAAATCGCGAGTGACGTGCATTTTCAAACGACGAGTGTCGGAGTGACGAATATGATAACATTTTAGCAAGTTCAGTGAAAACTCAAAAATATTTTAAAGTTTAATGACATCTGGGAAACATTTGAGAAAGTTCAATAGCAACTACGATATTTAACTCAATATTCACACATTGTAGTTCAAGTTTCTCTAGATTTTATTATTTAGTACACATTTTTTATTGTTGTGATTGTATTTACGTCTTACATTAATAGAGAGGGACCCACGTGCACTATTTAGAATCCTACCTATACTAAAAGAGCTTTAAAAGGCTCATTGTCCACCCAACATTAACTAGAATGATGCCGTTTTGAGTGAGTATTTCATTTTTTTTTTCGTTATTATGTGGAAAATGCCTTGTTTTGTGTGAGTTTGTGTTGTGTCGTGATCCCTTTTTTTTCTTTGGGCAACTTGCTTTTCTTTTGAGTGGTTTCGTGTGCCGTATATTTTCTTTTTCCTTTGTTGTTCTTCTGTTCGTCGAGAAATTGTAAGGCGAGGGCTCTAGCTTTCTTTATCTTCTTGGTTGACTATTTTGGTTGGGCAATTGGAGCTTATTTGAAAGAATATGAGCTGGTTTTGAAGAATCTAAGCTTATCGTGTGAAAAGTTTTTCATATTTAGGTAGTCTTGTTTCTTTAATTTTGCTCTATCTAACTTTCTCTGGGTGTGCATGTATCAATTATTGGTATATTTTTTGGTCTTATTATTTGTAGTCCAAATTTATTGTGTGCAAAGTTTATTCGAACTTGTAATCTTGTTGCTTTAATTTTGCTCTTTCACTATCTATGGATGTGCATTTATAATTTTTTGATATTTTTTGGGTTTTGTTACGCGTGGATCTATAATTTTTACACTTGCCCTTTTGTAGGTTGTGTTATTGTTGGCACCCATCCTGTAAACGTGTCATGTTTTGGTGATGTATGTTGGTTTAGAATAATAAAAAATTTCGCCCGAACACATGGAAGAAAGCTCTTGAATTATGTAATCATAACTTATCGTAATTGTCAGACATGGTGCCACGTATCGCATCTTAGCTTAACGCTAATATTCGTGAACCATCGGAGATGATGGGAGAAGTTGGCTTGACATGAGATTATAAGTGGCTATAATAGCAGCAACTTCATGTGATGAACAAAGAACCTTAACAATAGAGTTTGGATAAGTCGTTTTATGGAGAGCTTTCTTAAGGAGTTAAAAAGCTTCTTACCAAGGTAGACGACAAGCAGAGTCTGTTTGATTATGAAACGTAGAGGTCGAATGCGACAGTGTCAAGCAGTAGCATTATTGTAATTTCAGAATATTGCAAGGGTAATATATCAGCAGTCGAGTGTCCGTTGGGTCTGAAACTTATTGGACTTGTTACTGAAGTTGTTAGCTTTGTTATGGAACAAACGGAGCATCATTTGGAGATCGGAAACACCAATTATAGAAGTTATGATTCATCGACCAAAAGACGTCTATTGGTGTCGCTTAGGTTATTTCTCCACATCTATTATAAAGGATCATGCTTGGTTAGCAGTTAGTTAGCCTCTCATGTGCTTTCGTCCTAACGAAGGGGTAGCCTGCGGGCTAATCTTATGCACTAAATGCACAATCCTTAGGGGCCGTAGGGGCAACTAAAGGCCTACTTTAGGCACCTCAAGAGAGGACTAAAGTACTCGTTTGAGTTCGGGA
Source organism: Forsythia suspensa (assembly GCA_023638005.1). Taxonomy (NCBI): domain Eukaryota; kingdom Viridiplantae; phylum Streptophyta; class Magnoliopsida; order Lamiales; family Oleaceae; genus Forsythia; species Forsythia suspensa. Next base: position 37,601,903 of record CM042666.1, read on the forward strand.
ACTCATCGGGCGGCGTTGGCTTTCGGGGCCTTCGTTGGTCACCGGAAGAGGCCTGAGATTATCGATAGAGCATTGATATTCCTGAGGGCTACGCTAAGGATTGGGTAACACCTCTAGGCCGAATGGGCTATTGATGAAAGCACTTTAAAGGCCTCGTATACTAACTCGTGCGCCCGTTGGCTAGAGATGCAGTTGTGGGGTGACGCCGCATAGTTGGGCGAATATGGCAAGATGTCGTTGTTGTTGGAGCGAGTATGCTATGAAGGCACTTCAAGTTAGCCACAGATTATCAGTTGGCCTTGCTTAGACGAGGCCCTAATGAATGGCATTGCTGCACGCAATTAGCCAATATGCCTGTAGGAAGGGATGAGCATAAAGATTGTGTTGTGGAGCATGCAAATGACCATCAATGCTTCGGACGAAGCAAGAAGAGCTCAGATCCACCAAGTATGCTTCTAGGATACCGTATGTTGTGCATAAGCATGTGGGCAAGCTAGCTATGTCGGGTCTAATAGAGTTAGAGAATATCGATGATGATATACATTCCAATAGGCGAACGCCTTGGCACCAAGTGCAGTGCAGGGATCCGTTCGAGTGTTTAGACGTTAGTAAGCTCTGTGGGTAAAATGAGCAACGGATTATGTCAAAACTCGTGATAAAGAAAGCAGAAGGCAGTTGAATAGATTGAGACAACTGTCGCATGGGGTAAAAAATAGTCGTGATGTGCGACTTGAAGAGTCGGCCCGTGACAGTTGGTATCAAAGCACACATTTGTGCATTATCAGAGTATTTTGTATAAACTCCGATACTACTACAATATGGAATTGACTGAAAGAACTTGTTAGATGGTGGCGGTTGAAACATAGATTCAAAAAATAGAATTGTTCTAGTTTTCAACACGAAGGTGAGGTATTGTTACCATGAGCTTTATATTGTTTCAATAGTTCTGATTGTGGATTGTGCATGATTTTTGGGATACCGAGCATCAATTGAGTATCAATTGGCATCCTTATAAGAGTAGCAAATGCTGGCTTTAGAGATTGAGCTTATAGTGCATCAATTTGCCTTCAAGAGCATTGTCGTACTACGTTGTTAACGGCTAAAGCTAAAGTGTAGTAGCTTTGTTTATGGTTATTGGTTGCTATAGATTGGGTGAGCCTGATTTATGGTGAGTTTGTTGATAGCATCAAATGAGATCTATGAGCATCTTCAGTTAACAGTTTGTTTGGGCTTGATACGATCCTTATCAGAAGTCTCGGACAGTCAATGGTTGTGTTATTAAAGCTGTAATGAATTGATAGCTTTTCGATTGGCAGTCATATTCGGGCAAGAAGCTTAGCTATCCGAAGTAACTTATGTTGACAATTACTTTGAGTTAATAAGGTCAAGAAGATGGTTGTTAACCTTTTTTCAAGGGTACTAAAGGCAGAATCTAACGTATCCATACATCTTGACTTCCGAATGGGACATGCCAATTGGTCGGGTAGACAATGGTGCCACAAATGAAAGTTATTATGACCATGTTGCGGAGAGGCCGCGAGTCAGGAGGTGAATCTAAGGCAGTGTAGCCGTATGGTGGTAGGATACTACCCTTTTGTGAAAATCTTCCAAGATGTGGAAGACTAAGCTTCAGAGACAGACGAAGGCAATGAATTGTCATGTAGTAGTAAGATACCACCTTGTTGAGAACCTTCCAAGCAGTGAAAGGATGAGCTTCTGAGAGAATGGTGAAGAGTCACCTTATAGACGCAAGAAGGCATTTCTAGTATTGTGCAAGTGATTTCCCTAACAGGTTTCAGAATCGAACTTGAATCAAATAGTTGATTGCTTGTTCTTTTCAAGATGCGGTTTGAGTTAAGCGATTGATCTCGATTGCTTGTTCTTTTCAAGATGCGGTTTGAGTTAAGCGATTGATCTCTTACCCATATTTATTTGGAGCGTTAGTCGGGTGGCTAATTGCCATGCTGGAGTTAGTACTAAACCAAGTGATTGATCAAATTGCTTCTGCTGGACAAGCCACCATTTGGGCTGCGAGGAGTGGATGTTAGAGGCCCTTACCTTAGGCATCGAACGCCAATTATATGAGAAAGCCTTAGCAAACGGGCAAGGCATTTAACAAAGCTGTGTAAAATTAGCAGGAGCATGTTAGTCCATACCTTAGGCGTTGGGCGCCAATGACATGGGAGCCTTTGTGAACAGGCAAGGCATGTGCAAAAAATTGAAGATTGAGCTATTTAGCTCTTAGGCACAATGCGCCAATGATTTGAGAACATTTGCAGACATGCAAGGTATGATCTGAGCAGAAAACTGAGTTGTGTTGTGGGGCATGCAAATGACCATCAATGTTTCGAATGGAGCAAGGAGAGCTCCCATCCATCGAGTATGCTTTGAGGTGACCGTATGTTATGCATGAGCATGCGTGCAAACTAGCTAAGTCGGGTCTAATAGACTTAGAGAATATCATGATAATGTGCATTGTGAATAGGCGAGCGCCTTGGCACCAAATGCTGCGTAGGAATGTGTTCGAGTGTTTACATACTAGTAAGCTTTTTGGATAAAATGAGTAATGTGTTATGTCTAGACTCATGATGGAAAAAGCGAAAGGTAGTTGAATAGAGTGAGTCTATTGCAGTATGGGATGAAAAATAGTCATGATGCGCGATTTGAAAAGTTGACCTATGACACATGGACGGACAAATTGGATAAAACAAAAGAAAAAATTACCTATACCAAGGCTGTGATAAACTTTTCAAGCATCACTCCATATAGGATGGATATTTAGATATCTTCAAATACAAAGAGAATTCAAGTATTGCACTACTACCAACGTCCAACTATATTTTGCCAATATAAATTACTAGACTAAACACCTACTTCCTTATTTCTTGATTAGCGTTCTAGTATTGTAACTTGAATTATTTATGTATTTTGTGATTCTAGATTATCTACTTTAACCCAATCCATTTCTCATCTTTCTGAAAACACAATGAGACTGTTGTGATATGCTTAAAGTTTAATATTTTGCATCAAATGCTCAAATGTTGTGCTCAAGCCTAGCAACGAAAAGGTTACACTGTTATAATTAATTAACAAAATCGACTTTGCAACATTAAAATTGAATTCCAAACATAAAAAGACAAATAGAATTATAGAAACAACAAAAATAGTTATAAAATTTTCTTATTATCAATAGATAATAATAGAACTAAAAAGAATTTGTTATATCAATCTCTAAATTAACTTTTCAATTTATTATATACTTATATTGTAGGATTAATGATGTACTTTTAAATGAACAAAATTGTTACATCAGTCTCTGATAATTTATTTAGTAACTGGACAGTCAACTATTAAACAAAATTTGGAAAAGAAAAATAAATAGAAAATTACGTCTTATTGATTATACTTTCCAATCATATTTGGAAGATTCGTGACAAGCTAAATTGTATGTAACAAAAAATCCAAATCATGTCTCATAAAATAGATAAACCAAACAATAAAAATAAACAGGACATTGGATATGAAAATCAGTTTCTTTACACTAATTATTGAGTCATTTAAAAATATAATTATTCAAATAAAAACCAATTCAGTAAAAAGCAGTTTAGAAAACCGGACCGGACCGGCCGGTTCAACCAGAAAAATCGGGAACCGGTCACAAAGCCGGTCCGGTTTTCCACTTTAACCGTGTATTCAAAAACCGGATCGGAAATCGGGTTTTTTACCGGTTGAACCGGTCCGGTTTTCAGCAAAAATCGTTTTTTTTTTTTTTGGATTTTTTTTAATTTTTTAATTAAAACATATAAAAAATCTATTTAAAGCCAAATTTTGTGAGTAATTTTGTCTACAAATGCTGATTTATTTACAAATAACTTATTTTTAGAAGTTTTGTGAGAGTTTTGGATTAATTTTTAATTTTTTAATTGAAAACGGTTCGACCTTTTGACCCTTAACCCGTTGCCTTTTCTGAGATGATGGCCGGTCCGATTTTCTAAACATTGGTAAAAAGTATAAAACAAAAATAAAACACAACCATGAAACAGCCCCTCTTTCTTATAAAGATATGTTTATTTTTTTTATTCATATGTCACAAAATATATATCTATTTTCCTTGTTGATAGTATAGTTAATTTCTCAGTTTTCTAATATGTTCTTATTTAATATAATTTGTTATAAACAAATATGAATTGTCATTATATTAAGGATAAATAGCATTAGGGGTCATGAACCTTTGAATCTTATAATGATAGGATCTAGAACCTTTAATTTATAGCACCCGATATTCTAAACATTTCAAACGTCTTGCTCGCTAAGTCCTTTTTTGACGAAAAACGTCAGTTTGACAATTAAATTGTCAGATTTTTTTTATTAAAATAACAGTTTCACCCTTATTTTAATTCAGGATAAATAAGATTGAGAGTCTTTGACTTTTAAACTTTGTGATAATGATGTCTCAAAATTTTGATTTTTAGCACTTGAGAATCCAAAATTATTCAAATATTTGCACTTGAGGTCCTTTTATGATAGAAAATATCAATTTGATCGTTAAAAGAACAAAAAAAAAAAAAAAAAAAAGATGAAGAATCATCCCTCCCTTTCAAACCAATAATGATAACATCACACAAACAATACTTTTATTTTTCAACCTCAAAACTCAAAAAATCGGCAACCAAAAACCACTGCAGATTATTTTCCTATTCTTGAGCTTGATGTCAGCTAGGAGTAGATTCATGATATTAGGATTGAGAGTAGATATTGGCTGCAATTTTGTCTTTTTTTTTTTTTTCTTTTTGCAACAAATAGCGTGAGTTTGAGGAGTTTGGATATAGGTGGTGATTGACGGAGATGAAGAGGATTGAGAGATATGTGGGTTCTTAGGTGTTGCAAATATTAGTTAGTTTATTTTTGGGTTGGTGGTGGTGGTAGTGTCGTTGCCACTATGGTTGGAGTGAATGGTTTGGAATTGGAGAAATAGTTGTTTTTTTTTCATTTTTTTTTCCTTTTTTTTATTTTCTTTTATTTTTATTTATTTCAAAATTAAATATGGGTACATTAATCATTTTACTTCAATTTTGACATTTTAACGATCATTTTCCATTAGAAAAGCCCCTCGGTGTAGAATTTTGAATGGTTTAGGATTTCGGGAGATAGAAATCAAAGATTCAGGACCTCATTGTCACAAAATTTGAAGATTGGAGACTCCCAGTGCTATTAACCCTAAATTAAAATAAGGGTATAATTGTTATTTCAATAAAATTTGACCATTTAACGGTCAAATTGACGTTTTCCGTCACAAAAGACCCTAGACAGAGACATTTGAAACGTTTGGAATCCTAATTGCTAGACATAAAAGGTTTAAAACTCCATCGTCACAAAGTTCAAAAGTTCATGACTTCTAGTGCTATTTACTCTTATATTAATATATATGGGTATATTAGCAAAAACGTAAGTAAAATTTATTGTTCCAACTATAATAAATAATTTTTTTAATCTATGTAAAAAATAGAAGTAAACATATCTTTATGAGACTGAATATTTGATTTCATTTGGATAACGTCCAAGGTTTTTACTATTTTATCTTTACCGTAACTAATTTATATCGTGGTACATTATAGGCTCAAATATTTATTCAACATAACCATGTTTAAATATTTATGTTTGGCAACACTTAAATTATAAATTCAATTCTGACTGATATTGTATGGGACCCACAATTACATTCACTTCACTAATAACTTATAATATAAAGACTTAAATTATAATTTCAACATAATAACATAATTTAAATTTCATATATATTTTGCAGCAGTATTCACGAAAAAACCTCAAATTTCTTACTAAAAATAAAGGAACACAATAAACAAAATTTCAAATAAGCTCCAAATAAAAATTCAGAACTTAACACAACCACTTCCTTATTTTATTTATTCTACATTTTCAGACTTTTTAAAAAAATTTATCAACTTTGATGTCTAATTCACTACGATTAATTTACGGGCAGTACTGATTTTAAATTTGGAAGTCAAACTCCATGAACAAATATTTTCATTTTTACTACTTAAAGTAGATAAAAAGAAATGTTTTTAAGTAATTTTTTTATTTTCTGATATATTTGAACATTTCATATTTTCATAATATCCAAGCGTGCTTGATTAAGCTTAAAGAAACGTATAAAATGCTTTCAAATAATTATTTTTTTCTAATTTTCTTTTTTAGTTTTGAATAAAATAATTTCATTATTAGAAAGCAACTTTTATTGTCAAAATAAGTAAATTAATTATTTTCAACCTTGAGTTGTTATTGAGAAGTGAGAACCTTACCCAAGTTGAACTTCATTTGAATTTTCCTTTATTACATATGCAAGTATCTATTATACTAGTATACCGCTTCCTTGCGATGTGATTCGACAGTAGATTCTATTATGATAATGGATTGAGGCGGTGAACATGTTTTGGAAATGATCGGTGGATGGAGATGATCAATTGAAGGAGATGGATTAAGAAGGTGAACAATTTTAGAAATGGTTTTAAGAAAATGGATTGAAGCAGTCAGCAAATTTTAGATGAGATGATTTTGTTATGGGAGAAATTGAAGACATAGTGACATACGAATGTTTAAATATTTTTTTCTTCCTGTTACATAAAAACTCAATAGATAATTCATTTTTGACTATGTCATTCTCCATTATTTCATTTAATAATATATTCTCTCTCAAACTTTTGTAACTAATTACAAAAGATTAGGTTATGGATTAATTATAATTATCTATATCATTTTGATAGTAAACTAGCTACATGATTACATGTGGGGTATCTAATTGTCATGCGTGCGTTGGATTTTTTATTTTTTGTTCTTCATTTAAGAATACTTTTTGTGTAGATTAGGTTATGAATTATTTATTATTATCTATAATAGTGTGATTACGTTAAATGTTTTGTTCTTTTCGAAAACCAACTTGGCAAGAGTACAACACGCGCTTTTACGTATCATGCGTTTAGGTGTTATATTATTTTTCATTATTATTTGATATTTCATTGATACTCGAAAGTCAAAATTATGATACGTATCTCCTTTCTATTTTTCTTCCTTATTATTTGATAATTTAGCATAGGTCTGTGAAGATATGATAGATGCGGCCCTTGTCTTGATTTCTTATCCACGCTAACAAAATGATATGATGATTTTAGGGTCACTTTAGAACTACTGAAGATGTAGTTTTCACCTTTCTCCATTATTAATGATATAAGAGAAAAAGCATATTTACTTTGTCCCAACAATTGTCAAAATTAACAAGAAAAAATGGTGCACTACATTTAATTGCGCTTAATATTCAATTTTTTTTATTGTAGTATTTTTTTTCGTATTTTTATCCTCATTTTTTTTATTAATTAGCATATCTTGTGTCTGATTACGATTTTCGTCTAAAAATTTGTTGAAAAAGCGTAAAACTACTTATTTGTTCATTATATTTAAATATATATATATATATATACACACACAAAAAAGTACGACAAATATTTTTTGGAGAAAATAACATATTTGGTCCTCAATTTTTCAAAAACGTGAGAGATAATTCCTAACCTTTAAAAATAGCATCAGACATCTCGAACTTTTGAAAAAATAGGTATAATACGTCATTTTTACCCACACACAATAAACAAAAAAGAAAAAAAGAAAAAAATTATTGATTAGTAACAAAAAAATAAAAAGTAACAAAGTAACAAAGAGATCAACTTCTTTATTGTAAAGAAGGAAAATAATATTTTGCCTTTGAATGAATTTTATTGAATCAAGAGACGTAGCTTTATACAAGAGATTTCCTACAATCATGCTAATCTATTCTAGGTAGTCTAAGTATAAAAGGCAACTGAATAAATATACAACTAATACAATATATTTGTCAATGAATGGTCAGATATCATTGACCTTTCCTTCTCAACACTCCCCCTAAAGTTGGAGAGTGAATGTCAAGAACTCTCAACTTGCGTATCATAGTTGAGAAAGCTTCCTTTCCCAATGGCTTGGTGAACACATCTGTAAGTTGATTTGTTGAGGCAACATGTTTGGTTACAACCGAACCATCTTGTATTTTGTCACGAATAAAATGGCAATCCATCTCTATATGTCTAGTTCTTTCGTGGAAAACGGATTGGCGAATATATATGTAAATTCAGCTGTTATCACAATATAATAATGCTTGGCTTTGGGATGCAATATTCTCAAATCCTTCAATAATGAGCGTAGCCAAGATAATTCACAACATGTACCGCTATGGCTCTATATTAAACCTGCTCACGAGGAGAGAGATACGGTTTTACGCCTCTTTGTTCGCCAAGAAATAAGAGAAGATCCCGAAATATACAATAACCCGTAGTGGATCTACGAGATATTGGACAACCACCCAATCCGAATCGTAAAAAGCTCGCAAAGATAAATCATTCGAGAAGGAAAAACAAACCTTGCCCAGGACTATTTTTCAAATAACGCAATACACGCAAGGCAGCTTCCATGTGTGGTCTACGTGGTGCATGCATGAATCTGCTTAACACATGGACCGAATAGGTGATATCCGGTCGGGTAATAGTCAAATAAATTAGGCGTCCAACAAGTCGCCTATACTGAGACGGATCTTTAAGCAATTCACCTGAATCCGAGAGCTTTATGTTTTGTTCCATAGGAAAGTTAACAGTTTAGCACCCAAAAATCTACCATCTTTTAAAATTTTCAAAGTATATTTTCGTTGCGAGATGGAAATACCTTTCTTCGACCGAGAAACTTCGATGCCCAGAAAATACTTCAAATCACCCAAATCTTTAATTCGAAAATGACTATGTAGAAATTGCTTAAGAGCTACTATGGCATTGACATCATTACCCGTAATAAGAATGTCATCGACATAAATCAACAAAGCTGTAAAAGATTTTCCTTCCGACATGTGAATAACGAGTAATCGGCTTTGGATTGAACAAAGCCAACCAGACTTGGATAGTCAGAGAGAACTTGACAAACTATTGTCGGGAAGCTTGCTTTAAGCCATATAACGACTTGTGAAGGCGACACACTAGATTCTCCCCACATGCATCCAAAGACCGTGAGGTGGAGACATATAAATTTCTTCATGGAGATCGCCATGAAGAAAAGCATTGTTGACATCAAGTTGGTGAAGAGACCAATTACAGGCATTTGCTAAAGCCAATAAACAACGAACGATAATCATTTTAGCAGTGGGAGAAAAAGTGTCATGGTAATATATACCTTCTAGCTGTGTGTAACCTTTTGCAACCAAACGAGCTTTGAAACGCTCAATAGTACCATCCGAGTGCCGTTTGATTTATAAACCCAACGACAACCAATAGGCTTCTTATCAGGAGGAAGAGAAGTGAGGGACAAAGTGTGGTTGGCTTCTAAAGCAGCCAATTCAAATTGCATTGCTTATTGCCAATGGGAATGAGAAGCTGCTTCGGCATAAGATGTAGGCTCAATATCTTGACCGACAAAGAAAATAATAAAAGAACGATGTTGTGGTGAGTAACGATGATAAGAGACAAAATTGCAAAGGGGATATCGTGTACCTTTTTGTGGACCTGATGACAAAGGCGGCAAATGGTTGGGAGACGTTACTTGGTTGCAGACATAATCACGTAAAGCCATGGGAGGGTGATGAGGTCTTTGGGAACGGCGTAAAATGGGTTCGGGAGGTGAAGGTTGTTGGATGAGAGAAATTGGTTCCGGTGGTAAGGGTTGTTGAACTGGTGGAGAAGGATCAGATATAGAAAGAGGGATTACAGGGTCTGAATTTGAGGAAGGGGATGGAATGGACTCATAAAGGAAAATAATATTTTGCCTTTGAATGAATTTTATTGAATCAAGAGACGTAGCTTTGTACAAGAGATTTCCTACAATCATGTTAATCTATTCTAGGTAGTCTAAGTATAAAAGACAACTGAATAAATAAACAACTAATACAATATATTTGTCAATGAATAGTCAGATATCATTGACCTTTCCTTCTCAACATTTATCAAACTTCAAAATTCAAAATCCAAAATCCAACACTACCCTCAAAATCCCAAAATCCCAAAATCTACCATCTCAAATCCCAAACTATACATATTGTGCTTGGTTTTATACTCATTGCACTCTTGTGGAAGTTTGATTTTTCATCATTCATAGTTCTGATAACCACAATTCTCAATGATGGAACCGTCATGACAATTTTCAAAGACAGGGTAAAGCCATCCCCCGATGCCTGATTCATGGAAGCCGAATGAAATTTTCGTTACTTGAGTTGTTATTTGTCTTTATATTGCAGTAATGATTGTTGTTTTCTTCTGAGCTTCATACAAATAAGATTTCTTCTCGGTAGGAGAATCCATTAATGTGTTTGTTTTGTCGAGGTTGCAACATTAATTACTGTGTATGCTAACTAGGAATTTGCAAGGATCCGCGGTATGGGTTGGAGCTGGGCAGCTATTATTTGGTTATACATCATTGTCTTTTACTTTTCTCTAGACATTTTGAAGTTTTTCATCAGATATGCATTGACTGGCAATGCGTGGAATAATATGCTTGACAACAGAAAGTGTACGTGATCCACAACAGTCAAAACTTGGCAATAATAGCGTTTGTACACTTTCCTGGATTTGGGATGGTGGATTTTGGGATTTTTGAGTTTGATAAAGAAGATGACATATTTGTTATTTTTTTATTTTTTTGAGGTACATTTAGTTATTTTTTTAATTATGTTTTTATTTTTTTCTCGTTTTTTTTTTTTTTTTATTTAAAGGGGATGGCAATTTCGTTATAAAAAACCTACCATGCCTATTTTTTCAAACGTTGGGGATGTCATGTGCTATTTTTAAAGATTATAGGCATTTCTCTTACGTTTTTGAAAGGTTTGGAGACCAAATGGGCTATTTTTTCTTTTTTTTTTTTTTCATTTTAAAGCACGCAAACAAAATATCTTGTCAGAAACCACCATTAAGAATGTACATGTGCTAATTAATGGAAGCGTAATATAGAGATTCGACGAAAAAAAATTAAGAATATAAGTGCTATAATGAACAAAGACAAATGACGTCAATACAATTAAAATGTACTTATAAAAAATTGTAGTGTAAAAATAGCTACCATAAAAAATTCTAACGGTTTAGTTTGTATTTTAAATATTTATTTTCATATTAAAATAGAAAAAATCACGTCATCCTATAAACTAAAATGAAATTTTGATCTCTGAACTTCTATTTATGTTTCTAAATTGTAAAGGATGTATTTAATTAAGACTTTGAAAGATTTTGATGGAGTTTAAAAAGTTTATGTGTATTTAATACAGACTTTTAAAATTATATAAAAGTCTTGTAGTATTCAATATAGACTTTTAAAAAATCTTTAAAAATCATACGATATTCAATTCACACATTCTAAAATTTTACGAAATTCAAAGATATTCAAAACGTCAATGATTTTTAATGATTTTATATAAAATTTTATATGTACTAGATTTAAAGTACAAGGTATAAATAAAATATATCAAAATTTCTCTCTTAATCATCTCAAAGAGACTTTGGGGGAGAAAAATATTTCATTCTATGATTTTTTTTTTCTTTTATGCAATATTTCTTTTTTCAGTCATTCTACGAATTCTAGAATCAAAATTAATATTTTTTTATTTCTTCAATGTGATTTTTGTTTCTCTTCAATATTCTCTTAACTATTTTTTTCCTCTTTCTTCTTTTCTTCTACAAATCATATAGCCATGATTAATTACTAATATTTTTAAGAAAAAGAATATTAATATTTATTTCTCTATTCAATGTTTTTTTTTTTTTTCAATATTTCTCCTAACCATTTTTTTATATTTCTTTTCTTTTTTCCCCCTTCTAACGCCACAAATTTCAAAGGTCCGAGGAATTACTAAAATTCATAACCTGATAATATATTGCGAAAAAAGTCACTTTAATTAAAAAAAAGGTTAATTACACTAATGGTCCCCATTCTTTCAGATTTGTAACGATTTCATCCTCATTCTTTTTTTTAGCAGATATCATCCACATTCTTTCATTTATACTTATATATGGTCCCCAAATCACTATTTTTCACTATTCTCACAATTCTTGGACAATTTTGCCCTTTGACTTAAATAAATTAAAATAATAAGAAAAAAAATACAATGAAAACATTGAAATTAGGCTCTTAACCTTTTCAAAAGTACAAATAAATCCTAAACTATTTTATTTTATTCAAATAAGTGTTCTTCCCCACCCCCCACCCCACACCCCACCCTTTGAAAATTATTGAGGAAACTGTTCCCAAAGCAAAAATCTGGCTCCACCATCTACCAAGAATTTGGCGAGCCCAAAATCCGCGACGTGAGCTTCGAAACTCGAATTCAACAAAATATTGTTCGATTTCACATCTCGATGCACAATCAATGGTGAGCAATCATGATGCAGATAGCACAATCCTTTCGCTGCATCCATGGCAATTTTGTACCTCAAATTCCAGTTGAGGAATTCTCATTTCTTCCCGTGCAATGCCTCCCTAAACTCCCATTTCTCATGTATTCGTCGACGAGAAGGTTCGTCTCCTTGTTCGTGCAAAATGCTAGCAATTTGACTATGTTTCTATGTCTATGTTGCCTAACGTTCGAATTTTAGCCTTAAAGTCGTGATCATGGTTGTTGCTGCCAAATCCCAAAAGTTTTTTGACGGCGATTTCAACCCCATTTGGTGTTTTTCCATGATAGACGATTCCAGCACCTCCTTTTCCGATTACATTGCTCCGGCCAGGGTCAACTATTGGAAAGACCAGAGCGAACGGTGCCGGAGATTTGGGAAAATAGTGAACGAACGACGGATTGTTGAGTGGTGGTGGTTGTGGCGTCGGTAATGTGTTGAAGATTAGAAATTGGGAAAATTGCTGGAGAGGAATTGGCAATTTTTTTTGGTGGTTTGTTAACTGACTTTTTGTTTTGGGAACAGTTTCCCCAATAATTTCCAAATGCAGGGTAGTGGGGTGGGGTGGGGTGGGGTGGGGTGGGGTGGGGTGGAACACTTATCTGAATAAAATAAAATAGTTTAGGATTTATTTGTACTTTTGAAAAGGTTAATGGCCCAATTACAATGCTTTCATTTTATTTTTTTTCTTATCATTTTAATTTATTTAAGTCAAAGGGCAAAATTGTCCAAGAATTGTGAGAATAGTGAAAATTAGTGATTTGGGGACCATATATGAGTATAAATGGAAGAATGGGGATGATATCTGCTAAAAAAAAGAATAGAGATGAAATCGTTACAAATCTGAAAGAATGAGAACCATTAGTGTAATTAACCCTTAAAAAAAAATACTAATTGACAAACGATTCAAATAATTGTAAGCTTTTAAAATGAGTCTCCAAAGTTTAAATAAAACAATAAATGAAATACAATGTTAATATACCAAATTTGACGTCAATCGTCTTATTAATTAAAATATTCAAAAAATCTAAATTTACTTGGCAATCGATGGCACAACAACTCTACCAGTCCGCTATACATCCAATACGTTAAAAACTGTAATGTCCCAAATTTCAAAGATCCGGAGAATTAATAAAATTCATAATGAATAATATATTGCGGAAAAAGTCACTTTAATTAAAAAAAAATACTACTTGACAAACTATTCAAATAATTGTAAATTTTTAAAATGAGTCTTGAAACTTTAAATGAAACAATAAATGAAAGACCAATAGTAATATCCGAAATTTGACGTCAATCATCTTATTAATTAAAAATATCCTGAAAATTTAAATTTACTTAGTGACTAATGACACAACAGCTTCACCAATCTACCACACATCCAAATATCACCTAAATATTTGTTAATGGGGAGAGATGAGATCTTTGCTACTCCACTATCATTCTAAATATTACAATTATACATAAGTTTATTTTACCAAAATAAACTTAAAATTACCACATCACGACAATGATAATTCAGGCAAGCGCTGGAAATAATCCGAAGGCCAACCTGAAATTTGAATGTTTAACTAAACTAATTCATGAATTCTCTCGAAAGAGCACTAAATTAAAGTAATTAAATTTCATATATAAATACATCTAGAAAGACGTGAAAAACAACTTATAGCATGTAATACTCCACCTTAATCTTAAAATTTTCAGACTCGCTAGCCTCCTTTTAATGCTTGAAGCCTTTAAAATTTGTTGCCTTTTTTTGAATTTGACGTACAATTTCTCCTTTTGAAGGGTGCTCAACACTGTTCTCAACTGTTTCTCATGCTGATACTCATCTTTTGACTATATTAAAATGACGTTTGTCGCATGTGGGACATGTACACATGAGTAACTACTTTTTTTTTTTTTTTATGAAAAAGAAGATTAATATTTTCTCTCCCCATTATGATTTTTTTGTTCAATATTCTCGCAACCATTCTTTTTCTCTTTCTTCTTTTTCATCTTTTTTTTTAAAAAGATAAATTTATAATTAAATTCTTATATAATGATTGATTGTAGTTTATTAATAAATTTCATCAAGTTAAAAATTAATCTTTTATTGTATTTTTATTTTTGTTTTCATTCTTATTTTTTTTTCTATTTATCTTTATGAGTATTGATGCATTTTTTTTCCATAAATTTATTTTGATACGATTTCAATTATTTCAATTACTTTGAGTCTATTTATTGCAATACTTCAAAGAGTTTTCAGTTGAACCACATAACAAAATTTCATCTTCATTGGTATTAGAAAATCAATGGGACAATTTTGGTTAATTTTATGAAAATCAAGAACAACAAAGACAAAATACTAATGAGAGGATGACTACTATATCTACTGATATTGTTTTTACTCAAGTGTTGTGTTACATTTTTTTTTTTCGAATTCTAATTTATATATATAATCTTCTACAATAATTTGTACTGTTTGGATTTGAATATTAGTATTCAATTTTGATCTGGTTATTAATTTATCATTGAGGGAAAATAGCCACAAAATAATCTGACTCGGACAAGTATTTGATTACTTTTTACTTGGAGCTTGGTCACAAGATTATATCTATGTTATAATTTTTTGGATTAATTATATCATATATCACCGAATTATATGATCTGTTTCATTTATGATACTATACTTTAATTCGTTTTATATATACCATCGAATTTGAAAACTACTTTCAGTTAAACTATTTTTTTAATCAACTGTTGATTGTGTAACGGAAATTTTGATGTGGTATTAACGGACTGTTAAATGGCGGAAATTTTGATGTGGTATTCGGGTTTTGGAAAATTTAGGGATGAAAAAGCTGATTTGATTTTAAAAAAATTAGGAATTGATGAATGACAACCCTTGGCCAAAGTCGTTTAATTGATGTGAAAAATATATTTTTTATTTTGAATTTTATACACGTGGACAATATTTTCACACGTGGCGAGAAACATCAGCTATTTAACGGCTCGTTAATGTCACGTCAAAATTTCCGTCACACAATGAACGGCTAATTAACAAAGTGGTTTAACTGAAAGTAATTTTCAAATTTGGTGGTATAAATAAAAACAAATCAAAGTATGGTGGCATAATGAAACGTAGCATAAAATTTGGTAGTATATAATATAGTTAACCCTTTTTTAATTTTTTTTTTTATTGAGTTGAGTTGCTTGGTTTTTTTCTCTAGGAAATAAATGTCCAGTAGAATATGACAAAATTAAAATTATATCTGGGTGACTCTATGTTTTACTATTGTTTTCGTTGTGGGTTTTTTTTTTTTTTTTTTTTTTTATTTATATATAGCAGTAAATTGTTTAGTTTGTTTCGTACGATATGTGTGTATGAAATATTGTATTTTAATTGAAGACTTTCACTATTGTTAATTGAAGACTTTTCTTAATTTTTTTGAGAAACGACACAATGTTCCCTATCCATACAGATTAGTTTTATATTTATTTATTTTTGCAAAATAAATTAATCTTTCAAAAGGCCCTTCTAAAATTATTCGTCTAAAACTTTCAAATAAATTGAAGCGCCTCTATCTTTAAGTCCATATAGCACTTAATATACACTACAAGAAATTTTACTTTTAACGATGCAATTTTTATGGTAGAAAGTCGTCGTTAAGTTATTTCGTTGATAAATGGTCGTCGAAAGACTTTACAAGACTAAAATGTTTGTTGTTAAAAGTAAAATTTCTTGTAGTGATACTTCCAACTTTTCATTCGTCCCTTTTTTCATGTTATAACAAATTATTTCGACTTTATATTTTCACTCGGTTCAAAACAAAATAGATTGATGGTGCATTGCTATTATGTAATATTGTATTAATTTAAAGTGTATTCATATTATTCCGTGTTTGGTGCGATACTATATTAAAAATGTATAAATATTTAAAAAATAATATATCAATAACAATATTTTTGTCTAAATTAAGAAGAGGAGTAAATTTTATGTAACTTTTGATCTAAAAAAACATGTTTAGATAACTCATTATATTGTATTAAGCTCCGTCCATTCCATATTTGTAACAACATCCATTCCATATTTGTAACAGCATTAATTAATTAATTTCAGACCTCTGCATCCAACTGTTTAATTTATAACGGTCGCATTTCCAAATACTAGTCATTAGGGGTCCCAAAATAGAGGCCAAAGTAACACCTTTGCGTTGTGGCAGTTTGGCGATTTTATCTAACTCTTCCCCAGTCAGAGACCAGTCAAATATTTGTAGATTTTCTCTCATTCTTTCCTTATTGTAGCTCTTTGTCACCAAACTCACTCCTTGCTCGTACACCCATCTCAGGGCTACCTGTGCGGTGGTCTTCTCTCTGGCCTTGGCAATATCAGCTAGCACTTCGCTTTCTACAATTCTGTTGTCTCCCCATTTAGTATTGTTTGCACCCAGTGGAGAGTAAGCAGTTACATGAATACCTTTTGTCTTACAAAACTCTCTTAGTTGTTTTTGCTGCCACACTGAATTCATCTCCACCTTATTTTAATTAGGCAAAACATAAAAACATATATCAGAAGACACAGAACAATCATTGATATATGAATATGGACCTATCTGACAAAGCTTTTAGTAAAAGTTTTAGCTGATTTTGAAAAAGTTACATTAATTTATATTTGCTCTAATTTGGCGCAATTGTTTCCATGTTTTTGCTTTTGTCGGATGGAACATGGACTTGGGACGAGTATGAGACGAAGGAGGGCGAAAAGATGGTGTGCAACACGGGATTTAATCAAACCAATCTTATCTCGTATGTTGTGTAGTTAAAATTAATTTTTTAACTTTGGCATCAATTTTTTAAACTTACTCCAAACGAGGGGTAAGAGTAAAACTTACTTGATTGATTGCTGGAGGAATTTTGGCAACAGAAAGGACCTCCTCTAGCTTCTTGCAAGAGAAATTACTGACACCAATGGCCTTTGTAAGACCCAAATTTTTGCACTCTTCCATTCCTTCCCAAACTCCCTTTACATCCAAGGGATGTATGATTTCTTTCTCAACTGGTGTCTTTTTTATCATTTCGCTCAACCTCACTGGCCAGTGTATCAAGTACAAGTCAACGTAGTCCAACTTAAGATTCCTAGACAGGACCAACAAATTTATAATTATTTGATACCAACAATTATTTAATTAATGGACTTATAATTAAGATCACAAATATTGCTTACTCGAGGCTCATTTTGCAGGCAGGAACAATTTGGTCACGTTGAGCGAAGCTGCACCATAATTTGGTAGTTATAAAGAGTTCGTCGCGTGATTTAATGAGACCAAGACGTAGAGCTTCGGCTATGGCTTCACCGAGGTGCTTCTCCGACCCATAAGCGAAAGCAGTGTCAAAGTGGCGGTACCCTGCTTTAATGGCTTCTAATATAGCTGTTTTGGCAGTCTCTATATCGGCCGGTGGATATGAAGAAGTACCCATACCGATCACCGGCATCGGCTTTTCACAACTGCTTAAACTCACTTGTGGTATTCCTGCCATTTTCGACTTTCTAATTAATCCTTCAAATAATTTTTAATTTGTTTAATTTAGTTAGTTGTTACCCAACAATATATATAGATAGTGGAAATATGAATATTACTCCACAAAGCAGTGTATGTTGACTTTGTAGAAATATCAACCGATGACAATTAATTAGTTTTATTTTTTCCTAGCAGCCGTTTTTGAACTTCTAGATGACATTAAAAGTCCGGCTTACCAACTTCACCTAAATCATAAAAGTCCGACTTACATAGTTATTATGGAAAGAAAAATATCATCTTAGTACAAGTGGTGTTTAATATATGATAGTGACCTATAAAAATGGCTACTAATAATAACCTCACGCATTTTTTGCTTACGTGTTTTTTACCAACATATTTGGACGGCCACGTAGACCAATGGATCTCTATGGTACACTTAGAGTATAAAAAAGAAAGGTATTTGAGTGTGGGAGAGACACGTCATGGTCGAGTAAGTGGCTTGAGGGCCTCTAATCACAGATTTTCCAAATGGTATGAAGAACACTTAAGTTAATCAATGTAGATGACTTTGATTTAGTATGTTTTCTCTTAGCATATTTTTTTTTCTCAAATGTAGAAATAGCTTTGGTATTTATATGCAAATGTCAATGAGGGGCGGATCCAAAAAATCATGTTGGACCGAGCTGAAATTGAAAATTAGTCCAGTACAATTTTTTTTACATATAACAAAAAAAATCTAATTACTACATTACCTACTGAAGTTGTATCCCTCGAGCTTTAACAGCATAAAACTCACCTATAATAGAATCTCATCTATTTTTTGGCAAATTCTCGTTCAACGTAGAGTGTCATACAATCAGCAAAAAACTCATCATCCATCCTGTTACGAGTAGAGCTTGATTTTTGCATACATCTCTATCAAGCTCTTTACCGATTCATAGTATGAACTCCAACGAGTAGAGCCTGATTTTTACAAATTACCAATTTGATTGGCCCCAGTTTCAGATTTTCGTTCTCCACTAGCTAACATATACTCAAGCTCACTTGTTTGAGCAATCTGCAACACATTAATACGTTTAGGAGAAGAATTAATAATATTAACAACATTGTCCAAATGAGAAAAGAATTTCCAAATACAAATCACATCCTTGGTTGCAGAAACCAATGTCAGTTGTAGTCGGTGGACAAAATAGTGAATGTAGTACGCATATGGACATTCTGTAAGAAATAATGCTTGAAGTC
The DNA here is from genome assembly GCA_023638005.1 of Forsythia suspensa. Classification (NCBI taxonomy): domain Eukaryota; kingdom Viridiplantae; phylum Streptophyta; class Magnoliopsida; order Lamiales; family Oleaceae; genus Forsythia; species Forsythia suspensa. Next base: position 37,621,101 of record CM042666.1, read on the forward strand.
CGTTCCACGTACCACGCATATTACTAGTACCATCATAGCCTTGCCCTCTAATTTTTTGAACTTGAAGATTGTGACGAACAAGAACATCGCATATCTCGTTTTTCAGATTCAATGATGTAGTGTCACTTATGCTTTTGATTGCAAAAAAGCGTTCTAATAAAATACCATTAGTGTTCACATACCGCAAGATAATGGCCATTTGCTCTTTTTTAGATTCATCTTGCGCTTCATCGACAAGAATACCAAAGAAACTTTCTTTGTATTCTCAAATTTATGTATTTATTTTTGTAAAAGCATTCATCATTTCAATAAAATTCCCACGATTCAAAGAAAATGAAGATTCATCATGACCTCTGAAAGCACAACTTTGAAATACTAGCCACTGAACACTTAGAAACTTTTTCCAAACTCCTCACAAATCATTTGTCTAACTCTATTGGCCATAATATGCAAAATTTCTTTCTGAACAGTTGGATAAGTGTATTTGGCATTTTGATGAGCTTTATCCAATACAACTTCTCCAATTTCTATATTCATTTTTGCAAAAGTATTCACCATTTCAATAAAATTCCCACGGTTCAAAGAAGATGAAGATTCATCATGACCTCTAAAAGCACAACCTTGAAGTGCTAGCCACTGAACACTTAGAATTGTAGTCTTTGACCGCAAACGATTTTTAAAAACTTCCTCTCTCGTTATGGCGTGCATCACTTTATCAATATATCCTGACGGTCTCATTAAGTCTTCAACTTGTTTCTCACACATATGATAGAATGATGTGGGAGTCGAACCTATGTGAGTGAGAAATGCACATTTGTCTCCTTGGTTTACTCTCTTCCAATTGTTAAATCCATCTGTCACCAATGTCGAACTATTGGACAGATTACCATCATTCAGAAATAAAAAACAATAAAAACAATATGTCTTATCTGTTAAAGGCAAATACTCCAATTACCGAAACTGACTGAACCATTTTTTTTTTTGAAACCGACAATTCTGATTTCCAAATATTGACTTCGGATAATTCAAAAGTATTGGTTGATAAGGCCCGGCTTGTAGATATGCTCGTCTAATCTTATCTTGTAAATTGATCGGATGTTCACTAATATGCTTCCTTTTCCCCGGATCCCTTTCTATCCAAGTGGATGGTTGCACGCCAGGCTGTGAAGACGAAGAGTGTTCAGTTTCAAGAGATGAATTTGGAAGAGGTTGAACGATAGGGATTGAAGTATCCTCGCCAACTCGAACAAAATGTGTACTTGTAGTAGATTCGTCTATCTTTTTAAAGAAGGAGAACAATGTTTTTTCCTTCTTGGCACAAGGTTGATGATGATCCATTTTTAATTCTAGAAACACAAATACAAATAATTTAAATTTTTACAAATTCTTTAGTTAATATTGCTATTGAAATTTTATCAAACATATGAAACTCAAATGGATTAAACAATTTGATCACTTTGCCTAATTAAACATTCAAAATTAAACCTTGATTGACCTGATCAATGGTGATTCTGGTGAAAATGTTGCACAAGACATTCGGTGGCTAAATTAATCCAATCCATGCGCTTGAGTATACAAAAATAAGAATGGATTAAAAAAAAAACTAATTCATGAAAATCAATATCACTAAATTCATGAGATTCACAATTATCACTTATTAGAAACTGCATTGCTATTTGCTACTGTGAAATCTAATAATTGTATAGAAAAAGTTTGAGGCTTTTATGAAATTACATCTTAATTGATGGAAAGTTGGAATTTTGAGCAATCCTTTCTACTTCCAGAACACACAAGGTAGCTCGTGAAATTTTGACTTCCCTACAAATTATGTCCAACCTTATATAAATAACACATTCTCCAAAAGTCACAAAAAACCCACTAAATCCGACGATTAAAATAAAAAAACATAATAAACATTAAATTTTTGGTGTATTAAATATTAAGAAACACATTTTTTTTTTCATAAATAAATTCATTAAAATGAAAAACAAATTTAAGAGATTGAATAAAAGGGATAGAAATTTTGAGTTTTCTTGAAAAATCAAGAGACTTACTAGAAGCAAAACTTCCACAAACACAAATTCAAACTCCAAAGCCAACAATTTGGGATTTAAGTTTTTAATCCCTTTTTTTACGTGTGGGGATTGGCGTCTGGGACCATTGGAATTTTGCTAAATTCGATTACGGCTGAAGGCGTGAGATAAACCACAAACTGGAACACTTGTGGGTCTTTGAAAGTGATATGTAAATGACTAATGGTTAATTTGGTTATTTGGGTAAAGACTAATGACTAAATGCTGGGTTTCTATTTTCTATTGACCCATTTAAGAAGACTGTTGGGTTGTGGAATTGTGGGCTAATTTAAATTTTGGGCTTAGTTAAAATTAAATATTTTTTTACCGAGTTCAATAGCATCTCTGACACTGGGCCCGGTCAGCCCCTCAAATCGCCTCGATGTCAATTAACCAAATGCTCTGGATCTTTGACAAGTGGCGAGATTCGAACAGGCCTCTTGTTACATCCATTGTGTCACGTCCTAGGTATAATAGCTGCAAACTAGAGAGCTAGGACTTATGACATGCCGTGTTGGCAGGTTGTCATATTTGTCTTGTCAGATTTGATTCGTAGTGTCGGGGACGCTTACACAGCATGCAACAAGTGGGTTAGTTTTTGACCGCCTCATCTTTTCAACCTCCTCAGGATAAAAGGAACATCCTTGGTTCTCAGCCTCCTCAGAATAAAGGGAAGAGCCTCGGTTGTTCAACCTCATCAGAATAAAAGAAAACAGTCTTAGTGGTGATGTCACCACCTCTACTAGGCAACTTTGACCAGCATAAGTAGAGAGCCACGTAGAACAGAACTAAGGGTAACAATAGTCTTTCAAGTTCAGGAGCTGTGACATTTTTGTGGGGTGCTGGACTTGTTGTGGAGACCTCTATGTGTTCAGCTAAGGTTGAAGTGATGCTCAAGTGTTGCGTGAGTCATCTTAATTTAGTTTTCCAAATTCATGCATCGCTTATTTATATGGGGCATGGATTTTGGTATTTGCACATTGGAGCATTGCTGAGGTATGAGGTGCCCTCGTGCGAAATGCGTGTTATTAGACTTTGCTAAATTTAAAATTTGACAAGTCCCAAGTGGTGCCTTGTTGAAGAGGCGAGACCTTGTGCAAAGATAACGTTTCTACAGAAACTAAGTCCCAATTAAGAAATGAGCTTTCTCTTGTTGGAGAGATGCTTGTTTGCATACGCCCTTCCAATATCATATAAGGCATAAAATATTGGGCTTTGTCCAGTTGGTGTCACGCCTTAATGAATAGGCGAGATCCTTGCATATATATGACACGTCTGCAAAAACTAAGTTCCAATTAAAGGAATATCTTTTTCTTGCTAGAAAGAGGCTTGGTTGCAGAGGCCATTCCAATATCATATGAGGCATGATATTGAACTTTACATAGCAGGTGTCATACCTTAATGAAGAGGTGAGACCTTTGTGTGGGGATTGCACTTCTGCAGAAACTAAGTCCAAATTAATAAAAGAGCTTTCATTTATTGGGAAGAGGCTTGTTTGCAGAAGCCCTTCCAATATCAAATGAGATATGATATTGAACTTTGCCCAGCTGGTGCCATGCTTTTAATGAAGAGGCGAGGCATTTGTGTGGGTATGGCGCATCTGCAAAAACTAAGCCCCAATTAAGTGATGAGTTTTATTTTGTTAGGAAGAAGCTTGTTTGCATATGCCCTTCCAATATCAGATAAAGCATGATATTGGCTTTGCCCAACTGGTGCCATACCTTAATGAAAAGGTGAGGCCCTTGTGTGGGTATAATGCCTCTGCAAAAACTAAGTCCCAAACAAGGGATAAGCTTTTCCTTGTTGGGAAGAGATTTGTTTGCATAGGCCTTTCCAATATCAGATGATGCATGATATTGGATTTTGCTCAACTGGTGCCATGCCTTAATGAAGATGGGATGCCCATGTATGGGAATGATGCCTCTGTAAAAATAAGTCCTAATTAAGGGAGAAACTTTTTCTTGTTGGAAAAAGGTTTGTATGCAAAGGCCCTTCCAATATCAAATGAGGTATGATATTGGGTTTTGTCCAGCTGGTGTCATGTCATAATGAAGAGGCGAGGCCCTTGTATGGGTATGACGCCTCTGCAAAAACTAAGTCTCAATTAAGAGAAGAGCTTTCCCTTGTTGGAAAGATGCTTGTTTGCAGAGTCCCTTCCAATATTATATGAGGCATTATATTGGACTTTTTCCAGCTGGTGCCATGCCTTAATAAAGAGGCGAGGCCCTTGTGTGGGAACGACGCCTCGCAAAAACTAAGTCTCAATTAAAGGAAGAGCTTTTCTTTGTTGGGAAGAGGGTTGTTTGCATATGTCCTTCCAATATCAGACGAGACATGATATTGGGTAAAAGAGGCATGATATTGGGCTTTACCCAGCTAGTACTTTGGCTTAATGAAGAGGCGAAGCCCTTGTATGGGTATGGCGCGTCTGCAAAAACTACGACCCAATTAAGGGAGGAGCTTTCCGTTGTTGGAAAGATGCTTATTTACAGAGGCCCTTCCAATAAGTCGTGAGTACCTTTTCGCAGAGGGATACGAGAAGGTTTTAACCCAAACTTGATTAGGTACTAGTGCCTCTTTTTAGAGGTTGTGTTCTAAATCAAATGATTGGATGATAGATGTGGTGTTTCTATAATGCCAGCGCATCTTCTTAGAGGCCTCAAACAAGCAAACAATCGAAACTTGATTTATAAATAATCAAATGTTGGTGCCTCTTCTTAAAGGTGTCACCCAGGCTCCAATAAGATACAATCAATGTCTTAGGAATGTTAAATCATTATCAAGTTTGATAAGCTCGTATGTATATTTTCTTAGTACCTCTTATTCGAATGACCTACGCTAGCCTCAATGGAAGTACTTGCGTAGGGTCCTTTCTTCAAGGAAACTCCTTTCTTCAAGGAGGTTTAAGCTTTTGATCACGTCCTGCTCATGGTTATATATGTGGTTTTTCACAGACGGCGCCAATTTGTTGATCTCTAAAAATGACTGCCAACAGGAATCTCACGCTTTATCTGCCTACATGTATTTTACCAATACACTTGGATGGCCATATGGGCCTATAGATCTCTATGGTACACTTGGAATATAAGAAGGAAAGGTATTTGGGTGTGGGAGAGACACGTTATGACTGAGGAAGTGGTTTGAGGGTCTCTAATCACTGATTTCTCAAGTGGTTTGAAGACAACTTAATTAATCAATGTAGAGGACTTTGGTTTATTATGTTTTCTCTAAGAAGATTTTTTTCCCCCTCAAATGTAGAAATAGCTTTGGTATTTATATGCCAATGTCAATTGTCCAAGTGCTCTGTATCTTTGACAAGTGGCGAGATCCTAACGGGCCTCTTGTTACATCCATTGTGTCAAGTCCTAGGTTTAATAGAGAAGTTTCAGCCGCATGCTAGGAAGCTAGGACTTATGAAAAGTCGTGTTGGTAGGCTGTCCCATTTGTCTTGTTAGGTCTGATTCATAGTGTCAGGAGACGCTTAAATAGCACGCAACCAGGGGGTTGGTCTTTGACCACCTCTTCTTCCCAACCTCCTCGAAATAAAGGGAATAGCCTTGGTCTCTCAACCTCCTCGAAATAAAGGAGAACTACCTTAGTGATGATGTCATCACCTCCACTAGGCAACTTTGACTTTGACCAGCATACGTGGAGAGCCACGTGGAACAGAATTGAGGCGTAACAACTATCATATTATATCATAAATAAGTATGGTAGTGACCTTAGTATTACATAGACTAGTGCCAATTATTTGTATTAAATATCAAAAGTATTTACCAAGAATATTTTTGAGAAATTCAAAAAAGATAGAAGGAAGTCAAAGATTATGTGGTTGAAGAAGTAAACTATAATTGTGGGACATACATGGTAAAACATAGAGAAAGAGCACTTGAGAAGTTTCAAGTAAGTTTTAATTTGCAAAATCATGAAGGAAAATATGAATGTCAACATTTTGAGTTTGTTGGAATAATTTGTGTGCATATTCTCAAAATTCTTATTTGTGAAAAGATTGATGTACTTTCTTCTCACTTTATAAAAAAGAGTTGGATGCAAGGAGCAAATAATTTTAGGAGTACATATTCAGAAAAAATTGTGATTAATGATGGTGAGTGTTCGCTAAAAATGTACTGCAAGTGCACGGGTTGCGTTCAAGTAATAAAGTGATGAGAGAGTGTCGAACCCACGAGGATAGATAATTTGGCTAACATCCGAATCAATCTAGCCCTATTTTAAACACACAATAAAACATATTGTTTTGATGATTAAACTAAGAATTAAAAGATGATGAAAAATAAGCTAATAAGAAAGATATTAAAAGAGAAATTTGTAGGGAATAAAATCAACTAGAAAAAATATTAGGAATTCGACTTCACCAATTATTCCACTTTAAAGTTTTATTTTCCATTATTAATTTCAAAATGAGGTTAATATGGCAATACATGCTCCTAAAATGTCTAGCAATCTCTCTCGAGTAAAGCCAAATCTAATTTTACACAAAACTCCCAAGCATTCCTACCGACAGAATGTATATGTAAAAAAGTATTAAAACTCAAGAACATTCATTATTGATTGCACAAAGTATGAAAGAGTATTCCTACATTCCATAAACCTTGTGTTGTTAATTAAATGTGCTAAACCTAATTTCAACCTCTCAGTAGCAAACTAAGTCACAAAAGCATTTCAATGGTGATCAATATCTCAATACACAGTAAAGCCCAATAATAAACAACCATAAAAGCCAAGTATAAGGAATCAATAACAAGAACAATGCACTTTAAAACTTCATATATGGATTCATCTCATTCCTAGTAAATAAAATTAGCCCATAGTATTTACAAAGACAAAATAGAAAATAGATACAAAATACATCACCGGATTTGATAAAGTCAAGAGAAATGGAAGATTTAGCTTGAGCCCATGGTTGTCTTCATTTGCCCACTATAAACCTCAATTCATCATCCTCTATTTACAAAATGCTCACAATGATGTACAAAAATCAAAGAAAACCCATTTCCATGAAGTTTTCAAAGAACCCAAAAACTTTCTTTTTTCTTGGAGAGCTTTCTAATGTGTGGAGTATGTGTGAAAGGGACAATGTCCTCCAAAATGCAGAAAAATGGCTCCTTAAACCCTAGAATTCGTGAAAAGTCAAATTCTCAAAATACCCTTCAAAAACTAGAAAAAAAACCGCGATTTGACATGAAAAATAACCATGCGATCGCATGGCATGAGGAAAATTCATTCTGCTGAAATTTTGGGACATAGGCGATCGCATGCAGATCATTTGCAACTTGGACCCTGCTTGAAATTGCCACTTATGTCCCTGAAATTTGTGGAATGCTGACTTTAGTCCTTGAATTCTTGGTTTTCTTTCATATCAGTCCTTCATAAATTTGCAACATTAGTCCTCCATCTTTAGACATATTTATCTTTTGGTCCCCGAAATTCTCGATTTGTACAAATTTAGTCCTTTTTGCTCATTTTTTGAGTGGATATCTTCCAATCACATCTAAGCTCGAGTTTTTACCTAAATAATCAAAAGAACATAAATAAGTAGTAAACAACTTGAAAGAACTCACAATTATCTATTTTTAAAGGTTAAAATAAGTGCAAAATCCGCACTTATCAGTGAGCAACATACAAAGACATTGAGACTTGGTCATATGTGTAACAAAGCAACTCAACTAGCTTGTTATGTTGTCGAATATAATGAAGGATACCAATTACATATCAAAGTCATTGGAGAAGTATTTGAGTATATACAGATTGGATGTTCGAATAAAGTCTCATGTTGATGCTTCCCCAAAAGAATTATATATTATTGATGAAGAGAGTTCTCAATTTGTGCTATCGAATCCCTAAAGTTTCAATCACAAATGGACGGAAGAAGGATGCGAAAGGTATGTTGCAAAATTAGTGATGTTAAGCCATGTTTGGGAAGATAAAAGTATATTTGTATTCTCCTCCGTGAGAACATCGAAATCCTATATTTACTTGACAAATTGATGTTTGGGTGAATGAGAAATTGAAGCTCAAAGTGGAGTTGGAAAAATAGTTGAAGAAAAAATAAGTGAGTTGTCTCACATTGAAAAAATGATGAAAGTTTGACTAGTATTTAAATTGTTACAATTTACAAAGGTGTAATATTATGTGGCATAGAGACTCTCCCTTGCGCGCGCCCGCAGAGGAAAGTGCAAATCATATATCGATTTACACATCGGACCATAGAACTCATGTGCAAGCGCGACCTATGTACACAAATGTCGAATATAAATTGGCTCCTTATGGAGGTCTACGTTTTGTCATTTTTTTTGTCAATTTAATTTCTGAAACTTTCAACTTCTCTATTTTAATTCCATTTTTAATAATAATGATGTTAATGATGTGTTAATTCAGGTGTTAATTCTGTGTGCCATGTTTGGGAAGATAAAGTATATTTGTGTTCTTCTCCGCGAGGATATCGAAATCCTATATTTACTTGACAAAATTGATGCTTGGGTGATTGAGAAATTGAAGCTCAAAGTGAAGTTGGAAAAATAGTTGAAGGAGAAAATAAGTGAGTTATCTCACATTGGAAAAATGAAGAAAGTTTGACTAGTATTTAAATTGTCACAATTTACAAATATGTAATATTATGTGGCATAGAAGCTCTCCCATGAGCGCTTCCGCAGAGGAAAATGCAAATCACGGATCGATTTACACATCGAACCATAGAACTTATGTGCAAGTGCGACCTATGTACACGAATGTCGAATAGAAATTGGCCCCTTAAGGATGTCTACGTTTTGTCATTTTTTTTTTGTCAATTTAATTTCTGAAACTTTCAACTTCTCTGTTTTAATTCTAGAATGATGTTAATGCTGTGTTAATTCAGGTGTTAATTCTGTAACACTTGAAACTAGCCTGTTTAATGAAGAATTGAAAGGTCTTTTGAAAGCTATATAACAGGATCCGATTTTCCACAATTAGACAAACGAATTTGATTCTGCTTCATTCTTCAGTCCAAAAAATTTCACTTTACTCTGTAGTCATTCTTTTCCTTGTTTTCAGCACTTGGTGATTTTATTCGGATCAACAGTCAGTTTGTCCAAGCATAAGTTTTGTGCTAAACTTGATGCTTCTTCCACCATTGTATCTTAGAAGACAGAAGCTCGGTTACCTCAAGCACCTACGGTGAGGGAGCGAATCTGTTTTAAAGACATTCACACATGCCTCAGTTTGCTTCATTTTCTATTCTCTTATTATTTCTTATTCTACATCTATTTTTCAATTGTAATCATGTTCTATTTTTTAATTAAAATAATAATTATATTATATTATAGTGTATATTTGAATAACAAGGTAAAGAAAAATATCATGTTGGTTTAGGAATGTTCAAATTAAGAATTGAATTGACGCAAAAAAAATAAAAAGCATCAATTTACATTATGCAAAGGATTAGACCATATTAAGAAGATATGTTCCAACAACCTAAAAAAAGATGGAAATGAGCTAATCATTTCCAAACAATCATAACAAGTAAGCATTTTTTGCGCCAAAAAATGACTTTTTTTTTTTTTTTTTTTTTTTTTTATACGTAGGAATTCAAATTTGGAGTTATTTCCACTCTCAAGTTGAGCAGTCTTGTTGTATTTTTTTTGTTTTTTTTTTTTATTTTCATTTATGTCCTGTACTCTTTCCTAGGCCTTTTTGCTAGTCACGTTCTTGTTTTACCAGAAGACTTTCTTTTTTATGTTATTTTTTTGGTTCCATTTGAATGATATTTGGTCTTATCTAAATTTGGTTGCCATGAAATTCAGCTAATTGGGTTAGAAAGTGGAACTATTGTAGGATCTTCTTGTTAGTAGCATTTTTGTTATTTGAATCTCATTTTCAAATATTTGATCTGGGAACAGGATTATGCAACAACATAAGTTTTGTTGTCAGTTTATCTTTTGATCTGAATAAAATTTTGTAGCAAGAAAAATCTGTTACTAAAACGAAATAGATTGTTGAAAAATACATGGGGTGATTTGATATTACTTGTATAAATCTCTCCAGGACGAAACCAAAGCCACATTCTTGCTACAACAAAAAGACATTCATTATGTTTCCTGGCTCAGAAAACTAAAACTAAAGTCCTTTTTTTTGTTAATTTTTTTTTCTGATTTTTTTTTTTGGGATCCATTTTCATTTTTTGAAAAGGTTTGAGACTCCTATTGCAATTTTTCTTTTCTTTTTATTTATTTAAATAGAAGAACAAATTTGTCATTTTATGCAATCATAACGGTTAAATTAGTCGAAAAAGACTTACGTCGTCAACAGAGGCAGATCCAGAAAATCATGTTGGGGGAGCTGAAATTTAAAATAAGTCAATGTACAAATTTTTTTATATATATAACAAAAAAAGTCTAATTACGACATACCTAATAAAATTGTGCACGCCAAGCTTAAATAGCGTAAAACTCAAATTCCTAATGCTCTTGACTCTTCTTCGATATTGTCTTCTTCCGTTGTATCAAACCTTTGATTTTTTTGGGATTCTTCTGAGGTTGAATATTTTATGCGCCGATGACTCAACTTTGGTTATGAATCGAGTGACTCTGCGAGTGCAATTTTTGTTTTTCAGATTATGAGTTTCAAACTTCTGAAGAAGACAATATTAATGGAGTTCGAGATGTTTTAGAGTTTGACAGTTAAAAAATAGATGAGAAATCTGTGCATACTACTTCAAAATTGAAAACACCTGCAGTTTGAGGATTCTATTCAAAATAGAAAATGAATGCAATTTAGGGATTCATTTTAGATTTTGTATGCGACAATATAGAAACGTAATAAAATTATTTTCCATTTTTCAATCTATTTTAATGTAACATATTAAAAATATACAATAATATACAATATTTTTAATAATAAATGACAATATTTGTAATATTAAAATTATTTCTAAATATACAAGTATTGAATGTAATTTCCACTTTTATCATTTATGGAAATGAGTAAGGGGTTTGAGTTAAAATTTGGCCAATTTAGAAAGTTGGGATGGAAGTGGGTTAATCTTACTCTTAATATATATAAAAGAATGACATTTATCAATAAAATCAACGCATTTTTCCATCTAAAACGTTATCACTTATTACATAATAATATATATATATATATAAAATTTAATTTAATTAATTAATTACCCAATATTAGGTAATTAATAATAAGATTTAATGTACAGCCCATATGAGATTCTCAATGATTCATTTGTTAAGTAATTGTCCAACTTCAGTTAATTAATTATTAGTATCGCCAGTTCAACATTCCAATGTTTTGAATTTTCTATGCTACTCGAAAAAAATGAATAAAATTATGAATTGATATTTTCAATTAAAAAATACACATCTTCGAGAACAAGATAAATTCATTCAATTATTAGTAATAACAAATTTGAATGCTGCATTAATTAATCAATATAAGATCAAGAGTATGTAAATATTACTAATTGTCTACAAATAGAAAAACAATAAATTTGTAGAATATCGTTAACACAAAATACATCTATACAATTTAGAAAATTAATTTTCAAATTATAATATAAAAATTAGTGGATTATTTAATGAGCCGTCCCAAAAATTAACCCGGAAGCACTTCTTTAAATTTAGAAAATGATAATCAAGCATTCCCTTAAATTCTGTTTTTTTTTCTTTCCCCTACCTTAACTAAGAAACAATTAAAATTAGTTGCAATTTACAAAATATATATAAATACAATAATCATTTGTTAAATAAAGATAGGAAAACACATTCATTTGATTTAAACAAATGATAAGATTTAAATTGTTATTATAATCGAAAAATCAATCCATCTAATAATATTTGTATCGATTATTAAATAACTTATCTATGTATACTCAAAAATTATTTTTTAAATTATAATAGAAAATTACTCAATTAGTTTTAATATTATATTATTTATATTATATATTATATAATATTAAAGTATTTATATTATATTTTATAAAATTATTGTTATTATTTATATTTTACGCAGAGTAAGCAAATTTTTTTAATTAAATCAAATGACAAGATTTTAATAATTAATTATCCAACTTCAGATAATTAATAAATAGTATTCCAATATAAATAATCAATATTCCAATAAAATTTAATCAGGATGAACTTTCCAACTCAGTTAAAATGAATAATATTAAGAATTAACATTTTCAAAAAAAAATAACACATATTCTAAAACAAGATAAATTCACATCAAAACACAAAATAGATGAAGTTATGTGTTCCAAGGTCTTAATTTATACTGATTGAAAATTTAAATAAGTTATGTTTTCAAAATATTGAAACATCAATGCACGAGAACTATTGGCAATAATACAATAGTTTTCAAAAAATGGACTTATTTTTTTCCACAAATTTTTATGCTTCCTATAGTGGGTTTAAATAGGTTGCAGTTTAAAAAAAAAAAAATTAATGCACGTAAAACATATAATTGTGTTATATTATCGAATGATTTGATTTATTGATAAAAATAATAAATCGATTAAACTAATAAACTAGATACAATAATTTCAAAATTAAATTTATACAATTCAAAGCTCACATAAAATTCTAGCTCCTCAAAAGGGTTCTAAACAAATGATAGTTGAGAACGTTAAATTTTATTAATATTTTATTACATAAGTTGAAAACGTTAAATAATCAGATCCTACCTCATTAGTATTTTATTACATAATAATAATAATTATTGCTTTGTCTTTTAAATTAATTATAGTTGCCTGTTTGTCTCGAATTACATATTTAGAATTGAGCGATGAATAAATAAAAAATTATACACTCACAGAGATTGAAAAAATATTGCGGAGTAGTAGAAATAGTCTTCGAGACTTTCAAACAATACCCTTCCTCAAGATCGTAGATGTTTTAATTCGCAGTAATAGACTTATACAAGATGAATTGCATTACGATAGAAACGCTCTGGCTGAAGAATGAAAATAATTTGTTTTTAATCTCACAATTGACAAAAGAACACTTATAAAACAATAATGCAGCTCGGATGAGATTCTCAATGATTCATTTGTTAAGTAATTGTCCAACTTCAGTTAACTAATTATCGATGATTCTAATACTGATTATAAATAATCCACCGATTCGACTTCCCAATGTTTTGAATTGTCTATGATACTCGACAAAATGAATAAAATTATGAATTAACATTTCTAATTAAAAAAATACACATCTTTCAGAACATAATAAATTCATTTCAATTATTAGTAATAACAATTTTGAATGCTATATTAATTAATCAATATAAATATAGAGTATGTAAATATTACTAATTGTCAACAAATAGAAAAAAAATAAATTTACAGAATATCATTAACGTAATATGCATATTTACAATTTAGAAAATCAATTTTTAAATTATAATACGCAAATTAGTGGGTTATTTAATGAGCCGCAAAAAAATTAATTAATTGTCTCATATGCGATGATCATCAATAACTACAAGAATCAGTTTCAATATTTCTCACACGTGGGATTATATCTGAAAAAATTAGTTTTTAGTCATTGACAACTTATGTAAGCATTGTCTAGAGTTACAAATCATACGATATTGAAAATGTTGATTTATGATAGAGATAAAATGTCAACCAATTCGACCACAAACATGATTTTCAAAGAAGTATTTGAAAATTTGTATTAGCTACGTTGTTTTTTTTCCTTCCAAATATCAATATGTAATCAAATGTTATTTATATGATACTTGTTTTATTTGAATGTAATAAATAAATAATATATTTTCAAAATATTTTAAAATCATTATCATAAAAAATAAATGTCGTGCATTGTACGAGTGATATACTAGTATTAAAAAAAAGTGAATAGTGGGTTAATTTTAAATTTATGCTGAGTTATAATTTAAAAAATAAATAAATTATTTAGCAAAAGATTATCTTGGCTAATGCAACACTCCTCTCATATATCTCTTGTTTACCCAAAGCTCAAAAAAAAAACACAAACATGTAAATGAGCTCAAAAGTCAAAATACAATCAATTATCAAGATTTTTTTGTTCTTTTTACTTTCATTATAATCATAAACTGAGAATAAAACGTCAGCTCAGAAATTGCGGGACAGAGAGAAATAGGATTTTCAAAGTCAAAAATGCCTTTTTTTTTGGGGGTCATTACCAATCATTTATATTGGCTAAAATATCATATAGTGGGAAGTGGGAACTGATGTGGGCTGTCCCACTCCCATTCCATAGCGTGCCCTTAAAAGTTTAAAACACCCTTTACCCCTTAATATTTCACTATAACTCTTTGCCTCAAAAGCCCCACCAATTATCACATAATATTCCATCTCCCTTAGAAAATTAAATAATAAAAAAAAAGTAAAAACAAAATTAAACCATCAAAGTTTAATCCATTCAATTATTACAATAGTAGATAACGAGATTAGAATGAATAAAGAGGCTCACGTCATTATAAGAAATTTGACTGCCTCCAGACCTAGACACTAGCGTAACGAGATTAGGGTGAATAATTAATATGGTAATTATTCTTTCAATAATTATAAGTCTCGCAACTTTCACGCGTACACTCTTTTTCTTTTATTTTTACGATATTGGAAGTTGCAAGTTAATTTCAATTTTTTTATTCTCATTTGTTTCTCTCTCTAAAGCTAAACTCAATTCTAAGACGATCATCATAATCTAAGTCATTTATTAGATCAATATTTTAATGTCAGAGTCAAAACTTTTACGACCCATTACAAATTTTTACTATGTTATAAATGTAATGATTTTAACCAAGTGCAAGTTGAAGTTCTCACAAGTAAAAGTCAAAACTCATAGGTGTGTTATAGTGTGTTTGGAATGACTTTTTTTGAAGTCTAAAAGCACTTGTAAAAGAGTAAAAGTATTTTTTGTTATATTTATAATTGTTTGGGTAAAGTCAACAAGTAATTTTTAACTAAAAAAAATAGCTTAAAAAAGTTGTTTTAGAGAAGCACAAATTTTGAGCTTCTCTAAAAAGCTCTAATTGAGCTTTTACAAAAAATCTATCTATCTATATATATATATATATATATATATAAAAGTAATCTTAGTAAAAATTCACACATACATTTTCCCGCCATTTTTTCTTTCTTGATTTGGTAAGTTCATTATAAATGTTGCATAAAAGTTTGTTTTCTTTAATTGGTTTTACAATGATTTGGTAAGTTCCGTTATAAATGCTGCATAGGAATTTTTTTTCTTTAAATGGTTTCATACATTGATTGTTTATTTTTATTTTTTCTTGCAAAAAACGAAGTGTAACATTTAATATTATATACGATAAATGTAAAACTTTTCGATTTTCTAATGGATTTTACACATTGATTGTTTATTTATTTATTTTTTCTATTTTCTTGCAAAAAATATTTAATATTATATATATATATATATAAAAATGCAAGTCTTAGTAAAAATTTCACGCACACATTTTTCCGCCATTTTTTTTTTCCAAATTTGGTAAGTTCCGCTATAAATCTTTGCATAAGAGTTTGTTTTCTTTATTTGGTTTCACACAATCGATTTGGTAAGTTACATAAGCGTAAATCTTTGCGTAGAAGTTTGTTTTCTTTTAATTGGTTTCACACATTGATTGTATATTTTTTTTTTTTTAAAAATGAAGTGTAACATTTAATATTATATACGATAAATGCAAAAACTTTTCAGATTCTTTAATGAATTTTACACATTGATTTTTATTTGTTTATTTTTTCTATTTTCTTGCAAAAAATGAATTGTAACATTTAATATTATTTATCTATCTATATATAAAAAAGAAGTGCCGTCGAAAATTTTACGCACACATTTTATTGCCATTTTTTCTTTCAAGATTTAGTAAGTTCACCATAAATCGTCTTGCATAAAAATTTGTTTTCTTTAATTGGTTTCATATATTGATTGTTTATTTTATTTTATTTTTCTTTTTCTTGAAAAAAAAAAGTGTAACATTTAATATTATATATGATAAATGCAAAAACTTTTCAGATTCTTTAACGGATTTTATACATTGATTGTTTATATATTTATTTTTTCCATTTTCCTGTAAAAAACGAATTGTAATATTTAATATTATATATAATAAATACAACAACTTTTCAGATTTTTTAATTTATACCGATTGAGAAATTTAAATAAATTGTGTTTTTTTTAAAAAATGAAACATCATTGCACGAGAACTATTAGAAATAATGCAATAGTTTTCCAAAAATAAATTTATTTTTCCTACAAATTTTTTATGCTTTCCATAGTGAGTTTAAATAGGTTGTAGTTTTTTTTAAAAAATCAATACACGAAAAATATATAATTGTGTTATATTATCAAATGATCTAATTTATCGATTAAAAATAATAAGTCGATTAAACTAATAAACTATATATTTCAAAATTAAATTCATACGATTCAAAGTCCACCTCAGTTCGACCACAAATGTGATTTTCAAAGAAGTGTTTCAAAATCTGGAATAACTATATTGTTTTTTTTTTTTCATTATCAATGAGTAATCAAATGTTATTTATATGATTTTTTTTTTCTATTTGAATGTAATAAATAAACAATATACTCTTAGAATATTTTAAAATAACTATTATGAAAAACAAGTGCCGTGCATTGCACGAGTGATATACTAGTTGTAATTACATTTAATGAACTTAAAAATTAACAAAACTATCATTAATACATAATTTATTCACCACATTAATATATTATTTTATTTACAACATTAATTACTTATAACAAATTGCCACTTCATATATTTATATAAAATAAAAAAATATATTGACGTATTAAATAATATAATTCAAATTACACATAATATGTTTGATTTAAATAATTAATTAATTTTAAGTAATATAACATATACTAAAATAATTATTTTATTATAAGTAATATATTAATTTTAATAGTTATTATAGGATATAAAAATATTATTTATTTTAAAAATAATAATACGAGATATATAATAATTAATTATTTTTTAGTCAAATATACTAAAATAATTGTGTAATTATAATTAAATTAATATATTAATTTTATTAGTTATTAAAAGATATAAAAAATAATATGAAATATATAATAATTAATTATTGTTTAATCAAATAAATATAAAATTTATACAAAAGCAATTTTATAGTTATGCAACCAAACATTCAATTTAATATTCATAGCACTTTTTGTATTCATATCCAAACTAGTTAACAACTTTTTAACAAAAGCTCTACTACCAAAAGCTTTACTGTTAAAAGCTATACTCACAATAGCTGTGCCAAACGGATTTTGTTAAAAAGTTGTTGACTATTTGATTGTGAATTCAAAAAGTGTTTGATTGCATAAATATAAAAGTAGTTTTCTATAAATTTTATATTTATTTGACTAAACAGTAATTAATAAATTGGGTTATATAGAAATATTTTTTTATGTATTAATGGTAATTTTGTTAATTTTTAAGTTTCATTATATGTTAATTGAAAATTCCCGTAAAAGTTCAATAGAGTTTTTAGAGAAACTCAAAATTTAGACTTTTCTAAAACAGTTTTTTTAAGTTATTTTTTCAGTCAAAAGTAATTATTGACTTTAGTCAAATAACTATAAATTTAATCAAAAATATTTTTGCTCTTTAAAAAGTACTTTTGAACTTCAAAAAAGTCTTTTCAAATAAGCTCTAATACTCCTAGTTATTCATTATGCGAGGGACAATTTAATAATTTTTGGACGATTTTTTATATTAGTGTGTGTTTGGCAGAGCTTTTTTAAAGTTCAAAAATACTTTTTACTTTTTGGAGGATAAAAGTGTTTTTTATTAAAATTTTGGGTGTTTGATTAAAGTTAATAAGTACTTATTGACTATAAAATAACTTTTTAATTTATTGTAGAGAAGTCCAAATTTAGAACTTTTTTAAAAAAATTTAAATTTAACTTTTACGAAAAGTTGAATATACATTTAATGCAAATTTTAAATTTCCAAATATATTCAATTTTTCCTTCACATCGAAGAGGGAAAAAAAGTTTCTAAATCCTAATATTATTAATTAATTTTGGTAGAATTTAGGACATATTTAATCATAGTTTTTTTTTTGTTTGAATGTCTTATTACGTATCATTTTAATCCATGATTGTGCATTAGTATTTTGTTATTAAAACAAGATCACAAATCCTCTAAAGCAGTATCACGGATTAATGTACATCATTTTCTTTCAAAATTAATGCTCTTCCAAGGTATCCAGAGTCCCTTAAAAGCAAACACATACTTGAGCAATGTCGAGCGTTACTTTATTTAACAAATATGTCATACATTTTTGTTATTAGCGTTACTTTATTTAACAAATATATGTCATACATTGGTGTATTATATATATTATAGATATTATACATTATGTGTATAGTTTAAACAAATAAATTCACACAATATGATATATATAAAAATAATTGTATCATGATAATTTAATTTGAATATTAATTTTATTAGATTTAACAGTATATTAATATTGGGGAATTTATAAAATTAGATAAATACAAAGGGTAGTTTTTGAAAATAGCAACTTTTTAGATCATTTGCAAAAATGGTAATTTTTAGATGTAAAAATGGCAACTTTTAGATTCAAAAAGTCGTATATATTCTTTTGCAAAAATGACAAGTTTTTCTAGCTTTCAAAAGAAGCTACCTACTAACTTTTTTTTTAAAAAAAAAAATTAAATAGATAAATGATAGCTTGAGCTGTTGTTCGACGACAAGAGTTGTCGAACACCAACAATTAAATTTTTTGTTTTTCTTTCTTCTTGTTGACAGTTCAAGCTGTTGTTCAATAGCAGCTCAACTCACTATTTTCATTTGTTTTTTCTGTTTCCACATTCTTCTTATTCAATCAGACATTAATCCATAAACTTAATCCCTTCCAACATTTTTGAGTAATTATATTCAACATATTTTTAGATCTAAAAACAACCAAAACTAATTTAGCATAAAACCTATTGAATTTTTGTTCTTTTATAACATAACTTAATCTATTAAAAACCTTGGGTTGGGTTGAGTGGTAGTTAGTGGTTGTGCAATGTGGTGGAAAAGCATCACTTTCAATTTTTAAGTGTGTAATTATAGATCTGATTTTGATTTACGTTTAACTATACTTGAATATGATAAGTAGGAAATTTTTGTATATTTTTGTCTAAAACGGTCATTTCTGAAGTTGTTATAAAAACCTGCTATATTTGAAAAGTACTACCTACAAATAGATATTTTATATAAAACATGTTTGGTAGAGTTTAAAATAAACTCATTTTTCCTCAAACATTTTCAACCACATATTTAATAGGACTCACAACTTTTATCAACTTTTAAACCACACATTTCACCAATTTTTTTTTTTCAAATTATCTTAAAAAACTAGTTTTAAACTCAATTAAATATACTCATAATTACCTCTTAAATTATTTACGAAAGAGAAAATTGTGAAATATTCACGAAATAATTAATGTTTATTCAAATAAATATGTAATTTATATAAAAATATTATTATAATTATGCTAGTGTATAATCATTTAATGTTTACAACACTTTTCAATTAATAATCAAACAATCAACAACTTTTTACTAAAAGCTTTACTCATAGTAGCCGTGCAAAATGGACCTTAAGAATAATAGACACAAAACACTGGGAAAAAAAACTTTTAACAATGTAATTTTTTGTCATAAAAAGTTTTTTTCAGGTTGTTTCGACAAATAAAAGTGGACGATAAATTTTTCAAAATATATGTTTTCATCTAACTGAAATTTTTTATAGTGAAAAATAAAAGGTTGAAAGTCCAAAACGAAGTGGATTGAAAATATTTTATGGTAAGCCAAACATAAAGTAGAATTGGGATTCAAATGGATGAGGAAAATGGATTGAAAAGTGTTAATTATTATTATTATTTTTTTGATACCCATTTTCCGAACCTAAAGACCTTTGCCCTTAGAATCTTGAAATGGTAAATCGCGAGTTATCCTCAACCTGGTTCTCAAGAGTCGCTTTCCAAAATAATTCTTTATCTTACTGAATAAAATCCAACCGCATGTTCTCACCAAGATTTGATAATCCCACCCAATTGAAAAGTGTTAATTTATATGAAAGTTGGGACCCCAAATGCTAATTTTTCAAAGAAAGATAAACCAGCTAAAAAGGATGAACTTTAACGTTGAGGTGAGGGCTAAAATTACTGTTAACATAAAAGCAAAGCAAAAGGGAAAATTGGGAACATCATCACTCCCTATAACCCTCAATGATGTTTCTTCTTAGTGGGCCTCTTCCACTCATTTTCTTTCTTAAATTTTATCCTTTTTACCAGTGACAAGACCATACAATATCTACGCAAAAACTTAATTTATTCATTTCTATGAATTTATAGTATGCTCATGAACTTTTTATAAAGTTTATCTGATTAATCTTTGAAATTGATTTTGTCCATGGAAACTAATCGCAATACTAATTTGGCTAATGGTATACTTATGTGGCGTGACCGTAGATATTAATTATACAACACGACGGGTTTTTTTTAAAAATCAAAAATGTGATTTTTGGTTGAATAATATCTATTTTGTGCTATTTGGTCACATACATTCTAGTTGAACATAGACTATTTGAAGGGAGCTAAAAATTAATTTGTTTGGACAATTTGTGTACATTTTAGCTAGTTGAATAGATTTCAAGGACTAATGGGTAAACATTATAAAGTTGAGGACCAACCACGCTTTTAACCTTTCTTTATATATATCAAAGTGTGCAATTTTGAATTATCTCAAATAGTCCCTGATTTCTATCATGTTAATTAAGAAGAAAAAATTTGAGTATAATGCTAAATATGTTTTTTTTTAATTATTCAAATAATATCTATAGAAATTAAATCTATATATTTATATTAAAGGGTAAACAATTGGACTTCTTATTTATCAAGTAAGTCTTAGATTCAAGTCTTGCAAAGAGATATTGATGAGTTTTATAATGCACAAAGTGTACTCGAGTTCGATTTGTGTGGATTCGAGCTAAGATCTCGAACAAAGCTTTCAATAACCTGAAATAAAGGCGTAAGGTATTGACCATGTAGTTCCTCTGGTGCTTAAGTCAGTCAATTGAGAGAATATATGCGTGAGGCTATAAACTGAATAATGTAAAATAAATAATGGATGAATTCAAGTATTTATAAAGTTTTGATGTGTAATCCTATGAGGACTAGGACACTTGTAAGATATCCCGATGATATGATCCTATATGATTGATTAGGACACTTCTCAATGTGGTGGGGGCGACCAGAGTTATAAGGAGACTGTGATTGTCTAATAGAGTTGGAGTATGACTCCTAAGTTAGAGTTCTATTACAATTAGGAGAAAGCGGTCATCGGGGGTTTATGAATGAGTGGTGGCCGGGGGACTAGGGATGGCAAAAAAATCATGAGACTGAATCCGCCCCGTTATAAGGAGCCCGCCCCCACGAAGCAATAGGGGCGGGTTTGATTTTTCTAACCCGCCCCTAAATAGAAAAATCATAAAATATAGTAGAAATTATGATTTTCACTAAAATGAACTAAAGAAAATTAAACTCGGGTTAAAATTTATAAACTACTAAGAGTTCTTATAATTTTTGTTTTGCTTGGTATTATATATATATATTTTAATTATTTTTCGTTTAACAAAAAAAAAAAAAAAAAAAAAAAGTTCGGGCGGTTGGCGGGTCCAACGCCGACCCGCCATACATCCCGCCGTAAATTCGCGGGTCGCAGGCGGGGCGAGCCCGCCTATTGCCATCCCTACCGGGAACCCTAATAAGAATATGTTTGTCATTACTTATAAGTGCTTATAACCTAGTTAAACATCATTTTTATTTACACATTTCATGGGACCCACAACTTTTATCCACACGTTCCGTGTATCGACCTACTGCTTATAATGTACAAAAATCTTTACTAAACATAATCTAAATATATAGATTCGGGGTCATCAACCATTTGTATAGGTTATTTTCTATCTCCTAGAGGATGGGATAGGGTCCCATGAGCTCGAGAATACTAAAAGTGTCGAGTAATGATGCGAGGATCTTAGGCGAGGTCTAGTTCAATCTCGAAAAAAAAATGGCATCATCACTTGCCCCCGTGCGTCTAGCATTGACACTAAGAGTGAGACATACTACAATTCATGATCCTTGAGTGCGTGGAGCTACGCGCCTAGGCAACGATCACGTCATGCAAAAGGATGCAGCCCCCGTCCTCGACTATCTTACGATGTGTGCATTAATAGAGTGCTAGGCACCCTGGATTTGTGATACGCGGTTTTAACGGATAGCCCTAGATCGTGGCTCTTCATATTTATTTTTGCCAATAAATACCTCTCTTAAGTTCATACTTTTCACCGTTAGTGAAATCTAGAGAGCAAAGTCGAGCTCATCTTATTTAAAGTTTTGGTTGTCACAACTTCGAGGTAAGGGTTTTATAATTTTTCATTTCTAAGTTATTTTAGCGTTTTGGAAAATGGCTAGGGGATGACGTGTCCAGTGAGCCCAACCATTTGAGTATAGTGACATAGATGACGAGGCTGGTAGCGATGAAGGTCATTCCTATAGTTAGTAGATGACCTACAAGTAGCCCGACCCCTCAATTCCCCCACCGTCCTTGCTCTTACAAGGAGCAAACTATTGCAACCATAGTTAGGAGTTGGTCTTTTACATGATTGTGAGTATAGGTCCCCAACCCTAATGAATGGCCCCAAGATTATGAAGATGGCGAGTTTACGATCTCTAGGATTTGTTGAAAGGTGAGCTAAAGTGGCCTCTCTATCCTTTTTTTAGTAACATCTTGATCACCCATCTCCTACGACCTAGTCCCCAACGGGTGCAGTTAATCTATTTTTTTTTAACATGTCACTATCTATCTGTCAAGTTGAGTATCTACCAGTGTAGATGGTATTCGAGCTCGAGTATACCACTAAGTGCAGTTGCTTTATGTACTTGTCTAAAAGAAATGGGTTAAGGACTCCTAAGATACTAAGCTCCTTTAATGGTTGTAAACAATTTTTCTTCTACATATGCTCACGTCACCTCGAGATATTATTTCTTGCCAGAGTAAGGGATGCCCGATACTGAGTCTTTTAATGAGGGGCAAACCTATTTCGAGGTCTTGGAGGTATGTTGAGAGGTTGCATGGGCTCAACCCCCTGGCTTTCGATGTGTCCATTCTTTTAGAGGATGATATCCCCAAGCTTGCCAGTTTAGATTATAATGAGGTTAGTGTCCTTTGCCTTTTCCTCCTTTATATTTTCTGTGTTTGGCACCCCTTTTTACTTGATAGGTTAGGTTAATGCCTTTTGTGTTTTCTTTACATAGATGACTTTTGATGCTACTGCCTACGTAGGGCCCATGAGCGAAAGGCTAAGAATGCCGTTGATGTCGAGGTTGCCTAGGCAACATAACAATAGAAGAAGGAGAGGAAGATGTAGATGGCCGGTATCCGCGATGTGTTGCTTTAGGGGACTGGGGAGACGTTTCACGCCTCAGAGATAATCTTGGTGACAGTGACTCGACCCTTTACAAGGATAGCCAGAGAGAGATGAGGAAATGCTTCTTAGTTTAGAAAGGATATTGCTGCCTCGTTGTAGAGAGGTCGTGGGCCTTGAACCGATGTCCCTGATGTTGACCTTTTGCTTGAGGAACACATGTGTCACCTTTGATTCCAGAGGTCGTGCGTAAAATATAGAAGGGAGATCGATCCATTGGAGTCTACTTGGACGGTGAAGTCTTTACCATTAGATGTAATGGTCCCTCTATGTGGATTTAGTTATCCTTATTTATTTCACATTTGACCTAGGTTGGTTCACATATAACCTCGTTGGTGGCTAAGTTTATAGGGGCGGGGTCATCTACCATTGATATATGTTATATATGTTGGGATAATATCTCAAAACTTGGAAGATATCTAGGTCGACTAAAATTGAACAAGTTTTTAAATCTTGGACACCTTAGTAGTCGAAACTTGAAAGACATCTAGATCGACTAAAATTGAACAAGTTTTCAAATCTTGAACTCCTTGGTAGTTGAAACTTGGAAAACAATTAGGTTATATGTTAACTATAAATTGACGTGGTTTATTCTCTTTTGTAGATGTGACTTGAGAGGTTTTTGAGAGAAAAAAAATTGTAAGCCTAGCATTCTAGTTATTTTTATTGTTCTCTTTGTGGGTTGTACAAATAGTAGAAATTGGTGGGTGTGAGTAAAGCTTATAATATTATTTTTTTTGAGATAGTTGGAGAATTTGGGTGAGTAAAATCTATATGATTGTAATAATTTTTTATATAGAGAGTTTTGACAGTTCATAAATCTTTCTCTATCTTTTATATTTTTTCTATCTCATTATCTTTCTCTGAACAAGAATCTTGTGGACAATATAAGTGAATTTGTCTCAATTCCCAACAATATGATATCTCCTAGAGGACAAGACGGGGTCTAATGAGCTCAAGAATACTAGACGCGTTTGAATAACGATGTCAGGGATCTTAGGTGAGGTCGAGTTCGGTGACAGGAGAAAACGACCTCATTAGTGACAATTTCTATAATATTTATCTACAAAATATATATAGTTATAATAATTTGTTCCATTAATGTATATATATATAGTATGATAGGCTCTTATCAATTAATTTAAAATAAAATTAATTCGTAAAAAGAAATTGTTGATCTATTTTTTCTTCACAAAGTTATATAATTATATTTATTTTAAAAAAAAAATAAATTGCGGATACCATCAAAGACCCCTCTTTAGTGATTGATAAAAAGGTCATCAAAATATAACATAATACAAGTATTTTAATTCTAGAATTGAGTTGTACCTAACAATATATCCCTCCCCAATTTTAGTATTCTGACTGACAGGAGAAACATTCTCACGCTTTCCCGACAGAAAATAAGCATGGGATCAAACAAAGTTGAAAATTTGTCTCTCATCTGATTCCCCCTTTGACCATTTGTCTAATCCACTCCTCACATGTAGTACCCTCTTCCTTCTTACTATGACAACACTACACTTGCTTATTCAGTGTTGTGAAATTTCATCCAAATGATTGGGAGTAGTAAATGTGTTAGTAGGCATATATGATCTATCATTCCAGATTCGACAAAATGTAGTCCCGTCGTATACGTCGAGAAATTTGGGTACGTAGTATTGTACATCACCCGAACAAGAACTTTTTTTTCTTTTCTTTTCAATTTACATACTGTTCCTATCCCACGTTGAATCCCTCCTTTTCCATTTATAAAAAACAATAAGAGAACAACTTTTTGTAAAGCACACTCTCCCCTGCTTTGCACAAAGAAATTTTCATCATAGTAAGCACTCTCTTTCTGCACCCCCTTTATTTCTTCTCTCTCTCTCTCTCTCTCTCCCATATACACAAGTGCACTCAATGCTGCCTTGTTCATTTTATTTGCACACAAATTAAGACCTTACTCTTTTGAATTCATCCAATGGAGTTCAGTAGAATCAAGATTCTTGCTCTAACTACAATGTACATGGTGTTTTCTTATGTTATGGCAGCCGAACAAGGTGGATATTCATCGATAAAAACGGATGCTGCGGCTCTTCTATCCTTCAAGAAGATGATTCAAAATGATCCCAATGGAGTACTGTCAGGCTGGCAGCTTAAGAAAGATCCCTGCAATTGGTATGGAATTACATGCAGTCTTGGAAGAGTGACAGCTCTTGATCTTGCTCAGTCTAATCTTGTTGGCCAAGTCTCATTCTCTCCTTTTTCTTCACTAGATATGTTAACTGCACTCAATTTGTCTGCCAATTCATTTGCTATAAATTCTACTACATCTTTGCTTCAGCTCCCTTATGGATTGAAACAACTTGAACTTTCTTTTTCTGGACTCGTAGGTCATGTTCCCGAAAGCTTTTTCGCTAAGTGCCCGAATCTTGTTTATGTGAATCTTGCTTTCAATAATTTAACAGGTTTTCTACCTGAAAATGTTATGTTGCATATTGATAATTTGCAATATCTTGATCTCTCTTACAACAATATTACAGGTTCAATATCATACTTGAAAATTGAATCCTGCAATTCCTTGTTGCATCTTGACTGGTCTGGAAACCAAATCATTGGTTCTCTTCCTGCTTCCTTTTCAAACTGCACAAATCTTAAAGAGTTAATATTACCTGAAAATTCTCTCAGTGGGGAAATCCCGCCTTCTTTTGGCGAACTCACGAGCTTACAAAGATTAGATCTTTCTCACAATCATCTCACTGGTTGGATCCCGTCTGAATTGGGAAATTCGTGCAACTCACTTTCAGAACTTAAGCTGTCTAATAACAACATTACTGGATCAATACCAACCTCATTCTCATCTTGTAATCTTCTACAAGTCCTTGATTTGTCCAACAATAATTTAACTGGTCCTTTTCCTGATTCGATCCTGCGCAACTTAGGATCTTTAGAGACCTTGCTACTTAGAAGTAACAAGATCTCTGGAGCATTTCCTGCTTCCATTTCATTCTGTAAGAAATTAAGAGTCATCGACTTCAGCTCCAACATGCTTTCCGGGATCATCCCTCCAGATATATGTCCGGGAGCTTCTTCACTCGAAGAGCTGAGAGCACCAGACAATTCACTTTTTGGACCAATTCCACCTCAATTATCTCAATGTTCACAACTGAAAATCATTGATTTCAGCATAAATTACATTAATGGTACGATTCCAGCAGAACTCGGGAATCTTGAGAATCTAGAGCAACTGATTGCCTGGTACAACAGCTTGGAAGGGAATATACCTGCAGAGTTGGGAAAATGCAAGAAACTGAAAAATCTAATCCTGAATAATAACCATTTAAGTGGCAGGATCCCAACAGAGTTGTTCAATAGTGTTAATCTGGAATGGATTTCCCTCACAAGCAATGCACTGAGTGGTGAGATTCCAAGAGAATTCGGGTATCTAACAAGGCTAGCTGTTTTGCAACTTGCAAATAATAGCTTGAGTGGTCAGATACCTAAAGAGTTAGCAAATTGCAGCAGCTTAGTTTGGTTGGACTTGAACAGCAACCAGCTTAGTGGTGAGATCCCGCCTCGACTTGGAAGGCAGAATGGATCAAAAGCACTCAGTGGAATTCTGTCAGGCAACACATTGGTTTTTGTCCGAAATGTGGGGAATTCATGCAGAGGAGTCGGAGGGTTGCTTGAATTCTCAGGCATTCGTCCTGAAAGGCTGTTACAGGTGCCATCATTGAGAAGTTGTGATTTTACACGATTGTATTCTGGTCCAGTTCTGAGTCTTTTCACCCGGTACCAGACTCTCGAGTATCTTGATCTTTCTTATAATCAGTTACGAGGGAAAATCCCAGATGAATTCGGGGAAATGATAGCTTTACAAGTTCTCGTGTTGTCCCATAATCAGCTATCAGGGGAAATTCCCGAGTCTCTAGGTCAGCTTAAGAACTTGGGAGTCTTTGATGCATCTCATAACAGACTGCAGGGGCATATTCCAGACTCCTTTTCAAATCTGTCTTTCTTGGTGCAAATCGATCTCTCCAACAATGAATTGACAGGACGGATTCCATCCAGAGGGCAGCTTAGTACACTACCTGCAAGCCAGTATGCAAATAATCCAGGATTATGTGGAGTTCCACTGTCCGAATGCCAATACAATGACAATCAGCAGCCTGCAACAAATCCAAGTGGGGATGGTCAAAAAGGAGGACGAAGAGGTGCAGCTACATCATGGGCTAATAGCATTGTAATGGGGATTCTTATTTCAATAGCTACTGTCTGCATTCTGATTGTGTGGGCAATTGCAATGCGTGCTAGACGCAGGGAGGCTGAGGGAGTCAAGATGCTTAATAGTTTACAAGCAACCCATGCAGCAACAACATGGAAAATTGAGAAGGAAAAAGAACCACTAAGCATTAATGTTGCAACTTTTCAGAGGCAACTAAGGAAACTCAAGTTTTCGCAACTGATTGAGGCTACCAATGGATTCTCAGCAGCAAGTATGATTGGCTCTGGAGGATTTGGTGAAGTTTTTAAGGCAACATTGAAGGATGGATCAAGTGTTGCAATAAAAAAACTCATAAGATTAAGCTGCCAGGGTGACCGGGAATTCATGGCTGAAATGGAGACCCTAGGAAAGATCAAGCACAGGAATCTTGTTCCCCTTTTAGGGTACTGCAAAGTTGGTGAAGAGAGGCTCCTGGTGTACGAGTTTATGGAATATGGAAGCCTTGAGGAAATGCTCCATGGGAGGCCAAGAGTGCGCGATCGGAGAATTTTAAATTGGGAAGAAAGGAAAAAGATAGCAAGAGGTGCTGCTAAAGGTCTCTGTTTCCTTCACCACAATTGCATTCCGCATATTATACATCGAGACATGAAATCAAGCAATGTGCTATTAGACAATGAAATGGAAGCCAGGGTCTCCGATTTCGGTATGGCAAGGCTTATCAGTGCCCTTGACACACACCTAAGTGTGAGTACATTAGCCGGTACACCTGGCTATGTCCCACCGGAATACTACCAAAGCTTCCGATGCACTTCAAGGGGCGATGTTTATTCATTTGGGGTCATCCTTTTAGAACTCCTCACTGGGAAAAGGCCTACAGATAAGGAAGATTTTGGTGACACCAATTTAGTGGGGTGGGTGAAAATGAAGGTGAGAGAAGGAAAAGCAATGGAAGTAATAGATCAAGAGTTACTTTCAGTGACTAAAGGTACCGACGAAGCAGAAGCAGAACAAGTCAAAGAGATGGTAAGGTACTTAGAGATAACACTGCAGTGTGTTGATGATTTCCCATCCAAAAGGCCTACTATGTTGCAGGTGGTAGCCATGTTGAGAGAACTCATACCAGCAAATTCAAATGGGAGCAACAGTGGTTGAAACATGCTATTAATTAGTATATTTTTCCATTATCAATAGCGACGTAAGGTGTAAAATTTGCTATGATCTCTTTTGGAAACTTTGTCCCTTTTTTTTTTGCTACATCTGTGATAACCATCTTATACTGCTGCATGAGTGAAGAAACACGAAATGTTGATGAATCTACAGGGTAAATTATAAAGCAGAACTCAAGCCTTTTTATATACAATTTAAAGATGGCCGTCATCTGCACACCCCTGCATCTATTTGTGTATAGCGCACCCACATGGTACACTAATCAATCTCTTATTGAGGATTAATCGCTTATCAATTCTCAACATTTCCCCTCAAACCTACGGTAGCTGGTGGAACTACTTTGAGTTTTTTCCTAGTTTTTAAGAAGTCTAGCGCGAGGGCTTTACTGAATATATCTGTTGCTGGTGCATCTTGAACTGCAAGTTGTTATGTTTCAAACTTCTTCCTTACAAAATAAAGGTCTAGCTTAATATTCTCGGCCTTTAAATGGAGCACACGATTTGTTGAGACATGTGCATAACTCAAATTGTCGCCCCAGATTACTTGAATCTTTTGGAACTGGAATGTGTAGCTCATGCAACAAGTGTTGAATCCATATCATCTATGTTGCTGTGTTACCTAAGCTCCTAAATTGTACTTCACTGCAATCTAATCATAGTTTGTTGCTTCTTAGAACTCTAGGCGACGAAATTATCTCCAAGTTAAGTACGAAATTCAGAGGTTGACCTTTTAGCATCAGGTTCAGAAGCCCACTTTTCATCTATGAAGCCTTCAAGGTGCAGATTGCTTGGCTTGTGAAGATTAAACCATGGTCTAGTGGTTCCTTTCAGATACCTTAGTATCCCTTTTGTATGTCTTCCAGTGTGTGTCGAGGTTACTTTGCAGTAGCATAGTCTATTGCAACAACAATGCTTCTACATAAAGTTGGATATCCCCTCTTGGATGACAATTGAGCACCAGTGATCATAGGGGTCGAGTTGAGTTGGGATCACTCGTTTTTGCTTTTTCTCCAATAGATTTTGGTTGTATTGTATTCGAGAAAAATGTAATCCTCCATCTTGAAGTTCTTTAACTTCTACGCCCAAGAAGTAATTTAGTTTATCGTTTAGTGAAAGTAGTTTTTCAACAAAAGTTCTTAGATTTCTTAACAACTCACATACACCAAATATACTGAGTACCTTTGAAAAAGTGATTGATTATGACCTTTGGATATCAAAGCCTCGAGATTGGCTTATATAGACATGTTGTTGGAACAGTCATTTAGAAATACATTATTCACATCTAGTTTGATATGTCAACCCTTAGACAAAGCCATGGTGAGAATTATCTCATGATAATAGGCTTAATAACTAAACTAAATGTATTGGTGTAGTCAAAACAAGCTAGTTGGTGGGACTTGTAATAATAGGATAAGGTGCAAGGTTGATGTTTATGAGGAGTTTGAAAATCTTAGTAAGGCTAAGTTGGGAGTTTTGGAAAATGGGAGGTGATTTTATCAAATTGAACATGTTTAGATATGTAAAGCCTTAATTAAGTAATAAGACACTTGTAACCCTTGTGCTTGAAGCTAGTACAATGACTTGGACGTGTATTCTATTTTTCGAGTTTATGAAACAAACAATTGCATCCAAAAACTTTCAGACTGTATAAGATAAAGCTTTTGTAATTGATTGATTCCTTCAAATGTAGAAGTGAAAAGTTTGTTGAAAAGATAGCCCATGGTTGAAAAGTCAAAGGTTGCACGAGCTTGTGCAAGTAAGGTGAAGCTATCGTCAAATTATTTCATTTTGACAAAGATAACTTGAAAAAGTGACAATCGCCTTAATTAATTCAGTGTAAACTATTCAACAACTTGGTCCAATGTAAAGAACTTGTTCCACCAATAAATAATAAAAACAATGTCGTTTTGTTGCACTAACCAAAATTCAAGGTCGAGTATATAACATATGTTAAATCGATAAAAAGTAATATATTAAAAACAAGGGTAATTAGCACATTTTGTCCATATCCTTTAAGTCTATTGCGCAAATCGTCCATATTATTTGAATTTTGGCATTTGGGTCCTCAAATCCACCATTCTTTGCGCAAAAGGAATTTACCGTCTATTTCTGTGAACTTTTGCCGTTAAATAATTGTGTCTTATACAATCTCTCATTTTATGAAGGGCATTTATGTTAAGTCACCAAATTACTGTTCCCGCCAAACCCAATTCCTTATCCTACAACGGTGATATTATATATATGTACAATTATATGCAGATTCCATACAAAACACGTTCTTGCACAACAAAACAACAATGCATTGTTCTTTGTGTAGGTGTGGAATGTGAATAGAGATGAAGACATCTTGGACACAAGCTAATCCTGGTCGACACTTCCTTACTTGCCAACGTCGTTTGGTAATTGCTCTTGCACAATTATGATTTTCTATTTTCTGGATTTTTTGTATGACCTCTAAAAATGTTTTTTTTTGCAGCAAAATAGAGGTTGTTGCTTCTTTTCTTGGTGTGGCCCACCTATGTGTTCCAAATCTGTGGAGATAATACCTGGTTTGCTTAGATCCAGGAATGCATATGAAGAACAAGTGTTGATTCTGCAGAAAAAGAAGAAGATGTTCAATTTTAGAATATGGTGTTTAAGGTTTGTTTGTGGGTTGGTTGTAATGTGCATTATGAAAGCTACATCTTGAGTGTAGAACATGGTGTTTTGGGTCTTGTTGGTGGGTTGGTTGTGTGAAGTGATTGTAATCTATACGTTTAAAAGTGGTAATGAAGTTGGTGTTATCTGAAAAAGTAATTAGCGGATTGAAGAAGAAGACCCAACATCTAGGATGTAATAGTTTATTTGTGCAAAACATTCCTATGCTATAAAACTTTTACGTAAATCGTCCCTATAGTATGGTGTATGTCGTGTGTATTACTCCTATCCTTTTTGATGAATTGTGGAAAACATCTCTAACCTATTATAATTTTGCACAAATGGACCCCAAATATTAACCATGAACATAGACAATCTAACTTTCAGTGAAGCATTTCATTAGCAACTTACCAACAAATTAACACATCATTTAAACACAAAGTAAACAACAAAGAAACACATCATTCATATGTACAAACAAAGTTAACAAAACGTTGTACAATAGTTACATTACACCACTTGAAGTTAAATATCTGAACAATTTTTTCAAAAGAGAAGACTTGGTTGTCATCACAGATTAGTAGCAGGTGGTGGAGCCCCTTTGCAAGACCTTTTGTTGTGACCCACTTGACTACACTTCTTGCATCTCATTGTCACTCCTTTTCTACTTAAGTTTCCACTTGTTGAAGGTGTTGCATTTGTAGCTGATGAATGTGTAGCATTGGTTGAGTTTTGTTGCTCACCCGCCTCTTTTCTTCCACTCTTCTTCGGTCTTCCATCTTTTTGGTGTAATATGGTGGAGTAAGTGGGTTGAGTCCTGAATTTGGCCAGGCTTGTGGACCTGTGATAGGAGAAATGGTTGGTGTGTATGTCCGGAGATAGGCATCTCGCTTGTAGATATCATCAACGTGATCCATCACATTCATGCCACGGGAATGCAGCGAAGCTATCACATGACAACAACGGAGTCCAGTTAATTGCCAAGCCCTACATGTGCATGTCTTTGCAATGATGTCAACAACATGGAGGATGTTACCTGCATTGTGACGTACTTGAAACTTCAAATGACCACAATAATCAGCATACTCTGATCTTGCCAATTTTCCAATCTGAATTCCACTTCTCACGTGCTTCCCTCCGAGCCACAATCCTTTTCATTAAGTACATTATAATCTCCTCAAGCATTGTTAGAATGGGCTTCTCTCTTGTACCCAAGATTGTACTGTTGAATGATTCACACAAGTTGTTCAATAGCATATCACACGTGTTACCTTCTTGGAAATGTGATTTGCTCCATTGTGAAGCTGGCTTCAACTCCAACCAACCGTAAGCTACTTGACATATATCACACATTATTTGCATTTGTTCTAGCCACTGTGGTATAGTTGTGGCTCTTGTGGCAACCCACAAAAATTCTTCAATGCCACTGAAGTTGTTGTACAAGTGTCTCACACAAGTCCTATGCTCCGCATGTTCAAACAATGAGCCAATAGCATTCACTAGCCCCTTTTGTTTGTTTGACATGAATATCAGCCTATGACTATTGTGTAACCCTAGATCCACTTTCAACAACTCTAGAAACCATCTCCAACTTTCACCATTTTCAGTCTCCACCACTGCATATGCAACTAGGTACAATCCATTGCTTCCATCTACTCCTACAACAGTAAATAATTGGCCTTCATATTCTGTCTTCAAGAAGCAACCATCCAATCCTACTAGTCTCCTACAACCATGTATAAAACCCTATTTGCATGCCCCTAAACAAATGTACAACCTTTTGAACTCACCACCAATCCCTTCTACTTAAGTAGTGGTTCCTAGATTGGTACGTTTCAACTCCTCACAGTAATCCCATAGAACTTTGTAGTAGTCTATCACACTTTCCCTTATCTTCTCCATAGCCTTTTCCTTTGTTCTATACACCTGCCATACTGAAATGTCCCCCAAACCATCATTCTTTACCCTATCAATAAATCCACCAACTGATATGTTAAATTCAGCCCTCCAAGCAGATGCATACCTCTCTGCCAAGAATATGGAGCTTACTCGCTTGTTTTTATACACCACTAGACAGGTGTGCTCTCCTCTGAAGGTCTTCACAATAAAACTTGACTTTCCCTTCTTCTTCGTTGCATACAATACCCATGTGCATGAATTAGGGCATACTGCCCTTAATCTGTCGTTGTCATCCTTCTTGTACTTGATATCTCTATTGTTTGTGTAGTGATGGCAGCCTTTAGTACACTCTTTGACTCGATGTAAGCCCTATCAAGTCGACAAAAATTGAAGTTATAAGAAGTTCAATTAGAAACATAGCACAATGCGGTATAGGTGTGTATGGTTACTAGTTCTAAAGATAGGCTCATCCATGTCAGTCCTCGGATTGAAAACATCTATTCTACTTCTCTTCTTTGAACTTGTTTCATTTTCATCTTCGCTACTCAAACTCCTTAACTTATCCGAGTTCCCATAGTCTGTGTTATCTGATCTAACATCTTGACCTTCTATTGTGCCAAACTCGAAATCATATATCACATTTTCAGCTTTAGCATTTACAGGCTGCCCCTCATCTAGTTCATAATCTGACTCGACAAGTACTTCGTCAGATTCACCTCTAACTTGCTATCTAGTTCCCCCATCATCACTCATTTCATTAACACCTCCATGACCTACATCGGTTGCATTGCTTACATCTGTTGGAAGATCGTTATACACAAGAGACTCATCCAATGGCTCCATATCTCTTTTTGATGGGAAAAATCTTCGTCAATAATATCATTGTCCACCTCCATCTCACTACTGCACTGCATTGTAGGAACATAACAGCCATCATTGTTGTCACTTCCTAAACCAAGCCCTTCATTGTTCACAAATTGATCATGTTCATCGAAAGCCTCCATCGTCAATGATAATGATGTGTGTAGAGAAACAACGTATATTTGCACAACCCTCTGGCCATTTCTATTCCTCAACATCTCCCTCATATCTGCTTCAGACTTCAAACCAACCCCTTACTCAAACTCATTCCTCGCTTCTTGTAATAGAACTCCATATTCCTACCAGGCCCACATGCATCACAAAATTTGGCCAACACGTCTCTGGTAAAGTGCTTAGGCAGCACGAAGTCGACGAACATGACATATCCATGTTCATACACTACATTGTTCAGCTTATCGAATAATTTACCTCCATGGTGTACTTCAAGAGTAAAAAAGTCATTTTCCACCTGCATGAACATGAAAACGCAATTTAAACATTCAGATACAACAAACTTCCTAAAATAGAAGTAATTTTTTCTAAAAAATAAAAAACATTTGGCAGTCAAAGCTTCTGAAAGTGTAACAGCCAGGAGATTGGAGTCGCCACATCAATCATACTTACCATTGCCTCCTCGCCATAATGTCTAAATCTTGGTATTGACATCATCTTCACCAGATGATTTCTTAGCTGTATGAACAAAAAAAAATAAAAATAAAAATCTTCGTCAACCACAGTAGTTGTCTTCTTCTTCATGTACCAATCACAAATACCCACGAATAATGAACAAAATACTTCAACATTGACTTACTTAGTTGCTTAGAGACAGAATTTTGAGATGGTAAAGGTGCAATGTCAGTTATTCGCTGGCGTTAAGAGATAAGGAATTAGGGAATTTGATTTTGTGATTATTGGGGTTCTTTCCAAACCGTTCTTCATCAACTTTTGACCTTAACAAACGCGCCCTTCACATTATATTTGGTGACTTGACAAAAATGCCCTTTGTACAGGACGCAGTGATTTAACGACAAAAGTTTACAGAAATAGATAGTAAGGACATTTTGCACAAAGAATTGTGGATTTAAGGATCCAAATGCCAAAATTCAAATGATATGGACGATTTACGCAATAGATTCAAAGAATAAGAACAAAACGTGCTAATTACCCTAAAAACAAAGTAACTATTTACTTAGTTTTAAGCTAATCGAACATACTCAGTAAAAAATATACATATCTTGACAATTAAATAAAAGTCACTCTCAAAATAATTAATTTACTCATTTATCATTTGAATCAACAAAAAAAATTATTTATTAAAAACTAAAAAGGTACTAATTTACACAGAATATTAAAGGAAGAGGACAAAGTGGGGTAGCCCGTGTTAAACAAAGGACAGAATATGCAAAATTGTAGTAATTAGTAAACATTTTCACTGTTATCGTTTGTTTATATTGAACATGGAAAATGTTTTCAATAGAAACTGCAAATTGTAACTTTTAAGGTTCTCTCTCCTCTCTCCTCTCTCCTCTCTCCTCTCTTTGATGTGTCTCTCTCCAGAAGGGAAAAAAAACCCTAAAAGTGTTGTTTACTCACAACTCACAAGTAAGCGCTCTCTCTCTCTCTCTCTCTCTCTCTCTCTGGACCCTCTCTCTCAGTCTCTCTCTCTCCATAAAAAAAAAAAAAAAAAAAAATTATCTGGACCCTCACTCTGTGACCTCCCGCTAAAATCTGAATATTTGCTCTCCTTTGTTTTAATGTATTTTTGCGTAAATAAAAAAAATATGTTCTTTATGTCTATTGTATTTTGATTTTTATAGTTTAATGCTTTAATTGTTATTATGGATCTGTATTTCAGTGATTCTTTTTGTTTCAGATCTGCGTTTAAAATACTAAGCTTTGAAATCTTTTATGGGAATCCACACTTGTTGGGGGTGTTTATGAGCTAACGCATTTATATTGATTGTTTTCTACATGTGTTTTGTTAATTATTATTGTAGATCGGTTTGATTTCTTGTTCATTTTGATGGATTTACCTTGTAGAATTTGCGAGAGAAATAGCGGAAATTCTTCCTTCTGCAATTTGTTACTCATTTTCTCAAATCCTATTGATGTTTCGTATGTTATGGTTTTCGGTGCTTACACGAGATTTGTGGGATTTTATGTAAATTTATTCAAAATTGAAATGTCAATTATGAGTCTGTATGATTTGATCTGTTGTATTGTTTATATCATGTTTGGGGACATTTGGTGCCTTGGTCTGCTTCAGTTTTGATTCTTATGCTTACCGTATTTGCTGCATGGTTTCTACTGAATTTTTGTTAGTTGTATCAATCATGAAAGCTCTACCTATAATGGTGAACTGGAATTATGGAAAGGACTTAATGAATATGGTGTTATCTGTAGTTCTATGGATGATGGAGGATTGAACACGAGGAATTGGGGTTATTATGAACCTTCCCTTAAGGGGCATCTCGGCCTTCAGCTCATGTCATCTGTGGCCGAGCGAGACACCAAACCTTTCCTTACTGGACGTGATAATCCTGTTATGGTTGCAGCGAGTGGGCCATTCCATACCCGCAATAGCGTGGTTACAGAACCACCTGTCACGCATATGGATTATGTTAGAGACAGTTGGATAAACCACAGAGATAAATTCTTACATATGTTTCCGGGGAATCCGTATAACCCAGTCCTCATGGAAACCTCCGGAACTATTCATTCCATGCAGATGCTTCAACAGCCTGATTCTACCAAAGACCCAAGGGTGGTGAGTGTAGAGGATCCAAGTGCTAAGAAGGAAGCTGTCCCTGCAAAGAAGAGATCAACCGCTGCTTCTCCGAAACCCCCCAAGGCAAAGAAGTCCAAGAAAGGTTCTTCTTTGCCTAAGGAAATTGGTAACTCCTCTGTTCATCGTGCCAAAACTTCAAAGAAGAATGTGGACATTGTAATAAATGGAATTGATATGGATATTTCGGGTATTCCAATTCCTGTTTGCTCATGTACCGGCACTCCCCAGCAATGTTATCGATGGGGATGCGGTGGTTGGCAGTCAGCCTGTTGCACCACAACCATATCAATGTATCCCCTGCCAATGAGTACCAAAAGACGTGGAGCAAGAATTGCTGGACGGAAGATGAGTCAGGGTGCTTTCAAGAAGGCTCTGGAGAAACTCGCATCCGAAGGCTATAACTTTGCTAACCCAATTGATCTAAAGACTTACTGGGCAAAACATGGTACCAACAAGTTTGTGACCATCAGGTAGATTTACATTGTGGGTACCATAACTGGATTGCTGCTGCATCTGTGCTGTTTTGCATGTATATATTCAGTGGTCATCTGCAGAGGTTTACTTGGTACTTTGTAGTACATTAATTTGCAGTCATGATCCATGATTTTAAATTTAAGGCATTTGGGGCTTACAAAATCTGTTTTTTGTTTGTTTTGAAGTCTAGCCATGTTTCTGGCAATCATTATCAACGATAACTTCCGTTTTACTTAATGGATAAATTTGGAAATGTCTTCGCGTTAATTCTCTTATTCATAATATTGCTGATATGAGTTACTTATTTTGATTGGATCTTTACTATATTTTTCAATTGGCTCTTGTAAGAATGCTATTGTATTTTCCCATTTTTGGGATGATTTAACTCTACGCATTCTTATTTTAATTCGAAGAATTCTCCTTATTTACGCTTGGATTGTTTCAGAACAGTTTAAAATTACACAAGAAATCTTGATTGAGGTTCACTTGAGCCATACCTGAGTTAAGTTATTGTAGTTTAAGAGTTTCTATTGTAATTTGTTGAGTTTGGCATGTTCAAGTTGATCCTTAACCAGCTTTTAGAGATCAGTCTCGACCTGACTTGGTTTTGTTTTGTTGGGTTGGTCAAAGATGTGTCTTAACTTCAGATGTGAGCACGGGGAACGCCCTATGTAAAATCAGTACTATTTTAGGATGGTATAGAGACGTTTAACATAAACAAATGTGTTAATGGTAAAAATATAAATGAATGTATGTTCAAGAAAGAATAGATATTGTAACTGAAAGATCACGCAAGAGACGCATGTCTTGTTACTTTTTAGTGAACTATAGATTTAATTTAATGTTTGAGACTTTTATAAGGTGTTGGAGAGTCATATCGTATGCCATTTTGGAAAAGATCTGACAAAAGAAAATTAGAAGTTGCATAGGTTTTTATGCTTTGCAGAATGATTACTGTTGGAGTACATTAAGTGGTTATACCGAGTGCCTTTATCCTAATTCTCCACTGACTAAATCCCCTCTACCCGCCGGCTCCCACCACCACCACCACCACCCCTCCTTAGCCATAGCACAGCTAAAAATTGATCCCGTCAGTGCTTCGGCTGAGAGAAGACAGCACTAGCCATGATCCACCGCAAGCGGACAGATTCATTACCAATTTTCTGATCTTCAAATTTTTCCTTTCTTGAAATAATATGGATAATATTCTCATATCCAAACTTATGTTTTTGTTCTCATATTCAAATTGTGACTGTTTTAGTTCCTCCGTTTTCGGTCTTTTTCATGCAATTTGGAGAAGTATCTCAGTATGGTATCTTACGTGATTAAGCTTGAAACGCGGAGTTTTGATAAAAAGAAAAATATTATACTACATGTGTAAAACGTCGAGACATAGTACATTTACCTTCTGTACGTTTAAAGTAACACGACGTATTTGTGAAATTTTCCCTTCATTAAAACTAAAGCTTAACAATGCTTAGAAGCCTAGCTAACCATTTATAATTAAGCCACTTTCTTGATGTGATAAATGAAGATTTATGATGAGAAGAATCCATATAAATACATTAAATGAATTGATATGAACCTAGTGTAGAACCATATGCAATTCATATACACATCATGTCCCTAAAAGTAAAAATAAAAAAGGTCATAACATGGATTAGTAGAAAGTAGAAACCAAGTTGATACATGCTCTCTACTGAAAGAACAATATAAAAAAATATGCAATAAGTATTAAACTCCTTGATGAAAATGGACCAACGAGAAAATAGACTGATGTGATATCCAATATGGTAAGCTCATAAGCATTTCTTTTTGCAACTTACTGGTATATGCTTCCCATTCAGAAACTCCAGCAGAAAAACTAACCCAGTCCAAGTCGAACAATCGCTGCAAGTTATTGCGACGGGTCACACCCCCAAAAAATGTCTCGGCTGGCTGAGGATCCTTCAGAAGCACAAGTTTCTGACTATTGATTTTCAGCTGCTGAGTTTTAGATAGAGGTATCATCACATCAGTGGATAACCCTTTGACTTCAGTTGTCTTCAACTCTGAGGCCTTCCAATGCCAATATTGCACCATCTATTTTAAATCAAAAGAAAGAATAACTCAGGTATGCATGGAATAAATAAGACATGGCATTCTTCTTGACTCCAGGACAATCAATTGAATGATTTATTTACCTACATGTGAAAAAAAAAAAAAAAAAAGAAAAAGAAAGAAAAACAAAGGTACGCGACAAAGTGAACTACTCCAAATGCCACGTGAGTTATATATCCTGAGATCTTGAAAACTCGTGTTCAAATTCAAGTTATATGTTGAGTTCTTCCAAAACTTATATGAACTAGATTGCTAAATCCTTCCAAACATCTTGATCAAGAAAACTACACCATATGACTTTTTCCTATAAGAATGACCTAACAGATCTTCACTGCAATCGTCAGCAGTGCATTATCTGAATCATTTATGTGACATGACTATGAAGCTTCAATTACAATGTCATATGTCGTGTCCGAGATTACACAACATACGTGTCCAACCCTTCAGAAAGACAAATGGCTCTCCAACACTTGATACAAGCTCCAAAGACATCCTCAACTACAATTTACTACAGACTAACCAGCAAGCGTGTGTTCTCGTAGCATACTTCAGTTACAACATATAATATTTCTTGAAAATGTAAGAACTTTTCTAATGTACCAGTGTCCAAATTCAAGATACTTTTTAACCACATCTCCACGTCGTAAAATTTGATAAATGCATTCCAACGCTTGATTCACTCCTACTTGAATCCCAAGAACTTAATATATTTCAACTACCTACACACACAAAGGAGGGCAGAAAAGAATCTACTTCACCCCTAAAACAAATTATATACAGCTACAATAGCTAAATCTAAACCTTTTGACAATTGAGACAAAACAACAAACAATAAAAAACTAACTCTGCTCCCAAAAGGAATCCATTTTTGCCACTGTGTTTGGTTCATTGCTAGATCTACTGAAAGATTCAAAGCAACTTGATCCTTAACAACCACAACAGGTTGTGTTACATTTGATCTATCCTACCCCTACATTTGATCTATCCTACCCCCTCTTCTAACCTATTTTATTGAGATCGCGTCACTCTCATGAACATGAACCTCTTTTAATCTACATGAAACGTGTCTTAACCACCTAATTCGTTATTCCCTTAATTTATCCACCTACATTTGTTGGTGTATTTTCTTATTTCTTATCAATTTTAGTATCTCACACATCTATCTTAGCATCTTCATTTCTACTATATTCATCTTATGAATATTTTGTCCTTTAACATTCCAACATGCTCATGACTGCTCCATCATACCTATCCTTAATAATATTGATAGATCTAATAAAATTTTGACCATGGAGACGCAAAGGAAACCATGAGAACAACTCGTTGAAGACATCACTAGCTTGACATGAAATTGCAGAAACACTACAGCGTCATGCTTATATAGGATTCTCATTTTCAATGAATACCAGATTTTAGAATAATACTCCTTTTGCAGGGGAAAGTTACCTGCACAGCATGCAATATATTAACAAATTTCCATACTAGCAACTTGTCTCCAAGGGCCAATTGCAGCGACTCCTTCAATAGTTCTGGCAAGTAGTAAGATGAATCCAGAGCTGATAAACTACTTTCCTCATCAGCAAAATAGAGATCAAACCCGAGAACGTGCAGTCTTGCACAGCGTATATCAAATCCTGATTGGAAATCTGATTCTTCTTCAGGAGGGAACCAGTACATTTTATTTGATGCTGCAACAGGTAAATATGAAGCAAAATCGCTTTTAGAACTATGCGATGGAAGATCAGAGAGAAGTGAAATTAGTTTGGCATCTTCATCATGAGATGCATCACGGCTGAACCACAATGTAAGTGTGATTCTTTCTCCATCCATGATCTGTTTACATACAAATGTCCAAAAGTTGTTAGTTACAATAGCAGCCAGTTTTTGGTGCTAGGCTATCTATAAGCAAGAAATATCTTGAACCGCAATGCAAATGTAGAAGGCAGCACAAAAAGATGTCATAAAAAAATAATTATTTGCGATGTTTTAAATAAGACATTATTCGCCATGCCCTTATTTACATGATAATAGAAGTTACATCCAAACAGGAAACAATGGTCGTCATGCAGACCACTGCTTCTTGAACAAGAAAAATAGAAAGTATATCTTTCATCAAATGAGGGCTCAGCATATGTGAAGTCATAAACCAGTGGATTTATCCAATCAACAAATGTTGATAGTTTGAAGTTTTGTGAGAATTTGTGGTTCAAATCTGACCATAATTAGAGTATATTTGGTGAAGATTTTTGTAGATTATAAGCAATGGGTCCTACGAAATGTGTGGATAGAAAGAGGATAAAAGTTATGGATCCTACGAAATGTGTAGATAAAAATGATGTTTGACCGGCTTATAAGTGTTTATAAGCACACACAAACATACTCAATGTCAAGAGCTCAGTCCACAAACCCCTTCGAGGTCTTCTTAGGGATTTAATTTTATTTAATTTTAATTATAGCTAGATATACTTGCTTTAATGAACTTCATTCATCCTGTGCCAAAGGGAGAAGGATGGTAGAATCAGTTCGAACCAACAAGTACAGTCTAGCAGCTCAATTACTCTCGTTCCTTGTATCTTATCACACGAAAGTTAGAGCATTAATAATGTGACAATTAATCCTGAAAGACTCAAGCATGAGAGAAAAGAAAAGGAGAATAAAGGAGAGACCTACCTCATCAACAGAATGAATATTTTTGTTGTCTGCTGTGTACATAGCAACATCCTGATAAGACGCAACATGGATCGGTTAGAAATTGTTGATACTCACAGGCAACCACATTTGCAAACAAATACCAAAAATTTCATTTCTTATGATATTTTTCAAGCTCTGGATAGAATTAAAGATGACTTTAGATTTACTCAAATTTGTAACCAGAATGTTCAACCTTCTGGAGTAGCAAAGAGAGATAAGGTTTGCATGCCAAAACCTATCTCTTCAAGAAAATAAAGGTTCATATCTAGGAATAAATTTTTGAATATTTTGGAATATAGTTGAAACACTGAATCACTTACACCAGCCATGGGCACAATAGTCGAGGGTTCCCCATCTTGAAAGTGAAAGAGTCCTCCTTTGAAATCCACCTCATAATTATTCAAATAACAAACTGCCTTTGATCAGAGGGGGAGAGAGAGAGAGAGTGAGCAATTGTCAACTAGAGTTTTCCAATACAAGACACTGCTTCAAATCTCAACTGAATATAAGGTAGAGCATAGTGGTAACATAATACTAACACAATAATTTCTTCATGTTGAACAAATTATAAATCTAGATACACATAATGTCCACTGCATTTGGGTACAAACCAAAATTACAATAGACAGACACTTTCTGAGCTAGACACCAAAAAAAAAATCTTGATATGCCCACCGTAGCAGCGTATTCAATCTAACTCTGCAAGCAACAAGATGCATGATAGATTTCACTCTTCAGCAGAAACTGAGATCTTTCAGATCATATACGTGATTAAGAACCTCTCACATGGGAAGAAGGAAGCAAACAATATCCTACAAGTTGACTACAAACAACTGAAAAAACCAATGTGAAAACTTAGAAGCCAATGGTTATGTTGTATCAGGAAAACCAAATTCAAACTGAAAGCAAACAGAAGAAAAAAATTCCATTGACAGTTTACAATAGTTCACATAGGAATCAAGTTGTACTACAAACAACTGAAAAAACCAATGTGAAAACTTAGAAGCCAATGGTTATGTCGTATCAGGAAAACCAAATCCAAACTGAAAGCAAACAGAAGAGAAAAACTCCATTGACAGTTTACAAATAGTTCACACAGGAATCAAGGGCGGAAAAGTTTATGTATAAGAAATAACTCATACATCAGTTGACATGGTGACTTAATTAAACTTGATAACTAAATTTTAGCGAGATATGAAAACTAATGAATTATTGATATTCGGAAGCAGAGATTTACTCCCTTCAAACTACCATATCAACATAATGAAGTGGGTTAGATAGCACCAGTATGTCGCGTACTTTACTGGGCTAAACTCTGTTGCGTAAAAATAAGACCATCAGCTATTATCCTCATTCTAACATATGTATAACTCTGCGGCAACTTGCAATCATAAATCTGAATACCCGACCATACATCTATACCTCATAACAAATAGATGCCAAAGATAAAATATATCAGGATATACTTGGTATTGAAATTCTGTGTTCCTCTGTCAAATTCATACATTTATTTCTCACATGGACGGAAATGGTCATCACTAGAATTGATAATATTTAGAAATGTCCAGAAGCAGACTACATGCAGAAAATGTTACTAAAAAATGCCTGAACGATAAAACAATTATGATCTCTCAAATACATATCTCCCCAAAATGCGATAGGGATGTGATGGATATATCAACTATTACTGGACAGGATAGAGTTAACTTCATTGACATATCAGAACAAAATGAAAATCAAGCCAACTCAAGTCCTCCAATGTAACCATTCTGAAATGGCTAGTTATCCAACAGATTTTGATATGCCTGTGCACATATGGTGCTCAGGTAATGGAGAGGCTGTCAAAAAGGCAAAAGGCACATCTTTCTCTTTCCTAAATAAAACGTTTTACATATTTTATGCCTTTTAAAGAAAAAAAAAATGAAATGTTCGGCATATAAACTAAAAACAGGCATTACAAGGCAGTGATCCAAAAGTTCAAAACAAAGATATACAAAGAAATGGAAAGGAATCAAATGAACTTGAAAATACAAGAAAGAAAAGAAGAAAATGAATGATAACGCGTAATCTTCCACAGAACAAATTACGCACCGCAAAATCCCGTTGCTTAAGATAATCTCTGTTATCATCACTGTGCCATCCTATACTTGCACCCCTGCACCAGCTGATATGCAAAGCACATCATAGACACTATGATGTTTCAAAATAGTAGTAGACCCAACAATGTTTTAGACAG
The DNA here is from genome assembly GCA_023638005.1 of Forsythia suspensa. NCBI lineage: Eukaryota > Viridiplantae > Streptophyta > Magnoliopsida > Lamiales > Oleaceae > Forsythia > Forsythia suspensa. Next base: position 37,665,779 of record CM042666.1, read on the forward strand.
TTTATCCACATGTAGGATTTAATATAAGAAAGAGAGCACATATTTCCATGGCAAACACGAAAAATGCTATTTCAACATTTATTAATATTCTCCAAAGACCCCGAATATATGAATCACACTACATACACGTGATTGAATGATGAATTTCTACCTATGGTCATGTGAATTAAACAAAGAGACAAATGGTCGACAGAAATGTTCTAAAAGAAATTTGTTCAACATCCCATGTGCAAAAATAAGAATGTCCGGGATCTCAGTGTTGGAGATTTTGATTTCAAACTACTAAATAAACAACTTGCCAAGAGCATGTAAATGAATATCCTGTGGTCACAGTCATATTTGGTTGGATATAAATACTATTTAGGCTATTTAAGCTACAATTTTAAGAATGGTAAAATCTATTGACACTGCACCCTGAAGAACAGATACAACAATTTCCAATTGATTATCCAATAGTTGAATTTCCCGTAAACCCCCCAACTTGACATATTTTACGAAGTACTATCAAGAGTGGGCTACAACCTCGAAATCCTGAGATTTCATTTCATTCTTATTTCCTCAAGATTTTCATAATTTTCCTCTCCAAAGTGCATGGGAGAGGATCACCCAGCGTCATTATGCAGTGAAAATTTCAACATGACTTTTACCCATTTTTCTTAATAATATGATCATGATGTAATGGTATTCTCCAATGATATGTTTAACTTACTTGTGAATCATTTATTTCTCGAACGCTGGATAGAAGCCTATTTATAAATGACATATATTGTGAGTTTTCTCATCCAAAAATATCCTTGCTAGCTAGTGATAGGTACTCATTCACATTCAATGGAGGACAAAGCGTGAATTGTTTGCTTATCTGATGACCAAGCAATCAATTTAAAACAACCACCCAGCAACATTCCAAGAGACAACTCTTCCAAATGCCAAATCCACATCACTATAACACTCCAGCAAGCCAACAAATGTTGCAAACAAATTGCATTCCATTTTTCCCTTTCTAATATATTAGATTAGAAGTATATATTTCTATTTTCAATATTTATGATTAGCGATTCAAGTAAAATTCCTAATTCACCAATGAGAAGAATATGTCAGGTCTTGCAAAATTCTTTAGATAAATTATCCTCCTCCCAAATATTTAGCACATTCTTCATGTGCTATGGGTCTTGACTCTTATGTAATGGGAGCAGAACTCCCATGTTTATGGTATTATAAATTCTTTCCTCCCTCTGTTGTACTGTTGTACCTCAGAGGTAAGACGGGTAAGTCCCCCTCTAGAAAACGCAATTAGAAAAAAGTTCAAATGTGATAGAAGATAGGAGGAAAATAATGTACATTGGTAAGTTTGTACACTTATTTCCATTGTAATCTCCCTTGATAACAAACAACAAAAAAGGTTCTCCTCTGTCTTTCTCTTCTTCTTGTGGCTAAAAATCAAGATTCAGTAAGAGCCTTAGTGCTATGCATAGCCCTAAACTTTTACTTTACTCAAAAGTCAAATTCAAGGAATCTTTCCAACACTCTGCTTTCACCGCAGATATAATTTCATTACCAATGGTATTGTCAAATTATAAATGACAAGAAAGTTATTGATAAATTGTTCACTATAACTTTGCACGAGGAACTTCTCGTGCGCTTTCGCTCTTTCAGCAATAATTACTAATTAAATAATATTTGGGTTTCACTAAATACTACACTAACAGAACATTGAAACAAAATAAAAAATTAAAGAGGCATAAAGCTTACCTTATGAGTCCAGTGAATTCGACAAACAATTCATACTCGCATCCAAAATACTCTTCCACTTTCTCCTTCAACCTCTCTACAGACCCGCAATCATATTGGGAAAAAAACAAGTAATCAATATAAGAAAAAATACAATTAAAGGAGAAGGGGATAATAATGATTGTTTTGGATTGTTAAAACATAAAATGGAGAAAGAAGGAAAAACCTCGGATAGGGACAAAGGGAATGATTAAATGGGAAGAGTTAGTGGCAATAAGATGAGACAGAGTTGTGGAGAAAACATTTTGTCTGTACCCAACTGTGCAACAGCTTTTATGTATGAACTCCAATTCCTATACACACATCAATTTGAAAAGGAGATTAAAAATGAGAAAAAGTCACAAACACTTGTAAAGCAATATAGCAATGGTATTAAAGCGACCTTGCAGACGTCTAGAGAGAGGAAATTGCGAAGAATGAGACGTGGGTGCTGCTTGGAGCCCTCCATGTATGATTTGCAATTTGCAAGTTTCTGCAGTGTATTGGCTGTATTTATAGTTTGGAATTCTATTAATTTGATTTTGAGAACCAACTATCAGTGATCAAAAGTTGGCTGATGAGTGATGTGCATTGTGCACACTGGGAAATGGGAATGATATTCCCATCTGTACTATAGGCTAATTAGCACAAATGGTCCATATCTTAAGGCATTCTTGAGGATTTAGGACCAATTCTTTCATTCTTGACACAATCATCCTCAAATCAACATTTGGGCATAGGCGAATCGAGAAGTGGCTAAAAAAAATATTAGACCATATATGAGAAAAATAAAATTTCTATATAAAAAAATTCAAATACTAAAAATACACTTTTTGGGTCAAAGAAGGACTTCAACAAAGGAGAACCCCTTAGATTTGCCTACATTTGGGTGTGAAATTAGTCATTTCTGTTTATTTTTTTTAGTTAAGTGCGCATGTGCACCGAACACAATAAACTTTTGAAGAGTGTAATAGTCCTTGCACTCTATTCAATTAGTTATTCATCTTAAATTTGTTTATAAAAAATGAGAATGAAAGAAAAACGACCACAACCCATCATGTCCTGCCACCACATTCAATATTTGAATGTCTTTATTGTTGTTGATGATATAAACATTATTAGAATTCTTAAAGAGCTTCCAAATGCAGTTAGTTGATTATTTAAAGAAGGAATTCACGATGAAAGATCTTCGAAAAATAATATTTCATCTTATTCATCGGTCAATTTATATATAAAAAGTCTTGAAAAGATTTCATAAAGAAAAAATGGCACATCCATTTGATACATCATGGTTATTTGCTCACTTGAAATGAAAAGGTGACTATTTCGTACTCGATATGATATTGAATAATTTATTAGTTGTAAAGTATCATATTTTAGTGCAATTGATGAACTAATATATCTTGCTAATAGTTCATGATTTGGTACTAGTTGATTATGATAATGCATAGTATTATTTAATCTACATAAAGCTCATCAACTCGTTTATCTATTAACATCTAACTATCATGACAATTTATGTGGCAGAGATGTTCACAAATGCATTATCTATTGCAATACTTGAGAAGTTGATAAACAAGATATACAAATCTCAAGCGATATTATCATGAGGGGAGTATATACATATTGTATTCTTTTTTCTTCATTGGAATTATGTCCCATTGAGATTTCCTCGCAAAGTTTTTAATAAGTCAACTTTCGTAGCGTATTCAAAAAAATAATCTTTTTCCTTTACTAAGATTTTCTCCACAAGTTTTTTTCTAATAAGATTTTAATAAAGCATATTATTTGTCTAATCAACACCCATGGGGGATTATCATAAATATTATAGTTATAGATGCTCATAAACTATAAGACATTTACCTTCAATATAATTCTACGTTTTGCTCTCAATGTTACAAATCGTATACGACATCCATGAAGAGAGAAACAACAAGATTTTTTTTAATGTAATTGTACTAGACCATCATGATGACTACAATCAACTAAGGATAGATGAATATCTTGTATGAAAATGGTATTGCTTAGAGACTTAACAATACTTATTACACCATAATCATTTTATTTAAGTTTTAGTAAAGTGATGGTATTAAAGACATTGACGTACGTGGAAGGTGCGATACATGAATTTTCATTTATTGAAATCAGAAAAGTAATTGTACTCTTTTTATTTCGCCTAGACTTTGTTCCACTACTCCAAATTATAGAGAATTAATTACACATTCTTTTTCTTTGTTTGGTATTTTTTCCATTGTGTTTTTGTCAAAATAAAGTTTTACAAGACAGTTATTGTATAAATTGTCATTTAATGGTGACTATTGTAAAACAATAAATAATGATGTATGCATATATGTTCTTTTCTAATGTCTATATGGTTGTCGCACTTACTCTTGAATAATGTATTATGTTCTTATTACTCCATTAAAACTCCATATATAAGAATCGTAGATATAATAAATTTACATACTTGAATTTTGACTTTATATTATTTTCTATTATTCTCTTTAATTTATAATAAAATTATTATTATTTTTTAGATTATTTATTCTTCTCATTATATCACACTCATGACTCAACTCGAGTAGAATGATTATCCTTATGATTCTCCTCAACCTTTGATGTGCAAGATTAGATTCTCTTATTCAAGTTATTGAGATTTTAACTTAATAAAAGATGAAAACTCTTATGCTCAATTAGCATGAGCAATTGCATTTTAATGCTGACCATTTCACACGAGAAAGATGAAGAAAAAAGAAGAGATGATGCAAAAGTTACATGATACCAAGTTTTGCTTTTGAGGTATAGTATTAGCTTTATGATAATTTATATTGTTTTTTAAATTAATTTATAAAAAAAACACTTCTACCACATTTATAAAAATTTAAAATTAAAAATAACGTACAACGTACCTTTGACTATAACTAATAATAAAAAATTAGGTGATCTTGATCCGACTCCAACTAAAGAATCAAAAATTAAATTCAGTCCAAAGTTAATATTTTAAATTTCTCAATTAAATAACAATTAGATTAATTTACATGAACTAATATATATTCCTAATAATCAAAACACTTTGCAGTGTAAAACAGAGAGAACGAAAGTTAAATTAGTTTAAACAACAAATTTTTCTTGAAATACAAACAAAATCAGACTAGATCGAACTATAACCAAACAATTCTAGTAGAAATGTTGATTTTATATTTAATTTTATACTGATATTCAGTTAAATATGATTCTCATAGAATTTAGACCAGTCACCAGTACCATGCACATTGTACATTTGTACTAATCATTGAGTGATTGCATAATAGGTTGAATGAATGTAGGATAAATTCATTTCTTATGTAGGATAAATTCATTTCTTATTAAACCATGTACATTGTACTAGCTTTGAATGAATGTTGGTTTTTTATTAAGCAGTACAGTGTTCAATATAAATCAAACATGGAAATATATAATAAAATTTCTAGATAACATAGATTGATAATCTCAAAGTGTACTAATTTATTAACTGATGCTGGCCAAATTTCCAGAAATAACATAGATAAGTTCAGAGCAATTGACTGCTGGTATCAGTCAGATTAAATTTTAATGCACACCATCTCACCTCAATTTATCACCCTACAAAGCAATTATGCCAATAACAAAGCCAACACCTCAACTATTTCCCTGCCATATGTGATGATATTCCATAAGGCCAAATCGAGCAAATCAACCAAATACAGCTCATCTTTTCTTGAAACCATATTTTTTGCGCTCATAGAATAGATCTGTCTTTGCACTTCCTAGATTGACTATCTTGGGACAGCCATCCCGATCTTTTTCCTGTTGTGTGCACTCTTTGCAGTAGTAGGCATCAGAAATCCCCACCCCTCCGCAGATGACACAACGACCCTGAAAAGAACCATAATTGCATTCATCACAAACTCGCACAAGTGTGCAAGGCCGCACATATGAATCACAAATAACACACTTCCCATCACATTTCTCACAAAGCCTTCCAATTGCTATTCCTGGCTGCTTTCGGCACATGATCAAATCAGGATGATGCTTAGCCATGGTCTTTGCAACTAGCCCTTAGATCCCAGGGGAGAAAAAAAGGTTGAGACAAGCTGCATAAAGAGAAAAACCAACGTTAATAGCACTCAAATGAAATGCATAATGTACAAATCAACTTTCAGCAGATGAACACCCTATACTTTAAAAAGATTTGTCAATATTCCAGCAATGGTGAATTCTAAGAGTCAGAAGATGCGAACATCTATTAGGAACCTACAATTTGACCTTTATTTGAGGAGTAAGGGGTCTGCTGGGAATTCTGGATTGAAGAAGAGGAAAATCAAAATATGGTGTGGAAAAACCCATACGCCTTGCTCTGGAAAAAAATAATAATAATAACAGCAACCATAAGGACAACCATTTGTATTGAAACCCCTCCAATGGGAAGTACGCGACAGTATCGTCCTTAACTATTTATTCTTCCCAACATGACAAGAAAAGCGTTCAGCTATTGGTACTTGACAGTCCTAGACCATCATTTCCAAGGAATCAACATTCTTTCAAATTGGCTGAAGGCAACTACACTCACATACACATATTTGATCGTGATATTCTCTCACTTCAATTAACATAAGAGAAGATATAATTATAAATAGGATTCTAATTTTAATCAACTTGACCAACCCGACCCTGAACCAAAAAGTAAAAAGAAAGACAGAGTAAAGTAAAGCAAAAATGATGGAAGAGAGAACAAAAGAAGGGAAAAAAATTGGAAAGCAAAATGACAGTTACAACGTGACTAACCTTACATACAAACTATCAAAATAGGGGCATTTTGGTATGTCCAAACCATTTATATAATGATAAATTTGCAATTTTCCAACTTTATCTGTCAAAGACTTAATAGAATGTGTTATTTGCTGGTGTACATTAAACAATAATATGTAAACAGTGTTTTTCTGATACATAGTGGATAAATTGTTGAAACTTATATGTTTTCTAAATTTCCCTTTCACAAAACCCTCCTCTAACAAAACTTTATATGTTTTCCAAATTGTTTGCACACTGCATTGGACACTTAACATTCAATTGTGTTTTGCCTTAGCCCAAGGGACAGTAGTTGATGTTTCTTGATCGAGTATGGCACAATAATATATCACCTGAAAGACCCCTCCCATATCTTTACTCTATTTTGAAATGTCTTCTTCCATGCCAAATAACCCATTCTCAAAGATAACTCCCACTTTTCCCTTTTCCTCTAAATCTCACTCTGAATTGTGTATACTAAATTTTTATCTAGCATTGATCACCATTAAGAAATATGTAATCTCTCGCACTTGTATCCTTGTTCACCGCCTACAGCTGTATCGCTAAATCGGCAAAGAACTTCCAAAAGATTTCTCCGTACCATACTGAAACAACAGAACTCAGTTTCTATCGCTCTTAACACCAAATTATAGGGCCAATGTGTAACGCGCCAATCTTTCCATGCCCTGATAACTGGCAATACTTGCCTCACGTCAATACATAGGTACGAATATGTCATTTAGAACATTGCATAAGTACGCAATATGCACTGTCTTACGTGTCATTTTCATTTGTAAGATTTGTTTGCTGGAAACCCTAATTTATTCCAACTAGGGTCTAACAGTTTGTATCCAATAGAGGATATGTATTTCACAGTCATGATGAAATGAATCACACAGTAGGGTATTGCAGTTCTCAATAATTATGTTCATACAGGGTTGTATGTGATGTAGATGTTAAAATACTTCACAAACGTGGATTTCAGAAAAAAAAAAAATCACAATTTTTTCACAGAAATTATCGAGGCAGGATTGGCAGACAATTTAGGAGGTCAATTGACCCTTGGATCTGTTCAAAAAGATAGTTAGAGATCAAGAAAAGCACAATGGCACCTTATATGAATAAGGTTAGTTAAGCCTCAGTGGAAGTACTTAAGGAGCATAGGAAGCATGTTGAATTATCTTTGGAAATTCCAATAAATTAAGGAAAAGTTAGGCTTGATCAAAGTAATTCTACAGGTTTAGTTAAGATATGCAGATAAGGTATACCAATTGAATGAAAATTAAACAAGGAATCGTGTAGTCATGATAATTCCTAAGGTACAATTAGACGACAAAAAAGATAAGTTGCAATAAAGGAAAGAAATGGATAGATTGAAGTCATGTTTTGTGGGTATATAGTCTAATAGGAAAGGTGTCTTAGAGGTAGACGACAAGTATTACATCATTCACATAAGGACCAATGGGAGACTTCGGCCAAGGAACCTACAGGTTTGGCCCCGCATTTGTCCAATAGGTACTCACCTCAGAACTCATGACCACAAATACCAAAGGAGCTTTGCAATACAGATCACTCACTTGCGATACATTAATTAGAGAGCATTAACTCACATGGTTCGCCACAAATTGCAGAACCATTCCAACGACCAAAAAAAAAGGTCATTTCAACTAAAGAAAACTACTTGCTAAACCATTCCAACAACAAAAAAAAAACAAAACAACAAAATCAATTCAACCATCCAGAGCATCAAAAGGCATCACAAAATGGAAGAATGGGCACATACACAAGGACAGACAAGGGATGTAGCCTGTAGGCAAGGAAATGACTATGGTTAATTTTCCAACAAATCAAACAAATAAAAATCCTAGTATCCCAGAAATTATTGCAAATCCTATATACAATGATTCAGTAACACTCTCTCTTCAATCCTTTCACCTTCTCTTCATCACCACCCCGATGCACGAGCTTGTTTAAATCCTTTTGAGATAAAAAATTAATACCCATGCTACACAACAATGACATTGTATGGGGCTTCGTTTATTGATTAAAAGTAAGATTTGCATTATTTAGGCCCCCACATGCATTTCATAAGGAATTAACTTTCCAAATTTATTTTAGTATTAATTTTTCCAATTATTTTAGAAATTCATGGGCATCGATGAAATTAGGGCAAGTCAGAAAAGATGCAATATGCAAAGGACTTGGAAAATTCACGTAGTTACATAGGAAGACAGTAGAAAAACCATATTTATCGTCATGTAAACGAGAATAAAACTTAACATCAGTTCAGGCTCACGATAATTATGTTCAAGAGAAGCTTTTTCGAGATCGAGGAACAAATTAAACAAAAATTAAAATCATAAAATGGACGACCTTACCGAAAGAATTAGTATACATATGAGAGCTAAATAGTAGCACAATGGGGGGGGTGGAGGGGTGGGGGAGAGTGGAAGAAAAACCTCTGAGAGTCGGAGCTGATTCAGCCTCAATTTTGCCACAAGTTGCAGAGCATTCTAAAAGGCTGCCTTAAGAGCATCTACCGTATAAACAACTTTAGCATTTTAAATAGCGTATTTAGTATTAAAGAGCCATTTTTTTTTTTACTTTCTAATACCTTCTTTATTTCTTTATTTCTGAACTATTTATTTTATTTTTAAGAAGCTTTTAATATATTTTCTTCTCCACTCTTTTTTATCATATATTTCTCTTCAAATTTACATATATTATTTAATTAAAACCAACATATCAATTATTGAAAATTGAAATTATTTCAATACATTTAATAATAGAGAGAACCAAACTCACTCTCTAAATTAAAATGTTAAATTTGAGAGTTTATTGGAGCATAATTTTAAGCATTGACTCTTTAAATTAAAGAATTAAAGAGTAATCTATGTTTAAAGAACTTGTTGGATATGTTCTAGTAAAGCAGAACATCACCGACTAAGTGCATGTTTGGAAGTGGTCCATTAGTCTATGTAGAAAAATTTGAAGGGGGAAAAGGAAAAAAGAAAAGGTAATTTGTAATTTTGGTCCCCACTATTACACAAAATGTAACACTTCAATCAGTTTTATTAAATTCGGACTGAAAAATCGATGATTCGGTGCTCCAACCGGTTCGGTTCTCTTAATTTAACTGCTCAACAATCGAACCGTTTACGATCTGGAAAAACTATAGATTTTTTAAGCAACCCAATGACTTGAAACTCGGTGACCAATCCGGGTCAATACATAATGAAATTTTTCATTTTTTTTATTATCATATTCTATCGAAAAGATGCATCAAGTACTTCTCCACTCTATTAATGAGATGTTAATGCAATGAAATACAATAATTTATCTTATTTTTATTATAATTAGTTGATGATACTAGTCTCGTACTTATTTTGTCAAATACATTTCTAATGGTGATGATTTTCTACTATATATATAGTGTCTTGTTTAATTTGGACTTGCATATTGATATTTAGTCACAAAACTAATATAATGTTAATTTATTGGAGTGTAATAATTCATGATTTAATGTTATATTTAACATAAATAGACTTATCGATTTGACATGAATTGACCTATCGATTCAACCACATAATCACCGGTTGAACCAGCAACCCAGTTACCCGTCTCTTTGTCCAAGTCGATGTTCGGCGGGGTTTGATAACTATGCTTGTAACAATCTGTGTTACGCAGTTGCGATCACCACTATTATTACTATTATACAAAGTGTAATATTTTTAATATATTGTATTATGTCGTCACCCTGCAAGTGTAATATGTGTAACAAACTATATTACACGGTCGTTGCAAACACCATATTTGCACTGACATAGCCAGATATTTACAAAGTATAACACTTATAACAAATTGTGTTACGTGCCACCTTGCAAGTGTAAACCGTGTAACAAACTTTGTTATACGGCCGATGCCACCACCAGATCTACACCACCACAGCCACTAAAGAAAGGTCACCACCATGACAGAAAAAACATCTCCACCGCCATCACAAAATCACTAGATCTACGTTGCTACGACCAGATCCGATCACATTCAACCAACATCTCCGCTATATTCAATCAGTTCTACCATCTTCAAGACTCAAAACAAGCTCAACACTCCAACCCAACCATTTCTCAAACAAGACCGGGCCGATGCATCGCTACTATAAAAATTTTATTTCAATACTTTCTTGGTCTAGAATTTTAGATCTAGATAGAGATGGGGGAGGATCGAGAAAAAATCCAACAAGAAGTTGGCGATGATATTCAGAAAAAAAAAAAAAGGACAATGGAAACAATGGAGTATGGGTGGTGTTTTGAATTTTATCTAGGGATGGGCATAATTACCGCCAACCAATCCAAATCGACCGAACCGAACCGAACCGAATCGAGTCGAGTTGGTTCAGTTTTTCACCCTTCATCAGTTTGGTTTGGGTTGTTTGCTGGAAAAAAATCTAGGTTGAGTCGATTTCGAGTTGGGAGAAATAAACCAACCCAACCCAAAGTAAACCGAACAGATTTTAAAGTCCATAAATTAAAATTAAACCTAAGACCCAACTAGCCCCAACCCAATTGAAACCCAACCTTAATGTTGGATCATATTATATTTTTGACATGTTACCAAGTTACCAAATATTGATGCAAATATATAGCATCATATTTAACATTTTTAATTTGAAAATGTTGGGTCATATTAGGACCTATTATCAAATTTGATTCAAATGTATTATGCATGTGATTATAATTAACATGTATGGATTTGTTCTATTTTGAAAAACAGATTAAGATGTTGGATGTTCAAAAATTTCTTCAAATGAGATTTAATTTTTCTTTTTTTGAATACAAATACAAGTCAAAACCACCGAACCCCAAACCGCCTAACCCAAACTGAACCGAACCAAGATTGGTCAGTTCAATTTGGATCGATTTACCCTCACAGTTCGGGTTGGTTCGGTTTGGGAGAAAACCAAAACCGAAGTGGTCGATTTGGTTTCGAGTTGGGCCCAAAATCGAACCAACCCAACCCATGTCCACTCCTAATTCTGTCATTGTTTATGCTCTTAATTATGTAAATATGGGTGGGTGGGATTTTGATGGAAAAATTGCCTAGAAATAAAACTTTCTTCTTTTTCATTCTAATTCGTTTTTACTATTGTTAAAATATAAGTGGTGATGGGGGTGAGTAGAGTGGGATGGAGTTTTGAGTTTATTTAAAATATTAAATAATTATACATTCTTTTAAAACAAATATATAGAAATTGTAATTTTAAAATTATTTTTAAAAGTGTAAAAATATGTGTAATTTCCTCAAAATAAATTATATTCTTAAAAATCCAGTCCAATTAGGCAATTACCCAACTCAATACTAGTCTATTTCATTACTCATTTTCTCTCAAATTATTTGCCTCTCTCCTCCCACCTTTTCGTCCCTATATGCCGTTCAACCTATTTTGCAACACCACTACGACACCTTTTCACTTTGCCCACCATCGCCAAGAAAAAGAAGAAATTACTGCAGCTGTCTCCTTTGTCGTCGTCAGCAATTTTTGCTCAATTGTTGTCTCCATCCTCCATGCTATAGCCAATAAGATTTTAGGCAAATTGTTTCACTTTTTTGTTCTTTTTTTTGTTGATAAAATCACAAAATAAAGCCTAAAACTTTTTTGATGTATAAGAATTAAAAGGTAGGTAAGAATCTTTTTTTTTTTTTGTTGTTTGGCACAAAATATAAAAATTGGTCTGTCAGAAACAAGTCCAGTAATTGTTTCACTTGGGGGTTCTAAACCAACATACCCAACCTGAACCAACCCAAAAATATTCGATTTAAGTTGGTTTGTGTATAGACCTAACTTCAAATCGGGTTGATTTGGGCCAACAAAGAAACGGAGCTTCTCGATTCGATTTCGGGTTGGCCCAAAAATCTAACCAACTTAGTCCGTGCCCAGCCCACCCACTATATCACTATCTTGCCTAATTTTTCCAACTATGTTACGTTTCTCCACAACCATATTTTAAGCCAACGGACCTGGGACAAGGCTAGAACCCATAGCAAATGCACACAAGGCTCTTGGAATGCTTGTCTTGATAGCTCATTCAACCTAGAGGTATTTCAATATCATTATTGTAGCCTACGGAGCTCAACCAACGACATTCAGCCCTTCACAAGAGGCACGAAAGCCTAATGGGTTTTTGACCCTAAACGGATACTTAAGCCATCCTACACCCTTAGGTGCCCCATGGCCCGTAAGAATTGCAAATTTTTATGTATAAGGATAGGCCGCATGTTGTCCCTAAGGACAAAAGTACAAGTAGGATTAACTGAATGTTCACCAAGTATGTCACATTTATAATAGATTTAGCACATGTTTAGTTGTGTTGAAATTAATTTTTAAGTAATTATAAGTTGTGGGTCTCATGGAACATGTGAATAATAAATTTGTAGTAAGTTGTGAGTCATATTTCTGAATAAAAATTATGTTTGACCAACTTAAATTATAATTTAAACTGAGACAAATAAGCACTTAGCAACTTTTACCCAAATGACATGAGTAGACGTCTTAAGGATCGAGAAATCATAATTTTCATAACTTTCTCCTCCATTCTCCTAATGATGCTTCGTTTGATATGTAGCGAAGCTCTTGACCTCAATATGAATCTCTCAAAGTTTTATCCCAACAGACACTCGACCGTTGAATTATTGCCTTCACAACATTGCTAAAATTTATGTCAATTCCACCACATGACGTTTTTCCTTATGTCCACTTCATTTCTTAATCAAACGAACTTGGATTGATATCAAACAAGTGGAAAGCTTTTTAACCCATTAGGCATATCAATCCAACAAGTGGGAAGCTTCTTAACCCATTAGGCAAGCTCTCATAAGGTGGATTCCAAAACCCCATTGCTAAGACCGTCTGCTCAACAAACCAACGTGCTGCCTATGCAGCTCTCTTTAAACTCAAAGTCAGCAGACCTTCTAATGGTCAGGTACATTAACATTAAGTTATGGTCTGTGACACTTTTATTTTGTGAAAATCAGGTACTCCACCTATTTTTTTTTATCAAAATTTCAAATTTACATATGCATATATATATTTTTAATATTACTAGATAATCGTTTTTTATACTGTACAAATTTAAAAAATATATTATATTTATTTTAATTATGGTCATTATCACTTTGTAACTAAATTAGCTAATTATTAGAGATTTAAATAAATCAATCACTAAATTTAAGCATAAAGTAATGTAGATTACTGTTTTGCCCTCATTGCTTTATCAATCAACGTAAATAAAAAATCATGATCTTTGGAAATTTCTCACAGAGAAGAAACCATCTTTCACCGTCTCTCTCTTAATCTCGAATATCTACCAAGAATCAATCTAACAGAAATCGTCAAATCCCGTCATTAAGAACCCACATTCAACAGAGTAAGTGAATACAATCCCTTTAATTTTGATTTCGAATCAATTATTCATTGTTTTTCTTCATTTAATTCTCACATTGGAAATGTTTTTTTTTTTAACATTGTTTTTGAATACCCATATTTTGTAAAATGGCATCATTACGCAGTGATTCGAAATCAAAGCGTAGAAGCAGAAAAAGAAATAACACGTCGACAACAAAGAGAAATCGCTGTCACAATAAAGCTAGAACAAAGCCGGTGAAGGATAAGTACAATATTCCGGTACCGGAAGGAGAAAATGTAAGTTTTGGCGATGTTATACTTTGTCAACCATTGCATGCAACAGATTATGTTTAAAACTTTTTTTATATATGTTATAAAAAAAATTGATCAAAATGTTATTCTGGTATTAGAGAATAATAATTATGGTTGTTGTTTTTTTTTTTTTTTTTTTTTCATAAGTATGCTTTCGTTTTTATTTTTGTTTTTATGGATTTGATATTAAGAAATAAAATTTATGATGTAGTGTGGGAAAATATGGATGTTGATCCATTTATGGTAAAATTAAGGGTTAATATACTCATTCCGTGTTATGTGTGAAACAATTCAAATTGTACAATAGTGTAATGTGTTTTCATTTAATCAAGTTAACAATAAACCACTTGATGCTGTGTTAATATACATCATTTCTATTCATTGTTACCTTAGTGTAAGCGCGTTATAATGTTACATTGAAATGTATCTTATTGATTTCTAGTAACGATGTTCAATAATAAAAGAATTTATATAAAAGTGTGTGGAAATCTGGGTGTTTAGTGGTTTGTGTCCTATATTTGTATAAATACATTTATTGTTACATGAATTTATGTCAATGAAATGTTGAGCTTGATCGTTAACATATTATGTAACCATTACCCTATTGTGTTAACTTAATTTATTAATTGATGCGTGTGATTTGTTTACTTTCGCTGTTAGGTGAATATCTTATATTAACTTATTTTATACCATTTCATGTGTTTAAATTGTATACATTCAATGTTACGTGACCCACGCAATATACATATGTTAACATGTTACTGTGGATGTACTATTATGTTGTAATGAGGTTGTTTTCAGTATCAAACATTATTTTAACTTTGTAGTTATTAAAGCATTTCATGTGCACATGCTTTTGGACACAACACAAACTAATATGTATTGTTACGTGTTTCTTGCACGTCAACATCTTCATATGGGTATTTGTTCGCTAAAATGTACCGCAAGTGCAAGGGTCGCGTTCAAGTAATAAAGTGATGAGAAAGTGTCGAACCCACGAGGATAGATAACTTTGCTAACATCCAAATCAATCTAGCCCTAATTTAAACACACAATAAAACATATTGTTTTGATGATTAAACTAAGAATTCAAAGATGAATAAAATTAAGCTAATAAGGAAAATATTAAAAGAGAAATTTGTAGGAAATAAAATCAATTAGAAGAAAATACTAGAAATTCGACTTCACCAACTATTCCACTTTAAAGTTACATTTTCTATTATCAATTCCAAAATGAGGTTACTATGGCAATCCATGCTCCTAAAATATCTAGCAATCTCTCCCGAGTAAAGCCAAACCTAATTTTACACAAGACTCCCAAGCATTCCTACCGAGAGAACGTATATGTAAAATTGCATTAAAACTTAAGAGCATTCAAAATTAATTGCACAAAGTATGAAAAAGTATTCCTACATTCCATAAGCCTTGTGTTGTCAATTAAATGTGCTAAACCTAATTTCAACCTCCGGTAGCAACTAAGTCACAAAAGCATTTCAATGATGATCAATCATCTCAATACACAATAAAGTCCAATAATCAACAACCATAAAACCAAACATAAGGAATCAATAACAAGAACAATACACTTTAAAGCTTCATAAATAGATTCATCTCATTCCTAGTAAATAAAATTAGCCCATAATATTCACAAGAACAAAATGTAAAATAGATACAAAATACATCACCGGGTTTGATAAAGTCAAGAGAAATGCAAGATTTAGCTTGAGCCCATGGTTATCTTCATTTGCCCACTAAAAACCTCCATTCATCTTCCTCTATTTACAAAAATACATCCAATGATGACAAAAAATCATGAAAAACCCATTTCCATGGATTTCTCAAGAGCCCTAACTAATTTCTTTGTGGAGAGCTTTCTATGGGGAGAAGGAGTATGAGAGAATAGGGAGAGTGTGGTTCAAAATGCCGAAAAATGGCTCTTGTAACCCTAGGAATCGTGAAAGGCAAAGTTACCAAAAGCCCTTGAAAAGTTGAACAAAAATCGCGACGACAAGAAAGAATAGGCCATGCGATCGCATGGTTATAATACTAACGATCGCATGGTTGAGCATAAAAGCTCACCGCTTGAATTTGGGCTTACTTGCGATCGCATCGAAATTGGCCTATCGCGATCGCATGGGCCAAATTCTCAAATGCCGTGTTTTGAATTTTGATTAATTGCACTTCCGGTCCACGAACTATCTCGAGATGTTGACTTTAGTCCTTGAAGTTTAGGTTGTCTTTCATATAGGTCCTCCATAAATTGCAGCTTTGGTCCTCCATCTTTAGACATATTTATCTTTTGGTCCCCAAGATTCTCGATTTGCACAAATTTAGTCCTTTTGCTCTTTTTAGCGTGGATCTCTTCCAATCACCATCAAAGCTCGGGTTTTTACCTAAATGAACAAAAGAACAAAAATAAGCGGTAAACAACTCTAAATAACTCACAATTATCCATTTTAAAAGGCTAAAATAAGTGCAAAATCGCACTTATCAGTATTCGTGATAAATTAATGTGACACTAAGTTGAATAACACAAATGATGTGTCTTTTTATATCTGTGAATTCGCATTGATAAAGTTGGAAAATAATTTCAAATTTATTATATACTATGTTTTGCAACATATTTGATTAATTATAAGTCGTTTGAAATTTTTTGTTTCTTTGGGATTGTGAATATCTCATTCCTTTGGAGATGTGGTCTCTCGGAAAAGTTAACGCATTTTCAAAACCTAATACATTCAGCTCACTGGTGGAAAGGTTGTCCAATGTGCAGAAGAAACTTTTTTCAGACACGTGCTTCGAACACTTTTTGGAGGCTAAGGATATTGCAATAAATTACCAATTAATCCACCAAGTGTTTCTCATGGAAGTGAAGCAGCTTAAATTTGATGAGATGTGGTTCAACCTTGGTGGCAGCATTGTGAGATTAAATATGGAAGACTTCTGCTTGATATCTGGGCTGCGTTGCTTTGGAGAAGATAAACGATTGAAATATGATGCATGTTACTGCGGAATTAAACATAAACTCCTCAGTGAACTTAGCAACATTTCACAGCAGAATTATCTAATTTTTTTCTGAAAAATTATCAACTAAGTAATAGTGATGTCGTAAAAATTGGGTGCCTTTTTTGTTAACGAATTTGATATTCACAACAACATACAAGAAGTCGGTTGAGGATTCACTTATGGTGTTAGTTGACTCGGATGAGATGAACGCATATGCATGGGGAAAAGAGTTGTTTAAAGTAACTTTGTCATCTTTCAAATCTGGTCTTAGGAATAAGTCTTTAATAGTAGAGGGGGACGAGAGACCATACATCGCGTATAGGATCAATGAATTTGTGATTGCATTCCAAGTATGGATTTATGAGATTCTACCAATACTGGAAGGAAAAGTACACACCCAAATTGGTTCACGCAGCCCACGAATTCTGAACTGAACATCAAATGTACACGGGAACCACTCATCCAAGTTAAATTTGGGTAAAGATATATTCAGTCGTCCTGGTATAAGTGTTTTACCTTATATTCATTTTTTTAGTTATTTGATTAAGTTTGTTCATGAACTCATCATTCAAATTATGATTTGTTATCATGTCCTTTATTTTCATATTTTACTTCTTTCGTAGTTACAAGTCACCCCACTGAAGGCAACAAGTCACGAGTCTGAAACTGCTAATCAACTTGTAGAAGACAACGAATACAATTTCATATATCCATTGTTACGTCGATCTATATGTGGTAGAAACAATCAGCCGATTGTCGCATCACCCATTATTTTTGTTCAGATGGAAGATGACATATCAAAGGTAATAATAGCATTCACAATAAGTTATGTTCGTTAAAATATTATGTAACATTAATATGTAAGATGACATAATCAAAGGTAAAATAGCATTCAACAACTAAGTTTTCGGGTTGGAAAACCCAACCCGAACCGACTCGTTTTTTCAAAAAAAAAAAAATTTTTTTTTTTTATAAACTTGGCCTAAAATCGAAAACCCAACCCGAACCGAGTCATTCGGTAAATTTTTTTTTTGTTTGGTTTGGTTTGGCATTTTGCCAAACCGATTTTCTTCACCCACCCACCCCTATTAATATGTTTGTTATTTGTCTTTCTTCATCACAGTTTTTTAATCGAACGCGACCATCCACAGAGATCAAACAAATCATGTCATAATTTCAATCTCAAATGATGTACCAATCAACGAAGCAGTTGATATGTCAGTTTGCAAGTCTAATCAAGTTGTTGTTCACACTGCAAGTGCGTCCAAACATGTACACATCTCAACTGAGAGCATTACTCCTCCAAGGGATACAAAAGGAAAAAACAAAGTTGTTGAAGATTCATCGGGGATTAAGGTATGTTAGTTGATTTTTTTATTTCATTATTATTCTACGTTTTTTACTTTTTATTTATTCCACGACATCTTTTTGTAAATCTCAAGAACGGTGTTACTCGAATGAGGTGGTGAACACATGCTTCAGAGAGATACTTAGAAAGCACGAAGTACTAGTGGTCGAGCATTTTCGACTCAAATTCCATTTTCAGAATTTATGTGATGAGTTTACGAAATCCATTGCGGACGGTTTGAATGAAGTAAGTAGACTCAGTGCAGCCAAACAGTCTCCACATTCCAAAGTTGTTAGTTCTTACAAGAAGTCTTATGTCGCGAACATGAAGGTTCACTCAACTTCCTTTGTCGCTTATTATTTATGTGAAGTAATCATTTGCACACGAATCTATTTACTTATTATATTAGTATCCCAGGTTGCTGCCATGTGTACAGATCCTCAACATGCAATATCATCTTCGAAAGGAAAGGTCATGAGATCATAGAAGTCAAAAATAATTGGTGAGGCTGAATATCCCAGCTTTGATTTAGGGATAGATTTACAATCTAACTTTCCCCTATATTGACCTAGACGATGGGATACTACTAACTAAAGATGACATGAAGATAAATGATAAAACTGCTATGGGCAAAGTGCTAGAGTCTCGTAAAGCCGATGACACTGTTGAGCATACCAAAAAAAAGAAGTGTACTAGTTCAGTTGTGGAATGCAGTGATGCAAGACGCATTCATTCCAATTCAAAATCATCTTCAGAATTGTTGGATGATGATCTGGTATTCACTGAAGAAGATTTAAAGCACATGGACGAGTCAGTTGAGAAACACAATGTGGGTTGTTCGCTATAAATGTACCGCAAGTGCACGGGTCGCGTTCAAGTAATAAAGTGATGAGAAAGTGTCGAACCCACGAGGATAGATAATTTTGCTAACATCCAAATCAATCTAGCCCTATTTTAAACACACAATAAAACATTTTGTTTTGATGATTAAACCTAGAATTCAAAGATGATAAAAATAAACTAATAAGAAAAATATTAAAAGAGAAATTTGTAGGAAATAAAATCAATTAGAAGAAAATACTAGGAATTCGACTTCATCAACTATTCCACTTTAAAGTTTCATTTTCTATTATCAATTCCAAAATGAGGTTACTATAGCAATCCGTGCTCCTAAAATGTCTAGCAATCTCTCCCAAGTAGAGCCAAACCTAATTTTACACAAGATCTCCAAGCATTCCTAGCGAGAGAACGATATGTAAAATTGCATTAAAACTCAAGAACATTCAAAATTGATTGCACAAAGTATGAAGAAGTATTCCTACATTCCATAAACCTTGTGTTGCTAATTAAATGTGCTAAACCTAATTTCAACCTCTCGGTAGCAATTAAGTCACAAAAGTATTTCAATGGTAATCAATCATCTCAATACACAATAAAACTCAATAATCAACAACCATAAAAACCAAGCATAAAGAATCAATAACAAGAACAATGCACTTTAAAGTTTCATAAATAGATTCATCTCATTCCTAGTAAATAAAATTAGCCCATAATATTCACAAGGACAAAATGTAAAATAGATACAAAATACATCACCGGATTTGATAAAGTCAAGAGAAATGCAAGATTTAGCTTGAGCCCATGGTTATCTTCATTTGCCCACTATAAACCTCCATTCATCTTCCTCTATTTACAAAAATACACCCAATGATGACAAAAAATCATGAAAAACCCATTTCCATGGAGTTTTTCAAGAGCCCTAACAATCTTCTTTGTGGAGAGCTTTCTATGGGAGAATGAGTATGAGAGAATAGGAGAGAGTGCCTTCAAAATCTAGAAAACGGCACTTTAAACCCTAGAAATCGTGAAGGGTGAAAATACCAAAAGCCCTTGAAAAGTTGAACAAAAATCGCGGACAATGAGAAGAAATAGGCCATGCGATCGTATGGTCATAATACTGCGATCGCATGGGTGAGCATAAAAGCTCACTTGCTTGAATTTGGGCTAACTTGCTACCGCACCCAAAATTCAAAGTCAATGCATTTTACTTTTGATTAATTGCACTTCCAGGTCCTCGAACTATCTAAGATGTTTACTTTAGTCCTTGAAATTTTGGTTATCTTTCATATAGGTCCTCCATAAATTGCAACATTGGTCCTCTATCTTTAAACATAGTTATCTTTTGGTCCCCGAGATTTTTGATTTGTACAAATTTAGTCCTTTTGCTCATTTTTCGCGTGGATTTCTTCCAATCACCATCCAAACTCGGGTTTTTACCTAAATAAACAAAAGAACAAAAATAAGTGGTAAACAACTCTAAAGAATTCACAGATGGGTTTTCATCAAATATCTTCCCATGTTAATATGACATTGAGCCCCTTAGTATGATTTTATTTACTATGTGCGTCTTGATTAAATCTTCATAACAACAGCATAATATATTTCTTTATGATGAAGGCGATTACACCGATCCCATTTATGATAGATGGTGGTAATACACCTAAACCTAAGAAGAGGATAAGCAGACCGGTAGCTTGCATTAAATCACCATTTGTCCGAAGTTTTCAATCACAGCATGTATGTCCATCAAATGCTAAGCAACCATCATTCGATTACAATATGTTCATCGATTCTCCTGATGCATCTCATGTCCGAGCGTTCGATAAGTGGTATCATATAGGATTGCGTCTCGGCAACAAGTCAGTTTTTTGTTCTTTTAACACACTTGAATATGATATGGTGGACAATCACTAACTTCTCTGTTATTTGTAATACATTCTTAGGTTGCAGAAGTTTCACAAGGATAAAACTTGCAATACAACCACTAATGGAACTGGAACCTATCAAGATTCAATCCAAGATGTGGTGGTTTTCCTTAAATCAAGTCGCGACACCATGAACACCATGGTAATTGTCAATGTCTCCTACTATCATAGACAATTTTACTCTAAAAGGTTATATTAACAACTGTACATTTCAAAATGTGACAATACATTGACTCAATGTTCTACTATCTGAGATTGAACAAGAAAGAACAGTCAAAGATGGCTTAGAGATACATCTATTGATTACTATTTCGACTACAAGGTTCGTATATACAATAAATAAAAAAAAGTCATCAATGCAATCGATAAGCAAACAGCTTTGCTATCGTATCTTACCAGAGACAAGGTTCCATTCAATTCTAACTGGGGTGACATTGACCTTGTGCAGATTCAAATTTTCATGGACAAAAAAGTACGCTGGATATTAGGCCACTTTGACATTGCTAATTGGCATATTGATGTATATAATTCGTCATTCAATACCATCAAAGACGCTGTTGTGTTGGACGCGGTTGAGCCTCTGCAGAATGTTATTCCACAACTCCTTCATTGCTCGAATGTTCTGAAGTTCAAACCACCTGAAGGCCCACTATGCTGTAGATTGTGCAAAGACATTCCTCATCAAACAAATGGGTTAGTGTATTTGCTAATGTCCTTAAATTCTATTAACGGTCATCTACATTTTGTTATTATAAAATCTGCAAGTGCTACGTACTTCATCTTATATCAGTGCGGTATAAGATGAGAATAAATGTATATAATAAAATGTTTGCACTTTGTATGCAGTGGCGATTGTGAGATTTTCGTCATCAAGTTTGCAGAATATATATTCGGGAACAAGATTAAAGAAATACCCAAGAAGTTTGATACCAAAGTTGCTCGTCATAACATGGCTGTCCAGTTGTACAGATTTGCTTTAGAGAAGCCGGAGTTGCACCTATCTGGGTAGTTTATGACCTTAACATAATGGCATCGATGTCGTTTTGATCATTGAACGAAGTTTTTTGTTTTGACAAGTTAGTTTCTGGGTGGCTAAAGTCTTTCTTTAGCATAGTCTCAAGACTTTATACATGGTGTGATATGTTTTGTCTTTTTTTGGGTACATTTTTTTAATCGGCTATGTATATGAAATGGTACTTTGTCTAATTTATTTTTGAATCGAATCATTGCCTTGTACAAATGTATGGAAACATATTATATAATTTCAGCGTCTGATATCTAATGATTCGTGTCACAAAATTTGTCAAATAGGTATCTTTGATATTCATTTTGCCTTTTCATAATTACATATTGCTTGTTAATATCTTGGTAATATCCAATTTAGTCCGATTTCATTCCGTTGCGATCAATTGTTATCTTCGTTACCTATGTAGATCCACAAAACGAGCTCTCAAAGTCTTCTCATAACCAATTGATACTCCGTAAATTTTCAACATGTCCCTTACAACATTACTTGGTGTAAACTGTTTTTGCATAAGTGAACTTATACTTGGTGCAGCTAGCTACAATTGAACATGTTGCTTGTCTATGATCACCTAATACTACGTCTAGAGAACATGTATGACTATTTTTTATTTTTCTTATTTTGAACATCGTTGTTTCTCAATTACTGAAGATCTAAGCCCCCATTTGAAATTATCATCTATACACTTTAATACGTACTCGTTCTTGTCCGATTTGTATACTTTGAATTAAAATATGTAATGAATTGCATGTAGCGCTAGACTAGTCGTTAATAATTCTTTGTTTTTGAATATTGCATTCTCTTTGACACTCTCAATACTTAGTTGGCATACGACTTCACTCTCTGTTTCTTCTAAGACCTCATCAAGACATGACATACTTTTACTAATTTCAAAACCCATTTCTTCAATTGTTGGCAGTCTCGGATTCAAGGTATTATCTAACCACTGATCTGTACAATTTTCATTAACCATTGTTTGACGCTTCCTAAAGCAACTAGGATCTGAATGTGAAGAATCTAAGCACATTAAATTGACTTCGTCACATGCCACCTTCTTTATATCGACAAACAATGGTACTTTAGTCAATTCAAAATCTACTTTTTTCACTTGTATGTAGAAATATACAGAACTATCGCTGCAGATTTTGATGAGGGGGTCATTTGATAATACTTGTTACTAAATTGTAACGACATAATGCGATGGATCCATTTTTATCTCCTTCACTATAATGTCAACTAACTTTTTATAACTACAATCCAATGGGACTATTATTCCAACAATTGAATAACCATTGTATGTTCGTGTTGTGTCCCATTCACCATTATAATATACCAAAACACTTATAAAATCCATATCTGCAACATACACAATCAATAACAATATTGAATTTCATTTTTGGTTTCACACACTCTATTATCAGAATGTTATAATAATCAAATACAAATTAGACAATATGAACAAATACATTTATATTCATTTGCATTATAGTCATCTTGATACTTCATTCCAATATACAATATCTGATAATACATACTGAATGTGAAGGGTGTTATAATATTGCCTAAATTATGTGAAATCCGATCTAAACATAGAAACATAAATTCAAAATAATAAAAAATTTATCTTCACAAAAAATTTGATTTTCGAAGCAGTAACAAAATTATACAGTACCATTCCAAATATGTCATTTATTGTGCCATTTGTTAAGATAGTCATTATGATACTTCAATTGTTATAACCTTCGTATTCAAATTTGACATCAATAACAAAACAATATCATATTAGATTAACAAAATTCCGTCATTGATTGTATCTAAGTGTTGATATCGATTTGTAGAATGATGATAACACAAGATTATGTTAAATGCTGAAGATAAAATAGAAAATTACCTCACAAATTCGCCAACAAAAGCACCCAACTGAGAGTTACAGATCGATATTCCGCGACCATGAAATCCAATTGCAGAGATTTTAATGCTGATAATATAGTTGTACATGCATTACGAATATCCATTTCGCACACATTCAATTTCATTACCATTCTGAAAATATTAATTTTGAAATTTGAATTCACCATAATCATTGCATACAATATGGTTATTATCTTCATTCTGGTAAGGATAAACTTGACAAGAGCCGTACTTTTTATAAAAAAGTTGAAAAATACTTCTTTTTTAATGTTTCAAAAAATACCTCATTTTCATAGTTTGCTTTAAATTATACCTCATTTCATTAAAATTAAGATTTTATAATTTAATAAAAAAATACATTATTTTCATTTAAAATATATACTTTAGTTTTTCATTGTCTAAAATTATATTAATTTTTTTTTAAAATTAATATTTTAGTTTTTTATCATCTAAAATTATATTCTTTTTATCTAAAAATATCATATTTGTATACTATTTCAATTATAATAATAATTATTATTATATTTTATAATTTATTTTCTTTGATGATTGTTTAAAAATACATTCTTTTCATTAAATCAATATTTTAATTTTTTTTATTTGAAAAACAATATTTTTACACGAGTAACATATGTGTTACTTCATCATTTTCATTGAAATCAATATTTTATAATTTACTTATTTTATTATTTTTTAAAAAATATATTATTTTTATTTAAAATTAATATTTCAATTTTTTATTGAAAAACAACATTTTTACATGGGTGTTACTATATGCTACTTCCTTATTTGTCATTAAAATCAATATTTTACAATTTCTCTATTTTATAAAAAAAAATTAAAAATATATTATTTTCATTTAAAATCAAATTTTCAATTTTTCATTTAAAACAAATTTCAACACGTGTAACATATGTGTTACTTCATCATTTTCATTAAAATCAATACTTTACAATTTATATTATTTTTAATTTTTTAAAATACATTACCTTTATTTAAAATCAATATTTAAAATTTTTTATTTAAAAACAACATTTTTACAAGGGTAACATATGTGTTACTATATGTTATTTCCTCATTTTCATTAAAATCAATAATTCATAATTTATCTTCTTTTATAATTTTTAAAAAAATACATTAGTTTCATTTAAAATTCATATTTCAAATTTTTTTTTTTAAAAACAACATTTTTACACAAGTAACGTATATGTTACTTCATTATTTTCATTAAAATCAATAATTTTTACACTGGTAACATAAGTGTTACTATATGTTATTTCATTGTCTTCATTAAAATCAATAATTTATAATTTATCTTCTTTTCACGATTTTTAAGAAAATACATTATTTTCATTTAAAATTTATATTTCAAATGTTTTTTGAAACAACATTTTTAAACGAGTAACATATATGTTACTCCATCATTTTCATTAAAATCAATAATTTTGACATTGGTAACATATATGTTACTATTACCAATCGTTACTACAACTACTACCATTCGTCTTATACCACCTTCACAATTGGGTTCTAATATGCTACCAACATCTACAACTATAATCACATCCACCACAAATATAATAACACATGTGTTACTATATTTTAAAATAAGATAACATAAGTGTTACCACCACCAACACACACGAGTAACGCATATATTACTTCATCATTTTCATTAAAATTAATTATTTTTACACTGGTAACATATGTGTTACTATATGTTATTTCCTCGTCTTCATTAAAATCAATAATTTATAATTTATCTTATTTTTATAGTTTTTAAGAAAATACATTATTTTCATTTAAAATTCATATTTCAATTTTTTTATAACAACATTTTTACACGAGTGATGTATATGTTACTTCATCATTTCACTAAAATCAATAATTTTTACACTGATAACATATATGTTACTATTACCAATCGCCTTTTACTACTACTACCATTTGTCTTATATCATCACCACCACCACCACAACCACAACCACAACCGGTTCTAATATGCTACCAACATCCACAACTATAATCGCATCCATCACAAATATGGTAACACATGTGTTACCATATTTTAAAATAAAATAACATAAGTGTTACCACCACCAACACACACGAGTAACGTATATGTTACTTCATCATTTTCATTAAAATCAATAATTTTTACACTGGTAACATATGTGTTACTATATGTTATTTCCTCGTCTTCATTAAAATCAATAATTTATAATTTATCTTCTTTTTATAGTTTTTAAGAAAATACATAATTTTCATTTAAAATTCATATTTCAATTTTTTTTTTGATAACAACATTTTTACACGAGTAACGTATATGTTACTTCATCATTTCACTAAAATCATTAATTTTTGGTACATATATGTTACTATTACCAATCTCCTCTACCACTACTACCACTCGTCTTATACCACCACCACCACCACAATCGGGTTCGAATCTGCTACCAACATCCACAACTATAATCACATCCACCACAAATATGGTAACGCATGTGTTACCATATTTTAAAATAAGATAACATAAGTGTTACCACCATCAACACACACGAGTAACGTATATGTTACTTCATCATTTTCATTAAAATCAATAATTTTTACATTGGTAACATATGTGTTACTATATGTTATTTCCTCGTCTTCATTAAAATCAATAATTTATAATTTATCTTCTTTTTATAATTTTTAAGAAGATACAATATTTTCATTTAAAATTCATATTTCAATTTTTTTTTGAAAACAATATTTTTACACGAGTAACGTATATGTTACTTCATCGTTTTCACTAAAATCAATAATTTTTACACTGGTAACATATATGTTACTATTACCAATTGCCTCTACCACTACTACTACTCGTCTTATACCAGCATCACTACTACCACAATCGGGTTCAAATACACTACCACCATCCACAACTATAACCACATCTACCACAAATGTGGTAACACATGTGTTACCATATTTTAAATTAGGATGACACAAGGGTTACCACCACCAACACACACGAGCAACGAATATGTTACTTCATCATTTTCATTCAAATCAATAATTTTTACACTAGTAACATATGTGTTACTATATGTTATTTCTTCATCTTCATTAAAATCAATAATTTATAATTTATAAAAAGTAAGAAGATACAATATTTTTATTTCAAATTCATATTTCAATTGTTTTTTTGAAACAACATTTTTACACGAGTAACGTATATATTACTTCATCGTTTTCAGTAAAATCAATAATTTTTACACTGGTAATATATATGTTACTATTACCAATTATCTTCTACCACTACTACCACTCGTCTTATACCAACACCACCATCACCATAATCGGGTTCAAATCCATTACCAACATCCACAACTTTAATCACATCCACTACAAATGTGGTAACAAATAACACACGTGTTACCATATTTTAAATTAGGATAGCACAAGTGTTACCACCACCAACACACACGAGTAACGTATATGTTACTTCATCATTTTCATTAAAATCAATGTTTAGAGAACTGGACTGGATCGGCCGGTTCAACTGGAAAAACTGGGAACCGGCCTCAAAATCGATCCAGTCCACTTAAATAACTATCTAATAAATAACCGGACCGCGAACCGGGTTAAATAGCAGTTTAACCGCGAACCGGGTTCCAAAAATGACCGGTTGAACCTGGTCAGCCAATTTAGGGCAAAATCTATTTTGGTCAGCCATTTCTTCATTTCCTTTCAGCCGCTTTCTCTCCTGAGTCCTGATTGCTCTGCCAAATCACCCAAAATCTCCTTCTTCTTCCTTTTGCTTTACTTCTTCTCAATTTATATTTGAAAATCAAGGGATTAAATTGATTCTTAAGCTCTTCACTTCAACATTTCTGCCGATTCTCATCGAATCTGCGCTCGCACAGGTAGGTTCCAATTCGTCCATTTTTCTTCCTTTTCTTTCTGGTTTTTTTTGTATGAGTTAATGTGTTATACATTTAGTTATTTACATCAATTTTATGGGTAAATGGCCTATGGGTTTGATTTTTCAATAATTGTTTTTCAACCGGTTCATGTAATGCTTGTTTTTTTTTTAATTGTTTGGTGTCTTTGCTTATTGCTTCCTCTTCTTCTGTTATTGTTCAGATTTTCTCAATAATTTTATTGAGGTGAGGAGAATAGTGAATCACATGCTGATATTTTGGTGTTTAAAATTGATCAATTCTAAAAACAATTCATTGGACAAAATAACACTAAACAAAATTGATCAATTTTGTATTGAGATGACGATTTTGACTTGTTGCTGCTTCTTCATGTAATAATTTTTAGTTTTTAGTTATTTACAAAATATATACATGCTTCTTATATACTTGCTCCTTTTTAGATTTTGGCTTATATACTTGCTGTTTGTTGTTTTGTTTTTGTTTTGTTTTTTTTTCATTTTTATTGTTGTTTGGATTGGTTGCAGAGGTTGTTTTAATTCTTACTGGTTGGATTCTTGATTCATGCCAAATTTGAGTAAAAAATAAAAATTGATTACAAATTGAAACATATTGGTGTTAAATGAAAATTTAATTACAATTGAAACAGATTGGTGTTAAATTTGATTACAAATTGAAATAGATTGGTTTTAAATTATAAATTCAATCAGATTAATGTTATTGTGTTCTTGGTGTTAAATTTGATTACTTTAATTAATTATACATGATTTGATTGTGTAGGATGAGCACTCCGCCATCATCTGAGGGACAATCAACTGCATCCACCCCTTCTATTCGTGGGAAGAGTGATTCGGCATGGGACCACTTTACTTCTACTCATGATAATGATGGTAAAGTTCATTACACATACCTTTATTGCAGCAATACCTTTAAGGGTTGGGGTATTAATTGAATGAAATATCACCTAGCTGGAATTAAAGGTCAAATATCTCAATGTAAGAGAGTTCTTTTTGATGTTAAGACTCAAATGCAAAAAGTACTTAGTGAAATATCTCAAAAAAATAATAATCAAAAGAGGCTCATGAATATACATTTGGTGATGACCCTTTGGAAATTGGAGAGAATAGGGATGATGTTGTAGAAGAGATAAATTTGTCAGTACAAAGAAATGAGAAAGCAAAAGGAAAGAGAAAATCAATTGACGGAATTGATAACTATTTTGCACCAAGAACAACTCAAGGTTCTCAACCTAGTATTAAGAGTGTTTTAGCTGGTAAAGAAGCAATAAAAAAAGCACATATGGCATGGGCTAGGTGGTTTTATGATGCTTGCATTCCATTTAATGCTTTGCAATCACCTTACTTTCAACTTGCTTTAGATGCTACTTACGCAATTGGCCTCGATATATAAATGTCCATCATACGATGATGTTCGTATTAATTTGTTACGAGATTGTAAGAGAGAATGCCAATTACTTATTGATGGTTATAGAAAAAGTGGGCAAGTAGTGGGTGTACACTAATGGCGAGATGGTTGGAGTGATCAAAGGCAAATGACGTTGATTAATTTTTAGTGTATTGCTCTTACGGGGTTACATTTATCAAATCTCATTGGCGCTTCGATGTTGTGAAAGATGCTAAAACGTTGTGTGATTTATTCACCGAGGTTGTTGAATGGGTTGGGCCACAAAATGTAGTTCATATGGTTACTTGATAATACAACGAACTACGTGAGCTCATGGAAAGTTGTTGCATAAAAATATGATCACATTTTTGGTCCCCTTATCTTATACATTGTTTGAATCTTGTTTTGAAGGATATTGGTAGCATGCCTCATGTAAACTCTCTTATATTGTGTGCTTCAAAAATTACAATATTTGTGTATAATCATACCATTTTCTTATCTTGGTTGAGATAAAGACCCAAATGGAAAGAGATTGTACGTCCTAGCAACAACTCGTTTTGCTACTACTTTTATTTCTTTGAAAAACATTTATGAACACAAGCAAGTGCTTCAAAGTTTAGTGACGAGTAGACATTTCACAACCCACAAACTGTCAAGGAATGCAAAAGGAAACTTGTAAGCTCTATTATCTTAGATAATAAATTTTGGAATGATTGCTTGATAATAGTGAAAATTGTGGCACCACTTATAAGATTGCTATGCATTGTCGATGTGGATGAAAAACCTTCCTTAGGTTATGTGTATGATTGCATGGATAGGGCAGAGAAAACAATTAAGAACATATTTTTGAACAAATAAAAATTGTATAAGCCTTATATTGACATAATTGATGAAAGATGGGATAAGCATCTTCGACATGACATACATGTAGCAGCGTATTTTCTTAATCCCGCTTTCATCTACGAGGAAAGATTTTGTCAAAAAGTAGAAGTCATGAATGCTCTCCTCAATTTGCTTGAGATCAAAAGTATTTGTTCGAATGAACAACAAGCAATGAAAAAATAAGGATATATCAAGAATGTCAAGAGAGTTTCAGTAGACCATCAATGTTAAATGCTTGCAAAAATTTGCAGCCTGGTAAGCAATAAAATTTTAGTTCTTGTTATTTTATTTTTTACATAATATGATTATTTATTAGTTTATATTCAAGATCACCTTACTGTAATTTAATATGTAGATGAATGGTGGAAACTATTTGGAACAAGTGCTCCTAATTTGCAAAAATAGCCATTTGAATCCTTAGTCAAACATCATCTGCTTCGGGATGTGAAAGAAATTGGAGTGTTTTTGAGCGTATTCACACCAAGAAAAGAAACAAATTGGAGCATCAAAGACTAAATGATATTGTTTTCGTGTCTTATAATATTAAATTGCGATTGAACAATAGATGTGGTATCTCTTAAATACATTTAAATGTTTTGTCTATATGAAAACATGTTAGTTAAATTGTTATTTATTTGTGCCAATTTTTTTTAAAACCTTACAGACTTCATTACAAGAAGAGAAGTTATGATCAAATTGATTATGAGTACATTGACAAGACGGACTTTTGGATTGAAGAAGAAATACCGCCTCAAGAACTTGATTATGAAGAATTGGAGGATGCAATTTATGAGGACAATGCAATTCCCAATGTTGATTGCCATATCAATGACGCTCCAACTCAAAGTTAGTATTTCGTACAATTTTACTTTTTCTTATACAAGTGAAATATATATTTATTATTTCTCTTAATTTATATGTTTGTTAGATGACAATGAAAATATTGAGGAGCTTCATACCCAGGACATGGATGATCCGGATGTCATTCATCGTTTTGGTGGTTCAAGTGATCTTCAGATGCCGCAAAGATTCATGCTTATAGATGAGATTGATTCAGATGACAATTGAATCATGATTTATTTGTTTTACTTTGCTTTTTCATTTCTATTGTAATCACTTTGGTTGGTTATCTTCGTTCATTCGTTTGTGCTAAGTTAATGTTTTGGGCTTTGAATTTTGAATTTTGGACATGTATTTTGACTATTTTCTACTAATATTGGAAGTGGACATTATGAAAAGTCTATTTGAAACCAAGTTTTGTAAGTTATATTGTTTATAAATGTTGGTTTGTTTGTAAATAATTTATTTTTCGAAATTTTGTGAGATTTATAGATTAATTTTTTAATTTTTTAATTAAAACCGGTTCAACCTCAGTTCGACCTTTTGACCTTTGACCCATTGGTTTTTCCGAGTCGGTGACCGGTTCGATTTTCTGAACATAGATTAAAATCAATATTTTTTACACGAGTAACATATGTGTTACTATATGTTATTTCTCCGTCTTCATTAAAATCAATAATTTATAATTTATCTTTTTTTTTTATAGTTTTTAAGAAAATAATATTATTTTTATTTAAAATTCATATTTCAATTTTTTATTCGAAAACAATATTTTTACACGAGTAAGTTACTTCATCATTTTCATTAAAATCAATAATTTTACAATTTATCTCTTTATATAATTTTTTTCAAAATACATTAACTTCATTTAAAATCAATATTTCAAATTTTTATTTAAAAACAACAGTTTTACACGGGTAACATACGTGTTACTATATGTTATTTTCTCGTCTTTATTAAAATCAATAATTTATAATTTATCTTCTTTTTATAGTTTTTAAGAAAATACATTATTTTCATTTAAAATTTATTTTAAATTTTTTATTTGAAAACAATATTTTTACACGTGTAACATATGTTTTACCATGTGTGTTACCATATATTATTTCATCATTTTCACTAAATTCAATATTTTACAATTTATCACTTTTTATAAATTTTTGAAAAATACATTATTTTTATTTAAAATCAATATTTCAATTTGAATTTTGAATTTTGAATTTTTTTTACACGAGTAGCATATGTGTTACTTCATCATTTTTATTTAAGTTAATATTTTATCATTTACCTCCTTTATAATTTTTAAAATAATACATTATTTTAATTTAAAATCAATATATTAATTTTTTTTTAAAACATTATTTTTACTAGTAACATATGTGTTATTATATGTTATTTCATCTTCTTCATTAAAATTAATATTTTACAATTTATTTTCTTTTTCTAGTTTTTAAGAAAATACATTATTTTAATTTAAAATTAATTATTTTTGAGTTTTGCAGTGGTAACATATGTGTTACCATTGCGATCCGCCTTATCCCACCACCTTCACCGCCACCACCACCGCAACAGCAACACGTTCAAATTCACTAACACCTACCATCCACAATCATAATCATCTGAACCACAATCAAGGTAACACATGTGTCTTTTGTAAAGTAACATATGTGTTACTATCACCACTGCTCTACCACCAACCACAATCATAATCAACTCCACTATAGGAGGGAGGGTGTAATAGTAACACGTATGTTACCACCACCACCACCACTACTAATTTAAATTAGGATAATATGTGTGTTACTTGTAGTAACATTTAAATTAGGGTAACACATGTGTTACTTTACCACCTCACCACCACCTATTTATAAGATAACACATGTGTTACTTGTAGGACAATACATAAAGAGATATCAAAGAGATGCATAGAAAACAAAATTTTAAAAATCACATGCATCATTATTTATCAAGAAAAAATTTAGAATAAAATCCTAACATCGTATTTAAGCCAAGTAATCAACATGAAAGTCCTCACACCATATTAAGCCAAGTAACCAAACTAAAAAAAAAAAAAAACATTGTAGAACCAAATAAAAATCTAGTGACCAAAGAAAACTTCACTATAAGGTGAGTGGATAGTGGGCCATTGGCATCACCTTTAAATATTAAGTTGGCTTTTTTACTAATCCTAAAACCAAAAGTGAATCTTACAGTAAGGGTGCGTTTGATTGGCAAAATTTGCCATGGAAAATCCATATTTTCCACCCATTTTCCATCTTTTCATTTGTTTGATTGGTAAAATTTTCCATGGAAAATTTTTTCCATTTTCCTTGCACGTGAGGTGTTTTCCATGAAAAGTGGGAAAACATTTGCTTGGCTAGGGAGGAGAACCAATTTTCTTGGCCAAATCATTTCCAAAGCAAGAAACCAAATATTAAGTTGCTCCAAATCAATTTAAATTTATTAATGATTTAGAGCAAAATTATTAATTATTAATTTTTAAGCAAATTATTAAATTTGCTTAAAATTTATAATTTTAAGCAAAATTATTAATTTTTAAGTTGGCAAAATTATTAATTTTTAAGTTGGCAAAATAATTTTTCGGCAAAATTTTTAATTTTTAAGCAAATTTAAGTTGCTCTAAATCATTAAAAGTAAATTTAATGTAGTTAGCTAAGTTAGTCCATTGTGTTTATTCAAAATATAGGACATTTTATTTTAGTTTACGTAAGTGTAAATCGTAGGCCTCATGAGAATGCTACTATTTAACTCACTTTTAGTTACTTTTTAACAAACCCATATGCTTGTGGTAATTCAACGTACAATATAATTTTTTCAAAATTTGTATTAGATTATATAAAATGTATGGTGGAAATATGCATAAAAAATGGTAAATTATAATTTAACAATTGTCAATAGTAAACTTTCAATTTTTCTCTCCAATATTTTAGTCATGGAAAATGTGATAATTTTCCTAGAAAATAGTTGCTATCAAATAACAAAAGTTGAAAATAATACATTTTCCATGGAAAATAAAGACAATCAAACACCAAAAGTTGGAAAATTACAACATTTTCTAGGATGAATTTTCATCCAATCAAACGCACTACATTTACAATTCCCTGGAAAATATTTTCTTGGCAAATCATTTCCCTGGAAAACATTTTCTTTCCACCCATTTTCCATGCTTCCAATCAAACACAGCCTAAATGCAAAATGACGGAATATTAATGATATTTAATATTAGATCCGCAACGTTACAAAAAATAGAAAAGTGAGGATTGTGTCTTTTATTTCTATATGCTACAATCATCATTGAGTAATATCCAAACATATTTTGTATCACATGAAAAGAAAATTTGGTGTTCCTAACATGGTTTTAAATATTAAAACTTCTTTTTATCCAAATATATGCTCATCATTTTTATATTCTACACATAATTAAGAAATATACACGCATGACAAATTAAAAATTTATTACTTATAATAATTTTACTTATAACTTAACTATAACTTATGATAAATATGATTACACTTTGGTAAATGATCTTTTGCTCTCTCCGTGGACCTTTGTCTTAAGTAATCTGCCCGCCTCGTCGGTCCGCCCGCCTCATTGTTCTCATATGCCCGCCTACAGTAGATAGAACAACAGTCCCCCACATTCATTGGGAATATGAAACACCAACAGTTGAAGAAGACGAAACGTCCCACATTAAATCCTAATTATGAAGAAGATGAAAAGGCACCCGCCATTAATGATCATCGAAGATACAGCTACGGGTCATTCCTATAAATAGGAGATCAACCCTCCAGGTACACACACAACATACATACTCAATATTGTTATTCTGCATATTTGAGTCTATAATATACTAACTATCACGCCGGAGTGAAAATGGGGGACAAAGCCCCACCACTTTTTGCAAGTCTCCACCACTGCTGTCGTCGCACTTGGAGGAGAAGAAGACATATAATTATCAATAACAAAGCTACAATTGATAATACAACGGTGCAATTCCATTTTGAAGCGACTCGTATCCTGCCCCATTATATAATAGAGAACATATCCAGTTTCAATTAAAATAGGGTTCACGTATGCCACTACCATCTACACCCATAATCAGCTCCACCACAGTCGAGTAACACATGTGTTACTGTAATTTATAGTAACACGTGTTGTAATAAGTATTTTACCTTATTATCCACCACCACCATAACCAAGTTCATATCTGCCACTACTATCCACACTCATAATCACCTCAACCACAATCAGGTAACACATGTGTTATCCTTATTTAAATTAGAGTAAAACATGTGTTATTTATAGGATAACACATGTGTTTTACCTTGTACCCCCCTCTTAAACCTTAACACCATCTCCCTCTATCACTTCCACCTTCCACCACCATTACCATCTCCAACCATCACTACCATTCAATTGCACTGAAACTTGAAAGCACAAACAATAATAAACAAACATTACTGCCTATTTTATTTAAATTGAAAAAGGAATTAAACAAACAATAAACTTCATCATTCATCCAACAAACTTCAATTGAAGTTCTTCATTCAACAAATGTAAGTATCTTAATGACTAAACTTCATAATCAAGAAAATCTAAATATACTAAAAAATTCACCATCCAACAAAATTAACTAAATATTCAATTTACATTTAAAAATTCAAATATCACGAGACTATGATACCACTGGAGATTTAAACTAAAAAATACACTAACTTTGATATTCAAATATCATCTAGAAAGTATTAATTGAAAATTAATT
This sequence comes from Forsythia suspensa, assembly GCA_023638005.1. Classification (NCBI taxonomy): domain Eukaryota; kingdom Viridiplantae; phylum Streptophyta; class Magnoliopsida; order Lamiales; family Oleaceae; genus Forsythia; species Forsythia suspensa. The sequence goes on from CM042666.1 coordinate 37,701,956, forward strand.
AACTATTTACTTAACAACTAGTAGTCCTTAATTAAATTAACTTATAAAAATAATTCCAAATGTCAAGCCTGAAATTGAAAAGAATGTAGTAAATGTATGAACTGCAAAAACTCGAAAAAACATAATTTTTCCAGTTAAAAAAAATTCATCGAACAAAATCGATAAATAGATAAAATTCTAACAATTTACCAGATTGAATAAAAAATAATGTAGAAGAAGACAAATAAGCATAGATCTACAAGAATGTGATATTATTTTGTTGATCGGACGAAGGCTGCGATAGAAGCGAAGGTACGAACTCCATGGATGTCCATATTTCAGATCTAGAAGGAGAAGGAGAAGGTAACAATGGTGTTTTAGGACGGCGGCAGCGGCAAAGATTTTATGGTGGTGGTAGGTAGGTGCGAATTTCAAATTGCAACTCCACACAAGTTCGTGTTTCAGATCTAGAAGAAAGAGGGGGAGAATAAGGAGAAGGGGGTAAAAATGACGGTTTAAGGCGGTGGTGGCGATGGAGGCGACGGTTTTACAGTGGTGAAGGTGAGTGTGTTGATAATGTGGAAGGGACTTGTGGGTGTTCTGGGTTAGGTGTAGTCAACGTGGATAGAAACGAGATTGGAGTTTATTTGGTCTTTAATTAGATTAAGGTAAATTGAAATAATTAGTTTATTAATTTATGATAAAAATCATTAATTATAAAAATAAGGTATATATCTACTTTTTTATAAAAAAAAAAGGTATTGTGGCTAATTTCCCCTTCTGGTAATATGATGTGTGTCTGTGTTAAAAACAATGCTAAATTTAAGGGATAGTTCTCGATTTACTGTTGGGCCTTATTTGAAGCTCAGTATATGTGATAATATTTTGACTAAATTCAGTAAAGTTACTAATTTAATCTTGGGCCAGTATAATTGAAATTATGAAGATGAATATAGGGTAGATATGTTAATAATCCTTTTATTTTTTCATTATTTCGTGGGCTGGCTCGTTCAAATCTCTGGTCCGTGGCCAGGACCGTTGTTGGAAATTTACCCCACTACCCTTTTTCCCATCATGAATAGCCCACGTATGTGTACACGTCAGCACAAGCCTGGTTTCCTATTATTGAGGCATCACAGCTCACAACTCACATAGTGAGATGTATTTTTTGCATGAGAATTATTTTTCAAAGAATCTGAGGCCCGCCAACTTGCGGCTAGTTTAATTAATCTAAATAGTTAAAAATATAATTAATATGAGAACAAACAAACACTAAAGTTTAAGGGTGCAAGAACCATCCACCATTTGTCTATTCCCTAACATTGTCATTGTTTAAGAATTGAGAGAGAAACCATCCTCACCCACGTCAGCCGTCTCATGGTCCTCTCTCCCTTGTTCCTTCATATTCTTCCAACTTCTGATTATCATTAACACTCTTTCATCGCCATGCCAGGACAGAAAGGAGAAGTAAGCAAACCCTCTTTCTCTTCATTTTTTGCATGCACACGTTTATTTAAGCATCAATCATATGTATTTGCATGGCTGACTAAAATCTGCATTCTAAAGTTCATGTGGCCGACGTTGGTGGCTAGCAAGATCCTCAATAAGAGATTGGGTAGCAATAATTTTGTTGCAGATTTTCCAAACGATTCAGAATCTTTCCTGGAATTTCCTAATTTCGACTCGAAATCTCTACGTTGTAGCAGCATTTTGAGTGATCGTGTACACACTGAAAACTACAAGTAAGAACAATGCTTCAGATAACTATATATATCCAGCATGTGTATCTAATCCTATTTCTTTCCGATATAGGATTTTTGTTAGTACATGGAATGTTGGGGGAGTGTCACCAACACAGGACTTGAATATGGATGAGTTGCTAGACACGTGCAATACCTGCGACATCTACGTTCTTGGGTAACTTATTATTCACTGCCTGTTTTAATTCAATTCAGACCCACAACTTTTATCAAAAGCTTTGTCAAACAGAACCCATTAATATATACCTTAAACCAGAATTAACCATATTTATATTTGGAATTTTCTTCAATTTTTGTCAGGTTTCAAGAAGTTGTGCCTCTGAGAGCAGCAAACGTGCTAGGACCTGAGAATAGCAAGATTTCATTCAAGTGGAATTCTCTAATTAGAGAAGCCCTCAACAAGAAAGAATTAGGAAACTCTACTGAGAGTAGTAATCAGCATGAGTTTCGATGCATCATTAGTAAGCAAATGGTTGGAATATTAATTTCGGTCTGGATTCGTACTGAGCTTCGATCATTTGTTCGAAACCCTAGTGTTTCATGCGTAGGCTGTGGAATCATGGGCTGTCTAGGAAATAAGGTGTCAACTATATCGTCAAAAAATTTAAAATTTTAGACAAAATCACGTTCTATTCATTTAAATCTTGTTCATCCGGATCTAATCTCATTTACCTACAAAAAATTTCATTGCAGGGTTCAGTCTCGGTAAGATTTCGATTACATGAAACAAGCTTCTGCTTTGTGTGCAGCCATCTTGCATCCGGTGGTAGAGAAGGCGACGAGAGGTACCGGAACTCGAATGCAACTGAAATATTGTCTCGCACAAGCTTTCCTAGAGGCTCATCACTTGATTTGCCTCAAAAGATTCTTGACCACGAGTATGTTTTTTAGATCCTTCGAAATGTTCCAAAATGATCCCTTATACAAACATCTTTTCGTTAATTAATTAATCACTGGTGCATGAGAGATATCGAATCAATTAGCGGTATAACAACTAATTATTGCTTATTAATTAGCTAAATTGTGTCATTATCGATTCAAACCACCTATAGATTAAAAAACAACTTTTTACAATTATGTTTTAATAAATCGATGGTTTTGGACCTAGTTAGTTAACTAGTAGCTAAGCCATTCTTAATTAAAAGTTGACTTTTCTCAATGTTATTTGAAATCTGCCTTATTATTTAATACGTAAATATTGTTTAGGAACACTAAATTCCATTAAAACTCTTTGTCTAAATAATTACAATGTTGATTGAATATATATCTTGTTGATATCACGACTAATTAAGCTATGATTAATTAATTAATTAATTGGTTCGGTGCAGTCGAGTGATTTTTCTAGGAGATTTGAACTATAGGATCTCCTTGCCCGAATCAGAAACGCGACTATTGGTAAGCAAAGGAGAATGGAATGTGTTGCTTAAGAATGACCAGGTAAATACGTACCCGCCACGTTAGAATTTTTGGAAGGAGACTATACTAGTTTTTTAAAAAAATTTACACTCCAAAAAATAATATTTTTTAGAGTGGGATATAGTCTAGTCCCGCCCCCTCCGCCCCTGCCCACCACCACTTAATTTGAGAACTTCTAAACAATTTATTTATGTTAATTTATACCTTATTTGGATTCTATTTTGGTTCCATGAAAAATATGATTAAAGCTAAGGATGGAACTGATGGAGAGTCAAGTATTCGAGGGTTGGCAAGAAGGAACCATAAAATTTGCTCCTACATACAAATATTATCCAAATTCTGACCAATATTATGGCGGATTACAAAGCAAAAAGGCGAAAAGAAACGTGTTCCTGCCTGGTAATGTATATCTCGCTTTTAATACAAAGTTAATTTATATTTAATTAGAACCAGTCATTGCCAATTACTGATGGTGTGACATATATAATTACATATTAGATTGTGATTAAAGGCAAAACAATTGATCTATTAATTAATGTTAAGAGAGTTTGTATGTTTTCATTTGTGGGTACTAGGTGCGATCGGATAATCTGGTTTGGAGACGAGTTGAAGCAACATGCATATCAAAGAGGCGAATTAAAATTGTCGGACCACAGACCCGTGAAGGCATATTTCAGCACACGAGTTAGACTGGCGCGCAATTTGAAAAGTCTTCAAAATTTCTTTTCTTCAGAAAGATATGAACACGTTGCGGGCCGATTAGATATGCATTCACAATATGACTGTCCATGCAAAGACCGATTCAGCTTCCATGCCAACGACATATGAATCAAATTTTGGTCATCATGAAAATCTTTTTTTAATTAAATATGTATGAGTTTATTATATATATATAAACCCCATGACATGACAATGACATAGTGTACAACTTGTGCATGTTATTGGAAAGGAAATAGCACTACAAGCTTATTGTATTCAATTCTTAGAGGATCACCAATGTATTATATGAATTACTATTGAGATGTATCTTTATTTTTTTAAAATAAAAATAAAATTACATTTAAATCTGTATAAGAAATTGAGTCAGCATGTCTAATAGAGTTCTTGAATCTAAAACTGCTACATCAACTTGACAAAATTTCTGTCAACTTGTATTGGAGAGATTTTTTTTTTAATTATCGTTTATTTTATTTATATAGCACAAATTTTTAAACCATTCACGATTGCATTCGATATGCTGATCGAGTATATAGTGTTTCTGTCCAAATCACCCTATCTTCTTCAGTGGATTTTATAAAATGAGAGGCTCATTTTGGTCCAACAACTATAATCCAAATTTAATTAAAATTTCCAAGTTGATTCTTTCAAAATTATTTTTGTATGCAATTTTCCATAAATGTAAGTGACCCACCATATCAAAAAAGGGATATGTCCAAATCATTGGCACTAATGTCTATGAAGCAATTTGATTGGACAACATTAATCAATCCATGTAGGGAAATAACATTACAAACATTATAAATTAACAATTATTGATAAGTTTAATTAAAATTGGATAGATTGATGAGGCATGGTTACGTATGAGACATGGGAGCACAATCCATAATCTTCAATAAAGAATATTCTAATCTTGAATTAAAATTGTATTTTCATGCAGGAATATGAGATATAATTGGATAACTAGGCAGAAGGTGGTCCACATAACTATGGGCGAATTTCGTCCACATTAAATTCTAAATTGTGGAGTAGGTGGAAGTATACTATTTATAGTTAAAATGATGAATATTTCAATTTTATAGTTATTAAATTTCTTTCTAAATATGAGGTCGTTTTTATATGTGAACCAGTAATATATTGCACATTGCGTAGATTTGTATTAATTATTTACAATAATAGTTGATCTAGCTTCATTTCAAGTCACAAAAATATTATACTAATTTGTCTAATCGTTTGTGTAAGATAATCCGACTCATGAATGTATGAGTTGGTGGACAAAGTTTTCTATATGACCCTGTATTTTCAATGATCCTACAAGTTTAGAAGACTGAAAAAGAAAGTAATTACATGCACATAAATAATAAGAGAAATTTGTGCATAAAAAATATTGCAAAAGAAAGGCTTTTAAACTTGATTTTATCAAAAATCATCTTAAAGTTGGCTATGGAGTAGTTTAGGTGTTTTGAATAATTTCCTTTTGTTGTGAACGAATTTGGACGTATTTTTTTTAAGTACATAATGTTATGTGATCATGCCGTGAAATAATTACTTAAAATTCCCGAAAATTTTAGAATACGAGTCTTCCATAAATAAAGAAAGTTTACGGTATAAATCTTCCACGGAAATTTTACCCTATGAAATTGTTTATCAAAATCTTTTAAATCGTGAATGAGATTTTTTCTCTTAAGGGAGGCAAGGTTGTGTTGGGGAAGGTGTATTCGGAAGTCAAATTATCGCATAGCAAGTTGAATGCTATTTATATGTTATCCTTAATTAAAACTTTTGATTTAATTTGTGTGATGTGGAAGTGTGGTAGTGATCTTCCTGCATGTTTAGTAGTGTTAAAAACATATTTTAAGTACTAATAAATTGTGAATTTTATGAAATGTGTGAATAATAAGTGAATAGTAAGTTGAAAATCCTACGAAATATGTGAATAAAAAATATTTTTGACTAATTTAACCAACTTAAATTATAATTTAAATATATGAACTTCAATTTTCTTGTGTCTTTTTTTTTTTTTTTTTTTTTTTTGGGTTATTTTCTATTTCTGTCATGTTCCATCACAGTGAACCTACTTTACTTCCATTTTAGTCCTGACATTTTGTGCACATAGTCAATTCTCACATCTATTTCTTAAATCTTTTTTTTTTTTGGTTTATTTTATTTTACTTCCACACACTGAAATGGATATTTCCACTTGATTTTAAATATAGGTTAGGATGTTAAGTGGACAGGTAACTTTATTCTATTTTAATGCTTCTAGCAACATGGCCCATGTCATATGCCTCTCATATTGATGTACCCTATTGCAATGTAAGTTATATTTCATCAACTTGACATTTCTCAAAAGTATTGACTGACATTCATTAATATCTAATATCTAAGAAATAATCAGGTTAGGAGATTTTTTATTTTTAAATTGTATATTATACATGTATACACATCATATATATATTTTGTCTCCCCTTTATTATTAATTTTTTGTATTAGAAAAAGATCCGCATCAAATATGACATGGTGCACACTTCAATAGGTTTACGATCAAGGTTTACTAGACCATTAGTCGTACTTAAAGATAGTCATGTGATACTATGGTTACTTGTAGGGTGGCAGACTAACCAATGAGTTCAACTTTGGAGGGATCTAAACTGATTAAAAAGAAGTAGAGTGAATATTGTGTTGCATTGAACTTCTGTATGTAATAAGACCAAACTCTTGCACCAGGCCTAAACCATATTGTTTCTTTGCTTAGCATGAGATCTTGTCTCCTTTGCATGGCTTTGAAGGGATGACAATGGATTGAGTCGGGCCGGCTTAGTCTATGCCTAGAAGGGCTTAGCTCGACTCGGCTCCAAATCTCGAGTTTGGACCGGTCCGTGGCTCGTGGGCCACATAGGCCGAGCCGGCCCGGCCCACAAATTGGGCTCGTATAATTTTTTTAATAAAAATTCAATATTATTTTGAAACTTTAAAAAATCAAAATGAAAGAAGATATACTAATTTTGACATTTAAAATTCTCATCCTTTTTTTGGGCTCGGGACCGACAACTTTTAGCGCAGATGGAGTTAAAATTATACACAAACAAATTGTTACATATACAATTTTTAGTAAAGCTTATAAGTAAGAAAAATAAATAAATTTAATCAAACAGTACTTACAAATTATGCAGTCAGCTCTTCAAGTCCTTCGGCTAATATGATGTCTACTTTATATTGGATCCGAAGTTCTATATCCTCTCAATCCTTTAGACACATTAAACTATCTAATATGCCTAGTTTAAACTTGACTTCAAATCATTCAGAATTCTGCCACCTATACTAAAAGTAGACTTCGATGCTACAGTTGATACCGGAGGTGTTAGTAGATTACATGTTATAATAGAAATAATTTATTAATGCTTGTTTTATCTCCACCACCTAAGTATCTTCTTCATCTAACATACTAAGCATGAAGTGACCAACATATCTAGCTAACTGTAAATGTACATTTCTATTACTTGTTCCTACACTTGTAGCATGTGAAAGCAAAGAAGAATAACTAGCTTGTTAAGTTTCTCCAACTAAACTAAGGAAACTCAAAAAATCGTTATCGTCATTTGATGACGAATAAAGGACTGATATGTTCCTACTAGTCTTTTTCACATACACTTTATAAAATTCATATAATATTTTTTTCTATATTACCGCAAGTTATTGGATTCTCGTAACTTAATTTATTGAAAATTGTCGACACATTATATTTTGTACCTTCTAAATTTACTCTAGGGTCTATAATTGACACTAATGGGAACAACATATGCAATTTCTCCCAATATTTTCTGAACTTCATATTTATTGCTATTACAATATAAGAAAAAATTGAAAAAGTCTTATGCATATTTCAATTATTGACAAAAAAATATAAATAATTTAGAATTAATGGACTTGTAGGATAATATACACCAACGCATGCGTTTCTTGCGTCGAAAAAACTTTTACAAATTTTCTCAAATGAGATGATATTTCATAATTATATGTTTGCAAATAATAATCTGGACAATGTGAGAGTTAACCGTTATAATAGACAGTTATACGATTTTTGTAACCTTCATATGATTGAAGTATTGAATAAGTAGAGTTCTATATATGGCCAACATGTGTACATAAATATTTTTTTGGAAGAGAATTTTCTACACATAATTCAACAAATATCTGTTTTTGAGCGGTGCGACAATAATATAATTTATGGCATACTTAATTTTTTCTAATTGTTAATTTATTAATTTTAAACCATATTGGATAACTAAATTAAAAATGTGAAATACACAACGAACATGAAATAAAATGTTACCAAAATTCAGATTTAATTGTTGCATTAATCTTTCTATTACTATATTATTAAGTGTATCATTGTCAAACGTGAAATTGTGAATTATATATTCGCAATTAAATTCTCTAATAATAGTCATTAAAACATTAAAAATATTTATTCCATTATGAGGTAGTCAATTACTTTAAATACAATTATTTTTTTATGAATAATCTATTGTTTATCAATATAATGTAAGGTGGCATCATATATCTTTCATGTTTTTTACCGGACCACAAGTCCGAAGAAAATGACACAACACCGGAATATTTATTTAAATAACGTATTATGCTTTGTTTCTTTTATTTGAATAAAACAATAGCATCTACATAAAGAGTTTTTCTAGCATAGGGTACGTACCTTGGTTGAAGAAACATTTGCACGAACTTAGTGAAGTGAACGCTTTCTACTATGCTAAGCTGAAACTTATCACTTGCTACCAACTGAGTCATGTGTTCCCGTGCGTTCCCGGCTCACGTTGTCTTGCAAATACACCAAGTTGTTTAAATTTGGAGTAAAACTGAAAGATACACTTGGAGATCCAAACTGAAGTTTAGCTTGATTTGTATCAACTTCCGTATTTTTGCAAAAACTTTGGATAATGTTGGTTTAGATGGCTCATGCCACCAACCATTTGTCATGAAAAATTGTGTTTATATTATTTATACATTGCCTTGTAGTTTGGTTGTTTGTCTGTACTAATTTGAAATGTTCCCAACACCAAACCTTATAATTTTTGGCTCGTCGTTTAGTACTCGAACCAATTGTTGCATAAAGATGAGTTTCTAAATCTTCGTTGATATCCTCCAAATTTATGGGATCTGTGCTCCCATAATCATCACCAACATTAAAATTTGAAATATCATTTAGTCCACTGAAATCATCATCTATTTGGTGGCCGGCACTATCCTGTGTGTAATGATCTATGTAAAAAAAAAAAAATTAGAATAAATAATATAAAAATGTAGAATTTGAATAGAAAAATCACTAAAATAAGCAAATAAAAATGTAGATTGCACAATAAAAGAATTAATATTGACAATAATATTTTTAGATTAAGGAAGTTGAAAGTTGTGATGAATGTTGAAGTGGAGGGGGTTTATATAGAAAAAAATATGACCATTATTTAAAAAAAAAAAAAAAAGTCATGGACTAAAACGGCACTTTTGTGACCGTTGGGGCTTCAATGGTCACAAAAGTGATCCCTAACGGTCACAAATCCCCAGTTTTTTAAAAAAAGATGGGTGGCCCACAAGCCACGGGCTAGCTCGTGGGCCTAGTTCAACTTTTTTGGGCCAAGCCACCGGGCCCATAGGTGGCTGGGTCCAATTGCCATTCCTACCACATTCCAATGTCTCGAGATAGGCACTTTACCTTGGCATTGCTTAAATAAGTCATTTTGAAACTTGAGCTCACCACCATGAGTTCAACAGTTGATGCCAATGATGTGAACTTTGCGATTTCACGTAATACCACGTTACCACATCGATTTCACTAATGAAATATAATTATTTCAAATTACAATGACACTCCTAATGTATCTTATTTTTGAACTCTTCTCCCTTTTTAAAATTACAAAAAGTTCTCATGTAACCGAAACAAATATAAATTTTATTTTATCTAATATGTTCGATTAGAAATTTAAAAAAAAAAAGAAAGAAAAATAAATTAAATTTGAAACAGTCTTTTATTCAATTTAGATAAAAACATTATTTTTTAGGAAAATTTGCATTTTTGGTCTCCAACACTTGCAGTTGGTTACTAATCTACCTCCAACTAATTTTTATAGTATTAGACATCCCAAACTTTTGCAGTTTGTTGCAAATCACGTCCCTATTGACATATTTTGACGGATTGCCCCAATCTTTAAATAAACAAAAATAAAAAAGCTAAAAAACTAAAAAATAAAAGAAAATTGCAAACGAAGTCCCATAACTTTTAAATTAAAAAGTACAACCACCACCGTATACTCGCAATCTGATCTCTCATCATCAGAGAAAACCTAATTGGCATACTTGTCGCCAACCACCATCACTGTCAGTATGCCGAAGAAAGCGATGAATCTTGATTCGACGATGAAGTTCTAATGGCTTTAGCGGCTAGCAAGGAAGAAGAGGACCACAAGGAACTATCTTCCGACATCGGCGGTGGAGAAAAATCGTAAATATAGTTGTTCGAACTATCATAAACATCTTTTCTTAGAGATATAGAAACCCTACCCACTTGTTGTCTCCTCGTGTACGCCATATACATTGGAATCGGAACTTATAACTGATTTTTCGTCTTTTTCTTCTAATTATATTCAATTTTCGAAGTTCCAAAAATCAAATACAAGAGAGAAATCAAAATCAAATCTTCGAATTCGCAGTCTGCTCTCAGATTTTTCTTTGATATTTCTTCTAGCAGTGCGAAATCAAGTACAATTTACAACTATGTACCAACCCACATTCCAAATCTGATTGGAGAATTTCCTCTTTTTTATTCAAAATTGTGTCATAACTTTAAAGCCATTTTGGGAATTTGTAACCTAATGGCGGCGAGTATGCCAACCAGACTTCTCTGATGATGAGTGGTCAGATCGCAAGTATGCGGTGGTGGTTGTACTTTTTAAAAATTATAGGACTTCATTTACAATTTTCTTTTATTTTTAATTTTTTTTCTATTTTTTTATTTAAAGAAGAAGGTAAATCCGTCAAAAATATGTCAATGGAGACATGATTTGCAACAAACTGCAAAGATTGGAAATGTCTATTGTTATAAAAATTAGCTAGGAATAGATTAATAATCAACTGTAAAGACTGGGGACCAAAAGTGCAAATTTCTTTATTTTTTATTTAAAGGAATTATCTCTTTTCTCTTTTTAAACACAATTGTCACTTCTCAATAAAGTGGAAACTACATCCACCACTTACCGATCTTAAAATAATTCCAAATCTAATAACTTAACTAATTTATTTTATAAATACTACATTCTTAATATTAGATTAATCAATTTAATAATGAATTAAAATCAGTTTTAAACCCTTAATTACCAATAACCGCCTGTAACTATCCTAGATTATCGCGCCTCAAAAAGTGAAAATCTCCAAATTGTGAAGAAACTTCCAATTTACAAATCGGTGCAAATTATTTCAAAATCTCAGCAAATTTTCTTCCTAAATTCCTAAATCGTAGTGCATTTTTCACAAATTTTCATCTCGTTTGAACTATGGAGACTCCAAATTGCAGAATTACAAGGTCGAAGACAGCGTCGTTTGGTGGAGAAAACATACCGGAGTCCAATGCTTCCAATCACCGGCGAATAACGAAAGAGACAACGAACTTGTTGAAGTTTAGAGTTGGTTTTGTATTTGTAACAGTTGTAAAAGTTTTTGTTTAGTATCACTGTTTGATACAGATGTTACAAATGATATTGTGTATTAATGTCTGATGTAGATATTACAAATGATATTTTGTATCACTGAATATATTACAGATTATATTATGTTATTTTACACAGTACATGTTACATGAATTTGTATTATGTATCACTGATGTTACATATGATGAAATCATGATTTTTATTTGTTAAATTTGACATTGTGTTATATATCTATATCATTCTGATGTTACACAATATCAATATATTTTTAGAGTCCAATATTTATATTAATACGAACTTGTTGAAGTTTAGAGTTGATTTTGCAGTTGTAACAATTTCTGTTTAGTATCATGGTTTGATACAGATGTTACAAATTATATTGTGTATAGTATGATACATATGCTACAAATGATATTTTGTATTACTAAATATGTTACAGATTATATTATGTTATTTTACACAACACATATTACATAAATAGGTATTCTGTATCACTGATGTTTTACATCTCAATTTATAACACGGATTTTTACAAATGTTGAAATTGAAAAGAACATGAGTTTTGTTTGTGTTTGTTACAGATATTTCTGTTACAAATGATATATATTTGACAATTATAACAATAAAATATTTTATCATATATTTTGTAATCAACTTTGATTTTTAAAGATTCGGTTACTCTAATTAATAACTAGTATAGTGCTTTTCTTTGCGGTGGGATCCGACTGTATAAGATTTTAATAAATTGAGGAATTGAGAAGAATGTTGAAAATTAAGAGAGATGGAGAGTTTTATTTGAATGGAGTTTGATTTGGAAGAATATGGAGAAGAACCAGAAGAAATTGAAGAATTGAGAAAGAGATATATGGATTTTGGTTTGAGAAGATGAAGACGTAGTGACGGATAAATAAGCACTTTTTTTGTGCTTGTAGTAGAGTAAACCTCCATATAGTCGGTGATAAAAGATTATATAATAAATGAATTTCTACAAAATTCGGTAATTAATAATTCAATAAAAGATTTGTCCAATCAATTTCATTTTTTATATATTCAATTACTATATATTATTTAATATAATAAATTAAAATAATAATTTTAAAAAAAAAGTATTTTCAAAATAAATGAAATAAGAATAACTTTTTAAAATTATTTTCAAAAAGTAGCTTATTTATGGGGATGGGGGAAGGGAACCTTCAATAAATTTCGAGAGATTTTGGGGTGGTTCATAGTGATAATTAGGAATCCTACCTACATTTTCTAACAAATTTTAATTATACTTGTTTTTTCTAAATTTATTAATTTTACTAATTAACATTCAATTTTACTGTATTTAATAATTAATTAATGTTATAAATTTTTTAAATTCAAATTCAAATTAAATTAGTAACAAAATATCTATTTTTATGGTTCTTATCTTATTATAACCGCAATTAAAGGCAACAATATTGTGATTGACTGAAATAGCCTTTACGTTACTTCATCTAACCCGTAACAAAATCAACCTTTAGTCTTCTCTGTCAGAAAGGAAGAACTCTCCAGAACTCACTCCAAAACTCCACCATCAACACAAACCCTGAAGATTTCGCACTGTCCATAACCACGATTTACAAATTTGTTTCAACCGTGAGTTCATTCTCCTTTTATTCAGATCTGTTTATCGTTTAGGAGTATAGTGTGTGTTAAAACAAAGGGAAAGTTGTTTCTGAATCTTATATTGAGAAATAATATTAACTTTTGTTTGTTATACTGTCACTTTAGAATGGCGAAGTCTCGTAGTGTGAAGAAATCGAAACGAAAGCACACGTTCAGCGATGCGGTTCACCACAAAAAGAAAAAGCCGGGGGTACAATAAAGAAAAGTATATGCGAGAAGAAGAAGGTTTCGTGCGGTCGTACAAATGGAAAAGGTAATGATAATTTTATGATATGGACTTTTTGTTAAATGCATGTGAAATTAAGAATAACCAATAATACATTTTCTTTTTACGGATTGTTATATTCAAATCCCACAATAAATGGGTTTGTAAATCTGTATTTGATATTCTTATGAATATTTTTGATTATTCATACTTGTTGTGATCTGGGTCATGTTGTATCGTCCAGAATTGTTCAAATTTATCAAAATTTTATATTTAGGTTTCAGATACTATGTTATATTTTTGGCGTCTGCATGAGGCGCAGTGGACCCCCAAATTTGAGATTTGAATATATATTCTTGTGTAACATTTATAGTTATATATATATAATGTTGAAATACTTTTGTGAATAATTCAGGACATCATATATTATTTTCAGAATTAGTTGTGATTTTTGAGTTGTGTTATATATGATCTGAACAATAATATCTGTGTGATATTGAGAACTAGTTGTGATTCCAGCCTTATATTTTCACATATAAAGTAACATGTTTGTATGATACGATTCAATGTTAATTTGATACGTTGTTATGTTGAATATGTTACGTTATAAGTATTATTTTTTTATGCAGTCTTGGTAATGTAATTATGTTTCTATGTGTCACGTTCATGTTACGTTACTTGATCTAGGTTGTTAATGGCTAATTCCATAGGTATGATATAATCAATTACTAGTAACAAGATATGTATCATGTTTGCATGAAAATCGTTCATATATGATGTTGTTACATGTTTATGTTACAATTGTGAGCGATAAATTAGGAATAACCTCAATGCTCAAAATATGTACTTATGTGACGGGTTCGTGTTTTTTGCCCGATCTAATTTGTTACTCGATTATGTTGTAGTTATGGTAACAATTATATATATCTGTGTTACGTGCTTAAACCTGTTTCGTCACATGATTAACACGAAACTTATTGAAACGTTGCTCAATAGACTCTAAATAGTTGTATTTTTTATGCATCATTGCTTTATAGGATTGGGATTACATCATACATCCCGACCAATGGTGCCTTGGCAAAGTGAATGCATTTTCGAATGCTAATGTGTTTAGCATATTGGTGATGGTATGTCAGATGCTCAGAAGGCTATGTTTTCAGAAACATGCTTTGGACACTTCATCTATGCGAATGAAATTTCATTGAATCACCAGCTAATTCACCAAGTCCTTCTTAGGGAAGTAAAGCAGTCAAATACAGAAGAGATGTGGTTCAATATTGGGGGCAGTCTCGTTAGCTTCACTCTACAGGACTTCTGCCTCATAACTGGATTGAGATGCTCGGGCGACGACAAACGATCCAAATTTGATGCTCAATTCTGTAGGATTAAGAATGATTTATTCGGTCACATAGCAAACATAATGCCATTGGATGTACATGACTGTTTTGTGAATCTTCTCAACTAAGTGATAGGGATGTTGTCGATCGGCATCCTCTTTCTCCTTACGTCACTTATGTTTACAACTTCATACAAAAGGAGTGTGGAAGAGTCTTTGATGGTGATGGTTGAATCAAAAGAAATAAACACACATGCATGGGGTAAGGAGCTATTTGGGTTCACCATTTCATCACTCGGATCGGGTTTGAAGAACAAGTCACTTATCATAGAGGCGACGATAAACCATACATTGCTTATAGGTTAAGTGGGTTTTAGTCGCGTTCCAAATATGGATATACTAAATGTTACTATACTAGAAGGCAAGATATGTACCAAGGTCGGAGATCTTTGCCCAAGGATCCTAAATTGGACGTCCAAGGTTCAAGGAATGTATCCGCCAAGCTCAATATTGCAAAGGATATATTTGGTCGCCCGGATGTAAGTATCATTTTTACAGAAGCGTCACGACTTTTTACAATAGCCTTGTTTCGCATGATTAAAAAGAATATTAACGAAACTAATCGCATTTCAATACATATATGTAGTTGCAAGTTAAATCTCGATACCTACCATCATCGAGAGACAAAAGGCATACTCCATTGGTTTATTTGATGATGTTGTCTTTGAAGTGCGTGTTGAAGACGAAGATGATGATTTTGTTGCTCACGTTGTCAGACGATCACCAAGACTAAATAAAGTCACCGGTGTTGAAAGAGTTAAAAATGTGGGTAACAGTCTCCTACAAAACATCTTTACATATATTATTTAAATGTGGTGGACATCCTTACATCTTTACATATATTTTTATGACTCTCGCAGATTGTGGCTCGAACTGTTGTCCAGAACAATACTATTATACACAAGCCCAATATCGTCGTCCGTGATTTTAGGGCAGTTCAACAGCCTGGTGGTAACCGAATGGAAGAGGTTGACCAACAACACATATATGTTCATACAGTAAATATTATTCATTTTTTTGCATTCTAATTTTCTCATTTGTTTTCTATTTTTTGGTGTTAATATTTTGAAATATTACATTAAATCTTTGCAAATTTGGCACATGCAAATGATGGAAACCATGAATTTGGGCGTCGTAGTGGGGTCAATGCCACAAATCCCATAGTTGATGTAGATCAAGAAGATACTCGAGCACTAAAGGTTGGTGGAGTTAAGCGCAAGCTAATGAAAAAATCACAAATTCCAAAAAGTCCGGAGCTGTGCAAGCAATCTGTCTCAGCTAAACATGTTCTCGATCAAGCATCCAAAGTGCAGGTGATCGATCATGTCTGTCTCGTTGTTAATCATTTCTTTTATTGTATGATAATACTATAATACACTGTCTATATTACATTTGCAGCAACAAAAAGCCAAGAAAGATTCCATTAACAACCGTTTCGATGCGATTTTGAGCACATTTGAGAAGATTGCGACTGACCATTTTATCGTCAAAATGCAATTTGTAAACTTCTTTGATGAGTTAAACAAGACAATTGAGGATGGATCGAAAGGAGTGCGTGATCGGGCGACGCGAACAAAACGGACAATCAGTACATAACCAAGTCGGAGCTAGCCCAAGCATTCCATTTTCAAAGGTTTGACACGTACAATTATGTTATGTTATTTCGAAGATTAATTGTTATCTATTTCATTCGATAGAAGTAATACATGTCTTTTAACTTAATGCAAGAGTTCGTGCGAAGAATAAAAATCGCCTCCTCGCCGGGGTGAATCAAGCTTCGATGTTACCAAAATCATGGTGATAACAAAATTGGTGAGGGTGACATTCCTAGTTTCGATCTAGGAATAGATACCCATACTAATGATCATTCTCTTCTACTAGATGACGGACTTGTTTTGACCGAGGATGACATCAACATGATCGATAACGATGTTGAAATGAAGGTTAGCACGTTATCTTATTTTTCGTTACTTTTCGTAATTACATCCACACTTCTAACTATTTTTTTACCAAAACAAGCTTATTGAGATGGGCTCGAAAGAAGAAGGTATTCAGTCCCAGTCTCACTCTGAACAACGGACCAGAAATACAAGTCGTCCATCACATCAAAGTCATTCTTGCAGCGACGTTGTTGTAAGTCCAATGTGTATTCAAACAACTGGTAACCTTTTGGATGACGGATTGGAGTTCAATGAAGAAGACTTTAGGAGCATCGACGAATCAGTTAAGAAGAATGGGGGCTCATCCAGTAAAGGCAAATCGAAGGTATAAATTGTTGATTATAAATTGTGGAAGGCATATGACATGAAGTTCATCCAGATAGTGCAAAAAGTCGAACAAAGTGTTTATTCCTCCATCCAGGTTGTCAAAAGTTAAGATGTTGTGACCTAACTTGCTATTTTACGAGCAATTACACCGATACTGTTCATGGTGGAGGATGAATCAAAATTTGAACAACACCCAAAGAAGATTATCGGACCATCACCGTGTCTCCAATCACCATCGTTAGAAGTTATCGTTCACAAGGGAAGTACTTCAAATAGATCCAACTCTTTCTTTTCAATACAATTTTGCTTAGATTCACCATCTATCTTTGGATTACTCTATCTTCGAGAACCGGTATAGCAAGGGACTTCGTCTCAATAACAAGTGCGTGATTGACTTTAAAGCATTGCACACGTTTGCATTAACTGTTGTAATCTAACGACTTTTCTATACTCACAACATTTGTAGGCTTCAAAATTTCATAAAGATGATCTCGAAAATATCTCCTGCGATGGATGTTGGACCATTCACGTCTGATCTAAAATGGTGGTGGTATGATTTGAAGGAGGTTGGGGTGCCACTTTGAATGACGTGGTAAAATTTCCTTTCTTATTGACATTTGTTTTATTTGTATAAATAAAAGCGGTTGATAACACTCATGAAATAATATTGCAACATATTGATGCTATGTTTTATTACTTGAGAATGAGGATGAAGTTCAATGGGGTGAATGAAACTAGGGCAACGTGTACAGATTGTTTATTTGATTTCAGGGTCAGAACCATATTTGATCAGTTCAAGAAAGACTGCAAAGTCATAGACAAACAGACTTTCATTAAGTCCTATGTAACTGGTAACAAGATATTGTTTGGGACTAATTGGGGAAATATTGATCATGTCTTTATACCTGTCTTCATGGATAAGCGCGCTCATTGGATATTAGTACATTTTGACATATCAAACTGGCACCTGGATGTGTATAATTCAGCCTTCAAAACAATTAGGGATGTGGCTGTACTTGAAGCCGTGGACCCACTGCGCCACATTATCCCCCATCTGATTCGAAAATCCAATGTGCTTAATTATCGAACCCCATATGCTTCTTTGTCCTGCAGATTGTGTAAAGATATTCCACAGCAAACAAATGGGTAAGGTTTAACAAATTTGACGTTTACAATTTTCTTCCCACTAACCACGAATTTGAGTTATTATGTCTTGTTTGTTTATTTCAGCGGTGATTGCGGAATCTTTGTGATAAAGTTTGCGGAGTACTTATACCAGAAAAGTATCAGTGCTATGCCAAATAAGTTTGACACTCGCATGGCTCGATACAACATGGCTGTCCAACTTTACAAGTTTGCAATCGAAAAGCCCGATATACCACCACACAAAGTTCTCAAGTAGATCAACTGTTTATGGTCAAGAATGATGTTTGAAGTACATTGAAGATCACCGTATTTTAGGCCTTAAGAAACTATTTAAGCCGCCTTACGAAACCGAACTCGCATGGTCTATATTTTTGTGTTGGATATTGAATTATTTATATATTAAGCGGTTTAAATTTTGTTTTAAAGTGAAGTGAAGTGTGAATTGTCTAGAGCATCACGATGATAGATGCAGATAACACTTTTTAAACCTTCGACTTTTATGTAGTTAGTTTCCTTGGTTCTTTTTATTTTTGTTCATGTTCATATATCTTGAACAGGTAATTATGTGTATTGACTTTTTGTAACAATGGCACATGATGTTAGTTCAATTGCCTTGGAATGAATCGAATTGTGTTCTTGTAATTAAATTTAGGCTTGGCCATATTGGAAATGTTATTGACCTTCTATACAAATTCTATGTTGCGGATGTGATCATTTTATCTATTAATCAAATTCCTATCTATTTTTGTAGCGTTGTTTCGTGGTATTGTTTATCATTACTAATCGCCTTTTCTCGATTTCTATGGCAATACAAGATGAGGTATCACGAAAACCTCCGTCTTTGGTACCTGCCAATGCATCTAGACTAGGAAATCATATTACTCTTTTGGGTGCTAAGTCATATTCTAATATATTTTTCATTATGTATCATAACCATAATCGGATTGGAGTCTTATTCTTCCTTTACCATATCCCAATCATACTCAAACTAAACCAGTACACAACATTAAGATTTTAAATTTAATTGATTATCATTTATAAATGCACAATGATACCATGCATGGAAATTGATAACAATCGTGAACAAATGCGTGAACAAAAGCAAAACAAACAATCAAAGTCCACCATGAGACAAATAACAAATGCTTCAATGAAACTTATTGTAGATTGAATATGTCAATACATCCATCAACATCTCACAGAAATGAAATCAAAGGTTGCAAAGAAAGCATTAAATTAGTGATTGTCATTTAGCTAATGACAACAATAAACAAATTGACAAAATCTAAATTCCTTTTCCAATGAACAGAGCTTCTCATAAACTTCTACTCCACAGCTAACATTTTGGAACCATTAACATGCAATCATATTCACATAATTATCAATAAGAAACAATTTATAACAAATGGCTGATAGATCCTTAAATTTGTTACCTCCAAATCGCTACTAGACTTATCCTTTCTTTTTCGGTCTCGAGTTGCACTTAATGGCGCGGGATTTTTGCATCTTGTTCGGTTGTGACCGTATTCCATACAACGACTACATCTAATTGTCCTTTTCACCTCGGTGACACTACGTAGACGACTCTCGTGTGGCCTTCCAGAGCTTCTCTTTGAAATAGGTGCTACAACCACCGTATTTTGTACGAATTCAGGTACATTCCAATCAGACTGATTACCAAGTGGATAAATTTTACCACTATCGCGCGAGATCGACTCTTTGCTATAATAAGGTGAGCGAGTCGTAGATTGACAGTTATATTCTTGATATGATCACTCATCGCATGTTGACAAGGCATTTCATCTATCTGGAAACGGTTACACGAACAAAATTTGTTATCAAGTCTTACCAAGTAAGACGTTCCCTCGTCGTTCACTTGAAATGCACTATCGCTTGACGGTAACACCTACAAAATATTCAATTAATTATTGTAAATTATTAACATCACTATGAAAAATTCATATTTATAAGGAAAATTTTATATTCAAATATCAGTCCATAAATGTTATCATACCTCTAGACCCAATGATTTCATCGATCTATCCCGCATCATGCTCTCACATCTAGATCCAAGTCTGGTGAATGTGTTATTGGCATCATTTGCATTCTTGTAGAACCACCTTTGTACTACACACCGTAACGACTCAAACAAAGCTTCTATCGGGAAGTTCTTGGCGAGATCTAGTGGCGAAATTCACCGATTCTACAATGTTGGACGTCATGGTGAAGAAAAAGCAGTTTGACGTCATATAAGCTCTCGACCACTTATGGTACCCTACATCCTCCTCGCAATCATATTTTTAAATTACGTTAGTGTGTTATGTTAACTACAATAGATTAGAAATGAATAAAAATACATACTAACGGATATCCACGAATACGCTTGTCAATCAAGTCCAACATTTTCATTTGGTTTCAAATTAAAGCTGTGTATGCTCTCAAATGTTGCATTGAACGGTTTTCTAATGAATTTAGCATTTTTACCAAATTGCTTCTTTAAATTTTGATAGAGATGATAACAACACACTCCGTGCATCGCATTCGGATAAACCTTCTTGGCTGCATTTTCTATACTACCATGTCGATCAGAAACGATAACCAGCCCATCACGTTGTGCATATGTTTCTTTTAACCGTATCAAGAACCACTCCCACGAATTATTGTTTTCTGAATCACCAACACCGAAAGCCAGTATGAAGATATTGTTATTAGCATCCTGGGTACAAGCAGTGAATAGGGTTCCATTGTAAGTTCCCGTTAAAAAAGTTCCATCAATTACTATAATAGGTTTGCAATGTTTCCACCCTTCTATAGATGCCCCTAATGCCACATAGCTGAACAAAAACCTGTTATCGCTATCTGTCTCTATTCTTGTGTATGACCCTGGATTCATTTGTTTAAGCATATGCATATACGCAGGTAGTCTCCCGTAAGATAGTTCTGGATCACCCCTTATTAATTCCAATGCACGTTCACGAGCTCTCCAAGCTTTCTCGTAACTAATTGATACCCCATAGTTTCTCATCATATCTCTAACAATATCACCGGGGTGTAAACCGTCTTTTGCGATCACGTGCTTGTATTTGATACAACCCGCAATCAATGAACATGTGGCCTGTCTGCGATCCCCTAGTGTGCTTTGCGTCCAAAGAGCATGTGTGTCTGTTCTTTATATTTCTTATTTTAAACAACGTTGTCCTCACGATTATCGAAGCTCTTAGTCTCCATTTGCAATTGTCATCCAAACACTTTAATACGTACTCATTCTTGTCGATTTGTAAATTTTAAATTGAAAACGATAATGAATGCATATAGTGATATGCTTGTTACCAATAAATCCTTATTTTGATAAACTCTGCGTTCACCTTTACTCCTTCAATACTAGGACGAAAGATTATGTCACACTCAATATCATCAGAGGAATGATCAGGATATTTCACGTATTCAACTATTGCAGATCCCATCTCTTCAATTGTTGGCATAACAGGATTCGGTAACGTCGCCATACAACCATTGCTTAAATCATTAGTCATACCGCATGTGGATATAATATTATCATGTCTTGGCATTTCATTACCCAAGGACATCATATTATCGTTTCTTAGAGCCACATCTTCAATTTCTACACACAATGGGAACTTTGTCATGTCTCGATCATTCTTTTAACCTCTATAAAGAAATGTAAAGAATCACAACATAGCAAACTGACACGGTGGTCCATTCATTGTTATTTGATCTTCAATTGTAATAGCACATTCTAGCCGATCCCTTTTAATTCCCTTAATATAATCTCTACTAACTTCGAATAACTACAATCCACGGGAATGGTAACTCCGACAATCGAGTAACCACTGTACATCCTTGAATTATCCCACTCACCACCAAAGTAAACCAAGACATTTATCGATCCCATATCCGTAACATAAAATTATGTATTTGATTTATTAATCAACGCCATATATAATACAAGTCAAGCATATGATTTGAATTTATTAACGAATGCATAATCCATATTTTGTTCACATACGTCAACAAATCCAGTATTTGAAACCAGATAGTTTCCTACTATTTGCTTTAAATAAATTACAAAGCCAACACTAATCATTATATATTCATAAAAAAATACAGTGAATCGGGATAAACATACCAAGTGTTTCTTGAGACTTCGAATATACGATCTTATGTATCGAAGATATAAATAACGTATATTTAGTCAAACCCATAAAAGCTTCTAACTCGCAACATGACAACGATAAAGAGATTGGGTAAGAATTTTATCTTCATGTGAATCAATCTTTTTGGTTTCAATTCATTCGTAAATTTAAGATAATTACGGATATCGAGAAAGGAATCGACGATATTCGATTTCCTTAACAATGATATTGAGACATTATTCCGAGATGATGATCGAAATCTCGGGCGTGAAACCGGCGATGATACCTGGGTAAACGATAATATCAAATGTTACTCATCTCTACCGGACAGTTTGAAGAAACAGAAACATTGCACTGTAACTTTCTTCGCCGGTTGAATATGAAGTGTGTTTTTTAATATTCAAATATGTGATATGATTATGGGATTAGACTAATCTGTTGCCATAAGTATCGGGTTTGTTATATATGGAATGTAGACCAATTGCAGCATTTATTTATTGCCCAGTAAATTTATTTGAATTTTTTTTTTTTTAGTAAATTTTCAATTATTATCTATAATCCAGTAATTATGATAATGGGTACTAAATCTGGGTTATATATGTTAATAACCCTGGTTCATATGGGCTATATTGCCAGATTATCCAACCAATTGACCTCCAACTTGAATCAATTCAGTCAGGCCCAATTCTACATATGCGCCATGTATATAGATTTTCGAATAAACAAATTACTGAAATTTTAAACTCCCACGGTCCCTCCCTCCACACACACACACACACACACACACACACACACACACGGCACACAGAAATGAGGAGCCAGCAATGCTCGTGTCTGCGATCCAGAGTAATCGAGTTCCTCATTCAATCAGCTCATGTAAGTGCTCCAAACCCTGGCCTATAGTGCATTATACGTAGAAGAATATTTAGGTTAATTATTTCATTACTGTCCTTTTTCTTTTGAAAATAGTTGCTGGAAGTTTCTCCGATCGTCAAATACTCCGCATTGTCACTCTTTGCTGACCGATTTTATCCCGCTCTCGCTAGGTAAATTCCATCTAACTCTCCGATTTTTATTTATCTTTACAGAAGAGTTGTTCCATTTACGTGTCACCTTTTGTCAAATGCTGTTGTAGTATCGCAATTTGCACAAAATTTATTAACCAGCGAAACAAATTTCTGAAAGCGAAATGTGCGTTTATTTTGTTACGATGATAATTTTAGGCTGACTGTGTAGTTCAGTATTTGAATGATAATTTGTTTGCCCTTGTGCTCATTGGAAAATACTCTGCGTTTATTTCATATTCTTTAGCATCGGAATTTTGTTCTCGGTAGTTATCAAAATTATGATTATAAATCCTTTCTTTTTAGTTATTGTGAGATTGATAAGTACATTGGATGACTTGATAGATATATTTGTTTGCTATATGTTGTATTATTGTTTTTTATTTAGTTTTCCAAGTTGATTAGAAAAGCTGAAGGCACATTAATCAGAATCAGGCATTTTAACTTTATAGGCAATCAGAAATCAGAAGAAATCTATTTGAATATTGACTGTATGTCAATCTGTAGAAAACAATTTATTATTATTATTTTTTTCAAATATCAGATCTAAGCATATCCACAGCTGTGCTTCAGCATTAAGTTGCAATTTCATGTGGTTATTGATGTTTAATAGAGGGCAACATGTTGCGTTTGCTTGTTAATCATGATTTCCTTTTCTTCAGACCAGCTGTGTTAGACAATGAAGCACCCAATCTATTAATGTCTTCATTGACAATGTCCTTGAGCTCTGACCTACTTCCTTGGCATCACAAAGGCTACCTTATTTTAGTTAAATTGTCTGTTTGATTATATGATGTCATAAATTTTATTATTTTTATTAAATATTATAGGTTTATTTTGTACTTTTTATTTTCTGTAATTTCAAAAGTTCTGTCCAAATTCTTTAATCTCGAAGTTTCAAGATATAGGTTAAACATTGTGTCGTGATTTGAACTCATCTTGAGCCTCAGGGCATTAAGCTCCGTTGAACTGGATCATAGCTTGAGCCTTGTGAATTTTACTACCTTTAATATTCTACTGGACTCTACTCCTGATTCTTAGGATTTAAATTTGTTTCCTTTGTCGAGGCTTGACTAACTGATGTGCCCTCGACATTCTCCCCATCTTTTTGCACAATGGGCAATGCACCACCATTAGGTTCAACAGTTTGGCACCACTTGTTCCTAATATAGAAACTGTCTAGTTTCTCAGTTGTTAGAATGTATATTGTGCTGGGATCAGATAATCTTGGTCTAAATGCTTGTCAAAATGGGTAATAATGAAAACCGGTCCTGGACACAGATGATAAGTGTAGAATTTCTGGTGTTCTGTGGATGGAAAGCCAGTAAAAACAAAGGCTTGAATATAGGTAATGGATTTCTAGATGTTTGGAATGCGAAAGAGCTAAGATAACGAAGGTCTGGATGCTGTAACCCATTGTTATTGTAGCCAACGACCAAAACAATGCAGTAAAATGCATACGACTAATCATTAAGAAATAAAACTTGCAAGTTGCAATCCTTTCAACTCTTCATGTACATGACTTACACCATCGTATCCTTGAGCACCAAGACATTAATACTCAAATTACATGAGGAGAGGGCATCCAATGTCTTTTTTCAATGTTGAAGTTCGAATACTGGTACTTGAATAAGATCATAGAAACTTTCTCCAATAAAACCATTTCTGTTAACAAGCCTGAAACAGTTTGTCTATCTTTGAATTTTTCTTCAAAACTATGCAATTGCAATCACCAATTTTTTTTACATATTAACTTAAAACGCCTTCTTGCTCATTCATGCA
This sequence comes from Forsythia suspensa, assembly GCA_023638005.1. Taxonomy (NCBI): domain Eukaryota; kingdom Viridiplantae; phylum Streptophyta; class Magnoliopsida; order Lamiales; family Oleaceae; genus Forsythia; species Forsythia suspensa. Next base: position 37,727,207 of record CM042666.1, read on the forward strand.
TTTCTTTTTTCGTTTTTTCTTAAAGAACAAATGGTTTTTGACTTCATATCTATTTTCACCTTTCTCGACCACGAGGAAGAGATTGAGGGTTGGGGGGCAGGGAGAGAGAGAACTTTTGTGGTTTAAGTTGCGTTTGGAGGGAACAAAACTTGATAGGATCCACAGAAATTAAACAACACCAAACATCAAGATAACTAGTTTTAGTTTAAAGTTAAAATCCTGTAAATGAGATCACATCTAGTAAATTGTTAAAATAACAGGCAAAATAACCTTGTCTTTAATGCCCGAGGCTTCAAAGTTTCTTTAATACCTTGCTTTTAGGAAGTGATAAATGTTCTTTATTGCGGGAAGTTAGAGAAGGCTAAGGACAATGGATGGTTTTCCCTATGCCCTTGCCAGTTAACTAATGCCCTTGGGGGTAGGGTTGACCTCTCTCCTGGAGGTGTAGGCCTCAGGGCACTTTGCTTTTTGTCCACATCTGGGGGAATTTCTTGGACACCTCAGCTTAAGGCTAGCCTTAAACCCTACTTTAATTGCGTAAATTGTCAAAGCTTACAATAGAGCTGGATAAAAATGCAAGGGGTTGTAGAATGATAACTTTTCAAGATCTGTTTCATTTATGATGAAATTGCAATAGAGGAATTTGTTGTAAGAGGAATTTGTTGTAAATTGATTCTTCAAATATTTGAACTTGCAGAGTTGAATCTCTTTAAAATTTCAGTTGACAATTAACTTATGGTGTGACGCCCGGATCCTAAAATTCTAGGGTCATAATGACATATCATGAACGTAAAAAATAAAAATAAATACTTAATAAAATTTAGAATTCATGGTTAAAAGATAACCAAATAATATCTTATTTGAAATGAGCATAATTCGCAAAACATAAACTTAATATTTTTTATTAAATAAAGACTCCTAAATTAATTATTCTACCACGGGTGTAATCCACGCTTCGAATCTTCACAAGTCCTAGTTACCTGGAAGGGGAGAAATGAAAAGGGTAAGAAAATCTCAATACGTACATACGTGTTCATATATTAACAATGTTATGGAATCTTGAACTTGAAACATAAAACATGAAACATAAAACATACTTGAACTTTCATTGAAACTTTCATTTGAACTTTCATAGTGGAGACAAAAACTATACTGAACTTAGATGGTAGTAGTTGTTCGTGCGTAGCGCTACTAAAACTCCGGTTCGATCTTATAAAATACATGTAGACCAATCATATATATTCCAAAATTGTAATATATAAAACACGTGTATACTTACCTTATTTGAATAATTGAAGACCACTAAATTGCTAAACTTTCACCACACTATTTCTTGAATCGTGTGCTTATATATAAACTGAGAGAGAAGGAAGAGGAAAATGTATGTTGTGATATGAAATAAATGATGGACCTCGGGTTCTATTTATAGATTTACCAAGACACCTAGTTGAAACCAACTGAGATTCTTGAAAAGATAAACCTTATATCGAACTCTTATCTTTAAAAAAAACAACCACATCTTTAGTGATTGAATTTGTTGAAGATAACTCAATCTCATTTATCTTAAGAATTCATTCAAATTTTTAAACGATATACACTACTCTAATTATCCCATTTTAAATTAATTAATTAAAAGATGTGCAAAATTATAACTAATTATTCAATTAAAATAAAATCTGCAACATGTAGACAATAAAGTAAATTTTACTTTGGTCCTATACTATTGGTTTACATCCAAATTGGTCCTAAATTTTTTAGATAATAAATTTTACTTATAGATTCAAATTTAACGGCTATCTACATTGGTTCCAAGTATTATATATGGTATATAACCTTTTTTTTTCTTTTGTCTTCAGACCGTTGTACTTTCACAGGATATCTTTTTAATTATTTCACTATTGTAGATTGTATATTTCTTATATAAATTTTTGGCATGTAGCTGAAAGAACTGAAATTTCTTCCTGTTTTCCTTCTGGTTTTCTAGAGTAAGAAGCATACTGTTTATTCCTCTTTTATATTTTACTTTTCAGTTGACATGTTTTTTTCCGTTAAGCTAGATTTCTCCAATTCTTATTTCATTTTCCCATAAATAATGTAAAGAAAGTAGTTTTTTTCCATTTGAAAAACACTGGAGAACCAATTAGGTCTTCCTTGTGCCCCTCATAATCAGGATAACGAAAACATATTACTCATCAGAGCAATTTACAATAAAATCATATAGTTGATGTGACCTTTTTTATTGTTGAAAGAAATTTGTTGGATGAGAGTCATTATCCCAAGTAAAAAGTTATCCAAACATTAAAATGATTATGCTGAAAAAAGAAGGTGATTGAAGCGTACCGGAATATATTATAGATACTTGTGAATGCTACACGTACTGGGGAAATAGGTTTATTATTGTTGTTGTTGTCGTCATTTGAACAAGTTTAGAGAGAGAAATATCTCACTTTGTAAAATGATCTTTTATTCATCACAATCTAATATACAAAAAAGGAAAGTCTATTACTTATACTGAAAATATAGAAAATATAAAAAACATCTGTCAACAAACTAACTAACCAACTAATTCTTATTAACAAACTAACTAACTATATTGTACATCTCCCCTCAAGTTGGATCATGATAGAAGTCCATCATTCCCAACTTGGACAGTAGGAATTTGAATTGAGGTGCAGAGAGTGACTCGGTGAGAATGTCAACAAGTTGATCATGAGTGGAGATGTGCTCTGGTATAATGAAACCTTGTTTGAATAAGTTGAGCACCAGATGACAATCAATTTCCAAGTGTTTGGTCCTTTTATGAAAAACAGGATTGACACTAATGTGTATAAATGCATGATTATCACACCATAGAGGAATAGGAAGTCGGAGAGAAATCTTCAAGTCTTGAAGAACATAAGAAATCCATTTGAGCTCACAAACCGTAGATCCCGCTACTACGGTGATTCTCGCCACAAATGAACTTCAAAAAGTGTAGATTGCTTCTTAGTTTTCCAAGAAATTAAAGACCCTTTAAGGAATATGCATACCACATTAATGACTTTCTGGAATCATACATACGAAGCCCGTCGCATCACAAAAGCTTCAAGTTGTAAATAATTTTGGAAGGAAAATATAGCCCCTCGAGAGAGTTCCCTTAAGATATTTGAGGATGTGAAGTCTTTGCGTCCCAATTGAGATTAACAAGGTGAACCTACAAATGACTTAGCATTGCACACCCATAAGTAATATCGTGCCCGGTAAGATTCAAGTAGAGAAGTCTACCCACCAAATGTCCATATTTATTTGGATAAGTCGAGGAGTCCCACCACATATGAATTTGATACCACTTTGGAAGAGGAGTGCTAGCAGGCTTAGCACCTAGCAAATTTGAATATGTGATAATGTCCATGGCATACTTTCTTTGATTAACATAGGTGCCCTCTTCACTTCTTGCAATTCCTATTCCCCAAAAATATTTAGCATAGCCAAGATCTTTTATGGTGAAAAGTGAATCCAGATAGCTTTTGACTGTTTGATTTCTTTTCATTTGTTCCCTCGTAAGCAAAATATCATCTACATATACAAGTAAAACAAGAAAGGAAGTAGCGATCTATAAAGTAAATAAGCGTTGATCATTGGCGATTGGATGAAGCCATAGTTACAGTATTTGCTTGTTGAATTGAATTTCAATTCCATTGCACGCGCTTGCTTGTTTCAAAGCGTAGAGTGACTTCTTTAGCTTGCATACATCTCTTTTCTTGGATTTTGAGTATCCTTCGGTGGCCACATCTATACTTCTTCATCCGAAACCCATGAAGAAATGCATTATTGATGTCAAGTCAGGAATGGACCAAGTCGAGCGGTGGCCACGCCTAAGAATAATCGACAATGAACAACTTTGCAACCGGTGAAAAACTTTCAAAATAATCTATTCCTTCCACTGGTTATATCCTTTTGCCGCTAGTCTAGCTTTGATCTATCTAGACTCCCATCGACCTTTAATTTTACCTTGACACCCATTTTGATCCAATAGGTTTCTTATTCTATGGCATGGCACTAATTCCTGTGTTTCATTATTTTCTGAGCTTTTAGCTCTTTATCCACGGCCCTGTACCCATTCGGTTTGGTGCTAGCTTATCCGTAAGAATGAGTTCTTGGATAGTGTGAACATTAGCTAGAAATTGTATGTAATCATATGCAAACAAGGGAGAATGGAAAAATGGGAAAGTGGTTAGAGTATGGGGTAAAGATGTAAATGGATCCAAGCAATATGGGAGAGGACTCGCAGTAGGTAGATTAGTAGTAGTAAGGTGGGTTACAAAATCCTGCAACCAAATAGGTTTGGTTTTTGGTCTTGTACATCTTCTATTAGAATCATTATGAAAGGGATTCAAAGAAGTTTCCTGCTCCTCCTGGTGTGTAGGCTGGGTATTTCTGTTTTCATTTTTAATAAGATCACATGATGTTGAAAAAGGATAGACATTAAGGGTGCGTTCTCTTTGGTGTTTTGGGGCCATTTTCGTTTTTAGTTTTTGAAAATAATGAAAATATGTTCTCTTTCTCATTTTCAAAATGTATTTTCTAAAACAAAAAAAAAAATTTGCAAAGAAAACGAAAACGATATTTAATCGTTTTGGGCGTTTAATGTACAAAACGCGGAGTTGAAAAAATGGCCAAACGCACGTTTTCAAAATGGAGGTCAAGGTTTCGATTCTCGCTTTAGCTTTTTTTTTTTTTTTTTTTACTGGCAAATAATTTATAATTTAAGCATTATCCTCTTTTTTTTCACAAAACCCAACCTCTTTTGATGGCGGTGTGCGGATTTGAATGTGGAGGTCCAAAGTTCGAATCCCACTTGTTTCCTTCTTTTATTGAATTTGTTTAAATGTTTTTAATGGTTTTTAAATATTTTTAATTGTTTTTAATGGTTTTTAAATATTTTTAATTTCATAATTAAATATTTTTATTTGTGTTTAAATGTTTTGCATTGTTTTTAAATGTTTTAAATTCTTTTAGTAAATGTTTTAAATTCTTTTTAAATATTTTTAATTGTTTTTAATTGTGTTTAAATGTTTTTTAATGTTTTAATTCCATAATTAATATTTTTAATTATTTTTAAATTTTTAAATGTTTTTAATTCCATAATTAAATGTTTTTAATTGTATTTAAATGTTTTTAATTGTGTTTAATTGTTTTTAAATATTTTGAATTGTTTTTAAATGTTTTTAAATCCATAAATTAATGTTTTTAATTGTGTCTAAATATTTTTATTGTTTTCAAATATTTTTAATTCCAAGTTTAAATTGTTTTTAATTCTAAGTCCAAATTTCTCCAAAAATTCAAGTAAACACGTTTTCGAGTTTTCTGTTTTCAAAAATAATTTTCGAAAACACCAAAAAGAACACATTTTCAAAAATCTCAAAACAAACACTCAAAACACAAAACACAAAATGAATTCAAAACTCAAAACACAAAACTCAAACGCAAAGAGAACACTATCTAACATTTTGAGGGATTAGAGTGTGAGTTGGTGCGAGTGAGATATCTGAAGATTCTTGGCTTACTTTAGGAATAGGTAAATGTAAAGAATTTTCAGAACTACGTTCCAACTGGAAAGGAAAAATGTGTTCATGAAATACAACATCCTTGGAAATGTGAATCTGTTTATTTGTCAAATCATATACTTTGAAAACCTTTTGACCTGTATTATAGCCCAATAATATACATTTGAAACTTCTAAGTGAAAATTTATCTTTAAAAAGTCTAGTGTTGGTAATATAACATAAACATCCAAAACATTTCAAGGTTTCATATTGAGGTTTCTTTCCATGTAAAATCTCAAAAGGTGTTTTCCAATGAAAGACTGTATTTATGATGTGAGTAGCCATTAAGATGGATTCTCCCCAAAATTGTTTAGGTAGGTTGGACTCAAACATGAGTGCCCTTGCAATTTGCAAAAGGTGTTTATGTTTCCTTTCAACTACTCTATTTTGTTGTGGAGTATAAACACAACTCCTTTGATGTAATATACCATTTTCATTTAAAAAATATTGGAGCTCAAGATTGGTAAATTCAGTACCATTATCAGATCTAAAGCACTTAATAGTTTTGTCAAATCATGTCTTGATCATTTGAAAAAGTGCTTCAAAGTTATAAAACTTGACTTTTATGTTTAAGTAGAAATGTCCATGCTGGCTCTCTTCGCGATCATCAACCACGCTTAAAAATAGTGACTACCGGATAAGGATGCAAACGTATGGTCCCCATAAATCAAGATGCATTAGGTCAAATGTATGTTCTAAGTGAATTTGTAACGTCCCAGAATTTCTAACGTTTCGAAGTGTTAATAAAATTCATAGAAGAAGTAAATTATTGCAGAAAATATTACGTTAATAAAAAGACCAATTGGTTGAATATTGGTAAAATTTATAAACATTAAAGAAAATAAATTGTCAATCACTAAATAATAATTTAAAATGTGACGATAACCGTCTTATTAAATAAAGCATTCTAAATAAAACTAATTCTATTTGGGAACCATTGACACGACAGCTTCACCAACCCGCCACGCATCCATCACATTAATCATTACCTGAAAATTTGTTAAAAATGAAGGATGAGTACAAATAATTATACTCAGTGAGATACTTGCTATTTCCACAATCAATCCAAATATTATAATTAGGCATCAAATCATCTTACTAAACTGAACTGGAAATTATCACATCATGACAATGATAATTCATGCAAGTGCTGCAAATAAACTGAAACTCAAAGGTTTAATTCAACTCGAAAGTTTAACTGAACTGATTCATGATTTCTCTCAAAGGAGTACTGAAATGAAGTAATTAAATTTTATACACAAATATAATACGTAGAAAGACGTGGAAATCAATTAATAGCACATAGCACCTCACCTTAGACTTTAAATGTTATTGCTTGAGAAAAGTTTTCTGATTCGTGAGCCTCTTTTTTACTGCCTGGAGTTTTTAGAAATTTCTGCTTTTTTGCTCTTTGGCCAACAATCTAATTTGTGCGTGAAAATTCTTTCTCTAGACGGTGGAAAATGTGTATGTGCATGAAATATAAATAAGTATGCTTAATGTTTTGGTGTCTATCAAGTTAGACAATATATATTCCAATAGACTTGCACTCATCCCCAAACTAGGATTAGGATCCTAGTTGGCATCAACACCCAAGATCTATAAAAAAAAAGATTGCATAACTTATAAATGAACGTGTAACTAAGAAAGACCCATAGATTATTTTATTCTAAAATAAACTAATCACTTAATTAATAAGTAATCAAGTGTTAGTATTTAAAGAAGTTTAGTGGGATTAGGATATCATCAATTGATTAAACCTTCTTTTTCGTTTCTAAAGCAGAGGATTAAATCTAAAAAAAAAGATAATTTTAGATTACTTTGGACTACTTTATCTTAGGTTTAGCTTATCTAAAATTACTTTTTCTCGAGCCATTATTTGTAAATAATTACGAGTTACCAAACGAGCTTAATATTAATATACTAAAACTCACTCTTTCAATAATTAATTATTTAACCCAGTTAATTAATCGATTCTAAAACTTATTTTCACTTAGGACTTTAATATCTCAAAATTTTCGGGGTTCTACATAATTGAACTAACGAAAAGGCATTTTTTTGTTTTGAAAAGAACATATACACACAAGTACACATGAATGTTTATTACATGATTTCAACATTTCTAAATCTCAGTAAAACTTTTACATAGGCATATCCTAATCTCATATGCCAAAGATTCATGAAAGCATCTGTAATTTTATTCTCGATGTAGGAATAGCGAAGGGAAGCTTAATGTAACTACTACAAGAAATTAAATTATATCTCGTAATAGTTTGTTTGGGAGAAAGAATCATTTTCTAGGATGTATAGATTCCTTACTAATCTACCAATTGCTAGAACTCTCTCAATCCGTAGGTCCTGCAATAAGCAATGATCATCAAGAAAAATGAACTTTATTTTAGAAGTTTTAGCTAGTTTAAATTTGAATGTAGGTACATGTAAGGTGTCAATGAGAGAAATGTCATTAGTAAAATGTACATCTCCAATGTGTTTTATCCATCTGGTAGATAAACTGGTATGACTTCTGTGACAAGCTTATGATATGTTAGGTGTGTGATATTATTGCACATGGATTGGATGCACCTGTATCTATTATCCAATATCCTACTATCAAATCTGAAGCACTTAAAATAGTAATTAAAGATTATTTAGTAGAATGTCTAATCTTTATTCTCAATGAATATTTTGTACAAGATTCAAGGATACTTATAGGAAAAATCTGATGTACAAATCTCCCTAACTAAGGAAATAAATAAATACAAATCTCCCTAAATAAGGAAATAAATAAATAAAAATAACAATCCCTTAAATCGAGGATGCGATAATAAAATCAAGAATCTACCAGATTTAGTCAATGACTAAATCTGCTTATTTCACCCAATTAAGCTCTAAAAATACATAACAATAAATTTAGATTTTCCACACTCCCTCTCAAGCTAGGGAATAAATGTCAGTCATTCTTAGCTTGGATATTAGTAGTTCGAATTTAACTCTTGGAAGCCCTTTTGTAAGAACATCAGCTATTTGAAGATTTGTTGAAGTATGGTTGAGACTAAGTATGCCACCCTCAATCTTCTCTTTGATAAAATGTCGGTCCAGCTCCATATGTTTTGTTCTATCATGATGGACTGGATTTTTAGCAATATTGATTGCAGCCATGTTATCACAAAATACCTTCATTGAAGTGTTTGTGATTTTCAATTCTTCAAAAATTCTCTTTAGCCACATTCCTTCATTCCTTCCTCATGCTAAAGCTCGAATTCCTTTGGCACTTACTCCTTTACTACCACCGCCCTTTTTACTCCTCCATGTAACTAAATTTCCCCAAACATAGTACTGATAGCCGGTTGTAGATCTTCTATCGATAATGTTTCCAATTCAATCAAGATCGGTGAAGATCTCAATCTCTTTGTTGGTATTCTTCTTGAAAACAACCCTTTTCCTGGCGACATTTTTAGATACCTCGACTACATTTCTTTGCCTCTTTGTGAACTTCTTTCGGATCATTCATAAACTGACTTACAAAGCTAACAGCGAACCCAATGTCGGGCCTAATGTGGGAGAGATAGATGAGTTTCCCCACTAGGCGTTGGTACTCACCTTTATCAACGGGTAGACTATCTTCTTCTAAGCATGCTTTGTAACCTGGTTCCATAGGCGTATCGGCTGGCTTACATCCTAACATACCTGTCTCCTTAAGTAGGTCCAAGATATACTTTCGTTGAGAAATTACAATACCTGCTCTTGATCTTGCTACCTCCATGCCTAGGAAATATTTGAGATATCCTAGGTCTTTAATTTCAAATTCTTTAGCGAGTCCCTTCTTTAGATTTTCAATTTCTTCATGGAAATCTCCAGTAATAATTATATCATCTACATAAACAATAAGAATAGAAATCCTCCCACCTGTAGAGTGTTTGACAAACATGGTATGATCGGCTTGCCCCTGTATGTATCCATATTGCTTGATTGCCTTTGTGAATCTATCAAACCAAGCTCTTGGTGATTGTTTGAGCCCGTAAAGTGATTTTCGAAGTTTGCACACTTTGTGGACATTGTTCTTGGACTCAAAACGTGGTGGAATCTCCATATACACTTCTTCCTCTAGGTCTCCATTTAAAAAGGCATTTTTGACATCCATTTGATGTAGGGCCAGTCAAGATTAGTAGCTAGTGAGAGTAGAACACGAACGGTATTAACTTAGCAACTGGTGAGAAAGTTTCTTAATAGTCGATGCCGTAAGTTTGAGTGAATCCTTTTGCTACTAATCTGGCTTTATACCGATCTATACTTCCATCTAGTTTGTATTTAACGTTGAAGACCCATTTACATCCCACAGGTCGTTTTCCTTGTGGTAGGTCGGAGAGTTCCCATGTGCCATTCTTCTTAAGAGCTCTAATCTCTTCTCCAATAGCTGTTCTCCACTCAAGTTTTCCTAGAGCTTCTTAAACACTTCTAGGTATTTCAACAGTAGATAGATTAGTGACAAAGGCACGATATTGAGAAGACAATCCCTTATATGAAATGAACTGCTATATAGGATGTTGTGTGCAGGATCTTACTCCTTTCCTTAATGCAATAGGAATGCCCAAGTCATTATTAGTATGAGAGTTATGAATTGTGTTACCTGGAATTTCTGAACTTGGATTAGTCAGATTGAACTCTTGAGTTTGCTCAGGGAGTATGGGAGAGACTCCTCTTCTAGGACTCTTTTCCTCCTAGAATAAACACGTAACTTTTTGTTTGTAGTAGTTTGATTGTGGATTTCTGGAGTGAGTGTGTTAGGGAGCATTTTTGAACTTTTAGGTGTGAGAATAGGCAAGGTGGGCTCGACTAAAGGCAAAGTAGTAGGCTCAGATGAAGAGCTATATGGCTCATAGAATGACACTTTGAAAAGAGTGCTCGGTTCCAAACTCATTAGATGTAGGAGTAAAGATGACTCGAGTGATGTGCTAGGTAGCCAAAAACCACATTCATTTGTGTTTGAGTTCTCCCCACAGAATGTGAGTTTTTTCATAATAAAGTTGATTCTCAAAGAAGGTTACATCCATAGTGACATAGTTTTCTTGGTAACAGGAGAGTAACATTTATACCCTTTTTTGTGTGGAGGAATATCCCGAAACAAACATTTTATAGCTCTAGGATCGAGTTTGCTAGAGTTAGGTTGGTGGTTATGAACAAAAGCAGTGCACCCAAATATTTTTAGTGGAAGAGAGGAGAGTATTCGAACCTGAGGATAGGATTGGTAGAGGGTTTGCCATGGTGTTTGAAAATGGATAACTTTAGAAGGCATTCTATTGATGAAATAGGTAGCTGTGAGGACTGCCTCTCCCCAAAAATAACTTGGGACATTCATGGTGTACATAATGGATCGGGCCACCTCCAAAAGGTGTCTATTCTTTCTTTCTGCAACCTCATTTTGTTGGAGTGTATTCACACAAGAACTCTGGTGGATTATTCCAAGAGTAGAAAGATAGTCTCCTAGGATTGAATTGAAATAATCTGTGGCATTATCAGTCCTAAGGATATTGATTTTAGCTTGAAATTGATTTTGGACCATACTAAAGAAATTTTTCAAGATAATACCGTGATCGATTTTGTCTCATTAAATACACACATGTTACTCTTGTATGATCATCAATAAATGAGATAAACCATTTAAATCCAGAAATGTTACTGACCCAATAAGGCCCCCAAATATCACTATGAATGATAGAAAAAGGAGAAGATGTTTTATAACATTGGATTGGATAATTATTTCTCACATGTTTTGAAATTTGACATGCCTCACATTGAAAGTGTTTGACATTATTATTATTGAATAAACTAGGAAACAACTTTTTCAAGTAGAAAAATTAGGATGTCCTAATCTATAATGCCACAACATAATAGCATTTTCTTTATTGGACAAAACAGGAAATGAAACACTACTAGCAGATAGAGTTTGTTCATCATGATTACTAGGAGTCTTAAGAAGATAGAGTCCACCACACTCCTTAGCATTGCCAATCGTCCTCCCCGATTCCAAGTCCTAAAATTCACAATGAGTAGAGAAAAATTTAGTAACACAGTTCATATCCCTCGTAAGTTTACTAATAGACAATAGGCTACAAGATAATTTGGGAACCAATGTAATGTATTTTAGGATCATGTTATTGAAATGACCACCAAACCCATTCCTACCACCTTAGATAGAGACCCATCACTATTCTCACCATAAAGTCTCCTAAATAAGGTTTATGACGTATGGAAAAGTGAAGCACACATCATGTGGTCCGATGCACCAGAATCTATTATCCAAGGAGTTGAAATCTCCATATTTGATTTTAAAGCCACTGTTGGATTACCTCTTGGTGCCACCAAACATGTGCTCGCGGTATGATCATGTTGAGGGGATTGTGGTGCTATTGAAGAAGAACTAAACATTTTTTTGAAGCATCTCTAACGTCCTTTCACGAACAGTTTGTCTCAAAGTGTGGTGTCATGGTGTTTCTCCGATCGAGGTAAACCCACGACTCTTTGTTGTTCTCCTTGGCTTCCAACTGGAGGTTTCACGCGGAGTTTCCAACACTTCTCACGGTATGACCGGTCTGCTGCAGCCGATCACACCAGCGTCGCTTCACCTCGCTTGTTCATGCGTGGATCATGGTTGGATCTCCTATTTGGAATAAAGTTCTTGGTCGCGGCGTCGATCCTCCGAGTTAGATGAGTGAGGAGGATGATCATCAGATAACATCACCTTACGACGTCCTTCTCCACGTCGAACTTCAGCAAATGCCTCCTCAGTCAAAGGAAAAGGAGCTCAAGCCACCACATGACCACGAACTTCATCAAGATTCCGATTAAGCCCAGCCAAAAAATCATACACCCGCTCACTTTCAAGCTTGCGCCGTTGTTTGATAATGGCACAATCAGAATCATCAGTAAATAGGTCAAGTTCTTGCCATAATCTTGGAGATCAGAAAAATTGAGTCACTGAATTTGTACCTTGTTTTAAATCCTTTAGCTTTGTCCTGAGTTCAAATATTTGAGAAGCATTTCCAAGATCTGAATACATTGTACGGGCTGCGTCCCATACTTCTTTCGCTGTTTTGAAGAACAGATAGCGACGACTAATCTTTGGCTCCATGGAGTTGATAAGCCATGCGAGAACAATAGAGTTTTCAGCCATCCAAACGTTGTAGGTGGGACTGGTTGGTGAGAGAGCAGCAAGCTCACCTATGATGTAACCAAGTTTGCCTCGGCCACATATTATAATCTTGACAGATTGTGCCCACTGCAGATAGTTTTTTCCATCCAACTTGTGGGCTGTGATATGAAGAGAAAAAAGATCACTACCGGAGAGAGTAGTGATGAAAGAAGGATTGGGTGTCTCAACTTGGACTTGGGACTGGTCAGAAGTTGGAGATTCAGAGATATCTCCGGTCATGGAAGCACCGTATTTCACCATTTTAGAGAGGTAGAATCAGATTTTCCAGCTCTGATACCATAAAGATTATTTAGGAGAATGTCTAATCTTTATTCTCAATGAATTTTCTGTACAAGATTCAAGGATACTTATAGGAAAAATCTGATGTACAAATCTCCCTAACTAAGGAAATAAATAAATACAAATCTCCCTAAATAAGGAAATAAATAAATAAAAATAACAATCCCTTAAATCAAGGAATGCACAATAAAACTGCTAATCTACCAGATTTACAATGACTAAATCTGTTTATTTCAGCCAATTAAGCCCTAGAAATACATAACAATAAATTTAAATTTTCCACAGTAATGAATTCAGGTTTTAATATTGAACCTTCAAAGTCTCCCAAGTGTGCAAAATTCACTATGTTTCCAGCAACTGGTCCTTTTCCTCTCGTCATTTTCAAAATTTCTTGTTGTATCAAGCTTGAAAGGTTAAGGTTCTGCATTTGTTCCTTCTCTTTGTCTGCAATACCTGTTTGAACTTGTTCAATCTCTACATCCAAAGGTGTATCAACCAAATGTGCTGAATGTCTGCCTCCCATCTTCTTCTGTTCCTACTGCTGTTTATACCAGTCAGGATATCCAATAAGTTTGAAACATCGCTACTTATTGTGTCCATTGGTATTGCAGTGAGTACAGTGTTGTTGTTCCTTTTCTCTCTTGCTCATTTCACCCCTTCTTGTGTTTCCTCTTCCTCCTCCATCTCTCTTAGCTCCTTGTGACCTCACATACATGGCATTTATCTCAGCAGATTCCCCAAATGATATTTGCACTTCTCTCTGCTTTTCAACTCTTTGTATCATAGAGTAGGCCTTGTTTACTGCAGGAAGAGGTTCCATCACCAATATTTGACTTCGTGTACTCTCATATATGTCATTAAGTCCCATTAAGAATTGCATTAGCCTATTGAAAGATGTGATATCAGCTACAGATTTAGCTTAACCACAAGTGCATTCAGGTAATGGCATCAGAATCGTGAGTTCATCCCAAAGCCTTTTGAGTTTTGTTTAATATTGAGAAACAGTCATTGATCCTTGTGATATTGAACTGATTTCTCTCTGTATTTGATACAAGAGAGGCCCATTACATTCTCCAAAATGTTCCTCTACCTCACACCATAATTCCCTAGCTGTGGCTGTATACAGAAAAGCCTCCACCATGTCCTTAGAAATAGAATTCAGAATCCAAGAAGTCACCATGTAATTCACTCTACTCCATTGCTCATATTGTGGTGAATCTTTTCCAGGAATTTCTACACTTCCATCAATTATCCCTAATTTCACTTTTGCTCCTAGAGCGATCTTAATAGATCTACTCCAAGCCGAAAAATTCTTCCCAGTTAGTGGTGCAGTAACTAGAGCCATACCTGGGTGATCTGATCTCCGTAGGAAGAGTGGATCTCCACTGCTCATCTGCCTTTGACCTCCATTGATGTTCTGGTTTTGCTCGTCCATTATTCTCAGCATTCATCTCTTGAATATCTTCCATTTCTTCAAATGAATTACTACTTGCTGAAGCTCGAATCAAGCTTTTATTTCAGATAAAGCAAGTTCACCTTCAATCTGAGATGAACTTCAATTTCAGGGGAAGAAGATCATCTTCAAACCATGATGAAACCTTGCTCTGATACCAACAAGTTTAGAGAGAGAAATATCTCACTTTGTAAAATGATCTTTTATTCATCACAATCCAATATACAAAAAGGAAAGTCTACTACTTATACTGAAAATATAGAAAATATAGAAAACATCTGTTAACAAACTAACTAACCAACTAATTCTTTTAACAAACTAACTAATTATATTTTACATCATTTTTATTATTATTCTTGTAAAGAATCCGAGATGGGAAGGGCACTGAAAACTGGCTTCTAAACCCAATGAGAGAAAGCAATTTGCAGCTATTTGGTCTTATTTCAATTTGGGTCTCAAGCAAAGTAAGTAACGACGATTTATCAGCATATATCTATCATCACTCCTTTGCTTGCTTCTAAGTGAATAATTTATAGGTGCACGATACTCCTTCCCTATGCATCAAAAACTTGAAGCCTTTGGCAGACAAATTCATTAAGGAGCAGCATTTTACAACTAGAGATCTTTTGGAAGCCGTAAGCTAGTTATTCCATTAATGGTACTAAGAATCTGTCATTCATTTTGGTCTTATTCATGGTGATTAATGAAGGATTCCACAGGAGATGACCTTTCTGCAGGTAACTGATATTTAAACTTAGTGCTATTCCTTATACTCTTGGGTTTCTTTTAGTGCTGAATTTCTTTCTTGCATATTACCTGAGATGATCAAGTTCTTTAAGGTTATTGAATTTGGAATCGGTGTGACAAATATTGCTTTTATCTTTGTCGAAGAGCTTCTTAGTCAATTAAAGTAAGTTTCTTTGTCAACATTAAGTTATATTTGCACTACTGGAATCAAATTGTTAGAACTCTTTCGCCATCAGTAAAATTGTATCTTTAAACTGTTCTCTATGGAAATAGGGTAGTTGCCCGAGTTGGGGAACATGTGAAGGTTGAAGCTTGTATGGATATTATGGATCTACTTTATGAAAAGGAAGAAACATCGGTTCTTTACAGATCTCCCCATTTTCTAGCTGCATCCATACTGGCACGTCTTTTACATTTCTTGGTTCTTATAATGTGATGACCATAGATTTTGACATTTTTGTTTACCCATTTCCTTTTGGTCTAAAGAGTTTCCTATGCTTCACTGGTTGCTTCTTATCTTATTACAGTTCCTCAGCAGAAGTGGGAATTCCCTGTTCTCCCTTGGGGTAAGATTTCATACACTTAGAATAGAAAAGTACCTGTTAATGCTTTCAATCCTTCTATCTATTGTCCTTGTTGGTTTTAATGTGAATGCAAAACCTACCAGTTTGGCAGCTGATAGTCATGGTCAAAAGAAAGATCACTCAGAGATGCTATAACTCATAATCTTATACAACCCAACTAAATTCATTAATGACAAAATAGTTAGAATTATAGTAGTATTGTATTCCTTATTTACCTAGGAAGTAATATGGTAATAATTGTTTAGTTTTCTTGTTTAGATGGAATACTACTTGTATAAATATCAAGCTTAATGAATGAATAAAGGAGCCAATTATTAAGCCAATTCTCAATTAAAATTACATTTCTTCATCACTTTGTTAATTATAACTCTTCAGGTGTCACCGTCCATGAATGTTATGTTCCTTGACTCAAGTATGAGTTGATTTGAAGTTCGAATCAAGCCTTGGGGTGGTTTAGGCTGTTTTCTCTTGCTATGTTACTGAATTGAGCCTTGCATTGGTTCGAACTGGATTGTCCACACAATACTTTATTCTAGTTAAGCTCTTTATGTTACAGATTGACAGCTATCGTTTATCTTCTCTTGATACTAGCATTAGTTCTGCTGGAAAAATGGGGTGCCCGCATCAAAAGCGATAAATACATAGGTCTGTGGCTTTCTATTATCGTAGTAGGAGAATGGAAGAGATATACCTCAAATCCAAAAATGCAAATCTGAAAGTACTGCAGCAATCCAAAATTTCAGATTTCTAAGTTCTAACCTATCCCACCGCTCCTAGTTCTAATAAGATTTCACAGAAGCCCATAATCTCATTGCGATGCATAAAATGCGGGTTAATCATGAGTTTATCCCCCTAATGAATAATGATTACACTATAGCATCCTGCGTAAATATATCGAAGCAATATCATTAGTTGTATCATGTACTTTACCTACTAATCATTATAAGTTGCCCTATGGACAAATACATGTAATCTAGAGGAATAAATACTATCAACCTCTTAGATTATATCTTGGTATTCTAACCTTCTTTGAGTCTCCAATCTCAACCATCAACGATACATATCTATATTTGAAATCAAACTCCTAGAAAATTCTAATAAAACTCCTTTAATTAGAATTACCATGCAAATAGATTCATGATCACAACCGTTAAACCGAGCTCCGGGGATTTCGTGATGTCATTATTGAGAATATATATTCCCACAACTATAGAAAGTAATCACTCAAGATATGGTGAGTATTGACCGTCAATAACGTCTCACTTGTTGATATTTCAAAGTAACTAATAATGTGATTTAGGTCTATTATTACTTCGAGATGAAGGACATGATGCACAAATTAGCCAAGAGATAATATTTTAAGAAAGACTCGATTTTCGTTCCATTCAATGTGTTCTATCTAATAGAATGTACTAATGTGTCAAATCTAAAATATCATTTTAAAGACAAGTCACCCCATCCCATGGAGGCCAATATACTATAATCTCTAGCGAGTTGCCCTAACTCACCTCCAACTATGAACAAGTAATCAAGTTATAAGGAACTCAAGATTTGTATCTTTTGTTTATGACGAGATAAGTCACTCATTCGGCCGAGATATTACAATTTCTAGTGAGTTGTCTTAACTCACCGCTGACTATGAACACCTAATTAAGTTATAAAGAATCCATGATTTGTATCTTTTGTGAATGAGCGACTTCTCCATAGACGATTTTACAATGAAAATTTAATGGGTGAATGATCATATCACCCCTATCACTATAAAAAATGTAGCAAAATAAAACATAATGTATATAAATAATAATGAATTCATTCATAACTCAGTTTGGTAAGCACTAGAATGCCCACTTTTAGGGCTCATTCAACAAGTTCAACACTGGATTCGCCATAGAATGTATGTTTTTAGTTTCTTCCAATAAGGAATAATAGTTTTTATAAAGCAACACAAGTCATACCCTAATTTCATTTTTTTCTTGGTTTCTGGGTGCAATATTTATGAAAGCAGCTAATTCTTAATGTCTAGAGATGAAAATGCATGTGGT
This sequence comes from Forsythia suspensa, assembly GCA_023638005.1. Classification (NCBI taxonomy): domain Eukaryota; kingdom Viridiplantae; phylum Streptophyta; class Magnoliopsida; order Lamiales; family Oleaceae; genus Forsythia; species Forsythia suspensa. Next base: position 37,745,107 of record CM042666.1, read on the forward strand.
CTTTATTATGTCAAAAAAAAAAAAAAAAAAAAAAGGAGATCTGAAATATTATGTATCAAGTATGCAGGGTTTCAAATTTACTCTGTCAAATTAAGAACACTACTTTGGCATTTCCAGTGACTGCTGAATGATTTTAAATAAATATTAACTATTCCATGTACTTCCAATGTGCAATTTTGAAGTAAAATTTTGGAAGTATCCATGTTTGAACCATTTTAGAAACCGAACTAAGTGATAGTGATGATTTTTAGATAATGGGTGTGCATTATTTTTCATGAGCCCTATTTTGATCACTATACTTATTTTGTTTCCAATTGCTCTCATCAAATCCTTATGCCTCAGCTAGTACAACTTTTTTGGTCAGGCAGTCAAATATTGACACAGTAAGTTTGCCTCAACATTTGATTAGCAATTAGATTTAGTGCCAATTTTGGAAATTAAAATTTAGGACAGATTATTCTCGCCACTTCTATCTCTCATGGCTCTGCTTTTGGGTTTATCGAAGTATCGGATTAATTGTACCAAAAACATATTTTTGGGTGTTGTGGATACATAAGTTGGGTGTCTCGGCTGGGCTTTATTCTATTCCCATTTCAAAAGCTATAATATTCTTTTCCGTTGGCCATTTCTAGTTATTTGCTAAAAACATTAATCATAGCGCTTTATTGGTATTAATATAGAATTATCTTAATGTGCTATGATTAATGATGATGATATGAAACAATGTGTAGGGGGTCCACTTCGACCCACCATTTCCAACATTTAGTAGTGTTCTTTATTGCCAATTAGTAATTGACTTGACCCTGCTTTTATTCTCCACCAACTAGGACTCAATAATCAATATTCAGCATTGGGCTGTCAATGATCATCATTTGTTGATTAATAGCTTTACCAAACATGAAACATCTCTCTCTCTCTTCTCTGTGGAAATATCCTAACAAAACTGATTTACTTTATGAGTTTTACATCCATTAATTTCAATCAGATTATAATTATTGTCATCTTTGTGAAATTCCACTTGTAGCTTCTTTGTGGAGTGAAAGTAAATTGGTATACTGTTTTATTTTTCCTATATGTAGATGAATTTCTTTAATTGCATTATTTTTCCATTGGGTTCTGGATAACATTAAAAATGGCAAGGAACAAACCAGTTACTTTGAATAAGAAGAGTGAATAGGAAGGGAAAGGAAACTTGTATAGAGAAGATGCAGTATTTCTCTTTGGGCCAATACTACCATCTGGGCCTATTAGTTCCCAAAACACTCATTTGTCCCATTTCTAGCAGATGATCAACCCAAATCCTTTGACCCCGGCCCAGCCAAAGATCAAGCTAAATAGGTGTTCTAGGGGTATGTTCTAAATTGCTGCTCTAGAAGAGGTATTCAAAGAGTTGATTTTACACACTACCACATTTATTGTGTAAATGTATTTACTATATTTTGTAATATTATGTTTATAAATAAATTATAGTGTATATTTTATATTTCATCCGTCCCATAAAGATATGCTTATTTCTATTTTCACACAAATTAAAAAAAATTAACTATTAAAGTTGGAACAATAAATTTTACTTATGTTTTTTCTAATATACATATACATTAATATAATGGTAATTCATATTTATTGATAACAAGGTACATTAAATAGGGATATATTAAAAAATTAAAAAAATTAACTGTAAAGTTGACTATAATTTAGGACATATGAATAAAGAAACTAAATATATATTTTATGGGACAGGGGACTATAATTTGAAATGATACATATTATACATAAAATGATAAATCAAATACTAAATATTATAGCATATTATATAGCGCTCCTATTAAATATTTGAATAAATTTATTACTTTAAATTTGGTGAATCTTTAACATTAAAAATCCTAATAGATGTGTATGTTTGGTAAAAATTTTCATAGATTATAAGCAGTGGTCTTATGAATTTGTGAATAAAAATTATGAATTCTACTAAATGCATGAATAGAAATGATGTTTGACTAATTTATAAGTGTTTATAAGCACTAATGATGTACAATCTTTTTTCCTGTTGATTTGGTGGTTGTTGCAGTGAAGTTTGTTACGTCGTGCAAAGAAGAGGAAGTTGTAGATTCTGTCCGAGACATTTTAAAACATACGTTGGAGTATCAATTATGACCGGAGCAGATGGATACGTCTCCATTTAACTCAGCTGCCCTGGTATATATCTGCATTTTATGATCCCAAGCTAATGGATATATATGTCTGTTTCTATAAAGTCATTTCTTACACTTGTGATCTAGTACAATGGTCTAGACAGGCTGGACCTCGACACTGGCCATACATGATCGGCTCTACCAAACAAACGAAAAAATTTCTACTTTTCGTTGTGGGACGGTCAACAGTTTATATGTTTGCCTTGTGCCCTGCGCCTAATTTTTTCATGAACTACAAAATATTATTTTAAGGGGTAAACCAAATTTCAAATATTAAGTTGGTGTACTTATTTGAATGACTCAATTATAATTTATTTAAACGTGTTTAAATAAACATACAACATATTTAGTGTACATCATATTGTATTAAAATTGCTTATGACAATAAATAAAATTTTAATTTCATTTTTTTCTTTAATCTTGTCCAGTATTTTCAGTTGTCAAAACACTATTTTTTGTGGTTAACGTATAGGGCTCTCTCTATATGTTATGATGGTAGTTACTAATACTTGACATGGTATTCGTAGAAGTGGCCTGGTGATTCAGGGGAGCATGACTTGGATTGGGGAAAAGAGATGGTGACGAAGAGTGTTGATAGGTCGAGAGAGCTGATCATCTTGAATATTGATGATTTAGGCTAGAGAGATGAAATTTGGGATTGAATTATTCTCAACAATAATAGAGATGAAGTAGCATATATATTTTTATCAAAAGTTCCCACTTCAGTGGTGCTTTTTGCACTTTTGGAAAATCAGCATTTTACATTTTCTCTTAGCTTTATGGCTTATCATCCTTACAAGTTACAAATATTGGCTCTCTTTTGAACTTTTACCATTGGAATATTCACCTCAACAAAGGAGGTTTTTACCTTTTTGGGCATAACTTTTCGCCTAGTGGACCATCCTTATAAATACTGGCTCTCTTGGCTTTATCGCTTATCATTCTTATCACTTGATTTGTACTTTATTTGCACAGTTAATGTGTCCTATTTTTAGCTTTCAAAGAATGCAACTACAGAAAAACTAGGGCAAACACAAGAATTGTTGACAGATGGCAGTTACACAAGAAAGTTCATTATTAATGGCAAACACTTTTATCTTAAAAAAGTCTTTCTACATTCATTTTTCGATGAATCAACACAAGAATGACTTTTCGAAGGGATACCAAATTTGATCTTTTGAAATAGAAGCAATGTATCTTACAAGATTAAAATATAATACGTCTCTTGTTACTACTTCGCTCCATATAGATGTCACGTGCCACATATGAGCTATGTCATTAGAATAACTTTGAACTTAGATGAGCTTCAAGTATGCATTATTAGTATTGCTATGAAGAGTTCAAAGCTAAATGTCCCCACCTCAAGCAAAGAAGGATTCATCATAAAGGTTCATCGTGTGGCGAACTACTTGGCTAAGCAATAGGAGGTAAACCTTAACCTTGCAGCCTCGAAGGTAATTCATGCGATCAACCTATTTGCCTTGAGAAAATATTTCAACATCATCCTAACCTAAGGAAAGACTGACGAAACATAAACTAGGTGATCTCATATTTATTGTTCTAAATAAAAACATTGTTAGGATATATTTTGTCTCGTGACAACAAGTCTACTGCCACGTGGGCTAAAACAATTAAAGGGTAAAACAATGTCAAACAAAAGTCAATTTTTGATAACAACCTCACCAATAATGGAGTGACACATGTCCAAATAATTTAAAATGTTCGAAATATCTTTAGCCTTAGTTTTCCAATATACACTCTATGCAACATGAAGAGAAATGTATGAAAATCAAATTCCTAGTCAAATCTCAGTCCATTTTATTTCTCCCATACACGTATTATATACTTGTTTTTATTTTTCGACAACTGACATAATCATTGGAGTGTAAACAGCCTGCTAGACCATCCATCGGGACAATTGTCTTTGCAGGCTAAAAAGTGTTCAAGTACACATATAACATAATAATATTCAAATAATTTTATCTATACATTTCGTATGATCTATATTTTTACACACATTCCACATGATACACTATTTATAATCTAAAAAAAAACTTTACCAAACATACCTATTTCTATCAAATTTTGCTTTGAACACCTCAGAAGAATTGTTTTACCACTTTTGTCGAATATATGAAACGCAATTATTGATAGCTTTAGCAGCAAAAGATTATATATTGTCCAAAAAATTATGCACATTTTCTATTCCTTTTCCTATTTGCTTTTGCTTTAGCTTTAGCTTTGTAAGCAGTCTAACCTTTTCCACGAAGAAAGAGACACAAAGAAAAACAAGTGGGACCTACAAAAGAAATTTTTTCCAATGTATATTTGCATGATTTATCATGGTGGATATTTTATGATAAATGTGGGCCCATTCTTTTTTCCCCTATTTTCTACGCTGTTGTAGTTCCCCCGTCCTTTTCTTGCACAGTAGTCAGTCTGTCTTTTTCAAGTCCTCTCAGTCCTCTCTCTCTCTCTCTCTCTCTCTCTCTCACACACACACACACACACACACACACACACACACACACACACATTATTGTTAAATCTTGCAATTAATAATCTTGTCAATTGAAACCTAATCCACCAAATTTATATACTATAATGTTTGTTGAGATAAGAGTGCATTAATTTTCAGATTGCACCAGTCATCAATTGAAATTTGGTTTAAATAGTGTGATTATGGTGTAAATGATCATATCCTGAATATTTTAAATGCAGAAAGGAATCTTTTCCATATTATTGGTCTAAATTCTCAATCATCTAAGTAGGTATGAGTATTAGAAATAAATCTTTTGATTATATGGTTATTTCACTTGTCTGCATTATTTAATGCATAATTATATCGAGTATGGTTCAAAAGAAATAATTGACAATATGCGAAGAAAAAAAATACTAATTAAGTACATATTTGACAGTGCTGAATTTTTTTTTTAAAGTGTTTATAAGTTGTAGATTTTATAAAATGTATGAATAATAAGTAGATGGTATGTGTCTTATGAAATATGTAGATAAAAAATATGTTTGATTAATTTGACCAACTTAATTATAATTTAAGTATAACAAAAAAACTATAGAACACATATGCATGCGCGACCAAATTATACAAAACTGAACATATATATGAATAAACTAATATTCTCTTCTTAAAATATATGTGTGATATATTTCAATTTTTTTTGCCTAGATTCATGTGGTCCACAACTTAAAGTTGTATATTAGTTATGGATATATGGTGGGACATGCAAGTTTCAAAGTTAACAAGAGTAAAAAGAGAATGGTGAATTACAATTTTTTTTTTTTTTTTAAATCTTTTGGAACCACTATTTGTGTTCTGGTAGTGGTATTGGTTCTAATCTTTTTCTAGAATGGCAGCCACAATGACAATGCATCTATATAAGGGTAGCATTACTATACATAGATGTTCGATTAGTGTCCATGTTACTTGAACATGTTGATGCTTGCTTGTCGTAAATTCCTTGATGATGGATAATCATGATAACTATCTTATACCAATTTTAATGTACTGATTTTTAGTTTCGTTTTCTAGTTGAGTGATTATTGTGGGTGAGGGTGGCATTGTTGTTAAAATGGGAGAGAAAAGGTTGTTCGTGTAGGGAGATGCAATCAATTTACTCAAAAGCTATATCACCCTGTATCACTCAGAATTAGGCTCACAAATCCACCAGAATTTCACTTTATTTGGGCCTCACTTTGAAGGAACGTCATTGGGACATACCCAAAGAGTGACCAGAGGCTCACATGATTTCAAGCATACTCCTGTATTACTCTCTATATTCTATTTTGGATACGATAATTGTGTGATACTCACCTAGAGGTTGACTAAAATGGTAGTGACCTTCTCATATTTTGTTTTTCATAGATATCCATTAGCATTGATTGAGGCATGTATGCACAGCTATTAGAAGGTCTCCTACCTAGGTCTTTGAGGTGATATAGTAAGTTGGATCCTTTGTTGGCTGACATGTCCATAGAATGGGAAATTACTACATGTTAGTAAGAGTAATCGACTCGTGTGATTCATTTTAGATAATCATCCATCTTGGTTGATTAGTCTTACTTACCTCACTTATATGTCATCTCCTAGTTAGACTCTTGTGTGTTTGTCTTCTTTAGCTATTTCAAGTGATTTGTTTTTCAAGCTTGATTGGGCATATATAATTTGTCTTAAGCCATCAATTTTAGATAAGATTTTAGTTTCCCCTCCTAATCCTAGTTATCCTAATGTATGGTATCAAACCCTCGTTAATTTTTGCCAAATCTTAGGAGAACCCTTTTGTTCATTTTGTTTCGATCACATGACTAGTGTCAATTGTTAATGTATAGCTAGCAGATTCTATTTTGGTTTTTTTTTTTTTTTTGTAATTAAATTTAGTGTTATTCATTCTATAGTTTTTCTGTTATCATATATTTGAATGTGCAAAAGTGATATGTTACATGTTTAAAGAGTAAATATCAAACATGATAATAAGGGTAAAAATGGTAACTATGACCATTAATAGCAAGATTGAAGAAAAGCACTATTGAGACCAATGATACAATAAATTTAAAAGATTAGGAGTGACAGTATTGAAAAATATAAATTGAGGATAAGAACTAATGGTGCAATTGTCTCAAACATTAATCTTAAAATTGATCCACGTGCATGTATAAAGTAGAAAATATGCTTGCCCCATCACGTGCAAGTTGAAAACATTGGTAGTGACGTAATCATGTTTCATAGATAGGACTCCAATGAGTAGAGACATAGGGAGGTTAAGTGGATAAGCACCTTCTACATATATCTTACATTTTCTAGGGAAAAAAAACTAAAGATTATAATATTTACAATAAACCCTTGTCCCTTCATTAATTATCTCCTTGCACGTACAAAATAATTAGATATTAGAACATTTTTAATATAACAATGTGAATTGTTGTACACATAACAAGTAATGAGGAATGAAAAGAAAGCATTTTCAATAGAGTTGTAAATTGAAAAAATTGTAGCCCACATTTATAATTATAATAGAAAAGATATAGATATATTATAAAAAATTAAATGAATGATGTCTAGCACATCGTCCAAATGTGGCACACTTTTCTTGGTATGTAAGAATTTTGAGGTAATATGTAATGCAATTCATACCCCCGGCCCATTGAAGATGCATTTAGGTCATACTGATGTGAATTTCTTTAATTATATCCCGTTATTTATATTTTGTTAAATAAACTTTTGTTGAAGCTTGTTTTATATGCAAGCTCTATTTTATGTAGTGTGATTGCTTACCAACTAAACTATAAGTGAATACAAGACGCATATCAACTACCACGTGGTAGCAACCATTGATTTATGCATGAATCCAATTCAAATGCTACATGCGGTATCTATATAAGAGTCTTTGCTAACGAAAAGGAACTCTGCATGACTCGAATATGGCAACATATGAGGTCTTCTCGCGAGACTGCTGATTAACAATTCGTTATCAACTACAAAACAATTACTAAAATCATTCAATTTCTACCTATTATGTACTTGTATTATCAGACAAATGTTGTACTTCCAATAGGACATGGCCTACACTTGAAGAAATGTGACCCATATCAATAAGTTATGGGTCGTGCATAAAAATTGCTTTACTGAAAAAGAATAAACATAATCTAGCACACCATAAAATATATTTACAATCTAAATTATGTATCCCCTTCTCAACATTTCCATTATTCATCATACTTGCATGATTTCGTTTTATCCCAAAAAAAAGTCAACGTATAAGAATCACTTGCCTTTTTCATAATAGGACGGTAAAAACCGTTCGCTAAAGATCAATGCATTACAAAGCTAAAAGGTTGAGGGTTTAAAAAATAAAAGTTGATGAGCAACTTGTTACAACATTTAGGGTGTGTTTGATTGGAAGATTTTCCATAGAAAATGTCTAATCCATGGAAAATCTTGTCACATTAGTGGAAAATATTTTCCATCTTTTGCTGTTTGATTGCACATGAAAAATAAAAATAATTTTCAAGGTACAATCATTAAAAGCATGGTTAAAAAAAAAGTTAGAAAATATTTTCTTGTCAAAATAGGTGGTTTTTTTTTTCCTACTTATATGGAAAATCTTTTCTTTTCCATGGAATCAATCAAACACATTATAGATTGAGGACCCACTGAAATTCTGTCTGTAATTAATATTTAATATCAACTCCAATTATTATTAGAATACTCAAATTATTATGGCAAGTAATTGTTAATATATTATTCATACAGTGCACATTGCCTGCTGTTGAAAATGAAGCGTAAACCATAGAATAACAATACCAACCTTGGAAACTTGTGCTAAATAGCGCAGATCCACTTGCACAGGCGCATGTTAGCCCCACCCACTAACCCTAATCTACCAAAAACTACACTTCCCTTTCTTCAACTGAGTTGTTGCATAATTGGGTTGGTATTTTCTTGTGAATCAATATCTTCTATGTCAAATGTATGTTTTTAAAGTGTCTCATAAATTAAAAATGTACACATCATTCAATAAATATAATTATTTAATAACTTGTTAAAAATTTAATATTGACTTGTATTTATTAAATAATGTGTACATTTTTAATTGGTAGAACAAGACACAGATTTGGATAGCACATCTTCACTCATTTTCTTGTTTTATGTACATTATTTTTTTCATTAATTTTTGGCATTTCTTTACTGCACCTAATCTCTTTGTTTTCTGTCTGGGCCTGACCCATTTGTTCATTTGTGTGTATCTATTTTCTGTGTTTAATAGGAAGCTTCGATCTGTTGTAGAAATAGAGAGATATAAAGAGATGGAGTTGTGCAAATGCTGCTGCTGTTCAGTATACTCGTCATTGTTCTTTTCTTCTTCTCCTTTGACTAACTGAGTCAAGAAAAAGTGAAAATCCATAATCAGTCTATTTCTGGCCGTGGAAGCTTTACTTGAGAGAAGTGAAAGTCATTGCATTTTTCATTTTGAAAGGGTTACTTTTTACTTTGTTTTTGTTGGGCTGAGAGTTGGAAGAAAGAGATCAAAATCAGTAGAAATGATGATGGCGTTTGGAAGTCCGTGTAGCAGTATTCTTACAAGCACTAGTTACAATGCTTTACTCAAGGAACTTCAGGTCTCTCTCCCTCTGTGTGTGTACTTTATTTCATAATTAAATTTGTCGAATTACTTTTTACTGTAAGCTGTATCTTTTAGAAAAATAAAGTCTTTTCTACTTTTCATAAGTTAATTCAATGCATATATTTGTAGGCAGCCAGTGTTCTCCGGCAACTTGAATTTTTTTTTTTTTTTTCTTTTTTTTTTTTTTTCTTGGCCCTCTTGGTTTTGTATTGAAGAGGGTTCTTTTTTGCTTGAGGAATGAATTTAATTTACTTATCTTGGTTGGACAAGGGCTGGGTTTTAACAAAATTATTATTTCTCTGTTTTGTTAAGTTTTCTTCAACAATTTTACCCCGTTTTTTACTAACAGTTGTCATATGGTTTTGTGGGTGAGAATAAGTTGAGTTGCTCTCCTGGAGTCTCAAAGAAACTGAGATACAGACTGTGTTATGTACCATATATAACGCTTGGTGGTCCCCTATAATATCTTGACTCCACTGTTTGTTGGCCATAGATTAAATTTGGTTTTCTGTATATGTGTTTGAGTAAAATACAGTACTCTATGGTGGTTGAATACGGTGAAGTGAAGTTTTTCACATTTGTTTGATTTAAGGAATTATGATTCACCAATTCTCCTCGTCCTGGTTGGTTAAGATTTTTGTTTCTACAGCTGAGGTCAAGAGTTAAGGATTGGTACCACCGTCCCCCCATTCCCCCCTCAAAAAGAAAAAAAAATAAATTATGATTCTATTTTTAGGTGGTAATGAATTAAAATTGTAGTAATTATATGGAGCTTTAAGGTAGAATAGTGCTGATGTCATGATATTACCTGTTATGGCATTGTATTCTGATAAGCAGAAAATATGGACTGAAATTGGTGAGTCTGAAGCTGATAAAGACCGCATGCTGTCGGAGCTTGAGCGAGACTGCTTAGAAATTTATAGAAGAAAGGTTGATGAGGCTGCCACTGCCAAGGTTCATCTTCATCAATCTGTTGCCGCCAAGGAGGCTGAGCTTGCAATGCTCATGGCTACTCTTGGAGACATCCATGTTAATTCACCGGTAATTGAAAGTCCTCGGGAATTGAAACAAGCATCATGATTTTTTTTTTCTTGTTTTATTCATGCCTCATCTTGCCGTTGTTCTGTGATACTTTTGGATTTACTTTTCTGATGAGCTTAATTTAATTTTTTTTTTTCCCTTTAGCTTCCATATTTAGCTTACCGTGGTGGAGTTAGCAAAAGAATTAGCTAATATGAGATTTGAAATTTTTATTCGAAATTGGATTTAATGACATAAAAGCATGTTTCCACATGTCGAAGAAAAAAAAAGGTTTCCCTGAGTACCTCTTTACTAGTGTCTCCTTTGGAGGCACTATCAAATTCTCACTCTTTGTTCATTGGTTGTGTTTAAAGGTGAAATCTGTATTTGTAATCAACATGGGAGTGACAGTTGCCAAAATAAACAACTTTCTCTAGGTTGTCTTCTTTGATGTCAATAACATGATTACCATAACATTTTACTGTTGGAGTGAAAAATACTCCTCACCTTTTCTTTTACTGGAGAAGGGCGTCTACTGTCTCCTATTCAGTTGAGACTGCTTTTGTTTGTCTGTTGTCATCTCCATCTGGTTGAAATTTTAAGTTCTGCCAAAGAAAACAGTGTGATTCTTCTCTCCTGTAAAGACCGCCATACTTCTTTCTTTTCAAATCATGGAATTCAGCTATTGCCATCCACTCATCTTGTATAGCTTGGTTAAATTTCATAAGCACATATTGATGATCAAGAAATGTTGTCGGGGAAAGTTGGAAGTGCTTATATGGGTGCTGTAGCATTCATTTGGTCCTTGAAATCGACAACATGTTTAGTGGGAAAGCAGCGAAAGTTCTCATGATTGCCTCGTCCTTATACATTGATGTCAAGCTTGCTTTGTAGGAATCCATATTTGCACATGTTCACTAGATAATATAAATCATGAGTAATAGGTTAGTAATGAGTCATTTTCAGTTCAATCAATCCTCTGCTGAAAGATTATTGAGAACCTCTGGCCTGAACATGGTGCCTATTTATATAGAGTATGCAATCATAATTAAGACTCGATTCCAAGGAGGTGGCCAATACAACCGAGTCAAGAGATTTCAGAAGCCTGTTGAAATGGACATGTGACTGTGATTGAACTTAATCCTTTTGTACATATTTGAAGAGGCACCCAAATGACTTTAACTTGAAATTGATAATAATGCCCAGTTCTTTAAAGCGCAATAATAGGAGTAAATTTAATGCAGACACAAAAATTGGATTCCTGTCTTATGGGCCATAGAAATCTGAAAGAAAAACTCTTAGGAGGGTCATTGACATTCACTACTTTCTTTTAAATTTTCTTCCTAGTGCCTATTAATTTCGTCTATATAAAGGACGTGATTCAGTCTTGAAGGTGTAATTATTGCTGTTAAGCAAATTCTGTTGTATTTTGGTGTCTTCTTTCCTCATATTGACTTTAACAGGAAGGGATTATGTGGCATAATCAATGATAAGCGAGTTCCAGTTTTTGATGCATTAGACAGCATTTCTGAATTCTGAACACATGGAAACTCTGAAAATATAATAGCATGTCCATTTATTGTCTTTGGCAATGACCACTGGTTGATAAAAAGAACTCAAATATGGAAATGAAAGAATCTGGAGTGATTAACAAAGAGAATATTGCAGAATCAAAAGTGGCTCTAGTAATGATTTTTTGTCTTTTCCTGAGTAGAAAGCTCTGGCAAATTACAAGGTTGATTTCGTCCATATTATAACGTTTGTCAAGAATTCAAATAGTCCAACTTCTCTTTGGGCTACTCCTGCCACAAAAATATGGATTCACAAGCATTGAATTGTGGGTATTCTTTTAATTTGGCATTGTGCATTTGTGAGTACTGATTGCCCAAACAGTTATACTATACTGATGACATCCATGTTATTATTTATTGTTCTCACCTTATTTAATGACAATATCATCTAAAAGATTGACCCAGCAGAAATTGGGTGAATATTGTTTCATGTCTTCAAGACACTCAGTCACGTATGGAGTGAATTCTTTTATAAAATGGCCCTAGCAAGTGCAATTATTGTAAAAGTTCATAATGAGACTTGATGCTAGGACTTCTGCTTGCTCTATTGTCCTAAATTTATCACAGTAAGTTCTAAAATACACCACTCTCCTTACGATCAATTTGATTTCTGAATTCTTGTCCTGTATATGCACATTTGAAATGTCAAAGCATATCCTTTCAGGTTTATTTTCCAATATGCACATTGAAAAAGTGCTATTCATGCATGACTGAAGAGGAAGGTTTCTGTTGAAGTTCCTTATCTATGGTTTCGTGATACAACAATAAGATGACTAAATCAATATACTTGCTAGTGCATGACTCTGAAGTAGGAATTTATCATATATACAACTAGGATTAATCGTCTATCATTGACATAATGCCATTGATATCTAATGTAACATTGAGCAAAGCCAAACAAGGGATATTAACAAAATTTATATGTTTACATCCATAAGGTTATGTCTTAAATGGTATTTTCACTAATCATGGGTATCTTTTGATTTTTCTTCTCTCTCACTCTCTCACTGTCCACTATCAGCAAAATATACACACACATGCACAAATATAACAATGGGATTGTGTGCAACTGAAGTCATCTTTATAGGTTTGGAGCTTTGTTTCCAACTCTGTGGAAGAAATTTTCTCCAACTTTGGCTAATTTTGGCTTTTTGTTCTTCTAATTATTTGTATACTTAATTGTGGTCTTATAGCTTAACCTGACTGCTACTTGGTGTTAGCCTCTTCCAGTTAAAATGTTTGTGTTGTCATGTTTACATTGCATTTGCAGTTTGAAAATGAAACAGCCGTTTTCTAACGTGTGTTGTACGCATTTGGGTTTTGTCAGTATTGCTTCTCTAAACTTTACCAGAAAAAGGATATAACGGAAGTTGCTGGTGGAAAAAAGCAAACTAGGAGTTCATTGTTTGTTGTAATTTAATATTATGTCAAATTTTTGAGGTTCTTTTGAATTTTTAAGATGTCAGATGACATTACTCATTGACTGAGCTAATTTGTGAACTTAACAGATCCAGTCAGAGAGGAAAGCAAAATCTTTGAAAGATCAGTTGTCCTCTGTCACCGCACTTGTAGAGGGCCTGACACTTAAGAAACAGGAATTGATGAAACAATTTGCAGATATAAAGGTGCAGATTGAGAAGATCACTGGTGAGATTTCAGGACACGGCCATTTTGTCAATGCTATAAGTGCCTTGAATCTGGAGGAACAAGATTTATCACAAAGAAAGCTTACAGAATACCAGTCAAATCTTCATGCTCTTCAAAAGGAGAAGGTATTCATGAAGTGCTCTTTTAGTTGATTTTTACCTATTTGCTGTTTTTCAGCTGAAATCTTGATTATTTTATTTATGGGCCTTAGTTAATAACTTGGTACTCATATATGCATATTACATCGTACTGTTTATCCATTCTAAAAGGTGAGAATTTGCTAAAGTCTAGTTGTCATATATTTAAATAATAAAATGGAACTCCCCTTTAGATTAGTGTATTTTAAACTTGCAGATATCTTCTACAGCGTTTCCAAATGCAGTACTAGGAAGTGGGAAATCTCATAGTGAAGCAATGTATATTGTGTTTTCTGCAATTATACCAAATTCGCCCTTGACTCTCACAGATCTGAATTTAGTGTCTTCCTTTCTTGTTTTGTTTGTCCCATATAATTCCCAGCACCCACTTTTCTAACATGAACATTTTCATTCCATTCCATCATTAGTTGAAATAAATCTATTAACAGTTCTTTTTAGGACAATGATTTGCTAGAAGAAAAAATGTTATCAACGATTCAAGTCCAAGAGATTATCCCCAACAGAAATCATATCACCAAAAAGAGGCCAATACCACTATCAAAACCACCGGCATCACAACATACCAATACTCTAAATCCACTGTTGCAGGCACAATATGGCTAGCTAAACATCAAACCCCAACAACAACTTCCTGTTGCTGCTTTGGAAACGTTACTGCTGGAACTATACCGAGATCAGAGCACTGCCCGCTATCAAAGAATGTCACTAGAACCATAACTAGTGCAACTCATCATTCTCATTTTAGGAAACCCCCATGACACCAGATACAACCATCAAAGAAGCACCTCCAAATATCAATGTCAAACAGAGCAACCCTACTCTGGGTCTTCACAAAGTTTGACATCCTTCTCATTCCCTTTATCTAGGGTAAATTATTGTCTTCTTAAACTCACTCTAGTCTCAAACCTGATGACAGAATTGTGGAGTCTTCTTTCCAACGACGAGAATCTCTTCGGTGAGAGAAATAAACTTCAAGTGCGCCACAAATACCTCTTCAGTTTTCCAAAAATAGTATTTGGTATTTAGACGTCGCCATTTTGTCAACTATGAAAAAATTCTGACATTGTTGGTCTTTTCTTTTGTCACATTATTTACCCAATTGAAAATGCTCCATGAGCAGACCAACCTCCTATTCCCATTGAACAATAACATTTCAGAGAAATGTAAAAAACCCCAGCTTGACTGTTGTATATTTTTCATAATGTCCAGATTTGGGGTGTTGTGTATTGTAAGTCAACCCTACCAACTAGTTCCAATGGACAGCATTTGGAAGAAGCCCTAAACCTGGGAATTATTACCTATTTCCTTATTAGGCTCGGTACCTGTGAAGTCTACTCCTACTGAGGTAGTGTGTCCGTGTTAGACATTGACACTCCTCGAACACTCCACGACACATGTCTGACACGCCACATGGCATGATCCACTTTTTATATATTTTTAAATATTCGACGCTTAAGGAAAACTTCCTGGACACACCTTGGTCACAGTTCCGGCACCCCATGGTGTGTCCTATATTGTTCATGGTTTTTAGAGTTCTAATACACGAGGAACATCTTGACACATCAAGAACAAACAAAGCTCCATTTTGCAATTTTAGAATATAAAATTATCAAAATAAAGTAGAATTTAAACTTTAACCAAAAATTTATCTTAATACAACATATTGACACTCCTGCGATTCAAAAGATTTTACATGCCAAAGTTAGAGCTAAAAGAAGTGTTGATTTTTTATTTTTATTTTAAAAAAATAAAATATGTACAAAAATAGAGATATAAGATGTAAAGTATAATTTTTAAGAATTTATATCGATGTGCCCATGTCCTACTTTTTGAAAAATCACGTGTCAGCGAGTCCATGTTTTAGCTCAGTACTAAGAATAGCTGGGACAACAAACACCCATCTTGTTCATATTTGGAGCCTGTTGAAGTGACTAAATCCTAGAAATTAGGAGGGCTAGTTAGTAACTAATATCAGAAGAAAATATCTGCTATGACATGATAGAAACTTTTTTCACTTAAAGCTTCGATATATAGGCATTTATAACATGCATGACTGATAAATTTAAGTTATTAATATGAAGGACGTGTCATTTTTATCGTCTGCAGTCTGAACGCCTCCAGAAAGTCTTGGATTATGTCAATGAAGTGCACTCCATATGTGCTGTACTGGGTTTGGACTTTGCTAAAACTGTGAATGATGTGCATCCTAGCTTGAATTTAACTAGCATGGAACAGTCCAGAAATATCAGCGACAGCACATTAGAGGGTCTAAATCAGGCCATCATGAGGTTAAAATCAGAGAAGAAAATTCGATATCAGAAGGTATTCTGCCTCTCTAATAATCTTGTGTTGGCTCTTCTTTGATTTTTCATACTAAACTATAATTGCTGCAGCTGAAAGATGTTGCTGGGTCACTCTTTGACCTCTGGAATTTAATGGATGCAACAAAAGAAGAGAAGATTAAGTTCTTGAGGATTACTTCGATTCTTGATTCGCCAGAATCAGCAATTACGGAACCAGGTTCTCTTTCAATGGAGATGGTTGAACAGGTTTGGAAGCATCATCATCACACCATGCCAACTCTCCTTCATCTAGTAGAACCAAGGTCGTGTAATATAATTTTTCTTCTTACAGGCATCAGCAGAGGTTGAGAGGCTAACTAAACTTAAAGCAAGCAGGATGAAAGAACTTGTCACGAAGAAGAGGTCAGAGTTAGAGTATATATGCCTTAAAAACCATATTCAACCTGATTCAAGCACGGCTGCTGATAAAACTAATGCTTTAATAGACTCTGGTAGGAAATCTCGTCCTCAAGTGATACTCCCCCTTACCCACCGGGTCAACGTACCTGGTTTCCTTTCCATTACAATGCAAAAAGTGACAAGATTGGAATGTATCTTTTGCAGGTCTTGTGAGTCCTAGTGAACTCTTGGAAAAGATTGAAGCACAAATAGAAAAAGCAAAAAATGAAGCTTGGAGCCGTAAAGAAATAACGGATAGGATATACCGATGGCTTTGTGCCTGTGATGAGGAAAATTGGCTTGAAAATTATAATCAAGTAAGCTCCAACGGAATAGGATCATAAAAATGTACATTTAGGATTTAAAGCTTCCCAGTATATTTTTTTCCTTACATTTAGTCTATCTTGTGGATGTATGTATACGTATTTACTGTTCAAAATACATTGTTGTTCGACATAGAGTCGTTGTTCTAGGAATGTTCTAATAGCTTGTATTGATTTTCAGGATGAGAACCGTTACAGTGCTGGAAGAGGCACACACATAAACCTAAAGCGTGCAGAACGAGCTCGAATTACCATAAATAAGATTCCATGTAAGTTTTAGAGCTTTCTGTTGTCTTCTCTTGGCTGAGCTGGTAGTACTTTTGGATCTAATAGGATGTGATTTCAGTAATGGTTGATAATCTGATTAGCAAGACGCTAGCATGGGAGGATGAGCAAAAGAAACTGTTTCTTTATGATGGCGTAAGGTTTTCAGAATTTTGGTCGAGCAGTTTGAAATTTATAAAATATTTGCTATATGGCTCAAGTTAACTTGTTTTGATTGTCTTTTGTCTACAGGTGCGTTTGGTTTCAATTTTGGAGGAGTACAAGCTAACCAGACAACAAAAAGAAGAGGAAAAGAAGCGAGCTAGAGTAATTTTATTTCATGGATAAAATTAAGTAATTTGTGCAACTGTGGTTTATATTCACCAAAATTATTAAGAAAATGAAGTTTTCTCTGTTTCGGGGAGTCAGAGGGAGCCTTTGTTCTGTTTGGAAAAATACGATTTTCTTACATACATGTGTGCACGAGCATGTTTAATAAAATCACCTTATGGTTTGGACATAATATGTGAATCATGCCAATGGTCTGGAGTCAACATGAATGAAATTATTCAGGGTGTGTTTGATTTTGACTAAAATCAGATTTTTTGTAGAAGTTGATAAAAGTCAATGAAATGTGTGGTTGAAAAGTTGTAAAAAGTTTGGGTCCAATGAAATGTGTAATAAATGTGTGTAGTTAAAATTAATTGTTGACTTTGATTTCAGCTTTTTAGCAAAATTTTAGTTGAAACCAAACAAACCCTTAATTATAAAAGCATGACCTTAAGGCCCTTAACCATGTTCAATATGCTCTAATACTGTCACGTTGTTGTTAGATGGCACTGAAGTTTTGCTCTGATGTTATATATTTACTTTTCTCAGGATCAAAAGAAACTCCAAGATATGCTACTTGCTGAGAAAGAAGCCATGTATGGTTCTAAACCAAGTCCGAGGAGAAGCAATAGCTTCAGAAGGACAAAAGAATACCATGTCAATGGAAATGGATCAGTGACTCCCTCACCCCATCGAAACTCTGTGGGCAGTGCAACTCCAGAGCTCTCAACACCCCGCTCCTATTCTGGGCGCCAAAATACATACTTTAAGGAAATGAGAAGGCTTTCTACCGCGCCCCTCAACTTTGTGGCCATAACAAAAGAAGATACCATGTCATTTTCATCTATTTGTGGTTCTGAGCCTGAGTCACCACCTCAGGGCCAATAGTAAACATTGGATTGGTATGTCTTGCCTTCTTCTAATCTATGCTACTGTCTTCAACTTTTTTATATTTCTCCCTGATGCAAATCAATCATACAAATTGGGTTACTTTTTTTTGTGGAATCCCATTCTATTTTATGTCAGGTCATTCTAAAATTATTTTGTTTTAACTATTTACAGAATAAGGATTTCGTCAACTTATATTTGGTAGATTGGCTACAAAATTATATTTTAAACTCATCTCGATAGTTTTACACATGCACCGATGTTGGTTAATTTTTAACAAATTTAAAAATGATGTATTCTGCATTCCATCTCTTCCTTGGTGAATTTTCAGAGCATGTGGTATGGGTGCAGAAATGAATAAGAGTACTTAGTGGATATAGATAGAGAAATTTAAGATCACTTTTTGCATATGGAATCAACCTCTTTAAATGAGAGTATACTACATTTTACTTGTTTTATGAAGCACCATTTATGCTTAAATTAAAGGTAGATTGTGAAAAATGTTTTAACTGGTGTATGTTTTCCTTTGTTACTTTGCCTTCCTTTATATACTAGAAATATGAAAACTATAAAATACACAGATTTCTGCTCCCAAGCATGTAAATATCTGAACTTTACAGGTTATTTTTTATTATAGCTTCTTTCATCCCTAGAATTTTGGGTAATGAATATTAAGAGATATGTTATAGAAAAATTTAAAATGGTCTAATGATTCATATATTAGAGTTACTGGCTCTATAACTGCCAATTATATATGCTAATCCAAATATTACATGTACCAAGTATCTTGCTTCAAAACTATAAAGACTGTGTTAGTCAGGACTTGTATGTGAAAACAGAATTCTATAAAATACACGTATGGTGTACTCCGATTGACCATGGAACTCGATACATTAACTTAAGTCCCTCCCCCAACCAACTGTCAAAAGTCTGCCACTGATTGATTGCATTTCTTGAGAAACTTGTGACTTTGATTAATTTTTTGTTGTTTTATTTATTATTGCTTGAAATAACTGTGCAGGGAAACATGTGAAAAGAGCAGTGAAAAGCTTGTGAATATGGGAATGTGAAGTAGAATATGATTAAGATGTGTTGGGTGTAGTAGGACAGTAGTAAGTTGCATTTAAACAGCCTGTTGAATTGTAAGTGTAAGGTGTTGCCAAGCTCTAGTGCTAGTAGTTTGTTGTTTATAAGAATAGGCAAATACTATGTTGGAATTAGGATTTGCTGACCATTGGTACTGAGGTTTAAGCTTTCTTATTTACATTTGAATGTGTACACGGTTAATTTGATGGTGTAGGGACCTGTCTTTGATTTGTTTGTCTGAAAAAGAATTTGTATGATAACGTTTTGATGTTAATAATGATCATCTTCCTGTGCTTATGTTTCATTACATTGGATAATATGGAGTGAAGAGTATATGCAGGCGGGCAAAAATGTTTTCATATTTTTCATACCTGAATGGATGTTTATTATCTCCCCTCAAGAAAATCACAGTTACTGTGGTATAATCACAGATCTCGAGACTCGTTGAATAAACATTATGATAGAATCCAAAAACAAATCCTTAATATGCTTCTACAGAATCATGTGCAAAGGAAAAAAATAGGTCCGTAGAATCTAGCATGGACTGGCCATTTCGGTTGCCATTATGCATGCAACAAAGGCTTAAATTACAGTGTTCTGCTTCACATTTTGGAATACAAAAATGAAAACCTCAGAAGGGATGTTAAAAGTGACTTAAAAGAACAAAAACAACACTTGAGCGTCCTAGGAAATCTGCACAACGCAAAATAAATGAATGGTGCGTTGGCAAAAATATTCATATTCTCGGTACTCTACTTAATAGCTAAAATTGTTTGAGACTACAACTGGGAATGAGTTCCATTTGACATTAGAGTCATATAATAAGACAACAAAAAGTAGCAGGGAACAAAGGGATCTCAAACAGAACAGATCCTCTCCCTAGGCCCCGCTAAAAGTGTGAAAAGTGTACGCCTCAACATTCGCCGCTCTTTACATTTGCTTCAAACTCATTGCAATTTTCAGCCGAGTGTTTTTCTTAAAAGAATACAGCTTAAAACCGCCTCTATGCCTCTTTGTATTTAAACTGCTGCAGTGGGTTTGACACAATCAACGTTTTGATGATCTTCCGTTGTTACTCTCAACCGACTTGTCCCGTCTACGTTGCCATTGCACTCTTCACTTTGGTCCTTCCAATCTACTTCTGGGGAAGTGCCGTTGTTACCATTTAATTTCTGAGAATCGTTGTCCTTTTCTAACAGCGATGGTGCGTCAGCAGTAATGTTTTCAGTTACTGGAGTTGATATAGGTTGATTTACTGTATTACCAGAGCCTGGTGGAGGAAGGAAAACTCCAGTGCCAGGGAGTGGTAGGCGAGGTGGAGGATGCCTTGAAGGTGGTATAGACCATCCAGTAGAGGCAGGCGGGACAGCAACTGGTGCAGGAAACGGCATGGCTGGTGCAACTGGAGCAGGAACAAATATCGGTTGAATGCCGTTTGGCGATGGAACCTGTGGACGAGCAGTTGGAGCTGGCAACACACCAGTAGTTGGAACTGGGCCGTAGTGTTTGGGGGCCGCTGGATGGCGAATATGATTTGGTGACCGACTAAGAGGTGGGGCCCAATGGGAAGGAGGTGCTGGTACAGATGAAGGAAAACGTTGAACATCACTAGGTGCGGTTTTCTTTGGTTGCAATTTTGTCATTGTAACAAGCACACGCTGCTTTCTGATGGAAGGCATCGCATGTCTGGTAAAATCTGCAGATCTTCCTTGCATTACAAGCATGGATCTGTGCATTATAACGGCAATTGAATTATGGTAATTGACACGACACGAGAACTCATGGCAGGAAATCTCAAAATTTTTCAAGATAAAAATGCAGACAAGCACAGCGAAGTTGAAAGGAACAGTTTCAATGGCAAGTAAACCAATCAAGGTTTAAGAGAAGAGGGGGGGGCGGAAATAATTGAAAGCTGGTCAAACAAATATGAGGTGTTGGCAGGAATAGACATTTACTGTAGTTTTTCAAACAATTTTCTTAAACTTCATGAAGCAAAGTTGTCAAGGGCATATCAAACTCTTGCATACGAAGCCATTCCTACATCTACTGTGCATTTGATCCTTAAGTATATTACACGACAAGTAATCAATTGCAGAAGAAAGAGCACATACCCTGGTGAAACAGAGAGTTTGAGAGAACCTCGATAATCCCCGGGATGGTCTGCTGTAATTACCTTACCAAAAGTCATATCACATTCTGTCAAGAACAGTACACAAACAGGCCTACTAAACAACTGTGGCCAAATATGAGGCTGTGAGAAATCACCCTACAAATAGAAGCAAACAGATTAGATCTACTTAGCTGTGCTCTCACAAATCATTAAACGTTGAAAGTAATGCCACACGGAGCAACCTCATTGAAGATATCAATAATGCATGAGTCTGGTTTCACACTAACAACTTGCATGGTAAGTAAGCGTTCAATAACATCTTCAAGCAAGGCAGGAATGGGCTCTGTTCTCCGATCTGCAAAATTTTCAATAAAATTCAGTAAACATGTCCACTAGAAAATTGAGAAAAAAAATGCTTGATAATTTGTAAGACTGCTCATAATGATGCCTTTGGAGATCCCAGAAGCAGATTCATCTTCAGGAGGTGCATCTGCAATGGGGACACCCAGTTGAATCATCTCTCTTCCATGTCCCCTCGTGGGTCTCTTTGAAATGAGAAAACTGTGACCTGGTTATTGTGAAACCAGCAAACAGACATTAGAATGTGAATACAGGGTGTCAAACTCCAGAACAAGAGTGTTTATTCACATGCTAAAATAGGCAGCATCAACTGACAGATAAAAGCATTGTATATTCAGCAAAGCACTCTCATTTGCTATAATATGCGAGGGTTTCATACTGCTTTCAGGAAAACACATGAAAATATTCTTATAATTCACCGTGAAGGCCTGACAGAGGTATCTTCCCTCCCCGCCCCACAGTTCTATCTTCCAATTAAGACAAAATTCATCTGTAAATTATATCATAAAATAAATGCCCTTTTCACTTCGATAGATACAGGAGCAATCTTTTAAGCCGAAACACAACGACATTCAGTCTAACACCAATTCTCATTATGATCACTGTTGCATAGGTCCAAAATGGAAAAACACAAATTTACTACAGAGACAATTATAACGGCGCCGGCACAGTGAAATTAGCAAAGGGGTTTCTTCCCTTTCCTCTTGCAAAACAACTCTACTCTAAATATTCGGACAAGAGATCATATATGTGACAATTTAAAAACTTCTGGTCCATTCACTTGTTCCACAAATTATAGAAGTAACAACCTATGAAGATTTATTACATTGGACATGTATAGGAAGCATTGTGATCAGTAAAACTATCAGTATATTAAATAAATGTAACGCGACACAAACTAGCTATCTTGACAGCAAGATTTGTTTAATCAAATTAGATGGAAACTTAACGAAACAGGAAGTAATTTCACATCACAAACTTTATCCCAGAAAAACCATATCAACAATCATTCATCAGTTCCCAAAGGGAAGTAAATTTTTGATAGTCTGATGAGAGAAATATTTACTAACTTCAAGGAGCAAAAAAATATCACCTTAAATATTTGAAAAACAAAGGAAAAAGAAAATTGAGTTTCCTCAAAATTGAAATGATTTTTAAGGCTTTCAAAATCCTATCATAGAACAGTTAGAGAACAAGTAACATCCACAAGCAAGGAAGAAGCAGCTATAAAAGGCAGTAGCATCTGATCCCAATGATCTAGACTGCATTATAATGTATAGCACTTCTAAGACAACTCAGAGCTTCTTAAGATCTTCCTGCATTGAGATCCTTATTGGATTCTAGAACCAATTCACATGCGAAGGACATGGGCACTCCTTCTAAGGTGGAGTGTCGTATCGGACACTCTGGGACACGTGTCCAACACACAAAATGTAGTATCCTATTTTTTATTTATTTTTAAAAATTTCAACACATTAGGGACACTTCCTCAACGCGACACGCCACGTGGCATCTGGCGTGTCCTATACTTTTTAATTTTTGATATGAAAGGACATGTCCTCAACACATCAAGGGCATGACAAGCTCCACTTTATAAACTTTGGAATATGAAATTAGGAAAATTAAACATTATTAAAATTTAAACTCTTGTATAAAAAAATTTAAAATAATGTGAAAATTCTTGAAACTTCATGTCGAATTTATTTTATATCTAACATATGCATTTTTTCATTTATTGGCATTAGTAAATATACCGTAGGACCCAATGTTTTCTAGATACAACAAATGGTCACTCCTCCAATCCAAAAGTTTTCATTGGCAAAATTCAAAATCCAAGCTAATAAAAGAATTAATTTTATTTGAAAAATTAAAAAGTACAAAAATAAAGATATAGCATACAAATGTATAATTTTAAAGAACTCTAATTGACTTGTGTGCGCAAATTCCACCATATTTTTAAATATAAGCATTCTAATGATCCTTATTTAAGAAATCTCTTTCTGGGACACCCACAAGACCAAAAACAACTTAGTTTTACAGTTCATGTATCATGGAAACAGTTAAGAGATTCCTGCGAAGCCTTGTCCTGTACCTTCTTTCCTATAGGCTAGTAGGCATAACTCATTTCCAAGCATCTCTAGAAACCTTCACTATTCTGATCACAAAATAAACTCTAAAAATCAGCCTCCAAAATCTCTAAGACTAGAAACATTGATAATTCATCATTTTTCGAGCCTTATTTTGTGGATATTGCTATCTGTGACCACACTCTCAGCCACAAATATGGGCCTTCTGTGACTCAAAAACTCGAGTATCATTCGAGTGGGCCTTTATGCCTTGGAAAGTCAAAGTAGAATTCCAAGTCTTCAATGATTTTACTACTCCCCAAGGATATCTGCATTGGTGCTCCTTCATATTTCTTTGCATTTCAATTGGTACAATTTTAACACACTATTATTAAAATCAAAAGTTCTTTCTCACACAATTAACATGCCAACAAGGTGACTTTACATTTATTTTTGGAACTTTGAATTAACATTGTTTGAACTTATTCTACAGCATATCTACTTCAATTTGAACTAAGACCCATATCGTTTTTCCATGAAGACAAGTGTGTTAGGTTGTGTCTCAATAGCACGTTCTTTTATTTATTGCGAATTATTATTTAACAGATTTTGTTGTTTTATACATAAATAAGTGTCATTTATGATATTCTTTTTGAATTTTGTAGCACATCTTACTATTCAATTGAATTCAATTTGATTCCGGACTTTACTAAGGGAAGATTTATATACTCAATATGAATCCTGATTCCAATCTAATGAAGAAAAAGTCATTGGACATCAGAGTGACTAGAGAAAGCCCGGGCATACGAAAGGTGCAACCTAAACGTCATATTAAGCAAACTCCAATGTTATTTCTCCCTTCTCATGTTCATTATCTTTTTCCAGATATGCAGCAAGAGGCGAAGGAATAAAAGATATAAAATAACTAAATACAAAACACTTTAAAATTACATGTGCTTTAATATTTCAGGCTATTACAGAAACCTTTTAGAGTCGATTCAAATGCTTTGAGAAAAATTGTGACAAAAATGAGAAGTTATGTCGCACGATCTTACATCGTAAAGCTATAGTTAATCTCAACTATGGAAGAGAGTGATTTAGTCCCTTCCTATGACATCCAAAAAACATATGCTTCCACACGGAAACTTAATTTTACTAAAATACCCAAAAGAAAGGCAATTTAACACCAGAAAATATACAAATCTACTGTGCAGACTGTGGAGCAAAGCCCAGAAGTTCAATGTTTCGTATTGTAATTGTCTACAGGAAGAGAGTAACCCGAAAAAGGATATTAGCAAGACAATTGACAGCCATGTTCTTCCTTGGAGGAGTGCACAAAGCAAGTCCTTGAAGCATCTCACCAGATTGGCCTATGACAGATCCTAATGATCTCAGTTTTGTAATACTCCTCCCCCTTTCTCAAGGAACAACAGGGAAAGTCAAGCAAGTCAAACAAAAAGCGAATTCCCCAACCCACCCAAAAGAAGTCCAATAAGGTTGCACAGCGACTCTATCAGTAAACATGACTTTGGCAACCGAGAATATTTAAGTTAGAATATACTTACGACTCGGAAGGAAAGTAAGGGGAAATATAACATGCATTAACAAAATTCACCCCAGAAAAGGAAGTAATTTCACAGAAGCCAACGTTATTCTGTTATGGCCGAAGCCCTACCCTAGGGCTATAGCTACATAGTTATAAAACCAATGATAGAACTCAAAGTAGTTATAGCTACTGACTATTCTAAAGACCGGGCGACCACCTCTTTTTGATCTTAGGCAACTGCTAAGACTCAGATAAATATATTTCATGTTCTGCAGGATAGCAGTCGACAACATACTGCATCACTAGCAGAAGATGAATAAGCATTAATTATTTTTTTCAACTAGGTTTTATAACTGTTTAAGGTTGGCATCCAAATAAGCACATGGTTGGCCATTACAAGCTGCTATGTGAGCATCTTATTTCCTGTTTCTTTTTCCACCTTTCAACAAGCAAACAAAGACTCGCATGTACATTTCTACAAACAGATTTAAATGGGAACTAGTTTTAGATAAAGGTAAGTGTCATCCATATAAAATGGTAGGCACCAGAAAACTTGCCTTGCAACTGTCCTCTTCTCCCCGCAGCTCTCAAATCATTCACCAAATTAACTAGTTTTGAAACTTCTAAATCATCAAATAGTTCTTCATACAGTTTCAACCCATCAACCACATTAACCTGCAGCAGGAGACTGGTGTAGCTTAGCAGTCCATGAATTGAGGCAAGTCCTGGGACTAATATATGGATTCAGTGAAGGTTTGAAGACAAAATGATGTTAATAAGAAAACTTTACCAATTTCCCGTCATATAACTCAGTACTAACAAAAGTTTTTGGAGTAGTGTTAAGGTTCTGTTTCTCATTCAGTATTTGTATGGATCGAGATTCCTTCCTTACAATGCAAGACCCTAAAAAAGGAAGAAATAACAGAATTAGAAACTTTCCATAGTCCAAGCAGCTGTTTTACAAGCCACAAAATAGATTTGGATAAAACTCTGCATATGTAGAACACGAGTTTCATAGGTTAAGCATGTTTAAGTGACAGTTGTACTATTTTCACAAATAAGAGAAACTCAAACCACAATAATAGGATTCTGGAAAAATATATACGGCTTCATACATTCTAGAAGAATAATTGAGACACCAAGAACCTTAACTCAAGCTTAAGTCTGCAAAACCATAATAAATAAAGAGAAAAGCAACAACAAAAGGATAAATCATGTATGTTAGAGTTTGAATCACAACCTTCATCTGCACCCTCTGTCTCACATTCCGAATCAGCAATAGATCCTTGCATGCTTCCTGAAGTCTTTACCAAGCTATCTACTTCACATTTTGCAATCAGTTGTGTCAGATTGCTAATTAGGAACAAGCAATACTATCAATGGATGCTATCTCATATAAGGCACAAGGTGAATCCATCAATAGTTATTCATTGTTTGGAATCAGGATTAAAGGACCTAGACTAAAAAGATCAGACATATATTCAGTGAGAAAGAAAAAATGAAATCTGAAAGACGTATTTATGCCTTTACAATTTCTATTGGTTTCACTTGAATAATGACAACAAATAGTAATGCAAGAGCAAATCCCAAAGCTTAGGCTTTCTATAAATCTGAGGCTATGATATTCAGAAGTAAAATAGTGAAACAGTCTTATGGTATTAGTTCCTGTATATAAATGGCAAGTGGAAGCCAAGTGCTTTGGCTAAGTGGTAACATGGATCCACTTGTAGAAAATTTTAGGCATCTTTTACCCATTTAATTCTCAAAACCATTGTTTTCTGAGAAAACTAGGGTCAACTTGGGATATCCATGCACTAACAGGAAACAAGTCAAACAACCAATAAATGTGGCATCTTAGTGAAAGCCAAAGCTTTTATGCAAGCATTTCCAAGTGGAAAAATACATATAAAATGCAAATATCCGTGGCATTTATAGACAACATATTGCAATAATACAAGAGAAGAAACGAAGGATTTTGCATCTATTTACAGAGTCCCAACTTATACACCAAGGAACTTAAGTACTGCTTATTAAACATCCAATATTGTCATATTTATTTTCATTCTTAAAGGGATGGTGAATATTGATCAAAAAATTCAGAAGAAATTTACATATTATAATCACAATTGAGTATGAGAAGGAAGCTCAATAAACCTTCTCACTACAACCTAAATTAAAAAAAATTAAATTAAAAAAAAAGAGCATATGTTCATGGCTATCTTAACACAACCAAAGCCATAAATCCAAGGTCTTCAAAGATAAGTACTTAGGTTAAATGAGAAATTCTTTAGGAATACCACCACCTAATCATCTTTCCTTTACTTTATCCTCAATCGTACCATCACCATTTGTTGACACATATTCTCATTTCGTATTTTATCCATTGCAGTATAGTCATACATCCATCTTAATTTCTTCATTTCTGCTACGCTCATCTTATAAATAGTTTGTCTTTAAATGGCCAAACACTTGGCGCATGTTTGATATTGCTAAAATTATTTTTTTAAGTGCTTATAAGTTGTAGATCATATGGATGTGTAAATAATAAATAAATAGTAAGTTGTGGATCTTACAAAATATGTGGATAAAAAATATATTTGACCAACTTAAATTATAATTTAAACTTAGCCAAACAAGTAGTTAGTACCATAAAGTATAGCGAACCATAACCATTTTCTCTTGCCTATTAAATTCATAGATAGAGGTATCCTCTGGTCACACAAAATCCTTGCAAGACTTCCTTCATCTAACCTACTTGATCTAATCATGTGGATTAGATGATCTGCAAATCGACTACATTTCTAAATCAATCACATTTTTGGGACAATATAATCCTCTATGGTGATTTCACTATCATCCTTATTCTTATTATGACTAAAATGACATTCCACGTATTCTATCTTAGCGCATATTTGGTAGTGCTCAAATTATTATTTAAGTGCTAACAAATTGTGGATCCTATTGAATGTGTAGATAAAAAATGAGTGTAAAATTGTGGGTTCTATGAAATGTATGGATAAAAAGTATATTTGATCATTCTGACCAATTTAAATTATAAGTTAAGCTTTGACAAACATGGGCTTAGTTGAGTTAGTTCTACTTAATTTAAAATCATTAGATTCTGAAAGTCTCCTCCCAAATTCGAACTTGTGATTTTGTCATCCTAATCTCATCAACTAAATTATGTATTAAGGGACCTTATCTTGGATAAGTCTTCAGGGTTATTCATAATTAAGGGGAAAAGATAAGGACTTGATCCTAGGCACCCTATAATGAACTATTTTTTAATTAAATCAATAAAACTGTATTGCCTACTCTCTTCAAAATGCAAAAATTATTGCATCTTGCTACGTGAAATTATATAGCAATTCGCCTCATTGTTAAAAGATGGCAATAATAGAAACTCTTATGCAACCATAAATGTGAATGATGCATAAATAAAATACCAATTAATAGTAAATTGATCTCATTGCTAGGAAGTGCCCACAAGTCCAAATTCACCTCGAGCCATAATGTTGATTAGATCACACATAAGAAAAACCCAATGAATTATCACCAACTAATCCAAGAGGATAAGTATCTCACTATCATAAACAAATTAAATTCAAATTGCACCTCAATGTCCACTAAATCACAAACCCCTAGATCCCTAGAGGACAATAATTACCAAAGATTCATCCAAAGAAAACATCTATCCTTTCATGACATTCATAGACATGTACAATGCATGCATAAACATACACACAAACATATATATATATATATAGAAGCATGTACATACACCTAAACATATCATACTTCACTGCTGATCTTCTTACCTTTCTTCTCCTCTCCCCCATTCTTCTCCTCTGCTTTCCCTCTCTCTGCTCCTCCATCCAAATTGTTATTCTCCCTCACATTTTCATTTGTATCGGCATTGGGTTTCACATAAACGTTCAAATTCTTAGTATTCATCTCCACACTCAAGTTCTGCCCCTCCCACCTCCTCTATGGCCCCTACCTCCCCTCCTTCCCATCTTTACACCCCCATCAAACCCTGCAGCCGCAGCCCTCTGCTGCCGCCTCCATCCAACCTGCTGCAGCGCATAAATCACCTCGGCCACTGGGAAGTACTGCTGCATATGCAGAACAGGGTTCCAATTGCACCTCCTCTGCTGTATGCACCCTATCACACCATCATACTCCCCTGCTCCCCAACCACCCGCAAGTGGTGGCACAACGAGTCGATTATCGCGTTGGCAGCTGCAAATTCCCCCCTCAACCACATCAAAAACCCATCCCTCTCATCCAATTGCTGATGCTGTTGGTAGTGGTACCACTGCCCCCTCACCGCCACCGCCTCTCCCGGCCCGGGCATTTTCTCCGGTGCCGTCACATTCCCAGATTGCATTGCCATACAAGATGGATATTTATATATAATATTATTATATAAAACAATATTTAAGTAAATAATGTCTCTGTATATATATGTATATAATGATTTTAGCTCATTGCCTGTTGTTAATCGGATCTAGGAGGATCTACGGAGAATGAGGCTGAATCCGGCGGTAATTACAGAAGGAAGAACTGTGGCAGAAGAGTAAATAAGCTGGATTTCGTGGGCAAATGAATGTAGACTCTTTGGCAATTCGTGTACAGTACCGTTTCAGATCTGAGTGTGACGTGATAAAGTGGAATTCGGAGTGTGTGTGTGTGTGTGAAAGATCTGTGGAGAAATTGAGAAAAATGGCTTGTGAAGCACGCGTAAAATTGGTGTAAATATGATGGTCCTAAACGGTGGTTTAATGGCTGTACGTGAGAGTTCTCTCTCTCTCTACAATTTCTGGGTTTTTGAATTTAATTATTATAACTACTTTTTGCTTTATTCTTGTTCTTAGGCGGAAATTTGTTAAAAATGCCCCAAAAGAAGAGCTTAAATATATTCTTAAATGTTTTTCAAATGAGGTTTATAATTTTCTTTGACCTTAAAAATACCCTTGTAATATTGCAAAACGAATTTTTAGTCCATCTTTTACACTTCATAATAAAAATGATCCTCTTTTCGCTTTTTTATTTTTTTTTATTATATTATTTATCCTTAAACTCCATTTTGTCGCATAGTAAAACTCGAGCAACACTCTTTATTTTTCATAGTAGTTGATGAAAATTTGATATTATGGAATTTTTGGTGAGATAAAACAATGAAGAATTGGTAAGCAAGAACAAAAATGATGGATGCTTAGAAGATTCTAGATGTCAAGAGATGGATAATCTATAAAAATTTTCAAAATGAGAAAAATAAAAGAAGTTTAAAAAACATGCCTGATTTAATTTTGTTTTTTACTAATAACAAATATCAAAGAGAGTTTCAAATTGCCACATAGTTTTTCTTTCAAAAAAAAAAAAAATCAATTACACTAGGTGGTCCATCTTATTAATAACAAAAAAGGTTAAGCAATGCTAAAACAGGGTCACTATTACTCGATATAGAGTGAGTAGATAAGTGGGACACATATGTTGTAACATACAAATATAACACAATGAATATAATTAGTACAAAGCACACATGTGGTAAAAGTTTTTTTTTTCGTTCATGAAAAATATTTTCTCTATTGTTTTATTTAAATATTTGTGGAATACTTAATTTTCAAGACTTTTTGAAGATCCTATCATTACAAACATGTATGTATATGTAGACAATAGATTTGTACAATTAAGAAAAATAGTTAAAGAGTCTTAGTGGAGCACCGGTGTGGTGCTCGCCGTGAACCTCTATAAGTTAAAGTGATACAAAGTACTTAAAGAATGTTAAAGAGAAGGTGAATTCAAAGGTTGTGATTGAGTGTACCTTAAATTTTGAACAAAAGTGATATATATAGGAGTATGGTTGTAACCATCTATACGAGGTATCATTCGCGATCTCTAGTTAGTTGGAAATAAGATTTGATTGGATATATTCGATTTGAAAAATCTGACTATTCGTACACAATTGCACTTATATTTTAGACTTAGTCAAGTCTCTTAGATCAAGGTTTGACAATTTAATGATAGAGTTTTGGAGATTTCAAGTTGATCGATTAGTTCTAAATTATGATATAATTCTTGTAATATTCTACGAGTTCGGTCAAAAGTGGCATCACATTAATTAAGGCTACTTACGAGCCTCTTTGTGTATTTTGGGCCTCTTGGGCCACTAGAGTATGCATGTGTCAGAAATATATTATGTCTTAAAAGCTCAACCAAATATGTTCCATAGTATTAAATTTGAGGATATGATGACATTTTATAACTCATATTAGGCTATTCAAATTCTGAGTGTTTAACAATGAAATTTCACCAAATCAATATTAAGAGAGAGAGCAAGATTGGCTAATATCAGTCCAAACTATGATGTCGGTTCAAAATATTCAATTTACAACATTTGCTATTATCAATACTATCGATTCAAATTATAATATCGATTCAAAAATTTTAACTTAGACCACAGGCATGAGTGACATTACTCCTTGACATATAGGATGTTATAGAGCAGAGCTCATAGGCTTATGGATACTACTTTTGCTAAAGGTCACACTATCTTTTCTTGGTATAAAACTTTTTGATTCGGCTGCATCACTTAATTGTTTGAAAATGACTTGCATTCCATCGATGCTTATTATACTATAATTCAACGGTTAAATTCATTATTTGATTCATTATTTGACAACAACAAACACAAGAATAATCCAATGCATCTTAAACAAAAAGAATATCTTTTGAAATTTTGCATGTATTTCTAGAAGGAAGATATTTTAAAAATAAATAATCTTAAAATTGAGAATATGGCCATCTAGAACTTGGTTCCGTAGCATTGCACCCACTCGAGTCTAGATGCTCTCTCTCGGGTTGAGGTCATCTCTAACCCATCTTTAAATTAATGCAACTTTTACACTAAAATAATGCAACTATCACACCAAATTACAACTCATTATTTCAAATGTTGCACTAAATGAATAGTGTCTATTATATTATTTATATTTTTAATTTTGAACAATAATGTAGTTCAAAAATTAGTTAATTATATAGTTTATTTATATTAAATATATAAATTTTAAAATACATTTAATTTTCGTAATTATTGCATTAATTAAAAAAATAAGAAAAAACACGATACTCAATATCACAATTAAAAAAAACATTTAACATTAAAAAAAAATGGACAGATATAAATATAAAAAAAAACATAAAACATAAATAATTTTGTCATTTAATTCTCGAATTAGTATATTCATCTCACAAATGATCAATCAATGTATTTCGAAGTGCAATGTGAGCATAAAAAATTGCATTTATCATAACAAATTTAAACAAGTATAAAATGAAGGACAAAACTAAAATTAAAAAAAAAATCACTTTTTTACGCCAAATGAACAGTGCTGCCCCAAATTTGGCGCAGCACTATTCACTACTCTATTTTGGAGTACTGATTTGGCGCTGCATTGGTGCAGATTTCAGCGCCATTTTGGCATTTTTCGCTAAAATGGCACTACATTAAAGATGGCATGAGCTCCATCTATCCCAAAACAATATATTTATTTTTAGTATAAGAAAAATAATTAATATATTAATCCAACTAGAAAAAATTTTAAACTTCAGTCAATATCCGCCCTTAATTTGTGTAGATTCATTTACTATTAACAGAGGTGCGTAAATCCAGAGTATTTATCATAAATTAAGTACAAATTTAGGAGGAAGAAGTGTGACCTAACCTCATGTCGATAAAAATGAAGTTCATAAAATTAAGTATATGTTTGGTATTATTAAAATAATTTTTTTAAGTGCTTAAAAGTGAGTTATAAGTTGGGATCACTTGAAATATATGAATAAAAAATATATTTGATTAATTTGATCATCTAAAATTATAATTTATCAATAATGACAAACATATAATAAATCGATGAAGAAAACTAAGAATAAAAAAAATAAGTTTCACCTAACTTTTGGAGATATATCTCTAACCAATCATTTTTACCAATCATATGATATTAAATGTATTCAAAAGTTTCACGTTCATAACAAAAGTCGAGGCTTACTAGCTAATAAAGTATATATTGGCTTAACCGTATGTGCATGCCTAGACCTAGTGGGAACAAACTAGACCTAGTTGGGAACAAACTAGGGGTTAGGATGTTGATTACTGGCAAATGTCTGGTCCACTTCCGCCAGGACTAGCACAAATTTTCTAGTTCCATGCTGGTCACATCTTTATGGATAATGTCTACAACTAGATTACTGGCAAATGTCTGGTCCACTTCCATGGCAGGACTAAGCCTTTAAATTTTAAGCAAATTATATAAAATGCTCTAAATCATTTTTGCTCTAATTTTTAAGCAAATTATTAATTTTGCTTAAAATTAATAATTTTAAGCAAAATTATTAATTTGTAAGTTAACAAAATTATTAATTTTAAGCAAATTTAAGTTGCTCTAAATCATTAAGTAAAATAACTATTGATTTGCAAAATATAGGATTTTATTTTAGTTTAAAATCGTACACTTCATGAACTAGTTCCTCCCATGCAAAAAATGTTTTGATATCGTAAAACTTTCAGATATTTTAGTCATGGTAAATTAGAAAATAGTTGCTATCAAATAACAAAGTTGATTCTCAAAATAAAGACAATCAAACACCAAAGATAGAAAATCTCTATTTTTCACCCCAAGTCCCAAAAAGTCATTTCCTGAAAACTTTTCCAGATTTAATATCTTAAGATTGAACACTTTTGATATCAATTTGAGCGGGTAAATTAGCGATTCTCGATCTTTTTCACCCCAAAAAGACTAAACTAGCTTATTTTAAAAAACACTTGCAGCTCATAATTTTTTAGAAAACTAATTATTTTGAAAAAGAAACAAGGAGTGCGATCGGATCTACGCCCTCTCTCTATCTCCGCCCCTGCTTGTGGTGTCTTCTTCATCCATCCACTGTATTAGCTTGCTTTTCCTCAATCCCAATAATTGGTTATCACGATTTTTTGCACAATTGGACTAGGAATGCCAAAAAAACTCGTCCCCAACCCGCCCTACCTTGCCCCACTCCAATTACTAAATGGGACGGGGCGGGATCATGGTCCCCCTCCCCCGTCTCTCAGAACACTGCTCCGAATGTTTTTATTTTATTTTATTTTTATGTTTTAAAATTTAAATTGTATGTAAAAAAATAAAAAATAATATAGGGGTTGTTTGATTCCCATTTTAATGGTTTTTTTTCCCCCATTTTTTGACTTTTGGGGAAAAAATGACACAAATGTCTTTTTGACTTTTCAAAGTAGCCGTAATATTTGATTAGAAAAAAAAGACATTTTGATCATTTTTCTTCAAAAGTCAAATAATGGAAAACAAAAAATCCATTAAAATGGAAATCAAACAACCCCATAATTAATTAATTAAATAAATGAGATTTTTTCTATACTTGCTCCGTCCCACACCGCACCGCACCGCACCGCACACGCCCCGATCCCCACCCCGCTTTCTAAAAATCTCCGACAGAGTTGATATGAGAATGGCCGCTCCGGCCGTTGCCATCCCTAAATTGGACTTATAAATAACTCTATTTGCTAGAAAGTTGATATCTTGAATTTTTCCATCATTCCTAATCCGACTTAGTGCATGTTTCAAAGGGTTTGAAATTATTTTTTGAGTATTTATAAATTGCACTGGTTGCCTTGTGTCATTATTTTCACCCTCAGTTAAGCCCACAAACCCCAAGACTCCCATGCTCCGAATTGAGCCCACCAAAAATCACCAAGTACTGTCCACTTTCATTGGTTGCAAATTTCCCTTTCTGATCTCTTAATATCGAGATAGAATCAAACTCATTCAAGCTCATATCTAGTTCATCTGAGCCAAATATAGCACCTGACCTATAATTCATCAAATAAAAGCCACCAGCATCTTGAGGGCCATTATAATATTGCCAAAGTTTATACATCTCCATCTAGTTTGAGAATGTTCATTATCCCATGGACCAACATGCAAACAATATCAGAAGATATACGTTTAATTGGAAAGTGATCATTGAAGGACCAAGGATGAAGACATGAGTCATGAGTTGATAAAGATCAAGTTTGGGGTCATATGTGCAAGTTTTACAAAGTTTTGGGGCTAGAATGCAATTTTGGAAAAATTGCTTTTTAAGGGTTTTTCCGAGCCAAATGATAATTGTAAATTTGATATTGAGTATTAAATTTATTTGGCTCAATTGGTAAGTATTATCACATTGAGGGGTAAGTTGGGTATCTTATTGAAAAGATTGGAAAGTTTGAGGACTTAAATGGAAACTTTTTGTTCTTGATGGACAAGTGCAAACATTGATAAATATTTGTTAAGCCGGAAAAATAGTTTAAGTTAGTACGATGAAGAAGAAGAAGAAGTAGATTAATAATAATAATAATAATAATAATAATAATAATAAGAGTGTTATTATTTGCGTGAATGGGAGTTTTGAGGCTTAATCAGTAAAGTTAAATCGACCAAAGACTAAAGTACAATTACAGAAAAGGTAATTATATTGATACAACATTTTTTGTTTTTTGCACCACATTCTAATTATATTTAACATCCTTAATATTTTAACATTACAGTACTCATATCCCCAACTTTTTTTTATCGTATTTTTATCTTTAACTTTTCATTAATTAGCGCATCTTGTGTTTGATAACGATTTCCATAAAAAATATTTGTTGAGATTTTGTAAAAAGACTTATTTGTCTGTCATATTATTAAAAAAACAATAGATACAAAAGTACGATAAAATATTTTTTCTTCATTTCAAAGCACGTAAACAAAAATATTTCGACAGAAACCATCATCAATGATGAAATGTGTTAATGAATGAAAATTGAAGATAAAAATTCGATGACAAAAAGTTAAGAACATAATTGCAATAATAAACAAAATTTGAGAATCTTAAGTACAATTAAAATGTGGTACACTTATAATAAATTGTAGTGTGAATAAAACTACCATTACGGAAATATGTTGAATTTTACATAAAATTGTCTTAATTGGATTGTATATAAATAGAGTAAATTCAGGGTCGGTCACTGAACATGTGCTTATGAGCTCTTAAGTCTATTGGCCCCAAAAGTAATTCAATTAAAGTCACATTTCAAATATTAAAAGACCAACATCTTTCTCTGAATTGTAAAAGGCGCTAATTCAAATATGGTACTATTTTATTATGATACTGTTTTTTATGATATTGTTTTATTACGATATTGTTTTCTATGATACTGTTTTGTGACAAATGCTTGATACTGTTTTACTTTTAATATTGTACATTAGTTTTCGTTACATTATAGTATGTTTGGCTAAGTTTATTAACTATTTTTTTCCAAACTTATTTTTAACCACATATTTCATGGGACCCAAATATTTTATCAACTTTTTAACCACACATTTCACCAATTTTTTTCAAAATCTCCTAAAAAAACTAATTTTAAACTCCACCAAACAAACACGTATTCAAAATTAAATGTTGTATGGTTAAAGTAATGACACTGTTTCAAATGCTCTATTAGTATTACAAAATTATTGATACTTTTTTTATTCAAAATATTTGATATTGTTTTAATAAATGATATTGTTGTTCTATTGGGTCGTAGTTTGTGTATATGATACTGTTTTATTAAGATATTGTCATGTATAATACTGATATATTAAGATAATTTTATATATGATATTGTTTTATTAATATATTATTTTATTTAGATATTGTGATATGGTTTCTGTTAAAACATAACACTTGTGCTCACCTAAGCATGTGCTTAATAATAATGTGCTTCTTATATTGTTATATTTACTATATTTAACCATACGATTCTGTGATCTATGATATTATTATTATGATATTGATACAAATGTGCTTCTATTGTTGTTTCTATGATACTGTTTTATTTAGATATTGTGTTATGGTTTCTGTTAAAACATAACATTTGTCCTCACCTAAGCATATACTTGATAATAATGTGTTTATGATATTGTTATAGTTGTTATATTTAACCATATGATATTATTATCTATGATATTGTCATTATGATATTGATACAAATATACTTCTCATACTGTTTTCTATGATATTGTTTTATTAAGATATTGTTTTATATGATATAATATCAAAGTATGTGACAATAACATCCCAAAACACATAAAAATGTTGACGTATGTGAAACAAACGTCACTTTCTTTTATTCGACAAAAAAATGATTATAAAACAACTTTATTTCTATATATATATATATATATAAAAGACAATATATCCAACAAAAACAATTCAATTCAAGAAAATAAGAAAAAAAAAATCATAAAATCTGAATTCACCTACAGAATAACATTCAAGAAATAATTATTTCCAGAATTTTGCAATCCAGTGTCTGTCTAACACTTCTCAAAATCACCGTCATTGTCTGATAATAATAGTATATTGTTAAAGTTTAAAATTTTATCTTTTACATGATTGGGAAGAAGAAGAAGAATAGAAAAAAAAATTATAAATCCACTATTATCGTTTACAAAAAACAGTTGGAAAATTTTGAGTGACTAGAGGCGAGTCGTGAAACGTCGAAAGCGAGGTGCAATAGTTGATGGGAAGGCGCAGGAGAAGATGGTGGCCATGTTCGTTGCTGATCTGAAGTTTAAATATAGATCACAAGAGTAATTTCGAGATTAATATAAAATATGGCTGAAGAGTATGACTTGATGATAATTTTGAAAAAATATTTTGACTTAATTTAGAACAAATTGCTTATAGGCAATTTCCCCGTATAAATATTGGTAAAGTTTGGAGCTCATTAAGGCCTTGAAAGTGATTTTGGGCTTATTGGAATTATAATGTCCAGTATGCACATGTTTGGGATCGCTTAAATTATAATTTTAGTTGATCAAACTGATCAAACATATTTTTTATCCATATATTTCATAGGTGATAGGACCCACAACTTACAACTCACTTTTTATTCACACACTCACCAATAACTTATTATATAAACACTTAAAATATAACATGCGTCAAATGAGGCCGAAATATCCAACAGTAAAAATTACAGTATTTTGGGCTTTGTGAACTTTACATTTACAGGAAACGTCTCCAACTTTTGAGGTTATTAGTATTTTCTTCCCAAGCTGCTTCTTCTTCTTCTTCTTCTTCTTCTTTTTTTCCAGTTTGACCTGCACATTTAAAATAAAAAAAAAAAAAGATAAAATTGTTTAAGATACTTAATTTAAATGTTGAAAAATTGAAACAATTGAAAAGAATAAGAATAAAACAAAAACACAAAAAAATATATAATCGATTATATTCTCCACCCCCACAAACCCTCGTCCCCAAGCCAAAATTAGGATAGAGTCACCTGAAAACCAAAACAAGAGGTAGAAATTCTTGGTTCACCGCCATGACCAAAAATAGTTGAAATAGGAGAATTTGGCAACACATGGGAGAGAAAAACCCCTGGTGCGCTACCATTCATGTTGGTGGTCATTGGAGTGGTGGTGTCGGTAGAGAGAGTTGTCAACTAAGAATAATGGAATTACAAGTTTACCCATTGTAATTTTAAGCATGTTGGTCACATGAGTTGACTATAGGCGGGTCGGCCTTCTTTTCTGTCAAAAATTTTCGAGAGGCAAAGTATTTTGTCGTTCCTAGTTGACAAATGAAAAAATGGATGAAATTCATCCATTTTGGATGAATGTCGCCAATTTTTCAAAAGTTAAAGATATAGTGGGCCCTAACCTTAAAAAAAAAAAATTAAAAAGTTTGAGATGAAAGTACATATAATCTAAAAGGCTGGGAAACATCTGCTATAATTTTTCTTAATATATAAATATATTTTCAAATTTAATATGCATAAGAATAAGTAGTGGAATTTACACTCACTATTTACCATTATAATAATATTTCAACTTTTATAAACTT
The DNA here is from genome assembly GCA_023638005.1 of Forsythia suspensa. NCBI lineage: Eukaryota > Viridiplantae > Streptophyta > Magnoliopsida > Lamiales > Oleaceae > Forsythia > Forsythia suspensa. Next base: position 37,784,477 of record CM042666.1, read on the forward strand.
AACCTTTTTATTTTAAAAATACTGTTTTTATATTATTATACTAATAAATAAAATAATGGTTTAAAATCAAAACAAAATATAATTTATACACAACCGTTTTATATAACTATCTTTAGAATTCTCACATAAAAGAAAAACTACTCTTAAATCAGTCAAAAATTTGTTATTTCCAAACACAACAAAATTCTCTATTTTTTATGTTTAAATATTTTTGATTGAATTGTTACCCAGAAATATAGAATTTGTTATTCTATAACATTGACTATTAAAGATGTTACAATTTGTTATTTGTTAATTGCATGTAACACATACTGTTGATACACTGTTTTGTAACATTGATGTTAATATAATATTTTGATTGAGAACTCTATTTTTTATATTTAAATATTTTTGATTGAATTATTACACGGTAATACAAATTATGTTACACATTTTGTTATTATGTAACATATGTTACACAATTGATTATTATGTAATATTGACTGCTAAAGACGTTACAACTCGTTATTGGTTAATTGATGTTTGTAACATTGATGTTTAATATGATGTTTTGATTCTTAATGCAGATTATGTTACCCCCAATTAATATTTTGTATCACTGATTGATACAGATTATACAATTGAGTATATCATGAGTTTTTATGTGTGAAAACTTGTATTATGTGTTACATCTCAATTTATAACACAGATTGTTACAAATGTTGATATTGAAGGGATTATGATTTCTGTTTGTGGTTGTTAGAGCTATTTCTAATACAAATTATATATATTTGATAGTTATAACAATAAAAGATTTTGTAATATATATATTTCAATCAATTCAAATTTTTAAGGATTTAGTTACTATAACAATAAAAAATTATGTAATATAATATAAGTATTTTCATCAAATTTGATTTAATGATTTAGTTACTAAATTTAATATATAGTATAACAAATTAAAATAATAATTTTTAAAAAATAGTATTTTTGGAATATATGTAACATAATGAATTTTTGCAATTCTTTTCAAAAAGTGGCTTATTTATGAAAAGATCCCAAATAAGTAATATACTTCAACTAATTAATTGTTTAAAGTTCCATAAGTTATCATATACGTTCTCAAGCTAATTTAACCTAGATTTTCTTTATGGATAACTATATTCACACCACAACTTTTATTTGATGTACTATAATTTAATTGTAATGAAGGTCTCCAACTTTTATTTACTATTGCACTTATGTTCCGAACCTTTTTATTGCATTCTAATTTTCAACATTCTCTTCATTAGCACATCATGTTTCTAATTACAATTTCCATCCAAAAAATTATTATGAGAGTATAAAAAGACTAATTTGCAACTCATATTTTTAAATGAGCAAAAAAATTAATAAACATAAAAGTTCGACAAAAAAAATTTGTTCCTTATTGCAAAGCACGGTAACAAAATATTTGGACACAAACCATCATCAGAGACAAGATGTGCTAATTTATTAGAGGTTGATGATAAAAATGTGGCAAAAAAAAAAATTAGAGACACGAGTGTGATATTGAACGAAGGTTGATGACCTTCACTGCAATAAAAATACGATATAATAAATAAAAGGAAAAATTACATATTTGGTTATAAGAAACTTGAATTACCACTATACACAAACATCTATTGAATAAATTGAAGAAAACTTGAAAGATTTTTGTAAAACTTTGAAAACTTGAGGCATTTTTTTTCTCTTTTTCTTTCTTCTTCTTCTTCTCTCCTTATTTTCTCTCAAAAATAAAAATAAAAGAATGTTATTAGGTGTATATATGAAATTCGTGTGTGAGCCTTTATGGATGGTGTAGGGAGGTTTTTAGTTATATGTATATAGAAACTGTAATTATATTCATGATACATTTTTTGTTTAGGAAAAATTGTATATTTGGTCTCCAATCTTTCAAAAATATTGGAGATATATCTTCAACCTTTGAAAATAACACCATACATCTCCAGCGTTTGAAGAAATAGGGATAGTATGTCCTTTATGACGAAATTGCCCTCCCTTTAAATAAAGAAAAAAAAAAAAAAAAGAAAAAGAAGAACAGAAAAATAATCAAATGCCCCCTCCCAAAAAAATAAAAATTAACAAAGTGGCCATCTTATTTATTAAACTCCAAAATTCAAAATCCATCACCACCACCCCATGAATTCACAAAGTCACCGATGTCACAGCTCACAAAAGCATCTTGATCATCAACAACTCCACATTTTCCTCACCCAAATCGTGACATTTGCACACGGATTCTATCACAATGAACACTAATTGGGCGTCGGTGCCGCCACCGGGTTCCGCCTTGCCATGGAGGTAGCCGTGGGCGATTAACTTCTGAATAGCATCAAGTGCATGCTTGGAGGCTTTATTGTAGTTAGAAGATATAGAATTGAGGAAAGGGCTTAAAATGAGGTCAGAATCAAATAGGGAGAAGTACAATAGGACCTCAGGATGAGAGGGTAACGAGTCGGGGTCATATTGGGTGTTGGGGAAGATGAAAGGTTTTGGTTGGGTGTGGTGTTCGATGATGGATTTGCACTCGGTGGCGAGCTTTGAGTGTTTTCACCATGAGAAGTTATTGATGATTTTCTCTAGGGCACGGATTAAGACTTTCGATTTTTTTGGAATGGTGGTGGATTTTGGATTTGGGGTTTGATAAAGAAGATGACATCTTTGTTACTTTTATTTTTTGGGATACATTTGGTTATTTTTCAATCATTTTTTTTTTGTTTATTTAAAGGTGATGGCTATTATTGTCATAAAGAACCTATCATGCCTATTTCTTAAAACGTTGGGGATGTCTAGTACTATTTTTAAATATTATGGGTATATTCCTTACGTTTTTGAATGTTTAATGCTTTAAAGTTAAATCTTACAAATTAGGGATGGGCAAAATAACCGTCAAATCGACCGGCCCGAACCAACTTGGTTTTTCGGGAAAAAAAAAAAACTTGGTTTTAAAAAAAAAAAATTTTTAAGCTATACTTGGCCCAAAATCGAAAACCCGAACCGACTTGGGCAAAAAAAAAAAAAATTGGTTTAGTTCCGGTTTGGCTTTTTGCCAAACCGAATTTTACTCGATTTAGGTCGAGTTGGGTTGAAAATCGACCCAACCAGACCCACGCCCACCCCTACTACAAATCAAGATTGATATTGAACCTAGAATTGTAGTACTACAAGGAATGAAGTACCTAATATATGGTTGAATATGGTTTCTGTCACGACCCGATTTTCGTGACTACTTTTCTTATTCATTTAACTATAATATTTAAATCAACTAAAATTTATTGATTTTTCTAAGACATTCAATAAGAATTGAATTTCAAAAAAGTAACCCTAATAATTTGACAAGACACTTTAAAAAGGAGATTTGGCTAAATAGTATTGTCAAACTATCTATACAATACAATAGTTTAACTTTCAACAAATAAGTTTTAAAGGCCTCTTTTGATGTAAAAGACAATAATACCCTTATTAAGATATTAGAACTACTAAAATGAGTTAATTGTAAAAGACATAAATATCCTTTTAATGACACAAATTAAATTAAATTAAAAAATTGAATTAATTTATTGAACACAACGGCTCTTGTTATTGTCAAAATAGACACGCATCAAACATTGATTCATTCATCATATTGCATCAAAAGTTATTTTTAAAGTTGAGAACAAAATTGAGAACAAACATCGCGTGAACAACACAGAAGCCAACAATTTGACATTTTGTAATAGGTAAGTTAGTTCATTCTCATTTTAAATTAGGTGGTTATTGTAATTTTGAAATGATACGTTGGCCTATTTAACGCATTTAGATTAATGTGTATGAATTGAACGAATTAATTGGAAAAATCTTTGTTCATGTGTTCTGTTAAATTGAAGAAGGTCACATAGGTAAGAAGTAAGTAGGTTAACCTAACAAGATAGTTGTTCGGTTAAGGTCGGTTAACATATACTTTAAGTTAGTTAACCTACTCTCTTAGTCTATTAACATACACCTTAAGTCTGTTAACCTACACCTGTGGCCTGTTAACCTACGCTCTGAGTCTGTTAACATACACTATTGGTCTGTTAACATAACACTTGTGGTTTGTTAACCTACACCTGGAGTCGGTTAACCTACACTTGTGGTTTGTTAACCTACGCTATGAGTTTGTTAACCTACACTATAGGTTGGTTAACCTAACACTTTAGTTAACCTACACCTTAAGTCTGTAAACCCATATTTGTGGTCTGTTAACCTATGCTCTGAGTCTGTTAACATACACTATTGGTCTGTTAACCTAACACTTGTGGTCTGTTAACCTACACCTGGAGTCGATTAACCTACACCTGTGGTCTGTTTACCTACGCTCTGAGTCTGTTAACCTTCACTATAGGTTGGTTTACCTAACACTTTGGTTAACCTACACTTTAAGTCTGTTAACTTAAACTATTTGTCTGTTAACATAAATTGTTGGTCCGTTAACTTAAATTGTTGGTATGTTAACATACAGTTTGGTCTGTTAACCTAAAATGTTGGTATGTGTTGGTCTGTTAACCTAAATTGTTGGTTTGTTAACCTAAACTTTTGGTCGGTTAAACTTTATAATTAGCCACTAGTTGACCAAACTTAGCAGACTTCATATAACAGACCAACTGAACTTAACAGCCCTCATTAAAATGAACATAAAAATCATCACCATGCAGTCTGTTAACAGTCAATATGGATTTCTGTTATTACTTAGCTAACACCATTATAATTATTTTGTTGAAATACAGATATGACACTCATCGCTATTTGTTACTTCAGTGAGTTTGAAAAGAATGACCATGGTCAGTGGACATGAAAATGGAACGGGGAATAATGGAGAATCGGTTGGTGCAATTTATGTATCTGCGAATACATCGTATACGAAATTGTATCATGAAGTAGGAAACCTCATTAATTTTGACTCTTCAGAATACGATATGGAGTTTGGATTTCATTTTTCTAACAATACACATTTCTCAGTTCCACCGGTAAAGATAACTTCAGACATGCAGTTAAAGTGGCTGATTGAACTAAACGAAAATCATCATACTCATATATGTGTAACTCTGGTAATGAGAGAACAACCTATGAACAGACACGACGCAGAGGATGAAGTCGGAGATGAAATGTACCATAACAGAGATGATTTTTAGAATACAGTGTAGATAGCTCAAGATGATGATGTAGTTTTTCTGAAGACAAATGCTACACAAAGACGTCCTGAGATAGTTCAAGACAATGATGAGGAATTTCCATTTACAAACGACGATCTCATTGTCTCAATTTCACGTGGCCACCAGGCTGGTCCTAGTTCACGATCTTCTCGTACGACTTGAGTGATTCCTGATGGTGAAGATTTGCATATTGACCAGTTGTTTGATAAGAAGAAAGATGTACAAGAAGCTGTGCACTTGATTGCGTTGAAACATAACTTCGAATTTAAAGTGATGAAATCAAATAAAACAATGTACATATTTGCTTGTGTAGATGATAGTTGCAAGTGGCGTTTGCGAGCAACGAAGTTTGACACATCTGATATCTTTGCTGTTCGAAAGTATGTAAGAGAACATACTTGCGAATATGAGACACGTCACAATGATCACAGACAAGCATAATCATGGGTTATTGAAAGACATATAATGTACAAGTTTTGAGACCCCAGAACTATGTACAGACCTGCAGACATCATCCATGACATCCGTCAGGAGTTCGGGGTTGTAATGAGCTATCAGAAGGCCTAGAAGTCTAAAGAATGCGCTCTGGAGGACTTAATGGATTCACCTGAGGATAGTTAGAGTAAACTGGCCTCATGTTGCCACAACTTGGAGAAAACTAATCCGGGCTCGGTGTTCTTTATTCAGAATGATGGCAACAACTGCTTCCAATACATCTTCATGGCTCTTGGCCCGTGTATTCGAAGATTTATATCTTCAATGCAGGGCATAATTTGTGTCGATGGAACACTTTTGAAAGCAAAATATGAAGGTACGATGCTTATTGCTATATGTGAAGATGAAAACATTCAAATTTATCCTCTTGCATTCGAAATTATCGATAATGAGAATGATGAATTGTTGAACTGGTTTTTCACAAAGTTGAAAGAAGTAACGGGCGAAGTTAGGGACATTGCTTTTGTGTCTGACCGGGGTAATAGTATAAAAAATGGTATCAGAGATGTTTATCCTGATGCACACCATGGCTACTGCATGTACTATATACAAGGCAACTTGAAGACGAGGTATCAGGCTCTCGCTCTCATGTTATTATTTAAGAGAGTGGTAGAGGCATACAATGTCGAAGAATTTGATAAATTTATAAGCGAGATACATAATAAATCAAAGAATGCATGGTAGTATTTGATCGATATGGAGGTTGAACATTGGACAATGGCACATTTTACTAGAATTCGGTACAATATGATGATATCAAATAATGCAGATTCGCTGAATTCCTTGTTTAAGAAAGATCGAGAAGAAAGATCGGGAGTTACCAATTCTTGTATTAATAAAGAACATACACAGCAAGTTGCTTGAATGGTTTTATAATAGACGCGAGGAGTCGCAGATGCATACAAGCACTCTAATCCCGGCAATGAAAGAAAAACTTTTCAATAGTCTTGAGGTGACAAAGCCGTTGTATGCAGAGCCTTCAGACCAATTCTGGTTTGACGTGAATAGTGGACCAAACACTCGGTACGTTGTGAACTTGGATGATAACACTTGCGTCGCGAATAATTTCGATTAGAGAGTTTTTCTGCGCACATGCCGCCGCCGTCGCCTTTGCATAGAGAGAGATTTTAGCCTACGTGTTGTGCTCTCAATATTACACAGTTGATTTTTGGAGAGCAGCATATGCCGAAACAATATTTTCCGTGCCAAATAAAGTCGAATGGGAAGTTCCCAATCATATTGCTAGCACACTCAATATTTTGCCACCTTTAGTGAAACTACGGGCTGGCCGCAAATCTACATCAAGAATACCATCTGCTGGAGAGCGTCCCCGCCATCATAAGTGCAGTAGATGTGGTGCAACTGGACACACTCGACTGAATTGTAGCTGTCAGGTTCCTCTTGCTAGTAGTTGCATGGACGGAGAATAGTATATGCATATTTATAGGATGTATTGTATGATGTTTATTGAACGTATTATATGATGTTTATTTTAAATTTATTTAAAATCTGTTGAGGAAACAATGTGAAAAAATGACTAAGATGTAATAAAGTTGATTCTGTTACGAATAAAATTTCATCTTTATTTTGTTCTGTTAAATACTCTTGTTAACCTAATTAGATTCTGTTAAATGCTCATTTTAACCTTACTAGGGTCTGTTAGATGCACATGTTAACCTACATGGGTTATGTTAATTAACCTAACTTGGTTCTGTTAATTAACAAAACATGGTTCCGTTAAATGCTCATTTTAACTTAACTAGAGTCTGTTAGATGCACATGTTAACCTACATGGGTTAGGTTAATTAACCTAACTAGAGTCTGTTAGATACATCTGTTAACTTACATGGGTTAAGTTAATTAACCTAACTTGGTTATGTTAATTAACCTAACTTGGAGGTCTGTTAAATGCTCATTTTAACCTAACTTGGTTTTGTTAATTAACCTAACTTGATTGGGTTAGGTTAATTAACCTAACTTAGTTTTGTTAATTAACCTAACTTGAAGGTCTTTTTAACTAACTAGGGTCTATTAGAGGCATTTGTTAACCTACATGGGTTAGGTTAATTAACCTAACTTGGTTCTGTTAATTAACCTAACATGGTTCTGTTAAATGCTCATTTTAACCTAACCAGGGTCTGTTAGATGCGCATGTTAACCTACATGGGTTATGTTAATTAACCTAACTTGGTTCTATTAATTAACCTAACATGGTTCTGTTAAATGCTCATTTAAACCTAATTAGAGTATGTTAGATGCACCTGTTAACCTACATAGGTTAGGTTAATTAACCTAACTTGGTTATGTTAATCAACCTACCTTGAGTCTATTAAGTGCTCATTTTAACCTAACTAGGATCTGTTAGAGGCACATGTTGACCTACATGGGTTAGGGTAATTAACCTAACTTGGTTTTGTTAATTAATCTAACATGGTTCTGTTAAATGTTCATTTTAACCTAACTAGTGTTTGTTAGATGCACCTGTTAACCTACATGGGTTAAGTTAGTTAACCTAACTTGGTTATGTTAATTAATATAACTTGGGTCTGTTAAATGCTCATTTTAACCTAACTAGGGTCTGTTAGAGGCACATGTTAATCTACATAGGTTAGGTTAATTAAACTAACTTGGTTTTGTTAATTAACCTAACTTGATTGGGTTAGGTTAATTAACCTAACTTGGTTATGTTAAATGCTCATTTTAACGTAAATAGGGTCTTCTACATTGGTTAACCTACTTCAATCCTCATGTTAACAGAGTAGGTTAACCTAACCTATACAAGAGTAGGTTAACCTAACCTATACATTTGTTAGGAAATTTGGTGAACTTATGTCACCTAATCTGTTAACCTACTTCAATCCTCCTGTTAATAGAGTAGGTTAACCTACATGAGTTAGGTTAACCTAACCTATACATTTGTTAGAAAATTTGGTGAACGTATTTAACCTAATCTGTTAACCTACTTCAATCACCATGTTAAGAGGTTAGGTTAAACTACATGGGTTAGGTTAACCTAACATATACATTTGTTAGGATATTTGGTTAATTTATTTCACATAATCTGTTAACCTACTTCAATCCTCCTGTTAACAGAGTAGGTTAACCTAACCTATACATTTGTTAGAAAATTTCACCTAATCTGTTAACCTATTTCACCTAATCTGTTAACCTATTTCAATCCTTCTTTTAACAGAGTAGTAGGTTAACCTAACTTATACATTAGTTAGGAAATTTGGTTAACTTATTTCACCTAATCTGTTAACCTACTTCAATCCTCATGTTAACATAGTAGGTTAACCTACCTGGGTTAGGTTAACCTAACCTATACATTACTTAGGAAATTTGGTTAACTTATTTAACCTACTATGTTAACCTACTTCAATCCACCTGATAACAGAGTAGATTAACCTACCTATGTTAGGTTAACCTAACTTATACATTACTTAAGAAATTTGGTGAACTTATTTCACCTAATCTGTTAACCTACATCAATCCCCATGTTAACAGAGTGGGTTAACCTACCTTAGTTAGATTAACCTAACCTATACATTACTTAAGAAATTTAGTTAACTTATTTCACCTAATCTGTTAACCTATTTCAATCATTCGGTTAACAGAGTAGGTTAACCTAACCTATACATTTGTTATGAAATTTGGTAAACTTATTTTACCTAATATGTTAACATACTTCAATCCTCCTCCTCCTGTTAACAGAGTAGGTTAACCTACATTGGTTAGGTCAACCTAACCTATACCTTACTTAGGAAATTTGGTTAACTTATTTCACCTAATCTGTTAACCTACTTCAATCCACCTATTAACAGAGTAGGTTAACCTAACCTATATATTACTTAGGAAATATGGTGAACTTATTTCATCTAATCTGTTAACTTACTTCAATCCTCTTGTTAACAGAGTAGGTTAACCTAACTTTTACATTACTTAGGAAATTTGGTTAAATTATTTCACCTAATTTGTTAACCTACTTCAATCCTCCTGTTAACAGAGTAGGTTAACCTAACCCATACATTTGTTAGAAAATTTGGTTAACTTATTTTACCTAATCTGTTAATCTACTTCATTCCTCCTGTTAATAGAGTAGGTTAACCTAACCTATACATTTGTTAGGAAATTTGGTTAACTTATTTCACATAATCTGTTAACCTATTTCAATCCTCCTGTTAACATATTAGGTTAACCTACATGGGTTAGGTTAACCTAACCAATACATTACTTAGAAAATTTGGTGAACTTATTTCACCTAATCTGTTAACTTACTTCAATTCTTCTGTTAATAGAGTGGGTTAACCTAACCTATACATTACTTAGGAAATTTGGTTAACTTATTTCACCTAATCTGTTAACCTACTTCAATCTTTCTGTTAACAGAGTAGGTTAACCTACCTATGTTAGGTTAACCTACCTATGTTAGGTTAACCTAACTTATACATTACTTAGAAAATTTGGTGAACTTATTTCACCTAATCTGTTAACCTACATCAATCCTCATGTTAACAGAGTAGGTTAACCTAACCTATACATTACTTAAGAAATTTGGTTAAATTATTTCACCTAATCTGTTAACATATTTCAATCATCCGGTTAACAAAGTAGGTTAACCTACCCGGGTTAGGTTAACCTAACCTATACATTTGTTATGAAATTTGGTTAACTTATTTTACCTAATATGTTAACCTACTTCAATCCTCATGTTAACAGAGTAGGTTAACCTACCTTGGTTAGGTCAATCTAACCTATACATTACTTAAGAAATTTGGTTAACTTATTTCACATAATCTATTAATCTACTTCAATCCACCTGTTAACAGAGTAGGTTAACCTAACCTATACATTACTTAGGAAATATGGTGAACTTATTTCATCTAATCTGTTAACCTACTTCAATCCTCTCGTTAACAGAGTAGGTTAACCTAACCTTTACATTACTTAGAAAATTTGGTTAAATTATTTCACCTAATTTGTTAACCTACTTTAATTCTCCTGTTAACAGAGTAGGTTAACCTAACCCATACATTTGTTAGAAAATTTGATGAACTTATTTTACCTAATCTATTAACCTACTTCAATCCTCCTGTTAACAGAGTAGATTAACCTACCTTAGTTAGGTTAACCTAATCTTCTAACATACTTCAATCCTCTTGTTAATAGAGTAGGTTAACCTAAACATATACATTTGTTAGAAAATTTGGTTAACTTATTTCACCTAATATGTTAACCTACTTCAATCTTCTTGTTAACAGAGTAGGTTAACCTACCTGGGTTAGTTAACCTAACCTATTCATTTGTTAGGAAATTTTGTTAACTGATTTAACTTAATTTGTTAACCTACTTCTATCATCATGTTAAAAGAGTAGGTTAACCTAACCTATACATTAGTTAGGAAATTTGGTTAACTTATTTAACCTAATTTGATAACCTACTTCAATCCACATGTTAACAGAGGGTTAACCTACCTAGTTTAGGTTAACCTAACGTATACATTACTTAGGAAATATGGTGAACTTATTTCAACTAATCTGTTAACCTACTTCAATCATCATGTTAATCTCTATTTTGCAGTTTGTTAATAGACATAATTAATCTACCTGTGTTAGGTTATCAGTACCCTATCTGTTAAATCCACATGTTTACAAATGTATATCGGTTAACAAACTCATCCACACCAATTCATCTGTTTACCTACCCATGTTGAAATATGTTAACAGACTCATCTATTAAATCATCACATCAACAAAAATACTACATCTGCTATCCTATTTACAAATGTACAAAACGCATAGAACTTACATCCGAAAGAATACAAATGTAAAAAAATAATACAAATATACAAAACATTAACCATCTGTTAAAAGAATAATCCTATCATACGGATCATAATTTTGTGTGTACAAGTCGGCTGCTAGCTTCTTCCGCTACGTGGAAATGTAATCGTTTTATATGAGCAGCGTCGACTCTCCAACGCTTAGAAATTCAATGAATTTAATTGTGAATATACCGCAATCACCCCTACAATTAAATAATTAAGTCGGTCGGTCATTCTGTAAATTTTTTTATCTGTTGCAAAAACTAATCATCCAACATAAAGAAACTTACGAAATTTTTTGTTTAACCATGCCATCAACCCTCTGCACTCGTACCTTATCCCGTACTGAAATATTCACTGACTTTGCAAGAACATGGATGAAATGACACACCGGATCTAAAAACTTCTCAAGCTGACCTTGTGTAAGGCAACTCTTGTCTGAGTCATAAACATTTACCATACCTTCAAAAAGTTAACCTCTACTACAAACCGGTGTGAATTCGTGAGCACTGGAATGTACAGATGTGTACAATCCTCCCATGGTTGATTGTTCGGCTGCAACTTCTCGTGTACGTAGTCGAATAGGTAATCTGGGCAAACAAAATTTTCTGGACATGTGTCTTTCATCATATGTGAAACATCCAGCATGTTCTTGAATGCAACATCCATGATGACTCTTCGATTTCTGAATGATTTTGGGTACATGGATGCCCGTTGTCGCAGCAGGTACATCGCCATGTCAACATGCTACAACATAAAAAATAAAACAGTTATAATAACATATAGTAACTATATCATTGTACTGAAACAAAATTTTGCTTACTTCGTCTAAGAGCTATTGGCCGTCCGTCAATAAGTCGTAAACCATTCTTTGGCGTATATGATTTGAACACTCTCCAATTGGTATGTTACGTTGAATAAATAGTGTTTGGAACTGATGTCCAGTAAATAATATGTTAGCAATGAATGTATAAATAACTTACCCAGTTCCAAGTTTAGAGTACCACTTAAGGAACTCTGTCTCCTTTGACGGATCAACCTTTTGGAATAGATCGATATTCGACCGTCAATGCAGGTTCTTCTCTTCACCCCAACCATGTATGGAGAACTCAAGTAGGTTGAGGGTACTCTTATCTCTTACCCACCACCTTCGTATTCTCAACCATCTCATCGTCCTTCCTCTTCCTACGTGTGAAGAAGAACGTCGGCACATCTGCTGTCACCACCTCCTTCGCCACTCACTTTATATCTTCCTCTGGCTGTTGACTACCCATCTCCATCTCCATCACCACCCCCTCCGCCACTCTCTCTAGCTCTGTCACCTCCCGGTCACTCTCTCTATATCTACCTCTGGCTGCTGACCACCCATCTTCAGCTCTGTTACCATCTCATCCGTCACCCTATCTGTCTCTATCTCCAACTGTCCATCTGTCACCTTCTCGGTCTCTACATTCGACTGTCCACTCGTCTCTATCTCCACCTCTACATTTATTTGCTCTGTCTCTACCACCGACTGCTGACCACCCGTCTCCAGCTTTGTCACCACCCCCATCCCTCACACCATCGGTCTCCACCACCAGCTCTCCATCTGTCACCTCCTCGATCCCTACATCCAGCAGCCCAGTCTCCATCTCTGTCTCCATATCTGTCTGAACCCCGTCTCAACCTCGGGTTGATCCCTAGTCTCCATCTCCGTGTCCATCTCCTGGTTCCTCACCCTGTCAGACTCAACCAGAACCCTATTCAATGCCATCTCCGGTGCTAAATCTGTGTGATGATATGGTCTCACCCACTCAATGACTTCATCAACTTTTTTGCTCAATTGTCCAACCTTCTTGTTTACACGTCTGACCTCAGTCATCAGCTGACAAGTAATTCGATACTCCATCGAAGTCAATTGCCTGTTCAAATGTTCAAATAAATCATCGAATACATTTGAACCCGAATGTGTTGTAGATAACCCGAATGTGTTGTAGATAACTGACGACAACCCGGGACAGAGTACGGGAAAGGTGAGGCGATGTCATACGACGATGGGTCGATAGATGGGAAGATGTAGGTGACCGTTGTGCAATAGGAGAATTTCCATACATAAATCAGAATAGACACTATTAAAAAAATTTCACACCAACTATAATAACATAAAATATATATATATATACCTCTTCTCCAACAAGATATGCATCGAGAATAGGACCTGGTACCCTAGCATGAATGTATAATCCCTGAATGTACGCATTCTCCATCTCTTTGGGTGTAGGAGTCAGAGCAGTATAGACCTCAAGCTGACATATTGAACTTTAACATTAATTCGAAGCGCTATCAATAACATCACATTCAATATAAATAAAGAGTTCTCACCTGAGGATCGTCAAGTATAGCTGCGACATCCTTTGTAATAGGAATGTCCATCGCCTGCCAATTTAACATTCTCAAAATCCTCGTCCACTCTTTTCTTATAGCCCATTTCTCGGCCAACCTGGTATAGCTTCATAAGCCCATACCTAAAATTTAGTATCATTATATATATACGGTAATACTAAAATGCTACAAATTATAAGTTTCACTAGTTACTTGTACAGCCAATGGAAATTCGTATACATCATACTTCTGATCGATCTTAGAACCCTTGATCGTATGCATTCTCTTAAATGCATGCACTGTGTCCATAAAACACCTCTGACCCCATGGATATGCATTAAAGACCTCCACATCGTTGACTACGTCCAAGCAAAATACATCGATGCTAGTCTTTTGGTGTTTGCATCTCAACATGGTCTCCAAGATGTACACCAATACAAGTTTATATTTATCATACATCACCGTGCATGCATCAAATGCAGACTCCATCTCAACAGGCATGACTGTTGTCTTGCCACAAAAATATTTATTCAAAAGTCTTTTGGACCGATGAATATTTGGTCTTACTTCTTCTTCATTGCCGATTTATACCAGTGACAATAAGAAATTCCATCAAGCTGAACTGGACCACCTTCTCATCCACTAATACAAACCACAGTTCGTCTGCGTTTTCTGAATTCACCAGCCGAAGCAATAAATTGTCAATTATTTGGTCCGAAAACTGCATGCGCCTAACCTGATGAAATTTTCAAAAGCATGATCGGCGCAACTCTGCTTTGTGGTGGTCATCAAGAGCATTCTCAACCTTCTTGATATTTGTAATATTACAATTAGCAGTCACATTTCCAGGAAATTCACATAATCTACGGTCAAGTGCATAATCCATTCTGCAATAAAAATTAACATTTAATAACTTAATAAACAAAATAAAATAAAATACATGAAACAGTTAACTGATATATTAAAGCATGGCAATGAAACATTTAACTGACATATTCTTCTGTTAACATGCTGATATATTCTGTTAACAGGAACAAAATAGTCTATTAACCTAACATTTGTGCATGTTAACATATGACTTCTTTAATTTAACCTACCTTTTGTCTGTTATAATAAATTCTTCTGTTAACAGACACCAATGTTTTGTTAACCTAACAAATTGTTCGGTTAACAAGTTACATATATTCGGTTAACAGGTTACATTTTGGTAAGTTAACAGAACAATGGTGTTTGTTAATCGAACACTATCTTAGGTTAACATGTGACTTTTCTTAGGTTAACAGGTGACTTTCGTAGGTTAACCTATTGTTTTCCATTAACAAAATGTTGGTATATTAATAAATTCTTCTGTTAACAGACACCAATGATATGTTAACCTAACAAATTGTTCGGTTAACAGGTTACATATGTTCGGTTAATAAGTTACATTTTGTTAGGTTAACATAACATTTTGGTAGGTTAACTGAACACTGTCTTAGGTTAACATGTGACTTTCTTAGGTTAACAGTGACCTTTTTTAGGTTAACATGTGACTTTCTTAGATTAATCTATTGTTTTCATTAACAGAATGTTGGTAGATTAACCTAACAATTTGGCCTGTTAACATGACACTTTCTTTTGTTAACCTAGGATTTGATTGTTAATAGAACAACTACCTTTAAACACCAAATGAAATCCTAACATGTGATAGTTCGATTATGGTTCTCTAAGAACTTCAATCTTCATTTTAGTCAATACATTGCTTCATTTACAATCAGCCCTTCTTATGTAGTTTCAACATGTTCCAGCATATTTTCAACATTATTAAAAGATTTTTACACAACAATATCAAAATAAGTTGAAGTAAATACAAAAATTTGAAGTTTGCTGAAATCTTA
Organism: Forsythia suspensa; assembly: GCA_023638005.1. Classification (NCBI taxonomy): domain Eukaryota; kingdom Viridiplantae; phylum Streptophyta; class Magnoliopsida; order Lamiales; family Oleaceae; genus Forsythia; species Forsythia suspensa. The sequence goes on from CM042666.1 coordinate 37,800,226, forward strand.
CTCGAAAAATGTGGAGTTTGAAAATGCGGAGTTCTTGATTGTGAATTCTATTGAGGAAGAAATCCAAAATTTCAACTGTGCAGTAGTGGTTACCAACTTCACACTTCACACTTCACCAATTTTTTGATTTTTTTTCATTTGTTTGGAAGTTTTTACGTTTTATATGTTTTACAGTGATAAGGATTATTTTGGATATTTCAAGAAAACTCATTAAAATGTTTTTTTTTAATAGTATAAGTGGTCAACGACTATTTTAGAAAAATGGCCAAGTCACTCGGCCATTTTGCATTATTCCCACCACTTTAAAATACATCAAGTCATTTGTACGTGCCAACTAAGAATAATAAATATGGCGTGAAAGCTATTGTTTGAAAATAATTTCGCATTGCAGTATTTTCATGAAAAACCAATCCAAAAGTATTCTTCTTTATAAACAGTTGTAGAAATATAATATTTAGAAAAAATAACTTTTTATTTGTTGTTGAGTTCCATAAATCAAATGTCATAACCTACCGCACTATCGTCAGCCATCATCTGAGAACTTGTGCCAACTCTTTAATAATGGTTACTTGAGATTTTATTATATATAGAATGAACAAATATTTATGTCAATTCAATCGCATCTATGTTCTACCAAGTGAAACAATAGAATTCAATATATCACGAGTGTCATGTAAGTCAAAGGTGATTAGCCAATATGGTGATATGTGAATGGAATCACTTGACTTCTTTTGGGACCTACGGAGTCTCGTCATCGTATACTTGAGTTCATAACAATACAACATTTGAAACGTTTAGTGGTATTCCATCCAACCATACCCTGCTCAATGACATAGATATACCCAGTAGTGATATAATCGTCACACTAACATATCTATGGTGCACACCGACAGTGTTTCATTGGGCGTCCTAACACACTAACACATATGCACACTATCAATGGTATTCACTGGGTAGTGGTATATCCAGCGTCTTGGGCATACAATGCGGCACTCATAATTAGTAAGAGTGTATGACGAATGGTCCGTATATAGAAATGCATGAATGACGTGAACATGGATTCGTATCTTTGGCATAAACGGTTGATTGTAATCATAAGGACCGTTAGTCATCGTACATATAAACCATGAATTGGAAAGTTTTCATTACATAAAAAGAGTCAATTTTTTTCAAATGCATACATTGCTTATAGAATATTGTTAACAATTCTAGTTTCAGTGGAGATGAATTTTTTAAAATTGAAGTTGATGAAGTCATAATTGAGATAAACTATTTCGCAAGAAATATTGAAAAGATTAGCTCTCTTATGAATCGAACATGATTTATTGGATCAATTTTGCATCTAAAAAAGTAAAGAAAATAAATTTGACACAGATCTTTGTTTTATTTTAGCTGCAAGATACTTAGTGAGCTTTTCTCGATTTGCCTTACTTGCACCGACCTCTCTCGTATTTTAAGATAAAAACTAGTTTTATTTTTATTGTTTGTTTTTTTAGAGTGTGTTGGTTATTTAGTTGCTTTGAATAATACTAGTGCTTCACCCGTGCGATGCACGGAGTTGATCGTTTCTAATTTAATTATCTGAACTGATGAATAATATTTATTACAGTCTAAATTATTTCTAAATCATTACTGAAATTCACTCAATATTAAATTGTAATGGTAAATTTGTAAAATAATAGCTAAGAAGGGACAAATACAGTTCAAAAAGTAAACTGAAATTATACAGTAATAATAAACATAAACAAAAACTAACAGTAACTATTTTAATTATTTATCTAAAATTAAAAATGCTTATACACAACTGTTTTGTTTCTAAAAATGCGTACATGAAAACACTATATAAAATGAAATTTATAAAAATTAAACTAAAAATCTTAATCGTTAAAAAAATAAATTGAAAAATTGCTTAACTATCTAGCTGTATTTTAAAATTGAAAAAAATAGAATATGTACAACAGGATAAATTAAATGAACGGATCTTACGATTCCGAGCATTCATGTTTGAGTATATTTTGTAAAGTTATTTTAATATAAAAAATAATAGTATCTGAACAATAAAAAAATTTATTTTAAAAAAATGATATAAAAATAATAATAATTCAAAAGTGCAAACAATTTACATAAATGATTTAAATTGAAAATGATTATGACTAACTTCTTTGTTATGGCAAATAAACTCTAGACTGAAGGTCTCATCCACGTTATCGTAAGTCAGGACCTCGTACAGGCGGATGACACACACCTTCTAAACCCACAATGTTTTTGTTGGATTTACCTAAACAAAGGAGTCATTGTTGTGAAATGTCCTCCGTTTGATTTTGACCGTGTAAATAAAAATAAAAATAAAGGAACACATCAGTTTGTATATAATGAACAATACGTACAACACATTATCTGTTTTGCAATAAGAAGCATAATAATGTACTTACCGGAAGCTAGTTCCAATGGGACAGTGCAAGAAACAAAACAGTATCGTGATCCAAATGTGAATTATGAATAAATCTTATATATATAGCTCAAACACAATTGCATATTTTACAAAATAAAGTATAATTTCCTCACATGTAGACCGATGTAATGATGCTCTTTCAAAAATATCAATTAAACTGTTCGAATACCACAGAGAATGTCAAAAGACGGTTTCATAAAAAAAATGATGAGTCCAATTGTTAATTTCTAAAAAGTTGTTACATTTATCCATATTTGAGTGCATTTCCCAATGTTATTTTAATTTTAATAAAAAACAAAAAGTATTCGAACACACGATAAAAAAATTCAAAAGTGCAAATAATTTACAGGAATGATTTTAACCAAAAAAATAGGAAACAAATAAACTGTTCGAATACCACGAGAAAGCCCAAAAAACGGATTTATACAAAAAAGAAGATGGTGAGTCCAACGCTTTTCTAAAAAGTTGTTGCATTTGTATCGTTTAATATTAAATGTTACACTTCGTATTTTACAGGAAAAGGGAAAAAATAAGAAATAAACAATCAATTGCGAAACTAATTAAAAATTTTGAAAAATTGTTGAATTCATCATATATAATATTAAATGTTTCTCTTCGTTTTTGGTAGGAAAATATAAAAAATATAATCAATGTGTAAAACTAATTAAATAATCTGAAAGGTTGTTGCATTTATCATATATATATATTAAATGTTACACTTCATTTTTTTACAGGAAAATGGAAAAAATAAAAAATAAACAATCAATATGTAAAACCAATTAAAGAATCTGAAAAGTTATTGCATTTATCATATATAATATTAAATATTACACTTCAATTTTTTTGCAGGAAAAGAGAAAAAATTAAAAATACACAATTAATGTGTGAAACCAATTAAAGAATCTAGAAAGTTGATTCATTTATCATATATAGTATTAAATGTTCCACTTCGTTTTTTGCAAGAAAAGGAAAAAAAATTAAAAATACTCAATCAATGTGTGAAACCAAAAAAAAAATTATGAAAAGTTGTTGTATTTATCATATATAATATTAAATGTTATACTTTGTTTTTTTGCCGGAAAAGGGAAAAAAATTAAAAATACACAATCAATGTGTGAAACCAATTATAGAATCTGAAAAGTTGTTGTATTTATCATATATAATATTAAATGTTATACTTTGTTTTTTGCAAGAAAAGAAAAAAAAAAAACAATCAATGTGTGAAACCAATTAAAGAATTTGAAAAATTGTTGTATTTATCATATATAATATTAAATATTTGCAAAAAAATAAATAAACAATCAATGTATTAAACCAATTAAAAAAACAAACCTCATTTTTTGCTCAATCATGCAAAGGAGGAAATTGGCCTACACAGTATTTATGGTGAAATTTACCAAAACTGGAAAAAAAAAATGGCAAAAAAATATGTGCGTGAAATTTTTGACGATTATTTTATTATAATACATAAATATGTATATATAGATGTATCTTAAACTTTTATTAATTTTTTCTCTATCAATAAAATAATATTTTAATGGTCAAGATTTTTTATTTTCTTATTAAAAAAATTCTTGAAAAGACTCCTTAATATATATTTTTTTTGTCTAAGGTCCTCAAATGTCTTGAGCGACTTTGCACGCATTCCTGAGAGATCTTTGGATTCCTGCCATCACGTTTGGTTGCCTATTTTTGTAGATTATAAGTAGTGAATTTTATATAATGTAATGATAAAAAGTATGGATAATTGCACATTTGGTCTCTAATTTATCAAAAATATTGAGAATATACTCCTAACTTTTAAAAATAGCACCAGACCATCCCAAACATTTGAAAATTTTGACATGGTAGGTCTTTTATGACGAAAATGCCTTTCTCTTTAAATAAATAAAAAGAAAAAAAATGATTAAAAACCAACCAAATGTAGCTCAACAAATAAAAAGTAAGAAATATACCAAAAAAATTAAAAATTAACAAAGATGTCATTTTTGGGGATGGTGGTGGATTTTGAATTTTGTGGTTTGATAAAGAAGATAACCTCTTTGTTACTTTTTAATTTTTTGAGGTGCATTTCTTATTTTTTATTTTTTAGGATACATTTGATTAATTTTCAATCATTTTTTTTTTTTTTGGTTTTTGTTTTTTTAAAAAGATGGATAATTTCATCATAAAAGACCTATCATTCTAAATTTTTCAAACGTTGGAATGTCTGTTACTATTTTTAAAAGTTAAAAGTATATTTTCAATGTTTTTAAAAAATTAGAGACTAAATATGCAATTATACCTAAAAAGTATATAAAACTTGTAAATTTTATAAATAATATTTCACAGCTTATTATAAAGATACCCTAAATAACCGTATCGATAATTATGACAATCTCACTTGCATTCTGTGCCAGGCCAGTATTCATTACCATATCCCTGTTATAATTTTATTTTTCAATATGATATTCATGTGTGATCTTTTGCCAGATGGGGCACCAAATCTCTTTGTCTGCCTGCACAATTAATTATTCAGCAAAGTGAAAACGTCACACGACGTCGTTTTCAGTCAAATCCCACTCATAAAAAAGCCGCCAAATTCCCCCAAATCCAAATTCCCAAACCCTCCACCGCTGTCGCCGTCATGGCCCGCCTTGCAACTCCCTGCTTTCCCGTTGGCCAATCCTCTCTCATTCACTCGCAGAAAAACTTCCGTTTCTTATCACAGCATCCACCTCTCAATATCCATGGCCTCAGCTTCACGTCCACTCGCGCTCCCCCTAAAACACCCTTGTCCATTTCTCGAAAGACCTCTGCAGCGTTGATCAATTCCACCTCACCTAAATTCGCCAAGCCGATAATTGTTATCGATAATTATGACAGCTTCACTTACAATCTTTGCCAAGTCAGTTTCTTTTATCTTTCTGTAGTTGAAAATCCATTAATATTTATCTCTACAACGTTTGCTAACTCTCTCTCTCTCTCTCTCTGAATTTTGAAGTATATGGGCGAGCTGGGGTGTGAATTTGAGGTCTACCGAAATGATGAACTCACTGTTGATGAGCTAAAAAAGTAAAAATATTTTTCTCTTTAATGGTCTATTTTTTTTTTTAATTCTGATATGTATTCGTCAAATGTTTGTTTGATAATTATTTATTTATATTGCCAAAAAGTCTCTGGGAACCAAACTGCTTGTGCTTCCAGTTTTATACATTGCTTTGGCATTATCGATTTTCGTGCAAAATTTGTTAGCATACGACACTTAACAAAATCAGATAGTTTGGTTAATGTAGTTAGAGTATAATGGTGAATTTATTTCTGTATATAGTTCCGTTGGACCAAAAATAAAAAATAAAAAAAATCTGAAGAAGCAAATAATAATTTTGGTAAATGGATGTTAATATATGCCAACACCAGAAATATGGAAACTGGAAAGGTTATAAAATCTTATTGAAGCCAGAACTTAAAGAGTTCTTAGTGTAATCTTTGCAATAATTGGGAGGTCTGCTGTCAATTTTGTGATGTACAAAGGTTGCCATGTTTAGTTGTAGTAATTAACATTTCTGGCACTTTTACAGGAAGAATCCAAGAGGAATATTAATATCACCTGGACCAGGTAAGATATTTTTGAGATATTCCATTCATGTTACTACCATTGCGGCTTATTTGAATTATTATTCTTCTCAATTCATTTCAGGTACTCCACTAGACTCTGGAATATCATTACAGACAGTACTGGAACTTGGACCAAGTGTACCATTATTTGGTGTGTGCATGGGACTGCAGTGCATGGGGGAAGCTTTTGGAGGTGATTGCTTATTTTCATCGATGAGATTCTTTTTGTTATTAGAGAGCTGTACTCATTGCACAGTTGATTTACTGTTTTCTTTTAGGTCTAACTTAGCCTAATTATACATGGAAAGTGTGCTGAATTAATAAAAGCTAAATGTAGAAAACTGTTTAAATTATGACAAACATAGTTGTTGAAAATGTGAGATTTAGTTCTAGCAGCTTAGATTACCATTGTGGATTTGTTAATTTTGGAACCTTGCCATTCGCAATATATGATAGTAACTTTTTTGGAGTAACACTCAATGTAGACTGTTTGAATACCCAGAAATGTTAGAGTTTTATATTGTATATTATAAACAATTAGAACAGAGAAGATACTGAGAGAAATACAATGTTGTTTCTTTGTATATGTTGTCCTAGAACATACCTCACATCTACCAGCTCGAAAGACTGCAAACCATTGCAAAGAACATAAGAAACAACACCAAACTAAGCCTGATTCCCAATAATTTGGGAGGCTACATGGATCCTTTTTAAAAATGTAAAAACATGGATAAATTTTCGTCTTGTTTTGTTTTTTCCTGTTTTGATGTAAAAACAGAATACTTCATTCTTTTAAGTTTTAACTATCTTCAACATACTATAGATGTGCAAACTAGCTGAGCTTAGTTTTTATGGAATTTGGATTCAAACTGATTACCTTACTTTCGTGTTTATACGTATAAATATCAAGGTTTTCCCCATCAAGATATCTACTCTTTAAGTCTTAAGTATTGTATGTCCAAGTTAAAGGACTTATCCCAGTACGGTATAGTTCTTCATTTTCTTGAAAACACAGCAGGTTTAATCATACTTGCATCAATTCAGTTTTAATAAGCACGGTTGTAATTGAAATAAAGAGTTGCTAGCTTTATGTGAAATATCCTTGGGACATCTTAGCGAATGTCTTTAGTGTTGCAAGTAGAGTGAAGGCTGTGGCTATTTTGCTGAAAACTCTCTCCTTGTGTGGACAAATACTGAATGAAACCTGTTCTAGAACTTTTCCTTCATTGGAGAAATGTATTTTGCTGTAAAGTAACAATCAATTCTAGCCAAGATCCAACCAGACCTAAATACTTACAATAGAATCACCTTTATTTCACTGAACTAGAGTCTACAGCTCTAGACAATATTTGGGAAGAGTTGATATCAAATGGATAGTATATGCAGGATGGTTGTGGTGCCAAGATCAGTAAAATATAATTATAGCTGTATATGCTGCTAGTATGGGAGAACCTTGAGAGGATGATATTTGATTTTCCAGAACACTGCGTTGCACCTTTGTCTGAGGTTGATTTTGAAAATATTAGTTGCTATACTCTATATTTCTGAATATTTCCACTCTTGGTTTTAGAAGATGCCTGCTCTAACTTTTTGGGATTTTTGTTACAGGCAAAATTGTACGTTCTCCTTATGGTGTTATGCATGGAAAAAGTTCTCTTGTATATTATAATGAGGGTGGGGAAGAAGGCATTCTTGCAGGCTTATCGAAGTATGTAGCTTCTCCTGCTACTAGTTGTGATGCACACTTGTGAATTGTTTGAAGTTGTTAATCAGCTGTCCAACTTAATTATGTGCTATCCCATTCTATATTTTGTGTTTAGGAGTATTGATGTTTCATTGCTAACATGGATACTTAAACAGTGCTGCCAGTCCAAGGTGTATGTTTAAAAATGTAAAATTCATGTGTTTGTTTCATATATATTTTCATGTTGACTATCTCAATTTCCTCTGATGTATCTTCCTCATCCTTGCTTCAGCTTTCATGACATGACGTGAATTTTGATTTGCAAAGATACATAAAATTATGTTATCGTTTGTGCAAGGAAGCTGTTAATGAGGTCTGATTTATCATATTGTTTTTTATTTATGTAAACTGATTTATGAATATAACTCTTCTACCTCTACTTCATCCTTCATCCTCCTTGCCATCAAGTCTTTCTCATCTTTGATGTTCCTTACATATGATCTCTTTCCATTTATATATTGAGCACCTTCCTACCGTTCCTCTTCCTCATTTCAATGTCATAGGTACTAATATTATCTTACATCTTGCTAGCTGTTGTTGCTTGCCTTTTTCTTTTGGCATTATTTTCCTTCTTCCCTCTCTTTTCTTTGGCAATCTTTAGGAAAAATGAATGCTCGATGTAACAAGTGTGATGAAATATTATTAGTTTGTTAATTTTATTTGACAGAGGATCATCATTGTTGGAAAAATAAAAGCCTAGGCACAAGCATGCTTGATCCTACGAGCAACTAAATTTGTGATAAATACTGGAATATTAGGTCTGTGCTCTGTAGCAATATAGTGTCTTGGCATTCCTCTTCTCTGCCCTTTTTATACTATGTGTGGCATGCCTATTGTTCATGTAAACCTTCTCTTGCAAACAATCCCTTTGCCTCAATTCAGATTTTTGAGTCTCCAAGCAGCAAGCGACAACGGCTGAGAAGCCGTTGCGCTGTAGCTTGTAGTTTAGGGGTATAGTAGGGGTGTTGGTGCCCCTTTCTACTTGAGGGGAGGGGAGGGGAGGGGAGCAATATTTAAAACCCAGCTTGGGCATTGACCAAGAGAAGGTAATGGTTAAACGGTCAATACTTGAAAGGTAGAACTAGGGTTGAACCATGAATAAGTGCTTGTTTGGTGTAGATAAAAAGTAGTTTCTTAGGAGATTATGATAAAAGTTGGTGAAATGTGTAGTTGAAAAGTACAAAAAGTTGTGAGTCCTACGAAATGTGTGGTTGCAAATGAGTTTGGAAAAAAAGAGTTTAAAAGAATGTTAATCAAACAAGTGCTAAGCCCATGTTAGGCTAAGCTTAATTTGTAGCTTAAAGTATAATTTAAACTAATTAAATATATTTTTTTATCTACATATTTTGTAAAACTTACAATTTACTATTCATTTTTTATCCACACATTCCATAGGACCCTATCAACAAAGTCTGGTTGTGCAACTTGGTCCCCAACAAAGTCTTCATCTCGTAATTCTATAGAACAACATTGAGTTGGCTGGGTTGGTTTGGCTATTATTTTCTATTGAAAATGAGTCACTTGCCTGCGCGAGTGATCTTCTTCTAGGCTTCGTTGGACGACACGGCATTTTCGTTCAAATATAGGCGGTAGGCCCCACTTTCTTGACTGATGGTTCCCAAGGATCCAATATAACCACTTAGGTCTACGTTGCCATGATATTGTTGTATAGAAGCTGGCGGTTAGAAGCTCAGCCTACCATTTCCCTGTTCTTAAAACTCCGAACGCTCTTCGGACTCAGCAATAAAAAGTTATTTTATTTTATTTTTTTGACTATGAGGTGTGCTTTTTTTATCGGACATCCAAATATAGCCCTAAAAAGACCTGATCACCGGGATACTGTATGGACTTCAATTTTCCTTCTGCTTTGGCTTGAAAGCGGCTTGCAGCAGCGAAAAGAGGACTTGCTTGATAAGAATGACCTAAAAGTGGACTAAGCGTAGGAGCCACCTTAGTGGTTCCCTAGCGAGCGGTCTACTTCTTGTTGCTAATCGCTGTCCAGATAAATTCCTAATTCCATAGGATTCACGACTTATAAATACTTTAAAAAAAAAATTCGGTAGTGCCAAACATGCTATAAATATAATTAATTAATCAAAAATATGTGTGTCTCTTTACGTGTCATCTCTAAAGCCAGGTAAAAAACATGCAAGTTCTCATTTGTTCATCAAATCCTTTTATTTGACTTCGTTATTAACAATTTACTTTAGCATCACCAAAGAAAACAAAGGGATTCACAATTCAATGTTAACATTTACTCAATAATTTTTAAAAAATTATCGGGAAGAAATCTATGCTTTCACTAAATGACTAGATAATGCAATAAAGTCGTTTGGTTAGATTACACAATACTTTCATCTCAGTTGTGTGAATTTATAAAGTTGTACATAGTATTGAAAAAGGAAATAATTAATTGAAAAGGAAAGATTTGAATAAGATCTCTAAAACTGTGAATATACCATATTACAATAATGCACAACCGAAGATTCGTGGGAATTATCATAATTTGTGGAGCTTGATGAAAGTAGAAATTCTTCACTAATAAAATTAATTAGAGTTTCTTCCAAAACTAGTGCGTACAAGCGACCTTAAGAATTGCAAAACAAACTTGTAGTTCTACACCAAATATTGAGGATTATATATTGAAGACGCCCTTGAGGTATTTGATTATTAATACTCCCTGCCTTTTCCAAAATTACATAAAGGCTAAATCTAATGCAAGGTGTACTACCTATGTGAGTCGAGGCCCAAGCTTTGAGGCATTTTGGTGCGTAAGCTGAAACAAATCAATAATTAATTCAAAATATCTAAAGATACAAAAAATATGCTCATAATAAACCACAAACCTCAAATAACTTGTAATAAAAAATTAAAAACAAAACTAATAAAATTAAAAAGTCAAATTTGCAAACAAACATAAAATAGATGAATAAATCAAATAACTATTTCTTAAATTAGTAATTACGTAACAAAATTGTAATCTATTACTAGAAGTAGAAACAATCCACAAGTCTCCTATGCAATCACTATTAATAAAACCTTTAAGGGAACCATTGTCATATTTAATTTCCTTAATAAAACCGTTAAGAGAACCATTTTATTCTCATTGTCTACCATCATTCTCCATTTCCAATGGCGTCTTCTCCTTCCCATTCCCCTTCCTTGTAAAGACATAAAATAGACTTGTAAAACATTCTAGGTAATAAAAAATTGACCACAAAGCTAATGCCGGTAATAAAATGTCTAGAAAAGGCAAGACCCATGGTGGACACATTAGTCGCCATGAGGATTAACCTTGGGGAGCAAGCCTCACTAAGTCAAGGTGCAAGTCTCTCAAATGGCATTTAAGGCTTAAGATTTGAGGCATTTAATGGAAGCTTCGCGTGAGGTGGAACTCGAGGCGTAAGCCTCAAAAGGCTTTTTTAAGCAATGGTTACAACTCATCGATATTTTTCAAAATTAACCTTTTTATATGAGAGAAAAAAGAACAAATTAATAAAAAACATTGACTAGAAAAAGGAAAAGTAAAATAATCCAAAGCTTTGAACCTTATTCAATGCTAACTTTATTATATTTTTGGTGTTATGATGAGAAACAATTAACATATTACAAAAAAATTAAAATTGAAGAACAAAAAAATATTTTACTTGGTATATTGCAAATAAACCAATTTGATTAATTTATAACGACACTTCTTTTAATAAATGAGAAAAAAGAGGAAGGAATATAGTTTAAATATGTTTTATTAATAATTTTAAAGGTAATACAAATATAAAAGGGTAAAATGGGAAATACAAATTTGTTTTTCAGTGCAGATGGGGAATTGTTGTTGAAAACAAACCTTAGGGGAGGTTTCCGTAATTTTTTAAAAGAGAGGGGGTGCCTTACCTTAGGTGGTATGTCTGATATATTTGAATTACACAATGTCTCTGTTCAGCGGTCATATATTATTTCTATAGCATGTTTTTGTTTGTGAGGTTAAGGTGAGATTTGCATTCATCGTCCTTGTGAATGTTTCTATGTGCATTTGATGTTTTCTAAGCTGATATTCGTTTTTATCTTCTAAAAAAAAGTCAACTGGTCTAAATCGGTAAACTGGTTCTTGGTTGACCGGTTTAACTATATGTGATTTAGGCTAATATCTTGTATTTCCAGTCAACCCGACCGGTCTGATCCGGTTTTGACAACATTAATGCAGAGGACAGTTGGCTATCATGGGACCATGATTTACTAAACAAGCATTTATATCGTGCTGATAGTACTTCCCTGAATTTTCTAATCTAAATGCAAGAAATTTGACTTGGTGTATTTTAGCTGGAAATATGTGATAAGTTGGTTTTTCTAATAGAAGAAATCTGATTGTACTGTATTTTATATGGAAAGCAAAGATAGAGAGGTTTTTAATGATGTCATTTTGCACATCCTTCTATTAAGTGATGATTACTTCAATTCGTTATACCATTGCCAGATGGTAGTATGTTGTCCAACTGATATGTGCCTTGTGATTTGTTTCAGCCCTTTTACTGCTGGTAGATACCATAGCCTTGTGATTGAAAAGGAAACTTTTCCTAATGATGCACTTGAGATAACTGCATGGACAGAGGATGGACTAGTAATGGCTGCACGTCACAAAGTATATAAACATCTACAGGTAAGTCTGGTTCAACTCAGCTACATTATTAAGAGTAGGATAGTTTGTTTACCAAACTTCCTTATTTCATTGTCTCGTGGTACTCCATGCTCTGGCGGCTTGAAAAGCTTAGCATAATTTTTGTGCATGGAATTAGACCCTCCTACCCGTGTTAATTAAGATAGAGATGTTTGGACTTATCAGAATAGTTTAATGCCCTATCTAATATAGCACCAAGAGATTAGAAATTGATTAGAAGTAATCTTCTTTAAATTAGGGTTTTATGTGAAATTGTTTTGTGATTTGCAGATTAGATCATAGAATTGAATCAAGGATTGTAAGATCCTAGAATATACGATTATGAGTTCTTTTAATTGATTTAAAGGACAGATCCTCAAAATAGCATGTTAAAACAAGTCTTAATCTGAGAATGTAGTTTACAAGTTGTGCACGAGTAATGAAGGTTGAAATCATCACTCTCTTAAATCTTTCATTTCTTAGGAAAAATGGAAATGATATCTGCTCAAATACAAAACTAAAATCAATATAACAAGCATACCAGTTCCAAGTTCCAAGTTCAATCACAATTCTCAAGACTCTTAAACCTCAATAAACAGTTTGTTACTGTGAAAAACATAGAGAAAGATGAAAGAAACGGTTGCATTCTTTATCTGGGATTTTTGCCCTTTCTTTCTTTAAAGGAAGAAGTGTTGAGGGATGCTCATTTCTCAAGGTTTTTCACTTCTTCTGTTTGTCACATGATCACATCAGTAAATCAGCATACCGATAAAAACTGGGGGAAAGTAGCTAATTTGAGCTCCTTTAGTATTTAGTCCATATGCTCACTTTTCTGTGCTCCTGAGCTGGTACCTGAAACTGATTTTTGAAGCCCAATTTTCAGGCTCACTATCTTGATCCTAACCGATCCTGGATTACATTTTTATTCTCTATTAATGTTAATACATTGATTCCAAAATTCAATCTGAAAAAACTGATTTCACAAGTTCTGTGGCAAGAACATTGCCTGACAATTTTCGCGAGTTATATTAAGGAACTAAAATAAGAAAAAGCAAAGTTAATGTGAGGCGCGACAGGTGCCATTGGATTACCAACATGCCATATTTGTTATAACTTATAACCTATGAACCATGTACGAATTATTTTAGGTGAATTTGATTTAAGAGACTAAATCTTGACCAATCAGAGGTATTACAATAATTTTAAGTTATTTAGCTGTTAGCAAATTTAACCAGTGCTAGAGTTGATGATGTCCTTTATTACCAAACCTCTCTATGAACATAACACTCGAGTTTGAAAAGTTTTGCTTCCTTTTAAGGCGAAACAATGTAAATAAGAGAAGAGCATGCATCAAAATAAAATTGGGTGTCCACTTCACGTTCTCTAGTTTCCATCTCTCTCTGCCCGCCCTCCCTTTTCCCCCTGGGGATTGCGCTGTTTCCCGTAAGGTGGTGACCACGTGAATTCTTCCAAGTAAGTCGTCTTTTATTAGTGGTTTTGCGGGAAAATGATGCTAAATTTCTTTTGGTTTTGATACTGTTGGGCAGATAGTTGCAAGTAGAGATGAAGCTCATGGAAGAAGAGGATATCTTTGTTTTCGATAATCCCATTCCACGTCCAATTAGCAGGAGGTGGAGATCCATAGGGTTTCCCATTTGGTGGACTATATGGGGCAACAATTGGATTTAGAAAAGGGGATTATGGCGGCATATTTATTATGCTGGAGTTACAATGCAGTCTAAGGGTTGCTAATGCTCGGGTACTGACTACAGAGCAATCAGATAAAGGCCTTCAAGGTTTTAAAAGGAAGTGGAGGGATAACAGGTGATTCAAACAGTGAGTTTATTGTTTATACTTGCAGTGAGAGCTTTGGGAGATGAGATGCTGCACTCTTATCAGATGCAATGAAGACACTACATGTTTTAGGACTATGGATAGGACTAATGGAGTTGTGAATCATAAGTTGAAGTCTGTGATTCATACTCCATATCTGATTGATGGCATTGTTAGAGTAGTGCATGAGGTTTAGCTTGAGCATTTTGGTCTAGTTGGTTAGGTATCCTATGTTGCTTGGACAGGTAATGCTGAGAATCAACACAAAGATTGCCGTATCATCATGGAATATGTGAATGGGCAGATTTTTTACTGATGATAGTGGCAGCGTCAGTGTGGTTCTTGGTGCCATTGCAAGGACTCTACACGGTTAGGGAGTGAATATGATTCCCCATGCCCGACATTGGATTAGTGACTGGTACTAAGATTTAGGTGGACCATTACTTGACAACATGAGTTTGAAGCATTTTGGGTCTATTGGCTTAGCCCCTTGTACAGAGTCAGGCCAGGTCATTACAAAAGTAGTTGACAATGATGAAAGACAAGTTCCATGTAGCATAGTAATACAACTTAACAGAAGAACCTGTGAGCTAGAAGCTGTTTGCGAGGGAGTTGAGGAACTGTAGCATAGCATTGTTGACAATGATGGAAGACAAGCTCCACTCTTGTACCTCTTAACTCCCTCCAATCACTCCAATGCAAGAAGGGTTATGATATCCATATATTAAGTATATAATTATAATCATCCCATGATTTTTATTCCTCTTGGTGAACAGCAAGGACCTTTTTCCAGTATTTGCTATCCAGAGTTTCAAACCAAGGAGCACTGGAACCCCAAACCCTTTAACTCAATCAACTGGGAAGCCTTACTATTCCAATTCCAGTTAGTTGCCAAAGATCATAATTCTCCTTGTGATATTTTTTTCCACTGTTTGCTATGCATGTTGATTTTTGATGTGTTAATCCTATTTTGTATGGATAAATTTGTATCATTGGTTGGAGAGTACAAATAATTTCTTTTGCAGTATGATATTACGTGCTACAAGAATCAGCCTTCATTCTTCATTTCTCCTTGTCGAAGCAAAGGAAGTCATAGGAAATTCAGTGTCATTAGAATCTGTTTAGCGTTGTCCATATAAGTCTCCATCCGCACTATCATTAATGCTTCACTTCTCCTTTTTTTCAACTCTACATAGTCAACTCAGATAATCGTCTCCAAAAACTGGGCTTCAAACAAGCCCCTTGAAGAAAGAAATTTCTGTTGCTTGTCTTAGCTGCAGCCCTGTTATTACGTTTCCATTTTTTTTTTTTTTTGCCTGTGGCATGTGGATTTCTGCTGTTCGCTCAACAGCTCAAACTAATTCTCTCTGTTACCGGAATGCAGGGAGTCCAATTTCATCCAGAAAGCATTATCACAACTGAAGGCAAAACAATAGTTCGTAATTTCATCAAATTGATAGAGAAAACGGAAGCTGAATCTTAGACATACAACCTCACAGTGTTATGAGAAATAATATGGTGTCAAATATCCAAAATCTAGATATAGGAGATTATTATACTTGCCTTGTTCCTACTAGCAGAGACTTGAGAATGTTTTAATTTATAAATTAACAAAATGCTCCTTTATGCTGTGAAGTAGGATGAGTCCATTCTTTAAGTCATGGAGTCTGATGGCCATTGCAGCTTTGTAATATCCATTCTTTTAGTCATGGCGTGTTTCTAATTTGGATGTGACAGTACTATACTATTAAGGAAGTAAAGGTTTTTCTATCGTAGTGCAGTCTTTTTCAGTACTGCGCAAACATGCACCAGGTGGACAATGTCGCAATTCCAAAATGCGATGAGTTGGCAGGTTAGGCAAAGATACCTAATCTCTTGCAATCAAATAAGAATAATGGTTGTCAGACTAGTGCTGCCATTGGGTTTTTTTCCTGTAAAAATCATTGGTGAGACTGAGGATTAGCTAAGATTGAATTCTTAAGTTTTTTAAAAATTAGCTTGGAGGTCATTGTTCTTGAATTTGGTTTTAGACCATATTTTTGAAGCTTGAACACAACTTGTAGTAGCAAGGAGGCAAGTACTAGATTTCTGAGAAAATCACTTGAAGATCAGAACGATAGAATGTAGAATGTAGATGATAAAGACAATTGGTCTTTGCTCCAATTCGATATGTCAAGGATCAAGTTACAATTAAATTTAGGTAGGTGTTTATTCAAATTACCATTACTAATTACCAGAATGTTCAGGGAATTGTTTATCTTTTAATTTCAGTTTAGTTTAAATTTGGACAGGAGGCTTCTTAGCTTCAAACTATAGACATTGAGTCGAGATTTGTTGTCCGTGTTTAAGCTGTGTTCGGTACAGTTGACACCACGTCGTCGAGATCTATTGTCCATGTTTAAGTTGATCCGATATTCTGGTGCTCCCATAGTCGATTCATTTATCGAATCCTTGTATTGGGAATTCTGTGGTATGACTGACCATCAAAAAGATGTTGTCCGGGAAGAGTTATTTAAATTGAAGTGTTGAAGTTTGAGACCATGTGTTTTTTATTACAGAATGGGTGTAATAATTGACTCTCATGTTCATAATAGTGTATTTATGCATGGCGTATACTACTCTGGCCAAATAAATCTTATCCTTGCTAGGTCTGTTTTGGAAAATGGAACTTTTTGGACATAATTGTATTATTCTCACCTGTTGGTTATTCACTTTTTAAGTTTTAAAGAAGAACGGTAGTGATCTCCAACCCACTAAAGAAGAAACCTTTTGTGCACTTAAAAGAAATGTTCATCTCACTTGTATTATTCTCTCAAGATTAAGGACATACATAAGCTTAGAGAAAATCGACACAATTGAGTTAATAAATGTTTAATATTTGGGAAATTTGCAATTTTTGTTTTCAACTTTTTCAATCTGTTACTAATCTATCTCCAACTAATATAGCACCAGACATCTCTAATCTTTTAATTAATTGCAAATCACGTTTCTATTGACAGATAAAGACAGATTTGTCATCCTCTATAAATAAATAAAAATAAAAAAAGTTAAAAAGAAAAAAAAAAATTAGAAAAAGTTTCATTACTTTTCAAAAAGTTCAAAATATCCTCTTCTTCACAAATCCTACCCTCACCCATAAGTTTGCAATTTTTTCTTATTTTTAACTTTATTTTTTTATTTAAAGATGGCAAATCTGTGTTATTGTCAATATAGACGTGATTTGTAATTAATTGAAAAGTTAGAGATGTCTGGTACTATAAAAATTGGTTGATGATAGATTAGTAACAAATTAGAAAAATTAGAGAGGAAAATTGTAAATTTTCCTTAATATTTTGCCCCATATGTATTAATTGTTGAATTAAATTAGGAAAATGATAAATTTCATCACAAGAGTAACTTTTCCATAGCATTATGCATTAATTATTCTTATATTTTTTTGAACAAGCATTAAATCTTAAGGAACATAATCTTATATTGCCTTTTAAATTTATGCATTTTCATATGTGAATCACACGACTTCGAAATTCTCCAATAATTGAGAGTTTGTTTGGTGTAGATTTTTATAAAAAAAATAAAATAAAATAAAATAAAATATGTTGGAAAAAAATTAGTAAAAATTGCGAATTCTATGAAATGTGTGGTTATGTACTTATTTGATAAAAAATTTTAAAATTATAAACAAAAAATTCTTTAAAATATGTGAATAAAAAATAAATAAAATCATAAATTTTACATAATGTATGGGAAAAAAAATTTATCTAATTTACAATAATCTCCCTTTCCCTATGGGTAAAAATATTTATCTAATTTACACACTTCAAAGACATGAGTGAGTTCTCCAACAACAGTGGCGAATTTTTCTGTCCACAAGGAGGCATGAGATCACCCCCATATAATTTATAAATACTTATAAATACAATTTAAAATTAATAATTAACTTTGATTACACCAAACGAGCTTGGAATTGTTGATTTGACTTTTGATGGCAAAAGGCACCACCGCATAGCTGACATTTTCACTCTTGAGATCACCCCATCCAATTTATAAATACTTATAAACACGATTTAAAATTAATACTTAACTTTGATTACACCAAACGAGCTTGGAATTGTTGATTCGACAATTGACACCTCAGTAGGTGGACAGAATTTTCTGTCCACAAAAGGACAGGAGATCATCCCCCATTTAATTTATAAATACTTATAAACACGATTTAAAATTAATAATTAACTTTGATTACACCAAACGAGCTTGGAATTGTTGATTTGACTTTTGATGGCAAAAGGCACCACCTAAACTAGTAGGTTAAATCATGATGTTACTTTTTTTCTGTTTTTTGTTTTGGTTTAAATAGTGATTCTATTTTCACTTAACAATGCAATACTTGGGATTACAGTGAACGATTTGACAAAATGGGACTCAGAACATGACAAGTCTGACCTCAATCACTGCAAATACAAGCATACTTTTTTAACTTTTTAATTAATTTTAAATTTTAAAAATAGGAATCCAATACCTCAGTAACCCCACCACCACTCAAATATAAATAATAACTCCAATTTGCTATATAATATATAATATATAATATTTGTTTATTCAAACCATGAGGGTGT
Organism: Forsythia suspensa; assembly: GCA_023638005.1. Lineage (NCBI taxonomy): Eukaryota > Viridiplantae > Streptophyta > Magnoliopsida > Lamiales > Oleaceae > Forsythia > Forsythia suspensa. The sequence continues at coordinate 37,819,113 of CM042666.1, forward strand.
GTCAAAGTGCACATCTCCACCGGATTCAGTTTACAAAGCCAATGATCCAAACCTAAAGGTATGAAATATATATAAATGGCCCCACATAATATTTCTCTCACCCTCAATGAATCTATTTGCTCTCTTCTTTTATCTATTCACAGCCAATAATAAAGAGGGGGTAAAAGAAATAAAATCAAACTTCAAAGGAAAGTAATATTAATGCCATGTAAATTATTTATACAATGTACTTCGTCAAATGGAAGGTGCCTTGGTCTGGATTGATCTGCTGCTGCTCCTGTGGTGTCGTTTGCCACGGTGGTGGACTCCGCCAAATGTTACTGGGTCGAACCCTCGAAGTCGTTCAGCCTCCTTAGAATTGATAATGCATTCGGATGGAGGAACCTTGTAACGTGAACGGTCATAGCAAAATGAGTATTGCATGTGCTTCTTACGGAAATTCTCCATTTCGATTCTCTGTTCACGAGTGATAATACCACCAGGGATTGAATCGGATGTTGGCGCAGCTTCACACTTGGACTGTTCAATAGGATCGACGGCACAACCATGGAGAACGAAATCTGAAAACTCGGCAATGTAAGGGGCATATTTGTAATTGACTCTGTATCTACCTCCATTTGTGGCCCAATCAGAGCCATCCCATATTGTTGCATACAAAGACATCGGTTTAGAGGGAAAGTCCCCACCCATTGCTTCTGTCCTTTTGATCTCTCTAATGGGAACACTGTCCACATAAAAGCTGCAACAAAGCATAAGACACCAAAAAGCAAAGAATCAATGTTCGGATTACAAAATGACATACATTCGTATCAATTTGGCAAACCATGTTCTTGTCAACTACTTTTCTTGTTTTTTCCATCACAACAAAAGAAAGGGAAATTGTAAAGCTAAATGAAAGTCCCAAATAGATGCTGTAAGAAAACCTTTACAAACACACTAACACGCCACTCTTGTTGGTGGTATACTTGTGTGAACACGTTTCTCATGTAAAGAGTAAGGACAACGCCGATGAGTTTTAAATGTTGATAATTCATAGATAGAAAGTCCCTCTTTCTTACATACAAACACAAGAAGTCAAGAAGCAGACAATGTCTAATAATCACAATTCATCATCTTAATTTCAGAAGAGAACTATTGTTGTTTTGAGCCAAGATATTGCTTAACAAGATCAACATTGCCAGCTTAATTTCCACATAGAAAATAGAAGTTCAAGTAACTATTTGTGAACAAGCACAGATGATATTGGAAAATAGCAGACATACACAGGAGCAGAGTAAACTCAAAATCAGGGGATTTAAGTAACATATTTTCCGAGTTAAAGTAAGTATTTTTCAAATAACTTCTACAGCAAAATGCCAGAATTATTGGTAAATTACATACTGTGCGCGCAAAAGCATTAAATGACCAGAGATGAGACTGAAAGAACATAGCATGCCAATACTTTATAGCTCAACAAAAGGAAAGCAAGTTGATACCATTAACAGATACATCAAAACAGTAATAGCAGCACGAGAAAATTTAAGAGATACGGGCTAGTTGTATATGCAAATAGCCCCCAGAATCATATGCACCAAAACTTTTTAGCAGAAATATCTATTTAACCAAAGACAGTATCCTAAAGTTTTGATGATTTCTTACACAATCTGATTCTCAGTCCATAAGATACTGTATTGATGGAAATCCTCGGAGGGATCGAACCAGAGGCCATATCTTTCTTCTCGTCCAACGCTTGTGCTTCCATTTCCATAAATATTTGTCTGAATTCTCCAGTTTTTTCCCCTGATGTTTCCTAAGAACTCAAAGTCTATTTCATCATGGTTCTTTTCAAATATGTCCCCGTTCGACATCTGTTGTCCATAAGCACACAATTCATTATCAAGACGGGTTAAGAAATTTCTTGAAATGTGCATATCAATAAGCAGGATTTTAACATGATTTTTTGATACTGACAAAAAATCACAAGGTAGAAAAAGAACAAGGACGAAATAGTAATGGGAGAAATTCAAAACACCTCATGTAAAGTTTATTGATTTTATCAAAATTATCAACATCAAAAATATAATTTACAATTTTTTTTCTTTTCATTTTTCTCTGTAACAGATATTTCAAAGGGATCTATAAATCAGGGTTTTACAGGAACCAATTTAGGAAATTTTATAAAATCATTCATCAATTTTTTTTATTAATAAACAGTAGTAAATTAAATAACTGAATCGAAAATGGAATTATAAATAAAGATTTACTTACATAAAATGCAACGACAACACCAGCAGTGTAATCTGCAGGTAGTTTAATAGAAGCACTGAAAAACCCATGAAGGTAAAGGTCTTGTGAAACAAATCCAGAACCTGCACTCATCAACAAAAACCCATTAAAAAATCAATATTTATAATAATCAAACAACAAAATTACATCCAAGAAACGCATAAATTTTTTTTTTTTTTTGAGTATTGAAATTACCTGTTCTTTCATCTAAAGAGATGTGAGCAGATTTTCCATCTTTGAGGACCATAAGATTATCATTTCCAAAGAGATGTGAGTAGCCCTCATCAAATGACAGTATCGGAAGATTTCTTGACGACCCACTAACCAATAATACATGAAAAACAGATAAAAACACAAAGGCTAAAATACCCAGATAAGAATTCATTGCTATTTTTATCATCTTGCAACAAAAATTTGAATTTTTTTTTTGTGAATCAGTTTTTCAGAAGTGAATGTTTTTAGTACAGATTCTACCAGTATGTATGTAATATGGAGAAGAGTCCTGATATATAGAATAATAGAAGTAATGTGTGTGTCTGTGTGAGAGAGAGGTCTCAATCTCCACAGCAATATGAGAGAGAGAGTGCGCTAAAAGGCTAATGAGAAAGGAAGGGAAAGCGGAGCTGATTTTATTGGGTGGTGAGACACAGAGACTCGGGTGAGTTAATTATTACAATCCCCAACAAACTTTGTCCCATGTTTCTAAGGCTCACTCCACTTCAAATTGTTCACATTCTTCACTCAACTTTGCAAAGTATTTTCCATCTACCATTCTTGTCAATCTGTGAACAGAAAAATTGATGTGTCAAACGAAAATTCCACGTGGCAAACAAAAATCCACATCAGATATAAAAAGTTGACATCAACAATCTGCATCAGATGAAAATCGTGAACAATCTACTTTACAACAATTTTAGGCGTTCGCTCAAGTGAAGATGTTCACCTCAGTTGCAAACAATTGAGGATGGGCATTTGCCTAGCTGAAATTTTCAACCTAATTTTTTTTTTGTTTTGTTCTCTGTTAAAACAGCTCCTGATACAATTATCTGTAGGTGCTTTCGATTATCTTCATTCTCGTTAAAGTTCAATTGGTTATCACTGAGGGGTCGGGGATGGGTGGTCAAGACATATACCCAGTGTAAACCTGATACCCTGGATATAAAAAAAAAAAAAAAAAAAGTTCAATTGGTTAAGATTCTCTTCAAAACAAAATCTAGAGTTTAGGCTCGTTTTAACACATTTGGTTGTGATTCATCAGTCTCCAAACTTGACAAATTACAATCCTCAGTCATTATCTTCGCGGAAGCCCGGGTTGATGCTTCTGCGAAGATGATGGAGAGGGATTACCAAGGATGACAAGTTTCGTCGTTGAATGTGGAAGGAAGGATTACGAATTTGGAAGTTTTGGAAATTTTGTTTGTTGGGAAAGAAAACACATGTAGGTTTTAACTTTTAATTTTAGATCATGTTTGGGTCAAATTTTCATCTGGATGTGGATTTCTGTTTGCCACGTGGAATTTTCGTTTGACAAATCAGCTTTTCTATTCACAGATTGAGAAAAATGGTGGATGAAAAATACTTTGCAAAGTTGAGTGAGGAATGAGAATCAATTTGAAGTTGAGTGAGGACTTAGAACATAGAACAAAGTTTGGTGAGGATTGAAGTAATTAACTCGTATGGAGTGCATCACCAATTCATAACATGTACAAATTATTTAAAAAAATTCTTTTCTTTTTTATTTTGTTTTCTTTTTGTCTCTCTCTCATTCTCTCTGGTTTCTTTGCCATTTTCTTAACAAAATGAAATAAAATATTAATTTATTTTTTTATTGTCTTATGAAACCCGATATAGTCTTGTCAAGAACGATATAAAAAATTATTATAATTTTGACCAATTTAATAAATTACTAACTTAAAGTTTATATATCTTTACTATGTTATAAAAATATTTTATTTGACTTATAATATCAACACAATATCACGCTAAAAATCTTATAATAAGAAAATATATTTACAATGAATAAAACTAACTTAAATTTGAGATTGTTAATTAGACTTAATTTCGGTCAATCATTTTTAGATTTTGGGTCTCGAAAATTTAAATACGTGGACTATATGGCCATGATGCAAATAAAAGTCCAAAATAGAAATTGAAAAAAAAAAAGTTCGATAAATTTAAAAAATTCAAGTTCATCGTCACAAAAAAATAAGGGGGTAAATTTAGAAATGTACAATTAATTTCTTTGTCATTTGATTACAAAATAATTACTCATTCTATAACTAAATGAATAATCGAGTCAGCATAATATTTAAATCATTAATTTTTTTACGTAGTCCGTTTTAAAGAATCAAATATCTCTAAAATTAAAATATTCGTCTAAACATAAAACAAGAAACCATACATTTTTTTTTTTTAAATTTATAAAATATAATTTTGAAATGTTGTACAATCTTAGTTTTTGAAGTTATTTTTTGTGACAAAAAAGGGAAAAATCTTATAACATGTTGATACATGTCGGGTTAGTACAATAATATGTGTCACATGTGCTTTGTTCTAACAAATGTACTTATTTTTTGTGGATTTGTTGGGAGAATGTCTAATTTATCTTAAAAATTAATAACAACTTGTCATAATTAAATATTTTAGGTGCACACTATTCAATTCATTTACATTGAAAATTGAAATAATAATCCAAATTGGACAGTCTTAATTATTATTAATTAGTTGCCATCTAATCACATTTAGTGCTCACTTTAGTGGTTTTATTCAACCAACCTATATAATGACTTATTTTGACTAACAAATTATTCATTTAATAGATTAATTAATTATATAAAACTTTTTCAATTGAACTCAAAAAGAAAATAAAAGAAAAAAAGTCATTGCTTTGTAATATACGACCACAAAAATAAAGAACATAACCAAGTCGAGGAATAATTCAAAATGTACATAATTTAATACAATTTTTTTAAAAAAAGTAAAATTATACGATCTTTTAATAAACGTAGATTTTGATTGAATGGAGTGCGAAAATAATTATGGAATGAACCTTAAAATTAGTGATTTTATAATATCTTCCTCACCACTATGGAATAAACATAAAATAATTATTATCCAAATAAATAGAAAATTAATTTATATTATTATGTATTGAAAACATATTATTAACTTGCAACTTAACAAGGGTTAACTTTAATCACCCATTCCCCGTGAATGAGTTAGTGGAATATATTAATATTTATTGAAAAAAAAAAAAAAAAAAAAAAAAAAAAAAAAAAAAGTGTAATTGACGACCGATTTTATCTGCCAGCGGTCAGGCATTAACATAGAAAAATGTAGAAAAGCATCAACTTCAAATCTTTATTATGTCTTCAAGGATGGATAAAGTGCAATAAAATGTTAGCAAAAAGACATGAGAGATAAATTAATTAAAGCATGCAAAACAATCATATACCATGACTTTTTATGCACAAAGAGGTCCCCCTTTTTTACTTTTTTTTTTTTTTATTTTTAATTTTAATTAAAGTAGATTGATATAGAGATGATGAATTTCATTTGTATTTGTGTTATTAATCATTTAAGTGAAGCGCAATTAGAGGCATTAAAAGATCGTTACATATTTTGTGCAGGTTGAGACTTATTTAATAAGGAATTTTATTATTTTAAGATGTTATAATAGTGATTGTTGTTCATTCAAGTCACCAATTTCTTTGATGTTTTAGCACTGTATAGGCGTTAGAGCATCTCTAATGGTGAAACTTATTATGAATGTCGTCCAATTGATGTAATGATGATGTGGATGAGACAAAACCAATGTAGATCATTTAATGTAGAAGGTTATTTAACAAAGATGTCCAATTTTGGGCGAACTGCTGAGACAATTTTCTATAATAAATGATGCCACATCATTCATCTCTCTCTTTCATCTATTTTTTTCTCTTTCTTCATTCCAAACTCTCTCTCATTTCTTTTTCTCTCTTGCCAAATACTACGTAAATTTTTTAGAAGATGTCTCAAGATTGAAAATCTTTCTTGTACCGCTATATGATGATCTTAATCTTGCGGGCCGATCCGCTTAATCGTGTGCGGACCTTGTCCATGTATCAAGATTTTGTGATAAAATGAAATTAAAAACTTATATCTATATCAATAGCCAAACTTAATATGTGTATATATAGAAAATGCATAGAAAATGAAAAAGGATATTAGCAACCCTGCACCTCTCTTCAGCTGATTTTAATCAAATTGGATAGATATAGAGATGTTGAATTTGATTTGTATTTGTGTTATTAACCTTGTAATCGAAGCATTATAACAAATTATGGAAACGAGTAGATGCATTAAAAGATTGTTTTATTTTGAGCAGATAGACTCATTCAATAAAGAATTTCGTTATTTTAAGATGTTATAATTGTGATTGTTGTTTATGATTCTTTAATATTTTAGCACTTAATAAACGTTGATATTTTAAAGCCCTGTAGTAAAAAAGGTTTTTCGCTATATTTTCAAATCTTAATCTTGTAGTCCCAACCACTTAATCATGTATGTACCACGTCCATATATCAAGATTTTGTGATAAAACGAATTTGAAAACGTGTATCTCTATCACTTAAAAGGGGGCATTAAATGCGGAAAAAATGAAAAAAGAGCCCCAGAGACGCTCTTGCCTCAAGTGTTCACAATTTACGCGTGGCTCATCTAACGACTCTAGCAAATTGTTACGTGCAAGGCGTGGCGTGGCATATCAAGCATTAAATAATTGATATTGGGCACCTCGTTGTCTGATGACGTGGCAAAATTCCTTCTTTGTCACTGAACTAGCCGTTGATAGGGGGTCCCACGAGAAATATCTAATCAGACACATAGACCGAAATCTAAGGGACTTTTATTGCAAAGTTAACGGCGTCAATTCTGCGGTCAAAAATGATAAGGTCATGTGACAAACAAGCAGCGAAAATGGCGTCACACGTTTTCTCTCTTGGTAAAACGTGGACCCCGGCACCGTTTCAGTCAATTTAATTGAATTAATTACTTAACTTGACTGGGTAAAAAAACATTTAAAATACTGAAAGATTTCGTGGCCAACTCTCAACGGTCATGGAGCGCATTTTAGCAACGTAGGAGTGCAACTAGGTACTGGTAGAGTGCGCATTTTGCATAGGGAACATGGGATCTATTATTGAGATCCCAATGTTTTGATACTGTCTGTACACGTGACCAATTCGTATATCCCAAACCAAACCATGTCAACTGTAGATCCTGTATAGCATTAGCATTAGATGAATCAAAAATAAAAAAAGATGCATAAATAAATAATAAATGAGGCTAAATTGAAAATTCAATAATTGTGATAGCTAAAGTGGTCAAAAATATAAATATTCTTAACAAGACTATTTTTCTTATGAAAGTAATTCGTCACTTTTAAAAGAAGTAAATTTTTTTTTTTAATCTTATGATGTTCATCATTTTACCATAGCTCAATTACTTGTATTAAAGACCTAGCTCAATTACTATTGCTTTTTAATGATTTATTTTAAGTTTAATTAAAATTGTTAATATTCAAATAATATAAAAATATTCTTAAATTATTTTAGAATGGAATTATTCTAAGTTTTTGTTATAAATATTCTCATTTAAAATAAAGACGGATAAGGCCAAATTTATATTCTCCAAGCCTGATCTTAAGGTCCTTGAACCGAGGTACCCTTCTTGTCTCCTACCATGAAGTTCCATGATCTCGTTCACTTCTTGACTCGAGGCCTCCACTTGTACTCCTGCATTGGTAAGACCTTCAATATGGATCATTCTCCATCCTTCACCTGGCCTGCTTCATGATCAACGAGTCTTGATCAACGTTAATCAAAGGTGACCATTCCCATCGGGATGACAACCCCGAGGTTCACATAGGCCTTTTACCAAGATTTGTGCCATGGTCCCTAAACACTCGATGAGAGGTTAAGCCTCTGTAACATCCTAATCCAAACACCATTGCTAGAGCCACGCTGCTTCTCCGACATGAAGAAACACTCATATAACCATTATAACACGTGATTGAATCAAGACTCCTAGTCCTATAGATCTCATAGCTCCCTGATTCTTCTAGAATTAGACCATGAAATATGTGTAAGAATTAATGTCCAATTAGTTAGGTTTGACTTTGTTGTTTATGGGTCAAGTTAATTAATTAGATTAATTAATTGAACTCATTTGTTGTGGGCCTGCATTCTTCTAGTATGACTACAACTAGTGTCAGTTCTAGTATGACTAAAACTATGGCCATTTCTAGTATGACTAGGGTTAAGTTAACCTATAAATACTAGGAGTACAACAGTTTATGAAATCAAGTGAATCTGTCTTTATTATTTGTTAGCACAAGCAAGAGACAAAACTCAATACAATTCTTCTCAAAATTATGCTTTCATCTGTTCTTGATCGTGGGAGTATAGATATGTTTTTGCTTTGTGGATTATCATTGGAGGCTGGACATTTGGACATTTGTGATATTGAAGATTGTAACTTTAGCTAATCAGATTTTACGGTGTTCATCTAGGTAAACTTTTATCATGAATTTTATCTAAGTACAAGGTTGATCCGACTTATAAGAATTACAAATTTAATTTTCGTTATGCATGTATACATCAATTCCTTACGAAATGCATCATATGTTCATTATTCAGGTAAGCTAGTGCCTTACGCTTATATTTTTCTCTACATCCGTTGGCTTAAACATCGGAGGAGCAACGAGTTTACACATCGACACTGTCGTTTCTAGTTTATGGTTCAAGAAAAATTTGTTCGGTATCCTTCTTGACCTGTTTCCAGTGATCCTCCTTGGGACATCTCATGTACGAAATTTGGTAGCATCAAAGACTAATTAAGATTATATAAGATAGAATTTTGAGAGATTCTCAAGACGATTTTGGTTATTAATTATCAATTATTCTCATTTAAAATGTCAATCTTCCTACTAATCCTGCATGAAGATTTTGTTAGACCATTTTTTATTCTACGTCAATTACGGAGTTGGCCATTTATCTTTTTTATAAATGCAGAATAATCGGTCAACAAATATAATACAGTCTTTGAGGGTCAAAATTAATGTATAACAATATTGAGGGCAACTCCAACCATGATCTTCAAAATGGTGTAACTTTTACACCAAATTAGTGCAATTTTCACACTATTTTTTTTACCATCTCCAACCATGATCTTCAAAAATTGCACCAAATGAATAGTACTTATTTTATTTTCCTTTTTATTTTTATTTTGAACAAGTTATTGATTTCAAAAATTATTTACTTAATTATTCCACCACGAAAAAATAAATAATTTATTAATACTTAAAATTATAAATTAATAATTTTTCAATAATTACCTAAAATTAACATTTATCACAACAAAATTAAAAAGACATTACATTTAACATCACAATTAACAAAATACAACATTTAACATTCCACAATTAATAAAATAAAATATGAAAACAAAGAAACATGAACATAAAATATACTATTTTTTTTTCAACTAATTCTCGGAATTAGTATATTCATCCCACAAATGATCAATCAACGCATTTCGAATCTCAACCGTTGATTTAGATATACCATATCTCTTTATCAAAATCTTATCATTGATGACGTAATGAATCTCAACCGTTGGATAGATTTCATCTAATCTTAGCCGTTCGTTTAGATATGCCAAATCTTACCCTATCTCTTTAGTAAAATCTTATCATTTATTCCGTAATAAATCTTAACCGTTAGATGGATTTCATATAATCTTAGCCGTTGGTTTATATTTTGCCCTATCTCTTTCATTTTTAATATAAATAGGATACCATACCTTACTTTTATTTCACCTTCACAACTTATATTCAAGAAATTTACTCTTACCACCTACAAATGAATTCTACTACACGATCTTCTTCATACACAAATGAAGAAGACATACACTTAGTACATGTATATCTAGATATTTCCCAAAATCCCATTGTAGGTATTAATCAATCAAAAGATAAATTCTAGTCAAGAGTTGAGAATGATTATAACAACTTAAAACTAGAATATATCACTCAATATCGAACGCATAGATCATTATCCTCTCGCATGTCGATCATTATTACTGCTGTTGGCAAACTAAGGGGATGCATTCGACAAATGGAATATTCGAATCCAAGTGGTGCATCAGAACAAGATATAGTGAGTATTCCTGGGTTTTTTTTTTCTTATAAATATTATATCTAATGAAAATTAATTTATTTGTTTATATCATATTGTAGTTGAATCGGGCGAAAACATTGTTAGCACAAGAAGACAAATTTAAGAAAGGGTTCAAATTTGATCATGTATGGTTCCTACTTAAAGACACGTAAAAAATTTGGACACGATAATCGAGAGAATTACCGGACTATCAAAGACAAAGTGTTAATTTTGCATCATCACAATCGAGTCTCCTACTTGTAGTCGCCAAGCTCGGCGTCTCTGGATTGTCTTCATTTTCTCTCGGATAAATGAATAAAATGTAGGTGGTACTTCTCTTGACGACCAATTGGAATAAAAAAGCGAAAGGAAAAAAAAAACCAAGAAGAAAATACAATAGTGATTGAAGAAATTAGAGAACAAAATCGACAACTCTCGAAAGGTCGACAAAACGAAACGATTTATAAACAACAAAATTATCATATCCAAATGCTACGAGCTCAAACGGAAGCAAAAAAGTAGATGTGGCACTCGAAAGTGGATGTGGCGAAGAAAAGAGTGGATCATGGTTTGAAATTCGAGAGGAGAATAGAGTTTTACTCACAAATTTGAATGATGTTGCGATCCAAATCTCGTGAGTTTATTCGAAGTGAACAAAAAGAATCGTGCAAAACGATCGATGAGCTAGCCAAACAATCTCAAAGTACTTCAAATCCGTTTGGACAACATTTTGATGACTTTGGAGGATCCGGAAATGATTTACCGGATTATTAAATTATCTCTATTATTTCATGTTGTAATTTACGTTTTTTAATGTTGTTGTTGTCGTAATAATTTATATTGTCTTGTTGGAGTTATCACATTTTTATTTTTTAAAATTATTGAGTAATTTTATTTTAACGTATACATTAATTAATTTTTATTAATCGATTACAATTTTTTACATTAATAAAATAATAATGAAATAACAAGAAACATAAATAAAATTAAACATTTTCATTGCAAAATAATATAAAAAAGGACATATAGGGAACAACAAATTTAACAAGACCAAAGTGAAGGACAAAATTGAAAAAAAAAAGGCTGGAAATCTGCGCCAAATGAACAAAGGTCACGCCAATTTGGCAAGACTGCTCACTACTCCAAAATAGAGTAGTGATACAAATGAGCAGTTGGAGGCGAGATTCAGCTTCATTTTGGCGTGAAACGCCATTTTGGCGCAGCGATGTTGGAGAAGCTCTCATAGACTCCATTTCCTACACAATTTTGAAATCATAAATTCCAAAAACTCTATCTCTGACGTACTTTTAGACACAGGAAAAATTCAGTATATTTTCTGTTCATAAATAGATATAATTTATTTTATTCATTTTGTATGCAATATAAATTAGCTTTGACCAAATATTATAAGTGATGCTATACTATAAATTGATCATATAAATTGATCATACTCAAGTTCAAGTAGACTCAGTAAGTACTCTACGTGGGTAGCAGTCAATCGACTGTCTTAGGTGACTAATCGGTATATTGATTTAGTGAGCGCTCTACGTGGGTGGCACTCAGTCGACTGTCTTAGGCAACTGGTCGATAGACCAACTACTATGTTTGGTGGTCGGTCAATCGAAATCTACCAATGATCTATCAAATATTTCACGTAACAGTTATTTTACGGGAAAATCATATTCTCCATGTTCCGAATTCAACTAGCAAACCGCCGAAAACCACTAGCACGTAGACAATAACTACCAAGCAGGCGGGAGGTAACTGCCAAGCCCGTGAGAGAGAAACCACTTACCTATAAATACATTAAAGTGTGAGCCAAGTAAATGATATCTTACAATTTCATATGACTCTGTATGTTTTTCTTTTCCATATTATCATTTTCTCTTACAGCTTCTAATTCTCACGCTGAAGGATCATCCGGGGAAGAGTCCCTGGCTTCCTTTTTAGGTCATCAAAGTCATAAAGAGATCATTTTGGAAGCATCTCAACTCAGGTAATATTTCATTGGCACTGTTTGTAAAAAAGTTATGGACATAAAAGTTGTGGCAGGTCGGCAAACTAGAAGGGAAAAAGAATGACAGCAACTATGGCATAATTGGAATTTACCTGAGATCACCAACCGCCGTCGCTTTCATATGTTACTCAGACATAATTCAACTCGTTGGAGACGCCGAGTATGAGACAGTGATCACAAAGCTAAATATGGCAGTTAGACTAAAGACGTCGTCAGTCGATATTTGCAATTAGTCATAGTTAATGGTGGGACAGATAATCGGTGAGTTCGAAGTAAAGACAGCAAAATGGCTGCCTACTTAATTAAAGTGAGAAACTTACAAATGAAATTCTCCAACTTCTAGATAACCAAAGTCCCGAGAAAAGATAATTCTAAAGTCCTTTTATATGCGCTTTTTGTAAACAAATCGCCTTGATCTACAATTATAAAGACTTCTCACACTAATCGTTGTCTTTGAACTCCTCCAAAGATACAAAGTGATCTACAATTTCAAAATCTCTCAAAGAGCTTGGTGGTGAGTTATAAAACTAAAATTTGGTTAAGTCTTTAAATCGTCTAATAGCTCGGGTGGTACGCGAAGAAAGCACAAAGTGGTCTACAACTCTAAAATCGCCCAAAGAGCTTGGCAGTAAGCAACAAAATCAAATTTTGGTTCAATCTCTAAATCGCTTAATAGCTTAGGTGGTACGCCGAAGAAACCACTAAATAGTCTACAACTCTAAAATCGTCCAAGAGCTTGGCGGTGAGCAATATAATCAAAATTAGGTTAAGTATCTAAATCACCTAATAGCTCTAGTGGTACGCTAACGAAACCACAAAATGGTATACAACTCCAAAATCGCCCAAAGAGCTTGGCAGTGAGTAATAAAACCAAAATTTGGTTTAACTCTATAAATCGCCTAATAGCTTGGGTGGTACGCCGAAGAAACCACAAAGTGGTCTATAATTCCAAAATCACCCAAAGAGTTTGACGGTGAGCAATAAAACTAAATTTTGATTAAATATCTAAATCGCCTAATAGCTCAGGTAGTACACCAAAAACCACAAAGTGGATAACAAATGTAAACGAGTAGCTGGGTAGTGAGCAAGAATGCCAAAAAATTTGGTTAAGATCTTCGAAATCGATAAATCAATATGTCATTCAGTGTTAGCCAACAAAGAGAAACCACGTCTACGATGTATTTAGATCGGTCGACGACCTATTTCGATAGTCAACTTGAGGCAATCAACTACCTTGTGCATTGGTGGTCAATTGCCCAAGCTTGCATGGCAGCCAGTTGATCGTACTGCTTTACATATTGGTGCTTGCCTGTATCCTCTTCAATGTTACGAAACATTTGATTAATTAAAGCAGTCAATTATTGCTAGAGAAAAGATGCTTTAATCCAATCTACTTACTACAAAATTTGATAGTAAAAAGACAAGGCAGACAAAATATTGATTGAACCTAGGCACAAACACATAAGAGCAATATGAAGTCGTTCGAACATTACTAGGGGTTATATCGCCAAAAGTGCACACTAAAGAGAAACGCCAAAGTCAAGATACACAAGATGAAGTTAGTCCACACCCCGGATAGAGAGAGAAAATGTTTGTCAAATGATCCAAAGTCCATCTCGTAAAAAAAAAATCTATAGTATAGAATTATTCAAGAAAAGATGGGAAATTTTGCTATGTCTTAACGATGAGAATCATCAAGAGCTAGAGGGGCAAATGATGTTGTACTAGAAATACACCAGACTCAAGTTCAAGTAGACTCAATGAGCGCTCTACATGGGTGACAGTCAATCGACTGCCCTATCCGACTAGTCGGTAGACCAACTCACTGAGCGCTCTATGTGGGTGGCAGCCAATCGACCGCTTTAGGTTTCTGGTCGGTGGTCCGACTACTATGTTGAGTGGTCGGTTGACTGACATCTACCAATGATCCATTAGATGTTTCATATGACGATTATTTTATGGGTAAATCAGACTCCCCACGTTCCGGATTCAACTGGCAAACTATCGAAAATCGCTACCACGTGGACAATAACTGCCAAGCAGGCGGGAGGTAACTGCTAGACACAAGAAAGGGAAACCACTCACCTATAAATACCTTAAAGTGTGAGCGGATAAAAGGATATCCCACAAATTCACAAGACTTTGTATAATTTTCCTTTCCATATTATCATTTTTTCCTACAACTTCTAATTCTCACATTGGAGGATAATTCGGGGAAGAGTCCTCCGCCCTCCTTTCAGATCATCGAAGCCATAAAAAAAATTATTTTAAAAACATCTCAACTTAGGTAATATTTCAATAAGGTTCCTAAATTATATGAATTATAAACATATATTGTTTTATATGTGAAATATATAATTTATAATTTAATTATTTTGATATCTAGTGAATAGAGTTGGATGCTTTGTTATAAAATATTATATTGCTGTTTCAATTAAAAAAAAAGAAAGAAAGAAGAAAAAAGAGGAAGATTATTTTGCTATCCCCGCAAATGAGTGAATATATTGTCTTGCCTTCAGAAGTAAATGCTTTTAATTAATTAGAAAAATTAATATATTTGGAATGAATGTCCTTCAACCTCAACATGCACTTTCCAAGTACATCATTCTCTTTAAGTGGAGTCTTCATTGAAATTTGGTCCCTAAAATTTTTTCAAACTGCTGTCTGAGAATCTTGAAATTGGTCTCTTCATTGAAAATTGAAACAATTTCGTAAGATTGATCAACCAAATCTCGAAACTCTTCACACTCTTTCATTAAAATGAGTGTAGGTTATTCATCTAAAATTATTATTGTACAAATATTGTTGTTGATTCATATTTTTAACTAAAACCAACATCTATTTGCATCTCAAGATTGAAAGGGACGAATATAATTGTCGTCAGAGTCATCCTTCTAGGTGATTTGTCAATTACCACACCTCTGTGATGATCGAGCCATTGTGGAAAAAAATTTGTCTGTTTATTGTGTCTACAACTCTAATTATCAAAGCAATTGTTTTACGTGTACTAGTTGCGTTAACATGAACGCCTATCATTGTAGTTATACATTCTCGTCATGTCGTAGTTGCCACCGGGGCCTCTCAGATGTTAATGTGAAGTTGAGTTTTGATACCAAATTGATTGATGGCGCACAAAAGAGAAATATATGAAAACAATGAGCATGCCACAACACACATTGATTTTAAGAATATCTACAAGTTTAGGGAGTCAATGATTTGTTAATTCACATTCAAATACTAAACAATTGACAAATTATTTTCTTTTTCAATGAACAAATACAAAACCACAAAACCATGTTCCGAAGCTTTATTAAGATTTAAGACTGCACCTTCAGGCTTCAACCATCCATCTTTTTTCAAAATAATTAACAAGTCACAATCACTGTTCTAAAAAATTTATCTAAGTTGTGCATAAGTTCCTCTCAAGCATAAAGCTTGGCCTCCACGCCTCACACATCACTCCTTGCCTCGCTTCGCTCTTGTCTCGCTCTCGCCAAACTTCGTTTAGACCTAAAAAGCTTGAAACTTGACTACAACGCCTAGCAACACTTTATACTTTTTAGAATATTGGTTACAACTAATAAAATAAGCAATAAGCAATAAAAAAATAAAAACTGAAAACAAAAGAGTAAAGCCATCCTCGAATCAATGCCCATTCAAAATCAAATCATACTTCAAATAATGTTCTCTCTTTTTACAATAACCCTATCTTATTTAAAAGGCTAGTCGTAGTTGGCACATCAACATAAGTTTAATTTTTCTTACAATATGTCGATAATTATGAAACAAGGTATATTGTATTTTAGATCTATGTCAAAAGTAATCTTAAACCACACAAGACATGTTACATCACATGATAATTAGGTAATTGTCTAAGCAAAAGCACCAATAAAATTGTTTTAAGGTTTGCAATAACTCACCAAAGAAATAAAATTATAAATTATAAGTGACACCAAACAAAACCCCACCACTTTGGGAAGAATCGAATGCCCCCAAAAATTGTAATAATGAGCAAGCTGTCATGGGTATTTTGGTTAATTACAAAAAGAATAAAGTGTATTTCATGGGGCCTTAGGCTTTTGGGATGTTTAATAAGTAATTTGTGTTTTAGATCAAATTCAATCATTCTCAAGGACACGTGTGAGATGGTATTTGGTTGGTCCCTCATGCATTTGAGCGCTCAACAGATATGGATGGCCACGTCAGGATGTATGTGCGCCGAATTTAGGTTATCCATTGTGGTTTGGTTGGGAGTTGGGACCCACTTGATCTATGCTACGCCATAATTTGCCACTTGGCTTCATCATAGCTCTATCTCCACCGGGCTCCATACCCTCTTCAAAATTTTAGGGCATGTTCTTCACAGTGAAAATTATTTTTTAAATATTTATAAATTATTAATTTTATGAAATATGTAGATAATAAGTAAGTAATAAATTGTATATCTTATAAAATATATAAATAAATAATATATTATGCACATAATATATCACATATAGTCATGTTGCTAAACTTCTAAAAAAAATGTGATTTTAAGACATCAAATCAAGATTCGAGACATTTGATACCAAAATCTATTTGTAAATAAATATTTACCTACGTACTTTTGATAAGACGATACCATATATTTTTTACAAAAATTTTATTTTTAACAACGAAAATTTTAGTCTTGTAAAATTTCTCGACAACTATTTTTCGATGAAACAATCTAAAAATAACTTTTTACGATGAAAAAAATACATCGTTAAAATTAGAAAATTTTGTGCGCAATTATATGGAACTAAAAAAGATGTCATTATTATTGTACATTGTCAACAAGGGTAATGATCTCCTCTCTATAGTGGAGAAGAATTATAAAGGCCACATGACACGTGTCGTGTGGTGCGGATGAACAATGATTGAAATTTTTATCAAGACTTTTTTTTTTCAATACCACAGGAGACGTGTCCTGTGGTATTTATATCGACAATAGGTTTTGTAAGTAATTTTTTGACATTCTTTAATTTTAAAAATAAATTAAAATCTAGTATCACTTTTTGTCTTCTCCATGATTTTTACCTTGTCTCCATCTCCGACCACCACCTCTTATTTTATGTGGATATGTTTGTTATTCTCAAGCTGTCTATTTTTTCTGTTGCCACTTCACATCTTTATCATTATTTCTTTAATTTAAAACAATAACGACAAAGAAATCTTGTAAAAGTCTTCAATACATTAATTATAAGCTTTTTAATATTTTATTGACAAAATTTCTTCTTCAATCACGACAAAAAATAATTAAAATACAACTTTTTTATATATTTTTTTTATTTTAACCCTTGAAAATCGCCCTTTGATAGAGGGGAAAAAATTGTCACTTTTCAAAGGTTATTTTATGTAAAAGTAATAATAATTAGCGAGCCAACTGTAGCTTAAATTGAAAGCGGAAAATGACTCGCTTAGAAAAAGAAAGAAGGATCATGCTATTTGTGCACACCATTATTTCATCATCATTTACATCACACACATCGAAATCTTAGTTGGTTCAATTATTATTTAGTTGACCAAATAAATAAAGTGATCCAATCATTATTTGACAAGTGTGTGAATGTAAGTAGAGGGCGTAAGTTTTAATGCAATGACAAATAAGATTTTCCAAAAGAAAGAAGAAACGAACTTAGCAACGTGAATGGATAAAAAAAAAATCATCAAACCATCAAACCGAATTGAAACCGTTAGTTTGATTCTATGTAAATTCATCAACGTTTCGATTTTATATCTAATTTAAAACTGTTTAGAAACTATTTAGATTAAGTTTCGATAGTTAAAAAATGTTTGAAACTAAAACGAATCGTTTAAAAAAAAATTAAACCACTTTTTAGAAGAAAAAAATTATCATAAGACAAATGTATTTCATATTTCTAAAATATTTGTGTAATTTGACATTGAAAATGAGTTGTTCCTAGCATGTAATGTAAGTACAACACTTTTTTTTTTTTTCAAGAAATATATGTACAATTCATGGAAAGTGAATGAATTAGCTAAAAATCAAATAGTGTGATGAGATCCATTGCAATTAGTATGTCAAAAATGCGATAAGTATTGAGACAATCTTGAAAAATTTAATCAATATTTGTTCGTTCCAACAATTATTAGACCCGAGATGCAATTATAGTTTTAACAATACTTACAATTATGTTTTTTTGTAATATTTCATTGCTTTAAGGTTGTATTGACATCTATGTATTAGTGTCATAACATTTATGTTTATAAATTTTTAATTTAAACTTCGTATTATTCGTATTAAAATTTTAGACCAATATATTTTATGTTTTAATTTATTTGAAAAGAATTACTTTTATACAGTATTTTAAAAAACATAAAGCCAGTGTGTTAGCGTAAATATTGAGTTTTAAGTTTTTCTTGACCAAAAGCGAGACGCAGAGGCAAAGGAGAAACAAAAGCAATGCAAGGTCAAGACTCAAGCTTATGTGGAGTCTAGGCGGCGCATATACATGCTTTTTAGAACAGTGCATTCATGTTACTCAGTAAATCGTGATTTCAAATCAAACCGAAATACTAACATTTATTTGATATAAAAATAGATTAAAAACCGTCTAAACCAAACCACGTTGAGCTTTATTTACGCGCAAGCGTTGTAGGAGTAGGTCAATTCACCTCAAATAACTGTCACACAAGTGTTTGTAAATTTATCAAACAATTAAAATAATTTTAAAAGTTTGGGGGTATGAAAACAAATCGAAACGAAGCCTAGCTTAAACGCGATAATCCACCGAAAAGAGCAACTATGGCGGGCCCATAATTATAAAGAGACAGGACTCAGGAGCATGCCTTCATTAAATGAATTGATGCATATTTGATGTTTGAATTCCTAGTAACATCAATCCCTTTCCATATGTTTGTGATTGCCAAATTTATCATTATGGTGGGCCTTTCCCTTCAATTATATATTACTTTTAATATAAATATAATATAGGAAAATTAAATTAAATAAGCTTTCAAAAGTCAAAGTTGAGCAGCAAAATCATAACACTTCATTTAAATATTAATTTGACTCGACATAACATTAATTATAAAAAATTAATATGACAAATCTGGTTGATCAATTTCTACGGTTTTATCATTATGGTGGGTTTTATTAATTTGACTTTGCTAAAAATCAATATGAAAATTTCATTGATCAACTTCTACTTACATTCACCCCAGTGACCCCACTATAGTCCGGTTAAGCTTCGGAAAAAATTATTTTTTATAGTACAAAAAAAAAATTAGCGTAAATTTTTTTTAGTAACATCCCGATTTTACAGTGAGCAGCCCGATCTCAAAAAAATTCGTGAATGGACCCCTGTTTGCATTAAAAAGAAAAGAACAGTTGGCATAGTGTTGTTTAAGACTTTTATACATTACTAAAGCTTTTTGAACAAAAAATTAGAAAGTGACGATCTTTTTGTTGGAATATTTTTTCAAAATTTGTCAAAAATCAAAAGATGCACAAATTGTTGAAAAATAAAAGATATATGATATTATATTATATTTGGTGATTAAAATTGAACAAGTTTTCAAATTCTGACACGTTGATAGTCAAAACTTGAAAGAAAATTAGGTCATACTTTAACTATGAATTGACATGATTTATTCTCTTTTGTAGATGTGGCTTGAGGATTTTTGAGAGAAAATTTGTAAGCCTAACATACTAGTTTTTTTTTTTTTTTTTTTTTGGGGTTGTACAAAGAGTATAAATTGATGGGTGCGGTAAAAGCTTAGGATATTATTTTTCTTGAGATACTTGAGGAATTTGGGTGAGTGAAATCTATATGATTGTAACAAATTTTCATATAGTAAAAGTTTTGACAGTCCATAAATCTTTCTCTATTTTTTATATTTTTCTATCTCGTTATTTTTCTCTAAACAATGATTTTGTAGGCAATAAAAGAAATTGTCTCAATTCCCAACAATGGTATTAGAGCGCCAGGTTGTTCAGAGTGTTGGTGCACAGATAAGTTATGTACTGTACTATCAAATATGACGTGGAGAAATTTGATAAAAGAATTAATTTTGGCTTGTGGCAAGTACAAGTCAATGATGTTTTGATTCAATCTAGATCTGTATAAGGATTTGAAAAGGAAACCAACTCATATTTCCGACAAAGATACTGAAAAACCTAGTCATGTGATAAAAAAATTGTCTAAAAGGTGAAGCAAGCTCGGCTAATTGCTCGACATCAAATATAGACAATATGTCTCTTTTATGGAGACGATGATGTCGTTTGAGTAAATATTTACATCCTCGTGGCATGCGTTAGTTGCCATGATAGATGATGTGTTACTACTAGCGGGTCCATATTTTTGCACACGGACATTGGCTTGATATTAATGTAAGGTGTGTGGTGGAATTGATGTCTGGCTGATGAACTTCCAAGTAAGTCCAAGGGAGTTGCACAATAATATTTTAGTAAATTTATTCGACATGAGCCGATAAAATTCTTGGAATTCGTCAATTCTAAGTGATTATATTTATATGGTGAAATGTGTTAATTCTCTGTTTTGAGAGTTAGGATTGTCAAAGTTTATCGATTTTTTGTAAATATCGAGATGAAGAACTGCAGAAGAGATTATATAGTGTGACATTTCATAAAATGTCAACCTCACTTGTTGAATTAGCAAATCTTGGAACCTTTAAAGATGGCATTTGGCTTGAAAGGGTGAATATATATATATAATTTTTAAAAATATACATATTGGGGACGTTTCCGTGCATAAATTGTGGTAAAAAATAAAATGATATAACTAATTAACCATTACTTCAATCTCACATCATCACAAATATCTTAAGGAGACAAATTTCGACTACCAATATTAGATAAATTGGAGGTATGTCGATTGTTGTCTATCGTATTTTTAAAAATTAGATATTAATAGAAAGGAAATTAGGCGCAAAATGGTCCTTGAACGTATCATGTTAGTGCGCAAAATGGTCCCTAACCTTTCATTTTGGCTCAATGGTCCTAACCTATCCATTTAGGTGCGGAAATGGTCCTTGTGGGCCAATTCCGTTAAAAATCCGTTAAACAACCTTTTTTTTTTTTGCGCGCAAATGGTCCCTCTCAATATTTTTGTCTTTATTAGTGGGGTAAAATTGTCGTTACATATTTCTTTCAATTGGCGCAAATGGTCCCTAACCTTTACCTTTTTCGGCGCAAAATAGTCCCTAACTTATAATTATATTTTGGTGCATAATTAATCATAATTTGATGAAAAAGACAAAAATATATTTACTTTTAATTAAAAAAATTTGCAATTAGATTCCTAACCTTTAAAAAAAGTAAATTTTTTGTATATTTTATGAACTATTATAAAATAACTAAAATTTAAACTCATAATTATTAACAAATGTGCTAATTAAAATTATTTTATTATTATTAAGTAATCATATTATTTAAAATTCAAATTTTAATTTTATCATTATAACATAAAAAAATAAAATTTGTCACAAATAAAATTTTAATCATGTTCAACTCAGCTCGATTTTATACGGTCTCATATTTACTAGGCCAACCCTACCCGCTTTTGAGCAACTGGGCCAACCCAATTTTAAATTTTAATTTATTTTTCTATTTAAAAAAAAAAAAAAAAAAGGAAAAAAATTCATCATCTTCCCCACCCCCACCGCCGGAATGGGGAGAATTTTCCCCATTGTTTCCGCACCATAGTGCTTAAAACAAGTTGGAAACAAGGGGGGGAAATTCTCCTGTTTATGGAGTCATGAAATCAGGAGAAGAATCTCACGGTTTCGCGAAACCGAGCTCGACGAGCTCGGTTTCGCGAAACCGTGGAGATTCTTCTCCCTGCTCGTGACCGCATCAGCGCGTGGATCTCCCGCCCCCGGCCGTCGATGAACTAGATCGACGGGATTTCTCCTCCCGGCACGGAGAGAAATCCCTCCGATCCGGCCGATTCTGGGTGGGGGGTGGGGAAGACGTCATTGCTTTTTTTTTTTTTTTAAAATAGAAAATAAATTAAAATTTAAAATTGATTGACCCGATTGTTCAAAAGCGAGTTAGGTTGGCCCATTAAATATGAAACCGTATAAAATCGAGTTGGATTGAGAATAATTAAAATTTTTATTTGTGACAAATTTATTTTTCTTTTATGTTATAATGATAAAATTAAAATTTGAATTTTAAATAATATGATTACTTAATAATAATAAAATAATTTTAATTAGCACATTTATTAATAATTATGAGTTTAGATTTTGGTTATTTTATAATAGTTCATAAAATATACAAAATAATTTAGTATATTATCAATTTGTTAGTTTTCTTTTTATTTTTTTAATAAAAAATTAAAGTATCGGACTCATTTTTACATTTTTTAAAGGTTAGGAATCCAATTGCAAATTTTTAATTAAAAGTAAATATATTTTGTCTTTTTCATCAAATTATGATTAATCACAAGCACCAAAATATAATTATAAGTTAGGGACTATTTCACACTTTAAAAGCGAAAGCAGGGTTAGGACCATTTGGCGCCAATCGAAAGAAAGATGTAACTCGACAATTTTACCCCCACTAATAAAGACAAAAACATTGAGAGGGACTATTTGCGCACCAAAACGAAAGGTTGTTTAACGGATTTTTAACTAAAATCCGTCCACAAGGACCATTTCCGCACCTAAATGGATAGGTTAGGGACCATTGCGCAAATGAAAGGTTAGGGACCATTTGCGCACTAACATGATACGTTAGGGACCATTTGCGCTAATTTCCTAATAGAAAAGAGTGACTTGACGAAGAAATTGTGTACTACAAATCACTTTTCCAATTCTATTGAAAGTTGAAACCCTCCAAACTTAAGCCCAATCACGTATGGAGGTCCATGGTTGTAGGGTCCATGTCTCCTTGAATCATCCATTATCGGTGGCCCAATAATCTTTAGACCCATAACGAGTAAACCAACAGCCCACTAACGAGAAGCCCATGAAAAATTAAACAGAAGCTCTAATAAAGGAGTTTTTACACAAATAAGCTACTTTCTGAAAATAATTACAAAAATTTATTTATATTACATATATTTTAAAATAATGCTTCTTATTAATTATTTTATTTATTAATATTAATATTTACTTTCTTGAAATAAAGTAACTAATTCAATTAAATTCTGCATATTGTAATCAATATATTATAGAATCTTTAATTATAATTCGTTGGAAAAAAAAAACATTCTCCAAAAAAAGATATGACTATATTATGTAACATATAGCACCAACTTTTACACATAAAATTCATGATATAATGAAATGTAACATTGGTAAAAATCTGTAATACAAATAACATGAGGGCAAAATCAGAATATTATTTCAAAAGGTGTTACCAGTATACATTCTCATACGCTTAATTACATTTTACATGATGTTAACAAGTCAATTAATAACATGTAACTTTAATATCAAACGTCGTAGTAACACTCCGTGTAACCAATCAAATGTAACACTTAGTTCGACTGAATTGTCAAATATATATTATTTGTGTAAAAAATAACTGTAACAATCACATTAACAATTAATTGACACAACTGTCAAATATATATAATTTTGTCTAAAAAACAATCATAACAATCTACAAGTAGAACTCATGTAAGTGCAATGGTAACATTTGTAACAATATGTGATACAAATTAGATTGGAACAAATACAAACCATTATTACAATGTGTATAACTCATTTTTATGCTCATTTACTTCATTTCATGTTAAATGATAATAACAATTCAATCACATATTTTGTATTAACACTAATGCTACAAACATCGTATTAATAGTTGATGTCACAACAATTCAACAATATTTACAAAACTCTTGTGAGTAAAACTAGATGCAGGGGAAAATATAACATATAGTCTTCATTCCTTCGAATTATATAAATGAAAATATTAGTTACAAAAATCACATATTTTGAATGGTTTGAACTACCTGATTCGATTTGGATTGTCCATTGTTAAATTCTTCAACCTACTCCAAAATGATGAAGAGTGGAGTAAGATGATTGGTTTAAGTGATTAGCGTTTTCACTTTCAGATAATGATTTAGATTGTTGGGGAATAATTTGAAAATGGAAGATGCCAGTAAATTTGAAAATTAAATATTTTTTGCTTGCAATTTAGGGATTCTTTTCCTATTGTATGCAATTTTTAAAGATAGTCATGTATAAATAAAGAATTTTACACAAATAGACTACTATTTGAAAATATTTTCATGAAAACATAAATACCAAATATACTGGGTTAGTATTATTTTAATAAATAATATTATTTTTTAATTAAATTATATACCATAAATGAAAGCTAATTAATATGGAGTCATTGGAATCCAAGATTGTAGAATCTGTAAGAGCATCTCCAATGCATCCCGTCTATTATTTTTTAAATGTGTCACATAAGTACAGATAGACAGAGTTATAAAAAAAATACTCTCAAATACATGCTGATGAGAACTCCGTCTAGCTAATATGGTACACCAAAAAATAGACCCCATCTTGAAATCTGTCTAAATTTAGACGAACTTCTAGACGGAGTAATTCGACAAATTTAAATCCAACACGACATTTTATTAAAAGAAAGTTGGGCAAAGGAAATAAAAATTGAAGACATGCAGTTTTTTAAAAAATTTAATACCACATAAGTGGTAATATTATTTTTAGACGAAATTCATTGGAGATAAATTTTTAATTTGACTGTTTATTCAATAGACGTAGTGCCACATAAACTTGAAGTTCATCTATTTTACATGTTACGTAGACTTCAATAAATGGAGTGCATTGGTGATGCTCTAATTATGGGATAACTTCTTTAATCATCTAAATATAACTTTGATATATCTGTTTGAAAAAAAAATCTCTTTTCACAAAAACAAATCCACACGAAAGAAAAAAAAATTTGACACCATAGATGGAGTGCATTGAAGATGCTCTAATTATGGGATAACTCCTTCAATCATCTAAATATAACTTTGATATATCTGTTTGAAAAAAAAAAATCTCTTTTCACAAAAACAAATCCGCACGAAAGAAAGAAAAATTTGACACCATACCATACAACTCAAGTGAATGAAATGTAACAGACAGTCCGTAATATATCATCGTATTGTATGCAACATACGTCTGAATATGAAATTGTAACATCTTATGAAAAATTTACATTTTCCCTGACATTTGTATGGAACGCATAACACACACCGTATTGAATGAAAAAAATTCAAATGTAACACGTGTAACATCCAATCAAATTATCATAATATAACATAAAAAACTAAAAATTACACGTAACACCCATTGCAACATAATGTAATTGAACATTGAAATATATAATCGCACATTAATTTTGTATATATTACATCCACTGATACACAAGGAACGTAACAACTAATACAACTTATTGTCATAAATGTTACAAGTTCACCACAATAAATGTAGCATATCATCATATTATTCATCCACGGTCAAAACAAATCTGTATCCATTTATCATTAATTGGTAAAAGAAAAACAACATAAATCGTATCTTCTTATTCCATAACCATTAACAACATACGAAACAAGCTCTATTCATAATTCACGCTCACAGAAATGAATTAACACAAAACTTACCTGCATGATTTTGGGGTATCCATTAGGACCATTACTGCTGTTTTTGTTCTTTGATTTTAGAACTTCAACCTCCTGGCAAAGACGACAATTGAGTTCAATGTGTTCTAAGATTTTTGCAATATAATGAAGATACGTGCATTTTGGTAGCTTTATTCCAAAAAAGAAAAGAAAAAGAAAAATGGTTACAATTTAGGAATTCATTTTGGATTTTGAGAGCGAGAATCTAGGAACGTGAAGAAATTGATTTACATATTTATCAAACTATTTTAATTTAATATATTATAAAATATAAAATAATATGCAGTATTTTTAAGATTAAATAACAATATTTGAAATATTGTAATTATTTGTATAAAGACAAGTACGAAGTGTAATTTCCACAACAAAATAAGTGAAAAGATGTCTTTTTTTTTTTTTTTTTTATCTTAACCAATGATTTAAAGAGTGTTATTGGCACTTGACAACTAGCTCTTCCATTGAGTATTTAGTACAAGTTCAAGACACAATTCCTGTAAGAACATCTCTAATGCAATTGTAGATTGCTATATTTTTTTCTAAGAAAATTCTTCTTCAATGTAAGATGTTAATGATTATGTCAAGATGATGTGGCAGGAAAAAAAAAATACAGTGTCTAAACCTCCGTCTAAATTCGGAAGCTCTATTAGACACGATGTCTCGACAAAATTTAGATTTCCTATATAGATTTAAATTTTCTACGCATATTTAAATGTAATTTCAATAAAATAAAATATACCTAGATAACAATCCATAAAATGCATTGGAAACCAAATTTGAAAGTAAATGTCTATTCATCAGATATTAATGTTACGTAGACCAGAAGTCTTTCAACATTCGTGCCATCTAAATAGTAATCCATATAATGCATTAGGGCATCTCCAACCGAGACTCCATTTTGACGATTCACGCCAAAATGGAGTCCATTTCTTCTCCAACCCAGCGTCATCTGAAGACGCCAAAATGAAGATTTGAACAGTGCTCCGCCATATATGGTGCAACACTATAGATATAGAGAAGAAATGGTGTAAAATATTTATTTCGATTTTGCCCTCATACTTAATACAAAAAATTGTTATTCCTCCTATATCCTTTGTTTATTATCATTTTATTATTTTAGTGATTTATGTTTTTTTAGTGAATATATTAATTCCAAGAATTAAATGACAATTAATTATATTTTATGTTTGCATTTTGGATATTTTTATATGTTATGTAATTTTTTTTTATTTTGTGATGTTAAATATTTTATTTTGTTAATTGTGATATTGAGTATTATGCCTGTTTTTAATTTTTTAATAAATGCAATAATTTAGGTAAATAAATGTAATTTTTAATTTATAAATTTAATATAAATACAATATATAATTAAATTAATTTTGAAATAAATTAATTGTTGATAATTAAAAAAATAAAGAAAGATAATGTACATTGTTTATTTGGTGTAAAATTTGAAGCAATGGGTTGGAAATGACATTTGAATTTGGTGTGAAAATTGTACTATTTTGATACAAAATTTGCACCAATTTAAAAATATGAGTTGGAGATGCAATTAGAGATCCTCTAATCCCATTAAAACACAATGACTCAGTCTAAGGTTTCACCGGGTAAGTTCTTTACTCAATTTTTTTTTTTTTTTTTTTTTTGTTTTTAGGTGTAGATTTTTTTGTAAAAGTTGATAAAAGTTGTTGAAAAGTTGTAGGACTATGTAATGTGTGGTTAAAATTAATTATTAATTTTGACTTTTAACTTTTTAGTAAAATCAAAAGTAAAAACAAATATGCTCTAAAATCTATGACAAACTCATTTTTTGAGATATCTTATTGAAAAAGCTAGCTCAAAGGAAAATATTAGGCAGGGACGATAGGGTTGCCTTGCCTTCAAAACCTCAATTCTGACAAAGCATCTTCCATTGGACAGGACGAGTTCACAGCTCATTAATTAGATTTGGTCGGATCAAGTATCTTCGGACAAACCCTAAAAATTTGATTGCAACGTGACACCTATATTCTTAGAAGGGAAGTAATCTTCTCCCCCACAACACAATGGGAAGATATAACACGTGTCCTGTGACAATTGGATCTTCAAAACGTAATATGTTTCTTTGTATAAAATATTTTTCTAAATATAGAAAAATGTGATTTATTTATTCATTTCACGATTGAGTATTGTTTGTTATTATTCTTGACCAAATCTTAAATTATGTATAATATCGTATAATTAATTGATATATAGTATTACATATCTTATCTCATTAAATACTTAAAATAAAATTTTGCATTGGCGAAATCAGTAAAAACCGAGCAGCAAACTTTTACACGAAGGAATTGAATTTTATCTGAACAATATGATCAAGACTTGAACAAGAAAGGGAAAAATCCGCACATAAAGAGAAGAGAATATTCGACCCCAAAAAAAGATTTTTTTTAGGTTAAATTTTTCATTAACACAGGCTATTAATCATAGTCGTCCGGAGTCGTTAACATGTCAAAAAAAATGTTTAGCCATTTTCTACATAGATATGAAAAAGGTTGATAATTTAGCATTCTACAAATGAGTCTCGATCTCCCCGCCTCTAGTGGGCGAGAAAAAAAAAACTCCACCGACATGGCATTTGCCATGTCACCGCTTATACACGTGAACTTAAAATTTCAAAATGCCAAAATCTGCTCCCATTTCACTCCCTTCCTCCCTCCGCTGCGACCCTCCCTTCTCCTCATTTGCCCCAATTTAGCCCCCCCACCTAATCTCCGCCTGCTCACGCCATTTCTACCCAAAATCGATCGCCACCAAACAATCGATCGCCTCGGCTCCGGCTATGCCACGCCTTCAAAAAAAAGTCCGCCATT
The DNA here is from genome assembly GCA_023638005.1 of Forsythia suspensa. Classification (NCBI taxonomy): domain Eukaryota; kingdom Viridiplantae; phylum Streptophyta; class Magnoliopsida; order Lamiales; family Oleaceae; genus Forsythia; species Forsythia suspensa. Next base: position 37,848,097 of record CM042666.1, read on the forward strand.
GCTTTTACCGCGACGCAGTGCCCGCCCATTTTCTTCCCATTGCTTTGTTTGCTCGCTGACCTCATCTCTCTCGCGGACCGCTCGCTCGCTGACCCTACTACCTCACTGCCGGCACTCGCTCGGGCCTCATCTCTCTCGCCACCACCGTCCTTTTTCTTAGCCCGCCGCTGCCCCTTCTCTTTCGCCGTCTTGCGCTGCCCCTTTTTCTTCCGGTTGCCACTCGCTTTTAAAGGTATTATAAATGCCCAATAATATTAAGCTGCTCCAGTGACACTAATTTGCACGTATAAGTTTAACGTTGTATTTTAATTTGGACATTAATTTTGTTCGTTTGTTGATAGGAATGGAGGCTGAAAGTCCGGACAATGTATTTGTTCCACAAGTTTCAATATGCCGAATTCCAACTGTTGGACAAGAATTCGAATCACATGACGATGCGTATAATTTTTACAACCAATATGCACGGGAGGCTGGTTTTAGTGCACGAATTGCGAATAGTAAGAAAAAAAAGGAAACAAATGAAATTTATTGGAAGCTCTTTGTGTGCTCTAAGGAAGGGAAAACCGACGAAACTTATCAGAACAAAAAGAAAGATGGTATGCCACGCGTTGGCGAGAGAAATCGTGGCAACGTACGAGTGGGTTGCAATGCAAGATTATCTGTTGTGAAACAACAAACAGGACATTTATGGGTTGTGAACAAATTCGTGGAGGAACATAACCATGCTCTCACAACGCCTAGCAGAGTCCATTTGCTAAGATCACATAGAAATGTTTCGGCGACAAAGAAGGCACTTGCACAGCAGTTTTCTGATGCAAACATTCCTACATGTCAGCAGTTGAGACTTATGGAGATCGATGCAGGAGGTCCTGAATCGGTTGGGTATGTGGAGAGGGACTTGAGAAACCATGAAAGGAATATTCGAGAAGAGCTGAAGGGTCACGATGCGGAGACACTTATTGAGTATTTCTCATTTGAAAAAGAGAAAAGTCCTAATTTCTATTTTGACTACGAGACAGACTCGGAGAATAAATTGGTTCGTTGTTTTTGGGCAGATGCAGAGTCACGTAGATCATATGCATTTTTTGGCGATGCTGTTGTTTTTGACACAACGTACAATACCAACAAGTACGCTATGATATTCGCACCTTTTGTAGGAGTGAACCACCATAGACAAACAGTACTATTCGGATGTGGATTTTTAAGCGACGAGTCGACCGAGTCATTCGTGTGGTTATTGTCGACATTCATGGAAGCCATGCCAAGACAAGCACCCCAAATAATTATTACAGATCGATGATCTTTGCTATTGCTAAAGCCATATCTATGGTGTTGCCTTCGACATTCCATAGGTATTGTATGTGGCACATTTTGAATAAGTTTTCGGAAAAATTAAATGTCATGGTGCATAATGAAGAATATCATATGTTGGTAAATATCATTAAACAATGTCAGTCAGTAATTTGAATTTGAGGGTCGATGGTGTGCAATAATGGAATCAACGAATTGGTCCGACAATGAATGGTTGTGTAGCATGTACGATCTGCGTTGTCGATGGGTACCAGCTTATGTTAAACATATTTTCAGTGCTGGGATGTCTAGTAGTCAAAGGTTAGAGAATGGTCACTCATTTTTTAAGCGGTACGTGAATCGCAAGAATTCCCTCATGGATTTTGTTACACGTTTCAATATGGCATTACGCCAACAGCGTGCCTAAGAAAATGGGCAACTCACGTCAAAATGGCAGCAACGGGACTTTTTTTATGAAGGGCGCAGCCACGAGTGGAGGCGATCGATATTTGGTAGGTCAAGGATCGATTTTGGGTAGAATGGCGTGAGAACGGCGGAGATTAGGTGGGTGGGCGAAATTAGGGCAAATGAGGAGAAGGGGAGGGCTGTTACGCGGAGGAAGGGAGCTGAAATGGGAGCAGATTTTGGCATTTTGAAATTTTAAGTTCACGTGTATAAACAGCTGACATGGCAAATGCCATGTCAGCTGTGGGTTTTTTTTTTCCTGCCCACTAGGGACAGGAGATCAGGACTCTTCCACAAATTCAGTCAGGTGTTGTACACTTGTACATGAAAGACAAGACAAATTGTCCATAATCCAAAATCGACACCCCACCCACCATTGCAGGGCCCCACTTGCACATGTTGAAAAAAGTGCTTTCCACATAAATACAAGGCAAAGGTACCATATATTTCCTAGGTGACAAGGGACATTGCAATATTTTGAAATTCATTGGCTTATTTAGTTGCAGAATGTGTCTTATACATCAGACAATTTCTCAACATTTTCTTTTGTATTCATTGCATCAACTTCTATGCTTTCCAATACAAATATGGCCTCACGTTGTTGTATGTTTTTGATTACTTATAAACACTTATAAGCTAATCAAAGATTATATTTTGAAAGCAGTAAAACTAAGTTTCAGTTTCATTCAATGCTAAGAAGCCATGGCAGAATTCTGTGATCTGCAAATTCATATTAATGGTCAACAAACATTCTTCACCAATGAGGTAAGTCCACTTTTCTATGAAACATTGATGTTAATTTCTTTAGTTCATTCAAGATTTATTCTCTCATATTGCAGAGAATTGTGTCAAATTTCTGTGGGAAGTTAAGAAAGATTATCAAACAAGAAAAACGAAGAACTCAGATTAGGAACTCTGGTATTGAGATTGATGATTTTCCGGGAGGAGCCGAAGGATTCGAACAAGCTATAAGGTTCTGTTACAACAATGGTGCAGTAGAAATTACAGTTTCCAATGTCTCTCTACTCCATTGTTGTGCAATTTTTCTTGGAATGACTGAAAAGTTATCTAATTTCAATTTGTTGCACCAGACAGAGATTTTTCTTCAAGGAATTTTCTACTGGTCTTGGAATGATGTTATCATTTGTCTCAAGAGCTGCGAATCATTCTTTTCTTATGCTGATTCAAGTGGCCTAATCCAAAAGCTCTTATGTTCACTTCTAGCCAAGATTGCGCAGAACTCAGATGTTAATCTCCTCGTTTCATCTTCGTCTTCTTCTTCATCTTCTCCAGATAAGCATTTCAACTCTGGTGAACTCAAAATCAAGCCAAGTTCATCAAGAAAAGAATGGTGGTTTGAAGATATGACTACTTTACATCCAAAGACTATAGAGCAGTTTGTGAAGACATTAGGAGCTTATGGCAATGACAATAATAGTTTAGTCCTCACAAGATTTTTGTTGCACTATCTGAAAACTGCTGTCAGGTTCAATAAGAGTGTGAATTCAAGAATATCAGAATACAGTGAACTGGCGAATACCGCTGTTCATGGGGTGATTTTGATGGGAAAGACTTCATTTTCTTGCAGAGGGCTATTTTGGGTGCTGAGAATTGTATCCGGTTTGGGGCTGAGCCGAGAATGCCAGGCCGGCTTGGAGAGGTTGATCGGAGGTATGCTTGATCAGGCAACACTCGATGATTTGCTGATTTTCGGAGGCCACAATGGGGGAGCTTATGATGTGAATCTTGTGGTTAGATTGATCAGATTATTTGTACATGACAATAAAGTTACCTTAGAGAAAATGAAGAAAGTAGGTAGATTAATGGATAAGTATTTGGGAGAGATAGGGCCTGATCAGCACCTTAAAGTCTCCAAATTCCTAGGAATTGCACAAAGTTTACCAGATTGTTCAAGGGATTGCTATGATGATGTCTACAAAGCAATTGACATCTATCTTCAGGTCATTCTTTTTCTTGTTTATTTTTCCTTAATTTCTACACCTACTACTAACTACATGTCTTATCTGTTAGGAATACATAAAATACCAATATATGAGACAAAAGTATACACAACTTTTCGTACACATTTCGAATTCAACTTTCAAAAAAACAGTTCATTTTATTTACACGTCCCGTAAAACACATTGTTTATAATCTACGAAAAGTTTTATCCAATAATTTATGTATTTGAATTTAGTATAGTGAGTTGCATTTTAATATACTTTTGAAGCAAAAGCCAACATATATAATAAATTATTCTCTGATATAAATATATTTGTCTTTTTCTCTTTGTTTTTTATGCTGTTGCTTCCTGTGAATACTACAACTGTTAGACAGGCCTACTAATTGTCATTATCTAAACATTCAAAGGACATAATATTCGTTGGTAATAATGTTAGCTTATTAAAAAACTCTAATAATTAATAATTAATTATCTACTTGAGAAAATAATTGTCACAAGCTCAATACTTAAGCCAAATTAGCATCTATTCACACTAATTAATTAGAAATTAGAAATCTCAATCTGTCATACTACACATGCAAAGATAGTCATTGGCTTGATTTATTGTGTTCTTGTGTGTACGCGTGTAAGTGCTTGATTTATTGTAAACCCATCGAGTTTTCGCGTGTTGTACCTTCAACCATGTCATGTAATAGCCCCTATAGCTTGCCTGCCTTAGTGCACTTTGATCCCTCATAATGCACACAAATGAGGCCTACATGCCATGCATGCAATTGCCATCCTAATGACACCCGCAAGACAAACCTACCCAGCTGACAATAAACTTACAAAGAATCATAGAATCAAAAATGGAAACTAAATTTCGTGTGCTTTGAATTGTTTAACTAAGACTTTCTAGAGTTGCTTAATTTAGTTGTTATTGAAATAGAGCTAGAATTCTCTCTATTTTTATCTTGTCGAGTTCTCGGTATTCTTGAATCTAATCTTGTCACCTAGTTCTACGATAATCTTACAAATCAGAAAATTAGAAGATTGTTCAAGTTAATTCGTGTATTTATTTTTTCATACACTTTTCCATATATACATGAATATATATAACTATACATTGTAATTTTTCGATTGCAGTCTCATCCAGCTCTCTCATTAGAGGAAAGATCAAGATTATGCAGATGCCTCAATTATGAAAAACTGGGTTTAGAATCCTGTAAAGACCTTGCAAAGAACCCAAGAATACCTCCAAGAATTGCAATTCAAGCATTGTCTTCTCAGCATTCCATTATAAAAATGGCAGATGATTATGACTCAAGGATGAGCACCAGTAATCAGTTGGTTTTGTACAATAATTGTAATCATAGTGACATGAGAGTGAAAGAATTGGAGAAAGTATTTTATAAAGAGAGGAGGGGTCAGCTGTCAACAATACCTTCTTCACACAATACAGCGATGCCAAGATTCTGCTGATCACATTATGTATAATTTCTTTCTTTAATTTCTACATGTTTATATTGGAGTTTTGAAGTTAAAAGTATTTGTATTTTGTAAATGACTAAATCTTAATATACCATTTGAGTAATGGTAACTTTTATGGACGACTTGTACGCATGTGACTTTTTGACCAGTTATTCATCATGGATAACATTTTGTGATTATTTTTGGCTTACTTGGTTCTTCCTCTTATGAAATTTAAGTTAGTATTATGACTCTTATGGTAAGAGCTTGTTCAGTTTTTATTTTGAGTAAAAAAAAAAATGAATTTTTTTGACTTGACGATTTTGACTTTTCAAAATTGAATGTGAAATGACTATATTATCTTACTATTTTGAAATAGAATTGTGTTAATTAAAGGCAAAATAATCATTTCAGCTTTCAAATTTTGAAAAGTCAAAATAGTCAAGCCCAAAAAACTCATTTTTTGGCCCAAAATAGAATCGATCAACTGGACGACAAATCTTAATCCTAAGTGCATAATGAACTCTTCTATATTCGTGACTTATTAGGCTCTTGTTGATTTTGGTAGTTGAATTTAGCCCGGCCATTAGGCCAAGGTGCATGTCCCAGGATTCCTAGGTAATATATGCCCAACTTTCACATAAGGTCAGTTCCGAGCTCTTTTATATAAACGACATACATTACAACAAACAAAATTTTAACTTGTTTCGACCAAACAATATTTTAGTGTTAAATTGTTTGTCAACTTCGGATCCAAACTCAATGTAAATGTGTGCCCGAGAATCACCAGATGAACTAATGGCAGACATGCCAATAGCCTCCTACTTCTCAAAGTAAAATGTTTTTATAATGCATCTGAAACTGTTGCGAGTCTGTAAATCTCGAGCCCCAGCACGAAAATTGAATGCAGTTAGACCGCCTGATCTCTATCGAACCACTCACTATTGTAAGAAAAACATAGTCATTTGGAATACAGATGAAAAAAAAAAAAAAACATAGTCATTTGGAATACAGATGAAAAAAAGTCCCAGTTTAAACAGTTTTCTGAAAGCAGCAACAGTGTTGCACAAAATGAACAAATCGCCTATCAAATAAATGGATAGCGAATCATCAGGAACTAACATTAAGTGTTCAAAGTACAGCTATGGGAGAGAGGAACAGGAATCAACCTTTCATTTACATCAAAACGGACATCATGTCACAGATATTTGAGGCTCCAGTATATTTTTCCCATCACCAAGAAACTGGGTTTCTGATTTTTTTTTTTTTTTCCAAGAATCTACCAGAAACTCAAACATTTATACAGACTAACTCTCTGGCTATTCAATCTCCGGACTCCGGTTCTATGCTGACAACTTAAATAATAATTATATATCACAATTTCCAACCTTTGAGTAGAATACTGGGACGTGGTCCCAATATTTACAACACAAAATTAATTGCCATCAGCTGCTGTTCTGAACTGGCTGTGATGTACATCTGTGATCGGAGTCGTGGGACGTGGGAAACTTTCTTAAAGAACGGTACTGTAGTCGAACATTTTCTCCACTCTCAATAATTTTAAGCAAATACCTACAAGAAATGCACTTGATCATCTTTTAGGAGAGATCTATAAACTCTTCTGCAATAAAGAAACCAATTTGTTTCCAATGTAGATTTCTATTGATCTACAGCAAACGAGAGTTAGAGATGGTTAAGAGAATATAAACTTTATCAGAATGAACACAACAGTGACTTTTTTTGTTTCCTGTAATGTTTTCAAGTGTAGCAGGAAGTGGGGGGATGGTGTAGATATCAGCTTGCGAAAGAAAGGTCTTGTGATGTGGAAATCAGTAGTATCAGTCATTTTTCAAGAAACTTACTCGGGTATGGAAAGAAATTGCAGAACTTTTGAAGGAACAGAACATTATTTTGGACTTGTGGGAAAAGCAAAATTCCTGGTATTGGTACAGGCCTCTACATGTAAGAGATTGAAGGGTCTTCATGTTTCACTAATTGTTCTCACTTGGAAACAAGTACTTTCTTCTCGAATTTTAGTTTAGTGGATTGAGGATATTTTATCCTCCACGAATAGTGATTATAGTCATTTGATTAATAAAATGTTGTTTCTTATTAGGGAAAAAAAATCATTTATTTAGTAGTTACGCATCATAAAGGCCCAACTATCAAAATAGAAACTGGAGAGCTACTCAAATCTGGGGAGAACTGTAAACAACGATATAAGAGTTTACGCCAAGTTTCAAACAGTGCTTTTATACCAAGCAGCTACAAAGAGAGAATTCTGAAAGTTGTAATCAAAAGAAAGCCAACCGTAACATATAAAACAAAAAGGTTTTTTTAGCGACACCATAGATTATGATTAGATTATAAAGCTAACACTCAGGTGAGACTAAATTTCCAAATAGCTGAATAGATTATATATAATATCTATGTATATCTAACAGCTTTTTAAATCTAAAGCATTGGTTTGGTCTCTCACGACAATTAAACAAGCATCTCAGCAAAGTGAAAATTAAAGTAAGCTAGTATGTAGACTTAACACTACCCGTTGTTAAATTTGGTTAGCATTTTATGTCAAACCACCACACTGCTTTCCCATAAGCAAAACCCAGACCCAATATACATTACAGAATAGAGATAAAGTAACTTGAGATTCTCGTGTATTATGCAAGCACAAAAGTCAAATAGCTGAACTGATGTATAGATCAAACTCCTTTAACAGCATTATGTTCAGGCAACTAACCAGCCATTAAGACACACTGATGTTATCACTGCTTCCTTGCCAACAAATTTATCAGGCGTCCTCCTGTTTCCCTGCACAACTTTTTCCACGTTTACCATTGCTATTGCTATCATGGAATTAGACAAAAACAACCGCAATGAGTTATGAATTACTCACCTTAATAAGAACCTTTTCATTCACTGAAAAAGGATATTGTACACCTTTATGTGACCCATTTTCAGGAGGAACGTCCCCATTTTCCTGCTGAGTTCAAAACCCATAAGCATTCAATACTTAAGCACGCTTCAATGGAGCATTATGTTGCTTAAATGCCAAGATGCATTATGCGGGTTTTGACGTTTGTGTCAAGAAAAGAAGCAACCTAGTTTTGCAGCATTTCTCAATTTAAGTACCAACACAAGAAAAAAGTAACATAAAAATGATTTAGGTATATCAATTATATACTTGTACCATTCTGTTCTTTGCAATATGCTCAGAATCGAAGATGCCATCACTAGATCTATGTTTCTAAATTCCTTTACACTTGAGGACTAGTATGTGCATGATTATGGACCAAGTTATCACAAAGTAGGCAAGCCTTTCAAGTTTACCCGGTGATCACTTTATGTGCAGGATTTGACGTTTGTGTCAAGAAAAGAAGCAACATAGTTTTGCAGCATTTCTCAATTTAAGTACCAACACATGAAAGAAATAATATAAAAAGATTTAGGCATACCAATTATATACTTGTACTATTCTGTTCTATGCAATATGTTCGGAATCGAAGATGCCATCAATAGAATCTATATTACTAAATTCCTTTACACTTGAGGACTAGTGTGTGCTTGATTACGGACCAATTATCACAAAGTAGGCAAGCCTTTCAAGTTTACCCTGTGGTCACTTGCTTCTTTCCTACGCTTCCGGAGAGCCGCGTTGTGAAACAGTCGTCGATCATCCTCTTGCTTCACTGCTGCAGCTGCAGCTCGCAGAGCTGAAGATAAAACCAGTATGACAACCATCAAAAGCTAAAAAACCAGAAAAATATGAAGATTAACAAAAGAACCTAAGGAGAGGGTCAATTGACCTAGATGGGAGGACCGAGAGGGTGATAGAGAGAGAAAGGTTACCGTAATTTGGGATCAAAGACCCCACCTCAATTTCTGCATTGCATAGTGTACATTTTGACTGTGACAGAAACCATGGTAATAGTTACAATTCTTGCCTTTCCCTTAGATGTTTACATGTAGAAGATAAAGAGTGAATCAAGTAAAATGATCACAATTACAAGTCAAGAAATTTCCAGGTGTGACTTTTTCATCTCATTTGAAATGCAAATAATTGTAATTGAAGAAATATCTACACACTGGCAACTCAAGCATATAAAAGTTCTATTGTCCAGTTAAACTCCTGAAATAGCACCAACTGTGTTCTAGAGAACTGATAGCTTAAAGCTGCTTTAATTATGCAATTTAAACTGGATTTCAGGCTATTAGTTTTAACAGACAAAAAATCTGGGCTGTATGCCTAGCCTCTTATTCTTTTTTCCTTATTTCTCTTCCCTTTTGTACTTCTTCACCATGCTGAAACAATTGGTGGTAAATATAACAAGTATTCCACACCCATTCAGATGTTGATTCATGTTGACATAGCTGTGGCATCCTGAAGTGTGGAGTCCACATAACATAGTATATTCCAGCCACATTGTTTTCATCATGCAATTGTAATTCAGATACAGCTTAATCCAGTTGTAGTTCCACTAGTTAGTTGGACAGCACATTGAAGCTGATGTCATGCTAATGAAAACATTAGGTGATGATGTGATGCTGAGATCAGCAGTTGCTCCCTCATTTTATTACAACATTCAGTGTAGGGAACAAAGCATCAGAAAGAATGGCCTTAATTTGCTTATTTTCTATCTATGTTTCATTTTCAGATTCCTTATTTAATCACTAATGTAGATCTGAGCTCTTCATTAGAGACTTGTTCTTTTGCCAGGCACACACATTAGAGCATTCAATTTCTCTGTGCTCCATCAGAATTTGAATAAAAGAGGGATGGTTGCAATGGAAACTCGTGTTTCAGAGCCTTTTCAGTATGTAAGCTGAAATTGGTTTAGGCTTTTGTTTTGAGAATCCATACAAGTATGTGAAGTTCCTTCTGACACCTTCTACATCAACTAGCTGCAGTCTTAGAAACGACCTAGTTGCCTACTTCAGTGAGAAGATCAATGCCAGCTGGCAAAAGCAAGTAGATAAACAATGAGCTATGGCCTACCCTTAACCATAACCGAACAACATATATTATGTGATGTGTCATTGTCATACTTTAGATTACAATTGATGATTTGCAATAGATCCAGTTCCTTATTTCGAGTAACCAACACTATCAAATGCTTTAAAATTTTCAAGTGAAATCCATAAAAGAAAGAAAGATACAAAAATAAACAAAAAGATTGTTCTACTTACTATGTCAATGACCTGTCTCAGCATGACACCACCAAATGAATGTCCACACGAAACGAGCATAGCATCTTCAAGGAATGCACCACTGAAACATCCACAATCATGATTAAACACAATTCATTATTATAACATGAGAAAAAAGAAAAAAATGCAGTATCTATTGACCGATAAATTTCAATGAGGAACTAAGCAGTAAGAATTCACCGAAAAAGGGAAGTTAAACATAAACAAAGTATAATGTCAGAAATCACATTTTTCAATTTAGAAGCTGTGTTATGAGAAACCAAAGAAGAAAAGAGACTCGGCCCGTGTTACTTTCCACAAGAAAGACCTAAAGCTCCACAATAAATAGTCATAAAGAAAAATGTGAAGAAGAAACAACGTAAGAGAGATCTTTCAGTAATTCAGTTCATCAAAGGTATACAGACAATTCCATTACAAAAACATAGAGGAAGTTCACCAGATGCTTAGTCACAACATAATTATTCCACAATCATGTACATTGCATTCTTGGAAGCATATCAAATTATGCAATTTTTCTAACAAAAGTAACCTACACCAGTTATTCTGAATACCAGAAACAATATACTTTTCCCTGCTCAGGAAAAATATACACACTGGTAGCACAACCAGCTTCTTGTTCACAAATGTTCTGGTAGAGGTGCTTACAGGATTCTAACGGTGCTGCCTAGTTTCTACTTCTCTACACCTTGTTTATGATTTGTGCGACTCCCAAAGTTTATATTTCACAAATTGAATTTGATTTCGTTTAGAAATGACCTTCTTAATTAGCAAACTAAGGCTTGACTTGTATTGTTGTAGATTATAAGACAATCAACTATAGTTGTGGTGAAGGAAGAATCAGTTCCACAAAGAATTGATTAAGTGTTTGTTCACCCATTTCTGATAATAAAATTTACGAAAAACTTGTATGTTTCAAAATCATCATTTGAGCGTTAGGTAAACGAAATTGTTTTTGTAACACTCTGAGCGTTCATGTTTTTCCAATTAGAATCTTGTTGAAAATATTAGAAAGTTTGAGAACCAAAATGGAAGGTTTGCATTTTTAAGAGACTTAAGTGGAAACAATCGAAAATAACCTCTAGCCTAGATATGTATTAAGTCTAGGATGGAGAATAATAATTCTATGGTTTATATTCGTCAGGAAAATGAAATGAATTTATTAGCACTAAGCAAGAGAATTTAGAGTTGAGACCGAGCGAGGAGGAACAAAGTGAAAGGATATTGAGATATCGATTATTCGGGTTAAATATATTCATATTCGAGAGGTTGGAATTTAAATATCGTATTGGGCTTAAAATTGTAGCACATAATAATTAATGTGGAAAGGGTTCAAAAAAATGTCAATTCGGACAAACCATGACTCGGATTAAGCAGTCTAAGGCAGTTTGTAAGGGCTTAATGAAATTTTTTTGATTAGCTCAATACCATCTAATTTTCGATTAGGAAAGGAAGAAATATTTACTATATTTTTAGTTTATAAAGAAAAGTTGTATTTTATTGGAAACAATGAAAGTGGGGAGGGAAAGTCTATGATGATATATAAGCACGTTAATCTTGGCAAGGAGAGACAAGATATGTGAGAGAAATGAGTGGAAAGAGAAAATGTCGACATGGCAAATATATTTCGACATAGAAATATATATTTGCCATATGGTATATCTAGTGCAATTCTAGTACAGAATTATTTGTGATTATACACACAAAAGTTCTCTTTTTTTTTTTTACCACGTTTACTTCCTTCTGTAAAACTGATTTGACCGGCCATGTATGTGTAAGGATAAATTCTTATGTATAGTATATATATTTCGAAAAGTAAAAGTGGCAACACGTGCAAACCGTACAAGGTAATTCTACCACCAATTTTGGTGCAATCAATTACTCATCTTGCGAGGCCCCACATTGAATGGTAATAGATTGGCACAATAATTTTCATTCTTAGGTCTTACCAAATTAGCCCGTGGAAAGAAGATTTTTCTTGACAAATTCATGCATCAGTTTTGGTACAATTACCGGACCAGAAATCATTTCCATTTACAATTTCAAACGTGGTTAAGAAAATGTGACTTTGAATACAAGTCTTCTTACATGAAGATGAACACACACACTCGCACACACCCATTTCGTCTTGAAAATTTGAGAGAAAATAGTGAAAAAAATAAAGAAAAGAAAAGGAAAAAGCTTTCGGGTTGAAATTCTTTTCAAGTTTCTTCAAAGGGGACGTCCAAGAATTCAAGTTTTTGCATCATCAATTCAAGAACATAAGGTAAAATATATATGTAATGTTGAAATATGAATTCCATTCTATATTTATTGTGATTATGCATTTGTTTTTAATGTAGAACCCCAAGGAACAATGAAATGGATTATTCCCTAAGGAAGACTAAGATGGAAAAGGTCCCAAGGGAGAATGAGATGGACCAAGCACGTAGTACTACACAAAATAAAGTGCCTATATGAGAGATTGTGACAGCATATGCATTTAGGGTCAATTATGTAAAGGAAAATGAAACGATAGCAATTGACAGCATAAGACTCAGATGGGAAAGGTCCCAAGGGAGAATGAGATGGACCAAGCACGTAGTACTACACAAAATAAAGTGCCTATATGAGAGATTGTGACAGTATATGCATTTAGGGTCAATTATGTAAAGGAAAACGAAACGATAGCAATTGACTGTCATATTTCATATTTCTTGTAGTTATGAAATTCGTTGCTTAGTATTTTATTGAGTTTCACAAGTCACGTGTTATTTTCCTTGCACAAAGTTTAGGTATTTAATAGATTGAGGTTCGTGGCGTCAAGTGGAAGATCAAAGGAGAGTAGACTTGATGAAAAGAAGAAAAGTGAAATAAACAAGTTATACGACGAGGAAGGAAATTTGCTATCATAAGTTAAGTAATAAATTCTAAATTTTTTTATGTAGCATCTCCTATGTGTTAAATATCTGTGGAGATTTAAAAAAATAAAGTTTGCCTGCTTTTTTTCAAAAATGATTTTCATGATGTGGGTAAGCGTTGAATTCATTTGATAAAGTGCAATTAAACAACTTTAAGTATGAAAGTGATTTAACCATCTTTTTTTCTTTTTCTTTTTTTTCCGTAACTTAGAGTAGGAAAATGACATAATAGTAAGTGAGTGACCTCCACGACACTAGGTCACGAGGCGTCACAGTTTTATTAATGTGCAATACTAAAATAGACATTGATTATAATGATCTCCATATATCTTGTTATCATTGGTCATATTTTAAAATTTATCCTTACTTTTATAACGTGTAATTATTAAATATTTATCTAACACTACATTCACCATAGCCATTCTAAAAGGGGAAAAAAAATTAATCTTTATAAAAACTCAAAATTAGAAAATTAGAAAATAAAAGCATAGTCTATAATAGTAAGGAAAAAATTCAAATAGACAGATTACCAATAAACCTAGGACAAAAAATGAATTAATTTTAGACGAAATTGGACTAATATCCACTTTTGAATGGGAGTTTTGAAATATGTTAGAATTTTGAAAAGTTTTGACCAAATAGCCAAATTTTAAAATAAGTGAGGAAAAGGCCCTTAACAAAACAATCAAAATTTCAATTTTTACAATCTCTCTCCAACTTTACAATTTCACACCACCCTCTTCTCTCTCTTTTTGCTAAATTCGACCATTGTTGCCACCGAAATCAAATACATTGCAAGATCTATCATCAATCACCCACTTTAACCGCCAACGTGCCGCCGCCACAATATTGCTACCCCACTCAAGCACTCAACCGATTGTTTTTTCATCGTCATTCTATCGAATTTTTGACCAAATAAATTTGTTATTTTAATCTAATTATATTTGGATGCATTTATATTGTCTAAGTCATATATTCAATCAATTGAATGTTAGATTTCATTGATTTTTATGAACTATTTGATTTGATATTTGACATTGTTAAGGATGCATGTCAATTTATTTTCCATCGTTTATGTCAATCATATCGCCGCCCATTCGAAATCCATTTCTCTTCTTAGAACCCTTGTTCTCCGTCACAAAAACAAGTGAAAGGACAAGTGGTGAAATATTTTTCATTAATGTAATTCGTAGGACACAGAGTCAAAACAAATCGGTGACCCAGTTACTAGTAAACAAAACTCGGCAGAACTGCTAGCCAATTTCGAGATAGTTCTTTTATTGCTTTTTTTTTTTTTTTTAGTCAATTTTTGACATTTACCTTGGTGAACTGTTATCTTTGTGGACTGTTAAATTTTTGACAATTACTTTGGGAGAACTACACAGTTCTCCAAGAACAACTGCCGATTTATTTTGTCTCGCAATAATTATATTTTATTAATAATTTTAGTTTAATTATAAAAATTAGATATATCTTTTCACTATAAGTTAATTCATATTATCTTGTGTGTAATTGCATTATAATGTGTATAATTACAAGATCCACTTTGATAAATTCTCTTGAAAGCTATTGTATGAGTCTCAAACACCGTGAAATCTTAACCACACAAAAAAATAGTCATTTATGTAAAAAGGTATATTTGATATTTTGTATCTAAAAATGGCTATATATGCAAATGTTATCAAAGTTGACATATTATCAATCCACCCCTTACTTCTGGCACTTTTGAAAATTTTCCTTAATCTTATTCATGTGTTTTAAAATTAGTATTTTAATGATGGATAATTGAAGAAGCTAAAAGCAGAATCTGAGAAGCTACTCTTGCTGCTTCTCAAAATCTGCTATTTGATTGTACAAATTTTTCCACAATCCCATTTCTATTGATTTTACCTAACACCTAAAATAACTTTTTGACATTTAGACTTTTAAGCTCTAACAGAAATCTCAAACATGGCCTAACTTGTCTTCTAGAGCCATGACCCTAAACCACTTGAAGTCCCAACGTACCCTTTTACCGTGGGCGTCCCTAACCACCACCAAAATCCATTTTTGATAGACCTCTTAATCTAATATATTTTAGTCTTTTGTAGCTTCAGAAATCAGTTCAAATAGCCGATTATAAGAGTCATCATGAGCCTACAATATATCTCATATGACGAATGAAAATGAGGAGCTCAAGGTCCCACCAAATATAGGTAAGATGCTTCTGTCATTTATTCCCAGTTGTTTTGACTGGTTGAGTTATTACTTGTTTTTATTTAGTTGGAAGTCAAGCTTTATGTTCTCCTATTATGTTTTTCCTTTATCTCGTTCGTACACCTTCTCTTTGTACCCCAAGCCTCTAGTGAGTTCGAGAAAGAGTTTGAAAATTTCAAATCCTTGATGATTCCATCATCTATGATCGTGTTAAGAAAACTCGTGGATAGCTATCCTACATGTGAACCGAATTCTTTTGGCGGTTTGATTAAAAAGATGAGTTCAAATAGCCATAAAATCATCATTTCTCCCACTGTCCAGGATTTCAATTTGCAGGCACTAACTAAAGCTTAAAGAAAAAAACCCCACATTGTCCTATGTCATACTGATGTTATTACAAGTTTCTTGAATGTGTCTTTACTAACATGCTTTCTAACCACACATTTTTCCTGTAGGATAATTCAAATACATTGTATCTCCCAATCCTATCCTGCTATCCCTCGTTGTAATTATTTTATGTCCGCAAATACTGAGAAGTACTTTTTGAATTCCCAAAAGACCCCAATAGTTACTAACAACACACAGTAATGAATGGGAACATAAAGATAAATGAATTAATTAAATTTTAGATCGACCAAATTGAACAAAACAGTCGGCTTGAAATGTAAAAAGGGAACGGGAACAATTTTTTTTTTTTTTTTTTTTTTTTTTTTAAAAAAAAAAAGCTGATCTAACTTACGATAAGGGATCTGACAGAATTCTTCTCAGTGATGGTTCCCTATTCAGATTATCTCCAGAGACCTGTTGATCCAGCTGCAAAAGAAGACATTATCAGACGCTGTAGTAAAATCACCCTTCTCGAGAATTATATGTAATGAAAGGAATTAAAAGGAATGAGATTGAGAATCACGGTAAATAATTTAGATGATAGTACAATTGAATGCAATTTACCATAATAGTGATAATTTCATATGGTTAAGCCAGACACAAAGTAGTCCTATAATTTGAGTTACAAAAATTGAATTCTTTAGAGAGTTGCTCCGAAACAGTGCTTACATAAGCATTATCAGTATTGTTATGCAGTATATCTTCCTCAGCAGAAAGATCATCCATAAACTGGCTTACAGAGATTGGCACATAGCTCTGAGGAATTACGTGCCCCGCTGCTGCAATTGGAGAACAGTCCAATATGGCATTGCCCTGAGGCATGAGCCTGAATGCCAGTAAAGTCCTAGGGGGAGAAAGTCAGCCTGTCAATTAAGTTACCCTTAATAGCTGAAGAAATTCATATCGAACAAGTCAAACCATGCTTCGAGACAAGCATCTACCTTCCACCACTAGCAGCACCTGGAGAATTATCAGGTGCAGCCCGATAAGAAGCAGCAGGCCTAAGGCCAGCCGTGGCATGGCTGAGAGCCTTCCCCGTGAGCAGCAAGAGGTCCCCAGGGACCAAGCTACTATCCGCTAGGTACCAACGACCATTGGGGTCACAAACCTATTGGTCAAAAGAAGAACTGACCGAAATGATTCAAGGAACAGAACATTTAAATATCCCAAAATATCACAGGGTCCGAACCAACGGGTTTAGTGGGAAAAAATGAATAATGACATACATGGTGAGAAACAAAACAAATACTGATGATAACGAGCATGTAAAGATACCTGAAGACCCGGGGCATCTGACGAAATCAGCGTCAACAACCCTTTCTCTACTTCTCCACTTACTGCAATCTTCCCTCCCCCAATAGCTCCTTTTCCATGTTGTGACAACAAGTGAGAGTACATAGCAACAAGCACTGATGAAGATGCCTCATTAGCAGGCAATGGGCTATCATCAAGCAAGTGATTGAAAACACTGCATGACATGACATGTTCAAAGTACTCATCATCAAACAATAGAAAGCCATTCTAGCAATTTTTCAATCATAATAATAATAAGATAAGAAAAAGGAAAAACCATTATCACCGTACTTACTCGCTTCGCAAACGAAGATGCCTTGCAATTGCACATAAAGCAGCACGAGCGGCCTTTCCCATGCATCTAAAAACATCGGCCATGCATGGAGGAGATGCATCCACGTCTTCTAAAGGCCTATGACAAGAAAAAAATGGCATTATAAGGGACAGATAACTGAAAATGAAAAAGAAGCAGGCATTTTTTAGGACAAGGTAGAGAAAAAAAGCAGTATGAAAGCAAAGATAAAACTACACAACAGTGTTCAAGCAGGGGTTGGCTGAGTCCTTCTTCATAAGGAAACGTTTTTGGGTTTTGGCATCAAAGTATTTAAGCAAGGAGGTTTCACCTAGTTCGATGAAAGAGTCCCCCAGCAGATAGTATAAGCTATATGGATGGGCCTTCTCATTGGAATCAAGTCCTTCGGCGTGTGGTGGACTACTGAAGAATCATTTGGGAACGATGATCATTTTCTTTGGTTATATTTGAGAACGTAAGCATAGTAGTGGAGCTTAAAGGGATTGTAAGAGGTTTAGAGGAATGTATAGGGGTTTAAAGCAGGTGATTATAGAGGTTGATTCTTTGCTTATGGAAAACTACTTGAAATGGCAATTACCAGGTGCATGGACAGCCGCTAGTTATCCAATCTATCTCACATAGCACAATTGGGGTTGTTGATCAATAGGTTAGAGAAATGAATAAAGTGGCAGACTACATGGCTAACTTGCCAATCGATAGAGGAGGTATCCATGTCTTCCATGTGTAGACTAGTCCGATGCATCTTGCTTGAATAGAATAGGTTAGGATTATTTTAGATAACGGTTTGGATGGTGGAGGGAAAGAAGTAAATGTGTTTGTTGATGACCTAAGCAATATCTATTAGAGGATGAACATTTTCTTTTGTATAGTCAATTTTTTATATTGCAGGAGATACTTCAAATGTTCTGGTCATAACTCATACAATGGTGCTTTACAAACGAAGAGAGTTTTCAAACTTCAGCTGGCTCATTTGCTCGTCTGAATAGAGTTTAATCAAATGAACTGTATTTGAAAGTAGGATGTAGAATCGACTACTTAGGTTGTTATGGAAGTTGTTCTTTTTCACTTGTTACGTACATTGTACTGGAGTGAATCTCTCCCTTAGGTACTGGTTTGTTCTCTATTCTTCTCTTCCACTATTCTACTTTTGGAGGTAAAAAGTCTCTCCACTAGCTTCTGGTTCGTCCTATTTTTCTTTTCTTCCACTATTGTACTTCTGGGGGTAAGGCCGAATTTCCCCTCCCTTCAGATACAGGTTGCGGGCCAAATAATCAACTAAAGCTAATGCTAAGCTGCAGAGCTTTATTTCCCTTATAGCCTTGCTCTTTATCCATAGAAATCAGAAGTACTAAGAATTTCGTTCCTGCCAAAAGAAACCATTACTTGCAGAAATAATTAAGATAGCAGGAAAAAATCCATGATCTTTGCTAACCAAGTTCTAGTTTCTCTTGTTTAGTTGTTTTAGTAATCGCTAACCCAGAATCCAAATGCAAATGACAGTTCGTCAGTAATAAGCACTGGCAAATGACAGAACAGAGAGGAATACCTCAAGGAGAGTGGTACCCAATTTCTTATCAACCGATTGTAAAACCAAGACTGAGATACTATAAATGAACCAATTCCAATTGGTCTCCATCACAAAAACACTCAACCATTTGTTCACACTCAAAACCACTATGACTTCAGAAATTGAAACAAGAATCTTAAACATAAGTGGAACCACAAGACCGGTTTTCAGAAACAAAAGGATGACATTTGCACAATTTCCATCACAAGCGTAAGGGCTACATTCGGTGAACTACTATAGGCTAGAATAGGCTAACCACCTTACTTCTCCTATGCATTTTTACCTTTTTATACTCTAGTAAAATGGGTAATCACAATAAAAAATGTCATTTCTAACCAATTCCAGGGATCTTTCTTTCTGATAGAGTACGGAAACCGCATCATTACACGAGTCTAAAATCAAAAGAAGAAACCTGTCTCCGAGCCGCCTTCTATTTATCACCGACAGCCATTCTGGACATCATAGCCTCACAAGCTGCTTAACTTTTAAACCCAATTTGAAATCTGTCTTGACAGCAATGGCAATCATTTATTTCCACTTTCTAGTGATGAAAAACATACCGAAGCTCAATGTCTTTGAGTGGAACAATGACCAAGTTGATATTCTTTTTATAAGAAACGACAACTTTATCATTCATGATACGAGATATGTACATCAAGAGAACAAGGAATCCTCTTAAAAACATAAGAAAAAAAGTTCTAAAATAAAATCTAGAATACGCCTATTTGTTGCTACACTTGCCATATATGGCGGTCCTAGAGTAAGAGGTTCACTTTAAAATATTCATTCAAGTTTCACAAATTATCCTAATTGAATTAGTTTTGTCAAAATTTACACCACCAATAAACAGTCACTTCTCTGTTCACTAAAGGGTATTTAAGAAACTAAATGACGGATAAAGTAGGACACATGCACCGAATCCATGTTCCTTAAATGTTGGGATTCCAAAAACAAGATCTTTGTGGGATAGGCGGAATACCTCCGTTTCCCCATAGTGCCATTCACTAAAAACAGTATCTGTACCTCTATTCCTCTCAAAACCATCGTCACCCCCACTCTTCTCATCACTCTCTTCTCCACCTAACCCACCCAACATCACCATCCCCATCCCTCGCAGTTCCATGCCATCACCGATTTCCCAAGGTCCAGAGGCCAGCTTCACAACCACGACAATCACTACCATCCATCTCCACAGCCAACCAACCCCCTCCCCTAAATTTTTTTTTGAAGGTAGAACATATACTTTGTATGTTAAATCTATTACTATTTTCAGCTTGTTGCTTTCTTTAGTGTTTAGGAGTACATGATAATTCCATATGATGTGGCGGTTGTTCACGTCAGTTTAACAGGGTTTTGACTTGGAACCTATAGGATGGTGATGTGGCATTAAAAGGCCAGGGTAAGGTTTTTAAGGCTCCACTGTATATACTTCTGGTATTCATTCCAGCCCCAAACCTAAACAGATTTTGATTCAAAACCCAAAAAAGTGGGTGTATCATTTCTCCTTGCACCTATTTCCTAACTTCATTTCTATCTCCCTTATTCAACTCCAGCCATAATTTCATCTTCTCTTCAGATTTATTTTACTGCTCTATTTTGTTTCTGACCTTAACGTTAAAAGTTAGCAGAGGTTACTTGTTATTTCTCTTCAATGTTGGCTGCACGTACTTCCCCTCAGGGAGCCTCCACCTAAAGTGTATGGCAATGGTTGCCTCTACTTCATCTTTACAACCTACTTATCTTTCTTACTTGCTTCTTTATTGCCTAAGAGTAACCTATCATGAAGTTGGAAATCAATTTAGTTGAGCTTAAATCAAATTAGTCAGGCCATAAAAGATGGTAGCATTATTTTACAGGGTTTTCCTCAGAAGTTGTCCATGCCTTTATAGCCTATAGAAATTTAGCACATGGTACAACAATTGAAACATAAGATAACAACTAGTGTTGGTATTCCTTCCCACATTTCTCAATATTTTTCCTCAGATATTTATTTTTCCATTATATGAGAAAGCGTGTTCATTTTGAAAAATGTAATTCCGCTAATTACTAACAAGAAAACGTTTACAATTCAGAAAATAACAAACTTTCGAAAACGCCTTGAGTGGAATTCCGAAAATTACCTTCCAGCCCGGTACATACAAACCCCACGACCACCCTTACCACTCTGGGACCGAGTCCGAAAGTAGAAGCGTGCAGCCTCAAGAGCACAACGGATCAGAGCCATGTCATCAGTGCCGAGCTCGATGACGGCGGCGTTGTGCCTCATGAGGGAGCCCGACAAGGCCTCAACGGTCTTGATGTACGGGCCAACGGGGGCCCCATCGTAGGGCAAAATATCAGAGAGTCGAATCCTGGCGGGCCCATTGGGGTCTAGAGAAAGAGGGGTAGGCGAAGGCAGCTGGTGGGGTGACCTAACAGAGGGAGGAGCAGAATTGATATGATGGTGTTGATGTGAAGGAGCAACAGGAGTCGTTTGATGCTGATGCATCATCATCGTTATCATTGATCATTATTCTTCTGTAGGCAAATGGGTGTTTGCATAGAAGAAATTAATGGTAATATGCTAATATTTGTTCTTCTGGGGAGTGGAACTGCTCTTGCGGTATGTTTTTGGGGTTTGCGGAGGTTTTATTTGCTGCCAGGTATCAGCTGATGAGCTGAGGTGAGAGAGATGGAGGAATTTTTGAAGTCTGAAGAGAAAAATTGAATCACTGGTCCTCAATCTTTAGTGCTTGTAGATATTTAGTATCTAACTTTTATATAAGCAATTTTTTTTTTCAATTTTATTGTAATTGGTTTTAGAGCTAAATTTTTTATTGTCAAATAATTCATATTTATTTTTAGTGTTCTAAAAAATGTAAACCGTAGCGAAACATGGAAGTAGAGTTTCAAACTAGGTAAGGTGTAGGTGAAGGCAAGACGAGACGATGACGATACGTGAAAAAACGTTTTCTAATTTTTAATATCTTTTAAATATTTAAAAGAAAAATGAAAAAAAACAATTTAAAACAAAAAGAAAGCACGCCACTCTCACATAAGCACGACTAGAAGTGCCTAAGTGCTTGCTTTTTAGTTAAAAAAAAGTAGGTGACCACTTAATTGCAAGTCTAGGCCTAAGCGTGACGAAGAGGTTTCGTCTCAAGTTTAGACGCATCTTTTAAAACACTGGTTATTTTAGGTGTTTTGTAAACTTTAAAAAAAAAAAAAAAATTTGATTATACAAGAATTTGTAGCATTTGGTAACAGATTTTGAAAAGCACAAAAATGTAGATTTTCATATTCTGCTTTTAGATTTTTCAATTATTCATCATTAAAATGTTAATTTAAACCCTATTAAATAAAATTAATTCATTTCTTGTTTTAAGTTTATTGGTATTCTTCCTTCATTAGTATTACAGAATAATAAAGCATCACATAAAAATATTCTACTTTTTTTTTCTTGGACATTGACATATCAAATATATTTTCTAATTTTTTAAATTTTGAAATTTAATAAATATTAATTTTAAACTAAAATAACTATAGTGAATAAATTGTCTTTGATTAATATTTAATTATTACAGATTGTTATAAATTAAAAATAAATTTTACAATAATAATAATACATATGGATAACTATAATCAATGTATATTTTAGTAATTGTATACAGATACAATGATAAAGTACTTTTTTTTACTAAACGCTCAAATGCTGATTTTGAAATATATAATAATTTTGAAATTTTTTTTATCAATCATATAACTTATTCTTCCCACAAGTTGATTATCTTTTCAATACAGCTAAAGCTCATTCTTCTAAAATTTATAATAATACCAAACTAAGTTTTAGTCTCGATAGATAATCTTGTGCCAAAATTTCATTAAAATAGCATGTGAAAGACATGTAGATCGTTGCTCTAGAGGTAAAAAGTGCAAATCACAAATAATTTCAATAAGAATTTTTTTTAAAAAAAAAAAGTGAAGATGAAAAGAAAATAGAAAATTTCGGCCACTCTAGTCTCCATGCTACCTAGCCTATCCTTGCCTCCGCTTCATCACTAAAATCCTGCAAGTATATGACATTGTATTGTAAACAAGTAATATAGACAATAAGTAGAATATCGTCCTTACAAAAATTGAAAATCTAGTTAAAATTAAATTTAACTAAACAAACACAAATTCAATAGTTTTTGACGTTTTAAACTAAATATTCTAAAATATTCTATCAACTCTATGAAAACAATTTAAAAGTTTGTAACATCTTTAGAGAAATTCATAGAAAAAAACACTGGAATTCCGACTCAATCATTGCAATTTATTTTAATTTTCTCCCGTAATTTAACCAATTCATGCTCAAGTTGACAATCAATGATTTTAAATTATTCAATAGTATTTCTCAAGTAAGCTAAACCAATTTTCATATATAACCTTACAAAATCTCTAAGAATGATACGAATATAGATAACTCGTTCAATTTCAAAGATTATTCAAATAAAGACTGCACAAAAGCATAATAGTACATCTATATCCCCACCATGCTCTACATTATTTCCTAAAATATGTGCTGAAACCTATATGAAACATCTTGAAAACAATACAAGTCACAAATACATTAAAATGATGATCAAACATTCAATATAAATATTTAGAAAATAATCAACACAACATGAATTAAGAGTAAAAAATTGAAAATTCTTGAATTAAAACTTTAAACAAAGCTTACATTACCATCCTAGCATAAAAGAGTTTAGTCTAACATATTTGAATCACAAAAATATGTAATTAATTGAAAACACATCACCCGAATTCTATTAATAAGAAAAAAAATAGAAGTGATTCTCTCATTGAACGTCTACAAAGAGTTCTTTAACATTCTTCTTCTTCTTAATTCAAAATCAAGAAAACCCAAAGTTGATGCAAATCCAAAGAGAAAATTCGTAATTTAGCTTCTAAATACGGATCTCTATGAAGTACAAAATACACATATCAGTCCTCATATCTAAGATTGCAAGTTGTTCGTACTTCATAGAATATGATCAAGATAGGTTCATTTCAAGATTATGCAATGCATTACATCAATCATCTTGAGTTTTTGAAGTTTTTTCGATCAAACTTTTTCAATCTCATCCAACAACTTTTAAAAAGTGATGCAGTGGAAAACTGCAGAAAATGATTAATACACTAAAACTTCGTTGATTCGTATAGAACACCGAAAATGAAAAAATGCAGATCAAAACCTTGTTGATGTAAATAAAATATCAAATATTTAAGCACGGTTCTAAAAAACTTGTCTAAACGGTGCCTAAACTCTGCCTAAGCTTGAGATGTGGCCTCAATACTTAACCACGCTTAGTACTTTTTAGAACACTGCATTTGAGTAGAATATGAGAATTTTTTTTTGAATATTTTATTAATAAAAATTCAAATCAAAAACTGAAACAAAGCACTAATACGTTCGATTTACGCAAACCAAATTGAACTCTAATAACAATTGCATCCCAAGTCCCTTGATTTTTCTAAAAAGAATTATTAAATCCTAATTTAAATAAATATTCAAAACAAGAATGAATAAAATCGTCAACCCCAAATGTGTTTATCTTCTTCATTCTCTCTGGACTGACAAACAGTGTTGGATCTAGGATTGAAATTCAGCTAAGGGGGACGTTGACTGGTCAACGTTCAAATATTGACTGTTGACCAATCAAAGGCCGATGCTTGTGAAAAAATAATGTGAAAATATTTTTAATAAATATGTAACTTATCAAACAACAACAAAATCATATAATAGTGAGAGTGAGAGTGAGAGTGCTGACTTGTGAGTCTTGTTGCAAATTGGTTTAAAGAATTCAAGAAATTGACTAAGTGACTTCGTGTCAACTTGATCAAAATATACAGACCCGATCCAATCTGTTTATGCAAAATAGTTTGCCGCTTCGGAGAAACGGGGTTCGACCTGTGGGGGTTCGAGGGCAACGCCCCCGAAAGAAAATTCAAATTTCTCTGCATGTATTGAAGCGTATATTTGGCATCTCGAAACCAATATCGAATGAATGAGAAATTATGAAAAAGGACAAAATCAAGTCAACTTTTTACCATGCGATCGCATGGATATTTTACACTACGATCGCAACTTACCTAAATTTTAAGCATAATGTTTTTGATCCTACCATGCGATAGTAGGAGACAAAACGATGCGATCGCATGATTAACAAATTAGGGAGAATTAATGAAAAGTATAACAAGCAAAAGCCTTCATGGTTCATGCCACTTTACACACCAAAACATTCTTAATCAAGAATCATTAACTTCTAACATTTGTAAATCTTTCTATTATTACAAACACAACATAAAATTATTCAATCCCAACTAAAACATTTAACACAAACACAACATAAAATTATTCACCACTCAAATTGCAGGCTAACAGATTAAAAAAAAAAAAAAAAAAAAAGAATTGCAGGCTAACAAACTTGGGCCGAGTTGCGGCCCAAAATATTTTACGCACCATTTTTTTGCCAAATTTCAGTACAGGTGGATGCGAGGTCTCGCCATGTGACCCATCCGCCCCTGTTGACAAAGATTCATCCTCAAATCTTACGATATATTTTCATCTAGTATAATACATTTTTAGTTGTAAGGAGAGATAAATACATGTTTGCTTGAACCATAACTATTAGCCAAAATTTGATAGGATACGAGTTCCAACAAGTGTACAAATAAAAGCTAATTATCACTTGAAGAACTCGTTTTCGACCCAATTGAAAGACCAAAGATACAAGAGTCATTACCGATATTTTCAACCCCATACTCGTTAACAATGCCAGTAGAATTAGTGGAAAATGACTTATTCCCAACAACTGCAATCAAATTTGACAATTCAAATTCATCCAAATTTCACATATTGTTTCAACACGCTTTCATTCCTTGCTGGTTACGAGTTCCACTCTAATCTAATCAAACCCAAACTCTTTCCTTTCTCGATCTTTTATATTGGTACAATAATTATTAATCACAAGTTATCGTAATTATCATCATTATTAATAAACTTATAGTTTACTTGAATTTTTCTGGACCAATTTTTATATGTCTTGATGCCAAGCTCTTTGTTAAAAAATGACAGACTATTGGAATCTTCACTCAATTGAACATCCATTTGTCGCTCAAAATTGAAAGTGATAAAAGGAGTCATCCTCCGCCAACTAGTCAACCTGTACTATGTTTTTGCGACCGTCAGACTATCATGTTAAAATATCATTATCTATAAGTTGTTTTAATGCCATCACTTGTAGATGCAGTTGTCTTAACTCATCGCGTCATATGATTTTTGCCATATGAGTTTCACGAACAACGACTCGTCTCTCGAAATGTGCTAACTCATCGCATTATATGATTTTTGCCATATGGGTTTCACAAACAATAACCGTTCTCTCAAGAATGTGACTATTCTTTGATACCAAACTAATACAGTGAAATAATGCAAAAAATGATTAACACTCAAAAATCTCATTGATACACAAAATACTAAGAATTTGGGTAGAATATCAAAAAAATTCTCAATATTTTATTAATATATTTTCAACTCAAGAATTGAAAAATAAATAAATAGAAAGCACGGCTCACGGGCCGATTTTGGACCTTTATTTTAAAAAAACTCATTTTCAACCACATATTTTACAAAAGCCACAACTTTTCAACCACACGTTTTACCAACTTTTTGAAAATCCACTAAAAAACTACTTTTAAACACACTAAAACATATTCAAATCTAATTGAACTCTAATAACAATTGCACCATAAGTCCCTTGATTTTCTAAAAAAATTATTAAGTGCTAATTTAATAAAACAACTAAATAAAAAGCCATAAAATTCAAAAGAAGAATGAATAAAATCGTCAACCACAAATGTGCTCAATCTTCATCAAAGAGGTAATATATGCTATCCAGTGCAAATTTGTCTCCCACATCTTCAAGAATTTTTAGTATGAGAAATTCGCCTCTAGTTGATAAGATGGTTGCGAGAGATAACTTTTGAGTTCTTTATATATTTGCTCATACATTAATGCGATGTGGAACAACATAAATAAATCACATTTTCCCTATTCAATTAATTGAAAATGTCTACTCATAATCTAACAAAAGGCATATAGTTTGGTAGTTTTGAGCAGGCCCGGTTTTAGACATAGGCGAGTGAGACAACCGCCTCGGCTCAAAATAAAAAGGGCCCATTTTCTTTAAAAAAAAAAAAATTTTGATTAATGAAGTTGCCATAAAATATATATATATATATATATATATATATATATATATATATATATATATATATATATATTTGGGCAAAAGTTTGAAACCCAACAAAAAAAAAAGCAATTCATAATCAATGAGGACCACGACTATTAGTTATTAGTAGGTAGTGACCTAAAAATCGAAGAGACTATATTTTTGAAAAATAAAATAAAATATTGAAGCCTAGCCAATGACTTGTCAGACTTTATCTTGGGACCTAATTTTTGGACTTCGCATCAAACCCCGAAAATGTCAGAACCAACCCTGATTTTGAGACGTTAACGGCTAGCATATTGTTAGAAGCTTAGAATTAGTGCTCTGAGAGCACGACTTTTAGTTACATGTTTTTATAAGAAATGAGATTTATTTATTCATAATAATAATCAATGTTAGGTGGAGAAAGTTTGACACTGCTATGTAAGTAAGGTCATAATGTCCTTTAATTCACAGCTTACTTTATCTATGGTAACGACTTCTAAATGTTCGTGAATTTGAAACGCATTGACCATTAGATATTGAAAACTAATCTTTAGAGTAAGGACTATTACAGTATTAAAATTATCAAATCAACTTAACATGAGACCTAGTATGACAAGGGACTGAGATATGAATTATCTTCGTGGAGGTAAAAATAATTCTTTTAAGAACGTTTGCAATCTTGATAAGTCATGAATCTCTAATATTTATCTTTCTTATAATTATGATCATTATTTTCTAGTCACATAGTCCAATAAACTAAATAGAAATTTTAATCTATTATTTATCCATCTTTTTGCTCGAGACTTTACAACTTCACAAGAATTGTAGACAAATATACAATTTTGAACACGTTGTGTACTGTCATTTGCAAGTGAGAGAGCGAGCATAATAAATAGCAACCTGCATATGTTGACAGACAGGCACGTACCAAGTTACCAACAAGTACATGAAAGCTTAAGTAACGTGAAATGTACTAATATCACCAGAGATACAAGTTAAATTTTTTTGGAGAAATGACTACTACTTCAACAAAAAAGAATAATTACACTTCAAAACAGAACTATTTCCAAAGCCCCTTATCTCCGCCCCTGGCTACCACTGAATCTACATGCATGTTCTACCTTTTGCATCGTACCTGGAAATAATCATCAAAAATATACAAGATCAACGGGCTTTCTCCTACCTTACAAAAACCTAGAATCATGCCCTACTTTGACAATGAGACACAACTGTAAAGACCTTAAGAGTGAGTAAAGTTGCCAAGATTCTGAATTATAATTGCCAATCAATAGGAGAGATCCCCATTTTCTCCAAGATCTGGTTTGTACGAGAAAAATGCCTGTGCAAAGAGTTGAAATTGAAATTAGTAGCAACAAAATATGATACCAAATTACTAAATGGAGTATTATAACACAAACTTAAATTATCCATAAATCCTAGAAATAATCTCAAGATGAGTGAATGAGAAATAAATAAAAAAAATCATTAAATTACCTTATTATATTAGAAAAAGGGGAATGAAATCAATTGAAAAGCTCTGACACAACCAGGAATGGGTAGAAATGATACTGGACGAGATGGAATACAAGGTCCTCTGGATTACCAAACTCTAAGCTAATAGTAACCCTTCCTTTTTATTCATGGATCATGTAACATCTTCACGAGTGTATAATATTCAAGAGAAGGAATTTTGTTCAGTGTTAGCTCAGAATTTGGTTTTAATCTCGAATCGATTTTTTATTGTACAAAACAAAAACCAAAAAAAAAAAACAAACAAACAAGGAAGCAAAGAAGAAAATTTCTGAATCAGACTCAGTACGCTAAATTCCAACACGGTTCATCCAGAACTTCCATATCCTACGAACCACTTTATTTGTAATACAACAGGATATTATAAACAAGATATAGAAGTTCGATTTCATAAATTCGGAGAAAAGTAATATTCTTATATGCAGGACATGGTATGCAACCAAAACCAAAATATGTGCCATTGAGACACATACCTGCATCCAAAGAAGCCTCTGTTTGCAGATAAACCAGAAGGATGTGCTGCTTTGAGAACATAGTGCTTTGTCTCATCAACCAACCTGTATCACATCTTCATTAGATGCATCAAATAATACAAAAGCTAATTCCAATTTCAGATTATATACTATTCACTTACATCCGTCAGTGATTTATAGGGTGAAGAGGAGGATAAGCGGCAGTGGGCAGTGGGGAAATGGAGGAGAGAGGAGCATCTGGTTGTGAATAAAGGGGAAGAGGGAGAGATGGGTGGAAAGGCATTAGGCAGAGGGAAACTGGGAAGAGAAGCTTCTGGACGTGGCAGCAGGGTAGTATAAACTTTATTTTCAATACAAACATAAAGAATCAAGTTATAATACAAACTTTATTTCAGATCTTCACAGTAGATCTATTGCATGGACTCAGAATTTTCAATAAAAATATCTAATACAGAACCACATGCACAGTAGCATATAGGTACAATTTTTATTTGAAATTGTAGTCGACGAAGCTTTTAACTACATATTATCTTCCCCTTCTGTATTACAACACAAATTTTCAGTTTTCACGAACTAATTCTTTATGACGCCCTTTTGTTCAGCTATCCAGAAGTTTCTAAATTATTGGTGGATTGTTCATTATCAAGACGGTTGTTCCTCTATGTTTTTTATATGACATGATTTTTGAGAACCAAAAAACTAAGCTAGCACAACTCTCTGTCTCTATAAGGCAAAAACTAATTCAAATTCTGTGGGAGACTCATCCTCGGGGCACACCCTTTTATTTTGGATATTCGGTAAAATTGACCCAAATGCTGCTTTGGTTCTAGACAATACCCTAGCGCTAAAATTGATACATTCGAAAAAAAGTATGATGTCTACAATGCTCGTACTCATAAAATAGACCATCTTTCTTTAACTATGGCAGGGTTTACCAACCTTACATTGTAGCACCCCGATTCATTACTAGCCGTTAAATTAGAATCCAAGACTTAATTGCACAAACACGAAAATCTAGGAACCAAATTACTGGTTTGCTCATAGTTCGAGACCCTAACTCTAATTATCAGAAATATGTAGATTTTTGTCCCATCTAAGTTCGGCCCAATTTTCGTGTGTCCCTATGATAGTATGATTTTCCAATGAAATACATCTATGAAAATTAATTACTCACGCACACTTATTAAGATTTATCTCACAAGTATGATATTTTCCCCTTCCAGGAAATAAATGGTTCGAGACTGTCGGTATGGAGATGGCTTATGGTTACGGGAGTTTTTAATAATAAATTATCTTTATGGAGCCAATATTATTTTTTTAGATTTAAGTATTAAAGATATTTTCCCCTTCAAGTTAAATTTTATTGAATTCATTATGCTACTTGAAAGATTGGTCTGTTATCATAAATACTTTCATTAATAGTTTATTTTATGTCAATAAATCTATTTATACTTTTAAGTCCCTACGATTTAGTGGCACTCGGATCGCTAAGGATTCGGGTCGTCACATACATTCTTGGTCATGTTCTAAAAAGCATTCGGCACTCAAAGGTACACACTTTTTGAAGTTTTTGTAGCTTATGATGAAGTGAAACAATTTAGGAATGGGTTTATTATTTCAGGTGCTATCTTTAGGATTAGAGTAGTTTGGATGAAATGGAGAAGTGTTGTGTACATTTTACATGATAAGAACATACCTATAAAGTTAAAAGGCAAGTCCTACGGAATGCTTACTAGACAGTATACAATGTTTATAAAATCAATGTTGTAGCAAAGAAGATGTTAAGTTGGGTGCGTGACCAAACAAACAAAATAATGAATGAGAATATTCGCCAAGTGAAGATGACACCACTTGTGGATAAAATAAGAGAAAAACATCTTACGTGGTTGGGCCATATCTTGTGTATACCTAAAGAAGCTCCCATCCACTAGGGTTATGCGATCAGAATAGGCTAGAAGCCTAGAATGAGAGGCAGACCAAGATTAATATAGAATGCTGTGGTCACGAAGGATCCAAATGAATTATATCTTCCAGAAGTTACAACTATGGACTGGATGAGTGGCAAAAAAGTATTCACATAGTCCATTCCAAACTAATTGGGAGTAGGGCTTAGTTTATTGTTGTTGACAATAAGGAGTGAGTTGCTTTATCTTCGATAGGAAGGTCAGGAGGAGTGTAGTAATGTGGGATGTCAGATGTGTCAATGTAACTAAAGATATCAGGTACACATGGCCCAATTAGGGTTCAGCGAAGATATCAGGTTCACATGTCATATGTCATGTGTAGCTCGTGCTGTGTGGGGGACGGGATAACATGTGATCAGGTATGGACATAAAAAGTCTCTTAGTCTACGTTAAACAAATATATGAGATTTTTCGATAGGTTTCCAGAATTCCTCAATTTGATCTTTAATACATTCAACTTGATTAAGATCTCTACTCTTCTCCTTTTACCTAGACATCTTGTAAATTATATTCAGATAAGTGCGTATAAAATTCTCTTTTAGCCTTAATTGTCACCTAACCTTCTTGTTCCACTAATATCCTTATTAGGTGGGTTCTACCCTTAGACAGTCCTAAAACCTCCTCTGCTATGTCTGGAATACAACTAGCCACCTCATTCCACATCATGCTACTACTTGTCCGTGTCTTATTTTATTTTCCTTACTTTAAAACTCTCCTTCAAAGTCACTTGTTTTTCACACTGCGAGTACTACCATCTTGTTCTATGAACTCAAACCTTTTTTCAATCTCATAGTAATCGTATCAAGCACCGTCAACTATGTTGTGTAGTTATGCTCTCACCAAAAATTACCTCACAATCCTGGCACAATTACCTATCCACCTTCAAAGAAGGATGAAATCTATCTTAATAAACTTTTGCCTATTCCGACGAGAGTCTCTGTTTTTATAGCATGAGTTCACTAACATCAAGCCATAAGTTATCCCAAAAGTCCAAGATAGTGTTTCCTTAATTTTGATCCAAAGCCAAGGTTCCCAAATGCTCTCTAACTTGAGTTACATTTTCCAATTTCCCATGCAACCTGTCATATCTCCTCCAACAATTATCTTATCTTAACTAGGGATTGCATGAATACGCCCATACACGTCTTCCCATACTTGTTGCTTTGTTGATTATTAAATTCTAATTGCAAGGCATATTTGGTAACAACAATAACAAACCATTGTCTTAAAAAAAGTCTAATTAATAAAACCCTACTCCTGCCCACTTCCACTATTGATCTTTAACTCAAATGAATGATTAATCCTATTCCATTTCTACTCTATTCATCATCCATATACAAAGTTTATATCCAATGTTTTTAATTTTTTTACGTTTATGCAAGGTGACTTTGAATTTCCTCCTACGGATCACGTCTACTTGTTCTAAGAATTATCATGTAAGACATTTCCCTACAATGCGAGAAATTTTAAGAAAACAAACCTAAATATAGGCATTTGCCATTTCTTTTCCGCAAACTCACAAGTTTGTCTCTAATTGATGTGACATTAGACGACCCAAATGTTTTAAAACAGACTACACATAGCATAAGAAACTTCTTAAAGTCTGAATCAAGTATGTTCAGTAATGGAAA
The DNA here is from genome assembly GCA_023638005.1 of Forsythia suspensa. Taxonomy (NCBI): domain Eukaryota; kingdom Viridiplantae; phylum Streptophyta; class Magnoliopsida; order Lamiales; family Oleaceae; genus Forsythia; species Forsythia suspensa. The sequence continues at coordinate 37,880,966 of CM042666.1, forward strand.
GTACTTGGCTTTTGCTTGGGCATAGTTTCCCCAAAGAAGAAAAACAACTCCTCTTTTCTTCTGTGAAATTGTTTCAATGACAGCATCAGTGAACAGCTCCCATCCCTTTGTTGCATGTGAATTTGCCTGGTGCTGCCTAACTGAAAAATAAGTTACAAAGCAGGAGAATACAATAGAGTCAAAGTTAAACATGAAATTAGAATAGCTCTCATGTGAAACTGAAAAACTTGAGAAGAAAATTAAGAAATAAGATCATTAATCGACCCCCCGAATTTATCTTTAAGTAACTTGCAGTGTCCTCTCTCAAACTAAAATCCAGAAAACAAGACATCTTTGAAAATGCCATACTTACCATCCACCCTGTGTTAGCATCTCCAACTAAATTTCAAATTTTAGAGAGGCAACATGTTGCATCACTTAATCTTACAAAAATATGGCACTTCAAGAAAATATAACAAAGGAGTTCAAGGAAATCACTATCTGAAGTTCAGAGTGTATATGGAAAGAAATGAACATACCGGTGAGAACAGCATTTAGCAAGAGAACTCCCTGCAAAATCACTGTATTAACATCAGGGAACTACTTATGATAAACAGTAAGTTTTATATGCATTAAAATTTGATTGAGACATTTTTATCAAAATAATCAGGCAAACTAGACATCTAACAATACAACCAGCAACCTTATACAAACCTCGTTTGCAGACAGCACTAATTCACATGTACAAAAAAGATAAGATTCAATAGTGGAAATGGTTTTCAACAAAGTGACATGCAAAAATGTAAAAACTTTTTGCAGGTTGGGTGGTAGCAATTATAACCATTCTTTGTTGACAAATAGTCAATGAAAACACTTTTGAGCTCTATGGTAAAGTTTCTTGTGATATTATAACACTTTCAAACAATTTAGGTGGGATCAGGAGAAACCATCAAAATCAGAATTTTTTTTTTGACAGCACAGCCATTGAAGTTTTATAGTTCAAAACTCTAGAATCCAATCGGTTGATTAAATGAGAAGCAGTTAATATGGCTTTCCCCAGTATGATTTTGACACATTATTTTCGTATAACAAGGCTCAAGTGAGTCATAGCTGTTTATTTTTCTTTTGTGGAATATTGGAAAGTTGGTCCCCAACCTACAAAGCTTAGCAACTTAGTCCCTGACCTTTAAATCGGAGCATTATGGTTATCAATCTTTAGCTATTGTTGTATAAACAGTCCTAATAGATGGAAACTGTCAATTTAACTGTTAAAATGACAAATACAAGGCATGTGAGGCATTATTGCAAGGGTAAAATGATTAAAATATAAATAATTTTTATAATAAACAATCAAAGATGAAATGTAACAAAAAGGAAAGGAAAAAGAAAAAAAAGAAAAATGAAAAAAAGAAAAAAAAGATGAGACATCATTTTTGGACCTTCACCTACCATCCCTACTGACAGTAACACTCCCTATGCCTTCCGCACCTTCAAACTCTCCTCACATGGAAGTGGAAGTCATCCAACTCAAACTCAAATATTGTGGCCAAAAATAGTTGAGACTCTAGAAACGGAATGGCAAAGAAGAATTCACGTGGCAGTCCCAAATTATTGAGAACATGGGTTACTTTGTAATTGTTGTTGTTGTTTAAACTAAAAAGTATGGTATGGAAAAAAAAAATCAAAATACAAAATAACCTATGTCTTATTTTTACACCTAAAACATATGCGTATCTTTGCATGCCTACAATTAAATTACCATCACAATCTCCGTCAAAAACATGCAAATCATTTCCAAGATGTCTAAATTGTCAATAATTTTATTGCCGGCGTTCACATAAATGGAAACACATGTTTGTCACACTCAAGAATGCGGCTAACTAAATTAATTGAACCAAAATATCAAAAGGTTTTGGAATCAGTAATCACTTTTCAGGGAGATCAATGTTATAAAGCTATTATAGTTATTACAATAATCATTTGGCAAGATTTTGATTTGTTTTACATAGAGCAAGACTCAGATGTGATAATTTAGCATTGTACCTTTTAATTTTTCAAATACGGCAAAGATCGAACTTGTTCATGTTACTAATAAATTGAATTTAATTGAGTTTAACCTACAGTAGCACATACAATATTTACTTTTAGCAGACAAGACAACTCAAGACGAGACAACTCAATAACATGGACTTGGCAGTCCAAATAAAGCACAACTACCGAAATCAAACATGTAGCAAATATCTAAGCCAGAATAGAAGAAAAGTAAATGCCAACTTCACAAGATGGCCGGCTAGAAGAGCTTGACCCTTGTTAAGTTACAGGCAAGAATGCCTGATAGCTGTCAAAATAGGGACAAAATATATACGGACTCCAGGAGATGCAACCATTACCTGTACAGCCCATTTTTCCAGATTCCCACTAGAGGGAATTGAAAAGCCCAAATCTTGTTTAAGTTCCTTGTAAATGTTTACAAGACTTGAAGGGACCTTCACGCCATTGGGCACAGAGAAGGAGAGGCCCATTGCCTGACCGGGTCCATGGTATGGGTCCTGGCATAATGCAAAACAGAGCATCATATTTACTTTGAACAATTAACCAATTTCAAAATCCATAAAATCGAGTCATTAGAGCTACATTGCAGTTCCTGTCCAAAGAACTCACAAAGAAAGTGCACAAGAGACATGATATTAATAGATTGAACGGATTGCAAGATAACCCGGTGCATGCTGAAAACTCCGAAAATTGGAACAAACGAGAATATAATTGGTCCTCTAACCAGTAAAAAATAAAACTCACAGAAGGGGGACAAAATAGCTGAAAAATTACGAGTGTGTGTGTGTATATATTCATCAAGACTCTTCATTTCCCCTTTGATAATGTCAAACAGAAAAGAACCCAGAACTTTATGAGGATATATGAGGATATTATTGATGAAGATGACTGGCCTCAACAGCAATAATAATTTTTTTTTTTCATTAAAGAATAATCTAATATGACCTTGACAAATTAAATTCTTAAAACAGAGATCATGGCTGAAATAAACTAGAAGATTAGGAGCTCGTACAGCAGTTTTGAAAAAGAGAAGGAGCTTATAAGCACTAAGAGGCACGTAAGCTCTTAGAGCTTAGTTGGCAGGTTGAAACAGCTTATAAGCAAGTTGAACAAAATTCAAAGAACCAAGATTTGTATATTTGATGGTAACGACAACAACCACGACAATGAAAATAATTTTGGTTAATCAAAGAAGCACGACCATTTTATTTAACATCTATTCATTTTATAGCTAGAGAGAATGATTAAGCTAATTGAATAGGAGAAATCATTCCAAGCAAATATAGTTTCCCATTATTGTCATAGAAATATATGCCATGAGGTTTTGGTTCTAATACACACAGAATATACCTGTCCGATGATAACAGCTTTAACTCGGTCAAATGAAGTGGTATTAAGTGCATTAAAGATCAGTTTCTGAGGAGGGTAAATCGGCCCGCTACCACAGCATATTTCACTCTCCACAAATTTACACAACTTCTCCGCATATGGCTTTTCAAACTCACGGGAAGCACTTCCAACCACGTCTCCTCCACCAACAGCTCCCTCAATTTTACATACCCCACTCCATCAATACCTATTTGTATGCATACAAGTATATTATTAGCAGAATACATAAAGGAAAAAGGATACTAAATGATAATCTACACAATAAGATCACTTCAACATGTAGCTGCAGAGCTAACCAGAGGTCAACGGCAGCCTTGCCCATCCATGGATTGAAGAATGAAACTAGAATGTGGAGATGTAGATATCTTTTGGAAGACTTCAATGAATCCAATTATTCATTATGTGTGCTCCTGGATTTAGAATGGCTCATCATGTGATGTGAATCCAACTCATTTGAAACATTCCACTTATCTCATGTATTCAATTATTTGTAAATTTTAGAACTCTCTCCCTCCCCCTTCTCTACACAAACATACAGTATATACGTACTCCAATCATTTTGCATCTATAATCTGACATATACACCAACAAAATTGCCAGCTGCAGTCCTTCCATGGCTAAATGAATATAATTTCTTATCTCCAAGTTGTCCTACTTATATCTGTTCACTTATATTTCTTTTTCATACTTCAGTGATTAGTAAAAGAGAGATGACTTCTATGTGACAATCATTTCAGGAGAAACTGGAATAATTGATCACCGAAGAAATCGAGAAGAAATGGAGTGATTCTCCTTTTATTTTCAACAACTACAATCAATCAAATAAATAGACCCAGATTCAACAACAATCCTGCTGAATCAGGAAACAAATAAATGATAAAACTTGAACCCATAAAATCATGGATTCAATGATAGCAAATAAAATCAAACAATTTTATCTTCCTAAAACAGAAAAAACTAATCCCTAAAAATATGGAACCATTCAAAACTCCCCCTCAAGTTTGGAATAGATATCAACCATTCCAAGCTTGGAAGTCAGTTCCTCGAACTTTATCCTTGCAAGACTTTTTTTGAGAATATCGGCTACTTGCTGATTTAATGAAACATGGTTCAAAGTCACAATTCCTTCTTCCACTTTCTCCTTGATAAAGTGACGATAAGCTCTATATGTTTAGTCCTGTCGTGATGAACAGGATTCTTTGCAATACAGCCAGATTGTCACATAATATCCCCAGTGGTTCTTCTGTAGGAATCTTAAGTCCATTAAGTAACCTATTTAGCCACATCCCTTCACATCTACTTTGAGCTAGAGCCCAAAATTCAGATTCAACACTACTTCTCGCAACAAATGATTGTTTCTTAATTTACTGCAACATGTGACCAGATTTCCCCAACATATGTGCAATATCCATTAGTAGATCGTCTATCAGTAATAGAACCTGCCCAGTCACCTGCATATACTTCCACCTCTCCATCTGTTCGTTTCTTGAAGAATATTCCCTTTCATGGGGTCATCTTTCAGTATCAAAGAATTCTATATACGGCTTCAAGATGCTCTTTGTTGGGCTTATTTATGAACTGACTTGCCACACTCACTGCAAATCCAATATCGGGTCTAGTGTGAGAAAGGTAGATCAGTTTCCGATGTTGATACCTTCATGTGTCAACTGGATGATTATCTCCACTTACCCTGAGTTTTTTGTTAGGATCCATTGGAATATCTGCTGGCTTACATCCCAACATTCCAATTTCTTTGAGTAGATCCAAGACATACTTTCGTTGAGATACCACAATCCCTTTCTTTGACCGAGCTATCTCCATACCTAGGAAATATCTCAATTCCCAAGTCTTTAATTTCAAATTCCTTTTCAAGGATCTCTCTTAGTCTGATTATTTTTTCAGCAAAATCCCCAGTACTAATAATGTCGTCTATGTAAACAATAAGAGTTGCAACTCTTCCATTGGTAGAGAATTTTGTAAACAAAGTATGGTCGGGACTGTCCCTGAGTGTATCCTGTCTTTTTTACCACTTGGGTGAACCTATCAAACCAAGCTCAACTCAGCTATGTAAAGAAACCAACATGACAGCAAGGCTTATCGAACCAAGCTCAACTCAGCTATGTAAAGAAGCCAACATGACAGCAAGGCTAATAATGTCAAACTCGCAAATAAGAGTGTTTCACACTCGACCAAGGCATGGTCTGCCTAATAATCTAGTAACCTAACAGGAGCTTGTTGGACACTCAAGGCAAGACGTGATCTGACTAAAAAGTTAGAAGTGATTACCATCTTACTAAAACTCCAGTCAGATCTACATTGCAACTACTGTAATTAACTTGATCATAGGAGTCAATTTGGCTACAAGCCACCTCTGATGGTCAAGCTTAGGCTCCTAGAGTTCTGGTATTTCTGCAGTTCGAACTGTTGAATGGGAACGGTCTGCAGATTTCAACTTCAACATATTGAACTAAGAAACACCTATTATACACATCAATGCATGCACATATAAATGCACCCACATATATATAATGCACATAATTATGTGCAGAAAGAAACAATTCAAAAATGGAAGAAGACAGTCAAAATAAAAGTTTTACTTCTCACACGGAGGAGAAAAGAGCCAATCAGTTGTCTAATTCTACACTAATACATACACCCAGTTTTAATTTTGTCGAAAATGGAAGAAGACTGTCAAAAAAAAAGTTTTACTTCTCACACGGAGGAGAAAAGTGCCAATCAGTTGTTTAATACTACAGTAATACATACACCCAGTTTTAATTTCGTCAAATTCAACCACCTAGCATAGGTTTCATCATATCCATATAGGGCCCAGGTCAAACTGATGAATAAGTGAAGACAATTAAAAAAAAAAAAAAAAAGGAAGATAAACTCCACGACTTGTCTGGGCAGGAAAATGTCCTCAAAAATTCCTTTCGAACTTCACTAAGGTATCCTCAAAAAAAAAAAAGGAACCAAATACAGAAATAAGAAGACACTTTAACCTGTGGAAGTGGATTTGGAGACTACATCAGAGCAGAGCTTGAGGTTCCGCTTGGATTTGGCAAGGGCTTTGTTGAATTCCATTCTTACTCTCTCCTCGGAGGTGAGGGTTGAGGCTGACAACAAAGAGGCCTCCTTTAATTTTGATGATGATGATGGTGGTGGTGGTGGTGGTGAAAGGGGAGGTGAAGAGAGTCTCTTAAGACGCTTTGCTGCTGGTTGCTTAAACATGTCCATTAGGGTTTTTGAGGAAGAAGATGAAGAGGCTTTCATTTGATCTCTCTGAATTAAAATTTAGGGTGTGACCATCAATTTATTCCTTGGCGGGAACGAGTGATGCCACGACCATTTGTCTCTTTTCGGCGCTTTTACATTTCACTTTTGTTTTTTCTTTCAGCATGTTTGGTATAACATTTTTTGATTAATTTCACTAGAGCTTAATGAAATTTCAGTTATACTAGTATATCGCCTTTTTTTGCAGTAGTAAAATCCGACCGTATCGTATTTTAATAGATTGAGAAGTTGAGAAAAGAGAGAGAGAAAGAAAGTTTGATTTTGATTAATATAGAAAAATTAAGAAATTAGTGAGATATATGAATTTCGGTTTGAGAGATAATGACGTAGTAACAGACAAAAAAATACTTTTTTTGTGCTTGTAGCGGAATAAACTTCCCTACGGTTGGTGATTATAAAACTCATGGTACCGATCACTAAATTATAATACGTTGACCAATTGTCACTCCATTAAATTCTTAGACTAAATTGATAATTTGTCATCATTAAGTGTCCACGCAACACACAATCGATTAACATTTAGTAAAAATTGATGCTACATAGATTAATGTACTAATAACAATAAATTCGGACTACGAATGATACACTTAAAATATGAGGATATAACTATAATTTCTAGACAAAATCTAAATCAGATTCTCAAATCATTTGCACAACCCAACTTAACCACCTGAGTGAAAAATTAAGGTGTTGTTCTCTTGGCTGTTTTCAATCCGTTTTCTGTTTTGGGTTTTTGAAAATAGTCAAAACGTGTTCTCTTTACTATTTTGAAAATGCATTTTAGAAAACACAAAAAAATTACAAAGAAAAAGAAAATGAGTATTTCATCATTTTGGGCTTTTGTGTAGAAAACGCGGAGTTGGCCAAAACGGCGCTTTTGGACATTTTGGCCGTGGAGGTCAAGGTTTCGATTCTTGGTCGCGAATTTTTTTTTTTTTTTTTTCATTTTACACGGGCGACAAAGTGATGATTTAATAATTTTCCGTGTTCTTTTAAAAGATGTGGTTCCTAGTTCAAGTGGTCAGTCACACCATTTCCATAGCAAAGGTTAGGGGTTTAATTCTCCTTTTCTTTCCAATCTTTTTAATAGTTTTTAAATGTTTTTAATTATTAAATATTTTTAATTTCAAATAATTAATTATTTTTAATTGTTTGTAAATATTTTTAATTATTTTTAATGATTTTAAATATTTTTAATTCCATAATTAAATGGTTTAATTTTGTTTAAATGTTTTTAATTTTAAGTTTAAATTGTTTTTAAATGTTTTTAATTTTATAATTACATGTTTTTAATTGTTTTTAAATATTTTTAATTTCATAATTAAATATTTTTAATTTCATAATTAAATATTTTTAATTATTTTTAATTCTATAATTAAATGTTTTTAAATGTTTTTCATTGTTTTTAATTGTTTTTAACTCTCTCTTTAAATGTTTTTAATTCTTTTTAAATGTTTTTAATTTCAATTTTAAATTGTTTTTAGTTGTGTTTAAATGTTTTTAATTCCAAGTTTAAATTTTTTTAATTCCAAATTCAAATTTCTAAAAAATTTCAAGGAAACGTGTTTTCGAGTTTTCTGTTTTCAGAAACAATTTTCGAAAATTTCAAAAATAACGCATTTTCAAAAATCTCAAAACAAACACTCAAAACACAAAACACAAAACACAGAATGAATTCAAAACACAAAACACAAAAACAAATGCAAAGAGAACACTACCTAAGATTTGAGATCATTTTTTGGAGAAATTCGAGTTGTGAAAATAGTTTGGAAATTTGATTTGGATATTGTCCAAAAATTGCAGCTATGTTCTCTTATTTTATGTGCACCTTTATAGTTTGAATTTATTGTTATTAGTACATTTAGTTCACATTGCGTCATTTATTGTCAAATGTCGATTGATTGTGTGCCACATTGACATTTAACGATGATATATCATCAATTTACACTAAAAATTTAACAGAGTGATCGTTGGTGAGTGCATTAGTATATTTCAGTTACTAGCACTAAAACTTTGTAACTTCAGTGACCATTTTTTAATTTTTGCTGAAACTTTAGTGACCACCAATGAAATTAACTTTAACTTTTTTTAATTCATTTTCAACCAAATATTTTATGGAATCCACAAATTTTATCAACTTTTAAACTACATATTTCATCATTTTATTTTCAAAATCTCATAAAACATTACTTTTAAACTCCACAAAACACTACACTCTTAACTTAGGGAGGTCGCTGTCATTCATTTGAGCATTTCCAGATCTTCTTTGATCTTTGAAAAACATTTTCTACATAAGAATATTTTTAAATTTAAGGCCCGTTTGATTTGTGAATAAAGCTATTTATCTGGATAAAAGTTATCTAAATAATAGTTATTCGGATAATAGATTTATTATTATCCCATTTGCTTCAGTTAGGTAGAAGAATAGAAAAGTTAATGTTAAAAAGTCATCTTTTGATTAAAAAAGAAAAGAAAATTCTACCATTATTTTTAGTTAAACGAAAAAAATTAAAAGAGACAAAAATTGGTGGAGCGGACGGAGGGTAGTGGCAATGATTGTCCTAGGATATGGATGTTCAAAAAGAGATTTGTTTTATATGAAAAATGATATGCTGGTCTTTAAAAAATAAGTGAATCATTATTCGGATAAATATTTTTGTCCTCTTCTTTATGAGGACAAAAATTATCCTTATTTTTTGCTTAAATTATTATTCGAATAAAATTTATCCAGACATCAATTTTGTCCAAACAAAATAAAACAAATTTTATACATTATATTTAATCATTGTCCATATTTATATATATTGTTTTAGATGTGAATTGCTAAAATATGAATATATGATTTAATCGAAAAGTGAAACATTGAAACTTGCAAATTATTAAATGCAATCATCATAAAATATAAATAGAATATGGGTTTGGTTATCCACCCACTCTCTATTTTAAAATGATTTTGATATTTGTACATTCTCACTTACACTTTCACTTATATTTATTTATGTGGCAAAATAAAATAATGAAAATAAAATTGAAAATAAAGTTTTAGTCAAATGTTTTAGCTTTAGATCCTATTGCCACATAAGTAAGTATAAGTGTAAGTAAAAATGTACAAGTAGTAAAATTCATTTTAAAAAGTGAAATTAAAGAATTACTTGAAGCTTAATTTTAAGAGTTGAATTTTTAAAATAAAGAGTATTTTACTTTGAAAGAGTCTTTTACATATGCTCTTACATAGCAAAAAAGCAATAAGGTAGTCACTAAACTTGTAGAAAACTTTCGTGATTGTGTTAGTTATCGAACTTCATTTTATTTTAAAGTAATTAATAAAATTTATGTTTTTTATTTCAATTTAATCAATTCGTTAAAATTTGTGAGTTTTTGTTATTGAATTGTCCGATGTAAAAGTTTTCATGTTGCCTCACTTTATGTTTTGTCTTCCGTGTCCAATATCTTATTAGAAAATTAATAGATTTTGAATAAATAATCAAAATCAAACAAAAAATAAATTTAAACTCGCATCATGATTTTAACTTGGTTGAGAGTAAAAGTGGGTGGCTCTGTGATGTTAAATATTATCTCCTCCTCCGAGCACGACGACGACGACGATGATAGTGGTGGAGACCTGCAAAAGGTGGTGGGGCTTCTTTCTCCCATGTCCACTCCAGTGTGATAATCAGTACTTGATTAAAACTCAAATATGCAGAATAACAATATTGAGTGTGTGTGTTGTGTTTTTACCTCGGGGATTGGCCTCTATTTATATGGGTGGCATGCAGTTATGACATTTAATGGCCCTTAATAGCATGTGTCTTTTCATCTCTCTCATTATTAGGAATTAATGAGAGATGTTTCATCTTTTCAATTATCGGTGACAACAACCGGCTCTTTGGGTTGCCTGTCTAACTAACCTAACGACAGTTGAGTTATTGCTGTCTATCTATAGGAGGCGAGCTTATGAGACCAACGAGGCGGGTGAATCGTTAAGGCAGGCGTGTAACGCGTGTCACTATTGGTAGACAACATATAGCAAATGTTATTATTTCTATAATTATAAGCTCCTCAACTTTTCATAGACTGTCGTCAATGGAAAGTATAAATAATCTATTGTACCTGCTCTTCTTTAAAATTTTCAGACAGAGGCTTATCGCCTTGTTTTTTAAAACAGGGCTTATCGCTTTGTTTTTTAGACAGGGGCTCATCGTCTTGCCTTATTTTTCAGACAGTGGCTTATCGCTTTGATTTTTAAATAAGGGCTCATCGCCTCGTTTTTTTTTTTTTAGCCAAAGCTTGTCGCCTCGTTTGACCGTTGCAGTAGTTGAGAATGTTTTTGTCATAGGTCGAGCCTAGTAGGTGCACCAGGACTTCTCATCTAGCCTGGTCCTTCATTGGTACCCTCATCATTTATCCGCCTTAGATTGTTCATTTTCTGCTCGCCTATATCATCTCGAGATTCGGACTCATCCTAAGTCTTCCATTTGTTAGACTCAGGTTCCTTTCAATATTTCATGCTTTTGATAATGAAATATACTTCATCAACGTTCACATACTTATCATCTCTCCTTAGTAACTCATGCATCATATCTAGCGGGTTTTTAGAGAGTGACATCTTGAAAGGGCGACTTCGAGTTCCACTCATCATGGCAGTGACTACAGCAGATATCTACAGATCTTTAATTCCCAGTGTGACCTTATTGAACCGGGCATTGAAATCTTTTAGCAGCTTGTCTTTGTCTTAAGTCAATTGCATTAGTCCAATAGCTGCCTTCTTAACCCGCTTGCTACTGACAAAGTATGCATCAAATTGCTTAGAAAAATCATCAAATGTACGGATGAATTTTGGAAAAGGGTTGCCACCAGGTCCTTGCCTCCCGCCTAAGTGTTTGCGGGAATTCTCTACACATAATAGCATTTGGTATGACATGTAATCTCATCAAATCAACAAAGGTCCTGAAGGTGATCAACATGGTCAAAGGACCCATCATACTTCTCCATCTTTGGCTGTTCGAAGTCTCGTGGCAAAGGAATAACCATCACTTATGGGGAAAAATGATCTATTCCAATACCATAGATTGTTGCTTACTATTTTTCTTAGACATAGCCTCTGTTATTTTTTGACCCATCATGTCTTCTAATTGCTGCTCCAAGCTTAACACTGGTGTCTCAAACAACGTAGGCGTAAGCACCCATGACGGTTGTCCCCAGTGTGGATTTGGGCTAGATGTCAATAAATGGAAATGGAGTGCGGAAGGTGGAGCCAAAGAAACTAGAGCCAGCGATGAAGCTGCTGTTGGCGGTGTTTCCATTGCTGGAAAGTTAGAAGCCTGGAGAGGAGTCCCTAGCGGTGAGGGCCTACTGGTGAAGGGCTAGGACCCTAGAGTGAAACATTTAGCGAAGAAGGTCCCACCGTGGAAGGCTAGGACCACAGGCGGCCGAAAAACCGCAGCTGCTCGATCTTGGAGTAGAGTCATTAAAGCCGCCACTTGAGCTTGCAGTGCCGCAAGTTGAGCAGCAAAGGCAAATTTTTGTTGTGGGTGATTAGTGGTAGCGTTAGATTCGGTGTCTACATCCTCGATAGCTGGTGGAGCGGTTACATTCTTAACTCTTCTAGTTTGAGCCATGACTTCTTGTGCAATTTTAACAGACAACGCCAATTGATGATATATATTTTCTCCTCCTCCAAGCACGGCGCGCGACAGTGGTGGAGACCTGCAAAAAGTGGCGGAGCTTACTTTCCTCCGTGTCCACTCCGGTGTGATAATCAGTACTTGATTAAACTCAAATATGCAGAATAACAATATTAAGTATGTGTGTTGTGTTTTTACTTGTGGTTGGCCTCTATTTATATGGGTGATCTGCAGTTATGGCCTTTAATGCCCTTAATGGCACGTGTCTTTTCATCTTTCTCATTATTAAGAGTTAATGATAGATGTTTCATCTTTCCAATTGCTCGTGGTAGTTGTCAGTCTTTGGGTTGCCTATCTAGCTAACATAACGACGGTTGAATTATTACTATCTATCTGTAGGATGCGAGCTTATGAGACCAACGAAGCGGGCTAATTGTTGAGGTGGACGTACCAGAACGTGTCACTATTGACAGATAACATATAACAGCTGTTATTATTTCTATCATCACTCTAGAACTAGAAGAGCATCTTCTTACGACAAATGCTAGTTTCACACCAAATATATCTTCCAACACTCAAAATTAGGAAATGACAAGAAAATGTATATCGAGAACAATGAATAAATTATTGTGTTTCGAGAATACACGTATACATGTTTATATATATATATATTAACCAAGGGCCGGTTTTGGGCCCGGGTAGTGAGTGACGCAACCGTCTTAGACCCAAAATTAAAGGAGGTCCATTTTCATTAAAAAAAAAAAAAAGTATTCATGATTACTGAAGTTGTCAAAAAAAAATAATTGTGCAAAAGTTTGAAGTCCAACAGAATAAAACAAGTCGTATTCTATGAGGATCATAACTATTATTAAGTAATGGCCAAAATCGAAAAAGCCCATTTATAAAAAAAAAAAACATTGAAGTCCAGTTCCACCAACAACTCTGCTGACTTATCAAACTTTGCGACCTATTTTTTTTTGTTGTTGGGGAGGAGGGGTTCAGAAATAACTACAATAAATAAAATATTTCTTAAAATACGGTCATATTTTTTTAATTCTAAAATATTGTTTTTATTTTTTATTTTGTAACATTTGTTGTTACATTTGTTATGATTGTTACATTTGTTATTAACAAACATAACAAATGTAACAACAAGTGTTACAAAAATAAAAAATAATATTTTTAGAATAAAAAAAAAGTTAAATAGTATTTTTTAAATTATTTTATATTTTGTAGTATATGGTAAAATTATCACAATTTTTGAACTTCACCTTGAATCCCGAAAATATTAGAACGAGCCCTTTATTTAAATATACGAGCTCGTGGCTGTATTGTTGGGTAGTGTAGTACACCCAAAGATGGAGTAATTGTTATTGAAATGACTTGACAATTGAAGCCCCACCTTTCCATAATCTCTCCATGTCTTCACTTTTCCCTAATATGGCCTACTAACATGCAAAAGAAAGACAATCTCTACCAGACGGCATGTTGACTTGATCTGGTTTCTCTCTACGCGCTTTAATCTATACGAGGTAGAAACAATAATGCGAGAGGTTTTTGTAAGAAAAGTTAAACGACTATAACCCCACTACTTTTTAAGACGAATGCATCCCTGTGAAACAGACGTTTTATCTAATACTGCACTGCAGAATGGGGGACGCCAGATTTTTTACACAAGCAGCTATTTTAAAGCGAACCACTAAAAAATGTACAAGGGCATGCCCTGAAAGGATAAAATCCAGTTCACCTCACGAAACATGCCACAAGTGACTGGAAATTGATCCCAGGCCTCGTATTCACAATAGAGACCTCTAAATTCTGAAGCAACGTTCTAATGATGTATTTTAATCCCCTAACTTTTTCTCATAAAACAGTAGGCACATTAAATGTACTACATAAGTTTATATTATAAATGGAAACATTCAAAATTTTACAACACTAAAACAATGCAACTTAGATTTAGAACACAAACGGAACTCAAAACGTTGCAATCACTTAAAATTAAACTAAAAGAAGGGTTAAACTAACTGCTGCTTTGTAGACTCCATTCTCTTCAACAAGCCAGCAATCTCGGATTGCATTCTCAACTTCATGTTGGAGTAATCACAATGTGAATTCTCCAGCACCTTAAGTTCTTCCAGTTTTTTCCTCTGCCTATCTTCAGTCTCCTGCAAACACAGTTTTGCTAGCTTCTCAGCATACTCTTGTTCCAATTTCTCGGTTTTCATCCTGACCATATGCCGGAAATTCTCTGTTTCCCTTTGTGCCTCATCAGCTCGGCCCTGGAACATCCTGGCTTCTGCCTCTTTAATGCGTACAAGGCTTTCCAAGCTGTCAAAACCATCTTTCTTTGCTGGCTTCACAGACCACTCATCTTCAATTATCTTGTCATTCATGAGAGGAACTTTAATGTCATTCTGATGGAGATCGATTGGCATCAGCTCCTGTCGTCCACTCGAAGTGCTCGTGTTGTAGAAGGAAGTTTTTGGAGCATGAGAGTTGGACAGTTGAAGCGCAGAAGCATCTTTTCCGAGGGATGACTGATTAGTCATATCTTTTGAAAGAATGTTTGAAGCACCAAACTCCAACAAGCCATCCGTATCTATCAATCAAAAAGCAAAACAAGGATTTCATTTGGTCCTTCGCTAATATTAACAAGATGAGGAACAAAAGTCATTTCAAAAAGAAATTCAGAGAGGAACATTTCAGGAAGAATTGAAAATTAACCAATATTTGAGAATGACCAATACAGTCGGTACATGAATGTGCAATGCTTATGAACTATGAATGACTCATCTAACGAGTGACAGAACAAAAAGTTGCATCCTAAGCATTGACACAGAACAATATTGATTGAAAAGCTTCCTGTGCAGCAATATACATAATGAAGTCCTATGTGAACTAAGAAGACTGACAGAAAGAAAGGATAACAGAGAGTATATTCACTAATACAAGATATGTGAATTGATTTATTAAATTCAGAATTCCAATTAAATACCAAGCAAGATGTGAAAAGATCACCTATATATATTAACTCATTCTTGCTTGGGGCTATCTATTGCCAGTGATGGATGTTTTTTTCTACTTAAAAGTTATATCTGATTTCCATCATCATACTTCAACATACATTATCACAAGCTTATAACACTGTGATACAATTTCCATCTTGCACAGTTAAACATAAAGGCTAAAGTAGAAATGTCTTGAACCAACTTCAAAAAATTACATTAGTTATTCATAGAACTGGGAGTAATAAATGACAAATATAGAGAGAGAAACAATGGATTTAGTTTGAATATCCATTTCTGCCCATTCACCAGCCTGTTATAAGCTATGTAGATCTTGAGCACAGACAATGTTCTTATTTTCATTTTGTCTCATAATTTTAAATTGACTCAAACATCTTAATATCCAGAAGTTGAAACAAATTTTTCATTTACTCAATTTCCACTCACCGTTTAATATTTCAGATTTTTAAGTACCAAAAGAAAAAATCTCTATTTTTCTCATTTTAATGCAAGTAATCATTTTGAGAAGCTCAATTACTTCCATGGAATCATGCCATCCTCTATGAAATAAATGACCATAAATAATTGCAGCAAAACATTTCACAAGAACAAGTGAAAGAGAAAGAAATCACAACATATCTTTGGTAATGAAAATGTTTGCTATGATGAAAATTGACAATCGCAAGGAACAAAGGAACAACTAGTTCAAAGGATAAGCAAGAAAAGTTGGTATGGATTCTTACAGTTGAAAAACTGGAAAATGAAATTGCAAACATCTGAAGGAGTCGTTATCTTGTTCTCCAGCTTGGTAAACATCTCATTGGCCTTCACATGCAGCTCCTTGCCTTTGCGATCTTCACTTCCCCTAAAGATTTTCCTAACACAGTCGAACTCTTTTAACATGGTTTGTGCATCCCAATCCTTAGCACAAGACATGAAAACATCCTTAACGAACCCAAACATCTCGGAAGCATGACCACATCCAAGGCAGTGAAACAGCATCTCAGTTGTCCCCAAATGCCCCTTCACACATGGACCTGGCTTTATGAGATTACCCTGAAGTGCACAGGATGCATGGCACCAGTGAGAACAAAGGTCACAACCAACCCAACTGCAAGTGTTGTTGGCACAGTCGAAGTTCAAACATATAGGACACATGCATTCACTGCAGAATCCCTGTTTTGTTGAGCAAATTTTGCAGTCACAGTCATCAACAGGTAATAGCCTCCTGCAATTTGTGTTTCGGCACCTTTGAAGTAAGAATATATCCACCAATTCAGCTGTTGGAAGTTGGCTTTTGCCAGATATGAAGCTTCCAAGCCCCATTTTAATTGCAACCAAAATTTCAAGCTGGTTCTTGTGGCACTTTGAGAGAGTCTCGTTGGTAAGATCAGATCTTCTCTCGAGTCTATTTTGGAGCCCCACCAATTCATCTTTCCTCTCTGGTATATTAATGAGATTCTTCAAATATTCCTTAGTAGATTCAACTGTTTCATCAGTAAGCTCCTGAATTATCTGAGCCATTACTGGAATAGACTCTGATACAATTTCTCTGAGTATCCTCTCAGGCATAGAAAGTTTACGAGGCCTACCTCCATCTATATTCTCCAAATCTCTCCGACTATCTGACGCTCTCCCTCCAAAATCACCTGACTGAGCATCTAGCCTCGGCCTTGCTGGCAACTCAGATGGGAAAAAAGAATGATTGTCCGAGCTTGTAGTCTTATAAAGACTATTATTACCCGAATCCTTATTGACCCTACCACAATTACCCAATCCAAAACCTCCACCACCAACTTCATGATTAGAAAATGCAACAGTCCCATCCCCAATAGGCCTAAACCTGCTGTGAACCGACCCATTAGTCCCTTCCCCACAATTCCAAATCTGATCACACTCCCTCCGGTGACTCCCAACCGAGTACTCAAAATTCTCTGTTGAATTCCGAGTGAGCGAGCAACTGGGATTGTGCGAAAAAGGGTGGGAGTATGAATACGACAGTGAGGCAGCTGTGTAATCATTTGAGTAAGTAGTCATTGTATTGTTATAAGACGGCACCAGCGACTGCACACTCCTACTCGACCTCAGCCGGTCTGGGAGATCCCCATTTTGGATGCGGTTTGACCCAGCCAAAGAGATTGAAACCTCGGGTAACGCCAAAGAAAGGTTCAAAGACTCAACTTTTGGCTTCTTTTCCCCATTCTCTCCCTCAATCTTCTCATTGTCAGCTTCCCTCTTAGACGAATTACCTCTGTTCTCATTCAACTGAAGAAAATCTCTCTCTACCCATATGTTATTATTCATTTCATTTTGATCCTCAGAAACCAATACCTCTTTTCCTTTATAACCACTGCTGAATTTTTCCAAAGAATTCAACAGATTTTTGCCTGAAAAATCTTTCTCAGAAATTACCAGTTTCGAATTTTCACAGAGGTAACTAAGCGTGAGCTCCTGAGAAACAGAATTACCAGTCTTAACAGCGTTTTCATCGAAACCACCCATCATTTTAATTTTATTCTGTGAGTTTTCTGCAAGAAAATCAATACCCTTTTCTTGAAACTCCATCTTGTCATCTGGGCTCTCCTTATTTTTCTCTCCGGATGACTCACCTAAATATTCTCTCTCTTTCATCATCACCTTCTAGAATAGATTTTAAAAAAATCCAAAACACAGAGGAAACAGATGAAAAACTTACAGAGAAGAGAGGTGAAAAACAAAAAGGGCAGTCGTTAAAATTCCAGAGAATCTTGAGAGCTTTACTAAAAGGTTCGAGCTTTGCACGCCATAGCCTCTCTCTCCTCTCTCTCCTCTGTGTGTGTATTTGACAACGGCTGAATTCTGAATTCCTATTATTCTACTTGTTCACACTTGAATATCTGACGCGGACGAATACCTTGGGACATGTCTGAAATTACAAAAGTGACCCAAAAGATAAGAGTAATTCACTCTTGAAGGATTCAATTCAATATTTCAATTTCAAGAGTCCAATGGCTGTCTTGTATGGTAGTGCTGTCTGCTTGACTTTTGATTCTTTAGCCGTCGTGAGTAACGGACAGACAACGCGTGTTTGAAATAAACCAAGTATTATTTAACTATATTTTTTTTATTTTAAAAGAACAAGTTTTTGTTTTTCTCGTTTTTGTTAAAGATGTATTTGATTTTGATTAAAATTAATTTTTTTTAAAGATTGATAAAATGTATGGTTGAAAAATTGTGAATCCATAAAATAAGTGAATCAAAATTAAATATTAATTTTAACTTCAACTTTTTAACAAAATTTTAAATAAAATCAACTTTAAATCGATGAATGAGTGCCGTGTTTTTTGTTTTTACTTGAATTTGTCAAATGGCTAATGGTAGAAAGAGGGCACTATGGACCAACGGTGAATTAGATCAATTAGTTTTATTTCCTCTGATTTATTCAAAGCTTGAATTGTGGGTTGACATTATTAGTTTTACTATTTTAACATAGATTTTGGATGTAATTCGTCGTTGAAGATACTGGCAGTCGATAAATGAAGATTGAAGATATGCAGGCTAAAATAAAACATATACTGCAAAAATCACAAACGTTGGGGACGAAGACTTATTATTGCATAGTTTTTTTTTTTTTTTTGTAGACTATAAGTATTATGTCTATGAAATGTGTAGATAAAAAATAGATAAAAATTATAGAACGTAAAAATTTACAAATAAAAATAATGTATTACTAACTTATAAGTAATTTATAAACACTAACAAACATATAAATTCTAATACATAAACTTGTCTTAGAACTTTATAATTCAAAATATTTGAATTACTTCTACTAGCTGTCATGGAATATAAAAATTAGAGATGGCAAAATGGGCCAACCTAGTGGGTTAGTCCAGATAATTCGGTCTCTGGATTGGGCTGGCCCAATAAAAAGTTGATCAAATAAAAATTATGCCAATTTAGCCCGGTACAACTAACTCATCGAGCCAAGCGAGTTGAAGCCGGGCTGACCCGATAAATTTTTTTTTTTTGCCCAAGTCCCTACCCCCACTTCAAACACCCAACCCACCCTATCAAACGTGACGAGAAATGGCCTACGAAACGAGGGGAAGAAATCTCCCTCCAGCCAAAGAAAACCCCTTCCCGTCAGAAGAATAGGGGATTTCTCCCCCTAGCCGGAAACAATGGGAGAGAAATCCCTCATATTCGCGGATTTTTCCCTGGTTTCGCGACTAAAGGAGATAAATCCCCTTTTCTCTGGCCGGGTTCTCAAATGGGGGGAGAGTGGGTGTGGAGGAGGAAGATACCAATTTTGTTTATTATTTTTTTAAAATTATAAATAATTATTTTCAAAAAATAAGTTTAAAATTTAAGTTGGACTGTCCATTAGCCATGTGGCCCAAAATCGGGCTGGGTTGGCCCAGCAAATAGCTGTCCATATAAAATTGGGTCAGGACTAGTCCAGTCCAATCTTTTATGTGACCCGTCCAATTTAGGGTTGGGCCAGTCCATCTGATCCATTTGTCAGCTCTAATAAAAATAAACAGTGTTTTCAAATTTGACCTAAAAATCAAAATCTTTGAAAAATGAAGGTAAATATTTGAATCTATATTATCCCAACACCACTTATAATCTCTTTTGAATTAATAAACTCGTGCAAATTAATAAACGGTCATACTCACTTTGCAGAGGGAGGGAAGAGAAGATGGAGAGAGCAAGGATGACAATAGGCGTGAGCTATCTGCAGAACGACGACTCGATTTGTCGAAGCCTACTCAAGCTTGGCCAAGACTTGATTTTAATAGGGCGAGGGCCGACCTCCAATTTTCACAGGTCGAATAGGCCCTGGGTGTAGGCCCACTCGCTCATTATAAGGGTAGACATTATGATTTTAAAAATAAAAAAAAAAACCATGGTATTTTCTTAAAAAGGAATTCTAGAATATTGAAAACAACGCCTGCGATTTCTAGAATATTGAAAACAAGTGCCAACTCGGCCCATGCAAAAGACAGGAGAGTAAGGTTTAGAGTTTTACTCAAAACAACCTAACTTGGACTAGAACCGAACCGTCATGTTATGTCCGACTCTGAGTCTTATAATCAATAACTGAACAATTTTGATTTAGCTTTCGGTTCTAGTTACAAAACTAATTTTTTTATTCAATTCTAAAAATATGTTTTTCATAACTTATCGAGAGGTCCGTCTATATTCAGAAACTTTGTTAGACATAGTAACTTAACAAGATTTATATTTCTTTATGCAAATTTTAATGTGGTTTTGTTTTTATATTAAAAAAATAAAATAAAAGACACTTAGACATTTAGACACTATTATTGGGTTATAGGAGCATCGGTATCTACCATGACTTTGATTAGTTTCCCACTGATTTTCACATCAATGTACATCAAGCCTTTAGCCTTACAAATACAAAGTTTCGCCTCTTCTTTTCCACATTTTCTGGGATACATCTCTATTTTCAATCACCTGATGTGATATTGTGATGCATCGGTGCGAGAATGCACCAACGACATCATCCTTCTCTTCAGAATCGGCCTCGCAAAGACTGCTAGCTTGCGGAACGTGTTGCTTCGAACCCGATGCTCCACTTGTCAGTTGGCTCAATGCATTCACAAACTATTTTTGTGGGCAATCTTTCACCCGTGAGGCCCACTGTATAAGAAGCATCCATACTTTTTAAGAGTAGTACTTGATTTGCTCTTTGGCGCATTTCATTTGTTCTAGTGGCTACTTTGATTATTACCCTGATCGCACCCTTTATGGTGAAAGTAGCATTCTCTTTCATTTGAGTTTGATGTGGGCTTGAAAGATCTATTTCATCTCATTCGGGATTGGCTATTTACTTGCAACCGCTTCTTTCTGGGTTTCGATTAATAGTCCATCAAGCATTCGACAGCTTCCATTGCAGTGCTTACAGCAGCCACCTTCTGTCTTTGGAGTTCGATTCTCGTCCATGGGGGCTTGTGCAGTTGCAGCATGATTTGAAAAAGAAATTGATCGTGATTGTTTCAGCCCTTCCATGAAAGTGAAGAGCTTGTCCTTTTCATACATGTCTCGGATGTCCAACATATGCCTTGAAAAAGTTTTCACATAGTCCCGTATGAAACAATATGTTTTAGTTCTCATAGCGCTCGTTGGACTTGATATTCTACATTTTCTGGGAAAAATTGTGTTCTGATCGCTTCCTTAATGAGATCCCATGTGTCTATCTGGCTCTTGTTAGCCTGAATATCAACATATTTTGTTCGCCACCATAGCTTTGCATTTCTACCCAGATACATGGTAGCTGTCGTTACCTTTCTTGCCCCATCTTCAATATTGGCGGCAAAAAAATGTTGTTCTATGTCAAACATGAAGTTATTTTGTGCGCGGTTCAGGAATATTGAGTCTAGGTGCATACTCCTGTGCAGGGGTTTGCCCATTGTTAACTACACGCTAAAGTATTCGCAATTGAAGTCTCATGGCTTCCATTTCTTCCCACAAATCGGGAAGGATTGCAACAGCATCAGTCATCGCTGCGCAAATCATTCAGCTCTCATATAGTTGGATGTACAATTCGCAGATGTCCGCCTCTACTGTCTCGACCTTTTCCCTAAGGGTCTCGACTGCGTCACATAACCTAGTACTTTGCCCATTGAGCGCATCCAAGTGCTGTTTAGTACTCTTTTTGTGATCCACCACCTCAGTGGTGTGTGATGCATTCGGATTTATCGCTTGCTTAAGGGTCGTGAGTTGCAACTCTGATACCAACTATCACGGGCACCTTTATTTCTAGTACAGAAAGGGGCACCGTGCGGCAATAGTCTACTCTGCTAGGCTACCTTCCGCCAGTTCTCGATCGATTCAGTAATGAAAGACAATTTAAAGAAAAAATTTCAACAGAAGATTTGAATGTATTGTAAATAGCTTGTTCATTGATTGATGAAAGCATAAAATTACAATATCTAGTGCAGGAGTGAACACCAGTGAACTTGACAAGACTTCGAATACCAATTACCCCATATAATATCTTAAGTAACAAAAACTTAAGTTATATGAGTAGACGTTTAAAAGTTGAAAAATCATAACGAAACTAATAACTGAAAGTAATATTTACAAGGTACGGCCGAAGTTGGACAATTGCGACTGTAAATACTGTTAAGTGGCTAAGTATAACTGCGGACCCTAACACTATAGCCTAACCATTGTGGATATATAATATATAAGTGGTGTTCAATGGAATATCTATTTCAAAAATATATTTTATAAAATTACTTTATTGAACCATTCTTGTAATTTAATCAACAACAATGGATAATCAGACGTTTAAGAATATGTTAACATTAATTGTCACATATTAGTAAAAAAAAGTGTGTTGATCATATATGATAGACTTGTAATTCATAATTTTTTACCTTCATACAAAGACTAATTTAGTGTAAGTATTTGTAAGTTGGTCTCGCAAAGTAACAATGTATTGATCACGTTATAACTTACTCAATGTACCTTTACAAGTCCAAGTTGTGATTCAGTGTTTGTTACTCACTCAAATCAATGTGAATTGTTTTTAATTTCACATTACTCGTGCTAAATTAAATTTAGAAAAAATAGTATATTTGGTCTCAAATCTTTCAAAAACGTAAGGAATATATCTATAACTTTTAAAAATAGTATCGAACATTCCAAACGTTTGAGAAATACGAATGGTACGTCATTTATGACAAAATTGTCATTTCCTTTAAATAAATAAAAAAATAGAAGACAAGAAAAAAGATCGAATAAAAAAATAACCAAATGTGCCCACAACTCCCCACATTTCCTAAACCTACCACCGTCGCTATTACATTCATCACCATCACCACCTAACCTCCCAAGATACCAATCTATTCTCAGTTCAACAACAATAAACTTGTTGAAACCTATCGCTTCATATAAGCGTTCCGAGCAATCAAAGCGGCACCAAGAAGCCTGGGTAACTAATCGAACACTGCGGCCTCAATTCGCGAATGCCAAACCTGTGGGTTCTTGTAACACAAAAACTTGACGGTTGTAGAGCTCAACAGTTCCCACAAGCGAGCATTGTCAAAAATCGGGACGGGAGAATCCATAGTTAGCCTTATTAGTCAATCTGGCATCCAAACTATCGTAGTCAAGAAATCTCCCATTCTGGAAGCTACCGAAGGCACTACCGATTTGTGGGGTTTTAAGGAGGTAGTTGTTGCCATCGGAAAGTGCCACGAGAGAGGATGACGATGATGATTGGTGGGGGTGGTTTAGGTGTAGAAAAGGATCATCCACTTATGAAATATGGGTTATAGTTTGAAGCTTTGAATTTTTTTTTCTATTTTTTTTTAGAATCTAAATGATTTTTGAGTTCGTCGAATTGAAAAGCTTTTGATCGGTGCTATGGTCATTCTTACTCAAATTTACCATGTTGTAGTGGATCTGCTAAACTAAGAATATATTGATATCTTGGGGGTTTGGTGGTGGCGGTGGCGGCGGTGGCGTAGGTAGGTTTAGGAAATGTTGGAGGTTGAGGTGAAGTAGAGATGGCAATGGGGCGGGTCCGCCTCGCCCAGCTGAAATTTTTTACGCGTCCCCAGACCGCGACCCGCAAATTCACGGGTTTTTTTATAAAACTAAAGAAAAATAATTAAAAATAAATTTTTTTTAAAAAATATTTGTAGCAAACAAAACAAAAAAATTCAAGAATGGGATTGTGGTGTAATAGTTGAGATTTATAGTTTATAATTTCAACCCGAGTTCGATTCTTCTTTAGTACATTTCTAGCAAAGTTTTAATTTATATTCTATTTTATGATTTTTTTTTAAAAAAAATCTTGGTTGGGCGGGGCCACAAACTTCGCGGGGCGAAAAACCCCACCCCGGACCTACCCCTAACCCGAATAAGCGGGCGGGCGAGGCGGTTGGGTTTGGGGGGCGGGTTTTTTTTTTTTTTTGCCATCCCTAAGGTGAAGGAAGAATATGACATTTTTGTTATTATTCATTCTTATGTCCACATTTTTTATTTTTTATTCATCTTTTTCTTTTCACTTGTCTTTTATTTATTTATTTTTTGTTTATTTAAAGGAGAGGACAATTTTGTCATAAATGACCTACCATGCATATTTTCTTAAACATTGGGGATGTCTGATACTATTTTTAAAAGTTTAGGAGTACTCTTTTCTGTTTTTGAAATGTTGAGGACTAAATATACTATTTTCCTTAAATTTACGTATTCACGTCTAATGCATCCTACGGTGGAAATTGGTTTGGAAATATTTGTTTTGATCAATTATTTAAGCATGACCTTTTAGTTTATTAATGGAATTTGAAGGTTGAACGTGTTTACTTAGCGAGTAGACTATCGTAGTATAATTGTTCGAAATCAATTTTGAATGAATAATAACTTAAGGCCAAATGTGAACCACTTCTAATTGTGTTTTGTCAAGTGACGGGATATTTCAAAAATTGTTTGACTGAAAAATTTATACAATATATTTCCAAACTACAATAATTTGAGTAAAACCAAAATCAAACATCATGGAAATTATAATTGAAATATCCATCCACAAAATTCCTTCATAGAACAAACTAAGATGCAAAAGTCTCATTGAAAGCCAAATACAATGAAAACAAATATATATAAATATTATTTTGAAGCACATGTTTTTACAAAATTCTACCTTCCCTTTCAAGTTCTTCCTTGAAATACATTGAATTGCAGTACAAATTCGGGGAATAAAAGTCCATCCACAAAATTCTACATTCCTTCCTCCAAAATTTTAAAATATTTTATTCAACCCGCTTCCAAGCAACTTCACATTGAAAAGAAAAGACAATTCTATTTTGTTGACCAAAATATTGTTGATTGAATTTTGATCAAGAAAGTTGAAGTCGTATGTTTAAAAACGAAAATGGAGATATGTTTTTTTTTTTTTGGAAATATCTTCTGAGACGCTAACACGTGGCAAGCTATGGTCGTTTGGATGAAGTAATATCCCACTAACTTTGATGCACTTCCCACGTTGGGTAAACTAAATCGAAAGTAAACGAATCCTTTAGACTGCTATGAAAAATACCATTGAATTTCAAAGTTGCTTTTTGAATATTCTCTCTCCTTTTTCTCTCTATACATTTATCTTTCTTTTTTTTTTCTCAGGTTGTTTCTGAAAAAATTGGTATTTTCCATGTAAATAGAGAAGTTTTCTTGTTCAGTTCACTTGTGAGGAGAGAGCTGTGTTGTAAATAAGACTTTGAGTCCAGAGAATAGAATTTTGATTTTCTTTTGGTATGTCATGCTCTAAACTTTGATTTTTGAGGGTGCTAGTGTAGTTTTTAGCGTAATCCTTCATTTGGATGCTCAACGGATGACATAAATTTTCACGGTTGAACATCTGAGCCTAAAGACAAAAAATTCTTGTGTTTTTTACTGTATTTTCTATCGTTTACACTTTTTTGGTGTTGATTGGACTTAAACTAGAACCAACATAATTAATATCATATTTAAAGAGCAAATATGTTATATAAGGGGGAAAAAAAAGCAATACCTTGTAACATATATATTATTAACCTCACGATCTTGTCAAACCAATAATGTAAAATTATCGAAAGGTAGATAACTTGTTTGTGCTCTATAAGAACAAAAGAAAATGAATGATTTGGATTCAAAATTTATTATTCATTGCAAGTATTAATAATAAAGAAAATGATTTAGTTCGAAGTTAATGGGTTTAATTCTAACTTGGTTTATTGTTCAAGATATATAAAATGTCTTAAAAGAGAGAAATATTTTTAGATCAAAATATTCTCACTTATATTTTAATTTTTTTAATTTTTTCTTAATTAATTTAAAATACCTTTAAAATTAGAATCTTAATTAAGGTTGTTACACCTCAGTCCCATGTGGCGCTCCACATGACCTGGACAATGTCAAAGTTGCTATTAGGCTGTCCATTCTATTCCGATGAAGTTGAGAAGAAGAGGTTAAGAAGAAGAGATGTTTCTTCATGTCGAGGAGGTTTGAAAATAGGAGGGCTTAATATGAGGATGTTTCTTCATACCAAAGAGGTTTGAGAAAAGGAGGTTAAGAAGAAAAGATGTTCCTTTATATCGATGATGTTTGAGAAGATGAGGTTAAGATGATAATAATGTTTCTTTATGTCGAGGATGTTTGAGAATATGAGGTTGAGAAAACGAAGCGGTCGAAGACCTTACGCCTCAGTCCCATGTGGCGCTCCACGTGACCTAGTCAAAGTCAAAGTTGCCTAGTAGGTTGTCTCCTTCTATTTCGAGGAGGTTGAGAAGAAGAGATTATTCATTTATGCTAATGAAGTTTGAGAAGATGAGGTTGAGAAGACGAGGTGGTCGAAGACCGACCTTTGATTGAGTGTTGAGAAAGCCTCCCCTGACACTCTGCTAGTCAAAACTGAAAAAATTGATGTGACAACCTATCAATACGGCTTGTCTCACAGTCATAACCTCCTAGCAAGCGGCTGGAATGGACCTCTTCATTAAACCACTGACATGACACCTAGGTTGTAATATAATGATCCTTAAGATTGCGCCATTTATCGTACATCAAAAGGGGCTTGGCTAATTGGCTTTGGCCTATAAATACCAAAGTCATATCTACAAGAAGGATGAGAAAATGTGCTTAGAGAAAACATAATAAACCAAAGTCCTCTACATTGATTAACTTAACCGTTCTTCATACTACTTGGGAATCTGTGATTAGAGGCCCTAAAACACTTCATCGGCTATGACGTGTCTCTCCTACACCCAAATACCTTTCCTTCTTATACTCCAAATGTACCATAGAGATCCACAGGCCCACGTGGCAGTCCAAGTATGTTGGTAAAATACACGTATGCAGAAGGGGCGTGAGGTTCCTGTTGACAGCTATTTTTGGAGGTCAACAGATTGGCGCCTGTCTATAGGAAACCACATATATAACCACAAGTAGAACGTGATCAAAAGTCTAAACCTCCTTGAATAAAGGAGTTTCTTGAAAAAATGACCATATGCGAGTATTACCATTGAGGCTACCGTAGGTCATTCGAAGAAGAGGCACTGGAAAACTATACATACGAGCTTATCCAACTTGATTAATGGTTTAACATTCTTAAGACATTGCTTGTATCTCGTTGGAGCCTGGGAGATACATCTTCATTAAGGCATGGCACCATATGGGCAAAGCCTAATATCATGACTCATCTAATATTGGAAGAGCCTCTGCAAACATGCATCTTTCCAACATGGGAAAGCTCTTCCCATAATAGGAACTTAGTTTTTGCAGAAGCGCTATCCCCACACAAGGGCTTTGTCTATTCATTAAGGTATGGCACAAGCTGGGCAAAGCCCAATATCATGCCTCAACTCATATTGGAAGGGCCAATATAAACAAGCCTTTTCCCAACGCGGGAAAACTCTTCTATAATTGGGTCTTAGTTTCTGCAGAAGCGCCATCCTCACACAAGGGCCTCGCCTCTTCATTAAGGCATGGCACCAGTTGGGCAATGCCCAATATCATGCCTCATTTGATATTGAAAAGGCCTCTGCAAACAAACCTCTTCCCAACAAGGATAAGCTCATCCCTTAATTGGGACATAGCCACACAAGGGCTTCGTCTCTTCTATAAGGTGGCACCAGCTAGGAAAAGTCCAATATCATGCCTCATCTAATATTGGAAGGGTCTCTTCAAACAAGCCTCTTCCCAATACGAAAAAGCTCCTCCCATAATTCGGGACATGGTTTTTGCAAAAACGACATTCTCATACAAAAGCCTCGCCCTTTTCATTAAGGTATGGCACCAACAGGGCAAAGTCCAATATCATGCCTTATTTGATATTGGAAGGGCTTCTACAAACAAGCTCATTCCCAACACAAGATAGCTCCTTCCATAATTGAGACTTAGTTTTTGCAGAAGCAACATCTTCACACAAGGGCCTCGCCTATTCATTAAGACATGGCACTTGCTGGAAAAAGTCTAATATCATGTCTCATCTGATATTAGAAGGGCCTCGGCAAACAAGCCTCTTCCCAACGAGGATAAGCTTCTCTCTTAATTGGGATTTAGCCACACAATGGTCTCGCCTCTTCATTAAGGCGTGTCACTAGTTGAGCAAATTTCAATATCATGCCTCATCTGATATTGGAAGGGCCTATGCAAACAAGCCTCTTCCTAACACGGAAAAGCTCCTTCCATAATTGAGACTTAGTTTTTGCAGAAGCATCATCCCAACACAAGGGCCTCACCGAACAAACGATGTCGAGCTAAGAGCACCTTTATTCCTATGTAAATATAAAATAGGCGGAGAACTAAACCAAGAATTCTCTTTATTCATCATCAATCGAATAATTGTTCGCGACCCAGGATTCTATTTTGTCATCAATCTAATCCCGTTCACGTTTTTTCTTTTTCTTATCAATCGATCAGTGCAATGGGATGTATCTATTTATCCCGCAGGGACCAGGAGATTGGATCTAGCCGTAAGAAGAATGCTTGGTATAAATAACTCACTTCTTTCATTAAAGAATGGCACAAGCTGGGCAAAGCCCAATATCACGCCCGTCTAATATTGAAAGGGCCTCTGCAAACAAGTTTATTCCCAACATAGAAAAGCTTTTCCCATAATTAAGACTTAGTTTTTGCAGAAGCACCATCCCCACACTATAGGTCTCGTCTCTTTATTAAGGCATGACACCAGCTGGGTAAAGTCCAATATCATTTCTCATTTGATATTGGAAGGGACTGTGCAAACAAGCCCCTTCCCAACGAGGATAAGCTCCTCCCTTAATTGAGACTTAGTTTTTGTAGAAGTCATCCCACAGAAGAGCCTCGCCTCTTTATTAAGATGTGGCACCAGCCAGGCAAAACCCAATATCATGCCTCACATGCCTCTACAAACAAGCCTCTTCTCAATGAGGATAAGCTCTTCCCTTAATTTGAACTTAATTTTGTAGAAGTGTCATCTCCACACGGGGCCCTCTTCAATAAGGCATTGCACCAGTGGGCAAAGTCCAATATTATGCCTCATTCGATATTGGAAGAGCCTCTGCAAACAAACCTCTTCTCAACAAATGGAAGACTTCTCTCTTAATTGGGACTTAGTTTTGCAGACGCATCATCCCCATACAAGGGCCTTACCTATTTGATTAGGCATGGAACCAATTAGGACTCAGCAAGTTTTAAATTTGGCAATACCCAATATTAGGCCATGTTTGATGTTTGGAAGGGCCTATACAACACGCATATTTTCATCAAAGGAAAACCTCCATCCTCATTGGGACTATTTTTAGCAGTTTCTTCGAACATTCAAAAACCAGCAAGGGCATCGCATGCCTCAACAATGATATCAAAATCCATGCCCCCATATAAAGAAGTCATGCATGGATTTGGAGGGACTAAGGTAAGATCACACAACTTTGCATGATCGATATGGCGTTTCCAAAATACATAAAGGCCTCTTCAACAAGTTCAGCACCCCACATAAATGATGCAAGTCCTAAACTTGGGGGACTATTGTTACGTCTCAATCCCACGTGGTGCTCCACATGGCCGGGACAATGTCAAAGTTGCTACTAGGCTATTCTATTTTATTTCGAGGAGGTTGGAAAGAAAAGGTTAAGAAGAAAATGCTGTTATTTCATGCCGAGGAGGTTTGAGAAGATGAGGTTAAGAAGAAAAAGGTTGTTCCTTCATGCCGAGGAAGAAGAAGATGATGTTCCTTCATGCCGATGAGGTTTGAGAAGAGAAGGTTAAGAAGAAGAGGTTGTTCATTTATGTCGATGAGGTTTTAGAAAATGAGGTCAAGACGAAGATGTTGTTCCTTTATGCCTAGTAGGTTTGAGAAGACGAGGTTGAGAAGACGAGGCGGTCAAAGACCTTACACCTCAGTCCCACGTGGCGCTCTACGTGGTCTTGTCAAAGTCAAAGTTGTCTAGTAAGCTGTCCCCTTCTATTTCGAGGAGGTTGGGAAGAAGAGGCTGTTCGTTTATACCAATGAAGTTTGAAAAGACAAGGTGGTCGAAGACCGACCTTCATTGCGTGTTGAGAAAACCTTCTCTAACACTATGCGAGATAAACGTGAAAATACTGATGGGGCGCCGCCAATGCGGCTTGTCACACAGTCATAGCCTCCTATCATGCGGTTGAAAGAGACATTTTCATTAAACTATTGACATGACACCTAAGATGTGATAAGGAGATCCTTAAAATTGCGCAACTTATTGCACATCAAAAGGAGCTTGACCAATTTACTTTGGCCTATAAATACCAAAGCTATATCTACAAGAAGGAGGAGAAAATCTGCTTAGAGAAAACATATTAAACCAAAGTCCTCTACATTGATTAACTTAAGTGTTCTTCATACCACTTAGAAATCTGTGATTAGAGGTCCTCAAGCCACTTCTTCGGCCATGACGTTTCTCTCCCACACC
Source organism: Forsythia suspensa (assembly GCA_023638005.1). Classification (NCBI taxonomy): domain Eukaryota; kingdom Viridiplantae; phylum Streptophyta; class Magnoliopsida; order Lamiales; family Oleaceae; genus Forsythia; species Forsythia suspensa. Next base: position 37,911,725 of record CM042666.1, read on the forward strand.
CAAATAACTTTCTTTCTTATACTCCAAATGTACCAATCCAAAGGCCCACGTGGCAGTCCAAGTGTGTTGGTAAAATACACATGCAGAGAAAGCTGTGGGATTCCTGTTGGCAGCCATTTTTTGAGATTAACAAAAGTCTTTAAAATTCTTCACATATCCATCTATCCCCACCATTTCATTTCATAAATTAAATATAATTAATTGGTACATCTAAAAGGGATAAATATTTTTGGACCAAAATATCATCACTCATATTTTAAATTTCCTAATTTGCTCTTGATTAATTTAAAATACCTTTAGAATTGGAATCTTAATTAATGCTTTTAAAATTCTCCACCTATCAATCTAGTCTTATCCCATCATTTCATGAATTAAATATAATTAATTGAAAATACTAGCATCCAACTTTAATGATCATTATCCACTCTCCACTCTAATACACTATTATATCAATTTATTCATGGGTCGGATGCTTTTTGCAACAGTAAATTTAAGATCGTAAACAAAATTGTGAAGGGATCATGGATCGTGAAAACTGCAGTTAGAAATTACTTTGCATGCCTATTAGGTAAGACCATGAATTGTTATACTATATATAAAATGTCCTAAAAGTGAGAACTATTATTAGACCAAAATATCCTCATCCATATTTTAATTTCTCAATTTGTATTTGATTAATTTAAAATGTCTTTAAAAGTAGAATCTTAAATAGGGCTTTTAAATTTCTCCACCTATCCATCTACCCCTATCACTTAATTTCATGAATTGAATATAATTAATTGAAAACACTAGCCTCTAACCCCAACGATCACTCCTCACTCTAATTCACTATTGTATCATATTCATGGGTCGGATGCTTTTCGCAAAAGTAGGTTTAAGATCGTAAACAAAATTGTAAAGGACCATAGATCGTGAAAATTGCAGTAGGAAATTATTGTGCGTGTTTATTAGGTAAAGCCTTGAATTGTTATTACTACAAATGACCTAATTATCTTGAAATAGATGTTGATATTAGTATCTCAGCAATCGCCACCATAATTTTGCGTCTGGCTCAAGGGTGCGTTACAGCGGTGATGGTGGACATGGGTTTCTTGGTGGAAGCAGGACGGCGAGCAAGAAATTAAGTCGATCTTGGCGAAAATTAATAAAGTTAATTATATAAATCAATGTAAAAACACAATAATACAAAAAATGACATACATTATAATTGTTCCTTGCGATTTTTCATACTTTGGTATCGTTGTACAATGAGTTCATTATCAATCTTTAAAAATATATCTTTCTCTACATAAACAATGATGCTATCATTCATCCACTGATCACCCATTCGATTGCGCAATCTATCCTTCACAATTTTCATTGCGTAAAATACTCTTTCAACTCAGAGCAAAGAGTAACCCAGAGAATTAGCGCTAAAGTCAACTGTTTGTAAACCAATGGATAAACTTTACTTTTCTTTGTCATGACTAACTTCTCTCGCAAGATCACTAAGGCCATTCAACCCTTCAAACATTTTGTTTGAGCACATATCAAAAATATAAGTCTCAAGTTGATCATTAAGTATGAAGAGATCCACTTTAGAAAAATCTTCCGATAAAACTCAAAGAAATTTAATCAAGCTTTTCTTGTCAAAAGAAGAGAATGAATTTTCTCGACATAAACAAGCTACACAAAGGAGCAACTCTCAGATTTACCTCCGAGAAACGATCATTCAACTCCACGAAGTTGTAAATCGATATGAGTAGAACAAATCTACACAAGAATGATGTAAATTTGTCATTTCGGAGGATTACGTTGTGGGCGACCACGGCGCACGACGTACAAACATATCATCCATGATGGGAATATCAATGTAATGCTGCCGACAAAAAGAATATACTTCTTCTACAAAAGAATCCCACCCATTATCTCTCATAATTTGAAGTCGATGTTTGCACATTTTCACCAATTGCATTGCATTTACAATATCTTGATCTTTCCTTTGTAATGCCTTTGACAATTCATTTGAAATCGCCAAGATACTTCTCATCAAGTGTAGATTAAATGCAAAATCAAATGAGTGTATAGACTCCAATAAATTAGTTGCTTCACTTCTTTGATCACAAGTACTAGATTCATCTTCAAAAATCAATTCAAGTACATCACTAACAGTAGAGAACATGGCAAGCAAGCTGACCAAAGAGTTATAATGGGACCTCACCGTATCACCGTAACGTCAAGGGTAGTTTCTTAATTAAGTCCCCGTCCACTTACAATCTCACATTTCTCCAATGCCTCAATAATGAAGTCTCGATTGTTTTCTCAAGAAGATCACAACGCTTAGAAGATGCTCCAACAAAGATTTACCACATCACCAACCACACGAAAGAAATTAGTAATGGGAATATTCTTCTTTTGCCACCGCTACAAAGAGCTAGTTGGAGTTGATGAGCAAAACAATGAATATAAAAGGCACATGGATTCTCCTTTAAAATGAGTGCTTTCAGACCATTAAACTTACCTTGCATATTACTTGCCCCATCATAACCTTGTCCTCTCAATCTAGACATGCTCAAGTTATATCTAGAAAATATCTTATCAATTGTAGCCTTAAGCGAGAGAGTCATGGTACTTGTAACATGTTCAATCCCTATGAAACGTTCATTTATATGTCCAATACTGTCCACATAACATAAAACAATTGACATTTGCTCCTTTGTAGATACATCACGAGATTCATCAACTAGAATAGAAAATAATGAATCACCAATATCTTTAATAATAACATTGATTGTTTCAAAGAAGACAAGCACTTACTATATCCTTCGGACATCAGCGATGTCAATTTGCAATTTTAGGAGCATTTTTCAAGCGAGCGGATTAATATCATCATCGTTATGATCGGCCAGAATTGCAATTGGACTAAAAAGTTACCTGGATTAAGAGAATTCTCGATTCATCATTACCCCGAAATGAATGCCCTTGTCGTAGTAGAACTCGAACACAAACAATTGATGCATTAAGACGGATACTATATTCATTTCGTACTTGTTTGAATTTGTTTGAAGAAAACCCGATTCAATATGTTGCTCTTGATTCATTAAAGTTTCACACTTCATACGAGCTTGATTATGTGCACTATCATGCCCTCCAACATGAGTATGAAGCCTTTTTTTATCTTTCCAATAGGTGAATCCTTCACCAACAAAAGAATCGCCTCCTCCTTGTTTCCACTATTTGTTTTGAAAAGATAACAATACAAACAATATGCAGCATCTTTTTCTATACTATACTCCAACCAACTAACAAACTCTTTAAACCAAGAAGAACTAAAACGTCTAGAATCTTTTCCAAATGGTCTTTTTAGAAATTCATGATCTTGAGGTTGACAAGGACCCTTTTGCATATATGCCCTTCGAACTTGATCTCGAATGTTAACATTATAATTCAAAATTGGTATCCTTAGTCCAGGATCAGTGGGAAGTTGTGCAACATCAAAATCCGTTTGATTTGATATCTCCCCATCAACGTTTTCCACAAAAGATTTTCTTTTGAAGAATCTCTCTATTGTCTTGTCACACTAAAATAAATACATAAGTGATAATTAGTCGCGTGAACAAGTAGGCAAGTGACAAATTACAATTCGGTGGAAATTCTAGTAACCAAATTACTATTTCTCACTTAAAGATGCAAATTCCAGTAAACAAAATCCATTAAATTAAAGCATTAAAATCAGAAAATGCATTAAAACATAAAATGCACATTGGTTGATTACTTAATTTAACAGTCAGAAATGGTATTTAAGCATTTAACAAAGCCAAACTGGACACAAACATTTCAAATAAAAATTTAAAGTTGTCTTATGCAATTCAAAATTTTCATGTCTCAAGAAAAGAAAAACCACAAGAATCATCTAAATTCACAAAAGAAAAGAAAAAAAAATCAATCGCTTTCGTGATCAATTGCGAATTGATGATGCTGCTAAATCTTAAAATAAAAAAAAATTGAACCATACCTTCTTGTTCTTGATCTTCAAAAACTAATTGATTTTCAATGATTAACGAGTAGAAATTAGGTTTTGCGAATTGTGATGGAGAAGATTTCTATTTCACAGCACTGTATCGCCACATTCACAGAACGCGCACAGCAAAAGCCAAAAGGGAATTAGGGATGGTCTGATGGATAAATTTGATTGGGGTATATCCGTATATGTATTGGAGACTTGGAGTGGATCAGTGGACTGTGGACCATTTATAATTGATGGACAAATTCTTTTTCTTTATGGGCCATTTTAATGGCCCATTTATAGTTACACTTTTTTTTTTTATATTGGCCCAATATTTTTTTTTTCCAAAAAGTCCGGTCAGGGCATTTGCCCGACTGACTACATTAGCCTCCGTCCATGGGTGGAAGTGCAATCGGATGAGAAATTGTCAATATATTGTTTGGTGCTGTCAGAATTTGTCAAATAAAGATGAATTCTGCAATATTTGTTAATAGTGCCATGCCATCAAAGAAAGTTTTGTCCTGTAAAGATGAAAGTAAAAATGAAGATAAATAATTAGTTTATTGTAAATTTTATTATCGGTAAGTTTATGAGTTTTCTCAATGATGGTAAAAATGGTGGATAAAATTGAAAACTTTTGTACACCTTACATATCTACAATCTTTTACACCTGACATTAAAAAGACATAGTCATAATAGTTACCTAATTCCTAGAATAAATGATCTTCCACTCATAGTGACGGTGAAGTATCTATATGTTTTAGAGGTTAAAAAGCACTTTTTGTTAAAATTATAGTGCTAAAGACTAAATTTGTAGAAATGTGTTGCTTCACTTATGAAAATGCACCAAGTGTATAAAGTTGTAAAATGAGCATTTACTTATACCTTAATCTTTATACATGAAAGATAGATGTACAAAACATGGATATGGGTTACCATTCGATCTTGGCTTATCAACGCATTCCCCTATGTGGAAATGTCAATTTTAGCTTCTTTATACTTGAACTTTCTTATAAAAATTTAAAATGATGTGTTTGGACTATTATTTTTAAACTAAAATAATTTTCTTAAAATATCTTATTTTTAAAATGTGATGTTACATGAAGTTTTTAAGTTTTGTACATGAATTTTATATAAAATCGACATTTAATATATCAAGTATATTCATATTAACGGAAAATCAACTTCAAACGCCAAAAAAAAAAAGTAACCAACAATTGATTTTGTGTTCAAATGAGTGGCAATCAGGTGGAATATAAATTCAAAACTTTTAATTCTTGAAAAATTATAATTTACTTGTTTGTTGTTGTCTCGACTCTCTTTTTAGAAGTTCACGATCAATCATGTTCAATACTCTATTATTTTTTATGAATTTTTGAGCAATTTAATAGTTTCTATAATTCTTTAATCCAAGTGCACCTGAAGTACTGATTGAGGGTTGGATATATGAAATGAAGAAATAGTTATCGAACTTTTATTATTTAAAAATTTCAACAAACAAAAGCAAATTCAAGATGTTATTATAAAATCATGTGTACTTTACTAGTGTTTCCAAAGTTAGGAAAAATGGAAAGAATGAAAGAAAAATGATGAGGTTTAACAGTTGGGTTGGGCATTTTTCTAGAGTTCATTTTATATGTTAAGGAGTAAAAACAGAAATAATAAAGGTAGAGATGTATACAATTTAAAAAATTTGAGGGCCGGGGCATTTAGGCAAATGTCTAAAACTCAATCTAATAGTCGACCTGGCTTATTGTGTACGAGTGAGAGATAAGATTTAAGATATGGACTTCTGGGACTTGAAAATCAAATTGTAACTCCCTTATAACCCACCTTGATCAGAGTCATATCAAATTGTAGAACTCAAGTGATTCAACTACAAAGGTATGGAAGATTATACTTGTGAAGTAATGAATTCTTTAGCAGAATTTTCATATTTTTTCCATATAATGCAGTCCAGGCAGAGTGAAGTGGAATACCAATTAGGCAAATTGCAGCCCATAAATTATTCAGGCTGTCCAGAATTTATATTAAAAGACTTATCCTAAATGCATCGCAAGATGGTGATTTATTTGAGAATATCAATCTTAAAATTCGTGTGCTTGTTTAACTCATGATCGAATCAAATTGTTCGTAGTAATTTAATGAACTGTGATACTATATTAAAATGTGAAATTCTATCTTAAAATGTCAAAATTGTTAAGAAGAGTAGTCCAAATTCCTATGTGTTGATTATAATTTTGATATTTAATCGATGTAAAAATTATCCCTTAACAATTTACGGGGCAGAAAAGATAAAATATTGTATTATCCAGTGTTGGTATTTCAATAGAACTAATCAGAAAAAATTCTATCCCAAACTGCAAATCTGATATCCATTGCATTATCTCATAAATGAACTGAGGGATCTATGCTTGGAAGAAATGTCAAAGTAGAGGGATCTGACATACATCTCTAATACTCAAATCTCCCTGTACAATATAACATATATAGTCACAACTTTAAAGAGAATGACATAGAATTTAAACATGAAAAAGAAATCGTGTTATAATTTTAAATTTAGATCAGGCAGGGAGGAATCTGTCCTTGGAGGTGGAACCATTGCTACAAAATTTATGTTGGAATTTTGTCCTGAATCAAACCCCAGATTATTTCCATTATGTCCCTCAATTTGTCGAAAGCTTCCAGGCCAGTACATTTCTACTTCATCATCTTCCATATATAGTGGAAACCCGTAATAACCTTGATTAAACCTTGCTCCACCTCTTACCCCATGTAAAGGCCTCTCTTGTTGTACAGCTTGTTGATGCATGGAAGCATGTGCTTCTATTCCTAGAGATTGAAATGCGGATCCATGAAGAGGAAGAGATGCCAAACTGGCATATCTGTCGGATAACATGCCCATCCGCATGGCCCGTTTTGCAAGTGTTCTCTCTCTCTTGTGCGCATTCTGATGTCCTCCCAGAGCCTGCGAGCTGTAAAATTTTCGCCGACAGTAGTTACAAGAGAAGACTCTGGATGCTGCCGTAGGATGAGGTGTTACTGCACCACTAGTTTGGCCCGTACCCTTCAACTCAGTATCACTGCTGTTGAAACCAAGTGTGAGGTCAAGAGTAACACGCATTGAGTCGTTCTGAAGGCTGATGGGATCTGTAAGGCTGGACAAAGTGGCATTGGTTTCCATGGAATGAGCAGGAGGAATTTCTTGTACGGATACATTGGAAGCCACTTGGCTACTGACTTCAGATTCATCTTCAGACTCGAGGTTGAAATTCGGGGACTTCATGTTAGTGAAGTAAAGATTTTGATTCTCTTCCAAGCAATATGCACCAGAAAACTGCGGATAAAAAATGAGTGTGTTAAATGTAATATAAGCATTCAGCCATTAACTTTACATTACACGTTGGGGTATATAATCTTATACACATTTTACTGAAAGTATAACAAAACATATCATTTGCTAAACCAATAAAAAGGAAAAACTAGGGACAACACGGGGGCATGGGAGTGGCACGGGGTTGGGTGGACGGGAGGAGGAGGAGACCGAGAGGGAGAGGGAGCATAAATTTCATGGGTGAAGCATAATATACTAAGCCCTTAAAGAGGACAGATATCCATCAAGTCTAAGATATATTAATGGTAGTTGAACTGTCAGGTCCCCTTTCTTAGACAGTGTTGATAATCATGAATGGAAGTATCTCTGAGATATCAGACATTTTCTTTTCGTTTATCTAAAACATTATCAGACATTTGTACTTTATTTTTTTGACATTTTAGTAGCACAATGAACATGTCTTGTCTGCGGTTATCGTTTAACAGGGCCACAACACTATACAACCATTTGACAGATCAGCAACTCAGGAACACATAACTATCTGCTAGCATATGCCAGTTCTGTTATGCATGCACCATGGCTGCTCTAGTCTGTGTTTGCTATAACCGAAGAAACCCCTTTAGGGGATTCTCGACCCGATAGGTGAGAAATGCTCTATTGGAGAGGGCCCTGAAGCATACTTGTACACTTGCAGATAATTGATGAGTCGTATAGATATAGCAACTATAACTCAATATAAAATATCTACATTTGCAATATAAACTTCTCATATAATCAAATATAGACCAGGCTACTGGATCATTGATAGAAGTGAAGCCCATGTAAAAATGTCCAATCAGGGTCCTTGATGTGAGATTCCGTGTACATACTTTAAAAAAGCACAACAAAAGAGCACAAAAGATTCCAATAACTATGATAAACCCTCCATGCATGCCATATTACTAAATATTATGCATTGACCTTTAAATTACTTAATCTATATGAAACCTACATTCAAGCTTCCAAGCATTATTGATTGCCAAACACTTCTTTTAAATTCTAATATTTACTGCTTCATTGTGAAACTGGCAAAAGCAGCATGAAAATGATTTGAGTATCAAACACGTGCCAGTATTTGCAATATGGCACATGACCTTCTTAGAGAAAGAGGGTCATATCACTTGGTAAGGTGAACGTGGAATTTGATTCCGTGTCTAAGTGATAGTATTGTGAAGGAGAACAGGTATGCATCATTCACAATTTTTTAAGATAAACATCAGTAAGTGGCCTTAAGAATCTAGACTACAGGAAGACATGCATCCGTAACTTAGAACATGGCACTCGCACAAGCTTTAGAAAAGACAACAATTTTGTTTTTGAAGGCAATTACAGGAGTAAAGATGTATCCCTCAATCAAGTAAGGGTGCTGGTCGATAAGCCACTGCTTTTCCAGTACAACCAGTGTACTATCACGTCGCCAGTTAATCGTAGAGCAAACAGATCATGAGTACCAAAAGTCATGACCATGCCCGATAAGGACTTTTTGTCTATTGAGGGGGTATGCCTCATCATCCAACAACACAAACACTTTTCCGGCATAGCCTAGGGTTTCTTAAAGTTTATATAACAAATTTTTAGAATAGAATAAAAAATTTGAACTTTGATTAGGACCCTTGACCACTAGAGTTTAGAATAGAATATTTATCAATTTTGACCAAATTAATGTTAAGATCCTGAAACTTTAGATTACCTATATATCAATTGTTGTGAAATCAGACTCAAACGAGCAGTTGATGGGAGTTAAACAGGTTCAATTCAGAGTTTGACAATGAAGAGATACAAAAAAATTCCCTAGTATGGTGTATGTCATCATTCAGAATCAAATTTCAAAATCGAGGAGTGGTTTATCATGGGAGTTGAGTTTAGTTGTTTCAAAGTTAGCGCCCTCGCAATTATTTTGTAGGAAACTTGGCACAAGCTTTTACTAAAGTTACTTCAAGTTAATGAGAATTTGCTGAAGCTATTTCACATGTTCAAACATCATTTAAACTGGTGCTTGTGGCTAGAAGAGATTTTCAAATGAGACTCCCAAGAACACAAATTGACTTATTATACAAGTTCCATGTTAATCTATTATGAGAAATTTTCCTATAGCCATCATACATAGGAAGAACAGAAGTATATACTTTGGATTGAAGAAAATGTGACCAAAAAATCAAACACAAAAGTTGGAGAAGCCCAATTAACCAATGCCAATCATGGAGGTTGAGGCTGATGAGAAAGTTCACTGGTCAGTCCCAAATTCCACAGTGGACAGGAACATGTACAGACGACGCAGAACTTGAGCATTAAATCATTGCTTTGAATTATCTGAGTGAAATAACACCATATAATTCTCTAAATTATAGAAATAAAAAGAAATCTATAAGTAAATCAAGTATGTGTAAAGGCATGTCTCAAAAGCATTTCATAAGTCAAACAAGGACATAAATTATGAACAATTCTTGTGCTTGAAACTATTTCTATGTTCCTATGAAATCAGAGAACGACATTAATAAAATGCATATGTTCTATATGTTGAACCACATTATACAAAAGCTACTCAAGTGTCGGGAACAAACTTATTTCTTTAAAATGCCCCATCGCGTGACATCAAAGGCACGACACGTGCACCATTTTCCTAGATGAATGGCTGGGGGTTGGGGGTTAGACCCCTTGCTATAATACCACAATAAACCACCTCGTGTGAAAAGCTTGAACTATTCTACGATTGAGGACAAGGGACCAAATCCCAAAATAGAAGGAAATGGTAATTGTTTGATAAGAACTGTTAATTCCATATGGGGAAACCAGAATATGGTCGAAAATTATAACTTGAATGAAAGTGAAAGAATAAAATACCAGATTTTTGTTTCAAGAAAGCTTCAAATGTTTGGCACATTATTTGATTCATAAAGCACAAATAAAGAGGATAGGAAAATATATTAGCAGAATGTAGTATTTGCCTGCTTGGTCTTTTATTTCACTACAAATATGGGGGGAAAAGCAGAAACAATACTTATTCCTTTAAAAGTAAGTAAAAAGAGAACAATTAATGCAATATTTATTGTGGTTTTGTGAACTTACTAAAAGCAGTCACAAAGAAGAAGAAGCAAAATTCTTACCAACCCATATATCTTTGAAACAAGATTCACAAAGGATTAATTGAAACTTGAAGCCAGCCTAACAAATTCCCTAGATTTTAAACTTTATGAAATGAAAAAAATTAAGAAATACAAGAGACATCCAAAGATCCACTAGCAACTATAGGTATGTTAATTAATCAAGAAACAAAATTAACAGAATCAAGAATCCATAAAAACCCATCTAAAACTTGGCTCAAAGTCATAAGAATCTACAGTACTGGATCATTCATCATTAGCAAAAAAGCAAGACCTAGTACTTGAAAAGCATACAAGAAAGAAAGAAACTACAGCTAGAAAAATTAAGTAAAGAATACTCAGTACCTTTAAACTGCACAGGCCTCAGCTTCAGTGGTAACAAGACAGACTTGTGTGAATTCTAGTTTTTACCAAATATGGAGAGACGAAGGCAAAAGAGAGGATAACAAGTACTAGAGAGAGAAAGAGGAGAGAAAGAGAGAAAGGCATGAATATGGAGTGCAGGCAGGAGAGAGGATAATAGGAAGTAAATGAAGATAAGATCATTGGAGAGAGAGAGAGAGAGAGAGAGACGTCAGAGGAAAAAGCAGATAACAGACATAAAACTATTTTTGTTGGGCTCATCAAACTACTGGAGATGAATAGAAAAAGCAATCACTATAAGACAGTGCAATAAAAGGCAAAGAAAGAGTAGGCAAGTGCAAGTCCACCAAGACACAAATGAGTGTCTTTACTGTATTCCTCTTATGGATCCTCCATCCACTAGTTAAAAATAAAAAATCTTGAAGTACAAGAGATTCTTTAGAGATTTTTGTTACCTCAGAACTGCCTTTTTTTTGCATCAAATGGACACCCATAACTTCCCCATTCCCATCACATCATATTCGGCCATTCTCTTGTAATGAAATGACTGATGACATGCATATTTAGCCTATGTCAGAGCAGACCACATTTTCACCGCCCAATCATGCCACTGGGCACACAGACAAGAGTATGGACCACACCACTTATAAAGCTGGCTCATCAAAAGTACTTGTTTACACAATCTAATCCTGGATTGAAAACCCTTTTTAATATACAAAACTCACTATTAAAAATAGATAACAGAGACCATTATACAGCAGAAAATCAAACTAGTACATCATTAATTTTAAGCGTCAAATATACTATTGGTCAACCAAGTTCAAGTGAAGTCTTTTTTTGACCTTCCAACTTTCATTTGGTTTCCAACTTTGATTGTTAATCTTACATTTTTATTTCAGTCAAGTCAGTATTTTCATCCTGATTAAAGTCTAATGTTAGCACATCACATAAGTAAAAACACAATGTTGGTCATCCAACTTTAAATGAACATCTCGCACAATTAAATTATATATAAAAAACATTACAAATAGAAAGAGTTTTGCATCGCAATCATGTTTATATTTGATAGAATGTGTTATGCCATCCACGTCACGTGAAGTTTTAGTCACCTGCACATTAAAGCCACGTAAAGGTCCTATATATGTGGATGAGCAAGGTGTTATGGTAAGGCCCCAATCAAGCTAAGCCTAGGAAGATGCGAGCAAAGACCTAGAACCAATGAGCCTTGGCCTGGTCCAAAGTTTTTGCCGAAGCCTGTTGGGAGATTTTGTGTATAGGCAAAGAAACAAGAAAAAGAAAAGAGATGAAAAAAAGATGCAATATCGAAGCAAGTGTTGGACACTTTGTCCTTAAGTCGAATTTGTCCCGCAACGGTGCCTACGGTTTATGGCAATCAACTCTCAAGATACAACAACAACCACTTGTATTTGCAGCACTTCAAAACACAAGCACAACGAACCAGAATAATGACTTTATACTCCAAATGAATATGAAAATAAGAAACCAGAATTTATGCAACAAGAATGCAAGAATTTGGTTCAAGAGAAGAAGATAGTGATATTTATGTTTGCATATCATTGGTGTGTCGAATAGGATGTCCTTATGGTCCTATTTATAGATGATGATGAGTTGGGAACGAAGTGGTGTGGAGCCAAATTGTGCAACACTTCGAAAGGACGGGAAGGTTGCTCGACCATGTGATCGCATGGCTTCTCCATAATTTCTCATTTATCTGAATTCTCTTTCGGGGGCGTTGCCCCAGAGCCCTCACGAGGGGCACTGCCCCCTTGATCTCTGCAACCTGACCGAGTATGTCGATCTCCGTTTCGATGCTCCGAAAAGACGAAGTGGTAAACTATTTTGCCTAAACGGATTGGGTCGGGTCTGAATATTTGGCCGAAGTTGACACGAAGTCACTTTAGTTGGTTTTCAACACTTAACCAATTTCTCGAATTCTTAAACCAATTTTCAACAAAGCCCAAGGTTGACCAGCAGAAGCATAGCAAGCTTGAGAATTTAAGACAGCCTTGAAGACATGGCTGGCCGTGTCCAAAACTTAGGCCTAGGCAAAAGCCTGAACCAATGCCTTTTTGGCCGAGGACGTGGTGAACAGGTGGTTCAAAAGGCAAATGATGTTATTGGAATTTGAGACCAAGTGTCTCGAAGCATGGACTAAGGCTAGTCGCCTAAGTATGCATGCAGAGGTCCCCACAAGGTTTGGAGACGGAGCTCACTAGTTGACAAACATTGGGTAATGAGCCAAATGTATTCTCGCCACCAAAAATCTAGTCGCAAGCACCAATCATAAAAAAGTTCCCAAATAAGGCATATGTCATGCCCCCAAGTCAAAATATCATAAACCAAATCACTCTAATGAAGAAAGATAAGTGGTTGGTTTGGAAAATATGACAATTGTTATTTTAGTCAAGCTAGCAGGAGAAGCATGTGGAATTGACCTTCATTAACAACCCACTTTGGAAAAATAATGCAAGGGGTCGGCCACCTGTCTGTCACTAGCATCTGGGTGGGAAAAAGCTTGATCGTGAGCTAAAAATACTCGTTTGATCCTTGAACTCTATAAATACCCTTCAGAATCCTCTAAGCCAGGTATGCGAAATCTTTTAATCCCAGACAAAATTCTATCAACTCGTCTCCTCATACCCAATTCTCTATGTTTGACTTGATCGTTGTAGTGCATAAGATCATTTCAACCTTACCAAAGCAATGGTCTTGCATTCTTACGTTGTCCAAGTGTGCAGGTACCATATATATAGACAGGGAGATAGCAGATTATGTTAACTTTGGGGCAGCTAGATTTTGAGGTCAATAGATTGGTGTCATCCACGGAAAACCGCATAAAACCACGAGAGAACGCATGAGGAAAAAACCTACCCAGTGAGAGAAGATAGGAAAAAAGTTAGAGGAATAAAGAAAGTGAAGGAAGTTAGAATAAAGATGTGAATCCTAGAAGAGTCAGATAGAAACACCAGACGAGCCAGATGGTTCGTGTCCTATTTGACAAGGAATGTGGTTGATATGGCCACCTATATGCAAGAAAGGTCTGAGGCCATGACCCAAATGCATGCGGGTCAACAATACCGCGAGAAGGAATCATGGAAAATGATATAGGAGATAACTTTGGCCAATTTGACCCAAATGGAGAGGACCAACATCATGGTTAGAAAGTTAGTCTTTCCAGGAGCAGCTCTCCAGAATCGTCTATGTGTGACATGTCCCTATAGAGACAGGAGCGGATAATTTCTAAGTCCGCCAACATCTTTGAGAGGCTGGGAGTAAGCCGAGTCTCAATTGAGGAAGAATCCAACGAGATTCTTGGAAAAAATGCTAAAGGGAGGATGTATGGGCCTTCCAAACAAAAGAACAAAGACAGATGATACTTCTCGTGAGGTTTCATGGAAGAAGGGAGCTAGGCTTCTATTTATATGAGTGCGACGATGATGATGAGGATTTTTCCTCTCCCATAGACTAAAGGAAGTGGCCATACTCAAGGACTTCGAAATGCCCAAGATTTTGGTATGATTGGCCCCAGCTTGTTCTCAAGCAGCTTATTCTGGTCAATAGCCTATCCCAGCTAATGGTCAATCTTAATGCTAGATAGTAGAGCTCGGGATTGATAGTTGATATTGTAGCTATAGCACTGCAGAAGAGGTGCCTTGGCCAAACCTCTTTCGCATTTATCAGTCTAGTGACGATAGAGAGCTGCGGTGCCGAGGCTAATCCTTGGGAGAGCAAACTTGTTCGTTATAGCTATGCTAAGAATGCCAAACTAAGGATTGGTCGCAAGTATACGACGTTGTGAACAGTAATATAGAATGTGTAAAGTACGATGATTGATCTATTTGTAAATACCTTCTAATTTGGGGGACTATTGTTACGCTTTCAACTTACATAGATTATTAGTCACCTCTACACAAATTCACGCAATGTTGAGGCCTTGGGACTCAAACCAGATGCCTATTCCTCGGCCAATGACAATTAACTTAAGGCCCAAATAAGAGCATCAGCTATAGCTAGCCAGCACGCCTAGGGCTAGAACCATCATTCGAAACACAGCATAGGCCGAGGCTTCAAAATAAATCCCAAGACTAGGCAAAGTTAGTAGCCTAAAGTCTAAAGCGTAGTATGAGTGCATCGGATGCTAAAAGCACAATCTAAACAAACCTAAGCCCTAAAGCTTAACATAAATGATAGCATCGGACTTGGAGGGACTATTGTTACGCCTTCACCTCAAGTAGAGATCTAGTCATCTCCACATAGAAGCCATGTAAGGTCTTACACATGTGGATGAGTCGAGCTTGTTATAGCTAGGCCCAGTCAAGCTAAGCTTTGGATGATGCAAGCCAAGTCCTAAAACCAATTAGCCTAGGTCGAAGTTTTTGCTGAAGCCCAAGGCCGACCACTTGAAACGTAGTAAAGCCCGAGGCTTTAAGACAGCTTTCAAGAGATAGCGGGCCATGTTAAGGTCCCAAACCTCGGGCCTAGGTTGAAGCTTAAGTCGATGTCCTTTTGGCAGATGACATATTGGGCCGAGAGGCAAGTGATGTTATTGGAATTTGAGACCAAGCACCTTGAAGTAGGGACCAAACTAGTTGATTAGGCATGCATTCGGAGAGCCCTACAAGATCTGGAGAGGGAGCTCAGTAGTTGACAAACATTGGGCAGTGAGCTAAAGATTCTGCCACCAAATATCCGGTGACAATTACTTTTTTAGGCAAGTCTACAGGAGGTGCATGTGAAAGTGATCTCCATCAACAACCCACTTCGTAAAAGTGACGTGACATGTCAACATTTGGGCCGAAAAATACGCCCATGAGGTAAAAATGTTATTTTGATAATTGAACTCTATAAATACCCTTGAAAATATTTTAAGCCGAGTATGTGAAATTTATTAATTACAGTCAAACTCTATAAATACGATCGTTGCATCTTTTCACCAAAGCAACGATTTTGGATTCTAATGTTTTCCAAGTATGTAGGTACCATAGAGTGACACATAGAGATTGCATGGTTTATGTTGACTTTGAGGTCAACTATATAAGTCAACATAGCGAAAATGAAAATTTTAACAAACTTACATAGTACGTATATAACATTTAGCAAAACATAATTCATTGTAATAAAATTTAGAGAACGAAACTAATAAACGACAAGAGACATCGGTGTTAAATTTTGAAAATAAAATATTAGTTAATGTTAGTTAAAATATTTACAAAAAGTAAATCTAAAAATAAATAAAAAGGATTGTAGTTATCATTTGTAAAAATAACTGTATGTTAAGAACAATATTCCACATTTAAGGTGGAGCAAATGAACAATAAATAAGGGTTTGGACTAATCTTTTAATAATATTGATCTTTTAAGATGAAATACTAAGATCCAATACAGTATCAGAGCTCATTAAGTTCAGACGATCAATTTGATCCAATGAAAAATCAAAAGAGCACTCGAATTTTAAGATCAATATGCTAAAATGAACTACCATCTTGATGGAGTATATTGTTAAGGGATAAATCTCACATCGAATAAAGATATAAACATTAACCAATATGTAAGGGATGAGTTTACTCTCTTAACAAGATTGACTTTTGAAAATTTGTGTTTTCAAATGAGCTACCATCTTTGCAGGAGCATGTAAGAGATTATTGAAATATTAATCAATATATAAGGGTTTGAGCTACTACTCTTAATAAGATTGACATTTTAAGATTGAAATCCAAGTCTTAATTTGATATCAGAGACCATTAAGTTCAAACGAGCAATTTGATCCGTTTGAGACTCAAATGAGCAATTTGATCCAATTAAAACTCAAACGAATGCACGGATTTCAAGATAGGTGTACTCAAACGAATTACTATATTGTGGAAGCATGTTAAGGATAATATCTCACATTGATTTAAATCATCATATAAAGACTTATACTATTTATCTTAATAAAATTAATATTTTAAGATGAGACCTCAAATCTGAGTACCATATAACTATTTTTATAAACCCAAGTTCATGGTGATTAGGTTCAACATTTTAATAGAACAAATTACAGAAACAGCCCTTGATGTTACTCTACATTTTAAATTGAACAAATTACAGAGACAGCCCTTGATGTTACTCACTAATACAGAGACCCTTCAATTTTCAAAAATTATAGAAATTTCTCTTGAAGTTTGTTTTCCCCCACAAATTCCCCCACGTCTACAAAAGGCAAATATACATTTTCTATTTACCCATTTGCTTTATGCAATTTTGAAATTATTATCACATTATACTTAAATTTTTGTTTTCTTTTGTTCTCCTTATTTCTTAAAATTTATACTGTTTCATTCTTTTGATTTAGATGAGATTATTCTTTTTAGTTAAAGGAAATACTATTATAAATATTTAAAAAAAATTACAAAATATGATTTATTTCTTAAAAAAAATAATTAACAAATAATTGATTAGCCAGCATAAAAAGAAGTTTTGGAATAATTTAATGAAGATTATGTTACCACCTGAAATTGACAAAAGCTCCATATCAACAAGAGGATCCCAACGAAGGCCACCTTGGTACTAGCTCAGTCCATGCGAAGTAGTTATACTTGTATTTTGCACTAAAAGTCCTCACTCTTCAACATTCTACTAGGCAAGTCCCAAAAAGTGCTTCGTCACTTCATTAAGTCCTAACCCCTCGTTAAAGGTCCTTGTGTCCCGCAGAACTCCACATTTAATCTAGTATTCTAGACAAGGTGAGAGATAATTGAGGGGATGATTGCATTTGATTAAAAAAACCACACTCACAATGAAGCCCTATTTCAATCTAATAAAATCAGTAATACAATATTGGAGATTGAGAAGAATTAGAAAAAAATCGTGGAAGATCACGATGAGATTGGATTCAACTTTATATTCATAAAGAATAAGAATCTAATCAAATAACTAATTGATTGCTTCGATAAATCAATTAGAGTTCACTCCCTATAAATAACACATCTACATTCATTCCAAGATGCGCATTATTATCTATCCTATTTATTCAAATTTCTACATGATTGTCTTTCCCACACCTATATTCCCTCATACACGTTTATACTGGCAATTGAATTAATTATCGGAGTACCAACGATTGTCGACCTTTTTTTTTTCCAAAGATCTTGGTGCTTAACGATTGTCCAAGTATATAAATAACATACAAATTTGATTGGAGATCTGTTGACACATAGATATTACAGATTTCGAAGTCAAGAGATTAAAAATTCATTAAATATTTTATATCTCTTGATTTAGAACATCTTTGAATTAGTTTTTTTTTTTTTTTTTTAAACATTTTTTGAAGATGTGTTGACACGTGGATAGTGCAGATTTCGAGGTCAATAAATTAAAAATTCATTAAAAATTTATATCTCTTGATTTAGTGCATGTTCGAATTAGTTTTTTTTTTTTCTAAACTCATTTTTAACCACATCTTTTATAGGACTCACAACTTTTATCAACTTTTCTACCATATATTTCACCAAAAAAAATTTAAGTTGTTTTAAACTCCACCAAACAGGCATTTAGTAACATTTTCTCTAATTTATATTTTTTTGTACTATTACATTTATATTATATTAAGTTTAAAAAATTAAAGTAACATTATCATAATACTAAAAATGCAATAAAGTTGGCATATCAAAGGTTAATTTTAGTTAGTTTTTGTAATAAATATTTAGACACATTTGTTCATTATTTTAAATGAAAATTCAAATTTCACAAAATATGATTAAGATAAATCACTTTGTAAAAAGATATAAAATCAAATAATTTGTTTCTATCTAAATTAAAATTATGAAAAAGAAAAATACCAAACAAAATATAGTTATATTTAGCATAAAAGAAAATAATAAAAATGAAAAATTTATACTAATAGAAGTGGCTTACGTATTTTTTAAAACAATAGTAATTGTCATTAAATTTATCTAATTTACCCTAAAATTTAAATCCCACTTCATTTTCGTGATCCAGTGGGTTTATTTTGATGTTGATTAAACAAACCTGCTTGATTGTGACAAAACATGGCTACTTCTCTCAACATGTGCCAACCGCCAAAGTCCTCTACTGTATTGGCCAATTATGATTTTTTTTTTCTTTCTATAGATTCCAAATGACTTTGCTGATATGTCAATGTACTGTGGGGTTAAAAAAATTGTTAGACACCAAATTTTTTAGTTCATGAATGGTTTGAAAGTACTAAGCGGTTGCTTAGTCGCTTGGAGCCTTCTTTCTATCATGACATATTGAGTCACTCGTAAGCTGAATGGCACGGCCGCTAGAATAGAGCCAAGAGATGGCTTGGGTTCATGGTGGGCCATGCCACAAGCTTGTTTGTCTAGGAGCACGAGTTGTCCATACTGAAATATAGAGTGATCAATAGTCAACTATTAGTTAATGCATTTCAAAATGATATTTGTTTTAAAATAGAGAATACATGCAATAAACGGTTGAATTTGAATCATAATTGGAGAGGGTTAATTTCAGCAACGATCACTAAAGTTTTTAATTTTTTTTTTTACTCGAAACTGCAAAACAGAAAAGAATTTTCCGATGAATATATTAGGATGTCTGTTTTTGTACATGACATCGGAAGAACTCTATGATAGTTATAAGCAGGACGGGGCAAGAGAAAATCCAAAAAGAACACAAGTCAGTACAAGCTGCACATGATTTATGAGGACAGATCCTCCGATGTAGCTCGTTAATTATTGTGATTTTGAAATAATTCAATAAACATAAAACCCCTTTTCATTTATTTTTCTTTTCTCTAACTTAATTATAAAAGTAAAACTCAAAACCATATTTACGAATACAAAAATAAAAATAAAAAATCATATTACATATTAGAATTAAAAATAAAAAATAAAAAATTAAAGAATTAAGCCACATAGTAGCATATAAGTATGAAGTGAAGCCGACAGTTTCATGTTAACCAACAATACTGCAGTGTCCAATGCAAAAAACATTTCATCCCAAAGCTTTTGACCCACTTGCACTTGATAATAGAGCACCAATCCAAAAGGGATTTTAATTTATATAATTATTATATAATATTTTCCCCGACCAAATTAGATTTGGGTAAGATCACTTTCACACTCCTTTATTTGTTTATTTCTATTATTAAAAAATAAATTATTATCAATCAATGCTGAATTATGAATATAAAAGAAGTTAGTGGAATTGGAAAGAATGATTATTTGCATCGAGCCCCTAACCATCTATTTTATATAATTTTTTTCCTACTCTTTTTATTTTTTATTTTTTATTTTAATAATAACATTTTTGTACAGTATTTTGTTTTCTTCATTGTTTCATTGGCAGGTGATTTGTATATTATTGTTGACATAGCCATGGAATGCATAGTTGTGTATGTAATCATTGATATAATTTAGATAAAATTATGATGGAATTTATCCACTTTTCACGTGGTGTAGTTATGATTCTTTAAATTTTGAAGTAAAATTTTGACTCTTTTAACTAATTTAAATATGTGAATTTGGATGTTCACGCTATGTAAATTGTCAGTTTAGACGTTCAAATTACACACGAATTTTAGTTGAATCGAAAAAATATTATTTACTAGTTTGATTGTTTCGCTTTTTAAGTTTGAGTCATGTGAAAGTCGCATTTTATGTTAATGTCTACATTGATTGTTACGGTTACGAGAGAATTGACGATTTCGGTCACGTGGGGAATTAGACCATAGATTTAAATAGGATGAACCTAGAATCTAGGTTGAAAACTCAAAACCACACAACTTCAAATGTTGGAGAGCCAACTATAATTTTTCCTAGTTTATTTTCAGAACTAGAGAGAGGCAAAATGGTTTCGTGGCCTATAATTTGAGATGAGGGAATAATCAGGGATGTGAAAGAAAAGAAAGCTCAAGGTTTCCAAATGAGCAGAAAAAACTTCTATTTCTAGAAGGAAAAAGTTCCATGTCAAAACAAAAGGAGAAAGAAAATACTCCAAATATGAGTTTGTATACACCCGAGAGCAAATTTTACTAAATGTGGATGACAAAAATGAGCAAGGAGTAGGAGGTTTATGATGATAGGTGAGTTACGCACTAAACTCAATTAATGAAACCCTATGATAAAATTAGTAACCATGAAAAAATTGGCCTCTTCTACCGACACACGCGTCTATGTTGCCCACCCAACCTCGTTCGATGCTGATCAACCCCTGAGGTGCAATTCGAACATGATCTGCCTTCACTATGTGTGACGGACGACCTCGACCTATATGGGTCGAGCCCGACCATTCGATCCCGATCAAGCTCATCCAATCATGGCCGTAGTTTCCATCACTCTCCCATTCGATGCCTTTTTCCAACCTATCACTGTTGGCATAATCACTTGCTGGAAAATGTCATGAGTAGGATTGAGTCCAATAGGCCGTTAGATCTGATCTATTCACCAAAGGTTCGTGAAGAGCTCAGATGTCCCCGTTGGAAGAACCCCGAAAGGGGTCAGGCCCCTCTCGAGGAAACCCAAACCGACCTCTTCCTAAAAGTGGGTGGGATCACATTTCACCACATGTTTCTCCAAGGGCTCTAGATATCGTGACACGTGTCTCCCATAACGTTCGTAGATCTTTTGCCACATGTCCTTAATAAGTACTTAAATGAAGGTCTCATTGCATTCAAAGTAAATTCCAATGACATTTTTTTAGAACATTTATGCTTTGTTTCCTTTTATATAAATTTTCTCTAGAATTATTTGAGGTATTTTGATTTTTGCGTAGGAGGGGAAAATGAGACAAAGCCCCCCGCCCATCTTTGCTGGTATTATGATAACTTAGGATCATTGCTTGGGAATCAATCTAGGCTGCCACACGGGTAAAACTTGACCATATCATAAGGGTTCGACAGAGGAAAAATAACTAAATCATACAACATGTTCGGATTGTTTGTGATCATTGCCACAAAATCTAATCGGAAGTCATATCATACTCGTTAAGTAACAAAATGAAAAAAAAAAAAAAGATGGAAGAGAAATCTAACCCCGCCTTCACAGTGTCTATATAAATAACCGTCTCTTAATCATTTTTCTTAAGAGTGGTTTGTCTAGGTAGGCGGCCCGATAAACATGGCAAGTTGATGGCTCGAAATTCATATTAGACATTTGGTAGAATTAATTCAAAGAATAAATTAATTTGGAGTACTTATCGTCCTTTAGTCAATAGTATAAAATTAATATGCTATATAAGATACGTTCAGATCATACTATTTATTCACCATTTTATGAATAAAGAAAAAATTAGTCGAATAGAAATACTAAGAACTAAAAAATTTCACTTACAAGTAAAAAAAATGACTTATGACTAAAAAATTTCACTTAGTAAAAAAAAATATTTATAAGCAATAAAAATCAATTAAAAAATTTACGTATAAAATTCATTTTAAAGTAAAAAAACTTATGTATAACGATAAAAGTAAAAGAATTAATTATAAGTAAAAAAATTTGCATATAAGTGAAAAAATCATTTAGAAGTACAAAAATTTCGTATGAGTGAGAATTCACTTATAAGTAAACAATTACTTATAAAGTTAAAATATCACTTATAAGTAAAAAAAATAACTTATAACTAAAAAAAATCATTTATAAGAAAAAATATACTAATAAGTAAAAAAAAAGAGTTATAAGTCAAAAAAATCGCTTATGAGTAAATTTACATATAAATAAGAAAAATTATTTATATATAAAAAATAGTGTAATAAATTTTTTTTTTTTCAATACTTACGTTTTTCTAATAAGACATGATACCAAACATTGTATTAAAACAATCTACCTTAAGTCAATCCTCCTAATCTTATTCCTCTTAATCCTATACGGCTTACCAAACTTGTCCTAATTAATGAATACGAGAGGTCTGTCCAAAAATGGTTAAAATTCTTTGATATTGATTGCGATTTGCGAGTCTCTCTCTTAAAGTTAATAGGAATATGAGAATTTTCATATATATATATTTTGACAGAGTTGGCTTGGAGAAGGCAAATAAAGACTTGGCTACTGATAGATATCTGAGTTTTGATGGTTTTTTTTTTTGGTCAAGAAATCACACCTCGTGTTGGAATTGAATTTCTCGACTCTATGTAAATTCAGACGATGGCCAAGCAGTCTAAGAACATCCGCATTGGATGTATTAAATTTAGTTAGTCACTCATAGATAATAAAGTAAATGATAATTGATACATCTACATGTTTGGTTATTACATTGAATGTGTTAAATTTAGTAGGTCAATTTTCTATTTAACATTCCCAATGTATTTATGAGATTGGAAACCCCCAAAAAAAAAAAAAAAGTAATTAAATGTCACGTCAACTAGTTAAAGTTAATAAACTAATTAACAAAATACCATAATAAATGTACTTAACTAATATACTAATACATCTCATGAAGAGGTAAAGTTGACATCTACTTAACATATGACACTAATAGTTGAATTAACACATCCAATGCGTAGAGCCGGCCTTGAGATTTAGGGCCTCATGCAAAAATTAAAATAGGACCCTTAATAAATTTAGATATTTTAAAATGTAAATTTTTGACAGATTTACAAGAAAAAAATGGTAAATTTTTCTTTCTTTTCTCTGAATGAAAAAATGGTTGGAATTTGTGTAAAGATGTGAAGTCTAATTTATTGCGCTATGCAAAGGTGTACGGTATTTATATTTGCTCAAGTAATGGTGTTTTTCGAGATTTTATCTTCGTAATTAGGTTGTCATAGTATTTCATTATAATTAAGGAATCTTCATTGGATTACCTTAAAATTTCATTATAATTATGAAACTTTAATTGGATTGTTATATATAGGACTAATCTCTTGTAAATAAATATTATCATTCATTATAGTGAAAATACTGTAGCGGCTGAAAACAGGACATAGTCGTACATTGAAGCGAACTTGTATAAATCTTTATGTTATTTATTTTTCGCCTTTTTATTTATTGCTCATATCTTAATAATTTGGAAAATCATTTTGAATCAAGATAAATATTTCTAAAAGAAAATTGGTACAAATAGTTCCTAACGTATGCCAATAATATGCAAATGGTCCATAACTTTTCATTTTTTATAGAATGGTCCATAACATATCCATTTAGGTGCCCAATTGGTCATTATTTGATAAAAAAGACAAAAATACCCTTAATTTTAGTTTTAAAAAATTACAATTGAATTTCTAACATTTACAAAATGTGCAAATATGTCCGATACATTTATTAAACAATATTTAATTTAGCATATTAAATATATCACTATAGTCGTGTCAAATAAATTTTTCATAAGAGAAAAATATATAATTATTGCGCTTTAGGTATATGTAATTGTTATGTGATGTGAAAAATTTGAATAAAATTAAGTTAAATAAATAACAAAATGACGTATATAATTTTATGATATTAAACCAATTTTATTATGTTGTTTTAACATAAAAATACTAACAAAAATTAATTTACATATTTTGTGTTCTTTATTTTTGAACGATAATAAAACGATAAATTAAAATATTTGTAACTAATAAACAAATAGCTAAATGAAATAATAATATTTGATTATTAAGTTTGTAACAAAGTTATTTTTTTTATGTTGTAATGATAAAATTAAAGTTTAAATTTTAATAATTACTTAATAATAATAAAATAATTTTAATTAACACGTTTATTAAGAATTATGAGCTTAAATTTTAGTTATTTTATAATAGTTCGTATATTATACAAAATAATTTAGTATATTATCAATTTGTTAATTTCTTTTAATTTTTTTTAAAAAAATAAAAGTATCGGACTCATTTGTATTTTTTACAAAGGTTAATAATCCAATTGAAAATTTTCTAAATAAAAATATGGGCATATTTATCTTTTTTTTTCAAATAAAGAATAATTCATGCACCTAAATGGATAAGTTAGAGACCAATCTACCAAAAATAAAAGGTTAAGGACCATTTACCTAATAAGAAAAGGTTAAAGACAATTTGTGCCAATTTTCCTATCTAAAATGAGGTTTAAAGAAAAATTGCATTATCTACAATTTAAATACTAGATTAAAGTAGAAAATGTAGTTTAGATTTAGACTTATTTTTTATTTAAGTTCATTTTAAATTTAAGTAGGTTGATTTAAAATAAAATAAATAAAATTAAAGATCAAAATTTTTGGATCCTAAATAGTGGGGGCCTAGCAGCTTAGGGCCAGTGCCAGCCATGCCAATGTGGATACTCTGATGAATCCTTACCGAAGAAAATAAAGATGATTTTATGGTTTGAGACATGAGTGGATTATTTATTAATATTAATGAAAATAAAACAAAATGCAACCTTAAAGATAAAAATTAAAACATCATGCACGATATATCTTGGCCCAAATAATTACCAGAATTATTATGTGGCCAAGCCGCCATGCTTAGGGTCCACCGAAGGTCCAGAACCAACTGTAGCAACATATGTTGTCCTTAACTTTCATTAAAAATAAATTACGCACATATTCTTCATTTTTTCAGTTTTGTAATATTATTATCCATATTCAATTTTATTTACAAATATCGTCTTTATCCTTTCATTAATTTGCACAAATAATCTTCAAATAATCATTTTTGATGATTTTGCCCTTAACTTAAATAAATTAAAATAACAAAAAAAAATAATATATAATGAAAAAATTACAATTAGGGATCCTAACTTTTCAAAAGTGTAAATAAATCTTAAATATTTTGTGTGTGTGTGTGTGTGTGCAGATTTTCACTTAAATTATTAAAAATATTTAATCAAGTCTCAAATCTTCTAATTATATTCATCGAAAGGACTTTTGAAGTCTTGACAGATTTTGTTCAGAAGTCCGTTAATTGAGAAAAAATAAGTATGTGACCTAAATTTGACTAATCTAACAAAGACAAAGTAGTATATTCATATCCTATTATTTAAAACTATTAATAAAATGGTCATCTTCCCCACCTCACCCCCAACACATACAACTCCAACAGTTCAAATGAGGAATGGGAGATTTCTTCCCTGGTTGTGCAAAAACTAGGGAGGATACCTCATTGGTTTTCATAGCCGGAGGGGGTGAGGACTCTCCTTCCCCCTCGGTTGTACCTGTTGGGTGGGGTGGGAAAGACGACATTTTTTTTATTTTTACTTTTTTTTTACTTTTTCTTTAATTTTTTTTAAAATATTTATAATTTGTTTACACTTTTTATAAAGTCAAGGACCTCAATTGTAATTTTTCATAATTTTTTAAAATTTATTTAAGTCAGGGAAAAATTGTTAATGAGATAATTTGTACGAATTAATGAAATGATGATGATGATATCTACGAATAAAATTGAATAAAGATGATATTATTACAAATCTGAAAGAATAGAAACTGTGAGTGTAATTTTCCTTATTTATAAAAGTTAAATTTTTAAGCCTAGTCAAACATGCACTCAACAAGGAAAATATCGATCGAACATGTTTGTTAGTATTTATAAGTATTTATAAGTTGATCAACTATAATTTTTATCCACATATTCAGTAGGACCTACGACTTTTATCTATTTTTTATCCACACATTCCGTAACACCCATTGTTTGTAATCTACAAAAAAATTTACCAAACAAACACATCATAAAGCAGTGAAGTAAGATTAACAAAACAATAAAAATGTTTTTTGCCTTGCTCAACCAAGTAAAAACGACTTAAAAAATAGGAAGGCATCCATATCAATTCATTAGCCGACTACATAACTTGTATCCAAGGGCGAATATAGGAGATGGCAACCCTTGGTCGTAGCCCAGGGCTGCCCAAGCTCTGATCCCATGTATAATACGAAAAAAAAATTACATGATAGTTTAGCCCAAAATAAAATATTTGTTCAACTCCAACCCAATTTCTCTTAGCCTATGCCGAATCCAACATCCACACTAATTCATTCTTTCATATATTTTTTTAGACCCAACCATTCTTCTTTAAGCCCAATTAAGACTATTAGTAATCCTCCCATTACCCCCTTCCTACTTCCACACAATTGAAATTGAAATTTCAAACAATCTAAACTCACTTTTCTCTGTTCTCTTATTCCCCTGCATCTTAAAATTTCAGTCTCCTAAACTCTCCAAAAAAACTCATTTTCCTGCACAAATTACATTGTTTATTTTCTATTTTCTTGAAATCTAATCAATTTTTTTATCTGTGATTCTTGTCTTTCCCCATGCATAACACAAATTCTATGTCAAATTCAATGGCCAATATGAGAACTTGCAAGCATTTGCATGGATTTATAAGGTGTTGACGTCGGATTTTGTACCAACCACGTGTCAACAGATCTCCAAGCACTCCTCTGCCAACTTGTATGTTACTTGCATACTAAGACGACCGTTAGGCACCAAGATCACCGAGAAAAAGGGTCCAACGATCGTTGGTACTCCGACGATCAAGTCAACTGCCGGTATATAGAAATAATATACGGAAAATAAAAATAATTAGTTGTGGAAGGGACAAACATGCAGAGATTTGAACAGAGTTTAAGAGGTGAAAATAATGCTCAAAAAGTGCGTACCTTGGAATAACCTGAGACGTTGTATTTATAGCACAAGAGTTCTAATTGATTTAGGAAAACAATCAATTAGAAATTATATTGGACTCTCTTTCCTTATGGGATAGGGGTTGATCAGTTGTCAATACAATCTCCTAGATTTCGGTCCTTAATTGAGCTAATCACATTGCCTAATCTTTAGGAGAGATTGAGATTTGATTTCTTTATGAGGATCCGTGTGTTAATCAAACACAATCTTTCCTTAAGCATATTTTCGGTCATTCTGAAACATTACCTTTCCCACGGATTAGAAGAGATTCAAATCTCGGAGAAGCATACTATATCAGTCATGACATTCGAGGCTTGTTATGGGCTTCGCTGTACTCCAATATATGAGTGCTAACATGTTGCTGGGCCTTAAAAGTATTCAAGAGGCCCTCGCTAGACATCTGAGGCCTTTATGAATTTGGAAGGCCCTCGCTGGGCTCACAAGGCCCTAGCTATGCTTAAATTGGGCCTATATGGGACCTTTGCTGACGTTAAGGCCTTAGCAAAATCTGATGGTAACAATAGTCCCCCAAGTCCAAGCCTATTATTTATGGTAGGTGCGGGACTTTGAAGTAAAAGAAGAAAGATGATGATTATTATTTTTATATTTTTTTTTTCATGGTGGGCCCTCGCGAAGTCTGAGATTGTTTGGTGGAGTCCTTCATAGTTGCGTGTTTGGATTGCTTACTCAATACAGTCTCCCAAGCCCGAAGCCTATTTATTTATGATGGGTGAGGACTTTAATTAGTTTGACTTCAGGTGACGATTCCATGGTTAGTATGATTATGTCCGTGGTATCAATCAAAGCTGTCATAGTGGTCAGGCAATGATGGGTGATCAAGCTTGCACCATAAATGTTGTTGGCACATGGCGGACGATTGGAGGCCCGCCGCGCATCTTTTTTCTTCTTCATTAAATGCCTAGGGTTCCATTTCCTACCTTTTTCTATACTTTGGACACGTGATCAATGGGTGGACGATTTATATATGCGTTTTGAATTGACAATGAGGATTGAGAGGGTTGAATCTATATAAGCCCTTGCTCTTTCTTATTTATCTTCTTATCGCCGCTACGTATATATCAAACTCAGCTTAGTATTTCGGTAATAGCCAAGAAAGTTCAAGGTATTTCCGGTGGCTATAGGGAGTTCAACTGTAGTTTCAAAGTAATCACCATAGGGTTTGTTGTGTGTTATTGTGTATCGTTGTGCTAGTTTTTCGGTTTCTTGATGTGGATAATGTATCCAATCTCGTTTCTGGCGGTCATGGTCATTGTGGTGTTTCCTTGTTGACTTGGGAGGGATATGGGTGTTGTTTGGACATGATGATTCTTAGAATCGATCGGCTGTTGAGATAAACCTTGAAATTATGGGTGAAGTTCCTCCTTCAAGTTCACCGTCTTCTTCGAGCGAAGGGCAAGAATAAGTTGATCGGGGACCCTCTACAGCATCCACAGGTGAGAGGGATAAAGACCTGAGAGGCATCGTCGAAAGTAGGTAAGAAACAACATGGTGCCATGGTCCTTGAGATGAGGGGATCGTTGAATAAAGAGACTTATTCCGCTCGGCCACTGATGAAAGAACTTAATCGTTTGGACACAGAGGCCTTTATGGCTCGCTCGAGGATCAAGGAGGCAGAGTTGGAAGATATCAGACTTTGGGCTTCCATAGAGCTTAGGCCTCCTAGTCCTGAGGAGCGTGCTGACGACCCATTTGAGAGGTTCGTCGCAATTTATAAACCGACGATGATGCAACAAGGTCTTCGTCTGCCGATGTATGTTTCTTTCGTGAAGTTCTGAAAGATTGGAACTTGGCCCCATGTCATATAATACCAAAAGGTTGGGGCCAGATGGTGGTGGCGTTCTTGTTGTGGAGGATTGCCAGAACTAGTGGAGACTTAACCCCGAGAATTTGAATCAATTTAATGACCCCGCGGTGTCAGAGGTTGGTTCAATATTTCTCCTCGACCCGGTCCAATGTGGGAAATGGCAACCGATAGTCCCAACAAAGTATACAATTGGAAGGAGAGGTTTATCTTCATTGGAGGGGTTGGGAGTTTATGGAGGAGGATCCTCTCCCAGAAGTGTCCATTTCCGCCAATTTGGAGAGCTTGGTTCAACTTACTATCTTGTGTGAATTTTTTATCATTGTCCCATAACTTAATGCTTCGTTTACCCTTATAGATTGTGGGAAGTCGCCCATTCCGAAGAGGGGCCAGGTGATTTGAGATTAAAATGGGATAAGGTTCGAGTGCTAGACAGTGACTTTAGGAACCTCAGCAATTTGCTCAAGGACGACTACTTACTGATTCGCTACGAACTCATGGGTAAGCCTTATTCATCGAGTTGTATAGGATATGTCTTTGGTAGGCATTCGTAACGCCTCATCTTGGTTATTGCATTTTGCAGCATTCAGGTTCAAAAGTATCCCATCATTTCGTATTGCTCGACCCGTAGGTGGGGCAGGCTCTTCAGACCAGCCACTCTTACAAGAGGTACATAAGCGGTGTCGTTGAGGATAATTTATCCACCGACTCCAACCGTTGCTCAAGTTCTAGAAGAGGCTATTCTACCTCCACGCCTGCTCTTCTCCCTCCCTCTTCCGACCCCTATCCTCCCAGAAGATAAGGAGAAGAGGAAGGCTCTCGCGGCTGCGGAGGGTTTATGAAGGATGCTCGCAAGACCAGGTGAGTTGAAGAATGTTGCCAAGCTTCACCGCCATACCATAATGTAGAGAGTTGGGGATGCGGGAAAATTGTCCGTCTCTTCCAGTCAAGGAGGTCGTATTCACATCTCCCATCGCAACCGTGAGTTGGACCCTTCTGTACTGGAGTTTCTCCCTGCCCATCCTACGATAATGGCAGCGAGTGTCCATAAGTACTAGACTAAAAAATGGAAAAAAGCAGCCGAGGAAGCCACTATGCACGAACACTTGCAAATGGCAGAGATGAACTTAATCCGGGAGTTGGTCTTAACCAAAGAGGTGTATAGCACCTCGAAGGCTTTGATGGTAAACTCGATGAGGAAGAGGCCAAGTCGAAGAAACTCTCCAAAGATCTGAAGGCAATGAGTCTTGAAAAGGCCCAACTTGAATCGGAAAAGAGGGCCCTCCAATTTAAGTTGGATTTGGTGGTGAGCAAAGAGGTTGACATGAAGGCCAAGTATGAGATTGAGCTGAAGGCCACAAAGGAGAGTTTGAAGCAAGCTCAGGACCAGATGAGGGCTGCCGAGGCATCTCAGAATCGTTCTGAGGAAGCTTAAAAACTGGCTGAGGATCGGGCATTCGCAGCTGAAACTGCAGTTGCTACTGCTAACAACAACTTGGAGGTCATGATTGCTGAGAAAGACAAGCTCTTGGTGGAAGCCAGAGAAGAGGTAGAAAGGGCCAAGGCAGAGCGCGTGGATGCCGAGACAAGGGCGGTCATCGCGTATCAGGATAGGTTTGAAGACACCCACTGAGTACAAGGAACTCACCGATCACTTTATGACGGTAGGCGGAGAGCAAATGGTTGAGAGGATTGCAGAGACTCGTCCAGAGTCGGATATCTCCTTTCTTCGGTATGCTCCTGACGAGGTTCCTACCGATGCTCCTGCCTCCAAGGGCCGTGCTACTGCCATGATTCCTCCCTTGTCAAGGATCAAAATATAGGCGAAGCCCAAAATACCACTCCCGATGTGGAGAATGCCCGCAATGTGTCAACCCTAAAGAGGCAGCGGGACAGTCAGACTTGTAAATTTTCATTCCCTGTTTCATTCCTTGTGTTGCGTTGGTTCTAATATTGTTAATCAATTAGGCTTTTTGTCACTCTCCTTGCACGAAGTCTTCTTGCGTGAGTTTATACATGATTCGTATAGTTCTTTGCTTTGGCGATGCATTTCTACCGAATATAATACCTTTTGTTAAAAGGATAGCTCACGCGGCCATTCTTTTTGCTCGGATATGGAGAATTGAACCTGAAATTGATGAATTATACCTCCAAGCATTAATGGCGTAGACTATTTGTTGGAATTTAAAGTTCAATATCATTATTTGATAGGCAAGTGGAAAGGCGCGCGTGACTTGTGGCGTTCGAAGTACCCATTAAATAGCTATTCAATTAATAACATTTGTTTAATGTCATGGCGTTTCCCACGCATTCACTCCTCAGATTTTCTATGCGCTCCATATACAAATGCCCTAGGGTTTATCATCTTAGTTCCAATACGTTCATAACTTTAATGGATCCCTGCTAATTTATTTCAATGGCTGTAACATCTCCAGGCAGAAGATGCAAAGAATGTTTCTTTGTATCTTGCTCAATTAGTCCTAGCATATCATTTGTGTTCCTCGTAAAAGATGGAATCAAAGATCAGTGCTCACATGACCAAGTATGCCCATATAGTGTCCCAATTGTATTTTAGATCAACGTGGGATCGTGGATACCATTGAAGGAGGTGGGGCCAATGGTCTTAGCGAGAAGTTCTCGAATGATACCTCCATAATGGACATCGATCATAGACATTTCAATTATCCTGATCTGTTGACGAGGCTGACAACCATCTGTCGAAGGTGTCAACGATGTTGGTGTGATTGTTGCTGAGCTCGATTATGATCCTTCAAAAATGGAAAGATGGTGATTAGATGTACGCATCTCTCAAGTTTGGGAAGGTCGCACTTGAGCAACCGACATTTTGGGCAAACGAAAAGTTTGCAGCTGAAGGTGGTAAAGAGTTTTTGGAAATGTACCTTCGGCATGCTCGTCTCGCAGAATATGACGTATTGGTGTAGGATAAAAGTTGAAATTCATATCCAGGTGTACCGCAAAAATATTTCTTGAAGTGACAAGTTGAGCAGCTCGTTGGTGATGCCTGATGACCTAGTGTGTGTAGTCTCGAAGGGTGATAGCTAGCTAGGTTATAAATCTCTTCTTGTGCTAACCCTAGAGAGGTGGATGGGTAGTAGGATAATGTCTATTTTTGCTTCCTTTGGCTTTGTAATCCGTGATAAAATCAAGCTACTCTTATCTTTATTTGTTCTATAGTTCGTGATATGATAAGTAACCCACCTGAATCGTAATCTAACTTGTTTATTTCGATGAAACTTAGGAAACTTAGCGCGAGGTTTCGTATTCGGGAAGCCTTTATGAGGGATCGCGAAGCTATTTTACTCAACCCATTTGAAAAGGGTGTGGACCATAAAGCCTTCATCTTTTATGTGAGGCTTTTTTATTCAAAAGATTCGCCTTCGCAAGATGAACAAGGCTTTTAATCAGAATAGCCTCATTTTTCTTTGATGCGAGGCTCTTTAATCAAAGTGTTTGTCTTCGATGCGGGGCTTCATATCTATAAGCCCTCGTGATATGACGAGTCTTTTTATCGAAATGCCATCGCCTTCGATACAAACCTTTTTGATAAATACATTTTCATAACATAGGCGGGACTTGTTGACTTAGGTATTTCTAAGTATTTTTCCACGCACGATATAGACTGGTGGAGTCATCACTACGTCAATGTGGTGCCAGTTCCTAGGCGCGTATAATTTACGCAACCTTTACATTTTTCTAGGGTTTTCTGGGACGCGTTTCCTCCATGTTGTACGTTTTCGTTATTTGACAGTTCGCATTTCTCTTTGCTTATAAATATGTTTGTAGAACTTGTTGTGATTCTTTTCACTCTCTTCTTCTTCTCATAGTATCAGAACTCTACCATAGTTAGTCATGGCTGGTTTTTATTTCTTCAAAATACATGTGTTCAAGATAAGGAGTGGAAGAGTTGTGGATGAAAGAGGGACCCTTTCTTCGAGACTTTTGATGCTAAGTGTTGCGCTTAAATCCAATGATCAATCGTTCTTTCCACTATAGGAAGTGGTTGAGGACATTTCGTCACTTCCTCTTATATCGAGTACAACACATGTTCCAGCGGCCAATGATTTTCTGGTCTTGGAGGTTGGGGATGATTCATCTTCTTCTCCTCCTGTTGTAGAAGTTGGGGATGATTCATCATCTCCTCCTCTTTATAAAAGTTAGGGATGATTCACCTTTACTTTCTCCCAAATTATCTAAGAGTCCACTTGTTGATGTTCAACATCAGGATAAAGGAAATGGAGTTACCATAGGTGAGGAAGAAAAGGTTGCACCGAAAAGAGGCCTGGAAGGAGAAGATGTTGTTGCAGATTCTGGATGAATCAAGAAGAGTCGAATGTCCCCTCCTCCCCTCATGAAACTTCATATTCGGTTCTTGTTTTTCCCATTACGATGCAGGACCCCATTCTTGATTCATCTAACTGGACGGAGCGTATCAACATTGGGTCTTGTCAGGATGAATTAGACCTTGCAATCTTGGAATAGTTGTCGCCTCCATCTGCTACAGCGTGGCCTCCGTTCGTAAATATTAGACCTCTGTTTGGGCAAGGGCAACTGAAGGCGCGACCTTTTAGAACTGATAAAAATGGCAGAGATGAATACCACCCAGAGTCATGTTTGTAATTGCGAATTATATTAGGTTTTTACGATGAAGGTTGACGAACTACGTTCTAAGGTAGTGGGTGCAGAGGATATTGATGTGTTACGTTTGAAGAATAAAGCCCTCCGTGCACAGCTTGTTGTTATCGAAAGATGCGAGAGCACGAGCCGTGTATAACATAACCAAACCGAACGATCCAAAGGATGTGTACACATGCTCAGAGGAAGGCTGAGTCGCAGCTGAGGGCTTGCCAAAACATGGTCCACGCCAAAGATAAAGAACCGACCGATGCCTTGGCGGAGTTATTGAAGGCCAATGACGTGTTGGCCAACTTAGGAGTCCCTGGTTATGCTGATCCCAAGGATTCGGTTGTGACTTAAAAACTCTATAATACAAGTTAATGTTGTTTTCCTTGATTTCACAAATGTAAAGTTTTTACGGATTGTATCTTTTATTATGAGTGTCATTCTTCTTTTGCTGTTTATATAAATGTGCATTAGTTGTTTATCCAGTGAGTTGAAAGAGTTGGCCGTGAACCACACTCTCTCGCTGCCGAATTTTCTTTGCTGTTTTTTTTAGATACGCGTAAGTTGTTTACCCAGCGAGTTGAAAGAGTTGGCCGCGAACCACATTCCATTGCTACTAAACTTTCTTTGCTTGATTGATTACGCGTTGAATGTTTACCTAATGAGTTGAAAGAGTTGGTCGCAAACCACACTCACTCGCTGCAGAATTTCTCGTACTTGCTTGTTTTGGACATGCGTAAGTTGTTTACCCAGCGAGTTGAAAGAGTTGACCGTGAACTACACTCCCTCGCTGCCGAACTTTCTTTGCTTGATTGATTGCACGTTGAGTGTTTACCTAGCGAATTGAAAGAGTTGGCCATGAACCACACTCCCTCGCTGTCGAATTTTTCATACTTGCTTATTTTGGTCATACGTAAGTTGTTTACCCAGCGAGTTGAAAGAGTTGGTAGCAAACCACACTCCCTCGCTACCGAACTTTCTTTACTTGGTTGATTGATTGTTTACCTGTTGAATATTTATCCAAACCACACTCCTTGAGAACTTTTTGAATTGATTGCGTATTGAACCACAGTTGAAAGAATTGGCCGCGAACAACACCCTCTCGTTGTCGAATTTTCTTTATTTGCACAATTGGGCAGAGAGCATCATAATTTGAAAAATACTGATCTTTATTAAAGCAATGCAGCGTCTGAACAAAATCGAAAATAATGATAATATTCATCTCAGCGCCGAAAAATAAAAAAAAAACCGGGAGAATAAAGAAAGCTAATGGTAATATAGTCGTAGATGAGTAATGTTCTAGGGGTGCCTTGTTTCCTATCCTCTGAGTCCTCTAATCGGTAGGTCCCTCGACGATCTTGTAAGGTCCTTCCCAAGTTGGTCCAAATGTTTTGGCCCACACCTCTCTATTAGCCAGGAAAACCTTTTTGAGAACGAAGTCGTTAACGTGGAAAGTTCTATTTTAACCTTTGAATTATAGTACCTAGCCATATTCTTTTGATAAACTTCCACACGAAGTTGTGAGTCGGCATGTCTTTGTTCTCGTAAGTCGAGGTTTGCTTTGCGTAGGTCTTCATTGACCATTTCGTCGAAGTGCAAGTGCCTTGGAGAAGGTATTCCTACCTCGATGGGAATCATTGCTTCCACCCCATATGCCATGGCGAAGGGAGTTTTGCCAGTTGCTGTCCGAGATGTGGTCCGAAATGACCATAGTGTCTCGGGTAACTCTTCGCCCCATCTTCCTTTAGCGGATTCCAACTTTCTTTTCAGAGTGTGCTTGATGATCTTATTGACGGCCTCTACCTGGCCATTGGACTGGGGATGTAGAGAGTTGAGAAGTCCCTTCGAATGCCAAGCTCTTTATAGTTCAAATTAAATTTCTTCCTAACGAACTGCGTTTCGTTGCCGGACACGGGAGAGTGAGGTATCCCAAAACGACAAACGATGTCTTTCCGGACAAATTTCCATGTGTTATCTTCCGTTATTTTTGTTAGAGGCTCATCATCGCACCACTTGGTAAAATAATCTACCGCTACCATTGTGAACTTGACCCCACCTGTAAAATCGATCTCCCACTTGGCGAAATGCCACGACTTGGTGATTGGGGTGAGGTTCTGAGCCGGAACTTTGGTACAACAGCAAAGTTTTGGCACTTGTCGCATTTTCTTGCTTAAGCTTGTGAATCTTTTTTCATTGTCGGCCAGTAGTACATTTGCTTCAGGGCCTTCTGTGTTAAGGCCATCCTCCCTGAGTGATTACCGTAGATTCTCTCATGTATTTCTTTCATCACGTAATCTACCTCCTCTTGAGTAATGCAGCGACAGAAATGGTGGCTAAAACTCTCTTATATAAGATTCCATCTTATAAGACAAATTTCGTTGCCCTCCTTTGGAGATTTCGTACTTCCTCCCGGTTGTCCGGAAAAACTTGGTCAGCTAAGTACGGATGATCTCCTTCATCTATTTGGGAGACTCGGTGACCATCATGATATTCTACGGTAGAGTCTCGTCAGTTTATGGTCGGCTAAGCTTTTCAACCGGGATAGCCCTCATCAAGTCAGACTCTTTACTACTCACCAACTTTTAAAGGGAGTCGGCATAGCCATTCTCGATCCGAAGAATTTGAAGTAGTTCAAATACCTTGAAATGAGACATGAGATCTTTGGCCTTCTTCAAATATTTCCACCATAGATTGCTCATGAGCTGTGAAGCTTTCGTTGACTTGGCTAACCACCAGCTGTGACTCGCTGTAGATCTGAATTTTTCTTGCCTTTATCTTTTGTGCCAGCCTCAAGCTTGTTATGATCACCTTATACTCGGTCGTGTTGTTTGAGGCTTTGAACTCTAGGTGAAGCGCGTAGTTGAGATTATGGCCTTTGGAGCTAATCAGCAGAATCTCGGCTCTGGCCTCGCCCGAGGATCTATCAACGTATAATTTCCATGTTGGTACCTCTTGAGGCTTGGCTTCAAGCAAGTCCTTTGTGATATGGGTGAACTCGACCATAAAATCTACTAAGGCATGTCCCTTTATGGAGGGCATTGGCTTGTAGGAGATGTCAATTAGCTAAGTTCGATCGACCATTTCATCAGCCTTCCTAAGGTGTCTAGTTTTTGGAGAATCTGCCTGAGAGGGAGATTCGTCAGGACATCAATGCTATGTGATTGGAAGTATGGTCGGAGCATTTAGGATGCGATAATCAGAGACAGGGCGAGCTTTTCCATGTATGGATATCTTGTCTCCGCATCCTATAGGGCTTTACTCACATAATATACTGGGAGCCGCATCGGGCCTTTTCTACTCAGATCAAAATTGAACTCATTGCTTTTTGGATACTGCGAGGTAGATGAGCAATATTTTTCCATTATTCGGCTTGAAAAATAGCGGGGCCTTTCCGAGGAAAATCTTTAGTTCTTGGAAGGTACTCTCGCATTCTTCGGTCCATTCAAACCGCTTTCTTTCTTTGATAGTCTGGAAGAATGGTTGGCAACAGTCGGTGGTCTTTGAAATGAATCGGTTCAAGGCTGCCAATCTCTCTGTTAGGCTCTGAACTTCTTTGAAAGAGGATGGTGATCGCATGTCAACGAGCGCTTTGATCTTCTCGGGGTTAGCCTCTATCTCGCGTTGATTCACCATGTAGCCAAGAAACTTTCCAGATGTGACCCCGAAGGCGCATTTCAGGGGGTTGAGTTTCATGAGATACCTTTGGAGAATTTCAAACATTTCTCTCAAGTGTCCAATGTGGTCCTCGGCATTCACGCTCTTCATGAGCATGTCATCAACGTAGACCTCCATTGTGTTTCCAATCTGTTCCAAGAACATGCGGTTTACTAACCGTTGATATGTGGTTTTTGCGTTTTTAGGATGAAAGGCATCATCTTGTAGCAGTACAATCCTCGGTCCGTAATGAACGAGGTGTGCTCTTCGTCTCTTGCGAACATCGGGATCTAGTTGTAGCTAGAGTAAGTATCCATAAAGCTAAGTAGCTTGTGACCGGACCGTTGTGTAAACCAACTGATCGATGCGTGGCAGCGGGAAGCTATCTTTGGGCACGCCTGATTTAAATCTGAGAAGTCTATACACACCATCCACTTCTTAGTGTTTTTCCTTACTAGTACGGGGTTGGATACCCACTGGAGGTAGATTGCCTTCCTTATGAACCCATTAGCCAGTAGCTTGTCAACTTCCTTTTCAACTCTTTCAATGAGCCCTTCCTTTTAGTGCTCAAAGGTCTTCTCTTTTGTATCTTGTGGCGCATTTTCAATCCACTTTCAGGGCGTGGCAAGCCACAAATGGGTCAATCCCAACCATGTCACTATGTTTCCATGCAAAGATGTCAATACTATCTCGTAGGAACAACTTCAGCTTTCTTTTCATCATTTCCTCAAGTTTTTACCCCACCTACAACATCAGGGTCGGGTCTAAGGGGTTTACAGAAAATGTCTTCAACTCCTTTGTCATAGAGGCCAACGAGTCCGAGCCTACAATTCGGAGGTCCAGACCTTCATCCAGTATTATTTCCTTGTCCATCTTTTCGAGGTTGACGTCTATCGACTCTATTTGTATTGTCATTACTACAGAAGTTACATCTTCGCACTTTGCTGCCTTCTGTAATGCATTCATATAATAGGCCCTCACATCTGTCTAGTTACCACGAACCTTTGCAAATCTTCCAGGCATTGAGAACTTTATTTCCTAGTGGTAGATGGAAGTGACCGCATGTAGATCTTTGAGCTCGGGCCTACCGAGGACTCCGTGGTAGGTAGAGCGAGTGTCAACCACCAGGAACTCCATGAATTTCTTCAAATGGCACGGGGCTCTCCAAAATCTACTACGAGGGTAATCCTCCCTCGTTGGACGAGGCTATCTTTCGTGAAGTCGAACAATGGTTCTAAAATGGCCGTCAATTCATGATCTACATCTATTTGGTCAAAGGCATTGCCAAATAGGATGTTCACGACGCTTCCATCATCGACCAACATTTGTCCTAGCCTGTTCTTGGCCATAACGGCGAAACTACCAAGGCATCGCAATGCGGGTAATAGATACCAGCCTCGTCCTCCTTCGTAAATATGATATGTGAGGTTCGAGGTCGGTGTCTGTGAACTTGCCAACTTTCGATCAGTTCTTCTCTCGCCGCTTTCGTGTAGTTCCACCGCGAATTCATCGTATGCCCTCTGACATAGGGTCCTCCGATGATGGTGTTGATCTCACGCTGCTGCACAGGGGACTCTTGCGGGTTCATCCACCATTGGTGGGTCCATGTTTCTAGCATTTCTTCCATTATTGCGGAGAGGTCCATCGTCCTAGCGTTGGGACAGAGGTCTTCGCCCATCATTGGGTGCTCCTCGATGCCCTCGAGCTGGTCGATTACTCTTTCCTTGTCGCTGATTTTCCCAGTTTATCGGGTTTTTATGCGTCGAGGCGGTCTTGATGTTATGTACCCAAGTTCTGTGTATACGGTAAAACTTGGGTGGAGAAACAACTGGTTGGCAATTTTCTGTGAGTGGCTGGTCTAGGGAGTTGGGATCATCTCTATCTGGTTGAATTTCCTATAGTGGTTGTTGCATGGCTCGGGAGAATGCTTTCCATGAAAGCGATTGAAGCGGGGTTCCGGGAGAGTGTCGCCCCTCCCTCCGATAGCGATCTCTTTTATCTCTTTCGGCTCTCTCTCTGTTCTTGATCGTCTCCTCTTATCAGATTTTACGCATGATCAGGTCAACCAACTGACTATAAGTTTTGGGTTGGCTATTCTGGATGTCTCTCTAGAAATGAGTGCGCATGTGAAGTCTAGTCGCCAGTGCGTCTAAGGTATTTTCATCGGTTACACTCTCGATTTTGTTGATGACATTGCTAAATTTCTTGAAATAGCTCTTTACTTATTCTTCTTCTTTACGCCGAATGTCTTGGAGTTGGGAAATATCGGCTATCATTGTCCGACTGCCAATAAAAGCGTTGACAAACTATCGTTTGAGTTGAGACCAGCTCTTGATGCTTGCTAGTTTTAGTTTGATTGTACCATCTATTCGCATCGAATGTGAGTGTGGTGTGAAAATTTTGGCACTTCGTCTTATATATGTTGATGTGATCCGTAGGGTCGCCTCTTCCATTATATTTGTCCATCAGGGGCATTTTGAAATTAGCGAGAACCTTCATAACCTTCATGAAATTGGTGAATGGAAGATTCTCATCGTCATCATCTTCATAGTATTCTAACCTTTCCTTTTCATCTTCGAGCCTCATGGGGACAGTTTCGGTCCTTTCTCCCCTTCGAAATGCGGCCTCATTGCTGCAACTCGCGTACTGCCGTGCATCGGTAGGAGTGGTGTTATGGAAGATCCCACTCCTAACCTGTCAAACACGCTGGCAGTAGGAGTCGGATGATTTCCACGCACCGGAGGGGCTCTTCCATTCTGATTGTCCTGCAAGGGTTTCAGAATGATATTCCGAAGGTTCCTACCGTTTGAAAATGGTGGGTCATCCCGAGATCGATGGATCTCTATTGAACCAAACTTCGAAGGGCTTCACGGGCATGGCTACGCTTAGGTCCATGTTGGAGGGATTGGTTCTTCAACAGTTTGAGCGCTGCCTTCATTTGGGCATTGTCTAGCTTCAAGTCTTGGTTCTCCTGTTCGACCGTTCGCTTCTGTCGTTGTCTTCTTCTCTTACGACGGGTTACGTTCTAAAGGTGTTGAACGCTTTCCTGCCTCAAGTCAGTATGATGGGACTCTACTTCTTCTTTCATGGAGTTTTCTGTTGTCATACTTTTTTTGGTAGAAAAACATGTTTTTACCACAAGTTTTTGGTCGTGTAATGTTTTTTTAGTTTCTACAGACGGTCGCCAATCTATTGACGTTGGATTCTACACCAACCACGTGTCAACATATCTCTAGTCACTCATCTACCAACCTGTATATTACTTGTACACTAGAATGGCCGTTAGGCACCAAGATCACCAAGAAAAAAGGGTTCGGTGATCATTGGTACTCCGATGATCAAGTCAACTGCCGGTATATAGGAATAATATATAAGAATGAAAACAATTGGGTGTGGATGGACAAGCAGACAGATATTTGAGCAGAGTTTAGGGGTGAAAATAATGTGCAAAAAGTGCGTACATTGGAATAACTAGAGACGTTGTATTTATAGCACAAGAGTTCTAATTGATTTAGAAAAACAATCAATTAGAAATCTGATTGGACTCTCTTTCCTTATTGGATAGAGATCATCAGTTGTCAATACAATTTCCTAGATTTCGGTCCTTAATTGAGCTAATCACATTGCCTAATCTTTAGGAGAGATTGGAATTTGGTTTCCTTGTGAGGATCCGTGTGTCAATCAAACACAATTTCTTAAGCATATTTTCGGTCATTCTGAAACATTACGCTGCCCGCTGATTACGAGGGATTCGAAGCTCGACGAAGCATACTGGATCAGTCGTGACATTCGAGGCTTGTCATGGGCTTCACTGTACTCTGATTTATGAGTGCTGACATGTTGCAAGACCTTAAAAGTATTCAAGAGTCCCTCGCTAGACGTTGAGGCCTTTATGAATCTGGAAGGCCCTCGTTGGGCTCACAAGGCCCTAGCGAGGCCTAAATTGGGCCTATATGGGATCTTTGCTGATGTGAAGGCCTTAGCAAAATTTGGTGGTAACATTAGGCAACTGGCATGAGACAAACCCACATTTCCAATTCATTTAACCATTATTTTAGGTTAATTGGGGGTATTAGAACATAATTCAAAATTCGTGAAATTTGGATGAAATAGGAGAAGTTAATTGGAAGAGCCATGAACAATTTCTTGCAATTGGGTAAGTTATGCTTCACGGGTTAATGGAGTTTTGATAAGATGGTTTCTACTTTCTACTTACTAATTGGCTTTTTATGGTTGTTTTTGTAATTTTTTATTTTTTT
Source organism: Forsythia suspensa (assembly GCA_023638005.1). NCBI lineage: Eukaryota > Viridiplantae > Streptophyta > Magnoliopsida > Lamiales > Oleaceae > Forsythia > Forsythia suspensa. Next base: position 37,953,511 of record CM042666.1, read on the forward strand.
ATTTTCTTGATGTGGTATTCATCAATCTTCATGGATTAATGATTTGGTTTGAGTGTAAGATTGAACTTAAGAGGATTGATTCATTTTGTTGTGAATTTATGATATTATTGGCTTAAATTTTGAGTCAACTAATTTAACGTAGTTTGATAACGCTTTCATAATGTCAGATGTCCACTTCTAGTATTGATAAGAAATTAAAATTAGAGATAGCGCCGATTGAAAGTAAATTAAGAGAAGGACGACTTAAGTAGTTGAGACATGATTTACGTAAACCTAAAGTGGTTGTGATTCATATAAGCGACACGACCATAGTAGAACAAGTTAGTGTACCATTAGCACTTCAAATTAATCATCATATGTACATTACGAAGCATAAGAACTAATTTACTTGCACATATGGTGCATTACCTGAAATTTCAATTTGAAGATGGAATGAATCATAAAATGCACATGAGTGAACTTGATTGCCTTCGCCTTTTTTTTACGGTATCAAACGAAAACTATGAAACATCCGTATGTGTGTCCAGTCATGAGCCATCCCTAAATGTGGGGGAAAAAATTATAAATTCCTTTTACATATTAGCACACTCCAACATAATATTCTGGTCTGCCGCTGCTTGTATAGCTAATTTACCTTGCACAAAATTCCCTAACACACCTTCAAGTCCGGAAAACATCAAGCCCGAATCCACCACGATATTTACACAACACATGAGCCAAGGGAGATGGTACTTCTATAAATTGGGCAAGAAATTATATTAATCCTGTAAGAATTAATGTCCAAGGTTCAATTAGTTGGGTCGGACTTAATTATTCATTGGACCAAATTAATTAATAAGATTATTTAATCGGGCCTGATTGTTGATGAGTTCTAGTTGGACTAGAACTAGGGCTAGGGTTAGTCCCGCCTATAAATACATAGGCGCAACGAATTAGGGTAGTGAGTTGTTTTTCCATTACTTGCTAGCACAAGCAAAATACAACCCAATCAACTTCTCCCAAAATTCCGCTTTCATCTGTTCTTGATTGTGGAGTTCAGATCTGTTCTTGCTGTGTGGATCACCATTGGAGGCTGGACAATTGGACAGCTGTGATATTGAAGATCGCACCTCCAGCCAATCAGATAATCAGATTCAAGACATTCATCCAAGGTAATATTCTATCACGAATCCTATCTAAGTACGAGGTTGATCCGGGCTTATAGGAATTGAGCATTTAATTTTCGTTGTGCATGTATACCTCAATTCCTTACAGTAGTATCAGAGCCTACCTTGTTACTTGTTAGAATTCGTTAAACTGTTTTGATGAATAGTACAATAATTGTTATTGTTATATTAATTTGATTTGAAATTTGACAATAAAATAAAATTGTGAATTTAATTTTAAAATTAAAATCTGAAATTGTTTTGGATTTATTCGGAACGAGACGATATGGCCTGAAATTGAGTCAACTAACTGGCGGCACTTTGGAAATGCCACCGGCGACGGTCGACGGCGAATTTGCTTCGCCTTCATAGAAGCAGACTGTCGCCACGAAATCATTGGTCTCCGCCACGATTTCGGCGGCGGCAATATGAACCCACGCCATTGCTAAGCGTGGGCGATGGTCAAGATCAAACAAAGAAAAACTTGTCATTTGTTCGATGGCTATTTCGTGGTGGCCGGCGGTGTTGGACACCGACGCGGCCACCACAAGATGAAAGAAATAGCCGCCGCAAATAAGCGGCGGCAATGGACTTTTTGCAGAAACCCTTTTTAGGGTTTCTACGGTTTTAGAATATTGGGGACGGAGGCCTCTTATGCAATTTTGGAAATTGTATGGGAAGCCCCCTAATTTCAAAAGGATTTAGTTGGGGACTTCTTGCAATTTCAGAAATTGCAAAGGAAGCACTCACTGTTTTTAAAATTAAAAAAGGGACTAATTCCAATTTCAAAAATTACACTTTTAAGTCCTCAAATTTTAAAAGAAAATTAAGGTCTTAAATGTAATTTTGAATTTTTTTGAAAAAAATTGTAATTATTAAATTTTTTAATGCTGGTCAAATATTTAAAATTAATTAAAATTGTTTTTAAACCATGTTTTAATTTTTAACCAGATTAAATTTTGATTTTACTTTATAAAATTACAATTTTGACTTTATACAAATTTTATCTTTAATTAGAGTATGACTTTAAATTGGGAAGATAAAATAAATTTTGAAAAATTTCCTTTATGAATAAAATTAATTGATTAATTGGATTAATTGATTAATTTTATTATTGAAAAATTAATTAATTAATTAGATTAATTATTTAATTTTGTCTAGTTCGTTTCAAAATGTCTAAAAGGTTTAGACTTATACTGTCAAAGCTGCAAATTTAGAAATTAATATTTTTTTTAATATTAGATATTAAAATGGATGTTTAGTGGATGATTATGGACTCGACCCATGTGATTGGTTGTATGGTTAATTATTCTTGTTATTTATTGGTTGGGCCTGCGAGCCTATTATTTAATTAAATGGGTATGCGTGTCTATTATTTATTTAATTAAATTTTCGAGCTATTTATTTATTATGGGCCTGCATGTCCATTTATCACGGCCTGCGTGCCAATTAGTATAGGATGCTTGTTACAGATGGACCACAATGAAGCAACTAGTAGATGATACATGTTGCAGCAGGAGATGGAGATATTTGCATTTAGCATTCGATGAAGGAATGCAACGTCCCTTAGGAATTGACCGGCTAATCTTCCTTTTGGCTCAGGAAGATTAGATAAATAAAGTCCATAATCATCCACAATTATTATTTTATGTATGATTGATTGCATGTTGGATGTTAGTTAATGTACATAAATGTGATGAGACAAATCCCTCTTTATCAAAATATTAAATTCAGATTAAATGATTAATACAACGTGCCTTCCATTGTTATAGTGAAAAATCGAGTCTATTATCGATGTCGGTTTGTTAAGTCGCTCAAGGTCACAAGCTCAGAGATATGTTTATCACTATGAAACATTCGATGTTTCAACAATGGGTCGAATTTAACTAGAATTTTATTTTTGTTGAGTCGCTTAAGGAAATAAAATTTTAGGAGCACAATCAAGTAAAACACATAAGATGTGTACGACAATAAGTTGTCTACTTGATGATCTAGGAGTCACATGGAGATGTGATTGATAGAGTATCTACCTGGATGTTTTATTAGGGCTTGTTGAGTCGCTCAAGGTTCTAATAAAACAAAAGGGATCCTAGCCCATCGAATCGACCGGTTCTATTGATTAATGTTTGAGGGTCATTAATTCAATTTAAACAATGGGAGTACAATTAATTTAATACAAGTCCATAATTAAATTAATTTTCTATATTTAATTAATTTTCTGTCTTATTATTTCAGTATTGAATCATGAGTAACCACATGAATTTGAGAGGCATATTGGATGCCAACAAACTTACCGGGCCAAATTTTTTGGATTGGCACCGCAATTTGAGAATTGTTCTTAAGCATGAAAAAATTGGATATGTCGTTGAGCAACCTATGCCGTAAGCTCCCATCGAGGAGGCTACAGCCGGAGGAAGTGCAGCTTATAATAAACACACACGATGATGAAAATATCGCAACATGTGTGATGCTTGCGCTATGTCACCCGAGTTACAAAAGCGACAAGATTTAGGGTATGGATGCTTATACCATTATAATTCATCTCAAAGAGTTGTATGATGAACAATCACGCATCGAATCGGTATGAGACATCCAAAAGTTATACGATGTATGATGGCGAAGGATCTTGATCGATTGCTCATGTCTTGAAAATGATTGGTTATATTGAAAAAATAAACCAATTGGGTTATGCCATGGACCACGAGCCGAGTATTGACTTGGTTCTACAGTCCCTGCCTGATAGCTTTTCGCAGTTCATCATGAGCTTCAACATGAATAAGATTCAATGTACCCTGTCTGAGTTACTGAACATGCTAAAGACTGTTGAGCCCAATATAAACAAAAGAATGGACAAATTTTGGCTATTGATACCTCTAAGAGCACTAAGAGAAAATCAAAAAGACCTTTCGAGAAAGGATCCAAGAAGGCCAAATCATTGGAAAAAGCAATCAAAGCGGACAAAGACAAAATCCAAGTCTCGATGATCCTTGTTTTCACCGTGGAAACAAAGGACATTGGAAGAGGAACGCAAGGCATACCTCGCTACCTTGAAGGAAAGAAGTCTCACCGAGGCTTCTACTTCGTGTATCTTTTCATTGAAATTAATTTATCTACTTCTTCACTTCTTGGGTATTAGATACCTGGATGTGGATCTCATATTTGCACAAATATGCGGGGCTAAAGAACGATGAGATTATTGCAAAAGGAGAAGTAGACCTACGCGTTAGGAATGGAGCAAGAGTTGCTTTGCCTTGGTCAGTAGGAACATACTTTTTACCGTTGCCTTGAGCTTTGTTTTAGAATTAAGAGATCCGCTATTACATTCCTGCTATTACTAAGAACATCATTTCTATTTCATGTTTGGACATGGATGGGTTTTCATTAAGATTAAGGATAAACGTTGTTCTTTATATCTTGATGATGTGTTTTATGGATGTGAAATTTTTTAATGGCATCTATATTCTAGACTTGGAATGTCCTATAATGAGTATAGACAACAAAAGGCATAAAGGCAATAAGGTTAACAACTCACACATTTGGCATTGCAGACTGGGTCATATAAATGAAAAATGTATCACCAAGTTACATAAAGATGGATACTTGGATTCAAATAATTATGAATCATTTGATAGATGTGAGTCATGCCTAATGGGCAAAATGACCAAGACCCCATTTACTGGAAAAGGAGTCAGGGCTGCAGACGTTTTGGGACTCATACATACTTGATGTATGTGGACCAATGTCTGAGATGCTAGAGGTGGCTTTTCTTACTTCATCACATTCACGATGACCATTCTAGATATGGTTTCATCTATTTGATGAAATTCAAGCATGAAGCCTTTGAAAAGTTCAAAGAATTCAAGCAAGAAGTAGAAAGGCAAATCGGGAAAAATATTCTAACACTTAGATCTCGATCGAGGTGGAGAATATTTGAAGGGTGAGTTTTAAACTATCTAAAAGAGAATGGGATTCTCTCATGATGGACTCCACCGTATACACCACAACTAAATGGTGTATCAGAAAGGAGAAACCGCACCTTACTAGAGATGGTGCGATCAATGATGAGTCGCGTAGTTCTTCCAAAATCGTTTTGGGGATATGCACTTAACACTGCATGTCACACACTAAATCGTGTCCCATCTAAATCGGTCGATAAAACTCCATACGAGTTATGGAAAGGAAAAGACCCGATCTTTCATACATGAAAGTTTGGGGTCTGCGACGCTTATGTGAAGCGCCAGAGAATCGCACAAGCTAGGAGCAAATCGATAAATGCTTATTTGTGGGGTATCCAAAAGAAACTGCTGGATACTATTTCTACAATCCCATCGAGATGAAAGTCATCGTATCGAAATATGCCGTATTCTTAGAGAAAGAGTTCATTCTAAGAGAGACCAATGGGAGCAAAGTAGATCTTGAAGAGGTTCAAGAAACCACAAATATAGACCAATTAGATGAAGCCAATAGTTGAGCCTGTATTTGATGAGGCACATATTGGAAGTGGAGAACCGTCAGTCCCCGAGGACACATCAGCTCTCCGTAAGTCGAGCAGGGTCATTCGTCCTCCTGAGATACGATCTCCTAATTACCAATGATGCATTGCTAATCGATGAAGATGAACCCACTACATATGTAGAATCGAAGTCAAATGTTGACTCAAAGAGATGGCAAAAGTCATGGAATCCAAATGAACTCCATGTATGAAAACAAGGTCCGGACCTCGATTGACCACTTTGAAGGGTAAAACCAATTGGTCAGTAAATGGATTTACAAGAAAAGGGTCGACATGGATGGTAATGTTCATACTTACAAGGCAAAATTGGTTGCGAAGGTTACAAGCAAAGACAAAGAATTGACTTTGATGAAACTTTCTCACCAGTAGCCATGTTTAAATCAATTCGAATTCTGCTTGCGATAGCAGCATACTATGACTATGAGATATGGCAGATGGATGTCAAAACTGCATTCCTTAACGGGAATCTTAGTGAGGATGTGTACATGACACAACCCGAAGGTTTTGAATCCACATAGCCAAACAAAGTATGCAAACTCTAAATTCCATATATGGATTAAAGCAAACCTCTCGGAGTGGAATCTTCGTTTTGATGAGACAATCAAAATGTTTGATTTTATCAAGAATGAAGATGAACCATGTGTGTATAAAAAGATTAGTGGGAGAAAAGTCGTATTTCTAATTTTGTATGTGGATGACATACTATTATTAGGAAACGATGTCCCGATGCTAAAATCAAGAAATTGTGGTTATCCAAAATTTCTCCATGAAAGATATGGGAGAGGCAACAGACATTCTCGAATAAAGATCTATAGAGATAGATCTAAAAGAATGCTTGGCCTATCTCAATCTACATACATAGATAAAATCTTGAGAAGATTTAGCATGGAAGAGTCCAAGAGAGGACTCGTCCCATCTGGACATGGGATCTATCTCTCAAAAGAGATGTGTCCAAAGACACAAATTGAAAGAGATCGCATGGATAGAATTCCTTATGCATCAGCAATAGGATCTATCATGTATGCCATGCTATGTACTCGACCGAATGTTTCATATGCTTTGAGTGTCACAAGCAGGTTCCAAGCGAACCCTGGCGAGAAACATTGGATCGCAGTCAAGAACATCCTTAAGTACTTAAGAAGGACTAAGGACATGTTCTTGGTGTATGGAGAAAATGAACTTAGAGTTCAAGGTTATGCCGATGCCAGCTTTCAGTCTGATAAAGACGATAGCAAATCTCAATCTGGATATGTATTTACTCTAAATGGTGGAGCGGTTAGTTGGAAAAGTTCCAAACAAGAAACGACTGCTGATTCAACTACAGAAGCCGAATATATAGCTGCTTCAGAAGCAGCAAAGGAAGCAGTCTGGATCAAGAAGTTCATTTCAGAACTTGGAGTAGTTCCTAGCATTGTTGATCCAATATCTCTATATTGCGATAACAATGGAGCCATCGCACAAGCGAAGGAACCAAGGTCTCATCAATGATCCAAACATATATTGAGACGATATCATCTCATTAGAGAGATAATCCTGAGAAATGACATAAAGATAGAAAGAGTCCCAACTGATGACAATGTAGCGGATCCTTTGACAAAGCCAAGTTGTCCCAAAGACAAGCATGATAGTCATGCTAAATCTATTGGTATTAGATATATGAGTGATTGGATCTAGTTTGTATGGGATGTTTTATATACTCTTTGTTAGACATTGAAGTGTATGAACAATTTTATTAATTAAATATTTTATCTACATTTTAATGACAGATCTATTATTATTATTATTTAAAATAATAGAGTCCGAAGAAAAGTTCATAGTAACTTATTAATCACAAGGTGTTGTGATTGTGAGATATAAGTTATAAATAACTTATTCTTGAAATATCCCTAGTCATAGCAATAATGAGATACATATATCATTATTACAGATAGACTAGCATGTGTTGTATTTCTTTTGAAGAAAGTAGCTGATCTCACAAGCTAAGATGTAGAGGGACATCTGAATGAACACATGAATGCATTGTTATGAGAACATGACATTGGATGATCCGCCTAGATATTCCACATGAATAACTATCCAAGCGTCAGTGGTAAATCTCTAATGCGCGGTTGTGGATTTGGTCCTTTGACTTGAGGACATCATAGAATCTTATGTGAGGACCACTATACTTTGGCGAGCGTTTGATGGGGCTCGAAGATTTGAGTCACAAGGAAGACGTCGTACGGGTATTATGAGAATCATATGAAGGTTTTGAATGTCCAATATGAGGATTCGTCACTTCTGGAAAGTAGAAGATTATAACCTGTATTTTGCTTACTTAAGTTGATATAAATTTCCTCGCCGTAGGGGTGGAGTTATGAGTTGAAAATGTTTCAATCATAACTAAATTAGATCAACAAAGAGTTAAGGTGAATAATATGATTGGTTGAAATGAGATTGACGCTTTTCATATCTCTTAACCAATTGGGTTATATTGATGAAGGAATTATATTTCTACCAGAATCGCATATATTGGGTTCTGTCATACCACATGACATTTTCCTTCACATGGATTGCCTTGACACATTGCTATATATCAATCTTGGACGGCGACGTGAATTGATCGATCTCGGTGAATCGATGAGAATATCACTGTGTTTGCCATCGTGAATAGGAACCTAATGGGTCATACACATAAGGCGAGAATTGAGCATCTGGAGTTGGACCTTGTCCAAGTGGGAGATTGTAAGAATTAATGTCCAATGTCCAATTAGTTGGGTCGGACTTAATTACTCATTGGGCCAAATTAATTAATAAGATTATTTAATCGGGCCTGATTGTTGATGAGTTCTAGTTGGACTAGAACTAGGGCTAGGGTTAGTCCCGCCTATAAATACATAGGCGCAACGAATTAGGGTAATGAGTTGTTTTTCCATTACTTGCTAGCACAAGCAAAAGACAACCTAATCAACTTCTCCCAAAATTCCGCTTTCATCCGTCTTGATTGTGGAGTTCGGATCCGTTTCTTCTTTGTGTGGATCACCATTGGAGGTCGGACAATTGACAATTTATGGTATTGAAGATCGCACCTCACAAATACCAATCGATAATCGATTCAAGACATTCATCAAAGGTAATATTCTATCACGAATCCTATCTAAGTACGAGGTTGATCCGGGCTTATAGGAATTGAGCATTTAATTTTGTTGTGCATTTATACCTCAATTCCTTACAAATCCAAAGCAGCAATGTCCTGAATAATGTTAAATAGGAAGATGACTTGTTTCTATTTATGGTTTTCTTTGTTATTTGGTTTTCATTTTTTACTATAAAGATTATGATTATCTTATTGCTGCATATATCTAAAATTTCATATTCTAAAGCTTGAATGTGTGATGGTTTTCAATATTTTGATTCCATTTGCTTTAACAAAAAGTGAAAGTGTTATTTGATTTTTGAGAAAAAAAATTTTGAATGGTTCTCATAGTTTATATCTTGTGCGAATAAAAGTCTTAAACTTTAAGTTATACTTCGTTAGTTCCTCAACTAAACATTGTGAACTCTGTTAGAACCGATGGAAATGATAAATTGTTAGACGGAATTGCTTACGTGGCCGAGGGCGGTAAAATAGTTTGATAAGGTGTAGAACGTGACGGATGATACCTATGGTAAGGTTGAGTGTAGGTTTACCATATTTTTTTCTTGGTTTATAGTAAGATTATTATTTTTTAATCCTTTTTTCTTTTCTTTTCTTGTCTAATTGTTATTTTGATCTTTTTGGTGAAGATGGACGTTGAGTTGTACGAAAACTTCACGTAAGTAATTTCGTATATCCACTCATTATTTTCGGTAGTTTGGAAAAAAAAGATGAGATTGTGTCTCATCGGATCTAAACAATCTTGGTTTTTTAACATGAGAGAGGAAAAATTGAAAATTGTCATAAAATGGTATCTCGATTTACTATTTGTACATGTTATTATTAATTTTTTGTAAAAAGATATCTTATAATAATAATTTAATAAATTAAATATAAAATTATGAGTTTAGAAAAAGTATCTATATATCTAAGTGAACAAACGAAGGGACTAACGAGAACTATATTTTTTAGATAGGGAGTTGGACAAAATTAACGGTCAGGTAAGCAATTTCGTTTGCCAGTAACTTACCATTTCTGTTAGTTGGAAAGGCAGAGACAGACAGATAAATTAACGGGGTTCACGATGTTTAGTTGAAGGACTAAAGAAGTACCATTTAAAATTTAGAGTCTTTATTCGTACAAGGTGTAAAGAATAAGAACCATTCAAGTTTTTTACCCCTTAAAGCTATTTGATACACTTGAACTTGCATATTTGGACATTTCAACTTTTGGTGAGGATTTGAAGTTTGAAAATTGAGCCAGTAGATTATGTGGTGGATAATGTTAAGGTGTGGAGCATCTAGCATGAACATTGTTTTGAATGATTTTCAAATCAAATCAACCAGGGCTTTCGACAACACTTTGCCTTAATTTCAATTGTCGAATTACTTTTTACAAGACAATAGAACACCAATGTTCACCCTCTGAATGTCAGTATTAGACTACTAGAAAAATAAAAATAAAACTGCAAATAACCATCTAATAACTGACAGATTTTTCTATGAAAGCCGCGTCAGCAACACATATTTTCAACATGGTCTCATCGAATGTGTAAATCGTTTTTTAACCACAACGAAAATGGACAATTCAATGAACCTTCAACAATGGACAATAAAATTTCTCCGTACAATTTATGGACCCTAATTCAATATTACGAACATGCGAAAAATTCAATTCTCTATCACATACAGAGTCATAAATTCTCATATCATACGAGCAAAACATTACCAATAACACACAAATTTCGGGAAAAAAAATCATGTAACAAATTGAATATTATTCAACGACACGCATTGCAAAATAAAGATACATTGCATGCAATGCCGTCCAAAAATCATATTTCAAGTATACACCGAAATTATGCGCAATAGATCTGCAAGATAATGGCACCGAGCATAGTAACCATATTAATAATGACGAAAAAATAATACATATTTTGATGGATAAAAATCAACGGATCGAAAGATGCGAATCAGTGATTGATGATGTAATCGAAAAAATTAGGACGTATGTAATTTTTTAGCATCGACGACACTTTCCAGTAGACCCTTGTCTATCGAATAGAGAGTGAGAAATAGAGTTTTTTTTTTTGGGGGGAATTATCGTCTTTCTAGTCTTTTTTAGCCAGAGAAATATAACCTAGTCACATCTATTGGTCCCAGTTATGAACATGCAAACCATACAACTTGTAAAGAACATAAGAACGCAAGATTTTTTCACCCTTTCGGGTCCGGATGTTCAGCCTTAGAGGCCTAATCACCCGTTGAGCTTCCACAAACGTGGTTCTTGCTCCAAATCCACTAGCACAACCTCAAGTACAGTCAATATTACAAAGATACACCAAGTATCACCCAAAACAACAATATGTACCCTCAGACCTCTCTCTCTCTCTCTCTCTCTCTCTTCAGAAATACACCAAGTATAAACCACTCGGTTACTGTTCACCATATGTGGAACAAAATCAGTTCTAATCTAGCCATCTATCTATTCACCAAGAAAGGTAGAAGGAAGAATAAGATTTTCGGAGACGAAGAAAACCCAGAAGAGAGACTCAAGAAGGACGAATTCTAGAGAAAGCTGCGCACCTATTCAGTATCCCTCAAACAACAGAAAAGGATGTATTTATATCAATTCAGCGTAACCCTTAGATCAACGGCCATCATCAGTCCACGTATCACCATCGGAAGAAACTCACAACTTCAGCATTTGCACAAGTCGTGTTTCCAAAAGGGCGACTTCAAAGGAAATGAATTGGGCCATTACAGATATTCCATCTTGGGCTGAAAGAAAAGGCTTACATCATTGGGCCATGAAGTCTTGGGTCAATATGTAAATGGACAATTGCAGATCAATCCATCAATCTCCACCTTGCTCGCATATTGTATCATTCACAGAACTTGGGCCATACCATAGTGGATTTGGAGAGTACCATATTTGAATCATCAGCTCTTTTTACCTGCAAAAGATTATTATTCATTAATAATGTTTAGAAGATTTAAACAATTTCTAAACTTATTTAATGGCAGAACTTTGGTTCCCATGTCAGCAGGATTACACTTAATAGAAATTTTCACAATTTTTAGCACTCATTTTTCCAGCACATCTCTGATGAAATGAAATTTAACATCAATGTGTTTAGTTCTATCATGAAAAACAGATTTTACTTAAGTGTATAGCACTCTGACTATCTGAATAAAGGGTGATCTGATTTTCCAAGAAACCTAATTCACTAAGAATTCCCTTTAGTCATAGGCCTTCCTTTACAGCATCAACAGCAGCAATGTATTCTGCTTCTGTTGATGATAAGGCAACAATCTTTTGAAGTTGGGATTTCCAACTAATACAGGTATCATTTATACAGAACATGTAAGCAGAAGTAGATTTCCTATTATCATTGTTCCTAGCAAAATCAGAATCAACGAAACCTTTTAAACTAATTCTTTCCTTCCTTTTTGAAAACATTAATCCTAAATTTAATATGCCTTTCAAATATCTGAGAAGCCATTTCATGGCCTCCCAGTGCCCCTCACCAGGCATGCTCATGTATCTACTAAGAACACTAATAGAGAAAGCAAGATCAGGTCTAGTGTAGACCATTAAGTACATCACAGATCCTACTGCATTAGCATAGGGGATCTTATCCATTCTCAATTGTTCTTCATCAGTTTTAGGGGACTAATCAGAAGAGAGCTTAAAGGAATTTGCAAGTGGTAAAGACACAGATTTTGCTTCAGACATATAGAATCTACTTAACACTTTTGAAATATAAGATTACTGACTTAAGAACAACTTATTTTCAATCCTGTTTCTTTTGATTTCCATTCCTAAAATCCTAGTTGCAGGACCTAAATCCTTCATTTCAAATTCAGATTTTAGTTTATTCTTTATAAAAGAAATCAAAGAATTATCTTTACATGCAAGCAACATATCATCCACATAGAGTAATAAGTAACAAGCATTCATACATTCAGATCCTTTGTAGTAAAAACAGGGATCATACTCACTTTTGATAAAGTCAAGGTGTTGTATAAAAGTATCAAATCTTTTATACCACTGCATGGGTGCCTGCTTTAGGCCATACAGAGACTTTTTCAAAAGACAAATAGAGTTAGTTCTTTCTTTATGTTCAAAACCTGTAGGTTGAGACATATATATTTCCTCATCTAAGTTTCCATTCAAGAAGGCTGTTTTAACATCTAATTGTTCAAGCTCAAAGTCATATTGGGCCACTAAAGCCAATAAGATCCTAATAGAAGTGTATTTAACCACAGGGGAGAAAATTTCATTGTAGTCTATACCTTCCCTTTGAGAAAAGCCATTTGCAACTAACCTGGCTTTGAATCTAAGGCCATCAAAATTTGATTCATATTCTTTGATATTGTAAATCCACTTACAGCCTATTAGTTTCTGCCCTTTAGGTTTGTTTACTAAGACCCAAGTCTTATTTTTAAGTAAGGAGGTCATTTCTTCCCTCATGACTGCTAACCAAAGGTTTGCATCCTTACTTCCCATTGCTTCTTCATATAAACTAGGTTCATTTCCAAGAAAATCTTGAACATTATAAACAGAGGCAAAATCAGCTTGATCAAACCTAACAGGAGGTCTGATATCTCTTCTTTCCCTATCTCTGGCTAATTGATAGTTTTGTAAAGGATTTTCTGGAGTTTCCTGATTTAAAGATAAATTTTCTTCTTCTTCTGGAACATCAACTTTATTAAAAGGAGACTCCACCTCAAACTGATCTTCTTCTCTTGGATTTAAATCCAAGAGATTTAAATCAGATTCAGCAAAGGACTTGGTACCTTCAGATAACACATTATTATGTTTATGATCTTTTAAACCGGGCATTTAAGCCTCATTAAAGACCACATTCCTACTGATTATCACTTTATAACCACCTAAATCCCTTTGCCACAATCTATAACCATTTATCCCCTCACCATAACCCAAAAGAATACACTTGGTAGCCCTAGGCTCAAGTTTGCCCTCACTTTGATGTGCATAAGCAGCACACCCAAAAACTTTCAGTTTTGAATAGTCAATTGAGTGACCATCCCAAACAAAATTAGGGACTTTGTAATTTATGGCACTGGAAGGGCAAACATTTACCAGATAAGAAGCAGTTTCTAAGGCTTCACCCCAGAATAGTTTTGGTAAACCAGAGGTAATTAGCATACATCTAATTTTATCTAATAAGGTTCTATTCATTCTTTCAGCTAAGCCATTTTGTTGAGGGGTATATGTTACAGTTTTATGCCTGAGAATCCCATTTTCTTTGAAGTTATCAAATTCTTCATTCTGAAATTCCAAGCTATTATCGATTAAAGAACTTTTAATTTCTTGTTCATCGATTTTCAATTTGAACTTTCCAGTTTTTAAAATTTGAGAAAGTATTAGATTTATTCTTTAATAAGAAAACCCAATTTTTTCTAGAGAAATCATATATTATAAGAAGAAAATACCTTAAGCTAGTAAAAGTACTTACAATGGGTTGGACCCATACAAAATAAATGATGCGATATTCCAAGACAGTAGTGGATTTATGTATTCCTGCATGAAAAGGCAATTTACTCTGTTTTTCTAGAGTACATTGTTCACAAAAGGACAATCTTTCAATTTTATCTGAACCAAAAACACAATTTTTCTTAAAAAAATTGGAGGTTTTTGTCACTTATGTGACCTAATCTTTTGTGCCAAATTTCAGACTTGTCCTTTTGGGAAACATATGTAGCCAAATTTCTTTCAACTACAGGAGTTGCTTGTAACACATAAATCCATTTTACTTTTGGAGTATACATTATTTTTGCAGAATTATAAGAGATTTCAGTGACTCCACCTTTGATGATTATATCATATCCTTCATCATCCAAGACCCCCAAAGAAACAAGATTTCTCCTTAAATCAGGTATGTATCTGATTTTATTAAGAACAAGCACATGACCAGCCCCTAAGTCTAAAGTCACTTTTCCTATCCCTTTAATTCTACAAGAATAATTATTTCCCATTGAAACTTGCCCCTCACTGATTTCTAAAAAATCTGAGAACCAGTCTTTACGAGGAGACATATGAAAAGTATAACCAGAATCTAAAATCCATTCATTTTTGTTAACAAAAGTATGTGTAGCATAAATTTGCCCATTTTCAGCTACTGCCTCTTCATAGGCAATATCATCCTCACCTTCTAACCTTTGAGAATTCTTTAATTCCTCAATTCTTTTGTGACGGTTTTTAATAAAGTGTCCCATTTTCCACAAAAATAACATTTTTTCCCTTTAGCTTTAGACTTATTATTTTGCTTATATTTACTTTTTGAAAACTTTTCAGATGAATCTTTTCCCTTGTTGTTTCCTTCCTTATTGTTGGTATTATAGTTTCCTTTATTTTGATATTTTCCTTTGACTACAAGACATACTCCACTTGTAGAGTCTTTAGTCTCAGATTTTAATTCCAAATCTTTATTTCTCAAAGAGGAAACTATAATATCAACAGTAAGATTTTCTTTGCCATATTCTAAAGCATTTTTCATATCTTTATATTTATCAGATAAAGAACTTAGCAAGGCAACAGAACGTTGTTCATCTGAAATTATTTCACCACTACTTTCTAAGTCTAAAGTCAACTTATTAAACCTGTCTAAATTTGCTTCTAAGTCAACAGAATGATCAAATTTAAAACTAAAGAATTGCCTCCACAAGTAATATTTATTAGGTAAAATTTTGGTTAGGTATAACCCTTCCAACTTTTTCCAGAGAGTAGCAGCAGTGTTAGTGGTGCCTACTTCCCTAATTACACTATTAGATAAGTGTAGAAACAAAGTACTCCAGGCAATTTCAGTTTGTTCTATTCTTTTAACATCTTCTAAGTCATCATCCCAATATTCATCTAAGGCTTTTGCACACTTTTGTTGTAGAAGTAAGGCTCTTAATTTTTGACGCCAGAGACTAAAGTCTCCTTTGCCATTCCAAATTTCAATATCAACCTTCTTAGAAGACATTTTCACAAAGATTTCAGCAGATAACCAAAGTTACTTAAAAGAAAAGAAAGTCACAACGAAGAAAGATACACTTAGAGGTGTGTGTATATATATATATATATATATATATATATATATATATATATGCAGAACACAATAACAAAAACAATGAAAAACTTCAAGTTATTTCAAGAATTTTAACAAGATCTATATATTCAAATGTTTTATTTTGTTATTTAAACAGAATATTGACCAGAATGTAAACTCTTGATAAAACCAAGTCCAGTCCCTTTAGATTCTAGGGTTCTCGCATGAAACCCTAGACAAAGGAAGATCCAGACGGTTCATGTCAAGATTTACAATATTATATTTAAACAAAATAGTTTGAAATTAAAAGGGTTAGAACTCGTTACCATTCTCCACCACAGGAGATTTAAGAAATAACAACACAATACCAGTTTTCCTTTTCCGGTTGGAAGATCTTGATTTTTCTTTAAAGAAATGTCAAGATCCGTTTAGGTCTGAGCTCTAATACCACTGTTGGTCCCAGTTATGAACATGCAAACCATACAACTTGTAAAGAACATAAGAACGCAAGATTTTTTCACCCTTTCGGGTCCGGATGTTCAGCCTTAGAGGCCTAATCACCCGTTGAGCTTTCACAAACGTGGTTCTTGCTCCAAATCCACTAGCACAACCTCAAGTACAGTCAATATTACAAAGATACACCAAGTATCACCCAAAACAACAATATGTACCCTCAGACTTCTCTCTCTCTCTTTTCAGAAATACACCAAGTATAAACCACCCGGTTACTGTTCACCATATGTGGAACAAAACCAGTTCTAATCTAGCCATCTATCTATTCACCAAGAAAGGTAGAAGGAAGAATAAGATTTTCAGAGACGAAGAAAACCCAGAAGAGAGACTCTAGAAGGACGAATTCTAGAGAAAGCTGCGCACCTATTCAGTATCCCTCAAACAACAGAATAGGACGTATTTATATCAATTCAGCGTAACCCTTAGATCAACGGCCATCATCAGTCCACGTATCACCATCAGAAGAAACTCACAACTTCAACATTTGCACAAGTCGTGTTTCCAAAAAGGCGACTTCAGAGGAAATGAATTGGGCCATTATAGATATTCCATCTTGGGCTGAAAGAAAAGGCTTACATCATTGGGCCATGAAGTCTTGGGTCAATATGTAAATGGACAATTGCATATCAATCCAACAACATCAACATATAATGAAAATTGTTAAAATATATATATATATATATTTCAAAAAATTATGAATAGTCTAGTTATCAAACAGAATTTCCGCATCAATTTCCTAAACAAAGAATTCCACTTTCTCTTGTTTTTTTATTGTGTCAAGAATTCTGAATTTAGTCAAAGAAATGAGATTATTGTTTATAATAAAGACATAATTGCCAGATACTCTCTCTGAAATAATTGTAGTTGACCAACTTAGATTGGATACGCACAAGATACGATTTATTTCATTTGATATGATTGAGATTATGTTCACAACCTTTAAATCTCTAGACTTGACAATTAATTAAAATGAGACTTAAAAGAATATGAATCTTGCCACCAAATATTTTTGCACTAACCTTTTCCAAATAAGAATATTTTGCAAGATCTTTTAAGTTGAAGTCGTCTTTCTAAAAGATAAAGGACTTGTTTAGTAATTTTTTTTTTTTTTTTTTTTTTTTTAGATTATAAACAATAATATAGATAAAAAGTGAATAAAATCTAAAAATTCTTAAAAATATATAATTTAAAAATGATTTTTGATACTGAAAAAAGTAAACTAAAAAAAATGCTATTTACTATTTTTCTTAAATATTTAAATGTTCCAAAATCTTATCTTTTAACTTCAACGTGAATTATGTTTTATAACCAATGATTACTCATCCAATTAGTAATGATTTTGCTATTAAAGTGGTCTCTTGTAATAAATGGGTTAATTACACTAATTGTCAATGAACTTTATCCTTAGTATTATTTATATATATTATTTATTCCACTATGTTAGTCGGATATCTATTTGTTTGATACAAAAAGAATAAAGAACACGAGTTTCACAAATTCTAGATTTTGTTCAAATTTATTTAGATGTACGTGTGTGAACATACGAAAGTCACCAACTTATCTCCAATCAGTCAATTCTAAAACAAATGCCGAAATTGATTAAGGAAGCCAACAAGATAAGTCATACTTAATTAGAACATCTCATAGTCTTTTACCAACTTCAAAATGTCCTATAAAACTAAGAATTATTTAGATAAATTACTTGACTTCAAATGATCACAACGGTCCACTTATAATCACATCATGTCTTAATACATAAACAACGTATCATATTTTTTTTAAAAAAAATTGAGTTATACAATTTTTGGGTTTGGTTTAGGTACATTTATAGAGCGTTCGATCATGTATGTGAACTTCACTGAACTAGAACTCAAAACTCTTTAACAATTTATCCATTTGAATATCATTCAGTCAAGATCATATTATAATACACGGAAACTCGACCATAAAAAATCGTGAAATTAATAAAGCCAAACAACAAATAATTAACAAAAAGTATGTTGCCACACATATTTTTCCAGCAATTTCTTATCTTAATGCTTAATCCAAGTTAAGGTAAATAAAAATCGAAAAATTAGGTTGGACTCTCCAACCTTTCTTGTGGTTGTGTTCTCAATTTTGAAAAGTGTGGTTTTTGTGTCCCCCAACCTATTTAACTCTGATCTAGGTCCCCAAATCAAAATTGTTAATTTGAATGATTTTTTGGAAGGTCTCAAACCAATCTTTGTTTCAACTTATTGATTTTAACATCTAAAATGATATGTTTTACATGTGAAGATTCAAATTTACAGATTTAAATAGATTGAGACTCAAAATCACATTTTTTTAAAATTGACACCTGAACAACCTATTTAAAGTTTCAGTTAATTTATTTTCAAACATGAATGAGTTAGAACAAAATCAAAGTTTGACTCAATTATTGCATAAATTTTTTTTTCCTCCTCGTTTCACTTATTGAACAAAAATCTATGATTAGTTCGTGACTCCCACGTTGTAACACCTGACAACCTATTTATTTGTTAATTTATTTTGAAACATGAATATGAGCTAATCAAAAGGGAGAAGATTTAGCCTAGCTAGGCCCATGTGGTTGTAGGCAAGGACAATGGCAAAGCATGCATAACCAAAATATATAGGGACCACAACATGAATTTATTTTTTGTAAGTTGATTAAATATTATTTTTATTTATATATTTTATAATTTTTAATTATTTTTTTATTTATATATTTTATATATCTACTAAGACTTATTTATTTATTTATTTTGTTTGGTGCTGAAAAAAGTTTGTAAAGCCTAAGAGCAATGCACATGTGAGCTTGAGGTATAGCTTGTAGCAGAGGGTATCATGATTTTTAATTGAACATTAAAACATAGACTTTTGCCAGGGAAAGTGATGGATGGCTTGACTAACAACAACACATGGCCGACACAAACACACACTTTCTAGTGGCATAAATAGGATTACCCATTTCTTCTTATCATGGTCCCCATGCAATCTTCAACTCAATCCATCCCTTTGAAAAAAACAAACTAACATAGCACTCAACTTGGTAACAATTACAAATGTGTTCTTTTCTCATTTTCGACTACCACATGCAAATCAAATTTTTTGAAAATGTCATACCTTTCTATCAAGTATGACTTCTTTTCTAATACATATGTTCCATGATTATCTCAACATCGATAACGCAACTTAAAATCTCTTGTAACATTTGAAAGCTCCACTGTCATTCATCACGAACAATGAGCACGTCATGTATCTCATAAAAAAGTTATCAAAGATCCAAAAAAAAAAAAAAAAAAACTTAATCTCTCCCCCTAGCTATGTTCGTGATTCACATACTATAGATCAACAATCCTTCGCAAAACATCCAAAATCATTGTCGACATTCGCAAGTCCGTTGGAAAAATCAAACGAATCAGCAATTTCGTAAAATCACAATAAATAATAATATTTTAAGAATATAATAACGGTTGAGATGTAGCAATAATAAATACAATATTCACGTATAATAATATTGATATCTTTTTATTCTTAATTGTAGCATATAGAATAAAAAATAATAACACTTGTGAAGGTCAAATTATGATGTAACATCCTAAAAAATTGAAGGGAAATAGAAAGAAATTCAGTCACAAATGTGCTGGTGGAGAGAAATGGAATATGATGCTAAAACTGTCATAGTGCTATAAATGAAAATATAGGAATTTGGTTTACAAAAATAAATCAAGGTGCTAAATGAAAAGATACAGATAAGATCGGTCGGTCAGTGTGGATAAATATGAATAATTAGTGCTAAAAAAAAAAAAAAAAAAAAAAAAAAAGGTCAATAAGATAAAAATGAATAATTGTCAATAGGCCCCAACTCTAACAAATATAGAGGTATTCTTTTTCACACTTAATTACACAAAATTTATGTTACTAAGTGCATATTTGATAGTAGTGAAATTATTTTTTAAATTTTGAAATTATAAATCATTTATGAATATGTGGATAAAATATGGATTGTAAGTTGCATATTCTATGAAATGCGTGGATAAAAAATATATTTGACTAATTTGACCAATTAAAATTATAATTTAAACAACTCCAAACATGTGTTAAATAAGATACTTCTGTGAAATACTTTTGTTCTTTTTTTCCGATCTTGTTTGACAGCTTTCTTTCAAGGTTTTGATATCTTTTAAATTTGAGTCTTAATACCTACTAATTAGCAGTGTTTTAAAAAGTGTATAGCGTGGCTAATTATTGAAGTCGAGTTTCAAATTTTTCAGACCTAGACGAAGCCTATGTGATAGTTAGATTAGGGCGAGATGTGAGACATAGCTAGACGTCAAGTCCAAGCTTCAAACCTAAGTGGAGCGTAGATGCCGCCTATGCGAATTTTTTAAAACAATACTAGTTAGTACCATCATAGATGAAAAACACTTCAGACATAAAACAAAGTACGTCATTTGAATTGTGACGCCTAAATTAATTAAAAATTCCCAATAAGACTATTTTGACTCATATTTGACTTTAAATGTTATATATAGGACAAATTTTAGGACACATTGAATTATCTTTGAACTCACTATATGGATTATTTAAGGGGTAAATAGCACTTAAATGTCTCAAATATTTGAACTTTGTGATGATAGAATTTGGATCTTTGATTTCTAGCACCAAAATCTCAAACTTTTCAAACGTTTGCATTTGATGTCATTTTTTACAGAAAAACTTCAATTTGACTATTTAAATGGTCAATTTTTTTATTGAAATAGTAGTTCTATCCTTATTTTTCTTTAGGATAAATTGGAATGGAGTCCCTAACTTTTAAGCTTTGTGCCAATGAGGTCCTAAATATTTGATTTTTAGCACTTTCCAAACAGTTCAAACGTCTGCGTTTGAGGCCTTTTTGTGACGAAAAATGTAGTTTGACTATTAAAAGAAAAGATTTTTAGCACTTCGATTCCAAATATATAGTTTGACTATTTAATGAAAAATGAAAATTAAAAAAAAAAAAAAAAAAAGAAAAAAGAAAAAGACAAGAAAAAATAAATAATCACCCCTCCCTTTCAAACAAATAATCTCATATAACAATTTAGAAATACAAACCAATTATCATGACATACTGTTGACACTATGGTTGGGGTGAGTGGTTTGGAATTGGAATAGACGATTATTTCTTTTTCGTTTTCCTTTTGCTTTTGTTTCTTTATTTTCATTCTATTTTTATTTAATTAAAAATTAAATATGGGTACACTAATTATTTTACTCAAATTTTGATTTTTTAACAGTCAAATTGATGTTTTCCATCACAAAAGGACCTTAGACGCAGACGTTTAATAGGTTTGGAATCTCGAGTGCTAAAACCAAAGATTCGAGGACTTCATTATCACAAATTTTAACGGTTAAGGACTCCCAATGCTATTTTCCTTAAATTAAAATAAGTGTAGAATTGTTATTTCAATAAATAATTGACCATTTAACAGTCAGATTAACGTTTTCCGTCACAAAAGAACTTCAAGTACAGACGTTTGAAAGGTTTAGAATTCTTATTGCTAGACACCAAAAGTTTGGGACCCATCGAGACAACGGTCAAAGGAACACGACTTCTAGTTCTATTTATCCATTATTTAAGAGCATAAATTGGACCATAACCCCCACATTGTTTGATTAATATAGTTTTTTATAAATTATAATAAATAAGTCTTACGAAATATGTAGATAAAAAATATATAAAAGTTGTGGGTCCTATAAAATATGTAGATAAAAATGATATTAGACCAATTTATAAACACACAAAATGTACTATTAAATCAGTCGATTGCCCTCGAAATGCTGGCGGAATAATATTTTGATCTAGAATTAAACGTATCACATGGCATTAAACATAGTAAACCATATAAGAACTAATCAAATTTTATTAACAGGTGATTATCATACTCAACTAATTCATTTCTTATAATGCAAATAGAACATTTTGCTGAAATTACAAATTGGTCCCAAAGTTGCAATAATTACCTCTAGACTGCAAATATTGACTTCTTTTAAAATTTTCATCCTCAAAATGACACCTTTATATCTTAAAATCCTAAATGTGCAACTTTTTGTAATTTCAGTTTGGTCCATGACTTTTCAAAATTTGCGAACTCAACCCAATTTATTTTTTAGCGTCCATCTTCTATACTTTCCATTATTTGCCCTTAAAATATCATAATTGTAACTCATCAAATAATTAAGAAGCAAGAAAATTCTGGGTATAACAGTCTTCATGGATAAATGGATAAATGGAGCAAGAGCAACAATAAAAGTTGAATTTGATGAAAACATAAATACTTTTATTATGGTAATTGTGGAGTGTTTAAGAGCTAGTTTGAGGGAACTTTTTTGTAAATTTTGATAAAAATATGATGAAATTTATGGTTGAAAAGTTAATAAAAATTATAAGTTCGACAAAATGAATAGTTAAAATAAATTATTGACTTTTGACCAAATTTTTTTAACAAATTTTAATCTGGATCAAACAACCACTAAACCAACAACATAATACCACACTCAATATGATCTGGTCGAAGTCGTGTGGAATGATTAAAAGTAGAGATGTGGGAAAGAAAATGGAATGAGAGACTTTGATGTGGTGCATATGAACTAATCAACCCTAGAATGATTTGGAACAATGAAATTTTGGGGTCAAAGTACTTTTAAGTGAAAAAGGTCAAAAAAATAAAAAAATAATGCTCTTTATAGACTGCTACATCCGGTTTCATTAGGTTCCAATTAAGTCGGTTGATTATGCAATTTCCATGAAGTTTTTTAATATCCGGTTCTTGAAAGCAACCAATGGAATTTCACAATCGATCTTCGATTTTACTAGTTGAATATACTAGTCCAAGTTAGTTTTAATAACATTGATCTAGATGGATTGTTAATCTATGCAATGAATATCCTTCCATTTAATAGAGTGAGTTTCCATCATGTGATTTCCAAGTTAGATGGCAACCTACTAGTCACGCTACATTCAAGTTTTTTTTTTATTTTTGGGTCAAGGATATAATCTTACACTTAGGACTTGTTCGATAATCATTCTTTCCCAAAAAATTTTTTTTTTTATTATTATTTTTATTTTTCAAACTTTTTACACTATAAAAAAAATTGAAAAATCAATAAAGTAACTAAAAAAATCCATTTTTTGAAAAAAAAAAAAAAACTACACCAAACAAGCTCGAAAAATAGAAAACAATAATAAACATATTGAGTTTACTATTAAAGTGACCTAATATAGAATGACCTTTTTGCCCATTAAATTGATCAAACTCGGTGACTTTTGGGTCAACTGATATCATCCAAAGAACCTCGAATTGTAAATTAATATTTTGGTCTGGGACCTAAGTGCTAAAATTGAAATATTTGGGACCTCACTGCGTTTGCTTGAAATATTTGGGACCTCGGATGCAATTTACCCAATTGAAAATGAGTGTTGACCAATGGTCAAGGAGGGGCAAGATAGCAAATAGGACAACGTATCAAGGTTTCTTAGTAATTTAAGTGGGAATAAGATCTGCTCCTTGTCGCCAAGTCATTATCGCCAAGATATTGAAAGCGACTTCTAATATTTTAATCAACACAATCAATTTTTTTAATAAAATATATTTTTTCAAAATTGAAGTAGAAAACTACGGAAGAGTAAATTTCACTAGGAGTCATCAATCTTTCATAAGTGTAGCAATTATGTTCTCAACTTTCTATTTATAACATCTATATCTCCAACCTTTTAACACTGTGATGCAGTGTCCCATCTAACGGAAAATGTATATTTAGTCGTTAAATGACCACACTCATCTGATCAAAATAGTAAAATCGTCCAAAAAAGAACAACATTTAATATAATTTGAACTAGGTCTGCACAAAAAAATTGTCAAACCAAAAACTAAATCGAATCCATATATTTGAAACCGTTAGTTCGAGTTCACGTGGGACCGTCAACGTTTCGATTTTAAATCAAATCGAACTGTTTGAAAATAGTTTGATTTATGTTTCAATGTTAAAAATACCACTTAAACCGAACCAAACTGTGTTTTATTTTTTATAATGAAAAGTAAATTAATTCTATTTACACATTTACAAAGCGAACAAATTACAATGCAATAAATTTGTTAGGTTGACTTATTTAATTTTTGTCAAATTATTGAGCAATTGGCTCATAACTCACAAGTTCATTATTGAACTTAGTTATTTACTAATTTCAATAAATTTTCTCTCAATTCTCATTTTTTTCTACGGCAAATATTAATGTAATGTAACATTAAGGTAAATATTAATATAATGTAACATTTATGTTTAAAAAGTTCTCGTTTAAGCTTGTATTAATAATTTTAGATTAATAAATGTTTAAAAAGTTCTCGTTTAAGCTTGTATTGATAATTTTAGATTAATTTAAAATATCTAAACTGCCAAAAATAGTTTGGATTGGTTTGGAAAATGAAAGTAAATAGTTTGGTTTAGTTTGAAATTTTTCCAAACTGTTGTAAATAGTTTGGTTTGAAAATAGGTCAAAAACTGCTCATATCAAACTTTATCCACCCATAATTTGAACAATTACTTTATCCACCCATTCATTTTTTCCATGAAAATGTCTAATCCAATAATACAAAAATTTTTCCATTTTGGAATAAAAAAAATAATTTTGGACAAAATATTTTCTTACCTTTTGTTAGAATTGATTTTCTACCTTACATGGAAAATATTTTCTTTTCCATGGCAATGAATCAAACACACCCTTAGTTTTTGGAATAAAAAAAATCCTTTTTGGACAATTTCACATTTTTAGTTAGACATTACGTGTGCATCGCATGAATATTTAACGTCTAAAAAGACATTTTCGTTAAATAAAAATGCAACGTGCACATTGTTAAAATGTTGTGCTATAAATGAAAGGTTTCACACATGATTGCCACACTTATAAAAGATTGGGGATTTCTAAAAGAAATTAGTAATTTACCTTGAAAGATTCCAAAATTCCAGTTTTAGCATTACTTTTATTGTAAATACAAGTCCAAGAAAAATAAAGATAGGAATTCTAAAGAATTTGCATAAAGGGAAAAAGAAATATATGGTTTGAGAGAGATAAAGAAAGAGAAATTACTGATAGAGGTAAACCGGGGGACAAGAGCGTGTCTGCAAAATCCTCAAATTCGATTCAGTTTGCTTTAAAAAGTAAGCTAGACAAGATATCTCTCACATACCATATTCATATAACAATAATTAAATATTATCACCACCATAAAAGAAGAAATTAAAAATAAAATAATGGAATAAAAGCAAGAAAGATCAATTCTACGACAGTTCATTGAATCCAGAAACAGGTTGGTTTTCTTAAATATATGTAGTTAATATACCAATGTCTCTCTCTCAATCTCTTTCTGTGTGTGGGGTGGTCAAAAATTAAACTTTTGAGTGTGTTTGAGTTTGTGGGATATTATTTTTTTTTTTTAGAGAGAGAGAGAGGAGTTGAGGCAGTGAACGTGCTCTTGTTTGTCTGGTACTCTTGAGCTTTGCACATAAAATCTGTACATGATTGAATTGTTGGTGCTGTTTGTCATTGTTTATTAGTAACAACAGCATCTGGCGCTACTCTTTGAAGTATTAGCAACAAGAGGATGGTCTTTGAGAAAGAGAGAGGTAAAAAGAAAAGAATTTTTCTTTGGAATTTGGGCTTTGTTTAATCTTTTGAGGTCTGCAACAAGGCCATGCTTGTTCCTCCCATCATGGAGGCGTGAAAAAATATAACTTTTTTTTATAGACAGAATTACTTTGATAGGGATTAAAAAGAGTTTCTTTTTTGGGGGCTGTCCTCCCTCATTGTGTAAAATATTTAGATAATTTGAGTCACTCAAAACAATGTTGTAATCATACAAGTACATTGATTTGAAGAGAACCCTTTTCTTTGTGTTGCACAAAAATATGTCTTGAAAAGTAATCGTGCAAGCTCATGGGTGTATACATATATTTTCTTGGGTTTTTCGTTTTCTTTTAGCCTACGGATGGAAAAGTGGGAGAAACAAGAAAAAACACACGGCAGAGAAAAGGATTGGAAGAGATCGTTTGTACAATGACTGAGAAAAGGCAAAGCCACCACATGGTGGCGGTGAGGGTGAATGAACAATTGGGCACAAAGAGAAAGTATTCAATCATCCATAAAGCTTCAAACCCGAGAATCTTGGCACTTTGGATAATGTTAATGTTTATTTTTAGTGCACTCATTTATGATTACATGGACGATGAGCACAAGGAGAGGAGGAAGGAAGTGCTTGTGAGCATGTGTGACCAAAGGGCTAGAATGTTGCAGGATCAATTCAGTGTTAGTGTCAACCATGTCCACGCGCTCGCCATCCTCGTTTCCACTTTCCATTATCTCAAGAACCCGTC
This sequence comes from Forsythia suspensa, assembly GCA_023638005.1. Lineage (NCBI taxonomy): Eukaryota > Viridiplantae > Streptophyta > Magnoliopsida > Lamiales > Oleaceae > Forsythia > Forsythia suspensa. The sequence goes on from CM042666.1 coordinate 37,980,270, forward strand.
AGCAATTGATCAGGTTTCTTGCTTGTTCTTGAATTTTCATTATTTGTGTTGAGCAGTTTGTGAATTTTAATTGGCCTTTTCTTGTTTATGTTATGGAGTCGTTATATTTTCTGTGGAAAACATGAAATGTGGTTTCTTTGGTACTCTATGTCCTTTTGGTGTTCTGATTTTGATATTTGATTATTTTCTGAGACATTTGTATATGTTTAACCTCATGGTGTAAAATGCAGCATACGTTTGCTGAATACACTGCCAGAACTGCTTTTGAGAGGCCATTGTTGAGTGGGGTAGCATATGCAGAGAGAGTTGTAAATTTAGAAAGGGAAGAATTTGAGAAGCAGCATGGGTGGACAATAAGAACAATGGAGAGAGAGCCTTCACCTACCAAGGATGAGTATGCTCCAGTGATATTCTCTCAAGAAACCGTGTCCTATATTGAATCACTTGATATGATGTCAGGGGAGGTAACTAAATTAATTCATTATTGAAGTGAATTCAATATTTTTTGAATGTAAATTTTCGACCATATATCTCATAATTATTCTGGCTCATGCAGGAGGATGGTGAAAACATATTGAGGGCACGGACAACTGGTAAAGCAGTTCTTACAAGCCCTTTCAGGTTGTTAGGTTCTCATCATCTTGGGGTTGTTTTGACCATCCCTGTTTACAAATCAAATCTTCCTCCAAACCCAACTGTGAAAGATCGCATCGAAGCAACTGCAGGGTAAGCCTTTGGCAATGTCATTTAACATTTGTGAATACAAAACTTGTGTTTTTGGCATTCGCATTCAATATCTGGTCTCCGGATTTCTACAATTATGTTTCTTACAGAAAATAAACATATTTTAGTTAAATTATCAAGTCAACTGAGTCCACCAATTGCTTTTGAAGAGTTCCCAGGGAATGAGATTGAGAAACAGAGAGTTCTATCATTGATGCAACTTTGTTTCTATTAAGTTTTGGAAAATGTTACACATGATTATGTCAAGTTTGCTTCTGTACACTAAATCAGCTTCAGGAGGATTTAGTTAAAACCTACCAAAAAAAAAAAAAAAACTTAGGTAGTGCATTAATACACTTCATTGTCACTTAATAGATGAAGAAACGAATTTTAAAGCTTGTTCTATACACAATTTGGTTGTCCAGTAATTGAGTTTTTCTGGACCCCCCATAACCTAGTTCTTTTGCGGTTCTTTTCTGGTAAAATAATAATCTATACATATGATGTGTCGTGTTACTATATTCCTCCTTGGAAATTGCATGTATTTGTGTCAACTTCCCCATAGAATCTGCAATTGCCATGTTCTTTCATTTTGAACTTTTAATATTTTGCGTTCCCGTACTATCTGAGTACTCTGATTTACTGGAATCTGATGACGATTAACATGCTTGCTGCACATCGCCACTATCATTCCCAGCGGCTAGTAGCTGCATTAAAATATCGACTTTGAAGTACATTTTAAGATCTTGCATAAGGATTCTCATTTTTGCCTTATTTATTCTTAATCTCCCATAATCCACCAACCTTACTGAAAAATTTAGTAAGAGCAATTAGCATTAGTAGCCAAGTATTGATATTAACTAACTTTTAGCTGAAGACCATTTTTGGTTTCCTTGACTGTTCTTACAATCTATCATGTACTCCCTAAGCTGCACATTTTTTGGTATTGAGCCCGCATCATGTTCTTGCTGACCTTTTGATACTCATCAATGCAGAATATTTGAGAACTAGAAATGAAATTCTGAAACTTCAATACATGACCATCTCCTTCACCACTTAGATTACCTACCACTTTTAAAAGCAATAAAATGATTTTGAGGTTTCCACTGCATTATTAGAAAGTTAATTTGTGCTTCTGCTTGTCTTCTGGGACAAATGAAGCTTGTAGTTTCAAACTTTTATTTGAAGATTCACTTTTGTAGGAGTAGCATAATAATCTCACAACGAAAAGAGCACTAGTGTAGTGACGTGCCTGCCAAATAACATTAACCACCACAACGTTTCTGTTTGTCGAAGTAAACATCATAGGATTACCATCGTTTGTCATAGCTTAACACATTATCTGTTTTAGTGGTTTAAGCCACATAAATTTTATGTGCATACCATTTACAACTTGTAGTGCTGGACCTCTTTTGAGACCAGGACCTTGTCCATCTTCTTGTTGAATACCTTTATATTCTACTGCACATATTGTTATTTCTTTCTCATATGCTTGGATCGGCAAGGGTTGTCATTCTTCTCATATGCTTGAATCCACAAGCTTCCTCCAAGGAATAAGAAATTACATTACATATAGGCTCGCCATTCAATTTGATCATTATGCAACAATTCCAAGATTTAGTCCCAGATTAGTTGAGCTAATTTAACAGCCCACCGCATGAATATTATTAAGCACCATGAAAAGGCTCCTTCATCAATTAACCTGAACTAATTTTTGAAGAAAATGATTCAATTGCAACAGAGGAGTAAATTTTGTGGAAAAAAATCAAACGTGTTAATTATTATTTAAAACGAATATATGATATGATCACAAAACAACATTTTGGAGCTACTCTTTAACCTCTATACTAAATTTTAACTTTTTGCAAGACCAGTGTTCATACAATCACCACCTTCTATTTTATAATTCTGCATGTACATTGCACATACATGTGGACTGCATGTCCATAAACTTTGCATCTCTTTTCATTTAATTTTATAACACATATTGCGATTGCGATATTTATAAACTTTGAGTTAGATTGAAATTTTAAGCTTAACTTGAAACAATCAATCGGGAGATATGTTCCATGCAGAGAAATGAAAAAATGATATGGGAGCGAGATGCTTGCAATGAGATGAGTAAGACACTGTAGTTGATTTTCCATAGTTGAAGACTTGGAGGTTAAAATACTCGTAAGAAAGTTATCTGGATTTGGAGGGTTATTCTTTTGTTTATTGTTTCAAAGAATTGGGGAAGTCCAGGTAAAACGAATGATGATAAAAGTTCACTCTTATGACGATGAGGAAACTCAATACTCGTAAGAAAGTTATCTAGATTTGAGGGTTATTCTTTTGTTTATTGTTTCAAAGAATTGGGGAAGTCCAGGGTAAAACGAATGTGGATAAGAGTTCCCTCTTATGATTATGAGGAAACTCATGTGTTTTACTAAGACATTTTCTCTTTCCTAGTTATTACTGGCCACCAAGGGAAATTTGGCTTTCAGTTTTACATTTCAACCTTTGCATGCTTGTGGTTCTTGGTTCCTATTTTATCTTCTTCTACTTTCATCAACTAGCATGTTATTTAAATTTTTTTTTTAGTCGTGTAAAAATGTTACTTTTAGATGTTGGATCACAATACAACGAATAACAAAAAAATATAACAAATAATAAATAAAAAATACACTTTCATGCATTGAATATTGCTTTCTTTTTTCATGGCGAGTAATGCCTTACAAAAACATCAACAGAAGCTAGGGAAATTCGAACAACATTTAATTCATCAATAATCACTAAACAAATATGAGAAAAGAAAAAAATGGTCTATGCATAAAGTTCAAAGCCAACAAAATAAGTAATTCTTTTATCTTTAGATTGTAGAAGTGGTAATGCATTGGGATTTTGCATATAGATCCAGAAACCAAATCATGTTGCCTACATCTTAAATGTCCACTTTGATACATAAATGTAAACATACATGCATATATATGTATACAAGAATGATATCTTAAGTACACAAGCTAAGATATGACATAGATTGTTGTAAGATAACGGTGAATTCCACATAATAAATAAATGAAATATACATTGGATAGATCTCTTCTTTCACATATTTGGATTGATTTGTTGTGAAATAATTGTGTGTCTATTTATTGATTAGATTTCTTGGTAATTAATATGCCATGTCACCGGTGCTTAGGATATCATTTTTGTATATGTATATATAAATATACAAATTCTGTCATTACATTAATGTACACAGAATATTGAATTGAACGTGAAGCATATGATTTGAGATTATCAACAAGAAAAAAAATAAAATAAAATTAGAAGAGCACTTACATAGATTTTGATTAAGAAAAAGGTAGAGAGAAAGAGACAATGGTGCATTTTATAGTTGCTTATTCAAATCTGAATTTGTATTGAATATGAAAGGACTCATTATCATGAATGGATATGTTGAATAAGAAGTCGATATTTAGAACTAAATGAATCGAAGAATTTAGTGAAATAGTTCAATGAATGTATTAAGGGTACTATTGGAATATTCTCATGAGACCCTTGATATATTATAGATATAGATTACAGATGAGATCATCAAAAAGAAGATTAAAACATTGATGTCACTTAATATTTTCTTTCACAAGAGCCTCTTTAGATGATCATATTTTTCTTTTTTGGTTTCCATTTTTGGGGTACTTTTGGTGATAAAGCATGCTTACACCGTCTAGAGATCAACTCTTCCATCCAATTGAACAATATCAATTGGCTAGTGCCAATAATCTTTGGTTGAATGCATAGTGCATGTTATTCTTAATGCTATTTCTTCTTTTTGTATTCAAACTTTCTATTTGGATTGCTGTGTTAATATTTCTTCTTTGTCATGCTGATATCCTTACGTGTATGGGTAACTGTTCTAATGTTTACAGTATTAAGATAAGGATGTACTTAAAGGATGATAAAATACAAAAATTGGAAGTAGAACACTAGGCTTCCTTTGTTGTTTATGTTAATTTCTATGCTTTTGTTGAAAGTTTCATGTGCTAAATTATGCTCATTGCAAACAGTTACCTTGGTGGAGCCTTTGATGTCGAATCCCTTGTTGAAAATCTACTAGGGCAACTTGCAGGTAACCAGGCAATAGTGGTTACTGTGTATGACATTACCAACTCTTCTGATCCCTTAATCATGTATGGACACCAATCTGAAGAGGGCGACATGTCCCTTAAGCATGTGAGCAGGCTTGATTTTGGAGACCCCTTCCGTAAACATGAGATGATGTGTAGGTAGGTGGACAAAGCTGTTGGGAATCTATTTTAAGCAACATAATTTTCTGTTAGGCATGCATACTGAGACCAATTTGTATCCCCACTTAGGTATCTTCAAAAGGCTCTCCCGTCGTGGACAGCACTGACGACAGCATTTTTCGTCTTTGTGATTGGCTTTTTAGTTGGATATATGATATTTGGCGCAGCGATTCACATTGTTAAAGTTGAAGATGACTTCCATAAAATGCAGGAATTGAAGGTCCGAGCTGAAGCTGCTGATGTAGCCAAATCCCAGGTATTTCATGCAAACTTGTTCGCCATCCAGTACATGACTACTGCTCAACTGCTGTTACTCTATGACCTGAATTTCATCTCTTTTCCAATGCCAGTTTCTAGCGACTGTTTCGCATGAAATAAGAACTCCAATGAATGGCATCCTTGGTACGTCGAAGTTTTTTTTGAATGATCTCATCTATCAAATTGGGTGGGAATTTGAATATTGATTATGTTCATGTCAAGTGATTGCAGGAATGCTAGCTCTGCTACTAGATACAGAACTGAGTTCCCCCCAAAGGGATTATGCTCAGACTGCTCAAGCTTGTGGAAAGTCACTGATAACATTGATAAATGAAGTGCTTGATAGGGCAAAGATTGAAGAGGGCAAGCTAGAACTTGAGGCAGTCCCTTTTCACGTTCGGTCGATACTAGATGATGTTCTATCCTTGTTTTCTGAGAAGTCTAGGAACAGGGGTATTGAGGTAAGGCCTGAAAAAGCTCTAACAATCCAAATTATCATTTTCTTACCATTGTTTCAAGTTGAAGTGCTCAAAAAACTTCATCATGCATGCTGCTTTCTCATTCTAACCTTTTTTTCCTTGTGTTTCCATGTCTTCCTGTTCACTCTCTGTGGTTTTGTAATAAATGACATCAATGTTACTGAAAAATTGATTGGAACTTCCTTGGACAACACTATGCGATTAATTCGATAGTTGGCAGTATTTGTTTCTGATAAAGTCCCAGAAATTGTTATTGGGGATCCAGGAAGATTCAGACAAGTGATTACAAATCTCGTGGGCAACTCTGTGAAAGTAAGTGAATGTTCAATGCTTGCTATACTTCAGGTGTCAAAAGAACCTATTCTCTCAAGTTTTTCTGCATTTTTAACTCAGAGAGCCTTTCCCCTCCCATATTGCAATACATATCATCCCTCAATTGCATTCAACAAGGCTTCAGCTCCCATACTTCCGCCTGGGATAGTGAAATCATGATGGCTATCAAACCCCTGACGACACGGGCTTGATTCAATTTTTAATTTAGAAATAAATTGTGTGATTTAAATTGGATTTCCCTGTCTGAACCCAAAATTATTTGATAGTAGTTTTATGAACATCAACATACTCATGATCTATTTCTTGACAGTTTACTGAGCGAGGACATATATTTGTTCAAGTCCATTTAGCTGAACAAGCAAAAGCTGTGATGGATGTCAGAACTGACACCTGCCTGAGTGGAGTATCTGAATATGTAGTACAATCTAGTGGTAGTCAGTTTCAAACTTTGAGTGGTTATCAGGCTGCTGATGACCGAAACAGCTGGGATACCTTTAGGCATTTGATTGCTGATGACGACTTCCGGTATGATGCTGCCATTAAAGCAATGAATGATAATACTCATCCGAATGTCACGATCATGGTATGTGTTGAAGATACAGGAATTGGGATTCCTGAACATGCACAAAAACGGGTTTTCACGCCATTTATGCAAGCAGACAGTTCAACGTCTAGAAATTATGGGGGAACAGGTATAGGGTTGAGCATTAGTAAGTGTCTTGTTGAGCTAATGGGTGGTCATATAAACTTCATTAGCCGTCTTCATGTTGGAAGCACGTTTTCATTCATTGTTGACTTCCAAAGATGTGAGAAAAATGCAGTTGGGGATCTGAAAAAATCTGTGTCTGATGATCTTCCGATGGTATTTAAAGGGTTGAAAGCAATTCTAGTTGATGGAAAACCAATTAGAGCTGCTGTCACAAGATATCACCTCAAGAGGCTTGGTATTCGAGTTGAAGAAGTCAGTAGCATGAGGACAGCAATTTCTGTATCTGAAAAATATGGTTCCCTGATATCTAAGTAAGCATTTTTATTTTCCTTTCTTGCTGTTGCACTTTTTGAACTTCAGATACTTATTGTTGTAAAGCTTCACGCAAGGACCCATGGGTGATCTCTACCAAACTATTCCTATTCGCCATGGAGCGTGACTAGATTTCTTCACAGATTATACCATTTTGACTTTATTCTTCCATAAGACTAGTTCAAAATTTTCATCCATAATTAACATCCACAACAAATAAATATCTGCTATTTGTATGAGAAGTTGTATTGAATTCTAACTATATATGCAGAAATGAAAGGCTGCCAGATGTGATTCTGGTCGAGAAAGACTCATGGATTTCTTGCAAGGATGAAGGCTTTAATTTACAGTTATCAGACTGGAGACAAAATGGCCACTCATATAAGTTGCCTAAGATGATCCTTCTTGCAACCAATATTACCAGTTCTGAGCTTGACAAAGCTAAGGCAGACGACTTTGCAGATACTGTGATCATGAAACCTTTAAGAGCGAGTATGGTGGCTGCATGCCTTAAACAGGCATTGGGAATGGGTCGTAAAGTGTGCAAATCAACTTTTCTCCATAGCCTGCTCTGTGGCAAGAAGATATTGGTGGTTGATGATAATAAGGTGAACCTCAGAGTTGCTGCTGGTGCACTCAAAAAGTTTGGGGCTTCTGTACAATGTGCTAAAAGTGGTGAAGAGGCTCTTAAGTGGCTTGAGCTACCACACAGTTTCAATGCCTGCTTCATGGATATTCAGATGCCCGAAATGGATGGGTATGTTCTTAAAACTTTTCTGGAATTGATACCTGGTATTAATGTGGATGTTTCTTTTTGAGATCATAAGTTGATTTATATTTCATCCTGGAAGGATAGAGCTTAAGATTCTAATATTCTTCTCTGTAATTTTGTATTTCCTCTACTTGTAGATTTGATAAAAGAAATGAGTGCAATAGGGAGGGGGAAGTAGCACCTTACCTCCAAAATTACATGTAGAGGAGATGATAGAAAAGTAAAAACATGAAGTTGGGTGTACTGCTAACATTACAAGAATTCAAAAAAAATTGATCCACTACGTAGTTTGGAATCTGAATCCTATATAGTTATAATAAGCCTAGCACCTCTCCTACATCCCCAACTTCCAATTCCTTCATACTGTCACTATGCATTGCTTCATTAGCAAACCAATCTGCCACCCCATTCCCTTCACAGTTAATGTGTGTGAGCTTGCTTGAAACTTTAGACGAGCACTTTAATCATACCAACCAATTGCAATTGCCATGGCCCTGACATTTTGTGTCTTGATGATTTTCTAGTTGTAATTTCATATTTCCAATACTCTCAATTGCATGATTTTTAATTTACTATTAACCATATGCTTCTTGGACTCCAAAAAAGAAATTGATGCATCATTGGACATGGAATATGGTAGATCTTTTCGTATTTTAGAGAGTCTTAACCTAGAAAGGACAATTTGCTTATCTGCTACTGTGACGCCAGGATCCTAAAACTCGAGAGTCATAAACGTTAGAAAAATAAATCAATACCTAATAAAATTTAGAATTTTAAAACTAAAAGATGACCAATGAACATTTTATATAGAACAAACTTTAATCGTAAAACATATGTTCAAAATTCTTATTTAATTAAAGACTCCTAATCTAAATATTCCACTACGGGTGTTGTTCATGCTTCGAATCTTCACAAGTCCTAGTTACCTGGAAGAGAAAAAAAATGAAAGGGGTGAGAAAATCTCAGTAAGTACATACATGTTCATACATTTACAATGTTATGGAATCTTGAACTTGAAACATGAAACTTGTACTTGAACTTTCATTAGAACTTTCATTTGGAACATTCATTTGAAACTTTCATGGCGGAGACATAAAAACTATACCGAACTTAGATGGTAATAGTTATTCATGTGTAGCGCTACTAAACTCCGGTCCGATCTTATAACATACATGTGGACTCATCATATATATTCCATAAGCATGTAACATAAAAATATGTATATACTTACTTTGTTTGAATCAATGAAGGACAGTAATTGCTAAACTCTTTGTTTCACTTCACTATTTCTTGAATCGTGCTTATTTATAAACTGAGAGAGAAATGTATATTGTGGTGTTAAATAAATGATGGACTTTAGGTTCTATTTATAGGGTTACCAAGAGTCCTAGTTGAAACCAACTGAAATTCTTTAAAAGATAAACCTTATCTTGAACTCTTATCTTTAAAAAAAAAAAACCATATTCTAAGAAATAGGATTTGTTGAGGATAACTCAACCACATTTATCTTAAAGGTCTATCCAAAAATTTAAATGATATACACTACCATAGTTATCCCACTTTAAATTAATTAGATAAAAGATATACAAAATTATATCTAATTATCCAATTAAAATACAATCTGCAACATGTGGGCAAAAGGTAAATTACGCTTTGGTCCCAAACTATTGGTTTATTTCCAAATTGGTCCTTAATTTTTCAGATAAAACATAATATTTATATATTCAAATTTAACGGCTATCTACGTTGATTCCAGATATTATAGTTAATGTCCTGCAATCTGCAGTAATTTATGTACTGGATAAATTTTGATGCAGAAAAAAATGGGAAATTGTGTGAACTTCAATAAATTGTCCTTGTGAAATCAAATAACAGTTTTTCTTATCAAGGGGCAATAACTTATTGCTGAGTCAATGTACCTAGTCTTTATTCCAACATAGGCAGCATCCTTGTAGTGTGTGATAAATGTGATCTTCTATCAAAGAGATTGTTTAACTATTCGGCTGCTAATTGGTGTCTTGTAGTTTTTAAGGTCCACCAGAATCCCGGGATTTTATGATTATGTGGACTTTAAATTTTCTTTGGAGAAAAGACTAATTTTTTGCTTCTTCTGATAATTGCAGTTTTGAGGCAACTCGGCGGATTCGGCAGATGGAGATGAATGCAAATGAACAGATGAACGGAGGATGCACCATTGAGGGAACTGCTAGAAATGGTGTGTGGCATATGCCAATATTGGCAATGACAGCTGATGTTATCCATGCAACCTTAGACAAATGTCTTAAATGTGGGATGGATGGATATGTGTCAAAACCATTCGAGGAATTGAATCTCTATCAAGCTGTTGCTAAGTTTTTTGAATCCAAGCCTGTCTCGGACTCGTTGCAAGATTCTCAATTCAGACAAACTGAACACTTCTAAATCAAAAATGGCATTGTTGGATTAAACAAGACCAGCAATTTTCCATATTCTGCTGGTGTCTTCTGGTGAGGATAGCCATGGATATGGGTTTGTTCATCAATGCAATTTCAATTTTGAACACAAGATATCTAACCAACTTCACTTGGTTACCATCACCCCTCTTCTTGTATGTAAATTAAAAAAGAAAGAGGCCAAATATGTAGAATCTGATATTGTTGTATGGATTGGATTTTCATGATACTTTCTATTGAAATGCTATCTAATTCCTTGATTTGTATATTTATTTCATAGAATACTAAAATTTTCTTCATTCCTTTTTATTTTTGTTATTTCTTTTCCATGGAAGTCTTTCTTGAAACTGAATTATAAGATTGGGGGCTTAATGTCAATAAATTCTGCACTATTTTTCTGGGATTTCCATTTTTTTTTTTTTTTTTTCATTTTTCTTACAAGCTGATTGGGATCTATATTCACATTTTAGTACGAAACTGTTGCAGGCTTTATTTTTTGGCCTAATCTTGTATTGTGGTATATTGGTAATAACTTGCAAGCCCCAAAAGAACCCCATCAAACGTGTAAGTGGAAACTCATGATTGCACACCAAATTGCTTTAGAATCACTTGGACACATACACTTTAATCTATTAATAAACAACTTCTAAGTTACTTCAAAACATTTGAAAACTAAATTGATGTCCGAGGAAGCCAAATCGACCACTTAGGTTCACGAACATTTTAAGTCATTTACGACGTTTGCAAAGTCATTTGGTCACCTTTTATGCAACGTGCAATACTCATGCTCGGTTCAATGAGAAAATTTTCTAGTCTAGTAGACACACCTCAACACTTCTGTGCATGTATATTGTCAAACTTGAACCCATGATTTCATACCAAATCAAATATAAAATCACCACCCTTTAAACAATCAATACCAAGAAAGTTAAATTGCTCCCTAGTCGAGTGCAAATTGTGAAGCCTTTTCATTTATGAACCTTTCGAGTCATTTGGTAACATTTTCTACAACATTCAATATCCCATACATGATACACCGACTCTACAATTTCACCATATACCCAAAATTTCAACTCAAAACATTTCTAGTTTGGTGAACGTAAACTTGCACATATATTGACTTAGTCGAGCATTCTGAAAAACCGTTATTTTATTTCAATTTATTAGTTCTCAAGTCTAACAAAATGTTTCCAAAGTCAAAAGGTGATGACTGAATTACACAAAATATTATGCAAATATCACTCATTTCTCTACACACAAAATTTGATGTCTTACTAAATAATCAGAGAGGTTGAAAGACATAGACCATCAATAATATTTCTCTTAAAGTGGGGCCACGTTCCAAATATTGTTTCAAACATCCATTAGCATGCCATTGTCTGGTCCCACCAAACAACCCATGGAAAACTCTCTTACAAGATTTAGACTTTTGTCGACAAAAATTATAAAAATAAAAATAAAAATTGATATGACCCCACAATAGCAAGAATGAAGAAAAAAAGTTCCAAAAAGAGAAATGGTAACAATATCAAATCAAGACAATGAAAAAGGTAAAGCTGAATTTGAATTCTATTTCATATATTGCCTTGTATACATACACAATGCAATTATTTAGTCCCCCACTTCATATATAATTAAATTTAAAGTAAGCAATTTTTTTGAATCCCAAGATATGAATCCACTTTTTTCCAATCTTGCTGGCCGTTGACTGACTGATTACTTCTTCTAAAACAATCTGATTTTGTCACTTTATTCTTTTTCACTTTCCTATTTAAATTCACATATTTCTCTATAAACCCATAAAACTAAATAAAAAAAAAAAAAAAAATGAGTGATCTTCACTCCATTGCTTATAGCAGTAGCTTCCATAGCTCTTCCCTAGGTTGGGAATTACAAAATCTTGGAGTTTTCAATGCAGATACATATCAATGTAATCACTTTTCTCTTTTCTTCTTCATTTCTCTCGTTTTCTGCACTTATTTAATTTAATTTAATTTAATTTTTTGTTAGTGACGACAATGGAGAACACCCCACCATTTTTTTCACCTCTTGAAGCTGATTATTCAACGGGTTATCTGCAAGATGCTTTGTTTGAATTCAGCTCCAAGAGAAGAAGATTGCTGTTGTTTGCTGATGATCAAACCAAAGATTCCAACAATTCAATTGAGGTAATGATTTAGATTATGATGCAGTACCTGTACTGTACAGTAGTGCAGATTCTGAAGAATGTTAATATATTGTATACAGAACTGCTGGAATTCAAATTTTTTCCAGAATTCTTATGAAAGTTATGAAGCATTGAGCCAAATAAGCAAGTGTGATAGCTTCAATCCAGGTGATTAATTAAACTTCTTCTTCTTTTTCTTTCTGTAAATTACAATAATATTTATGTTTATGCATGGGTTTATTGTAATTTGTATGTATATATTTGCAGGTATGAGTGAGGATGCATCACTTTTCACTGACATCAAAACATCAGAAGAGGCAATCTCAGCCTTCCAAACATATGATTCTTCATCATCATCACTCAACACTCAACCCACGTCAGATAAACAAACCCTATATTCCATACAACCCATATTTTCTTCAGGTAATCAAGTTTCGTCTTTATATGTTTCATCTTTAATCGATGTGGGATCTTATCCTTAACACACTTACTAATTTCAGGGTCTGGTGATGAAAAGAGATCGAAGAAGAGAGTGATTGAAGACAAGGTTGTGTACCCATTTGATTTCGTGAAACCCGGAGGATTTGAAGGGGATGTGACATTAGATGACATAAACGAGAGGATTCTAATGCCTCCGAGTAGACCGGTACGGCACCCGGTTGGGGATTTTGCTTGCAGGCCATTAGTATCGTCTGCTGATGGACCGGGTTTGTCTGGGAAGGCTGTGGTGGCACTCACCAGAATTCACACTCAAGGGAGAGGTACCATCACAATCATCCGAACCAGAGGTTGAAGATTATAATTTTTATATGTTTTTTCACTTAAATTAATTTGGAATTAATGTATATAGAGTGTGAAGAAGGAGATATATATTATATATAAATATTAGAATTTTGCCCCCAACATATATCGTTTGAAGACGCGTTTATACTTACATATTCGATTCGACATACTTGACATACTCGACATAACTATATAATAACGGCACATTTGTTAAGGTAAATTATAGAATAGTGGAAAGTAGTATGAGTCCATCTGCAATGAACGTGTTAATTTTAGCTAACTAAATATTGTCACATAGACAATAAAGTAAATGTTAATGGACACATCTATATATTAAGTTTAACTAGTTAGTATTTGGCTATCACATTGGACTATTCAAATTTAGCTACTCAAACTTCTATTTGACATTTCCAACGTATATATCTATATCTATATATTTTTTTCTTGATATATATGAGATTGGAACAAGATAAAAAATAAAAATGAATTAAATGGCAATTAGCTAAAATTAGCAAAATAGTTAACTTATGAAAATAATAAATGTTCTCAGCTAAAAGCATCTCCAATGCAACAATGTAAATTGTTGTATATGTGACAAATAAAATAAAGAATGATAGAATAGCATCTCCAATGGAGATGTGAATTGAAAAAATTGTAGTCCACATGTATGAGATATATTGGTAGATAAATTAAAAAAATTAATTAAAGAATTATTAACACACATTTCAATAGAGAAAAATTATAAAAAAATTAAATAAAAAAACTTAATACACATTTCAATAGACATTAAGAGCTTGTTTGATATAGATTATAAACCAAATTTTCAACCAAAATGGTTTATTTGACCGAGAATGGTCAACAATGTTATACTATGAAGGCCAATTTTTAAGAATAAACCGCTTTATAAACCAAACCAAACGCTCGAATAAGTGAATGGTGTCTAGCACACCATCCAAATAAGAGCATCTCCAATGCAACCGTGGATTGCACTAAAAAATGTATGTCACCTTAAATTGCTTACATGACAAGGAAAAAAGTGGATGGTGTTTAGCTTTAATGTCTATCGAAATGTGTGTTAATAATTTTTTATTTAATTTTTTAAAATTTATCTACCAATATCTCTTGTACATATGTCGACTACAATTTTTCCAATTCACATCTCCATTGGAGATGCTATTCTTTTCGTCTCTATATTATTTGCCACATATACAACAATCCACATTGTTACATTGGAGATGCTAGCATATATCAACACATCCATTGTAAAGATAAATTTGATAATAGAATTAACACATTCATTGTAGATGTTCTAAAACAAACATGTAATTTAAGAATCACTGCAAAAAAATTCATTTTTAACAATACACAAATTTGTCGTAAAAAGTTATTTTTAATTTATTTCACAAAAATAGTCATTACAATATCAAGTTTTCGTATTTATATATATATATATATATATATATATATATATATATATATATATATTGGTAGTGAATTAATATCGAATATTTTAACATATTATCTAATTTTTGACAAACATGGCAACATGAATTAATTAGATCTATCTAATTGACCATGTTGATATAATACATTAAATCAAAGTCAAGTGGCAGAGGAGAAAAGAGAGGGGGAAAAAAATAAAAAATAAAAGAGGCACGTGACTAAAGTCAGGTGACCTGATTTTGATTTATACAACAATAAACATGAAAAAGGTCAAACATTCCTCTTCTTTATTTCTTTCTTACTGCCCACACCTTAGATTGGATACTTCCAGTAAAGCTCATCGAACACAGCGCTTGAGATTTATCTTTGTTTTATTGAGCAATTTTGATCAAATACGAGAATAATCGTAAATACTAATCTATAAACTAAGTTTGCTCGATCACTAGAAAATTACATTTAATCAGTTTATTGATGGTCAAAAGTTACGTCATGTTTAAACTATATAAATGGGGACATCTATTTTATAAAATGACAGATTTTTTAGTTACATTTAATCAATTCGAACGTTCTCATTCGATCAGTGAATTTAATTAAGACAGAGACTCTCACGAGTACATCACAACACGCATAAAATTTTAAGTTGGGATAAAATCATACGGAATATAATTTTTCTTTTTATTTGTTAGTTAGACCTAATTCCGTCCCAAGTTTGTTACTTATATGTTATTAATAAAATGGTAATTAGCACAAAACGTCTCCACCTTTTGAAGTCATTGTGCAAATCGTCTATACCTTCAAAATTTTGGCATTTTCACCATCACCTATACATTTTCTTGCGTAAAACGTCCTTTCCGTCCATTACCATCCAAAAAGCTCCATTAAATATGATTTTCAACACAATTCGTACCAATTTCGAAGGATAATTTCGTCCAAAAACTTTCTTTCCAAATTCTTCTACATGCAATTTTTCCTAATGGTAATTAGAAACTAATCCAACTCAGAATACATGCGAAGAGGAAGGAAAAGAAGGACCAAATTCTCCCCAAATTCTTCCCAACTAAACTCCTCTGTGCGTAAATTCTTTCCAACTAAACTCTCTGGTGCAGAAGATGAGATGTACTCATTAGTCTATGGAGGAAATGTACCTGCACCAGGTTCTAATGGCTTTAAGTCAAGGTATATTAGAGAGAAGATGGATCTACAAGAAAATAACTAATTGATGTATTTTTTGTTTCAATTCTAATTATGCATAAATTAATGCAGGTTTTGCTCACCCGGCTCATTAGACGCAAAACTAGTAAATGGAACCATTGTCCTATGTGATACACTGGGTGATGGAGAACTACAATTAGTCACGGTTGCAGACGGAACTATAATGCAAGATGATGGATTCAAAGATTTCGCCTTATCCTTTCCCTTATCAGCATCGTACTTGGCATCCGTTGATGGTACCAAAATTTTCAAATATATCAACACAACAACAAGGTAAATAAAATTCTTCTCAATCGCCATTAGAGTTTTATGCACCTAAGAGTTTAGTTGGGAGGAATTTTCTCCCTCTTTGCCTGTATTTTGGGTTAGATTAGTTTCTAATTGCCATTGGGAAGAATTGTAGGTGAAAGAATTTGGAAAGAAAGTTTTTGAACAAAATTACCCTTCGAAATTAGTACGAATCGTGTTGAAAATCATAGTTAACGGAGTTTTTGGATGGTAATGGATAGAAATGACGTTTTGCGCAAGAAAAGGTGTAAGTGAGGGTGAAAATGCCAAAATTTTGAAGGTAGAGACGATTTGCATAATAACTTCAAAAGGTGAGAACGTTTTGTGGTAATTACGTTTAATAAAATATGCCATCACGTGTGATTTTATCGCATGAATGGGAATGCAATTGCAAAATGTATATAGAATTAGCAATGTTTTAAAAAGTATAAAGCGTGGCTAGGCGTAGAGGCGAGTTTCAAGCTTTTCGAGTCTAAGCGAGGCCTAAGCGAGAGCGAGATGAGAACAAGGCGAGTCACGCCTAGACAGAGCTTATGCGAAATTTAGACAGACTTTTTAGAACAATGAAAATTATTAACTTATTACACAATGTGATAAGTACAATTTTATACTGATCGAACTCACAAAAAGGAAAAATTATTAGTACTCTTAGATGTTTTTAGTATAATGGTGCAATGTTTTATTATAATTATATGAAATAATCAAATTAATATGTCGATCTAACGAAAAGAGAGCAAACAGAAGAAAATGGGGCGTAATTGTAAAGACAAAGAGACTTGAAGAGCTTGACATACAAATATCAAAGAAAGAAAACCAGGAGCTGCCTCAAGGTAACCATGCGATCGCATGGTTAACTATGAATGCGACCACAAGGCATCAAGAAAATCAGTAAAACTTTAATTGACTAAATTATGCGATCGCATGGCTTTTTGGGTACAACTCAAGTGGTTTCCTCATGGGATTAAAACTCTATTAAGTCCAAGATAAAAGATTGATCTAAAACACGTTTAAAAGAGTTCAGAGAGGAGAATAAAAGATAGAGAATAGATAAATCGCGGGAGACGAATTTTGAAAAGAAATATACAAGAGAAGAATCGAATATCAAGGAACGGATTGGAGATTCTTGAGCCGGAATCACGGGTTGTAATCTTATTTTCTTCTTTTTCTTTCGAAACATGATTTATACAATTCTTGTATTATTTTACAAAATCATGTCCGACTAAATTACTTATTGCTATGATGAACGATGAAATCTCATATTTTTAATTAATTAGAAGTTTTCCATTTTAGTAATTAATTGTTTATGGATTGATTATTTCTTATTCTTTCTTTCTAATGTTTTAATGATTGATCACCATTAGAATGTTTTGTGATCTTTATTGAAGTCGAGAGATTCAATATAGTTTCGAATAACATATGGTCCAATAATAGATAGAAATTACTATTATACCTTATAAAATCCGATTAGGTGTTCTTGTGATTTAAATGTATATTTTTATGTTCGAAACTTAATTAGAGATAATTAGGTTCGCATATTGATATAGAATTGATTGATCATCGAGAGAGACTTTTAATTATTATAGGATCATCGATTTTTAATCCAATGTAATTAATTATAAGCTAAAGCGATTAAACAAATAATTGATAAAAAAATATGTACGTGGATTCGCAAATCCTAGTATTAGTAAAATTCGAATTCGTTCTCACAAATTTATTTTGATTACTTGATAATTTAGATTTAATTAAACATAAGTATAATAGTTTTAGAATTAAAATCTTAAAATAAATCTATATTTTTTACATTGTTAAAATTCGAACTATAAATTTATAAGTTAATTGGTAGCTAGTTCTCGTATATTCAACACTTTTCACATTACTTTATTACTTGTTAACGATCCATCCATTTGTGGAATTAAAATCTACAATACTATGCGTGGTTAATTTCTAGATGTGTCTCTTGTAGGTGTTAGTAAAACTTTTATTTAAAGTTGACATTCCATGATTGATTCTAAGTCTAATTGAGCAAAAAAATGATGATATGATATGTAAAACATGTTAGTGCATTATTTTATCGTTCATCTGACAAAACGTATTGTCTATAGTGAGACAAGTTAAACTTTCGAAATGCCACACATAATCATTTCAGTAATTCGACACGCACAATCAGCTGGGTGCATAATTGAAATAGAATTAAAAGTTTGATGACTAACTCGGTATAAACATTTCTCGACTCGTCAGTCCTTGTCGCATTAACGTGCGTGGGCTGCAGTTCCCAAATTGTATATTTGTACCAACTGTAATAATATGAATGCTCCAATTTCACAAAAAAAGGCACCTGCTTTGACGTCCGCACACATATACAGACAATCGCATTATTAGTAAAATATTCGAAAAATTAAATCCGCCCGGACCCAATCATTTTTGTAAAATACAATGCCCATGATTTTCAAGATATAATATTATTTTCTCTCATAAAGAATGATTTATTAAATAAAGTAAAAAACGAGGGTGTGATGATAACATTATGTATCTAGTATTCTGGCCACTACGCATAATACAAAGTGTGATAAATAATACAATTATTTCAGTATTCTAGCCACTTCACCTCCTCATGACTTTTATAGACCTGACTTTCGAAATAACGTATCATCATTAAACTACCAGTATTAAAATTCCTGAAAAGGTGAGTTGCAAGCCTAACTTTTGAAAACCACAAGTATCACCAAACTTCTGTATCGAATCTTACAATTAGTAATGAAGCCTTTATTTCTGATGCAGAAAATCTTCAAATTAACAACTACAAAGCATATTTGAAAAGATACTATTCACTGTGATACACTACAATTAATTAGTTTAAAAAATAACATATTTACATAACATCAATTAATTAATATAGACTTTATTAATAAATAGACGAATAATCATCACAACAAATAACGACAAATAACATTATTGTATTAGAAACAACCAATATATATTATCCTATTTGTCATTTTATTCATAGGTCAACATAAGTTGTTGGTGCATAGTACTCAGTACTATTACTTACCTCAAAATATATCTTATGTAGGGTAGCTGCTAATTAGGGATTATGAGGTGATTAGACCTCTTGATTTATCAGGATGATCATTGTGTTTACAAGAAAGGTTGAATTAATTTTAACTGTAAATTATATAAACAATCTTAAATTAATTCTAAATAATCACTACAAAAAAAAAGGAATAAAAAAAAAAGCCCGTGTTTACCCTTTTAAATGCATATTTCGTGATACTTATTTTTTTTTAAGTGCTTATAAATTATGAGTTATATAGAATTTGTATAATAAATATATAGTAAATTGTGAGTCTTACAAAATACGTAAATAAAATATATTTTTGTATACTTTAAATATTTTGTTCTCGTAAAATTTAAATTTTCTCATCTTGTGAGAAAAAAAAAAAAAAGAAAAAAAAAGGGGAAAGATAGTGTTTCACAGTTGTGTGATTTAGTCATAGCATGTGCACCCAATGCAATTGGTTGAACATGAGTGGAGTGATTAGGTGTGCGTTCAATAGGTAGATTAAAGTTTTGCCTCTTTAATTAATACAATGATTAGTTTGTGCAGGGGAAGAAGCTTTTGACCTTCTTCAGGTATTCACATTTTTTTATTTATTTATATTATTACCAAACGAATCAAGTTTTGATATTTCATACTACGAGAATCATATGTTGCCCGATTGACACAGGGATAGGCCCCCTGCATGTGTGAGGCCCATTTCCTATGTCAATCGAGCAATTGTCCAATTTGAACAACATATAATTATTTTCATACTTTGTTTTCTTTTTTCAAGATATGACAAGAAGATTAGATATCCAAACTACCACTGACTTTTTTGCATATGAGAGATTGCTTTGAATCTTCATTACTTTATTTTGCAAAGGGATTTTGGTACAAACGGTCCTTAACTTTTGTCTTTAATGTAAAATTAGTTCATAACGTTTATTTTTTGACATACAAATTCTTAATCTATGTGTTTTAATACAGAATTGATCCTTATGGGATTAAAAAGACAAATATGATATTAGTTTTAATTAGAAAAAAATTGTATGTGGATTCCTAATCATTAAAAAATATACAAATAGATCCAATACATAAAAAATTAAAGAAAACTAATGATTTTTTTTTTTAGAATTAACACTTTAGTAATAAACATGTCAAATAAAATTATTATTTTTAGTATTAAGTAATTATATTATTTAAAATTTAAACTTTTATTTTATTGTTGTATAAAAAAAAATCTGTCACAAATTTGATGTTCAAATACTTTTATTCAATTGAATTATATGTTTATTAACTACAAATATTAGAGATCTAACTATATTCTTCATATTTTAATTTATCGTTTTATTTTCGTTTAAAAATAAACACATAATGTGTAAATTAATTTTTATTAGTATTTTTAAGTTAAATAAAAATGTAATAAGATTAGTTCAAGTTGTGTAATAATTTTTATTTAATAAAAATGTAATAAAAATTTTATTTTTATTTGACATGTCGTGTCTAATTTTTACTTGACATGTCGTGTGATTGTGGATATATAATTTTCTCAATAGAGTGTGTACATACTATTGAGTATTTTTTTTTGAATGTTCACGTTCCAAATTATTTTATTTACCAGATTTAATAGTTTGGCAGCGGCATTATGGGAGGTAGTAGTGACTCATAAAAATTAGTATTTTTATTTACCAGATTTTATTTTATTAGTATTTAACATAAAAATACTAATAAAAATTAATTTACAAATTATATATTTTATTTTTGAACAAAAATAAAACGATAAACTAAAATATAAAGAATATAGTTGGATATCTAATATTTGTAGTTAATAAACATATAACTCAATTAAATAAAAGTATTTGAATATAAAGTTTGTAACAAAATTATTTTTTTATACAACAATAAAATAAAATTTTAAATTTTAAATAATATAATTACTTAATATTAAAAATAATAATTTTATTTGACATGCTTATTACTAAAGTGTTAATTAAAAAAAAACTCAATAGTTTTCTTTAATTTTTTATAAAAAATGAAAGTATTGGACTTATTTGCACATTCTGTAATGATTAAGAATCTACATACAATTTTTCTAATTAAAATTAAGTGTATATTTGTCTTTTTCATCTCATAAGGATCAATTTCGCATCAAAACATATAGATTAGAATCGTATGTCAAAAAATAAATATTAGGGACCAATTCTACAAAAGGCAAAGGTTTTGAACCATTTGCGCCAAAATTCCTTTTGCAAAAGACTAAAGTAAGAAAAATCAATATCTACAATTAATTATTTAATTAATGAATTTATAAATATAAGATATTTGTGATACCTTTAAAGTATGTGTCCCATGCATCAAACTTATTGATTTAATGGATTTTACTCTGGACATTTATTTTCGGAACCATCTGAATTGGACCCGAATAAGACTGGTGGTTTGGTTCTAATTGTAATTAGTCTAGTTTGACTCTTAGAATCGAAAATCATTCGTTCTCGATTGTAGATTCGATTTCAAAATTATTTTTTAGGATAAATTCAATATTTAGTCCCCAACATTTGGTGAAAGTAGCGATCCCATCCTCAACTAATTTCTTGTCTGGTTTTTGTTTCAACCTTCGAAAAATTGGCTTAGTCAATCTCTCTTCACGGTTTCTATTAATTTTGTCGTTCGAGTTAGTCACATGACTTACTCAATGCTCTTTTAATAAAGAGTAAAATAGTCCAACCACTTAAATCTTTAAAAAATAAATAATAAAAGGAAATAAAAAATATAAAATGAAAAAAAGACAATTTTTTTTTATTAATTATACTCACAGTCCTCTCATTTTAGGTTTATAACAATTTTATTTTCATTCAATTTTATTCGCACCTATTATTCTCAGCATTTTATTAATTCGCACATATGATCCCCAGATGGTCCCTTTTAACAATTTTACCCATACTTTAAATAAATTTAAATATTAAAAAATAGAAATTAAAATAAAATAAATTACAATTGAATCTCTAACTTTTTTTAAAAATACAAAATGATCTCTCTGACTGTAAAAAGATTTGGGGAAGTTGATGGAATATTAATCTAGAAAATGTTGGGAAATTGCCTCCCATGCACCAAATCAAATATAGACATCAATTTGTATGGAAAAGAAATAAAAATGGAATATAATCTCCCAACTGCAAAAGATGTAAGAGTATAATATTATTAGGGTTTTGCAATTTATATACTTCCAATTACACTTGTTTATGTGGCAAATAATGATTTGACTAAATCATTATTTGCCACATAAGCAAGTGTAAGTGAGGGTGTACAAGTATCGAAATTCATATTATTATATTTGGAAGACAAATTTGAAAATTTTGAATTAATGTTTCTTGTGTTTGTCGAAACTTATACATTCTCAGCAGTCTATGTAGTAGTGAATCTTTTGATTTATTGTCAAATTAAGTTGTAATGTATTTTAATTCAATTGACAATAAATCAAGGATCTCATTGCCGCATAGACTAGTGATGATCTTTAAAATGGTGAGAAAATTTGTACAAGTCTAACATCCTAGTTTTTTTGTTCTATTTGTTGGTTGTACAAAGAAGAGAAATTAATGAGAGTGGTAAAACTTATATTATTTTTTCTTAGGATAAATTTCAAAATGAATGTAACAATTTTTCATATATTGAAAAGTTTTGATAGTTCTTAAATTTCGTAGAGGTTACAAGTAAAATGATTTTTGAAGAAAGACGGATGAATGGTGGATGTAATGTTTAATATGAAAACTCGTAAGTTGTTGAAAAATAAAAGAAAAATGACTCCAAGAAAAAGAAATTATCTTGTTGGACAGTGCGTCTCTTTTTATGAAAAACGTTGAAGTGGCTTGGTAAAATATATACATCTTCATGTCATGCGCTAGTTGCCATGACATATGATGTGTAACTAATGGGTCTACATGTTTGCACATGAACATTAACTTGACATTGATGTAAGATGTGTAGTAGAAATTTTTTTTTTACATCAACTATCCACATGCTGACAAGTCAGTATGTGGGTAGGATATCCTACACACATAGGGGCAGGAGATCAGGAGTAGTGTAGTGGAATTGATGTCAACAACTAATGAACTCTAACCTAAGTCAAGTAAAAGAATTGCACTTTAATTTATCAACAAATTATAATACGAGTCGATAAAATTCTTACAATTTGTTAATTATGTGTTTTGAGAATCGAAGCCGTCATAATTTATTGAATTTTCTCAAATACCGTTATCAAAATCTGTAGAAGTGATGACAAAAGATTAGGTGGAAATTTGTTAAAAATTTACCTCGCACGTGCCAAATCAAATATGGACATCAGTTTGTATAGAAAAGGAAATAAATATGGAATATGATGTCCTATTAATATATATTGATGATGGTCCCAATTAATGTTCCTTGCGTCCACCCACACTTAGATCCAAAAATTGATCTGTTCATTATATATATTGTTGATGGTCCTTCTTCTTTCTTTTCTTTTTTTTTTCCTTTTCTTTTTAACCACAAGAGAGGTCAAAAACAAGTAGAAATTTTGTAAAAGCCTCTTACGACACTTAGAAAGTTTGGTAAGTGAAAGATTTATACAGTAGACAGATTGTTCTCAATTCTCGACCTAAAATACTATAATATTCAAGTAAGATCAAATAGAAACTAAGGGTGTGTTTGATTAGAAATGATGGAAAAGAAAAAAATTATTGTGTAAAAAAGAAAATAAAAATCACAAAAATGGTGAGAAAATATTTTTTACCAAAATTGTCAAATTCATGCTTTAAGTGATTGTATCTTATAAATCATTTTTCTTTTCCATATTGTATCAAACAATCAAAATAGAAAAATATATTTTTTTTAGACATTATTTTTTTCGAATATAATATTTTTTATAAAAAATTATGCAATCAAACCAACCCAAAAACTAAAAAACCAAGTAGAAAAGTAAAACAACCCTTTTGAGTCAGATATAGTGAGAAAATGATGGTGCAGAGGGAACATAAGGAGAGAGAGAGAGAGAGAGAGAGAGTGTGTGTGTGTGTGTCCTTGTGTATGGCAGAATGGCAATATGTTATCATTAGTCCTAACATACTCGTGCTGCACCCGTCACACCCTATTATTCATATTGTGACTTTCACATTAACTGTAAAATATTATTCCTAGATTTACGTGAGAATATTTCTTTTCTTTCTTTATTTTTTTACTTTCTCAAATCCCAAATCTTTGATTCTCTTGATTTTTCGTTGGATTTTATTTACTTTTGGAACAAAATAAATTATTTTAAACCAAAGAGCAGCACTGATGATGTCTGATGACGTTATGATTATGATTGCAAGTTCATGTGGGCCCAATTAACCCAGCACTACTCGACATGTACATTACCACTACTTTTTATCATTCTCTGTGGATAATGGTCCAGCCGTCGTGCTATCAATAAAAAATCAAATTTGGAAAATAGAATCTTGAAAAAAAAAAAGATAAAAAAAAAAAAAAAGAATAGATTCATGGAACAAAATTGAAACCCAGAGTCGAATCGACTTCTTCAAAATAGACGACTTATTCCAACCAACTACACTCTCGTGATTTCACATTGCTGCAAGATAAATGATGAAGTTGAAGATGACACCGATTGATTCGATAATTTTTGTATATATTCTTTTAATAAACTAATCTTTTTTGGATTGTAACATACACAATTTTATTTTCTTCAAAATTTTTAATTTGACCGCTTGATCACTTTGAATGTTTATTTTATTGTTTTGTACTTTTTTCCACACAAGTTATGCTTGTATACTGTTTTTTTTGCAGTGGAATCCGACTGTAGAGGATTTTAATGGATTGAGGAGTTGAGAAGAATGAAAGAGAGATAATTTTTTTAGAGGAGTTTGATTTTGATGAATATGGAGAATAACATGGAAAAAAATGGAGGAATTGAGAGAGAGATGTGAGTTTTGGTTTAAGAGGATGAAGACGTAGTGAGCCGACGACAAATAAAATTTTTTTTGTCTTTGAATGGAATAAACTCTCCATCGGTCGGTGATAATTATTCATATCACCTTTTGTATTGTTTTTTTTTCCGAGTTTACTTATTTGTTATGTTTTATATTTTTTGTTATTCCTATTATGTAAATAATGTGATAATGTTACATGGCTTGTTTCCGTTACATGTTGATTCATGGGATAATTAAGTAGAGTGTCGAGCTTATTACATGATCTGTTATTTTCTTAATTATTTGTTATTTATAGTTGAATTTAGTTCTTAAGTTTACACGGTATGATATTGTATGAAATTTGTTGGTCGATATGTTCATCGAAGTGTTAATGTTATATCATAGTTATGTTTTTTGCATTGTAATTTGGTATACTAGAACTTACACGATATTCTTTTCAAATTTTTGTTCATCTATATAATGTAAACATTTGTTCACACGTATACATGTGCAATACGTGTGTTGCACGTATTATAAAAAGGTGAAACAGTGGTATAAAAATATAATAAGTAAAACAATATTTTGGGGGGAAAAAAAAAAAGAAAAGGTAAGACAGTATTTTGGGAAATAAATTTTTTTTTTTTTTTAAAGTTATTTATGTAACTTTCCTTTTACACTTTGCAAGAGGATCAGCTACTAGTGAAACAGGAATGTGAACTGATTTGGGCTCCACAGACCGGGGCGCCAACATTAGAAGGCAAGGCTAAAAAATACTTTGGTCAATAACTGGGCAGTTCAATGACTTGGAATTGGGCTAAGAAGAAGAATGCCCAGGCGATCTCGACTACTAGTGAAATAATTTGTTTGTGCATTTCTCGACTGTGTGTTACATCATCTCGACTAATGGTCGATATTTTTGCCTTCGTATCTTGCGTGATAATTTTACGACTCAAAGTTCATTGTCTTGATGAGTAGATGATGTTGACGTTGGAAAATGATGATGCACTTCCCAAGCCAACTTAAAGATAAGTGTTGAGGTTGGCTATGACCGTAATGAGTAGTAGATAGGTAAAAATATGTAGGAAGACCTGATTGTATAATCTTTGTAAGAGTGCTTTTTATTAAGCAATTGAATGTCCGAACTATTAGACATTTATGTCTCTTATTTATAGAAAAATATGTGATAATGATCTGCATTTAATGCCAAGCTAGGCATTAAATGCCTACAAGATATTTTCTTTATGAACATTTAATGTGAAGTGACATCTCTGTGATGGGCAGCTGATTTGACGTCTGACACATGGGAAGACGTGCCATGCTAGTGACGTGAGCTTAACCGTAAGATCTGGGTATGAGGTCCGACCTGGAGTAAGGCCCGCCTTAGGATGAGGTTCGACCTGGAGTAAGACCCGCTTGGGATGAAGTTCGACCTGGAGTAATGCCCGCCTTGGGATGAGGTCCGACCTGGAGTAAGGCCCTCTTGGGATGTGGTCAGACCTAGAATAAGGCCCGCCTTGGGATGAGGTCCGACCTGGAGTAAGACCCGCTTGGGATGAGGTCCGACCTGGAGTAAGACCTAGATGGGGATGACGTCCGACCTATTCTTGTAGCACTGGTGAAGAATTACTTAATTGATGTAACAGATCGAATTGGATATCAACAATTGCCCCCCAAGGCCTGCTATTGACTTCAGTCATGGGTGGCCTTCAGTTCCTGGGTCGTTTTGATCTGTTTCGTATGTGCACACATAGCTGACATGATAGTACTAATTGTAGGACCTGAGATATCGAGGTAGGATCTCTTGGACGATAGTGTGGAGGTTAGGTTGGACCTCCCTCGTGGATTTGGGTAGGACCTGAGATATTGAGGTAGGACCTGATATTGAGGTAAGACCTCCTGGGCGAGGATGTCCCTCTTCGTAGAGGTTAGGTGGGACCTCCCTTTTGGAGTTGGGTAGGACCTGAGATTAGTGATGGCAAAATATCCGATCCGCCCAACCCGATGGATACCCGATCCGAATGGAGCGAAAAATACCGATCCGGTGGATCGGCGGGCGGATCGGGGCGGATATCCGTGATCCGCCACGGATCTCGAGCGGGGCGGATCGGGCACCCGATCCGCCCCGCCCGACCCGAATTAAAAAAAAAGGATTCAATTGTAAAAAAATCAAAAATTGGGACTAGGACCGAAAATGCAATTTTAAACTTCCTAAAAATCAATCTCTAACTCTCTTCTTTCTCTAGCCCTTTGTATTTATTTAACAGTCAATTTCCTCGAAAGGAAATTAACAAAGACGTATCCTTAGAATGCATTGGAGATGCAGATGCTCTTACAAGTGAAAATTTCAAGCTTTAGCCATACGTGCTCTAAATCCGAGCGCTCGCAGTTACCAAACGAAGCCTAAACGAAGATTGTTGTTGGTTTGTGTATGCAAGAGAATGTTTTTTTGTTCTTCTTCAGCTTTCTGGTTGAAATTTAAGGGTTGTTTGTTTTGAAAAAATGAAGAAATCATTGGGTAAACAGAGAGGGGCAACCACCCTTGAAGAAATCCCCGATCTCTCTGTGCCCTAATTCTTTATTATGAGCTAACAGTGATTTGCTGGTCAGCCAAGAAGTCCTAATTTAAACTGCCCCACGTTTCCTTTCTTGTCCATCTTCTTCTACTTGTTTCTTCGTCTATGTTACAGGGTATTCTGGTCAAATTTAATGCCCATATCCGAAATGGCCGATCCATTTGAAAAAAAAAAAAAAACAAACGAATCAGTATACGGATCAGGGCTCCGATCCGCCCCGAAAAATGGCGGATTGCGGGGCGGATTTGGATCTCCTACAATTATTGAGGGGCGGATTTGGATCAGGCCGATCCGCCCCGTTGCCATCACTACCTGAGATATCAAAGTAGGACCTGATATTGAGGTAAGACCTCCTGGGCGAGGATTCTCTCTTCATGGAGGTTAGGTAGGACATCCCTTTTGGAGTTGGGTAGGACCTGAGATATCGAGGTAGGACCTGATATTGAGGTATGACCTCCTTCGTATGATTTGGTAGGACCTGAAGGGGTAGGACCTGAATGAGTAAGACTTCCCTGATGAGTGAA
The DNA here is from genome assembly GCA_023638005.1 of Forsythia suspensa. Lineage (NCBI taxonomy): Eukaryota > Viridiplantae > Streptophyta > Magnoliopsida > Lamiales > Oleaceae > Forsythia > Forsythia suspensa. The sequence continues at coordinate 38,008,540 of CM042666.1, forward strand.
CTCCATTTTCCATAGGTTGGGTAGGACCTAAATAGGTAGGACCTCCCTGATGAGTGAACTCCCTTCTCCATAGAGGTTGGGGTAGGACCTCCTTCATGTGATTCGGTAGGACCTGAATGAGTAGGACTTCCTTGATGAGTGAACTCCATTCTCCATAGAGGTTGGGTAGGACCTAAATAGGTTGGACCTCCCTGATGAGTGAACTCCCTTCTCCATAGAGGTTGGGTAGGACCTGTTGTAAGTAGGACCTCCTTCATATGATTCGGTAGGACCTGAAGGGGTAGGACCTCCTTTTTGTGATTCGGTAGGACCTCCCTGATGAGTGAACTTTCTCTCCATAGAAGTTGGGTAGGACCTGTTGTAGGTAGGACCTCATTCGTATGATTCGGTAGGACCTGAAGGAGTAGGACCTGAATAAGTAGGACTTCACGATGAGTGAACTCTCTTTTCCATAGAGGTTAGGTAGGACCTCCCTGATGAGTGAACTCCGTTCTCCATAGAGGTTGGGGTAGGACCTCCTTTATGTGATTCGGTAGGACCTGAATGAGTAGGACCTTCTTGATAAGTGAACTCCCTTCTCCATAGAGGTTGGGTAGGACCTAAATGGGTTGGACCTCCCTGATGAGTGAACTCCCTTCTCCATAGAGGTTGGATAGGACCTGTTGTAAGTAGGACCTCCTTCATATGATTCGGTAGGACCTGAAGGGGTAGGACCTCCTTTTTGTGATTCGGTAGGACCTCCCTGATGAGTGAACTTTCTCTCCATAGAAGTTGGGTAGGACCTGTTGTAGGTAGGACCTCATTCGTATGATTCGGTAGGACCTGAAGGGGTAAGACCTCCTTCTTGTGATTCGGTAGGACCTGAATGAGTAGGACTTCCCTGATGAGTGAACTCTCTTATCCATAGAGGTTGGGTAGGACCTCCTACTCTTGACTTTGGTCAGGGGTGGCCTTTAGTTCGTACTATTGCTCTGATCCATTTTGGATGAGGAAATGAGACTTCGTTCTGAGGCCGTCGAGGAACTGGAGAGAAAAGAGGAAGAGCTTGCTGAGAATGAGTCCGAGCTCCAGGCTTTAGCACGACAAGTGGAAGAAGAGAAGATGGAAAAGTCCGAGCTGGAGGCTTTATTTGAAAAGAGCCAAGCGGACCTCCGAGCTTCTGTAAAGAGGTCGTGGATGAGCTAATTGAGACTGTTTCGCAGAAGCATCAGGACTGGGATGTCCAGTTCTTGAAGGACGAGCTGGACGAGCTCAAGAAAAACTCCAAGTTCAATCTTCATTCTTCTGGAGATGAATGTCAGCCTGAAGGCCAGGACTGAGCTTGACCTTTTTTAGCTTACATATCTAGATAAAGTCCCACCAGGAGATGAGGTCCGACCTGGATCAAGTCCCACCGGGGATAAGAGATCCAACCTGGATCAGGTTCTACCAGGGATGAGGTCCGACCTGGATCAGGTTCTACCAGAGATGAGATCCGACCTGGATCAGGTTTCACCGGGGGTTGAGGTCCGACCTGGACCAAGTTCCACCAGGGGATGAGGTTCGACCTGGATCATGTTCCACCAGGAGATGAGGTCGGTTCCACCAGGGATGAGATCTGACCTGGTTACGAATGTACTTAGAATGAGGTCGACCTTAAGTTGCTTAGCGAGTGAAGAATTACTTAGCTGATATGACAGATTGGATTGGATATCAACAATTGTGATGTCTGGAGTAGAGTCTGAACTGTGTGGGACATTTGTGTCTGGAGGTTTGTGACCTTGGTCACATCCTCAGTTCGGACGTTGGTCTTTTGAGATGATGTCAATCAGTGCAGCACTTACGTTGATTGACATGGGTCCGAGCTGTATGGGACCTTTGTGTCCAGAGGTTTGTGACCTTGGTCACATCCTCAGTTCGAACGTTGGCTTCTTGGGCTGATGTGAGCAGTGCAACACTTACACTGATTGACATGGGTCCGAACTGTGTGGGACCTTTGTGTCCAGAGGTTTGTGACCTTGTCACATCCTCAGTTCGGACATTGGCTTCTTGAGCTGATGTCAACAGTGCAGCACTTACGTTGATTGACATGGGTCCGAGCTGTGTGGGACCTTTGTGTCCAGAGGTTTGTGACTTTGTCACATCCTCGATTCGAGCATTAACTTCGAAATGATGTCAACGATGCAAAGACTTACGTTGATTGACATGGGTCCAAGTATGTGGGACCTTTGTGTCCAGAGGTTTGTGACCTTGGTCACATCCTCAGTTCGGACGTTGACTTCTTGAGTGATGTCGTGATGCAAAGACTTACGGCCGATTGACATAGGTCCGAGCTATGTGGGACCTTTGTGTCCAGAGGTTTGTAACCTTGGTCACATCCTCAGTTCGGACGTTGGCTTCTTGAGCTGGTGTCAACAGTGCAGCACTTACGCTAATTGACATGGGTCCAAGCTGTGTGGGACCTTTGTGTCTAGAGGTTTGTGACCTTGGTCATATCTTCAATTCGGATGTTGGTTAGATTTACTAACTTTGTAGCTGTTCCAAAAGTGCGGGAACATGAAGCCCTCCATGTTCTGGAGCTAGTAAGCTCCATTCTTCAAGACTGTGGTATTTTTTTAAGGACCTTCCCAATTCTGGGCTCTACTCTGAAGGCTAATGAGAAAGACGTCTCTCCCATGCTAGAGCGGTAAGTTGTGCGATAAGATCAAAGTATATTCGAAGTTCTTACGCCTGGCACCCTCGAGTTCATCCAATTGCATCTTTAGGGTGTGTTTGATTATTTTCAATTCTTCACCGAACGACCTCAACCTTAGCCAATGGTTCTACTTCTGCTCATTTGGTGAAGTAGTCAGTATTGACTATGACGAATTTGGTCCCGTCGTGGGCTTTGGACCGATTAGATCAATCCTCTATTTTGAAAAAAGACCATAGGCTGAGGAATGAGGTCAGCTCTTCTGGGAGGGATCTAGTGATGAGGGCAAACCTCTGGCACTTGTTGCATTTTTGGACAAACTCGATAAAGTCCTTATTTAGTGATGGCCAGAAGTATCCATACCTTAAAGTTTTATGTGCTAGTGATTACTCTCCAGCGTGATTGTCACATATTCCTTCATGAACTTTGCTGATGGCGTATTTGCACTTTGTCTTCCCTTAAACATTTGAGTATTGGAAGTGTAAAGCTTCTTTTGAATAGGATGTTGTCGATGATTTCTTGGCCTCCGCACTATCTAGGGACACCATGCCATCCTTAAAAAATTGGACGATTTCGTCCATCTAGTTGGGATTGACTTTTGCGTGGTGAGCATGGACTCAAGTTGAGTGATAATTGGACTGTTGATTCTTTTGATCAGGATGCTCTCTAGTTCTTCTTTTTCTTCACTGTTAGTGAGTCGAGCTACGGCATCAACGAGGCTATTTTGTGTCCTAGAAGTTCTCTTTTGCTTAGCCTTCAGCTCGACTAAGCGTTGTTTAGCCCGGTGATCTTCAGGTCGGTTCCGGGCTAGCGAATGTTTGTGAGTTTGAAATGCATCTAGAGGTGGCTTGATTCTTTTCAAGCCATTCAATAACGTGAGTTAGGTACTCAACGTTTGTAGGACTGCTTTCCTTACGGGAGCATAGGCTGGAGCTAAGGTTTCTCTGGGATGTCTTCAGTAGAAGCCTGGTAGGAGATCAATATGTTGACTTCATTTTCTTCTGTGGTTGTGAGTTCTTGAGTCATGGCTATGACTCATGTTGAATGTGTTTTAGAGATGAAGTGTTTAGGTATGATGATCAAGAATTGATCTTTTCGGTGAATTTCTGGAATATGGAGAGCCTTCTTAGGGGGAGCCCTCTTTCTAACGCCAAACTGTTGACGTTGGAAAATGATGATGCACTTCCCAAGCCAACTTAAAGATAAGTGTTGAGGTCGGCTATGACCGTAATGAGTAGTAGATAGGTAAAAATATGCAGGAAGACCTGATTGTATAATCTTTGTAAGAGTGCTTTTTATTAAGCAATTGAATGTCCGACCTGTTGACATTTATGTCTCCTATTTATAGGAAAATATGTGATGATGATATGCATTTAATGCCAAGCTAGGTATTAAATGCCTACAAGATATTTTCTTTATGAACATTTAATGTGAAGTGACATCTTTGTGATGGGCGGTGATTTGACGTCTGACACATGGGAAGACGTGACATGCTAATGACGTGAGCTTAACCGTAAGATCTGGGTATGAGGTCTGACTCGGTAAGGCCCCGCCTTAGGATGAGTCCTCCTTAGGATGAGGTCCGACCTGGAGTAAGACCCGCTTGGGATGAAGTTCGACCTGGAGTAATGCCTGCCTTGGGATGTGGTCCGACCTGGAGTAAGGCCCGCCTTGGGATGAGGTCCGACCTGGAGTAAGAGCCGCTTGGGATGAGGTCCGACCTGGAGTAAGGCCCGCTTTGGGATGAGGTCCGACCTGGAGTAAAACCTAGATGAGGATGACGTCCGACCTATTCTTGTAGTACCGGTGAAGAATTACTTAATTGATGTAACAGATCGAATTGGATATCAACAGATGACATTGTCATTTTATAGTTTTTAGACAGCTGCTCGACCCAATATATACATTTTTGACAAAAAAATCGGTATAGAATACTTCCATCATTTTTTTAGTGATATCTCGATTCCAAATACCAATATTCAATTATTAAATGTGAATTAAAGTTTTTATTCATAAAATATTAAACACCAAGTGCATTTTTACTGAGTAGATTTTACGAATGATTGTTAGGGCAAAAGCTGTTTTTTGTTAACCAACTCCTACTCTGCAATGGTAATTAATTAATTATATTGCTATCACAATTTTATTTTATTTTTGGTAAATTATTTTTTTAATTGAATTAAAGTGTCCAATATTTATTCATTATCGTATTTATATCTTCAACTTTTTTTTTACATCGCATTTTTATCATCAACACTCTATTAATTAACACATTTAGTCTCTAATTAGAGTTTCGTTGAGACGATGTAAAAATATTTATTTACCTCACACAACAAACACATAACAATAGAACAATTGCCACTTATTTCAAATTATCAAAAAATTTTTGAGTAGATACCATCATCAGGCCATCCGTGTTAATTAATGAATGTTGAAGATGAGAATAAGACATAAAATGGTGGAGAGATAAGTGCGACAATAAACAAAGATTGAAGACGTTCAGCGCAATTTAAAAATAGCACAACAAAATAAAATATAGTGTAAATATAGCCATCCTTCCACAATAGTTTTAGTGCTTGTTTGGTAGCGATTAAAAAAGTTTTTTTTGAGTTAGTCAACCATGTTTCAAAAGAGGGGCCCACCTTGGGTCAATTGTTGCGGTAGGCTTTTGTACATCTACAAAAAAATTCAAACTTTCAAAATTGTCCTTTTATGTGGTCAAATGTTGCGTTCATATCTACATGGTCATTTTGGTCATTTAATTCATATCCCATTTCATGTGTTAGGCGGCTTACAGTTCGGTCAAAAGCCAAAAAACCAAAAACTCTTTTTAATTTGTACCAAACAAACACTTAATTCTTGACTTGATTGGCCACATTACTTGTTACAAACCTCGTGACAAGTTAATATATTCTTATGATACTCAAAAAATTAGATTACAGAATATCAATAAAGTATTTAATTTTGATAAAAATACATTCTTATATAATTGAGGGGTTGAAAGAAACTTTGCGCGTATTGATACTAGTCGGCAGTTCGACATGACACGCAGTAAGGTTTATGTTAAATCAAGTTATTTATGTTAAATCAAGTTATTTTCTTTTATAACAAGTTATTTTCTTTTACGTTAAATCAAGTTATTTTCTTTTATAACAAGTTATTTTCTTTTACGTTAAATCAAGTTATTTTCTTTTATAATTGAGGGGTTGGCAGAAACTTTGCGTGTATTGATACTAGTCGGCAGTTCGACATGACATGCATTAAGGTTTATGTTAAATCAAGTTATTATCTTTTATAAAAAAAAATTTATTTTGATATTTAATCTATACTTTAATTTGTGGATCTCATTAAAATTAGATATTTTGTAAAAGTTGATGAAATGTGTAATTGAAAAGTTGTGAATCTTATAAAATATATAGTTAAAATTTATTGATTTTGACTTCAAATTAAATTTTAATTGAAATCAAATACTAATGATCAAATAGATAAAGTCAACAATCTAAATCGTGACATTGCAAGCCCACATAATTTGACCATTTCAAAAAGGAGAACCAACTGAGCCGTGTGACAATGCAAGCCCACATCCACATGGTTCTCTTTTATTTCCTTTGTTTTATTTTTGTTATTATTTCTTTACTCAAGCACAATTAATTTTTTCTTATTTAGACTTTTTTTTTATCGTTTTTAATAAGTTGTTTTGTTTTTGTTTTTAATTTCTATTTATATCTTAAAACGAACAACAAACTTTTCTATGCTAATGCGCGTACAAACCTTACCCGTGATTAGACACGAGCACTAAAATGTGAAAGTATTAAATTCGATAAAGTTAGAACAATTTTGCATCATTGTTGAAAAACACAACATATTTATTCCCAGTATCGTAAACCAACAACACGATTTCAATGCAAAACATGAAAATGTAGTTTATTTAATTTGAGGTCACGTGAACAGCATATGACCTCTTACATGGAAAATCATTATTTATAAATACTTCCAACAAAACTATCATCCCCAAGCCTATCTGGTCCTTCAATTTATGGGACTGTATAACCTGCAATGCACAAAGTACAAATAGTTAACGCACAATTATTCATCTGCAAATAGGTTAATTATTTCATATACCACCAAATTTTATCATATTACCACCGAACTTTAATCGTTTCATTTATACCACCAAATTTTAAAATTAATTTAAGTTAAACCATTTCGTCAACCAATTGGTTATTGTTTTAAGATGTGACAGTAACGGGTCATTAATTGACTGATGTATCTGGCCACGTGTAAATGTATTGTCCACATGTATGAAATTTAAAATGAAAATACGATCTTCACATCAATTAAACGACTTTGGGCCCAAAAGTTGTTGAAATGGTTGATATAAAAACGTATTTTTAAACATGACTTTGACATCAAAAGCGTATCTTCATTTTGAACTTCATACACGTGTACAATACTTTCACAAGTGGCGAGATGCATCAGCCAATTAACAGCCCGTTAATGCCACGTCAGAATTTTTGTCAAACAATGAATGACTAACGACTGGTTAAAGAAGTGGTTTAACTGAAAGCAATTTTAATTTTGGTGGTATAAATAAAACGAATTAAAGTTTGATAGTATAAATGAAATGGAGTATAAAGTTCAGTAGTATATGATGTAATTAACCTTTTGTAATTTATTACTATAGTTGAAAGATTCTAAGATGAATCAGTAATATGTACTATATTTACAAAGAGTGCTCACTCAAGTGATCCTCAATTTAGGTAATCAATTGAGTTTCAATTAATAATAAGTAGTATTGACCATATATTTAGTGCGTTAAACAAAATAAAATTGGATACTTACTACCACATTTCTTTCCAACAGGTCGATTCCTGATGTTGCATCTTTTCGGAATAGTGATAGCTATACCAGGTTTGATACCAGCCTTTTTCGCAAGAGGCGACAGGAGAACGGCGCAAAGGCACCTAGGACTACTCTTTAGCAATGCATTAACTTTGGTACAACATGGTGGAGGCACTTTCACCCTAACATTAGTAGCCGCACCAAGGCACGGGCTCAAACTAGTGGCCGCCGCGTTTATTGGAGTACGACCGCATTCTCCAGCCGCATATGCCCACCCGACCAAATACACAAGGAATAAACTAACAAACGGAACTGTAACCTGAAGCTGGGATGCCATATTTTTTGCAAGTTTCTTTACTCTAGGTACTAGAGACATTCGAGTAGGTGTGTATATTTATACAAAGATTTATGGGGACATTGGGGTGTAAATGTGAAAGGTAGAAATTGGAGGAGTTGCAGTATATTTAGTGCGGTGGTTGAAGCTACGTGTAGATAATATTATGGTATTAGCTTTAATTCATTTCAAGTGTAATGATTTTAGCTATGACTAGTTTTTTTTAGTGTTATTGGTTAATGGGATTACAGGTGACACATTATATTTTAGTACACTTAACAGTTCTTCAACTGCCTTTTTAGGCGTGTGACATTACATAGTCGGTAGAAATGGCATGAAATGGGAATTGGCAAAGGAGATTCCGAATTTCGCAAAAGTGTTTATTTTGCGTAGTCGTGTACGCATATAGATTGTGATAAGCTGAATAATGTAATTCCGTTTTAAAAAGAAAAAAAAAAAATAAAGAGTGATGTGATTCCTGTTCTCTTCATTTGAATCAATCAACTACGGTTTATTAAATTACACATTGGGATTAATTAGGATATTAAGGCAAGATAGGAGAAAACACGCACTGACAATGTTGTGCTGTGTGTGTGACGCGTTTATAATGGGTTGCCTAAGGTGGTCGCCCTTCATCTGAGTACTTAGGGATTTTAGGGCAAATGGTCATTAACTTATGGCTTTAGTTTATTTTTAGTCCTTAACTTTTTAATTGTAAATAGGTGCGAAATTGGTCTGTGTGGATGGATTCGATCCAAAATCTCCGTTAGTTGTGTACACTCTCTCTTAATAACAGGAGTAAATTTATCAAATCTTAAATAAAAATAAATAAATAATTAAAAAAAAAAAAAAAAACCAAAAACTAGAAATGGATGGTCTTCTTCAACCCACCACACCCATCAATTGCCATCGCCACCACCGCAATCACCGCAGATTTAAGGAAATTAGGAGGACTTGTTTTCCTCAATTTTTCTGCAATTAATGACAATTTTGAGGAGAGAAAAGTCCCCCTGATTTTGCCACGGGAGAAGAGGGGGGGGGGAAGTCCCTCTCAACATGTCACTATGGACCTTGATAACCTCTCTCTACTCTCCATATTTCGTATTGACAATATCACGATAAGTGATGCTAACTTGTCGATTACTTATTATGGTTCTTTTTCTCTCTTCTCCAAATGCTACTTATAACTTACGTGATGTTTATGCATTCAAGCTATGCAAAAAAACCTTATTTCTATATCAAAATTCTACCTCACTTTCGATACTTCTATTTAATTCTTTCCATCATCTTTTAAGGTAAAGGTTTATAGCACGAGGGTAGCCCTCTTCCACCTCTCGTCCCGCACCTCTTAATTCATTCTCAAGTGCCAAAGCTTCTATCCCTTATTGGCATCACCGTCTAGATCATCCATCTTCAACTGTCCTTCATTATTTTTTTTCCACAATGATGTATCTGTATCTAATAATAAGTCCTTAGACTTTAATTGTACTGTGTGCAAGTGCACGAAGCCTCATCAATTACCTTTTTCCATGTCTTTTATTTCTAATTCCCGCACACTTGAAGTCATTTACAAAGATGTATGGTATTATCTACTTACTTCAATTACTGACAATAAATTTTATCTTGTGTTTATTGATCATTACTCAAAGTAGATATGGCTCTTGCAATGCAAAAGAAATCTCATATCTCTGCAATTCTTATTAAGTTCGTACAACCATCGTTACTTTCTACAATGACAATGGCAAAGAATACATCTCTCTAGCTAGTTTTCTGTAAGCCCATGACATGTCACACCAAACCTCTCCACCACATACATCCCAACACAATGGCTCAATGAAGCATTGCCACTGTCATATTTTTTAGTCTAGGCTCGTACTACTTCGTCATGCCTCGATGCCATCCTCATTTTGGTGCTTGCATTTGCAACTGCAACCAATCTTATTAATCGATTGCCGAACTCCACTCTTGCTATGCTATTCCCTTTGAGAAGCTTTTCTACAATGCCCCAATTATTCCAAGTTCCAAATTTTGGGTGCCTATGCTACATGTGGCTTCGTCCTTACGCTCCTCACAAATTAGACACCCGCTCTTGTCCTTGTATTTTCCTCGACTATTTTCCTGTCCTAAGTGCATTTTATTGTCTATCAACCTCTAAGGTCTTTATCTCACGCCACATAGTATTTGTCGAAACCATTTTTCCCTTCGCCACTAAGTCTTCAATCCATCCAACAGTCTCTCATGTCACCATCTTGTTCCTTATATGGATTTCCTGCCAATTATTCAGGTGCCTCTATTTCAATGACATCTGTTTCTCGGTCTCCTCACCTACCTCGCGCTAACTCCCATCTCTCTTCCATTAATCCTACACCTGTTGTCCCACCAGCGACCACCAGCCCACTATCCATCCTACACGGCTGCAACCACTACCACCTCATCTTATCCAAATCGTCTTTAAACCTTAATGTTTTGATTATTACAAACAAATTGGTTATGCTTTCTAACATTTTCTTTTCAAGCAAAATTCAAAGCGCTACAAATCGAACTCTCATGCAATGACAAGTTCAAAGTCAAAATCAATTCAAGAGTTCAAGTATCTCAAGATTCAAGATCAAGATTGAAGAATAGATTTTAGATAAAATTGTAAAGGTATTAACTCTTTAATCCTTAGCAATTAAATGAACGAAAGCTCAAATATTTTTATGCACAAAACATATGTCATTATCATTGCATAAAATACTTTTATCAAAGTCAAAAATCAAGTTTTTAAAAGCTGCGCAGAACGGTCATCCGTTTGATCATCCGTTTGAACAGAGAGTTCAAACGGTCGACCGCTGATGAACCGGTCGACCGGTTTGCTGTCCTTTTTCAAAAAGTGCCCGCTTCGACTTTTTGCGCTCAACGGCTAGTTCGACCAATCGACCAATAATCGACCGGTCGACCGTTTGGTCATCCGGTTGGTCATCCGTTTGGTCGAAAGTGGCGAAAATTCATCTCTATAAATACCACTTCATTTACTATCATTTAATAACACTTACAAGAGCATTTATAGAGAAAATCATATTGAAAAACTTCATCCAAAGCTTCATTGTATTTATATCTTCAATATCTCATATTGAAAAACTTTGTTTGATTAAATCAAACCTTTGATTCATCCTTCTTAACAAAGTTTTCTTCTAACACTTGAGCTTTCCTTATTCATTGCTATTCATTAAAGTGTTAGTCTCTCTTAGAACTAAACTTGTATCTATCATTCATCTAGAGAGAAATACTCAAATCAATTTCTTCATATACTTGGGTCATATTGAGGTCCCGTGCAAAAGCTCAATATTGTATAAGGATCGGTGCTCCTTGTTTGTAAGTCACCGGATACATTGTAAGGGTTTGGATTGCACCATAAGTCAATCAAAATAGTGGAAAGGCCGTGCTCGTGTTGGAGAGCTTGGTAACGGGGACGAGATCATTGGTTGGATCGAACCTCCATAAAAATCGCTTGCACTCTCTCTTCTCTTTTATTTACTTATATTGTGCTTATATTTGAGTGAATCAATTCTTATTTCTTAAATTTCATTTTTAAGAATATTTTTCAAAAAAGTTTGAGAAAACCAATTCACCCCCCTCTTGGTTAGTTATTCTTGGGCTATCAATTGGTATCAGAGCAAGGTACTCATTTTTTTTTGATTACACAATCTTGAGTAATGGCTAACCAAAATTTTCAAAACCTTGAAGGTCACTCTACAAATCGTCCTCCCTTCTTTAATGGCTCCCACTACAATTATTGGAAAACTAGAATGATGATTTATATTCAATCAATTGATTATAACATTTGGGAAGTCATCGAGTTTGGTCCATATGTGCCTACAAAATTATCAAAGTTGATGATAAACCGGACCAAACTATTTCTAAGCCTAGAGAAGAATATGATGAAGAGGACAAAAGAAAATTGTCTTTGAATGCTAGAGCCAAAAATTTACTTTATTGTGCTTTAGACAAAAAATGAGTTTAATCGTATTAGCACATGTGATTCCGCATATGATATTTGGCATGCATTAGAAATAACTCATTTAGGTACCAACAAGGTTAAAGAAACCAAAATAAATCTTTTGACAAAAGATTTCGAAAATTTCTTTATGAAACAAGATGAACCTATTGTTGATATGATTACTCGTTTCACCGATATTATTAATGGCCTTAAGGGCTTTGATCGAAAATTTACTAACGGTGAACTTGTGAGCAAAATGCTTAGGTCTTTATCGGAAGATTGGAACTCCTTGAGGATGTTGATAGAAAATACAAAAGATATCAACACTTATCCATTGGAGGAGCTATATGGAACATTGATGACATATGAGCTCAACAATGCCGAAACAAAGGAGAAAACAAGGAGAAGCAAAGAAGAGATGAAGGAGCTTCCAAAGAAGCAAATTGCCTTGAAATCAACAAATGATGAAGGTTCATCCAACACAAACTTGAGTGATGAAGAACTTGATGACTTAGTTCTTCTTGTCAAGAAATGGAGAGGATTTCAAACAATAGGCGATTTCAAAGAAAGAAGACAAAAGTGAAGAAAAGAACAAAAGATCATATGCTATGATTGTGACAAACCCGGTCACAAGAGGACCGAATGCCCAAACAAGAAGAAGTTCAACAAAAGAAGGTACTTCAAGCTACATGGGATGATAGTGATGAAGATGATCAAGAAGATGAAGAAATTCAAGAAGAAATCGCTAATATGTGCTTCATGGCCATTGAGGATGAGGTAAGTACAAACAACAATGATTCTTACATTGACTTATCTACCTCTTATGATGAAATTCTTGAAGAATTTGAGAAACTTATGTCAAAATACTCCATTCTTAACAATAAACACTCTTTGTTGAAAAAGGTAGTCAAGAAGCTTTTATTGCACAAAAGGACTTTGAAAAAGAAAAGGATGATCATAAGTCCTTAATTAAAGAAAATGTTTTATTAAAAGAAAAAGTGGTTGATTTAACAAGCATTATTCACAAATTCACCCAAGGAAAGAAAAACTTTGAATTAATGCTTGGAGAGCAAAATGTGTGTTTAACAAAGGAGGAATTGGATATAGACCTCTCTTGAAACAAAAATCCCTTGAAACCATTTTTGTAAAATCATCCAACTTTTCTCAACAAAACATCACATGTAGTTTTGCAAGAAAGATGGTCATGTTGCTTACAATTGTTTGACTAAAAAGAAACTATACTTTGAAAAGAAACATAAGTGGATAAGAGAATCCACAAGTACTAACTATCAAGGACCCAAACTTATGTGGGTACCAAAAGTCAAAAATTAAAATTATTTTTGTAGGTACCACAAAAGGTCAAGAGCAATTGGTTCTTGGATAGTGGTTGTTCAAAACATATGACGGAGATCGATCATTACTATCGAATTTCAAAAGAAAAGATGGAGGTCATGTGACTTTTGGAGACAATGCCAAAGGAAAAATCATAGGCATTGGAAATATTGGTAATCGTTCTTCTCCCTCTATTGAAAATGTTTTATTAGTTGATAACCTCAAACATAACCTACTTAGTATAAGTCAATTGTGTGATAAAGGTTATCTCATTAAATTTGATTCTTCTAATTGCCTCATTGAGGATGCTATATCTAAAGAGGTATTGTTCATGGAGAGCCGAAGCAAAGATGTTTACATCATATCTATTGAATTTGAACTTGAAAAGGAAATAAAATGTTTTTCAAGTATAAAGGATGATTCTTGGTTATGGCATAGGAGATTAGGTCATGTTAGCATGGACTTACTTTCAAAAATCTCCAAAATAACTTTGTGAAAGGGTTGCCAAGTATAAAGTTTGAAAAAGATAAAATTTGTGATGCTTGTCAATTTGGAAAACAAGTAAAGAGTTCTTTCAAACTTAAACAACACTCTTCTACTTCAAGACCTTTGCAACTTCTCCACATGGACTTATTTGGACCATCTAGAACCGCTAGTTTAAGTGGAAAACATTATGCATTTGTTATTGTTGATGATTTTCAAGATTTACTTGGGTCATTTTCTTGAATTTAAAAGATGAAGCCTTAAATGCATTTAAACATTTTTGCAAAAGAGTCCAAAATGAAAAGGATACACCATTACCACAATTAGGAGTGATCATGGTGGAGAATTTGAAAATATAGCCTTTGATGAGTTTTGCAAATCCAATGGATATGAACATAATTTTTCGGCTCCTAGAACTCCTCAACAAAATGGTGTAGTAGAAAGGAAGAATCGAACATTGCAAGAAATGGCTCGAACCATGTTGAATGAAAACAATTTACCAAAATACTTTTGGGCGAAGCCGTAAACACTTCATGTTATATCTTAAATAGAGTTTTGGTAGGTCGAAAAAAAACCAAAACTCCATATGAGCTTTGGAAAAATAGAATTCCTAATATTGGATATTTTAAAGTTTTTGGTTGCAAGTGCTTTATTTTAAACACAAAAGAAAATTTGGGAAAATTTGATCCAAAATCCGATATTGAATTTTTCTGGATATTCATCTACTAGTAAAGCTTTTAGAGTTTTCAACAAAAGAACTTTAGTAGTTGAAGAATCCATGCATGTTGTTTTTGATGAAACTAACTCTTCTATACAAGAAAAAGTTATTGATGATGAAGATTTGAAATCCCATTTGAACAACTAAGCGTTCAAAATCAAGACAAAGGGAATCCAAATAACATTGAAAGTCAACATGAGGAGGAAACAAGTATGCAACAAAATGATGAAGAACCTCATGAAGATCCCAACACTTCATCATTACCAAAAGAATGGAGGTTTGTCCCATCTCACCCAAAAGATCTCATCATTGGTGATCCATCAAAAGGGTAAGCACAAGAAATTCTTCTAGAAATTTTCATAACAATTGTGCATTTCTTTCTCAAATTGAGCCAAAGAACTTTAAAGAAGCCGAGTTTGATGAATTTTGGATCCTAGCTATGCAAGATGAACTAAATCAATTTGAAAGAAATCATGTTTGGAATTTAGTTGCTAGACCAAATTCACAAACCGTAATTGGCACAAAATGGGTTTTTCAAACAAACGAGATGAAAATGGTATAATTGTGCGTAAAAAAGCTAGATTAGTGGCTCAAGGTTACAATCAAGAAGAAGGCATTGATTTCAAGAAACTTTTGCCCCGGTTGCTAGATTAGAATCAATTCGCATGCTTCTTGCTTTTGCTTGTCATAAGAATTTTACTTTATTTCAAATGGATGTCAAAAGTGCATTCTTGAATGGAGTCATTCAAGAAGAAGTTTTTGTTGAGCAACCTCCCGTTTTAAAAAATCATAAGTATCCGGACAAAGTTTTCAAACTTAGAAAAGCTCTTTACGGTTTAAAACAAGCTCCTAGAGCATGGTATGAGAGATTGAGTAAATTTCTCTTATCAAATGGTTTTTAATGGGTAAAGCGGATACTACACTATTTATAAAAACCAAAAGAATGATATGATAGTTGTTCAAATTTATGTTGATTTATATCATTTTTGGTGCTACTAACATTTCCTATGTGAAGAATTTTCTAAGTGCATGAGTAGGGAATTTGAGATGAGCATGATGGGTGAACTCAAGTTCTTTCTTGGTCTTCAAATCAAACAAACCAATGATGGAATATTCATTAGTCAAACCAAGTATATTTTGGATATGCTCAAAAGTTTGAAATGGAAGACTTGAAGCCAATGAATACTCCAATGAGCTCATCAATCAAACTAGATAAAGACGAGCAAGTACTTCCGTTGATATAACAAAATATCGAGGTATGATCGGATCCCTTCTTTATTTAACCGCTAGTAGACCCGATATTATGTTTAGTGTTTGCTTATGTGCTAGATATCAATCTAATCCTAAGAATTCCCATCTTAGTGCCAGAAAAGCGCATTTTCGTTATCTTAGTGGAACTAGATCTTTAGGTCTTTGGTATCCCAAAGAAACTCATTTTGATTTACTTAGCTATTCGGATGCCGATTGGGCGGTTGCACCATTGATCGTAAAAGTACTAGTGGAACGTGCTATTTTCTAGGCTTTGCCTTAGTTTCATGGTTTAGTAAGAAACAAAATTCCGTTGCCTCCACACAAACCGGCCGATATATCTCCGCCGCTAGTTGTTGTGCTCAAATCCTATGGATGAAGCAAACTCTAAATGATTATCACATCTCATTTGACAAAATTCCTATTATGTGTGATAATACTAGTGCGATCAACTTATCAAAATCCGTTTGCATTCTCGTACAAACACATCGAGATTAGACATCACTTTTACGAGACCATGCACAAAGGGAGATATATCTTTGGAGTTTGTAAACACCGAAAAACAATTGGCCGATATTCTCACAAAACCATTAGCTCTTGAACGCGTTTTCATATATTCGGCGAAATTTAGGTATAATTGATGAATGCAAATATGTGGCTAAAGTTTTTATGTTTCCTATGATTGATTGCTTCATATGTGACAAACATGTTCTAAAGTTATCTCAAAAGACAAAATTATTGATTATGGTGATTTTCTTTCAACCGGTCGACCGTTTCTTAAATAGGACGACCGTTTTATTAAAACGGATGATCCGCTTGATCATCCGTATATAATGTAAAACTTTTGCAAAAATTAAAAAGATTAACCGGTTGACCGTCTCGATAAACCGGACGTCCGCATGATAATAACGGACGACCGTTCTTCATCCGCATATACTCATCCGGTTGAATGTAAAGTTTGAACATCAAAATCCAGTCCAACCGGTCGACCGTCTGAGTCTTCCTCGTCCGTATAAGCGAAATCGGGGAGTTTAAGTTAGAAATTTTCAAATTTCTTCATTTCAACTTCCCGCGAACCACGGTTTTCTCTCCAAATCTTCCTCAAATCTTCCAATCTTCCCAAAATCTTTCCAATTTACATTCCAAATCTCAAAACCCATATAATTTCACGCCTAAATCTTCAAAATCCCCAATTTTCATCCACCAAATCGCGATAAACCCCTCACGCGGTCGACCTCCAACCCCTAGGCTCCAAATCCGTCTCCAAAACCATGCCTCGGGTGAAAATGGCAGCCAAACGACCTGGAGAGAAAGGCAACCATCTCATCCTCCTCCTCCTCCTCAAGAAGATCCTCAATCCAAGCGCATCGAATCTAAGTCCCGTTCTTATTGGTAAGAATGTCGATCTTGCCTCTTTCACACACACCACCATCTTTTAACATTGAAAATCTCTTCATGGGTATGGGGTGGGTTCCTCTTCTCACTCTCAATGAAACCGTTTACCCTCCCATTATCAAAGAATTTTACAAAAACATGGTTTTTTCCACGGGGTCGGGTATTTCATCTTTCGTTCGGGACAAACGAATTAAGATCACTCAAGATCTTATTCGTACCATTCTCCATCTTGAGAATGGTGGTATGCGTCTGTATACCACCAAGACAATTCCCCACACCGACGAGTATAATCCCGTCGAAGCATGTTGTAATGTCACCGGCAAGCACTTTGACGCCGCCGTTCGTCTTACCTCAAATCAACTTACCCTTCCTTGTCGTGTCCTACATAATATCATCGCCCACATAATTGTCCCTCGAAAGGGTCATTTAGATGAGGTGAACCATTTTGATGCTTTTATGCTCGACTCCATTCTCCGAGGGCGTAAGCTAGATTTTTCTTACATCATGATCCAACACATGCACTACGTCCTTAGCGGCAAGAGTTCTAAGGCTCTTCCCTATGGCATGATCCTCACCAAAATCTTTCAACATTTCAATATCTCCTTCCGTGATACGGTGACCCTCCTTCCAAAAGCCACCGACACCATCAATATTCTTACACTAAAAGAATGAAAATTGTAAAGGAGAACGGTCAATGGGTGGCGAAGTCGAAGGGATTTGATGAGGTCGGGCCCCTCTACTCTACCTTTCGAGGGGAAGATATTGACGAGGATGCCCCTCCGCCCTCCTCGGCCAAGATCCTGGCAACGGCCGCCGTCCTCCACTTCCGCCACCGAAAGACCAATTCACCTTCTTGCATGGACGGATCGACTCCCTTACTTCTTCATCGAGTCTGCACCACACCATGGGGACTCTCCAAAGACTCGGTTGCCGACATGACAGGCGCTGTTCGAGATCTTCACGCCCGACTCGATGCCGTGCTTCCTCCACACAGCCGCCCGAGAGCCTTAGTTTATTTACTTTTGTTTTTGTCGCTATGTTTTAGAAACGAAGTTTATTTATTTCTTGTTGCTTTGTTAGCTCTGTTTGGAAGTTTTCATTTATAAAACTATGCTTGTTTTTCTTTGAAATTTAAGTTTATCAATGAATGGCATATTTGGTTTCATTTAGGGGAAAGTATTTTAAACCTTAATGTTTTATCTTTTGCCTTTTTGTTTATGCCAAAAGGGGGAAAATAAATATGTGATATGATGTGATGAAATATGTGATGGAAATATGTGATATGATGAATTGATATGATGAATTTTGCATGCAATGACTTATATGATAAAATTTGGCAAATCAAATAAAAATGATATAATGTGATACAAATTCATCAAATCATGTTTACTTGAAAAAGAAAGGGGGAATATATATGCCTTATTGTATACTATTATCATATATTCTCACATTGTTTGTCATAATCAAAAAGGGGGAAATTGTTGACCTATGGTTAACTTTAAACCTTAATGTTTTGATTATTACAAACAAATTGGTTATGCTTTCTAACATTTTCTTTTCAAGCAAAATTCAAAGCGCTACAAATCGAACTCTCATGCAATGACAAGTTCAAAGTCAAAATCAATTCAAGAGTTCAAGTATCTCAAGATTCAAGATCAAGATTGAAGAATAGATTTTTAGATAAAATTGTAAAGGTATTAACTCTTTAATCCTTAGCAATTAAATGAACAAAGCTCAAATATTTTTATGCACAAAACATATGTCATTATCATTGCATAAAATACTTTTATCAAAGTCAAAAATCAAGTTTTAAAACTGCGAGAAGCGGTCATCCGTTTGATCATCCGTTTGAACAGAGAGTTCAAGCGGTCGATCGCTTTGATGAACCGGTACCGGTTTCTTGTCCTTTTTCAAAAAGTGCCCGTTCGACTTTTTGCGCTTCAAAGTTTCGACCAATCGACCAATCTGACCGTCGGCCGACTTTGGTCATCCTTTGGTCATCCGTTTGGTCGAAGTGATGAAAATTCATCTCTATAAATACCACTTCATTTACTATCATTTAATAACACTTACAAGAGCATTTATAGAAAATCATATTGAAAAACTTCATCCAAAGCTTCATTGTATTTATATCTTCAATATCTCATATTGAAAAACTTTGTTTGATTAAATCAAACCTTTGATTCATCCTTCTTAACAAAGTTTTCTTCTAACACTTGAGCTTTCCTTATTCATTGCTATTCATTAAAGTGTTAGTCTCTCTTAGAACTAAACTTGTATCTATCATTCATCTAGAGAGAAATACTCAAATCAATTTCTTCATATACTTGGGTCATATTGAGGTCCTGCAAAAGCTCAATATTGTATAAGGATCTTGCTCCTTGTTTGTAAGTCACCATACATTGTAAGGGTTTGATTGCACCATAAGTCAATCAAAATAGTGGAAAGGCCGTGCTTTTGAGAGCTTGGTAACAGGGGACGTAGATCATTGGTTGGATCGAACCTCCATAAAAATCGTTGCACTCTCTCTTCTCTTTTATTTACTTATATTGTGCTTATATTTGAGTGAATCAATTCTTATTTCTTAAATTTCATTTTTAAGAATATTTTTTTGAAAAAGTTTGAGAAACCAATTCTCTTGGTTAGTTATTCTTGGGCTATCACTTTTCATTCGCTCTCACTAATATCCATCTCAAACATGGTGTTAGATAAAAACTTAGACTCATGTCCACTTCTTTCTCTTGCTCTATTTTCCTCAAACTCATGCTTGGCACCATGTGATGTCTCATGACTTTGATGCCATCATACGTAATAACACTTGGACTCTCGTTCCTCCTCCACCATCTCAAAATGGTATGGGTTGCAAATGGGTATTTTCGCTTCAAACAGAAACTCGGTGGCTTTATTGATTGTTTTAAGACGCGTCTCATTGCCAAATATTTTCACCAGCATCCTGGTGTGAACTATCACAAGACATTTAGAATGGTTATTAAACCCATAATTATTCAACTTATCCTTAGTTTATCATTGGCACGCAATTGGCCTCTTCGCCAGCTTGATGTCAAGAATGTATTCCTCCAATGCACAATGACTGACAATGTGTATATGGCCCAACCTTTGAGCTTTGTTGATCAAAATCACCCTGATTATGTATGTGGTTTTCTTCATATCATAGGTTTTATCATCTCTCATTCGAACACATAACTCATTATCTATAATCAACATCGCTGCATTTTATATACTCCTATTTATGTCGAAACATCGTCGTTACTGGAAATAAATCACCCTTTGTTGATGACTTTATATTTCAACTTAGCTCTCGAGTTTCTATAGAAGATCTCAGCCCACTATTCCTCTTCTCAGGGGTAGAGGCGATTTCTTCTCCTGCTAGTCTTTTATTGTCTCAATGCCAATATATTCATAATCTATTGCACCATTTTCATATGCACGGCTCCAAACCAGTCACAATCCCCATTTCCACTTCCACAAATCTTCGCTTAGATGACAAAAAATCTCTCACCGATACCACTAAATTCCGACAAGTTTTTAGCAGCTTAAAATATATCTTCATCACTCGCCCGGATATTGCATTCCCTATCAACAAATTGTCCCAATTTATGCATGACCTACTTCGCTACAATGGGCTTCAGTCAAACATTTACTATGCCATGTCAGTGGTACCCCTCATTTTGGGTTATTTCTTCATTATGGTTCCTCTCTATCGCTTCATGCCTTTTATGACTCGAAATGGGTCGTTAATGCAGAAGATCGAACCTCCATCACTGCACATATGGTTTTCCTTGGTCATAATCCAATTGTTTGGAGCTCTCGCAAGCAACACTTTGTTGCTTGTTCCTTTATTGAGGCCGAATATCAGGTTGTCGCCAGCACGGCCTCTGAAGTCTTGTGGATTAAGTCTCTACTAGATGAGCTTGGCATCTTCCTAGTGTCTTCCAATAATGTCCGTGCCACCTCTCTCAGCTTCAATCTAGTTTCCCATTCTCGTATGAAGCACATTGAGATAAATTTCATTTTATTCGTAACCGTGTCCAAAATGGATAACTTTGGGATGCACATGTCTCGACACTAAACCAGCTTGCTGATGGTCTTACCAAATCCATTTCTACTGTCCAGCTACAACATCTTCGATCTAACATTGGCGACACCGATGAATCCACCATCTTGTGGGGGCACAATATAGATAACAAAGAAAATACCAACATTATGTCTTGTATTTATCACTTTATTATTTGTTGTATTTACCACTATCATTGTATAGTAAATTAGTGTAGTTCAAATACTATTGTTGTATCCCAATCAACTTAAGCCTGTACACTCGTAATCTCTATATATAGCTCGCTGATAATTATAAATAATCAAGTTGTCATTTTTTTACTAAACTCTTCTTGTTCTTTACTTTATCTAGTTGATGTGGCAAAGAAAAAATAGACATTGTCAAGAGTTCTATCTAGATTCACAAACTTTGTTATACGGAGTGACACAGCAATATTTATATTTTCTATATAGATTTAAATGTGGTTTCGTTTTTATGTCAAGAAAATAAAAGACACCTAGAATGCTAGATATCATTATTGGGTTGTACACATAATCTATTGAAGATTAATTTTGGACTTGAGTATCTATTCATTAAATATCAATGCTAGGTATATTAAAAGTCTTTCAAGATGTATGTCATCTAAAATGTATTAGAGATGCTGTTAGCCATTCGGTATTAAGATTGACTACAATGTTTGTAACACCGCATGATCACTTACGTGATTATTATAGGTTATGACGATACTTGTCCTAATATTATATTTATTCTTTAATTAATAAATTATCATTTTGTGACTAATTGTAGTTTTGTAGTGGAATGTTCCGTGGATGCCATAGACAATCGATGTGCCTATTAATTTAAATTACAAGACGCTTATAATTTTATTTAAATTTGAATTAAAGTATATAATATTTTTTATTTATTATGTGCCTATGTCAATCTTATATAAATTAATGAACCTAGATATGCCCCTTGAACATATTCATTTTCTTTCATATGAATTAAAACCTATTTAAATTAATATACTACATAAAACATGAAAAGGGGCCTCAAAAAATGTAGATGAAACCAAACCTATTCACATAATTTGTATACTTGATTTTTAAATGGGTATCCTAAAATTGGAAATAATAGATTCTCTTTTTTGAACACGTGTCCTTATACAATAAAAAAAATCACCCTTCATCCATTTCATTTTGAAACATTTTCTCGGCTTTTGGTTACACAAAGGTACTCAACTTTATATTATTTTATTGTTTGATTCATATTTCATTACTTAATATTTTTGTTAAGGGGAAAGTCCGAAGGCGCAAATAGTGATATTAATTCAAATCCAAATATACACACACATTAACATATAGGAAAATTGGCACAAATAGTCCCTAACGTATGATATTAGTGCACAAATGATCTCTAATCTTTTATTTTTAGCAGAATGGTCCATAACCTTCTACTGTTGGGTGCGCAATTGGTCCTTTTTTACAGATTCTGTTAAAAATCTATTAAAATCTTTCATTTAGGTGCGCAAATGGTCTCTGACATTTTTTTTGTCTTTATTAGTAGGGGTAAAATTGTCAACTTTCATTTTTTCCAACCTTTTAATTGGCACAAATGGTCCCTAACCTTAGTTTTAAGGGATAATTGCATCAAAGGTCTCAAACGTTTCAAAAACGTTAGGGATATGCCCCTAACCTAAAAAAATAGCACCAAACATCCCCAACGTTTAAAGAAATAGGCACCGTAGGTCCCTCTTAACATTCTCCATCCATTTTCTCCATTAAATCTCAGAATTGCACTGCACGCGTTTCATTTCCAAAAAAACTCGAGTAGAATTGCAGGGGTGACTCCAGAAGCTTCTTGTCCATGAAGAAGAAATGAGGGGATAGAGAAGAACTGCATTAATAATTCTTATGTCCTCTAACATTTTCACTACATCAGCCATTTTAGGTCTCTTCTCCGAATTCTTTCCACGCAACTCATGCTTATTTGCAACATCGTGACCATCTCCTCCCCTATGTTCGGATACCTCAAAAGCTCGATGTCGAATACTTCACCAGTCCATTCCTCGTAAACAGAGTGAACCCATCGGACTCAGAGTGAACCCATCGGACTATGTGGATGACCTCATCGTATTTGCTAGTGGCATGGACATGGGATTTCCCGCAGAGAAGTTCGAGTAGCAAAACTCCAAAGTCAGTAGATGTCGATGCACGCGACACCTTCCTCGAAGTCGGCGACTTGAGGGCACGATACCGCAATCCAAATTACCGGTGGCACGATCGACTCATCAACGTTGCCAAGCCAAGATCGTGCACGCAACCATATCGTTGTGAGTTGAGGAAGATGTTTGAGGATTTTATATTTCCATGAACAAGCGTCCCACCACTCACGAATGGATGTGAGCAACACCCTTGCGCACCAATTGCAATTCTTAGTCGGCTTTCCCAATCTAAGGAAAACCGGTCCTCAACGCTTTTTCCCCGCAAGAACGAGGATTGTATCAGAGTTCGGTCACTATATTAATTCTGAGATATCTAAACATGGATAAAAAAGCTTCAGGAGTCATCCCTGCAATTCCTCTCGAGTCATCCCCTCATTTCTTCTTCATGGACAAGAAGCTTCTGGAGTCACCCCTGCAATTCCACTCGATTTTTTTTGGAAATGAAGCACGTGCAGTGCAATTCTGAGATTTAATAGAGAAAATGGATGAAAAATGTTAAGAGGGACATACGGTGCCTATTTCTTCAAATGTTGGAGATGTCTGGTGCTATTTTTTTAGGTTATGGGCATATCTCTAACGTTTTTGAAACGTTGGGGACCTTTGATGCAATTATCCCTAGTTTTAATTAAAGAAATTTGCAATTGGATTTTTAACTTTTACAAAAAGTAAAAATGGGTCCGATACTTTAATTTTTTTAAAAAAAATTAAAAGAAACTAAAAAATTGATAATATATTAAATTATTTTGTATATTTTATGAACTATTATAAAATAACTGAAATTTAAACTCATAATTATTAACAAACGTGCTAATTAAAATTATTTTATTATTATTAAGTAATCATATTATTTAAAATTTAAACTTTAATTTTATCATTATAACATAAAAAAAATTGTATAAATAAAATTTTTAATTATGCTCAACTCAGTTCGATTTTATACGGTTTCACAGCTACTGGGCCAATCAAGCCCGCTTTGGAGCCACATGACTACTGGGCCAGCCCAATTTTAAATTTTAATTTATTTTTTTATTTATAAAAAAATAAAAAAAAATTCACCATCTTCACCCCACTCAGCCCAACCCACCCCACCCCACCCCCCCACCCCACCCCCTATTCGCTGCGACGGGAGGGGGGAGTTTCCGGCGACGGAGGGAGAAATCCCCCCTATTCATTGCGACGGGGGATATCTCTCCCATTTGTTTCCGACCGTGGCCGTGGCCAGAAACTTTCTCCCCTATTCGCTGCGACGGAGATGGGGGATTTCTCCCACATGTTTCCGATCGGAATCGTGGAAGAGAAATCCCCCCTATTTGTTGCGACGGGGAGGGGGATTTCTCCTCCCTCTTAGAGGCGAAATTCGCAAGAAAGGAGAGGGATTTCTCCCATCTCTGGTCGGATTTGAAAATTATAGGGTGGGTGGGGTTAATTTAAAAAAAATTAAAGTATCAGACCCATTTTCACTTTTTGTAATAGTTAGGAATCTAATTGCAAATTTGTTTAATTAAAACTAAGGTTATGGAACATTTGCGTCAATTAAAAGGTTGAAAAAAAATAGAAGTTAACAATTTTACCCCCCACTAATAAAGACAAAAAAATTGACATGGACCATTTGCACATCTATATAAAAGGTTTTAATGGATTTTCAACAGAATCCGTCAAAAAAAACCAATTGCGCACCCAACAGTAGAAGGTTAGGGACCATTATGCCAAAAATAAAAAGTTAGGGACCATTTGCACACCAATGTCATACGTTATGGACCATTTGCGCCAATTTCTCCAACATATGTGTATATGTGTGTTTATGATTTCATATTTTTATTTTATTTTATATAGATTTAAACTCATAAAAATAACCGCATCACTTCTTGAATTTTCTAAAAAAGTGTTAAATTTTATTAATTTATTACTTCTATTTTCTTGTTTGTTTAATTTACTCATTCTATCATAATTTAGCCCCTTGAAGAATAATGAATAATTAAATAAATAAAAGTTTTATATTTATTTATCAATCTATATCTTATACTTATACCTATATATAAGAGAAATTTAATTACTTTTTTATTTGTGTTACAAGTATTGAGACTAGTGTCTTTTTAATTGATTTATTTAAACTGTTATTTTAAGACACACTAATATAAGTTTTATGTCATTTATTTTATAATGTTAAAATGGTAACTCACGATGAGACACTATATAGTCGGACTGTTATGACAATAAAAATAAATGATATATATAGATTTACTTTTAGTTAATGAAAATGACTTAGGACTTTTGGCACGTTGATTTCGTGGGTGACCAATGACAGCTCCACATGCTATTCCAAAGTAAATTTCTACGTATTCAAGGTAAGTAAACATCTCCTATAATTCATTTGTAGGGTACAATGTTAAATGTTTAAATGTGTTACATAAATAGCTATTATGTAAATATGATATACTTTGATATAGTTTTATATACCATTATTATTTCACGCGATATATTCTTGCATATATTCATGTTAATGCATCCACAAGCATGCATGAAGTATAGTTTTAAATCGTATTGTTGAGAAGTATATTTTACTCAAAAAAAATATGTATCCCGATTTTATAAAAGAAATGGTGTATGCCTATGCCATGAACCTAAGGTGTGAGTGGAAAATAGGGCGTGGGGGACCGCGCACCGACCCGAAATGATAATGTTTAATGTTTAATGTTTAACCGCATTGCGGTACTACCGGTAGATGGAACGAGTTCCAAATAATAATGGTCCAATGCATTCTGATTGACTAGGCAATACACAAAAGTGAGCTCACAATATTAAATGTTTTAAAGATAGTACACAAAGAAAAAAAAAATGGGATACACATTCCGATGAATCATTTTTAAAGTAAAGCATATCATAAGCATGCATCACGTGCATGGGGTTTGCTTACTGGGCATTAGTTCATCATATATTCTCTACTTTTCAGATGATGAGAGCTAGATGATTCGAGACGATTACTTGGGGTGAGACGAACTCAGTATTGTTTAAATCAAAATTTAATTCCTATTATTTCAGAAATATGATCCCTTGGGCCGATTATTGTTATTGGAATATTGTTGTTTTACTCATATTAAATTAGTCAAACTATGAAAATTTTCACAACTATTGTATTCATTCAATAAAGAATTTGGGCATAAAATATATTATGCAAATTATTATTTTTAATTAATACTATTGAAGGCCTTTGATATTTATTTCGTGTTTCAACATAAAATAAAATGGAATAAAAAATTTATCCACTTTTCCGCATTTATATTTTGTTGTTTAATGGTAATTAAATGATAACGCATCTAAGTCTGGAGTTTCTAGACTTAAGCTGTTATATTATTGGTATCAGAGCTAAGAGTTTTAAAATCGATTCTGTAGACTTTAAAAAGAGAGAGTATAATACTGAGTCACACCACCAATGAGTTCTCTTGCGATCATCTGGTAAGGTTGAGTTTTATCTCTTAAATTGCAAACGGTTATTGTTTCATAAATGTTGTAGTTGCGATATAGTATTAATGAAATTCTATTCAAAACAACAATAAAAATAAATAAATAATTATTTGTATTCCAGTATGGCTCTCGCTACTTGTTCTCAAGCTTACGAAGAAACATATGAAGCTATCCAGAGGGGTCAGGCATTAACACAAAGACTCAAATGACAATGGATGCTTTTATGCAAGCATTGGCTATATTTGGGCAAAACAACTTACCCGTGAGGAATGACCAAACCCATGAACAAAGAAAGATATCATAGTTTAAGAATTTATCTCCACCATCATTTGCTAGCACCACTGACCCTCTAGAAGTTGAAATGTGGTTAACCGAAATTCAGAAGGCCTTTTCGGTTATGAGCTGCACAGAACAAGAGAAAGTTACATTTGATGCTTACATGCTTTAAGGAGATGCTTATGATTGTGGTTGATGGTTGATGGTTCAGCGCCAACATGAGAAGGATACTAGACCATTCACTTGGAAGATGTTCACGAGATATTCAACAACAAGTATTTTCCAAAGAGCATACGCAAGTACAAAGAGAGAGAGTTCATTAAGTTAGAGCAAAGGAGCCAAACAGTTACTGAATATGAGGCTGAATTTGCTCATTTAGCGGGTTAATTGTTTCAAAAATCACTGTACTTTCTTACACGCCACGAATACCTCACTAAGCTTAAAAATGGTGTTAATTCCTCACTCTACAATCTAAATGTTATCTCCATCCATCATCACTCTTCACAAAATAGTTTGATTACCTTAATGGAGGCGACGACGTGGCAAACGAACATCCTACATGGCACGTTTAATTCAAATCAGCAATGAGTTAATTATTTCAAAAATCACTGTATTTTGTTACGTGTCACGGATACCTCATTGGACTTAAAAATTGTGCTAATTCCTCACTATACAATCTAAATATTATCTCTATCTATCACTCTTCACATAATTGTTTGATTACCTTAACGGAGGCGACAACGTGGCAAATGAATGTCCTACGCGACGCGTTTAATCCAATCCAGCATTATAATTTAAGTTTGTTGCTGTCAATCACGATAATGCTATGAATTAATTTAAGTATATTGCTGTGAATGACAAAGTAAAGGACAATAGGATTTTATATTTTTCAAAATGACAAACTGTTGTGAATTATTGGAAGTATAAAGTGAATGACAAAGTGTTGTGAATGTTTTTTTTCATCTAATGATTGTAGAATATATTTAATGCGAAGTTGGAGCAAATGCCAACACAAGAAGAAAATACAGTCCATAGGAGAAGCAAGGTACAAAGTTAGAATTATTTTTATTTTCAATAACAATGAACTGACTTCAAATTTAAATTATCACAGGGTAAAATGGTTTCAACAGATGCAATAGAGGTTATTCTAGCTAAGGCCAAGATCTGTAATCATGTTTCAAATTCATGTCTACACCTGGGTTGTCTCATCCACGTGTAGATGATGGGATGAGCATTGTGCCTTCTATTTCTATGCCTACTAATGTAGCCGCTTCAGTGATAAGACAAGAGGTTAGCATATCATTAATGGTGGATGAACTACAACAACCTGATTTGGGGTTAGGGCTTTTTGATTTGAGAGATTGGGGATTTGGGGATTTACACTTGGCGAGGGAAAAAACGTGAGAAATGGATATGTTTTTTGTTAGAAGGGAAAATTATATTGCTGAGTTGGATTAAACGCGTAGGATGTTCGTTTGCCACGTCGTCACCTCCGTTAAGGTAATCAAACGATTATGTAAAGAGTCATGGATGAATATAATATTTAGATTGTAGAATGAGGAATTATCACCATTTTTAAGTTCGGTGAGGTATCTGTGACGCGTACGAAAGTACAATAATTTTTAAAATAATTAACCCATCGTTTGGCAAAGTTTGCCCCAAACCTAGTAGCAACAGAAGAAAGAAGAGCAAGGTGCTTTGAGGAGGGATTTAGGTCTCATATAAAACAAGCAGTTATACCATTCGAATTAACAACTTATAGAGAAGTGTTTAGTAAGTTGCTTTTGGTGGAAAGATCTCAAATCTTAGATAAAGAGGAGACTAAGGCCCAGCCAAGTGGTCACGGGTTCAATTGTGGAAATTCTAGGGCACATTTTTGGAAGAATAATGGCTAAAAAAAGGAACGACTAAGGCAACAACAAGGGCCATTACTAAAACAAACAGCAGAGGAAAACTTGCTCAAAGTGTGGTAAGGAACATCTTGGCGAATGTCTTATGGGTACGGGTGTGTGCTTTAAATGTGGAAAGCTTGGTCATTTCGCAAATGATTACAAAGAAAGGTCTTTTAGCAATAGCAACAATAAGCAAAAGAAAACTCAAGCACGAGTTTTTACAATTTCTAATAAAGAGTTTGAAGAGTCCTCAATCAGTGACATATATATATATATATATATATATATATATATATATATATATATATATATATATATATATATATATTATTTTTAGTTATTTCTTTTGTTGAGTGTGATTTAATTTCATGCATTGAATTAATGTAGGCACTATGTATGTATGTAATGTACCGCCAATGTCTTGATTGATTACGGGCTACTCATTCATTTTTAGTCCATCTTTGCTAAGAAATTGGAGAAACCACTTACGCAAACGGATACACAGTTCAGTGTGTCCACACTCTCTAGAGCTATAATAAATTCAAATTATGTTTTATGTGATTGTTCAATAATAGTAGATGTGAAAGAACTGCAAGCAGATTTTATAGTGCTGGATGTCCAGAACTTTGATATCATATTAGGGATGGATTGGCTATCAAAGTATCATGCTACAATTGACTGTTATAAGAAAGAAGTGGTATTCGAGCCTCCAAATATGCATAGTTTTTGCTTTTCGGGAGCAATGGTAAAGCCCTCTATTCTTATAATCACAGCTATGAAGACTCGCCAATTGTTGAACAAAGGTTATGTAGCTTCAATAATGGAGGAATCAAAGATGGATCTTTCCATTGATCAAGTCCAAGTTGTTTAAGAACATCCAGATGTATTCCCAGATGATTTCATCGGTTTGCCACCAAAAAGGAGATTGATTTTGTCATCGATTTATTGCCTGGAACAACTCCAATATCAAAGGCATCATATCACATGGCCCCTACTGAATTCAAGAAAATCAAGGACCAACTCCAAGATCTTTTAAATAAAAGATATATCATACCAAATTTCTCTCCATGGGGTGCTCAAAGGTGACAATAAAGAACAAGTATCCGTTGCCAAGAATTGAGGACTTGTTTGACCAAGAATTGAGAACTTGTTTGACCAACTCCAAGGTGCTAGTTATTTTTCCAAAATTGATTTGCGATCGGGATATCATCAACTAAGAATCAGAGAAGAAGACATTCAAAAAACTACCTTTCGCACTAGATATGGACATTGTGAGTTTCTAGTAATGCCTTTTGGTTTGACAAACGCTCCAGCAACTTTCATGGATATGATGAATCGAGTTTTTAAAGAATACTTAGATCAGTTTGTCATAGTTTTCATTGATGACATTTTGATCTACTTACGATCTAAACAAAAACATAAGCGACATCTGCGATTAATGCTTAAGATACTTCGAGACAACAAGCTCTTTGCTAAATTTAAGAAGTGCAATTTCTGGCTAGATAGGGTACCATTCTTGGGATATATCGTATCAAATGAAGGGATTGCAGTGGACCCTAGCAAGGTTGAGACTGTCCAAAACTGGCCGACACCATCAAACGTTGGAGAAGTTCGTAGTTTCCTTGGGTTAGCTAGTTATTATCAAAGGTTTGTCGAGAGCTTTTCTAGAATTGCCTCAGCATTAACCCAGTTAACAAAAAAGAACGTAAAGTTTCAATGGACTCCAGACTGTGAACAAAGTTTTCAAGAGTTAAAGAAATGCTTGACTTGTCAACAAGTTAAGGCTGAGCATCAACGACATTTGGGCCTCTTGCAACCACTTATGATACCAGAATAGAAATGAGAAAGAGTTGGTATGGAATTCGTTGTTGGCCTGCCTAAGACCAAGATGGGCTATAATTCTATTTGGGTAATTGTAGACTGTCTTACTAAGTCAGCGCACTTCTTACTAGTCAAGACTATTTATAATATGGAACGATATACTAAACTATATATGGCAGAGATAGTCATACTGCATGGAGTCCCATTATCCATTGTACCTGACCGTGACCCTAAGTTTACTTCTTCTTTTTGAAAGAACCTACACAAGGCTATGGGCACACATTTAAGGTTTAGTACGGCGTTTCACCCGTAAACAGATGGACAGTTGGAAAGCACAATTCAAATTCTTGAAGATATGTTGCAAGCTTGTATTATTGACTTTCAAGGCACTTAGGATGAGTATCTTCCATTAGTTGAGTTTGCCTACAATAACAACTTCTAATCTACCATTGGTATGGCACCTTATGAGACATTGTATGGAAGAAAATATCGATCACCTATCCATTGGGACGAGGTTGGAGAAAGAAAGTTATTGGCCCAGAGATTGTCCAACAAATAGCTGAGGTTGTTGAGAAGATTCAAAAATGGATGAAGCTGCTCAAAGTAGACAGAAAAACTATACAGACAAAAGATGAAAGCCTTTAGAATTTGTTGTTGGTGACATGGCCTTTTTGAGGGTGGCACCTATGAAGGGTGTAATGAGATTTGGGATAGAAGAGAAGCTGAGTCCTCATTTTGTGGGTCTTTTGAAATTTTGGAAAGGATAGGTGAGTTATTTTATCAGGTCGTATTACCACCAGCATTGTCAGGGGTGCATAATGTATTTCATGTTTCTATGTTGAGAAAATATATCTCAGACACCTCTCATATCCTAAGCTATGAGTCGTTGAATCTCCGCAAAGATTTTACTTATGAAGATATGTCAATAAAGATCTTAGAGAAAGTAGACAAAGAACTTAGAAAGAAGACGATAACGCTATTCAAAGTACTTTGGAGGATCCATGCTGTGGAAGAGGCGACATGGGAGCGCGAAGATGAGATCGCGCGAAATACCCTCATCTATTTGGTAAGTTTTAATTTCTAGGACGAAATTTATTTTTAGGGGGTAAGGAATTGTAATGCCGCATGTCCACTTGCATGATTATTATAGGCTATGAAGATGATTGTCCTAATATTACATTTAATATTTAATCAATAAATTATCATTTTTGTAACTAAATATGGTTTTGCAGTGGAATGTTGCATGGACGTCCTAGACGATTGATGTGCCTATTAATTTAAATTACAAGAACAAGAGGGGGTAGATCGGAGGATCAGTTAGTAGTGAGAGAGGGGATCACTTGTTCCTTGAAAAGTTCTTTCAAATGATTCATCTATCTGATTGATGAATCATAAGAAGACAATTCATAGTTCATATGCTTAGTAAGAAAGAATAATCAAATTGAGTTCATGGATTTCTCTAGGTCAGTTTATGGGCCAATAAATAATTTTTATCTTAAAACTTATAATTTTAATTAAATTTGAATTAAAATATATAATTTATTTATTTATTATGTACATATGTCAATTTTATATAGATTAATGAATCTAGACATTCTCCTTGAACATATTCATTTTCTTTGTAATGAATTAAAACCTTTAAGTAAACTGTATAATAATAGGGGTCTCCATCTACGAGATTCATTTTGAAATAGATAGGTCCCACGCTTGATCATCCAATAACAAATTTTCTTGGATGGTTACAGTGTGTGTTAAGTTTTCACTTTTGAAATGACTAAAATACCCACTCTAATATTACAAACTATATGAATATTTCATAAATTAATTTTTTAAAGTATTATTACTAAAATTATTAAAAAATAATAAACACTAAAATAGAATTGTGAAATACTAATAATTTGGAAAATTTATCATTACAATATAAATTAGTCAAATATAAAAAATTGTGAAAAAGTGCAAATAATTATTTAGAAACAAATTTAAAATATTGTTTCTGCTATAAAAAAATATTAAATTAAAACTAAAAATGTTAAAGTAAGTTAAAATGCCAAATAGTAAGTTGAATTATGCTGTAATATTTTAAAAGATAATCTAATTGAAATTAAGTTTTGTTTAAATATTATGTCATTATGGTTGTGTCTGGAATCACTTTGTGCCAGATTAAATTTTTTGATCAAATAGTAAATGCATTATTATATTTTAAACAATTCTGACATTTGTAATTAAGGCTGCCATTTTTCTAGCAATTGTACCGTTATTGTTGACTACAAGAGATATTTTGAATGACATTATCTATTTCAAATGCTACTTTTACATATGGCAATGGATCCTACGATTGCAAATAGTCAACATGAAAATAACAAAATTTGTTCTTTCCACGATCGAGACATGCACTATATTATAAACAATTAATAGAACATAAAATTGTTATTGACCCATGATAAAAATGGGATTAAAACATTAGAAAGGTAAATATCTCTAGTTTATTTTTATTTAATTGTATGGAAGTAAAATTGAAAATAGAATTTGACTATTATAAGAGCATCTCCAATGCACTCCGTCTATAATCATTTTTAGGCGCACATAAGATATATGCGTTATAAAAACCATCTCCTATGCATACTTGTGAGACTGTCTATCTGACGATATGGCGCATTAAATTATAGACTACGTTTCGAAGTCCGCCTATATTTAGAATAAACTTTCTTTAAGTGCGGCAGACATTTAATTTTTATCTCGATGCACCATCTATAATCTATAACTTTTTAGGCGACTTCCGCATAGTCTTTTATAGGCGAGAGTTATAAAAACCATCTCCCATCTATAACTTTTTGGACAAGGACTCATAAGCTTTTATAGACGGAGAAAACCATCTCCAATGCATCGGCATTAATTATAGAACATTTAGTTATAGACTCTCGTCAAATTGTCTATATTTAGACCCTTCTAGATCAGAGTGATCAACAAATTTAATTTTAGACGGGTGCATTGGAGATGAATTTTAATTTGACCGCCTATTCTATAGAGCGTAGTTCCACATGGATTAGAAGTAAGTCTGCTTTTTTTACTTGCCACGTAGATCGCAATGAGCGGGTGCATTGGAGATGCTCTTGAGATGAATTTTAATTTGACCGCTCATTCTATAGATATAAATTGGTGTCACATAGATTGGAAGTCGCTCATTTTACTTTGCCACGTGAGACGCATAAACTGAGTGCGTTGGAGATGCTCTAACTAACTTAAAATACAATTGAAATAAAGTTTGACTACAAGATAGCTAATTTATTAAATAATTACCTAATATATATTAACAAATCAATGTTAAGGGAATAACATTTTAAAAAATAATAAATTACTAATTCAATTAGCAAATATCAATAATTTTAAAGAAATTTTGATAAAAAAAAATAGTATTTCATTTGAAATGCTTGTGATGTTTTGTTCTCGAGATATAACATTTCAAAATGATATGAATCGCAATTGGAATAGTTCTTTCGGACTACAACATGAGGTCAAGGCAAAGTGGTAACTTTCTATTTGAGATTTGATTGCGATGATATACAAAATTAAGTGGGTTGTGATATTAACTTCTGCATAATTACTATCGAATAGCAATTTTGAACTTGATGATAATTTTGTTACATATCTCACTCACGAAGAGTGTGATAAACAAAAGTTGGATGTAACCGAAATTTATATTTATATATATATTATCTCTACTATGTACTCCATCACTTTGGACGGGATATGTATTTATTTTAATTTTGTTTTATGTTTTATTTTTTTAGAGGTGAAGCTTAACCTCCTCTTTGTACTATTTTCTTTCCATTTTTAATAAATCGGATATATAAAACATTTTACTAAAACATGTATATATTAAAAAAAAAAATTATAACATTTAATATTATTTTAAAGAGTGGCAAAGAAGAGTAAGGAATTGTTGATTCCAACGCATCTGGTCGACCCCATTTTCTTTGAAACTGAGAGAATCTGTTCTGGATCTCAAATATCCAGTTTTCCACCCTCCCACGCCACCTTACCCAAAATTACAATACACAGATAGTTTGCAGCTCAATGGGTACCCACGAAGAAGAGAGATTGCTATTGGAAGAGGGACTTGTAGAGGTCCGTTCGCATATTATGTCATTTGTTGATAGATACAATCATTTTGTTATCTACATCCTTGGCTCAGTTTTGATTAATAAATATTCATTACGACTTCAAATTTCTCATTGTCAATAATAATCAGTGTCTAAATTCTTGATTTCGTGATTGATTCGGGGTTGCTGCTTTATGGGTATTTAATTTCTTGGCTCTTTTAAGACTTTCAATCTTAACCACAACAAAGAGTAGATCAATGATAGGATCCTAGAGTATAATAAACCTTAAAAAGAAGGAAATGGAATATTTCGAAATTTTGAAATTATGTGTATGTTTAAACTTTGAGGAGTTTTATTTGGACCTTCTGTTTTATGGAGTTGGTCGGGTGAAAGAAAACTTGAGGTGTTATTATTATTTATTTCTGAACTCAAGTGGGGTCATTCAATTCATTATTGTTGACCAATAGAAATATTTGATAAGTACAAGACTGGAACATATTCAGAATAATGCAAACCTCTGTTTCCTACATTCTCTGGGCCATTCAATTAATAGAAGTTTGTTAAGAAAATTGGACTACACATGTAGTGTGGAGGTTAAAAGAAGTCTAGATCAAAAGGATCACAATACTTCCTTGTTTAATATAAATGAATTGTTTTCAAGGTGTTTCAAAATATGAAGACAAGAATGTGTGCGACATTAATTTGATTGTTTATAGTCATTAGAGCCTTCTATTTAATGGAGTTAATCCATTTTAAGATAGTTTATATACATCTTTTGCCTGTAAATCATTCAACATCGCCAAACAATTGAGTTGATCTTTGCAATGGCATACCGCTACAAAAGCAGCGGAAGTACAAATCTGGTGTCTGAAAATTTGAGCTATTTGATTTGTTGGTTGAAGATTTCAGAAAATGAAATGAAAGCTTGTGGGAGTCTTTAGTCTGATAAGGCTATACTGGAGTTTTACTTCAATATTGGAGCTAGACAAAATTTGATGCAAGTTAGATGGGAAAGGTCTGCCTAGGTACAACATGATGGTTTTTGACAACAATTGCTGATACATTCATAAATGTACTTATGACCAAAATGTCTGAAATCTGCATCTCTCCCATCCGACATTGTTATGCATAGAGACTAGAGATAAAGATAAGCGATAGATGTCCAATCAATTCTCATCCTTCTATTTCGTCTCTCCCTTTCTTCTTCTTTTCTTTCATTTCTTCCAAATCTTTTCACGCTTTCCAAAGCAGATTATCATGTGCAGTAAGAAGCTTTCTTATAGTGAGCCTAGAGCTCATGGATGAATCAGGCCAGATTTGTAGTTATCACTTTTGTTGGATTGGTTGTGTTTCTTCAAAATGTTCGGTTGATTCAACACTCATGGATCTAACCTTTGACAGTGCAAATTTGGTTTTACATTCTGTACACTGGTTTGGATGTGTGAGAGGCTAGTGTGTCATGGAAAAAGTAATGCTCTAAATCAGATTACTGAGTTTAGACTTCCACTCAAAGAATAAGATTCATTGGCCTATCATCAGTTATATTTATAAACTTTATGATGATGCTTTAGCGGATGATTGTTTTTCTCGGTTGGTTCTCTGGAAAATTCTGTTCTCATTTTCTCTTAAGGAGATAGGGCTTTCTCTTAATCATTATTTTTAAAACGAAGGCACCTCTACCATTAATAACTTTGCTTAGTGCTTTTCTTTATTAACTAATATCATTAGAGCATTCATAATTCTTAACTAGATTTTTGTCATCTATTCTCTGTTTTGAAATTCTGGAGTTGTGTATTTGTTCTTCATGGGAAGGTTTGAATACAACAACAAACTAAGTCACGTTCTCAAGAAATTTTGATGGCTACGTGAATCCTTTTTCGCCATTCCATTCGGTAAATTGCTAGATGCACTAAGAAGACTCAAAGCAACTAGATCATTAGCATTTACCCCTCCCACTTATAAGATTAAAATTGCATCACTCTTATGAACAAGAGCCTCTTTAGGCTTATGCAAAACACTAACCAACCACCTAAGTCGTTCTCCCTTTAACTTATTCTTAATTGATGCTACCTATACTCATTGGCATATATTTTTATTTCTTATCTTATCCATTTTACTAAGAACATGTTTGGCAATGCTTAAATTATAATTTCATTGGTCAAACATACTTTTGGCATATATTTTTATTTCAACTCATCTTATCCACGCATTCACCACTCATCTATCTTAGCATCCTCATTTTTTCTATGTTCATCGTATAGACATTTTATCATTTAACTTTCCAACATTAAGTATAAAGCATAGCAAGTCTAGTGACTATTGTGTAGAACTGTCCTGTTAACTATGTAGGGATATTCTTGTGACACAGAATTCATGTGACACTTTCCATTTCGTAAAACCCGCTCTAAGCATATGTATTACAACTTCAATTCCTTTTTCCTTATTAATATTCGAACCTAAGTACTAAATACCTAGGCACCTTGTCATATACTTTCTTATGGAAGACTTTGAATCCATTGCTGTTTATGGTACAAGTTTTACATTCTTTTACAATTTATACTTCTAGAGGTAAAAAACACTAGTGAAGGGAGTAATATTCTTGTATATTCTGATTCTTGGACAACAGCACACACATCCCTCCTTCAATAGAGTCTTGGATTGAACATTTGGAGGATGTTTATGGCGTTTATGTTTTGGGCTCTGTAAGCCCCATAGAGAGCAACACAAGTCCACAGAAATCTTCTAATGTCTGTCGAATCACGTCACAGAAGTCCGACACTTGCATGGTTAAGGAATTTTTGCAGTGAGACACTATTGATCACAAGATAAAAATACAGTATAAATTCAAATCCATATGTAAATGCTCTTGGATGCAGACACACACTAACACAGAGAGAGACACTCTAACATTATGAATTTTCCATATTTTTACTTTAAGGGTCTGTTTGATTGCACCATTTTCCATGGAAAATGTCACATCCGAGGAAAATAATGTAACATCAGAGTAAATATTTTCATACTTTGGCTGTTTGGTACAAGGTGGAAAAGGAAAATGTTTTCTAGGGTACAATTATTTGAATTTGGCCATTTCTTTTTGTGGTTTTATTTTCCTTTTACATATTATTTTCTTTTCCACCCTTTCCAATCAAACACACCCAATAGTGGTTGTTTTTGGCTATTTCTCATTTCTTATATTTTTTAGGTTCTCATTAGGTTTCTGCTCTCTCTCATTTTCTGTCTTCTTTTAGAATGAAAGAAGCGCACTCTACACTGGAGATGGTTCTGTTGACATTAAGGGGAACCCTGTTCTGAAGAGAAACACTGGAAATTGGAGAGCATGCCCTTTTATTCTTGGTATCTACCCTATAATTGTTCTTTTTCCTTTGGGCATATGTGTCCATTCAATCCCTAATCTCTTGAATTGACAGGGACTGAATGTTGTGAACGCTTGGCCTACTATGGGATTGCTACCAATCTTGTTAGCTATCTTACCAAAAAATTACATGAAGGAAATGTTTCCGCTGCTAGAAATGTCACCACTTGGCAAGGCACTTGCTACCTAACTCCCCTGATTGGGGCTGTCCTGGCAGATGCTTACTGGGGAAGATATTGGACAATTGCTGTCTTCTCCACTATATACTTTATTGTACTAATTCCTCTTTGTTTTAATAAGTTTTTCCAATTACTAGCTATATGAAAATATCACTGAGTATATGATTGCATGGTCTGATTTTTTGTGCTCAGATAGCGGTCGACAGCTTACAGCCTCCGTGTTCAACATTTTATTTGTCCCTAACTCTATCTTTAGAAAGAGAAATAGACATTCACCTGTTATTTTTGTATAAATAGAAAACATCCATGTGACGATGTCCACTTCCTTTCTCTTCTCTTTATGCACCTTTTTCCCAATTATTTGATTAGGAAAACAGTCTGCACTGCAGACCAAGTGGTACTTCAATGTGAGTATACTTCATAAGACATCATAATACATTCTCTTAGCTTTATTGGGAACGCCTTGGTTATGGTATAAAAACTTTTAACCTTTATTTTCTCTCTTCAAAGTTTCCATTTCTCTCCTTACAGCACCATTTAATCTAACCTAAATGCTAACGTAAATTATATATATTGAATTTTGATGTGGACTGAAATATGTCTATTTTTCATATCAACTAAAATTTAATTGGTTACATAGAATCTAAAGTTGTAATGTGTCTTCTACATTGAATATCGAGATAGTTTCACCTGCCCCATTTGTTTTTTGCATGATTCTCTCTGAGTTAGTTCACAACTTAATTAAAAAATACTATAGTTCCATGGAATTAATAGTTTATGTTATGGCATATATTTTTGGTCGACCATCTAGCTAACTTCACCTTGTCTTTTTGTTTTAACATGATGAGTAGCAAACTGGGACAAGTATGAGTTAGTTTGCAAAGTCTACTAGAACATAGTATCCAAGGAGAGGACTTATTAAGATATTGCAGAGTATATTATATATTAATTGCAGGATAATTTATACCCTATTAATTAGAAAGAAGAATGTGAAAAAGAGACAGAAATGTAATGTAAAAGCTTGCTTGAAATCATGATGAAACTTTAAGAGGATAAAAGGAATGGAGAGCCAAATAAGACATAATAAATGAAGTGAAGAAAATGAGGAAATAACTTCATAAGGACAGTGTTGCTCTACTATGAGCTCTGCCTCTCAAAACAATGTTATTCTTAATGCTTATGGTTTTGAGTTATAAAGCTCTTATATTTAATGCTTCATAAATTTTTCATTTTCTTACCCAAAAGAAGGGGCTGAAATCAATAACATTCTGAATGCTAATTTGGATATCCTGCTTTGAACTATAACATATAACATAGGTTATTCTACATTCACCAGGAGTACATCAGACTTTTTCCTATTATATTTTTCTTATTGATTTACTGATTACTTTGGGTCATGGATCTCTTAACTCCTATTGATCCTTGATGTTAATTTTCTGTGAAGGGAATGTGCACATTGACTCTGTCTGCATCTGTTCCTGCTTTTAAGCCTCCTGAATGTGTGGATTCCATTTGCCCTTCAGCAACTCCAGCTCAGTATGCAGTATTTTTCTTTGGGCTATATCTAATAGCACTTGGAACGGGAGGGATCAAGCCATGTGTTTCATCTTTTGGGGCTGATCAGTTTGATGATACTGACCCTGTAGAAAGGGTTAAGAAGGGATCCTTTTTCAACTGGTTTTATTTTTCCATCAACATTGGTGCTTTTATATCAAGTAGTTTCATCGTGTGGATTCAAGATAATGCAGGATGGGGCATTGGATTTGGCATTCCTGCAGTGTTTATGGCCATTGCCATAATTAGTTTCTTTTCAGGCACCACTCTCTACAGATTTCAGAAGCCAGGAGGAAGCCCTATTACCAGAATGTGCCAGGTTTTGGCTGCATCATGCCACAAATGGAATTTGGCCGTCCCTAGTGACAGTAGTCTCCTGTATGAAACGTCAGATAAAGGCTCTGCAATTGAAGGAAGTCGAAAACTGCTGCACACTGATGAATTAAAGTAAGGTTCTTACATAACATCTAATTGCTTCTGACCGTCTAGCCCTGCTTTGTTTCCCTTAGATTCTTCCCCTTTATTTCTGTACTTTTTCCTGAGGGTAAAAGTATATTTATTCTTCATTCATTTAAGCGTAATTGTACGCACCACAATTGGAAACAAGGGAAAATGAAGGGCACAAAATATATTGCATCATATCCACCAGCTTGGCCGCCAGATGCGTATGTTGGATAGCAGTGGTGTGGAGACAATTTCTTTACTATTCTTGGAATAGCCAATTTCACATTATTTAAACATTTTAATTTGAATGGTGTTTTCCAATTGATTGGTATACATATCTTGTTTTTCCTGTGACATGGTGCTGTTTCTGTACTTTTTCCCCATTGACCTTTTTAGAATTGATTAATACATGTTTGCTAACTGGAAACTGTTTAACAACTAATCAGTAAATGGTAAGTTTAGTTGACTGTGCCATTTGAGATTGGGCAGAAATGCTATTTCTATCAGAAAGCAAAAGGGATGCACAAATTATCTTAGGCATGGCTGAGTCCTCTTATTTATATTGTGCTAGATTATTTCCAACATGCAACATATGCTATGAATACATTTATACCTTTCTATAAGCAGGTTTTGGTGTTTGACGATAGACCTCTTCCATTTGTAGTTATACTTTCCAAATTGACCAAATAAACCATATCTTTTAGCTCGGGTATTTTTCTGAAAAATGGGATTTCTAGCAAATTAAAAGCTCCCGTCTCCTCCACTCAAAAACAGTGAAGAATTGAAGGGCTCTTTGTGAAGTTTCAGCTATTTGGTGAAAGCTATACTAAGAAAACTTGTTAGTTTATGTTTCTTAGTGATCTTTATTTCCATAATAATTTAGAAGTTACATTAAGAATTCCTTTTCTGTAAGCTTGGAAGTGTTGGGAATTGAATATCAAACTTGGGCCTAAGTCTAGGCAAATTTTGGCACGCCAACTTGGTTGGCCCTTCATTCTAATCATGTTAAGTTCGACTAGGATGTGCATGTTATGTTTTCATCTTCCAAGTTTTGTAATTCAGATTGTGATTCTGTTAAAATT
The DNA here is from genome assembly GCA_023638005.1 of Forsythia suspensa. Classification (NCBI taxonomy): domain Eukaryota; kingdom Viridiplantae; phylum Streptophyta; class Magnoliopsida; order Lamiales; family Oleaceae; genus Forsythia; species Forsythia suspensa. Next base: position 38,050,003 of record CM042666.1, read on the forward strand.
ATGTTAGAAAGTTTCCCATCTCCTTATGGTGCGCTACTTCTTTTGTAGGTGCCTTGATAAAGCTGCTGTAATCTCGGAGGCTGAGAGTAAAACTGGGGACTTTTCTAACCATTGGAAGCTTTGCACTGTAACACAGATTGAAGAATTGAAGATCCTGATACGCATGTTTCCCATTTGGGCTACAGGAATAGTCTTCTCTGCTGTTTATGCTCAAATGTCAACCATGTTTGTAGAGCAAGGCATGGTGATGGACACTACAATTGGTTCCTTTACTATTCCTGCAGCCTCTCTTTCAACTTTCGACGTTATCAGTGTTATTTTCTGGGTCCCAGTGTACGATAAGGTCCTCGTACCAATTGCTAGAAAGCTTACCGGCAAGGAAAGGGGATTCTCAGAATTGCAGCGGATGGGAATTGGCCTTTTCATTTCAGTCTTTTGCATGGCATCTGCTGCTGTGGTTGAGATCAAGCGACTGAATCTTGCAAGAGAGCTCGGATTGGTTGATGAAGATGTTGCTGTACCGTTGAGTATTTTCTGGCAAATACCTCAGTATTTCTTGTTGGGGGCCGCTGAAGTTTTTACGTTTATCGGGCAACTCGAGTTCTTCTATGACCAATCACCAGACGCCATGCGCAGTTTGTGTAGTGCATTGTCACTCCTCACAAATTCATTGGGAAATTACTTGAGCTCGTTTATTTTGACAGTAGTGACATCTATAACAACCCGAGGGGGAAAGCCAGGGTGGATTCCAGATAACTTGAATAATGGTCACCTTGATTACTTCTATTGGCTCTTGGCTGGGCTCAGCTTCTTCAACTTGGTGATCTACGTTTTCTGTGCCAAAATATTCAAATCAAAGAAAGCATCCTAAAGTTTAGGGTTTACGGGGAAGCTTATCTTCATAGCCTCTTTCTGCTAGGATTTTACATTCCAGCAATACATGGCGCGACAATTGGTTATTTAGTATTTGATTACTTATATGTAAATAATCCTAAATAATTTTACATCAGAACTATTTTCTATAAGATACGGCTTGCAACCTGTTTACAGGGATGGTAAGGATACCTCATCAGTTGGCCTGTCTAATTTTAATAATAGAACAAGTTTTAGCTTTTAATTTCTTCAATGAGACTTTCACACGCATACATATTCTCGCGAGGTCATATTGGTCATGGGTTGAGAACATGTTGAAACCTCGATTGCTATCCTAAAATATGTAATACCATGTCGTCAAGTATATGGCTATCGGGGAAAATGAGGTTGCTGACTGTTTGATTAACAATACTCATTCGATGCATTCAGGCACGTTTTGTATAATGACGATTGAAAAATTTGAAACATTCATTCTACACTAACAATTTAGAAGATTACCCAGTCATTATGCACACTAACACACAATAGACCATCACATCTCAATTACCTTTTTCTGACGGGAAGAAGTGCAAGAAAAATTGTATCATGCAAGAATTGTGTATTATTACAGTAGTCTGTAGTTGTCAACTTTGTGCATATTCAATAATAAACATTGTATTGTAATTTGATTGGAGTTTAAATACTTTAGTTGTCTATGTATGCACCTCTCCTACATATCTCTATTTGTAATATATTATTTATAATAACAGTACTTCCTACATATCTCTTCTTACAATTTTGCTCTCTCTAGTGCTCAAGGTTACGAGCAATTATCTCTCAATATAGAAAGAATTTTTCATTCTTATGGAAGCAATTATCTCTCAATATATTCAAATGGGCGAAAAATACGATGATTTCGATTCGAGACTATCCGCCCATGGATCTCGGGAGCATACCTCATTCTCATAGGACCTTGCACAAGGTTTAGTGAAGAATAAATTTATATATTTTAAATTTTTGAATGCCAAAAAAAAAATTTCGAGATATCCGCCCGAAAATGACGGATCGCGGGGCGGTTGGATCTTCTGACAATTATCATGAACTTCCGCCCGTTGCCATCACTACTCATAGGAACTAGCGAATAGAATTTATGCTTTTATCATCGAACTTTGACACATTAAAACAGATTTTTTTTACGTAAAAGAGATTTATTTGTAGAAAAAAGTCCACTGAACGAGATATAATATTATTGTGTAAAAAATGCACTAAATATTGGATGTGGTCATTCATCCAAAGGCAAGGTCTTTCATAAGATTGCTAAATATTATGGAAAATTGGGAATGTTTAAAGAAAATGTACGAATAGGGAAAGGTTAAAACAAATGAAAGAAGGGACACAACTCTTTGGCAATAGATCCTTTGAATCAAAAGACTTGATCATTACTAAAGGTCATTTAAAACAATGAACATAACCTTTATTCAATTAAAAGACAACTATAAATCTAGATTTCATAATTCTATTTGTTATTTAAAAAACAAAAATACAATTTCTTTTTTCACAATCACCTCCTTCCGATGATTATATTTGAAGATCTAATCTCCCACTCCCACCACCATATCATTTTAGATAAAGATTTTGATATACGGTCATATTCTCCTCCCGACATTGGAGAGGAGTTATGGATTGGCCAAAAAATATACTAATATTTTTATATTTTCACTTTGGCCAATAGCCAATTGTCATATAGGCAATTGACAACATAACTCCTCTTCACTTTGGGAAGGAGAACACGACCATTTTGATATAATAAGAGTATTTAAAAGTGATGATTACCTTACCATATAAAAGAAGTAATTTGCACGATGTAGATGGCAAAAGCACAAAGTTTAGTGTATTGTCTCCTCTTTAACTCTTGGTATATTTAGTTAGTCAAATTTTTCTTTGTTTCTTACGTCTCCCTCACCTAAATATATATTTCAATTAATTTTTCATATTATTAAGCACTCTACTTTAGTAGTGGTTCGATTAAAAGAAAAAACTCACCCACTCAAATCCTTTTAACAATAAGCTTTAAACATTTCAACACATTCATCGAGTATTATTAAAGTTAGATTAGTCCGACCAATTTAATCAAAAACCAACTACCCAGTACCTCAACCGGTTCAGTTCTCTTAATTTGACCACCAAACAATCTAACCGTTTACGATCCTAAAAAATCACCAATTTCTTAAGTAACTCGATGACCCATCCAAGCCATTAGTGCATTACATAATGAAATTTTTCATTTTTTTTAATTACCCTATTTTCATTTTTTTTAATTACCCTATTCTTCTCAAAAGATACACCAAGTACCTCTCCACTCTACTAATGAGATGTTGATACAATGAATTACAATAATTTATATTATTTTTTACAAAAATTAGTTAATGATACTAATAGTCTCGTACTTATTTTGCTAAATACATTTCTAATAGTGATGATTTAACAAAAATAGACTTATCAGTTCGACATGAATTAACACACCGATTCAACCACCCGATCATAGGTTAAACCAGTAACCAGGTAACCGCCTCCTTGTCCGGGTGCTTTCATCCACAACAAGACTCATACCTGGAACATTTTATTCCTTAAGTTGGGTCAAGGAGACCCGCTGCAAAATAAGAGCTTGAAAAAATGGGACAAGAATCTAGCACGAAGAATCTCCCCCTCCCGGAATCAAATAAAGAAAAGAGATAGATTACTTGTGTTTGTCAACTATCAAAATTTGGTCTTCAATATTAAAGCAAGTTGCATACGCAACTTCATAATCAAGAGTCGCCTGAAAAGACTCCCAAATACATAACAACCATTGATGTGCCACCAATGGTCTACTAGACTATGTCCACATTTCCATGGTTGTCTTGTCACTGATTTTGCAATGAACCAAATTTAGAATGTAAATAATTGTTTCTAAGGGTAAAGTTTGTTCAACCAGAGAGAGAGTAAAAGTACCACGGTACAGTAACTTGCTCAAGATGATAATGATCTTAAACAACCCCCCAAAAATCGAGAGGGTTTTCTCCAGTGCTCTATGTGACTGCAAAAATTGTGGAAGAAATAAAGGGGACTTGGACTATATCAATACATAAAGTGTAGCATCATAACCTCTGAAGCTGCTTCACCTTTCTGGCAAAGCAGTTCGTCAACGCTATCTGTTCTGCAATTGGCTTTCCTGTTGATGCCACTACCCCTCTCAATATGCTTATAGGCTCTTCTTCTTTTCTATGGTTGCTGCAACATGCTGTTGCCTCTTCCTCCAAGCCGGCATCTTACCAGGGAAGGCCCATCTCAACAATCTTTCCCACGTGTAACAACAAAGGAACATGAGCAAAGCCCAGATCATCAGCTTATCTCTCAATGCTCTCGGCAGAGGGACTAACTTCAACCAATCATTCAAATCCCTGAATAAATCGGAGGTTATAACTGTAAAAAAGCCAACAGCAGCCAGAAGGGCATACAAAAATGGTTTGTTTTCCGAGATGCTCTGATTGAAAGGATGGCCCATGTAGTTCACAGCAAATGTGGCTACCTGTAGCATCATGCCCACCATGTACGAAACTGTATTCACAAGGTTGGGATGGAAATTTGAGTCCGGTTCAATACATTCATCTGGCATGTACTTTTCAGCCTCTTTCACAGAAGAAATCAAGAAGAAAAGGTGTACTGCAAATTGTCCTAGGAGAGAGAGGAAGACATAAGAGCAGAAGATATTGGGATGAGGCCGTTCAGCTGAGAGGGTAGGAAGGGGCCGAGCATGTGAGATAAACAGAAAGAAGGCAGCTGTAAAAACCCCACTAATTGTAGCTTGAATATCTCCCAGTTTCACACCGTCCAAATTCATAACACTCAGGACGTAGGCAGTTGCAAGGCAATTGAGTCCGAGAATCTTGAACATCTGTAGGGTAGTGACTAGGGTACTTCGACCTTGACGGATTACGTCGGTTGTAGGGGCAACCGAAGCATGCTTTGCGGTAAATGGTGATGCCATTGAGGCATCCCCGAGCTTAACAATGGGAGCAGATCGACCATCACCCTCTTCATTTATCTCACTCATGAGTTTCTTCAGCTTTTCCCGTTGCATCTCTGCAGCAGTCAGATGGCGGTTAACAGCTTGGTTGCTAGTAGATTCTGACCTCGAAACAGCTCTGCTCTTTGAAGGACCCTCTCCATTTTCAACTGTGGATTTGAGTTTCTTTGATTTACCAGATTTCGCAGTATCATTTTTCGTGGGTGCTTCAGAGGAAGATTTCTCCTTTTGAGCTGGGGGGATTGCATTGAGTAGAGCTACTCCTATATGTGCCTGAGAAACATAAATAATATTATGTATTATTCTAACTGGGGCTTTTAAGTCAACAAAAGCTGCAGATAAGAAAACAAATACAAAATAATTATTTATTCGAAGACATCCTAGTCATTAAAAAGCAGATACCAGAGGAAACTGAATTTCACCACAAGCATGGAGTGAGAAAATAGATTCAGTTATTAGTGACCATATATTGCTGGAAAAAAAAATTACTACAAAATAAGTATAATAGGCCAGTAAGTCCAATGGAAGTGGAACATTGTCTTTGGAAGGAGGGAGCACTCAAGCAAATTGTAAAAAGAATGCCTGCATCTGACTCGGTAATGTGCTAACAAGAAGAGATGATAAACAATTGGTACTAATAAGCTCTTTCCGTCTGTAATCTTCAAATTGCTCGTTATTAGGCTAACTGCCTACCATTAGTACAATGAATGCAACACCCACCTAAGCTTCAGCAATTATAGGATACATAAGGACAAAACTTATTGATTAACTAAACTTTCAGGCAGACAAACTATAATGTGAAACTCAACATATGTCTTAAGAGTTAAACTATGATTTGAATCCGTGCAATACCTGCTTCAAAGCTCCAACATCATTTGTTCCATCACCACACATTAGTGTTACCCTTCCCACCGATTTAAAAGTGGTCATGATGAGTTCCTTTTGCTCAGGAGCCACCCTAGCAAATACCTGAGAGATTATATAAATTTTATGAGGATGAGAAACCAATGGAGTACTAAGTGTGTGAAGTCAGTAGAGAGAGAGTTGCCACCTTTACATAGGGAATCACTTTAGGAATACCAGAAGTTTGCTGCAACATTTCAATGCAGTCGCCTCCAATACAAAGATCATAAGACTCCGATAGAGCTTCAACCTCATTTCCCCTGTTAACAAAAATTAATATTTGGAACAGCTGAAGCCATGTAGAGGAAAGATAAAAGGATTTCTCAGTTTTAAGGCAGTTGAAGGAATGAGCAATCAAGCAAACTTCTCTAAGGAAAAATCAGACTCATGCGGACGATGCAAAATGAGGTAGAAGAAAATATAAGGAGATGTGTACTTTATAGAGCCAATTGATGGAAGAACATGGTAAAACAGTACCGGAGCAACTTTGACACTAAAGGTAGCATCTTCAAATCAGAAAGGGCTCTTACCTGTACTTGACAATATCTGTCTCGTCAGGAGACACCCACTCATATTCTTCACTGTTCTTTCCCCTACTGAGAATCAGTGCTGGTTTTGAAATAATATTAACTCGGCCAGCAACATGGCAAGCTGTCAAAGCTTGATCACCAGTAATCATGACCTGACAAATATTCATATCATCAACATCTGGATATAGCCATCTGATGAATGATGAACATCATGGGCAAAGTCAAACAAACAAATACAATAAAGGATTCTAGCCACCAAAATTTCTTATTTGCTTTGTAAAAATTGTTATTGTTGCTTAATAAATGTTCGCTCCCCTAACTGACGTAACATCTAATTTAAGCTATAAAAGGAAAGGCGATCAATGCCTAGTCCAGTGATGAGTTAAAATTGTTCGCCCTCTCCCGAGCTCGCTCCGCTACACTCAAGTGTGATATACAGATTGAAAACAACAAATTCAGACAGCATGAAAGACTCTCCAGATAAGATCAGTCTTCGCGCATAGAATCACACCTCTCGCATCTTCTGAGGTAGTACATTGAATGGGCACCAAGGTCAGCATGGATGGGAAAAATCTCAACTATCGCATTTCATATTGGTTTTCTGAATGACTGATGTTAAAGCTATTTTAGTTTGCAGTCCAAATTTGGCATTACTTCATTAAAAGCCTGAATGCTTGCGAATTCAGTTACTGGATGATTTTCCACACATTTATTTGCAGTCTGTACTGTACTGTACTGTACTGTAGGCAGTTCCCAACATTGATTTCTTGCGTTTAGCAGTGTCCTAAAACTGAACCATCAAGTAAATTAACTAATTTTATAATCTCTAGTAACAGTTGTAACCCCAATGTTGTGTGGAGTTGGGCAGATTGGCATTGCATTAGATAGCAACACAAAAAAGGTTGTTTGTACATCGACTGTCCAGCTAGGATAACTTTCAGATCCCCACCCCCACCACACACCGACACACTTCACCAATGCTTCAGCAGGCCAAACAAGTCCACCCTCACTACTAGCGGTTAGAAACTGCTACACTGGATTCTCAAAATTTCCAACAAAACAAGAAACAGCATCTAAGTTTCAATTGGAACAATTATTCAAGTGACAAAGGGCATGCCTATTTATCTCTGGTTTTACAACAGCAGTTACAGTGGTTGTTTCGGTTTTTTCAAATTGCTTCTCATTTTTGTCTGTTATCGGGACCGGAAAAAAAAGCACAATCAAACACTTGCTACATTCCTCCACAGAAGTGAATGAACCCACAAGCAGACACAGGAAAGCCTCATAGCTTTCTGAATATGATCCTCTTCAAAAATTTTGAAAAATATCTGATTTTCATATCTGGAATGTACAAACAAAAAACGTGATGTAGACCATTCAGAAGAAACTCTGATTTTCATAATTCAACTGCAAAAAGGTGCTGTCCAGATTCTTTGTTTCTTTTTTCTTTCTACATTTCCTTATTTTTCCATTGAAACTGAGGCAAACACATCAGGAATATAGTGATCATAGAAGCATATTATAAAATTACTTGAAAGAATATCAAACTCACCAAGTCATGTGATGATCCTTTTAATTCAGATAGAACAGTTGCTGAATCTCCTCTGATAGGACAATTGAATACCTGAAGCATGCATGAAGAGCATCACAAAATAACAAAGGAATAACGAGAAAGAAGAGAGCATATTAATGATATCTCTGAATTTTACGTATTACAGAAAAATTGCATTATTTGAATTAGATCTTTTACCGCAAAACCAGCAAAAGTAAGACCACTTTCCACCACATCTCTCTCTAAGTTTCTGGCTTCACTAACCTTCAAACAGTTGACAAAATGGCATTAGCTTAAACAAGCATAAATGAAACAATTACAAGGGAAAATGAGGATACACAGATAAGAAAAGCATATAAAGAACACCCATGGGACCCTATCACATATCAACAAATAAATAAAGAAATAATTTTGTACATATATACAAATACACTTTGTACAGTGTTATAGACAAAGGAAAAAGTTTAAATAGGAATATGCAGAAAATACTGGGTATATGAATAACTAAACATCCACATCGTCAAGGATTGGCAGTGAAAAAATAAACCTCTGGATGTCATCCCATAGAATATGCAATTGAGGCCATGCTCAATTACAAAGAAAGCAGGACTTGCAAATTATAAAAACAAAAGAGATCTGTAATAACATAAATCATTGTGCTGGTACAACAGTATTCAATTAACTGCCACAAAAGATTACAATAACCTTTATGTTGGACATGGGAAGAATGATTGGAAGTCCAATCGCATCCATTGTTGGGAAAACTATTGTCCCTCCCCTAGATTATGGTCACTTTAAATCATAGAGATTTTTGAACAAGGTCACACAGATGTATACAAGATCTTAAGCAGATAATATATAACAGTATTTTAATTAAATGCCACAAAAAATTACAATAACCTTTAAGTTGGAAATGGGAAGAATGATCAGAAGCCCAATTGCATCCTTTATTGGAAAAACTATTGTCCCTCCACTTAATTATGGTGGAGGGGAAATAGAATGGAAACAAAATTTAAAGAAATTTTGAATGAGATTAAAAATTTGTAACAAGTTACTTTCACTAAATAAGAGATTCTCTTTCCACCCCAATTTATATTCCCTCCAACCGAACTTCCCAGTACACTTCCCACTCTAGCTTTTCTTTTCCACCCAACTTCCTTCCTACCAAACATGCCTTAGGAGGACCGGTGACTACATAAAGGGCCTGTTCATTAATTTGTTCATATAACATTTAAAAGGAAAAATCCAGGACTACAAAGGTGATTGTGCTTTACCAGTTTACCTATTGATACAGCACTGATCAGTATAAATGAGTCCACGTGAAAAATGAAGAAACCAAAATAAATGTAAGATACTGGTACAAAGTTGTTCCCATAACCGTTTCTCAGAGACAAATTACAGTTAGATACATGTATGTTAGATTGAACATTAATAGCGTAGATTTATGAAATGGTAATGAAAAGGTAGTAAGGGAGGAATATTATAAGGATAAAGTGTTCCAACAAGCGTATTCTTACTGTCATCTCTGGAAGAGACTTGTACGCCAAGGCCAGGACACGAGATCCTTGACGTGTGTGTTTCTTGTAGGTCTTCACGTAGAAAGCTGGCACGTGAACAAGTCTTTCCTGAATAGTTTCTGGTGCACCCTGAAATTGCACAGGGCAAAAAAATCCATGAACTTCAGTAAAATCAAAGAAAACAAAATAAATAGAAATAAAAAATATTATTCCTGTCATCAATGGGTCACATGTTTTTCGGGGCCAATCAAAAATACATCAGGAGCCTATTCAGGAAACAATAGTGAAAAGTCAAAAATCATTCCACTGCATGAAAAGGAACCCAAAATAGCACTTGTTCAAAAATGACTATAGAGTGTGAGACCTTAAAAAAAAAAAAAAAAAAAAAAAATATATATATATATATATATATATATATATATATATATCTAAGTATGCACACATGTCAATAATATACATATATTTAAGTCGAGTTAATGATGACCAATTCAGGAAAAGAAAAGAAAAATGGGTGCAAGACAATGAGAAAGCAGTCAGACTCCATGTTTAACCTAGGCATACAACCTATTTTCATACAAACTGAATTGGGAGGCATACAAAATTGGTTCCACTGTGATTGATTTTGGTGGACTTGTAGAATTGAACTCTGAAATATTGTATCAGACGTCCAATATTCTATATGACTTTAACAAGACTAGAAGTTGTATGGGACCAAATATTGGACTATCAAGAGTCAACATATACATAAACTGGGTGTTATTGAAAAGAGCGTGCTAAGAAGAACTTGAGTTGAAGAAGAAAAAGAGAGAGAATAAGAAACAAAGACGAACTTGCATTGGTAAAGGTAGTATATAAAGATAAATTACAGACAGCAAGTCAAGATGGTTAGGGCACATCCAAAAAAGAATGCCAGAAGCACTTTAATTAGGAAAACTGGGACTGGCATATGATAAACCTAGAAGAAGAGGTAGCTAAATGTATACTGGATTACATAATTATAAACAATTAAAGCCTTTGCATTTAACTATAGATACACTTCTTCATAGAGCAGAGTGAAATAAGTACCCTGTAGCCGACTGTGAATAAGTGTAACATAAATTATATTGAGTTGAGTGTAATATTGTACTATAGGCCAAGACCTCCAACCCAGCGAAGGACATTTTTTTTTTCTAGCTTTCGCCCTTCAGCATTACTTTGGCATTATTCTGTTTTAGAAGTGCGCAACTGTCTCGTGAGCAAAGTTCTCAATGTGATCATACGTGTGTCAATTTAAGTTTCATGTAATGTCTTTATTTATAAGTTCTATTGAGCAATCAGTAGCATTATGACAGTCAGTGAAATTAACTATATCCTACTGATAATTCATCATATGGGATCTGTCAACAACTCATATCATTCAAAACCAAAGTATCTAATTGTATCATGGAAAAAGTACGACCTCAACAATTAAGAAAATATTGTTAAAACATTTGGATACATCAAGGTTAAATTTGTGTTGTCTGCATCAACCCAAATTTATGACATGGTGAAAATAAAAAAGTAAGTTCAAACCTTCACAAAAGCAAAAAATTGCTCCTGAACACGAACAACAACTGCCATTCTTTTTAAGTGAGAAGCAAAGTGGTGTCTCTGCACAATCTGTACAGCATTGCCACCTCCCCTGCATTTGTTGAAACCAAGTGAAAAAATGGGAACACAAGGATCACGCAGACATTTAGCTGGTAATAGATGAACTAGTATCAAGATCAGATCATGCACACTTTGGAAAAACACACATTAGGCATCTATTTAAACATAATTGATATTATTTACAGCCCTGTACAGACTCCATAGTATTAGAGTTCATGTAGTGTGTGTACCTTAAATTCTCATGACATCCCCTTCTCCCCCAAAAAAAATATATATATATGCCGTTCATTAATTAATGTAACACACACTCTGCAGTATCTTTTGACCTTTGCATCAAGAGCAAGCTTGAAATTAGTGCATTCTAAATCAATTGTGCATATTTGAACTACTTCCAATCAATGAAAAAAAGTCAGGACCTTAAAACAGACAACTTTTACTATTTATAATAATATTAATGTTTGTAAACAAATAAATATAATCAGTCTATATCCAGTGAAGTTACATCATCAAATCTAAACAGCATCTCCCGGTGTGAAACACCATGACTCCTCCCCGGTGCCCAAACCAAAGAGAACACCATCATGAAGGCCCAAAGGATCATTTTTTAATCAGTAATACACAATTCAGCATCTCTTTCCCAAGGAAGCATAAACACAGTACAGTATGTACTCTTCTAGTTGAGTTCAATACAAATCCATCAGTATGACACAGACAAGATAAAAAGGAAGTTTCACATACTTATTCTGCTAGGATATATACAAAAGTGCTAGGATATATACAAAAATACAAATTATAAAAAGGAAGTCCAAGTCCTCGAACCATCCTGTTCTTCCTAATAACCATGAAAATGACTATAATATCTGGAACCAACATAGATAGCCGTTAAATTTGAATCTATAAATATTATGTTTTATCTGAAAAATTAAAAACCAATTTGGAAATAAACCAATAATTTGGGACCGAAGCGAAATTTATTTTATTGTCCACATGTTGCAGATTTTATTTTAATTGGATAATTAGATATAATTATGCATATCTTTTATTTAATTAATTTAAAAGGGATAATTAGAATAATGTATATCGTTTAAAATTTAATGGATTCTTAGGATAAATGAGATTGGGTTATCTTCAACAAATCTTATCACTTAGGATATAGTTGATTTTTTTAAGATAAAAGTTCAAAATAAAATTTATCTTTTCAAAAATTTAAGTTGGTTTCAACTAGGTCTCTTGGTAACCCTATAAATAGAACCTAAAGTCCATCATTTATTTCACACCACATCATACACTTCTCTGTCAATTTATACATAAACACACGATTCAAGAAATAGTGAGGTGAAAGTGACAGTTTAGCAAATCATTGTTCTTCATTGATTCAAACAAGGTAAGTGTATACATGTTTTATGTTACATGCTTATGAAATGTATATGATAAGTTCACATGTATGTTATAAGATCGGACCAAAGTTTAGTAGCGCTACACATGAATAACTATTACCATCTAAATTCGGTATAGTTTTTATGTCTCCACCATGAAGTTCCAATGAAAATTCCAAATGAATGTTCCAATGAAAGTTTCAAATGAAAGTTCCAATGAAAGTTCAAGTACAAATTTCATGTTTGATGTTTTATGTTTCAAGTCCAAGATTCCATGATATTGTTAATGTATGAACACGTATGTATTTATTGAGATTTTTCTCACATCTTTCATTTTTCCTCTTCCAGGTAACTAGGACTTGTGAAGATTCGAAGCATGGACAATAATCGTGGTGGAATGATTAGATTAGGAGTCTTTAATTGAATAAGAATTTTGAACACATGTTTTACGATTCAAGTCTGTTTTAAATAAAATATTATCTGGTTATCTTTTAACCATAAATTCTAAATTTTATTAAGTATTCATTTATTTTACAACGTTCATGTTATGTCATTTTGACTCTCGGGTTTTAGGATCCGGGCGTCACAATGACTGCGGGTAGGAAAAAGGGATATAGAATAGATCCTATTTCAATCTGAAATAGAATGTCCCTCCTCTCTCTCTCTCTCTCTCTAATTGGATTCCCCGTAAAACCCAGTGCAAAAGTGGAAGGCACAATGTCTGCTTATTCTAGATCTGGAAAACTTTGACCTTGATTTAGTAAAGGCTGTCTCACTTACACTCTCCTCTAGAGCCTGAACCAAGCATAGTGTTTACTTCGAGAGGCAAAATGCTCTGATGAACTACAGTCTCGAAAAAAGCTCTTGAAGAATGGGAAGACAAGTTTCAATCAACCTTATTTAAACATGGATTAAAAAACAACAAATGTTGTAGCATACTTCTTTGGCATGGACTTTTCATCTGATTTGTAGCTCCAGTCGATTCCTTTCAATGCAGCCTTCTCAAGAGGATCACCAACCTACATCCAGATGTTGAGAAAAACAGTTGTAAATTATGAGAGTTCAAGTACCACACAAAAATGGACCACCTCAAAGTTTCAATTGATTTCTGAAACAAGAAGAAACTGGGATTAAAAGGAATATTCATACTGATTTGCCAGGAATATATGTAACTGAACCTTCAAACCCGTGGTAGTTGATAGGGAGTCTCTCACCTTCCCACTAACACCCTTGCCAAAATAATGTGTTTTAAGAGGGAACCAACTATTTTTCCAGTGAGTAAACTCTAAGGCACACTCATATTTTATATGCTTCAATTGATCTTGTAGTCTACCTTTCACATTCATGGTTAAATCAACAGAAAATTGTCTTAGGCTGTAAATTGTAACGGCAAATTTTTCAAAATAGCCTCAAGCAAAAAATGTCTACTTAAATTTTTTCTTTAATAGTAATCTAGGAGTCACTAGTGTAGAACAAGAAGGCTGTCTGTTTCAACTTCCTTCTGCTCCAGTAAACACCAGAAGAACCAAGTGATCAGATAAATGGTTGTTATTTTCTCTTCCTTGGAAGAACATTTTGATTATTACTTCAGATTATCTGGAGCTTTAAGATACCCAGAAAAGAGAAGGCCTGACGCTGAAAAAATATGACAAGAAGAAATCAATATACACCAGATGAACAAGTGACCAGATAAAGTGGAGGCTATTTTCTCTTCCTTGGAAGGAAATTTTGATTAACTTCAGATTATCTGGAGCTTTAAGATAACCAGGAAAGAGAAGGTCTGACACTGAAAAATGTGATGAGAAGAAATTGATACTTCGACACTGATGGAATGTAACTACTGATTCCATGGGGAAGAAGAAAGCAAAAAGAACTGTGCTTCAACGACAAAATAAATAACAGCATAAATTAGTTCATAAGCATTATACTTTTGTTCAATGATTAAAGATTATACCAGCTTGTTGTCCACAAAAACCAGGGCATGACAAGAAGCGAGAATTTCCAAAGTATGTGTAGGCAATTTAGAGATTTCTGTTTCTAGGTCCTCACTCTCCGTCAACCCGCCAACTCCAGAAAACTCCTGAAAATCAGAGCATAAAACATCATCATAAAAGGAAATTCTTGAACAAGAATTAATATATTGGAGCTTAGAGTTGCAATACCATGTCATCAGATGTTAATGTTCCAGTCTTGTCAAAACAGCATATATCAACCTGTGGGAGGGTAAAGATCAGATAATGTAGAAAAAGATAGTAAAATGAAAGTAAATTGAATGTTTAAACTACAAAATTTAAATATTTATTTTCTCCATTTTATTAATTATAATAACTTTGCAATAACATTATAACATCAAAAAATATTCATATACGCTGCAAATGATGGGGAAACCTATTAAATGCTACCAAAGAAGATTAAGAAGCTCCAGGAACTATTAATTTAAAATGTTCATGTAAATAGAACCATTAGAATGGAATCAACAGGAGTAGAGTTCAGTTCAGGCAACGGCTTCCTAAAATTGATGTTTTGAGTACCAGTATTCATCATCAGAAGTACCCTTCAAATAAGCATATATTCAACAGAATATAAGTGACGTAATTCAGGCCTTTTCCATAAACCAAAAGAACACTACACAAAGTGCATGAATTAAATTCAGATACAGCTGGAACTTTTTACACTCATGCAGAGTGCAACAGGTTGAGTGTCATACAATTACATGATTGTAAGAATTAGCCTTGTGTAATACCAATGTTGGATCTAGTCCAACTATATATCAAGGTTGGTTTGATCTCCATTTAAAGTATCATTAAGAATCTCATACACATCAGGTAATCTGTGAGTTATCAACACCACTAATAAAAAGAAAAGCAGCACTTTACAGAGTTCACTGACATTAAAAAAGCAAAGAATGGAAGTATTCTAATCTTGCAATTTGCAACTTGATATTTCAAAGAAACCTTAGTGGTTAAAGCAAGGCATCGTACCATGGCTCAATCCCCTGTATCATAATTAACATTTTGGTCTTCAAACAAACTCATTCACTTATTACTGCAGCAATTGTGTAACGACCGAGATTCTTCTAATCGAAATCTTACCCCAGCCGTACTCATCCATACTGCCCGCTTTGGGAAAGCCTGTGCATTCAACTTAAGTACTTCATAAGATATAGGTCTTGGGTTCAAATCGCTGGAAACACGAAAAAAATCCGTAAAAGGAGTAAGATGGGCTCATACTCTCACAAAGCGAATGTCTCTAATCGAGATCTCACCCAGCCGTACTTATCCATACTGTCTGTTTTAGGCCCCATTGGTACCAGCATTCAACTTAAGTGCCTCAAACTTAAGTGCATCATAAGATAGAGGTCTTGGGTTCGAATCGCTAAGAACTCGAAAAAAATTCGTGAGAAGATAAAATAGGCTCATGCCCTCCCAAAGCGGACAATATGAATGAGTACGGTTGGGGTAATATCCCGATTAGAGGATCCAGTCGTTACAAATTGTTTTGTATGGATATAATGGGTCATTGTGATTCCAACTCTGATGCTACAAATTGTTTTGTATCTTTGGGTAATCTAATGGAGTCCAAAGGCGTGATCCAAACTTTAAGCAAAATAAACCATACAAAATCTGAATGACAAACATGCTCATGCAAATGACACTAAAGCAATAAATCAAGAAGAGGGTAATCTAGAAATGAATTGCACAATCAAGACAAAGCATTTTGGGGGGGGAATGGATGTCACTCTAAGGAGGAAGCAACAAAGTAACTAAAGAGAAGATAACAAGAAATCATATCTCCTGCCTAAAATAATTCAAAATTACGAGTAATACCATACAAAAAGACTCCACATTTAGTTAATTGACAAATAATAGAATGAAACAAAGAACACGCTGTTCGAATTATCACTGGCTATAAAATAAGCATATAATAACTTCTATCATACAAGATCATCCAAAAACTTTGCATTGCTCACCTTCCCAGCAAATGGAATTCGAAATGGTTCCGTACAGTATATCCCACGACGTGCTAGTGCAATCAACGATGTATTAACAGCTATTGATAGCTCCATTGGCAGTTCAGGGGGGATCACAGAAGTAATGATCAACGAACAACTCAGAAATAGCTTGTATTTACTCCTCGTTGGGTCCTCTAGCCCCTACATCAGATCACATTTTGTTACCATAACGACTATGAAATTCTGAGCAAGTAAAAATTTAACCTAAAAAAATATATAACCATTTTTACCTTCTTAAGAACATATCCAGCAGCTATTAAAGCAAATACGACAAGGAACAAAATAAAGAGTCCACTTTCCCAGCTGTTAGCAGTAACCTAGATAAAATAACATCATAGAGAAATTATGGAGAGACGTACTATATATTAGCATAAAATCATTCACAAACAATAAAAAGAAACTTTACTCTCTCGGTAGAAAATAGTATAGTGCGCATCAGTTTCCCTTGACTCGTTTCAAATCCAGTTCGTAGAACAACTGCTAAGCAACCACCATCCGGGGCTTTCATATGAAATGTCTGTCTCAAGGGAAAAACAAATGGAGGACGAAATGTAAAAATTTGTGTCTCTGAGCTACCCATATGAAAGTTAATGGAAAACAAAAATCACCTTATCCGGTGTATGCTGCAATATCTTTGTACCACCAAAAAGAACATTTGCTTTATCTCGTCTAGTTGACAGTTTCTCATCAATTCCTCTACCCATGACTGAAACCTGAAAAAAGCTTGTTCTTTGAGATGAGAATTCACATAAGAATAAATCAGAGAATTGCTTCAGAAGCATGACATCATCAAAGATGTTCCGGATTACGCTCTGTTGCAATTGCAGCTTTCTTCAACAAAAAATTTAACGGGTTTGCTTAAACAGTATGGCGAACACAGTGAATTCACATGCAGGTTGGGGTGGGGTTCGATGGGGGAGAGGTACAGTACTCAGAAACCTATGGTCTAGGCTCAGTGCAGATATAGATAATCATTTTTTGGCACCTGGGGCAAGAGGCAGAGGCAAGATTTTCTTGGAAGCCACTTGACTTGGCCAAAATCCATTTGAAATTAAAAGATCATTTCAAAACCTTGAGCTTCAAAGCCTTTTTTCGTCCTCATTACCCCTCTCTCCACATGCAGCAATTAAGAAGCACGGAAATCTAACCCAGGTCTTACGCCTTGGAAAAAGCTACTTGGCTAATTTGCTGAAAACATGCATTATACTTTACTTGCTTATGCGGAATCAAGAGAATAATCACAATTCAAAACCAACTTCATTACTGCATGACAATTTTGAGCATGTCGCATATTGACCCAGATAATGCAGGTTCTAAGTTTGTCCAGATAACTGTATCTAATCCTATGGAACGAGATCTAAATAGTAAATACCATCAAATATTTGATGAAACCAAAAATAATATCATATATGTTTTTCGATATATAAAAACACATGGGATTTTTCGTAAGACCAAGTATACAAGGTTAATGATGGAAACTTATTCTCTTGAAAAAAAAAAGAAGAAGAAGAAGAAGAAAGACGGAAAAGGATAGAATACAACCTTCCATTGAGGGGTTGACTCGCCAGTTAGAATAGCTTCATTAACGATAGCACTCCCAGCTAAAATAAGCATATCTGCAGGTACAGACTTGTCTTCTCCACTCTGATCAGTAGAGCGGCCAATTGAGACAACATCCCCGGGAAGGAGCTCTGTCCCTGGCAGTTTCACCCACCTAAATTCCAACATTAAACAGTCAATGCACAAAATGCAATCCTCAGTAAAAATAAAAACTTGAAAAGTCAAAATGAGAGACAAGACATTTTAACAGCATTTTTGCATCACATACTTCCCACAACGATACACCATCAGAGTCTGGGTGTCCACTTTTACACGTCTAAGCTCGGATAGGGTCTTCAAACGGCTTTTTGCCATAGTTGACTCAAACATGAACAGCATGAACAGGGTGAAGATGCTGTAATACCAGTACTCATCTAAACACCATAGCCCCACACAGAAGACCTAAATGTGGTGGTCAGCATTGAAGTTTGGCAAAAGTTTAATGCGCAAATAGACATAGAATTTACAAAGACAAAGACAAGTGTCAGTGTAGATTGTATTTGAAGAAGAAAACCCTATCAAGCTGAATTGGAGAAGCAAATCAGAATGACAACTAACCTGGAATACAAAAAACGGTTCCATGATTTGCTCTTTCATTAATTTTGAGAATGTCGGCTGAGGATATTCAAATCTACATAATCACAATCAACATTAGGAGCAGTACTAAAGCTACAGAAACTGAACACACCCAGTATCTCCTTTACCACTAAATGGCATTAATCAACAGGGAGAACAGATTTACGTCAACAAAATAATTACAATAAACATGAATAACGCTAATAATTATTATAAACATAGATTTTATTTATTTTGCTGAGTAAAATAAGCAATTATTGTTACGATGAACATACACACAAATACAACTAATTTCAACATAATTTGATGATGCATCATATCCACAGACTAAAATTTGAAGTTGTCAAAGACCATGTACAAGAAGCACCCATAAGCACCTGCACTATAATTTAATTAAAGCTAACTGCAACACTGTGTACTTCAGTCAATTAATATATATATACTAGTACAAAATTTGCAACACTGTGTGTGTGTGTGTGTGTGTGTGTGTGTATATATATATATATATATATATATATATAGAGAGAGAGAGAGAGAGAGAGAGAGAGAGAGTTGTCAAAATTTATAGAGCAAGTCTTATGTTATCTACTTTTTTTCGATCAAAAAATCCCTTGTATCAAAGAAAGCATTATTTGAATGAGGTAAAGTTAAAAAACAAACCTATGGGTTGAACTTGGTAAAATGAAATGGTTGAATAATTGAAAAATGAGATTATTCAAGAATACACATTGAATATTGAAATTACACATTGAATTTCTGGTAGTAGATCCATAATCAACAAAGTTGTTGTGTAGATAATTTCTTGTCAAGATGAATATTCTATGATCCAACATCCTCCACTTTTGAGTGGTAGTGCTTGTACCGACTTCACCTCTACAGTTATGTTACAATGCCTTTAAAGCCTATACGCAATGGATAGACTCCTATAACGTCCAACTTCTAACTTTTCTGGTGAGTGTATAATAAAAAGACAGGACTTATTGAAAATCAAGCAACCATATAAAATGATGATTTCCATTTGTAAGATGAGAAATAGGGAAACCTAATGTCGGGAAAGAAATAACATGTTTTTCTTTTTCTTTTTTTTCTAGGAAGGCTAGAGGAAACTGTTGGAATTGATATCTAACATCTCCATTGTCACAAATGAAAATTTCTTCAAATCGACATGACAGTCTTCAACATTGAAATTGACTAAAAAAGAGAGGTGAAACCTACACATTCCTTCCCCATTTCTCGGTAGCAGCAACAACTTTAGCTTCAGTGCCATAGCCAGTGTTTTTGAGATAATACCCAAGTTTTTCCTTTGAAGGATAAGGAAGTTTGCCAAAGGTATTTTTCTCTTTTGAATAGATGAACCTTTGCTTCCTGAAGTCAAAATAAATCTCTTCCACGTCTTCTGAATTTGATGAACCTGCCAACTGAGGAAGCAAATAAGATAAATGGAGTTAATAGTTTGGCATAAATTAAAACATTTTTATACATATTCATTTATCTTTTCATGAAAAGTATATTTCGAGGAAAACTTCTAGTGCAAGTTGTAACCCCAAAACTTATTAAGGGAGCATCTAGTAATGGTAAGTTTGAAATTTTAGATCCCCGTGGTGTAAATATGAGCAATATATTTATCATGAACAAAAACGAAAGTAAATTTGGCATATAAATTGTAAAACCAAAATCTTCTGTTGGCTTTATTTTGTTTATTAGTTTGTCTATTTTTTTATAGAATCTCATCCAACAGTGCTTAAAATGTTCTCCAAGCCCCGGGAAATAGGCTCATGTTGGAAAAGATCTTAACTAAGTGCAGGCCGCACTTCTGCAAATACATTTTTGGGTTTGAGAAGGAGATTTTCTTCACATTACCCTCACCCTATACTGCTTAAGCACACAATTAGGCACTCTGGGACCCATGCAAAGATGAGATGAGAAACGTGACTGGTTAGATGGTTACTATTTTCTGTATTTTTCTCATGTTAGTATTCCAATTGCTTGCTTCTACATTTTTTGCTGCAAGTACAAGATGAATAAGTGCCTTCAATCAATGAAGTGTTTTTATTGCTTCTTAAACAACATCAAACTTCAAATAGAATGTACATTAAGCTTGCAAACGCACCCTCAGGCCTCAATGCAATCAAGTACAATCCAGCAGATGAACAAACATCTCTTTTCCACGTAGACGTGTGCATAGATGTGCTTACAACTGTGTGTGTATAGGGGCAATGTGAAACCTATATTACACAATTGCAGCCGACTATTTGACGAACTTATGTTCAACTATTGACATATTTACATAAATGGACATGGATAAACATCACTATTATTCAGTATGAATAGTAAGGAAAGTAAGCACACGCGTGCATGCAGAGAGAGAACTATCAAGTATCCCACCTTCCGAAAGTGAAGGGGCTCAATTTCCTTAGAGCCAGAGAATTTAGCTGGAGTAACTTTGCATGTATCTGCACGGTGAATATCATTAACCTGCCAAATAAAGCATTCGAAACAGATTTAGTCAATGATGAATGAAGAGCAGAAGGCTATAAGTTTTCAGCCAAAGATTAACATGTAACTAATGTTACACGCACACACACAATCAGAAAAAGAACGTCAATCCATTAAGAAATTAGACTTTTTCATTACAAATCAACAAGCGCATTCCAAAGTATCGGCTTTCATATAAGAAGCACAAAGAGAAGCCAGAACATATCAGAAGCGCATTCTAAGAATGAAATGTCCTAAATTATTTTTCATGTAATTACCTGCAGCATGTAAGATTGTGTGCAGGTGGCAATATGTATTAGTGGGGTGTGCTTTGAGAGGCCAGGATACCTCCTTGTTAAGAAATTATGATGCTCAGTTCACTGATTTGGCTGTTATTCAGTGCATCACAATGCTTGTAAAACTATAAAAAATACTATATTTTCATACAATGTTAATATTTACAGACATGTAAAACATAAAAATTTGATTAATAAATCAAGGAGCATGGAAATAATGAAAGAGAAACTACAATTCTGCCTCTCCAAGTCCAGTTGAGCGGGATTAAGTGGGTGGAACAAAGATTAAATAGAAGAAGGCAACATGAATGTTGCTTATGTGTAAGTCGAATGTGGACTACACAATTTGATTTTCAAGTTGTAACCAGGGATTTTTCCATAGTAATATTCCTCCTTAAGAGTCGCATTTCTCACAAAAGAAGCAGCTAAGTACTCAATATTTTCAGGAAGAACTTGTGAAAGAAAGAAGACGAAAATATAGAATTGGCGTCATTGCAAATTTCTGCAAATATAAAGGAAACCTTGTAGTCGTCTAGTAATCTGTGAAAAGGAGCCTAGTTCAATGCAGACCAATAGCTAGGTAGGTTCCATGTTGCATCTGATTTTAACAGAGATCTTCTGAGAGTTAAGGAGAGACAGATTATGATATTATATGAGCAGAGATCCAATAAGAGCAAGATGGGTCTTCGAAAGAAAGACATGCTAGAATCCTCGATGAAATAGTTTGTTCAAATCCCCATTTTGAACACTTTATCCTATATAAGTGGGCAAGGCTTATCTAAGTCCTTTGTGTTTACTTCCGGGAATCTTGGATAGATCATGCCTTTAAGGGTGTATTTGATTTTGATTAAAATCAGATTTTTTTTTTTTTAAAAAGTTGATAAAAGTTGTTAAAATGTGTAGTTGAAAAGTTGTGGGACCATTTCTTGGTTAAAATTAATTGTTGACTTTGACTTTAGCTTTTAGCAAAATCAAAAGTGAAAACAACCGGGCTCTAAATTATTAGGACAGAGACCATCATAAAGTTCCTTTCTTAATATATCTATAGTGAACAACAAGCTACCCAAAAATTGGAACACTTGCATTGAGAACTTACTCATTTGCAATTTTTTTATAACACTGTCTCATTTCCTTAAACAATAAAAAATGATCGCATAAATCTCAATATACTATTTCTCTACTTCCGCATTTTGTTTGAACTAAATCCAATACTAATTGCAGCAAAAGTTACCTCACCTATATTTAACAAACCTACTTGACAAAATTAGATAAATAAAAGCTCCAGAAAACAAAATTAGGTTAACTGCAAGATCTTGCTTAAGAATTAGAGAGATGTGAAAATAAATAAATTAAATTTCTGAACTAGATCAATCTTCAAATTGTGCAAGCGGACCTCAAAATGACAGGTACCAACCGTGCCCAGTTCCTAAAGAAAACCACGAAAATCAAATGTAAAATGAATCAATTGCTCTCGAGCCTGGAATCCTAGATCTAGAGCAACGTTTTGTTCATATACTGTTGGTCACAACTCACAATAACTTCTAAGTTTCAAGCACCTTTTTAAAAATAGACAAACAAAGATCTTTTAATAGAATAAGGACAAAATAAGTGCTGGACAACAGTAAGAGAATGAACATATTAGCAGTGGGTAATTTTTGGGCCAGTAAAGTGAACCTTGGAGTACTGAACAAAGCATTTGAAGTCCACAGACCAAACAGTGAACAGGAAAACGAGAATGTGAAGAGCTACAAGACTGCCCAGAACTATAAAGGCATCAACAGCATCCAAGCTAGGGACTATAGCTGCCAGCCACACACCATAAATAATAGCAAACGGCCACAAATCCAAACGCCATGCCCAGTGCCTCTTCCGCAAAAAATCGACACTGTCCACCACTTTCCCACCCACGTAGAACCTTGACATCTCACTTTTTATGCTGCTTAAACTCCAATTCTCAATAATTTCCGGGATGGGGGAAAAGAAAATTTACACTCTGCTGACCTGTCTGGAAAAAAAAAAGTGAAGGAATCTTTTATCTTCGGTATATTGTTAGAAAAAGAAAAATATCATTCACGAGAGATATTGTCGAGAAAATTGCTGTTACGTAAGGAAGATTACCATCAAATAACAACAATTTTGTTAAAAATAAATAAATTCAGGAAGATGAGAATGGCGATAGGGCTGGACGGGATCTTAGATCGAGGTTGTGTGTTGAAATTAAATCATTCACAACAATCAAATCGAGTGCATACTACCTTTCAAGTTTGGTGATGAAGAAGTTGAAAAATTCACTGCAACACAGGGGGTGAAGAACACGTTTCCCTTTTTCGCACTCCTTCAAAGTAAATTGTTCCCCATTTTTAGTGTAATTAGTACCAAGAAAAAACCCTTTACCGCATGTCCCCTCTTCGGTTATAGTTTTAAGGGAAATTAGCGCAAATGGTCCTCACCTTTTCCTTCAGTGCGCAAATGGTCCCCAATATTTATTTTTTGGCACAAAAATTTGTTTTAATACACAATTAGTCCTTATTTAATTAGTATACCACTTTGCGGTGGGATCCACTATAAAAGATTTTAATGAATTGAGAGAGTTGAGAAGAATGTTAAAGATTGATAGAGAGATAGTGTTTTGTTTGAGGGGGTTAGATTTTGAAGAATATAGAGAAGAATAAGAAAAAATTGAGAGAGATATATGAATTTTGGTTTGAAAAAATAAAAATATAATGACGGACAAAAAAATATTATTTTTTTGTGCTTGTAGCGGAGTAAACCTCCCTATGGTTAATTATTAAAAAGACAAAGATACCTTTATTTTTAATTAGAAAAAATTTCAATTGGATTTTTAACTTTTATAAAATGTATAAATAGGTCCGATATTTTTATTTTTTATGAAAAAATTAAAAGAAACTAATAAATTGATAATTTACTAAATTATTTTGTGTATTTTACGAACTATTATAAAATAATTAAAATTTAATCTCATAATTATTAAAAATGTGTTAATTAAAATTATTTTATTATCTTAATATATATAAAAGAAGGATGGTCATCACTAAAAGTCAACACATTTTCTCGCCCAAAATATCTCCCACATATTACAGAATAATATATATATATATATATATATATATATATATAATTTAATTTAATTAATTAATTAATTATCTAATATCAAGTAATTAATAATCAGATTCAATGTGCAGCCTGTATGAGATTTTCAATAATTTATTTGTTAAATAATTGTCTAATTTTAGTTAATTAATTATCAGTATTCCAATACATTGTAAATAGTACCGTCGATTCAAATTTCTCAATCTTTTGAATTTTCTATATACTTGGTAAAAATAAATAAAATTATGAATTGACATTTTCAATTAAAAATACACATCTTCCAGAAGAAGATACTTCTCAATCTTTTGAATTTTCTATGATACTTGGTAAGAATAAATAAAATTATAAATTGATATTTCCAATTAAAAAGTACACATCTTCTAGAACAAGATAAATTTACTTTAATTATTAGTAATAAAAAATTTGAATGCTACATTAATTAATCAATATAAGATTTAGAGTATGTAAATATTACTAATTGTCTACAAATAGAAAAATAATAAATTTGTAAAATATCATTAACGTAATCTGCATATTTACATTTAAAAAATCAATTTTCAAATTATAATATAAAAATTAGTGGGCTGTTTAATGAGCCGTGCCAAAAATTAAATCGGAGGCACTTCTTAAAAATTAGAAAATGATAATCAAGCCTACCCTTAAATTACTTTTCTTTTTCCACTTTAACTAAACAATTAAAATTAGTTGTAATTTACAAAACATATTTAAATTAGTTGTATAGGAAAACAATTCATTTATTTAAACAAATGATATTTAAACTATTATTGTAACTTAGGGGTTGTTTGATTCCCATTAAAATGAGTTTATTTTTTCATTTTTTTTGACTTTTGGGGAAAATTGACCAAAATGATATTTAAATATTATTATTGAAAAATAAAAGGACATTTTGGTCAAAAAAAGTCAAAAATCCAAAGAAAACTCATTTTATTAATATTTAAAAATCAATCCATCTATTAATATTTATGTCGATTATTAAAAAAAAACTTATATGTACATACCCGAAAATTATTTTTCAAATTATAATAAAAAATTACTCAATAAATTTTAATATTATATTATTTATTTTATATATTAAATAATATTAAAGAGTTTATATTATATT
Source organism: Forsythia suspensa (assembly GCA_023638005.1). NCBI lineage: Eukaryota > Viridiplantae > Streptophyta > Magnoliopsida > Lamiales > Oleaceae > Forsythia > Forsythia suspensa. The sequence goes on from CM042666.1 coordinate 38,075,620, forward strand.
TTATAATAATATTATTATTATTATTTATATTTACGCACTATCAGCAAAAAAATATAATTAAATCAAATGATAGAATTTTAATATTTTATAATATTAAAATTTAATTAATTAATTATCCAACTTCGAGTAATTAATAATTAGTATTTCAATATAAATAATCAGTATTCCAATATAAATTAATCAAGATGAGATTTACAGTGTTTCAATTTCCTATGATACTTGGTTAAAATGAATAATATTAAGAATTAACATTTAAAAAAATGCACATTTCAAGAACAAGATAAATTCATTTCAAAACACAAAATATATGAGGTTATGTGTTCCAATGTCTTAATTTATCCATGGATTTAAATAAGTTATGTTTTCAAAAAAATGAAACATCAATGCACAAGAACTATTGTCAATAATGCAATAGTTTTTCGAAAATAGACTTATTTTTCCTACAAATTTTTTATACTTCTTATAATGGGTTTAAATATGTTGCACTTAAAAAAACATCAATATACGAAAAACATATAAATGTGTTTTATTATCAAAGCATCTGATTTATTGATTAAAAATAATAAGTTGATTAAACTAATAAATTAGATATGATAATTTTAAAATTAAATTCATACAATTCAAAAACTCGCCTCAGATTCTAGCTCCTCATAAGGGTTCTAGACAAATGATATGCTGAGAACGTTAAATATCAATGTTAAATTTTATTAATATTTTATTACATAGGCTTAAAACGTTAAATAATCAGATTTTAGCTCCTCGATGTTTTATTACATAATAATTATTATTATTGCTTTGTCTTTTAAATTAATTATAGTTGTTTGTTTGTCTCGATTTACAGATTTAGAATTGAGTGATAAAGAAATAAAAAATTATACACTCGTAGAGATTGAGAAAATATTGCGGAGTAGTAGAAAAAGTCTTCGAGACTTTCAAACAATGTCCTTCTCTGAAATTGTAGATGTTTCAATTCGTAGTAATAGACTTTATGAATTGTGTTATGATAGAAACGCTCTAACTAAAGAATGAAAAAAAAATTTGTTTCTAATCTCCCAACTAAAAAAAAGAATGCTTATGACACAATAATGCAGTCCGGATGAGATTCCCAATTATTTATTTGTTAAGTAATTGTCCAACTTCAGTTTATTTATCGAAGATTCCAATACAATTGTAAATAAATGCCGATTCGCTTTTCCAATAATTTGAATTCGATACTTGGTAAAAATAAATAAAATTATGAATTGACATTTCTAATTAAAAATACACATATTCCATAACAAGATAAATTCATTTCAATTATTAGTAATAACGAATTTGAATGCTATATTAATTAATCAAAAATTAATTAATTATCTCATATGCTATGACTATTAACAAGAGTCAGGTCAATCTTTCTCCCACGTGAGATTATATCTGAAAAAACTATTTTTTAGTCATGGATAACTCTATGTTGCATTGTCTAGAGTTACAAATTGTACGGGATTGAAGATGTTGATTTGTGATATGGATGAACTGCCAACCAATTCGACCCCAAATATGGTTTTCAAATAGACATTTGAAAATCTGGATTAACTATGTTGTTTTTTTCAATATCAATGAGTAATCAAATGTTATTTATATAATACTTTTTTTATTTGAATATAATAAATAAACAATATACTCTTAAAATATTTTAAAATCACTTTCATGAAAAACAAGTGTCGTGTATCGCACGGGTGATATACTAGTTATTATTAAGTAATCATATTATTTAAAATTTTAATTTTAATTTTATCGATAGAAAACTAATTTTGTCACAAGCTTGATACTCAAGTTTTTTTTATTTAATTGAGCTATTCGTTTATTAGTTATAAATATTAGAGCTCATATTGTATTATTCATATTTTATTTTATTATTTTATTATCGTTTAACAATAAAGAACACATAATGTATCAATTAATTTTTATTAGTAGTTTTTTGTTAAAAAAATAATAAGATTAGTTTAATGTCATAAAATTATATACGTCATTTTGTTATTTATTTAACTTAATTTTTATTCAACTTTTTCACATCACATAGCAATTACACATACCTAAAGCGCAATAATTTTATATAAAAAATTTAATTGATACGACTATATTGATATATTTAATATGTTAAATTAAATATTATTTAATAAATGTATCGGACATATTTGCATATTTTGAAAATGTTAGAAATCTAATTGTAATTGTTTTTAATTAAAATTAAGGGCAATTTTGTCTTTTTATCAATTAGGGACTAATTATGCACTAAAACACATAGGTTAAGCACTCTGTCAAACAATAAAGGTTAAAGACCATTTCCGACAAAGGTTAAGGACCATTTACACCAATTTCCCTAGTTTTAATTCATTTTAGGATTAATTACATTAATGGCCCAATTCCTTTCAAGTTTGTAACAATATCATCTATATTCAATTTTTTTAGCAGATATCATCCTCATCATTCTATTTATTCGTCCCAAATGACATTTTAGACAATTTTGCCCTTGACTTAAATAAATTAAAATGATAGAAAAAAGAAAATACAATAAAAAAATTTAATTGAGCCCCTAACTTTTTTAAAAGTACAAATAAATCTTAAATTTTTTATTTTTTTTTAAGATTTTCACTTAAAATAATAAAAAATGTGACATCAAGTCCCACAACTTCTAATTATGTTCATTGAAATGACATTTGAAGTCCCTATAGATTTCGTCCAATAGTCCGTTAATTGACAAAAAAAATTATACACATCACCTAAATTTGATAAATTTAACAAAAACATAATAGTTTATTACATTATATTATTCAAAATAATTTTTAAAAAAAATCACCCCACCCCATCCTATCAGCTTGTGCGTGTTAGAGTCGGTGATTCTGTCCATAATACAAAAATGGGATATGGATAGGGCTGGGCAAAACTCGATCCAAACCGTCCAAACCGCCCGGCCCGACCCGACCCGATCGGTTTGGGTCGATTTTTCAACATATTTGGGTTGGGTTCGGTTTGATGAGAAAACTTTCTGGTCGGGTTGGGTCGGGTTACGGGTTGGGTCTTATAACCCGACCCGACCCGACCCATAATTGATAATAAAAAAAAAAAAGGAAAGTAAAAACGTGAAAAAGCTTACTGCCTACAAAGCCAAAAGCCCAAAACCTAGAATCCAAAAGTAAGGAGCCCTAAATCAAATCCAAAAATAACATTCACATATCACTCTCTCTCATCCTACTCGCTTCCTCCATTCTTTCTGTGATATCGCCGCCGGTGCCCATCGCCTATCTCACAACCTCTCTCGCTGCCGGTCACCATTCCAATCAGCCACCAGTACTTCAAGTTAGTTCTGCCTCACCTCACATGCTTCTAGTTCCGCCGCCAGTGCCTGTCGTCGAATTTTGCTTGGAAAATGCAAAACTTCTCGGTTTCTAAGTTCTCGACTACTAATCTCAAGATAAGTTTGTTTATACTTTTTTGTGCCCACTGATTTTGCAAGAATTTGCACAGGCTCAAAATTTTCTATTTGAAGTAAGAAAGCTAATTTGTAAGAGAAGAAATGGCCCAAAAAAAAAAAAAATGATTAAGATTTAATTGAGTTTGCATTGATGTCAATTGTATCTTGAATTGATTATCAGCAGTCGAATCGAATTCTGTACTTCTATTTTTCTATCTTGTAATGTTCCTAATTTTCCAATTAAAGAGAGAATTTTTTCTAATACATTATAATTGGATCAAACATTTTTTGGGCCTTGGTCCCAACCGCCAAACCGACCCAAACCGACCCAACCCATGTCGGTTTGGGTTGGGTCGGTTTCCAACCCACTGCGGGTTGGGTTGGGTTCAATTTTTTTCAAACCGCAATTATCGGGTTGGGTTGGGCCCAAAACCGACCCGACCCAATCCACGCCCACCCCTGGATATGAATATGAAAAGATGGATTTTTCATGGCTGAACTACAAGCCAACAAAGAATGCTTCAAAATCAAAAGTGCAAAATCTTTCCACTGCTCCATATGTGGCTCACCGGAAAAGATTCGATGGTGTTGGTGGCGGCGGCAGAGTCATTTTCAGCAACCAAACACCTGCCAAGGAGTGAAATTTCCATAGTAATGGTCAGCTAAAGAATTCATCATCCAGGAATGTGCTTGTGCTTTTCAGAGCACAACCTGCAATTAATCATTTCATGTGATGTGTCCATCTACATCTAGATGTCATTCTATTTTCAGTGATTTTGGATAAATTGTCTGAAACTAAAAATAGGCTAGTTTCGTCTGGTTGCAACTTAAAAGTTCATTCTTTAATGCCAATGCACTTAAGCTAATGTACACAGACAAATTTGCGCAACCGGGGGAGGAGAATGCTCCCCCCAATTTCCGGGTTGGGTGGGAAAATGATTCTTTTTTATTTTTTTTCTAAATTATTTTTTATAATATAATATAATAAACTATTTTGTTTTTGTTAAATTGGTCAAATGTAGATCACGTGTATAATTTTTTGTGAAAATCTGTTAAAAAAAAAAAAAAGTTTAGGAGTTATTTATACTTTTGAAAAGGTTAGAGGACTAATTGTAATTTTTTCATTGTATTTTCTTTTTTCTATCATTTTAATTTATTTAAGTCAGGAAAAAAATTATCAAAAAAATCATTTGAAGACCATTTGTACGAATAAATGGGAGGATGTAGATGATATCTGCTAAAAAAATTGAATGGAGATGATATTGTTACAAATCTAAAAGAATTGGACCATTAGTGTAATTAACCCTTAATTTTAATTGAGCTTTAGGTTTATAAGCAAATCACCACATAATGGGCTTCAATCGAGTTTTATTAATTTTTATAATGAGATTATTTGATCAGATAAGTCAACTAAAATACTACAATGGAGAATATCTACGTATCTCAAGCAAGTAAGTAATAATTTGATATTTACTACAATTAGTATAATGTTTTAAAATAAATTGTCCAAAACATGTTTTAAATAAATAATTATACTAGTCTACATGAAAATATTCTAACATGTTCATTTGTATTAAAAAAAAGTTGGTTGAAATGGACAAATAGTAATAGAATAGAAGCAAATACTAGAAGAGAGAGTTTTGAAAATGTGATATCTATACAATAAAATGATGTAGAAGAAAAGGTAAATAACACAACGCAATATGATGAGAGAATTATTTTGTTGTAAAGAATTATGTGATTCTTTAGTTATGTTTGCCAATTGTACACAAATATTCAATTTTATCCTTAACTTCAAAATAAGTATTCAATTTCATCTATAATATCGCATTCCAATTTATAGGTTAATTTCGAAAATTACATATTTAGTTATTTAAATTTGATATGTAATAGTTGAAATTTATTATTAAAAATAAACTATTATAAATTTCAATATGTATTAAGATTTAAATAAATAAAATGTAAATAATTAATTAATATCAAATTAACTATGTCAGTAGTGTAAATTAAGAATTTACGTAAATATTTTATAAGATATGATAATTCTTTTGTGTTACCCGACTAATACAAATTTTAAAATAAATCAAATTGATTTGATAATTTATGATTGATTGTATTTGTTTATGTTAATAATTGTTTGGTCACCATTTAAAAAATTGGCTCCATTTTAATTTGAGAATTTTGGAATCAAATATCACCACGCTCAGTGCGTGTTATTAATTACACGATATAATATTAATGAATTGTCCTTCAAGGGCGCTAATATAAATTAGAGCATTTAGATTTGGTATATGAGATTTGATTTAATCTCTTTGGTCGATAAATGCATCATCAATTGTATAACTTACAAATGAGTTATTTGTTAAACTTACGGTTCATATTGTCTTGTGCGAGGATCTAGAAAATATAATATCTTGTATTTTCATGTATTCTTTCAAATTACTTAATTTCTCTCCACGATGTTGAGAAAACTGTCTTATCAAAATAACATTTGAAATACCATATTATAAAATATTACCCGTTAGGACTTAAGCTTATTTTATAATGTTTCATACTAAACATGTATTCTCAACATTTTTCAAAGCTCATCTCAGTGCACTATGGTGTATCGATTATACTTATATTGCACTATCAAAAATCATTAGATGGATAATATTAGGCTCTGACTATAAGCCAACTATAGCGAGAGTAACTTTGATGTTGGCATGATGCGTATAAAGTATTTCAACATATAAAATAGCATTCCCTAGACAAAAATGGGAAGCGCTTTGTTCTCAATAATAATGGTTTAGAATTTAATTGGGCGTTGAAAAACAATATTGCTAAACCATTTAATATCATCTCAACTAATATTTTTAAAAATTTGAGATTTAGACTCACTAGTATTGACAAGACACATTACCGTCTTGGTTGTATAATCTAAAAAATTATGCTCATAATTTAAAATTTGAAGCGGTAATCTCGTAAACTTCAAGTTGCGAATAATAACACTATACAATCATCTAGTAGATGTATCTATTAGATACAAATAATATATAGATGGTCAACATGGAAGGTGATGGGGCCCCCATAAATCACCTTAAATAATTTTCTAAAATGCGAGGAAATTCAATCCGATTTTACCTAGTGAAGATCTACTAGTTTATATGCAATGAGAACGTAAATATTTTATAAGATATGATAATTCTTTTGTGTTACCCGACTAATACAAATTTTAAAATAAATCAAATTGATTTGATAATTTATGATTGATTGTATTTGTTTATGTTAATAATTGTTTGGTCACCATTTAAAAAGCAAACTATTTTCAAAACAAGTGTTATCTTAATTGACATCTAATATATGTAATTTCATTTTGACAATTGCACCTTAAAATACAATTGACATTGTAGCATTGTATATTTTTAACTTTTTCTGGTAATATGTTTACATTTTAATATAAGATTTATAGATGTTTGTGAATATATTTGTAAATATGATAATGGTATGTTAGACTCCAGTTGTGATATAATCGAAGCCTTACAAATGTAGCCAACACTTACATTCAAGATTGTACTAGGAGTGTGCGAGTGACGTCTAGTGTTTGATACACAAATGAGGTCAAATGTTGAACACGATAAACACAGTCAAATGCTAAAACTAGTATAGCTACTCTAACTAGAGCCTAAAGTGAAGTCTATAATAGGAAGTCTAGACGTATGAGTCTAAGCCATGATTGTAAGAAGTTTAGGAATAAATAGAATAATTTCCCTTACATACATGAGATCAAGCAAAAATTTGGCTGATCCATTTACAAAATAACTTACTAAATAGTTAGAAATATTAATGTCGAGTAGGTTGGAGTTGAAACTTCTAAATTAAAATCCACCAATGACAGCATAACGAAATAAGTAATCCACGGGTTCAAAACGTAATAACAAGTCATTTGATATGTGGATTGTTTTCAGCACTTTAACTTAATTAAAGTCATATCCTTATGACATAAGTGCTGGGTGTTACGAAAGAGAGAGTTGAGTTTATTATACTCTTAATAAAATTCAGTACATAGTACAACTGTCTTTAAATGTATTCGAGACATTGTAAGAATTTCACCTATATGAACTTAGAAGTGGTGCAGCTTCAATGAAAGTTGGAGTTATTTTCTGAAAGGTTCGTGAATTTGGATGGGCACAAGGCCTTTAACGCACTAAAGTAAATTTGTGTGAAATATATTGAGCTATAATGTTTATGTGTTTGATGTTGCCGGTATTATCACAAGGAACAACGGGTTCAAATTCAAGGCTACATGAATTTCGATAATATTTTGCAATATTTACACTAAAATAAGGTTCAAATCGAAAGATATCTTATCTTATGAGTAGCATCGTCTTTAAAATCTAAGTTGTTTTAAGAATATTTAAACAAATGGGATATTATTGTAATATTGTTCAATTATTGGTAAATGAATTTTTTTTTGTTATTTCGTGTGAAATTGGCCTGGGCGAAGTAGGAGATCGCCCATTTGGGAAATACAGAAGCATAATTGCTTATGCTTGTAATGGGCAATCACATAGATTAAAGCTGGCTTAAAGTGCATTTTAAAAAATTTTGTGCCTTTCCATCAAACTTTGTGTCTTTTCTTAATAGTTTAAACTTTAAACACAACTTCATGGTATATCGATATAAATCTATAAATAGGTGATAGATTTCTTATATTAACAATAAGAAAAAAGCAAATCAAAATTATTATCTATATTTTCTTCCAATACTCATATTTTATAAAAAAAGCTTCATTGTTCCTTTTTTTTGAATTTTACTTGTGCTTCCGGATTATATATCTCATATTATTTTTTAAAAATAAATAATATTTTTTTTATATCCTATAATAACTATGAAAATTAATATATTACTTATAATAATTGTACAATTATTTTAGTATATATTATATTATTTAAGATTATTATGTGTAATTTGTATTATATTACTAATATATATTTTTCACTTTATATAAATATATAAAGTGGCAATTTGTTATAAGTAATTAATATGGTAAATAAATTATTATATTAATGTAGAAAATAAAATAATATTTTTTTTATGTATTAATGATAGTTTTGTTAATTTTTAAGTTTATTAAATGTAATTACAACTTCCCGTAAAAGCTCAATTCGAACTTTTTAGAGAAGATCAAAATTTAGGCTTCTCTAAAATAGCTTTTTAAAGATATTTTTTAGTCAAAAAGTGCAGTTAAACAACCATAAATATAACCAAAAGAACTTTTGCTCTTTAAAAAGTAAACATCAAAAAGCATTTCCAAACACACTATAAGGGTCCGTTTGGCACAGCTGTTGTGAGTATAGCTTTTAGCAGTAGAATTTTTTGTAGTATAGATTTTGACAATAGAGTTTTTGTTAAAAAATTGTTAACTGATTGGATATGAATTCAAAAAATATTGTGAATATTAAATTGAGTGTTTGGTTCCATAACTATAAAAGTACTTTTGTATAAAATTTATATTCATTTGACTAAACAATAATTAATTATTATATAACTCATATTATTTTTTTATATCTTATAATAACTATTAAAATTAATATATTACTTATAACAACATAATTATTTTAGTATATATTATATTATTTAAGATTAATTAATTATTTAAATAAAAAATATTATGTATAATTTGTATTATCACTACAATAATATAAGAGTCTTATTAGTTTCACTGTTTAATTTTTCATCAAATACGACGTAGTTTTGAGTGACTTATTTTTTTCACGGTTCACTGTTTCTCTCCACCAATTCCTGTCTCCCTCTGTAAAGTTTCTCCAAAACCTCCCCAATTCCTTGCAGATCCTGAACCACAAATTGGCGAGGTTTAGAAATAGGCTCGAAATCTCATCAAATCTTTGTGTTGTTTCTTTGTACTTTTTATGTTTTCCCTTTGGTCATGTTTTTCAACATTGCATTAAAAAAAAAAAAGTCAGAGAATAAATGATTTATTAATGTTATTAAATAGATATGTTGTTGGGTATTTGAGAGTTGAAAATGTTAGCATCCGTTCTGTATTTTGAATTACAGATTGTTATTGGACCAATTTTGGGCATTTTGACAGAATGGGAGTCACATTTGTTGAGCAACTCAACAAAATAGAAGTCCCCCATTTGTCGAGAAGCTCAACAAAATGAGATTCCGTATCCATTTTGTCGAGTTTCTTGACTTCCACATTTTTTTTCAATTTTTACTTACCATATGATACAACCACTCTTCTTTTTCTTTTCACACGCAAAGTCTCTATTTCTCTCTTGTGCAAACGGCCATTATTCTTGCTTCACCACAAAATCAGTTAACAAAATTGAAGAAAAAAATTAAGGAATTATTAATGGAATACACTTCTTGGCGACGGTGGTGATGATATTTCTGGTGGGATATTATATTTATTATTCGCAGATTATACATTTAGAATTTTTTCTTTTCTTTTTTCACTTTATAATTAGTTCGATTTTGTTCCATTTAAAATATCAACAATGTCGACAAATAATGGGAACCAATCATTTGTGTCGACATTCTCAACACAAATTGGCCCATTTGTCCATTTTGCACATTCCTTCATTTTTTTCCCCCAATACAAACAGATTTTCATTCAATTTTTCACTAATTTTTTTTTTTTTTTTTTATTTGATCAATTCAATAAAAATGGGTTCAAGCGCCACACATCATTTTTCCGCCAAAAGGTATGTAAAATATTAATATTTACGAATCTTAATTTAAAATTTTTGTGAAGTATTTATTTAGTTTTTTTTTTTTTTTTTTATGAGTTATGTGTTTATTTGGTTTATGTAATTCACACATTCATGAGTTTTCTTTTCTTAATAGAATTTCAACATTTTACTTCTTATAGTCTTCTTATTTAATGCTTATATGCATTTCTGGTTACATTAGTTTAAAAGTTAATTGTATTAAATGGTATGTTCAAGAATATATTTTTTATATTTATTGTTTGCATATTATACATTTATAATTTTTATATGTATATATTCAAGCAATAATTATAAATGCAAACAATGAAGAGCTGTTCCATTACAACTACCAAAGGAGAGTTATTCTATTATAACTACCAAACGTGCAATGCACATACTAAAACTAGTATTATTTAACACGCCAAAATATATTTTTTAATTTATATATAAATATGAAGTGGTAATTTGTTATAAATAATTAATGTGGTAAGTAAATTAATATAGTAATGTAGTAAATAATTTAATATTTTTTTGATTTATTAATGATAATTTTGTTAATTTTTATATTATAATTACAACTTCTCGTAAAAGTTCAATTAAAGCTTTTTAGAGAAGCTCAAAATTTATGCTTCTCTAAAACAGTTTTTTTAAGGTTTTTTTTTTTGTCAAAAAGTGTTGATTGACTTTAGCCAAACAACTATAAATATAATTAAAAGTACTTTTGAACCTTAAAAAAACCTTTCCAAACACACTATTAGACCCTAATGTTTTTGCACGATTTTCTTACTTGCGAATGTTATAAAATTTTGGTGTTTTACGTGGCAGTACATGTAAACATTTCTCCAATGACGCTGGTTTTACTGGAAATTATTAATGAATGAATTTTTGGAAAATCATAGAAGTTGACTATGTCAAACAACAAAACTGCTTTGAAGCATAAACTTTGCATTGCAGTTTTAGGGACTTTAGTGTGTGTTGGTTATGAATTTTTACAGAAATGTTCCCTCGTAGTTTATGTTTCATTTGAAATTGGAATAATTACTTTTCAACTTGTACATAGTCTTTGTTGACCTCGGAATCTATAATATCTACGTGTCAATAGATGTCCAGTCAATCTCCTGTCAGCCTGTATATTACTTGTACACTAGGACGACCGTTAGGCATTAATATCACCAGGGAAAAAGGGTATGACGATTGTTGGTACTTCGATAATCAAGTCAACTGCCGGTATATGTAGGATTATATACGGAGGAGAATATTTGGGTGTGGGATAGATAAGCAGACAAAAAATTGAGCAAAATTGAGCAGAGTTTTATGGTGAGAATAATGTGTACCTTAGAACAACCGAAGATGTAGTATATATAGCTCCAGAGTTCTAATTGATTTAGGTAAACAGTCAATTAGATTACTGATCGATCATCATTCCTTATAGGATAAGGGTAATTGGGTGGCAACGTAATCTCTTAGATTTTAGTCATTATTTGAGTTGATCCCTATTATCACGTTGTCTAATCTTTAAGAAATTGAGATTTGGTTTTGTGAGAATTCGTGTGACAATCAAACGTGATCTTTCTTTAAATATATCTCTGGTCGTTCGGAAATATCACTTTGTCTATGAACTATGAAGGATTCGAGGACCAGCGAAGCATCCTGGGTTGGTTATGAACGTCGAGGCCCTTCATGGGCTTCGTTGCACTTGATTCAGGAGTGCTAAGGTGTTGCTGGAATTTCGCGGCCTTTTATGAATTCACAAGGCCCTCGCAGGGCTCATGGGGCCTTTGCTAAGACTAACATGGGCCCTTACTGGACCTTTACTACGCTTGGGAGACATTTGCTGACGTGAAGGCTTTTCCAAAATGAGGTGGTAACAGTTTTGAATTTTTTTTTTCACTGAAATTTTATGTTAACATGATAACTTCAAAATTTTGATTGCTAACCTTGCCTATATCGTTAACTTATCATATCTGGTAGTATCGTTTATATGTTAATATTACTCATTTCAAATTTCGTGGCCCGACGACTCCATTTGAAGTTCAGTTACTTTTCTAAAAATTGAGTTCCAATTTTCATCTAAACTATATTATAAGAGTGAATGAGGGTCACTATTCATAAGCCGTTTGAGCCGTCGTCCTCTAGCAGTGCAAGCCGTCCGCAAGCCAACTAAGCCGCATGTCTTCCTCTTTTTATTTCTCTCTCCTCATCTCCACAGTCTTTCCTTTCTCCTTTCTTCTTGTTCTTCTTTCTTAATCTTTACCTTCAATCTCCATTTACCTCCTCTTCTTTTCTCCAATCGGCTGCTCCCAGTATTTTCAGCTTTCACCGAACTCGTCCGGCCATCCAATTGCACTCTTTTGGAGGTGGAGATGGAGGTTGAGGTCGAGCTAGGGTTGGTGGTGGGGTGTATTGCACTGCAATGGAACTCGCGTGTCTTTTTCTCTCGACAAAAATTTGGTCCGAGAGTCTCTAGTGGCCGTGGAACACTACCCGAAGAGCTCGGGTTTCCTCTTTGTCTGTTTGTCTCTTCTTCCGCCAGGTGGTTCGCTTTTTACCGCACGTTTCCCCAGTCCGCTCTTCCTTCCGATTGCTTTTTTTTTTAGTTTCAACCACCATTTTCCTCTTCTTCTTATCTCCAATCGGTGTGTTATATTTGCCCTTCAATCGATCTCGATCACCGCCTCGGTGTACTCTTTTGGAGGTGGGGGTGGGGGGTGGGGGTGGGGTGGGGGTGGGGGTGGGGGTGGAGGTGGGGTAAGGTTAGGGGTGGGGTGTATTGCAGCTGCAAGAAGAGAGTCCCTCTTTGTCTTGTTTTCCTCTTCCTTCGGCCAGTTGGCTTCGATTTCATACGCACGGTTTCCCCCAATCCGCTCTTCCTTCCGATTGCCGTTTTATTAGTTCCAGCCACCGTTTTCCTCTTCTTCTTTGCTCCAATCCAATCGGTGTGCTATATTTTCCCGTCCAATCATTGGCAGAGTCGCCATTGGCCGCCGAGATTACAACTTACAACTTCATCATCTACACGTAGCTCGTGTTTCCTCTTTGTCCGCTTTTCCTCTTTCTTCCGCGGCGGTTTTTTACTTTCACCCGCAGGGGTTCTCCCATTTTCGCTCTTCTTCGATCGGTGTGCTTGTAGTCTCGACCGCACGTGTTTTCCCCTCGAAATCTGGTAATGGTCATGATGGTGTCTTCAATACCGCAGATTCGGTGATTTTGTTTGGAAGCAAAGTTCTTTTTCTCCGTCCGCTTTTTATTTGCATTTACAAACATGCACGGTATGTTTATGCATTTCATATATTTAATATCATTGAAATTGATTATTTTGGGGAATCTGATTTTCTCTTCTGACAATGTTATTGTGATGATTCAATGTGGGTTTGGTTTGTTGATTTAATTTGTTTAGAATGTCAAATCTGTTCATTTGATTATGCTTCTATTTAAGTTTCATTGTAATTTCCTTGTATATGGTTTTGTATTCAACTTTTATTTTAGTTTTCTGCTATATTGTTTTCTATTGAAGTTTTATCGTCATTTTCTGGTATATCGTTTTATTCCTGTGCCATAATTGTTTATGCAATTACCAGATTATTGACAGGTGAATGTAGTGACTTGTAAATATAAGATGTAGGAAAACTTTTAAATTGATTTTGTATCAACCATAATGATTTGGATGTGTATGTCAATATTGGGGTTTTCTGATGTGCTACTAAAAGTTGGGGTATAAAAGAGGTTAGACATGGTTGATTGGTAATCTTTTCCTCCACTCCCCTCCTCTCCCCCTTTTGTGGAGAACTTGAGGGTTTTGTTAGGGAATATTGAATTGTATAATAATATTTTTTTTCTGGCAATAAGCATTGTTCTACTACATACGACTTTCCCTTTTCTATGGCCTTTGAGACTCGTTGGTGATATTTTTTAGTTGTTCATGTGGCTAGCCACAAGTGAATTGTATGTTAACATACTTGGAGTCTAATATTGTAATTGGTTTGGCAACAGTGGATGCATGTGATATCTAAGAACTCTATTAATTTGAAGACCAGTTATAATGCTAAAAATTAATTGTTTGTGTAGGCGGATATCCCGGGGATGTTACCTCTTACTTTGAAAAATTAACGCCATTTTTATAATTTAGTTTCAGGGATGGATAGAATAATGTCTTGGTTAGTAATAATTAGTTTTTTTACTTCCACATATTGCTAAAAATGAAGCAATTAACCAATCGTATTGACTCACAAGTTGAAATGTGATATTATCATGGTCGTCTTGATTGTGTAGTTAGTAAAGAAACAAGAACATTAATTTTGATTTTGCTTCTTGCAGATAAATAAGTAAAAGTCATTTGGTCAAGGCCATTAATTTTAATTTTGATGTTTGCAGATACCCTAAGTAAAAGTCATTTGGTCAATAACCAGGAAAGGCTTTGTTATTGATTTTTTTTTTCCAAGATTCATTAAGATATTTTTAGATTGGATTACTTCTCAAAACATGGATGTTACAAAAGCCCTTGAGTAGCAAGGCTCTTGGAGCCCAGATTTGTTTCTCTTTAAATATGAAACTTCTGGCATGTTTGAGCCAATGAAATGAAGTAGTGCAGTTGCTGATTTGTCAAAAGTTTGACGCATATTTATCTTAAATTTGATGTCTAAGACTCTAGGTGACATTTCTTGTTACTTCTATTTCATTTGCTTCTCTTCTTCATTTTATGTTCAATAAGAACTAAATTATGTCCTTTTTAGTCATTTGCTATTCTACATTTGGTTTTGATTTTATCGCAATTTTTATGAACAATGGCCCAAAATATTAATATTTAAAAATTGCTACTACTTAAAGCACGTAAATTTTTTTCTGCAAAAACACATTCTTAAGATGGGACATTGAGTAGTTGTTGAGCTTTGGCTAATGTCCATGATATATTATAGCTTTTCAGATGCATGATAGTAAAATTGGTTGAAAGAAATGTGTAAATGAAAATAGGACTGATGAACTGGAGCATGGTTGATGAAGGTAAACATATGAACATTGAGCAATTGTTGCGATTTAGATTTAACTTTTGGTTTTAATGTGCTACCAAATGTTGGGGTATAAAAGAGGTTAGCCGTGGTTGAGTGATAATATTTCCCTCCCTCCCTCTTTGTGGAGAACTTGAGGGTTTTGTTGGGGAATATTGAATTTTATAATCATCTTGTAATTATATTCTTTGTAAGTGGATCCAAAAGTTCGAGCTCATAATCAGATTTTGAAAGCTAAATCTAAATCTATTCTAAATCTACAACTATTCTACATCTAAACTATATTATAAGAGTTAATAAAGGTATTGTTCATAAGTATTCTAGGTCATCGTCCTTTAGCCGTCTAAGCCATCTCCTCAGAGGATGATACAACGCTGTGTTTGGTCCCTTCTTTCACACGCCCTGTGCTACTCTTCTACTCCATCTAACATCTTGTGGGATTATCTCAAAATTCTTCGAAAATTCAACCAATCTAAATTACTTCACATTGATTTTGAA
Organism: Forsythia suspensa; assembly: GCA_023638005.1. Classification (NCBI taxonomy): domain Eukaryota; kingdom Viridiplantae; phylum Streptophyta; class Magnoliopsida; order Lamiales; family Oleaceae; genus Forsythia; species Forsythia suspensa. Next base: position 38,091,291 of record CM042666.1, read on the forward strand.
TTGCGGGGATTGTTTTAGTGATGGTTATAAATGAATATTGGCTTTCTGGATTATTTAGATGCCTTTGATTTTTATAGTATAGGATTGTATATGAAATAAATGTCGATGGTCTCATTTTGTATATGTTGTTTTTTAAATGTTTGCAAGTATTGTGGTTATAAGTCTCTGAAAGAATTGAACTTCTGTGTTTTCTTATTCTTTATCTTCTTCTTAATCAATTATGTTGTATTCATGTTTACTGAATATTTGTATACCTCTCCATCTAACATCTTGTGGGATTATCTCAAATTTCTTTGGAAATTCAACAAATCTAAATTACTTCACAGTGATTTTGAATTGTGGGATTTGTCTTACTGATGGTTACAAATGAATGTTAGCGTTCTGAAGTATTTTGATGGCTGTTATTTTTATAATCTAAGATTATATTTGAAATGAATTTTGATGGTCTCATTTTGTAGATGTTTTTTTTTATGTTTGCAAGAATGGTGGTTATAAATCTCTGAAAGGAAGCTGTACAACAAAAAATAAATACTAACTCTGTAAGAATTTCATCGAAGTGTAATGAACGGACTCGATAATCTAATTTTCGTTCACAATATATGTTTATAAATATTTACCAAGGTTCAATTGCCAGTCGTGAAACATTAGATGTTTTTTAGATATTGTTTCTTACAGTATGTGTTATGTATTTATAGGGAAAGAATTTATGTCAATGAATGATGTCGATCGTTATGAGGATGCATTAAGAAAGAAAGAACTAAAAAATAAAAAGCGCCGTGAGTTATATGCTAAATCTCAACAAGAAAAAAATATGCAACAACCACATAGTGATTGTAATAGTATTTTATCGATTGATGAGAATATGATGCCTCGAAATAGGCGACGTAGAGAAGTAAGTGCAACAAAGGCGAAACAACTTGCACAGGAAATTCAAGGGGATAATATACAAAGACGACAAAGGAAGTCTATGCGCTTCGTGGGAGTTTCAAGTATGTGTTTGGACCCAATTATATATATTCAATAATTAGTTGTTTATTGCTACCGATAAAAATGTTCGTTATTATTTTTTTTACTATATTGTACATTATTTTGTATTACAAATTTATTATTACTATTATATTATATTATGTTCATTGTTCGTAACGTATGGAAATGATTTTTTATATTTCTCTTTCTTACAATATATGCAGCAGGTTCTCCCCCTACTCCCGATCATGATGTCACTGTAGGATGTGGACAATTACCTATATGTGGAGTTGTGTCCAAGTCTCCAGAATGTACAGGTAGTTTTAACAACTTTATACGTAGACGTAGTGCTTTTAAAAACTCAAAAGAAAATGACTTATTGAGTTACCTTTCGATCCTTGACAATGTTCCTACTACATCGTTTGTATTAAGATTGCCAACAATTTGCATTTACTGTGGGGCTAAACATTTCCAGAATGAAAGTAAAGGATTTTGTTGTTTGTATGGAAAAATTAGACTTCATAATCTCGATGTTCCTGACGAGTTACATACACTGTTTACGTTAGCGTCAGCTGAATCTAAGGAATTCAAAACGTATGTTAGAATGTACAACTATAATTTTGCGTTCACATCTTTTGGCGTTAAGTACGATCATAATTTATGCAAAAGAAATAAAGGTATTTATACATTCAGAGTGCAAGGGCAGATATCTCATTATATCAATGAAATCTTACCATTGGATTGTCATCCTTTTTATTTGCAATTGTATTTTTATGATACAGAAAATGAGTTGAACAATAGCCTTCATATTTCAAATAAACTATCTAGGGAAATATTGCAAAAATTGATGGATATTTTAGACGTCAATCCTTACTCTAGATTTTTTAGGAGCCTCAATCATGTTCCCGACTTAGAAACACATACGTTGAGAATAAGATCGATGCACGGCATGATCAACGAGTGTATAATGCTCCATCGGCTTCACGGTGTAGTGCGCTTTGGGTTGAAGAAAATCCATCTTCAAATATAAGAATGCGGGATATATTAGTCCATTGTCATTCAGGTGGCACACATAAAGTACACTATTATTTTGGATGTTATGATTCTCTTCAATACCCGTTGTTATTTTCTCGTGGTGAAACAGGTTGGCATGAAGGTATTGAACGGTCAAATGGTCAACAAATTGATGACAATATTGGTGATGATTGTTCATTTAGTATTAACCATATCCGTTCTGTTGAGGAACTAATTGAAAACGAAACAATGGGTGAGTGATGTATTTAATTTGTGTATATTCTATTTTTTATATTTTTATTTATTACTAATTTCTTTATTACTATGTTACTTTTAGTTATGAAGAAGAAGAAGACAAGATTACAGGTTTCTTGTCGGGAGTATTATTGTTATAAATTACAGGTTAGAAATTCTGATAAATCTATTTTGTTACATGCAGGTCGTCTTTTACAACAATATATAGTTGACATGTATGTTAAAGTCGAAACTTCTAGACTAGATTATTTTAGAAATAATCAAATTGAAATACGTGCAGAGCTTTATCAAGGAATTATTGATAGTATACAGGTTGGTGTAAGTAGAGGTGATCAAATTGGTAGACGAATTGTGTTGCCTTCATCTTTTACTGGTGGCCCAAGGGATATGCATAAAAGATACATAGATGCAATGGCATTAGTCCAAAAATTTGGTAAGCCGGATATATTTTTAACAATTACTTGCAATCCAAATTGGCTTAAAATTAAGGAAGAGTTGAGATACAATGATGAAATTCAAAATCGACCTAATTTGCTCGCACGTATATTTAGAGCAAAGTTGGAAGAACTAAAAAATGATCTGTTCAAAAAACAAATCTTTGGGCCTATTGTTGCATACATATATGTGATAGAATTCCAAAAGAGAGGACTTCCACATGCTCACTTTTTATTAATATTGCGTTGTGATAAAAAATTAGTTTCTATTGATTTAATTGACAAAATTGTATGTGCTGAGATTCCTGATAAAGACAGATATCCTCATTTACATTCACTTGTTTTAAAACATATGATGCATGGTCCATGTGGTACCTTAAATGCTAATAATGTTTGCAAACCAAGTGGTGTTTGTAGAAGTAAGTACCCAAAAGAATATACATCTGAGACTTTTTGTGGTGATGATACATATCCGAGATATAGGCGTCGAAATAATAACACAAGAGTAAAGATTAGGGGCCAACTATTAGATAATAGATGGGTTGTACCATATAGCTCGTATTTAGTTGCAAAATTTGATTGTCACATTAATGTAGAAATTTGTTCAACTGTCAAGGCTGTCAAATATTTATATAAATATGTTTATAAAGGACACGATCGGATAGCTTTTTCTATAGATGCCGATAAAGATGTTGAAGTTATTGATGAAATTAAGAACTTTCAATCAGCTAGATGGATTTTCCACCAAAAGCTATTTGGAGAATTTTTGGATTTACTTTGTTTGAAATGCGTCCATCGGTTATTTCACTACAATTGCATTTACCAAATAGTCAATTAGTCACGTATCGAAAATGTGATGACCTTCAAAAAATTGTTCTTGGAGATTGTGCACAAAAAACGATGTTAACTGAATACTTTAGGATGAATATTATGGATTAAACTGCGAGAACACTTTTGTATAGAGAATTTCCTAAATATTTTGTTTGGGATAGTAAGGAAAAATGCTGGGCTTCTAGAAAAAAATGAGATGTTGTTGGAAGGGTTGTAGCTGCCAATCCATCAGAGGGTGAGAGGTATTACTTGAGGGTCTTGTTAAATCATATAAGAGGATCAACTTCTTTTGAAAGTCTAAAGGTTGTCAATGGAGTTTTGGCTACTTCATTTTGTGAGGTCAGCAGCTTTTACACTGCATTAGCGAAAATAATAGTTGTGAACTTTGTTTGCAAGAAGCTTCGTCATATCAAATGCCTTGTTCGTTGAGACGTTTGTTTGCTACTCTTTTGGTATATTGTACTCCGAGTGATCCAAATTATTTATGGAATAAATTTAAGTGTTTCCTTTATGAAGATTATATACTGATATAGTAGTACATCTTGTCAAGAAGCGTAGATGAAGGCACTACGATGTATTAGTTTATTGTTAGAACCAATTGGGAAAGATATCAATGACTTTAAGTTAGTGCCGTATGATGTAAATTTAAGAGAAGATGAGATGTTGGCTCATATCATAGGTGAACAGTTACACATTCCAATTTCTCAAACTGATTTGGCCTCTACATCTACACTTAATCAAGAACAGCAATATGCTTATAATGCAATCATGGAGAAAATTTCCAGTGGTTTGAATGGATTGTTCTTTATTGATGGTCCAGGTGGGACAGGAAAAATGTATCTATATCGAGCATTGTTGGTGGCTTTAAGATCCAAAAATCTTATTGGTTTGGCGACAACATCTTCTGGAGTTGCTGATGCCTTATTACCAGGGGGTAGAACCGCTCATTCAATGTTTAAAATACCTCTAAATGTAGGTTGTGATGTTGCGTGCTCAGTAAGTAAACAATCTGCTCTTGCTAATTTGTTTAGACTTTCAAAATTAATTATATGGGATGAAGCTCCGATGGTTAATCGTTGTGCAGTTGAATCATTAGATAAAATGTTACAAGATATTAATGATTGTTGTTTGCCATTTGGTGGTAAGGTTGTCATTTTAGGAGGAGATTTTTGTCAGGTCTTACCTGTTGTTCACAAGGGAAAACAAGAAGATATAATGAATGCAAGTTTGCCTTATTCTCATCTTTGGCCACATTTCACCAAAATACAATTAACTCAAAATATGAGAGCAAGGTTAGATCCTTTGTTTTCAGAAATGTTGCTACGGATAGGTAATGGGATTGAGGAAAAATGTACTTGTGATATGATCAAGCTATTGCCAGAGCTAACATATCTTTTGAAAATGAACTATTGTCTTTAACAAAATTGATCGATATTGTATTTCTTAACTTAGATCATTATGTGAACAATTTAAAATTTATGATTAATCGTGTTATACTAACTCCTAAAAATGAACGTGTTGATTATATAAATAACATCTTGTTGGCCAAATTCCCAGGCAATGCTTTTACTTATTATAGTTTTGATGAGGTGATCGATGACACTCAGCATACTCTGCAAGAAGATTTCTTGAATACTTTGACTCCAAGTGAAATTCCACCACATGAACTTAAATTGAAAAAAGATTGTCCCGTTATCTTGCTTCGAAACATTAACCCTTCTGAAGGTTTGTGTAATGGAACTAGATTAATATGTCGATCATTTGAAAGAAATGTAATTAATGCTTTGAAATTCTTTGTTGGAGAGTATTCGAAAGATAGTTTTTCTACCTAGAATTCCTTTCATTCCACTTTCTCGTGATCAAAATCCATTGCCTTTCAAAATGACTCAATTTCCTATTCGTCCATGTTTTGCTATGACAATAAATAAGTCTCAAGGACAGACACTAAGCTTCGTTGGATTATATCTTCCAGAGCCAGTGTTTTCTCATGATCAGTTATATGTTGCCTTGTCAAGAGCACAAACGAGCAAATCTATCAAAGTTTTGATTAAACCTACTGTATTAGGTAAATCTCATGAGAGGTGCACAAAAAATGTTGTTTATCGTGAACTCCTTGCATTTATTGACTCATTTTGAATTTACAGATTGCCACATTTTTTCCTTCCACTCTTCTAGTTGTATTTTAACAGTATGACTGTAGATGAACTCTTTACAAATTGTTGGGAAAAAAATGCTTGTCAATTGATTATAGACTGTCTATTCTTGACACTCCAGTTGAACTCATTACAGGTAACTTCCCCTGCTTCAAATGGTGTTATTTTATGTATTGAATGTGAATTTCATCATCTCTGTTTTTGGGGATGGGGAAAGCATGACTTGTAGGGGCTTAAGAAGTTGGTTTAATTTAAGATATTTGGGGTTGAAGGGTGGCACCTAAACCATTGAATCTGTGTCCACTGGGATTCTTATTTACTATAATCTATTAGAAGTTTTCAATTGGTCTAATTGCTGGTTTGGCTGCTGAGAATTTTTTTCCCGAGCTATCAGGTGATATCTCTTTACTTTCCATGTTTCATCTTGTAAATGAGGTATGGTTTTGTTTAATGATGAACAATGGTGAACTTGTGATTAAGAGATTGTTTAAAGTTCTAGGAGAAGGTAAAAAAGAAAATGTAGTGTCTTCTGGATACTTTATAATGGGATAACTATATAAAACATGAAGTTAAACTTTCATACCATTTTCCCAATTAGTTGAGCTTTCAATTAATTTATGGTTGCTAATATAGACAGTTATCTGAAACTTTGAGCTTTTCTTATATTTGTGTTGTTAATGGGAAAATTGAAGTTCGTTACTGTATGAACTCATTCGTTTTGAACCTGTGCCCATAGTAAGAATTACAGAAATTGGCATGTCAGTCTCTTCATTTCTCTGCTTTACGAATTACAGAAATTGTGCTGCCCACTTGTACAGTACTACCTTCCAGCTATTGTGCTGATTTTATTTGTAAGAAAGTACTGGGTAAAGCTTTTGTTTTCCTTATTTTATGGCCTAAGGCCATACTACCATGTACTATCACCTAAACTCACTGTTGGTTAGTGCTTTTCCTCAGTTCTGCTCATGGATAGAGTCTATCAAAAGCTTTCACCTCAATCTATGTATAGTTATTAAATAGAGCACCCATCACTCATCTCTCTCTCTCTCTCTCTCTCTCTCTCTATATATATATATATATACCACTTGCCTTTGTTTGCATATATAGTAAAAAAAAAATGCCATGTATACCACTTGCTGATGCTGACAATACGAATTTTTTATGGTGCACAGGAACTTCTGTGGCCTCTATATATATTTCATTTAAGTGTTGGCTCTTGGAAAAGATAACACTTATTGCATTCATCATCCACACATTAGTGTTACAGCTTTTCACTGCTTTCAGTTCAATTTCAGCTCCAAGAGATCCACCTTCATAATATTTTCAGAGTATGTTCCTATCTCCTCTTCTGTTATTATTATTATTTAGTTAGTATTAGAAACAAAATGACTATCTATGTATTTCATCCATGTTAGTTTGCATTCAAACTCTTTGTCCTCTTAACTTTCTCAATCTCAATATATATATTAGTTCATGTATTTTCCTATCAATGTTTTTTCCCTTCTATTGAACTATTAAATTAAGGCATCTTCTGTATATCATATGTACAGTTCCCAGTGGTTAATTGTATATATTTCTATGAATCAATGACATGCACGTGTGCTCAACCCAATTCCCGACATTAGTCAATGTGTGCTCAAAAAAATATTATGAGAACATTATTCAAACCATGATCATTAGTCAACCGGGCGGGTTCGAGCTTCTTGGACAAAGCAAAAGTGGTGATGGTAGAGAAAAATATTTATCGCCTCGTTTAATTAATTATATTAATTTTTATTTTTACATACAATTTAAATTTTAAAATATAAAAATAAAATAAACAGGCGGGTCGATTAATCATATCAAACCATGGTTCTTGTTGATCCATTGATCCACAGGTATGATTCATTTTTTTAAGTTGACAATGGCAAACAAATAGCTTACATTGTTTATTCCTTGTTACCTGTAACAATAAGATAAGTTCTAATGAACCATTTGTAAACAAAATTTGTACCCTTATGTATTTCTTCACACCAACTAATTGTGAAACATGAAAGTGACAAATTATACATACAAATGGAGTATAAATACATTGCAAGATAAGCAGCATAGATGATATCTGAATGCCCCAAACAAATGATATAAATGTTAGTTATTAAATTCTTTGTTGAATTTATAGCTCTAAGCCTCTAATATACTATGTTGTTACTCTATATAGGGGAACACAGTCCATGCTACATTATACAACAGTGACATTACGGCGTTCCAAAACACGCTCATTTTGTCCAAGGCTTTTCTCATATCTAATGCAACGGTGAGGCACACGGACCCAAAATATAGAGCAACTACAGGACTAGTTCAGTGGACAATAAATGGTAGAACTAGAATAGAAGAAATAAATGAGAACCATGATGCTCTGGTCTTTTCAACTTATAACTTGGTCACCTTCGATGGTCTTCAGGCGCACATGGACAGCAAGCATGATATTGGCATTCTCTTGTAAATTTGAATATAAAGGAATTCTACATTGGTTTTAGTCTACTTGTAAATTTAAAGATAAAGATAAAGAAATTCTACATTTGTTTTCATCTACTGTTTCTGTCATCTTTTATCTGTTGCTTGTTAATCTTTTTTCACCCTACTGCAAATTTTTTAATTTCATCTTTTAGATCTTCTGGGACTTGCGCTAGGAGTTCTGCCCAGAAAGGTTGTGCAGACCAAAAATGGGACAGAATCTCACATACAAGAAGTCGTGCTGATCAACGAAAGGTTTGCTCATGTTGTTTCTTCTTCTGGTCATTATTCAGCTCTTTCTATATTCCAGAACTTGTTCATCTTACATGTATTTACTTATTGGTAGATTTGAAACTTTGATGCTGAAAATGTGGGACAAATTTGTGGAGGGAGAGTGTAAGCAAATATCCGAACTAATCAATGAAATGCCAGTCATCCTTGGAAAAAATTTAAGAGTTTCATCCTTCAATGGTAACCTCTTTGGTCCCAATTGAATACCACAAACCGTGCACTATCAATGCATTGTAATAACACATGAAGAGCTTTTTTTTTTGGCACTTGTTACAGGGATGGCAGTATCAACAAAGAGTAGTAGCTCCGTCCTCATCAATCCTTCGTTCAAAGGAGTTCATCACTTGAGAATATGGTTGGCAATACTCATTCTACTTTTCATCAGTGTGTGTTTATGTTCTTATCAATCCATTCATTAAACCTGTAATATAATCTTCAATAGTAGTTAACTCATTTTCTATTTCCTGATTCCTGATTTTTTTTGTTGGATTCCATTGTACCAGGGCTGCTGCTAATGAAGAACGATTAGATGCGATCGTGTCTCAAAAAAGTTACCTTGAATCATCAATGTTCGTAGAGGTGTGTCCTCCCGCGAAACACAAGATCTGCAAGATCAAAGACATTCCAGTGTTGTTATCTCAGGTATTATATTAGAAAACAAACTTTCCAAATCTCCTCCTCAATGTCTATATTTATATACTAACTATAGTGACTGCACAATCATTGCAAAAGGATCAACATTTTTTCTGGCTCATGGGTAGTTTGAAAATTGAACTCCTACAACAATCATTTTGGTACATGTGCTGCAGCATTTGTAACAAATCGTCCCATGTTGACTTCGACGAAGTGTATCATTGCTTATATTGCAAATGCGATGGTGCGAGAGGAATACCGCGGTACAACTAACCAGTCATTAATGCTTCGTTACTTATAACAGCAGCTAACTTTGATATTCTGTGGATTCCATCATTATTGTTATCTGTGAAACTAAAATGATATTATATAACCACATGTTTTTATCAAAAATACTGCAGTGCAAAGGCCTACATACAGATTAAAGATTGCACAGGATGTATTGATGCAACTATAATGGGAGAAATGGCAGAAGCTTTCTTGAGATCTACAGCAATGACACTTATGAATCTTACGACCCCGGTAAACAAAATGGCCTTTTTTGTATGATATGTGTCTTCCATTGTATTAACGTCTTGCTAACTACATTTACAATCTTTTACCATAGGACAAGCAGTCTTTTATACAATCCATCCGCACTTCAGTTGATGAAGAACAAATTTTATATGTTAGAGCGACCGAAAGGGATGCAGAAGGAACCATAGTGAAGTATGATGTTGTCTACATGTTTGACCCAGTCACAGAGCTTGATAAACCCCTGGTTCCAAGTAGTGCAGCAAACAACATCGTCAAATCCCAGCCTGAACACATATCCCGTATCAATAAAGGGAAGCAGATCGTTAAACCAGTTCAACGAGCCTTATTCTCCCTGAAGGATTCTGACAGTAGCCAGGGTGAGGAAGACGGGATGCCTTTAGCCACAGGCATCTTCAATCACTCAAGTAGAGATAGAGTTTCTACTATTGTCACGTCTTCTAGCGAAGAAGACAACGTGCCTCCTTTAAATAAGTAACTATCTGTGAGAGGGCATATCCTTAGTACTAATATTTGATGCTTTATGTTTATTATATTATTACCCGCACCGCAGCTGTTGCTTTTGTGGTTTTCATAAGTCTGGTAACAGAACCATATTTATGAGAACTAAGTTATGTCGTGACAAATATATTAGTAGGCTTTTATTTTCTCGAAGAAAAGTGCATTATCGTTTTTGGATTTTGGAACAGCAGGTGACGTGAAGTCTGTATCTTCAAACAAGTTGTTTTGTCGAATGATTATAGTATGGATGAATATTTTAACTTAGACAGTGTTATTTTTTTGTGTATTACTATCAATTATTAGCAGTTTCTTAGGTTTGTCCAATCTTTAATAGTAGTTGTTGATTTTTTTTACTTATCTAATTTCAAATTTGACCAGCACTTAGTATATCTTATTGTGACATACTTTACTAATGGCATAGGAGATTTACAGTAACTCGGACAAGACCACATTGTTACTTGCCTTTCAAGCCCTGAGATCTACTAAGTGTTGTTCAAATATAAAATTAGATCGTGATTGAGTTTAAGAATTTCTAGATGCGTTCTATCATGGTTTCTTGTTTAGAAATATTATGAGTGCCCTTAGCTCCCATCTAATTTATAGGTATGCCCTTGACTGGAAATGTCTTAGGCATGGTTTATTCTTTACATTTATCCAAATGTTTTCCCTTCCTATAGACCAAATCCATACAAGAATAGTTCGAAAAAGCTGAATGACCAAACGTTACTTCCATAATTTGTTCAAACATGACATAAAAACATATTAAATAATGGCAAGAACCACATGCATACAGGTTGAGAATGTTGTGGTAATCCTGAACGAAACCAAATATGGAAAGTTAAGCTCGTTTGTCATACACTCGAAATAATTTGATTTTACTAATAGCTGGCAGATATAGTAAAATACCCTAGAATTTGATTAACATATATAACACCAAGGACTAAACTTGCATCGATACACATAAACGTACATAATTAAAAATGAAGTTTTGAAGTAAGAACCGACGGCTGCTGCTAACTTTCAGCTAACGAGCATACTTCTACCACCCATCAAATGCATGAGGCATAGATTCACCGTTAATGAACGAAAATAAGCAAAAATCTTTTCCCTTAATCATTATTTGTTTAGTTATTTGCGGTTTAGCATACTAAAGATTTATCTAAAACCCAATGGAATCTTAACAGTAATTCCACCAACATTTAGCCAATTAAACCTATCAAACTCAAAATTTACACTGTTACTTTCAAAATCTGTTTCTCTTTTAGCATAATACTAGAATACAGAAATTGAAATCCAAAATTATAACTTCAACCAATTAAAAACTAACAAGTATGGGACACATAAACTACCTTCAATCTATGATTAACAGTGGGATGAATATCAATATGATTCTCATCCCCATTCTCCCTACTACCGCCATTACCAACCTCCTTCTCTACCCCCCTCTTCACGTCCTTCTCGTGATCCGATAGGGTGACATTTAAATCAAACGCTTGAATCAGAAAATCAGATTTGTGCACTTCGAAGTATTGGCACGTGCTCATCCACAAACCGATCAACCACGCGAATAAAAGAACATTTCTTGGAAAAATGGACTAACTCGCGACTTCGGGACTTCGTTGATTGTTCTTTTGGTTCTTGATCCTTGTTGACTGAGAAAGCAGCAGCTCATGCTCTTTACATTTTTTCTGCAACGCACAGCGCATGCTGTTAGTCAGAACTATATACGGCAATTTTAGGGGACAATTGGAATCAAAGGATCAAAATCAATATTTCCTCAATAAGAGGAAATCAAATTGAATGTTTAGATAAAATAAAGACATCGAGCTCCTTGTGAAATATTTATTGCAAATGAAGTTAATTTTTCCCTTGTAGAAACTAAGCGCAGGGACCTTGTATTTGTTAAACTAACAACCCTTGTACTTGTACTTGTATTCAATATGTATATTCATTTTGATTTATTCGTCCATGCTTATAAAAGACAAAACATTATAAGTTTGTTTTTAAATATGAGAGAGCCAACGGGAACTACCACCCAGGCACGGACTTTATATAAAGCTGAAGAGGCGATTGCCTGAAGCCCAAACATTTTAGGTCCATATAAATAAAAAATTATACTACAGTTTTTTTTTACATAGACTTATACAGTCCAAGCATACATCCAATTTTAAAAACTACCCAATTAAAAAATTCATTAAGTCACCAAATTAACAAACTCTATTAAAATCCAACCCCAAAACCTCCAAATTAACAAACTCTATTAAAATCCAACCCCAAAACCTTTTGCAACCAGCAAACATTGGAGGAGACTTCAGACAGCAAGAAGGAAACCCATAAAATAATAACAAAATTTACAATAAAAAATTTCATCTTAAAGCATGGGCAATCCACGGACCCACGATAAATTGGTGATGCATTGCTTATCCCTTTATATTGATTCATTCATTCTGTTATAATCCTTTATTGCTTTCTTATTTTATACATTTTTAGACTTAATTAATATAAGCAGTTGTTCTTGGCATTTTTAACTTCTGATTCCTCCAAGTTGAAGTTGATCAAGAATTATCTTTGATCAACCATATCACAAGAAATATTGAACAGATTGACTATGTTATAAATTGAAAAAAAATTAGTTCAACAACTTCATTATGCAAACTTATTTGATACTTTTGCCTTCACAATTGTAAAGCGGGTAGCAAAATATTTTGTGTATTAAATCTTTTTTTTTTCGTATTTTCATTATGTTTTGAGTTTATTATTTAATTTAAAAAAACTCTTATAAATAGTTTTTTTTTAATATATGCTACAGATTTGAGGACCCAATTTTTAATATGTACACTAAAGCCTTCTCCTTCATATTGGGCTTAGGATATGCATTCGGACACTGACTCATCTTCTTCATTTCCATTTACCAGAAGCTTTAAATGCAAATACTGTACATCAATACAGACACCATATTAGTCGCACCAAATCACCAAAATTGAGGGCAATTTCTTCAGTAACACGGACACCAAGTATGCAGCTAATCAGAAGATGTACATTCTCCACAGAAGAGGCAGATTTTCTTCTTCCAATCCACCTCTTCAGTACTCAATTAACTTTCAAATCAGCAAGCAGCCACACTTTATCAGACACCCATACTTTCCCCCTATCATTTGTATGACTAATTCGTATTTCCACTTGGGTTCTATGCACAGGTACATACATGACCCTAATTTTTCTTTTTTAAGCGTCAAGTCATTACGAAGCTTCACCAATATCATACGGCAAAAGGCTTGTCTATTTTTTTAGTACAAATAAATTGTGTATATATATCTATATAAATATAGGTAGATTTTGGGTGCACGGTATCAATTCAGTGTGTTAACTTGGTGCTGCTCAATCCCACAAAAATAGATTTTTCTCATCTATTTTCATTCCTAAGTATAAGTATGTACTTCTTCAAATTTTTTTTAATGGGCTGTTTGCTTAATTTGGGCTACATGTATAAATGATTTCCAATGTAAAGAACTTCTCTTATTTGTTAGATTTTCTTTTTGTTAAATACAACATACTCTTGTTCTTTTTTCAGTTTATCAGCATTCAATTAAATACAGAATACTCTTGTCTGTGAGCCTTAGCTTTGTTGTATGGTTTTTTAGAGAACAAAAGTTTTCTGTACACTTGATGCCTTTTACTCTCCAATTTTTAATACTTGTATGCCAATCTATTGTAATCTAATGCGAAAGGTATTGATCCAGCTGTGGATACAAAGCTGGTTTTCTATAAAGAAACAGATTACCTTTAGTTAGGTGCACAACCTGATTCAGAGAATGTAAATTAATATGCTGTTTCTTTCAACTAGCTTACTTTTAATTAGAAACTTCATATTAAATGGTAACTTCATGTCTTAGAAACACCTCTGTAAATGCTTCATCCATGTTTACATATGTTGATCTCTTCTTATAAACATAGATAATAATAATCAAGGTGCTGAACAAAAATATTTTAAATCTTAATGTTGAAGAGTGCCTGACTTTGGTCAACACAGTAACCTCATACCATTACTAAACCAGCTCTTTCAAATAATGTCATGCAGCTGTTGTGATGGCTCATGGATATAAGTTTATATCAGATATTGGTATTCGACAAAGGCAGTGGACATCGAAAGTGGTGGTTGCAGGCAAATGTGTTCCAAAAACATCGCATGACAAAAGACTAAGATACCAGAATTTGATCCTTGTTGATCTACAGGTTTATGTCACTTTTAATCTGCACCTTGCTTTTTCATTCATGTTTTATATATAGTTTATTATAGTGTACCTTCTGTTTGAGTAAGGCAAGACTTCAAAAATGTATACAGTTATATCATTCAAGTATATTCATCAACATGTTTGTTTCATATCCAAAATATCTCTGTAAAATCAGGGGACTTAAGTACAATGCACAATCTATAATGGTGACATTGCTGCATTCCAAAATACGTTGATATGGTCGAAGACGTATCTTATATCAAATGCAATCGTGAATTTCATGGAACAAAAATACAAAATTCTATGGGACCCATCCAATGGACCATACATGGAAACACAAAGGTGCAGCCTATTGATGAGGATCATTGCGATTTACTATTTTCAACTTATCGCCTTGTGTCTTTCAACGATCTACAATACCACATGGACATGAAGAGTGAAATTGGTACTCTTTTACTCATATTATATTTATATATAACACCATCAACGTTAAATAGTTTGCTCATAACTATACTAAACAACTTGTCTCATAATTTGTTTACATCTAATTGTATACTCATGGTTCAGATATCCTAGGCGTCGTGATAGATGTTATGCCAAAAAAATTAGTCAATACAAAGTTTCAGAAGGAATCCTGCATACAAGAAATTGTGCTCATCAATGAAAAGTCAGTAGAATGTCTATTATATTGATCAAAGGCTTTGAAATCATGATATAGTTATACTTCTAAGAATTAATTTTTCATGTCCAACAGATTTGAGACAACCTTCTTGACGACGTGGGATGGATTTGTAGTCAACGAATGCAAGACTGTCACAACTATGGTCGGTCAAGCTTCCATTATTCTTGCAAGAAATCTTAGGGTGTCATCTTTCAATGGTAGAATTCCTCTTTGTCAACTGTGTGGTATTCTTCTCTATCCAGCGTATGCTCAAAATTTTCATAGTTCTTCTCATTGTCTCACAATTTCCTAGGGCTTGGAGTATGTACTAAAGGAAACAGTTCAATACATGTTAATCCTTCTTTCAGACAAGTTAAACATTTACAGTCCTGGTAAGTTTTTTTCAACCTACAAATTAAATATTGCACTTCTTATATCCATTTCATTGAGTTATATTTCATCTACATTTCTCCAGTTTTATCTTTACAAAGAGTCAAACTCTACTAATGTCTTATATCTAGCCTCTTGACATGTCATCAACTAGGGTGGACGACAATCTAGAAATTTTAGAAATCGTGGTATCAAGGAAAAATTATCTCAGCACAAGGACAACGCCAATATCTCCTCCACCTTCTCATAAGATTGTCCACTTAAAAGATATTTCACATCTGTTCACTAAGGTATATCGTTAATTTCAAGATTTCGTTCAACAAGTAAGTGATCTTATTCTTACAATGCCTTTAATAAGTTTGTTGAATTGGTGCTTGTAGAAAGACCATGAGTTCTTTTGGCTTAAGGGAAGAGTTTGTGTGAACAACAACAATCAGCCATTTTGGATCATGTGTTGCAGTAACTGTAACAAGAGGTCAAGTGCTGGCTTTGATAAAATATACCATTGCGTTTATTGCAAGTATGATTGGGCAAAAGGAACACCAAGGTACTACTGCTAGAAGTTATTCTCATGCTATTTTTGAATAAACTAGAGCCTTATGACTACATACAAGATACACAATTACTTCTCTAACCTTCTTCTTTCATTGATTACATGACATTTAAAATACAATCAACACAGGGCAAAGGTTCATGTACAAGTAGAAGATCACACAGGCTACGTGAGTGCAAATATGATTGACGAAATAGTCGAAACTTTTCTACAGTGCTCAGGACAGAGGCTTATGCAGATCGCAGCATTGGTATAGAACAAACTTTATATCCAAGATTAAAACTTATTCCAATAATTGAATTATTAATAACTATGGTATATATTTCATATTGCAGGAGAATCAAGACATTCTAAACGACATTCGTGCTTCAACCACAGAAGAGCACATGTTATATATAAAGGTTATCAACAACAACAAGAAATCAGTGGCCCTGAAGTACGATGTTGTATTTATGCTTGAGCCAATACTTGACATCAACACAGCTCTAAATATTGGAGAGAATCCAGTTTGTGGTTTCATGGTGGAAGAGAAAAGTGCACATCGTACATGCATCAACAAACAACCCATTAAAGCATATGCTCAGCCTGTGTTATCACCAACAGATCCCGTATCTGGCAGAAATCATGCAGTACATACATACTTTCAAACCAACACAGTCATCGCCTCTCGGAATATTACAGAACTCCGCCTCATTGCAAACATCGCCAATCAAACTGATGTGTTTTCTGCAGATTATTAATGGAAGAGTTCAGTGAAGTAAAACAAAAAATAGTGTCCCTTGGTCCTAAGTTTTTTGTATCTTGCATCCATGTTCATCATCTTATTATCTGAAGTAGTGTGTAAAAGTAGCTCTCTCCCTTGAAAAGCACTAGCCTGTTTTGTGCTTCAAGTCTTTTGTAACTGCAGATTACTAATCGCAGAGGTCAGTGGAGTGAAACCAAAAACAGTGTCCCTTGGTCGTAAGTTTTTTGTATCTTGCATCCATGTATATCATCGTGTTATCCGAATTGGTGTGTAAAAGTAGCTCTCTCGCTTGAAAAGCACTAACCTGATTTGTGCTTCAGGTCTTTTGTAAATAACTTTTGTATGGACAAGATATATATATCAGTTCAAGTTGAAACATTTGGGTTACCTTCAAGCAATTTTGTTGTTCTTTTTGGATATTAAATAAAATATACAGGTTCCAAAACTGTTGTAACTTCAAGTGAAAATGTACACGTGAAGGGCTAGAAACACATGATCAACCAAAGAAATTTCATTATGTCTTGCACTAACATAAGAACGTGCAGGCAGATATGCATTACAGATGTTTAAAATAGGTTTATGCTTTAATTTCAATCAATTTGGAAGCTTTGGCACTTTCTTCTTTGGCATAGAGTAATTTTCTCAGTGTTGAATTGTTTTGAAAAACAAACTAAGTACAAAAGTATAAAGTATAAATTTACATTTCTTGTTCCTAGGGTAATTAATACTAAAAATGCAATTAAAATAGATTTTTAGGCCCGTTTTTGGGTCAATTTTTGAAGTGCGAAACATTCTCATTTTTCGACGTTCCTTATACCATCTCGAAGATCTCACGGGATCTTCAAAACGAGCTTTGAATCGTAGGAAACAGATAATCCCAGCAATCACAGCCTTGTTCCAAAAATAACTACTCGACAATAAATTCCTGGGAATTCCATATTTACAACTTCCTATAGCGTTTTTTACATGAATATTCAAGGCTTATTCCTCGGTCAAACATACGTTTATTTGGTATATTTCTGATCCCTATATTTTCGAGCTCTTTAACTTTTAATGATGAGTAGATGATCCCAGAGTTCTATCTATTCTAATCTTTTTCTGCCCTCTCACCCCTTCTCGTCATTCTTGATTTTTTAAAACATATCGTCGTTTTTGCTTATTCCATTCTTCTGTGGAACTGCATAATTCCTATTTTTTCAACTAACCTTGCTTGCATGAGAACACACCGCGTTATGATTTTTCTTTTTTATGAAATCTCCAGTATTGCTCTCTATCTCTTAGTTTCCATTCTGCCATCATTGATAATCGATTTGTCGACTTTATTTGTTGTGTGTGCTTTCACTTGCCCGAGCTTTAGAGCTATAGAGACCAGCAACCAGATAGGCATCCACGTGAATTTTTGGTTTATGCAGAAACCAACTTCTGGCAAGGTTTCTAGGTTTTTGCAATTCATCTTCATTTTCTTGAGTGCTCTTTAATTGGATTTTTTTTACAATCACTTGGATAGCATTTCAATTTCTCAGCTAACCGTTGGTTGTAACTTGCATTATGGAACAAAACCAAAACATAATTGTTCGTTTCTATAATTAAAGTTTTTAAACGTACTATATTTATGACACATGTTCTCATTATCCTTGTTTGAAACAACACTACAATCTAATAAATCATAACCTCCAAATCTTAATTCATTGATAGAAGAACAACATATCATTTTGAACACAAGGTTCGTCTGAATCTAAAATGACAAACGTAGAAATAAATTTTGTTTTCGAACAACACTACAATCAATTTTTTCTTTTTTCTTTTTTTTTTCCTTTTTCCACTTTGCCGAGTTACTCGGCAAAGTGGTGTTTGATTATTTTTTTTTTTCCACTTTGCCAAGTCACTCGACAAAAGTGTTTGAAGCCAATTTTTTTTTCTTGTAATTTGCACTTTTTGTCCACAACCTTTTCATTTTATAACAAATTTACCCATAACTTTTTTTAATCTTTGGCCATCCCCGACTTTTAAATTTTGTTACAAATTTTATTTTGTACACTTTTTTACATTAAAAAAAACTAAATAATAACAACAAAATAAAATGAAAATGTCAATGAAGTCCTACAAAATGTTCTAAACATGCTAACAACACTATTTTATTGAATAATTGAAGTTTGCTTTTTATGAATTTAATCATTTTAAAATTGTGGGTATGGAAATGAGGTTTCAATCATGCACATAGATGCTATGTTTATCTACGGATTGCAAACACTAGCATAGGCATAGATGCACATGGGAACCCAGGTCCCCCCAAATTTTTGACACCTCTCTCTTTTTTCTTTTTTATATGCAATTTAAGTTTGATCTAATATCAATTTAATGAATGCCAAATGAACTTATTAATCAAATATTAATTTAATATAAGGCAGTTGTACTCATCAGCCTATCAAAATTTATAGCACAAAATTACAAATGATTAGCTCTTCCTCAATTTTACTGCACGTTGACCCATCTAAAATTTGAATATCACATTTTGTGCTCTTCAATCCATGGGTACATTCTTTAAGATAAAAAAATATTAAAAAGCAATCATTTTTTAAAAAATACAGTTGAATAGAAGCACTTTTCTTCTAAATGCATAACGTGTTCACTTGAAATAGTTACAATTCTTTCCCTACATCAAACAACAAACTATGTGCCAAAAAATACAATTTCAATTCATAAACCCATCCATTGAACCTACAACGACTACACATACCAAAAAAACAACTAATATTCTTTTACCATATAAGACAATAACTACATGACAAAAACTAAAAGTTAAATGACAAAACCCATTCACATTCATTTGTAACGTAAAATCAATACCTAAATTCAATTCACGTTACTATAAATTTTTTATTGATGCTAAACCAAATACTAAGTTCCAAACATCTTTGCTATATAAGAGCCACATACGTAAACATTCGCTATTACTAAAAATCACATACTTATTTCCATCTGAGTTTTTGCAAGTATCATTACTTTCCTTCAAATTTTTACCAACGACTGTGATATTTCACTTGCACATATATTCAATTTCTCTAACGCATTACCATATACAATGTTGATTTACAATTTCCTTTCTATAAAAAAATTTATGATCAACAATCGAAATGTATTTTTTTGTTTAATTGTAAATTCTATCTTCTAATATTCATATTAACAACACTTCGTTATCGTCTTAGTTTATTTTATTTTTAGATTTCATGATGGCCGATACCAATGATGGCGCTAGAATTGTAAAACCATGGACAGTAATTGTGGCAAATATACCAGTATGCATTGAGAATAACATCCGTGTTGACAATAGCAGTATCAATCTCGAACGTCGTTGGAAGGACATGGATATCTAATAAGCAGTTTTCAGCCATTGTATGACTATAGAGGACATTCTGGCTTTGCCCTTGTTGAATTTGCAAGAGATCTTGAAGGCTTAAATGCCTTCCAGTTTGACATTTCGTTTGTAGAAAAGAGACAAGGAAAAGCAGAATGGGATGAGGCATCAGAACAAACAAATGACCTTTTCGCATGGATGGCGTCCGAAGAAGACTACAACAAAAACGATATAGTGGGGTGTAACTTAACCAACGGTAGAGATCTCACATCCGCACCAAATATCCAAATGCAAGAAGCAATACATTATAGAATAGTTCTCTATAATCTCCGAGAAAGTCTACATTCAATAGCACAACACATACAAAGTCCAGCATTTGTTTCGAGAGTTCAACTTCTACTCCAAATGCTCGATAAGAATGAGGTTTTACTAATGTCTATATCTTTTTATTCAATGATTATATATGTGATATGAAATTATCCACATTTTAAGGGTTTTACTAAACATTTCGTTTATGATTAAAATAACAGGAAAGTATAGAAAAATTTGCATCCACGAATTTGGAGCTTCTGGACATGGTAGATGACGGTCTTGCAATACAGTCTAGATTACAGGGATTGAAGATCTACATCGACGAACTCTATAGTACAATTAATGATTAACAAAAAACTATGTATATTATCATTATATAAATAAGATGAACTTTAATTTTCATTCAATGTGTTTGTTAGTAAGTTTTACGTTTACGAATAATAATTATTGTTCTTTGTATACAATTTACCGTTCATTGCACAAAACATATAAATTGTTTAATAAATAAATGGATACACGTTTTTCCATAAATACAGTAGTTTTATTTCATATCTTATACACTATATTTTATTTCAATATAGATATTCAATTTATATTAATATAGTCAAATTTAGTACGCTACCACGTGCAACACATGTGCTTTTACTAGTGTTTATAAGTGTTTCCAACTTTGACATGAATGCATGCAAGTAATATAGTTTCGTAATAATCCATTATTTCTGAAAAGTTAAAAATTATAGGGGTAAATAACAATCACAATCTTCATTTATTCAAATTTGTAACAATTTCATCTCCATTCAATTTTATTCGCATATATCGTCTACAACATTTTAATAAATTCACGCATATAGTCCATTTTGACAATTTTGTCCAAAACTTAAATATATTAAAGGAAAAATAAAAAAATTACAGTTGAGGTCCCTAACTTTTTTAAAAATACAAATAAATCATAAATATTTTATTTTTAAAAATTAAAAGAAAAAAAGTTAAAAAATAAACAAAAAAGTCGTCTTCCCCAACCCAACTCAGTCACCAACCGGGGGATTTCTCCAACAAAAAACTTTTGTTAAATCGTATGCACCAATGTATTACCAATGAAGAAAAAAAGGCAATAAGATCTCGACACTCGACCTAAAATTGGGTTTCATTTTAGGCAAATAATATGCAAATTTCATTGAATTTTTTGATAAAATTTACCAGCGTTTTGTCCTAAATATGGGTATTGTTTTTCTAGGATTGTTGAAATAGATAATAAGAAAGCAATGCAAATGTTTTTAATGAATTTCCATTTATTTTCCATTTTTGTTGAATTATACCAAGTAATTTAGCACATAAAAAGTGGAGTTCATTTCTACCTTACCTTATTTCTTATTTCTTCACACACACACACACACACACACACACACACACACACACAGGGAGGGAGAGAGAGAGAGAGAGAGAGGGGGGTAAATACTACTTACCACTTTCTAGTGCTCTAATCGTTGATTCGCGATTGTGAATGTAAAATACAAAGTTGGAATTTGAAAGAAGAAGATTGATGTAGTTGGGGCTGGGTTGGGAAGAAGAATGTGCTTCTTTTTTTTTTCTTTTTTTTTTCTTTTTTTAATTGTTTGAAATAATTGAATACGAAGAAACAATTTTGTCCTTGTTAAATTGGTCAAATTGTCGACATGAACTTTACTTTTGGTCAACTAACAGACTTTTGGACGACATCCGTTCAAACTCCAAATGACATTTCAACACACATATACTGAGGAACATATATGCTACGATTAAAAGATTTGGGACCTGATGGTACATTTTTTATTATTTTAAGTGAATAATTGTAAATAAAAACCATTCAGGATTTATTTGCACTTTTGATAAAGTTAAGGACTCCAACTGTAATTTTTTTTTTTTTTTTTTTGGGTTGCTATTTTAGTTTATTTAGGTTAGAGTTAAAATGGTCAAAATAGACCATCTATGCGAATTATTGTAAAGTTGAAGATAATATGTGCAAACAAAGTTGAATGTGGATGAAATTGCTACAAACATAAAAGAATGAGAACATAACTCTAATTTACCCAAATTCTAGGGGGTTATGTTAACGATTAAACGTGACTTTTAAATATTTAGACATAAGAAAGTAGTTGACTTTCGAAGATTAAATTTCGGGCGTCATAACATACAACCCCTACTAGCTACTAGCAAATCAAAGATAAAAAAGCATGCTTAATATGCAATATATATATATACACTACACAATAAATAAAATTGTTATTTATTTATCTTATTTAATAATGTCTATTATTATCTATCAATCTTACTCAACATGCTAAAAAGGTTTCAAGTGCCACCAGGAGCGGAACTAAAATTTTTGGAGACCAGACTGTTAATGAAATTTTTTTGCACTTTCAAATCGGGTTGTTATAGAAAACGATTTTTCCTGAGGCGGGATCAGGCTATAGTCCCCCTCCCCCCAAAAAAAAAAAAAAATTATGTCCCTGAGTGCCACCTGACACATGGAATGGAGGTATGAAAAAAGGGGTTGAAATTTTGGATTTTCTCTCCAATCCTTCATTATGCAAGACATGTAAAACAATCTTTTCCTTGGAAATGCATGGAAAAGAAAAAATGCTTAGAGGGAGAGCATATATTAGAATAAAATACAAAATAAATCAAATCATATATATTTGTTGAAAATATAGTTTATACCCTTTGAAGTCGAAAACTATGAGGCAAAACTGCACAAATACATTGCATTTTGATTTGAAAAATGAAGCATAACTTTTTGTAGAAAAATATATATTTATACATTTTTCATGTCTCAAATTTTTCTTTGAATCGATAATCTTACATTCTTATCAAATTCTTTAGTGACAATCCATAAATTGCTTTGTTGATTTGTTCTATTTTCTTCCCCGCCAATACTTGTGTTGACCACTAAAATCGTAGGCAACAAATCCTCGGCCATCTCCTCCTGAAATAATCAACTTAACCTTCCTATGGAAAGCCATCCGAAAGTTAAGAGTTAAGAGAGCAAGAATTTGGCTAAGGTTTTTTAATTGTTCTCTCATTCCTTCTATTTAATTCAGACTATTTATAGATGTTACAAGGCTTGGGGCCCTTTTGTCTTGTCTTCTTTCTCTACCATGCGTCGCGCCCCAATTGAGAGGCTCTTAATTCTAAAGGATGCTGAGACACGTGGCAAGAGGCATTAGCTCGGCTATCATTTTTTTAGATTTGGTTGTTATTCTATCATGTACTTTAGTTGTAACTGATTTTGCCATGTTGAAATTCATTTAGTGGTCCCAAGAATATTCTTTCTATTTGAAATTGACAGATAACAATCAAGGTAGATGTTCGAACTGCCTAAATCGGCGAAGGTTGGAACAACTGTACTTCACTTTCGTTTTCTCAAGGTCGAAGGATATTTTTAAGTAAATCGTATAAGCATTGTTCATATAATGTGTCTAAGTCAGACGTTCCTTTGTCCGATCAAAATGAGGAGTAAGAATAGTCCTCGAAGTCCGGGTTTAATGATTCATATTAGACTGAGGACTTAGAATTGGAGGCTAGAATTTAGGGACTTGTTTAGGATCTTTTACCTCGTTGGAATTCCTTTCGGTTTACCCTTCATACTTCATGTAAAATAAAATTTTGATATAACAGTGACAATTGTTCGTGAAGTTAAACAAACTTTCATCCAATGTAAGGGTCTAGCTCCATAGGGAGCATAAGTTGTATTTGTCTTTTCAAATGCGTAATTTTTTAGGGGCGAATATTTAAGGTGATCAAGCTCTGTGATGAACAATGTTTTCATTAATCAACATATCCCAGTTTTGAACTTGTCACTCCTGAAATATTTTTAATTCATCATTAGATATATGACAAAAATATTTCACGGAGCGACAAATTTAAAACGTGAATGTTAGCGAATATACTCTTGATCATCAGAATGTGATTTTTGAATTCTGAACAATCGATTTTATTTTCTAATCTCATTCTTGCTCCTCAGATTTTGCAATATGTTCTACCAAATTTTGAACTTGCATCTCAGATTCTGCGAACCTCCTAAGGAGTCACAAGTTCAAAACTGGAGTAAAACAGATTATGAAACAGAGTATCAGAAACAAAATGAGACCAAAATTGAAAGATTTCTAGAGCTTATATAGGAGTGGGATTTGATCGTGAGCGTTGATCAGAACCCTCAAGATCTAAATTGTTGAAAAAGCATGCGTGGGAGTTGTAACTCATTAAATAAGGCTCTTTATGAGCCATTATTTGATAGACATGTGGACCGTTATTAGTCATGTGCGACATTTCAGGTATCTACATGTTTAAAACAAGTAAAAAATGAAGGTATAATAACAATAATAGTCCCTGAAGTCCGAGTACATATTTATATTGGGCTAAGGACTTTAGTTTGGACGAAACCTGAGCTTAGATTGGCGAAGCCTGAACCTTTTTTATATAACAATAGTGGAACACGTGTTTGCTTCCTATTAGGAGTTGGGATGTAAGCATTTAATATGGCCATGATTGCACGTTGTTTGTGTGTGTTGGGAAATGGTGTAAGTCATGATTACAGCCGTCATTTATCTTATTGGCAGTTGTTCTTTACACGTTTGAGGTGCGTGTAATACATGTGTTAGATCTACGGCGTCAATTTGAAATATTTTTCCCGCCTTTTTGTTTCAACGGTCAGGATGAACCAAGTATTTAAAGGATCAGATGAATCTTTAATCAATTCGAAGATCCAATAGGTTTGGTAACAATTATAAATAAGGGCAAAGCATACTTGTGAAAGCTTCTTTACATTTCACATTTACTCTCAGCATAGCTTAAATTTTTGCAAGTTTTATCCTTCGTATTACGTGCTCTTCATGTGGTATTCATTGCCATTCTTCTTCCGTTCTATGTAACTTTCTTTCATCATCATCTTCTTCTTCTTTTAAATCGGAGTAACATGTCTTCTCAAACTAACTCCCAAAATCCATCGATTGAGGTTAAAGTTGATGTTCAAGAGTCAGACTGTCCTTCCCAGACTTCTAATTCGTCTGCGGAGGTGATAGCACTCAATGTATTATCTAGTTTAGGTGTAGGGCCTTCTGGTAAAATTTTGACAAGAGAGGATTTAGATCAAATGAGGTCTAGTTGAGGTATTAGGAAAACTAACCTTCAGCTTATAGACGAATCTATTTTAGATAGTGCGAACCAAGATGAGGGGAAAGATAGAGAGGGTGAGCGCGAGGGTAATTATCATGGTGTATTTCAGGCTAGCGAGATTTTTCATCCATTAAGACAGATGTTCAGTTAGTCGAAATCCAAAATCTTTATAATATTTTCGAGGACATAGAGTTGATATTACCTCGACCTCACCAATCTGTTGTGCCTCATCTCGATCCTGTAGCGATTCATGCCCATTCGATGGAGTCTGGTCTTCTCTTGCCCTTTCATCACTTTTATCGTCAACTTCTTAGTGAGTATAGACTTGTCCCCACTCAGTTAGGACCGAATAGTTGGGATCTTATGACAGCTTCCTTCGTCCGATGGAATAAGGCAGGCTTTGAAGACGAGTTATCACCTGAGGTTTTCTGTTTTTTCTACCATCCCGTTCAAGCAGGGAACAAAAAGAATCCCCAGCTTGGATATTACTATCTCACCCCTCGTTCAAAATCAAATCCCAAATTAGTCGATACTCCAAACAAAGTGAAGGATTGGGAGGAATCCTTCTTTTTTGTGAGTGGGAACTGGGAGTTTTAACCGATGAACCCAATTCCAAGACTACATATGCCTCGCTCCTATGGCGAGCTTCGTGAGTTCCTCCTTGTTTTCTATTGGATGTCTTGTTTTATTAATATTTTCCCATTCTTTAATTACCTTTTTTTTTGCAAGTAAGGACAAGGGACCTCGATTTTTTGATGCTCAGATTGGAGAGCTTTTCCTACGTATTCGAGGCCTTCTGCTTGAGAATCCTCACTTCCTAAGAAAGACTAAAATACTATTGCAGCGAGGTAATACCAATTTATACAACGCAGGTTTAGAGATGGCCTCCCGTAAGTCTTGCTTCTGATTATTAGGTCTTCGTCTCCATTTACACTTAATATCTTTACTATTCTGATGTTCTAATATTTTGTAGATTCTTTTTTGCAGCGAAGATTAATTTTGATAAGCCAAAGAAGAATCCCACTTCTGCCCAGCTCCTAAGGTGGTGCAGACCAAGATTACCTTGAAAGCAAAGAGTCCTCCACCGGCTAAGAAAATGGTGATCGGGAGCTTTCTTCTAATTCTCAAAGGCCCACTACTGACGAAATTGCGGGTAAGGGTAAAGAGAAGGTTGTGGAACCTCCGCCCAAGGTGAAACCAATTTCAAAGCAAGCTACTTCTTCTCCTAAGGTTGGTCAGCTAGGGTCCCTTTCAGGAGAGAAGATGCAGTCTTTAGATAGCAGGTCCAGTCCTGCTAAGAAGCAGTGTACGAGAGTCTCTTTGGGTCCTCCAATGGTTGAGCTTTTCTGAAGTCGTCCGGAGGCTTTGCAAACTTCTTTGATTAATTCCCTGCCTGATTTATTATCCCGGGCATGTTCGGCACTTTTCTGAGCTTTTAACAAGACATGGGAAGATTTTTCCACTATTATGACGGCTCGTCAGAGATCTCATCTCTCATATAATCATTTTGCGCTAGGGATGACAATGGAGCAAGTCGCCCACTTCACCGCCTACTCACGAATTTTTACCCCACCTCGCCTCGTGACCCGTAAATTTGCGGGGTAGGGAGGAGCGGGGCGCGGCGGAGCGGAGTGGGGCTTTGACCTTCCAACCACCTCGGTTAAGGGATTTTTTATTTTTATTTTCAATAAAAACAGAAAAAAATAATTTAAAAAAAATGAAATAGGAATTTTTTATACATATGTAGGAAATAAAACAAAAGAAATACAAGATTGTGGTTGTGGTGTAGTGGTCAAGAGTTATAATTTCATAACTGCAACTCGAGTTCGATTCTTGTTCAATTTTTTTTTTTTTAAAAAAATGATTTGTAAATTGTAATTCTATTTTATGTTTACCAAAAAAAAAAATTTAAGTTACGGGTCGCGGAGCCGGACGGGGCGGGTATTTGTGACTGGACCCGTCCCGGTTATCCCAATAGTGGGGATGGGACAACCTTGGGCAGGACAGGGCGGGGTGCAGGACGGGTCCATGTCGGCGGATTTTTTTGCCATCCTTACTTTGCACGAGCTTTTATTCTCATGCAAGATCAAAATCGTTTGTGTGAGGAGCTCTCGAAGACGATAGAGAAATACATGGCCGAGGTAGAGAAGTATAAGAAGAAGGTTGATGCATACTGTTCCATAACTGAACGTCTTGAGGCCGAAGTTGAAAGGCGGATGAAAGAGTTGGAAGATCTGAGAAAAAATCCTGAGTCCAAGAAGTTAAGGACCGATGTTCATCGTCTTGTGAATGACTTGGCTGCCACTCGCGCTCGGGCCCAGGAGAAAGATGACAAATTGCAAAATGAAATTGAGAAGAAAATAGATGAAATAAACTCCTTCTATGTACAACAAATGTCCTGGGATGAGGGCTTTGCTAAGAAAGACGAGGAGCTAGGTGTTTTGAATGGGAAGGTAGAGTCTCAAGATGTGGCATTGGCCGATATGTCAGCGAAGGTGAAGGCTCTTCAGGAAGATATGATTAACTTAAGACATTCAGACGAAGGGAAGCAGATCTTCGAAGACTGCAAACAAGCTGGAGGGACGGAGCTTCTGGACCTGATTAAGGACGAGCTTTCAGACATCAACTTTGACTTCTAGGTAAAACAGCTTCGCTTGCCCTTTCACCGGAGATTGAGAATAATGAGACTGTAGCGGAACTAGCTTCTCCCGAAGTTATAATAACCTCCGAAGTTGTGGTTGAGCCAAACAATGGGATTCACCATTTTCAAGCTTTGACCAAGTATGCTTCTTCCAAAGCTGTTCTAGAGCCAACTACTAGGACTTTCCCTATCCAAGCTGTGGATACCACTGTTTTTGAAAACTTACAATATTTGTAACACCCTTCCAAGTGTTGTGTTTCAATGAATGATACCTTCGCAGATGCTACTGTTTTTTATGTAAATTTGTTTAGTGAACGATAGATTTTTCTTTTCAAGTGTCGATCTTCGTTTTATCTTTCTAATTTGTGATGGCGGATATTGCACGAAATTAAGCGTGTTGAGAGATGACATTGGAACATCATAATTGATTATAACGGTTCATTTAAACTGAATATAATCGACTATAATAATGGCTGGTTTGAACTAATTAATATCGACCAAGTATAATAGTTCATTCAAACCATCAAATCCTAACGCATAATGGTTCGTTTGAACCAGTAGCCATAAACAACGCATTGCTTTTATGGTTTATTACAATAACACTTGATTGGGTAGTTTTGATGGTGGTTGATCTAGTCGAGATATCAATCCTTTTACCTTTCACTTAATAGCCTTTAGGTAGTTTTAATGGTAATTGGTCCGATCAAGGTCCCGATTCCATTAATTTCACTAGTACCGTTCGTTTCGTACCCACAATAATCTCAGAGAAGGTAATTGATCTGTTTAAGGTCCCAACTCCGTTAGTTCGAATTACTTCGCCAATATTGATTTTGTAGAAAAAGACTTTCATTCATAACAAAAAATAGTTTCAGACATTATAATCTTCGATAATGGGAAAAATTCGAAAATTACATTATTGATAATACTTTCGCTGATGTTGGATGTTCCAGGGATTATTCAAAGGTACACCTTCATGATTGACGAGCTTATAAGTTCTAGGTGCGATGACTTCGTTTATCATATATGGTCCTTTCCAATTGGCTCCAAACGTTCCAGCCCCAAATTCTTTAGATTGAAAAGTTTTCTTCAGAACAAGATCTCCAACTTTGAAAGATCTGAGGTGAACTTTAGAGTTGTAGTACTTTGCCATCTTCTTTTGGTAAGAGGCAAGCTTCAATTGGGAAGATTCTCTTTTTTCTTCCAGTAAATACGTTTCTACTCCATGGCTCATTATGGTCTTCATTGAAGTATAACCTTCGAGAGAAAGGTAGACCGACTTCGACTATGATCATAGCTTCAACGCCATAAGCCATCGAGAAAGGAGTTTCACCAATCGAGTGCAGATGGTGTGATATGTCTATAGAATCTGGGAAAAATCATCCGCCCAGGTGCCATCGCGTCGTTAAGCTTTTTCTTCAGAATGTTTTTTAGAGTTTTGTTCACAACTTCTACCTGTCCATTGGACTACGGGTAGTAGGGAGTAGAAAAGTGTTTCTGAATGTTGAGTTCTTCACAAATTCTTTGCAATTTTTCTCCCTTGAATTGTGTACCATTGTCCGACATAAGTGACTGTGGTAAATCGAACCTGCATATGATGTTTTTCCACACAACTTTATAGGTGTTAGCTTTGGTAATTTTTTATAATGGTTCCGCCTCTACTCATTTAGTGAAATAATCAATGGCTACTATGACAAATTTTGTGTTCGCTCTGCTTCGAGGCAACGGACCAATGAAATCAATCCCCAATTTGGCAAAACCAAGGGCTAGAATAGTAGTGATTTCTTGCACATGTTGCCTCGGCACGGTAGCGAACTTTTGACATTTATCGTATTTTCGAACAAAGTCGAGCGAATCTTTCTACATAGTAGGCCAATAATATCATTATTTTAACGATTTTTGGGCGAGGGAATGACCACCAGCATGGTTACCACATATGCCTTCATGGATTTTTTGAATTACAAAGTTACTTTCATTTTTTCCAACACACCTTAGCAGTGGTAGAGTATATCCTCGCTTGTACAGAATTTTATCAATGAGAACATACCTAGCGGATTTCAGGTAGATCTTTCTGGCTTCTACTTTATCATTGGAGAACTTCTACTCGTTCAAATAGTCAACTATTTCCTGTATCCATGGAATTTTCTCTTCGACCCAAAGGGTCTCGCCAACCTTCTCAATAGTGAAGTGGCTATGGAGGAACTCAACCGGGACTTATTTGAAAAGCTTCACATCTTGTGAACTAGCAAGCTTTGATAAAAGCATCAGTGAAGAATTTTCTGCCCTAGGTATCTACGAGAGTTCATATTTTTCAAAGTTTAGTAATTGATCTTTGGTTTTTATGATATAAGCAGCCATATTTTTATCTCTGGCTATGAATTTGCCAGTTACCTAACTTACTACCAGTTGAGAATCACTTTAGATCTCGATTTCTTTCGCATTCATTTCCTTGGCTAGGCGAAGTCCAACCAATAAGGCTTCGTACTCAGCTACATTGTTTGTCTCTTTAAAGTCGAAACGAAGTGCACAGTCAAGCTTGTGCCCTTCTGGGCTTGTTAGTATGATTTCCTCCCCAGAGCCAGCTTAGCTAGACGAGCCATCAACATATAATTTCCAAGCTGGTAGTTTTGATGTACTTAAACTTAGATCGGGGTTTTATCCTTTTGCGGTTTTGGCTACAAAATTTGCCAGTGCTTGCCCTTTAACGGCCGTTCTAGGTTTGAAAGTGATATCAAACTGACCCAACTCAATGGCCCATTTTGTCAAGCGACTCGAAGTTTCGGGCTTTTACATCACCTGTTTCAATAGATGGTTCATTAGTACAGTTATTTTATGCGATTGGAAATAAGGACGAAGCTTACGATAAGCTATAATCAGAGCAAGAGCTAGCTTTTCCATTTCTGGGTACCTAGTCTATGCGTTTTGAAATGCCTTACTCACATAATATATGGGTAACTGTAGTTGACCCTTTTCTCTCACTAGTACTGAACTTACTGCTACCTCGGAGGTTGCAAAATATAAAATCAAGTTTTCATTTGGATTTGGTTTGGAGAGAAGGGGAGCCTTCCCAATATGGTTTTCAATTCATCGAAGGCAGCATCACACTCTTTCGTCCATTCAAACCTTTTGCCAGCTTTGATGATTTTAAAAAATGGGAAATATTTTTTGGTGGCTCTTGAAATGAACCGACTCAAAGCGGCGACCCTTCCAGTTAGACTTTGGACCTCATTTGGCTTACAAGGGGGTCGCATATCAAGGAGAGTTTGAATTTTTTCTGGGTTAGCCTCTATGCCTCGCTGGTTCACCATATAACCTAAGAATTTATCCGATACAACTCCGAAAGTACATTTTAAAGGATTGAGCTTCATTATGTAGTTTCGAATGATCGAAAACATCTCATCTAGGTGTTTAAGGTGATCGACAGCTTTTAGGCTCTTAACTAACATATCGACAACGTATATTTCTATGGTTTTCCCGATTTTGTCAGTGAACATTTTATTAACAAGTCTTTGATAAGTAGCACCAACATTTTTTAAACCAAAATGCATTACCTTATAACAGTAGAGGCCTCGACCAATGATGAACGAAGTATGTTCCTCATCAGGGCCAAACACGGGTATTTGATTGTATCCTGAATATGCATCCATGAAACTCGGCAGTTTATGCCTTGCTGTTGAGTATACGAGTTGATCAATCCTAGGCAAATGGAAGCTATCTTTTGGGCAAGCTCTGTTTAGGTGTGTGAAATCTTGACATGTCCTCCATAATCCACCATTCTTAGGTACGAGAACGGGATTGCACACCCAAACTGGATAGTGAGATTCACAAATGAACCCATTGGCTAATAATTTGTCAACGTCACCCCTCATAGCATTGTACTTTTCAGCACTCATTTGTCTTCCCTTCTGCACCCTCGGCATGACCTGTGGGTTGATCTTCAAAGTGTGGCACGCCACCTAAGGATCTATTCCAACCATATTAGAGTGCTTCCACGCAAAAACATCAATATTCACTTTTAAAAAATCTTTTAAATTGTCCTTCATTTCTGGTTTCAGCCCGCACCATATACGTAGAAATTTTGTTCCATCTTCCTTTCCAACAGAGAATTCCTCAAGCTCTTCTACAGTGGCCGCTTCGGAGTTCGACTCAAGGATGTGAGGATCAAAGAATCGTCCATACGGATCTGACCTTATACCTCTGCCTCAGGCTTTGATGTCTCAATCATCATGATTGCATTTGTAATAGGAGCTCGCGAGGCTTTCTTTCTTAAGGCATTCAGATAGCATTCGCGAGCCGATTCTTTGTTCCCATTTATGGCACATATTCCTTTTCTTTTTAGGTATTTTTCCTCTTTCACTTATCACTATTCTTTGAATTTCATCTCTCAGCCTTTTGAGATTGAAGTCACTGTCTTCTAGAAATTCATTTTGCTTCTCAACTTCATTCTCGTCTGTTTTTCCTTCCAACTTACATATTTTTTCAGCCATTGTTTCTTCAGTATGACTATTCGATTTTCTTCAAATGCTCGAGACCAATGGTTTAAACTTCAAGAAAAATTGTGCAGATTTTCACAGACGGTGCCAATTTGTTGATCACTAAAATCGTAGGCAACAAATCTTCGGCCACCTCCTCGCTGAAATAATCAACTTAACCTTCCTATAGAAAGCCGTCAGAAAGTTAAGAGTTAAGAGAGCACGAATTTGGCAAAGGTTTTTTAATTGTTCTCTCCTTCCTTCTATTTAATTCAGGCTATTTATAGATGTTACAAGGCTTGTGGCCCTTTTGTATTTTCTTTTTTCTCTGCCATGTGTTGCCCCCCAATTGGAAGGCTCTTAATTCTAAATGATGTTCAGACATGTGGCAAGAGGCCATTAGCTCGGCTATCATTTTCTTTATATTTGGTTGTTATTCCATCATGTGCTTTTAGTTATGGCGATTTTGTCATGTGGAGATTCATTTAGTGGTCCCGTAAATATTCTTTCCATTTGAAATTAACATATAACATATAATGTAAGTGTGACAATGATGTGTGGACAGTAAAGAACCCGTGAGCATCGACATACAAGGATTGTAGCTCCCCACTTAATTAGTAAGCCAAGAACTCCACATAGAGATTAACAACATGACACAAATACTTGCACACACACAATAGCCATAACATTTAATAAATTGCTCCCCACCAGCAAGATATCGTCTAAATTGTAAGTGATCAAACTATCATAAACCTAAAAAATCTTTACTATTAAAGTTTAACGAACAACCTAACAACCATAAAAATTAAAGTTACTACTACTCCTCTCTTTTGGAAGAGGCGTCAAGGAAGAGATAAAACAAAGAAATAAGCAGTGTTTGAGCGAGAAAAAAAGCGAAATTTAAGTATTTAAAAGCAGGTTGTCCATAGCGAAATAGTTGGAGGTTTAAAGAGTTAAAACGAGGGAAAAGTTAGTGTCGGGAGGATCACGAAAGGTTTTGTACGGAATGTGGTGCATTGGTAACCTCTTGCGGCGGTATTTGAGGAGCAGCATTTGGTGCATCGATAGGTCGCGGAGAAATGCGAGACAGGGCGGTTGCTCTGCTGACGGGTTCAGCCAGTGTCTGTTGGGATCTCGAGGATGTCACCGAAGGAAATTAAAGGTAACTATTCGGAATGTAAAGATTTTATATGCTCGCCATCCGAGAGAATTTCGGTTGCCCAACACCCTACGCATGAAAATAATGTCGTCGGAAAACCTTTGGTAAGGGCATCGGCCCGGGTTTCTGGTGCATCAAGAGCGTCGAGAATGGTCCAGCAGGGAATAAAATGCTTGGGAACTACGGGAGTGGGATGCGATTGACGCTTTATCGAATTTGTAAACTCATGTACGCCAGTCTTTGGAATGTCCTGGAGAAGCTGATGCAGATCCATGCTTGGGCACCTCTTGATGAATAAAGAAGTGATGAATCCCGGAGGCTGGATCGTTGATACTGTCTTCTAGGCCCTCTTTCGACATCGTATATACAATTCTATCAAAAACTGATTTAACCAGGTCAATTGGCATCCTGCATACAACGTAGCTTGCATAAGCATTACTTTTGTCCCACAAGGAAAATAATGGTCGATGAGTTAATGGATCGATATTGATAAAGGTCATCGTCACGAAATTTTGTGTTTGGAGCGATAGCCCAGGAAGCGCGGTCGGAGTTCTCACGATTCACGGCGAGGTGGAGCCAGTCGTTTCTTACGCAATGATGTCGCTTGGTCAGATTCTTCATCACCTTAATAGCGGCAGCGATGGTTACTCGAGAACCGGGTCCAGGAGTGCAGGGGCCCGAGGTAACATGTCTTTCCGAACATAAACGCTTTCCCGCTGCGAATTAAAACTGCCGGCCCCTTTCCCGAGTTCTTTTGGAACATTTTTGCCGTGAATTCCTTGACGGAGTTTCGTTTGACGACCCGGAAAAGCTTAACGCGATTATGTAAATTGGCTGGAAATCCGACTTGATTTCAACGAAACAAGCGAACTAAATTCAATCAAGGCGGATGTTCAAACTCTGCGCTTAAATCGACGAAGGTTGGAACAATCAGACTTCACTTTTGTCTTCTCAAGGTCGAAGGATATTCTTAAGTAAAACGTATAAGTTTCGTTCATATAATGTGTCTTAGTCAGACGTTCCTTCGTCCAGTCAAAATGGGGAGTAATAACTTGCACAACAGATGAGCATCGGATGGTCATCAAGAAAAGGATGACAAGTCAATGAAGCAATTTATGCTTGTAATACTATTAATTGCTGTAAGTATCGAACCATGATAATGTTTATTCATGCCAAAAAATTGAAAATATACTAGCTGTCATATTTAGCCTATGTTTGGTAGTGTGAAAATTATTTTTTAAGTACTTATATTATAAATTGTTGGTGAATGTGTTGATAAAAAATGATTTGTAAATTGTGGGTCCTATGAAATATGTGAATACAAAATATATTTGACTAATTGAAATTATAATTTAAGCAATTTCAAACATGAGTTTAATATATATATTGGAAACATTTCAGTGGATCCTACAAAGTACTAATATAATATATTTTCATAATAATTGAACAAATTATTAATAACAAAATGAAAATTTATTGTTCAGTTTACCTTTCAATACAATTTGAGCGCCATTTCGCATTACAAGATCGCACATCTTTTCAAAGACACGTGCTCGTTGTTTACATCCTCGTTAAGCCTCTCGACGGTGAGTAAAATTGATCATAATTGGAAAGATTAATTTGATATGATGTAATAGATATAGAAATTAAGTTTCAATTATTTTGAATCAAGATTATCACGATTATATGAAGTTTTCTTCACTACAGAAAAAAAAAAGTACTTAAATGTCCGTATACCACTACGTCTTTAATTTCTCCCTTCACAAAATCATCATTTTCAAAATTTGCTAATCGCTTCAATCCATATTCTTAATTCGATCATCTTCTTCAACTGATCATCTACAAAATTTGCCCACCTCCACAATCTATTTCCCTCAATCGATCATCTCAAAAATCGTTAATCACTTTAATCCATCATTATAATAAAATATATTATCGAATCTCCTTATGAAACTTTCTACTAGGCAAGACAATAAACTGATTATAAAAACACATTTATTATAATGAACTGGACCAAACTTGACTGTGTCCAACCGTCTTACTGGACGTCAGAGTAAAGGCCCAAAAGTTTAAACAAGGTCTCACGAAGAATTAAGGAAGATCGAGAAGCACTGAATCCCAATTCCCAAATTTCACCCAAAATCGAAGAATCAACCATTCAATTCGATGGAGTTGCCAGGTTCATCAAAGAAGATGATAGCCACACAGGAAGAGATGGTGGAGGCGAAGGTGCCAATCCCATACAGAGACCAATGCGCTCATTTGCTGATCCCACTGAACAAGTGCAGGCAGGCCGAGTTCTATTTGCCCTGGAAGTGCGAGTCGGAGCGCCACACATATGAAAAGTGCGAGTATGAGCTTGTCATGGAGAGAATGCTCCAGATGCAGAAGATCCGTGAGCAAGAAGCGAAGATGAAGGGGGTTCAAAAAGGCCAGTTTCCCATTCCGCTTATCCCTAAAACAGCCGATGCTTGACTATGAAAGGTGATTTTTTTAAGCTTTTGTTAACACTAATTGCCGGTTTTCTGATTTCTGTTTAATTATTAACATTGTGCGTATATTTGTGTATTTTCCTTAATTATGTTTTTGATTGATGAGTTTTCTTTAGTTCTCAAGAGATTTTCTATTTTGCATAATTTGAATGGGAAATTGTAGTGCCAGAAAATATTTCGTCTTGCCAAGGTCAAGGTACAATCTATTAAACGTATAGTACGACTTATTGTGCAGAACCAATCTGCTTTTTGAAGTCTTACCTCGCGAGTGAAGCATCTAATGATTACTTGTGTTTACTTTGAATTTTTTTATTAACGGGGTTCTCTTTTTCTTAGAATATTTTTTTTGTGGAATTATCCGAGTGGTTTTTCATAAATTTTACTTTTAGCTTCTTATTGATGGGCTTCTCTGGATCACTCATATAAGTTTATTTTAAGGTTTTTGAAGTATTGATTGGTTGGTTTCTCGCGTTTCTGTTAGTTTGATATTGCAGTTGCGTTCTATCTACATATCTATGTTTGCCTGTTTTCAAAGATCTATGTGATTGTTCGAATTTGAATATTTATTAAAGGAGGTTTGTGGAATAGAGGATTCACATACAAATTGATGCCTCATGTGTGTATATGTGTATATGTACGGGTATCTTCTTTCTCATTTGCTTTGTTGATCTGTAGGTAAAAAAATTGGTATTTAATTTATAACCTTAAGCGGTTCAGTAATAGTTTTTTTTCCTCAGATTCTGATAACAATAATGACATAGCGTATCATTTGGATCTTTGCTGAATTCGAGTTCTTCAATGCTAGATTGTTGATGGAAAATTTTAGGTGTTGACTATATATTTTTAAGCCATGTAATTTATGGATGCTTTCTCGAATGCAAGTGGTTTTCCGTAAAATTTTGGCACTTTCTGATTACTTGTCTTGTGGTTTCCCTCTTATTTTTAGAAGTCAATAAAATCTCTATGCAATTGTTACCGTATTCATATGAAATAGTCACTGGGTTGTTGATGTAGGCATGACCATATGTAACTGTGTTGAATAGAGGTGGAGACACTTCTGTTTTAGAATTTCCCTTCTTTTGTTTGAAATAGAAAATTTATGCTAATTGAAACTATATTGATGACTAATGTCACCATCGAAAAATCTTCAAACATGCCAGACTGATAAGCAAATGAAGGCAGTGATTTGACCTTCTAAGTAGATTGTGTACTCATTCTCATCCCGATGGACTCACCAAATTTTCTCATATAGAGGAACGTTATTTTAAAAGCACTCACTGTGGATGATTTTTATTCTGATTGTATAGATTGTTTCAGTGGTACTCTGGATCTTGGTGCAGATTTTTGTTATTAATTTATGGTGAACAAGATACCTTTGAACTCTGAAGTTCAGATGATAAGAAAGAGAACTAAGAGCATGTTTGTTTCAAATTTTAATGGGTTTTTTGTTTCCATTATTTGACCACACTGCTCACAGCTGAAAAAGGCAGAAATAATACTATTTTTTTGACCAAAATATCCCTCTTATTTTCTCCCAGGCGCCGCAACTTTGGACCAAAACATGGATGAAGAAATTCACAATTTCAGAATTTCATGTGTAAAATATGTAATCATTGGGTCAAAAGTTGCGGCTCAAGGGTGGAAATTAATAGGGATATATTGGTCAAAAACAACAAATTCTAGTCTGCCATTCTCAGTTATTTGCATTTGGTCAAATAATGCATACAAAAAAACCCATTAAAATTTGAAACAAACATGCTCTAATTTTATCTAAAATTTCTATAAGTAGCTTTGTTGCCTCTGGGGATTCTAGAGTTACTTTATAAATAAATGGACAATTTTGTTAGAAGTGGCACTAAGTTGACATTTGCTTAAGTTTATAAATCGGTCAAATTCATTTATGAGTAACTTTTAGTTTAGATATGTTTGCCTAAGTTCATAAGTTACTTCGTTTATTGCCAAACTCTGTCTGTGCCTAGGTGGGGGATTTAGCATAGATCCTAGCCATCTATTAGTAATAAAAAAACACAAGGGAGGGGGACACGATCTGGAACTTTAGCTCCAAAATTACAAAATGAGGAGAAGAAGAGCAATGCGAAAAATTATACTTGGAGATACTACCTCTATTACAAGAGTTCATGGAAAACAAAAAAAAAAATTCTTCTATGATTGTCATTACCATTTCTACTGCTGAACATAAGGGAGCTGTAATGGGTCCAACCTCAATAGCCCAAGAAGATATTCCTTAACATCCGTAGGCGGTAAAATTGTTGTTGCATCACTGTTAATCCCTTCATGAGCACGGAAATCGGCCACTGCATTACCCTCTTGATAAATATGTGAGACTTTGGTACAAAGTGAAGGCATAAGACATTTAATTTCTTCCAGTACATATTTTATTTATTAAGGCCAGTGACTACTGGTGGTGGCAAATTTTATTTGTATCATGGGTTCTAATTCAATCTAGACCTTCTTTAAGCCTTGCTGGTGGCAGATTTTAAGTCCTTGCCGAAGTGCTCTCGATTCTGCTTCCAAATCGGCGAACTGTCCAAAGGTTCAAGAAGGCAAAACTGATTTACCTTCACAATCTCGTAGAATTTCGCCTCCTGATCCAAGACCTGGATTACTGTTATAGCATCCATCAGTGTTAAGTTTAAGAGCTCCCATGTAGTGTTTTACCCACTTTACCTGGATTGCTTACACAGGGGTCTTCTTCAGGAATTTGATGCCCTTAGCATGTGTAGTGTGAATATCCTCTGCAAAGTTCCCCCAAGAGAATAATCTGGCTTTGTAAAGCATAGGGATAATGTTATCAATCCAATCCTATCCTCCAAATAGTATGGCCGAAATCCACAGATTTATGGTTATGCTTCGCATCATTCCACTCAATCCAAAGATGAAAATAGGGAATAATTATGAATTAAAACGGCTGTTTAAAACTGTTGACCCAATTTTGCAATAAGCCGGATGCGTCAAGTTAATAAGTTTTATTTATTTATTTATTTATTTTGGTAAGGGGTGCTACTGTCAAAACAAGTTAACCATTAACAACTCAAATACCATATTATTCATTAATTTAACAGAACCACAATCCATATTCCTAAATTCAAATATTATTAAATCATTGGAAAATAAATTTAGAAATTATATATTCTAAAGCTAGTTATTTAAATAATAGTCAATAGAATGTTCAAACTAATGAAAATAGTAAGCACTAGAATTAAGTATTTTACAAAATTTAAAAACACAATTTAAATGAAGTTTGCCAGAAAATTGGCTTTCTATTAGTTTATTGAATAACTTAAATATTATAACCAATAACATGATGTTATGTAAGTAATAAAAAAAGTTCAATTACAATCAGCCTAGCAAGCAAGAGGCTTCTAACGACATCTACATGATAAGCTTTAGGAAATATAAAGCACTTCTTCTTTAGATCATCTTTAATCAGAGTCACCACAATTTAAATGAAGTTTGCTGGAAAATTAGCTTTCTGTTAGTTTATTGAATAACTTAAATATTAAAACCAATAACACGTTGTTATGTAAATAATAAAAAAAGTTCAATTACAATCTGCCTAGCAAGCAAGAGGCTTCTACGATATCTACACGATAAGCTTTAGGAAATGTAAAGCATTTCTTCTTTAGATCATCTTTAATCAGAGTCTGGATTTGAGGAATAGAGGGTAAAGTCTATTGGAGTGAATTTGCTTCAATATGTGTTTTAATTTGCCGTGTATGTTTAGCATCAGAAATATGTTTTTATATAACATATACACAACACATGAATCTTTTCTCCAGCTATTGGAGATCCCATTTCCATAACAACTCAAGATATGCTTATTGGACTCTTATGTATTAACGAGTGGGAATCGTTGAGGTATTTGTGTGAATAGGTATAATCCGTGGAATCGCAGAAACTCTCAATCAAAGAAATAACTATAATAACTATAGGTACGACACAAACCAGATTAACAATCTTCTCTTTGGTCTTATTCTAGCGTTGGATGCATATATTCAGTTTACTTCAGACTTTACAGAGCATTTTTGGGCTAATTTAGATGCATGAAGCCTAACATCATACGTCCAAAGACCCCCTTCGTATGTCTCTAGTCCTTTGATCTGTCCCTCACGCTTTGTCCAAAATACCTCAAATGACCTTTGAGTTTCTTGCCTTGTGGTCTAAAACTCTTGTGGACGTTAGGGTCCGAAGAACTCTTGGACATCACTCGATGTCTAGAGTCACCCTGTCTAACGTATGAAACTCTTCCTCTCTCTTTTGATAATAAACATAACTTTATTAATTAAAGAAGCATATCTATAACTGTCAAGAGGTAATGAATCCTCTATCTTCAAATAGAATATAGTAAATTCAATAATAAATACATTCGCCAACTATGGATAACTAAATAGAAATGAATGCCCTTGAATTACTTATCCATATAAATCCACAAGGACAGTAAAAACTGAGATCTGTCCCATAACTCAGGGTTCTTTCTCTTTTGCTTCCAAACTCCTAATTTAGCCAAAATTCTTTTGGATTTGCTACAATTCTTTGGCAATATTCATTCTTGCTTAACATGAATGTGTGACCAGCCAAATGGCAATGCATGGAAATTCCATCTTGCTACATATTACCGTGTAATTCAACCCTTCCATCATTCAATATACCAATTGGATGAAGGTCATGATCATATGTCAAATATGCTGATCCAGTCATACGAGCTACTTTACTTTTATAGTAATATTTTTGTTTCAGTCAGAAACAGTATCTTAATAAAGTATAGAATAGGATTAGAAGATTAGATGTTTGGGGGCTATCAGGTTGCTGTTCAGCATTGTGACACTGCCATGTATTGTATATCCTCAACGTTTTTAGTTTTTGAGTGGCTGGGTTTATATCTTGCATTGAGTGAATTATTTTCCTAAGGGAAGCAAATTGCGACCTAAATAGAGAGCTGTAGCCTTTGAAGTTACAGAGCCTCTGAATAAGAGAAAAACCTTAGGCCTCTGATAGAAGGGATGATGCCTAACTCATGTACCTTTAGAATCTGTTTCTCTTTCCTTTATGGCACAACAGGGCTAAACATCCCATTTAAGTGCAGTAGAGACTAAAACCATTTGGCTGAGTTCAGTTATCCTATGGGCTGTTACAGACTTCCTGGACCAATTACCCATAGTACATTGAAAAACCCACATGTAAAAGAAAACTGTAGTATCTTGGATTTTATTGGACAACAGCATATAAACTGCTGTAAATTACAGTATCTTGGGCAGTTTCAATGCTAAATTGTGCAAAATAACAACATTTTCCCATTACTTATATTATTTTTTGAAGTTCTGTAGAATCTTCAGAATATTGTTTGTATCATATCATCTATATTACGATTTTAGGTGCTCACCTATATGGTACTTGTCTTATTCTTGTAAGCATTTCGGTCAAGCAACTTTGCTTAATCATTACAAGGTGGAGTTGATGTTCATCGTTGCTAATCATTTTGTACTTTTCTTTATTTTCCACCTACCGTCCCTACTAATTATATTTTAATAATTGGCATCTTCTGCCTTCAAATAGGAGCCCTGATAGATGTATTTTTAGAAAATAAGAACATTTTCAAGAAGTAACAATTGTTGCTCTTCTAAAGTGTTTGAAAGAGCAATATTTTTGAGTAGAATGCTATTGTTCAAGATCCAGTGCCTCCTTTTTGGCAAGTGCCAAAAATAATCT
The DNA here is from genome assembly GCA_023638005.1 of Forsythia suspensa. Taxonomy (NCBI): domain Eukaryota; kingdom Viridiplantae; phylum Streptophyta; class Magnoliopsida; order Lamiales; family Oleaceae; genus Forsythia; species Forsythia suspensa. Next base: position 38,133,283 of record CM042666.1, read on the forward strand.
AGTTACTTCCCCATGTGAGATTTTGTTGCCATCCTCCATGAATTAGCTTTGTGGGAACAATTTCAAAGTTCAGGTCGTTCTTCCAACATGTTTGGCAGTGCTTATAAGCTGGCAAACATCATTTTTATTCACACATTTTATAAGACCTACAATTTTTATCTACACATTCCGTATGACCACTACTTAAAATCTATAATAAGCTTTACCAATCTGATTATTCATTTTTTCCACAAGATCTAGAAACCTGGCCCGTATCTATAGTTGCTATATTCTACATATCTTTGAGCTATTCAGGATTTGGAACCAAGAGAGAATATAGCAAATTGGCTCTTATACATTTATGTATTTTTCTGTACGAAATGTAGTTGCAACAGCAAATGAGATTTTTTTTTATTAATGATATAATCACTTTCTGATATATTTTTTTTTCCCTGTAGCTGTTTGCAGTTTTTTTTATTTTGTCATGGAATTCCTTTTTAGTCTCTTCATTGAAGTTGAAGTATTCACGGTTCCCTTTTTCTCCAGGGAGAGGCTAAAACTGTGGGCAGTGGCAGTTATGAGAGGACTTAATTTGAAATTGTTTTGGTGTTATGTAAACATGATACTAAACTGCAATGTCTTTCCCTGGTAATCCAGTTCCAAATAAAAATTACATCTGACATGGTGATGTTCCATTTGATGTCTATTTTACAATGATTTTTCTGAGAAAACTGTTGGTGTTTTTGATTCTTCATCAGTTATTTTACTTAGTTTTTTTATTTTTTTTTATGGTCATAACTTTGTCACGGCTAGATAAGTCATTTCCGCTTGGACGAATGATGCGGTGTGATGCTTAAGCCTTAAAGTGTAACAATTTTTAAACGATAATAATTTATTGGGTATTTTGTATTTTTGGTCTCCAACCTTTCAAATATGTAACAAATCTACTTTCAACCAATTTTTTTAGTACATGCCATCTTCAACCTTTGAATTAATTGTAAATCAGGTCTCCAATCAGAGTTTCTGTTAAAATCTGCTGTTAAATTACTAGTGTGGACTTCACGCGTCTAAATTTCTCAACCAGTGCATTTGAGTGACAATATCTTTCAATATATTCACATCAAAATATTTAAGAACCCGTATGCATTATTCTCATTCCCATTGTCGGCAGCAGCGGTGGAGGAGGGCGCTAGGCGTTTGGGTGGTTGTTATTGGAAGAAGAGGTGGATGAGGTGCGCTTAGTGTTCTTTCGGGAGCTGTCGTCGACTGGGATGTTTCTGAGAGTGACGCCTTTAGTCTAGTACCTCCGGCGCGGCTAAGAGAGCTGAAAGGAATTTGCAGAGGCTGCTGCGGGATACAAACAAAATTCTTCCCAGAAAATTGCTTCTCACATGCTATACACACACACTACCCTAAGTTATATGCACATATTCAAACCAACTCATTCAATCCTCATGTACCTATATTATCCAGCGGTGTCGCTTCCGCCCCCGAATAATCAACATTGTCGTCCGCCACCACTACAGCCGCTGCCTTTTCAAATACTCCCCAATTCCCACTTCCACAACCACCATTTTCAAGCCTTTGATGATACCCTTCAAATAACTCTCTGACCTTCTAATTTTCTCAAACAATTATTAGACCTGTCTGAAATTAAATTGAATCGATTAATTAATTGCAACCTTGATGCTTTTGATGACTTGAAGAGTCTTGTCACTATTGATAGTGGTACTAGAGGGATCGTAATCTCCTGTGGGAGGTCCATAGTTGAGTTCATGGCGGTGCTCTATTTGTCCAGTTTGGTAATTATTTTCATTTTTCAGATTTTGTTTAAACGAAGAAGAAGTGGCAGTGAAGTGTCCATAGTTTTGATTTGGACGCACACACCTTCAACACAGTCAACCATGACAAGAGCACCATTAGCGATACGAAGGGCAGCTGTCACTTCAAATATTGGCAATTTACGATGGGTAAGATCTTCAGATATTGGTCCTAAAGAACGTGAATGCGGGCCGTCGGTTTCCAAACACCATTTCTTTTCTTTTTTTAGAAATTTTGGCTGCAAGTTTTGTTTTGGAAATTGAGATTTCCTGCAAATTGAAAACGCAATAACATGATGCGCTCTGGGTTAATGAGTTTTCTTTAAAAAAAAATAGTCAGACTCGCTAGTAGAGGAAATTTAGACTCATGAGATCCACGCTAGTGACTTAACGGCAAATTTTAACGGAAACTATGATTAGGGATTTAATTTACAATTAATTCAAATGTTGGGATGTCTGGTGCTAAAAAAATTGGTTGGGGGTAGCTTTGTTACAGATTTGAAAGATTGAGGGACCAAAAGTGCAAATTACCCTAATTTATTTGTAATTTGCTTTTCGAATAAAAAACACGGTCAAGTACATAAATGTTGCATTTCTGTTCATTTTCAAACTTGCGATTTTTAGAAGTTAATTAATCACTTGTTTTCAAGAGCAATACATTTGCAACAAGTATATTCAGAACCACATTCTTAACAGCTTGTTAGTTCTCGTGTTGTAAAATTGTAATTTTTAGATGTAAGTCGATCATACTATGGATAAATCACACGAGGTACCATGTGTATACTTCATAAATGATAAATAATTAAATATACATAATTAAGAGCCAATATATAATTTAGATTTCTAATATGCAACTAAAACAGTTAACTTTCAAGTCTCAAATCATTGATGCAAGTATAAATTATTGGACAGATATTGTGGAACGTTGGGATGAGAGGGAACAAACAATTACAATCCCCATAGGTTGATATTTAAAAATAAAACGTACCTTATTAAAATGGTAGATTTAAGGGAAGTGCACACACTACTTTTTAAACAAAGTATATAGTTTACTTAAGTATATAAGGCACTTTTATAAGTGAGATTAAGACTTAGTTTGGTATTGTTGTGGTTTTAAGAGAATCAATTCTAGTTGTACTGAAGAAACAATCGACTGCGGGAAAAATCAGTTAAATATTTGTTAAACTTTTATTTTAGAATTGTTGTATGATTCAAAATCAGAATTTGAGCTTTTGGCATATAAAAATGATTTATTGCTGCGTCAGTATACAATTACTAAAATATACATTGATTATAATGTTGTCCTTTTGTATTGTTGCAAGGGTAAAAATAATGAGTGTGGGACCATGAACTACTAATTATGTGATGCCACCTCAACGTGGGCATTATAAATGGGTAGGAGATCAAGACCCTTGTTATCATTACTATTAGTGTAAAATTTGTTTTTACTTTTATAACAATATACAAAATTTTAAGACAGATTTCTCATTGAAATATTTGGCTATGGCGAAATTTTGACAATATAAATTTGGGTAATTTGTCCCAACATTTCAAATATGTTACTAATCTACCATAACCAATTTTTTTTAGTACTAGACATCCCAACATTTCAAGTAATTAGAAATCACGTCTCTGACATATTTTGACAGATTTATCATCCTCTTTAAATAAACAAAAATAGAAAAAAGTTAAAAGTAAAAGAAAATTGTAAATGAAGTCCCATAACTTTTTAAAAGCACAAAATAACTCAATTTTCTCCAAAACCTACCTCACTCATGACCAAATCACTACCAACTAACCATGGAATGGAAAATCCACCCCATGCATTATAAATCCTAACAGTTTCAAATTGGCTTTTAGAAAATCAAACAAAAAAAAATTGTTCCACACTGAGCATTTCTCTTCACAGCATTCATTTTATATATGGAGTTCCAAGAAAAGGGCCTACAAGAAAATTGCATGTGTGATGGCACCACAACAATTAGAGCGCAAGCCATCCACGACTGGTTGAGTAAGAACAATTTTTGGGCTAAAGCTAAAAATTTTTCTTCTAGGTTTGCTAATTGATTGGATTTTAATGGTGGGTTTTTGGTAAATTTGTGGTCTTTTTTCAAGTCAAAACGGGGTCGACCATGACTAAGAAGATACTAGTAAGGGCTTTAGAGAAAACCCAGTTGGTCCCTGGTGAGAATGTTTGGGTCAATGTTGATATTTTGATGACCCATAATGTTTGTGGCCCTGGTGTGATAGGAATTTTCAAGAAAGAGTTTGGAGAAAATGCAAAGGTATATACTAAAGGACAATTTTTTTTTTGTTTGATTTTCCAAAAGTCAACGTGGAATTGTTAGGATTTATAGTGCATGGAGTGGATTTTCCATCTCATGGTTAGATGGCAGTGATTTGGCTATAGGGTAGGGTAGATTTTTGGAGAAGATAAAGTTAATATGTGCTTTTTAAAAGTTACGGAACTTCATTTGCGATTTTCTTTTTTTTTTTTTTTTTTTTTTGGCTTTATTCTACTTTTATTTATTTAAAGAGGGACAAATTCGTTAAAATATGTCAATATGAACGTGATTTGTAACAAACTGCAAAGGTTGGAGATGTCTAATGCTAAAAAAATTGGTTATGATAGATTAGTAACCAATTACAAAGATTGGGTACCAAAAGTGTAAATTACCCTATAAATTTTGCTTCATCGAAATTCTTCGACCAGAATTTGATTTTGGTCCGACTTGGACTCCAAAGGGTATTTTAGGTGTAAATTGAGTCTTAAAACCCTTAGACCATGCATACAAGGTTTTTTGACAACCAACTTTTTAGATGTTTGCTAGGTATTTTTAAGATTGACGGATTATAAATAGAAGAATTTTTTCTCCGAAGATTTGAAGATGGAAGAAAGGCTTGAAGTTTCAAAAATAGAAGACCAACTTTAATTGTTCGTTTTCATCTAATTTCTAAATACGGGTGATGTCATTTTTAATTATAATGTGTTTTTATTCGATGAACATGCTAGGCTAAATTTCACTTAACGACAAATTATGGAGCTTAGTTTTAATGGTTTATTATATATTTTTAAATTTTGACATTAAAATATATTTTTAATGCTTTTGTTTGTTGAGTTTAGTGTCTTTAAAAGCTTGATCAATTTTTGAATGATTTGTGAACCAAAATGAGGCGAGAGCAAATTTATGTGTTTGGACCGAGACAAACAAAAACTATAAATTTGAATAGGAGATAGAAATACTCCTATGGTTTGTGTAATCGTGTGAGAATTTTTTTAGCTAGTTAATACACTTTGTTATATCGTAATTCACATAGAGATATGGTGAATTCATATAATTAATATAATTAAGTAAGTTTGGCTGTGTTCGAGAGAAATTGTCAAATAAAATAAGAGAATTCGATTTATTGTATGATAGTATACTGTCAAAGTCGAAAATGTAAAATTCAACCAAGTAAACTACTTTGAAATCGTGAAGTTCTAACATCTCAAATTCATTGATGCCAGCCAATACTTGTTTTTATTTCTTTGTAGTAGTTTTAGTTCAAAATCAGGTTTAAATTGATTGTTCACATAAAGTAAAGATTATTACTTTTGGTACTTAGTACACAGTTCTTGTGGGAACGATATTTTACTTGTTACTTTATTTTTGTCCAAATACCGTGTACTTACGAGTTTCAATCGAACAAATGCCGGCAATAAATAAATAAATAAATAAACTGGTTAAAATCTAGCTGTTAACTATTTTAGTATAACAATTTTAAAGCCACATTTAAGTTAATTATTAGTCAACCCGTGAATTATGGATTTTTTTAGTTTAAGTTCCGAATATTTTGATCTAAAGTTTTCATAAAATTTCTGTAAAGTTTCAGAATTTCAAATAGGAAAAAAAAAAAAAGGAAACTCTTTTTGAGTTTCCAACATGTCTACGAGAGTTCCAAAGAGTGTTAATTTTCGAAACAAAAACGCTGGCGTTCTAGAGTTTCCGCACATCTGAGTTCATCACCAATATTTTTAAGCCTTTACTAAGTTTAACTTAAATTATTGATAAAATTTTGAGTCAAAGTCAACAATTTATTTTAACCATATATTTCATGAGTTCTACAATATATATCAATTTATCAATTATATATTTCATCAATTTTTAAATAGTTTTAGCACAACCATGATTTATGATTCTTTTTTATTAGAGACACCTCCAAGTGGCCTCACACGCTCAAATTCCCCTAGCGACTTATGTGATTTAGTGTATGTTTAATAAAGATTTTAATAGATTATAATTAATAGGTCTTACGTAATGTATAGATAAAAAATAAATAAAACCTGTTGATCCTACGAAATATAAGCATTGACAAACGTACACTAGACAAAATCAAAAGACGATAAATGGTAATAGTGTAAAAGCAATCAGTCAAAACATAATAAATTCTCATAACCATATTTGATCATCAACAACAGAATTTTTTCATCCGTTGTTGTGACAGTGATGATGCTATAATTCATTATTCTTTTTCTTTGGTCATTTTCATTCAAGAAAAATTATTATTTTGTGGCCAATATTAAAGCACGAAACCCATCAAGAAAAATGACTAACGTTTTGTTTTGTTTGTCATACATTCAATAATTTGGCCTTTTTTTTGTCAAAAGTTGTTGAGATTAGAAAAAAGTATGTTTCTTCATTCTTCTTTCTTGGCTGTCTCGCAATTATCAAAACTGAAAATTACCTTTACGGCCCATCAATTTTGAAATTTTAAGACTATGTTCCGTACGATGAACAAGATAGAATTGAATCGAAACATTTTGTTGACTCGTAATACATTCCAATCTAGCATTACAACCTCTTCCGATACATGAAATCAAAGAACTTTCGTGACATACTAAAATAGCAACACTACTAGGTATTATAAACTTCTAAAAGTCACAACCCAGACCTACTTAAGGAAACTACCTACCCAGAACAGTTGGTAATCAAACAAATGTATAGAACCAATTGTAGTCGATAAATAAGAGCGAAATACAAAAATCTTCATCAAGCACCACCACATAGAGCAATAGATAGGTCTAGATTAACATTTTGATTTTGCGGAGAAGAAGCCGAGTGCCGATTTATGTTAGACTGGCTGCTGCTGGTGTATGTCCACGATATCGCCTCGCTGACGATTTCACTCGTCGAACAGCCATTACTTCTCTGCAATGAGAGGGACAATGACAATTGACAACCCTCAATTTCATCACCTGCATTCTGAATGTGGCCTAAGCTCTCAAGTTTCCTTTGTTCAAATGATTCACATTTTTCTTTCTCTTGCTTTGGAACCACCTATCGAAACGATAAGAGACGTTATGTTCGTTAGACAATCACGTATCTCGATTGTTTTCGAATCTTAATACTGTCTACTTTTATCTCGCCGAGTATACAAAACGAACAAGAATTAATTTATTGAACCAAATGGGGGCATATTTCTTAAATGAGATGGCCCCCTACTATTAACTATGAAGACACACTGTTCCCAAATTCGTACACACCATTCCATTGCATTAAAAGTCTAGCCTTTTGAGATATTTAAAAGTAGTACTACTGCACAAAACCTAGGTGTTCTCCATTTAAACCATTGGATCCTTGCATGTAGACACACATACGTACACACGTGCCAAACAAGAAAAAAAAAAGTAGATTTTGTCCCCATTAACAATAGACCCAAAACTACATAATTTACCAGTCAAACCTCAAGCAATTTCAACCAAGAATTGTTAGTCAAACAATAAAAATGCAAAAGATTAGGTACAAAGATTAATTGCAAACACAAGAACTTGAATCATACACTTTTTGTCCAGTCCAGCTTTGCATTAAAAAGTGGAGAATTATTGAATGAATTTGAGCAGAAGATTTCAAACCTCAGAGCCACACTTTTCAATCATTTCTCACCAACTTGAACAACTTTCTGGGCTAAGCATGTGTTAGCAATTAATTAAATGCATGGCATCTTTAATTTATTATTATATTTTAAAAGTATTAGAAACATGGGTTCCTGTTCCTCATTCTGTGTATCCATCTTGGGTCATTCCATTGTACAAAAGGTAGTAGTAGACTCAGTAATTATGAGAGTGAGAATAAGATTTTTTTAATTGCTCCAAACATGGATTGAATGGATATCCATGCATACATGATTATATATACATATAATGTTTGAGAGAGAGAGAGAGAGAGAGAGGTCTTACACAGTAACACACAACCCACAATTAAAAAGCTGTGAGAAAGAAATAGTTTTGCAGAGAGAATGGAAGAGGTAAAACAGAAAAAAGTTGAGTTATAGTACCTTGAAAAACTCAGATTCTACTAGTGAACCTGCAATGCCAAAAGGATTGAGGCTGTGTAAGAAATCTTGATGTGGCATAGAGAATGGAGGAGTGCTGCACATTTGAGCTGTTTCTTGAATCTGCCATTTGAAATTACTCTCTTCCTTGTCACTTTTCTCAGCCCTAGACTGCATGTAATCATCATCACAGTACGGATTTGCAACTGACTCACGTATTCTTTGCTTCTCTGAGAAAGAATTAGACTTCTCGATTCTAGCTCTGACCAGAATATATGAAAGCAAAAAGAATAACATTAGGAACAATTTCTAAAAGATAAAGCAGACGAAAAAAATATATATATAGTTACACGCAAATCCTTTTTGTTTCTTGCTATAACCCTTTTTGAGATGTGAGCCTAAGGCCGAGGCTGTAGAAAAAGGCTCACCTTTTTACAGGTATAGGAGAGTAATTAATGAAGTGTGAATCTGATCTTTCCATGGGATTTTCTTGTTTAACACATTCTTCTTGATAATCTTCTTCAAGAAACTGTTTCCTTTGCTGTGTACTGCTGCTTCTATCTACATTTGAAGAAAAAGATGTGTAAAATGGCAGTAGTTTTCATTAGAAATGCCAATATTAGATGATTATAAAGATATGTGGGTTCATTCCCATACTAATCTGAAACAACTTTATCGGGAAATAAGTAATAAATGAAGGGATATGTCCACTCATTTCTAAAAGATATGAAAAGATACTAATGTCATCAACATTGAAGATGAATATAGATGTGTACATCATCATTTCCCAAGCTGCTGCTTAAAAAATATACGTACCTTGTTTGATCATATCAGACTTCATGCCTCTGTACATCTGTTAAACAACAAAGAGAAACAAACCCAGAAATGAAAAAAACAAATTAATGGTGAAAAAGAAGATGTGTAAAATGGAAGATGAACCAACCTGTAGATGACTTTTAACATGAGAAATGGTGAGACCTCTAACATCCATCAACTGAAGAACAAGCTTTGGAGTTGCCTCTGTGCATCATCAGAAGAAAAAGAATCAAGTCAAACACCAAATAATAACTTTTTAACATGCAGACAAATGCACATGGAGTTGCAAGAAAAGGCACACCAAGATCAAGAACAATCAGTTGAAATTTGAAAAAGAAACCAAACTTACTGTCCTGGCCTCCAAGCCTCTCGATGGCATGAACAAAGCAGTGATGAAGATCAGGAGTCCATCTTAATCGAGGCACCTTTGATCTAATGTATTGCCTCACCCCACTGTTCCTTCCACAACTACCCATTCTTCCTCACTAAAAATCACAGACCTCTCAAAGTAAAAGGACTTTCACCACTGCAGGGGTATATATTTCCCTTTAACCCTCTACAAAGAAAAGGAGAGACTCTTTCTATATAGAGCTTCAACAAAAACAAGAACCCCCTTATATTGAGCTTTGAAAAGAATTCTTTTTTTAGGCAAAACCCGTTACAAATGTTGAGGTCTATAGCAACAGCATATATAGTATGCACTGAGTAGTACTATGAAATATATTGGATAAAAGAAAGAAGACAAAAAAGAAAACTAAGAGAGAGAGAGAGAGAGAGAGGGGGTTAGAGATGAAGCTGAGAAGAGGGTTTCTGCAAATTCCTCTAGTTAGAAGGGTACTGATGATATAGGTATTGTTGTTTTCTTATTTGCTGCAAAAAAAAAAAATTTTGTCACGAGCTTCTAATGGTCACCTGTTACCCCGAAATCATTACCATTACAAATACCAACTGCTACGCTGCGCCATCCCTGCAGCTGCTTTGACTCTTTTCCATTTCTCTCTCTAGAATCTTGTGAATATGCAAACGTCGTCATGATCATAAAATGCCCAGGAATATGTAAATTTCATTTTAATAATATTTGCCAACAGTACTGTCATCAAAACTTTTGTCTAATTTTATAAATATATAACTTGACTACAAATCATTTCGACATGTTTGTCTAATTTGATAAGTTATTTATTTTCTTATTTATAAGTTAGAAAATGGAAACTTGGTCAATAACTTGTTTATTTTAAATTTTAACAAATAAAATTACTCAAATATCCTTATTAAGCTCATGTTTGACTAAGTTTAAAATATAATTTAAGTTGACTAAAATAATCAAATATAATTTTTATTTATTTATTTTGTATGACACATAGCTTACTATCCACTACTAGTATACCACTTTTCTTTACGATGGAATCCGGATCGTAGATGATTTTAATTGATTGAGGAGTTGAGAAGAATGAGAAAGAGATAGAAGAGTTTTGTTTGATGGGAGTTTGGTTTTGATAATTATGGAGAAGAATATGGAGAAATAGAGGAATTGAGAGAGAGATATATGAGTTTTGATTTGAGATGATAAAGACGTAGTGATAGATAAATAAGTATTTTTTTTTGTACTTGTAGCAGAGTAAATCTCCATACGATCGGTGATTATCCACACATTCTATAACAATCATAACTTACTGGTATACCGATTATCGATGGAATTCAACCTTAGAAAAATAAATAGAGATTAATATGATGAATAATGTTGAGGTAGAGAATGAAAGATTTGGAAAAGAATGGTGAACAGATAAAGAAATTGAAGGAGATAATTAAGAAAATTGAAAAGAAAATTAATTAGAGAATGTGAAGACAGATGTATAGTAGATTTTTGGGCTAGTAAAGAAAAAATTTCATACGATCGTGATAAGCAATTAAAAAATAACTTCAGCACTGTCAAATATGTTATAATTAAAATATTATAAATTGGTTTTAACTATTAGAGTTTTAAAAATATCATTTTAATTTTTTCCTCCATTATTGTTTATTATTGTTTAGGTAAATGTCGATAAGTACAACCAATCAAATCTAGCTCAGGAGCTAAAAATATGTAAGACCTGACATCGACGACTCAAGACTTAAGCACCCGATCTCATCATTGTGTAATAAAGTCAACATGGCTCAAGGCTCGGACTTGACCTCACTTAAAACCCAACCTCTGCGTTAAACATTCTTCACGGTGAGGCAAAGAGCGAGGCCTCGGGTAGACTAGACCACCTTGGGTTAAGGGCCCGAGGTCTCGTTCTCATTCTCATTCTCGCACTGAGTTGGACAAGTATTTTGAATTAACACGAACACTGGCTTCTCTCCATGATCCATAATTCTAGTACACCTGCTAAGTTATACTTGAAAATGGGTTTGCTACAATTATTCGTGAAAAAAGAATCACGTCATACAGCCTATGCATTCTCAACAAATAGAGTAAAAGTCCTCTTTTAGTGCATAATGGTGTGTTCGAAAATGGAAGATTTGTGTTCGCTTAAAATTGCAAGTGCACGGTATCAAAGATAAGTGGTAAAAATGGATTTGAGTATCGTTCCGTGAAAATTATGTACTTAGTTTTGATTTTAATTATTTTTAACCTTAAGTGAATTAGCTAATATTTGAGTTGTGAATTTCTTTTAACTAAAAACTAATAAAATTATTGAAGATAAGTTTTTTAAAGGTTTTTGGCAAATTTGGAGAGAAACCTAACTTATGAAGACATTAGGATTTCGACTCCACGTATGTTTTTCCCCTTTCATCCTCAAATTCCCGTAATTGACAATACTAATTTATATTGAAAATTATTTTGACGATCTAAACTTTTATCTAGATTTTGTGCATTTAATTAATTTCATCATCAAGTTTTTGAAACAATAAAATAACTATGTTGATATCCAATTTGATTTGTTACATCAGTAGGTCTTATTCCAGGTTGGACCTCATTCCCAAGCAGGTCTTACTTCATTTCAAACCTCATCCTAAGGCGGGTCTTACTCCAAGTCGGACCTCATCCCAGGCGGGTCTTACCCCAGGTCGAACCTCATCCTAAGGCGGGCCTTACTCCAGGTCGGAGATCATTCCCATCCAAGTCTTACGGTTAAACTCACGTTACCAGTATGACACGTTTTCTCACGTGTCAGACGTCAAATCAGCCGCCCATCATAGAGATGTCACTTCAGATTGAATTTCCAAAAATGAGATGTCTTGTAAGCATTAAATACCTAACTTGGCATTAAATGCATGTAATTATCACATATTTTTCTATAAATAGGAGACATAAATGTCCAACAATTCGGACATTCAATGGCTGATAATAAACAACATACTCGAAAAGAGCTTACAAACATGTCTTCTGTTACAATTCTCGTATCTAGTTCAATTCGCCTACGTCCAATCTAAATTCTTAACATTAAGTTGCCTTGTGAAGTGTAGCATCATTTTCCAACGTCAACAAACTATATGCCAAATCGATGTGATGTAACTAAAAACGGTTTTTAAATATTTAACAATATTGTATAATCGTACAAAATAATTATTTAACTTTGACATCTCTTATCTTACTTTAGTATAGATATAATTAAAATAATACATCTTTTTGATGTTATTATATTAATATTTAATTTAATCATGATTGATAAAAACAATATACTTTAGGACTTGATTTATAATATTTACTTTAAATTGAGAGAGGAAGACAATCAAAGATTAAATTTATAAAAGTATAATTCAATATTTTTAAAAGTAAAATAACCCCTTTAGAATAAGTTGTAACATTTTTGTGGTTTCCTTGGTGATAGACCTGAACCACAATCAACTACTTAGTACCTAATCGTCATGTCGATCAGAGTAGACATCAACCACCAATACACACTTTGTTACACCTATAATGCAAAACTATATGAATAAATACTCAACAAGTAACTATATGCATTATCGTGTGCATAATTTTCAATCCTTTATCTCAAACACTCTCGTTCTCGAAATTTGCGCATTTCATTAATATCTCCACTTGTTCTCAAATTTGCAACTTATTCATTTTTTTATCTATTGAGGCCCCAAATCTTTCTATGGTATAGCGTATAAGCTCAAATACTAATATGGTCAATAAAAATGCGCCTTCTACAATACTGCACTGAAAAATATAACATATACAGATTCTCTCTCATATATAGTGCTTGTCGCACCGATCCATAGTCCCAAGCTCTGACACCGGATTGCCAACACCCTATATTGGTAATCCTTAATGACTGTCGAGAACCTCAAGTGGTATATATATTCAAATATGAAAAATAATACGATACACATGTAGGGCGATTCAATTATATTCAATGTTATAATCTTATTCCAAATGTCATATTTATATATTCACAATCATCTCTCTTTATTCTTCCTATCCTTCCGTTACGAGTTTTGAATGAACACTTCATCCAGGTTCAAGCATATGCAATGAACGTGCACATTCACATGAATGCCATAGGGACGAGGAGTCGACACTTGGAAACCATCGCAAACATGTAGAGAATCTAGAGTGTCAAGATTAATATAGAGATCTTCACAACGTGAACATATAGATAACCTATCCATTGCATAGTCCTTTGCTCTAGATAATGTATTGCAATAGCTCCAATCTTTTAATTTAACCATTTTTCTTCCTTTTCGACCTTTGTTCCAACTTCTAGTCTTCTCGCATCGACTATCCACTTCTAAACTTGTCTTTTTCACGTTAATTTATCGCTTTATCATCGTCTTTCTCCTTTTTGGTATCAGTGTTCCTCGAAGTTGGGGTTTCGTCCTAAATAAACAAAAACAAATAAAAATCAATATAAATCGACTTTGAACCACTAATAAAAGACTTGTTTAATGGTTTAGATAAATAACTTGAAACTAGTGTTTTAAGAAGCGTAAAGCGTGGTTAGGTGTGGATGATTGAACTTCAAGCTTTTCAGGCCTAAACGATGCAAGAGCAAGACGAAGGCGAGACACAGTCATGTCTAGGCGAATTTTTTAGAACTGCGCTTGAAACAATATCAAAGTCATTCCCAAATTTTATGACAATTTCAGAGGCACCTCTTCACTCCAACCACTCTTAATTCTAGTTTTGGTTTTATATTGACTCCTAATCACTTTTTGAGCCATATTTCATCTATAATGTCTTTTGAACTAATTTTCTACATTTAATTTACCCTGAAAACAATAATGAAGTAATTCACATATTAATAATATTTTGATCCAAAAAAACAAAAAGAAAAGAGAGCATAATATAAAAAGAGAAAAGGTAGTCATTTTGAAATATGACAGGTTATGAAAATAATTTAGAAAATAGTTATTTTAGGCAAAAATGCTATCAATCAATTACCTAAAATCCCAACACATTCTATTACAATTCAATCAAAGACTAATTCCACAAAAATCCGATCTACAACAAGACTATACCAAAAAAAATTCAACTCAAGCCTCCACCACCACCACCACCACCACCACCACAAAGTAAATAGTTGTTTGATAGATTATTTAGGTTATAAAAGAACAAAAATTATTAATGTTTGTGATAGATTAATTTGAACTTGTTTTTTTATAAAACTTGTGCTTAGATTTTTTTGAATATGGTTGCATAAAATTTGTTGAATGAATCTGAGTTGACGTGTGGTTGAAGGAAGAAGAAATGTCGTTGAAGACGACTGTAAAATAGTAGTAGAACCGTTTAAACGATCGATAGTTAAATTGTTTGAAAAAAATCGACAATTAAACTATCGATTAACTTCTCTTAAAAATAAATAAATTTTTTTTTTTATTTTTAAGAAGAGTATATATAACTTTTTCATCTAAAAAGTTGCAATTCAGCCAATATTTTTCACTACTTTTCTAAATTTCCCACATAAAAATAAAGAATACGGTTGATTGAGGGAAAAAGAAAAAAGAAAAAGTGTAATAGGTGGAGGGAACAAAAGGCAGAAGGGTGTTTAGGGATTTGAGATATCTGAGGGAGCAAGAGACAAAGAGGCATTAATAGGACAGCAGAGAAGGAGAATGATGGGAATTCCTGCATTTATCTGCATGCAGTAAGGAATGATATTATGATTCCTCTTTTTCTTTTCAATATATAACTCCAAAACCATATATTTATTACCTTCTGCAACTGCTCTTCCCTCAGACAAAATCAATTATTATAGCTTCATTTTTTTTTTATTTTTATCTCAAATAAAAGTCAAATCCCACCTTACCAAACATCTCGAACCATTCGATTCTGATTTGGTCCAATTTCTAGTAAAAACTACTACAGTCAGATTTCTAAGAAGTATTCCAAATCCAATCACTCGGCACTTATCTTTAAATATTATAGTAGATAATCGTCCAAATTTATATATAATCTCTTTATAATTTTTTTATGTGTGTAGCCCTTCAAGAAATTAAAATATAAAATAAATATATTTTGTTTTCTTAAAATTGTTTATTTTAATATCTTAAATGTTATAGTTTAACAAGTCTGCATAGGAGAGTTTGATGGATTCATATTTATTTAAAGAAAAGTTAAAAAGAGTAAGTGAAATTAAAACTTAAAATCATTTTTTTTCCAACAATCAAACACCAAAGTTTGAAAAAAAATAAAAGTGTTGGATTTGGAGTTTTTCCAAAAAATTATTAGAAAAAATTAATAATTAACTTTTAATTAGTATACAATTTCTTTGCGGTGGGATCCAATCGTAAGTTCTACTATGACGATGAATTGAGGCGGTGAACAAATTTTAGAGATGATTGGTAGATAGAGATGATCGATTAAAGATGATGGATTGATGAGGTGATTGGAGATGATCGAATTAGGTAGATGGATTGCCCTTTCAACAAATTTTAGAAGAGATGATTTTGTGAGGGAAAAAATTGAAAACGTAGTGATACATGAACGTTTAAGTACTTTTTTTCTTTTCGTAATGAATAAAATTTTATTCGGTCGTAATTATACATTTAGGGATATATTTAGTGACATTAATTATGATAATTAAAAGAAATAATATATCTTAATATTTGACTAATTAAATGTAACAAAAATGGACATGTCTTTACCATGTAATTTATAGGATATGAATTTAGATGGTATTTATTTGACATTAATAAATTAAAAATAAACGATTCAATTATAAACAGCGAAAAACAATATCCATCACGTCAAAAGTTTGACCTTGTCTCGTCAAGCAGGACGAAGAGAGGGGTAGGGTTTGCTATAGCTAGAGCCTATAGGTTAGCGTGGAGGAGGCCGTTTGGTACATTTTTGGCGTGTACGTATTCATTCATACTCGACCTGCGTGTGGGGGAATTTATTGAAATGAAATGATTCATCAAATAGAATAATAATTTATAGATAGACTCGATTTTTTTTTTGAAAAAACATCCTCATTGATTCTCTCAGTTTTGTTTCATTCAATTTAAATTATAATATAATTTATTCGAATAAATTAAACATATTTTTTATCCACACATTTAATAGAAATTACAATTCACACATTTCGTAAAAATTACAACTTACTATTTATACATTCTATAGAACCTACATCTTATAAGTAATTTTAAAAAATAATTTTAGCACTTAAATATATTTTTTATTTAAATATTTCGTAAAATTTATAATTTATTATCTATTTATTATTTATATATTATATGAGACTTATAACTTATAAATAATTAAAAAATAATTTTAATACTATTTAACATACATTGATAATAGTTGTTTTAATTGATCCACGTGTAAAAGAGGAACAAGAGAAATAATGCCATTGGAAAAAAGAAACAAACAAGAGGTTAGTCAAAGTGAACGAAAGTCATAAAGGGGAATTTAAAAAAGTAGTCAAATGCAAAATGGTGGTTTTGAATTTGAAGAATAGTAATTTTTAGGTTTTGTTTGGTATTGATGTTTTTTTTTTTAAAAAGTAAATTAGCTTTTGTTATGTTGTAGAAAAAATTTATTGTAGGAAGAATAGATAAGTATTTAGTAAATTGATGTATGTTTCAAAATCAGCATTTGAACATTTAATAAACAAAAGTGATTTATTGTTGTAACTGTATAAAATTACTAAAATATACATTGATTATAATAATGTTCTTTTGTATTATTACTATTATGAGTAGTACTATTATTTATTTTTTACTTTTATAATAATATATAATATTATTAAATATTTTTCTAAGACAATACATTTATCATAATTATTTTAAAATAAAAATAATAAATATTTATTAAATCTCAAAATTTATAAAATTACAAAATAAAAGCATAGTCAACTAAATTTAAATTTAAATTATTTGTGAAATGTATTATAATTAAATATAATTAGAATACTAATAAATCTAGGAAAAAAAAGGAATTAATCTAATTAATCAGGGTTAAAATTGATATTTTAATAATAGATAAGTAGAAAGCTAAAAACAGAATTTGAGAAACTAATATTTTACTGCTTCTCAAAATCTGCTCCTAGATGGTACAAATTCTTTTATAATCATTTTTTAAAAATTTACCAAACGCCTAAAGAATTTAAACTCCAAATTCAATCTCAAATTAGCCCTTAATAACATTAGCAAAAAGAGTAATTATATACACACCACATTTTTTTGTTAACAAAATCACATTTTAATTGCAATGAAGGTCTCCAACATTTTTTATATTTATGTCCACAACTATTTTTTTTATCACATTCTTATTGATTTTTTTGCACAAATGGTCCCTATTTTTTGCACTTACTGTGGGTTGATGATCTATCGTTTTATTTTTGGCAGTTTAGCCCATATTTCAAACGTTTTTTTTGTGACAATGGTCCTTTCCGTCCAATTCCGTCATACTTAAACGATAGTTCAACGTGTAAATTACAAACACTTCATTTCTTGAAAGTATTTATGCCATTCTACTTCATTTCACTCTTTCCCGCATATGTTGATTCCTAACTTTTCCTATCCCTACAATAATATAAGAGTCTTAAATTTTTATTGTAAATTTTTCGTCCAATACGCCATCGTTTTGATATTGAAAATAGTCACAATTTTTTACTTTTGTGTTTTTTTTTTTAATTAGAGATTTGGCTTTTGTTTGTCAAGTAACTCGACAAACCAAAGCCAATTTTAAGTGAATTTTAGCCCATTTTTATAGCCGCAATCTTTGACTTTTTTTTTAAGGCAAGCACATAGTGCTTCTCTAGCAGCTCGAAAAGCACAAATTTTTTTGTTGTTAATGTGCTTGTTGATTTTAGTTCAATTTTATACTATTTTTTTTATTTGATGTTATAAGCAAATTGTACACAATTCTTTTTTTTTCTTTGTCGAGCAGCTTGATACTGCCCAGATACTATTTTTTTTGTCAAGCAGCTCGACACTACCCTCATACCATTTTTGTTGTTGTTGTTGTCCAGCGGACAAATAGAAGTCCCATAATTAAATAGTGAAAATGTTTAAAAAATAAACTAAACAATAAGAGAAAAAAATTTAAATCTTTGTCCAGTTACAATTACATTTGATTTTTTTTAAATGTTTGTCGAGCATTTTGATTTAGATTTTTTTTTAATGTTTGTCGAGCTGATAACATTTGATTTTTTTTTTTAAATGTTATCAAGTAACTCAACAACATTTTAATTTTGATTTTTTTTTTTTCGAGCTGATAATATTTGAATTTTTTTTTTGAACCTGTTGTCGAGCAACTCGACAACATTTTGATTTTGATTTTTTTTTTATGTTGTCGAGCAACTCGACAAGATTTGATTTTGAATTTTTTTAATGTTGTCGAGTAACTTTGAATTATTATTATTATTATTATTATAATTTTTAATGTTGTCGAGTTGGAACAACTTGACAACATTGAGATATATATATATATATATATATATAATATATGTTGTTGAGTTGGAGAACTCGACAATTTTTCATTTTTTTTTTTGTTTGTTTCGCAAACACATTTTTTTTTTAAATGTGTTGTGTGGGCTTTTAGATCATTCTTTTTTTTTTTTTTTTTTTTTAATTTGCACGCTTGGTCTTAACCTTTTTAATTTATAACAAATCTATCTCTAACTTTTTTTTAGCATTGGCTATCCACAACCTTTGAATTTTGTTGCAAATCATGTCCCTTTGACATATTTTGACGGTTTTTCCCCACTAAATAAACAAAAATATAAAAAAAAAAGTTAAAAATAATCAAAAAAATAAAATTGTAAATGAAGGATTAAAAAGTACAAAATAACTTCATATTCTTCAAAAATCCACATCTTCCCACCCCTTTTCATTTTTCATTTTTTCAGCAGAATTACATTACTTAGATACGCCACCGATTTTTTTTTTTTTTTTTTTGGTTGCTATGCTTATCGAGCACACAACAATTTTTTTTTTATTTGTCCATATTTTAGTTCAATTTTTTTTATTTGATGTTATAAACAAATTGTACACAATTCTTTTTTCTTTGTCGAAGAGCTTGACACTACTCAAATACTATTTTTTTTTTTTTTTTTTGTGGAGCAGCTCCTACCCCCATATCAAATTTTGTTTTTTGTGTCGAGCGGAAAAATAGGAGTCCAATAATTAAACAATGAAAAAGTTCAAAAAATAAACTAAACAATAAGAGAAAAAAAATTAAATCTTTGTCGAGTTATAATAACATTTGAATTTTTTTTAAAAAAATGTTTGTCGAGCATTTTGATTTGGATTTTTTTTTTTTAATGTTTGTCGAGCTTATAACAGTTGATTTTTTTTTTTTGAACTGTTGTGGAGTAACTCGACAATATTTTGATTTTAATTTTTTTCTTTAATGTTGTTGAGCAACTCGACAAGATTTGATTTGAATTTTTTTTATATGTTGTCGAGTTACTCGATAAGATTTGATTTTGAATTTTTCTTTATCATTGTTGTCGAGTTGGAGTAACTCGACAACATTTGATATTTTTTTTTCTTTAAATGTTGTCGAGTTGCTTGTCATTGGTATTTTTTTTTTTGCTCATTGCTCGTTTTTTTTTTTTTTTTTTTTTTAAATTGTGGGCTTTTAGCCTATTCTTTTTTTTTTTGGTAATTTGTACTTTTGGTCTCCAACTTTTTTAATTTATAACAAATCTACCCCTAACTTTTTTTTTAGCATTGACTATCCACAACCTTTGAATTTTGTTGCAAATCACGTCCTTTTGACATATTTTGACGGTTTTGCCCTCCTCTTTAAATAAAAAAAAATAAAAAAAAGCTAAAAAAAAAAAAAATTGTAAATAAAGTCCTACAACTTTTAAAAAGTATAAAATAACTCACCTTCTTAAAAATCCACCCCTTCCCACCCCTTTTTATTTTTCCTTTTTCATTTTCAGCGGAATTATATTACTTAAATAAGTGAGAGACAAACAAATTATTGTGGTGTGTGCTAATCACAAATATTTTTTCCTTATTTGTTTTTCTTTTACACATTTTCATTCAATTTTTTAATAATCAATTTTTTATTTTATCTTTTAATATTACAGATTATTCTAAAAAAATACTATTATTTTTTTCCTTTATTTTTTTTTTTTTTTTTTTACTATTCACATATTCATCCAAATTTTTATTTAATTTTTCACCAATCTTTTTTTTTTATGTTATAAGCAAATTGTAAACAATTTTTTAATATTTGACTTTTGGGTCATTAGTAAAAAAGTTGAAAAACTTGGAACCGAGTTTGAAGAATGAAGGTTTTGTCCTATTTAAATTCTCGAAGTGATGCAATTGAATAAAAATATAAAAATGGCCACTTTACCACATCACTTTACCAATATCCAAATGTCGTTTACAAATCTTAGTTATTTAATTTTTTTTGTACGAGTTATTTAATTTTTTTTATACGAATTATGTGTTTATTTGGTTATGCTTTTTTTTAATCGAATTTCAACATTTTACTTAATTAATTGTATTAAATGGTATGTTCAAAAATATGTTTTTCATATTTATTATTAACGTGTTATACATTTAATATTATTTATACATATACATTCAAGCAATGCCTACATGCAGCCTACGTAAAACACACATATCAACAAGTATATATGTGTGTGTGTGTGCGCGCGCGCCCGCACGCTTATGTATGTAGTTGTGAGAGACTTGTTTTGCTAGAAAAAGAAGAAGAAGATATATACATATACATGTCCAAGAAGAAGAAGAATATATATGAAGAACTTTTTTGTTTTGGCATCTCTCTACTTGGTTTTTTCATTGTCAATGGAACAAACACATTTTGTATTTGCTATTGTCTTGTTTTAATTTTTTGGGTTTTGTGATTGCTAGGAGTCTTGTAAGTGTCTCAATTTGGTGTAATTTGCAGATATGAAACAATTGCAGTCTATTCGTTGTCGTTGTGAAAATTTTTGTTGATTATAACGTGTCGCTCATTTCAGCCAAATTATTTTGTTTTGCGTCAATATTGGGACCAATCCTATCAAAATATGTAATACAATAAGGACCAAATATGCCAGACAAACCCAATTATTAAGATCATCTATGTCACGCAATGTATAAGATAAGGATTAATCATACCAAATATTCCAAAAGATAGGGACCAAACGTGCTAAAAATCAAAAACTATTTTTTCCATTTGAGGATCTTGCACCATAAAGGAACTAAAAAATTAATTTTGAACACCAAAAGCTTTTTCTACAATCTACATAGTGCACTATCCAATTCTACGGGAATTAAAACAAGACAATAATAAATACAAAATGTGTTTGTTCCATTGACAATAAAGAAACCAATAAGAGATGCAAAACAAAATTGTTCTTCATATCTTCTTCTTCTTGAACATGTATATGTATATATTTTCTTCTTCTCACAAAACAAGTCTCCCACAACTACACACACACATATATAGGAAAAGTCACCAACCAAAATATGCAAGAAAGAGTGAATTGAAGTGGAATGATAGAAATACTCTCAAGAAAATGAAGTTTTTGTAATTCACGGTTGAACTATCGTTTAAACATGACAGAATTGGACGGAAAGGACCATTGTCACCAAAAACGTTTGAAATAGGGGCTAAACTGCCAAAAATAAAATGATAGGTCCTCAACCCACAGTAAGTGCAAAAGATAGAGACCATTTATGCAAAAAAGCCCATTCTTATTATCAACCTATTAATTTGCACATTTTATTTTTTTATTTGATGTTAGTTTCTGTTCAAAAAGTTAATTAGGATGTCGTAAAAAGATTTTTTTGCTTATCATATTTTTAATTAAGAAAAATAAATAATAAATACAAAAGTTTGACAAAATATTTGCTCCTCGTTTCAATGCACATAAGTAAAATATTTAATTAAAAATTGTTATCATAGATAAGATGTGAAAATTAATTAAAATTAATGATAAAAAATACAACGAAAAAAAGTTTGAGAATTAAGTGTTAAAATATCAAAGATTGGGGTTCTTCATTGCAATTAAAATGTGGTGTAGATAATAAAATCTGTAGTGTAAAAATAATTACCCTTGCAAAAATGACAACTTTTAGATACAAAAAGTCATGTATATCATTTTGTAAACATGACAAGTTTTTCTTTTGACTCCCAAGAGAAGTTAGCTACGGTTAGGGTCGAACTTTAGATTTTGCATACCTGAGTTAGAAGTTAAAAAATGGACCCTCAAATCGTAAGCGTGTTTATATTTTTTTATTTATAATAGTTTTTCGGAAATAAATCTATAAACTCAAAATCCAATAATAAAACAATAAACAAAATTTAATACCCAACCATAAATGGTGTTATGAATTTTTATTTTTTTATTATCAAATCCTGTTTTGCAATAATTTTATCGGCATATAGACATATTTGAGGAAAAAAATCCAATGATGCAAAATTTGATGTCAACAAAAATGACAAAATCAAGTATACCTTAATCAATTCAATTGGTTCAATCATTACCAAAAAACATATTTGAGGAAAAAAATCCAATGATGCAAAATTTGATGTCAACAAAAATGACAAAATCAAGTATACCTTAATCAATTCAATTGGTTCAATCATTACTAAAAAATGTAATATGTTAACTCATAGAATATATAAATTATCTAAAATGAAATAGAATGAGTAAAAGAGAAATATTGCTTATAACTCTAATAGCTATGTTGATTCGATGTGGCCTATGGGAATGAATTTTTGCTGGATTGGAGAGGGAGGTTGGTGGTCCAAACTTTGAAAGGTTTCAACTTTCAAATTGAGGAGAAGATGGATTTTGGAGTTAACTTTTTAATTGGATAATTTTATTTTGGTTAGGTGTGGACTTGGGATATTCTAGATCAATGCTTTGAAATAAATAAAAACAATAAATAAAAACAAATATAACACATTTTTTAAAGATCTATGGACCCTCAAAT
This sequence comes from Forsythia suspensa, assembly GCA_023638005.1. Lineage (NCBI taxonomy): Eukaryota > Viridiplantae > Streptophyta > Magnoliopsida > Lamiales > Oleaceae > Forsythia > Forsythia suspensa. The sequence continues at coordinate 38,156,556 of CM042666.1, forward strand.
ATTTTAGGCGTGAGAGCAGCCGCCTCTTAATCTTTCTATAAAATCTGTGCCTGGCTACGGTTATAGCAATTAACAAATGGACAATTCTAATTATCCGTAAACATGGATGTAAACGTATTTTCATTTTAGTTATACAATATCAACAATATTTCTACACTTGAAATCTTGATAATCAAAGTTATTATTTGAAGGTAAGAAAATGTTAATATTTTTTTATTAAAAACTTGAAACTTGTTATAGTAGTAATGTGGAATGTTGAAATTTCGTAGGTTTGAAAAATGATAGTTTGATTGTCAAAAAGACTAAGTTCAATTATCTTTTTGACATTTAGATATTGAATTGTTGTTTTGACTTGAACTGTCAAAACAACAGTTCAAGTGTCTGTAAAAAAAGGACACTTATACTGTCATTTTGATAGTGCAATGTCTAAACGTCAAAAAGATAGTTGAACTCTTATCTGTCTTTTTGAACTCTTATATGTCTTTTTGATAGTTTATCTCTTTGTTTTTGCATGCAGTCAAATTGTCTTTTGGACATTTCATCTCTTAGTAAAAAAAAACGATAGTATTACTACCATTTTTACGATCGTCTTCAACAACATTTTTTTTTTTTTTTTCAACCATACATCAATCCAACTTCTTTCAACAAATTTTCTACAAGCATATTTAAGAAATTTTCGGCAAGAGTTATATCTAAAATTAAGCTCAAACTAATCCACCCTAAACATATAGAATTTTGGTTCTTTTATACCCCAAATTAATCTATCAAAAAATTAATTTACTAGGGTTGGGTGGTGGCTAGCCGTGGCGCGAGACGTGAGTTGAATTATTTTTGTGTGAAATCTTGTTGTAGATATGCTTTTTCGTGGATTTAGCATTTGACTGAATTTTAATAGGATATGTTGGGATTTTAGATAGTTGATTGATAGTATTTTTGCCAAATGACAAATTTTCAAATTCTTTTGAAAACTTGCCATATTTCAAACAGACTACTTGCAAATCGTCGTTTCCTACAATTTCCTCCAGACATGATAGCCGGAGTATTGAAATTTCACAAACAAAGGTATTTTGAGAGTCTTATCTGTGTTCTTTCGGTTTGAATAAAGAAAGATAGAGAGAATCGATTTTTTAGATGTAACACCTGAATTAAATACTTATTTTTTTACTAAAATTTTTCAGGCCAGTGTGGGTCGTAAGGATGCATGGCTGAAATTTGAAACATACTTGTCAGAGATCTCCAAGTAACGTTTGGAATTAAGTTCAATAGGCATGTAGTAACATTCGCGAGCATATATAATATGTAATGGGTTATGATTAAGAAAGATTTAAGCGTATTATGTTGGGCTTGAAACTTCTGTGTCGCAGTCTTGCAGACATGGTTGGGCATAGCAGGACCACTAGTGAGGAGATGCGTCCGACATATGTTAATAAGGCTTCCAAAGAGTATGATAGAGATGCCAATCACGTCGTTGCTCGCTACATTCACGTGGCCGATATGCACTGTACTTGGTGGAGACAGAGACGAAGAAAGCAAGGAGATTTGAGCTGGGCTTGCGTCTTGAAATTATTATCAGTCGTGATGTCGTATTTGAAGAAGAACAAACTTAGTTCGGTTGATTATCAAATCACAACTACAGCTAAAGCACATGGTGAACGAACTCGACGCAATAGAAAAAGACCGGCGTGGATGACTCATGACTGATTATGAGGTAACTGGAATTGATCAATTTGAGGACTCAATTGCACACTTCGCTTTATTTTCAGATTCTGAGATTGTTGCCTTTGAAGATGATGTCAAACAATCAAAGCGGCAGAAGGCTATGACGAGGAAATTGTAGCTATTGAAAGAAACAACACATAAGAATTCACTGATCTTCCAAAAGGGGCAAAGGACAAATGGTGTCAAATGGATTTATAAGACAAAATTGAAGGAGAATTGTGAAGTTGAAAAGTATAAGTCACGCGTGGTGTCTAAATGCTATAATCAAGAAATTGACATCGATTACCAAGAAGTTTTTGCTTCTGTTGCTAGACAAGATACAATCAGATTGATTGTTGTATTGGCAAACATAGAACTTGTGGCCTATATTTCAGTTGGATGTAAAATCAATATTTTTATATGAAAACTTATAAGACAGATATTTATAGATCAACTTCTTTGCTATGTAAAACTTGGCAACAAGCATAAAATATATAAATTAAAGGAATGCTTATATAGACTAAAACAAGTTTCACGAGCTTGTTATAGTTGTAAAGATTCTTATATTCTAAAGGAAGTCTTTCAAAAATATTGAGTATACACTTTTTGTCAAAAGCAGAGATGGAGTGAAACTACAAGTATTATACTACATGATGATCTTATTTATCCCAGGAATGATAGTGCCATGTTTGAAAATTTTAAGCAGTTGATGATGATTGAGTTTAATATGTCCTATTTATGAATGATGCATTATTTTCTCGGCATAGTTGTATGAAGCTGGAATTTTTATTTCTAGAAAAAAAAAAAAGTATGTGAGAGAAATTTTATTGAGCTTTCAAATGAAGAATTGCAAGAATTGCATTAGCACGCTAGCAAAAATGGGTTTGAAGTTTATCAAGTGTCCTATGGTTTTGCTAAAAATCAGATTTTTAGTAGATTTTGATAAAAGTTGATAAAATATAGGGTTAAAATTAATTGTTGATTTTGACTTATATATATATTTTAATTTTTTTTTAGTAAAACCAAACAAGCACTAAAGATCCTAAAGGAAAGCACGTTAACAATACTCTTGACAAGCAACATGGTAAGCTTGATGTATTTGATTGCAACAAGATCGTACACTGTGAGTCCTATTAGGAGGTATATGGCATCCGCCCCAGATAAGATTCTGTTTATAGCCATTACACAATAAAGTTCTTTTTGGCAAGAACCGCTGGATCTATTCCCAAAGTCAATGTAACTATCAGCCCCATTCATAGTTGATTCATTAGGATCCTTATCTTCCACCCATAAAAGTATCCATCGTTTTCTTTGTCTGAGAAGGATTAAGTGGTTGATAGTGAAGCAATCGACTATGTCCGAGGGAGATGCATCTTTTAGCTGTCAAAAGAATTTTTGTCTATTTTTGCAGGATAAAATTGATTTTGGGTTGTTCTACAGAAAATTAGGGTAGTCTCTAGTGGTTTAATACTCCAATTAATGTTTCGATTATTGGGGTAGTCTCTAGCGGTTTAATTAGCGCATTAGTTAGCGGAGGGAAGCTCGATTACAGGGATCGAATATATAGTATATTTTGGAGGAAATATTCAGCAGAATCATGATTTCGAGGAACACTCAAATTGCAAATTAGAGGAAGGCTCAGTCACAAATTAAAAGTATCATATATATGAGGCTTGCGAAAGAACTTCACCGCTCATGGTCTTTCTACTCCGAACTGGCTCGAGTTTACCACTATAAGGCTGCCTTTCTTTCCTTGCTGCACTGTGAAAGAGCACCAAGCTTAACACTAATCTACTTTTTTCTATTAAGAGAGTTCTTCTAAATACTTATAAACTGGTGAATCCACATATTACGTAAGACCCACAGCTTATAATCTACAAAAAATTTATTAAACAAGCACTAATATGTATACATGAGGTGTCTATACATACACAATTGACAATGCTGTTACATATGCACTGCCCCCAAAAGACTGAAATTGGAAAGCAGCCAAGTGTGAAATGAAGTGTTTCCATCTGTATCAACAAAACTAGACACAAATGAAGCAAAAAATCAACCAGCTCCAGCATCAGAATCCACTTTCTTATGGCTTACAAGTACGCCTTCATCCCATATCTCATGAAACCTAAAGAGTCAAGAAAATTATGCAATTTATCAACCATACAATAATATTCAGAAAATCAACTGGCAGTATAATATTAGAAATCAGTCATCAGTTATCAGTACAAGCTCAGACAGGTATTTCTCGGAACAACAATAGGGCATTACCATGTTATCATCTACTTCACGGAGATTTATCATAGTTACTTTTGCCCTCAATCATCCATTAGGAAAGAATGGATAGATAAATAAAATTGATGCAATTAATTTATTCAGAAGCTGTGCTAGAAGAGTCCTCAATGTCAATACTCTTAGTCTCTTCTGAGTTTAGCACTCAAATGTGCCATGTAAGACTAAACAACTATGGGGTATGAAAGCTTCTCCAACGGCTACCATGAGACATTTGATTTTTAATTGTTTCTCCTTACAAGGGGTTATTTATAGTGTTTTGGTATTTTTCTTCAGAAGGGCCCATCTCTATTTATCTGGATTTTGAGATTCTCTCTGATCGTATAAGGGGCAAAAGCTCACTACCCAGATTCATTTTCTTCCTCTCTCCCACACACAACTGGTGATGGAGACACGGTAAATCCTACACATAATCCTTTTGATTTCGACATCAACCTTGAAGGAGAACTCTGGTATTTCTCTTTATTGAATAAAAGATATGGGACCTTGCAAAAACAATGCTCCTTTCCCATATGAAGAAGTTTGGAACAAAAAGGTAAATGTTGAGGTGAACATATTCATTTTTGTATTAGTTCATCTAAGCTGCCCTCACTGCTGGAGTGGGGCTCGGTCTCTAAACGGTATGTAGGATGAGTTTCCACCTCATACAGTTTATGCCAATTAGGAAGTCAAGTAATGGGTTATCCATGTGAGAGATGAACTCCCCTTGGGCCTGCCAGTAATTAGTTTTGAGAGTTGCCTCTGAAACAAAAATAATTATCTCAATTTAAAATTAAGTAAATATTATATAAAACTAAAAATTAATCAAACAACAAGGACAAGTTTTGAGAGTTGCCTCTGAAACAAAAATAAATATCTCAATTTAAAATTAAGTAAATATTATAGAAAACTAAAAAATTAATCAAACAACAAGGACAAACAAACAGACATTAATTAGTTTTCCATGTAGAATATGGGCAACCAAGGTTTCTTTAAATGTAAGTGCACAATTAAAAATTGAGTTCGCACAAGACAATTATTTGTTACATTAAAAACCAAAAAATTTCAGATAACTAATTCAAATAATTCTTGAAATTATTAAGACCTTGCATACCTCTATTGATTGAAATGGCGAACATTTCCTTTATGCATTTATTTGTATATATGTCTCAGTAGTGGTCGCAAACTTTCTTACAGGTCATTGTATATACATTTTAGCTCGTTGCAAAAAAAAAAAAAAAAAACACTCGGGGCCAAGTAATCATTCCATTCCATAGATCCTGTTCTTACTTTAAAGAATAAAGATGAGGATGGGATAAAATGAACAGAGGTAGGAATATTGAAAATTGCAAACTGAAACAAAGAGATTGAACTAGGGTCTGGATTGACATGGCCTTGTCAGGATCTAGTTAATATTTCATCAAGTATCATATTGCCAACTTCAAATGGTACATAAGTCAATGAAAAAAATTACTCGGGGCCAAGTAAGCATTCCATTCCATGGATCCTGTTCTTACTTAAATGAATAAAGACGAGGATGGGAGAAAATGAACAGAGGTACGAATACTGAAAATTGATGTCCCGCTTCAAACTTGAAAGGGTCTGGATTGACATGGCCTTGTCAGGATCTAGTTAATGTTTCATCAAGTATCATATTGCCAACTTCAAATGGTACATAGGTCAATGAGGTTCAATTTAAGAGAAACTTCCATATTCAAGACCCATGGGTCATCTTAATTTCGATATTTCAAATTATTTTACTTGCAATACCAATTGTCTTTACCAAATATACTATGCATGGTAGTCAAATAGTCGAGAATCAACATTTAGCTAAATAGAAAAATAATAGAGAAAGACCTTGTCCCATCAACATTGATACGAAGAAAGTCGCCATGCCGCCATCCATCTTTAAAGTGACCAAAAAACACATCACCAAGTCTTGAATAGAAGCGACCTTCGCCATTTGCCTTTCCCTTCCAAAAGTTTACGAACCATCTATCCCCAGTATGAAAGTAAAACCAACCCTGTGTGATAAACAAATCAAACCAAAACAAGACTTAGAAACTATTATCTAGGACTTTACTTCGTCAGAGTAATTTAAATATGGACAATCAAATTTCCTTCCAAGTGAAATAAAAGTCTGTAGAAGATAAAGTCAGATAGTCAATTTCATCGAACAGGAATGCGAGTGTATATTTGTTTGAAATTATTGCAACACTACCATAAAAAGTCAGTTTAGGAGGACCTTGAAGTAAAAAGTGAAACACATGCAACAGATAACACGTTTGATTAGTAAAATCAAAGATGGAAGTGTCTTGGAGCAATACTAATACCTTGCCATGCATGACATCATCCCTCCATGATCCCTGGAAAACATCTCCATTATTGAAGCAGAATGTACCCAGACCTGATCGCTTCCCATAGCGCCACATTCCATCATAGATGCTTCCATCACCAAGCAACAAACGACCCTGTGAGATCCACTATTAATTCTATCCTTACATCTAGAAACAAATAACCTGCCAGAAAATAAGTTGTACTAGTTCTTCAGAGATAGAACAATCACCTTTCCTTCAGGTAGTCCTCCTTGGATACGCCCCCTGTATATCCCTCCCCGATATTTCATTTCTACTATGGGACTCCAATTTTTCTCTGAATCTCGTTCCGCTTCCTACATGAAACCAGAAGTTAAGAAATATATTAAACAATATAAGATAAACATTTTCATCAAGCAAATCTTGTACAGTACCAATTGTGTTTGGCTACCGGGTGGCCAATGACAGTCATTTTATATTTCAGATAATCATCAATGAGATTCTAAAAAAGAAAATGGTTATATAACCTAAAATATTTCTACAGTGAAAAGCAATATGATTTTGCATCCCTATTTGACAGATTGCTGCAAGATAGATAAATTATATGTTCTATTCCAAGTGGAAAAGGGTAGATATCTCAGTCTTCAAATTAACACCTACCATACTAGATATGAGTGCTCCTAAGATTTGGTTTCACCAAGAGGTCAGACTGAAGTATAATAAAGATGTAATGAAATAAAATCTGCTCCATAGGAAGAGATAAATACAAGAAGCAAGAATTTGCATTCGTGTTGATTCTTAAAAGAAAAGGATAAATGACAGGTAAGTATAAATTTTTTATTTTATTTTTTAATGTATCAAAGAAGTTCACATAAATGTTATGCAAAATGCAGGACCTATTCGTTGATGAGGAGTAGAGATATAATTAAAGCAGGAGATAAATATTTTGAGTACAATTAAAGCCTTTCAATATATAGAATAAGAAAACACGTCCACATAAATTTTTATTATTAATAATAAAAAGAAAATGGACGACCACTCATGTCTTTCACAGGGTATGTAAAGTAACACAGCTCAACTAACTAATAAGATAATTCCTCACTTCTTCACTTCTATAAATTTTGATTAGAACCTAGTACAAGTATTGGGTTTTTCTTAAACTAACCTCATTACTAAGAAATTCCTAGAACTTTTCTTCCTGAATATCTTAACTTCAGGATTGACATATTCAAGAAGTTATAGTTTAAACAAAAAACAAAGAAAAAGGTATGTCTATTTAGAAAAGGATCTAGACACGCAGGCTATGCTCAAAGAGTAACAATTCCACCATAAAAGGCTTATAGATACAGTGTCTTTTAACAAGTTTTTATGCCTCAAACATAGATATTTCTGCATATTCTTCTAGACAGATTCCAATTGTAAGAGGGAAGAACCTAACATTGAACAAAACTTCTTTCATTAAGTTCAAAGGACAAACATTAAGCATAAGCCACAAATGAAATTTACCAACATAGATGCAGCACGAATAGAAAGAACCCCCTGCTTCTTAGAATTACTGACAGAATTTCCTTTTTCAATTACAGATGCATTATTGTTGAAATCTGCTACTGTATGGAAACCAGCATCTGTAAATCTACTCCAAGACACACTTGACATGGCAAGAGGCTGTGTCTTTTTATTGTCATCAACTCTCTCTCCTTCCTGTATAGTGTTTGAGGCAAGAACACTGTCTTCTAACTGTTCAAAATGTTTTACTCCAACAGGAAGTTTCTGGATGCACACATTGTCAACCAACACGGTTTCCTCCGAAAAGTTAGCTCCATCTTTGGCACATTCACTCGGATGACCTGACCTCAAATTCCCTCTACTAAGAAGCTCCCTCTTAAACATAGGTACTCCTGGGTAATGCATTGCAACCAGGATTAATATTAACTGTGATTGGTGGATTGCTAAAATATGCATTATAACTAACAATTTATTTGTATCAGTTAATTAGCACATTACATGAGCCAAAGACATCAGAATCAATATATGGTAAAACCAGATAAGAAAACTATCCCAACTCTTACCTTCAGAATCGAAGATGTAAGTGGAAGAATAGGAATCAACCTCTGAAAATTCTACCTCGCTTTCACCAGAACCAATACTGTTTCGCAACAAGAGTTTTATTAATGGTAAAATAGGAACACTAAACCTTGGTTTAATTGAAGTATGCCAGGAGAAGAGAACCTTAGAGAACTGATTTCTTCACCATTATTGCTCAATAGTGTTTGGAAATCATCTAAGTAAATCCCCGCATCTTCAGTTTTACCATCCAAGGAATTTATATCAGGCATTTCACCAATGTCAGGTGAGTTTGTCACCTCAGAAGAATGTGGACGCTCAGTGTTGAAAGGTTGTGGATATTGCTTCTTGAAGATATTGAATATGAAAGGGAAATGTTGGGCCAAATTAGAGAAAATGCCATTTTTCTGAGCCAACTGCTGTCTGGAGTACCTGATACCACATCATATACAAGAATGAAGAATCAAATCTAAGGAATAGAAGCTAAGCAAAATGCATAACCTTGACTTACACTACAACGCAAAAAGTTTGTATATTGTCAGAGAAAGTCACCTTCTTCAAAATCCGGTATATTAAATGACAAGTTAGTAAAAATTTCTCTTGACTTATGCTGGGAACCATAAAAACTAACTGGAAGGGGGTGGATGACAAGAGAGGATAACAACAAAATATTCTGGATAATATGAGGAAACCAAAATAGTAGAAACTACATTCTCTGACAATGGTCATATGCACAAACAGAATGGGAAAGGCAGAAAATTCTTCTTTTTGTGCCACAAGCAATAAATACTTAATAATAATTAAATGTGCCACAAGCAATAAATACTTAATAATAATTAAATCCATTTGATGCCAGCATCAAATTTCAATTTTATTACGTAAAGAACATAAAATAAATTTGGGGAGAAAAAGGTTTGAAAGAATTTTGCCATAGCTTTAATCTATTGATAGTTTTACCTTCATTCAAATGGATATGAAATATAACTCTCAGTTATTACAACCCTCGTACTCAGGAGATTGGAAGAAAATACAGAAGAATAACATGGTCAAAAGAAGACAACTTCAGTATAAGAGTAAAGTTATCAGAATAGACAGCGTATCAGTTGTTTAATTGAGCGATCAGGAAACTTACCCGAATGCAATTACTGTAGTCAGTATTATATCAGGCTCTAGATTGGGTTCATGAACTATAGATGTAATTATCTTTCCCTGGCATTGCGTGGTTAGACGAAAACTATGCAAAATATTATTCACATTACTGCAGTCAACAACGCCCGAGCTTGCAAAGATGCATAGTATTACACCATTGGTGTCCTGCCCACAAAATTGCTAGTAGTAAAGCCCGAGTACAAAAGTAAAATGAAAATAGAAGGCAAAACATTATGTCTTGAGAGAAAGTCCGAGGAACGTAAAGTAGGAATTCCAGCCGCATCATGATATAGTACAAAATGAAAAGAAAAGATTTTGGATATGAGCCTTGGCTTAAGAAATGCTTAAGATAACACGCAAAAAAACATGCAGCTTCTGTAACTCAAAATACAGAAAGGATTATATGGTTCAAACCTTAAGGTCCACACCCAGGAAAGGGCAGTCATATATAGCCTGCAGGATTGAACTTCTGAGATTATAACCAGCTCCAAATCCAATTCTTGCTTCTTTAAATCCATCCACAATCTGTAAATGTGTAGCCTTAGCCTCACTTAGATAGAGAAAAGAGGGGGGAAAAATATTCAATAATGTTTCAGATCAGAAGAGCTGAAGAACACCATCTCCACTGTTCCTCCCATCAATGATGAGCTCCAATATTTATCATGAAACAAAGTAATGAGATGAGGGAGGGAAAAAGATTGCAAGAGTGCCAGTGACCGCAATAATTATGTGATTTGCAATAATCAATATAAAGAATATTATTTCATCACTTAAATTAAGAAATGCAGGTAACACAAACAGTCGGTAAAAAACCAGATTGTAACAGAACTTACTTTTCTGAATTCCGGAAGTTTAAGTTCTTCGGTATCATTGCGCGTCTCATTTAGAAGCTTTACATGTTTCTCCTGTTAATGACATGAATATGAGTTACTAATAAAGCAAAAACTGGAAAGGGGATAAACTTTAGCGTCAAAATAAGGACAATATAAGCTTGCTTACAGATATGAGAACAGAAATGGCATTCACAGCCATCAAAACTGCATTATTATAGGTCTTCAAAGCCTCGTCCAGAGTTACCAGATCATTTTCCAGAAGAGTATCTGTGTCAACAACTGCAGCCAACATAAAATAACATAATGCAATACTGTAAAATTAGCAACCCATTAATAATTAAACAAAGAGTGGTAAACTACTGCTTGAAAGTTGAAACTAGACATAATCCTATCAAAGATGGTATCGCAATCATATAGTGTTCTGTTCAAAAGCAAGTTCTTTTGGCTTGGATATTATTTTTGCAGAACACCCTTCTTATATTTCCTTCCTTTTCTCCTTAGTATTTATGTTCATCAACTTCAAAGGAGCTACAATTACGGCATGGGTTTTTGCAGCAAATAGTTGATTTATTAAGTAAAGCTCCTGCGGTACATTTTGGAACAAATACACCAATGGAAGCATTTGATTTTCCAATCCCAATCTTTGTGTTTGATGCATGCATCAATGAACTTGGTTGGAAACACTGGACTACTAGGTACTTAGTAGCATTTGGAAACAGGATCAAGCATGGCTAGAATAAAAAGAGGAAGTCCCTTTGCACACTAAAATACAGTTCCTCCATGTTTCTAAAGTGCTGATAAAAATCACTGTGTTATTTTCACATCCTTAAGAAATAAAAAGGCAATTTTCAATTTTTCTTGAATTATCTTACAGCTACATGTGCATCATATAATAATAAGTCAATTATTCCTTGCACTAGATAGTGGCCGCAGACTTAGAGATTAAACATAATTAGATAAGGAAGAAATCTTAAGCTACTTCCATTTGTTAGCAAACTGGATCTAGATACTAACAAATGTATTCTAAAGCAACATTTTACTCACCAATACCCAAGTTTGCATGCTTTTGAAGTTTGTCCTCCAAATCCTTGACCTGCAGATGGAATCATCACAACATTTCCAGCATTTTTATGTTCAAAATGTTAGATATTGATAGTATGCATGTGAGCCTGGCATGAACATGGTTTTACAGTATCTAACTTCCACATCAGTTTTTTCACCTTTAAAAAAGATTTAACTTAAAAAATAATTAATACCTAGCCCAGATTACATCATTTATTGAGCATATCCTGTTAACCATATGGACTATGAAATCTCAAATGAGTGAGCCAGTGGAAAAGAAGTACCTCATATTGACGTCTTTGTCCTTCAAATCTGAATGGCTTCAAAATGACACAAATCACAAACCCATTTCCGGACTTAATAATGCGAAGAATATCAAGTGCTGTAATGTGATCTGAGCCGTAAGCTGCACTGGCGACCTACAGAAAATCAAATGGACTAGATGAAGAGATATGCACAGACATTTAAGCAGCAGAGAAGAATCAAATAACATGTTTTTAGAAAGTGCCATAAGCTGCATTGGTGACATGCACAGACATTTAAGCAGCGGAAAATAATCAAATAACATGTTTTCAGAAAGTCCAGATGTTTCTTCATGCTCACTGCAATGTGGAGAAGAGTGGCGAACAAATGAGAAAATGACATGTGGCAAGATGGTGTAAACTTGATAAACTACTTATTTTTAAGCACAGGCTTCTTGTAACACCAAAAGTTTAGAGCAATCGTCTAATTTGTGCCTAAATCAATTCACATAACAGAAGTTTACAAGAAATAGTCTAATACTGCACCATCTATAAATTTCCTACATTACCCACTGGTAGCTATTACACAGCATAAGTGATATTTATGCAGTGATATTCTTATACCAGTTCTGCAATATTTTTTTACACAGCAGTTGGTATAATATTTTACTCTCTAAAAAATCAAATCATAAACAAAATGGCTGAACATAGTAGAGAATTAATTGATTATATATGACTGATATAGTTACTGATCACGTATATTTCCGACATTATGATATTCATATCACTATCCAAAAAAAAAAAAAAATACCATGGCTCTGGAGATAACATTTACACTTAAAAGATCAATTATAATGAAATTTACAAGAAATTACATGCATAAATCGAGCATTTGTAGAAGTCCAGTCTTATCGGGATTTGGGATTTTGAACTTCCAATCACATGTTGAGATTTAATAAATTGACTAAGGGTAGTGTTTGAATGAAAAGCCAATCTAGTAAAGCTTTAACAATTTTTATGTATGGTAGTGCAGATACTATTTTATCAAAGATTTAAGTATGTTAGTATCTAGTAAATTTTTTTTTGGATAAGCATACTGATTATTGGAAGATTTCAATTCTTTGACCAAATCTCCTTGATTTGGTCAGATGTTTCTATTTTTGCTAAGTGTATATTTGATGTAAATATAGTTTATTTCTATCTTAGTTAGGCTGATTATATCTTTAGCATTTAAGGATATTTCCCAACTTAGTTTATAGTAAACACTATAAAAGGTTGTACTGCTATTCGTGAATTAATAAGAAAAATATTCTTCTTCTGCCCTAAATTCTAGATGGTATCAGAGCCATAATAGGTCCTTTGAATATTGTCTTCTCCAGTTCCTTTTTTTCTTCAATTTATTTATCTGATCCACACTTTCCAATATGTCCGAACAATCCAATGAGACCATCTGTCACCTCCCAAGGTACCAAAACCTTCGAACCCAAACTTACCCATACTGAATCCAACCATTCTGTCCAGACTACAACTATTAGGTTGAATGAGGGAAATTTCTTGAGGTGGTCTCAATCGGTTCGGATGTATCTTCGACGAGTAAGATTGGTTACTTAATTGGAGAGACTAAGGCACTCGATACTTCTGATCTTGCTAATCGTTTCTGGGATGTAGAAAACTCAATGGTGATGGCATAGTTGGTGAACTCTATGGATGAAGAAATAGGTGCCAACTTTATGTGTTTCTCTACGGCAAAGGAGCTCTGGGACAATGTTTGTCAAATGTATTCTAATTTTGAAAATCAGTCTCAAGTCTTTGAGTTGAATTGATGCTAAAGTAATTCGCTTAAGGAGAGAATAGCGTGACTCGCTATTTTAGTGCTCTTAAGAGGTTGTGGCAAGATCCGGATCTCTTCAATGATTATGAGTGGAAGAGTTCGGATGATTTTAAACACCACAAACAAAACGCGGAGAAAGGCAAAATCTTTAAATTTCTCATGGGCCTTAATATTGAATTTGATGAGGTCAGGCGTAATTGTTGGTAGGAAACCTCTTCCTACTCTTAAAGAGATGTTTTCGGAGGTCGGAGGAGGAGAACCGCTGCCGGGGCGATCTTTGGGAAAAAAAGCCTTCCGGTGGTACAGGTTGAAAAATCTGCCTCGTTGTTGATCTTAATGTTGCTCGATCTTTTCCCATTCGTAAGCCTCGTGTGTGGTGTGATTACTACAACCACGACACACTCATGGCAAACCAGTAGATTAGAAGAGCAACAAGGGTAGTGACAAGAATAATCGAGCAATCTCTACTGCCAATAAAGTCGAGAGTTTGGAGAAAAGTCTTAACAAGGAGCAAATGGATCGTCTCATTAAGCTATTGACTTCCAGTTCAATTCCTAGCCAATCTAGTGCTTCCTCGCTTTCGCATGTGTGTAGTATCTTTCGAGCTCTCTTTAGTTACTTAAATTCTACACCTTGGATCATAGATTCAAAGCTTCCGATCACATGACTAGTATATCAAACTTGTTCCATTCATACTCACCCTATCTAGGTAATAAAAGATTCGAATTGTCGATGGAAGCTTATCTTCCATAGCCGGGAAAGGAACCATCAAATTATCTAATAACATTGAATTAAAAATGTGTTACATGTACCTAAACTCTCTTGTAATCTTATCTCTCGGTTAGTAAATCGGCAAATGATTCTAATTGTCGCATTACCTTTTTGATTATTCTTGTGAATTCCGGTGACCTGAGCTTGAGAAGATGATTGGCGGTGCTAGTTCATAGAAGGTCTTTACTATTTTGATGGTCATCTTTGTGGTAATAAACAAGCTCGAGGCGCTCGACTAGTAGTATTAGTTCAATCCTGCTCAAGATCAAACAATGCTTTGGCATCTTAGACTAGGGCATCCTAGTTTTTCTTATTTACAACATCTATTTCCAAGTTTATTTAAAAATATTGATTGTACTACTTTTCATTGTGAGACTTGTTATCTTGCTAAAAGTCATCGTGTTTCTTATAAAACTATTGGTTATCGTGCTTCTAAGCCTTTTTACTTGATCGATAGTGATGTGTGGGGTCCTTTTAAAATCACAATTTTAACTGGAAAAAAATAGTTTGTCACTTTTATCGATGATCACACATGTCTTTGTTGGGTTTATATGATGCATAAAAAATTTGAGGTTGAAAAACTATTTAAGGATTTCTATAATATGGTTGAAAATCAATTTCAAACTAAAATAAGTTTGCTTCACACTGATAATGGGACTGAATACTTTAATATGTACTTAAGGAGTTTTTTAAATAAAAAATGGATTACTCATACTTCCACTTGTCGTGACACTCCACAACAAAATAGTATTGCGGAGAGAAAAAATCGTCACTTACTTGAGGTAGGCAGGGCAATTATGTTTTCAATGAATGTTCCAAAATATCTTTGGGGTGATGCAATTTTAACAGCCTGTTATTTGATCAATAGGATGCCAACTCGTGTTCTCAACTATAAAACACCCTTAGCTTATTTTAAAGAATTTTTTCTTTTTAATAGAATAACTCCCAATCTACCTTTAAAAGTATTCGGCTGCACAGTGTTTGTGCATATTCTTGCTCAATTTCGCTCCAAATTGGATCCTAGGACTGAAAAATGTGTGTTTTTAGGCTATGCCTTTAACAAAAAAGGCTACAAGTGTTTTAATTCTCAAACTCGAAAAACTTATATAAGTATGGATGTCCAGTTCCTTGAAAATCAACCCTATTTTGCCCAAAATTCTCTTCAGGGGGAGAAAATAGTAAGTGAAGACCAATTTTGGCAGATGTCGACACCTATGCCTAATCTGTTTTTTCCTAGTTCAACACCTAGTCAGGACATAAGTGTTTTGAATGAGAAAAATATGAAAAACTCTAATATACAAGAGTCAAACTTAGAAGAATCAAATGCAGGGAGAAAAATACTATTATAGCCTGAACTACGTGTGTACACTCGCAAGAGATACCATCACAATAGTAAAAATCTACCTACAGATATGGCACAACACCAATTATCAACTCCGGAAATCAAGGTCCAAAATAAACCACGTAACATTTCTACTTCTATTTCTTTGCCTTCCGATTTATCTCTTTCAGACTTAGATTTACCTATAGCCCTTAAGAAAGGAACTCGTGACCGCACAAATCATCGTATCTCCAATTATGTGTCCTACCAAAAGCTATCTAGCAAATATAGAGATTTTACCACAAACCCCGTCCAAGATTCTAATTCCTAAAAATATCGAATGTTTCTTTAGGTAATTTAGATCGAAGTTAGCGGGTTCTTGAGGAGATGAATGCGCTTGAAAAGAATGAGACTTGGGAGGTTAGTGAGCTTCCGAATGATAAAAAGCCTGTAAGTTGTAAATGGGTGTTTAGTGTCAAATGTAGACCCGATGGGAGTATAGAGACTTAAAGCAAGATTGGTAGATGTAAAAATGCATTGTAGAAGTCCAGTCTTATCGGACCTTATATGGCCTCAAGATTTTGAACTTCCAATCACATGTTGAAAATATCTATCTTGATTTAATAAATTGACTAAGGGTAGTGCTTTGAATTTGAAATTAAAGAAAAGTTGAAATACTTCGGGCATCTAGTAAAAGTGGTATTGTTTAACAATTTTTATGTATGGTAGTGTAGGTACTATTTTATCAAAGATTTAAGTATGTTAGTATCTAGTGATTTTTTTATTCAAGAAAACAGGCATTTACAAGGATAAACATACTGATGATGCTTAATCGGTATTGTGTTTGGATAAATGGTTTTTCTTTCAACTAGCATGCCCGCATGCAGAATTATAAGTCTAAAGGGGTTTCCCTTAAAAATGAGAAATTAAGAACAGGAAAAATATAAGAAATAAAATCATTAGAGTGAGAGAGAAGGAATGTACAAACAAGTATAACTGCTTTATGACATGACTGCAGTGTTGAGGGAGCTTCCACAGTTCTTGGAGTATTATCTGCAAAATGGGAAAAAAAATGATTGAGAAAAGAAGAGTAATAGAAAATGAAAAAGAGAGGCAGACAAGATCCTGAACAAAACCATAAGTGGATGTATCGTCACATAAACCAAGATCTACAAGTCAAATCAGAAAATTTAATAGCTTTATTTACATTACAATGTCTCTCCATCTTCTTTAGTTTCATTTTTATTTATTTTGGTGAAAGAAAATCAATTTATTACCCCAAAACATACCAGGAGAGACTATTTTCATTTGAAGAACAGAAGAACTTTAGTAGTAAATATGACACAATCCAATACTTAATTTATTTGCTTAGGGTTCTGATTACTAGTTAATCTTCATTATGAGTTTTAGAAAAAATGAAAGGAGAGAGCCATCCATTTTATAATAGAAGGAGATCTTGAGGCACGAAGAAAAAGGTGGTCAATGGGGGATGAATCTTAAGAAGTGAAAATTCTACAGTAGCGTGCAGTTTAGCAATTCTTGTTATACTAGGTTAGAGAAAAATTTGAGTGCCAGAAAAAAGAAAAAAGAAAAAACATATGGTGCCAGTGGTTGGTGGCCATTTTGACAATGCAATAGATATGTCACAGAGTTGTCCTGTGAAACAAAGATATAAAACATGCCTTATAAATGACCAGGTATATCAGATCGAAATGACAGAAATGGAGGCAAAAGTAGGTGTGTGGAAATGGACGCAGAAGCAGTGAAAACTGACCCACTAAACAAAGTCAGAAAATGGCCAGTACCCCAATATTTTGATCATTGCAAGTCATTTCAACTTTTGAATGTTGTTTCTCTACAAAGTCAAGTATTATAAGAAAAGCTTAAAGAATGGTTTCAAGATACCACATTGGATCGATAGATTCAGTATCAAAAGAAATAGAGTAGAAGAATAAAGCATCTTGACGTGCAAACTTTTTCAACACATGTTAGGCTTCATCTCTGAAGGTTGGAAAGCTAGGAGCTGAGGAAACAAGAATGTCATAAAATCAGACTTTCATGTGAAGTGTTTCTTATCATAGAACTAAAAGGAATCAAGAACGTTAAATCATGAAAGGTATAAGGTTTTCTTGTTTTCTTCTTTCTTTTTTGAGGGGTGGTGGGTAGGGGTGGAGTGGGGGGAGAGGATCGGAAGATGATTGTCTTTCTAATTTGGATTAGCATGCCTGAATCTGTAATATGGGCTGAAAACAATCTGCAATTGGGATTGTCAATCCAATCACAGTTTGTAGCAACTGTTTGTAGTAACACTGGAATATTCTTCTGTAAACAAACTAATTAAACCTTGTTCACTGTTTGTAGCAACTGTTCAAGAAGCTTGAATTTCTTTCCTGTCCGTTTAAGTATCAAGCTAGATGATTTATTGTCCTTCTTTAAACCTTAAATCAAAATAATCTACTTTGGACCACAAAAGGTACCTATTTCTAACTCCTGAAGAGAAGTATTTCTACAGCCATCAAGAAAGCAGCTTTGAGTCCTAGAGGTTCACATGGTAGAATGATATTGTCGACACTGGAACGATAAAAGAAGATGCTTTGAAGTTAGTGCAATAACTCACGCCAGTGTCATGGCTCAAGAGATGATACAGTAGACAATCTGGAATAGTTGAAAACCCGTAAAGTGTCACAGCCCTTGAACAAGAAAACTATCTGAAAGTTATAGAAAGTCTCACAGTTGTTGCAAACCAGATCAGAACCAGCGGATAAAGGACCATCTTCAGGAGATCAATGTAAATCATACCAAGAGTAACACAATAAAGCGCTCCAGAGAATATAATGGCTATTTAGACTGTTTTGGATGAAATAGTAAACATTGATATTTTTGGACTGCTCTTTAAGTTATTGTAAGGTAGCATATGCAGGTGGTCATAACAAAATTGTCCTCACACCATCATTGTAAGAGTCATACGTCTCAGTGCAGCCAATTACCCCAAAAAACTTCGTAAAAATCATGAAATACAGGAAATAGGAATTTTTGAGTAGATTGTTGATTTGACTCCCCACCCCACCCCCAAAATAAGGAATTATAAAAGGAGAACAAAATAAAAAGAACGATCTTTAAGAGGAAAATAATTATTTTGATGTTTCAAGTACAAAATAAATGCAAAATTGCAGATCAATTAGAAAGTGCTTTCAATCAGAATAGAACACAGAGATGACTACATAATTTAAATTTAAGAGCTTTTATTGATATAAGCACATGAACTAAACTAGGGTTCAAGTTATTACCCCATTGATAGGAGAATTAATGTCATCACTAAGATATGCAACCAAAAAGAAATTGTTTCTGGACCTGACAACAAGTTCGAACAGTCACCTATGCTTGTGGGCTACCCCAATAGCATAACCAAACTGCATTAAAAGTGGCTTTGCACTGTCTGTTACCTATCCTTTACTCCAATGGCTATCCTAATTACCAGCAAATCATCCAAATCCCTGACCAAATAGTCAACTCTGTTCTGGTGCCAACATATCCATAGGATTCAGTGGCATCTAGCACTTATAAAAGTAAATAACAAAATATTATACAGTGCTTCGCATCAAGGTGTAACAACTAGACTAGTCAGTCAAATAATCCTATATTCAGTCAAATAACCCTATATTGAAAATAAGACATAAGTTTAACCAAACAAAAAACTATGAGAAGAGAACACCTAAGTGCAGACCCTCAACCTTGTGTACTGAACCTTTGTTTCAACTGCACCTTTATTGAATCTTTTCTAAGAATATTCCTGCAATACAGTTCACTGGATTTCAGCAGACAAGTTCAAATATGTACTGGTTAAATCACAATTCAAAAACATTCAGATTGTAAATTGTAAGATATAGATTGTAAGTTCCAGTGACGGAGCCAGACATTTTAAGTTGAGGGATCCCGTATGGAGCAGGCCTGGGGAGAGGGAAGCCCTTATGGGGTTCTGCCCCCGATTTTTTTTTTTCAAACCATAATTACTAAGCCTATTTTTATAATAATCTAATATTTTTTTATAAGTTATAATCTTTAAAAAGTTTACAAGAAGTCATTGCACAAAAATATTCAAGATCTAAAACTAGTCAAACTCTTCTTATTCACGTTGTCTTCTATAAAATTATCCTCCAAAATAGAAAAATCCGGTTCACAAATAAAATTAAATACTACTCAAGCTCAAAAAAAAAAAAAAAAATCAATTGGACACGATATGTATTACCAAGTAAAGTGCCTTTATTAATTTTGTATTATCATTTGAGAATGAATCAACTATTTGTAATTTTGTATTATTAATTTTATTAGGCCAATAATTCCAATTGCCATACATTAAATTGATATCATTTGAGGAATAGATCAACCATTTGTAATTTTGTATTATTAATTTTATTAGGCCAATATGTCCAATCGCCTCACATTAAATTGATATCGTGAATCATCCATTAAAATTGATATTATGTCAAAGTTAAATTGCATATTAAAAAAAAAAATAAAAAAATTTCCAAAAGTTGGGGGTCCAGGTCTCCCTGGGACCCCCCTAGCTACGTCCCTGATTGTAACACAACTTACAACTAGAAAGCATACAGACTACTAGTTCACTGCATCAGTAGCTTACAGGTCAGCTAACATATAATGGCAGCAATTGTGTGATAAGATTCAAAATTAAACAACTCTGCGAAAATTGAGAAGGCTGAGAACCTAAACATCACATCAGACAAAAGAATACAGGAAAATCAGCATCCCTATGGAGACACAGCAAAATTTTACAAGATAATTATTAGCCATCTAGAATTGAATAAGAACTGTATCACTAGGTACATCATCTAACTTCATGCAACTGTTTTGAGGGTAATGTCTCTTTTTCGTATCCATCACAAACTTCTATTAAAAAAACCACTCTCTCTCTCTCTCTCACACATATACACAGCGGGAAGAGAGAGAATGTGGGCCTGAAACCATCGATGCAAACCAGATGATGACGTCAAATGCAATAATCGACATGAAAAACTGCTCCAAATCAAACCACTTGTAGAATTTCCGATTTTCCTTCTTTCCTGCACATGTTCGTCATCTAAGATTCTCATACTCACATTGTTGTTCATCATGCTATGTATTACTTCATTGGTATCATTCACTGCAACAATTAGAATTTTACAGGACTTTCTCATTGGGAAGCCATTTATGGTCTAGTCATGCATAAGAAATTGCACTCAGTTGCTGGTGAAAACCACAATTCGTATGTTCAAATGACACATGAACTCTGTCGGTCAACCATGAGTTCATGTGCTTATATCTATTATTCAATAAGAATGAGATGTCTAAACAATGTGATATGAAATTGGAAACTCTGTTTTTAGGTTCTCTGAAAAATTAAACAATCAACTTAGTTTTTCTAGAATTCGGTAATTCCCCCGTGATGAATCACTCGTTGTCAGATTTTCTGATTTGGTACTTGATTTCAACACAGCACATCTGCCTCTTCTTAAGAGAATGCAATAAAAGAACATCTTAATGAACTTTTGGTCAATAAATATAGCACAATGTTTGTTAGTGACAAAGAAGAAGTTAGAGATTGTAGCCCACTGAAGGTGTTAATCAGTGTAATCCCGTAATGCCAGGAGTTGAAGATAATAGATTATGGGTTTAAATTTCTAGTAGAAGAGGTAGACAAACCCAACCCAACTTACTAAGGTCTCGTTCAATGTGCAGACAGTTAATCCATTCTGCTAGATTAGCAAAAAGCTAGTAGTTCTCAATTGTTTCTTCTTATTAATGGTGTTGGAGTAGGGAGGGGGGGCTGTGACATCTGTTTTGATAAGCTATTTTAACTCCTACCATCAACAAACATGTATTACTTCTTATCCGAGAGCAGTTATAAGTTTCATTGCAGCACCTCTGGTCAATAACATTAATATTGTCACTGCAGTGTCATCTATAAGTTTTAGCATCTTGGTATAGCCATTCTTATCTCAGTTTTTCCCTGAGCCAACCAAAAATATTTCTCTGTGGTAGTAATTATAAGCTTTATCTAACTAAATCATTAAAAAGCATACGAAAATCTCTCTTATCCCCCAATACCTTTCAGTTAGTTGTCTTAATAAACACATGCCCAACAAAATTGACCAGCCAAGCGTAAACAAAGTCTTAGATACAGGATGTTTTAGACAGTAGTTTACATCTCTCTAGAAGCAACACTGCATTGTCACCGATCATGTTACACCTCGATGGTTCGTTGCCTAGAGTTTCTTCCTTCCCCCTCTGATCTACAAAAGCCCTCTTCCTTTACCCAGTAAAGTTTTGGCACTTTCTAAATTCAGCTTTAAAGAACCTTCCAAAAACACTCTTGGAGGTATGATGGACAATATTGGCACGAGAAACAGAGTTACCAGCTAAAAATCCACCTGGAATTCGAACCCCTACACATAGGGTTTGAAACCCGTGTACTGTGATTGTAACGACCAGGATCTCTCTAGTCGGGATCTTACCCCCAGTCGATACTTATCCATATTGTCCGTTTTAGGATGGCATGAGCTCTCTTAACCCCTCACGGATTTCTTTCGTGTTCCTAGTGATTCGAACCCAAGATCTCTACATATGAGGTATTTAAATTGAATACTGGTACGCGAGATCTTGAGTTCGAATCACTGGGACGCGAAATAAATCCATGAGGGGTTAAGAGGGCTCAGGCCCTCCCAAAGCGGACAGTATGGATGAATGCGATTGGGATTAAGTTCCCGACTAGAGGATCCCGGTCGTCACAGTTGAAACACCTAAAAATTTCAGTTTAGCCCCCCGAATGCTGTCGGAGTGATGTTTTGACCTAGAATTGAACTCATATGGTGAAATTTGACATATTTGACCCCAGGGATACGAAGATCTCTTTTCCCCAATACCTTTCAGTTAGCTGTCTTAATAAACATATGGCTAATATAGTTTACCTGCCTAGCATAAATCCAAACAAATTCTTAGATACAGATGCTTTAAACCTTAGTCTACATTTAAGCTCCCTCCAGAAGCACCACTTCATTGTCACTCATCAAGTTAACAGCTTGATAATTTGTTACTTAGAAAATTATATATATCCACATTTTTACCAGCACACACTTTGGAAATTGAGAAACAACAGCGATACACACCAACTGATTCACTTGCCTCACGAAATGTTATTATTTCCAAAATGGAAATAATAGTGCCAAAACTAACTTTGGTGTTCCCTTATTGAATAAAATATAAAAAACCCATGAACTTATGTCCATTTCAGAATAACTGAAGCATTGCATTTCTGTATGTTATGCTACGTAGCTGTACCATTAGTCAAAAAATAAGGAAATAATCACTCCATCGTCTCATAGCAATTAGCACAAGTACACACAAAAACACAAACCCAATTTCTAAAGCTCAAGCAAATACACTCAAATGCCAGTGTATAGTCATATATCACAGTGCAGTTGGAAAGGTATTGTCGAACATACCAAAATCTTAAAGTAGGGGAAAGAATGGGCGACCCAGAGCAGAAGTCAAGCACTGCATCTGTCCGGCTTCCTATTCCAATCACCTCCACGTACTCAGATTCTTCCCATATACTATTACTCTTACTAAAGTCCGCTAAACTATCATTTGTACTAACAGTATCGGAATTCAATTCGACTCTAATGGGTTTAGAATTGCATTCCAATCTCAATCTCAATCTCAATCTGTTTTGAAGTTTTCTTTGAGAGTCGTGAATTGAGTGGAAAGGGAAGATTGAGGCACGTGACACCACGTGAGGATTCCTTGAAATGGGATAGCAAAGATTCATGGAGAAGAATGAAAATTAAGGTTTGTGGCAGAAAATTTTAGTACACTTGGGTTCAATTGTTGGTGGTACAGCGAAGAGCTCTGGCCTCTGGTGTCAATGCTGCTTGCCAGAATGTGGAAATTTGTTAAAAAGGACCAAAAGGGGAGGGAGAGTGAAATATGGTCCTATTTTAAGTTTCTTATTTTTTCAAGCATTTTTGGACTATTTTTTTTAATTACTTTTGAATTAAATAGTTAATTGTTTAATTAATTAAAATTCTAAGCTTATCACGCTAAATTAACTCTAATTAATTAAAACGCGATTTCAACATAAAATTATTTCAACATAATTGCAGTTCCATCATTTTAATCATTTGCCACAAATATTAATAAACCGTCAAGCGCCTTTGCCACATCCCTTTATTGAGCGATCCCTCATTGAATTTCCGCGGGCTCATTGTATCTTTTGTTCTAAGGTCTGATTCACTTCCCTAATATAAATGAAGATGAGGAATGGTGACTCTAAATTCCGAGTGTTGTGAATGAAGTTTGAAGATTGATACATAGATCGAGTGGCGTGATTTTATCCCCAAATTATAGAGTCAAGAAATAATCACGAAAAGCAAACAACGAACAAATCACAAAGAACTCTCTCTCGCTACACTTCCGAAATGCGGTTAGAGGCTTTGGTTTCTCTTGATTAGGTGCATCCACAACACTCACAACAAGCACGTAGCAAGAAGAAGGCGTAATGAAGGAGGGCACCAAGCTTTATAGATTGAGGCATTCCAATTCCCAGCGCCCACCCATGTTTAAAATAGGTAAACTCGAAACCCCAAGCATTTATTGAAACAAGAAAGCACGTGCCTCACGCATGTCCCCGTTATCTGCCACGCGCCATTGCATTAAATACATACATCCTCTAACTCATAATTGCTTAGCCGGATTACACGGACTTTGATTGACAGAATCACACCAACCGCGGACACGTCACCAAAGGTATAGTCTCCTTAAGTCCTCACCCGTCATAAATGTTCGGCTTCGGACTTGGGGAACTATACTGGGTAAGTTCAATCCATAATTCAATGAGCGAATACCATGCTCCGTGAATTTCTCACGAACTCACTTGAAATTGAAATAAATTTCTTTTCTTACTCTCGAAGCCTATTATAAATAATAGCACTTGAGATATTATTATTACCACCAGATTTTGATAGGACCCACTCGCTATTCACAACGGAGCCCCATATAGGTCCGGCGAGGGCCTCAGAAATTTAAAAAGGGCATTGGAGGCCCATTTGATTTTTAACATTCTTGAATTAAATATCGGCGTAGCTTTAAAGGGCCTCGACATTCACTAAAGTGAAGATGTGGCCTCGTGGGGCTTCGTTTTACTATAACTTTAAATATATAAAAAAATATTTAATTGAAGATGATTGCTTTAAAAATCCTTACAAACAAATGTCGTAATTCCTATCATTATTAATTATTTTAAATAAGTAACAATTTGGAGATCATTTAACAATGGAATCCTTATCCCATATGAGGATCCGATCGGGTAATATTTTTTTTCTTTACAATAGATAACTTGTTCCAAATTTATTTAGTTAAATTTCTAAAAAATTAATTTTTTCCTCCCACACCCAATTACTTTCGCCCCCCCCGTGTATTTTTCTATACCAAGCAGATTGACTTGATCGTTTGAGTACCAACGATCATGGACCCTTTTTCTCTAGAGATTTTGGTACCTAATGATTGTCCGGCGGGGTAATAAACAAGTTGTCGGAGGGATGGAGATCTGCTGACACGTGGACGTTGCGGTTCCGGCGTCAACAATTAATAAACCCCATTTTCACTTTTAACTCGAATTCTGGGTTTGTTCATTGTTCTTTTATTCTATCTCGCATAAAAGACATAATTGTCTAAATTCCAAGTGTTGTGAATGAAGTTTGATTGAAGATTGACACATATATCGAGACACATTGGCCCACAAATAGAGGTTTGGTGGACATGGAGCATAATCTTTTTCAGTTATTTTAGCGGAGTTTGGTAGTCTTTGAAATTATTTTTAAATACTTATATTATAAGTCTAGTGCTTTGGTGGAAATGGAAGTTGTGGAGTGACTATAAAATGTGTGGATAAAAAGTTGTTTTTTAGTTATTTTAAATTAAAATGTAAAGGCAAACTTTCTTAATTAAATTAGTTATTTTCATTAGTTATTTTATTTTATTAACTAGGACTAATTAAGTATTTTAGAAGAGATGAAGTACCAATGCACAATTATGATTAGTGTTCCCTTAGGTTTTTTGTAAACTCATCCCCAGAGGCCAGAGCATTTGTTTTGCCTTCTGAATATTAAAATATTGATATTTTTATCAATATCTATACTCTCTAATATGTTCTCTTTGTTGTTTTCAATATAATTTCAGTTTTTAATTTTATAAAATATAAAAGACTTGAGATTTAATTACATATTTTCCATTTTCATGAAATGCGATTTCCGCTATAGCAGAGATTTTCGGTAGCAATAATTCACAAAACCTCTTCACAATTGAAGAAGATAAGGTGATCGAAAACCCTAAATCAACCAAATCTTTGAAATTGAACAATGGCCATCAACACGTAATGTTACTTATTCTTGATATTTAACTTAGAATTTTCTTATATCAAACTTGCATTGCCTTGTCCATGTGTTCTCCTCGCTGTATTTGTGGCTTTAGATTTTTCTACACCTCAATGTTAATCGTTGATGTAGTTATATTTACTGTGTGAAATAATCTTGGTTATTACATATTTACATTCATCTTCTAGTTATCTTTGTTCCTTGGCTTAAAGCCATTTTTTTAGGATGTTGCGTTGAGTTTAAATATGTCCATCTTGAAATTTGAATTTGTTTCGAGGATCAAAGTACTTGCGACAATTGTTAATTACTTGATGGTTAGTGTAACAACTATGTGTGCCAAGCAACATCTTCATTAGAATCATAAAAGATTGTTGGAACACCCGCTCATTTAAGTTTGTGCTAAAATTTAGTTTTTTAATATATTTTAATAAAAATTTATGAAATGTGTGATTGACTTTGACTCGAATTTTTATCAACTTTTTAAACAAAATCAAACAAAAACTAAGTCATCATGAAACTTTATTAACAACAGGGTTTTGAATATTTGGCTGGGGACATGGGGGACATGGGACTGAAGGGCGAGTTTCCGCTTGGTGTTGTTCATCCTTAACGGACTTAATTTGATCTTTCTAATAACAAGATTTATGGTAATATTCCAAATAATATTTCTAAATTATATGTGACAACCTTTGACCTTTCGTCCAACTAGTTATATGGAGAGATATCAAAGAATCTCACAAATTCCACTTTGAACATCCTTGAGTACTTGACAATTTAGGGTAATATAACATGGATTAAAGATCATAACTACTCAAAACAATGTCACAAATAGAAAAAAAGGAGCTGAAGGTCACATGTAGCATCAAGTAATTAATCTAAATACAGGTATCATAACCCGAATTTGAGTACGATAAGTTAAATGTCATAGCTAGCTAGAGAATAATTTAGTGTCACCTTAATGTGACCTCACACGCTGTATTTGAATTTATGGTCACAATAGGGAGTACAAAGTCACAATTCAAGGCAACATCTGGAGTTAATTGCAAATAGAAATATTGTGTAATCAATATTACCACATATTAAGCACCACATTAAAGCACCAATAGAGGACACAATATCGAAATTTATGTTTTCTATCTTACATGGAATTAAAAAAAGTTACAATATCAAATGTCACACTAAGGATCAAGTGAATTGAATGTTGCAATTGAAGATTATTACCAACTTATTTGAAGGTTTTAGATTTTTCTTTAATTGTACATTCTCTAGAACTTTCCCTTATCCCATATAGATCAAGAAGGATCTAGAACAATGATGTGGTTTCATTATTAGGATTAGAATTTTCTAACCTCCAACCTCCATTATAGAACTTTCTAGATATATTTTAACCAAATATAAATTTGGTATGAGTGATAAGAAAGGGTAACGAGTGATGAGTGAGATGAAAAAAAAGTGAGGTGCTGTAAAATAATAGTGGTGTGTCCAAATTGTGTAAGTAATTTATATAATAAAATAAGTTTCTTTTGTGTTCTAAATCCAACAAGTGGTATTAGAGTGAGTCGATTGATAGCCACGTGTTTCCAGAGCAAGGCAGTCGAGTGGAGATTATTTTCGAACTTCTGTAGATCATACACACAATTGAGATTGTGAAGCTTAAATAAAGTTTGCTTGGTAACGAGGAGGTTATACAAGTCACGATGGGCAACCTACAAGTCATAGGTGGAGTGAAGAAGCTCAACAACCAAAACTACACCACATGATAGACATGCATGGAGTCTTCTCTCCAAGGCCAAGACTTGTGGGACGTAGTTGACGGCAGTGAAGTGACACCGTCGGAGGACGCCGGGGCTCTGAAGAAATGGAAGATTAAAGTAGGTAAGGTCATGTTTGCGATAAAGACAACAATTAATGAAGAATTATTGGAGTACATAAGGGACAAAAATACGCCGAATAAAGTGTGGGACACATTTGCAACATTGTTTTCAAAAAAAATGATCTAAGATTGCAGCTTCTGGAGAACAAGCTACTATCCATCATTCAAGGGGAGATGACGATAAATCAATACTTCAACAAGGTAAAATCTCTATGTCACGAAATCTCTGAATTAGATTATTCGAGTAAAATTTCAAAGTCTAGGATGAGAAAAATAATCATACATGGATTGAGACCCGAATTCAGAAACTTTATTGCCGCAATACAAGGTTGGTCAGAGCAACCTTCACTAGTCAACCTAGAAAATTTGCTAGCCGACCAAGAAGTGTTGACTAAACAAATGTTAGGGATCTTACTAAAGAAATAAGATGAAGCATTGTTTGGCTATAAGAAAAAATGTCGATCCACTCGACAAAATAATAAAAAAAAAAAATGCATAGAAGGTTCTCAAACAAGGGAAGCTCAAGAAAATCGCGACGAGATAGGTTAGTTGTCCAATAGATATAGGCGACCTAATGGCTCTTGCTTTGTATGTGGCAAACGAGGTCATTACGCGAGAGATTGTCGATTTAAGAAAAAATCGGCGGAAGGTAATATAGCAACCTCCATCGAGTAAGAAAAATATAATAGTAAAGAAGATTGGGATGATGAAGCGTCACTCGCAGTAATTGAGCAAACTCGTGAGGAGGTGTGTAATTCAAGCCTTGAGTAAGAATCGGCACTAGTGGTGGTTATCCCTGGACGAATAGATTATGAAAATGATTGGATTGTCAACTCAGGATGTTTCAATCACATGATAGGCGACAATGAGAAGCTGCAAAACACAATAGAGTATAAGTGGACACCGCATAATGTGGATCTGCTAGATTTAAAAGAAATTGGATGTAATTTGCAAGAAGAAATTGCAGAAGTGCAACAGAGCCTTGAGGAAATGAAAAATTCACATGAGTCAAGTGATGGAGAAGAGCCTACGAGGCAACACAATGTCCATGGCAAGCTGGTGTGCATCAATCAACACCAGAAGAGAATAAGCTAAGTAAACAAGAAGAAGTTGAGGTACCAACAAGTCTTCAACCACAACTAAAAAAATCAACTAGACAACGAATGCCAAAATCTCAAGTACGCTAATGCAATGGTAGAAGAATATGAAAGTACTAAAGAGTCAGAGACCTTTGAAGAGGCAGTCCCACACAAGGAGTGGAGAAAGGCAATGAAAGAAGAGATCGTGACTCTAAAGTAAAATGAAGTAAAATGAAAATTGAGACTTGATGCCAATACCTGACAGAGTAAAGCATATATCTTGCAAATGGGTATACAAGATAAGGAAACGACGCGATGCGTCAATAGAGAAGTACAAGGACACAAATGAGAATGATTAGAAGAAAAGAGTTAAATCAAATAGTTGGTACTAAATGAGAGAATTGAAGATTATCACCAACTTATTTGAAGGTTCTACATTTTTCTTAATTGTACATTCTCTAGAACTTTTCTTGTTCCATATAGATCAATAAGGATCTAGAACAATGAGGTGCTTTTATTATTAGGACTAGAATTTTCTAACCTTCATTATATAACTTTCTAGATATATTCAAACCAAGTATAAATATAGTATGAGTGATGAGAAAGGGTAACGAGTGATGAGTGAGATGAACAAAAGTGAGGTGTTATAAAATAATAGTGGTGTGTCTAAATTGTGTAATATATAATAAAATAAAGTTTATTTTGTGTTCCAAATCCAACACCAATTACCATCAATACCTTGAAATAATGGCGATGATTCGACTCAATTACTAGAAGATTCAATTTTATTGAATAAATTTCTGTCTAAGAATAATCGTACTGTAGTCGATGTCATAAGTTGTATACCCTGTATAAATAGTATTTTTCACAACAATATTCCTCTTTATGTAATAGAGTTTGTGTAATATTTTTGCAGCAAAAACCCTAACCCTTTTAATGAAACATGAAACCTATATATTAATAATTGGGTTATGGAATTATAGATTTGAATAACATTTGATGATCATATCTTATACTTATATGAAATGAGGGTTTCTCAATTAACAATGATTAGGAAATGTAAATTGTGGCTTTTTTTTTGGTTTTAGGGTTGCAAAGACCATAAAATATGGGACTAGAAGAGATTTTGGGATGGATTATGGCTGATGGAGCAAAATAAGTAAAATTTTCCAGCTGCTTTGAGGTTCTCGGAACACGACCTTAGAACAATTTTTCATATTTCTCACAAAAGATTTACTTTAATACAAAAAGGTACTTGCATTGCTCAATTTTAGTACTCTTTATTTTTTATTTTTATTTTTGTCTTTTAAATTAAGGTATTATGTTAAATATGCATATTAAAAGATAAGGCTCACTACGACCTCATTTTCGTTCTTCTCTAATTGTTGAAGTCTTCTTAATTTTACCCGCTTGATAAATTCTAAATCTGTCCCTATCTAAATGCATTTGACCCGCAAGTGTTATTACATTTTTCTCTAACTGTTTCCACGGTGACTGTATGACTCGATCTTGACGTATGCTAAGAAACCTGTATTGGACGTTGGTTTGGTGGCCAGATAATGGTAAATATCACTTGTTGTATGTTCATGTTTTTGGTTTATTTGACTTCCCTGGACTTCTATCTCAAGTGTCTCAATTGTTGTTAACATTTTCTATGGATTTATAAAGAGAGTGGGATCTTTTGCTTTAAATTTGTGGAAGTTAGTCCAAAACCGTGACTAGTTCACTAAAAAAATAAAAATAAAAATAAAAAAATAAAGAGAGCAAAAACTTGAAAATTAAGAATTTTTTAACTTGTACGGAGAATCTGTTTTAAATTTCATTTTCGATTTAACCAAATTACTTATCTCGTAAAACGGCAAAGCCTTTAAGCCATTTAAATATGGAATTGTAAGCAAATTTATTTGTAACAAGATTCTATCGTGCAATATTAATTCCATGTTTGATAGTATTAAAATTATTTTTTAAGTATTTGTAATTTCTAAGTTTTATGGAATGTATGAATAATATGTGAGTACTAAGTTGTAGATCATATAAAATATGTAGATAAAAAATATGTTTGATCATTTTGACCAACTTAAATTATAATTTAAGTTGTAAGTCATTAAAGTAACCGTTTGAAGTGTTTGTTTGTTTGGTAAAACTTTTTGTATAATATAAGCAGCATGTCTTATGGGACGTGTTGATAAAAATTGTGAGTTTTAAGTAATATGTGAATAAAAATGATATTTGATTAACTTATAAGTAATTATAAGCACTCTCAAATGATATATGAAAGTATGCATAATTCTTTCATTTGTTGCATATTGCAGAACATTGAAATGATGCAGATTAATAGTACAGAGACTGAAAATGCACGAGGAAATTTAGGAAATTTATAGATGACTCTATTCTTCATTAATTGCATGGGATTTATTATTTTCTAGGTCAAAAGCATATTTTTCTTAATGATTGCATGCAGTATGATCACAATGGCATATGAACTGCTAATTTAAATCTATTTATTTAAAGCAATCAAAGTGCTTGTTTGATAGAGTTTAAAAGTAGTTTTTTAAAAGATTTTGAAAACAATTGTTAAAATATGTGATTGAAAATTTTATAAAAATTGTAGGTCCCATAAAATATTTGATTGAAAATAAGTTTGAAAAAAAAAAAAAGAATTTAAATTTTTTTCTAACCAAATACATGCCCTAAGGACATTTTTAGTATTAGATTATACAGAATGCACATAAATACATTATGTGCTTATTTGGCAAAATTTTTTTTTAGATTATAATAAGTGGGTTTATAAAGTGTATGGATAAAAAATAAATAAAAATTAAAAATTATACGAAATGTGTAGATAAAAATGATATTTAATCAACTTATAAATAATTATAAATATTGTCAAACTTAGCTCACGTATGACTTGTAACCGTCAGGTTGAAAAGATTTGACCTATTTGATTGTGAGTAGTTAGTAGGAGAGGGACATGGTGGGGTATTTGGAATTTGTGAGGGACAGAGAGCGGGAATTGAATAAGAAGAAGAAAAAGCCGACCTTGTTGAAAATGCAGCGTTGAGTCTTGGTCACTGTTGCGTTGTCACGTAATGGGGGCTTATTACTCACCCGGCGACCGCTAAACGGGTCGTTGCACTACTTTAATTACGAGTCTCGACAAATAAGCCGTAACCGAAGCTTTTATTTCTTTAACTACATGCATATATATCTGTGCGTATACACTCTCTATAGAAATAACTCCATGGCCGATACATGGTCTCTCTCCTATGTTGAATCTTCCTTTGGCTTAAAAACGTTTGTGTTTATAATATAAGAAAAAAAAATTATATTGAAATTATATTTTTTCGCATATTAGCTCAGTCCAATTTTTTTTTTTTTAACTCTTGTCTAAATCCATTCCTAAATAATTCAATAAGAAAAATCTCTAATATATATAGTTAGTACAGAACTGACAAATTTTACTACGTATAGGGAAATTTCGATACGACTCACCAATATATTATATATATAAAAAAAAAGAATTCAAAATCTTGTTCATCATATTATTCAATAACCAAACAAGATATAATGCAGCCATGTGAATTTGTTATATATGTGAGTAAAATGGAGATTGATAGAATAATATCTCCAATGACATTGTGGATTGAAAAAATTATGGTCTAATTATATAAGAAAGATAATGTAAATAAATTATAAAAAATTAAATAAAAGATAATTAGCACACATTTCAATGAAGATCAATTATAAATAATAAATAAATAAATAAAAGAGGCTTGACACACATTTTGATTGACATTTATTGTAAAAAAATAAGTAGATGATGTCTAACACACCGTCCAACTCTACTTTTTTCTTGTCATGTAAGTATTTTGGGATGATTTAGCACATTTTTTTAGTACAAATGTAGATTGTTGTACACGTGACAAGTAATGTAGAGATGGATAAAAGAGCATCTCCAATTAAGTTGTAGATTAGAAAAATTATGGTCCAATTGTATAAGAGAGAGATAATATAAATTGATTATAAAAAAATAAATAAAAGATAATTAACACACATTCCGATGAAGATACATTACAAAAAATTAAATAAATGGTGCTTAAAACACATTTCGATGGACATTTATTGTAAAAATAAATAAATAGAGGATGTAAGAAATTCTCCACTTTTTTTTGTTATGTAAGCAATTTGAAGTGATGTGACACACTTTTTAATGTAATTTACGGTTGCATTCGAGATATTCTAATAATTTGTTTTGTAATATTGAACTAGTATATCACCCGTGTGATGTACGATATTTGTTTTTCATGATAGTGATTTTAAAATATTTCTAAGAGTATATTGTTTATTTATTATATTCAAATAAAAAAAATATCATATAAATAACATTTGATTACTCATTGATATTGAAAAAAAAAACAATATATCTAATCCAGATTTTGAAACACCTCTTTGAAAATCACGTTTGTGGTCGAACCTTGAATCGTATGATTTTAAAATTATCATATCTAATTTATTAGTTTAATCAACTTATTATTTTTAATCAATAAATCAAATCATTTAATAATATAACACAATTATATCTTTTTTGTATATTGATTTTTTTTGTTGAAACTACAACCTATTTAAACCCACTATAGGAAACATAAAAAATTTATAGAGAAAATAAATCTATTTTTGAAAAACTATTGCATTATTGTCAATAGTTCTCGTGCATTGATGTTTCATTTTTTTGAAAACATAACTTATCACCGACCCGACCGTAGGAGGTTTACTCCGTTATAAGCACAAAAAAAGTACTTTTTTGTCCATCACTATGTTTTCATCTTCTTAAATTAAAATCCATATATCTTTCTCAATTTCTCCATTTCTTCTTGTTCTTCTCCATATTCTTCAAAATCAAACTCCTTTCAAACAAAATCTTCTCTTTCTCTCAATCTTCAACATTATTCTCAACTCTTCAATCTATTAAAATCTTCTACGGTCGAATCCCACCGCAAAAAAAAAAGCGACATACTATTTAAATTCTTCAACCGATATAAATTAAAAAATTTGAAAAGTTGTTGTATTTATCATATATAATATTAAATGTTACAATTTGTTTTTTGCAAGAAAAGAGAAAAAAATAAATAAATAAACAATCAATAGATGAAACCAATTAAAGAATCTAAATTTTTTTTGTATTTATCGTATATAATATTAAATGTTACACTTCGTTTTTTGCAAGAAAAAGAAAAAAAGAAAATAAACAATCAATGTGTGAAACCAATTAAAGAAAACAAATTTCTATGCAACATTTATGGCAAAACTTACCAAATCAATGTGAAACCAATTAAAAAAAACAAACTCCTATGCAGAATTATAGCGAAACTTGCCAAATCTGGAAAGAAAAAATGGCAGAAAAATGTGTGCTTAAAATTTTCGACGGTTATCCTATTATAATATATATAATATAGATATAGATATGTAATTACTAATTATTTTTGATAAATTTTTTTTAAGACCCCTTTAATACGAATACATTTAAAATGTATCCATGTATTTTCTGAATAGTTATATAAGACCAAGAAATCATAATATCCTCAAGTAATTAATCACAACCCGAAGTACCAAAAATCCGTTTTTCATTATTTAAAAACATCAATCATAGGCTTCTGTTGAGTGTGTGTTTATTTAAAAAGGGTAAGTTATATGATAATTGAGAGATGCCACCATCTCTTGCTGTTTAAAATAAAAATTAATTAAAACCTTTCATTCATTAGTTTATAATTTGAAAACAAACTTTTAATTATATATATTTTTGATTTCTCTCTATATTATTATTTAGCTGACGGTTAAGCTGTCATTGTATTCTCTTTAATAATTAGTAACCAATAACATGCATTGCCATGGACTCTTTTAGGCAAAATTTGAAGCTGGAATGCAATAAATTCTTATATTTAGAAAATTAGTCACACTCTATTTTACTAATTCATTTAATTATAGAAATTTGCTTGTTTTCACTTTGTGACAAAGGGGTTGTTCATTGTATTCTAATAAATATTTTCACGTGTTTCAGTTATATCACTTTTTATTTCTAAAAGTTAATACATTTTAGATGAAATGATTTTTAACTTCATTTTGGTACGACTTGTTTCTTATTTTCACGTAATTACAGTTTCTAAAATTTCAGTGTTATATTTTATCCGTAGTGGTTGGATTTGGATTAGGTCTTTCCATGGGTCATGATTGTGATACCTATCAAATCTTGATGTGACCGCCCCTCCCCCTTCATTCTCTTTTAACTATATTTTACTTAATTTAAATTGGATTCCTGCTCAAATTATTTTTTAAAATATTTATAAATTGTAACGATCATAAACTTTCTCATACAAGCCTATCGCTTTTTAGGGATTATTCCACTGGAGGTTGGGCTCCAAACTAAATATTTGTTGCGTTCACAGCGATTTGAACCATTGACCTTTCTCCTTAAGAGGAACTTAAGTGGAATGCTGGTGCCAATTCGGCAAGTGGTACCAACATTCCACTTAAATTTCTCTTAAGGAGAATGTCGAGTTCAAATCGTTGGAGACGCGATATAAATCCAGTTTGGAACAAAACTTTCAATGGACAGCATGTAAGTTAATGGCTCACAGAATAACTCCTAAAAGCGAGAGGCTTGTAGGAGAAAGTATGTGGTCGTTACAAAAAAATGCACGTTTTTTTGTGTAACGACTACAGACTTTCTCCTACGACCCTCTCACCTAGGGTTATTTCGTGCGTCATATAAAATGTGTAGATAATAAGTTGTGGGTCCTACAAAATATGTAGATAAAAAATATGTTCGATAAGTCTGATTAGCTTAAATTTTAATCGATTCATAATTTTTATTAATTTTCAATTACATATTTGATCAATTTTTATCAAAGATATGCTAAATTTGAACTTGGCCAAACAAGTGTGTAATATAAACTTGCGGAATATACGTACACTCCGTTGACAGAAAGTCAGTCAACAAGTATTAGATGATAATTGGAAAATCAAACATATCCTTTTCATGAAATTGTTGTTTTTTATTAATTATTTTGTAGAATTAATGTTAGTATGCATGTTCTTAAGCCAACAGGTTCCATAATTACTTACCTAATAAACGGTCGTTTGTTGTATTTTGTTTGGATGAACACATGTATATATATATCGACAAAATTTACTGTGTTTCAAGCATTGGGGAATATTTAAATTAATTTTTAAATTCATTTACAGTGAGAGAGGCAGGGTGGAGGTGACGAAGGTATATTTGTCTGAAAGTGAGTAAAAAAGATACGAAATGAGAGAGCAGGGGCAATGACGTACAGGCGGTGGACCCAATCCTTCGCCGCATATGGACACACTATGGGGCGTGGGCTCAGCCTGAAAGCGCTGCTGCACCCCCACCTTCCCCCCCTTCTGCTGCTCTCTCTTTCTCTCTCTACTTATTTTTGATTATATAGAAGATGAGTAAAAGAGGGGAAAAAAGAAATAAATGCTGTGGATATGTGTGTGTTTGTGTGGGTTTGACGACAAAGCATATAGATGAACCTAAGTAGAGCATCTTTTTCGAAAACGAAGATAGCTCTAGCCATGGGTTGATATATACATCTCTCTCTCTCTCTCTCTCTCTCTCTCTCTCTCTCTCTCTCTCTTTATATATGTTGCCTTGATTTGATATCTTTTTCGGTTTCTTTTGATTAATTTGCATAGATATGAGTTTAGAAGAAGAAGTTGTTTTCGAATTCTGAGATACGATTTGAGAAGTTCTCAAAATTGCATGTGGCGTTGATGATATTTGGATTTTCAATTGAATATTGACGGCTTTGATTAATTAGTAGTCGAAGAAGAAGATAAAATAAAGGGATTGGATTCAATGGCAGCTTCTTCATCAGCAGCACCTTTTCTTGCAATGAGAGACCAAGATCAGAATCAGATTAAACAACAACATTCCTCAGCACCATCTCCATCAACCGCTCCACCGCCTCCGCCCCAGCCGCAGAAGAAAAGAAAAAATCAACCTGGAACATCAAGCAAGTATCAAACACTTGAGAGAATTCAATTCTCCTTAATTTTCAGTTTTATTTTGAAGAAAACCCTAACTTTGATTAATTTGATGACAGATCTAGATGCAGAGGTGATAGCACTATCTCCAAAGACCCTGATGGCTACAAACAGGTTTATTTGTGAGGTATGCAACAAAGGGTTCCAAAGGGAGCAAAACCTTCAGCTGCACAGAAGAGGACACAATCTTCCTTGGAAATTAAGGCAGAAGACAACAAAAGAGGTTAAGCGTAAGGTGTATTTGTGTCCTGAGCCTACATGTGTCCACCATGACCCTTCAAGAGCACTTGGAGACCTAACTGGTATTAAGAAACACTACTCAAGAAAACATGGTGAGAAGAAGTACAAGTGTGAAAAGTGTTCTAAGAAATATGCTGTTCAATCTGATTGGAAAGCTCATTCAAAAACCTGTGGTACTAGAGAGTACAGATGTGACTGTGGCACTCTTTTCTCAAGGTAATCTGGGTTTTCTCATTCAATTCTTCACATTACACTAAGGAGAAGGTGTTGAAACGCTTGTCTTCTTCGGTTTTAGGGCTTTTTAACAGTTATAGATTCTCATGACAATGGCCCTCTCTCTATTCTTGTTTGGATCTTTGCTGGTTGAAAATAGCATAAAAAAATGAGTACACGTGAATTATCTTTGGAAAAAACGCCATGGACGACGTAAGAGCTTTCGAAAAAAACACTTGTGTCTTTCTCTACCAGTCTACCTTCACCGCCTGGGGACAACCGTCCTTTGTCCCGTTGAAGTTTTACATTTTTTTTTTCTCATTCAGTGTGTAAAAAGTTTAATTGTTACCAGGTTTGTTCTCTTATGGGTTGGCCAGATGCGTTCAGTTCTGCACTCTTACAGATACCCCTTTTCATGATAACATTTTGAGACTCCAAAATCCAATTCATCTGTCACCTCTCTCTCTCTCTCTCTCACACACACACACACACACACACACATAGTGACACAGTGACACACATGCAATTATTTGGTAGCCTGCTTCACCATGTTGGATCTGTGTTCTTGTTTTTTTTTTTTTTTGTACCTTAAAGACTTGTAGGTTCTTCTTGTTCTCCTGGGTTGTATTTATTTTACAAGCAGTCTACTTATGGTACGACTTTGTTGATTGATCAATCATTAAATAATTATAGAAATTCTTGCACCTAAACTCATTCTACCAACTATATTCTATAATGATTCTCCTGTTGAAGACTATGGAACAAAACAAAGTTATTTAATATTTGAACTTTAATTATTGATCAAATTAAACTGCTGAAAATGATCATGTTTGAAGTATGTAAGTAATTGTTTCAGGCGTGACAGTTTCATCACACATAGGGCCTTCTGTGATGCACTTGCTCAAGAGAGTGCAAGAAATCTCAACCCAACTTCCTTAAGAAGCATTGGCAGCCATTTATTTGGTAGTAGCAACATGAGCTTAGGCATCTCACAAATGTCCAGTGGACAAGATCAAAACCAGCAGCAGGCATCAGCTGATATACTACACTTGGGCAGTGGGAGATCTGGCCAATTTGAAACCCTCATAGGCTCAAACTTTCAGCCTTCTGCCCTCTTCCTGCCGGAATCAAACCATGATCATAACCAAACTTCACATGGGCTTTTGTCGAACAAGTCGTCGCTCCATGGCCTAATGCAACTTCCTGAACTTCAGAAAAATGCCAACAGTTCTTCATCTACAGCCAGTCTCTTTAATCTCAGCTTCTTTTCCAACACTAGTGGCATTGACAATAACAACAATAATAGCAGCAACATATCTTCATCCTTATTGTTTCCGAATCAGTTCAACAATGGACATTCCAGTGGCAGTGGAGGAGAAGGATCCAACCTTTTCTCTGCAGGTAATAATCTCATGGGAACTGATCATATGAGTGGTGCTATACCTTCCCTCTACAGCGCATCCCTTCAAAACCACTCAATCAGTACACAAATGTCTGCAACTGCACTACTTCAGAAGGCTGCTCAACTCGGTTCGACAACAAGCAACACCAGTGCTTCACTCCTGAAAAGCTTCGGCACCTCATCCTCCAGCGGCACAAAATGTGATCATCCTCTTAGTTCCAATGCGACTAACTTTGGAATGGTCTATGGGGAGAATAATGGGAACCATTTTAATGACCTAATGAATTCCATCACTGGTGGAAACTCAACCATTTTCGGAGGCAGCTCTCATTCATATGGCGGCAATGAACAACATAATGAATACGGAGGATACGCCACCAATAAACTGAGCTTTGAGCAGCCATTGCAGAAACACCAGAGTCCAAGTTTCAGTAACATGGAGCAAGCTGGTGGATTGACTAGAGACTTTCTTGGAGTTGGGCTTGTTGGGGAGATAGTGAGAAATGTTAGCGGTGGATTTGGGCAGAGAGAGCAGCAAAATGCCATGGATTTGAGCTCATTAGATTCAGAAGGAAAGACTGCGACAAAAAGCCAACCTTTTGGAGACAGCCACTTTCAATGAAGAAAAAACATCAACAAGAAAGCATCAAAAATACAGGTGCGTCAAATTATTTGCTTTTGCTACATTGCATTTCAGTTTTTTTTTTTTAAATGTATACTGCAATTGGAATCCATTGCACATGAGTCTTAACTTTATGTTTTTGTCAGGCTTATTTGGAGTTAGTCATTTGTTTCATTGATTTTTTTTTGCATTATATCCCTCATCTTCTCATAATCACATGGGATACCTACCATGTGTGTGTGTGTTTTTTTTTTTTAATTATGAAAATAATTTTTTTTACTTTATCCTATAGATTCTAAGTTTCATTTAGTACTTGTAAGGTTGAAGTTAGTGATATTAGTTTAAGTTTTGTTTGGTTTAATCAAGAGTTAGCATTGAAATAGAAAAATTATTTTCCGATTTGAATATAAATATAAATCGATATTATATATTATTTGAAGAAAAGAAAAAAAAAATATTTACTTATCGAATTTTGAGAAACAATAGGGACTCTTGATGTAAATATTGGTTTTCTCCTATATACATGTCTTGTCCTTCTCGGTAATTAATTGTCTATCACTTTGGTTCCTGTCTTTACCTGAACATAATAGATTGACATTGTACTGTACAAGTCACGGGTGCTGTGTTATTGGGACCTTATTAGATACTTTGTCATATTTTTCTCTGTCCGTATAATGTCGAAAACTATTCGAAGCATTTCATGTTCAAAGACTCCCGTGCCTTTCTTGTTGTACCAATCTAGGCATCATCTTAGAGAAAGAACAAAAGACAAAGAAACAAACAAACAAATTTATATTATTTAGGGTTTGCTATTATTACAAATTTAAGGGCATATTGGTAAATAAAAGTGATTTTATTCTTGTGCAAAATTTATTTTTTCTTTTATAAAAATAAAAGTATAGTGGATATAGTACAAAAAGAATTAATTTAATTAATTATAGATAATTAGAAAAGTTAAAAGTAGAATCTGATAAGCTAACATTTTGCTGATTCTCGTACAAATTTTTCTATAATAAGTTTTTCTTAAGTTTACCAAATATCTAACAATCTAAAGTTAAGTTTTAAAATCAATTACAAACGGGACCTAAGACTTTGATATTTTATTTCCTACGAAATTTATGCCAGTTTCTAAACCCTATTTATAATCATCGCAGGAACTTCGATTTTGCTCAAGAGGATATGCTTGCATTGTTGATGGAGCCAACTTTGAAGAAGTAGATGTTTCGGTCGTCAAGATATATTTTGATAGACAAATAGATCACCGTGATTATGATAAACTTAGAAGGACAATTTGTTTATGTATAACTTTTGTACGACTTGTTTTGTGTTTCCTTAAATATTCAGACAAATAGACGAGGGAGGAATTAGCTTCTACAAAAAAAAAAAAAAAGGTTTTAGTTTTTGTTTTCACTCCGGAAAACTATTAAAAAATATATCATAATTTCTTGTTGAAAAATGAAAATTATAATTATAAAAGAAAAAACTAAAATATAGTTGAGAATTAAGGAAGATGATCATTCGATGAGATGTTGTAAATTTATATAAAACCTGAGACTTGACAGCTGGATACTGAATGTCTCTTTTGGCTAAGGTTTATTCCTCCATTAATGTATCTTCACGTCTAGGAAGGATGATCAAACTCTCTATGTAGCAACATATCTTGTGCATGTTAATTTCAACTAAATTTTCTTCATATTTTCAGTTGCTTTTGTCATTTACTATTAAATTTCCTAACTTTAATTTGTTGTTGCTTACACGTATCATCTCTAGTGACGATCGTCGTATACAAATTTTCAAGACTTTCGCGTTTAGATTAGTTAGGTTGTTTATTGGCGTGTTGTCGAAAAATCAACTAGCTTAATCAAAAGAAGAAAATGAAGAAATAGAGTAATAGACAAAGATTAAAATGAACAATTGCAAATCTTCTTGAAACTCATTTTTTCGTCCTTGGCTGGTGTTAATAATTTTGTATGGATGTCTATCTCTTAAAATACGAAGGTTCTTCCAAAATTAATATTAGCAAAATAATAACTTTGTTGGACGAACCAATCTTGATTGTACCTCCTCTTAACCAGAATTATTTATGACTTCTCAAAAACTCGAAAACTAAAAAATCTAAAATAATTTTGAATGCTACAAGGATAGAATTTAGGAGATGATTTGAAAATCAATATACTTAATTGATTTGGAGTGAAGAAAATGAAATGAGATGGGTTAAATTTATAAATTTCGATGTCTTATTTTGAATTGGTGTATTTTTTGACACGAATCGATTTGGACCATTAGTTCATACTAGTTTAGATGTGCATGGTGGTCCAGAATGCACAATATCGTGTATGTCCATGACCTTTTAGTATGCACCCATTGTACTTCAACGTCGCACATAATCAACAATTTGATTAGTCACATCGTTTCACTCGTCGCTTGGGATACTTTGGAGAGATTATTGCAATTCACAACAACTTAAAACACTGTTAATCTAATTAATGTCATTAATTAGATATGGAATCCACTTAAAAAGCCCCTCAAAGTTGATCGAAAATTCATTATTAAATCAATTAATAATCTTATTTAATTCCATTAAATTCCAACATGGTGTTTTATCAAAAGAAAGCCAAAATAGATATTTAGCGTTAATTAGGCATCTTTTGTCAATATACAAGTCATAGATTGAGCTTTTTTTGAATATTGATTAATATGTATAAAACTCAATCTCGAGTCCAAAAGAATTGTTAGAAAACAATAATCCTATATAATGTAACATAGTTACAACATGTTCTAACCACCTACTTATTTAGATATTAAGGTTTTTATAACATGCGAATAGGTCTAAGTAGGCGTTTGGAACTTTGAATCGAAATATTCGAAAGTACTAGAATTTCTAATTGATTTGAGAAGATAAGAACTTAAAGTGGAGATTAAAAGATAAGGTTTACATATTTCCTTTGAGATAATAATTACTTACATGATGTTTAAATCATCACCCCTTGTACACAAATTTTCTATATAAACACAGGGATTGCAAAGTAAAAAGGGTTATTATCAATGAATTGATTCAGTATATTGCTTAAAAAAAATTAGCTACATAATTAAAATAGTCATTGTTCAAAAGAATTCCATTCCAATGACAAGTTGATATGGTAAAAAAAAAAAGGAATTTGGCATAAATGTCACCTTTAATGCAGAAATGGTCCCTAACGTTTATTTTTTGACACGAACATCTTTAACCTATGTACTTTAGTGCACAATTTGTATTTAATCGATGAAAAAGATAAATATACCCTTAGTTTTAATTTAAAAAATTTACAGTTCGTTTTCTAACATTTGCAAAATGTACAAATACGTTCGAACATTTATCAAATAATATTTAATTTAGCATATTAAATATATTATTATAGTTGTTTCAATTAAATTTTTCATAAGAGAAAAATGTAAAATATTATTGCTTTAAGTATATACAATTGCTATGTGAAGTGAAGAACTTGAATAAAAATTAAAATAAATAAATAACAAAATAACATATATAATTTTATGACATTAAACTAATCTTATTATGTTTTTATTTAACACAAAAATATTAATAAAATTAATTTACACATTATGTTTTCTTTATTTTCGAACGATAATAAAGCGATAAATTAAAATATGAAGAATAGAGCCGTATTTGTAATATTTGTAATTAATAAACGATTAACTCAATTAAATAAAAGATTTGCGATAATAAAGCGATAAATTAAAATATGAAGAATAGAAATATACAAAACAATTTAGTATTTGTAATATTTGTAATTAATAAATGATTAACTCAATTAAATAAAAGTATTTGAGCATCAAGTTTGTAAAAAAATATTTTTCTTTTTTTTATAACTATAAAATAATAAAATAAAATAATGTAATTACTTAATAATAAAAAAATAAATTTGGTTATTACTTAAAAATGTCATTAATTTTGTAGGACTCTGATTGTGTTTGTGA
This sequence comes from Forsythia suspensa, assembly GCA_023638005.1. Lineage (NCBI taxonomy): Eukaryota > Viridiplantae > Streptophyta > Magnoliopsida > Lamiales > Oleaceae > Forsythia > Forsythia suspensa. The sequence continues at coordinate 38,200,005 of CM042666.1, forward strand.
ACATATTTTATATGGTATAGATTTGGTGATTTCCAACGCAAGTTACATTGGTGATCATCCCATTGACCAATGGATAAATGAAAATAAACACTATGAAAATGCAATATTAACTCCCTTTATTTTAACAAAATAAAATAGATTTAGATGAATTTTAAATTTAAATATCATTCATTAAATATTAATATCACATAAATTAAAAATTTCAACTTTCATGTTATTTAAATAGAATTGATATAATGCATTTGAAATGGGAAGGTCTCAATTTTTCTAATCATCCAATTTTTTGTAAAATAATTAAAAGAATGAATTTTCACTAGATTTGGTTTACATTGGTGATCATCCCATTGACCAATGGATAAATGAAAATAAACACTATGAAAATGCAATATTAACTATGGATGAATATAAAGTGAAACGAAAACATATTTGTGTTTAAATATTTTTCCTCCAAGATAAGTAGTTTTAATCATTTTGCAAATTTGTGAATGAGCACAAGAGTACTTGGTTTTTAACTTTTCATATCCCCATTTTACAAAAATAAATTACATCAAACAATACAAACAAATTTTGGTTTTCATAACTTTAGTTTTGTAGTACGATGACACAAATTTGTATTACTTAATTTAGACACTCATTTAATTTCAAATTTTAATTATTGAAAGTCAATTTGAAATGAATATAAAAAAAAAACTTTTATCTGAGAACAAATATTTCGACATCAAAAATTTTGTGAACATTGACAAAAGATTTACCAATTTTTATGGCGCCCATTTTATATCGACAAAATGTTCGTCCATTTTGTCCATGAAAAGACTTTACTCGCTTGCTTTCGACCAAATGTAACAAATTTCATTCTTCGTACATCGACAACAATATACCAACAAATTAGATTGACAAAATTTGTAAATTAAATTCAATATATAATACAATCCCACTAATATACAAACTAAATCGACAAAAAATTATCCAACAACATAAAATATATAAATAAAATAAATAAAGATACAGTATATCAAATTTAAGTTTCATGTAATTTACATGAAAAATACACTAATTTTCTCAAGTTTTAATAGTTTATAACTGACTTCAAAGATTTTAAATTGGTCGACATCTTCAAATAGTTCAAAAATCGTTGATAGATCGGACAATGTATTTGAATCTGAAATAAGAGTGAGAGAATCATACCACAAAAATAACAAAGGTGGTGAGAAATGGAGCTTAGGGGCGACGGCAATGGTAGAGAAAGTGAGGAGAAAGATTGTTTAATTAAGTAAGAGAGATAAATAGTGTTAATAAAAAAATTATGAAAATTGATATAATAGATACTCAATTGGTCATCTATAGGTAATTTTTTTAAATTTTTAAAATTTGATCAATTCATCAAATATTATAAAAATTGGGCATATTTAAAAATAAACCTATGAAAAGTGGTAATTTATCACATTCCCTTTTAATTTTTAGGATCACAACGACTAATTGAATACTTGATAGTGTCAATTATTGGCTTATGTTTAACTTCGTCTATTTTATTTAACTTTTGTTTGATCGTCAAATATTTTTTTATTCACATATTTTAAGAGTTGTAATTTACTATTAATTTAGAGTATCTCTAATACAATCCGTCTATTACTTTTTGACGTACGTATTACATAAGTACGAGATAGATATAGTTATGAAAAAACAATCTCCAATGCATGTTGACGAAGACTTCGTCTAACTGATGTGACACATCAAAAATTAGACTCCGTCTAAATTTAGACGGACTTATAGACGGAGTGACTCAACAAATTTAAATCCAACTCCGTGTTTTATTTAAAAAAATTCGGTTATGTGAGCTTTTATTTTTTTTATTACTATTTAAAAAAAAATTAATGCCACATAGCTATAATATTAATTTTAGATAAAACCTATTGGAGATAAATTTTTAATTTGATTGTCTATTCAATAGATATAGTGCCACATGGACTGAAAGTCCGTCCATTTTAGAGCATCTCCAATGTACTCCGTCTATTACTTTTTAAACGTGCCACATATAGCATAGATAGACAGAATTATTAAAAAAACTCTTTCCAATGCATGATGACGAGGACTTCTTCTAACTAATGTGACACCCAAAAAATAGACTCCATCTTTAGACGGACTTCTAGATGGAGTGACTCATCAAATTTAAATCAAACCCAGCACTTTATTTAATAAAAAAAAGTCGGACGAGAAAATAAAAATTGAAGACTCGTAGACTAAAATGGAAATCCGTCTATTTTACATACCACATAAACTTTAATAGACGGAGTGCATTAGAGGTGCTCTTAGAGCATCTCCAATGCACTCCGTCTATTACTTTTTAGACGTGTCACATAAGTACATATAGACGGAGTTATAAAAAATTCTCTCCAATGCATACTAATGAGGACTCCGTCTAGCTGATATATCATACCAAAAAATAGACTCCGTCTAAATTTAGACAGACTTCTAGACGAGTAAATCAAAGAATTTAAATCTCCATCATTATGTGGGCTTTTTTAATATTATTTTATAAAAAAAAATGTGATAATTTCATCGTATACTACAAAATATAAAATAATTTTAAAAGGGTAATTAGCACAAAATGTCCATATCTATTGAAGTTATTGTGCAAAACGTCCTACTTTCTAAATTTTGGTATTTAACATCTTCATCTACTCAATTTCTTGCGCAAAACAACCTTTCGTCTAAAAAGATGTCATTATCTCACTTTTCCAACACAATTCGTGATACAATTGAGGGGTAAATTAGTCCATCAACATTTTTCACTTGTGTTAGAGAGAGAAACTCTCAGCTAGTGAGAGAAACACTCCGCCTGCCCAATTTCACTGTTCACCTCTTCATCACTCAGAGGTTTTGAGACCACAAAATTGTTTAGGAGATAGGATCCGGGTGTCTTCTATGGCGTTTTATCGCTAGAAAAACATGAAATACAAAGAAATCCGGCACTGAAGTCGGTTTTCGATCTAAAAGGTCGAATCAGAAGAAGAAATTCAACAACCAGCAGGAAAATTCCACATCCAAGAGATCATCGAACAGCGATGCATTTAAATCCAGGAATAACAACGGGCTTGTTATGGGGTAGGTCACCATTTTGAGAAGAGGGGTATCGTTGGATTCTCTAAATCCAAAAATTAACAAAGAACAAAATTTGGGTTCATCAAAGTAGAGTCCAGCTTGATGATATGGTGGTTTATGGGATGGAAGAATTGGTCTTGACACCTCATAAATGGTGCTAATGCAGATCCGTCTGGTGGCGGCCTTTGGGGGGGCGCAGCGCGTCTTCAGAGATATCTCTGCCGGATCGACTTTTTCCATGTCTCCTTCTCCTAGATCTCTACATGCGCCTTCCTTTTTCAACAACAAGAAAGAAGATGGTGCACACAAAGTGTTCGACGATTTGGCTACAAAGATTTGAGGCGGTTGCTTTGTATCGAATGAAGGACTGAGTTATAGTTCTGGATATTGGCTTTTTAGGTTCTTATTCATGGGATCTGGGATTCATTATGTGAAATTTTTTGATCATGGATGAATCACAAGATCGAGAATTTGAGATGAAGAAGCGCTTTTCTCGCTCTTGTATTTAGCTCTATCTATGATTAGGAAGTGGAAGTGGAAGTGGAAGTGGAAGTGGAAGTGGAAGTTGTGTAGCTCTGGCGGTGTCATCGATGGCGGTAATGGTGGTGTTGGATTAAGCTGTATGGTGGAAGAGATGAATGAAGGAAATTGGACAAACCCGGTGGAGTGTGTCTCTCACTACCTGAGAGTTTCTCTCTCTAACACAAGTGAAAAATGTTGATGGACTAATTTACCCCTCAATTGTATCACGAATCGTGTTGGAAAAGTGAGATAATGACAGCTTTTTGGATGGAATGATGTTTTGCGCAAGAAATTGAGTAGGTGATGATGTTAAATACCAAATTTAGAAGGTAGGACGTTTTGCACAATAACTTCAATAGGTATGGACGTTTTGTGCTAATTACCATTTAAAAAATACTATTTAATTTTTTTTATTCTAAAAATACTGTTTTTTTTTTGTAACACTTGTTGTTACATTTGTTACATTTGTTATTTTAGTTATAATAAATGTGTTACATTTTAGAATAAAAAAAATATGACAGTATTTTAAGAAATATTTTATTTATTGTTGTTATTTCTAAAAAAAATCCCTAAAAAAATTAATACCACATAAGCGGTAGTATTAGTTTAGACAAAACCCATTGGAGATGAATTTTAATTTGACAGTCTATTCTATAGATGTAGTGCCATATGAACTAGAAGTTCATCTATTTTACTTGCCACGTAGACTGTAATAGACAGAATGCATTTAAGATGCTCTTATTAACTATGTTGATATCCCGGCCGGCTCACACGATAAATATTAAGTTTTGAATGCAAGATAGTCGACCCGTGGTAAAGTCGAACTTCTTCCACTTGGACATACTCTCCCGAGCTCGGTGGAAGGTCAACTCAAGAAGGAACCGTGTCGGACCTCGTCTGAAATCCATTCGCCCATGTGTCCGAACTGATGTTCACGTCATCATAATGACTCATGACGTCCCTATGTCAGACGTCCCTTCACAATAAATGTCCTAAAAAAGGGAATGTCTTGTAAGCATTAAGTGCCTACCTTGGCATTTAATGCCTAGCCTAGATAGGCCATTTAATACCTGTCTCAGCATTAAACAGGAGGAATCATTACATATTTCCCTATAAATAGGAGAAATAAATGTACTCCAAGACGGACATTGAACTGCTTAATAAAAGCACTCTTACAAAGATCATACAATCAGGTCTTCCTATATACTTACTTATCTGCCACTTACTACGGTCATAACCGACCTCAATACTTATCTTTAAGTTGACTAGGAATCAGTGCAAACCATTTTCCAACGTCAACAGTTTGGCGCTAGAGGAAGGGGCCTCATTTTCTAAAAAGGCTCTCCATTTTCCACAATTACCATACACCACACCAAAACACTCAAAAATTATCCAAACATGAGTCGTAGTCATGACTCGAGGGCTCAGAGCCACGGAAGAACCGGGAGTCGCAGGTCAACCTTCCCGTGTCTTCCGTCAGAGACAACAGGAGAAACCCTCGGCTCGAACACATGTGCCCGAGGGAGACGCAGCCCCTCTGTAAGCTTGAATACCTAACTCGAGCTATTGAACGGCTCGAGAGAAATCAAGCCACTACTAAACGAATTTCGACTCGTGGTCGAGTCACCGCACACGATGAGTCTAAAAGCCGTCGAGTAAAACGAAGACTAGACTTCGCCAAGAGCCCATCGAAGTAAGGGAGGAAAAAGTGTGCGCCCCAGGTCCCCACAGAAAGCTTCCACGCAACGGTCGGTTAGCGATTTGACCGTCTAGGTCATTCTCCTCAAGTCCCTCACGAACAAGAGGCACAAAGAAAGAAGAAAGCCCCGTCCATGGCAGCCTCGAGTGTACAGGACACTCCGGATGAGCTTGAACTCATGAAGCAACGACTAGCCGAACCGGAAGCAAAGCAAAAGAATACCTCTAAGAAGTCACCACTTGACAAAGGCGTTCCCCATTCACGGAGGACATCTTGGCAAAACTCTCTCACGAGAAGTTTAAAATGCCGCAGCTTGACTAGCTATGAGGATGGCAATGATCCCGTGGGCCACCTCGACAGTATACCTCTTGGATGGAACTCCAAGAGCCAGCCGACGCTATCATGTGCGCAGCATTCCCCTCACCTTCGGAATAGAGCGATGAGGTGGTTCAAAAATTACCACCGCCCATTCGGTCGGAATGACCTCTCGGGTCGGGCCGTCTCCACCTTCATGGGGCAAGAACTCGATCCACCCCGAAAGAGCGCTTTATCGGCATTAAACAAGGCCGAATCGAAACACCGAGGTCCTACATGGATCGATTTAGCAAGAGGATAGTGGAGGTGGACAAAATATCGATGATGCCGCCTCGATGGCGCCCCCTGCGGGACTAAGAACACGGACTTCGGTTACGTGGTCCGCTCACGAAGACGGACTGCTACTTACCAAGACTTCTCGCTAGAGCCGAAAACACATCGGCTACCGAGGAAGCCACCTCGGACCAGAGAATGACCGCCCGATCATAAGGGACAAAGACGAAGGGTAAAGAGAAAGACCCGAAAACGGAGAAGAGGGAGAGTCCTAAGAAAACACCGGATTTTCAAAGATGCAGGCGCCCAAGGCCCACCACGCCGAGGTACCAGGATACCATATCCTAAACACTTCGCTTGAGAATGTCCTAATGAAAACCGTGAGGCAAGGGCATCCTCAAAAGTCCAGCTCCTATGAAGGCAAACTCATCAGGGCTAAACCAAAGGAGATACTGCAGTACCATCGATCGGTGGGCACGACACGGATGATTGCCGTGATTTAAAAGGAGAAATTGAAAGCCTCATTAGACGAGGCCACCAAGGAGTTCCTAGCACGGCCATCCGGTGGGCCCCGAGCCTTCCTCCAGTCCACGACCGAATCGAACTACCACCTCCACCTCCACCTCAACCCGGACGAGGTGAAATTCACATGATAGTCGGTGGGAGTCGGTGCTGGAAGGATCAAGGAGACAGTACCGTAAGTCCTCCGTGGAAGCTCACAATAGCTACCAAGTGTTAGCAGTACAACAAACTAACCCCGATGCGGAAAATTCTCTTTTTCCGAGGAAGACGCATCCCATGTATTGCAACCATTTCGGATGCACTCGTCATTACTATGCCGGGTCTCCGGCGTCAACATCCATCGAACATTGGTAGATGACGGAGCTCCGTAAATATCCTATATCTCGTAACGCTCAATCGATGGATCTCGACATTCGCACGTTAGGCCTTTCCCAAAGCCCCGCAGGGTTCACTGGGATTGTGTAAATCCCAAGGCCGATCGCGCTTGGTGGTTGAGCTCGAATTGCCTCCCCGTCACGTAAGGATCATTGCGGATTTTGTAATTGTAGATCTCCCATCTAACTACAATGCCATCCTAGGGCGGCCAATCCTGCATGAGCTAAAAGCGTACCAAGGCCCATCTATCACTACACCATCAAATTCCCCACTCCATACGGGGTAGGAGTAGTACGGGAGAGCCAACTGGTAGCAAGGAGCCGCAACATCAACTTCGCCCGGCGGTGGGTAAACACAATCCGGACTGACGCTGAGCTTGCAGTTGGGAAGTCCGAGGATGATCTGGATGGGAACACAGTGGAAGATATGGGTCACCTAGACCCCAGTGCTCAAGCACAAGAGCTACGGAAGGCTGAACCAGTTGAAGACCTGGAGCAAGTAAAGGTCGACCCCAGTCGACCTAAGAGGGTCCTCCACATCGGAAAGGAACTCAAACAACCAGTAAGGTCCCAACTTACAACCTTCCTGAAAAGCAACGCTGACGTCTTCGCATGGGAACACGCGGACATGGAGGGAATTGATCCCAAACTCTCATGCCACAGATTGAATACCAGTCCGGACGTCAAACCAAAACAGCAACGCCGACGTCCTCTCAATCCAGAGAGGTACGAGGCCCTAGCTAAGGAAGTCGATAAACTACTCAAGTGCGGCTTCATTAGGGAATCACTCTATCCCCGGTGGGTAGCCAACCCTGTTCTCGTAAAAAAGAGCAAATGAGCTTGGAGGGTGTGCATAGATTTTATCGATCCGAACAAAGCTTGCCCTAAAGATGCCTTTCCACTCCCGGATAGACCAAATGGTGGATGCCACCGCCGCACGAGCTCCCGAGCTTCATGGATGCGCATCTCTCCATAATCAAATTGCAATGCATGAGGATGATCAAGAGCACACCTCATTCATCACTGATCGAGGTTTGTACCGCTATCGAGTTATGCCCTTCGGGTTGAAGAACGCCGGAGCCACTTATCAACGGCTGGTGAACTCAATGTTCTCCGAACTCATCGGGAAAACTATGGAGGTATACGTTGACGACATGCTTGTCAAAAGCACCAAGGAAATGAACCACGTGGAGCACCTCTCCGAGATGTTCTCCATAATCGAGGAGATATAAAATGAAGCTCAATCCTAACAAATGCTCCTTCTGTAAAGTCGTGGAAGTTCTTGGGGTACATAGTCCACCAAGAGGAATCGAGGCCAACCCGAAAAGATCAAGAAAGTCGTGGGAAGTTCTTGGGGTACATGGTCCACCAAGAGGAATCGAGGCCAACCCTGAAAAGATCGAGCTCTCCAAGAGATGAGGCCCCTACTAAGATCAAAGAGGTACAGTAGTCTTCTCAAGGCGTATAGCGCTTAGTCGCTTTGTTTCAAAATCGACCGATAAGTGCAAACCCTTCTTCGACGCTTTACGCGAGGAAAGAAGTTTAAGTGGGCGAGGAATGTCACCTAGCATTCAAGAGTCAAGAGGCAACCGCACGACCTCCACTACTTTCCAAACCTCTAGTGAAGGAGGTCCTCACTCTACTTAGCAGCGCCTCAAAGCACTCAATTAGTTCCAGTACTCATACGGACGGACGAGGGCATCCAACACTCGATGTACTATGTCGCCCAAAGCGCGTACACGATGTCGAATCGAACTACACCCCGATGGAAAAATTGACGATGCCTTTATCATGTCCGCAAGAAAGCTCGCACCCTACTTCTTGCAACATCCAATACAAGTCTGTCAAACTATCCTCCGAGACAGTCCCCTGCAGAAACCGACACCTCCGGAGACTTATGAAGTGGGCGCTGAGCTCGGCCGCCCGAGCTCCACTACAAACCACGGACCGCAATCATGGTCAAGCTCGCAGACTTCATCACCGAGTTCAAATTTTGAGCACGAACCCAAAGCCAAAAAGGAGGAAGTCTGGACTCTCTTTGTGGATGGCTCATCGACCGAGACTCGGGCCGGAGCCGAGTAGTCCCGATGAGCCTGCACCTAGAGCCACCGTGCCAATCTCTACGATTTAATTTCCGTGCCTCAAACAACGAGGCCGAGTACGAGGCCCCAATTGCCGCCTAAGGTTTGCGAAGGTATGGGTGCACTCGAACTACTCGTGTACAGCCGATTCTCACCGGTGGTCAATCAAATCAACAAGTCCTACCAAACCAAAGACGCAGCGGGATGGCGTCTTACTCACTCATTAATGAGCGCAGAACTCAAATCATTCGCCACCGCCGAGGTTAGCCGATTCCCGTAACACGAATAGCCTCGCCGATGCACTAGCAAGACTTTCTACCGGCGAGGGCATAGAAGAGCCGGAGAGCATCCCGATTGGAAGACTCAAAGAGCCCAAATATATCTCACCTGAGCAAATTAGCAACACGTCCGAATCGATCTCCACCGGATCGACGAGATCATCCAATTCTCAAGGATGGGAAGGCACCCCAAATAGCGGGAAGCTAGAAAGTTAAGAATCGTGGGCAGCAAGGTACACTATAATCGATAACATCCTGCTCAAAAAGGCTTTTCGCTCCCCATCATGCGGTGCCTAAAGGAAAACGAAGCTAACACGCCTCGGTGAAGTCCACGAAGGACTATGCGGCAACCACATCGGGGGCACTTCCTCGCACTTAAGATCTTGAGGCAAGGATATTTCGCCATCAATGAAGAAGGACTCCATCGATTTCATGAGGAAATGCGACAAATGTCGAAATTTGGTCCTCAATCAAAGCACACCCTAAAGAGTCGACCTCAATCCTCGGTCCGCGGCCCTTCTCCAAATGGGGAATTGACCTCATCGGTCCCATGCCAAGAGGGAAGAGGTGGAACTAAGTATGCCATAGTTGCCGTGATTACTTCACCAAATGGGCGAGAGGCGTAACCGCTTGCAAAAATAATCGAAAGCGTAAAACTACCGGTTTCATATGGAAATCGATTGTTCTGCAGTTTTGGAGTCCCACATTCGATCATCACGCATAACGGCAAGCAATTCGACAATGTTAGACTCAGTCATTCTGTGAAGACCTCAATATCGAAAGCACTTCTCCACTCCAAACCACCCCACCCAATGGACAAGTTGAGGCAATAAACAAAATTATTAAGCATACATCAAGACACGCTTGATGAGTGAAAGGAGCTTGGCGTAAGAGCTCCCAGGTGTGCTATGGTCTTATCGAACAACATGCCGGTCAAGCACGGAGAGACACTTTTTCACCGGCTTCTTCGCGATGGCCGTCATACCGGCCGAACTCGAGCTCCCGCCTTATAGAGTTCTGGACGCTTGACGAAAATCACAACGACGAAGGCTTGAGATCCGAGCTCGACCTCACCGGAGGAAAGAAGGTCGGGGCGTAATCGAAAACGCCATCTACAAGCAAAGAAGTGCAAGGTATTACAACGGCAAAGTCAAGGAACGGAAATTCAAAGCCGGGGACCGGTCCCGAGAAAGGTATCCCTAGCAACGAAAGAAAGTCAAGCGGGCACGCCGCCCCCAATTGGGAAGGACCTTACAAGATCATCGCTGTTTCTAAGAAATGGAGCTTACGAGCTCGTAATGCGAAAGGACTATCACTCGCGCATCCGTGGAATGCCGAGCATCTAAAGAAGTACTACCAATGAAGACTATCCACCTATGCCCACGGGCGTAAGCTACTTTTGTCAAAAGAAGCCACGGCTTCCACCTTTTGTAATCATTTCTCAAATTTATGAAATGAAGAAAATTTTACGAAATAAAGGGCTCACGTTGAAATCGAAAAAGCCTAGAAAGGTCTCACCTAACAAGGGATGACTAAGGTCGCAATCCTCTTGAACACATGAACGCAGTGACCCGGCCGGTTGGGCGTAAGTGTCACGTACCAACGCCAAAACTAAAGTTTATTCATCTCGGACATACTATGTCCGAGGAATATAGTACGTCTCGAGACCGAACTAGTCTCGAAAGTTAGTTCGTCCGTGAGACCTAACTACTTTCCCAAATATGTGAAATAATTCAACTTTCAGTTCGTCCCACACGCCGACCTAAATACACTGTGCCGATCTGAAAACTTGGGGGCAACCGTTCGTCCAATTGTTGGAAGTTCGGACTCTTCCACCCATCCAACCCGGTATTGACTACAGGTCGGGCCTCGTTCTTGAAGTTCCAGATCGCCCACGTACCGAGGTCAGAAGTCCAAAGTCAGATCTGTGAAGTTGGAATTTAATTGATTAAATTTGTCAAAGACTCCGAGGTCTGAAGTCCATGGTCAGATCTGTGAAGTTGGAATTTAATTGATTAAATTTGTCAAAGACTCAGGTCGCTCCGTCCATGGTCGATCTGTGTGAAGTTGGAATTTAATTGATTAAATTTGTCAAAGACTCCGAGTCTCAAGTCCATGATCGATCCGTGAAGTTGGAATTTAATCGATTAAATTTTGTCAAAGACTCCGAGGTCTGAAGTCCATGGTCAGATTTGTGAAGTTGGAATTTAATTGATTAAATTTGTCAAAGACTCCGAGGTCTGAAGTCCATGGTCAGATCTGTGAAGTTGGAATTTAATTGATTAAATTTGTCAAAGACTCCGAGGTCGTTCCGTCCATGGTCAGATCTGTGAAGTTGGAATTTAATTGATTAAATTTTGTCAAAGACTCCGAGGTCTGAAGTCCATGGTCAAATCTGTGAAGTTGGAATTTAATCGATTAAATTTTGTCAAAGACTCCGAGGTCTGAAGTCCATGGTCAGATTTGTGAAGTTGGAATTTAATTGATTAAATTTGTCAAAGACTCCGAGGTCTGAAGTCCATGGTCAGATCTGTGAAGTTAGAAATCAAGTTGTTCTGTTGAAATTAAGGCAGCAGAACGGGATTAATAGCTAGTCCAAAATGTTTGAGAAATCATACATCCGAAGTCGAAATAACAGGCTGTACTTTACAAATAAACTCCAGTTCATTACTAAGGTCGCTCTAAAACAAAAGAAAATTCAAAACAGTACAAACAAAAAGAGAGTATGTGTTCAATCCCCAAGACCGGGCCGATCCGCCTCTTCGGAGGATAGAGGATTGAGCGAGATTTTTTCTTCGCCTCGCGAGCTCATCCTTCAGAACCGAACATCCCAACCCCCGGACGCTTCTCACCGCCGTCTCAATCGCCTCCTCCATCGTAAGGAAGTAGACCATCTCCCGCCGGCGATAAGCATCGGAGGACTTAAAATCGGCCACGGCCTCGTCCCCTGCCTATAACCTTGTCCAAAAAGCCACAAGTTCAAGACGGCTCCTCTTCTCGGCTTCCAGCCTCGCACGAGCTCGGCCTTATTTTTCTTCTCCGTCTCCAGCTCCGCCGCCATGGCATTCAATTCAGCCTCCTTCCGCCTTAGCTCCTTGTCCTTGCTCATAAGGCCGTCCTTGGAGATGGCCCTGAGCTTCCTCTCCTCATCAAGCTCGGCCCGCACTTTCTTCCCCTCCTCCCTCATCGTCTGGACGTCGGCCAACAACCTTCCCATTTTTTCGGCGGCCGAGGTAAGCTGAACTGCCGCCCTGGAAGTATTGACCGAGGCTACAATGATGGACTCCACCGTCCCCATGCCGTCCAAATACCTCTGCTGGGTCGGAGTCCAGCTCTTCCCGACCACTGTTATCGCCCTCTTTGCAGAAGAGGGCAGGCCGACGATATCACCCCTGGTGGGGGAGTTCGATCTGAAGAAGTCACGAACTGGCTTGGGAATCGAGCCACGGAGCTTCAGATACTCCTCGTCCTTCTCCGGAGTCGACCCCAGATACACGGGCGGGAGCTGCGACGGCGACGGAGGGCGGGAGCAAGAATCGAGGACTGGCGCAAAGACGAACCGGAAAAGAAGTTATCTCCTCGACGCCTGCGTCTTGACCGGAGACGCTGCTCAGGGGACCGGAACCGGTTCCGCCTAGGTCGGACATTAGGCACTTGATCGTCTCACGGGCTTTCCTCTTGCCTTTCCGGCCGAGTCTTTTTGAGAAGAGCCGAATGTCCTTCATTCCTTCACGGTTTGACTCGAACAACATGAAGTCGAACTAAACTTATTTAACATAAAAGACTACAAGTAGCCAAAGACAGAAAACTTATCGCTAGAGAGACGAGTGATACTAAGATCTCCTCGCTTATCAACGCACTGCTAGATCGGAGGTCCTCGCGATTTTTCTCGCCCTCGAGCTCTATTTGAGGATTCAGCGTCGGATCTTGAGGAATATACCCTGAGAAGCAAGACAAACAAAACAGGTCAGAACGGAATGCAGTTAACCGAGCTTAACAAGTAAAGAAGTACCTTTAATTAGTTCGTGATAACGAATCGGGATGTTCACATCCGCCTACTATCGCTCGCAGTAAAATTGCCATGGACCTCGGCAAAGAACCGTAACTTTTTCCAATTTTTATCGAGTCCGGGTCCGAGTAATGACGCTACCTCCCGCCCTCGCCTTCACCGATGCATACCACCACCCGACCTCTTCCCATCCGATTTGAAAGAATAAAGGTCATTAAATTCCCTAATCAAGGGCGGGAAAGCCGAGCTTATCCTGCAGGATGAGAAAGCCTACCATGATCCTCCAACCATTAGGACAGAGCCGAGTTGGAGCTATTCCCCACTCACGCAAGAACTTCCTAACGATCCTGGGAATGGAAGTCTAAGTCCCATGCAAGTACGGCCCGGTTCAAAGCCACACAACCCAACGGCGGATCGTCGGCCGGTCCTCCGGGACCGGGACGAGGAACTCTATCTCATCCGGACCCTATAAGTCCTATGCCACCCGAGTTGTTTCTCATTTACTTCAGAGGGAAAGAATCTACACTTCCAAACCGGGGCCGTTCTAACCCCCGCCTCGACATCCGCCTCCCTCCGACCTAATCCTCTTGACCTAATGTCTCCCCACCACTGCCCTCCGCCAGGAGACGACCTATTCGAGGAGGGACAGTCATTAATGGATCCTGACCGAGGACCTCATCCTCATTTATCCCTCTACCATCCTTCCCGAGCTAACCTCCTCTACTTCTTCCTCCTGGCCTCTACCCCAGGAAATGGCTTCTCCCCCACTGCCACTGCCGAATTCGCTAGACATGCTACCGACGAAAACGAAATGAAAGAAGGAAAGGAGTTGAAAGAGAAAAAGGTATCGACTGCTCTAACCTCGTGTCTCGATCCAATAAACCGCAGCCGACTTCTAGGTCTCAAGGTCTCTAACGCCTCCGACGCTTAGTTCGGAGGAAATAAAACTCGGAGAAGAGAAAGGCATTCAAAGTAAGAACTCCAATGAACCCCCTTCCTATTTATAGACAAGGAAGGTAAAGAGTCGCACCATCAATGCCGCAATAATGACACCAAAGAAAGCGTGCCCTCGAGCCACGCCGAAAACCCGACATAACCACTAAGCTTGTTCCACGTGTCAATGAACGAAATGAATCGCCGAGATAGTACTCCACCGCGCGTAACCTGCACTACAACAGATTTGAAAACCTCTTTTGCCCAAGTCAAAAACAGTCTTGGGGGCAATTGTTGATATCCCGGCCGGCTCACACGATAAATATTAAGTTTTGAATGCAAGATAGTCGACCCGTGGTAAAGTCGAACTTCTTCCACTCGGACATACTCTCCGGAGTCGGTGGAAGGTCAACTCGAAGAAGGAACCAGTCGGGACCTCGTCTGAGAAATCCATTCGCCCATGTGTCCGAATCCCATCATAATGACTCATGACGTCCCTATGTCGACGCCCCTTCACAATAAATGTCCTAAAAAGGGAATGTCTTGTAAGCATTAAGTGCCTACCTTGGCATTTAATGCCTAGCCTAGATAGGCCATTTAATACCGTCCTCAAAGATTAAACAGAGGAATCATTACATATTTCCCTATAAATAGGAGAAATAAATGTACTCCAAGACGGACATTGAACCGCTTAATAAAAGCACTTTTACAAAGATCATACAATCGTGTCTTCCTATATACTTACTTATCTCGCCACACTTACTACGGTCATAACCAACCTCAATACTTATCTTTAAGTTGACTAGGAATCGCAAAACCATTTTCCAACGCCAACAAACTACAAATTGCATAGGATATACAACCTATAAGTACTTTAAAAATAATTTCATGAGCAAAACATGCACTTCACATTTAATTTTGTAAAAATTCTAAAATTTACAAGAAAATCAATTCTACAATTTGCTAAAAGCTACATGTGAAATTGACTACGATCGTTTCTTCAATACATATGTATACTGCTTTTTATTCAATTTTAGGTAGATTTAACTCAATAATAAATGTTCACCAATCGTTTGTGATGCATTTTAAAATTCTGGACTTCAATTCTCATGTTACAACTAGATATATTTTAGTGCTTATTTAGTGTAAATAAAAAATAATTTTTTAAAATTTTTTGATAAAAGTTGATAAAATATCTATATAATTGAAAAGTTATAGGTCCATAAGATTAAAAATGAATTTTAAAAAAAATTATTAAAAAAATGGATGCCAAACATTCTTTGTCTTTCGCACAACTAATATATCTTTATTAAATTGTTGCTTTTCATAGGTTATTACACCGCATATTTATAATTGAAAAATAACTTCCTTTTAATTGAAAATTTTAAACTTCTCCATTGCTTCATAGCTGTCCATGGGACGCAACTTCTTTGTCACTACCCGTTTTCACCTTCTCACAGCAAATAAACACACTGACACAATCGTGTAGTGTCCTTTCTTCCCAAAACTCAAGGCTTGGGAACACTTGCGAATCTGCCAATTTATATCTACAGAATCAATGTTCCAAACCAGAAACCACTTACATTCAAAAATGTAAAAGAGGACCACCACGGAGACGGGAATGCACTTTCATTTCCGCAAGCTATTTTGTGTATTTGCCTGTCTATGTGCGCGAGCACACATATATTTCAAAATCTATTTTTAATAAATGATCTAATAACATGAATCTACACCTGTACTGCCAGCACTGGGTATACAACATTCAACTTTGAATCCAACTTCATTTTTATAAGAACCTAAACAGTACAACAACGAGCCTTCTAAGCGCTCTCCCCTAATCTCCTTCCTTCCCTCACTCCCTAACTCAACAAAATACTCAAAAATAAAGAAACCTAATACCAATGTGCACCAACAGAATTTCTGCCAGATGGTGAATTCAATGCAACAACAATGATGATAATATTTCTGCCATGCTCTTATCAGGCATCTGGCCTTCATTATCAACTTCTGCCCCAGACTCGAGGACCGCAGCATCCAATGTCAGCTTTCGTTTTGCAATCTCGTAAACATTCTCATCAACAGTGTCTTTTGTCACCAGCCTTATAAATAAAAACGAAAAATCGAATGTAAATTGAATTCTTCTGATGAGAAAAAAACAAATGGAGAGAGTGATACCTGTATACTGTAACAGGTTTGGTTTGGCCAATGCGATGACAGCGATCTTCGGCCTGTCTGTCAATCTGTGGATTAAAATCCATGTCATGTATTATGACAGTATCAGCTCCAGTCAAGTTCAATCCTTGTCCTCCAGCCCTTGTAGACAGCAAGCATGCAAAAATTGAAGCATCCTTGTTGAAGGTATCAACAATTGTCTGCCTCTCTGTTACCTGCGTACTGACATGGATATAAAAATAAAAATGAACTGAACAAATTAATAATGCCGCTTTGAATAATAACATCTAATTCACAGTGCCAATCCATAATGACAATAATTA
Organism: Forsythia suspensa; assembly: GCA_023638005.1. NCBI lineage: Eukaryota > Viridiplantae > Streptophyta > Magnoliopsida > Lamiales > Oleaceae > Forsythia > Forsythia suspensa. The sequence goes on from CM042666.1 coordinate 38,216,605, forward strand.
AATTAACCAGACCAAAGCATCAAGACTAGCAATTAAATGGGTTATGACGGCTACCAATCATGTATAATTATTTGTCACAGTGCATATATGGACTTGAAATAAAACAATGTTATTAAAACTGATATATGACCAGCTAGCCTGCTCAGGAACCAGATGTCCATTCCCAGTTCAGGTTTAACTAAGCGCTACTTAGTCAAGAACTGATCAAACCTAGTTAAATGGCAGACCTGAGAACTAAACTGAATCTGCTCTTTTGGAATTTCCTTCTTCAGTTAAGTTTATTGTCAGAATTTACTTCCCTCCCTCCTCGAACAAGATTCTTCTTGACTCCAATCATGAATGAATCCTAAAAACTCTCTACCTCTCTACTGATATACATATACAGTTTCATAGTTGACAGGACCATTTAATTTTTACCTAGCCCAAAGATTGTAGTTTTAGTGCTCTTGGTTGTGTTCTAGGTCTCCCTTTGTTTCTGTTAGTATTGACAGATCTCTCTGTAATCTCTCTTACGTTCTTGTTATAGATCAAGGATTTTGCTATGCCCTGATCTTAGTAGTTGGCTTTTGATCAAGGGTTCTCCTAAGTAACCCGCTTTCTAGAATCCTGCAGATGTGCTACATTAATCTTCAAATTAGGTCTCACAATTAGTGAATCAGTGTGTGAATCGTTATCATCATAAGCTGCCCTGTCATCCTTGTCATTTCTTGCTATTGATGCAATCAGGGTAGATAAATTATGATTTTTGATCGTCTGATGGTATTTATTACCTTGTTGAGTTTATTTTTATGTTGCTTGGACTCTCCATTTTGGAGAAAGCACCAGTGTCAACAAAACACGACAAGGATAAGAGTACGGGATCCATGTTGGATCCTTTAAATCAGAAGAGGACCCTTCATATCATTTTTGTTGGATTTAAATTGATTTCTAATTTGTATTCTAGACTTTTCATATATATATCCCTAAAATTACATTCAAAAGACACAAATTATAGGTATATAAACTTCTAAAAGAATTAAGTCCGTAAGACGTATATACGTACACAGTTTAAAAAGGCGAATTTGAGGCGCCCAGAAATCGCCTTAAGGCGCAAACATTTAATGTGATTAATTAATGAGGCTTAAGTCTGTATTGATTGAAGTGTAAGCCTCATTGGGCACGCGTTGGACAATGAGAGTTGTGCACTCCTCTTTAATCAGCTGGGGCCACTTTTTAATTAAACCTAACAAATTTCATTGCCATAGCATATTGATGACGGCGACAGCGGAGACTTGGCAGCAGGTTAGTCAAAAAAAAAAAAAATCTTTTTCTGATTTTTCTTTCTTCTCTTCATCACTTTTTTTTTTTGGGTTCTTCTTCTTCTTGTTGGTCAACTTTTCTGTCCCGTCTTCTCCTTTTCTTCTTCATTTTTTCTAGCACTAAGTAGATGAATGATTTTTTGACAAGTCTTTCAGTAGATTAGGTTAATTGACTTGTGCTTGCACAGTCATCTCAAGAAGACAGTCAAATTCCAAGAAACATCATTAGGATCACTAACTAGATGAATGATTTTCTGTGTTCGTTGGCATTGATACTTTAACTTGTTTTATTATTTGGGAAATTTTAAAGTTTGTTTATGGTATATTACATGCTCATTTTTGTATTTTGGAGTTTTCTTAACTAATTTTTTTGGTTCACAGTGAGGCTTACACCTTTCCTCACAATTTCGCCTTTTTAAACACAGGGAAACTGTAGCTTAATATTTTGAGAAACGTGATCTTACCTTCCATCAAGGCGCCTGTAAGTGACTCCAATTACATCCAAGGTCCACTCCAATATATCAAGCATTGATGTCCACTGGCTAAAAATAAGAACCCGATGTCCAGAAAGCTTTAGTTTGGGAAGAAATTCCGCTAATGCCTAAAACACATGCACGAGCACTTCAGTCATTATGTGAGCACGATATATTAAACATCACCTTCTTATAGGTTAATTTACCTCAAAAATTCGGTAGATCATTCAAGTGACTGAAAACATACCCGACATTTTGCTGAAATCATAACATGTTCATCAGAGAGCATTCCCTTCGTACCAGTGTCCCCATAATATAGTAAAAGCTGCAAAGAACACAGTCAAATTGTATCTCATTGCTCACCCCACGCTAATTACTTGTGACAGAAGTAAAATGAAGAAATAATATATGAGGTTGTAGATTAAGTTCTTGGGATCTGATTACCAAGTAGATGTCAAGTTCTTGTGGAGGTGAACCTTGATGTTGATTTTTCCAATATTTGGACATGGATATTTAATTAGATCTTCTGGAATCAAATTATTTTGATTCATTTCCTGTATTAATTTGTAGTGGGATCACATATTGTTTTTGGCTTCATTATGGACAGGCTTCAGGGGCTCTTCCATGGAATTCCTATAACTGACATGCACCATATTAAGAGCGCCATTTTCTTAGTTTAAATGTATTTCTTTTTAGACTTATTTGGACTGATTGCCATCCCCAGAAAAGCAGAGTTAAATTGGGGTGCACCAATAACTAGAGGCATAAATGAGCTAGCTTGAGCCGAGCTTTATGCTTCTCAAGTTCGGCTTGGTGTTTTAAGTGAGCCTTACAAAATGCTTGAGCTTGGCTCATTAATTGTCAAGTCTATCTTGATCAAATTTTAGTGAGTGGACTCAGAGCTGAACTTGAAAATCTTATGAGCTTAACAATATTCAAGTGCCGCTTGATTTACTCTTGAGCTGAGTTTGAGCTTTAAGAAAGCCCATCCTTAGCAGCTCAAGCCTTATAGCCACTAAAACTTATATAAGGAACAGAGTCACACAATCTGAGGGAAGAATGAAAATCTGGAGTCTAAGAAATCTAACTAAAATATAAACAAAATTTTCTTTACAGAAAACACCGACAAGTTCAACTAACCATTTCTGTCGAGAGGGAGGGAAAATCAATTGATTTCTAGCTCATTCAAGGTCCATGCGAGTCCCAAAGCTCTCAGTGATAATTCATGGATAGTCAAGTGCCATGTCAATTAATTAAAGCTATTAAAAAACATTGGGCCATAATATTTGAGAAATCCAATTACCCGGTGAATAGAGAAGTCGTTGTAACTCTTAAGCTCCTCAATTACTCTTTCCAAGGTACACTCAAAGCCAAACACGCCTTTTGGATGCAACATTTTAGCAAAACAGACAACATCATCATCTGTGAAAATGCGTCTCACCAACAATGGATGATTTGCAATCTGAAAATAGACAAAACATTACCATCCTTCCAAGTGATATGTATTACTGACATTAAGCAACTAAAGTGAACAAATTAAAAGTTATTCCCCAGCACCTTACGAAATTGAAGAAAATAATTGGAAATTTGACGCCGAGGAAGTACACTAGCGACACTATTGGAGTTCATTCCTGAAGACTTTGCGATACGAGTTTCAGATGCTGCACGATAATTTTCAATTGCTTCTTTGTAAGCATCTTCTTGTGCTCTTTCCATGTGTACATACTCAATCTGAAGTAACATTAGGGCCTTATTCAGATTTTGTATAGCAGAATTGATGAAATAAATGACAAGGATGAAATATATTTCAAAAGAATCAGCAAACAACACTAGTATGATACCATATGCATCTTTGGGACTAGTTGCTGCATGACATTCGATTTTAACCTTCTGAGAATGAATGGTCCCAAGATGGACTTCATTCGAGCGATTAAATCCATGTCTTCAGCATTTAAAAGCTTTCTTAAGTCAACATCTCCTGTTTCGAAGAGATCGGGCATCATAAACTCCAGCATTGACCACAGCTCCTGAGAATGAACAACAAATTGAACAAAGGTGTTTCAGAGCAAACCAAACATGATCAAAATAGTTTCAAGAATAGATAGATGTGTTAGATTAATAAATTTAGGGATCTTCAATCAATCTCTTGACATTTTATCATTCATTAACAATAAAAATGTCGGCTACTGCAACAGTAAATTTGTAACCATGGCACATTAGGGTAGTAGGGTGTTTGACAACTTTTCACAGTTCAACCGTCAGACCAAATATACCACAAATGGATTAACACGTGGTCAAGTACAATTTTAGGACACAAATGATGCTCAAACATTGAGACCAGAGTCTAATAGTGTGGGAAAATGAGAGAATGTTATTGGCAGATGCGTGAAAGGAAAACCAACATATGGCACCAAGGTTAAACTGAATTCTTTATAGTGCAATATTTCATTCAGCAACAAGACTTGGCAAAAGTTGAGAAGGCACACCATAACGTTGAAAATTACAAGCAACCTACAGCATACACCAAAGTAGGGCCACTAGGCAAGCTAGTAAGATATTTCATAGGATGGAAGAGATACCTCAGAAAGTGCTTTGATACTTCCTATCAGTTATAATCCAATAATGTTTTTTACCATGTTGCCCATTTGCTACTTCAGGCTCATAACGTACCACAGCAGTTAAAACTATTAGCCACATATTTCATACTAATTTCATGAACATAATGACCGATAGAATCATGAAACCATGGTACGTGATCTTTCTCCAGCTACTTTATTCAAGAAGAAACTGTCAAAGTTCATAATATCTGTCTTATCCAGTTTGGTTTGGTTTGTTATTTTTTTATCATTTTCAACTTTGGGTACCTCGAGTCAAAATAACTACTAATCCACCCATTTGATACAAGGCACCATATCACTGTCCAAAAGTATTTGACCAATTCTTTCTTAAGTTTCATCGAGGATCACATTTACAACTTCTTGTATTGGAAGAATATCAACCTATGATGTCGACTTGAACTAAGAATAAGTTACAGCTACCATACATGCAAATCATTCTGCAGAGGTGTCCCAGTAAGCATCAGACGCTGATTTGCATTTCGTGCAACTGTCATGAGATTTTTCCATCTGTAGCTGTTCTTATCCTTTAAAGCATGAGCCTCATCCATTATCACACAACTCCATCGCCAACGTTTCAGAATTTTACGGTCATCTTTCTGCTGTGCACTGAAAAATGACTATCAGACATAAAAGAGAAGATGAAACTTCAAAACAATGAATTTATCCAATTGATGAGGCAAACCTGTGACGTTCGAAAAGCGAATAGCACACAAGAATGACATTGAACGGAGGTGGCAATCCAGCCTTGGACAAAGAGCTCAACTCCTTTGAATAAGCTGACCGTGAAGAACCATGATATTGGAGCACGGTGAAGGATGGAATCCACTTTCTTAGCTCTCTTTCCCAATTCTCCAAAACAGATGCAGGACATACAATCAAATGGGGACCAGGGTCATCTTCCAAGTGCTTTAGCAGGGCCAGATATGTTATGGCCTGAGAATATAATTAAGATAATTGAAAACTATAAATTTAGAGTGGAAGTGTTCCGGAAAGAAAAGGATGGAACCACATACCTGAACAGTCTTACCAAGACCCATCTCATCTGCCAATATAGCTGCATGGAATGTCAAAAGTTACTAACAGACACTTAAAACCATCCATGGAACCATGTGGCAAATGACAACTTTCAGGTATGCTACCTCAAAAAATAGTAATGGTAATTACATCACATGATAAATTATAACTACAACTACTATTGAAAAAATCAACATCAGAAGCGATGCACAAAAATGAGATTTTAAATAATTCGCTCAGTTAACAGTTCTTCTGACATAAAGATGCAATTAGTATTGAAATCAACTTCAAAGAAATGCCTTATATAGAAATACACGCCACCCACATGGTTCACGTCATAGGAACATAAGTGCATTTTCTATTTACTGCTAATGTGGCACGTCATAGAATTAGTATTACAAAGAGGATGTAATACATAGAATTAGAGCCAGCTATATGAAAGAGAGAAGTGTTACAAGAATTCAAAGTGATAAGAATATTCTATAAGGTTTAGTCAATTCTGCATAAAACTTATTAGACTTGCTATACTTCATGGTATTGCGTATTAGGTTGTTAAGAGCAATATTAGTGTTGGGGGAAAATGTAGGGGGGGGTGAAGGGGGGGTGGGGGTAGGGGAAAAACCTTTTCCCAAATAATGCGCAGGGGAGAAATTTGGGGAAATTTAGATATAGGTTTTGGGGAAAAAAAATTCAAAATGCAAATAAAAGGAGAGACTCAAAAATTTTGATGTAAAGAATTATAGTGAAATATGTGAGTATTTATAGAAAATTTGTATTACATTTTTTTTTTTTAATTTTCAATGTAGCCGTTTTTTATAGCCGTTAAAAAGACTAAAAAAATAAAATACTCAATCCATTTCTTCTCTTTGGGTTCACAGTAGCCGTTGGAAGATAAAATTCATGTACATTAACCCACTAGATGACCAAATAGTTGGCTTGGCATGAATAAAAAATGAAACAAAAACAGGAGTTGAAATCTGCAAACGTGGGGCAACATTTAGCCCCTAATTTCCATTCCCCTCCCCCACACACACCCTACACTAAATTGTGAAAGTGGAAAATTGACTACACTAAAAATGCTCTAAGGAATGAGAATGTGCTAACAAATGAAGGTGACACCAATTGAGAATAAAGTGAGGGGAGCACCACTTAGGTGGTTAGAGCGTACTTTGTGTAGACCTAAAGAAATTGTTGTTCACAAGGATGATGTAATCTGGACAGAACATGTAAGAGAGAAAGAGGTGACCAAAATTAACATGGCTTATTGTAGTCGCAAAAGTTCTCCTGGTAAGTATAGGAATCAGCAATGGCAAAAAAAGAATTCATATAGCTGACCCCAAATACATTCGGATTAAAACTTAGTGCAACTTGTTTGTTTGTTATTATTTGTAATTATTAAGAATTAGTGCAAAGCTCTTTCTGACATCGAAAGCAACCAATATTCTGAGGCATTTCCAAGCTGAAGCTTGCACCCACAAATCTTCGAAGATTAAACTTAGCTTCTTGCTATGTGCAAGGATAAGATTTCACTTCTTTTTTCTATATTCATCACTTCCTTGAAAGTTGCATCTGATAGTGCAACTCTCATTGATTCCATTTAATAAAAATGCAAGGATCAAAAGTCCAATATGTTAAAGGTCAAGGGCTCAACAATTGGTGAGAGTGAAGAGGAAGAGAGAAAAGTTAAGAAGGTATTCTAAAATACCTCCCTTTCAAAAAGAAAAAAAGAAAAAAAAAAGTCCAATATGTCAGTGTTACATTTAAACTTTAAAGGTTGAATTAGTATGCAAAATTGAAATGTGGAATATTCATAAAGTTATATCCTGAGACGCTGAGATCTTTCTCATGTTGTGTATCCAATGATCTCCAGAATTCTAAAACACAGTGTGTTACAAACCAAAGTCTACAATTCAAAACCTTATAACACTGTGGTATCATAATCAGTATCTTTTTCTAATGTAGTCATTCTAAAGCTCAATGAATCGGTGAGCCTTCATAAATAGTTCTTTCTCAAGTAGGGTTCAACACGACGTGATGCGGAAAATTATAAGCTCTATATCCTTCTTCAGTAACAAATCTAAAAACAGAGAAACACAGCACACTGTGAATTCATAAAAGAAGAGAAGAGAAGAGAAGAGAAGCGAAGAGAAAAGAAAAATACCTCCAGCAATTTTCTTTCTGTACAGCAGAAGAAGAAAGTTGACTCCAACAAGTTGGTAGGGCTTTAGCATTGGGTCCGAATGATCAGCCCCACAAGCCTCATTTACATCACCCTAGAATTGTGGGAGGGGAGAGCGCAAAATTCCTGAATTACGTGTTCTATAATCTTCTTTTTGAGTTTTGCAGCAGATAAGCATAGTAATAACGCATTCAGTAAAACTGTCATTTCAAATGTGACAAGAAACTTTATAGTTATTTTAAGTCCTGTTATATTGAATTTTTACTGTATGCATAACCGGTTTTACCATTCTTTCCCAATATATACTCATCATTTCGAGCAGCAACAAAATAAGTGTCGTAAAATTTGCATGCATATATTGTCTTTAAATTAAAATGTGTGCAGAATAAGTATTCTCTTTTTTCAGCTCATAAGACTGCGGTATAGAGTGTAAAATAATAAAAAAACAAGGTGTTGCACTTACGCACAACCAAATTGTACCTGAGTTACAATTTTTACAGCAGAGGCCTCCTCGACTTCAGAGTAATGGTCAAATTGTGCAGCACTTGTACCGTACAACTCCTTCTTGAGCTCCGCCGATATCTTGCCACACTTGCGTAGCGCCTTCTTGATGACGTCATCCTCCTCTAAGTTCTCCCCCTCTTCCTCAAACCCGGAAAAATCAGAACCATCATCGAAATCATCGAGACCGACTGTATCGGCGGCTACTTCGTCCTCGTCTTCATCATCCTCGATCACGAAGCGACGGCCACGATTAACCGTCGTCGAAGGCATACTGACCTCCAGGTAAGCATCCTCGTCCTCCAAGTTGTCAGCTTCGATTGCAACATTTTGATTTCCCTCCTCTGAAGATGAACTGTCTAAAATGCAAATGGAATCATTAATACAATTAGGATTATAATTTTGATTATTATTGCTTCCGGAATTATTGGTAATACTAGTATTATTATTGGTGTAAGTGAATGATTCAATAGGAGGAAGATTGGATTGGGGGGGATTGAGGACGCGCGAGGGTTTAAATGAATCGGAGTGAAGAGACCACTCGTCGTCTGAGACTTCTATGAATTCTCGTTCTCGCTTCATTTCTACACCAATTTGGGAATCATGAAACCCTAAATAAATAAATTAGATATAGACTGCACTCGGGTAGATGAGACAGGGAGGGAAGATATGTTCTGTTTATCCTCGTCTCTATTCTCGAAAGTCGAATCACTGGGATTTTTCACTTTCGAATCCAATTCCCCACTCCCCGTTCTCGGCCAAGCGAGGTCTTATATACTAGTATAGTGTAACAGTGGAATCAGTTTGTTCGCGCAAAAGAATAATGAATATGAACAAGGTTGAATATGATCAAGTGAGAAGAAATTTAAACTAGCATACCGCTTTTCTAACTTCGATTTTATCCGATCGTAGATGAATTTAATGGATTGAGGAGTTGAGAACAATGAATCTAAGAGAGTTTTGTTTAAGGAAAATTTGATTTTGATGAATATGGAAAAGAATATGGAGAAATGGAGGAATTGAAAGAAATATATGGGTTTTTGTTTGAGAGGATGAAGACATAGTATTGAGACGAAAAATTTTTTTTTAGACATAGTGACTGACAAAGAAGACTTTTTTTTGTGTTTAGAAGCAGAAAGAACCTCCATATACGGTCGGTGATAATGGTAAAGAGAAATGAAAAAGAAAGATTTGAACAAAGAGATATTTTTTTGAAAAGATAGATATATATGTTTTATTTATGTGATTGTGTGTGAAAATTTCTCTCATCGCACTAGAATTCGATCGTAAAAAAATAAATTAAAATTGATAGAAGTTCGTGAGTGATCAGTAGTGAATAATAAGAAGAAACAAGATTTATAATGAATGATTTGAAAATTAATGATGAAGAGAATAAGAAATTTGATGAGATTTGAATTTTTTTTTTTTAAAGGTAAAGATAGACCAATGTTCTAAAAAGTGTAAAGCGTGGCTAGGCGTGGGGTCGAGCTTCAAATTTTTCGGGCCTAGGTGAATCCTAGACGAGAGCGAGATAAGGGTAAAGCGAGGACAATGCGTGATGCGTGATTAAACGTGGAAGTCGAGCTTCAAACCTATGCGAGGTTTAGATAAACTTTTTTGAATAGAAGTAAAAATCGTCTTTATTGAAAAAAGGGAAAGCAAGAAATGTAGAAAATTTTGAAATAACTGCAGTCAGCATTGTCTTTTGCTGATTTTTTTAAGGAAACATAGTATTTTTAACCTTTTAAAATGTAAGAAATACATTTTTAACTATTAAAAATAGAGAAATTTACTATTTTTATTCCCAAATTTTTTAATTTGTTACTAATATATCTTCAATTAATTTTTATAGCATCAACATATTTAACTTTTCAATTAATTACAAATCACGTCCCTAGTTGATAATGACAGATTTGCTCTCCTCTTAAAATTAAAAAAAAAATAAATAAAGCTAAAAACAATAAAAAAAATTATAAAAAATTATTAAAAAATCTCATAACTTGTCAAAAAAATACAAAGTATCTCATTCTTCACACACCCTATCTTGACCAACCCACTGACCGACCACAACCAACATGATGTGATAATAAATAAGAAGACTATCTCAAGATTCATAGTTTTAAAAATCTAAGAACACACATTGAGAAAATTAAAGATTTTCATAAGAAAATTTTCAAGAAATCAACCTTAAGAGCAAGCTTTCTATAAGCTTTATTGACCTCATATTCAGAAGTATCATGACGAATCCTATGAATCTTTCATGGATCACTCACGGCAGAACATGAATAAACACATGAAATCTTAAACTCATTTTTCACATTTTTTTTTGAATCCTTGAATTGAATACAATAACCTGATGCAGAACTACACCCCACAGCAACACCCATTAAGGAAAAAAAATCTTTAAGATTTTAAAAACCCACAATACAAAAATAGGAATCGATGTTTATCTGTATATAGATCTTGAATTAAAGTGAAAATGTAACGAAAATGAAAGAAACCTACCTCACCTTTTTTAATTGTAGTGAAAATATTGTCGATCCTGAACTTGATGAATTTATAATACTAATGAATATTTAATAACAAATTTAAGGGAACAAATATTTTCTCATCTTAAATCTATCACTAATGACAGATTGAGGGGTTGTGATGTGTTAGTGGCAGTGTGGGTGGGTGGGTGTGTGAGGAAGAATACACTTTGTACTTTTTAAAAAGTTATAGGACTTTTTTTACAATTTTTTTTTTATTTTTTGTTTATTTAAAGAGGATGACAAAATTGTCATTATTTTTCATTAGGGACGTGATTTACAATTAATTGAAATGTTGAGAATGTCTGATGCAATAAAATTAGTTGGAGATAGATTAGTAACAGATTAGAAAGGTTGAGGACGAAAATTGCAAATTTACCTTAAAAATAATACTGGACATTTCTAATATTTAAATAAATAGACATAGCAAATTTTTTACGACGAAATCCTCATCCTCTTTAAATAAATAAAAAGAAAAAGAAAAAGATGAATAAATCAAATCTATCTCAAAAAATGAAGAATAACGAAGAGACACTATTCTTCCTTTACTCCAACTATCACTTATTCCACATGTCATCTTCTTCTACTGCAAACCCATTACATTTCCTAAACTCATCGCCACCATCACTACACTCACCATCAATACTTCATTTTTTTCCTTCCTTTTTTTTTCTACCTCAAAACGAAAACTTGCACAATATCACATGGACAAAAAAGCGTCATTATTTGAGCAATCGGTTTGTTGAGCCTCTTAGCTTTAAAAAACTTTACTAAACTTACACCGTATAAACTTCGTCGAAATAAACAATTATAAAATCCATGTTATGTTTTTGTTTTTGTTAAATTTATTTACTGGTTAATTTCTTGAGACTCTTATAGTGCTTCTACAATTTGTACTTTGTGCTTTTCTCTTGTATCTTTTCCTTTTCAACCTCGCATTATGAATTCTCAATTTCCTTCTTCGATATTGCACATGTTTCTTTTATCTTTTTATTTTGTTGATTAACGAATTAGTAGTGTGGGATTTAAAACTTTAAGAAACAAAAATAATGTAAAATCAAGTCTGCATTGCCATGTTGTATAGATCAAGAACATGATGAGAGAGAAAGTAGATCTATTGATCTATTGTTTTCAGAGAGAGAAGATAGAGAATTGTATGTTGCAGATAAAGAATATTCTGAAGTGTTCAATAATATTACAAAGGCGTGAGACACATTATATACAAGATGGTAAAAAACTCTAATACAAACTAATACTTTATATTTACAACTAGCACTTCTATATTATACTTCAACATCACCCCGCAAGCGTGGCTGGGGTGAAGTCCCAGTGAACTTGTCTCGAAAATGAATGAATTTAGAAAAAGCTAGAGCATTGGTCAGTATATCAGTAACTTGTTCTTATGTGTTGATGTATTTGATCACCAGCTCTTGTGCCAACACTTTTCTCTCAAAAAGTGGACATCCAACTCGATGTGCTTGGTGCGTTAATAAAACACGGAGCACTAATGTTATCATGCCACAAAATAGGGAAGATGAAACTGTTAAATTCAACTCTTCAAAAAGACTTTGTAATCAAAGAAGGTCAGTGGTTGTACTGGCTAGTGCCTGGAGTATTCAGACTCGGTACTAGATCGAACAACCACTTTTTGTTTTTTGGAAACCCACTAAATCAAGTTACCCCAAGAAAAACACAGTACCCCGTAGTAGATCTCCTGTCATCTATTATGAAAAAGCCTCCAAGTTAAGTGAAGTAGCATGGGTAAAATGAAGCCCAAATATTAGGAGTATTCTTAAGATACTTGAGATTTCTTTTACATGCCTGCCAATATTGTTGGAGCATGAAAGAATTGATTAAGCTTTTTAACTACAAAGACCACTCAGGTATGGTCATAGTCAATTATTGTAAGGCACCAACATTAGTCAAGTTTGTAAGGCTAATAAAAAAACTATTGTCTTTTAGGGATACTGATTCTTGCACATGGGGGTATCACACCCTTTAGCTTCCAACATTCTAGTTTTAGCCAAGAGATCTATGACATACTTGTGTTGAGTCAAGTACATCCCTGAGAAATCTCTTTGAGCTTCAAACCCAAGAAAATATCTTAGGGAACCCTACATTTTCAATGTAAACTTAAAGTGAAGATCATGAACTAACTTGAGGACTTGTGTGTGATTATGACCAGTTATCAAAATGTCATCTACATAGATGAGCACAAACACAAATATTCCACTAGAAGTAGAAACAAATAGATTGGTATCTGCCTGGAGTTTTTGAATTTCCAATTGAACAAAACTTGTTTTAACTTTTCAAATCAGGCTCTTAGGGCTTGTTTGAGACCATATAGGACTTTGTGTAGTTTATATACATGATTAATAGGTAACTATGAATTCACAGATCCTTCTGGTTGAGACATATAAAATGTCTCTTGTAAGTCACCATGTAGGAAAGTATTGTTGATATCAACTTGTTGAATGTCCTAACCATAAGTCACAGCTAAAGTTAGGATCACCCTTATAGTAAAAGGTTTAATGACTGGACTAAAAGTTTCAAAGTAATCCAAACGAAGGGTTTGCTGAAAACCTTTAGCCACTAACTTGGCTTTGTACCTTTCTATACTGCCATCAGCCTTCAGTTTCACTTTGAATACTCACTTACATCCTACTATATGCATATTTCCACTAGCAAGCACAAGGCTCAAATTGTTATTAGATTTTAATACATGAAGTTCAGCTAGGGGTGGACATTTTAACCGGAATCGAACCTCCCGAACCGGAACTCCAAAAAAAATAAATTAAGAACCAAGAACCGATCAGGTTCAAGTGTGTACCCGAACTGGAACCAAATTTTTTATTTTATTTTTTACCATTTATTCAATGGCCCAACACCAACTAAATAAGATAATTAAAAGAGATAATTTCACCCTATACTACAAAATGTAAAATAATTTAAAAATACTATTTAATTTTTTTATTCTAAAAATCTTGCTTTTTATTTTTATAATAAGTTACATTTGTTATGTTTGTTAATAACAAATGTAACACATTTATTATAACTAAAATAACAAATGTAACAAATGTAACAACAAGTGTTACAAAACTAAAAAAAATAGTATTTTTAGAATAAAAAAATGATACCAAGAAATAGTTTATTTATTGTGGTTATTTTGAAAAAAACCCCTAATTAAAATATCCAAAATCCCAAATTAAAGCCCAAAACATATACCACCTAGGCCCAAACTTAATTAGCTGAAATTTATATACCCAATTCCCAAAATAAAGTTCACAAACAAATCATCACGTCATTGGCCCAATTGATATCCAAATATTAAATATAATCTCTGCCTCAAGTTTCACTATTTCACACTTCCAAAGTTCCAATATATCTAATCCCAAATTGCGCCGCACCTCTCATCTCGTCTCTCATACTCAAATCCCAAATTGTGCCGCACTTTTTCTAACGCTTGATTCTGCAAATAAAGGTATGTTCAGTATTATAATTGCGAGTTAGATTTATTATTAATTTGGGTTGTGCTCTATCCTTCTATTCTAAATTATTTTCTAGCGCTTAATTTTTTTTTTTTTTTACAATTTATTCGAGTTGGATTTATTATTGATTTGGATTGTTAAGTTTTTAAAGGTTTAGACTGAACGCAATAAGAAATTAAGAAGAGTCATTGAGTATAGTGCTAGATTTTCTAATATTTCTGTTGGATTGAGGTTTTTGAAGTCAATCTTGTTAAGAATATCTTTAATGGAATTTTTCTTTTAACACTTGTATGGTTAATTTACAAATTTTCATTAATTTGTATTGTATATTGAGTCTCTGTTTCGAGTTCATAATTAAATATTTTTTCTGAATTTTGAATTCATGATTAAATATTTTTTTCTTACAATTAAACCATCTGGGTCAATCAATATTGTGCTAAATTTCTAAATTTTAAAGTATCTTGTATATTGAGTCTCTGTTCTTTATTGTTTATTTGTTGTTGTATCTTGTATATTGACTTATTGAGTCTCTGTTATTTATTTGTTTATGTATATGAATAACGAGACACTAGAATGGAAGGAAAATTCGACAATATTTATTGTTATGTTGTTTTGAGAAGAAAAATTTATGTTATTTTTAGCATTTGTAAATTTAGTACTTTTTTTTGGGTTTGTTTTTTGTGTTAAATGTTTTACTCTCGCTAATTGATGCTATTTTGTGGCTTATTTTGTTAGATATTGGATGCTATATTATGCTATATATTGGATGCTATATTCATATTTTGTGCATTAAATTAACAAAGTGTTAAAAATGTTATGGGTAGAATCAACCAACCCGAACCGAGCAGTTCGGGTTCGGGTTTGGTTCCAAAATTACATGGATCCGAATAGTTCCATTTACAAAATACCCGAACTCGAACCAACAATTCCGGGTATTGAAATACCCAAACCGACCCACCCGACGCCCCAGGCCTAAGTTCAACAGTCATAGCTTTTACCCACTTTAGGTCAAGTAAAGTATCATTAACACATGATGGTTCTAGTGATTTATAATTGGAAGAGGTCAGAAAAGCAAACTTTTTTTGGTTTATGTATACCAAATTTTGCCCTAGTTTACATGTGGTGAATAGTTTTCTTGGGAGAAGACAACTAGGGAGAGAAGTTTCATAGAATGAAATTCATTATGACTACTAATTTCGGCACCACACTAGGAGTGTCAGAATTATGAAAAGATGAAGATGATTTTGAGATTAAAGACTGATTTGGAAGAATTGGAGAGACCCTATTGGTAGGAGAACATGCTCCAGCATGGTCAACCTTGTTGGATGTGTCAATTTGAGTAAAAAGCCAAGAATCAGGTACAAGTTGAGATGAAATATGATATATGTGTGCCTAATAGAATGAATACCAAAATTAAGAGAAAAAGGAAAATTATATTTATCAAATGTCACACTCTGGGCTATAAATATTCTACCATTTGATTAGAGACATCTATAGCCCTTGTGCTTATTACTGTATCCAAGAAACACACACCTTAATGTGTGAAATTCTACTTTGTGCTTATTGTAAGGTCTAAGAAAGGATAGCAGCACAACCAAAACTTTTAACATGTTTATAATCAAGTTTTTGTTGAAAAGCAATGATATGGTGATTTATGTCCTAAGTTTAGGCTTGGAAGTCTATTTATAACGAAAACATTTGTGGCAAAAAGAGTCCCACCGAATTTTAAAGGCATAGATGCTTGAGCTAAAAGAGTTAGACCTATTTCAACTATATGTCTATGTTTTCTATCGATTTTCCATTTTGCTAATGTGTGTGAGGGCAATGATGTCTAAACAAGATTCCTAAGGTAGCAAGTATAGGTTCAAGCTTTCTATATTCTCCTCTCCAATCGATTGTACACATTTTATTTTTCTCAATAACCGTCTTTCTACAAAAGTTTGGAATTTTTGAAAAATAGCAAGCAAATCAGATTTTGCTCTTAAAGAAAAAATCCAAGTAAATCTAGTGTGTTCATTAATGAAATGGACATAATATCTATACTCCTCAGTAGATAGGACATGTAAGGGCTCCCAAACATCTGTATGTATGATGTCTAGGAGATTTTTAGCACAATTTTCAGAGAGAGAAAAAGAGTTTTGAGACAATTTTCCATAGGTACATGCTTGACAAAAATCAATAGTTTTATGCACATTACAGAGTAATTCAAAAATCTAAAAAAGTTTGCAATACATGTTTATTTGGATGTCCTAGCCTTTGATGCCACATATTAGCATCAACATTATTCCGACAGGTACTCACAAATACAGAAGTAGAGTTCAAATGATCTTGCAATAAAGTAGAATTAGAAGCAGAATGGAAAACATCAGAAGATGAGAGCATAGGCTTTTGACACATCCAGTTGGTAAAGATCATGCTTAAGTCTCCGCTCTAATATAGAGCTCACCTTTCGAAATCTTGTCCTTGAACACACAAGAGTTTTCATCAAATTCAACTAAAAGATGATTATCACGCAAAAATTTGGACAAACTAACTAAGATCGTTTTGATAAAAGGCCCTCGAAGTATATTTTTTAGGAATAGATGTGTATTTAGTTTTGAATAGAGGGAAGAATAGCCAACATGAGTTATAAGAAGGGAATTACCATCTCCAAGGATGAGTTTGCCTTATCCTGCATAATCGACATGCATTTGTAAGTTGGCCAAATCAAAAGTAACATGTTCTCGTGCAATAATATCCACATACTATGCATCATTCTTTACACTTGCAGGGAGACGTAACATAGGCTTGTGAAAATGACTGCCCATTCTCCCAATTATCAAATTTACCAGATGAGTTTCTAAAGTTCACTTCTCTATGCAAAGAGACATCAAAATGCTTATAGCACATTAAAGCAACATGTCCAATTTTATCACATATCTAATGTAGACATGGTTAGACTTACCTCCTCTACCTGAACTCCGATGACATCAAGAATTGGCAAAAGAAGGGTATTGGCCAAAATAACCTCATCTTAATTGGCCTCATCGGCCAGAGTTCCTCCTTGTTCCAAAAAAATTGGCACATGCATTCAGATCAAGTGTAGGCGTAGCACACATTTGTTCCATCCTCATTTTTTGAGCTTGAAGATATTGCGCTTCTTGGAAACTCACAGAATCACTTCTCGCAGTCAAATTCACCATCACAACGTCATACTCAGAGCCAAGTCCGTTCAGAATATACATCAATAGATATTTGTCTGAGATTAGGTGGCCAGTAGACGAAATAATGTCAGCAATCTCTTTCATTTTCAGGAAATACTCAATGATTGAAGAGTTACCCTTCTTAGTGGTCTGAAGTGTGGCACGAAGATGAAGTAACTGAAATGTGGAATTAGGAACAAACAATTGTTCAAACTTTTTCCAGACTTGACTGGCAGAGGTGCAGCCAACGACATGCCCAAACATCGGTTTTGATTTGATTTGTCTTCAGTCACGTGAGAAAATCAGGATTGATCTGCTTTGTGATGTTACTGGAGTTTTCAATTCCAGCTTCAATGAACTTTTGAGGACAAATCTGACGTCCGGTCACAAAACCTTCCAAATCAAACACTTGGAGTGTGGGTAACAATTGAAGGCTCCAAAAATTATAGTTATTTCTTCCAAGTTTCATAGAAATTGGCAATAGCGTTGGAAGAACGCTATGAGTGACAATCGGAGGAACGATTGTGGCAACAAGAACCATCGATGTGACTGGAAGGCTACCACTATTCACTCTATCGGACATAGCCTCATTTCCGTTCCCAGAAACCATATCGATTAAGCTTGGAATCTTTGATACCAAGTTGAAGATCAAGAACATGAGGAGAGAGAAGACAGAGAATAGAGAGAATTGTATTTCACATATAAATAATATTTTGAAGTGTTCAATAATATTACAAAGACTGAGATACCTTATATACAAGATTATAAAAAACTCTAATACAAACTAACACTTTATATTTACAACTAGCACTTCTATATTATACTTCAACAATAACAAATATAAAGCTTCAAGATTTAGCATCAGCACTTTCTTTTGACAATGTATATGGGCTTTTATTTGTATTACGTCGCAACAGCCTGCTTCTCAAGTTTCCCTTAAAGGTTAGCATTTTATTTCTCCTATGCTTGTACTTTTCTTGTATTCATTGATATGTCTATAAAAGCATGACATTTGCAAATGGATACATAAACTCATTGAATTAACAATGGCAGTAACCTTGGATTAGTGATATTATCACACATTATCACTGTCGGGTAGAAGAAGATGACCGGTGGAGTAAATGGTGGTTGGGAGTAAATGAAGAAAATTGTATCTTTGTTATTCTTCATTTTTTTGAGGTAGATTTGGTTATATGTTTATTCCTCTCTTTTTTCTTTGTCTTTTATTTTTTGTTTTAAATTTCATTATATAAAACCTACTATACTTATTTTTCTCAAACGTTGGGATGTCTAGTGCTATTATTTAAAAGTAGGAATATATTTCTTGCTCGATGACCAAATATGTTATTTTTCCTTTTTTTAAGAGGTTAAATAAAAAGGGATTGATCACCATATTTTTTTTGTTTTGTTTATTGCACCTTATTTTAGTTCCACGGAAAATTCTCAATTTTAGCTTATTATCAAACTTATATTCTCAACTTGTTTTGTTCTATTTTTATCTTCAACCTTCCATTAATTAGCATATTTTGGGGCTGTTTGACAACTTTTGATAAAAAAATTTAGCTGATATTGATAAAAATTGATGAAATGTGTGGTTGAAAAGTTTATAAAAGTTGTGGGTCCCATGAAATATGTGCTTAAAATTAATTGTTGATTTTGACTTTAGTTTTTTAGCAACTTTTAAAACTAAACCAAACAAGGACTTTGTTTTTCATTACAATTTTTGTTCAAATATTTTGTTAGAATACTTTGAAATTGAGGAACAAATATTTTGTTGAACTTTTGTATTTGTTTTTATTTTCTTATTTAAAAGTATGAAGGATAAATAAGTCTTTTTATGCCATTTAAAATAATTTTTTGAACGAAAATTGTCATTAGGAACGATATGTGTTACTTAATAAAAGGTTAAATATAAGAATGTAACAAAAAAAAAGTTGGAGACATAATAAGTGTGAAGTTATCAAGGTAAAAGACTTTTACAATTAAAATATTATACAACAAACAAAAATTATGTTGTGAATATAACCACCATGCAGAAAAATATTTTACGACAAAATAGACAATAAGTGCAATTAAAATATTGTGCAACAAACAAAAACTATTTTGTTAATATAACTACCATGCTGAGAAATTTTTTACAATAATAATGCCCTCACTAATATTTTATAATTCATAATTTTTCGTTCAATTAATTAATTGGGTAAATTACACTCAATGTTCCAAATCTATGAAGGTTGTCTCAATTTTGCCATCATTCAATATTTATTTGCACATATCATCCTCAACTTTTCAAGAATTTGCGCAAATGATCATTTCTGTTAATTTTGCCATTCAACTTAAATAAATTAAAATTAAAATAAATAAAAATAAGAGGAAATTTTACACAACCTTTCAAAGATGTGTCATAAGGTCCTAAACTTTCTAATCCTAACACGTAAGTCCCAACAAAAAAAGAAAAATTCATTTTCTTTCCCACCCCACCCCACCCCACCCCACCCCACCCCACCCCATTGAAACAATCGGGAGGATTTCTTCCCCGTAGTTTCTAGCTATTTTGCTAAAACAAGGGTTTTTTATGAAATCTAGTTGGTGGCGCCGCTGCTTGGGTAGTGGGGTAGGGGTAGGAGAATTGGAGAAAAAGATGATATTTTCTTTTTTTTAAATTCATTTTCTTATTTATTTTTGTTTTAAGTAATTAAATATAAAAAGACCATTTTGCACTTATTAAATTTAGTCAAAGGAAATGTTGGTCAAGTAACAACTCTCTTAATGAAACCCTTCAGCCGCACATTTATTGAAAGGTTTATGACTTAAGTGATAGAATTAGAAAATTTAAGACTTTAGGGTACATTTTTAAAAAGTTTGAGACCTCTATTGCAAATTCTTCTTTTATTTTTCATTTTTATTGTCTTAGTTTATTTAAGTTGGAGGACAAAATTATGAGATAGGACCATCTGCGTGAATTATTGTATAGTTATGTATGATATGTGCGAATAAAATTGAATAATGACGAAATTGAGATAACTTTAAAAAATTAGAGATCCTAAGTGTAATTTATCCTAATTAATACTAGCGATTGTTCAAAATGGAACCATTCTTTATTGTGTTCAATACACACACACACACACACTAATGTGAGTTCTCTCTACCATTGATGCAGAGTTGACTGGAAAATTTGCATCAAAATTTGAAAAAAAAAAAAAAAAAAATCATCTTTGCAAATATTTTTTACGCCTTTTGTTATTTGAGCTCTAATAAGGTGTTTTCGTATAACACTATTAAGATTCTTAAATAAAAACATTTTTGTTGTCCCTTAGTGTACGTAAGTGAATATAATTTAAATCTAAACTCTAAACTCAATATCAAATAATTTTCCTCTTCTTATTCACTAAAACTATCAACAACATTATGACCTTGTTTGACAAAGTTTTTTATAAAAACTTTTAGCAATTTTTGATAAAAATTAGTGTAATGTGTAGTTAAAAAGTTGATAAAAATTGTAATCCATAAAATGTGTGATTAAGAGTATGTTTAGTAAAGATTTTTGTGGATTATACACAGTGTGTTGTACGAAATGTGTGGATAAAAATTATAAGTCTTACAAAATGTGTGGATGAAAATGATGTTTGATCGACTTATAAGTGTCTATAAGCACACACAAATATATTCTAAAATTGAAGACCAGGTGAAAAGTTGATAAAATTTTAGAATTTTTTCACTAAAGAATGGCTATAATAGAGGAAATGGTGGGAAATAGTGGGCAAGAAGAATATAAAGACACTGGAAGTTTAAGTTAAATTATAATAATCATAATCTAAAACATATGTAAAAGTTTTAAAATTGGGGAAAACATTTGTGGATGATTTTTTTCCCATTTTGAACGATAATATCCTTGTTAAATTGTAAACTTTTCGATTCATCCTTGAATTAAAATGGTAAGTTTGCCCATTTTATTAATCGAGATTCATCATCGTAAACCAAGATTTATTAATCAAATATAGACTTATAAATATGAACGTTGAAGTTGATACATAGAACATTGGTAGTCCATAATACTATATTAGTCTATGATGCTATGAAAACGATTCATGCATATACATTGGACATTTTAAGAAACTGGTCAATGTTCTATTTTCAAACTCCTGCCCTTGTCAATTTAGTGTTGCTCGAAAATATTGTTAGTGTTTGAGACCATCTATAAGTCACATGCCCGTATTTGAATACACTACTTAAGAACACGTGTTGTGCACGTGATTTTGTAATAATATCGTAAATTTATTTTTACTTGTTGAATTTTTTAAATAATAAAAGTTCGATAGCTATATTTTTATTTTATCTATATACTCTCAATCAGTACCTCGGTAACTTAGATTAAAGATTATAAAAACTGTCAATTTGCATGAAACTTCAAGAAAAATAATAAAGTACTGAACATGATTGATCATGAACTTCTGAAGAGAGTCGGGATAGCAATAAGCAATAAAATTATAGTTTTTCAAGAATTAAAAGTTTTGATTTATATTCTGTCTGATTGTTAGCATTTGAACTCAAAACCAGTCATTAGTTACTTTTTTTTTTTGCACATTCATTTGTCTCAAGCACTGAATTTTAACAAAAGTCACGCTTCTTCAAACTCTAGAAAATACAGGTGCTCACTGCCACTGTGTGGTGATATTGATTTTCTAAAGATCGTTTATTCTATGGATTAGATATCTATTAGAGCTATATATCTTTAATGTACAAAATTGTAGATATGTAAGGTGTACAAAAGTTTTCAATTTTACCCACCATTTTCATCATCATTGAGAAAAATCATAAATTTCTCGATGATAAAATTCACAATAAACTCATTATTCATCTTCATTTTCACTTTCATCTTTGCAGGGCAAAACTTTCTTTGATGGCATGGCATTATCAACAAATGTTGCAGAATTCATCTCCATTTGACAAATCCTAACAACACTAAACAATCTATCTTTCAATTCATCTCCCAATTGCACCTCTACCAAGAAACTCATGCCCAGTGTCACTGCCATAACGCACCCTAAAGCTAAGCACAAAATTGCGGTGACGATTGCTGAGCTACCAATATCAACATCTTTCTCAAGATAATTAGACCCTTTGTGGTAATAACAATTCAGAATTTTACTTAATAGGCACGCATAGTAATTTTTCACCGTAGTTTTACAATTTATGATCCATTCACAATTTTGTTTACAATCTTAAACCTATTGTTGCGAAAAGCATCCGACCCATGAATAAATTGATACAATAGTAAATTGGAGTTAGGAGTGATCGTTAGAGTTGGAGGATATTGTTTTCAATTATTTATATTCAATTATAAAATGAGGGGTTGAGGTAGATGGATAGGTGGAGAATTTTAAAGGTATTTTAAATTAATCAAAGGCAAATTAGGAAATTTAAAATATGAGTGAGGATATTTTGGTCCAAAAATATTTCTCTTTTTTAAAACTTTTTAGATATGGTATAGATTGTCAAGGACAATTGTTGGTTGGTTATTCATTATTGTATCGTGAACATTAGATATGGTATAGATTGTCAAGGACAATTGTTGGTTGGTTATTGTATCATGAATGTTCACGTATGTAGGTGGTATGTGATTTTTCATATTTGTATCCCAAGAACATTTACCATTTGAATTTTATGCTTTATCCAAAGATGCATTGTTTTAGCTTTTGTGTTTCATTTTCTCAATCTAAATGTGGTTGGAAGTCTAGGCAAAACAAGAACTTTTCTCAATGCATCATTGCTTTTTAGTGGCTTCAACATAAACTTGCTATATTTCTATGTGACAGGATTTTAATAAAAAATTTAGTAGATTTTGATAGGAGTCGTGGATCTTATGAAATGTGTAGTTAAAATTAATTTTTGACTTTGATTTGAACTTTTTAATTAAATCAAACAAAATCTGTATATATTTTTGTGTAATGCTCAAGTGGAATTGAGTGACAATACACAAGCTTTATTTAGACTTGTTGGAAAAGTGCTACAAGTTATACCACCAAATGCAAATAATAAAGACCCCATTTTTACACACCAAATGCTACCATATCAAAATTTGATCTTATTGGTTCCAAACTCAAATGCTCATCATAATTGACTTACGACGATGTATTCCATCGTTAACTTCTATGGTAAGTGACGATGTTTAACTATACTAGTGACAGTTAAACGTGTGTTGCACGTTATTATAAAATGCTTTATATGTGGTACAAAAATAATATTTGAAGATATGTGAATATAAAAATTAGTGAATACAAATTGTTGATGTAGAATGATTATTTTATGAAATGAGAATCTCTCTTCATATAATTTTTTTTGTGTTAGATAAGGTGTATTTGACATAACTAAAACTTTTGTTATTGTCCTATAAATTTCTCTTCAAAGTGCAACGTATAACTGTCTGTGTGAAAATATATGTTATGAAAGATATATTCAGACGTGAAATATTGTCTGTCCTTATACTTTGTTGATTGTCATTGCAAAACGAGAGACGAACACGAAATTGTTTGCGTGTGAATTTGAATGGATATCCTTCATCATTTGTTTTCGATGGTATGTGCAGAATGTTGTCCAGTAGTTATCACTGCTTTTAATAACATTACTGCTTTAACTAATAGGTCAAGAAGGTTTTTTCAAATTTGAATAAAGAGCTGTTAATAAAATAGGAGGTGCTGGACATGATTATAAACTATGTAATTGACAAAAGATTGTAATTATCAATCACAATATAAAGCATTTCATAATAACTTGCAACATTTTGTTCAGCTTCATTAACATCCACTGAAATCATAATTTTATGTGCAATATGCACTTCCATTTATCTACACATTAATATACATAGAATAAATAAATTGGAACAAAACTCTTGTTATCTTTTGTTCCAAAAATAATTTAATGTCCAATCATGTGGGATGAATTTGTCAAATTTGCCCTTCCATTTATCTACATATTAACATATATTGAATAAATAATTTAGAACAACACTGTTCATAAGATTATATTTTGTTTCAAAAAAAAATTTATGTGATAATTTAATGTGCACGTGGGATGAATTTGTGAAATTTATATTGATCAAGTGGAATGAATTTGTCAAATACATGTTGATGATAATTAAAAAAAATAAATGTTTAAATAAATAAATTTAATACGTATTGGAAATTAAAATAAAAAGTAAAAATATTATTGAAATAATGTATGTATGGTAGAGATAGAATCATTCAAAAAAATAATTCTCAATTAATGTGATATTTAATATATTATTATTATTATATATTTATATATTATAGATGTTACAGACTATAAATGCTAAAGTTTCAATACTCCACTGGCATAGTTGTAGAAAAAAAAATCTGTTTTATTTCTCGTGCATGTAAATTGAACAAATATAAAGCACTTGTTTGAAAATGTTTAATTTCAGTTGGTCAAACATTTTTTTATCCACACATTTAATATAACCTATAATTTACAACTCACTTTTTACCTGAACATTCATCCACAATTTATAATATAAGCACTTAAAAAATAATTTCAACATTAATAAACATAAGATAAGTCAAATATATTGTTTATAACAACTATACAACAAATAGTAGTTCTTCAGGTTGTCAAATAGAAGTATTGTGAATTTATTTAACCAAAAAGTGAATGCATAAACTAGTATTTCAAGTAAAGAAAACATCATTACTAAATATGAAATAGAATTTAGATATAATATGAAAATTGGTCACAATGCATTTTTAAAATATGCTTTTATCTAAGGATTCACTAAAAAGCACTCAAAAAGTAATTATCATGACGGTTTAGTACTACGACAAATGATGTATTATACAATGTTTTTAGGCATCAGAGTCTTGTATTCTAATCGTAATTTTTGATTGAAATGTAATTGTTCAGATATTCGAATAAAAACATATTACAACAATATTGTGACAAAACTATGTGCAACTCACATGTTACATATCAATACTTCACGGGTAATCATTCTATTTCAGAGGTGTTTAGGTTGATGATATGTCATGGCTATGAGTTTATGATTGGGTTGAGAAAAGGTCAACGACTTAGTCATTATGGTCGAGAGGCATCGTTGGCACTAGGACGAAGAAACTCTAATCAAGGGAATGCTTATGTTTAGATATTTGAATAAAAAATATCTTACAATATTGGTACAAAATCATGTACAACTCGTGTGTTACGTATAAGTACTTCATAAAATGATAACTCTATTTCAGGTGTTTAGGTTGATGATAGGGCATGGTTATGAGTTTTATGGTGTGGTAGGGAAAGCATCGAGGATGCAGTAGGGCAAAGAAGAAGTCGCCACACAATGAGCAAGCAGGGTGAGGAGTGGGTGATGCGAAGAAATGAACTTTTAGTTTTTGCAATGTCTCATTTTCTCCTTTCATATTTTTGCTATTTATTTAATTTTTTATTTTATTTAAAAATATCAATTCATCTATATATTCATTATTTTTGTTAATTGGAACGGCTAGACAAGTCACAGGAATAATGAAATACATGTAGTGATGGCAACGGGGCGGATCGGGGCCGATCGGCCTGATCCAAATCCGTCCCGCGATCCGCCATTTTTTGGGGCGGATCGGGACAGATCGGATATGGATCGGGGCGGATTAGAGCTCTGATCCGTAATACTGATCCATATTTTTTTTTTGGCATTCAAAAAATTTAAAATATATTGAAACAAGCTTTACTACTATAATATAAGAGTTTAAACAACATCATCCTCCTCACTAAACCTTGTGCAAGGTCCACAATATGTTGAAGGTGATAAATTTTTTATTCAAAAAATATTTTAATTATCAAATCACATATAAAACAAAATATAAATTCAATATTTTAATCCTTTTTTTTTTTAAATTCGGGGCGGGGCGGATCGGATCGGGGCAGCCCCGATCCGATCCGTCCCGAGATCCGCAGCGGATCACAGATATCTATCTCGATCTGCCCCACCGATCCGCGGATCAGGTATTTTTCGCTCCATTCGGATCGGGTATCCATCGGGTTCGGGGCGAATCGGATATTTTTGCCATCTCTAAATACACGTGGTTAACTTGAAAGATTAAAAATTTATATTTTAAAGTTCAAGGACCATATGCAAGTAAGATGTACCCTCGCTGTCCTATTTATATAGGCTGATTCCGTTTTCAAACGGATTAAATAATTTTAATTAATGTTATTAAAAAATAAATTTTTCAAAGAATTTTCCTAGTTTATTCTTATTTAGGTATTATCAATTCTCACTACATTAGTGGAAGTTTATTTGTGTTAATAACAAAGTACATTTAATATGATAATATTAGAAATTGAAAAAATCAAACACTCTTAATTGGGTAAGTGGATCATAATTTAAGACGGACAAATAAAGAAAATTAGTTTATATAAATGGGACGGATTGAATATATTTTTGGACAACGCCACATTGGAGATGGGGTGATCGTCTCGCAATAATTTTAATTATTTTTTATATTTATATAAACCTTTTCTTTTATATATAATTCTCCAACAATTTTCTTATCTCTATCTAAAAATTCAAGTTAGATGTTGATACCAAGTTTTACAGCAAAGTTTTCCACTTTTACTCTTTGGGTGATGCCATAAAAATGGGACATATATATACGTGGTTGGGTTTGTCTACAATTTGCTTGGCTAATTTGTAATTTGCTGAGTCAATAGTTTTGGTTTTTATTTCAACTCTACCTATACATCGTTCCGTGTCCAATTTGTACCCGATTTCGGATAATCCTTTGTGTCAATTGAGAGATTGAAAATAGTTTTGAACAGGGGTGATTTCGGATAATCCTTTGTGTCAATTGAGAGCAGGTGGGTGGTTAGTGTAAATATTATTTTAAATAACCACCCACCTGCTGACACCTCAGCAGGTGGGTGTTGAATACAACAACTCAACATACATACAAACCGCTCTGTCCTGTCTAAAAATAAACCCATTCCCCACGCCCTTCCACGTGTAATCGCCTCTTTCAGCGCGTACTCTTCACGCCCAACTATATAAAACTCAATCTCGCGGCCTCTCGTCCATTCTCTCGCCGCCTTCAAATTTTCCCCAAATAACCCCATCACAACGATATTGATCTTAATTAAGGAAAAAGTTTAAATTGATACCACGCTTTACGAGGCATAACCAATTGAATCCATTCCTTTTTCGATAATCAAAGAATAAAATACTATTACAGGTCTCCGGCGATGTCGCGTGCCGGAGCGGAGGTCGTGGGCACATCGGCGGCTACGGTGATGCTCCGCCTTAAAGATGCCACGAGTTGGTGGGATGTTATGAATGAGTCACCTGTTTGGCAGGATCGCATATTTCACATCCTCGCTGCCCTTTTTGGAATCGTCGCCGTCGTTGCTCTTGTAATTAAATTGATTTTCCTTTTTATTTCACGAATATATTTTTTTATTCATTAATTGCTCTTTGAATATTTGAGGATGTGAATGTTACGTCGTTCAGAAGTTTCCTTTTCAATGTTTCTCATATTATTTCCCATTTCCCTTTTTTCGAATAAATATTTTGTTGTGAATTGAAAGTCGAATTCTCCTTGTTATATATGAACAAATAAAATGCATTTAATTTTAACTTACCAGATAAATTACTAGTTTCTTTTTCTTTTTATTTTATTTCCTTTTTTTATTTTATAAATGTTTCACTTGAAGAAATAAATTAGGGGAAAAAATGAGAGAGAAAGAAGGATTAAGTTGTTCTTTGTCTTGATTTTACAATAATCTGTAATTTTCAGTTAGCCGATAAAAAAAGTGATGTTTTCCTATGAGTTGCATTAAAATTTGTTATCAGGGTGGGCAATATCTTGAAAATTCTTGACCTCGGCTATTGATTTATTTTGTTTAAATTGATCTCTTGCGACCTATTGACAGGAAAATGAGAAAAGAAAACATCTATGCTTCTTTATTTGAATATAATTACTTATTACCTATCTCTACGTAATTTACTTTCAAGTGCTTCACTTCTTCTGTAAATATTTTTTTCTATTTAACTGAAATGTGTTCATTCTAGGTACAATTGGTAAGGATACAATTAAGAGTGCCAGAGTATGGTTGGACCACACAGAAAGTCTTCCATTTTCTAAATTTCTTTGTCAATGCGGGTTTGTACTTTTTATTCCTTATAGGCATATAAGTTTTGTATTTATAATCTTGATTTGTGGTATAATTTGTTGGCTTTAAACTGAAAAACCCTTTTTCGTTTGTTTAGTTCGATGCTTAGTATTTGTATTTCGTCGGGACGTACAAATGTTGAATCCAGAGGTCAGGATATAATCAACTTTGCAGGTTATTGCTTTTGTTTGTATTTTATCATTAATAGTTGTCTGATATATTGTTTGCCATTATGTTTCTGATAGATTGTCCAACATATCTTGCTTGATATGCCGAGTCTTGTGTTCTTCACAACATATGCGCTCCTAGTGTTGTTCTGGGCCGAAATTTATTACCAGGTTTGATTAGATTTTTTTTTTTATATTTTTTGCTATTACTTTACGTTACATTTGTCTGATTTCTGTTTTTTTCCTTTTATTTTTGAACTTTTTGGTAGGCACGTGCTGTATCAACGGATGGGCTGAGGCCTACTTTCTACACAATTAATATTGTGGTGTATGCCATTCAGGTGAAAACTCTTACCCAAATGTGTTCCAGCAAGTGGGAGGGTTTGGATAAGATTGGAATCTATGAGGCATAGATTGTTTCTGAAATGGATTTTCTTGACAGCCTTTTCATTTTCTCTTCTCCTACTTAGATCTTGTTATGCTGCCGTTTGTTTGTATTATCAATGTAGAGAATAATTAAAGAACCATCATTACATTTTTATTACCTGATTGGATACACTGTGTTTAAAAGGAATAACAAAAACATACAATTCAATCAGTTACATGCAGTCGCAGTTCTTCCTTTTCTGTCTCTTCCATTTCCTTCAATGTTGGAGGAGGAGGGACAAGAGGGGGTGGGGTTGAGGGGAGATGTTCTTTTAGTAGTCATATGCATTAAGTGGGCTTCCACTGTGATACTTTCTTGAAGTATGTATAGTTAGGATATTTTTGAGTGTATTTTAGCCTTCACTTTATGGATAATGTCATAAGTGACACAGCTTTATTGCCAAATCTACTTGGCTAGGAAGTTATTCAATATCGTTTGTATCCATCTTTATATACAAGTGCAACTTGTTGATTTATGTTCACTTTGTATGTATCTGCTATTCCTTTAATCTTTTGTATGCATCTCTATATGCAAAAGCAACTTGTTGATTTGTGCTCACATTGGATGCATCTGCTGTTGGATATTGTGCTTACAACCTTCGGTGTGATTGATTACTTAATTTCCTTATTTTCTTCTTTTCAATTAGTCCTTGCTGTCCTGAACTTTTGCAAGTTCTTGTTCTCTGTCTTCTTGTCTTATCCCACTTTTGTCAGTTTCCTCTTAATTTCTATCCTTGAACATTTATTGTGGCAGTCCTTATATTCATGCCGGTTGGAATCCTCTAACATATCCCTTGAAGAGGATTTGACCATCTTGAAGTCTACACATCAAACGACCACTACTTTAAATCCCTTTTTGGTTAACCTTGACAATATTACCAAGAAAGAGACGCATTGGCAGTTTGTTCCTGGTTTGTATGAGGCTGGTGTCTTCTTGTGATGACATTTGAATTTGCTTGATATGTTGCAAGTTGCAACTATTGCATATGGCTGTGGAGATAAGAATAACCAATGTGATTTGGATTGTCACAACATTTGATCTTTTGAACTTTCAAATGGTCAAAACTTGAAGAGTATTGACGGGAATCTATTCTAGTTTTTCCTTCTGTTGAGATGATGATGTGACTTTCTGAGGTTAGGACAACACGCGTGATTTAATCATAGATTTCTAGATTTCAAATTTATGGACAAGAAGGGAGTCTGGGAGGCACATACTGACCATTAAGCAATTCAGTTGTTCTTGGGAGCTTTATGCTAGCTTTTCATATGTTATGTGAACATGGTAAAGTTTCATTTCTATGCAATTGAAACTTTGTAGATTTTAGAAGTTAGTTAAGTCTTAGTTAAGTCCTTTTCTTTACCTTGTGTTTCTGTCACGTAACTTAAAAATTGGAAACAACAGGTCGAAACTTTGAATAATGACTCTTATTAAATTTCACTTCTGTGAAATGTCAAAATACTACAACTTATCTACATCAATTATGACTTTGGAAGATGACTGAAAAGATAGCATCCATGGGTTGACATTATGATGTGTTTAAGATACCTCTATTTTCGAAAAAGAAACTTATGTATGATTCCATTATAGTTAGTGTAAAGGCACTCAAATAAAAAAAGAAACTTCAGTAAAATTATTTGTGCTGACCAATTAAGTTGGAAAACACTCTAAAATATGACTTAGTTAATTACTAAATAGTTGATAAAATATTTTAATTGTTATTAGTAGTTTTGTTTCAAGTCATATGCTTTGCGTACATTAGAATGTGATGCTGTTGCAAAATGCTAAACTACTGAGACTAGGAGTAGAGTATTGATACAATGTTTATATGAATTGCTACATAAATTTTATCTGAAGTTTGCATTTATTGGTTGACTAACAGTATATTTTAATTTCTGTCAGATACTTTTGTGGTTAATAACATGGTGGAAGCCCATCCCTGTTCTGATAGTCTTGTCAAAGATGTTCTTTGCAGGTTTTTATTTTAGAATTTCTGTTAATTTATATTGTGTATGCATTGTTAACTTCGAGGTGCTAAAAGCATACATCAATTGGCAGGTGTGTCTTTATTTGCAGCACTGGGGTTTCTTCTTTATGGTGGAAGGTAATGTTTCCTCAATTTGACAATTGACTCTAGTTCTGGAAGTGAGCTTCTTGAACAATGTAAATAAATACAAAGTTGAGACACAATCATCTGCTCTATCATCTTCTCTCACATTTCCATTGATGTATTGGATTTTATTTAAGTTCTCTGATTTCTTTGGTTGGTATAGACACAGTTAACTCATAACTCATAAATTTGTTTCTACGACTAAAAACTTGCTTCCTTGCACATCTTTTTATATTGAAAATACAATAATTTCTTGTGTACATGAGGTTCCTCAAGATCAGAAATTGTTGGCATCTAGTGTGGTTATGTTAATTATCTATGCGCTATAAAACATAATGATAATCTCGTAAAAGAGTATTTTAAATATGAATATATATGTTGCTTAGAAAGGCAAAGAACAGATGTCTGTGAATGTGGGGTCTCAAGAGAAATTGATGTTTTCCCCTTGTCAATATCCTTATAACTTAGATTCCTACAAGTGATTCTCATAGGACTCAATTATAAATGTAGAATTTGGTTGATTTCTAGCTGTATATTTGGTATCTACTGGGTTACAAGGTGTTTGTGGATGCTTTATATTATCAGTTTTATTTTTAAATCTTATTGTCTTCTTCATGCAGGTTGTTCTTAATGTTACAGCGATTCCCTGTAGAATCAAAAGGAAGGCGCAAGAAGCTACAGGAGGTATGTTCCAAGTTACACAATATTTTCTTCTCTCTTCAAGTGTTTAGGTTTAACTTTTGTTTACCCTAACTTTTTCATGCTTTCAGGTTGGCTATGTAACCACAATATGTTTTACATGTTTTCTCATTCGATGTATTATGGTAAGTCTAGTCTTCTTTGTTACTTCACATCTTATCGTGTGGTTGAGCAAATTATTTGAATGAGATTCCAGTGGTTTAATATTCAGAGGTTGCATTTTTTTTTTGTAATCCATGTATTTTGTTGATTACTAATCCTGAAGGAGATGATGTTGTTGATGAAGCACATAATATAAGCATTTCTTAAATCATTATTTCTCCAATTATTTGACTTATGTTTCTATTACTATGTCATTGTCTACAGATGTGCTTTAATGCATTTGACAAAGCTACAGACCTGGATGTTTTGGATCATCCTGTTTTAAACTTCCTATATTACCTGGTAAATTACTAAGCCCTTGTTTAGAAATGCTTAAATTATAATTTGAGCTGGTGAAATTGGTCAAATATACTTTTTACCACACATTTCATAGGACCCACTTTTTATTCACAGATTCACTCACAACTTATAATATAAGTACTTAAAAATAATTTCAGCACTACCAAACATAGGCTAAAATTAGTTGTTTTTATGTTTGTATGATAGAGATTGATGTTAATACAATAATACTGGTAGTTAGAATAACTATCAAGATTTCAAGCAACCTTTTGTTTATGGATGATGTTCATGCCCTGGGTAGTGATGCAACCTCATCTGTTTACTGCTAATTACCCGGGCACGGTGAGATATTTTATTTTAATTTTTAGAAATTTATTAATATTCAAAAACTAGGGAAAACAGTTAAAATGTAGTAGTTGTCATTGAACTTTAAAAGTTTTTTGAATTGTCGTTGAACATACCAAAATGTTATCACATCCGTCACTCTGTCACTCGCGATTTTGGTGACATGGCTAATGTCAAAAGCATGCTACGTGTGAAAATTCCGTTTGCTGTCTCATCAAGTCCGTTAAGTCTTAAAATGGCACTCGGTGAACTTTTAAAGTTCAATGGCAACTCAGAAAAATAAGTTCAGTAGCAACTCCAAAAACTTTGAAGTCCAATGGCAATTGGAAAACATTTGGGAAAGTTTGAGTGACAATTGGAATATTTTACCCGGAAAACAAATGTCGAAGACACTGACAGATTTCTTTTGGTTTTGTTTTTCCTTTTTTCTTTTTGTTTGAGGTTTTGAACATTCTCGTGTCTAGAGCATATCGTAGTTGAACTTATTCTATACTTCTTTAATTTTCTATTTTATTTCTCTTTGATTTGGATATTACATCAGAGCAGGAAGTGTGCAGTATTTAGGTGATTGAACAAAGTTATCTATTAAGGATTATAGTCTCTATGAGAGCACAAATATCCACCAATATGCTCCAGAAAATTTCCTATGAATATGAAAGGTTAATTGAAAGTGGAATATAGGGTCGGTGAGCGATCAGTTATCTCGGGGAATTAACTTGGTGAAAACGATTTTGGATATTGATGTGTAATAAGAGGACATCTCTTAGGTATTCTAGTGTATGGCCCAACGGTTGTACCTTCTTTTTTATTTTCTCCGTGGGTGATAGAAGATAGGTGGGGGTGGGAGGTGGAGTGACATGTAGCCCGGGATTCAGAACAAGAACACCTAGGTGACTTGGTTATACATTCTCTTGAAGAGATATTTGCTATGTAGTGAAACGCAAAATGAGGTATTTGAATATTCCGGACTCTAGAATTTCTATTCTCAAGTAGATGAAGTATCTTGTGTGTTTCCGCTTTCCCTTCTGTAAGAAACATAGTTTCAACGCTATTTTGGCTGTTGTCAATATAGGAATTTTTGACATGCTTTTAGCCAGTTATTTATGATTTCCAGATTAAGGCATTGGGTTTCACTAAAAAGAAACTGAATTGCAAAGCCATTCTAGAATGGTGTTCCCAATGTTCAGAAGTAGATTATAATCATTTCATATTTGAATTTAAGTAGTTAATTTGACATTAAGATAGCTGAGTTATTCTGATTTGTGCTGTTTTTGGACTTGGATAGGGATAGCAATGAGAATGAAGTAACTAGAGAAAGGGAAAAATGTAAGAGAAAAATGGGTGGGGAAAGGAGGATGAATGTTGTAAATTTCCTCCTGTTTGTCCTTTTTACCTGTTTTATGGGATAATTGAGAAGGAAGTTGGAAAATCCGAAAACAAAAACAACAAATTAAGTCTTGTCTCTATTGAATTTGGGATTCGCTACATGAATCCTTTTTCGTCACTTAGTTCAGTCTAATACAATCAGATCTTTCACAACTGATGATGCCACGTCTTCTCCTTCAACCCATTCTATTGACTGTACATCACTCTTGTGAACGAAAGCTTCTTTAATAATCACTTTTGAGATAGAATTCCTTTTAAATCTGCGCAAGACATGTCCCACCACTTTGTCTTTGTTTCTTTATCATGTTTGATGGAGAGCAACACTTTCTTGTTTTTCTCATTTTCTACTCTTACTATTATTATTTCAAACCAAGCGCACAAGAAGAAGAATCAGCAGGAGGTGGAGGAAGGAGAGGGATCGAGATAATTGTGAGTAGTTAGGAACAGATTAAGATGAAAAACAAGTATAATTAAGCCCCCCCCAAAAAAAAAATGTTCTAGTAAAATCATTTGTATTCTTAAGCATGTTAAGCATATAGTTGATTAGTCATGTTGCCTTTCTGTCCTTGCAATTCTATGCCATATTGTAATTAGTGGTTCCTGGGTCATTTGTTTACTATGAGTCAGAAAAAGGCTTGGTTATTGTGCCCTGATGGTGTTGTCTGCAACTTTTTCTTATAAGTTGTCTTATAAAATGTGCTGGTCTCTTATTGGTACTTGACGTGTCATCTTTTTTTAGCTAATTAACATTTTTAGCATGTCTGAGTATGACAATTCTAGTATTTAATACGTTGATTTGCAGTTAGTAGAGATAATACCTTCTTCGCTCGTCCTCTTCATACTGAGGAAGCTGCCTCCAAAACGCGGAATCACACAATATCAGCCCTTCCATTGATGGCAGATAGATGTTAAATGATGGAAACAAATATGGAGTTGCACAATGGATGAGTTGGCTTCAAAGTTGACTTCATGATATGTTGGCATTTAAGACAAACTTCTGCCTGAAACGGAATCCAGAAACTTGAAAGTCACCAGTGTGTTTGTATGTCAAGTAATGGCTCATGAATTATAAGTTTGTTCTCACTTCACAAAATTGTAGATCTTCAGTGAATTGTGAACTAATAGAGACTGGTGAAATTTGTTTTCTTTTTTCTTAGTGAAAGTTGTCTAATTGGTCAGTCATATTGATGCCTTTCATTCTTTCCTGTGTTTTTGTGTTTATTATTTCTAATCTTTTTTTCCCTTGGGTGCATGATAAGCGAAGTAAAGAAATGAACAATGATTTGATGTAGTAATTGAAAAGTTGCCTTTTGACAATATTTTCTTAGATGTTTGGGGTGACAATTTAGAACTCTACTAATTTGGTGCATATGAATATGAAGATGTGTACATGATGTATCTGATGCTCACAAAATTCAGAAGGAATGATAGTGTAGTGATACCTGCTTCAAGAATTGAGAGAATTGCTGCTTAATATGATTTTGTTGGCTGAAGGCAGTTGAGAACAGAATGAGTTGTTCATTAATACCAGTATTGGACTCTGCTAAAATCTCTTACCTTCCCGATGTTGACTGGTTGGTGAATTGTTTTGTTGTTACATGTTCGTCTGCTGGCCTATTGCTACTCGTTCAGAATGTTAGGTTTTAGACTCTCGATTCGACTATTTTCATGGGGCGTAGGGAAACGTATGTTAAAGCAGTTTTTGTAAGTTTATTTGTGACGACTTTACTAACGATAGATAGCATTATTCTTATATTACTTACCTATCGCAAATTGAAGCTACTCAAGAATCAAGAAGGCTATTGGCTTGGGATAGTTTTATGATTTTTTTCCCTTTAATTGTGTTATTTTATTTAATTAGGGAACACGTTATGTTGGTGTTTTAGTTTGGTTTTTGTTTTATTGGATATAATAACCTTGAGAATTTTCTCTCAACTTTGTGTCAATTTTGTATTATTTGCAATCATTGAATCTATTGATCAAAATCAATTTTTGATATTTTTTTGTGAATCAACAATTCTTTAATATGTCAATTTCTGACAATTTTAAGAACTAAGGACTTTTGATCGTAATTATAAGGAGTTTTATAATACCTGGATAAATTTAAGAAAAAAAATGTCATAATTAACACCTTGAAGAAGATGAAACGAAAAACAATCTTCTTTTTTCTTTAAATTTCTATATTTTTATATTTGTTTTGTTTATTTAAATTAGAGATCAAATAAGTCTTTTTCCATCAACTTAAAGAAATTTTTGAAGGTTGATTAGATTGGTACTACACTTGTTGAACTACGTTTAATTTTATTTAAGGTCCTTAACCTTTGTTCATTGTAGCAGATAAATCTACGACTTTTTTCTTTGATTCTTATCTTTAATCTTTCAATAATTAGTACACATCTCATTTTTAATGATTATTTTTGTCAAAATATTATATTTGCGTGTTTTGAAATGAGAAAAAAATATTTTGACGCATTTTTATATATATTTTTAAAAAATATGATGGGTAAATAAGTTATTTTTTGCTTTTCAAACAGACTTTTTGAACGAAAACCGTTATGAGAGACAGGGTTTGCAAATTAATGAAAATATGATGATTAAAATGCAACAAAAAAAGTTGAAGAGATAAGTATTATAATAAGTAAAGATTAAAGACCTTAAAGAAGTAGGGATGATTGACACCAAAACATAGAAAATGGGAAACAATGGCCGCCCAGAAATGAAAATTGAGAATAAAAATACTTACTACATATAAAATTTATATGTTTTACGATACAACTCAAAATTCATTACAATGTACGCAAATCTATCAGCCATTATCCATAGAAGCTAGCTTACTAGATTAACTAATCAATTTATTAAGAACAAAGCAAGCAAGGATCTTAATTTATTTGTGGTCATCATCAACCTTAGCCTCCATAGTAATTATTTCATCTGTACAAACATCCTCTAAATGGTGGAGTAAAGTAGTCAGATCCATTGTTGTCTCCATAGATTTGAGGAGTACATGAAATAGGAACTAAACAAAGACCTCGACTCCTCAGATCGGCCACCATATCCCCCCTATCCACTCCTCCCCATGGATCCTGCATGCCACAAATTTTATTGGAGTTAAAGATAATCGAACACTATTTAGAGTTCCCGTTCGGGTTTTTAAGAATCAGAGTCTTTTTCTCGTCTCAAAAATTAACTTTTTCTTTTTGTGTGTGTTTCTTTTAATAAATGATCACCTTGCATGAGTTGCTCTTCATGTAGGGGTTGCTCAATAACTGCACACAGACATGAAAATATTCCAGGTTACAATAAATCATCAAGTATGAACATAGGAAGAGCTGCATTAATGCTATGAATTATGATCACCTGTATTTGTCCTTGTAGAAACTTTACACAGCAAATTGCCTCCCATAACACAGATGCTGTGTCAGTCTATAACATTAAACCAACAAATTATAAATCCACAAATTCAAGATTTTTAATTAAAACAGCTAGTGATATATAATCTCTCTATTAATGCTAATATCTGACCTTTCCGAACGGCGATACTATTTGCTGAAGAGTTGTAATTTTTTCTGTAAGCTTTACTTTTGGAACCTGTGTTTAAAGATCAACAAAATAAATTCATAACATGCTCATGCATGCACTACAAGAAATTTCACTTTTATCGTAAAAAAGTCAATTTTGGGATGTTAAGTAAAAAGAAGGCATCGTCCAGAGACTTTTCAAGACAAATGATTTGGTTGTTAAAACTTTTCGGTCGACAAGTTCATAGGTGAAAGAGTCATCAGTAACTGTTATCGACCGAAAAAAATCCATACGAACGGATTCACCGACAGGTATACTATTGTTAATTGGTTCAATTTCAGTTACCTTTGTAGATGAGACTGTTGGATGTTGAAGCATTGGCTTCTTCACAACTGTGCCTGAACTCTCTTCACTTCTTTTCTTCTTTCCTTCACTTCTAATTCTTTGTGCCCTCCCATTGCTTCTTGTTACTGTAGAGCTTGTTGCTATTGTAGACTGAAACTTTATTCAGGAAGACCAGATTAAAAAAAATTTAAAAATTAGGTAAATTATATGACAAGAGAGCATAATGGATAAGAAGTTTGTACCTCCCTCTTCTTAGAATCTGATAAATTCAAAGTTTCCAGGTGGGATTTAGATGAATTGACATCCATTAATGGCTTGTTTGAATAGCTGCTAAAAGTTATAAGATCAGCCAAAGTTTTCGAATCATTCCATTGTGTATCTGGCAACATTAATCCACTGTGATATCTGCCACGATCACCACCTACGGCTGTGTTCTTGATATTAGAGCTCATTTGAAAGTCAGTCCCTCCATTAGTACTGCTGAACAACCTAGGAAATGCAGTCCCTCTTGCCTCACTGCCTCCTTGTATATTTTCTACTTTCATTTCATGACCATTTCGACATGACATTGAGCTGAAATTCCTGTCCATGTTTCCTCCAGACGATGTCAAATTGTTGACACTATGCTTTAATATAGAACTTAATGATGTATTGCATGAGCATGAACCAAACTGGTGATTGCAGACTGAATTTGATAGCTTGCTTAGCCTTTCAGTCTCAACTGAGCTCTCGTTTAACTGTTTGTTGGTACAGTTCAAATATAGGGAACTTGTGAAATCCCATCCATTGTCCATTTTCTTCAAGTAGTCATATGGGGGATCAAACATTCTAATAGGAAAATTTTTGGAAGAAAATTCATCAACTAGATTCTCTCCAACATCTTGACTATTCTGCAATTCTCCACTGCTTCCACCAGTTCTGCATATGATACAAATTGCCCAAGACTTTATTTAAACACGTCGATTCTCTAATAGCTTAACGGAAAGCATACGTAGACCAGTAACTATGCAAAATCTAATAAGAACACTGATTTGAGACAAGCGTACGAGGCTCAAGAAAATTTATTCAAATTATATTTTTTATATTTAATTAG
The DNA here is from genome assembly GCA_023638005.1 of Forsythia suspensa. Classification (NCBI taxonomy): domain Eukaryota; kingdom Viridiplantae; phylum Streptophyta; class Magnoliopsida; order Lamiales; family Oleaceae; genus Forsythia; species Forsythia suspensa. The sequence continues at coordinate 38,255,584 of CM042666.1, forward strand.
TTCTTGTATTCTCTGATGCTCATAAAATCTAGTTTAACACAAGTTATTAAATGAATAGAACAATGATTTGAATTCCTTCTTAGAATGAGATATATAAATAAAGAACAGAACAGAAAACTTGAAATAAGCTATCTTCACCAACCCTATAAAGTAAACATTTCTCCTTTTCTTGGGAACAAAACTTTCTCCTCTCACCTACCAAAATGAAAAAAAAAAAAAAAAAATAGCGATAGGGATGCCACTACTAAACAAGAAATTAAAGATAAGACAAATTAATGGCAACACAAGGATACATCCAAAATTTTAGAATGAATCCAATAATAATCATATATACTTACAAAACAACATGGCTCCAGTGCTGATTATCAGAACCCGTTTCGCCAACCAGTTCATTAGTAGAAACACTTTCCACGAGTCTGCGCGACGACTCAACACTGATACCAGACTGATTAGAAACATTTGTGTAGGTTGTAAACATGGAAACATCCTCTTCACAAGAAGAGTTGGAGCTGTTATTTTGTTGGCTCCATGGATTGTTTGTACTCCAAGAAGATATAGAATTTGCATGAAGATCTGGCCACCAATTATACAAGGAGGAAGAGGTGGCAGCACTTTCATTAATGCATTCTTCAGCCATATCTATATGGGTACTGAAATGGAATATGGGTTTCTCTTTCTGTGTTTGCATTTGGTGGATGCTTAGAATATAAGGATGCATTGATCGTTAGGTTGAAATTAAAAAAAATTTGAAGACAAAAAATAAAATACGCAATCTTAGCTCTCCACAAATTGTTTCTTTTTTCTGGCAAAATTTCCACTCAAGTTTGTGCGCTAATATTATAATTAGGGTTGGGCCACCTGAGTTTCGTTATGTGTTTTCTGTGTTCTCGTTGGTCTGTCTTTTTATCCACTTCTACATGTTTAAATTTATGAATTAAAATGGATAAATTTTATTTTTCTTGAACCAATTTTATCTTATAACTTTAGCAAACGAGGCATGGGATTTAAACCATGATTCATTTTCTCCAAAGATTGTGCATTATCTTGTTCCCTGCAGCCTGACAATAATATAAACTCTTCTGCCAAACATAAACCAATAATAGATGACATATATCCATGAATATTATAGGTTGCACATCACATTATCCCCGATATGTTGAACCAATAGATGAACACGTCGAACGATATTTAACTCGTACTTTCTTCCAAACGCGTAAGCTTTCTTAGTGTTTAACCCTAACTTTTGTAATGCCTCCATGGATACCAATTTTTCCCAATTTGTTGTCTCTTTCGACCTCTATGTCCTTCCGCTAACTAACCTACCATAGTTCAAGGCTACCAAAATGTCCATTCGAAACATCATCAAAATAATTTGTTGTCACAGTTGTGCTATTTTTATCTTTCTGTATCATGTCGTCCACAAAGGTGTCACGAGCATTAAGTCTTTTCTAGCGACCCTTTAACAAATATCGAAAACTATGCTCTGATCGATACCAAATTGATACAGTGAAAATAAATAAATAATAAACTTAAATATTTGTTAATTTTGTGAATACCCCAAAATGCAAAAAATTAAGGCATGTTGTCTTTGTTGTCTTTGTGTTTGAGTTTTCAGTTTTAATTCATTCATTTTCATTTTTTCCATTTGAGATTCTTTTTTTAAGATTGTTGAAAACGTATTTGGATTGTTATTCTAAAAAATTATTTTTGAAAATAGAAAATTGAAAAATACATTTTGTTTGAAATTTTAAGAAATTATATATATTTTAATCAATAAATTTAATTATTTAGTAAAATCAAACAATTTTATATTAATATATTAGCAAGTAATATATACATTTTGAAGTTGGTGGACCTTACAATTTTTTTTTTTTACAAAAGTAAAATGCAAACAAATAATAAAATTGGCAAAATAGGAAATAAAAAAAATAAAAATTAATGACGTGGATTGAGAATTTTAATCTATTTTCATCTAAATAAAATTTTTACATTTTTATTTAAATAACCAATAAAGGCTTGAATTTTTTTTTTAGTATTTTAGAATTTAAATTTTTTAGAATTTTTTTTATATTTTGGTTTTTAAAGAATTTAGAATTTTATTTGAATAAATTTGTTTTCCATATTTTGAGTGTTTTGAGTATTTTCACTGAAAACACTCAAAATGTCAAAAATGTGTTTTGAGTTTTGTATTATAAATTTAACTTTGTTTTCGAAAATATATTTTCAAAAATTTGAACACTGAAAGTTTCATTGATTTTGAAAAATACCAAAAGTTTGACAAGAGTTATCGAGAAATCATATAAAGGACAAAGCTATAATGTAAGTTTAAATAATAAATCTAGCTAGGAAGAAAAAACCTAATCTAGGAAAGATGTAATTTTCCGTAGATAATTAAAGTGCAAGTAAATAAAAATCGCCCGCTAGCTAGTATAGTGATGTAGGCTAGTGTGTAGCAAAGTGTGAAAATATGAAATTTACGAATAAACTTCTAGTTCATGTCCGTTCTTTCATGAATACCAGAAAAATATGCATTAAAGACTTGTTAACTCACGCATGATACCGACAATTTAGACTCGTTGATTTACGTAGAATGCCAGAAATATGGACAAAAAAAGTTCCTCCTTTAAGAACCTAAGTATTCTTATTTATACAATTTAGGGTACGTTTGAGATTGATTTTAGAGCCCAATTTTTTATTATCAAATAATCAAAAGTTGTTTTAGGTGTTTGGTAAATTTTAAAATAAAAATAATTATAAAAGAATCTGTAACATTTGACAGCAGATTTTGAGGAGCAGCAAAATGGTAACTTCTAAAATTCTGTTTTTAGTTTCTCTAATTATATATGGGTAATTATATTCACACAACACTTTCTATTATTCACACCATGTTTTAATTGCAATAAATGTCCCCCAACATTTGATATTTAACCACTTGTATCTCTAATTTTTTTCATCCTATTTTTTTCATTAACTTTCAGTTAGTTTTTAGATCTTGTCTCCAATGAAGATTTTTATCTAAATATTCTACTAATGTACATTGAAATGAGGGAAAAATATTTTGTCAAACTTACGTATTTGTTATTTATTTTAATTATGTAAAAATATTAGAGGCAAAAAAAAAAAAATTGTAGTGTACTTAAAAAATAATGTTGTGGTAATATAATTACCCATTATATATAGTCCAAATATCAATTTTAACCTTAATTAATTAAATCAATTTCTTTTGTGTCCTAAGTTTATTAGAATTCTAATAATAAAACATCCAAAGATAATTTAAATTTATTTGATTTTTTTCCTATTTTATGAAAATAGAGAAATTTAGAAATTGAATTGATGCAAGTCTGATGTATTAAAAAATATTTGATAATATTATATATTTTTATAAAAGTATAAATGATTTTTACCATACTTACTCATGATAATAAAAATATAAAAGAAATTATTATAATTAATATCCATTTTAGTAATTTTATACAGTCACGACAATAAATCACTTTTGTTTTACTAAACGCTAAATCCTGATTTTGAAACACAAAAAATTTTGAAATAAGAGTTTACCAAACATTCATCTATTCTTTTTGCAGCACAGCTATGGAAAGAATCAGATAATATATAATATTACCAAACGCTCATCTGAGTAATGTAAAATTCATTTTTACTTTTTTAATAAGATATAATATTATCAAATATTTTTTCAAGACAATGCATTTGTTATAATTAGTATAAAATAAAAACAATAAACATAATATTACAAAATAAAAGTATAGCTTTATAGTATAAAAATCAATTAAATTTAAATTTAAATTATTTGTAGAAATACATTATAATTAGAATACTAATAAACATATAGAATATAAAAGCAAATTAATTAATTAAGGTTACAATTGATATTTTAATAATAGATATGTAGAAAAACTAAAAACAAAATCCGACAAAAGTTTGTGGAAGTTAATCAATAGATTATCGCGGAAGAGAAAGTATAACCCCCAAATATACTAATTATATGTTTTTTCTTTTCCTTTTTTCTGCAAAAGAATGAACATTTAGATACACAATTTCAGAGATGCTTAAAGATTATTTATAGGGTATGACTATTGTGACTGGATTTTACATCCAAAGAGAATCCAAAATAGTTCTATCATATTATAGTTTTTGTTTTTTTGTTTTTTGTTTTTTTGCTGTTCAAGGCTCTAAAAATAAATGATAATATTGTGAGACTCAAAATATTATAAAAAATTCATATTCTGAATAATTTTAAGGGTCCATCTAATCGAGATATTTCTTTTAAATCGAAACCACTTAATTTGAAAAAGGGTGAGAGGGGGTTGTTTACGCTATTAGATATAATTTTGAAACAATATATACTCTTATTTATGTCGACAATATCGTTGTTATCGAAAAAACTGGCAAATTGTTGTTGGGAGGAATTGGATTGGTGCCGCCCCGGGGTGTAATGGAAGAATTGGAATTACAAGAGAAGTTGGATGAGGGTGGTTGATAGAAACCAAATTGTTGAATATAGGCTTTGAAATTAATAAATTTTTTATGTAGTTCATCAAATGAAATATGAGTTTTGCGAGCTAAAAAGCAAAAGTAATGTCTTTGTATTCTATAGGTTGGCCATCGAGGATTTTAAGTTTAAGGTCTTCGCATTTTTTTATGTTTTGTAGATAATCAAAAATGGTTTGTGTCCCTTTGCTAAGGCTGGCTAGTTGGCTATTTATGTGCAAGATACGACCACACGAAAGTTTGGGTAAGTTGTTTCGAAAGTTTGCCAGGTAGCATGAAAGGATTTGAAAACAGCTATAAACGAGTTAATGTTAGGTGAGAGGGATCTGGCAAGGTCATTGAGAAGGAGTTGATCTTGATGAACTCAATGGGTAAATACAGGATTAGCTGAGGTGGTATTGTCGATTGTGATTGTGATTGTGATTGTGAATGTGACTGAAGGACAATGAGAGGTTCCATCAACGAAATCCATGAGATTGTAGTAGGTGAGCAGGGTATGAAATTGTATTTTTCATGTGAGATAGTTAGTAGATGTGAGTTTAAGAAGAGCTTGGATAGTTATGATCGAGGAAGGAGTGGATATTGCCATGTTGGTGGGGGTAGGATTCGTCATTGAAGTCTTGTCTGAGAGGTGCTCTGATACTATATAGAAAGTAAAGAACAAGAAGAATTTAATTGAAATGACATCTGATTATTTCTCATTATCAGAAAGCTATATATAAAGATTACAAATGTATAGACCTTAGTTGATATGGATATAACAATAGTGTTTAGATTTTATTACTCTATTATACAATGATAATAATAAATACAAGAGATAATGAAGTAATAAATACAAAAGATAATATTAGGCATTATCTTTGTTATCTATATTGAATTTTAATAAATCAATACTCTTATTTATGTCGACAATATTGACTTCACCGGCAAAACAAGCAAAATCCTTTATATGGTTGTTGTTTGGAGGAATTGGATTGGTGCCGCCCTGGGGTGTAGTCGAAGAATTGGAATTACAAGAAAAGTTGGATGAGGGTGGTTGATAGGAACCAAATTGTTGAATATGGGCTTTTGAAATTAATAAAGTTTTCATGTAGTTCATCAAACGAAATAGGAGTTTTGCAAGCGTGAAAGTAAAACTAATGTCTTTGTATTCTATAGGTAGGCCATCGAGGATTTTAAGTATAAGGTCTTCGCATTTTTTGATGTTTTGTAGATAATCAAAAATAGTTTGTGTCCCTTTGCTAAGGCTGGCTAGTTGGCTCTTTAAGTGCATGATACGACCACGCGAAAGTTTGGGTAAGTCATTTTGAGAGTTTGCCAAGTAGCACGGAAGGATTTGGAAGCAGCTACAAACTAGATAATGTTAGATGAGATGGATCGACAATGCCATTGAGAAGGAGTTGATCTTGATGAACTCAATGGGTAAAGGCATGATTAGTTGAGGTGGTATTGTCGATTGTGATTATGATTGTGACTAGAGGACAATGAGAGGTTCCATCAACGAAATCCATGAGATTGTAGCCGATGAGCAAGGTATAAAATTGTATTTTTCATGAGAAATAGTTAGTAGAAGTGAATTTAAGAATAGCTTGGGCAGTTACATTAATGGAGATAGAGCAAGGAGTAGAGTTTTCCATGTTGGTGGGGGTAGGATTAGCCATTGAGGTCTCGTCTTAGAGGTACATTGGTACCATGCGTAGAAAGTAAAGAACAAAAAGAATTTAATAGAAATGATTGTACAACGAATTTCGTGTATTAAAATACAGAAATTGTTATAAATTTAAATATTGATAAATTACAAAGTGGATGATCTTCTTGTGGCTGCGTAGCTGTAGAATCCTCTGATAGATCCGAGTGTTGAAGACGAGGTACCACGTGGCTTGAATCATAGACTTCGAGACTTGTTGGAAATTTGATTTGCTTGAACCTTCAATGCTTGGACTTGGCTTGAATTTGATTTGTGCATAAGATTTTGATCTTCTTGAGATTTCCCGAAATTTGAATTTTCTTTCGAGTTGTGGATTTTCTACTAGACTTGTGAATTTTCTTCTCCCGAAATTTTTTTAACTTGTGATTTCTCTTGGACTTAATTTCTTATTTATAGAGAAATCTCAAACCACCAACTTTCCATTTATAACCATCCACTTATTATATTTAAAATAAATATTAAACATAAAAGTGGGACGAACTTTCTACGTGGGCTTGTTTTAACACGAACGGGTCATAATAGATTTGAACTTTAATAAATTTAAATAGACTATTTGTTTTTAATAGTTCAAGCTCGTTTATTTATTTAATTTAATTTTTAATGTCTACAAATGTCCCCTCAAGATTTATTCATTTATTATGAAAATAAATAAATAGATAAATCTTGACAATTTGAAGTTTTGTTTGAAGTTTGATTTGCACTTGAACTTTTTTTAATATTTATCTCTTAGTTTGAATATAATTTGAATTCTAAACACAAGAGGAATTTGGATGAAGTTGTATAAGTTGAGTTACAATAAAATTGTAAAACTTGAATCCTATTTGACTTTGATAAAAATAATTTCAATTATATATCACACATCACACGCACAAAGATCCAACATTGCAAGTAAAAGTATATTCGCTCAATACTACAAATTTATATTCTTGTGAAATAAATTCAGTCAACTATAAGAAAAGAAAATCCAACATTGTTGATGTAGAAGTAACTCAAAATTTAAGAAGGTCAGAAAAGAGCTTTTATTTCGGCCTTGGGTTTCGTCAATTTCAACAGTGATTTGACTTTTCGTTCAATGTTTGCAGGTATGATAATGTATGACCGCATGTGTGTGTGTATGTGTGTATTATTTTATTTATTGTACTGTTTTTCTTTGTATCTATATATATACACACACATGCATACAAACATTCAATATGTATAATTACGTGTCTGGCAATGTGTGTGAGCGGATATATGTGTTTTAGTGTGTATGCAATTGTGTTTTGTGCGTGTGCATGTAATGTGTTTTGTCTTTTGTGTAATCATTAGGTGTGTTGTGCGTGTGTTATGGTGATTTATATATATATATATATTCACTTTTTTTTTATTTATAATTCACTTTTTTTTTGTTTGACAAAACAAACTAGAAATTTTGAGGTTTGGATGAATTTAGTTGTGAGAAATAAATATTTCCATAATATAGGTGTTTTAGAAGTCCAGAAGATTTTGTGTTAAAGACTAAGAACCGAAACTTTTATAATCCAAGGTATTTCATGTTGAGGACCAAGGACCGAAATTTTCATAGTCCAAGGCATCTTATGTATTTGAAAGACTTGTTGTTCACAGACAATAAATCTTTAAAAGACTAGAAAATTTTAGCACAAATAACTATTTTAATTATTATTATTTTTAAAAAAAAAATTCACTTTTAAGAAAATTTATAATCTTAAAAAAATTTGAGAAAGTCTAAAATTAGTTAGATACATGTATTTTTGAAAAAATTACTTTATTTACACGATTTTTTGTTTTGTTTGGAAGACCTAAAAATTAAAATCCGGAACGTATCTTTTTAGATATTCCCGGAATACTCATCCTTCCAATATGGAGGTTTAGAAGACCTGGAAATCGAGATCTAGAATGTATCTTTTTAGATATTTCTCAGAACACTCACCCTTCCAATATGGAGGTTTAGAAGACTTAGAAATTGATGTCCGAAACATATCGTTTTAAATATTCTTTGGAGATTCACCATTCCAAGATGAAGCTAAGAAGACCTAGAAATAGATGTGAGAAACGTATCTTTTTAGATATTTTTCGAACACTCACCATTCTAGGATGAAGGATTAGAAGACCTGAAAATCGAGGTCCGGAACGTGTCTTTTTAAATGTTCCTCGAAGACTCACCCTTCCATGATGGAGGATTAGAAGACTTGGAAATCAAGGTCCGAAACGTGTCTTTTTAGATATTTCCAAAAATACTTACCCTTCCATGATAGAGATTTAGAAAACCTAGAAATCGAGATCCTAATATATCTTATTAGATATTCTCCGAAAACTCACACTTCTAGGATGAAAGCTTGGAAGACCATGGAATTTAGAAGTCCATAAGATTTATGTTCAAACTAGAAGATCTGTCCAGGATGTTTGTGTACATGAAGACATGTGTTCTCGACAAGATATTTTATTTTATATTTCCTGGAGACTTTGGTGTTGGACATGATATTAAAAAGACCCAGAATTTATTTTTATTTTTATTTTTGAAGTCTGGAATATAATTTTTGTACTCCCTAAATACTTTAGTCACGAACATGAAATTTAAGAAGACTTGAAAGTTTTGAAGTCCACAAGATTCATGTCTAGACAAGTGATTTAAAAGGTCCATGAAAGATTTGGTTCTTGATTTTTTATTATTATTATGATTTGCAAGATTAATCATTATGACCACGATCAAATGATAATGAGAATTTAAACTTACGTGGAATTATTGCATCTAACAATTCAGATTGGAAAGGCAAATATCTTTATTTTTAGATGATGGCTTGGAATTGAATTACTGAATTTGACTATCCAGCACTCGAAGTCAAATTTCTTCCTTCCCAAAAACTTCATTTTCTTTCAATTCTAGCACATTTGACTAAAAGTGAAAGTCGAAAATCAGTGAACTTCAACTTCAGACAAATTTTGATGCTTCAAACGGTCCATCTTCGTATCAATCATTATCCAACAGATTTGAGATCTTTCGATTCATCACAAAATATTTGTCCATGTTCTTCATGTTTCTGCCTCATCAGTCTACGACATGTGATTTAGTGCAAATACCACAATTGTTGGAATATGTGATTACTTTCGCGTTCAACGCAGCCCCTTTTCTGAATCAATTAAAGATTTTTCTTGAAAAAGACGATGATCATCTTCATCTACCAGACAAATTTAACATCTTCATTTTGTTGAGAAGAAGTTGTCGCCAGATCTAATATGAGTCGATCAAACTTGATGTTGTCTGTGATGAACTTCAAGAATTTATGGAAGAACATAATAAGAACTGTTCAATAATAATTTTACTTGATAGAGATCGTTCCACTTGAAGTTTCATTGGCTAGAAAGCTGTATGAACTTTCGTCATCTTTCTCTCCCATCAAGTGTATATTATTCTTTGCATAAAACTTGAAAGAGAAATAAAATTATTTTATTGATTTTGACTGAACTTGAATTTTTTTATCCAAGCTACCTACGTACCAGAAATGAATCAAGTCGAACGTAGTTTAGTACTAGATTTTTTTTTGTAGGGTCGTTCACAGTTTATCCTCTTGCAGGCCACGAACATTACATTTTTTTACATAGGAAAATAAAACAAACTTTAAGCGTAAAAACGCTTCAAAATATTTCTATTAATGGTCCAATCCGTAGTCTATCTTTGTTCACGATCTTGTATGTCCCATTGGTGAACACATGAGTAACGACAAATGGGCCATCCCATTTAAGCTAGAACATGCCCCATGCCTTTTTTGTAATTATGATAGGCTTGCTTACTAAAAAATACTAAATCTCCAACTTGAAATGACCTCGACACCGTACCTTTTTATTGAAAGACTTTGCCATCCAGGCTTCATAACATTATAGGTGCAATTGGGCCTCTAATCTTTTCTAATCCAAAGCTTCCAGCTTCTCAAGTCGAAGACAGGCATTTTTCTCCGTCGTCAAACCTTCTTGGATGACAATTCGCAATGATGGAATCTGACACTCTAAGGAAAGTACAACTTCCACACCATATACTAATGCATGTGGAATAGCTTGTGATGGAGTCCAGCAAGTAGTGCGATAAGCCCACAAAGCTTTTCCAATTTTTTCATGCTAGAATCTTTTAGATTTGGATACAACCTTCTTCAACAAATTGTATAGATCTTGTTGAATGCCTCTGCTAATCTGTTAGCTGATGCATTATACATGGAAGAGTTGTATTGTGTAAATCCAAACTTGGTGCAGAGATTATTGATGTGGCTATTGCAAAAAGGTTTTTCGTTATCAGGGATGATGTATCGAAAAATTCCACACCAATAAATTATTTAAACGCAAATGAAATCTACAACATTTTTTTTACTTCCCTCATTAGTATAGCTTTGGCCCACTTAGAGAAGTAGTCAATCCCAGCAAGGATGTAGGAATGCCCAGCTGAAGACTTCGGTATTATGGGTCCAATCACATCAAGACCCCATGCATCAAATGGCCAGAAAGCTATTATCAGATGTAATGGTTCTGGAGGTTGATGAATGAAATTTGCATGTACTTTGCAAGCTTCACATCTTTTTGCAAAATCCATGGAATCTTGAACTATAGTCAACAATTAGTATCCCATTATTTTTATCCAAAAATGGAGCTTAAGTCCATTCTGATGAGCACCATATACTCTAGAATGAGCTTCCTCCAGGGCATGTGTCGCTTCCTCACTACTTAAGCATCGAATGAATACTCCATCAAACGAGCATCGGTAGAGTGTGTTCTTATAGAAGATAAAGCGAGAAGCATGTCTCTGAACTCCTGTCTTACAACGAGGGTTATCCGGTAACTTATGATGTTGAAGATAATCAATTAACGGTTGCCTCCAATCATCTACTTCATTGTCAATAATTTCAACATTATTATTCTCCTCAAGATTTTCAGGCAACAGTGGTGTAATTACCCGTCTTTAAACAATTGATACTAGGTGGGAAAAGTCATCATCTGACCTGGCTAGAGCAGCAGCCAAATTAGCAAGGGCATCTGCTTCTCTGTTTTTATTCCTAAGAACAAATTTGATTTTTACTGATTCAAATTGTTTTAAGAGTGTTGATGCATATAAATGATATGGCTTCAGGTCTAAATTTTGGACTTCATACACGAAAAAAAGTTGGTTGATTATCAACAAAGAATCTCCAAAGACTTTTAGTTGATTGACTTCCATATCCAATGTTGTTTCCAAACTAATAATAAGAGCTTGATACTCTACCATATTGTTGGAACGCTTTTCTGTTAAGGTAAATGAGTAGGACATGACTTGATCATGGGGAGTAACAAATACAATTTTTGCTCCAACACCATATCTTCGAGCTGTACCATCAAAGAATAACCTCCATGAATGTATGACTTCAGTGTAAAAGACTTCTTTATCCAAAAGTCTTAAGAAAGTTCTCATTCTGCTAGAATATGATGATCAGGGAGGAAATCTACCAATACTTTGTCCCTTAACAACCTTTTGTGGAATGAATTTGATGTCGAACTTAGACAATAGAAGTGCCCATTTTCATATCCTCTTGGAATGAACCGGTCTGGACATTATGTATTTTAATGGATCAATCTTTGAGACAATACTGATTGTGTGTGCTAACATGTAATGCCTCAACTTTTTAGCTGCAAAAATCAATGCAAGCAGATTTTCTCAATAGGTGAATACTTCATTTCAGCACCTATCAATGTTCGGTTTAAGTAATATAGTGCATTTTCCTTTTTTTCATCATTGATTTGGACAAGGAGCGCACCTAAAGAATATTATTGTGCTATGCGCGACATAGAGAGTCAATAGCTTTCTTGGGATTGAAGCTATGAATAGTAGTGGATGAGATAAATATTGTTTAATGCTTTGGAAAGCATTTCGAAAAGTATCATCCCATTCAAATAGCACATCTTTTTTTACTAGCCTGTTGAATGGATGACAACGTCCAGCAAGATTGGAGATGAATATTCGAATGTATGCCAACCTTCTTTGAAGACTTTTCAATTCATGCAAATTACTTGATTTGCATGTTGATTATAACCTCAATTTTTTATTGATCTATTTCAATACCTTGATGTCAAACAATGAAGCCAAGAAATTTTTCAGAAGTGACACCAAATGCACACTTTAGTGGATTCATTTTCAACTGGTAACGCCTGAGTCTTTTGAAAACATCCCGCAAGTCTTGTAGATAATCATCTCATTTTTTTTTTGACAACAAAGTCATCCACATAGCATTCCACTTGCTTATGCATCATATCATCGAAGATCTTTTGCATTACCCGTTGATAAGTTGCTCTAGTATTTTTTTAATCCAAACGGCATGACCTTGTAACAATATATGCCCTTAGGAGTACGGAATGTCATGAGCTTTTCATCTTTTAGATTTATTCGGTTTGATTGTACCCGAAAGACCCATCCATAAAAGATATAACTCATATCCAGTAGTTGCGTCCACCATCAACTCTATTATCAGAAGCGAATATTATCTCTTGGAAAAGCTTGATTCAGATCTCGAAAGTCAACACAGACTCTTAACTATCCATTCTTTTTCCTGATTGGAAAGGTATTAGCAATCCAAGTTGGGTATTTAACTCTATGTATGAACCCTACTTCAATAAGTTTGTTGACCTCTACTTCAATTTGAGAAATCAATTCTAGTCAAAATCTTCTTTGGGGTTGTTTGATCGGGCGAACTCCATGCTTTACCACAAGATGATGCACTGCAACCTTATGATCCAACCCTAGCATTTCTTTGTAGGACCATGCAAATACGTCTTTGTATTCCTAGAGCATGTTGAAGTACTCGAATTCTTCCTTTTGACTGAGAAGATCACTCACAAACACCGCCTCAGATCTTATTCTGTTCCTAAGTTTAATTACTTTAAATCAACCACGATAGCTTGTCTCTCTTCTTTGAATGTTGGCAGAGTTGGTCTAGGTTTATTTGTTGTGGTTGAATTTTCAAATTCAGACTCTAAGTCGTTTCTTCGAAAGCAATGTGATTGATTGATACATCTTCTTTATCTTCGCCATTTTTTGAGATGAGACAATTCTCTTATTTCTATACCTTCTTCTTAACTACTGAGGCTTCAAACTTGAATTAGAAGCTTTAACTTCAAGTCGAGAAAATGTAGATTATCTTTGAGAAGATTCTGGAGAAGCCCGCACATTTTCATCAACTTGAACATAAGTAGAAGAATCACCACTCAACCTTTGAAAGATGGACGTTCTATCTTTTGGATCAACTACTATAGAAGTCTCTCTCTTTAGCCTTTCGAATACTGAAACTCTGATATTCTCATTTTGAATTCGATCAAATACTGAAGGTCTTGACTCTTCTAGCTTTTTCTCAGCAGTCTCATAGATTTGAATCATGATTGGATTTGAGGACACATTCTTGACTTTAATCTTTCTTGGTGGACTTGGATTATATCCCAATCTATACTTTGGTTGTACAATAAATGATCTATCACAATCTGAAGGAACACGCCCACCTAAAAGAACATCATCAAGATCACCTGGTATACGAGGTTCTCCTTTTCCAAATCTGACACTCTCGAATAACTTCTTGACTTGCGAATTGTAATATCTCTTAAACTTTTATTTTGGATCTTCAATTCTTTTGGCATGTGGCATATTTTGTTTGGATGAGTTAGAGATACATATCTTTTCTATACTCGGAACATATGTCAAAACTTTGCTGGCCTCTGGAACTCTAACAAGTTGATAGGGCAGAGCTAATTTAAGAATGTTATGTTTCAAAAAAGTTATTCTTTTATCAATACCTTAACATCTGTTGATATCGTTTAAGGTTGTTTGCCTTTGGAGAACTCTCCACAAGTAAGTTTTGATCTACTTGTCATAAGTTGATGAGGTGGCACTATAATAAGCTTCTCAAATTTCAAATCCAGCTGCAGACAATCCTACTGAATGAAACTCTTTACCTTTCGAGTAGAACTTGGCATCTGAAAAATAAGATTCTTCTTTGAAGAATGGTTTTGTCTCAACTACCACAGATTTGACTTCTCTATCTCAACTATACTTGAAATATTGATTCCAAGTTGAAGGCACCACTCCAGTTTCATGCAACCAAACACATCCAAAGAGTAACTCATATGATGATTTGGCATCAATGACATGAAAGAGAGCTGAGGAAATTAACTATCATGTTTGTAGCTTCAGGCGAATCATGTCAATAGCTCGCTGGCCTTTTTGATTGAATCTTTGAATCTTGATATTGCTCTTCGATAGATCACCAACATTGATTCTAGTCTTCTTCATTATTTTGATTGGCATAATATTTACAGCAGAGCCACAATCAATCATTATTTAATGTATCTTACATTCTCAAATACAATCACTGACGTGTAGTGGTCTATTATGTAAGCGAGATCCAAATTATAAATTATCATCGTTGAACGTGATGGTAATCATACAGTCTTGGTAAGTTGTAGATTTAATTGGTTCTAGTTCTTTTCCTTGGTAAGCTTCTGGATCAATCAATGCAGCGATTAGAGCCATACCATCATCAAAAAGAGATTAATATATGTCAGTCTCATGCCGGAAAGAATGTTTCTTAGTTGTGAAATGACCTTCCTCGTCTTTGAACTCTCTCATGGTACATTTTTGACTCATTTCCTTCATCTACATTGATGACATTGGAGGTGAAATATTGTTCGTCAAAGAAACTCTTAGGAAAATAGTCTCCCAAGTTACTGGTGTAGAAAAAGGTCATGATGTAGCCTCCATTTCTATAGATTTGCTTTAACTTTGATTTTTTCTTTTAAATATTTTTTGCCTTTTTCTCAATCTTGGTTTTTCATCATGGGTGTCACAACTTGGAAGCTGTGGAGTTTTTTGGTGGTGTCTTTCCATGATAGTCCATGCCCCTTTACTTTCTTCTAATGATACTTTCTCAACGGATTGAACTTTTGTACTCCATGCCCAATGTCAGTCCTGCAAGAGGTACAAAAGATGATTTTTATCTGTTTTGTTTGATCTTCGATATTTCTCATTCTTACTTATGAAGGTAGACCATAGATCACCAATTTCATCTTCAGACTCGGAGTCAGAATCCCAAATATCTAGATCATCAGTCATGATTTCATAGAAGGTTAGACGATTACTACTTTATGGTTAGACCATCTACGAATAGACATACATGATGGTGACTTCTTCATCTATTTTGAGTTCTACAAGAATAACTCCTTTCGGAAGATGAGGTCCAAATTCAGTCACCTCGGACAAAGACTTTTGAGCATCATATGGAGTAGGGAATGTCTGCCCTTTATTTGAAATGGAAATTGCGTCAAATGATCCAAACAAAACCATCGAACAACTGGCAGTTGGGTTTTCACCAGTTTCAAGTTTGATTTTATTTTCTTTGTCTAAGCAGACAATAAGATCCTTGAGAACAAAACACACCTCTACTAGGTGACTAATGAATTGATGAAATCTGCAATATTTAGGATGATCAACTTGACCAGCCTCTTCTGACATTTTTAGTACTGGAAGTTCAATTATTTTTTATTCAAGGAATTGATCTAAATTTCTAGAAACCTCCGAGTCTTAGAATGGATACTCCCTTTCTTCAAGTTTCTTTAGAGTCAAAAGACCCTTCTTTTGGACTTGTACTTTGTTAAGCCTAAACTCTGGTTTTGGCTTTGGACTCAAATTTGAACCTAACTTTGAAAAGTGATGTTTGCACGAACAGTAGAAATTGTCATGGCCTCTTTGGGCTTACCTGATTTACCATTTCTCTTGACTTTCCTTATTGAAATCTTTCTTGTCACGTAGATCACTCATTAAGTAACTTTCGTGTCTTGTAATCGGGATTTCTAGATCATGGACACGCATAGCCAACTCTTCAAAAAAGTGAGGTATATTTTCCTAGAGATATAAAGTAGTCCCCAATGCATACCTTGGACACATATGTCAATAGAGGATGCTTAGCTGATGCGTTCTTTGCCGTTAAGAACATGTTTCTCCATTTTTTGATATACTCTATGATCAGTTCATCCTTGCTCTGTTTTGTTCGGAAAGTTTTGGAAGGCTGATTGCCCATCTGGTACTATCGAAGTGTAGTAGGCACTTTCGCTCAAGTTGATCCCAACTATCAATTGATCCAATGGTAAGTCTGCATACCATTCAAATGTTGCGCCTCTGAGGGAGCGTACAAACTGCTTGGCCATGGTATCATTGTAAGTGTCGTTGTTACATATTTCAATGAAATGAGCAACATGTTGCTTTGGGTTTCCTTTTCCATAGAAACATTGGAACTTCGAGGTTGGTAACAAAGCGGCATCCTCATTTCTTCAATTCGACGGCTGTAAAGTTTAGCATAAACCAGTTGTAAAGTTTAGCATAAACTAGTGAAGATTGTGATGAACCACCATACAATGCACGGATTAGGTCAGCATCATATGTTGGAGTTGTTGGACAGACAGAAAACCAACAAAAAGTTGAGTGGTATCACGCAATACATTTTGCACTACCGTCCAATCATGCATATATTACTTATGTTTGTGCTCTTAAATTTCTAGATCCTTAGTTTTGGAAGAACTTACATTTTTTGGACTATCTTCTGTCAATGGAGTTTGCAGTTCGAGTCTATGCATGAGGGTGGTAATCTATGTGTCTTTGTCTTCTAGTGATTTTGTCGACTTTTCAATGGCCAAGGCCAATTGTTGAATTTGATCATCAGAGTCATGTATCATTTCCGTGCCATCACTAGCTTAAGAGATTCTTTAGAGGTGGTATAATCACCCTATTTTCACAAGAAGTGACATGTGTGAATCTAGACACAGATCCGCTGTTGGAACTAGAACCGGAATGAGACCTTTTTGCTAAGTTCTTAGATTTTTCTGTAGAACAGGAACCGTACTTCCTGGGCTTGAAAATTTTGACATTGCCCTTGTTAGAAAACTTCCTCAGTGATAAAACCAACTGAGTTATCCCGGTCTTCGTCTGGGCTCTGTTTGCATGGAAAAGTTCAGCAAGTGTTTCCTCCAACTGAGTCACGATTTCTTTTTTTTTCTCACCTACCATAATTGATGTAGTAGTTGAAACTTGATGAGAGGACAAAAAAGGTCCCAATGGGCCTGCCAAGAAATTTGTACAACTTATTACGTGTATTAAAATACAAAAATTGTTACAATTGAAAATTTGATAAATTACAAAGTGGATGATCTTCTTGTGGCTACATAGCTGCAAAATCTTCTGATTAACGATCCGAGTGTTGAAGACGAGGTGCCACGTGGTTTGAATCTTGGACTTCGAGACGTGTTGAAAATTTGATTTGCTTAAACCTTCAATGCTTGGACTTGGCTTGAATTTGATTTGTGAAGAAGATTTTGATCTTCTTGAAATTTCTCGGAATTTGGATTTTCTTCTGGGTTGTGGATTTTCTCTTGGACTTGCTTCTGGACTTGTGAGTTTTTTTTTAACTTGTGACTTCTCTTGGACTTAATGTCATATTTATAGAGAAATCTCAAACTACTTACTTTTCATTTATAACCACCCACTTATTGTATTTAAAATAAATATTAAATATAAAAATAGGACGAACTTTCTACGTAGATTTGTTTTAATACGAACTTGTCATAATAGACTAGGACTTTAATAAATTTAAATGGACTATTTGTTTTTAATAGGTAAACTCATTTATTTATTTAATTTAATTTTAATGTCTACAATGACATCTGATTATTTCTCATTATCATGGAATACAAAAGATAATATCAGATATTTTATTTGTTATCTACATCGAATTTTAATAAATCAATCTTCTAAAATGTGTGGAAATTTAGACATACAAAAATTAAAAACCTTCTTGGTTAGCCAATCCTTAATGCTCAAGAAAAATGATAAAGTGGAAGAAAATGTCATGGATGGTGTGTTGAAGTGGAATATGTGTTCAAGAATGCAAATGATGATGTTGTTCAAGAATGCAAATGATGATGTTATTTACTTCCAATTATTTCAATTAAAAGTATTTATGGAAGTCATGCCTTTAATTTTTTACTCATTTATGTGTTTACTATTTTTCATCTATCATTAGCAAATTTATTACTCATCTAAGTAAGAGTAAGTACTTTGATTAATTCTTCAATAAAATTATGATGCATTTTAATTCATGAAATATCGGCGCAAATAGTTCCTAATATTTACCATCAGTATGAAAATGGTCTCTAACGTTTATTTTTTGACACGAAAGTTCTTAACTTATGTGTTTTGATGTACGGTCTTAATTTGATGAAAAATACCAATATGCACTTAATTTTAATAAAAGAAAAATTGTAGTTAGCTTGCTAAGAGCCTGTTTGGTAGAGTTTATAAACCAGTTTATTTGACTAAAATAGTTTATTTGACAAAAATATTTGCCTTAGTAGCCATCATTTTTTACCATTCTTAGTCAAATAAACTATTTTTGTCAAATAAATTAGTTTATAATCTCTACCAAATGGGCACTAACATTTGCAAAAAAGTACAAATAGATCCGATACTTTTATTTTTTATAAAAATTTAAAGAAACTAACGAGTTCTTTTTTTTCTGAATTAACACTTTATTGACTAAATTGATACTATTATAAAATAACTAAAATTTAATCTCATAATTATTAACAAACATGTTAAATAATTTTTTTATTATTAAGTAATTACATTATTTAAAATTTAACTTTTAATTTATCATTACAACATAAAAAGAAAAATAATTTTGTCACAAATTTGATGCTTAAACAGAGGCGAAGCCAAGATATGATAAAAGGGTGGGCTGGGGGAGGAGGAACCCTTTTACGTGGGTTCGAGGGCAGAGCCCCCGAAATTTTTTTTTCTCAAACTACAATTTCTTAGTCTATTTTTATGAAAATATAATATTTTTTATAAATCATAATCTTTAAAAGGTTACAAGAAGTCATTACCAATGTTATATACAATTATATTGTAATCCAATATTTAATGAAACGACGTATAAGTAAGTCATATACAACAAAATTATTACAATCAAGTTAGAAAATAAAATAATATTTCAATACCAAATAGTGGAAAGTGGAACAAATTAAAAAATTCTAGCCTATTTTTGAATTTTTAACTTTCTAAAGTTTGAATTTCAATTTGGGCTACTTTATAAATTTTTTTGACTGATTGGTGAAATTTGGGTTTTATATCTTTTTTATATATATATATATATATATATATATATATATATATATAAAATGGGCCAAAAAATTTGGGCAGCCTACGGACTCTAAGCATGTATCGTCCCTTACATCCGCCCTTGTGCTCAAATACTTTTTATTTAATTGAGATATTTGTTTATTAACTACAAATATTAGAACTCCAGCTATTTTTTTCATATTTTAATTTATTGTTCAAAAATAAATAACACATAATGTGTAAATAAATTTTTATTTGTATTTTTATGTTAAAAACATAATAAGATTGTTTCAATATTATAAAATTATATACGTTATTTTGTTATTTATTTAACTTAATTTTTATTCAAAATTTTCACATCACATAGAAATTATATATACTTAAATCACAATAATTTCATATTTTTCTCTTATGAAAAATTTAATTGACACGATTATAGTAAATTTAATTGACACGACTATAGTAATATATTTAATATGTAATTAAATATTATTTAATAAATGTATCAGACATATTTGCACCTTTTGCAAAAGTTAAGAATCTAATTGTAATTTTTTCTAATTAAAACTAACGGCATATTTGTCTTATTCATCAAATAAGGACCAATTCCGCACCAGAATACATAGGTTAGGGGCTTCTTTGCCAAAAATTAAATATTAGGTACTAATTTCATACTAAGGGCAAATGCTATTGACTATTTGTGTCAATTTCTCTTAATTCATTAGATAATAAATCAAAGGTTTCATCGTCACTTAAATTTGTGATAATATCTACTAATAATAGATATCATTATTCATTTTCTCTTGGTACGTCTTCTATTTTTATCGATTTTTCCTTCATTTATTTTATTTTCTTATTTTTTCTTATTTCATTAATAATTTAAATAAAAAAATTATGTTTAGCTTAGAAGTTTATCCTTTCCTTTTTGCATAAATAATTACATTTCAATAATATTTTTCAACAATAAATTTTTAATTTTTTGCATTTTTTTAATCATCTTCATTAAATTATTCTAAAACATTTATTTGTATTAATATGTTAGTTATTTGCAAATGAACAAAATGTTCTCAATTATATTTAAAAAACATATTTTTTTAATAAATAAATTTTATTTCATTTTTTTTTTTAACATTATTACAAAAAACTAAAACAACATTTCTTTTAACTAAATGACAACGTTCACATTGAAATCAAAAGTCTCGAAAAATAATGAAGAAAAAGAGAAAGAAATATATTTTAAATCTTCTTTAATTATAATTCCAAATAGGTTTTTTTTATATAAATGTCCATATCGTTTGCACTTATTGTTAGTTGAGGAGTTAACCTTTTATTTTTAATAGTGACATCCATATTTCAATATGTCATAGTACAAATGGTCATTCATGTCCAAGTCCATCCCATGTTATCGTTAGTGGGTCGATAAAATTTAGTCCTTATTTCATAAGGGTAGTTTGGTCCCCTCATTGTACTAACTCATTCCCTCCTAAAATGTTGAAGGTCAAATATGTATCTCCTCTATATAGACATATGTGTGTATGTAAAAGCTTGAAACTCACTTCTATGTTGATTGTGAAATAAATTGGTTTTTTGACACAATTTGATCTCCTGTTTTGTAGGTGTGGCTTACCAATTAAGCTCAAGACGTTGTGGACATATGCGAATCTAGGTCGAAGGTTTTTTACATGTCTAAGACAACGGATAATTTGTTTGATTTATGTTAATTTATTTTGATTTTTGCCAAAATGTATTAATTATGCTTCATATTTTTTTGTTGTATACGAAACTGGTGGGTGTGAATTTTTCGCTTTGTGCAATCCACCCATATGCATTCCATTAAAACAGATAATCATTGGTCAGCTTAGGTCCAAGAATGAACAAAAAGAAGCAGTTAAGATCTTGAAAGGAAAAGAGATCTGGATGGAAAATCTAAATATTTGGTTTTCTATGTGGTGTTATTGCAATGCACGTAATGTATTCTGGATCTTGAACTGTGTAGTTGCTAGGAAAAAGCATTTCTCTGTCTGTGTTATATTTGAAGTGTTTTTTCTTGTTTAATTTAAGATGATTCAAGCTCCAGTGGTATGTAATGGTATGTAATTTTGATGTAATGCGAACATTTGAAGAGATGAATGGTGGAAGATTCCCATTTCCAACAATGTTTAGCAATTTTTTGCATGTTTGGTCTCTATCATTTGGCTTGTTTGACATATTTGGTCCCTATCCTTTGGAAATTTTTTCCATGTTTGGTCCATAAAATTGAATAAATCAATTTAAACACAAATACTTGACCTGCCAAAATGAATAAAACAGGTTGAAATGTGCATTCCCAATACTTAGAAAGCTGTAATTACGGAAAAAGGGCCACAACATGTCTGCAAAATACCAACATCATTGCAATCAATTACACAAAAAGGAGCACAACAATAAAGGTCACATATTGAACTGCATTTCACAAGGTTTGTAGGTTTCTTGTTGTGCCCATGCTGTCCCATATTTTTGCATCTTATTTTCAACACAATGCTACTCGCACTCCCTACCTGTGACAACTACAGCTCTTCAAGCTCCGATCTCCTTACTTTCCTTAGTCTATTTGCCCTATTGTGTGTGTGGAAATGTGGTGTCAAAGGGTATTGACCTGGATTAGGAGACAATTCAGGATTTGGCATTGGAGAAATTGAAGGCAGTTATGTCATCAAATAGACTTCTTTCTTGTATCAGGTATCCAACTAATTCATTAGCTTTGACTGCATACCCTTTAAGCTAATGATGCTTGACATGGACACAAAGTATTCCACTTAACTACCATCTTTTGCATGAGCAAGTCCTTGATGATAAGGCCACCGCATGTATACATCTATGCATATCCCTCACCTCAAACTTCATGTTTCAAGAATAAGTGGCAATATGGTTGCAACTCAATTTTCTATTCTTTTCCAGGATTTTTCATTACTGTAGGTCCAACATAGTAGCTCTATCTTTCACGTGCTTCAGTCTGGTCACAATCATAGTCATTAAATGAACTCTAACTCTCTCCGGCATTGTTGGGATTGGCTTTTCTCTAGCAACAAAATGGCACGGTTGACAGCCTGACACATATTGTTCAGCAACAGAGACTCCATTGAGTGACTGGCTTACTAGCGAGCCAATCATATACACCCAACCAACTCTAGCTCAAGTTGCTATTGTATTACTATTGTAGCCCTTGTTGCATTCCAGGGACAATTTTTAAAGGTCAAACCCCTTATGATTCACATTGAAATTATTATAGAGATGACCCACAATTATGAAGGGACCAATGTGTACAATTGCACCTGCTGGACCTTGAGTTGTCCCCAATTGGGATGGGCTGCTTTAACCCACAATTTGGCCCATTTTTTATACACAACATACCAAATCACAATTCCCATTTTCCGTAATTCTTAAATCAAACATTGAAACCCTACACGGCTTCACCTTTTACTACACACCACGTCGCCACCACGGGACCACCGACCAGTCGACCACCACAGCCTCACGAGACCACCACTCCAGTCGGCAATCCCTAAACTCCAAAGTTGAACATCATTATAGAAGATGAGTAAAAGTAAGCTTTTTTAATTTGTATTAAATGGGTTTTTCTTGGATGTCCATATTAGACTTTGATTATTTGAATGACACTTTTCTCACTTTCTTGTTTCTACATTCTTGGGCTAATGGACTTTTAGATATAAATTAATTTGTATTGCATATCAATTATCAAGAATCAGGTTATTATATTAATCTTGTGATGTTCAATTGTTCAAATTTGGAAAAACACAACACAACCACAAAAATGCACGTAATTTTCAGCTTGAGTGTCAAATTTAAATAAGCGAGTATATTTCGAAGCGTCTTTGGCCAACATTGTCAAACTTTCGGGTCAAATTCCATCGTTTAAGGGTTTGTTTTAGCAATTTTCTATTTTTAAGTCAATTTAAGGATATTATTGTCATTTTAGCATTTTTTTTAGTTTTAATCGAAGTGTAATTTGTTTGATAACTTGATTTATAGGAATAAATGGGGAGATATTTTAAACGAATATCTCAAATTGCTATTGAACAAAATGTAGAGGCAAAGAAAGCACGTATTGATGAAGCAAATGAAGCAAGTGTTGAAGAAATTACTACTGGAGAAAATGATGAAGAAAAAGAAGCAAGTATTGAGAAAATTAATATTGGGGACGAGGAAAATGATGAAGCAAAAAAACCAAGTGTTGAGGAATTTTATGTTCAAGAAAATGATAAGTCAAAGAAAGCAAGTATTAAGGAAATTGATGTTGCACAACTTACTACGGATCCCGAATTAAGAACTCTAATAATGAATTATAATGTTAATCTTCGAGATCAAATTGGAAGAGCATAATTGCAAAGAAGTCGTTGACAGCCTCGATGTCATGCTTTTCGACTTCAAAAAAGAAGACGATTCATACATGCTTGGTTCAATGAATATGGTGATTGGTTGGAATATAGTATAACTAAAAATTCTAGTTTTTGCTTATACTGTTATCTTTTCAAACCAGACAATAGAGAACAAGGCGGTGGTGATGCATTTGTGAAAGATGGGTTCCGTCTGGAAAGAATGGTAGACTACAAATTCATGTTGAAAAAGTTGATAGTGCACACAATGAAGCTCGAAGAAAGTGTGCAGTCTTGATGAATCGAGAGTAACATATTGAGAGAGTTTTGTTTAAGCAGTCAAAAAATTCACAGAGTGCATATCGAATTCGTTTGAATGCATCAATCGATTGTGCTCGACTTCTTTTACGGCAAAGACTTTCTTTTCTTTTCGTGGTCATGATGAGTGTGAAGACTCTAATAATCAAGGTAACTTTCGTGAACATTTGCTCTTTCTAGCAAATCATAATGAGGATATTAAAGCTGACACTAAGAAAAATGTTCCAAAAATCACAAACTAGCATCACAAAAAATTCAGAAGGATATTGTGAGTGTTGCGTCTCTTGAAACAATCGATGTTATTATCAAAGATATTGGTGATACATTCTTTTCAATTCTAGTTGATGAATCTCAAGATGTCTCAATGAAGGAGCAAATGTCTATTGTTTTGTGTTATGTGAATAAGATAGGACATGTAATTGAACGTTTTATTGGGATTAAACACGTTCCAAAAACTACAGCTCTATCACTCAAGGTTGCTATAGATAAAGTATTTTCAAGATATGGGTTGAATATATCTAGATTGCAAGGACAAGGTTATGATGAGGCTAGTAATATGCAATGTGAGTTTAATCGTCTCAAATCACTTATTTTGACAAATGTATGCTTTTTATGTTCATTTTTTTTGCTCACCAATTTCAATTGGCTCTTGTAGCTGTAACAAAGAAGCACAAGAAAGTTCAGACACTCTTTAATTTGGTTTCTAGTGTGGTGAATATTATTGATGCTTCGTATAAGCGTTGTGATATTCTTCGAGAGAAATAGGAGGCCATAATTTCTGCATCACTCATTAATGGTGAGATTGTAATTTGTGACGGGTCTTAATCAACAAAGTACTATTGCACATTTTGGTGACACACGTTGGGGATCGCACTATCGTACTTTGATGAGTTTGATTTCAATGCTCTCACCTATAACTGACATCCTTGAAATGAATGATGTTGATGGATCAACTCGTGAACAAATGTATGAGGTAGATAATTTATTGGACTCGATTCAATCATTTGAATTTGTATTTAATCTACATCTCATGCAAACTATCCTAGAGATTTCAAATGAATTGTCGAAGGTATTTCAAATAAAAGATCAGGATATTATAAATACTATGACTTTAGTGATAATATGCAAACAAAGAGTCCAAGAGATGAGGGATAATGAGTGTGATTCTTTTTTGGATGAAGTCGTTTCTTTTTGTCAAAAGCAGAATGTTGATATTCCTAATATAGATGGTGTGTTTATACACCCAGGTCGTTTACACTGTAACACTAAAGAAATGACAAATTTGCATCGCTTCTGTGTGAATTCATTCTATGCTGTCATTGATGTACAACTTCAAGAGTTGAATGATCGATTTTCGAAGGTAAGTAATGAGTTACTTATTTGTTTAGCGTGTTTATGTCCTGATAATTCATTTTCTACTTTTGACAAAGACAAATTAATTCATCTTGCTAAGTATTATCCTAAAGATTTTTCAAAAGTAGAGCTCATGGCACTTGATAATTAGCTTCGAACTTATATTGTTGATATGCGCTCTAGAAAAAAAAGTGTACTCGTTAGTTTACATGCTTGTGACTTTAGCATTAACTCTTCTGGATTGGTATAGCCATAGTTGAAAGACTATTTTCTACTGTGAACGTTGTGAAGAATCGACTACGTAATCAGATTGGAGATCAATGGATGAATGATAGCTTAATTGTATATATTGAAAAAGATGTATTTAATATAATTAACAATGAGACCATTATACGGCGTTATCAAAGTATGAAAAGTCGTAGAGAATAATTGTAAATAAAAAAGTTTTACATTTTTAATGTTATCGTTATTGTCTTATTTGAAATTATTTTTTTCCAAGATTCTATCTCACATCCACGGAACCAAAATGCTAAGTTCACCTCTTTTTTAAACCCTTGTTAGAGAGTAAATCTTGGTTGTCACCAAAAAAAAAAAAAAAAGGACTTGTCCGTATGGAAATAGTTCGACTTTTGAAAAAGGTACTTTAACCATACTACATCATTATCATCATAGAGTATTTCATTCCAATTTCCAAGTGTCTTCTTGCGTCCCTTGTTTTGTAAAGGAGAGAGTAGAATTCTTCTCTTCAACTTGTTTCAATAATACCTTCCACATTCCATCTCTACCAGCAAGAATCCACTGTTTAATGAAAGCTAGTTCATGAGGCCCACAAATACAATTTTTTGTTTCTTTGGTGGGTTTTAAAAATATAAGGTGACTCTCAACATCAATCATCGTCTACTTCCATTTGTTTCTGCTTTATTGCTATTGCTCTTTTAGAAAGCCGCCTTCAAAATATATTTAATCCATTAATCAATCTCAATGCTTAGCCATTCATTTCATTTATTCACAATTAATTCTTGATACCACACAAATTAGGTAAGAGAGACTGACGTTTCAAGTTTGTATAGCCTTGATAGGTTAGACGACTTTAATTTAAATAATCTTCTATTAAACTTTTTGTATTAAAACCCTCTAATCTGTTAGGTTATTGACCCCCTCCTTTTTCCTCTCTCTCTCTCTCTGTGTATATACATTTATTACATGCATGAATTGTGAAAACGAAACCGGTCACTGTAAAGTTTTACAGGCTTTCTCAGTACCAATAGGCAAATTGCAAGTAATTATTTTGTGTTGGTGGGGTGGCGGGGATTAATACCAATTTTTTCTTGTTTGTTTCCCATAATATGATACACGTTGACATAGAACTTCTGAAAATTAAGAGAAATACGAATTAATTTAATTTTTATTTAAATCATATCTCTCAATAAATAATTTGGCACAAGAGATTTCTAACAAGCAATCTCACTCGTTGATTCTAGCAAATACTAAAAAGGTAAGATCAAGAGCGACATTAGAAGAATTCTAAAGTTTCAGTACTTTTATCAAAACACTAAATACAAAGATAAAAACAGTGTTATTAGAATTGGCTCGACTCGGCCGGTTCAATCTGTAAAATCAGGAATCGAGACTATAACCAAGCTGGTTATGCAAAAAAATCTTCTATTTAAAAATCCGTCTAAAAATCCGTTGACCCATCCGGTTTTGAGGAATCTATTGAACCGTTCACAGTTTCACCGATTTTTAAAAATCATTTATGTCCACAATTAATTATAATTAACCATTGAAATACATCTCTCTCCTAGCACGAAATGGATCAGAATAATGAAAAATAAAAATAAAAAATTGCACAATTTTGTGATTTTCATAAACTTGACTTGGTTTCATTTTTTGAATTTTTTTGTAATTTTTAATTTTTTTAATTTTTTACAAATCATCGAGTTAACCCAGGTTCAACCATTTGACTCTTGACCTTTGAACCTTGACCCTTGACCTTTTCTCTTTTTCGGGTTGATGCCCTAATTAGTTTTTAAAACATTTTTAAATCTACTCAATTTTAAGACTCTACAAAGATAAAAATTAACAAAAAATACTTGTATATAGAGAGGAAATAATTGTGAATAGTAAGTGAACAAATTAATCACATTAGGAGAAAATCTTCCCACACTAAATAGTAAATACCTTCCCTAATAGTTCTTTACTGACTTTTTAAACATGATTTTGATAAAAATCAACTTTTTATAGTTCAACTTTCTAAATTAATAAAAGTTGATAAAAAATAGAATAAAATCATATAATAATAAGAAGAGGCATGTTAAAAGAAAATATATGAAAAAATAATAATATTTATTGAAATTAATATTTGATTATTGAACACTTAAAAATTTTACTCTTTTATAGTAAAATAACAAATTTTTATAAATAGCAAAATCTTGAATAAAATTTTTTAGTAAATTTTGATAAAAGTTTTGATAAAACTTCTCCGAGTCTCGTGAAGTCCATTAAATTAATTATTGATTTTGCTTTTTTGTAAAATGCTAAGTCTAAAAAGATAATTTACAGTTTCTCGAAGTCCATTATTATTTATCCATCATGGTTGTGCATCTTTTATCGCTTGTTTGGTTACAAAATTATAATTTAAGATTCAAACATTCTATAAGACCACAAATTTACATAAACATTTAAAAATAATTTCAACTTAAGATCTTATAAATATTTAAAAATACACTTCAACATTGGTGAGTCTTTTTACGTTTAATGTTTCTTTTTCAAATGTTTCATCTCAAAGGTAAAGATCTTCAAAACTAGTCAAGGTCTTCCACTCAAGTGTCTTCATGGTTCACACAATAAGAAGATAAAATTGACACCTTTTTTGGTTAATTTCAGTAATGCTCATCGAAGCTTGTTAAAAATTTTAAAATGGTTATTGAAGTAATTTTCTTATAGTTACACTGATAGTCGCTCAGCTGGAAACTTTAAACTAAAATTATCACTGTTAAATTCCAACGTATGCATAAACATCATTAACTAGTAAGTCACGTGAGACAAAAAAAAAAAATGTCCCACCTTAAAAAATTGGCCAACAAAAATACAAAATTTTCACCAACTTTCAGCTTATTAAAATCGAACAAATATAAAAAAAAACGTGTTTCACGATTACGCCTTCAACTGTAATTAACATGAATTTATCTGACGTCACTTACTAGTTAACGTTGTTTGTATCTACGTTTAAATTTAAAAGTGACACATAGGGTTTTGAGTAAAAGTTTTCAATCGAGTGACCATTAGTGTAATTGTTAGAAACTTAAGTGACTACTACGTAAAAAAAAAATACTTTAATGACCATTTTAAAATTTTTAACAAACTTATGTGATCGTTATTGAAATTAACCCCATCCTGTTTAGTTGAAGATTATAGTTTGGTTTTCCCATTGTCAAATATATTCGCTCATCTAATCACAATCGTATGGAGTTTTCTCCACCACAGAAAAAAAAAGAAATCTTAAACGATCCTATGTATCACTACATCTTCAATTTCTCCATTCATAAAACTATCTCTTTCAAAATTTACTGACAATCTATCTCATTGATTCGATCATCTCCAACATCTGCTCACATTTTCAATCCATCTCCTCCAAAATATGTTCACCGCCTTAATCTATCATCGTAATAGAGCATACGGTCAAATCCCACCACAAAAAAGCGACATACTAGTAAGTTATCATGCCACATCAAATTTAGTAGTAGAAGGAGTCATCTAAAAGGGTAAGAGAGACAGTCCTATTTACACACAATAAATTAGCACCACGAAGCCATGGTCGTATCCTAAACATGTTTTAACATAGTTAAAGGTGGGATAGCTCAGCCTATTTTTGACACTTAATAATTTGCACGAGTACATGTATTTCATTAGCAGAGAATAATGAAAATCGGTATATGACTATTACTCTTCAAAACTAGTTCAATTTTTGAGTTTGAAAAAGATGGTCGATTGTTGAGGAGGATGAGTGATTTTTTGCTCCCAGTGGGCAATTATTATGTTGTCTGTATCTAATATGTCACTTGTACATTTGATGAATTTTTAATATAACATTTACTTATATAAATAATTTATCCAATGTGTAAGTGAGATATTGGATGTGAACAATATAATAATTGCCCTATGATGAGATACTCCTCTGTTGAGGTGTAAACATTTTGCTTGTTTATATGTTCACCACCTGCTGTCCCATCCTCTTTACACGATAATAAATAATAATAATATATATGTTGACTTATTTTTGTCGAGAAGTTATCAGTAAAGTCTTCTTTTTATTAAAATTCTTTTTTAAAATGAATTTTCGTTAGGTGTGGCTTTTTACACTTTTTTCCTAGTCCTACTCCATCCACTAATATTTGTTGTGCTGGTGCTCTACTCAGCCACATGTAAATGATGGTGACACCAAATTTTTACTCTATTTATTAATTCCTAGCAATTGCTTTTTACCCTAACGTGACAAATATAAATTTATTATTTTATGATGGTGATGCCAAATTTTAAATTAATTTTAACTATATATTTCATAAAATCTACAATTTATATTAACTTACCAACCATACATTTTATCAAAATTTGCTAAAAAACACTCTCAGACACGCTCATAATAATAATATTAAAACTTGAAAATATAAAAATCCGATTGCTTCCATGCTCTGGTATGGAATATATACACGATAGAAAATATGTATATGCTATTTTGAACCGTACAAACTTTTGTTTCGTCAAACGCAAGCAATAAAAATATGTGATACAAAGCTTTTGCAGTCGAAACAAAAATTCTTCGATGATGCATGTTTTTATCACCTCGAAACAAAATAAAAAACCAATAAACATCATACTCATATTCACTCCCAAGTAACTGAAATCATTGAGTTGGCAAGATCAGACTGCTCAAACGTCAAACTGCTATCATAGTCCAAAGATTTTAGCGCCCCGGGAATGGCTTGTGTGAGACGAAATGGCCGCATATCAGCTTCCTTCAGCTCAGAGTGGCAGAAAGACCACAGCAACTGAGAGCACGTATCAAAATAAGCACAAGTCACTTTAAAAATATTTCATAAATCACTGCAGTATCCATATTATAATGTAATCTGATTAATACTAATAATGTGTACATGACACCCAATGGACTGAGACTTTTACTTGGAACAAGACCACAAAATATAAGAAACGGGAAACAAAAAGTAATAGAAAAATTATCAACATTCAAACCAATAACTCGTTGGCTTACCATTGGAAATTTGGAATTTGAGATATGCAAAGAGAAAATGGTAAATTCCAGGTGCAATAAGAAGTACAGCAGAAAATTGGAGTATACAAGTCACATCATTAAATTTCAATGTACATTCTTCCCACATAGCATTCCAGAAAAGCCCAATTCAATAAGACTTAGTTTCGAGTTAACCTGTAATTAATTGGTTCATGTTTTAACGATGGAAATGAAACTCGAAAAGTCCAAAAAGGATGAAGAAACATAATTTGTACAGAAGACAGTATAACAGCTGGAGCAATGTGGGCTGCTCTGCTGACATAGGAACGTATGTGGCGATGACTAAAAAATGAAGCACTTCCAAATGGCCAAGCATGGTGGTTGCAGGTTCATCATGTGAAAGAATCTCTTTCACAAATTTTAAAGCATTAACAGTTCAGGGTATATGACTATAATCCCTTTTTGGTTCTTTAGTTCCATCGGACTTTGTAACAGAAAAACAAACATATCCCATGTACATTATGGATATATACAACTACATTTTGTTTCTTATTGAAAAGTTTAATCGAAATACAAAATATCACTTGAGAAACTATTCTTAGTTTTGATTACAGGATCATGCTAGCCTCACCATTTTAAGTCAAAACTATACACTTGCTCCAGGGAAACAGCGTGCATCTTTAACAAAAATCACAAGAACTAATTGCCGTCAAGACTACGTAAAACTAGTACATAAGTGAGGTAAAAAAGTAACACAACTAATTCATAGAGGAGGTACATATTATAAACTCTATCTAATGATATTATACATATGCAAAGAGTCGTATACATACATGTCTGCGTGCAAAATTTCAACTCAAGGCACTAGTTTTGATTCGATTCTAGGGGCTCACTAGTTTAACTTTTTGTCAAAACTAAAATCCAACTCCCAAGAAGCCACATGCTATATATCCCCATAGCAAAAACGGTAGTACGATATGCTAGTAAGAGAAAATAGCAAATATCACCTAATTAAGGAGGAGATAGAGAGTTAATATCTTAACTTCAATAACAGGGCCTATATTTGACATGCACACACAGGGCCTATATATATAACATCTGATTCACTTACATGCAAAATCAAGGCTAACAAATCTAGTACCACATACCCCAACCAAGGCAAGTACGTTATTTCAAATTACAAGAAAAGGAAGGCAAAATCCTTCTCCAAAAAAATAATAATAATAATAATAATCAGGTAAAATTTGACTCCTTTGCCTAACAGATCAACAGATAGAAGGCAATATGACGAAGCAAATTTAGGATAACCCAATGGTGGAAGCTAATAAGAGAACTTTTACCTGAACTGGATCAGTGCGGAGGAAGTTCCTCTGAACTCTGCGTCCATCTGGAAAACGGACTCCAACCCTGCAGAGCAGGTTTCGATCACCCTTGGGTTCCACAGGTAACGGTGGATAAGCAGGCTTCTTCGTTAAGCAAGTTTCTTTTTTCTCCGAATTGGTTTCATCCACTTCTTTCAGGGCACCTTCGTCAGTTCCCTTCATGCCCTCCATAGAAGCTGCCAATGCTCGTTGGAATGCATCGTCTTCTTCATTGCTTTCATCTGTAGCTAATGAACCATCTTATTTTAATTGTCATTTATAAGCTAAGTCACAATGATGTTGTATAAAGAAACTAGAAAGGGTGAGGGAAAAATAGAAGAAAAGGACCAAGCATATGAAACAGAAACATAAGGACATACAAATGAATAGTCAGATCATTTAGATACTACCATGACACATCCTTCTAGTGCTTATACTTTTGGAAGTTTCTTCTACTTTTATTGTTTTGATAAGACAACTAACTACATTAAGTTGCAATTATCACTTAAGTCCTGCCTATCGACGCCTCCACACCTACACTTCCTATCAGGTAACAAAAGACTCAGCGCCTAGATTTGTATTTCTTTGAAGAATAAGAAAACTCAGTGTGACCTGGGGTAGAAAGATTACTCTGGTTAACTAATCGCGGATATATTTGACTACATGTGATCACTTAATTCACTCGAGACAACTGTCATCTGCATGTAAAAAGGAACAGACAACTGTCATCTGCATGGAGAAATATAAGGAAATCTCCAGATGCAATTTAAAAACAACATACAGGTCTGAAGACTGGTGGGTACATTTTTCTGTCTGATTTTTCTGAATAAGGTTGAAAGGTTACAAATGTAAGCAGCAAGTAACAATTAACATCAAACAATTGTATCAAACAGTGTTGCACATCTGGTAAAGCAAGTGTGTTGAAGCATCCAGGGCGGGCCTTTTATTCTTGGCATTTACCATAGCTAAACCAAAATGTTTTAAATGGTATATCTTCTCATCAGATGAATGGATCGTGCAAGATCATAAAGGTCCAGGGCTCCAGGGATTATGTAGAAATATCTCTTTTTCTCTGTTGTAAATAGAGTGGCACAATAATGTGACCACTAATAAGCACGTGTACCCTTTTTCTTTCTATGTAAGACCACGTGAGGGATAATTACATACCAATATCCCTTTCTCTAAAGATCATAAAGGTGCAGGACTTCAGGAGCAGTTTTCTTTTCTTTTCTTTTCTTTTTTTTTTTTTTTTCGGTGAAATTTCAAAAAGGAATTGGACAGATTTAGTCTCTTAAACAATTATTTTGATCTCTTTTACATAGCTACCCAATTTTATTGGGGATAAGGCTTTAGTTGGCTGTTGTACTTCGAGGTATATAAAACCACAGGATTTGTAAAATAAACAATGACAGTCAGTGGCAGTAAAGATCATTCTTAGAAGTTGAAACAAATACTATTTGTTTCCATGTAGCAAGGATATTCAGTAACTACAATTTTTATATTTTAGTAATAACATACTACAAAACATTTTAAAAGCTGTGAGATGCTGATAGTAGAATGGATTGGTTAAATAACAGATATTAGTGATATGCCCCAAACTATTCCTGACATCTAAGCATATAATAAATTGTCCACTAGCTTCTTCAAGCATTTTCCATTTCATACCATTTGAAATCTGTTGCCTCTTGTACTATGTTGAAGCAATGTAAGTAGCACTAGATATTTCCAGCAGCAGCAGATTAGACAATGATGCCAAAAAACAAAAAGTCTTACCTGGCATACTTTGAACACCGGAAGGTGGTGCTTGAGAACTTCCTCTTGGACGTTTATGAGACAGGCTGATGTGATGATCTGAGGGGCAACCATCCATGAATGGTAAGAGATCCTACAGAAGCAACAAAGACTGGGGTCAGCAACAGAAAATCCTAGTTCAGTATTCCTAAAATTAGAAGCTCCAAATGCCCTTGAAGGGATTAAACTTGTTTTTATCAATAAAAATAAAAAATGTTATATGAACTACATGGGGCTCTAGTTCATGTACCTCCAGAAAATTTTCCGGTTGAACCATTCCAAGCCAAGAGCGCATTTTCTGACCCGTTATTGGATCAATTATCAGAATGACGGGGATAGAGTCTAATTTGTAATAGTTACAAACCTTGCTGCCTTCTTCTTTATCATCATCTACCTATATGCACATGGGGTGAGTGGTAAGAATCAATGCAACAAGAGAATACATCTAACAAGCAGTAAAAATGTACTGAAATTAAACATTCCATCATGCACCTCCTATAAGACAACATCTAAATCGAGAAGAAATAAGAGAAGCCTTAACAGATTTAGATCCAGCGAAATTCACCCAGATCAAATCTATGAAAAGATAATATTACTGAATCATCTTCCATTTATTCAAGTGCTTTTCATCAATAATATGTTCAATTTCTCTTTGCAGTTTGTAGCATGCCCAAGAAGATCATTAAAGTGGCCAAGTAGTAAAAGGTCAGCTTGGTACTTTAAGCCAGCTACTCAGATCATTAGCATGAATGTCTAAACGATAGATTATCGCCAGAAATTTAAATCTCAAAAATAACTCACCAGTCATGATTATATTGATTCAAAGGCATTAACAAGTGTTAAAACTGAGAATGCAAATGCATTTGTTTATTATCTCAAAGCGCCAAATAAATATGCACATTGAGAAATCACAAACCAGCTAGGTTCACATGTGATGGCTGGTCTCATTGGCCCTTCATTATTGTTTAAGTTCATGTTGAATTCCTTGGTATTTACCGAAATCCATTTTGGCTTTACCACATTTCTCTTGTCCAGTGTCCAAGGATCAAAACAAGCCAATACTTATCTTTGATAGTGTCAAGGTGGTGGGTCTCATTTCCCCAACTATATTCAAGACTACAAGTTACTGATCCAGCTAACTAAAAGACCTTTGTTTCTCATCAAACATGGCCAAACTTTATTTTATAGAGGTAGTTGGAAAGAGGATCAGGAGGATTAACTTTGGCTCGAGTACCCTCTACAAACTCACAGGCTGCAAGCAGAACGTGTAGGACTAACTTTGGTGCAGCGTCAATTGCTCTGTGTTTAAAAATCGTGAAGATGAAAATCGATACAATATACACACAGATTTACATAGTATCTTAAGATTAATCCTGGACATTCACTGTTCAGAATGCAACTTCTCTGGGAAAATCTTGAGGTAATTGAATTTAATGTCTTGCCGGCATAAGCCAATGTACAGCATGTGTATTGAAGGACCATCCAGTGACATGTGATTGATAGTACATACTAAGCATCATAAAAAGAGGTACTAGTGTCATGATATCCGAAAAGGAAGAGAATAATTAGACATGCCCATAAAAAGTGAAGTCCACTGACACCCAAATGGATTGGAACAGAATAATAAAACAAACCTGCCAGAAGATGAAGTTAGTTTTGATGGTTTGAGCAACAGCTTCATTTGCCCATGTGTCACGGTTAAGCTTCAAAACAGCGAGATAATGTAGGGTTAAATATGATTAAAATGAGAACAAGTGTCGAATGATATGTTTATGTGTGAGGGAGAGAGACAAGGATTAAAACACTACCATGTGCGAGCTGAATTCTGTGGTGGACTGTATGTTAACCACGAGCCATTTGTTCTGCATTCTTGCAATATCTTTTGCCTATACAAATAACTCATTATTAACAGAAATGAACACACGAATTAAACAATTTTTTTAGGAATTTTAAGCCAGGAGAGATCATCAATAACTGTAGGAGATAAGATCCCAGCAAATAAACAAAAACTTTCTCCAATACAATGATCAAGTAGATGTTTGTTCATGTTCAGGACTACCAGCAGAATATCAATATCAATTATCAAAAAAACTATTGAGTCAACCAAAATGAACCTAAAACTACAATCATAAACAAGGAGAACAACGTGAAGATGAAGCAATATATACTATTAAGTAACAGAACAGAGGGGGAAAGAGATCCGTTTTACCTAACCAGAACTGCAGTTTTTTCTTTTTTCTTTTTTTTTTTTTAGTAAGAGAAGAATTCAATATCATATGTAAAAGATACAATAGTGAAGAATAAAAGACCTCAAGTACATCAAAGCAGAACAGCAAAAACAATTTAAAACATCTCCCTCCAATTGCACTCTAAACCAAACTAGGATTTCTTGTAGATTTGCCAAATTGTAATTAGGATAAGTTGTAAATTTGCCATATTAATTAACCTTGTTTTCTTTATTTTGATTTTTTCGTTGAATCTATTCTTATTTAGCTCTAATAGCTGTATAAATTGTTTCCTAAATAGAACCTGAAAGAACCAGCTTGAAAAAAATTAAATAAAATTCCCAAAAACAAGAAACCTGCTTGCCTTTTCAAAAGGCCCATTGAACATTAAAGCAAATGGAGGGCGATATAAAGAAGCAAGATTATCTCGAGCTCTCTCGGTCACAGAGGAAGAACCTTGGTCCACTTCCCAGACTCCAGGGTGTTTCATTTCCTCCTCAAAATTGCGGAACGGAACTACAGGGTGAAGCTGAACTTCACGTGGTGAACCTCCCATTCTTGACGAGCTAGTAAGATAAAACAAAACATAACAGGGTTCACCACCTCGAAGTGTTAAACAGTGCATCAAAAAATCACAATAAAGAAGAAAGCAGTAAAATTTCTATGCTCAGTAACTTAACATCCAGACTTCATCAAGGAAGCGTTCATTGTAAGTGTAAGTAGAAATAAGCATGTCATATGATAGACAGACACAGACAATCTATTAGAAGATCAGGCAATAAAAACGGGATGCTTGTAAATCAGTAAAAGAGCTGTATATGGTTAAAAGACTCATGTTGAGTCGTCTTTATCTTTTGGGGTCATTTTAAAAGACATCCAAATTTTGAAAAAAAACACTCTGGTTTCAATAATTAATGGCATAAATTTGATATGAAGTTTGGTTCAACTTGAGCAAGAACTGCTTCGGATCAAAGAACTATCTTCCCTTTCGACAACAGCTAAATCGCGATGCCACTTGGCTTGGGGTCGTTCCCTAAAGAATGTCTTTCCCTGGAGCCAGGTAAGTTAAGTAAGGACTTTGCCGGGGGATTTCACTCAAAACGAATTGAACCGGGTCTGGCTGAGCCCTTCTGTCCTTCCTCCAGAAATAGCTGCAGTTAGGCTTGAAACTCCAAGGAAATAAATATCTTTTTCCAGGTCACCCCCTTCCCCTTGTAAGACCAAAGAACAAAAATGACTACTATCCATATCATATTAACTGGGGACTGATCCCGCGACTGGGATTCCGACTAGAAAAAGCTCTCTCACTTGCTAGCAAGGGGTCACTCTTTTTAGGAACATGGCTCGTTCATTCACTTGTTCATGAACTAGCAGCTCCACCACAAGTGATGAAGGGTGGGCTAGGGAAGGCCAACAACTACATGAGAGCGAAGCTACCATAGAAGCTTTAGCCCCCCACCTTTTAGCCGAAAGGCACTCGTTTCCCTACTTAGGAGGCGATGTGCTAAAAAATAAGATTGAATGATGTTACAACTATGTTTGGATTTTCCACCAAATCTCAGTTAGATTCAGTAATTTTTCTCACTTTATTCTTACTTTTTTTACACAAATGTTTTAATAATTAAACATCTCCCTAATTTTATTTTCCAAGATTTATAAAATGGGGCTTTATGTTTCCTTGATGTGTTGAGGACATGTTCCTCTTTAGTTCGAACTATAAAGAATATGATGGTGTGCCAGACACGTGCCCGAAGCGTGTCTTGGAAGTGTCAGTCGAGTGTTGGAAATTTAAAAGAATATTTAAATGATAGGACATGCCACATTGCGTCAGACACATCTTAAAGTGCCCGAGGACTGTCATGTCCGACACAGACACTCAGACACACCACCCCAATAGGACGTCTCCAATAATCCATAAAGGCAGACAAGAGCCATGTTTCTTAATGAAAAGGAGAGAGAGAGAGAGAAATATAATATACCCATAAAGCACTGAATTATCATACAGAACATCCCTTTTCACAGGTAAAGGTGGCCGTACATCATCTCCATCACCTTGTCTCCCATGTTGATCTCCCAAATCCTTTTCTGTTCCTCTGTGTTAAATAACAAAAGACAGGTGCATAAGATACAAAGACAAAATAAAAATGAACAGGACTTCATATTTATGTTGTGTTCATTTGACATGCCTTAAGTTCGAATCATGCAGAGGTACATCATTTCCCAGCTCTGGAGGATAGAAAGATGGCGCAGAAGAAGCCCCACCTTCATTTCCTAAATAAAAAAGCTGAATAGCTTCCTCAAGTTTCCAGCTTGTGGCCTGCACCAAATGAACTCCAACATCAAGACTAGAAAGGATTTAACTAACACTATTTTAAGATGTTAGGGTATGAAATTACAAAACAGATAACAAAACAGATAAGCCAACATAATCCAGCAAGGAACCGGGCAGGAAAGGAAAAGATCCAAACGCAATATATTAATATGGATATATCTAAGGACCCTTCCAAACATATCGTATTTTGAGATATACAGTAGGCACACTCACCATTGCACATAAAAGACTTACAGTTGAAAAGAGTAGAAAGAATTATGATATATCTGTATAATAGATTCACTCATTCAATAATTGAATCCTAGTCCTCGCTCCAAAAATGAATAAGGCAACATCAGATTCTCCTTGTACGGCTTTTTCTAATCACGTGTAATAATTTTTCTTATTGGTTTCTCTCTATTTTCATTTTTCATCTCTACTGTCATAATTATTTCCTCATCCGCTCTCATTTCAATATAAGGAATCATTGTTCTCATTCTCTTCACAGTTCCAAAATAAATAAGGCAATATCAAATTCTCCTTGTAGAGCTTTTTTCTAATCATGTGTAACAATTCTTTCTACTTTCTTTCTTTCTCTAATTTCATAATTATTTACTTCTCAACACTTATTTCAATTTAGGAATCTTCATTCTCATGTTTTTCACAGTTATAAGCTAAATCTCACTCAACGGATACTTGATATGCAATAGCCAAACCAAAATATTCTCTTTTTAGACCTGAAGACGTCTAGTCTGCTCCAATAGGTCATACCAAATGCCAAATTCATGTCATCAAAAATCTATTAGCATTTTGTTTTAATACAAATTGACTTTGATGATACGATATGGTTGACATGGTGGCTAGGAGACAAAACTAAACCCAGCCTCTTTATTTGCTGTTAATGAATCAATAGGTGCGTGAAACTCATGTAGTTATACACATACACAAACTGCAAAAATGTTAAGACACTGTTGCAAGTTTCGCACCACTCAAAACGTTAGGTGACTAGCCCATTCAAATAGCTCAAATACTACACCATCACAACACTTATCCTACTGATTATTTAATTCAATAGTTAAAATCTACCATCACAAGCATCACCAATTTCCCTTCAGATAAGGTCCAGAGTTGTGCTCATTTATAATAAGAAATATAAAACGAATACATAAATAAACAGAATAATCATGAGCACTAAATCATATTCCATCTACGACATAAGCTATAGAAGCCTTATTTTGTCACTCAAACATGATAGCAACAAGTTCCATATGCTCAGTGGATGATGTGCAATTAGTTGATCAAGAATACACAAGGTGTGCCTACTTTAAGCCGTAAGTACTTCAACCATGTATCTAGTACCAAGACATGCTATCTGTTCAAATCAACAATTTTGAGGACTTCCGCAGTTATCATAAATTTCCATAACTTTAAGTGCTTCCAGAAAACAAAATCATGTACATTCGTGATCATAATTGCAATGCAACAATATATTTTTTCATATGTATAGAACAAAATGTAATATAACCATTACAATTCAATTGATAAGTACCATCAGATTTCTTTAACATTAATAATGTGAATATATTCCCACCATTTGAGGTAGATGAATAATATGATAATACTTTTTGGAGTTAAATGGGCAAATAAGAGTGACCATGCTCAATAAAGACATTATGTTCACTTCAGACACGTCACGCTTACTCATCTAAACACCCCTTTAGCGTACTCATCCATGGAGCAGCCATAAGTTGGTGCTTTGTACTTCAAATCACAAGTCTGCAACTAATACTTTATTTCAATCTTTTTTCTTGCTCTATCTTTTAGGCAATCTAAAATATTTGCACTGGAACCTAAAGTTCACACTCATTGAAGGATCTTTTTTCTTTCATTTATGACATAGCTAATCAAGTAATTACCTAGCCAAATCAATCATCATATATCTTTTCAACCTTCATCCTCCAGTTGGTATCACAGGATTCACATACTTAATTACTTGAGATCATATAAATAGCTAGCTCATTTTACATTCTAGTAAAGATGTAAAAGATATTCATTAGTGAAAAATATAAGGGGGAGAACTTTTTCCCAGCTCAGTCAACCATAAGCAAGTAATGATTGCTCCAGAAACCATTATCATAATTCTTTACTTTCTAATAATTATTTTACTTTCTACGCTCCATACAACAACATGGGATTATCTAAGCAAACCTAATTAATGCAAATCAATAATACAGGGAGATATGACTTTAAGAAATAGACGAAACAAAGCCCAGACTTGAATCTCTTCCAATTCTTTTTTCCCACAATTTCAAGTCACTTGCACATCGATGTGGAACCAACTTGAATTAGATGGTTCCCACAACAACCGACTGTCCTGGCCACAAAAGATGGAGCAAGAAACACAAAATTCTGGTTTAAAGAACACATCTTGGAACATAAAATTAACAATGCACATCCGAAAAATCAGCAGATCACAAACAAAACATTAATTACTCACAAGAAATTGCTTAGATATACGTATAGAGAAAAGGGGGGAACCTGTAGGAACTGACGGGCAGTATCCGCTGTTTGGCCGACTGCGATTTCGAGAAAAGAAGACACCATACTCTGCTGGTCCGTTGTAGACAAAACACCCTCCATTGACGTTTCCTTTGTCTTCCAAATTTGGTCGCAAAAGCTGAAATAGCAGGATTGTTGTATACAATAAATAGGTGGGGGAGATTCCTTTTGCTTACAGCTTATATATATATAATCGGCTTTCTGGGTTTTTATTTGGTGGGTTGGGGTAGTGGATGTAATTTTGGTAAGAGAGTCAGAGTATAAAAGGGATAAACGTCTCTTGAGTTACCTTTACCTTGTTCAAGTAGACAAGGAAAGTGTCTGTTAAAACTTAAAAACCTAAAAGGAAAACA
The DNA here is from genome assembly GCA_023638005.1 of Forsythia suspensa. Classification (NCBI taxonomy): domain Eukaryota; kingdom Viridiplantae; phylum Streptophyta; class Magnoliopsida; order Lamiales; family Oleaceae; genus Forsythia; species Forsythia suspensa. The sequence goes on from CM042666.1 coordinate 38,296,858, forward strand.
AAACAACAGCGGAGGTTCTCAATATTTTCAAGATATAACAAATTGGTCCTCAACTTTTTCCTTTTTTCTACATGACTTCTCTAATCTTTAAAAAAAATTAAATTAAATTTTAATAATCAACTTTTTTCTATAAAAAGGTTATTTCCAATTTTATGGTGTATTCGGTATATTGAATTGGACTAGATTAGATAAAAGTTATTCGATATTTGATAAAAATAACATCAAAATTAAACTAGTATACTGCTTTCTTGGTGGGATTCGACCGTTGGCTATTATGATGATGGATTGAGACAGTGAACAGATTTTGGAGATGATTAATTGAGATAGAGATGGATTGAGGGGTTAGCAGAATAGAATTTTGGAGATCATCGGTTAAGGAAGATGATCGAATCAAAGATAGATTGAAGTGTTCAACAAATTTTGGAGAAAATGATTTTGTGGGGAAGAAATTGAAGACGTAGTGAGACGTTTAAGTGCTTTTTTCTTTTCGTAGCGGAGAAAATTTTTACGATCGTAATTACTTCAATAATTTAAAACGCTTAATAAATTAAATAAATTAAAGTATTCTACAAAAAGAGAGATGTTTATATTAGATATTTTCTAAATTCACTCTTCGCAACGAGTGAGTAAACAACAATTAACGGAAAAAAATGAAATGCAAATTCTATAAGACAAATTCCTAAAAAATCAACCTAGTGATTGTTTGTCTATACTTAAATTAAAATTTAAGTCAATCAAACTAATCAAATATATATTTTATCCACACATTTTTTAATAACAACTTATTGCATATGTATTATCTACACATTCAATAAGATTCACAACTTATAAGTATTTAAAATATAATTTCAATATAACAAAACATGTGTTGGGATATTTTTTTCAAAACTTGCCAAAATCAAAAGATGCACCAATTGTTGAAAAGAAGAATTCTAGGTCGAATAAAATTACAAATTTCATAATCTTGGACACTTTGGTAGTTGAAACTTGGAAAGCATCTAAATCAACTAAAATTGAACAAGTTTCCAAATCTTGAACTCCTGAGCAGTTTAAACTTGTAAGAAAATTAGGTCATTCGTTAACTATAAATTGACATAGTTTATTCTTTTTAGTATGTCTTACTTGAGGGTTTTCTCTAAGAGAAAAAAATTGTAAAGCCTGTGACCCTATTGTTTTTCTTGTTTTCTTTTATGGGTTGTACAAGGAGTAGAAATTGGTGAGTCTTTGTAAAGTTTAGGATATCATTTTTTGAGATACTTGAGAATTTGAGTGGATGAAATCTATATGATTAGAATAATTTTTCATATAGTTAAAAGCTTTGACAATCAGTAAATCTTTCTATTTAATCTTTATATTTTTGCGATTTGATCGTTATATTCTCTCACGCACAATATTCGAAAAACATATTCTAAATTATAATCAAAAAAATTGGTCTCAATTCTCAATAACATGCACAATATTCGAAAAACATATTCCTAAATTAAAATCAAAACAAATGAAAAGATTAGAAATTTAGACGATTCATAGTGTGTTTCCAATCAAGAAATATGAACAAATGTAAGCAAAATATTACCAATCTTTTCACGTGTTTGCCAAAAAAATACAAAATTGAGTCCCCGCTAGTGTGAGGACATTAATGCACCACGTGCCGCGCATATTCATATTGCCAATAATCTGGAATTAAAATACTATATTACTTTTCTATTTTTAAATATTTATCTATTAGTATTACTAGGGTTAATTTCACTAATGGTCACTGAAGTTATTTTAAAATTTCAAAACAGTCACTAAAGTTCAAAAATTTAAGTGCTAATCGTGACTAAAGTATATAATCATTTCTCAAACGGTCACTTCTTTAAGTTTCCAACTTGAAATAGTGATGTGGCCTGATGATGTGGCATACATTTACCTTAATTTATTTTATGGTAGTCTATTACTTTATATAATATTTATTTTAGTCTTTATATTTTTAATTATCTTTCAGTTTCCTTTAGAAATTACAACTTAGATCCTTAATCTTTTTACATATTTACACTTTTTCTCTAAATTTTTAATTATCTTTCAGTTAAAATTACGTCTTAGGTCCTTTAACTTTTTACATCTTCAAACTTTGGTCTCCAAATCGTTGATTTTAGTGGTCAAAATAAATGCAATTTTAATTGTAAAAATAAGTGCACTTTCAATTAAATCCTCGACTTTACACTCAAATTTTCACATAAACGAACAAAATAACATAATTAAAAAGTAAACTACTTGATAGAACTCACAAATGTCCACTTTTAGAGGTCAAAATAAGTTTAAAATCCGCACCTATCACTCAGAGTTGATAAAAATAGACAAATATATTTAATTGACAACTCCAAATAATAAATACATATTTTGCATTTATTTTGACCACTAAAAGTGGACATTTGTAAGTTTTGTCGAGTAGTTTATTAATTAAATATGTTATTTCGTTCGTTTTGGTGAAAACTCGAGTGTAAAGTCAAGAATTTAACTGAAAGTGTACTTATTTTAACCACTAAAAGTGCACTTATTTTGGCCACTAAAATCAAAAATTTGGAGGACCAAAGTTTGAAGATGTAAAAAGTTGAAGAACTTAAGATACAATTTTTGGAGGACTTAACTGAAAGATAATTAAAAATTTAGAGACCAAAGTGTAAAATGTAAAAAGATTAAGGACCTAAGATACAATTTCTAGAAGACTTAACTAAAAGATAATTAAAAATATATAGACTAAAGTGAATATTATATAAAGCACAGTGACTACTATACAATAAATAACGGTTTATTATAAGTCACGTCACCATTTTAAGTAGAAAATTTAAGGGAGTGGCCGTTTGAGAAATGATTATATACTTTAGTGACCAGTGATGCAACTTTTGAATTTCAGTGACCGTTTTAAAATTTTAAGGTAACTTCAGTGATCGTTAGTGAAATTAACCCGTATTACTACCTACTATAATATTGTTTAATGAGTAATTGACACAAAACGTCTCTACTTTTTGAAATCATTGTGCAAATCATCCATACCTTTGAATTTTAGTATTTTTATCCTCACCTCCACCTTTTTTGCACAAAACGTCATTTCTGTCAATTGTCATCCAAAAACATCCGTTAAGTCTAATCTTCAACACGACTCGTACCAGATTGCAATAGTAATTTCATCCACACACTTTCTTCCCAGATTAATTTCTACTTGAACTCTTCCTCTGCGACACAGACAAATTACCATAGAGAATACCAATAAAAGTAAAGAGGAAAAAAATGCATAAGCTCGAATTTTATCAACGGCGATTTGACCCACCATGGTTGTCGGGATAAAATGCGCGTCGAGAAGTTCTTCTCCGAATCAACTAAATTGCCCATTATCATTATAGCACCACTAGCGATGTGAACGGTGTTCCTTTCTCAACTCTCACGTTGCTTCTCCGATCGCATATTACGATTTTTTTGGCAACTTTTACAGAATCGAGCCCTGCCAAAATAACAATATCTATTCCTACAATCCGCAGTATAAACCAACGATAGCGACTCATCGCCTATTTCCTTGCTGGAGTACAACGAAACGCCATCATAAATCCTTCCATCGTCGAGAACCACATCCGCTGGAAACTCTTGGTCAAAAGTGGAAGCACAAACGATCAAAATCCATGGAGCAATATTCACCGCAATATACGGATCAGGGTCGAAGTGTCCATGTCCCATAGGAAGAAATTCATGTGGAAATTAATTTGGGAAGAAAGTGTGTGGACGAAATTATCCTTGTAATTTGGTACGAGTCGTGTTGAAGATTAGACTTAAGGAATGTTTTTAGATGGTAATAGACGGAAATGACGTTTTGTGCAAAAAAAATGTGGAGGTAAATGTAAAAATGCCAAAATTTCAAAGGTATTGATGATTTGCACAATCACTTCAAAAGGTATTGACGTTTTGTACCAATTACCCCTGCTTAATATACTATTATCCACCTTTGTATTATTCATCCTAATGTGGTACGGTGTGTGAAATGAATTCAAGGGCGGAAATGAGAGGGACTACAATCCCGCTTTAGAAAAAATTAAATTGAAAATGCAATATATATATATATATATATATATATATATATATATATATATATATATATATATATATATATATATATATATATATATATACCACCGCTTTTAAAGTGTAATTTTTAATAGTAGTAGTAGTCTCATCTCAAAAAAAATATTGGCTCTACGCCTCAATGCATTCAATAAGTTTATAATCACGATCTTATGGAGTTTTTCTGCTACGGGAAGAAAAAATACTTAAACATCCGTATGTCACTACGTCTTCAATTTATCTCCTCACAAAATCATCTCCTCCAAAATTTTCTAATCACTTCAATCTATCTCCTAATTTGACAATCTCTCAACCGATCATCTCCAAAATCTACTCACCTCATCAATCCATCTCCTCAATCCCTCAATCGATCATCTCTAAAATTTGTTTATCGCATCAATCTATCATCATAATAGAACATACGGTAGGATTTTATTGCAAAGAAGCGATATACTAGTAAATTAATTTCCAACGAACGATTTCATTCAGTTGACCATTAAAGAGGTACGTGACTTGATATTTTAAATGGTAAACAAGTAAATAATATCTTTCAACTAAAATCCCTATATATTAAAAGAGTGAATTGAGTGTGGACACTATTCATAGGAATGCGTGCCCAACTATTATTCTTTTTTTTTTTTTAACTTTTCCATATTTTCTATCATTTCTTTCCTTTTCATTTTTTTTTCAATTGTAGACTTTTTTCAGCCCAATTTTTTTTTTCAACGTTTCGTTATTTTTCTCGTCTTTCTTTAGTCGTCTTGTTTGTCTTCCTTCCGACTTTAGTCATGTCTTTCGAAAAATCGCCCAAATTTTTTGCAAATGTTTTTATTATTTTTGATACTCAATCAAATATTGTTATTGTTTTTCTCTAAATAGAAGCTATCCAAATTCCTAATAACTTAAACTATTGAAACAAAATTTAGTTCCACACACACACATACACACACGTGGGAGTGGTGGTGGTGGGGGAACTTTATTTGGCTTCTTAGGCCGAGGCATAGTAATATATATCAAGCAACCCACTTTGAACTTCAAAATCATTTGTAATCGAAACAATTTTTCTTCAATTAATTACTTATATTAAGTAAGCAACACAGTAATCAAGATTACAAGAAAATCATTTGCAATCGAAATAATTTTTCTTCAATTAATTACTTATATTAAGTTAGCAACACAGTGATCAAGATTACAAGGAATACATAGTTTTAATTTATTTTTATGTCGATTACTGAATCAAATTATAATTAAGTCTAAGAAAATTTACCCACAAGCACAAAATATTGCACTATGCAAGAAAAAAGAGAAAGAGAATACTATTCTCAATGTAGAAAGTTACAATACTAGAGAAAGAAAATATATTCATAAGTACAACCATGTTCAATATACCAAGAAAATAAAATCACTAATTAACAACGTAAGCTAATCTATAATAAGCATTTTTACTACTTATACCACAAGTTCACAATAAATCTTATGCATATCTCACGACACTCGTGTGATTTAAACTTTTTAATGTTTGATACATTAGAATGAATAAAATTAAATTAAAAAATTGAAATAATTTACAAAGTCGAGTCATAATGATGAGAAATATGGAATAAGTTTAAACTTTAAAGCAACAAAATAATATTGTGAGATCATAATTGAAGTATTCAGTTATAGGATTTGTATTAATCAATTATGTTAGTGAACTACACAACATTCATTACATCATCTAAAAATGAAGAACGTTTTTGTTAAAGATCAATTAAAGATATATCGTCCACCTTTAAATAATACGTACTTTTCTCAATAAATATTAATATACATTTTACTTAGTCTTTCATAAGTAAAAAAATAATTAAAAAATTCACTAACAATAATCACACTATTAAATACTTAATTAAAATACAACACGTACCTTGCACGTGAATTTCACTAGTATATATATACAAGAATGATCTCCTAAGCACCAATAACATGGTCGTTACTCAATTGCAATTTAAGAATCTCGTGTCTTGCGGATCGGCATGTAGTCCTATAAATTTTATTTTGTGTCTTAGAAGTTAATTGCTAAATTTGGTGAGTTTGAGACCAATTTACAATTTTGTATTTTCTAGAGACTAAAGTGCAAATAGAGCAAAATAATTTTTATAATCTAGAAAATAAATGTTGTTATATTAAATTAATTTTATCCATAATCTAGAAAATAAATGTTGTTATATTAAATTAATTTTATCCAATGATATAACTTTATTCGGTATGTTGAATTGCATTTACCGAACCCAAAGAAACCCATTCAAATCTAGCCAACCGAGTCCAGGCTCCATTTTTAGCCTGTACAGGTTCAACTGTTCAAGCCAGCAAAGATTGGTCAACCGTCAGCCCATGATTTTGCAAAAAAAAAATTGAATTTTATTTATATTTTAAATAGGTTGTAGTTAAAAAAATATCAATACACTAAAAACATATAATTGTATTTTATTATCAAAGCATCTAATTTATTGATTAAAAATAATAAGTCGATTAACTAATACACTAGATATGATAATTTTAAAATTAAATTAATTCGATTCAAAGACCGCCTCAATTCTAGCTCCTCAAAAGGATTCCAGACAAAGGATAGGTTGAGAACGTTAAATAATCAACGTTAAATTTTATAAATATTTTATCACATATGCTTAAAACGTTAAATAATTAGATTCTAACTCCTCGATTTTTTATTACATAATAATAATTATTATTACTTTGTCTTTTAAATTAATTATAATTGTGTGTTTGTCTCAATTTACAGATTTAGAATTGAGTGATAAAGAAATAAAAAATTATACACTCGCAGAGATTGAAAAAATATTGCGGAGTAGTGGAAAGAGTCTTCGGACTTTCAAACAATACCCTTCCACGAGAATGTAGATGTTTCAATTCAAGTAAAAAGTAAGTAAAAAATATCAATTTGTTTTAAAAAAAATGTAATTAATTAAAATTCTAAATAGATTTTTCGTGTTTAAATATAAAGAGAAATTCTATAAAGATAATCTTTCGTTTTTGGCCAACGAAATCAACTTTGTAAATGGTTTGTTGGGGTAAACAATTTCAAGAGAAAAGCTAGGGATAGAAGGTTGTATTATTGATAAACAATCCCAACTAATTTCCATAATTTTTCTGTCTTATTTAGGGTAAATTGACTTTTATAATACCATGTTTGGGTGTGGCTTATTTCTAAAAAATAGTTGGCTTATTTTCAAAAAAGTAGGATTTTAAAGTAGTTAAGTGATAGATAAAAAGATATTTCTAGTATAAATTTATTTTGATGCATGTTTTGCAAAAAAAGTTAAAAAAAAAAAAAGCTTTCTTATGAATTAGGGATCCACAAATTGTGTGGACCAAAATCTGCACAACTGCTTATAAGTTGCGAGACCTACAGTTGTGTAGATTTTGGTATACACAGTTTTTGAATCCTTAATTTATAATAAAGTTACATTTTTGCCAGTTTATAGATATATTAAAAATAATGGGTTAATTTAAGTAACTATCACTAAATTTCCAAAAAAAATCAAAATTGTCACTTATGTTGTTTTCTTACACTACTAATCACTGAAGTTTAATGTTCTTACAGCAGAGGTCATTTTGTTAACACCGTCAACATTAACAGTATACGTGTCACCGTTAAATGTTACGTAGCATAGATGTCGTTTATATTTTTACCATGTTAGAAATTTGCTATTTAAAAATCAAATCAAATCAAATGGTCCACCAGCAAAAAAAAAAAGGAAAATTGCACTCACCCCCCAAAAAAATTTGAAAAACAAAACAAAAAAGCAAAAAACGTTCCCAATCAGAAAAAAGAACAAATTTCTGAAGTGGTGGCGGACCTTTTCTTTTTTTTCTTTTTTTAAACAAATTTCTGACGTGGCGAAAAAATAAACGACGTCTATGCCACGTATCATTTAACAATGACACATAGAGTACTAATGTTAATGGTGTTGAAAGAATGACTTTTGTTGTAAAAATATTAAACTTCAGTGAGTAGTATTGTAAAGAAACAACTTCAGTGACAATTTTGAGATTTTTTTGAACATTTCAGTAATCGTTGATGAAAGTAACCATCAAAGTAATACATACTTTTAATATTATTTTATTAATATTTAATTTCATCCTTATTGATATAAGAAGTATACTTTAGAACATAATATAAAATGTTTACTTAAATAAAAAGCGTTAGACATTCGGGAATTAACATTGTAAAATATATTTTGATATTTTCATTTAGAATCAATGTAACCATTTTTAGATTTCCTAGTGATACTGAACAACGGTACGATACTTAGTACATAACCCTTCATCTGATAATCAGTACCAATCTCTAGTACACGTATTGTGACACCTACAATACAAAACTATACAAACGAATAGTTAGTAAGTAACATGCATAAACATACACATGAATTCTAAACATTTCTTTCTTTAAGATTTTATTCTCAAAATTGACACTTCTTTCGATATATTTATATGTTATTAGATTCATATCATCTTCGTCTTTTATATCTTTGGACACCGAATCTCATGATGGTATATCGTATAAGTTCAAATATCAATATAACCAATAACAAGCGCGCTATGGCAAGTGTCTGTAGATCCGTCGTATTTTCAACCACAACTCCAGATACCACAGTGTGGCTGTCATCACTACCATAGCTCAAAAAACTCCACCATCAAATAAATAACAAAATATGTCTAACCTAAGTATACGTTGCTTGTCGTATCGATTTGTACTCTCTAGGTCGTCGAGGACCTCTTGACACTGCTCTTATACGGGTATTGGACCCTAATACTTTATCATTGGCTGTCTTTAATGACCGTTGGGAACGTTGACGTGTATATTCATCCCCACACTAAAGGTGATTCTATTAAGTCCACTATTATAATCTCATTCCATCTATTATATATGAGTATTCATAAATTTTCTTGCTTCTATTATTTCTTTAATTTTAAGTTATGCATAGTTACTTCTCTCATTTTCATGCATTTACATGCACGTGCACATGGATGCATCAACGTAACTCATGCACGTGTAACCTTATTTCAACGTATGCACATGCATAACAATATCATATAATTATACTCAGGGGCGGAGGTGGGGGGTTCTAGGAGCGACCAGGACCCCCCAACTTTCTTAATTTTTTATTTTTTATTTTTGTTTTAATTTAATAACCAACTTAAAACAAAAAATACTAAAGCCCAAACCAAACAATGAATGAACTAAACAAATAAAGTCCAACAAAAATCCAACAAAATTAATTCATCTAACATCACTTCTTCTTAGTTCACGTTCACGTCTTCAATCTTTGACACAAAAAAATTAATTGCGTTTTCATCTTCAGCCTTTTCCACTTAAACTAGAGATTTTTTTCTTCTTGCTATGGTATAACATTATTTCCACGAAACAAATTCTAACTCGAGTTCAAGTCGTGATTCTTTTATTGTCAGCAAGTTCTCAAATTGGAAGAAAAAACATAGTCTCATATAACATATTGAAAATTTTAGTAGTGTACTCAACATAGTTCGAATTAAGTTAGAATAATTCAATAACCAAGAAGAAAGTACCGAGACTAATCTTTTCAAGCAATTAGAACAAACACGAAGTGAGCATCGAATACGTTTAACTGCAACAATTGATTGTGTTCGATATCTTCTTGTAAGTTTTTTAAAGATTATGACTTATAAAAAATATTATATCCTCATAAAAATTGGCTCAGTAATTGTGGTTTGAGCACACAAAAAATCGCTACTCCCGATCTCCCGAGAGGGCTTCCTCTTCCTGGCCCACCCCTGTTTGAGGATCCATCAATTTAAAATGTCTGACTTCACCACTGATCATACTGTATCTCACTTATTCCCATCATAGGAATATGACAACATATACATGTACATAGCAACAACAATACATCTCGTATAATCATATAAAAACACCTTATATATATAGTTGCACCGTTACTCATCTCTATCATTACCTATTCTAGAATTCAAAGTTTCGTTCCTCTACATTTCGTATATATCATCTATACCTAACTTGTCATATTAAGTTGGAACCTGCATAAATCAAGTGTCCATATATATATAGTTGCACCGTTACTTATCTTTGTCATTACCTATTCTAGAATTCAAGATTTTGTTCCTCTACATTTCGTATAAATTATCGATATCTAACTTAACTTCTCATATTAAGTTGGAACTTGCATAAATCAAATGTCAATATGTCAATCACGACTTAGAGATCAACTGGGATAAAACCCCAAAAACTGGGATCCCAGAGTAAAACTGGGGTTGACTTCGACAATAGGGAACCGCAACGAGTAGAACGAGAAATTAGAGTGTCAATATTGATACAAAGGTCTCCATAAGGCATATAATATACTATTAGAAAGCTTATCTATATCTATACTAATCTACAAGAGGCTTAAAGAAATAAACATCTTTGGACAAATATATCCTCATTAATATTCTATATTTCCTAAATTGTCTTTGAGTTAATATTATAATTGAACTCCTAATTTAACATTTATAACCACATATAGTCTTTAGAAGTTGAAAATGATAAATCTCCATTTACTAATCTAAGAGGAGCTTAAAGGGAGAAATATTTTTGGACACATATGTCTTCATTAATATTTTATATTTCTTAAATTGTCATTGAGTTAATATTATAATTGAACTCCTAATTTAACATTTATAACCACATATAGTCTTTAGAAGTTGAAAATGCTAAATCTCCATTTATTATATTTAATTACTAAATTTTGAAAATATTTTCTTTGAATTGTGAGAACAGAGTTGGTCAGTTACAAGATTAATAGTAATTGATATTCCACCAACAATTTATTCAATTATTTAAGGTCTAATTTGAAGTTTAAGGTTATTTTATTTGAAGGTAATTATGTAGTTTGTGATGTCCATAAAGACTTCATTTGAATATTTATATTTGTGATTGTAGTTTTTGTTAGTTAATGTGAATAATCATATCTCAATACTCTTTTTTTTTTTCAAAAAAAATAATAATTTGCGTTGGACTATAAAAGTTACGTGTATTTTTTAATTATTGTGCATGCTCATGCGTATTTATATATTGTTTACATATCTAATTGAAGGCTTCAGATTTTTTAGACGAAAAAAATTTTGTGGGCTAACTTCAGTAATGGTTTCAATTCACTATTGATATGTATCTTATTTCTATTATTCTTTTTTATACTTTTGAATTGAATTGTTATCTATTTTGTTTAAACTAATTTTTCTTAACTATTTATACTCCAAATGTGAATAAGACGTTTAAATCACTAGAATAGTTTGTATTGGTAATATTATTTTGTTTCTCCATTATAATTTGGATAAGTTCACGTGAAGACGTCTGAACATTCAATTGTGCAAATGAGAATGTTTAATTTTGCCAATTTCTAATGTAAATGTTATTTTGTTTTCTTTTATATACTGATTGATAACTCTACCTAACTTGAGGTGCTACGAGCTCAAATTGCATGTGATATTTTGGGTTAAAACCTCTTTATAGTTGGAGAGCTATATTAAATTACAAATATTTGTTATAAGTCATTTGTCATCTCATAAAGCAAGAAAATTCAATAGGTTTGAGTTCTCCATATATTTAAGAACTTATGTACATTATTTTTTATTTATTTTTGTTTGTGTTCTTTAATTGCCATTATTTGACTATATTACAGACCTTAAAAAATAGATGTTTAATACTGGCCACACAATTATAGAAAGTACTTTGTTTGAATACAACAACAAATATTATATTTCATCGTATTTTCTAATGTTAGATTTTTGTATTTTAATGCAGTATTAAATTAAGTTATAATTATTTAAATATTTGAATAAACATATATCTCACAATACCATTATTAAATCACGTGCAACACACATTTTAGATACTAGTCGAATTAAAAGTCCAATGCATTTTACGCATCCTGATTCAAAAATCTCTACAAATAGTTACGTGTATTTTTGAGATGATACGTTTGATGTGTAGTTCAAGGCCAAGGCTTTGAATGAAGAATAAATATGTGATTTCTATATAAGAAAATTTGAAGTAAATGGTTGAACGGAAATCAAGTTAGGTTTTGGGTGGAACGACTAAAAGGGGAGTTTGAATTCTCCAATGGACATATTTTTTGAAGAAGACATGTGTAAGATCATGTTTGTTTAAGTTTAAATTATAATTATAATTGGTTAAACATATTTTTTAATTATATATTTTATGGAATTTATAATTTATTATATACTTATTATCTATAAATTTCATAGAACTCACAATTTATAAACACTTAAAAATAATAATTTCAACACTTCTTAATACGATATAATACCATTTTGAATTTGTAAAATAAGAAATAATAAGAAAAAGATTTGATTGTATTGCATTAGAAAATACACATGGCACATTGAAGCCAAACGGGTATAAACTATAATTGGGGAAGGATTCTTATTTCTCAAGATTTGAAAATATGTGAATGTTTAGTGTAATTTAAAAGTAATTTTTTTTTTTTTTTAGATTTTGAAAAAAGATGGTGAAACGTGTAGTGAAAAGTTGACAAAAGTCGTAAATTCCATAAAATAAGTAGTTAAAAATGAGTTTGAGAAAAAATAATTTAAATTAAACTACTCAAAAAATGCTCTATACACACTATTGGAGGATTGATATGTTGCCAAGAGAACATACAGTCCAGCAAAATCAACTTTGAATTTAATTATTATAACAATTATATTTTTATTGACTTTATGTTTGCTTGTGTTAATAAGTACTTATAAATAAGTCAAATATTATTTTTATTCATACATTCAGTAAAATCCACGGCTCATAATCTACAAAAATATTTACCAAACATATACTTAATATAGCGATAAATCGAATATAATGGAAAAAATTATTAAATATTATTATCACCGACCGTAGGGAGGTTTACTCCGCTACAAACACAAAAAAATGTATTTATTTGTCCGTCACTGCGTCTTCTTCATCTCAAACCAAAATTCATATCTCTCTCAATTCTTACACTTCTTCTTCTTTTTCAAAATCACACTTCCTTCAAATAAAATTTTCCATCTCTTTCAATCTTTAATATTCTTCTTAACTCATCGATCCATTCAAATCTTCTACGATCGAATCCCACCGCAAAGAAAAGCGATATACTAGTTATAATAATTAGAGTTGCAATATATTTTTAATATATGTATCAATAAGTCGAATATATTGAAAAAAATAATTCACATAATCGATTCTAAATTTATTGATAATTAAGTCAACTTTGTTGTTGTCATCGGGATAAACTAATATAATTTTTATTTCATCCAAAATTCGTTTATCTCTTGAAATACCGCAAATACTGTTCCTTATTTCAATAATATTAATATGGAAGTATATTGTTGGTAAAATAAATAATTTATAAGAAAAATATTATAAATATAAATAAATATATACGAAATAGAAAATTATTTGAAAATAAATTAAACTCTAAAATAGGTTTTTACCCTGCATTATCATCATTCAGCTCAGCCCTTCTCAAACCAAAAAGAAAAGCAAATATAAATAAATGAAATGCGGCAAATGGGAGCTTTTCGCTTATCCTAAAGCCTTACCTGTCCGCGCCCTCTCCCTCTCCGAAGAAGAAGAAGAAGAAGAAGAAGAAAACCCTATCTCAAAACTCAAAAAAAAAAAGTATCTGATGAGCCGGTGATTGGATTCATACTGAGATCGGCCAGCCGCCTCAAGATACCCTAGATCCCAACATTTTTTAAAAATAATAATTGGTTTATTAAGGATCTGCAAGTTTTTAGGGTTTCTGAGAGCCACCATGGTGGGCACCACACCGCAAATTGAACCAGCAGCACCAGCATCAGCTGAAGAAGAAGCGCTTAAGAGAAACACAGATTGCGTTTACTTTCTGGCTTCTCCTTTAACTTGCAAAAAGGTTATTTTTTATGTTTTCTATTACTCATATTTTTGTTGGGATCATTTATTTTACTCTTAGTATGTATGTGTGCAAGAATGAATTTACATAGATTTTCCGCATGTGTTAGATCTTTTCAAGAAAAAATTGAAATTAATGGTTAAGGATCTGTGAAGTTCTGAAGGATTTGGGGTTTTTTCTTCGTACTTCCGAATGTGAATTGTATGAGTACCTTGGGTGTTGGATTATGTGAGGTTTAGTTTCATTCCTGAAAACCCCTCCACAATTTTGTTTGATTTCTTTTCTTTTATGTCTTTTTAATGTTTAATTTATAAGGTTACAGATTATGTATGCTTTTCTAATATTAATAGATTCGGTTTGCTTGTTTTTGAGACCGACTTTCAACTTATGACGTATAACATTAATAGATCTCTTCATCCATCCATCCACACGTACTCATGTATCTTAGAATATATGTGCGCTTGCTTGCTTGTGTGTATTTAATTATTTATGTATTATAGATGTATGTAAATGTGCGAGTGTATGTGTGTGACTCTATTAAGAAAGTGCTGGTGTGTGAAGTTCAATTCATGGACTGAAATTCCGTTGTATAAAGTTTATGGGTTTCTATATCAGGAAAGTTTTCACATTCCCGACACGTTTGCATAACTGGGAATAAAAAAGCACAGAATTTCCGGAAGACAGTTAAAATGGTGGTTTAGTTGTAAAAATGACTAATATGATGATTGATCATAAATTAGGTTGAGGATTGCTCAGAAACTGTTCTGCGTGTATTTTTGTTCTTTTCGTGCGTTTGGTGGTTTTGTCGCATTTGCTATTAATGCAGCCTATTAACTGTTCCAGTATTCTGCTCACTGGTGTTTGTTGCTTTTCACGTGTAATGCGACTGATTGATTACATGTTCTCGTTCAAATTATGGGTTTCTTGGAATCTGGCTCACTTATAAATCAAATGAATTCAACAGATTAAGCCCATTACTTTTGATATTGGTTCGCAAGACATAAATTTGCTGAAATACCAAGCAACTTACTGACCGTGATTATAATTTTTCACCTTTTTATCTGACTATTTAGAATACTATATATATTCTTCGCTAATCAGAAATATCCTTTTCAATTAAATGATTTTTGTTGGCATTCTTTCCATCACGATCAAATATTTGATGATGTTTAGTGGGCCAGTAGATTATTGTCCACTTGCACAAGCTTATCTTATCATTCTGTATCATGGTCAAATATGTTCTGCTGCCTGCTCTTTTTTCCTTAATATTTACCTGCCACTTATTTTTTGGCAACAGGGAAGTGAATGCGAGTATCGCCATAGTGACATTGCAAGGGTAAATCCAAGGGATTGTTGGTTCTGGTTAAATGGCAATTGCCTGAATCCGAAGTGTGCATTCCGGCATCCGGTGAGTCTTCTCTTTTTTGACATAGATTGTATTATTCTATCAACACTGTGATTGTATTATTCTATCAACACTGTGCATAAGTAGACCACACTCATGCAAACATAGATTTGATATTGTTTTTGGTGATATCACTGTTCTTAACAATTAGTTTTTATTATTAGCAAAGAGGGTATTGATCTTCTTTTGTTCTTCAGCCGCTGGATGGACTGCTGGGGACACAAGCTCCAACTTCTGCTTCATCTGCTGTACCTCCATTGCAGGCTGCCTCTACACCTGCTCCACATGTTCCAAGTCCCTCTGGTAAACAAGGGGTGCCCTGCATATTCTTCCAGAAAGGGTACTGTTTAAAAGGTGACTGGTGTCCCTTTTTGCATGCACCGAATTCTGTGAGTAACAAAAACACACAGGCGCCAGGAATGTCTATTGTTGAGCCTGCATTTTATAAGAATACTTTTGGTGGACCTGAAAAGTGCACACAAGAAAAGAAGGTCCCGTCTATAACTGTAGAAAAAACTGTCGAGTTACCTTTGCATACAAAACCAGCTGTAAAAGTGGAACCTGCTCCACCAAGGAATGAATTTGCTGTAGGCAAAAAGACAGCGATGACATTGGACATGAATGAAGAGTTTTCCAGCTACAGACGAACAAGTATTTCACCTGCTGATAATGGAAATAAAGCCAGCAGGACTATCGGTGTTCAGCAGTCTCATCCGTTGGATGAACATGGTAGTATGAACAGTAAGGATGCAGAAGAAATTTCGAGAGAGCCCTCCCCTGGTTTTGATGTTCTGGTGGATGATGAACTGAGAGATTCTGATTACTATCCTAGTGAAGATCAGTATGGAATGATTGGGGATCATGAAGGCAGGAATGAATATGACATTGGCCATTCTGCTGATTACAATTCCATGGTTGATGTTGACCGTGAGATGTATCGTGATCCTCGTGGTTATGACTCGTATGACCGCCTTCAAGGTCAGTATGCTTGGGAGCAGCACAGGGCTTCATCTGAGAGGATGTCAGAAGGGCCTGCTTACCAGAAAAGGAGACATGCTAGAGTCAATAGCCCCGATCAAGTTAGTGAAACAGATCTAAGGCATCATTTATCAAAGCACAGAAGAGGTAATGGTTTGAGGTCTGTTATCAGTAATGAATATGGACGTGACAAACATGTTGAGGATCAAGGATACAAGGTTTCAACTAGGGACGCACAATATTTACCCCCACATGAGAGTTCTATTAGCAGTCGCCTTCGAGGGAGAATAAAGCTTCCAGGGAGGTCTTCTTCTCCACTTGATGGAAGGGACATGCACGGTGATAGGGAAATAATTAGGGGAACAGATCACAGTAGATCGTCTTTTGGAAGGACACAACAGTCCTCTCACCAAGGAAGGCTTCGAGACAGAATAAAGGGGAAGGAGGAAGATAATTTTGATATTGGTGGGAAGAATAATAAAGGTTGAACTTGAGAAGAGAAATGAAGGGTGATAATATTACTGACTTTGCTGGTCCAAAAAGTCTTGCAGAGCTTAAAAGCAAGAAAAATGGTGAGTCTAGTGAGCAGCAATCACTTGGGAAGAGAAAGCACTCGATGCTTGAGGGCTATCAACAAACTGGTGGTGATCTCCCATTTGAAGGGCCTAAGCCTTTGGAACAGATTCTGAAGCAGAAAAGGGGTGAAATAGCTGTTTCAGGTAATAATAAAGACAATTATCAAAAGGAAGAAGGAACGGGGAAAATGACAAAGATTACTTCGACTGTGGAGGATCAGCATGCTCTTTCCTCTGCACCTGTTAATAAGGATTCAATGTCTGCATCAGGTGATAATGGTGGAGCAGAAAAATACAGGTTAAGTGATGCTACTGAGCTAGAAGCTGAAGATGGAATGATAGTTGAGGATCGGTTGGATGACCAAGAACATGAAGCGTATGAGCAGAGGGATGGTGCATCTGATGATGAGCAAGTGGATGGAGAATATTATGACGACTTAGATGAAGGTGAAAATGGAGACGCTGAAGAGGAATACCCTGATGATGAAGATGGAGACAACTTTGCAAAGAAGATGGGTGTCATGTACTCTTGAGAAGGATAAATGTTGGATTTATGGCTCTTCCTGTTAATCCAATTTGTTTTGAAGCTTTGAAGGCTTTGTTTGCTCTGTGTTGGCAAATTCAATTTTTTCTCTACTGATTTTGATTTTAGAAGTAGAGAAAATTAGAACTTCCTCTCATGTATCATCGTAAACTTTTTATTCAACGTCTTTAAACTCGACTGGATGATACTTCTCTTCCATTGTATGTTTCTGGATAGTTAATGATTTTCTTTGACTGCAAGGGTCATGACTAATATTAGAAGATCAATAACAAATTATTGTTTCTTTTTTATCTAGTTTTTGAGGTTGATGATTTATCCATTTTTTACATTAAATTTTCATCTTTGTTTTATCAAAGCTAGCTTCTTCCCCAGGGGGGAAAATTCTTTCTCGGAGATCTTTTCTTCATCAGAGTAACTTGGATGTTATCTGGATCTGTTACTTATCGAACAGGATGCGAAGGAGAAACACAACAAGATGGCTGACTGGAGTGCCACAAATCAGCTGGTCATGTCATGGTTTCTCAATGCAATTGAGCCCACAATTGCTACCTGGGCAGCGTCTTGGTTGAGAAGCGGATCGTTTCCCCCTTATACCCCTCGGGGGTTAAAGATAGTAGAAACAGTGGTCTCTTTACTCTATATCCTTCTGGAAGCTGTCTGCGAGAAACTCGTGGGGTTCTCAGCTCTCCAACCAAGACATACCCTGATTATAAGTTAATGTCCATCTGTTTGTACGAACCATTTTTAGATGAGAAGGGAAAGAAGCACGCGTGGTTCGGTTTCATATTTGCTTTTCATAGGTGAGTTACGATGAGGCTTGGCTGGTGGTACTAGGCTCTAAAAGAGTTTTATTCTTAGCAAGCGGTCTTTGGTCCTAGCCCATGCTGGCTTAACCTTCCACACTCACTAGTACTTATTGGCACCTTCCTAAGTTCCATTCCACGGTAGCAAAAATCGATGCCTATACTTCAGGGGTATATAGAAAGGTATAAAAGGTATCTCACAAGGTAGACCAAAAAAATCAAAACTATAGTGCAATAAAAGGTAGCATATAGTCAAGATATATGCCCTCCTATGTTGGTCCACCGGCGTAGGTGGGTCTAATGATGCGGAGAGCAAACAAAGACGACAAAGCTATGTTGGAAAGTTGAAAAGATGCAACAAAATGGGTGGCTACCCGCAGTGGTACCACTACACGAGAAGATCAGAGGCAAAATGTCCAATGAAGGACAACTGTCCAAGCTTGTTCATAAGCTTGAACCGCAAGATAAGCGCAAAAATAGAATAAAAAATCTCATTTATCACTTAAAATAAGAGAGTTTTTACTCATATCCCAGAGTGGGGATGCCCTTTTGATTGCCGTCTCTTTTGTTGTTTCCCATAAGGGAAACATGGTTCAAACTAGTATTGAACTGTGTGAAAGAAGCAATAAAGTCAGTCTCACATACGATAATGGATTAGCAACCAGCAGGTGCTGAATATAAGTACTCACTTCATAGCATGCTATCAAATTCATTATTGAAAGCCCGAGTTCAATTATGAAATTAACTCTTTGACCATTGAATTCCTAGGAATCTCTGACATTTCATTTAGGATACTTTCCCACTTCAAAAATTTTCTATGACGAAGTATGGCAGCGCTAATCCTCTCGCTAGCTATCCTTAGTAAGAGAGAGAAGACTTGATGTGACTATTATTAGACTTCAAATCATGAAAGACTCTACAATCATTATGAGTAGATAAACCTTTCTTTTCCCTTCTATAGAGTGGTTGCCCCTTTCTGCCCAGGTAGTTCACTCACTCCTAATGTCTACCATTTTATATACTTTTGAAATAGAAGAGAGGTAGTCACAACAGGTTCAAATGTGGATTTTCCAACCCAATCTCTTTATGAACTGATCGGATGTTGTTATTGATCTCAATTTGCACCTTCATCAGACGAGATAAGAATGTCTTGCACTAAGAAGAGAAGTGGCAAATGAAAGCACGAAGCTTCATTCAATCCTTTTTATTACTCCAGTTGTAAATTGCTTATCTTCCCAAGAAGGGAATTGTAGTTTTTCTATACTTAGCGCTATACCTTTAGAAAGTAATTACTACTCTGTGGGGTTTGGAATTGGACCCATCCTGAGAACCGTTCCCTTGAGAGAAAGGATTTCATTTATAACCTCACGATTTTAAGGGTCAGAATTCTTTTCAAAACTTTGGAAACCTGAGCGGAATGTCTTTTACCTTTATTAATCTATTTCGAAAAAATCATATGTTTACCAGATCTAATAACTAATCGGATAGAGTGAAAAATGATTTATATAGTCAACTATGTTGAATGTAATAAATAGTTTGCTGTTTTCTTTTGAGTGTGTATTAATTCACTAGTATGACATTCAAGTTGTTGACATACAAAATATTTCCCAAAATAAAGGCTTAAAACAAAGACCCAAAACAAGATGCTCAAACATAGAGTTTTAGCGAATTGTCAAGATAAGATTTGCCTAAAATGTACAAAGATCTGGATGATAGGGCGAAGAGGAGCAGTGTTTGGGCGAATGAAGTCATAACTGCATCGCGCAGAGAAATGAAGTGGTTTTATACGTGGCTTATGATCCAAAGTAACTGTTAGTTGATAAAAAAAAAAAAAAAGGCATTATGGGAAGTTATGAGAATTTATGACAATCATGGGAAGTTACTTAGAAGAAGTGCTATGAGATAATTGTCAGTCATGTGCGAGAATAGTACAAATGGTAATCAATGTATAAATAAGGCGAAACAATTGAATAAAAGCACTAGAACAACTATTTCACAAACAAACATGTGAATTTACGTTTAAATATTTTACTCTCTATTTACAAATCTTGTAACTTTGTATACTTATGCCCCTTGGAAGCAAGTTGCATAATATAATATTTCAATTCAAACACCTCTTGTTGAAACATTGCCTCAAGAGGTCTTGTTCCTTATACATCGTTTGAGTAATCTTTTAATTGTTAGCACAGATCAAAAAACGCGCGAATCACAAATATAGTGAGTGAGTTTAGATTTTGATTCTATTGCTTTCTTGTTCAAAAGTTTTCTGATGCAATAAGTAGTGTGTTTTAGTAGACATCAAACTACTTTGAGATGTCATTTTGATGGGTTATTCTTTACGATAACATGTTTTTCTTTTTGGTATGTTTACGTAGACGTCAAACTTTTTTTAAATGTCATCTGGACGTGGAATTCTTCATTCTTCACAATTAACATGTGTTTTTTTGTTTTGTTTTGTGTGTGTGTTTAGCAACTGTAGATGCACGATCTTGTTTTGTTGGTCATTTTACTTCATTATAAGTTGGAAAATATCAGAAAAATATGACTATTGCACCAACAATCAACCGATTTAATGAAAATTTTGATTTTCCGTGACTAGATTAAAAGTTCAATATATGTTGCAATTAATTAAATTAATTAAAGAAAATAGAGCTTGTAATTCGAAAAATAACAAAGAGAAATACAATGAAATCCAAAGAATGCAATTGGAAAGACATGAGTGCTTTTGATTTTTATTATCGAATGGAAACAAAGGAATTGGGTGTAATATGCAATTACTATGTTTTTAAGATAAAAATTTGACCCATTTTATTCTTTCGAAATTCTCGAACAGATGTTATTACATCTTTTATTGTAAGAAAATGCTTTTATACATGAAGGTTGACAGATTCATTTACAGAGAGTGACATTTATCGCAGTAAATTAATTCAAAATATCGTCCAAAACATAAAATAATTACAAAATGAAATATATTTCATACCTTCATTCAAAAGCAGAATAGTCTTCGAGGTGAAAAATTCCAAATCTTCCAACCACCGGCAAGATCGTTCACAACCACTCATCTTACATTATCTCCGACGACATCGTCGACAATGATTCAGATAGATAATTTACGTTTTAGCTTATTTTTTGTTATTTGGTGAAATGGTTTTTGGGTTTTTTTTTTTAATTAAATCGATTTTGTTCTGGATTATGTTCTTACGTGAAATGGTTCCCAATATAATCTTTGGTGAAATGGGAAGAAAACTAGAAAAACTATGGTATTGAATGTCACAAAGCAAAAAAGAAATGTTGGGGGTACTTCAAACAACTGGAACACAAATGGAAACCGAGAATAATATTCAACAAAAAAATATATATGTTGAATTGTGTGAATCGTTGACATCAATTTGACCGTAGAAGATGATTGTCCAGCAGTAGAGAAGGAGGGGTGGGGAGATTTAAGGTTTTCAATATTTCTCTCTTTCCTGTTTTGCTTTTGAAATAAAACGAGAAAATATGGCATGGGTCATCGGTGCGGCGACATATTTGCTTTTTCCGGCGAAAATTTTCACATTTTCGACGAACGTTTGCTGCATCTCTCGTTCTCCCTAATCGGTCTCATGTGTTGAAAGAGAAAAATGAAATGGGTTCGTTTTTCTCTCTCCATGTCTCATAAAAATCTTCCTCAAATTACCTTTTTTTTACTTTATCACGTCATCATCTGTAAATAAATTTGTGATTGGTAATGTACAACAAGCATGACTCTTTATTGTATGGGTACTATTGGTGGCGGCGTGCCCTGGGCTAATTTGTAATTAACATACATATTTTATTGTAATTAGAGTCAATTCAACTTCTGTTGAATTTAAATAGTTAAATTTTTTCGTATATAGATAAGGTCTCAAATTTTAGAAAATTTCAATATAAATAATTTTATTGATGGAATATTTTGAGCTAGATTTTTTTTGTCGGTCATAATTAAAAAACTTATTTTGAAAAATTTAATCTATGTCCTAAATAAAGTAATAAAAATAAAAACAAAAAATTATTGACAAAAAGTCCATAAGTAACAACATAACAATTACAAATAAAAAAATTAACATTATAATGGAGATCGATAAGTTAAAAAAATTGACTCAATATATTTTTACAAATAATTTTTTTGTTGCTAAATAAAATTATGAAAATTAAAAATGTTACCTATTATTTTTAGAAAAATTTGTTGGTAATCAAATAACAATTAAAAAATAATTTAATATTACAAACAACTTTGAGTTAGTAATAATAAAAATATAAATATTTTAATAAATTAATTTTACCGACTAATACTTAGTCAATAAATAAAGTAACAATAACATAAAAATTAAATACTAACAAAATATTTTGTCAAAAATAAAATAATATTTAAATAACTTATTCGTCGTAACTGATCAAAATATAGAAATAATTGATGGTTCACCGTCGATGATATGTAAACGAAGCACCGTCAATGATTGCCATCAACATAACCAATAGCATTGCCATCAATAATTGTTGACAGAGGCGAATCGGTGTTCACCAACGAAATATGAGTTCGTAATTCAGTCTGAATTATGGAAGATATTGATTTCCAATAGAATCAACATCGTCGGTGATTAATGATGGCTTCCATCATTGATCATTTGCCCGACGACATCTGAATCCGTAATTTGGGTTTGAATCATGGTAGATATTGATTTCCATCTAAATCAACACCATCACTAATTTCGTCAATGATCATTTGCTTGATTAAATTTTTTTTTTTTATCATTATTATCGAAAAAGACCCCTCAAGGGTTTTGCCTAAGGCTCCGTATTGTTTGAGCCACCTCTAAATTCGCAATGATTGGATTGAGAAGTTCGTTGATAGCGTTTGCTAACTTAATAGTAACTTTTTTGTTAATTACATTATATTTTCTTTATATTTTATTATTTATGAATTTTTTCTCCCTTCTTTTGTGTGTCAAAGGTGTGAAAGGGGTCACCCTGTCTAAATGAAGATATTGCGGTGATCGGAATATTCGACTCGACAGAGTTGATGTCGAAGATAGTAGAGCCCACAAAAGAGTGAACTTGATTTCAACGGGGTTCTTGAAACACGATAGTCCAGAAAGTAAACACAAAAATTCAAAATTGAAGCAAGATATATATACAGATAAGAAAGGCTGGCGGTAATTACGACGATCAACTCCTACTAGTTATCCTCTACTCTGGTAGGCAAATGTGTTTTTTGTTTCAATAATTTTAATTGACATTTGAGTTTTTCTAATAATAGTGCATTTTTCTATTGAGATGATGAGTTTGAGACTTAGTCTCAGAAGGGTACATGCTACCAACAATATGTGATCGAAGCATCGTTGGTTATTAACATCAATATTATCGATAATATTGATTTTAGTAATCGTCGACAAGGGTGCACCGATGATCACTGACGATATTCTTGTCTATAATTTCGTCTGAGTATTAATTTTCATCAAAATCATTAATGATAACACCGTCGCCGATCACCACGAAATTTCCACCTCTATCATTTGGTTTAAAAAAAAAAAAAAAAAATTATTGTTATCATCTTAAAGTCCCCTAATGGGTTTTGCCTAAGGCCCCCATGTTCCTTGAATCACCTATAATCGTGAGTTAGGAAAATAATCAAATAATAGTTGATAATATTAAGGAAGACAAACAAATTAAGGTGAGTATATTTGCTCTAGAATTTTAAAGACTTTTGATTGACATTCTTTAAATGACTAACTTTTATTAATTTTAGTAGACTTTCATAGATTTTTACAAATTTTCATTTTGTAAGGCTTTTATAGATTTTTATTTTTCAATTAAATTTTGAATATAAAAATATAATGTTTCACAGATAAAAAAAAATTTATCGCATGAAAAAATCTAGCAATAATATATTTAATTGAATTAATATTATAAAAATTATTAAAAAAACTTTGAATTTATAATATTTTATTTATTTTCTGCAAGTAAACTACGTCCAAAGTCAATGACATAAATTATTAGCTTACTCTATTTTTTCTTTTGGTCTTTGGATAAATAAACTTCTAAATGGCTTGTGAATAAATTTAAAAAACATGGTATGTTGTTCTTTTTAAAAATATTTTCCAATAAAATGAATAAAGAAAAAATATTAATATTTTTTTCATAAAAAAAAATATTGATAATTAATCATGGCTAAAGAGTTTGTAGACCGAAAAATAAGCAAGAGAAAAAAAAAGTTCAGAGAATATTGAAGAGAAAAAAAAACAAAAACACAATGAAAAAAGAGAAAAAAAAAATTTCCAAGAAAAAATATTGGTATTAATCTTGACTTTACAGTTCGTAGAAGAAAAAAGAAAAGAGAAATGTTGCATAAAAAAAAAAAAAAAACATAGAATCATTTAAAAAAAGTCTTTCAAAATTTTAGAATGAATGAGAGTGAAATTATGATAACTTTTATGTTTATGTAAAGTTATTACATAGAAAATTTTATAAAAAGTCATTCACATTTTGAGTTGTTCTAAATTTTGTAAAATTTTAAAAAGTCTAAATTGAATATTTCATGATTTTTAAAAATCTTTAAAAGTTTAAATTGAATTCTTTTTAAAAAATATGTATTAAATATATTTAAACTTTTAAACTTTATAAAAAAAAAAATTTAAATCTTAATTAAATACAACTCCACAAATCTTATTCACATTGAGCACGCATCTAGATGATCAGTCCTGCAACTCCATTGTTAATGACACAAATTGGAGACAAAGAATTGGACCAAGAATTGCATGAAAGTTAACACAAATTCTCAGTTCCTGTCATGTACAAAGTTGTTCATTTCAAATTTCAGCAACAACTAAATTGTGCGAGAATATTCGTATGTTGTTGATTTAGGGATTAATCTTTAAAAAATTGTACGCTTAGTAAGAAATAAAAGAAATGATATAAGGAAGAGGCTTCAGAGAATGTATTGAATCTGTTTCTGATAAATGTAATGTTCAGCTTACATTCAAGTAATACATAGCTGGTATTTATATACAAGATGAATCCTATATCTCAATATACATACAATACAATTTATCTATATACATCATGAAACAATAATGCTGAACTGAATTTGGTTGCAACATCCCGCATGTGATAGAAGCTTCCATCATCTTCCAATCTCAACAGCATTCTGGTAGGGAAATATAAAAACATCCAGGTCCTTCACGTTTTATCCTTTTCATACATTTGATCCTTGTTTTTCTGGTTTGCATACTTTGGTCCACAATTATCTTCTTTTCTAACACTCTCCTTCAAACCGGAGGAAGTTTCAATTACTCCAAGTTTGTTTGCGTGAGATAAGTGTCTCGTATTCATCAAAGGTTTAGTCAAGATATCTCAAGGTTTGATCTCTTTGTAGGAACATAGCTTATCACCAATTGTTTAGCTAGAACCTTGTCTCGAACAAAGTGCATGTCAAGCTCTATATGCTTGGTTCTCGCATGGTAGACTGGATTAGATGCCAAGGCACTTGCTCCTAAGTTGTCACACCAAATTCTTGGAACTTGATGCATGTTATATTCGGTTCTTGCGTAAGGATTGAATCCACACAATTTACTGCAGCAGGTGTGAGCTAGAGTCCTATACTCGCCTCAAGATTGATCTTGCCACAACTTGTTGTTTCTTTGAGCACCAGGAGATTAGATTATCACCTAGATACACACAGTAGCCCACGGTGGATTTCCTATCATCTGGACATGATGCCCAGTCAGCATCTCCATATGCCACAATGTTAAGATTGTGTGCTTCATGAATGATTAATCCCATATCAAGAGTTCCATTTATGTACCTGAAGATTCGTTTCAGCACATTCCAATGAGCATCTGTAGGACTTTGGAGGTATTGACTGACTCTATTCACAGCAAAGGTAATGTCTGGTCTTGTGTGAGTCAAGTACTGAAGAGCCCCTACTGCACTTCTAAACTGAGTTGGATTCTTCAGATTTATTCCTTCTGTTTTTCCTACCAGTTTTCCAGCTGCCATAGGAGTAACACTAGGCTTCAAATTCGCAAAATTAAACCTCTTTAATATATCCATAGCATATCTCCTTTGTGACAAATGAAGTCCAATCTCATCCCTGTAAAACTCAATTCCTAAAAATTTCTTCAGATTGCCCATATCCTTTAAAGCAAAGGATGCATTTAACTTCTCAATTTGTTTCTGTAGTGCTGTTCTGCAGTTCCCAGTCACTATAATATCATCAACATATACCAGAAGATAGATAATCTGATCTTGTGATTCTTGATAGAATACTGAATTGTCGACTTTTGATTGCTTGAAATCCCACTTCAATAACGTTTCCTTCAATGTGTCATGCCAAGCTCTAGGAGCTTGTTTGAGTCCATATATGGCTTTGAGTTTGCGAGCATATAGATGGTTCATTTTGATCTACAAACCCCGAGGTTGCTCCATATACACTTGTCTCCTCTAGCTTCCCATTAAGAAATGCATTATTGATATCTATTTGCCTTATCTCCCATCCTTTTGAAATCGCTCATGTAGAATTACCTTCAAGGTTGGTGCTTTTGCTCATCGGACTAAAAGTTTCATAGTAGTCAATACACAGGGTTTGTGAGTAACCTTTGCCACTAGCCGCCTTATGTCTCTGGATTTCACCATTTGCATCAAATTTCAATTTGTATACCCATCTCGCATCCTATGATTTTCATTGTAGATTCATAAGGCACCAACACCCATGTTTGATTCTTCATTAAGGCATCATATTCTTCCTTCATTGCCTTGCACCACTTTTCACTCTTTAATGCCTCATTTAGATTGACTGGTTCCATTTCATCTATAGAAGACAAAGTGACAAAGATGGTATACACTCTAGGCTTCACTATCCCTGCCTTGGATCTAGTTATCATAGGATGACCATATTTATCAGCATTACCACCTCCATACTCAACTGTATCATTGCCAACTTCTGATATTTCATCATTCCCTCTGTACTTATCTGCATCATTAACAACTTTGGGCATTTCAACCCAGATTTTGATTCCAGCCTGAGAATCTGAAACTTCAGAATGTATGTCCTCATGTTCACTCTGCTGTGGCAGTTTATTAACCATTCCTTCATCATTTTCCATCGTCTCATCATTTTCAACAGAATTGCGTATGCAGTTCACTTGCAGAATGTCTTATATCAATTGAATCTGGGATTGTTTTGCTGGAATTAACTTCAAAAGGGAGATGATGAAGAGTAGGAATGTAAATAGAGGACTTGGACTGATGTGTTTTGTTAAGAAAACCTTGTTTGAAGGGAAATGAATTCTCATCAAATACCACATGTCTTGAGACATAAATTCTACCATTAGAGCTTAAGCACTTGAATCCTTTGTGAGATGTACTAGGTCCTAGATAAACACACTTTTGGGTATGAAAATCAAATTTATGTTTCGTAAGGTCTTAAATGAGGGTAGTAGTAGCACAACCAAACACCTTAAGGGATTTATAATCATGATGTGTTTGAACAAACTTTCATAAGGTGATTTTTGTTGAAGGAGTGAGGTAGGCATTACTGCTTATGAGATATGTTGCGCTTAAGAAGGCTTCCCACCAATAATACAAAGCATATGTGCTTGAGCTAATAGGGTCGAGACAGTTTACGTAATGTGTCTATGTTTTCTTTCAGCTCTTCCATTTTGAGCTGAGGTATGTGGACATGAGTATCTGATATTTATGCCTGTTTCAGAAGCTAGTTTATCTAAGCTTTTATATTCTCCTCCCATATCGGATTGTAGGGCTTTAATTTTCCTTTCAAATTGATTATCAACAAGTCTTTTAAATTGTGTAAAGTAATATAGCACTTCAGATTTTTGTTTTAAAGGGTAAATCCAGGTGTATCTAGTACAATCATCCACAAATAACACATAATACTTAAACCCTGAGGTAGAATTAATGGGGGATGGTCCCCAAACATCAGTATGGATTAAATCAAGTGGCATTTGTGCATGAGATGAAGATGGTTTAAAAGGTAGTGCATGTGATTTGCCAAACTGACAAGCTTCACAGAATGTAGAAATTTTATTATCAATGACTTTGAAGCTATTACAAGACTTAAGAATCTGATGTAACAGATGCGGAGGGGGGTCCTAGCCTTCATGCGCGGACTTCACCTTAGACTCGAGAGACTTGTTACTGGTAAGCTTAATAGGTTGATTTAAACTGGTGTTGAGAAGAGTATGATTGCTGTCAAAATGATGGTGAATAGTTGAGCTTGAATTTTGATGTCTTGAGTTGTGGTTAGGCAAATTCAATTGATATAATCCATCTTCAAGTTTCCCAAAGAACACAACGCTTCCTTGTTGGTAGATCCTTCACAACACAACCATTAGGGAAAAATTCAACACAGACATTATTATCAGCAGTTAGTTTTGAAACACTTATGAGATTTTTGTTGATTTTGGGAACATGCAGTAACTTCTTCAGAACCAGAGTTTTATCAGATTTCACATTGAAGCTTTTAGTGCCTATATGAGATATTTGTAGTGAAGTGCCATTACCTACAACCATTTTCTTCTTACCTCCATATTCTTTTGCTTCATCTACATTTTCTTTGTCAGTGGTGACATGATGGCTAGCTCCGTCAGTCGATATACTGCATGATCATCTATCGAGATTGGACTTGCAGTGTAGGCTGAAGGATTAATACTACGGTTCTGATCAGTTGGTCTTTTTCCCATAAACTTTTCATCAAATCTGTTGTAACACCAGGCAGCTGTATGATTATTCAGACCACAGATTTGACAAGGATTTCTTACTTCATTTGACCTTCCAAATCGCCTCTTTCCTTGTTTGTTCTTCCTCTCAATTTGAACTTCGTCCACCTCTATTTCCCTTCCATTATATGGATTTGTGTTCGAGTATTTCCTTGTAGCAGATTGATTGATCCAAAATTGCTCCTCACTTGATTAAGATATTCCAATCTGCTTTCAAATGTCATGAGTGTAGAAGACAACTCATGCCATGAAACTTGATCTCTGCTATTTATCTGTACTACAATGGGGGTGTATTCTTCATCAAGTCCAGCTAAAACTTGGGTCACCAGATCAACATGATCAATCTTCTTGCCAGCAATTTTCAGATTATCGACAAAATCGTTTGACAAACTTAGATACCGATCCATTGACATAGACCCCTCTCTGATTCTCTCGCAACTCGGCAAGAAAGGTCACTCTTGACCTATTGAGAATTCTATAGTTCTCATTTATAGCCTTCCAAAGCTCACTTGAGCTATTGCATCCCATGACACGCATCACAATTTCTCGATGTCATGGAGGAATACATCCATCCCATAAAAGTTGATCCACGTAAATCCACCTAGCATACTCGGATTGAGACACATCTCCACCTGCTTTCTCCGGTTTCAAAGAGAATTTGTATGTTGGTGAATTGTGGAGGACATTCCTTGGTGCCTAGTAAGTATCCTTCCGTGTCGTGACCTCTTACAATAGGCATGATAACATTCTTCCACAGAAGAAAGTTATCTCTATCTAATTTCACAGATGATGCCTGTGTTAGATTCATGCCAAAGGGAGATAGGTTGTTTATAAGAGCTGGAACTTGAGTTGTGGGGTTAGAATTTAGGCTATGAGATTGATTACTGAAGTTGAAATTCGCCATTTGAGGAGGCTCTGATACCAAGTAAGAAATAAAAGAAATGATATAAGGAAGAGGCTTCAGAGAAGGTATTGAATCTGTTTCTGATAAATGTAATGTTCAGCTTACATTCAAGTAATACATAGTTGGTATTTATATACAAGATGAATCCTATATCTCAATATACATACAATACAATTTATCTATATACATCATGAAACAATAATGCTGAACTGAATTTGGTTGCAACATCCCGCATGTGATAGAAGCTTCCATCATCTTCCAATCTCAACAGCATTCTAGTAGGGAAATATAAAAACATCCAGGTCCTTCACGTTTTATCCTTTTCATACATTTGATCCTTGTTTTTCTGGTTTGCATACTTTGGTCCACAATTATCTTCTTTTCTAACACGCTTAATGTGGTGCAATAACTTAGTATTGAATTATCTTTAGTCATGAGTAATAACGAGACATGAATGTCGTTATTACGAATAGACTAGCGCATATTGCATTTATTTTTTATGAAGAAAGTAGTTGATTTTATAAGTTAAAATATAGAGACATTAAATGAATACGTGGACAATTTGTTGAACAAATCATTAGATGGTCCGCAATAGAAATTCTACATGGATAACTATCTTAATATCAGTGATTAATCTCTAGCACTCGGTAGTGAAATTGTTCCTTTGACTTGAGGTCATCATAGAATCTTATATGCAAATCATCATACTTTGGTGGCGTTAAATGTTACCCTTTTTGGGTAGCTGATATGACATCATTCGAGTATGATGAAAATCATATAAAAATTGGAGAATGACCAACAAAGGAGTCATCACTCTTGGATATTGAGAGACTATAACTTGTGTTTAGTCTACTTATGTTGATAAATAATTTCCTTGCCCAATGTGGAGTTATGAGTTGAAAAGAGTTTCAATTGTAATTTATAACTCATTTAGATAAACCTATCATCACAACGAATAATATAATCGATTAAATCGAGATTGACACTTCACCATATCTCATGATCATTGAGTTTATTGTTGAAATAATTATATTTTTACGGTAACCGATATCTAGGTTTTGTCATACCACATGACATTTTCAGTCATATGAATTGTCTTGACACATTACTAGATGTCAATCAGGGACGACAATTGAATTAATTAATCTAGGTTAATTAATGATAAATTAAAAAGAGAGTTTTAGTTTATCTTATTTTAATTAGATCAGAATAATAATTTCACGCTGTTTTCCATAGTGATTAAGAACCTAATAGTTCATACACACAAAAGACGAGAATTAGGAATGAGATTGAGAAATTAATTAATTAACAAATGTTGGACAATTCAGTTGAATTTCTACTTTTCTGACAGGTTAGTCTTGCTAGCACAAGAAAGCAAAAACCCTAAACTTAACTCTCTCTCTCTCTCTCTCTCTGCGCGCGCCCGTGGGGAATTCAATTCTTGCCATCTCTATGTAGATTTTTACGAACATTTAGATAGTTGTAGTGTGCTAAGATCGTGATTGATCAAATTCAAATTCATCTCAAAATTTAAAGTCGAAATTGTTTCAAATTCCATCATGCATGCTTAAGTAAATTCCCACAAGATGTAAGAGTCCAAGATTTCTGGGCTACTAGGACTCAAGTATGCTAAAATTTCACAAGATTGTACCTTTGTTGTTCAATAGAGTTCTAGTAAACGAGATGGACTTTATTCCCCAGCTCGACTTCGTATGAATTGGACAAGGATGATGAAGTAAATAGTGAAAATTGTGATGTATGACACCATAAGTTCTTATAGAGATTGAAGAAAGAAAAATATTTGGCTCGCTTTGTTTTCATTAAGAACATTGGAAGATGATATTCAAATACAGCAGATCATTAAACACCATAGCAAAGAAGAAGAAGAAAAATCTTATCCTACTCATTTAAAGAGAATGATCACTAAATCATGCCTAAAAATGAATGTGTAATAGAGTTCTATCTCCAGATCACTCCCATAACAGCCAAGTAGCTAAAACTACAAAAAGAAAGAAGAAAGAAGGGACAGAGGGAATGGCAAAAGCTCGACATTGCCAAGCGAACGAATTCAATTTGAACAAACAAATTAGAATACACAAGTACGAGTGTCTTAATCATCAACAACTCAAATACTCAAATGTTCCTCCCGAGGCAAGCTTTGAACAGTATCTGACCATCTTCCGGGTGAATGGTCGCTACTATTAGAAGACACTTGAGCTTTTGCTCTTGCCTCTCTAATCATCTTTAAAACCTCCCCTGTGGCAGGACGGTTTTCTGGTGCAACTGAAATACAAGCCATGGCAATGTTCAAAAGAGCAATGAGCTTTTCCTCAGAAGCCTCGTTACTAGATGATGTAGGGTCATCGCCAGACTCTGTCTCTTCTCCACGAACTGATCGCACCCATTTAGGGATATCCGACCCGTATTCTTCAACAAGTTCTTGGGAAGGAGTCTTTCCTGTCAGGAGCTCGAGGAGAAGGATCCCAAAGCTATAGATATCGGCTTGTTGCGTTAGTGGCCTTCGCATGTCACGACATTCGGGGGCTGTGTAAAAGTGGGAAGAAGCACTGGATTCCTCTACGGAATCTATGTTTCTAAAAGGTGTTAGCCCGTAATCTGTGAGGCAGGACTCGAAGTCCGCCCCCAGAAGTACATTAGAGGATTTTAAGTTCCCATGAGTTAAACCAGGGTTCTGATGGATATAAAGCAGTCCAGTTGCCAAGTCCTCTGCTATTTTAAGGCAGGATGTCCAATGAAGAGGCTTTGAACCACCTGAAGCTCTTGATCCTGAAAAGTAATTACAGTCAATAATGCATGAAGGCAGAATTAATGAAACAATAAGCCTAAGCCATGACACATTTCGTCGTTGATCGGGAATTTTCCATTCATTTCTTAGAATACTTGGCAAGCTTGATATAAGAAGTAAATTTGCAAATAATCTGCACTTCATTCACTCTATTAGATTCTACTTTTCCAACTCAGATCTAAAGACGAACAATTTTTTCTTTTTTCTTACGTTTTACCCCCAACAAACTTGAATATAGTTAGATTGTACAGCAAGCTTGAAAAGAAGGCCCACCCCATTTTAAGGCTTCTTATGGGATCTCCTTCGAGTTCAAAGTCGAATTTTGTCATTGTTCATGGTTTACTTTAAATTTTAAATGGCATAGTATTTGTACAAATTTATGGGCAAGCATGAAAAACATTAGTTGAATATTTGGAACCTTAGATTGAAATTATTCGAACTTCCTTTATATTAGCTTTGTTGCTTGTAACATAACTTGTTCTTCAAACCTGAAAACTTATAATATTCTATTATCAATCTTTTGTTATCTAATTATTTGTCTTTTTGATGGTGAATACCTAGTTGGTCAATTTGATAACTGTTACAGATCATAAAAGAGGGCATCAAGGCAAAGACTTCCCAAATTCAATCAGGTACAACCGTACAAGTAGGGGCGGATCCAGAAATTTAGTTCGCAGGGGTTGAAATTTTTTTTGACCTTCTTTTTTAAAGAATAAAAACAAGTGTTTCTTTTCTTAACCGACACTCAACTTTCCATTTGTAAATTAAATCTATCAACAATTTAACAATTGACCAGCAAAACACAACAATTTAACAAAAATCAACAAGGCAACAAAATAGGCCGCAAGTAACCGACTATAAATATTGACATACTATTTTGTCCATGAATCAACCTTATTTCATACCCTTTTCAGTAACACAGAAGTCAAAATGTGCAATTTTTGAAAGGCATTTTAATAATCCATTCCAGTAAGACAATAACCCATTTCATTATCCAAAAATAACATAAAAAATCATTGACTGATTGGAGCTAGCAAGTTAGATTAATGATAAAAATAAACATTAATGGATTTATCAAAAAGGTGCTTAAGAACCCATCTCATTAAGACATTAGCTCTTATTTCATACGGTCCTATCCATTTCATTATTCAAAACAAAATAAATATTAATCAATCTCTTTAACCCTTATTTCATACCCATTTCATTATCCAAAATAAAATAAACATTACACAAATAATACAAAATAAAAATAACAAATGAAAAATACTCGTGATTTGAACAGTCGGATTTCAGATAAGAAAAGAGATTTCCAACTGGGTAACGGAGCTAGCAAGCTGGAATTAATAGATTTATGGAGGATATTAACTGATTTGAGCTTGAATTTGAGAAAAGGGAGTAAAAATACATGAAACATGATTTCTAATTTAGGGCTTAATCAATTTCTGATTTCATCTTGATTCTTCGGTAGTTCGGCTCTTCACAGACAACAAAATGAAACACAATGGGCTGAAAATTGATTAAATAAACTTGAGTTTTGAATTGGGCCATTCACTTTTGGATCATGTTTCTCTTATGAGTGGACTTAGGTATGGGCTGAAATTTTTCACACGAGCTACCTAACAAAAAAAATAAAAAATTGCATTGGATTTTTTGGTCTGGCTGTAGTCAGCCCCCCCCCCCCCCCCCCCCCCTATCCGCCCATGCGTACAAGTAATAAGTGTGTTCCAATTGAAGTAATATTTCGTAGTTATTAATGTTCAGTTCATTTTAGTGAACTGAGGTCACATCTATGGTTTATGCTGGAGATGCACATATCTAAAAGTATTCAAATTCTTTTGTAAGTCATATTTTGAAACCAGATACATTACTTCATATGTTACTCGGTATCTTCTTTAGATGTTTTGATGTAACATATCCTGAATGCAACAGGTTTAAGATCAAAGTTCACATATATATGTGCCAACATTGAGATTTCATCTCAAACCTAGCCTATTACCCCCAGTGGGGTTGAGGCGGGAACTTGTTGAAATGCCAATCAAGTAATTCATGTGGTACATTATTTCTATCTCCCCACTGAGCAAACTGTACGAGATTAAGATGAACAACAGTCTTCTTGCGAGTATTGAGGAACTATTAGCAGTGGAGCATGGAAGATGATGACATAATGAGAAAAGTCACTAAAACTTCTTCATAATTTACTAGGAATGCTATAATTTGTCAGAGCTTTTGCACCAACTATATCAAAAGAGCAGGTGAAGGAAATGGACATATAAGGAAGCGCTGTTAAAAGGCGATTCAAGTAAAAAATTTACTTCACAAAATGCCAGCATGAAAATGGGAAATACACTCATCATATAGCTGCTAATTTGAAGCATTCGGTGATGCCCATGCTCCAAGAGACATTTCTGTTTTCAACAGAAATAAATATGATGCATGATGACAAGGAGCAATTGAAACACAACACATATTGGATTCCTCTAAGGCGTTGGCTCAATGGTCAATGGCCTAGCTACTGAGATAGCAAGATCAAATCTTCTATCCATTCCCCCTACCCCTTCGATGAAGATTATAACTCCCCGAAAAATAATATATAATTGAATAGAACAAACTAAAAACAAATACCTTATCTGTAACAAATTGAGGAAAAAGCATTTTCTATGGCTAGTGAACAAGGCTATATTTACTAGGGCTTGCATTTTGCTGGAAATTTTCGCTGCCGTGACTGAAAACTGAAGACTAAGTGATAACATCACTTATTGCAATACGCAGATAGAGTAAAAAGGTGAATCATCGTAGAAATTCAATCACGCAAAAGATGAAATATGATCATGAGGTTTCTGCTTCATCTGTAAAATTCTATAATTACTGTTTGCTGTAAAATATATATTATAAGGAAGCCTCTAGAACATATCATATTGATTTGTAAGTTATCCATCCCTGTCTAACACTGACAAAATTATAGAAAATTTCCTAAATTTGCCCCGTCTACATAAGGAACTTCATATATCTTTGATAAATATCTTTAGATTTGTTATGGGAAGCAATATAAAGGTCCTATTGAAATTCAATATTAGACCAGAAGTTTCCTTGGGAGTGATTGGGAGAAACACTTTCTATGTGCAATGAATAATTAACTGCAAAAAACGTTTGTCTAAAGGGAAAAAAATCAATAGCAGTCCTATTTATAAATAAAGGAAACCAAAAAGGTCGAAACATCATGCTAAAACACACAATACAAAGCAATAAATGTGGGCTTAAATGTTATTCACAAAGAAGGTAAAAATGCAGATGCTATCTGAAAAAGAAGAACGTACCGTAAATGAGAGTGAAGAGACTGCCATTGGGAAAATAATCATATACGAGCAAGCGTTCTTCCTTAGCCTGGAAATAAGCCCTGAGAGGAACAAGGTGGGGATGCCTTAATCTACCAAGAATTTCAATGTGTCTTCTGAATTCCTCCATCCTTGGATACCTGGCATCCTTTAACCGCTTAACAGTCACAATGTATCCCGACTCCATCACTGCTTTGTATGTGCTACCCATACTCCCCCTTCCCAATGTCTCGGCTGAAGCCTTCAACAAATCTTCCAAACTATAGTTCATTTGCTGATCCCCTGGTCCGAGGAGCACCAAACTCCCTGGTCCCTCACCCCCTTGATCCCAGGAGAATCCTCCTTGTTTTCCCCCGTTATCACCATCCCTACCAGCACTAGTAGTCCCCTCGTCTCCTCCTATTTTACTCTTTGTCTCCTTTGTCTTACTTCTCTTCCTCAAACATGTAATCAAAAGTATAGCTAAAATGCACAACACAAATCCACCAACACTCGAAACAATTATAACAATAAGCTTCTTATTCCTTTTATGATGCCCCAATTTGTTCGTGGGCGCAACTGAATATGATGGACTAGTAGACGGACCAAAATTACACGGTTTTTGAATTCGCTCGCCGCATAAATCAATGTTACCACTGAATGAGGATCCATTAAATCTAACCAATGAATTGGTCGCAGGGATTTCACCAGAGAGTAAATTATTAGACACATTAAAGAATCTTAAACTAGTCTGATTAAAAGGTGGAATATCACCAGTCAATTGATTATCCTGCAAATAAAGAACATACAATCTGCTCAAATCAACAAAGGACTGAGGAATGTGACCTGATAGTCTGTTACCAGAAAGAACCACCACTTTCAGGCGGTGCAGGACTGAAAGCCCAGCGGGGATTTCGCCGGTAAACTTATTATTGTTGAGGTAAAGCGATTTCAGATTTGCGAGTCCAGAGAGTTCTGGAATTGGCCCAGAAAGTGAGTTTTCCTTAAAGCTTAAAACCCTGAGCTGATCCAACTGATTCAGTCTTTTCCCATCCAGTGTGCCACTCAAATTTACTCTTTCAACCACAAGCTTTGTGACCCTTCCATTCATGCATTGTTTAACCCCTTCCCACTTGCAGAAATCAGTTCCTCCTCCCCATTGAAGCAAACCCAATGGGTCAATTACAGCCTTTAATGCAAGAAGTGCTTCTGCATCTCCTGATCTTACTTGTGGGAATGCAATGAATAACAATAATGAGATGAAGAAGAAGAAGAAGGAGAGAGAAGGATTGCATTTCGCCCACAAAGGAATAGCCATTGATGGAACTTAAAAATGAAATGACAGCTCTTTAGTCAATTAATATGTCTCTAATAATGAAATCTCGATTTCAAAATTTCCATAATTAAAAGGCAGACAAATGGTAATCAAATCAAGAAATGGGGGCTTTTTTTATAAAAAAGTGTTGATCAGCGAAAAAAGCTCACAGAATATTGAAGGCTGGCTGGATAATCCAAAAGACATTTGGCTTTTTCTGTCTTTGCTTTTAAGTTAATCACTTTCATTTTCAGAAACCCATCTCCAGATCTAGCACTATCAAAAGAGGGTATAATTATACGAAATGACAGGATTATAATTGTATTTGTGCATCATTGGGACCAATCAAGTGTGATGGAATAGTGTCATCATCACGCCTTATGTTTTGACCAATAATATGTTTTACAAGAAAAAGAAACACCGACACCCAGAAATATGTAATAAAAACTCTTCAACTCACTGTGCTTTTCACTGTTCAACCTTGGAGTTGCAGAAACCCAGTCTCTCTCTCTCTCTCTCTCTCTAAAAGAAGTGGGCAGGCATTAAATTTTTCATGAACTTTTCGTCAAGTTTGTGCATTTAGTTTTTTCATAAACTTCTTGCTCACGGACATATGGGTGAAGCTTCACGTGAAATCACCTCAGAGCAACCAGACTCAAAATAATTTATATTTTCTTTTTTCTGCTTCTCAAGACAATGATTCGTGTCTATAATATACTTTCTGCTCAAACACATTATCAAAACTGGGCTGCTAAAAGCCTAAAACCATTTAATTTAGGAGTTTTTCAAACTCCCAAAGCATTGGATCCCATGCTTAGTTCCTTACCATTTACCAACCCAATATTTGCATCCATGCTGTGCTACAATCTGCCATTTCAATTATTTCTTATTTTTATCGAGAAAAAAATGTTGCACTGAAACCGATACATGATTTTGTATTTATAATTTATAGTTTAGTGAGGTGTATATTTTCGTTATTTTTTGTAGGAATCAGCGACTTACCATTATTTATTATACATAAATAGTTTTGGTTTAAAGGCAAAATTACCAAATACTTAAAAATATAATTTCCTTGCCTGCTTTTCGCTTTCTTTCAGCCTCGCTTAGACTTAAAACTTTTTTTTTACGCTTTTTAGAACTTTTTCAAATGTGCTTGCTTGTCTTAAAAAAAATTTCGGTGTGCTTCCTTTTCTTTTTCAAATGTTTTTGCTATAATTTAAATTATAATTTAAAAATTAGTCAAACATATTTTTTATTCACACATTTTGTATGACAAGCAATTTACTATCCACTTATTATTTACACATTCTATAAAACCTACAATTTATAAGTATTTAAAAAATATTTTGCCAAATATTTTAGTTAAAAATAATGGTATAATAGTTCTTCAACAAAAAAAATTACTTTTATGTTAAAAAAATGATGGATTGGCTAGAACGATACTAAAAATTAGGTTGAAGATAGAGTTGCAACTTAGGCAATAAGTTGAGGACCAATTGTGCAATTTTTTTAAAGTTGTTTCCAGAGTATTAATGCACAAGTTTTTAGTATATTAATGCGCCACGCTCCAATTTATTGCCCTGTTCCATGAAATCTAGTACCAAATTGGTACTAAATGAAGTAGACATTTCAGACATACGTACTTAAGAATTGCAGTTGAGATATCTAATTTTTTTAGAAATTACAATTGAGTTCTAATTTTTCATTTTTAGCAACACAATCCCTAACTTTTGGTTAAGAGCTTGTTTGGTGAACTTTAAAAATTATTAATAAATTAAAGTCAAAATCATAAATTAATTTTAATTATAAATTTTATGAAATCTATAATTTTTTCAGTTTTTCAACAACACATTTAATCAAAAAAATTTTATCAAAAACTACTAAAAAGCTACACCAAACAAGCTCAGTTCAAGGAGGCCATTAGTTAGGCACGTGAATACCACATTCTCAACTTTTTTGAAGGATAAAACAGGTAAAGAACATTTAATAAAATAAAATAAATCGACCATTGTTGCTTGTTGCTACCAAATTGCCAGTGGCCTAGCCAACCACCGCTGCCTAACATCCACCAAAACCCAGTCGCAACCACATTTCACTACTACTAACAACACCCTCACCGCCTCCACTACATTCTCAATTACTCTTTTAATCACGTATAACTTGGATTTTCTCCGAACAGAGTTGTTAAAAAGCAAGTCCGAACAAACTGGGCTTATAGTTAGCCCGTCGGGACATTCGGGCTTGGATCAAATGGTTAGAGACTGTACTGCCAAAATTGAAAAGTTCTAAACTCATTTGCAATTTTTGAAAAAGTAAAGAACTCCAACTGCAGATTTGACAGATTTTAGTATCATATTATATAAAAGTAATTTTGACGTTACCAAACAAGAGATTAAAGGTTGCTTTTCAATGATGCATATGAGTTTACAATGATTTTCAACTCATTTGATTACAAAATCTATTGAACCGAGGACAAAAGGTTTTATTACCTATTTGATTTTGGTAAAAATCAAATTTTTTATAAAATTTAATATAAGTTAATAAAATTTATGATTAAAATTAATTGTTCATTTTGACTTCTGTTTTCTAATAAAAAAATTTAAACAAAATTAAAAAGAAAACTAGTCAATTAATTCTCAGTCGTATTTAAATTAGAAAAAATAATTAAATGTGCAAAATGTTAGTTGACTTCAACTTGTAGACTTAAACACACGGACAAAAACACATGACACGGACCGAAACATTAGGCGAAATCTAGCATGCTTTTTGGAATTTGATTTTGTTCATTTAGAACATGGATACAATGTGAAATATTTTAGATGCAAATATTCATTGTATTTTACATAATTTTATTTAATTATTGGTTTATTTTTTAAGTATATTATTTTATTATAAAGGTTGATCTCCAATCTTGAGGACCTCGACCACTTCAACCCTGAGCTCTGAGGCTTTGGTGGAAGATGTAAATTGCAGGACGTGTCTCGGTAGAGTAGAATTGAGAGTTTACTTTTTAACTACACTTGTAAGGAGCTTCTTCCATACTAAAAATAGTATATTATTTTATTATAATTGCTATTTGAAGTGGTTAAATTTTCAATCGTAACGACTCAAAGTATTTAAATTTTCAATTTTTTAATCTCGAGCATATCGATCTTTATTCTTTTACTTTGTAGCATTTAAGTCATCAAGTGTACCAACCGTTTATCTCTCCACCCCAAACCCCTATAATAATTGTTCTCACCCGTTAACCGTCACTACGTCCACACACCAATTCTTTATATGAAATTTTTGAGAAATAAAATTTCCATTTGTGAAATTTCAAGTTGAAAAAACTAGGAAAATAAATTTATTTTTACCCAATTTGCCCTTTGAAAAGTAAAACACGTGTGTATACAGGAACCAGAGTACTACATATAAAAAGTTGTACTTAAATGTTCTATTCACAAAATTTGGGCCCCACAATGTTAATAAAATTGGGAAAGTTACAATAAACAAAAACATATAGGGAATTTGGAGCAAATGGCTTTGCATCAGTGTTGTAATGGTCTCTAATGTTTATTGTTTGACATAGAAATCTATAATTTATATATTTTGATGCGCAATTGATCTTTTTTTTTCTAATAAAAAAGACAAATATGTCATTAGTTTTAATTAGAGGAAATTGTATTTTGATTTTTAACTTTTGTAAAATGTGCAAATAGGTCTTGTATATTTATTAAATAATATTTAATTTTACATACTAAATATATCATTATAGTCGTGTCTTATAATAGAAAAATATAAAATTATTGTGCTTTAAGTATGTGTAATTGTTATATGAAGTGAAAAACTTAAAAAAAATTAAGTTAAACAAATACCAAAATAACATATATAATTTTATGACATTGAATCAATCTTATTACATTATTATTTAACATTAAAATACTAATAAAAATTAATTTAAACATTATGTGTTCTTAATTTTTGAATGATAATAAAACGATAAATTATAATATGAAGAATACAGTTGGATTTCTAATATTTGTAGTTAATAAACGAATAGCTCAATTAAATAAAAGTATTTGAACATCAAGTTTGTAAATAATGAAATTACTCAATAAAGCATTAATTAAAAAATTAAGAATATATTAGTATTTTTAATCAATTAAAGATCAATTACGTATTAAAATACATATATTAGAGATTTTTGTATTAAAAATAAGGCGTTAAACATCATTTTTACACTGACAACAGAGATTAAAAATCATTTGCGGCCAAAATCTCAAAATTATAACTATTTAAATGTAAGGTTGCAAAATCTCATCATTTGACTTTGGTTAGATTGGTCTGGGAGCAGTTAGACCTAAATAAAGGTGGTCATGACGTTGAAGCAAATCTAGGCCGATGGAGATGGAGCCCACATCAATTGGAGTGCTGCTATTTCACTCTTTATAATCATATCTCGTTTATTACATGATGGGCCCTACATAACAGGGTTGTTGGGATGTCTTTATAGCCAAGTGAAACCCTATTCATTGTTTCTAAATGTACCAGCTCGTTCCAACAGGATAAAATGAAACCTCGAGGGCCCGGTCCAGGCCCAAGGGCAAGGTGTACGAGTTAAGACATGTTTGTGTACTACTTATTTTACTTGTAAATAAAGAGAGATAAAATATGTGTCAGTAAAGAAGCAATGAAAATTTGTCATATTAGCTTTCTAGAAAGCAATGGAAGAAGCAGAATAAAGAAATAGTGAGTTCTGTCGAATCTAGTTCTCTAATTTTTCATTTGCATGTTGTCTAACTATTGATATTCAATGGAACATGAAGGCTTTGAATAAACGAAATAGTGAGTTCTGTCGAATCTAGTTCTCTAATTTTTTCATTCGCAAGTTGTCTAACTATTGATATTCTCGGAGATGGAGTACATGAAGGCTTTTTTATCGAAAGTATGAAAAAAAAAAAAAAAAATTTTTTTTTTTTTTGGGCCCCTTCGGTTTTGGGCCAGGACGATCGATTGCAAAACCGGGCCTGATAGAACAATAAATGTCACCGTCTCACAAATAGTAATTTTCGGTGATTTCAAGATTTAAATTAGTCTCATAAATTGAATCTAATTATGGCAAGCTCTATCGAAATGACTTAATCTAAAGACAAGAAGTGCAGAAAATTCAATATAAATTTGTTATAAATTTACTTCCAAAAACAGGGCGTGCAGAGAATTCAAAACACAGTTAGTTTCAAATCAAAACGAAAATAAATTGATTGTTTACTATCTATACAATCTTTGTTGTGGTCAAGTGAAGGGAGTGGACTTACTTGTATGCCTGTAACGATTAGTGCTGGGCTGCTTTCATCATTATTCCGTGATGCTGTTACATTAATATAATCTATTTTGAATGACAATCTTTTGATAAAACTGACAGGAGAAGGATTATTACATGTTTGAAAAGAGCATTTGAACGTGTGATAAAAAAAAAAAATTTATTGTTGTCCATGTATACAATTATTAAAACATACATTATTTATTATTATTATTGTAAACTTTGTTTTTATTTTTATAATAGTATGTAATATTATTGAAAATATTTATCTAATACAATATATTCACCACAGTTATTTTAAAAAGAAAAAAAAAAATTAAATTCTATTAAATCTCAAAATTTATAAAATTAAAAATTAAATTTGATATAATAATGGCCAAGAAAAAAAAAAAAAGAAAATAGAAGAATGTTTTTAACATGAATGGTGGATAAAACTTTATTATTGTAAAATACCAATAAACTTTAAGACGTGAAAAAAAAAATAGTTTATTTTTTGACTTTTCAAATTTTTTGTAGGTTAAAATTGATATTTTAATTATAAATAATTGGAGGTTAAAATCGATATTTTAATTATAAATAATTGGAGAAGCTAAAAGTAGAATTCGAAAAGCTACATTTTGATGCTTTTCAAAATATGTAGTGATATGATACAAATTCTTCCATAATCAATTTTTTCTAAGTTTATCAAACACCTAACTGCGAAATATTAACAATAAAAAATTGAGTCCTAAAAGCAATTCCAAACGGGACTTGGGACTTAAGCAACTCAATTGACATGTCCTTTTGGAGCATGATGCGCCACGATATCTCAAATGCCCTCAACCTCAAACTCTTGGAATCGAGGGTCTTAATTTTTAACCTGATTTTTCTTTAAAGAAAAGTTTTATGAATAGTTAGAAAAACAAACTATTTCTCAAAATACTGTCCATTTTTTTATACCAAAATTTCTATTTTTTTCTTACTGTTCTTCTTATATTTTTACACTATACTTTGTAATAGAGTATGTTGTATATATTTGGAGCAAAATTAGATACGGTACATCTATAACAGATTTTAGACTCATCACAACATCATTACTCTTTGTATGAATGTCAATGTGTATATCACAAGTTTGAGATTTCAACAGACTCTCATCAATGCTCATAATGATCACCAAGTTAATTTTAAACCATTCATGCAATGTTATGTATAATTTCTATTATATCATTTAACACACCAACATATATTTGTTACTTCACACATAAAAAATTGCTAATTTTATAACATAAGTTTAGTAGTATAAAAGCACGTAATCAAGAAAATT
This sequence comes from Forsythia suspensa, assembly GCA_023638005.1. Lineage (NCBI taxonomy): Eukaryota > Viridiplantae > Streptophyta > Magnoliopsida > Lamiales > Oleaceae > Forsythia > Forsythia suspensa. The sequence goes on from CM042666.1 coordinate 38,340,906, forward strand.
CATCAAAAACCCAAACCTATGATGATAACAAAATATAACATATATTTTAATCACAAGAAATAATGTAAATTACTTATCTTCTTAGCGAAGAAATTATACCCACATATAGATACTTTAAAAACAAGTATATATCATGTAGAGCATTTCTTCTTTTAGAACATCTCTAAAAGGTTGTTTAAATACAAGATACTCTCTATTTTAGAGAGTCGACGATTAAAATTATACAGACTATCCAAATTAACTTATCAAAATAGAGGCGGACTCTTTATAATTAAATGCATTAAAAGAATTTTAATTTTCAATACTCATATGTTGACTAAATTAAATAGCATATACAAAATAAAATTGAGAAAAATCATATAATAATTCAAAAGGAAACATGTCAAAGTAAAATATAAGAAAAAATAATAAATACTTATTAGGAGATGTAAAACGAAATGTCATAAATAAAGAAGTTGTTGGACTCTCTAAAATGCAAACAGTATTATTTGTAAATAGAGTCTTTTGGAGATACTCAATGGAGCGAATGAAAAACCAGTTGCAAGTTAGAGTGAGACCAGCTATTGAGAGTGTAATTTGGAATTTTTTAATTTTTTAACTTTGACCTAATATCAATTTAATAAATGGCAATTGGATTCATTCACCTAATATCAATTTAATGTAATGCAATTAGACCTATTGACTTAATAAAATTAACAATACAAAATTACAATATAAAATTACAACTTATTGGCTGATTCTTCAAATAGTAATACAAAATTAATAAAGACACTTTGCTTATTAATACATATCGTATTCAATTAATTTTTTTTTCTTTTGAGTTTGAGTAATATTTAATTTTATTTGTGAATCGAATTTTTTTATTTTGAAGAATAATTTTATAGAAGGCAACGCGAATAAAAAGAGTTTGACTAATTTTAAATATTGAATATTTTTTTGTAATGATTTCTTGTAAGCTTTTTAAAAACTACGACTTACAAAAAAATATTAAATTCTCATAAAAATAAGTTGAATAATTGTAGTTTGAGAAAAAAAAATTGGGAGGACTTTCCCCCTCCCCGGGCCTGCCCCACAAAGGACCTCTCAACTTAAAATGTCTGGCTCCGACACTAACGAGGAGCGAATCAAAAGAACAAATCAAGAGCAGCGGTAGATTGGGAGGTTTTCCGTTGCACCTAGTTTGTATGACCATGAAGTGCAACAAGTTAATGCTACTACGAACGAGGAATAGGCCAATTTCCTTGCAAATTCAAACTTAATTTAAACGAGCACGTGAATTTCAAATCCAACATGCATCCCTCAATGTCCCATAACTATGAGAGAAACTAATAATGAAAATAGATAGAAATTCGTACATAAACATACACAAAAGTGGTAAGACTTTTGTTATAGATTAAACGAATAATCATTATTACCGAGAGCAATTAACAATGCAAAATAAGAAAAATGAAAGCAAGAAAACACACGATTTAAGATTCTTCACTCAATGCTAGGGTTTCGCATACCTGATGCCGCTCAGAATTACACTATATCTAGAAACAAATTACATTGAACTCTTGCCTCTGTTTTCAATCTACTATCTACTATGACAATCATAGAAGCTCACCCTAATACCCTTTATTTAGGAAGAAAATATTAGGTCAAACTGCAAAACAAGGGAAAAGCATACGGTACATTAGGCTCCACATAACCAACACGGGTGAGTATCATATTTTTTGTGTGAAATTCTCACAAAAATGGCACTTGCATTACGGAGATAGAACTCTTACATTTTTTATTGAGTTTTAGTCCATTGTAATACAACAAATTGCAGATTTGGAGAGGAACAACCACACATATTGACTATTCTACTTCGAAGTAAGAAATTCTTGAATGGAATTTCAATTATTGCATGTAACATATTGTTGAATTGGTATCAGAGCCTATAAGGGTGACAATGACATCCTTGCATTATCCATGTCCAAAAATAGTCTTGCAATGTCAAAGAGTGTTGTGAATCGTGCATGTCAAAGTCTGCAACTTTGAGTGATTTTTGGTAGTATCAACCTACCACGAGGCAGAATAGCACATTGGCTGACTTAGCTATACAGCATCATTGATGATTTTCCAAGACTGGCTGAAGCTATTCCTGTACCGCTAATAGTATTAATATCCTGCATGATTATAGCTATTTAGCACAACAAATTAACGGGAGAAGATTAGTTGATACCTGTCGGTTCAACGAAAGACCTGTTCCACCATGATTCCATGGGTATACAAGTCATGACATCTAAGTACTTCAATCGCAATTTATCCCCATTGCGTCTGTTCTTTTTTTAATTATTATTATTATTGTTTTCTCATAGCATCTGAGAACAAAAAAGGTAAAAATGAAAAAGAAAACTCATTCAGAGGGCAACAAACTAACTATAAATAAGTTCAATGCATAATTACCCCAGAAGATTCATGCAAAGGAACTATTTTTGTCCCGCATATCACTCACAATCAGGATCAATGAATCATGCTTGCCACATGTTTCATCTACAAAAAGAAAGTGAAAGCGCTGTGCATTCCACAGGATTGGAGTCCTTTCTCCAATTGATTGTACTACCGGAAGTTAAATTGGCATACTCCTGAGGAGAAAATAACAAGATAGCTTGAAATTGTTGAACATCAAAATCATCAGAGAACTTTTTCTTCTTTAGTTCAGATACGTGAATAATGAATAACAGAAGAACGAAATTCTGTTTCATGTCGTCTATAGAATTTGTAAGTCAAGAATTCTATCCAGTGGAACATACCATGTATCATAGGATGGTTTTCAACACGTTGTTCTGCTATATATGGTGCATGACTACTTGTTATCACTTTAAGACATTTGATTGCAGTAGCAGGGACATGAACTCCTGTAAAGCAGCAATGTATCAAATGGAGGTAAGAAAAAGATTCACCCCACATTTTGAGTATAAAGCTTAGTTTGTTTTTGTTGCTAGATCAAGGACATGAACTTCAAGTGCTAAAAGATACTCAAAAAGAAAGGGGAATCTTCCAACATGAAATGGAAAGTTAAGAATCTATGGTATGATATACCCGATGCTATTACCTCCCAATTTAAACAAGTATAACTAAATCTCACCTATCCGTATTAGCTAATGGGGAATAAACAACAATGGTCACATAACTAAACCAGAGTACTGAATAAGTTGCAACATCAAGTCAATAAACTGCCACAGGTCATGCTTACGTTCCAAGGGAACAATAACCCAAATTTCATGGAGCAGTTGCCTAGTTAAAAGGTCAATTATGCTCAGGCTCACCACCTAGTTTAGATGAAACCACACACTGCATGGAGCAGTTGCATGGTTAAATGGTGCTAGATATGACCAATTTACTTTCCAGCAACCACACACTGCATATTTTGACCCTTCTTTAAGTTAAACTTTACATGCAACTATATGTTAAGTAATTATTCAACTTCCAAGCATCAAAACCAGTGGTTCACATGCAGCATGCTTTATGCAACCTAATCAGCAAGCATGTATTTCAATCTCACATTGTGCGTACTGTAAATAATATTTCTTCCATGGAGACATGATCTGATGTTTTTCCATATGAAGATATAACTGTTGAATACATATTTATCAGTTTTCCGCAGAAATATGACAAATACAGTTTAGCCTAAACAACATAGTATCAATGAGAATTGGGGACACTTACCAAATATATGAGAATTTCCAACTGTAGCAGTGGCCAGAAGCTGATCTCCATCAATCAAAAAATGCTTTTTTATTGAGTTCACAGAAACCAAACAGAGTTCGTGTGCTGTTTCCGAAAAATATACCTTGAACTCCCTCCATCATTGCTGTATATCCAGCTATGTCTTCTCCTTGGCCACTTCACATACCACCCAATAAATTAATTAAACTTAGTACAAGCTCAAAAATTACTGGCATAATATACATGAATACATCTAGAAACTTTTGATGCCCCCAAAAATTATCGAGCACTTTCTCTGTTTACATAGTCAAACCATTAATTTTTTGGAATAAAATCATTGGAATATTTAGGTGTTTTAGGGGCTTGTTTCTAGGAATGATTTGTTGGGATAAAGTCAAACAATTAAGATTTGTTTCTCATACAGTCATACTAACCCTAATTTACACACCCCTATATCATTTGTATTTTTTTCTCGTTTAATATAGAAAAAAGTTCATGGTTTCCAAACCTGCTTTCATGCTATTAGAGCATTCTATGATCCTAAAGTTCTTCTATTAGTTCTATTTCTTCCACAAAATGTTGGCAGTAACATGGGAAGAGATATCCAAGAATAATTCTGAACAGCCTCTGAGGTTGATACCACAGACCCTTGACAAAAGCCATGGCTTCAGATCATAACTCGCAAATTGGATGAGCAGAATTGTCTGTGCAATAGTCTCAATTCATGAACATGTTTATTTATGGGAAAGGAAAGTTTGGTTATCTTACAGGTTCCATAAAAGCATTGAAAACTAAGAATTAGTAGGAGCTTCAAACATGGAAAGCAGAGAAGTCCATAGTTATGGTGTGGCTGGCCAACTTGATGGAACCTAATATTGGCCAATCATAGCCCTTCTTATCAGAAGCGAAAGAGATATGGGATGTTGTAGCTGAAAACTGCTTAGACTTGGGAAACTCAGGTCAGTTATTTGAGATTAAAACCTGCTTTCCTGATATGCAACAAAGGAGCCAAAGTGGAATACATGTTACAGCATGTTAAAGGGTCTATGGAAAGAACTAGACAAGTATATTGATGCTGAATGGGAGTCGCCACCAATAATGATCGCTACAACAAAATGCTTGAAAAGGAACGGGTTTTTGAGTTCCTTGCAAGAGTCAATTCAAAATTACATGAAGTCAGGGGGAGACTACTTGGCAAGGAACCTCTCCCTTGAAATTGTGAAGTGTTCCCATGTTTGTGGGGAAGGGAGCACAAGTGTTATGAATGATGTTGCAACAAATCAAGGCATACCACAGAAAAAAAGTTGGATGCTTTATAGAAAATTTGCAAAACAAGAAAACACAAAGTTTTGTATCAGAAGCTCGCTCTGGATGATCAGATTCTAAATTTTTGCAAAGGCACAAGTAGAGCTACTGAAAATATTTATGAACAGGATCAAAAATACCTCTAATCTCACATCCTCTTGTTCTCTAGCCCAACAAGGTAACTTTTCTACATCCCCGAGGGTTTATTCTTAAAAAAAAGGACTCCTTGGACCTGCCACGAGGTTTCAAGGAATTTCATGGTTGCAGAGAAGTTTGCCTGCTAAGATCTCTTTATAGTGGCAATCTTAATTTCCCTCTTAAGATATGAATTTACAGTTTTCTACTCTCATATCTCTTTGGTTATTAATCTTGCCGCATCAGACCTCTGCTCTTCTATCTATTTTGACACTGGTGCACCTTCTTTACAGAGAGCATTCCCACGAAGGCCAACAGACACCATGGAGTCCTACTGTCATGGAGCACCATTTTACAGTCACGATAATTTTCCCATGCGATTACAGCGATATCCGCTACAAATATCTAACAAGTTTAAGTACATATTATACTTCCAATCAATCTTCCATTTAAAAGATAGAAAAGTAATTAAATCACTCAAGAACACATCCATACATGATATACATTAACAAATATCAAGGCATGCCTTGTAAATAGCAAGGCATATTATCTATAAAAATGTGAAATATGATTTCTCAGGCATGCTTGCAAATCTATTGTCAGCAGAATAGCAGTAAGAGAGGTGAAAGAAATAGAATCAAGAGATTGTACTTGCATGACTATAAGATCAATTTGAAATCTAATATAACCAAATAATATTCAATACTTAAATCTAGATGATCTGCAGTGATTGCAGGGCAAAAGAAAAAGAAGAAGTCAAAAATATCAGCATAACTCACCGCAATTTGGAGATGAGGAAGGTCTGAAAGGAAAAAAGCTTGTTGAGTTCTAATGCTTCATTCGAGAGAGGACAGTCAAAGTATCACAATGAATACAATGCTCACGTTTGCACGTTTTGTGCAGAACATTCACTTGCGACAGTAACAAGACCCCTTTTCATCATTTCATTTTGCAAGAAATTAGCTTCTTCAATATTTCCAAGCTCGTGATACTTTCTTATGAGACAACCATACACAACCTCATCAGGATGGACACCTTTTCCAATCATCTCATCAAGAAAATCCCTTGCTTGCTGCACTTGACCATTTCTAGAGAGCCCAGAAATCAAAGATGTGTAAGTATGAAGATCCAGCTCCACACCTGTTTCAATCATTCTCTTCACCAGATCCAAGGCTTCTTGAACATTTCCCTGCTTTAAGTTCCCATCAACCAGCGATGTATAAGCTATTTTATCTGGAAGCATGCCCTTATCAAGCATTTCAAGAAAAAGCTCTTGAGCAGCCTCCACACGTTTATTTTTACAAAGGCCGTCAACTAGTGCTGTATATGCCACAACATTTGGTTGCAAGCCAATGCTTTGCATGTTATGAAAATGATCAATTGCCTCCTCGATGCATCCCAATCCACACAATCCATCAATCAATGAGCAATATGTCACAATTGTAGGAGCCACACCTTTTTCCTGCATTTCATTTAGCAGTTTCCGTGCTTCTGTGGCTTTGCCTGCCTTAAAGTATGCATCAATTAGTGTTGTGTATATCACATGACTCAACTCTCTACCGTGCGCCTTCATTTCATCAAGCAAAACTTCCACATCTTCAAACTTTCCCTGGTTGCAAAGGCCCCAGACTATAGTTCCATAGAGCAACAAATCACGTTTGATCTTATTTTCACTCATTTGTGTCAAAACATGTATGGCATCCACCATCCTTTTTGCTTTAATATACCCATGAACAAGAGCCGTATAGCTTTTCTGATTAGGGACTACACCATCTTTCTGCATCACCATAAAAACTTCTTCCGCTTCCTTTATCTTACCTTCTTCACATAGTCCATCAAGCAACACCGTGTAGGTAACAACATTTAACTTGACAGCTGCTTCCAACATCTCTTTGACCAACTTCAGAGCATCATCTAGATTACCCAATTTACAATTTGCATCAATCAAAGAAGTATATGTAAATTCATTTGGAGTAAGACCAACTCTCCTCATGTCCACAAAAAACTTAATCGCCTGTGGCAACATTCCTTCTTTACAAAAAGCATCTATGAATGTGCTATAAGTTACAACATTAGGTTTCAGACATCTTTGCTTCATCTCACGGAGAAATTCAAATGCCCGGGGCATCTTTTCAAATTTACAAAAACAATTAATCAAAGTATTGTATGTTACGACATCAGGAGAACAGCCTGCTGCCTGCATTTCCTCATATATACAAAGCATATTATCCAATTCTCCTAGCTTCCCATGCCCATCAATTAGAGAATTGTAAGTAATGACATCCGGAATAATACCCATCTCCTTCATCCTTGCAAACAGACTCCTAGCAGCCTTCAAATCTCCTTCATTACACATATAGCCAATCATTATATTATATGTATACACAGATGGTTCAATTCCAGCCCCAATCATATCTACGAAGCACTTCTTAACCAACTCTCCTTCCCCAGCCTTTGCAAGTCCATGCAAAAGAAAATTACAAGACCGGGCTTTTGGACGCACTCTAAACCTTATCATCCTCGTAAAACACTCCCTAGCTTCGTCTAGTAATCCCACCTCAACCAACACACTAAATAAAGCATCAAAAACTCCATAACCAGGAACACAAACATTTCTTGTTAACCACAATGCATCAAATATATCACAAGGAAATACTTTAACATTACTGTCATTATTGCTTTTATTCAAACTCACCAATTGTTTTAGAACATCATGGGCATCGTTGTACATTCTTGAACAGAACAAAATATGAGCCATTACACAATAATTTTCTGTTGTATGCTGAAACCCATTTCGCATTTGGGCCCACTTGAATAACTTGAAAGCTAATCTAGGTTCCTGTTTCAGTTCAATTAAGATTCTGGCCACCCAAAGAGGAGCTAGAGCTGATTCCAAGCACCCCAGTATCCTAAAATCATCCCATTTCTCTTCACTAATAATTTTCCTTATCGATTCTTTATCAAAAACTACGTTAAAACTGCTAAAATTTGCATTTGTAGAAAATGGGTACCGAAAAAAACAGAAAAAATCAGTTACCCGTAAAAGGAAATTGTATGAAAATGAATTACTTGAAGCAGTATATTTCGACGTGCTTACAATATGATTGTGTAAGTTTCTGATTCTGATGCCCATAAGGCTACGGAAAAGAAATAACATGGCTACAACAAAAGTAAGGAAACATGTAAAAATAGCAGCTTCTTTAGACATTTGCTACAATTAAAGCGAGACTCCGAACATTCATTGCTATCTTGAGAAAGAATAGATATTTACAGTACTATGTATTCATTTATAAACATAGATATGTTTGTAAGTATTTGTTGTTGAGGGAGATTCGAAATGGTGTATTGGGGGAGAGAGGATGTAGGGTTTAGGCAGTGGTGGGAGGAACGACAAAGGTTTTTTCTCACTCACAGCGAGTCATTATCAGCAGTTTGCCAGGTCATTCATTCGGGGCTGTTTGACCCGATTGGAAAATGGATATGCTTATTGGGCTTGAGAGGATTAAAATTATTTTTCAACATTTTAAATTTTAAATAAAATACATGTAACACACTTTTTTATACTACTAGTATGCTGCTTTTTTTACGGTGGAATTTAACCATAGAAGATTTTAATGGATTGAAAAGTTGAGAAGAATGAGAAAGAGAGAGTTTTATTTGAGGGAAGTTTAATTTTGATGAATATAGAGAAGAATATGGAGAAATTGAGGAATTGAGAGAGAGATATGTGTTTTGGTTTAAGAGGATGAAGACGTAGTGACGGACAAAGAAGTATTTTTTTGCACTTGTGTCGGAGTAAACCTCCATACAATCGGTGATTATACAGCTTCATTGCGGTGAAATTCGACTGTAGGCTCTATTGTGATGATAGAATAAGGCGGTGAACAGATTTTGGAGATAATCGGTGGAGAGAAATGATCGATTGAGAGAGATAAATTGAGGAGGTGAGCAGATTTTGGAGATGATCGGTTGAGAGAGATGATCGAATTATAGTGATGGATTGAAGTTGTCAGCAAATTTTGGAGGAGATGATTTTGTGAGGGGATAAATTGAAGACGTAGTGACACACAAATGTTTAAGTACTTTTTTCTTCCTATAGCAGATAAAACTCCTTACGATCGTGACTAATATACTACTTATCGGTGGAATCCGATCGTAGCAAAATAAATGGAGATTGATATAAGTTGGTGAGTGAATGGTGGTCAATAATGAGAGAAAGAAAGTTGAGAAAGAAAGATTTGGAGAACAATGGTGAAGAGAAACATAATTGGGAATGAGAGATTTGAGAAAATTGAGAACTTTTTTAGAAGGTGAAAACCTCCCTATTACTTTTTTTTTTAGTGGGGTGAAAACCTCCCTTGCGGTTGGAGACCAGTATACTGCTTCCTTGTAGTGGAATTCGACCGTAGGCTCTTATGATGATGGATTGAGGTGATGAATAGATTTTAGAGATGATCAATGGAGGGAGATGATTGATTGAGGGAGATGGATTGAGAATGTTGGCAGATTTTGGAGATGATCAGTTGAATGAATTAAAACTGTCAGCAAATTTTGGAAGAGATGATTTTGCAATGGGAGAATTGAAGACATAGTGACATACGGATGTTTAAGTACTTTTTGCTTCCTCGTATTGAAGAAAATATCATACGGTTGTGATGATATGTACTAGTATACTGCTTATATTGCGGTGAAATTCGACTGTATGTTCTATTATGATAATGAATTGAGGCAGTGAACAGATTTTGGATATGATCGGTAGAGAAAGATGATCGATTGAGGGGGTGGATTGAGAAGATTAACAGCTTTTGGAGATGGTCCGTTGAAGAAGATAATTGAATAGCAAATTTTGGAGGATATGAAATTGAAGATATGGTGACAGTGTGACATACGGACGTGCTTTTTTCTTTCTTTAGCGAAGAAAACTCATTACGGTTGTGATCAAACACAACAAATGTAGTAACAAGTGTTACAAAAGTAAAAATAATATTTTTAAAATAAAAAAAGTTAGATAGTATTTATTAGATTATTTTGTATTTTGTGGTATATGGTAAAACTATCCCTTAAAAACATCTTCAATGCTAACGGGTTTGTAATATAACCATTTATGAAACGTATATATCTATACTACATCTAAAATGCCTTAAAAGAAAAAAAAAAAAAATTGAACCAAAATATCTCCACTCATATTTCAGATTTCCTAATTTTCCCTTGATTAATTTAAAATGCTTTTAAAATTGATTCAATTAAATTTTAATTAAGACCTTTAAAATTCCCCACATATCCATCTACCCTCACCTATTCGTTTCATGAATTGAATAATATTATTTGTAAACACTAGCATCCAGCTCTAACAATTACTCTTCACTCCTAACGACAGTGATAGTGGAAATAAATTTCTTGGTAGAGGCACACCTAGAGGAGAAATTGCTGGAGAGAATCGTTTGGTACTGTCAGAATTTGTCAAATAGAGATGAATTCTGCAACATTTGTTAATAATGGTATGCCGTCAAAAAAAGTTTTGACCTGCGAAGATGAAAGTGAAAATGAAGATGAATAATGGATTTTATTGTGAATGTTATCATCGATAAGTTTATGATTTTTGATCAAAATAGTGGGTAAAATTGACAACGTGCCTTACATATGTGCAATTTTGTACACTTTATATTGAAGACACGTAGCGCTAATAAATACATAATCCCTATAATAAATGGTCCTTTGTACACGTAGCGCTAATAAACATCTATATTTTTTAGAGATTGAAGAAGCGTGACTTTTGTTAAAATTGCAGTACTGAAGACCAAATTTGTAGAGATGTGTTATTTCACCTACCAATCATTCTTGGCTTATCAACACGTCCCCTCATGTGAAAATGCCAATTTTAGCTTGTTTATACTTGAAATTTCATTATAAATGTTTAAAATGATATATTTGGACTATTATTTTTAAATTGAAATAATTTATTTACAATCTGTTAATTTTAAAATGTGATTGTACTTGAAATTTTTAAGGTTTTTACAAGAATTTTATATAAAATAGACATCTAATATATCAAATGTACCCATATTGACGAAAATCAACTTCAAACGAAAAAAAAAAGGTAATCAAAGACTAATTTCAAGTTTAAATGGCTGGCAATCAGACGGAATATAAATTCAAAATTTTTAATTCTTGAAAAACAGTAATTTACTTGCTTGTTGCTGTATTGACTTTCTTTTCATAAATTCATGGTCAATCATGTTCAGTACTCTATTATTTTCCTTCAATTTCCAAGTAAATTGACATTTTTTGTAATCTTTAAATCTAAGTGACCCGAGGTATTAATCAAGGGTTCGATAGATATAATAAATAAATAACTATCGAACTAAGTAAATTCACGATGTTATTACAAAATCACGTGCAAAACAAATATTGTTGATTAACTATTTTTTTTATTAATATTATTATTTAATTTTCTAAAATAGTGTAACTGATTTTTAAAAAGGATACTTGATTGAAATCAAATATTACGGTATTTTTTTTTTATTGTAATCCAATTTTATGGTAATCCAAAAACGTAATCATTATCATCCTATACTAATACTAATAAACTGTTGGTTAAAAAAATCATATATCCTGAAATCATTGTTCTTCGACTGAACACAAAAAATCGACGATGTTGTGTATAATATTTTTCAATTACATATACATCTACTATTTCTTATGCAGATTATGTAACATAAGGTTAGTTGGCTTCAATTCAATAATCTGTTCCATGATAATATGCTTCACTCGAATTTTTTCAAGTTCGTACGTTTATGAGTGTATTGTGATTATTGTATTCTATTACCTTTTGCTATATTAAAAAAAAAAAAAATTGAGTTATATGATGTGAAGTTGTTGTCTTAACTAGTATATAATATTTGATGTTATTTGTTAAAAAAATTATGTTACGAATACGTCTATTGCGTGACATGATAACGTTAAATGATGTGATTGTCCATTGGTGTTTGGATAAAAATGTTACAATATCGACAAATAATTGTATCACATTCAATCTGTTTTCTGAAAAATGCACGTAATGTTACACTCCACTATCTGTTGCAAATATTTTAATTGTTAATTTACATTAAGTTGCTTTGGCTACTTATTATGGTGTTCATTTTTATTGAACACGTAATATAGCATTCATTATTACATATTTGTCAATTGATTTCATGATACATCTATTTGAATGACATAATGGATTAACTATTGCAAAATCAACAAATGATTTAATCGCGTTTAATTCCACGATGTTAAATGTTACATTAGTTGCATTCGATGTTACATTCCAAATTTTTGATGGTAATGTTAAATGTTAATGTTCCTCAATTTATTTTTAAGTGGTAATGTTAAATATTAAATATTGTAATTGTCTGTTACATCTTAATTTCAATTTCCTTTCACTAGTTGTTACATTTTAATTTCAACTTCAAGTATCAACACTTAACTTATTTTCGTTTCATGTTACAAAATATATATTGTATTACATACCATTCGTTGATGCTACATGTTATTAGGGTAAATAACATATATACACTATATTTAGGGGTTTTTTTACAAATAACCAAAAAACATAAGGTATTTCTTAAAATATTATCATAGTTTCTAAATTTTGAAAATCATGTATATAACGTTTTAAGAAACAAAATCAAAAAAATGGAGAGCTTCCATTCATCAATGTCACAAAAACTCAATTTCCTTCCCTATAGACCACCCACGGTAAGACGGGAAGGAATAGTGAGATTCCAAATAAATTCAGATTTGATCCTCAAAAATAAATTGGATGCGAAATTACAAAGACAAAGTTGGACGAAAATCTCAATTCTAGCCATCATCTCGTGAAATTTCATCCAAATAAACAAATTCAACGCGAATTTGCAGCCATTATCCATGAAATTGCGAGAACAAATTGGACAGAATCTCACTCCCGGACATCATCTCAGAAAACTGCTGCAATACAATTGTTTCTTGTAATGCGAGTTCTTTGATGTTTTCATTTGTAATAAAATTACAAATGTAAAAAATATAACATGTTTTGTTATTTCAAAATTACAAATGTAACACGTTATTTCAAAATTACAAATGTAACAAATGTAACACATTCTGTTATTTCAAAATTACAAATGTAACACGTTCTATTATTTCAAAATTACAAATTTAACACGCTCGTTATTTCAAAATTACAAATGTAACACGCTCATTATTTCAAAATTACAAATGTAACACGCTCATTATTTTCAAAATTAGAAATGTAACAAGTTCATTATTTCAAAATTACAAATGTAACACGTTCTGTTATTTTCAAAATTACAAATGTAACAAGTTCTGTTATTTCAAAATTCGGGAGTGAAATTAGGAGATTCTGAATTTGGGAGTGATATTATGAGATTCTCGTTATGCAAAGTGATTTAGATCCTTTTGACGAGAGAAATTAGACCGATGTTTTGAATTTGAGAGTGAAAGCACTGTTATATGTATTTGGGTTATAGGTAAGTAATGTTGACTTTTATAGTTGGACGGATATTGATATTATATTTGGGCTTTATATATTTGGGCTTTTTTTTAAAACAGTATTTCTAAAATAGAAAAACTTAAATAGTAAAATTGGAATTTGGAAACTATTTGGAGTAAGGAGTGCAATTTCCACCTATATTTGTCATCAAATAACAATTGTACTGGGCTGTCCCAAAAACTACAGTATTAGTGGATTGACATTTAACAATTATAAAGATATTGGCCCATGAAACTAGTCCGTTAAGATTAGATTGATATTGATCCACTATTACCTCTTATTCCAAAAATAGAAAGTTCAAGGATAAAGATCGGCCGTTACAAATCAGGGAGATTAATCAGCTTGATGATGGGCATTTTACAATTCAAAAATGAAATCGGTAATCCTATTAATGTATCGGTAGATGAATAAAGTAGTTTCGCATTCTTGATACAAGTAAATTAAAAAGAGAGAGAGAGAGAGAGAGAGAGAGAGAGAGAGCTGGTCGGCAATTGGTATTGTTCAAAAATCTGGATTATTGGTTTGGAGAAGAATTGTTGGGTATCTCATTTAAAGATAGTTTCGATTTATTTTCAGGATTTCGATTAACAATGTAACTTTTTATTTTTGTGGACAATATTTTTTTAAGAAATGCGACTAATGATTTTTGGTATCACATATGTTTTAAATTATTTGCTATGCTTGAGACATTGATTAAGATGAATATACTAGAAATATAAGAAGAAATTAACATGTAAACGTAATTTGAAGTTCATATACATTTCATTTTTGTTGAATTTTTGAAATTTTTTTATCTTATACGAAGTTACAACTGTAACGTGTTAATGTAATTTGTCAAATAATATAGTAACAAAGATTATGATAATTAGGATTGTTGAGTAATATATCTTAAAAAGTGTTTATATGCTAACCATGAAAAGAAAAGAAAACAAAAGAAACAGTTTAATCACGTTCAACTTTGAAATAACATGAGAATGAAGTGTTGGTGCCCTTGTTTGATGCTAATTAAATCTGTATGTTGTCTACATCCAATAATTATGATTTTGGTTATCATGCTTGATGATAATGGTTCGAACATGTCACTGTTTTGCTATAGCATCTCAAATATGATTTTGATGTTCCCAACTAATGTATTATTAATGTTTAGTGTATATTCAACTCAAGTTTGGAACCTTTCATAAGCTTTAGTAAGATTCATTTTCTTATATTTGTCAACAGCTTCTGAATTGGATGAGCATATCATTGATTGGAAGGAGCTGTCTTCAGAGGTTGTTTGATTCCCATTTTAATGGAGTTTTCCCCCCATTTTTTGACTTTTAGGAAAAAATGACACAAATGCCCTTTTGCTTTTCAAAGTAGCCGTAATATTTAACTAGAAAAAAAGAACATTTTGGTCATTTTCTCTCAAAAGTCAAATACTGGAAAACAAAAAATCTATTAAAATGAGAATCAAACAAGCACTCATTAAGATTGAACAATAGCTAGGTATGGAGTAACATTGCATCACTGGAAACCTTTGAAGACAAAAATCCATCAAATTTGTTTATCAATTTAATGTTGTTGAGTATTCATTTATTTAGTACAAAATATGATATTTATCAGTTTGTTACCGAAATTGAGTTCTCATTGATTATTGAAGTAGATTATTTTGAACAATGGAGAAATGTACTAGAAATTCGATACAATTAATATCTGACTGCTATTTATATGGGGAACTATGTTGTTTTGAAATGGATTATTTTGAACAATGGAGAAATATACTAGAAATTCGATACAATTAATATCTTACTGATATTTATATGGGGAACTGTGTTGTTTTGAAATGGTATAATTTAATGAATTCAACAATTTTAATATATAATTCATGTCTTGAGTGCGGGAAGCTTCCGTCGTATGAGCGTTATTTAAGCTTCTGCTGTAGTGTTAATAAATGTTAGCCTATGCCTTTTGCAATTTGTTTGGAGATCCCCAGTGCTGGATATAGGTCCATCAGACCAAGGGAATGTTAATGGAGAATGCTGCTTGCATAAGTTACCTGTGATTGGTTGGTGAGGGCTGCAATGTTGATACTGTTTTCCAAGTTTTGCGTACAAGAGAGATGCCGCCTATATATTTTCAAACAAACCAATTTACTTCTGCCTTTGAAGAGATTGTTGACGCTTGTGGGTGAGTTTTGCTCTATTCATAGAATATAATATGGGAAAATTTTAAACGATCTTGGAGGTAACATTTTAGTGCCTAGGAAGTCCAAAATTCGCTTTTAAAGACATACTCATTAGAAGGAAAACGACATTGTAACTTGTGTCAATTTTATTTGAAATGAAAAGTGTTGGATATGTTGGAGCTTATCATACGTCGGATCTTATCATGACCAGACATTACTCTGTAACGTCAATACTAAGCGTAATTAGAGTATGGTAACCTCTAATTGTAACTAAGATATAACAATGGAAAGTAACATATCTCAAAATGCATTAAGGAAGCCATCGTAGATTGATACAAAACTTAAAACATATGTCAAACAAAAATACTGTCAACGTTATGAGATATCACAAATTTGTCCAAAAACTTAAGCAAAAGATAATAGCAATACCAGAAAGCTTAATACATATTTGTTCCGCTAATGTAAGTAATAATTTCATAAGAATCAATATATCTGATTCTTTCAGAACACTGAATATCGGGCTTCTCAAGTGCATATTTGTACATTTGAACAGCCATGTTATGCCGAGCAACTTTCGTGTCAAAAGGGTTGGGCATCTCTAAAATCTTCTTCTCATATATGTACTCAGCATATTTGATGATGATATGCTGTAATCACCACTGCAATTTATAGATTGTAAATCATGTTACAAAACGGAACTGCTCATGGTTGTAAACATAGAAGATGTCGGTTGCAATATGAATATGGTAGTATCAAATTATATTATATATACAAGAATCAAATTATATTGTATTAACAACAAGCTATCGTATTTAGAGTTAACAGACATGAGGCACACAAGTAGGGTATCATATTTGTAATAGTAACTGACACCAAATTTAAGTATGGGTTATCATTTTCACTTTAAGATTACAAAAAATGAGCAAAGTTTCATTACTTATTAATAACAATGTTAGCAACATTAAGAGGTCACAAAGATAAAATACCGTATTATAGTATCAAAGAATATAGTTTATGCATAAAAGTATCAGTACAATACTGTTTAGAGAAGGTATCAAGTCAATGCTTCGTAGTATTAATTTAATACAAATGTAAGTATCGTTGGTAAGTATCATTCACCCTGGAGATCGACCCTATACTACTTTCCATAACTTAGAATTAGGACCTTACATTGGGTATGAAATATAATTCCACTCAAAACAAAAATAATTTTTCACAAAACACCAATTTTCCACCATATATATCGGTAGATATAACAAGACTGGAGTCTATTTCTTTGGCTTTCTTTAAAAAAGGTGTGCAGACATTAATCT
Source organism: Forsythia suspensa (assembly GCA_023638005.1). NCBI lineage: Eukaryota > Viridiplantae > Streptophyta > Magnoliopsida > Lamiales > Oleaceae > Forsythia > Forsythia suspensa. Next base: position 38,358,052 of record CM042666.1, read on the forward strand.
TGGAAATAGGAAATTTAAACCACTATAAAAACTAACCTAGTAACACAGCAGTTGGCCAAAGTTCGTAGAATTTTGCAAATAATTATATGTATTACATCACAAACAAAGCATTACATCACAAACAAAGCAATAATCAAGCTCCATTTTCCATTACAAATACACAAACAACCTTAGACATCATATTCGTGTTCCACTAGACTCTAATTAAAGTCATTAGTCCAAACACTGAAGACATAAATCCAAATTATTTATTATGGAAGCCAAAGCTTCAATTAGCAAACCTCAATTAAGTGTTTACTCCTACCGGTCTTTGATGTAATTTCTCCCGCAAAGGCTGCACAAATAATTTCAAATCCTCGATGATCCTCCACTTATCTTGTTGCGAAAGATCCTTGTCTTCACCGAGTTTTACTTGAATCTGCAAAGCAAAAACATGAATAATAGCTTACACATTGACGTCATGTTTCCACATGGGTGCATACAAACAAAGCCCATTTTATAAAATCTTATTTTACCACCAAGAAGAGTATGGTTCTTGTCTAGCGTAAAATATTACATAATAATTAAATGTCTTTATCCTAGTTCACTTTGCAAGGGAATATAAACAGCGAAATATAATATACCTACGAGTCATCAATCGTCACACTTTTGTAAAATCACCAAACAAATTGTTCTTCATTATTTGACAAGAAAACTGAATTTTATAATATTTATAAATAAAAAATACATAATTTAAATGTACTAACCTGAGCGAAATTCCAGCGATCTTAAATATAATGTTAATGGCAAATCGTTTGAAAATTGAAATTGGGGTTTTTTTATTTAGGAAAATCTCTGATTCCTTCTAGAGATAGTCCACTCTCATCGAGGTGAGTGGAAATGAAATTTTAGAATGAAATTGTAATAAGAAACGTTGAAAGACGTGACACTATGAGGGTAATTTTGAAAATTTACGCTAATTACAAATCTAATTAATTGTTAATAAGAATTGTATCCATAATTTTAGCAATTCAGTTACAAATTGTATTTGAATTTAAATTAATTTAAATTATATAAATCCATTAATATGAAATGAAAAATGATAATATTGAAAAAATTTATATTATTCAGTAAAATTCGAAAATCTCAAAAAAACTAGGTATGGTTCCTAACTTTCTCATGTTATTATTCCCCATGTTATTTAGCTCAATATATTAATCTATTATAACGTTAGATTGATTTGTTAAATTATTATTTATAATTCATATTAGTTTGCAGGTAAGAAGACTATAAAGGAAGATACCATAAATGTTGGAATTCAATATACTATAAAAGAGATACCAAAAATGTTCGAGGATGAAATTTCAAAAAGGAAAATATCGTGGATGTTGAGATTCAAGATTAACTCTAATTTAGGGATTGTTATGAAGAATGTGTGCGAGAATTAATGTCGGTTTTGTAAACGGTTGATAATATTTATGGTAGTTGTTTTGTTTCATTTATTAAAATAATATACTTCAGACAATATTTTTTATAATAAATGAATAAGTTTGTAAGAATACAATTATTTTAAAAAGTGTAAGTATTTGGTGTATTTTTCACTTATGTGAAAGACACTTATCTCATATGTTATTTGATAGAAACTCTATTAAGTTGTGACAAAGAAAATAATATTTATAATTTCGTCTAGATTTAAAAGTTCTATTAAATATATTAACTTAGCAATTTACTTGAATATGTTTCTATTTTTGGAGGATTGGATTTTTTGTCACTTCCTCTCTATTTTATTTATTTTTATTTTAAGATAAATAAAAGACACGTAGGTAGTGTATTGGATTGTAGATAGAGCCCATTTGAGACTAAGTGCTTGTTTGGTAAAACTTTTTGTAAATTATAAGTAATGGGTCATACGAAATCTATAGGTAAAATTGGATAAAAATTGTATGTCATAAAGAATGTATGGATAAAAAAAATATTTGATCAGCTTATAAGTGTTTGTAACTACTTTCAAACATGCTCTAATTTTATGCGTCAGTCTATTTATTAGACATCAATACTACTTAGACTACAAGTTTTTCAATTTGTCTGCTATATAAACTGCATCCATAAAATGCATTGAAAATGCTCTAATTTTGTGGGAATTTCTTATAAGTATGTTTGGATGTGCTTATTTCTAAAATATAAAGGACAAATTGAAGTTTTAGGTCATTAACTTATTTATATATGTAAATGTAGGTACTCACGTAACTGAAACCATCAATATAGAAGTTTAAATCGCATGTGATTTTCATGTGACTTAAAGCTTGAAGACAAAATCATCAAACTACTTAACATTTCACTCAAATTCATGAAATTGTGTGCACATCTACAGTGACGATTTCGTCATGTGGGGACCTAGATTCACAAATTTAAATATGTTGGAACCCAGGACCTCACTTATGAAGGTTGAGGACCCACAACCCCACCTTGTGAGAGGTTGATGAGCCCAACTTAATTTTTTACAAAATCTAATTTTTATAATTCAAAAATTGCCCTTTAAAAACATAAGATGCTTTAGAAAACATTGTAGGCTGGAAATCTTGGACAATCTTTCGAAGTGATGGTTGTGTTGGATAAGCAGAAGCACTGATATTGACGACTCAGTATAATGTAAATCATTATTGGAAGATATTAGAATGGGTTCAAGGAATTTTAGGCCGAGAAATTTTCATTTTATAAAGTGTGGTGAAGATGGGACAGGAATTGTGAATGGGATTAGATGGTTACAACTTCCGTTTAATTTTTAATTTATTTTATTTTATTTTAGTAAAAGTATGGTCTTCTTTTGTTTTTAAAAGTTTATGGGTTACTTTTGCGACTTTTATAAAGCTATAGTTGAGGTCGTGGGGATTTCAACTAAAATAGGAATTAGGGCTTATTCTAAACCTAGTACCATTGAAGTATGTCCCTCATACTCTCTTAGAATTGTGGAGTGGTCGCAAACCTAGTATGCACTACCTCATTTTTGGAGATGTCCAGTTCATGTACGGGAAGGTTGAGAAGTTGGACTTGAGGTTATAAATATTCATGTCTGTAGGCTATCTCAAAGCACCATAGGATATTACTTCTATAGTTTTTAAGACTATAACGTATTTGTTAGTACAAATGCAATCTTTTTAGAGGACAAATATATAAAATAATGTGGTTCTAGAAGCAAGATAATACTAGAGGAGATGAGTAGAAACATCCCTAGATAACCATTCTAGAACTTCACCCTGTGCTCAATTATCACATCCCACTGGAACATGGAATGGATGAAGTACTCGATCTAAATAGGAACAAAATGATGAACAATGCACATAACAGGGTCGTGCTCATTCATATGGATCTGGAGTCACCAATCGAGGTCGAAAACCACCGATTCACTCCAACAACAGAAACAGGATTGAGCAAGGACAAGAGATTACATATCCAGGAGAAATAGAACCTGAAGATCCATCATTGCTTAGACGGAATCATCGATACATTGAGAACTGAGATGAATCGAACTAGCAATCACGTGTTCGCGAAATTGTCACCCAATTCGATGGGTAAATGAGTTTGCGTAAGTAATTTTTTGGATCAGTTTTAATCTGAACTTAGTATTTAGCGACAACTAAATTATTTATGTAATTTGATCCATAGTTTGAGAACTGGCCCGGCCAAAGCTCCGGGTCAATAGGTTACTGGTTTAACTGACGGGTCATTGGTTCAACCATAGGTCATTGTTAGATTGAAATTTTAGTTAAAATAAATTCTTTTAAATATAAAATATGACTAATAAATATATAAATAAATATGTCTTGTAACTGAAAAATTAATTTCATATAATTCTTTAATATTTCAAGTCAAGTAAAAGATTGTTATAAGTTTTACAATTTGTTTTAATTTGTTTTGATTCTCTACATTATTGTTTTACGATTTTGCAATTATGAATTTTCTAAAATGCTTATATCAAAACATGTTAAAATTGTATTGAATTAGTCAAATAATAAAGTCGTGTATAACAAGTATGAATGAATACAATAAATTTCAATTACATTGAAAAATGTTAATTAAGTAAACAAATTATACTTTATATATTTATTAGGAACAGGTGCTTACATGGTGGAAAATGGTATAACTAGCAAGTTCAAAGTCTTGGTTTCGAAGTACCGCTATAACGTTTTGTAAAAAGTTTTGGTGCATTTGCATTTGAACCGAACGGGTCAAGATAAACCGGGTTAGCGGTTCAATATAAGGCTCGCCCCAATTGGGTAGGTTAGGACCGGTTCCATTGCGAACTGATCTAATTAAGCACTCGACCCTCCGTGACAAAATCTGGTCGACCCGTTCGGTTGAGGTCAAGTTTTAAACCACTAATTTGATCACAAAGAAACTGTTGAAGAAAATGCAAGCTTAAGTGATAAAATAATTGTAAGGGTGAAATACTCATCTTAGCCCATTTCTAATTATTCAATGTCTGACGTGGTCAGACAATAATGGCTTGTTTGACAAAAGTTTTAGCAAATTTTGATAAAAGTCGATGAAATGTATAGTTAAAAAATTGATAAAATTTGTGGATCTCATAAAATGTATGGTTAAAATTAATTATTGCATTTGACTTCAAAAATTTTAGCTCTACCAAACAAGGGCAAAGTTGACAAATCAGATAATGTAATTGCACTAAATTGAAATAATATTATTTTTGTGATTTATATAATTGGCGAGTGCCATTTCTCGCCTTTGGTGGAGTGAGCGGAAACTAGAGTCTCGGATCGATCTGAATGTGATTTAATTATTAGATTTTAAATTATGTAGGTCCGATCAAGTCTTTTAGTAGCTCTAGAAAAGTCCTAGAGTTAATTTGTGATGAAAGTTCAAAGACTACACATGCAAAAAACCTAGGGTGGGCGCATACCAAGACATCTAATAGCCTTGGTCGATACCACTTGTAAGAGAAAGAAATATTGCTTTCTTGTTTCTCTTGTGCGATTTTGGTATAATATTGTCCAGTCCTATAATTTTGTTTGGCTTCTTGGTACCACCCACCTGTGTATTTATTGATTTGGAGAATATTAGTGCCCGTTTGATTTTGATAAAAATCAATTTTTTTTGTAAATTTTGATAAAAGTTGATGAAATGTATGGTTGAAAAGTTGATAAAAGTTGTAGATCCCATGAAATGTATGGTCAAAATTAATTGTTGGCTTTAACTTTAACTTTTTAACAAAATTTTAAGCAAGATCAAACGCAGCCTAAAGAAGACTTGGAGGTCTAAAGCAAGAAGATTCAAGATTTGTTGATTAGAAGTTTTGTAGTTGTTATGCCTCAATACCACGTGGGTTGGTCAAAGTTAAAGTTGCCTAGTAGAAGTGATGATGTCATCACCGAGGTTGTCCCTTTATTTCGAAGAGGTTGAAAAGACTAGGCGGTTAAGACTGATCGTAGCTGCGTGTTGAGTAAGCCTTTCGTAACATCTGCGGATTAGACCTGAAAGGATCAATGAGACAGCCTACCAATACATCTTGTCACAGTCATAGCCCCTAGCATGCGGCTGAAAGGGGCATTTTCATTAAACCACTGACATGACACGTAGGATGTGATACGAGGATTGTTGAGATTGCGCCACTTGTCACACATCAAATGGAGCTTGACCAGTTGGCTTAGACCTATAAATACCAAGGTCGTATCTCCAAGAAAAAGATGATTAAAATTCCATATATCGAATACATATTAAACAAAGTCATCTTATTGATTAACTCAAGAGTTCTTCAACTCACTTAGGGAATCTATGGTTAGAGGCTCTCGAGTCACTTCCTCGGCCATTGCGCGTCTTTTCAACAACTTTGATATCTATCCTACTCACATTCCAGTTTACCATCATGATCCACACGCTGATGTGACCGTTCAAGTGTGTTGATAAAATACACATAGGTAGATGACGCCTGTGGATTATTTAGGCAGCTATTTTTAGAATAACTATTCAGTCCTGTTCTAGATTTTTGTTTTGCTTCTTGGTGTTCACTTACCTGTGTAGTTATTGCCTTGGATAATATTAAAGAAGACTTCGAGATTTAAAGTTAAAAGATTCAAGATTGTTGAATGGAAGCTGTAGTTGTTTAGTTCGAAGTCAAATCAAATGATCAATCACGTGACAAAGGTAAGATTGCTAAATTCTTTTGATTAGTTGGGAAAATTATAATATGAATTTAATTATCTAGTCAGATCCTCAATTTACAATTTTAAGGAAATGTTTTAAATATTCATGTTTTTATCCACTACCCAGTTTCATAAATATAAGTTTATTTCTAATTTCACATAAATTAAGAAAATTTAATATTATAGTTGAAAGTTGAAACAATAAATTATTACTTACATTTTTCAAATATACTCTTACATTAATATAATAATAGTACATATTTGTTAATAACAAGGTATATTAAATAGGGACATATTAGAAAACTAAGAAATTTATTATAGCATCAACAAAGAAAATAGACTAATATAAATAAATAAATAAAGGAGACATATTTTTACGAGACAGATGAAATAATTTTCGAGAACAAGAAAATGTTATGGAGTTAAAAAAATTATATATTCCTGCAATAATATAAAAGCCTTAAATTATTTACTGTAGATTTTTCATCCAAAACGCACCGTTTTGGCCTTAAACATAACCGTAATTTTTGACTTTTTTTTTCTTTTTTTTTTAAGATTTGGCTTTGGTTTGTCGAGTAACTCGACAAACCAAAGCCAAGCAAAATGGTTTAGCCTATTTTGACAATATGTTTTTTTAAAAGATTAGAAAGTCAAGCATCCGCAATTTTTGACTTTTTTTTTTTATATATATAGAATTGGGGGCAATTTACACATCTACACTAGTATGTTGTTGAGAATTGAAATATACTTGGTATTGGTAACTAATTTGAAACTACCCACTGCAACTTAAAAAAGATTGAAATATACTGAATACTTTAAAGGGTCCTGAATTTGTGCAATGTTATCATATCCATATTAATAACAACCGTTTCAATTAGGAAAAATCTTATCCCACCATATCATCCTCTTTTGAATTTCGAAATTAATAGTTTCCAAACGTATCATCAATTTAAAGTTTCGACCATAAATTATGAACGTCGATAAGCTACTTTATCCGGTGACGGTTGATAAATTTTTCAATTATCGTCCATTGTCATGGATTTAAATCTGGTATACTGTAAATGCAATGAAAAATAATTAATATACAGAGCTTCGTATCACACTGTATATACGTTCACAATCACATTAAAAAATTTGAAATTAAATTGTGCTTAAATGTAGTAACGATGATTCGATTCATGAATGATTATTAATATGAAATAAAATAAATATAAATATAATACATAAAAGATTATTAATACAACACAACATTGAAACATAAAAAATCGAGATTATTAATACAACAAAACAATATACATTGAGGTATAATGCGTTCACACCAAAAAATCGCGATACGATAGATGTTTCCTAATATATATAACTATGTAAAACAATGGATATACATTCACGGGACATGATCTAATGCCCACCGTGGGCATTAGAACAAAACCGATACATTCACATCAAACTTTAAAGTGTTAAGACATTCAATTGTTCATATATATTAGTTACAGCATAAAAATGTTAGGTATTTTCAATAAACAAAGGGTAACACGATGTCATTCCATAAAATGTTGACACATTCGACTTGGCATATACATTCCTTACAACGTAAAACTTATTTTCACTTAGCAAAAGGTAACATATTGATGTCATTCCATCAATTAACAACGAAAAGTAAAATGGAGCTGGGTAAAAACTTAATCATATCGCATTGTTGTTGAAATGAGAAATTAACATAACTCACATCACCAAATATACGAATGAAGATGAGATGCATGTACTGGCATAATATACAGAAAAAATGCCCAAATGCAGAGAATAATTTTTATGTAAAAAATTACCTTATTTCGTTCCGGAACTGAAACCATAATCTTTTTCTTCTTCGATCTGTCTTCATTTTTATAGTCACATTTATTCTTGATCCCATGTGAAAATTTTCACTTGCTTTTTCGATTGTGACTATTGCTTCCGCTGCATGAGGAAGCCATGCCCAATATTCTGGAAGTAGGAATCTTGAATAAAATGAAGAATGTAGATGTAAGATTTCTTCGTGTTCCCAAAACAAAAAAACTATGATCCAATAAAATTCAAGAAACGTAGATTATTGGGTAAAATTCATAAAATTATGATCAAAAATAAATGAGAATACGTACATGCAAGTATATAACATGGAAACCCCTCTTATTATGAACAATTTGTGTAATCGGACTAGAAGAATTAAGATAAAATGGTTGAAGATTTTGTCATTTTGATATGCTTTGAAAAAATATATGGTAAAGTTGGAAAGAGAATACATCAACGCAGATTCTATAATTATCCATTCCTACATTTGCTCCAATAAATAAGGGAAGATACGTGAAGTCCTTAAATTTAGCAACTTTCAATTTATATGTTTTTAAAATTGTATAATAAATTATAAAATATAGTAAATATGAAATAAAAAAGTTATTTATGAATAAAATAAAGAAGACTAGTATATTTCAAAATTTTGATGTAAAAAAGGTAGATGTCCTAATTTTATCTAGATTTGAAGCAAAATGGGTTTAACCTATTTTGACATTTTTATTTTTATTTTTTATTTTAGATTAGAAAGTCAAGCAATGCCCATTTTAAGAATTATATATTTTTATCTTATTTTTTTTTCTTTTACTATTCAGACATTCGTCCATATTTTTATTCAATTTTTTACCAATTTTTTTTATTTGATCTTATAAGCAAATTGTACATAATTCTTTTTTCTCATTTTTTTTATTTTTTTTTTTTTCCTCATTTTTTTTTCTTTCTCCAATACCAATCCAAACAGATTTTTAATTAATTTTTTACCAAAGTAAATTGTACATTTAATATTTCGCTTTAGATAATTTAGTCATTTCACTATTGAGTTTGGTCAAATTCAACTAGATTCTATATTTAGATTATTTTTTTCACTTTGTCTAATTTAAAACCCACCGAGTACCATTGCTTCAAGTTAATAAGATCCAAATGTAGATTGTTAATTGAAGTATTGTTACCACTCGATTTTGATAGGGCCTCCACGTCAGCAAAGGTCCAACGGAAGTCTCATATAGGTCCGACGAGGGCCTCGTAAATTCTATGAAGGCCTCGGAGGCCGATCAAACATCTCAGCATTCTTGAACTAGAGTATTGCGAGGCCCATGGAGGGCATCGATATTCATGGCCGACCTTTAGGGCCTCGCCGGGCTTTGTATTTATTATAACTAGCAGGCAGTACGATATTTTAGAATGACCAGAGAGATAATTGAAAGCAGATGGCGTTAGATTAGCACACGGATCCTCGCAAGGAAACCAAATCGTAATCTCCTAAAGATTAGGCAATGTGATAAACTCAAATAAGGTAGATAATCTTGGAGATTGCCCTGACAGTCAATCATCCATATCCCATAAGGAAGGAGGATCCGATCGAGTATCTAATTGATTGGTTCCCCAAATCAATTAGGGTTCTTGCGCTATAAATACAACGTCTCCGGTTGTTCTAAGGTACGCTCTTTTTGTACTTAAATTTCACCCTAAACTCTGCTCAAATCTCTGCCTGCTTGTCTTTCCCACACAATTACTTTCGCCCCCCGTGTATTGTTCTTATACCGGCAGTTGACTTAATCGTCGGAGTACCAACGATCGCCGGACCCTTTTTCTCCGGAGATATTGGTGTCTAACAATTATCCGAGTATGCATGTAACATACAAGTTGGCAGAGGAGTGACTGGAGATATGTTGACACGTGGACGGTGCAGGTTCCGACGTGAACAAGTATATATTATACAAATATGTCATTATTATACAAATTTTATATCAAGTGTACTCATGAGAACAAAATACCCACATATTTTAGATAAATAGTAGTAAACAATTTTACGAAAATTAACATTCATTTATTTGTCCCAAATTCTAGAATATATTTTTTTCGAGTAGCTCGACAATTTGTCATGACAAAAAAAAATAATTAAAAGATTTATTTTTGTTAAGTAACTCGACAAATTTTTTTTTTTTCGAGTAGCTTGTCAATTTGTCATGAAAAAAATTAATTAAAAAAAATAGTTTTTGGGAGTTTGTTGAGTTGCTTGACAGCAATTGTTGACTTTTTATTTTATTTTTATTTTTTAAGATTAATGCAAGCAAAGCCAAGCAAAATGGGTTAGACAATATGTTTTCTATTTTTTAAGATTAGAAAACAAAGCAATGCCTATTTTGAGAATTATATTTTTTTTCTTTTTTTTATTCTTTTACTATCCAGACACTCGTCCATATTTTCATTCAATTTTTTACCAATTTTTTTATTTATTTTTATAAGCAAATTGTACACAATTCTTTTTTATCTTTTTTTTTCATTTTTTTCCTCATTTTGTCTTTCTTTCTCCAATCCCAATACAAACATATTTTTATTTAATTTTTCACCAATCTTTAAAAGTAAATTGTACATTTAATATTTTGTTTTAGATATTTTGGTCATTTCACTTTTGAGTTTGGTCCAATTCAACCAAATTATATATTTAAAATTTTTCTTTCCACTTTGTCCAATTTAAAACCCACCGAGTACCATTACTTCAAGTTAATAGGATCCAAATATATATTGTCAATTGAAGTATATATTATAGAAATATGGCATTATTATACAAATTTTATATCAAGTGTACTCATGAGAACAAAATATCACATATTTTAAATAAATGGCAGTAAACAATTTTACGAAAATTAATATTCATATATTTGTCTTGAATTTTACAATATTATAATTGCTACACGTGCAATTCACGTTCTTAAAACTAGTAGCTCACCAACAAACAAAACCTATCTGTTGCACCAATAATGAATAAAAATAAGAGAAATTGGTGTAAATAGTCAATAACCTTTGTCTTTAGTAAAAATGATCCTTAATGTTTTTTTTTGGTACAAAAATCCTTAATTTATATATTTTAGTACACAATTGATCCTTATTTAATAAAAAAGGCAAATATACCATTAGTTTTAATCAGAAAAAATTGTAATTGGATTATTAACCTTTGCAAAAAATATAAATAAGTCTGATACATTTATTAAATATTATTTAATTTAGTATATTAAATATATTAATATATTTGTTTCAATTAAATTTGTATAAGATAAAATTGTAAAATTATTACGTTTTAAGTATATGTAATTGCTATGTGAAGTGAAAATTTTGAATAAAAATTAAGTTAAATAAATAACAAAATGTCGTGTATAATTTTATGAGATTAAATCAATCTTATTATATTTTTTTAACATAAAATACTAATAAAAATTAATTTATACATTATGTGTTCTTTAATTTTGAACGAAAATAAAACAATAAATTAAAATATGAATAATACAATTAGAGCTATAATAGTTGTAGTTAATGAATGAATATCTCAATTAAATGAAAGTATGTAAGCATCAATCTTGTGATAAAATTATTTTTCTTTTTATATTGTAACGATAATATAAAAGTTTAAATTTTAAATAATATAATTACTTAATAATAAATAAATAATTTTATTTAACATGTTTGTTAATAATTATGAACTTAAATTTTATTTATTTTATAATAGTTCGTAAAATATACAAAATAATTTATTATATTATCAATTTGATCAATAAAATTATAATTAAAAAAACTCAATAGTTTTCTTTATTTTTTTATAAAAAAATAAAAATATCAGAGCCATTTGCACTTTTTGCAAATATTAGGAATATAAATTTTAATTTTTTCTAATTAGAACTAAGGGCACATTCATTTTTTTATCGAATAGTGATCAATTACGCACAAAAACACATATGTTATAAATTTGTGTGCTAAAAAACAAATATTATGTATTATTGAAGACAAAGGTTAATGGCCATTTGCACCAATTTTCCTAAAAATAATACATAAAGAAATAACATAAAATAAAAATTATCTATAGTACTTCTAAAATGCCCTAAAAGAGAGAAACAATTTTGGACTATTTTACCATCTCATATTACATATTTGGACTATTTTACCCTCCCATATTAAATAAAAAAATCCAAAAAAATTTCATCTCCCACCATTATTGAACAAAATAAGGAGTTGTTTGAGCCTTAAGCAACTTATCTTCAGTTTTTTTTTTTAATTACAGAATGCAAAATATTATATGATAATTATGTAATTCCTAAATATGTATTTATGATCATAAAAATAGGATTTATGAATTAAAGAGTTAAAAGACATTTCATTTGTCAATATTGCCATCAACATTTATCTAGAAAGCTTTGTGATGGTTGACTCATTCTCCTCTTTACTTTGGCAACAACTTTTCAGATTTTATATGTAAATTTTACAAGTCATAATTAGAAAGTTTCTTTCAAAATTCTCTTATTTTGTCTTTTTCTTTTCACAACATATTACAAACACAAAACTCATTTTTCTTCAAATTTTTTCAAAACAAAGAAAAAAGAAAGAAGTGATCATTGAAATTTGTTGACAAACAAACAAAAAGTATCAGATTTTTCAGTCATTTTTCATATTCTAGAAATCTTATGTGAAATCTACGTGCAAGTGGTTATTTCAATTTGATATAATGTTTTTCATAATATTACACAATATTACACGATGTGCTAATAGACCCTTCCGTTTGATATGGTCACATTTGGTCACTTATGAAATATTATAAAGAAATGTATAGAACTTTTCATTCGATATTGGTACTTTCTAATGAGGGAATGTAAAAAAAAAATTGTTCGATATGATTTGGTTGTTCACTATAAAATGTGGTATGAATAGTATAAAACTTTATATGAATTTTGGAGGAATTGATGGTATGTTCAGTACTAGAGATAATTGAATAGGATTAATAAACAATGACATGTCAAATATTTGTTTATTGGTCAGTCAAACTTATTGTAACAAAAATGTCCCTATAGTCTAAGCCAGTTGAAATTAGAAATGGTCACAACTCATTGGCATTAGTTTGAAATCGGTAGAAGCATGTGTTCAAATAAAAAAAAAGATAGAAAAAAGAACATACAATAATCAGTTTTAATGTAAACAAAGTAGAATTCCGAATGAGGGGGAAGGAACATAATTATATCAGTTTAAATATTAACTAACATAATTAACATTAAAGTAACATGTTTGATATTAATAAATATCTCAGTTTATATTTTCTTCATCATTATTTAATTATCTACATTTTAAATTAATAAAATTTATGACATTTTCTACCCATTTGACCTCTTCTATATAATACGTGTTTTATTTTCTTCTTATCACATCTACGAGTTCTATTATTATTTTTTTATGTGTCACTACATTTTATTATCTTATTTAGTCCTCATGAATGAAAATTGTAGCACGCATATGTATAAGAAGGGCTTGATTCTCATGCTGACTGTCAGGAGAGACATTCAAGTTACGAATTCATTTTTCGAGACGTGAAATAGACAAAAAGTGGACTTTGTTCATAGAGAAATGAAAATATGGTTTGATTGGAGTTTTATCAATTGAAATAGCTTGCACAAACTTCACCAAATAGGATAAAAGACATTCTGTGAAAAATATTGTATAAACATTGTTGCTATAATTATGTTCTTGTAGATTTAGTGGGGTTCAAGAAAAAATTCGATTGCAATTTTAAAATACGAGAGAAATATTAAGTATTTGATGTTTACCGAGTGTTTTATGTGCTAAAGTTCTTAGGATAATACATTAATATTAATAACAAATACAACCAAAGGAGAATATGTAACATAATTGATCTTTACCTAGATATGATAATATAATTCATTTATTTATTTGTTCTAATTTTCTTAGTCATCTCTATTTTTATTAATTAAAAAATAGTTAGTTTTGCTATTGCCGGAGCTCCATTCAACAACTATTGAAACACATATTGAATTGAAAATATATGAATCTAACAATTATTAAAAGTTTGTCAAATTCTTATTCTTTATATCATCAATTCCATAAGATTTGATATGAATGGTTCGGTTCATCAATCATCAAATCTCATATCACCAAAGTGTATTCACTGAGTTGAAGTTACAGTTGATATTACCACAATATAAAACTCATCTCTAATTGCAAATTATATTTATATGAATGTAAATAAATTATCAACATTATTCATTATAATATCAAACAATACAATACAACATATTGCCAATAATCGTGTTTTCTATCTTATTGTAATTGTTATTTTATTATTTTAACTTTTTAATAATTAAAAAATATTAAAAATTAAAAAAATTATTACGAAAGTACATCTAACTAGTATTGTTACCACTCGATTTTGATGGGACTTTCACGTCAGCAAAAGCCCAACGAGATTCCCATAAGGGCCTCGTAAATTCTAAAAGGGGCATCGGAGGTCCACCAGACATCTTAGCCTTCTGCAACTAGAATACCGCGAGGCCCATGGAAAGCTTCGACACTCACGGCCGAGCCATAGGGCCTCACAGGGCTTCGTATCAACCCTAACTAGCAGGCAGCACGATATTCTAGAATATCCAGAGAGAGATAATTGAAGACAGATTGCGTTGGATTGGCGCACGGGTCCTCACAAGGAAACCGAATCATAATCTCGTAAAATCATGCAACGTGATAAGCTCAAATAAGGAAGGCAATATTGGAGATTGCCTGACAATAAATGATCCATATCCCATAAGGAAGGAGGATCCGATTAGGTATCTGATTGATTTGTTACCTAAATCAATCAAGACTCTTGCGCTATAAATACGATGTCTCCGGTTGTTCCAAGGTACGCTCTTTTTGCACTTTAAATCCCACCCTAAACTCTGCTCAAATCTCTACCTACTTATCTCTCCCACATCCAATTAGTTTTACCCCCGTGTATTGCTATAATACCGGCAGTTGACTTGATCGTCGGAGTACCAACGATCACCGAACCTTTTTTCTCTGGAGATCTTGGTGTCTAACGATTGTCTGAGTGTGCAAGTAACATACAGGTTGGCAGAGGAGTGACTGGAGATCTGTTGGCACGTGGACATTGCAGGTTCCGACGTCAACAAGTATACTAAAATTGACTTTAATTTCAACATATCCTCAAAGGTAGTGCTAAAATTACTTTTTAAGTACTTATATTATAAATTGTGAGTGAATCTAAATAAAAAGTAAATTGTAAATTGTAGTACTATGAAATATGTAGATAAAAAATATATTTCACTCAAAAAAATAGATAGTCATTAAAAGTAGTCAATAATTAGTAGCTCACCAAGGCATTTCTTCCATTCTTTTTTTATTTTTATTTTGAGAGCTCCATTTTATCACGATCCTACCGAGTTTTATCTATTATTAGAAGAAAAAAAATTGTTATTGTTGCTCTACGTATTTAGTGCTTGTTTGGTAAGGGATTAAAAAATACTCTCCCTCAAGCGATTTTCTTCTTATTATTCTACTCATTACATCAATCTTAAAACTATAACAATCGCAATTCAAATCGTGATTTACAGAGTTAAATGTTTCACTGGTCACTGAACTATTACTTGCGTCTTCGTTCACTCACTCAACTTCAAAATGTTTCTGAGTGGTCACTGAACTTTCAAAAGTTACTCACAATTGCTCATTGAAGACGATTCTGTTACGACCAAGTGACGAAAAATCCACGTGGCAGATGAAATATACATGTGGCAGTTTAAATCATCCAATTGTCCTCCATGTCATAAAAAATGCACACCCAGTCATCTGCCAAAAAACATTTTCTACCAAGATCTGAACTCTAACATTTTCCTTTAACATTCAACAAAGTTGGTTTTTCTCCCAAATTACCAAACCCTATTCTGAAATCTTCATCTCCCGCGACAAGAAGACACAGATACCCTATTCAACAACATAATCGAGGACCACAACTACCTTTACACATCATCAATGTCGCACATGGATGGACCACATGGAGGTACGGGTTTCATTTTTTAAGAACTTGTTATTTACTTGTTTGGTATTTTCTTCTTAGAACCGAAGATGAAAACATAATTTTGTTTATTTTTTTATGGTAACAGAATCAGATGATGATCCAGACTTCGTCGATTCCGAAAATGACATTGACGAAGACGATGATCTAGTGTATGAACAAAATGTTACAGAAGAAATTCAAATCAAAGTAGAAGGCAGAGTTTCTGAACGGGCCGAGGATATTGAAAATGAGGTAGATGAGAGAGTACCCATCGTCTGAAGAATTGCGTAGTGATTATGAAAGTGATGAGGATGTTGGGTATAGGTTTTCTCAGTTTAATGCTGGGAGTGATATGCAAAATCCGAATTTTGCAGTTGGGCAGAAATTTAGGCCAATAGAAGAGTTTAGACAAGCCGTTAGAAATTATGGGGCTGTGAATAGGTATAATGTTAAATTTAAGGTGAATGACGAAAATAGAGTACAAGGAGTTTGTAAACTAGGATGTCGATGGAAAATTTGGGCGTCGAAGGTGAAGAATACGAGCACGGTTTAGGTCAAATCGTACACGCCAGAACATACTTGCAGTCGTGACCCAACTAATAGACATTGCACGTACCTGTACTTGGCTAATAAGTATATAGAAACATTTAGAGTTGATCCAGAGTGGAAAACCAAGAGTATCATAGACACATTGAAAAAGGCTTTGAAAATCGATATTAGTAGGAACATTGTTTGGAAGACTAGGAGATATGCTAGACAATTGTTATAAGGAACACTTCAGGAGCAATTTGGGTTGTTGGGGTCTTATACTGCTGAAGTGTTAAGGACAAATCCGGGATCAACTGTGCTTTTAGCGGTTCATGATGGGGTCTTTCATGGCATTTACATATGCTTGAATGCTTGTAAGTTAGGGTTTGTGAGGGGTTGTAGGAAGATGATTGGGCTTGAAGGATGCCATTTGAAGGGCAACTATGGAGGCCAAATACTTTCAGCATTAGCTCTAAACGCAAATGATTGTATATATCCCGTCGCATTCGCAGTTGTAGAAAAAGAAAATATTGCCTCGTAGCGATGGTTCATCATGCATTTAGGAGATGATTTAGGCATCGAAAACACTAGTGACTGGGCCTTCATGACAAATAGACAGAAAGGTTTAATAAATGTGCTGGAGGGGTTGTTTCCGGAGGCTGAGCATAGGTTTTGTGTGCGGCACATGTACACCAACTTCTTCAAAAAGAGATTTAAGGGAAAAATACTTAAAGACTACTTGTGGCGAGCAGCTAAGGCCACAATAGAGGCTGACTTTAGAAAATGGATGCTAGAGATTAAGAATGTGAATGAAGACGCATTTAATTGGTTGATGGAAAGAAATCCACAAGAGTGGAGTAAATCACATTTTTCGATTAAAGTGAAGACAAACATATTGCTGAATAATGGTTGCAAAATTTTCAACAAGACACTGTTGGATGATAGGGAGAAGTTGATCCTTAGTATGCTTACTTCTATGCAATCAACATTGATGAAAAGAATTCAGTCAAGAAAGATAAAATGCGAAGGTACACTGGACGATTGTGCCCAAAGATAAAGAAAAAATTGGGTAGAATAATCGCAAGGGCGAATGAATGTACATTGGATTGGTCTGGAGGTCCACAGTATCAGGTGAAGACACTATCTGGTATATACATTTTCGACTTAGAAACGCGGATGTGTGCATGTAGGAGGTGGGACTTAACTGGCATACCATGTTGCCATGCAGTTGCAGTAATACGGGATACAAGAAATGATCCCGAAGACTATGTGGACAATCGTTACACGGTTGAATTATATTTGAACTGTTATGAGAACATTGTAAAACCTATCAATGGGAAAATAATGTGGCCTGAAACAAGTATGGAGTTCACAGTCCCTCAATGGAGTATCCCGCACAAAGGAATGCAGCAAAAAAAGAGAAGAAGACAGGCAGATGAAGATTACATTCAACACTCTCAATCAAAATCAGTGATGAAGAGAAAAGGTCAAGTTGTAATGACATGCTCGGAGTGTGGACTTGAGGAACACAACAAGAGATACCATTTGAGGGATGATGCACCAACGACTCTAAGTGTATCTCAATAAGTTGTAGCAAATGGTTGTTCTGATATGTAACAATTTATTCTCTTGTGCACAGGATTGATTCAATGCACAACTAGAAGAAGTGGAAATTGAACGAGATAACCGAAGTACTGGAAAGAAGAAGGTAATGGTTCAACACTGGTTTTTGCAATTCTTTACAGGTACATTTTAATTTTGTACCTTCCTTGCAACAGGGTAAGCTAACTCTAAAGAGAAGCACCACTAGTGCATCCAACCAGGCACGAGAAACTTGTCCAATGCTTCAGTTCATGCCAACACCTGGTATGGATACGTGACATGTAGATTTTAATGTGCTTAGTGGCCCTGAAGTGTCAAGACCTGTGGCTGAGGGACTGTCCAAAGTAAATACAGAAGCTAAAGCTGCAGTCATTATAACAGAGGAAGTTGACATAAGCAGTATCGTGGATGAGCTAGAACAATTGGAGTCTCGGGAAGCTACAAGAAATCGTGCTGAAAGAGCACACGCTAGAAGACAAAGGAATATGAATTCATTACAATCTAGCAAGGAAAATCAACAGTTTATCCAGATCGAGAGGGCACGCATAGATGAAGAAGACTTACTAGACGACTGATAGTTTTTGTCAAGATACTTTTGGTTAATGCTGGTTGATTTTGGTTTTGTAAATGGCTAATCACTTTTGGTTATTGCTTGAACACTTTTGAATGGCATTTCACTTTTGTAGATGATGTGATTAATTTTGGTGTAATGCTTAGCAGAAGAAGCATTATATATGCTTCTTATTTTTTTGGAGAAGCAATACTTATTTTGTACAGTTGGTTGAATGCTCAATCTGAATAGGCAATGTATATTTTTGATTAGCAGTGTTAAAGGAATGAAAATTTGCCTGATTTTTAGTATCAAATTCATTGTTTTTGTGTATCAAATGTCAATGTTTTTGGCATGTTAATTTCAAACAGCCAGATGTTCCTGTTGAGCCAAATTTTATGTGTCTTTCATGTTTAACATAAGCCCCAAATTAGTATCAGATGAGGGGTCTTTTTAGTTAAATAGTGTTGAGGCTTTCAGACCAAAGCTTTCATTAGTATATTTTGGATCAGCAGTGTTAAAGAAGCAGATCAAACCAATGTTCATCCATCTGTGTCCTATTCGTAGCTGAACCTGATATCCAGTCTAGCAAAGGAAATCAACAGGTTCATCCATATGTGTCCTGGCCCCAACGGAAGCAGATCAAACCAATGTTGTACTCTTATTCAAATCCTCGTGACCCACATCTGCTCTTTGCCTCAGCAGTAAATTGCAATATTAATATAGTCACTTGTGTTTATGTCTTGCATGTATTAGTGAACAAAGAATACTAATTACAATCATGAAGATAACCCCAAATCAGTGAATAACAGTTAAACAAAATCAGTGAACAAAATCATTGTACAAAATGATCTTCATATTACTGAAGTAATTCTCATTGTTTCATTACAAACGTCCACATATAATTGGACATTACAAACATCTACTCTCCATTCTCCATTCTCCATTCTCCATACACTTACAACAAAATGAAGGCAATTGTTCATTACAAAAGCAAAATTCCTTCTGAACAAAATCAAAATCAAAACATTCTCCATCCACATTATCAACCATCTTCACACATACATCTCAACTAAGTTCATCCCACATATGTTCAACAAATTCAAAACAAAACCCAAAAAGCAAAGTACAAAACAAGAAGTGAAAAAACAACATGATAAATACTAATGGTCTTGCACATTTTCTCCTTCTCTTTGTCAGCTTTGTTCTTCTTCCGAAGCAGGTCATTAATTATGCACTTGTATCTATCATGCGGTGCAAGATCAGCCCAATAAAAAAAATTACACGCTTGCGCCTTTCCGTAGAATCTACACCCCCAAAATCTACGTCCTGGATTTTCCTCAGTCCACGATGTCTTCATCACCGGAACATGGCCACAATGACAAATCCTTTGCTTCACCATATGCGAACAATGCGAGTCCTCCATCCCATCGCTGTTTGTGAACGGATACTAGTTAGGGTTTGGTAATTTGGGGGAAATTTTATGATTTTATTTGGGACATTTCAGCAATATAAGGCGTAAGTTTCAGATTTTGGTAGAAAACGTTTTTTGGCAGATGAGTGGGCGTGCGTTTTGATGACATGGAGGACCACGTTGATTTTCTGTCACTTGGTCGTAGGGATGGCAATGGGGCGGGTCCGTCCTGCCTCGCGAAAATTTTGGTCCGGCCCGCGACTCGCGAATTTGTGGGGCGGGGCGGCCGTTGGACCCGCCAACCGCCCAGTGAATTTTTTTTTTTTTTTTGGTTAAACTGAAAAATAATTAAGAAAATATATATACAAATTTTTTAAATATTTGTACCCAACAAAACAAAAAAATTATAAGATTTAGGTTGTGGTGTAGTGGTTAAGGTTAGTAGTTTATAAGTTTTAACCCGAGTTCGATTATTCTTTAGTCCATTTTTAGTGAAAATCATAATTTCTACTATATTTTATGATTTTTCAAAAAAAAAAAGTTTTTTTTAGGGACGGTCGTGGGGTGGCGTGGCGGGGTTGCCCCGGACCCGCCCTGGACCCGGCTCGGGGCAGAAAAATCTGCCCCAAACCTGCCTCTATTATTTGGCGGGGCGAGGCGGCTCTTGACGGGGCCGGTCGTGAGGCGGGTTCGAGGTGGCAGGTTTTTTTGCCATTCCTATTTGGTCGTAATAGAATTATATTTAGTGAGCAACGGTGAATAACTTTTGAAAGTTTAGTGACCACTCAAAAACATTTTGAAATTAAGTGAGGTAACGAACACGCAAGTACCATCAAAACTCCATTAATAAAAAAGAGACTGATTATCTATATGGTCGTATCCCACTTAAAAGAAATTGTATAACATGTAATTACAAAAAAGCCACCCACTTGCTCCTCAAATCTTCCCTCGATCTATGTACTGAATCTCTGTAATATTATTCTGAAAGTCTCCGAGCCTAAAAACTGAACTCAAATTTGAACAGAAGAAAGCCGAAAAGCCAAAGAATCTCACAAAATCAATGGCGGCTTTTATTAAGCTCGAGGATTCGCCAATGTTCCAGAAACAGGTTAAGCAAACCCATATGTTTATGTCTTTGTTGTTCTTTCCTCCTTGCATTTGAATTTATTAGGGGTTTTGTATCATGCCTTTTGTTTAGTAATTCTGATTTCGTGATTTGTTGAATGGATATTTAGGTGCGATCTCTGGAACAGACGACTGATGAGCTAAGAGATCGATGCCAGAAACTATACAAAGGCTGTAAGAAGTTCGTGTGAGTGTTAAATACATATCCAGATATCCTTATTATGATTATGAGTAGATGTAAAGATTTAGGATAAAGGTAGAACCTTTAAGGTATCAAGGGTTTTGATAAATGGGAAATGTTGTTTCTTGAATTACATTTTAGTACCTTTTCAACGGGTTTGGATTTTGTATCAAATTATTTATGTAAAAAAAAAAAATACATGTTTATGAGTGTTTCTTTAAGCTGCCACCACCTCATTGCCAGTACTGGAACTCGTTTTTCGAGATTTAATCACACGTGGCCGAATTATACTGTGTTTGTGATATTTTTACTGAACACCAACATTGGATATAAAATGGATACTTTCTTTTAAGAGACTGCTAACTGACATAGTATGTTTGAATCTATTGATTTGTGATTCCAGGGAAGCGCTTGGAGAATCATGCAATGGTGATATGGTCTTTGCTGAATCATTAGAAGCATTTGGTGGTGGCCTAGATGATCCTGTCAGCGTGTCGATAGGAGGTAATGTAAATTGGATGGTTAAATGAAAGTGCACTGAGCATATTTATATTCCAGTGCTACTATGTGGATTAGATCATGCAGTTATGAATATGAACTCAAACCCCATCAACTTGCAGTTTTAAAATAAATTTTAAAAGTTTTATGTTGTCTTTTGGGACAGATTAGTGTTAAATGGTGAATATAGATCATCTGTTGCCTAGTTAGAGCTGATGATAACTGTTCCTTTTTCTTAATTAATTTATAGAATTGGTTTTCTAGTGGTGTTGAGAATTTTGGTGCCAAAATGTGGACTTAATCTTTCCAGGTTTGTGAATCAGATACCAACCTGAATGGAATAGCTATTGTTCATTCTTGTTTTTGTTTGCTTCCTTTATCACAGGTCCGATCATATCGAAATTCAATAATGCGTTGCGTGAGCTTGCTACATACAAGGAATTCCTTCGATCTCAAGTAAGTGAATGAGTTGTATTCCAATATGAAATATCATTCATGCTACATTTAGAATATGATAGAAACCGTTTTGAAATATATAAACTGGTGTATTTAATTTAGCATTTTAGAGAGGGCAACGCCAGCCTATGTGTCATTCTGTCTCTTTAATCTTTATGTGATTTTCTACTTTCTGGTGGGCTTCGGACATAATTTTTAAATTTTTATTGCTTGACATTGAGATTTTCTCGAGCTAGTAAGTGGCTAATCTTTAAAATTCACGACGGGGAAGTATTGAGTGTAATTGCAAGTAAATTATGCTGACTCAGATTCTGTTTAAGCTGAGCATCTCTAAGCTTAATTCTTCAATCCTTTTCAAGTTGTTAGAGAAGCACATCTTTGTACTTGCAAGGTTGTAAATGAAGATTCATGGAGATGCATTATTTGTATTGAATCATGACCAAATTTTGTGATTACAGGTTGAGCATGTGCTGGTAGACCAATTGAGCCAAATTGTGTCCATTGATTTGCAAGATGCAAAGGTAAGACCCTTGATGCAGTCCACTAGAAGTTCAATAATAAGTAAGCTTAATGGATGGTGGTCAAAATGTAGAATCAGGATTGTCCTCCACATCTAGTCCATTGGAACATATTCATAGTTTATTGTTGGCCACTTTTAATCTTTATCATGTCCTTTTTTGTTTTGGTACCAGTTGGATTTCTATGTATTCTCCACAAGGCTATTTTAAAACTTTATTATTTCAAATCAGGATATTATTTACTTTTTAAAATTAGAGGAAATCGACTATTTATGTCAACAAAGGAATCTTGTGTGTTCTTGTGATGGGGAGATTTTGAAGTTTAGAAGGAAGATTAGCCGTTTCAAGCAATTTAAAGTATTCATTTAAGCTGATGTCGAGATCTTTTGATGCCTCTTATCTTCTCCTTCCCTCTCTTGGTTTCAGCCAATTGCGTCACAATGTATTTTGGCTTCTCTCTCCAATATAGAGATATTGTAATGATGCTTATCATTTAACTTCCATTTCTGCAGGACTGCCGTCGCCGATTTGACAAAGCCACATATGTATATGATCAGGTGCCGATGATTTTTCGAGACGACCTCTGGCTTCCATGCATTTTTTAAGCAATAAAACATCATCATATCAGTGTTGATTTATTCCCAATTTCTTTCTACCACTAGTGCCATCACTAGAAACAAATACTTTTATATTTCAAGCATATGCTGTGAAACATCACGAGCTCAAGGATTTAACCATGAGGTCTTAGTTCCAATGCTAATCTAGCGTAATGGACTGACTTGCACTATTCCTTAGAAGGAACTATTATATCATTATCATTGTTGTCGAGAAAGTAACAGGATTGACATTTGACGTTTAAGGGATGAATATCTACTGCTCTAGGGAAAGGGTTTCCCAGTGGTTACTGAATATATAAAATTTGTTCGAAGGTAGGAGGTTAATGAGATTTTGCATTTTTGGGGCTCAATTATGAGCCAAGGAGCTTGTAGCCTGGATTGAGATGTGGTGCCAAAAGATGTAACTGGTGTAGTGTTGTCTGTTAATCATAAAAATTGTAGTAGCAAACGAGAAAGGAAGTGGGACTGGGCTGCAAAGGGTGTTTCTTTTATTCTTCAAGTATGTCACTGAGGTGGCAAATAACAGATGGAAGTGGAATTCGTCATTTTTCAACAAAGTAGTTGAGGCCTTCTCTTTGGATTGTCCTAAACTCTGTAGGGGTGTTTGATTGTGGTAGAAGATGATGAAACACAATAATCAAGATTCAAGAGGAAGCAACATTTTATGCTGCCTGTTGGAAACATAAAGGATGGCATTCTAGTTCACCCTCTGATATGCTCTACAACTGCTTGTACCATGTCCATACTAGGTAATAACAACCTTTAGCATGAATAATTGTTAACACTTCTCTAACACATAGTCGCCTATTGAATGCTTAACCTTTGACCTGACTTTGTGACTCCCTGCATGCCAATCTTAGTTCATGCTATCATTGATAGGAACTAAGTTGATAGCTGCCAATATAACAGTCATGTTTTTAGTTCTTAGCATGAAAAAAATCTAATTATTGCACACTAGATGAATTTTTGAAAAAGTTTCTGTGTGTGTGTGTGTGCGCGCGCACACTCATATAGACTTGTTAAGCACTAGTGCTCATTTAACTTTCTAAGATAGCAAGAGCATGTAGTTATTCTTTATAGGAATATTCACTCGAGATAAATGGAAAAATTACGCTCATAAGCTGGTGCATGTTTTATTTCTTTATGTGTCTTTAGTGTGGTACTATCCTGACCTTTTAAATTACGCGCTATATTGTCATAGTAAATTGGTAATGTCTTTCTTATACTATTTCTGGACTCGTTTCAATGTTTTTTTGTATGCAATAATGATGGATAATATGAGGATTGTGAAGAAGGGAACTTTGTGGGCAGAATGTCTAGTCTCTTTAGAATGCAGAGAGAAACAAAGTGGTGCAATTTCTTTTGCCTTTTGATACCAATGGAAAATACTGTGAATTGCTTTGGGGGATTAGTGGGTAAGAAAGATTTTGTCGTCATCTTGAAATTTTATTTTATTTTCTTGTATGAAGATTAGGTTCATCACTAGGTGGAACAATATTCTTGGCGATGAGGCCAATGAGGCCTTGGGAAGATGGGCAGGTGTTTGGAATATAACCAAGGATATGGCATTCTATACATAGATGTAGTAGCATGTTATATAAGTTCTATAACAAAGAAACTTAATTGGGATATATGAGCCAGTCCTTTGAAGTAGTAACAGCGGGTGTGCTAAGATTGCATATGGGTTTGAGATTTGATGGAGTATTCTCATTTGGTGAAGGATTATTTGTTGTGATGGACACAGAATTTATTTATGATTTCATTCCTTATTCTTTTATTATTCCTTTTTACTTGATTCTTTCACGTGGCTCTTTGAATTCTGGACCCTGTGATAAATCAACTTCTGCCTATCCTAATAAGTGGAATCTAAGTGGTTGTTGATGATCTCGGATACTCTAAATGCTGTCATGTTATTATTAGAGGCTCATATTTCTGTTTGATTCTATTTGTGCTTCTATTAACTGTTGCGCGCAATCATTCTTTGCTTTTAAATCAGTTTGCTCACATGAAGTGATGGACTTTATTTGAGCACCTCTTCTAGTGGTTGTAGAGCTTCACAGTATGGAACGTGGTGGCTGATTAGAATATTTCGTGTAGTGGGAGTTTGGTGGTTGGCCTGCGATGAATCATGTATTAGTGTCTTAAAAAGTATTGTCGCTTTAGTAGATTGCTCAAGTCCCGCAGGCTTGAAAGACTGTGAATGTGGTTAACTCAATCACTATGCTGGATGGTGTTATTTTAAACAAACGGTAGGTGCCAAAGTAATAGCTACGGCTGAAAGGTCAAGTTTGATTCCATCTTTCTTATTTGACTTTTAAAATTTCCCATTAATCAACGATGAAGCTCGAGTTGTTTAGCTGATGATATAGATATCATATACTTGGTCAGTATGCCAAAGTATAACCCATGAGTTCAATGACTCAAGAAAACTTGGTTTTGCACTAAAAGGAAGGAAGCATGGTCTTCTTTGGAGGCCAAAAGTGTTAGCTATTCCAAACACGCACATCTTAGAGCACTTTAGGATGGGAGTAAACGAGGGTTTGCAATTTTGAGAGTGGAGGTTAGAGTGTGTTAAAGTCCCATGATTTTATGTTATTTTAATGTCTAGAACTTTGGACTACAATTGAGGGAGAGGGGTTCATGTTATCTAATGGGAGAGTATTTTATATTTTCTAGTTCAAATAATTCAGTATCAAGTGGAGAGCAGAAGTTTAGATGTGTTCTAAAGGTGCTTTCCAATTATTGGACCATATGGGTATTTTGCTTGATGCAAGTAGCTTTGGAAGAGGGATGTAACCTTACAAACTAGAAAGCAATCTGGCGTAAAATTCGGGATGCAGGAATGTTGATGAAGTGCAGGGGAAGATGCGAAATTTAAACATGTCTTGATGTAGGGTACTAGATAAAAGTATAGAAAGAAGGCCTGAAGAAGTGTAACAGGCCGTGTTCAATGAAATTAAGATTAGGGTATTAAGTAGAGGTACAAATGAGTCCAGCTAGATCATGAATTCTAGCTTGACCTGATACAACAAAAGTTGACGTAGATTGAGCTCAAGCTTGCTTCAACAGTCAATCAATCTTTGCTTGAGCCTATAAGGCTACAAGTATCAAGCTTTCAGGACATCAAGCTTATTCAAAAATCGATTTAATAAATGCATTATTTATATAAATATGAAAAAATTGAACCAAATGTGCAAGGCTTGAAAGTTGAACCTTGACCTTATTTGTAGAAATCAGTCACTTCATTTGCTAGGTCATTAATTTGATTCTTAGCAATTTGTAACTCAAGATTGCTGCATGCATTGAATTCAAGTCCCATAAAACCTTACCACAAACATCTTCATCTTTCCCCACTTCCTCTGTCCCTCCTCTCGGCTTTCTCTTTCTGCTGCCCAACCCTGCTTCCTCTACCCTATGTGCCTGCTATGGATTGCAAGATTATTGTACTACACAAAGCCAATCTTTGGTCCAAGTTTTCCGAAGGCATTGAGGACCATGCCCATATCTTGTTATTGCTCACCAAGGCTATAGTCTCTACTTATTCATGTTTTTCGTTCTTTTCTTTTAGTAAAAGTCTCTTATAATATTTCATGACGTGCATATATTAATACGCCTGTGCATTTATGTGTAGATATATGCTTGTATATGTATGAGGCCTTAGAATTTTTAAGAGATTGTGTTTGTTTCCTATTCTTTATTGGTTAAAATTGATTTTTTGATGCACTTTGCATGTAATATTTGTGTATCATTTTTGTTTGAATTCATTAATCTTTGAAATCTGTTGATTTTTGGCTAAAGCTTTGTAACTGTGCTAAATTTTCAATATAATTGAACGAAGGCTAGGTTCGATCTCAAGCTTGAATATTGCTCTTTCCAGGGCCGAGAGAAATTGAATTAACATTTCTTCACTTGAGCCAAGATCATGCTTCTAATTGTTGCTCTCTAGCAATGAGCTTTGGTCTTGAATATTTATTCGAGCTCGAGCTCGAGCTCCAACTCTTAAATTTTTTTAGTTTTGGGCTTGGCTCATTTGTGCCTCTAGCAGTTGGACCGTTAATGTAAAGGAGTTGGGACAGGAAAAGTGGTTACCTGGAAATTACATAATTATGGCAGGGAACGGTGGAGGATCTAAACCAGGAGTAGGTGACTTATACTGTATAGGAAGAAAATTCAGAACAAATCAAGGTGTAATAATTGATTTAAGGAGACAATGATTGATGAGGAATACTTCCAAACCTGGAATATAAGAAGTATGTAATCATTGCACATAGTAGTAAAAAAAGGTCAATAATTGAACATCACTTTTTCTGAGTAAAATTTTGGAGATGGTGAGAGCTTTCAGGATGAGTACATCGGAGCTTTCATTTGACGTGCTAGGGGACAATACTGCAGATAGATGGGATAGCCATGGCTTTTCCATAGGGGAGTAGGGTGGTGTTGAAGTAAAAATGTGTTTTTCTTTCATTTTCATCTTCATAGCAAGTTTGGCGATAGCTCCCTAGTATTATGACTTTTGTCCAGAATGTTCGTTATATGCTAATGCTAGTTTTACAGCTGGAAAATAAAGACCCAATATGCCATATAATTCATCCAAAGAAAAAAAAAAAACAGATAACTCACCTACCTGCTTCATTCTTTCAAATAAAAAATTTTCATTGGTTTCCATTGTCTGTTATCTTTTTAATTTCCCTTTGAAACTGATTTAAATTATAATAACCAGATTCTGGTATTTAATCTTTTTAGATCTTTTTTGCTTATTCCATTAGATAGGTTCCCATTCAGGGGCATCAATCTGCATTTCTTCCCATGCATAGGGAATTGGGCAAATTAAACTGCTTTTTGCATATTAAATCAAATGGTATCCTTCAAATTTAACTTTTTGGTTGTTGTACAATTGCCAGGCACGTGAAAGGTTTGCTTCTTTGAAGAAGAGTACGCGGGAAGAAGTTATCACTGAAGTAGAAGAAGTATATTCTTCTATTGCACTTATAACACTGTAACATGTTTTTAAATTAGAAGCAACTGTGTTTACTGTAGCATGAAGATGATTCCATTGTTTGCTAATAGTATTTTATTTCTTTTTATTCCACACCATTTAAATTGCTTGTGTGTGTTTTTATGGTTTCCCACTTCACACAGACCTGTTGGGATCGAGGGCTGCAACAAAAGCACATAGGATTATACTTTTTAATTAATAGTAGGAGGAGAGTGTAAAACATACCCTCATGAATTATGAAAATATTCTTAAAATCTGCAGAACACTACAAAAACTTAGTGGTCTTCCAGCCAATTCTATTGCAAAATTAATTCCGATGTGTGACCACCTTTTGCTAGTGTGTACTGTAATTTTTCGCAGGTCTTAAACTTTATAATAGAGTTTTTGTGGGATTTAGGAGCATAAAGTTCTGCCCAAAAGAATAAAACATTTAAATTCTGATTTACTATCACCTTTAATGTGTCGAAAATTCTTTTAAAGGGAGGCAGTTAGGCGGTGATATAGTCCATACAAAACACAAGTTTTGGAAGGGAAAAAATCTGCAAGTGATAACGATTTTGCATGGTGTTCTTTCCTTGTCCTATGCAGATACTACATAGGGAGCTGGCCAATTTTCAGAATAAACATCCTTTTGTTATTTAAATTAGTTTAGACTCATTTATTTTGTCCCACGCGGTGGTTACGCAACCTGAAGTATGCCCGTGGCACTTTACTGGATTCTATGGTAATCCCAAACCTCCTGATAGAATATTTTCTTGGAATTTATTACGTAGGTTGACTGGTTTAAATAGTTTACCTTGTATTTATGGACTTCAATGAAATCCGGTTAGAAAATGAAAATTGGGTGGGTCTGATCGGTCTCATGCAGCTACGTCCAATTTTCAGGATGCCATATCAGATAGTGGGTTGCTTGATGTGGGATTTGTAGAGCCTATTTTTACATGGAATAATAGACGACTTGGGGGGCATAATATTCATGAACGTTTGGATATGGCTTGTTGTAATAGTGGGTGGGCGGAGCTGTTCCCGCAGGCTTTGGTACATCATTGTGATTTGTTTAGGTCTGCTCACCAGCCTATCCTAGTGAATACTACTAGGCCAGTGTGACGAAGAGGGAGGAGGGAAGAGCTCCAGCCTTTTAGGTTTGAACTGTTTTGGATGAAGGAAAATGATTAGTAGTACGTAGTGGAGGATAGTTGGGGAAAGGGTCGTGGAGTGTCGGATGGATTAAATTATTTTCTCTCGATCCAGACGGCATTGGGTGCTGTGAAAGTAGGCTTGAGAGATGGAGTAGAGTGAGGTTTGCGAAGTGGAAAAAGGAACTAAAGGAGAAGAGTGGTAGACTCGCAAAGCTGTGCGGAGGTTCTAGGGTAGTGGAGGGGATGGGAGAAATTAAGGAGCTTGAAAATGACATTGAAAGGTTGGAGGAGAGTGGAGTGGTTCTGGAAGCAACCATCCCAGGCAGAGTGGCTTTGAGAGGGGGACATGGACACCTGATATTTTCATGCCAGAGCTACTAATAGGCGTAAGAAGAACGAGTTTTGCGTATTAAGGATATGATATGTATATGACGGGAGTAAGGGGAGGAGGTTACAAAGGTTACAATAGAATATTTCGAGATCATTTTCACGAGCCAGTGACCGTCTGATGAGGACTTGGCAGGTGGTTTGGAAAGTGTATTGGCCAGCTGTCTGAGGTGGACGCCGAGGAGGTGGGGCGTCCTGTCACTGGTGGGGAGATATTGGCGACTTTGAAGGATATGTGGCCGGCCTACCAAAGCTTTGGGTCCAGATAGGTTCCACGCACTTATTTATCTGCATCATTGGCAGCTGGTTGGGGGTTCTGTTAATTGCCTCTTGCCTTCCGGTGTTAAATAATGGGAAATTTGGCTATTAGACTATAGCTGATCAGTTTGTGCAATGTGTTGTATAAACTTTTTACCAAAACTAATGCGAATCGGCTCAAATGAGTTCTGCCAAATATCATTTTATCTAGCAAAGTGCTTTTGTCCTTGGCAGGCTCGTTACTGACAACATTATTACAGCTTTTGAACTACTACACTCGATGGGGAAGAAAGTGCATGGTAGGAAGGGATTTTTGGCACTCAAGTTGGAGTTTTGTGCTGAGGGTGATAGGCTTGCCTAGGCATTGGTTGGATCTGGTGACAGATTGCATGTCTACTGCTGCCTTTTCTTTCTGCTTCAATGAGACGACCCAGGGGCTAGTTGTACCAAGCAGGGGTGTCCTTTATCCCCATATGTGTTCTTGCTGCAGTGTTGCTAGGGCCATGGGTTCATCACATATTCTTTGCAGATGTTTCAATTCTATTCGCTAGAGCTTCAGTCCGATATGCTTCCACTATACAGAGCATCCTACAAACTTACGAGGCAGCCTCAGGGCAAGTGGTTAACTTTGACAAATCTCTATCTCTTTTAGTCCAAATGTGGGTCAGAATGACCGAGCTTTATTGCAAAATCAATTGGGTCTGGTCAATGCTATAGAACATGATAAATATCTTGGATTGCCTTCGGTGGTTGGTAAAAAGAAATGGAGGATTTTTGAGGGGATTAAAGACACACATTGGAACAAAGTTAAAGGATGGAAAATGGGGTTGTTTTTGATCAGGGACAGAGAGGTTCTTGTTAAGGCGGTCTTCCAGTCAATGCCTACTTATGTGATGAGTATATTAAAAAATGCCAGAATCTATTTGACGGGATATGAGGTCCATAATTATAAGGTTCTGGTGGGGCTCGAATGCTGGATAAAAAAAGATAGCTTGGGTCAGGTGGGATAAGTTATGTTGGCTGAAAATAAGAAGAGGTCTCGGCTTTAGAGACCTGCAAATGTTTAATTAGGCCTTGGTGGCAAGCAAGCATGGAGGTTACTAAATAATGGGGACTCTCTGGCTGCCTTTTTTTTTGACTTTCGGCATAGGACCTTCCTAGCTGCTGATGATGTTATTGGTTCTTCCTTCTTATGGAAGAATATATTTTGGGGATGGGAGCTTATTTAGAAATGGACCGGATGGCGAGTTGGAGATGTGACAAATATAAATATTTACCACGATCCATGGTTGCCATGAGCACCCTCCTTTCGGCCGATCTCTGCTCCAATTCAGGGGTTAGTCTGTGTGAATGATTTGCTAAATGAGGGGGGTGGTTGGAATTAGGATTTAATTTCACAGAATTTTGTTCCAATGGAGAGGTAATTTTAACTATTCCATTGAGCACAGCCGGTAGAGCTGACCGTCTAATATGGCACTATGAGAAAAAGGAGATAGTTATGAGTGGCTACCGAGTTCTCCTTGGAGAGACATCTGATTCAGAGGGACCAAGCTTGTATAGTTTAACCACTTGGTGGAGAACAATTTGGGACCAATCATTTATTGTAGCTTTAGCAAGATATGGTTAAGTTTTATAAAAGAGACTTAGAAGAGAGAATTTTTCAGCAAATATTATGATGAGATTACTTATTATTGTACCGTTATTTAACAATTCTAGGAGGACTTGGCTTGTGCTCTTCTGGTTTTTCCTGTCTGTAAGAATTGGATGTAATGACTAAGGTTTATCCTTCATATTGTTTGCATGAAATGAAATATTTGAACTCCCATCTAATTGAAACTGTTGAATGAATTTCATGAGTTCACCCATTTGTTTTCAGTATCTTATTCTATTGGGAAAGACATGGAAACTTATTGTGCAATTTGTTATAGGATCTACACAATTCGAAGTCAGCATTTGAGAGAAGCCGCTTTAATCTAGTATGTCCAATTTACAATTGAACTTTTTGCATACACTTGTATTTGACATTCTTCCTCATCCATCTTTTGGGTTCTTGTTATATTTCCTTGTTGGTTTTAAGGATTTCAGGTAAATGCTCTCATGAATATTGAAGCTAAAAAGAAATACGAGTTCTTGGAATCTTTTAGTGCAATCATGGATTCCCATTTGAGATATTTTAAGCTGGTGAGTTTTTAAGTTATTAGCATTCACTTCATTGCTAATGGATGCTATTGGTGTCTTCCATCAGACTAATAGACTAAATGTTGTTTTAGGGATATGACCTGTTGAGCCAACTGGAGCCTTTTATTCACGAGGTAAAACAATTATGCTTGTTTCCTTTTAAACATAATTTTGGGAAAATGACTGTTCGGCTGTAATTTTGCCAAAGGAGGTAGGCATATTTATGAAATTTCTTGCATTTCTATTCCGTCTTCTGCACTCTCTCCATTCTGCATTTCTATTCCATCTAATTTCTCCCTTTCTTTTTCCGTGCATCTCTCTCTCTCTCTCTTAAATTTGTTCTGGGTTTCCTTTCTTAATAGTCCTCGTTCTCTCGAATCCTCTTACATTAACTCCTAGTGCACACACCCACGAAAATTGTATATATTTCTCCCTTTATAAGAGTGATGTGATCTAGTGGAATAGGTTCGAAGAGGGAGGGGTAGCCTAAAGAATAGGTTAGAAGAGGGAGGGGTAGCCTAAAGTTATCTTGGCTCCTTGTAGTTGCTAAAGACCTAGTTGATGTAGCAATGGCCAAATAGAGTGGCGAAAATGATTCATCTAGTGACTAGTCGACCCAAATTTTATTGGGAACAAGGTTTAGTTTGCTGTTGCTCATAACACACTGTAATTGTGCACACATCCACAAGTTTTGTGTATTTATTAATTTCTAAAAAACCCCAAGGGTTAGTTTGTTGTTGTTGCTGCTCACTATATGCCACACACAGACATTGCACACGCATCAAAAGCTGTGTATTTCTTAATTCTAAAAAACCCCAAGGATCATGATATTTAAAATTAGCCCAGAAAAGTCAGATAACCTGTCTAGCAAGGACAACAAATATTACACTTTAACCACTTAAATGTTATTTGTCAATAGATCAATGTTCAAATTACAAATGGTGCAAATCTAAGCAAACTAGACAATTAAATGTATGTAACTGCAAATGAACATACACCAATGGCGTGGTTCAGTATAATGTTTGGTGATGTTAAAACTGGGGACATGGCCAGGAACAAGGTGGATGGGATGCTGGGATCAGTTCCAGGAATTTTCTTTCCGTTTTCACCTCAGGATAATCTGTCACCTCAGGATAATCTGTCAACATTCTTAAATATGCTACGATTCTTTTTTCTCTTCTTGTTGTCTAGATTGTATAGCTCGGACTCCAGATAGTTTTGATATACTTTTCTGCAAGTCGTTCTTCTTGTATATAACTCAACCTGAAGCATTTTCTCATTTTTCTCTAATTTTTTTATATGAATTGCCAAAGTTCCTTCTAACTCAAAGGCATTTACTTCTTTAGTCATGAGAAAATTAAATCTGGTGATGTATTGCAGGAGTGATGCTCCATAAGCTTTTATACCAGAATGTTTGTGTTATGTGCTTGCAAAGTAGCAAATCAGACTAATATACGTTTTTCAATCTGAATTTCACTAAGATATGGTTGAGATCTTTTGTTTGCCTCTGAAGAATTGGTTGTCTTACCCATCATCTTTGACCGACATTTTCCTTAAAAAAAATTTGGATTTTGGTGGTAATGATGAGAAGTTATGGCATCACGGTATGTTGTATCTTTAGAAATAAGTACTTCAATAATGACTGATTTTAGGATTTAGTGGTGCTTCTGTCTTCTTTGTGACATTGACTTCTTCTGCTTTGGGTGGACTGGCTTTTGGCAGACATGCAGCGTGGGGAAGCTGGGGAAGTTTTCCTTCTTCTTTTAACGCTGAACTCTTGCTTTTAATTTTTATTTTTTGGGGGGAGCATTCCTGGCATCGCTACCATCGTAATCCCTTTTTTGCATTAGTGCATTTCTCCTTTCATTTACAAATATTTCCCTTAAGAGTTTGTCCATGAAAGTAAATGATGAGTTGGGTATAATATAACTCACGCCAAAAATTAACATGGAGGCTTTGCTCTTATGTTTCACAAGTCAGAATAATTAGTTAAATCCACAAAGGTGGCGACTAAAAGTTGAGCGACAAATAATTATATCAGCCCAATGCGAGCAGTTTCGGTGGAGAAAATGTTGGGAATTTGCTTTGTCCTTTCTTGTGAATTCTAGAGTATTCAAATGTCACTGCTTCTATTCATTGCTATGGATGATCTTCATTTCTTTTTCTATGTTTGCGTTTTGGTCTTGAGAGTAAGATTTCTGTTGCCTGGATCGTGTATTCATATGGTTGTTCTGTTATGATTTACATGCTAACACATGTACACATACTTGTAGATGTATTTATGATCCAAAATTTCAAACATTTGGCCATACAAAAGCATCTGCATATTAACTAAGTAGAAATCATTTTATGCATTGTCGTTGGCTTAGAGTGCTAAATCTTTTCTAGGAAGCTGAATAGTTCGGGTACTTAGACATTGAACTGGTCTTGGATGCACAATAAATACTAGGCTCCTGATTTGATATGTGGACTGAATGGAATACATTTAAGCTACTCAGTTTACACCAATCCTTGTTGTGCTATTATACGATTACACTGAAATTAATTTGCTATGAAATATTGGCCTGTGCACCTTACTAAGCTGCCTTGAAATCAGGTTTTAACCTATGCACAACAATCAAAGGAACATGCAAATATTGAACAAGATAAACTTGCAAAGAGAATCCAGGAGTTCAGAACACAAGCAGAGCTGGCCAATTTGCGACCATCTAGTAACATTGCAACTTCAACAGGTGCTATTGGCATGAATGGATTTGACTTGAGTAGTTACAAAAGCATAGAGGGAATCACGCAGTCCACTGCTAAAGGTGAGGTGAGTCGTTTTCACATAGTTTCTATTGCGTGGATGGGCAATTTTTCTTTTCTAATTTTGAGTTTCTCAAAAAGATTTGAACAATGACAAGTATATTTATTTGGTTTTGTGACTTATGTGCCCCTGGTTTTTAAGATTTAATGGATAGTTGAATTTCAACCTTCTGTTATTTTATGTCTCGTATCATCTGGTAAGCTAAAAAAAGGATTCATTTTCTCAGGTGCAGACACTGAAGCAAGGGTATCTTTTGAAAAGATCATCGAGCCTGAGGGCAGATTGGAAGAGGCGATTCTTTGTTCTTGATAGTCATGGCACTTTATACTATTATAGACCAAAAGGTGCCAAAAATGGGGTATGTTAAGGTTTCTTTACCAATATCATGCCAAATTACTAGCATTATTCATGGTTTAACTTATGTTGTCTAACACTTTCTACTCTCTGCATAGACCTTGGTGTGTGTGTGTGTGTGTGTGTGTGTGGGGGGGGTGGGGTGGGGGGGATCTTTCATAAAACATCGTTTAGGCAGATTATCTTAGACTGCTTTGAAACTTGGGAAGCAAAGTAAGGTTGCTTCAACTTGACACTCTC
Source organism: Forsythia suspensa (assembly GCA_023638005.1). Classification (NCBI taxonomy): domain Eukaryota; kingdom Viridiplantae; phylum Streptophyta; class Magnoliopsida; order Lamiales; family Oleaceae; genus Forsythia; species Forsythia suspensa. Next base: position 38,393,904 of record CM042666.1, read on the forward strand.
TCACGAATTGCTGCAGCTTGTAAAGATGGTTTAGCTGCCTGAGACCTATTTTATCAATAAATGCATTATCTAGGAAATAAGGTCTAATGATAAACTATGTACAACAGTTACGAAATATTAGCAGCTGATGCCTGTTGTCCTTTACACAGCTGTGAGCATTTAAAATCACAGATCTCCATGGCTGCTTATACGAGAATGATTTGGTAAACTCCATACCCCAGATTTGGTAATGTAGGCCAGGAATGATTGGGAATGGGAAAAGGATTGAGAATATAGGCCATGAAAGATTGTCTCACTCCTCCTTGCCTTAGCTCCCTCTTCCATTCCTTGGAAACAAGGGATCAGGACCCTTCCCTTATCTCAATTCTTCCCGTTCTTCAATTTCCCACCAATCATCTGTACCAATCAGAGCTTTAAAAACACTACGTTGTAGATTTATCAAGTTTTGCTAGTGCATAGTCTTATGGTATTGTGTCAATAGAACTGTGTCTGCATGGCATACTTCCAACTTTTCAAGCCACTGAATGCTCTCAGGAATCTTACAGGGAAACATGAAAAATCACGTTTGATATCGATAAAAAGCAATTAACTGATTAGATGATTATGAAACATCATTTTCCCTTACTGATGGAGTCTGTACTTGTCTTCTATTTGTTCCTCAACATTATTATGATTTTTCTATACATTTTAGATTGTTTCCCCGTCCCAATTACCATGTTTCAGATGTTTCTGTATGAGACAACTGAGCCTAATCTTTTATCTTAATCCCAGAGTTCTCCTTCGCATAATTCCACCAATTCAGTGGAACATAATAGTCGTGTATTTGGTAGATTCCGGCCAAGGCACGACCGGACATCATCATTCAGTGAGGAAATTTTAACCTATTGTACTGTTGATCTGCGTGCTGCAATAATTAAGATTGATGCTGAGGATACAGATATGCGGCTGTGCTTCAGAATAATCTCACCTTCAATAACTTTCACCTTGCAGGTAATATGTTTATAGGCATTTAACTGTAATCATGCATATAATGGTTGAAGCCTTTGTTTTATGTCCTACCTTGTTAACGTTACATAATGCTAAGTTTGACATACTGCATGAATTTGAGGGAAGATTATGCAAGTCATTTCATTTCGGATCTGCTTTGGCTATGATGAGGAAGTAATTGTCTGTTTATCATTACCTTCATTTGTTGTGCATTCCTTAGTGAAATTTTGTAATACTATTTATGTCTGTGTTCTTCTAATTTTGTTTTGGTCTATCTTCAGCTTTTTGGTTTAGAAGTTGTTTGTTACTTTGTTTGAAGCATATGTAAAATTATATGGAAAGAAGTGTACTTGCTATATCTGATACACGACGTTTTATCTTTCTTCTTCATAATTTTGTGGTATGTATTTGCTTTTGTACTTCATATGGTGATTCATTCTATCTTTGGGAGAAAGGTATTGAGTTCCAAACCAGTTTGCATAATAATGGAATTTATATAATTTATTTTTATCTTTGCCCTCGAAGTAGATTTGCTACTTGTTTGAAGCTCTGTGAAAAGATATATTGAATTTATATTGAAGAAATATACTCGCTAAATTGGATAAATTAAGATTTCCTTTTTATTTCTCCAAGTCCAGCATTGCAGAATAGAGTTAACACTCATATTAAGTTAATAATCTCCAATAAAGATTGCAAAAGCCAACTTGTTTTGATGTCCCAAAATTAATATTTCTAGTGCTCAATGACCAATGAGTGGTTTTTTTTTTTTTTTTTTTTTTTTTTTTGAAACAATGGCTTATATAATATTTATAATTATGAAACGTTTCCAATGTGTATTAATTTATGAGTTTGTGCTATTTATATAGAAATTTTTAATCATTGGATGTTAGTTGAGACTTTATAATTTTTTTGGTAAGAAACATGATTTTATTAATCATGATATGAAAATACATACATCTATAGAATAAGGAGTCCTGTTAAAATACAAGAAAAATAAGTCTAAAAATAGAATCAAGAATGCATCACATACTTCCAAACCAAGAACTAATAAAGATAAAAGGAAGTCCTTGAAATCCTTTTAATATAGAAGCCCATAAAGAAGCCGAAACTTTGCTCTCTCTTTTTCTTCAAAAATTCCTTTCAGTGTTTTGAAAAGCATCCTAGGCTTACACCTTGAAGGGCATTGTGCTAGGAGTTCAGTAGGAAACTCAAAGCATAATGATTTGAGTGCTCTTTATGAAGGCTTATGCCTTCACTTACTGGTATACAGGCCTTATGGCCTCAGGGTAGTTGAAGCATGCACTCCTTAGTCTTGCTCTTTCTAGGCATGTTTACTAGACCTCAGCTTTTTGGGCATGTTTTTTCAAAGCTCATAACGCATTAAGGATTTTTTGGGTTGTTTTAATAAACACCCGACCTTAAAAACTAAGAAGAAAAGAATCAGAGATTGGAAAATAAAACAAATGAAGAGCCCGTGTGTGCCCTAGTTCTCCACTCCTACAACTGAAGTGCTATCACCCAAGCAAAGTTTAAAATTTACAAAGGAAGACGACTAGTGACGGGAGATCTGTGGCGAACAATTTCGCTCTTCTACTCTTTCTTTATACTTCTTACTGTCAATGTGTTTTTGTTTTGTTTCCTTTGGGTTTGCATTCCTTTAACGTTAAACGAAGCTAAATTCTTAAACAATTGGTCAGTTATTTCAGTTTTGACTTTTTGTTCTAATTATCGATTAGTAGGCTTCTTATGTGATTACTACTGTCTTTTTTGATTCATTTTATGTTTCTAGCATTAGACTTCTAGTTTTATTGAAATGTATTATGGGTAGTTTGGATATGCTATGAGTATAATTCATATTTTATATTTTTGGAATTATTTTACTAGTTTATGTTGAGGTTTACACCTCACAGCGCCACGAGGTTTGCCTCACTTCAAAACTCTCGATACCTGACTTAGCCTTTTTAAACATTGATTAGCATCTTTAATTGATGGTTTTTTAATCTTTAACAATTAGACGGTGGGCTCCAGATTATTTGCTTTGTAGTACAATTTCATAGAAGCCAAAAGTCCTTGTATATTTTGAGTTCTCTGGACGTATTTGTAAAGTAATCAGACTGGGTTACAAGTTATATAGACCATTCTGTGTTCTGATGGACAGGCTGAAAGTGAAGCTGATAGGATTGACTGGATGGACAAAATCACAGGAGCTATTGCATCCCTCTTGAATTCTCATCTGCAGCAGGTGAACTTGTACTTCTGTCCGCTTCTTTGCAAATATCATGTGAAAAATTCCATTCTAACAAGAAGAACCTTTTGTATGTTTGACAGCTGGGGGAAAACGACATGGATGAAAATAATGATTCCTCTGGGGCATCTTTCAGTCAACGACTTGATAATAATGAAAAGATGCCAGATAACATGAGAGTCAATCGAGCTGATTCTGTTTCTAGAATTCTCAGAGAAATTCCTGGGAATGACCAATGTGCAGAGTGCAGTGCTTCTGAACCTGATTGGGCATCTCTAAATCTTGGTGTCTTGATATGCATTGAATGCTCTGGCATTCACCGGAATCTTGGTGTTCATGTATCAAAGGTGCTTAATTTGTCTTTCTTTCTGATAAAATGGGTGATAAAGATTTTTTTCTGTTTCTCTTTCCTTTTCTTTTTACCATTATCTTGATGTGTGCAGACATTTCTACTTTCTTCAGAAACTATTGTTTGTGTACTAGCTTATGGCTGATATGTGAACTTTTGGTTAGAAGGGTAATTATCACTCAGACGATTCAGTAAAGTCCTAACCACTTGATCTCAATCTTTGTAGAGCACTATTTGAATATCACAGACCTGTATAGTGGTATGACTAAAGGTGGCATTTAGAATATAAAAAATTGCTAGGTGAGGCAATAGGCAGAGATCCTCTGCTATTTTCACTGATTGTACCTTTAAATCAAATTCATAAACCTTTTTTTTTAAAAAAAAATTAGATTATATGATCCACAGCTTGGATAACAAGAGTAGGGTATCTCAAAATCTCTACTTGTTCTTAAGATGAGTGATTTGTCATAAGGAGAGATGGAGGGCTTCCTGCTATTTACTAATTCATTCATCACTTCCTTGCATGGTAAATTGACCATTTTGACTTGTCTAGAAAATATCAGAAGTTTCTTGGGACACTTGTTCGTATGATGCCCTGGCCTCGCAAAACCAAACTGTGGTCGTTGTATGGACCGAGCTTGGAAAAGGATAGGCCAGTTGACTTAGTGATCTAATAGGTAATTGCTTTAGAAAGAAACAGTTTGTTCAGGATGGAAATAATGCTTTAGAACATGTCTACCAACTTTTCGAGGATCTTTTCTTGAAGGTGCATGAAGACCCACGTTTCAGAGATGCTACTTGGAGGAGGATCTTTTCCATTATTTTTTAATCATATGGTTATAAATTACACCCAAAGATTTTATTTTTCTTTACCTATTTGGAGAGAAGCTTGAAGGCCATTTTGAACAGTTTTTTTAGAATTGACACTTCATATTCCATAAAAATAAAGAAAACAATTAAAAGATCCACTTCTTTTTCTCTCCATATCTCAGGATTTGGAGATTCAATAGCAAGCAACGTTTGTATGGGAGTCCACACAACATAAAAATATCTAGTCCCAAACATGATGTACTCAGTATTACCCATTCCATCCATCAAGTGTGTTTGCATTCATGTAAATTCACGATGCCATTTGTGAGAAGAGTTGCCTTTCCTCTATGTTTATATTATATCCCTGGTTTTCATCATTAACTTAATTATATTAGAAATAAACAGAGTCATTAGTCAATTTAAAAGAAGTTTCCATGTAAAATTGCTTTGTTTCCCTTAAGACTTCGTTTAAAAAAATTATGATCCATTCTTTGTTCGTTAGAGAATTTACTTAATTTAACTGGCTTCTTGATGTAGACAAAAACTGATGCTCCAATTACCGCCGGAATCCAGATTTCTCTAAGGAAAAATCTGGAGGAAAAACCTTGAAACTGAAGCAACAGATGTGATTAACATCATGTTTGGCTAAACTTAATAAAAAGTGAACTCACTCTTTTGAACGGTAAGCAAAGCATTGCAATTAAAAAAGTAAGATTTTGTACTAAAAATCCAATAAAAGGTAACTTTTAGAAAACCTCAAACATGTTTGGCAACAATAGTTAAAATAAAAGTAACTGTTAAGCTCAGCCAAACATGTTCAAAATTTGATAATTTTCTTGAAGATAGATTTTGTGTGGAGGTAGGCTGTCCCTTGAAGTCAGTCGGAGTTTGTTGCCTCACTGGAGGTTTGGCCTAGCCTGCCTCCAAAGAATTACTTATTGGTTAATAAACTTCTCACCCTAATGATTGATCTTGACTACATAAATGACACTTATAATTCCTAGATATCCACTAAATGCATATTAATTTTTCATCAAGCAAAACAAACACCATTTCTTGACTCTGACTGTCTGACACACATAATTAAAGCTGAAGAAAGACTTGGATAAAACCAAATAATGAGTCATTAACTTCTTAGACTTTTTTATAAAGACACGTTAATTTATCCTACACCACTTCTCGATTGTGACCAATTACTTTCCAGTTAAATATGTTGAATTTGCGTAACTTAACTGACTTCTCCAATGTGACCAATAACTGTCCACTCAAATATGTTTCTTGTTGTTTGACAGCATGATGAATTCTGAAACAGAAACATGGTTGAATAATGTGATTTTTATATACACTAAAAATTAAATTCAGGATATATTTATCGTGTGACACCCAACACCATGGACGTGAGCTATGTTGATCCGATATAATTATTTAATGCTTATCAAAAAATGTAGAATAATTTGATACTTAACCCACCAATTACAGGTGAGGTCAGTCACCTTAGATGTCAAAGTTTGGGAGCCTACCATCTTGGGCTTATATCAAACTCTCGGTAATGAATATTGTAATTCTGTCTGGGAGGAGCTACTTCTACTTCAGAAAGCCGGGTAAGTTCCTCTGTGTACCACCCTGAGAAAGTATATGCTATCAGTTACTGAAGAGCTTTTGATAGGAAATCTTTTGAATTTAGTCTTTATTCGAATATGCAGCATGCATATCATTTGAACATCATTAGATTGCATTTGGGGACACGGGCTTGGATTTGAGAACACCTTTGTATTTCATTGATTTGTATAATATGAATCTAACATGCATGCACAAACACTACCTATAGAAAAGTATGCTTATTCCTGGTTTTTGCCTTTAGCTCAGATTAAATTAGCATATATCCCTTAACAAGTCATGATATTACCACAATACCCTTTGTCGTAAACAATATTCCCTTAATACCCGCCTTTCGACTTAAAAATTCTATGACATCCTTATTATTAATCTTCTTGTAGTACCTCCTGGTGCCCATTCAAATTTTCATAATATCATTTGTTGTAAAGCATTCCCATCAAACCCCTCTCTATCACTTTAAATTATAATATTCCGACCATTCTACTTTGTGTTTTGTTATAAAACTCCACATGAAACTTTGAATTTTGCTCAATCTAATTAAGCCCAAGGGAACCGTTGATAAACTAAAATGCGGAAGAGAGTTGTTTGAGAAGAAAGAAACTCATAAGTGCTTAATCTGGGGTATTGCTTAGAAGGGAAATATATATACATATATATACACATAAGATATGCAAACACACACAGTAGTGTCTGAGTAGAAATTACTCTTTTCCACAACTTACAAAAATGAAGCAATTAGATGGTGCAATTGATGTAGAAAAACATTAAAAAGTACTCCCAACAACTAATAATCTAAACGGCGACAATTTATCAATGGGATCTAAAGGATATTCAGTTACATCCCAATTAATAATAGTATTTTGTGAGACTTGACTTCAAATTGGAGAACTGTGAAAGGTAACTCTTTAATATGTTTTATGACATGTCGACTTCCGCTTTGCGACTTCTTGCAAAGTTGCCTATCCATCACAACAAATTCCTGAAGCTATTTCACAAGCCCTGTTTTTTTTTTATTTCTATCTGTTGGGTGAGCTTAAAGAGTCCCCCCTAGTGGGCTATAATATGGGACCCAAGCTTGACCCAGAGCTAGGTGAATAAGATATAGACTAAGTGTATACTGATCCTTCCTTTTTTAGTTCTTCTTCCATATGTGGGACATAGCTCTCTCGCACTTGTGCAATTGGAAGTACCTAATTGTCTCTCCCTTCAAAAGTAAACCTGAACGTTAACCATCTACTCTTCCTTAATTAAACAAGTTTTATGATATTTTACCACTCTCACCACTTCCATGAATGCAAGACACAACTTGGCTACAAATTCGCCACCTACTAGTTAGTCCACAGTGCATCTCCTCTTAGAGCCTGGGACTATGCACCCATGAGTCATTACAGTATGCACTTAAGAGCCCACCTGAAAGGTTACAAAACTAGGCTTTTCCCAGCTCTGCTGAGATAGTTCAAATCCATTAATCTAATCCATGTATAAGAGGCAACCTGACTTTTCTTGTTTCATCACAGGAGTGCAATTATCATCTTGATTCCTGTGACCTAAAATCTGCTGCATAGATTTCAGTGTGACTCGGAACTTTTGCACTTCAGGTTTTGATAATGTTTGTTGGGTGAGGCCAACGAGTTCACTGTAATAGACTTAGACCTTAACAAACAGACATAGAACCAAAACTTGACCAGGACATAAGCAAATAGTCTTGGACTATATGTATACCCCTGTTATCTTAGTTATTCTTCTGACATAAAACAACACTTTCTCCCACTTGTGCCTACCATTTTTGTCAAAACTCATGGGGAAGTTTGGATGATGGCTTGTTGCACCACCTATGCAATTGGGCAATTTTTGAGGTCCTTTCCCTAAGAAATGAGGAAAAAAAAAAAAAAGTAAAATCTGAAAAACAGTAGGATTTAGAGCTCAATGTCACCATTCTATTCTTATATCTAACAGTTAGCTTTCACTCGCTTTATTTTCGTTGTGTATAATCTTTATAGCTGTTTATTTATGCATATGGATATTTATATTTATACACCTAATTTTGTAAAATGCTTAGTTATAAAAAAAATAAAAAGAGAGAGAGAAAGTAAAAAGAAGAAATTCTTGCTTGGGCAACGGTTGTCTTTGGTTTCCTGGCAACAACTATGTTTTCTATTCTTCGGCTATTGTTTCAACTTCAAGCATACTAACTTTCAGTTCAAGAGATGATACGATCTTCAGTGGACTCCCTTCTAAAGAATTTTGAAATCCAGGCCTCATCAATGTCAAGCACATAGACTCTAAGTAAGTGTGCAACTGAATTAGAAGATTTAAGTGGTTGAAGCCAGATGATTAGAGAATTTCCAAAAGAAAATGAATGTTATAATTCATCAATTGCCCCTAGGAAAAGAACAAAGTCTCTGTGTGAAGTTTCCTTATTGGACGCTATAGTTTATGATTTAAGTAGAGAACACCTATAGTATGGTACTGATAATTGGGATGGAATGATATAGTTCTTACTTTGGTGGTATTGGGAATAAGCTGTGAATTTCTCTCTCTACCTATCCTTTCAGCTTCACTGTGGCTCTTGGAAGCTGCCAGCGCCTTCGCATTCATGATCTCTTGAGCAGTCATTTCCTGCATCTCGGCCTGAAGACCAGAGAGGGCTGAACTTTCTATACCACCAGACCTAGAGAGTCAGTTATGAGCCTCCGTCGGTCTTATGACAACCCAAAACTGTAAACTAGAATGCCTTGAATTAAACCTCCATAGGGTGATGGTGCTGGTGACAGGAGAAATGGATCTTGTTCAAGATTAGGTAGAGAACACCTATAATTCACGGTACTTAATGTTTGATTGTTAAAGGACAAAACACTAGAGTAAATATAGAAAAAACGAGGATGTTATAAATTCATATGGAACCATACGAGAATATATAAAATAAAGAATATGATATACTCCAACAAGTCAAGTTAACATCAATTAGAGATAGATTAAGGAAAGGATGACTAATAAAGTAAGGGCGTGTATTGTGTAGACTTGGAAGAGTTATTATTCGCAAGAGTCGTGTGATTCCAATGTGATGGGTTAAAAGAGATCAAAGTTAACACGAACTAAGGTGGTTGTAAAAGATTTGATTTTCTTGAACCTTTCACTGGATGTAATGTTCGAAATTCGAACAAACGGAGTGACAAAAAGGGATTTATGTAACAGACCCAAGGTTATGCAGACTAAGGTTTAGTTTATTATTGTTGTTGTGAACTTCTTTTCATTGCTCAAAAATCAATTCTATATGATGCACAGGGTCTAATATCTTAGCATTGTTGATAATTTTATATGTTATGGAAGAAGTGAATTTGATCAAGTTTGTTAATGATAAATGGATGATTTTTTTGTCAGCATTGCTTCCACATCCAATTGGCTGATCTTTTTCTTGAGCTCCTGTGCTTTTTCAGTTTGTTGGGAAACTCATTATTTGCTTACCAACTTTTGTTTATATAATGCAGAAAGGTTGAAACTGATGCCTTACCATCAGTTACAAAACCAAGCCCCAAGGATGCTATACCCCAAAAGGAGAAGTACATTCAAGCAAAGGTATACTATATAAGTTTATCATATTAATTTTTAGGACTATCTGTATCCTGATATTCTCTAAATTTATTAGAATTCATAGCTTAATTACGAACTATGCTGTGTTGAAAGGCACTTAAATTTCTACTTTGTATTTTCCCTCCCCAAACATTTCTTATTGCTTCATTGCATGGAAATAAGCAATAAATGCAGTCTATTTTTGGTTTCTTACTTGGGTTGAAGCTGTTTTGACTGTAAAGAGATTTATTTTTTTTTGGCTTCGGAATTGTGTTGGTATTCCTTGTCAAGCATATGGTTTATTTTACTTACTCCAATGATATTGAGCATTCTTTTTTTGGTCTCTAAATAATTTTGTCCTAAAGTCATCCTCTACGACATATCACTTTAAACTTGATAATTGTTTGAAATCCAGTATGTTGGGAAACTGCTAGTAAAGAAAGAAGATAACGCACCCGGTGATAGTTCGCACTCCACCACTATCTGGGAAGCAGTTCGGGCCAACAATCTGCGGGAAGTATATCGAATTATTGTGGCTTCAGATGTGAATATCGTAAACTCAACCTATGATGAGTTAGTTGGTTCCAATTTGTATCATGGTCATTGTGGACCAGGGTTGCAAAAATGCATTGATGATTCTGAAAAGAAACAATTCGATCCAGCATCCTGCGAGATGATCAAGTCTTCCAGCGATCCAGGAAACTGCCTTCAAGGCTGTTCTTTATTGCATCTTGCATGCTATTGTGGCAATCCTGTGATGCTTGAGCTGTTGCTCCAGTTTGGTGCTGACATAAATAGGTGTGACTTTCATGGAAGGACTCCTCTGCAACATTGCATATCTAAAGGAAACAATCAATTGGCAAAGTTTTTGCTTAGAAGGTGAAATCCATTCATGGTCATGATTCTTCATTTGAAAAGTGCTATTGCCTAGTTTATCCTAGCAAAGAAAGCATCTTGTTAAATTCCATCATCACTGGACGCATGATATTTATTAAGCTATATTCGTCGTGGTCCTTATCCTTTATCAATTTAGCATCATCTTGAAGTTAATTGGAGTTCTGAATGTCCTGGATTCTGGAATATATTAGTTAGTGTTAAGAATGTTAAGTATTGATGTTTCTAATGTGAAAATTATTATTCTTATAGTTGTAGGAAGGTCTCATAGCTGGCCAATTTGCAATGAGCGTTTTTACATATAATTATTGGGAATGATTGATCGTCGTAATTATAACATGTTAATTTAATTGATAGCTCTGGTGAAATTGATTACACTGCTCCTATTTTTGAATTCCCTTTTCTCCTTTGGTACCTATACTTTCTAGTTCATCGCATTTTGTATCTTTCACGTAATTACATTCTACAAACATATATTCATCAATTTGTGTATCCATTAATTTTTGCAGAAGCTTTCCAAAATTACTTACTGAAATATTTCACTGGTTGAATGTTATTTTCAGTTTGCTATAAGAATGTTCATATAATTTTTCTTTTTCCATGTTAAGGACGAAGTTGTGAAGCTTTTTTTTTTTTTTTTTTAAATATGTAATACTTGTGAAGCTTATTACCCAGATTTATGAATAAATACAGTTATTGCGTTTCTAAAATATTAGTTGTTAAAATCTGATTGTATCTCTGAAAAATATAGTTACTGCATTTTTAATATATTTAGATCATATTATCTAGTTATTTTCAGCAAGAATAGCTTCATTATTTTTATGTCTTTAGTGACTAAAAGAACTAACAGATGGGCAGGGTAAAAACTGTCAGTAGAATTATTATTTTTTCTTTCTTTCTTCTGTTTTGTTTGCTTTTATCCGTATTCTAATTATGTCATATATTACTATGTATGTCATACAGAGGTGCAAGTGCCTCAATCAAGGATGGCGGTGGCCTCACTGCTTTGGAAAGGGCTATGGAGATGGGAGCAATAACTGATGACAAGCTTTTCATCTTGCTTACTAAGAATGAATGAAAGGTACATATACTGCTCCAACATGATCTTCACTATTGAACTATTTTAATGTCCTTGTATTTAATGTCTGTGGTTTCCCAGCATTTACATATGACAAAGCAAAATGGTTAGTTAAGTTGTTATTCGTAATCTTGCAGTGGCTGCTATTTGTATCAATTTGTATCCTGATCTGAAATAACTGAAGAATAAATGAATAATATGTATTGTTGAGTTTGGACTGGGAAAGCAAAAATATCGAGACATTGTAATATTTTTATCTTATTAGATTTTTCTCGTCTTTTGCTATTTTGATTTGTATTTCTTCATCACATATGTTTCAGTGAATCTGGGATCCCCTGGTATTCACCTTTGTGGGGGCAGATTGGAGATTAAATGATGCCACATACATAATTTTAGGTAGACTTTTCAAAACATTATGGTTTGATCTTTCATCAAAAGACCCAAAAATGTATTTGAGAGATAGTAGCCTTTTTGGGAGGAAACGTTTCCCAGAAACAAACATTACCCGTCTCTAATTGTTTCTCATGCCCAGGTCCTTTCCAACAGAGTTTACAAAATAAGATTATTTCACCCTGATTGATCAAGATAGGAAGATTTTGCAATAACAAGATAGAATTGCAGGAGTTGGTGTTCAAGAGCTCATTCAATTGCAATTGAGCCACTTGAGCAGAAGCTGAAATCTTTGATTAAGTGGAGAGATTCAAAACAAATTCTAGTTGGGCACGTTTGAAATATAGTAGTGGACAGCTTATATAGTACAATAGATAAATATCAACCAATATTTTCTTTCTTAACAGTGTCCGAGTATGCCTATAAAGTGACCATCGCTCGAAGCCTTTTAGAATTCCTTATTAGTAAAAAATCCACAAGTCAAACAAGAACAGAACTAACATTTACTAGGCACTATAGCTAAAGGAAACTGGAGAAACAGCAATGTGAATGAAGGATTGCCAGAGATGACCCTTGAGTATACTTACAGAACCATTTAGAAAGCCATGAAGAAAGCTGAATGGAAACAAGGAGTCCCAGGGGCTTCCCCAGTGAACTAATTCGCGTATGGCATCCCAAACAAATAGGTCGAACTTGTTTGCGTGCAGTTTCTATGGCATCCTGAACCAAATAGGTTGAGCTAGTTTGCATACATTCTAAATGCTGACCAAAGAAAGGGCAGACCTCAATAGAGAAGGTGATAAATTCATTCATGTAGGCTATTCAACATTTATTGAGAAGCTGCCCGCATTTTGCGATACATGAACCGATGATGATTGTTGTCGACTGAAACTGTGTTGTCAGCTGAGAAAGTACGAGCCCATAAAAAGATTTCTTTTGCACCCTTGGCTTTTTGTAGATTTTAAGCAGTGAAAATGTGTGGATAAAAAATAGATAAAAGATGTGAGTCTTACGATGTTAAATAAAAGTGTTTGAGCGTTTGACAAACATGTTATAATAGTGTTTCGCGTTCGATTTGCAATCTCTATTGGAAAAACCGGCAAAAAACTGCTCGATGTCCCGTTAGTGATCAGGCCATACTTAAAAGCTTCAGGATGCAAATTATTTAAATGCTCTCTCCAAGTAACCCAATGGATAAGTTGTCATTGTTCCAGCCAATAAAAAACATCTTTATTACAAGCGACCTTTCAATTGGAAACCCGCCAGAACAGTTTACAGATGTTTCTCAGTTTTGTTCAATGTTCAGGTTTAGGTTTTGATAACTGAAATATGCATAAACCGATTTTCTTTCGTTCTATTTAACACATTTAAACTATAAACCACTCAACTTTTATGACATTTAAATAACGCAAAACATAAAAATTTCTAACTTCATGTCTCTGATGTTCAAAAACGATAATGACTTAAGGAAAGCAAGTAAGCAACTAACAATTAAAGTAAAAAGTGCACATTACATTTTTCACGCAGATCAGATTTTCCCTCAATGTAGAGACCTTGGGTATTTCCCCCAGATCGTGAGTATTGATAGGTATTGTGTCTACTCATTGGCCTTCTTTAATAGGGCACTCAATCAATCTTCATTCGATCTATTAATACTTTGATTCACAAATTTCCATGCTTAAAATTGTCTTTGAGAGCCAATGGATTGCTTGATTGGCCAGCTGCGATTTTCAATTCATCAGACAATGCCTTTCTTGGAAAATTTTTTCCATTTGTACTTCTCACGAAAATATTTTCCACAAAACACAAATCTTCTTAGATGGTGCTAAAATTGTCTTTGATATGGATTGCTCGCCATATTTGCTTTCATAGACAATGCCTTGGAAGCTCCATGTCCTTCTCACGACCACAAAATTTCATATATTTTACGTACTGTATTTTTACAAACATTATTTTTATTTTTATTTTCAGATTTTTATGTTTTATTTAGAATTAGTCAGAGGGAAAAGATTTGAGTTGTTATGTGCAATTTATTTTAGTTATTTAATAGCTAGTGAGTTATAGAACCAATAGCGTTTCTAGTTTTAGGAGAAATAGTTTATTGTATTTGTGTGTCTGTATATATCATAAACATGAATGAAAATGTATAGTAGTATTTGATTGCAAACAATATTGTTTGTCTTGGAAGTTTAGGGTGTGTTCTCTTTGCTATTTTCAATCCGTTTTTAGTTTTCTATTTTTGAAAATAATCAAAACGTGTTTACTTGTCCATTTTTGAAAATGCATTTTTCAAAACACCAAAAAAATTACAAAGGAAACGGATTCTACACAAAACGCTGCTCATTTTCAAAACAGCCAAAATGTGCGTTTTTATAAATGTGGTTTGCGTTTCGAATCGCATCCACGGCCTTTTCTTTACAAAACACTGCTCATTTCCAAAACGGCCGAAGCGGGAAAAAAAATGTTTGGAGGTCTGCGTGATTGGAGGTCTGAATCACGCGGCCTTGTTTTTTAATTCCAAGTTTTTAATTGTTAAATGCCAACAATAATTGTTTTTATTTCCAACAATTTCAACAATAATTGTTTTTAATTATTTTTAATTCCAAGTAATTTCAAATTTTTAATCAATAATTGTTTGAATAAAATATTATAAAAACATTCTCAAAAATTCCAAGTAAACGCGTTTTCGAGTTTTCTATTTTAAAAAACAATTTTCAAAATTTTTAAAAAGAACGTATTTTCATCAATCTCAAAATAGACATTTAAAACACAAAACTCTAAATAGACATTTAAAATACAAAACTCAAAGTGAATTCAAAACTCATTAAAAAAAAAAAAAAAAAAAAAAAAAAAAAAAAAAAACTTGAAACGCAGAGAGAACACTACCTTAGGTTCTTTGAAAATTTAATCATGTGAGCCTACCTCTTCTTTAAATTTTCTTAGGCAACAAAGATACCAACTGATATGGACCAATTGCTTGAGCAACGACTAGAACATTTAGAGAACATGATGAAAATTATATCTGACTGACAAAAAGAACTTCATGTTTGTTTGATGTAGTTTAAAAGTAATTTTTTAGGAGTTTTTGATAACAGTTGATAAAATTTGTATTTGAAAAGTTAATAACAATTGTAAATCTTATGAAATATGTGGTTGAAAATGAATTTGAGAAAAAAAAAATTTAAGGAAAAACCTAAAGAAACATGCTCTTTGGTGCAGGATCAACGAGTTATTTAACGTGCTAGATGCAAAATTGCGATCACTAATTCACTATCAAGTGATCAAGATGTCAAATAAACAATTAAAGATTCGAAGGTCTTGAAGCATTCACAAGAAAAAACATATGAAAGATCAAAATATTGTAGAGGCAATTCCCGTGGGCATTGCAAACGAATTTGAAGTGGAGTCCAATTTGCTAAAGCATATTGAATCAAGAGCTTCCGGTCACCAGTGGGCCATTTAATATCATTAACCACATTTCATTGTCCAATGAAAAGTAGACATGTGTGCAGTGAAGAATATAAATCTTCCTCACTGTGGAGAGGAGATGATGATCGCTACTGCAAATGTAATTTTAGATATATGAATAACGGTAGCAACATTCAAGAGACTACTATAGAGGTGTGAAAACAGATTAGGTAGTTTAGGTTTAAGCCAACCCGGTCCATTAAAAATTGGAACATGACTATCTAGGCGGTCCGGTCCACAGTTTGGCCTAGAAATAGAAGTGTGTCAATGTTGGATTGGACAATATAGCAGATGAACCCCATGGTTTAGCATGCTACACCACATTAATTTTTGAAAAAAATGGTAGAACTCAAACAATTGGTCCTAAGGAAAAGAGAGATGCTCTCTAGTCTCTATTTATTTTTATTTTTAAAAAAAAATGATAACAGGCAAATGTGTGCTGCATAAGTTAATTGTATGATATAGGAAATAGTAATGCTTGGGAAAATCATGTGTCTATATTATATCAAAATGATAGGTAAATGAATTTTATAACCTCATATCAATAGTGGGATAGTGGGATATACAGTGTCTCAAATTTCTTACAAAGGAAAAAGGTGGTGGGAAAAAAAAGTACAGCAAAATTTCCATTTTATTCAACCAAATGGGATTACACATTCATTTGTAGAGGAATGATCTATTCTTTATAATAGAACCTTGTAGAGGAATGATCCACCCCACCCCCCCCCCCCCACCCCCCACCCCCATTGGACACGTGTCCGGTGGAGGAGGGAGGGGGTTGACAAAAGAAAAATATCAAACACTTGTCTATCCCCCCCCGCGGACACGTATCCAAGAGGTGGGGTTATATCTACTTCGCACTATAGGGAGTATATCATTCCTGTTCATCTGTATTACGAAAGAACTGTTCTAGGATGCCTTAGATATATTTTTTTGCGGATTATGAGCAGTAGATTTTACAGAATGTATAAATAAAAAGTGGATAGATATTGTGTGTTATACAGAATGTGTAAATAAAAATAATGATCAACTTATAAGTACTTATAATTACTTTTAAACACGCTCAAAGAGCTAACAACTCTTTCTCATATCAATTTCTGTTTTTATTCTTAGAGAAATTACCTATAAGTCATTCATAAGTAACTTGTTCTAAATTAAGTTAATACACTTTTCAAAATTGCCATTAAGTCATACTATTCAGCCATATTTTATATTAATCCTAGAATTATTCATGTGGTCCATATTTAAACTTCAGCATAGCAACGTGCGTGGCCACAATCTTTTTTTGCACCTCTCCGTCGACTATTGCACATCGTTGTGGGCGTTTCACGACTCGCCATTAGTGGATTCACAGTTTTTCCTGTTCTTCTTCTTCTTAATCATATAGATAATGCGGTGATTATGAGAAGTGTTGGACAGTCCCTATATTGCAAAATTTTGAAAACACTTGATTTTTGAATGTTATTTACTTATTTTGTAGGTGGATTTAGTTTTTAAGAATGATTTTTTTCTTCTTATTTTTCTTGAATTATGTTGTTTTTGTTGGAGATATTGTTATATATATAAGAACACAATTGTTTTGTAATTATTTTTTTGTCGAATAAAAGAAAACATTTGTTTTACATACATCAACATTTTTATGTGTTTCAAGATGTTACTGTCAAACATTCATATGTGTTGTTTGATAATGTATCATCAAAACCAGTATTTTAATAAAACAGTATCTTATTAAGAACAATATCTCACAATACAATATTACAAACATTACCTTATTAAGAACAATATTTCTGCATCTTAATATAACAGTATCACAGATAAACGTATCTTAATATTTCAGTATCAGGAGTACATTATTATATTAATATAACAAGTATATTATATCAGTATGTTTAAACAATGACAATATTACATGCACTCAAAATAGAAAATTGCAACTCAAAACAATATTATAATAAAATTATCTTAATAAAACAGTATCATAAAAAACAATACCATAAAAATAACATCAGAAGCATATTTGTATCAATATCATAATAATAGTAACATAGATAACAATATCATAGATTGACAGTTTCTTAATAAAACAGTCTCACATACACAAATTCCAACCCCAATAAAAGAACATTATCATAAATTGAAATAGAATCAAGTATTTTGAATGAAAATACTATCAATAATCTTGTACTACTAATGGAGCATTTTGAAATAGTATCATTACTTCAACCATAAAATATTTAATTTTGAATGTGTGTTTGTTTGGTAGAGTTTAAAATTAAGTTTTTTTTTTTTTTTTTTTTTTTTTTGAGATTTTGAAAAAGTTAGTGAAATATGTGGTTGAAAATATGATAAAAATTGTCCCATGAAATATCTAGTTGAAAATAAGTTTGAAAAAAAAAAAAGAGTTAATAAACTTAACCAAACATGCTATAATGTAACGAAAATTAGTGTATAATATTAAAAGTAAAACAGTTTTCATAAAACAATATCATAATAAAAAGATTATCATAATAAAATAGTATCGTGTTTGAATTAGCATTTTTTTTTTAATTGTAGGGACACATTAGTCTTTTAGTATTGAAATATGATTTTAATTAAATTAAGTTTTGGCCATATAACTTAAGAGCTCATGAGCACATGATCATTGATCGGCCTTGAATTTTCTCTTTATTCTTTTCTAAATATGGTTGGTTGGAGCGAATTGACCTTGCTCGGCCCGGCCCGGCCCGCATTATACGCAGATTCGTGAATTAGTTTGGTTCGCATCTTTTTGAGATAGCTAAACCGTTTTCTTTTATAAACCAATTCAAATCCACTCCGAATATCACTTGAGATGCATGTAAAATAACTTTTTGTTCTGTCTTTTATGTTAAAACGTCTAAATTATCAATTTTTATATTGTGAAAATATTTTAAATAATTTTAACGCGAAATGACAATTAATATCATTTTTTCAAGAAGTAGACAATAGTTTCACAATCCATCTTATCAATTAACAACTAGAGTCTTTCAAATAGTTTGTAGTCATATTTCAAAAATGATTATAGCCTTTTAAATAGACAAAAGTTATTTTTTGTAACGACTTGAATTTTTCAGACTGCAGTCGATTTAAATAAGTCAATTTATCATGTATAACAAAGAAGATATTTCTATTAAACTTGATTAACTTGTATAAGTTAAATCATAATAGAGCGAGACAATTTAATACCTTTTAACAAATATAGAAGATATAATCACTTGTGTATCATCCAAAACTTTAGCAATATCATAAAAACTAGGTATAAGACTCGAATTCCAACGACACATCATCGAGTCATTGTCGTGGCAACCTTGCATGTACATTTTTGCCATACGAGGATTAGACTCGAAAGCTCATACCTAACAAAAGACCTATAAGTTATTTACAAATGCTTAAAATTCATAATTTTTGTTATTTACATGTATCGCTAGTAAAAATTCCTACAAATAATATTTGGGTTTCGGATGCTTGCACCCCTAATGTAAATTTAATTTTTTTCTTTCCCATAGCTATTTATTGAATAATTCTAAATTATCTAATGCATCCAAGGACCGAAGGTTAATATATATATATTTGTCTCTTTGGATCTTTGTTCCGTAAATAAACACTAAACTCAACTTGTATTTATCGTCCATATCTTATATCTCTCTTTTAAAAGCATCATTTAAATCTATAGGTGTAATCTTATTAGCTTTTGACAAATATTTACGAATCAATCTCTTGTTTTTAATTATGTGACTTTTGTTCTCCTCTTCATGTAACGAGCACACACTCATACAATTGAAGAAACAAGTAGCTTTTTCATCTTTCGAACAAAATCACAATTCATCTTTATTGTCAGTGTTCACCCTCCGTAGCAATCAGTTGGGTTGAAAATTATAACTTTAGATAATAATGGAACATGCACAAACTGATGCCTATATTAGCAGTAAACTATACCAATTATGTACACACAGTGTTGGTACCTGCAAATGCTGGTCTTAAAGGTAATACTTTTAAGGGTAAATTATTCTTATAGACTATCTATTTCTTTATTTTTGTAACAATATTATTTTCATTCAATTTTATTCGCATATATCATCCATATTTTTTCATTAATTCCCACAGATGGTCCACAAATTATATTTTTGACGATTTTTCTGTTAGTTTAAATAAATTAAAATAATAGAAAAAGAAAACATAATGAAAAATTGTAATTGGGATCTTTAACTTTTTCAAAAGTACAAAATGGTCTCATTACATTCCATTATTTAAAATATTTTTGTGAAATAAAAACATCTCCACCCACATGTGACCAAATCGGAGGGGAGGGAGGGATTTCTCCCCTCGATTTTGAACCCAAATTCATAGGAGTTTGGGTCCCAAACTGGGGGAGAGAAATCCCCACTGGTTTCATGCGAAATTAGAGAGAATATCTCACTTGTTTCGTGAAATCAAATCGGCGAGTTGGTCCAAAATCGGGGAAAGAAATCACCCCGATTTTGTGGTGGAGATGAGAGTGGTAGGGTGGTGTGGGAAGTAAGAAGAATTTTTTTTAATTGTTTTATATAATAAAACGTGAAGAGATTATGTTGTCTTTGTTAAATTGGTCAAATTTAGATCACAAGTTTAATTTTTTTGTTAACTAACGAACATTTAGATGAAAATCTATCAAAACTCTATAAGTCCTTTTGGCGTATATATACTGAAAAACGTAGGTGTCAGATTATAAGGTTTGGCTGTACAAAATAAAAGGTTTAAGATTTATTTGCACTTTAAATAATATTAAAGACTCCAATTACAATTTTTTCATTATATTTTCTATTTTTTTCTTAAACTAGGGAAAATCGTCACAAATATTATTTGGGGACCATCGGTGTGAATTAATGAAATGATAAAGACGATATTTGCGAATAAACTTAAATGAAGATAATATTGTTATAAAGTTGAAAGAACGAGAAATGTAAATATAATTTACCATACTTTCAATTATCTACATAATGCAACAGCTATTAAAGTTTTATTCTAACTTTGCAACAATCCTACTTGGACACAAATATGCATACATAGAAAAATGAAGGGTTAATTACACATAGAAAAATGAAGGGTTAATCTCAATTCTTTCAGATTTGTAACGATTTTATTCCCACTTTTTTAGTAGATATTATCCTCATTCCTCTATTTATTCTCACAAATGGTCTCCAAATCACTATTTTTCACTATTTCAACAATTTTGTCCTTTAACTTAAATAAATTAAAATGATAGAAAAAAGAAAATACAATGAAAACATTGTAATTGGGTCATTAATCTTTTCAAAAGTACAAATAAATCTTAAACTATTTTATTTTATACAGATATGTGTTCTTCTAAAAAAAAAAAATTATATTTTCTATTTTGAGGAAGATGGGGTATTTGAGGAAGATGGTGGAATTTTTTTTTTTAAAAAAAATTAAAGTTTTGGACCCATTTTCACTTTTTGTAAAGGTTATGGAATCTAATTGCAAATTTCTTTAATTAAAACTGAGGTTAGAGATTATTTGCGCTAATTGAAAGGTTGAAAAACAATGTAATTTGACTATTTTACCCGTACAAATAAAGACCAAACAAATAAGAAGGACTATTTGCGCACTTAAATAAAAGGTTTGTAATGGATTTTTAACGGAATCAGTCCAAAAGGACCAATTGTGCACCTAAATAGATAGGTTAGGGACCATTATGCCAAAAATGAAAAGTTATGGACCATTTGCACACTAAAGTCATACGTTAGGGACAATTTGCGCAAATTTTCCTAATTTTTTCATGGAAGAATTGCAAAGTTTTGGAAATTTGATGTGTAAAAGAGTTTAAGGCAAAAATAGTATTTTGGGCGAGTAGAATCTTTTTATAACGATGGTATGTAATTTTTTGCGCTATGGAAAAAAAAGCACTTAAACATTCGTGTCACTACGCCTTCAATTTCTCCCCTTACAAAATCATTTTTCCAAAATTTGCTCACAACTTCAATCTATCTCTCTGATTTGATCATTTTACTCTATCGATAATCTCTAAAATCTGTTCACCGCCTCAATTCATCATCATAATAAAACGTACGGTCGAATTCTACCGCAACGAAGCGATATAGTATTTTATTAGATTTTTTTTAAAAAAAAAATTCAGCAGTCAAAGGTCAATGTTATAAAATGGATAAACAACCCGGCCATTTCAATATATTCCCACAGAAACAGTCAGGGACCAGGGTTGTAATCCGGGTCCGGGTCCCGGACCGATATATCGAGGTCCAGACCAGCACATTTTTCTTTTTGTGGGGCCAGGTTAGTGCACTATATATATATTCGTCTCCATGCCAAACCTAGGGTTTTTTTCTTTTTACATTCTTCATCCGATTGTCCCTTCTTCTTCTTCATCATTGATAGCCGGCTGAAATTCACCGTTTCAATAACTCTTTCTAGTATTTTTCTCATGGATTTTTTGTAGATTGGTTTTATCACGATAGGGACTTTTCTCCTCCACTGCCTAAAAATCATTACATACGTCTCTTCATATTTCTCAATTTATCAATAATCTCCTCAAATCATCTACACAAATCCATCTCATTCTTCCTTCTTCCTCCTCAAATCCATCTCATTCTTCCTTCTTCATCTACTAAGTCTCCCACCACCTGTAAAGCGGTATACTAGTTTTATAATTCTAGAAATGTATTCCTCTCGGGGTGGCAGTGGTTATGGTCAACAGCAGCCGTACTCTTCTCAATCTTCCTATTCTGCCCAAAACGTAAGTTTTCTCCGTTCTTTTGTTAATTAATAACCAATTCATGCGATTTTATTGTTACTCTAAGTTGCAGCAAGTGGTTCATGTTTATTTATTCGTCTGTGGCTGGTAATATATCTTTTTTTTTTTTATTGGTTTTGTTTTGTTCTTTTGTAGTTGGGAGCTACATTCTCAGGGAGTTCAGTTGGGGGTCCAGATGGGTCTTTAGGTTCACGACATGCATTGATGTTAGGAGGCGCTGGTCAAGAATCTGACCTCGGTGGATATAGGGCTCATGGTCATGGTCATGCTGCGGCACCACCATCACTTTATGGTGGGCAGTATAGTTCTGTCTATGGTTCTACTGGGCAGCAGGTTAGCTCATTCTACTATCTTTTGTTTATTTCATGTAATTTTGACAAGTGAATCAGTATTTCACGCATACACGTATTTCTAAAATTATTGCTGCCCCAAAATTTGATATCATATAGCTACTCTTATCACTTTTTTACATGATATTATATCCATGTTTACTGCTTCGTGGTGGGTAGATTAGTGGCATGGCTTCGTTTTAAACATGCATCAGCTGGGTAGAATTTAATCATACGTGTTATCAAATTAACTGTGCACCAAGCTACATAGAATGAACTATATTAAATGCATATGGTTCAGGTAGAATTAAATTACTCAAGTGGCCGCGTATTAAATGTGTACGTGTAAATTTTAATTTAAATTGACAACACCTGGAAAATAAATTTATCTCTGTAATACCTATTTAAAAGTTCTGAAGTTGATGGGATGTATGATGTTAATGATCCATAACTTCACGAGTGTATTGTTGCTATTCTGGAGCTCTGTTTGCTCTGTGGGGAGTAAGTGCATGTTTGGTAGGGTTTAAAATAAACTTTTTTTTACAAATTAATTTTCAACCACATATTTTATGACGTGCAACTTTTATCAACTTTTTAATCACACATTTTATCAACTTTTTTCAAATTCTTCCAAAATATTACTTTTAAACTCTACCAAACATATCTTAAATTTTTTAATTTATCATGCCCGTGTGAGATGTGGCCTTCAGGCATGTGCACTACACAAAAAGCTGTAATCATGAGCTTTAGTGCTTGTACTTTGTGCCAGAAGTAAACTCGTTGTATTGTAGGTCAATCATCCTTGTCCTTGTCCTTGTCCTTGTAGAGGCTATTTGGGAAGACTGCGTTTCCTCTAAAATCAATGCTCCTACCTCTACAAAGCTTTCTATCTTAATTGAATGGTTTGTTGCAAGTAAGAAGACCATATAAAGTGCATAGCCTATATATTTGTATTATACTTAACTTTTAGGTACTATTTATGTAGTACTTTATGGGAGAGATTGATTCTTCCATGTCATTTACATGACTTAATGAACATTAACATTATGAGGGTTTAGGAGTAAGCATGGGAAATTTTTATTTGGTGGGGTTCTTTTGCAATGTCTTGGTCATCGGGCAAAAGGATAGAAAAGATTTTTTGAGATAAGCATAGTTGTATTATGAGAGAATTGGACAAACTACTTAAATACAGAAGTGTATTTTGAAATATATCTATTTTTTGTAACATTTGACGAATTGACCAAATTTAAAAAAATTGAACAAAATTATTCTTAGATTATCAACTGAATATCTATTATATCAATTTTCTTATTTTTCCAAGCTTACTCTTTCTCTCTCTAACTTAAATACTCTTTTCTCACTTCCTCTATTGCCGCTGCCATAAGCTTCATGTCCCACTTTTTTTGTTATTTTTGTGGCCGAATTTTCTTATTCTTATTTCATATTCAAATATATTGTCTGATTTGTCATTAGTTTTTAAGCCATTTGAAGAAGTCGACCAATTTGAAAATTTTGAAATCAGTTATAAGCTATTAAAATTTGAGAAAATTAGTGTATTTTTATGTAGATTACATGAAACTTAAATTTGATATACTGTATCTCTATTATTTTTGGGTATAATTTTATGTTGTTGGGTAATTTTTTTTATATTTGTATATTAGTGGATTGTATTAGATATTGAGTTTAATTTACAAATTTTTTGGATATAATTTGTTGGTATATTTTGTTAGAGAATGAAATTGGTTACATTTGGTCGATAACATATAAAAAAAAGTACAAAATTTGTCTCTTTGTTAACAAAATAGACGATCATTTTGTCGATATTATTGACAAAAGATATCAACAAAATGGTCGCCCATTTTGTCAACAACATTGACAATGGGAACCAAAATTAGGAAAACAAAAAATGAGAACCAAAAATTGGTTCCCAATGTACCAATTTCCCATTTTCCCAATTTTTTGTTTGGTTCCAAAATTGGGAAATTGGTTCCCATTTTTTGGTTCCCATTTCCCAATTTTTGGTTTGGTTTCCATTTTCTCAGTTTTGCTTTGGTTTCCATTGTTGATGTCTTTGTCTGCCATCGACAAATTGTCATATGACAAAATGGGCCAAAGGCTTTGGTCTATTTTGTCGATATCGACAAAATGAGACATATGAAAAAGTTATTAATTTAATGTCTATTTTGAATGTGCTTATTTTGTTGATACCATTGATAAAAAAATTATAGACATTAACATTATTTGGTTGATGTCGATCAAATATTGTTGATGTATTTTTTTATATCGACATATTTAGACCGATAGATTCTCTTAGAAGCTATTGTATAACTTTCAACTACCATTAAATCTTAACCACACAAAAAATTGTCATTTTTACAAAAGAGTATATTTGAAATTTTACATCTAAAAAATGACATATTTACAAATATTATAAAAAATCGCATATCTAATCCACTCTTTACTTTTGGGTAGATTTCAAAATTCCCTTTGTATTGTCCACTATTCCAGGATGTTTTTTTTATAATTTCTTTTTTCAGTTCATTGGTATGACTATAGTTTCCTGTTGTCTTCTATGCGGATATCCGATCCTTCATTCTCGTACATTTCTTTATCTTATGAGACGTCCTTTCCCATAAAAACGAATAATTTGCATCTAGGATTCTTACCTTCTACTCTTTGTATGCTTCCATTTCCAACAAAATGAGGCACCTCTGTCAATCAGTTGGGTAATTGAGCTTGGTCAAGTCACTCCTAGTATGTGCTATCAAAGAAGGAGAATATATGAAGGTCTGAAATGCTTGTCTACTCAGATCTGATTACATTTTAGGGTTTTTGAACTTAGAGCATCTCCAACGTACTTCGTCTATAGCTTTTTAGATGTGCTACATAAGCATATTTAGAAAAATTATAAAAAATCTTCTCTAATGCATGTTGATAAGGACTCTATCTAGCTGATTTGGCACACAAAAAAAGACTCCGTTTAAATTTAGACGAACTTTTAGACGAAGTGACTCAACAAATTTAAATCAATTTCAGCATTTTATTAAAAAAAAAAAGGCAGACAAAGAAAATATAAATTGAAGACATGCCAATTTTAAAAAAAAATTTAATGTTACATAAGTGGTAATATTAATTTTAGACGGAACCATTGGAGACGAATTTATAATTTGACCGTATATTCAATAGACGTAGTGCTACATGGACTGAAAATCCGTCTATTTTACTTGTCACATAAACTACAATAGACGGAGTGCATTGGAGATGCTCTTATCAATTACAATATCTTTCATACACTTCAGTTTAATCACACTCAAAAGTATTTCAGTTTCTGTTTAGAAACTTTATTCATCTTTTCTTTTCCTTTCTTTTTTGATATGTCAAGTGTCTATGTAATATTATCATATTGTTGTATTATTTCCATGCGGTTACAATTCATCTCATAAGTCACTTTGTACATAGACTGTGATTGAGGTCATACAAAAATATCTTATACGAGTTTAAGCTTTCAAAAGTGATTTTCTCCCGGTTTAGATGCCATTCTATGTGTTGTTCTGGACAGAATTTTGTACCGCGATATGTTCCTCATTGAATAGTTAGTTTGAATGTGCAGTTACATGATTAATCTTTCCATTGAATAATAATGGGACCGCTCTTTTCTTCATCATTGTTCTTGTTCTCTCTTTCTCCATGCTATTAGCCATGTACTTATTATGATCAATTGGCTTTAAATTGTTCGACTGTAATCTGTGTTTTTTGATATCTGTTAAACATGCTGTATCTTCTTGTTTTTTTCTTTTATCAGATTTCCCCATTGGGTGCAAAAGGATCTGTACCATCTGCATTGGAAGGCCGGGGTGGTTATGACTCATCTATACCAGACTCACCTAAGTTCACATCTGGTGACTATGTTTCGTCATCAAGTCGTGGCTATGTTCAGAAAAGTGATCGATTATATCCCGATATATCTGATTATCCATCAATTGACAGACGCCAATATATTGAACCACGCAATGCATATATTGGGAGAGAGTTGCCAAGTGAATCTGCTGGTCGATATACTGATTCAGTTGCTCTTGACCATAAACATCAGGTATTGCAGCACATGATTTGTTTTCTTTGGAGTCTCTTCTGTCAATTGTTACCTCCTGTCTCAATTGCACCTTATTTTATTTTTGTTTTACTAGTCCAGAACAATATATTTAGCAATAAATGGAACAAGAATCAGTGCTTAGGCTAATAAATACATTCTCGCTTCTGGAGCAGGGTGATATATATGATCGCATTGAACAAGCATCACTTCTTAGGCAAGAACAAATACTGAAGGCTCGTTCACTGCAATCTGCTCCTTTTGAAGGCGACCCTAGGTATGCTAAATTATAAGTATTTTTTTTAACGTGTGGATGTCAAAAAAGGATGTCATTTTTTGAATAGTGTATTTTTAGTTGTAGTGGTAACCGATATTGTGCATATTTTTCTTGAACCTAAGGTGATGATAAATACCTTTGCAAATACATATGGTGAATCAATTAACTTTTTAGGCTAAAGAATAGAAATGGTCATTTTCTCTATAATGATACCCAATACGCAGTTGAATAGATAGTACCATATCTACTGCACTGAGTAGCAAATTTCTGGCAGACAAGCTGATTATCTTGCAGCAAGGAGCACAGTTCACCATCCTGCCCAAGATCCTGTTTCCTATGTTGGGAGAACTAACCAGGAACATCGCAGTTTGTCAATGCTAAGTGGTTCATCATATGGTGGACCACACGTTGCATCAATTTTAGGAGCAGCCCCACAGAGAAATGTGGATGATCTTGTGTATGCTCAGAGTTCTTCAAATCCTGGTTACGGGGTGAGCTTGCCTCCTGGTAGGGACTATGGAACAGGGAAGGGCCTTCATGGCACATCACTTGATCTGGAGTACCCCAGTAGCATTTCGGCACGTGATAGTCATCCAAGAATGGATGTTCGGAAAGATGACAAGGGTGCATATACTCGGGAGATTGAGCAGAGGGAGAAAGAGCATCACAGGGATTATATACGTGAGCGAGAAAAGGCTAGAGAAAGGGAGAAGGAACGACTTCGAGAACGAGAACGAGATAGAGAACGAGATAGAGAACGTGAACGAGAACGAGAACGGGATAGAGAAAGAGAACGAGAGCGAGAACGCGAAAGGGAGCGGGAGCGAAGGGCGAAGGAGAGAAGTCGAGAGCCCAAACGTGTACCCGAATTGAGACGTGAACGAACTCCTCCAAGAACCTCTAGGGAGCTTCGTAGTTCCTCTCTTGCAAAGGACAGCAGATCTGTGCGGCGAGAATCTCCACGTCATGAAGTATCACATAGGTGGATCTTGTTTACATTGCGTCATACTCTGGTTCTGTATGTTTAGCTGGTTATGTATCTTGCAGCCTTCCTAACTTGTTGTTCTGTAATAATGAAGGCGCTATTCCCCTGACAAAGAAAAGAGGAGAGAGTATGTCTGCAAGGTAAAAACAACTGTGCAAGCGCATAGCTGTTGCATGATAATTCAAACTCATTCCCAAAAGGTCTTTCTTGTTGATTCTCGTTCAAGTACTTTTATACATTTGACATCGTTCTTCGGCAGTTCTTCCTTAATTCAGGGCTAACGTTCTCAGACCTTTTGTCCACCTCTTGCTCTTTCCTTCTAAAGTTTCTTCCATCTCTCTCATACCCTGTGATATGCTTGTCTGTATTTGTGGGTCTTTTGTTTCTCTACCTGCAAATATTCTTGATTTCTATTTGCTTGCCATTCTCTGGAGTCTGGACTTTTGTCACCTACTGTTCTCGCATCAGTGATGTACATTTCTTTGCTGCTTTCTCCCGGTCTCTTTTTGCTCTTGTTTGTTATTCAAACTGAAATCGAGATTCTTTCATTACTGCTGTTTTGTTTGCTGCTGCTTTGCTGCTGAAGACAGTTCTTAGGTTTTTTGCTCTAGTCGTTCATCTTGAAAATTTTCCTCTTTTGAAGATGTAATGGAAAAGATGCTGTCATATATATATGAAACTAGGTGAAAGTATTCCCTTGATCATGTTCGGTGTTATGTCCTCTTAATGCATCATTATTGACTTTGCAGGTCGGCTCATTCAGTTTTGTACACAATGAGAGGGATTATTTGTCGCTGGATAAGCGATATCCCAGGCTCTTTATATCTCCAGAGTGCTCAAAGGTATGGTTCCTTTCATCTAAAAGCCTTTTTGTAATGCATTAGGGGTTCCATTTGACTTCACTGTTTTTGTTGTTTATAGGTAGTTGTGAATTGGCCAAAGGAGAATCTTCGGCTTTCTTTCTATACTCCTGTAAGGTACTATTTTCTCCTCTTTTCTTCTTTGTGACTACTACTGGAGTTGATAATTTTTCAGCTACATGTTAGCTGGCAGCATTGTTAGGGGTATAACATCTTTCTTAGTTTCCGTTTCTGCATTTTTCTGTTGGAAGGAATGTTTCTCAGTGCCAAAGGTGTGGTGGTTCCTGTCACTGTGGGACAGCCCCTTTTAATCATCATGCACTGGGTTTGAAATTTCAATCAAGTGTTGATGGTTTTCTTTTCCTTTGTCATTGTTACCTCATGTATTCTCTGAAAATGAAGTGAAAAGTAATTTTCTAGTTTTGTCTCTGCTGAAATAGTTTTGAGCATGATTTTGTTGAAGAGGAGGCTGTGATGGAGCGGGATGATTCACCTAAAGAGTTGGCTAATGAAGTTTCAAAAGCAGGACTCGCTACTGTCTGGAATGCTAAGGTTAAATTGTGCTTATTTTTGTGAAGTTGTTTTGCATGTACGGCGATACTGTACTAACTGATCATGGACGTGTACATTATGATAACTTTCTGGAACCATGTAAAATATTACTGACCTACACTGAAGAATCATGCACTTTGCCTCTTTGACAGATGGTCAAATGTTAAATTGGTGCACATTGTCAAGTGAGGCATTATATAGTTGAAGATGGGCCAAAGTCACGAGGATGAGTCCCTTCCATATTTTGTTTTTACACCTACATTACGAGTGACAGATCCAAAGACTCTTGGATGAATGGGCAAAGAAATCGCATAACTGACTGGATGTTTAATTGCTAACGTATCAATATCAATGTTCAATGCAAATTTTAGAAAATAGAAGCTGATTGAAAACCCAGACTACATAAAGGTTTAGAATCCAACCCATAATGTTTTAGGGGATGAAGCAATCCTTGAAAGTTTTAGGTCTGGTTTTATCATTCTACAAGCAGTAGAAAGTTAAGCATGGGGATTTGTAGAGTGCAATTTGTTCTAGTTTTGTTGCTATGCTCCAAGAGAAGTCTCATAATTTAGGACAGCATGTTAGGCTCCCTCTCAAGTGTCACTCCAAAAAATCTGGCTTTTGGGAGAATGAAGATTGGACCTTATTATCTACTGTTTGCAGCTAAAAGAGGAAAATAAGTATTGATTGATGGAGATATATGATATGGACAAGTTTTACCAAAACACGGGTCACGGGTAAAACGGAGTAGTTGTGCAGGACGTTTACAGGTTTGATAATCAATACTTGGCACTTTGAGATGGTCTAGTATTACAAGTTAAGACAAAAATTGGTTGAGGTTCAAACAAAAGGAACACATGGAGGTCTGTTGTGTTGAGTTTGTTAATTCTAGGGTTGTAATGGTGCCAGACAATCAAAAGAATAGAGCATCTGCTTGTACTTCTAATCTCTGTATTGAAATGGGAAGTCTCGTGAGAGTATTGCGCCTTCCTTTTCTGAAAGTAAAAATATTCACTGTAAGTTAACTATGAACAAAGTAAGACCCAATTCCATATTTTTCAGACATTAAAAACTAGTAGTGAAAAGCATGTGAATGCAGACATATGAGACTTTTCAGTAAATGTAACAACGTGGGCACAAATGCTGAATAACAACTAAAAAGCTTGACCAAAGGCAAAATAAGAATGATCTACTGTACCAAGTGGATTGTTCTTGGAGACAATCACATTGCAAGATTTAGACTAAATTGATTGTAATGATACTTAAATCAGATGCATAAAGGGTATACCAAATACCGTGCTATCCATGTAAAACCAAAACAGTGTAAAGAAAAACGTAAATAAGCTGAGTTGCAACTAATGCGCTCAACAAAACATGCAATAAGGAAGTATAAGATTCAGAGGTTCCAAGTGGCCTACAGTTAGAAACCTGCCAATTAGCAAGAGTTAAACTCTGAAGCTTGCTTTTCCATCCAAGAGTATTCACTTTAACGGGTTTTTTTATATTTGGCTTCTTTACTTCCCATGAGAATGTTCAAGCATGTTCAATGAATTGCTGATCATCATTGTTCTCCAGTTTAATTATTTATTGACTATCTCTTCTGTTATCAGTTGATTTTAATGAGTGGACTTAGCCAAAATGCTCTGGCAGAGCTGTCATCTGAGAGAAACTATGACCGCATACCACATTTTTGCAATATGCTTCGATTTGCAGTGCTTAAAAAGAACAACTCTTTGATGGCAATTGGAGGTCCTTGGGACCCTGTTGATGGTGGGGATCCATCTAGTGATGATTCCTCGTTAATTCGCACGGCTCTGAGGTTTGTCCTCTAAGTTATCCTCTAAGTTGTTATAACCTTGATCTGGAGAATTTATGATGTTGTATGATTGTTCTGATGTAGTTCCTTCTTTCAGACATGCAAAAGATGTGACAGATCTTGATTTGAGAAACTGCCAGCATTGGAACCGTTTCCTGGAGGTAATCTATTTTGATTTTCCTTTGTTTCTTATAGTTGCTTAAACTTATAAGTCTGAGATTAGAATTTTTAGTGTAAATATGAAATAGAATGCACTTGTTTGTTTTTATGTCTTCCAGATGCCAGCCTGGTTATGCATGGTAATAATATCTGTTATACATAATTTTCTATTGTATATTTTGCACTTATTTAAGGTGCATTATGACAATAATTTTATTGAATCTGTGTTAGTTCCCCATTTTGGAAATAAAACATATATGATCTAACTGTGCTAGCCTTGCAAACTATGTTGACCCTTTGTTGTCCCTTTGGTTTTAGGAGAATGGGTAGTAATGGTGTATATAGGTGTCTTCTTACCTTCTGCTGACAGAGTAAAAATATATTCTGCATCCTTCCTTAATCTTAGAACCGGTTCTTAACGTCAAAGTTCCTGTTTCTTTGTGTAGTTGATTACTCGATTCTGTTTTGCCATTCTGCACTGTATGCCATTATAAAGCACAGTGACTGCCTTGAGGTTTCAGATTATACATCCGTCATTGTATGTCCAATTTGTTGTGTTTAGTTCTTCTTTTGATGTGTTGTTTGTTGAGCACGTGCATGTAAACACAGCGACATTTTGTTCTTATCTCTGTTCACGAACTTTAGTCCTGATTTCTTTTGGTAATGTTTTTAGGCCATAACACTTACGAATGAGTGAGGGGTTTGGCATTATCCCCTACCCAAGTATTTTTTGTAAATGTTACTACATGGAGGGTGACATGCCACTTTACCTCCAAGCAAGTACAAACGAGGAATTAAACACTTCAAAAATAACTACTTAACAAAGAATAAAAGAGTGCATTTACTATACACAACATCAATCTACTTAGCTCCTAAACTAGGAAGGTCCTATTTGTCTAAGTTCATCATACCATTAAGTTCCCATTTAAGCGCGTGAGGCTGCAATCTACTTATCCGCACTATTTGATTCTGATAGCCCATGTATCTGATGGTACGTGGTATTAAGATCAGAAAACTAAGTTCTTTGACTTTTCGGATATTGTATATATCCGAAGGCACTTTCACATTTACTGTCATGCCAGTTAAGTTCTCATTAGCATTGTTAGTTGTGGTGGAAGGGTAGGATGAGACTTCCTCTTTCTTGCCTGGAAGACAAAATCTCTCTTTGACCAAATTAATTTACAGTGTTAGGTTGATTTAGTTGGCTTATTTTTTTTGCTATCCCAGTGTGTTCTTCCTGGTCTTTGTTTTCATTTTCCCTTTAAAACAAGGCCTAATTCTAGTGGACATAGTGCTTTTGTTCCTGGCTTCCCGTTCTCGTACTGGTTTCTCCTTGTTCTCTGTCGTCAGCTTTCGCTCATAGCAAGAACATGACAGCTTCTAGTGGAGTTTGTGAGATTAGGAGTTCAGTTGTTATATATGTCTCTCATTATCTATTCCAACATTCTTTTCCCAAAAACCTCAACTTTGACATCTCGGTTATATACTATAAGGCAATTGTAGTGGCTTCTATTTTTTCCCTTTCTTTTTTCAAGTTCATTTTGATCCATGAGTTGTTGGATTGTCTTTTTTAGATAATTCCTATAATGTCCTTTGATTGATGAAGAAGTTGACTCAGAAGGCTGTGTGGAAAATTCAGAGTTAATATGACTGAGATTCTCTGTCCCGGGAAAAGTTTATACGAACCGGTTTATTATGTAGTGCTAATAATCTGCAGAAGATTACACATAAGATGGACATAAAACTGATTCTCCAGGAGTCATAATAGGTTTTCGTCCCCAGCTCTGTTGCTTATCTTTCAGTAAAATGGTGAAAGAACTCTTCCATGTTTGCCTCTATGTAAGGTGGAGGCGACATTCTTAAAAAGAACCTAATAATATAAAAGGGTGCTTCTAGTTCCAGAGTACACTGCCATATCTGGTAGAAATGAAGGAAAAAAGGATAAATACTAATTTTCGGTAGATGAAGAGAAAAACGGGGAAAATAGTAATGTGATTATTGTGTGGTATAGAAATGAAAGGGCAAGCTTTTGAAGTGCCGAGCAGCCTCAGCGTGTTAAGGGCCACCTCTTGGATATTTAATCCTTTAGTTAATTTTTATGTCTTTAAAATTAAATATACATCTTTAAAGAACTACGAGTTTTGCATTTGAATAACAGTGCACCTTCTTAGTGCCTTCTGTGCATGCACTTCTACTTACAAAACTTTAGATGCCTCTGTTTACGGTATTATCATGATATGTGAGATGAACTGTCTTGGCCTTGCAGATTCACTACCTGAGAGTTGGAAAGGATGGGCTCTTCAGTCATAAAGAAGTTACCGTACTATATGTTCCAGATCTGTCCGAGTGTCTGCCTTCACCGGATTCATGGAAAGACCAATGGTTTAATCACAAAAAGGCTGTCTTTGAGAGGGAGCGGCAGCGTGCTCTAAAGAATGAGGTTCTTTATGTTCTTTTTTAGTCTCACACTATATTTTACCTTGAATGTGCCAAGACCATTTACATTTTATGCACCCAAGAATCTTTTGATGTGTAAACTTCATAATTTCAAGGTCTATGGCAGTTTTGTGGTGGTTTTATTTTTATTTTTTTCTTTTCTTGGGTTATTTTGAATTTTTGTAAATCAAACCTAACATTGCAATGAGAAGAAAATAACTCTTTTGCTAGAACACATTTCGTAGAGTACAAAAATTTCAATCCACTACCTGAAAGTTGGGATGTGGTTTAGTGGTCTATCATAATTTATTCTCAAGTAGTCAGTATCCAATATTGACACATGATGTTGAATTCAAGTGTTCAAGTTTTTTCAGTAGAGTTAGGTCCTTGTTAGTGATTAAATATTACATGTGAGAGATTGTTACTTTCTGTGGCACCTTCTATCTTCCATTGTCTTAAAAGCATTGTTGCCCCCCAATGAGTGGTTTCTGAAGGAATGACAAGAGTGTAATTGTGATTCTACCTAAAATGCTCTTCTTCCTGCTGTTGAGCTATTCTTTTGCATGCCAAAGGCAAAAGGTTTTTCGGAATTAGGCTTTAGCAACATATTTAGGAGGTCTTTATTTGTGTACTGGATACATGGTACCAGAGGGTATAATCCCTTTTTAAATTCAGTTAAGATAACACAACATTTATTCACTGTTATGAAAGGAATGAAGATATGAGATTAAAATTGCTTCATTTTCATTCATTGAACTAGAGAAGCCAGTCAATTGTTATAACATAATAATTTGCTATAGTACTACACAGTTACAATGGAACAAATTTATCAGACAAATCATCAAAGAAGCTTCAAACGCGTTGTAGCATGCTTGAAGGTTAGGAATGTTGGCCAACTTGCTGGAAAAGCACTGGCAAATAATCAGAATCTCATCATCAAATCTCACAATCTACAGCCATACTTGGCGGGCAAGGATATCATTCTATGAAGTAGAAACTACTGTAGATGATGATTTTTTCATGCACATGAACACATTAGTCATCGAAATTTTATCATATTTTATGGAAGACTTCTCTGATATGTATTTATATACAGCAAAGCTACAACTTTTATCACTTAAGATGTTCTTTTTAACTCTGTCAATTGGGTTGGCATGGTTGTTTTATTTACAACCACGGGACTTAATTTGGCCTCTAGTAGATTTCCTTTTTTCCTAGTGCCGAGGGCCAATAACATCTGCTTGTTTGAATTTGTTAGTTGCTTCTATTATAAATATTTAATATGTTTCTATAATTGATTTCTCTGTGACTAATCCATTCATCTATATGTCAAATTAGATACCGGGAGACAAGGAGGAAAGCTTGAAAGGTAAGAATCTAAACGTCTACTAGGATATCTTTGTCAGCTTATCTTTTCTTACCAACTAATTCATTTCAGATTTAGACAAGAAACTTGAGGATGTGAAAGATGAGAAGACTAAAAATGAATCACAGAAAAAGAAAGAGATTTCATCTTCTGGAGAGTCTGTGGAAGTTAATGAAAAGGACAAAGATGTCCATAAACTCAAAGGCAAAGGGAATTCATCTTCTGACAAAGAGGGGAATGAGAAAGATAAAGCAGCTGAAAATAAGCATGGGATCGAACCAACTGAGGCAGACAAGGATGTAGCGAAGAAGGTTACGGGGGAAAATGCCAGTGATCAGACAGCTAGTACTACAAAGCCTGGAAAGAAGAAAACCATAAAGAGGATTGTCAAAAAGAAAGTTGTAAATGAGAAAGGTTCTGCAGAAAATGCTGCTAAACCGATTGATATGCTCGATGAAGAGGGCACTGGTGAGAAGAATATTATTTCAGAAGTTTCCGATCAACAGGATAGCCTATCATCTAATCCTCCAGCTATTAAAACTTTTTTAAGGAAGAGAATTGTAAAAAAGCCAGTGAAATCTGTTCAGGAAGAAGTTGAGTGCTCAACTCCTGATGCGATAACTCCGAATAATCCTGAGTCTGTCGAAGATAAAGCAATGGTTAGATCAGATGGAAGCACGAAACCAACAGTAAAGAAGAAAGTAATTAAAAGGGTCCTGAAAAGGAAGGCAGTTTCTGCAGACGCCAAGAGTAGTAAGGTTTCCCTAGACGACCTGAAGGGAGAAACAAAGGCTGTTCAGCCTCAAATTGATGCACTTATTAAGGAGGAACAGAGTGAAACAGTTGCTGACAAGAAGGACGAAAATAGTGTTGACAAGAAAAAAAATTCTGGATCCGAGAAGGCTGATATTAACAAACAAAAAGATTCTCAAAATGATAATTGCACGAAATCAGAAGGAAGGGAAGAGCCGAAAGATGAGAAAGTAAGAAAAGACCATACTGGAAAAGTCGAGTCTGCGAGCAAAGCACATAAAGTGGTGAAAGAAAAGAAAAAAGTTGAAGAACCTCCCCGGCATCCTGGATTGTTTCTTCGAACAAAAGGGAGCAAGGATTCAAAAGTATGTTGAATGCACAACATGTCATCATGGTCATCTATATTGCGTTGCCTGTTCTTGTGCGTGGGATGTCATATGCTGAATCTAATTATTTTTTTTTTTTTTTTTTTTGCATCACAGATCCATTCACTATCACTCTCACTGGATTCTCTCCTGGATTATAGCGACAAGGATATTGAAGAATCAACATTTGAGGTATGTAAGACTACCATTCTTAAATTTGCATCCTTTATTGGTCATTTCACGCACTTGACATACTCCTACTTTCTTCTACTTCTGTTGTTGCAGTTATCATTGTTTGCGGAATCCCTCTATGAGATGCTTCAATACAAAATGGGTTGTCGTCTTTTGACTTTCCTTCAGGTTATCTTGAAGCATTTGATCTTAGCAATTTTACTTTCCATGATTGGTCATTGTGAGATTTCATTTAACTAATTGTTACTTTGTTACTTCTTTTGATTCATTCTCTCTCTGTTGTAGGACTTGCGTATCAAATTTGTAAGGAAGAGAAATCAACGGAAGAGGCCAAGGGAAGAAACTTCCAAGAAGGAAAACGGGGGAAAATTGTTGAAAAAGCGCGTAAAAGCAGATGAGTCTAATGAGAATATTAAGTCCAATAAAACCGAAGCACATGACGATCCTCAAACAAATGACAGTAACAATATCATCAAGGAAGAGGTTACTCTCGCTAAGCAGCTTGAAGATGCTAAGCCTCAAGATGAAAATGATGAGGAAGACCCGGAGGAAGATCCAGAGGAAGATGAAGAAATTCCTGATGCAACCCCCCATCATGACTCAACTAAGGAGGCAAGAGTTTTCATCTTTCATTTTCCATCTCTCTTTCATATGCTGTTGTATTTTCCCATATTTTTTCTTTTAATTTGGAAGCTGTTTTAGTTGGTTGTTGGGGTGGGTGGGTGGGTGGGTGGGTGGGTGGGTGGGTGGGTTGTGTGACAATGCTGATGCCGTGTTCAAGATAATAATTATCAAGGACATTTGGTACTCTCTCCCAGATGTAGGTAAAGCAGGAGATTGAACTTACCTGTGATCCAGGATCCAGTTAATTGATGTAGTAGAAAATGAAGTTGGGAAAATAATTATCTGTTAATTCATTAGCTGAATAGAAAAACTGGTTGGTTTAAGTGATTAAGGATGTGGGATGGGTTGAAGTTAGATGCTCAAAGTGATATTGAAGTTGGATTGGTTCTTTGAGAAGGATAAAATATTGTTTAACAATTTATCAACAATTAGGAGAGGCTTGGATCACCGGAGGAAGCTGGAAAGAGTTTTAAATTTCACGAGATAATGGAACTCTTTTGAATCTTTCACTCTTTATTACCTAGGACTGGTTAAACTCAAAATTCGAAAAAAATCTAAAATTTATGGAGCACAACTACAGTACTTGTACAAGCATATTTGCATGTTTTCTAATTTTGACCAGCAAAAGAAAACCATATGTTTTCTTGTTAGTGTTCCACAATGTTCGATGGCTCATCAGAACTAACACATGTTTGCATATTAATGTTAGAAAAACAGCAAGAATGTAGTGGATTTATAAATATATGAAAGAAGAATTAAAGGAAATTGTGTTATTGATATATGGATAGAAATATGATCTTAATATCTTTGTTTTCTATCTTGTTTTTATACAGAATTTGAAGACACTCACTCTAGATGCATTAATATAAATATGTGAATGTGTACATACGTGATTATGCAAATACATGTACATGGAAGTTCATGAACTAGTTCATGAATCTAATGAAAACATGCATGCTAATTAATGTAGTTCATCTTCTAGATTTTTGTAGAATTATTTTCTAACAATTAACAGTACAATATATCCTCCAAACGACATAAGATTGTTGTAACCTGGTCTAGTTGTCCATGCAGAAAGTTGTTGAAGATGGAAAGACTGACACTGATGCTAAAAGTGAAAATGTTAATGTGGAAGAGAAGAGCAAAGAGCAGGAGACGACAAAGCAAGCTCCAGAGACAGAGACCATAGAGGACACGAGCAACAAAGAAAAGGTAACAAAGGTGGAATCAAAGACAAAAGACACCCCCGTTGCGATTGACAAGAAACTGCTGCAGGCATGTTACTGGAAGTTCCCTACTTCAATTCTGTCAACTACCCTTGCTAGATTATGTTATTTGATTGATGTTCCTCTTGAAGCAGGCTTTCAGGTTTTTTGATCGAAATCGTGTGGGATACGTTCGGGTAAACTATACGTTTCTCCTTTCACGTTGGATAATTACAAAGAATGTATACAATGTAATTCATATTTGTTTACTTTCAGGTCGAAGATTTGAGATTGGTCATCCATAACTTGGGGAAGTTCCTCTCACACCGGGATGTCAAGGTTTTTTATGATGACCATTCTATATTGTAAGAGAAGTTACTGTTTAGTACACTCTCTTTGCCAACTAATAATTTTCAAATAATCAGGAACTTGTGCAAAGTGCCCTCTTGGAGAGCAACACAGGAAGAGATGACAGGATTCTTTATGATAAGCTGGTGAAGAAGTCCGGCATTTGAAACAATTGAGAGAATTTGCTAGGTTTCTTCTTGGTTTCAAACTCATGAGAACTTTGCTAGGATTCTCAGCTTTGACTTTTATCTGCATTTTTAGCTTTGAATATGTTTGAATGGAGGACCGAGTCGCATATATTGTAGTCAAGTAATGTACATTTTCTTTATCTGGTGGGATGTTTTGAAGTAATGCACACAGAAAACTGCAGTTGGGCTCATGCCAATAAGATGACACCTTTTCGATTCCGACTGCACGAGTGCCCGAGGATGATTTTTAGCATTATCTCGGCAATGTTTTTCTTCGCTTTCTAGACATTTTAATTGGTATTCATTCATAAATGGATGGCAATGTTCTCTCCTCTTCCCCTGGGCTGGTATTCTTAAATGTGCAAGGTTGTTTCTTCATTGCAACTGGCTACGGCTGAAGTTTGATTAAGAAGAGGAACGTTAAATGTGTTGTTCGGGTTAATTAAATGGATGATTATTGAATTATACTCTGCGCTATTACTTGATAACTAAACTTTGAAGTATATGTCAGTGGTTGCTGAATATTTTGCCGTATTATCCAGCCACAAATGAAAAGGATTGTCCCAACAACTTGATGGAATTGCATGCGTGTATGTTGGAGTGCTTATGTGGCACGACTTGGACGTTAATTGAAGCCATGTCATAAAAATACATCCCCCAATTTCCAACTGAAACGTGCCACTTCTATGTAAACAAAATTATTCCTGAACCAAAAATGAAATTGAAGGATCTAGTATGTAAAAATCATTTGAAATTTCTCCAACCCTTTTCCCAAATCTCCAAATTTGGAATTTTTTTAATTTTGCTGTCATTTTCGCTGACAAAGATGACCCACAAAAAGTAAAAATGGTCCACAACACCAACAAGCACAAACCATCAAATTTGGAGATGAATGAGACTACACGAAGGTATTTAAAGAAGGCTAATGATCTCCTCCTCCATGGTGGGGAGGAATTATAAAGCCCGCACGTGTGTTATGTGAGCTTTGTCATGTGGGCTTTATAATTCCTCCCTATCATGGGAATGAGATCATTACCTATTTAAAGAATACTGAAACTTGAAGATATTCTTTTATCACACAAATCTGACGAAAAATATTAATTTGATTGGAATATGTTTTTTAAGTTTGATCTCTGTAAATGAGGAAATCATATTCTTAAAAACCAAGTTTGATTTCTGAAAATGAAGAAATCCTCTTCTCAAAACAGTTGGCTTTATATGATTGGAAGGACACCATTATTTAATGTGTAGTAACAATTATTAAACCCGAACCCAATTTTTTTTGCAAGCACAGGTACAAATATTTAGAACAAAATTGACGAGGATGCAGATAGTGAGTTTAGTGAGGTTGTCAATGGTGATATCCAAATTGACAACACAACATCTGAATGAATTGGGGTGTGATTTAATCAAGGTGTTGGTGAAGATGTTGATGTTGAGGAGGGTGATACTGATTCATACAAGTTCTACATACCATCTTCTTCTGGAGATTGATTGCTCATTTGATGAAGAAAACAATTTTACTTTCCCAGCATTTTGTGTTGAAAAAGACTTGATGAATCCTAAGTTAGAAGTTGGACAGCGGTTAAGAGATATAAAAGAATTCGAAAGTGCAGCACAAAATTATGGAGTGATTAGTAGGTGTAATGTGAGGTTTAAAGTGAATAACCAAAACGAGTACATAGAGTTTGTAAACTAGGTTGTATATGGAAGATATGAGCATCATGGAACAAGAAAAAAAGATGCGTACAAATCAAGTTCTATATTATTACCCTCACATGTAGTAGAGACAGTTAAATAGGCATTGCACGTATAAGTATCTGACTGATAGGTATTTATAGAGATTCAAAGTTGATCTAGATTGGAAAACAAAACAAAAAAATAATAATAAAAAATTATGAAGACAATGAAAGATGATTTGAAGTTCAAAATTAATATGGTTACAGCATGGTAAACTAGGAGATATGCGAAGTTGTTGATAGAGGGATCTGATGAGCATCAATTTGGATTACTACGATTGTACGTAGCTGAAATATTGAGAACTAATCTGGGATCTACAGTTATAATTGCAGTATATGATTCAAAAATTCAAGGGATATATGTTTGTTTGGAGGTTTGTAAGAGAGTATTCGTTGGAGGTAGTAGAAAATTGTTAGGTTAGACGGGTGTTTTTTAAGGACAGCTTCAGAGGGCAGTTACTATCAGCTGTTGGCCCTGATGCCAATGCTGTATATACTCCGTTGTATATGCTATTGTGGAGAAAGACAATACATTTGTGGGGTTGGTTTTTTAGTTGTTTGGGTGAAGATTTAGGCATTGATAGTGGTAATGAATGGACATTAATGAGTGATAGGTAGAAGGGACTATAGAACATGATTGCTACCAAGTATCATGAAGTTGAACACTGGTTCTGTATTAGACACATTTACACCAATTTCTTTAGGAAAGACTTCAAGGAAAAAACTCTTAAAAATTACTCGTGGAGTGCTGCAAAATCATTGCGATGGCTGATTACACATTTTGGATGGAGAAGATTAAGAAGATTTTAGAAGATGCATATAAGTGGTTAATGGGTAGGCCTTGACTTAGTGGAGCAAGTCTCATTTCTCTACAAAGAACAAGAATGACATACTTTTGAACAACCTTCAACGATAATCTTAGAGGATTGGGATAAATCTATTCCGACTATGTTGGTAGACATTCAGATTAGCTTCATGAAAAAGATTCAGGTTAGGATGGACAAGATGAGGAAATTCAAAGGATCCTTATGCCCTAAAATTCAAGAAAAGTTGGCCAAAAGTATTGAAATTGCATATGACTATGCGGTAGATTGATCTGAAGGGCCTCAATTTCTTGTAACATGTTCATCTAGAGGATTTGTTGTTGACTTTCCCAGCAGAAATTGTGCTTGTAGGAGGTGGGAACTGTCAGGCATTCCATGTTCCCATGTATGTGCTGCTATCAAAGATATTAGAGAAGACCCTGTGGAATTTGTGTATTACTGCTACAAGGTAGAGATCTATATGAGATGTTATGAGAACATTGTGAATCCCATTAATGGGAAGAAGCTTTGGCCTATGTTTCATACACAATAAAACTTTAGTTATTTATAGTCAAAAGAAATAGTTATATGAGTGTGTGTCTTGTTTGTTGCAATTTTAAGTGATATTGCTTTAAACACAAATTGTGAAAACAACATATGACCTTTTCGTAGTCACTGATGTGCATAAGACAATTAAGGAAATTGTTCTGTCTTGTTACAAGGGATGCTTCTCGAGTTATGTACATGTTCTATTTAAATATATGATAGATTATCTCATAATCTCTAAATATACATGAAAAACTTTTATACATGACAAAGCAGATAATAGTCTATGCATCCCACCATTTTCAAAAAATAGGTACTTGATAATTCAATTCAATATTTGCTAAAAAAGGATTTTTATTATTGATATGAATCCCAATGGATGAAATTGAGATAAAAGAGTAAATTTACATTGGATTTCTCCTTCGAGCAGCACATTAAAGTAAAGTCAAAAGATACAATAATGAATAGTTCGTGCAAGCTAGTACAACTCTTATTAATAAGATTGAGTATACCAAATTGTTGAGCACCTACAGATTGCCTATCGAATAAGTATGCTACAGACAAACCTAAAAATGAGTCCGTAAATTATTTCTCATTGACTTTTTGGTAGATATGCACGATATCATCTTTTAATACTTATTATCAAGATAATTATGAATTAAAGTTGTTCAACTCATAAAACTTATGCTTTTTCAAATGTTTTTAGTAGTTAAATGTGATTTATTGTAGGAATCTAATATGAAAAGTTTATTTTATTTTACTTTTTTTAGAATTGACACTGTATAACATGAATTAAATATCAAATCTTGAGAATTTTTTGTATGGTCTTATTGCTATATATTATTTAGATTATTGGAGTCTGAGATAAGTGCTGCATTTCTTTTTATTTCTTTTGGGCATGATTATCTACATTTAGTTGATTGTTAGTACTTCTTCGTCGAGTTATTAATTCAAAAAAAATAGAAGAAATTTATATACTGATAACAAATGTATAATATTTTAAGTACATGTAAATTTTGAGGACAAAACTTCTATAAAGAGGAGCATTAATGTAATATTGCGATATTTCATATACGTCTACCAGTAGTGATGTAGCTAAATAAATACGAAACGTGACTAACAATCCAAAGGCTCTTTGATTCGATCATATAGAATACCGATAATTTAAACAAAATATGAAGAAAGAATATCATAATATTTTATTATCAATGGAGAGAAAAAATAACCACCAAGAACTTTTGGTTGCTATTCACGGTTTTTAAAAATACCTAATAATCGAACATTACAAATATTTCAATTATAGTCCAAAATCTCTCCTAAAAATAATTATTACGTTCTCATTTAGCAAAAAATGAAAAATAAAATTAACAATAAAAAAGAATAAACCACAAGTTTAAATGTTTAAAAAATTTAATTGTACATTTAATAAATTATTAAAAATTTAATATAGGACCATTGAAGGTGGTTTTGGGAGGGCAAGAGACGTTTCATGAATTAATACAATTTTAATTTAATTGCATAAACTTAAAATGTAAAATAATAAATAAAATATTATAAGATAATTGTACGAGTGAAAATAGAATTTTTAAATTATTGTAAGAATAGTATAGTCAAAAAAATATTTCTCCATTTTATGGTCTAAATTTAGATGTAGTGTAAATAAAAATATCGAATTGTCAAACATTATAAATATTTCCACCATAGTACCAAATCTATCCTAAAAATAACTATTACGTTCTCATTTAGTTAAAAAAAATCATAAAATTAACAATGAAAAGGAATAAACCACAATTTTAAATGTTTACAAATTTTAATTGTATATTTAATAAATTGTTAAAAATTTAAAATTGGATCACAGAATGTAGTTTTGGGAGGGCAAGAGACGCTTCATGAATGAATACAATATTAATTTAATTAGGTTAACTTAAAATGTAATGTAATAAATAAAATATTATAAGATAATTGTAATAAGGGTGAATGTGGAATTTTTTATTTTTTTATTTTTTGTAAGGGTGATTATATTCACACTACATTCTATTATAAATACACCATATTTTAATTGTATAAAAAATTCTTAACTTTTATTTATTAGCACATTTATATCCTTAACTTTTTTTCATTAGATTCTTATATTTAACATTCTATTAATTAACACATATTGTTCTTACTAACGATTTTCTTCTAAAAATTATATTAGTGTCCTTTAAAATGAGGGAAAAATATTTAATGGAAGTTTTGTATTTATTTATTTTTTGCTTATTTAAAAATATGAGGAGAAAATGAGTCTTTTTGTTATATTTTAATGAAATTTTAGACGGGAATAATTATCAGAGACGATATAATGCTAATTAAATGATTGTTGTTTATAAGAATGCGATAGAAAAAAACATTAGG
Organism: Forsythia suspensa; assembly: GCA_023638005.1. Lineage (NCBI taxonomy): Eukaryota > Viridiplantae > Streptophyta > Magnoliopsida > Lamiales > Oleaceae > Forsythia > Forsythia suspensa. The sequence continues at coordinate 38,438,120 of CM042666.1, forward strand.
GATATAAATGTAATACTAAGTAAAGATTATAGACTTTTTATAGAATTTAAATGTGGTGCACTTGTAGAAAAATGTAGTGTGAATATATTTAACTTTTTTGTAATAATAGAATAGTCTAAAAATGTTTCTCTTTTAAGACTTTTTAGGTGTAGTATAATATAATAATAACAATAACTATTACGTTAAAATATTTATCTCTTTTAGGACATTTTAGATGTAGTATAACTATTACGTTCTTATTTAGTGAGAAAAAAAAACCTTCATAAAATTAGCAATCAAAAGGAATAAGCCACAGTTTTATATGTTTAAAAATTTTAATTGTATATTTAATAAATTGTTTAAATTTAATGTGGAATCTTGGAAGGGCAAGAAACGTTTCGTGAATGAATACAATATTAATTTAATAAAGTAAATTTAAAATGTAATATAATAAAGAAAATATTATAAGATAATTTTACATTAATAAATAATAAAGGTGAATATGAAATTTTAAATTTTTTGTAAAGATAAAATAGTCTAAAAATGTCTCTCTCTTTAAGGACCTTTTAAATGTAGTATAGATCAATAAAACAAAAATTCCTTGTTAAATTCTGTATGAAAGACTGCAAAACAAAAAGTAACAATCAATAAATCATCTTCTAGCTACACACCACACAATTAATCTTAGCATTCACTTCACAACATTGTTCTAAAAAATTCGCATAAGCGGTGCTTAGTCTCTATCTAAACTTAAAGCTCGGTCTCGACACCTAGTCACGCTTCACGACTCGCCCTTGTATAGCTCTGTCTAAACTCGAAGCTCGACCTCGACACCTAGCAATGTCTCACGCCTCGTCTTTGTATAGCCCTGTCTCTCCATCGTCTAGATCCAAAAAGTTTGAAACTCAACCTTCTTGTCTAACTACGCTTTACGCTTTTTATAACTCTGCTTCAGAACTACTTAAAGACATGAAGAACTTGAAAAAAATTATTCATGAAACAATAGTAATCATCAGCACGAAAGACGACAGGAAGAACCATAGGTCCATGGTTGGCGGATGTATCTGGATTGTGTACCCGTGGTGACAGCTGACGTGGATGTCCCAAAGAGAGCCATCATCAAGAAGAAAAACACTGATGCCTGCCTTTGAGAGAGAATAGGGGCAAAAGGGTGATAGAGTTTGTTGTTCTAAAAAATTCGTTTAAGCGGTGTCAATTTTTACATCTAAGTACGTTTTACACTTTTTACAATACTGTTAAAACTAGAGCAAAACATCCTTATATCTCATTTAAAAAATTTAAGTTTATTTAATTAAATTTTGTCTTCAACGTTATTGGTCAAATTCATCTCGTCAACAATATAGGAAGTTATATTAAATAGTGATTGTTTGGTAGAGTTTAAAAAAAGTTTTTTAGGAGGAAAAAAAAAAAAAAAAAATTGAAATATATAATTGAAAAGTTGGTAAAAGTTATGAATCCCATAAAATATGTGGTTAAAAATGAGTATAAGAAAAAAAGTAGTTTAACTATAAAATTGAAAAAAGCTCAATCTTTTAAGTAAGGATCGAGAAATAATCTTATTAGAAAACGAAATTTTATTTTTTGATAGCCAAATTTTTGACATCTAAGCACTTCGTTTTATTTCGCACACATGATACATTCCCTGCAGACTTACCAAGTGGATTACAACCATTATGAGACATCGAGGACAAATCTTCGTCAGTCAAAAAAAAAAAAAAAAAACAATAAAGATAGATTTATCCAAAACCAAACTTGGATTCCTTACCCAATCAATTTGAAATTCATTTATTTATCATTGTTTCCCGACTTTCCCCCCACCCCACAATCTACTTATCTACTATATGTCTGTCTTGTACATTGATCTAATCACAGTTCGATTAGTTAAATAATTACAAACCCAAACAAATAAAAAAGGCAAAATAAAAATAAAAATTCCAAACTCTATGAACTTTTGAAAGACGCACGACAAAGATGACGGCAATATAATGTTTGGTTGCTTGCTTATTTTATTTATACTTGTTCCATAAAACTTTTTGTAAATTATAAGTAATAAGTCTTACGAAACCAATTGATAAATACTTATAATTTATAAACACTCTCGAAAGAAAAAAAAAAAGTACCGAGTCCCATGCATCTGGAAACATTATTCAAAATTTTATGCTTGCCTCTGTGTGTCTCAATGTACCCAAATTACCTACTTGATACGAGAAAAAGATTTGACGATCCTCGTGAAAGTGGTGATTTAGAGAGATTGCATGGCTGCAGTTGACATGTATTTCAGTCCTTTCAAGTACTATATCATAATCTCATATCAAGAAAATTATAGTTTTCAAAAGACGTCACAAGATATAATAAGTTAAAATCTTGTTCATTATAATATCGAGTCCTTTCGAGTACTGACACAAGATATTTATGCATATTTACGTCCTTCGTCCCTCATGTTATCAAATTGATCCTACTACATTGTTGCTCCAAAATATAAGCATTATTACATGCAAGCATCAGACTAAATACACAAATGATAGAATTTGCAATTGACTCAAGGTTTCTAAATCTAGGGGGAAAACCAATCTTTTTCTGTTCTGTGAATTTAAACATACAAGATGGCAACGAAACATTTAGCTTTAAAGTGCCTTGGTCCATTTCTCTCTGCCTTTCCAACTGATAATGGTGTGTCAATATTATTGTAATCTGTTTTTTCTCCTAGTATCCGCTCCAGCAAACATTTCGGCTTCCAAAAACGGAATCTCTGGAAAGATATTGTTACCTCGGGATCCAGAGTTCGATGGAATGTAAAATTTAAGCCAGAAAACCTACCACATACTTGCGCATTTACAGCAGAACTCTACTTACAAATACCAGATTTATGAACTCGCCGTCAAGAATTTCCAATCAGCATCCCGGCTCCTGCTTCAGAGAGATCCCACTAGATGAGCCAAACATCACAGGCTGAAGAAACCAAGAAAAATTATATAGTGAGCTTTATTGCAATACGGAAAGTTAGATTAAGACAAACTGTGCAAATAGAACTATAATAATAACTGGTTGATGGTCCAAGTATGCAGAGATTAACGACGACAATAAACATCCAAAATTGATATCAAGCAAAGATGCTCGACAAAATCTTAAGGAATCTAATGTTGCCTACTACTCAGCAGCAGAAACCAAAAAGTTAGATACTCTGAACAATTTCCAGCACGAAAATGAAATCAACAAGAAGAAAAAGTCCAGGCAACAAAAACAACATAAATGTTCTGCTGTATGTGAACATCAAGAAACAAGTCGTCAGTACTCTCACAAGCATCATCCAGAAAATAAGTTAAAAGACAAGGTTATCAGCTACGAGATGTGATACATGTTAAGGGATAATTCACATATCGATTAAACATCGAAATTATAACCAACATATAAGGCTTGAGCTACTCCTCTTAACAAGGTTGACCTTTTAAGATGAAACATGTATGGTATCAAAGCCCATTAAGCTCCAACAAGCAATTCAATCCAACTAAAACTCAAACGAGCATACGGATTGGTATTCTCAAATGAGCCACCATTTTGCAAGGGCATATTAAGGGATAATTCTCACATCGATTAAATATCGAAATTAAAACTAACATATAAAGGGTTAACCTCTTAATAAAGTTGGCCTTTTAAGATATAATCCCAAGTCTTAATAATTACAATGGATATACCCGTACTAAAGAGCAAACGGTTGGTTTCTTAACTGAGCTAAAGCAAAATTCACATGTAAGTTATACAAATCCATCAATTTAAATGAAGCAGCCTCTGAAGCACAGTTAATGTCACCATGGTTTTTATCTGTGTGCTTTTTATTTAAATTAGCTTGAAGTGAACGACTTAAAGCATCATAACATTGTATGACTATTTAGAAAAGAATGGATAGTTTCATAACATCCCTTGCCCCAGTGAAAACTTCTCGGTGATTAAATGCAAGTCTTAATAAAGAAATGAAAGACATTATAAAAAATTCTTTGTAGTGTCTTTACGTTTGCCATTCCAGCATCATATTATACTCAACAATGCACCACATCTCAATTAAAATTAGGGATTTTGGAGCAAATGGTCCTTAACCTTTGTCCTTTGGTCCCTAACGTTTATTTTTTGGCAAACAAATCTCTAACCTATGTATTTTGGTGCGAAATTGGTCCTTATGACAAATACGCCCTTAGTTTTAATTAAAAGAAATTGTATGTGGATTCCTAATCATTACAAAATGTGCAAATAGGTCCAATACTTTTATTTTTTATAAAAAATTAAAGAAAACTAATGATTTTTTTTTTAATTAACTTTAGTAATAAACATGTCAAATAAAATTATTATTTTTATTACTTAGTCAAATAAAATTATTATTTTTATTATTAAGTAATATATTATTTAAAGAGGGAGAAATTATAAAATTATATTATTTTTCTCCCTCTTTACTTTAAAAATTAAGTTAAATAAATAACAAAATGACATATATAATTTTATGACATTGAACTAATCTTATTACATTTTTATTTAACATAAAAATACTAATCAAAATTAATTTACACATTATGTATTTTATTTTTGAACGAAAATAAAATAATAAATTAAATTATGAAGAATATAGTTGGCCTCTAATATTTGTAGTTAATAAACATATAACTCAATTAAATAAAAGTATTTGAACATTAAGTTTGTGACAAAGTTATTTTTTTTATATAACAATAAAATAAAAGTTTAAATTTTAAATAATATAATTACTTAATAATAAAAATAATAATTTTATTTGACATATTTATTACTAAAGTGTTAATTCAAAAAAAAAAAAAAAAACTCATTAGTTTTTTTTAATTTTTTATAAAAAATAAAAGTATTGGACCTACACATTTTGTAATGATTAGGAATCCATATATAACTTCTTCTAATTAAAACTAAGGGCATATTTGTCTTTTTCATCCCATAAGGACCAATTTCACACCAAAACACATAGGATAGGGACTTGTTTGCCCAAAAATAAACGTTAGGGACCAATTTCACACTAAGGGCAAAGGTTAGAGACCATTTGCGCCAAAATCCCTTTAAATTAACTAATTAAGAGATAATCAAGCAGTACTAGTCAGCTTGCACTGCTCTGTATGATCGAAGATATTAAATTGAGAGGAAGCATGGAAACCTCACACTCTTTATGAATGAAAAAATAGGAGGAAAACATTTGTTGACCAAGAGGGGTGACATTTCTTATAAGAAATTAAGATTTCTACAGCGTACCAAGATATTCACAAGCAATGACTGCAAAATCACCTGAGATGAACAAGGCAAAATACTACTTGCAAGTTCCTCATTTATGAATATAGGAAGTGGGGGCATCCGACTCATTATCCCGGGCATACTTCTCATTCTGCAAGCACCAAAAACTTTGTAGCTTCACAAGACCATTCACACAGACAGCAATCAAGGTATTAAAAAGCAAAGAAACATAATATGCTAATATGAATCACGTACTCATTTAACACTGTAGTTATATTGTTCCTTGCGCGACAAAAGAGATCAATGTTCTCCTGCAACTGATCAAAAGAAACTTTGGGATCAGAATAAGCATAAATATGAGCTAAAATTAAAAGCAGAAGTACAGAAAAGGGAAAATAGATAAAATATGCAAAATATACATAGAAGATGTCGATTCTTACCTCACACACAACATATAAATTAACATAATTATGATAAGTTTGTTTCTGCTGCTGCTTTTTTTTTCTAAAGAAAAAATAGAAAATGGAATAAGTAACAAATATGTAAAATGAAAAACCAAAGAATGACCGTGGATAAACGCACAAGTTCTATGCTGCATTAGGAATCCCGAGTTCATCTGCTGTGGCAAGATGAGATGGCCACATTATGCTAAGGTAATCTAGAACAACTGCCTTAAGAATCCAAACTAAGTTTTGATGTTAACAAACCAGCTTGATTACTAATTATGTGTTGACATATTTCGGGACTAAGAAAATTTTCTCCGGTGAAAGTTTACGTTCCTGTCTCATCTATGGTTATAGTGAAGAAACTCCCAAGTTTAAAGTGAGAAGGATCGAGCTCCGAAGGCTGAAACATTGAAGCAACACAGATCTAACATCAGTCCTAAGCGATCCTATGAAGGAAATTCAAGATGTTGTGAAGGAAGTTCAAGTTCCTATGAAGTCAGTCCAAGAGCATGTAAAAGAATAAATGGACATCTAAAGGAAAGACACAAGGACAGTTCCAATGAAGGAACTACTAAAAGCTTGGTATGAAATCCTATCGGATCGCAAATACAGTCCAAATAAGCACCATATGGAAACAAGAAAGGAGACTGATGACCTGGAGTACCATGGAAATGAAAATAGAGCCGATATATAAGTGTTTATCACTTTGAAATAATTTATTTTCCAAAATTCAAACGTCCTCCTCATAGTTTCAGGCTTCATAGACAACTTCCTACATAGTTCCAATGTCAAAATCGTATTACGATGCAGGAATAATCTTAAGTTGCATAGGAACAAAGTCCTCACAACAGAATCTTTTCTGGAATCAACTTTTCCGATATGAAATACTGAACCCTTCTCTTCCTGATTCAGTTCTTAACTTATACCTTTGAAGCTAACAAATTTGAACCGTTCAGAACTAATCAGAATTATCATAAAATCAGAATTGTTATAAGCTGGTACATCCCAAAATCATCCAAGCTGCCTTAGATATTATAGCAAGATTCGCCATTACATTTGTGGAACATCAAGGAGAGTGTGAGGACACAACGCATATTTGGCCAGCATCGTTTGTCACTGTTGGCCTTTTTTAGACTTCTAACTTTTTAAGAGGAACACGCCGTTCTGTTTTATTTAGTATTTTCTATTACAATCTTTTCAAATAGTAGTATGTAGTACATAGTTTACATTTTGCTAATTGTTATTTCCTAGAACTAGGACCATTTCATTTAAAAAATTGACCAAAAAGCCAAGGGGTGACATTAAAGTGGGACGATGGAAGTATAGGTTCTGACAAAAGTGCCCTCAATCCCCTACCCCAGGGGAATATGTGCAGTGGGAAGGATATAAAAGTTGGTAGACTGGAAGGAAGGATAGGAGGCTCAAAAACACTCCCCTGCATTCTAGGCCCACTATATTATGTAAAACAATAAATACAAAATAAATACTCCCTTCCTTACAAGATACTATCTTCCTTTCCTTTCTGGGTTGTTTCTAAATAATGTCTACTTTTCAAACCATATAATAAAGCCATTTCTTCTTAACAAGCCTGGTTATTTTCTTCCAAAAGATGTAGTGTCACTTAAACTTAAACCGATGTTACTGATAGAGACTCTTTTACCACACATTACTAATTTATTTCCGCTACATACATTAATTTTGTGTACAGAAATTTTTTACCGCATTTTTATTTATTATCATTTCCAGATACCAATGTAGGCACCAACACAAAATAAAATGCTATGAGTCTTCAGAAAGAATATCCGATTAAATAGCTTAAGAGTAGGTATTTCAAGTATAGCTGGCTAGTGTAACTTTTGAATGGTACTCTTAGATGTAATAGCCAGATTTGGCATTAGCATTTGTGCAACATTGAGGAGAAAGTGAGGACACAGCAAGTCTTGGATGAGTTCAATGCAATTTAAGAAAATTACACCAATAACATTGTGATTAATCCATCCTCTTGTCCAACATCAATTGTTAATGTTGACCTTTTTTTAGTCAATTCTAATTTTTTTCAGAGGCATATTTTGTGTTAATAGAACGCTCAGTATAGCAGACAATTTCCAGGTTGTTCCAAGAACTAAGCAACATTAACTTTCATTTTGTTAAAAACAGTGAAATTGACCAAAAATCCAAGGGGTGACATTAAGTAGGTGGAGAGAGTACAAGTTTGGACATAAGTGCCCCCAATCTACCCCCACCCCAGGGGAATATGTGCATCCTGCATTGTAGGCCCCACAATATTATACAAAACAATATAAAGATGATAAATACTCCCTTCCTTTCCTTTCTGGGTTGTTTCGAAATAATATCCACCTTTCCAACATGAATATATATAAAAGCATTCAAACTACCTTGATGAAAGAGATATTACCTTCAGGTTAGAAATATTTGCTGAAATTTGACTAAAAGCATGGTTATTTTCTTCCAAAAGATGTTTAGTGGTGCCAGTTAATGCTGAAACAACATGCATAATTAGTGCATTAATAAGAGTTTCCTTGCCAGAATCAATCACATTATCAACAGTTCGCATATGCAATCATATGCACGTTATACAAGTGATAGGAATGTATGGAAACAAATATCAGATGGAGCAGGAAGATGAGGTAAAAAATGGAAACAGGAAAGCACAAGAAAATTCATATAATACTTTTTTCAAGATAGGAGGCTCCTGAATACCAATGTCTTAAAGCATATATAAATCAAAGTTACTGATAAAGCTTTCATCTGCATAAACAAATTAGAAGTACACCACAAGTTTTGTAGAGGCTGGTTAAGATTGCGCAAGTAAATATTAAGACGCATAACCACATGCAAGATATATTTACATGATTTCCAAGTATTGTCATGGTCTAAAGCAAGAATAATTATCAAAATATACTATAGACTTGTGGACCTGAGAAACATATAAAATGAAGTATCCCATAAAAGGATTAGTAAAAAGTAAAGAAGAAGAGGTTTTGCAATTTTTTTAACTCCAGTTTCTTCCCTTTTACCAGAGAAAAATGCTCTAGTGTGATGCTCATGTAGTTTTCAGCTCCAACTTCACTCCACTCACTTTAGAGTTGAATTCCACCCCTATTTCTAACTTATTTGTATGTGCAAATTTTATGATTTTTTCAAATTTTAGATATGATTTTGTTTTCTATACTTTCATTCTATTGGTATTTCGCAATTTTCAAAAGCTTTAAAATTGCAAAATTCTGGAAAACAGTCTTGTAGCTCAAGTCTTTGTTTTAGCTATTTACTTGCAAGTCCTTTGTCCCTTTTTGTCATTCTGATAATTCCCTCTGATTCCTCTAGCCACTTCCATTCGGAAATTGCTGGTCCCTGTAAGGTAAAGGCTACTCGGTTTATGGTACTTGAGAGGTTAATACTAATGCCTTGACATGAGAATAGAGACCTAATAAGAGTCTTCCTTTTGATGTGTGGTTAATAGGCAAGCCAGATATTGAGATGCATGATCATCTATTTTTGAATTGTGCCACTTGGGGCTTCACATACGATTATTTCCAAGATTATTATTATAGCCAATTTAGTGGAGATGAAGTTCAATATCTGAGGTATTGGCAGAAGTTGGAAGGTAAACTTCTGAGGAAGTGTGTCATTATTCATGTTACAAGGGCATACAATATTAAATTCATTGGATCTCCATATTTGAGGATCACAAGACCCGGTATCAAACTCATATTTTAACATTGTTCCTTTAATTTATGGGGCAATATGATTTTATATGTAACATAGCTCTACAATATGGTAATAACAATAAATGTCTACCTTCTTTCAATAAGTACATAATGTGTGTCTCATAAAGTTCTACAGATGTAACACGTGCCTATGGCTAAGCTCACATTTTCTATAATAGTAAATTGTGCATTCAACAATTTAATGGGCAAAACTACAGATGAAGATCAAAAGCCTTGGACTAGCAAACTAACTGCCAGGATTAGTCAACATGAAGAGAAACCTAATACAAAAAGGCAGAGTTTGCCTCCAAAGTTGTCGCAGGAATATATCAAAATGGGAGTTTCTAGGACGATTTATCGTTGCTCTATGAAAGGAACATATGTATAGAAGACCCCGAAAATAAAACCTCTATAGCAGATTTGACAAGTACAAAATCTTATTACTCCTCGACAAATCACAATAAAAATCCTAGCCAGATATTATTTTCAACAAATGTTTCTTGATTTGCTGAGCTTCTTTATGTGACAGACATCAAATATATGTAGACGTGCAATATGGAAACATAGAAGTTTAATGAATCATAGCAAGAAAGTATACCGTGTAGAAAGGGGACCTTAAAACAACCTTTTTAAATTGCAAAAACAAGTATAACAATTTACTCTCTGGAAGGGAAAGATGGGGTTTTTTAACATTCCAAATAACAATTGTGACAAACCTTCATAAGGCATGCAGTCACTCTGTTCATGATGGTTCATAAATAGAGAATGTGGAGCCATGTTCATTGGTGAAGCTGAAGACATATTACTTTTCGAAGGTGATTCCACAAATTTGTCCTGAAAAAGATGAGCTTTAAAGTGCCTGTTTTTCAAAATAAAACTCCAGATTCTGTAGGCATTAACAAAGTCAGTTCCACAAAACAAGGCACCATATATGAATTTAAAAATACAAATATCCATCAAATTATACTTATGATCACTCACCACAGGAAATGCAAAACATAACTGTGGTGTTTATGGATAAAGAAAACGTTTCACTTACAAACAAAAGAGGCAAGGTACTCATCAACCACCATCTATCAGGCAACTGCAATTAAATGATACTACTTTGACATGACAATCATATAGATTTCAACAGAACACAATGGTAACAAGACCAAAAGATACAATGGAAAGCGCACAAGATCAAACCAAATTACTTCATGGAGGATACTGTAGTTGTCATTGATATGTCACTAGGTAATTATCATCAAAAGCAAGTCACTGATGATTGCATAAAACTTAAGTTCCTTTTCTAGTTTACATAACTAAAACAACAAAGAGCAAATACATCACCAATAGCATGTTTAATCTTCCAGCTCAATATGCTGCTCTAATCACTGAAACTAATCCTCTGATCCGAAACACAATCCAACAAATCAAGAACAGGTAAGCTTACTAGAACTGTTCTCCTAGATCTATGATGAAAGTAGTATTTCCAAAGTATTCTGACTCTAATCCTCACCTCACCACAGACCATCTCCCATACTACAATAAATGCTTTTATCTTCCAACTATAGGTAACCTTAACAAGAAGTCAGCTATGCAGTCACACTATCACTCATTACACTGAAGAATTTTGTCTCCAACTCATCCTCCTTGAGACAGAATTCTTTAAAGTCATTACTCCTCTTAATGCAATAGCCACAAGTTCATTACCTATGGGCCACTACTTGCAACCCAGTAAACATCAGCAATATCTTTCAGAAACAAGCTCTGTTTTTACACTAAGAAACAAAAGAAAAACACCTAATTTTGTTTTTCAACCCATTTCGTTGGAAAATAAATGTTATTTATGGATGAGAGGAAACACAAACATGCAGGAAAATGAGTCCTCGTATGCATAACAGACAGCCGAAAAATATATTATGAAAAATCAAAACAGGTACTCTCTCCCTCCATGCCGCACGTCCGAACATGCTTTAACTTTCTTCTTAATGAACTTTAACTTCATAAATTTGGAAAGTTCAACAATCATTTCACCACTTCTTGAATAACATCTAAAGAATGACAACTTAGCCACTTTCTCAAACAAAAGGAGTGACCCCATTTGAGTAAATTTGACCTCAGAAGGATCAAAATTTGATGATGAGAAATCAACCTAAATAACTAAAAAGGAATTTTTTTTTAGTGTATACAATAAAGATTTCCTGGAAGCTGTAATTGGCAAGTATTGTAATTCAATCTCTTCTATATGTTATTACTGGATATATCTAAAATGCATGGAAAAACATAACTGGGTACCGGGTAGCTTGCTTCCGACCATAGCCAAGAGTCAACATGGAAAACTCAAAGTATAATATTAATGAGATTAAAAACAGCATACCTTCCTATCTTTTACTTTTTTGCAGAAGATATGATCCTCCTGTTTCCTTCGCTTTCTCTGACAAACAGTTATTACTAATTAGACATAAGCACTCAAAATAATAAAGTTTCATTATTTCGAGTACAATAGTTACAACAGGAAAGAATACGACAGCTCTAACAAACACAAAATTAATATGAATGCATAAAATATTTTTTACATGAGAATTCATTTCAAACGGATGCATGGACTAGGAACTTACCGTCATCCATCTACATCTAAGAGCAACGTCACGTACAGTTTTGTCGCGGAGTGATGCTGCAATCTTAATGTAACGCATGATATGGGGTTCATTACCATATCTACAATTTGTCAAGAAAGGTCAACTAAATGAAATCAGGAGTGTACTTTAGGAGAAGAACAAAAGACATAAGGAAATACAAGATATGAAAACCAGCCAGACTAAACAAAAAAGTCTACACCATGGTAAGAAATCAACATGCTGTATCTAAAAATGGAATAAATGCTGAAATACCTAATGAAACACAGGCAAGCAATGCAATAATCATTTAGGTGTGATTGAAGCACAGTCAAACCTTGATCTTAAGAACGAGGAACCAGAAGGACATGACACTATTTGAATTTAGTGGAAACTGTTTCAATCAAACAGTTGGGTGTACACTTTTATCCATTTTTATTGCTTTTTTTCTTTTTACTCACATTTTGGGAAGAAACATTAGTTCCTTAGACCATTTTATAAATCATTACTCCATCGTTTCAGTAAGTTGACTTGTGTGGAGTAGCATTTTTCTTGTGTAAACTTGGAGAATCTTAGATGTTTGGTTTTAGATGTGGATTCTAGAGGGAAGTATTCTTTTTGCATATAAAGAAACAGGAGTTGAGGCACAAATCTTCACAGAATTCTATTGTGTGTGATATCCCTAGAAGCCTAAATACGTACGTGCACACGCACCACACACACACCTATATATATGTTTACGTACAAACACACAAGTCCACTACAGAAAACACGTGTCATTTCAAGCCTCATAGTCTTCTCTTTTGTGATAATATACTCTAACTACAAGCATTTTTTGGCCAAATAATAGAACCTACATTAAACAAAATCGAACAGAAGACTAGACCATTGTGAACGAGCACCTTAGGTAGCCACTCTGAATTGAATATGCAGCTCCTACGTTCTATTTTAAGTTCTCCAACATCCTAAGTCCACAACAGATCACTTTAAATCCAGACAAAAAGAACAAGTTTGGAGCACAACAAACATATTGTAACTCAGTCATTGAAATTCGAAACTTATGGCAGTTGAAAAGTATGGTTTTGTTAAACAATTCATTTTCCTTTTTTGGAAAAAAGTACCTACTTGGCAAGTCCTTCTTCCAATTTGTACTGTTCATCAACGGACCATTCAACCGCCAACCCTGTATCGTGCTTCAACCCTGGTACAGAATCCAAAAGAAGTGACGACCCGAAAGAATTTCCAGCGTGAACAGCCCCTGGCGAGGAAAAAATAATTCCCCCAGCTGCCCCAGTTGTGCAATCATTTAAGCTTAAATTCGCGTCAGTCCCAGCGTGGTTATAGTAATTTCCCATAGATATCATCGGAGACACCACCCCTGAGCTGCTGCTGCCGCCGCTGCTTGTCCCTGATTTAAATGATATCCCCTGCTGGTGACGAAACCCTGCGTTCTCAGCTTCCATACTATATTATTATATATAGATATCACTAATTTTTCTTTCTAATTAATCCATAAAACCCCTAAACATATTCCAATTCCAGCTCAAGAAATTACGGCCATCTAGGATAATTTCAGAAAATAATCCGCCTCAAGAAGCTTCTATTCCACCAGTACATCACATTACAAACTGCTAGAATTTTAATTCCGACCCAGCTGCAAAAAATAAAGAAAAGAAAATTCCAAAAATAGTTATGAGAGAGTGTGTGTGTGTGTATGATGTGAGAGGGACAAAACAATAATAGTCAATAGTTGAAGAAGGGTTAAGGAAAGATACTGCTGCATACCTTTATAAGTGGGAAAGCTTTACCATTTTTTTTTTTCCTTTTTTATTTTTGTTAAAACAAGAAATGCTATATGGATTTTTTCTTCATCTTCTGTTTCTGTTTATTACTGTGCAAATGCTTTTTGGTGTTGGGTTCTTGCACCAATGGGAGAGAAGATGGGTAAAAGGGTGGGATGTTCTGGTGGGGTTGGAATGGTGGGGTATCTCCAAAATGAATATAAAATATAAATATAAATGTAAATGTGTTTGGTTGTGTTGTGGCAGTTCTTGGAATTGAGCAGAGGGAGTGCGAATCCCAATAAGCATTTGATGCCCCCATTATTGTGCAAACGCTTCTCTCCACTCTTGCTTTGATTCATTTTTCAATCATACCCACTTAAGTTTAAGAAATCTTCATTTTAGACTCCAAATATTTTGAAATTTTACAATTCTAGTCTTTTATAATTACCACTTAACATAAAATGTTAAAACTTGTGTTTTCAATAACATTTTATCTTCCTTTTCATTTTCCTTTTTCATTGGTGGTGTTGGTGGTGATGGCGGCGGCAGCGGCGGTAGTCGTGGAAATAATATACATTTTTGAGGACATATAAAATTAATTTAAGAAATTATGTACATTTTTTAAGAAATAATATTAATTTTTGAAAATTTTGATTTTTCACCCTCTTCAAGAAAGTAAAAAATACAAAATCTCTTTTTATTGATAATTGAAAATCAAGTTTAACGCCACATATAAATTCTTGAGGGCATATAAATTTATTCTTTAGATCGTTGTAACATTTTAAAATTTTCTTCAAGGATGGAAATGTTAGAAGAAAAATGGGGGAAAAATACAAGTACAACTTAGATGGTGAGTAAAAGTAACAAAATATGATGTAAGAATGAGAAATAAAAACTATTGTCCAATGAAAAGATAAATATATGGTGCTCAAAATAAAAATAGAAAATTTTGAAGTACTAAGCACATGTTTGGATGTGCTTATAATTATAAGGTCCCATTATTTTTTGTGAATTAAAATAAACAAATTATGAATTCTTTGTAATAATTATAATTTTTATTTTATCTACTTTTTAAAAAATAGATTTTAAGTACATGACCAAAGAACCACTAAAAATAAAAAATAACAATATAAGAACAACTGCATAGTGGTTAGTATCTCGTCTCCCAATAAACAAAATACGAATACAAGCTCCAATTATTTAAACTTTAATTTAATTAACTCTTATCTACCAAGTTTAAGTCACTAGTTTCGGGCTTACACTTACAAGTTCAAAAATGCATTATGAAATCTCTCGCAAGTATAAATAATGATTAAAAAGTTATATACGTCTAAAAATATGAGTTGAGTATAAATTGATTATTTATTTAGTTATATTTTTCTTTTGTAGAATGATTAATTTGTGATCTATTTACAAAAATTATAATTTAATAAACTATTTAATGCATTGATTCATCAAAGTATTGGGAAATAAAGGTTTAAACACGCAAATTTTTTATTTTATTTTATTTTTTTTTAACGTAAAAAACTCAAATTGGTTATTGCTCATCTACAATGATTCCAACAAACTAATGTAGAGTGGGTTGGGCTTCTGAACCCAGCCCATCTATCATGCCAGGCTAGATCATCATGGAGACAATGGGCCACATGAGCTGCTTTCAATTTTGTTGTTGGACGGGCAATGATTATTTAATGGGGAAATTGCCAATTTTGTTGTTTTAAATTAAGTCAATTTTTTTTTTTAAAATTGTGATTAAGTCATACTTTATAGTAATATTTTAAATTAATTTCAAAATCACCCTTGTTAACTATATTTTCCATCACACATTCTTCCACCTCCACAAACCTTCCTCACCTCTGGTGACAACATCATCCAACTCCGACGACCTCCGGCGAGTGCTTTTACGGTGCAGCGTCACTTTT
Organism: Forsythia suspensa; assembly: GCA_023638005.1. Taxonomy (NCBI): domain Eukaryota; kingdom Viridiplantae; phylum Streptophyta; class Magnoliopsida; order Lamiales; family Oleaceae; genus Forsythia; species Forsythia suspensa. The sequence continues at coordinate 38,453,835 of CM042666.1, forward strand.
TAATTTCCTATAGTAAAATCTGGGCCATCTGCTATTAGAAATTATGAAGATATCTAAGCATTCATAGAATGAAGGATTTGTGAAAGAAACTATTCCACAACTTCCTTTATCAATCCTAAATTCAGTCATTACTTTATGTAAATTGTCAATGATCTCTTTTCCGTAAAAGGATGTTTCAACAACGTCCGTGTTTGAGATAATGAACTTAATCGGTCTTTGGTTCTTCAGTAACAGGCGTTGCCATGGCGCTGGAGGGCTAGCCAGGCAGTACAAATTTGGTGGGAGGAGTGGAGGGTGTGTGGCACTTCTTAGTGGTAGCTAAACTGGTTTTGAGATTGGTTTTAGGCAGTTCTTTAGTGAAGATTTTGGATCAATTTTCAGTTGGGGTTTTAGGGGTTCTTTTGTTGTTTGCTGGGATTGAGTTAGCTATATGTTCAAGGGACATGAATTCTAAAGAAGAGTCCGTTGTTATGCTTATTTGCACGCTGTTTGACTTGTTGGCTCAAGTGCAGCACTTGAATTTCTTTGTGAGATTGTTGTGCATTTGCTTCTTAGGACAAGAAGATTGGGTGATGGCCAATCTTGTTCCACAGTTAAATGCAATAATCTATGGATCAAATATTGAACTGGAGTTGTCTCAATGCTAGAATGTCTATATGGATGATTTGTTTGATGAATTTCTATAGGGATGATACTGTATTATAGAAAACAGTATCATAGAATATAATATCATTATATTAGTTGTGACCATAATTTACCGCTTGATATTGTATTACAAAAAACAACTTGATACTGTATTATAGAATAACAACTTGATATTGTATTAAGTTGGCCATTGGATTATTTCTTTGTGTTGTTAATTAGTCGTGAAAGTTGTTTGATACTGTATTATACAAAATAGTATCACATAAAACAATATCACAACAGAAATAGGCATAGAATTCACATACGTGCTCAGAATTTTTATTATAATATATTTTCGGAATGGTCTCGACGAGCCGGTCAAGACCAGTAGCTTCGCCATTGCGTACGATGGATTTTACTCGTTTGAAGTCGTCTCTTTAATTTAAAATAGCAATCTTTAATTTTTTTTGTCAAAACAGTATCATACATCCTCTAAAACAGTATCACAGATAAATGTATCCTAATTTATTAATATCATAGGTTGAAACATTTTCTTAATAAAATAGTATCAAGGATAAAAGTATGGTATAAGTTCACCAATGTACATTATCTAAATAAAAATAGTACCATAGTTTAAACAGTATCAAAGATAAAATAGTATCGTTGATTAAACAGTATCAAAGTATATTAATGCACATTACCTAGATAAAACAGTGTCATTGACAAAACTATGAGATTGAAACAGTATCCTAGGTTGAAACCTTGTCATAATTAAACAATATCAAAGATAAACGCATTGTATCATAAATAAAATCCATTCCACATAGATTCAAATAGTATCATGGATTAAATAGTATCATGGATTAAAACAGTATCATAAATAAAACTAAGAGATTGAAACCTTGTCATAATTAAACAATAACATAGATCGAAAGAGTATCAAGTATTTTGCATTATACTCTTAGATAACATTGTCATAATTAAACAGTATCAAAGATAAAACTAAGAGATTAAAACAGTATCATAGGTTGAAACTTTGTCATAATATTTCACTATCATTAAAAATAAGGAAAAAATTTGTTAAATAGAAATAGTATCATAAATCGAAAGAGTATCAAGCATTTTGTAATCATTGGTTGAAACATTATCACAATAAATCAATATCAAAGATAAAAGTATAGTGTAAGTGTATCATAGCATATTATCCATATAAAACAGTATCATAGACAAAACAGTATAACAACAAAATAGTATCATGACAAAACAGTATCACAACAAAACAAATCACAATTAGTATTTTTTTAATAATTAATGGTATGTTGGTTTTTACAATAAAGACCTCAGATACCTAGCGAGGGTCTCATAGATACGTTTAAGGCCCAACGATATATCAGCATTCCTGAATCGGAGTATAGCGAAGTCTATGAGGGGCCTCGACACTCATAGCCGACCCTGGGAGCCTCGTCGGGCTCCGTATTCATTATAATTAGCAGGCTACACGATATTCCAGAATGACCAGAGATATGTTTAAAGAAAGATTGCATTTGATTGTCACACAAATTCTCATAAGAAAACTAAATATCAATCCCCTAAAAATCAGACAACGTGATAAGGAAAATCAAATCAAATAAGAGCTAAAACCTAGGAGATTGCATTTACAGCCAATCATTCTTATCTCATAATGAATGAGGATCCAATCAAATATCTAATTGATTATTTTCCTAAATCAATTAGGACTCTGAAATTATAAATACAACATCTCTGGTTATTCTAAGGTACGCATTATTCTCACCCTAAAACTCTGCTCAAATCTCTGTCTGTTTGTTCCTCCCACACTAAATTGTTTTCATTCCTATATATTATTCCATATATTAGCAGTTGACTTGATCGTAGGAGTACCAACGATCGCCGGACCTTTTTTCTTCGATGATCTTGGTGCCTAACGATCGTCTTAGTGTGTAACATACAGGTTGTCAGATGAGTGACTAGAGATTTGTTGACACGTAGATAGTGCAGATTCTAACGTCAACAGATTGGTGCTGTCTGTGGGAATCGAAAACGTTACACGACCAAAAGCTTGTGGTAAAAACGTGTTTTCTACCAAAAAGAGCATGGCAACAGAAAACTCCACGAAAGAAAAAGTAGAGTCCCATCATACTGACTTACGGTAGGAAAGCGTTCAAAACCTTCAGAACGTAACCCGCCGCAAGAGAAGAAGACAACGACAGAAGCAGACGGTCGAACAAGAAAACTAAGACCTAAAGCTAGACAATGCCAGTATGAAGGCGACGCTTGAATTGTTGGAGAATCAATCTCTTCAACATGGACCCAAGCATAGCCGTGTCCGGCGAAGCCCTTCGAGGTCCAGTTCAACAGAGAGCCATCGATCTCGGGACGACCTGCCAGTTTCTAATAGTAGGAACCCTCGAAATATAAATCTAGACCCTCGTAAAATAATCAGAATGGGAAACCCCCTTCAGAAGCATGGAAACCAACCGGTTCTTACTGTCAGCATGTTGACAGGTTGCGGTGGGATCATCCATAGCACCACATCTACCAGCATATAGCAGGCACAGCGAGCGCAGCGAGGCCCGTACAAAAGGAAGGAAGGACCTGAAGCTTGTCCTTGCAAGGCTCGAGGATGAAAAAGAAAGGTTAGAATGCCATGAAGATGATGAAGACGAGAACCTCCTATTCACCAACTTCATGAAGGCCATGGAGCTTCCCGTTAATTTTAGAATGCCCCCGATGGACAAGTATAATGGGAGAGGCGACCCCACAGATCACATCAACGTATATAAGATGAAACTCCAAGGCCACTCCTCCGCAGTGAAATGCAAAAATTTCCATACCATACTCACATTTGATGTGAAGAAGTGGTACCACAAACTGAAACCAAGGAGCATCGTCCCAAGGCCCCACAAAAACCAAGAAGCATCGACCTAAGGACGGAAGTGCCCGCCAGAGCCCCTCAGTCTGAGAAATTAATACAATCATAGGGAGGCCCTATGTTGGAGGGCATATGATGAATTCACGATGAAATTACGAGAAAGCAGCAAGAGAAGAATCGGTGGAAAGTTGGCAAGTCCATGGACATCGACCCAAGGCCCCACAAATCATGTTCACCGAATAGGACGAGGCTGGTAGATATTACCCGCTTTGCGACGCCTTAGTAGTTCACACCGTCGTAGCCAGAAATGGGCAGGGATGAATGTTTGTCGATGACGGAAGTGCCGTGAAAATTCTGTTTGGCAGTGCTTTGATCAAATGGACGTGGATCATGAATTGACGGCCATCTCAGAACCACTGTTCGGTTTCACATGAGATAGCCTCGTCCCACGAGGGATGATCACCCTCGCAGTAGACTTTGGAGAGCCCCCGTGTCATCTGAAGAAATTCATGAAATTCTTAGTGGTTGATATCGCTCAACTTAACATGGAGTCCTCAGTAGGCCAGCGCTCAAAGATCTACAGATGGTTACCTCCATCCACCACTTGGCAATAAAGTTCCCGACACCAGGAGGGGTCGCCAAGGTTCGTGGTAACTAGACAGAGACAAGGGCCTGCTATATGAACGCGCTCCGAAAGGCAACAAAGCGCGAAGATGTTACCCCCACGGGTGATGACAATACAGATAGAGCCGATGGACATCGACTTCTAAAAGACGGACAAGAGATGATAATGGACGAGGGTTTGGACCCTCGGATTATAGGTTCGGATTCTCTGGCCTCTCCTGCGAAGGAGCTGGGAGCATTCCCTGTAAACCCTTCAGACCCTACCTAGATGTTGCAGGTAGGGCAGAAACTCGAACAAAGGATGAAAGAAGAACTGAAGTAGTTCCTGCTAGAGAACATCGACGTCTTCGCATGGAAACATAGCGACATGGTGGGAATTGATCCATCTGTAGCTTGCCATGCCCTAAAAGTAGATCCTAAAATGCGCCCCAAGGTCCAAAAGAGAAGGCCTTTGAGTACCGAGAGGTATGTCACCCTGAAAGAAGAAGTTGACAAACTATTGGCAAACGAGTTCATCAAAGAGGCAGTCTACCCCCAATAGGTATCCAACCTCGTGTTGGTAAGGAAAAACAACAAGAAGTGAAAGGGTGTGTATAGACTTCTCTGACTTGAATCGAGACATGCCCCAAAGGACAGCTTTTCATTACCATGCATTGATCAGTTGGTTGATGCGACTGCCAGCCACAAGCTACTTAGCTTTATAGATGCCTACTCCGGCTACAACCAGATCCCAATGTTTGCGGGAGACGAGGAGCACACCTCTTTCATTACAGATCGATGATTATACTACTATAAGATGATGCCATTCGACCTAAAGAACGCAGGAGCCACATATCAGCGGTTAGTGAACCGCATGTTCTCAGAATAGATTGGAAGCACAATGAAGGTCTATGTTTATGACATGCTCGTGAAGAGCGTGAATGCCGAGGATCACATTGGACACTTAAGAGAGATGTTCAGAATTCTCCATTTTACGCATCTACTTATTTATACTATTTCAAAATTAGTATTTGTAGTGAATATCTTTAGATCAATTTTAATTTGTTCATTTTTTTAAATGAGATATCAATTTTTACAAAAATACGTTTAAGATGAAATCACTTTGTAAAACTTTTTTTAAAAATGACTTTCTTTTAACTAAATAACTAAACAATAGTTTTTATCTAAATTAAAAAAAAAAAAAAAAAAACCAGAAAAGTATAACTATTATATTTAGCATAAGAGAAAATGGTAAAATGAAAAATTTACACTTATATGGGAGTTTTAGTATTTTATAAAACAAGAAGAGTTCTATATAATTTTCATAAAGATCAGATCAGGAGAAGTTTCTATAATTTACTCTAAAATTTAACTATTCAATTTTTTTTAAAGTAAAATTACTCTCCCTTCATTCCATTTCATGTCATCTCTTTTATATTATTAGATTTTATGTTCATGAGATGAAATTGCTCATACATAAATACACAATGCATTAGTTGCGTTTATTATTCTCATATAATGCAACCACGGTTGAAACCATCATACGCTACTAATAATAAATAAATAAATAACATTTCTAAAATTGAGTAAAGGGAGATTTTGCGTGTAATTATTCACGTAAGAAGATTGATTTAAATTTTATTTCAGAATATAGTCAACTACCAATTTTATTTTGAAATAAAAACTACATTGAAGATCATAGAATCGAAAATCCTCAATAAACCGATTTAAATATATACATCTTGCAGGCAAGTGAATCCACTGTTGCTGTCAAATTTCCTACAAATTTCCTCTTCAGAGTATTGTGCTGCATCCAACCAAAAAAACAAAGGAATACCAATATATAAATTGTTAAAGGATAAATTCTATATCGATTAATTATTGGAACTATAACCAATATATAAAGGTTTGAATTACTTTTCTTAACAAAGTTGACATTTTAAGATACAACCCTAAGTCGTAATAGTAGAGGGCGGGAACAATCCGTAAAAAATCAATGTATACGTATGAACTAATGTTACCTCCCAAAGGTCTCTTGCAATAACTTCAGTATTTGGAGGGAGCCCAATATCATCCCAGTGAGCAGTAACGGCAGTGCGCCAATTACCTCGGTTGAGTAGAACTACGACCACTCTATTCTCTGAAAGCGGCCCTGCCCACACCTATACATTAAACAAAAATGCACATCATGTTTTACAATTTGAAGCGTGAAAAGGATATCACAAAACGACCGGACACCAGGATTACCTCGACAATGTCGCAATAAGTCCTGATCTTCTTAGCCTGAACACCTAGCTTGTCTGGTTAAACCAATTAGCAGAATGTTAATAAAAATTAAGAAAATGGCACTGGAAATGAATTTAGGAGGACGGATTAATATAGATGTAGTTACCCTGATTCACAGCAATCACCTCCTCGTTGCCTAGAATTTCCAGAGTATCTTTCGTCGTATTTCTCACATCACAACCAATGAGAGGGGGGGCCTGCAATAATATAACAAGTTAGAAGAGTATAAATATAAGATCGGAAAGCCAAGTACAAGACAACCAACACCTTAGAAATTTCCCAAATGCAAAAGTGAACAATGTATTCATTTTTTGTCATTCCCCCATTTCCCACTTCAAGCATGTCAGGATCTGTTCAAAGCCATGCCCTGAAAATAGTGAGCTTCTCATAATAAGTTACACAAGTTGTGACTTGGGACTATCGACAAAAACTAACCATTCCAGCCACCGGGCTTTGCAAGATCTGCGTAAACTTCATTCTCATCTGCTCTAGTGACCATACTACAAGAGAACCAATGTTCGAAATGAAATATAATTCAAGGCTTAGTAGGTGTATGACGAATTACGAACAACAATAATCTGAAGAGAGAGTACCTATTCCAATTATCTGAGATATCATTTGTAGTTCTCCAGCTGTTTCCTACTTTATGACCCCACAAAGCCGGGTGCATATCTCCCCTGTTATAAACACAGCAAATTGAGTCAAAATCCAGAAAGTATAATGTCAAGAACTCGACTCCATAACTACGAAAAAAAGGAAAAGCGAATCACCATTCGCAGAGGGAGAAGAAGATCGAACGACCTGTATTCATTAATGCTTTGGTCATCACAGGGTACCTATGCAATAGCAGAATGTTTGTGTAAGAATAATTGAAGCGAACCAAAAAACAGGACATTATTGTCTGAATGTATTGTCGAAATCAGATTGTTACCTTATAGTTGGCCTTGACGCATCATTGTTACAATTGTCATACTTTAAGTAATCTATGCCCTGTAGTATAGAGAAAGCAAGGATTCACACCCTGCAGATATTGTACATTACTGCGTAATCCAACATACCAAACATGTAGCAAGTATCGTACCCATGACGCAAAGGTTTTGGCAGCTTGTTCCTCGTGACCAAGTGAACCGGGCTGTTTTTTGCTACAAGTAGAATATCTGCATGTCAAAGAAAGTGCATTTATAAATGGAATTCTCACACTTTTAGGCATACATGTATCAACAGACTCAAATTACTCTGCATCTGAGTAAATTCCTAGCTTAAGACCCTTGTTGTGGACATAGTCTGCTAGAGCTTTCATGCCAGATGGGAATGTGGATTTCTTAGCCACTAGATTACCCTGATATTCGATTTTACGGAAGCTAAAATCATGTAATTCCAAAAAAAATTGTTAAATGAAAGTTATAAATACGAGAAAAACGAACCTTGTGGTCACGAGAAGTTTCACCCCAGCAATCATCTAAGAGAATATTAAGATATTTAAATGAGCTACTAATTTTTCATGTCCATTGAACAAAATTTCATAATGAAGAAATAAATATCAAAGAGTTAAAGTAGTACCAATGTTGACATATATGTATCCAAGCTTAGAAAGACCAGTTGAAACCAGAGCATCAGCTGTCAAGAATGATTCAAGTTAAAGCAGAATTGAAGACACAAGTGAAGATGAAGGATATAGATCTTCAAAGTCACAAAATTTATTTCTAAATCTATTGATGGTAACTATTGATGACAGTAACGAATTAAATTAATCTGGAGTACTTATCCTCCTCTAATCCATAATATAAATTTAGAGCGTGTGGCAAAATAAGATTCTCTCTATTTTAAAGCCGTATTTAAAATTAGACAGGAGTGCTTTTAAAATTCTCTATAATTAAACGCATTCAAACAATTAAATTTTCAATCTCCAAATAATGATTGAATTAAATAGTTATCCAAAATAAAATAGAAAAATGGAATAAAATCATATAATAATAAATTTAAAAGAAAATAAATACAAAAATAATAAATACTTATTGTGAGGTGAGTTTAGACCGTATGAAAATTTATTCAAATAAGAAAAAAATTCATTAAATTGAAATACTAAAGTTTACTGATTTATTCAAAGAAAAAAAATAAATTGAAATACTCAATTTACTTTCATAAATAAAAAAAAAGTTCAATTATCGCTAAAAAATTATAGCTTTACTTATAAGCAAAAAAATCAATTATGAGTAAAAAAATTCATTTATATGTAAAAAATTTGCATATAAGTAAGAAAAATTACCTATGAGTAAAAATTCACTTATAATATAAAAATTACATATAAGTAGAAAAATCACTTATAAATTAAAAAAAAAAAAAAACTTTAAAGTAAAAAACACTTATAGGTTAAAAAAATTACTCATAAGTCAACAAAGAACTTATAAGTAAAAAAAAAACTCATAAACATGAAAAAATCACAAAATACACTAATAAGTAAAAAAAATTACCTATAACTAAAGAATTCATTTATAAGTAATAAAATCCTGTATAAGTAAGAAAAAAGTATTTTTCAATACTTATGTAGCCACAATCGTGTATTAAAACAGTCTTCGTCTTCTAATTGTGTCCTTAATACAATCACATGCAAAAAGTTAGTAAAATGATAAAATCAAAATTACATGGTATGAGGGCAACTCCAACCATGATCTTCAAAATGGTGTAACTTTTACACCAAATTAGTGCAATTTTCACACTATTTTTTTTACCATCTCCAACCATGATCTTCAAAAATTGCACCAAATGAATAGTACTTATTTTATTTCCTTTTTATTTTTATTTTGAACAAGTTATTGATTTCAAAAATTATTTACTTAAATATTCCATCACGAAAAATTAAATAATTTATTAATACTTAAAATTATAAATTAATAATTTTTCAATAATTACCTACAAATTAGCATTTATCACAACAAAATTAAAAAATGCATTACATTTAACATCACAATTAACAAAATACAACATTTAACATTCCACAATTAATAAAATAAAACATGAAAACAAAGAAACACGAACATAAAATATACTATTTTTTTCAACTAATTCTAATTAGTATATTCAAATACAAATGATCAATCAACGCATTTCGAGCGCAATGTGAGCTTCTTTATTCTTGATTTGTCGATGTCGACCAAGAAATTCTTGAAATCGAGTATTGTCATCCGCAACCATCTCAATCTCTACGGATTTGGAGCTTCTACCCAATCTACAATTGGCACATCGACATCACGTTCATCCTCAATAATCATGTTGTGCATAATTATGCACGAAGTCATTATATCATGCAATACACGTTTTCTCAAAATCGAGCCAGTCCTGCGACTATGGCAAATCTTGATTGCAAAGCGCCAATGCTCGTTCTACGTCTTTTCTACAACTTTCTTGTTTCATTGCAAAGTATTTTTTTTTTTCGGACCACTTGGATCATGAATAGTTTGTGCGAGAGTAGACCATTTTGGGTATATCTGGTCGACTAAATAATAACCCGTATTATACTCTTGTCCTTGTAATACATAATTAGCAGGAGGGGCAATACCTTGAGCGAGATTGGCGAACAAATGGGACGCCTCTAACACATTGATGTCATTGTTTGAACATGGCAAACCAAAATGTGCATGCCATATCCAAAGATCATAGTCAGCTACAGCCTCGAGGATAATTGTTGGGTGTCCACTTCGACCTGTATATTGTCCTGCCCAACCAGTTGGACAATTTTTCCACTTCCAATGCATACAATCTAGACTACCTAACATTCTTGGAAAACCACGCTGCTTTCCAATTTGTAGTAGCCTGGCAATATCATTAGCATTTGGTGATCTCAAATACTGATCGGCAAATACCTCAACAATGGCACTAACAAAATCTCTTCAAACTCTCAATTGCGGTGGATTCCCTATTTTAATGTACTCATCGATTGCATCCGCCCGCTACACCATATGCCAACATCCGAACACATCGGTTATCTTTTGAAAAGCGAGACAAACCCTAATTTACCTACCCCATCCCTTTTTGCTTGAAGTATTTGTCATGACCTTCAACGGCTTTGAACTATACGTAGGAATAAAGATCGTGACATTCAAAATCATCGTCGAAACATTGATTCATTGTCTACCGTGGGTTGTCGGCAAAATAATCGTTGTACAACCTTGTATCGGCATTTTCTTGATCGCGATTGATCACTGCATGACCAACAATTGAGCCTCCACGGACTGGGTGTCTTTGTTGTTGATCGAGATAATGAGTGATGAGAATGTTGTTGTTGGTAATTAGCGACTAATAGCTTCTTGTTCGCATTAATCGCTCGATATCATTTGTAAGCCATACTTAGTCCTCATTATCACTATCGGACGATGAAGGCGAAATAATACTTGATGAATAAGAGGGACCATCGAGATTGAGATTCATTTTTTTGATGAAGTGAGCGATTGTGATTTAGCAAATTACCCGATTGCCTTTTTATAGTTGTTGAGTTAGATGAATTATAAATCTTATCATTGATGACGTAATCAATCTCAACCGTTGGATGGATTTCATCTAATCTATGTCGTTGGTTTAGATATACCCTATCTCTTTATCAAAATCTTATCATTGATGACGTAATCAATTTCAATCGTTGGATGGATTTCATCTACTCTAGGCCGTTGATTTAGATATACCCTATCTCTTTATCAAAATCTTATCATTGATGACGTAATCAATCTCAACCGTTGGATGGATTTCATCTAATCTTAGCCGTTCGTTTAGATATGTCAAATCTTACCCTATATCTTTAGTAAAATCTTATCATTTATTCCGTAATAAATCTTAACCGTTAGATGAATTTCATCTAATCTTAGCCGTTGGTTTATTTTTGCCCTATCTCTTTTATTTTTAATATAAATAGGATACCATACCTTACTTTTATTTCACCTTCACAACTTATATTCAAGAAATTTACTCTTACCACCTACAAATGAATTCTACTACACGGTCTTCTTCATACATGAATGAAGAAGACATACATTTAGTACATGTATATCTAGATATTTCCCAAAATTTCATTGTAGGTATTAACCAATCAAAAGATAAATTCTGGCCAAGAGTTGAGAATGATTATAACAACTTAAAACCAGAATATATCACTCAATATCGAACGCAGAGATCATTATCCCCTCTCGCATGTCGATCATTATTACTGCTGTTGGCAAACTAAGAGGATGCATTCGACAAGTGGAATATTCGAATCCAAATAGTGCATCAGAACAAGATATAGTGAGTATTCCTGGGGTTTTTTTTTTGCTTATAAATATTATATCTAATGAAAATTAATTTATTCGTTTATATCATGTTGTAGTTGAATCGGGCGAAAACATTGTTAGCACAAGAAGACAAATTTAAGAAAGGGTTCAAATTTGATCATGTATGGTTCCTACTTAAAGACACGAAAAAAATTTGAACACGATAACCATGAGAATTACCAGACTATCAAAGGCAAAGTGTTAATTTTGCATCATCACAATCAGAGTCTCCTACTTCAAAGTCGCCAAGCTCAGCATCTCCTGGATTGTCTTCATTTTCTCTTCAGATAAATGAAGAAAATGTAGGTGGTACTTCTACTGGACGACCAATTGGAATAAAAAAAGCGAAAGGAAAAAAGAAAACTGAAGAAGAAAATGCAATAGTGATTGAAGAAATTAGAGAACAAAATCGACAACTCTCTGAAAGGCTGACAAAAACGAAACGACGATAAACAACAAAATTATCATATCCAAATGCTACGAGCTCAAATCAAGCAAAAAAGTGGATGTGGCATTTCGAAAAGTGGTACATGGCGAAGAAAAAAAGTGGGCGTGGTTTGAAATTCGAGAGGAGAATAGAGTTTTACTCACAAATTTGAATGATGTTGCAGATCCAAATCTACGTGAGTTTATTCGGCGGAACAAAAAGAATCGTGCAAAAACGATCGATGAGCTAGCCAAACAATCTCAAAAGTACTTCAAGTCCGTTTGGACAATATTTTGATGACTTTGGAGGATTTGGAAATGATTTATCGATTATTAAATTATCTTTATTATTTCATGTTGTAATTTACGTTTTTAATGTTGTTGTTGTCGTAATAATTTATATTGTCTTGTTGGAGTTATCACATTTTTATTTTTAAAAATTATTGAGTAATTTTATTTTAACGTATACATTAATTAATTTTTATTAATCGATTACAATTTTTACATTAATAAAATAATAATGAAATAACAATAAACATAAATAAAATTAAACATTTTCATTGCAAAATAATATAAAAAGGACATATAGGAAACAACAAATTTAACAAGACCAAAGTGAAGGACAAAATTGGAAAAAAAAAAAAGGCTGGAAATCTGCGCCAAATGAACAGTGCTGCACCAAATTTTCACTACTCCATTGATATAGCGCAGCGTTGGAAGAGAGATTCAGCTTCATTTTGGCGTGAAACGCCATTTTGGCGCAGCGTTGGAGAAGCTCTGAACTATTAAGAGAAATCAAGGAGGAAAGTTAAACAATAGTAATAAGGAGTTACCAGTTTCTTTGATGACTTTTTCATCAACTAGTTAGAAAGACGTGTGTTGCACGTAATTTTGTAATAATTTTGTTAATTTTTGATATTTTAAAAATTATTATTTTTTAATTGTTAATAGTTAAAATGTTAATATAGCAATTACGATAAAAGTAAAACAAGAAGGATGTTGATATTGTAATTAGAGATACGTTTTTATAATGTGGTAATACCAACACTACTTGAACGCAAAGAAATCTGATTTGGTAATTTAAGCTTTGATGATTGACGAAATTTTGATATTAAATCTTATGGAATTAATGATGTATTAACATGGATCTCCATTGCTTGCATTTTACTGAAGAATAAAATTAATAATTAATAAGCGTATTTAAAGAGAATGTAATGACTCGCTATATAATATTGTACCTTTATTGAAATAGTAGCTCTTTGTAAACAATATTCTTTGTGTAAATCTTTAATGAGATTGTATTATATAATTTAATAATAGTGGGACGAGAAAGGTCTTTTAACTTTCCAATTCATAAATCCCATTTTTTTAAATCCTAAATACGTATTTAGGAATTACATAATCATTATATGATCATTTGTATTCTAAAGTAAAAAAAAATGAATATAAGTTGCCCAAATAATCCAAACAACCCATTATTTTGTTCAATAATAGTGGGAGATGAAATTTTTTAATTTTTAATTTAATATGAGAGAGTAAAATAGTCTAAAGATGTAATATAGGAAGGTAAAATAGTCCCATTTTTATGATCATAAATACATATTTAAGAATTACATAATCATCATATGGCCTTTTGTATTCTACATTTAAAAAAAAACTGAAAATAAGTTGTCCAAAAGCCCAAACAACCCCTTATTTTGTCCAAAGGTTTGTCTTCCACAGAAGATAAATTATTCAAAGGTCCCAAACAACTTATTTTGTTCAATAATGGTAGGTGATGAAAGGGTTTTGGATTTTTTTTTATTTAATGTAGGAGGGTAAAATAGTCCGGGAGATGAAATGATTTTGGATTTTTAATGGGTAATATATTCACACAACACTTTTTATTTTTTGCACCACATTTTAATTACATTTAACATCCTTAATCTTTTAACATTATAGCATTCATGTCCAAAACTTTTTTATTACACTTTTATCTTCAACTTTTTATTAATTAGCAGATGTTGTGTTTGATAACGGTTTCCGTAAAAAAAATTTGTTGAGAATTAGTAAAAAAACTTATTTGCCTGTCATATTTTTAAAAAAATAATAAATACAAGAGTACGATAAAATATTTTTTCCTCGTTTCAAAGCACGTAAATAAAATATCTCGACAAAAAACATCGTCAATGATGAAATGTGCTAATTTATGAAAGTTGAAGATAAAAATTCGAGACAAAAAATTAAGAGCATAATTGCAATAATGAACAAAAATTGAGGATCTTAAGTACAATTAAAATGTGGTGCACTTATAATAAATTGTAGTGTGAATATAACCACTCTTTTTTAATTTAATGTGTGAGAGTAAAATAGTTCAAAATTGTTTCTCCCTTTTAGAGCCTATTCTTTGTATTCATGGATGAAAAAAAAGAACTGAAGATAAATTGTCTAAAGGCCCCAAAAACTTATTTTGTTTAATAATGGTAGGAGATGAAAGGATTTTGGATTTTTTAATTTAATGTAAGAGGTAATTTAATGTAGGAGGGTAAAATAGTCCGGGAGATGAAAGAGTTTTGAATTTTTTTTAATTTAATGTAGGTGGGCAAAATAGTCCAAAGTTGTAATATATGAGGGTGAATTTGTCCAAAATTGTTTCTCCCTTTTAGGGCCTTTTAGAATTAGTATAGATTTGGCAGCGAAATGATTCCAACTGTTCCACCTAAATAAAATACAAGAAATTAATTATCAATAATGATGTCGTCGTAGATTAAAAAGTGTTCAAAAAGTTATCTACGAGTTATACATATACATATTAAAAATAATATTAAAATAATATACATGTGACTCAATCTAATAACTCAATATATTTATATAGACATTTAGGAGAATCGATACACATCCATAAAAAAATGCATCACAGGGCAGAGATAAGGGGGTGTGATCGGACTATAGTCACGTCTCGTTCCAAAAATAATAATTTTTGAAGTACAATTTTTTTTTAGTAGTCACCTTCTAAAAAATTATGTGATAAAGAACTCGATTATGAGAATAATCATTACAATTTCTTTCAACAATATGTAAACTTTTACGTAAAATGGAGTTCGGTTTTTTGTAAGCACGAAGAGACGAGAAGGGCTATAAAATTACCCCATGGGAGTAGTGGAGGCAAGGCCATTGGAAAGAAGATTGCGTCTGTTGAGTTGGTCCATAGAATCGGGCAATCTCATCATAGTTCTAGAGGCATAACAATAACTAGTAAAAGCACTTATTAGCAATATTCATGCAAACACTCGTATGCGGAGCCGAAATATAAACCGGTCAAGGGCATACATTAATAAATGTAATAATATAAAATAATGTAATAACACAACAATACAAAAAATAACATATATTACAATTGTTCCTTGCGGTTTTTCATAATTTGATATCGTTGTACAATGACTTCATTATCAATCTTCAGAAATATATCTTTCTCTACATAAACAATGATACTATCATTCATCCATTGAGCACCCATTCGATTGCGCAATCTATCCTTCACAATTTTCATTGCAGAAAATACTCTTTCTACAGTAGCGGTAGCAACCGGTAGAATTAGCGCTAAAGTCAAAAGTTTGTATACCAATAGATATACTTGACTTTCTTTGTCATGACTAACTTCTCTGCAAGATCACTAAGGCCATTCAACTCTTCAAACGCTTTGTTAGAGCGCATATCAAAAATATAAGTTTCAAGTTGATCATTAAGTATAAAGAGATCTACTTTAGAAAAATCATCTGGATAAAACTCAGCAAGTTGAATCAAACTTTTCTTGTCAAAAGAAGATAATGAATTTTCTGGACATAAACAAGCTACACAAATGAGCAACTCTGTATTTACCTCCAAGAAACGATCATTCAACTCTTGAAGTTGTAAATCGATGACAGAGTAGAACAAATCAACACGGTAGTGATGCAAATTTATCATTTCTGGAGGATTACGTTGTGGGCGACCACGAAGTGTACAACGTACAAACATATCATCCATGCTGGGAATATCAATGTAATCTTTTCGGCGGCAGAAAGAATATACTTCTTCTAGAAAAGAATCCCACCCATTCTCTCTAATAATTTGAAGTCGATGTTTGCACAACTTGACCAATTACATTGCATTTACAATATCTTGATCTTTCCTTTGTAATGCCTTTGACAATTCATTCGAAATCCCCAAGACACACTTCTCATCAAGTGTAGATTAAATACAAAATCAAAGGATTGTATAGACTCCAATAAATTGGTTGCATCACCTCTTTGATCACAAGAACTAGATTCATCTTCAAAAATCATTTCAAGTACATCACTAACAGCACAAAACATGGCAAGCAAGCTGACCAAAGAGTTATAATGGGACCTCCACCGTGTATCACCGTAAATAAGAAGGGTAGTTTCTTGATTAAGTCTCCGTCTACTTAACATCTCACATTTTTCCAATGCCTCAATAATGAAGTCTGATTGTTTTTCTCGAAGAAGATCCCAACGTTTAGAAGATGCTCCAACATTATTTACCACATCACCAACCACACGAAAGAAATTAGTAATGGGAATATTCTTTTTTGCCACTGCTACAAGAGCTAATTGAAGTTGATGAGCAAAACAATGAATATAAAAGGCACATGGATTCATCTTTAAAATAAGTGCTTTCAGACCATTAAATTTACCTTGCATATTACTTGCCCCATCATAACCTTGTCCTCTCAATCTTGACATGCTCAAGTTATATCTAGAAAATACTTTGTCAATTGCAGCCTTAAGCGAGAGAGCCGTGGTACTTGTAACATGTTCAATCCCTATGAAACGTGCATTTATATGTCCACTATTGTCCACATTACGTAAAATAATTGACATTTGCCCCTTTGTTGACACATCACGAGATTCATCTACTAGAATAGAAAATAACGAATCACCAACATCTTTAATGATAACATCGATTGTTTCTGTAGCACAAGCACTTACTATATCCTTCTGAACATCTGGTGATGTCAATTTACAATTTTTAGGAGTATTTGTCAATGTGACAGCATTAATATCATCATTATGATCAGCCGGAAATTGCAATTGGACTAAAAAGTTACCTGGATTGAGCGAATTTTCAGATTCATCATGACCCCGAAATGAATGTCCTTGTCGCAGTAGAACTTGAACACAATCAATTGATGCATTAAGACGGATACTATATTCATTTCGTACTTGTTTATACTGCTTGAATAAAACTGATTCAATGTGTTGCTCTTGTTTTATTAAAGCTTCACACTTCATCTGAGCTTCATTATGTACACTATCATGCCCTCCAACATGAGTATTAAGCCTTTTTTATCTTTCCAATACGTAAATCCTTCACCAACAAATGAATCGCCTCCTCTTTGTTTTTCACTACTTGTTTTGAAAAGATAACAAAACAAACAATATGCAGCATCTTTTTCTATGCTATACTCCAACCAACTATCAAACTCTTTAAACCAAGAAGAATTAAAATGTCTAGAAACTTTTCCAAATGGCCTTTTTGGAAATTCATGATTTTGAGGTTGACAAGAACCCTTTTGCATATATGCTCTTCGAACTTGATCTCGAATGTTAACATTATAATCCAAAATTGGTATCCTTAGTCCAAGATCAGTGGGAAGTTGTGCAACATCAAAATCCCTTTTATTTGATATCTCCCCATCAACATTTTCTACAAAGGATTTTCTTTTGAAGAATCTCTCCATTGTCACGTCACACTAAAAAAAAAAATTGATAATTAGTAGCTTGAAGCCGTGAACAACAATTATTTGACTATATATATTCTCCTTTGCATCTTCACCAATTATTGCACTACAAAACAACAATCATACATGATACAACTATGAGATTTCACATCTGTAACTATGAAAACAAATCCTATTAATGAATTATTTATTGTCTAACTCTAAGCATTATTTCCCCTTTGCTATTATTTATGGGAATAATGAATTATGTTGTCTAACTCTAAGCATTTGTGTATACAAGTAATGAATATACTCCATTTTTGAATTGTGGATGGTCCATTAATTCTTGATTCTTCCATTTCTATACTTCCATTTATTCATATTAACAACACAGAGAGCTTCAAAATTGGCAGCCAACAAGCACAAAATATTAATTTCATGACAATCGTGAATCATCAATTCATCATTCTGTCATTCATCACATATAAACCCTCCCGGCTCCCATAGAACACACATATATAATCATCAGATACATCGATACACACGCGCAGCAGCGGAGCGGCAAAGAAGAAGAAGAAATGTAGAATCAAACCTAAGAATTCAATGAAGTGATAAACCAAGTCCAAAAGAATTCAATGAAGTGATGAACCACTCACCGGGAGCCGAAATATCGGTGAAGAGATCGTGAGAGTCGCGGCGTCGACTTCAACTCTTCAAGGATCAAGGGCTTCCGACTTTCACGAATACACGTTATTTGGTTTTTCTTTCTTTTTGGACTACAGGTCTCCAGACTTTGGCATTTCTCTCTTTTTTGGGCCATTTAGTGGCCCATTTCATCAATTTTTTTTTTTTTTTAACTTAGGCCCAATTATTTTTCTTATTTTTCTTGGGCTCCAAAGTCCAGTCTGAGCATTTGTCTCACCTTTGATCAGTCTACACTCCGCCAAAGGCAAACACTAACTCCATAATTGACACTCCTCTTTCTCACACTAACACCTTCGTCTCACAACGTAATGAATTGTTGTTGAATGCAAATATTCTTAGGAGACGTTGTTTATATATATATATATATATATATATGAGACAATATTAAGGGGATGATCATTATCTAAGTTTTGAATTATCTTAGCATATTTGGCTAAACCTTCCAAAAAAGGACAAAACTTTGATAACATTTTTTTTTTAAAAAAATCCGCTTTTGAGGTCATTTGCACTTACATTTTCAATCTTACTTTCTCGACAACCAAGTTCTCAACCTTTTGAAAATAGACTTCCGTTTTATTATTCTTAATTAAGACATTAAAAAACAAAGAAAATGAAAAAAAAAAAAAAAAGCAAAATGATAAAGAAATATGTAATCATCTTCCTCCCACCCCCACTAACCCCTGGCTCCAAAGACTTTGCAACACCACTTGAATTTCAAACACTGTTCTAAAAAGTTATTATAGGTGGTACTTAGACTCTACTTAAATTTGAAGTGCGACATTCACGCTTAGTCACGTCTCATTCATGCCTTACTTTCGTCTAGGTCCAAAAATTTGAAGATTGACATTCACGCCTAGTCATGTTTTACGCTTTTTAGAACAATAGTTTCGACTAGTTTATACTCTACACTTTTTTGCAATGGGTAGCGGAAGAAGATGCATTTTTCTTTATTATTATTTTTTTAAAATTCTTTTCTTTTGTTTTTTCTGAACTTAATTTTTTTAATATTTTAATTAAGAACAATGAAATGACAATTTTTTAAAATTTTTTTTTTGAACTTGCAGGTTAAATGGATTGATTAACAAAGAAATTGATATATTCCATCCATTTTTAAAAGTTTGAGGACACGTTTGTCCAATAAAAAAGATGGGACGAAAGTACAAATGACGAGATTGGAGATGTATGTTGTAATTTACCTTTTTCAAACAATGTAAGTTCTGAATTATAGGTTAATTTTACTCTCTTTTTTCCTTTAAAATGAACATGTTTTAACTTTTACAATTGGGGATGTATTTAATCTAAATTTTTAAATTTATTTTATAAAATTAAAATATTTAGTTGTATTCAATCTAGATTTTTAAATTTTATAAAAGTTTTTGGGTTTCAATATAGATATTTAATCCAAATTTTTTAAAATCCTACAAAAATTAGGGGTATACAAAATATACTTTTAATTACTTTTTATAAATTCTCTATGGACCAGTTTAGTTTGTGGATAAAATTGTTTAACTAAATAAAAGTTATCCAAATGACAAGTTTATCATTATCCTGGGTTCAGCTAGGTAAAGAATGAAAAAAGTCACTATTGAAAAGTCAATTTTTCGTAAAAAGGAAAATTATCCACTTATTTGTAATTAAACGAAAAAAAAGTAAATAAATAAAAACCAAAAGTGAGAAAAAAAGGATGGAGCAGCGGTAACCACGCCACATTTTAATTATAATAAAGATCCCCAACTATTTTTCTTTTTTACATTTTATATCATCAACTTTTTTTTATCACATTCTTATCATCAATTTATTAATTTACATATCTTATATTTGTCTTTGATGATGGCTCTATCCAAAAATTTAATCAAGATGGCGTAAAAATGTATTTTTGCCTCTCATATTTTTAAATTCGCAAAATAAATAACAAATACAAAAGTTTGACAAAATATTTATCCATCATTTCAATCATCATGAGCATAATATTTGGACAAAAATAATCATAAGAGACAAGATGTGAAAATTAATGATAAAAATATGATGAAAAAAATTGAGGACATAAATGTTAAAATATCAAAAGTTGGGCTACTTTCATTAATTAAAAAGTGGTGTAAATAATAAAAATTGTAGTGTGAATATATTTACCATAAAAAAAAAAAATTTGTCTTCCACTTTCTGATGACAAAACTTATCTTTGTTATAAAATTATAGATAATGATGAATGACTATTTAATTGTATCTAGATGTCTATGTAGTTATCTACTTACTCCAGAAGAGTGTATTCTAATCAAGTTTAACTCCTTTTGAACCCTATAAATAAGGGTCATTGTTATAGTAAATTTACACACTTGAGTTTCGAATATCTCTATTCTTTTCTTTTTCTCTATTTTCTAGTTTCATAACACGTTATCGCACGACGCTCTAACCAACTGAGTAAACTAACATGATTTTTCTTTGTGGCAGAAAATATTGGTGGAAAATTAGTTGGAATCCAATCTCACATTTTTCAGACGATCAATTGGTGGAAGGTGTCAATTACGAGGTTTAATTTAGTACATCTCTTTATCTCTCTCTTTTAACTTATGTGGATTTCATATTATGATGAGAAGTTAACTAATGAGGTGGTAAAATTATGATCACATAATTAAAGTCCAGAAAAACATAATTATTTGTCTTTTACTAATTATTCTTTTAAAAGAATTTTTTCTTTTTAATTGAATATTTTAACCATGCATAAGTGTTGTTCAATGCACGCATCAACTCTATAGTAAACAATTTACATGTGATTGCAACAGCCTATTATTTTAAATGTACATGTACTATATTTTCATGTTTACTAATGTATTATCAATTCTTAAATAAGATTAATTGTTAATTGTGTTATTTTTCACAAATCTGATAATATTCCAGAAGAATATTACATTGTTGCTTTTCTCGAATATAACATAACCTCATATATAAATATTCTAGAAGATATTTTATTGTTGATTCAAAATAAGCAAATATTTATATTACATTAATATTCCATTAGAATTTTAATTGCTCCCAAAGAGCCTAATTTTATAAGATATAATATTCTATTAGAATATTATAATATTGCTCATGAAGAGCAAATCTTTACTTCAGAATAATGATTTATTGTTGCCCCTGAAGAAGCACAACGTATAATATTTTGACAAAATATTAGCTGCTCCTAAAGAGCATAACATTACAATTTAAATATTTCAGAAGAATATTAATTGCTCTGAAGAGCATAACGTTACAATTTAAATATTTCAGAAGAATATTAATTTTTACGACGTTATAATTTTGATATTTCGGAAAAATATTGAGCGATGAGTCGAAATAATATTTTATTGTGCTCTAGAAGAAGCACATGTTTGAAGAATATCATATCACATAATTAAATTGTGATATAAATAAGTAATTAATCAACTAATGCTTATCCCCAAAGGAAAGCAAATAAATCATATTATGTTTTGATTAATGCAAATTATATAATAATTGATCGATTGCTTTAGTGAAAACTTTTACTTAATCGATAAATTATTTTGTATTGTGTCATTGTTCTTGAAGAACAACAACCTTATATTTAATTAATATTCTTGGAGAATATTGCATTGTAATTCCTAAAGAAACACAATATTACATATATTAATATTTTGATATTGCTCCTGAAGAAGCACAAATTTATAGTATATTAATATTTTCCTGAAGAAGCATAACTTAATTAAACGAATATTATATGACTGCTTTTGAAGAAGCATAAATTTGTACATATTAATATTCTATAAAAAATATCGTGTTCTTGCTCTTGAAGAAGCACAACTTTACAATTTTAGAATATTAATGTTGTGTAATATTAGAGTGTTGATACTCTTGAATAAGTACTATATTGAACTAGAAGTTCAATGTCCTAAAAATTTTATTATTAGCATTACCGGTTAGACCATCCCGGATCAATATGATGTGAATTATTAATGAGAATATCTATTGAAAACCAGAAGATTTTTCAATATAATGAATTCTCACGTGATGCTTGTTCTCATGGTATATAAACCAATAGACATTCACTAGGTAAAATCGGGACTGAATTCCCTGCATTTTTGAAAATTATTTAAGGAAATTTATGGGGCCCCATCACCTTCCATGTTGACCATCTATATATTATTTGTATCTAATAGATACATCTACTAGATGATTGTATGGTGTTAATATTCGCAACTTGAAGTTTGCGAGATTACTTGCTCAAAATTTTAAATCATGAGCATAATTTTCGAGAACAACCAAAACGGTGATGTGTCTTGTCAATACTAGTGAGTCTAAATCTCAAACTTTTAATAAATATTAATTGAGATGATGTTAAATGGTTTAGCAATATTATTTTTCAACGCCTCAATTAAATTCTAAACCATTACTATTGAGAATCTGGTAGCTTCCCATTTTTATCTAGGGAATGCTATTTTATATGTTGAAATACTTATACGCATCATGCCAACATCAAAGTTACCCGCTATAGTTGGCTTATGGTCGAAACCTAATATTATCCATCTAATGATTTTTTGACGATTGCAATATATGTACAATCGGTCCACCATAGTGCCTTTGAGATGGGCTTTGAAAAATATTGAGAATACATGTTTAGTATGGAACATTATAAAATATCTTAAGTCCTAACGGGTGATATTTTATAATATGGTATTTCGAATGTTATTTTGATAAGACAGCTTTTCTCAATATCGGGGACATAAATTAAGTAGCTGGAAAGAATATATGAAAATACAGTATATTATATTTTCTAGATCCTTGCACAAGACAATATGAACCAGAAGTTCAACAAATAACTCATTTCTAAGTTATACAATTGATGGATGCATTTTGACCAAAGAGATTAAATCAAATCTCATATACCACTCTAAATGTCTAATTTATATTAGCGTCCTTGAAGGACAATCCATTAACATTATATCGGGTAAATTAATGACACGCCTAAAAGCGTGGTGATATTTGATTCCAAAATTCTCAAATTAAAAATGGAGCCATTATAAATATGATCTTATTGAGGAGGTGTATACTCTTGGAGAGTATATAGACATAACTAATTATAAAATTCGGAAGAGGTTCAACTAGTTTGAAATAATAAAACGAAAAGATCTCGTTAAGTTATGTCGTTATGAGAAAGAAATGGATTCAAAAATAAATGTTGTTAACACTTTTGTATATAAAGAAGCGCTTCATATTATAAAAGGCAGCGAGGATATGGAAAGAAATCTATCAAAGAATTAATTGGCTAAATAAAAGGATGCAATCCAAGTAAATTGAACTGACTAGAAAAACCTGAAGTTTCCGGACCTATAGTCGAGCACCTAAAGGTGTATATTTATGCGAAAAGCAAAAGAAAAATGAAGTCGTAACATGTAATGCACGACTTTTAAATTTCGCAAAGACTTATGTAAAGCAATCATAAGTTGATATCTTGTTAGTCTGTCACATGCATGACATATATGCATATAATGAATATTGTTATAACCAACTCATCTCGGCATGACCGATAAAACAATGTATATAAATCTCGGAAGATTTAATATGCACAAGCATACAGATTCAACTTTTGAGAACTCAATCGATCAAAGTACGATCTGAACTAATATTATAATGAGGGGAGTAAATACGCATTGTACTCTTTTCCTTGATGAGGTTTTTGTCCCATTGGATTTTCCCAGCAAGGTTTTAATGAGGCAATTTATACAGGCGTATTAAAAGAATTATGTACTCTTTTTCCTTTACTATGATTTTTTCCCACATGGTTTTTCTAGTAAGGTTTTAATGAGGCATATTCTTTGTGTAAATGATATCCAATTAGAAGTGTTATAATTCTTATAGTTATGGATGTCTATAACCTACAAAATATTTACCTTCATCATAACCATGTGGTTATACTCCCGTGTATTATAAATTGTATATGATACCCCCTGAAGGGAACAACTACAATATCTATTTTTATAATTGCATCAGACCATCATACTGACTACAGTCAACCAGAGATAGTGTGCGAAGATGATATTGCTGGAGGTTATAACTTAGAGCACATTTCACCAGAATTGTTTTATACAAGTTTTGAAAAGATGGTGGCATTGAAGACATTGGCGCACAAAATATGGATAGCTCGATACAAGTTTTTTCCATTGGTTGAAATAAGTTGGAATAGTTGTACTCTTTTTCCTTCGCTCGAGTTTTTGTCCCAATCGGGTTTTCGACAAGGTTTGATGAGGCGACGTTTTGAGTACTCAATTTTTGATAATTTTTCTTTCTATTGGTATTTTTGTCCCATTAAGTTTTTGCCAAATAACAACTAGTTATTTATCCTTCATGTTATAAAATTAAAATGATGAATGACTATTTAATTGTTATTCATGTAGTTATCTACTTACTCGTAAGAAGGTGTAAAAGTATAAATAAGGGTCCACACTTGAGTTTGAATATCTCTATTCTCTTCTCTTTTCTCTCTATTTTCTAGTTTCATAACAATCTTTATTTTTTTCTTAAATTGTTATCAATAAAAGTGTATCAGGAACATCGAATACAAATAATACAAATTTTATTTAGTATCTTTAACCATTGACTATATATCAAATGGGTCCTAAGAACTAACTTTTAAGCACAAGATATAAATAATAATAAAAAAAAATCACAATTTGTCAATCATTCACCTCAAGACTTTGGAAGACTTTTAAAAAATAAAAACAATATAATTTTTTTTCCTTCTTCAATATTTTTATTCTACGAACCTTAAAACCATGACTAATTACCATTTTACTTTATGAAAAAAAAGATTTAAATATTTTCTCTTTTTTTAATTTAATTTTTTTTCTTTTCAATATTACCATAGCCATTTTTTTTCTTTTTTTTCTTTCGTTCTATGAAACATGGAGCCATGATTAATTATCAATTCTTTGTATAAGAAAGAATGTTATTTTTTTTTTCTCCTCAATATGTTTTTTTTTTTCTTCAATATTCTTCTATTTATTTTTTTTCTTTCTTTTTTTTTATCGTTAATTATGTGATATTATATTTTTATTTAAAATTTTTAATTAAAAAAAAAAATCTATAAAAGTATGTGAAAGTAAGTTTTTCAAAATAAAAATCTATATAAGTCAATCACTTAAAAAATATCAATCTAAATCTTTAAAATTGTAAATTAAAAAAAACACTGGACAACTTTTTGCTAAACTTTAAAAATTACTTTGGCATAATTTTTAATTTTTTTAAGAGCCAGCAAAACATGCGAAT
Source organism: Forsythia suspensa (assembly GCA_023638005.1). Taxonomy (NCBI): domain Eukaryota; kingdom Viridiplantae; phylum Streptophyta; class Magnoliopsida; order Lamiales; family Oleaceae; genus Forsythia; species Forsythia suspensa. Next base: position 38,479,642 of record CM042666.1, read on the forward strand.
GGAGTCAATGGACCCTTGTCTCTTCCTTGATATGTAGAAGTTGGGACTAATTATACTTCATTTTTCGAATTTTGATTTCATGTTAATTTTAAAGCTAATTCAAGATTCTAGTTTCGTCGGGATGCTTATTCCATATTAGTTTTGTTTTTTATGTTGCATCAAATCATTGAAGTTTGTCAAAATTTTCATTTTAGTCACTAATATTTTTATTTTACCATTTTAATCACTCATTTTTCGTTACGAGCTCAATTTAATAACCGTTTTACCACGTTGTCTAAAATTCGATTACTTTGGTAACATTTTTCTCATGTGGATCTAACAAACCTTTTTGGACGAAAAAATAAACCAAATGGCAAAGTTTTCTCTCAAAAACAATTTATAGAACAAAATAGATTATAGGGACAAAATAAAATCGTGTATGAATGATGACTTTCTAGGAAAAAAAAAAACTATATCTAGACTTTTCTTTGTCAAAGTTGATAATTTTATTAGTTTAATATTGTTAAATTTGTATTACGACTTTCTAAGGAAGAAAAAATCCATTATATCTTTAATTACGGTTGCCATCTAGACTATTATTCAGTTAAACAATGTCAAAGTTGATAATTTTATTAGTTTAATATTGTTAAATTTGTATTACAGTTTTTGCAATTGAAGAAATGATCGATTTGCAATCAAACAAAACAAGGAAAATTTGGGATTACATTTAAAAAACAAACAAGTTGGAAAATATGTAGAAAAAAGAGCATTTTCTTCTCAATTCAACTTTGACATTTTTGTTTGTAATTTGTTTACCAGTATTTCTTGCTAGAGATGCGGCTTATTACTTAGCACATGTTTAAAGGTATTAGTTTGACCAACTTAAATTATAATTTAAGCTAAAGCAAACAAGTACTAAGATGCTCGAGGGTTCATGAAAATCCAACCATCATTCGATCTTATCAAGCATTTGGTAGATCACACAACAACTTGATATTATTATATACAAATCTAATCATTCGTTACTCGTAAAAATTGAAGGACAGAAACTAAAAAAGATTGAAGGGACATTTCATGTTTGAATATTTACCAAAGGGGATCAATTCGAATGTTGCTGCCAATTTTATTTGTGAAGTTGGGTGACAAGAAGGCAATGCTGATGATCACAAAGTCAGAAATCCTCAAGAAGCCGGTTTCAATATATACATCTTGCATGCATGAGAATCCACTGTTGCTGTCAAATTTCCTACAAATTTTGTCCTCAGAGTCTTGTGCTGCATCCAACCAAAACATTTGGGAAAAATCAGTAAATATATGTGTGTGTTGTGTGTGTGTGTGTGTGTGTGTGTGTGTGTGTGTGTCTCTGTGTGTGTTACCTTCCAAAGGTCTCTTGCAATAACTGCAGTGTTTGGAGGGATCCCAATATCATCCCACTGAGCAGTAATGGCAGTTCGCCCAGAAGCACGGTTTAGCAGAACTATGGCCACTCTGTTGTGTGAAAGCGGTCCAGCCCACACCTATAAATTAAAAGAAAAATTGCATATAATATTCTGAATTTCCAATGTGAAAAAGAAAAAACTACGATATCACGAGAAGAAAAATTGCAGGATTACCTCAGGATCACCTTCCATCCTAACCTTTTTAGCCTGAACACCTAGCTTGTCTGTTTTAAACCAATTGCCAGAATGTGAGTAATTAGGAAATACATTTACAATGGAAGAAAGATGTAGGTAGATACCTTGATTCACAGCAATCACCTCCTTATTGGCAATGATTTCCACAACATCTTTCGTCATATTTCTCACATCACAACCAATGAGAAGGGGGGCCTGCAATAATATAACAAGTTAAAAGAGTTTAAATATAAGATCAGGAAGCAAAATTAAGCCAAGTACAAGACAACCAACACCTTAGAAATTGCCCAAATGCTAAAGTGAACAATGTATTCATCTTTTGTCATTCCCCCATTTCCGACTTCAAGCATGTCAGGATCTGTTCAAAGCCATGCCATGAAAATATTGAGCTTCTCATAATAAGTTACACAAGTTGTGACTTGGGACTATCGACAAAACTAACCATTCCATCCACCGGGCCTTGCAAGATCTGCGTAAACTTCATTCTCGTCTGCTCTACTGACCATACTACAAGAGAACCAATGTTCGAAATGAAAATTAATTCAAGACTCATATGTATGACGAATTACGAAAAACAATAATCTGAAATGAGAGTACCTATTCCAATTATCTGAGATATCATTTGTAGTTCTCCAGCTGTTTCCTACTTTATGACCCCACAAAGCCGGGTGCATATCTCCCCTGTTACAAACACAGCAAATTGAGTCAAAATCCAGAAAGTTTAAAGTCAAGAACTCGACTCCATAACGAAGGGAAAAAAAAGAGAGAGAATCACCATTCGCAGAGGGAGAAGAAGATCGAACGGCCTGTTTTCATTAATGCTTTGGTCATCACAGGGTACCTATGCAATAGCAGAATGTTCTCGTAAGAATAACTTGAAGCGAACTAAAAAACGTGACATTTTTGTCTAAATATATTGTCGAAATCAGTGTTTTACCTTATAGTTGGCCTCGAGTCATCATTGTTACAATTGTCATACTTCAAGTAATCTATACCCTATAGCATAGAGAATCAAGTGATTTATACACCAATATTTTATATTACTGCCTAATTCAACATACCAAACATGTAGTAAGTATCGTACCCAAGACGCAAAGGTTTTGGCATCTTGTTCCTCGTGACCAAGTGAACCAGGCTGTTTCTTGCTACAAGTAAAATATCTGCATGTCAAAGTAAATGCAGTTATGAATGGAACTCTCTCACTTTTAGGCATACATGTATGACTTCAAATAATGTATCAAAAGACTCAAATTACCCTGCATCTGAGTAAATTCCTAGCTTAAGACCCTTGTTGTGGACATAGTCTGCTAGAGCTTTAATGCCAGATGGGAATGTGGATTTCCTTGCCACTAGATTACCCTGATATTCGATTTTACACAAGCTAAAATCACGTAATTCCAAAAAAATAATTGTTAGATGAAAGTTATAAATACTGAGAAAAACGAACCTTGAGGTCACGATAAGTTTCACCCCAGCAATCATCTAAAAGAATATTAAGATATTTAAATGAGCTACTAATTTTTCATGTCCATTGAACAAAATTTCATAAAGAAAAAATAAATATCAAAGAGTTAAAGTTGTACCAATGTTGACATATATGTATCCAAGCTTAGAAAGACCAGTTGAAACCAAAGCATCAGCTGTCAAGAATGATTCAAGTTAAAGCAGAGAATTGAAGACACAAGTGAATATGAAGGATATTATTTATTCAACATTTTATAAATTAAGAAAAAATTAGTTGAATTGAAATACGTAAATTTACTTAAAAGTAAATAAGAACTAAAAATTTCACTTATATGAAAAAGAATTCAACTATAAGTAAAAAGATTCATTTATTAGTAAAAAAATTGCATATAAGTATAAAAATCACTTATAAGTAAAAATTTTGAGTACAAGTAAAAAAGATTACATATGAGTAAAAATTCACTTGTAGTACAAAAATTACATATAAGTAAAATAATCACTTAAAAGTTAAAAAATAACCTTTTAAGTAAAAAACACTAATAGATAAAAAAAATTTACACGAGTTAAAAATAACTTATAACTAAAAAAATTCACAAAATACACTAATAAGTAAAAAAAAATTACTTATAACTAAAGAATTCATTTATAAGTAGTATAAGTAAGAAAAATTATTTTTCATACTTTTCTAATACGGTGTCGTATTAAAACAATCTCCCCAAATCTTATCCCTCCTAATTCTGCCCTTAACACAATCACATGTAAAAAGTTATTTAAATGATTAAGCAAAATTACAAGTTTTGGCACTATTAAGAAAAATCAAGGAAGAAAGTTAAAGAATAGTAATAAGAAGTTACCAGTTTCTTTGATGACTTTTTCATCAATCTGGCAGGCGAAATGATTCCAACTGTTCCACCTAAATAAAATACAAGAAATTAATTATCAATAATGCCATCGTCGTAGATTAGAAAGTATTCAAAAATTTATCGGCGAGTTATACATGTACATGTTGAAGATAATATTTAAATAATATACATATCACTCAATCTAATAACTCAATACATACATTTAGGCGTTTAGAAGGACTAATACACATCCATCATTAAATGCTTTAGAGGGCGGAGATAGAGAGTAGGATTAGACTGATTTTTGAGTGCAAATTTTTTTTGAAGTAGTAGCTAGTCACCCTCCAAAAATTTTGACTCCGCCCGGGTCACATATGTTTGTGAGTAAAGAATTCGATTATGACAATAACTATTAAAGTTTTTCTTAACAATATGTAAACTTTTACGTAAAACAGAGTTTGGTTTCTTTGTAAGCACGGAGATACGAGAATGGCAGAAAAAATTACCCCATGGGAGGAGTGGAGGCAAGGCCATTAGAAAGAAGATTGCGTCTGTCGAGTTGGTCCATAGAATGGGGCAATCTCATCATAGTTCTGGAGGCATGACAATAACTAGTAAAAGCACTTATTAGCAATATCCATGCAAACACTAACTCCATAATTGACACTCTTCTCTTCTTGTCTCACAACGTAATGAATTGTTGATTTGTTGTTGAATGCAAATATTGGGAGATGTTGTTTTATATATATCGGGGAGAAAAGGGGATAATCATTATCTAGAATCTAAGAAGGTGTATTCAAATTGGGATTTTAAGGATTTTAACTTAGACTTTTAAAGATATTCTACAAGTATTGATATATTTAATAAAGACTTTTAGAGACTTTAAAAAGTCTTTAAAAATCATTGGGTATTCAATTAAAACTTTTTAAGGGTTTTCTATAAGTCATGGGATATTTAAATTGAGAAGGATTTTAGGGATTTTATGTTTACTAAATTTCTAGAGATTTATGAAGACTTTTTAGTGGAAATTATAAATAGTAAATCTAAAAAAAATCTCTAGTCTATCACTTTTGGCGACTTTCTTGAAATTTGTAAAGATTTTGGTGGAATGTCTAAAATAAAGAAAAATATTTTCTTTTCCAATTTTCCATGGAAACCAATCAAACATCTCTCTCATCTATTGTGATATGTTGGAATATTTGATATTTTTGGTGGATTGAATATTATTAAATGTTATTATATTTGTTCTACCACAAATTTGTGAAGATTTTTCAAAAATAGGTTTTTTTGTCCATTTTTTCACTTTTTCAAACATTTTTATTGTGTCTCGTCTATTTGAAAAGTTAGAATAAAAATGAGTTTTTCTTATTGAATGCGAACCAAAATGTTATTAATTTTTTTTTTGGATTTATGTTATTTAATTTTTTTTATATTTTTAATAAATATTTTATTGACTTGAAAAAATGTGATTTATTATTTTGAATACTTAATTATATATGATGTAGATAATTTGGACATATGAGAAATTATTCAAAATAATATTATATTATATTATATGTGTTGTGGATGATTTATATGTGCTTAATATATATTTTTTGAATATAAAAACCTATAAAAATCTTGAATGAAAATCCTTAGAAGTCTACATAAATCTTCAATCAAAATCTACATAAGTTTAAATAAGACTTTTATTAATTCTCAACAAATCTATAAAAAAGTCACTTAATTTTTTTTTAAAAAAAATTCCAAAGTTCACTGAATTCTACACGAAAATTATCCACTTATAAAGTCTTTAAAATCTCAATTAAATACACACTACTTACTTTTTACTTAATCAAAAAAAACTGTGTTCTCAACCTTTTCAAAATGGACTACATTCATCCATTTTATTATTCTTAATTAAAATATTTAAAAATATAAAATACAGAAAAAAAAAAAATTTTACAAAAGATAAAGAAATATGTAGTCATCTTCCTCCCACTCGACCAACCCCCGTCTCCGGCACCGCCACACCACCTGAATTTCAACTAGTTTATACTCTACATTTTTCTGAAGTGGGTAGCAGGAAAAAAAACATTTTTCTTTAGTTTTTGGTTTTTAAAATTATTTTCTTTTGTTTTTCCTGAATTTAATTTAATTTTTTAATTTTTTTAATTCAGAACAATGAAATGACAATTTTGTTTTTATTTTATACTTGCTGGTTAAATGGGTGGATTAACGGAGAAATTGATGAATTCCATCCATTTTTGGAAGTTTGAGGACCCGTTTGATCATTAAAAGAAGGTTGATGATGAAAGTACAAATAACTTCAAAAATTGGAGTTGTATGTTGTAATTTACCTTTTTAAAAACATGTAAATTTTGAATTATAGGTTAACTCTCTCAGAACTTGTTTTAACTTTTACAAACGTGTATTTAATTTAGACTTCTAATTTTTTATAGAGTTAAAAAGTTTTAATATATTTAATTTAAATTTTATAAAAGTCATGGAGTATTCATTATAGACTTTTAAAAAATAATATGATATTCAATCCAAAACTTTTAAAAATATTATTAAAATCAGAATTATTCAAAATATTAATAACTTTTCACTCTCTCTCTTTAATATTCTCATAATATTTTCTTTTTCTTTTTCATTTTCATCATTAACTATAGGATATTATATTTTTATATTGAAGAATTTTAATTAGAAAAAATAAAAATTTATAAAAGTCCATAAAATTTTGTGAAAGTCTTCCAAAATAAATATCTATTAAAATCTATTATAGTCTATTAAAATCTATAAAATTCAATAAAAACTAATAAAAAAATATAAAAATAATAAAAATTCATAAAATATGAAAGTCTTCAAAATCTTTAAAAATTATTAGATTAAAATATAAAAGTCAATTAAAATTAAAAGATTTAAAATTAATTAATCTTTTTAAAATTTTATTTTAAATAAAATTTTTACCTTTATCTTTAGAGTTATTTGGCAAAAAACATGCGAGTGTAGTGGTCGGCTCTTGAAACATCTTCAATATCTTCGCCTCATCAGTTTATGTGGTAGGTAAAATAGATTTTAACTTCAGTCCCACGTGGACACGTCTATTGAATAAACAATTCAAATTATAAATTTGTCTCCAATGGATTCCTTCTAAAATTAATATTATCGCTTATGTGGCATTATTTTTTAAAAAAAAAAAATTGGCATGCCTTCAATTTATAGTTTCCTTATGCGTCTTTTTTTTTTAACAAAATGCTGAGATTGATTTAAATTTGATGTGTCACTCCGCTCTGAAGTCAGTCTAAATTTAGACGAACTTCTGCAGAATCGAATCTATTTTTGGTGTCAAAATCGCCAGACAGAATCCTCCTCACGCACATGTATTGGACATGATTTTTATAATTCCGCCTATATATATCTTATGTAGCATGCCTAAAAAATAATAGACGGAATACATTGGAAATGTTCTTATGACTTATCTCTTTCTTGATATATGGGAGTTGGGATTAATTCAAGATTCTAGTTACTTAAAATTCATTTTTTGAATTTGGATTTCATGTTAATTTTAAAGCTAATTCAATATTCTAGTTTCATCGGGATGCTTATTCCATATTTGTTTTCTTTTTATGTTTGGGTAAAATCACTAAAGTTTGTCAAAATTTTCATTTTAGTCACTAAAGTTTTTTTTTTGGATACCATTTTAATCACTCATTTTTTGTTACGAGCTCAATTTAGTAACCGTATTACCATTTTGTCTAAAATTTTATTTCATTGGTAACATTTTTCATTGCGTAGATGTAACAAACTTGATCGGACTAAAAAGTAAACCAAATGGCAAAGTTGCTATCTAAACTATTATTCAGATAAACAATGTCAAAGTTGGTAATTTTGTTCTTGTTCTTGTTTAAAAACTAATTTTTTAATCCAAAATAATTTATTTGACCAAAATTTTACCTTCATAGCATGACATAATTGATCATTTTGTGTTGAACAACTATTTTTAAACTGGACCACTTTATTAGTTTAGTATAGTTAAACGCATATTGCAATTTTTGCAAATGTCATATGAAAGGCGTGTAAATAATAAGTGAGTCGTAAGCTATAAATTCTACAAAATGTATAATTAAAATTATGTTTAATCAATTTGATCAACTTAAATTATAATTTAAACTTAACTAAACAAACTATTACGCCTTTATGCAATTTTGACATTTTTTTTTATAATTTATTTACTAGTATTTCTTGCCAGAGAAGCGGCTTACTACTTAAGCTGCTCAGAGGCTTAATGAAAATCCAACCATTCGATCTTATCAAGTATTTGGTCGATCACACAACAACTTGATATACAGATCTAATAATTCGTTACAGGTAAAAATTGAAGAACTGAACTAAAAGGATTAAAGGGATATTTCGTGTTTGAATATTTATTAAAGGGGGTCGATTCGAATGTTGCTGCCAATTTTATTTGAAAAATAGAACTTAGTTGTAAAGTTGAGTGACAAGAAGGCAATGCTGATGATCAGAGTCAGAAATCCTCAAGAAACCGGTTTCAATATATACATCTTGCATGCATGAGAATCCACAGTTGCTGTCAAATTTCCTACAAATTTTGTCCCCAGAGTCTTGTGCTGCATCCAACCAAAACATATGGGAAAATCAGTAAATATAAGTGTGTGTTTGTGTGTGTATGTGTGTGTGTGTGTGTGTTACCTTCCAAAGGTCTCTTGCAATAACTGCAGTGTTTGGAGGGATCCCAATATCATCCCACTGAGCAATAATGGAAGTTCGCCAAGGACCACGGTTCAGCAGAACTATGGCCACTCTGTAGTGTGAAAGCGGTCCAGCCCACACCTATTTATTAAAAGAAAAATTCACATAATATTCGGAATTTCCAATGTGAAAAAGAAAAAACAACGATATTACGAGACGAAAAATTGCAGGATTACCTCAAGATCACCTTCCATCCTAACCTTTTTAGCCTGAACACCTAGCTCGTCTGTTTTAAACCAATTGCAGAATGTGAGTCATTAGGAAATCGGCAAGGGAAACACATGTACAATGGCAGATATATGTAGTTACCTTGATTCACAGCAATCACCTCCTTATTGGCAATGATTTCCATAACATCTTTCGATGTATTTCTCACGTCACAACCAATGAGAAGGGGGGCCTGTAGTTATGTTACAAGTCCAAATATAAATATAAGATCGGGAAGCAAAATTAAGCCAACTACAAGAGTCAAGAGGTAAACTTTAAGGGTATGTTTGGCATGAAGGACTGCATAGTACAATGACAGGATTTTAACTTCTTCTTTTTTCTACTTTTATATTGTCTAGTACTATCCAATCCACCTTACCAAACACACCATATGTGTGATATAGGGACAACCTTAGAAATTGCCCATATGCTAAAGTGAACAATGTATTCATCTTTAGTCATCCCCCCATTTCCCACTTCAAGCATGTCAGGATCTGTTCAAAGCCATGCCATGAGAATATTGAGCTTCTGATAATAAGCCATAAGGTTTTAAGTTTTGACTACAGGCAACACTAACCATTCCAGCCACCAGGCCTTGCAAGATCCGCGTAAACTTCATTCTGATCTGCTCGTGAGACCATACTGCAGCAGAAAGAATGTTCGAATGGAAAATGAGTTCAAGGCCTCAGGAATACGACGAATTATGAAAAACAAATAATCCTAAGAGAGAGCACCTATCCCAATTATCTGAGATATCATTAGTAGTTCTCCAGCTGTTTCCTACATTATAACCCCACAAAGCAGGATGCAGATCTCCCCTGTTACAAGCACATGAAACCGTGTCAAAATCTAGAGTGTGTGTGTAAAGCCAAGTACATGAAACCATAACAACGTAAAACCAAAGTCACCATTCGCAGAGAGAGAAGAAGATCGGACGGCCTGCATTCATTAATGCTCGGGTCATCACGGGGTACCTATGCAAGCAAGGAATAATAATCGCGAAACCTTTGTTTCAGAACAACTGAACCTAACCATAAAACAAGACATTATTGTCTGAATGGATTGTACAAACCAGTTTGTTACCGTAGAGTTGGCCTTGAGGCACCATTGTTACAATTGTCATACTTCAAGTAATCTATGCCCTGTAGTGTAGAGAAAGTAAGTGATTAATTCAGTTTTGTTTGTATAGAGAAAGGAAAGCCACTGGTGGATGCTTCTATTGGAGCAGAGAATTTATACTCTCCAACACTTTATGAACTCTAATGTAAGGACTAAGGAATGTCTCCATCAAAACAGACAATTAAGAACATTTTGGTTTGCAGTATTGGACAGTATTGCATAAGACAATAAACAAAATTTAAAATTCTTTCTCATTCTCTCTTTTTTTATCCCCAGCACACCAAACATGTAGCAAGTACTGTACCCATGAAGCGAAGGTTTTGGCATCTTGCTCCTCATAACCAAGTGAACCAGGCTGTTTTTTGCTACAAGTGTAATAGCTGCAAGTCAAAGTAAATGCATTTATAAATGGAACTCTCACTTATACACATACTTCAAATAATATACCAGCAGACCCAAATTACCCTGCATCTGAGTAAATTCCTAGCTTAAGACCCTTGCTGTGTACATAGTCCGCGAGAGCTTTAATGCCAGACGGGAATGTGGATTTCTTAGGCACTAGATTACCCTGATATTAGATTTTACAGAAAAGATATAATAAAACAAATAAAATAATTCCCAAAAAGTTATTAAACGAACATTACATCACTCTGAAAAAGCCAACCTTATCGTCACGAGAAATTTCAGCCCAGCAATCATCTAAGAGAAAAGGATTAAGATCTTTCAATGAGCTACTAATTCTTCATGTCTATTCAAAAAGAGTGCAGCATGAAAAATAAATATGAAAAGCTAGAGCTGAAGATGTACCAATGTTTACATATATGTATCCAAGCTTAGAAAGACCAGTTGAAACCAGAGAATCAGCTGTCAAGAAAGATTCAAATTAAAGCAGACACACACACACACACACACACACACACACACACACACACATACGTCTAGATGAAAAACATTCTTAACTGATTTATAACATCTAAATGGTATGCACTATTATATGAAATAAAAAATAAAATTAAATGATAGTAATAAGGAGTTACCAGTTCGTTTGATGGTTTTTTCATCAATATTGCAGGCGAAATGATTCCAACTATTCCACCTAAATCAAGTAGAAGAAATCAATTATCAATAATGCTGTGTTTGTTAATGGACAAGTATCCAAAAAGTCTTCTCTACAAGCTACACGGGTTTAGAAAAAACAATACACATCCATCTAGAAAAAATCCCTAAAGTCTTCAGATGAGCTTGAAAAAGAGTAAAATATAAAAAGATAGGATTGAACTAATAACAGCCTTGTCTGTAAGAAAAAACAAAAAAAATTCATTCTTTCATTCCTTAGAATACTAAAATTCACATATTTTGGGTTTATTTTTGGTGATTCAATTCCTCAATGCAGATCTTTCTGACGTCACTTACCAATTCTAAAAACAAAACAAAAGACAGTGATGATGATAATAGCCATTAAAATTGCTCAACTTGGCTGGAGGGTTTACACAAATATGAAGTAGAAAAAATTTACCCCATGGGAGGAGTTGAGCCAAGTCCATTGGAAAGAAGATTGCGTCTGGTGAGCAAATCCTCCATTTTTTGCTCAGTAGACAGCGGCATTCTCATGCTCTTGGTCGCATAACAATAACTGCTAAAACCACTGATTAGCAATAAACATATTAACCAACTCAATCTACTCTCCATAATTGACCCTCTTCTTTCTCACACGCAATGAATAGCAGAAGAAGTGATTTTATATATATGGCATGGAGTGTGGAGATGAAGTTCACGTGTAAGGTATGTTTGGCTAAGCTTCAAACAAAGTAAAAAGTTTATTTACAAAGTTAATTTTTTAATTAAAAGTTATTATTCTCTGGCAAATATGTAAATATGTTAAGAAGTTTATTTTTTTTTTTTTATATTTAAAAATATTTTTATTAGCTTAAAAGTTATTTTAGGTACTTTAACTTTTTTCTTTAATTGATCCAAACTTGCTATCTTTTGTCAATGGAGATCCCATGCTTTATTGCTAAAAAGAATTTGTTATGGAGGTTGTTGGCACCCGACCTGATTTGGCTGCTCCAGGTGCTAAATTACTCAACACGAAACCAAGAGAAGTCAGACTTGAAAGTATAACTTTGAGATCGGACATCATCCATAATTTAGGATATGGTCCATCGTGTCAACTTTCAGTTCGGACCTCTCCAGAAAAGTGAACTTTCAGTTCGGACCTCTTCCGATCAATCCAGGTCGGACCTAGTCCTCTGACGTCATATTCACGTCATTATCATAGCTTGTCCTTTCGACTGTCAACCGTCACTTCACATTAAATACCCTAAAAATAGAATGTCTTGTGAATATTAAATGCCTAGCTTGACCATTTAATGCCTAGCTTAACATTAAATGGAGGAAATCATTGCATATTTTCCTATAAATAGGAAACATAAATGTCATTCAGGTCGGATATTCAACTGCTTAATAAAAACAGTGTTATAAAGATCATACAATCAGGTCTTCCTGTATATACTTACTTATCTGTCACTTACTACGGTCATAACCGACCTCAATACTTATCTTTAAGTTGGCTTGGAGTTAATACAAATCATTTTCCAACGTCAACAGAGGTAAAATAGACATTGTTTTTTTCAGTTCAATTTGACATAACTTTATCAAACTGATATAATAAGAAAAAAAAAATTAGATATTATCTAAAGCTCAATTTAGATTTAAAAACTCTGTTAGGCATGTTGAGTCAAGAAAGTTTATATTTTCGATGCATATTTAAATGTAGTTTTTTATTTTTACTTAAAAAAACACATAAATAACATTATTGAGTTCTAGAAAGAACTCAATAGAAATTATTTTGGATTTGATTGTGTATTTACTGACATTAATACAAAATTGAATAATATTATTTATCATAAATGGTAATAATTATTTACCACATAAATAATTAACATTATTGATAATCATCAGTCTATGTGACAATTGTATTGACATTAAATAATAGATCTAATGAAATGTATGAATATGAAACTCATTTTATTAAACGTGTCATTTAATGTCTTGCGACATAAACGGGTAATTATCATTAGTTGTGATAAATAGTATTATTCATCAAAATTTGCATATTACATATATACCAGTTAGTGCATGTTTTGTGGAGTTTAAAAGTAGTTTTTTAATAGATTTTGAAAAATGTTGGTAAAATATATGATTTAAAATTTGATAAAAATTGTAAATTTTACAACATATGTGGTCGAAAATAAATTTCAGATTTTGAACTAATGCACAGACAACTTGTGAACCTTGTCAGTTCAATGGGACCTCTCTTATCTTTTGGGTCCTCTTTTAATAATAATAAGTCTTTTTTTTTTTTTTGGGTCTTATTATACTTGATTTTTGTGACGTATGCCAAAAACGTATAGGAAAAAAAGGTTAAAATGAGAGTTCTTAACTATGCTAGAGTGATGATTTCGCCATGCATACGCCTCTCTCGTTTGGTTAGGTAAAGATATTTTTAAGATAATAAATAATAATTCATACAAAATATATGAATAAAAAAAAAAAAAACATATATGAATCTTAAAAAATATATAAATAAAAATAATATTTAATTAATTTATAAGTTTTTTAAAAAAAAAAATCCAACACGCTCTATTTTATTTTAGAGTTGTTATTTCTTTAAATTCCTCGAGTAAAATAGACATTTGATGAAAATCACGTTAAATGTTATAGGTATCATTGAATATTTATGAACGTTTTTAGTGGCCAATGAATTTTAAAAAGTTTTGAGTTGTCACTCAACTTACAAAAATATTATTTCATTCATTATTCGCCGTTTTTTAAATTAATGGACTTGATGAACTTACCAAAATATTATTCCATCAGTTGTTCCGTCTTCATGTCACAAAATCCATTAATTTTTAAAACAACAAATGATAGATAAGATATAATTATATTTTAGTAAGTTCAATGACAACTTAAAAAACTTTTAAAGTTGAATAAAAATTATAAAACGTTTGAGAAAGTTCAATCGCAATTCTTTTTTTAAAAAAAAAAAAATTCAAGAGCAATTGAGAAACAATTGAATATTTCAGTAACAACTAGAATATTCAACTCGATAAAACTCTAATTAAAATTTTCTTAGCTTCCATTTGATTTAGCTTAGAAAGTTGTTATCAAAGTCAACAATTAATTTTAATGACATAAAACAAAAGTCCCACAATTTTTATCGATTTTGCAACTACAAATTTTATCAAATTTTATCAAAATCTATTAAAACTTTTATCAAAATATTTGTCAAATCTTTCCTTAATTTCAAATTATTATTTTTTTGAAAAAGTAGTTTAATAAATAAAAAAAAAAAACTTTATTACGTGGCATTTTAAATAACGGGTAGTCTGAAAAAGACTCACGTGATACAATTTTGACCCTCTAGCCCTAGTCAAAGATAGTGTTCCATTGATGACAAGGCGTGGTAGGAGAAAAATATTCCTGCGTCACCAACTTTTTTTTTTTCTCAATTAACTATTACGAGTGTAACCATTATCAAAATTGACAACGTTTGTGACTTAACCATTATTAAAATTGACGAAATTCGTGACTTGGCTAACATAATTTCTGTATGGGCTAACAAATGGGTACGTATATATGTTATTTGCCTTTATGAAAGATTTATCATTTTCAAACAACACACGTGAAATTGACAATACGATTTTTAAGAACCCAAAAAAGTTAAGTTGCCAAAAATATAAATTGCATCATGAATCTGTCGGCAGGTCATGAATTCCATGATTTGGTAGCAGTCATGGACATAATGGTCAAATGAAATTAACATATAAGTTGGTAATCAAATTGAAATTAAATGACCAAGATGAAACAGAGTTGTAAGTTGGGTGGCCTCCATTGAAAATTTTCCAATAGTGCCATAGCCGCATGCTTTCAAAACCACCACTTTTTAAGAGAGTGGAATAAATGCCATTTTTTACAATATTGACAAAATAGTCATTTTTTTTGTGTTTAATGTCAATTTATATATATATATAAATGTTATATAGGTTATGGTTAGTACGGGCAAAATTTTTAGGAAAAATAAATTAAACTTCGAAGACAATATATTAAGTAATATTCTATTACTCACAAACGCAATAAATCCCGACTATAGTTATCTTCCTCAAAGACAATTTAAATTCTCTAACACATAGTTATCCAACAATTAATCTTCGGAATAATTCTCTATCTTCGCTACAATATATATGAAACACGTTAACAATATAAAGTATCCCGCGCAAACTAATATTAAAACTATTTTTAATACTTTTTATTCAAATTCATAATATTTGTTAAAAATGACCATCTCTTACAATTTTCCTTTATTTCTTTATCTTATTAATGTACTAAAAGTCTAAAGACAATAATTGTATGAAAAATTGAGTTGAGTTGGCCAAAAGTAATCCTACTATCGTGTCCCATCTGGGACTACAACAACTAAAGAAAGGATGTTCTGGATTGTTCAAAAGGGACTTAAAACATATATATAAAAGAAAATGACCCTCATTTTGGTTCTTTTAGCCTGTACCTCTCGGTCCTCTTCCACTTATTTTGGTCCAACCACGTTGCCGACCATATGAATAAGGAAAATATATTTGCTTTATGTTCGAGTTTGATAGATACATTCGATAACGATTTTATAATATTGCAATCACAATTTTTACTTTTAATTCTATTTTATCAGTTTGACTTAAAATGAAACGGGAAATTTTTGAATACATAAACACAACTTTACAACACCTCAATAAACGTCAATAGGTATGATACGACTAAATTTTAGTATAAAATTACCCCCCCCAAAAAAAATGTTGCAAATCGTTTGACTGTTACAAATTTCCTACTATTTTCCCTATTTTCCCCCAATGTGACTGAATTCATTGAATGGTAAAAGGAAAAATGGCATATGCGGCATCTTACGTTTAGTGGAACTCTGGGCCTCGACTCAGCATCAAAATCGTGTTGACTCTTCCTTAACATTGCTATCACCGTACAGCACGCTTTCAGAAGCTGTGACCACACACACACATTGTGGGCACCTCGCTCTAACGACAAAGAAAAATATGGGCCCCCATCTAAAGTGTACCAGTTCAAATTTGATGTCTCAATCTCACTGTCACCTTGACTCTCCTCCAATCAAATTTTGATGATTCTATATCTCTCGTCTTTTTAGCTGTCTTCCAATTATATTTTAACACATGACTATATTTTGATATGTCAAATTTTAGTAAGACGTGGCTCAGTCCACAAGAAAAACGAATAATTTTTTTTTTTTTATCCATTACATTTTTTGCACCTCAAAACTATAGTAATGCGTCAAAGTTGAGTCGACGTCTATTGTCTTCATCTCGCCGTGACCCAATTAAAATTTGACACGAAGTTATGAATAACCGATTAACTTTCATATATATTTTTTTATGTATGATATGATTAAACCGTAATTGGTGATTAAATTGAAATGATATTTAAACTTCGAGTTTAGAAAATAAAAAATGAAAAAATTGAATCCATTTGTTTAAGTTAGGAGATATTTTGAACTCATTTGTTGTTCTGAAGCATATGCTACCACCTGGAATTCAACCATCGAAAATAGAAATTTCAAATCAAGCATCATATAGGTCCGTTTTCGGATGGAATGTTTTGAGTGTTCCACAAAAACCCAACATATAACAAATGAGTGTCACCACAAGGATATTAAGGTCCCAATTAAGTTGTTTGAAATGATAACTTGTTTGACTTAGTACATGAATTCTGAGACTCATCAAGATTTGAATATACAATACCATTATCTCAAGTAATATTTATGACAAATCAATTTTGTGCAAAGCAAGCAGATAAACTTCTCATAATCAGTTCACAAGTGTCCTTTTATTTTTATTTTCCTCTACAATATCAAGTTGGACACTAACATGTAACTTGAAAATTAAGCTGCACTCGAAAGGAAGCTTGTTATTCCAGTAGCATACCAGAAAATATGCTTAAAAGCGTCAACTGAAGGTCGGAAAGGAAATAAATGCCCATCCCGAGGCGCTAAAATCTGGGCTCATCAAGTATTACGTAACACATGTTACCAAATTTATGCAAAATAAAGACACAAGGCAAAATAGAAGTGTAAGTGTGTCACACACCATTCACTTAACTAAGCATATCTTGATAACAGAAGCAGCTCCAATTCGATGAAGCGCCACAACAGCATCACCAGTCTGGCACAACCCTTTCTGAGTGGCAGATTTCAAGGCAGCTTCCAAGATAACTTCAGTTGATTCTGCATCAGTTGCTTTTGCAGATCCTTCAGCAAGAATGGGAATCAATCCCCTGTATATCAGGCTATGCCTCGCCGGTGCTTCATCACTGACAGCCCAATCAAATGAATCTGTTGTAAGAACAGGAACAACCACTGATAAAATTGGGACTGCTGGCCTATATTTTGCAACTAACTTAGCTGTAGTCCCACCACGGGTCATCACTACAATGAGTTTTGCTCTAGCCTTGTTTGCTGTGCGCACAGCTGATGAGGCCAGAGACTCCAATGGGCTCATTGGGAGTGGGGTTGACCTAATCATCTCCTTGAAGATCGCCCCATAGTCGAGTGAAGACTCTGCTTCAATACAGATTTTGGCCATAACTTTTACAGCAACCTCGGGATAAGCCCCAGCAGCACTCTCCCCACTTAGCATAACACAATCAGTACCATCCAGGACGGCATTAGCTACATCAGTTGCCTCAGCACGAGTTGGTCTTGGAGACTTAATCATGGATTCAAGCATCTGTGTGGCAGTTACAACAGGTTTGCCAACAAGATTACACTTGTATATCATCATTTTCTGTGCCAGAAAAATCTTTTCAACCGGGATTTCCATTCCAAGATCACCACGCGCAACCATGAACGAGTCCGTCTCACGAAGGATTTCATCAAAGTTAACCACTCCCTCTTGATTTTCAACCTGTAAATAGAATCCAACAACCAGATAAATCAATAAGAAACTTATGAGGAGGAACATTCATTTTTATCTCTTGCCAAAACCGGACTATCCCCTTTGAAAAACAATTAGGAGGAACGAGGAGATATCAAATATTACTAGAAGGATGCAAAGTAACCAATTGGCATCGTATATTATTTCTTCCCTTTGTTATCCTCCAAAAAAAAAAAAAATATCATCATCAAATGAAAACTGAAAAATATTTCACATACCTTTGACATTAACTGTATACGCTTGGCATGAGGACCAAGAACCTTACGTACGTTAACCAGGTCAGAGCCCTTGCGCACAAATGAGAGAGCAATCATATCAATGTTATTAGGAACACCCCATTCCAGGATATCTTCCTTGTCCTTCTCTGTGAGTGTGGGAAGATCCACAACCACACCAGGTAAATTCACATTTTTCCTCTCCCCTAGCATAGAAGTATTTTCACAACGGCATCTCACAGTTCCAGCAGCTGGATCACATGACAAAACAGAAAGGGTGATGGTACCATCTGCACAGAGAATAGTATTTCCAGGCTTCAAGTCGACAGCCAACTTCTGGTAGCTCATTGAGATCATCTCTTCATCTCCTTTTATGCTGTAATCAGTAGTTACAGTGATTTCCTGGCCTTCTTTGAGTTGAATAGGCTTTCCATCCTTCAAGAAACCAGTTCGAATCTCAGGCCCCTGCATAAGAAATGACACAACATCACAGTTCAGCTTCAAGCAGTAACAAGACGTTGAAAATGACAGTTCACAGTTACCCTGGAAAAGGTTATTTAGGGATAAAAGCAATTAAATCAATGAGATTAAGATCAAATCCAAAAAACTAGATATCTATCATTCATAAAAATGGCATGAAAGGGACATAACTGACCAAACTACGAAAACATGGAAGTAGAAATTGGTTTCAGGCAGTTGGTTAATTCTCAGAAAATCCAAAGGAGAGACAAAATTCAAAATAATTCTTTTAAAACAGTTGTCTTTTGAGACAAAAAGTACCAAGTTATATAATGCTAAACCATGCTTAAAATTTGTACAAAACAGGATCATATTAAAGTTGGTTCACGTAGAACTAGATAACAGAACAAGACTAGATCTATCATAAAAAAAATATTGAGAAATGCAAGGAAAGATAGAATTTTGTGCCTCAGCCAAAATAAAAACAACAGAATTTTTTTTACATCCAAGCATTTTGTCCCAGCCCCAGCGGACCAGCTGGTTCAGCAGATATTTTGTGGGTAAGGATTTTTTATTTAAGATGGTGATCTGATTCTCTCATTACATGATTGATGATAGGTTTTATTGTTTTGATTTCTAAGAATAGGTGCTAATAGCTTCTAACTTAGAAAATCAAAATCCTAAATATAGAAACTTTCATCACAAAATTTTCCATATTGTTATGATTGAAGTGTAGATATGCCTATAGGCATTGTGGTCATGTCCATCCAATACTTCGTGGTGCAATAGTATAGCACTTCAATTTTATTAATCCAATTTAGTTTCAGCTCCATAAAGTGGCCCAGCTTCTTGACTTAGGTGGGTTGTAAGAGTCTAGCACTAGAAGGTAAAAGGCTTCAATCTGCATGACCTAAGCAGAAATGGAAATTAATAATGAATGAGAATAGGTCAAGGTCAAACCTACATGGAATGTTCTTTTGACTTTATATCTGAGGTTTTGTTTCATATCTTACCCTCTCTATCTATATTTCCCTTTGGTTTGCTGGATTTTTATTTCTCAGGAATTCTCTTGCCACTTCAACCCACAAAATCTACAGCCAATGAAGAAAATTAAACCAAATGGAAAGAAAACGATGGTTTTGGCTATGAATTCATCAAAACAATGGGAGAAAGGTGACCAAAAAAATTATCAGATGAATAAAAGTGGAGCTTCCAATCAGGACTAGGAAAAGAAGCAATAGAGCCTAATGAATAACCAGGTGGACAAGGAGAGTTACATAAAGTGGAATGAAGTAGCTCCTTATATATAAAGTCCAATTTAGTTTTTGGTCCGAGTGGACAGAATCATGGTGATTGATTCACATAAACATTTCTGTAATTTCGCTGTATCAATTTTGGTGTTATCTTCGATAATCCTTACCTAGACAAAACAAAAAAAAATACAAAAAATTAAAATAAAAAAAAATAAAAAAGAAGGGAGTGATTCAAAATCTACAAGGTTTTGTTTTCCCTCACAGCTTTTTTCATAGTCCAAGAACTAAGCAGCAAATCACCTAATATCATTTCTACAACTTTTATGGAAATAGCTAGCAAGTGTCCATCATATATTGTGGCTGGCAGTGGCATCATCGCCAACAAAATGGAAACAGAAATGCCAGATTATTTGTGGATGTCAAAATCATCTTGCTCTTTTAATATAACCAAAGTTGAAACCCTTTAATGTAGCTCAAAAATCAAGCCAACCTCTTTGCTCAATTACTAAACATGATGATGTGTTCCCATACACTTCTACTAACCTCTCACTTTCCACCCTGACAAAACACAGGCTAGATTATTTACATCTTTGATTTTCTTTTCCTTTAGACATCCTGACTTGTATAAGAAACAGAAAAATGACTAAATAAATATTTCATCTTGTATTCTTGTCTAATATAAAACACTCACGGCATCTCTAGCAATAAAAATAATTGATTTCATAATAGAAAATTCAAATCATCAAAAAGTTCTTTTGTAATTGGGGCCTAGTAAAATAAAAATCAAAACAAATATTCGTATGAAACTAACATAAGAACTTAGAAATACGCTATGCAGAAAAATCAAGTTCATCAGCTCGAAGCATAAAATTTCACAGTGGACAGCAAATGTAGGTAAATGGAGCTTAATACACAAATGTGCATGCAACGCAGACCTTGGTATCAAGCATGACAGCACAAAGGATCTGAGTGTTCTGCATAGCAATCCTGAGAGTGTTCAGAGTCTCCTGATGGTACTCATGGGTACCGTGCGAAAAGTTGAACCTGGCAACGTTCATTCCGGCTCTAAGGAGCTTCTCCAGCATTGGCACTGACCGAGAAGCTGGCCCCAAAGTGCACACAATCTTTGTCTTGGGGACTCGGCCATCGTTTGGAATCCCCTTCAAAATTCCCTCAATGTCTATGTTTGCCATTTTCACTTCCCAGTCTTTCTAAAGGCACACAGAATTTAGTCCAGTACACTACCTATCAGTGAAAGAGCAACCCCATATAAGCAATATAAAAATTAAAACAACTAAATACACGACCAACATAACAAAATGCAAACTGGAAAAGGAAATACAGATTCAAACAAGAGATAACGAAATCATACATGAATCCTACTGAATTCTATATATTATTTTGGGGCCGTTTTGTCAAGCATATGAGTTAAATAAAAACTAAAATAGTATTTTACATAATCAATTATCATGCCCAAATTGCCTTGGCAACAAATTCCAACCCCAAACCCAAAAAGAAAAGAAGAAGAGCTGTACAAAAATAAAACTTGAAGAAAGATCTGAGATTTTCACAGGTAACGATTTTATACATTCACTTCATATTATGAGTATAAAAAGAAAATTACCACATGGAAGGTTCATAAGAAGTCAGTTTCCTTACACATATATGAAATAGGCAAAAATTTGACAGAAAATACAAGGATTTCAACGAAACGAAAGCATAGTAAAATAAAGCAACAGAACATTCAGATCTACAACGCCCAAAAATCATTTCAAACAGAAACAAATAGAGAAATCACCAGCCGGAAAATGGTTGATATCAGAGTGAATATAGCAATTAGCGTTTGTATTCAGAAAGAACTAAGACAGATTTAACAAATTATTGCACTCACCCCAGAAGAGTTTGAAGTTAAAGTGAAGGAGCAGCCCACAGAATTTTTTTTTTCTGTTTTAGCGTAGGATTCAAGTTTGCACGCTATTAATATTAAATTACAGTGTGCGGTTAGTGGGCTTTCTTGGATTTGGGGGATTACTACGGAGGTTGATTGTTCTGGGGATCTTTGAACAAATTAAAGATGTTAATTGCATCATATACTACTCAATTTTATACTATATTTTATTTATAATATCGATCTTCAAGTTGTTTCATTTGTACTATCAGGCTTTAAAATTATTTTTAGTTAAACTACTTCTTCAACAAACCGTTTATTATTTGATGAAAATTCTGACGTGACATTATGAACCGTTAATTGGCTTATATCTCACTACGTGTGAAATTGTTGTCTACGTGTATGAAATTTAAAATGATAATATATTTTTGATGTCAAAGTCGTGTTTGAAAATACGTTTTTGTATCAGCCATTTTGACAACCCTTAGACCTAAAATTGTAGGGTGTGTTTGATTGTAAGCATTCAATTTGGGTGGAAAGAAAATAAATTCTATGTAATTGAATTGTCAAGAAATTATTAATTGAAAAATATCAATTTAGAAGACAAATTTTTCATGGAAAATAAACATCCCCCCTAAGAAAATATTTTTCTTATTTTCAAAGAAAATGTAGCCATTTATGTAGAAATGAGAAAACGTTTTATCGGAAAAAAAATGAATATCAATCAAACGTGTAATTAGAAAATAGGTGGAAAAATCTTTTTCCATGGAAAAATGTGGTTACTAAACGTATCAGTTGGAAAATAGGTGGAAAAAAAATTTTTTCTATGGAAAATAGGTTGCAATCAAACTCAACATTAATAGATTTCAAAAACGTATTTTCATTTTAAACTTCTTACACGTGGATAACACTTTCACACGTGGCGAGATACACAAGCAAATTAACGACCCGTTAGGGTCATATTAGAAAAAAATAAACGACTGGCTATTGAAGTGATTTAATTGAAACTAATTTTAAAATTTGGTGTTAAAGTTCGATAATTAAATAAAACAAAGTATAAGTTCAATGGTTAAATAAAACATAGTATAAAGAATATACTTACAGCGTTCGATCAAAAAAAAAAAAAAGAATATACTTACAGCGTGTCTGACGAAGAATTAGTTTAATTCGAGGTCATTGTACTTTGACTTAATTTTTAATTGGGTTACTAAACTACAATTAATGTCAATTAAATCATTGTCCTTTAATTTAGTATCAATTGGGTTACTACACAAAATTTTGTCTCAGTCTAGGCCTCTTTGTTCAATTGCATCACATTTGTTCATTGGCTGTTACCCACAAATTATGATCCCACGTGGCCATAAGAAAATGAACTCGAAGAATTGATTATAGTTTGAGTTATTTTCAGAGTACATGTAAGCATAGGCGGATTTGGGAGGCGGGCCCTGACTACAGCTCAGGCCCGCTATAGAAAAAGTTTTTTTTACAGTGTAAAAAAATTAAATTTTTTTTTTTTTTAGTAACAATTCATGCGAAATTTTTTTTTTTTTCAGAAATAGTTCGGGCTCAAAAAATTCTTAGATCCGCCACTGCATGTAAGACGAGTTTTTCAATCGTATCATTTTTTGGGTCATTTTTTGATGGGCACGTAGGATGACTTGTTAGTATGTATCAATCATGTAAGTATTTATCGTCAAACAATGTGAATGAATTGGATGAAAGTAGTAAAATTGAAATAAAATTAAAGTATAGTAGTCTAGTTAACACAAATTAAAGTATAGTAATTCAATTAAAATTTAGGTCAAAATACAGTGACTGAGATTAGAATTATCCCATTTGGCAAGCTCATGAATAAATAAGTAAGTATTTTATTAATTAAAACTACAAATACGTAATTTATTTGTTTTTTTCGTTGATGTTCTATTATTGCCTGATTGTTTTGTCTTTTTGAATTTTAATAATCACAATCCAATTCATAATGGGGTAATTATATTCACACCACAATTAATATTAATTGTATTGAAGGTCCTCAATTTTTACTCATTATTGTATTTATATCTTCACTTTTTTGGTTGCATTCATATCTTTAACTTTCAATTAATTAGTACATTTTATCTTCATTGACAATTTCTGGTTCTGCTATTTTTATGGCAAAACAAGAGAAATTTCTCATTCCTCAAACATAAGGACTAGGGAGATCTCTTCCATTTTCTTCTGTTAACTCACTTCCACTATATGATTCGTAACACAAATTAAGGGTAATTTTGTCCACCTACATATTTCACTTGTTCACCCCAAAGCCCAACAAGAGAAAATGCAAAAGAAGTCTTTTTTCATATTTGTGGAGATGAAAAGGAAGTCTTTTTCATACCTTTGAAAGTAATGGTAAATCGAAGAAATTGAAAAAATAATGAAAATGAAGTCTTTTTTCACACCAGTGACGATGATGATGAATGAGTGGAGGATTTTTTTGAGGCAATTGAGCAACTGGAGCGCATGACTCGGGAACCTTCTGTTGTACTCGAGGAAATGAATGATAAATTTTTAGCCCGTGAGTTGCAGTTAGTTTTGATGTACTTTTCACAGGAAGTGAGAGACTCTTGGTGCACGTTGGAGGTGTTTGAGTAGCTACAGAAGGAAAATAAGGTTGATAAAGAGAAGATGGAACTGATAGTGTCAATAATGTGTTCATAGATGCGAATGGGCACCACCAAAAAAATGCAGAAACGTAAAGAACGTTCAATGCATTGTAGAAACTAAGATAATGACATTTTCCACAAAATATAAACAAAGGTATGGATGATTTTCACATTGTTATACAAATGTTGGGATATTTTCCGCAATGACAATTACACATCAAAATTGGTACATAACATTACCAGTTAGGCAATCCCAACACTGCATTCTACACCACTGAACTATGCTTCTAACTTATGCAATATTACAATATGATTCTTACATGAGTACCCACATTACTACAAGCCCACAAACAAAATCGAAAAACCAGCTCCGAACATAGCACGTCATCTTCTCATTATGCAAAAGGAGCACTTGTTGTTCATATTCATTATAGGATTTACTTGCGTCCACGAAGTCTTCATCTCAATTTGGATTCCGCATCTGCACAATCGATTTGCCATTACTTTCAAAGGTATGAAAAAAGACTTCATTTTCATCTCTACATATATGAAAAAAGACTTTATTTGCATCTCCTCATGTTGGGCTTTGGTGTGAACAAGTGAAATATGTAGGTGGACAAAATTACCCTTCATTTGTGTTACGAATCGTGTTGTAGAAGTGAGTTAACGGCAGAAACTAGATGACAATTGACGAAAATGATGTTTTGCGTAACAAATAGTGTAGGTAGGAGTGAAAATACCAAAATTTCAAAGTATGAACGATTTGCACAATGAGTTTAAAAGGTATGGACGTTTTATGCTAACTACCCCATTTTTATTTTTAAATTATTTTCTTTTCTTTTTTCTTTTATGAATTTTTTGTTTTAATCTTTTAATCTTTTTATTAATAATAATAAAATGACAATTTTTCTCTTTTATATTTTTAAACATACTAATCAAATGAGTTGACTAATTGAAAAATTGATGGAATTCATTTGTTTCGATGATTGTCACTTTATCAAAATTTGAGGACAAAGTAGCTTAGAAAAAAGTTGAGGGAAAAAATGTAAATGAAATTAAAGATTAAAGACTTATGTTGCAAATACCCTAATTTTTATTTACTTTTAAATGATTGCTACTTGCTAGTACGGACAAATTAAAAGTAAGTAGGTGTGCGTGCATGCATAGCTTTTGACACGAGGTAGTTGAGTGTCCACATAACTTAAAGCTTGTTTGGTTATAATTTAAGTTGATCAAATTAATTAAATATATTTTTTATTTACGTAGTTTGTAGAATTTATAATTTATAATTTATTTATTATTTACACATTATATAATAACAATTTATAAATACTTAAAAAATAATTTTAACAGTATTTAATATACACTTATTGAATATTTGTTAGTACTTATAAATATTTATAAAGTAATTAAATATTATTTTTATTTATACATTTTGTAAAATTTACAATTTTTATCTACATATTTCATAAAACTCATTATGAAATAATTTAAAAGACCTTTACCAAACAGCTGCGTCCCACATAAAAAAAAAAGTGAGAATATTGTCCGAAAAGAAGACAAAATGCAAATGATGCATGTACAAGCATTAGAAAAACAAAGAATATTGAAAAGAAGCCCCCAGAGCATATCTCCAGTGGCAAAGGGGAGGGTGGATAGGGTTCAGTGCATGGCGGAGTCACGAGGTTCAATCACGAAATATTAGATTTGTGTCTGTCATGGCGAGAGCTACCATATACTTAACGTACCTATGCCTATCCATAAGCTCTCCACCACTCCTGGAGGCACATCCTGCGATTTACCTCCTCCACCAAGGGCCTAGGACAAGGTCGATGGGGACCCTCAAGGTTGGGGTTCAACCTTTTTAAGAATATTGAAAAGAAAAGAAGTAATTATCTTGTCTAATTATGGACTTAAATATATGTTTGGTAGTGCTGAAATTATTTTTTAAATACTTATATTATAAGTTATGAGTGAATATATGGATAAAAAATAAGTTGTAAGTTGTGGATATTATGAAATATATGGATAAAAAATATGTTTGACCAACTTAACTAACTGAAATTATAATTTAAGCACCACCAAATATGTGATTAGCAAAAACCACGTACTCTCGACACAAAATGACATGTTTTTAAGGTGAAGGTTGGAAATGAATTGAGAATACTCTTTTAACCTGCGTCTAGACTAAGCTGGGGTGATGTGACATGTCACAAAATTAGATGCGTTCAAATTAGGCACAAATTGGGTGCCTTTTCTTTAAAATGCTGTCTCCTCACCAAATTGACAAACCTCTTCTTTTAAGAAATCTAAAGGTGTATTTAATTGGAAAAATTATACATATATAACTTACTCATAAAATGAAAATTGAATTTTACATATTATTAATTTCTACAAATATATCATTAATTGATAATATAAAATATATATTACTGGATGTAAAGAGTCATGCTATTCTACAATATTACCTTAATTAAAATTGGTATTTTATCATTATGAGACAATATTTTTTTTTTGGTTGAATCTCTCTTTTTGAATTTCAAAATTCGGTCTCTATCCATTCTAATTCTATGTCAACGTTTCAACAAGAAGCCTCATTACTCTGTAATAATTCTTGGTGGCATTATGATAAGTCAGAGAATTTAATTCATAATAGTTTCTCACAAATCATACCATCTTAAGCATATATATGTGTAAACCTATTTTTGCAGAAGAAGAATTGATAAGGAGGAGAGTGATTCAACAACTATTTCACGTATCTTCAAATTTATGGTTGGAATCAATCATCTCTCTGCATCGCATGACATCAATCTATGCATCGCATGACATCAATCTATACCACTGAATGATACTTAGGATCGTCGTCAAGCTATGGACATTCATGATGATTTTGCAGTTAAAAATCATCAAACCTCAAAATCATTTTATTAAACACATTGCAGACATTTTAGTGCTTGAAAATACTGTGGAGATAACATATTTATACGGGATTTAGACTTGAAGAAGGAAGAGTATTCTTACAATTTAACAGAAAGGTAATTTATGTGCTGATGTCGTAAGTCGTCCACAATGTTTCATTTGGTATAAATCATTTGTTGCTGATAAAACTTGGTATATGTCCACCTTCATGAAATGAAATGAAGTATTATGATCCGAATTTTGTTGCTCCTCTGCTACTGCAAAATCTGCAATGCATGCAATTAACACTACATATATTCAACATCATTGTTATATAACATCAATTCTCAACAACATATCAGATCCACCAGCAAGTAAATCGGCAAAAATAAATTGAAGTAACATAAGTTTTTCCTTTGTAATTGTCCTTGGTAACACTCTTGTTAGTTTGGAGGCATAGGATTGATAAAATTAATATAGTCAACGCACAGGGTTGTGTGTTTCCTTAGACACATGCTTTAACAATTTCATATATTGCCAGAATTGTTAGTATGTGCAAATATTGTAGTTGTAGTATATATATATATATATATATATATATATATATATATATATATACACAAAAGTCGAGTAATTTGTGCAAAAAATGTATTAGATGAGTATCAAATCAAGGATGGCATACAAACATATTATCATTTCACAACTTTAGCTCCATTAAGGAGCAATTTGAGGAGCTTGAAGAGCTATTTTCTAGTAATTGATCCATTCATTCTTTTTTGAGAACACGATACTATTTTATTTTCTTCATTAATAACTTGTCAAACAACTTAGTATATTTTATAGTTAACGGACATCAATATAAATAATTGATGTAAGGAACTTTGTTTATATAGTATGATATAGTAATTTGTTATTGTTTTCAAGATTCGCCAATATTAACATATTGTTTTCAAAATATTCATAAGCAAATAACAATAAAACTTGGAGGTGTCCAACATTCAGATCTACAACGCCAAAAAAATCATTTCAAACAGAAACAAATAGAGAAATCACCAAATTGAAAATGGTTGATATCGAGTGAATATAGCAATTAGCGTTTGTATTCGAAAAGAACTAAGACAGATTTAACAAAATTATTGCACTCACCCTGAAGAGTTTGAAGTTAAAGTGAAGGAGCAGCCCACAAAATTTTTTTTTCTGTTTTAGCGTAGGATTCAAGTTTGCACGCTATTAATATTAAATTACAGTGTGCGGTTAGTGGGCTTTCTTGGATTTGGGGGATTACTACGGACGTTGATTGTTCTGGGGATCTTTGAACAAATTAAAGATGTTAATTGCATCATATACTACTCAATTTTATATTATATTTCATTTATAATATGGAACTTTAATTTGTTTCATTCGTACTATCGGACTTTAAAATTACTTTTAGTTAAATCACTTTTTGAACCAAACCGTTTATTGTATGATGAAAATTCTGACGTGACATTAACGAATCGTTAATTAGCTTATATATCTCACCACGTGTGAAAGTGTTGTCTACGTGTATGAAGTTTAAAATGATAATATATTTTTTATGTCAAAGTCATGTTTAAAAATACGTTTTTGTATCAGCCATTTTGACAACCTTTAGACCTAAAATCGTAGGGTGTGTTTGATTGTAAGCATTGAATTGGGTGGAAAGAAAATAAATTTCATGTAATTGAATTGCCAAGAAATTATTAATTAGAAAATATCAATTTAGAAGATAAATTTTCCATAGAAAATAAAACATCCCCCCTAAGAAAATGTTTTCCTTAGTTTCAAAGAAAATGTAGTCATTTATGTAGAAATGAGAAAATGTTTTATCTGAAAAAAAAATGAATATCAATCAAACGTGTAGTTAGAAAATAGGTGGGAAAATACTTTTTCATAGAAAAATGTGGCTACCAAACGTGTCAGTTGGAAAATAGGTGGAAAAAATGCTTTTTCTATGGAAAATAGGTTGCAATCAAACGCACCCTTAATAGATTTCAAAAACGTTATTTTCATTTTAAACTTTATACACGTTGATAACACTTTCACACGTGGTGAGATACATCGATGAAATTAACGACTCGTTAGGGTCATATTAGAAAAAAAAGGGTAAATAGCACAAAACGTCCCTACCTATTGAGGGTATTGTGGAAAACGTCCATACCTTCAAAATTTTGGCATTTTCACCCTTACCTACTAGATTTCTGCGCAAAACGTCCTTCAGTCCAAAAATATAGGGGTAAATTAGTCCAACCACTTTTTTCACATATATATTACTTCTTTTAAAATTGGGGGGCTTTCCATGCAATTTCCAAAATTGCATGGCAGGCCCCCGTCCCCAAATCTGAAAAACTGAAACCAGTGGAAACCATGGCCCTAATTTTTGGATGAATGGATTGGATGATGAAACCAGTGAAAGAACAAGATCTTTCAACAGTGGAAACCATGGCCCCTCATCCAATCCAATCCATTCATCATTGTTGGGTAAATCCAAAATCGTTCGACACCACATCGACATTGTTATTCTTATCTTCGTCTGCGATTTTACTCTTGTCTTCCGGACCTTCAATTTCTTGGGGTTCGCAATATACCGGCAAACAACCACCACCTTTTGAGCGATAAAAGGCGTAAAGCCAACTCTTGAAACTACAAACTCAATCATACCGCCAGCGAAAAACGACCCGGTATATGTGTCTCACTCTTGCAAGTAATTCTGCAGGTTCATATGTGGGAGTTGAAAGCCGACTAATATCAACCTCAGCACAAGAACACCGTCTTTAATTCCAAAGACATTTGCCACCAAATGCCGAGGAAGTCCAACTTTAAGCTCCTCTCGGTATACATTTACATGTCGATTTGATTCCAAAAGTCTACCAACCTCATCTCTGAGACCTCATGCAAAGCATTGAGAAAGGTCTTTGAACTACCGTCCTTCGACATCTCTTCAAAGTTCTCCACAAAAAGTATTAGTTGTGATGGCAAGCACCAAGAACAAGACCCATCCCAAAAAGGCCACCAAAAGACGACCGGCCGACCAAGATGTGGCTATGCTTCTCAAAGAAATTTAGAAGCATCCAATGGATTATAAATTTGTCCGAGCCACCACGGATGACTCCTAATTTTACCCCAAACAAGATCTCCTATAGAAGAACACAGGCTATTAATTACCAAGGTCAAGCATTCCGGGGGCTTCTTAAAAAAGCGTCCAAAAAGGTAGATTGGCTCCTCCAAAGGATTTCGGCCCCGGTGAGTTCAAAGCATTGAAGATCTACCCTAGACATGTTCAAGTTATCAATATGAGTTTGATTGGATCGAGGTAAAGATTCAAGAGGAAAGTCGCAATCACCTTAATTAAAACAAACCTTCCGAAGACGGGGCTTGCCATGCAATTTTGGAAATTGCATGGAAAGCCCCAATTTTAAAAAGAAGTAATATATATGTGAAAAAGTGGTTGGACTAATTTACCCCTATATTTTTGGAAGAAGGACGCTTTGCGAGAAAATCCAATGAGTAAGGGTGAAAATGCCAAAATTTTGAAGGTAGGGACGTTTTCCACAATACCCTCAATAGGTAGGGACGTTTTGTGTTATTTACCGAAAAAAATAAACGATCGGTTATCAAAGTAATTCAATTGAAACTAATTTTAAAATTTGGTAGTATAAATGAAACGAATTAAAGTTCGATAGTTAAATAAAACAAAGTATAAGTTTGATTTTTAAATAAAACATAGTATAAAGAATATACTTACAGCGTTCGATAAAAAAAAAAGAATATATTTACAGCGTGTCTGACGAAGAATTAGTTTAATTCGAGGTCATTGTACTTTGACTTAATTTTTAATTGGGTAACTAAACTACAATTAAATCATTGTCCTTTGATTTAGTATCAATTGAGTTACTACACAAAAATTTGTCTCAGTCTAGGCATTGTCTTTCAATTGCATCACATTTCGTTCATTGGCTGTTACACACAAATTATGATCCCACGTGGCCATAAGAAAATGAACTGGAAGAAGTGATTATAGTTTGAGTTATTTTCAGTTCACATGTAAGACGAGTTTTTCAATCGTATCACTTTTTTGGGTCATTTTTTGATGGGCACGTAGAATGACTTGTTAGTATGTAACAATCACGCAAGTATTTATCGTAAACCAATGTGAATGAATTGAATGAAGTAGCCAAAATTGAAATAAAATTAAAGTATAGTGGTCCAATTGACACAAATTGAAATATAGTAATTCAATTAAAATTTAGGTCAAAATACAGTGACTGCGATTAGAATTATCCCATTTAGCAAGCTTGTGAATAAATTAAGTAAGTATTTTTATTAATTAAAACTAAAAATACGTAATTTATTTGTTTTTTTCGTTGATGTTCTATTATTGCCTGATTGTTTTGTCTTTTTGAATTTTAATAATCACAATCCAATTCATAATGGGGTAATTATATTAACACCACAGTTAATATTAATTGTACTAAAAGTCTTCAATCTTTACTCATTATTATATTTATATCGTAACTTTTTGGTCGCATTCATATATTTAACTTTCAATTAATTATTACATTTTATCTTTAGTGACGGTTTCTGGTTCTGCTATTTTTATAGCAAAACAAGAGAGATTTCTCCTTCTTCAAATAGAAGGAGGACTAGGGAGATCTCCTCCGCTTCAAATGCTGCCATGAGAAGTGGTGTGGTGGTGTGTGTGTGGTGATGTCGTTTGGTGGGATGGTGACAGTAGCAGTGGCTATGGGTAGAGTGTGGAAGAAGGTGAGATTTTTATGGATAATTAGTACAAAACGTCTCTATTTTTTTAAGTCATTGTGCAAATCGTCTATACCTTTGAAATTTTGGCATTTTCACCATCACCTACAACATTTCTTGCGCAAAACGTCATTTCCGTCCATTGTCATCCATCTTCTTCTGTTGATTCACTTCCACAACATGATTCGTAACACAAATGATGAGTAATTTTGTCTACCTACCTATTTCACTTGTTCACCCCAAAGCCCAACAATAAGATATGCAAAAGAAGTCTTTTTTTCATATTTGTGGAGATGAAAATGAAGTCTTTTTCATACATTTGAAAGTAATGGAAAATCGAAGAAATTGAGAAAGTAATGAAGAAGAAGTCTTTTTTCACACCAGTGACGATGATGATGAAATGAGTGAAGGATTTTTTGAGGCAATTGAGCAACTGGAGCGCATGACTCGGGAACCTTCGATGTGCTCGAGGAAATGAATGATAAATTTTTAGCCCGCGAGCTGCAGTTAATCTTGGTGCACGTTGGAGGTGTTTGAGTGGCTACAGAATGAGAATAGGGTTGAAAAGGAGAAGATGGAACTGATGGTGTCGATAATGTGTTCATAGATGCAAATGGGCACCACTAAAAAAATACAGGAACGTTAAGGACGTTCAATGCATTGTAGAAGCTAAGATAGGGACGTTTAACACAAAATATAAACAAAAGTAGGGATGATTTTCACACTGTTATACAAAGGTCGAGATGTTTTCCACAACGACAATTACACATCAAAATTGGTACATAGCATTACCAGTTAAGCAATCCCAACACTGCATTTTACACCACTGAACTATGCTTCTAATTTAGGCAATATTACAATAGGATTCTTACATGAGTACTCACATCACTACAAGCTCAAAAACAAAATCGAAAAATCAGCTCCGAACATAGCACGTCATCTTCTCATTATGCAAATAGAGCACTTGTTGTTCACATTCATTCTAGGATTTGCTTGCGTTCACGAAGTCTTCATCTCAATTTGGATTCCGCATCTGCACAATCGATTTGTCATTACTTTCAAATGTATGAAAAAATACTTCATTTTCATCTCCACATATATGAAAAAAAGACTTCATTTGCATCTCCTCTTGTTGAGCTTTGGGGTAAACAAGTGAAATGGGTAGGTGGACAAAATTACTCTTCATTTGTGTAACGAATCGTGTTGTAGAAGTGAGTTAACGATAGAAAATGGATGACAATTGACAGAAAAGATGTTTTGCGTAAGAAATGGTATAGGTGATGGTAAAAATGACAAAATTTCAAAGATATGGACGATTTGCACAATGAGTTTAAAAGGTATTGACGTTTTGTGCTAACTATCCCATTTTTATTTTTAAATTCTTTTCTTTTGTTTTATGAATTTTTTGTTTTAATTTTTTTAATCTTTTTATTAATAATAATAAAATGACAATTTTACTATTTTTTATTTTTAAACATACTAATCAAATGAGTTGACTAATTGAAAAATTGATGGAATTCATCTGTTTCGATGAATGTCACTCATTTATCAAAATTTGAGGACAAAGTAGCTTAGAAAAAAAGTTGAGGGAAAAAATGTAAATGAAATTAAAGATTAAAGACTTATGTTGCTATTTACTCTAATTTTTATTTACTTTTAAATGATTGCTACCTACTAGTACGGACAAAGTAAAAGTAAGTAGGTGTGCGTGCATGCATAGCTTTTGAGTTTTGACACGAGGTAGTTGAGTGTCCACATAACTTGTCAGGATATAATTTAAGTGGCTTATTTGCACAAATGGTCCCTGACTTTTGCACTTATTGTGGGTTGAGGATCTATTGTTTCATTTTTTATAGTTTAACCCTTATTTCAAATATTTTTGGCAACAATGGTCCTTTTCATCAATTTCCATCCAAATGACCGTGAAATTTGACGGTGGCCATTTTTTTTTATTTAAAAAGGGCTTATTTGCACAAATAGTTCCTAACTTTTGTAAAGAAAAAATTTGCAGCAAAAGTTCTTAATCTTTCAGAAAGTGTTGAAAAGTTCTATAACTTTCTAATCCTAACACATATGACCCCAAACCTTTTTGACAATTTTACCCATAACTTAAATAAATTAAAAATAACTCATAAACATTTTCAAAAGTACAAATAAGTCCTAAATATTTTTATTTATTACAGATTTACACTTAAAATAATAAAAAGTGTGTCATAAAGTTTCAAAACTTTTAATTTTGTTCACCAAAACGAGATTTAAAATGTGTTTGATTAAATCAGATTTTTTAGTAAAAATTGTTGAAATGTGTGGTTGAAAAGTTGTGGGGACCATAAAATATGTGTTAAAATTAATTGTTGACTGACTTTTTTAGCTTTTAGTAAAATCAAAATTAAAACAAACGGGTTCTTAGAGTCTCTGATTTTTGTCCAGGTGGTTATTAATTAAAAAAAATTATATCCATGATCAAAATTTCTCCAATTTAAAATTTTAATTTATTTTGCATATCAATTATTAGAGGTGGCAAAATAGATAGCCCAGCATTACTAAATTTCAAATTCCAATAAAATATTGATCAAATAAAAATTAGGTCAATTTAACCCGATACAACTAGCCAATCGGGCTGGCCCAATAATTTTATTTTGGGACCCTAACCTTTTCAAAAGTACAAATTAAAAAATAAAAGGTGGTGGTGGATGAAGATGGTGGATTTTGTTTTGTTTTTTTGTTTTTACAAAATTATAAGTAATTATTTTTAAAAAATAAGTTAAAAATGTAAGTTGGGCTGGCCAATTGACCATGTAGCCCAAAATCGAGCTAGGTTGACCCAGCAAATACTAGCCCATGTAAAATTGGGCCATGATTCCCGTTTAATTTTTAATTGGGCCACCCATCTGGCTATTCCAAATTTCTACCAATTACTAAATAATAATTAAAAAAAAAAGTTCTTAACAATCTCCTATCCACCACAGCCTTTTTTTTGTATGAAAAATAAATTAAAATTTTAAATTGGTGAAATTTTGATGATGGATATAATTTTTTTGTTAATTAATGGACCACTGAACAAAATCTGTAGAAACTCTAAGAGTCCGTTTGTTTTCAATTTTGATTTTGCTAAAAAATTAAAGTCAAAGTCAACAATTAATTTTAATCACACATTTTATAGTCCCACAACTTTCAACCACACATACTAAAAAATCTGATTTTAATCAAACATATTTTAAATGTTATTTTGGTGAACAAAATTAAAAGTTTTGGGATTTGATGACACACTTTTTATTATTTTAAGTGTAAATCTGTAAGAAATGAAAATATTTAAGACTTATTTGAATTTTTGAAAAGGTTTATGAGTTATTTTAATTTATTTAAGTTATGGGTAAAATTTTCAAAAAGGTTTGGGGTCATATGTGTTAGGATTAGAAGGTTATGAGACTTTTCAACACTTTCTGAAAGATTAGGGACTTTTGCTGCAAATTTTTCTTTACAAAAGTCAGGGACCATTTGTGCAAATAAGCCCTTTGTAAATAAAAAAATAGCCACCGTCAAATTTCACGGCTATTTGGATGGAAATTGATGAAAATGACCATTGCTGCCAAAAACATTTGAAATAGGGGCTAAACTGTAAAAAATGAAACGATAGGTCCTCAATCCGCAGTAAGTGCAAAAGTTAGGGACCATTTGTGCAAATAAGCCTAATTTAAGTTGATCAAATTAATCAAATATGTATTTTATTCACATATTTTATAGAATTTACAATTTATAATTTATTATTTACACATTACATAATAACACTTGTAATTATTTAAAAAATAATTTTAACAATATTTAATATACACTTATTGAATATTTGTTAGTACTTATAAATACTTATAAATTAATTAAATATTATTTTTATTTATACATTTTGTAAAATTAACAATTTTTATCTACGTATTTCATAAAACTCATTATTTATAATTTAAAAGAACTTTACCAAACAGCTGCGTCCCACATTAAAAAAAAAGTGAGAATATTGTCCGAAAAGAAGACAAAATGCAAATGATGCTTGTACCAGCAGTAGAAAAACAAAGAACATTGAAAAGAAAAGAAGTAATGATCTTGTCTAATTATGGGCTTTGTATGTTTGGTAATGTTAAAATTATTTTTTAAGTGCTTATTTTATAAATTGTGAGTGAATGTATAGATAAAAAAATAAGTTGTAAGTTGTGAGTCTTATGAAATGTATGGATAAAAAATATATTTGACCAACTTAACCAACTGAAATTATAATTTAAGCACCACCAAATATATGCTTAGCAAAAACCACGCACTCTCGACACAAAATGACATGTTTTTAAGGTGAAGGTTGGAAATGAAATGAGAATACTCTTTTAACCTGCGTCTAGACTAAGCTGGGGGTGATGTGACATGTCACAAAATTAGATGCGTTCAAATTAGGCACAAATTGCGTGCCTTTTCTTTAGAAGGCTGTCTCTTCCCCAAATTGACAAACCTCTTCTTTTAAGAAATCTAAGAGTGTATTTAATTGGAAAAATTATATATATAACTTACTCATAAAATGAAAATTGAATTTTACTTATTATTAATTTCTACAAATATATCATTAATTGATAATATAAAATATATATTATTGGATGTAAAGAGTCATGCTATTCTACAATGTTACCTTAATTAAAATTAGTATTTTATCATTATAAGGCAATATTTTATCTCTTGAATTTCTCTTTTTGAATTTCAAAATTCAGTCTCTATCCATTCTAATTCTATGTCTAACGTTTCAACAATAAGTCTCATTACTCTATAATAATTCTTGGTGGCATTATGATAAGTCAGAGAGTTTAATTTATAATAGTTTCTCACAAATCATACCATCTTAAGCATATATACGTGTAACTTATTCTTGTAGAAGAAGAATTGATAAGGAGGAGAGTGATTCAACAACTCTTTCACGTATCTTCAAATTTATGGTTGGAATCAATCATCTCTCTGCATCGCATGACATCAATCTATACCACTGAATGATACTTAGGATCGTCGTCAAGCTATGGACATTCATGATGATTTTGCAATTAAAAATCATCATACCTCACAATCATTTTATCAAACACATTACAGACAGTTTAGTGCTTGAAAATACTATGGAGATAACATATTTATACGGGATTTAGACTTGAAGAAGGCAGAGTATTCT
Organism: Forsythia suspensa; assembly: GCA_023638005.1. Classification (NCBI taxonomy): domain Eukaryota; kingdom Viridiplantae; phylum Streptophyta; class Magnoliopsida; order Lamiales; family Oleaceae; genus Forsythia; species Forsythia suspensa. The sequence continues at coordinate 38,516,967 of CM042666.1, forward strand.
TACAATTTAACAGAAAGGTAATTTATGTGCTGATGTTGTAAGTCGTCCATTATGTTTCATTTGGTATAAATCATTTATTGCTGATAAAACTTGGTATATGTCCACCTTCATGAAATGAAATGAAGTATTATGATTCCGAATTTTGTTGCTCTTCTGCTACCGCAAAATCTGCAATGCATGCAATTAACACTACATTTATTCAACATCATTGTTATATAACCTCAATTCTCAACAACATATCAGATCCACCAGCAAGTAAATCGGCAAAAATAAATTCAAGTAACATAATTTTTTCCTTTGTAATTGTCCTTGGTAACACTCTTGTTAGTTTGGAGGCATAGGATTGATAAAATTAATATAGTCAATGCACATGGTTGTGTGTTTCCTTAGACACATGCTTTAACAATTTCATATATTGCCAGAATTGTTAGTATGTGCAGATATTGTAGTTGCAGTATATATATATATATATATACACAGACAAAAGTCGAGTAATTTGTGCAAAAAATGTATTAGATGAGTACAAAATCAGGGATTGCATACAAACATATTATCATTTCACAACTTTAGCTTCATTAAGTAGCAATTTGAGGAGCTTGAAGAGCTATTTTCTAGTAATTGATCCATTCATTCTTTCTTGAGAACACGATACTATTTTATTTTCTTCATTAATAACTTGTCAAACAACTTAGTATATTTTATAGTTAACGGACATCAATATAAATAATTGATGCAAGGAACTTTGTTTATATAGTATAATATAGTAATTTGTTATTGTTTTCAAGATTGGCCAATATTAACATATTGTTTTCAAAATATTCATAAGTAAATAACAATAAAACTTGGAGGTGTCTAACTATTCTCACATGTCTTGCAGGTATGGAATACATTAGTGCCTTTGTTTATTATGAGGCGAATGGGATGAGTTGAAAAACTACAACGATTATTCAATTATGGGAGTCATGATTCCAAAAGAATGCACATACACAAGGTTGGTGGTTGAGATTTTATTTAAGGAGTTAAATAAGGATCCAACCAAATGTGCACTATCACTACAGTATCAAGTTATGTAAAAGGCTCCACTTCTGAAGATTAACAACAACTATTCTGTAGCTTTATATTTAAATCTGAAAAAAAACGAAAGAGGCGTGACCAAGTTTCCCATATTCATTGATGTACTGGAGGTCAGTAACGGTGGAAAAGTTGTCTCAAATGTAGATATTTTATCTTCTTCAGATGGTGACATTGGGGTTGGTAACTTGATATTACTAAAAGTTCTTATTGATGACAATTTGAATTATTCGTCACTTGGAATACTGTCGACAATTGAGGATATGGCTAGTGAGCTTTGTGAAAACATAAGATATCCGGAAGAAATGTTTACTAGTTCGAAATCAAATGTGATCTCACACTCTAGTATTGAGGTAGTTTCAAAAGAGTGTTGTCTTCAACGATAAGGAGGTGTTAGTAACAAGTGTTGCATTGTACGCCATGAGTAATAGATTTCAGTACATGGTTTATAAATCAGACCGGAGTGAATACGTGTTGAAATGTCTAGATAGTACTTGCAATTGATGTTTTCGAGCTTCAAACATAAGATTGACCACTATGTTCAATATAACACACATGCTCAATGGGGATAATAATATGAGATCACCATCACACAACTTGTTCAATCATTATTGCATTAGATACAAATTTCTATATGGAAAAACAATATATACACTGGGTGACATAATGAGTGATATGATGAATACATACGGGGTGTTTATTCGTTATAAGAAAGTATGAAGGGCTAAGAGCGAGCATTGGAGACAATAAGGGGAGATCCTAAGGTGTCGTACGGAAAACTTATAGTATATCTTCATATGTTGAAAGAGGCATCTAGGATCTATGATGAGAATTGAGACATATGATAGTAACAAGTTCTTATACAGCTTCGTCGCCTTTGGAGCATCAATAGAATGGTGAAAGCATTGCAAACCTATTATAGTGGTCGATGGAACATTCCTAATAGATGGTTATGGAGGAACACTATTCACGGCATGTACACAATGTAGAACCCCAAATTTTTTGAGATATTAAAGGACCTAAGTGAAAATAAGTTTTATGATCGATTAATTAACTGGGCTAAATAATTAATTATTGAAGGAACGAGTTTTAGCATATCAATATTGGACTCGTTGGGTAGCTCACTTTTATTTACGATTAACGGCTTAAGAAAAAGTATTTTTGGATAAGCTAAACTCAAGATAGAGACAATTAAAAATTCAATGTTTAAATGATTTTTTAAAATGGACTATTTATTTAGGATAACTTTTCGTAAAATTACATATTTCCATTTGAATTCCAATCTCTTTTTTTAGTCTATTTCTATCTCTCCTAATTTGATTTAAGTGCCAATAACCTAAGCTAAATGGCGTCAAACTTTTGGATAGTATCAGTTACTGCTTGATGAGTCCTAATCCAATTAAATAAGTTAAACACTTTTTTAACTAGACTAATCTAGCAATAAGCGGGTAGCCATATCCTATAAAAACCCCACTACCTGAAACCATTTCTCCCACGTCCCAACACTTTTCCCACGTGGCCATAAAGCTGATATAGTCCAGATTCCAGAAAGTCATCGTGAACTTGTTTTGGCACACTAATATTCAAGGTTTCGCATCAAGTTGCTTTCGTGTGTAAATCAGATTTTTCAAATACAATTCCAAAAATTCAAATTCCAATATTAAGGCAAGGTGCTATGTGCTATTAATTGTTTTCCGCGACTTTCTACGTATTATATTTATGCATGTAATTTAATTACTTCATTTCAATGCTCATTCGAGAGAAATTATGAATCAGTTCAGTTAAACTTTCAGGTTCAGTTAAACCTTTGAGTTTCAGTTTATTTGCAGCGCTTCCATGAATTATCATTGTCATGTGATAATTCACAGTTCAGTTTAGTAAAATGATTTTATGTGTAATTATAATTTTTAGACAGATTCTGGAATAGTAAGCATTTCACTGAGTATAATTATTTGTACTCATCCCTCATTTTAACAAATTTTCAGGTGATGATTAACGTGTTGGATGCGTGGCGGGTTGGTGAAGCTGTCATGCCAATGGTCGCCAAATAAAAATTAGATTTTTTATGATGCTTTTTTTTATAAGACGATTAGCGTCACAGTTTCAATTATTTAGCATTAGGCTTTCATTTATCAAATTTATTTAATGTTTTGAAACTTATTTTTAAATGTTTAAGAATTATTTAATTGATTGACAATTGGTTATTTTATTAAAGTCACTTTTTCGCAATAATTTACTTCTCTATGCACTTTATGAACTCTCCGGAACCCTTAGAAATTCTGGGGCGTTACACACAATATATAATATCAACATTTTTGTGCGTGCATTTGGAGTGGGTAATTCAGAGAATGATCGTTCATGGGAATGGTTCATGTTAAGGATAAAAAAGGCATATGGTGAGCGTGATGGATTGTGTATCATTTTAGATAGACATCTAAGTATTGAGAATGCCGCTGAAAAGGTATACCAAACTGCAATGCACGGTGTTTGTTCTTACCACCTACTATAGAATTTGAAAAAACAATTGGAAAGAAAGGTAAGGAGATCAAGCAACCATTCAATGCAGCTGTTAGATCTTACACTACAACCGAATTCGAAACCCATATGAAGATTCTCGATAGTATCAATCCAAGTATTCGATAGTATCTAGTAATTACAAATAGCCTATTTCCCAAAAATTGATTTATATAAAAATGCTTAAGTATTGACAACATCGTATTTTGTGAGTGTCATAAGGAGAAATTTAGACATCATAAGTAGTTAGAGCATACATGACTATGAATAGATTCTCAATACTGACTTCGAACATCGCTGAATCGGTTAATTCCGTCATGAAAAGTGCGAAGAACTACCCAATAGAGGCCTTGTTCGAGAGCTTACGTTGCATGGTCCAGAAATGGTTATTCAAAAAATTGAGCGACACACAATCAACATTTACAAGGCTCGTACCAATGATGGGAATAGACGAATAGTCTCATAAATCCAGACCTGGAAGGCAATAAGAAATCCACTTATCCAGTATGGCATCTATGGTTTGCCATCACCCTCCACTATTATAGACTTGTTCTTTAAAGTAGATTTGAGCGACGAGATGGTGGTCCTAAATTGCTCTTTATCCCAACATATGTATTAAACTTAACAGAGCCGACAATCACCATTAGAGAATTCTCAACTAATCTCTTATAAGACGTTGTGAGTATTAGAGACGTAATCAAATAAAGTATTCCAATATTGGAAACATCCCGATCACTGATGCTTGACATGTTCACAAATGCTTGACGGACATGTGAGGGCAATATGCTTGGAAGATGTGTAAAGTACTCATGTTTCAACCTGTAATATCTAGCGTCATACTTCGATCGACTATCCTCTCTTTCACAACCTAACCCAGTAATGAGACAGAAATGCTCTATGGAAAATCTAACAAGACTATCACCGAACTTGAACCACATCTTGCCACAATTCGACTGTCTGACTTCCTTCAGTAGCACTTGGTGAATCAATTGATGGTTTAAAACAATTTCGTTAGCATTGAGAAAATGGCCAAAGCATGAATTACTGAATCTTTTCTTTTGTGCATTTGTCATCCTTTCAATCAGAAAATTAAACACCATGGGCTTGGATGATGCATTCACTTTACCCAGAAACTACTGGTCGGGGTGTATGAAATATTTTCATTCGTGTAAATATTGAGTACGAAAGCACAACAGAGTAGTAGTAGCAAAAATAGTATAAAAATTCTAATACCATACTCTCAAAACTTAGTCATGCAAAGATGAAATGTTTCAATGTATTAAAATATGAGTTCATGATTCAAATCTGAATGGTACCAGTTAATTTAATTATCAAAGAGTAACATATGTGTTTTGCATCAAAGTGAATATGAGACAGTCCTTTAAATTTTTTCCATCATATTCTTCCACTCAATCTAAAACAGTGAATATAATTTTATAGCTTCCTTGTTACACCCTCTAACATATAGCTAATGATTAGAACAACATAGGCTTTTTAGAAGTCACAAAACCAAATAATAACAAAATGAAGTAAACTCTATTAAAACCATAAGTACTAGTTGTAACTTTATAAGCCGGTTCAACAAATATGTATATGTTAACGTCGTGTAGTAATTTCCAAGGGTATGATGAAGTAACAAAGTTTGTTAACAAACATTAAAAAATAACCATACCTTGAAAAATATATGTTAACACTGTGTTGTAATAAGTATGTATATAAGTTAACATCATGTGGTAACCAATCAATGCATAAGATGAAGTAACATAATTTGTTACCATACATTAAAAAGTTGTCATAGATTGGAAAATATATGTTAATGTATTCTCTTAATAAGTAGGTATATTAACAACAACTTTAGGAAACCAAAATTAGTTTACTTAACAATTATTGTTTGCAAACGTCGTAGCTTATGTAATAATTACGTTTAACATACTAATACTACGGTTTCACAATCTGTTAACATACGACGGTTTCACAATCTGTCCAAACATAAAGCATAATAATGGCAATATAAAGCTATCATACATTTTAACATCATCTAGCTCCATCCACGATATAGTAAATGAGATAATCATGATAATACAATTTTTCAATATCAATTGGACATAGTTTAAAAAACATAAATGATTGCAAGTTGAATCAAAGTATTAAGTGCGATATAAAGTTGTCATGCAGTTTGACTTCATCTGTTTTCATCCACGTTATAGTAACTAGGATAATCATGAGAATACATTTTTCATCCTTCATCAATTGGCCATAAATTCAAAACTATAACAACTTTGCTCAACAAATCAGGAAATTATGAACAATATAAAGCTATCATACATGCTAACTTCATCTGGCTCTATATTTGTTATATTATGTGAGTTAATCATGATGGCTAAAAATTCAAAAAGATAACAACTTTGCATCGAAACATAACATTATGGTTTGGATAATAAAAGAAATTTTCACAACAACAAAATATATTATATTGAATAACCAAAGGTTAGAAAATGGCTGTAACAAAAAATATATATATTTTCTAATAATATAAGGGAATTGGCAAAAATGACCTTACATTGATCTGTTCACGAACGGGTACACTTAATTTCTTCTTCATCAACTTTGTTCTGACATTCCTACCACATTGTTTCTTCATGTTAACAGAAATTGGGCACCTTGAATTGGTTATGGACTTGGATTTGCTAGAGCTACGCGTCTTCGACATCTTCTCCAAATTGAATAAAAATTAATTTGTTGAAAAAATTTGAGAAACATACTCATATATTTGGGAAATATATAACATAATATGCATAAATACTCATCTAGTTAAGGACGATCTTCAGATTAAATTCAAATTCTAAAATTTCTGAAACTCAATTGAATTTTTTTGAAACGCGGTTGAAAATGTTAGGGGGTGTTCTCTTTGGTGTTTTCAACCTATTTTTCGTTTTCTGTTTTTGAAAATAGTCAAAACGTATTTACTTATCTATTTTCGAAAATGCATTTTCTAAAATATCAAAAAAAAATTACAAAGAAAATGCAAAATGATGATTTAGCTGTTTTCCGCGTTTTCTTTACAAAATACGGACATTTCTAAAACGGCAAAAATGCGCGTTTTGGTGTAGGAGGTTTGCGATTCGAATTCAGATTGCGATTTTTTTTTAAACATTTTACGCTGGGCATGGAAAATGATGATTTAATCATCTTTTTCGTTTTTTTTTACAAAATGAGGCTCATTTCCAAAACGATCAGACGCACGTAATTCCAATTGGGTGGTCAGCGGTTCAAGTCACATCCGCATCATTTTTTTGAAATACAAGTTTTAAATTATTTTTAATTCCAATAATAATTGTTTTTAATTGTGTTCTCTTTGTTTTTAATTTCAATAATAATTATTTTTAATTTTTTTAATTCAAATAATAATTGTTTTTAATTCCAATAATAATTGTTTTTAATTACAAGCAATTCCATGTTTTTAATCAATAATTGTTTGAATAAAATATTATAAAAACATTCTAAAAAATTTCAAGTAAACGCGTTTTCGAGTTCTACTTTTGAGAAACAATTTTCGAAAATTTCAAAAAGAAAGTATTTTAAAAAATTTCAAAACAGACATTCAAAACACAAAACTCAAACGCAAAGAGAACACCACCTTATTGATTTTGTTTTGGATTTGTCATCAAAGAATAATAGGGTTTCATTTTGATAGATAAGGTGAGAAATGAGCGTGAGTTTCTCTGAAAAGATAGAGGGTTTCATTTTGATAGATAAGGTGAGAAATGAGCGTGAGTTTCTCTGAAAAGATGGAGACTAATCCTTTGAAAATGAAAAATTTCGGTTACAATGGAATGGAATGGAATTAGGAAAATTAATTTCAATTTAAAATATTATAATAATATGTATTTATGTAAAGTTAATTGTAAATATGAGAAAATTTATTTGTAAATTTATATTTCAAATTTTGAAATGATAAGGAGTACAACCCCTAATATTCACTATTTAATTTAGATTTTTAATAACTTTGATTAATATTTTTAAATGATTAATATTTATAAATTTCTTTAACTTTAATTAATTTTTATAGATTTTAATAGACCTTCATAAACTTTTATAGATTTTTATGAATTTTTATAGACATTTAACATAACTCTCTAAGTTATTCTTTGTTTAGAGCATCTCCAATACATTCTATGGATTGGTATTTAAGTAGTACAAATATTGGAATATTTTCGATCTATGTGGCATTAATGTCTAATGAATAGATATTCAAATTCAAAGTTGGTCCCCAACGCATTCTATATATTACTATCTAAGTGTATTTTATTTTATTCAAATAAAATATGCATAAAAATTTAAATATATATAAGAAATCTAAATATTTCTAAATCAACATGTTTAACAAAGCTTCTGAATTTAGATAAAACTCTAGAACTTGTCTATTTTTTTATTGCCACGTCAGCTTGACATAGTCCTTGACAACTTACATTGAAGAGGAATTTTCTTAGACATTGTCTATTTTGCTTATGTGGTAAAAAAAGATATAACAATCTACGGTTGCATTGGAGATAATCTTAGCCTTTGTTTTTTCTACTTAAAAAAATTGAAATCAAAGTTAATAATTAATTTTAACTGTACATTTTATTGGACCTACAACTTTTATCAATTTTTCAATCACACATTTCATTAAATTTTGTCAAAATCTGTTAAAATTTTTACCAAAAACTTTGTCAAACAATCCATTAATCTTTTTTTTTTTTTTTTTCTTCTTCTTATTTTTGCCCTTTTGTCTTTTCTTTCTTTTAATTCTTTTTTAAAAGATAAAGATGATTGACTAAAATAGTCACGTGCATGGCACATGAATTTTTAATGAATTCCTTAACAGTTTCCGTCCAAAAGAACGTATATGCACAAAAAATCAATGTTTGGAGATTTGAATGCCAAAAGATAATGAATGGAGACCCAAGTGCGACACGTGCTATAACTTGTGTGACATCATAGAATTTCATGCGATTTTTATGAAAATTTCGGTGATTTTTAAGATATTTGGAATTTTTAGGGATTTTGTGTTATGATTGAAAATAATTCAATTAGTGTCACAGATAAAACTATTGATAATGGTGCTATTCAAAAATAAAAAAGTTTAGTTGTTGAAAAGTGAGAAATAGTCTTGACATGTTGTGCATCTGCTATGTAGTGTGAATCTTTAAAAAAAAATTCAAAATGATATTTGTGTCCCTAGCCTCACCCAGGGGCGGATCTAGCACATGGCGAAACCCTGCGTCAGCCTGTGCTGAAATTTTGCGAAAAAATAGTGTTGGCTTCATCAATTTTTTTCCTGCGTGCATTCTGCGTGTGTATCGGTGTATGTATATGCTGTATACTGTGATGCTCGGACATGAAAATCTGGCCGGAGTACCCATGTTAATCTACATAGCTTGAAGAAGACAACAATGGTGGAAGCCTTACAGAGCTTGAAGAAGACAACAATGGTGGAAGGAATAGAGCTTGAAGAGGAAATAGAAGTTTGATTGTTAATGAGTCATGACTTTGTGAATTATTTTTTGTAATATTTGTACCCAAAAAAAAAATCATGATTGTGGGTGTATGCTGCAGTCCTCGGGCAATGGGATATACACACAAGTTAAAGATTTGTTTTTTTATTTGTTGTAAATCAACTTTACATTTATTGTTGATTTGATTGTATTTTATAAATTACTAGTTATATTGTGGATTATTTAAGACTCATTATAAACACTTTGAAGAATATAAAAATTATTTATCACAACTTTTGCTCTTTTTTTTTTTTTTTTTTTTTGGCCATAGATTATTTTAAATTTTTTCTTACGCTAGTGTTGGAAGCGAATCAAGTGTGTAGTTAATACTTATATTTCTAACAAGCATCGGCCGTTAACTGGTCAACGGTCAATATTTGACCGTTGACCAGTCAACGTCCGCCCTAGCTAAACTTCAATCTTAGATCCGCCACTTAGATAAGCAAGATGTTCAGCTGGGAAAAAAGTAAATTTCCTTTATATATAATTTCATCTATAATTATTTTTAGATGAGCAAAAATTGTAAAAAGACCATAGAATAGTAACACATGCATGACGGAAGAAAAACTTGACCTTGAGTGCCAAGGGTCGACCCCCATGTGATTTTTGGGGTTAGGGGTCGACTCCCAGGTGATTCTATGTGGTAGGGGTTGACCCAGGGGCGGAGCCCTGGCCCAAGCCCAGCCCAGCCCAGCCCTGCCCTGTCCTGAAAATGTTCATTTAAATAAATAAAAAAAAAATTATGTCATGGTCCAGTTCATTTTAAACCACGGCCCAGCCCTTTATCAGATCCTAGCTCCGCCCCTGGGTTGACCCCATGTAATTTTTTGTGAGGGGTTGACCCCCTTGGGCAGTCTACGTGGTTCGAACGAAAACGCGCATGACTTTTTATAGAAAACTTCGAATTGACATAAATATGTTAGAATTCTAACTCGATAAGCTTTTGAGTGGTACATCATATGCCTTGTTGAGATCTTGATATCAATCATGACACTCTAGTTTCTCAATGTGTTCTGCGTTTTTGTCTCAGAGTATCGACACCCACCACTATGGTTCATCCCAAACCCCATCTTTTGTACTCTTAGCCCCGTTTAACCATCAAGTCGATCCTAAGTGGTAATATGGTCATAATTAATATATGGACACTTGATTTACGTAGAAACTTACCTAGATACAAAATGTGGGTGAACAAAGCCATGAATATTAGGATAATGAATATTAGGATTAGTAAACATAAAAGTAAGAAACGGGCCAACTTCAGTGCAAAACATTAGTATCTATATTACAATGTGTTCCTATGTGATTACATTCAACAACCAAGTTCATATTGTCCAAAATTCGTAAAACCGTTGATGAATTTTTTTCTTATAGTTTTTGGAGGTTTTATTGCAAAAGAAGAAATAGTTTTGGAAGGGAACACCCAAACACACGTTTCATTTTTGTCCTTTTGTGTATTTTTGTAGAAGAAGAAATGGTTATTTTGTCTCTCTCTACATATACTCTGTCATTTTGTTTCCCTCTTTGATCTCCCTCTATCTGTATGAATTCTTGATTATGTATATTAAAAAATGCTTTTTGCCAACTAGGTTTCTGCCAAGTATTCAAGAAAGTGACTTGTAGAGTGAAAGACTCCAACTTTTGGCTCTCTGATCTCTGTTTTGGGGTGTTTGAATTTGTGATTTCTAAAGATGATTGCGGACGAAATTAAGGCTGAAAACGAAAATTATGACAAATTTCTCGTGGGTGTTCTTGCTGTTGATGATGACCCAAATTGTTTGAAGTTATTGAAGACTTTGCTTAGAAAATGACAGTATCATAATATGTCTCATATAGTTTGCTTTAATTATTTTTTTTTTTTTTTTTTTTTTTTTTTTACCGATCTATTTGATTTTGAAAGTTTATAATGCTTGATTTCTCTTTCCCAATTTATTTGAAACTCATGACTCTTAGTTGTAGAAATTGTTGTTCCGTTTCATGAAATTTGATTTGACTTTATATTGATAATATCTACATTTGAATTTTCAGTCTTTTAAGATTCTTTCTTTTAAATCTAATTGTTGAGATTGCTCTAATTTATCTTAAATTTTGAAGTGGAGGTGTTCACTTATAAATCAAAATTTTTGAACATAATTTTTAAATTGTGCATTCATGGTTCTAGATTCTATTGCTCAAATCTTTGTGTTTGCATATGAAGTTTATGCGTCCATTCCCTACTTTGAAGAAATGATTTTAGAAGGAATACCCAAACACACATTTCAATTTTATAAAGACGCAAGGAAAGTTCTAGTGGAATGATCTCACGATTTGACCATGTGATATCAATCATTTATTTTTTGGTGAGAAAATGCATAAATTGCACTTAAGGTAGATAACAGAAAAAATAGACGAATTTTATCATCATGAACCTACCATGCCCATTTCTCTAAACGTTGGAGATGTACTATATTATTTTTAAAGATTAAAAAAATATCCTTTACATTTTTAAAAGTTATGACCAAATAATACTATTATATTAAGTAGCAGTCAAAGGCAGATCTAGGAGCTGCAGTAGACCATAGCCCGGACAGTCGAAGCCCAACACAAAAGAATTTAAACCTACCATAATTTGAAATTAGCCACCAAAAAAGTGATTTTCTAGTTCAATACTAGTCATGGCAGTAAATTCTAGATTTTTTGTTTTCTTAAATAGGAATGTCATCATTTTTTTGGACGAGGAGTGTTGTTTTATATGTCATGGAGGACAGTGATCCCCTGCCCTAGTGGTAAATCCATGAAATCACTGATTGCTTTTTGCGTCTTGATTTCGCCGACAAATCGTCAGATGTGACTCGTCACTGGTCCAGCACCCAATGTCATGGACCACATATCACCATATATCAAGACGAGTCGTGTAGTGGTCATGAAGAACATTAATTAAAAAAAAATATCGAGGTTATTATAGAAAGAGAGTAGGTTTTTACAAGTCGCAAGCTTCCAAACTTGTCTGTCATCTTCAAGTGAAAACGCGCAATTACGCGTGGAAACCTCAATGCACCATGCAAAACTCACAACAGCCACCTGCGAAAATCCTGTTTTCATGAGCCACGTACTCGCCATGCAAGCCCTATGATTTTCTATATCAACTCCCCTGTTACTAAGCAAATGTTAATATCTCGATTAATGGGGAGGTTCATAGGCTTTGCAGTCACTTTTACAGTCCTTTGCGCCGCCGTCATGGCGGGGTCCAACTACTACGCCACCATAACCACGGTGGAGACGAACGATGCTAATTCAGGTTTATCACAGCGCTGTCAACAAGAAATTCAAAAGCAGCAGCAGCTGAATTCCTGCCAGCAGTATCTCCGGCAAAGCAGTAAATTTACAGAAGGGCAAGGTGGTTGGCGTGAAGAATTCCCGCGATGCTGCGAGCAGTTGGAGCAGATTGATGAACAATGCAGGTGCGAGGGTATAAAGCAAGTTGTGCAGCAACAAAAACAGAGAGGAGAGTTGCAGGGAAGAGAAATGAAAGAGATGCTGGAAACAGCGCAAAGTCTGCCTAGTTTATGCCGTTTTAATCCTCCCCAACGCTGTGAAATTCCAACTCTGTGGTATTAGGGGGTGGCAGAATTGTATGTTTTTACAGTAAATAAGCACATCATCTTGTTTATTAGGTGGTGTGTAGATGTCTCTTCATCTTTAATGAATTTTGTTATACTTTTGGTCTTTAATTTACCAGAGATTATAAATAAGCACATCGTCATTTCTGTTTAACAAGAATATGTTAAAGATGATAACATAGTACAAAGGGAAGAAACCATTGAGTGGTGCTATGCTAAGAGTTGTTGGCCCGAGCAGCAGCTCTCTCTAATGCCTTCAATCTGTTTGCTTCCATACGAGCCTTCTGTTCCTCTGACATCTCTTTGACTCCGCATATATCAGCAGTAACAATCCCGGGTTCAGATACTTCCTACCAGGTGATTAACACATCCATAGACAATCAGAAAACGCTTTCCCAACATACTGTGTGATGAGTAAAGAAAATATTTTGAACTAGCGATAAACTCACTTCAATGGCCTTTTCCCATATCTCATGAGCAGTGTCTTGGTTTTGCAAAGTTCCTTCTTCTTGGGGCCCCTGAGCATCTGCAACAGCAGGAAATGTCCGTGAGAAAACAGCTAGTCATTAGAAATGTGTCAGCAAAATGATTATAGAGGTTGATGCACTATTAATGACGTTGTAGCACTGCCAAGACATGAACTAAGCTATAGCCTATTCATAGAAGGTGGTTCATTCATTTATCGTGTTGTCATTAGAAAATTGTTTAGCTCTATAAATTCACAGCATGTTCACACCGTCTCTCTTCTCCGTTTAATTTTATCGCTGCTTCTGGAGACGTTCGAGTTTATAGTTTTAGATCCAAAACTTTAGTAATGAAAATTATTACAACAAAAATATGAAGGAAATACAAAAGAAACTTTAAGAAAAAGGCAGATTTACTGCCTTGTTGCATCGACTCAAGAATTGGTCACAGCACAGACTATCATCGGATTCAAGAGCTTGTTTTAAAGGCATAGCATACTCTCACACACCAAAGTCACTCCACACCTCAGATCAGCCAAACTCTCTCAAGAAACCAAAAATTACTGTTGACCGAAGATAATACAAATCTAATCACTCCTACAGAACCACTAATAATCACTCAGGGAGTGATTATTATTCAGGGACTAAACATTATTGATCAACCAAGATCAATAATCCCAAAAAGAACTCAAAAGGAGATGAAACAACAGAGAGTAGAAAGAGAGAGTTGGTTAATCTGAAAGGTGCAGAACTTGTGTATGTGAGAGAATGGCTGCCATAGGAGTATAACATCCGCCTCTTCAGACATCCAGCATCCAACGATGCTTATTGTGCCACGTGTGATCATCTGGTGAAAGTTGTTTAACACCAATCAAACTCGTGTTCCACAAAAAGCGACTTAAATGGATTTCAACCTTTATATAACTTGCGCCATTTATACTCACAAGTTTCACAAAGTTTTGTTGCATCATCTAAAGTGGCTTACAAAACCTTAGCGTTCAGTTTTAGGTAGTACTACTCGTCTTTCTCATGTTAGAGAATATTGGTGTTTAAAATGAGTATAGGCATGCATTTCAGCAACTAACAACTAAAAGTAATATATAGCATGTAAAGGCTAAAACAAGTCTCTAGTGATCACGGTAGCTAACAGGTATCGGGTACCTTGATCATGGCTTGAGGTTTCTTGTTGAACTTGAGGCTCGTGCAGCTTTGCTGGATCGACTCCATTGGCAACTGCGTCTCGTAATTCTCTGGTGCAGCGCTGATTGAAGAAATTGTAAAATCCAAGGAAATAAAATAGCACATTAATTTCAAGGCATCAAAATTTCACAATGAGAAATTGATATTTATTGTTTTCAATGTATATGAATAGCAATTTCTAATTTTACGAGTCTCCAATAGGTTCATCCATATGATTAGTTATAGATAGCACCATTGAGATTCACAACATTCTTTCTTTTGACTTTTACCCCATGAATCATATCACTACTTTCCAGCTCTCAGAACCATACAGGAAAAGCAGTCCTCAATCTAACATGATCCTAAATTCAGTTGTGTTAAAAAGCTCTTACAGATTAGGGCTCATTGATTCAGATTTGGCATTTCTACACGGATATCGGTCCTTTAGAAATGCTTCATGAAGAGGACAATAATTCAGAACCCTAAGAATGTAAAATTAACTGAAGATGAAACAGAACACCAACTATCAAAAATCTAAAAATGTTGTGTTAATCTTATGTCAAGTACCCTCGATCTCTGATGTAGTACAAACAACACTAAACCTCTACATCGAAAAAATAATTTTTAAAACACCATTAGTAATTCTCCTAGTTCAAATTCGTTGCTCATGTCAATAATTCCTTTAACTATGATCGTGCAAAGAAGAAAAGGAAAAGGGGGTAGCTTGTGTGCATCTGACAAATAATAATCACTTACACAGGCACAGTGAATTTCAATACAAGTCAAATATGTCTTACCCTGACACGGTTTGTAGCACCAACTTGTTCCACCTTATGCACAAATTGATCAAAGGAGTAGTAGGGGAGTAAGCGTGAATGCCATTCAGCATATAGGCCAAGAAGGTGCCGCAGATCACTAACCTGCAGAAATGTAGTTAATATGCTTGAAAGACGAAAGACCCATCACTAAGCCAAATGGAAGGGAACGATCAGGATCTTTTCCTTGTCATGACTCTGTTATGATTCCAAACAGATCAATGTATATTTTGCTGAATTACTGACTGCAAATGAAATGGAAATACAAGATCTGCCCAATCTCCTCACTTCACTCTAATCTCTCCATGCACTGCACAACTAACCTCCCTCCCCTATTTATTCGAACCACAATTTATTCTATAATCCCCAAAATACCCCTAAATCCCTTTACAGAATACAATACACTCATAAGTGAAGTGTGATTGGGGGCCGGCCTATCAATACCCTGCTCTCTATATTCATCACCTTGTCCTCCAGGTGAAAGTGGGCGGAGTTACCCACTATCATTAATATAGTGTCCATGAAGACCTCATAACCGGTAGCACCTGCCCATGAAATTCTCAACTTTTGAACCCAGTCCACCTGCATAAAATTGTAGGTAACCCCACCAGTTATGAACACCACAATATCCTGATGGGCAATATTTTTCATGGTCTTTTGCATAGTTAATCCAACCACTAAGTCAATCGGGAACTCAACGGTGTCACCATGTCTTCTATCTCTTCCAACTCCGCTTCCCCCAGTTCCATTGATTCGACACAATCCCCAAATTCATCGCTATACACCAATACCGTTACATCCTTATTATTACATTGATGCCCCCATCAAGTCGTTCTCATCACACCTGAAACACAAACCTATTTCCCACTTTGACTATAATAAGTGTTTTGATATGATTCCATACAGATCAATGTGTATTTTGCTGAATTACTGACTGCAAATGAAATGGAAATACTAGAACTGGCAGATTATTCTAGAGATCTGCCCACTCTCCTCACTTCACTCTATTCTCTCCATCCCCCGCAACTACCCTCCCTCCCCTATTTATTCTAACCACAATTTATTCTATAATACCCCTAATCCCTTTACAGAATACAATTCACTCGCAACTGAAAGTGTAATTGGGGACCTATCAGACTCCAATATTATGTTCACAAAATCAACAGACAAACAAGGTTTTTATAAAGGCACAACTAACATCATCAAGGGCGAACTTTATCAGTAATAAACAATTTTAAAGAAAATTGTATGATATACAATTTTATGCTTAAGAACGCCTTTAATTCATGCATACAATTTGAATTTATTCTCAAAGAACTAAGTTGAAGCAAGAAATTCCTGAGAAAATGAAACCAAAAGAGTTTAAAGAACATGTGTGTTTACTTTGCCATTGTAGATGGCTTGAGTAAAAAGGCATTGGTCGCCAACTTGTGTGTGAGTTACTATGATGACACAGGTAAACTTGTTAAAAGGGCCATTTGGCAAACAAGTGCAAGGAGAGACTGAAGTGTATTTAATATTATTACAAAACGCAAAAAAGATTGTAGATCAAATCAATAACTGTAGCATGCAATAATCAGATTGAAAAACTCGATGTCCTAAATAATCGTAACTATACTCAAACTCCTCGTAATTTAAATTTTTGTAAATTATCGACAAGATTTCCAAAATATAGTACTTGAATTTGCAGCATATTTCATCCTAGTTTTCAAGTATCAAGGAATGGCCTTAAGATTAAATTTCTTAAGGCTATAGGTGCTGGGACTTCCACTTGTTAGGGGAAAAAACATGCGCCACCCAACAATCTTATATGTACTTGTTGGTCCATAACTCATAATATGCCACAGTTTATATAATTTTATGAAGTTGTAATTCAAATTTGTGTCACCATTGGAGATTTAGTAGTCCAACAAAACTCAGCAGCCAAATGTCCATAGATTACCATTCCTAAAGAAGTAACAATTCCTTTATAATATCTGCCTCAATATCCCCAAATGATAAGACCCTACAGAAATTTTAAAAACTTAAAGCATTAACTAGAGTTTGTTTGAATGCTGAAAACAGAATGAATCAATGATATTCCTGGTGCCGCAATTGGCGCCTCAACCTTTCACAGGATTGCAAAATCGGGCTAACAGAATAATTTATTTCATAACCCGTTTCCTGAAAAGCACAAATATGAAGGTACAAACTCCAAGTAGCAATGCTCAATTCTCACTCTTACTTTGTGGTTCAGGTGGTGTTTCATCTACGTCTGTAGTGAGTGAAATTGGAAAGGAATAAAAAGAAAACTTGCTTAAGTATGGTAATTTCATATCCCTCACCCCCTTTCCTAAACAGACAGAAATATGAATGTACAACTCTTACAGAGCTTTGTACCATATGCTTCAGTGAATGAAACTTTAAACAAAAGAAATACATCAAAAAGCATCCAAACAAATAAGCAACCAAGGAAATAAGTAGTAAAATATAAGAAACGATAGTAATTGAGGAAAAAATGAACCTCGTGGCCACGACCGCGGCATTTGAAAGCGCCAGGGAAATGACGGAGAACGTAGCCGAGCCCATCATTGGAGAGGAGTAGATCTGGGGTTAACTTCGGTCTCTTTCTGGGTGCTTTCTTGGGCTTCTCAGTAGTGGATTTTGAATTATAAGATGTGGGTTTAGGGTTAGCATTGTTGTGGGTAGCAGCAGCATCGGAATTGGAAGTTGGCGGGTTATTGGAATTGGGATTGGAAGGGCAATCACGGGACCAATGACCTGGGCGGCCACACTTATAGCATCCAGTTGGGGCTGCAGCTGCGGCGGCGCCACCACTCTTCTCCATTTCTACGATTTTCTCCAAAATTTCAGTATTCTATGTATTGAGATGCAGCGATCTATATTTATGGAGGGAAAGTGAATCAAGTTTTGGCGGGAACAGAACGGTATAGGGAAATTAGCTTCGGGCTTCGAAAATTAGTAACTGAGTGGTGGTAATCTCCTCCTAACAATGCGTCGCAAAAATATCCGATCCACTCCGAATTTGATGAATACTCGATTCGAATAAAGCCAAAATTTTCGCCAAAATTTTCTAATCTACGGATCAGCAGGGCAGATCGAGCCGGATCACGGGGCGGATCGGATCATGTGTATATCCTAGGGGTGAACACGGTTCGGTTTGAACGATTTGTGATAAATTTTCAAACCAAACCACTTAAAGCGGTTTGAAATTTTTCCAAACCAAACCAAACCACTTCACTTTCGAAACCAAACCAAACCAAACCACTTTTTTCGGTTTGAATCGGTTTAAAACCACGGTTTAGCAAACAAATAAAAAAATATATCGAACAAGTTAAATCATAAATATTAGTATTAATAAAAGACAAAAAGTATTAGCATAAATATAAGAATATAGCAAATATATTCATTAATTATAATTAAATGATATAATGCTAGTAATAAAAGAAAATGAATAAAAATATCAAATACGATAATACATGATATAGCTTTTCTCTCGAATTATCTAATGCCTACTTCATTCAAACATTGACGAATCACTACAGATTCCTTGTTACTATGCAACCAATTCTTAGTGCAAATCACCGCATCAACCATCTTTGCACTCAACGAACTCCTAAAAGAATCAATTATCGACCACTAATAGAAAAGAAGAAATTGTTGGTGTTTGAATCATTATTTTTCAGCTTGAGCTTCTCGGATAAGTCTAGCTTTAAAATTGAAGGAATGAGTTTGGAAATACCCAAAAGAGTTTGTAAAGGACTTGGGCTACTAGTAGCATTTTTTTGATAGAGTTAATGATGAAATCACAATTTCTTTATAACATCTACAAATCTAGCAGAAAATAAACTAAATCGATACAAAGAAAATAGAGAATTTTCCTGAATTACAGATCAAATCACTCCTTAAAACCCATAGGAAGTTTGCTGAAAGAAAATTAGAGTATAGTGCTTGTTTAGGCGAAAGCAAATCAAGAGTTTCGGGAGCGGCGGTTGAGATCGAGAAAAAATTGTGGAGAGAGAAACGATAATATGAATAATTGATGGATTTTAATTGAGTTGGGTATTTGGTTTAATTGGGTTGAGTTTAATATAGATAATGGATTGATTTATTTTTAATTGAGTTGAATATAAAATTAAAATTAATTTATTTTTTATTTTTTTATTTTATTTATTTTAAACGGTTTGACGGTTTGAAACGGTTTGGAAAAATTGAAACATAAACCATTCGAAACGGTTTGGTTCTGTTCAAAACCAAAACGTTGACGGATCCACGTGGACCCAAACCAACGGTTTTGAAAAGGCGGTTTTGGTTCGATTTTACGGTTTGGCAGTTTCGTTGTTCAGCCCTAGTATGTCCCATTTGAAAAATAAATAAGATTAAATAATAAATAGATGAAAGATTTATGGCTTAAATTACAATTTAGAGGTAGTTGGACTTAGTTAAAAAAAATTATTCCCCAAAAAAAAAAAGAATCAGTATACAGATTAGGGCTATGATCCATCCCGAAAAATGGCTGATCAATCCGTGGATTATGATCTTCTACAATTACTGCGGGGCGAATACGGATCCACCTCGTTACCATCACTATTGGACACTTATCTAGTGACATTGGATAAGTGTTTGACTTTATTTGTCAAACATTTTTACTTGTCCAATATCCATACTTGTCCAATATCCACTGGACAAGTGTCCAATGGAAGGAGATCACTATCTTAAGAGCATCTCCAATGCAACAATGTTTAATATGTATATGTGGCAAAAGTTATTGACATTATATCAAAAAACTTCTCCAATGCAACAATGTTCATTTTGCAAATGTGACAAATTATTATTAGCTTTTTAGAAAAAAGAAAGAGAGAGAAATGTATTTATTGAATAGAGATTATTAAATTAATGATGGACATTGTCAAAAATAATGTCTAGAATTAGACATTATGCTAGACACATTCTAGTATTAATTGTGCCACATAAGCACTTTTTGATCATTTGTCAAAAAAAAGTACTAGACATTGTGCTTTGACATTGTTGCATTGGAGATGCTCTAAGAGAATCTCCAATGCAACAATTTCTAGTAATTTTTTTGACAAATGACCAAAAAGTGCTTATGTGGCAAAATTAATGCTAGAAGGTGTCTAGCACAATGTCTAATTCTAGAAATTGTTCTTAACAATGTCTATCATTAATTTAATAATCTCTTTCCAATCAATATATTTCTCTCTTTTTATTTTTTTAAAAAGCTAATAATAATATGCCACATTTGCACAATGAACATTGTTGCAATAAAAAGTTTTTGATATAATGTCAATGTTTTTGCCACATATACATAGTAGATATTGTTGTATTGAAGATGCTCATAACAGTACTATAGCAATAGTTGGCTGCACACGGACATTTTATGGGTGAAATTTGGTTGACTTTCAATCAAGTAAGTGCTTAAACATTTTTTTTTTTACACATTTCATAACATTCATAAGTAATTAAAAAAACTATAAATATATTGTTAGGCATAGATCTTCAAAATGTACACTTAATCAAATAGCTCAGTTGATTAACATATTATTGATTGGTGTCCCAAGATTTTGATGAAGAATACAACATCAATTACGATCACAAGCGGATTAATAATGGATGAGTCCCTCTCAACTAGTGATGGCAACGGGGCAGATCGAGGCGGATCAGCCTGATCCAAATCTGCCCTGCAATAATTGTAGGATATCCAAATCCGCCCTGCGATCCGCCATTTTTCGGGTCGGGGCGGATCAGAGCCCTGATCCGTTTTTCTTTTCTTTTTTTTGGCATTCAAAAAATTTAAAATAGATTGAAACAAGCTTTACTACTATAGTATAGAATTTAAACAACATTATAAAATACATTTGAGATCTTAGACCCACTATGGAAAGCTCTCAAACTAACTACCAAAAGTTACACTAAAAATTGTAGGCTTTAGGAATTAACAAATTAGGAATTAAGAAATTTGAAATTGCAATTGCAGCCCTTGTCCCAAATTTTTTATCTTGTTATAATTTAATCTTTTTAAAAAAAAATACGGGGTGGGGCAGATCAGATCGACCCCAATCCGATCCGTCCCGAGATCCGCGGATCAGGTATTTTTCGCTCCATTCGGATCGGGTATCCATCGGGTTCGAGGCGTATCAGATATTTTTGCCATCTCTACTCTCAACTTCCAATTTATTCAACCCAAAAGAGGCCCATTTAATCGCCCAGGCCCTTCTCAATTTCAAAAGAAAAAAGGGAAAAGGAAGAAGAAGAAGAAGAAATAGGGTAGTCACCATATCCGTTGACTTAAATTTATACTTTAGAAAGAGATTAATTCACCTTTATGAAAATTTGTGTATATGTCAAAATTTTGATAAAAATACAAAATAAATTGAATTTAACTTTGCACACGAGCGACTTGTTGATGGTAAAATTTAAATAAATAAATTTATTTCATTTTTAACACGTATACTTAGTCGGTCATCACAAGCATGTGACACCTGATACTGGTGAGAGTCTTAGATCTTATTTGCCCTCTCTATTTTTTGGGACTGATTTCTTCTTGCTTGGTTAGGACTCGGCACAATTATTCTTGTTGATGGTATTGTTCTTCTTGCCTCAAGTCATGTGGGTTTCAAACTTTCGATAGTATTCACTAGTCTTTTATTCTATGTGTTTTGAAATTGATTGTTGAAGGAGAAAATTAATATACATCCAAACTATTTTCATAAAAATCCCCTCAAATGTTCTTTACTAAATGCGCTAATCGTCACTCCTAAAACTCTCTCATTCATCTTTAATCTAATGTTGAAGTTCCCAACTTCCCAAGTTGGAAATATTTCGTAGTGTTTCTCATTGAGTAAAATTTTATATCCACCACTGATTACGATGAGACATTTTATTGAGCTTGCATTACATTGGTCTCTAGACTATAAGTATTAAGTTGCAGTTGTATTTTGAGGGTAGAAATTATGTTAGGTGAAGTAAGATATAAAAATACTTTTTTTAGTACTAATGTTATAAAAGATGTACCGCATGCAACTCTCATTATCATCTACCATATATTTAAGGATCTTCGCCTTCGAAGGGCATTTTATTGTCTTTAAATTACCCATGGGGCATGGTTAGCGAAAATAATAGTATAATTTTATGTTTGGCTTCTATGCAGGTTATATGATAGTGCCTTTACTTCTTGGTCATATTGATAAAAGTAATATTTTTTCTTCTACACTGATAATTAAGGGTGGTAAATGAGCCGAACTCGTAGGCTTGTCAAATTAGCCCATCAAAGCTCGGCCCATAATGAGCTTGTGTTCGTCTAGGGACAAGTCCGAGCTAGGACAAAAAAAAAAAAAATAGGCCGAGCTCGTCCGGCTCGTCAAAAATACGAGCAAGCTCTTACGAGCTCGTGGCTCGTTCCTAACGGTCACATTTTTTTTTATTTTTTAATTCAATTAATTTCCTATAAAGACTCTATTTTAAACTCATTTTTTTCACATCTCAATCTCTCAATTAATTATATACTCAATTCAATAACAATTCTCAAATTTCAATATTTCAATATTAGTTTATAATTAGTATCTCATATCTTATTATCTATATATTAGTCTATGCTTTTAAGTTTTAATTTTCTACTTCTAGTAATTCTCTACATTTCTATTTTCTACTAACATTTTCATCTTCTACTATTCTCTTTATTATTTTATTCTAAATGGCCTACAATCGAAGTGATTATGATTTTAGTTGTCTTAATAACATTCCAATTCTGATCCAATTTATTTGGATGACGTTCAAGAAGATGATGACACATATACAATCACAAGTTCTAGCACTAAACGGAAAGCCACCAAACAAAATGCTAGGTGTTGCAGCATATTGAGTTAGTGCCGACTGGTAAACTAATAGACGGAATTTTTGAGTACAATGCACAGTGTAAACACTGTAAAGAGAGGTTAGTCTGGCAAAAGGGGATAGGCAAGACCCATCTAAATGGACACTTCAAAAGTGTCAATTCAAACACGGAGATTTGGAATCAAATCATGCACAACTCCAGTTTAGATCTCTCAGATCCGAGTCCAGTAGTAATTCCAATCTCAACAATTTGGTATATTCACAAGATAGCATGCGCCGCGAAGGATTGTCGAAATTGGTGGCAAATGCCGAGTTTCCACTGAGCTTGGTGGAAAATTCTCATTTCACGAACTTCATCCAAAAATATCTCTAACCAGTGTACGTTAATATTTCTAGAAATATTATTCGTGAAGACACTATTATTTTGTATAATAAAAAGAAAGAAGCTATTACAAATGATATTAATAATTATAACGATGTTTTATCTTTTACGTCAGACTTATGGACATGTAATAACAAAAAAAGATACATGAATGCAACTGCATACTACATTGATAGTAATTCGATAATACATAAAAAAGTAACAGCGTTTAGACAAATTGACTATCCTCATAATAGAGTTAATATTTTTCATGTTTTATTGAGTGTGTTACATGAATCTAAATGTAATTCTAAGATTCGTAGTTTTACATTTGACAATGCATGCTCCAACAATATAGTAATTGAAAAATTAATTCAATATTTTAGTCCAGAATTTGATGGTATTTTATTTCACATTCGTTGTGTATGTCGTGTGTTTAATTTAATTGTGAAATATGGATTAAAATTTATAGAATAACAATTAGAAAAAACTAGATATGATATTAATTATATTATGGTCTCACCAACAAGAAAACAAGTTTTTGCTGCTTTATGTGTTGAAAATGAGTTGCAAGAAACATGTTTTTGTACTGATGTTGGCCATAGATGGATTCAACATATCTCATTCTTAAATCTTGTGAAGGTTACAAATATTGCATTACTGCATATTATAATGGCCGACACTCACACGGTCTAGAATATGATTTGCAAGCATATGACTGAGAAATATGTGCTTATATTATAAACAATTTGAAATTTTTTTTATGCAACAAATGCATGTTCTGGTGTATATTATCCGATTACAACACTTTTTTAAATCATTTTATTATATTACTAACAATTTTAATATGTATAAGGAATTTGCTCTTTTTCTAATATTATACATGTCAAGAAAGCTAAATTTGGAAAATACTAGGTATGTTATTTTATTAGCATGTATTATGGATCCTAGACTTAACTTAAATGTACGAAATTAACAATAATGGCAATTTCACAAAAATTAATGTATGAAATTCCACTAACGTGCGATAATTTATAACAAACTTTATATCAAATGTATGATGTCTATGCTGAAAAGGTCGGTAGAAACATTATACAACCCCTTGTTCCAACATATACTTCGTCATCAACTGATAACATTGACTTATGGAGTTACGTTAGTTCACATAGGGGTGGTCAACATTTAGTTGGTTCTTCTTCTTCTTCTTCTTCTTCCCTTTCCCGTTTTAGTGATACACACCTGTAGAGTTAGTTAGGTATTTCGCGCACGACATGCTTAGTATTTTAGATGATGAAGAGGGAGTTTTTTTTGATATACTACGATGGTGGAAATAACATCAACGTCAATATCCAATTCTTTCAAAAATTGCACGTGATCTATTAACACCTTCGGTATCAACTGAAGCATCGGAGTCTGCTTTGAGTACAAGTGACAGGGTTCTGTCTGATTTCAAGTCAAGACTCAAAGCCGACATGTTAGAAAGCTTACTATGTCTGAAGGATTGGGATGACGCTGAACTTCGAATCTAAGATAAAGTGGACAGAATGATGTCCGAAGAACTTGATTATTTAGATTTGTAGTAAGTATTATTTTACGTACGTATTTGATTTTTTTTTTTGTCTTAATTTAACAAAAAATTGTACACGTAATAACTTGATCGTGTACAATTTTAACTCTGCCTACTTTCAAACTAGCCGGTCCCAAGCTTGAAAATAGGAGGGGGATTTTCAATCTTCAATTTTTAACATAAAACATTTCCGATACTTTCTTTCTTTTGTATTTTAAAATTATTAAAAAAAATCAGGGCTAAGCCGAGCTCGTAGGTCGAATCGAGCCTCAAAATTTAGGACGGGCCGAGCTTGTCATACAATGGGCCGAGTCGACCACCCCTACTGATAATAGAAAAATAATATATTTGATCTACAATTTTTTAAAAACGTAAGGATATATTCTTAACTTTTAAAAATAGTACTGGACATCCCCAATATTTGAAGAAATGAGTATGGTAAGTTCTTTATGACGAAATTGCTCTATCTTTTGAATAAACAAGAAATAAGAAAGAAGAAAAAGAATAATTGAAAAATAAACAAATGTACCATCCAAAATAAAAAATAAGAAAGAGGCCATCTTCTTCCATCCAACCCCCTACATTTCTTTCTTCTTCACTATCCATCTTCTTCTTCCCATGCTTTCATGCCAGTATATCCAAAATGGTATCTTGTTATCATAATCGACGTTTGAACCAGGCATTCCTATCTCATTCATCAAGCTTTCTCTCTACTCTCCACTTTCTGACCAGATCATCAAGATATCCCTTCCAGTTTCGAAAGAGGGCCTGATGTTTGTGTGGATAAATAGGTGCTTATGGATACTAAAGAAGAAGGAAAAGTGTGGGTTTGGGTGGATCGGTAATTTTTTTTAATCTTCAATGCATAGACATTTTTGGTAATTTCGCACATTATTAAAGTGTTGAACATATCGGATTGTTCTTGAATTTTTGGGTTTTTTTTGTCATCTTTGGATGATTTGGGGTTGATCTGGGTACAAGTGTTGTTGAAGAATTGCTTGGGTTTTCCATTTTTTTTATGTATGGAGTAGGGCCGTTGTTTGAATATTCCTATTAGTAAGATGGGGTCCTCCTGGCGTGTTTTTTTCTTGAACATGGAGCCCTTGAGCAACCCTTGTTGATATTGGTTCTGGGCATTAAAAAGATTGCAGAAGTTTGGTATTGTTAATATAGTCAGTAGATTTTTTGTTGTTTGTATTTTAAATTATATATACATTGTACAGAGAGAACGGAAATCCATCAACCTGTATAGAACAGTTCTAATTCTTTTATTTGAAGAGGATTTTCTTGGAGGAATTCATGGACGGCTTGTAAATTTTTGATTGGCCCAGTAGAGGGTGGGGGTGGGGGTGGGGGTGGGGGTGGGGATTTCTCAGAAATTTAATGGCAAATTTCTTTTCTGGTTAGACAATGTACTTAAAGAAGATGGATACTTCTTAAGAAAGAAATGTGGGGGATTAATGGAAGAAGAGAGCCCATTTTTTATTTTTTATTTTATTTTTGGTGGTACAATTGGTTATTTTTTTTCTTCTTTTTTTTTTTTTCTTGTTTTTTGTAAAGAGGATGACAATTTTGTCATAAATGACCTACCATGTATATTGATTCAAATGTTGGGGATGTCCGGTACTAATTTTAAAGATTAGATGTATATTTTTTACGTTTTTGAAAAATTAAGAACCAAATATACTATTTTCCCTTGATAATATATTACTTATTCGAAAGATCTCAACTTGCACAAATACATTAAACCAGAAACCGATTGTATATCCAATTCCAATATGCCACTTCATAAAATAAAAGAAGATAAAAAAGTAGAATGTCCACTGGAGCATGTTAGACGGTGTTGAAATTATTTTTTAAGTGTTTATAAGTTGTGAGTTCTATAAAATGTGTAGATAATATATAAATAGTTATGAATCTTACAAAATATGCACATCACATGATTAAAAGGAACATTTTCTAATATTCTAAACGAGTCACCCATATAAATTACATAAATCACCCTACATCTACTCTAAATTACTTTATCGTGTTGCGTTGTAAGAAAAATAGTTATGCACTTTGGGACACACTGACAAATTCATTTATTTGCAATCAAGTTACCAAACAATACAACATATATCCTTAATCATTTCATCAATCAGTTTATTGAAGATATAGAATCCCTCCCTTTTCTTTTCAAAAACACTATCCACATAGACCAGGAAATCTTGATACGTCTGTTACCATATACAAAACTCCCTTATCCATCAGATGTATTATATCACTCACTTTGTAATTTTAAAAAATTTAGAAATGAAAAGATTACATTAAAAAGAGGAGGAAATACTCTCTTCCGGTGAACAATGGCAACAAGTACAATGGTCAGGAATTCAGAGACCAATCAAAATTTTGATACACTATGTAAATTGGGCCCCCATCATTCAAAAGGTGTGTCAAAAGACCTGCCTTGGTTGCATCCAAGTAATTTATGATCCACTTGGGAATTTCTTTTTCTTGCCCAAAATCTGCACTGTACCTGCAGTAGAAAAGATCCATAAAAGCAAAGTTAATGGAGTTTCTACTTTATTAAGATTCTGCATTTTGTGAAACCACGGAACTCATCCATAATCTTTAATGAAAATCTTGATTTCAATCAACAAATAGAAAATTTCCTCCATTAATGACTCACCACTTGATAACGCGAGAGAGGTACACGGTCCTCTTGGCAAGATCTACGCGCATTCCATCATCCCTTTGGAAAAACTCCCTTGCAGCATATCTTAATTCCGATGCAACTCCCTGAGCAGTGAAGAATTTGACCACGGGGCTTGACTTTGTTGCATTGCAGAGCGCAAAGTGAATCAATAGATTAACTTTTGGAAACGCCAGCTGGAAAGGAATTGAAAAATGAGCAAGTCTAGCTTCAGTTTCATGTCCAGAGATAAAATGGAATGTGCTAAATCCAGGTTTTAATTCGCAGTGTCAGATAAATTACCTCCAGACGCTTGTCTCCACCACTAAAAGGTTTTGTTAATGAGAAAGGTGCTCTTTTATTGCTTCTAAGAATCCCATTTCTAATTGTGCTCAAGGAATAGGAGTAGCCCCCAACCACATACATGAAATCATCAAAGAAAGCCCTCCTATCGATCATGCCTCCAGGATGACCAATTCTAATGACCGCGTGAATAGCCATGGTATTGTGCAAGTTTAAGAAGAATGCCAACTTCTCATCCGCTGTAAGTGTCAAAAGATTCATTCTCTGGAGATCCTGCACTAAATTTATGTATCTGTATTCATAAATAAAAGGAAATATGAAGTTAGCCAACAACACTTGCATTTATAATCATTCGGTAAAGGAAAAAGTTACATATCATATAGGTAGCCAGTTTTATATTGCTAATGCACGACAGCGCCTAAACCTAAACCGGTAATCTGCTTCTATTCAAACTTGATAGACAACAAAAGACTTAACTACGACTTCGCATAATTGTAGTAAATAAGCATCATACAAGTTAAAGTAGCTAATCAAGAGGTCCAATAAAAATGTGAGAAAGGTTGATATGAACTTCTCTCATCTGTAAATATTTCATTGTTGCAAGACTGACTGTTTGATATAAAAAAAAAAAAAAAAACAGGCCTGAACTAAAAAGGATGTCTTGAAGTTGAAAGAGCTTGTTTTGATCCTGAACAATCCAACTCATCGACCCAATCAATTTCTGTTTAATAACTCTAGGAGAAACACATGCAAATCATAACTAAAACGAAAATGTGAGAGAGGATTTAGGCTGAACAAGACTGATCTAACTCAAAGCATAGTCCCGTTAAGAGTATAAAGCTAACTAGTTTCTGGCATTGCAACGAAACATACCAATTTCGATCAACATATGTCATATGTGTATATCAGACTACAATAGTCTGCACAAAGGGTTCACATAATTCAAATGCAACTAAATGTAAAGATTCATACTACCTGCGTAATTCTTCACTATTTCTGATGCCAACATAATCAAGATGGAGTCTGTCGTCAGAGGCATAGGACTCAAGTATTGCGGACATTATTCTGGCAAGCCTCTGACTAACAGTAGCAGCATTCTTGGGCTCACTGTCGTTTACTGATCCCCTGAAATTATAGCATTTGGGAATGAAGGGCTCGTGCTCAAGGAATCGGTAGCAGTGGTTTCCATCCTCAAATTCATTTTCACTGCATTTAACACATCATATATATAAGATCAAAGTAGGTTGAAAGCTATAAGTTCCCAATATCTTGTTCTTACCCAAAAACATGATGAATGAAATGCTTTCTTGCCAGCTGCTTCCCAATCTCAATGGCCTATATATTTATGAGTTGTGAGACAGAATAAATAATGGAGTCATTAATCGGTGAAGAAATGAAGACAAAACAAAAGGGTTGCATGTTTGGCTTAACCATCACGTTTTTACTACTTAATCTTACAAGTGAATCGTGAAAATGGTGGGGTTTGAATTACTGCAGTGGTTTATTAGTTAGGCCAAAAGTAGGGGTGTTCAATGTTGCTATTGAGTGATCTTATTATGAGTGTATGCGAACACACTAGTTAACATAATGAGAGAATAAAAGGAACTACAGAAAAAAGAAGCAATCCAACTTTTAAACAAAAAGTAAGATAAAGGGAGGCCAAACAAAGTAAAGCTAATTATTTTTTATAGAAAAAACAGTTATTTCACTTTTCTGGTTGCAAACATGTGCCGCTAAAAGACAAGTACGTTTTATGCTTATCCAAACATAGAACTAGAGATCTTAAGATGGCTTGACCTCTGTTTACTTTTCTTTTAAGTAACATGTGCCGAGAGAAGAGTTTACTTGACAAGTAATTTTTAAGCTCAGCCAAACAAGCTAACACCAGAAACCTAAGATGGGTTGGCCTCGACACGAGTACCCCTAAGGTTATATTCATTTGGCCGGTCAAAAAGAGGCATCTAAGACGGTGAGTAGTGTATTTGGGCTTTCAAATTTAGTGGAGTTAAACAACTATTTTTATCTTTCAATAAAAAGAAAGAAAGAAAAAATTATATATGTTAAAAAAAAAACACGAGCTTAAAGAGCAAAGCATGACACAATCCGGCTCTATAGATGAGTCGAACACTCGAGGCCTAAGGAATGCTCACTTTTACACCTCTAATCATGATACTTTGTCTATTAATTCACAGAAAAATAAGATTAAAAAAAAGAAAGTGTGGTGTGGTGTGAGAGCAAAAAAAGATAACATATATAATATATAATCCGATTAGCACGTCAAATTAAACACAAATGAACATAGTCAAAGACGAGAAATAAAAATATGAATATTTCTTTGCACCCGTGATATATTTTGCCGAATTTAACAATTAAACATATAAAATATTTGTTTTTAGTACTCTTCCATTCAATTAAATATTATATAATATATTTATTTATTTCATATTTAATATTATCAAATTTATTGTATTAAATACGCTCAATCATTCAATCCTACACATAAATTGGCAACGTAGCATTGGAGGCTGCCTCATATAAAACGCGAATACTGCTGCGAAGAAGAAATAAAAGCTCTTGTTCGCATCATCCACATTTGACACGACAACCATGGGACCACTCAACCAACTTTGAACGACCCTTATTGACGTGTTCTTTTGTGGCCAAATATTTTCCTCAAATCAAACTTCAAACTGAATTATTCAAAATTTGACTATAAGCTCCATTTGAACTCAAAACTGACTGATTCTTTTGCATTTGCCTCTACTTCTAAGAGCACTCAAATTACTTATTTTATTAAACATTTTTTAAAATTACTTTTTATATGTTTAATCAACCTTAGTTTAATTAACAAACCTTTAACCCCTTGTCCTACAATTATGTAAAACTTAAACTCTTCATCAACGTGATAATTAAAAATGATTAAAAATGAAGAAGAAGGAGAAGAAACCATGGAAAGAAGGAAAATATGTCAAAAACAAATTTTACCGTGCATTTTGAGAACATAAATAAACATCATTACTCATATGTACTAACGAAATATTAATAACTAAGCCAGCCATCATATACTGATCCCTCCAGCATGTGGTCGTAATTATTAATGTTGGCTCCTAATACATATTTCTCCATTTAAATGTATATCTAATTACAACAAGAAATACTTTAATTATCATATTTTTCAAACTTAAGCGTTCATTCAATTAATTATTAGTAACTAGTTAGAAAATATCTTCATTCGTCACACTACAATATTAAATTATATATCAAATACATCCATAATTTATACAATTATTAATTAATTATTTTTCAATTAGTTAATCAACAAATCCAATTTGGTCAGCGCCTTCCAACTGTCTCTAGATTTTCACCTCAACTAAATAACAGAACTTTATCTAATCCCTAATTAATTAAAACATACAAGAGTTACTTAGTGGTCCACACATACTGATGCAAAACGCGTTTGTTAAGTAATTATTATTATTAATGGTCCCAAAATGATAATTATGTCTAATCAATTAACACAATACTGTAAAATAAGTTTTTACTTTTTATCAATGTTTTAAAAAGTGTAAAACGTGACTAGACGTATAGGCCGAACTTTAAGCTTTCGGGTTTAAGTGAGACTTATATGAGAGCGAGATAAAGGTAAGATGAGGGTAAGGCATGAAGCGTCTAAGTTGACTTTTTATAACAGTGTTATTTTTGTAAGTCCCACAACCAAAAATCTCATACATATTATATTAATTAAAATAGTGCTTTAACTCCCTCTTTTATGTCATTGCATAGAGTTAGTTATATGAATATACCCCACACGTGGATCCCAAATAATTATTTAATATAAAACGTTACTTGATTAAACTTTTAATTATTTTGGAGTAAAAAAAATGTAATAAATAAATTAAAAAAAAAAAAAAGTGAAAATCACAAAATGGGGTGAAAATAGAGATGTATACCTTCTTCCTGCCGCAGTCCAAGTGGTGAATTAGGACTTCCACAAGATCAGCCCCAGTGAAACAATTCTTGATAATCTTCATCTTCATCAGACGGTCCTGAATGGGCAGCCTCTGCCGCAAAACCCTAACAATCGCCACCATCTCATCTAAACTCTCCTCCGCCTCCTCCTCATCGAAGCCGTATACGGGCGGCGGGGCGCATCATCCGGACACTTAATCCCCAGCATTTCCTCCATTTTCTTCTCCAGCATCCCACTATTCCTCAAAGAGTTCAATACAACCAATCCTCCGATCAGCTTTTCGTTGAAAAATATTTGTGGTACTGTTCCACTGCCTGTCCTTTCGATTAACTCCTTTTCTCTCGTGGGATACACGTCGATATTGATCTCCACAAAATTCAGATTCTTTCCGCGAAAAAATGATCTCACTGCAGTGCAGTCCCTGCAATTCGATCGCGAGAAAAAGCTAATCCTTCCTTTTAGCTCTACCTTACCTAATTCTTTCAGTGATTTAATCACTTTCAGACCTACAAGATTGAATTCCTTAACGTTTGACGCGGGCTTCACTATAGCCTCCTCGTCTTCATCGTTGTTTCTTCCCTCTCTCAACGACGACAACCGCTTCGTTATGGCAACGGAAAAGCTATTACTCTTTTCACGAATAAATTTCCCGATCGCCGGTATATCAAAATTATCCGGCGCCGAAATTGACCTTTCCATCTTGGGCGATAGATTAGGCGGAGAGCACGTGCCGTTAACCCCAGGCGGCGCTTCTGGCTTGGGCAGCTGCGAATGGGGTTGCTGGATCAATTCTTGTACTGTGCCGTTTGCTTTTTGTGAATCGGCTGAATTTATTATTATATCACTGGAACGGCCATTGACTTCCCCTTCGTGTTCTACGTTAGAATCGGAATTCCCATATCTTTTTGAATCCGTTTTTCCATTTCCAACAGTATTTCCGTCATTTTCGGGGAAATTAATATCTCCCTTTCTTCTTCAACATGGTTGGAAGCGACGTCGTCTGCAATTGCATGGGGTTGTTCTGTGTTTCCATCTCCTCCTTCTCTTGATAATTCCATTCCTGAATGAATGAATAAAAGAAATGAAAAGAGAGAGGAGCGGAGAAATCGGGGGGGCGGTTATATTGAAGCCTTGGAGGGAATATGTATGTATATATAAATATATGAATGAGAGCTTGTAAACGCTTAACAATGGCTAATGGTAATTAAGAAATAAAGAAAAATAGAGAATAGGTCAAAAACGGGCAAGTGATATGTTGTTCATGTCATGCCGTCCCACTAATTAAATCGGGTTTATTTTCGGTAAGACCAAGTGTTAATGAAAAAGTCATTTATGTCTTGTTTATAGTGTAATTTGAACTACCATAGTTTCCTGAAGAAATGATCAAGTCTAAAATCCACTAAAATTGATCCAGTCTATTAATTTATACAATTCTTAAAGCATATTCAACGTATTCTGTAGATTCATATTTAGGTACCATCCAATTAGAAATTTTGAATGCATAAATAGACATTAAAGTCTAAAATCGATCTCTAACAAATTTTATTTACAACTCAATAATATCGTCAAATGTGTCTTTTATTTATTTAAAATAAAAATAAAATTACATTTTCTTTCACGCCACGTTAACTTGACAGAATCCATATCAAATTGTATTAGAAGTGATTTTTTAAAAAAATAATATTATTTATCATCATTGATTATTATCAATCATGTCCGTGTGTGGTAAATATGTTGACTAAATAAATTTAATAAAATGTGAAGATAATTGTGTTATTGAATTCTATTTAATATCATCTTAATTGTCAAGCTGAATAGAATTCCTCGGAAAGAGATGTTGGCTTCAATAGGGGCCACCTTTTGATGATTAAACGGAAGTATTACCCCCAAATTATAGCAGGTGATTGATTCACGGTGCCAAATATCTATCTAATACGTGTCTTGGGCAGAGAAGTAATTTTTGTTTCGAAAAATACACGCTAGAGTTGGGGAGTCAAACTTAGAACTACTTGGACAGACTAGATAAAAATGAAAGAAAAACCAGACTCATTCAAAGACACGGTATCCACCTTAATGTCATTTGAACTCCCATAATTTCGCGATGAATGGATGACGTCCTAATTCACCAAAATAAATAGATAACTAAAATTGGATTAAGTCTTCATAAAATTTAATATCCGTGTATGGGCCTAATATCTTATCTTCAAGTGGATATTACACCCACTACTTAAAATATTAAAATAATTTAATTCTAACAACTTAACTTATTTATTCCAAAAATACTACATAATTAATATTATATTAAATAATAAAATAATGAATTAAAATTAAATAACTATTTCCAAAATAAGAATTCACTCAAATTTGTTTTGAGTCCTTGATTATTTGCACAATAAGTCCTTCATCTTTATAAAATTTTTACTTTAGTCCCTATCGTCTTTCATTTCAATTTCATCCTTTTTATTTGCAACCCAAGTCCTTCAACTTTTAAATTTGTACAAGTTGGTCCCCATATTTATACTTTTATATCAATTTAGTCCTTTGTATCACTATTTGATTCGGATATTACAAATGATATTTTGTATAACCGAATATATTACATATTATATTATGTTATTTTACACATCACATGTTATACGTGAATTGGTATTTTGTATCACCGATGTTACGTATATTACAAAATGATGAAATCAATAGTTTTATTTGTTAAATTTAACATTGTGTTTCATATCTATATCATACTATAACGAACTTATTGAAGTTTAGAGTTGATTTTGCGGTTATAATGATTGTAACAATTTTTGTTTAAGTATCGCAATCTGTTACAAATGTTACAAATCATATTAGATATATCATTTGTTTGATACAAATGTTACAAATAATATTTTATATCACTTTGAATATATTACGATTATATTATGTTATTTTACACAATACATGTTATATGAATTAATATTTTGTATCACTGATATTTTATATTTCAATTTGTAACACAAATTGTTACAAAATATCATTTGTAACATTTGTATCAAACATTGATACACAATATCATTTGTAACATATGTATCAAATAGTGATACTATAAAGGATTAAATTGATATAAAAGTATAAATATGGGGACCAACTTGTACAAATTTAAAAGTTGAAGGACTTGGGTTGTAAATAAAAAAGGACGAAATTGAAATGAAAGAGTAAGTATATGGACTAAAGTGAAAATTTTATAAAGATGAAGGACTTATTGTGCAAATAATAAAGGTTTTAAATGCAAATTTAAGTGAATTCACGTGGAAATATATATATTTTGTGGTATAGATTTTATTTTAATTTATTATTTTATTAATTAATATAATTTTAAGAATGTATTATTTTTAGAATAAATTTGTTAAGTTGATAAAATTAGAATTATTTTTAAAAAGTGGTTTATTTATGAAAAAATCCCTATCTTCAAAGGGCAGGAAATCACTGTATGGAGCTTCCATCCCAGTAGTGCCATTTAATTGAAAATGGCCATTTAATTTTGGCATGCCCATTTACGTGAGTCACCAGCGCCTTCTTCGATTTCGTTCATTCTGCTCTAAATCGCCCTCAGTCCACTCTCTACTAGTGCGCGATTACCATTAATCTTTCCGTCAGTGCCCATTTGAAGTTCTGAAACCCGCACTTTCACGGTCCGGTGTGATTAAGCATGAATCTCTCTGATTGTGCTCTCTCCTACTTGCCCTAAATCGCGATTGCGT
This sequence comes from Forsythia suspensa, assembly GCA_023638005.1. Classification (NCBI taxonomy): domain Eukaryota; kingdom Viridiplantae; phylum Streptophyta; class Magnoliopsida; order Lamiales; family Oleaceae; genus Forsythia; species Forsythia suspensa. Next base: position 38,552,606 of record CM042666.1, read on the forward strand.
AGTTCCCATTTGCTCGATGTCCACTTACGTCACCGTTGCTCACACCGCCGAAATTGACCACCGCCCGATGTGGTAAAGCGTGCCTCACCCCCCTTCCCACTGCTTGAAAGTTGCTCGCTGCCATTTTGCTGTTGGTTCTAAATTTTTGTGCGTTTAAAGATATTTCATCAAGCTTAAATCAGATTAATGATCACGATAGCTTAAATATCAGACAAATGTTTAACGTGAGCCTACTAATCAGAGAAACTACTGTAACACACATGCTTGGGGAAAAAATTGGTCTGCAAATTGTTTCATTTGTTGTTATTTAATTGCGTTAGAGAAACGAAAATCCGATTATACAATCTCGTATTTTTACTTATTTCATTTGTTCGTAGGATGGAGGCTCAAATTGAAGACAATGTCTTCGTTCTATAAGTTTCAAATGCCGAATTCTAAAGGTTGGCCAAGAATTCGAATCACATGAGAAGGCATATAATTTTTACAATCAATATGCGCGGGAGGTTGGATTTAGTGCACAAATAGCCAATAGTAAAAAGAAGAATAAAAAAAATGAAACTTATTGGAAACTCTTTTTGTGCTCTAAGAAAGGAAAAAAAACGAGGCCTATCACAACAAAAAGAAAGATGGTGTGCCACGTGTCGGGGAGAGAAATCGTGGAAATACACGAATTGGTTGCAATTCAAGATTATTTGTTGTCAAGCAACAAACAGGAAATTTATGGGTTGTAAACAAATTTGTAGAGAAACATAACCAACCTCTCACTACGCCTAACAGAGTACATTTGCTAAGATCACGTCGGAATGTATCGGCCACAAAGAAGGCACTAACACAACAGTTTTCAGAAGCCAACATTCCTACATGTCAGCAGTTGCGACTGATGAGATAGATTCAAAGGTCCATCATCAGTTGGGTGTGTAAAGAGAGACTTGAGAAACCATAAAAGGAATATTCGAATAGAGCTTGAGGTCATGATGCGGAGACACTCATTGATTGAAAAAGAGAAAAGTCCTAATTTCTTTTTCGATTATGAGATTGACTTGGACAATAAATTTGTTCGTTGTTTTTTTGGCTAATTCCGAGTCACGTAGATCATAAGTCTTTTTCGACTATACTGTAGTTTTCAATACAACCTACAACACCAACAAGTACTCGATGATTTTTGCACATTTTGTTGGAGTGAACCATCATAGACAAACAATTCTATTTGCATGTAGATTATTGAGCGACGAATCGACCGAGTCATTTGTGTGGTTGTTGTCGAAATTCTTGGAAGCCATGCGAAACCAGTGCCTCAAATAATTATTATTGATCAGGATGCAACAATTGCAAAAACTATATCAATGGTCATGCCTTTGACATTCCACCGGTATTGTTTGTGGCACATTTTGAACAAGTTTTCTAAGAAGACGAATGTCAAGGTATATAATGAGCAGTATCATTTGTTGGTCAATATCATTAAAAATTCGAAGTCACCGGATGAGTTCGAGGGTTGTTGGTCTGCCATAATGGAATCTACAAATTTAGGTTTTAATGAATGGTTGTGTAGCATGTATGATCTGCGCAGTCGATGGGTTCCAGCACAAGTGAGACACATTTTTAGTGTGGGAATGTCAAGTAGTCAAATGTCAGAGAGTGGTTACTCATTCTTCAAGATATACGTGAATCGTAAGAATTCACTTATGGATTTTATTATCCATTTCAATATGGCATTATGCCATCAACGGCACGAGAGTTAGTTGCTAACCACATTGACATAACTGAACATACAAGACTAACATCCAAATTTCAAATAGAGCATCAGATGGTTCATTTATACACGAAGAAGATTTTGTTGTTGTTCCAAACGGAAGTTGATCAAAGTAATTATTACATATGCTCGAAGAAATCAGGGTCCATCAATGCGAATGTATATATGGTGGAGAGATGTGAGCTAGGAAAAACTTTTGATCGACATCGATAGCTTACTTATAATACAAAGTGTGATTTCATTCGCTACATTTGTCAGACTTTTGAATTTGAGGATTATTCGTGTTGCCATATGATTAGTTACTTGAAAAAAAAAAAAGTGCTGCTTTTACCAGACAAATACATCTTACGTAGATGGATTAAGAATGCCAAAGTAAATGCGGTCGAAGATCCAAATGATATCATCTCCGATGTTGGGAGTTCTAGTACGTCGTTGATGGCACGTCATGGGATGTTGGCCCATAAGTCTTCGTTGTTGGTTGATGACGCGGATTTGACAGATGCTCGCACCACCTTCTTAATAGGAGAGTTCGAAACATTGCATATACGTTTTAAAGAGATAGACAATGGAAGAAATGTTGGCATGAGCAGGAACAGGAGCAAAAGTCGAGAAGAAAGTCATACAATACATGATCCAAGTGTAGTTCGAGCTAAAGGTTGCGGAAAAGACTGAAGTCATCAAAAGAGAAATCACTTGCAAAGAACATCCCACAATATTCTACACGTGGACAAAATGGACACGACAAAATGACATGTCCTACAATGAATTACATGTAATTTATTAGCTATATGTTTGTTATTATCATTTAATTTCGTTTCAATAGTATCGTTTAATTTTGCTTGTTAACATTGTTTATTTTGTTGGTTTTGTTAGGTCCAATATGGATATGTATCAACCAGATATGAATGACTATGCGTGCACGCATGATGAGGAATAGACGAGTCTACATTTGCATCTAATGCTAGTAGTTAATGTGATGTGGTCAATTGATTTTTGTGAAAATTTATTAAATATCATGTATTTTTCATTACTTTAGTGTCCCATTTGGTACCATTTTTCTATTCTGAAGACAATTTGGGTATGCTAATTACATATCATATTACTGCAAAATGATATGTTATACCATCCCATCAACTTCAAGAAGAAATTTTGACAATTTCACCTACATATTAATTCTGCCATCCTAAAATGTGATACAATTTGACGAATTTTGAGCAAAATGAAACTTTGTACCATCCCATATCACATTTGGCTGTCATTACAATTTAAAAAAGAAATTTGACAAATAAACTACATATTAAAACAATACAAACATATGTTGAAACATCCCAGCAACTTGTTCTCATTTTAATAGTGCGACTAATGGACTTGATTTCATCTTCCACCTTGTCTATCTAGCCTCTCTGATAACTTCATGGTATAAACATTCAAGTCATGCAATGCTCTCACAAGCATTTCAAATACTAATAAGTGAATACCAAAATGTGGTTCAACTTCATCGGCCCAAGTAAACACTCCACACAAGACACCATCCTACAAAAGTAAAATATAAAAAAAGTCAATCCAAAAATACATTCTAAAAACCGACAATTAAGCATAATGGCACGTACCGTTACATTATGGCATCTCCAATACATACGAAGAAGATTACGTGCAGTGTGAGATGTTTGTATCTTCATATACACACCACATCTACATCTAAGACGGGATTGCACATCATTAACACTGGATGAAGACATTGATTGATACCTATTTTTTTATCGTAGTTCATACCAAAAATAGAAATCATCCATTATCCATATAAGATATCAAAATTTCATTGTTCACATTATACAAGATACTAATAAGAGGTTCGGATATAATTTCAACCGGTCAAGACACAATCGTCACCGGCATGGCTGTAATTCACCGGTTGCATTTTGGAATAGAGGTTGCAATAACATCTAATCTCACGCCATCCGGGTTGCCAAGCCAATATACGATTTCAATTGTATCCTACTCCAAAATCATGAACTCATTTATCAAAAATTCAAAATATCATCACAACCTCATTAATTCACCATTCAGCCAGCACAACAAATTCATTGTTAACCAAATAATAAATACATTGAGTCTCCATCTGCAACATACAGTCCCCATCAACCTAAAGAAAGGGTAACAAAATCATTAGGTAAGTGAAAGGGATAACAACCAGATAACAAGTCCCCATCTTCCACTCCCTCATTGATATGAAACATAGAATCCCAACAAAATACAAAGGTATATATCGATTGGGCAGGTTGGGCAAAATGGAATATCACCGGTGCGAGCAACTTTCAGGCAGTGGGGAAGGTGAGGCACGCTTTACCACACCGGGCGGTGGTCAATTCCGGCGGTGTGAGCAATGGTGACACAAGTGGACATCGAGCAAATGGGCACTACGCTAACGCGATTTAGGACAGGTAGGAGAGAGCACAATCGGAGAGATTCCCATTTAATCACACCAGAGCATGAAAGTGTGGGTTTCGGAACTTCAAATGGGCACCGACGGAAAGATTAATGGTAATCGCACACTAGTCGAGAGTGGACTAGGGGCGATTTAGGACAAGAGGAGCGAAATCGGAGAAGGCGCTGGTGATTCACGCAAATGGGCATGCCAAAATGGGCTTACCCATTTTCAATTAAATGGTCCACTGTTGGCGTGGCAAGCTCTACTTACACCAGCAGTGGGCGAAAAATTTCGTACCTCCAAGGGGCAGGAAATCAGGCCCGTATGCTAGTACGGGCTCTCATATACCACAATGCTTAATCTGAATTTGAAATTCAACTAGTATGGATTTTGATTATCATTAGATCATTGATTTATTGTTATGTGATTGTTGCAATAAACACACTGTTGATTGTCTGTAAAAGTGAATAAATTTTTTGTAATAAAATTTTTTTTACAAGAGTTGTTAATAAAAAGGAAATTCTAAAAATATTGTCAATATTAAATGATTCTTCGATAGCATAATTATAAAAAAAAATTATATAAACTATTGTTATGAAACTAGAAAAGTGAAGAGAAAAATGGAAAATAATAGAAAGAGTCAAAACTCAAATGTGTAAATTTATTATAAACCCTTATTTATAGGGTTCCAAATGGAGTTACAACTTGACTAGAATACACTTTTCTATAGTAAGTAGATAACTACATATATAACTAGATAAAATTAAATAGTCATGCATCATTATCTATAATTTTACAACAACTACATATTTATTTGACTAAACATTAATATTTTCTGTATATTTCACAATTTTATCTATCACAAATAATATTTATTTTAATATACTATAAGATCTATTAAAATTATCATGGCACAATTATTTTAATATATATTATATTATGTAAAATTTATTTGTTTACACTATATACATAATGTGTAATCACTTTAATATATATAACGCATCAATATATGACATATACTTGTTAAATAAAATAACGCTGATAGCAAATAAATAATGACAAAAGTTATGATTAAAATTTGTCATAAACCCTTTCAAATTAATTGATAATATTAGGATTTAGAAAGTTTTTTTTTTTTTTCCTTTTGATGTGGAGAAAATTTAAAAATTGCATTAAATGTAGATTCAACTTCCCGTAAAAACTATATTTAAAATTTTATACAAAATTTTCAAATTTGAGCTTTTCTAAAATAACTTTAAAAAATTATTTTTATGGTCAATAGGCACTTATTAACTTTAACCAAACATCCAAAATTTTAATAAAATCAATTTTGCTTTTCAAAAAGCGCTTTTGGACTTTTAAAAAATTCTGACAAACGCACATTGAGTAACATTAAAGAAAAAAGTTAAAATTTTATTAATTGTACTATTCATTCAATCTGATAAAACCTTCGACTATCTAGCTATATACAGTGTTGGTATCTATCCTACGTCTTGAAGTGGATCAAGGGAACAAGACCAACAAATTAGTCTAATTAAGAAAGCCCAATGATAATTATGATTGAGAATGTAGATTAACTAACAATTTTAGTTGAAGTCCTAAACTATCATAATAAAGAAATCGTGCACATTGCATTTCATTGTGATGGAAGGAAAAGAAATAAAGAGAGAGTCCTACTAGCACATTAATTTGATGCCCTTAGTTAATATTATAAATTGAGGTATTGGAGAATAGAATCAAGATGTGAGTGCAAGAAAGAGAAACAAATTCAACCCCAAAATAGCGAGAAAGTCCAAAAGCAATAGTGCAGAAAATTGTAGAATCTGAGGGGCTACACAATTGTGGTCAAACGGTGAAATCTCAGCAATCCGTGGTTCGATCATTGTGAAATTTGAAAAGTATGTTCACAATCCATTTGTATTCAAATCCAACATATCAAGATTATGCAGTTATTCGTGAGGAATCACTATCTAAATATTGACAAACTTTGGTGATATCTTTTTGTTATTATTTTGAGTGGTATTGCCAAGAATTTTTTCTTGCAATAGTTATGCTTAGGTAAATTGTTATTTTTGTTTATGAAAGATATTGTCTTTGATGGACCATGATTATTTGTTTGCCAAGAATTTTATAGTTCTTGATGATTTAGTGTGCCTCTAATGTCATCTAAAGAAGAGTGTTGTATCCATTATTATTGATTAAAGTGAAAGATTATTCGAAGGCTGGCATTTGAGATAGGCATATTGTCGAACTACGTTAGATATTGCATCGTTAATGTTGCACATGATTTATTTTGGTTGTTGCTCTATTTAATTAATTCTCACTATGTTTGTAAGAGAAAGAAGAATTAATTATATTCCGTTGTGTGATTTATTCGGTGTGTTTCTCCTATTACAAAATCCGTAAGAAAATTCAAGAGGTGCTTATCATGATGCATAAATAAAATATTATTATTTCTTAAAACAAAGCAATTGATTTAGTAGCTTGGGTTGCTATAGTTTAATTAAGTATTTAATATGTGCTTTTCTAGAAAAAAAAAAGTAAATTTATTAATAAGTCAATGTTTTACATGGGTAACGCGTTGTGTTACACTATGTTATCTTTATTTATTTATTTTTAAAAAAATCATGTTCTACATTGGTAATATGTTTTGTTACTCTTACTTTTTGTTCAATCAACACTATCCACAGAACACTACCATACTGAAAATCATTATCTTCAACCACTTTGCCTTATTCGCACACGCCACAACCTACTTAGTTTCAATTAAATTAACAAAAAATCATTACTTGTAGGATAACACATGTGTTGCCTTGTTACTTTTTTTTTTCAACCTTAACATCATCTCCCACCATCACTGCTGCCTCTACCTTCCACCACTACCACCAATCCACTAATGCCACAACCTACACAACTTTAGTTAAATTAGCAAAAATTGTTACTTGTAGAATAACACGCATGTTACCTTGTTACTTTATCTCAAATCCTAACACAATCTCATACCAATATCACTATCGCCTTCCACCACCACCAACAAGTCGGATTTCTCCAATCTCAACCATCTATTTACTTCTTTCTCTAACACCACCACCACCACCACCACCACCACCACCACCACCACCACTGCAGGTGCGAGTTGTGCGATATCCCTATCCAACTTAGACATTCACCCAACCAAACCCTAGTGCCACATGCCGTTGTTGTCAACGCCATGAGTCATTGTCGCCACTCACCACCAATATCTCCATTAACTAAGCTAACGCATGCAACTACCACTTAGACATCCACTTTCAAAATACCACCATCGCATTCTCCATTTTCCTGCTCTTCCACCATAAGTACTACCGAATCATCTCTATCGCCATTTAAACAACCAACACCAGCATTGACATCATCATCATCAGATCCTCACACCAACACTCAGTCAGTTACGAACTCCACATCTCGACTCCACGCATGTCCATATTTCAGATCTAGAAGAAGAAGAAGATTACAGTTTAAGGTGACGTAAACTTACTTGATCGAAAATACAGAAAATAATTACTAAAGTAATAAATGGTAAATCGAGGCAAGAATTCGATTATTTGTCCTTAAGATAAATTTGCTTTGCACTGGTGCTTACGTGTGAACGACAATCGTCTTTCAAGATACAACGATATCTTCTTGATGTAAAAGCCCTTCAAACTTTCAAATAGCAAGAAACAGCGAACCAGATGATGTTTCATACTCTCTTAAATGAAAAGGACAGAATGCAGAATGTATCTATGAAACCTGAGCAGAATGTATAGAATTTGATGGTAATGAATGAATTTTGCAGAAGTGGAAAGACCTATTTATAAGAAGCCAAATGGTAGTGTCTAGAAATACACAACTGTAGTAAAACATGTGTCTGAAATGACACATCTGCAGGAAAAGATTTATATGTCTGAATTTGGACAGAATATGTCCAAAAAGACACTGATTCCTGTATATTCTAGAATATGTATGTTTCACATATCGAAATCTGGTTAAAATTTTAGGATTGACACTTGTCATCATTCGAGAAATGTCACATGTCTATTGGAATAATTTAATTATATATTTGTATAAAAAGAATATAAATGTTCTTGAATCCATGACCCACGACCCGTGCCTACACCCGATCAACCGCGACACGCGTGTGGCTTATGGATCGAACCCAATAAGATATATGATTCTCCCTTACCTAAGACTATTAGTACTCCTTAGGGTCCAAACTCAAATTCCAACTTGGGGTATATTAATATGTTATGAGTCCCTTCATCTTCCAATGTGAGATAAAAATTCTTACTTATTCATCAATATTTAATTCCAATTTTTCATTAACTTATGGCATCAATTTTTTTGCTACAATTTCTCATTCATTCGAAAATAATTTTGAAAAACCAAATATACCACGATCTTCTACTCATGGAGTAGAATGCATTTGACTATACACCAGCATAAATAAGTTATCAGGACCCACTTGAATATTTCGTCAAAGTTGATTAAATCAACTTATAATAAACATATTTCTAACAATTTTCACATCTTGTCTTTGATAACATTTTTTGTCAAAATATTCTGCTAATGTGCATTGAAATGAGATACAAATATTTTGTCAAATTTTTATATTTATTATTTATTTTACTTATTTAAAAATGTGAGATGCAAAAAAAAAATCTTCTTAAACATTTCTAATTAATTTTTGAACAGAAATCATCATCAAAGACAAAAATAAGATGTTCAAATTAATATGTTGATGATAAGAATGTGATAAAAAGTAGTTAGGAACATAAATGCAAAAATGAGAAATAGTTGAGAATCTTCATTATAATTAAAATGTGGTGTAGTTAATAAAAAATGTTGTGTGAATATAATTACCTAGTATTTTTTAACTTTTAGAAGAAAATGAGGTAGTTGACATAATTAACCCTCAAGTAAATAAGCTTCTTTACTTATTTTTATTTTGATAAAAAAATTATTTCTGTAAAACTTTTGATACTTCTTATTTACCTTTGCTTATATATATTTTGTATTTTTACAAAAATGGAAAAGAGATGTCCCCAATATTTTTTTATTGCAATGTAATATGTTAACATCAAAGTCTGTCAACTGAATATCGACTCTACTTTCGTTATGAAATTGTTTTATGGAAAATTCTTTATCTCTTCTTTTAAGATATTTTTCGACAATTCACAAGAGTTTTACTTTATCGAAAATTTTAACTACCATGTTAGAAATTTAATTCGAGTCACAATATGTGGAGAACAAAAAAGGGTATTTTTTTTTAAGAGGGAAAATAGGGTATTTATAGTTGTGTTTAAAAATTACTTTTTGTACGTAAAAATATTGATGCACGTGTGTAAATGCAAGGACTTAAATTTACTTCATAACAAACCGATATGTGTGCTTATGAGGTGTTTATTTCAATAATTTTAACAACAGAATTTAGAACTCGATTACTAATGTTAAGCGCCACTATCATAAAATACTTTTGGGATACCTTGTGCTAAGGAAAGTTGACGTGGACGACCATTCTTCAAAAAGATTCAGATCAAACTTGGAATGACTATATGAAGTAGCTAGGAAGGTTAGAAAGGGGATGCACATGTCCAAGATGTTATTGGGAAAGCCCTAACTCGACATTGAATCTAAAAATTTAAAGAACTATTGTCAATGAAAGACTATTCTTAATTCCATATTTTGGAATTGCAAAGTTGTTGATCGTTAGTATGATCTACTCAACTATTATGGACAAAGAGCCTAAAATAGTTTTCAAGCACGACCCATAATTATCTTGCTGATAGTTAATCCAATTCAACTTTATTCTTCAAGTTATGATAATATGCATTCATATAAATCGTCAAATATCTCTACTTTAATTGAAATCAACTTTCATATTGATAACATTTATTTGACTTGAAGACATGAACCATAGTTTTCTAAAGTAATCTATTTTTCGTCTAACTTTCTAAATATACTTGAACTAGAAATGCAAAGAGAAGTTGTAACTTTGTATGGTAAAGAACAAGAAAATGGTTTGTGTAGCAAAATGGGAGGGATGGCCGGTCACCTGGATTCTTAGTAAAAGTGGCCAATGGTAAGTCATGTAAGTCCCATTTTCTTAATTAATGCTCATATTTATCACTTTTAATAAATATTATTATCATGTAATTACCTATTATTTCTACTGGAAATAACTGAAATAATCTGCCCAAATAGTCCCTTAAACAGTCTAGAACACGTGAAAGATTCCATTTTGTACTAAACAACCATTTGAACAACTTTATGTGATAAAAAAAAATTACAAAATTGCTCCCACGAACATGGCGCAGTGGTAAAACATAAGAGTTCTCTACGGATGATCAAATGTTTGAATTCTCGCGTCACCTGGAAGGCAACATTTTTTGTTGGAAGGCAACATTTAATGTTAGAAGGTAGTGGTCCAAAGGGAGGAGAATCATCGAATGTCCGGCTCAAGTGTATATAAGCTGTGACCGCATCTGGATTTACCTGGGTAGCGAACCAGGGGAGAAGGCCGCCACTTCTTAGGATTAGTCAGGCGAAACTTGGAACACCTGAGTCATCAAAAAACAAAAAAAAAAAATTATAAAATTGGTACCATTGATATCCTTATAATCTTCAAATTACAAAATTGGTACCATTGATATCCTTATAATCTTCTCTATCTAATTTCATAACTTTATGTCTTCAAAGTTCGGTTGACCAGGACTGCTTAGACATGATCGAAAATCCTGAGTAGTCTTCTTCTGAAATATTCAAATTGAACCAAATATATTCTCTCTTTGCTTCAACTTTAAAAACATTATTTGACTCGAAAATCATCAAAACACAATATTTTTCCAAAATTTCACTTTAGTCTTTGAAGTTTACTAAAATAGCAAATTGGTCCTCAAACTTGTAGAAATTGCAACGATGCTTCTAAGTCTCACACAATAACTTATAGTCATCCTCAAAACTATACTTCAAGTCTGAAAGTTAAACATGTAACTTTTATTAAATTTCAATTTAGTCCCTAAACTTTTTAAAAATTATGATTGAGTCCCAAATTGCATTTCGATCCTCATCTGATTGACATTGCCACCAACTTTCAAGTTCATCACATATTCACATATTCACATCTTAAACGAAAGTCTTCTCAAAATTTGAAATAATTCCAATTTGGTCCTCAAGTTCTCAAACTTTGCACATAAGTCCCAATTAGAAATCAGGGCTATTACACGTGACATTGAAAAACATAACTTTGTTGGAGACCTAAGGTCAATATCTATGCTTCTTTGAACTACAATTGTATTGTTTGCTCAAGCAGATTCATTAGTGAATTGTAGATGCATGACGTATAAATTAACTCATGAGAAAAGGGCTACCTCTACATTTGTGTGAAAGCCACTACTTCTGAATTGAAGAGACAATTGCAATAAATAAATGTGAAAAAAAAGGTGTTACCACTCGATTTTGGTAAGACATTTACATCAGCAAAGACCCAGTAAGGGTCTCATCTAAGCCTAATTCAGGCCTCGCTAAGGCCTTATAGGCCCAACGAGGGCCTTCCAAATTCATAAAGGTCCCATAGACTCGACGAAGGCCTTGGAGACCCAGCAAGGGCCTCGTAAATTCTCAGAAGGCCTCGGAGGCCCATCGAACATCTTAGCATTCCTGAATCAGAGAATTGCGAGGTCCATGAAGGGCCTCGACACTCATGACTGACTCAGAGAGCCTCACCAGGATTCGTATTTATTATAATTAGCAGGTAGCACGATATTTTGGGATAATAAGATAAGTAATTAAAGAAAAATTGTGTTTGATTGCCATAAAGATTCTCACAAGGAAAACGAATACCAATCTCCCAATAATTAAACAACATATTATTGAAAATTTAATCAGATAAGGACCGAAATTTGGGAGATTGTGTCCATGTCCAATTACCCTTCAACTTATAGGGAAGGAGAATCCGATCAGAGTTTTAATTGATTGCTTACACAGAATAATAAGATTCTGCAGCTATAAATACAAGGACTTTGGTTATTTCAAGGTACAATTTTTATTACGCATTTATTACTCTTTTTACGCATTAATTTCACCTCTAAACTCTGCTCAAATCTTTGCCTGCTTGTCTCTCCCACACCCAATTACTACTCCCCCTGTATATTGTTCTATATACTGACAGTTGACTTGATCGTCGGAGTACCAATGATTGCCGGACCTTTTTCCTCCAGTGATCTTGGTACCTAATGGTTGTCCTAGTATATAAGTAACATACAGGTTGGCAGAGGATTGACCAAAGATCTGTTGGCGTGTGGACAGTGCAGAATCCGACGTCAACAAAAGGTCGATGATTTATAAGTGTCTATGTTTGTACGCCCTCGTTTGGCATGCACAAGTCTTTCTTTAATAAAGGAGAAATTTAGATGATGATCGATTTGAAAATCAACTAAGAATAAAGTTTGAATATGAAGCTTCTTATCTTAAATTGTTTAGAATGTAATTGATTGTGTGAAGGATGTCTAGGCTAGCTCACACATACTTAGCAATTGTGCTAAAATTGTATATATTTGGGATTAAAGTGAAGTGAATTTAAAATTAGGAAGATCTTTGAAGTTGAAGTAATTATTAATTTTGCTCACCAAAAACAATATGAGATTTTTATTTACTTGTTACCTAATTTTTTCTTGTAAAAATTAGTCAAAGTGATTGAATTGATTGAAAATCATTACACTTTATTGTGCAATTGGACTCCACACACAACGTATAACCATTGCTTCAAATGGTTAATAATTATGTGATATATACACATTCTTTTCAAAAGTTGTTTCAAGTTCCTTTGAGATCGATCAGATGAGCTTCACCATGTCGAAAGAAAAATTTAATTTTCGAGGATTCAATTTAAGGGGAGAAAACATGATGACGATGTATTTCCAAAGGGATGAATAATGAATTGTCGAGTTTATAAAAGAAGGCTACAAATAAAACACTAAGGGATGCATTTTAATGTTATGTATCATTATTAGAAATCGTCACTCGTCTATGTGACAGTTAAGTACTTGATTTATTATTCAATGAAATTGTGATACATTTTAATGCGTTGAATAATAAATCTCTACTGATAAAGGCATTGATGATCGAAACAAAAAATATACGGTCAAAATGGGAAAACAATGTTTTCTTACATATCTACATTTTCTTTTAGTGTAGATAAAAATTGAAAATTTATATAAATACTTGGAAGGCCAACATTTTTAATTTACACGTGTTCAGTGTGGGTGCTACATCACCACTTTAATATAGAAATAAACACTAGTAAAATGTGGGACATGAAGTAATTGCATGAAAGAAATGTTTAAAGATTTTCTAGACCGTCCATCATATACAAATTGTTCCGCCAATTAAATAAATAGAGCTTAGTACAAAGATGTCAATTTCCATCAAATGTTCATAATTTGAGTTAGGTAAAAGAAATGATTATTTTACCATTCCAATTATATATTTCAACCTAATAAAAATATTAATTTGGAATTCAATTTCAATAAAATAATTCAATTAATTCTTTAATAAATTACGACGGCTTCAAATTCATCCCAATTTTTTTTTTAAAAAAAATGCTTTAGGAAACATGCGTCTCATTAGAGAGTTAAGAATTCCGTCTTGTAAATATGAAAGTGTTAAAAGTATTAAGATATTAAATATTTTTTCCCCGAAACCCATCAAAGAAAAACATGTTATAAAAAAACAATCGATAAGAGAGATTATGTTATTTTCGGGAAAATTTTGAAGTGTCAATTGTTTGACAAACTGGTCAAATATATATTTTTATCTATAATTTACTATCAACTTATTATTCATACATTTAATAAGAATCACAATTTATAAACAATTAAAAAGTAATTTCGACAATACCAAACATGCGCTAAATTAGCCAGCTTATAAAGAAATGGAATTGTAACATGAAAGTCATACATGAAACTAGGATGCTAATTATAGAATCTTAATTGAACGACTTTGTCAATATTAGGTTTGAACAAACTCAACGACTCGAAGTTTGTTAACTGTCAATGATTCATACAATGTACAAATTTTCTTGTGGGAGGACCCCTCTAACCAAATTTTCATTCAATCCATTTTACTTATATTAAATTCTGATTATGATACACTAATTAGAAGCTACCTTACAAATTTGGTACAATAAGTCCTCTCTTTTGACAATTGTAATATTCAAAATTAAGAACGTCACCCTTGGGGTGTAAAGTTGATTGCCACGACTCATCTCTAGAATGGTATGGTATGGTATAGTCCACACTTCTATGTCAGGTCAAAGCAATCCTTGGGAAAAAGGGCGAGCTCCATCATCAGCGCAGTTGTATAGTTGACCACCGAGCCCAATACTTTATTTGAAAAAAAAATAAAGAATAGACACTAAGGCCCGGGGTTCAGGCCACAGCACGACCTGTGCCGGGCTGTGTCGGGTCACCCCAGGCCTTGACGACCTACCTAGGTTAACACACAAAATCTCAGCAAACTAGTATATCGCTTCTTTCTTTATAGTGAGATTCATCTGTAAGCTGCATTATGATGATGGATTGAGGAGATGAACAGATTTTGGAGATGATCGGTGGAGAGAGATGATCGATTCAGGGAGATGGATTGAGGAGGTGAACAGATTTTGAAAATGATGAGTTGAGGAGATGATCCAATCAATAAGATGGATTGAAACGGTCAACAAATTTTGGAGAAAATAATTGTATGGGAAGAAATTGAAGACGAAGTAACACACGAACGTTTAAGTATTTTTTTTTTTTCATAGCGGAGAAAGCTTTCTACGGTCGTGATAAGTGATTTCGACTAGCTTTGATGATAGTTATCATCCAAATAGCACTACATAAGCAGAAATTTTTTAACTGAAGTTGAGAATAGGAAATTGCTGGGGGTTAGAGTCCTCCCTCTACATGTTTACATTTGAATCAATGCACATAAGTATGTACACCAGACCCTGCTATATTTGCAAGATTGTGAAATTCAATACAAAAATATGCAGTTTGCGAAAAAAAAAGTTACACAAAAAGTTATTGCTTAGCAGAAAGATAACAATTTCCCACTCTCTGATGAAATGCTAGATGTTGAGTCAATTTTGTCAAGCCAAGAAACTAACTGCTCTGTAGAAGGCCTCATCTTTGGGATCTCATTTAAGCAAAGACAGGCAATCTCAAGAACCCATAACATTTCCTCAGCATTTTCTTTGTCATAGATAAATGGATCGAACACTTCGGTTTCTCTCTTTTCGCTTTTCATTTGAATCACCCAAGAGATCAAATCACGATGTCCTTTTGGTTTGCACATATCCATTGGCCTCTTCCCAGTTAAAAGCTCCAAGAGAACGACTCCAAAACTATATACATCACCCTTGTAGGTTGCAACAGCAGCCTGGCCATACTCGGGAGGGATGTAGCCTAAGGTTCCTACAAGATCAGTTGAGACATGGGTGTCATAGGGATAAATGAGCCTCGCAAAACCAAAATCAGCCAGCCGAGCTCCAAAATTTTCATCTAAAAGGATATTGCTTGATTTTATATCTCGGTGAAGTATATGAGGTTCACAAGATTGGTGCAAGTATGCAAGTGCTCTTGCAGACCCTTGGGCAATCTGCAGCCTCATAACCCAATCCAAAGATGAAGGTCCATCAACTTTCTCGTGCAGCCAGTAATCAAGGCTACCATTCTCCATGTAAGAGTATATCAGAAGCCTGTCGTTCCTGTACTTGCAGTATCCCTGAAGATGAACAAGATTCGGATGCTGAGCTCTCGAGAGAGTTTCTATTTCAGCTAGGAATTCTCTATCCATCTGACCATATTCACCAGAAAGCCGTTTAATAGCAACCCTCCTACCATCAGGGAGGATGGCCTTGTAGACCAAACCAAAGCCTCCACAACCAATTATATTTGATTGATCAAAATCATTAGTAGCCTTTACAAGGTCACCGAGTGAAATCGCTTTGTTAGCTTCCGTATTCTGGAAAAGAATAACAAGACTCGATGAACCTAGTTCATCCAAATCCTTCTCAATGGTATCAGCATCCTGCTTTTCAGGGTCGATAACTTTTTGACTACATGCCCGCAGAATGATCAAAGACATAAGAGCAAGAAGAAAAACAGTTCCGAGTCCAATTCCAACAGCCATTGCAATAATAGTGCCTCTTGATTTTTCTGATCTGTTAGCTGATACACCAGGTACTTGATTGCTATTAGGACAAGGATAAGGAGAGTGCTCACGACAGAGATGGTTCCCTTCAAAGCTTGAGTTTGAAAAGGTAGGGAACTGACCTTCGGTAGGAATTGCCCCTTGTAATTTATTATAAGCAACACTGAACTCTGACAAAAAGCTGAGGTTAACTAAAGAAAGAGGTATCGTCCCATTCAGACTGTTATGGGACAAATCCAAAGTTTCTATGCTCTTCAAACCAGAAAGTTCACTAGGGATGGATCCAGACAAGTTGTTGCATTTCAGATCCAAAACATGCAACCCTTTAAGATTGCCAAACTCTGGCCAAATTGGTCCTGTGAAAATGTTATTACCAAGTTCCAACGTGGGACGAAAGCTTAAAATCTGTTTATATGGTAAACCACCATGGCTGGCATTCTTTTTCAGGAAAAAGGGGAAATCGAGGGATGGATCCTTCAATGAGACATTGCCAGAGACGAGGCTCTCTAGTCTAGTAAGTTCTTTTGGAATCTCCCTGTAAAAGAGTTGTTCGACAAATCTATGTAGAACAGAAATTGGAAATCGCCGAACCAAGGTGGAATTGTACCCTCCATAAGGTTCCATGACAAATCCAGCAGGCGCAATTTTTTACACCCATTCAACCACTGGGGAATCATACCCGTGAGTCTGCAGCTGGCAATAACAAGAGCCTTGAGCGCAGTAAATTGCAGTCTAGGAAAACTTGGCATTGCTTCGTCACGAAAATTCAAAGTAAGAACCAGAGTAGTCAAGTTTCTACAATGCTGCAAAATTTCAAGAGCCGCTGTAAGGTTGGAAATACTGGAGTTTGAGAGGGAAAGGTAAGAAAGACTCTGAAAATTCTTGAAGGTTTCAGGGATTTGCCCAGTGAAGTTGATTTTTGCAAAATTTATAGTCTTTAGTCGTGGACAGGAAGGTAAATTATCAGGAATCTTCCCATGGAAGCGATTGGTAGCCAAATCAAGCGAAACAAGACTAGTCATTGCTGAACAATTAAGATCAATTATATCTCCCAAAGAATTATTTCTCAAACTAAGTGAAGTAATAGTAGGCGAATTCGCCATGGATTGTGGAATTTTACCAGTGAAACCATTGGACTCAACTGAAAAATAATTCAACCTTCCAAATCTATTGAAAACATCTGGCAAATTTCCTGAAAATTCATTTAATGATAAATCCGCGCGAACAAGATTAGAGAGGTTACCAATAAGGCCACTCAGCTGTCCAGAAAATCGATTCTCATGAAGAGCCAAGTTTGCTAATTTCGGTAGCCGAAACAGATCGTCAGGTAAACCACCAGAGAAAAAATTGGAAGCAAGGCAGAGATCCTCCAATGAACTACAGTTTCCAATTTCAGGTGGCAGATTTCCATTCAAATGATTTACTCCCAAATTCAAAACTGAAATCCAGGTTGAGTTGCTACAGATGCCCACAGGAACTGGACCCTGAATCTTATTCTCAGAAATGTTTAGAACTCTGATTGAAGGCAGGTTTATGCTATTTGGAAATAAGCCAGAGATGTCATTGTAGGCCAAGTCCAAGATTTCTAACTTTGGCAAATGTAACAGTGAAACAGGAATAGACCCTTCGAGGAAATTGTGTGAGAGATTAAGGGTTTTCAGTTGCTCCAAATTGCCTAAAGATTCGGAGATACTTCCTGCGAGTCTTTTTTTCCCAAGCTCCAATTTAACCACCCTACCAGAATTGAATGAATCATTCACACCAAGAGACGAAGAAGAATAGCAAGTGATTCCTACCCAATTACAGCAATTGGATGAAGATGAATTGAAATCCCATCCTAAAATACCTGATTCAAGCCTTTTGAGGAAACCCTCCAATGCTTTCAAATCATTTGGGTTGCAAGTCAAGTTCTGCGAATTTAGAACCACAGCTTGTACAGAAAATCCAACAAAGATGAAGATTATATAGAACTCTAACATACCCATCTCACGAACAAACAAAAACACGATTTAAACCACCCTGAAATCAAGATTTTCTAGTCTCCGTTATTGCTTAAGAACGTGCATCAAAGGAACTGGAAGAAAAAATATTAGTGAGAGTACTGGGTTTGCTTATATTAAAAATGGATGGAAGGTAAAAGAAAATGAGAAAATGGATTAAGCTTTTGTTTTGACTTGAGAAAGCTCTCTTCGTTGGTCCAAATGAGGCTGCTGCTGATTTTTCTCTGCATAGACATGAGAATTCTAGAGAGAGAAGCAATAAATGAAGAAATTGGGAACTCTACAGCCAGCTGCCAGTAATAGGGAACTGTATGAGCAAATTCCATTGTGAATCAAATGTTTTGTGCCGTTAAGAGATGTCAAAATTGCATTGTTAGTATCTAACATTTAAAAAAGGAACAAGTTGGTCTCCATTTATTTACTATCGTTATACAATTAATACTACCTAATAATAAATGACGAAAATATCTAAAGGTCTATTAAATTCTCACTTAAACTTCGCACGTTCAAATTTATAAAGCTAAATTTTGCTCCTAAATTGGTGGTTGTTTCTGAAAATTTAAAATATGCACATGACTTATTCAGTGCAAATTATTTTTCGAATATATGTGTTTTTAGAAAAAATTAAACCGAACAAGTCCTTATTTTCGGAAGACTTAATGAAAATTTAACAAAATTTTGAAATGTTTCGTAATTTGAGATAAAAATGCAACGAGAATGAAATATTAAAGAGTAACTTATTAATAATAGATTACATAGATAAATATATAAATTAATTGGTTGAGTCCATCTTGTTCAATAGAAACAAGCAAGAACAAATATGTTTTTGTTCATGTCAAACTACTAATTTTTGTTCAAAACTTTTTCCCTCTTTTAAAATATTAAGGAACAAACATGTACAACACAAAAGATTCCAACCCCAAGTATAAAAAATGAATAAACTAGTAGATTCAGATATAAAGCAACTTAAATTAAATCAAACTTGATATGTGATTAATTAAGGACAAGTGATGCAATTTTCTCCTAGAAAGTGGGCGTGTGTTGTACTCTATTGTCCTTTCTTCATGTCCTCTTTCTAATATTGGGAAAGTAATATGTAGTTTATTCAGTTATTTGTAATTGCATGTCTTAACTTTCAAGGTTTCACACATGCAAAGAAGTCAATTCTAGGTTGGTTTGCCTCTAATTCAAGTTTTCAACTATATATTTTGGGTTGTCAAAGTTAGCTGGAACAAAATAATATTTTTTTATTTTAGAAGAAATAAGTGTACTTTAATAGTCTTAAATAACAATAATTGTTAGTTTGTATTTATAAATTGGTCAAACATAATTTTTATCTACATATTTTGTAAGATATACAATTTTTATCTATTTTTTATCTACTAAATCTGTAATACTCATTACTTATAATTTACAAAAAACTTAACCAGACATTAATCTTTGAACTAAAATTTTATTTTCGGACACTTTTGACTACCTCAATACTTATTTTCTTGATTTCTTGCAATAAAAGTTGTTGTAAGGTAAGCATTGCAACTACATGACACATAGATATGTGGCATATATGGAAGTTTAAGATATTCTTGGGTCTATTAGCAACTTTTTTAGTTTACAAGGGACCTAAATAAAAAATAGTAAAACATTTCGTTTGCTGGGAGAAAGTTATTTGAGTGCAAATAATAATATCCAGATATTATTATTTGCAAAAAGTTGAGTTTGAGGCACTATGGTGAATTTTAGAAAGTTCAAGGATTGAAGTGAAAATTATGGAAAACTTTCAGGAACCATAATGTGAAGTCTTGAGGATATTTTATTGATGACTCCTAGTGAGAACTGAGAAGAGTGGATTTCAAGATCTTAATTCTTAAACCCAAGATTGGGCCTTAATGCAATAAGTGTATATTTTAGGGACTAAATCAAAAATAGTGAACCATATTTTCAGATGAGAAGGTGACAAGTTAAGATTATTTAGTGATGAGAATAGACTAGATGCTAAGGATTTTGTCTCTGGCTGTCTTTTGATGATTTTGAGATGTTGAGGGATTAAAGTAATAACAAATTTTAGAGTCAATTATTTAAATATTTAATTATTAAAAATAAAGGAATTTATATGTCTATATTGGCTCAAATCATAGCTCGTATTAAATTATGTAAAATTGACTCAAGAAAAAGTTAGTTTAGATTAAGAGTCCAAGAAACTCAAGACTTTAGTTATTAATTATAAAGTGATTATATTCACACTACAAGTTTATAAAGTCACTATATTTTAATTATACTTAAAATCTTCAAGTTTTGTTCATTGTTGCAATCACATTCTTAACTTTTTGTCATCAAATTCTTATCTTCAACTTTTATTAATTAGCACATTTAATTATTAATATAGTTTCTGTCAAGATATTTTATTTACGTGCTTTGAAATGAAAAAAAATATTTTTATCGTACTTTTTATTTATTGTTTTTTTTTAAAAAAAATACGACAGACAAATAAGTCTTTTTACGAATTCCCAACAAATGTTTTAGATGGAAACCGTTATCAAACACAAGATATGCTAATTAATGAAAAGTTGATGATAAAAATATGATAAAAAAAGTTGGTGACATGAGTACTATAATGTCCATATATTAAGGATGTTAAATGTAATTAAAATGTAGTACAAAAAATAAAAAATATTGTGTGAATATAATTACCCTTAATTATAAGGAGATTAACCTTGTTTGAGTTTATTTCATGGGCTCCTTAACTAACCAAAGCTGGTTTCAATTATTTGTATGTGGAATTAAAGTATGATTATGACTAAATGTCGGGTTGGGATTGATTTTAAAATTAAAAAATTAGAAGTTATTTTAGGTGTTTGATAAATTTTAAAAAGTGATTATAGATAAATTTATTATATCTAACACAAATTTTGAGAAACAATAAAATAGTAGCTTATTATATTCTGATTTTAGATTTTTTCACTTATCTATTATTAAAATACCAATTTTAATCCTAATTAATTAAAATAATTCATCTTATGTCCTAATAGTTTTATTAGTATTCCAAAATTTCAACAATAAAGCATTTCCACAGTTCACGTTAAATACGTCTTTCCATCTTCCTTCTTCATCATCATCATCATCATCATCATCATCATCATCATCATCATCATCATCGACATATCAAAAGATTAGAGATACGATTTAATTATATTATGCTATTGTTACGCCGAATATTAGAAATATGTATTCTTGTATTTAATTGATTAAATTGTGAATGAGATTTAGTATTTCTAGTATACATCTTGTTAATATAAGAATTCACTTATAAAGTGACAATGTGAATGATTTAGATTTATAGAGTTTGAGTTATGCCTAGAAGATTGCAATTATAAGTTCCTTGTGACTTAATGAATTGTTCATAGTCGATGGTGAACGACAACTCAATTGAGATTGTAGTATGTTAATTTTCGTCAGTTGTTTTCTTTTGAGGATTTAGGCTGATAGTAGTTGTTGCATTTTAACCACTTGTGCACATCAAACAAAAAGAAAAACTTTTGAATGCTGACATTTTTTCTGTTTTGTGCCAAACATGGGCTTTTAGAATATACATTCATTGTCTTTTGTGACTTTTGGGCCTATAAAATGTCACATTGCAATTCTTTTTCCATTCGGGTAATATCTTAGGTAATTTCCCAAATTATTATTTTATCAATATTTTTTCTAGTGCATGACTAAGACACCTTCGTCACTAAGTCGTAGATTAGAATTATTGATATGTAAATATGATAGTTTAATGGTTCCTATTTATTAAAAATAGAATATGAAAAGTGGGTTCATCACTCTTAAGAAAATCTTCTATCATTTTTTTCAGGATGTTTTAGAAAATATGGAAGAATAATAATAAGACCAAATGTCATGAAGATGGGAGTATCATATCAAAAAGGGTTAAGGCTCTATGGGATGCTGTGAATATATTTTGTGATTTATGTATTATGAAAGTGGAAGAAGGGTGCCATACGACCTGGAACCCATTTTACCAAAACTGAATGGGATAACTTAGTCACAAACTTTAACAAGAAAATTTTTGGTAAATTATAGTCAAAAAATAAATGGGATGCACTTAAAATGATTGAAAACTCTGGAAAGAATTAATTAGAGAAAATAAAGAACTCGGATGGAATCCCCAACCGAAGAATGTCGCAAGAATTAATTGGAGAAAATAAAGAACTATGGTGGAATCCCCAACCGAAGAATGCGATGCAATGAAAAAGTGGTGGCATAGTAAATTGCAAATGTGGATAAATAAATTAAGTTTGAAATATGCATATTTATCTTTTCTATTATATTAAATCATAATTCTTTTTTTCATATGCACATGCATCCAAATGCTGTCAAATTCCATAAAGATGGTATTGATTCAGAGTTATTGGATAAATTAAATATAATGCTCATGAATATCATGACCACTAGAGACCATGCTTGGGAACCCTTGTCGGGTGTTATTCCATACGAGTGCGATGATACATTTGAGGATGATATTATTCTCACGATAATTTAGAATTGAAGTGATCCAAAGAAACAAAAATAAGACAACATTTGAAGAACTTGGCTCACAATTTAAAAAGGTGAAGAAAAGTAAAAAAGTCGGAAGAGAAAAAGTGAGAGGTGCAATGTTTATAAGACAACGTAGATTGGTAGATTTGTTGAAGTAACGTGATACTTCCCACCGACTTACATGATTGTTGTTTTTCAATTTTCTTGATACAAAAGGAAATAATAGATGAAAGATTAATAATTGTTCTACCCTTATTAGTATACAAACAATCAATACAAGTAATAGACACCTAGATTCACATATTAGGTTTAGAAATAAGAGTAAATTATACTTGCAGTCTTAATTTTGTTTAGCTTTGTAACAATAGCTTTCTCATTCAATTTTATTAGCATCTATCGTCCCATTCTTTCATTAATTCACGCAGATGATTCCAAATATTTTTATTGATGATTTTGTCTTTAACTTAAATAAATTAAAATAGCAAAAAATAGAAAACTTAATGAAGAAATTTCAGTTGGGGTCTCTACCTTTTTTTTAAAGTGCAAATAAATCACAAACTTTTTTTTTTTTTCCCCTAGATTTTCACTTTAAAAAAAGTGACATTAAGTCTAAAACTTTCTAATCTAACAACTACGTCCCTCATTATATGTGCACCATAAGGACATTTGAAGTCTGGATGGATTTCGTCCAAATGTTCGTTAGTTAACAAAAAGTTAAACCGTGGCCTAAATTTGACCAATTTAACAAGGACAAAATAATCTTTTCATCTTTTATTATTCAAAACAATTAAAAAAAAATCATATTTCCAACCCCTCTCACCCCACCCACCCCACCACACCCCACCCCACCCCACCACACCGCACCGGTTTCTTATTTTTACAAAGAAGCAAAGATCAAACAAGATAAAGACAATGGAAAAAAAGATGGGGAATTTTGGAAGAAGAACAAGTAAATGAAACCACACTTTTCATTTACAGCCTTAAAAGTGGGAATCGATTATGGTATATTAGCAAATATAAATGCAAAATGTGGTTACAAACTCTTTTTCTTTCACCCATTGCCCCCTTTCTGCAAAAACTAGTGTTCAGGAAGAATAAAAAATGGCATTTGGAGCCAACAAAACACCAAATATCGCTTTTCAATTTGCACCGACAGGAAGAATCTTCAGCAGAATTTTTGATTTCTTCAATTTTAGGCGAAGAAATCAATCAGTTGGCAACCAAAGATCTACCCAAGACGTTGAAAAGGAATAGATTCAATACTCAAGTCCTCTATGTCTTTCATCGAGAAAAGATCTGGACCCCGTGACGGGGTCGATCACTCCCGTCTGCTGCGTGTCAATCATGCAGATTGACACGCAGCCATTGAAAAAAAAAAAAAAAATGCCCCCCAACCACCCCTCTGCAAAAAAAAAACTCCCACCCACCCCAAGAAAAAAACACCCCAGCGCGCAAAGAAAACCCCCACTCCTCATTTAACTTTTTGCAACCCTTTATTTAATTTTACCCCCACTCCCAACAAATTCATTTTCTTTCTCCCTTTCCCCATCTATTTATACACGGGTAAAAACACAAAACGTCCCTACCTATTGAGGGTATTGTGGAAAACGTCCCTACCTTCAAAATTTTGGCATTTTCACCCTTATCTCTTTGGATTTCCTTGCATAAAAAACGTCCTTGGGTCCAAAAATATAGGGTAAATTAGTCCAACTACTTTTTTCACATATATATTACTTTTTTAAAATTGGGGGCTTCCCATGCAATTTTCAAAATTGCACCAGCAGCCCCGATCCCCAACCGCCAAAACGACCGGATTTCGCAATAATGGATCCGAGCTTCTTTGCTCGATTGTATACCATCTGCGGTTGGTTATCAACCTACTTTGGCTACAACAAAATTAAATTTTCGCAATTAACGAGAGGGAACAAGAAGAGAAAATTAAATCTATCTCACGCAGAAGATTCCTTGGCAATGACCTCTTGATTCCTCCAACCATGTAAAATGACTGCTTACGAAAGGTCATCATATTTGAGGTAATATTGACTAAAATCCTCCCAAATAGCGAGATAGTAAACCAACAATCATAAAGACAACACAAATTGTTCATTAGTACAAGTAAAAGAGTTCCCAATCTCCAAGTAACTGGCGGCTTTATGAATTCGCACACATTTCATTTCCCAATATGCTTTCTTTTTTCCAATCTAAATTTCATCGATAATATTAAGTGGAAATGTTAGCGTGCGAGATGAAAATATAAAGTTAGCATATTAATTAATTGAGAGAGCGAAGAAAGAAATCGTCGTTACACAGAAGCGATTAATGCTCTATTTCAACTCGACATACTTGCTGAGGGCACCCATGAAAGCTTCTGCGACATGGAAAGGCGGCTCAAGAACAGCTTGAATTTTACGAGCACGTGCAATGATCATTTGTCGTCTTCATCGAGCTCATCCATTCCAAGAATGGCAATAATATCTTGCGATTCTTGTAGTTACAAGGACCTTCCGCATGCCCACGGTGTCAGTGTTGTAGTGTTCCTCTCCCAAGATATGTGGTGAAAGCATGCGAGATGTTGAATCAAGTGGATCGACACCGGGATAGATACCAAGCTCGTAAATCTAAATGAAATAACAAAAGTCAAATTATAGGTTGTAACATTACGTTCTTTGCGAGAAAAAGAAAGACTAAATTACACCGTCGTAATAACACGCTTGTGGCATCCAAGTGGGCAAAGGTGGTTCTTTGGTCGGATCTGGATCTGTCAAATCATCAATGAGTACATAAATGGCTTGGACAGAGGTAATGGAACCTTTCTTAGTTGTTGTGATATCTTTGTTCTCCAAGATCTGTGAGCCGCAGATGGGATACAAATGTAAAGCAAAGAAGCTCGGATCCATTATTGCGAAACCCAGTCAGTCCCGGTAGATTTGGGGACGGGGGCTGCCAGGTACAATTTGGAAATTGCATGGGAAGCCCCAATTTTAAAAGAAGTAATATATATGTGAAAAAAGTGGTTGGACTAATTTACCCTATATTTTTGGACCCAAGGACGTTTTATGCAAAGGAAATCCGAAGAGGTAAGGGTGAAAATGCCAAAATTTTGAAGGTATGGACGTTTTTCACAATACCCTCAATAGGTAGGGACGTTTTGTGCTATTTACCCATTTATACACTACTCAATATAACAATTTTTCCTCATCAAATACATATTTTTCCATCTTTATCAGAATATATATTTTTTCCTCCTTATCATAATACATTTTTTTCTTGAAATTTGGCCAACACAATCACTTTATTTACTTTATCCAAATTTGGCCAACATTAAATGTTTCCAATCACTTTTGTTTTCTAAATTTATTTTACCAAATTTGTGTCTCACTTATTGTTTTTCATATTCTTAAAAGGTTAGTAATAAATTATTAATTTGTTTTTTATTTTCGTTTATTTGTACAAATTTATTTTTTGTAATTTGCAAGTTAGTTATAATATTGTTAACAGTTATTTATTTATTTTTTATTTGCACGTATAATTGATGTGGCACCGTGTAGCCACGATAGAAAAACTTGTCCTACGTTGTAAAATAGGTAAATTAATGTTATATATTTTCTTACTTATTATTTTATTAGTGTGGGTCCATTTGGTTTATAATGGGTAATAATTTAATTGTTAGTTTGGACAATACAAATTAACCACAATACTCGTAGGATCATCGACTAATAATATCATGCACCGGACCCACAAAGATGCGCATATCATGTCTTTGAACCCACAATGCCCATATCATACTCCTGGATCCACAATACTTTCGATCACGGATAGTAAACAATGCATCATATTTATTATGCACGCTTTATTTATTTTTATTTTTAAATAAAATTTAATTTGTTACTCAAATATAAACAAATTAATTAGTCTCACTATAATCTTAATAATAAAATTAATGTTAATTATATTATTTATTATATGATATAAATAATATTTAACTCAATAAATATTATTATATATTATATTTTTTAAAAAATACAAAAATATAATAATAAAAAGTTATTTTAATTTAATAATTTAATTAAATTAATAATGTGGATATAAATTTAGTGGTAAATAAATATGTTGAAATTAAAGAAAGTAGGGCTAAAGTATAAATAAATGAGGGGAGGGGGTTAAAATATAAATAAATGATGGGGTGGGGAGGGTGAGAGGAGTTGGGTGCTTTTGCAATTGGGGGTGGGGGGGGGGTGGGGGTGGGGTGGGGTGGGGTGGTGGGTGGTCTCTTCTGAGACGGGGAAAGTTTGGACCCCGTGGCGGGGGTCCGAGCTTTCTCGTCTGCATCATCATCTTACTAAAGTGATTTTGTCATTCGTCTTACTATTATGGGATGTGGGATTTGTTTCTCTTTCTTGTTTTAAGAGAAGAACATAGATAATTAACGAGTTTGGTCCGAAATCGAGGGTATAAATCTCCCTGATTTGGTCCCAAGGGTGGGGTGGGAGAATAAGATGATTTTTATTTGGTAAATTGACGCAAATGGTTTCAAATCTTTGCTCTTATTTTACAAATGGTCTTTAATCTTTATTTTTTTGGCTCAACAGTCTCTAACTTATGTGTTTTAGTGCGCAATTGATCTTTATTTGATAAAAAAGATAAATATGCCCTTATTTTATTTAGAAAAAATTTCAATTGGATTCCCAACATTTGTAAAAAATACAAATATGTTCGATATTTTTATTTTTTATAAAAAAATTAAATAAAACTAACAAATTGATAATATACTAAATTATTTTGTATATTTTACGAACTATTATAAAATAACTAAAATTTAAGCTTATAATTATTAACAAACGTGTTAATTAAAATTATTTTATTATTATTAAATAATCATTAAAATTTAAACTTTAATTTTATCATTACAACATAAAAAGAAAAATAACTTTGTCACAAATTTGATGCTCAAATATTATTATTTAATTGAACTATTCGTTTATTAACTACAAATATTAGAACTTAAATTGTATTCTTCATATTTTAATTTATCGTTTTATTATCGTTAAAAATAAAGAATACAAAATGTGTAAATTAATTTTTGTTAGTATTTTTATGTTAAAAAAACATAATAAGATTGGTTTAATGTCATAAAATTATATACGCCATTTTGTTATTTGTTTAACTTAATTTTTATTCAAGTTTTTAATCACATAACAATTATTCATATATATATATATATATATATATATATATATATATATATATATATATATATATATATAAAGTGCAATAATTTTATATTCTTTTTTTTAAAAATTTAATTGACACAACTATAGTGATATATTTAATATGCTAAATTAAATATTGTTTAAATAAATGTATGTGACTTATTTGCACATTTTACAAATGTTAGAAATTCAATTGTAATTTTTTATAAACTAAGATTAAGAGTATTTTTGTTATTTTTATCAAATAAGGACCAATTGTGCACCAAAATACAGATATTAGAGACTGTTGTATCAAAAAATAAAGATTAGAGACCATTTGCACAATAAGGGCAAAGGTAAGGGACCATTTGCGTCAATTTTCCTTTTTTTTGTCTTTTTTTTTAAATTTTTTTTTTAAAAAATAGAATTTAAAGAGACCATTTTGCACATTTGAAAAGTTAGATACCCCAACTATAATTTTTATTAAGTTTTATATTTCTTGCTATTTTAATTTATTTAAACTAAGGGCAAAATAGTTAAAAAAAAACTATTTGAGGACCATATGTGCAAATTAATAAAAGGATGAAGATTGTGGATGGTTTTTTACAAAGTTGGAAGAACGAGGACTATGGACGTGATTTACTCTGGAAATAACAAGTCACAATAGTGTTAGGAGGTTTACCTATGAACACACAATAACCACATTATCAAAAACCAATACCAGATAATTACCGGAAAGCCCTTCATCAATTGAAAGAACAATTTTATCACTACTATGCATAGTGGTGACAAAATGGGTTGGCCCAGCTTAAGCCCAGATAACCCGCCCATTAAAAAGTTGATAAAGTAAAAATTGAGCTAATTTGGCTTGGAACAACTAATCCACTGAGCCAATTCGAAGTCAAACCGCTCGATTGAATTTGAAGTCGAATTGGCCCGATAAATTTTTTTGGCCCACCACATCATCCACCCCCACTTCCACCTCCATCTCTATCTCCACCTCCACCTATGAATCTGCGACAAGGAGATCGGCAACGAAACTAGGGAGTTCGCGAGAAACAAGAATCTCCCCCGTCGGCGGCGAAAGAGAAACCAGACGACGAGGGAGAAATCTCCCCGTCGGCGACGAAACCAGGGAATAAAGCGAGAAACCAAACCTCCTCCATCAGCGGCAAAACTAGGGAGTTACGAGAAACTAGACGACGGGGGAGAAATCTCCTCCATCAACGGCAAAACCGGGAGTTTCGTTTAAACTCCCTCGTCGGCGAAACCGCCTCCCGTCGACAGCGAAACCAATGAGTAAAGCGAGAAACCAAATCACCCCCGTCGGTGGCGAAACCAGGGAGTCGCGAGATGGTTTCATGAGAAACCAGACGACGGGAGAGAAATCTCCCATGTCGGCGGCGAAACTAGGGAGTCTGGTTTCTCGCATTTCTCCATGGTTCTCCTGGTTCCGAGAGGGGGTGGAGGAAGATGGGTGGAGTCTGGAGGAATTCCATTTTTTTTTTAAAATAAATTTTGTTTTAAAAAAATAAATTAAAAATTGAAATTGGGCTAGCCCACTAGTCATGTGGCCCAATTCGGGCTGGGTTTGCCCATCAAATACTGGCTCATGTAAAAGTGAGTCAGGGTTAGCCCAGCCCAAGTTTTTGTGTAGTCCATCCAATATTGGGTTAGGCTGGCCTGTCTAGCCCATTTGCCAGCTCTAACTATGCAGAAAAATATAAATGAACACTTTAGATCCAACAAGATCCTTTAGAACTATTTCAAATATAGCCTTTAATACTTGGTGCATGTTTGATGTTGATTTTTTCAAAAAAATCAATTTTTTGGTGCAACTTCGTGGGATCCATAACTAATAATTTAAAGTAGATTAGTAAAATAATAGGATTTTAACTTTTTTACTTCCATCCCATCAAATAATTTTCATCTCAATGAACGAATTACCCCTAACGTATCAATATTTTCCCCTAAAATGGTCATCTACTCTTCCAAGTCAAGGAAAAATTTGGAAATGAGAAAATTCGTTTTCGAGGCATGTTAGAGAAATTAAATGAATTTGTCATTGCTTGAATATTTTAATATAATTTTCCAATTTCAAACTATCAAATTTAGCCAGCATCAAACAAACGCTTAGATCCACAAAGAGAAACCCAAGTTCCAAAGGAAATAGGAATTTTCTTCTAATTCCACAAAAGCTCTAGTGCCTCTATTACGAAAAAGCAGCATATCTAACAACATATCTTCTTACCCAAACTTAAATCAAATCACGCCAACATCAAGGAAAAACCAAAACAATGAGCTCAGAATATTGTATCTTTATATTTCACCCAAACAACCCCATCATTGGACCCAAAGAACTCAGCTGAAGTTGCTACAGTAACTAGAGAAAAATAGGAAAATTAGACTCCTATATCTTCTCTTTTTTTCACTCACCAATAAAGACAGTTTCATAAAGATAAAAAAAAAAAGAACATCTCAAAAAACCAGAGATTTTCAAGAACGGAAGAAGAAAAAGTTTGAGAGTTTTTCATAAAGCTACGGATCAACACCCATCTCGACTAGGGCAATATAGGGTCACCTTTATACTTTTGCTGTCAACCACTAATCTAGCGCATGTTTGGTAGTATTGAAATTATTTTTTAAGTGATTATAAGTTGTAAGTCCTATTTGAATGTGTGGATAATAAGTAGGTAGTAAGTTGTGAATATTATAGAATGTGTAGATAAAAAGTATATTTGACCATCTTAAATTATAATTTAAACTTTGACAAACATGGGCTAAAGGCTAGTCCCACGACTCAGAGCTTTCTCAAGCACAAATAACAATTAGGTCCGGGTCTTTGTGCCTCTGAGTGAAGTGATCAAACAATAGTGTATACATTTGAGCCTAAGCCCAATTCTCATCATTGCCTAGAAAATATGTTGGAATCAAGTCCAATAGTACATAAAAATGATAATTAGGAATCTTACCTACATTTTCTACCAAATTGTAAATATACTTGATTTTTAAAAATTTATTAATATTACTAATTAACATTTAGATTTACTGTATTTAGTTATTAATTAATAATATAAATTTTTTAAATTCAAATTCAAATTCAATTAGTAACAAAATGGCTATTTTTAAGGTCCATATCTTATCATCTATAATTAAAGGCACTAATTTTTGTAATTGACTGAAATAGCCTCCATTTTACTTCGTTTTACACGTAACAAAATAAACCCATTATGTAGTCTTCTCTATCAGAAAGGAAGAAGAACTCTCCAGAACACACTCTCAAACTTCACCGTCTACCCAAACCCTGAAGATTTTGCACTGTCAATACAATGAATACACAGATCTATTTCAACCGTGAGTGCATTCTCTTTTATACACATCTGATTTTTGTAATGGAGTTATTTTTTTCGTGAGAACTGAAAGTTTCTCGCTGAATCGTATATTCAGTAATAATCTTAAATTTTTGATTGTTATATTGTCATTTCAGAATGGCAAAGTCTCTTAGTGTGAACAAATCGAGGCGAAAACATACATTCATGTGGAATGGCTCAGTCAAAAAAGAAAAAGCCGGTGCTACAAAAAAGAAAAGTATATGGAGAAGAAGAAGGTTTCAGTGCCGGTCGTACAAAGAGAAAAGGTAATGATACTTTTTTGCAATATCAATTTCTTAAATGCATGGGTGAAATTAGGAATAACCACTATTAAATTTTTTTTTTTTCACGTTTTGTTATTAGAAAATGCCATATTTTCTTTTGTTTTTCTGTATTTGCTGTTCGTATGATTATTTTTTATCATTAATCTTTTTGTGATATGAGTGTTTATGTATCGTTCAGATTTTTAGGCGGAATGGCTCAGCCACAAAAAGAAAAAGTCGGTGCTACGTACAAAAAAAGAGAAGTATATGCAGAAGAAGAAGGTTTCAATGCCGGTCGTACAAAGGGTAAAATGTAATGATACTGTTTTGCAACATTAATTTCTTAAATGCATGGGTGAAATTAGGAATAACCAATAATAAATTTTTTTTTTCACGTTTTGTTATTAGGAAATGCCATATTTTCTTCTGTTTTTCTGTATTTGCTGTTCGTATGATTATTTTTATCATTAATCTTTTTGTGATATGAGTGTTTATGTATCGTTCAAATTTATTCAAATTTTTGAATTTTGCAGCAGATTCAATTTTACAAGTTCTTATTAGCATCTTGTGTACTAAATTTTAGACGTCTACATGCGGAATAGTTACTCCCCAAATTTGACATTGGAAATTCTATTCTTAATAACAATAGTTAGTATATCTATAATCTTGTAATACATTCTAAATTATTCCATTTTGATCTTTGTTTTGTTGTTGATTGAATTAGGTTTGGGTTTTTTTTTTTTTTATTTTTGGAATACTTCATGAAATCATATATTATTTTCAAAACTTGTTGTGATGTTTGTAGTGTGTTAGATATCATTTGAATTCAAATCCTAAAATCGAACCTCATTTCTTATGCAATGATGCTTTCATCATTCTATTTTCACATATAAAAGAACATGTTTGTATGCTACACTTCAATGTTAATTCGTTACATAGTAATGTTGATTATGTTATGTTTTAATTATTAATTGTTTCCTCAAATGTTATTGGTATTAACGATAATGAAATCATGTATCTATGTTACGGGTTCATGTTATTTTGCTTGACCTAAGTTGTTACTGAATGATGTTATAGTTATGGTCTAATCAAGTAGTAATAACAAAATATAACTGTGTTGCATGGTATTCAGCCATATATGGTTGTGTTACACGTGAATCTTAATTAAAAAAAATGTAGTGGAATGGTGTTACCATCATTCCCATGTTAACAATAGTGGATACATTATTTAATCCAATAGACAATAGTAATAACAATATGTATCTATATTACATGTTTAGTTCCGTTACGTCATACGATTAACATGCAACTTATTGAAATGTTAATTAATAAATTTTATGTTGACGTATTTTTTTTTTCTATATTATTATTTTATAGGAGTGAGAATATATCATACATCCTGACCAATGGTGCCTCGGTAAAGTGAATGCATTATCAAATGCTAGTGTGTTCAACATATTGGTTGGAAGTATGCTAGATGCTCAGAAGGCTATGTTTTCAGACACGTACTTTGGACACTTTCTCCTTGCGAATGAAATTTCATTGAATCACTAGCTAATTCACCAAGTCCTTTTTAGGGAAGTTAAGTTGTCAAATACCGAAAAGATGTGGTTCAATATAGGGAACAGTCTCGTTAGCTTCACTTTCCAGGATTTCTACCTCATTACTGAATTAAGATGTTCAAGTGATGACGAACGATCCAAATTTGATGCGCAATTTTGTAGGATTAAGAATGATCTATTCGACCACATAACAAACATATCGCCATCAGACGTGTATGATCTATTATGCAAGTGTTCTCAACTAAGTGACAGGGATGTAGTTAGTTTGGCATCCCTCTTTGTTTTTACGTCTCTCATGTTTACAACTTCATACAAAAGAAGCGTGGAAGAATCCTTGATGGTGCTAGTTGAATCAGAAGAGATGAACACAATGAATGGAGTAAGGAGCTATTTGGGTTCACCATTTCATCTCTCACATCCAGTTTGAAGAACAAGTCACATATCATAGAGGACGATGATAAACCATACCTTGCTTATAGATTAAGTGGGTTTTTAATCGCATTCCAAATATGGATCTACGAAACTATTCCTATACTAGAAGGCAAGATATGTACCAAGGTTGGAGATTATTGCCCAAAGATCCTAAATTGGGCGTCCAGGATTCAGGGAAATGTATCTGCCAAACTCAATATTGCAAAGGATATATTTGGTAGCCCAAATGTAAGTCACACGATACTGTATCTTCTTTCTTTTTATACATTTGTTACATTCAGTAATTTTAAAAAATATATTAATGATACTGACTGCATTTCAATACACGTATGTAGTTACAAGTTAGTGCTCTGACACCTACCATCATCGAGTGACAAAAGGCATACTCAAGTGGTATATTTGATGATGTTGCTCATGCGCGTGTTGAAAACAGTGACAATTATTCGTGCCTCCTGTTGTCAGACGATCACCAAGACTAAATAGTTATCAAAAAGCTTTTGCCTCAAGTAGCAACAATGTAACGGGTGTCGAAAGAGTTAAAAATGTGTGTACTCGTCTCTTATAAAACATCTTTAGATATATTTTAAAAGTGATGGACCTTATTATTGTGATGATAAGTTTATATGTTAATATGATTTCACGCAGATTGTGGCTCAAACAATCGTCCAGAACAACACTATTATACACGTCCAATATCGTTGTCCATGAATTTTGAGCAGTTCAAAAGCATGGTGGTATTCGAATGGAAGATGTTGACCAATAACACATATATGTTCACACAGTTATTATTGTTCATTATTTGGATTTAAATTTTATTAATTACTTTATGTTTTTTGGTGATAATATTGTACATTATTTTATTAAATCTATGTAGAATTTGGCACCTACAAATGACGGAAACCATCAAGTATTGCAGAGTAATGGTGTCAATACTACATATACCATAGTTGAGACACATCAAGAAGATACTCAAGCATTAAAGGGTGGTGGAGTTAAGCGCAAGCCAATGAAAAAAGTACAAATTCCGAAAAGGTGAGAGTTGTACATGCAATATGTCTCAAATCAACATGTCCACAATGAAGCATCTAAAGTGCAGGTGTTCAATAATACTTTTCCTTATTAATAATTTAATTTATTGTATGATCATACTTTAATAAATCGTCTAAACTTAAATTCGCAACACCAAAAATCCAAGAAAGAGACCATTAACAGCCGGTTCGATGCAATTTTGAGCACACATGAGAAAATAGTGGCTGACCATTTTAGTATCAAAATGCAATTTTTAAACTTCTTTGATGAGTTTAACAAGACAATTGAGGATGGACTGAAAGATGTGTGTGACCGAGCAAACGCAGAACAGAGGGGACAACATATACATAACCAAGTAGGAGCTAATTCAAGTGTTCCATCTTCATAGGTTTGCCAAATATAATTACGTTATATTAATTCAAAGGTTAATTGTGATCTATTCCATTTTGAAAAAATTACTACATATCTTTTAACTTAATGCAAGGTTCGTGCGAAAAATAAAAATCTGCGGCCTCACCAAGCGAATCTGAAGCGTGACGTAACCAGCATTCATTGTGATAACAAAATTGGTGAGGGAGACATTCCTAGCTTCGACCTAGGAATAGATACTCAAACTAATTATCCTTCTCCTCTACTAGATGACAGACTTGTCTTGACTGAGGATGACATCAACATGATCGATAATAGTGTTGAAATGAAGGTTTGCATGTCATCTTATTTTTTGTTACTTTTCAAAATTACATTAACACTTCTAACTATTTTTATAACCAAAACAAGCTTATTGAAATGGGCTTGAAAGATGAAGTTATTCAGGATGCATCTCATTTTGATCATCGGACCAGAAATAAACAAAGTCTATTAAATCAAAGCCAATCATGCAATGACGTTGTTGTAAGTGCGATGGGTATTCAATCAATTGGTAACCTATTGGATGACGGATTGGAGTTCAGCGAAGAGGGCTTTAGGAGTATCGATGAATCGGTTCAGAAGAATTGAAGCTCATCCATTAAAGGTACAAATTGTCGTTTAAAAATTCTGGAATATCAATTTTTTATACATATTAACAAATCATATAATATTAGTTACTTATTCTTTTTTATTTTTTCTTGTTACTATGACCCAATTTGGTATTTTACAGGTAATTACATCGATACCGTTCATGGTGGAAGATAATTCAAAATTTGAACATCACCCAAAGAGGATTATCAAACCTGTTGCATGTCTCCAATCTTAGTTATCGTTCACAAGAGGAAGTACTTCCAATAGATCCAACTCTTTCTTTTCAATACAATTTTTGCTTAGATTCTCTCTCTCAACGGATTATTTTGTCTTCAAAAAGTGGAATAGCAAAGGACTCCGTCTCAGTAATAAGTATGTGATTGACATTTGCACATGATAGCACTTAATTCATTGTACTCTAATGACATTTCTATATTTATAATTGTGTAGGCTTCAAAAATTTCATAAAGATGATCTAAAAATATCTCTTGCGATGGATGTTGGACCAGTTCACATATCTTCTAAAATGTGATGGTATGATCGTAAGAAGGTTGGAGTACCACTAAACGACAGGGTAAAATTTTCTTCTATTTTGACATTTATTATATATTGTATAAAAGAGAATAATTGATAACAATCATGATAAAATATTGTAGCATATCGATGCTATATTTTATTACCTGAGAATGAGGATGAAGTTCAAGGGTCTGAATAAAACTAGGGCCACGTGTACATATTGTTTATTTGATTTCAGGGTCAGAACCATATTTGATCAAAGAAGAAGAACAACAAAGTCTTAGACAAACAGAGTTTTCTTATGTCGTATGTAATTGGCAACAAGATATGGTTTGGGAATAATTGGAGAGACGTTGATCATGTCTTCAAATCCGTTTTCATGGATAAGCGCGCCCATTGGATATTAGAACATTTTGATATATCAAACTGGCATCTGGATGTGTACAATTCATCTTTCAAAACAATTAGGGATGTAGCTGTACTGGATGCCGTGGACCCACTGCACCACATTATCCTCCATTTGCTTCGAAAAACCAAAGTGCTTAGTTATGGAATCTCAAATGCTTCTTTGTCTTGCAGATTGTGCTAAGACATCCTACAACAAACAAATGGATAAGGTTTAAGAAGCATGACGTTTATAATTTTCTTTCAACTGATTCAATGGTGAGTTTGTATGCCTTTTTCGTTTATCTCAGCGGTGATTGTGGAATCTTTGTGATCAAGTATGCGGAATACTTATTCCAGAAAATGATTAATGTTATGCCGAATAAATTTGATACCCATCATGGCTCGATACAACATGGTTGTCCAACTTTACAAGTTTGCAATCGAAAAGCCCGATATACCCCTGTCAAAGTTGGTGAAGTAGATCACCGGTTTTGGTTCAAGAATGATGTCAAAGCATGTTGAAGAAATATCTAAATTGTATTCTATCATTTTGTCGAATGATTCTCGGTTTAAGCTATCTTCCAGAATCTGATATCGCATAGCTACTAGTTTTGTTTTGGCCTTAGAAATGGTATTTAAATGTTTGAAAGTAGAATAAAGTGTGAACTCACTGGAGCATCATAGTGATAGATGCTCTAACCTTTTTTAAACAATCAACTTATGCCAATGTTAATTTTCTGGGTTGTTTTTGTTCATTTCTGTTGCACAGGTAATAATTTTTAGTAAATTTTTGTTAACGTTGCCACATGATGTTATTTTAGTTGACCTTTAATGAATCAAATTGTATTCATGTAATTACATTTTAGCACAACCATTTTTCAATATTTGAATGTTTTGTTTTTTTTGATACATATTCGTATAAATTTTATTGACCAGCTGTATAAATCCTTTGTTGCGGATGTGATCATTAGATCTATTAATCACTTTCTTATTTTAGATTTGTAGTTTGTTTATAATAAATACTCTCCTTTTCGGACCGTTACATCAATACGTGATTGAACAAATCGTTGATATGCATTTATATTTAATACACAAAATGTGTTCAATTTTTGAAATCAACAACTAAATCCAATCTTCAGATTGATGGATCACGAAAATTTCAAACACAGCCCCTAGGAATGCTTGTAGTCTAGGAAATCATATTACTCTTATTCAGTACACAACATTGGAAACTTTAAATATAATTGATTATCAATTATCAATGCACAATGATACCATCCATGAAAATTGATAAAACAAACGCAAACTTTCGTTAACAAAAGCAAAACACACACTTGCGTCAGCTATAAGACAAATAACAAATGGACAAATTTCCAATTTATAGTAGAATAAATATATCAATACATCCCTCAATCTCTTACAGAAATGAAATCAAAGATTGCAAAGATAACATTAATTGGCTGCTTGTCATCTATCTAATGACAATAATAAACAAATTGATAGAATGTAAATTTATTTCCAATAAACAACTTCTCCAAAACTGCTACTCCACAGCTAACCTTTTGAAACCATTAACCTGCAATATTCACATATGTATTAATAAGAACGAATTTAAAATAATAAGAAATTAATTAGAAACTGAAATTTTTACCTCCAAATCGTTACTAGACTTCTCCTTCCTTTTTCGGTCTCAATTCGCCTTTAATGGCGTGGGATTTTTGCGCCTTGTTCGGTTGTGACCGTATTCCATACAATGACTACATCTAATTGTCCTTTTGACCTCGATTACACTACGTAGACGATTCTCATGTGGCCTTCCAGAGCTTCTCTTTGAAATAGGTGCTACAACTACTGTATTTTGTACGAATTCAGGTACATTTCAATCAGACTAATTACCAAGCGGATAAATTTTACTGCTATATGGTGCAAGATACAAATCTTTACTATAATAAGGTGAACACTAGTTATATATTTACATGTTATATTTACCAATGACTGCTACTGCATGTGGACAATGCATTTTATCTATCTGGAAACGGTTACACGAACAAAATTTTTCATCAAGTCTTACCAAGTAAGACGCTCCCTCGTCGTTTACATGAAATGCACTATCACTTGATGGTAACACCTGTAAAATATTCAATAAATTATTGAAAATAATTAATATCACTATGAAAAATACATTTTATGTTACAACAAATTTGTTAAGATGATGCTCACATCAGGTCATTATATTCAAATATTAGTACATAAATGATATCATACCTTTAGACCCAATGATTTCATCAATCTATCCCTCATCATGCTTTCACATCTAGATCTAAGTCTAGTGAATGTATTTTTGGCATCATTTGCATTTTTGTAGAACCACTTTTGTACTACACACTGCAACGACTTGAACAAAGCTTCTATTGAGAAGTTTTTGGCTGATCTAGTTACATAATTCACAGATTCTACAATGTTTGACATCATTGTGAAGAACTGATTTGATGTCATATAAGCTCTCGACCACTTATGGAATCCTACATCCTCTTGCATTCATATTGTTATATCACGTTAGTTAGTTTTATGTATTACAATATATTAGAAATAAATTAAAATCCATACTAACCAAATATTCCCAAATACGCCCGTCAATCAAGTCTAACATTCTCATTCGATTTCAAATTCTGATAATTTGTATACTTTCGCAGCAGCATTGAACAGTTTTCTTATGAATTTGGCATTTTTATCAAATTGCTTCTTTAAATTTTGATACAAATGATAACAACACACTCCGTGCATCACACTTGAATACACATTCTTGGTTGCATTTTCTATGCTACCGTGCCGATCAGAAATGATAACAAGTCCATCACGTTGGCCGTATGCTTCTTTCAACCGTAGCAAAAACCACTCCCACGAATGATTGTTTTCTTAATTACCAACACCGAAAGCTAGTATGAAGATATTGTTATTAGCATTTTGTGTACAAGTAGTGAATAGGGTTCCATTGTAACTTTCCGTTAAAAAGTTCTATCAATTACTATAATAGGTTTGCAATGTTTCCACATTTCTAAAGATGCCCCTAATGCTACAAAGCTGAACAAAAACTTGTTATCGCTGTCTGTCTCTATTCTTGTATATGACCCTGGATTCGTTTATTTAAGCATATGCATATACGCTGGTAGTCTCCCGTAAGATAGTTCTAGATCACCCTTTATTATTTCCAATGCACGTTCACGAGCTCTCCATGCTTTCTCATAAATAATCGATACTCCATAGTTTCTCATCAAATCCCTAACAATATCAGCTGGGGTGTAAACCGTCTTTGCAGAGACATACTTGTGTTTGATATAGCTTGCAATCAATAAACACGTGGCTTGTCTATGATCGCACAATGTCGCGTCCAAAGAGCATGTGTGACTGTTCTTTATATTTCTTATTTTGAACATCGTTGTCCTTATGATTATCGAAGCTTTTAGTCTCCATTTGCACGTGTCATCCAAACACTTTAAGACGTACTCATTATTGTCTGATTTGTAAACTTTGAACTGAAAATGGTAATGAATTACATATGGTGATATGCTTGTTACCAACAAATCTTTATTTTTGTAAACGGCATTCATCTTGACTCCCTCAATACTAGGACGGAAGATTATGTCACACTCAATCTCTTCAGTGGATTGGTCGGGATATTTCACGTATTCAACTATTGCAGATCCCATCTCTTCAATAGTTAGCAAAACAAAATTCGATAACGTATATATACAACCATTGCTGATATCATGAGTCATAATATAGGGATAAGTAATATTATCAAATCTTGGCAATTCATTACCCAAGCACATCAGACTATCGTTTTTGGGAGCCACATTTTCAATATCTACACACAGTGGGAACTTTGTTAAGCTCAGATCATTCTTTTTAACCTCTATATAGAAATGTAAAGAACTGTCACTGCAAAGTGTTACGAGTGAACCAATTTTCATTATTTGATATTGAATTGTAATAGCACATTCTAACTGATTCCTTTTTAATTCTCTCATTATAATCTATACTAACTTCAAATAACTACAATTCACAGAAATGATAACTCCAACAATTGAATAACCATCGTACATTCGCAAAGAATCCCACTCACCATCGAAGTAAACCAACACACTTATTGATCCCATAACTATAACATAAATTATAAATTTGATTTGTTAATTATTGCCATATAAACTACATGCTGAAGCATATATTTTCCAACCATTTTAACAGATTGCATAATCCATATATTGGTCACATTCAGTAACAATGAAGTCTATTACAAATTTTTTAGGACAATTTACTTTAAACTCATAGCAAACCCAATACATATTCATTAAAAATTCACCAAAATATTGTGAATGCGTATTAACATACCGGTGTTATTTCACGTTTTGGAAAATATGATCTTAAGTAACATTAAATAAATACTGAATGTGATCCTTTAGAACCCAGAAAACCTATTTAGAGCAACATGATAACAATTAAGAGTTTGTAAAATTTTAGATTATATTTAAATAATTTTTTTAAGGAACGATTCATTAAAAAATTCAAGGTAATTACCTGGATATTAGAACCGATTTGATGATATTCGATTTCCTTAACAATGATATGGAGACAATATTCAGAGATGATGATAGGTATCACATAAATTGGCCGGCGATTATATTTGGAGAAATGATAATGTCAGATATTAATCATCTCTACTGGCAAAAAGAGGAATCAGAAACATAATATAGATACTTTCTTGTTCTAGGTGAAGATGGGTGGTGTTTTTTGAAATTCAAATATGTGATATGATTATGGGATGATACTAATTTTTTGCCAACAGTAACGGAATTTGTTATAAATGGAAGATAGAGCAATTGCAGCATATATTAATTGTCCTAGTAGTAATAATTTTTTTTTTTTAATTTAGTAAATCTTCAATAATTCTCTCTAATTCAGTACTTATGATAATGACTAGTAAATCTGAGGTATATATGTTAATAGCCCTACATAAAATCCAAGAAAAATGAAGATTATACATAGCTCTAACAAACAGAGTTGAATTTGGTGTCTTAAAAATATATCCTCTTAATCGTCCCTTCAATAAAAACTTTACATGTCATTTAATAAATACACGTCATCTAACATACTTGTTAACTTTAAATTCTGTTTATTAACATAAAAAAATCAATTTTAACAGCATGTGTGAACATATTAAATCTTGTCCATATTTATCTCTTCAACTTATCTTCATCTTTCTCGTTAATTCCGAAATTTGACTTATCTTCTCTTGTACTTTTGTCTTCAATCTTTAGTTTTTTTAACTCGATTATTTTGTTTTTTTTGGCACCATTAGTTCCTACTAATATATTTCCATTAAAAAAAAATGTTTAGTGAGTGTTATAAAAGACAAATTTACGGTTAAGTTCCAATGGTCTTGATCTCCTACCCACTTATATTACCCACTTAAAATGCCTACGTTGAGGTGGCATTACATGATTGGTAGTTCATGGTCCCACACTCATTATTTTTACCAATCATGTGATGCCACCTCAACGTGGACATTATAAGTAGGCAATATAAGTGGGTAGGAGATTAAGACCCTAAGTTCCAATAGATTTAAAAAAATTATAATAAAACTATAATAAAGAATAGAAGGAAAATAAAATTAATTCACATTTGTTCTTTGCAAAACTCCCCAAGTCCACACTTTCTGCAACAAACCACCACAAACTCCCCACACCATATGGCTTTCTAAATTCACCTTAAGTTTCAAAAACCTCCTTTATGCAACCCCTACACGATAGCCCTTAAGCTCAATCCACACATCCCATTTTTCTCTTCATTCTCTTATATGGATGACGAAGTTGATGGGAGAGGAATTTAAAAGAGACATGACAGATTGAGAGATGCTGTCTAAATTAAACTCAATAATTGACGAATTTGTGCCGCCAATACTCGTTGGCCATCATACACTGGTGGTGTCGATGCCGGGATTGAAGCTAGGACAATTTGTTCTTGATCATAATGTCGTGATTTCTACAAATTTGATTCACACTTTGTTTGTAACACTAGTTTTGTGTCATGTGTTTATTTTTCCAATTTTTTCTACTCATTCTTAATTAGAGTTTGGTACTAATATAAACTAGTGGTCTATGTTGGTGTTTAAGAGCTACCGTGGTAAGTTTTTCTTTCTCACTCCTTATGTACTTTTTCTTACTTCATCCATACTTTTTTACTTTTTTTGAAGTGTCTTAACCGACGGCAAGGAATTAGGAAAGAAAAATGTCACATCAAGAAAAGAATATGTCCTTTTCAGGATAAGCTCCGGACGTGCACCCTTCATCAAACCCCTCATCACCAGAAATCATTAAATACAGACGTGTGCTTCCCACAGATGAACGCATCCTTCCTTGTCGTCCAATAGCTACATTGAACCTCCCTTTGCCCTCCCATACAATTCTTGCGTGAGCTGGAGAAGTGTCTACAGGTAAAGCACCGTATCCATATAACTGCTTGCCGTGTATGTGAGTTGTTGTGGTGTGAGGGGATGGTGGCTAGTTGATACCTTGGGTTGTGTCTGTGGTGGCAGTTGGTTCTGTTGTTGTGCTGGCTGTGGTGTTTTATTCTTGGGGTGGGGATGGGGGTTACTTTAGATGAAGAATAAAAATAAAAGTGAAATTTCTTTCTTTCTTTTTTATTAAATCTTTCTCATTTCTTTAATTTATATACTTTTTACTTCATTTGAAGTTAAGGGTCAAATTGTCTTTTAACACTTCACATATTTTTCTTATAAAATCGTCACTTTTAGGGACTAAGAACACCTATAATACATTCTATGGATTGCTATTTAAGTGGTACGAATGTTGAAAAAATTATAATCTATATACTGAAATTAGTTTTTAAATTCTTATAAGTTGTGGGTCTTATAAAAGTGTAAGTGTTGACGTCGGAACCTGCGTAATATGTTATAGGTCCTACCAAATGTATGGATAAAAAGTTATTTGACTAGTTTAACCAACTTAAATTATAATTTAAGCTTAAAAAACAATTTGTAAATGATATTAATGCCTACTGAATAGAGACTCAAATTCAAAATTGATCTTCAATGCATTTTATTGATTGCTATATGGTGATCTTTTATTTTCTTAAATAAAACTAAAATTATATTTAAATTTGCACAGGAAAATTAAATTTTGCTGAGTCAATATATCTAAAAGAGAATTTCTAAATTTAGACGGAGTTCTAGACAATATATATTTTTTCTGCCACATCAGCTTGATGGAGTTCCTATTAGCTTGCACTAGAGATGATTTTTTTTAAACACAGTATTTTTGCTTATGTGTCATAATTTTTTAAGCAATCCAAGGTTGCATTGCTCTAAGAATGCCAAAAAAGGAAAGGTTGTCAAGAATAAAGGTTAGGATAAGAAATGCAAAAACAAGTAAAAGTTGAAGAGCTGCAATTTTCAGTTTTTGGTGGTGATGCTAGTTTGACTAGGTAATTTAATTTTTTAAAAATGAAATTTTAAAACATGTTTCATAAGTTTTTTAATTATAAATAAAAAATATTTG
This sequence comes from Forsythia suspensa, assembly GCA_023638005.1. NCBI lineage: Eukaryota > Viridiplantae > Streptophyta > Magnoliopsida > Lamiales > Oleaceae > Forsythia > Forsythia suspensa. Next base: position 38,596,849 of record CM042666.1, read on the forward strand.
TTTTGAATATAAATTTCGTATTATTTATAAACTAAGTATTTGTTTGATTTTACTTAAAAAGTTGATAAAAATTTGAATTAAAGTCAACAATTAATTTAATTACACATTTTATGGAATCCACAATTTTTATCAATTTTTCAATAACACATTTTATTAACTTTTATTAAAATTTACTAAAAAGCTGACTTTTAACAAATCAAACAAACACTAATAATTTACTTTTTATTAATAAAAAAATTATTTTTTTTATTTACCTGTTACGGATTTTGTGCTAAGAAACATAAATATTCATTTCAAGAACCATCAACAAAATGTAAATATAACAAGATAACACCAAAAGTTGTTTGGTTCCTTTTGGAATAGGCAGCTCGTCTCATTTGACTACATCTGTCTTTGAAGCTCTATCGAAAAATATATTGACCCCTTGCACTATGATTAAAGATCTACAAAAGTTGCAGATCCAAACGTTTTACAAACCACCCACTCAAATTCAACACACAAAATATTCTGGTTCCACAAAGAACCATAATCCCCAAATATCATAACTCAACCAACAACTATAGTTCCAAGTTACTCTAACACCATGTTTATGGAAACCAATTCCAGAAACACACAAAATCAGAGAGAGATTTGAGGAGAAGATAAAGAAATCAGAGAAAATAGAAAAGCTGCGGATCTAATCTAAAAAACTCTAACCTCAACTGAATATAAGGACCTATTTATACTTTAATCCAACGGATGAAATGAATCTTGATGATCCAACACTTACTAAGGCAGACCAAAAATGCATTTCCCATTTCCAGCACTTAAATGTCGAATAACACATAATTGGATCCAAAAGAGTTGGGCCAGCATTGTGGACTTGGGCTCAAGTCTGGACTTTATAAAAGGCTTAAGAAGTGGCAGCCTCGGGCTCAAAATATTTGAGGGGCCATAAATCTTTAAAAAATGTGTTATATTTGTTTTTGTTTATTTCAAAGTATCGATTTAGGACAACCAAGTCTATATCTAACCAAATAAACTTACACAATTAAAAAGTTAACTCCAAAATCTATCTTCTTCTCTCAATTTAAAAGTTGAAATCTTTCAAAGTTCAGACCACCAATCTCCCTCTCCAATCCAATCACATCGAATCAACATAGTTATTAGAGTTGTAAGCGATATTTCTTTTTACTCATTCTATTCCATTTTACATAATGTATATATTCTATGAGTTAACATATTATATTTTTTGGTAATGATTGAACCAATTGAATTGCTTAAGGTAGACTTGATTTTATCATTTCTTGTTGACATTATATTTTGTTTCAGTAAATTTTTTAACTCAAATATATCTATATGCCGATAAAATTATTGAAAAACTGGTTATGATAAAAAAAAATTATAGCATTTTTTTATTGTTGGATATTACATTTTGTTTATTGTTTTATTGATGGATTTTGAGTTTATATATTTAATTCCGAAAAACTCTTATGAGGAAAAAAAGGGAATATTACACCTACTACTTATCAATTTTAAAATAATTCCAAATATAGCAACTTAACAAATTTTGGTTAAAAATACTACATAATTAATATTATATTAATTAATAAAATAATGAATTAATTATTTGCACGGTAAGTCCTTCATCTTTATAATATCTCATTAGTCCATGTACTTCATCTTTCATTTCAATTTCGTCATCTTTTATTTGTAACTCAAGTCCTTCAACTTTTATATATTTATAAGTTGGTCCCCATATTATACTTTTATATCAATTTAGTCTTTTATAGTATCACTATTTGATACACATGTTACAAATAATATTTTGTATCACTGAATATGTTACATATTATATTATATTATTTTACACATCACATGTTACATAAATTGATATTCTGTATCACTGATGTATGTTACAAATGATTAAATCAATAGTTTTATTTATTAAATTTGATATTGTGTTACATATCTATATTATACTGATGTTACACAGTATCAATAGATTTTTAGAGTCCAATGTGTATATTAATACGAACTTATTGAAGCTTAGAGTTGATTTTATAGTTGTAACAATTTTTGTTTAGTATCGTGATGTGATACATATATTACAAATAATATTTTGTATCACTGAATATATTACAGATTATATCATGTTATTTTATACAACACATGTTACATGAATTGATATTTTGTATCATTGATGTTTTACATCTTAATTTGTAACACAGATTGTTACAAAATATCATTTATAACATTTGTATCAAATATTGATACACAATATCATTTGTAACATATGTATCAAATAGTGATACTATAAAGGATTAAATTGATATAAAAGTACAAATATGGAGATCAAGTTGTAAAAATTTAAAAGTTGAAGGAATTAAGTTGTAAATAAAAGAGGATGAAATTGAAATGAAAGAGGAAGTGTATGGACTAAAGTAGAGATATTATAAAGATGAATAACTTATCATGCAAATAATTAAGGAATTGTTCTCAAGTATGTGTTTTCTTGCTTTCAAGGGACTCGGATACCTTGGAAGAGCTTTAATTTGCAACAAAAAGATGTACATTAATCCGTGATAATCGCTTTTAGAAGATTTGTGATACTTGCTTTTGAAAAAAAATTAAAGATTGTCATTTTAAGCTAAAGAGAGCGACTTCAACGGGTAAAATCCATCATAGGCGAGCAAAGCAACTGGTCTTGACCATTTCGTCGAGACCATTCCGAAAACATATTATAATAAAAATTTTGAGCACGTGTGCAAATTCTATGATCATTTCTATTGTGATACTGTTTTTTGTGATATTGTTTTGCATAATACAGTATCAAACAACACACATGACTATGATATCATGCTTTTATCTTTGATACTATTTAATTAGTCATATGTTTTGTTTGATACTGTATTATACAAAACAGTATCATATATTAAAACATGGATTAAAATAATATCAATTTATATTAATGCACATAGATTCAAACAGTATCACAATGTTCAAACCTTGCCATAATTAAACAATATCAAAGATCACATAGATTCAAACAGTATCATGGATTAAAACGGTATCAAAATATACTAATTACCTAAACAAAACAATATCATAGATTAAAACATTATCGTATATTAAAACTAAGACATTCAAACAATATCACATGTTCAAACATTGCCATAATTAAACAGTATCAAAGATCACATATATTCAAACAAGATAATGATTAAAACAATTATGTTAAAACATGGATTATGGATTAAAACAGTAGAGATTATTCAAACAATATTAAAACATTGCTAATTAAACAAAGATCAAAGATCACTATATTGATCAAATAAAATTAAGGACTCAATTAAACATGTTTCAAAATATACTAATTACCAAACAGCAAATTACATATAGATTAAACTAAGACATTCAAACAATATTACAGTTCAAACATCGCTATAAATATTATAAATTAAAGATCACATATAAAGATATATTATATTTTAAAAGACATTCAAACAATATTACGGATTAAACATTGCCATATGTTAAATATATATATATATATATTCAACGATGATCATGAAATTAAAGTAAATTAAAATAATAACAAAGTTTTCTATTAAACCTTGCCAAAAGAAGAAATGAAAACAAGAAAAAGCGGTTAAAACTAAGACATTCGAACATTATGATGGAACATTCAAGCTCTTATTTACAATAATTATATGTCCATTTATATTGATCTGCTTTACGTGATAAGTATAATATGGTATCAAATAAAATACCATGACTAAACATGAGATGATGGAACATTCAAGCTCATATTTACAAGAATTAGATGGTGGAGCATTCAAGCTCCTAAATACGATAGTGGAGTATTCAAGCTCATAATTACAACATTCAAGCTCATATTTACATCATTCTATGCCCATTTCACAATATCAAGTTGCTATTCTATAATACAAGATCAACAATAGATGTTACCTCATTGTTTATATAACTGGAAAATACTCATTATTTACATAATCGCTAAAATACTCAACCCAGATAATCATATTGGCCACCTCTCTTGATCAATGCTTAAGAATAGAGTACAACCAAGATGAATACAAACCAAAGCTAAGTTCAAACACTGACCAAAGTCCATAAACGTTATCCACTCACGGATATTTCAAGCCACCGGAGCTCTGGGCCGCCCACCGCGTGACGTGAGTATGAGAAATTGATTTCTGCCAAAAAGTCGACTAAATTGCCCTATACACATGTCTCGAAAAGTCTCTTATTATAGTAACTTGTCATTTATTTTTGTAGTTTCACAACTAGCAAAATCTTCACAAAAAAAACCGCCTAAAATGATCAAAAATATTCACCAAAAAAACTGCATAAAAAGCGCTCAAAGGTCTCCGGAGGAAAACTTTGGGCTTCAACTTGGGTTCATCATCATGGATAAACTGAGTTTTGGGTTCAAAACTTTACATTACCAATAAGTAAATTTTTATTTATGCCTAATTTGAAACAGGTCATGTATGGATCATCCCTAATTGTTTCATAATATTTTTTTTAACTATCAATTTGTTCCGGTTCGATGTTTTCAATTTTTTTTGAAACAATATCTGGACGAGTTGTTGGTCATTTGGAATTCACGAATTCCAAGGTTTATGCATGCACATTTTTAGAAGAAATAAATGTTCAAATATTGATCTAACATTGAAGTTGTTGGGGGGCCAAAACTCACACATTGATCCAACATTGAAATCTCTTGTGACATCGCAAAATCAAAGGGATTCGAAGTAGTAGTGGTGCGCGATGCTGACAATCTTCATAAGCGAAATCCTTAGGGCGGCTAAAGCGCGCACTTAATATTCTTGCCTCTTCGGGTTATATGATTCCAATTTTTTTTTTTAATGCTATTTTACTAGATTTGTCTTATACTTATGCTCCGCCTCACAGAGATCAAATGCCTTTAGATTGAGCATTTTTAAACAATGGTCGTGCTATTTAATTTGGTTCTTGTAATATCTTCACAAGTCAAAGTTAAACCATGGCAATAAGATATTACATATGCTCAGAATTTGGCTGTACAGGGGAATATATGCAAACAGTACAAAATTGTACATATTTGTTGTGACTGTATGGGTTCTACGGAGAGATTAACGATGCATCTATAGCTGCTGCTGATGGAGTTTGAGAGGTTGTTTGCTGTAGATACTTGAAAGCTTTTTGACGATTTAGAAATCCCATGAACCAGAACTCGAAATTGTCCTCGGTAACTATCTGCACATACTTTTGCCTTGGTTTTTTTGCATTTTCACTTTCGTTGGCTCTATTTATTTTCCCTAGAGGGATAATGACCTGCGAGATTTTGAAACCAGTTAGATTTTCATTTTCTATGAGAAGATGGGATATAAAATTGAGATAAAATAGAGATAGATTTGTACCTTGTAATGTATTTTAAGCAGTTTTCCTGTCGGAGAAGAGAGTTTAATTGATCTCTCACTGCAGAAGGCAATTTTATCAGTGGAAATAAACAGTAGGCCTGCTATCGGCCCAGCTGTCGTCGATAAATAGCATTGAGAAGCCTTTAAAAGCTTTTTGCCATTGCTAACGTTGAAGTTCTTCTTGAAAAAATTTTCCAGGCCCCCTACCTGAAGGATTCTTGCCCCCAGCCTCAACTTCCCTTTCAAAGTTTCTATTAATTTGGGTCCTAATTTCACTGCAGAGGAAAAAAAAAAATAGAGCAAAAGCTTAGGTCTTAACTATGATTTCTATTTTAGGATAAAAAAGGCAATCCTAAGTGCACTGCATGCTTGCGAATTTGTATTATATTTTTAAGCGGTTGAGAGGGGAAAATAAAGGAACGGATTGGAATGTTTGCTTATTTTATATTTAAGATATTTGTTTCGAGAAATTTGGTAAGTTGGATTAAACATTAGATATGATAACTAGCAAATCTCTTCCGTTTATGTCGAGCTCTGTCTAGTCGAGCATACCAAATAGCCTCCAACAGTCTAATAACAAAGACTGAAATTAGCTAGGTTAAAGATTTACCATGCTCTCGGATTCCTTGTGCAAAATTATCCATCCATTCTCCAAATTTGTTCATCCTAAGGATTACTGAATCTGATCTGCCTGCATTTCCAAGAAAATCCAGTAAGGTTGTGATTAATGAAACTGGGAATTCTTAGTGAGTTATAAAGACGGAAAATATACGTACTCTTTCTAATTTTGAAATATTCTTTGGAAGGAGAGGCCATAATGCTGTTTTGGCTAGCTGGGTCAGGTAAAAGTCCTCTTGAGTTGATTGGAATTCCAAGAGCATATTTCTTAAGAAATGTTGATTTGCTGCGTTTTAGTTCCATCTCTAACTTCTTGCTTCGATTGTAAGCAATGAAATGAATGCTTCAGAACGTACTCAAACACTAAAGATCAAGTCAGATACAAGAAGCTTTCTGGGATCCAACAATGCCCCTCTTGGCCCTTATATTGGGGATAAAAAGTCGCAGTTGGATCTTAAGTTTTAGGTGCATGAGTCATCTTTGTGTCATCAAAAAGATTTGTTGTGTTCTGTCTCCATGCAGTTTAGTTATTCAATCCTATCCTAAGTTCCTAACACAAAGACAATGGTTTATTTATTGTATGCAGATGTGTAATCCATGCTTTCTGAGGTGGGATGTTTGCTTCCCTCAAATCTTTATTGATAAGAGCACTTAGTGGTATAAAGGTATATCTGGATAACCATTCTTTTGGACTTTCTTTTACAAATCTTTTCTTTACTTGATGATTGTTGCAGGTGTAAAGGCATAGTGGGGGAGAGGATTTCCCCATCATCGCCACATCACTCTTGTTTTTGAGATTTTATTATTCAGAATGGTTTAGAATAATTTTATAGTATCACGACCAATTTGTTAATCTGTTTTTCAAAATATAACAAATCAATACATGTTAATTATAATCCCCTACATAATACATTTGAATCAAAATATGATAACAGGTCCTAATATGATCCAACATTTTTAAATCAAACATGTTAAATATGATCCTATATATTTGCATCAAAATCTGGTAACTTGGTAACATGTCCAAAATATAATAGGATCCAACATTAAGGTTGGGTTTCAATTGGGTTGGGGCTGGTTGGGATTTGGGTTTAATTTTAATTTATGGGTTTTAAAATCAGTTTGGTTTACTTCGGGGTCGAGTTGGGTCGGGTTGGGTTGGTTTAATTCTCCCAAACCGAAACCGACCAAAACCGATTTTTTTTTTAAGCAAACAACCCAAACTAAACCGATGAAGGGTAAAAACCAAACCAACCCGACCCGGTTCGGTCGATTTGGACGGGTTGGCAGTAATTATACCCACCCCTAGTACAGTGAATTGATGAAGTCATAGTCTTAAAATACCCTCCAGATCGATGAGCTTGGACCGAATAGAATTTTTTGAATTTGTGTTAAGCAACAAGCATTGCCAAAATGACCTCACATCAATCTAAGAGGAGGTTCATTATAGGTTAAAGTTCACGCTAAACATTGTAACAAAGCATTCTAGTTTCTATAAAAATCTAACACAGTACAAAATACTCAACTTGTAAATATGGGCTTTAGGAATGACCTTGTGCAAATTGTATTTTACACTTAATGACAACATTAGTTACTTGAATAAATGAAGACATGACAACTTACCTTACCCAAGAGTGTTATACTCAAACATACTAGAAAGGACTTCTGTCATATCTAAGAGTAGTGCCCTAACTTTTCTCGTACAAATACAATTTTGCATGCAACTCCAACTTGGCAACTATTTGTTCACTGATACCATGTCACATTCTACTTCAAGCTATAGTATATGACTTACGTTAAACTAGAATCGATCATCACCTCTCACTCTGTCATGTTTTGTATTTTGTATTATTTCTGTTGAACTTCAAACTCTTAAGTTTGGCTTGATTCTATAAAGAATATTTCAATGTATAAGCTTTTTAGCTTAATACATCAACAATTTCTAGCAAAGATGAGACCAACATTGCAGACATCATCTACAACCTTTTAGACGTTGAAGAATACTCTTCTTCTGGGCAAGCACTAGGTCGGTTACCCCTAAATATAGTCACGAATCATTTTATTGGAGAATCAAATGGTAGCCCTAAATGAAACCATTAGAGATATTATAGTATCTTCTGCGTGGAGCATTTGGAACCATAACAACTAAACAACCACGGTTACAGATGAAATAAGTCAATATTGACACAAACATCTTTTCTCGCAATGGTGATGACCAAGAAATGAATGAATGTTGTTACTACCCGTCTCATGCAGATATCATGTGCGATCCACGTAAGACTAAAGGCCACCTCCCTAAACTTTGGTGAGCATCAAGTACTCCCTTCGTAAAAGACCGATGCTAAACAATCACAAGAGAAAAGATTCATCATCTGGTGAAGCTCATGGCTAGGTAAGAGAAGATGAAGATCAGCCATCCTCGAGATGCAAATAAGTTGGCGAACCTATTTGTCTTGAAAGACCCTTATAAGTATCTTACAAAGCTACAAGAGTCTTGGCGAAGCACAAGTCATACGATGCCACATTTTTACCCCAAACAAGAGAACAACATAATATTCTTTCTACCATATGGCAAGAGGTCTACCGCCACGTAGGTGAAAACCGTTAAAAAGCGCAAAAAACAGAATTCAATAAGAATCGGTTGTTGATAATAACCTCATGGCAAAGTGATACATGACCAAATAAGGTAAAATGTCCGAAATACCATCGATTTTAGTTTTCCCATAAATACTTCGCCAATATGAAGAAAAAAAGGTAAGAAAATAAATTCCCTAGCCAAATCTTTGTCTATTTTGTTTCTCTTACATACTTGTTCTTATTTCCGCCAATTAACTTGACCGTCGGAGTACAAACGGCTGCCGGACCAGCATTTGGACGATTGCCTTTGCAAGCTAACAATCTATATTGTGCGGGTTCATAACAGGTTGATAGTGAGGTGGCAAGGATCTTTTGACATCTGCGCCAGATTCTAATGTCAACTAACATCATGTTAAACCCCTGAAGGTACAACTTTGGCATTATAGGATGAAGCAAGCCTAAGCTCATAATCCTGTATTGCATTTAAAGGCAAAGCACATGGAATTTGATCTGCATTTTGTAAGGGAAAAAGTGAATGCTAAACAACTTGCTGTTCAACACATTTCAGTCTCAGAATAGATTGCTGACATTTTGACAAAAACCCTATCAACCAATTTCTTTAAAAAGTTGAAGAGCAAAATCAGTAGCTTCAATAGCTACTCCCAGATTATACATAATATTATTTTGCCAGATTTTTATTGGATTTGTTGGTGAAAACACCGTGTGAGTGTAAGATAAATGGTTCGGAAATTGTATTATACATACAATGTACTGCATCTGAAAAAATTGAGCCAATTTAATACAGAATCCATCCTTCCAAAACTTTCTTTCTTTCTTTCATGGCATGTTTAGCTAATTTACATATGCTCAGAAGTTGGCTGTGCAGGGGCATGTACAAACAGTTTATAGTTACAAAATTGTACAGATTTGTTGTGATTTTATATGTAGCATCTATGGAGAGATCATCCATGCATTTATATCTGCTACTGATGGAGCTTGAGAGGTTGCCTGCTGCAAATACTTGATAGCTTTTTGACGATTTAGAAATCCCATGAACCAGAACTCAAAATTGTCCTCTGTAACTATTTGCACATACTTTTGCTTAGGTTTTTTTGCATTTTCACTTTCATTGGCTCTCCTTATTTTCCCTAGAGGGATCATGACCTGCAAGGTTTTGAAAACAGTTAAAATTTCATATTCTAAGATAAAATTGAAATTCAGAACATGAGAAATAGAGGAAGATGTGTACCTTGTAATGTATTTTAAGCAGTTTTCCGGATGGAGAAGAGAGTTTAATTGGTCTCTCACTGCAGAAGGCAACTTTGGCAGTGGAAATAAACAATAGGCCTGCTATCGGCCCAGATGTCGTCGATAAATAGCATTGAGAGGCCTTTAAAAGCTTTTCACCATTGACAACATTGAAGTTCTGCTTGAAAACTTTTTCCACTCCGCCCACCTGAAGGATTCTTGCCCCCAGCCTCAACTTCCCTTTCAAAGTGTCTGTTAATTTGGGTCCTAATTTCACTGCAGGGATGAAAACAAAGCAGAACATTAAGCCTCAAAAATACCATCCCACTGAGGCTTGAGAATTTACATCATATTTGGTGGATGAGAAGGAAAAAAGAAGGGATATATGAGATGTTTGTTTCAAGAAAACATTGATAGCATGTTTGATGCACTGGATTAAACATCGCATCTAGCTGCATATACAGAACATCCTCCAACAGTCCTATAACCACTACTATAAAATAAGCTAGGTTAAGGCTTTACCATGCTCTCGGATTCCTTGCGTAAAATTATCCATCCATTCTCTAAGTTTGTTCATCCTAAGGATGACTGAATCTGCTTTACCTGCATTTCCAAGAAAACCCGGAATTTAGTATTATGATTAGTGAAACCGCAAGTTCTTATTGAGTTTATAATGGCTGAAAATAATACTTACTGTGTCTGATTTTGAAATATTCATTGGAAGGAGAAGGCACAACACTGTATTGGCTAGCAGAATCGGGTAAAAGTCCTCTTTGAGATCTGTCCATAGAGTATACTCCTGAGTTGATTGGAATTCCAATAGCGTATTTCCTATCTAATTTCTTGAGAAATGATGATTTGCTGCGTTCTAGTTCCATCTATACCTCTTTGCTTGGGTTGTAAGCAATGAAAATGAATGCTTCAGAATGTTCAAAAAGTGAAGATGAGTCAGATACAAGAAGCTTTCTGTGATATAACCCTGCTTCTTGACCCTTTATATTGTGCAAAAAAAAAAGTAGTTGGATCTTAACTTTTGGCTGCATGAGTCATCTTTGAATCATCTAAAAGATTCAAAACTTAATGACAGAAAGATTTGGGTATGTGTTTTTCTATGTCCCCAGGTGGAGGGAGGTGTGTGTCAGCAGTTTAGTCATTGAATCCTATCCCAACACAAGATATTGCCTTCTTTATTGTATGCAGATGTGTTATGAATACTTTCTGAGATGGAATGTTTGCTTTGTGACACCGCCAACCTCAAAATATTTATGAAGATAACATTCTTTGTTTAATTGATTATTGTTGAATGTGTAACGACATATTTTTCTAATTGGCTATTTTCATAGTGGGGGAGAGGCCCTCTCCATCATTGCCACATCATTCCATGTCACCCTTGTTTAAATGGAATCAAGTTTTTTTTTTTTTTTTTTTTGAGACTATATTATTTACAAGGGCTTTTAATAATTCTAATGTATTGCATTTGGAATTTTTAGCTAACAACCAAAGATTATTTAAAAGCAAGTCAATTTAATAATATATTTATCTTCGACATGACATAGAAATGTGAACATGACATAGCACGAGATAACTTGTCACGTTCCTCTTTTTTTTTTTTTTTTAATCGAAAATGTAAAAATATATAGATGAAAACTATTGTACAAGTACACTGGACATATCGAAAAACACAAAGTAATCAATCAACAAACTACCAAAGCACCACACTTAGGTGTTGGTAGCACGTATACCAAAATAAAGGAGGAAGTGAAACATATACGCTGGACATACCTTGGAATACATACAAAAGTATAATATGACAACTAACCTTCCAAAGCTAAAGACTCAAAATGAATCAAATATGAGGATACAAAAAAAAATATAACTTTGTATACATGTGTTTTAATCGTCCTAACTGTGCTATCTGGAATGCCTTTAAGATCTTCAAATATCCATATGTTTTTTGCCATCCAAAGGTGATACACTGTTGCCGCAAGGGCCATCTTCTTTGCTTTAGATTGCAACTCTTCCCACGTGCCTCTTTATGAATCCATTTTAGGGCGCTCGCAATAGTGGACATGGATCTATCCCCAACCAACTCCTAATTCTTGACCACATTCCTCTTTCTATTATAACATATGGCTCGCAACAAAGTAGAATTGATCATCCTCCCTACTACAATGGTTGAGCTTTCACATTTTTTATTGTTTCATGAACTTCAAGCTCTTAATATTGACCTGATTTAGTAGAGAATATTTCAATGTATAAGATTTTTAGCTTGATACATCAAATAGTTTCTACAAAAATTGGGTAAATAGCACTAGATGTTCTGAACCTTTGAACTTTGTGACGATTAAGTCCCAAATCTTTGATGTTTAACAACCGGGATCCCAAACCTTTCAAACGTCTGTGCCTAAGGTCCTTTTGTGATGAAAAACGTCAGTTTAACCGTTAAATGGTTAATTTTTATTGAAATGACAGTTATATCCTTATTTTAATTTAGGGTAAATATCAATGAGAGTCTTTAATCTTTAAACTTTGTGACAATAAGATCCTGAATCTTTGATTTCTATCTCCCGGTATCCTAAACCATTCAAACTTATGTGCCCGAGGTCTTTTTGTGATGTAAAATATCAATTTGACTGTTAAAAAAAAAAAGAAAAAGAAAAATGAAATCATCACCCCACCCGTTCAAACCAATAATTTTATCAACAATTTCTTTTTGTTTTTTTCTTTTGTTTTGTTTCTTTATTTTAATTTTAATTTTATTTTATTTAATTCAAAATTAAATATGAAAACACTAATCATTTTGCTCAAATTTTGACCTTTTAACGATACTACTGACATTTTCACCATAAAAGGACCTCAGACGCAAACTTTTAAAAGGTTTGGAATCTCGGGTGCTAGAAATCAAAGTTTTAGGACCTCATTGTCACAAAGTTTAAAGGTTAGGGACTCCTAGTGCTATTTACAATAAATTAAAGTAATGATAAAACTGTCATTTCAATTAAAAAAATTGACCATTTAACGGCTAAATTGACATTTTCTGTCATAAACCTCATGCACAAAAGTTTAAAATGTTTAGGATCCTGATTACTAGACATCAAAAATTTGGAACTCCATCGTCACAAAGTTCAAAGATTTGGAACATCTAGTACTATTTACATAGAAAAGACTTTATTAACATTGTAGACATCATCTACAACATGCATGTTAGAGCGTCTCCAATGCATTCAATGGATTGAAAAAAAAAACATGTGCCACATCATCAAATAGACAATGTCTATTAAAAATACTACTCCAATTCACAATGTGGAACACTATGTCAGGCTGACATGGCACAAGAAAAAATAGAAGATGTGATGTATTCTTCTACATCTAGACGTTGTGTGAGATTGGATGAATCAACAATTTTTTTAATTTTTAACTTAATTTTTTAAAATTCTGTTAAGTTTATTATTTTTTAATTTAAAAAAATAAATACCACGTAATCATCATTATTGGATTGTAGAAAGAACTCATTGGAGAATTTTGAACTTCACCGTCTATTCATTCCACATAATCTAAAAATTGCTCTATTTAATTGACACGTCGTACCACAATCCATTAAGTGCATTACTTAGACATTGAAGAATACCCTTGGGCGGGCAAGCACAAAGTCTGCCACAATGGGCTCCCTGTGATGCAGTTCCCTTGGCCTAATTTTTTTTAATCAAATTTTTGCATGAAAATTTTATTTATGTCACATATTAATTAGTTCTAAAGGTTTTTTTAGCTCCCGTCCGAATCCATCCCGGTGGACCATCCCTAAAGACTAGAATCAAATGGTAGCCCTAAATGAAACCATTGAGATTCTAGCATCCTCTGTGTAGAGCATTTGGAACAATAACAACAATTAATACAACCTAAGAGGCCTTGATTCTACATTGAAAGACATAAACGACGACAAAAGTTGTAAACCAAAGTAGTACAACGGTCAAAGATTGAGGATAGTACGTGCAGTTTAGCCTCTAGTAAAGTATTTATTAAATAATGCCTAAGATGAATTATGTAGTTATTGATGCAAAATTAAAAAAGAAATGTAGTTGATGAAATAAACACCACACAGATTTTGGCATACCTCATGTTCTAATATAGAGATTATGATCATGGTATTAATACAAAACAAAACCAACATTTTCTGACAAACGGCTTTGACAATTTTAAAGTAGAAGATAACAAATTATAGTAAATTATACTGTTATAATTCATGTCACTGATGCAAATGATTGGTAGTCAAGTATGTGTCAATGGAAATGGAGAATGTACTTAATGTGTATTGTTGCATCTCGATCTCGTTTGAAACTCTTAATTTGAATAATACTTTGCTTTCAAATTGCACAATGTATTTAGTATTTACAATCAACATTACAATAGTTGCAAAATTGTACACCATGTGTTGTGACTGTATGTGTAGTTTCTATGGAGAGATGGTCCATGCATCAATGGCTGCTACTGATGGAGAGGTTGCTTGCTGCAGATATTTGAAAGCTTTTTGACGATTTAGAAATCCCATGAACCAGAACTCGAAATTGTCCTCAGTAACTATCTGCACATACTTTTGCCTTGGTTTTTTTACATTTTCACTTTCATTTGCTCTCTTTATTTTCCCTAGAGGGATCATGACCTGCAAGGTTTTCGAAAACCAGTTAGATTTTCATTTTCTAAGACAAGATGGGATATAAAATTGAAGCAGATTTGTGTTTACCTTGTAATGTATTTTAAGAAGTTTTCCAGATGGAGAAGAGAGTTTAATTGATCTCTCACTGCAGAAGCCAATTTTATCAGTGGAAATAAACAGTAGGCCTGCTATCGGCCCAGCTGTCGTTGATAAATAGCATTGAGAAGCCTTTAATAGCTTTTCGCCATTGCTAACGTTGAAGTTCTGCTTGAAAATTTTTTCCAGGCCGCCTACCTGAAGGATTCTTGCCCCAGCCTCAACTTCCCTTTCAAAGTTTCTGTTAATTTGGGTCCTAATTTCACTGCAGAGAAAAAAAAGAGCAAAAGCTTAGGTCTGAACTATGATTTCTATTTTAGGATATAAAAGGCAATCCTAAGTGCACTGCATGCTTGAGTATTTGTATTATATTTTTAGCGGTTGAGAGGGAAAATAAAGGGATATATTGGACGTTTAAATTTAAGATATTTTTTTTCGAGAAATTTGGTGAGTTGGATTAAACAACTAGCAAATCTCTTCCTTAATTTTGTCTGGCTCTGTCTAGTCGAGCATACCAAACAGCCTCCAACAGTCTAATAACAAAGACTATAAAATAAGCTAGTTTAAAAATTTACCATGCTCTCGGATTCCTTGTGCAAAATTATCTATCCATTCTCCAAATTTGTTCATCCTAAGGATTACTGAATCTGCTCTGCCTGCATTTCCAAGAAAATCCAGTAAGGTTGTGATTAATGAAACTGGGAATTCTTAGTGAGTTATAAAGACGGAAAATATACGTACTCTTTCTAATTTTGAAATATTCTTTGGAAGGAGAAGCCATAATGCTGTTTTGGCTAGCAGGGTCAGGTAGAAGTCCTCTTGAGTTGATTGGAATTCCAAGCAGCATATTTCTTAAGAAATGTTGATTTGCTGCGTTGTAGTTCCATCTCTAACTCCTTGCTTCGATTGTAAGCAATGAAATGAATGCTTCAGAATGTTCACAAACACTAAAGATCAAGTCAGATACAAGAAGCTTTCTGGGATCCAACAATGCCCCTCTTGGCCCTTTATATTGGGGATAAAAAGTAGCAGTTGGATCTTAAGTTTTAGGTGCACGAGTCATCTTTGTGTCATCAAAAAGATACAAAACTTGATGACATAAAGATTTGTTATGTTCTTTCTCCATGCAGTTTAGTTATTCA
This sequence comes from Forsythia suspensa, assembly GCA_023638005.1. Taxonomy (NCBI): domain Eukaryota; kingdom Viridiplantae; phylum Streptophyta; class Magnoliopsida; order Lamiales; family Oleaceae; genus Forsythia; species Forsythia suspensa. Next base: position 38,612,586 of record CM042666.1, read on the forward strand.
ATCCTATCCTAAGTTTCTAACACAAAGACAATGGTTTCTTTATTGTATGCAGATGTGTAATCCATGCTTTCTGAGGTGGGATGTTTGCTTCCCTCAAAACTTTATTGATAAGAGCACTTAGTGGTCTAAAGGTATATCTGGATAACCATTATTTTGGACTTTCTTTTACAAATCTTTTCTTTAATTGATGATTGTTGCAGGTGTAAAGGCGTAGTGGGGGAGAGGATTTCCCCATCATCGCCACATCACTCTTTGTTTTGAGATTTTATTATTCAGAATAGTTTAGAATAATTTTATAGTTTTTTTTAAAAATATATAGTCAACATAATACACAAAATAATTTTCAACACACACTTGGCAACTTTTCTTTTTCACAATCCTAATTCAAAGTTTCCGAACATCCCACTTCGAAATGTCATGTTACAATATGACTTAACAATAAATATTCTATAGTACCCGCAACATGACGTAGACGCATACATTTTACGTGGCATGATAAGGTGTCACTGTAGCACAGTGAATTGATGAAGTCAAAGTCTTATAAAAACCTCCACATCGATGAGCTTGGACCGAATAGAATTTTTCGAATTTGAGTTCAGCAACAAGCATTGCCAAAATTACCTCACATCATGCTAAGAGGAGGTTCGTTATAGGTTAAAGCTCACGCTAAACATTATAACAAAGCATTCTAGTTTCTATAAAAATCTAACACAGTACAAGATACTCAACTTGTAAATATGGGCTTTAGGAATGACCTTGTGCAAATTGTATTTTACACTTAATGAGAAAATTAGTTACTTGAATAAATGAAGACATACAGCTTACCTTACCCAAGAGTGTTATACTCAAGCATACTAGAAATGACTTCTGTCATATCTAAGAGTAGTGCCCTAACTTTTTTCGTACAAATACAATTTTGCATGCTACTCCGGCTTGGCAACTATTTGTTCACTGATACCATGTCACATTCTACTTCAAGTTATAGTATATCGCTTACATCAAACTAGAATCGATCATCACCTCTCACTCTGTCATGTTTTGTATTTTGTATTATTTCTGTTGAACTTCAAACTCTTAAGTTTGGCTTGATTCTATAAAGAATATTTCAATGTTTAAGCGTTTTAGCTTAATACATCAACAATTTCTAGCAAAGATGAGACCAACATTGCAGACATCATCTACAACCTTTTAGACGTTGAAGAATACTCTTCTTCTGGGCAAGCACAAGGTCGGTTACCCCTAAATATAGTCACGAATCATTATATTGGAGAATCAAATGGTAGCTCTAAATGAAACCATTAGAGATATTATAGTATCTTCTGCGTGGAGCATTTGGAACCATAACAACTAAACAACCACGGTTACAGTGAAATAAGTCAATATTGACACAAACATCTTTTCTTGCAATGGTGATGACCAAGAAATGAATGAATGTTGTTACTACCCCGTCTCATGCAGATATCATGTGCGAGCCACGTAAGACTAAAGGCCACCTCCCTAAACTTTGGTGAGCATCAAGTACTCCCTTCGTAAAAGACCGATGCTAAACAATCACAAGAGAAAAGATTCATCATCTGGTGAAGCTCATGGCTAGGTAAGAGAAGATGAAGATCAGCCATCCTCAGATGCAAATAAGTTGGCGAACCTATTTGTCTTGAAAGACCCTTATAAGTATCTTACAAAGCTACAAGAGTACTGGCGAAGCACAAGTCATACGATGCCACATTTTTTACCCCAAACAAGAGAACAACATAATATTCTTTCTACCATATGGCAAGAGGTCTACCGCCACGTAGGCTGAAACCGTTAAAAAGTGCAAAACAGAATTCAATAAGAATCGGTTGTTGATAATAACCTCATGGCAAAGTGATACATGACCAAATAAGGTAAAATGTCTGAAATACCATCGATTTTAGTTTTCCCATAAATACTTCGGCCAATATGAAGAAAAAGGTAAGAAAATAAATTCCCTAGCCAAATCTTTGTCTATTTTGTTTCTCTTACATACTTGTTCTTATTTCCGCCAATTAACTTGACCGTCGGAGTACAAACGGCTGCCGGACCAGCATTTGGACGATTGCCTTTGCAAGCTAACAATCTATATTGTGCGGGTTCATAACAGGTTGATAGTGAGGTGGCAAGGATCTTTTGACATCTGCGCCAGATTCTAATGTCAACTAACATCATGTTAAACCCCTGAAGGTACAACTTTGGCATTATAGGATGAAGCAAGCCTAAGCTCATAATCCTGTATTGCATTTAAAGGCAAAGCACATGGAATTTGATCTGCATTTTGTAAGGGAAAAAGTGAATGCTAAACAACTTGCTGTTCAACACATTTCAGTCTCAGAATAGATTGCTGACATTTTGACAAAAACCCTATCAACCAATTTCTTTAAGAAGTTGAAGAGCAAAATCAGTAGCTTCAATAGCTACTCCCAGATTATACATAATATTATTTTGCCAGATTTTTTATTGGATTTGTTGGTGAAAACACCGTGTGAGTGTAAGATAAATGGTTCGGAAATTGTATTATACATACAATGTACTGCATCTGAAAAAATTGAGCCAATTTAATACAGAATCCATCCTTCCAAAACTTTCTTTCTTTCTTTCATGGCATGTTTAGCTAATTTACATATGCTCAGAAGTTGGCTGTGCAGGGGCATGTACAAACAGTTTATAGTTACAAAATTGTACAGATTTGTTGTGATTTTATATGTAGCATCTATGGAGAGATCATCCATGCATTTATATCTGCTACTGATGGAGCTCGAGAGGTTGCCTGCTGCAAATACTTGACAGCTTTTTGACGATTTAGAAATCCCATGAACCAAAACTCAAAATTGTCCTCTGTAACTATTTGCACATACTTTTGCTTAGGTTTTTTTGCATTTTCACTTTCATTGGCTCTCCTTATTTTCCCTAGAGGATCATGACCTGCAAGGTTTTGAAAACAGTTAAAATTTCATATTCTAAGATAAAATTGAAATTCAGAACATGAGAAATAGAGGAAGATGTGTACCTTGTAATGTATTTTAAGCAGTTTTCCGGATGGAGAAGAGAGTTTAATTGGTCTCTCACTGCAGAAGGCAACTTTGGCAGTGGAAATAAACAATAGGCCTGCTATCGGCCCAGATGTCGTCGATAAATAGCATTGAGAGGCCTTTAAAAGCTTTTCACCATTGACAACATTGAAGTTCTGCTTGAAAACTTTTTCCACTCCGCCCACCTGAAGGATTCTTGCCCCCAGCCTCAACTTCCCTTTCAAAGTGTCTGTTAATTTGGGTCCTAATTTCACTGCAGGGATGAAAACAAAGCAGAACATTAAGCCTCAAAAATACCATCCCACTGAGGCTTGAGAATTTACGTCATATTTGGTGGATGAGAAGGAAAAAAGAAGGGATATGTGAGATGTTTGTTTCAAGAAAACATTGATAGCATGTTTGATGCACTGGATTAAACATCGCATCTAGCTGCATATACAGAACAACCTCCAACAGTCCTATAACCACTACTATAAAATAAGCTAGGTTAAGGCTTTACCATGCTCTCGGATTCCTTGCGTAAAATTATCCATCCATTCTCTAAGTTTGTTCATCCTAAGGATGACTGAATCTGCTTTACCTGCATTTCCAAGAAAACCCGGAATTTAGTATTATGATTAGTGAAACCGCAAGTTCTTATTGAGTTTATAATGGCTGAAAAATAATACTTACTGTGTCTGATTTTGAAATATTCATTGGAAGGAGAAGGCACAACACTGTATTGGCTAGCAGAATCGGGTAAAAGTCCTCTTTGAGATCTGTCCATAGAGTATACTCCTGAGTTGATTGGAATTCCAATAGCGTATTTCCTATCTAATTTCTTGAGAAATGATGATTTGCTGCGTTCTAGTTCCATCTATACCTCTTTGCTTGGGTTGTAAGCAATGAAAATGAATGCTTCAGAATGTTCAAAAAGTGAATATGAGTCAGATACAAGAAGCTTTCTGTGATATAACCTTGCTTCTTGACCCTTTATATTGTGCAAAAAAAAGTAGTAGTTGGATCTTAACTTTTGGCTGCATGAGTCATCTTTGAATCATCTAAAAAGATTCAAAACTTAATGACAGAAAGATTTGGGTATGTGTTTTTCTCTATGTCCCCAGGTGGAGGGAGGTGTGTGTCAGCAGTTTAGTCATTGAATCCTATCCCAACACAAGATATTGCCTTCTTTATTGTATGCAGATGTGTTATGAATACTTTCTGAGATGGAATGTTTGCTTTGTGACACCGCCAACCTCAAAATATTTATGAAGACAACATTCTTTGTTTAATTGATTATTGTTGAATGTGTAAAGACATGTTTTTCTAATTGGCTATTTTCATAGTGGGGGAGAGGCCCTCTCCATCATTGCCACATCATTCCATGTCAGCCTTGTTTAAATGGAATCAATTTTTTTTTTTTTTTTGAGACTATATTATTTACAAGGGCTTTTAATAATTCTAATGTATTGCATTTGGAATTTTAGCTAACAACCAAAGATTATTTAAAAGCAAGTCAATTTAATAATATATTTATCTTCGACATGACATAGAAATGTGAACATGACATAGCACGAGATAACTTGTCACGTTCCTTTTTTTTTTTTTTTTAATCGAAAATGTAAAAATATATAGATGAAAACTATTGTACAAGTACACTGGACATATCCAGAAATACAAAGTAATCAATCAACAAACTACCAAAGCACCACACTTAGGTGTTGGTAGCACGTATACCAAAATAAAGGAGGAAGTGAAAACATATCTGTTGGACATACCTGGAATACATACAAAAGTATAATATGACAACTAACCTTCCAAAGCTAAAGACTCAAAATGAATCAAATATGAGAATACAAAAAAAAAAAACATAACTTTGTATTCATGTGTTTTAATCGTCCTAAATGTGCCATCTGGGATGCCTTTAAGATCTTCAAATATTCATCTGTTTCTTGCCATCCAAAGGTGATACACTGTTGCCGCAAGGGCCATCTGCTTTGCTTTAGATTGCAACTCTTCCCACGTGCCTCTTTATGAATCCATTTTAGGGCGCTCGCAATAGTGGACATGGATCTATCCCCAACAAACTCCTAATTCTTGACCACATTCCTCTTTCTATTATAACTTATGGCTCGCAACAAAGTAGAATTGATCATCCTCCCTACTGCAATGGTTGAGCTTTCACATTTTTTATTGTTTCATGAACTTCAAGCTCTTAATATTGACCTGATTTAGTAGAGAATATTTCAATGTATAAGATTTTTAGCTTGATACATCAAACAGTTTCTAGAAAAAAACTGGGTAAATAGCACTAGATGTTCTGAACCTTTGAACTTTGTGACGATTAAGTCCCAAATCTTTGATGTTTAACAACCGGGATCCCAAATCTTTCAAACGTCTGTACCTAAGGTCCTTTTGTGATGAAAAACGTCAGTTTGACCGTTAAATGGTTAATTTTTATTGAAATTACAGTTATATCCTTATTTTAATTTAGGGTAAATATCAATGAGAGTCTTTAACCTTTAAATTTTGTGACAATAAGATCTTGAATCTTTGATTTCTATCTCCCGATATCCTAAACCATTCAAACTTATGTGCCCGAGGTCTTTTTGTGACGTAAAATATCAATTTGACTGTTAAAAAAAATGAAAAAAGAAAAATGAAATCATCACCCCACCCGTTCAAACCAATAATTTTATCAACAATTTCTTTTTGTTTTTTTCTTTTGTTTTTGTTTCTTTATTTTAATTTTAATTTTATTTAATTCAAAATTAAATATGAAAACACTAATCATTTTGCTCAAATTTTGACCTTTTAACGATACTACTGACATTTTCACCATAAGAGGACCTCAGACGCAAACTTTTAAAAGGTTTGGAATCTCGGTGCTAGAAATCAAAGTTTTAGGACCTCATTGTCACAAAGTTTAAAGGTTAGGGACTCCTAGTGCTATTTACAATAAATTAAAGTAATGATAAAACTGTCATTTCAATTAAAAAAATTGACAATTTAACGACTAAATTGACATTTTCTGTCATAAACCTCATGCACAAAAGTTTAAAATGTTTAGGATCCTGATTACTAGACATCAAAAATTTGGAACTCCATCGTCACAAAGTTCAAAGATTTGGAACATCTAGTACTATTTACATAGAAAAGACTTTATTAACATTGTAGACATCATCTACAACATGCATGTTAGAGCGTCTCCAATGCATTGAATGGATTGAAAAAAAATACATGTGCCACATCATCAAATAGACAATGTCTATTAAAAATACTACTCCAATGCACAATGTGGAATACTATGTCAGGCTGACATGGCACCAGAAAAAATAGAAGATGTGAGGTATTCCTCTACATCTAGACGTTGTGTGAGATTGGATGAATCAACAATTTTTTTAATTTTTAACTTAATTTTTTAAAATTTTGTTAAGTTTATTATTTTTTAATTTAAAAAAAATATATACCATATAATCATCATTATTGGATTGTAGAAGGAACTCATTGGAGAGAATTTTTGAACTTCACCGTCTATTCATTCCACATAATCTAAAAATCCGTCTATTTAATTGACACGTCAACCACAATCCATTAAGTGCATTACTTAGACATTGAAGAATACCCTTGGGCCGGGCAAGCACAAAGTCTGCCACAATGGGCTCTCTGTGATGCAGTTCCCTTGGCCTAATTTTTTTTTTAATCAAATTTTTTGCATGAAAATTTTATTTATGTCACATATTAATTCGTTCTAAAGGTTTTTTTTAGCTCCCGTCCGAATCCATCCCGGTGGACCATCCCTAAAGACTAGAATCAAATGGTAGCCCTAAATGAAACCATTGAGATTCTAGCATCCTCTGTGTAGAGCATTTGGAACAATAACAACAATTAATACAACCTAAGAGGCCTTGATTCTACATTGAAAGACATAAACGACGACAAAAGTTGTAAACCAAAGTAGTACAACGGTCAAAGATTGAGGATAGTACGTGCAGTTTAGCCTCTAGTAAAGTATTTATTAAATAATGCCTAAGATGAATTATGTAGTTATTGATGCAAAATTAAAAAAGAAATGTAGTTGATGAAATAAACACCACACAGATTTTGGCATACCTCATGTTCTAATATAGAGATTATGATCGTGGTATTAATACAAAACATTACCAACATTTTCTGACAAACGGCTTTGACAATTTTAAAGTAGAAGATAACAAATTATAGTAAATTATACTGTTATAATTCATGTCACTGATGCAAATGATTGGTAGTCAAGTATGTGTCAATGGAAATGGAGAATGTACTTAATGTGTATTGTTGCATCTCGATCTCGTTTGAAACTCTTAATTTGAATAATACTTTGCTTTCAAATTGCACAATGTATTTAGTATTTACAATCAACATTACAATAGTTGCAAAATTGTACACCATGTGTTGTGACTGTATGTGTAGTTTCTATGGAGAGATGGTCTATGCATCAATGGCTGCTACTGATGGAGAGGTTGCTTGCTGCAGATATTTGAAAGCTTTTTGACGATTTAGAAATCCCATGAACCAGAACTCGAAATTGTCCTCAGTAACTATCTGCACATACTTTTGCCTTGGTATTTTTACATTTTCACTTTCATTTGCTCTCTTTATTTTCCCTAGAGGATCATGACCTGCAAGGTTTTCGAAAACCAGTTAGATTTTCATTTTCTAAGACAAGATGGGATATAAAATTGAAGCAGATTTGTGTTTACCTTGTAATGTATTTTAAGAAGTTTTCCAGATGGAGAAGAGAGTTTAATTGATCTCTCACTGCAGAAGCCAATTTTATCAGTGGAAATAAACAGTAGGCCTGCTATCGGCCCAGCTGTCGTTGATAAATAGCATTGAGAAGCCTTTAATAGCTTTTCGCCATTGCTAACGTTGAAGTTCTGCTTGAAAATTTTTTCCAGGCCGCCTACCTGAAGGATTCTTGCCCCCAGCCTCAACTTCCCTTTCAAAGTTTCTGTTAATTTGGGTCCTAATTTCACTGCAGAGAAAAAAAATAGAGCAAAAGCTTAGGTCTGAATTATGATTTCTATTTTAGGATATAAAAGGCAATCCTAAGTGCACTGCATGCTTACGTATTTGTATTATATTTTTTAGCGGTTGAGAGGGGAAAATAAAGGGATATATTGGAAGTTTAAATTTAAGATATTTTTTTCGAGAAATTTGGTGAGTTGGATTAAACAACTAGCAAATCTCTTCCTTAATTTTGTCTGGCTCTGTCTAGTCGAGCATACCAAACAGCCTCCAACAGTCTAATAACAAAGACTATAAAATAAGCTAGTTTAAAAATTTACCATGCTCTCGGATTCCTTGTGCAAAATTATCTATCCATTCTCCAAATTTGTTCATCCTAAGGATTACTGAATCTGCTCTGCCTGCATTTCCAAGAAAATCCAGTAAGGTTGTGATTAATGAAACTGGGAATTCTTAGTGAGTTATAAAGACGGAAAATGTACGTACTCTTTCTCATTTTGAAATATTCTTTGGAAGGAGAAGCCATAATGCTGTTTTGGCTAGCAGGGTCAGGTAGAAGTCCTCTTGAGTTGATTGGAATTCCAATAGCATATTTCTTAAGAAATGTTGATTTGCTGCGTTGTAGTTCCATCTCTAACTCCTTGCTTCGATTATAAGCAATGAAATGAATGCTTCAGAATGTTCACAAACACTAAAGATCAAGTCAGATACAAGAAGCTTTCTGGGATCCAACAATGCCCCTCTTGGCCCTTTATATTGGGGATAAAAAGTAGCAGTTGGATCTTAAGTTTTAGGTGCACGAGTCATCTTTGTGTCATCAAAAAGATACAAAACTTGATGACATAAAGATTTGTTATGTTCTTTCTCCATGCAGTTTAGTTATTCAATCCTATCCTAAGTTTCTAACACAAAGACAATGGTTTCTTTATTGTATGCAGATGTGTGATCCATGCTTTCTGAGGTGGGATGTTTGCTTCCCTCAAAACTTTATTGATAAGAGCACTTAGTGGTCTAAAGGTATATCTGAATAACCATTCTTTTGGACTTTCTTTTACAAATCTTTTCTTTAATTGATGATTGTTGCAGGTGTAAAGGCGCAGTGGGGAGAGGATTTCCCCATCATCGCCACATCACTCTTTGTTTTGAGATTTTATTATTCAGAATAGTTTAGAATAATTTTATAGTTTTTTTTTAAAATACATAGTCCACATAATACACAAAATAATTTTCAACACACACTTGGCAACTTTTCTTTTTCACAATCCTAATTCAAAGTTTCCGAACATCCCACTTCGAAATGTCATGTTACAATTTGACTTAACAATAAATATTCTATAGTACCCGCAACATGACGTAGACGCATACATTTTTTACGTGGCATGATAAGGTGTCACTGTAGCACAGTAAATTGATGAAGTCATAGTCTTATAAAACCTCCAGATCGATGAGCTTGGACCGAATAGAATTTTTCGAATTTGAGTTCAGCAACAAGCATTGCCAAAATTACCTCACATCATGCTAAGAGGAGGTTCGTTATAGGTTAAAGCTCACGCTAAACATTATAACAAAGCATTCTAGTTTCTATAAAAATCTAACACAGTACAAGATACTCAACTTGTAAATATGGGCTTTAGGAATGACCTTGTGCAAATTGTATTTTACACTTAATGACAACATTAGTTACTTGAATAAATGAAGACATGACAGCTTACCTTACCCAAGAGTGTTATACTCAAGCATACTAGAAATGACTTCTGTCATATCTAAGAGTAGTGCCCTAACTTTTTTCGTACAAATACAATTTTGCATGCTACTCCGGCTTGGCAACTATTTGTTCACTGATACCATGTCACATTCTACTTCAAGCTATAGTATATGGCTTACATCAAACTAGAATCGATCATCACCTCTCACCTTGTCCTGTTATGTATTATTTCTGTTCAACTTCCAACTCTCAATTTTGGCCAGATTTTGTAAAGAATATTTCAATGTATAAGCTTTTAGCTTAGTACATCAACATTTTCTAGCAAAGATGGGACCAACATCGCAGACATCATCTACAACCTTTTAGATGAGAAGAATACACTTCTTCTGGGCAAGCACAAGGCCGGTTATCCCTAAAGACAGAACGCATCGTGTTGTTGGAGAATCGAATGGTAGCCTAAATGAAACCATTGGAGATACTATAGCATCCTCTGTGTGGAGCATTTGGAGCCATAACAATGACAACCACCAGTCACGGTGAAATAAGTCAATGTTGACACAAACATCTTTGCTTGCAATGGTGATGATCAAGATAGGAATGAATGTTGTTACTACCTCGTCTCACGCGGATATCACGTGCGATCCACGTAAGACTAAAGGCCACCTCTCTAAACTTTGGCGAGCATCAAGTACTCCCTTCATAAAATACCAAAGCTAAACAATCGCACGGGAGGAAGGATTCCTTTCTGGCAAAGCTCCTGGCTAGGTAAGAGAATATGAACATCAGCCATCCTCAGAGGCAAATAGGTTGGCTAACCTATTTATCTTGAAAATACCTTGTAAGTATCATACAAATCTACAAGAGTATTGGTGAAGCACAAGTCATATGACGCCACATTTATTACCCCAAATAATGGAACAACATAATATTTTTTCTTTTTTCTACCACGTGGCAAGAGGTCCATTGCCTCATTCGTTTAAACCATTAAAAAGTGCAAAACAGAATTAAATAAGAATCATTTGTTTCCCTTACATGTTCTTATTTCCGGCAACTAATTTGACCGTTGGAGTGCAAACGGGTGCCGGACCACCATTTGGACGATTGCCTTTGCAAGCTAACGATGTATATTGTGCAGGTTCATAACAGGTGGATAGTGAGGTGGCAAGGATCTTTTGACACTTGCGCCAGATTCTAATGTCAACAAACATCATGTTAGACCCTGAAGATACATATTTGGCGTTATAGGATGAAGCAAGCCTAACCTCATAATCCTGTATTGCATTTAAAGGCAAAGCACATGGAATTTGATCTGCATGTGTAAGGGAAAAAGAGAATGCTAAACAACTTGCTGTTCAACACATTTCAGTCTCAGAATTGATTGCTGACATTTTGACAAAAACCCTATCAACCAATTTCTTTAAGAAGTTGAAGAGAAAACTCAAAGTAGCTTCAATAGCTACTCCCAGAATATACATAATATTATTTTTCCAGATTTGTTATTGGATTTGTTGGTGAAAACATGTTTGAGTGTAAGAGAAATAGTTAGGAAATTGTATTATACATACAATGTACTGCATCTGAAAAAATTGAGCCAATTTAATACAGAATCCATCCTTCCAAAACTGTCTCTCTTTCTTTCTTTGCATGTTTAGCTAATTTACATATGCTCAGAATTTGGCTGTGCAGTGGCATATACAAGCAGTTTATAGTTACAAAATTGTACAGATTTGTTGTGATTGTATATGTAGCATCTATGGAGATATCATCCATGCTTTTATATCTGCTACTGATGGAGCTCGAGAGGTTGCCTGCTGCAAATACTTGAAAGCTTTTTGACGATTTAGAAATCCCATGAACCAGAACTCGAAATTGTCCTCGGTAACTATTTGCACATACTTTTGCTTTGGTTTTTTTGCATTTTCACTTTCAGTGGCTCTCTTTATTTTCCCTAGAGTGATCACGACCTGCAAGGTTTTGAAACCAGTTAAAATTTCTTTTTCTGAGATAAAATTGAAATTCAGAACATGAGAAATAAAGGCAGATATGTACCTTGTAATGTATTTTAAGCAGTTTTCCGGATGGAGAAGAGTGTTTAATTGGTCTCTCACTGCAGAAGGCAACTTTGGCAGTGGAATAAACAGTAGGCCTGCTATCGGCCCAGATGTCGTCGATAAATAGCATTGAGAGACCTTTAAAAGCTTTTCACCATTGACAACATTGAAGTTCTGCTTGAAAACTTTTTCCACTCCGCTTACCTGAAGGATTCTTGCCCCCAGCCTCAATTTTCCTTTCAAAGTGTCTGTTAATTTGGGTCCTAATATCACTGCAGGGATGAAAACAAAGCAGAACATTAGGCCTAAAAATTACCATCCCACTGAGGCTTGAGAATTTGCATTATATTTTGGTGGATGAGAAGGAAAAAAAAGAGAAGATATATGAGATGTTTTTTTTTAAAGAAAACATTGATAGCATGTTTGGTGCATTGGATTAAACATTGCATCTAGCTGCATATACCGAACATCCTCCAACAGTCCTATAACAAATACTATAAAATAAGCTAGGTTAAGGATTTACCATGCTCTCGGATTCCTTGAGTAAAATTATCCGTCCATTCTCCAAGTTTGTTCATCCTAAGGATTACTGAATCTGCTTTACATTTCCAAGAAAACCCAGAATTTAGTATTATGAGTAGTGAAACCGCAAATTCTTATTGAGTTTATAATGGCTGGCATATAATACTTACTGTGTCTGATTTTGAAATATTCATTGGAAGGAGAAGGCACAACACTGTACTGGCTAGCAGAATCAGGTAAAAGCCCTCTTTGAGATCTGTCCATGGAGTATACTCCTGAGTTGATTGGAATTCCAATAGCATATTTCTTATCTAATTTCTTAAAAAATGTTGATTTGCTGCGTTCTAGTTCCATCTATACCTCTTTGCTTTGGTTGTAAGCAATGAAAATGAATGGTTCAGAATGTTCACACAGTAAAGATGAGTCAGTTACAAGAAGCTTTCTGTGATATAACCGTGCTTCTTGACCCTTTATATTGTGCAAAAAAAAGCAGTAGTTGGATCTTAACTTTTGGCTGCATGAGTCATCTCTGAATCATCAAAAAAGATACAAAACGACAGAAAGATTTGGGTATGTGTTTCTCTATCCCCAGGTAGAGGGAGGTATGTCTGAATCCTATCCTAACAGAAGATATTGCTTTCTTTATTGTTTGCAGATGTGTAATGAATACTTTCTGAGATGGAATGTTTGCTTTGTGACACTGCCAACCTCAAAATATTTATGAAGATAACAGTCTTTGTTTAATTGATTATTGTTGAACGTGTAAAGACATGTTTTTCTAATCGGCTATTTTCATAGTGGGGGAGAGGCCATCTCCATCATTGCCACATCATTCCATGTCACCCTTGTTTAAATGGAATCAAGGTTCTTTTAATAATCCTAAAATATTGCATTTGGAATTTTGACCCTAACAACCAAAGATTATTTAAAAATAAGTCGATCGAATAATATATTTACCTTTGAATGACATAGAAATGCGAACTTGACATGGTAGGAGATAACTTGTCACGTTCCTCTTTCTATTATAGTATATGGTTCGCAACAAAGCAACAAAGTAGAATTGATCATCCTCCCTACTCCAATGGTTGATCTTTCATGTTTTTTATTGTTTCATTGAACTTGAAGCTCTTAATATTGACCTGATTTAATAGAGAATATTTCAATGTATAAGATTTTTAACTTGATACATCAAAGAGTTTCTAGAAAAGTCTGGGAAAATAGCACTAGAGGCTCCGAATCTTTGAACTTTGTGACGATGGGGTCCCAAATCTTTAATGTCTAGCAAACGGGATTCCAAACCTTTCAAACGTATGTGCCTAAGGTCCTTTTGTGATAAAAAAAACGTCAGTTTGATCGTTAAATAGTCAATTTTTATTGAAATGACAGTTATATCCTTATTTTAATTTAGGATAAATATCATTGAGAGTTCCTAACCTTTAAATTTTGTGACAATAAGATTCTAAATCTTTGATTTCTATCTCCCAGTATTCCAAACCATTCAAACTTATGCACTTAAAAAGAAAAATGAAATCATCACCCCATCCTTTCAAACCAATAATTTCATCAACAAATTGGAAATACAAACCAATTATCACGAAATACCACTTCACTAAGGTTGGGGTGGGTAGTTTGGAATGGGGATGGCAATGAGCCGAGCCTGCCCAGCCCTTGCCAAGATGGGCCCGGATCGGCCCGTCCATAAAGGATGGCTCGGACCAGCCCGTGGGCCGTAATTTTTTTTTTTTTGAGTTTTAAAGGTTTTAAAAAATTAGGATCCACGGGCCGGCCCGTATTTATTTTCCCAACTCTGGTCCGGGCCCGTCTTTGGACGAGCCCGAACCACGCACGAGCAGGACTTTTAAGGGCTGGGCCGACCGGCGTATTGACCCTTTTGCCATCTCTAGTTTGGAATTGAGGAATATGATTTTTTTTTTTTTTTTTCTTCATTTTTTTTTTATTTAATTCAAAATTAAATATGAATACACTAATCATTTTACTCAAATTTTGACCTTTTAACGATAAAATTGACATTTTCATCACAAAAAGACCTCAGGCACAAACTTTTAAAAGGTTTGGAATCTCGGATGCTAGAAATCAAAGTTTTGGGACTTCATTGTCACAAAGTTTAAAGGTTAGAAACTCCTAGTGCTATTTACAATAAATTAAAGTAAGGATAATACTGCCATTTCAACAAAAAAAAAAAAATTATTTAACGGTCAAATTGACGTTTATGAATTGAAACTTTATCGTCACAATTTTCACAGATTTGGAACATCTAATGCTATTTACCCAGAAAATACTTTACTAACATTGTAGACGTCATCTACAACCTGTTAAACATTGAAGAATACCCTTTAGCTGGGCAAGCACGTGGTCGGCCACAGTGGGCTCCCTGTGATGCAGTCCCTTGGCCTAATTTTTTTTTTTTTTTAAATCAAAATTTTTTTATGAAAATTTTATTTTTATCATATATTAATTTTTGTCTAAAGTTGTTTTTAGCTCCCGTTTGAATCGATCCTGGTGGACCATCCCTAAAGACTACTCAAATGATGATATTGGAGAATCAAATGGTAGCCCTAAATGAAACCATTGAGATTCTAGCATCCTTTGTGTAGAGCATTTGGAACATTAACAACAATTAATACAACCTAAGAGGCCTTGATTCTACATTGAAAGACATAAAAGACAACAAAAGTTGTAAACCAAAGTAGTACAAGGGTCAAAGATTGAGGATAGTACGTGCAGTTTAGCCTCTAGTAAATTATTTATTAAATCATGCTAAGATTAATTATGTAGTTATTGATGCAAAATTAAAAAAGAAATGTGGTTGATGAAATAAACACCACACAGATTCGAAATACCTCATGTTCTAATATAGAGATTATGATCATGGTATTAATAATACAAAACAAAACCAACATTTTCTGACAAACGGCTTTGACAATTTTAAAGTAGAAGATAACAAATTATAGTAAATTATACTGTTATAATTCATGTCACTGATGCAAATGATTGATAGTCAAGTATGTGTACATGGAATTGGAGAATGTACTCAATGCGTATTGTTTCATCTCGATCTCATTTGAAACTCTTTATTTGAATAATACTTTGCTTTCAAATTATATTGCACAATGTATTTAGTATTTACAATCAACATTACAATAGTTGCAAAATGCTGTCCCGTATTGTCTAATATTGTTCATTTTGTCCAATTCACCTAACAAACATGCTATATGAGTACTTCTTGGTGCAGCTTGAGCAGATTCACTCGAAGATGAAGTTACGTCACTAGGACATCGCAGTCGAGTATTTACTTTATTTGTTTTTCAAAACACACAAGTAACGGAAAATGAATAAAAGTGAACGGACAAATGGAATCAAGAAGATAACTTCAGAACATAGTGCATGTATAGAACAAGACCAATAACTTCAAATTTTATGTGACTTGGTGTAGAATGGAATTAACCAGCCTACAGACAATGAATGCCAAAGGTTTACAACATCCATAGAGGCCTTGGAGGTGAGGTTTCATTGTGTGGCCTATAAAATGGAGCCAGCAACACACAAATAAGGCCATAAATGCAGTAACAGATTACTTCATTGTTCCTTCACCTTCTTCCGTGCCAAAAATCGCTCCTTAGCTGCAACCACTGCATCCTCACTTCTTTTATGATGGTCAGGTCTCGGTTGATCAGTAGCTGATGGTTTGACTGCAGCTTGATCTTGTGTGGAATCATCAGAAACAGGCTCTAAAAATCCCTTTTCAATTTTTTCCTCGGAAGATCGATCCTCGAAAGTTTCCCTATGTTGCCCCTTTATCGGCCTAGATGATTCTGCACTTGTATTGGTGGCCAGATGGATATTTTCTGGTGATTCTTGTGAATGAATCACCGTTTCTTCTTGCTTCTCTTTCTGCTTCCCAAGTCAGCCGCTCCTCCACCAAAAGCAATGTTTTTTCCAAGGTTGAAGTAGAATTCAGTGATGTCAGTCTTCTTCGTAACCTATTGAATTTAAAAAATAAAAAAATTGAGTAAACTATTGTTCGAGACATACGAATGGATATAGATTTATCAAGTAATACACAGAACTAGAGCAACACCTGTCAACCAGCAGACCATGAGAAAGAAAACAAACGTGAAGGCAAAAAGGAAAATATAGTCAGGAAGCAAAGGATACCAATATGAGAAAGAAAACAAGAATATTTTGTACTCAAAATTGTAAGTGAATTTCTGATTGATGTGGCAATAATAGTTGTCAAACCGCTTCCAATAAGCAGTACAAGTCCCTAAAGAGACATTGAAAAGCTCATCCCACTAGAGAAGTTCAATATACTTCGAAAGCACGTGAAGCCATATACAAGTATGAATTTATATATCAAGACTATTTATCAAAAGACATGGAAGAACAGAATGAAAGACAAATGTATAGCCATGCATTATATTCAGTCTGTCAAAATATCAATTTAACTTCACAAGTTAAAATGACAAATTGACAATAGCGAAGGCAATGTGTAAAACACTATTTCCTTATAGGTAGAAAATCCAGGAACATTGTTTAGAAGCACAGATGAGTGTTCTAATGCTGAATCCACAAGACCTCCCCCCCCACCCCACCCCACCCCAAAAAAAAAAAAAAAAAAAAACACGCCAACCAATTTCATATAACAAGAATATCAACATGCTGCAGTTTATTTGTACCCAACCCACTCCTCAGCAAGTATGATCCTTCAGTTCCAGATATAAGTTTCTTTTGTTTTTCATATTTGGAAACAGTGCCTAGATTACCTAGTTCCATTTGACTTATTCCTTCTACAGGTGTTTCAATACAAGACAAATTCCTTTGATATTGAACGCTTACATAGAAAAAGAATTTTATAATTAACCTAAAAATATATCATGTCCGCGAATAATACATTTAGCAAAACATCAGGGAAAAGAAACATATATATGTAAATAGAGTAGAAGACGAAGATTACTAGTAAAATTACCAGTAAAAATGAGTCATTGATCTTATATGTCTATGCATCAATTTCATCAGGCCATAATACATTTCAAGCATAAAAGAAGTGTGTGAGAGAGAGACAAATCGTACAAAAGGGGGAACGGACACTATTTGACAGTATATATGCATAATGCATTGATTCTGAAGATTACCCAATTAAATCAAGATATGATAATAGACATAACTAAAGACCCGCAACTAAACATGAAATTACACCTATGTACATTAACTAATATAGTTAAGCAGGCATTATACATGTGGGATAGCTCTTCATATGTACTAGAAAAGCATTGATTGTGACGGATGCGGATAACAATCAATGAAATAAGTAGATACCCAGTAAAAGAAGTATAAATGGCAACCTAAAGTATATTTAACTTACATCCTCTTTCTCCTCTCTCAGTTCACGAAGCCGTTCTTCCTCCAGCCATTTGGCCTGCTCTGCTAGTTTCTTTTTATAAGCGCTTGTAACAAACTTATCTTTATCAGCATAGACGTGCTCATCTTTGCTTCTCTCTTTGGCAAGTTTTTTCTCGTAAATTATCTCATGTTCTCGTTCTCGTATTTTTGCCTTTTCAATAAGCACTTGAATATATTTTGGCTGCAAACAGTAAAAAATAAAAACAATAAGAAGAAATAAAACATTTATGTATAACGTTTAATTTAATTTATGATATCTCTTGCATGATAGATAAGTTGATAATGTATCATACAATTTCTTACAGAAGTGGGCTATAAAATAAAGTAGAAACTAGCAATTTCGGATGCAGAACACCAAAAAAGCATCAGGTAAACCGTCATCAACAAAAGAACTACATGAAATACATTATATTATTTTTGCTTCAAAATATCTGCAATTTTTTCATCCACTCTTCCAGAAACCATGTTTGCCTGGTGATATATCACTCTTTGACCTTTAACGAGTTCCAAAGAAAAGGAACTTTTCTCAATGTCCTCAATTATGGTGAAAGTTAGTAGTCATCTGGACCCAATGTATTAGTGGCTAACCAGCCACTTTGAAAAGTGTTTTCATCTAGTAAACATAGGGTTGCCCTCGGACAGAGAAGAATGTGGCTTTGAATGCAAAATGCACTTCAATAGGAACGTGCAAACAAAGCCCAACTAGAATCTATTAGTGGACCCAAATGCCAATTAAATTCATTGACTCGACAACCAAAGAGAGGGAACACCACTTGGAAGTTCAAAGCCAAAACACACCCATTCCCTACTCTTTCCAACAACCACCTGTGGAGTTTTATGATTTCGATCCATTAAATTTCTGTTTTCTCCCTAGTCTAGTACCTTATATCTTCTAACTCCTGTTAGAAGGCTTAAAAAGAGTGTTTTAAGGAGCTTCTTAAGAGGTTCCTTTAAAGGCCTTCAGGAGTATAAAAGAGAGTTAACTTTCTAGTAAGAGGAACTCAAACTCAATAGCTCAGTAACTCAATAGGGTAGCTCAGTAGCTACTAAAGCAAGAAGAGCTAACAAGGAGCACTAACTCCTAATACTTACCGTTTCCTCTTGTTTCCATCCCCGTGAGAAGGTAGAGAGCAAAACCAACCCAGCAAACCACTATTACTATGCCCTTATTAGTAAAGCACGTAATTCTGGCAAGGCTTGCGTATCCTCTTGTTTCCATCCCCAGTGAGAAGGTAGTGAACAAAACCAACCCAGCAAACCACTATTACTATGCCATTATTAGTAAAGTATGTAATTCTAGCAAGGTATGCTGAGCTTCTTTATGTGACAGACATCGCAGAAATAGTCCGTTGAACGAATACTGGTCGATGGCTTAAAAATATACTCTTTTTAACCCTAATGATAGCCTGTTCCTGAATATACATAATAGGTGGTCTTGTGAGTGGTTGATAAATTGCAATTGCAGTTTTCTTTAGGAAGTCCCATAGTTGTGAGGCTTAAGAGAAAGAAAACAATAGATACTTTTCTGGGTGGAAGGTGAATCGGCTATGAAGGGGCTGTTTTATGATTTCGATCCATTAAATATTTCTGTTTTCTTTCCTGTATTCTGAAAATACGTGAAAGTTTTGACTTAAATTAATGCAACTAAAACCTGAAGTATCATATCGAACAATTGACAGAAAATTACAAATCTCACACTACCAGCACCATAACTCGCTCTCAAACTTTCTTATTAACTAGTAGCTGCATATATAATTTCATATAGTCATTCCATTACATTTATTTGAAATAAATTCCTCCGAATATGAATTTGCAAAATCCTCATTAAAAATGCAAAGTTGCATACAATACCTTTCTATCTTGACGATCCTGCACTAAAGGTTGAACTGTTTTCTCCTTCATTTTATCATACACTCCATCATAATCAAACACTGATGGGTCCTCTTCAAGAGCCTTCTTGTGCTGCTCTTCAATCTATAGAAAATTCAAAGAGAAAAAGTTCATATATAAAAATCAATATATAAATAAATAATTCTTCTTTATAAATCGGGATCTAAATGAAAAGACAAATAAAGTAAACAGAATTTTGATTTTTAGAGAATTGACTCACATCTTTGAGAGATTTTTTTTTAGAGGCTTGGCGCAAAATGTCTCTCTCTACAGTATCATCGTCATCGTCGTCAAAACCAAGTAGAGTAGGAAGTGGAGGTCTTGTGGGCTGCTTTTTCTGCTGGGATGGTGGAACTCTTAGTTGCAACCCATACTTCTTCATATTACTCATTTTCCTCTCTTGGTTGAATTCTTAATAACTGAAAACTAAACATTTGATTAAGAAAGAAGTTTGAGCATTATTGTAAAGGACCTAGGAAAATCACAAGGAATAACAAAATTTCTCCAGATTGAGAATTCAATTGACAATCTTTCTCTACATTATATAACATACGGAATCCATAGAGAGCTAAAGAAAAAATCCAAGTATTGAAACCAAGCGCACTTCTAACATTTACAATGGACTGAATAAAGTTTTTTGAGGTGGACATTTCATATTGAAACTCAAGTGCACTTCTAACATCACTTTTCTAGCTATAGAATTGTTTCTACTCATTTAAAGTTCCACAACGACAAATAACAAATTTAGATTGTCTCTCATAATTTCGAGATTGACTACGTGTATAATTATTCACCACCTCGTTTGTCATATTGCTAGATCTAACATCCGAAAAAATTAGACCTATACATTATTCTCACTAAATTAGGGATCGACTAATATATATTAATGGTTTGAGAATACCTATAATGTGCAAGGATAGGCAATTGTGAGCAATAAAATGGGAAACAAATAAGAAATCAAATGGGAAACAAATAAGAAATAAGAAATCAAAAATCTATTAAAATTATGAGCACTCTTTCGGACATCTAACCCACTCTTAATAACTTCTAAAATTGGAAAAGGACTTGCTAATTGGCCGCAAAGGCATCTTTCTACTAAAAGGAATCAAAAGCTTAAAATTGGATATTCTTGATGAACAAGAGCAAGTTAAGTAATAGAGAATACCACAGGTTATCGTGTTCAAAATAGCACCTTGCAAATGGGGAATGGTGAGCTGAATTTGGAGATTGTGAAACCCTGTGCAAATGAAACAAATATCAATCTAAATCATGTAGTCAGCATATTAAAAAGTTCTATAATTAATATTTGTCTACTCTAAAACGTCCTAGGCCAGGTTGCTTACAAGTGTAACCAGCATCTAATCTAATTGACCCACAAGATAGAAAACTAAACACTAATGGAAAAAAAATAAAATAAACAAACAAATAAAAATAAAAATGCTATCATAAAAATTATAACTGCAACAGGGCAAGGGCATGATAAAAAAATTTTGCTAATGTCAATACTAATAGTACTCAGCATGACACTCCAAGCTCTAATGAGAGTAGACGGTGTAACATGCATATTCTGATGGTCCTATATTCATTAGCTTACTTCAATCTCTATTTTCTTCCAAATCACAAGCAATCGCGCCGCAAAATTCAGCTCAAAAAGCAAACTGGAACTGACCACAAATTTCTGCAACCATTTTTATATATGGCATCTCTTTCAGAAATTTCAAGAGGTAAGCTATCTTGCTTCGCACACACAACACATACTTGAAGTTTCAAGTATGGATGACTATTTTATGTTGAAATATTTATGGGCGAACATTAATTTTTCTTACTGAGTTCAAGAAATTGGTCTAATAGTAGCGTCTAATGAATCTAATTCAATTTGTTGAGTGCCCAGTCGACAAAAAAATTCATACACTGCGAAATCGAGATTCCTCGAGAATTATTTTAAGATAATAAAGAATCATTAGTTTATTGGGATTTTCTGTTTTTTTTCTTTATTGTTTCTTAGGCTGTGAAAGTGGTCCCAAAAGTCCCACGCTTGCTCAAGATGGACAGCGCCTTCAGTTTGAAACCGACATCAAACGAATGAACCGAGACAAAAATTGAATAGCAAACTCCACAAACAACCTAAAATTGACCAAAAAAACACAGGAACTAAAAAAAGATGAAGATAAACAGATCTGTGACAATTTTTCCATATCACATAAACAAAAAAGGATCCCAACAACACCTAAAAATAAAAATTGAAAAAAAGACGAAATAACACAGACAACTACTTCATGGAAAAAAAATCAAAATTCGAAAACCCTAAAGCCTAAAACATCTATTTCCAGTTACCCAAAGGTTAAAATCCCGATTGAAAGACATTACCTTCGGTTTGGTGATTCACTCCGCAAACATCTTTCTTTCAGATCCAAGTGATTTGCGTCCACTATAGTCAACAACAAGAAGAAAAAGGACAGTGGCACTGGAATGGAATACTGTTCACCAAACTAAGAAGACGAAGAAAAGGAATTGGGTTTGTGCTGCTCAAGTAAGATTTGATTTTTATAAAGAAAGATTAGACTTTTATAAGGAACCTTTTAAAACGACGCCGTTTTGGTTGAGAATCCAAATAGTGATTTCCCAAACCAGCATTCTATGTTTGCAAGGAATTAATTAGGATTTTTTATTTTAAAAAATAATATTTTGACAATAAAGAGTGATATTGTTAAACAATAAAATTTTATGTAAGCCTGACAAATAAAATGACTCAACACCTCTTGACAACAACAAAGGAGTTTTTTCAAAATAATAGCAATAAATAAAACTATTTACGAAATCGTTGATAAAAAAAAAAAAAAAAAAAAAAAAAAAGGACCAAAACACGCCATTTTTGGTTGAAGGCGTGAATAATGATTTCCCAAACCTGCACTTCTATTATTGCAAGGAATTAATTAGGATTTGATAAAAATAAAAAATAATATTTTGACAATAAAGAAATGATATTGTTAAACAAGAAAATTTTTGTAAGCCTGACAAATAAAATGACTCAACACCTCTTGACAAAAGAAATTAACACCTTAAATTTAATTTGAAATGTTAAAAGATTTATTTATTTATTTTCTAAAAATTAGAAAAACTTATACTAGAATAAAAAATTATGCAAGTAATATAAAATATTAATATAAGATCTTTTAGTTATTACAATCTTTTGGTTTTTTTTTTTTTTTCTTATATTGTTTTCTTTTCTTTTTTTTTTTTAAAGTAAAAGTAAATTTGTCATTTTATACGATCTTAACTGTAAACTATAGGAAAACTGTCTTTAAGATCGAATTTTGCTAATTTATGAAAAATTTGAAGATAAGATTGTGAAAAAAATATTTGGGACGTCAACGAGTTTCAATCCAAAATTGACATTGATTTTCAAGTTTATTGTTAACATGTATTAAAATATATTTGACTAGATTCAATTCTATCGCACAATACATATATTTTTAAGTAAATTATATTATTCATCTTCAACCTTTGAACAAAGTATTTGATGTAATCTCAATCTTCTTTATCTCGCTTTTCAATCTTTTTTTATCTCGCTTTTGTCCTCAACCATTAAAAAAATTAGCATATTTGTATTTATGTATACAAATGCATTACACATACATACAAGTAGTTCCTCCACATCTACATCTGAACCAAACTCCTCTTCTCTCACTTCCTACTTGGTTTGGTATTCTTTGTCTTTTTAGAGAATCAACTTCTACTACTATCTTTGTAGAAAAAATCAACCATGGAAAGAATTAGATAAGTGTTTGCAAACTCTTGTTTTCAAAATTGATGTATATTTCAAAAGCAGCATTGAGCATTTGGTAAACAAAAGTGATTTATTGATGTAACAATATTAAATTACTAAAAAAGACATTGATTATAATAGTGTTATTTTGTATTATTATTATTATCACGAGCGGTAAAATTTATTTTTTTCCTAGTCAAATATTTTTTAACAAGACAGTGCATTCATTATTATTCTTTTAAAATAAGAATAATAAAAATCTAATAAATTTCAAATTTTATAAAAATTACAAAATAAAATTATATTCATATAGTGCTAAAATTAATTAAATTTATATTATTTTTTATAATCCAACTTGCATCAATTCGATTTCTTAAATAGATATTAAATAAATTAGTTTAATTAATTATGGGTAAAAGAGGTATTTTAATAATATATAAATAAAAAAACTAAAAGTAGAATTTGAAAAGCTGCCATTTTACTGCTTCTCAAAATCTGCTGCTAGCAGGTGACTCAGATTATTTTATAATTACTTTTAAATTTTTTACCAAACGCTTAAATCAACTTCTGATTGTTTGAGAACCAAAAGTTGAGCTCCAAAATCAATCCCAAACGGACCTTCCTACCCTTATCTTTCTCTCCGCTTTTTTATTCCTTCATTTTCCTAAATCGATCTCTCCATACCCTTAAGATTTCCATTTCCCTCATAAAACTCCTTTACCTTCCCCAATTTTCCTCCCCCTTTTCCTCACCCCCAAACCCTCCAAGAAGTCCCAATGATTTTGAATATCCAAAATTATAAAATTACAAAAATTCTCTATTTCTTTTTCACTCTTCGAGCTTCAAGAAAAGATATATGAATCATGCAAATGCAGAACTCATGTAAGCATAATTTGAAGAGACACTCTGCTCACTTCCCCAAAACCGCCATTTGAGGTGACTACCACCGCTTCGACATTGATTCTCGATAGAGGACAACCTAATCAAGAAAGTGATAAAGTTGTTGTAAAGTCTACTCCTATGAGTTTTCGTTCTTTTTAACATTTGTTTCAATCGGTTTTATCTATGTACATTTTTTCACTTAGTTTTATCTAATGTACTCATTTTCTTGTTAGTGGTTATGATTTATAATGTGGACCTTATTTTCTTGGACATTGAAAACAATGTATAATTGATGGAATTTATGATAATCATTTAGGGGGCTGAGAGTTTTGGAGTGAGCTTGTTTGTGGTTATGATTTATAATGTGTATTAAGACATCCAACCCATGTTTGATTTATTTTCTCGGACATTTTTTAAAACAATGTATAATTGATGTTGAAAGCAAAGAAGAAGATTTATAATATGATTGTGTATCATTTTTTTCTATCTTAGGCTTTGTTTCCATTAAAATTTGTAAAAAGCTAAAGTCAGATCAACACATTTTTTTAACTTTTATCAACTTTTCTAAAAATCTGAATCAAAATCAAACACACCTCTCATAATCAAAAATACTATTAAATTTTATTATGTTGTCGTGAAATTAATTGTCTTGAATGGGTTGGAATTTTTTCATTAGTGAATTAATATGGATTAAAAGGTTTTGACACATAATCATTTAGCTTGTTATAGTGGTCAATCTTCCATTGTTTGGAAGAAGCGTTGTTTAGGTGGACTTGTGAAGTAAGTTTGATTTGAGCTCTTGAAGAGACAAAAACCAGTGTGAACCTATTTCTTTGGTGGGTGGTTGTCCGCCATGATAATGGCTACCATAGAAAAAAATTTGAACCACTTATCGTCCCTCGAAGGGCTTGCAATTTTTATGTTGTCGTGATTCTTTTTGAAGATCATCCAATGTGTTTTCCATTGTTTCATTGTTTAGTGGACTTGAAAAAGTATTATACTTGCGGATATCCCACGTTGAAAGCATTATCATCCAATGTGTTTGTTTGAAAGTACTTTATCCTGAAATACTTTTTCTAGGCCATCTCTCCATGGCATATGTCAAGCAACACGAGACACCATCATAATTAAACCATAAAGTCAACGACTTCAAAAGTTCTCTAAAATCTCATTAAGCATTTTGATTTTTCAAATTTCATAGTAATTGGAGGATATACTTGAAATTTGGGGGTCGTGATCAAATTGCAACGTTGTTTATTTGAAGATTTCATTTGATTGATGGTCCATGTAAAAAGCATTGAGGCTAAGGATCAGGACTTGATGGTAAATTTTAGCTCATCTTCTTGTTAAAAAGAGAAGTGGCATTGGATGTTATGTAGATTAAGGAGATGTACTTATTTGTAGTCTAAATGTATAGTTGAAATGTAATTAACCTTAAGAACGATTAATTAGTTTATATGCAGGAACATGAGTAGGAAATGTAAGAATGTCAAGAAAACATTTACAGTCCAATCACATCATACACAAGTTCAATTTTAGAGGACTGGTGATCACATGTTAAGTTTGTATGCTCGATCAGTTCCGCATGTAATTATATAGTCTGGCTCTGTTGAGTCCGAATTAACTCACTGTTTAAATACATTAGTTTTTATACTTTAGATTCCATAACATATGATATTATGTTTTTACTTAAGATTGATTTGAACCTGAATGGATATCTTAGAATTTCATTCATTTACATGCTGTATGAACTATTTTTACGATCTCATAAAAAATTTAACTCCTTTGAAATATCTATAGATGAAGAGGAGGAAACAACCCAAATGAATCTTATTATTTGAGAATGCACTTAAAATCTATTTGTTTGTCTATTTTCATTGTAGTTTATGGAGTGGGCTTGTCCAAGAGCCTAAGATTTATTGCGGTTGATGATACTTTTACCATTCATTTACACACTTACTCAGATTGTGATTTGTGACATTGTGTACTGTTATCTTGATTGGAGCTTGTGTGCTGCATTGAGTATAAAGAGTGTTGAAAGACTCGGAGAACTCTCTCTGTAATCTGTATTAAGGCCCTGTTTGATCAAGATTAAAAACTGGTTTCTCAACAGTGTTTAGATTTTTGTATCTACTATGGCCCACCAATGTCGTCGTGAAATACAATGAAAAGCCATAAAATTATATCTCTAAATTTCGAAATTGCCCTTGTATGTATATGTATGTATTCTGATTTCTTCCCTACCAAATCTCCATTAACATGTTTTCCTTTTTCCTTGTCTCTGTGCTGTTAATCACCTACCGCCGAAAAAATCGCTTCCTTCCACCACCAGTGTTTCGTCGACGCTTAAGCAAACGAGGAGTACAACAAGATTGTGGCAAAAAAATGTCGTTCAAAGCACGAACAATGGTACGCGATCTGCAACAAAAGCGCTATTTTTTCTCGCATTTTTTCCTCATTTTCGTTTCCTGTGGTGTTAGTAATTGTTTAGCTACAAACTGTGGATGAAGTTGATGCTACCCATGTCTCTAACATTTGCAATTTTATGAAACAATCTTTCCTCAAACCAATAGTTTAATTTTTAGATTTCAAAAATTATTTAATCCACCCAAATGGATATGAAGGTCGTCCATTGTATTGATTAGTATATCATTTAGGAGCTGTATATTATATGCAAACCAAATATATGACATGGACTTCGGGTGTTGACTTCTTGCGGTTGAATCGGAGTTAGGCTTCGTCCATGTTAAATATCCGGTTCAATTTACATGGTTTGAAGATAAATGAAAATGCGTGCTCATCTTGTGTAGCCTTTGACGAAGCAGCATGTGTGTGTTGTGTAAAAAATTCTCAATTGACTAATGGAAAACTTTTTGTCCATTTGATTTTTCTTTAGGTGAACATGTATAGATTTCAAAAATAATTTAGGTGAACATGTATAGATTTCAATTGTATTCACCTGAGCAATTAACAAATATTATTATGATGATTCAATATATGAGTTCAATTTACTCTCACAAACGGTCCATTGTTGTAGGAAACAGAAAAGCATCAATGTCGACTGCAAAATGGGACGACGAGACTCACCATATATTTGTGAACTGCTGCGAACTCTTGATTGCGCAAGGATATTGCCAAGGGAAGTGTTTCACCAAGACCGGATGGCAGCAGCTAGTTTCAATGTTTAACACCGAAGCCGGCAAGGATTGGAATCGCACTCAATTGAAGAATCATTGGTTTAGCATGCGCAGAGAGTACCAACTACTTCACGAGTTGCTACGTTGTACGAGAATAGAATACGATCATCAAACGAAATATAATAATTGCTGGTGATTGGTGGTGGGATCGAAAGATACATGTAATATAATAGTTACTCATTATTGGTGGTGTTTGCAAATAGTAACATGGAATATTTTTACATCACATGTAAAATAGAAAATTATTTCGAAACATTTTTGCTGATTCATTTGATAACTTTGATTCATGCTTATGTTGGACTAGGCTAACAAGAAATTTGTCAAATTTCATGGTCGAAATTGTGAGAAATATTTCATACGTACATCCGACTTTTTTCATGGCCGATATGACTCCGTAAATATCTTTGTCACCTACCAAGCTCTCCATATGACTCGAATAGCGAAAATATCACGCATCACGTTTCACCCCAAGGATATTTCTCTCCAAAAGGGATTCAATGATGATGAAGTTTTTCTCGAATCCATAGAGAAACCGCAAATGTTGGCAAGGAGTTGATCGCCCACTTGAAATCAAATTCCGGCCTCCCTCGATAATATTTCTAAATATTGTTTTATTATTGATGTATGTGTTTGTTGTAATTTAACTCGTGTATTATTTTAGAGTGTCGTCATTTGTAAATATTATGTGATTTGACAAAAGTCATGTAAAACTATAAGAAATTGCATCATAATTGATATGGCAATAGTTGAAAGTGAATTTGTTGTAATACATGCAAAAAATATTATGTACACAAAAGCCATTAAAGCTTTATGTTTTGGCAATAGCCACAATAATTAATCCAATACATTCTATAAATATGGTCAACAAATTTACAGTTTGCATGAATGTAGACCACCGAGTTCAATTTATATCTAGCCTATTTTCTTTACTTGCCAAACATATACACTCGAATTAGTGGTTCTTCTTGTGAAGTCATGGATGAAGACTTGGATATCCATTTTGATATCAACTCGGACTCCGATGACGAATCTGACTCCAATTCAGACAACTCAAACGAAGAAAGTATTGCAAATTTAGAGCGTGATACATTAACATGGCTCATGTATTGTCGTGCCGCTGGAAGCTTCGTTCGGCATTACATAGAAAGTTCGAGGAGTAGGATTCAACGGTTTCCAAATGCTCGAAATGGCCGCGTGTTTATGATCACAGCCCTAGAAGAGGATCCAAATATTGCTTTTTGTGAGTTTCGAATGTATCCACCAATGTTTGTGCACTTTACACATATTTTGCGAGACGAATATGAACTTTAGAATGGGCAAGACGTAGACATTTATGAATAAGTTGGAATGTTTTTGTTTATACTGGCACACGGTAAAGGTTACAAACAAGTCTGCACAGTTTTCGGTCACTCTCTACAGACAATTTACCATTATTTCTGTTGTGGTGTTTCTAGCAGTTGTTAAACTGGGTACTAAGATAATCAAACCGAACACGAATTACAACAGTCCCCCGGAACACAGACCGTCCCCTACTAGGCACCCGTATTTCCAGGTATAGTAATATGCTATTGTTGCGTTATTATAGAACAAAAAAAATTTTGTTGTAGTGTATGACGATGAATTTCATATTAACTATGTGCCAACTAATTATAGGATTGTATTGGGGCAATTGATGGCACTCACGTGAAAGTGGTGCTTCCAGCTAGCGAGCGACTCCACTTCATAGGGAGGAAGGAGTTTCCCTTTCAAAATGTATTAGCAGCATGTGACTTTAATATGTGCTTCACGTTTGTCTTACTTGGCACTACTGGAAACGTACACGATAGTAGAATATTGGCTCGGGCAATACACTCTCCAGATATTAATTTTTCGGAGCCTGCTAATGGTAAATATTATCTTGTGGACTCAGGATTTGAACATAGACCCGGGTACATGGCACCATATAAAGGGCCTGACATTAGATATCATTTGCAAGAATTCCCAGCCGAACCAAACGGTCGGCATAGACAATTCCGTAGAACCTGCAGGAGCGATTCAATTTTAATCACTCGTCCTTGAGAAACATCATTGAGCGGGCGTTTGTTGTCCTAAAGACCAGGTGGAACATTCTTGATCGAATGCCCCACTACGATTTTCGAAAGCAGACTGTCGTCGTGGTAGCGACAATGGCAATACACAATTTCTTGCGTCGCGTAGGTCAAGTAGACGAGGCATTCCAAAATGTGGATGAAGTTGTAGACCCAGAAGAGATTGATTTGCTAGATGAGGAAGAGAAAATAGCGGCTAGAAACTTTGCTCCGTATGTCCGGAGCACAGAATGGGACCAACTTCGAAATCAAATTGCGCAAAGTATGCATTAGTGTAGTTGTCGGCATAGACAAAGAATTGGTTAAATAGTTGCTTACGTAATTGGGTAATTTCTAGAAATTATATTCATAGGAATCGAAGCGAAAAAAATAAAAAAAGGCACAAAAATGTAAAGGAAATACACTGGCCGATCGCACAGAGGGTCCATTTTGCATTCTGTAAACATCCACAAACCAATGGCGATCGCCCAGGATGTGAACAATGATATTGACACATTCAAGCGCTTGACACATTTTTCAGCCATTAATTTGGTCAAATTGTGCGGCTACAATTTCAAACCAATGGTCCTTTTTTGTCATTTTAGTTGAATACTTTCCACGTCACATACTAGCATCAATTAGTCAAAACACCAAAAAAACCAAAACCACATTTTAATCTGCAACAAACAGCCTCTAAGTGCAGTGTAACTGATCTTTCTGGACATACTAACATATTTACTAAACGAGATATCAGATGCTTATTCTTTGCATTGATGTAGAATTGTAGATGGTGACTTTTAGCTAATTAAACATACTTTTTACATTACATCTTGGTGTATCACCAGATGGATATTGTCTGCTAATTCTATCAATTGTAACTCATGAACATTTGGTGAGACATCATAAATAGAGATAAACTTTTATAGATATATACTGATGTGTCATTTTTGATACTCTGTAGTTGGGTATTCGATTATGAACCGAGATGATTGCATTTTCATTATCGTCTAATAATTAGAGTTCCATGCGATGTGTGTTTAAAGTGAGGTTGAGCTTGAGCTTTGCTTTTTAGCTTCTCTATTTAAAAGCATTAACCAAGCTTTCGATTCTTTCACTATGCTTAAACCGGAGTTGTGTTGTTTCGCAAAGAAAGGAAATCAATTCTTTTAATTCCAAAGATTTTGTTTGGTCTTTCCGCACAAACTTAAATCCGCTTAAAATTTAGTTAACCATGTTGCTAACTATGACTTGTTTATGAAATTGTGTCCTTTAGCCATTGAAGCGGAAGAATGATACTGGCACTGTGGCAATGAATCTGAGGAGAGCCCAGTTCCTAATCTTGCCGATATCATCAATGGTTCTCTTGAACACCAATGATCGGGGTTGGGAGGCGGACCCGGTTACATGGCGAGACTCACCTGCGTCTTTGAATTTCGCGATCCAAAGGTTTTTTTTTTTTAGAAATTATAGTCCGACCCAATTATATTTGTAGTCTAGTCTAAAATAAAAAGTCCAAATAAGTGTAACCCAAACCCATTTATAATATATTTCCAGCCTAAATGTCCAATCAAACATTAAATTTCGGTAGAAGTAGAAAGATTGAGGAAAGAAAGATTGAGGAAAGAAACGAACCTAGATCCGCCACTAGTTTGCGTTGCGTGGCTAACCTTTCATTGAAACTTGTCCCAAGAAATTACAAGTAACAGACTCCAGCTCCGATTCTGTGGTGGAAGCGTAGGTGCAACTTTAAACGCCGGAGTTTTGTGCCCAGACGTCGCACTGTCGAGTCCGCTTTCTTCGCAGACCGGAGAACATCACTGCCGAAGTTCATTTCACGCTTACCGCTCCTCGCCTCGATGTCTAAAGAAGAAAGGTTTGGAGTTTGAACTCTTTTAACTTTTTCTAATTTTTTCATTTACTGAAAGTCTGAAACTGAAATTGGAAATTGGAAATGGAAGATGTTGTGCGCCTGGCCTGCTGTTTGAACAAATGAACAATGTTGAGAAATTTTTCAACTTTCATTTGTTTTTGTCTTTTTTTTTTTTTTGTCTTTTTGTTTTATTTTATTATTTAGTTATTATGCTTAAATGCTTAATGTTTATATTTTATTAGTTATTCTTATTAGCTTACATGGTTAAGTAATATTAGTTATTGGGTTAAATAGTTATTACTTATTAAGTTGGCTTATTGACTTATTGTTGATATTGATTATTGCTCATAGTTCTTTTTTTTTTTGAATCTGTTAGCTGCAATTCAAGCCCAATGATAAAATGAAAAGCTCAGAAAAAGATAATTCAAGCCCATTTTTTTTGAATAATTTGAGTGGTGAATAATTTTATGTTGTGTTTGTGTTAAATGTTTTAATTGGAATTGAATAATTTGAGTTGGGACTTATGATTGAATAATTTGATTGGAGAATAATTTTCGTAATTTGATTATTTGCGATATTGAACCGCTTGTGACTAATTTACGCCTACTGATGACATTAGACATAAAAATATTTTTCAAACTCAAAGAAAACTCAAGTCGGACCCGGCTAGTACAAGTTGCTCTAGTGTTGTTTCTAATCTATCAATACTTTGAGTTCGACACCTTCACAAAGTTCAACAAGTTGAAGGCTTGTATCGAATTATACTGTTATATGATTTTCTTGTTACTTGATAAGTTACGTATTTATTAAAAATATTTTCACATTATTTTTTCACGAGCATCGGCCGTTGATCGGTCAACGGTCAATATTTGAACGTTTTGACCGTTGACCACCAACGTCTGTCCTAAATCGAATTTGAACCCTAGATCCGCCATCGAGTTCTTGCTCTGAGTCTGCTGCACTCAACACATGGTAACCAAGTGCCTGGTGGGCAATGACAACGAAATGATGAATATTGAATGATCGCTCCAGACGTAACGAGTGAAGGTGGCAATTTCAGGAATCTGTTATGATGATGAATATGAACATGAAGTTTCAGCTATATGTGGTGATGACGGATGTGAACATGAAGTTTGGGGAATTATTTTTAACGAAGATAGGCAGTACCTTTAATGTGTTGAAGAATTTTTTCGTATTTTAGATCTATGCCTATTATATTCAAATGTCCGATATATTGATTGAAATAGTATTATTAATTACAAATTATGATTAAAAGTAAGATTTTGACATTCCATAGATGGAGGAGATGGTGATCTTGTATAATGTGTAGTCATTGAATAGATCCAATTTTGTAGGTTATAGTAAATTAATAATTATGAGCAATGATCAATACAATAAACAAAATAATTGGTTGACGCCTAAAAGGAAGGATAAACAACCCCATAATTCAAGAATGGCCTCATATTTGCAGTACCATGTAGAGTTAGTTTATTATGCAATCAACCATAATCCAAATAAAAGCAAATAAAGAATACATACACCAAGAAGTTCACAAAGGATGGATCATCGAAACATCCATGAAATTAGTAGTTGAAGATTAAAGCTCTAGAGGACCATCCATTTCTACCGTTGTTGGAAATGCTTCCAGTTCTTCAAACTCACTGCATCAAACAATAAAAGAAATTTCTGGTAAAAACAAACTGCATAATGTTTGATAAATATTTCCAATTGGATGGTGGAATACATAAACAACACAATATAAAACGATTGCCAAATATTTATTGCTGACCTCGATAGTATGTCTACAAAAAGATATGTACAGAAATGACGGAGCATCAAATGCCTGAATTTTAGTCGGTCATACTCATTCCCATATGGTGCCAAAAGTAAAAATGTAACATACTTGATAAGAGTAATATAAAATCTTCTTCAATAGTCTTGACAGGTGCAAGCTAAAATAGAAATCGAGGAAAGAGCTGTACAACTGTAGATAGAATAGAAACTAATTTTGATAACCTTCTGGTCTGCTTTCCTTTGTTTACTGTGGGTATTGGGTAAATCTCATTAAAAGCACCAATAATTACAATCATATATTTTTACCACTTATAAATGTTTATTTAGCTATCATATCTAAAATTTATAATACAATTGTTCTGTTAGAAATACAGCCAATTTTGTATGAAATTTTGCAATTTAAACTGAATTGTAGTTCAAAGCAAAATAGAAAGTAATTACAGTAGAATGTGAGCTTTTGAGAAGCTCACTCTCTCCCCAACTATTCTATCCATAGTTATTAAACCCGGACCGGAAAACCGGCGACCCGGTGGTCCAACCGGTCCGGTTCTCTTAATTGGATCGCTAAGCAATTGAACCAGCTACGACCCGGAAAAACCGCCGATTTTTTTAGTAAACCTATGACTCGAACCCGGTGACCCTACCGTAAGGTTGTTACATAATGAAAAATTTCAAATTTTTTTAGTCTATTTTTTTAGTCTATTTTTTTTTAGTCTATTTTTTTTAGTCTATTTTTTAGTCTATTTTTTTACATTACAATAATTTATGTTATTTTTTACAATAATTAGTTGATGATACTAGTAGTCTCGTACTTATTTTACTAAATAAATTTCTGATTGTGATGATTTAACAAAAATAGACTTATCAGTTTAACATGAATTGATCCACCGGTTCAACCACCGGATCACCAGTTGAACCAGAAACCCGATGACCCATCTCCTTGTCCGGGTCGATGTCCGAGCCGGGTCTGATAACTATGATTCTATCATTCTCCTTTTATTCTAGGGATAACATGTAACCCAGAAGATTCCCATATTATCCCTCCCTTAACTAATTGGATAACAAACTAACAAGCTAATACAAAATCATAAGTGAGTCACATTGGACCTATCAATACCCTACCCACAGCCAATAAAACCCAGATTGTAAGACTTTGGCTGTTGTTTTGGTAGCACCGAAATGACCTCCGTATGGTGAGGAATGACATTGCTCCAAAACAGTCTCCATTTCTTCTTTAGGTATACATCTCCGAATTACTTGGTCAACTCCCTGTCTGTAGAGAATATGATCTTCCCAAAAATAGTATTTAAGTTCCGAAAAGAACTTTTTTTCAACGTTGATGATCATAATCAGGCTGCACAATATTGCTTGCAAGGTAATTCACATAATCTGCATACAATGGTGCACTTTCCATATGCTCTATCCTAAAAATTTGCTCATCTGGAAATTTTTCATTTATTTCACCTTCTTTATTTCCTTATATGACTACTATATTCTTGACAAGTGGTCGGCTACCACGTTCTCACTCCCTTTTTTATCTCAAATTTCCAAGTCAAGTTCTTGAAGAAGTAAGATCCACCGAATAAGTCTTGATTTTACATCTTTTTTAGCAAAAATATTTCAATGTCGCATGGTCCGCAGTGTGCACTATCACTTTCGATCCAATGAAGTATGATCAAAATTTTTCAATGCAAATACTATCGCTAGAAATTCCTTTTACTCAGTAGTGGCATAATTCATTTGAGCGTCATTGAGAGTTCGGTTGGCATAATATATGACATGTATGACTTTCTCTCTACGCTGTCCCAAAACTGCCCCGATGGCAAAGTCACTTGCATCACACATGAGTTCAAACGGTAGATCCCAATTATGTGGAACAATGACTGGTGCTGAGATTAGGCTTTCCTTGAGAATGTTGAAAGCTTTAAGATAGTCTATAGAAAATTCAAACTTGACTTCTTTTTCCAACGAAACGCACAACGATTTAGTTATTTTTGAGAAATCTTTTATAAACCGTCTATAAAAACCCGCATGTCCCAGAAAAGATCAAATTCTTTAAACTGTTGTAGGATGAGGCAGTTTCTCTATAACTTGAATTTTAGCTTTGTCGACCTCAATGCCCTTAGCTGAAATCCTGTGTCCCAACACGATGCCTTCTTGGACCATAAAGTGGCACTTTTCCCAATTGAGTACCAAGTTTGTTTTCTCGCAACGTCAAGTACCGGGGTCAAATTTTTGAGGCATTCATTAAATGATGAACTAAAAACTGATAAATCATCCGTGAAAACTTCAATGAATTTTTCGACCATAAATGAGAAAATAGACATTATACAACGCTGAAATGTGGTAGGAG
Source organism: Forsythia suspensa (assembly GCA_023638005.1). Lineage (NCBI taxonomy): Eukaryota > Viridiplantae > Streptophyta > Magnoliopsida > Lamiales > Oleaceae > Forsythia > Forsythia suspensa. The sequence goes on from CM042666.1 coordinate 38,648,136, forward strand.
CGTTGCACAGGCCAAATGGCATACGCATATATGCAAACATACCGTAAGGGCACGTAAAGATCGTCTTTTCTTGATCTTCTGGTGCTATATGAATCTGATTGTAGTCTGAATATCCATCAAGAAAGCAATAGTGAGAATGACCTACTATACGTTCCAACATCTGATTAATGAACGGTAGAGGAAAATGATCTTTTCGAGTGGCATCATTCGGTTCAGAGTCAATACAAACTCACCAAATTTAGGTCAATCTGACTGGTATGAGCTCGTTGTTATTATTTTTCTCAACCGTAATCCTCTTTTTTTAGGCACTACCTGAACCGGACTTACCCAATTGCTATCTGAAATAGGATAGATGATACCGTCATCAAGTAGTTTTAACACTTCAGCTCGGACTATTTCTTACAAATAAGGATTCAATCTGTGTTGATGTTGCACTGTTGGTTTATATGCCTCTTCTAGTAGAATCTTGTGCATGCATATGGACGAGCTAATACCTTTGATGTCTACTATAGTCCAACCAATAGATGATTTGTAATTTCTCAGAACTCGAAGTAGTTTATCTTCTTGATCCTGATTAATAGAATTTGCAATAATGACTGGAAGAGTAGATAACTCACAAAGATAAGCATACCTAAGATGAGAATCTAATTGCTTTAACTCGAGAATCGGGGCCTTTTGAATCGAAGGTGGTTGTTGAGGAGGTATGGTACCCAAATCCATATATTTAATTCTTCTTTCCATCCGTTCCGCTCCTTGTAAATATCTGGCACATTCTTCAAGAACTAGAGAGTTAGAATTTTCTTCTTGAAAATGCATAATACACGCTTCCCATGGATATGAAGGATTTTCTAAAGAAAATGTGTTGGCTGCCTCGTGATCAATGATATCGATCTGAAAGCATGAGTTAGAGGAGCTTGGATATTGGATTGCTTTGAACACGTTGAAAGTGACTTTCTCCTCATTCAATCTCAACATTAGCTGCCTTTTTTGCACATCAATTAGTGCTCGTCCAGTAGCTAAGAATGGTCGTCCCAAGAATAGTGGTACATCTCTGTCTTCCTCCATATCTAAGATAATGAAGTCAGCTGGGAATATGAACTTGTCCACTTTTACTAAAATATCTTCAACAACCCCACGTGGATGTTTAATTGATCGATTAGCAAACTGTAGTGAGATTGTGGTTGGCTTTGCTTATCCGAGACCTAGTTGCTTGGAAATAGAATAAGGCATCAAATTAATGCTAGCACCTAAATCACATAATGCCTTTTCAAAAAATGAACTACCAACAGTACAAATAATAGAGAAACTCCCTGGATCTTTTAATTTTGGTGATAGCTTGTTTTGCAAGATAGCACTGCATTCCTCGGTAAGCATGATTGTTTCGTGCTCCTCCAACTTTCTTTTGTTTGAAAGAATTTCCTTCATGAATTTTGCATAACTCGGCATCTGTGCTAGAGCATTAGCAAAATGTATGTTGATTTGGAGTTTTTTAAACACATCGAGAAATTTCTTGAATTGCTTGTCTAGCTTATGTTTTCGTAGCCTTTGAGGTAATGGAATTGGAGGAACATAAGCCTTGACCAGTGGCGAAATATAATCTGGTAGAGAGCTTTATTCTTCTTGATGAACTTCTATATCTAATTTGTTATCTCTCTCTTTACTCAACGCAGTTTTCTTTTCAACATCCGGTCTTTTCACATGAATTTGTGGTAACTCAACTCCGCTTCTCATGGTGATTGCATTGACATGCTCTTTTGGATTAACTTCGGTATTGCTTGGCCATGTGCCTAGTTGTCGCTCGATCAACAGTTTAGCTAATTGTCCAATCTGATTTTTATGTTCTTTATCGTAACATCTTGTCTTTTCTACATCTCCTTTAACTCAGATTCTATACGTGTGACAGTTTCTTCCAATCATCATTTTCTCTCTTGTGGTCTTCCTTGATTTGACGGATTCTGAATATTTTAGGTGTTGCCATAGGAAAGGTTTAGATGATTTCTCCATCCTAGATTGTAAGTCTGTGAGTACGGATTATTCTGTTGTTGCTCAAAGTTCTGAGCATATGCAACTTGTTCAGGTGATGGCATATCAACTTTTGTCAAAGGACACTCTAATGATTGATGGTTTGCCCCGTATGTTACACAGATTGGTGGAGACATCTGAACCATATTAGCTGAATGAGAATATTTTATTGCTTCCATCTGCTTTGTCAATGCATCGATTTTCGCCATTACAAGCGAATTGGTGTCCACTTCATGTATTCCTCGTTGCTTTCTTACAGACTCCTCGTCTCGCCACATAATGAACTGCTTCACTTATCGCTTTATACAAGTTATGGAGATCATTGGCGGATCTATTTTGAATAGAGCCACCACGCAAAATCGATCAAGAACGATCGCTTGGAACTAAACCAGAGTAGAAAAAATGATTCTGAGCTGCTAAAGAAAAATTGTAACTTAGACATTTTCTGAGCAGTTGCTTGAATCTTTCACATGCCTCGTGAAAGTTTTCCAACTCAGATTGTTGGAAATTGGAAATTTCATACTTTAGTTTGTTTACTCTGGTTGGAGGGAAATATTTCAGTAGGAATTTCTGGATAAGATTTGCCCAAGTAGTGATGTTCCCTGGCGATAGAAAATCTAACCATTTTCTAGCTTTATCCTTCAATGTGTGTGGGAAGAGCCTCAACTTCAATGCTTCTTCATTAACACTGTGGTATTTGAAATTTCTACAATATTCATCGAAGCAAGAAATATGGTAATAAGGATTTTCATCTTTCATACCATAGAACGGCAGATTGTTCGAGAACAAATTAATCACATCTGGTCTCAACTGAAGTTGTCGTATCTATAAGGCGGATAGATTATACTGGACCGATTTTCAACAATCTGTGGCATCATATATTCACCCATAAGGATATCTCGTTCATTAACTTCAACTGGTCAAGCCACTGGTGGAAGATTATTTCTCACATTTGCATGTAATGGATTTTGAATTCGGTTGTCTTCCATCGTGTCTTTTTACTGTTGTTTCTTTTCTTTTTGCTCACGTTGTCGTTGGCGAAAGCTTCGTTCGATCTCTGGATCTAAATCAAATAGATCAAGATCCTTTGTACGGCACATACACACTTAACACCTGAAACTTTAGAAAATAGTTAGAATTCAACAATAACACAAAGAATTTAGAATAAATATAAAACTAAAAATAAAATGAATAATAAAAAAAAAGATTGTTAAAAATTAAATTATCAATTAACGTAGTAATTGATAAAACTAGTCCCCGCCAACGGCGTCAAAAACTTGTTGTGTGATTTTAATCTCGCAAGTGGACGGATCGTTACAAGTAATAAAATGAGAAGTAGAGTGTCGAACCCACGAGGACTAACTACCAATTTAACCAATTAATTTATAATCTAAATTTTAACAATATGAAAAACACAAATTTGTTTTTGGTTTATGATTCTAAAACTATTTTAATTAAATCTAAATTATCAATAATCAACTTTAAATGATGAGAACGAATTCGAAGTTTTTACTAACACTAGGATTTGCGAATCCACCTACACGTTCTTTAATCAATTATTCGTTAATCGCTTTAGCTGTTAATTACCCTAGATTGAAAATCGGTGATCCTAAAATAATCAAAAGTCTCTCTCGATGGTCAACCAATTCTATATCGATATACGAACCTAATTATCTATAATCAGGTTTCGAACATAAAAATATGTATTTAATTCACAAGAACATCTAATCATATTCATAAGGCATAATAGTAATTTCTATCTATTGTTGGATCATATATTATTCAATACCACGTGCTAACTCTATATTGAATCTCTCAATTTCAATATAGATCACAGAATATTCTAATGGTGATCAAGCATTAAAACATTAGAAATACTGAATAAGGAATAATCAATCAAGACGTAAATTACATACTAAAACGGAAAACTTCTAATTAATTAAAAACATGAGGTTTCATTATTCATCCTAAAAATAAGTAAATTTAGCCGGACATAATTTCATTAATTATTACAAGAATTGAATTCATCATGTTCCGGAGAAGGAAAAACAAAAAGTAAATAAAATCCGTGATCCCGGCTCAAGAATCTTCAATTCCGTGCCTTGATCTTCGATTCTTCGTTTGTCTCTTGTTTTCCAAAATTCGTCCCCCCACAATATATCTATCCTCTCGCTTTTATACTCCTCTCAAAATCCTCCAAGACGTGTGCTAGGTGGTTGTTTTCGATAGGTGGTTGTTTTCGATTTGGAGTTGTAGAATTCTAATCCCATTAGAAAACTATCAAAACTGCTGCGCGTTTAACCCATGCAATCGCATGGTGTAAAACCTTACAATCGCATGATTATTACATATAAGGTTCTGCAGAAATTTTAGACGTCTTGCGATCGCACCAAATGTTAACCATGCGATCGCATGGTTAACTTGGATGCTAAACTTGAATTTCTCTCTTTGATATTTGCACGTCAAGTCCTTTAAGTATCTTTTCTTAGCAATTAAGTCCATTTTCTTCTGTTTGCTCTCTTTTTGTCAGATCTACATTTGAATTTGATTATTTCCTAAAATAATAAGAAAACAACGCACTATTAAACTGAAAATAATTAATATGACTCATAATCGTCCTTTTTTGTGAGCTTCAATAAGTACAAAATTGTACTTATCAAAGATAACAAATTATAGTAAATTATATGTTATAATTCATGTCACTGATACAAATGATTGATAGTCAAGTATGTGTAAACGGAATTGGAGAATGTACTTTATGTGTATTGTTTCATCTCGATCTCGTTTGAAACTCTTAATTTGAATAATACTTTGCTTTCAAATTGCACAATGTATTTAGTATTTACAATCAACATTACAATAGTTGCAAGATTGTACATCATGTGTTGTGACTGTATGTGTAGTTTCTATGCAGAGATGATTCATGCATCAATGGCTGCTACTGATGGAGTTTGAGAGGTTGCTTGCTGCAGATATTTGAAAGCTTTTTGACGATTTAGAAATCCCATGAACCAGAACTCGAAATTGTCCTCAGTAACTATCTGCACATACTTTTGCCTTGGATTTTTTACATTTTCACTTTCATTTGCTCTCTTTATTTTCCCTAGAGGGATCATGACCTGCAAGGTTTTCGAAACCCAGTTAGATTTTCATTTTCTAAGAGAATATGGGATATAAAATTGAAGCAGATTTGTGTTTACCTTGTAATGTATTTTAAGAAGTTTTCCAGTTGGAGAAGAGAGTTTAATTGATCTCTCACTGCAGAAGCCAATTTTATCAGTGGAAATAAACAGTACGCCTGCTATCGGCCCGCCTGTTGTTAATAAATAACATTGAGAAGCCTTTAATAGCTTTTCGCCATTGCTAACGTTGAAGTTCTGCTTGAAAACTTTTTCCAAGCCGCCTACCTGAAGAATTCTTGCCCCCAGCCTCAACTTCCCTTTCAAAGTTTCTGTCAATTTGGGTCCTAATTTCATTGCAGAAAAAAAAAATAGAGCAAAAGCTTAGGTCTGAACTATGATTTCTATTTTAGGATAAAAAAGGCAATCCTAAGTGAACTGCATGCTTGCGTATTTGTATTATATTTTTTAGCGGTTGAGAGCGGAAAATAAAGGGATATATTGGAAGGTTTCCTTATTAAATTTAAGATATTTTTTTTCGAGAAATTTGGTAAGTTGGATTAACATTACTAGATATGATAACTAGCAAATCTCTTCCTTAATTCTGTCTCGCTCTATCTAGTCGAGCATACCAAACAGCCTCTAACAGTCTAATAACAAAGACTATAAAATAAGCTAGGTTAAAGATTTACCATGCTCTCGGATTCCTTGTACAAAATTATCCATCTATTCTCCAAATTTGTTCATCCTAAGGATAACTGAATCTGCCCTGCCTGCATTTCCAAGAAAATCCAGTAAGGTTGTGATTAATGAAACTGGGAATTCTTAGTGAGTTATTAAGACCGAAAATATACGTACTCTTTCTAATTTTGAAATATTCTTTGGAAGGAGAAGCCATAATGCTGTTTTGGCTAGCAGGGTCAGGTAGAAGTCCTCTTGAGTTGATTGGAATTCCAATAGCATATTTCTTAAGAAATGTTGATTTGCTGCGTTGTAGTTCCATCTCTAACTCCTTGCTTCGATTGTAAGCAATGAAATGAATGCTTCAGAATGTTCACAAACACTAAAGATCAAGTCAGATACAAGAAGCTTTCTGGGATCCAACAATGCCCCTCTTGGCCCTTTATATTGGGGAAAAAAAGTAGCAGTTGGATCTTAAGCCGCATGAGTCATCTTTGTGTCATCAAAAAGATAAAAAAAACTTGATGACAGAAAGATTTGTTATGTTCTGTCTCCATGCAGTTTAGTTATTTAATCCTATCCTAAGTTCCTAACACAGACAGTGGTTTCTTTATTTTATGCAGATGTGTAATCCATGCTTTCTGAGGTGGGATGTTTGCTTCCCTCTAACCTTTATTGATAAGAGCACTTAGTGGTCTAAAGGTATATCTGAATAACCATTCTTTTGGACTTTCTTTTACGAATACTTTCTTTAATTCATGATTGTTGCAGGTGTAAAGGCATAGTGGGGGAGAGGATTTCCCCATCATCGCCACATCACTCTTGTTTTTGAGATTTTATTATTCATAATGGTTTAGATTTATTTTATCACAATCCAACCAAAAAAATTGTTTTAAAATACTTGTCAACACACACTTGGCAACTTTTCTTTTTCACAATCCTAATTCAAAGTTTCCAAACATCCCACTTTCAAATGTCATGGTACTATATGACTTGAGAATAAATATTCTATAATACCCTCAACATGACGTAGACACATAAATGTTACATGGCAGGATAAGGTGTCACTGTAGCACAGTGAATTGGTGAAGTCTTAATCCTAAAAAAAACTCCAGATTGATGAGCTTCGACCCAATAGAATTTGGGGAATTTGTGTTCAACAACAATCATTGCCAAAATGACCTCACAACAAGCTACGAGGAGGTCATTATAGGTTAAAGCTCACGCTAAACATTGTAACAAAGCATTCTAGTTCCTATAAAAATCTAACACAGTACAAAATACTTAACTTGTAAATATGGGTTTTAGGAATGACCTTGTGCAAATTGTATTTTACACTTAATGAGAAAATTAGTTACTTGAATAAATGAAGACATGACAGCACCTTACCCAAGAATGTTATACTCAAGCATACTAGAAAGGACTTCTGTCATATCTAAGAGTAGTGCCCTAACTTTCTCGTACAAATACAATTTTGCTAGCTACTCCAACTTGGCAACTATTTGTTCACTGATACCATGTCACTTTCTACTTCAAGCTGAAGTATATAGCTTACATCAAACTAGAATCGATCATCACCTCTCGCTCTGTTGTGTTTTGTATTATTTTTGTTGAACTTCAAACTCTCAATTTTGGCTTGATTTTGTAAAGAATATTTCAATGTATAAGCTTTTTAGCTTAATACGTCAACAATTTCTAGCAAAGATGAGACCAACATCGCGGACATCATCTACAACCTTTTAGACGTTGAAGAATACTCTTCTTCTGGGCAAGCACAAGGTCGGTTATCCCTAAAGATAGTCACGAATCATTATATTGGAAAATCAAATGGTAGCTCTAAATGTATAAGCTTTTCAATGTATAAGCTTTTTAGCTTATAACAATTTCTAGCAAAGATGAGACCAACATCGCAGACATCATCTACAACCTTTTAGACGTTGAAGAATACTCTTCTTCTGGGCAAGCACAAGGTCGGTTATCCCTAAAGATAGTCACGAATCATTATATTGGAAAATCAAATGGTAGCTCTAAATGAAACCATTAGAGATATTATAGCATCCTCTGCGTGGAGCGTTTGGAACCATAACAACAAAACAACCACAGGTTATGGTGAAATAAGTCAATGTTGACATAAACATCTTTTCTTGCAATGGTGATGACCAAGAAATGAATGAATGTTGTTACTACACCGTCTCACGCAGATATCACGTGCGAGCCATGTAAGGCTAAAGGCCACCACCCTAAACTTTGGCGAGCATCAAGTACTCCCTTCGTAAAAGACCAAAGCTAAACAATCACAAGAAGAAAGATTCATCATCTGGTGAAGCTCATGGCTTGGTAAGTGAAGATGAAGATCAGCCATCCTCAGAGGCAAATAAGTTGGTGAACCTATTTGTCTTGAAAAACCCTTATAAGTATCATACAAAGCTGCAAGAGTACTGGCAAAGCACAAGTCATATGACACCACATTTATTCCCCCAAACAAGGGAACAACATAAAATTCTTTCTACCACGTGGAAAGAGGTCTACCGCCACGTAGGCTGAAACCGTTAAAAAGTGCAAAACAAAATTCAATAAGAATCGGTAGTCAATAACAACCTCATGGCAAAGCGATACGTGACCAAAAAGGTAAAAGGTCTAAAATACCAACGACCTTAGTTTTCCCATAAATACTTTAGGCAATATGAAGAAAAGGGTAAGAAAATAAATTCCCTAGCCAAATCTTTGTATATTTTGTTTCTCTTACATGTTCTTATTTCCGGCAATTAACTTGACCGTCCGAGTGCCGGACCACCATTGGACGATCGCCTTTGCAAGCTAACGATGTATATTGTGTAGGTTCATAACAGGTGGATAGTGAGGTGGCAAGGATCTTTTGACATCTGCGCCAGATTCTAATGTCAACAAACATCATGTTAGACCCTGAAGGTACAACTTTGGCTTTATAGGATGAAGCAAGCCTAACCTCATAATCCTGTATTGCATTTAAAGGCAAAGCACATGGAATTTGATCCGCATGTGTAAGGGAAAAAGTGAATGCTAAACAACTTGCTGTTCAACACATTTCAGTCTCAGAATAGATTGCTGACATTTTGACAAAAACCCTATCAACCAATTTCTTTAAGAAGTTGAAGGGCAAACTCAAAGTAGCTTCAATAGCTACCCCCAGAATATACATAATATTATTTTTCCAGATTTGTTATTGGATTTGTTGGTGAAAACACCGTTTGAGTGTAAGAGACATAGTTAGGAAATTGTATTATATATACAATGTACTGCATCTGAAAAAATTTAGCCAATTTAATACAGAATCCATCCTTCCAAAACTGTCTTTCTTTCATGGCATGTTTAGCTAATTTACATATGCTCAGAATTTGGCTGTGCAGGGGCATATACAAGCAGTTTATAGTTACAAAATTGTACAGATTTGTTGTGAATGTATATGTAGCCTCTATGGAGATATCATCCATGCATTTATATCTGCTACTGATGGAGCTCGAGAAGTTGCCTGCTGCAAATACTTGAAAGCTTTTTGACGATTTATAAATCCCATGAACCAGAACTCGAAATTGTCCTTCGTAACTATTTGCACATACTTTTGCTTTGGTTTTTTTGCATTTTCACTTTCATTGGCTCTCTTTATTTTCCCTAGAGGGATCATGACCTGCAAGGTTTTGAAACCAGTTAAAATTTCGTTTTCTAAGATAAAATTGAAATTCAGAACATGAGAAATAAAGGCAGATATGTACCTTGTAATGTATTTTAAGCAGTTTTCCGGATGGAGAAGAGAGTTTAATTGGTCTCTCACTGCAGAAGGCAACTTTGGCAGTGGAAATAAACAGTAGGCCTGCTATCGGCCCAGATGTTGTCGACAAATAGCATTGAGAGGCCTTTAAAAGCTTTTCACCATTGACAACATTGAAGTTCTGCTTGAAAACTTTTTCCACTCCGCCAACCTGAAAATTCTTGCCCCCAGCCTCAATTTTCCTTTCAAAGTGTCTGTTAATTTGGGTCCTAATTTCACTGCAGGGATGAAAACAAAGCAGAACATTAGGCCTAAAAATTGCCATCCCACTGAGGCTTGAGAATTTGCTTTATATTTTGGTGGATGAGAAGGAAAAAAGAGAGAAGATATATGAGATGTTTGTTTAAAGAAAACATTGATAGCATGTTTGGTGCATTGGATTAAACATCGCATCTAGCTGCATATACCGAACATCCTCCAACAGTCCTATAACAACTACTATAAAATAAGCTAGGTTAAGGCTTTACCATGCTCTCGGATTCCTCGCGTAAAATTATCCATCCATTCTCCAAGTTTGTTCATCCTAAGGATGACTGAATCTGCTTTGCCTGCATTTCCAAGAAAACCCGGAATTTAGTATTATGAGTAGTGAAACCGCAAATTCTTATTGAGTTTATAATGGCTGAAAAATAATACTTACTGTGTCTGATTTTGAAATATTCATTGGAAGGAGAAGGCACAACACTGTATTGGCAAGCAGAATCGGGTAAAAGTCTTCTTTGAGATATGTCCATGGAGTATACTCCTGAGTTGAATGGAATTCCAATAGCATATTTCTTATCTAGTTTCTTAAAAAATGATGATTTGCAGCGTTCTAGTTCCATCTATACCTCTTTGCTTTGATTGTAAGCAATGAAAATGAATGCTTTAGAATGTTCACAGAGTAAAGTGGAGTCAGATACAAGAAGCTTTCTGTGATATAACCTTGCTTCTTGACCCTTTATATTGTGCAAAAAAAAGTAGTAGTTGGATCTTAGCTTTTAGCTGCATGAGTCATCTTTGAATCATCAAAAAAGATACGAAACTTAATGACAGAGAGATTTGGGTATGTGTTTTTCTCTCTGTCCCCAGATAGAGGGAGGTGAGTGTCAGCAGTTTAGTCATTGAATCTTATCCTAACATAAGATATTGCTTTATTTATCGTATGCAGATGTGTAATGAATACTTTCTGAGGTGTAATGTTTGCTTTGTGATACTGTCAACCTCAAATCTTTATGAGGATAACATTCTTTGTTTAATTGATTATTGTTGAATGTGTAAAGACATGTTTTTGAGTTTTTCTAATTGGCTATTTTCATAGTGGGGGATAGGCTCTGTCCATCATTGCCACATCATTCCATGTCACCCTTGTTTAAATGGAATCAAGTTTTTGTTTGTTAGATTTTATTATTAACTAGGGCTTTTAATAATTCTAAAGTATTGCATTTGGAATTTTGACCCTAACAACCAAAGATTAATTTAAAAATAAGTCAATCTAATTATATATGAACTTCAACATGACATAGAAATGTGAACTTAACACGGCATGAGATAATGTGTCACGTTCTTCTTTCTGTTATAACATATGGCTCGCAAAGTAGAATCGATCATCCTTCTTACTCCAATGGTCGAGATTTTAGATTTTGTATTGTTTCATTGTACTTCAATCTCTCAATGTTGGCCTGATTTAGTAGAGAATATTTCAATGTATAAGCTTTTTAGCTTGATACATCAAACAATTTCTAGAGAAGACTTTACTAACATTTTAGACACACATCATTCCATGCCACCCTTGGCTCATTATTTTTTAAAATAATTTTTTTTTATGAACTTTTTTTTTTTTTTGCTTCATATATTAGCTCGTTCTAAAAAATTTTTTAGCTCTTGTATCCACCCCTGGGAAGTTATCCCTAAAGAATGTAACGATGATGATATTGGAGAATATGGTAGCCCTAAATGAAACCATTGAGATTCTAGAATCCTCTGTGTATAGCATTTGGAACAATAACAACAATTAATACAACCTAAGAGTCCTTGCTTCTACATTACAAGACATAAACGACTCCCACCTTGTGATCCTTTAGAGCTTGAAAGTCGAGGAAAATGTTTTTTGTTATTTGTTTTCTTCCTTTTAGTTTATATTTGTATAAATTTGAGGGTGAAACTTTTTTGTATTTGACCAATATTAGTTTATTTTAGTAACAAAATATTTGACGGAATCTATGTCAAACAAGGCCTGAGGGTGATTTGTAATTTCATGCCTTTGTAACAAAATATTTGGACGGAAATGATGACCGGAGACTTACTGCGTGTGAAAGTTAAAAGTTGAGAGTAAAATCAACAATTCGTAAACCAATGTAGTAGAAGTGTCAAAGATTGAAGATAGTTTTCAAAATACCTCATGTTCTAATGTAGAGATTATGATCATGGTATTAGTACATATTTTAATTCAAAACAAATTATCGAAAATTATACCGTTATAATTCATGTCATTGATGCAAATGATTGGTAGTCAAGTATCTCGATCTTATTTGAAACTCTTAATTTGAATAACATTTTGCTTTCAAATTGCACTATGTATTTACAATCAACATTACAAAATTGTACATAAAGTGTAGTTTCTATGGAGAGATGATCCATTCATCAATGGCTGCTACTGATGGAGTTTGAGAGGTTGCTTGCTGCAAATGCTTGAAAGCTTTTTGATGATTTACAAATCCCATGAACCAGAACTCGAAATTGTCCTCAGTAACTATCTGCACATATTTTTGCCTTGGTTTTTTCAAATTTTCACTTTCATTTGTTCTCTTTATTTTCCCTAGAGGGATCATGACCTGCAAGGTTTTGAAAACCAGTTAGATTTTCATTTTCTAAGAGAAGATGGGATATAAATTGAGATTCAGAAGGCAGATTGTGTTTACCTTGTAATGTATTTTAAGAAGTTTTCCAGTCGGAGAAGAGAGTTTAATTGATCTCTGACTGCAGAAGCCAATTTTGTCAGTTGAAATAAACAGTAGTCCTGCTATCGGCCCAGCTGACATCGATAAATAGCATTGAGAAGCCTTTAATAGCTTTTCGCCATTGCTAACGTTGAAGTTCTGCTTGAAAACTTTTTCTAGGCCGCCAACCCGAAGGATTCTTGCTCCCAGCCTGAACTTCCCTTTCAAAGTTTCTGTTGGTTTGGGTCCTAATTTCACTGCAGGGATAAAAATATAGCAAACATTAGGCCTAAGAATAAAATAGATCATCAGAACGCATGTTTCGTAAGCTGGATTCAACACAACTAGGTTAAGGCTCTGTCTAGTCGAGCATGGCGAACATGCTCGAATGGTCTAATAACAACATATATACAAATAAAAGAGGTAAAGGCTTTACCATGCTCTCTGATTCCTTGTGCAAAATTATCCATCCATTCTCCAAACTTGTTCATCCTAAGGATTACTGAATTTGCTTTGCCTGCATTTTCAAGAAAATCCAGTAAGGTTATGATTAATGAAACTGGGAATTCTTGATGAGTTATAAAGACAGAAAATATGCGTACTCTTTCTGATTTTGAAATATTCATTGGAAGGAGAAGGCGTAACACTGTATTGGCTAGCGGGATTAAGTAAAAGTCCCGAGTTGATTGGAATTCCGATAGCATATTTTGGGTGTAATTTCTTCATAAATGTCAATTTGCTGCTTTGTAGTTCCATTTGTACCTCCTTGCTTTGATTGCAAGTAACGAAAATGAATGCTTCAAAATGTTCAAAGACACTAAAGATGAGTCAGCTGATACAACAAGCTCTCTGGGATCTAAACTTCTTCACCCTTTATATAGGGGGGAAATCTTAACTTTTAACTGCATGAGTCATTTCTATGTCCCCAGGTAGGGGGGTGGGGTGGGGGTGCTTTCTGAGGTGGTATGTTTGCTTTGTGACACTGCCAACCCTCAAATCTTTATTAATTTTTGGTCTAAAGGCTTATTTAGATAATCCTTTCTTTTTACAATGGTCTAAAGGAATTGTTTACTTCATTGCTACTTCATTCCATGCCATGGAATATTGTTAATTTGAATATCTAAATCAAAATTTTCATATTTTATTATTTCAAATGGTTTTGAATAATCTTCTTGTTTGTCTCAACTTAAATTAATATTTAATATGATCAAATTAGTGAAACATAATTTTTATTTACACATTTCGTAGAACCCACCAACTCACTAGTTACTACACATTTATTATCTACGTGTTCTCTATGACCCGTAAGTACTTAAAAAATAATTTCAACATCACCAAATATTATTTTTATCTACACATTTCATAGGAACCTACAACTTTTATTCATTTTTATTCACACATTTTGTATAACTCACTACTTATAACCTACAAAAAAAAAAAATTATCAAACGAGCACTTAAAAGGACTGCATTTGGTATTTTATTTATTTATTTTTTATGTTAAAAAGATACTAATAATATTATTTGAATTTTGTATCTTTAATAAAAAAATCGGATCGAGCTATGTTTTCAAACCGTAAAAAATTGACCAAATGCATGCCGCAGTCTTGCAATGGTGATGACCAAGAAAGGAATGAATGTTGTTACTACCCCGTCTCATGCGGATATCAAGTTTGAGCCACATAAGACTAAAGGCCACCTCCCTAAACTTTGGCGAGCATAAAGTACTCCCTTTGTAAAAGACCAAAGCTAAACAATCGCTGGGAGGAAGGATTCATCATCTGGCGAACCTCCTAGCTAGGTAAGAGAAGATGAACATCAGTCATTCTAAGATGCAAATAGTTGGCAAACCTATTTGTCTTGAAAAAACCTTATAAGTATCATACAAAGCTACAAGAGGACTAGCGAAGCACAAGTCATATGATGGCACATTTAATCTCCAATTAAGGGAACAACATAATATTCTTTGCTACAACATGGTAAGAGGACCACCACGTAGGCTGAAACCGTTAAAAAGTGCAAAACAGATTAAATAAGAATCAGTTGTGGATAATAACCTCATGATAAAGTGATACGTGGCCAAATAAGGTAAAAGGCTGAAATATCATCGACCTTAGTTTTCCCATAAATACTTCATGCAATATGAAGAAAAATGTAAGAAAATAAAATCTCTAGTCAAGTCTTTGTCTATTTTGTTTCTCTTGCATACTTGTTCTTATTTCCGGCAATTGACTTGACTGTCGGAGTGCAAACGACTGCCGGACCATCATTTGGACAATTGCCTTTTGCAAGCTAACGATGTTAATTATGCAGGTTTCATAACAGGTGGATAGTAAGGTGGCAAGTATATTTTGACATCTGCGCCAGATTCTAATGTCAACAAACATCATGTTAAACCCTGAAGGTACAACTTTGGCATTATAGGATGAAGCAAGCCTAAGCTCATAATCCTGTATTGCATTTAAAGGTAAAGCACATGGAATTTGATCTGCATTGTGTAAGGGAAAAAGTGAATGCTAAACAGCCTGCTGTTCAACACATTTCAGTCTCAGAATAGATTGCTGACATTTTGACAAAAACCCTATCTACCAATTTCTTTAAGAAGTTTAAGAGCAAACTCAAAGTAGCTTCAATAGCTACTCCCAGCAGAATATACATAATATTATTTTGCCAGATTTGTTATTGGATTTGTTGGTGAAAACACCGTTTGAGTTTAAGAGAAATAGTTGGGAAATTGTATTATATATACAATGTACTGCATCTGAAAAAATTGAACCAATTTAATACAGAATCCATCCTTCCAAAACTGTCTTTCTTTCTTTCATGGCATGTTTAGCTAATTTACATATGCTCAGAATTTGTCTGTGCAGGGTATACAAACAGTTTATAGTTACAAAATTGTAGATATTTGTTGTGATTGTATATGTAGCATCTATGGAGAGATCATCCATGCATTTATATCTGCTACTGATGTAGCTCGAGAGGTTGCCTGCTGCAAATACTTGAAAGCTTTTTGACGATTTAGAAATCCCATGAACCAAAACTCAAAATTGTCCTCGGTAACTATATGCACATACTTTTGCTTTGGTTTTTTTGCATTTTCACTGTCATTGGCTCTCTTTATTTTCCCTAGAGGGATCATGACCTGCAAGATTTTGAAACCCGTTAAAATTTTATTTTCTAAGATAAAATTGAAATTCAGCACATGAGAAATAGAGGCAGATATGTACCTTGTAATGTATTTTAAGCAGTTTTCCGGATGGAGAAGAGAGTTTAATTGGTCTCTCACTGCAGAAGGCAACTTTGGCAGTGGAAATAAACAGTAGGCCTGCTATCGGCCCAGATGTTGTAGATAAATAGCATTGAGAGGCCTTTAAAAGCTTTTCACCATTGACAACATTGAAGTTCTGCTTGAAAACTTTTTCCACTCCGCCTACCTGAAGGATTCTTGCCCCCAGCCTCAACTTCCCTTTCAAAGTGTCTGTTAATTTGGGTCCTAATTTCAGTGCAGGGATGAAAACAAAGCAGAACATTAAGCCTCAAAAATACCATCCCACTGAGGCATGAGAATTTACATTATATTTGGTGGATGAGATGAAAAAGAAAGGAAAAATGCTTGTTTCAAGAAAACATTGAAGGATGTGTTGGAATTGATATGAGATGCTTGTTTCAAGAAAACATTGATGGCATGTTTGATGCACTGGATTAAACATTGCATCTAGCTGCATATACCAAACATCCTCCAACAGTCCTATAACAACTACTATAAAATAAGCTAGGTTAAGGCTATACCATGCTCTCGGATACCTCGATTTTAAAAAATATCCATCCATTCTCCAAGTTTGTTCATCCTAAGGATGACTGAATCTCCATTCTCCAAGTTTGTTCATCCTAAGGATGACTTCTGCTTTACCTGTATTTCCATGAAAACACGGAATTTAGTATTATGCGTCGCAAATTCTTATTGAGTTTATAATGACTGAAAAATAATACTTACTGTGTCTGATTTTGAAATATTCATTGGAAGGAGAAGGCACAACACTGTATTGGCTAGCAGAATCGGGTAAAAGTCTTCTTTGAGATCTGTCCATGGAGTGTACTCCTGAGTTGATTGGAATTCCAATAGCATAATTCTTATCTAATTTCTTAAAAAATAATGATTTGCTGCGTTCTAGTTCCATCTATACCTCTTTGCATTGGTTGTAAGCAATGAAAATGAATGCTTTAGAATGTTCACAGAGTAAAGATGAGTCAGATACAAGAGGCTTTCTGTGATATAACCTTGCTTCTTGACCCTTTATATTGTGCAAAAAAAAAGTAGTAGTTGGATCTTAGCTTTTAGCTGCATGAGTCATCTTTGAATCATCAAAAAAGATACAAAACTTAATGACAGAAAGATTTGGGTATGTATTTTTCTCTGTGTCCCCAGAGAGAGGGAGGTGAGTGTTAGCAGTTTAGTCATTGAATCTTATCCTAACACAAGATATTGCTTTCTTTATTGTATGCAGATGTGTAATGAATACTTTCTGAGGTGTAATATTTTCTTTGTGACACTGTCAACCTCAAATCTTTATGAGGATAACATTTTTTTTTTCATACTGCAGTGATCCCACCCCTCGCCAGACTAAATCCTGGACCCCAAGACCTTTGCCCCTAGAACTTTGGAGGAGGTAAATCGCGGGTTATGCCTCAACTGGCTCCTAGATTCTCCTCATCCGACTAAACACTTCTGCACACAAGGAGCCGCCCCCAAAATGATTACTCTATACCGAATAAAATCCAGCATCAGGTTCCCACCAAAATTCGAACTCCCACCCTGCCGCTGGAAGCAAGTCTTATGCTGATTGTTCCACCAGTTGAGCTATGTCCCGGGGGGCGAGGATAACATTCTTTGTTTAATTGATTATTGTTGAATGTGTAAAGACATGTTTTTGAGTTTTTCTAATTGGCTATTTTCATAGTGGGAGAGAGGCTCTCTCCATCATTGCCACATCATTCCATGTCACCCTTGTTTAAATGGAATCAATTTTTTGTTTGTTAGATTTTATTATTAACAAGGGCTTTCAAAAATTCTAAAGTATTGCATTTGGAATTTGACCCTAACAACCAAAGATTAATTTAAAAATAAGTCAATCTAATTATAATATTAACTCCAACATGACATAGAAATGTGAACTTGACACGGCATGAGATAAAGTGTCACGTTCTTCTTTCTGTTATAACATATGGCTCCCATGAAAGTAGAATCGATCATCCTCCTTACTCCAATGGTCGAGATTTTACGTTTTTATTGTTTCATTGTACTTCAATCTCTCAATGTTGGCATGATTTAATAGAAAATATTTCAATGTATAAGCTTTTTAGCTTGATACATCGAACAGTTTCTAGAGAAGACTTTACTAACATTTTAGACACCACATCATTCTATGCCACCCTTGGCCCATTTTTTTTTAAACTAATTTTTTTTGTTAAATATATTTTTTATTTTTTGCTTCATGTATTAGTTCTTTCTAATAAAATTTATAGCTCTTGTATCCGCCCCTGGGAAGCCATCCCTAAAGAATGTAACGATGATGATATTGGAGAATATGGTAGCCCTAAATGAAACCATTGAGATTCTAGCATCCTCTGTGTGTAGCATTTGGAACAATAACAACAATTAATACAACCTATGAGGCCTTGCTTCTACATTGAAAGACATAAACGAGTCCCACCTCGTGATCCTTCAGAGCTTGAAAGTCGAGAAAAATGTTTTTTGTTATTTGTTTTCTTCTTTTTAGTTTATATTTGTATAGTTAAATTTGAGGGTGATTGGTAATTTCATGCCTTTGTAACAAAATACTTGGACGGAAAGGGTGACCGGAGAATTACTGCATGTGAAAGTTAAAAGCAGTGTTTAGGAAACCGGACGGCCACAAAATTGGCCATGTTTACCTATTTATTTAAAATACCTTAAAAATACCGGACCGTTGGACCGGAAACCGAGGTTTTTACCGGTTGAACTGGTCCGGTTTTAATGAAAACCGGATTTTTTTTGGGATTAATTTTTAAATTGAAAAACTTACGAAAAGTCTATTTTAAGCCAAGTTTTGTGAATAATTTTATCTATAAATGTTGTTTTATTTAAAAATAACTTATTTTTAGAAATTTTATGAGATTTTTAGATTAATTTTTAGTTTTTAATTGAAACCGGTTCGACCTTGTTTCAACCCTTGACCTTTTGATCCTTGACCCGTTGCCTTTTCCGGGTCGATGTCTAGTCCAGTTTTCTGAACATTGGTTAAAAGTTGAGAGTAAAATCAACAAATCGTAAACCAATGTAGTAGAAGTGCCAAAGATTGAAGATAGTTTTCAAATTATCGAAAATTATACCGCTATAATTCATGTCATTGATGCAAATGATTGGTAGTCAAGTATCTCGATCTTATTTGAAACTCTTAATTTGAATAACACTTTGCTTTCAAATTGCACAATGTATTTACAATCAACATTACAAAATTGTTACAAAATTGTACATAAAGTGTAGTTTCTATGGAGAGATGATCCATTCATCAATGGCTGCTACTGATGGAGTTTGAGAGGTTGCTTGCTGCAAATGCTTGAAAGCTTTTTGATGATTTACAAATCCCATGAACCAGAACTCGAAATTGTCCTCAGTAACTATCTGCACATATTTTTGCCTTGGTTTTTTCAAATTTTCACTTTCATTTGTTCTCTTTATTTTCCCTAGAGGGATCATGACCTGCAAGGTTTTGAAAACCAGTTAGATTTTCATTTTCTAAGAGAGGATGGGATATAAAATTGAGATTCAGAAGGCAGATTTGTGTTTACCTTGTAATGAATTTTAAGAAGTTTTCCAGTCGGAGAAGAGAGTTTAATTGATCTCTCACTGCAGAAGCCAATTTTATCAGTTGAAATAAACAGTAGTCCTGCTATCGGCCCAGCTGACGTCGATAAATAGCATTGAGAAGCCTTTAATAGCTTTTCGCCATTGCTAACGTTGAAGTTCTGCTTGAAAACTTTTTCTAGGCCGCCAACCCGAAGGATTCTTGCTCCCAGCCTCAACTTCCCTTTCAAAGTTTCTGTTAGTTTGGGTCCTAATTTCACTGCAGGGATAAAAATATAGCAAACATTAGGCCTAAGAATAAAATAGATCATCAGCAGGCATGTTTGGTAAACTGGATTCAACACGACTAGGTTAAGGCTCTGTCTAGTCGAGCATGGCAAACATGCTCGAATGGTCTAATAACAACTTGTATACAAATAAAATAGGTAAAGGCTTTACCATGCTCTCTGATTCCTTGTGCAAAATTATCCATCCATTCTCCAAACTTGTTCATCCTAAGGATTATTGAATTTGCTCTGCCTGCATTTTCAAGAAAATCCAGTAAGGTTGTGATTAATGAATCTGGGAATTCTTGATGAGTTATAAAGACAGAAAATATGCGTACTCTTTCTGATTTTGAAATATTCATTGGAAGGAGAAGGCGTAACACTGTATTGGCTAGCGGGATTAGGTAGAAGTCCTGAGTTGATTGGAATTCCGATAGCATATTTTGGGTGTAATTTCTTCTTAAATGTCAATTTGCTGCTTTGTAGTTCCATTTGTACCTCCTTGCTTTGATTGTAAGTAATGAAAATGAATGCTTCAAAATGTTCAAAGACACTAAAGATGAGTCAGCTGATACAACAAGCTCTCTGGGATCTAAACTTGCTTCTTCACCCTTTATATAGGGGAAATCTTAACTTTAACTGCACGAGTCATTTCTATGTCCCCACTCCAGGTAGGGGGTGGGGGGGGGGGGTGGGGGTGTGGGGGTGGGGGGGGGTGGGGGTGGGGAGATTGTTTAATGCATGCAGATGTGTAATCCATGCTTTCTGAGGTGGTATGTTTGCTTTGTGACACTGCCAACCCTCAAATCTTTATTAATTTTGGTCTAAAGGCTTATCTGGATAATCCTTTCTTTTTACAAATCCTTTCTTTTTACAATGGTCTAAGAGGAATTGTTTACTTCATTGCTACATCATTCCATGCCATGGAATATTGTCAATTTGAATATCTAAATCAAATTTTTCATAATTTATTATTTCAAATGGTTTTTGAATAATCTTATTGTTTGTCTCAACATAATTTTTATTTACATATTTCGTAAGATCTACAAACTTACTACCAAGACCGAACTTTATATAAAGTCTAAGAAACGGTTGACCAAAATATATGGGGGTCTATAGATCTTAAAAATTGTGTTAAGTTTTTTTTTTTATTTATTTGAAAAGATTGGACTATGGCAGCCCAAACCTGCATCCAATTAAAAAGGTCTGCCCAAATAAAAATCTCGTCTTCTCTTAATTTAAAAATTGAAACGTATAATCTCGACTTGTTTTCAAACCTCAGACTACCCATCTCCCTCTCCAATCTAGCAAAAACCTACCCCACAGGCTTAAGAATGACAAAAAACCTCGTCGACCCGGACCCGCCACGCCTATTCAGGTGATAGGTGCGGGTCTGGGGAAAAAACATTTGCCTTGAAAGATTTGGGGCGGGTCCGGGGCCACCCCACCCCATGACCCGCCTCTTTAATATTTTTTTTTTAATCATAAAATAGAATTGTAATTTGAAAATCACTTTTTAAAAAAAAAAAAAAAAATTGATTGATTAAGAATCAAATCCGAATTAAAGTTATGAAACTATAACTCTTAACCACTACACCACAACCACAACCACAACCACAACCACAACCACAACCTTATATTTCTTTTGTTTTATTTCCTACAAATGTATTAAAAAAAATCCTATTTCTTTTTTTATTATTTTTTTCTGTTTATATAAAAAAAATTAACCGAGACAGTTGGCGGGTCAAAACATTTCAACGCCCGTGCCCCGCAAATTCGCGGGTCATGGGGCGAGGCGGGAAGGGACAAAAATTTCGCAGGGTGGAGCGGGATAAGGCGGATCCACCCCATTGCCATCCCTACACAGGCCACGTTAAGTTGTCATAGTTGTTTTACTGTATTTTCTAAGAAAGTTAAGCGATATTTCTCTTTTATTACCATTCTATTCCATTTTAAATAATTTATATATTTCACGAATTAACCTATTACATTTTTTTTTTTTGTAATAATTGAACCAAATGAATTGATTAAATGAACTTGATGTTGTCATTTTATCGGCATTAGATTTTGCATAACTGAAAATTTTGTTCATGTATTTGTCTATATGCTAATAAATTTCTTGCAAAATTTCTGATGCAAAAAAATGGGTTCTTTTATTGTTAGACATTATTTTATTTGTCGTTTTATTATTGGATTTTGAGTTTATAGATTTAGTTTTGAAAACTCTTATGATCAAAAAAATTTGAATGCACACTACGATTTGATGTCCAATTTTATATAAGCCTAAAAAATATAAAGTCCGGCCTTGCTTACTACACATTTATTATATACGCGTCTCATATGACCCATAACTTATAAGCATTTAAAAAATAATTTCAACCAAATATTATTTTTATCTACACATTTTATAGAACCACAACTTTTATTCTTTTTATCTACACATTTTGTATAACTCATTGCTTATAATCTACAAAAAAAAATTATCAAACAAGCGATTAAAGGACTGAATTTGTTTTTTTTATTTTTTTTATTTTTTATGTTAAAAAGATACTAATAATATTATTTGCATTTTATATCTTTAATCAAAAATCAATTTAGAACTCTGGGTTAATCAATTTAGGATCGAGTTATGTTTTCAAACTGCAAAAACTTGACCAAATGCAAAAAGGATAATTTGGGATGAGTCAGAGAATTTTCAACTTCTCTTGTTCACTTGATCAATTGACCAAAAATATCCCAATTTAAAAACACCCCAATTTAAAATGTCATGATACTATACGACTTTACAAAATATTGCATATTACACCCAATATGATGTCGACCGCCAAAACATAAAAAGTTGGAAAATTAGCGCAAATAGTTCCTAATTTTTATTTTTAAGCACAAAAATCTTTAATTTATATATTTTAGTGCGCAATTCATCTTTATTTGATGAAAAAGACAAATATATCCTTATTTTTAATTAGAAAAATTTTCAATTGGATTCCTAATATTTGTAAAAAGTACAAATGAGTCCGATAATTTATTATTAATAAAAAAATTAAAAGAAATTAATAAATTGATAATATACTAAATTATATATAATTTTACGAACTATTATAAAATAACTAAAATTTAAACTCATAATTATTAACAAATGTGTTAATTAAAATTGTTTTATTATTAATAAGTAATCATATTATTTAAAATCTAAACTTTATTTTTATCGTTATAACATAAAAAAAAAAATAACTTTATCACAAATTTGATACTCAAATATTTTTATTTAATTGAGCTATTCATTTATTAAATACAAATATTAGAGCTCAAATTGTATTCTACACATTTTAATTTATCGTTTTATTATCATTCAAAAATAAAAAACACATAATGTATAAATTAATTTTTGTTAGTATTTTTATGTTTAAAAAATAAAATATAATTGGTTCAATGTCATAAAATTATATATGCCATTTTGTTATTTATTTAACTTAATTTTTATTCAATTTTTTCACATCACATAACAATTACATATACCTAAAGCGCAATAATTTTACATTTTTCTATTATAAAAAATTTAATTGACACGACTATAGTAATATGTTTAATGTGCTAAATTAAATATTATTTCATAAATGTATCAGACGTATTTGTATATTTTGTAAATGTTAGAAATTTAATTATAATTTTCGTTAATTAAAACTAAAAGGTATTTTTGTCTTTTTTATCAAATAAGAAACAATTGTGCATCAAAACATATAAGTTAGAGATTGTTGTACCAAAAAATAAATATTATGGATCATTTCTACACTAAGAGCAAATATTATGAACCATTTGCACTAATTTCCCTAAAAAGTTTGCAATTATGGTAAATTTGATTAAAAGTAGCCATAAACATACTCATATCAATAATATGGAGTTCAATCGTGAGTTCTGATAAGTGCGTTTTATGCACTTATTTTGGCCTTTGAATTAATCATTTATGTCGTCATATAGTTGATTTTATACTTAATTTATTGTATTATTCTTCCTATTTCGCCGGACCGCTTAATAGCAAATGGGGAAGAATGGATGGAAAGAACAACAATTTGGCGAAATCGACGAGTAAGTTGAGTTTTTGAAGTGAATATCAAGAGCCAAACATTTAAGAACAAGCCATGAACGTTAAAGCTCTTAAGAAGGAATTAACCTAATACTTAAATAATCACTTAATCAAAACAAGGTTTCATCGCCTACCTCGGCTAGAGAAACTTAGAAGAACATAATTAAACTATAAAGAAAAGAATTAATAAAACCCGGCATAGATCTTTGGTGAAGAAATCTTGAAGAGTTCTTGAACGCCAAGTAGTTGTCTTCTCTTGAAATCTTCCGTCTTCTCTTTATTTGGCTCCCCAAAATCTAACCTCGTTATGAGAATGTATCTCATATTTATATTGCCTCCAATGTGCCACAAAATATCCCAAGAAACCTAAAAATTCGCTCAAAACGTTTCCTAGTTGAATTGGGACTCAAAAAGGAAATAAAATTATGTTTCCGAAAATACACCGGGAGATCGTCCGATTAAAACCCGGCGATCTCCCGTGCCAAGGAAAAAGTCACTGTTGAAAAATAGGGTTGGGCGATCGCCCAAATTTAAGCCTCAGGCGATCGCCCAGCTTACGCTGTTTCCTCTCTGCTTGCGGCTGTTTTTCAAATGGCCATAACTTCTTGTAGGAAACTCCAAATTGAGATCCGTAAAAGTGTTGGACTCGTAATTCAATTATCTTTCCAATGGTATATCATTTTCCTTATGGAGATTTTAATATCAAAAGTTGTACTCTAAATTCTCCACATACTTGATGAGTAGTTTCTCAATTCGGTTCTTTGGCTTTCCAAAGGTTTGATCCATTGATTAAACTCTTTGTTGTTACTCCAAAACACCTTAAACTTATTGATTTTCCTTCTTCTTCATTCTCAAATGTTTGTCTCTTGATATTCATTTCAAAAACTCAACCTACTCGCCGATTTCACCAAATTGTTGCTCTTTCCGTCCATTCTTCCCCATTTGCTTATAAACAGGTCCAAAACTGAAATAAGAAGAATAATACAATAGAGTGAGTAGAAAAGCAATTATATGAGACATAAATGATTAATTCAAAGACTAAAATAAGTGCATAAAACGCACTTATCTATATTCCAGTAGATTTGTACACTTGCGAGTTAATTAAAATTTGACATCAAGTTTTTGGCGCCGTTGCTAGGGACTGCGTCTGAAGGTTAATTTCATCTTAGTTAATTTTATTCTTGACTAGTTATAATTTAGGATTTTATTTTATTTATTTTATTTTCGTTTTTATAAAAAAAAATTTTAATCAAAAATCTTCATTGTGCATGCTTGGTCGTAGATCTTTAGAACTTAAGCTAGAACATCTAGATAGTGAAATTGAAAGGACTTTTCACCAACAAAAACGTGCCACTAATCTAGATACAATTGAAGGAACCGAAGCAATAGTAGCTATGGGGGATGAAATTGAGGAGAGACCTTTCAGGGACTATTTTAGTCCATTAGCTAATTTGAGCACCTCATGCATACAATACCCTCATATCACAGCTAGGAATTTTGAGCTTAAACCGAGTGTGCTTAATTGTCTCCCATCTTTCTATGGTTTAGATAGTGAAGAACCTTATAATCATTTGACTGACTTCTATGCTATATGTGAAACATTTAAATATGAGAATGTGTCTCCTGATAATGTTAAACTTCGTCTATTTCCCTTTTCTCTGAAAGATAGATCTAGATCTTGGTTTAATACATTGCCTGCAAATAGTATTACATCTTGGGAACAAATGGTTGCTAAATTTTTGAATAAATACTTTCCTGTTCACAAAACTAATGCTATTCGCAGGAAAATTTCAGAGTTTGTGCAAAGAGACGATGAACCATTCTATGAAACTTGGGAGAGATTCAACGGGCTTCTTATGAAGTGTCCACATCATGGGTATGAAAAATGGCATTTATGCCAATACTTTTTGGAGGGTTTGCTATCGCATATTCAAGAATGGTTGATGGCCACAAGCGGGAGAGCTTATGTCTAAAAATGCTACGAGAGATCGGACCTTCTTTCAAAAGCAGTGACAATTCCACAACAATGAGCCGATCATCTAGAACTCGAACCAAAGAAAAGGGGTATCTATGAAATTCGCAAAGAAGAACCTAGCTTAGAAATCAAGGAAGTCAAATGCATGATAGAGGACATCTCTCGCAAATTGACCTCATTGATGACCAATAGTCCTCTGAGAACCGTAAGCGGTCGAGCAAGCTAATGCCCTCAACATGATGAGGAAGCCTCCTTACAATCCTTACTCCAACACCTATAACCCAGGTTGGAGGGACCATCCCAATTTTTCTTGGTCACAGGGTAATCAACAGGATAACACAGCAGGTCAAGCCCCTCAGCAGCCTACCAGACAGTTCAACCAAACCTTCTCACAGCCTAAACCATGGGAGGAGGCAATTCAAAACTTGACAAAAGCTACACAAGCTGCTTTGGAGCATCAGAATCACACCATCACTGAGTTCAAGAAGGAAGTGCGCACTAGCCAGAACTCACAGGCACAATCCATTTCCAATATGGAGAACATGATGGGGCAACTGGCTTCATCAGTACAACAGCTGGCAACAACCATTGAAAAAGGTAAATTCCCAAGTCAGCCATTTCCTAATCCTAAAGGGGTGCACAATATTGGGACAGATTCAAGTAACCAACATGAAGAGGCTAAGGCCATCATGACTTTGAGACGAGGCAAACTGGTTGACAACAAAGTGGATCTTTCAAAGCAAAACACACCTCAACTAATTTCTCCAGGTATTACCTCAACTAATGATTCACTCCAAGAAGCTCACAAAGAAGACAATGAGCCATCCTACATCCCAAAAGCCCCATTTCCTCGTAGGTCGACAAAGGTAAAGCAAGGTAATTATATCAATGACATGATGGACATCTTCAAGCGTGTAAGCATAAATATCCCTTTACTTGATGCTATTAAGCAAGTTCCTGCATATGCTAAATTTTTGAAAGACCTATGTACTAAAAAGAGACAATTACATGTACGTAAAAGGCATTCTTAATCGAACAAAGTTAGCTCGATAATTCAAAGCAACACCCTCCTAAATTTAAAGATCCGTGTTGTCCTACTATCTCTTGCATCATAGGAAACCATAAAATTGAGAAGGCATTGTTAGATTTAGGAGCTAGTGTCAATCTTCTTCCTTACTCGTGTACATGCAACTTGGACTAGGCGAGTTAAAACCAACATCTCGTTATTTTACAACTTGTCGATAGATCTCGAAAAGTACCTCGTGGCATTGTTGAGGATGTTTTGATACAGGTTGATAAATTTTATTTTCCTGTTGATTTTATTGTACTTGATACTCAACCCGCTCGAGACTCCACCAAGCATATTCCCGTGATTTTTGGTCGTCCTTTTCTAGCCACATCTAATGTCAGTAATTAATTGCGGGAATGGAGTCATGCAAACCGTCCTTTGGCAACATGACAATTGAATTGAATGTCTTCAATGTCAACAAGCAACCACATGACAACGAGGATGTTGCTGATGTTGACATGATAGAAGCATTGGTTGATGACTCTTGTATTTCAACTAATTTTGATGATGCTTTAATAATGTGTCTAACCCATTTTGGTAAAGATTTTGATGTTGATGGTGCTATAGATGAGGTAAACACTTTGCTTGAGTCAACACCTATCATGGATACAAGTAAGTGGAGACGTAAAATTGAGCCACTTCCAATAAGTGAGAAGAAGAACATCCCATTAGTTCAACAACCTCCCAAGTTAGAGCTCAAAGCATTGCTCGACACTTTGCAATATGCATTCTTAGGAGAGGCAGAAACTTTACCTGTAATTATCTCTTCTGCCCTTGATGATGCACAAAAAGGTAAGTTGTTAGGTGTCTTAACTGAACATAAAGAGGCGCTAGGTTGGACCATTGCTGATATAATAGGTATAAATCCTGTAGACTGCATGCACTATATTCATCTTGAGGAAAATTCTAGGTCCACTAGAGAGATGCAACGTAGGTTAAATCCTAACATGAAAGATGTGGTGAGAACTGAAGTACTTAAGTTGTTAGATGCTGGAATTATCTATCCTATTTCCGATAGCAAATGGGTAAGTCCTGTGCATGTTGTCCCAAAAAAATCAGGTATCACTGTGGTTACTAATGCAAACAATGAATTGGTTCCAACTAGAGTAACTACAGGATGGCGTGTGTGCATTGACTATAGGAAATTGAACTTAGTCACTAGAAAAAATCAATTCCCTCTTCCATTCATTGATCAAATGCTTGATAGACTAGCGGGACATGATTATTATTGCTTCCTAGATGGTTATTCTGGTTACAATCAAATTCCATAGCTCCGTAAGATCAAGAGAAACCACTTTCACTTGTCCTTTTGGAACCTTTGCATATAGAAGAATGCCGTTTGGGTTGTGTAATGCACCTGCTACCTTTCAAAGATGCATGCTTAGTGTATTTTCCGACATGGTTGAGAGGTTTCTTGAGGTGTTTATAGATGATTTTTCCGTGTATGGTGACTCGTTTGATGATTGTTTGCACCATCTAACGTTAGTTTTACGCAGATGCGAGGAAAAGAATTTAGTACTAAATTGGGAAAAATGTCACTTCATGGTGAAACAAGGTATTGTTCTTGACCACATTATCTCTAACAATGGTATTGAAGTTGACAGGCCAAGGTAGATCTTATCTCCAATCTTCCACCTCCAAAATCGATGAAAGAAGTAAGATCATTCCTTGGGCATGCTGGTTTTTATAGACGTTTCATTCAAGATTTTAGTAAAATCTCTAGACCCTTATGCAATTTACTTGTTAAGGATGTACCTTTTATCTTTAATGATTCGTGCTTAGAAGCTTTTGAACATCTTAAGAAAGTATTGACCATCGCACTGTTATTCGACCACCGATTGGACCGGCCTTTTGAACTTATGTGTGATGCATCCGATTATGCTATAGGAGCGCTTTAGGACGTAGATTAGATAGGTTACCTTCATTTATTTACTATGCTAGTAGAACTCTTAACGATGCACAATTGAATTATTCTACTACGAGAGAAAGAAATGCTAGCAGCTTGTATTTGCATTAGATAAATTTCGATCTTATCTTGTAGGTGTAAAGTAATTATTTTTATGACCATGTTTGTCCTCAAATATCTTCTCACTAAGAAAGATGCTAAACCTAGATTGATTAGGTGGGTCTTGCTTTTGCAAGAATTTGATATTGAATTTAGGGACAAAAAGGGGTCTGAAAATGTTGTGGTGACCATTTATCTCGAATTGTGCTTGACTGCGTGCGGGATAAACTACCATTAAATGAGTTGTTTCGGATGAACAACTCATGAATATTGATGTTGTGCCTTGGTTTGTCGATATTGTTAATTATCTTGTTACTGTGCAAACTTCCGAACATTGACTAAGCGGGATAGAACTAAGTTCCCAGGTGAAGTGAGGAATTTCTTTTGGGATGATCCTTATTTGTTTAAATCTTGTCGATCAAATTATAAGGAGATGTGTCCCGAAGTGAATTCCACAAATATATATCATTCTGTCATGACCACGCATGTGGAGGCCATTTCAGTGCTAAAAAGACTACTTCCAAAATTTTGCAATGTGGTTTTTACTGGCCTACTCTTTTTCGTGACACCCATGTTTTTTGTTCTTCATGTGATAGGTGTCAACGCATGGGAAGCATTTCAAAAAGAAACATGATGCCGCTTAATCCTATTCTCATAGTTGAGATCTTTGATGTCTGGGGGGTTGATTTCATGGGACCTTTTCCTCCATCTTTTGGGTATCTTTACATATTAGTGGGTGTTGATTATGTTTCCAAGTGGGTCGAGGCAATTCCTTGTAGGACCAATGATCACAAAAGCGTAGTGGCATTTTTGAAAAGCAATATTTTCTCTCGCTTTGGCATTCCACGAGCCATTATCGATGATGGGGATCTCACTTTTGCAATAAACATTTTCAAACCCTTCTAGCAAAATACTCCATCACACATAAGGTGGCCACCCCATATCATCCATGAGACTAGTGGTCGTCGTTGAGGTCTCAAATCGTGAAATCAAGCATATTTTAGAGAAAACAATTCGACCTGATAGAAAAGATTGGTCTCTACGACTCACTGATGCATTATGGGCATATAGGACAGCTTTTAAAACACCCATTGCCATGTCCCCTTATAGATTGGTGTATGGGAAAGCCTGTCACCTTCCTATTGAGTTAGAACATCGTGCTTATTGGGCCATTAAGAAATTCAATTTTGATATGCAGGAAGCATGGTCAAAAAGGAAATTGCAGGTAGCTGAACTTGAGGAAATTCGAAACGATGCTTATGAGAATGCTAAGATTTACAAGTACAAAATGAAGGTCTTTCATGACAAGCACATAGTCAGAAAATCATTTAGTCCAGGTCAGAAAGTACTCTTATATAATTCTCGCCTGCATTTATTTCCAAGTAAGCTACGCTCCCGATGGTCAGGCCCTTTTATTGTTCTCACTGTTTATCCCCATAGTGCTGTTGAGGTTGAAAACCCAAAAAATGGTGATTTGTTTAAAGTTAATGGCCAACGTTTAAAACCATACTTGGAGTTTCACTCTCGCGAGGGGGAGGAGGAAATTGATTTGGGTGATCCTGCCCTTCATTCTTGAAAATCGTTTTTTTTTAAAAAAAAAAGAACAACAAAAAAAAATATTTTGCTTTCATTGTTTTTGTTTGTTGTTTTCTCTAATTTTTCTTTTAGGACTGCTTTTGTATAACTGATCCTGCGGTGTCCATGGTGTTCAACATCTTTCACCGCCAGATGCTTCTTCTCCACATCTATCCCTGAGGGAGTAACTGATCTTTTCCCTCCTACTCTGTGCTTTATGTTATTCTTACATTGGGGACAATGTAAGGTTTTTGTTTAAAGGGGGGTTATAAAATATCATGTTACTTAAGAACTTCGATGTGCTTATCATTCGGGTCTCGTATGGCGAAATGGTTTTGAAAACAAAAAAACAAAAAAACAAAAAATTTGTCAGTTCTTTGTTGAATATCCTACCGCCAATGATGATATCTGTTCAAACTTGAGCACATTTTTAGTCGACTATTAGACAACACTTGAACTTGTTCTTTTATATGAATTCTTATCCATGTTAGACCTGATTATGAAAGCACATAGCCACTATTGACTTATCGTTTATTGGAGACATGACTTGAGTGTTGGTGTTGATATTATTGACTGAGTATCATGATGAAACATTTCGTTCCTACATTCTTAGAGCTAGTGACTAAACTGTTTTGAGAACAGTTTGGGGGTGTTAAAGTTACTACTTTTGTTCTAAGATTTTTGATGGTTTGGGTTTTCTGGGTCTCATCTTTGGTTGAATGTGTTATAGTCAAGGAATCTAAACTGAGCACTACTCGCAGCTGATAAATTTAAATGAAATATCTGACTCGAGCAATTAAGCCTGTAAGGGTATTTTAAAACTCACAGTGCCCCTGGTCATCTCGACTTGGGAGTCATCGCCCAAAGCTCGCTACATGAGTCCTGGATCTAAAACAAGAAAAAGAAAAGAGAGCGACATTTATAAATTTACATCTTCACTCCTCTATTAGCCTGTGGGACTCGAGCAATTAAGTCTGCTAGGGTATTTTCAAACCTGGTGCCCTATGGTCATCTGACTTGGGAGTCATCGACCCAAAGCTCGCTACAAGGGTCACACAGAAAGCTAGTGAAAGAGAAGTATTGCACAGGATGTAAGACTGTTAACATGAGTTGAATAAATAAACAAAGTAGAAGTGCTCAGGAAGGATTGCTAGATTAGAACCTTAGAGACTGAAGATGAGAATTTAGAAATCTCTCACCATCCTAATTCTCAGAATACAAGTGCTAAGTTTTACCACTTTTGTTGAAACAAAAAAAGCATTGTGATGATCAATAGAAACCAACTTCGCTAGAACACCTCGGGATTTGAGAGAAAAGCTTTAGAAGTGTGATAACTTACGAGAGGTGTAAGGAATAAATGACTACAAAGGGTTCGGGATTGCTAAAATGTCAACAACACAATATTGGTCATGGTCTAATACATGTATAAGTTTAATTTTTGGCTATTCACACACTCACACAAGGTCGAGCATCGGATAAGTGAAAATTTTTGTGCTGTTGTTTAATATCCTTTTAATAGTGTTGCTTTATTTTGAACTTGAGGCATATGGTAAGGAGTTTAACATTGACTAATTTTCCATTGATTCTGTTAGCGTAGTTTTAATTTATATTTTAGTTTTGTTGTTGTTCGAGGACGAACAAAGGTTTAGTTTGGGGGTGTTTGATAAGTGCGTTTTATGCACTTATTTTGGCCTTTGAATTAATCATTTATGCCGTCATATAGTTGATTTTATACTTAATTTATTGTATTATTCTTCCTATTTCGCTTTTGGACTGTTTAATAGCAAATGGGAAGAATGGATGAAAAGAGTAACAATTTGGCGAAAATCGACGAGTAAGTTGAGTTTTGAAGTGAATATCAAGAGCCAAACAAGTTCTTACTAACATCTGAATTCAACTGAATTGTACTTGGATAAATTTATTAAATGCTTGCAATATATTTAAAATTGAGTAACAATTAATCTAATGTTTTTTTTTATTAAATCTCAATTTATAAAGATCATCTTTTGTATTTTAGAAAGCATATATAAATTTAGAAAGTAAACAATCTCTTTAATTATAAACGACAGTTTTTGTAATTCAAGATTACATGATCTTTAAATATGGATAACTCTTTTAATCATTCAAATATAACTTTGATATATCTGTTTGAAAAAAATTCTCTCTCTTCACAAAAACAAATACACACGGATATTAGTGACGTTTAAAAAAAACATATCTACTCTAAATCACAACAAGAACATAATTTTAACAATTCGTGATAGATTTAGTAAAGTCAATGATAATAACAGTTGCAGCACTACATATTACATAACACTTGTGACAAAATTGTCAATGAACCAATACAATTAGTTTACACAAAATGACAAGAATCAGAAATCACACATGAATACATTTGTTATAATTTGTAATACATATGATACTATCAATTGTAACTATTATTTTGCTTATTTTTTTATTTTTTATTTTTCTATTGATTTTTTTTTATTATTGTTAATATTACTATTCTCTTTCTTCTTTGTTTATTTCATTCAAATGGCAGATGCTACTAATGCACAATTTACTGTATTGACAAAGCAGGTGGAGCTCTTGGTCAGAACACAGACGCAAAGAATGAATGTCATCCAAGCAACCATGAAGTGCGAAAACTGTAGGACTAATCACTCGACATCAGATTGTATGTTATTGGCCTCTCTTAAATATGTCAATTTTGTGCTGAATAATACACGTCAATAGTGCAACCCTTACTCACAAACATACAATCCGGGTTGGAAGCAACACCCAAATTTTAAGTGGTCTGAGAATCAGTAACAAACAATTGTAATAGATAAAACTACAATTATGACACTTCATATTACAGAACTATTACACAAACCACATTTTGTGACACACCGTGAAACATTATTGTGGGTAATTTTACACAAACATTATCACACATTTGGCAATCCCATTAGTCGTTACATATGGCATATGGGCAGCTACAAAGGCAAAGAATAACTGTAATTAAATTCACATCTACTAGACCTTTGATTTTTTTGGAGACTCTTTTGATGTTGAATATTTTATGCGCCAACGACTTAAAACTTTACAATCAAACCAATTTTGTTCAGTCGGCGACTCATTTTTTTACTTCGATCGAGATACCCGAGCACCGCTCGTTGTATCTAAACAAATAACATTCTCCTTCATCACAATCGGCGACTCAACTTTGGTTATGGACCGAGTAGTCCCGATTTAGGTTATCCATTACTACAATTTTTGTTCCTCATATTAGTTTGATATGTTTTAGGATTTTCACAATTAAAAAATAGAGGAGAAATTTGAGTATATTACTTCAAAATTGAAGATACGTGTAGTTTGAGAATTCTATTCAAAATAAAAAATGACTACAATTTAACGATTCATCTTAGATTTTGTGTGCGATAGTGTAGCAACATGATATAATTGTTTTTCATGTTTTTTAATCTATTTTAATTTAATATATTAAAAATATAAAATAATATACAATATTTTTAGCAATAAATGACAATATTTGTAATATTAAAATTATTTTAAAAAATATATAACTACTTGGTGTAATTTCCACTAAACTGCACGCAAAGCCCCAACTCCGAGGATGTTAATGGGTCTTAAATTAATTGTTGAGCAAGGCCCATATAACAGACAGCCTTGACCCAAGGTCGTAAATTTCATCCTATGAGGCCTTTAAACATACATTAAAGGGAAATTTACACATATACACCAATATGTGTACGGAATTTGGAAATTACTTGATGGTTTATATTAATTGAAAAGTACAATAAATTATATAATTCAATTCAAAAGTGCTGTTAATTTAATTAATCAAAAAAACCTTGGGTCAAAAAAATTTAACCGTTTTTGTTGAAAAACTAAACAAAAAAATTCCTCACATTTTTAAATTCAAAAATCAAATTCACAAATTTTATCAATAATTGAAAATATCGATGAAATTAAAAGTTCAACAACACGACAAAGATTTACAAAAATACTTATCATTCTTCATTAACAATCAATTGTCACAATACAAAAACAATGAATTTAAGTCATTCAAGACCGCAATAAAGATTTATAAACATTGATATTGTTTATTGTTGAAAAATCTAATCGCAAAAATCCTTCCATTTTCAAAATTCAAAAATCAAATTCACATAATTAATTAGCAATTGAAAGCTATGATGAGATTAATAGTTCAAGAACGCAACAAAGATTTACAACACTTATCATACTTCATTGACAATCAATTTTCACAAGTTGTTTCTTGTTCGGGCATTGATAGCACTCCACAAGACTAAGTTGGTAGCAATGTATCATCAATATTTGTCATATTGCATTAAACGGTACGATAAAAAAGGACTAGAAATTGGCATACTGTTATATTGATATAGGGTTTTTGAAGTACTGGCTAGTGCTTTAGAAAGTGTTGGAGGCAACACAGGCTGCTGAATTCCAGCGCTTCATGGTCCCTCTTTTCAATAGGTTGCTCGTTGCCTCAACAGCTCTCATTTTCAAGTTGCAAAATGAGTTATTTTTTGTGTGGAAAATGAATATGTTGTAAGTTTGATTGCTCAAATCTAGAATATCACTTTGCCAATAATCTTTGAAGCATTGGAAAAGAACATGCTAAATGTTAATATGTCAAAAAAATTCATGGAGATGAATGTCAAGTCATTTGAGGAGTGCCAGAGGCAGTGAACGAAGAAGAAACCGAAAGTCGGAGACTTGGAAGAACAAATGACTTAATGTGACAGAGTTGACAAGGATTAACGTGACAGAGTTGACAGAAGCCGCTGCTTAAGGAGATTGAAAGATCATATCTATTGATTTTCCAATAACATGAGATGTGAAAAATCGAATCCAATGTTTAACCGAGACATAGGCATAAACGATAGAAATTTTCTTTTATCAATGATCGATTGTTTGGTGATGTATCTATTGAGTCATTTCTTTATGTGTGATCTCAGAAGTGCAACCGTAAGCAGAATTACTTGGTTATGAAATGGCCCACAATAAATGCTGATTGTTAATACAACCCAAAATTAGCTCACTCATATCATATTAGATAACGATCAATAAGCTTCAAATTACGGGAGCTTATCAGCGAAGATGCAAGGGAATTCAAATTTCAAACTGAAGATAAAAAAATGGAGATCAAAATTGTTAAACAGTACAAGAAATTGATAACGTATATGTTACTTCTCGAAAATACCCAATTGTGTAAACGCCATTGTTATTCATTCAAAATTCCTTAAAGAAACTCATAAATCTGTAAATTTTTTATGAGATCAATTCTACATCAGTATAAAAAAAATGTTAATAAAAAATATTGAATTTTTAAAAAATTTGTTTTTCAATTGATTAGATGACAAAAATATAGTAGAAGTAACAAGGTACATTATCAATACATATGGAACACACATAAAATCATTGGATTGACGAAACGTTTTACCAAACGTAACATCATCCATGCATGATGCAGCACACGCGTGATATGTGACTAAAAGGGTAAAGTTGTAAAAGAAAGATTTTTTTTATTCCAAAACCAAATAGTGATTGTTCAACTTACATTAAAAAAAATTGAGGATATGAGGGTCACCAATGAAAGATTAAAATTATAATTACCACATTTATGAAAAATTAGAGACTCGGAGAAATTTATGTTGGAATATTTTATCAAAACTTGTCAAAATTAAAAGATGTACCAATTGTTGAAATGGAAGACATCTAAGTCGACTAAAATTACAAGTTTTCTAATCTTGGACACTTTGGTAGTCGAAACTTGGAAGACACCTAGGTCAACTAAAATTGAACAAGTTTTCAAATTTTGGACTCATTGGCAATTTAAACTTGGAAGAAAATTAGATCATTCGTTAACTATAAATTGACGTGGTTTATTTTCTTTTGTAGGTGTGACTTGGGGATTTTTGAGACAAAAATAAGTAAAGTCTAGTATCCTTTTTTATCTTTCTTGTTAGCCGTTGTGAGTTGTTAATGAAAAAAATAGAAAATGGTGAGTGAAGTAAAAGAATTGTCATTCTTTTAGAATATTATTTTTAGAGATCTTGGGGATTTGGGTGAGTGAAATCTATACGTTATCAGAATTTTTTATATATGAGGAGCTTTGACGGCTCATAAATCTTTATCTATCTTTTATATTTTTTCTGTTTTGTTATCTTTTTCTGAACAAAGATCTTGTGAACGATAAAGAAATTGGTTTCAATTCCCAACAATTTACCCCATCTTTAAATAGTAGGAGAAGCTTATACCGTGAATATAATAGAATTGTCATGCTCTTTCAAATTTGTTGTCACTTTCTATTATTATTGGGAATCTCCTTTAAATTTGTTGATACTTTTTATTATTATTGAGAATCTTAAATAGTTGAGCATATCTCCAAAATTCTTGCCAAATGATTGAGTAAAATTTTAGCCAAAATCATTTCGCCTCATAAAAGTGATCTTGTGTCGGGCCACTTTATTGATCACAATATTCTGCTTGTCCAATAACTCAATTCATATGGTTGACGGACGGTCTAAGTGGAAAGAAAAAACACTTAGATACCCGTTTGCACAAATTTAATAAATCGAGGACGTCAACTACAATTTTCTTCAATTAATTATAATATATTGCTAGCAGTATATTGATTCACAAACCGTTACACCTACAAATGATTTTGATAAATAATCAAAATTTTTAATTTAAATTAATCTAATAATTTAGATTTATTTGAATCTTTAAAATTATTATACACATGTCCATACACATCTTAATAAAAATTTTAATATATATGGACTGTGAAATTAATTGAAATTAAAAATCGTAGTTATTTATTATTAAATTTATTTATCAAATACAAACGCACGACCCCACGCATTTCTTTTTTCTTTTGCTGCAGCCTGCAACTGCACATACATTGTTATCTCATCCAATCCCGTTAAATAGCGGTCTGTTTTGTCGCTTTCCATTTGGGTACCCCATCACAAATTCACAATACTATTTTAAACGAACCCCTCTGATCTATAGTTCTATATATGTACTTAATTTCTGCCCAACAAACACATTTATAAAATTATTTATTTAAATAATAATTATTCAAATAACATGTTTATTATTATCTTATTGAATAAATTCAAAGTCGATTATTTGTTTTGGTGACATAATTTCTCTAAAAGTCGTATAATCAAAATTTAATTCAATTAAAATCACATTTGAGATAAAAAACCAACATACCCTTAATCAGAAAAAAACCTTAATTGTGGTATTGTTTTATCGTGATCTTGTTTTGTTGTGATCTTCGTTTTTTCTATTATTGTTTTATATAGATGGGAAATGATCTACTCCCACCCATGGTGGGAAGTAGTTATCAAGACCACCGGAGACCTGTCCGGTGGCCATATGACAATGAAAAAGTAAAGTCAAACACTTATCCAATGGCCACCGGACACGTGATAACTACTCCCCACCATGGGGAGTAGATCATTTGTCTTATATAGATAATGTGATATGGATACACTTACACTATACTTTTATTTTTGATATTTATTTATTATGATAATATTTTAACCTATGAATGCAAAATGCTTGATACTCTTCAA
Source organism: Forsythia suspensa (assembly GCA_023638005.1). Lineage (NCBI taxonomy): Eukaryota > Viridiplantae > Streptophyta > Magnoliopsida > Lamiales > Oleaceae > Forsythia > Forsythia suspensa. The sequence goes on from CM042666.1 coordinate 38,686,111, forward strand.
TCTATGATATTGTTTTTATTTGCCGAATTTTTTTCTTGTTTCTAATGATACTAAAATATTATGACAAAGTTTCAACATATGATACTGTTTTAATCTCTTAGTTTTATCTTTGATATTGTTTAATTATAACAATGTTGTCTAAGAGTATAATACAAAATACTTAATACTCTTTCGATCTATGATAATCTTTTTTATTTTCTTGAATTTTTCCTTGTTTATAATGATAGTGAAATATTATAACAAAGTTTCAACATATGATACTGTTTCAATCTCTTAGTTTTATATTTGATACTGTTTAATTATGACAAGGTTTCAATCTCTTAGTTTTGTTTATGATACTGTTTTATTTAGGTGATATGTATTAGTATACTTTGATACTGTTTAATCCATGATACTGATTTATCTTTGTACTGTTTAATCCATGATACTGATTTATTTTTGATACTGTTTAACCCATAATACTGTTTTTATTTAGATAATGTACATTGGTGAACTTATACTATACTTTTATCTTTGATACTGTTTTATTAAGATAATATTTCAATCTATGATACTGTTTTATTAAGATATTTTCATGTATGATACTAATATATTAAGATACATTTATCTGTGATACTATTTTAAAAGATGTATGTTATTGTTTTAACAAGAAAAATTAAAAATTGTCACTTTAAACTAAAAAGACGACTTCAAACAGATAAAATCCATCGTACATAATCGCAAAGCGATTGTTCTTGACCGTCTCCTCGAGACCATTCCGATAACATATTATAATAAAAATTCTGAGCACGTATGCGAATTCTACGCCCATTTCTGTTGTGATACTATTTTCTGTGATATTGTTTTGTATAATACAGTATCAAACGACACACATGACTAATTAACAACACAAAGAAATAATCTAATGGCCAACTTAATACAATATCAAACTACTATTCTATAATACAGTATCAAACTTTTCTATAATATAATATCAAACTGCAAATTATGGCCACAACTAATATAATGATATTATATTATATAATATTGTTTACTATAATACAGTGTCATCTCCTATAGAAATTCATCAAATAAATCATCTATATAGACACTCCATCACTAAGGTAACTCCAGTTCAACATTTGATCTACATATTATTGCACTTAACAAGAAATCGACTAAATTCCAGCTTATTACTAGATTTTGCATGATATCCTAGAGGTCGGACAATAGCAAAACCAGAATTCAATTCTCCTTTCACAACTTTCTCAGCAACCAACGTTACTAGGTATCTACAGTTAAATTATTGAAAACTAAAGCAATTGCAATACCTTGGTACATAGAAATTGAGAGCACCTTGGTACATAGAAGTTGACAATGGGAACAAAGCAACACATAACAAGAATCAAACTGCTAACTAGCCAGCCAAATACAAATACAATGAGGCATTCAAAGAATTTAATGTCTCCAACAATTTCTGTAGCCTCCAAGTTCAGTCCATCACCAAGAATAAAGTTTTGGTGCCGAGCTAAATTCTGATATGATGGATTCAGATCATCTCGAAATGTTCATTGACTCGGTGGCGGCAACGGCGGCGACAGTGGTGGTGGTGGTGGTGGTGGCTGCGGCGGTGTGTGAAAAATATGGATCACAGGGATAATTTTGGGATGAATATGAAAATTTGATGAAGAGTATAACTTATTGACAATTTTGAAATTTGTTTTGACCTAATTTGAAACAAGTCACTTGCAGGTGACGTTTAGACAATTTTTCCTATCTTAAGTTCAATTGGATATAAGAATAAAAAAAAAGTCACTATTAAAAAGTCTCATTTTCGTAAAAAAGACAATTCTACCATTATTCTTAATTATAAAACAGAAAAAATAAGTGGAGTAGCAAATGATGGCAGCAGAGGGCGGTGGCAAGTAGCGGCGGCGGGTATGGATGTTCAAAAATATATTTATTCTATATTATAAAGGGTACGTTCATCTTTTAAAAAAAAAATGAATGAATCATTATTCAGATAAAAAATTGTCCTAACCTTTGTGAGAACAAAACTTATCCTCATTTTTTGTTTAAATTGTTATTTAGATAAAAGCTTATCCAAACATCAACTCCGTACAAACAGGATAAGACAAATTTAATCTATTATCTTTAACTATTGACCATATACAAAATAGATCTTGGGTGTCAACATATTGATTACGTCATGTCATATTCTTTTCAAATAATTCAAGGCAATTTTTCTTTTATTTGTAGTTGCTATGTAAATTAATATACTACACGGGATTAGATTTAGATTCAGTTTATATTGACTTTTGAAATGAATAGTAGAGTTTATTTTTAACTTTTTTTTTTCCAAATTCAATTCTAAGTTTCAACCACATATTTCATAAGATTCGTATTTTTTATCAACTTTTCAACCACACATTCTAGCAACCTTTATCAAAATCTCTTAAAAATTTACTTTTGAACTTTACCAAACAGAAACGGTTGACGTCGGAATATGCACTATCCACGTGTCAACAAATCTCCAATCACTTCTCTGTCAACATGTATGTTACAATGCACACTAGACGACCGTTAGGCACCAAGATCACCGAAGAAAAAGGGGTCGAGAGATTGTTGGTACTCCTGACGATTAAATCAAATGTCGGTATATGTGATAATATACGGGGAATGAAAACAATTGGGTGTGAGAGGAACAAGAAGGCATAGATTTGAGCAGAGTTTAAGGGTGAGAATAATGCGTAAAAATTGTGTACCTTAGGACAATCGGAGACGGTGTATTTATAACTTCAGAGTTCTAATTGATTTAGGAAAACAATCAATTAGATATCTGATTGGATCTTACTTCCTTATGATTGGCTGTCAACGCAATCTCTTAAATTTTAGCCCTTATTTGATTTGGTTTCTCTTATCACGTTGTCTGATCTTTAGGAAATTGATATTTGGTTTCCTCGTGAGATTCGTGTGCCAATCAAACGTAATCTTTCTTTAAATATATATCTAGTCATTCTGGAATATCGTTGTGCCTACTGATTATGATGGATACGAATCCCGGCGAAGCTCCCAGGGTCGGTCATGAGCTTCGAGGCCTTTCATGGACTTCACTATACTCTGATTCGAGAATGCTAATATATTGCTGGGCCTTAAATGTATTTACGAAGCCCTCGCTAAGTATCTGAGGCCTTTATGAATTCGGAAGGCCCTCGTGGGCCTTTACTGATGTGGAGGCCTTAACGAAATCTGGTGGTAATGGAAACTAAATCTTCTTTAAGTCAATTTTAAGGTTCGCTAATAATTAGTTAGTATCGTAACATGAATTGTTCACTAGTTTAAACAAAAATTCTACTATGTTATTGCTCTTGAATTAGTTTAGTGACAAATCTTATGATCAGGAGTAGAATCAGGAATTTTTAAAAATCGTTGATAAAAAAAAATTATTTTGTACTTCAAGACCAAACTATTGCTAAAAGAACAAAATTCACACTTCAAAAAAAAAAAAAAAAAGGTTTTTTTGGGGACAGGATCGGACCCCCTAAACCTGCCCATGCTTGTGATTGTAGATTGTAATTCTGTGCATGCATGTTGAGTAATGGCTAAACTGTTAGTTGAGATTTTGAAATGGGCTACTTGAGGCCCGGGGACCATTTTTTCCCATAATATTAGCTGTCACACTCAGTCGTTGCCACTTGCCATTCTAGTTGATATCAATTGTCAATTGGCGCAGTCACGCTGCTTGAATCAAACCCACACACACCCACCACCCTACACCCGGCCCCCACCTCCTCAAAATAAATAAATATATAAATCTTAAACCATATTGCACACTCGCAACACACCTTTTATTTATTTTTTGTTTGGTATAGTTTAAAAATAGTTTTTTAAAATTTTTTAATAAAAATTAATAAAATGTGTAATTAAAATATTGATAAAAATTGTGAATTCCATAAAATATGTTATTAAAATAAATTTTTTTTTTTTTTAACCAAACATGTTCTTAATGTGTCAAATATTGTAAAAATCTAACTTCTTTATCATACTAAGCGGGTTATCTAGACATGCTTAGAGATGGCAAGGGCCACACAAAAAATTGAGTTGGGGTTAGGACTGACCCAATTTTACATGGGCCAATAAATTGCTGAGCAAAACCGATTTAATTTTTTAATTTCTTTTTGTATGTTTTCAAAACAATTAAAAAAAAGTATCATTTTCTTTCCTCACCCACCATTTTCAAAACAATTAAAAAAAGGTATTATTTTCTTCCCTCACCCTCCAAAATCCCCACTGGTTTTGCAAACAACCAGGAGAGAATTTCCTTAGTCGTTGCAGTTTCGACGGGGACGGGGTGGAATTTGAACCAAGATTTTTACCGAATTAATCCATAATAATAGGGACATTAGTCCCATTGGCCGGTGGGCTAATTGGACCGAATCGTCCCGAAATCAGAGTTATTTGGGGTAACTCGCCTTACCAGCCTATTTTACCATCTCGTGGGTATGCTTTTAAAAAAAAAAAAAAGGAATGAAAGAAAGAAAGAAAGAAAAAAGGAAAAGGAGCTGGTCTATAGGCTAACACGCCTTCAATGATAGGTTGGCCTAGATTGTGAACTTCAGTTCAGTGGTGATTTATTGGAGCGTGTAATAAATTTAAAAAAAAAAAAAAAAAATTGAACTTTTCAAAGAAAGTCATTTGACCTCCTTCACATTTTTAAAGCAGAATTGTCTCTCTTGAAACTTGAAACTCTCGAAGGCAGTATTCGCCTTTGGGTATTTGAATGACCAAGTCCGTTAAAATATGGAGGCTTATGAAAGTGAATTTTTTTTCTTTTTCTCTTTGTGCTTAATCGATTTGACTCAAATCAAAATCGGACCAACCCACTTTCAAAACAAAGCTAGCAAGTTAAGTATAGGTATTGGGTGGGTCGATATGAGTATTGAAATACCCAGAACCACCCATTACACTTTGAGTATTTCGTAAATGAAACATTTGGGTTCATGTAATTATTGGAACCAAACTCGAACCGGAACAGTCAGTTTCGGTTCGATTATATCCATAATATTTTTTTAAAAAAACAATCGTGAGTGACAATATGTTTTGAAAAAATTAAAAATTGTAAATCCGTTAATATTAACATACATTATATATTAAAATAATTTCTGAAACATATAAATATTAACTAGAAGAATAGATACGAAATTTGTAAACTTATAAGTTAAGAAAAAAAAAAAATTTTACCTCTCAAAATTGAAGATTCGCTTCGGTCATAGAGGAGTTTCGTCTTCGCCATCTCACTGTGTTTTGAGTGAGAGATAGAGAGAGACGAATGGGAGAGAGATGAGCTAAAGTGCGAGACGGATGATCGTATTTGTATTGTGTGTTTGAGCAAGATAACGATTGAAAATTTGAGATTTGAGTATTTGGAATTGGGTCAATTGAGTTTGGGTTTAGGGGTTATGGGTTTCAGACTTTTGATTTAGGCCTTGGATAGTTGTACTCTTGTCTTTAATACCGCGGTGTTGGGTTGGGTCATTGGGTCGAGGTGAATAAATTGTAAAAAATAAAAAAATAATAAAAAATAATTAATTCGATTTCAGAATCAAGTACCATAGTTTTAGTTCAAGAACCAATAATCGATTCGGACTTGATCGATTCTCGATTCTGATTCCTATTGATGATAAATATGTTTCTCCTCCTCCAAGCAGGGCGACGACAGTGGTGAAGACTGCAAAAGGTGGTGGGGCTTTTTTTCCCCGTGTTCACAACGGTGTAATAATCAGTATATGATTAAAACATATGTGCAGAATAGCAATATGGAGTGCATAAGAATTTTATTTTCTGTTTTTACTTAGAGGGTTGGCCTGCAGTTATTAATGACGAGTGTCTCTTCATCTCCCTCATTTGATGACGGGTGTCCTTTCATCTCTCCCATTATTATGAGTTAATGAGGGGTGTTTCATCTTCCCATATTGTCAACGATAACTGTCATTTTATGAGTAGTCTGTCTAGCTTGCCTAATGATAGTTGGGTTATTGTTGTTTATTTGTCAGAGATGAGTTTATAATACCAATGAGGCGGGCGTGCCAGAACGTGCTATTATTGGCAGACAACATATATCAGTTATCATTATTTCTATCATCACATATTTTTATTTTCTTTAGAATCAAACTGAAACTTTCGATTTCGATTCGAAAGGCTCGATTTTAGTTAAAATACCACACCTATAACGCGTGGTTAAGTTTCCTTGCTCATGGCTATGTTTGGTAATACAAAATTTAATGGACTAATTTTATATAAAAGAACCATTTAAACATTACATGTTACGCACATGATAAAAAAGAACATGTTACGCACATGATAAAAAAGTAAGGTACAAGGCTACAAGGCTACAAGCTATAAAGAAATTATGCCTTTTAACGAATTGAAAATTTTAATCATGGGGATCGATGTAGACGTCGGTCAATTCCATCAAAACGAAAGACAGTTTACGAGAGTTGTGTATGTTGCAAAGCCTAAATAAAGGGCAGTTTGATATGTATTATAAATTAAAATTAGTTTATTTCAGAGTTTTTTTTTTTTTTTACTTTTTAATCTATTTTTAACATGAAATGACCATATTATATTTAATCAACAAAATATCATTTCAATATAGAAAAATAATTTTGTTATTTTACGTTAAAGTAGTTTGAAAAGTCAACAGTTTCAACTCAAATAAACTAATATTAATTTATAAATTGGTTTATAATCTCTGTCAAACGGACAATAAGTAATCATTTCCTAAGCACTTATTTTTGCAATGTCCTCATTTTTGCTTATATTTAAATTAATTTCCCAAGTATGGTAATTGTAACATTTATAATTAAATACTAGATAAGTTATGTAGGTAAGCATGTATGTAAACATGAAAAATATTGAAATCATAAACAATTTCGTAGTTCTTTTTTATTCGTTTGTGAATACCAGAAAATAGTTATAAAAAAATTGTTAATTTCATACGATACAGAAATTTTGGATAGACAATTGAAAAGACTGCATACCCTTGCAGTTTTATTTACTTAATATAACTAAAATCTTAATGCAAGAGAAAAATCTAATAATTACCACAACAAAAAATATAGTGCATGAAGTAAACCCTACATCTCGAAAAAATAATGAAAATGTGTTTTTTAGCGGTATATAATAGAATTTGCTGAAAACTCTTGAGAGCCCAAGGGCTTTGCCGATGAGTTTTGTTCACAAGCCTCATTTAGTGATTTTGCTTCGAAAAGTGGAGATTTTCACCCAAAATACAATGTGTTGACCAAATTTTGAATTGTTTATGAAGATGTCTATAATATCTTTAGGGCTTAGAATTATTATTAGAGCCACGCATGTCCAATTTGTATATTGAATTAATTGGCTATGACCCGTGATGTATTAGTAATTTTGTTTTCAAACTGTAGTATTTGAGTCTACTCTTAGTGCAAGTAATACAATAGCACGTAAAAAAAGATTAGAGCTTGAGGTAAATAAAAAATGGAAAGATGTAACATTGATAATATATTAAAAATATTGGAAACACCAAATGATGCAAATGATTAAAGTGTCAACCAAATTAAAATGTACTTTGAAACTGTAACTGTAAAATATAAATGATTGATAGTTATGTGACTACCAAACTAATTGACATATATCTAAACTATAGTAATGCATGTACACGCATTTAGGGTTGTCTACAAGTCAAGTTGAGTCGGTATAATGGGATCCATTGATGCTAGGGCTCGTACTTTTCAGATTTGACTCAAGTATTGACTCAGATAAAGAGTTGTCACTGGTTCAACTGCTAATCTAGTGATTGAATCGGCGGGTCAATTTCTATCAAATATAATATAATTATTTTTATTAAATAAAAATAAAAATTGACATAAATAATCCATAACGTATGCCCCTAGTTTGATTTTGGTCCATAACGTTTGAATTTTGACTAGAAGGTCTCTAACTTATGCATTTAAGTTCAAATTTGTCAAACTGTAGACAGAATCTATCTAAAATTTCTGTTAGTTGAGCGTGTAGTAAATACTTCCTTTTAATAATAGAGGTAAACTTGTCGATTCAAAAATAAATAAATAAAAACAAAATTTAAAAAACATAAAAAAAAACAAAAAAATAGAAAAGATCACCCCACCCCACCCCACCCCACCCCCCACCCCACCCACATGCACCATCACCACCACCCCATTGCCGCACCATTTCCTTTTTCAACACTATTATAAATACCTAATCAGACTCTTCAGTCTTTTAAAAGATCCCATATTTTTGCAGCTCATTTGCCCCATTTTCTCTGTCAAATAGCTCTATATTTTTTTGAATCGGGACATGCCGAGAGCTTACTCTCGACTTTTGCTAAAACCCTCTTCTTTTGTTTCTTCTTGCCATTATTGCTATCCTAAATTAAACTTTCTCTTTCAGTGATTTTAATTAAGGAATAAGAGTCTTCCATTGGAAAGTAAACTTCTTGAACAATTCACTTGACTCTCTTCTTGATGATTCCTCGTCTGCTGTAGCCAAATTCATCTTCGCAACTTTCAACAATTTCAACAAGTTTAAATCATTCAATTTTCCAGTTAAAACAAGCTCTTCTTCATCTAAATATATATACTTATATCGAACTTTTTGTGGATCTATGTTTATGAATCGGAAGTGAATTATAGTAAAATGGTCAAACATTTATTGATTGTTTTTACTGGAAAAGACGATCATTTCCATGCCAGAGGTTCGCCACTGAGATCGAATATTGTCGGAATAATCTAATATTATCTAGGACACTTCTTTTATGGGGGAGTATGCATATGATGTACATCTATATATATAGATAGAGAGAGAAATAAGAGAGAAAATCAATACATGCAGTTATGGTGGTGGAGGAGAGAGATATAATTATTTCTAGTGTGTGTGTGTGTGAGAGAGAGTGTGTGGGATTTAATTTTTTTTATATTTCGCTTTTTTATATTTTATTTTAAATTAACAAATTTGCCTATACTGTTAAGAAAAATGTATAACACATGCTCAATTAACAAAGATTTTAGATGAAATCTGTTCACAAGACCAATTTTCGCACATAGGTTATGGACTTTCTAGCCAAAATTGAATCGTTAAGGACCAAAACTAAAGGGCATACGTCTGGGACCATTTGCGCCAAATCTCATAATAAAATAATGACATTATTTATCATTCATTAAGTTAATCCTACATTATTTTTCAATCTTTATTTCAAAACTCAAATAGATAAAAGATTTTCAAAATGAAGAAAAATAATTAGCAATTAAAAATTGAAAGCTAAAATCCTAAAGGAGTAAAGGGTTATTCAAATCATAAATAAAAGTTAAAAAGTTCAATCAGTAGTCGTCTACCGAATTAATGGGTTTGAGTCATTCATATTTTATAAAAACTCAGCCGGTTTTTTGGTTTTCTCGTGAGTTGATCGCATATCGGTCTAATAGAGCAACCATACCGAATTGTTGGCCAGGACACGAGTTTTTATTTTAACCTGCCATATATATATTTTTCTTTGAAAAGAAATAAAAATTTGTGAAATAATACCTGGTGGAGGATGGTTAGAGGTGTTTCGACAGTCACGTTCTTTGATTGCTCCGATACCTGAAAAGGAGGTGGGGAACTCTCTCCCGGTTTATCCTCCGGCGTGAAAGTTAGATTTTTGAGGGAAAAGAATAGACGGAATAGAGTGAAATACGATAATAGCAAATGAAATGATTTTTTGTCATCCTTTACGGATTTACCTTCCGAGGTATTTATAGGTGGGCGCTTTCCTTCCACGCCGCGGACGGTTTCTCGAGCATCGCTTTGGCGAGCTTGTTGTCCACGTTCGGACGGTTACCATCACGTGGCAGCGGTTTCGATAATGCGCTAATCGGCTTCGGGACGTGGGGCGGTTAGTTTATCATTCACATAACCGTTATTTAATATCAAAGAATCGTCCATTGATGTTGTCAACTGACTGCCCTTCTCAGTGGTTGGCGGTCCACTAGTTCGGTGCCATAATCAGTCGACTGCTATTTGTTATAACACTGATCGACTGCCTGCCGCCCAAGGTAGACAGCCTGACTGCTTGCCGCCCAAGGTAATCAACTTGACTGCCACTCACATAGAGGCGTGAGTCCCAAGACACCTGAGTCTAGTCTATTTCTAGTATAGCATCATTAGCCCTCTACCTCTTAAAGATTTTTGTCATTAAGAGGTAGCAAAATTCTTCTTCCACTCTTGAAAGAATCAAATACTCGTTTTTTTTTCCGATTGTTTTAACGAGTTTTGATCGCATTTGGAATTGAATTCACGTATTGGATTTCAAAATTTTGGAGGTAAAATCCTCCAAAATCACCTCTATATAAAGAGGTGTAAAGACCATTTACTTCATTTTCCTCTTTTCCCATGTCATAGGTCTCTCACTTTCCTTGAGCAAATCAAAGGTAACCTCCCTAACCCTTCTATTTTAGAGAATGCCTAGAGTTATAAGTTCATCTACTAGTCAAAAAATTCCACACCTTCTTCAAATTTTTCTTTTGAATCGAGTGGAGGTGTCGACCGCCCATTTGGGGTGGTCGGCCACCCATTGAATAAACCACCCGGCTACTTCCTTTGGGCGCGGTCGCCTTATGCTATAAAGCGATCGGCCCCATCGGGAGCAATCGGTGGATGGTTAGAGGTGTTTCGACGATCGCGTTCTTTGGTTGCTCCGATACCTGAAAAGGAGGCGGGGAACTCTCCCTTTATCCTCCGACGTGAAAGTTAGATTTTTGAGGGAAAAGAATAGACGGAATAGAGTGAAATACGATAATAGCAAATGAAATGATTTTTTTGTCATCCTTTACCTGATTTACCTTCTGAGGTATTTATAGGTGGGCGCTTTCCTTCCACGCGCCAGACGGTTTTCTCACTGCTCGGCAGTTGTTGTTCACGTTCGGACGGTTACCATCACGTGGCAGCGGTTCGATAATGCGCTAATCGGCCGGGGGCGTGGGGCGGTTAGTTTATCATTCACATAACCGTTATTTAATATCAAAGAATCGTCCATTGATGTTGTCAACTGACTGCCCTTCTCAGTGGTTGGCGGTCCACTAGTTCGGTGCCATAATCAGTCGACTGCTATTTGTTATAACACCGATCGATTGCTGCACAAGGTAGACAAACAATACTGACCGCTTGACACGAGTTTTCAACTTTAACCTGCCATATATATATTTTTCTTTGAAAAGGAAATAAAATATAGCGTCAATTTGAAATATTAACAGGCTGCAAAAAATTCAAAAATTGAAATGAGAAATGAGAAATCGACCCGTATGGGACGGTAAAATTCGCATTTTCTGTGGGCCTGTGCTGTTAAACCTGCTGCTATCATAGAAGGGTTTTTGGCTATTGGAAATTTGTAGGGATCGTTGATGGCAATTTGAAAACTGTTTTTATTCCAATTCAGAATCCAGGGTTTTCTTTTTTGTTTGGTACCATGGTATTGGTGGCCTCTTTTACCATTGTATTGAATTCACCGTCACCAATTAAAATTGTCCATTTTTCCATCTTTGTTCCTCAATGGCATTTACTACATCCTATTTTTAGGGTGGTGAAGGGGCAGGGCGGGGCCGGAGGGGGTGGGTTATTGTTTTCAGATATTTCTCATGCTCTAACTGAAGTTCTAGCCTTTTCTCTCCATTTAAAGGGTCAAAATTTTGCAAGAGTACAATTCTTGAATTGTAAGACGAATAGCCATTGAATTATTCAGCATCCCATTTACTTGTAGTTCCTGGTAATATTTATTGCAGCTGGTCCGTAGTGAAGTTCACTTCACTATTTTTGGATCTTTTTTATACGATTTTTTCTGGGATTTTAGAGCATTGATCAGAATTCGCTTTTCAATTTTTTCCCGAGGTTAAAACCCCCAGTATTGAATTTAAGCAAGGTTGGATGCCGACCGATGAACCAAGTAGTTCTATGTGGAGTAGAGAACAAGATAAGCAATTTGAGAAAGCACTAGCAACTTATCCCGAAGATTGTTCAGATAGATGGAAGAAAATTGCAGCCGATGTTCCGGGTAAATCCCTGGAAGAGGTTAAACATCACTATGACCTTTTAGTTGATGATGTCGACCGGATTGAGTCCGGCTGTGTACCTCTGCCTGGTTATAATTCTTCATCAGATGGTTCGACAAGTCATGCGGGTGAAGAAGGAACTGGTAAGAAGGGTGGCAGTTTTGGGCACTTAAATAGCGATTCCAATCACGGAGGCAAGGCTTCCAGGTCAGATCAGGAGCGCCGGAAAGGGATTGCTTGGACAGAGGATGAGCACAGGTGAAGTATTATTGAGTTCAATTATATAATTACTCCAAAGTCTCCAATTTTGATTAAAGAAATTTGAGTGATTTGTGGATAGTATAATATCACTTTGATGCTGGTTAGCTCTTGTTAAAAGTTAAAACAGGTAACCCCCCCCTCTCTCTTTCCCCCTTCCTTTTTTTATGTTACTATAATTCCAATCTAAAACTGCAACTTCATTAATTTATCTCCGATACGTTCCCTTTGGAAAATGTCATTTTTTACTATTAGTTCTTTTCAAACAGCATTCAACTATTATGTTAATAGAATATATTTTCTTCAAGTGTGGAAGTTAAAACTTAAAAGTATAAATTGATTTTTATGAATTTGGTTTGAATTATGTGGACTGTGTGTATATCTTAGATGAGAAATCTTGCATATCCTAAAAAGTTTTTGCCCTTGTGCTTCTTTGCATTCTCATTCCTGCTGAGTTTTGAAGTTCATAAACAAAATGTTCACTAGCTCATAAGTTTTTTCCTGTCCTGCTTGCATCTTGGAGCAAATGATCACTTCTAAACACAATTGTAATATGATTGATCAAGGTCTTCCTGATCTACATCTGTGTCCCTCACATGTCTTTTTGTGCTGTGCTTCTGGACTTAGAATTTATATTTGAAGCATGGCCTACATCCTCCTTTTGGTTTGGTCGTCCTAGCTAGTTTTCTAGTATTTCAAGGTGGCTACCCTTTGCCCCAATGTTTGTTCACGTAGTGGACTGTCTTTTTTTACTACTGAGCTTTGTGTTATATTAGAGGAAGGATGAAAAACTGAATTCAAATATTTATATGGCATCCTCTAGAGTAAAGGAACTGGATATATTATTATTGAATCTAACTGGGGAAGAATATGTCTATTTGATTCTCTAAGAATACCACTCCATCAATTTCTGGTTGACACCAAACTCAATTACTATATAGTGGAAGCATCTTCTTGGGTTGGAATGAAATTCATAACCTATCAGCTCTTGGAGCATTCATACTCAAATATCTTAAATAGATTATTTATTATTTATCTCTTAGATATGTTGGTTGTAGCCTGTAGGAATGAGTTACTGGTTGCAGTTTCCATTTTAATATACATTGAAACTGAGAATGTAATTATGAGGAGAAAATTGTAAGTTGCATCAATGCCAAGAGCAAGTTTCCCCATTTTATTCATGTGAAATTTTCAGTACTGTCATTTGACTCAGATGTGCTCTTCGATGCAAAGGGACTTCGGAGTTGAGGTCATTAAGTTTGTTATGTGCATAGATGAAATTTTTGCTGCTGAATGTGGAAATCTAACATAATCTGGCAATAATGTTCTCTGAGAACAGAGCAAAGAATTAGTCCTTCACAGCATTTTTTTGATGAAATTGCTGCTCTTGGATTTGGTTGTGGAGTACAAAGACTACTGTCATTTTAGGCAACTTTCCCAATAGTTACTGAAAGAATAAGATTATGTGAAATCAATGAGGACCTTTTTGGCATTGTTTGAAGTAACACTTCTGCGGCTTTACCAGCGGCAAGCATTTAAAAACATGCTTGGTCTAATGGGGAAAACTGGATGCCCTAACATAACTGGGTTGTTAAGAATCAACATAAGTGCAAAATAGCCAAAACAGCAATTGCTCTTAGATAAGAAAGCCTAAAAGCTATAAAAAAATGCAACTAGGTGAGCTACAAGAGACATTTAAAATTAGGATTAGACACCACTTCATAATGGGTGGTATAATCATTCTGAAACTGAACTGTGACTCCTAATAAGCTCTTCAAATTAATTTGAAGCTCTGTGACATGAATTTCTGAAATTCCTAAAACTCGCTGATTAAATGAGATTTTACCTCTTGACTCTATTGAAGAAAACATTAAGACTCACAAAGAGACATTAAATTTTCCCAATCTCCAAGGTTGCCCTTCGCATGACATGGAATATTGCTTGAACCTTGGAACATCTTTTCCATGCCTTCTCAATATTTAAAAAGGCTTATGAGTACCAAGGCGTAACGTGTAAGCCTCAAGACAGCTAATAAAGTAATTCAAAGAATATTAAAATTCAAAAATATGCTCATAATGAACTATAAACCATCTTAAAAATCCATAATATAACAAATTAACAAAATTAAAAGTCTAAATTGCAAACAAAATGTAATATACTAATATCAAGAGAAACAACCAAAAAATCTCCTACATCATCACTACTAATATCTTTGGAGGAATCATCAACATGTTTGATTACCAATCACCCTCGCTATCAGTTTCTTCTTATTATTTTTCATTAGCAATGTTATCTTCTCTTTACCCTTTCCCGTCTATGTAAAGGCAGATAAAGGAAAACAAAAGAAACCAGGAAAACGTTCTAGGTTGTAAAATAATAGCCTAAAAAATCTTAAACCTGTAATAAAATGCTCAGAGAAGACTAGACAAACAAGCAAACACCTCAGTCATCATGAGGCATAAGCCTCACAAATGACACTTGAGGCATTTAATGAAAGCCTCGCGTGTTGGCAGCCTCAAACAATTGTAATTATACTTGTTGAAGTTTCCATGGGAATATTTCTCCATTACGTTTTTTGTGTGAACAAACATAAAAGAAGGAAATTTCCATGTCAACAAATAGAAGGCAGAAATAGACGTGACTTGAAATTGTTTGTAAAAATGGTTAGAGCTCTTACGCATAGTAAACATGTTAAAAGAGTGAGAAAACTCTTAATCATATTAAGTTTCTCTTCAAGTTTTACTCATTTGCGAAGGTTGAGTGACGTGTATGGCAGAGGTGGTTGTTTTCTCAATTTTCATTGTCATATTAAACACTTTATTGGATATTACATGATGTGTTATCAAACACTGAAATGGGTAGACACCAACTAATGGATTCCCAAAATGTTAAGAGACAGACACGCATGCACATGTATGTATGTATTCTGCAATATAAATTTTGGCAGTTAGGTATGATTTGTGTTCGCTTAACATTATCAGAATTGAACTTAAGATGGTATAACATAGTTTTTTATTCAATGAAAACCTTAAAGCATGACAATTAAAGGTACAATACTACAAAATCTTGGTGTGTATAAACTAAATTTCTAGGGTTTGTCATTCAGAAATTATAATTGTGGATTAAGAAGCTATCCGGATCCACTGTACATTAAGAATAAGATTAGGGCTGATGTTGATATTGAAAGATAGAATTTTTCGATTGATGATTTTTAGATTGATAGAGAAATCTCTCAGCTTTAAGCCTCAAGTTTACTCAACACTATGATGTTTAATTTCATTCTTCTATGCTCATAGATCTGGTCACATGTATTCTCGTCTTCCACCTGATCACAAGGTTCTTGCCTACAGAGATAGATTATGGAAGTGGTCGGTTTTGGGATTACATGTACTAAATAGAAGACTTGCTGGGCTGCTCAATTCCATGCTGAATGTAAATAGAAAACAAAGAACAGAAACAAAGAACACATTCTCGACTCATCTAGGATTCTAGGTAGAAGAGTTTTTCACTATTATCTGGGGAGAGGAAGGATTTCCACAAAAGGAAATTAAGTATGAAAAGTATTACTAAATTTAGTGTTGAACTATTAGATACGACTACATGTATATTATTTAAATATTGTCTTCAATACGCCCCCTCGTGTCAGCTATATTTACCAATCAAAGCTTGACACATGCACAATTTCATTAAATGAGTGGCGGCAAGACTTGAACTGCATGATCTATTTTTTCCAATCAAAGTTTGATACATGTACAATTTCATTAAATAAGTGACGGGAAGATTTGAACTCAGGATCTTTACGTGCTATGATGCCATATTGAAAATAGTATTTTTATTCATGCTTTGTGTCAAAAGAGTTGGTGTACATCTAGTGTACAATCCTATCTAATAAAGGAGACTTCATTGCACAAATTGAGGAACTTAAAAAAAGAAAACTAGACAATCACAAAATCAGGGAATTGTGATTGATTGATTGATTGAAGAATATTAGGGAATTAATTCCTTGATTTCTGTCATTGATAGATTGAAATATCATGGAATTGATTCCCTGATTTATATGATTATCTAGTTCTTTTTCCTTAAGTTCCTTAATTTGTCTAATTGTGTAAATTAGTTTCATTTATTAGATAGGATTTTACACTATGCATACTGTAACTCTTGATACATAACATGAGTGAAAATATTATTTTCAAGAGTTAGTATTAGTTACAAAGAATTGTCATAAAAAGAAAAGAAAATTTTCTGCAGAATCATAGTTAAAAGAGACAAGTATCTAATCCGGCCCTCCTCCCCATTTTAACAGAATGTGAAAAAGAAATGGATCTGCTTTGAAATTCTATCTGAACACATGGTACTGAAAAAGCCAAACACAATGGCCTAACCCTTTTAATAAACTATTGGCAAATCGATTAAGACTTGACTCATCCAAACAATAAAAGTGTCAAACATTATCCATAAGCTAGCAATGCAATCAATACAGTAATCCCAATCACCAAGTCAAGAAGAACAGCCTAATTCATGATAATATACTCTTTTCCGTCTTCTCCTCTAATGTGTTTGTGTTTGTGGGGGGGGGGTGGGGGGGGGGGGGGAGAATTTTAACTAATGAAACAAAATTATCATAGTATAATACTAAATACTGTGTTTAATTCCAATATTTGTCATAAAAAATGGAGAAAAAAATCCTCTAGATTTCTACAGAACAAAATTAAAAATGATACGTCAGCTTCGAAGTATATCAACAAACTCATGGCTAATTATGGAAGCAAAAGCAAGGCAAAGAAATGGACTAGTTTGAAAACCCATCATTGAAACTAACTAGTGGCTGACCAGTTTGGAAGCGAAAGTGGGCTGACAATAAATCAAGCACAGAAAAGAACACTCTAAAAGAAAAGGTTTGTTCTCTTGAACAAAGTGTTTTTCTCTATTACAATTTTCCTCTTGCCCTTTTCTCGTCTACCTTGAAGAAGCTTTTGTAGAATTTACTAGCCGTGCATTCAGAGATTACTTTCTGGGAGTATGCATAAGGGCTAATTTTGACAGAAATTTAACTTATTATATGGAACTAAGCTGTCAAAATTATCAAACAATTATATTATTACCAAATTTAACAGTGCAGTCTGAATCTGAATAATTGCTCATTTTCCTCCTTTCCTCATAGTGCACGTTGAGCACCTTACGTTATATATATTAATTGGTATGCGTGAGCGTGTGCCGCTTGTCTATCCTCTCGTAATCTTATGCAAAAGGTTACTAATTACATTACTGGGTTAAAATGTTGAAGATGGAGAAAGTAACAACTTTATCTACAGAACATGCTTAAGATTGCCTTTTTTGGGGAAAAGAAATGCAACAAGGACATTAGCATGTTTAATATATTCCAAATATATATTTACATAAGAGCTAGAAATTTTATCTGCAAAGTTACGAGTCTGTGCACATATCGCAATTTTGTTTTTTGGTGTTTTACTAGCTTAGGCGTTAACATTATACATTAATGTGCATTTAAAAGCACCCTTAAAATACTTGCCAGTAAAGGGGCTGGTGATAAAACCCATTGGAGTAATGTCTCTAAATCCATGTGCAAGAGCTTTATGACTTGTTGATATGCCATAACAAAGAACCTGAACTATTGCACTTCAGATTTTGATTTTGAGTCCCTTTAAGCAATAACATTCTTTCTGATTGTAATGGTACCCAAGTGATTTTTGAATCAATTCCATATTGCCGGCTCACATCTTTTGCCTTTCACCCCTCCCCATGACAACATATGACTATATTTTGCTTACACCAATTAGGAGGAGGCCTGTAAATCAATGCTCAATTTACTGACCATGTGCAAAGTAACATCTTGAAGGACATCAATGCAAATGAGTGAATTGAGAAGAACATTGGTGGCAGTAGAAAGAAATTGTTTGATAAAAAACTCCCATATACTACTCTAACAAAGGAAGGTCCATCTGCCTGTGGCTTGCATTGATAATATGTTTACTGATGGACAGAAATCATTCCAGCTGTTGGTTGTGGTGAACCCTTTTCTAGTTTGTACTGAATCCTTCACATGTATGTGAAACCTTAGTTTGAAGTTGATGTTATCTACTTAATGGATGGGGATGGGATTTGTTGCATTGACATAACGGAAGTAGTTTATATTTTTACCCTTGTTAAATATATGAAGCTTTAATGCCTGAAAGCTTCTTTATAAGTAGTCTTTCAAACTGGCCATGCACAGTTTTATGGCTGAAAGCTATCAAGAAGGGAAAATGAGTCATCCATTTCTAATTTATTATTGTTTGTCAACTTCGATGAATTATTGTTAAAAGATTAAACAGTTTGGCTTGGCTACACGCGAGAATTTTATCTTCTTTTTCTTCATGTGATTCCCAAAGGCCTGCTCTTGACAATGCAAATCTATCCTGCATTTGAAAGATGGGAAGAACGAAAGTAAAGGGAATCACAACATGTCTAGACCAAAGTTACTGTTTGAGCCTCCACACTACTCTCTTTATACTTGTACACTCCATTCTACATCCTTAACTACTACTGATATTCTGTGATTTTAGAGCAAACACAACGTTAGAGCAAACACAACGTTAGATGCGTATTCTGTTAGATAGATTTAAATACTTGGAGGAATTAGTGATATTTTGTGCTAGAGTTATCGTACTAAAGGTGCTCTGATTGTTTGCCTGTTTTTGTAATGGTTTCATCTATGTTTGAAGCCCAAATTAACAGCATTCTGTGTTTGCTTTTGTGGTTACTTGTTTATGACGTTACATTTTGTTCTATCCTTGTGCATGACATATATTCAGTTGATAATTAATAGTGTTCATGAAACAGGTTGTTTCTTCTTGGTTTGGAGAAATATGGAAAAGGTGATTGGCGAAGCATTTCCCGGAACTTTGTGGTGACCAGAACTCCTACACAAGTGGCTAGCCATGCCCAAAAATATTTCATCCGTTTGAACTCTATGAACAAAGATAGGAGGCGGTCGAGCATTCATGACATCACAAGTGTCAGCAGTGGAGAAGTTTCAGTGCCACAAGGTCCAATCACTGGTCAAACAAATGCTTCTGCTGTGGGAAGTTCATCTGCCAAATCTAACAAACAACCTCCTCAAGTCCCAGCTGCTGCTCCTGGAGTTGGGATGTATGGAGCACCAACTATTGGGCAACCAATAGGAGGACCCCTTGTTTCTGCAGTTGGCATGCCAGTGAATATTCCACCACCGACTCACATGGCATATGGTGTCCGAGCTCCAATTCCAGGACCTGTCCCCCAGACTAACATGGGTCCTATGACTTATCCAATGCCACACACATCTGCTCATAGGTGATTCGAGTATGCATGCAGTAAGTATACCAACTGTAGTGAACCTAGCTATTTCCCAGATGGGCTTTTCAGGTTCGTCTAAACTTTAGAACGAATAATATTCTCTATTGTTGCAGAAACATGTAGAATGAGGGTAATTTTTCATTTTTCTTATTAAATCTAAATAAACCATAGGGGAAACCGTATTCATCTGTATAGAGAGCATTATGGCTTTATTTAGTCGATAGTAAGTTTCATGAGTATTACTAGTTCAGATCATTCAGGATCAAGTAATGTTGTTTATGGTGAATATATTATAAACACTCGTTCTCTCCTGAACATTTTTTAGTGTAATGAATATCCAAGGAAAGATTTAGCAAATCTTGCTGAAATGCAGACAAATTATGTTTATGATATCTGCTTAGTGTCTGTTTGGTTTAGCTTAAAAATTTGAAGTCAAAATTAACAATTAATTTTAAGTACTTATTTGATGGGATCTACAACTTTTATCAACTTTTCAACTACATATTTAATCAATTATTATCAAAATTTGCTAAAATTTTTATCAAAAACTTTGTCAAACAATCTTATTCTTGGACTTTTGAGGGTGATGGATTTTACTTGTCTTTTATATCGTGGTTATCTAGTATTTTATTCTATGCCATGCACGTGTCATGAATCTATATAAATGTGTCTCCCTACTACATCAACAGCATAAATTATCAAATCATCTTAAATCACCCTGCTTAATAAGCATATATTTGATAGTGCTGAAATTATTTTTTAAGTGCTTATATTATAAGTTATGAGTGAATGTGTGGGTACAAATGAATTGTAAGATGTGGATCTTATAAAATGTGTTGATAAAAAATATGTTTCACCAGTTTGACGAGCTGAAATTATAATTTAGGCAATGGCAGACACGTGCTCGCTCTGTTGCCTAACATCACTCCAATTGATAGCGCGTAGCTATAAACACCTAATGGAAATACAACATGGATGAAGTCGATTGCATTAGGCACGCACACTGTCAATCTAAAAGAGGAGAAACGTGATTCATAATTCATTCATCAATTATCCAAAACCCTCAATCCCAGGCTTCTTCTTTAATCAGTCGCCTATGGTTGGGAAATTAGGGAAAATTAGGTTCTAGGATTAATCTCAATTTACCCATTGTTAAAAATTGAAAAACTTGGTTCCACATGGGAACTCCATCAGGTGTTAGCAGCAACACGAACATATGCCGTCAATTGGAGTGACCGTATGTAGGAGAGTGGCCTCAAATTGAATTACGAAGTTGGGTGATTTGATCGACACATTTTAAAGTTTATGATCCAATTGAGACTTCGCTCAAAGTAGTATGACCTCCAAATTTAATTTACCCTAAGATACCAGAAGGATGCTATGCAATTACAGGCCTCAATAGAAACCTATTTATTTGAATTTAATTGATTGATACTTCCAGAATGATGGATAATTGTTTACATTCTCTTCAGAATTCTCAAAAAAGTACATTAAAATCTGCAAACACTTGAACAAACAAAAAAACTTACAAATTCACATGATACCAAAGATTACTTCATCATTTCCAGTTGTTAGCAACAATGTCAGCAAGATCAACCACCCTCTGTGAGTATCCCCACTCATTGTCGTACCAAGCAATAACCTTAACCATGTCGTCTCCCATCACCATTGTCAATGAAGAATCAACTGTTGATGAAACATCAGTGCACCTGAAGTCCACAGACACAAGTGGCTCGTCACATACGGATAAGATACCGTTGAGTTCCTTATCAGCAGCCTCCCTGAATGCAGCATTCACTTCTTCGGCGAATGTCTTCTTCTCAACCTGGACGACGAGATCCACCACAGAAACGTTGGGAGTCGGGACACGAAGAGCAATGCCATTCAGCTTTCCTTTGAGTTGTGGAAGGACGAGTGCCACGGCCTTTGCAGCACCAGTCGAGGTAGGGACTATGTTGAGGGCTGCAGCTCGTGCACGTCTAAGATCCCTGTGGCTTGCATCAAGAAGCCTCTGGTCTCCGGTGTAGGAGTGAGTAGTTGTCATTGTTCCCTTAATAATGCCTATGATATCAAAATTCTATTAGCCTCATCATGTCAATCAATACGAGCTACTAAACAGTACTAATGAAGAAAAAGAAACTAAATCCTGTTAATTATACTGCTGAGTATTGCATACTAAACATAAGCAACACCATCCGACATATGTATGTCTGTAATAAGAGAGTGTGTGTGTGTGTGTGTGTGTGTTGCAGGGATGCATTACCGAATTTCTGGTCGAGGACTTTGACAAAAGGTGCAAGGCAGTTGGTAGTGCAAGAAGCATTGCTGATAATAGGCTCATCATGGTTGTAATCACCAGCATTTACACCAACAACATAGGTTGGAATGTCACCCTTTCCAGGAGCTGTGATCAGCACCTTTTTTGCTCCGGCTTTAATGTGTTTACCGGCACCCTCCCTGTCTACGAACACTCCGGTGCCTTCTATCACTAGATCTATTCCCATTTCCCTGGAAATGAAATTATTTGTTCCAAGAAAACAGAAATTATTAGGGCAGGCAATACTTATTTTTTTTCTCATGGAGGAGAATTTATCAATTTTAGAGATTATAGATGCAGTCGACTGAGGCTGCAAGGGTGATTGAGATCAATATATCATAAGCCACAATAGGCATGTTTTGTAATATACTAGACATGATTAGACGGTACAAAAGAAAGGATTTTAATTTCTTTTGTCAAATCTGCTTCAAGAATCATAAAAGCATTATAACGTATTAGAATGCAACAACAAATATGTATATAAGCAGGAAATTATTACTTCCAGGGAAGGTCAAGGGGGTTGCGGCTGGAGACGACTTTAATGACTTTGCCATCAACAGAAATGCCGTTATCACCAACGGGTTTGACATCAGCTTCAAAGATACCGAGGGTGGAGTCGTATTTGAGAAGGTGAGAGGCTTGCTTGACACCACCAGTGTCGTTGACAGCAATGACATCAAGAGGGGAATCCTTCCTTCCATGCCAACATCTCAAGAAGTTCCTTCCAATTCTCCCGAATCCATTGATGGCCACCTTCAGCTTCGCCTCGACTACTCCCCTCTTGTTCTTGTCTCCACCAACCTGCGTTTTCACAAACAAAAAATGCCAAAACCGAACGAGCAGAAGTTAGCACTCGCAGATAAATGCCATTTCAAAATTACTACCAACTTTATGATCACCAAATTTAAAATTTGCAAGCTTCTATAATATTTAAAAACAGCAGCATTTAGGATTTAGATGTTCATAAGGCTCCTTCTACACTTGAATTGATAGATAGCGTGTAAACAGTGTTGAAAATACACGATGCGTACTTCACCTAAATTGTGCATATTATTGTTCAATAAAGTCATCTTTAGCATAAAATAAGGCAGTTGTTCTGCTGTAATGCATGACACTACTTGATTGCTTAGCATTTTAAACTTCATTATTCTCTGATTTTAAGCTTGGCACTGATTAGCTTGTTTAATTGAAGACATAAGTTCACAGCAACAACAACAAACTTAAGCTTTGTTTCCAATAAATTCGGGCCAGCTATGTGAATTTATTTTTGCCTCTCCATTCGGTTTATTATACATATAGTCGAAGATCAAAGAGTACTGAATCTTTATCAACCATGACTCGCCCTCTAGAGCATGTTTGGCTAACTTACTTTTAAGTAATAAAAGAAAGAAAGAAAAAAGCTACTTCTCTAACTAAGAAAATAAGTACTTATTTTCGAAATATTTTACTAAATGAGAAACATAGCAGGATTGAAGGCAAAGCACCTATCTGGCTGTCTCTAGGCTCCATGTTTAACTATGCAGTTCCATATGTACATTAACAAGTGGTCGTAAAACCAAAATATAATTAGCTTCTCTTTCTGTGATCCTTAATACTGTCCACTATTGTACAATCCACAAGCCAATAATGAATTTGGACTATACTTACAACAGAGGTCTGGAAGGCAATAACAGATAACAAATCATCGTTTGTCCTCCTCGCAAATGAAAGAGCAGAGGACGAACTGCGAAGTCCAGCAAAGTCAGAGAATCCCTTGCTCCCAACCTGCACACATTATTGCATAAAAGCTAAGAAAATTAGCAACATGCAGAGATGAGATGATAAATGGTGTGTGTGTGTGGGGGGTTGTTCTTTATCAGTAAGTAACCTGGAGAGTTGAATTGGCTACGGAAAGAGCAGCCGAAGCCATATCTGCAACTTGCACCAATACAATGCAGCAGCAGCAGTTTACTAGTTAGCAAAGAAGATAGTGAAATGGGAGGTGCTGATGCTTTAATGATAAAAATGGAAGATGGGGTTTGGGGGGTATAAGTTTGAATTCTATTGTGAAAGAGAAGTGGATCAGATTATTGATGATAGAATAGCCTCTCACTCATTGTATGGCTGAGGTTGTAAATCTGTGTATGTGACACTACTCCTTAATATGAAAATTTTTTATTTTTTAATTATTTGTAGCTAGACAGAATATCCACCATGGCAATCAAAGTGTTTGCTATAGGATGGATAGTGTTGGGAAATCTCGTCTATATCCACTGCCACATGATCAGAAATGTGTGATTAGGCTTTTGAGGTTAACCTATACCATGATCAACCAATGAATAGTGAAACCAAAATTTGTGGCTTCAAATATTTTCTTGCTTTGGTTACAATAACTTTTATGCTTCCGAGTAGAAGTGTCAAAATTATTCGGACTTGGTTGTTCTATGGACCGATATGGCTTTACCATAATGTTAGATTGAGCTCAACTCTAAAGATTCATGAATCGCGTGTGCTGACTTACATGGGTCGATATTAAAATAAATTATTCTTTGAAAAAATTTCCTTTCTTTTTAAAATAAATAAATATATATAAAAATGGTAAATCTAGCATATTGTTAGACCCAGAAAATTTTGAGGGCCAATAAACCTAAAAAATGGGTGGTGTCCGGCCAAATCCACAATGCCTCAAAATTGGGTATGTTGAACCAAGAAAATATTAAACACACACACATGAAGTGCTCGTTTGATTATGCTTTTAAGTGCTTACAAGTAGTATGTTGAACATAATGTGTAGATAATAAGTGTCCAAAATATTGTGAGTGTTACGAAATATATGGATAAAAAATATATTCGAAAATTTAAAAATAAAAAGTTAAGCATTGCCAAACGAGCCCAGATCCGATGTCCAATTGTGTGTTTCATTGTTGTCACATCATCAAATAAATACAATTTTTAATATGTTCGCACTTACTGTTAAAATTAATTTATATTTATTTGATGATATGTATATTTTCTATCATGGTAGAAACAATCGATGACACGCATGATTAGGACAACAGATCTTGACTCTTGCCAAACATGCTAAAAATAGGAATCGTGCATGCAAAGGTCCAAATGTGTCAACCAAATACAAGATTCAATGTAAATATTACATTGGGTCATGAATGAGTTGGGAATTGAAAGGTTAGGGACAAGTGTTGCAGAAAAAGAAAGTACATTGAAATCCTACAAATTAAAGCCCATTCCTCACCTTTTCTTTTTCAAAACCATCTCACTCAAAAAAAAAAAGTGCTTTGAAATCCTACAAATTGCCTATTCCCTTTTTATGCAAACACGTTTGGGGTGCTTATAAGTTGATTCACACATTCTGCATAATCATTACTTATAATCTACAAAAAAAATACAATTGCTAGAAACTTGTTTGGTAAAACTTAAAATCTACTAAAAAGTTTAACCACATATTTTATGAGATCCACAAATTTTATTAATTTTTTTATTAAAATTTGCTAAAAAATTTCACCAAACAAGTGCTAAAGTCGAAGAATCCATGATCATCTCGGGAGCTTAGGGAAGGGAGGCTAAATTGCTCTACTAGCTCAGCCATTACAAAGGGTTGTATGGTGCTCTACTCTACTCCTTTTGTCTTGTGATAAGAGTCTGATCTACATCTACCTCAGGCACGTGTGTTGAGATGGTGCCACAAGAATGAGAAAAACATTGATCGGCCCATTAGATATGACCAACCCCAATAGGCCCAACTCTCGGCCCACTCGCCTTCTTGATGTTTTCAAATAGGGTAATTTACACAAATAAGCCTATAAAACAAAAGAATTTCAAAAAACTGGTCAAATATATATATATATTTTTAAAAAAAACACCATACATTCTATTTTTATTTTTAAAATTACTATTTTCCATTAAACGTAATTCTAGGAAACAAATATCAAAATAGATTGATTACAAACCTAAAAAAACGGTAAAAATTCAAAATTCAATTGATTGCAAATCATATTCATCCAATAATTCCAGAAAATTAGACATTGTAATCATCGAAGAATTCCAAATTGTTTCCCATTGGCTGGTGGAAGCGAAGAAATTGGCCGAAAATCTCAAATTGCCATATTTCAACGAAATGTTTCAGTTTATGCTATTTATGATTTTGTTGAAAGACTGGTTAGTTGATTAAATTAAATTTGCAAACATCGAGGATACAATTGAGAAATTTCTTGTTGAATATAGGTTATGATTTTTTACTCGAACTTGCAATGTAATGTGTTAATTTATAATTTCAGTTCGTTAAACATATTTGTTATTTACATATTTTTTAATACCCACTACTTACAACAATCTACAATTTATAATACAAGCACTTAAAAAATAATTTCAACACTAAACATATGATAAATATGTTGACATATCCAAAAAAGTAAACTCCAATCACGATCTTAGTCCTCAATTGAACATGTAACATGATGTGTTGTTATAGATTATCAAGACTAGCTTTATATGTTATAAATTTCGTATTGTCTATTACGATATGTCATCTGACACATGAAATTATTTTTTAAGTGTTGAAATTATAAGTTGGTGAACGTGTGAATAAAAAGTGGATTATAAGTTATGGGTCTTACGAAATGTGTAATAAAAAATATGTTTGACTAGTGACCAGCTGAAAATGTAATTTAAGCAACTCCAAACATGTGCTTACTCTAAAACGTGCTTAGTTCAAAATGACATGTTATGTTGCTGTGTTTAATTTATAATAGTTTATGATGAGTAATATCATGTGTTATATGTGTACAATATTACATCATCCTTTTCGTGATTTATTACTCTATCTATTACATTTTTTTTAAATCATCACTATGGTGTGAATTATGGTATGACACGATGTGCAACATTCCTTTTGAGCAATTTGTTAAAGGGTAACTATATTCGCACTACATTTTAATTATAATAAAGATATTTAACTATTTCTCTATTTTGTATCTATGTTCCCATCTATTTTTTATCATATTTTTTTTATCATCAATCTATTAATTTACACATCTTATCTTTGTCTTTGATTATGGCTCTATCAAAAAAGTTAATTATAATGACGCAAAAATATATTTTTGCCTCTCATATTTTTAAATACGCAAAATAAATAATAAATACAAAAAACAAAATATTTGCCCATCATTTCAATGTATATTAGCAAAATATTTGGACAAAAATTGACATCAAAGACCAAATCTAAAAATTAATTGAAAGTTAATGATAAAAATGCGACAAAAAAAGTTGAGAATACAAATACTAAAATGTCAAATGTTGGGAGACATTTATTGTAAATTAAAACATGATGATATAATAAAAACTATAGCCCATTGTTAAATTCAATTATGATTTGTTACATTTCTAAAAATACAAAAATATGCTACTTTGAGGTTATGGATATGTTACATGCTCTGCAATACCATTTGTTAAATTTGGTACATTAAATGTTGAATTTGTTATATTATTTATTACGTTATGTGTTTCGTTGCGAATATTGAATCAGTAACATTATAGTGCAACTTATCAAGAACGAAGTTATTGGTGGATGCCATGAACACTAAATCGAAAGAGGGAGATGAGGTCGGGAAGATGGGACGAATGAATGGGGCTAAGAAATGCATGCAACTTTGTGATCTATGTTTGTATAAATACATGAGATTTGACATCGGGCAATACAAGCAGCTTTTGGTTATCCATTTATATTTTAGGTGCGAATTGTGAACACCACATAAGCCTTATGAATTCCGTGTTTGTTCAACTTTTAATTCTCGAGACAGAGAGATTGATACCATCGGGCAATGACTATTTGCTTAGGAAAACATTGATCATCTGGAATCAACAAAGATATTGTGGAAATCAAGTGGGCATTTGAACTTATAAATCAAGCCATAATGCTAGCTTCTCATCAAAATATGTGCAATCTTTTTTTCTCGTTGATTAAACAATTTGACCTATCTGGAAGGCTATGATCGGATCAAGGATATGTTGAAGATAATGCCTGGAAATCACTCGTGGATGGAGAAAATTGATATTGAGGCTTATGGAAAACAAGTTAAGATATATTGATCGAAAACGACTAACAGATGTCTATTTAATCGACTTCTAATTGATGCAACTTGATTAGTGCGAAAAATTATGTCTACGAGTTGGAGAATTAATTAAATTATTCCCAAAAAATGAGCAAATGATATGTGATAGAGGAACATATTGACTCATTTTGTAGTGTTGATAATGAAACTCCACGACACCTTTTGTTTCTCTTCCTGTCACGCTCACGCTTAGATGTCAATGGCTTTCTTTCTTCTAGCAATTTAGGATTTTCTCATCGCTCATGTATTCCAATAAAGTGTTCCATCTTTGACAACTCCATCTATGATAGAATATGCTTATGCAATCATTTCTATATGGGAATAACGTCTTCAGGTTGTGCCTCAAGCTTCTTTCTTAAAACATCAAGCGCTTCTAAAACCTGATAATGCAATAAAAGAATTTACATAGCAAAAACAACCAAGTCCAACAATTTGCAACTCAAGACCATGAAAAAACCCCAAGTTCTATTTTTCTCTTTCTCAAATTAAGTAACGCAATAAATTTCACAAATAAGATGATTAGGTGAAGTGTAACTTATTATATAGCCCATCATGCTCATTCAAACACATAATGCGGAATACGTAATGTCATTTTTCAAAATCTAATAGAACATATTATGTTACACATCATACTCATTCAATACATGACGGGGGATGTGATGTGTCAATTTTCAAATTCAAGTGTAACGTAATATGTTACACCATCATAGAAATTTTTATACAATTTACACAACGATAGGCAAAAAAATTATTCACACGGATCCACCCTTACAGATGTAGAAAATGTATATCTATGAACGATTTATATCTGCATTGTAAAAATGAGTAGTATACACAACATATTATAAAAATTAAAATGTGCATCATTTACAAAATTCAGTGTAAACATATTATGTTGCCCATCATACTCATTCAACAACACGATAAGTAACATGTATGTTACTTTGGTGAATTCAGTGTAACATAAGATGTTACGCATCATGGAAATTGTAAAATAGCAATTATTCACACTACGGTGGAAAAAAAATTTCACTCAAATACACCGTTGTAGAAATGTAAAATATTGCATAAATGTATAAGGAGCAAAACCTTAATGCATTTGAACATTGCAAAAATGTGTAATATAGAAAACTTGTTTTCTAAGTCCATTGACTTGTGATTCATACCGTTGAACTTCTTTTTTCTTCTATGAACTTGAGGTTTGGAGCCACCAATTCCAAAACAATAAAATTAGGAATAGAAACTGAGAACCAACCGAGTCTGAGTCGGTTATTGGTTCTTGAATTAAAACCGTGTGTACCTCGACTCTGGAATCGAATTTTTCATTTTTTTACAATTTATTCAACATGATCTAATAATCCAACCAAATACCATAGTAACAAACACAAGAGTTCAAAAGTACAAAACACACCACTTCTAAACCCAAACTCAATTGACTCATAATACCCAAATCTCAGATACTCAATACAAACATTGTCGTATATCTCGCACTCTCGCCCATCTTTCTCTCGCTCAACATACGGTGAGACGATGAATGCGAAGATCCTGTAATCGAAACGAATCCTCAATTTTGAGATTTAATTTCTCTTTTTCTAACCATAATTTATAGATTTGTAATTTTCATGTCTATTCTTCTAATTAATATTTATACTTTATATGTTTTAGGAATTATTTTAATATGAACATATTTTAATGTTAATGGGTTTTTAATTTTAAATTTTTTTAAAAATATGTTGTGAAATGACGATGTTGACTTCGAAATATGCACTATCCACGTAAACAAATCTCCAATCAATCCGCTACCAATATGTATGTTACATGCACAATTGGAATCATTAGGCACCAAGATCACAAGGGAAAAAGGATCGGTGACCGTTAGTACTCGACGATCAAGTCAGCTGCTGGATATAAAATATATGGTGTGAAAAAGACAAGTAAGTGGAGATTTGAATAGAGTTTAGAGTATGGGTGAACACGGTTCGGTTTGGACGGTTTGTGATAAATTTTCAAACCAAACAATTTAAAGCGGTTTGAAAATTTTTCAAACCATACCAAACCACTTCAATTTCGAAACCAAACCAAACCGCAGTTTGGTTTGGTTTAAAACCACGGTTTAGCAAATAATAAAAACATATATCGAACAAGTTAAATTATAAATATTAGTCTACAATATCACGATAAAACATAAATATTAGTATCAATAGAAGACAAAAAATGTATTAGCATCATTGCCAACCAAAAAAAGATATTTCAAACCAGAGTTCTATACTTTCAAATAGTAATCATTATAATACAATAATATGATAACAATAGTTTAGATTAGCATCTTGGTCGAACTTAATTGGTGCAATATCTTTAGTTGTAACACATGATTCATTCATTGCATAAAGATAAGAATATAGCATATATATTCATTAATTATAATTAAATGATATAAAGATAGTAATAAAAAAAAATGAATATAAATATCAAATACTATAATACATTTTGACTACTAGAAAAGAATGCAGACTTAGAAGCAACTGTTGATATTTGAATGGCTAACACATATTTGACAATCTTGTACTTATTTACATTTAATTTCCACTAAAGTAATATGTTGAAAGGCTCATTGGTCAAATTTTCACAACGATCATTTAATTAATCCATCAAATCATTGTACTCAGCTTGAACTTCTCGAACAAGTCTAGCTTTAAAAATTGATGGAATGGGTTTGAAAATACCCAAATGAACTTGTGAAAGACTTGGGCTATCATATTGAGTAGTATCTTTTGATGGAACTAATGGTGTAGTTATCATTTCCTTATAACATCTATAAATCTGGCACAAAATAAACTAAATCGTTAAAAAAAAATAGAAAACTTGTCTGAATTACATATCGAATCACTTCTCAAAACCCATAAGAAGTTTGACAAAAGAAAATTAAAGTATGGTTGTTATTTAGGCGAAGGCGAATCAAAGGTTTTGAAAGCGGCGATCGGGGTCGAGAACAAAATGTAAATTGAGAAACGGTTATATGGATGATGGGTGGATTTTAATTGGGTTGGGTATTTGGTTTAATTGAGTTAAGTCTAATATGGAAATGGATGGATTAGGTTTAATTGAATTGAATAAAATTTAAATTAATTTATTTTTATTTTTATTTTTTATTAAACAGTTTGGCGGTTTGGAAAAATTGAAACTTTAACCAAACCAAAAGCCACTTCAAAACAGCATTGGCTTAGTTCGACCCAAACAAAAAATAAAACATTGATTTTGCGGATCCACGGGACCCTAACCAACGATTTTGAAAAATTCTAATGGTTTCGATTCGATTTTCCTTATGCGGGGATAAGGTTGGATCAATATTACATGTTTTTCAAATTATGTTCTTATTCTTCTCAATTTCCAAGATTGCATTATTAATTTAGTTTAGTTTATAGAATAATGCGTACTTTGGAATGAGCAGATGTCCACGATCGTTGCACTCCGACGATCAAGTCATTTATAGAAATTCTAATTGATTTAGCAAAGCGTACTTTGGAACAATTAGAAATCTAACAGATCATCCTTCCCTTATGGAGGGATAAGGTTAGATCCAATATTATCACGTTGCATGATTTTAGGAGATCATGATTGTGTTTTTCGCAATCTTTCTTTATTATGTTCTTATTCTTCGCAATTTCCAAGATTGCATTATTAATTTTAATTGATTTTATTAGATTGAGATGGAGTTTTCTTGTGAGTGTAGTTTTCTTAATTGAACGCAATTCTTCCCTCAATTATCTTTCCTCTTGCCCGGAGAAGCGAGTCCTTCTTGGACTTCTTATGACTAGGTGTTAGAATACAATGGCCTTTTATCATAATTTGAGACTTTGACTGCCCGTAAGATCGAGGCGATGACTTATGAGGCCCTCGTTGGGGCCCTCTTGCTGATGTGGAGGCCTTCTTGAATTTGGGTGGTAACAGACGATTTTAAAAGAAAAATGTTATGGGTATAACTGAACCTGAACCAACGGTTCTAATTCGGGTTTGGTTCCAATAATTACGTGGACCTGAATGGTTCCATTTATGAAATATTTGAAGTGTAACGGGTAGTTCTGAATATTGAAATACTCGGACCGACCCACCCGATGCCCATGCCTATTTTGAAACAGGTTTTTTAAATTCTTCTCAACACTCTTTTCCTCTTGAGGGCAATTTTTAGCAGAAGAACACGTAAGGAGGCGGCGAGGAGTATTCGTAAACTTAGACATGTTGATCTCTATCGACAACTCAATTTTATAAAGGACTGGGTCAATCGACGACTGTGGGTGTCTATATGATCATTTTTTTTGCTGCAAAATCATGTTTAAGGATTCTAACTCCCAAAACTTTGTTGTACAGTTCCAAGCATAAAAACGAGTAGTTAGTTTCATAGGATTATGGTTTTTCAGAAGATGATGTATTCAATGTTTTGCGATTTCTGCAGATTTACAATAAAATCTAGATAAAACGGAAATGTGAAGATTGTGATCGAAAATTAGGAGTGAAATTAGGGATGATTTTCAAACATAACTTACTAGAGTGAAATCTAAAGTTAAAATCGTCGGATTGTGATGATATGGAGCGATTTTGGATTTTTACTAATTCAAAAAATTATTTTTGAAATAAAAAATTTGAATAGTAAATTTAGAATTTGGAAAATAATTAAAGTAACGAGTGTAATTTCCACAATAATATTAATTCCCACCATAATTTCTTAACATCGTAAAATTTGCAAGGTTGGGTCGTTTTGCAAAGTAGAACCAGACAAATTTCTTCTTCCCCCAATTCAAATATTACTTGAAACTTTACATATATATGATTAGAGTCTTACTCGTGAAGTTTGAAAAGTTTAAAGTTCAATAAAATATTTAATTTTCTAAAGTGAAAATTAGTGAAAATATAACATTAGTCGAGATAAATTTTTCCAGAAGCTAATAATAATGACTAGAAATTATTATTTACAATTCAAATTTTGGATCATTTTACAATTTTTCAAAATTTTAAAGATCTAAGTGCAAATATTCAAAAGTTTCCTTTTGATAAAAAAAAATGATAAATTCCATGCGATTAGTGAAAATAAGATCACTTGGAAACCAATATTGAGACTTTTAAGAAGCTATAGACTAAATTGTAATTTTAAAAAGTTTAAAAGGTGTAATTTTGGACTAAAAAGAGACTTGAGCATTTTGAATATAATTCCCAAGCAAGCTCAAAGCATTATTTTATCTATAATATATAATAATATAATAAAGGTGCGTTTGATTGCAAGTATTGAATTTAGATGGAAATAAAACGAATTTCGAGATAATTGAATTACCAAGAACTTGTTAGTTGGAAAATATGTAGAAAAAAGGTAAATTTTACCTAAAAATAAAACATCATTCCCCCAAAAAACGCGTTTTCTTGATTTTCAAAGAAAATGCGATGATTTATGTAGAAATGAGAAAATATTTTACCCGAAAAAATGATCATCAAACACCCTTGTAGTTGAAAAATAGGTGGAAAAAGACTTTTTCCATGTAAAAATGTGGCTATCAAACTTATCAGTTGGAAAATAGGTAGAAAAAATAATTTTTCCATGAAAAAATGTTGCAATCAAACGTAGCTTAAATGTTACGTGAGTCGAGAATCATTTTATCCAACTTATATTTAGAATACTTCAATAATATCCTTTCGATAGAAATAATTTAATGTAAAAAATAAAATGTACCGTTTTACGAGAAATAATGCAAGATATCTCATTTTATATTACACTTTAACATTTGGAACTTATGGTGTGTTTGATTGCAAGCAAGAAATTTGAGTGGAAAAAAAATGAATTCTATGGAATTGAATTGCCAAGAAATTATTAATTAGAAAATAAAATATCCTCCTTCCCTAAGAAAATATTTTATTTGAAAAGAAGGAAAATGTGGCCAAAACAAGAAAAATGAGAAAATATTTTACATGAAAAAAAAAGGTTGCAGTCAAACACACACTGAAAAATAGGTGGAAAAATATTTTTTTCTATGGAAAATCTTGTGCAATCAAACATATCAGTTGGAAAATAGGTGGAAAAAAGATTTTTTCCATAGAAAATCTTATGCAATCAAACATATCATTAAATTGAAGGGAATGGTTAATTCTGATTAAATAGATGTTTATCATTTGGTTTTAGACTTTTAGTGGCACATAAAACCCAATGGTCAAATGATAATGCAAGAAATAAAATGTTATCTTTACAAAATCACGTGAAATGCACATGTGTTACGTATTAGTCTTACGTATTAGTCTTTCTAAAAGATACAACAATTGATGGTATTTGAATTAAGGTAAGATTTTTAGAACACTTAAATTTGACAACCAAATTAGTAGTGGTAGAAATTGTATTATATATATTGATCAGAAACGCTAAACAAAATTTATATGTGATATACTAGAATGTAACATAGATACCGTTATTTATAAAGTTAGAAACAACTTGTATGTCCCAATGCTATTACTACATCGTTCTCTTATCATGACATGCCATAAATCACCATCATTGCTAAGTATTCAATATGGTGGTTTTACGTAGCAATCAAAATACACCAATACTTGCCGCAATTGATTATTATTGGAAGTTGGTTACATCATGAATAGACAATTAATCCTATGTTATTTCTAAAAAGTGTCTAATTTTAAAACGTTGTTAACCTTTAATGTTAATACCTCTTCAAGTGAAGCATGGTGTTTGAATCTTTTGATACATGTTTATCATAGTATAGATACTTATGCATGCAAAATGGTAATTGCAATAGCATTGATAGCTAATGCTTGTTATTTATCGATATTCAATTAATTATGAATGCATTTTTTTAAAATAATAATAAGAAGAATTCTTCTAACTCGATTTTTTATTTTCTTAATATACTTTTACTTCTACTCTAACCTGATGTTATATGTTAGATTTATACAAAATAATTTGAACGAGAGAAGCACTAAAACCATACCTTAGCTTGGTATCGTGTTCACGTAATTCATATACCATCAATTGTTAAAGTAGGTGTAAAATTTTGGTAGATTTAAAATATATTCTAAGAATTTCAAAAATTAAAAGAAACTATAAAGAAGGCAATGAAAATAAGAAATGTTGAAGATAAGAGAAAATTATGAATTAAGGGAAAGTATAGCTTCCTCGATTATTCTACTTTACTTTCAAGTTTGATTCTTTAGACTAGTAGAAACGATAATGTAACTACCAAATTGAGCTTTTAGCTTAATATTATATTTTCTAGTATCTCTTTGATGTCAAACAATTGTAACTACCAAACTGAGTTTTTAGCTTAATATTATATTATACTAGATAATATTATTATATTATATAGTATCTCTTAGACAGGTAGAGAAACGATTGTAACTACCAAACGATTGAAAAAAAGACAAAAACTTTTGTATCACCCAAATATCCTTAAAACTAGAGGGGTGACCATATTTTGACACACATCTGAGTAATGATTGTGGTAAAATTTGTGTATTGTGTGTATTTTGACTGTGTGTTTTAAGAAAATTGTCTATAATCGATGCTAATTATTTATATGATTAGAGATAGTTTATCACGGGAGACACTTCTTATATTTGTTGAAGAAAAATCTTATCGATGAGTTATGATATATTACGAGAGTAAGGATGGTCTCATTTGTGGAATTTATCCTAAGTGAGCTCTATTTGCAAATAGGTGGTTGAATAGGTTGACTAGGTCTTTGATTTTGTGAGATTAAATTTATGACTTCAGTGACAATATCTAGGTAGAGGTCGTTGTTGTTCAAATGAATTGAAAGGTCATCAAGTGGGGGAGTAGCTTGAGTTGATCCAATTTTTTGAGGGATGCATATATATGATCATCGAACAACTAGATATTTAGTAAAAAAGTTTACTATACAAATATACTAAGAGCATCTTTAATGTACCAATCTATTGTTTTTTAGATGTATCACAGAAACACAGATAGACGAAGTTATAAAAAAACTTTTTTACAATGCATGTTGATGATGGCCGTCTAGTTGATGTGGTGAAGGAACCTATTGTACTATGGGACCCAAATAGAATGCTCCTTGCTGCTCTTTGATTTCATTAGTAGCTACTATATTATATTATTATTTGACTTCTAACCTTAAGGAGTAGCGGTTATCACGGACGAACCACATGCAGGAAAACTTGCACGTGTGGTTTTGGCCGGGCTTTCCTAAGGTATCTAATAACTTTGCTTCTGCTCGCAGTTGGTGTACCTCTCCTAACTATTGTCCATTTATTTTGGAATAATCTTTTTAGGATGGACAATTTTATATACATCCACCAAATCCTTCTATTATTAAGCATAGTTTGAGTTCTTGTTGATATCCGATTTGGTCAGAACAAGCAAAACATCTATTTCCAACTCTTCCTCAGAACTTCCTTTTTTTAACTTGTTAATGCGATAGCGAGAGTATACCTTAATAAGGGATTTGAGTGTTAGCACCTTACTAGCCTAGGACCAATTTCGAATTCGGAGAAAAGAAAGGGAAAAATCGTCGATATTGAGCAAGTCGTCTAGAAGTTCGTCTAAATTTATACGGACTTTTAAACGGAGTGACTCAGCAAATTTAAATCCAACACAGCATTTTATTAAAAAAAAAGGGCAAGGAAATAAAAATTGAAAACCCGTCAATTTAAAAAAAAAAAATACCACATAAGAGATAATATTAGTTTTAGTCAAAACTTATTGTATATGAATTTTTAATTTGATTGTTTATTCAATAGACGTAGTGTCGACATGTGATCAATATTTGAATATTTTATCTATTTTATCAGATATTTTAATTTTAATAGACAAAGTACATTAAAAATACTCTAACAACTTTGATATATTAAAACGTTAACGCTAACATCTAATTTATTTTATTTAAAAAAAACACGTAGTGAAAAAATTGTAAATAATAAATCAATATAGTAGAATTATAGATCCCATTTGTTGACGGCATTGTACAACTACAAATCTAGAAGAGGAACAAGCATTTAACGCGTCTGCGGTCGTTGAATTTGAAGAGGGTCCAAACAACAGGTGGCATCATCCTTCTTCACGCCTCTCTTTTAATTCTTTTCTCTTTGTTTTGTCCTATAATAATTAATACTCAAAATCAATCATACCCAATTTACCCGCCATCTAACGCTTGTCAATTTATGACACCAAACTCCCCACCATTTGTTTTATATTTCATCTAAATCCTCCTTAAGCTGACGTCACAATTTAATCAAAGAATAACAAATTTCTCACTTCACCAATTATGTTAGTCAAATTAATGGATTTATCAATTTAATTATAAATTTAAATTTAATCATCAATTTAAAAATAAAATGAAATTCAATAATTAATGTGGAATTTCGTTTAAAAATTTGTGACACCTCTAATTTTAAGAGCATTTTTTAGAGTGTCTATACGTATTTTTAAGTTGATCAAATATTATTTTTATCATCGACTGTAAAGAAATTTACTTCACCAAAACAAAAAAAAAATAGTATGTATGTTACTACGTTTTCATTTTCTCAAACCAAAACTTACATCTCTTTCTCAATTTTTCTATATTCTTCAAAATCAAAACCCCCTCAAATAAAACTTCCACACTCTCAATCTCCAATAGATTCTTCTTAACTATTCGATCTATTAGAATCTTCTACTACTATTTGGATCTCAACCGCAGTTAAAAACAAGATACTTAGATATATATTTTTGTATGATTCATAATTTTTATTCACTTTTTATTTACATATTCTATAAAATCTATAATTTATAATTTAGAAAAAATTGTAAAGGAAAAAAGGAAAAAGAAAAAGGGGGAAGAAAGAGACTCCCAAGTCTGACCAACTATTCGTTTATTATTTTTTTAAAAATTTGGTGGGTGCCATAAAAATTGAAAAATCAAATGGAGGTTATAGAGCCACACCGTCCCAGTGCTTTTGAATTGTCCAATAGTAACAGAGTACCAAAGTTAGAGAGAGAAATAGTTGCTGGAGCAACGAAGAAGCTGCTGTTTCTCCACACACCCTGGAATTTTGTCCATTTTCTCTGTATTCACATAACGCAAATCATCTCTCTCGCTCTCTAGTAACGTAAGCATTTTTGTGGTTTTTTAAACTTTTGGTTCTTATTTGCTTTATTTTGCTCCATTTTGTTTAATATTTTCTACATTATTTTTGGTCAAATTGCCATCTTTTCATGAAATTTGATCGATCGGGGCTTCGGGGAAGTTATTAAGAAAACCCAGTATCTAATTTCGTTCCCACAAGAGGTTTTTTGAGGTTTTAATAATTTTTTTTCTCTTTTTCCTTTTTGCATTGTTGAAGGCGCTTGACAATCATTTTTTTTTTCTAAAAAAAACCTGAGGTTAAGATTCCTATTGGATCGTGAGGAATTTAAGTGTATTCAAGAATTTGAGCGTGTTTTTGCTCAGAAAATTTATTTATTTTTTCCATTTTTTGGAATAAATTGAAGTTAGTAAAGTTTTGAGTTGAGCATATCTACTAATTGTGCTTTAAGATTTGGTGGGAGATCGTTAATGGTGCGACTGATTAGTGAAGAGTCACTGCAATTTGGTAACCGCATGGTCCCCTCCATTAAGTTAGGCAGATAAGTCAGTGGGACCTCTACTAAAAGTTTGATTCACTTTCGAAGAACAGAAAGAGTGGCAAAAGTTTGCTTTTTGATCCAATTATCACGCATTGTACAATTCATTGAATTGTAGCAAAATAAGGGAGAAGACCCCTTTCAAGAAAAAATGTCACAGAAGAAATCTAAGGGTTCGCCATCTCTTCAGTCTATCAAATCGTTGCCGGTGGACTTTAGTTTTGTGGGTTCACCTGGAAATGAAAGGATGATGGTATCTGACAGTGTATTGGGAAATGGTGCATCGTTGACTGAGGCTGAGGAGGGCTATGCTAATGGCAATGATAATGTTTATCGGAATAATGAGTCGCCCTATAGTAGGTGGGCCGAGGATAGACCTTCTGTGGGCGATGATGGTGAGGGTATGAAGGCTGCGAGTTCATTTAAGTCGTTTGGACGGTCGCCTGTTGATTCTAAGTGGAGCGACACCACACCATATGCGGCCAAGAAGGTATAAATTGGTTATATTATATTCTGATTCATATTACTCTATTTCTATCACATTCTTTCAAACACTCTTCTTGCAGAGTAGGGTTGTAGACTTCTTGTTGATCTTTACTTATTTTTAATAGTGTCTGGATTCTATGTCCTTATCTATCTGGGAATGTTTGTGTGTCAGTTGAATAAATGCATTCTGCAGTGGTGCATTACAGAAAAGTGGATATGATAATTACAAACTCTTGCTTACTTGTTTAATTTGCTATCTGAATGCCTGAAACATTGGATGCATGTTTCTGTCCATTATTTATATTGTGGGATGAGGTTATGTTAATAGCCTTTGGAATTGGATTTTATTAGTCAGATAAAAAAAGTATTAGAGCGTCTCCAAGAGGCTCTTTGAACATAAGATGCTCTCTATTTTAGAGAGTCAACCCTTAAAATTATACTCCAAAATAACTTTTTAAAATAGAGGGTGGTTTGGCTCTCCTCTATAATTAAATGCATTTAAAGAATTCCAATTTTCAATACTCATATATTGACTAAATAAAAAGTATATACAAAGTAAGTGCACATATGATGTCCTTCTAG
The DNA here is from genome assembly GCA_023638005.1 of Forsythia suspensa. Classification (NCBI taxonomy): domain Eukaryota; kingdom Viridiplantae; phylum Streptophyta; class Magnoliopsida; order Lamiales; family Oleaceae; genus Forsythia; species Forsythia suspensa. The sequence goes on from CM042666.1 coordinate 38,725,876, forward strand.
TTACTAATTTATTGGATGAGATTGTTAATCCATATTACATTCACATGTTAGTTGGAAAAGGATATAAACTCTGAGAAAGGGCGTTTTCACTGAATAAACTATTACCATTTTCCACATTTCCTTGATATGGTAAACATGATTACATTTTCACCGAAGTGCATTTAATGTAGTCATTTGTTGCAGTAATAAGGGATGTGAAACAATGGTGAAGATATAACAGGTCATATAGCATTGAGATAAACTTTGCTTGCCCAGTTTAAGGTTTCAATGAGTTGGATTGTGCATGAACGCCTAGATATTGCATTAGTCTTTAAGAAGGCAATGATTATTCAAACCATGTGCTGATCAATGGCCACGTAATCAAATACTTTTTGGTGTGAGTCTTGTGCAGAAACTGTTATTGAGACTGGTGCTGGAGTGAATGCGATGCCTGTGTAAATGCACACCTAAACCTGCTTGTAGACTTAAGCAGACAGGCATAGAAATGTATCTGTAATCCATTTTCTTCGAGCACTAATAATGCAGAATTCAAGGTGTTTTGCACTCTAAGATAGTGGCAATTGATTTTTTGCATGGTGTTCACATTTTCAGGGGCGCTGGTATTTTGTTTCAGAGATGAATATCACTGCACCTAGCTGGGGAATGACTGGGGCAAAAGTAGAATTATCTTTGTACCTTTACAAGGAAGAGATGCGTAGTTTCGTTTTGATCATTTGGACTCTATTCCTTGATTAGAGTGTTCATGTTTGACATGTTTTGGACATTTGGCGAAATACTCGGAAAATGTTTTTTGTTATTTTTCTAATTTCAGACGTGCTGAAGACATGTTGACAAGCTAGGGAGGGACATACTGGGTCTTGTGAATGGTGATATACTCAAAGGACACTTTGGGTTAAAATGTAATTTAAAAAACAAAAATATGAGTTGAATTATAATATGACAAGCCTTGGTTCCAAATGAGGTGAGAAATAGGAAAAATAATAATAAGGTAGGGAAAAGGGAATAGTTAAAAGAGTGACTGTCCATGACCTATGCATCTCCAATGAGCATTGTGCCATTGTTTGGCCATGGCGCTTTACGAAATTCCAGCTTCTGTTCTTTTTCCTCTTATCCAAGAATCCAATTTAGAAAACCACAAATCTAAGAGCTATTTGAGTAAAAAAATATTTTGGATGATATATTATGAATTTTTCTCAAATCTAAATGTCTGTGGTGCGTGTCTCCTACATTCTCGGAGAATGCCGTCTTTGCCTGTCTGTCATGTTCCATGTCTGTGCTTAGTTCCCTATTCGAAGTGAATAGTTATTCTTATAATCTTTTGCTTTGACTTAAATCAAAACAACTTGATCACATCACCAAGTTGAAATAACTATGTAAATTTCTGTTTTACCGTTCCTAAACACCACCGCAATCAAAAGAACATGTTAGCAAGGCCTGCACTGAAATATTTGAAGATCCTTGTTTTTCATTTAGAGATACCACCTCAATCGTGATTTCTACTCAATTCACATGGAAGAGTAATCTATATCTCTATTCAAGTTACTTTACTCATTATGTAGGTTATAACTTATATCAGTCAACATGATCTTTATAATTATAATTTATTATACTACCTAACATTTTGCTGTTTCAGAAGCTTACATCGTGGTTTCAACTTCCTGATGGTAACTGGGAGCTGGGGACGCTCCTTCCAACTTCTGGGAATGAAACATTGATATCCTTGGCTGAGGGAAAAGTGAGTACAATTTCCTATTTTCTCAACATAATTTTGTAAAGCTGTTCATTCTTCTCTAACCTATTTTCACATCTAGGTCTTAACAGTGAATTCAGAAAATCTGGTGCCAGCGAATCCTGATATACTTGATGGCGTTGATGATCTTATGCAACTAAGTTATTTAAATGAACCATCAGTATTGTACAATCTCCAGTATAGATATAATCGAGATATGATTTATGTAAGTGCACATCTTCTGGTAGAAATTTATTCTCCAATTCACAGGCTTATCGAATTGTCTAGTACTTTGTTTCTCACTTTGTGATTTCAGAGTAAAGCAGGTCCAGTTCTGGTTGCCATTAATCCCTTTAAAAAAGTTCCTTTATATGGGAACGATTACATTGAAGCATATAAGAGTAAATCTGTTGAGAGCCCACATGTATATGCCATCACAGATACAGCCATGCGGGAAATGATTCGAGGTGATTTAAGTATTCAATATGATTTTGTAAGAATGTCAATTAAAATTTAAAACCTTCACTGGGGGTTTGTTTTACAAAACTCTTTAACTCTCTGTTTTTTTCCAACTGCAGATGAAGTAAATCAATCTGGTCAGTTATGCTGCAGGGACTTATTTAAGTAAGTGTGATCAATCAAACTATATATTGCATTATTTTAGTAGGTCAGAAGAATGTGCAAATTAAGAAAAGTCGTTTTTACAAGTTTTTTTTTTTTTAATGCTGCAGGGACTTATTTAGTCTTTTCACCAGTGTGACTTTTACTCTGTTATCTTGTGAAGACAAACTGCCACTATATTGCATTATTTTAGTAGTCAACTTCTAGTTTCCTGAATGCAAGAAGAATGTGCATTTCTCTGAGAATTTGATTAAGAAAAGTTGTTGTTTACAAGTTTTTTTTTTTTTAATGCCTACTGTACATGTTAGGCATGCCACCATGTTCAATCATTAAAATCATATAGCAATTGTGGAACAGGTTTATCCCCCTGAAAATGTTGTTTGCTGTTTCTAGAATTGACCTTAGTCAAGAAAATATGTAGTCCTTTTTACCTCGTTTTTATTTCAGTTTATTTATTGCATCTGATTGTAAGTCTAGGTTTCAGAAGATGGTATGTTGGATTTAGTGCATGTCGTTTCAGTTTACAGTACATCTACGTTGGATAGTCGGACTTTCAATGTTTTGTTGTGGCCAATTTATGGATGAAGGGTCACAGGATGGTGTAGCTCAATCAATTCTGATACCAGAGTTTTGGAAGTTCAACAATTGTTTGAAATTATATTGGGAATAATAATATGCATGGTTTTTATTTATCTAGAAAAAGCCTATGTAAGCACCTCGTCTAAATGCTTAAGTTGTAAGAGAGTTAAACTAATTTATTTATTTAAATTTCTCCACACAACTCCTTACCTGTAGGCTAAGTTCAATTTTTTATCAAATGCCTAACACGTGAACAATTTTTATAAATGAGTGGCGACAATTAAACACAGGATATGTGCATGCTCGATACCTTGTTGAGAATCAAGACAGAGATGTACTTTAATGAGCAATATTTATGCATGAGGCATGGCTCTATATAAGGAAATAATCTATCCCAAATTACATGGATTGTGATTTAGGATGTCGAAGATAGAATCAACATAATATCATAGTAGGCAAAGGTTATTGATTAAATTTTTGTCAGCACATATTATGAAAATTGTACAAGTGTTTGACATTTGATGAAGAAATGAATCCAGCTTGTACAGGGGCACACGTTGAAGACAAAATTTAAATAAATAAATTTGTTTCCCCTAAAGCATGTTTTAGCATGGGTTTCCCCCCACCCCAACCCCTAAGGCGATCAAAGAAAAGAAAATGAAAATTGGGTTAGTTGGGCATCAAAGGATTTGTCATGCTACAAATTTGGTTGAACTGATTTATGAATTGCTCACTGCAAGAACTTTCCTTGATGTTTTTCACTGTTTGTTATTTTTATTGGTAGCAGCATTTCTGAGTTTTAGGATGGCATTCTATTCTATTCCACTTCAAATGAGCTGTGCCTAACTATTCTATATCTTATGCATGTCACATGCCAGTATCATGCATGCATCTAGTGGTTTTTCTTAAGACCCTGACTTTGTTTTAATTAGTTCTTTAGGATTGCCTTTCCACACAGTTTGCAAATAACTTGCGGTTTTTCCGACCTACTCTTGAGGATTGTATGTCCAACTTTAATACCACGTTGGTTGTTGGTGTTGAAATCGAAACCCAAGAGGCACAAGAAAGAGGCAGAAGCATAGGTTATAAAAAATTATAATCCCTCTTTCAAATCCAAGACTAGGATCCACGTAGCCTGCTGTTATCAAGAATTAACGTACGCATGAAATCAAAGCTTTACCTCAATCAAATAGATTCACCTCTCTTTGATTATTTCATCCAGCTTCAAGCTTCCAATCGCTAGATCTTCTCGAATATCCTCCAAAGGGCTACACAGGTGGATGGGAACTTTGAGATTTGAGCTTAGACTGATCTAAGACACGATTGGAGGAAATGCACACTGATAGCTCAGCGAATCTGTGTTTGCTCTAATTTGAGAAAGAAAGGGGGCAGCTAGTCCAACAGATAGGGTTAGATTGAGTGGCCATCCCCTTCTTCTTATATAAATAGTCTCCTCCAAGCCTTGGTCTACATAGTCCTTATCCAATCCAGTCTCCTACGTATAGCTCTAACATGGTGAAATTCTAATACTACCTTTAACTAAATGTAGCTATCTAAGGGACCCAATGGACTCGGTCAACTCGTGTCCAATTGGGTTCAATCTATTAATATATGGCTAGTCCACTAGAGGCCCAATATAGGGGTCAGGTGTAAAATGACTCTTTTTTCCTTCAATTACATCTTTCTGCTTAGGCCCAATTTCTCTCTCATCAGCTGATGCTGGGGATATCTTGAGGGTTCTCTCCTCAAACTTGCTCCCTAATTCAATATCAAATTGTTTTACCTTTAAAAGCTTTGAATTCTTGTTTTGCTTTTAAGATACTCTGTGTAGAAAAAACAGTAATGTTATTTAATATGTGAATTGTAAACTTTATGATCATAATTGAAACCTGGAACCATTTGAGATACATAAAATGAGATAACATATGACACTGTGATTGATCTTGGTTTTTTAGTGGGAATTTTTGCATGTCATCTTTTAATCTGAAGTAGAACCAATTTATCTATGGTTGTTTGCTCATTTTCTTCTTATCCAGTGGGGAAAGTGGAGCTGGCAAAACAGAAACAGCAAAGATAGCAATGCAATATTTGGCTGCACTAGGAGGTGGTAGTGGAATTGAGTATGAGATATTAAAAACAAATCCAATTTTGGAAGCCTTTGGCAATGCCAAAACATTGAGAAATAACAATTCAAGTCGATTTGTAAGTCGCTTGTTGCATAGGCTTCATTTGTTCTTGGTTTGATGTTCATATATATCAGTATAATTATTTTCTGAAAATAAATAGCTGAAGTTATGGCCTTTGCTTGTGGTATTCTTTTTTTTTTTTTTTTTTTTGATATATTTGCTTGTAGTATTCAGTCATGTAAATTAATCCATTTACAGGGAAAGCTGATTGAAATTCACTTCAGTGAAACTGGAAAACTATCGGGTGCCGAGATTCAAACTTGTAAGTCTGCATCCAGCATAAGGGTCTTAAAAGTAAAATTATCGTATGCAATTCTGGAATCAGAAAGACTGACCTAAGTTATTTATTTTGTATGTTGTTCCCATGCGGTTTGTTGTTATCCACAGTTTTACTTGAGAAGGTATTTCCTAACTGTTTGTGGTTACATTTGATTTCTCATACTAAAGACTCAATAAAGCTGTTTCGATGCAGTCCAGAGTGGTTCAGCAATCAGAGGGAGAAAGGTCATATCATATATTTTATCAGCTATGCGCTGGAGCTCCACCAATTCTTAGAGGTACAGATTGTCTTTATCCGTTTACCTACTGTACATTACCATCAGAATCCTGCCAATTTCATATGCAGATGCCCTGTGCTCTAATTCCACATTGGACTGTTTCACTTTTACTGCTTATTGTTTCACAGTCATATTAATGCAACCTTTATTAGCATCTTTCGCTCATTTTATCTTGCTTGCTTATTTTCGTTGGCTATTTAGATTCGTTATGTCTATACTCTCTTATGCAGAAAAATTGAACTTGAAGAATGCAAATGAGTTCAACTATTTGAGGCAAAGCAATTGCTATACAATTTCTGGGGTTGATGATGCTGAACAATTTCATGTTGTAATGGTATTCTCCTTCCTGGATTCCTCAATTGTTTACCTTTTTATTCTGAAGCATATGTATCTATAAATATTTTCTTTTTCTTTTTCAGGAAGCTATGGATATCGTTCATGTGAGTAAAGAGGACCAAGAGAGTGTATTTACGATGCTTGCTGCAGTACTGTGGCTGGGGAATGTCTCCTTTACGGTGATTGATAGTGAAAACCATGTTGAACCTGTTGAGGATGAAGGTAATCTTCCACACTAATCATATAAAAGGTTACTATTCAAAGATATAGTATTTAGGAATAATTGCATCAACTGGCTGGTTCCTCATTCTAAGGATATCTTTTACTGTGTGAAAGACAAATGCATGAACCAGTTCACAAATTAAATTAAATTCACCAAACAAGGGTTCCAGTTGCATTGGAAAGAGCTTTAGCCCCAGTTGAGGCTTACTGATTTTCTGTATGAATGTCTTTAGCTTCTTGCAAGAATCAAATAGGAACGTTGGTGATTTTATTTTTTATTTTTTATTTTTAACCAAAACACCATCAAAGCCTAGGCAGATTTTTAGGTCTCCATCTAGACCTGATGGGGTGGGGGTTAGGAGAACCCCAAATTGGAACTTCAGTGATTTTTTTTTTTTTTTTTTATTTATAGCCAAAACACGATCAAATCCTAGGTAGGATTTTTAGGTCTCCATCTAGATCCGATGGGGGGTGGGTGTTAGGAGAACTCCTACCATATAAATTGATACGAATGTAAGTACAAATGGGAGGGGGACATATACTTTACCTCCAGAATTACAACAAGAGGAGAAAAAGATGTACTTTTGGAACTAATTATAAATTTGGAATTACTTCTTCCATTGCATTTATATAAGCTAACTTTAGAAAAATCTAAGGAAACTAAATAAAAGCCATTAATAATATCAAACCATCTGTACACTAACATAGGGAATCTGTTGTTTCTTGACTAAAATTAAATCTTGTTATTCTGGCACATTTGACATTACATTATTTTGCAACAATTGTCTAATACTTATTTTATTTATAGATTCCCAAGATATGTATATGTTAAATTCATGTTCTGCCTTGTACTTTTCTTGCGAATACCTACATTTTAAAAATTGTTTGGATTGGTTTGGTGCTTTTTGTTGTTGCTTCACTAAAACAGTCTTGGGGAAATATTTAATTCTAAAGAACCTTGGTGAGATGGTGTCTCTCCGGGTCTAGCAACTGTTGATGATTACAATTGACTTGTGGAGATACTATTTGCAACTTATGATTTTTGCCATTTGCTAATGAGGTTTAGATGGAACTTTGTTGTGATAGATCAATTTTCTTTTACTGCCCTCCTGTGTGATTGAGTGACCTTATTTCATTTTTGGGATGTCAGAAATAATGACCTCTTTCAAAGAATAGCTTTTCTTATTTCCCAAAAATTCTTTAACTTAGTATATGCTGTGACTAACAAGAATTCTTGGCCATTAGTGTTAACTCTTAAATGAAACAGTGTTGGAATAGACAATTTTTCAGATATCACAGGCTGTATTTTTACCTTTTTTAAGATTGTATAGTTGTATTTTGGTGGCAAAATCAGAGGTAGAATTAGGATACTTCCTTATCTGGAATCTTTAAGTCAACTAGTTGTATTTTATATATAGCCATGTACAGATTTTAGTTCGATTTTCTTCCAAATCTTCAAAAAGTTACATCAAATTCTTACATTTTTAACTCCCATCTAAAACTTAATGCCAACACAAAACTAAGACGTTCAGTTGTGGACATGGGAGTATCTATTTTACTTTAAAACATCTTTGGCTGAAGATCATCCCTATAGAAGCTAACTCGTGCCTTTGATTCCTATATTTAAGACTCCAAGCATGATGAATTCTGATATTTGAGATTGAGGCATGTCTGTTTCCCTTTATTTCGTCTTCAAATAAGTAGTACCTATCTGTTTCAATTGTTATGTAAATTTTTAGTTCTAGGCTTTAAATAGGTTAAACGAGAAGGTGGAAACCTAATGATGAAATTCAGCATTTCCATTTGGTGCTCTGCTCTATCTTGTGGAGCGGAATGAGTACTTTGTCACTTAGATTTCAGAAATCAATTTCTATTTACTTCTATTGATCTTTTTGCAGTTTATTAGTGCGTGGCAGCAAATGAGATGACTTTTGGTTATGGGGTTGCCTTTGTAGGTTGAATAGAATGCTAAAATCCATGATTTACAACAATTTCTTTCTCAAGAAACAATGATACTCGTATTTTGGTACCCCTTATAATATCTAACTTATTTTACATGTAAATTATTATTCTGGAGTATTATAATCTCAAAAAGCATGTATTTCTGTGACAACTACTTGTTTATTTTTCTTGTAACCTTGTGAAATGGATCGAATTCACCTCCATGTTGGATGTCCAATTTTCAGGTCTAATCAATGTTGCTACATTAATTGGGTGTAAAGTTGAGGAACTAAAGCTAGCGTTATCAACTCGAAACATGATTATAAGAAATGAGAATATTGTTCAAAAGCTTACTCAATCTCAGGTTAGACAATTTGTAAGGAAGAATGATCTGATAGATCAGGCCACTAATGGCCTTGTGGATTAGTGAACTATATACATCATAATTTCCCACTTATTTTTATATTATTCCATGCATCTTTCAGGCCATCGATACAAGAGATGCACTGGCAAAATCAATTTATTCTTGTTTGTTTGACTGGCTTGTTGAACAAATAAACAAATCACTAGCAGTTGGTAAACGACGTACAGGAAGGTCTATCAGCATTCTGGATATCTATGGATTTGAATCGTTTGAGGTATGTGACTATCTTTTATTTGTTTAATGTTTTTGTTTCTTTTTCTTTGTATTTGCATTTGCATTTATTATGTGCATATTATTGTTTTTTTTTCTCTTTTCTAGAGGAATAGTTTTGAGCAGTTCTGCATCAATTATGCTAATGAAAGATTACAACAACACTTCAACCGGCACTTATTCAAATTGGAGCAAGAGGTGACCATTCAATATCTTTTTAAATCTGCCTATTTTATATTTGGCATTTCTATTTCTTTGAAGCCCTAGAAATGGCCACTACTTAAATTTAGTCATTTTGAGGATTTTTACCTTTTTCATTTTATTTCAGATGTGCTATATTGATTTCTCCAGTCGAATTGTATTTTTTTCCGTTCTAAGAGCTTGTTTGGTAGAGCTTAAAAATTTGATAAAAATGTAAAGTCAAAGTCAACAATTAATTTTAATCATTTCATGACCCACAGTTTTTCAACCCCACATTTCATCAATTTTCTATCAAAATCTGCTAAAAAGCTCCACCAAACAAGCGCTAAATGAGTGGATGCAAAATTTTTGTATTCACTGGATTACTGTACCTTTACCTACATGAGATTTCTTGGACAAATTCAAATAAATCTGAGAAATTCATAGAAAAGTGGACCCATAGGGTATCAAATTCAGTAATTTAGAAGGCCATTGCTTGGTTTTTCCTCATATTTTATAATAATGGGAAATTTAACTTAAGACTTCTGTAATTAAAATGTTATACCCTTGTTGGCTGGAGCAATTAGCTGCTGCAAGTATATCTTTGAGGAATTTAGATATGGACGAGAAATCTAATTGTAAATATATTTGACACGTGCATTTCATGTGAATCATTTGAAGGGGTTCTATAGTGATTTTTGGAGTTGATAATTTTGGGGGAATGTTTAATGTTAAATGAGACCATATGTTCTGGATTCTGAAGAAGAATGCTGGAGAAATGGTCGATGTTGTATTGTTGTGTTTGGACTCTTCTTTGAGTTCGTTGATTTTAAATTCTTTTCCAGGAATACATTTATAATGGCATTGACTGGACCAAAGTAGATTTTGAAGACAATCAAGATTGTCTAAATCTTTTTGAGAAGGTATGTAACTCAATTTTGCATTACATATTTTTCTACCAATGTATTACATTTTCTCAAATCGTCCTATAAACTTTGAATCTTCAATTACTTGCATATGATACTACATACAATTTACTTATGAGATCTATTTTGTTTTTTGTACAGAAACCATTGGGTTTATTATCCTTGTTAGATGAGGAGTCAACCTTTCCGAATGGCACAGATTTGACCTTTGCCAATAAGCTTAAGCAACATTTGAATTCAAACACTTGTTTTAGAGGAGAAAGAGACAAAGCATTTATGGTGTCCCATTATGCAGGGCAGGTATTCGCTTTATTATTGATAAATTCTTTGTAGGTTGATAGCTACCCCTACTCCCTTGGGTCTACATTTAGGTTAATTTGCATTTTTTCTTGTTCATGTTGGTGGAAGCATTCAATGAATATCAAAACTCATGTTTTAATTACCACCACTTAGATTCAAAATCCTTTGTATAAACAATGAAGACTAGGTCCCCCCAACACCCCCCAACAAACAGAAAAGAAAAAGAGAGAGAGGCCTAAAAAAATCCTAATTTGATCAATATCTTTGCAATTACTCTTTTTCTTAGTGCTTGTTTGGTAAAACTTTTTGTAGATTATAAGTTGTGGGTCCTACGGAATGTGATGTTAAAATGATATTTGACCAGCTTATAAGTGCTTATAAGCATTCCCAAACATGCTGACTGGATTCCTGGATAGACTACAGGGAATGACTCTTCATTATCTTACAGAGTTGGATGTTGTCCATTGTTGGTTTAAATATCAAAGGCAACACTTTTCCTGTTTGGCCATATGTTCTTCAGTTTGATTCTCTTTATTGCTAAGAAGCAAATGCCACAAATTTCTCTTATAAAATTAAATTAATTAGAAATTCAGTTTTTTGTTGTTGCTGTCTGAAGATTTAGTAAGTTCCATGCTTGTCTCAGGTTGTCTATGATACAACTGGGTTTCTCGAGAAGAATCGGGATTTACTTCACTTGGATTCCATTCAGCTTTTATCCTCTTGCACGAGCCACCTTCCCAAGGCTTTTGCATCCAGCTTGCTCACCCAATCTGAGAAGCCTGTAATAGGTGCACTATATAAGTCAGGTGGAGCAGATTCACAAAAATTAAGTGTTGCGACCAAATTCAAGGTACAAATCTCTCGTCTGTCATGCTTAAATGATTCAAAAGATACTCGTTTTAGATGTTAGATATATTTTTTTTTAATTTCAATCTATAATATGCCCAATTCAAACTAATTAGCAGCAGATAGGTCTTCCTTCATGATAGGTCTGCCACAATCAGAATCGATGGCTCTTTGAAAACCTTTTGTGTCAAACTAAGTTGATCTGTAAATTATTCAACTAGAGTTACTAAATGACTTATTCTAGGAATAAAAAAGTTAATGGTAGAAAAAATTTCATCTCGAAGCTCCAGAGAGAATATATTAATAATAAGAAACGACCCCCGGCACAGTGCTCCAAAGGATGTAATAAATCAGTTTCATTAGGTTAAAGATGCCTCAGAGTGGCACTAATAAAATATTCTTGTGAAATAAAAGTCTGATAAATGTGGAGCAACCTACATGGTATAAATGGATAAAATTTGTGAAGATGTCAATAATAAGATTCTTTTTAGTTGAATTTAAGGTCAATAATATTTTTGTACCTGGTCTTGTTTGTATTCTTGGAAGCAGCTTTAATGGAGAGATTCCTAGAACATAACATCTAGTTGACTAATTTCATAGTGTGATTAGAGGTTACATCTGTGATACACTTCTGGTCTATTTAGAGAAGGCTATAATGGCCCTTTTCAGAGGTAAGAATGCACATAATTACTTTCATGAGCATATATGTTATTTTGCAACAAGGGGAGCTTTTACTGTGATACATATAGGGACTATAATGAAAATTATGTAACATTAGACTCAGTTTACTCTTTTTCATTTCATCTTATATAAACCTTCTCAATTTACAAAGCGAGTTTTATTTCACGAAGGCTCGGTTATGCAACCAAATTCATAGAACAAGTCCGGCAATGAATGCTTAGGTCAACCTTGTTAAGAGTAGCCCAAGCCCTTACATGTTGACTGTTATTTTCGTATTTAAACAATGTGGGGTTTTACCTTTGACATGCCCCTCAAGATTGTTGCACGTTTGTAGACACCAATCTTGGAATCTGACTGCCCCTTTGTACTTTAGATGGAAAAATTGCTCATTTGAGCATTTTGGGCTCTGATACCATCCACAACATAGTATTTTCATCAACCTTTCTGTCAAAAAGGTATATAATATAAAGTGTACAATCCTATTTAATAAGGAAACCAATTTACACATGGAACTTAAAAATAAAAACTATATACAATCACATAAATCAGGGAATTAATTCCCTGATATTTTTCAATTAATCAATCACAAAACTTTCCTATTTATTATTATCTTTTGCGGGTGTTAGGGGCAATTATTTCAGTTAATGCAACGCCTTGAGAAAACAACACCACATTTCATACGTTGTATAAAGCCCAACGACTTCCAGTCTCCTGGAATCTACAATCAAGGATTGGTGTTGCAGCAGCTGCGTTGTTGTGGGGTCTTAGAAGTTGTTCGAATATCGAGATCTGGATTTCCTACCAAAATGTCGCATCAAAAGTTTGCCAGAAGGTAAAGAAGATAAAATTGTTGTAAGCAGTATAATGAATTTTTTTCCTGTCTTCTATATTTAGTTGGCTACAATCTGACCTTTTTCCTTTGTTAGGTATGGTTTCCTTCTACTTGACCATGTTGCATCACAGGATCCGCTCAGTGTTTCAGTAGCAATTCTTCATCAGTTCAATATTCTACCTGATATGTATCAAGTTGGCTACACCAAGTTGTTTTTCCGAACTGGACAGGTGAGAAATTTTTCTTATCTCCTTTTCTCCTGTTTGCTACATTTAGTTCCCCTTCTGGTTCTGCTCTTAGGTGAAAATTTCTTGGTTGAGGAAGCACTGTCAAGTGTTCTGACAATGTAATGGAGACAGCTCTCTCTCTTTCTTCCCTCATATTTTGTCAAACCAGAATTCAAGTTATTTGTATGTCAAGAGACTGAAATTTTGATATTTTTCAATAATCAGTATGGAAAGTTGCTATTTGGATGAGAAGGCAACCACTATTTACCGATAAATAGCCAAATATTGAGCTTTGTACTCGTTTACCCCTGAATGAAGTTCTGATTATTGATCGGTCCTCCTTTGGTTAGCGAATACACATTTCCCATTTACTAGCCAACAAAATGATTTGATAAAATAGTCATGATATTCTGCAGAAACAAATGTCGTTTAGACTCTTACTTCGTCCACTCTGAATTCTAATCATACAAAAATAAGATCTTAGATCATTTTCACTCGTACATAACATTTACAAATATTCCGTATCACAAAAATCAGAAAAATATATATAAAGAAAAGAATTAGTTTAAGTTGATTTAGTCCAGTCTTCTTATTCGTAAATTATTTGTCTACTGGTGGAACTGACTATAGCCTTGTATCATTGATCAATCTGTATCGTACCATCAATTCTTTCAGATTGGGATACTCGAGGACACTAGAAATCGTACTCTTCATGGCATCTTACGTGTTCAAAGCTGCTTCAGGGGTCATCAAGTTCGCCGCTACGCAAAGGATTTAAGGAGAGGCATTGCCACTCTTCAGTCATGTATGTCCATGTGAAGTATTTTAGCATGCTTTTCTTATCGTATGGTGCTCTACATAAACTGATCAATCTGATCCGTGAAATTTTTCAATGCAGATGTTCGGGGTGAAAAAACTAGAAAAGAGTATGCGGTCTTGTTAGATAGGCATAGAGCAGCTATATCTATTCAAAAGCAGATAAAAGGCAGGATTAGCAGGAAAAAGTTCAAAAACAGTTATGATGCATCAGTTCTAATCCAGTCAGGTACTTTACTGGTTCTATTATTATGTGAAGATAACTATAAACCATTAGAGTTCTTTCATTAGTTCTCTCAAGATCTGTGTGACTAGCTGGTCCAAAAGCTGGCACTGTTCGACTGCTCCATCTGGTTAAGTTGGATAGTAAAACCTGTTTCATTGAAACCATTATGATTCTTAAAAACCATCAAACCACTGGTCTAATTGGTCAACATTTCAATCAAGAACGGGTTTACTGAACCAAGCATTTGAAGGCCTGTGATTGGTTCCACTTTTAATCACTGGCAACCAAAGGATGCAGAAAAAAACTAGTTTGAGAATTTTCCTTTAGACAAATCAGGATTTTGTTGATAATACATATCATATTTTATCTAATTCATTTGCCGGGCACGTTCCATTTTCTTTTAATCATTGAACTTTTTGCATATGCTGTATATCAGATTACTCCCAACTTATTCAATGTTTGACGGTTGTTTGGAATATATCTATTTGAGTTAGTGATTAATGTATGAATAAATCCTAATGAGTTAATTTCACCAATGATCAATAGTCATTGAAATAATTTTCTTACACTAGTAAGTCACTAAAGTTTATAATCGTTTCACTAATGTTCACTTAGTAAAAAAAATTAAAGATAAAATCCTATGTGATGCTGTTAAGTGCCACTGTGTACCAAACAACAGTTATTTATTACGCCATGTAAGACAAGATTGTGATTAAAAAAAGGCGTGCATGTGAAATGCGATTTAAGCTGAAAAACGATATAAAGTTATATTAAATCTGAAACATTTACGCTATCCCCTATTTCCCCAATAAAATCGTTTCACTTCACACGCTATTTTTTTTTTTTTTAACCATGATTTTGTTTTAAGTGGCCTAATAAATAACATCGTTTGGTACACAGTGGCACTTAACGGCACCATGTAGAATTTTATGTTAATTTTTTTAACCGATTGACCATTATTGTAACCGTTATGAACTTTAGTGACTACTAGTCTAAGAAATTACTTTAATGACCATTTTGAAATATATTACAAACTTCAGTGACCATTGGTGAAATTAACTCAAATCCTTATATATGTGTGTTGTTTCATTGGTTAAATTTGCATAGTTTTTACCGGTGATATTCGTATGTGCTTGAAAGTTGATGATTCCGTAAATCAATTGTGATTTGATCATTTGGCTCTATATTTCAACCGCTGGTCTGGGTTTTTAAAATTTTCTTGTCACTTGAATTATTATAAACTGCCTGTCAGCTAGTTTCAGTAGGTAGTTCTGGAGAATACAATAATGAAATTTTCAACATATTCTTTGAGATGGACACTTGCGGGATTTTTAAATGCATCCCTTTGTCCCTCGTGAGACCCTATAAATTTCCATTCTCCACATCTCGATAGAAGTGCTCGTGGCGTTACATTTAATCTGAAGGTTAGTGGTACTAATGGAATTTTTGTTCTCCTGAATTTTTTATTTTCCAGTTATCCGTGGCTGGATGGTCCGAAGATGCTCTGGAGACATAGGATTCCTGCAGTTCGGAGGCAAAAAGGTAGTTGGGACTCTCTTGGTACCTTGAAGTTTCATATTTATACTTTGTTACTAGTTACTGATTGTCACGAGAGTTTGTCCAGGACACTTGGATCTCTTCTCGTATTATATAGCTTTATACTTTCAAGTACATATTTTTCTCTAGTTGAAACTAATCGCAAAGATATTGCCTCTATAGTGTAGAGGCTGCTTCATTTCAAGATATGAACCAGAGGAATTGTGTGCAGCATATTTATCAATTAGCCACGTCTTGAGTCTCGTGTGGAACCAAATTATTTAATAATTTTATATAAGATAATATGGTAGGAGATGTGTCTCTGTGTGTGGCTTGTGCGTCTTTAAATGTACATGTTTACCTTTCTGTTCAACACACAAATTTCATGTAAGAAATGAAAAGCCGTATTCCCTTTTCTAATTTCCTTTTTAGACTTGAAGACGACTGACAATGGCATTTTCCAAATCAGGGTGCAGAGCAGGAGGAGGTACTGGTGAAGTCATCAGTCCTTGCTGAAATGCAACGCCGAGTTCTTAGAGCTGAAGCTGCATTGAGAGAGAAGGAAGAGGAAAATGATGTCCTTCACCAACGACTCCAACAATACGAGAACCGATGGTCTGAATATGAGCTGAAAATGAAATCCATGGAAGAGGTGTGGCAGAAACAAATGAGATCACTCCAGTCGAGCCTTTCCATTGCAAAGAGAAGTCTGGCTTTTGATGATTCACGGAGAAATTCTGATGCATCAACCAATGCAATTGAGGACAGCGAGACAAGTTGGGATAGAGGGAGCAACTTCAGGACTCATGAGAGCAGTGGAGTGAGACGAATGAATGCTGGTCTAAGTGTCATTAGTCGATTGGCTGATGAGTTTGAGCAGAGGAGTCAAATATTTGGCGATGATGCCAAGTTCTTGGTTGAAGCAAAATCAGGTCAGGTCGATGCAAACTTGGATCCAGATCAGGAGCTTAGAAGATTGAGACAGATGTTTGACGCTTGGAAAAAAGATTATGGTGCAAGACTGAGGGAAACAAAGGTGATTCTCCACAAGCTCGGAAATGAAGAAGGGTCGGCTAACAAGGTGAGCAAAAAGTGGTGGGGAAGGAGGAACAGCACGAGGTTTATCTGAGTTTTTGTCCATAAATAGGTCACAATATCCTGTGTCTTTTTCCCATCTGAGTTGCAATACGAATTTATTATGACGAGTAGCAGTTGATACCGCAGTTTGAATCAAATATTCGTCACTTCACAGAAAACTGGAGAGCCTTCTTGGTGATATGTTGACTGCTGGCTACCAAATATTGTAGATTGTGATTGAGTACAGTTTGTCATTTTGAATATAGTTTTCTTTGATGAAAAATGGTTCTATCATTATACGTCAATGGGATGAATGATTTTATTTTTATTTATTTATTGGTAGAAATTATCGTATGGGTTGAAAACTAAAAAAATTATAGAGATAGACCATTTTTAACCACTCTAATCAAGGCCATTAAAAAATTCTTCTATATAATATTAACCCTCAAAAAGGTTATTATATTTAGAAACCATTCTTCCTACTTCTTACCAATAATTTTGACAAATAATCATTAATGGATAATTATATTTATACTACACCTCTTATTATTCACACCACATTTTAATTGCAATAAAGATCCTCCAACACTTGATATTTAGACACTTATGTTTTTAATTTTTTTCATCGTATTTTTATCATTAATTTTCATTTAGTTTTCACATCTTATCTACAATTAAGATTTTTGTTTAAATATTCTGCTAATGTGCATTGAAACGAGGGAAAAATATTTTGTCAAACTTACATATTTGTTATTTATTTTAATTATGTAAAAATATTAGAGGTAAAAAAAAAAAATTACGCCCTCCTAATTGACTTTTTGGACAAAAATCATCATCAAACACAAACATAGGACACTGATAAAAATTTGCTAAAAAAATTTAGAATCATAAATGCAAAAGTAACCAATAGTTGGAGAATTTTATTGCAATTAGAATGTATTGTACTTAACAAATAATGTTGTGGTAATATAATTACCCTGTCCTATAAATTAAGTTAATCTCACGATGTAAATCTATTAAAACTTTTTAAAAAATTTATACCCAAATCCAAACACACTTTAACTAGTATACCGCTTCCTTGCAATGAGAATCTGACCGTAAGCTTTATTATGATATAAAATGAAGCAGTGAAGAGATTATAAAAATTATCGATGGAGGAAAATGATCAATTAAAGAGGTGGCGATTTTGGAGATGATGTTGAGGAGATAATCGAATCAAAGAGATGGATGAAAGCGATTAGTAAATTTTGAATGAAATGATTTTGTGAAAAGAAAAATTGAAGACATAGTGACACACGAACATTTAAGTACTTTTTTCTTCTCGTAGCTGAAAAAACTCCCAGCAGTCGTGATAAAAATTTAATAAATTTAAATCATTAGATTAACTTAATTTATGAACGGATTATTTGTCAAATTCATTTATAAGACGAACAATCTTCATTATATTTGGATTTCCAAGATTTTGGAACATGATCAATTGTGTATTCTACAATATCTAACCTCCAATCCTGAAAAAGAAGACAAAAAAAGTTCTACGAGAAAGGTATTTCAAAACTCTAAAAAGTATCGTGTTAAGGAAAAATTAAATGGGCACAACTTGGGAACAATACAATATCTACTGAGATGAGTGGGCCAACAGGCAGTGTGAAATGCACTTGGTTTCAATCTCATTTGACATTTCACTAGGAAAATCGAAACAATTTTATTAATTGATAAATAAATTGAACAAATTCGAACAAAAATGTGCTGGGATCGAACAAACAATTTATATATTTAGGGCCGAGCATGAGTTGAGAACTCGTATAGAAACTCTGCTCCCACTAATGAAAAGAGAACTTTAAGTAGAAGCCTTGGCCACCTCTTTCTGAGCAGATGCAAATTCATTTTGCTGTGGCTGCATTACATAGTGTAATGAAATATCAAGTTATGTTCATATAAGTTTATAGTTTATGCATTATCCAGTTAATGTATAATAGATCTGCAGCTGCTAACTTTGCCATTACTTCACACAGAACAAGCAAACAGAAGAAACTAGTATTGGATGGCGAAGACAGGGATAGAATGGCAAAATTAAAAAAAAAAAAAAAAATAGAAAATCGAGATGAGGAAGATCATAAAATCTGGTTGGTTTCTTTGATATCATGCAAGGGATATCTTGAGAATCGTGTCAATTTTTCTACCTTCCACCAACGATGAGAAATTACATTCACCATCATCATCATTCATTAACTAATCCCATTCTAAGGTATCCAGTCAGACTCGTTTCTGAAAGACGTCTAGCTTTTTAGGCTAACATACACACATGGTGTTGGTGGTGGGCTAGCGGTTCGGTGGAGGAGAAAGAATGAAACGTAAATTAGTTTGCATTTAAGAGGCCAATAAAGTTGCTTACCGCGGCTAATTCTTCTTCATGCTTGGGAATAAAAGCAGTATCAACTTTTCCATTTTTGAAGTCCTGTGGCATGGAAATACACGAATGCAAATTCAAATTCACGAGGATCTCAAAGATAATAGAAGTTTTCACAAGAGGAATACCTATAGAGAAAATAGTGCATTTCCTACCTCAATTTCAAGGATAAGCTTATGGTAATCAATTGTTGTTGGAACACCTGCCACAAGTTAAACATTTTTTTTTAGTGAAGACATAAATATTAAGCTTAGAATAAGAATATTGGACCAATCCAGTCGATGACCAAATTGTGATAGGAGTTAAGAATTTTGAAAAGTCTGTAAGATGTTGCGAGTGTATGCACAAACACATCTAACACACCTTAGCTCTAAAAGAACCAAAAGATTTGTTGACAAAGCCAAGGGACAAATAAAAAAAGAACAAAAAAGTCAGAGAAGAAAGGGACAATTAATCAGAAATAATAGTTTTGATCTAATGCCCACCGGAACACTTGTCTTGCACTCACCCTTTACACTCATCCAATGAGTTCAGGACAAGTGTCCCAGTGGGCATTATAACAAGGCCCTCAGAATTAAATGGTCGAAGGCATGACGATGCATTGATGTGTCAATTCACTGGGTGGAACCAAGTTATTTAACCCCTTAGAAGCATCTCCAAGAGGTTCATTAAACATAAGATGTTCTCTATTTTAAAGAGTCACTCTTTAAAATTATGCTCTAAGAGACTCTCTAAATTAACTTTTTAAAATAGAGAGTGGGTTTGGCTCTCCATATTTGGAGAGTCAACCCCATACTCTATAACTAAATGCATACAAAGTGTTCCAATTTTCAATGTTGAATTAAATAGTATCTACAAAATATAATAGAGAAAAATAAAGAAAAATCATACAATAATTAGGAGGAAAGCGTGTCAAAATAAAAGATAGGGAAAAATAATAAATACTTATTGGGATAAGTAAAATAAAGTCTTAAAGATAAAGACGCTTTTAGAGTGCTCAAAAATTTCACTCTCTAAAATGAAAAAGATGCTCGAGTCTATTGGAAATTCTCTTATACACATGTTGCAACTGAAGAGGAAGAACTTATAAGACGAAATCCTTGATGGATTTTAACCAACCATTTGAACCATGCAAGGATCTCTTGACCAAGTTGAAATCTATAATGTAGCCCACAATGACAGAAGAGATTAATGACAAAGTGTCAAACTCACATGTTATGCCTTGTCACCAATCACATGGTCAAATTCTAATGAAGCACATAAGTGAAAGCCAGTCAATTTACCTGTTATAATGGTGTCATCAAGAGCTCTTTTCATGCGTTCGATTGCCCTCTCTCTTGTTGGAGCCCAAACAATAAGCTAAAATCACATCTTACAACATATTAGAGCGACTAATAGCTAACTCTAACTTTTCAAAGGAACTGAGAATATTATACATATACATAATTAAGTCAAGCATCATATTATAGCCATGCTAGTCTTCAAGCACAGATGTGTTGGAAATGAAGTTATTAAATTAGAAAATTGTTTGGATGCAAGCATGACACTAGGTGGCCACAACTGTATATTCAGTAAGTGAATCTAGTGTTAAACCATGCATGGAGTTCCAAGTTAACCAAAAAAGATTTAATTATAAGAGCTTAACAACAGGTTTCAATCTATGAAAATTACAGTTTCCTGATTCTGCCCATCGACACTATCAATCCAGTCTTTGAATGTTTTGTATACATCTAAATTCACAAAATTGTTATCAATCACAAACAAAGGATGCACATTATTAAAAAGTGTGATAGCTATGCCCCAATCAGAGACCTGACATGCAAACAAATGTTCCATTGTTTCAGCATCCAGTTATCAAAATATATATATAGGTGTAGTTTTCTCTTCTCACTAAACAAAGGAAATCATTAAGAGAGAGGAAATGATTTCTTTTTTTATATCCTTTTATTATCAACATACAGAAAATCAGAGATTGTAACACACGCAAAACATAAACAGAATTGACTGACCTTTCCAAGCAGGGAATCATAGCTGGGTGGAACCACGTAATCTGGATAAACATGGCTATCCATTCGCACAAATGGACCTCCAGATGGCAAATATGCTGTTATTCTTCCTGTTTCAGTAAATACAAGGGTATTAAAATACAGGTAACAGTTAATTTCACCATATAGACCAATAATTCCAGGGTGGTGGGATCATTTTATTGGCTGTTTGAAATAAAAATTTGTTTGTGATATTCTACTATTCTAAACCCATACCAAATTGTAGACGACGTGATTGCACATAAATAATCAAATCTGGCCAATGAGTTTTGTTTGTTAAGATAATCAAGGTCCAGCTCAGGACACTGACATCATAGATGCAATATGATGATGAAATAACAGGTGAGAAGATAACATCACTATAGACATGCATGGAAAGATTCAGAGACGACTTGCCCTGTAAGCATGCACACAATTCAAACATACCTGGTCCAGGTCTGAAATTTTTGAAAGCATCTTCGGCATTAATACGGCATTCAATTGAATGTCCACGAAGCACAATATCTTCCTGTAGACAAGAGAAAGAAAAATGTCAACCACAGACTGCAATTTATTTTAGGAGCCCTGAAAATACTGATTCCCTACCTGCTTGTACCGAAGTTCCTCTCCCCTAGCCACACGGATCTGTTCTTCAATTAGATCTACAGAGGAAATCATTTCTGTAACTGGATGTTCAACCTAAAATTTTACATCACATAGAAAGCAGTTAGTAAACAAATCACAGCTGAAGACTAGGGTAAGTATTTGCAGTAATTGATCATCTGAAATTGAATTTTGTTCACCTGAATCCTAGTGTTCATCTCCATAAAGTAAAAGGTCCCTCTTTCATCCAGAAGGAATTCGACAGTACCAACTCCTATGTACCCTATAGATGCTGCTGCTGCAACTGCTGCATCACCCATTGCTTTACGCAACTCTGGTGTTAATGCAGGAGAAGGTGCTTCTTCCAGCAACTTCTGGTTTCTTCTCTGCAAATGAGTTTTTATGGATTCATAACTTCAGTGAGCTAGTTTTCTGACTGATCAAAAAGAAAGCTAAGTTTTTGAAGGAGAAAGAAAAATTAATTTTCTCTAGGAATCAACATAATATAATCTATAATATAAAGTAAGAAAAGCTAAATATGACTAGTTTCATTAGACAGCAATGGAGACGTAATCCTAAATCTTCTAGCAAGTAACATGCTTTCGTAAACTCGAACTGAATTATGAAATAGTTTAAGCATACCTGAATACTGCAATCACGCTCTCCAAAGTGCACAACATTACCAAACTTGTCCGCCAAAACCTGTAGAGTTGCAAAGGTTTAGGCTCTATATCAATGAATTTTGAACCAGATGGCTCAATAATTTAGGCTTTATAATCTCAACTAAGACAAAAATTAGATTTTTCTTCAACCAAGAATGTCAGAATTAGATTTAAAAATCAATTTATTTTGTGGAAAATTTAAGAATATATTAGTACCTGGAATTCAATATGCCTTGGATTTTGGATGTACTTTTCCAGGTAAACACCATCATTACCAAATGCTGCTGCAGCCTCGCTCTTGGCTTGCTATAAAAACATTTAAACAAGAGGCCAAACATGGTTTAAAAGAAGCAACATGGAAATAAGATAGACTTTGTTATGTTTTATGCAATTGCAGTGATTAAGTAAAACCAAATAACCAATTATAATAGATATGATCAACAACAGCTGATCAATAAAAGCTATGTGGAGTACATTACACGAAACATATCTCAGACATATGAATGAGCTTTTGTGCATAAATGATATATAGAAAGTGGCAATTGTAAATTAATAAAATGAGCAAGCATTATGTACGTGGAAGAGAAATAGTTTCTTAACAGATCATGTGACCTTTAAAAAGAAAGTGAAAAGAAAAGTGGATCACAATTAGAATAAAGTACGGAGATAAAAACCATTCAAATAAATCATTATCGCCACAGTTTCATGTGGCATGCTACCAAACGCAATACTTCAAATAATTTGGTATCAGATCTCACCCGAACCTGTAATCCTCTTCATGTTGTCAAGAAGTCAGGTTTTGAAGCAAAAAAGGGAATAATAAAATTTTCTAAGCTTACGCGTGAAGGAAAAAAGGGGCAGAAAGAACCAATTGATTATGATTTCACTGAAGTCATTCTAAAGCGAAACTTAAGGCAAGGAGGAGTACCTGCAACAACTTCACAAACTCATCTGGAACTTTAGCAAGACGCATTCCACGTCCTCCGCCACCAGCAGTTGCCTTCAAAAGATAAAGTGGTCATTAGTTAGACAACTCTTTCAATTATTAACAGTTCTTCACATCATATCAATTTGATACACCTTCAGATAGGAAAAAACGAGGAGGTCAAACAAATCAACAGCCAAAATAGCCAACCTACTTCAAAATTCAGTTTGTTTAAGTTTCTTTTCCACTTATTCTAAATGAGTCAAGTAAAGCGTGCCAAACTAAACAGAACAGCAATGCATTGATAGAGTAATGCTTATCTGAACTAGTTTGATTATCCTACTATACAGGAATTTTTGAACAATTAAACTCATTTTAAGGATTTTGAATAGCAAACGCCTAAAGGTTTCAAGAATCAAAGGGTCATACTTAACTCCAATCTACATATGACATTCTAAAAACTTCCCAACTCTTAAGTTTGGCTTACAAATCTCGTAAATAGCTGCAAAATTGATCCCTAAGTGAGTCTGACAATAATCCATACTTCCTTGTGCCAATCTCTCTTATGTCTCTCCTAGATATCTAAATGTTTTGACATCATCTCTCTTTTGTCTCCCATATTTCTAGATGGTTTTTGACACGCCAACTTGAGTACTTTAATAAAATATGCTTTTTTTAACTATAGATCAGCCATATACTTGTAGAGGAAAGAAAAAGAAAAGAAAACAGGGATCAGATGAAGCCCAGAATTATATTTTGCTTCTGTTTCCCCCATACACCCATGATTCTTCTAAGTTACCTCGCAAGAAAAGAAGACATGAATCGATTGCATTGATGGGACTCCTTTTGTTCTGTCAAAACTCTTCATACTGACAATTAATGAGCTGATCAAAAACCATGGAGAAAAATTCATTTTTTAATGGTAGCTTCAGAATTTGTAGAAGACAATTGAGTTCATTTTCATCCTCCATTAATAGTTCTCACTAATACAGGTGTCTTAATCGAGTAATTAAGTAAGCCTTACGAAATTTTTGGATCATACCTTACGAAATTTTTGGATCATCTGTCCAAAATATCATAATAGTAATCCAAAAAAGAATTGTAGATTATATCTTTGACAATGATGTGAAAAATCCTGGTATCAGTATATAGTTTAGTTCATGGCAGTTGCAATCAACCTCAGAAAAAGTGAGGCTAGGGAGGGAGACAACTTTTTAAGTTTTAGACTTGGAGCGGGCGGAGTGGATAATGGTTAAGTTCTCAGACTTGCTCAAGGAAGGAGATTGAATGAACCCTGTGATTGTTATCCGGTTGACATAAACTACAACAATCTAGTTAGAGGCCAATACGAGGAAGAAAATGACATCTTGCTGGATAGCTCATCCAGCCCAGTAGGAAGAAAGCGCTTTCAATGTTCTCCAAGCTCTTGACAAGAATAGAATTGTTTAGAACTCGATCATTAGCTGATTCAAACTATCAAACAACAATCAAGGAGAAACCAAAACCAGTGCCTCCCATGACAAACAACCTACTGCACCACATCATAAGAGAAGGGCTGCTAGATTTCATACAATGTGGATAAAACAAATTATTGATGGCAGGTAAGAAAAAGCACTCAAATTATCGATGTTGTACAGTATCACCACTAAACCGTAAAAAACAGCAAGCAAATTTGAAGTTAAGAATAGGTCTTAAGCTCACCTAATTTTCTTCAACGTTTACAATACTACTATTTGGGCTAGCAAGAAAAGATAATGCAATCTCATATAGATCTGCCGTGTAAGAATAATTCAAATATAATAGTTATACTGAACTGACCTTGATCATGACAGGAAAACCAATCTCCTCAGCAAGTCTCACTGCTTCTTCAGTACTCTGCATGGCAAGAATCATTTTGAAAGAGACATAAGAAGAAATATAAGTATTCAAATAAAAGCAAATTTGATACCGAGGTCCCAAGATATATTGGGGGAAAATGCCAAAATCTAGATAAAAAGCAATACCTGTAATAACCCATCACTTCCTGGGACAGTTGGAACTCCAGCATTCTTCATTGTCTCTCTGGCAGTTGATTTGTCACCCATGACCCTAATGCTGTCAGGCTGAAAAGTTTTGAATTTCAAATTTGAAATCTTTAGGTGTAGACTTTCAAAACTGTTACATGTACTTTACAAAATTCAAAAATAAAGATCAATTTCCCATTTGAAGGGAAAAATAAAAGCAGAGCAACAATACACTACTTCTATAGCAAATTGATTAATTGAATGTCATGGTTTTTCGTGGCACAAACATTTAGGTGAGGAAGGAGCACATATATATCTATTTCAATATTTTGATATTACTTGTTCAGCTTAAGTCAAGCGGCATAGCCTTGAATCTATGTAATGAAACCTACTTTTATTGCTGCTGCCGACGCCACCATGACCACCCCCACCATAATTAAAAATTAACAGGATCCGGCAATAACCTTGTCTAGTACAGCAACCGAAAAACTGGGCGACCTCCAACGTCAACCTCAGCCACATCCACCACATGCCCTGTACCTTCACCATCAACACAGCTGGGCTACCTCCAACATCAACCTCAGCCACCCCACTAGTTACGCCACCTTTGTCTTCCCCCATCCAAACATCACAACCATCTGACATTTGACTGAAGACCATATTTAAGGCATCATCTACCAGTTGAGGATTTCGCATGCAACAGTTTCTAGGCCTTGTGAAGGTAATGGGTGATTGTGGGGGAGTGGAATGTACAGTTTGAGTGGTAACAATTCTTTGGGTGATTATTAAATCACGTTCAGTCTTTTTTGATGGTACATTAGCTGGTATCATCGACACATCACGTTACGGGTCCACTCTAGTAATTCAAAACTAGTCACATCAGTTTGGTATCAGTAGTGAAGGCAACCAGTCTAGTAGTGATTTGGAGCTCCTGTATTGGTTGTAGATAGAAGGTCTTATGATTTGTTGTCATTTGATTCAACCATAATAGATATCGCATTCTAATAGTGATCAAAGATTAGAAAAGTACAAGGACCAATTTCATGCCATTAATCGTTACCCAACCCTAACATATATTAACAAGGTGGTCGTAGAAGTAGCCAGTCTTGCTGGTATATACAGTTTAGAACCTGAGGGAACTGACCACATCATACTCTTTGAGTAGACACTCGGGGACCGGGATTTAACAATAAATAGTGAGCACTTGAAGTAGTAAAAATTCTGATATAAAGAACTTACATTTGGCCCAATAAAGTTGATACCATGTTCTCTGCACATCTCAACAAAAACTGCATTCTCAGCAAGGAAACCATATCCAGGATGTAGCATAGTACATCCACGACTGGTGGCAGCAGATAAGACATTTGGAATCAATAAATACCTGTAGAAACGTAAAGAAATATGACGCCTTCAGAGAGGATTCTTACATTTGGAATCAATAAATACCTGTAGAAAGGTAAAGAAATATAATGCCTTTAGAGAGGATTCATACTTTCGCCTTGATACAGACACACTGGTGTCTCTCGACAAGAAACTATACAGCAGTTGTGTTGACTATTAAAATACATATGTAAAACATAACTACAGATAAAAGGCATCATAAGAGTTCTACAACTGGAAACACTAAAAACCATTAACCATATTGAAGACTCCGTGCAAAAAGTCCAAAATAACTTGCCAATCTCCCGCTGCATTTTGAGCACAAGCTGGGATGACAAGATATCTACTATTCAATTATCACCGCCCTAAGCTCCATATCCTCGATATGATCATGTTCATAACTAAACAAGAAGATCTTGTCAACTGAAAGCAAAAGGTATTGCCTTTTGCGGCTGCCCAAGATTGTAATCAACATATTAAAAGAACCTGTACTTCTGCATAGACCTTTGCAGGATGTCCAACGTGAAGAAAAAATTCACAAATTTCATATCCTCTCAAAATCTTTAGACAATGTGGTATTGGTTTTGAAATTTACTTCACCGTATGGATATGAATTATTAATAGAAAGAAAAAAGAAATTCAGTATAGATTTGCACAAAACATGTGCGTAATTGAATTCTCACACAATCCCCAAGGAAAATAGAGAATTTTTTTTTTGAAGCACTTGATCTAAAAAGTTTGAGCTCTTAGTGAGTGTCACGTGTATATCATTTAAATTTTATCTTCATTACGTTTTTTTTTCCCATTAAAACCTTACATGTGAACAATTTTTAAAATTTGGGTTGCCGTAAGACTTGAATTAAGAACATTTGCCAAATACTATGTTGTACCACTTGATCTAAAAGCTTAAATTGTTAGAGAGTGTTACATGTATATCATTTAAATTTTAACTTCAACAATTTTCAACATTAAATGCCTTGCTAGGATATGAAGGATTCTTTGTAATGTGTCTTAGTTGCTTAGGTGATGAGTGTCGAGCATATAGACTTACCTTCTCCGCCATTATATTCTTCTTGTTTGGCTAATTGGGCATAGATATTACTTTGCCTTTATCCCAGATTTTGTCGAGGATATCTTAAGTAAATGCCACCTAATAACATCGTGCTAATGCATTATGAATTACTAAAAGGTGATGAAAAAATGTGGAGACAAAATGAATACTTAGCAAAGATGGATAAATTTAAATGCCTTAGGCCCAGGCTCTCAATTGCTAACAGAAATCAAACTGGCATAATATTGGCTTTGTATTAAAGACGTGGTTTAAAAAATCTCAATCGAGGCCCGCCTTAGAGTGAGGCGAATAAAAAACACCTCAAGGCGCTGACTGCTTGGCATGCGCCTCAACTAAGTGAGGCACGCACCTCACAGCAGGCTTGTAAGGCATGTACTTGTTAAGTTTTCAGAGTTTTTTACTTTGCTTATGTAAGGGCCCACAAAATATTAAAAAAATCAGATTGAGCCACTTTGGGAATAGCTCACTGCCCGTTAAAACATTTTAAAATTGTGTTTCTCATAAACCCCACTCTGGGAATAGTCCATGCCCTACCAACTAAAGTAATAGTTTCTTTTTACTTAATAGTTTTTACTTTTGTTTGTTTGCACACTTTAGATTGTTTTATTATGAATTTTGAAGATTGATTATGATTTATTATGCGCTTATTTTGTATTTTAATAGTTTTTTGACATTTTAGTTGGTTTCCAGCGAGACTTACGTCTCGACTCATGAAAGAAAAACACGTCAGTACCCGATTACGCTTTTTTAAACATTGGTTAAACATTTTAATTGTACTTTTACGTGTAATATGAAGTAAAAAAACATAACCATTCACAAAAAAACTAGAAAGCATAGACTCATGACTTACGATTGACTGCTTGGTGCTTCTCCAATGCAAACAGATTCATCAGCCAATTTCACATGAAGAGCGTCTTTATCTATGGTTGAGTAAACTGCAACACAAGGGATCCCCATCTCATGGGCAGTCCGAATCACACGAACAGCAATCTCTCCTCTGTTAGCCACTAGGATTTTATCATTAGAGCATGTAGCAGCAAGAGCACCTCCATGTTTGCTAGATCTACCAACACGAGAAGCCTGAACTCTCTGTCGAGGGTAGTTAACCTTACTACCTACCATAAAGCTACACTGGGAGCTTTGAATTCGTATTCTCCTCCCCATGAACAAACCCTTCCAATGAAAGTGAAACAGATTTTCTAATTCCCGATTATGAAACCATAAAGGAACTAATAAACAACCAATAAAAGAAGGCATGAGTCACCAAAAAAGTATTCTAACATACTCAATGTGACAAAACACAAATGATATACCTTTGAAAAATTTTATAGGACAGAAAATTAGTTAATTAGGATTCATTATGTACTACAGAAACTATTTTCCTACTGTAATCAGAATATAATTTGACAACCTAAACAATGTATCAAACAGCAGTTTCAGAGAGACATGTGACCGAGAAAAAGACAAGATCTTTTTGCACACAGTGCCAATCGTAATTACAAAACCAAACTGCACAAAAGAATATTAAATATGAAGTCAACATTATCCACAAAAATTTTAAATAGTGATCTTCTACCCTTTTTCTCATTTAACATATGAGAGCACAGATTATAAACATTATGGCAGTTTCTTTCCAAAACAAAATCATCATGTTTTTTTGCAAATAATTACAAAACAGGATTGGTATTATTTATTTGGTCAGCCAAGAGAAAATAATAGAATTGAAGAGTCACACTGGTGGTAGAAAAACCAGAATTCCAATGTAATTTGAATTCCTCAACTTGAGGAGCTGATAAATCACAAGATAAAATCAGAACAGCACTTGTTAAGAATTGGTCGTCCAAATAGCTCAAGATGGTAGATATTTGACAACATGCCCTTCTAAATGTAATTTTAAGCGTGCATAGTACATATCCAAGTGTTCATATACGAAGTACAAAGAGTAACTGCACAATTAAGAACTTCATTGAGAAAAAAGAAATTAGAAAAGACAAAACATGAGGACTTACGGGAGTTGAGCATATAGATTTGCTGCAGAAAGTTATGGATGCGGAATCCATTTTCAGACCAATCCAATCAAATCGTCTTCCTAAACGAATGAACAAAAAGAAAAACACAAACCCATCATTAAAAATTTAGTATACAAAATCAAAACGAAAGCAAAGTGATGATAAATCAGCATTCCAATATCTTCACACTTCACATTATTAGATCTGCTAATAGTGCCTATACCGTGAAATGTGAGGGGAAAAATATAATTCCGAACAAGATTTCTTCTTCTTCAGAGAGAGACGACGAGTGGGTAGGGGTCGGGTGGGGGAGAACTTATGAAGGGAAGGGTGTCGATGAAAACGAGGAAGTGGACTTTAGGAGTCTCGAATGCTCCGCCAAAGGGTTTGGTTTTGTAACTTTTGTTCTTTGGGGTTTGCATTTTTGTAGTGATCGCTAATTACAGCATCTTTGGCTAAACTTAAAATTTAAATATAAAATATTTTAAAAATGAGAAAGGTGATCTATTTTGATAAAAAAGTGTGAATTATTTTCAAAATAACTTACTTTTAACTGTAACGGATAAAAAAAAAAAATTATTCGATTTCATATCGTCGCTCCCAAAGTGTACGATCCTTTATTTCTCACGTGCTCGGTTTTTTTTTTTTTTTTTTTTCTCTCTACTATTGGTTTACTCATTTTATGTTTGAATTGTTTTAAGTAATCAAATATAATAATTGTTTTAGAGTGTATCAAGGTATGCATAAACATATCTATTAGAGATAGCAATTAGGTGGGGGTGGTTATTACCATCTCTGTCGGAGATTTTTGGTAGGCGGGCGGGGATTGAAAAATTCATATTTATCGTCCCGTATAATTAATTAATTAATTTTTAATATTATTTTTTATTTTTTTAAATATATTATTTAAATTTTAAAATATAAAAATAAATAAAATAAAAATATGATCCCGTCCCCGTCCCGATTACTAACGAGGTCAGGAACGAATTATTTTGTCATCCCTAATATCTATATTGATCTATTATTAACTAATTTTTTTGTGGCAATTCATTCCAAAATTCTCATTGTTCACTTTTTAGAACTTTATAAATATGAGCGAATTTGAACATTACTCGTTTTTATATAAAATTCGACTTTACTTATTAAAAGCTCGTCTGTATTTTATTTTGCATTTCTATGTGATATTCGTTCCATCACAAAATGCAATTAATGTGCGAAAATTGAGAATACTCATTTGAGTACACAAAAGAAAATGATATTTACCTTTTAAGAACTTTATATGTCGACTTTCCGCATACAAGCCCGATCTCTTACCTATTCATGCCTATTTCTATAGTTTCAAAGGACGATAGAAGATGACATGTTTCCAATTTAGAAAATCCATTGAAAATGCTCCTTTATTAATTATTTGAAGTAGGTAAATGTAAAATGCACAAATTTAAGCAAACTCGTTTGCATATAATGGACATTTTTTAGCCTTTAAAAACACAATCTATGCATCTCCATGAAAATATTTTTGTATCAAAATGGTTGAGTTAATTTCACAAATGTCAAGAGAAGTTCGCGTAAAATTAAGTTGATCTTTAAAATATTTTTCTCATCTATTTAGTCCCTAAAGATATTTAATGTTACATAAATAGTTATTCAGGTAAGTGAAAGTAACGTTCAATCTTTTGTGGCGCCCGTTAATTTAGTGCTTGTTTGGTAAAAAAAAATTGTGGATCTTACGAAATGTGTGGATAAAAATTTTGAGTCATGCAAAATGTGGGACTAAAAATAATGTTTATTAGCTTATATACACTGTCGAAGATGTACTTAAACATCTCATGCCTCATCATTTAAACGACTGCGATATCAAACGTTATTTTGGTGACTACTTGTGAAATTAACGAACACCACATGTAAGAGTTGATCTCTAGTGACTAAGAGTTCGTTTGATACGGTTGTCGTGAGTATAGCTTTTTTCATAACGACTTTAGTAAAAAAATGTTGACAGTTTGATTATCAATTCAAAAAAGATTATCAAATATTTAATAATTATTTGGTAACATAATTATAAAACTATTTTTATAGAAACGACATATTTATTTGACTAAACATTAATTAATTTTTGTATATTTCACAGTTTTCTCTTTCAAAAATAATATTTATTTTCATATATTAAATCATCATGGCACGTTTATTTTAATATATATCATATTATGTAAAATTTATTTGTTTAAACTATATACATAATGTGTGATTTTTTAGTATGTATAACATGCAAATATATGACAATTTTGTTAAATGAAGTAAAGCTAAGGACAAAATAAAATGATAAATAATGTTAAAAAGTATGATTAAAATATGTCATAAACCTTTTTCATAATTAATTGATAATATTAGGATTTAGAATTTTTTTTTTTTCCTTTGATGTGATAGAAAATTTGAATATATTTGAACATTTATACACTGCATTAAATGTAGATTCAACTTCTCGAGTAAATTTAAAGTTTTTTAGAAAAGCTCTAAATTTAAGTTTCTCTAAAATAACTTTAAAATGTTGTTTTATGGTGAATAAGCACATAATTACTTTAGCTAATGATTCAAAATTTTAATGAAAATCACTTTTGTCCTCTAAAAATAGGTGGCTATATTGACATTACAATTTCTTATAAGTATATCACATTTTAACTACACTCAATGTCCTCAACGTTTTTTTATTGTAGCACTTATATTCTTAACTTGTTTCTATCAAATTATTATTTTCAACTTTAATTAATTAGTACATCACATTTTAAATTATGGTTTATATCAAGATACTCTGTTTGCATGCTCTAAAGTGATGAAAAAAATTTGTCGCATTTATTTATTTATTTATTATTATTTTTTTAAAAATGATGAACAAATAGTCATTTTACCCCTCACAACAAATTTTTTGGACAAAAACCATTATTAGACACAATATGTGATAATCAATAAAAAATTGAGGATAATAATGCGATAAAAATAAGTTGAGACATGAATGCTACAATAAACAAAAATCGAAGACGTTAAGTGCAATTAAAATATAGTGAAACTAATAAAAGTGTAGTGTGAATATAATTACATTCTAAAAAGTATTTTTGAACATTAAAAAAGCTCGGCCAAACACACATTAAATAGGTTTGGATAAAATAAAAAAAACAACAACAATATTGTGGTAGATCATGCGTAGGCACAAGATGTTTTATTGTAGTACATCATTAATACACCCATCATTTAGAACACGGTACTCATAATAAGGGCATAGCGAGGAACAATTTATTACATTCTAAAATTGATAATGTGAACTAAATTTAATGCGGTGAAGGCGTTGGTTACCATAAATGGTCCAGATTGCACATGACAAAAAACAGGTTCACTACAATGACATCAAACATTGTAAAGTCGGTTAATTCGGTAACAAGATCAGCAAAAAAATTTCCAATAGAGACATTGTTTGAGTCATTGCGTTGTACATTGCATATTGCCTCACGCTATTATATAAATTATTTTATTATTGAACATCGTTACTAGAAATCAATAAGATACATTTCAAGGTAACATTATAACACGCTTACACTAAGGTAACAATGAATAAAGATGATATATATTAACGCAGCATCCAGATCCTCACACATTACATCATAAATTTTATTTCTTTGTTGATATCAAATCCATAAAAAACAAAATAAAAACGAAAGCATAATTATGAAAAATACAACAACCAGACTTATTATCCTCTAATACCATAATAATATTTTGATCAATTTTTTTATAAAATATATAAAAAAAAATTTGAACATAATCGGTTGCATGCAATGTTTGACAAAGTAGAAACTTACATTTTTTCCTTCTGGTATCGGAATATTGTGCTTACCTTGACCGGTTTAGTTCTAGCTTTATTGTGATGTCGATTTCTCTTTGTGGTCAAGGTGTTATTTCTTTTTCTGCATTTATGCTTCGATTTCAAAGCACTGCGTGATGATGCCATTCTACAAAATATGGGTATTAAAAAACAATGTTAAAAAAACATCCCAATGTGAGAATTTAATGAAGAAAAACAGTGAATAATTGATTCGAAATCAAATTTAAAGGGATTCTATTCACTTACTTTGTTGAATGTGGGTTTTAAATGATGGGAATTGGTGATTTCTGCGATTTGATTCTGGGTAGATTTCTAAATGACTGTGAAAGAGGGTTTTTCCATGTGAGAAGTTTCCAAAGATCGAGAAATTTGATTCGCGTTTATTGA
The DNA here is from genome assembly GCA_023638005.1 of Forsythia suspensa. Lineage (NCBI taxonomy): Eukaryota > Viridiplantae > Streptophyta > Magnoliopsida > Lamiales > Oleaceae > Forsythia > Forsythia suspensa. The sequence continues at coordinate 38,759,668 of CM042666.1, forward strand.
TAAAGTAATAGGGCAATTCAGGGGCGGAACTAGGAATTAATGTAGGGGGACTAAAATTTTGTTAAAAATCAATGTACAAAAAAAATTTATAAATGAAACAAAAAATTACAATAGCTATTGATGTGGTATTCGACGATGTCCTACAGCATAAAATTCTTCTACAATAGATTCTACATCTATATTCGCAGCAAAATCTCTTTCAATGTAGGTTGTCATACAATCAGCAAGAAAATCATCATCCATTTTGTTATGAAGTTCCGTCTTCAGAATTTTCATCGTTGAAAATGCTCGTTCAGTAGTTGTAGTAGAAACAGGCAAAGTCAATACCATATAAATCAATCTAGTCAACTGTTGATAATTCAAGCACCTCTTAGTTATAATCAATTGCCGGCATAACTCAGAAAGTGTAGGTACTTGAAATTGAGGATCTGATATCACATCGTGCTTGTAATGTTGTAACTCTACGCCCAACGCAAAAATCTCATCCGGTTTGAAATCTTCAAGATAAAACTTCTTTGCAAGCTCCAAAATATGATCTTTGTTAAATAATTCAAATGAATTTCTAGGATCTAAAGCCGCACTGAAAAAAAGGAGTTCAACTGATTTTTCATTAAAACTCGTATTTAACTCCATCAAAAGAGAATCTATTACTTCGTTAAAAACATCAAAATGATAGTAATGATCAACTGTAGTATGTTCATGGGAACGACCAGTCTTATATGAACTATCAAGAACGGATATATCAATACCTTTGTTTGAGCAAAAAGTGTTGACTTCCTGAAGAAATTCTTCTCATCCGTCGTCTCTCAATTCTTGAAGAACTTTTTTTGTACTAGAGACACATCTAATTGCATTTACGATGTCTTGAGTTTTTCGTTGAAGGGCTTTACAAAGAATATCTGTGATTGCTAAAATATTACGTATTAAATGCAAGACAAACACAAATTTAAAGCTTGTAAATTTTTTATATGCACCAACAGCTTTACTTCTACTTCTTGCATTTGGAGAATGATCCTTTAGACCTTCAAGCACTTTACATATTGCAGTATACATATCTATCAAGCTCTTTATCGATTCGTAATGAAAACTCCAACAAGTAGTTCCAGCTCGTTGCAAGTTACCAATCTGATTAGCCCCACTTCCTGACTCGTGTTCTCCAATAGCCAATAAATGCTCGATATCTTTTCTTTGGGCAGCTTGCAACTCAGTAATGCACTTTGGTGAAGAAGTAATGATGTTAACAATATTGTCAACATGAGAAAAGAATTGCCAAACAACACTAACATCTTTAGTCAGCAGAAAACTAATGTCAATCAGAATCGATGAAAAACAATGGACATAATAAGCATGTGGACAATGTTTCAGAAATAATGCTTGAAGTCCATTCCAAGTATCGCGCATATTGCTAGCACCATCATACCCTTGGCCTCGAAAATTTTCAATCTGAAGGTTGTTGCGAACAAATACTTTGGATATCCTATTGAATAGATTCAATGAAGTAGTATCACTAACAGATTTGATTGCAAAGAAGCGCGCTCTGTTAGAATACTATCACTATTCACAAATCGCAAGATAATAGCCATTTGCTCTCGTTTAGCCTGATCTTGTACTTCGTCAACAAGAATACAGAACTTTGCATCCCCAACTTCATCACGAATTATCTTTCGTACCCTATTAGCCATAATATTCAAAATTTCCTTTTGAATTTTTGGAGAAGTATATGTTGCATTTTTTGGTACATTATCCAGCACAACATTCCCATTTCTGTATTTAGTTGTCCAAAAGCATCTACCATTTCAATAAAATTCCTACGATTCAATGAGCTTGAGGATTCATCATGACCTCTAAAAGCACAACTTTGAAGTGCTAGCCATCGAAGACTTTTAACTGTGGTTGTCACACGCAATCGATGTTTTTTATATTCCTCATTCGACATTGATGTTATCACCTTGTCAATATGCTGAGACGGCTTCATTAAATCTTCAGCTTTTCTTACATTCATGATATGTGTAGATGATGCAGCATGAACAAGAAATGTACACTTTGCTCCGTCATTAACCCTCTTCCAGTTGTCGAATCCATGAGTGACTAGTGCCGAACAATTATACGGATTGCTGTCATTGAGAAATAGAAAGCAATAAAAACAATATGTCTTATTTGTTGTAGGCGAATACTCCAACCAATGGAACTGATTATACCATTTTTTTTGAAATCGACGAGACTGGGTTTTGCCTTTTGTGCCTCTATATTCCGCAAGTTGTGGTTGATAAAGCCCAACAGTTAGATATAACCGTCTAATCTCATCCCGCAAATTAACCGGCCTTTCATACATTTGCTGTCTTTTTCTTGGATCTCGTTCAATATTATTAGACGGTTGTAATTCAGGATTCGAAGATAAAGGGTGGTTGATTTCGGGACATGAAATAGGAAGATGATCCACAATAGAAGTTAAAGGTACATCCTCATTCACCTCGCCGGATAGTGTACTTTCACTTGTTTGATCACTCTTTTTAAAGAATGAGAACAAAGTTTTTCCCCTCTTTGCAGGAGGTCGACCTTCCATTTTTCAAATTCTAAAAACCAAAAAAACAAGACAACATTTAATACCAACATAAAATGTACTAAGCCGACAAGACAACAATATAATCAATAACAACTAGCAACAACCATGTAATAATTAGCCGAGGCAACAATATAATCAATTACAACTACTAACTAGCAATGTAATAATTAGCCGGCAAGGCAATAATAAAATCAATAGCAACTACTAACTAGCAATGTAATAATTAGCCGGCAAGACAACAATAAAATCAATAGCAACTACTAACTAGCAATGTAATAATTAGTCGGCAAGGCAACAATATAATCAATATCAACTACTAACTAGCAACGAAAATATAATAATTAGCCGACAAGACAACAATATAATAAATAAAGATGAAGCCAATTGTCCAAATAACTTTATTAGTGATAATCATATCAACAATAAGTTAATTAACCTAATAACTAATAATTAATTAACAAATAACTAATTTAATTAACTATTTAACTTAATAACTAATAAATAATAATCACAGGTAATCATCAATCGGGTAATAATTAATTAACCTAATAACTAATAACTAATAATTTAATTAACCATTTATGATTTAAGCTAATAAGTAATAAGTAATAACTAATTTAATTAATCATTTATCCTAATTTAATTAACCATTTAAAATAATTAATAATAATTTAATTAACTAATTAACCTATTAAATATTAATCTAACTATCTAATTATCTAAGTTTCTAACCAAAAAGGTCTAAAACAACAATTAATTAATGCGCACACAGGCCACAGCATTACAGTATCAAAGTCAAACTATCAAATAATCAAAACCAAGAAGGCAGAAGCTAAGAACGGACAAAAAAAGTAAAAAAATTTATCTTTGAAATCGCCACTTCATTTCAACGGCAAGACCAGCCGCCTCACAGGTTCTTTCTTCCTTCACCGCTCAAATCTTCTTCTCTTTAAATCGGCCTTTTTCTTTCGGGTTTCCTCAACAGATTGCAGATTAATGGATTGGATTTGGAAAATAGCGATCAAGTGACTCGCTCCCCGTCGATCGTGACTGACTCGTTCTAGGTTTTGTTTCTTTTTACAATCTTATTTTGTTTCTTTTGACAATCTTATTTTGAAATCTGAATTTTGATTGTAAATGAGTTTTGAAATCTGATTTTTGATTGTTCATTTGATGGGTTAATGAATTGAATAATTGTATTTTGATTGGGCTTCAACATATGATAAATGTATATTGAGTTATTGTTATTAGAGTTTTTTATTTTGGACCGGACTACAAATATAATTGGGCCGAACTATAATTAAAAAAAAAAAAAACCTTCTACCTATTGGATTTGGGGGGGGGGTGGGTGGGCTATAGCTATAGCCAAATTCCCAATCCGCTCTCTGGGCAATTGATAAAGTAATGATGGCAAAACAGTAATCTAAATTACTTTATGCTTAAATTTAGTGATTGACTTATTTAAATCTCTAATAATTAGCTAATTCAGTTACAAAGTGATAATGACCATAATTAAAATAAATATAATATATTATTTAAAGTTGTACAGTATAAAAAATGAATATATAATAATATTAAAAAAAGCGCGCGTTTTTTGTAACGACCACGGAAGAGCCCTTTGACGATACGACTTTTCCATACAAGCCTATTGTCCATAAGTTATTCCGTGTGCCGTTAGCATACGTACTGTGGAGGTTGCACCTCAAACTGGATTTTTTTCCGGTCTCGAGCGATTCGAACTCTCAAACGAGCAATTCAATCCGTCTAAAGTTCAAATAAGCAATTTGGTCCATCTAAAGCTCAAACAAGTATTCAGATTTTAAGATTGGTATGCTCAAACGAACCACTATCTTGCGGGAACATGTTAATGAATGAATTCCACATTGGTTAAATACCAAAATATTAACATGTATATAAAAATTTGAAATACTCCTCTCTCTTAATAAAGTTAAACTTTAAATATAGCATTATAAGTCTTTATATACAGGTTAATATTTTGATATTTAACCAACGTGGAATTAATATGTTAACACTAATAACACTAATAACAAGATAAACACATTGAATATAACAGGTCTAACAATCTCCTCGGCCACAACCTCCGATAGAAGCTAAACTCAACTTAGTTAACTTTACATTAATGCTTGAAGAAACACATCAATCTTCTGCAATATGGAAACTCTTGGATCTTAGAATATCCCCAAAAACTAACATACAATATTACAGCCAGTAGGAGGGGATATAATCTTGCTTTTTTAACATCCATTCTACAAGCCATGCCACGAATTCATGCTCTATTATTGTTAAATTCAGGCTGCAGTTTATAATAATTTGAGCTACCTGCCTTTTTTGAGATCATCACTGCCTGCAAGAAAATTCATGCTCTTAAAAAACTGGATAATCAAATCTAAATCACTCTAAGCTATTCACATCAGTGTCACACAACAAAGATGTATTAATCAATAATGCAGTTCAAGGAAGCTTCTAAATTGCTTACTGGACGAGTCTTTCTAGATTGAAATATGCACTTCTTAGTTAGAATTTAGGGAGTAACTTACAGTATGAGAGAATAGCGAACGTAGTCTGTGTGATGCCGAGCACAAGCAAGGTAACGGCAGCAAGGACAGAAATTAGTGCCCATGGACTGCTGAAATAATCCCGCCTTAATGTTGCCATCCAGCTATTCTTTGTGCGGCCACAGTGCTGGTTCACAATATGGAAAATATTGGAATACGAAAAGTTTTCAGAAATTATGGTATTCTTGCATAGCTGGTTGATTAAGCCATAAACCATTTCATCGGCCCCCAAAAAGTTGCTAATGATTCCAGAACGGCGCAACAATTTTGCATCTTCAGGAGAATGTATGAGACAATGTATGAAGAATACATAGTCCGTCACATATCTTTGAGGACTTCCTGTGAGGTAGTACTCATATGCAATCAGATTTCGGAACAAAGATTTTGTCGAATCAGAAATTTCCCAAACTGGAATGATCATTGCTTTATTTTTGAATTCAATATCTAAAAAACAATCACTTTTGGACTTTTCAAAGGCAATCCCTGCCTCTTGGAGCTCTATAGCTGAATTTATATTTTTCATGGAATCAATATGAGATAATCTCTTTGCAAATGGAGAACATTGTAAGTCATGTACTATGCCAAGAAGATGATGTTGAGTCTCAGGGACTTCTGGAAGATCTTGCACTGGGAAAATACCATTTTGTAGTAAAGGCCATATTAGAGAATTGATCTTGTCTCCCGTATGGATCTTGATCATGTCGAACAAACTATCAATGATGAAAAATGGAATCTGATTCTCAAATACCATTAGATCATGAAATAAATTACTTTGTATATGTACATACTGGAAAACGGGGTCATCATCATCACTATAGTCTTTGTTTTGAAACTTACGGAGGAATTCGATGATAAAACAACCATCAAGAAGCAACATTTGCACGAATTAATCTTTGTCAAGTTGGATGTCTTCTGCAAAACATTTCCGTGCCCTATCTTCCAAGTATCTTATTGCGGTAACATATCTTTCTACACCTGACTCATTTTTTCTTCGAAGAACTAGATCTAGATACCTGACTTTGTGTTGCTCCATGTTCTGCAAGTGATGTTTACCTCGGTGAAATGGGCCAATGGCTATTATTTTTGGATCATAAGCCTCCGGATTTATGCTGCGTAAATGATCATCAACTCTGAAGATAGACGGCTTTGAGGGTGCATAAGGCAATCTATTAAGCAGAGTAATTGATGATTATATGTTTTTTTCTTCTCCGAGCGCGGTGGCAGCAGTGGTGGAAACCTGCAAAAGGTGGTGGGGCTTTCTCCCCGTTTCCATTTCGTACTCTGGCGTGATAATCAGTCAATTGATGATTAACTTAAAATTGTATAGTAACAATATCGAGGAGGGGATATGATCCCGTCCCCGTGCCGATTACTAACGAGGGCAGGAACGAATTATTTTGTCATCCCTAATATCTATGCTGATCTATTATTAACCAGTTTTTTTTGTGGCATTCATTCCAAAATTCTCATTGTTCACTTTTTAGAACTTTGTAAATATGAGCGAATTTTAACATTACTCGTTTTTATATAAAATTCGACTTTACTTATTAAAAGTTCATCCTGTATTTTATTTTGCATTTCTATGTGATATTCGTTCCATCACAAAATGCAATTAATATGTGAAAATTGAGAATACTCATTTGAGTACACAAAAGAAAATGATATTTACCTTTTAAGAACTTTATATGTCGACTTTCCGTATACAAGCCCGATCTCTTACCTATTCATGCCTATTTTTATAGTTTCATAGGACGATAGAAGATGACATGCTTCCAATTTAGAAAATCCATTGAAAATGCTCCTTTATTAATTATTTGAAGTAGGTAAATGTAAAATGCACAAATTTAAGCAAACTCGTTTGCATATAATGGACATTTTTTAGCCTTTAAAAACACAATCTATGCATCTCCATGAAAATATTTTGTATCAAAATGCTTGAGTTAATTTCACAAATGTCAAGAGAATTTCGTGTAAAATTAAGTTGATCTTTAAAATATTTTTCTCATCTATTTAGTCCCTAAAGATATTTAATGTTACATAAATAGTTATTCAGGTAAGTGAAAGTAACGTTCAATCTTATGTGGCACCCGTTAATTTAATGCTTGTTTGGTAAAAAAAAATTGTGAATCTTACGAAATGTGTGGATAAAAGTTTTGAGTCATGTAGAATATGGGACTAAAAATAATGTTTGATTAGCTTATAAACATTGTCGAACATCCACTTAAACATTTCATGCCTCATCATTTAAAGGATTGCGATATTGAACGTTATTTTGGTGACTACTTGTGAAATTAACGGACACAACATGCAAGAGTTGATCTCCAATGACTAAGAGTTCATTTGATACGATTGTTGTGAGTAGAGTTTTTTCATAACGACTTTAGTAAAAAAATGTTGACTGTTTGATTATCAATCCAAAAAAGGTTATCAAAAATTTAATAATTATTTGGTAACATAAATATAAAACTATTTTTATAGAAACAACATATTTATTTGACTAAACATTAGTTATTTTCTGTATATTTCACAGTCTTCTCTTTCATAAATAATATTTATTTTCATTTATTAAATTATCATGGCACGTTAGTTTTAATATATATCATATTATGTAAAATTTATTTGTTTAAACAATATACATAATGTGTGATTTTTTAGTATTTATAACACGCAAATATATGACAATTTTGTTAAATGAAGTAAAGCTAATAACAAAATAAAATGATAAATAATGTTAAAAAGTATGATTAAAATATGTCATAAACCCTTTCCATAATTAATTGATAATATTATGATTTAGAATTTTTTTTTCCTTTGATGTGACAGAAAATTTGAATATATTTGAAAATTTATACACTGATAGATTCAACTTCTCGAGCTAAATTTAAAGCTTTTTAGAAAAGCTCTAAATTTAAGTTTCTCTAAAATAACTTTAAAATGTTGTTTTTATGGTGAATAAGCGCTTAATTACTTTAACCAATCATCTAAAATTTTAATGAAAATCACTTTTGTCCTCTAAAAATAGGTGGCTATATTGACATTACAATTTCTTACAAGTATATCACATTTTAACTGCACTCAATGCCCTCAATCTTTCTTTATTGTAGCACTTATATTCTTAACTTTTTTCTATCAAACTATTATCTTCAACTTTAATTAATTAGTACATCACATTTTTAATTATGGTTTATATTAAGATATTCTATTTGCATGCTTTAAAGTGATGAAAAAATTTTGTTGCATTTTTGTATTTATTATTATTATTTTTAAATGATGAACAAATAGTCATTTTACCCCTCACAACAAATTTTTTGGACAAAAACCGTTATTAGACACAATATGTGATAATCAATAAAAAATTGAGGATAATAATGCGATAAAAATAAGTTGAGACATGAATGCTACAACAAACAAAGATCGAAGACGTTAAGTGCAATTAAAATATAGTGAAACCAATAAAAAATGTAGTGTGAATATAATTATATTCTAAAAAGTACTTTTAAACTGTAAAAAAGCTCGGCCAAACACACATTAAATAGGTTTGGATAAAAAAAAAAAACAATATTGTGATAGATCATGCGTAATCACGAGATGTTTTATTGTAGTACATCATTACTATACCCATCATTTAGAACACGGTACTCATAATAAGGGCATAACGAGGAACAATTTATTACATTCTAAAATTGATATCCACATGTAGAAACACCATATTATGCTATGAGTACTCATTTATTGATCAAGTAAATATCAAATATGATGTTCTATTATTTTGATAGATTTCTTTGTACGGGGCTGATCTCCTGTCCCTTGGGGGGTAGGATAAGCTGCCCACTTGTTGAGATGTTAGTAAGGGAAGCCGTTGATAGCGTTTTTTTTTATACAAACATTGACATTTATTTACAAAAACTTAGTTTAACACGTGCCTTTGATTCTGTATCTATTTTGTATCTATATGCTACAAACTGTGGTATAAGGGTGTTATTGTACATATGATATTCTAAAATGCTAATTAAAGTTATAACACGGTACATGGCGCTAAAATTATATATCTATAACAAGTTTAAATTGTGGTGATGATAGTTGATTATTCGATGACGATTCTAGCATTTATCAAAAGATAATGTGATAATGTTATGAGATTGTATATTTAATTTTGAGCAAAACTTCTTTCGAAGTTATTAACTATTATAAAACACCTCATGTCTTTTTAAAATTATGATAAAACCTCTCATATAGACAATAAATAAATATATTTTTCTCCAATTTACCCCCATCGTCTTTATGTTCAAAATTGTATATCTAATTTTCATTTTCATTATTTTAATTTAGATAAATACATTATTTTCAGTGTAAATGAATTGTTTTTTCTCTTTCTACACATAGTAATTTCTTTTTATTTTTAAGAAAATGAACTAATTTCATAAACTTAAGTAATAGCAATTAATACACATCAATTTAACATGGTTTTGTGATTACACATATCCATCTAAACTCTGGCACTAAGAAACTTTGAATTTGGTAATTTCAATTAATAGATTACGATCATCTAAACTCTGGTACTACAAATTGGTAAATTAAAAGATGCAATAGTATGGGCCATTTTATTCCCTTCTCAAAGAATAATGCAATTAAAAGATGCAATAGAACTACGATTTACGTCACAAAGAAATTAAATGAATACATCAAGTGTCCGACTAGACAGCAAAAAAAAATGACATTTTCATTTTAATTATGAACAAGTTCAATCCAAATTTTTAACAAAAAGGAATTAAAGATAAATATCAATTTGAAACACCAAGTTTGTTGCATATATAAAAATATTAAAATAGTATTTAATTCTATAAAACGAAGATAATATTTTTATTACGAGCATAAAAATAAAAAATAAAAAATAAAAATTGTTAAACATTACTTTAACATTCTTTCTTGTAGTTTAAATACGGAAATCTATAAAAATATAAACTAAAAATAGGGAAGAAAATCTTAAATAACAATGAAAAAGAAAGGAAAATGTAGTAGCACATGGGTAAAATGAGAAATACATATTTATTTGAAGGTTACATGAAGTAATAAATTATAGAAAACAAAAGTCAAGGAGACTTCTAAATTTTAGGAAGGAATAGTCACAAACTTCGAGGTTCTCGTAATTTGCTCTACAATTTTACGTGCCTTGGATTGTTAAGTGTGAAAATTGAAAATTATATTATCATGCGAAAATATGTAAACAATCATTTATGAATCAGTGTTCCTACACAATCATACTGTGCATGGTCATTGGATAGTCACGAACAACTTGCTAAACCTATCAAATTTATATATCCAACATATTAAGCACTTTAGGTGGCCGCTTAGAGAATATATATAATAATGAGATATATGTAGGAACAAATAAAATAATGCTATATTGCACTAGTCACTTTGGTGATATTTTAAAATGGCATGTAGGGTAGTTTTTGTTGTTAGTTAGAGTAGGTTTTACTTTTAGTCTCCAAATTAATATTTTGTAAATGTCAAGAGTGCTCGTACGAAAATGAAATTATACAATGGAGAACATGTTTTTGTCAATCGTGCTTCCACACATGTAGATATACAATAACAATAGGGTAGATTTTTTTGTTAATCATAGTAGGTTTTGCTTGTTTTTATGAAATTTTAGATTCATTATGTCAAAATGAGTTACACAATAAGTCTAATAACACAAGCTACACCCCATTAAAAGAAACTCGTTTAGACCTAATGGAGTAACCCGTTAATCACATATTGAATATGTTAATAGGTTAAAGTAGTGGATCTCCCTATCATTTGTGTCTATCACATATCAACTATGCTATCTATATATGAAGTAGTACTCCTGAAAAAGAAAAAATATCACCACATAATTAAATTTCGAGTTTTTATTTGAAATAGAGAACACCACGTGCAATTATTATTATTATTATTATTATTATTTTATATCGATTCTTTATAAGTTGAGAGGTAAATAAACAAAAAGCTATTTTTAATAATATCCATTTTTGAGATGCAAGACAGTGATTTGACAATTAAATATTAGTCGACGTGGAGTGACGTGTCATTGAGTGAAATAGGGTTGAAACAATAAGTTCGAGAAAAAATTGCAGCACTAGTTCTTAACATTTAGTTATTGTAACTCGGTCCTTACCTCCAAAGATGAACGTTTGGTCCTTAACGTTTTAATGTTGTTGCAATTTGCACCATTAGTCCAATTGAACAATTTATCTCCAACTTACCATTAAAAGGTTAATATTGTACACAAAGACTTTAATATCTTCATTTCTAGTTGCGTAAATGATAAATTAAAACATCTTAACAAATGAAAAAACCAAACACATATTTATTCTGTAAAAGAGTAAAACCATCCATCTATTCATCATCTTCCGCACCCCACCACACTGTACCCCACCGAAGTCCCCGCCATCAATCACCCCTTGCAATTCCAAAGCCACCACTTTTTATTTTTTTCCACAAAAAATTAACACTGATGAAATACATTATAATTTTTCACTTTGTAAATGATTGTCGAAGATGATGCCGTGTTATTAATAGGTGCACACATGACGACAATGAAGAGATAAATGACTAGCTTTGCTACATATGAGAACTTTAACCTTGCTCTTATTTCCATCAAATTACATGCAACATTGTTTTGGTGGATGTGGCAAAGGATTTAGCTAGACTTTGTTATAGAGTGTGGGTGGCAGTTGAGCAGAGAAGAAGAGAATTCTCCTTTTTTATACCTTATTTTATTTGGTATTTAGAGCATCTCCAATGCAATTCGTCTATTGCTTTTTATACATGCCACATAAACATATATAGACAAAGTTATAAAAGACTCTCTCCAATCTGATTTGGCACACCAAAAATAGATTTCATTTAGAAGTCCGTCTAACTTCTAGACGTAGTTATTTGGCAAATTTAAATCAATATCAACATTTTATTAAAAAAAATCCAGACAAGGAAGATATAAATTGAAAACCTGCCAAATTTTTAAAAAAATTATACCATATAAGCGGTAATATTAATTTTAGACGGAACCCATTTGAGACGAATTTATAATTTAACCGTCTATTTAATAGACGTAGTACCACATGGATTAAAAGTCCGTCTATTTTACATGCCACATAAACTACAATAGACGGAGTATATTTGAGATGCTCTTATCAATTATTTGTTGTACATCTATTTATCTTCGTAAGTTGCACATGTCATTTTAATAGCATATTTAGATGTACTTGTTTAAAAAGACTAATAAAACATTAAAACTATAATATTTTTCTACATTCAACTGATAATTTTAGATTCATCTATGATTAATAGGTGCACTCATGACGACGACGAAGAGATAAATAAGTAGATTTGCTATATATGAGAATTTTAATATTGCTCTTATTTCCATTAAATTACATGTAGCGGTGTTGTGGTGGTGGTGAGAAGATGCTTAGCTGGACGTTGTTATAGAGTGCGAGTGACAATTGAGCAGAGAAGATGATGATTCTCTTTTTTTATGTCTTTTTTTATTTAGTTCTCATCAATTGTTTGTCTTTCATCTTTTTATCTTCGTAAGTTACCCATGTCGTTTCAACGGTATATTTAGTTGTACTTGTTTCAAAAAATTACTAATAAAACTACAATATTTTCTATATTCAACTGAAAATTTTAGATTCATCACCGACCGTATGGAAGTTTTCTCAGCTACAGGAATAAAAAAAGTATTATGTGTGTCACTACGTCTTCACTGTTCATCTCCTCTAAAATTTGCGATTCGATCATCTTTTTCAACGGACCATCTCCAAAATATGTTCATCTTATCAATTCATCCTCCCTCAATCGATAATCTCTCTCCACCAATCATCTCCAAAATCTGTTCACCACTTTAATCAATTATCATAACAGAGCTTACAATCGGATTTCACCGCAAAAAGAGCGGTATACTAGTCACCGACCTTAGAAAGGTTTTCTCTACCAGGAGAAAAAAAATATTATGTATGTTATTACGTCTTCATCATCTCAAACTAAAACCCATATTTCTCTCTTTCAATTTTTCCATATTCTTCAAAATCAAACTCCCCTCAAACAAAAAGACACAAAAACACACACACACACACACACACACTCTCTCTCTCTCTCTATCTTTAACAGCTTCTTCTCAATCTATCAATTTATTAAAATTCTCTATTACGGTCGGATCCCACTACAAAGAAAAGTGATATATTAGTCTATTTTTCAGAAAAAAAATATCTTTATTCTTTACAAAATTAATTTTCCCTTTTGATTTGGGAGATGCGACAGTAACTCGTCGGCAAGTACAAGTTTACCCTTTACCACTTCGTTTTCCCTCTCGCATGACAATTACATTAGATGTTCTACTGTGCTTCTTTCTCTGCCAAACTCTCTCGTCTGCCACCGCCTTAATCTCTCTCTGTAATAACACATACAATTTTCCGTTTCGCTCCTCGGTGTGATCGGTGCCTGGAGAAGAAAGAACAAGGCAATCGGGGGGAGAACTCGAAAGAGACGCCGTCGTGGGGAATTGAATTTAGGGTTCATTTGTTTTTTTTTTTAAATTTGGAATAACGAATACATAAAAGAGAGGAAAAGGAAACGGGAGAACGAAGGCCATGGCTCCAGGCCGGAGGCGGGGAGCAAAAGGCGTGGAGACAAAGAGCGAGTTGAGTTTAGGCGATCTCGTCCTTGCCAAGGTCAAGGGCTACCCTCCTTGGCCTGCCAAGGTATCATTGAGTCGCTTTTCGGAGCACTATAAATTTTCAAACTTGGATTCTTCTGTCACATTGCTTTCTTATATCCTTAAACAAATATGATGTACATGTTATGGCAGGAATTGTGCAATTTCCATATTCAGCCGTGTCTCTGTTTGCTTAATTTCTGGTATTTAACTCCTCAAGTTCTGAATAATTGTTTTGCACAGTGTGGGGGGACCAATTTCTCTCACTGTATAGGAGGGATCTACTTGAGAAAATAATAATCAAAAGTTCATATTTGTGACGATAAATTAACCTCTCTGAAAGTGGGTTTGTTATAGCGTCCCATATGAATTTATTTACTTGAATTTTATATATATTTTGAATTGTAGTTCTTTGCTCAATTAATTGGAAAAATATTAATTTATTTTTGGGGTTGGAGGCGTAAAAAGTAGGGTTAGAACAGAAAATATGTGCACCAGGTTAACTTCGATTCAGTTAGTAACGTCCGGGTCATTGCGTGCACGTGGATGTGGGTATGTGTGTCGTGTCATGTCTTTAAGGTTGTTTTCAGTTATTAAATGTAGAAGTATCTTTAAGTATTGGTTTTGGATAATGGTGAGGGCATGTGATTCCCCTCTTGCTAACATCATAATGACGCACCATTCGAGACCCCTCTCTAGTTTTGGCAGTTAAATATGACTCGTAGTTGATCATGACCGTTAGCATACTAATTAGTATTGTCATCATGTGTTGCAAGATATTCGTGCTTATGCATTTGTGCAATAATCATATTTGTTGAACTGGTTCTTTGTTACTTTTTTGTTTTGTCTGGTCTATGTTGATTTACCACGTGGTTTCCAATAGGGGATTTAAACATAACCTTTTTTTGTCTTATTTCTGAATTTTAAATTTATAGATTTGCAGACCTGAAGACTGGGAGAGAGCACCCGACCCCAAGAAATATTTCGTTGAATTCTTTGGTACATCAGAAATGTAAGCGCTCGATGATTAACTCTTCTTCTATGCTTGTACACATGCTGAAATGACTTGATTGGTAATGTGGGTTTCTGAGTATTTAGTCTTTTCTTTACTCGCTGACCAAGGAATAAAATCAATTATTTGTTGAAGAAAGCACATTTGTCTCTCCATGTGTTTCTTATTTTAGGAAAGTGGACTTTCACTTTGCAGTCTTCCAGTTACGTTTCCTAGTAACAGGGAAACTAATAGTGATGAAGGACAACATAAGTTCAATATGAGATAACGTCTATTCCTTGCATTTGGCCGTAGGCACCTTCCCTTGACATCATGAACCTTTCAATAAATTTTAGCTAGTTGAACTGTAAATTTCATCTAGCAAATCTGCCTTTATCTTTATAGAAAACCTATTGATTTTGGCTCGGAAAAGTTGGATGTTTTTATGTGGAAAGCTGTGTTTTTGGCTATTTTTGCGTAGTTTGAATAGAAGGGAACTCTAGAATCTTTGAAGAAAAAGAACAACTTTTTGTCAATTAATGGGAGAGAGCAAAGTTTTTAGCTGCTTTATGGACTTCTACATCCAAGGTGATTAAGGATTCTACTTTATCTTAGTTATTCTTAGTCGGAATTATGTGATGTATCTTTTATTTTATTTTTGAACTTGTTTTCTTATATTTTAAGAGGACTATATATATATATACACGTATATATGTTTTTTTAACAATAAAATTACCTGAATTTTCCGCTGGCTCCAGGTTTTAGTTCCCTTTCTTTTGGGGAGTCCTGCAGCACCTTTTTTGGATGAAATTGTGACAGCCACATTTCAAATTATGCAGAATTAAGTGAACCTATTTTATCTCTCGATATTTACGAAGATATTGCTATAAAGTCGTTTGGCTATTAAGGGATTTCTTTTAAGCAGTGGTGGGTAAACATGTTGCTACGTATTATTGTCCACCATTTAGTTTCACAATCTATACCACAGAAAGTCTTGTGAGGTTCTCTTGCTATTAATTCTTCTTGTAGTTTTCGATGACAGCAATGGCAGTGGTTACGAAGATACAGTTATTTGAGGCTACTATTATCGAAGTGATTAGGGTAAAGGATTGCGTGACTGGCGTGGTTGGTGAAACGCAAGAGAAATAGGGAAAAATATAATCCTGTAAATGATGACACTGATTGCTTTCAGTTTTTGGTGTGATAAATTAATGTGTTTTTCTTTTTGAGCTATTTATGTTGAATTATTGCACTGTCTCCCTTTTATTCCACTTTTGATAGTTGGTCGGTTTTTATATGGAAAATGTGCTTTGGGGATGGAAGTGAGGAAAACTTTAATATAGGCAGCATTACGTGCGATATATATGATTCTGCGTAGACAAAGGCAGGGTGATTTTGGGTGTGATTCTGTATATGATTCTACAAGTTAAAGGACAGAATGACGCATTACAAGACAGAAACAAAAAGAAAGAAAAGTGGTTTTCTTAGGGTGTTGGAGAGTGCCTTAGAACACTATATATGGAGTCTGTAAGATATTTATGTGGTCTAGGGTAGGTTCTTCGAAAAATGACATCTGTACAAGTCAAAAATAAGAAGAGGAAGAAGAAAACCAGCAGCTGCCCGAAATTCATAGTCATGACACCTAGCATTGAATGGTATCCCACAATCAGAAAGAATATCAGTAAGTTCTGCTGAAATATGCAAAATAAAATTTTCCACTTTCATAAATTCGAAGCTATTCAATAATTAATCCAGATCCAAGAATTCCTAATACTAGACTAATGTGAATTCCAATTTGGAAACTGCATAAATCATCTACCAAACTAGCACATTTACTTGACATAAACAGCAGATATGGCTCAATTCTATGTTAACGTGTTATAGAGATTCTAAAAATATAGATTTTTGGAAATTACAAGTATACCTATTAAACTGTAAATATTTTTTTCCTAAAAAGTTGATAACTAATGATGAAGTAAGGCTGCAAACTATTGTACAAGTTCTTGCCGTACCAAGACTCTAAAAATTCCTCCTTTGTATTAGTTCTTCCTTGAGCCTTTTATATTGTGCATCATCTGACTTAATAGAAGGAAAAAAGTACATTTTGGAGACAACTGACTGCCAATTATGCTTTCATAAGTACTGTCAGAAGGTCAAACTTACATTTCAATAGATGGCCTATCATTCTCTAATAACAGCATATGAAGAATTATCTCTAGTAACTACATGACAAACTGGTTGATATAACATCTTGGTCAATGTTATCTTGTTTTGTTTGTTATAATCAATGGTGAGTAAGACTTAGTTGAGATTTTCTGGGGGTTTTGGACAGGGTGATCCTCTTTTTCCCTTTCTCTTCTCTTTGGTTAAAGTTTTGTATAGGATGTGCATTAGCTGAGATTACATTCTTGTTGAATTATTAGATGCTTCTATTGTTTTTGGTCATTGAAAACATCCTATCCTCTTCTTTTGTCTGTCGATAAATATCTGTTTTGCTAGTTGAAAAAGAATTGTCCTTTGAGGCTAGATTTTTCTTTTCTTTGGGGGTATCTTAATACACATCATACATGCACGTGTGAAACTAGCATCTATTAGTGGCTATACAAATAAATATCTCCACACGTAGTTACACAACCGGCGAATTTCTCGGTGGTTATGTAGAAGTTACTTTTGAGAGTAAATATAGTTTACAAGATTATGGGTATCTCTATATGTTGACAAATTTTTATCTGGGGAACCAAAAATAGAATACATTTTTTCAGGGATACTTTTTAATGGGATCCTTTTTAATGAGATCCTTTTGATGCAGACGAACATGAGTTGAGATGGATATACAAGGTTATTATCTATGTCAATTTTCTGTAATTAGGTGGATTATGCTCTATGGGCATCTGCATCATTAATACTCTGAGCAGAATGGAGGAGTTTAATCTACCTAAATGTTATTCTGGGTTGAGATTGATGATGAATTCAGTGTATCAATTTTGCTCTTTCCTTAGTGGGGCAAATGGGATCTTTTCAGACGTCTCATTTGTGAATACGTCTGTTCAGTCTCTCTTATATGGTGGTGGGTACAAATTTGAATAGAAGAATGAGTTTCCTAGTTTTTGCGTGGGCCTTTATCATACTGCAATTTGCCCACGCAGTGTTGTTGTGTTCAAATACGTTGGTGCAATGTAATTACATTTTCTTTGTGCTCTGTAGGGATCCTTTAGGGCGCACCAGCGATTTATGTCCTGTTCTGTGTATTCCTTGAATTTATTGATCCCGTTCTTGCACTGTCCTCTTAAATGGGTGTATCTACTTGGTATTTCCTTACAATTACTTGAAAATGAAGCACGCGTGCAAAATATTTATAATTTACATCTACAAGTGTATGCTGCTATTAGTATTTTAGTATTTTAGGGTTTAGACTCTTCAGTCTTCAGTTTCACCTTCCTCAGCAATAACTAATATCAGCTGGTGATGTTGAGATGGTCTGTGCTTGGTGAATAATTCTATATACTGCAGAGGATTGCCCTTTGTTTTGTAGGCGGATACATAATTGTTTTAGTAAGTTGGAAATTAATTAAGAATTTGGAAATTTTCCTGGTTTTATAAAAAAATGTGAGATAAAGTTCTTCCCTTTCTTGATTGTGTGAACACATTTAATGTTTGTTGCCTTCTTATGTTCTTAAATATAATTGTATTCTTTAAATGCAAGGATCATTTTCATTTTTTTCCCCTTTTCAACAGAGGTTTTGTCGCTCCTGCTGATATTCAGGCATTCACCAGTGAGGTAAAAGATAAATTATGTGCTCGACGCCAAACTAAGACAGTTAAGTTCTTTGCCAAAGCAGTGAAGCAAATCTGTGAAGAGTTTGATGCGATACAGTGCAAAAGTTCAAGTAGCTTAGGAGATGATACTGACAAACAGGATCTTGGGTGTGAAGCACCTTCAGTTGATCAAGTGGCACCAGAGGTTAATCTAAAAGATGAGAATCACAGGGAAGGACCAAATTGCAAGACAGAGATTGAAGGACTGGGGGACCGAGGCTCTGGGTTAGAGCATTGCTCACACAGAGTTAGTGAGACAGACTGTCAAGATACGAAGCCTTCCATCTCGAATGATGTAAATCATAGTTCCTCTCCGTATATATATTCAAAAAAGAGGAATAAACTTTCGACCTATGGTACTGATCTGTTGGAGGAGTCTGTGTCAAAAACTAATCAGTTTAGGCATTCCTTTCTTAAGGAGGAAGGGTCTTGTGATAACAATATGGAGCAGAGGCATTCTGATGGGGAGCAGAGCGAATTGGCAAACGGACACAAATCAAAGCTGGCGATTGGGTCAAAGAGGAAATCTGATGGTGCGAATGTAATGCACAGAAATCATTCTCGAACTGTTTCAGCAGCATCAGCACGTGATAACTCTGGTCATCACATTAGTATTTCTCGTGAGCAATCTGGAGATGGGATGGTAAGAAAAATTACTTCTAGTGGCAACGTTAATGAGTCATCTGCAGATATTTCAAGGTCAAGCTTAGATGTTGGTAGAAGGAAAGAGAAAAAATTACTGAGAGAGAAAAAACATTCTGGTTCAGCAAATGATTGTCCAAAGGACACAGAAGTCAATTTTGAGGAGTGGAATAAAGATGATATTTCCCGAGAAAAAAATAGCGCAAGGCCTGGAAAACAATGTTTTCCAAGAAATGAAGTTTCATGTCCTGCTAAAATGTCAAAATTTGAAGATATTGCAGGTGATGCTACCAAGGGGAAATCCCAAACAAACAGAAAAAGTGATTCTCAAAGTACTGATGTTCTTGATGACATCATAAGTATTCCAGAGGCTAAACGGTTGACATCAGGAGGGAACACAGAGAACCGTGGGCCTGTCAGATTTCAGACAAGCACGAAAGATTCCAATTCTTCTGGCAATGAAGATGATCTCCCCCCAACAAAGCGACGTCGCCGGGCATTGGAGGCCATGTTAATCTCTGAAAATAGATTGGGAAATTCTTCTGCTCTAAAAAAGGGCTTTTCTGATAAAGTTCGATCGCCAGTTGTACAGTTGCCGGTAAAGCGGAGAGCTGTTCGCCTATGTGATGATGATAATGATGAAGAGCCCAAAACTCCAATTCATGGAGGATGTGCAACTAGTGTTTCTCTTCTTCCATGCGTGTTGGATTCTACAAAAAAAGTTGATTTGCATGGTGAGAGTTCTCTCCATGATCAGCAAGAGTGGAATAATTCGGGCACAGTTGAGGATTGCTCTAAGGGACTGGTATCATCTGCCATACCCCACAAAGCTTCATCACCAACTGCTCAGCAAGGCATGGAGAAGAGAGCTAGAGAAATAGATGTTACGCATATATGTTCTAGCCCTGCTCAAGTAGACTCCACAAATATATACTCCATGGAGACTAAACCAGTTGACTTTTCACCTAAAAGGTCTCCACGGTCTATCACTAGTAGCAAACCATCAGTGGAACTGCAAAACAGGCACTCTGGCAAGACACCTGTTAATATAACTCATAAGAAAGCTCCATCTGGATCCAATATTGGCCCCACTTCGGTTTCTGATAGCTTAAAGTCATATCTTAATCAACCAACAAATGAAAGAAGCAAGTCCTCTTATTCAGGAGAGAGAATGAAAGCAACTCCAAAATCAGATTCAGAAATCAATGATTCTGTTCTTGTAGTGGGAAATCCAACTGAAAGTGTCACATTCCTTGGTGAAAGGTATCTTGGAAACTCCTTTTCATCATAATCGTGGTAGTTGTATCTTTATTCTTGATGCTCAGATTTCATTCTGCCATTTTCAGGGTGGTTATTGGTGGAGATGCCAAGATGGGTTCCTCTGTTGATTCAAAAATTTCAGACCCTAGTATGTCTATGAAACATCTTATTGCTGCTGCTCAAGCAAAGAGGAGACAAGCTCATAAGCAGAACTCTCATGGGACTCCTCTTTTGGTTTCCGATGCTGACATACCAGGAAGGAGTCCAACCCCTACCCCTGCTTCACAGGGAACGAAATCCAGCAACATGCCCCAACTGGATATAGAAGGATTTCATTCCTGCTCTTCTTTAACTTCTCCTTCCTCTGATTTTCGCCAATTTTCATCAAATAATCAACATGAGAATGAAGAATTTGAGGAGCGGGGAGTTGGTTCAGGTCATCGGGTAGTTGGGGGTTCCCTAAGTGGGGGTACTGAGGCAGCTGTTGCTCGTGACTCTTTTGAAGGAATGATAGAGACACTGTCAAGGACCAAAGAGAGCATTGGGCGTGCAACTCGTCTTGCAATTGACTGTGCGAAGTATGGGATTGCCAATGAGGTACGTTATCAACATGTGAAACTTTCTTTTTTGTGTTCCAATTGAACTAGTCCTCGCAGAATAAATATTGGCCTCACATACTTATATCCCCCTATCCCCCCCCCACCCCCCACCAACACCTTTCCTGAGAAAAAAAAACAATTGTTATTGTTTCTGTTACGATAATCATCATTATTATTGCTTGGGAATTGAAATGATCCCTAGGCACAATCTGGAATGATGGGTTGCAACTAAGTGAATTATGTGCTTTAAATACTTTCTTGTTACAACATATATCCTCTGTGAAATTTCCAACCAACTGGGGTTTTCTCTTACTTTTATCTCACGCACTTCTGGTTACAACAATGAACAATGTTAAGTGGGGAACAAGAAATAGCAAGATAAGATACCGACTCTTTTGGCTTAAAACCAGTCACACCTTAGGATTTCCCACATCCACTGTTCTCCGATCTATTGCAGATTAAGATAAAATGTAGATCTTTTCATGGGTTAAGACCCAAATATTTTCAACCCCTCTTCCATCCATCTGATTAATGAACGATTTTAATCTAATTGCTCTACAGATCAGCTTTTCCTTGTAATTAGAATAGGGATATTACGTGGATAGGTCCTCTTTGAACAGAGAAAACATGATATACCTTGAGCCTCACTACTTAGGATGATATGTGGGTATTGGCCCAAGGAGAACTTTTAATTCTCCCTAGTAAAGTTCTGATGTCTTCTTTTATGTATTCACTTGTAATCCTCTCCTCTATGTTTGATTGTAGGAAGAACTTTTTTTTGTAAAATTTTGCTGAATCTTGTGTAGGAGATCGTGACTGAGATTTTCCAGTCAAATCTTATTTCTGTTCGTGAATCTCCCCAAAATATCATGGAAATCAAATCTAGCACTTAAATCCTTGTTGGAGTAATTGTTTCGAAAAAGTTTACTTCCACGAGTTGATCTGTCCCATCCTCTGTCCATCCAAATTGCGTCTGTTCCAAAATCAAGGCCAGTTGATCTACATCGGGTTTGTATCTGGTGGATGCAACTGTTTAACCAGTCATTATCCAAAATTGTTTGCAAATACTTTTGATCAAAACCCCTTTTCTCAAATTCGTCTTTTTCATCTAATTGTAAATTTTGAAGCTTTCAAGCTTTTTTATTTGTTTGATTCTACTTTCTGGATAACTTAACCAGCTGCCAAGTTCTAACAAATTTTGTGCTCGATCAAGTCTATTAGTGCAACACAAAAGCACATAATTATTAGTCAAATACAATATTTATTATCATAAAAAAACAGTGATAATATCTTGGCATCAATATAAACAAATGTTAACAGACAAGTGTATAGTTAGTTTCAATTCTCAGTATGAAGAAATAATAAATTTTTTCCGACTGTTAAATTTTAAAAAAAGTTTAGGCCCTTCTTGGTTTGAAGAATGTGATGTAATCTTGATGTTTGTGAACTTGTTTCTGTTTTAAGATGTCTCCGTGTCCTCTGGGTGAGTATTATCTTCACGACATGATTAATAAATTCCGACTCTTACCCAAAAAAGGTAATAACAAAAAGTTGATGTGTTTCTAGTGAAAAGATTTCCATCTTTGTCAGATAGTTTCTGTAAGATAAAAATGTGAGTAGGTTAGTTGTAAGTTTATAAAGGTCATAATCTGTTGAATTTCATGGCCGAGAGAGTTGTGGCGCATTGCCTTCCATTGTCATTGCTCATTGCATCCTGACGCACTTCTTTGATTCCTGTTACTTTGATCTTGGGTTGGAAAAACTCCTCTTCGCCTTCTGCTTTCTCTGAGAGTGGTGTAAGGAGGGAAGGAAGGAAGTTGGGAGAGGGAAGATGTGGCACAAAAATTTAGTCCATTATAGGTCAAACTAATCGTTCTGCTTCAATTGATTTTCTTTTCACCAAAAGCAGACATAAGATAAGCAATCTAGTGTTTCACTAAGATTTCGGATAGTGTTGGAGAGAGGTATACTGTAGTACCTTTGAAGGGGTGAAGTTGCTAGTGGCTCGGTTGAACTGTTCGGAATCAATGGAATTTGATGGATTAATGAACTAAACTTTTTAGTTTTTTTAAACAAGATATGCATTGTAGTATTTGAAATTACCTTTAGTTGAGTAATCCTGGATATGTGGATTGCTCCCTTATGCACGGATTATGACTGATTCTATTCGTATCTAGTAAAAAATGTATTTAAGTTACTTCATAATTACTTTGTTTCACTTTGTCTCTTCTTCATCTTGGCTTTCTGTCTTGTAATTTGAGCTTTTGCTAGTTGCTAAATTTTCATTTGAAGATGCTAATAATCATAAAGCCAAGTAATGATGACTCATCTCCAATATCGCTTATGAGGTCTCTCTTATATTTTTGAGATAGTTCTGGCTTATGGCAATATGGTTGAAGTAGCTGCTTTTGTGGT
This sequence comes from Forsythia suspensa, assembly GCA_023638005.1. Taxonomy (NCBI): domain Eukaryota; kingdom Viridiplantae; phylum Streptophyta; class Magnoliopsida; order Lamiales; family Oleaceae; genus Forsythia; species Forsythia suspensa. The sequence goes on from CM042666.1 coordinate 38,783,231, forward strand.
AATATAATTAAAGTAGTAGCAGCAGCAGCAGAGTAAGGGACTCATTTAAAATGGGATTTGGTTCCTTTCGCAGACCATATTAGGTTTGAAAATTTGTGGAAATAGGCAGTCAATCTTGTGTATAACCTCCATGTTCGAAGATTTCCTTAGATTTTAAAGTTGGAAGGGTGAGACTTGGAAATTAAATAGAATGAAGTTGAGAATGATTAGAGTCACGCCTTGCGTTGTGAACATTAGCATCCAGTTCTGGAATTATGAATTGGAAGCGAGGAACAGCTCTTTCCTTGGATGATTTTTTTTGGGGGTGATTATCAATGTCTGACATTTTGGTGACCAGGAAATGTGTATTGACTTTCCTGATTTCTTGTATAGCGGTTAGCGGAGACTCGAGAAGTGCGATGGTCGTGATAAGAGCACTGTAATTAGTAGATTATCTCTGGAAGTCAAATATAAGTGAGTAAGATCAATGTTTTTAAAACCGGCCCGAACATTGAACCAAAATCCCGTTTCAAGGATCGATCATAAAAGTATCTTCCGAGGTCCAGTCGGCATTAACCTTAACCGCCGATTGTGAAAATGTGGGATTTATGCCTTCCATAGAAATAAATGAATAGTTTGTGCCCCTCAAAACCATGGGGATGTTGGAAAATGTAAATGGTCACTGGTGGTAAAAAGTTTAAACATATACCCAATAAAAAGATAAATAGGAAACAAAAGGAAAATAATAAAAAGAGAGAAATGTGGAAAATGTCATATCATCCATACATGACCACAAATTGGATAATACTAATGCAGTTTAGGTTCATCCTTCTGTGACCCCATATCGAATTGCACTAATACAGTTTTGTGGATAAATGTCAATTTAGGTTATGCAAACGCATTGCATAAAATTGAGGGTTCACTATTCTCTCTCTCACTCTAGACCCACCATTTCTCCTGTCTCTCCTCTGTAAAAATGGCTGCTGCCCCCTCCTGTTTCGAAATAGCATTCTCTCTCCTCCTCCAAATCTCCATGACTGCTGTCCATATTTACATTCCATTTTCGACGCTTCCTACAAACCGCCTATACCACCATTTCGTGTGGTGAGTTCGCACTCTAATTCTTCTTTTGAACACTTATATTTTTTTCCAAAAATTAAGAACCAAGGAAACCGGTCATCCCGTGGCAGGTTCCCGGTTGAACCTGCCGGTTTGCCGGTTTTGACCCTTTAACTGGTTTTCGGCCCCGTTCCAGGGTTTTCCGGTCTAACTGGCTAGGCCTGTCCGGTTTTCACAACACTGAGTAAGATTTTTTTTTTTTAAGGAAACTGAGTAAGATTGTGGATCAGAAGAAGTTAGGAGGATATTAGCTTCCCAGAGCCCCTTATGATTGTTCAAACAATGTTAACGAAATATTCATGTGTATTTTTTGGATACTGATGCCCAGAAGTAATACGTGCGTTTTTGTACATTTCTTTGTACTTTTTTGTTCTCTTTTTTTATTTTTTGATAAATAGGGAAGTATGCATTTCCTGTTGGACAATTAGAGTAAGTTTTTACTATGTTTGATAGGCTGATGCTGATTTTAGGTTGCTGATGTAAAGATATTTTGTGAAATGGTATCTGTTTAAACACGCTTAAAATGCTAGAGAATTATTGACTGGAACACTTGAAAGATATAACTAGAAACTGTTTAAGATTCACAACATTTAATAACTAAAATTGATTTTAGGTTGCCGTTGTAATGATATTTTGTTCAATGATATCTGGTTAAGTTTGAAACTCATGAAAGATAATTGGAAATCTGAATTTTTGGAGTTATGAGAAAGCTTGAAAAGTAATTGTTGTTGCTTTTGTTTTTTTTTTTTTTTTTGTGGCCAGGGTTAGAATGTCGGTTAACTTCAAATTTTTAGGCTTTTGAGTCAGGTGATTTCTTTCTGGAAAGAACGAAATTAAGATTTAGGTCAAATTGAAAGCTGACCAGGTAATTACGAGAGAAGAATTGAGCAGAGGGGTGACAATTACAGATAAAATATGGTTTACCACAGGCATCATACTGGTTGCCCAATGCTTCTTGCAGGTGGAAAGAGAATCACAACTTTAAACCGTAAACTGAAACAAAGAATATTGAATGGTTTGTAACTTGTTAGGATCTGTTACTCGACTTAGTATTACATCAAACGACCACCTTGCAAACACACTTTTAGATAGAGTAAACTGATATATCCGTACGAAATCCATGGGTAAATACTCAATGTCACATAAACTGACTAGCACTTCTATCGAGAGAAAATAACAGCTGTTGGTTACTACTAGCCTTGTCCATGCACCCATGGTAATCTATGGAACACCAACTCCAATCTACCAGTAAGCTGGTATTGAATCTGTTTTCCCCAATTTTTCAGTGTACCTTCTGTTGCAGGCTTGCAGCTATTCTCTTGTTTGTATGTTTTCTGTGTGACATATATGCATTTTCTCGTGACAATTCAACAATATTTCAATGCATTGTTCATGCAGGTTGTGGAACTTCTCAGTTGGAAGTTGGAAAATGAGCCCAGCTTTCATCGCAGAGTGGACCTGTTTTTCCTAGTTGATTCGATAACTCAATGCTCTCATGGTCAGAAAGGTAGAGAGATCTTAGAATGTACATTTAAGTATAGAACCCCACCCACACACACACACACACACACACACACACATATTACTTTGTTGCGGTTTACTCTTGAAATTGCATTCATCGCTGTTTCAATGGATGTTTTTGTATCTGATGTTGAGCATGTTTGGGTGGGGTTGTAAGTTAACTTATAAGCCCATCCAAACATGCTTATTGTCTTATTGTCTGAGTATGATATTGTCTAAGTTCTTTCTCTCTTTCTTTCTTTTGTTCAGACCACCCATATTTCACTTTTCGGGTGGAGATTTGCTAATATTTCTTTCCTTGTTCTTGAAATTACATTAACCAACAGTTTCAATGGATGGTTAATGTATGTGATGTCTTAGTGTCTGAGTTCTTCCTCTTTCTTTCTTTTCTCCAGACCACCCTTACTTCCTTCTTTGGGTTTACACTTGTTTATATTTCTTTTCTTGCTTGTTATGTTCCTTCAGGAATTGCAGGGGCCTCGTATATTCCTGCAGTTCAAGCAGCATTACCCCGTCTCATAGGAGCTGCTGCTCCGCCTGGGGCAAGTGCTCATGAGAATCGTCGTCAATGTCTTAAGGTGACTAAAGTTCATATCTGAAAGTGAGCCTTTCAGCTCTGTGCAGAATGATTGAGTTACAATCTTTCCTTAGGTCTTGCGGTTATGGCTTGAGAGGAAAATCTTGCCGGAATCTGTACTTCGTCGCTATATGAATGATATTGGTGCAGTGAATGATGATTCTTCTGCTGGGTTTTCCTTTAGGCGTCCTTCCCGAGCTGAGCGGGCTATAGACGATCCCATCAGAGAAATGGAAGGCATGCTTGTGGATGAGTATGGGAGGTACTGAAATTTGCTCCTCCGTCACTCTTGCTACAATAATACTTTCCTATAGGTGTTGTTGGCACATCATTGTTCTGCCTTGCAACATTTCTATATCACCAGCTAAATAACCCTCATCATAGCTGGTAGAAATTCTAGCTTACTAGCATGCTTTTGTGTGTTTGATTGTAATCCTATGTTAAGACACCTCTTTTTGTTACCAGCTCAGTTTTACACAAAACACACATAAAAAGGAGTTGTTGAGCCTGTTTCGCAAACTTAAATCTTTCTGTCAACAGATGCATTTGGTTCAGATAATATAAGGTATTAAACTAATCAACAGTTTTCTTGACTTGGTGTTAATTTCCCCTCACAAGCCAGATAACAAGGGATCCGAATTGAATAACTATGGGTTTCTGCCATACTTTTGCGCTGTCCATTCCTCTTGCCATTGGTAATTACTGAGTCAAAAATGATTTACATAATATGGTAATGGCTTTGGCACAGTGGACACAATATCTTATGCTTCTTTATTTAGGAAGATATTTTTCTGAAAACCTGATGATATGGAGTACTATCTTTTGCCAAACCATAGTGCTATTATCCATGTCCGTCTTTACACTTTATCATCTTCTTTGTGACTTTTATTATGTATTTATTTATTGCAACACGTGTACCTGTACTGTCACCAAATTGTATTTATGTATTGAAGTGTTGTGTGCGTGTGTGCTTTCTGGTGGGGTGGGGTGGGGTGTCTGTTCTGTGTGAGGGGTACGTGGGTATACACATGCAGTATTATCTGTCTTTTCCTGGTTTTATATATTGATATACTAGTTTCTGTGTTCACTTTAAGCATTCTTACTTTTGTTGTTTTCTCAGTAACACAACGTTTCCTGGCCTTCTGCCATCTCACGCATTTGTAGAAGAGGAAGAGGAAGAGGAAGACCAGGATAGTATTCGAACTAATTTTTATAAGGAAGTTGCAGATGGATCACCATCAGAAGGTATGCCTGTCATTGGAGATCCTGAAAATTGTGCAGTTACTCCAAGTGACAGGCGTCACTGCATTTTAGAAGATGTAGATGGTGAGCTTGAAATGGAAGATGTGTGTGAACACCAAAAGGACGAAAGACCACTATCCACCAATGGGACTTTTGAGACTGCTAAAATTCAGCCAGATTCAGATATGATCCTGGTATCAGCTTCTAACAATTCTTGTGAGTTGTTGCCTCTGCCTGAGGGTCCGCCACCATTGCCTATTGATTCTCCTCCTGCAACTCCACCTTTACCCACTTCACCACTTCCATCGCCACCTCCGCTGCCACCTTCATCATCTCCATCGCCACCGCCACCGCCACCGCCACCACTTCCTTCGTCACAGAGATCTCTATTTCCTCCACCACCCATTGGTCCTCCTTCCGCATTACTTCCCCCGCCGTCGTTGCCTTCACAGCCTTCGTTGATGTCCCAAAACATGGCCCCACTTTCATCATCAATATCTACTTCCTCGCTCACGGAAGCATATCAACAACCTCCTTTACCAAATGAAATTGCTGGCACACCCATAGTAAGGCTTCTGGCTGTCCCACTCTCTGCACTGTTATTAGAGTAGGATTACATATTAACTCTTCTTTTTTACAGGGAAATCAACTCACTCAAATGACCACAAATACTCCTCATGGGCCTCATATTGACGCATCTGTCAAAAATGAAGTATTTTCGCAGCAATCACCCTGCTTTGCTCCAGTTGGAGTTGGCAATGCACGAGAACACTCTGGATATAATTCCTCAAGGTCCTTAGAATATGGACGGAGTGGCACTTATATGGACATGGATCCCCAAGTTTCTCAACAACAGCTGTTTCTTCCTGGTAATGCACCATTTGCACAGAGGCCTCCACTTATGAATCATCCACCCAGTCATATCTCATATCCAAAAACCTCAGTCCAGCAACACCGATACCCCCCTTACCCATTGCAAAACTTTTCTGATGGGCCGAGACAATATGCTGCTGATGAACAATGGAGGGCGCAACCAAATGAGTTTAATCCCGACCATCAACGCAGTGTATGGATGGCAGGAGGGAGATCTTGTTCAGCTTCACCTTTTGCACATGAAGGTGTGTATTTTTTCTTTTGTGATCACAATGAGTGAGACGAGTTGTCAATCATGAGATAGGAATCATATAATTATTATGACTAGTGTTCGTTCTGTTATAATATTTTTTATAGTGACTCTTTATGTTCAGTTGGCTTTTACTAAGACTTCTATTATATATTACATTTAATTAGCTGCATGCATCTATGAAGGGAACTTTTTCCTTCAGTCGCATGCATAATTTGACTTCATTTGTGGAAAGTAACTTCTCAACATAATCCACCACCTAAGGTTGGTGGTGACATTTAGTTTGCCAATTTATAATATTGACTTAACCCAGGTTCAATCCATGATCTGATTCCCCACTGGTATTGGTCAATGTTTTTGACCAATTATGGTCTGAAATGCCTAATCTCAGCCTCCACATACATAACATAAAATGGGATGCAGCTATTACTACTGTTAGGCTTCCTTTTAAGATGGTTCTTCATTTACACAGTATTCCTCAGGTGAAGTAGCCTAAATTTATGGGTTCCTTTCACCGTACCAAGGATGAATTCGGCAACGTGGGATGTTTTACATCTTATTGTTCTTTTTATTCTGAGGTCAAATCACATTTCAGAAACTATTCTCAAGAGAAAAAAATATTTTTTCTTACAAAGGAAAGTTTCAGTTTCATGCACGAGGGGAGGGACTTCGATAACTGTACTATCTATTAACCAGAATTCAAATATATGATTAATGATGAAGAAATGAAAAATTGAAAGTAATTAAACAAGTTCTATTAGATAGAATTTACATACAAGCATTTGGAAATTTTAACCTGCACAATCCATGTAAGATGGTCGTATCAAATTATTGAAGATGTATCCAAAATATATTCTTGTTCAAGAGACTTGCTTCACTATCATTTTCCCTCTGGGAATCCAAAATGAGTACTCTAATGCTCTCTAGTCTTTCCTCTAGGTATAGAAATTCTTTGAAGTGAAGAGCCTTCTATATTTGGTTCTTCCTCCCTTAACTTCGACTTTCAAGGTATTGTGACATCGAATTGATGAAAGTGTTGAGCATCATCCAAGCCTGCCGAAAGTTGAAAAAATCATTAGCCATGCTTTTCTTGTCTTCAGGATGAACTAAAAGATGAATCTTTGCCTTAACTACTTGTGCATTAAGTACCTAGTGTGTGTATTCATTCTTCCCTTTCTCGAAGAAGTCCCTTCTCAGATGGAGTTTTATATTTTTTTATGCAAAAAGATGGCGGTTCCCTTTGGTATTTCAGTTGTCCAATTGTTTTTATCATGATTAATCTCCTATATGCCTGCAACAAGAAAGTAAATTTGGATACAAATATTCATGAACCAATAAAGTTGTTTCCTTTCCATCTCGGTTATGGTTGATGTTGCTGAAATATATTTTAATGTAATTAAGGTACATAATTGTCGTTGTATATGAAATTTCTGGTACTTCTTTATGTGTTTGGGAAACAGGTACACAAAAAGATGCAAGGATGGACAGTTATCTATAAATTGAAATGTTTTTTGCTAACTTTTGATGGATCACTGGGGCCTTTTGAAATAGTTATGATCTTATTTGAACTTCATGCTCTTCTACTGTTGATATCACTTGATGGAAGAGAAGTGTTCTAATTTGAAATTGTAAATATACAGATTAAAGACCTGGTACTGACATGCTTAGTTATAGATGAAAACTGTATACATAAATAACTAGTATTTGTTTGAACAAGTATGTATATCTATTCAATGTTCCTAAATCGTCATACTTTTATAATGCAATTACAGTCAAGTTTCTATTTTTTGTTGATAGTGCATAATGTTTGTATAAGTTTTCATCTTGTAGTAGGTAGTTCTTAGAGTAACATGCACAGGGCTTCAGTTGTACTGTATTCCTGGAGATGTGCTTGCATTTTCACATTTCTCTTTTGATACAGAGCATAATTTCAGAAGGCTGGTTCTGGGTTGGTTGTTTGGCTTTGAAGCTTTATAGGCATTAGAGGATGGTTGCAAGTGTGCCCTGCAGGAATTTATTCCCCACTTTAAGTTTACTTAGTAAGGCATGAAATGATGCACTACCCTTTGAAAAGAGTACTAAAAAGATGTCATAAAATTGTTTAGAAGAGTACAGAAAGTAAATGTGTCTTGGCTGCTTGAGACTCCAAAAAGAAAAACTTTTTCTTTCACTGAATCTTGAATCGTCGTTGTTGCTGTGCATTCTGATGCTAGTAGTTACTAGATTTTCAGTGACTGCACGTCCATGCATAGTTCTAATGAACTTTCCTGTAGCAGGAATTTCTGGATTCCCTTTGGAAAGGCCTCCTATAGGTACAGTTGGTTTTCACCCTTCAGCCCCTGCCCCTGCCCCTCCCCGGGCGCCAAATGCACTGCCAATTACCACTCCTATCTCAGGTATCTTTTGGTGAACATGATCTGCTTATTATTCCATGGATTTCTTTGCTATTAGAACTGCAGTTTTTACTAGGAATAACTTTGTCCTATATTTATTCACAGGTCATACTGTTCCTCAGATGATGCCTTGGAGACCAGAAATGTCCACCCTCAACTGGAGGCCAGCGTAGAATTAGTTTGAATCCTACTGTCTTTGGTGAGTTTTCCAACTTTGCCTCTTCCTGGGTCATGGACATGTTTTGGGTGTACTAATCTTGTTTTCATAATTAAAATCCATGAAGAACAGACGATCCTCCTTGGGTGGTGTGTCCAATCGACATGTATTGGACATCAACACTCCTTGGACACTCTGGGACATGTGTCCAGCAGTCCAGCGCACACCATGTATCGTGTTCTAATTTTTATATATTTATTCAAAATTTTGACACGTGAGGGACACTTTACTGGCGCACATCATCGCGCCATGTGGAGTGTTCTATTTCTTATATTTTTTCAAACTTTCAACACATGAGGGACACTTGCTGACATGCTTTGAAAACGTGTTTGGCAAATATTTTTTAAAAACTTTCAGAAGATAATTTTAATTATTAACACTGTATATAAAAATTAAAAAATAATGAACATAATGTGATATATTTTTACCAGTATTATATGCAAATTTTGATAAAAGAATATTTTTATTTCCTTTACACTAGTACAAAGTACAAGAAATAACTACTCAAAATCTGATGTCATAGCTGAAAAGAAAATCAATTTTATAGAAAAATAAAAATAAAAATGGCATATATAAATGTATAATTTCAATAGACATGTTGTGTCCCCACTTGCCCATGTCGTTTAGTGGAAAGGTAAGGTCCATGCAGGCATGTCTGCTTACTCCCGTGTACCTAACCATGCTTCATAGATTTAAATGAGTTATCCAGTGTCTGTGGACTTGCCAGTTATCTTTTGGTGTTGTGTTCTTGTTCTGTCTTATGCTCTATTCTGGAATTCTTTTTGAACCATGTTTTTAAAATGCACGTGAGATTCCTACTTGAGTTTAATTTTGAGGTTGTGTTACGATGACAAATCCTTACGAAGTAGTAGGGAATATTTAATTGGAGGGTCACTCAATTTACATGTTTGTTTCCTTTTTGTCACCCAACTTCAAGTAGTTTCAATTTGATCGTCTAACTTACATTTTTGTTTCATTTAATCGCGGTCGGCTAAAACTAATAGCTAGTGTCACGTAGCTAACATCATGTGTGACATGGTACTTTTTTGACGTTAAATTGGTAGTTTTTTTGCCACTAAGGAAAATTTGGACTATTGGATTAAGTTTTTTTTTATCCTGTTCATTTTCTTTGACTGTTGATTTATTCTCAAAGAAATGCCAAGTCACGTATTCTGCCAGCTCGTGGGATTGGCCATTAGTTTTGATCACAGTTACAAATGGAATGGTCTGAAATAATTGAATAATCAAATTGAAACTAATCGAAGTTTGGTTTAAACTTGTTTGTTATCATTTGATGGATTATGTTTTTCTTCTCTCTCTACTGTGTACAGGTTATAGGAGGCGGGTCAAGTAGGATTTGCATTAATAATGCTCCAACTGAATTTTTGAATTAGCTCGAAAACGGAATTGTTGAGAAGTGGAGACCCTTTGGCAGGACTGTGTATATTAGAATTTTTCCTGACAAATGCACCCACAGACATATACTTGTAAGTTTAAGCCCTTTTTACCTATTATACCAATACTTGTATTATGACTAATATATCCCAAAAATGGTTTTGTTGGAGATACAGTTTTTTGTTCGTCTGAGTTAATCTGGTATGTACATTGATGTTTACAAGTAAATAACATTTTGAAACATTAAAATTCTTAATTCTCACCATCATATTCAACGTACTTATGAAATTAGTTTTTCCCTATACCGAATAGGTACCAGGGGGAAATTCAAACACATCCCTCCTTTTCTCTTCTTGATGGTAGTTCAACAATTTCTACTTGTATTTTGGGGTCGGTTCTGGTTGGCCATTGGTTTCATACATAAGATAATTGTGTACCTGTCTTGAAGTTGTATACATGCTCCAGTTTCAGAAAACCAGGACTTGTAATTCAATTCAAAATGCTCTTCCTCTTGCATTAATGTAGGGCTAGATTTAAACTGGAAATAGTGCACAGTCTTTGTTATTATTTGATCAGACCTTGTTCAATCGAGTATTCATAATCATTTTAGCGTCTATACACGCACGCACACTAAATTCTTGGTGTTTGCGCACTTCTGCTGTGCCTTGGGTGATTTACTAGTTGGAAAACAGTTATTCATAAACTTGTTTAATGTAATGGTATAGCAATAGGGAATTTTTTGGAGGTCATTCAACTTCTAGTTGTTTAATGTAAAGTATAGCACTGGGGAATTTGTTGGAGGTCATTAACTTCTAGGAGTGTTTCATGCTCGTCATCCTACCTCTGTTTGTTTCATTTTGATCACCCAACTTACATTTTTGTTTACGTCTGACCATTCGACCAAAACTGCCTGCCCTATATTGCCATTGTGCTGTCACCTTTCAATTTATTTAGCAAACTAATCATTGATTTAAGCATTAAACAAGCGTCAAGACAGCGTTCTGTTAGCTTTGGTTTTGGTCAAGCATCTATGTGGGACTTGCCATTAGTTTTGGTCACGATTATAGATTGAATGGTCTAATTGCAACAAAGATATATGTTGGTTGACTAACATGCAACAAACTTGTTAAATTTCGTGTAGCATATCTTGGTGATGGTGCAGAAACGGAAAAGAATGCTGCTTATCTATATAGCCTTATCACACGGCACATGTTTTCATGACACGTTTTGGCACATCAAAATCTCTGTGATATGAAGGTATTTTATAAGAATTATACGTTTAACCCATAATGGTTACATTTACATGCATTTTCATTTAATAATTGCTTCAAATCTTGTGTATGAACGTGATACGATAGCTATGCCTTTAGGAGGGCAGATTAGGTTGAAGAAGGTAGGAACAGGTTCTTTATGTAGACCAGTAAAGCTTTAGAGACTCGTATTGAATTCAATAAACTTGAGCACACGCATGGAGTCCCTCGTTGGATTTGGAACTTGGGTTTGGGCAAAAACTGTGTGGTCTTCATTTTTACCAAAGTGGGGTTGCTAAGTGTGTGGAAAAGGGCATTCTGTAGCAAACTACCTTCTTGCCTGGGATGCCTGCGTCAAGCTAATTAGTGTGTCACATTTATGTTCAATGACAATTATGTAAATAAAATTCAATCAAAGAGAAGTTTGTCGAGGCGTAGTAGGATGGAAAAGCAAATTCATTTAGTTCATTTTTAAAATCTATAGAACTCTATTACAATATCATAGACTTTGGAAAAGAAAACCTTGGACGATTCGATTACGTTCGGGTGGGGATCATAGTTGGTTTGAAAAGAGGTGTTTTAGGTGCACTAAAAGCTTTATTTTCTTCTTTTTGATCCCCATCGACATTCAGAAAGAATAATGTTTTGGACAATCAATTAAGAGATTTATTGCCACCTGAACTAGTATGATTGAATATGAACACTATTTTAACGCTGATTTATGATACCTAACGTTATGAAATATTTGATGTTGAATCCCAAGTAACATCAAAATCTCAATTACGACTTCAAAATATTACATTTACATTTGACATTAATAGAAAGTGAAATTTTGAAATATATTGGATTTAGAAGGAAGTTTAGTAAGAGCATCTCTAATGTATTTTATAGATAGCAACATTAAAGTTCAAAGACATAGTTTATGAGGAAATGATCTTCTATTTATATATGTTGTTTACGTTGAGGTGACATCACATGATTGATAAAAATAATGAGTGTGAGATTATGAACTACCAATCACGTGATGCTACATCGGTGTTGGATAACATAAAATTGACAAATATAAGTGGGTAGAAGATCATTTCCATAGTTTATGTAGTGTTGATTTTAATTAATAGACAATTAAGTCTAATCTTCAATAATTCTATCTATAACATAATACTAGTATGTTATTTTATTTACTTTAAAATAAAAATAAATTAAATAAAGAGGAAAAGAGAAAATTTAATGTTCTAAAATAAAATCAAATAAATTGGTGAGTCAATATGTCTAATAGAATTTTTGAATTAAATTTTTTTTTTGGGGTCCCGTCAATTTGAAAGAGTCCTGTTGCATTTGAGAGATTTATTGACAATGTCTATTTTGCTTGCTTATGTAGCAATTTTTTTAAAAGTAATCTATATTGGTGATGTTCTAAACATATTATATAAAATTAATCCTATGGATTTAAACAAATATAGTGATTTTATGATATTAATTAGATGTTGCAAAATATAACTCTGGATTTTGAGTTGGGCTGAACCTGGTCTAAACAAAATTAGACTTATAGCCTGCTGGATTAATCGTGTTGGCCCGCAATCTATCTATATATATATATATATTGCCTAATTAACACTAACCACTCATTTTTTTGATAGTCCCAATACATAATTCAAATAATATCAATATAAAATAGCATAAACGGATGGCAATGGGCCGAGCAGGGCCGACTTGGCCCGTGCCATAAAGGATCCAGCTCGGCCCTTGTCACCGGTCGACCTTGGCCCGTCTAAAAAAAGTGGGTTCGGACCGGTTCGTGGTCCGCGAACCCACGTGAAATTCAATTTTTTTTTTTGTAAAGTTAAAAAGAAAATAAGAAATAAGTTAAGATAAAATTAAAATTCAAACTCTCCTCTTTTTTTCGTGCTTCGGACTGGCTACTATTAGCGTAGGCAAAGTTAAAATTGTACACGAACAAGTTGTTACGTCTACAATTTTTTGTAAATTTAAATATCAAAACTTAAAAGTTAAAATGAATAAAAATAAAATAAATTTATACAAAATATACTTACAAAATTCAGACTGTTGTAAATTGGGTTGGGTCTCCATTTTGGCCCACGAGCCGGCTGTGGTCCAGGTCCGTGGACCGGCCCACGAGCTAAATCATTGGCTCAGCCTGTGTTGTTTTTCTTGATCTGCCACCACTCGAAATGGGCCCACCACAGGCAGCCCCATCCCTTCCCTTTTGCCATCTCTGAATTAAATCTAATTGTCTAACTTAAATTGTCTTTTTTTGAAACATTAGTATATGAATCCCAAACTCCAACATAAAATTGTTTAGATTTAATTAAAATTTAGTTTAATTTAAGTTTCAATCCAAGTTATGTTTAGTGACAAGTAAATTATTTATTTTATATTTACTTATAAGTAAAATTTTTAATTTAAGCCAAACATGCTTATAGCATCTACAATATCTTTACTATATATAAGAGCGTCTTTAGCATTTTAAAAAATATCTATAAATTTAAAGAGCAAATTTTTTTTTAAACATTCCAACAATCACTTTATCCATGCTTTTCATTTTACTTATTCCAAAAAAACATTTAATATCTTTTACCTTTTCTATTTTTTCATATCCTAATTTGTATATATTATTTAATTAAAGTTAATATATCAAGCATTGAAAATTGAAATTGTTTCAATACATTTAATAATAGAGAGTGGGTTTGACTCTCCAAATTCGAGAGCCAAATCCATTCTCTAAATTAAAATGTTAAATTAGAGAGTCTATTGTAGCAGAAATTTAATAGTTGATTCTTTAAATTAAAGAGCATCATATGTTTAAAGAGCTTTTTGGAGATGCTCTTATATTATGTCTCAAAGCAATAAAACTAGCATGTTTTTACTATTTATATATATATTTTTTAAAAAGTATCAATAAATAGTTTACAATTAACCTAAAAATATTATTATTTTAAAAGAAAATTGATGTTTATCTATTGACAATACATGAGAATCTCAATTTTATAAATTAATCTCTTTAAAAATCTCAAAATATATATTGTCTAAGTTTATCTAAAATTGTATTTGATGCAATGTGTTAGATTGAATAAAAAATTTATTTTAAAAAAAGAAAAATAATAAAATCAAAATGGTTGGTCTGATGGATTTGGATTTGATCTGGACCAAAGATATTTCGGCCCGCACAAAATTGCCCGGTCCAGTTTCAAGTAATATTTAGAAGGGTAAATTACACTCAAAGTATCTATCATTTTTAATTTGTCTCAATTTTGTATCTATTCAATTTTAATCGTAATTATTAATCCCAATCTTTTAAGTCATTCATAACTATTTTGTTCTCAAACTCTAAAATAGAAAAAAATTAAAATTGACATTCTTAATCTTTTTAAAAGTACGATATGAATCACAAACATCCTCATCTAATCACCAAGGGTTAATTTCACTAACGGTCACTGAAGTTGCCTTAAAATTTTAAAATGATCACCGAAGCTCAAAAGTTGCAGCGCTTATCACTAAAGTATATAATCGTTTCTCAAACGGTCACTCTTTTAAGATTCCTACTTGAAATGGTGACTTGACATGATGATGTGGCATACAATAGACATTTATTTATTGCATGGTAGTCTCTGTATTTAATATAATATTTAATTTAGTCTATATATTTTTAATTATCTTTCGGTTTAGAATAATAATAATTCATATCGTTTGGCATAGTGATCTATAATCGGCCATAAACATAAAAAACGAGAATTGGAAGATTGGAATTGAGAAGTTAATTAATTATATTGACAAATTTGGGATATTTGTGCAATTACTTATGGGCCAAAGTTAATTAATAAGATTAATTAATTGTTGGGCTCATTTGGACTGGGCTTTTAAATTATTAATTCGTTGAGGATTACTTAAAATTTATAAGTTATGAAATTGGTTATTCTATATCGAGAATAAGGTTATTATGTAGTCAACATTAGCGATTTTTTCAAATGCTAGCCTAGGCCATTGCACCAAACGGCCCAAAATAGGCTTAATATATAGTGGGTATCAGCCATTGCCCAAAAAAGGTCATATGTATAGACCGGTCTAACGATAGACCTTTTTACTAGGTCATTGCACCAAACCGACCAAATGTACATTTCATCTCATAAAGATTATTGATAAACATAACGAGCCAATGCCCTCTATACATAACAAATGGTCAATACTATGATAAGTTTTAGCGTACGATAATTAAATTTATAAAGGCCAATGTAGATGCATTCAATCCCAATCTAACTAAATTGTTACTCACATGTTGTTTATTTCTATTTTTCAAATAAAAAATGGCGAGAACTTACTTTGAAAACAAGAGTGCAAGTGGAGTCACTATTATAGATACCCGACTTATTGATACTATGAAAATGCTCAATGTACAAAAAAACTAAACATTTAGGGACTTTATTATTGCAAATAATAAATAATGTAATTACATATCGTTTGGATTAGTGAATTGGAATTCTACTTTAATAAATCTAAAATAATAATCAACTATCAAATAACTTTATATTGGAGAAATTGGTTTCACCTTATCTAGAAAAATATTAAGAGAAGGTATCAAACAACGTTTGCATAATTGTAGTTGTAATTCAGAAATTAAAGTTTATGTCGCCCTTCCACCTGTACCCAAACCTCCCCATTGATGAATCTTGGTAGAGATTTAAAGTAAATTTTATGTTGCCCTTTCATGCTGTTTCTACCATACCAAAAAAAAAAGAAAAAAAAGGACACGTCGATTCAATAATAATAGTGATAATAAAAAAATAATTAAGTGTTAGTCAAAAGGTTGATAATCTAAAATGAATTCACCATGCATTTAACACATTATATATTCAAATTTCAATTATTGTTGTGAAAAAATGTTAATAAATATAAGAAATTATTTTAATAAAATAAATAAATTTCTTTCATTTCTTTGCCTAATTAAATTAAAGTTGTTTAATTAAATTAAAGTATATATATAATTAAATAAATATCCAAGAGATAATTAGATCACGCTGTTATGCAATTTACTTCATTAAATGATAAAAGCTGTTAATTAAAAAAGTTTAGTTACCATTCAGTATGTTTTGGCACACTGTTATCCAATTTACTTCATAAAAGATAAAATCTATTATTTAAAAAAGTTTACTTACCATAAAGTATGTTTTGGCGTGCATGGAATCAAATCCAGAAACTATAAATACAAATTTCTAATACAAATCCATAGATTCGAACCCCGACTATATGAATTTTTACAATCAAGAAGCTATGAATTTTACAATCAACTTGTAAGGATATTTTGACAATCAACCAACTTCAAAATGGAAGAAAAACTTGACGCCGGGCCATCGATTTAAGCCTTACGACGAAGAACTGTTGAAGCATTATTTGCTTGCTAAAGTGGAAGGCAAATACATATTTCTAGGAGTTATTAATGACGATATTGATGTCTACCAGTGTCATCCCTCCAAACTCCAATAAGGTAATATATATACAAGTTTCTTGAATAGTTCTTGATGATAATTTTTAGTTCCTATATAGTTCTTGAAGATAATTTTTAGTTCTTGTATAGTTCTTGATGATATTTTTTAGTTCTTGTATAGTTCTTGGTAATCAATACACTTGTTTTCCCTCTCTTTGCAAAATCAAAATTTAAAGCCTTAGTCGATGAGGATTCGGAGTATGCTTATTTCTTCACGTTGAGAGAGCGCAAGTTTGAGAAACGACAAAGGGCAGATCGGTGCACCAAGGATAGCAAAGGGCATTGGAAAATGACAAGCTTTATTCATGAAGTATTTGATGATATTGATGGATCACTTCTTGGAAGAAAGAACACACTTGTTTATTTTGAAAAGGCAGCCCAAAAGCAGAAAGGATCAATCGGAATCAAAACCAATTGGATTATGCATGAATATGAATTAGACGAGAGTCTTGTGCCTCCAAAAACGACAAGGTATTGACGCTTATATATATTTTTGATAATCATGTATTGTACAAACTTTTTAAAAGGCTAACTGCATTCATCTTTCAATGCAGAAGCACATCATAGTTTTATGCA
This sequence comes from Forsythia suspensa, assembly GCA_023638005.1. Lineage (NCBI taxonomy): Eukaryota > Viridiplantae > Streptophyta > Magnoliopsida > Lamiales > Oleaceae > Forsythia > Forsythia suspensa. The sequence goes on from CM042666.1 coordinate 38,800,120, forward strand.
GAATTCGTAACAAAGAAGAAAAGAAAGGGAAGAGAAAAATGAAAAGAATGAGGTCTATGACCGTTGATCAGAACGTGCAGATCTTTACTTTGATTATAATTACTTTCCTGGTGATGTAGGCATATCTTTCTCATAGACTACTTTACATTGAAATGTTATTGCTACATTTTACAATTTGTAAAAGATATTACCAGATTGAAATGTTGAATCATGTTTGGCGTAACGAATATTGTTGGTCTTCTCTTTTTGCTTTACTTCTTTGTCTGTGAATCTTTGTGGAACTCTATAACATTGACTTTGTTGTTCTTTCTTTTCCATATATAAGGTCTGCATATAGTATGGTTGTGTTTTTGGATTCATCTTTAGGATACCATGGACGTGCACTAGAATTTTAATTTCACATGAAAGGACTAGTCTTATTGAAGTCGTCATGCTCTCTGATTGGGTTTCACATCTTCTCAGCTCCAATGTTCCAAGGCATCCCTTCTAAAACACACATGAAATCTTCATGTTCTAGTATACAAATAAGGTTGGGAATAAATTGTAGAGTAAAATTTAGAGTACACAATTCTAAACATAATAATATTGGACCCAAATAAGAAAACAAATTACTTGTATTATATCCACAATAAAAAACACTACAACACTTTCTAAAGACCACTCACAATTTGAAGAGAAATGAATATTCAATAGGGAGCTCACAAGTTACACTCAAGACACCACACTCAAACTAACACTACAAATACTTATTTTTTGGATGATGCTTAATCCAAATACAAGGGGGGATATTTATAGTCCTCATTATGTAATCTACCACATTCTACATACTTCTCTTTTCTACAATTTTCTCTTAAAATGTCTTCCTTCCACATTTGTTGAGAAGCTTCTAGATAAAAATATAAAAAATAAAAATTGGGCTTTGTAATGGACTGGGGTTGATCTTCAACATAAATATTTTTTCTGGTTGGCCAAATTTAAAAATAAATAAATAATTTATTTTTGAAGTATTATCAATTTTACTGTCAAGTCACTTATTTTACAAGTATCAATTACGTAATTATTAAGATAAGTATATTTTTGACTTATAAGTGAAAAAAAGGTTATATAGTTAAGTTAGTTACTTTTAAGTTTAGACTTTAGTCAAACATGCCACGTTGTGTAGGATCAAAACCTTTTAGACTATCGTAAAGTTTGAGAAAAAAGCTCCTTTTACACGGAGAACAAAGCGTGTTTTTCAAATGGAGAACAAAATGTTAAGATCCCGTGTCGGTTATAAGAAGAAATAAATAACTAACGTATAATAAAGATTTTGGCTACTCTTATAAAAAAAAAAATTTCACTTTTTAAAATAGAAATTTTAATCTAAATGTAATATTAAGGAGGTGAATTTAATTTAGAAATGTAAAGATTTTGATTGACATTTTTTAAGTGATTGACTTTTATGGATTTCATTATTTCTAATTGATTTTTATAAATTTTGATAGACGTTTATAGATTTTATAAATTAAGGGGATTATGGTTTGTGATCGTTTTTTTTTTTTTTTTTTTTTTTTTGGAGGGGGAGGAATCAGAGTGTGCAAATAGTTTAGGATCTGATTTAGATATTGTCCAAAAATTGTAGCTAGGTTATCATATTTTATGTGCATTATTTGTAGTCTGAATTTATTGTTATTAACATATTAAATGCATGTGATATCAATTTTTGCTAAATGTGGATCGAATATGTGCCATAAGTGGACACTTAACGGTGACACATCATCAATTATGCTGAGAATTGAACAGAGTGACTGTTGGTGAACTCATTAGTATAATTCAGTGACCGATATTGAAACTTTGTAATTTTAATGACTGTTTTGTAATTTCGCTGAAAATTCAGTTATCACCAGTAAAATTAACCTATTTAACAATATAATGTTCCACAGTAATAAAAAAAAAAAAAAAAACTGTCAGTGGAGAAAAGTCTAGCAATAATTTATTTAATTGCATTAATATTATTAAATTCATAAAAAACTTTGAATTTATAATTTTCTACTTTTATTTGTCGTAAGTAAATTATGTCAGCAAGTAATGACGTAAAATATTGCAATATATAAATTCAAAGTAATTGAAATAATTGAAGTTATATCAAAATAACTTTATGAAAAAAAGACACCCATATTCAACAAGATAAATAAATAAATAAAAAGAATGAAAAAAAGAATAAAAAATACAATAATAAAAATTTAATTTTTAACCTGGTGAAATTCATTAATAAATTACAAGCAACCGTTATTATAAATTTATCTCATTTTTAATGAAAAATAGAAAAACAATGAAATACAAGAAAGAGAAAAAAAAAGGATGCTTTATTGGAAAAAAAATTACATTGAAGAGAAGTTAAAAAGTATGATCATCTTTTTAGAAAAAAAAGTTGGTAATTAATAATGTGTTTTAGGGTTGGTAGAAAGAAAATGAAGAAAATGAGAAAAATAAGTAAGGGAATATTGAAATGAGAAAAAAAAATATGAATAGAGAGAAAAATATGAATATTATTTTTCATACAAAAATATTGGTAGTTAATTATGGTTATAAGGTTCAGAGAAAAAAAAAGACAAAAAAATTATTAGAAGAATATTAAAGAAAAAAATCATATTGAATAAAGAGAAAAAAATATTAATATTGGTAAGAGAAATATTGCATAAAAAAATCATAGGATGAAATACATTTTTTTCCCCAAAAGTCTTTCAAAGTTTTGAGGATGAAAGTGAGAAATTTTGATATCTTTTATTTATAACTCGTGCTTTAAAGTTAGTACATAGAAAATAGTATATTTGGTCTCAACTTTTCAAAAATGCAAAGGATATACCTTTAACCTTTAAAAATAGAACTGGATATTCTCAACGTTTAAAGAAATAGGCACGATAGATCATTTATGACGAAATTGCACTTCCATTTAAATAAACAAAAAACAAGAAAAAAGAAAAATTATTAGAAAAATAACCAAATATATCCCAAAAAAATAAAAAATAACAAATAGATAATCTTCTTTATCAAACCTACAAATCCAAAATCCACCACTCCCAAAATCCAAAAATCTCAAAATCCACAACCCCAAATCCCCGAACTGTAGAACACTATTATTGCCAAGTTTTAACTGTTGTAGATCGTGTACACTTTCTATTGTCAAACATATTATTCCACGCTTTGCCAGTTAACGCATATCTGATGAAAAACTTCAAATTATTCAGAGGAAAGTAGAAGATAATGGTGTATAACCACATAACAGCTACCTTGCCCCAACCTATATTGCGAATTCTTGCAAATTCCCAGCTAGCACACACATCAATTAATGTTGCAACCTTGACAAAACAAAAACATTAAACGAATGAACTCTCCTACCGAGAACAAATCTTACTCGTGTGGAGCCCCATAAGAGAACAACAGTCATTACTGTAAGATAAGTGCCAAGAACAATTCTAGTGGCAAAAATTTCTTTCAGCTTCTATGAATCAGGCATCGAAGATAGCTTCACCTTGTCTTTGGAATTGTCATGATGGTTCCATCATTGAGAATTGTGATTACCATAACCATGATGAGTGCAATGAGCATAAAACCAAGCTCAATATATATAGTTTGATCTATGAATCGGGCATCGGGATGGTTTCACCTTGTCTTTGAAATTTTTCATGATGGTTCCATCATTGAGAATTGCGATTATCAGAATTGTGAATGGTGAGAAATCAAACTTCCAGATGAGTGCAATGAGCATAAAATCAAGCACAATATGTATAGTTTGGGATTTGTAATGGTGGATTTTGAGATTTTTGGGTTTTTTTGGGTGGTGGTGGATTTTGAATTTTGGGGTTTGATAAAAAATATGACATATTTGCTATTTTTTTTTTTTTTTTGTACATTTGGTTATTTTTCAATTATTTTTTTCTTTTTTATTATTTTTTTGTTTATTTAAAGGGGATACCAATTTCGTCATAAAAGACATACCATACATATTTCTTCAAAAGTTGGGATATCTGATACTATTTGTAAAGGTTATGGGTATATCATTTACATTTTTGAAAGGTTGGAGGGGTCAAATATGCTATTTTCTCAAAATTTTATAAAAAATCATTAAAACTCATCGACATTTTGAATACTCCTAAATTTCGTAAGATTTGAAAAAGTCTAAATTGAATAACGCGTGACTTCTAAAGACTTTTTAAAAGTCTATATTAAATACCCCAAGACTTTTATAGAGTTTAATATAAACTTCTAAAAATCTTTAAAAATCTATATTAAATACTCCAAGACTTCTATAGAATTTAAAAAGTATGTATTAAATACACCTAGACTTTTAAGCTCCATTAAAGTCTATAAGAGTCTTAATTAAGGAGGGTGTATTCAATTAAGAATTGATAGAACTTTTATGGAGTTTAAAAGAGTTTAAAAGTTTAAGTGTATTTAATTCAGACTTTTTAAACTCCATAAAAGTTTTGGGGTATTCAATATAGATTTTTAAAGATTTTTAAAAAGTCTTATAAAGTCATACGATATTCAATTCAAACTTTTTAAAATCCTGCGAAATTCAGAGGTATTCAAAATGTCAATGATTTTTAATAACTTTATAGAGAATTTAATATGTACTAATTTTAAAACACAAAGTATAAATAAAAGATGTAACAATTTCTCTCACATTCACCATGAGACTTTGAAAGACTTTATAAGAAAAAACATCTTTCATTCCCTTGTTTTTTTATATGCAACACTTCTATTTTCTTTTTCCTTCAACAAGCTATAGAGTTAAGATTAATATTCTTCTTTTTCTTCAATGTGAATTTTTTTCCTCTTCAATATATTCTCCTAACTTTTTTTTTCCTATTTCTTCTTTTAATATTTTTATCTATATTCAATTTAATTTTTTTTTTCAATATTCTCCTAACTATTTTTCCATTTTCTTCTTTTTTCTTCTATGAACCTCTAGAGATAATGTCATTTTTTTCTTCAATATTCTCATAACCATTTTCTCTCTTTTTTTTTTTAATTATCATTTTTTCATTTTTCATTAAAAATAAAATAACTTTATAATTAAATTCTTATATAATTATTGATTGTAGTTCATTAATAAATTTCATCAAGTTAAAAACTCTTTTTTATTACTGTATTTTTTTTTATTCTTGTTTTTTCTATTTATCTTGATGAGCATGGTTGTGTATTTTTTTTCTTCGTCTAAATTGATACTTTGGTTATTTATTTTTGTAATTGTGGTGACTAATGATGTGTTATCTATATATTATTAAATATATTAAAGATAATGAATTGGATAAATTTTTTTGCTGGAAAATATTTTAAAATGAATCGCATGCCATAATTTTTTGAATTTATCCATAAGTCATTTGAAAGTTTATAGTTTTACCCAAAAATAAAAAATAAAGTGAGTTATATCATTAATTTTTGACATAGTTTACTTGCAGCAATTAAATAGAGCATTAATTTTTATGAATTTATTAATATTAATATAATTAAATAAATTGATATTAAAATTTTCTCTTGTGACAATTTTTTTTAACTTTGGGATATTAAATTTTTAACTGAAAAAAAAAGTATATAAAAGTTCATAAAAGTTTGTGAAAGTCTAGAAAAATCTTTCAAAATGAAATTTATAAAAATCCCTAAAAGTCTTTAGGAGTCTATTAAAATCTAAAAAAGTAAATAAAAGTTAATAAAATCTATCAAAGTAAGTCAATTGAAAAATGTCAATCAAAATCTTTAAAAATCTAGATTAAATACACTCCTCTAAGTACACCTCTTTTGGATTCTAATAAATTCAAACGGGCAATTCAATCCCGTGCTTAAATGAGCAATTAGAGTCCAAGATTTGTGTCTTCAAATGAGTCACTATTTTGCGAGGACATGTGATACATCGGTTATAGATGAAATAAATAACCAACATATATATTTATGCTACTCTTCTTTATAATGTTGATTTTTTAACCATTAACTCCAAAGCAAATGTGCTTCGAGTTCAGCGCATATAAGGGAGCATGTAGAGGGCATTGGATTGCTCTCTAGGTGAGCCATTTTTAGTTTCTATAGCACAAGTGGTATCCTTGAAAAAGGATAGAAATGACGTTGGTGTTCCATAAAGTGAATCTACATTATTGGATGATACCAAAAAAAAAAAAAAAAAAAAGGAGTGCATCTAAATGAGGTCTTTTTAGTTTGCTAGTGAAGTCACGTGCTATGTATAATAGCGTAAGTTTGAGCATCGGGTGGTTAATAAGAAAATAATGAATTTATTTACTTATGATTCGGAGAAAAATGATAAAATTAAAATAATTGTTATGTTATGACACATATTATGAATCACCTTGACCGGTTATTGTGTGGACATGTCTCACTTTCTTAGATAAGGCAAGAGCCGAGTAAGCATCGATCTCATAAGGTCCCGCAACCTTCTTTTGTGCCATCCGGTCAGATGGCCATGTTGAGCTATTAGTCGACCTCCTCTCAAACAATTCATAAGCTTCATTAGCCGACTTAGTAATAATAAACCCATTGGATGCCTAGTCGACCGCTGCACGACTTGAGAAATAGATATTTCGTGCCTCATCTTTGTCACTTTTGTTGGAGGAAAATATTTTGTACTAAACTTTGTGTAATGCCATTCCAAGTAAAGATGCTTTCGGCGGGATAAGAGTCCAACCATTCTCGGGCTCCATCTCGTAGAATGTTGGGAAAAAGTCTCAATTGAATTGCTTCCTCTAATATACTCGGACAAGTGAAATTACAATACATCTCCAAAAATCGAGAGATGTGGGTATGCGGGTTTTAATTAGCCATCCCATAGAATTGAAGATGTCCCTTGAATGGATTGATGACATCCCGCTTCAATTGAAAGTTTCCCAAATGGAGGATAAGCAATGCTTAATTGATTTTGTTTGATCGGTGGGGCCATAAACTTTCCCATATGCAAGTCATTCTCTCATCCACCCGAGCAAGTGCTTCATTTCATCTACTTATGCTTTTAGTAAATTTGATGCCGGGTCCTTATCTCTAATTAAAAAAGAAAGTGAAACTCAATCTCGAGATGTATCGACCGGGATATCGTTGTTTCCTTTCTTGTTGCTTTTTTTTGTTTTTTCTTTGATTCTCTGGATCAAAAGATAGAAGAACCAAGTCTTGTGATTGTTGCATGCCTAGTACATGATCCTAAAATAAAAAGAAAAAGACGATTCAAATTAAACCAGAAGTAACAAACTTAACACAAATAAACACAATCAACGGTAATGACGTTAAAAATTTGTTTGTGTGACTATGATCCGCAAGTATACGATGTCGCAAACAAGTAATAAAGTGATGAAGAGTATCAATCCCACGAAAATTACACTTATCAAAAACCACAAGCAAGACCACAGAATTTTCAAGTTCACCTATGAGTCAAATTGCCAAAACAAACGAAAAACCACAAGCAAGACCACAGAATTTTCAAGTTCACCTATGAGTCAAATTGCCGAAACAAACTATTTCTAAATATTAGACCCACAAATTTCTGGAGGAAGCTCAAACGACATCGTTTTGTGGACCTAGAATGAACAATTTAATGAAAAAAAAAACATTATTTTTGGACAAAAAGTTTGAACAATACCCCTAAATAGCTATTTTATTATAGGTATGAACTAGTATATCACCCGTGCGATGCACAGTACTTGTTTTTCATGATAGTTATTTTAAAATAATCTAAGAGTATATTGTTTATTTATTAGATTCAAATAGAAAAAAAATCATATAAATAACATTTGATTACTCATTGATATTGAAAAAAAAAAACAATATAGTTAATCCAGATTTTGAAACACCTCTTTGAAAATTACGTTTGTGGTCGAACTGAGGTGGACTTTGAATCATATGAATTTAATTTTGAAATTATCATATATAGTTTATTAGTTTAATCGACTTATTATTTTGAATCAATAAATCAGATCATTTGATAATATAACACAATTATATATTTTCCGTGTATTGATTTTTTTTTATAAAACTGCAACCTATTTAAATCCACCATGGGAAGCATAAAAAATTTCTAGGAAAAATAAATCTATTTTTGAAAAACTATTGCATTATTGTCAATAGTTCTCGTGCATTGATGTTTCATTTTTTTTTTAAACACAATTTATTTAAATTATTCAACCGGTATAAATTAAAAAATTTGAAAAATTGTTGCGTTTATCATATATAATATTAAATGTTACATTCGTTTTTTTGCAAGAAAATAGAAAAAATAAATAAATAAACAATCAATGTATAAAACCCATTAAAGAATATGAAATTTTTTTGCATTTATCATATATAATATTAAATATTACACTTTCTTTTTTTGCAAGAAAAAGAAAAGGAAAAAAATAAACAATCAATATGTGAAAAATTAAAGAAAACAAACTTTTATGTAGCATTTATGGCGGAACTTACCAAATCTAGAAAGAAAAAATGGCGGAAAAATATGTGCGTGAAATTTTCGACGGCACTTCTGTTTTTATAGATAGATAGATATAATATTAAATGATATAATTCATTTTTTGCAAAAAAATAGAATAAATAAATAAATAAACAATCAATGTGTAAAACCCATTAAAAAATCTGAAATTTTTTTGCATTTATCGTATAATATTAAATGTTACACTTCGTTTTTTGTAAGAAAAAGAAGAAAAAAATAAACAATCAATGTGTGAAACCAATTAAAGAAAACAAACTCCTATGCAGCATTTATGACGAAACTTATCAAATCAATGTGTGAAACCAATTAAAGAAAACAAATTTTTATGCAGCATTTATAGCAGAACTTATCAAATATAGAACGAAAAAATGACGGAAAAAATGTGTGCGTGAAATTTTTTACGGCACTTCTATATATATATAAATGTTACAATTCGTTTTTTGCAAAAAAATAGAAAATAAATAAATAAATAAACAATCAATGTGTAAAATCCATTAGAGAATCTAAAAAGTTTTTGCATTTATCGTATATAATATTAAATGTTACACTTCTTTTTTTGCAAGAAAAAGAAAAAAATAAAATAAACAATCAATGTATGAAACTATTTAAAGAATACAAATTCCTATGCAGTATTTATGACGGAACTTACCAAATCAGTGTGAAACCAATTAAAGAAAACAAACTTTTATGCAGCATTTATAGCGAAACTTATCAAATTTGGAAAGAAAAAATGGTGGAAAAATGTGTGCGTGAAATTTTTTACGGTATATAGATATAGATAATATTATAGATAATATTAAATGTTACAATTCATTTTTTTTTTTGCAAGAAAATAGAAAAAATAAATAAATAAACAATCAATGTGTAAAACCCATTAGAGAATCTGAAAAGTTTTTGTATTTATCGTATATAATATTAAATGTTACACTTCATTTTTTATAAGAAAAAGAATAAAATAAAATAAACAATCAATGTATGAAACCATTTAAAGAATACAAACTCCTATGCAGCATTTATGACGGAACTTACCAAATCAGTGTGAAGCCAATTAAAGAAAACAAACTTTTATACACTATTTATGGCGGAACTTACCAAATCTGGAAAGAAAAAAGGCGGAAAAATGCAGATGAAATTTTTGACTGACACTTCATTTATATATATATATATAATTATACATAGATATGGCACAAATTGTAGAAACTTGAGAAAGGATAGAAGTGACAATATTCATTCTTTTGTTTGGTATAAAAAGTGAAGTTCACAATATTGAAAAAAATATATATAAAATTTTATTTATTATATTGTTTAGTATTCTTCAATATTACATATTAAATATACTTAGGAGATAAAATCTATTAATAGTGCAGTTAAGTCAACTTTGTTAATTTCAAAAATTAGGTATTTTTCATTTATTTCTATATTTTTGTCGTATTGAACATAATCATCTCCTTTTAACAAAAGTCAACTACCTATTTTTTTTTTTATTTTTAATTTTTCTCCTCCGTAAATATTCTCTTTCTAACGACCAAACTGAAATGATCATCTCTAAATTAATTTTTTTCTAAATTTATCCTCATTAAAAATTATTTTCGCTTCATCATCTTCCCCATGTCATTTTTTTCTGAATAATGCTTGTTGTACACCTACACTTACACCCTCACATGTGTCAAATAATGATTTGCTGAAATCATTATTTAATTGATCAAATAAATAAAGTGAGCAAATTATTATTTGACACATATAATAGTATAAGTGTGGGGGTAAGTGTGGATATATAACAAGTATTATCATTTTTTTCTCGTCACCTACTGTCCACCTCCTTTATTTTCCAGCCTCTCCTTCCTTCCCTCATAAAATTGCAGTCATTGTTGAGTTCAAGTACTTGACACAAATCAAGATTATAATCCTTAAACATAAAAATGGAAAAAGTAATCTAGTAAAAGCGTTGGCCACGTTGGAGATTGATGGGGCATGTGAGTCGACAATGTTCCCCTGCATCCGATGACTACTTTTGATATTTGGCCAAAGCACATTGCACATGGACAACTTGTATTGACAAAACAATGTACATTTGTTCAAGTGGGTGTAGCTTGAGTAGAACTGTAGAAGTATGTGTGGGTATTGAAGTGCGTAGAAGGCTTATTGTGCTTTTTTAGTACGCAACGTGTCTGATAATGTATTGTCCGAAATTACAACTTGTTGTGGCCCCGTAGACTCTTGAAATTTAGGTTCGCCCCTTGCCAACACCAAATATGTTGTCAATGTGCGATGATCAGATGTTGTGCTAACAATATCCATTATTTAGAAAATGCACAATGCACACAACTTGTGTTGGCAACTTGTGTTGGCAAGCAATTGACAATTGCTAGAGTGAGAAATACTTGAAAGGCACGTGAAAGTTTCTAATAACAATTCAACCGTGTTATGCTTTTCGGAGAGCGACATGCGTGGCAACATAAACATGCCGTTGTACAAATATTTATATGATAGACAAGCAGCGAAGGTCCCACCGACACGTGTGCAATAACGGTTATAAAGGAAACATAATTAAATATACGACAACGACAAAACTAGTGGCTGGTCGACGTGTGTCCAAAAGGTCATAAATACTCTCGACCCTAATTTTCTATAAATATCTCAACACTTGCACATTTGAAGGGACATGAGTGATCTCCTATCCTCAATGAACAAGTGTTATCTTGCCCACATCTAATGTGTCACTTATCCATTGGATGAATTGTTTACTTATATATACAATTCATCTAATAGACAAGTACCTTATTAGATGTGGGTAAGATAGCACTTGTCCACTGGATGACTGGAGGTAGGAGATCACCCCTCTTTGAAGGGATGCAATATTCAAATCATAGTCAAAACTCTGTCTATTTATTTCTCTAATACTTAATTATACTTTTTCAACAACTGAATTTATTTTCAGAGTGTAGACGGTCACCGGACCATTCCTTGGGACGACAATGTTTGCATGGTAACGATGTCTAAATTGTGTAAGTAATGTATAAGTGAACGAAAATGTGAAAAATAATCTATTGATAATTGGATTGTTCAGAATTAAAAGCACGCACTGTATTGTAGGCTCCAACACTAGAGACTGGCCCTTTGCTAACACGGGCTATGTCATCAATTTCTGACTTTTTGTTGTTGTTGTCTCCATGTTACTTAGTGGGTGCATATTGCACTTAGCATCTCTTGATAGGGGATTGACAATAGATTGTGTGGTGTTTGAAAGAAAGTATACGTAGACATTTGTGTTGCGTGCTTCTTGTGCCTTTCGGATCACTGTGAAGAGGGAACGCAGTTGAAAAATGTAGGAGGTAGGTCCCAATTTAATATTTCAACAACTTCAATTCTCAACATTTCCTTTTTGTAACACTCAAGTTCTCAATTGATGATTTTACTTTAAAAACTCAATTTTCGAACCAACTCAAAATCGAACCGAACAATTTGGTTTCAATAATTTTCAACTCAAAAACTCGAAATTAGATGTAAAACCGAACCAACTCAAACAGATCAACTTTGGATCGATTCGATTTGGATTTGTTCGGTTTGGACTTGAGTCTAATTCAAAATAGACTGTTTAAATTACATTGAAAATGAAGATTTTTAAAGACTTTTTATGCATCTGTTAAAAATTTAAAAATATTTTTGTTAACGTTAGAATCTGCACTATTCACGTGTCAACAGATTTACAGTTAATCCTCTACCAGCCTGTATATTACCTGTACACTAGAATGACCGTTAGGCACCAATATCACGGGAGAAAAAGGGTCCAACAATCGTTGGTACTCCAACGATCAAGTCAACTGCCTGTATATAATACAATATACAGGAGAGGGTGTGATGCTTTTGAGTGTGGGAGAGACAAGCAGATAGAAATTTGAGCAGAGTTTAATAGTGAGAATAATGCGTACCTTAGAAACAACTAGAAATGTTGTATTTATCAATGTTTTAAAAACCGACCCGGGGCATCGACCGGAAAAGTGAAAGGGTCAAGGGTTAAAGGTCGAACCGGGTTGACCTTGATTTTAAAAAATTAAAAAATTAAAAATGTACAAAAAAATTTAAAAATGAAAATAAGGTTTTGAAAATCACAAAATTGCTCAAAAGTAATTTTTTGATTTTCATTCTTTAATCCATATAGATGAATTTCAATGGTCGAGTTATAATTAATTTGGTGATTTTTAAAACCAATCAATTAAATATCCGTCATCGGATCCTCCTTTCAAAAATAGGATAAGGGTAATTGACCCTACGGGTCTCGATAACACTTGGTATTTATAACTTCGTAGTTCTAATTGATTTAGATAACCAATCAATTAAATATCTGATCGGATCCTCCTTTCAAATAGGATAAGGGTAATTGGGTGGCAATGCAATCTCCTAGATTTTAGCTCTTAGTTAAGTTGATCCCTATTATCACGTTGCCTAATCTTTAGGAGATTAAAATTTAGTTTCCTTGTAAGAATTCGTGTGACAATCAAACACAATATTTCTTTAAATATGTTTTTAGTCATTCTGAAATATTAGACTGTCTGTGGACCTGTGACGAATTCGACTCCCGGCGAAGAGCCCAGGGTCGGTCATAAATGTCGAGGCCCTTTATGGGCTTTGCTATAGTTGGTTCAAGAGTGTTGATATGTTGCTGGGCCATCGAGGCATTCGATGTATTCATAGGGCTTTTGTTGAGCCCATTAGGCCTTCGCTGGCCCTGGTTTGGGCCTTTACTAGGCTTAGGAAGCAATTGTTGATGTGGAGCATTACCAAAATCGAGTGGTAACAATTTTGAACCCTAAAAAAATTGTTAGGCCTTCCAAAATATTAAAGTGAAGAAAAAAAAAAACTAATCATAAATATAACGCAATAATGAGAGAGATGTAGGGATCCATTTGAAAATTTATATTAGATTATAATTATAATTAATTTTTTGTACAGTTTCTTCAACAAAATTGCAAACTGACCAAAACGGACTCGGTTCCAAAAGAAAAATCGAACCAAATTGAAATATTGTAAAAATTTACCCAACCCGACTCAATTCATTTTGGGTTGGTCGGCTTGGTCAATTTCACATGTTAAATATCTAGTTTGAAAGATAACTTTATCACTATGTTTAACTAAACAATAAATAAATTAAAAAACAGAGAAAAACAAAAAGAAAAGTAAAAAACAAAACTCACCAGCCCCCAACAGTGGCCCAAATCATTTGTGGATTTTTTTAATTTTCTTTTTATTAAGTCAGTTTTCTATAATTCTATTCTTGTTTTCTTTTTTGTTAATTAAAGATAAGAGTATAATAATCTTTCTGAGTTTTTAATCAAAGATATGGGTAAAATTGTTTAATTGGGGACTCAAGTGCTACAATAAAAGGTCTAGGACTGCAACCGTCAAAATAAAATAATAGGTTGAGGACCTAGTTTCTACATTCCAACAAATTGGGTATTAAACTGTAATTTCCCCTTTTATTTTATCTATCGAACTTTGTCGTCCTAAAGAAATTTGCTCGTTATTAAACGACAAAATAGAAAATACGGTAAGAGATGAAATAAATGAATAAATAAGCAGAAACCGAGAGAAAAAAAGCACGCTATCGGCGGTCGGCTCTCCCTATTCAGATCTGCCACATCTTTTACAATTTTTCAACATTTTTTTTTTTTCATTTACTAATTAATTAATACTTGCCTCTAATTTTCATATAATTGATACATGTAAATATCAGCATGTACGTATAGATTCAAATTACGTTAGTTTTCTTGATCTATTTTTGTGGGCATAGGGAATTTTTAGAATCATCAGATTTTCAGCGGATGGAAAAAGAGAGAAGAATTAATGATGGAGGAGATTTTTATCAGGTACATTGGTCCACAGAAATGCCCACATCGTCACCGTCGAGATCACTTCCAGTTTCATCTGAATCTTCGACCGCTGTCGGCGTAGGTGTAAACGGTGGGCCGAATTACATAGTACACCATGTCTCAAAGTTTGATACCCTCGCCGGTGTTGCCATCAAATACGGCGTCGAGGTACATAATTCATATAAATATATTTTTATCAAATTAATAATTGTTTCGTTTTAATCTAATAAAATATTACCGGTTATTATTATTATTTTTTAATAAAAACATTTTCCGGTATAACATCTATTCACTTTTCTGTTTTTTGGTTATCTCATATATTTGTTGTTTTATTGGGATTGATACTTGTTCTGATTGTTCTTAATATGTTATAGCAATGCCCATAAGCCGGAGCCCGGAAGACGTAGGATAACATTGGCTTGTTCTTTATACTGCAAAAGTCTGTGCATTTTAGCGAATATATTTAATGGGCCTCTCTTTTTGAATCAAATTGAAAGATCCCTGAAATTGTAGATTTTCGGTTTAAAAGTACTTTTGTTAGTCCATCCCACTTCTCACTTCTAAATGAAAAACAAAATTTGCACTAATTTGCCTCTGCTTCCTCACTGTGAATATCACACCACATCATGAAATGCCCAACTTTTTAGGTCACTGCTCGCCTCTTCTTTCAGACCTTCCGACTCTTTACATAGTTTCCCTTATCGATCTTTGCTCTTCAAGTATAGTGGAGAGCAAAGACTTGCTCTAGATTTTAACGGGTTCGAAAGCTTCTCGGCATAGAGTCATTCCAAACTTACTCAGTGTATGTTTGGTAGTACTGAAATTATTTTTTAATAAGTGGTTAATAAGTGGATAGTAAGTTGTGAGTCTTACGACATATGTGGATGAAAAGTACGTTTGACCATTTTGACCAGCTTAAATTATAATTTAAGATGGGCCAAATATGGGCTCACCATAATGCGGAGAAGACAAATTGTGTCTCAAGAAGAATTGGCTTTGTAGAAACGATATCTTCTTAGTTGAGCAATCCTTATTGGGATCAAGTTGGGCAATTAGCCAATTCTGCTGCACAAACTAGCATCAAAGAAATGAACTTGAATGCATTTGAAAATTGGAACTCAAACAATCTTGACCAGGGTCAATTTCGGTATTTTGGTAGACTTTACAAACTCTACCCCAGTTGAATGGTCTCATACGAGTTAGAGTTGGACACTTTTGTAGAATTGCTCAACTCAATCCCAGTCGAGTGGGAGACTACAGCTACTTGACTGGGTTTGAATTTGCCACCCTTTGATATCAATCTGATACTACAACTACGGGATTGCAACAAGCTCTAGTAAATTGAAATGCTTAACATATCTCTAGCATATCCACACTTTTGTCCTTAAAACAACACTATCTCCGACCCACTCAAATCAACACCCATTGCTGTTGAGTCAATGAAGAACTGCCTCAATGGATCTAGTATCCTTTTCTATGTTCGTTTTAGTTTATGATTGTTGAAGATATTTGATACGGCATTTGGGGGTTATTAAAATGCTGACTAGCCAGACAATGCTTTTTCTTTCATAAACTGAAAAGAGGCATTTTTTCACTCTTCCCACCCTCAGAGATCTTTTTATTTAAATTCCTCTTGCCTTTTATTTGGATTTTTGGGTATGAATTTGATCAAACAATTTTGAAAATTAGCAAGGTACAATCAACAAAGAAGTAGGTATGCCATCGATTTCTTGAATCTTATGCTTCGAAGATTGTAACTTGCTCCTCTCATAACTACTCAGTACTTTTACAGTAAAAAAATCACAAACTAGAAAACCCCCCGAATTTCTTTTTTCTTTTGTGGTTCAAATTTTGGATGAAAGATTTGCTGATTTTCATCTAACTTTGTTTTGGGAATGGGCTAGGTGGTGGATATAAAGAGGATGAATGGGTTGGTGACGGACCTCCAAATGTTTGCTCTGAAGACGATTCACATACCATTGCCAGGGAGGCATCCCCCTTCTTCTAGCTTGTCCAATGGTCTTGATACTCCCCAACGGTATTTCTATCTTCAATATGATTTTTCTTTTTTTGTTTGCTTTTTCTATTTTGATATTCTAAATGGCTGATAGGATGTGGTGAACAATTTTCATGCAAACTGATTCGGTGTGCTACCACTTTAATTAAGTAGGACCGTAATAAAATTTTTGCTGTCTGTCATTAAAATGTCACTGTAACATTAGAAAGAAACACTATTAGCATATCAGTGAGAATAGTATTTAGTATTTACTTTAAATATTAGCGCAGGAAATACTAAAGAAAAGACGAAGCCGGTCAGCTGGTAACAAATTCAATCATATCATGGAATGCTATGAATAGCTACTGAACTTTGTTATTTCCAATGTAAATGGTTTTTGTTTATTAAGGAGAGTCGTCTTTACAGTTCCAAACCTCTTTTTGAAATTCATACTTAGTTTGTTCTCTTTTACCTTCTCCTCCATTTTAGCCTCTCTATCTGCAGCTCATTTCAATGATTTTCTGTTTTTTAGCTCTCTTTTTCTGTCATTGAGCTTTCTAACTTCACATTACATTACATGGCTAACTGCCAGCTGTTGATTCTCAATCCTTACATGTAAGCCTGAGAAATTGATACTAACAGAACCTTTCAAGTTTTAAGATTTGAGTATAGCTTAGATTACTCTGATTGGGAGAACTAATTGTTCAAAAAGATGTGACATTTTTTATTGGACTTATAGGTCCCGTGTAAAGTAAACAGGTCGGTAGAGTCAATTTAACTGCCATTAATTTGGTATGTGCTTTTTGCTATTTTGGTTGAAAGGTGACTTATTGATTATATTAATAGAAAGTACTAAACTTGAGCACATATACTCAATGGTTCACATGGTGTAGCTCTCAAGCATGAGTCATGACCGTTGACTGTTCAACTGTTGTCTTATTTAGCCGCAAATAGGACCGATAAGTAATTATTGTATAGCATCCCTCTTCTTCAAGATAGTGTTTTTCTTTTGTTTTTGGGTCCCACAAAGTATGAAGCTTTTATGGCAATAAGTGGCTGAGGATATTGGTGTAGCAAACTGAAGTCATTTTTTTCTTCTTCTCCTTTAAATTGAAGAAGACAAATACATAATTTGGAACGATATAAGTTCGAGGTCATTGCTTTATATTTGTAATGAGGAAACTGACTCTTTGAGAAAAATATAACCACAAATCCAGAAACTAGAGAAGCAACATTGCATTAAAACCTCAAACTAAAAAGCTGTACAGTCTTGCATTCACTATTTCTTTACTATTTTATATTTTAGAACTATGTGAGTTAATAGTTCCGCATTACTTTGACGCTGAGGCCATGTCATGTTGACCTGTGATTGATTGTCTGTTACTTGTCTATTTATTTTTTCATTTTATTTTCTGGTTTTGGGTTGAGGTCAGGTGGGGGTCTAGGGGAATTGATTGAGTGTCACTTATTAGATTGGGGATTGTTTTGCATTATGGGTTGTCTGCTTCTCTCGCACGATTTCATATCATATGAACTTTGGGTATGGGTAATAGTGAAAGCTGATACGCAGGAAGCTAGAACTCAAGAATATAATATCTAATTGGACTAAGGGGAGAAGAGAAATATGCAGGAACTGTGAAGATTGTTTCATCTTTAATATTGTTGTTCTTACATCATTTTTGAAACTGTATTCCAAGCAATTATGTTTTTATGCAGATTCCAATTTTGATGGATTCCAATTTCCTAGATTGTCTTTCATCATATACATTTCTATGAGGAATAAACATGATTTCTTGTCATGACTTTTTTAGTTGAAACTCTGGTGTCAAAGTCGGATTTGCAACCCCTCCCCCTGCCAAAAAAAATAAAGAAAGGAAGAAAGAAAGAAAAGAAGAGAAGGAAAAGAGTTAAGATAACGAGGTTTCAGAACGACTTATTAATTTTCACTTGCAGATCAAGCAGCTCCGAGCAGACTCCATCCGCCCGCAGGCACTCTGACTTGTTTGATTCACTTCAGTCACTGAAACTGAAATCTTCTTCGGAACAGAAAGTTTCTCCAGCCATGAGCAGCCTCCTAGGTTTTTATGGTCTTAAACCAGCAGGTCAGGAAGCTGCACCAGAAGGTTTTGAAATGGCTGTCTATCGAAATGGAGCTCATTATCTAGAGGATGGGCCTTTTGGAAATTGCTCACCTATTTCTAACCAACCACTTAGTCATCATAGAAAATCAAAAAGTGTAGCTAGTGACTTGATGTCAAATAACGGTCATTCGATCAATCAGGTATCGTCTCAAGACACTGAAGATAGTGACTCGGGTAAATGGATTGAGAAATTGACCAGAAGGCTTCCAAAATCTGAGGCCAACTTGACTTCGCGGACCCCAGAAAAGCTGCTGAAGGAGGATAACAGCACTAGTGGTGGATTTTCAGTGATTACGGGCAAAAGCTTGGCTCTCAGAGCCAAATCTGCTAGCCGAACTGTCTCGGGAGTTGATGCTCAAGCAGGTGGGCCTAACCCAATTCCTATGGGTTTGGGGGATTCTTTTCTTGACAGTTTTGCTGCAGTAAGGAAGTCATCAAGTACATCAAGTTTGCAGGATTCAGATAACTGTGCATCTTCATCCGTAAGGCCCATCCCTAAGTGGAGTTTGAAGCCAGATTTTCAGGCTCTTTCTACTGCAGCCATTTTTGAGGGACTTCCTAAGCCAATGGGTCGGAAAAACAAGGCAGCACTTGATTAATGAAAATTCTTTAATCTATCCCGATACACATTTTCTTTTTCAAATTTTATTTAAGCATTCATCAGTCAATGGGAGATAGCAGAAATGGAAACAAGGAAATTATAGAAGAGAGTAAATTACTATATTTGGATGACATTGCATCTGAATTTTGGTTGAAAGATACTCGTATTGTGTTTTATGAGAGTTGAAGTTAATTAGGAATTCAGCAAAAGTGCAGACTCTCAGAGCATATTCTTGAGGAGTGGAACCTTGATAGGAATGTATGTTAGATACATGCATATGTTTATTAGAGAAAGGAAGGGGGGAATGAATTTGTTTATATAGCTGTAATTTACATAATTTATATTTAAGGTGTTTTACTCTTGTATTTGAATAGCGGTCATTCCGGTTCTCCTTTCGTGTTGGAGACGGGATACAATTATACCATTTTTAATAAGGGTACAGGGAATCCGATCCTTCTATAGTTCTATGTGGATTCATAAGATTATAAAGATTATCCTGTAAAAGAAGCAGGTGCTTGCAGCATTTGGCAAGAGAATCAATTCATGTCTCTACTCTCTACCAAACTTTAAGCCGACATCATGTACTTTTGTTAGAGTTGAGATTTGTGATTCCATTGACCGTTTCTTTGATATCTTCTTACCAAATGTGTAGACTTCAAGGTGTAATGTGTCGATATGTTAAAAAATGTGTTTGGTTTATTTTTATTTGTTAAAAAGATGTGATATGTAGAAGTGTAAAAAATGTATGATAGACAGTCCAACGGACATCAAGTTTGGGATAACATATCTAAGCTATTTTGTAATAGTAAACCTTAAAGTGAGGGTATGTACTTTCTCGTATGCAATGTTGTGTTGTGTTGTGTTGTGTTGGATTGGATTGAATTGGATAATACAGTATAACAAATAGATTATTATTTTATTTTATTATTATTATTATTATTATTATTATTATTTACCAAACACATTGACACATTTGAGCACAAAATACTAGTTCATAAGAATGTTCCAAAATTACTCAAACACGGAGAATTCAAAATTTATGAATCTAAATTGAAATCTAAGCATTTAATTACTTGCAAATCTAATGTTTGTCGGTGTTGAAATTAATTTTTAATTACTTATAAGTTATGAGTTTTATAAAATTTATTGATAATAAGTAGGTAGTATGTTGTAGGTCTTAAAAAATGTGTAGATAAAAAGTAGATAAAAATTATGAGTCTTATAGAATGTATATATAAAAATAATATTTTTGACCAATTTGTAAGTACTTATGAACATCGCCAATAAATGAATTTGATAAATTAGTGGAATTCATAATTGCACTATTAGAGCTTAGAAATTAAAATGTACATTAGCTTTATTTAATTTCAAATCCAATCAAGTAATTTGATAAATTAGTGGAATTTATAATTTTGTAGTCGAATCATAATCCACGTAACCTTTTTTTTTTTTTTTTTTTTAAAAGGATTATTATGAATAAACTATTCTTCATCACGACTGTAAAAAGTATACTCCACTACGGAAATAAAAAAGTACTAAAATATCCGTATATCACTACGTCTTCAATTTGTTTCTCCACAAAATCATCTCTTCCAAAATTTGTTAACAATTTCAATCTATCTACCTGATTTGATAATATCCCTCAACTAATCATCTCCAAAATCTGCTCACCTCTTCAGTCCCTTTCCTACAATCGATCATCTTCTTCTACCGATCATTTTTAAAATCTGTTCACCGTCTCAATCATTATTATAATAAAACATACGGTCAGATTCTACCGCAAGAAAGCGGTATACTAGTTTATAATAAATATATTAAATATTTAACATATTCAAACAATAGTGTCAGTTGAACAATGCGTTATAAAATTTTCTCAAATATTTAAATAAGAACTTGTTTGATAATGAAGAATAATAGCCAGTAGTATACTGGAGTGGATAATATAACATCAACGCAATTCGGATAAAGAGTAAAGAGAGAGAGAGAGAGAGTACAAAAGCTAGTAACAATGGCAGCTCTTCAGTTACTCACAGATTACTCTTCAGCTGTTACAGCACTGAAAATTGCACCATCTCTCCACTCTTTATTCACATCTCACTATTACCGCACACAGTTTCGTCCTCCTCATCGTCTTCTCCCCAAAGCTTCCTCGTCTCAAAACCAGTCCTCTTTTATTAGCCGCAGGCAGTTGATTTCAGAGTCCGCAGTCGCCATTTCTCTCTCGCCTTTCGTCGGAGGAGGAAAAAATGGAAGTGCATTAGCTGCCGAGGAACCACTGTCTGAATGGGAAAGAGTTTTCCTGCCCATTGACCCTGGTGTCGTCCTTCTTGACATTGCCTTTGTCCCCGACGATCCCAGCCACGGTATTTTTCTTATCTGGAAAAGGGCTGTTTTCTAGACACGAATTTGCATGCATTAATATTTTTTATAAGACAAAGAAAGCTGTATTCTAATTCTCAAACTGAACCGAGAGTTTCTTCGGCCCATCACTATTGTCTTTGCTGAGTATGCTTCGTGGGGCTCCTCAGAGATAGCTGTTTGATAAGCCTGATCTATTTTTGATCCAGCTTTGTTTCTAATACCTTACTGAAATGTTTTAGCGACAGGTGGTTGTCGCCCATGGGAGTGACCAAAATAGTAAAAGGGTTAATTACAAATGACCCTCTTGGTGATGCATCCTGCTCCAAATACTTGTAGGGATTTGAAAGTAGCCTATTTGTCGTTATTTCTGTTTAAAACCCTTACAAATTAGTTGGTTTTAATGAAGTTTGTGATCAAGAATATCAATTATATAAGTGGGAAAAGATTAAATAAAGTCTTCAAAAGTTTGTGGAGAAAACAATTTAGAAACATTGGCATTTGAATTTGGTGGACAAAACATCAATTTTACAATTGAACAGAAATATTGGCGCAAAAATTAAATTTTAGAAACTTTGATTATGATTTCCAATTTTTTATAACCATTGGGGGGTGGGGTGTGAATAAAGTGATTTAAATAACAAGGAGGTAAAGAGGAGTAAACCACAAGTGGTTGGTATGGCAGACGCGACAACAAACACACATATTGCAGACCTCTATTCCATAATCCAGTCCAACATAGCAAACATGCTATAAAGAGAATAGCTTGGTCTAATTTCTGGATTGTCACTTTCAAGCAAGCTAGCTGAGGTTTTGTCCACTAGTGAGTTTTTAAGTTTTTAAAGGAGTAACAATGATAAGTTTTCCTTTTCTATACATAAGTTAAGGTTCGTTGGCTTGGCAGGTTTTTTATTGGGGACTAGACAAACTATTTTGGAGACAAAAGATGGAGGAAATACTTGGGTACCACGTTCAATACCCTCTGCTGAAGAAGAAGATTTCAATTACAGATTTAACTCCATCAGCTTCAAAGGCAAGGAGGGTTGGATTGTTGGAAAACCAGCCATTTTGTTGTATACATCTGATGCTGGAGAAACTTGGCAACGCATACCACTAAGTTCTCAACTTCCTGGTGATATGGTAAGCGCAATCTTCCTAGGTCTATCTTGTTCTTTTATTGTGTTAACTTTCATTCAGTATCTTCAATATTTGGTTCAATACTTTAGCAATAATACTACAAACCGTGCTGGAGTCATCGCTATAATGACATGCTGCATGCCAGAATTTTGGAATTCTAAACGAATTGGTATCTTTTTATGTGTTGAACTCAAAAATTAATGACATTCCTAAATTTTTCCATTAGCTTGGGTTTCAAATCTCCTTACCAATATTACGGTTATAACATAGCGTTTTGATCACGAGATGCAGCACCAATATGTATCATCTTTATCCTCTGATATATTTCTCATTGGCCTGGAACTTTGGATAGCTTCCTACAATATTAATCTTCAAAAGCTAGTATAACAATTTATTTTCATAAGGATTTTGTTTAGCATGTCATTGGTAATCATCAATAATAATAATTTGTGACGTCTTCTTCGCATTTATCCTGATTTCGCTAACGAAATTTTGCTTCTCTGTTATATGCTTCTAAATATGGGGAACGTAGCGTTTGAAGCTTATGCCTTTGCAGAAATTACATTATTTGGTATCAGATTTTGCTTAACGTTTCCTATAATAACCATTTGAAGATGGAGGCGGAACAAAGGCTTTGCAAATTGTAAAAACACTCTTTGTGAACTTTATCAACTATGGGAATTGGACAGTTCCTAAATTAGCACATCTGAAGAGTCTTGAGATTTTCTTAAACACGTTGCTTATAAAAGCATGTTGTATGGATGAAATTACATTCGCATGAGATATTTATTATTATGGAAGTAGCCACAAATAAGTTAATATGAGGAAAAAGATGTAGGTCTAAAGAAATAGTACGAGAGGTTGTTTTTGTAACTATGACTTAATATTTTCATGAGTCTTTTCAGCTTCGCATAGGAACTTTGATGTTGTAAAACACAACTTTTTCTGTGATTATCTTGGTTTGAAATGTTTTAGCATAAGAAAATTGCATATTCATTTCAAATACTAGTGAATGAAAGTGTTGGCCATTTATATCTTTTCTCTCTTCCACATTAAGTACTTGGAGATTTAATAACACTACTATATTGTTACATCTTTGTACCACTAATGCCACAGTTACTTTCCCTCAAAGTCGGTAAATGGGTATCTAGTATGATCAGCCTTGAAAAATGGAATAGAAGGATTTGATTATAAAATCCTTTGTGAACATATTAGCTAGTTTCTCTACATGTGTCTAAATAACTCTCAAGTATAGATTTCCTTGAAATGCATTTGACATAAAATGCTGCATTCTTAGTGTTTATGTTGATGAGATAGTGTTTCTCAGTTCATTATTTCTTTAGGCTTTTGTCTCATCTATCAAAGCTTCTTTCCATATGTGCTACAGAAGTCCTTTCTTTAAACCATCTGAAATTGGTATCAAGGATGACAACAAAAACATGCTTGACAAGGAGGATACAAGACACTATAGGAGACACATTTCGATATAAGAAGTAGGGTACAGGATCCCACTCTGTTTTGGTAGACATAATAGATTGTTGTCATCAGCACACGATTCTCAAAACTTTAACAGCTGGGAAAAAGTTAGCTGTAGGTGATAATATAGGAAGATAGAGCTGAAGTTTGAGAAAGAAAAAAAAACTAGGTGACATGTTCGCAACAAGATGATGTCTCGAGCTTTGAGTAGTATACTGAAGCAAATCTGGCTGTTATCACTTCTCACCAGTAGTTTGTTGCCTATCAGATATCATTACCGTGCATGGAAATTTTCAAATTTTTTCCTTTCTTTTTTTTTTTTTTTTTTTTTTTGTGCTTAAAATTTTGCTGCTTCAGGAAGTTAAATCAGATGACATTCTTCACAGAACAATTTAGAAATGAATTTTTAAGCCTCAATGGAACCTCAAATTAGACAAATATCATGGCATATATCAATAAGTTTTTTTAATTACTTTTAAATTGAGTGAGAGCATGTGCTCAGAAGAATATTAAACTCTGCACATTTTAAGTATGTTTGTTTATAGAAGAGTTCTCTCGACCACATGTGCTGACCCATTAATAAAATAGGACTATAATTAACATATACTTTCATCACTTAAGTTTATATGCTAGTCCAAAAAAAGAGTAAGAGTGAGTTGGAGATGATCTTTAATTTTGGTCAACTCAGCTTTTCCAAGATGGTGGTAGTACAAAGAGATACAAAGAGGAGAGACCTAGATTCTTTGATTCCAAGGCAAAGAACATGTGCTGGGACAAGTCTGAAAGAATCCCAAGTCGACACCCTGCTAGATGGCGGATAGATGCTGCTGGCAACCTAGTCTGCAAACGTCTCCACTCCTGCAATGGCTGCCTTTGTTATGAGTATGACCATATCATCCCCTTTTCAAAAGGTGGTGAATCTATGGTGGAGAATTGTCAAATTCTTCAAACCAGGGTAAATAGGTTGAAGTCAGACAAGAATGGAATTGACACAACTCAACTGAAAGGTTACTCTTGTGACGTGAAGTTTAGTGATGATGAACTAGACATAATTGAAATGGCTGTTTATGGAAATGTTATCCGGCCTGGAAGGCAATGTCATGTTGGAAGTATTGATGCACTGCTTGGCAAATACAAGTCCAAAGATTTTATGATGACATGCAAGTTGCCACAGAATGACGAGCCCTCTTCAAAATAATGGATTTGAAATCATATGAACTTTAAAAAAGAAAGCGAATATAGATTTGGTAGTTCAAAATCTGATTTTCTGTACAATTTATTCATATATATATATATTTTGTATTGGCACTGCTTGAGTGAGCATTTTGTTTTTGAAATAAACTTATTTATTAACCTGTCCCTTGTTTAGGACTGAAGTAAAATTTTCTTGCTACCTCTACAACAATTTTTGTGTTTAGTAAGAATTTACAGAGGGAATTCAAACAATTGCATTTCCATTGGTTCTTTTACAAATCTGAGCAAGGGCTATTATCTCCTTTTATTTTTGAACATTACAGGTGTATATAAAGGCCACGGGAGAAAATAGTGCAGAAATGGTAACTGATGAAGGAGCAATATATATTACATCAAACAAAGGATACAACTGGAAAGCTGCTGTGCAGGAAACTGTTTCAGCTACTTTAAACAGGTAAATTTCTTCCAAGGTGATTTCCACCAGTAGATGGTCTTGCCAAATAGACATTTATGCTATTGAGGAATCGCTAAAAGAACTGTGGTAGTTCACTCTGTTATGCATGTATCACTGTTCACTATTTCATAATCTCTAAGTTTTGGCCTTATGAATTATTTGCATTTTCTAGATATCTTCTATTCAATCTAATTTTAGTAACTCTTCTCATGGTATCATTTCCTCTTATGTTTGGTATCTGGATCTCATTTCTAGCATTATCTCTGTAATTCTCTTGTTTATTCCTTTTTCCCTCTTTGGGATGACCTGAGAGGAAAGAGTTAACGAGTTTACTTGCAAGGAAGGAGCTAACAGATTGTGAAGTTTATTTTATCAACTTATGTTCACACTGAAATGCAATAATAACTTTGCACGACCTAATGTTGTTGCAGAACAGTTTCTAGTGGTATTAGTGGTGCGAGCTACTATACAGGAACTTTTAGTACTGTGAATCGCTCACCTGAAGGAAATTATGTTGCTGTTTCAAGCCGTGGTAACTTCTATTTGACATGGGAACCAGGGCAGGTGAGATTTTATAACAGTATTATCCGATTATTCTAAAGAGTACATAATTTTATCATCTCCTTCACGAGAATAATATTTCAATTTTTGTGAGATTCATTATCAAGTCCCCAGAAGAATCTTGTTTCTGTTATTTCCTCCATTGTCTCTTTGTTTAAGAAAGTTATTGTTATAAAAAATACGTCACAACTCACAGCGTTCGAACTTAAAATGTTGCTCATGGTTCTGCATTATCTCAGGCATTCTGGCAGCCACATAACAGGTCTGTTGCAAGACGAATCCAGAACATAGGCTGGAGAGCTGATGGTGGTCTCTGGCTTCTTGTACGTGGTGGAGGACTTTATCTCAGCAAGGGCACTGGGGTGAGTATGCATTATATTTTCTTTGTTATTTTATCTCAATCATAGTATTGAACAATGTTTGTCATTTTTTTAACGTTATATGAATGCTTAACATTAAGTATAACTTGTCCGACATATGCCTTTCCGCCTCTCTACTCTTATCAAGTTGAAAAAGTTCAAACTTATCGAGCACTCCACATTTCAAATAAAGATATAGTGTAAATTTCTTAACAATAGGTTTGTTATGGATCCAGTTTGGAGTTTTATGTACATTAGTTGTGTTTATCTAGGGGTAAAATTAATTTGCTGCCTTCCTAGTACAATGAATTAATGGAGTCGGTACTTTCTCTCTTTGCTAACATCGTCACTATTTTTAGCTAGGTATCTTGCAGTTTTGTTTGTTTTTTGAATTCAAGTGCTTAGCTTTTGTAATATAATTTATATGTTACTTCTGATGCTCTCTGTTGATACTCTTTTCTCTTGCAGATGTGTTTGTGCTTTTCAAGTTAGAGTTCTCCTGTTTATTTTTTAAATTTTACTTGATAATTCTGATTTCACTGAATATACTGGCAACTTCAATTTTGTCTCTGTTTTCCAGATAACAGAAGAATTTGAAGAAATTCCAGTGCAGAGTCGTGGTTTTGGCATTCTTGATGTTGGGTACCGTTCTCAGGTATATATGAATTTATACAGTGATGATATATTTATCAAGATGGTTTTTTGAATTTATAGGGAAAAAAATGTAAAATAAAATTGAATTATTCAATTTTAAGATGTGAAAAAAGCCCTACATAGGCCATTGCTATGCACACCTTAGAATATTTCTAAATAAAGCAATAACATAACTAAATAAAAGTTCCTCGACACAAGGGAGTCACATAGATAAACTTCTTCTGCTACTTAAGCGAGATCTTGAAATTTAGTATCATATTTAAAAATAATATATTTGTAGAAGGGAATTTCTCACATGATACTTGACAAGTAGAAAAGGTTACATGTGTCACACCTCAAAACGATTCGGCAATGGCAATGAGTACCGTGCAAAAGAATGGGGAAACACGAGTGCTCCTTGAGTGTTTCAAGAATCTGAAGTGCAACTTTGGTTTAAGTGTTTGTACGAGTAAATAAAGAATAGATCATTGCAAAGAATTTAATGTGCACTTATGTAATGTCCATGTTCAAGAAAAAAGAATAAGCATGAACGGAGGAGAGGTTGAAGCATGTGGTGGCTACACCACCCACTATCAACGTTTAAAAAGACTTAATCGGTTACCGAGGCATTTTACCTCTATGAGGCTAGATGTAAGTAGGGCTGAACAACGAAACCGCAAAATCGAACTGAAACCGCTTTTTCAAAACCATTGGTTTGGGTCCACGTGGATTCGTCAACATTTTGGTTTTGAACCGAACCAAACTACTTTGAAGTGGTTAAGTTTAGGTTTCAATTTTTCAAATCGTTTCAAACTGCCAAACCGTTTAATAAAAAATAAATTAATTTAAATTTTTTTTTATTCAACTCAATTAAACCTAAATTCATCCATTATCCATATTAGACCCAACTCAATTAAACCAAATATCCAACCCAATTAAAATTCACCCATCATCCATATTATCGTTTCTCTCTCTATATTTTGTTCTCGATCTCGACCGTCGCTCCCGAAACCGTTGATTCACCTTCGCCTAAACAACTACTATATTTTACTTTTTTTCATCAAACTTCCTATGGGTTTTGAGAAATGATTCGATATGTAATTCAGACAAGTTCTCTAATTTCTTTGTAGCGATTTAGTTTATTTTCTACCAGATTTTTGGATGTTATAAGAAAATGATAACTACATCATTAATTCCATCAAAAGATGCTACTTAATATGATAGCCCAAGTCTTTCACAAGCTCCTTTGGGTATTTTCAAACACATTTCATTAATTTTTAAAGCTAGACTTGTTCGAGAATGAGAACAATGATTTGATAGATTACTTAGATGATCGTTGTGAAAATTTGACCAATGAGCCTTTCGACATATTACTTTAGTGGAAATTAAATATAAACAAGTACAATATTGTCTCCCAAATTGTCAAAGATTTGTTAGCCATTCAAATTTTAACAATTGCTTCTTAGTCTGCATTCTCTTCTAGTAGTCAGAATGTTTTATCGTATTTGATATTTATATTCATTTTTTTTATTACTAGCTTTATATCATTTAATTATAATTAATATATGTTTGCTATATTCTTATCTTTATACAAAGAATGAATTATATATTACAACTAGAGATATTGCGTTAATTAATATCTACTAAGAAGCTACTCTAAACTATTGCTATCATGTTATTGTATTATAATGATTAGATTTTAAAGTATAGAACTCTGGTTTGGAATATTTTGTTATGGTTGGCAGTGATGCTAATACATTTTTTTTTATCTTTTATTGATACTAATATTTATGTTTTATTATGATTTAACTTGTTTGATATATGTTTTTTGTTTGTTTGTTAAATTGTGGTTTTAAACTGACCCAAACTGCAAAAAGTGATTTGATTTGATTTGGTTTGGTTTCGAAAGTGAAGTGGTTTGGTTTGGTTGAAAATATATCACAAACAGCCCAAACTGAACCGTGTTCACCCCTAAATGTAAGCTTCAAGGTGTAAGCCTTAAGATAGACCAATAAATGATTTATAGTATGTTAAAAACAAAAATATCCATAAACTATTTTAAAAATTACATAATAAAATTAAAAGTCTAACTTGCAAATAAACATAAAATAGAGCAATGAAATAGAAGATAATAAGTTTTCAAATTAGTAATCACGTAATAAAATTAGAATCTATTAATAAAAGTAAAATTAACTTAGAAATCTCTTATATTATAACTACTAATATGATCTTTATGAGAATCACGAGCATTATCCTCTTCGTCACTGTAAGTTTTTTCTCATTCATCCTCCACTTTTAATGGTGTGTTCTTCTTCTCCTTTCCCTCATATTTTCCTTTTATGTAGACGAAAAACATACAATAAAAGAACTAGTAAAACAATTTAGATTATAAAAAAATAACCCAAACAGCTAAGGCGAGTAATAAAATTTCTGGCAAATGCCATACAAGCGAACGAACACCTTATTCACCTGAAGGGGTAAGCCTCACAAATGGCACTTAAAGGGGTGGGATTCGAGGCGTAAGTCTCAAAATAGTTTTTTTAAATTGAATATGTTGGTTTCTTCGAACTGAAAAAAGTTGAATAAATTAAATAAAAAGAAGGGTTAATGGAAAAAGAACATATAATATTTTCCCATTAATGGAGAATGAGTGCTACAAGAAAGAACAAGAAGTAAAGTTCAATTCAAGTAAATTAAACAAAATAACTTAATTAACTTCTACATTGTTAATGGATTATATATTTCTAAAATCCCGAGAAAGGTCATGTTTACATTGGCTTTACAAGAGTACTAAATGGGAAATAACATAGATAATTGACATCCTTAATTTAATGGAAATCTCATAAAAAACTCTTTGTCCAAATTAACTAGTTAAATCCTAAAATCTAATAATTATTTAATCTATTTAATTTCTTCTTGCTATCAATGACGCCTCCTTTCTTATTGCAAAGAGATCAATTTACCTTTCAAATTGAATATTGGTTATTCCTGGGTCAATTACTTTTTAGATGTAATAGTCATTTAGTTATTTGTTATGGGCAATTTAGTCTTTTCCTTTGTTAGGGTCACATTCTAGAGTTTTACACTTTATTTAGTCTTTTGTAGTCATTTTCAGTACATTCATTTAGTTTTACATGGCAGATCAATCCTGTATTGGATTAAAGTAGCCTTCGGTTGCGTATCCGACGAGTTGCATCGGTCTTCGCCTGTTGCGTTTTATTTTTCTCTCTCTCTTTTGTTATGTGGCTGTTTGCAATTTTTGTCTTTGTGCCTAGTATGGTGACCTTCAAATTTGATGATGTGGTGTTGGTGGCTTTTGGTTGAACTTTCTATTTCCACTCGTTTGGTGTCTATTATTTGTTTTCTTGAGTTCCAGATTATCTCTTTAGTAGCAGATGCATTGCCAGTGTTAGGTCTAAGAAAATGGAGGCTTTTGCCAATTAAGGATTTGAGGTGTTCAATGTGTGTAATAGTCGTAAAAATAGTGTGGTTTGTACTTTGTAGATAAATTCAAGGTTTTATTAATATGGATTAGGGCAAAAAGAGGGATTAAATTCAGTGCACTTCTACGAAATATATTTGGATTTGGGTAATTGAGAATTTGGTTGTAAAGTTAGAAGTGAATATGGAAACAGTACATAAGGTGTTGAACTTGTACAACCGATTATTTAATGAATTGTGGGAGAGGAGAGGTAGCCAAAATACGATTACTAACTTGATCGAGCGTGTGATCAAGACCAGCCATAAACATATAGACTCGATCTTTAACTATACGCTTTCTTTGTTTCTCAATATCAGCTGCAAATGTCATATCATTAGGCCTCCGATAGTCGAGTTCCATAATTATGGAGTTTAGTTTGTTATAGTAATCAGTAAGACGCTGACTGCTTTGATACAATTGATATGACTTCTTCATCAATTCATATACATGTGAAGAGTCAGAAACATCGAGATAGCTTCTTTTTACTGTGTCCCATACTTCCTTATCTATTCCACATTGGACAAAATGCGATATTAGATTGTCAATCATGGAATTGATGAGCCAAGATATGACAAAAGCATCTTCAGCTTCCCATTTATTATATACGGGATCATTTTTTGTAGGTGCAGCATTTCGTCATGTGATATAGCCCCTTTTTCTTCTGACCCGCAATATGCATCTCCAAAATTTTAGACCAAACTCGATAATTAGTCCCATTCAATTTAATATGAATTGATGAGAGGTTTTTGCTGTCAATAGTGTTAGTGCCAATTTTTCAGACATCTTGGCAGCCAGAGTTTGAATTGTACAGTGAATATTAGTGGTGAACAATAACAATAGCAGAGTAACAAGGAATAGCGCCGAAAGAAAGAAGAAGATTGCGGCAGCTGGGGTTTCGGCAGAAATAAAAAAGAAAGAAAAGGCTGTAGCGGAAATTATTTGCCTAAGCTCTGATACCAAATTGATAAATTAGCTAAAATTAATTATTCCATATACTTTAATCATATTTATACAAGATACAATCATATTTAAGGTAGGATAATTAATTTTATTTCTATGTAAACTCTTAGTTAAATAAGGAATATAATTAATACAAAATATCTATACATATATTCCAACTCTTAACATGATGTTCAGCATATCGCATAAAATCGTACATTGAGTTGTTTTTTTTTTTTTGGGCAAACTCTCGATGCTTACGTCGTGAGTTTGACGGGGTGTTAGATATAATAGTCATTTAGTTTATTTCTTCGGGGACGTTGTGTCTTTTCCTTTGTTAGAGTTATGTTCTAGGGTTTTACAATTTATTTATAGTCTCTTTGTAGTCATTTTATGTACATTTGAATAATAGGTTAATTTCATTAATTGTCGCTTAAGTTTTTGCTAAATTTCAAATTGGTCATAAAGTATTTTTCTTATCCTATTAGTCATTGAAGTTATTAATGATTTCATAAATGATCACTCACTAGAAAATTGCAGTTTTAGTCCCCAAAATTAACCTTACTTTGCACTTCTATACCAACTCTTTATTTTTTGGCAATTATATTCACAACCTTTCATTTTTTGACGCTCTTAGCTCCAATAATAGTTTTGGGGTGTGAAAAGGAGAACTTTGTCCATAAATTTAAATAAAGTAAAAACGTATAAATAAAAAAGAAGAAAATGTAAAAAAAAAAAAAACAAAAGGAAAAATTAACCCTTCTTCTCATCCAACGTTCCATCCCCACCTAAGAATAAACCAGCACAACCAACTACCACCACAACTCCCACATTACAACAAACAACCACCATTGTTCTTATATACCAGTATAGCAACCACTAGTTAGTGTAACAACCACAGACTTTTTCCTACGACCTTCTCGTCTAGGGGTTATTCAGTGCACCGTTAACTTACGTATTGTCTACTGGAGATTAGGCTCCAAATTAAATTTCTGTCGCGTCCCCAGTGATTGAACCATTGACCTCCCTCCCTAAGAAGAACTTAAGTGGAATGTCAGCGTTCTCTATAAGTTTCTCTTAAAGGGGGAGGTCAGGAGTTCGAATCGTTGTGGACGCAACAGAAATCCAGTTTGGGGCCAACCTCCAATAGACAGTACGTAAGCTATCGGGGTACGGAATAGTCTTTAAAGCGAGAGGTTTGTAGGGAAAAGTCCGTGGTCGTTACAGTTAGCACCAAACTCTAATTAAGAATTAGTAGAGAAAAATATTAGGCAAAATAAAAATTAGATACAAAATCAGTTTAAAGAAGAAATTGTAGTCACAATAGTATTAAGAACAAAATGTCTTAGTCTCTACCCCGGCAGCGACACCACTAGTTTAAGGTGAATTGATTTTCTTTTCGTTATAATTTTTAGTTCTTCTTTTATTAATATATTTCTTCTTTTATATGAAGTTAATGGTAGATTCGTCTTTCAAACACTTAAAAAGAATTTTTTGACATAATTGTCTAGTCTTTAGACTGGGGGCACTAATATATTAAAGGTTGGACATAAGATTGTCAAGAAATAAAAGTTCGTGGCAATGGTGCTAAAGTGGGTAAAGTTGGGGATGGCAGTTGCAATTTAACGTATAACTTGAGTGACCATTTTTTAAACCGAATGACTATTTGTGAAATTATGAATAACTTTAGTAACTAATATGGTGAGAAAAATACTTTAATGACCAATTTGAAATTTTGCACAAACTTCATTGACAATTAATGAAATTGACCCTTAGAATAATATGATATCGTTTAGTTTAACATTACTATGCTCTCAAAAAATATCATTGACTTCATCTATGTTTCTTTTATCTGTACATGGTAATTTTTAAGTGCCATGTTGCTCATTATCTGACAGATATAATTTTCCAGGAGGAGGCTTGGGCTGCTGGTGGCAGTGGAATTCTACTAAAAACCAAGAATAGTGGGAAGACATGGGCTCGTGACAAAGCAGCTGATAACATTGCTGCCAATCTGTATTCTGTGAAGTGAGCTCATTTTTTCTTCCTAATAATGACTTAATTACTAATTCTATTAACACTATTTTGAATAACTGCCACTGAAGCATTTCTGCATCATCACCATTATCTTTTCTCTATCTCTGCTCTTTCTCGGTTGCTTTCTCCTACTTTCCAAATATATACCCACCTTTAGCTTCATTCTTTCTTTATAAAGAAAAAAATATATAAATTGGCCGTGTTGAAAAAGTTCCATGGTCTCTGCAGTAAAAGCTAAAAATATATTTATTTGGTCCCATCCTATCCTCCTGGTTCAGTAACCAGCAATTTTCATGTATATTTTAAAGGAAGTTGAAACATTGTTTTTATTATGCTATGCCACTTACGTGTTTTTTAACATAGTTCTGTCCTAGAGGCTTCTTCACTATGAAATTTTTTAGATACTTCATTTTAGGTTTTTCATTATGTCAGTTACTTCCTTGTAAGCAAATTATGGACATATATATACTCAAATTTGCTCCCGTGTTCATTCAGCTTAACTGCTAATCACTGCTATATCTAGAGAAGAAATAAAGGAACTAGTAATCACTACATTGATTCGTTTAACAGCGTGAGAGTGAATTCCCATGTTCATATCAACAGAAAATCATTGAATCCAAGTTAACAAAATCAGAACTTTATTACTCAATTTTATCACTTCAATTGATAACTTTCTAAATATGTAAAAAGTCTCGTGGAGTGTGATGAATACTTTGTCCATAAAGGTGCTATCATTCACTATAATTGTGAAGATTGAGTGATCTGAAAATGCAAACAATTTTACCTTAAGTCAGAACTTGTCCATGGATAGGTCTGAATTTTTGATGCCCTAGCTTGCTTAAACTCATTCGACAACCTTATAAAATTATTATCAAGGATAAATTGGTTAATTTGAACCAGATTATTCTTTTGCAAGTCGTGTCCATAACTGGAATATACTGAATGCTAACTTAGTTAGGAATAATCGTGACCATAACTGGAATATACTGAATGCTAACTTAGTTAGGAATATGTCTCACGTAGCTTCTAACCTCCAAGAAGTCCCTCACGATATGCACCTTGGGGCTCGAATTTTAATTCTGGATACTGACATTCTGTTTTCTATATTTACTTTAGTTTGAAACATTTGTCTACTGAAAGAGCAAAATTATCAGTAAAATTGTCTATATGATGATTCAATCTAGTAGTTTTAGGAGGTTAAAGAGTAGTTATACTGCTGCTACAGTTGCGAAAATGTATTGCGCCATTGATAAAAAATTTAATCTCAATTTTCTTTTCTCTAGCATTTCGATCAATCTACAACCTCACGACTTGTTAATGTATCTGCTGCAGGTTTATCAGTGACAAACAAGGGTTTGTGCTAGGAAATGATGGAGTCTTACTAAAATATCTAGGGTGAATCAACAGCTTGATATGGTAAACATTTGTCATTCCTTTAAGTTCCTTTCACTTTCATATGCATTTGTTTACCTAAAATGAAAACCTTAGAAATGCACTGTGAAGAAACTGTATAGGTGTTTTACTTTTCCAGAGGGGGTGGGGGTGTTGAATGGTTATTTAGTGATGAATAAAAAACAAATTAACTTGAAAACGACACCCTCTATAGTAAGGAGGAGTAACAGCACATTTTTTAAAGCTTAAAAATTTACTTATAAGTTTTTAAAATAAATATCTTTTTATGACTGTGAAAGTTGGAAATAAGTTACTTATTTTGCAAGTAAAGTGTGGGTTACTTTTAAAATAAGTTACTTTTTTACTTGGAAGAAAGTTATCATGATCGTAAACAAAAAGTGGCGACTTCTGAAAAAGTCAGCTAAAAAGATCTGCAATCGGTGATTTGTTGGACTTGTTGTTTAGTATGCAGCTTTAATACTAATTTTTTGGATACTAATACTTTTGCAGGATTCCTTAATGATGCTTGAGTTTTGTAATGCTGAACTTGAGTTTTATGGGTATACCATATTATATCATATACTGTGAAAATCAAAGACATCAAATACACTGCTGTTACATTGTAAATGTGAGGGAAGCTTCCTTATTCAAACTTCTTCAAATCATCGTTGAACGGTTATAGAGGGTTGGTAATATCGAAGTTCTGTAAGTTTTTTCAGAGTAAATACTATGATAAGTATCGATATATATCTGTTGAAAAGTGGTTTGTATAACCAAGCTATTTGTAAAATTAAACTTTTTAATCGTTGTGAGATGAGACTTAAGTGATACATGGTTCATTATTTCCATCTTTGGTTGAAGAGAATGCAATACTTCTTTATAGGTTTGCCCTCTCTCTCTTCTTTTTTTATTTTTATTTTTTGTTCTATCAAATAAAGGGCAGTGGGACAAGGAGTACCGATCTAATGCCTCCAAGGGGCATTACATGTTGCCCATCTGGAGGGTGTCGTGCAGTGGGCAATCCAAGATCAAACACCTCAAGCGGTGGGCGGCGTACGAATGCCCCATTGGGGGCATTAGATCATTATTCGTGGGACAAGACTAGAATAGTTGTGTAGTTTTTGCAGTAGATATTCAATTAAAACTTAGATAATATGGTGGCATGTATGTTTTTTAGGAATTATACACTGTTCTAAAAGACTGCCTAAGCGCCGTTTAAGTTTGAGGTGCGGTCTCCACGTCTAGTCACACTTCACGTCTTGTCCTTGTCTCGGCTCGCCTTGCATCACCTAGACTCGAAAAATTTAAAATTCGATCTTCACGTCTAGTCATATTTTATATTTTTTAAAATACTGTTAATTATAAGTTCTTTTCAGAGCTTTCCACAATCTCAGTAATTCGATTTATGTCATCTGACTCGGAATTGTATGGATTAGAATATGAATTGGATTTATTTCAAGTACAATATGATTTGTCATTCCTACTTGTAATAGGATTGTGAATGGGAAATAGTTAGCAATTATTTTATGTGCTCCTTTTGTTCTATAAAGATATGTTTACTTCTATTTTCAGATAGATTAAGAAAATTTAGTTATTATAGTCGAAACAATAAATTTTATTTATATTTTTTGTAATATACTCTTACAGTTAATATAATGGTAGTTCATATTAACAAGATACATTAAATAAGGACATATTAGAAAATTAAAAAATTAGGTATACTATCAACAAGAAAGGTGACCTATAATTTAGAACAGACGAATAAAAAAAGTAAATATATTTTTATGGGACGGAGGGAGTATTATAAATAGGAGCATTCTTTTTTGCATTTTTTTATTTCACTCACGATGGTACCATTGTATTGTGGAAGCTCCATCATAAATGATCCGTTGGCTCCAAAATGACCTACTAATTGCAGGGTTGATCATTCGAACCTTTCGTCCTAGGTTGTGATTTCGGTGTGTGAGATATACCTTGTATGGTACATTGGTTTTTCTATGATTTGAAGTTTTTCACGTAAAAATCAATGTTATTATTATTGTTCTACTACATTTTTATTTATCCATTCTTGATGTTCTCAGATATGGGGACGAATATGAGAATTGGCCCAGATTTAATTATGAAGCTTTTGATGACCATTTGTGAAATCACAACGAAAATTAAGTGGTTGTTTGTTCACGTTGCCAATTAACGGTCGACACACTCATACAAGTGTCAATCTTGCTCTTAGAGTGACTTGTATAGAATTTATAGGGTTAAAAAAAAAAAAAAACTTTGAGGACCAACTTGAAATTCTGCTTCAACTTCTTTGACTATCAATGAAATTAACTCTAGAAGACAAGATATGAACCAAAGTAAAATATTATTATAGAAAGGAAAAAAAAAGCCATTTGTATAATCTTATAGCTAACTTCACCATGGAGAAATTAAAATCTTACAAAAGAATATTAAATACTTAAAAGTATATCTAGTTTTCATGCTAGTTTAACAATTAATTTAGACTAAACTTGTAAATAGTGACGAATGAAAGTTTAAAATTTTATTTGGGAGTTTACGAGAATTCCTTATATCCGCTCCTACTTATAAATCAAACTTTTAAAAAGTTATAGTTAAAAGAAATTAACGGATGCTAAAAGATGCTTATAAGTTTTTTTTTTTTGAAAATTCCGTCAATAAATGATGAATTCTATTAAACAGATGGAAGGACAGTTTTGATGAATAAAAGAAAAATTGGTAGACGTGTCAAGCAAATCAAACTTATTTTCAAACAAAAAAGATAAAAAAACAAAACGACAGTGGCTAGGAAAGCTTCGGAGATTCTATGGGAAATTGAAAATGTCATAAATGAGCTGTGGCTTTTAAATAACGACAACAAAGGGTAGTTTATATTTCATAATTCGAATATTTTCTTACTTGATTTCAAAAAAGTAAATAAATAGATTAAGTAAAATATCCAAACATGCTGACAGAGTGCACCGCTCGTGCACTGCAGTCGCTTCTGTAGTTCTATTTTAATTTTGAACTTATAAACACACACAACGGAAATGTCCGAACACCAGTTTCTCGTCTCCTCTGTCTTGTTAATCCCAAATTATTTTAGGGTTTATGCAAATCTCATAAGCAGTTCTATCGTCTCTTTCACTTTTAGTTGTAGTTAATTTCTTCCATTCCCATTGGGTGAATCCACCAAGAAATCAGCTTCTAAGGTGAAAACCTTTTTTGTTAACGCTATTGCGATGAGCTAATTGAATTGTTTACCAGTTTAGTTTATTTATTTACAATGTGTAGGTCATACAGCTGCTCCTGTCGTCGCTGCTGATACCAAACCCATGAAGGAAGGTTCGATTTTTACGATCTATTCAATAATCAAATTTTTGTGTTTTTTAAGGTGTTGATTTGGTAAATGTATATAACAAATTTGTATGTATTTTGTTTATAGATAAGAGGAAATCGGAGGAAGCTGAAGAAAAGCAAGTGGGGACTAAGAAGCAGAAAACTGATGCTGTAGTAGCAGTAGAGGAACAAAAGATTGAGGTCAAGAGTTCAGAAACCGATCAAGAGCACAAGGTTTAACCTTTTTAATTTATTTCTTCTTTTTTATGTTGTGAAGCAAAATTCCATGTTTGTACAAGTCTGTCAATATTTTATTTGGAGTTTCCTCCTCTGCTTTTATTTCCTTTTTTCTTTTTTGATGTTTTGGTGAAACAATAATTAGTTTAGATCAGCTTTTCATACTGATTTTCTACCATGCGTATTAGTTATATTAACTCTCTGTGGCCAGAGGGGGACTACTCTGCCTTGAAGCTTAAATATGCTCATAAAATAACTTGGAAGAAAAAAATTAACCTGACTAAGTCTTTTACAGTGACTCGCGTGGGGATGAAGTGGGTCAATAAATATTTTTGGGAAGTTGGTTTTATTTCTTATTCTGTGATGTCAATTTCTATTAGTAGTCTGCTTATATCCAAGAGTGTTAGCTTATGTTTTCTTATGTAGGCCCCAAAGAGCAATGTATTAGTGCCACCGGAGAAAGAGCTGATGGTGGCAGCTGAGAATGGCCCTGTGGCACTGATCGAAAAGAAAATTAAATCAGATGATGATTTGATTTTAGAAGATGAAACTAGTGGTTCAGTGGAGTATGCTGGTGCACCTGAGAAGGTTCCTGGGACTACAACTGAGAATGACCTTGTTGCTGCTACTGAGAAAAACGACGATGCAAGCAACGGTTCTGGTTCTGTTTCTGTTTCTGAAGATGAGGACGTTGCTGCAACCAAGAATATTCTTGCAGCTGTGCCTTCAGTTGAAGATCCTACTACTACTAAAAAGGAAGAGGAGTGCAGAAGGGAAGAAGAATCTGAAGAGGCTGAGCCTTCAAATACTCAAGGGATAAAGAAGGTACAACAAGTTTTAGCGCTGTGTAGTACGTTAGCCTTATATAAATTTCCAGGTTCATTACATTCTTGCTTGGACTTTGTTGTGGCAGTCTATATCAGTCTCAGATAACAGCAGTAGTTCAGAAGTGTCTTCTGAAGAGGATCAAAGAGTCTCTACTGACAAAGAGGCAGAAGACCGTTCCAGAAATCCCGAGAAAATGGTAAAAAGCAGTTTTCAGTAAACTAACCGTTTAATGAGCTTTTGTTTTTTGTTGTGGACTTGTGGTACATGCATTTGTAGAACTAATGAACTATGTTAGCACGGCTTTTAGTGGACTTCTGGAGTGATGACACATGAATGAATTGGCATATGCTTCTGTGTGTGTGATTGAACGTGTATTTAGTTTGGGCTGTGAAAATCGTACCTGAAATGATACGAACAAATAATCAATTTTTCCCTCTGAAGATTTGACTCATGGTCATTCTTATGTAAGGTTTTCTTGTTGACACAGGATACTGATGTAAAAATGATGGATGCTACACTGACTACGGCAAATTCAGAGAAAGGGGGTTCCTCTGTGGAGGCTGTGAGTGCTAATGTTTTTCCACACACACCATTTGTGTGTTTGTGCATGCTCGTGTAGAAATTTTTTTATTCTTTTTCTTTCCGGGTGTCATAGGATTCCATTAGAGTACCCTTTTTTGGGCGTGCCTTAAATTTTCACTTTAAATCTGTAGCCAAAGACCCCTGCCACTCTGAGAGTTCAAACAACGGGCTCCAAAACTCTGTTTATTGGGAATCTGTCCTTCTCTATTGAGCGGGCTGATGTGTATGTATATCACATTCTTAAAGATCTGGCACTTGAGTTAATTAAAAAAATTTGCTGATAATTAAATAACCTCACAGCGAAGATTTTTTCAAAGATGCTGGGGAACTTGTAGATGTTCGCTTTGCTATGAATCAAGACGATACATTTAGGGGATTTGGCCATATCGAGTTTGCTTCTGCAGAAGCAGCTGAAAAGGTATATTTTTACATCATGTTATATATCATACTTGAATCAGATTTTAAGAGATTCTTATGCATGCATCTACATACGCGTCATTGTAATACAAGTATCCAAATTTAGTAATGTCAAAGTTGATAAATAATATAGGAGGACTTCAATGGTTGGTTATACCATCTCTAAGTGTTTAGGGGACTCTTCAATTTATACTTTAAATAGAAGTAACTATAATTGCTTGGATCAGTTAGGGTGCGCATTATTTATTTGCAGGCCATCCGGGAATTAAATGGTAAACATTTGCTGGGTCGCCGGGTGAGACTTGACTACACTAGGGAAAAGGGATCCTACACGCCACATAGTGGGTATGGCATGTGTCTACATTTTGTATGGTTTTACGGTTTATGTAGATGTGTCTACATTTTATATGGTTTTTACAGCTTAAGTAGATGATTTTAGATTAACAAACTTATGTTCTTATATGCAGCATGGAGTCAAGCTTGAATCAGACGGGAAGGAGAGCTCAAGGGCACACAATATTTGTTAGGGGCTTTGATAAAAGACATGGTGAAGACAAGGCATGTGTTTGCTCTTACATAGCCCTGACATATGAATCAATTCTCTCTCCATTATAGATATGCTTTCATAAATTGCAGATTAGGAGTGCATTGGGAGATCATTTTGTATCTTGTGGGGAAATTACAAAAATTTCCATTCCGAAAGATCAAGATGGTGGTGTTAAAGGGTTTGTCCCCCCTACCTTCCTCCCTCTTCTTATTGGGTATTTTATCTGGGGGGTTTCTTTTATTGTTTCTCATATTAATGTGTTGCATCTGGACATGTCTGTTTCTACTGTTATTAAAGAAATTGCAAAATGCCATTTTATTTTCTTGTGATGCATTGATAGTCATATTGGATCCATGGGTAAAATGCCAAGATCACTTGTGACAAGAGAGGGACGTGGACTTGATTCACTCTGTGGCGTGTCCCTCGTTTTTATATTTTTTATTTTTTGACAAGGGACACAACCAAGACACACCATTAACACGACAAGCTCCATTTGTAAATTTTGGGATATAAAATTGGGGTAAAATATGATTGTTAAAATAGTATGTAGAAAAGTCAATAAGGTGAGAAGTTGTATGAACTTTATGTGGAATTTGTTTATGTTTACTGTATGCACTTTTTGGTACATGAATATTGTCACTTTGATGGCACTAGTAATACAAAATAGAGATCAAAATTATCTAAATACAACAAATAATCCACCCCTCAAATTAAAAAATTCTCCAAAATTTACAAAGAATACTGAAAATGAGTATTTGTTATATTGAAAAATACAGAAGTATAGGAACGAATATATTATATATATAAGTGTACATTTTATAGTATGAAGTCTCCAAAGTGACACAGTCCTGCTCTTTTGAAAAATTACTTGTTGTAACTCGTAGTATTTGTCCATATATGTGCTTCATAACTTGTGAAGAACCACAATTTGTGATTTTGACTCTTCATTCACACTAGGATGTGGCTGTGTTTGTATTCATGGTTTTGAACAGGATTAATTGTCATTCATGAGCGAGCGTAGTGCTGATCTCGTGCATGGGATTTTGGCCATGTTCAACGTTATTCTTAGAGAACTCTTATTTTGATAGTTTTGATTATATATTTTCTTTTATGATTACTTAATGGCATCTTCATTCTTATAAATTGGAGTTCACAAAATTATTTAGCCTGTTATGATGATCCTCTCTTTCCTTTTTGAA
The DNA here is from genome assembly GCA_023638005.1 of Forsythia suspensa. NCBI lineage: Eukaryota > Viridiplantae > Streptophyta > Magnoliopsida > Lamiales > Oleaceae > Forsythia > Forsythia suspensa. The sequence continues at coordinate 38,842,353 of CM042666.1, forward strand.
CCCATCTCCATTTTTTATGCCTCATAACCCTATACGTTTAAGATTCATTGAATCTATAAAAAATTTGGGTCACTATGTTGTTTGATACCTTTGAACTGAATCATTTAGGGAATATGTTGGCTGGCCTGCAATTTTAGATCATTCTGTCATACTAATATTTCATTTTTCCAAATGATATGTGAATTGTGAGGCATAATCTGTGTGCCATAATCCACACTTGAAATGGAGGCTTTCAATATTTGGTTTATGTGATCAGTTCACCACATTTTGAACAACAGCATAGCTTATATTGATTTCAAGGATGCCGATGCCTTTAACAATGCTCTGGAGCTCAATGGTTCTGAATTTGGAGAGGATACCTTGATGGTGGAAGGGGCAAAGCCTAGAGGTGAGGGTCGTGACAATGCTTGGAGTGGCAGGAGTGGTGGTAGATTTGGAAGTCGACGTGGTGATGGCCATGGATATGGTGGTCATTTTGGAGGTGGTGACCGTGGATATGGTGGTCATTTTGGAGGTGGTGGCCGTGGATATAGTGGTCGGTTTGGAGGTGGTGACCGTGGATATGGTGGTCATTTTGGAGGTGGTGACCGTGGATATGGTGGTCATTTTGGAGGTGGTGGCCGTGGATATAGTGGTCGGTTTGGAGGTGGTGGTAGAGGATGGTGATCTCCCAGCATGCCAATCATTGCTGCTGTTGGAATTGGTATGTACTCACATCATCTCTTTCTTTCTTTCTTTCTTTCTTTCTTCTTCCTCTTGTGTGTGTGTGTGTGTGTGTGTATTCCGAGCATTTTGAGTTTACTTCTAAGTAAATAAGTTTTAACATCAATAATTTTTTATTAGTCAAACCTGGAAGTAAGTTAGTTGGACAAGAAGATAAGTTTTATTCAAATAAGTAACATTTTTTGTTTAAAAGTAAGTAAAAAGTAAGATATCCGAACATGTTCGAAAACAAAAAGTTATTTAAAAGTAACTTCGTAAATTTTACCTTTTTTTAAGCTTAGTACAGAATACTTTTTTCTAGTTTGTTATATTATATATATATACAGAAATGATCTCTTAAGCACCGGTGCTTAGCATAATTTGGCATATTAATTACCATGTTGATTACATTACATATTTATTACCAATAAATGTAATCAATATAGTAATTAATATGCCACATCACCGGTGCTTAACTTATTGAATCATGGTCCTTGATTTATGCCTAATCTAACGGTCAGAAATGTTTAATACATCCAGACCGTTAGATTAGCTTAAATCAAAGACCGTAATTATTTGTCATATTCATTTGTCAAATATATCAATAGGAGCAACGATCTCCATATATATATACACACACATGCACTTAAAAACACTCTTAATCTATTTTTGGATGGTGGCCAGCAGGTCTATTTTACATAGGTTGTGTGACTAGAATTCTCAAAACTTTGACCCTGATTTCTCATGCAATCTGAATGTATATGTACTACATATATGCATACATATGAAAGAGGCAAGTGTACATGTACTGCCAATTGAAGTATAGTATTAATTAAGGTAAACAGAAGACAAAATGAACAACTTTAAATTACTACACATTCTTTGGAATTTTCTCCTAAATAATTAATTTAAGTACAGGAATTTTCGCCAAAAATTATTAATTGTTGGGCTGTAGAAATATTAAATTTGGGACAAAGTGGGCATCTGCAAATTGATTGTTTAAATAATAACTTGCAGAATTAGTGTTGATTCTCTCTTTATCTATTCATTGGCGATATATGCTCCTGTTAACATATTGTTTCTGTTAAAACTATTCACAACTATTACAGCTTTTGAAACTGAGAATCAAAAATATACAACTCAATGAAAAAAATATGAGACTTAATAGATTGAGAATATTTCAAGAATCACATTATATGAAATAGGGCTCAGTTATACAAATTACCAAAAATCACTGCAAACTGCCTTCCAACGATAGGCGCAAGTTTGCCCTGATCACATGAAGAGGACTCAAAACTCTTAATCTAAGGCCAAAACACTACCGCAAGTCTGAGTGAACACCAAACCTCTCACCTCACATTTCGCAAGTTTGCCCCGATCACATGAAGAGGACTCAAACCCTCTCACCACATTTCGTGTTTCGCGACACAAGCCTAATGTAAAGCCAACAATCCTTTAACCCAAAATCTCCAGAAGAATGAAAGAAGAAAGAGAGGTAGAGAGTGAAGAAGTTCAGCAGAAGGGGAGAGAGAGAGGATGATGAAAGGACTTAGCTGCTGTTGAACCACCCAAGGTAAGGGTGCTGAGATGTGCACCATATCTCAGCATTTGGATCTGATCCAATGGCTATTATCCATCTAGAGAAAGCACAATCCACCCAACATCACACATAACCAATCAGGGAGGTCTATGTAGCATAGGCTACTTAAAGCCCCAAAAAACGTGTTTCAGCCAAAGATAGTTTATGGTTTGAGAAACACACTTTCAACATTCTTTACCTTGGTTCGCTAACCCATGCCAATACCCTTGGTTGCAGAATGCTATCCTTTTGATTTTTGATGTAACAGTGGTTTGTTTGTTTATCATCATTGCCCTGTGGCCACCAACTTCAATTATCTGCAAAAAACACATTTTAACCTGTGACAATCACCAATTTAGATAGACATGTATTAAACTTATTAACTGGGAGTATCTTTGTACCCATGTCAGCTGGGTTTCAGAAGTTCCAATCTTTAACAAATTAATTTCACCAGTAGAAAGTTGTCCTCTCACAAAATGGTATTTTACTTCTATGTGCTTTGATCTTTCATGGTAAACAAGGTTGTGTGTTCTTAGGACTTTGACTTTAGACTCCTTTTGATTTTCAACTAAAGTTACTCAATTCGTAAAGTTTCTAAAAGTTTCATCCTTGGTCTTTAATTGAAGATCCAAGCCTTTCTGCTGTGGTCATCAACAAGAGAGAGGAAGTACCTATTTCCTCCATGTGTGGTTACTTTTCAGCCCCTAGGTGATCAAGATGGATATAAGCTAAGAGTCTAACATAATTATGAACCCCTTTCTCAAAACTAAATCTGTGAGATTTGCCTCAGACACAAGTTTCACAAAAGGAAATGGGTGTAAACTGATCCTTACCAAGTAACTGTGGAATTTTAACCCTTTATTCCCCATATACCCAAGCCTTTTGTGCCATAATTTTGTCCTATCTTCATAAGAACCAGGATCATTAGCCTCTTGGGCATAACCCTGAAGGTAATACATGCCATTTTTCTTTGGCCCCTTAATAATAACCATAGACCCTTTGACTACCTTTAACACATTATCCTCAGCTTTGAACCAATACCCTTCATCTTCTAAAACCCCCAATGCTACAAGGTTTCTTTTTAGATTTGGGACATAAGTGACATTGTGTATAGTTCTTACCATGTCATCATGCATTCTTATGACTATGTTTCCAATCCCCACAGCTATCTGGGTGTTATTATCCCCTATACACACTTTTATTGGTTCAATTTCTTTGTAGTCATTGAACCAAGCTTTGATAGGACTCATGTGGAAGGTACAATCAGAATCAAGAACCCATTCTTGGCTCTGGTTCTCTCCATTTCATTTTCAAGGACAACATTGTTTTGGTACTTTGTGGGCTAATCTTTTTGCTTTCTTTTGAAATCATAGCAATCTTTTTTAAAATAACCTAAATTGCCACAATAGTAACATTTTTTGTTACTTTTGTCCCTAGATTTGGACCTATAATTAGACTTACCTTTCCCTTTGTTACCCTGGTTATTTCGTTCCCTTTTCTCAGGCGTACCTCTCATAAAGTGATTTTCTTCCTCTATCCTCTAAACTCTTTCTAAACTTCAAGATCTCTAGACCTAAGAGCATCTAAGACAATAGCTTGGGTCAGGGTGTCTCTTGCATACTTAATAGCATTCTTGAAGAATCAGAGACGGAGTTAATCAAGATTACAACAAGATCTTCATCAGCAAAAAATTTCCCATTATGAGACAAACTTTTTTACAAATATGCTAAAATCAATCAAATTTGATTCTAAATCTTTACTGGTTAAAACTGAACAGCTTTTCAAGCAAATAAATCTTGTTAGGCAAATTTTAGTCAAAAACAAAGCATATAAAGCAGACCAAATATCTCTTGCAGCTTTTGAATCATCAACTTGTCTAACTATATTATTAGATAAATGCAAAATTATAGAACTATATGCAATTTCGTTCATGTAATCAATTTCAGTAGGTTTTTTTTTTAAATCATCAAGATATGTTTCTGGATCATCAAGAGCCTTTAAGACTCTTTGTTGAACCAAAATTGCTCGCATTTTTTTTTCCATATTGAGTAATCACCCTTTCCATCGAATATTGATAAGTCGACCCCTCCAACCCATATCGGATTCTATAAAAGGAGTGATTTCTATAAACAACATTAGCTGATCTTGTCTAAGATCAGATGACACTTAACAAAAAACGGTTTTTAAAAAAAACAAACACAATCAAGAAACAACAAATTTTACCCACAGAGATTGTAGACAGCAACAGATTCAACTTACAGTTTTTAAAAGAACAATCACTTCAAATATTATGCACGGATATAAAAGTTTTTTTACCAATTATGCAAAATTATGCCAGAAGCGAGGCACTTTATGGCAATACTGTTGTTAAAACAGTATAATATGTCTTTTGTACTTGAAATTACCAAAATACCACATTTAAGAATTAACAGAGGGAAGGTAGAACGAAAGAACCGCAGATTCGTAATAGATTCCTTTTTAGGGTTGAACACGAGTTAACAGATCTATCAGAGCATCTCCAATATATTCCGTCTATTGCAGTCTACGTGGTAGGTAAAATAGATGGACTTCTAGTTCACGTGGCACTACGTCTATAGAATAGACGGTGAAATTAAAATTTATCTCCAATAAGTTCCGTCTAAAATTAATACTACCACTTATGTGGTATTGATTTTTTTATAAAATAATAATAAAAAAAGACCACATAACAGTGAAGATTTAAATTTGCTGACTCATTCCGTCTAGAAGTCCGTTTTAATTTAGACAGATTTCTAAACGGAGTTTAATTTTTAGTGTGCCACATCAATTAGACGGAGTCCTCATCAGCATGCATTGGAGAATGTTTTTTTATAACTCCGTCTATATGTGCTTATGTGGCACGTCTAAAAAATTATAAATGGAGTGCATTGGAGATGCTCTCATATTGATGATAGATTTGTCTTCGTATACCCAATATTAGCCCAAATGATTTCACAAGTCGCTCCGATACCAATTGTTAAAACTATTCACAACTATTATAACTTTTGAAACTGGGAATCAAGAATATACAACTCGATGAAAAAACATGACACTAAATAGATCGAGAATATTTCAAGGACCACATTATATAAAATATGGCTCAGTTATACAAACTACCAAGGATCAAACTGCCTTCTAAGGATAGGCACAAGTTTTCCTGATGACAAAAACAGAACTCAAACCCCCCTAATCTAAGGCCAAAATACTACTTACAGAGTTACTATTCATTACTATAGGTGAACACCATACCTCTCACCTCATATTTACTGTTGACACAAGCCTTAAGCTGTAAAGCCAACAATTTTTAACCCAAATCTCCAAAGAATGAAGGAAGAAAGAGAGGCAGAAAGTGAAAAAGTTCAGCAGAAGGAGAGAGAGAGAGAGAGAGGAAGATGAAAGGACTTAGCTGATAAAGATACCTGGACTATAACCAACCGTATGCTGTTGAACCACCCAAGGTAAGGGTACTGAAGAGGTGCACTATATCTCAGCATTTGGATCTGATCCAACGGCTATTATCCATCCAAAGAAGGCGTCCACCCACCCAACAGCACACATAAACAATCAGGGAGGTCCACGTAGCATAGGCCACTTAAAGTCCCAAAAAACGAGTTTCAGCCAAAGATAGTTTCTGGTTTGAGAACCGCACTATCAACAGTTTCTAATTTTATTTTTTATTTTTTTGGTCACGATGAAGCAGTTGTAGATGAGAAAATTTAAAGAATTACAGCTGGCTTTACCTCAATTAGCTTCTACTGCATTTAATTGAAACAGAAATACATCTATTTTAGTTAATATGTTAAAAATTGTGTTATTTTAATTTTATTAATTAATGAATATTGAACTATGTTAATGACTCTTATTATAACATTAGTGCTTTGTTGATGGAAGTTCAAGCTTTAGCATGCTATGTTGATGGGGGATGGCTTGTTACAAGATGCACAATTCTCTAATTTTCCAACGTGGCTTACTTACTGAAACATGATCTCATCGATTTTCTCACACGCTGCTTTTTATTTTGAAGTTATGCGACGGATGTTCTTGCAGGAAAGAGGATGGCACCCCCCCCAACTGGAAAAAGTAGGCTTATGAGGACTGGAGATGAGATGAGCTATGTAAACAAAGAATCCCCGTGTGCTCTTTCATTCTTCTCTGCACATGAACATTATTGTTGGAATTCCTCAAGTATGTTGAACTAAATATTTTGAATTTTTAATGTAATATTTCCCAATGTTTTGTGGGTTCTCATGAATGCTATCAATTGTGCGGTGGCTCATTGACTCGGAAACAGCGTAGGCAAATTAACATGAAAGCTGACAAGACTGTCTTAATTAGACTATGGATCCATTGAATCTTATGTCAAGATTTTGTTATATAATCCTTTACGCTAATTTTCAATTGTTCATTAACCTGAACTAGTCGAAGTTATACTGGACTGTCCCAAATTAGATATATTGGACCGCATTTGCTAAAATTGTACTTCATATCAAAACGATCCTAAAATTCCAAATGTTTCAGTCTGCTTCGGGGGGAAAAAATCAATAGTAGTCCAAAATAATTAGTTTAACATAGTTTCATGAAAGGAAATTTGGTGCAAATAGTTTATAATCTTTGTCCTCGGGAAAATGTTTTTGATCATTTGTTTTTTAATATGAATGTTTGGTGCTCAATTGGTTTTTATTATCAATTTTTGCAAAATGTTCAAATAGGTACACCTCCGAAAAATATGTAGAAAAAAGACTTTTCATAGAAAATCTTGTGCAACCAAACACAGCCTAATTTTGATATATTGAAAGAGGATGAATCATAAACATCCATCATCTAGTTTCAGATATGAAAGAGGAAATTTTATTTAAAAAAAAAAAAACAAGTAAAAAGAAATTGAAAATTAAACTTTATTTTTTTTAAAAATAAAAAAGTCTTACTCTTTAATCAATTTTTTTTTTTTAAATTCAAAACTGAAAAAATTGATAATATTAATGTAAATCCCCTCAAACAATTGATTTAATTGCGATTCGATCTTAAAGAAGATCGATGACCTATTTAACTGACACAATTGTCGAATTTGTACACCTCCGAATCCATCAGATCATTCACCTCTTTGACTTATATTTCAATAATTTTTGTTTCCAAAATTCTACTTAAAATATTTGTTTACGTAGAACAGTCACTTGAACTATTTAGAATAAAAATAATATAAAAATTACTATTTTTAATAAAAAAAAAAAAACCACAAATCTATAATTATGTTGAAATCTTATAAATTATGTGGTATTCAAATTCATAAATATTAACAAATCTTTTAAAATTTGAGTTGAGGACACTCCTAGGTAAATTTAAACGCGCGTTTAGCAGATTCAAGAGTGTTATAAAGCAACATAGCAACAGTCATTGGTCCAACACCTCCTGGCACAGGCGTAATTGCAGAAGCTATCTTTGATGCTTCCTCAAAACAAACGTCTCCCATGAGCCGATAACCATGTTCACACTCGGGATCCTGCAAAAAATATTGATTATAAATGTTTGATTCAGATTGCCATAAGCAAATTGACAGATTTACTAAAGAACAAGTACATATTTACTGCCTTAGAAGAACAGCGTAGGATGATAATATTCAAGGCAGATTTTGGCTGTTGGGAAAACTTCCATATTTAGGTAAAATTAAATACAGAGAAGAAGAAACTGCAAGATTAGCAGAAATGCGCAATAAAACTATACAATTAGACTTTACACGAGAAGATATAAAAACTAACTCAAAAGAAACTACCGTCTGCTGAAAACACTAACGACCAATCATCAGATATTTAACAGCACTGACAAGTGTACTCCAATTGGGATAATTGAATTTGAGGCTTTCTTCATTAGTATATAGCAGGAAAAAAAAAGAACAAGCAGAAAACTGGGTTGGTCAGACAGCAGAAACAAAGACACGAGTTGCCAAAGAAGTTCATATGGAGCTCACCATGGCACTAACGAAGTTAGTCCAACCAAAGGAAATCTTTCTAACAATAACATCTATTAGCAAGGAAAACCACACCTAATAAATCGCATTGTTGGAAGAAATGATAGTACTAGAGAGCAGCAGATGGAAGTAACGCTGATGATGTTTAGAACACAAGTAACTGTCAATGTCCAAGGCATGTTCTAGTAAGGAGGCATTGCATGCAATGTGCATTGCTGGTGGAAAAGGTTACATTGTTACACACCAAAAACTCTCCCTGAAAAGGGTACGCAATAAGATGTCCTTTTCAACATTCTCTAATTACGACCTAAGCACCTCAGCTGACACTAAATTCCAACACCAATGGAAAGAGAACAAATAAAAGCAGGCTATATTCATCACTCAATAAACTAGAGGTCACCTCAACTGGGTTAGTGCCAACGTCAACAACTATTGCACCAGGCTTTAACCAACTCCCGCGCACCAAATTGGGCACTCCAGCAGCAGTTATTAAAATATCAGCTTCACGGGCAATTTTATCCGGGTTTCTTGTATATGCATGAATAATGGTCACGGTAGCATGGTGTCTCTGCTCAAGGGTTGAACAATTGGATGTTTAGTAAAGATGTCAGAGATTGAGCAGAAGATTCTAAAACATTAATTCTAAGTATAAGAAATAGTGGTGAGATGAAGAAGAAACGTGATATCACCTGCAGCAGCAAGGACATTGGTAATCCAACAACATTGCTCCTCCCAATCACCACTGCCTTCTTCCCCGTTATTTCAATGCCTGAACGGAGCAGCAACTCAATGCAACCCTTTGGGGTACAAGGAATGAACAACGGCTCCCTTCCTAGCAAAGCCAAATTCCCAATGTTTACAGGATGGAATCCATCAACATCTTTTTCCAGGCTTAGCAAACCGAGTATTTTCCCCTCGTCCAAGTGCTGTTCCAGTTACAATTGTTAGTAATTTGAAAAAAAAAAAAAAAAAAAAAAAATCCAACAGACAGTTAGGTTAGACATCTTGTATTAATGACTCTACAGGATTTTCCTTCAATAGTACCTGATAATGTGGTCAGAAAATTTACCTGCGGCAAGGGAAGCTGCAAAATAATACCATGAACTGATGGATTCTCATTATAATTTTGCAAGGCATTGCAAACTTCATATTCCGTACAATTGTCAGGGAGCGTTGTCATCACAAACTTGATGCCAACCTCTTCACTCCCTATTTTTTTGTTACGGACATAGGTTTGAGAGTCTCTTCGTTGTCCCACCAATATGACAGCCAATTCAGGAACCTGCCCAATCGACTCCTTCATCCTCCTCACTTCAAGTGCTATGCCTGATCTTATTTCATCTGCAATTGCCTTCCCATCAATTATTTGAGCAACACGTTTGCTTGCTGTCACAAAAAACAGAAGTATCTAATGAAATTGTTCATTTTTGTTTGTAACAATTGATAAGTACAATTTTGTATTTATCTGGGCTCACAAAAAGGGACAATTATGAGTCATATTATTTGATTTCAGTTTAATTGCATGCTATTTTCTTATTAATTTAGGAAACAATCAAGTTCAAGTATCACTCGGATGAAAAGAGAGCAAAATGGAGAAAATGGGACTTAATTGCTAAGAAAAGAGACCTCAGGGGCTTGACGTACAATTATCAAGGAGGAAAATTCAATTTCAGCACTAACTAAACCATGCAATCGCATGGCACAAATTTGGTGCGATCGCAAGACCACCAAAAATTCAGCAGAGTATAAAAGGAATGAACCTTGCGATCGCAAGGTGATACACCGTGCGATCGCATGGTTGTAACGCAGCAGAAAATTGAAACTGATAGAATTGAAAGACTATCAAGCCCATATTGATCCAACTTCCTCAACCACGTTTTGGAGAGTGGAGAGACGCTTATAAAAGGAAAAAGAGAAGCATCTCGCGGGAGACGAATTTTGGGGAGAACAAAATACAAAGCAAGAGTCGAAGATCATTGAGTCGGGATCACGGATTTTAGTTTACTTTTTGTTTTTCTTTCTCAGGATCATGATGAACTCAATTATTGTAATAATTGACGAAATCATGTTCGACTAAACTTATTTTTTCTAGGATGAACGATGAAACCTCGCATTTTTTATTAATTAGAAGTTTTTCCCTTTTTAGTAATTGATTGCTTGGATTGATTATTCTTTATTTAGTTTTTATATTATTTTAATGCTTGATCAATATTAGAATATATTGTGATCTAAATTGAAGTCGAGAGATTCAATATAGATTAAGCACGTGGTATTGAATAACATAGGGTCCAATAATAGATAGAGATTACTATTATACTTTATGAAATCCATGTAAGTGTTCTTGAGATTTTAATGTATGTGTTTATGTTCGAAGCTTAATTAGAGATAATTATGTTCGCATAACATATAGAATTGATTGACCATCGAGAGAGGCTTTCGATTAATTTAGAAACACCGATTTTCAATCCAAGGTAATTAAAAGCTAAAAAGTGATTAATGGATAATTGATTATAAAACGTGTAGGTGGATTTGTAAATTCTAGTGTTAGTAAATCTTGAATTCGTTCTCTTTTCATTTAAAGTTGCTTATTGATACTTTAAATTTAATTCAAACAGTTAAGTTAGTTTTAGAATCACGAACAAAAATCAAATCTGTGTTTCTTTACATTGTTAAAATTTAAGTTGTAATATTAATTAGTTAAATTAATATCTAGTCCTCGTGGGTTCGATACTTTATTTATCACTTTATTACTTGTGAACGATCCGTCCACTTACGGGATTTAAATCACACAACAACAATCGACAGGCAGAATATTGAAATTTCGATTACATGTGCTCAGGTCTGTGGTGAGCACCAATCTATCAAGATTAGGGGTAGAGCTAGGATTTTTAGCTTGTGGGGGCACTATGTCAGTTAATGGTGCTACGTGCCTATAGTAGTCGACGACGTAGGGGAAGCTGTTATAGATAGCGGCATTTGAAGAAAATAATAACAACGGCTTATTTTATTCAAAAACTTTGTCATTTTATAAAAGTAATCAATTTTAGGTTAACCGTATATAAAAATAGAATAAAATAGTGAAGAAAATGAAAAATGGAATCAACAACATTTTATTTCTAAAACAATCAAGTTTTGATAAAACCAAACTAGAATAATCGGAAAAAAAAAAGTGAAAATCATGCACATAAATACGAAAATAATGTGGACAACATACAAATAACCTGTTCTCGATAAGTAAGCGAAGAAAAAACACAATTATGTTCGAGTTAAGTAAAAAAAATAAAATAAAAACTCAAACCATATTTTTACGAGATTTGTCGTGAAAAAGTCTAGTCACCCCCCCCCTCCCCCGGATTTTGGTATTGAAAATAAAGGAAATGTTAAGGTCTAAAAGATTGAGTTTTCCACTAAGCATATTGTTTTGCTAACTTTACCCTTTTAAAACATGAGGAATTAACGTTGAAATTTATAGAATTATGTAAAAAGACGAAATATGCAAATGTAACTAAAGGTTGTCGATTGAAAATTCATTTTTAAAGAGTGGGGATGAATTTGCTAGAGACACTAAAGGTTGGGGACTAATTGCACAAATTTGTTAAAAGAAAAAATAACATGGCAGAATTCAAACCCAAATCTGCCCAATCACAAATAAAAACTTTGCCACTAGGCAGAGGCACTTTCTTTACATTAATCCGAAGTTATAGTTTTTAATTTGTTGAGGGGACAAAATTATAAAATTTAAAATTTTCTTAATACAAAAATAAAATTTTGAAATCAGTGAGGGGGGCGCCCCCATTGTCCAAACGCTAAATTCACCCATGCTCAAGACCATATTTTAGAAATAATGGAGATGATCGCCTATGAGTAGCAATAACTTAATGGTAATAAATTTCAGGACCTCTAAGAAAGGTAAAACAATTTCAAACTTCAAACTATGGAATCAAGAAAACTTGATAGAAAAATAAGTTCAACTAAAGGAGTATTTAAAACTTGGTATATTTTGATACAAATAGGGTATTTTTCCTAATGAATTTACAGAGGAAAAGATGCCGTGTATATAGGCGTATTCTAGGGTTACAAAGAAGGAAAAATAATTTACAGAATCTAAATCACTAAATTACAATTTCCTATCAGCTAAGAATATTCTATAAAAGGTAAAAATATTTGACAAATAGTACGCCAATCACAGAATATTTGCTAGCTGTTTGTAATATATTCCTGCCATTTCCATCACTCTCCCTCAAGCTGGCTCAAATGTGTCCACCATTCCCAGCTTGCTAACTAAGGGTTGGAATAGATGTTTTGGAAGACCTTTGGTGAGAATATCAACTACTTGACTTTTTTAAGGAATGTAAGGCATGCAGATTAACCCACTTTCTAGTTTCTCCTTTATGAAGTATTAATCAACTTCGACATGTTTAGTTTTGTAGTGTTGTATTGGATTGTGGGCAATAATAAAAATGCAGCCGTATTGTCACAGTAGAGCTTCATAAGAATATCTTCCATCATTCAGAGTTTCACTAACAACAGCATGAGCCATATGAGTTCACAAATTCCCAAAGCCATGGATCTAAACTCAGGTTTGCCACCAACAAAGGTTCAATACCTGATGTAGACCTCCTATCAATTATGGACCCAACCCAATTAGCATCGGTGTAAGCTTACATCCTTAAGTGGTTATTTTTAGCAAATAGGATACCATGGAGTTCTTTTCAAGTATCTCAAGATCTTCTTTACGGCATTTAAATGATCTTCTATTGGAGAATGCATAAATTGGTTGACAACACTAAAGGAAAATGCAATTAGGGCTGGGCGTGGATTGGGTTGGGCTGGGTCGATTTTGGGCTCAACCCGAACCCAAACCAACACGTTCAGTTTGACCAGAAATCAAACCGAACCAAACCAACCAAGCTTAGGTCGATTTAGAATGACTGAAATTATTTCAAAGTTTTTTTAGAATGGCACGATCTATGTGTATGTCTGTATAGAGGCAGAGAGGGATGTACTTACAATATTTTTGGATAGATGAGCGATCAGATTGCACAGAACTAGAAGTCCATAAATCAGGACGGTCAAGCAACACAAGAGACGGAGACATTAGAATTGAGTTACTATGATTGATTAGTGATGTACTAAAAGCCTTCAATGTCGATGAGGTTACAAAACTCTTCCTTGACCATCTCTGCCACAAAGCTGCCACACTTCGAACTCTGGTTTTTGTCATTCTTATTCTTGATAGTTCCTATTCAAACTGCTACCAAAACATCAGCCTCCCCAACTTTCCACAATGCTCTCGCACTTCCATCTGCATATCATAATAACACCATCATCAGCTAGAAAACTGATATGATTGTTCAGGTATCTAAAAGAATTTCACCCGAGCTTAGTGGGTACTATTTAATAAATGGTCCTATGACCAAAATCAGTTCTTGCTCATTGAAATGAATAAAGATGTAAAGCTCAAGCATTTTAACAAGAATTCAGCTATTTGTGTGCTGCTTAGTTCATTTAGAGCAATTAACGACAGATTTAAGACCCGCATTTCATTCCCTTTGACAAATGTTAAAAGTTTTAACCAGTAAACACTACTCACCAACATTTCGAAAGAATAAAACTACCACCAACATATGACCAAGTTTAGGTTGGAATCAAATACAAGCAAAATCCACAACACTCCCTCAACTATGTACACTCTAATTCACTGTTTTCAGAAATAAAAATTCATATCTCAATTTCAAATATGAAAATATTAGAAAGGAGTCCTAGTTCCTGTTGTAGACATTTCCTGTCGGCTAATAACATTGTGACGAGATTTTTAGAACCGTAAGCAATAAAAATTTTAGGCAGATATATATACTATGCTAAAAGCATTTCCAATGGACTTGAACTAAAAAGTGTGTTAAATTACCTCAAAATGCTTACATGGCAAGGAAATAATTTATTACTATCATAATATATGCTAAGCATCTTCAATTTAATTTTTTATAATTTATCTCCGTAAAAATGTGTGTTAACATCCTCTATTTATTTTTTTTATAATTTATCTACATCTTCACCATTGCACATAATCCACAACCCCATCACATAATCCACGACCCATTAAAGATGCTCTTCTCTCCACCCCTATTTTACTTGCCGCATGTTTAACAATTCACGTTGTTGCATTGGAGGTGCTCTAAGCGCATAGTAATTAGACGTTCTTTTAGGCATTTCATCGAATATTACATACACGTAACAAATTGCAATCAAAATTTTAGATAACTACATCTTTGGACCTAAGACAACTTTCAAAAGCAATATACAGAAGATTAAAGTAATATATAATATCAACATAAATACAGCTTTCATAATTCGGCGGAAAACGTAATCAAAATCTAAATAAGAGATTCAGATACCTTTGCAGCAAAACCAATTATAAATCATTATAATTCTGCACATTTCCTTGACTCTTCAGAGCCACGACATACATTCTCCAATAAAACTCAGGTGTGCGCATCAAGTCGAACAAAAGAGGTAGTCGATTTATACGGTTGTGCGGGGAGAAAGTGATAATAAAGAGGAATTTGTTTAAGAAAGCTTCTTTTTCAAAATTTTCGATTTAAATAAGGCCATTTCGGTTTTAACTTTAATTGTTGAAACTCAGTTCCGGATCAACCAGCCCGGTCCAAATTTCTCGGTCCACCCAAACAGGGGCCTCTAAACCAATTTCGTGCACCCTGTGAATTTTCAAAGAAAATGGTATTTTATTTATGTCTTGGGTATACATTAGTATGTACAATGCTTTATGATCCATAAATCGTGAATAAAATTTTTATTATGAGCAATGAAGACTGAGAAATAAATTCTTATACCAACAAAATAGAAATCGATGTAAACTAATAGTTCGACTTACGCAGAAAACATACTACGAGCTCAAGTTTAATACTAAGATAATCAAATTTCTCAAAAAATGATAGGGTCTCGAAAACTACATCAAGCAACAAGGAAAAAGCACTCAAAAATCAAAAGGTCACTCATGCGCACCGTCCCGAGAAAAATCGTATTTTATAGTGTAAAAAAAATTATTTTTAGTATAAAAAAAAAAAATCAACAACAGTTCGGTCTTAAAGTGCAAAATATTTTTTTCAGTAGCAGTCCGATGGTCCTTAACCTTTTCCCTCAGTATGAAAATGATCCCTTATGTTTCTTTTTTGACAAAAAAGAACTTAATATATGTATTTTGGTGCGCAATTGATTATTATTTGATGAAAAAGATACTCTTAATTTAAAAGGAAAATTGTATATTTGGTACCTTTAACCTTCAAAAATAGCACTGAACATCCCCAATGTTTGAAGAATTAGGCATGGTAGATCTTTATGATAAAATTGTCATTCCCTTTAAATAAATAAATAAATAAAAATTGAAAAATAACCAAATGCACAAAAGAAAAATAACAAAGAAGTCATCTTCTTTATCAAACCTCAAAATCTAAAATCCACCATCACTTCCAAAAACCCAAAAATCCCAAACCATCCTAAAATCCAAAACGCCAGTAATCAATGCACGCCATTGGATCTGGTTCTGATGTTGGAAGTGGTTGTCCATTAAGAATTTTCAAGATCTTCTCTGTTTTGCCCAGTAGAAGAATAGCATTGTACACGCTTTTCTCTCTTTCTTCAATGATGCTATGATGATATTTCATGGATATTACATTTGGTAAGTAGATAAGAGGAGCCCCCATTACATCAGCAATCATACTGGAAAGTATTTCAAACATTGTGTTCTTGTATTTGCTCCCTTTGTTATCAAGATTTAGCAGAAGTGTTGACATATTCTGTACATTGAATTGGCGGCCAAAACTTTGATTGGCCATTTGGAAGGGCCGTCTCTTAAACAACTTATTGCATATTTCTTTTTCAACTCCATAAACCTGTGTTTTGCTACATCAGAAAGCTCTGAAATTATCTCTCTTAAACTTTTGCCTACGATTCCCATTTCACGAAGATTCACATCCAACCACCTGTAATGGAGATCAACTCCGACCTATACAATTTTGTTTCGATTCGTACAACATCAGGTTATGCATCCAAAATGGGGGTGGATTTTTATGTTGGTGGATTTGAGAATTTTTTAGTTATTAAGGGTGGTGGTGGATTTTTAATTTTGAGGTTTGATAAAGAAGATGACATTTTTGTTACTTTTTTTTTTGGTACATTTGATTATTTTCAATCATTTTTTTTTTTTTGGTTTATTTAAAGGAAATGTTAATTTTGTCATAAAGGACATACCATGCCTATTTTTTCAAACGTTGGGGATGCCTGCTGCCATTTTTTAAAGGTTTAGGGGTATACGGTTGGAGAACAAATATGCAATTTTTCCTAATTTTAATAAGAAAAAAATTTTAGTTAGGTTGTTAACCTTTGCAAAAAGTTACAAATAGGTCCGATACTTTTATTTTTATAAAAAAATAAAGAAAACTAACAAGTACTTTTTCTTAATTAATACTTTATATACTAAAGTGTTTTGTATATTTTACGAACTATTATAAAATAAAAAAAATTTAAATTTATAATTATTAACATGTTAAATAATTTTTTATTATTATTAAGTAATTATATTATTTAAAATTTAAACTTTCATTTTATCGTTACAAGATAAAAAGAAAAATAACTTTGTTACAAACTTAATACCAAAATATTTTATTTAATTGAGCTATTGGTTTATTAACTACAAATATTAGAGCTTCAACCATATTTTAATTTATCGTTCAAAAATAAAGAACACATAATGTATAAATTAATTTTTATGCGTATTTTTATGTTAAAAAAATTTACATACGTCATTTTGTTATTTATTTAACTTAATTTATTCAAGTTTTTCACATCATATAGCAATTACATATACTTAAAGAACAATAATTTTACATTTTTCTCTTATAAAAAATTTAATTGACATAACTATAGTTATATATATAATATGCTAAATTAAATATTATTTAATAAATGAACCGGACCTATTTACACCTTTTGTAAAAGTTAGAAATATAATTATAATTTTTTCTAATTAAAACTAAGAGTTTTTTTTTTCATCAAATAAGATTAATTGCATACCAGAATATATAGATTATAAATTTTTGTGTCAAAAAATAAACGTTAAAGGCCATTTTCATGCTGAGGACAATGTTAATAACTATTTACGCCAATCCAATGTTTGAGTCAATTTATATATTGAACAATGACCACAATCAAATAGATAAACTACTCTTCTTATGAATTTCCAGCAAACATAATTCTCACACATTTCTCCACCTTTTAATTTGAGTGACTCAAAAACCTTTAGGGTGTGTTCTTTTTGGTGTTTTGAGGCCATTTTCCTTTTTTTGTTTTTGAAAATAATGAAAACACGTTCTCTTTCTCATTTTTGAAAATGTATTTTCTAAAACACAAAAAAAAATTTCAAAGAAAACACAAAATGATGTTTTTACCATTTTTGTATTCTATGTACAAAATCCTTATGTTTTCCACAATGGTACAAAACGTGGTCGGCATTTCGAATCCCAAATCAGGCGGTTCTATTTTCTTTTTCATTTTACGCTAGTCAAAATAGTAATTATTTAAGCCATTTCCGTATTTTTTTACAAAATGCGGAGCCTATCCAAGATGGCTAGGCGCGCGGTGTCCAACAGTGAGGGTCAGTGGTTCGAATCCTAGCATTCTCCTTGCTTTTTTAATTGTTTTGAATTGATTTAAATTGTGTTTAATTCCAAATATTAATTGTTTTTAATTCCAAACATATTTGTTTATAATTGTTTGTAATTAGTTTTTAATTCCATAATTAAATATTTTTAATTGTGTTTAAATGTTTTTAATTCTAAAAATAATTTTTAAATGTTTTAAATTCTATAATTAAATATTTTTAATTGTGTTTAAATGTTAATTGTGTTTAAATGTTTTTAATTCTAAAAATGATTTTTAAATGTTTTAAATTCCATAATTAAATATTATTAATTGTGTTTAAATATTTTTAATTGTTTTTAAATGTTTTAAATTCTATAATTAATTATTTTTAATTGTGTTTAAATGTTTTTAATGATTTTTTAAATGTTTTTTAGTTCCATAATGAAATGTTTTTAATTGTAAGTCCAAATTTATAAAAATTTCAAGTAAACACGTTTTCGAATTTTCTGTTTTCAGAAACAATTTTCGAAAATTCTAAAAAGAACGCATTTTCAAAAATCTCAAAACAAACACTCAAAATACAAAACACAAAATGAATTCAAAATTCAAAACACAAAACTCAAATACAAAGAGAACACCACCAATATTCCACTCATTTCTTTGCATAGAACATGAATAAAATATATAAGGTCGGATTTTGCCTAAATTTTCTCTATTGTTTGCCATCAATTTCAACTTCATCCAGTTGATTTTCACATTGTCTAACTATTCCTTCCTTAATTTTGACCACTTTTTTGCTACAATTATATTCTAAATGGCATGAAAACTCATTCATACAATTAAAGTCTCAACAAGTTTTCAAAAATTAACGACTTAAATAATATTTAAAGTTTGTTTGTTTTTAATTAAAATTTTGTTAAAAAAATAAAGTCAAAATCAACAATTAATATTAACCATATATTTCATGGATCCACAATTTTTTTTTAATTTTTTAGTCACACATTTCATCAAATTTTTCAACTTTTCTAAAAAATCTAATTTTCATCAAAGCTTTTGGTACTTTATTCAAGTAATAAAGTCCAATGTCTCTCAACTTTTTAAATTATTCTTTCTAAGTAAAAGTTAATGGTGAAAATTGTGTCCAATACTACAAAAGTACATCGCTTTTTTAATCAAATCAATCTCAAAACTTGTCTAACAACTTTTTGGCCAAGATTAAACATGCTTGTTTGTCTAAGTTTTAATTATAATTTAAGTTTATAAATTGGTCTAATATAGTTTTTATTTATATATTTTGTAGCATCCAGCACACTGTTATATAAAATATATTGTTAGAAAAATACAGAAATAATATATTTTATTTATTAATTAAATTAAAAATCAGAACAAGAAATTATAACAACTACACAGAAGATTTATGCAAACCGAGACGTGTAAATACAGTGTCCTTAAAAAAGATTCGTCCCATCAACGTAGATGCTTGAGGATAACTTAGCATCTACCTCCCAAGATACAACGGTAGAACTAGTAGCAAGCTTAGCACAAAGCTTTTACTTCGACGAACTAAATTTTTTTAATTGAAAAGAATCACCAAGCAATAGAAGAACAAGAAAAATGGACTGCAAAGAACACGTTAATATTTTGAACTAAAGAAAAAGAGCAAAATGAAATTCGTGTCTAACTATGGAAAAATCAAACATGTTATATAAGCTTCTTTCAACTACAAGGCATTTTCAGGTGTTACAAATTAACACCCTAATTAACCCAGCAATTAAACAGCCTTTTGGAGTTGAACAAAGAAGTTGGAAGATCTGGAATTAATCCAGACAAAATATGGACCCTACTAAATGCCAATTTTGGTACGACATTCTTGTACGCATGTCGCGATCGCATATGAGTTCAATGACCCGATGTGTAAATCGGTTTGTGATTTGAACCTCTCATGTAGGCGCGCGCAAAAGAGATACTCTATGCTACATTAGATTATTCATTTGTAAAGTGTGACCATATAAATACTACTCATAGTTTTGTCAATTTCTCAATGTGGGATAAGCCACTTGCTTATGCCTCCAACTATTTTTTCAACTCTACTTTGAGCTTTAAATTCTCATTCACCCGAACATCACTTTTGTCAAATAGATATATGATTTCGATGTTCACACGGAGGAGAACACAAATCTACTTTTATCTTCCACAATGAAAAAACGGGCTACACACAAAATTATGCCCAAACATGGCATAAAGTTTTATTTTTTCCAACAATCTCCTACATGAATAGAAATTGATAGATACATGGAAGACTTAGTTATAAAGTTCAACGGTCGAAACCTGTATATGATAAGTAGGTATTTTCTTTTGAAAGTACATTTACTTTACTAGCTAACCAGTAGACACGATGTCTTTAAACTGTTCTTTTCTTAGTGTAAACGATGATATACCTCATATGGGATGCTTCTTGACACAATTCAATTCTCATTATTATGTTCGTTTGTGACCATGAATATACGTCTCGTTCTGCGAAAGTTTCTAATAATTGAGCTATACACAATTCTCTTAAAAGCGACCCCACTTATCTCTACATTAATGATTTCTTAATTAAGAGTAACTAGTATTGCTTCGCTCGGATATTTTATACATTAGAATTATTAAAAGCCTCTTGATTATCCTTTTACCCACGGGCATCACTGTTACATCATAGAAATGAACATGAGATAATTCCCAAAGTGATCTAATTAAGTCTTTACAATTAATTAGGTTGTTATTTTGAACCTAGATCTTGGGATTTTCAATCAAATATGTTGGGTTTCTATTACATCAACTAATTCTTTCAAAGGCTTAAGTTTCATTCACCTCGATGATTTTCCAACCAACTCTCTATTTAACCATTTGGTCAGTGGATCTACAAGGTTATCATTCGACTTCACGTAATCAACTGAGATAACATCAGTTGAGAGTAGTTGTCTGATAGTATTATGTCTATGACGTATGTGTCTAGCCTTGCCATTATACATGTTGTTATGTGCCCTTCCAATCAGAGATTGGCTATCACAATGTATGCAAGTTGTTGGCACAAGCTTTGGCCATCTCAAAATATCCTCTAAGAATTGGCGTAGCCATTCAACCTTTTCACCACATTTGTCCATTGCTATAAACTCATGTTCCATAGTGGATTTGGCTTTAACTATCTATTTAGAGGATTTCCATGAAATAGTTGTGCTTTTTAGTGTGACCACTAATCCACTTGTTGATTTTGAGTCTTTTATATCAAATATCCAGTTAGCATCAATTCAATAACCGTAAAATATATGGTATAATACAGTCCATTATCACGAGTATATCTTAAGTACCTTAGTACTCTTACTATTCCTTTTCAATGATCAATTCCTGGATTACTCGTGCATCTACTCAGTTTATTAACTGTGTAGGCTATGTATGGTCTTGTACAACTCATCGAGTACATCAAATTTCTGATAATTCCATAGTACTCTACATAAGACACTCTTGCCTCTTTTTTTCGATAAATGCTAATTTGTATCTATCGATGTTCTAGTCATGCCAGACTCATCTTTGTTAAATTTTCTAAGAATTTTGTCCATATAATGTTCTTAAAATTTAATTTCAAGTATCACATTAGCTAAACCTATACCTTTCATGTTGAATATTGAATTCAACATATTTTTAGTAGATTAATCATCTTAGCATTACTACCAGCATTAAGCATGTCATCAACATAAAGACATAAAATGACATAACTATTTTCGGTGTTTTTGACATAAACACATTTGTCACATTCGTTGATTTTAAATTCACATTCCATCATGACATTATCAAAGTTTTCATGCCATTGTTTTGGTGCTTATTTCAAGCCATACAATGACTTCACCAATTTACATACTTTATTTTCATGTTCTAGTGCAGAAAAACCCTCAGATTATTCTATGTAGATTTCTTTCTCTAAATCTCCATTTTTACATCTATTTGATGTATTTCAAGACTTCGTAAAGCCACAATTGCAAGTATCATCCTAATAGAAGTTATTCTCGTTACCAGAGAATGCATATGAAAATAATCAAGGCATTCTCGTTGTCTATAATATTTAATCACTCTAGCCTTATACTTATCGATTGTTTCATATGCTTTCATTTTTCTCTTGATAATTCATTTGTATCCTAATGGTTTGCGTCCAGGATGAAGATTGACCAGCTCCCATGAATGATTTTGTAGATTAGAACCTATTTTACTTTTAATTGCCTATTTCTATTGAGGTCCTTCCGAAAAGTTCACTGCTTATTTAAAGTTTTGAGGTTAACTTTCTAGCATATAAGTCAAAATTCAGACCAAAAGATTTTTCTATCCTAGCTATTTTACTATGTCTTGGTTCAACCTCATCTACCTCTTCTTGTTTTTGGTCTCTCGTTTTATATGTCCGTTTAGAAGAGCTTGATTCCTCTTTTAATCTGTACGGAAATACATGTTCAAAGAACGAAGTATTTCTATATTCCATTATCGTGTTTTTGTGTATGTCTGGGATTTTAAACTCATGCACAAGAAATCGATAAACACTACTATTATGCGAATAGCCAATAAAAATGTAATCAACAGTTTTTGAATGTATTTTTACCTTATTTGGTGTATGTACGACTACTTTGGCAAGACACACCCAAACTTGTAAGTATTTATAGGAATGCTTCATTCTTTTTCACAACTCATAGGAGTTCTTTTCCTTTTTCTTCAAGAGTAACTTATTTAAAATATAATTGGTTGACAACACAGCTTCCCCCCACATGTTCTGAGATAAACTAGAACTCAACAACATTGCATTCATCATTTCTTTTAAGGAACGATTTTCTTGTTCAGCAACACCAACTAGGGTGAATAAGGTGTTGTAGTTTTATGTGTGATTCTGTATTGTGCACAAAATTTAGCAAATAATGATTCATACTTACTACCTCTACCACTACTTAACACCTTAATCTTCTTACTAAGTTTATTCTCAACCTCGTTTTTATAAAGAACAAATTTCTCTATCTCTTTGTCCTTTGAAGCAGATACACATAACAGTATTTTATGTGCTATCGTCGACAATAGTTATGAAGTACTTGTTGACATCCCCTTGTTTGTACAAATTTTAAATCACATACCTCAATATGAATTAAATCAAGTGGTTTTGTATTTCTTTTAATAGATTGAAATGATGACCTTGTCAAATTTGTCTCAACACATGTTTCATACTTGTGTTTAGAATTAATATGGAATTCAAATTAATTATTCTACGTAAAGTATCATAATTAACATGTCATAGTCTACCATATCTCAAATTGAAAAACTCAAGCAAGTAAACATGAGAATTAATCATTTTATTTATTTTCAACTTAACTGTCATTACATTGGACTTAAATAGCCTATCAGACACATAGCTCTTCCTTACAAACATTCCACTCTTAAACAAAATAACTTTATCTGACTCAAATACCATACAAAAACCATGCTTAGTCAGCAGTGATCCGGACACTAGGTCTTTGAGGATTTTTGGCACATACAACACATTGTTAACAGCAACTATTTCCTAGGCGTCATCTTTAGAACTACCTTGCATTTGCCCTTGATTTCAGATGTAGCTGAATTTTCTATAAACATCTTTTCTCTATTCTCCATTGCTTCAAAAGAACTAATTAGCACTTTATCAGAGCAAACATGTCTGGTGGCACCACAGTCAATCCACCATTGTCTTGGGTTGATCCTGTCATATTCACTTCAGAAATTACTGCAGCGGGGTTTATTTCAGATACATCGTACGATGTTGTCAGCCACAATTGCTTATTTCTTATTGTTTCTCTTTGGCAATCTGCATTCTGAAGATTTATAACCTACTTCATCACAATTGTAGCTTCGTGTCTAACTGTGGAAAACATGTTATATAAGCTCCCCAAATGACCTTTCAACTCCATAGTAGTTTCAGGTGTTACAGAATTAACACCTTATTTAACCCAACAATTAAACAACCTTTTGGTGTTAGGTTGGAAGGTCTGGAATTAATTTAGAAAAATAATGACAAAACATGGACCCTACTAAAGAGTCAATTTCGGTTCGACATTCACATACACATGTCGCGTCGATAGCGCGCAAAAGAAAGTCTCTATGCTACACTAAATTACACATTTGTAAAGTGTGTCCATACAAATACTAGTAATAGATTTGTCAATTTTTCAATGTGGGATAAGCCACTTGCTTATCCCTCCAACTCTACTCTAAGCTTCAAATTATCATTCACTCGAATATCACTTTTGCCAAGTAAATATATAATTTCGATATTCATGCGAAAGAGAACACAAATTTATTTTTATTTTCCACAAAGAAGAAACGAGTCATACACAAAATTATGCACAAACATAGAATAAAGTTCTAATTTTTTCAACATTATAACTTACAAGTACTTCAAAAATAATTTCAGAACTATCAAACATATGACTCATTCGCACTTTAAAAGTCTAATTGCCCGTTTGATTTTGCCAAATATCAAATTTTTTGTAAATTTTGATAAAATTTGATGAAATGTGTGATTGAAAAATTGATAAAAGTTGTGACTCTCACGAAACGTGTGGTTAAAATCAATTGTTGACTTTGACTTCAATTTTTTAGCAAATTTTCAAGCAAACGAGAATCACTCTTTCTGGGTTATTCCATTTTTAAGCGCATGTTTGGTTGTGCTGAAATTATTCTTTAAGTGCTTATAAGTTGTGGATAATATAGAATGCATAGATAATAAATGTGTAATAAGTTGTGGGTCTTTTGTGTGAATAAAAATTATGTTTGACCAACTTAAATTATAATTTAAGTTGAAGCAAATAAGCATTACGTGCATGTTTGGTCAAATTAAAATTATAATTTCAGTTGGTCAAATTTCTCAAATATATTTTGTATTCATACATTTTATACGACTCACAACTTACTATCTATTTATTATCCACACATTCCATAAAATCTACCATTTATAAATACTTAAAAAAATATTTAATGCACACTTTGTACTAAAGTTTCCCACTCTCTCTCTAGAAGCACTTCAAATGAGAATCCGTGTATGATTAATCTTTAAATTTCACGTGCGATGCACATGTTGTAACTGTAATTTTGTGCATAATAGTATCAAAAATATTATCCAAAAGAATGAACTTGAATGTTTAGGAGAAGGGGAAAAAATTGCTAATTTTTTTTTAAATAGTATTCTTGCAAGAAAAAATTATATGTTCGTAGAAATAACCGACAATAAATAAAGGAAAAATGTACCCAAACAATAAATACGAAAACAAGACATTCTAATTACACACACTTAATGTGGCTCTGATATAGTCGCTTCATTTATACATCCTCAAAAGAATGAGCCGTGCGAAAATTAAATAAATAAAAAGACTTGTATCTCTTTAACACAACATATTGTAATTAGACGTGAAAACAAAACCAAGTAAAAGCAAACTCTTGCAAGATCTATACAGCCAGAAATTATCCACATACTACTAAAACCGCTAAAGACTAAAAAATACATCATTCCAAACATTATAAGATAGCAAATAACAAAATAAATACGGACTAAACTCTTTCATATGTTGTAACCTAATTCAAATAAAAATACACGTACACTTAAATTTTTAGATTGACGTATGGTGTTGATTGTACAAAACATAAGTGAGTTAAAGATATTATAGTCTTAATATTTACACATAAAAATGTCAAAATAGAAGTAATTTACATAGCACAGCATAGTCAATTTGACTTTCTAGCAAAACCATTGGCATCATCTCATCTCTGCTAGCATTGGTTCCCTTCACAAATAATAAGCTGTTAAAGTGTGGGAGTCCATTAGATGGAAATCCTTCTAAACAAAACAAAAATAGAAAAATGGATAGCCAAGATTTTATTACCTATTGGAGTCTGGCAGCTGCACGACATCCAGGCGCTATGGCGACATGAGGATTCAAATGTACACCATCATATCCAGAATGAGAAATATAATTAGGCATTGTTTTAGGGATTAGTTATATCAAACTTTTTCTCAGTCTAGTCTAGAGCTTTGCAAAAATGACTTCCTACAAATGACTTACAATATTGATAATTTTGCAAGTAAAATATTTCGACCAAAGATAGAAAGAATTGAAAGCAAGTACAATGTTTCTTCTACTTATTAGGGTATCACAAAAATCCAAATGCATAAATACACAAACAAGACTTAATTTAATATCAATTTTGATTACAGATCGGGACAACAGCCGTGGTAATCCAAATTGGGTTCTTTTCACACATCTCTCATGTGTTGCAAGAACTGTTTACGAACTTATGATGAAGAACAGGTTCCACAATCAAACATACTGAATTCAAGTTCTACATAACAAATCGAAGAACATAATAAGTATAATCAAATACCAGTCATTCAAGTCCTAAGCTCATCACATGTGAAGAACAATGTTAACACATTCCACTTACCTTTTTGTGCAAAAGTTTCATCCAATCAAAATCAATTATCTCATTCAGTTCCCAACCGAAATTACTAAAATTTGTACAATTTACTCATTGCTTTTTTGTCGTATACAAGAATCACTTGCTTAATTATGATGGTTTCACAAAGTGAGTTGTGGATTTAATTTAGAAGTGTCAGTTTGCAAATATTGCATTAAATGTCACCTCGAGATCACTCAATTTCTCCTGAGATTGTTTATATTAAGTCTTGGGGTTCATATTAAAAGGTCAATAATCATGCTAAACTTATTACAAACCTAAAAGTAGCTGAGCACATCATAAAAAATAGACCAAAAATCCCAATCCAAGCAACACATTTACACAACTAAAAAAGAAAAAAAATCCAAAAGCACAAAATAAAAAACAGAGCAAGATGGTGAAAACAATCAACATCTTAGTAAGCGATGAATTATCACGGAAAACTCTAGAAAATCTTTGGAATGCTGTCATCTTCTCCATGCTTTTTCTTAACTCGAAACTATCTCGCCTCAACTTCAGATCGCCTAAGCACGAGAAAAAAAACCAAAATTAAGAAAGTTGAATGAGCTTATATAAACAACACAGATATATACTGTAACAGTACATCTAAATTACCTTGGATTTAGTTTTAGAGAGAGGAATGAAGGGGGACTATGGTTTGTAAATTATGATTGAAAAAATGAAAGCTTATAAGGCCATCTCCAACCCATATCTTTAAATTGGTGCAACTTTTACTCTAAAATAGTGCAATTTTCACACCAAATCCATATAAGATCTCCAACCCATTACTTCAAATTTTGCATCAAATGAATAGTATATATTCTCATTCATTTATATTTTTAATTTTAAACAATAATTTATTTCAAAAATTATTTAATTATATAATGTATTTAACATAAAAAAAAAATTGGACAGAAAAATTATAAAAAAAAAAAAACATTTAACATCAAAAAAACAAAAAAAAAACATTTAACATCAAAAACCAAAAAAAAAAAAAATTGGACAGATGTGCGCCATTTCCAACTTCAAATGAATAAAGTCTTTGCGCCATATATGGCGAGTCTTGCTCAAAACACTAAAATGGCGCATGAGATATGGCGCCGGATTGAGGGAGTTCACACTCCATTTTGGAGTTTTCACCCAAAATGGAGTAGGGTTGGAGATGACCTAAATGTGTTTTATGTGGCAACGAAAAGGAAGTAAAATTTCACAAAGTAATTGGAGGGCGTAGGGAACGTGATATAGTGCGCTGTACGTGAACTGTTGTACAATTTTGTTATAAATTTATCTGCCAACGATGTTGACCCATTGCTTCGACTGCTTGAAGACAAATTTTTCAGCCATCATATGCCCACATAGACTTTTTTAGTTCAGCTTGACACAATCATAATCTCAACTAATTAGTAACTTGTTACCACCCGATTTTGGTAGGGCCTCCACGTCAGTAAAAGCCCAGTAAATGTCTATTATAGGCCTAATTCAGGTCTCGCTAAAGCCTTATAGGCCTAGCAAGGACCTTCCAAATTCATAAAGGTCCCATAGGCCAGCGAAGGCCTCGAGGGCTCAACAAGGGCATCATAAAATCTCAGAAGGCCTCGGAGGCCCATCGAGCATCGTAACATCCATGGATCAAAGTATTGCGAAGCCCTTGAAGGTCCTCAACACTCATGGCCGACTCAGAGAACCTCGCCAGACTTTGTATTTATTATAACTAACAGGTAGCACGATATTTTGGGATGACCAGAGAAGTAATTAAAGAAAGATTGTGTTAGATTAGCACACGGATCCTTACAAGATAACCAAATCACAATCTCCTAAAGATTAGGCAACGTGATGAATTCAAATAAGGACGGTAATCTAGGATATTGTCTTAACAGCCGATCATCCCTATCTCATAAGGAAGGAGGAACCGATTAGATAACTAATTGATTGTTTCCTAAATCAATTAGAACTCTTGTGCTATAAATACAACATCTCTGGTTATTCTAAGGTACGCTCTTTTTATGCTTAAATTTCACCCTTTAACTCTGCTCAAATCTCTGCCTGCTTGTCTTTCCCACACCCTATTGCTTTCACCCTCCGTATATTACTCCATATACCGGTAGTTGACTTGATCGTCAGAGTACCAACGATCGCCGGACCTTTTTTTCCTGGAGATCTTGGTGCCTAACAATTGTCCGAGTGTGCAGGTAACATATAGATTGGCAGAGGAGTGATTGGAGATCTGTTGACACATAGACGGTGCAGGTTCTTACGTCAACAAATTGGTGCCGTATGTGGAAAACGAAAAATGTTACACAACCTAAAACTTGTGGTAAAAATGTGTTTTCTACCAAGAAGAGCATGGCAACCGAACACTCCATGGAAGAAGAAGTTGAATCCCACCACACTGACTTGCGGTAGGAAAGCGTTCAAGATCTCCAGAACGTAACCCACCGCAAGAGAAGAAGACAACGACAAAAACAGACGGTTGAATAGGAGAACTAGGACCTGAAGCTGGACAATTCCCGGATGAAAACAGTGCTTGAACTGTTGGAGAATCAATCCCCTCCAACATGGACCCAAGTGTAGTCGTGCCCGGAGAAGCCCTTCAGGGTCCGACTCAATGGAAAGTCGTCGATCTCAGGATGACCCGTCCGTTTCAAACGGTCAGAACCCTCGAAACATTGTTTCGAAGCCCTCGCAGGACGATCAGAGGAGGAGACCTCTTCCAGTACGGGAAAATCGGCTCGTTCCTGCTGCTAGCGTGTTTGATATGTTGGGGGTGGGATCCTCTATAGTGCCACCCCTACCGACACACAGCAGGCGCAGTGAGCACATCGAGGCCTACACGAAAAGGAGGAATGACCCGAAATAAAGTTACGTGAGGCCCGAGAAGGAGAATGAGAGGCTAGAATGCTTCGAGGATGATGACGACGAGAATCTCCCGTTTACCAATTACATAAAGGCCATGGAGATACCCACGAACTTCTGAATGCCTCTTATGGACAAATACAACGAGAGAGACGACCCTACGGATCATATCAACATATATAAGACGAAGCTCCAAGGCCACTTCCCCGTAGTGTAGGGATGGCAAAATACCCACGACCCGCGACCCGCCTCGCGCCCCCCCCGCCCGCCCACCAAGCAAGCACCCCTGTCGAGACAATAGGGACGGGTTTGGGCGTAAAAATCTGCCCACATGCTGGTCCGGGCGGGTCCGGCAGCCCCGACCTACCCCGCGACCCGCCCCTAGAATTTTATTTTTTTGAAAAATCATAAAATATAAATATACAATAGAAATTATAATTTTCACTACAAATAGCCTAAAGAAGAATCAAACCCAGGTTGAAATTTGTAAACTACAAATCTTAACCACTACACCATAACCTCAATTTTATAATTTTTTTGTTTTGTTTAGTACAAATATATATATAAAAAATTATTATTATTTTTTATATTTTTTCAATTTTCAAAAAAAAAAAAAAAAAATCGCAGGAGGCGGTTGGTGGGCGGCGAAGCGACCTCAGTCGCGGGCGGGGCGGGTAAAATTTTTCGCGGGGTGGGGGCGGGGGGCCGACCCGCCCCGGACCCGCCCCATTGCCATCCCTACCGCAATGAAATGTCAGAATTTCCACACCACACTCATATCCGATGCGAAGAGGTGGTATAACAAGCTGAAACCAGGAAGCATCCGGAGTTGGCCTCAGCTCAAAAAGAAGTTCGTCAATGCCTTCATTGGCAACTAAACGATGATAGCTGATATCGCCCAACTCCACAACATTCGACAGAAGGAAGGAAAAACAGTCAAAAGCTATTTCAAGAGGTTCAGTAATGTCATCAATAAGATTGGGACTGTAATCGATGAAAAAGCCCTAGATGCACTTGTGATCGGACTTCACATGCGCACTTCCTTCTGGAGAGACGTCCAGAACAGTCAACCAAAGACTTATAATCAGCTGGTAGACTTGGTCCAGCGTGAAATCTGGTTAGAAGAAACGATCGAAAATAGAGAGAAAACTTAAAGGGACAGGAGAAACTGCTATAGAAGAGAGGGGCGACGCTTCCATAAACCTCATTTCAATCGCTTTCAGAGAAATCGCTCTCCCGAACTGCAGAACAACCACTATAGAAGATTTAACCAGACAGAGATAGTCTCTGCCCCCCATCCCAAGACACCCGCAGAGCCCCCTTGCCGGTGGCCACACCACCCAAGTTTTGTCGTATACACAAGACTAGGGTACATAACACAGAAGACTACCCAGACGTGAGAAAACTGATCAACCATGGAAACCATGGGTAGAGAGAGGAAAATCGACCTGCGTGAGGACGTCGATGGCCGTCCACTTAGGGACAAAGACCTCATCCTCGACGCCAGAAGATGGACCTCGCTGCAATGACGAAAGAATGACAGAAACAGGGATCCATCGAGGACGGAGAGACCCATAGGATCCTCCTAGTCTAAAAAATCAATACGATTATAGGAGGCCCCTATGTCGGAGGGCACACGATGAACTCACGGCGAAACTACTCGAAGGCAACGAGAGAAGAACCCATGGAGAGTTAGCAGGTCCATGGACACCGACCAAGGGCTCCACAAATTTTGTTCACTAAGGAAGACAAGGTCGGTATACACTACCCCTACTGCGATGCCTTAGTGGTCCGTGCCATTGTCGCCAGAAACAGACTAGGATGGATGTTGATTGATGATGGAAGCGTCGTGAACATCATGCTCGACAGTACCTTTGATCAGATAGATGTAGATCATGAAATGACAGCCATCTTAGAGCCACTATTCAGTTTCATGGGAGATAACCTCGTTCCACGAGGAAGGATTACCCTCGCGGTGGACTTCGGAGAGCCCCCGTGTCATCTTAGGAAATTTATGGAATTCCTAGTAGTTAATACTCATTCTGCCTACCATGGAGTCCTCGGAAGGCCACGCTGAAGAATTTACAGGCGGTCACATCCATCCATCACTTGGCAATGAAGTTCTCGACGCTGGGAGGGATCGCCAAGATTCGCGGAAATCAGACAGAGGCAAGGGCCAGCTACATGAACGCATTATGAAAAGCAGCAAAATGCGAAGATGTTACCTCGGCAGTAATGACTATACATTTGAAGCCGATGAACGTCGACCTCAAAAAGACAGAAGAGAAAATGGTACTGGACGAGGGCTTGGACCCTCGAATTATAGGCTCGAATTCTCTCGCTTCTCTAGCCGAGCAGCTGGAAGTGTTTCCGGTGAACCCTTCAAAACCGACCCAAATACTGCAAGTGGAGAAGAAGCTCGAAGAAATGATGAAGGAGAAATTGAAGCAATTCCTGCGGGAGAACACTAATATCTTCGCATGGAAGCATAGCGACATGGTGGGGATTGATCCATCAGTGGCTTGCCACGCCTTAAAGGTAGATCCTAAAGTGCGCCCCAAGATACAAAAGAGGAAACCTTTGAGCACCGAGAGGTATGGCTCCTTGAAGGAGGAGGTTGTCAAGTTATTGGCCAACGGATTAATCAGGAAAGCAATCTACCCCCAATGAGTGTCCAACCCCGTATTGGTAAGAAAGAGCACCAAGAAATGGAGGGTATGCATAGATTTCTCAAACTTGAACCAAGCGTGCCCCAAAGATAGCTTCCCATTTGGTCGATGCAACTGCCGGCCACAACCTACTTAATTTCATGGATGCCTACTTGGGCTACAACCAGATCCCGATGTTCGCAGGAGACGAGGATCACACTTCGTTCATTACAGACCAAGGATTATAATGCTATAGGATGATGCCCTTCGGTCTAAAAAACGCAGGAGCCACATACCAGCGGTTAGTAAATCACATGTTCTTGTTGACCTATGGTTAACTTTAAACATTAATGTTTTGATTATAACAAACAAAATAGTTGTGTTTTCTAACAATCTATTTTCAAGTAATATTCAAAGCGCTACAAATCAAACTCTCATGCAATGACAAGATCAAGTCAAAATCAATAGAAGAGTTCAAGTATTTCAAGATCCAAAATTCAAGATTCGAAGATCAAGATCGAAGAATAGATTTCTAGATAAAATTGTAAAGGTATTAGCTCTTTGATTTTTAGCAATTAAATGAATGAAAGCTTAAAAATATTTTTATGCACAAAACGTATGTCATTATCACTTGCATAAAATAATTTTATCTAAGTCAAAAATTAATTTTTCAAAACTATGGAAACAGTCAATCCGTTTGATAAATCGGTCGACCGTTTGAATGAACCAGTCGACTGTCTAACTGTCACTTTCTAAAAAGTGTCCGTTCTAATTTTTTGCAATTCCAATGGTTAGTTCTGACCATCTGATCGGTCGACTGTTTGGTCATTCGTTTCAATAGAAAGTGATAAAAATTCATCTCTATAAATACCACTTCATTTATTATCATTCAACAACACTTACAAAAGCATTTATAGAGTGAATCATATTGAGAAAATTCATTCAAATCTTTATTGTATTTATATCTTCAATATTCTTATTGAAAAACTTTAGTTGATCAAATCAAACTTTTGATTCATCATTATCAACAAAGTTTTCTTCTAATACTTGAGCATTCTTTATCTATTGCTATTCATTAAAGTGTTAGTCTCTCTTAGAACTAAACTTGTATTTATCATTCATCAAGAGAAAAATACTCAAATCAATCTCTTTATATTTTTGGATCATATTGAAGTTCCTTGAAAGCTCAATATTGTATAAGGATCGGTGCTTCTTATTTGTAAGTCATCGGATACATTGTAAGGGTTTGGATTGCACCATAAGTCAATCAAAATAGTGGAAAGACCGTGCTCGTGTTGGAGAGCTTGGTAACGGGAGACGTAGATCATTGGTTGGATCGAACCTCCATAAAAATATCGTTTGCACTCTCTCTTCCCTTTTACTTACTTATATTGTGCTTATATTTTTGTATATTAATTTTTATTTCTTAAATATCATACTTTGAGAATATTTTTCGAAAAAGTTTGAGAAAATCAATTCACCCTCCTCTTGGTTAGTTATTCTTGGGCTATCAATTGGTATCAGAGCAAGATGCTCATTTTTTTTATTATACAATCTTGAGTTATGGCTAATCAAAATATTCAAAGTCTTGAGTGACACTCTACAAATCGTCCTCCCTTCTTTAATGGTACACACTACAATTATTGAAAACTAGAATGATGATTTACATTCAATCTATTGATTATAATATTTGGGAAGTCATTGAGTTTGGTTCATATGTGCTAACAAAAATTATTAAAGTTGATGATAAATCGGACCAAACTATTCCTAAGCCTAGAAAAGAATATGATGAAGAGGATAAAAGAAATTTATCCTTGAATGCTAGAGCCAAAAACCTACTCTATTATACTTTAGATAAAAATGAGTTTAATCGTATTAGCACATGTGATTCCACATTTAATATTTGGCATGCATTAGAGATAACTCATTTAGGTACTAACAAGGTTAAAGAAACTAAGATAAATCTATTGACAAAAGATTTGGAAAACTTCTTTATGAAGCAAGATGAACCTATTGTCGATGTGATTACTCGCTTTATCAATATTATTAATGGCCTTAAAGGTTTTGATCGAAAGTTTACTAACGGTAAACTTGTGAGTAAAATGCTCAGGTCTCTTTTGGAAGATTGTAACTCCTTGAGGATGTTGATAGAGAATACAAAAGATATCAACACTTATCTCTTTGAGGAGCTATATGGAACATTGATGACGTATGAGCTCAACAATGCCGAAACAAAGGAGAAAAAAAAAGAAGCAAAGAAGAGATGAAGGAGCCACCCAAGAGGCAAATTGCATTGAAATCGACAAACGATGAAAGATCCTCCAACACAAACATGAGTGATGAAGAACTTGACGACCTAGTTCTTCTTGTCAAGAAATGGAGAAGATTTAAAAACAATAAGCGATTTCAAAAGAATGATGATAAAAGTGAAGAGAAAAACAAAAAGATCATATGCTATGATTGTGACAAACCCGATCATAAAAGGATTGAATGCCTGAACAAAAAGAAGTTCACCAAAAAGAAAGCTCTTCAAGCTACATGGGACGATAATGATGAAGATGATCTCGAAGAAGATGAAGTTCAAGAAGAAATCGCCAACATATGCTTCATGGCTATTGAGGATGAGGTAAGTACAAATAACAATGACTCGTACATTGACTTATCTACTTCTTATGATGAAATTCTTGAGAAATTTGATAAACTTATTTCAAAATACTCTATTCTTAACAATAAATACTCATTATTGAAAAAGGTAGTCAAGAAACTCTTTATTGCACAAAAGGACTTTGAAAAGAAAAATGATGAACATAAATCCATAATTAAAGAAAATGTTTTATTGAAAGAAAAAGTGGTTGATTTAACAAGTATTATTCACAAGTTTACCCAAGAGAAGAAATTTTTTGAATTAATGCTTGGTGAGCAAAAATGTGTGTTCAACAAAGGAGAATTGGATATAAACCTCTCTTATAACAAAAATTCCTTGAAACCATATTTGTGAAATCATCTAATTTTTTTCAACAAAACATAATATAATTGGTCATGTTGCTTATAATTGTTCAACTAAAAAAAGACTATACTTTGAAAAGAAACACAAGTGGATAAAAGAATCGACAAACACTAACTATCAAGGACCCAAACTTATGTGGGAAACAAAAATCAAAAATCAAAATTATTTTTGTAGGTACCACGAAAGGTCAAGAGCAATTGGTTCTTGGATAGTGGTTGTTCAAAACACATGACGGGGAATCGATCATTACTATCAAGTCTCAAAATAAAAGATGGAGGTCATGTGACTTTTGGAGACAATGCTAAAGGAAAAATCATAGGCATTGGAAATATTGGTAATCATTCCTCTCCTTCCATTGAAAATGTTATTAGTTGATAATCTTAAACATAACTTGCTTAGTATAATTCAATTATGTGATAAAGGTTATCTCATTAAATTTGATTCTTCCAAATGTCTCATTGAGGATGCTAAATCTAAAGAGGTATTGTTTATGGGGAGCCGAAGTAAGGATGTTTATATTATAACTATTGAATTTGAACTTGAAAAAGAAATAAAATGTCTTTCAAGTATAAATGATAATTCTTGGTTATGGCATAGGAGATTAGGACATGTTAGCATGGACTTACTTTCAAAAATCTCCGAAAATAGTTTTGTAAAAGGTTTACCAAATATAAAGTTTGAAAAAGATAAAATTTGTGATGCTTGCTAATTTGAAAAACAAGTAAAAAGTTCTTTTAAACTTAAACTACAATCTTATACTACAAGAACTTTATAACTTCTCCTTAAGGATTTATTTTGTCCTTCTAGAACTACTAGTTTAAGTGGAAAATATTATGCATTTGTTATTGTCGATGATTTTTCAAGATTCACATGGGTCATGTTTTTAAATTTAAAAGATGAAGCTTTAAATGTATTTAAATATTTTTGTAAAAGAGTTCAAAATGAAAAATGATACACCATTACTACAATTAGGAGTGATCACGATGGAGAATTTGAAAATATAGCTTTTGATGAGTTTTGCAAATTAAATGGATATGAACATAATTTTTCAGCTCCTAGAACTCCTCAACAAAATGGAGTAGTAGAAAGGAAAAATTGAACATTGTAAGAAATGGCTCGGACCATGTTAAATGAAAATAATTTACCAAAATACTTTTGGACCAAAGCCATAAATACTTCATGTTATATTTTAAATAGAATTTTGGTTAGTCGAAAGAAAACCAAAACTCCATATGAGTTTTGGAAAAATAGAATTCCCAATATCGGATATTTTAAAGTTTTTGTGTGTAAATGTTTTATTTTAAACACAAAAGAAAATTTGGAAAAATTTGATCCAAAATCCGATGATGGAATTTTTCTTGGATATTCATCAACTAGCAAAGCTTTTAGAGTTTTTAACAAAAGAACTTTAGTAGTTGAAGAATCCATGCATGTGGTCTTTGATGAAACTAACTCCATTGAACAAGAAAAAGTCATTGATGATGAAGATTTGGAAATCTCATTTGAACAACTAAATGTTCAAGACCAAGACAAAGGAAATCCAAATAACGTTGAAATTCAACATGAGAAGGAAACGATTATGCAACAAAATGAAGAAGAACCTCATGAAGATCTTAACACTTCTTCATTACCTAAAGAATGGAGGTTTGTCCATTCTCACCCAAAAGATCTCATTATTGGTGATCCATCAAAAAGGGTAAACACAAGAAATTCTTCTAGAAATTTTCATAATAATTGTGCCTTTCTTTCACAAATTGAGCTAAAGAATTTTAAAGAAGTCGAGTTTGATGAATTTTGGATTCTAGCTATGCAAGATGAACTAAATCAATTTGAAAGAAATCATGTTTGGAGTTTAGTTGCTAGACCAAATTCACAAACCGTAATTGGCACAAAATGAATTTTTTGAAACAAACGAGATGAAAATAGTATAAGTATGCATAACAAAACTAGATTAGTGGCTCAAGGTTACAATCAAGAAGAAGACATTGATTTCGAAGAAACATTTGCACCGATTGCTTTATTAGAATCAATTTGCATGCTTCTTGCTTTTGCTTGTCATAAGAATTTTACTCTCTTTCAAATGGATGTCAAAAGTGCATTCTTGAATGGAGTCATTCAAGAAGAAGTTTTTGTTGAGCAATAGCCCAGTTTTAAAAATCATAAGTATCCGAACAAAATTTTCAAACTTAGAAAAGCTTTTTACAGATTAAAGCAAGCTCCTAGAGCATGGTATGAGAGATTAAGTAAATTTCTCTTATCAAATAATTTTTTAATGGGTAAGGCGGATACGACAATATTTATAAAAACAAAAAAATAATGATATGATTGTTGTTCAAATTTATATTGACGATATCATTTTTTGTGCTACTAACATTTTCCTATGTGAAGAATTTTCTAAGTGTATGGGCAGGGAATTTGAGATGAGTATGATGGGTGAACTCAAGTTCTTTCTTGGGCTTCAAATCAAACAAACTAATGATGGAATATTCATTAGTCAAACCAAGTATATCTTGGATATGCTCAAAAAGTTTGAAATGGAAAAATTGAAGTCAATGGATGCTCCAATGAGCTCATCAATCAAATTAGATAAAGATGACCAAGGTTATTCCGTTGATATAACAAAATATTGAGGTATGATCGGATATCTTCTTTATTTAACCGCTAGTAGGTTCGATATTATGTTTAGTGTATGCTTATGTGCTAGATATCAATCTAATCCTAAGAATTCTCATCTTAGTGCCGTCAAACGCATTTTCCGTTATCATAGTGGAACTAGATCCTTAGGTCTTTGGTACCCTAAAGAAATTTATTTTGATTTACTTAGTTATTCGGATGCCGATTGGGCCGGTTGTACAATTGACAGTAAAAGCACTAGTGGAACGTGTCATTTTCTAGGCTTTGCTTTAGTTTCTTGGTTTAGTAAGAAACAAAATTCTGTTGCCTTGTCAACCGCCGAAGCCGAGGATATCTCTGCCGCTAGTTGTTGTGCTCAAATCCTATAGATGAAACAAACTCTAAATGATTATCACCTATCTTTTAAAAAAGTTCCTATCATGTGTGATAACACTAGTACCATAAATTTATCCAAGAATTCTGTTTTGCATTCTCGAACCAAACATATTGATATCATACATCATTTTCTTCGAGACCATGCACAAAAGAGAGATATAACTTTGGAGTTTATAAACACCGAAAAACAATTAGCCGATATTCTCACAAAACCATTTGCACTTGAAAGATTTTCATATATTGGACGAAATCTTGGGATAATTGATGAATGTGAAGTATGTGGCTAACTCTTTATGAATGATATATTTGATTGAATTTTATATGACAAGCATGTTTTAAAATTATTTGACAACGGACCAAATCAATGATTTCGGTAAAAAATTTTGCAAAATTGTCCAACCGGATGACCGTTCATTACAACGGACATCCGTTTGAAGGTAAACGGATGAACCATTATACGTCCGGATCATCATCCAGTTGAACAGAGACTTACAGAAAAATTGAAAAGTTCATCTGGTCGACCGCTTTATGAAACGGTCGTCCGTTTGTCCTCAAATGGATGGACTCCTCCTTATCCGTCTTTGCATTCGTTTAAACAGAGAGTTTTGAAAATTTTGATAAGTTCAAACGGTTGACCGCTTAGTCAAACGGTCGTCCGGTTGAATTAAAACGGACGACCGCCAAGTCATCCGCCTCTTCATCCGTTGGAACAGAAAGTTCATTTTCAAAAATTTAAGTTCAAACGGTCGACCGTCTAATTCAACCGGTCGACCGTATCAGCGGAAATCAAGGTTTTAACCTCAGAATTTTTCAAAATTCTTCATTCCTTCTTCGCGTGAACATATGGTTTTCTCTTCCAATCTCTCCCCATTCATCAAATCTCCTTCCAATCTTTAAAATTTCCACTCACAATCAAAAACCCATATCCTTATCCTTCTAAAAATCGAACAATCCCCAATTTTTGTCCACAAGATCATCAAAATCCATCCCAAACGGACGAACTAAAACCTAGTCTCTAAAATCCGTTTCCATCACAATGCCTGGGGTCAAAATGGCTGCCAAGTGTTCTAGGAGAGAAAGGCTACCATCATCATCATCCTCCTCCGAAGAGGACCCTCAAACGAAACGGTTTGGCCGTTGTCCCGTCCTCATAGGTAAAAATGTTGACATTGCCTCCTTCACTCACGATGCTCCCTCATATAATATTGAAAATCTTTTCATGGGTATGGATTGGATTCCTATTCTTACCCTAAACGATAGAGTTTATCCTTCCATTGTCAACGATTTTTATATCAATATGATTTTTTCTCTGGGATCGGGTATTACGTGTTTTCTTAGAAACAAACGAATTAAGATCACACAAGAACTTATTCGTTCCATTCTTCATCTTGAGGATGGTGGTATTCGTCTCTATACCACCAAAACAATTCCTCACACTAACGAATACAATCCGGTCAAAGCTTGTTGTCGCGTCACCGGCAAGCACTTTGAGGCTGCCGTACATTTTAGTACGAATCAACTCACTCTCTCGTATCGTATCCTACACAACATAATCGTCCATATTATTATTCCTCGAAAAGGTCATTTAGATGAGGTCAATCATTATGATGTCTTCCTTCTCGACTCTATCCTCTGTGGGCGCAAACTAGACTTTTCATATATTATGATCCAGCATATGAACTGTGTTCTTAGCAGCACTTCCCTACGGCATAATTCTTACTAAAATTTTTCAACACTATGACGTTTCTTTTCGTGATTCAGTCGCCCTTCTTCCTAAAGCCACCGATACCATCAACATCCTCACTCTCAAACGAATAAAAAATGTCAAAGAAAACAAACAATGGGTGGCGAAGTCTAAAGGATTTGATGATGAGTCGGGACCCTCTACGTTACCATTCGAGGGTGAAGACATAAATGTTAATGAAGATGAGACGCCGTCTCGACCACGATCACATTGACGTCCTCCACCTCCAACTTCAACGAAGACAATTACAATCTTCTTAATGGCCAAATCGACTCACTCACATCTATCGTCGATGGCCTAAAACATGATGTGAGTGACCTACAAAATACGGTGGCTAGCATACAAACTACGGTTGAAGGATTACAAAACTCGGTAGACGGCATAACTTCATTGCTTCATGCTTTCCATTCCCGTCTTGATGCCGTGTTTTCTCCGCATCCTCCACCGGAGTTTTTCGTTTGTG
The DNA here is from genome assembly GCA_023638005.1 of Forsythia suspensa. Taxonomy (NCBI): domain Eukaryota; kingdom Viridiplantae; phylum Streptophyta; class Magnoliopsida; order Lamiales; family Oleaceae; genus Forsythia; species Forsythia suspensa. Next base: position 38,882,482 of record CM042666.1, read on the forward strand.
TGTTTTTGAAACAATGCATTGTTTTAGTGTTTCATTTATGTCATCTAGAACTATGATTGTCTTTACCTTTCCCGTTTATAAATGTAAGGCATATTTCAAGTTTTATCAATAATTGTTTTCACCTTAATATTTCGATTATGCCTTTTTGTTTATGCCAAAAGGGAAAAAATATGTGATATGAGATGAATTTGAAATATATGTGATGTGATGAATTTGATGAATGTGATGATACATATGAATATGTGATGAAAATTTGACAAAACAACTTAGACATTTAGTATGTGATGAAATCGGAAACTTGTCAAATAATGTAATACAAAATGGTATCATGTAATACAAATTCATCAAACCATGTTTACTTGAAAAAGAAATGGAGAATATATTTGCCTTAATTTATCTTATGACCTTTATTCTCACATTGTTTGTCATAATCAAAAAGGGAGAAATTGTTGACATATGGTTAACTTTAAACCTTAATGTTTTGATTATAACAAACAAAATAATTGTGTTTTCTAACAATCTATTTTCAAGTAATATTCAAAGCGCTACAAATCGAACTCTCATGCAATGGCAAGATCAAGTCAAAATCAATACAAGAGTTCAAGTATTTCAAGATCCAAAATTCAAGATTCGAAGATCAAGATCGAAGAATAGATTTCTAGATAAAATTTTGAAGGTATTAGCTCTTTGATTTTTAGCAATTAGATTAATGAAAGCTCAAAAATATTTTTATGCACAAAACGTATGTCATTATCACTAGCATAAAATATTTTTATCTAAGCTAAAAATAAATTTTTCAAAACTGTAGAAACGATCAATCTGTTTGATAAACCGGTTGAACAGGTCGACCGTTTGAATGAACCGGTCGACCGTCTCGACCGCGTTTCTTTCTAAAAGTGTACGTTCGATTTTTGCGCTCCAACGGCTAGTTACGACCATCTCGACCGGGTCGACCGTTTGGTCATCCGTTTCAACAAAAAGTGATAAAAATTCATCTCCATAAATACCACTTCATTTATTATCATTCAATAATACTTACAAGAGCATTTATAGAAAGAATCATATTGAGAAAATTTATTCAAAGCTTTATTGCATTTATATCTTCAATATTTCTTGATCAAATCAAACTTTTGATTCATCATTATCAACAAAGTTTTCTTCTAACACTTGAGCTTTCTTTATCTATTGCTATTCATTAAAGTGTTAGTCTCTCTTAGAACTAAACTTGTATTTATCATTCATTAAGAGAAAAATACTCAAATCAATCTCTTTACATTTTTAGGTCATATTGAGGTCTCTTGAAAGCTCAATATTGTATAAGGATCGGTGCTCCTTGTTTGAAAGTCACCTGATACATTGTAAGGGTTTGGATTGCACCATAAGTCAATCAAAATAGTGAAAAGGCCATGTTCGTGTTGGAGAGCTTGGTAACGGGGGACGTAGATCATTGGTTAGATCGAACCTCCATAAAAATATCGTTTGCACTCTCTCTTCTCTTTTACTTACTCATATTGTGCTTATATTTTTGTGGATTAATTTTTATTTCTTAAAATATCATACTTTGAGAATATTTTTCGAAAAAGTTTGAGAAAACCAATTCATCCCCCTCTTGGTTAGTTATTCTTGAGCTATCAGTTCTTAGGACATATCAAAAATACTATAGAAGTGTACGTCGATGACATGCTCGTAAAGAGCGTGAACGCCAAGGACCACATCGGGCACTTAAGAGAGATGTTTGGAGTCCTCCGCAAATATCACATGAAGCTTAACTCCCTAAAGTGCGCCTTCAGAGTCGCATCCAGAAAGTTCCTCAGTTACATGATAGAGGCTAATCCCGAAAAGATTAAAGCACTCATCGAGATGCGATCACCATCTTCTTCCAAGGAAGTCCAAAGCCTGACAGGAAGGTTGGCTGCCATGAACCGATTCATATCAAAGGCAACCGACCGTTGCCAGCCCTTCTTCCAGACCATCAAATGAGGAAAGAGGTTTGAGTGGACAGAAGAATGCGAGAAGGCCTTCCAGGACCTCAAGGTTCTCATCATAAAGGCCCCGCTACTGTCCAAGATGAAGAATGGAGAAACACTACTCATCTACCTCGCGGTGTCTGAAAAGGCAGTGAGTTCGGTCTTGATCCGAGAAGAAGGCCCGATACAGCTCCCTGTCTATTATGTAAGCAAGGCCCTGCAGGACGCGGATACGAGATACCCATAAATGGATAAGCTCACCCTGTCTTTGATTATCACCTTCCAAAAACTTCGGCTGTACTTCCAGTCGCATAGCATCGATGTCCTAACAAACCTTTCTTTGAGACAGATACTCCAAAAGCTGGACACCTCAGGAAGGCTAATGAAGTGGTCGATTGAACTTAACCAATTCGATATCTCCTACAAGCCAAGACCTTCCATAAAGGGACAGGCTTTGGCAGATTTTATGGCTGAATTCGCTCATATCCCCGAAGGCTCGCTTGAAGCCCAACCTCAAGAGGTACCAACATGGAAATTATAGGTTGACAGATCCTCGGGCGAGGCCGGAGCTGGAGCCGGGATTTTGCTAGTAAGCCCCGATGGCCACAATCTCAACTACACATTTCGCCTGGAGTTCAAAGCCTCAAACAACGCCGCAGAATACGAGGTGCTCCTAGCAGGCTTGAGGCTGGCACAAGAGATGAAGGCAAGAAAACTCCAGATTCACATTGATTCGTAGCTGGTCGTTAGTCAAGTTAATGGAACCTTCGCGGCCCGTGAACAGTCCATGGTGGCATACTTGACAAAGGCCAAGGACCTCCTATCCCACTTTGAGGTATTCGAACTCCTCCAGATCTTGCGAATGGAAAATGGTTACGCAGACCCCTCTCAAAATTGGCAAGCAGCAGAGACTCTGACCTGATCAGGGCTATCCTAGTTGAAAGGCTCAACCGGCCATCCATTGACGAGGTTTCTGCACCAAACACCATGATGATATCCGAATCTCCTAAGTGGATGAATGAAATCATCGCATACTTGACCGACCAGGTCCTGCCGAACGACAGACAAGAAGCGCGAAAACTCCGTAGGAGTGCAATGAAGTTCGTATTACATGATGAGATCCTATATAAGATAGGCTTTAGCCACCCCTTCCTACGTTGTATAACACAGGATGAAGCAAAGTATGTGATGAAGGAAATACATGAGGAAATTTATGGTAATCACTCAGCAGGAAGAATGGCTCTGGTACAGAAGGCATTGAAGCAAGTGTATTATTGGCCAACCATGAAGAAGGATTCACATAATTACGCGAGAAAGTGCGACAAATGCCAAAAATTCACTTTGTACCCAAGCTCCCGGTCAGAACCTTACCTCAGTCACCAGTCATAGGCCTTTCGCCAAATGGGAGATCGACTTCATAGGTCCCCTCCCAACAGGAAAGGGTAGGGTCAAATTTGCAATTGTAGCAGTGGACTATTTCACCAAGTGGTGCAAAGCTGAGCCTTTGGCCAAGATCACGGAGGAAAACACATGGAAGTTTGTGTGGAAGAACATTATCTGTCACTTCAGGATCCTCCACTCCCTTGTTTCCGACAATGGTACACAATTTGTAAGAAAGAAGTTCAACTCAAATTGCGAAGACCTGGGCGTTCAGAGGAATTTTTCCACCCCTACTATCCTAGTCTAATGGCCAGGTGGAGGCTATGAACAAGATCATCAAGCACACCCTGAAAAGGAAATTAGAATCTGCCAAAGGAGGATGGGCTGAAGAATTACGTGAGACTCTGTGGTCATATCGGACCACTTCTCGACGGCGACAGCAATGACTACCGTCGAAGTAGAGATACCCTCTCCCAGGCACTTACACATTCGACGAAGTAACCAATGATGATTTACGCAGGGCGAACCTGGACTTACAGGATGAAAGGCATGCAGACTCACAGATTCGTCTTGCGATCTACCATAGATAAATGGCTAGATACTACAACTCCAATGTTAAGGGCAGGAGTTTTCACATTAATGACTTCGTCCTGAAAAAAGTGTTCCAAGCTAACACAGAGGTAGGAACCGGAACCCTCGGGCCCATCTGGGAAGGACCTTACAAGATCATCGAAGAAATTCGGCCTGAAACTTACAGACTAGAAGATTCGGAAGGAAGAGAGACAAGGCACCCCTAGAATATCGCCCATCTGCGACCGTATTTTAAGTAGTTTTTGTTTTGTACTTCTCAGTCCAGCATTATTTTTAGCGTCTCTAGACGTCGCGTCTTTTAATGAAGTTCATTGTTTTTTGAACCAAAGTATTCTCTACCTTAGTGTACCAGTAAAGAGAATTTGGCAGCGAGGGAGTGTGGTTCGTGGCCAACTCTGTCAACTTGCTAGATAAACATTAAACGTACATTCAAACAAGTAAAGAAAATTCGACAGCGATAGAGTGTGGTTCACGACCAACTCTGTCAACTCACTGGATAAACATTCAATGTGCATTCAAACAAGTAAAGAAAATTAGGCAGCAATGGAGTGTGGTTCGCGGCCAACTCTGTCAACTCACTGGATAAACATTCAGTGCCTATTCAAACAAGTAAAGAAAATTCAGCAATGAGGGAGTGTGGTTCGCGGCCAACTCTATCAACTCGCTGGATAAATATTCAATGCGCATTCAAACAAGTAAAGAAAATTCGACAGCGAGGGAGTGTGGTTCGCGGCCAACTCTGTCAACTCGCTGGATAAACATTCAACGCGCATTCAAACAAGTAAAGAAAATTCTACAGCGAGGGAGTGTGGTTCGCGGCCAACTCTGTCAACTCGCTGGATAAACATTCAACGCGCATTCAAACAAATAAAGAAAATTCAGCAGCGAGGGAGTGTGGTTCGCGGCCAACTCTGTCAACTCACTAGATAAACATTCAACGCGCATTCAAACAAGTAAAGAAATTCAGCAGCGAGGGAGTGTGGGTCACGGCCAACTCCGTCAACTCACTGGATAAACATTCAACTTTTATTCAAATAACTAAAGATAATACATTTTCATTAGCCTACGTCACAGAATAAAGCGATCTAAATGAAAATATACGTCACAAAAGCTTTACATTTACGAATTAGAAAACAATGCTGGTAAGAACAGATAAGGTCGTTTTTGGGCATGGACGGCTCCTTTTTGCTATCGACGGTTCCTCTTGCCTGATCGTCTAAAAAATTTTGACAGAGACACAGGTCCCGCAGGAAACGAAACAGAAGGCACCTTCGATGTCACTTCTAGCACTAACGGGATAAAGGAGGAGCTGCTCACCATTGTCTCCAGAGTCTGCAGGATGGCAACCCTCGGAACAGATGCCGCAGAAGTTACTGGAGGCGGAAGGAGAAAATCATCCACAACCCCACTAAGCCTTATCTTGAGCTTTGGCACGCTGGAAAAATAAAAGCCTAACATGACTAACGACAGTTGAAATCTAAATATTGCGGTAGGGAAGTAAAAGTAGGAGAAGTGAAAGGGAGTTCTGCAAGCATATATATAAGCACTGGAGAATACGAGTGGTTAGATGAACGGGCACGTGTGAAAGGGGTAGATGCGCCTAAATAAACCCTAGAAAGATATACAAGGTGCGAGAAGATACGCACCTCGTAGGTTGCACCGTCATTACTATATGATGGCGCCACCAATGCATATCCCACGTGGAAACGTAAAGTTTGAGAGCCTCGCCAAGGTCACGAAGGCGTCTTAACCCATGAGCCTCGTAATTGCATGAAAGCGAGGACGGAGTATAGAATAACACGCCTGCAGCGGTTGTTCTTCGACTACCGCCAAAGGTTGTCTAGTCTAGAAATTACAAGCCATCCATTCAGACATCTCTTTGCCAAATAACTTATCTCAAAACCTCAACAAAGCAACAAACATGGAAATTCTGGTACAATCTTGTTTTATTCATCACAATCCGAAGTACAAGGCAAAAATAAACGAGCATGGTTATTATCCTACTACCCCTTCACCTCTTTGGGTCGGCACATATTGGGACCTAGGACCTACTGAATTGATACGTTGGTCTTCGTCACTGGTAAAAATCTGGTTTCACCATGATCGGGAGTCTCCCAAAATCAATACGAGTTGATTTGGTGACTAATTAGGTCATACTGCTCAAAAAATATCGTTGACATCTTTTGGCAGATGGCTTCCATCCCCGTCATACGAATCAGGATCACCGATGGGTTAGCCATCGATGTCCAGCAGGGAAGCACCGTTTGGGACCTTCTGGCTAAGGCCACTAGGCCGAACCCTCTCGCACGTTTGGTCCTCTGAATGTTGATTAGCTGGGCATTTGGTCCTCTGAATGTTGACTCAACAATTGTTAGGTCCTCTAGACGCCGATTCTTTATTCGTACTTTCATAACGCATTTGATACAAACGGTAGAGTCACACGAACCAGGAGAAGTTATAGCCATGGGGGCTAACTCACGTGATCTGCCAAAGTTACGCATGCGTGAAAAACGCAATCAAAGACCTTTGATGTTTTTATAGGAACTGCATGGAAACTTGACACAGGGCAATAAATGAGACAATTAATGTACAACCATCAATGGGGTGTTTGGAACGCCACACGCCTATGTTGTCTTCCCATTTACTGGGACATGAAAGACACTGACTCTTCAAGTTCTACAAAGAAGTCAACGCCATTAATGTCCAAGGGAATGATTTCTCAATTTCAGGAGCAACTTCCCATGCCCAGTAGGCACAATCATTCATGACGTTACCACTTTGAAAGCACACAGTGAATTTTCACACGAAGATGATACACTAAGAAAATAAATTAGATTGTTGATGCTGGAACATACACAAAAAAGAAGAACAAAATTCAAAGTCTAGATGCCCCGTCGACTGTCTATAGGTTGGCACAATGCGGGCCTTCTTCCACAACATGTGGGGTGATTTGATCCTCGACTTCATCGCGACCTTCGCCTGGAACAGCGTCGGGCGCCAGGACCTCAGTAGGAGCATGCCGAAGGAAAGTAATATCCTACTCTGGATGGGTTTCCGCGATCCGCTCCACCAACTACTCCTCACCTATGGTCATTAAGCGATGGGCGAGGTCCTGATACTCGGGCGTATACACAAATGCATCCTGATACGCCTCCACTGCCCTAGCTTCGACATCCGTGCGCTCAACCCTGACCCTCTCCACCTTCTGCCTAGCCGTGGCCAGCAACCTGTCCTTTTCCATCGAGACGGCCTCTGAAATTGCTGCTCACGCGTAACTACGCGGTCTCACCAAGCTGGTCCGATCTTTGACCAACTTCTAAGCCTCTTCGACATGCTTTTGAGAAGCATCGACAACCCTCTTCTGATCTCGAGCCTATTTCAAACTCTCTTTTGCGGCCTTCAGCTCGATTTCATACTTGCTTCTCGTCTCAGCCTCTTTTGTCACAACCAAGTCCAGCTTGAACTGGAGAGCCCTCTTATCCGACTCCAGCTGCGCCCTCTCAAGACTCATGGCCTTCAAGTCCTTGGACAGCTTCTTGGACTTGGCCTTTCTTCGCTGCACTGACCATCAAAACTCTCAAGGGTGTTGACTAACTCTTTGGTCATAACCAATCCTCATATCAGGTTCATCTATGCCAATTGCAGTCGTTCGCGCATTGTGGCTTCCTCAGTCGCCTTTTTCCATTTTTGGGTCCATTACCTGTATACGCTCGCCGCCATTATCGCAGGATGGACGGAGAGCAGTTCCATCACAGAAGTTCCCAATTCTACATGGTGCTGAGAAATGCGGACACGGCTTCCCTGACCAGTCGAAGAGCCAGAATTCCCTGTGTCCTCAACCCCTCAATCAGGGTGCGGTGAAGGCCGGCGCCTCTCTTCGACTCGCCATTTCTTGCGGGCATCCCTCATAAACCCTCCCACGGCCACAGGAGCCTTCTTCTTCCGGGTGGCCGCCTTACCCGCATCCTCAGCGATTCCATTTCTCTTGTCCTTTGGAGGAGCAGAGTCGGGAGGAGAATAGGGGGATGAAGGCAGGGGTGGTAGAGGAACAGCCTGGCTGGGAATTGGGACATCGGAGGCCGGAAGATGGACTATCCTCAACGGTGTGGTGTCCTGGACCTCCTGCGACAGACAAGACGTTTCCCCGCGGATGAGCTCAGGCGAGGAGCCTCTCCATCAAGTGGACGACGAGGCAGAGCGAAGGAATACCCTTAAACCTGAAAGCTGTTAACACAAACACTAAGATACAACTCATTAAGACAACTTTCCATAACAAAGCCAATACATTGCAGCTTACGAAACTCACCCATCAGTCCGTAGCAAATTAGTAAATTATAGTCTTTCAACAAGTTGCTGAAACTCCTAAAGTCACTGTCAAGCGCTCGCACCCTATTCCACATCGACCTCAACTCTCCTTGGTCCCTCTTCGAGATGGGTAGCTTCCCGCAGTCTGCAAAAGTAAGCAAGACATTGAGTCAGGGACTATGATCAAAAACCCACACAAAGACAGCAATATGTACCAAGTTTCCCAAATTGACGGGGAATAGACATGTTGGGAAGAGGATCCTCCGGCATAAACTCTCAGTCCCCTCCAACGAAGATGAACCTCTCATTCTAGTTATGCACTTTGTTAGGACTGTTGGTGGCCGTTCTCCATTTCTGGCCTGACCGAGGAGAAATATTATACCAACCCGCGGACCGGCAGGGTCGGTAGATAGATTCAAACTCCATCGGGGTCAGGTTCCCTCCAGCCTCGGCAATACCCCACAATAGGAACGAGGCCACCATTTGTCCCTAGCCATTCGGTGTTATTTGGCAAGGGGCCAGATTCCAATCTCTCAGAACCTCGCAGAAGAAATGATGCATGGGTAGGCGAAGACCTTGCTCCAACGTGGGTTCGTAAATCGTGACGAATCCTTCAGATGGATCGTTGGTGTGCTCCTCAGGACCGGGAGCCCTAAGTGTCACAGACGCAGGAATATCATAGAATAACCATATGTCTTCTAACTCTGCTTCAGTGATCCTAGAGCGAGTCATGGACGCTTTGGTGGCCAAACGCTTGAGCTCCTCGTTGAGTTCTCGGGCTGTCGGTGCATCCCTCTTATCGAGAGACCCTCTCATCTCGGGTACCCCAGCGTCATGCCGCCCCTTTCCTACGGACTCTTTCGGCGATCCGGTTGGGAGAGCCCCTTTCCGCTTGTGGACGCAGTAGACAGGCGTACGACTGGAGGTGCTTGGTTTACTTCTCCCACACCCTCGGCTGATAGAGAAGATGAAGAGGATGATGATGACTCACCCCAGATACTAGTGTTTGTCCGAGCATCCGATCGGTTCTGCTAGTCATCATGTCCAGACGACATTACTACTCCTCAATTCTAGAAGAAGATACCCCTACTATCGCTGGAGTGTATGACAGAGAATGGCCTCCAAATTAAGAAATCAAGAAATAAAAACGAAGACAGACTACGAAGCAAATGACAGCAACTCTCGCAGCGCTTACCTCAGAATTGCAGTCAGAACAATGCACACGCTCTGAGGTCTCTTAATTTTCGACGTAGCATTCCACAAAACTCACAAAATACACAGAAGCAAGAAGAAATCAAAAATGAAGGGGGCACTAAGCTTTATAGATTGAGGCACCTTAATCCCCACCGTCCAAACTTCTAAAGTAATACCTAAACCGTTGATCAGTGGACACGTGTTCAAAATAGGGCAACATGCGGAAATTGGAACCTAAGCGTTTATTGAAACAGGGGTATGCGCCTCACGCGCGCCTCCATTATCTCGTCACGCGCCATTAGCATTAAATGCAAACACCCTGTCACTCATGATTGCCAACCAACGAATTGACAACTTTGATTTATAGGATCACACCAACCACGGACACGTCACCAAAGGTCTAACCAATTAAAGCCCTCAACCGTCATAAATGTTCGGCTTCAAACTTGGAGGACTATACTGAGTAAGTAATTCAATGCACGAAGACCACACTCTCGAAATTCGCTTTCGGCAAAATTTCTTTCTTTTTATTACTTCAAAAGTCCCACGCCTATTATAAATAATAGGCTTGGACTTGGGGGACTATTGTTACCACCCGATTTTGGTAGGGCCTCCACGTCAGCAAAGGTCCGGTATAGGCCTAATTCAGGTCTCGCTAAAGTCTTATAGGCCTAGCAAGGACCTTCCAAATTTATAAAGGTCCCACAGGCCCAGCGAAGGCCTCGAGGCCCCAACAAGGGCATCATAAAATCTCACAAGGCCTCGGAGGCCTATCGAGCATCGTAACATCCCTGGATCCAAGTATTGCGAAGCCCTTGAAGGTCTTCAACACTCACGGCCGACCCAGAGAACATCACTAGGCTTCGTATTTATTATAACTAACAGGCAACACGATATTTTGGGATGACCAGAGAAGTAATTAAAGACAAATTGTGTTAGATTAGCACACGGATCCTCACGAGGAAACCAAATCACAATCTCCTAAAGATTAGGCAACGTGGTGAATTCAAATAAAAACGGTAATCTAGGAGATTGTCTTGACAATCGATCCTCCCTATCCCATAAGGAAGGAGGATCCGATTAGATATCTAATTGATTGTTTCCTAAATCAATTAGAACTCTTGTGCTATAAATACAACATCTCTGGTTATTCTAAATTACGCTCTTTTTATGCTTAAATTTCACCCCTAAACTTTGCTCAAATCTCTGCCTACTTGTCCTTTCCACACCCCATTGCTTTCACCCCCCGTATATTACTCCATATACTAAGTGATTGACTTGATCGTCGGAGTCTGCGACGATCACGGGACCTTTTTCCCCAAAAATCTTGGTGTCTAACGATTGTCCGAGTGTGTGCGGTGAATATCTGAGTTGGCAGAGGAGTGACTGAAGATCTGTTGACACGTAGACGGTGTAGGTTCCAACATCAACATAACCTATTACACAATCAACAACAATTAAAACAAAAAATATGAGACAATACACGGTAATCAAATAATCTTAATCTCAAATGCATAAACCAACATGTAATGTAAATATTGTAGCAACATTTGAATTAATTTCACAAACAATAATATCAATTAATTAGTTATATAATGGCTGAAATGCCTACAAAAAGAAAATGATTGTTGTTCCAGCCTTGAAATCAAAGTACAACAGACAGGGCATTTGATAATCATGAATTAATCTGTTTAATTTTCAATACCTATTCTTGAGTTTACAACACCCATTTTCACAAAAATTAAATAGAGAACTAAGAAATTATGTACAAACTAATCAACCCATTAAACGAGAATCAAGTATAGAAAAAAGCTAGAAACATAAAAATAAGGCATCAAGAATATGCAAATTCCATCAAGAATATATACACGCGCGCACACACACCCCTTAATAATAAATTAATAATCAAAAAATCACTCAAGAAACATGTATGTGAATCAAACGAAAAAATCTATTCACTAATATCCCTAAGAAAAAAGAGATAGAAAGAGTCTTCTATCGAGAATTTTGTGGTTCTTCAGATCTCGAGCAATGAAGAACAGGTGACGATATCCAGCTTCTATGGCACCGGTTCATAGTTTATATCGCCTAGGTAACACTGAATCTCGATATCATATGGAGAATTTTAGGAAGAATTTGAAAGATCTGAGAAACATTTGAAGAAATTTGAACAATGGGAGATTTTAGGACCTTGCTATTTGGAAGAAAAGTGGTTGAAGAGAGAGAAAGTGTGCATAGACAACATACGTGAGAGAATGGGAGTTGGCGAAAGAATAGTAGATGTCAGACAACTTTGACAAAAAAGGAAATGGGAGGAGATTGGGACCACATAGCTCAAGAAACGACGTCGCATGAACAAAAGTGGAAGCTAAACGGCGTTGTTTTGATTCAATTATGGTAAAAAAGAAAGAAAGAAATAAAATGACATCAAAATGAAACTACAAAAATAATGTCGTTTTCAATGACCACTTAAACATTAATTCTTTTCAAGCCTCTTTTAATTTAGTGGGGACATCAGTCACGAGTTGATAGAGCTATCAACTCACAATAAGAAAAATTGTGTGGCCAACATGGCTTGTGTGAATATCATGCATCTTAGTGGCTTCTAATTAACCCATCTAGCTTCATATTTAATGGTGTTAAAATTATTTTTTAACTACTTATAATTTATAAGTTATATAAAATATGTGAATAATAAATAAATATTAAATTAAAAACCTACAAAATATATACTTAACTTAACCAAACAAGCACGTGCACGTTAAGCAAATTTTTGTACAATAAAAAACATAACTTAACTAAAAGTCGAGTCATTCGTAATATACGAATTAATGATACAAAGGACATGATTTTTATGATAACAAACAATTGATAAGAAATAATTCAAAGGTGTTATGATAAAGGCGACATTGAATATGATAGCACGCATGAGATATTTATACAAAGATGTTGACATAAGATAGTGGGACGTCTACGAGGGATTCTAACAATGACTTGTGGTTGAAACTCAAATTGTTAGTTCATATTTTTATTTATTATTATATTTATATCTCTAAATTTTTTTTATTGTATTCTTATATTTAACATTCTTTTAAGGGATAATTGCATCAAAGGTCCCCAATATTTCAAAATTGTTGGAAATATGCTCCTAACCTAAAAAAATAGCACCACACATCTCCAACGTATGAAAAAATAAGGCGTCGTAGGTCCCTCTTTATAATTTCCGTCAATTTTGTCCGTTAAAATCAAAAATTGTACTGCACGCGTTATCTCTCCCCAAAAAACGCGACTCATGTTCTATCTGGTAATTCTTTCTGGTAGTCAAAATGCCATTTATCTTGAGGAGAAAGAGAAGAAGGAGAAAGAGATGAGGAATCAGATTATTGCTCAAGCTGAGGACCCGAACCACTGGTCTTCATGGTTGACTTTGACGTGGTTGAAAATGGGACCCATGATGACTTCGTAGCACTTATGCCGGAGTCTTTCACTCTCCGTCGGTGCCGAAAAATCAAGAAGCTCAAAAATAGTGATAGCGAGATAGCTGAGGTTGGGGGGAAGTTGTAGTTGTTGTTGGTAGATGTAGCTTTAAAGGAGGAAGATAATAGAGATTTAATGGCGGTAACAGCGTCGGGGATAGATGGGCGGCGAGATGAGGAGGGGGTGAATGAGGAGGATTGATCTAGTGTGGTGAGGCGCTCGCAGAGGCAGGAAGGGAAGAAGCCAATAAATTGCTCATCAGGATGGCGGTCACAGTTGAAGGAGGAGCGTGGTGGTGGTCTGCGGTGATCTGGCCAGTGTGTGGGTGGTGCGGTTGGGTCTGGTTTTAACGTGGTGGCTGCAGCTAGGTCTGGTTTTCAACGTTTTGATGTGGGTGGTGCAGTTAAGTCTGGTTTTCAACGTTTTGAGCGTGGTGGCTGCAGGAGGAATCAGATTATTGCTCAAGCTGAGGACCCGAACCACTGGTCTTCATGGTTGACTTTGACGTGGTTGAAAATGGGACCCATGATGACTTCGTAACACTTATGCCGGAGTCTTTCACTCTCCGCCGGCGCCGAAAAATCAAGAAGCTCAAAAATAGTGATAGCGAGATAGCTGAGGCTGGGGGGAAGTTGTAGTTGTTGTTGGTAGATGTAGCTTTAAAGGAGGAAGATAATAGAGATTTAATGGCGGTAACAGCGTCGGGGATAGATGGGCGGCGAGATGAGGAGGGGGTGAATGAGGAGGATTGATCTAGTGTGGTGAGGCGCTCGCAGAGGTAGAAAGGGAAGAAGCCAATAAATTGCTCATCAGGATGGCGGTCACAGTTGAAGGAGGAGCGTGTGGGCTGCGGTGATCTGGCCATGTGTGGGTGGTGCGATTGGGTCCGGTTTTAACGTGGTGGTGCAGCAAACTAGGTCCAGTTTTAAACTTTTTGATGTGGGTGGTGCAGTTGAGTCTGGTTTTCAACGTTTTGAGCGTTGTGGCTGCAGCTGATGCGGCAGCTAAATTGCTCGCAAAGGCAGGAAAGGAAGAAACCACCATTCCTTCCAAATTCATTTGTAAAGAATTCCATTCGCGTTTTTTTGAGAAATGAATCGCATGCAGTACAATTTCTGGTTTTAACGGACAAAATTGACGAAAACTGTGAAGAGGGACCTACGACGCCTATTTCTTCATACGTTGGGGATATGTGATGCTATTTTTTTAGGTTAAGGGCATATCTCCAACGATTTTGAAACGTTGGGGACCTTTGATGCAATTATCCCTTCTTTTAATTAGCACGTCTTATGTTTTGAACAATTTTCGTTCAAAAATTCCGTTAACAGAGTAAAAAGACTCATTTGCCCTACTTGTTCTTTATTTTAAAGTACGCTAATAAATTTTTTGGACCTGTACGATATGTTCTAATTAATGGAAGGTTAAAAATAAGTATACAGTGAAATAGAAATTAGAGACATAAATGTGACAATAAATAAAGGTTAAAAGACTTTTAATAAAATTAAATTATGGTGTATTTATGAAAAAAAAAATTGTGGTATCAATATAACCATCATATCAATAATAATGATCTCTACATTTACTTTTTTTTTTTTTTGGTTCAATTGTGAAAAATAACACCCTCTGAGCACGTTTGGTACACTGTATTGGATTGAAGTGGATTATGATATATTGTTTTATTGTGACGTTTGGTGCTACATCGTATTTGAAAAACGTATAAATATTGAAAAATAATAATCTTATTACACTTTTTTTATTTATAAGTAATTTTTCTTACTTATATGTATTTATAAGTGATTTTTTGACTTATAAGTGATTTTTATACTTATAAGTGATTTTTATACTTACAATTGATTATTCACTTGTAAGACTTATAAGTGCCTTTTTTACTGATGTGTAAATTTTATACTTACAAGTAATCTTTTACGTATAGGTAAAATGTTTACTTATAAGTGATTTTTCACTTATTTAGTTATAAAGAATTTTTTTAATTATAAGCAATATAATAAAGAACATCACCTGCAGAGGGGGGGCATCCCCACTCTCAGTTTTAAATTTTCTAAGGCCCAACCCCTAGGTCACTCTCAATTTTAAAAAAGCATAAAAATTAAAGGCCTATATTCATCTACAATTCTGCTTCGTCTTTTTTCTCTGTTCGATTGTCCGTCTCTTTCTGTATCACGCGGTAAAAGGAAAAGAGAGAAAGGTTCTCTACTGGATTGGTGACGTAATATTGCGACCGCAAGGCATTTATTTTATGTTTTAACCGTATTTGTAAATTCTAAGCAAAAGCAAAAGTTTTCAATTTTAGTTTGCATACTTTAAGTTATTATACTTTGTCTCGCAAATACTTTGAAACAAGTTATTATTATAGCCATCAAGATAATCCGTCGGATAGAGGTATCCATTTTTACATGAACTTATCAAATTTCGAAGATCGGTTAATTCTTTAGCCAAATTCTCGATTTTCATATTAAATTGAAAATATAAAATCATCCTATCTTTTTTGATCGATATGCCTATAAGAGTGCCCAATCTTTGAATTTTTTGAAATGATCGATGTACAACCGATTTTCCTGAAATTTAATGAGAAAGATTTTTGAAATTTGATGAAAAAATATTTAGTGAAAAATAGGAGGACTTGATTTTAGAATTTGAATTATCATCTTTGTCTGAGCATTGGTGTCGAAAATAGATTTTAGAAACTGAAAGCTTGAGATAATTCTAAAAAATAGTTTTTTTTTCTTATTTTGATCACCAGAAATACATTTTCCAATGAAAATTCAACCAGTTGATTTTAATGCGCAAACTGAACCATATATATTCGATTCGGTGAAGTCAGTCACAAAATTACGGTTCAAGCGACTTTTCGAGAGAATTTTATAGCGTTATGAGAATATCAACATAGTTTTTCCACCGTTTTAAAAAGTTCGCTCACTCTCACTTCGACTAAGTCTCAAATATTTGAAATTCGACATCTACACTTGACCACATTTTACGTTGTTTAGGATACTAAATTTTTCAGGTCTGCCACTCACAACAGTTGCAGTTTTAAGAGGTTCATGAAGTTTCTAACTTTTCTATCAAAATTTTTTTTTTTATTATAGATGTATTTACTTACCCTAGAATGATTGGAGCATAGCTTTATAAGGTATAAAAGCCGTGTGGCCTCCGGATAACGTTACCCAATTGACTTGAACACAATAAAATTATTCCGCATAAAAATAGTTCAAGTATTGTCGGTGCCAAACATTGTATATGATAAATTTATTCTCATATAATTTAATACAATATAGTAAACGCACTCTCAATTTTACGTTTTACAGATATTGTCTATAATATTTTTTTTTCTTTTTTATATGACTCAGGTGTTTCAAACTTCGTCTGACTAATCTTAAGAGTGGCAGCCTTCCCCCTTGGTTCGCTACTCAGATAAATCCGAATGCGGTCACAATTTATATACATTTGAACCGGACATTCGACGATTCTCCTTCATGTGGACCACTATCTTCCAACATAGTTGTTGCCTTCCAACATTAAATGTTACCTTCCAACAAAAAATATTGCTTATCAGGTGCCGCGGGAATTCGAACCATCAATCATTCGCAGAGAAACCCTCTTACTTTACCACTGTGTCATGCCCGTGGAGGCGATATTGTCTACAATATTAGTACCATGCAACGTGAAGTGAAGTTAACTTTGTTTGGGCCAATGTTGGTTGCTTTTTATTTTTAAATTTTAAATTAAATATTTAAAAAACAGCAATGCCTGAATGGACTATAGTATTTTTATCGCTCTTGAAATTAAAATATGAACCAACAATAAAAAATTACACAGTACAATTCAAATCATAAAAATACCAAGATTTAGATAGGTTTAATCGTTCAGACAACTCAAACTCTAAACCCACACAAAAACACGACATTTAGACACACAAATTCTCAAGCACGGCTGCTACAATAATTTTAAGATGAGGCACAAAGAGCCTCCCCATAAACACTCTTTTCTCACCTGAAAAAAAAAGAAGAAAATAAAAACTCTTAAAATCAGATGTGCAATCAGATAGAGAAAAGAGATAAAGAGAAAAATAGACTGAATCAATTAGGGCAACAGATTGCCCTTTATATAGTTATCACTTTCAGTCGTTGATTTCCATCTCAATCCAACGGCCCACAAGCCTCCAACAGGCTACTGAATCTGAATGGCAGACAACCAAAGTTGCATTTTCAAAGTAGCACCATTATATTGAATCCGAGTTTTTAAGCTCCTGCATAAGTTGGGTCTCAACAATCTACTATATAACTGACCATTTTTTTCAAAAAGTCCAGCTTGATTGGCCCATACTACTCGAGCCTCAAAAAATTAATTTTTTTTTGAAATTACTAAAAAATTTAGTTACTTATTGTAATTCAAAAAAAAAATTTATGTTCGAATATAACTTTCGGTCCTACCACTTGCCTATAATCGACCGTTTTTTTCTCAAACTCCCTCTTATTTTATTTCATACAATTTTCAAATTCATTTCTATAATAGGTTAATGTCGAAAATGAGGCTTTCAAAGTTTGCTATTTTGCAAGTGACATCTCGTCTCAAAACAAGTTCAAATAGATGTAAACAATCCCATTTCAAGTTTATAATTTTGTACAATGTGTATTTATTGCTTATTCTTTTAGTTTATGTCAGAAATTTTAAATTTTGTAGTATAAAGCATGATAACATGTATACATTTGAGTATAAACTTGTGATATTTACTTTAAATTTATGTAAGTTTGATTGTATTTGTAAATTATTGAGTTTAATAAACCATAACAAACCATAAGTCTGTTATGTTTTACTAACCTAATAGTCTGTTATGAATCATTTATAACAAACCATAACAGACTAATAATAACAAACCATTAAAAAACACTGTATTGAGTTTAACAAACTATGAGTCTATTATCTTTAACTGAACTAATGGTCTGTGATGAATCATCCATAACAGATCATAACAGACCTATAATAAAAGAGCACGACAGATTCTAATCGACTCAATGGTAAATTAAGGTCAATTCCTAATTGACCTTAATCATCCTTAAACAACTAGGGTATTTAAGTCCTTAACTACAAAAGATGTCTTTGCAATTTAAATTTTATAATTTAGGTTCATTACTTAGAATATGTTTGGTAAAGGTTTTTTTAGATTGTAAACAGTTGGTCCTACAAAATGTGTGGATAAAAAGTAGATAAAAGTTATGCGTCCTACGAAATGTGTGGATAAAAATGATGTTTGACCGACTTATAAAAACTTATAAATACAAACAAATATACTCTTATATGGCATGTTTGACAAGACTATTTAGCCAATGCATGTTTGACAAGACTATTTAGCCAACGCGAACGCGATACAAACTTCTTTCCATTTTTTTCTAAACGATAAAAAGATTTAAAAATAACAACACTCAAATGAATCTATATATGAAAGCGGCGTTGGCTAAATGGCCGTGTCAAGCAAGCCGAATCGCAAAAGCGCCTAACTTATATTATTTAAGTTGAAAATGAAAGACTTAAATACCTTTATTTAATAAGTATTGTTATCATACCATCTGTTAACAAATAACAGACAATCTGTTAACAGATGATCCATTAAGGCCAAAATTAACAGACCACAAGAACAGGCATGTGGTCTGTTAACAGACTACGTGTCTGGTAACGCGAATTTACACATTTTTAATTGATTTTTCAATTAATCCACTTCAAATGAACTCATATTTACAGAAAGTTAAAGTAAAAATTATAATTCATACTCAGATGTATACATATTTTCATGATTTATACCATAAAATCTACAATTTTTACCGTAAATTAAAAGAAGAAGATAGAGACAAATGAATTTCTACGAATAAATGAGATTTCTTACATAGATGAAATGGGTTGGATTCTAACCTTGAATTTGGTTAGATTCTAACTTAGAAATCTTCTCTTTTTCACAGACATATGAATTTGAAATCGTTTGAAATGGTTATAAGCAGGAAAGAGAAGATATATGGTTATATTTGAAAATTTACTTGAAAATGGGTCAACGATCATTTAGAAAAATTAGCCGGGTCACCCGACCATTTAGCACTTATCCCACATATATGAATTGTGTTGCACCGCATAAAAAGGTCGTTGTGTTAACCCATCTCAACCCTTACGCATTATTCGTGTGTGCCCACGAAAATTATCTTGCTACACAATAATTAATTATTTGTTGTAAAAGTATGATCAATTATTGATGACTATATTTAAATGAGAAAACTATAGCAAATGTCCTTTTGCACCGAACATTTGAAAAATGGCGATTTTTGAAAACAAATGTCTTTTAGATGGAATTTGTGATATTTGTGAAACATTACAACTTTATATTTATTAAAATTGATAATAACATCTTGTCTTTCTTCTTAAAGAATAAAATATTTATATTTTAAAATATATTTATTGTTGTTCTTGAAGAAGCACAATGATATATTCTGACAGAATATTACTTGCTCCGAGAAACGTAATTTATAAGATTTAATATTAAACTATTGTTCTTGAAAAACAAATATCTATAAAGTTTAATATTTTAAAATAATTTGTTGTTACTCGTGAAGATGCACAACGTTATATTAATATTCGGACAAAATATTATTTGCTCTCGAATAGCGTAATTTATAAGATTTAAAATTAATGGCGCGTTTAATTGCAAGCATTGAATTTGGGTGGAAAAAAAACAAATTCCAGATAATTGAATTGTCAATAACTTGTTAGTTGGAAAATATGTGGAAAAAAGACAAATTTTACCTAGAAAATAAAAACTCCCCCCCACCCCACCCCACCCCACCCCACCCAAGAAAACATTTTCTTGATTTTTTAAAAAAAATGCGATCATTTATGTAGAAATGAGAAAACGTTTTAATTGGAAAAAAAAAAAAAGACCATCAAACACCCTTGTAGTTGAAAAATGGGTAGAAAAATGTGGCTATCAAACTTATCAGTTGAAAAATAGGTGGAAAAAGGTTTTTTATGGAAAAATGCTTTTAATCAAACGCAAGCTAAGATATTGTTCCTTAAAAGCAAATCTTTCTAAAGTTTAATATTTTAAAATAATTTATTGTTGCTCTTGAAGAATCACAACATTATATTAATATTCTAACATAATATTACTTGCTCTCGAAGAACATAATTGTATAAGATCTAACATTATATTTTTTCTCCTGATGAGTTAATCCTTACATAATTTAATATTTCTAAATAATAATATGTTGTTACTCTCGAAGTAGTACAACATTATATTAATATTATAGAAAAATATTACCTGCTCATGTAGAGCATGACATTATAATTTTAATATTCGAGAAAAATATTGAACAATAGTCTAAATAATATTTTATTGTGCTCTCGAAGAAGCACGTGTCTCGAAAAATATCATATTACCTAATTAAATGAAAAAAAAAAATTGATTTATATGCGTAATTTATGAACCAATGTTTATCCCTGATCAAGGAAAGTATACAAATCATGTTTTGTTAACATTGATTACTGTGACTCATTGATCAGATGTTATATGATTATACAATATTTAATCATATTCTTCAAATATTAATTATATTTTCGTTTGATTCAAAAGTTTAGCTTCAAACAAGTATTTATTTTCTTTAAATTTTGAGACTTTAATTTGTATTGTTAAACTTTTTCATAGTTGATTGAAGTATTGTTTTATGTTTAACTCATTTTGGTTATAAACTCAATATTTAAAAATATCTATTTGACCATATTTATAGATTTAGAATCAATTACCAATATATCTATTTAGCTCATAGTGCAACTATGTATACTACTTTTCAAGATAAAAAAATATTTTTTTGACTTAACATTAGCAAAATATAATGTTAATAGAATATCAGGTGCATCGAATATTGTTGGAGGCTCCATAAGAGCTAGTATTTTATTACTAAATAATACAAAATTGCATATAAACGATGCGTTTTGTTCTAGCAAATTCAGAAGAAATTTGCTCAATTTCAAAGATATCCGCTGCAGTGGGTACTATATTGATGCGATACAAGGAAATAATAACGAATATATTTGCATGACATCTTTTGTATCTGGCCAGAAGAAGATTAAAAAAACTCTAGGCACTCTCATTTGGCATGTAAAAACAGTTGAACCAAACAATGTTAAGAACCTCGAAGTTCGTCGAACAAAAAAAATATATGCTTTGGCATGATCGACTTAGATACTCAAGAGCAATAATGATGCGCCGAATAATTAATAACTCACATGGACATCCTTTAAATAACCAATAAATTCTTTTACCTAATGATTATCCATGTGCTACGTATTCACAAGGCAGTATAGTCTTCAGACCTTCTAATACAAAGGTTAATGTTGAATCTCTAACATTCTTAGAAACGATCCATGGAAACATATGTAGGCCGATACACCTACCATGTGGATCATTTTATTATTTTATGATTTTAATTGATTCTTTTACTAGATGGTCACATGTTTACTTGTTTTCCACTAGAAATATAGCTTTTGCTAGACTACTTGTTCGAATTATAAAATTACGAACTCAATTCTCTTATTACTCAATTAAGACAATTCGCCTTGATAATGCTGGTGAATTTAGATCATAAGCATTCGATGAGTATTGTATGTCAATCGGTATTGTCATTGAACATTCGGTTATCCATATCCACACACAAAAATAGTTTAGCAAGGTCGTTTATCAAACGTCTTCAATTGATTTTTGAGCCATTACTTATGAAAACAAAACTCTCATCTTCGGTTTGGATGAATAGCTATATCATGGAGATATATGAAGCAAACCTTTACAGCATAATCTTCAAATTATTCTGAAATTATTGTAATCCATTAAGTAAGTCGAGAATGTGCATGGTTGAGAAACATGACCTATAAAATCCAAGCATCATGCGGATTAACTTCAACAAAGAATAGTCTAACAATATTGTAGGAAGACAATTCATCTTGTATTGCACAACTCAAAAAGACTACATCAAATGATATATGACAAGGTATATTTCTCAAAAATTCTTCCATATACATGAGTTTCATAGGTGGTGACATCGAATTTTCAAAAAATTTGCTTAAGTGACAATGTAACTGACTTATTCATAAAAGCATTACCGACATCCACATTCAAGAAATTGGAGCATAAGATTGAGATGTGTTGACTCAAAAATTTTCACTAATTAAAATTAGGAGAAGTAGTTGTACTCTTTTTCTTTGGTCCAGGTTTGCCCCCACATGATTTTTTGACAAAGTTTTAATGAGACATAATTTTTTTAATACTCCAATTTTTAACAATTAAGTGCACTCTTTCTTTTTCTTTTGATATTTTGCCCAATTGAATTTTTGTAAAGTTTTCAACGATGCAGTTATTATACTGATAGTCATCAAATAGTAAGTGTTGTAAAATTATGAAAAATTATTGATGACCATATTTAGATATATCTTACTTACCATACAAGTCTTTGAAATTCTATATATATGGATCTATCATTATAATGAAACTTACATTCTTTCTCTATTTTCTTATATTATTCTCTCTAATTTATAACACTATTATACGCAAGTCTCTTTGAAACATAACTAGTGGGAAACCTATATATACGCGAGTTTTATTATTATATGCAAGTTCCTTTGAAATATTATAAGTGAATACGTTAAAATCTCTTTATTATAAACTACTTTATAAGAAAGGTAATTTTATTCACACCATTTTGTTTACTTCTTGCATCATATTTTAATTGTACTTAATGTTCTTAATTTTTTTTAATTGTAGCACTCATGTCCTTAACTTTTTTTGTTGCATTATTATCCTCAACTTTTTATTAATTATCACATCTTATGTCTAATAACAGTTTGTGTAAAAAATTCATTGGTAGGGCGTAAAGCAACTTATTTATCCATCATATTTGTAAAAAATTATAATAAATTCAAAAATGCGACAAAATATTTTTTTCATTTCAAATTACGCAAACAGAATATCTTGACAAAAATTACCATTAAGGATGATGTGTGCTAATTAATGGAAATTGAATATAAGAATTCGACGAAAAAAAATTAAGCACATAAGTGCTACAATGAACAAATTCTGAGGACCTTAAATACAATTAAATAATAGTACGCTTATAAGAAATTGTACTGTCAATATAGACATTGATTAAAAAAAAATCTCTATAAACTATGAACTAGACCTTTGTTAGATGATTATTCAGCACTATATTTTTTTCCTAATTAATCACATATATATTCAAAGCGGAATACCTAATAAATTATTAAATATAGTTGATGATTCTTGAATCACAAGCGTTGAATTCTTGATCTCTAATCTTGAAGTATCCAATGCCTCTGACGGGCCTTGATATAATGACCACGGTAGGCATTGTTATAATGTCCACCGAGACATTTGTCATGCACTCATTAGATGAGTGTAAATGTCAACTTTACACTCATCCAATGAGTGTGGGACACTTGTCCCAGTGGGATATTATAACAATGCCCACTGGGAACATCATATCAAAACAGTGCCTCTAACCCCTAGATCTTCTTTAGTATTCTCTAAAGTCCATATTACATCGATAAATGGCATAAGAAATCAAGAACCCTAAAAACTCAAGCCTCAATTTTAGAACACGAGATTATTAGTAAAACTAATGAACAAAGAATATTTCTCGAGTATCAATATCTAGGTCTATATTAACACTTAAAATAACATCATTTCTTGTTTCAACTACCTTAAAATTTCTAGTAGCTTGAGAACTTAAACTTCATGTTCTAAACAATAGAACTTGTTTTATGACTTGGTCAAATTACATGTTTTGGTCAACCTGTATTTTGACTTTGTTCAAATTTGAGTTTGACAAGGTCAACTGTGCAACCCCCAACTTTAATTATTTAATAATCAAGTCCTGGACTATTTTTAGAGCTACCAAATGAACTAAATCAGACCTATATAACCCAAACTTCGATAATTAGACTCAATTAATTCGACCCAGATAGTATAGTCCAATTATTAGTTTGGGCTCACTCTACTAATGTCTAATACTAAAGTCTCAAATTACATCATCTTGACTTGTTATGCATATGTCTTATCCCCACTAGACATCAAATAATTAGTGTAGGGGCGAAAATAATAGTTTTGCGATTTCTAATTATTGTCTCACTTAAGCTCGCATTTTCACCGACGACTTCATTGTGGACGACTCACAAAATTGATTTAATCGTCACTAAATACTGAATTTGGATTTAAACTGATCAGAAATAAGGATGTCAAAATACCCCGTCTTCGACCCACCCCACCTCGCCTCTTAAAAATTTTCGACAGTGCGGGGATGGTAATGGCCGCCTCGTTGTCATCCCTAATCAAAAGATGTTGAAGATAATATTTAAATGATATACACGTGACCTTATCTAACAGCTTCAGTCTTTAGATTAAGTGGTTCAACATAATATTAGAGCAGACAAATGTCCTGAGTTAAAGTTTCACCGCCACCAATTAAAATGAATTATGCACGTGTTAGATTTTGGTGGGAAAAATAATAATAAATTTTGCCTACATGTGAGGGGGCATGTTGAAAATAATATTTAAATGATATGCAAGTACCCTTACCTAATATTTTAAGATTTTAAATCAAGTAGTTTGGCATAAGAATATACTTAAGTGGATACATTTATCCAACAGACTAGCCAACAAATTTTGAAAGCGAATATATGTATTTGACCATATTAATTAATATCACTCACTAGCACATCAAAAATCCTCAAGTTCACAAACAATAACCACTATTCCATTACGAATTAAGGTAATCCATAAAGCAGTCGAATGAATTTAATCATTCGTACGATCATATTATAAAATTAAACTCTACACATATTGATTTTGTCCGATACACTTTCAAGTGTACTGTAATCACTATTCATGAGTTCCACTCGCCACGGTTAAAACTGATTACATACCCTAATTGGTAGAGTAGTCGATTATACTACCTTACTAGAACAAAGTAACAACCTTTGGTTTTTGATCTAAGATTAATAATTTTATATTGAAACATAAATAGTGTCTCTATATGCTTCTCTATGCAAATACTCAATTTTTATGTCACCAACAACAAAAATTACTTAGTTTATGTTTGGTGAAGTTTAAAGGGTTAATTACATCATATGCCTCTGAACTTTATACTCTATTTTATTTATACCAACGAATTTTAATTCGTTTTATTTATACCATCGAACTTTATACTATATTTTATTTATACTACCGAACTTTATATCATATTTTATTTATACCACCAAACTTTAATGTGTTTCATTTATACCATTAAACTTTGAAATTATTTTCAGTTAAACCACTTCATTAACCAACCGTTCATTATTTTCTGACGTGACACTACCGAATCATTAATTGGTTGTGATATATCTCGCCACGTGTATGAATTTAAAATAAAAATATTTTTTGACATCAATTAAACTACTTTGAGCTCAAGAATTGTCGAAATAGTTGAAGAACGTGATAATACAATCAATCAATCCGAATAAGTATAAACTTTCTTAGGCTTAAATAAATTACAAATTACTAAAATATAGATATATGTTTTAACTTTATTCAAAAGTTGCTTTTAAAAATTAATGCTTTATTAATTAAAATTAACTTTGATAAAATAAATAACTTAAAAGTAAAATTAACAACAGTGGACATATTTGTATGATTGAAGTGGTTTAACTGAAAATAATTTTAAAGTCTAGTGGTATAAATGAAACGAATTAAAGTTTGGTGGTATAATTGAAACATAGTATAAAGTTCGATGGTATAAATAAAACAAATTAAAGTTCGGTAGTATAAACGAAATAGAGTATAAAGTTCAGTGGTATATGGTGTAATTAATCCAAGTTTAAAAGTAGTTTTTTAGTAGATTTTGAAAAAAGTTAGTAAAATGTATGATTGAAAAGTTGATAAAAAATGGTGGGTCCCATAAAATATATAGTTGAAAATAAGTTTAAGAAAAAAAAGAATTTAAAAAAATGTTCAATATAAATGCAATAATTATTTAAATTAAAACATAACAAATAAACTATATTTATTTAAATTGTGTTTAATTTTGATTAAAATCAATTTTTTTTGTAAAAGTTAATAAAAAATGATGAAATGTGTTGTTAAAAAATTGTATAAAATTATAAATTTAATTAAATACGTAATTAAAAGTAATTATTAATTTAAACTTTAATTTTTTATTAAAATTTAAAGTGAAATCAAATCTTGATAACATCCTAAAAAAATGATATAGCACTCATGGTAAGTAATAATTATAATCTTAAAACATGACTGACACGCCATTCTGGCATTCTTTATTTTTAAAAAGTTATTTACAATTTTTTAAATTTTTAAAAAATGACTAATATAGTGATACTATTTATCAAGTGGGTACTATAATTATTACCCACAACATGAGTAATATCATTACTTACATTCCAAATGTTTTAACTATTATAGTACCATAGTTTTACATTTTTTAGTACATATCCCAACATTTCTCTTATTGGAAACTAAGCTCGTTGCTTTTAAGAAAATAAGTAAAAAAAATAAATAAGCAATAATTTGTGGGAAAACATTGGGATGGGGGATGGGACATAGCCGGTGAATCAGGTCAGGTCACGTGCAGCTGTAAATTCGAGGAATGAAAAAGCCTGTGGTTTTCTTGTTTCAGACAGAAAAGGACAAGACGATGTCGTAAAAGAGTTTCAACTTTTGCAGCCAACTGCTACATTTATTAATTAGGGCAGTAATTCCTGCTTTTGTTCTCAAACACTGTGCTAAAGGTAAATTGTATTATTTATTTACAGAATAGAAACAAAATTAAATGTAGAGATAAGAAGAGTCAAACATGCAGAGACAGCAAAGAAAAGTAACAAATAGAAAAAGCTGACACAGTAATGATACCGTTGAAAGCAAAATGTCAAATGCTACGTTGCGTTTTAGGGAACTCATGTTTGACACTACACCTGCTACTGCTATTGCATTGCATGCCCCTCCTGTCATGTACCCCTCCCTCCCGTCACCATCCCCTTTCATTACGCGTTTAAGCGCATGTATAGTAGTTTTAAAATTATTTTTTAAATACTGAAATTATTAATTATTAATAAATACGTAGATAAAAAAATAAATTGTAAGTTGTAGATTTTATGAAATATGTAAATAAAAAGTATGTTTAACTAATTTGACCAATTAAAATTATAATTTAAACATATCAAATTGGTCAAACATACTTTTTATCGAAACATTTTATAGGATTCGCAACTTATAATCTACTTTTTATCCACACATTCACCAACAATTTATAATATAAGTACTTAAAAATTAATTTCAGTACTATCAAATATGCGCTAAAATTATGAGAAAATTAGGATTGAGATTGAAATCGTAAACGACTTTCAATTGAATAAAAAAAATGTTAAATAATTATTGTTCATATTGACAGTTTTAGTCAAGTGGAAATTATAGTTCACAAATTTAAATAGATTGAAAATCTAGAATTTTATTTTTGAAGGTTGAGAAGCTCATCTTTAATTCTTAAAAAAAAAAAAAAAAATTAAATTTCCAGAAGGTATACAAATTTAAATTGAGGAAAAACAATGAAAGGGCTACAATTTATTTCTAAGTGAATACAAAATTATAAAAGTTGAAAACGACATGCAATTTGAGTGGTTAGACCAGTATTTTAACGGGTATATAAAATTGAAGGTAAAGCGTTTCCACGAACATGAGGAGGTGAAAATGAAAGTCCGCTTATTTCCAGTTTATGCACTTTTGACTAGCATCATATGAACTGAATAATTTAAGAAAAAAATAAATTATAATATTATAGTAATCGACTATGTTTACTTGTATTAATCACATATTCTTTATAATTTATAAATTATAAACAGTAAATTTTATAGAATATATAATTGAAAAATAAATAAAAATTATAAATTTTACGAAATATATTAATAAAAATAATATTTAATCAACTTATTATAATTACTTATAAATACCGACTAAGATACACTTAATGTGAACGTGGAACAGATGCCTTTACGAATTGAATATTTGAATTGAATTGTCTGTAGGGGTTTCAACATTGACCCCATTCCCCTGACAAGTCTCTGAAGTGACTTTAAGATAAAATAACAATTTACATACACATCCTTCAATTTTTTTTTTTTGATCGGACACATCCTTCACTTTTTATTGTTAAATAGAATACTTCGTGCTTGAAATTACATTATATTCATATAAATGAACTTTAGTTATCTCATTTGAAAATAAATTAGTGTGCAATGAGAGAAGGTTAAACTTTTTATAGTATTCAATTATCATCATTTGAGTGAGTTAACTCGTGAATTTAAGAGCAGCATTGTTGCTTTTTAAAATCTTTCTCAACTTTATGCTTTTTGTGGCTTGGAATTTATAACCATGTCTCTTATATAAATTGTGAAGTCATAGACCTACGTAAAGAATAATCTAGAAGATGGTCGAATGGGTTGTCTCCAAATTTTCGATTACACTCAAAAAAATTCCAAATTAATCAAATTAGAATTTTGTTTTTCTTGATGTTCTCAAACTCGTTCAGACACACGTATGTAAAGTTCATCTACAATGCTGCAATGACTTAAAAAATGGAAACTTGATAAGTGTAGAAAACGTATGCGACGTCCTATTTTTCTAATGATGTTAATGATTTTGTTTGAACACACAGATGAACACGTTTCTTGAGAGATCACAGAGACTTAGAATAAAATCAGAAATTCTATTATGTCATAAGTTAATAATCACCAAAATTGATAATAAAACAATATTCTTAACATACATGCATCATCTTGTGTAAATGACTATAAAAGTAAACACAACTAACACGCGATATAACGTGGTGAACCCCTAAGGAAAAATTTCACGGGCCGTCGTGTCATAGGTAAACAATCCATTGTAAAAACAGGATTTGATCGTTTCAAGATTTGGAATTATAAACAACTAATAATTTTCCTGTTTTAATTTCTCGAATGTCAATGGAGTACAAACAAACCCATCAATCTTGATCTTACGTCACTCCACAATGTACTCGGACTTCTCTTCCACAAATTGGAATAAGGGTGTTGTTCTTAATTCCATTCCAAAAATGCTGTATTCTAAGTGGATTTCAATTAACACAATTTTTTTCTTCCAAAACAAAGTTTGTGAAGAACAAGATGTCGTTAATGATTTTTCTCAGATACGAAAATGTCAAATGTATTTCTCTAAGAGCATCTCCAATGCATTCAATGGATTGGAAGAAAATGTATGCCACATCACTAAATAGATAAATGCCTATTAGAAATACTTCTTCAACGCACAATGTGGAATACTATGTGAAGGCGACGTGACACTATAAAAATAGAAGATGTGAAGCACTCCTTCACATCTAGATGCTATGTGAGAATGGTGAGTCGAGAATTGTTTAATTTTTAACTTAATTTTTAAAATTGTGTTAAGTAGATTATTTTATTATTTTTAATTTTAAAAATAAATGCCACATAATCAATATTATTAGATTGTAGAATGAATCAATTGGAGAGAATTTTTAGACTTCACCGCCTATTCATTCCACATAATCTAGAAGTCCATCTATTTAATTTCCACGTCAACCACAATCCATTCATTACATTGGAGATGCTCTAAAAAAGCTTTCTTTCGTTGTTCAAGGCATAAATGATTATTTTCAGATTTCGCACTAATCAAATACAAGGAATACTTAATCGAGTCGATGACTTGCCATAAATATAATCTTCGTTTATTGGTAAGACAATATTTATATTCAGAATTAACCAACTTATTTCCACATTATTTTTCTAACACTACCTAGAAAAAAATATAAAAGATCTCGAAAATATTCTAAGAGTCAATCAACGCATAAAATAATTACTGCAAATATTACTCAACAAAATAGGGAAATTGCATTTTAAATGAGAAGAAATAATATTCCTAGAAGATCTTGAAAATATTTGAGTCAATAAGAAAAGTCCAATTAAACATATATGGTTGTTCAGAGCATATTTTTGTAATTTGAAACAAGTATATAGCTTCTTATATGTATTGTAATATATAAAGAGGCGATTTAAAATTGAATTAAAAAAATTTTATCGTAAAGTGCCCATACTGCCACATCATTAAACATTAATTTTCTTCATATAGAGGATATTTGAATGTTAAAAATACATTTTAACAAAATTTTTGCGTTTGAATGTTGTACATTTTAACAAAAACGTTTGCGAGTCGACATTGAACAGCTAATATGATCGTTCAAAATGTATTTTTGTGACTTCAAATTGATATTTATTGTCTTATAATAATGTTCTATTGAAACGCAAAGATTCCAAGGCATGATAATATGGCAACTACAATATTCATTCTAGTTTATCACATTTAGACTTTAAAAGAATAGATAAAAATATGGAAACCTCAAAATTCTCAAATTATGAGTCAGTTCACGAATATGTTCTAACAAATAAAGAATGCACAAAACCTTACTGAATTTAAAAGCAATTCTCAAAACTTTATCAATTCAAATATGATTTTATCAAACATATAAAGTACACGAAAATTGAACCCTAAAATTCCATAAAACTAAGAAAGCCAACAAATCAAGAATTAACACCAGTTTAATATAAAATATGTTGCATACATATTTTCTCAATAGTGTTTTCTTTAAAGTGGATGTAGATTTTGTTCTCGTGGATTAAGTTTACATGTTGTTGTGCCAAAGATAGATTAAAATAGGTTAAATCATTTAATTATGTAATTATATATCAAACGTTTTGTATTTTATTCTTTTTGTTCACATGTTAAGAAATTTCCTCCAAGGAACACGAATACATCTCGTTCAGTGTCTATTTGATTTTGTTAAAAATTATATTTTTTAAAATTTTAATAAAAGTTAATGAAGTATATAGTTGAAAATTTGATAAAAGTTGTTAGTTTCATAAAATGCGTGGTTAAAAACTTAAAATTAATTATTAAGGGTTTGTTTGGTTTCACTTAAAAATTTACTAAAAAACTGAAGTCATAGTCAACAATTAATTTTAGCCATACATTTTATCAAATTTTATTAAAATCTGCTAAAAACTTTATCTATAACAAAATCAAATAGACACTAACATAGAAATTAATTATAGTTGACACTTTGGGAAGCTTATATCTAGAATGCCCTTGCATGGAACCCATGTATATACCTAATTAATAAACGTGCAACAATTTTAAATAATAGTCAATTTATCGTGCCCTAACATTCCATGTGAATTACCATTTAATTTATGAGTGGCACGTGCTGTACATTTGGCCAGTAATACTAACAACACTGTGTTCTTGGTTATTATCTACTAGGATTAATAAAAAAAATGCTGTTCACAGGTGATTTAATTTGACAATATCAAAGAAACATTATTAAAATTTTGGTAATTTGTTGTACGATTGAATTTTGATTTTATTTGCATGGAATTTTGGTTGAAGCCAAATGTGATGGACAAGGATAATTTGGACTTACCAAATCTACCACATAACAAGGATTAGAATTTCATCGAGATCTATTACAATATCGTACCAAATCTACCACATGACAAGGATTTTATTAAAATCTACCATATACAGGATAAATTGGTATAGTTTAACATTTTTTTATGAATTTGCCGATATATTTATAGCCGTTGAAGTTACTTAAAAGTAGAATTTTTGGTACTAGAAGATGTTAGAATTCTTATTCGAGTTAAGAGGGCAAGACCTAATATGATAAATTAATATTCATGTGATTTTTTGTAATTTAAGCGAGGTTGAGTTGCAATCATCTGAAATTGTAATACTTCCATCCATAGCAAATATAAAAATGAGTCGAGATTAATCACACTCTTAAAGATTGAAAAGAAGAGAGCAAATACTAGAATTATGAATCTATTAAGGCTACCTTAATAGTGAATTAAATCGATCATTACATGGTGCCAAAAGTTTATTCATATTGCTTAATAGTCAGTAAGGCGATAAGATTGAAGCTTGAGCATAGAGTCTCAAGTCAGTCCAAAAGTTTGGACCAGAATTATATGACCTTGCTCATACTACCCAAGATCTACTAATGCGAAAGGCCAACTTAGCACCAGATTGACAAAGTGGGCAAAACCAACACAACTAGTGAAAGCGTTGAGCAACATAACACTACAAAATATGTAATGTACTTCAAACTCGAGTATGGTATGACTTCGATAAGAGTATGGTATGACTTCGATAAAATAGATCTTTTATTTTTACACATAAAAAGAATGACCCCATTAAACTAAATATGAGATATAAACGCCAAACGACAAATTAGTTGATATGATGATCTCCATGTTAATGTATATCTATAAACTGATTTGATCGTCAAAATAAATTGATAGTTACCTCTATCTCTATGAGTTAATATCCCTAATCAAATTTATATTTTGTAGATTTTTTGTTGATGGCAAGTCGTCAAAGTTGAAGCTTTTTCCAATTTCAGTATATTAAAATTTAATTATAAAAGATATTAGTCGATACAAGAACCCAATCAATTATTAAAGTTTCGAAAAAGGCGTCTAAAGCCATGTAAATGAAAAAGAGGGCAGGGAAATCGGCGAGCTCAATGTCGCTGGTGTTCGAGGTTTATCGTAAATGGTAAAGCTATTGGAAGCTTCCCAACACAAAGTCAAACGCTCAAAGACACAGATTGGGGGGCACAGAGGGACATATCATCAAACCCTCCGTCATTTCAACTACAGCTAGCCACCACCTCACCGCCACAAATAGGCTGCACCACTTCTCTCACCGCCACTTCAGTCTCTACTCCTTAACATATCACAATTGCATGCATTCAAACTGTTTGTATCTTTGCTTCATCATAAATATCATAGCACCGGCAATTTCCATGGTGGCAGTACGATGAAACATGGCACCATACAGATACATCCAAAAGGCAAGCAGTGCAGTATTTTAGAATAAACCCTAGAACGTCGTGTTGGAGATCACAGAATCCCAATGCTCTTGTCCCAATCCTTGCACCCCTTATCTCCTTGGCCCCTCTAAGCTCGAAAGACACTATTCTTTAAGCATCAAATCAAATACAGGCATATTAATCCCTTATTATTGATCTATTTCGATGAAGAAGAACCAGCTCCAAAGATTTAAATTTCGTCGGCTAGTTAAGGTTGTTGAAGTTGTGTTTGCATATGGCGAGTGCTTTTACTTTGAAGGGAGATAATCATATTGCAAATGTCAATGGCAGCGGTGGTGAAAGTAGTAGTGAGAGCCCAATGACTACTGGCTCCTCTAACGCGCCATTGCATTCTACTCTTCAAGATCAAGGCCCGTCGGACAACGGCAAGACGGTGAGAAAAAGGGCGGCGTCGGAGATGGAACTTCAAGCAGGCAACGTCGGTGACTACCATAATAGGTTTCTCCGCCGTACAGCAACACCGCCGCTGGGTGATTTTGGGGTCTGTTCCTTTCTGGGTGGTGCTGATCTTAATAGTCCTAATCCACTACGTTCAACCCACGTAGCCAACTACTCCACTATGATGACGATGTTACCATCTTCCACGAATTTGACGTCAGGAAAGTGTGGATCTGGTTCCGAACCTGTCATTTCTACCACAAACCTAAATTACAATCACCATCTTCAACATCAGCAAGCACAACAATCCCAAATTCAAAATCTTACGTCTACCCCTTCTGTATGTGTTTTCTCCGGCTTGCCTTTGTTCCCTCCTGATAAAACCCAGAACCCCGGTTTGCAGCTTTCTCCATCCCCCGGTGCCGTGCTTTTACCGAGTAATACTACTGCCTCAACCGGTGCAATTTCCATGGAGGAGGGTGCCGCCGCTACGGCATGGATCGATGGCATAATAAAAGATCTTATCCACAGCTCCAATAATGTCTCTATACCTCAACTAATCCTCAACGTAAGAGAGATTATCCACCCTTGCAACCCTAATCTTGCAGCAGTTCTTGAATACAGGCTTCGTTCTCTTACTGCTACTGATTCGGTCACAAATTACCCCGGGAGGAAGGAAGCGTTGCCACCGGCGAGTTTACAAAGACAGGACCAGCATGGGCAAGGGCAGTTACAGGTAGGCACTTCAGGGCTCAGGCTGTATGTGGACGACAATTTGTTCACTCATAACCTTTCCGAATCCATGAATCCAC
Source organism: Forsythia suspensa (assembly GCA_023638005.1). Taxonomy (NCBI): domain Eukaryota; kingdom Viridiplantae; phylum Streptophyta; class Magnoliopsida; order Lamiales; family Oleaceae; genus Forsythia; species Forsythia suspensa. The sequence goes on from CM042666.1 coordinate 38,916,640, forward strand.
ACTTGAGTTGGCCGGTTGTCACCCTACCGGCGAATGCTTCCGGGAACAGCCAGTACCTTCGGAGCAATCCTAGTGCAGTCACCGCAATCCCTACCAGTGTTTGTTTCACTGTGCCTACAACTATGGTTACTAATTCGACTGATCAGGTGCACCAGTCTCCTCAGCCTGAAACCCATCCCGAGCAGCCCATGGAGCAGCAACAGCAACAGCAGAGAGTCAGTCGGCTGGGGCGGCGGCGGCAACAACAACAACAATAACGTCCCCTTCGAGAACCGCAGCGGAAGCAATCAGGGAGAGGAAAGAAGAAATGCGACAGAAACAAAGGGACGAAGAAGGCTTACACCTCTTGACCTTACTCCTTCAGTGTGCTGAGGCTGTATCCGCTGATAACATGGAGGAAGCAAATAGAATGCTGCTGGAAATCTCTGAACTGGCAACGCCGTTTGGCACTTCAGCTCAGCGTGTTGCCGCATATTTCTCAGAGGCAATGTCGGCAAGGATAGTAAACTCGTGCTTGGGAATATACGCCGCGCTACCAATGGTACCACATAGCCAGAAAATGGCGTCAGCCTTCCAAGTGTTTAACGGCATCAGCCCTTTTGTGAAGTTTTCACATTTCACGGCGAACCAGGCCATTCAAGAAGCATTTGAGAGGGAGGATAGAGTGCACATTATAGACCTTGACATAATGCAAGGCCTACAATGGCCGGGACTCTTCCACATACTGGCATCACGGCCGGGTGGACCACCATTTGTTCGACTCACCGGGCTGGGCAACTCAATGGAGGCCCTAGAGGCCACTGGCAAACGATTGTCTGATTTCGCAGAAAAATTGGGATTACCATTTGAGTTTTCCCCCGTAGCTGATAAAATTGGAAATTTAAACCCGCAAAGGTTGAGCATAAGCGAAACGGAGGCTGTTGCTGTTCACTGGCTGCAGCATTCTCTCTACGATGTCACTGGTTCAGACACCAATGCCCTTTGGCTCTTGCAAAGGTAACAACAATGGCGTCCTCCACCCCCACACTCGTTTTCAGCTTTCAATGATTGCATATTTTCTAAATTTCCAACGATCACCTGAATTTCACAACATTTTAGAGAATCCCTAATGGTTCAACTCATTAGTTCTCTTAATACTTTTATTGTTTATCAGGTTTGCTTGTAGTTATTCGTTATTCTGTAGATAGCTTTTCTTTTTTAATTGAAAATAAGAGAAAAGTAATTTATTCACACTTAAGTTACTTAAAAATAACTGTTACTTATTTTTTCAAACATGCTCGGGGAAATTATAGTATCCGTGATTTGATTTGCAAATGAGCCATCCAGAAAAGGGAAATGAAATTGGAGAGTATTTCTTGCTCTGATAGTCCCAAATTACTAAATGTTCCATATTTTTAGCTTTTGCTCAGTGATGAGTAGACATGAAAGTAGATTATTTTTTTTTTTGAAAAATGTTATGCAGATTAAGTCCAAAAGTGGTCACAGTTGTAGAGCAAGATTTGAGTCATGCTGGTTCATTCTTGGGAAGATTTGTGGAGGCCATACATTACTACTCAGCCTTGTTTGACTCATTGGGAGCTTGCTATGGGGAAGAGAGTGAGGAAAGACACATGGTGGAGCAACAGCTTTTATCAAGGGAGATAAGAAATGTGTTGGCTATGGGTGGTCCTTCAAGGAGTGGGGAGGTGAAATTCAACAACTGGAGAGAAAAGCTTCATCAATCAGGTTTCAAAGGTATATCTTTGGGTGGCAATGCTGCAGCACAAGCCACTCTTTTGCTTGGAATGTTCCCTTCTGATGGTTACACCTTGGTGGAGGACAACGGCGCCCTCAAACTTGGTTGGAGAGATCTATGCTTGCTCACTGCCTCGGCGTGGCGGCCCAACTCCCACCATTTTCCATCCTCCATCCACTAGAACCGCGACTGCCACTGCGCCCAATGCTTGCCTCCTCTTTTGAATTACTTTGTAACGTGATTTTGTTTGAGAAAACTTCTTACTGTTCAATGATAGACATTAATGTTATACTTAATTTTGAAGTTTGAAATTGAATGAGATTCTTGGTATTTAGCATGTTCGCCTGAGCTTTAAACCAAATAGAAGTTGATTTAATTTAAATTTTTATTCTACAGAGCTTATGCAATTCTTGGTATTTAGCATGTTCTTGAAAGATTGTGCTTCCACTACAAATGAAATCTTATATAGAAGTGTGAATTGTGACTTAGCCAAAGGCTTTGTATAAACTCCGCAAGTTGAGCATGTTCTTGAAAGATTGTGCTTCCACTACAAATGAAATCTTATATAGAAGTGTGAATTGTGACTTAGCCAAAGGCTTTGTATAAACTCCGCAAGTTGATCGTGAGAGGAGGCACATGTTTAGCAGTAAGAGAAACTATTAGAGACTTTGTTGCCACAAAATGGTAATCCAGAGAATGTGTGTCATTTTTGAGTCAAAAAGATTGGGCTTCGACCAGAAACAGCGATCTTGAATAGGAGTGTGAACTGTGACTTGGTCAAAGTCTTTGTATGTACTCAACAAGTTGATCATGATTGACAATAAGATAACGATTAGAGGCTATCGCGCACAAAATGGAAGTCAAGAGCAATGTGATTCACCTTTGAGTGAAGTGCTCTTAGTTGGAAGTTGTCCATGATTTTGACAATAAGAGAACGATTAGAGGCTATCACGCACAAAATGGAAGTCAAGAGCAATGTGATTCACCTTTGAGTGAAGTGCACTTAGTTGGAATTTGTGCATCGAATAAATTATTTGTATTTGTAACATTTTAAAATAAAATATCATTTAATTATATTATCTTAAACTACCATTTATTTGTATAACATTTTGATATTATAAATTGTGTATTTAAAGTTGTTGATAATGAAAATTTTTTATTTATAATTCGATCTAAATTTTGTAGTCCACGATCGATAAATAAAGACAGACATTTTATTTTGATAAGATCGTCTCAATTTTATTAAAGTTTATCTGAGAGTTATGTAATAAAATTGAAAATGCATTTGGAATGTATTTGATTGGACCACGTGAAATTTAATTTGTGATATCGGCCAAATAAATTTAGTTTCACTTTATTGTAGCGAGTAATGGATTTCGATTACTAACTTAAAGTTCTTTAAAGTATCAATGAGTGAAATCAAATTATTGATCAATATTTTGGCACATTGGGAAATAAAGTGAAATAACAAGAATCATATATTTCAATATAGAATTTGTCACATATTAATAGGCACAATTATGGGCTCAAATGATTTTTTTTTTTTTTTTTTTTTTTTTTGTGGTCTGTTAAATCTAAGCTCAGTAATTCGATATCGATTGTTGAAGTAATATTGTGATGCGATCACGTGGGACTGTCATAAGGAAGATAGGATTTGAGGATTTACACCTATTTGGAAAAGGATGGTTCACTTATTTCAACCTTGTTCTAAAATTTCTCAATGTTTGACGGGGAGTAGTACGTAATAATGACGAATCAGATGATATAATTATTGATTATAAATCTTCAGTAATAATAGTTGAACTGAGAGTGCAATTTCATTCTTTTAGTAGAATAGAATGAGATTAGTAAATTATCTTGGTCGGACAATATTTGACTCGGTCAAGAATAATTTATTGGAGCTTAGTTTAATTGGATCCGACCAGGTCTCTTTGGTGTTTTCAAAATAAGAATCGAATAAATTATAAGAATTATAATTTATCATGAATTGTGGAAGAGTTTAATTGGACATAGTGCTACGTGTACTGGACACGTCGCCATACACATGTTGGGCATGCGTCAAGCGTGTGTCCGACGTGTATCACCTAATTATGGGAATGAGATAATTTGCAAGAGAAAATTTTAGTTTATTCCTTTTTCTCATAGATGGCTAACCACCATAATATTAATGAAAAACCACGGTTGAAATCTATGTCGTCAATGGAGGCACAAATGCCGAAGGTGCATACAAGAAAAGTTTTTCAAATTATAATTTTTTATTACAATATGTAGTGTTTGGTCTTCAAATTCAATTGAATATATTCAATTGAAATTTATGTGTTCTCAACTCAAATTTTAATAAATTTAATTGAAATTTAGGTGTCCTCAACTCAGATTTAAATAGATTCTTTAAAATTTAGGTATCTCCAATTTCGAGTGGATTTCTAAAGATTTCATTAATTAAAAAATTTAAACATATTTGCATGGATTTCGAGCTCATAAATATGAATACTAAATTCTTTAGGAATTCTATCACCACCCCCTCAAACTTTCAATCTAACTCTTCTCTTACGTATCTTTTCCTCTCACACCTCTCCTCAATTTGTGCCACAAGTTTTTGTATTAAACTCTTGTTCTTGATTTTCAATTTATATTAGCATGGAAATTTAGGGGGGTGTCCTCAACTCAGATTTGAATGAATTTAAAAAATTCACATAAATTTAGGTGTCCTCAACTCAAATTTTAATAGAATTCATTGAAATTTAAGTGTCCCCAACTCGGATTTAAATAGATTCTTTAGAAATCTAGGTGTCCTCAATAACTAGTGAATTTCTAAAGATTTCATTAATTAATGGATTTTGACAAATTTCAATAGATTTGGAACTATAATTATAACTACTAAAAATTCTAACAAATATTGTTCCAAACCTCAAAATTTCAATCTCTCTCTCTCTCTCTCTCTCTCTCTCTCTAACATCTCACTTTTCACATATACGATTTTCTTTGGCTATTTTGTATCAATTGACTTTTTTTCTTTCTTTCTCTCACAAACCTCTCACCTTCACATAAAATTTTATCAAACTCTTTTATACCAATTTGTAATTATTCACGCCTTTATTCCGTTTTTCTCAAAACGATGCCCATATTTCCAACTTCATGAATTTTTGTTTAAAATGATAAAGTTAGGAATTTCTTTTAACGTCATTTATAATGTTATGAATTTTATTTTTAATCATAATGTTATTATTTTTAGTAATCTAGTCAGACATTATACTATTTTCTTAGCTTTTTAAAAAAAAATAATAATCCGTTTATGGACAATGAGTGGTTATGGTTCAAAAAAATCACAAATACGAACTCTATTAACCTCTATAATTTAGAATTCTTTAAAAGTTAAAACGTTTCGATACTCATTTTTAATATTTAAAATGTAAATTAGATGTATCAATATATTATGAATTAGTTGTCTTTTTTTTTTTTTTTTTGCTGTTAGTCTTTTTTTAAATAAAAAAATAATTTGTGCTTTTATGGTGAGTGTACTTGTCAACATTAATTTTAGAGCAAGTTTCTCGTCAAGACATAATTTGGTTTTAAAAAAAAATAAACTTGAAATGTTATGATGAAATTTTAAATTTTTTTCAAAATTTACAGTTGACACAATTAAGGAAATGAAAATATAATTTTTAATAAAAAGACCACAAATTCAATGAAATCCGTGATAATCTATTAAAATCTATGATATAGAAATCTATTAAAATCTTATCAAATATGTCAAATTCTATTAAATTTCATGAAATTTATAAATATTTATAAATATTAAGAAATCTATTAAAATATGAGTTGAGGACACCCCCCTTATTGAATTTTTTATTTTTTATTTTAATATTTTTTTGTACAATTGTCAAACATCGTCTTTGAAACTTCATTTTTGATGCTCCATGACCATTCATTGAACTAAACAATTAGGATGAAAAATATAAATAATTTATTGATAAATATTAATTAGATAATTAGTCTAATACCATATAGGACAATTAGATATTTGACTGCAAAATCAGTATATCATTAATTTTTTTTTAACTTGGAAAGATTTACTCGCCAACAGCGACACATGTAAATTATCTTTTTAAGCCATAAAATAACTTTTTATACAAGATGATTAAACAACTGATTTTTAGAAGAGAATGAATCATAAATATCCATCATCTAATATCGGATATGAAAAAGAAAATTTTATAAAAAAAGACAAATAGAAATAAAGTGAAAATTTAAACTTTATTTCAATTTTTTTTTAAAAAGCATTGCTCTTTAATTATTTTTTAAATTCAAAATTGAGGAAATTGATAATAGTAATGTGAATCTCTCCAAACAATGGATCTAATTGTGCTTCGAGCTTAGAGACAACGGATGACCAATTTCTTAGTTTATTCCATAGTAGCTCAGCTGACATAACTGTCGGATTAGTGTACCTCCCAATTAGAAGTGGCAAAATAGGCTGGTCCAGTGGGCTAGTCCAGATATCATGGACTCTAGGCTGGGCTGGCCCAATAAAAAATTGATCAAATAAAAATCGGACCAATTTAGTCCAGTACAACTAACCTACCGGGCCAATCGGACTGAAATCGGACTGGCCCGATAAATTTTTTTGGCCCAAGTCCCCAACCGCACTGCATTGCATCCGTGCATCGTGCCTGCAGTGAAGCGTGGCAAGAATAGAGGATTTCTCCCCTTGTTTTATGCCAGTGCAACAAGGAAGGAGAAATCCTCCCATCCTCCTGTCGCAACGAATAGGGGTGGCGGGAGAGATTTCTTCCCCCTATTCGCGGCGAAACCAGAAAAACTAGGGAGATTTCTCCCTAGTTTTGCGACCAGGGGGAAAATCCCCTCATCTGACCGCGTTGTCAAATTCTGTTTTGAGAGGGGGTTGGGTATTTGCTGAGGAGGAAGATGGTGGATTTTGTTTTTTATTATTTATTTTTAAAAAATTATAAATAATTATTTTTAAAAAATAAGTTAAAAATTTAAGTTGGACTGGCCCATTAGTCATGTAGTCCAAAATCGGACTAGTATTTGTCCATGTAAAATTGGGTCAGGGGCTAGCCCAACCCAATCTTTTGTATGGCCGACTCGTGTGGCCTATTTGCTAGCTCTACTCCCAATCCATCGGATTAATTATCTCTTTGAATGAAAATAGTTTTTACTTCTTTATATTTCAAGAATTTTTCTCTTTCCAAAATTCTACTCAAAATATTTGTTAATGTAACACACTTGAACTATTTAGAATAAAAACAATGTAAAATTACTATTTTTAATAAAAAGACCACAAATACATGAATATTAATAAAAATCCATAAGAATGTATTGAAATTTATAATATAGAATTTTGTTGAAATCTTATAAATTCTGCGAAATTCTATTCAAATTCATGAAATCCATTCAAATTCATAAATATTAACAAATCTTTTAAATTTTGAGTGCTTAGTGCATCTCTAATGTACACCGTTTATTGTTTTTTAGACATGCCATATAAGCACAGGTAGACAAAGTTATAAAAAAAAAACTCTCTCCAATGCATGTTGACGAGAACTCCGTCTATTTGATATGCAATACCAAAAATTGACTTCGTCTAAATTTAAACGGACTTCTAAAAGAAGTGACTCAACAAATTTAAACTCAACTCAATATTTCATTAATAAAAAAGTCGGACAAGGGAAATAAAAATTGAAGACCCGTTAATTAAAAAAAATTAATGCCATATAAGCGGTAATATTAGTTTCAGATGGAATCCATTAGAGATGAATTTTTAATTTGACCGTCTATTCAATAGACGTAGTATCACATAGACTGAAAATCCGTCTATTTTACTTGCCACGTAGATTTCATATATATATTCGTAAAGTACACCACGAAGGTAATCCAAAAACACCTATATGTTTAGTTTAATTTATAATAACAAAATTTGTTATACTCTAGTCAATGTACGAAATAATTAAATCTTGCGAAATTTTTAATTGATTTTCCAACAAACACGATTCATAAGTGTGTTACCAAGATTGTCACGAATCATATTTAATGGTTGAGTAGGATAAGCACGAAGTTCGGTCAAGGCTATTGGTGATCTAAACAAACTCTGCAATGGTAGAAGCAACAGGTCGGTGTTTTAAGTTGGTGGAAGATAAGTTACTATTCTCTACTTTTCGGAGCTCTATGAAATCAGAGTTGGATCATGAGCAAAATGAGCATAGATGAAAATTGAAGTACAATCATGGGGGTTGCCGCCTACCCAATCAACATTGGAGTATGTAGTGAAGTGAAGTGGTTGGAAGCGTTCAAGAACTAAGCTACAGAAGATTGTGTGCTTAAAGTAGCAGATGAGACACTTGACACTAGTTAATGTGTTTGTATTGAATCATGCAGGCAAGTTCATCAATATCAGGTATAGAAAGTTATAATTGTAATATCAATATTTGGTGGCATTACCACAAGTTCTATCATCTAAAAGTATTAAGCAATGATCCCATTTATTATCACAATAACCACCTTTATGCCTTGTTGAAATGTGCGAGGAGATCACATTTATATTATATCCATAATTGTTGAGAATGAATTTAACTTTCAAAAATGTTTTGAAGACAATTGAGATCTTTGATGGAGAATTGAGTAGAGATTGATGAAAGGTCAAAAACAGTTGTTGGTTTTCGCATAAACCCCAACCAACACCAGATATGATCAATAAACGAAAATAACAAAGAACATATAATTATTTCACCACAAAGTCAGGATATTTAGTCAAAATGATATATATCACTCGTTGAGCATCTCCAATCGGATAATGCTTTAATCACTAGGCAAAAGCTTCAAGAAACAATTGTATAGTACAACGTTTACAAAAATGAATTTTCTCCCTCACAAAATAATATCACAATATACAAAATACTCCCAAGTGTAACCACAAAGGTTATAGTTCGTCATTACAGACCCAGACCTTCCCTTGTTTAAACTTATACACTCACTATAAGAAAAGATGCCTTCTGAAAGTGAGACCCAAAAGCCTAAATCATCAGAATACCCTAGAAGCTCAAAATCGTCCATGTGTCACAATCTGAGGGAGAGAGGGATGATGATGATTCAACTTTGCACTTAAAAGAGGAATTTGGACTGCTGAAATTGATCCAACATAATATGGGCTCAACTATAAGTTCTTCATCTTTTGGACTTTAACAAATTCACTGGACAACTTGTTAACGGGCTAAATGAGCAACATTAGCCCAACATACTCCACATTTTTGTCTTTTTGCCATGCCTTAGTGATATAGACTAACCTTTGGTTCATTTGCTCTTTCCGTGCACTTAAAAGAAGACAAATTAGCCACAATTAATATTGAACAAAAATTTTGGTTCTCATATCATCTCGATTGTTCAAGGTTGATATTTTATTCAATTTTATAATCCCCTTTTCTATCACATCTTTAATAAAATGAAATTTTATCACAATATGCTTTGTTATATCATTAAAAGCATGATTTTTACTTAAATAAATTTCACATTGGCTAACTGAATATAACACAACATGCTTATTAATTAATCCTAATTCACTAAGTAAACTTTTGAGCCAAATATATTCTTTTATACCATGAGTTGATGCAATATACTCTATAGAGGACAGTCACCAACTTTTGTAGTCGGGATATGCAGCTTGATGCAACAACTATTTATGGTGAAAACATAAGCAGAGGTAGTTTTTTGTTGTCCATATCTCTAGTAAAATCAGAGCCTACAATACCACTATCTTTTACTTTTCTTAAACTGTAATCCAAAGGAAAGAGAACCTTTTTTGTATTTAAATAACCATTTCATTGCATCCCAATTATACTCACCAAGGTTTCCCAAAAATCTTCTTAGAACACTTATAGCATGAGCAACAGGTCTGGTATATACCATTAAGTATATGATTGTCCTACTGTAGTAGAATAAGTATTTCTTTCTATTCTTTTTAATTCTTCTTCAATGCTGGTGGACTAATCACAAGAGGGTTTAAAATGATTTGCTAAATGTAAGGTTACAGACTTAGCTTCAATCTTTTAAACTTTTCAAGAATTTTAGTGATATAAGTGCTGCTGATTCAAGAATAAGGTATTAAAAGTCCCATTCCTTTAAATTTTCATACCAAAGTATTTTTCTAGCAGCACCTATATTTTTTATTTCAAACTTAATAATAAGTTTTTCTTTTATAGATTGAATTTCTTTTATATCAGAACCTGCTAGTAACATGTCATCTACATAAAGTAAGAGATAAATATAATTAGGACCATTATTACATTTGTAATAAAAACAAAGATCAAACTATTTTTATTGAAACCAATGATTTGTACATACAAATCAAACTTCTTATATCACTACATAGGAGGGCTTGTTTTAAGCCATAGGGGGACTTTCTTAGGAGGTACACCAAATTATTCTTTCCATATTTTTCAAATTCTTCATGTTGGGACATATATGTTGTCTCATCTAAATCACCATGTAAGAAAGTTGTCTTAACATCTAATTGGTCCAATTCACAATTAATTGAACTACTAAGGCAAGTGATGGAAGTGTATTTGACTATAGGATAACATATTTCATCATAGTTAATACATTTCTTTTGGGTAAAACTCTTTGTTGCTAATCTGGCTTTATAACTAGGACCCCATCATTAGTTTCACATTCTTTTATTTTGTAAATTCATTTACAGTTAACTACCTTTTATAATTTGGGTTTACGAACCAAAGTCCAAGTTGAATTTTTTATAAAAGAATTCATTTCTTTTTGCATTGCAGCAAGCCAATGTTTTGAATCTTTTGAATTCATAGCCCCTTCATAAGAGATGGGCTCATTCTATAAAGGGTTGAACATTAAGGGCTAAAGCAAGGTCAGCTTCCGCTAACCTTGTAGGAGGTCTAACATTTGTTATCCTCTCACTATCCCTTGCTAGTTGATAGTTCTCTAAGTTAGAAGGAACCATTTCTTCTTCTCTTCTATATGTTGATTTTTTAAAATATTTTCATCAATTTCTCGATCTAGAATATTAGTTTGTTCATTTTCATCACAAAACTCCACCTCAATTTGAGTAGGGGTTAAAGGACTTGTTTGAAGAACAATTTCAGATAGTTTTCAACATATTTTTATTTTCAGAGACAAAATTTTTTAAACAAGGCCATTTATGCTAACTATTACTTTAAAACCTCTTATTTCTTTAACCCACAATCTGTAACCCTCTACACCATCCATATAACCAAGAAAAACACATTTTAAGGCCTTGGGCTAAAGATTACCATCATATTGATGTACATAAGCAGCACAATCAAAGACTTTTATCCAGGATTGTAACCATTCCACGTAAAATCAGGTGTTTTGTGGTTTAAAGCACTTGAAGGACATCTATTTATGAGGTGAGTTGCTATTTTGACAGATTCTCTCCAGAATAGTTTTGGAAGGATATAACTATGCAGCATGCATCTTACTTTTTCTAATATAGGTCTATTCATCGTCTCAACAACTCCATTTTGCTGAGGTGTATAGGTGCCTATGACTAAGAATACCAAAGTTTTTGTAGAAACTGTCAAAATCAAAATTGTAGAATTCTAACCCATTATCTGTCCCCAAAAATTTATTTTCTTATATGTTTAATTTTCAATTAGAGTTTTCCATTATCTAAACACCTGAAGGGTTTCAGACTTAGATTTCAGAAGGAAAATCCATACTTTCCTTGAGAAGTCATCAACCACTAGCAAATAGAACCTGAAACCAGTAAAAATATTTACATGGACATGACCCCATAAGTCTGCATGAAAATACTCTAAAACATAAATGGATTCATGAGTTCAAGTTTTAAAAGGTAGCTTGTTTTGCTTCCTAATTACACATTGTTCATAAAAAGTTAATTTCTCAACTTTATCTTTGTGAAACACACCGTCATGTTTTAAAATTTGTAAACCTTTATATGACCAAGTCTTTTGCGCCATACAATTGACTTATCACTTTTGAGTGAAAGAGGCATCAATGTTATTGTAATGCTTGCAAAGTATAAGGTCTATTTTCTTTTGATGCATTGATTATTTTGAAATTACCTTTACACATTTTCATTTGTCTATTTGATATGGTAATGTTGTAATTTTGGTCATCCAAGATGCCTAATAAAATTAAATTTCTTTGGAAGTCAGAAACATAACTTCTTTTATCTAAAATAAGGATATTGTTGTTGTTTAATTTTAACACGACTCTTCAAATTCCTGTTATACTACAAAATTTATCATTTCTCATTGTTACCTACCCCACTTTTATTTCACAGAACTCACAAAATCGGGTCTTATCAGGACACATATGAGCATCTAGGGTCAATAATCTAATCTTGTCTGATGGATGAGCTAAAGGTTACAAAGACGTGGCCATTGACAGTAATAGCTTCATTGTAAGCAATGACTACTGCCCCTTCAATATGATTTTTCTCTTTTAATTCATGTAACCTCTTATAAAAATCTTTTATAAAATGTTCAATTTTTTCACAAAAATAACATGAGTAATTAGCACAAAATATCCATACCTATTGAAGTTATTGTGCAAAACGTCATACCTTCTAAATTTTGGTATTTAACATCTAATCCTACTCAATTTCTTGCACAAAACGTCATTTCATCCAAAAATCCACCGTTATCTCACTTTTCCAACACGATTCTTAATACAATTGATGGGTAAATTAGTCCATCAATATTTTTCACTTGTGTTAGAGAGAGAAACTCTCCAGAGAAACACTCCGCCGCCCAATTTCACTGTTCATCTCTTCATCCCTCAGAAGTTTTGAGACCACAAGATTGTTTAGGAGATAGGTTCCAGGTGTCTCTTGCTGCATTTCATCGCCGAAAAAACACAAAACGAGGCAAATCCCGTTACCTGAAGCCGATTTTCTGATCTGAAAGGTCAAATCAGAAGAAGAAATTCAACAACCAATAGAAAAATTCCACATCCAAGAGATCATCAAACAACGATACATTTAAATCCAGTAATAACAACGGGCCTGTTATGGGGTAGGTCACCATTTTGAGAAGATGAGTATCGTTGGATTCTCTAAATCCAAAAGTTAACAACAACAAAAATTTGGGTTCATTAAAGCAGAGTCCAGTTGATGATATGGTGGTTTATGGGACCGGAAGAATTGGTCCTGATGCCCCAGAAATGGTACCGAAGCATATCCGTCTGGTATCTACGCCCGATCGACTTTTTCCACGTTTCCTTCTCCTAGATCTCTGCATGTGCCTTCATTTTTCAACAACAAGAAAGAAGATGGTTCACACAAAGTGTTCGACGATTTGGTTACAAGAGATTTGAGGCGGTTGCTTCGTCTCGAATGAAGGACTGAGTTATAGTTTTGGATATTGGCTTTTTGGGTTCTTATTTCTGGGATCTGGGATTCATTCTGTGAAATTTTTTGACTACGAATGAATCACAAGATCGAGAATTTGAGATGAAGAAGGCTTTTTTGTTCTTGTATTTAGCTCTATCTATGATTAGAAAGTGGAAGTGGAAGTTGTGTAGCTCCGATGGTGGTAATGGTGGTGTTGGATTAAGCTATATGGTGGAAGAGATGAACAGTGAAATTGGGCAGTCAATAGAGTTTTTCTCTCACTAGCTAAGAGGTTCTCTCTCTAACACAAGTGAAAAATGTTGATGGACTAATTTACCCATCAATTGTATCACGAATCGAGTTGGAAAAGTGAGATAACGGCAGCTTTTTGGACGGAATGACGTTTTGCACAAGAAATTGAGTAGGTGAAGATGTTAAATATCAAAATTTAGAAGGTATGACGTTTTGCACAATAACTTCAATAGGTAAGAATGTTTTGTGATAGTTACCCAACTAACATTTTTCCTCTTTTGCACTTGACTTAGTTTTAGGCTTAGATCTTTATTTTTTAGCAGAACCATTTTTCTTTTTATTATTATTAATGGAGGACTTGTTGTAGTTATGCTTAGTATGATTCTTTCCATTTACCATTAAACTTTTCCCAACCACTTGTTCTTTTTGGTCACTTTTAAACCCCAGTTCTTTATTCTTAAGACAACTAGAGATTATTTCAACAATAAAGTTCTCTCTACCATACTCTAGAGCATTCTCTAGAGCATTTTTAACATCTTTATACTTCTCACTCAGAGAGTTTAAAAGAGCAACAACTTTTTGACCCCATAATTTTTTTCATCACAATCAGACAAGTCGTTTTTTATCTTGTCTAAATTTTCTTCTAAACTAATATTGAGATCAAACTTTAAACTGTAATACTATTTTAAAAGATAATATTTGTTTGAGAGAGTTTTAGACACAATAAGATACTCTAATTTAGCCTAAAGGAGAGCAACAGTTTTACTATCCCCAACTTGCCTGAGGACATTGTTAGATAGATGGACAAAGATAGAACCCCAAGCTATCTAATCAATCTCTTTTTTCTTACTTTCTTCAAGATCTGTAGACCAAAACTCATCAATGGCCTTATCACATCTTTGTTGAAGTAAGATAACTTTCATCTTCTGGTGCCAAAGACTTAAATCTAGTGCCAAATCAGACTTCTACCTCAACCCTATTGAAATATATTCTACTCTTTTACCCTACCCAACGCACAAGATAAACTCAAAGAATATTTTACCACAGTAACAACAATTTCAAGAAAATGTCTTTTTAAACAAATTTAGATCAACTTATTTTCAATTTATCATAAAGACAAATAGCATGTAACTTTAAAACAAAGTTTTAAGCCACATCTCAAGAATAACAACAATTTATCATTTTTCTCGCAAGCAGAATAATAAAAAAGATGCACCAAGTATTTCATAAGACGAGTCAATATTAAGAAAACCACTAAGTTTTTCACATCTCCAAGAAAAATACTAAACCATGCAAAAAATTATCCCTCGGATTATAAGATCCTCACAAGAGATCTTACACAAAGAAAATTTAAGCGGTTACGGCATTTACCCCTTAGAAGATTATGGTTGATCTGGTAGTAAAAATATAAGAGAAGAAAGATATTACCAGATTTTCTGAAAATAAATAAGAGAAGTGCAAAAAATACTTAAGAAAAAGCTCTCGCTAGAGAGGAAGTTTTCTGACTAATTTTCACCAATAATTTTTTTTTTTTTTAGAGATAGATCCAACCTAGTGTGAACAGATCAAATGACTTTCACCAAGAAAATCAACTTTCCAAATGTTTTTCGCCAAGAAAACACGAGATTCAAGTTAGATCTAAAAACTTTATTTAGAAAGTAGGAGTTTCTAGCTTTGATACTACTGTTGATTTTCGTATAAACTCCAACCAACAACATACATGATCAATAAACGAAAATAACAAAGAGCACAAAGAATTGTTTCGCCACAAAGATTCGGATGTTCAATCAAAATGACCTACATCACCTGTTAAGCATCCCCAATAGTATGACACTCTAATCACTAAGCAAAAGTTTTAAGAAATAATGGCAAAGTACAATGTTTACAAGAATGATCTATCTCCATCACAGAACAATATCACAGTATACAAAATATCCCCAATTGTAATAACAAAGTTATTGTTCACCAATACGAACCCATACCTTCCCTCATTTAGACTTATACAAGCCTTTATCATCAGAATACCCTAAAAGCTCAAATTCTAACCGTCCAAGCTTCCACGCGTCACAATCTGAGGGAGGGATGATGATGATTCATATTTGCACTTAAAAGAGAAATTTTGGCTGCTGAATTTGATCTAACATAAATGGGCTCAACCATAAGTCCTTCATCTCACGGGATTTAACAATTTCACTTGGACAACTTGTTAATGGCCAAATGGGCAGCACTAGTCCAACAACAATCTCTTTAGATTCAATTCCAACTCTTTTTTTAAGAATAGGCACTCCCATTGTTGTTAGAATAAAAACAAGAGGGGCCCCTCTTAGAATTGGAAAAACATGAAGAGATGGTGATTTTTTTTTTTTGGTTTTTGATACAAAGTGAAAGGCACTTGCGCCGTTGCGCGAGGCTATAAAACAAACGATGAAGTTGATAGACATGATGGCGACAAGTGTTATCAACAAAGCTTACGGGTTAAGAGATAAATTGTGATGCCCCGTCACCTAATTAGTTTAATTAAGTTGTAAGTTTAACATGTCAAAAGGTTTCTTTTGAATTTACAAAAACTCATGTGAAAAGTGAGTCGGATTTGTAAAAAAAAATTTGCTCCCTAAATTTTTAAAATGTCATAACATTTAGTGCATGTTTTGTAGAGTTTAAAAGTAATTTTTTAAGAGATTTTAAAAAAAGTTCGTGAAATGTATAGTTGAAAAGTTGATAAAAGTTATAGGTGCCATGAATATATAATTGAAAATGAATTTGGGAAAAAAAAAAAGTTTAAAAAAATCTATGTCAATCATGCTCTTAATTAGTAGAATGTCGTAATATTTAAAACACATCCACGTAGAAAATTGTAAAATTGACTAAACACAAAAAGGTTTTGTGCACTATGAAGGAAAACAAATGTTCCGACACATACTATTTAGAAGGAAATTGTTGAAACACTTACTCTAAGTGAAGCAGATAGTAATAACATTTACATTAAAGGAAGACAGAGTGTTGCAACGTTTGGTAAGTGGGGGCAAAATGTTGTACACATTGCTAGACATTTTAAACATAATGTTTCTATCTTCAAGTTTAAAGAAAACAAGAATGTCATAACATCTACACTAGAGATGACAATTGGGCCAAACCGCCTCATGGGCCTAAAGGTCCGATCCAAAAAAGCTTGGCCCTTTATAGGCCCGGACTCGTCTAAGGACTAGTGCGGGCCAAGGCTGAGCCGCCTTTTTGATTCAAGGGCCGTGCTTGTTTGACTCTTGACAAATATGGGTCTGTCCGTTGGACCGGCTCGTGGACCAGTCCACAGGCCGAATCATGTGCCAAGCTAAAAAAAATCCAAAAATTTCAAAAATACTATATTTAAAAAAAATATTAATGAGCCCAGCTTAGCCCATGAGTCACAGGGCCACGGGCCAGTTTGGGATCAATTTTTGGAGATGAGTCGAGCCCAGGCCCGACTTATTCTTATAAGGGTAGGGCTGGGACCTGTTGGCATGGGCCAAGTGCCATCCCTAATCTACAGTATTAAAATATTTACTATGAACGAGACAAAATGTTATTAATGTGCGTTTGAATGGAAATTGTATTATCTACTACTATACTTCAAATAAAATTAACATGAGTTGAAAGTTGCAACATTTACTTTTAAGGAAAAATCATAATATTATGACATACTACGTGTATAAATGGAATGTTGTAATAGACTTTAAATTTAAGTACAACGGTGTAATTCTAACTTCTAGGAAATCAGAATACCATGCACTAAAGAAAAGCAACATTGACTTTAAAAGGAATAGTGTTGACTCTTTATTTATAAAGAGTGTCTTTTGAATTTTACAGAGCATATTTAAATTTAGATTGTAATATTTTTGAAGTACTTCAACAACTTCTTTATTTTTAATACTTTATTTTACTTCTCTATATAAGTATTTATTATGTTTTCCTATATTTTATTTTGACATACTTTTCTCCTAATTATTATACAATTTTCCTCAAATTTTCTCTATATTATTTTGTATATATTTTTTAATTTAGTCAACATATGAGTATTGAAAATTAGAATTTTTAATTATATTTAATTATAGAAAATGAGTATAAAATATTAATTTGGACACTCTTTTGGAACAAATTAAAAGTTCACTATTTAAAATAGAGAGTATCTTATGTTTAAATAGTCTCTTAAAGATGTTCTTATAATATATTGCACACTAGATATTGGAATATCGATTTAAGATTAGTTTGGTATGACTATGATTTTAAGAAAATCAGCTACGGAAACAATCAGTTAAGTGTTCGACAAACTTTTATTTCAAAAATACTGTATGTTCAAAATTAGCGTTTGGATGTTTGATAGACAAAAGTGCTTTATTTTATTGCTTGCATACAATTATTAAAATGGGCTTATTATAATAATGTCTTTGTGTATTATTATTATTATTATTGATATTGTTGGAAAAGTATTTTACTTTTATAACAAGAAGTAATGTTATTAAATATTTATCTAAAATAATAAATTCACCATAGTCTTTTTAAAAATATTTATTAAATATCAAAATTTATAAAATGAAAATCTATGCTTATACTAATCTAAAAGGCCCTATCTATATCTATATATATATATATATATATATATATATATATATTTACTTATACTTGTACTTATATTTACTAATCGAAAGACAATAAAAATGAGAAATATTTTTGGACTGTTATATCCTTACCAATTTTTTAAAACTTTATATTCACCATTAGTGTTCATTAATGTATAATTATATTTTAATATTTTATTTATTACTTTTTATTGTTCATCATTATCATACATTAAATTTTTAAAAAAATTTATTTATTAAATGTACGATAAAATTTTTAAACATATAATCTATTAAATTAAATATGAAGGTAAAAAGATGATCTCAATTTTTTTGTTTTATTTTGTTTTTATTTTTTTGCATTACTACGTAGATGAAATGAATGAAAAATAAGTTTAAAAGAAAATGAATGAAAAAGTTGTAACCAAGTTTATCACCACATTAAAATTCAAATCATGGTTATCAAAACTGAAATGAAGATGAAAATATTATTTTTAATACACTAGTTAAGAACACATGCTTTGCACGTGATTTTGTAATAACATTGTGAATTTATTTTTTGGTTGAAATTTTTAAATAATAAAAGTTCGATAGCTATTTTTTTATTTCATCTATCCAACCCTCAATAATAAGTACCTCGGGTCACTTGGATTAAAAAATTACTAAAAGTGACAGTTCGCTTGAAAATTCAAGAAAAACAATGGAGTACTAAACATGATTGATCACAAACTTCTGAAAAGAGGCTCGAGACAGCAACAATCAATTAAATTATAATTTTTCAAGAATTAAAAGTTTTGAATTTGTGTTTCGTTTGATTGCTAGCCATTTGAACTTGAAATCAGTCTTTGGTTACTTTTTTTGTGCTTGAAGTTGATTTTTATTAATATGGTCACGCTTGATATATTAGACATCGTTTTTATATAAAATTCTTGCAAAAACCTTAAAAACTTCAAATACTATCACATTTTAAAATTAACAGATTATAAAGAAACTATTTCAATTTAAAAATAATAGTCCAAACATATCATTTTAAACTTTATAACGAAAGCTAAAGCATAAAGAAACTAAAATTGGCATTTCCACATAAAGAAGTGCGTTGATAAGCTAAGAATAACTGGTAACACATATACATGCTTTGTACATCCATCTTTCGTGTATAAAAAGTTAAAGCATAAGTAAAAGCTCAATTTACAACTTTATTCACTTAGTGTTCCACTGTCACTTTATGGTGATGTTAGTTTTCTAAAGATCATTTATTCTAAGGATTATGCATCTATTAAGGTTATGTGTCTTCAATAAGATATACAAATTATAGTTATGTAATGTGTACAAAAGTTTTCAATTTTATCCTTCATTTTTACGATGATTGAGAAAAATTATAAACTTACTGATGATTAAATTTACAATAAAACTCATCATTCATCTTCATTTTCATATTCGCAGGGCAAAACTTTTCTTGATGACATGGCATTATCAACAAATGTTGCAGAATCCACATTAATTTGACAAATCCTATAGCACCAAACAATCTCTCTAGTAATTTCTTCTCCAACCGCGACTCCACCAAGAAACTCATGTCCACCATCACTGTTGTAACACACTCCAAAGCCAAGCACAAAATTGCGGTAGTGATTGCTGAGCTACCAATATCAACATCTATTTCAAGATAATTATACCCTTTGTAGAATTCAAGGCTTTTCCTAATAGGCAGACGGAATAATCCCACTATAGTTTTCATAGTCAATGGTTCCTTCCACTGTTTTAAAAAGTCTACCTAGGCTTGAAGCTCGGCCTTCACGCTTAGCCACGTCTCACGCTTTGCCCTCTTATTTCTCTTGTCTTGCTCTCTCATAGGCCTCGCTTCGAAAAGTTTGAAGCCCGGCCTCTATGCTTAGCCACGCTTTACGTTTTTTAGAACATTGGTTCCTTCACAATTTTATTTACGATCTTAAACCTACTATTGCGAAAAGCATCCGATACATGAATAAATTGATACAATAGTGAATTGGAGTGATGTGTGATGATTAGAGTTGGTAGCTAGTATTTCCAATTAATTATAGGGTTAATTTCACTCACGGTCACTAAAGTTCAAAAGTTGCAGCGCTGGTCACTAAATTATGTAACTCTTTCTCAAACGGTCACTCCATTAAGTTTCCAACCTAAAATGGTGACGTGGCACAGTTAAGTACCGACGTGGCACCAATAGACCGTTATTTATTGCAAGATTGTCCCTTATACTTTATGTAATGTTCACTCCAGTCCCTATATTTTTAATTATCTTTCAATTAAGTCATCTAAAAATTGCATCTTAAACCTCTAAAAATTGCATCTTAAGTCCTTAATCTTTTTACATCTTTACACTTTGGTCATCTATTTTTAATTATCTTTTAGTTAAGTCCTCCAAAAATTGCCACTTAGGTCCTTCAATTTTTACATCTTTACATTTTGGACCCCTAAATCCTTAATTTTAGTGACCAAAATAAGTACAATTTTAGTGGTCAAAATAAGTACATTTTCAATTAAATCATTGACTTTATGATGAGCGCAATTTTAACATGTTACATGTTATCTTATTTTGTTAGTAATTATTTATTAATAAAAGTACTAATTAATGTCTTATTTGAATTAGGACATATTGTGAACAAATATGAAGATTTGGGGACCAAGACATAATTTTTTGAAGTATTGGGACCAAACATAAAGATGTGGAGAAAAAAGATTGAATATGCAATTAAAATTTGAAGTGGAGACCAAATAATATATATATATATATATATATATATATATATATATATATATATATATGGAGCTTTGGGGACCAGGTGTACAATATGGTCATTGGAACAAATTTTTTGGCAGAATCGTTACTGTTTGCCACAACAGTAAAATCGCGGTTTGCAAACCGCGATTTTACCGCGGCAATGCGGCAATACGTGTCTGCTGCTCGTTTGGTTACTTTTTGGTTTATTTTTAATTCTAGTCGAGATCTTTTTCATCTTTTCACGTGCACAAGTTTCAAAACTAGTAAAACACTATATAAATACAAAAGTTAGGTCAAATTAGGGAGGAAGACGACAAGAAGCAAGAAAGAATAATTACTTGGTGAAGAAGAATTAGACTTTCTCAATTGCAGTCTCTGTGGAATCAACATCGTTACTACTTTTCTATATTCCAATAGATTCGTATATCTCATGAGTTATTTAAAATTTGACATCAAATTTTTGGCGCCATTCTTGAGAGGCTGCATCGGAAAATTAATTTAATCTTAGTTAATTTAATTCTTGACTAGTTATAATTTAGGGTTTTATTTATTTATTTATTTAAAAAAATAAAAAATATTTATAGTGCATGCTTGGTCGTAGATCTCTAGAAATTAAGCTATAACCTCTAAATAGTGAAATTGAAAGAATTTTTCACCAATGAAAACGAGCTACCACTTTAGAAAAAATTGAAGAAACCGAAGTAATAATCGCTATGGGTGATGAAATTGAGAAGAGACCTTTTAGGGACTATTTTAGTCTGTTAGCTAATTTGAGCACCTCATGCATACAATACCCACAAGTAGCTGCTAGGAATTTTGAGTTAAAACTGAGTGTGCTTAATTGTCTTCCATCTTTCTATGGTTTAGATAGTGAAAAATCCTATAATTATCTGACAGATTTTTATGCTGTATGTGAGACATTTAAATATGAGAATATTTCTCCTGATAATGTTAAATTTCATCTGTTTTTCTTTTCTATGAAAGATAGGTCTAGGTTATGGTTTAATACGTTACCTACTAATAGTATTATATCTTGAGAACAAATGGTTGCTAAATTTTTGAATAAATATTTTCCTGTTTATAAGACTAATGCTATTTGCAGGAAAATTTCAAAGTTTGTACAGAAAGACGAAGAACTATTTTATGAAACTTGGGAGAGATTTAATAGGCTCCTTGTGAAATGTTCACATCACGGCTATGAAAAATGGCACTTATGCCAATATTTTTTAGAAGGATTACTACCACATATTCAAGAGTGGTTGAAGGCAACAAGTGGTGAAGAGCTTATGTCCAAAAATGCAATAGAAATTTGGAGCTTATTTCAAAAGCAGGCTGACAATTCACAACAGCGGAGTCGATCTTCTCGAACTGAACCAAAGAAAAGAGTAATCTATGAGATTCGAAGTAGTGAACCTAGCTCAAAAATCAAATAAGTCAAAGACGTGATAGAAGATATTTCCTGCAAGTTAACCTCGTTGACAACCAATAATTCCACTGAGCCAAATGTATGTTCTGATGAAGCAAATGCTCTCAACATGATGAGAAAACCACCTTACAATCCTTATTCCAACACATATAACTCAGGATGGAGAGACCATGTAAATTTTCTTGGTCACAGGGTGTTGAACAGGATAGTACGACAGGTCAAATCCTTCAACAAAATACCAGACAATTCAATCAAAAAATTTTATAGCCAAAACCATGGGAAGAGGCAATTCAAAAATTGACAAAAGCTACACAAGTTGCATTAGATCACCAGAATCACACCATTACTGAGTTTAAGAATGAAGTACGAACTAGCCAAAACTCACGAGCACAATCAATCCATCTGGAAATTATGATGGGATAAGTGGCCTCATCGGTCCAACAGTTGGCAACAACTATTGAGAAATGAAAGTTTCTAAGTCAACCACTTCCTAATCCTAAAAGAGTGCACAACATTAGGACTAATTCAAGTAACCAACAAGAGGAGGTTAAATCCGCCATGACTCTGAGATGTGGCAAACTGTTTGACAACCAAGTGAAAATTTCAAAAAAAAAAACATCTCAACCAGTTTCTCCAAGTAATACACCAACTGATGATTCAGTTCAAGAAGCTCCCAAGGAGAAGAATGAGACATCTTACATTCCAAAAGCCCCATTTCCTCAGAGGTTAACAAAAGTGAAGCAAAGTAGTGTGGTCCATGATATCATGGAAATCTTCAAGCAGGTAAGTATAAATATCCATTTACTTGATGTTATTAAGCAAGTTCCTGCTTGTGCTAATTCTTGAAGGACTTATATACGAAAAAAAGACAATTACATGTGCACAAAAAGGCCTTTTTAACTGAACAGGTTAGCTCTATAATTTAAAGTAATACCCTTCCAAAATTTAAAGATCCAAGTTGTCCTACTATCTCATGCATCATAAGAAACCGTAAAATTGAAAAAGCTTTGCTAGATTTAGGAGCTAGCGTTAATCTTCTTCCTTACTCTGTGTATAAGCAACTTGGATTAGGCAAGTTAAAACCAACATCTGTGATTTTACAACTTGCTAATAGATCTGTGAAAGTCCTCCGTGGAATTGTAGAGGATGTTTTGATACAGGTTTACAACTTTTATTTTCCTGTTGATTTTATTGTACTTGATACTCAACTAGTACGAGACTCTACAAAACATATTCCTATAATTTTTGGTTGTCCTTTTCTAGCAACATTTAATGCAATTATTAATTGCAGGAATGGATTTATGCAGCTATCTTTTGGCAATATGACAATAAATTGAATGTTTTTAATGTCAACAAGCAACCATACGATAATGAGGATGTTGATATGATAGAAGAATTAGTTGATGATTCTTTTGTTTCTACTAATTGTGATGATGCTTTAAACTTGTGCTTAACTCATTTTGGTTCATATTTTGATGTTAATAGTGCTATAAATGAAGTGAATGTTTTGCTTGAATCAGCACATGCCATGGATACAACTAAGTGGAGACATAAAATTGAGCCACTTCCAACAAGTGAGAAGAAGAACATCCCATCAATTCAACAACCACCAAAATTAGAGCTTAAAGCATTGTCTGACACTTTGCAATATACATTCTTGGGAGAGGCCGACACTTTACGAGTAATTATCTCTTCTTCCCTTGATGATGCACAAAAAAGTAAGTTGTTAAGTGTTTTGACTAAACATAAAGAGGCACTAAGATGGACCATTGCTGATATCATAGGTATAAATCCAGTAGACTGTATGCATTATATCCATCTTGAGAGGAATTCTAGGTCTACTAGAGAGATGCAATGTAGGTTAAATCATAATATGAAAGAGGTGGTAAGAACTGAAGTACTTAAATTGTTAGATGCTGTAATTATTTATCATATTTCTGATAGCACGTGGGTAAGTCCAGTACATGTTGTCCCAAAAAAATCAGGTATCATAGTAGTTACTAATACAAACAATGAATTGGTTCCAACTAGAATAACTACTGATTGGCATGTTTGCATTGATTACGAAAAATTGAATTCACTCACTCGAAAGATCACTTTCCTCTTCCATTCATTGATCAAATGCTTGATAAGCTTACAAGTTATGAGTATTATTGTTTTCTAGATGGTTATTCTGGCTATAATCAAATTTCTATAGCTCTAGAAGATCAAAAGAAAACTACTTTCACTTGTCCTTTTAGAACTTTTGCATATCGAAGAATGCCATTTGGTTTGTGTAATGCACCTGCTACTTTTCAAAGATGTATGCTTAGTATTTTTCTGACATGGTTGAGAGGTTTCTTGAAGTATTTATGGATGATTTTTTTTTGTATATGGAGATTTGTTTGATGAATGTTTGTGTCATCTAACTTTAGTTTTGTAGAGATGGGAGAAAAAGAACTTATTTTTAAATTGGAAAAAATGTCACTTCATGGTGAAACAAGATATTGTTCTTGGTCACATTATCTTTAGTAGTGGTATTGAAGTTGACAAGACCAAAGTAGATCTTATCTCTAATCTTCCACCTTCAAAATCAGTGAAAAAAGTAAGATCTTTCCTTGGGCATGCTGGTTTTTATAGAAGATTCATTCAAGATTTTAGTAAAATCTCTAGACCCTTATGTAATTTACTTGTTAAGGATGCACCTTTTGTCTTTAATGATTCTTGTTTAAAAGTGTTCGAAAAACTTAAGAAATTGTTGACAACTGCACCTATCTTTCGACCACCTGATTGGAATTTACCTTTTGAACTCATATATGATGCATCTGATTATGCTATAGGAGCAGTTTAGGACAGAGATTAGATCGTTTGCATTCTGTTATTTACTATTTAAGTAGAACTCTTAACGATGCACAATTGAATTATTCTACTACGGAGAAAGAAATGGTAGCAATTGTATTTGCATTAAATAAATTTTGATCATATCTCGTAGGGTGTAAAGTAATTATTTTTTCTGACCATGATGCCCTCAAATATCTTCTCACTAAGAAATATGCTAAACCAATATTGATTCGGTAGATTTTGCTTTTACAAGAATTTGATATTGAGTTTAGAGATAAAAAGACTTCTGAAAATATTGTAGCTGACCACTTATCTCGTATTGTGCTTGACTCTGTACAGAAAAAACTACTGTTAAATGAGTTGTTTCCATATGAACAACTTATGAATATTGATGTTGTACCTTGGTTTGCTGATATAGTTAATTATCTTGTTACAGGTAAACTTCTAGAACATTAGACTAAACAAGATAGAACTAAGTTCTTAGCTGAAGTGAAGAACTTCTTTTGGGATGATCCTTATTTGTTTAAATACTGTGCTGATCAAATTATAAAGAGATGTGTCCCAAAAAGTAAATCCTACAGTGTTATATCTTTTTGTCATGACCAAGCTTGTGGATGCCATTTCAGTGCTAAAAAGATTACTGCAAAAATTTTACAATGTGATTTTTATTGGCCTACTCTTTTTCGTAACACTTATGTTTTTCGTTCTTCATGTGACAGGTGTCAATGCATGGGAAGCATTTAAAAAAAAATATGATGCCACTTAATCCCATTATCATAGTTGAGATCTTTGATGTATGGATGATTGATTTCTTAGGACCTTTTCCTCTATCATTTGGCTATATTTACATATTGGTTGGTGTCGATTATGTATTCAAGTGGGTCGAGACAATTCCATGTAGGACCAATGATCACAAAAGTGTAGTGGCATTTTTGAAGAGCAATATTTTCTCTCACTTTGGCACTCCACGGGCCATAATCAGTGATTGTAGATCTCATTTCTGCAATAAATATTTTCAAACCCTGTTAGCAAAGTACTCCATCACACACAAGATTGCAACCCATATCACCCACAAACTAGCGGTCAGGTGGAGGTTTCCAATCGAGAAATAAAGCAAATTTTCTAAAAGGCAGTTCGACCTCAAAGAAAGGATTGGTCTCTATGACATACTGATGCATTGTGGGCATATAGAATAGCTTTCAAAACACTCATTGGAATGTCTCCTTATAGACTAGTGTATGGGAAAGCCTGCCACTTACTAGTTGAGCTTGAGCATTGAGCTTATTGGGCTATTAAGAAATTTAATTTTGATTTGCAAGAAGCTGGGTCAAAAAGAAAATTGTAGTTGACAGAACTTGAGGAGATTCGGAATGACGCTTATGAGAATGCAAAAATCTACAAGAACAAAACGAAAGTCTTTCATGACAAGTACATAGTAAGAAAATCATTCACCAAGGTCAGAAAGTACTTTTATATAATTCTCGTTTGCATTTATTTTCAGGTAAGTTACGTTCTAGATGGTCATGTCCTTTTATTGTTCATACAGTTATCCCCATGGAGTTATTGAGGTTGAAAACCTCCAAAATGGTGATATTTTTAAAGTTAATGGCCAAAGATTAAAACCATATTTGGAGTTCAACTCTTGAAAGGAGGATGAAGAAATTGATTTGAGTGATCCTACCAATCCATCTTTAAAAAAAACTAATAACTAAAAACTAAAAAAAAAAACAAAAATTGTATTTTCTCTTAATATTTTTCTTAGTAGGAATGCGTGGTGATACATCTGATCCAGATACATTCTTTCCAATTTATTCTCTTCTCTTTTTGTCTCTCTTTATACCTATATATTGATTACACTGATTATATTTGCATGCACTTAACTGAATTGTATAATTTAGAACATTGAGGACAATGTTTATAATCGATTTGGGGGTAAGGTGTTTAAAAATTAAGGCACTGCGCATGGACTTCAAAAATTGGATGAAGTAAGAACTTTTGATTGTAGTACTTGTATTACTTTTGGCTTGGAGTATTGTGACACCTTGTTTGTCAGTTTTACATGTTGATGTTAGTCACAAGTGTGAAAAGAGAAGTTCGACGAGTGAAAGTGATTAATCAATTGAAGAGAATTTATATGTTAAATAAAAACATTCAAGTGAGTTTTGAGCCTTATATCTTATTGGAGAGAACTCCTTTATGCCTAATTTTTACATTCATTATAGTCAATTTTTCTTTTCTTTTTTTATTTCTAGGTATCATTACACTTGAAGCCCGTAAGATTAGTGTCGTTGGATGACCAATTTGCTCTCTAGAAAGTGTTAGTGAGGCCATCTTTGATACGTTTGAGCCTTTCTTGCCTACCGAATGAACATTGATCCCTAGCAGCCAATTTGAAGCCATCTAAAAAAAAAGTCTTGAATTTTTCTTTGTTAGCCAATTATCCCTATCCAGAGCCATTCCACATTCATAATGTAATCCATATTTCATGTCTTTTTTATGATTGAGAACGTAGAAATAAATCTTTATCAAATGGTGGTGCTAAAAAAACCTGTGAATGGTGAAAGAAGAAGATAGAAAAAAAAATCGAAGATGAAGATGAAGGGTATGAAGTGCAAAAGATCAAAGTCAAAAAAAAGAAAAGTATATCTTATGAAAATATATAAAAAGAAAAATAGTTGAAAAATGTGCACTCGCTACATATGGTGCACTTACAAAAAAAAAGAGGTTATTTGAAAATTGTTTTGTGAGAGAGAAAAAAAGTGGAAGAAAATGCACAATAACCCTTTGTCTTTAAAGAAAAAAATTCTCTATTGTTCTCACTCATACTTTGTTTATCCACTTACCCCGTTATTTGATTAGCCATGTCCCAAGCCTACATTACAACCAAATAAAAGTCCATCTTGATTTTATAGAGCAAATGTCTGAATTCGATGCTAGCACTGTGGGTCGTAGGGTGTGGTGATATTTGGAAAGAAAAAAAAATGACTTTACTTGTCTACTACTATTTGAGAGATTGTAATCACTTCCAAATCATGGACAAGTTTTTCCCTTACATGCATATTTTGGAGGGTGAGTGTGTGATACTGTTTTTATGTTCAACATCGCTCACTTTACTATATTATTTGAGCACATACAAATTGGGATTATTTTCTTCTGAGAGTAATATTCTTTCATACTTATTGTGAGATTTGGAGATTGACATGGTATTCTTAGAAATTGTTTAGTTACTGTAGCTTTGATAGCTAATTTGATTGCACAAGTGTATTAACTGATATGTGTAAATAGATGTGGTACTGATATTTCTCCAAAATATTGATAATACTTGTACTTTTATCCACTAGTTGTTATTAGTTTGATTGATGAAGTGAATGCAAAGTGCTTTGATAAAAAAAAAAGATTAAATAGTATTTTTTTATCTCAATTTTTGCTCGAGAACTAGCAAAATCTAGGTTTTGGGGTATTTGATAAGTGCAATTTTAGTGTACATGTTATCCGTTTATCTTATTTTGTTAGTAATTATTTATTGATAAAAGTACTAATTAATATCTTATTTGAATTAGGACATATTGTGAACAAATATGAAGATTTGGGGACCAAGATGTAAGTTTTTGAGTATTGGGACCAAACATAAAGATGTGGAGGAAAAATGATTGAATCTGCAATTAAAACTTGAAGTGGAGACCAAATAATAATATATATATATATATATATATATATATATATATATATATATATATATATATAGCAACTTTGGGGACCGTGTGCAATATGGTCATTGGAACAAATTTTTGGCGAATTATTCTTGCTTGTCAGCAGTAAAATCGCGGCAATGCGGCAATATGTGTCTGCGGCTCGTCTGGTTACTTTTTGGCTTATTTTTAATTCTAGTCTAGGTCTTTTTTGTCTTTTCACGTACACACGTTTCAACACTAGTAAAATACTATATAAAGACCAAAGTTAGGTCAAATTGGGATGGGATGGGACGGGATGGGATGGGATGGGAATACGGCAATAAGCAAGAAAGAAGAATTACTTGGCAAAGAAGAATTACTTGGCGAAAAAGAATTTTTGAAAGATTTCTTCTCCATCAATCCATAACGGGTTCTATCAATTCTTTTATTTTTAATTTAATTATGTTTTTCTAATTATTTTGAGCCAAGATAGACAATGAAACCTTGTTTAAACAAAGTAATTATTTTGTTATTCGTTTAATTTCGTTTTAGAACTTTAACTTTCATGGTTCGTTCTTGTTGGATTAATTAAATAAAATCTCTTTCATCTTAAATATCATGTATTCTTGATTGTTAGAAATTGATTTAATTAATTCGTGCTTGGTGCTTAAACGTGTTCTATTAATTTTTTTTATTTTTCGTTATCTTTTTATCGATTTGGGATACATAAAACGCGTAGGAAATCTTTGATTCTTTGTTTTCTTTTAATTGAATTTGATACGGGGAAAGCTTAAGTAATTTAAGTTTGAAGCATGAGGAAAGCCGATATTGGATTTTCTTCTTTTGGATATAATTGATAAATATTTTAAGACAACTATAGATTGATTTTGAGTTATCGTTTGTTTTTTTTAGAATTAATCAATAATTGGATATTTGTTAAGTTAAACAATGGCGGATTCCGAAACTTTGGTACTTTAAACAACTTGAATTTTCAACTCAACTTTTTAGCATAATTAATTAGTCTTTAAGTTAAATTATTTCAACCAAATTTCTTTCGACCCAACTAGCCTAGAATAATAGTTAATTCGAATTAAATTAGACTTTTTCTATTGCAGTCTCTATGGAATCGACCTCGTTACTACTTTTCTATATTCCAATAGATTTGTACACTTGCGAGTTATTTAAAATTTGACATCACTTTACACTTGAGTTTTCACTTAAAAAAACAAAATAACATAATTAAATAATAAACTAATTGATAAAACTCACTAATGTCCACTTTTAGTGGCCAAAATAACTACAAAATTCGCACTTATCACTTAGAGTTGACAAAAATAAAAAAAAATATTTTATTGACAAAAAGTACATTTGGACACTTGGACAAAAAATAATGGCGAGAAGAAGATTAACAGAAGAGGTGATGTTGAAAATAAAATGAAATATATTGTCTGCGGGCAAAAAGGGTAACTAAAAGTGATAAGTACGAGTTTTGTACTTTTTGTTTAAATGTACTTTTTGTCAATAAAATATATTTTTGTCACTCTAAGTGATAAGTGCGAGTTTTACACTTATTTTGACCACTAAAAATAGACATTTGTAAATTCTATCAAGTGGTTTATTATTTAATTATATTATTTTGTTTATTTAGGTGAAAACTTGAGTGTAAAGTCAATGATTTAATTGAAAATGTACTTATTTTGACTACTAAAATCAATAATGTGGGGGACCGAAGTGTAAATATGTAAAAAGATGAAGAATCTAAGCCACAATTGTTAGAGGAATTAATTGAAAGATAATTGAAATTTTGGAGACCAAAGTGTAAAGGTGTATAAAATGAAGGACCTAAGCTGCAATTTTTGGAGGACTTAAGTAAAAGATAATTAAAATTTTGGAGACCAAAGTGTAAAGTTGTAAAAAGATTAAGGACTTAAGATACAATTTCTGGATGACTTAACTGGAAATATAATTAAAAATATAGAGACTAAAGTGAATATTATATAAAGTAAATGGACTATAATGTAATAAATAACGGTTTATTGTGTGCCACGTCAGCACTTAACGGTGCCATGGCACCATTTTTAGTTGAAAACTTAACAAAGTGACTATTTGATAAAATTTATATACTTTAGTGACTAGTGCTATAATTTTTGAACTTTAGTAACCGTTTTAAAATTTTAAGGTAACTTCAGTGATCGTTAGTGAAATTAATCCATTAAATATATTCAATTTATGAAATGAATGGGTATGTGTAGATGTATATGTGAAGAATTTTAAAGGCCATAATTAATTAAGATTTAATTGAACCAATTTTAAATGTTTTTTAGATTAATCATGGTAAATTAGAAAATTCAAAAATATGAGTGAGGATATTTTGGTCCAAAAATATTTCTCTTTTTTATAGGACCTTTTAGATGTAGATGTATAGGTGGAGTATTTTAAAGACCTTAATTAATTAAGATTTAATTGTTAGATATAGACGTATAGATGAAGAATTTTAAATGCCTTAATTAATTAAGATATAATTGAACCAATTTTAAAAACTTTTTAAATTAATCAAGGGTAAATTAAAATTTTAAAATATGAGTGAGGATATTTTGGTACAAAAATATTTCTCCCATACCTTTTAGATATAGATAGATGTATATGTGAAGAATTTTAATGGCCTTAATTAATTGAGATTTAATTGTTAGATATAGATGTATAGGTGAAGAATTTTAGAAGTCTAAATTAATTAAGATTTAATTGAACCAATTTTAAAGACTTTTTAAATTAATCAAGGGTAAATTGAAAAATCTAAAATATGGATAAGGATATTTTGGTTCAAAAATATTTCTCTTTTTAGGGCCTTTTAGATATATTATAGATTATAGATTAGATTGTAGTGATTATAGCTCCAAACTAACGTTTGAAACTTTTTAATTTTTAATTTAATTTAATTAATAATTATATATTATAAAAAACATTTTTCTCATCTTACTTTTGTATCTCAACAATATTCTACAAAATAGATAAGTATTAACACTTCTTTAATTTTTGTTTCTTACTTAAATTAATGTTGTTTTCATTTACATCGTTAAATCAGACATATCTAACTAAAAGAGAACATATACAAAGATATTGATTACAATGAGCTACTCCAATAAATGTACTATATCATAAAGTTAATCATTATATTTTCTCACAATAAAATTAATCGTAAAATGTTGGCTATTAATACATCATCAATTATATAAAATTTGATAACAAGGGTTCGTCAAATCATCAAAACTCAAATAACCAAAAGGTCTCATTGGATTCAAGTTATTGTTGATATTTGTCATCGGTTTATTTTTTATAATAATTCCACAAGTGTACAAATCGCACAAATAATAAAGTAGATTTTGAAGTCCAAGTATCATAACCACATAAATTTAGATAGTTCAAATTAATTATAACAATATTAATCGAATCAGTTAACTTTGAAAGATTTGGTTTCTTAAGCTAACTAAAATATAAACGAAGAATAATAAAATAATTATAACTCAAACAAATAAGAGATTAAATTAGAGAAGAATTACTTTAGAATTGGGAAAGAAAAGCGCACTAAGATCCCGACTCCACTTATACCAATTCTCTTTAACCCAAATCGTTGAATTTGATAATATGATTTAACTATGAAGATCAATATTCCTAATTTGTTTAACAATCTCTCTTGAGTGTAATTAAACATATCCATATATGTGACCCGACTATATCTCTATGACGGTTGCGAATATACAAGAATGCATTAAAATTTGTGAATACTTAGAGATCACATAAAACATAGCGGTATATCTCTATCCCCTATCGTACTCTACGATAATTAATACTATGTTTAACTTATTTTCAATCTCTCGAAAGTAAAACAAGCCACAAGAATCATACAACTATTGCACACATAATCGTAGATGAAGAAAAATCAATATCAAATATTCAAAATTAAAAATGTCCTTAAATATCAAAAACTAGGTTCAAAGAATTAAAGGATCATGATACAAGTTTCATCAAAATCCTAGCACTAAAAGAATTTAGCCTAACATACTAAGAAGAAGAAAATAAAAAGAAAAACAAAACATATAATCCATCGCCCAAACATGAAAAAAACTTGAAAATAAAATCTTGAACTTGATCTTTGTTTAATTTTTGAAATGATGAATCTTGATTTTCGTTTCTTAAATTGTCTCTTGTTTTTTCCCAAATTTCAGCTCCCAAATCGACTCCAAACCGGCTCTAAAATCTACTCTAAATCGGCTATCTTGTTATGAGTTAATAACTCATATTATAGTTTCATCATTGTATTCTAAAAGATCCAAAAAATCATTAAAATAGTAGGTCAAAAGTTTCCTAATTGGATTAGAACTTAAAAAGGAAACAAAAAATCCACAAGAAGATTTACACTAGGCGATTCTCGAGTGACAACCTAGGCGAGCTGGAATGCATTCTGTTTGTTCTTTGAGGACTTGGGCGATCGCCCAGCTCAAGCTTTTCAAATTTACGGCTTTTGGCCTTTCAACTTTGAATTTTGATCATTTTAATCCTTAAACCTTTCAATAGCCTCCAAAATGATCTTTTAAGTTCCAATTTAGTACAATTTGATCATCATACTTTTGAAATATCTTCTAATTTATTGCTCTTTTCATCCGTTCTTCTCCACTTGCTATGAAACATGTCCAAAACTGAAATAGAAAGAAAATTACAATAAATTAAGTAGAAAATTCATAAATTGACGGGATAAAAGCTTAGTTTAAAGATCCAAATAAGTGCACAAAATATACTTATCAAACACCCCCAAACTAAACTTTTGTTCGTCATCAAACAAAAACAAAATTAAATTACAAATTTAAACTAAGCTAAGAGAATTACCAGAAATTGAGAATTACCAGAAATTGAGTTAACGTTAAATTTCTTACCATATACCTCAGGTTCGAATTTAAAGCAACAATTTTAGAAATATATTAAACAACACAACAAATAAATTTTTACTTATCTGATGTTCGTCATTTTGTGAGTGTGTGAATAGCCAGATATTGAACTTACATCTATATTAGATCACGACCAATATTGTGTTGTTGATATTTTTATAATTCTGAACCCTTTGAAGTCATTTATTCCTTACACTTCTCGTAAATTATTACACTTCTAATGCTTTTATCTCCAATCCCGATGTGTTCTAGCGAATTTGGTTCATATTGATCAAAACAATGCTTTTTTTTTTTCAAATAAAGTGGTAAAAATTAGAAGCTTGTATTCTTAGAACTAGGATGGTGAAGTGACTTCTAAATTATCATCTCCAATCTTCAAGGTTATAACCTAACAATCTTTACCGAGTATTTATAACTCTTTTTATTTATTTAACTAATATAAACAGTCTTACATCTTATGTGCAATACTTCTCTCCGTAAGCTTTCTATGTGACCCATGTAGTGAGCTTTGAGCCGATAACTTTCAAGTCAGATGACCATAGGGCACCAGATTTTAAAATACCCTAACAAACTTAATCGTTTTAGTTGCACAGGCTATAAGAGAAGTGAATATGTAAAAAAAAAAATTTGTGACCCATGTAGCGAGCTTTTGGCCGATGACTCTAAAGTCATAGAACCATAGAACATCAAGATTTAAAATACCATAATATGCTTAATTGTTCGAATCAGACATTTTTTTTTTATTTTTTATTATCAGTGAGTAGTGCTTTGTTTATATTCCTTGACTACAACCTATTCAATCAAAGATTGGACCCAGAAAATCCAAACCATCAAAATCCTATGACATCAATACAAATTTTAACACTCCAAACTGTTTTCAAACAATTTTTTACTAGACTAAGGATTTGGGGACGAGATTTTCACAATAATTCTAAATCAGTAATATCAACCCATACACTCAAGTCATGTTTTCAATAAGTGATAAGTCAATATTGGCTGCGTGCTTCATTAATCTAGTCTAACATAGATAAGTATTCACGTAAAAGTAAAAGTTAAAGTGTTGTCTAATAGTCTAACTAAAAATGTACTCAATTTCAAATAAATATCATCATTGGCAGTAAGATGTTCAACAATAACTAGACAAATAATTTTTTTGTTTAAATTTTTTATTTTTAATAAATATTTCAATTGTATAGACTCGAATAATAAGTAAAATTAAAATTCATCAATTAAGTATCTTGATACTTAACCCACACCCAAATAAAATTATTACATTGTCCACAATGTAATAGCAAAAATAAGCAGATAAAAGAGATAAGATATCAGTTACTCTCCGGAGGTAGATGTAGAGAAGATGATCTTAGCTAGTTGAATGTCCAGTTGAAGTGGACTCAGATGTTGTGTTGGGACTCTTGATCGAAAGATGATGTCATAGATATTATCCACGTGGCTCACAAAGTGGAACATCCTACAGTTGACATGGTGAGACTTTATAAGTGTTATAAATAATAAATGAAATAAGAACTAATGCATTAATTAATCTACATAAGACTACTACATATAAGGCAAGTAAATAAAAGAGTTAGAAAATGGATTGTCTCCTATTAAATGATTATTTATAGTAATTGGTTTGACTTATTGTCTAGATGCATTACGTCACTTTAAATAGTGTTTTGGGGGACTTGTTTTGCTTGCATCTATTGAATTTGCACCATTTTTCGTTTATCTTCAAAAATTTAAATTTGCACTTCTCATAAAAATATGATTTTAGTTTAGCACCTTGCTCGAACACAACTACGAAAACTTTAACTTCCTCATCGATCTTAATCACAAAATCAAATTTAGAAGAAAGAGGGGAGTCGGATAATTGCTTGATAAGTGCAACATAATTAAATGTTACTTTTTCATTTTGCCCATTTATGATCATTTTCTCTTTTTCTACATAATCTTCTTCTTTAATTGGTGCTTCCTCGAGTTGGATGACATGTCTATTATCCAAAAAAATAACAAATTCGGACTCTCACAATTGATACTATTGATATCACCCACAATTCAAATTCAAGAACCAAGAAACAGACTCGGGATTCGGTTCTCGATTTCGATTCTTTATTTTATTTTTTCTGGAACGCACCGAACCTCCTCGGTTTCAGATTCGATTCACTTCAGATTCGAGAGATTCGGTTCCAGTTAAAATGTCCATCCCCATGCCTAATAAAATGAGAATATACACAAAGAATATTGTTTACAATGAGATACTACTACAACAAATGTACAATATTGACAATAAAATTAACAACAATTAATTTTATTTTTCGTAAAATGCAGCACTGAAGATCCCTATTAATACATCATTAATTAATTCCATAAAATTTGATATCAATAATTTGTCGATCATAAAAGCTAAAATCACCGAAAAGTTTTCACTGAGTTCAAGTTACTGTTGGTATTACCACCATATAAAACTTATATCTGATTGCTATGAATTAGAGGTGTCAATGGGGTCGAACAGATTTGGATGAAACACGTGACGACCCGCATTAGAAAAAGTCTGTATTACGGCGGGTTGCGGACCGGGTCAACCCAGCCCACAAAAATTGAATACGAGCCCGACCCACTGTCGCCCATCCAGGTCGAGCCCATGTGGGCTGTGATTCAACCCGGTTTGGCCCGTGTGAATAAAAAATTAATTTTTTTTTAAAATTACTAAGGACCCGTTTGACAGAGATTATAAACAAGTTTATAAACTAATATTGGTTTATTTGACCAATATTGGTTTATTTGAGTTGAAATTGTTGACTTTTCATGTTAAAAATGGGTTGAAAAGTCAAAAATAATGGCTGAAAAAAACCAAAATGGGTTTTTAATCCTTATCAAACAAGCTTTAAAAAAATTTAGTTACATATTGTAATTAAAAAAATATTTACATATATAACAAAATGTGTTAAATTACTAAATAAAAAATAAATAACAATGATAAATTCACATTTTTTAATTTTTTAATTCAATTTCTATTTTTTTTATATTTAAAGACTAAAATAGCACGTATTTGTCAAATCTTTTACTTTAAACGGCTCTCTGCCATTTATTTTTTAAAAAAATCAAAATAGGCAAGTGGTTAAAGGCCGAACTGCCCGGGCTGTGAACAGTCCACCCGGTTCACGATGGTTCGACCTCCTCGACCTGTGAACGACACGTGGTTCGACCTCCTCAACCCGTGAACAGCTCGCTCGGTTTACGGTCGGCCCATGATTCTAGGTCGAGATGGGTGGGGGCGATGCGATGCAGAGAACCCCAAAATTTTTGAGATATTAAAAAACCTAAGTGAAAATAAGTTGTAGAATCGATTAAATAACTGGGTGAAATATTTAATTATTGAAAGAACGAGTTTTAATATATCAATATTGGGCTCGTTAGGTAGCTCGTATTTATTTACGATTTTCGGCCCGAGAAAAAGTATTTTTGGATAAGCTAAACTCAAGATAGAGACGGTTAAAAATTTCTATAGTAAAATGAATTCAAAATCGACTCTTTTGGAGATAACCTTTTTCGACCAGAATACTTTTTACCATTTGAATTCCAATTTGTATCTCTATCTCTATCTCTATCCCTCTCCTATTTAGTTTTGAATTTCAAACAAACCAAAATTCTAGAGTTTGTTTCATTTTAAAAAGCAAAGCCTAGTCTATAGATAATTAGACCACCTCTCATGTTTTATTTAAGAGAAAATAGCCATCAATTTTGTTTAATCCTCCACGCAAACAAAATAATTTATATTCTCTTCATCAGCCTTGTTGATACTCTTTGCAAGTTTTGCATCCAGTCGTTCAATTTTCAGTACATTTCATACATTTCATTCATAAGAACTAAGGTGGGGTGTAATGTGCTATTAGTGTTTTCTACTTTCTTTTTACGTATTATATTTATGCATGTAATTTGATTACTTCATTTCAGTGCTCATTTGGGAGAAATCGTGAATCAGTTCATTTAAACCTTCGGGTTTCAATAAAACTTTCAGGTTCAGTTAAACATTTGAGTTTCAATTTACTTGCAGCTTACATGAATTATCATTGTCAATGTGTGATAATTTACACTTCAATTTAGTAAGATGATTTTATGTCTAACTATAATATTTAGATTGATTGTGGAAATAGCAAGTATCTCATTGAGTATAATTATTTGTACTCATCCCTCATTTTTAACAAATTTTCAGATAATGGTTAATGTGATGGATGCGTGACATGTTGGTGAAGCTGTCGTGTCAATGGTCACCAAATAGAATTAGTTTTATTTAGGATACTTTATTTAATAAGACGGTTAACGTCACAATTTAAATTATTATTTAGTAATTGAAAATCTATTTTCTTTAAAGTTTATGAATTTTACCAATATTCAAACAATTTGTCTTTTTATTAAAGTCATTTTTTCCGCAATAATGTACTTCATATGAATTTTATTAACTCTCCGAAACCTAAGAAATTTCGGAGCATTACAAATGGTATCAGAGCCCGGGTTTACCTTTCTGTAGACACGGGAAAAAAATAATTCGTTGAACAGTACGAGTCCTACTATTCATGTGAGCAGTAAACAAAAAAATCTTTTTTTTTTCTTATTTCCTTGTGTCAAAGAGAAGTATATATTTTGTTAAAAAAATTAGAATTTTATTGGCCATTTTTTTAATAATTATTTCTTTTTCCATGCATATTATATAAGTAGAAAAAAGTAATAATTTATTGGTACGTGACCCTTGGCACCCAGAGCTAATTGATTAGCCACTATCCATTATTTTTCAAAGTATGAAATAAGAAAAGAATTTACTTGTCGTAATTTTATACGAGTATGATTATGTCGTGTAAGTTAAATTTTAATACGTACACGATGTTCAGACATATATTATATGATTATTTACAAGTTATGATTAGAGAAATTTTCATGATCACGAGACATACAAATTATTTAATTTTGCACACCTATATTAGTTTATTCCTACTATATCATGAGACAAGTATATATTTAATCATGTTTATGGCTTTAGTAGCAAATTATTTATATGAATACAAACTATACAAAATAAGTTATTCCGTATGTTCACGTTAATTAGTGATATTTGTGTATTCTAGTTAAAAGCTAATTATCAAGAACTCTCTGACTAGCTAAAGTAAATTTTGAGGACAAAATTTATTTAAGGAGAAGAGATTATAGAACTCCTAAAATTTTGAGATATTAAAGGACCTAAGTGAAAATAAGTTGAAGAATCGATTAATTAACTGTGCAAAATATTTAATTATTGAAAGAACGAGTTTTAGTATATCAATATTGGGCTCGTTAGATAACTCGTATTTATTTACGATTGTCGGCCCAAAAAAAGTATTTTTAGAATAAGCTAAATTCAAGATAAAGACGGCTTAAAATTTCTATAGTAAAATAAATTCAAAATGAACTCTTTTGGAGATAACATTTTTCAGAATATTTGAATTCTAATTTGTATATCTATCTCTATCATTCTCTTATTTAGTTTTGAATTTCAAACAAACCAAAATTCTAGAATTTGTTTCATTTTAAAAAGCAAAGCCTAGTCTATAGATAATTAGACCACCTCTCACGTTTTATTTAAAAGAAAGCTAGCATTTTTGTTTAATCCTCCACGCAAACAAAATAATTTTTATTTTTTTCATCAGCCTTGTTGATACTCTTTGCAAGTTTTGCATCCAATCGTTCAATTTTCACTATATTTCATTCATAAGAACTAAGGTGATGTGTTATATGCTATTAGTGTTTTCCACTTTCTTTTTACGTATTTTATTTATGCATGTAATTTGATTACTTCATTTCAGTGCTCATTCGGGAGAAATCATGAATCAGTTCATTTCGGGTTTCAGTTAAACTTTCAGATTCAGTTAAACTTTTGAGTTTCAGTTTATTTGCAGCGCTTGCATGAATTATCATTGTCATGGTGTGATAATTTTCAGTTCAATTAGTAATATCATTTTATGCCTAATTATAATATTTGGATTGATTGTAAAAATAGCAAGTATCTTACTAAGTATAATTATTTGTATTCATTCCTTATTTGTAATAAATTTTCAGATAATGATTAATAAGATGGATGCGTGATGAGTTGGTGAAGTTGTTGTGTCAATGGTCACCAAATAAAATTAGTTTTATTTAAGATGCTTTATTTAATAAGACGGTTAGCGTCACAATTTAAATTATTATTTAGTGATTGACAATCTATTTTCTTTAATGTTTATGAATTTTACCAATATTCAAACAATTTTTTTTTTTATTAAAGTTACTTTTTCCACAATAATTTACTTAATATAAATTTTATTAACTCTTCGAAACCCAAGAAATCTTGGGGCGTTACATACGGGTTCAGCCGGGCCACCCGTCTTGACACCTCTTCTATAAATGTTAATAAAATATTTATATTATTTATTATAACATCGAATAATACAATAAAACATATTATTAAGAATTATATTGTTTCAACTTTATTGCAATTGGTACTTTAGCATTTAATTATTAACAATTATAATATAAATTTTTTGAAAATATTAAAAATTGAAAATATTGTTGCAAAAGCACATGCAACGTATGTTTGTCTAATTAGTGCTAATAAATGTACCCACAATTTTTATCAATTTTTCAATTACATATTTCATTAAAATTTTATCAAAATCTGCTAAAAAACTAATTTTTAGCAATATCAAACAGTACTTAATAACAACTTATTTGATAAAACTTTTTGTAGATTATAAGTAAGTAGTAACTACTACGAAATGAATGGATAAAAAATAGATTAAAGTTGTGGGTTTTTAAAATATAGATAAAAATAATATTTAATTAACTTATAAACACTTCCAAACTTAAGTGTGCGTTTGAGTTTGACTAAAATCAAATTTTTTATAAAAGTTGATTAAAACTGTATAACTCTCATAAAAATATGTAATTAAAATAAATTATTAATTTTCACTTATTTTTTTAGCAAAATAAGAATTGAAATAAAATACACCATAAGTGAGCCACGTTTTATCCATAAAGAGCAAAAATTTAACACACACAAAGACCCGTTTGCATAAAGTAAAAAAATGTAATTTTGCTTTTCTATAAGAAAGGATTATGCCATATTAGGAATATCTCAAAATAAAAGGGGCATGTTCACAAAATATTGAAAGCAGCATTTTTTTCATTTTCTTGCGCCTTTGTCCAATTTTCCTCATGAAGACAAGCACATAAGGAGGAATCTCTCAAGAGTGTTCCATTTATTGGCGAATTGATTCTCGGCCAAAGGTCAATCGGTGACAGTACTAAAAGTATCAATCCTGTTATGATCATTGATTAGCATTGAACGCGCGTTGGAAGAAAGGCGGAATGAGTTCGGAGGCGGAAAGTACGCAACAAAGCTCACGAATTCTGGCAAAATGGCTGATCGGAGGTTTAGTAATTGGGGCGTCGGTTCTGGGTTTCCAGATTGTTCTGCAGCAGCAGAAGAAGAAGAGGCCCATAAGGGTGTACATGGATGGCTGCTTTGATATGATGCATTACGGCCACTGCAATGCCCTTCGCCAGGCGCGAGCTCTCGGCGACCAATTGGTGGTTGGGGTTGTTAGCGATGCGGAAATTATTGCAAACAAAGGCC
This sequence comes from Forsythia suspensa, assembly GCA_023638005.1. NCBI lineage: Eukaryota > Viridiplantae > Streptophyta > Magnoliopsida > Lamiales > Oleaceae > Forsythia > Forsythia suspensa. The sequence continues at coordinate 38,957,832 of CM042666.1, forward strand.
CTCCGGTCACCCCTCTTTATGAGAGGTCTAATCTCTCAATTTCCCTTTCTTTCCAGATTTTTCTAAATTAATTTGTTACCTGTTTTCCCATGTTTCTATTATTTATATTATCGATATATTTACATATTTTAGTCGTAGATGTGGCCTTTTATATATGTTTCCAAACCCTGATATCTCCGAACGAGTTTTCCGCCCTTTAGTTGTCTCGATTTAATGGTAATTATAAACATTTTTGGGGGGAAGACAGAGGAGTCTCTTATTGCTCCATGTTTACTTTGGCTTGAAGCCCTACATGAGGATGGATACATAAATTAATGTACGTGTGTGTATGGCCTGGATACTAGGATTAGCACCGGCCAAATGAAGGCCTGAAACTGGTGCAATTTTGTGAAGGTAAATTGTCTTTGGAACAGAGATAAGACTGACTGAACTTTATTTATTTATTTTTGGCGTAATGCAAAAGCTGGAAATTCACTTCCAATCAAGACTACTTAAGGTGTGTGCACCTTTGTAGGCCGGCTGATTTACCTATGCAATTTTACTCGTTGATTGAGTTTCTTGGTGTGAAGATGTCTACTCATCAGCTTTTATTGTTCAATTTTACCGGCTTGTAATTAGTGGGGAAGCTATAATATGGATCCTGCTGGGGGTGGGGGCTTCATTGTAGATATATTTGGAGTTCCACTGTAGTATTTGGTCAAAATATTTGCTAGAGATGGAGCAAACATCATATTTGTAACAGTTCACTTATAATAGTTTTTTTTTGTAAGTGGAAAGTGAGAATATCAGAATCTTGTGGGTTTAGCCTTAAGAATTAGTTCCCTGTCAATGGCATTTTCTTATACTTGAATTAAGGCTAAGGTGTCTTTCATGGCTTTCAGCAACTAACTTGTTCATTTTTGTGCTGTCCCTCTTATAGGATGATTATGGTTAGTGCAGTGAAATGGGTGGATGAAGTTATTTCTGATGCTCCCTATGCTATTACTGAAGATTTCATGAGAAAACTATTTGACGTGTACAACATTGATTATATTATTCATGGTGATGACCCATGCATTCTTCCTGATGGCTCTGATGCATATGCCCTTGCTAAGAAGGTTGGCCGCTATAAACAGATTAAGCGCACTGAAGGGGTGTCAAGCACTGACATTGTTGGTATATTCATTGTCCTTATTCATGTAACTGCATGTATGAAGGGGAATTCTTGATTCACCTTGTACACCGCTGCTTTGTGTCTGTATAATAGTCAATAATATTCCCTAATATTATGTTAAATCATCAAACATCAGAATTCATGTTAAACTTTCATTTTAAAAATTTATGGGTCAATGTTTAACAAATACAACAAGCTGTGTCTTATTCGTGATCAACAAGAGTTGACTACTACTTAGAATATTTTTTCATCGCTTTGTTTACCTGAAAGGTCCAATATTATCGAATCTTTTCCAAAGCACTGAGCCATGTTATTTTGATCCACCTTCCTCTTCTAATTTGTTCTATTGGGATGACATCATCTCTTCTAAATGAATCTTCCTTTAAATATACAAGATAAGCTCCAACCTTGTCCTTTCTTTGATTTATCTTCAATTGGTGCCATCTCCATTCATTCGTGTAGATCTTCATTTTTAACTTAACCATTACAGCGTGACTACGTATCAATCTTAAAATCCTCATTTTGCTTAGTTTTAGCTTGCCTAATAACTGTTTTGAATAAAATTTAATAGGTATTATCAAACACACAGAATCTCTGTAAAACTTCTCCATTTCATCCATCCCATTCGTATCCTATGCATTAAATCCTTTCCAAGTCATCTTTCTTTGTTAATAATCTAACCTAAATACCTACAAGAATACTCTTTAGGATGGCAGTATCCTCTATTTTCACTCTAGTATAATTCTTATTCCTTCTATGATTAAACACGACATTCTCCATCTTATTTCTACTTCAATTAAAACATTTTGGTTTCACATTCCTCCTCTGAAGATCCAACTTATTATTTACCTTGCTCCCTCCTATTTTATTAACTAAAACCATTTTATGAGCGAGTAACATACGTTATAGGTCTTCATCTTGGATTTGTCTTACGAGCTCACTCATCCATAATTTGAAGTAAAAAGATAAGGACTCATTGTGCAATCTTAATGCAATTCTACAGTAAATTCGTTATTAGATTCACTCTTGACTGCTCCATTGTACACATTTTTAATAATATTGAGATAAGCAATAAAATTTTCTTTCTTCACTTGCACCCACCATGGCACTTCCATGGGGCCACATATGGTTTTTCAAATTTAACAATAATCATACGCTAATCTTATCTATATTCTCCATATTCTTTTATAAATCTCTGAAGTAGTAAATGACTCTCATAGTAGATCATTTATTCCATGAATTTCCCAGTATTACCTATGAATTTATTACCTATATAGTTTGTACAACCTTGAATATCTCATTTATTCTTTTATAACTAACACAGTATAGCACTCTTCCGCAAATTGCGAGGCTTATCTTTTCTCTTTAAAATCTATATTTCATCAATCATAAAGTACCTAACTCGCTTGTACATTTCCACACTTCAATGCCACCATTTTTCTGTGATGAAAACACTTTTCAAATAACTTTTTATTTTTATTTTCATCCTTATAACACTTGACTTAATTTAGATTTCTACTTCTTATTTCCTTTAGTTGAGCTATCTTGTAAACAATTTTTCTCCATCCATCCTTTGTTTCTGGACAACTACACAACTTTTCAAACACCTCTGCTGCAAGTATTTTAACATAAAAGTTAGGCCATTTTTAACATAAAGAATTTTTGCCACTGAAATTTCAGAACCTGCAGTTGCTGCTTATTGTCTATGGGGAGCTAAGAAATGTTTGGTGATGTTGTAAAATAGGTCGTATGCTTCTATGTGTTAGAGAGAGGTCAACTAGTGACAGCCACAATCGCTCATCTTTGCAACGACAATTCAGCCATGGTCGCGGCAGCCCGAAATCTGAAGCTGGTGGCTCTGGAAGTGGAACGCGCATATCTCATTTTTTACCTACATCCCGTAGAATCGTTCAATTCTCCAATGGCAAGGTACATACATCGTACTTTACCTATGCAACTTATTCATCTAAAATTCCATAGAACAGAACACAGTAATATTATTTCATTATTATCATATTGTGTACAGCTATGTGAAGATTCTTATCATTTAGTTCTGGTCTTTAGTGTACGTGTAGAATGTAGAGTATGAACAAACTTGTGCATTCTTCCTCAAGTGGAATTTGTTTAATGTGTTTTTTCCCCCTGTTGGATAGAAATTGTTTAAAATTAGAATATGGAATGGTGTTAGTCTGCTAAAGCTGCTTTGGCACTACCTGCACTTTTATGCCGGGCACCATAGTGATAAGTTTTCAATTAAGCATGAACAAATGCGGTCAACTGGGAAGATTTATACTCTTGGGCAATGTTTAAAAATGTGTTTTTCCTTCATGAGACGAGGCGTAAGCCTCACCATAAACTGAAAAGATATCAATTTATCAAATTAAAATGAAAAATAAGCTCATAATTAATCATAAACAATTTTCAAAATTCATAATATAACAATTTAAAATGTGTAAACAAACAAAAGAAATATATATAAAGTAACAAAAAAGAAACTATTATTTTAGTTGGTGGGGTAGTGGATTATTCTCAAAGTGGGTCTATGACAAACACAAATTTTTAATGTTTTGGTGGACAGTGGGATATTTAAAAAATGGATCAATCAAATTTTTTATGTTTGTAGGCCCACGCTTAAAGCAAAGTAATTAAGTCTTTGAGAATTAAGGAGCGCACACCTCAAGCTTGAGGCGGTGTTGTAAGGTCTGTGCTTCAGAGTTCACACAACTGAGGCGTACGCATCTGAGAATTGCCTCACAATCAGTGCTTGAGGCATTTTTTGCTCGCATCACTTTGATGTGGGCCTCAATTGGGGTTTTTTAAACCATGCTCTTGAGTAATGAATGACTAATCGATGTATATATTAAAAATTTTGGTTGGTCAAGTATTTATACTAAAATAGATTAATATGTTTGAGTAAGCTTATAAGTCAGCCAAGCTTGTAAAATTTCAAGCCAAACATGTTTGGCTGTGCTTACGATAATTCTTTTTTTATTTACTTAAAAGTATAATTTGTTACTTATTTTAGGGAGGGGTTAATGTCAAAACAAGCAAGGAACTTATTTTATGCTGACCACTAAATGACTTGAATGCATCCTCTACTTTAATACTATTGTAATAAAGTCTACTAAAAATATAAAAAAAAAATATGGAAAATTATGGTTGGGCTCCTCAATCTTTTACGTGGTGTGGTTTGTGGGTTCCTAATCTTCAAAAGTGAGCTTTTAGGTCTTCAACCTATTTAAATACATGAATTTAGGTCTCCACGTAATGGTCAATTGGACGTTAAAATCGCACACAAGTTTTACACAACTCAAAGCTGGAGGACAAATTGTTGCACCACTTAACATTTCTTTCTAATCTATATCTATACTACATCTAAAAGACCTTAAAAGGGTAAAACATTTTTGAACTAAAATATCTTCACCCATATTCTAGATTTTTCAATTTGCCCTTGATTAATTTAAAATGTCTTTAAAATTAGTTTAATTAAATCTTAATTAAGGCCTTTACAATTCTCTACCTATTCGTCTAATCACACCTCTTCATTTTATGAAATAAAATATAATTAATTGAAAACACTAGTCTCTAATTCTAACATCACTCATCACTCCCATTCACTATTGCATCAATTTATTTATGGGCAGGATGCTTTTCGCAATAAGTTTAAGATCGTAAACAAAATTATGAAGGGGCTAGATTGTAAAAACTGTAATAGAAAATTACTATGCATGTCTATTAGGTCTTCCTGAATTATTATTACCACAAATGATGTAATTATTTTGAAATACATGTTGATATTGGTAGTTCGGCAATCGTTAACACAATTTTTGCACCTGTCTTTGAGGTGCATTATGGCGATGACGGTGGACATAGGTTTTTTGGTGGAGGTGCTATAAAAGAAGGAATTGCTGGAGAAATTATTTGGTGATGTCAGGATTTGTCAAATAAAGATGAATTCTGCAACCTTTGTTGATAATACCATGTCATAAAAAAAAAAGTTCTGCCCTACGAAGATGAAAATGAAAATGAAGATGAATTATGAGTTTAATTGTGAATTTTATCATTGATAAATTTATGATTTTTCTCAATGATAATGAAAAGGGTGGGTAAAATTGAAATTTTTTGTATATTTTACACATGTAATTTTCTACATCTTATATTGAAGATACGTAGCCCTAATAGATACCTAATTTTTAGAATAAAAGGATCTTTAGAAAACCAATATCACGACATAGGCAGTTGAGTATCTATATTTTTTAGAGGTTGAAGAAGCGCGACTTTTGAGATACTCCAATGTTTTTCTCAAATTTTTAAGCAAATTGACAGTTTGTATAATCTTTTAAGTTTTAATTCAATTGACCCGAGATACTGATTGAGGGCTGAGATAGATAAAATAAAGAAATAGCTATTGAACTTTTATTAGTTAAAAATTTTAACAAACAAAAGTAAATTCGCGATGTTACTACAATGTTCTTAACTAGTTCAACTAAAAGTCGCGTGCAATTTTAATGTACACATTGACGGAATCCGTCACATTAGGACCAAGATTCACATTTGAAGATTGATGACCCATAACCACACCAAGTGAAAAGTTGGGAAAACCATTCCTAATTTTCCCTAAAAAAGATTATTCAAACAATCTTGTGCATTCTTCCTCAAGTGAAAAGTTGGGAAAACCATTCCCTAATTTTATATGTCAGTTTTAACGTCAAAGTCAGTATATGATATGGGGTGATGGGCAGAATGGCCAAATTTGCAAAAGAAAAGTTGAGTGACTTGATAGCACCAAAGTGAAGATGAGTGAACAGATTTGCAAGCAAATCAAAGTTGGGTGATGATTGTACCAAATTGAGGATGCAACTCCGTTCAAAGTTGGGTGACCCGCGGTGCATTTAATCTGTTTTGCTAAACATAAAACTACTATTAGTATAATTTAATTTATCTAAACATGCATACCCTAAAAGGTGAACAGACTTTTACTTTTGGTAAAGTCCCATTCTAGATAAGGTAATGGTTTTTAGGCCTCTTGCCTTAACAAAATGGGGGTTTTGGCATTGTCCCCTACCAGTATATTGATCGGAAAAAAATGTACAATGGAGGGGGACATAATGAACCTTACCTCCATGGAAATACAACAAACCTTAAATAAAGCAACCAGGTAAACACACTTTGTTTTCTTAGACGCAAGTTATTAAATTTAAATCCACACATGCACTAAATATTTTGCCATATTCTGATCTGACTGTTTTTGGAGGCCAAGTTCTGTCAAAAGCCTCGTAGCATTATTGCAAATTTTTTACATTCTTTCTGCAGCTTCCATATTGGTTTGAGTTTGACTTCAAAAAATACCAGGAAGAGGAAAAGAACCAAAGAGTTGATAGGAAGGCCGACAATTAAGCATATAGTAGTAGAGAGGGAGGGAATTGCTTGCGGAACTCTCCCAAAATATATATGTCATAGGTTCATGTGCTACTGTTGATTTTCGTACCCAATTTGCTTCTGGCTTATGACTTTCCTTGTAAATTTAGTCCTCTTAAAAGTTTCATTCTCTGAGACTGGTGGAATTGATCTTCTACACGATCATATTTTATCCAAATAATTTTCTGATCATCAATTTTTTTTAAGGTATTACATTTGTTAGCTCCTTTTGATCCTTCATATTTTTTTTTTTGCATCTTGTAGGGGCCTGGTCCAGATGCTCGGGTAGTTTATATAGATGGTGCATTTGATCTTTTCCATGCTGGACATGTGGAGGTATGTGATAATTTTATCCTGTTCCATATACTTAACATGGATGCTAAGGAGGAACTTTATGGTATACAGAGAATTTTCTTTATGCATATGACTGCTAGCTGGCTTCTTGATAACATATCTAATGTATTAATTAACATTGTCATTATATTTTTGTGAGTTGGATGTACTGTGTGCTCATGATTCTAGTCAATGTCAGATCCATGTACCCCTTTCTAAAATTTGTGGTGGTCATTGTGTTTACCTCTCACCCTCTTCTATTGGACCACATCCCATATTGAAGTATTGTTGTTTTGGTCTAGCCCTTTTCAGTGTGCTTTCTTATCATCTGGCAGCAATCCAGTTTTAGAATCTGATGAGAAGAATCCATTGCATTTTGCCATTTCTTTTGGCTGTTTTCATATGATGAGTAGAGGGTTTTATTTGTTTGGTGAATTACAGATACTGAGGCTGGCTCGAGGACTTGGAGACTTTCTACTTGTTGGTATTCATACTGATCAAACTGTCAGGTAGAGCCCTTCTCTGATTCTCTCTACTTCCAACTTCCCTTGAAACAATTGTCCTTTGCCCCCTAACAAATTGACATGTTTGATGTTAGAGGATTCTTCACTCTAGACGATTATAATTACACTCCTATAATTAATAAAATAAAGTTTCTTATTAAAGAAATATTGATGGTAAACCCAACGGAAGAGGTGGACTTCTAATTAGATGGAAAGGCAATTAAAAGGGCCTTGTTGTTTAACTTTGGAGAGAAAAGTTTAGACGGGATCCACGTAGCCCACTCCAGATAAGTGTGGATAAGTCATCATTATGTTAAGCTGAGTACGCATAAGATTGAGTGCGATATAATGACGCACTTAAAAAAAATCCATACTCGCATCGTATGTGTTTTCTTAAATATGTCTCCCCCCTTCGCCCCCTTTTTTTGCCATAAAAAAATATGGTTAAAAGAACTCAATAGTCCATTGATGTTGACTAAGTTCATAGATGCTTCTGGTTCTACAATCACTCTTATTGACCATGTCTATGGGTGGAAGGAGACACTATGAAAATAAAAAAAACTAATGTGGAAAATAATATGAATTTATGTATCTGCGAAGACTATCTAAGAGTGTCATTTATAGTCAACCTCCATTTCAAGAAACATGGGAAAGAAATGTCTATTATTTTTTGGCTTAATCTGAGTATTGTCTCCATTGCTCAAAATGGAGAAGTTCAGAGAAAGCAGGAAGCGGAAGAGTTGAATTCCTTTCATTTGTCTATTAGTTGCTCTTTTATTAGGTCTCGTACTTAATTTACGAGTTTCAGTATTGCTGTAAAGTGGAAGTCCCAATACCAAATGCCGTTATTGATGTTTTACATTAATTTTCATCTTGAGAGGTAGTTGTCCACATTCCGCACTTGGATACAATCATTAGTTTCTTTTGTCTGGACGAGTTTGACAGCCATAAACTTAAGTACTTGCTGGATAACTAAATAAATTTTGCTACTTTTACAATTTTGGAAGACCTTCCACGTCAATGTAGTATGATGTCTTTGCAGTGCAAAAAGGGGAGCTCACCGTCCAATTATGAATCTCCATGAAAGAAGCTTAAGTGTTTTGGCTTGCCGATATGTGGATGAGGTAATCATTGGTGCTCCATTGGAGATTTCGAAAGATACGGTAAGTTTGCTGTATTCGTGATTTTGGTACTTTTTATTTTTACACACAAAACTTGTGTTCTCTCATCTCCACTGTTAATTTATGAGTCAGTTAAATAATAATTGAGACACTATGTGTAGACATTCACCAAGAAATCACGTGACATGTCCAAAATGCATATTTTCATCGAATATTTGTATAATGAAATATAATGAAATGATGGGATGCAGTGTAAAAATCTGTTTCAAATGTTTAACGACCCTTGAGGTCGACCATTGACCCTGATGGTTGTACTGTTAATTGAACTATCAAGTTCCTTTGCAGTTTGATGCTCAGTTTAGCTTTGACTACTATGATAAAGCTATAAATTATAGCCCTTGAATTTGGTATGTTATTCTTATTAGTTATTTCGAACTGACCTAAATCCAATGATTTCGAAGCTTGCTATAAATAAGCAAATGAGAATAAGTTTTAAACCAAAAGAGAAACTCAAGTTTTTAACCCAATAGCAAAGAAATATGTAGAATCGATTGATTTGTTGATTGCGAAGGTTATATTTCTTCAAACAAGAAGGCTGTAACAGGGCCTACAGATTTTCGTGCTTGGAATTTGAGTGATATTCTTAACTGTTACTTTATCTAAACTTAATATTGGCTGATTTATTGTACGATGACTCCAAAAATTACCTCCTGTGATAACCTATAATAGTTATAAAGACAGGGAGTTAATTTAAGAAGTTAAGTTTTATTTTTCACTCTACTTTTAGGCATAGTTATCAAACCCAGACCGGTCGTTGACTCGTAATAAATACAGGTTATTTTCTGGTGGCTCACTAGTTTAACCAATAGGTCATTGACCGCAAATTTAAATCATATACATTTTTCAAAATAAAAAATGGTCAAAACTTTATTTTATTTTTGGAATTCACATCAAATATATATTATGATTTCCTTTCCTCTTTCATGTTTTCTTTGTATTTTATAGATGTATCAATATGATTGCTCAATTTTCATTTCTATACAACGTGTCCTAAGATTTCATATTTTAGAGTTAACTGTAAAAGATAGATCATGATCAATATTTTTGTTCTAGTGGAAAATGACAACTTTTTGATGTATATTCTTCTAAAAACTTAAAATTATATTTCATAATATTTTTCTCGTCTAGATATTATTTATAAAATCAGTTTACCAACATGTGTACGACTCATTTCCTTTTCACGTGTACATTATCTATAAGAATTGATTGTACATTATCTATAAAAATTGATTGTACATTATCTATAAAAATTGATTTATAAAGATGATTTGTTTCACATAATATTATCTAATTATTTGGTGAGAATAGATCAGTGTAAAGATTTAAATCACTAGACCAACTAATTAGATTTGTACCTCACCAACTATTTAGATCAGTGTAAAAATGATTTGTATCACGTAACATTTGAAACTAATTAGATTGGATCAGATTTTATTTCAAATTCAAATTTAAAGATCTTCTGACTTTTCCGCACTCTCTCAAGTTGGTGAGAAAATATGAAGCATGCCCAGCTTTATCGTAAGTATTTCAAAATTCTGTCTTTGTAGTCCCTTTATCAAAATGTCAGCAATCTCCTTCACCGTAGGAACATGTGTCATAAATATTATGACCTCTTTAATCTTCTTTTTGATGAAATGTCGGTCAACTTCCACATGATTAGTTCTATCATTATGAATTGATTATTTGCAATACTTATAGCAGCTTTGTTGTCACATTACAACTTTATGGGCATGTTATTACTGAACTGCAGCTCTTCAACTAGTAGCTTTATCCACAACTCCACACAAATTCCCTAAGCAACTGCTCCTAGCTACAACAGATTGTTTCTTGCTTCTCCAAGTTATCAAATTTTCCCGTACAAATGTACAATCACCTAATGTTGACTTTCCATTATTAATAGAACCAACCCAATTTGCATCAGTATAAGCTTCCACTTCCACATCTCTGTCTGCATTCTTCCCAAAGCACTGGCCTTTTCCTTGAATTGCCTTAAGATATCATCAAATTCTGTTTACTGCATCTAAATGTTCCTTAGTAGGAGAGTGCATGAACTGACTCACGACACTTATTGAAAAAGCAATGTTTGGCTTCGTATGGGCAAGATAAATTAATTTCCCAACTTGGCATTGATAACTACGTTTATCTTCTGGAGGACTTCCTTCAATCCTTCTACACTTCTTATCTTCTGGTTTGTGTCCATTGAAGTCTGCAGGTCTACATCCCAACATGCCCTTCTCTGTTAATAGGTCTAAAATATACTTCCTTTGCAATGTTGAAATACTTCTTTTGGTTCTCGCCACCTCCTTTCCCACAAAACACTTCAGTTAGCCAAGATTTTTAATCTCAAATTTCTTAGCCAAGACTCCTTTTAATTTCTCCACCTCTAGCACATCATCTCCTGTAATAATTATGTCATCTACATGTATAATCAATATAGTTACCTTCCATTTTCTGCCGATTGCTTGAGGAACTAAGTGTGATTAGATTGTGCTTGATTGTATCCATGACTCTTAATAACTTTCGTGAACATGTCAAACCATGCTTGCGGAGATTGCTTAAGGCTATAGATCGACTTTTTTAGTTTTCGTGCTTTATACTAACTTTCCTTCAAAACTTGGTGAGATAGTCATGTAAACTTCCTTGAGGTCTCCATTTAGAAAAGTGTTCTTCACGCCCAATTTTCGCAAAGGCCAATCTAAATTGGCAGCCAAAGATAATAGAATTCGAATGGTGTTCTGTTTTGCAACAAGAGCTAACGTCTCTTGATACTCTATGCCATAGGTCTGTGTAAAACTCTTCGCTAGTAATCTAGCTTTGAATCTTTCAACTGAACCATCAGAAATGGTGAACACCCATTTGTAGCCTACGGTGTGCTTTTCCTTTGGAAATTCCACAAGCTCCCATGTTCCATTCTTTTCTAGGTCATTTATCTCCTCATGTGCTGCCTTTCTCCATTTTGGATCATCAAGTGCTTCTTGTATATTAGTTGGAATTTCTATATTGGCAAGATTAGAGACAAAGACTATATGTGATAAAGATAATCTGTTATATGAAACATAATTGGATATGGGATGTAGGGTACGTGGTATCACACCCTTCCTAAGAGCAATAGGAAGGCCAATGTAATCTATTTGAGGAGGGTTTAACAAAACGTCAATGCCTGAAGGACTTTTGAGTGACTCAGTGGCTGTCCCAATTCTGATTCTTGACAGGGTTGAGAATTTTGTTGCTCTATTACTTGTGGATGTTGTCTTCAAAAATAAACGCGCAGCTCTGGTAGACTTGTCTAGCATTTTCCAAGTTTCAAGGATATTTTCAATGTTTTGTGACGTCAAGGTTCAAGTGGCTGTTTGTGGTCAGTTTGATGAGAATCCGGTGGTTGAGGTTGAAGATGGGAGGGGACTAATGGTAGTGAAGTTGTTTCCAAAAATTTCAGTTCAATATTGTTCTTCCCTGAAGTGGATTTTGGGGGAAATAACTGATTATTCAAAGAAGGTGACATCAAGAGACACATATAACTTTCTATTTTCTAGAGAGTAACAGTTTAACCTTTTTTAGTTGAGGAATACCCAAGGAAAACACACTTCAGAGCTCGAAGATCAAGTTTGTTACGGTTGATCTCATGGATATGAACAAATGTGGTACAACTGAATACTTTTTAGGGGTAAGGAAGTTATAGTTTGTGTTTGAGGGTAGAAGGCGAGAAATCTGTTTGACGCTGTTGGTAATTTAGAACACGGGTGGGCATACGGTTTATGAGGTAAGTGCTTGTAAGCATTTTGGCTGTGAACATTAGAGACCATGCTATGTCTAAGAGATTTCAATTTTTATCGTTTGGATATTCCATTTTGTTTGGGGTATTGATACGTGAACGTTGGTCAATTATTCCATTTGCTTTCAAGTTTCAAGTAATCCCTTAGAATAGAGTGAAAGTATTCCAGCCCGTTATCCATTCTGAACACTTGGATGTTTGTTTGAAATTGGGTTTTTTTCATATAATGGAAAATTTTGAATATTTCTTTAGTTTCTGATTTTTCTTTGAAATCCTTAATTACCTTATTATCTTCTTAACTACATTGAATCTATGTATATATGTGATATCCAACATTCAATCCCATACAACTTTCCTGGTCGTATAGAATTTTCATTTTGATCTTACTGTCTAAATATGAACGTTTCAAATAGTAATGGCAGCGGGGCGGATTCGGATCGGATCGGATCGGCCTGATTCGTATCCGTCCCGCAATAATTGTAGGAGATCCAAATCCGCGAATTGATCCGTCATTTTTCAGGGCGGATCAGATCAGAGCAGTGATCCGCGTTGTGATCCATTCCATTTTTTTTTTTGGAATAAATTCTTTTTAGCTAAGTCCAGCCACCTTTAAATTGTAATTTAAGTCCCAAATCTTTTATCTATTTATTATTTAATCTTATTTATTTTTCAAATGGGGCGAATTGGATCGGAGCACACATGATCCGATCCGCCCGCCCGCCCGCCCGGTGCTCTCGATTCGATTCGCCCCGATCCCTCCCACTAATCCGCGGATTGGGAATTTTTTGCTTCATTCGGATCGGGAATCCATCGGGTTCAGGGCGAATCGGATATATTTGTCATCCCTAGTTTCAAATTTGGTTTTTCATTTCCACAATATGTCATTGATTGTCGGCAAATACTTCAACATTGACTATTATATCCCATGTATTCAGTCTTTGGAGTAATTTTGGAATATTTTCTTTCAAAAGTTTTGTTTGAAACTCCAATTAGAAATGTTCCTTTTTTTAAAACATTCACTAAGATATTTGCAAAAAGCAAACACATGGGATCACATTCTATATGCCATCGCCCATCCATCAGTGTTTGCATCCATAATTAAACAAACAAAAACAGGCCTAAAGTAGACGTTTTACTCAATCCTGTAGTCAAAGGAGGTAGACTTCGTGGTGGAAGTTCTCACTAGGTCATAGCTACTTTGTACATATCCTTGATAGTACCCTGTTTTGACTCTCTTCTTTTTTGAAATCCACGATAATACAACGCTTATGTCATATGCTTTCTATTCAAAAAACTCGTGAAGATCTTTCTCACCCTCAATGTATTGCTCAATTAGATTTTCTTAACAATTAAATATCTCCTAGAATTGATTTCCAGGCATAAACCTATTGATTCTTTCCAAGTTTTATATGTCTCTCCACTCTTTCCCAGAGCTTCATCGTGTGACTTGTTAACTTTATGCCATGGCAAGTCGCACTCTCCCAACTTTCCATCGATCTCCCTTGTTTTTATGGATCATTTGTGGGAGCGTAAAACATATGCAGATCTTTCTGAAGTGAATGTTGTAACTTTACGTCTAATTTGAGCAAGTTGATGTTATCGTCCTGCTTAAGTTTCTGCAAGATCGGAAACAATTAGGCCAAGAGGTCTAGTTTCCGACATTGTTTCTACTGGCGTGAGAATAATTGAATTATTATAGTGGTCTGACTTTTTGATTCCCTCCCTTTCCGACATCTAGGACGATTGTATCTCGCTTGTTCGTTGGTAATAAAACAAGACAGAAGGCTCAAATTGGAAAAACATAAACAAGGGCCTTCTCCTTATTATATTCTGAAAGTAAGAGAGACAGAAATTTGAATTGCTTGTTTCTAATAGTCTCAAGTCAACAGTTCTACGCCAGAGGTTTCTATGATTTAGTTTCTTGCTCTTGCAGTTAATAGCAACGAACTTGACCTTTCCATGATACCTGCACTTTCTTGTTTACTATTTTTCTCTGATCCTGGAAGTTCGTGTTACTGCAGATAACGACTTTTAATATCTCTTTGGTTGTGCATGGAACTGTAGCTGAGGATAATGATTTTCAGAAGGTATATTATGTTACTAGATTTTTTAATATTCATACTGATTATCCATTCATTATCTAGTGGTTACTTCTGTTTGATGAACTTGCAGGAGAAGGGCAATCCTTACGCTGTTCCAATCAGTATGGGTATATTTAAGTTGTTGGAAAGTCCTCTGGATATTACTACTAGTACAATAATCAGGAGGATCGTATCAAATCATGAGGCATACCAGGTATTTATTTACATCCTATTCTCATTGTTTGAAGTGTTTAAAGGACTCTAGGAACTATTGTTCTTTCACTTCTGCTTGATTACTTAGAAATTTGATCATAAGTATGGCTGAAACGTTCTTGATTTCTCACTTTCTTGCTCTCACATGTGTAGAAACGAAATGAGAAAAAGGGTGAAAGTGAAAGAAGATATTATGAAGATAAAACTTATGTATCGGGTGATTAATTGACTTCGGGAGATATGAGGTAACTGCACAAATCCTTTTAGATGTATACCATCTGGATTATCTTTAACTGCTGGTGATTTTTCTAATTGTACTATTTATCAGATTGCAGATGATTTGGCGACTGAAGTAATTCTGAAAATAATCTTTAAGATGGAGATACCATCTCGGTCTATTTGTATTTATTTCTCTTCGGTTAATTTGTTAGAAGTTGTAGAACACTAAGAAGTTATAAGCATTGGCATGATTGTTGAGAATAGCAGATAAGTCGGGAAACCACCTCTTTATATATATTTTTGAAGGCATGCTTTGATTCTACACCAGCATGTTTTTCCTAATCAATTCATATTTCTGTTGTAGAAAACAGAGAAGGAAAAGAATGACTATCCTAAAATTTTGTTTCTGTGCCTGTGAGGAACACTGCACAATGTAGAATTGTTGAGCATTTCGGGCAGAAATATGCATTTTCTTATAGCCTCATCCGCCATGGATTTTATTATTTATATGACATTCCTAAATCCTAATGTACCGGTTTTGCTAGATGTTTTATGTGCTGTTCTCATAGTGAATAGCCTGAGAGTGAGACTTCGTCCACATCCAATTTGACTTCCCTTTCTGCTTCACTGATGTCGCATGCTTAGTATCTTTTCATACATGTTTATAGATCATAATTTGGGACTCATATTCACCATGCAGTCAAAATAAGAGTAGCAGATAACCACTCCTGGCTAAAAATCTGTTAAAATTTTAGTTTTTAATCAAAATTAAACAAAGTTTTAATTTTCTTATTTTTTAAGTATTTATAAGTTGTGGGTTTTATGGCATTTGTAGATAATAAGTAAGATTGTAAATTGTGGTCCTACGGAATGAGTGGATTAAAAATAAGTTTGACTAATTTGATTCAATGAAATTTTAATGTAAGCTAAAGCAAACAAGCACTTAATTCCAAGCTTGAAAATTTATTTTTCCTTGTCTGCACTTTAATCCCTATAAAGTATAAAATCACAAAATTGCAATTTAGCTACAAACTTGTCAAAATTTGCAATTAGCCACTAATCCACAAAATTGCAATTCTCAGGTTTGAATATTGGCCAGGAGAACCCTAAGACACAGTATTTCTCAAATTGCAATTGAGTCCACGAAATTTTTTTAAATTGCAAATAAAGCCCAATTTTATTCTTTAACAACTAATGATCCTTGTTAGCATGCCATGTGTAACTTTGGACATGTATTTTATGTGCCCCCCCCAAAAAAAAAAAAAAAAAAAAACCTATTTCAAGTATTTCATCCAGTTGAATAACTTTCTTCATAAAATCCAAATTCACATGTAGTTTCTTGCTATGTCTGCTACAAACTTTATTACGTGGCTTGTCTTTGTTCTAAACATTATAATTAATAATTATTATGTAACATATTATGTTTATAATCCAGCCTTTTAGCATCACCAAAAGCCGATTCTGTCTGTTCAACATGTGCGGAAAGACACTGGGAACTGGCTGACTACCTAACAACAAAAAATATATCTTTGAACTCTTTAAGTAAATACTTAAATATAGAATCATGAAAAATTTAATGGTTAATGACTAGGAAAGGAAAAAGAGCTTATTTGTATTTTATACTAGACGACTCAATCTCCAAGATTCATACAACCGAGTGCTTCATAGCAGCCAAATCAATCTTATGTAGAGAATACCCGATCAAATATTTAAGTACGCATATTTTAATAATTTGGTATTTCTATAAATCGGTAGAGTTTTTTCTTTCATAAATTCTAAAATAACTTTTGTCCAATTTGTTTGTTGGACAAAATGAATGAGTTTGATTGGCTAGATAAACTTACCTTCTACGGTTTGTACGCAGTACTAAATCGAATTCAATATTACAATTAATAAAATTTTAGTTTTTAATTTTTTTTCTTAATACCATCCATTCTTTTTACCATGTCAATAAGATCTGGTTCATTTGGAACTTTGAGCTTGTTTGGCTAAGTTTAAAAGGTTAATTTTTAAGTAGACAATTAAGTAAGTTATTTTGACAAAAATAATTAACCCTCTAACTTAAAAATAAATAATCCAAAGATAAAAATTACCAATAAGTAACCTCACCTTATTTTTAACAGTAGCCAAACATCTGACAATTGTCAAATAAAACATCCCACGTGAATTAAAGAGACTGTCCTAACAAAGTGGCGCCTTGTGTAGGGAAACCAGTTAACCAGACAAAGTGAGTTGATTTCTCGTACTCGACTAGGTTACAAACAGCTTAGGTCAATACAATTTAAATATGTTTCCCATTATTATTTATCATAGTTGAATCGATCTATAGTAATTTTATTTTTTTTTCATTTCTTTTTAAACAATAGTACAACTAGGAAATTTAATTAACTTGTGATGAGTTCATCTTGTTTCTATTAATTATGTTTTATCGATTGCTGTATAACCATGTTAATTTTCAAGTCAACTACTTGATTCTTTATTTTTCGATTGAACAAGTCAGATAGATGGTACAGATACTTTCCAACAAATTCAACACCATCTCTATTAATTTCATCTTTTCCCACATTGGGCCAGCCAACTTTGAAAAATAAGGTAGAAGAAAAGTAGTTCCATCAAAATACAACTGTACATGTTTAGGTCGGGTAAGTGCGTGTTTGACAGTACTAAAATTATTTTTTAAGTATTTATAAATTGTGGGTCTTATGAAATATATGAATAACAAACGAGTATTAAGTTATCTGTCCTACGATATATATAAATAAAAAATATATTTAACTAATTTGATTAGTTTAAATTATAAATTTAACAAAACAAGCTGTAAAACGGACAATTGATATCAGCAACAAGGATGACAATCTTCTAGAAATCTCTCTTCTTCTTCTTCTTCTTCTTCTACTACAAGCCGTCATTGTCCGCAGTGCTTTTGTGTTGAATGTTGCACCAGCTTTTGTTTGATTTTTCTTGAGAAATTTGGTTCATGTTTATGTTTAGTATACAATAGTCGACAATCAACATTAAAATTAAAAATTATTAAAATAAAAAAAGCTAAAATTTGTTAAGTCCTGTCCAATACTCCATGTTTTGATTCAGTAGTGTGCACCATTAGCCTAAAAAATCGACTAAAGTGGTGCCTTTGGCAGGAAGGCCAAGAGATTATCTGATAAGTAGTGCTCTTGACTCATATCATATGGCATGTCATGTGGAAGACTTAACTAGACAAACTAGTACTTCCAACCTTCAGTTGATTGATCCAAACGCTTGCAAAAACAGCAATTCTATGAATCTATTCAACCTACTAAATCATTAGAAGAGTAGCTTAGGATATCAGCAAAGTGGAGTAGGTACAATGTTCCAATTTTAATGGCACGTGTGAAGACGCAGGTACGGGTTCCCAATTGTTAGAACATGTTTGGAAGTGTTTTAAGTACTTATAAACTGGTCAAATATCAATTTATTTAAAATTATTTACTATTAAACTCCACATATTTATAGTTTGTGAGTTCATAATTTCTATGCATTTCAACCTTATATTCATCTACCCACTTCGAAGAAAGATGGAAGAAAAAGAAAGGAAAAAAGACTAGGGTGGTGACGAGTTGGAGCTAATTAACTTGCACTAACCAAATGAGATTGTTCAAATCTTTACCGACATTGTCGCCCTACCGACAACAACAGAGAAGCATGAAGCTAGTTCTAGTGCTTGTGGGCTCTAACAAATAACAATCACTTGGATTCATTCTCTCTTCTTGAGCTGGCTATTGTCGGCAAACACTCATTGTTCTTTGATATATTCTTCAAATATATTCGTCATCTCGATATATGATGCGACAGTTTTTGTAGTGAATACGATTGAAAAAAGTATTTGAAGGTTGACTTTCAAGAATATGTTCTTAGATTGAGGACTAAGTTGATCTTGATGCGCATCTTCCTTCACCTCATTGAATTACACATGGCAAAATAAAATAGTCCATCTCCAATGCTCGATAATTAGATACATTTCTTAATTGAACTTCTTTCTATAAAATCGTGTCTATTCACTAAATTTGTTTTCCTCTTATCTACCCGGCATTTGAGATATATCGTGATTTAAGTAATTCAAAGTTTGAAATTTCATGATTTAAATATACAGTCGTACCACGTGTACATATAAGACAAGATCGTCCTATTGAAGTATTTCTCCTCTCTTTTCTTGTAGTTGAAGGTCAAAACAAACAATTCATGATTTGCTGGAACAGGTGGAATAATTAATCCCCACCCTTGACCCACCTTTGTGTTGTTGGTAAAAAGTTGCTATGGATGACCTAAAATGGCACCAACGGTGACCTATCGTACGACTTCATCTTCGAGGAGGGAAGATTAATACTAATTATAGGTAACCAATCATCATTCTTTAATTTTTTTTTTATTAAAGTCGATTATACAATATTGACCGTATTAAAATTATGTCACAAAGAAGCGTACCTATACTTTTCATAAATAAAAAAGAGAAAATAATTATTAGGATAAATTACACTCACAATCCATATTATTTCAATTTTTAATAATATCATCATCATTCAATTTTATTAGCAACTATCGTTTTCCATCATTTTATTAATTCGCACAGATGGTTCCAAATGATTTTTTTAGATGATTTTGTCTTTATCTTAAATAAATTAAAATAGCAAAGAAATTAAAACATAATGAAAAAATTAAAGTTAAGAACCACTACTTTTTCAAAAATACAAAATAGTTTATTTTTATTCAATTATTTCAAACCATTAAAACAAAAGAAAAAGAAAAAGAAGAAAACTATCTTCTTCTCTTTTCTTTTTCATACGATTTTATTAACAGCTATCGTTTTCATCATTTCATTAATTCGCATAAATGGTCCTCAAATGATTATTTTAGATGATTTTGTCCTTATCGTAAATAAATTAAAATAGCAAAGAAATTAAAATATAATGAAAAAATTACAGTTGAGATCCATAACTTTTTTAAAAATACAAAATGATCTATTTTTATTCAATTATTTCAAACCATTAAAAACAAAACAAAACAAAACAAAACAAAAAAAATAAAAGAAGAAAACTATTTTCTTCCCCACCCCACCTACCAACTTGTGATCAAACTATATCATCAACCATTGCCACCGCCACTACCAACCATTGCCATTACTACTACCACTACCATTACCATCACAACCATTGCCACTGCCACTATCAGTCCCTAAGAGCATCTCCAATGCATTCCGTTTATTGTTTTTTAGACGTGCCACATAAGCATATATAGATGGAGTTATAAAAGACTCTCTTAAATGCATGTTAATGAGGACTTTGTCTAACTGATTTGGCACACCAAAAATAGACCTAGTCTAGAAGTCTGTATAAATTTAGACGGACTTCTAGACGGAGTGACTCAACAAATTTAAATCTATCTCATCATTTTATAAAAAAAAATCCAGACAAGGAAAATATAAATTGAAGATCTATCAATTTTTTTTAAAAAAAATTAATTCCACATAAGTGGCAATATTAATTTTAGACGGAACCTATTGAAGACGAATTTATAATTTGACGTCTATTCAATAGACGTAGTGCCACATGGACTGGAAGTCCATCTATTTTATCTGCCACATAAACTATAATAAATGAGGTGCATTGGAGATACTCTAAACTCCTATAGCCATCGCCCTGTACCATCACCGCCAACCATTGAATTATCATAACTTTTCCTTATCGTCTCTGCATCCCAAATCCTTCTAAAATGTTGAGCAAAATACTTATTATACTTGATTTTGCTCCACAAACAATTGCATATCTAAACATAAATCATAAGTATCTAAACATAAATCATAAGTGGCCACCGACAACACGTGCACATCTTTTTCTTTGTTAATCTTTGAAGAATGGATTGTACAATTCTGAGTTCGATTCGAATTTACTATAGATTGTTAGGTTTTTGCTAAACATTCAATTTTTGGATTTATTGGTATTCTGTTTAAATCCAAATATGGGAATTTGATTGACCCTTGTTTGAAAATAAAGCAAATTAATTAGTTCAACAAGAATAAAGACATCCAAATCTCAAAATCACTTAATTATTCCGACTTGTCAACAACCTCGCTCCGCCATAATATGATAATCTTGATTCCTATTATTAGTGCATGTGGGCTTTAGCTCTATCCAGTTTTTAGTGCATAATTTTGTTGAATTGGTAGAAGCTGGTATTGGAGGCGATTACCGGTGCAGACTAGTGGTGGAGGGGCAATGGTGGAGGTCGTTGGAGTGGCAGGTGGTAGTGCAAGTACGGGGAGGGTGGCTGCTGCAAGATGAGGAAGATCTTCTTCATGGTTTTGCACGAACTGGGGGATTTCTCCTTTTGGTTTCGAACCCAAACTCTGACAAGTTTGAGTTCGAAATCAAGGGGCCCCTCGATGGGGTGGGGTGGAAGAAATGGAACATGGAAGAGACTTTTTTTTTTTTAATAGTTTGAAATAATTGAATGTAGATAGACGATTTTGCACTTTTGAAAAAGTTAGACATCCCTATTGTAATTTTTTTATTAAGTTTTTTATTTTAATTTATTTAAACTAAGGGTAAAATTGTTTAAAAAATTATTTGAGAACCATATGTATAAATTAATGAAAAATATAGATGATAATTGTTAATAAAATTGAATGGAGATGATATTGTTATAAAGTTGAAAAAATAGGGACCGTAAGCATAATTTACCCTAATTACTAAGCATATATGAATTGTTGAGGAGTCGGAGTCCTACGTGGGACGGCGGATTGACGTTATCATTACCAAATAAACATTATTATTCCAAAGTTGAAATTTGTAGTAATAATATCTAATTTTAATCCTGTCCGTCCATACAAACCGCCCAATTCATTTATACCATCTATCCATTCACACGTTTTGTCCCAATGTATTTGATTTTTACTTTGAAAACTGAATAACTATAAATAACTATTATTTAATGCAAAAGATCTGACCTGGGTGGTATAGGTGGGGGTGGGGTGGGGTTGGAGGGGACGGGTGGCTGGATTCATGACAGACAACTAATTGGTCCTCCGCCACAAATTTAATTTGCTATTTACTTTAATAATATATTCTGTTTTCAACAAATAATTAATATGTATATAATATTTTGGCTTAGAATCAAAGCTATGCTCCCTTCCCTAATTGGCAATAATAAATGAGTTAATACATATCATTATATTAAACTAATAACTTCTTCCTCTCTAATCATCATCTAAATCATCATTAGAGGGCATGCTAGCTAGGTGTACATATTTATTAAGAATAAAATATTATGTAACTTAAATATCTACATATAAGAAATAATATATAAAGACTTGAACTATTATTAGGTTAAGATTTGCCTCAATATTAATACTCAATTTGTTATGAACTTCATAATGTTCAAAAGAGTAATTTAATCCGTTTAAAGTTTAAAAGATTAGATGGATTTTAAAATCATTGTTCTTAAACGAGTTACTTCGTAGATCATCTCCAATGCAATTATGAATTGCTATATTTTTTGCCACATAAATAAAATAAACAATGTCCAAAAAAATTCTTCTCCAATATAAATTGTCGAGGATTTTGTCGGTTCGTGATGATAAAAAAAAATATATGTATAATATCTGAAAATTCCGCTTAAATTACAATAAGTATTGAATGACCGAATAATTCAAAGAAGGACGCACTGCATGGAGGGTCTTTTTAAGTAGATGACTTGTTGGGCCGTCGGAGCGGGACTTCTTTTGAAAAAAGAACTTAAATAACTTCGTTTTTCTGAAAAAGTCGTCATTTTCTATCAGGAAGGCTATGTCATTTACAACCCCGTCGTATTTTGGATGCTCTCCGTTAGATATGTTGACTCAGTAAAATTTAGATTTCTTATGTATATTTGAATTTTATATGTATATTTAAATGTAATTTTTTTATTTTAATAAAATAAAATACACATAATAACAATCCATATAATGTATTGGAGATCAAATTTGAACTCGAATATTTATTCATTAGAAGTTAATGCCACGCAAATCGGAAGTCTTCCAACATATGTGGTATTAAATTAAAATTTGGTCTCCAATGCATTCTATAGATTACTATCTAGATATATTTTATTTTATTAAAATAAATAATAGATTACATTAAAATATGCACAGAAAATTTAAATATTGTTGATTTAGCATATTTAACAGAGCGTTTGTTTATTTTACTTACATGGCATAAAATTTTTTTTTTTTTTTTTTTGCAATTCATAATTACACTTGAGATGCTCTTATAATCGATATATTGAAATTTCATATTACTCTTCTTAATAATATAAAATTTAGCCATGTTTAGTAGAATTTAAAAATTATTAAAAATTTGAAGTCCAAGTTAAAAATTAATTTTAAATATTCGTTTTATACTATTAACAATTTTTATTAATTTTTTAAATATATATTTTATCAATTTTTATCAAAATTTATTAAAAAGCTATCAAAAATCTGTACCTTTAAATTGGCGTACATATCACTTCCAAAATGCATTGATTGATTGCCATATTTTAATTGGAAAAAACAAGAAAACTTGTATATTACGACTACTACGGTGCTACTCCTATGCTAATGATAACATTATTATAGAAAACGCATTTTTATGTTGATGCTATTTTGTTCTACACGTCCGGTCCCTACCACTTTATAATTGACAAAAGATAAATACCGCTCTTATCTCTGATTGGTTGATATATACATACATACATATACAATATATATACAATATATAGCTATATATATAGCATATAGTACCCAACAACAACCACAACTCAGGCATCGCCTCTCTTTCTATTTTTCAAAAAGAGTTGCAGAGCTTGATCATAATGACAAAGGTATACCCAAACGCCACCGTCCCAGCGGCAGCACCACCCGCTATCAGTGGCTCCTCGGCGGTGCTGACCGTGTGGAAGAAATCGCTGTTATTTAACTGCGATGGCTTCACCGTGTTTGACGCCAAGGGCAACCTCGTCTTTCGAGTTGACAATTACATGTCCCATAACAAAGCCCAGATTGTTCTCATGGACGCTTCCGGCAACTCCCTCCTCACCATCCGCCGCAAGGTAAGTGTACTCATTACTGTTAATTA
The DNA here is from genome assembly GCA_023638005.1 of Forsythia suspensa. Classification (NCBI taxonomy): domain Eukaryota; kingdom Viridiplantae; phylum Streptophyta; class Magnoliopsida; order Lamiales; family Oleaceae; genus Forsythia; species Forsythia suspensa. The sequence continues at coordinate 38,981,830 of CM042666.1, forward strand.
TTTCATCTAGATGGTATTAAATCTGTGTTAATTGCAATTCCTAAATCAGTTCAATTGTTGATGTGTGTACCAGAAACTGAGCTTAGGGGACTGCTGGTTGGTGTTTGACGGCGAGACGGCAATGAATCCGAGGTTTTCAGTGAGGAAAAACATCAACCTCCTGAATACAAAGTGCCTGGCTCACGTTAGCTCCCCCGCCGGGAAGCCCGAAACAGTTCACGTGATTGAGGGGTCCTACGCGCAGCGGTGCTGCGTCATGTACGATGAAAACCGGCGGCAATTGGCGGAGATCAAGCCAAAAGAGTCCGTCGTCAGAGGCGTAGCTTTCGGAATGGATGTATTCCGTCTAATCATACAGCCTGAATTCGATATGACAATTGCCATGGCGATTGTCATCATCCTCGATCAGATGTTCAGATCTTCCACGATTTCCCGGCGCCGTCTTTGAATTCCATTCCATCCCAAATTTTGATACCCAAATACAAGATTTAATCTTTTGCATTTAGCTTAATCTTTTCGTTTTTGATAAAAGATTAAGCCCTTACGTACATAATTTAGCATAGAAATAAGGATCACTGAATAAATTAATGGAGCCATCCATTTGCTGTGTACGACTGCAAATCCTTGTACTTGTTTTATATCTTACAGGGTAGTAGTCGAACTTCATTGTGATTATCGAATTGCTGCTATAATGAGCAGTTTCCATGTAATTTTTCTTGGATCAATCTATACTTTTTTTTTCCCCTTATCATTGGAATTTGAATATTAATAGATCTATTTTTTATAAGTATTTTTTTTTTTAGATTATACGCATCGACTTTTATGAGATGTATGGATAAAAAATGAGATAAAAGTTGTTGGTTCTACGAAATATGTAGATAAAAATAATGTTTGATTAGCTTATAAATACTTGAGCTAATAAATATGCTCGAATCATCTTTGGAAGGTTCTGGTGTAGTCTTACACAATTTGGGAGTTTGAATGAGTTTTTTATTTAATTTTATCAATTTTTAGATAGAAATTTCAATTGTAAAAGATGTTTGATATATTTTTGTTACATAGCTTCTAGAACATCTAATGGCCAAACACTATATTGACATTTACATGATAGGATATGCAATGATAGATTTAATATATGTTTGATAAAATTTTTTATAAATTATAAATAGCGAGTCTTACGAAAATGCGTAGATAAAAATATGGATAAAAATAATGTTTGATCAGTATATAAGTGATATAACCTATAAGTACTGACAAATATATTTTTAATGTTAACATGTTAAAGTTTTTAAGTGAAAATCGATGAACTTTTGATGTGCAAAATCGACTAACAAATAAATGGTTTAAAAATCTTGATTGGACTATGTCTTGAATCTTTACCAATTCTTTTGAATTGAAAATTTCCCAAAGCTCAAACGTAACGCGATCACCACTTTCACAAATTGGAATTACGAGATAGCAGATCACTTGAATTTTAGAAACAAGTTTAACTTCAAACTCTAAATAGAGCTTTAACACTGTTGAAAACTGGTACAAAAATAAGTTGGAAAATAAAAAAGTGCATATCTTGAGTGGCTTTTGCAGTAGTAGGTCCCGAGACATCACATCCTGTGCATATGGTTGAAGATGATGATGATGATGTAAATAGATGGCGAAGGTTCTACAACCTTTATGGCATCTCCAATTGGATGCCAAATTGAGGTGAAAACACCAAGATGGAGCCAAATATTTCTCCAATCGGACGTCAAATCCATGCCCCAATTTGAGAAGATAAACAGTACTGTAGCAATAGAGATGGATTTGGTGTGAAAAAGTATTCCAAATTTACCCTTATGTGGCTGCAGTAAACATTTCTTTTTTCTTTTGTGTCCTTTTTTCTTTGGATTTTAATTTTTTTTGTGATATAAAGTTATTTATGATTATTTTAATTTGATTATTATTTTTATTGACACAATAAATTGTATGAGGAGTAATAAATTGAATAATAAATAACAACTACTTCATATATTGAATAAAAAGTACTCATCAAATTTTTTTTTTTTTGTTTGTATCTGTCCAAAAATTTTTTTTTATGTTAAATGTTTTTGAAAGTGTGATATTGAGTATCGCGCATTTTTTTTTTTTTAATGAATGCAATAATTACGGAAATTAAATATAATTTAAAATTTATATAATTAATATAAATACACTATATAATTAACTAATTTTTGAACTAAATTATTGTTCAAAATTAAAAAATATAAATATATGATAATATATGAATTTAGTGTGAAAATTGCAATATTTTAATGTAAAATTTGTACATTTGAATAGGCTTATTTGTAAATGGTCCTCGATTTGAATTTTGGCGGTTTAACCCCTATTTCAAATGTTTTTGAATTGGAGATGATATGTTATTTGCACAAATGGTCCCTGACTTTTGCATTTTGAGGACCCATTCATTTTTTGCAGTTTAACCCTATTTCAACAGCTTTTTGCAAATGGTCCTTTCAACAATTGTACTTTGATTTTAAGAATTTAAATTTTAATTTATTTTTCATATCATATTACTAGGGGTGGCAAAATGGGTGGCATAGCTGGTCTCTAGACCGGGTCAGTCCATAAAAGTTGATTCAATAAAAATTAGGTCAATTTAGTGCACACCAGTTAATCGATCGGTGGCTCGATAATTTTTTGCCCAAATCCCTTTCAAACACCCCACCCGGCACCACATTTCACAGGAGGAGGGGAGGAGGGTGTTTGAAGTGTGGGGTAGGGACTTGGGCAAAAAAAAATTATCATGACCATTTCACCGACTGGTTGTGACTAATTGTGACGGACTAAATCGACCTAATTTTATTTAATCAATTTTTATTGAACCGACCAAACCCAGCTGCCTATCTCATTTCCACAATTCCCATTTTACCACCTCTAGTAATTGATATGAAAAATAAATTAAAATTTTAAATTGATCAAATTTTGATCATGAAGATAATTTTTGTTAATTAATGGCACCACCTGAACAACTGTCAGAGACTTCAAAGCCGTTCCCATTTGTTTTCAATTTCGATTTTGTTAAAAGTTAAAGTCAAAGTCAACAATTAATTTTAACCACGCATTTATGGTCCCACAATTTTCAATCACTTTACTAAAATATCCGATTTTAATCAAACACATTTTAAATATCATTTTGGTGAACAAATTAAAAGTTTTGGGACTTGATGACACACTTTTTATTTTAGTGTAAAATTTAAAAATACTTTGTATTTTTAATTTAAATATATGGGTTGGAGATTAGAAAGTTATGGGACTTTTCAACACTTTCTTTGCTTTTGTGGCACCATTATGACATTATTGTCTCACTTATTCACCTAACTTTTCTTTTGGTTAAGAGTCAAATCCATTGAATTTCTTTTCTTTTGGTTAAGAAACACGTTTCAAGCATGATGAAGGCATTGGAATTTGGAGTAGCTTTATGCTGGTCATACAAACGTGTTGGAAAATTAGTAAGGTTATGTAATGATTGGACATAATTTTGTGTAGAATCTGTATCTTTAATATAAAAGATAAAAATAGATTCATGTTTTTCCCCTATGAACATTGAAATCATATATTTATTCGACAAAATTGATGCTTGGATGAATGAAAAATTAAAGATCAAAGTGGAGTTGGAAAAATAATTGAAAGAGAAAAATAAGTGGGTTATCTAATATTGGAAAAATGATGAAAGATTAAATTAAATGTCCACAATTTACAAAGGTATAATACTATGTGGCATAAAGGCTCTCTCTTGCGCTCACCCGCATAGGGGAGGTGCAAATCATGGACCGACTTACACATCGGACCATATAACTCATGTGCGAGTGCGACCTGCGTACATGAATGTCGAACCGAAATTAGCCTCTTAGGCGAGCCTATGTTTTGTCATTTTTTTCCTAATTTAATTTCTGATTTATTTCCAGAACTTCCAACTTCTCCATTAATTCATGTGTTGTTAATACTGGGTTAATTCAGGTGTTAATTTTGTAACACCTAAAACTTACATGTTTATGGTGGGATTGAAAGGTCACATGGGAGCTTATATAAACAATTGTCACACAATAATCTGCTCTTCTCGTTTACAGTCCAGAAAAAAAAATTCTCAGCGTTTTGTTTGTTTTTTTTTTTTCAACTTCCAGTACTTGGTGATTAATTCGGTACTCAGTTCAGTTCGTCTAGGCAGAAGTTTTGTGCTAAACTTACTGCTTTTACCACCGTTGTATCCTGAGACATAGAAGCTCGGTTACCTCAAGCACCTATAGTGAAGAAGCGAATATGTTTTAAAGACACTGTGAATACATAAGCCTCGGTTTGATTCATCTTGTATTCTCTTAAATTATTGTTTCTTATTTTGCATCTATTGTTCATTTGTAATTTTTTTCTGTTTTTAATTAAAATAATAATTATATTATATTATTTATGTATTAGTCTTAACAAAATGAGTATCGATCTCACATACTATTGCTTCTTATCATACTTGTGTCCATTCGAAGAGTGTCTTACAAAACTCATAGTCGACTTAAGATATCAAGACCCCGACTTAGAGAGGCCACCAATTTTTTAAAACTACTTTTAATTTTTTTAATATGTAATATTTTTTTTGATAAAAAAAAATAAACTTAAAAAAAAACCCAACCAACCTACAACAACTAACTCCAAAATTATTTGCTGTGAAAAATCTAAATCGTTTAATTATTTCAAGAATCTAGAAATCAAGTTCAATATCCTAGACGTCTATTCGTCTTCCATTTTCCAGTTTATTTCATAACATTAGAAACTCTCTCTTCGTCTTCCTTATAACAATGAAATATATAAAAGTGCAATCAAAGTAAAAACTATTTTTTTGAAAATGATTTGACTAAAAATTAAGCTTCCTCAAATTTTTTTTTTTTAAGTCAAGATTTGGTGGAATTAAGTTACTCACTAGTTTGTGTTGATTGATTCTCATAAATTAATTTCTGGCAAACATGTTTTTTAAGCCAATTAGACAAGCTTTGAGGTAAGATTTTGAGTTCTATGTTTCTGAATTTTGTAAACCAATTTTGTGATAATATACTATTGATTTTTGTTTTAATTGTTCTTTCTATCCCTTTTTTTTTCACCCTTGTTTTTCTATGTGTTATGATTCAATTGATCCATTATCATTGAAGAGTTTTTTAAAATTAAAGTTGTTAAAGTCATATTTGAGTTCAACTATTTCGCAAGAAAGATTAAACACGATTTTTTGGATAAATTTGAATATAATGATCTAATAATTAATTTTGCATCTCAAAAGGCAAGGAAAATAAATTTTATATAGATCTTTGTTTTATTTTCAGCTGTGGGAGAACTAGAGAGCTTTTCTCGACTTGCACCGACTTCTCTCGTGTTTCAAGGGAAAAGGTAATTTTGTTTTTATAGTCATTTGTTTTTTGTTTTTTCTTTAGATTGTAGTTGGTTGTTTAGTTACTTTTGAACAATATGTATACTTGTATTTTATTATGAGACTTTCATTATTATTAAGAGTTTATCTTAAATTTGTATTTGTTTACTCTTTATCAATGAAAAGATATTTTGATGGACAATTTTTTTTTAAAAATTTTTTTATAAAAAGAATTATTGAAAAGGGCCACTAAATATTTTTTGTCTAAGGCCCCCGAATGTTTTGAGTCAGCTCTAAATCAAAATTGAATTAGTAGGCTTGTCGAAGATTGACCGTCGTGGTTTTTACTTTTTAAGGTTTTGAAGATAGTCTTGTGTAATTTACGAGTTTGAATAAGTCGTTGATTTAACTTTATCCATTTCTTAGATCGGTTCTTATTTTCACAATTGTTATGTAAACTATTAAGTTGTCTGTTTTGATATTACAAACTATATATATATATATATATATATATATATATATATATATATATATATATATATATATATATAAAGCAAATGAGAAACAGAGAAAGAGAGAGTGTACCAAAAGTAGTATGACACCTCATCTCTTATCTCTTATGTAACAGAAAATTAGCTAATTAAACTAACTAATATTCTCACACCCCTCCCCTCACTCACCTCAAGTTGGATCTTGGTAGATATCAACCAAGCCCAACTTGGAGAGGAGAAAATGAAAATTAGGAAGAGCTATGGACTTAGTAAATAAATCAACAAGTTGCAACTTGGAAAAAAGATGGTGGGGGACAGGATGAAACCCTCATTGTATTTATTTCGAACCAAGTGACAATCTATTTCCAGATGCTTAGTGTGCTTATGAAAGACGGGATTGGTAATAATGTGAAGAGCTACCTAATTGTCACACCAAATGGGAATAAGAATAAGAAGAGAGAGAGGGATGAAGAGATCATGGAGAAGATAAGACACCCATTGGAACTCATATATAATCATAGCCGCTATTGTACTCTGCCTCTGCACAAGAACGAGATACAGTTGACTGCTTCTTTGTTTTCCAAGAAACTAAAGCTGAACCAAGGAAAATACAATAACCAGTAAGAGATTTTCTAGTATGAAGGCAAGAAGCCCTATTAGCATCACTATAACCTTGCAAATTAAGAGAGGTATCAACTGGGAAGAACAAGCATTTTAAATGACAACCTTTTAAGTACTTCAGGAGATGTAAAGAAGCATCCCAATGATCTTGTGTAGGGGAATGAATATATTGACTAAGCTGCTAGACAGAATAAGTAATGTCATGGCGAGTGAAGTTCAAATAGAGCAACCTTCCTATGAGTCTTCTTTAAGCTTTTGGATCTAAGAGCAAAGTAGCAAAATGATCTTGAAATTTAAGACTCTTTGGAAGTGGGGTAGGAGAAGGCTTAGCACCCATAAGTCCAGTATCATGAAGAATATCTAAAACATACTTGCGTTGGTTAACATAGACCCCAGTATAATCTCTAACAACATCTAGACCTAGGAAATATTTGGCTTGGCCTAGGTCTTTAATAGTGAAAAGATTATGTAAATATGTTTGACATAGATGATTTCTACTACACCATTCCCAGTTAAGAGAACATGGTCCACATAAACCAACAAGGCTAAAAACAACTGAAGAGTGTGTTTAATAAACAGACAATGGTCATGAACAGATTGAGTGAAACCATAGGCAAGAAGTTTTGTACAAAGTTCATGATTCTACTGGCTTGAGGCCTGCTTAAGGCCATAAAGACTCCTTCTAAGTTTATATACCTGACCTGGTTTAGCCATAGAATACCCTTTGTGGAGGTACTATAAATACTTTTTTATCCAATTTACCATGTAAGAAAGCATTGTTAATATCCAACTGGTGCAATTCCCAATGTTTGGCTGCAGCAATAGCCAAAAGAAGTCTAATAGTCACAGATTTAGCCACAAGAGAAAAACTGTCATTAGAATCAACACCTAGTAGTTGGTGATATCCTTTAGCTACAAGTCTGGCCTTTAATCTCTCAATAGTACCATTAGAATTCAATTTGACTTTGTAGACCTACTTAGAACCAATAGCATTTTTATTTGGAGGTAAAGTGGTAAGGTCCTAGGTTTGATTTTTTTCTAGTCCAGTCAACTTTTTTTCATAGCCTTTTCTCAATCTAGAGATTGACTAGCTTGTTAGTAAGATGTGGGTTCATGGACACTAGACATATTTGCTAAAAATACTTTATATGTGGGTATAAAAGTAGGATGGACAAAATAGGAAAAAGTTGGTGTTGTGTATGGGTCATGAGAAGAAGACTTGAGAGAATTGGAATCATTTGCTGTGATAAAAGACATGGAGATGGCAGAATTAGTAATGAAATCATGTAGCCAAATTGGTTTAGTTCTGTGTCTATTACTTCTTTTAAGGGTTGGACTGGTAATCTCTAGATGAGGTGTATAGTTAGGAGAAATAACATGGAAAGAAGGAGAGTGTTAGTGCTAGTCTAGAGGAAGTGAATAATGGGCCTGAGGTAGATCACTAAGAGGTGAATGAGGTTGTGTAAATGAAATTTGAGAAGATGTATCATCATTTATGGGTAATAGCAAAGGGTTAGAGGTAAAAATATGAGAACAAGGAATATAAGAAAAAGTATGCTCATGGAATTGAACATCCCTAGAAATAAAAATTTGATGTGTGTCAAGGTTGTATAGCTTATAATCCTAGTTCCCCTGGATTGTATCCAACAAAGACACATCTAAAAGCTCTGGAATCAAATTTATTTTTTCCTGGTTTAGTGTTTGCTCCATAGGCTAAGCATACAAATAGTTTGAGGACATAATAATTTGGCTTATGCTTAAAAAGTATTTCAAATGTGGTCTTCCAGTGGATGATAGAGCTGGGAAGCCTGTTTATAATGAATGTGGTCATCAAAATAGAGTAGGACAAGAATTTATTAAGTAGTTTAAACTGGAACATCAAAGAACGAGCAATTTGTAGGAGATGTTTGTGTTTCCTTTCAACTATCCCATTTTGTTGGAATGTATAAACACAAGATGTTTGGTGAAGGATACCTAGTGATTGAAATAACTATTGACAATCTGAGCTTGTGAACTCAATGCCATTATCACTACTAATACCTATAACTTTCCTATCAAATTGGGTATTAATCATGATAAAAAAAAAAAAAAATTTAAGGTATTTGAAACTTGATTTTTGTGAACAAGCAGAAATACCCATGTAAATATGATATAATCATCAACAATGGTCAATAGGTATGGTGTTCTAGAAAGAGTATCTTCTAGAAAGAGAGTCTTCTGTAGGGTCCCCAGACATCTAGGTGGAATCAGTTCAAATACATCATTTGTGTGTATAGAAATTTTGAGAAAAAGTAGTCTATGTTGCTTAGATCTATGTCATATGTCACATTATTTCAATTTATTAAAATCATGCTCATTAGCTATATTCTTAAGAAAGTCAAAATGCAGTAAAACACAAGGTGAAGCATGACCAAGATTTTTATGCCAATCATATATAGTTGTAGTAGAAGCTTTATTAGAAAAATGTTGAGTATTACAGATGCTTGGATACAAATCTGAAACAACAGGTACATGTTATGATGTTTGGAATCAGAACTGAATAGACTAGACTTATCTAGGATATAAAGTTTTTCCATTAGTCTTTCCACAACAAGTGTTTCTTCACTCTCCATGTCTGCAAAAGGCAATATGATGGATAAAAAACAAATCTGATGTGGGCTGTGTGAGCTAGTTTAGAGACAGATAGAAGATTGAACTTGAAACTTGGGACGTGTAAAGTCTCTGTGAGGTGTAGTCTATGGTTTAAGATAACATTACTTATATGTTTGACTTCTTTTATTGACCTATTAGGTAAGTACACTGGTGTAAAATCAGGGACTTGTTTAGGTTTATGTAAAAATTGTATGTTAGTGCACATATGGTTGCTGGCACCCATGTGTATAATCCATGATCCAGATTCTAAACTATCAAACAAGCTAAAAACGAGTTGGAAAGAGGTGCTACCTACAAAGTCCCATAGATAAGCAAAATTAACATTATTATTGGCTCCCATCTGAATCTTTCCTTTCATATATTTCATTACTTCTAGCTGTATTAGCTCTGTCATGCTACTGGTTTGAGAATTATTCTTTTCTTCTATGCTTTGACCTTCTTCATCTAAATCTAGGGGTGTATCACCTAAATTAGCCATAATCTTGCCACTTTGATTTATAGTTTTGCCCTTCTACTTTATTTAAAGTTTTGTACCAGTCTGGATACCTATATATTTTGAAACAAGTGCTTCTTGTATGTCCCTTTATGTTGCAATAATCATAGTACTAATTTGCCTTTTCTTCATTAGTCATTCTTTTGAACAGTCATCTACATCTTCCTAATCCATCTCTTCCACTCCAATTGCCTCTTCTAAAACCACTTCTTCCATAATTTTGCACCTTAGCCATCATTGTCGAGTTTTCATTAACCTCAGGATAGAAATGGTTAACATCTCTTTGTTTTTCCACTCGTAGGATCATTGAATAAGCTTTATTTACACTGGGCAGTGGATCCATTACAAGTATCTGGTTCCTAATATGATCATATGACTAATTTCGACCCATCAGAAATTGCATCAACCTATTCGATATGTTGATCTTTGATACTTCATTCGCAGCTCCACAAGTACATATGGAACAGGCATAAGACATGCATATTCATCCTAGAGCTTCTTCAGCTTTGTGTAATAAACCACTACACTTAATGTTCCTTGCGTGATACTACTAATTTCTCTACAACTAATACATGAGTGGTCCATTACATTCACCAAATCTCTCTTCCAGCTCTAACCATAACTCCATCGCAGATAAAGCATAAATGAAGGCATCAACAATTTCCTTCAAATTGAACTTAAAATCCATGAAATCATCATGCAATCCACTTGTTTCCACTTCTCAAAGTTAGGTGAATCCCTATTTAGCATTACATTACTTCCATCTACAAATCATAATTTGACTTTTCGCCCCTAATGCAATTTTCATGGATCTTCCTTAGCTTAGAATTTGGCCCTGATCCTCTTTCCCTAATTTCTGTGGTTCCAGTTTCTCTTTCTCCTTCAATTAAGACATATGTGTTATCTTCCATCATTGCCTTTGGCTAGGTATAGATTTTCCTTAGCTTAGAATTTAGGCTAAGCAATGGAGCCTTTGAAACTCGCTTTCTGAAACCATGAACAATATCAAAAAATGAGAAAAATTATCTACCGTAGTGGAAATGTTGGTGTTATATATATATATATATATATATATATATATATATATATATATATATATATATATATGTGGACGGATTTAAGCGTGGGGGCGCGGGCAACCGCCCCACACCGATTTCAAAGTTTTTTTTTTTGTTTTAAGAAAATTGAAATTTTATAATTTTGCCCCCACAACAAAATAAAAAGTGTATATGTAGATAAATTCATAGGAAGAGCATTTATCCTAGTGGTAAAGCTTTTCATTTGTCTAGCCAAATCGTGGTTCAAGTCCAACAATGTCGTTTTTTTTTTTTTTAAAATCTTGTGCAATTAATCTCCAACCTTAAAAAATGTCTTTTAAATCTTCAATCTTTAGTTCCATTTGTATATTTCGTGTTTTTACATAATTCTATAAATTTCAACGCTAATTTTCTCACGTTTTAGAAGAATAAAATTGACAAAATACTATGCAAACTTAATCTTTTAGACCATAACATTTCTTTGATTTTTAATTCCAAAATCTGAAAAATAAAATAAATTAACCTTTCTTTTTTACGTACAAATCTCTTGAAAATATGAGTTTTTAATTTTTACTTAACTCGAACATAATTTTTATTTCCTTCACTTATGGGGAATAGCCTTTTCTTTATTTTGTTTACTTTATTTTCATATGTATATAGATGAGTAACTATGATTTTCATTTTTTTCACATTTTTATTTTTATTTTTCAAGTTTGGTTTAATTAAAACTTGATATTTTTTTAATAAAACAAAATATTGATTCTATTTTTTATTTTTTATTATTTTATTCTATTTTTATGTTCGGCTAATCCAAAGTCAATTATTTTTATAGCATAATTTTTTTTTGAATAAAATAAGTAATTTTATTGTTTTCTTCATCTCACTATCTCTCTCTCTATCGACTACCGCTATGTCGCCTCTCTTCATAGGTGCTACAGCCACTGCAATGTCGCCGCCTAGCACCGTAGCCCCGCTTAACCGCATTAAGTCCCCACAGATAAAATTCTGGCTCCCGCCTGTATATATATATATATATATAGAGAGAGAGAGAGAGAGTGTGTGTGTGTGTGTGTGTACCAATAGTAGTAAGACACCTCATCTCTTATGTAACAGAAAATTAGCTAACTAAACTAACTAATATTCTCACAGTTACATAATTCTTAGAACATCTCATGCCCAAACACTATAGTGACATTTGCATATTAATATTTGTATAGTACGATATGCAATGATAGATTTAATGCAAAGAGCATATGATTATCAAATTCAACGTCGCAAAGTTTTTAAGTGAATATCGTCAGACTTTTGACTTGCAAATCATACAAATCTTGATTGGAATTATGAGATGACCAAGTGTCTTGAATTTCTAGCAATCCCTTGGTGTCACCGATAGAATCATTATCTTCACTCGCTTTCACTTGGGAGGAGCTTTGTACAAGCGACTTGATTATTGATAAGTGTAATTTATACACTTATTTCAATTTTTTAATGAAGAGTTTTCGGGCAGTTTTAAATTTCTTAGAGTCGATATCAGTAGAGTTTTAGTTTATTTGATGAAATCTCCATACTTGAGACGAAATTGACAAGAAAATGAGAAGAAGTTGAAGTGAGCATTAAGAACCAAACATTGAAGGATGAGAAAAAAGATAAAATCAAGAAGTTTAAGGTGTATTGGATTGATGATAAAGAGTTAAAGTGAAATAACAAATATTTGAAAGCCGAGAAAGTGAATTGAGAAACCTACAACCGAAACATATGGGAGAATTAGAGAAAAAAGTTTAGTACAAAAATTTCTATAAGGCAAATGATATACTATTGGAAATATAATTTAATTACAAGTCCAATGCTTTTTACATATCACAATTTAGAATTTCCTATGAGAAATTATTGTCGTTTAAATATTAGTTGCCGGTGGAGCAACTCCTTGCCCGGTCTCTGAGGAGTAGAACTTGAGTTATTTTAGGACTATTTTGGGGGTCCGTTTTGGAGAATCTTAACACGGATTTTTAGTCTTAAATAAACTTATTTACCAAAGCTCTTGTACTTCAGTGGAGGGTCAAAGAATTGGAGAACTTTAGAGGAAAAAACATAATATTTCTCTTGGAGAATTTACATCAAACTTAGTTTTCTTGGTTTTTAAGTAAGAAGAAGAAGAAGATTATTCGAGTGCTTGATGAAGACTTTAAAGGGGTCGAGATTTCTCTTCAATTTTCTTCCATCTTCATAGAATACGGATGATGTACTTCCAATTTTTTATATGTTTTTGTAATTCCATCATAATAGGCTAAAACCTTTAAATTAAGGATGATGATGTAAACCTTATGTTGAAGTTTTCATTCAAGAATTCTCTTTTTTAATTATTAATTAATGTTTAATTGGTTGATGTCAATGTTTTAAAATCTGTATTCATTGAATGAATGATCAACTTTTGAACGTATTCGTGACCTATTTTACTTACGGGAGGTTCAATTTGGGTGTTAGCTCATTGTTGGCAAACAACACAAAGTCATATAGAATTTAGACATAATTTTCAATGTTTTGTGCAATCGAAATAAATAATCTTGTTGTTGAATGTATTTTTATAGATTCAAATTCGGAATAGAAATATTTTAGGTCGTATATGAAAATATGTTTAACTTGGAAGAGATTGTTAGACAAATTTATGATTGTTATTTGTCAATTTAAGCATAAATTAGAATAAAAGTAAGAATTTGAGAATTATAATAGATACTAACAATAGAGTCAGATTCTTAACATAACTTTTCAAGTGAATTTTTTCCAAAGTCATATTTACAATTAGTTTAAATCATAGTTATAGTTTAGATATAATCATAATCATTTAGTTCAATCATCCATTGGCTTGAGAGATGTGGGAATAAGTAGTTTTTGTTTTGGGTTGAGATGAATTGAAGGTGCTTGTTTGAAAAAGATGAAGTAAAAATATGTTTAACTTTTTTTTCCTTCTAATTTGTATTAATTTATTTGTTTTGCTTATCTAATTGAGATGGCAAATATGTTTTTCTATCAACTTAACTGATTTTTAGATATAAAAATCCCGTCTGTAGAGATGGAAGTCGGAATAATGAAAACGTTGAAGATAAGTGTGTTAAAAAAAAAATAAAAATAAAAGTGTCAAGACCTAAATGTTGTAGATGGCATCTTCAATTTTTTTTATTTAATGTGAAAGGTAAATATGTTATTTTAATGTTCATTTTGGACCGATTCTGATAGTAAAGATGTTGGCCGCTAACAAACGAAACGTTGGAGATACTCACGCAAAAAAAAAATATTAAAATTAAAACTGTCGAAACCCCAAAAGTTAAAAACTACGACTGCAATTTCTCTTTTTCTCCTCTCAAAACTAGTCTTAGAATAACCCCACTTACAAATGATACCAAACATCACCATCTAAATGTGACATATAACAAATACTCCATTCGTAAAAAGTTTTTAGTTTTACATTGAAATTGGTGCAAAATGTAATTTTAAAAACTATTCAACTAACATAGCACCGCCCACGGTGGGCAAGAGTTATCTTGCCCACCGTGTGCGTGTGCAATTCTAGTTCTCTCTTTAGCCACGTTATCTCTTTATTGCGTGGAAATTCGTATCTCTTTATTGCCACGTATAGTTGTGCCACGTCACCCGTAAAAAAAAAAAACAAAAAAAAAAAAACTTAACCCACCATCCTGCAGAACCCACCCCTATCCCCACTAATCACAATATGTCCATCTCCCTGATTTATCTGGAATGCTCTAATCCCACCTCAAAAACTTCAACCCAATATTTGATAATTTCCATTCTAAAAATTCAAAAAACTTCAACCTCAATTTTCCATCCCAAAAAAAAAAAAAAAAAAAAACTTCACTTTCAAAGAACCTCAATCAAATTTGAACACAAAATGGGTAGTCATCGCCCGGCTTTGCTTCTTTTCATTAGGTATCACCCTCATTTGAAAAATCACCGCCAACCACCAACCTTCTAGTCCCCGCGCCATCACCACTTCATTTTCTTTGTTGCCAGTCCATTGCTAGATCTGGATCTGCTCCAACCTCCGACCATAAAAAAGGTCACAACCACCACCTCCGATGACTTGTGTCACCGCTGTCAACCGCCAACCTTCAATCCTTTGTTGAAGCCAAAATCAGATCTATCTCCAGAGCTGGATGTGTTCTTACCTCCAACCAAAAAAAAAAAAACACACACACACAAAAAACCTAATAAAAAGTCCAAAAATCCACCACCGAATACTAACAAATTAGCTTTGCAACAGAAGGTGTAGTGGGTCCAACGTCGCGACATGATGAGTGGTGGATTCGTGAAGGTCCGACATCAAATGGACTTTGATGGATTAAGGGAACAACTTGAGAGAGAGAGAGAGAGAGAGATGGAGAATGAGAGTGGTGGAGTGCAGGCGTGATTTGTGTTTGTCCGTGGGAGTGATGGGTAAGATTTCATTGAGGAGAAATGGGTGGGTGGGTAAATGGAGAGAGAGAGAGAGATTTTGATTAATTGCGTGGGTGGGTTTTTTTTTTTTTAACGGTAAAAGCAAACTACACGTGGCAATAAAGAGATGATTGGATAACTGTGGATAGGAGAACGGTGCTCTCAACCAACAATATTAGTTGAAGACTATTGTATTAAAAAATAGCACATGTGACATATTACAATTAGATAATATTAAATAAATTTTAGTTGTTGTATTCTTTGATTTTGTTAGAGTTCATACAAAACGCGATCATACTGCGTACTAAATGTCCTTCATGGATCTCAATTAATTATTCATTAATTTGTAAATTTTTGTGTGTATAACATCTTATCAAGATCTGAAGAACCAAACCAATGAAAAAATGTAAAAAAAGTAAAGTATAATTGGTCGGGGACGGGGTAACGGGTATGGGTTGAAGGGGCGGGTCCCACGTGCGAAACGAAATTCAAAATTCAAAACAAGAGGAGGGAAACAGGTGCTGCCTAGGAGCCGTTGCAGAAGGAAGAAAAGGCTGTTGAAAACAGTCCACCATTTCTTCATCATCAAAACCTGTAGAATTTTTGGTCAATTTCATCAAGAATCAGCAGTCTAGGGTTACTGTAGAATTTGTGGTCGATTGAATTGATACAGAATGGAAAAGTACGAGAAATTGGAGAAGGTTGGAGAAGGGACGTATGGGAAGGTATACAAGGCTAAGGACAAGGCGACTGGGCAGTTGGTTGCCCTCAAGAAGACCCGTCTCGAGATGGACGAGGAAGGCGTTCCCCCAACCGCCCTCCGCGAGGTCTCTCTCCTTCAGATGCTTTCTCATTGTCTCTATGTGGTGCGCCTCCTCTGCGTCGAGCACGTTGACAAGAATGGAAAACCTGTTCTCTACCTTGTGTTCGAGTATCTTGATACTGATCTCAAGAAGTTTATTGACACTTACCGTAAAGGCCCTAACCCTGGGCCATTGCCGCCCACTCTCATCCAGAGTTTTCTTTACCAGCTATGCAAAGGTGTTGCGCACTGCCATAGTCACGGAGTTCTACATCGGGATCTTAAACCCCAGAATCTACTTGTTGATAAGGAAAAAGGGATCCTCAAGATTGCGGATCTTGGGCTAGGCAGGGCTTTCACTGTTCCCCTCAAGAGCTACACCCACGAGGTATGGACATTTTTTCTTCTCCTTATCAGTTTCCTTATGATTGATTGTGCAAAATAAATAGATTAACATAATTGACTGATCCAATCCGTTTTTCCTTTCTTTTATTTTTATATATGTGCAGATAGTTACTCTCTGGTACAGAGCTCCTGAGGTTCTTCTGGGATCCACTCATTACTCTACCGCTGTTGATATGTGGTCGGTTGGCTGTATTTTCGGTGAGAAAATGATAATTAATAAAAGATATCTTGGGCAATTTGTGTTAATAAAATATTAATGTACTCTGTTGTTAATTGTGTTTTTCATTGAGTAGTTTTTCTCCAGATCACACTCTCGAATCATTGAATAACTATATTATTTTGGTTTCTTTGCGTATTTTGCAGCTGAGATGGCAAGAAGGCAAGCTTTGTTTCCTGGGGATTCTGAGTTTCAACAACTGCTCCACATTTTTAGGTATATTTTGATCCTTGCTGTTGGACTAGTCAATGTTATGCCAAGTCTTCTTCGGCTTCTTGTTCAGTATAAGTCGCTGATTCTGCTTATAATGTCTTTCCCAATTGCATTTCGTTGTACTTTCATAGCCAGAAAGCTTTTGTTTATTCTAGAGTTAAGCTGAATTACTGAACATAGAATTAAGATTGGGCTCTTATTTGGCTTAGGTGGAACTAAACTAAGAAACTAAGATACGTATTTGGCACAATCAGTATGTCATAGATTTTTTTTGTAAACGGGGACAGAAATAGTATTAGATGCATGCTATGACTAGTCGATAGATGAAAATGTTGTTATTACTTGATTTATTTATTTCGGAAGTATGTTTTTTGGGTATGAGGATTCGGCATAGTTTTTCTTCTTGTAGAATTATGTGATTTTACTCCTAATGGTTCACATTTGTGTCTCTACCAATACTAATACTAGCAAGCTTGGAGAAGCTAGTTTAGTAGAAGTATGACTGGAAGGGACGTAACTCTTTTCCGGTGCTTTAAATCCTTTCTCGACCAAGGTTTCAAGGATCTTCGATATCTGCTGATATGTGAGAGAGATTTGGGTCATGCATTCATAGACTTGCCCATCCTTAAATTCATACACATTGCCACCACAAATTATGAAGGATGTTTTATTTTTCTACTTTCTAACCAAGTTTCAATAGAATAAGGTCTTTGGATTCAATATACCAATGTCACTTGTTGCTTTAATTTGTGAGCATGACATATTTCTTCACGTAAATTTCAATGACTCATTGGAAGGTTGCTGGGAACACCAACGGAGAAACAGTGGCCAGGAGTTAGTTCACTTCGGGATTGGCATGTATATCCACAATGGGAACCTCAGAACTTGGCTCGTTCAGTTCCATCGATGGGACCTGATGGTGTTGACCTTCTATCGGTAATTTCCTATCAAGCTTGCATTTATATAGCTTAGCTTGTGTTGTAAAGTTGTTTGCTGAAAATTGTGTGACTAATGTTTTGTTATTTTTGGGTGATGCAGAAAATGCTTAAATATGATCCAGCTGACAGAATTTCTGCTAAAGCTGCTATGGACCATCCCTACTTTGATGGCTTGGATAAATCTCAATTCTGAAGTTAATTTCCTTGGATGTTTAGCGTAAGAACGAAGCCACCATCGTTGAAGGATGTCATCATCTTGGTGATTTGAACTTTGCTGTGTACTTTTGCATTGCATTTATCTCATCAACCAATGTAATACCACCTGCGGAATTAATATTTGTTATGTTATAATTTTAGCTAAATTTGGTCAAAATCCTGGATTCACGACGTAATGTTTTAGTAGTAGTACTAGTTACCATAGTCCGGGTCGCATTTTCATCCCCCTTTATCATTTTTGTCTTTTCAAGTCATTTAGAATGAATAGAGAAAGGGAAAAGCATTGAAAACAATAAAGAGGTTTGAAAGTTAAAATAGATTCTAATAAGTCTTGCTTTTGCGTTGGCATTCACAAGCAATCCAATGCTTTTTGGTCTTTTCTAGTCATCTCAATTCTTTGAGAACAAAATTATTGGATCTCTTTCTTTGATGAAAAGAAAAAGAGAAAAGCATTTGAATGCTAATGGAGATCTGGTCTGGCAACATGATTATAAATTTAATAAAAGACCAACTAATACAAAACAAGTCAAGTCAACATGTTGAAAGCATCATAGCTAAGCACTGTTATTCCTAGAGTAGGCTCGTAACACATGCCGTGTGCTTTGAGGATGTGTTGTGATTCACACTCTCGTAAAACATCGTCACAATTATCTCGGTCGGAAGAAAGAGGCTTAACTCAAGTATAACTAGTCTCTTCAACTTGTGAGTTCCCCCACCACATTGATGCGACAAAGAGCAATGGTTTTCATGGACCGTCAATCACGTGTAGCTTTTGCTTTCAATATCTTTACTTTAAGTCATGTTGGTTATTATTATCTTTTAGTACGGGGATATGTAAGTCTCCTTTCGTAAGATATTTCTTTTAAAAACATTAGTAGGGTATGTATATTGATGTCTTTTGTTTTGATTGGAAAAATAATGAAATTGTGAGATATTCTTTCAACTCTTGAATCTAAGTGGATATTTTGCGAAATCAACTGTTGATAAATTTTGTGTTGGTTTTCAATTTTTATGATTTCCTGAATGAGTTGGTATCAAAATACAGTCTATACTCCTAAGAATGTCTATAAGACCTCTGTTCAAATATGTGCCTAATAGTGTTAGGACAATACTATAATAATTGACATTTGGATTGTAGTTAAATAAATATTGGTTATTTGTTTGTGATATTTTAAAAAATTACTCAACTAATTACTAATTGGAGTATGATGCTATAGATTAATTTCTATAGTATGATTGTGCGAAGAAGTTAAACTTCACGTGATTGCCTTATGGATTACTTAACTCCATAACAGAAAGTAGTTAATATTCATGAAATTCGGGAGTATTTGATGTGTCAATGAGTGAGATCAATAGATATGACCAATTACCTTAGTACATTGAGAACTTAGAGGGTGTGTGAAATAGTAAACACATATTCGTATTTGGAAAATATTACCTTGTCTAATGGGTAAATGAGTCATCTTAACTCTTAAGTATTTTATTTTGATTAGTTTAAAATTTGAACTCAATATTTAGCAATGACTAAAGCCCTGTTCTCTTTGTTGTTTTCGAACTGTTTTTAGTTTTCAGTTTTTTAAAACACTGAAAACGTGTTTACTTATCTATTCTCAAAAATGCACTTTCAAAAAAATTTACAAAGAAAACGGAAAATGATATTTGGATCGTTTTCAGCATTTTCTTTGCAAATCAAAGTTCAATTCCAAAACGGCTTATTTGAACAAATGGTCCCTGATTTTTGCACTTACTGCGGGTTGAGGACCTATCGTTTTATTTTTGATAGTTTGACCTCTATTTCAAATGTTTTTGGCAGCAATGGTTCTTTTCATCAATTTCCGTCCAAATTCCTGTGACAGAGGAAAATTTTTTATTTAAAAAGTAAAGAAAAATTTGCAGCAAAAGTCTCTAATCTTTTAGAAAGTGTTGAAAAGTCACATAACTTTCTAATTGTAACACATATGACCCCAAACCTTTTTGACAATTTAACCCCCAACTTAAATAAATTAAAATAACTCATAAACCTTTTCAAAAATACAAATAAGTCCTAAATCTTTTTATTTTTTTTTTACAGATTTACACTTAAAATAAGAAAAAGTGTGTCATCAAGCCCCAAAATTTTAATTTTATTCACCAAAATGACATTTAAATTGTGTTTGATTAAAATCGATTTTTAGTAAAAATTGTTGAAATGTGTGATTGAAAAGTTGTGGGACCATAAAATGTGTGGTTAACGTTAATTGTTGACTTTGACATTAGCTTTTATCAAAATCAAAATTGAAAACAAAGCGAATTTATTAGAGTCTCTGATTTTGTCAGGTGGTCCACATTAATTAACAAAAAATTATACCCACGATCAAAATTTGACCAATTTAAAATTTTAATTGGTAGAGCTAGCAAATAGGTCATATGAATGCCCACCCAGATTGATTGGACCATAAAAATTGGACCGGACTGCTACGACCCGATTTACATGTCTTTGGTATTCTTTGGGCCAACCTAGCTTAGATTTTGGACCAATGGGCATTGACTTACATTTTAACTTATTTTTTAAAATAATTACTTATAATTAAAAAATAAACCAAAATTCACCATCTTCCACCCCACCCCCCCACCCACCCCACACCACACACCACACCACCCGAATTCCGACCGGATGGGAAGGATTTCTCCCCTGCTTCACCGATTTTTCGGCGACCGAGGAGGAGAAATCCCTTCCTGGCCGATCGCGAAACCGTGGAGAAATCTCTTTGGTTTCGCGATAATTTTTCTTGCAAAACCGAGAGATTTCTCCTTGGTTTCCCGCGCGAAAGGGGGATTTCTCCCTTTGTTTCCGCCATTTTTTCATCAAGGGGGGGAATCCCCAATTTTTTCATCATGATAGGGAGGGATTTCTCCCCCACTTTCGTTTGGGAAACTTCGTGACCGGGGAGGATTTTCTCCCCGGTCGCCAAATCCGGCGCGATGGGGAGAAATCCTCCCTCCGGTCGGATTTTCGGGTGGGTGGGGATGGATGGAGTGAGGTGGGGAATTTTGATTTTTTTTTAATTATAAGTAATTATTTTGAAAAATAAGTTAAAATGTAAGTTGGTCGACCCATTGGCCCAAAATTGGGCTAGGTTGGCTCGATGAAATACCACCATGTAAAATCGGGTTAGTTAGTCTGATCCAATTTTCACGTGGTCCGTCTCATTTTGGGTTGGGCCAATTCATCTAGCTTATTTGCCAACTCTACTAATTAAAATTTTAAATTGGTCAAATTTTGATCATGGGTATAATTTTTTTTGTTAATTAATGGACCACCTGGACAAAATCTGTAGAAACTCTAATGTACTGCTTTGTTTTCAATTTTGATTTTGATAAAAAAGCAAGGTCAAAGTCAACAATTAATGTTAACCATACATTTTATGGTCCTACAACTTTTTCAACCACACATTTCAACAACTTTTACTAAAAAATCGATTTTAATCAAACACAATTTAAATGTCATTTTGTTGAACAAAATTAAAATTTTTGAGGACTTGATGACATACTTTTCTTATTTTAAGTGTAAATCTGTAAAAATAAAAAGATTTAGGACTTATTTGTATTTTGAAAAGTTTATGAGTTATTTTAATTTATTTAAGTTGGAGGTTAAATTGTCAAAAAGGTTTAGGTCATATGTGTTACAATTAAAAAGTTATGGATCTTTTCAACACTTTCTAAAAGATTAAGAACTTTTGCTGCAAATTTTTCTTTACTTTTTAAATAAAAATTTCAACGTCAACTTTCACAACTTTCATATGGATTTGGACGGAAATTGATAAAAATGACCATTGCTGCCAAAAATATTTGAAATATGGGGCCAAACTGTCAAAAATGAAATGATAGGTCCTCAACCCGCGGTAAGTACAAAAGTCAGAGACCATTTGTGCAAATAAGCCATTCCAAAACGGTCAAAACACGACAAATGCAAAGCTGGACACCATTTCAATTCCTCCCAACATCATATTTGTTGTGCCATTTTTTTTTCTCTCCCAGCTTTCAGACACCCACAGGTACGTCTTCTTCTTCCTTCTTCCTTCTTCCTTAGCTTTTGGGAAAATGACCACCACATCTTCTTCATCATCTCTATTATTCACAAGCTTACTGCAAAAACCCACAAAAACCTTGACGATCCACCTCGAGGAACTCAATTTCCGATCCCTTAAACCACAAATATTCCCTTTAAAGTTCACCCACAAATTCCCTTTTACTGTGAATGCCGGAAGACTCAATGCAGTGGCCGAGGACACTTCAGTATCCACTGCAGACCCGTCATCCGAGGCCGTAAGAAGACTGTATGTGGGCAACATTCCGAGGACTGTTACGAATGATAAATTCCGAAAAATTGTTGAAGACCATGGTGCTGTTGAAAAGGCCGAGGTTTTTGAGAAAGTTTTCGTAATGACAAAAATAACGTATTTTCAGCAATTTGAAAACAGACGTTCAAAACACAAACTGAATATGAATTCAAAAATTTAGAACTGAAAACTGAAACAAAAGAGAACGACCCCTAAATAATTTCCATGATTTGATCATAAAGAAACTATCAAAGAAATTGCAACTTTAAGTGAGAAAATAATTAGAAAGGTAAAAATGGTCCCCAATCTAATTATTCGGCGTCCAACTAAATAAGTGTATATTTGGTAGAGATTATAAACTATATTTTGATTTATTTGTATTTGATCAAAGCCCCACACCTGACACTTAGAATTAGTCCGCATTATAATTGAAACAGCTTTGGAACTCAATTACCAAAATGTCCCTGCTTTCCATATATATTTTGCCGCAAAGTTGGACCATTCAAGGACGTTTTTGGAAGTGTAGTTGGTGGAGGAAAGTTAAAATATTAACTTCAACAAAAGTACAGCTAGATGGTGGGTCCCAGTGTTTGAAGAAATGTTGACTTTGGGATTATAAACTGTTTATAATCCCAACCAAACAAGTTCTAAGACATAAAGTTGGCAAGTCAAGAAGATGTAATTGTAGGGAATTGAAATAATAATGCTTACGTGATTTTATATAAATTGAGAGTGCACTTTTCTGCCTTTAATGGAGTTAGTAGAAACTAATAATTATATTGTACAGTGATAGGCTTGAAGTGATTTAATTATTAGAACTTAAATTATATAGGTTCAACCAGGTCCATTTGTAGCTTCATAAAAAGTCATGGACATAGTTGCTAGTTGCACTAGTGATAGAAGTTTAAGGACTGCACATGCAAAAAGGTCAAGATAGTTTTATAGACAGAACAAGCCAGGAAAAAAATTTCTAGATCGATATAAGACCTAGGCGGGCTAAGACCTGGCATCTCAACTGCCCCGGTCGACGCCCATATATTGAGAAAGAGAAAAAAATATTTTTTTATTCATCTTGTGTGCTTCCAAACTAAAGTTAGTTGGGTTCTAGAATTTAGTTTTGATTTTTTGGTGCTCACTCCCTCATGCACTCAGTACTTTGAAAATATCAAAGAAGACTTATGAAATTAGGTGAATGGTCTAATATCCTAATGAGCACTTTTTATTTGGCCCATTGGATAAGTGTTCAGTGGATATTGAAAGATAAAAAAGTATTTGACAAATAAGTCAAATACTTCTCCAATGCCTACTGGACAAGTGTCTAGTGATCACTTCTTATTTGGTCCACTAGGGACATTAGGAAGCAATTGTAGTTCAACTAAAAATACAAAGCCAGAATTAATCACATACGAAAGTAATTTATGGGATTAATTTAGAATAGTTATAACACAAATCTAATTCTTTAATCACATCTCGAAATTGTAGATTTTTTACAAAAAAAAAATTATCTATGATTTTTACAAACTTACTTCCAACCTCAACCAGTTCCACATTATTCGTTTGAATATGAGAGACAGCATAAAGAAAAGAAGACATGGGTCTATCGGCATAGCAACTTGTTGACAAACAAATGGCCTTGGTGACGACTCAATAGTAAGAAATGATTCGATTTATGGCATGGAGGGTGTAAAAGCTCGTGAAGGAGGTCGAGTTGCTAGACTTACAATTGGATATGGATGTGTGGCCGCAATAGAGTCGTTGTTAATCTGCGAGACAATTTGAGTTGGGGGTTGCAGGCATATTTTAAAGGAAAATGCTAGATGGACAACAACTTAGATAAAAAGTTAGACTACTATGTGTAAAATGTCAAATTTGTCTTTTGAAAAGATATAAATAAGAATTTGAATTATGTATTTTTAAAGGACAAATTTGACAATTTACTCATAGTAATTTAATTTTATGTCAAACTTAATGTTTATCCAACATTACTCTACTTTAAAATGAATATTGTTGTCTTTTCACACGGATATTGACAAGAACTTGAAAGGATATTGTTTTCTTTTAACATGGAAATGATTATGCTTGTCTTTATTGCTTTCCTATGAATTCTCTTTTTTTTATTTGAACAAAAATTGAATGAAATTGTGAGATTATTCTTCAATTTTGTTAGATCTTTTGTTCATCTTCCCCATGCACTTTTTTTCCTATTATGTAAACATCCTTATATTTTTGTAGACCATATTATATAGAGTCAAATATTTCAATAACTACTGAAATTTTAGTCCCATATTCGATCACTCAATGAACTTTCAAATATTGTTGCGTACTCATTGAACATTGAAAAGTTACTCTCCGTTAATCACTCCTCATGATTTAATAATTGTCAATTGATGCTTCATACACGTGGTTGATGAAATGTCTACGTGGTTGACAGAATGCCCACATGACACGATTAAATATTTCAATAATCACTGAACTTTTATTCGCATTTTCGATTACTAACTAAACTTTCAAATGTTACTGCGTGCTCACTGAACTTTAGAAAGTTACACTTCGTTAATCATTTTTCATGATTTCGTAACTGTCAATGGATGGAAGTGTACATGTGGCAGACGGAACGTCCACGTGGCACATATGTGAGATTAAATTCTGCCCATCCATGTCATCAAAGCATTTTTCAAAATAAAATTTATATATAACAAACGTATATTCTTTCCTCAAATTGAAATCCCTTAAAGTCTATTCTTCCAAATTCAATTTCCTAACCATAACCCATTTTCTCTCATGACAAACAACTGTGCTACTCTACAAACCAGCCTAATCGAGGATCACCACTTCATTTAAAAATCAACTCCATCATCATATGCATAATAACTTAGTAATTTTTCAAAACATAGATACTCTAAGTCATCTACTTCATTGTCAACTTCTTCGGCCCCTTCAAGTACTCTATTTTCAACTCCCGTTTCAATGCCTCCTGTGACATTTTTCTCATCCAGTAGATCATCATCATCATCCTCAGATTCATTCTCATAATCAATGAGTATGAATCATGCTCCAAATCGAGCAGCACAAACAAAAAAAAAGGCAGCTAGTTGATAAAAGAAATCCAATATGGCCAAAATATATATTTTTTGACATGAAATACATGTTCTAATAGATGGCACACAACATGAAATTCATCATAAAAAAATAAAAATATATACTTTTCACGTTTGAGGTTAGGTTTCCCAGAGAAGAAGTCCATACATGCAGATTTTTGGATATATAATATCACAAAAAAAAAAAAAAAAACCTAATGAACTTTGATCTTACCTCTATGTGGTCCTCCATGTGTGACCTTATTAATTTCTAAACAGAATGGTGATCTTCGATTAGGCTAGTTTGTGGGGTAGCCTTTTCATTTTGTTACGGGAGATAAGGGGTTAAGGTTATGAATTGAATTTGAGAGAATTGAATTTGGAGGAATAAATTTTGAGGGATTTCAATTTGAGGAAAGAATATACGTTTCTCATGTATAAATCGTATTTTAAAAAATCGATTTGATGACATGGATGGACAGTTTCAATTGGTTGATAGAATTTAACCTCAAATGTATGCCATGTAGGCGTTCCGTCAGCCATGCATGCGCTTCTGTTCATTGGCAACTACGAAATCGTAAAGAGTGATTAATGAAGCGTAGCTTTCTAAAGTTCAGTGAGCAAGCATCAATATTTGAAAGTTTAATGAGTGATCGAAGTCGCGATTAAAAGTTCAACGATTATTGATATATTTAACTCATGCCATATGGGCATTCCCTCAATCACGTTTATGCTTCCGTTAATTGGCATTTACGAAATCGTGATAAGTGATTAATGGAGTGTAACTTTTTAAAGTTCAATGAGTACGAAACAACATTTTAAAGTTCAGTGAGTGATTAAAGATACAACTAAAAATTCAATAATTATTGAAACATTTATCCATATTCTATACAACTCTCTCATTTTTCACTAACTTAAGAATTAGAGAGATAATGAAAATATCTTTCAACGCCTTTGTTACATGTATTCTCCAAAGCTTATAAATGAGATTGTAGTTCACCTAACCAATTATCCAGTTTGTACATCATCACGACCCAATACATTTTGAATAAAGCTGTCATGAATCAGTCGAACCCTCACTCCACAATTGATGATGATTTATTGATATTAGTAGAGCTCACACTATACAATTGGTGATACTATCTATCCATAAACCTTAGAGCAGTTGATTTCAAAATTGGATTCAAGTTCCTGAATTTAATTAAGGAGTGGGGTCTCGATTCAAATTTTAATAAATTTATTAAATTTACAAAATTTTATAAATTTTCATGAACTTGAAATAAATTTTTTTATACATCTTAACTTATTAAATTTATATGAATATAGTGCATTTATATAATTGAAATTAAACAAGTTATTTAATATGCATTTTATTTCAATATATTAGAATGAGAACATTTAAATTTTAAATTTTTAATTATTTTTGGAATTCGGTGTCCATAGTCCAAGTTCTAATTTTTGTAAGATTTGTATAAAGGAGATGCTTCAAGTGTGTAGTTAAGGTGAATATAAGAAAAAAAAAATGTGTAGATTAAATGAGATATAATGTTTGTATCTTGAAATGCTTAATGTTATAAATTTGTTTAAGAAATTAATGTTATATCATAAATATAACTTTAATTATTTTGTCTTAATGGAGTTCATAATATGTATTTTTGAGTCTTTTTAATTTGATAACTCATTGTACACAAATTTGAATGAATTTTTTTTAAAATAAAATATAAAATAAGTTATAAACTCAAAATCCACTAAAATCTATGAAAATTTAAAAGGTGAGGTTAGAATTCCTAAAATGTTTAATATTTAATAGTGTTTAGAAAATTGGATCGAACCGGACCGGTTCAACCGAGAAAATCAAGAACTGGTCACAAAATTGGTCCGGTCTTCCAATTTAACCGGCCATCAGAAAACTGGACCGGAAACTAAGATTTTTAGCGGTTGAACTTGGAAAACGGTAAAATCGGTCTGATTTTAATGGTTTTCCATTTCAAAATTTTTTAAAGACAAAATCACTCATTTTTTTTTTCTTTCTCATTTTCTCTCATTGTTCTTCTTTTTCTTTAGTTGTTCTTCATTTTTTGTGAGGTTTTTGAGATTAATTTTTAATTTTTTAATTGAAACTTATGAAAAGTCTATTTAAATCAAAATTTTGTGAGTAATTTCATCTATAAATATTGGTTTATTTACAAATAACTTATTTTTAGTAATTTTGTGAGATTTTTAGATTAATTTTTAATTGAAACCGATTCGATTCGGTTCGATTTTTGACCATTGACCCATTGCCTTTTCCAAGTTGTTGGCCTGTCTAGTTTTCTGAACATTAGTATTTATATTTAGAAAAATGTTATTTATCACCATCGATAATTATCACCCGTTTATGTGACAATTGTATTGATATTAAATGATAAGTCCAATAAAATGTGGAGATATGAAATTTATTTTATTAAACTTATTATTTAATATTGCATAAATTATAATTATCACCAGTTATAATAAATAATATTATTCGCTGGTGTCACCTAAATGGTAGGTAGGCGGCGGATGTGTGACATTTGGAGTGGTCGTTCGTGCACATGTCTCCAATAAAAGAATGAGTGATATTTTCCTTCGCATATCATGGCTTTACCACTTGGTCTCCGAACTTGAAATTTATTAAAATCTATTAAAATTCTTTAAATTAATATAATTATTATAAATAAATTCTCAGGTTATTGAAAATATTAAAAAAATTTAAAAATATATTAAAATCCAAGCTAAGAACCCTTAAAATTGTATAAATTATTAAAATTCATTAAAATTCAAGTTGAATACGTCTCCCAAATCAAAAGGTTGTTGAGTAGAAGCTTCTCGAGAAATCAAATCTTTATACTATGATCATCTGACCGACCAGTCTGGGATGGCTCGATTATTGTTTGCTGGACCAGTACAATTAATGATAACGATGGGGAGTGAGCAAGATTCCAAACTCAATTTGTAGTTCTAATCCTGTTACTTTGGAAACACAATATAGATTAGATATACTTAAAGATGCTGACTTGCTTATATTCTATGGGTCAAAATTAAACGCCATGCTGACTCTATAAACCAAAGTATCATCCATATCTAAACGGAATGTATAAACTAAAAAATAATTGTTAGAAGTAGAAAATTATAGTTAGGCTCTTCAACTATGCATAATGTGTTCAATAGGTCCTCTACCTTTTCTCATCCAATTTAAAAATTTCAACCTTTCGTTTTTGTAACATTTGGACTTCTAATATCTAGTCTCTACTGATTTAACTGTTAAAAAGTCAAAATTTTGTTAGGAAAACAATTTTATCTTAAGTTTTAATTATAAGAAAAAAGGAAGGGGAAAAGATAAAAATATTAATAAATAATATTCTTTCATATTTCCTTCTCTACTCCTAAATTGCCATCCTAGAGAAGTACTGAAAATGAGCATGGAAACAAATTGGGAGGAAGGTTATAGGTGTAAAAACAAATATGGAGCAAGAACAAAGAGTCGGGTTTGGGTAAAGGTGGAGTGGCTGGGGTGAGTGTTTGTTATTTTTTATTTTTAATTATTGTTTCATTAAATCAAGTATTTACTTATTTTACTGCTCAAAAATTATACACATTGATGTCGTGTTATTTTCTAACAGTACATTTTCCATGGAAATGGATCAAAATCTTTAAAGGACTTTTCTAATTGAAATCCTACTATTTACATTTAGGTTTTTGTTTGATTCCAATTTATTTTCCCACTTCCATGGAAAATAATTTTCCACCTTTTTCTGATCTACAAACACACAACACTAAAATCAAAATTTTCAAAATTGAAATCCTATATTTACATTTAGTTGTGATTGATTGGAAGATTTTCCAAAAATGAAAATGATTTGAAACGTCAATCGGTTATTTTCCATCTTGTTTGATTAAAATGAAAAAAGTTTCTAAAAATATTTTCTTACTAAAATAAAAAGATTTTTTTCCTACTTTTTTCCTATGTAAAAATCTTTTCTTTTCATAGAATCAATCAAACACACTCTTACCTAAATTGAGAACGTCAATTGAAAATTTTCTAACTTGAAAGTACAACCAGATAAAGCACACTGTAGTAATTTCAGGGAGGCCAAAAGCAACCAAATTCAGGTGCAATAAAAATCTACAACTGCCCCACTCTCATCTAACTTCTTTAAGATGACATGCCACGTCCCCCTAGAAGTCTCCTATTCACACCGACTATCAATCTAAATATATACTTACAACGTTGTACACATCTATCGATTTAACCTAAATTTCAAAATCCTGTTCATCCCTACTCGTAGTTTTGAGGAAAAATTTAGCATTATAATTTAGTGGGAGCTCTATGATAATCACCTACCTGGCCCCTAGAATCCCGTGAATAATTCAATTTCGGCAAAAGTGTTGAATTCTTTTTTTTGAATTCTTCTTATTTATGAGTGTTGTTTGCTCGATTCTTTAACAGAATTTATATGGGTTGTTGATGGCTTCTAGAATGCTGCTTAGCTCGTAGTGTTTGTAGAGAGGGACGGCTTCCGAATTCTCCTATTTATGAATACTGCTGCATTAAAATCAGCTGTAATCTTCTTGATATTGTGTATTAACTGTTAAGCTACAATATTATATATTCCACACGATTTGTGTAGCAGCAGAAGTGGAAGAGTGTTAATGGAGGTGGAATCATCGAAGCAGGAGGAGAACAAGACGATGATGGCTCAGCACGATCGCAACCCCAGCAAAAAACGTAGAAGAAGAACTATATGTTTGGTGGTGATATCAGTGATTTTAGCTTTAGCCCTAATTTTCACGATTCTGGGGCTCACAGTTTTCAAGGCCAAGCGTCCCGTCACCACCATCAATTCCGTAGCTCTCGCCGATCTAGATTTCTCTTTTGACATAGCCAGGCTCAAGGTCTACTTGAACGTCACCGTCGACACCAGCGTCGCCGTGAAGAACCCGAACAGAGTGGGATTCAAGTACAAAAACAGCACTGCTTTTCTGAAATACAGAGGCGACGTTGTAGGTGAGGTCCCCATTCCAGCGGGGAAAATTGGTGCCCGTGACTCAAGACCATGAACTTGACGCTGACGCTTATGGCGGATCGGGTGCTGTCCAACTCCAATTTGTACTCCGACGTCATGTCTGGTACGTTGCCTCTCCAGACTTACGTGAGAATTGCCGGAAAAGTGCGCATACTGTTCAATATTCATGTGGTCTCCTACAGCACTTGTGATTTGGAAATAGATATTTCCAGTAGGAATGTTACTAAACAGCAATGCCACTATAAGACCAAATTATAGTCTATCCACAATCTATCAATGAAGAGGAGGAATATGCGAAAAAGATTCATTTGGCTTATTTTCTTGTTGTATCTGGAGTCTTGAGATTTAATTAGTCACCACCGCGTTCTCCCATGTAAGTTAGATATAAATAGAATTATTATTGATCTTCTGCTTTTGTAGATAGATTTAAGTTATCTGTTCTCTGTTAAAATATCTTATTCTTATATATGGCAATGAAATTATTATTTAGTGAATTTGGATCTTGTATTTAAAGAGGGCAATGCTCAGATTGTGAAAATGTTTGATGATTTCCACTACACATAAATAAAGTTTTACAGCCTATTTGGTTGCCCAGTATTGCAAATCTTGATTTGTTAGTGATGTTCCTTCCATATAATATTGCGTGCTTTCTTCTTCTTCTTCTTTTTAGTTTGTTCTGTGAAAAATGGACAGAAATTGAAGAGAAGCAAATGAAAGGCTTGAATAGACGTTCTCATAGAATTCCGAATGAAAGTTTTCATTCCACATCATTGATTAGTGAGTTTAATTTTTTTGACTTCATAATTGGTAGAGGAATTCCTTATAGATGTGGAAAACAAATTCTCGATATCAATTGAAGATATCACTAAAACATTATACAAACATCAGATTTCACTATTTACTGTGTTCCTTAGCAAGAAAGAGCACATACATATACTGAACTTTCTTAGATACTGCACAAGACACCAGAAGCAGAGGTTTGACCTGTATCGGCCTAATATTTTACATTAGAAAGTGCTGCAGTTGTTTTGAATTAATGTTGTTTCATTCCTAGTACTTGTAACCGTTTCAACTCAAAAATATATGCAGTTGATGCAATTTATGCTCCACTAGGTTAATCATAGATATTATGGACTCGTTTTGTTCTCATTGCTCATGCTCAAGTCTTCAGACAATACACTTGCACTTTGAGCAACCCCTTGGTTAAATAATATCAATAATTTTCTCAATTTCATTAATCAAAATTCTTCTGTTTGGGTCAATATGACTGCTTTAATGTCAATTGTTTTCATTCTTGTAAATGATAATTTTTTTCTATTTTTTCTTTTTTCTTTTCTTGTTCTTGTTGATACGTGGCACAGCATGGTAACAAAGGAACGCTCTTTTAAGCCTTACACAGAAGGTCTTATATCTTTTGGAATTATGTTTGTTGTGTAGATGTCTGGAAGACAAGAAATGATCATAGAGTTTTGCTGAAAACTTTATTTTCAAATCCCCCATCTATGTTAATTAGTGAAAATTTGTTGAAATCCAACTTATATCTGTATCGAATTATCTACGTATTCTTGTATTGGTATGCAAGCAGTTCATTTTCCTATTTGTTTTGTATCTCACTTGCAAAACTTTTAGCTCTTCTTGAGGCTATTGACTGCAAGTATTGATGGCAACTCCATTGTAGTTGCTGTTGCTGTTGCTGTTGCTATTCTAATGATCATACTTCAATATGTTTTGCTTTCTACCCGCATTACATATTGCATTTGGCATTCTTATTGAGAAAATATCACAAGGAAGATCCAACATATAAAGCAGTCTATGTTTGTTAATTTGCATGTCTTTGTCGCAATTGTTTTCAATACATTAATTTACAGAGTGAGGATTTATAATTGGAAACACTACGGGAAGACAGCAATCAGTACAAGTCCTCTTCATCGATTGAAAGTATATTTGAACTCGAGGCTTGTATTTTTCTTGGGTGTCTGAAAGAGAAAAGGTACATACAATATGTAAAATTTACCTTTTATTAGAAGAATGTGTTCTTGATTAGTGATTTATGAATATATTATGATCTCTGTATGCTTCTACTGTAATGAAAAGAATGAATGGAACAGTAAAAGTTTCTTCGAGGTTCTGATTCCTATTTCCTGCTTTTCTTCACAATTTATACATCTCAAGATTCTTAGATGATGGAGATGGAATTTCTAGCTTATGATTTTCAAGGGTTAATTTTAGCAACAGTCAATGAAATTTAGTAAATATTTCAAAATTGTCGCTGAAGTTTGGGTCGCTTACTATAATGGTTATTCTGTTAAAAATATTAACAATAATAATCTACATATTGGTGTTAAGTGCACACGTGTTGCATTTGAAAATAAGCAAATGTATCTTCTTTGCACCCAAGCAATATTTGTACTAAGTGAAATGCTGAGTTTTTGTTTTTTGTTTTAACACGTAAACATCTTTTTAATTTTATTCCTCGGACTTTGATTTTCTATTTTTTTGGCCAATTTCCTTAGGGGGTGTATATTTAACACCGTTTGTGACGTGTGCATTTAAAGCTGATATGTATATTATTGATGTTAACGTTGTTAACAGAGTGACTTTAACAATAAATGTCTCAAATTTCAATGATCGAGATATTACTTTAGTGATAATTTTGAAATATTTTCTATACTTGAGCGACCATTGCTGAAATTAACTCAATTTTCAACGCTGTTAGTCGCCAAACTATATCTTGTTTCACTTAGATCACCAAAAAAAAAAAAAATAGAGTTGTATTCAATTGAGACTTTCATAGATTTGTGTAAGTGGGTGTTTTTGTAGAATTCGTGGACTTTTAAGTGATTTTTATAGATTTGTTATGAATTAATAAAAGACTTCTATAAATTTTAGGCTTTGTCCTTTTATAAAAAAGATAATAAGTTAAATTTGTAATATAATTTGATCAACTTTTCGTATGTATAGCACATATAATTAAGAAACTAAATTTACAAATCATATTTTTAATGTCAATAAAAATATTTTTAAAAATAATGTTATTGTAAGCTCAAAATTTTCTTTGGTTTTTGCCATGTAAATCTTCAATGATTTATGCATCCTTTTTGAATGATCTAGCAACATGTTTGTTCATTATGTGACTACAGTCGTGATGTACTCCCCACAGTAAAGAATAGTTATAACCCCTCCTCCCCAAAAAAAATTGGACAAGTGTCCAGTAGAGATTGAATAAACAATTGAACCCTCAATGGACAAGTGTCCAATAGGGGGTTATAACTACTCTCCAATGTGGAGAATAGATCAGAATTGTATGTGACTATTACCCATTGTTAAATTATATAAGTGTACGTTTAGATGTTTTCATTCGTTCTATTGATTGTGAGTGATTAAAAATACGTCCATGTACTTGGATTACATAATGTACTAAATGTTTGTGACCATTTGGTAGTTTAGATTCATGCATGGATGACGAGTGTTTTTTATGTCAAGAACTCTAATGTTTTTTATGTGATGAATGTTATGTATGGTAGTCTGAATTTGTGACCATTTGGTAGTTTAGATTTTGTGAAAATTGTTAGGTTAAATTTGTGACTATTGTTAGTCCTGTCTTTTGTTCATATTCAGAGCATCTCTTGAATTTCACTGAAAAATATCTCACAATACTTTAAATTACTTAGAAGACCTTCAATAAACTCTTCAAATATAAATTATTCTTTAATTTAAAGAAATAACGCTAAAATTTCGCTTTCAAACGAACTCTCCAATTTAACATTTTAATTTAGAGTGAATTTGACTCTCCATATTTGGTGGAGAGCCAAACTCACTCTCTATTATTAAATGCATTGAAATAATTTCAATTTTCAATACTGATATGTTGGTTTAATTAATTAATA
This sequence comes from Forsythia suspensa, assembly GCA_023638005.1. Lineage (NCBI taxonomy): Eukaryota > Viridiplantae > Streptophyta > Magnoliopsida > Lamiales > Oleaceae > Forsythia > Forsythia suspensa. The sequence goes on from CM042666.1 coordinate 39,016,069, forward strand.
TATACAAATTGAGAGGGAAATATATGATAAAAAAGAGAGGAGAGAGAAATATATTAAATGATTCTTGAAAAAAGTAAAATAAATAGTATAGAAATAAAGAGGCTATTAGAATGTTTAAAAAAAATTGCTCTTTAAATTTAATTTAATGATACTTTTTAAAATTATAAAGATGTTCTTTAAATGTATATATAAGTTGTTGTAGATGCTCTTACATGGCAAGAAAAAATGTTGAGGACGGTGTGCTAGACATCTTTCATTTATTTTTTATAATTAATGTCCATTAAAATACGTGTTAAACCTATTTTATTTAATTTTTTATAATTTATCTATATCAGAATATCTGTTAATCATTCTTTATTTAATTTTTTATAATTTATCTATTACTCTTTCTTCCATGCGTGGACCATAATTTTTTCAATACATAAACTTTATTGAAGATGATTTTCTCTCATCTCTATTTTATTTATTACAAAGACAACAATCCACACTATTGGATTGGAGATGGTTATGGATTTTGAATCAGATATTTTTCTAAGCAGCTTCAATATGGATCTCCACGTGATTACATTTATGGTTGTGACCAACATTAGCTCATTGATTTTGTGCATTTGTATATGGAAATTTGTTTTAAGTAACTGTGATATCCCGTGCTTGTTTACCTGATTTTCTAGTTGAGTCGGGTCGTACTAGTTAAGTTATGCGTGTAATATCATTTGACAGTTTTCAAGATTTTTGTACAACATTGTATTGCTAATTTTATTTAACTGGTTGTGACTTTATATAACTTATATAACTCATTTTCCACATACACATTTCTTTTTGTTTCATTTTGATACGTGAACCTATGTTCAGATTTTGACCAGTTAGGTACCGTTTGAGATTGATTTTGAAGTCCAATTTTTTAATGTCATTGTTTTAAGCGTTTAGTAAATTTTTAAAAATTGATTATAATAGAATCTATATAATCTGGTAGTAGATTTTGAGAAGCAGCAAAATGTTAATTTTTTAGATTTCGTTTTTAGTTTTTCTATTTATTTATTATTAAAATACCAATTTTGACTTTAATTAATTAAAGTAATTCTTTTTATGCCACAGATTTATTAGTATTCTAATTATAATGTATTTCCACAAATAATTTAAATTTAAATTTAATTGATTTTTGTATAGTATTAGTATATTTTTATTTTTTAATGTTTTAAAATTTTAAGATTTAATAGATATATATTATTTTTATTTTAAAATAATTATGATAAATGCATTGTCTTGAAAAAATATTTGATAATATTATAGAAGTAAAAATAAATTTTACAATACTAATAATAATAATAATAATATAAAATACTATTATTATAATCAATGTCTATTTTAGTAATTTTATACAATCACGGTAATAAATCACTTTTGTTACCAAACACTTAAATACTGATTTTAAAATATTCAACATTTATAAAACAAGAGTTTATCAAACACTTATTTGATTACTTTTACAGTTGATTTTTATTCAGCACAAAAAAAAATTGATTCTCTTATAAGCACAAAGCAGTATCAAATCAAGCCTTAATGCAATATTATGTGCCTGCTTATGTGATTTTGAATCACATTTTGCAGATATGGCATACCAAGTTCCAATGTCACAGGTAGTCAACAATAGTGAAATTTGAAATGTTGTTTTTGTTTGTTTATGAAATAGTCAGATTTAGTACATATTTTATAGTGCTAAATTTATTTTTTAAATGCTGAAATTATTAATTATTGATAAATGTGTAGATAAAAATAGATTAGAATTTGTAGGTCTACAAAATATGTGGATAAAAAATATATTTGATCAATTTGACAAACTGAAATTATAATTTAAGTAATTCCAAACATGTGATTAACTTTACAACAAGTCATATTTTCCTTTTGTTCTTTTTTTTTTTTGGTCAACTTTAGTCTAATTTTATAAATTTTAACTTTACAACAAGTCATATTAAAAATTACTATTTTGAGAAATCAACTTTAGTCTAATATATAAACTAAAATTATATAATTATTGATAAACTAAAATTATAATTTAATCATGCCCTAGACTAATTTTATAAATTTTCCTATTATTAATGGACGGCATTAATATATAAATTTGTGCTTGTATCAATCATGTTTTACGCAAATACCGCTTTCATTAGAAGACTATTTAATTGCCTTGATTTTTCAACAATGAACAACCCAAATTGGACAATATGATTTGACAATCTCACAATGATTCGTGATGATTTGTCAAAAACAAAACCACAACAAACTGACACGTGTAAAATCATATGTGCGTTGTATATGATATTATTAAATAATCAATTAAGTTATAAGACACAAACAAATCCATTAGGGTAATTTGCAATTTTGGCCCCGACTTTTCAAATTTATAATAAATCTACCTCTAATCTTTTTTTTGACATTGGCCATGCCCAACCTTTGAATTTTGTTGCAAATCACGTACTTTTGACATATTTTGATGAATTTTCCTTCTCTTTAAATAAAAAAAATACAAAAAAGCTAAAAACAACAAATAAATTGCAAATAAAGTCCTATAACTTTTAAAAAGTACAAAATAAGTTCATCTTCCCCAAAAACCCACTCCACCCCAACCCAAAAATCCAATTTTTCAAACCTATTAGTTAGAAATTCTTAGCTATTTTGGAACTTTTCTCTTTTCTCCAAACTCAACCAAATCTTCTACTGAATTCAAGGGTGAAAGATACATTTACAAATGTATGTAAAGCTCCGCTACTAGACGAATTTCATCGCAAGTGACGTGTTTATAGAGCATTAAATCAAGTGATTTTATAAAATGGTGTCACCAAAGCAGTCCCAGTATCAAAAATTTTCCATGGCCAAGCATAGTACTCGAAGCAAAAGTACATCATTCTTTTCTGACTCACTTATTTTTGCCGATAGAGCTCTTGTAGCTTTTTGGTTGTTTGGGCTCTCTGGTTCTTTTTCAGTCCTACCCCAAGCGCAACTCCCAGTTTTTCTTCCACCTCATTTTCCGAACGTAAATCCACAGGTTTAAAGAGTGCAGCGCAATAGTTTGAAATGGCTTTGGTCCCTTCATTGTAAGGGCAAGGGCGACATCTTAGGTGATGATATTGGTCTCGAAAAGACAATGCATGTAGAAAAAAACTTTTAATCTGGAGTACGAATTTGTTTTTTCTGATTTATCAAGATAATCATGTGGATAATTGATCTTTCTAGTCTGATTCTTTATTTTTCTTCTTCTTCTTCTTTTTCCAGATATGTAGCTTTCTAGCCGAATTGTTTAGTTCCACTTTGATTAAAAGTGTTGGTTGTTGCACCAAAAACACTATTACCCCACTCGATCAATGAGTTATCAACAATAGGATTGTCTTGAAAGACGATAGAGTATGTTTATTACAGTTCTTTTAGGTGGGGTGGGGTGGGGTGGGGTGGGGGGGGGGGGGGGCAATTTTTAGAAAGATGAACTTATTTTATTATTTAAAAAGTCGTAGGACTCATTTGCAATTTACTTTAAATTTTTTTTTTTAGTTATTTTTAGCTTCTTTTTTTGTATTTTTTTTTATTTAAATAGGAGAGCAAATTCGTCAAAATATGTCAAAAAGACGTGATTTGTAATAAAATTCAAAAGTTGGAGATAACCAATGCTAACAAAAAAGATTAAGGATAAATTTGTTACAGATTTAAAAATTGGAGACCAAAATTACAAATTACACAATCGGTTAGGATAATTAACTAAGTATGATTTCAGCAAATACTAATTACAACTCATTGTATATCCATATAATTAATCAAACAATCATAACTATATGCCACGTTTACGTGTGGTAATGAGGTCACATACACTAACAAATTAGTTTACTTCACAAAAAAATATTTAGCCAACATATCCATTCCAACCCGGTCGCTCAATATCCTACTCACAATTAGTAATCAATTCACAATGTAATTATCAAAATCTAAGTCACAATTATGTCTTAGTTCAAAACGTAATGCAAAGGAGATTTTTTTATTTTTTTTTTTTACGTGGGTGTCTGATTCTATTTACAATTTGAGGGTCAGAATCAATAATTCAAAAATCATATCGATACCTAAGGTCATAATTAGAATAAATCTCAATCACACATTGTGACCACACCTTCTGATTAAAATCCTCTAATAGTCACGAATTTGCAGAGAAATAGGATTACCTACAAAAGTCGCTTTTTAAAAAATTAAGAATAGAGAGAGAGAAAAATATACTTAGTTAAGATTATGTTTGTTGCAATATAATTTAATGTTTATATTTAATTGATAATTATATTAAAACTAAAGTTTTTATTATTCATACCACGTTTTAATTACAATGAAGGTTTCCTACTTTTTGATATTTTAGTATTTATCTCTAGCTTTTTTTCATCACATTTTTATAATTTACATTCAATTAATTTTTATATCTTGTCCTGATAACAATTTTTGTTTAAATATTCTACTAATGTGCATTAAAATTAGGGACAAATTTTATTAAACTTTTGTATTTTTGTATTTATTTTAATTATTTAAAAATACGAGATGAAAATAAATTTTTTATGCCTTTTTAATTAATTTTTTAGACAAAAATTACTATCAAAGATAAATATAAGATTCAAAATTAATAAGTTGATGATAAGAATATAATAAAAAATAGTTAGAGACATAAATATAAAAACGAACAATAGTTTAAGATGTTTATTGTAATTCAAATGTGATGCGGTTAGATAAAATATAGTGTGAATATATATATTTGATTAATGTAGGATTTTTCAAAAGTCACAATGACACATTAGTTCGTATCACTTTTTCCCTTTTATTTATGGACGGTAATGTCCTTATCATATTGTTTCTAAAAGCATTGATCAGGCCATGCTTGCCTTTGGGCGGCTTGGACCCGAGTGGCCCATATTTTTTGATATGCAAAATTCCTAGGTCAACGCGCTTGAACCTGATATCTTCTTTGTATTTTTTTTTTAGTTATTTATTGCATATTTGGTAGAGTTTAAAAATAATTTTTTAAAAATTTTTGATAAAAGTTGATGAAATGTATAATTAAAAAGTTGATAAAATCACAATCGTCTTATTAAATATGTAAAAAAATAAATTTAGATAAAAAAATTTATTTTAAACTCTACCAAATATGTACTTAGTTATATATTCCTAATATATATATATATATATATATATATATATATATATATATATATATAAGAGAGAAAAAGACCTCAGCGGCTGGCTCGTTCGAGTCATGGTCTTATAGAGCCAGGTACAACTTGCATCTATAGACCAATTGTACAAAACCTAAGCCAATCAAACAAGAGTCGGATAGAGCCAGATACATCACAATCAAGGGTGGATCTAGATGGAAAATAATATATATATATATATATATATATATATATAGACCAAACTAATATATGAGAAAAATAAAATTTCTTAACAAAATTTTTTATTTTTAATAAAAAAAATATTTTTTGGGCCAAAGGGAGGGGAATTCCAGCAAAAGTCCCCCTTTATATCCGCCCCGAACATGTCTCAATTAACACTCAACTTGTATCTCTTCGTCGGCCCTGAGCCCTGAGTCCTGAGAACTTATTTCTCTCAATCCATTATTTTCACCAATGGAATTAAATTATTTAAGTTTTTATTGCTCGTCAAAACCATACTTGTCCAAAGTTAGTGGGTTGGAAAATGTCCCAATCAATACGTTATAAATGTGCGTGTGGGGTTTTGTCAGTGGGGTTGAGGGGTAACATGCTCAGAGAGATGGGGAATCAACATGTAACACGAAATTTCCCAAAGTGGACTAGATTCATAAATCATTGAATGATAAATTAATTTATTTGATCAAAAAATTTGTTTTGTAGTATGATATTAATTTATTAATTTGCCAATTGAGTAATGCCACATAAGAAGACTACTTATAATAAACAACTATAAATAATATTACTCTAAAATTAATTATTGATTTTGACTCAAACAAAACTAAACAGATGTTAAAAAAGACACAAAACTTATAAAAAGTCTTACATGTATACAGATTCGTCAGTTTGTGTAATATTGTATAGGCATTTAATAATCTCATTGAGTAATCTTATATGAGTTCAATCACAAGTCGTCTTATAATACGAAACTGACCATGTGAATATGATTCAGAGAATTCAAATCAATTTGATTAAGTCTTATTTTAATTAAGAAATTATACAAGTAGACAGCCAGATTGGGCTTTTTAATTTATTTTTTTCTTCAATTATTGCAGCATATTCAAAGAGGAAATGATGACCAAGTTGTGAACAAGAAAATTAGAGTCTTCAGCGTTAAATACGCGTATGTTTCCACAATATAAGGGGCCTCCTCCACTCAATCTCAGGACAACCTTAAAATATACAACACATTCATATAATTAGTATTAGTTAAAGAAATTTAAGGAGAGACAAGAGAAAGGGAAGCCATGGAAACAGCTGGTGGTGCTGCAGCTCAATGCAACCGTAGCCTCGGTGGGGGGAATACTAGTTCCTCCTCTTTCCGCCTCCGCAGCCCGAGTCTGAACAAGGTTCGTCTACGTCGAATCTTTGATATTTTCGACAAAAACAATGATGGCATGATCACCATCGACGAGCTAAGCAAGGCTCTCGGCCTACTCGGCCTTAATGCCGATATGGGTGAACTAGAATCGACGATCCAATCACATATTCAACCTGGAAACGTTGGTCTTACGTACAGAGATTTTGAGGATCTACATGTTTCGTTGAACAAAGTGTTTTTCGGATTGGAGGAGGATGTTGACGAGAAAGCGCAGGACGAGTCTGATTTGTCCGAGGCGTTTAAGGTTTTCGACGTGGACGGGGACGGATACATTTCGGCCCGGGAGTTGCAAGTGGTGTTAAGCAAGTTAGGATTGCAGGAAGGTAAAGAAATCGACAGAGTTGAGAAGATGATTTCTTCTGTCGATAGAAACCACGATGGACGCGTAGATTTCTTCGAATTCAAGAATATGATGAGTTGTGTTATTGTCCCTTCTTCTTGATTTCGAAATCTCCTTCTCCTTCATCTTAATTTTTTTTTTTTTTTTTTGCCCCTTTTTAAAATCGTGTCTTCTTGTTATAGAAAGCATTTCTGATTTGTTCGATAACGTAAATTATACGAACAAATACCTGTTTTTGTACTGTATAATGTATTGTGAAAATTAATGTCTTATTCTTGTTGTTGTTAGTTAATGTATACGTATGCACCGACGAATTGAATGTATAATGTCAACAAAAATGTGTCTTTGGACTTTGGCCAACAGCCAATGAGAAATTGCGAAAAGAGGACTGTTTACTGGTCAATGCCGTGTTCAGAAATAACTAATAAATTAATGTAATCATTTCAATAAAGTCACGCAAGTATACTCGAATTTGAATAGTTGAAAACGAGCTTAAATCATGAATATAACTTCCTATAACATGAAACAAATGTGTTGAATGTTGACCCCGTAGCTTTTCTAATGCTTATCAATAAATTGGGATAGAATATATGAGTAAAAGTTATAAATTGAATACAGTAAAAGTGCACCAGAATAATATGTTTGTGATGTTTAGAGATGTAATACTATGAGAATTAAGATATCTGTGAGATCTCGTGCGTCTGATAATTTAGAATTTCCAAAAGACTTGAGAGTCCTAATGAGGCAGGATATAAGAGTTGTAGGGTTGTAGTAGGACTCTTAAGTTAGAATCCTAATGAAATTGGATTAGGTATACACGGGGGACGACTAGTGATTAACCAAACACTAGATCGAGGTCTCATCCATGTGATTTCATCTGTGGCAACGAATGTTAAGGTCGGAGGGTTACAGATTGTGGGTTAGTGAAATAAGAGAATCTAAGGTAATAGTTAGTAGAACCGTTGTCTTCAATCAATAAGATGTACCTTGTTTGAAATATTTTGTCTTTGAAAATGAAAATTTTGTTGAAAAACAATTTGAAAAATTTCTTCAAATAAGTCATTTAACCCCACTCAAATTGAGGTGGAGTTTCCTAAGAAAAGAAACAAACAAATATTCCACGTCAAGAAACTGATGAAAACATTTTAGAAAATCAACATATGGAAGAAAAACTGGCTCCTCCTAACTCAGAAAACTATTAACTTGAAAGGGATAGGGAGAGGAGAACAAATGTTAGGCCTCCTACTAAATTAGTTGAAGCTAATCTTGCTTTAGCCCTTAATACTTAACTCTCTATATATAGGGAATAAGCATGCCTCTTATGAAGAGGATATGGCTTTTAAATACTCAAAATATTGGCTTGCTACAATGCAAGAAGAAATGAAGTTCTTAATAAAAAATTAAACTTCGATTTTGGTTGGTAAACTCAAATTACAAAATGTACTTAATAGTAAATGAATTTACAAAATAAATGAAGGGGAAACTGAGGGTGTGAGTCCTAGATATAAAGTCAGATTGGTAGCAAATGATTTTATGCCCAAAGAAAGTATTGACTACAATGAAATATTTTCTCTTGTAGTCAAATACATTTATATCGGGATTTTGCTTGCCTTAGTAGACCAATTAGATGTTAAGACAACTTTTTTACATGGTGATTTAGATTAGACAATATATATGTCTCAACTTGAAGGATTTGAAAAATGTGGAAAAAATAATTTGATGTGCCTCTTGAAAAAATCCCTCTATAACTTAAAACAAACTCCTAGATAGTAGTATAAAAGTTTGATTCTTATGCACGAGCATTGGTTTCAATAAAAATAGCTTTGATCCTTATTTTTATTATAAAGATAATGATAGTTTTAATTCATTTATATGTTACTTTATGTGATGACATGTTGCTACATGTTAAAAAAATTTAATATATAAAAGAGAAACTTAATAATAAGTTTGAAATGAAAAACTTAGGCGCCGCTAGAAAAATTATTTGTATGGAAATTAAAAGGAATAGGACTTGATACCTTATTCTTAAATCAACATATTTATATCACTAAAATCCTTAAAAGTTAAATTGATTGAAGCTAAGTTTGTAACCTTAACTTTACGTATAGCAAATCACTTTAAACTCTCTTCCGATCAGTCCTCCAGCACTGAAGAAGATTAAAAAAGATGGAAAGAATTCCTTATGTTAATACAATAAGATCAATTATGTACTTAATGGTCTATACCAGAATTGATCTTGCTCATGTTATAAGTGTGCTAAGTAGATTTATATGAAATCTTGGTGAGTATCATTGGAATGCAATGAAATGGATTTTTAGATACTTAAAAGTTCCTCTTGACTAGGATTAGAGTTTAAGAAAGGTAAAGAGAGAATATGCCTTAGTAGTTTTGTAGACTTTGATTTTGATGGGGACAACAAAAAATCTACTTCTTCTTATGTTTACACCATAAATGGTTGTTGCATAAGCTAGAAATCCTAACTTCAAAAGTTGGTGGCTATGTCTTTAATAGAGGCAGAGTATATTGCAGCAACTAATTCTATAAAAGAAGGTATTTGGCTCAATGATTTACTTAGTGAATTACGATTCATTGATAAGCATGTTGTGCTATATTCAAATAGCCAACGTGCAATTTATTTAAGTAAAAATCCTGTTTTTCATGATAAAACAAAGCACATGGAAATAAAATTTTATTTTATCACATATGTGATAGACAAGGAAATTATAAAATTGAATAGGATATCAACCTTGAACAATCTAGTTGACATGGGAACTAAAATTTTACTTTTGAACAAGTTAAAGAATTGTTTAACTCTTTGATTCGATCATCTCTAAAATCTACCCACCTCTTCAATTTATCTCCCTCAATCAATCATCTCCCTCTATCAATCATCTCCAAAACCTGTTTATAGTCTCAATTCATCATCATAATAGAGCATACGGTCGAATCCCACCACAAGAAAGCGGTATATTAGTACTTTCTAATGATAAAGGCATGTGTGTCTCTTTTTTAGATGCAATTTTTGACGTTTCATTTTCTAGGCAATTTCTCTCTCTTTCCCCCTCTCTAAAACTTTATCTCTTTTCTTCGTTTCTTATGAAAACCTTTGATTTTCATGTATAAAGAGTGTATAAGTCTGAATGAGGGAAGGTTTTGGGTTCATATTGATGAACAATAACTTTTGTGGTTACATTTTGAGGGTATTTTGTATAATGTGATATTGTTTGTGAGAGAGAGGGATTAGTCTTGTATACTTTGCCATTGTTCTTGAAGCTTTTATCTAGTGATTAGAGCATTATTTCATTGGGGATGCTCAACGATAATGTAGGTCATTTTTGACTGAACATCCGGGGCCTTTGTGGCGAAACAATTCTTGGTATTCCCTGTTATTTTTCATTTATTGATCTTGTATGGTGCTGGTTGGGGTTTATGCAAAATCCAACATACATCAATCAAGATCTCTTTTTCTCTTTGCTATACACGTTTCTAGATAAGGGTTCTTGAGCTGTAGATGTTTTTGGTTGTTCAAGTAACACCATACATTATGAACCATAAATATCGTTAGACTATTACGAGGTAAATTTCATCATGTAACGCAGTTAATTATCTGGTGTATTGTGAGAAATTTGTAGCCAAGCAGATATTTAGGATATTTGTAACGCTTCTAACAATATTTTATTTCGCTTTTGCATTGAGGCACAAAACAATGAGAGAGAGGATTTAAAATTGGGTTAGATTTGGATCGATCGTTAATTATCTGATGAGATTCTTTTGCCAACCAGAGATGTTTTGATATATTTGTAGCCATGCATATGCAGATATTTTAGGATATTTGGACCAGATCTTGGACAACTAAACTGGGGTAAAAAACAGATCAAATTAACAGAAGTTGCCTGCACCCATTTAATTATAATTAATTAATTCACTCTTTCAATTATAATTTTCTATATTATAATCACATAATATCAATGTTCTAAAAAGTAAAACGCGTGGCTAGACGTGGAGGTTGAGCTTTAAACTTTTCAAGCCTAGGCTAGGACAAGATGAGGGTGAAGTGTGAGGCGTGGAGGCTGAGTTTCAAACCTAGACAGAACTTAGACAAAACTTAGGCGGACCTTTTAGAACATTGCATAATATTGCATATTTAGAAGGCTCCCATATTTCCAAATTGTGGTCATTTTACTAAATAATGGGGTAAATTTCATTCACGATAATTATATTTTGCTCGGTAAATTAGGTAGTTGTACTTTAATTTTATCAACAAATAATTATACTTTAATTTGATTTCAATCAGTAACTCCGTCTAACTTCGTTATTAAACTGACGTAAATCGATGACGTGACAAGCAACAATGATTGTTATCATTTATTTCACTGAAATTGTACTTATTCTACGTCAACAATTAACGATCACGTGTAATTAATGACGGTCATTTATTAATTGTCACATCACCAATTTCCATAAATAGAATTGGATGGATTCGACTGAATAAAATTAAAATACAATTATTTAATTGAGAGTAGAGTAAAAATATAGTTATTGTAAATAAAATTTATCCCTAAATAATCTATCGTCAAACTTTGTTAGTGGAAGCAAATATCTCCTTAGTCAAACACAATATCTCTCAACTCTTCAAAGTCATTTAATCCTACATTGTAAAGTTGTTGAATCAATCCAAAATAGCTTTTCAAAACAGGCCAGCAGTTTTAAGGCAAAAAAGGGGAGTATTTTAGGTTCTAGAAATTTTTTAATTTTTATTTAAAAAAAAAAAAAAAAAATCTTAACTCGGCTAACTGTTACGACGACAAAAAACAACATCCGAAAACGACCTAGCAACCGAGCCATGTTGTCGTTGTCAGTAGGCAGATAAATCCACAGGTTTTAAGACAATCTTATGAACCATTCCCCTATTAATGTTTGGACATATTATAAGATCCCTTAATTAAGAAAATCATACAACAACGTATGATATCATAATGATACATACATGACAACAAAATCAATTATCATTTTCAACCAAATACTATTCAAAAATTTGACCAAAAATGTTTGTCCGAAAATGTAGATGGTCTAATTTAGAGACCTCAAACTTTAAAAGTTTTTTACTTTTGGACAAACAAAGCTACATGATCTGATGGTCTGGTTTTTCCCATGAAATACAAGAAAAGTTTTCCTGTCGTGCCTACCGCATCTACTCCGGTAAAGGACCATTTCTTGAACTTTACGATATCGATATGAAAGATAATGAATACAAGTAACCTCTAACTTGTAGAATATCGAGTAATTTCATTTTACTTGTTTTGTGTACATTCTTAAATGGATGTTTGGTGAATCTTGAATATTTATGTAAAAACGATTTTGGTAGGTGGCTCTTCCTTATTTAGCTTCTTGTAAAGAATGAATATCAACTGCAGTAGCTCTGATGTGGATCGATATCAAGAGAGCTTTCCGATAAGCTCATTCGACTTCAACTCCTCCCTCGGGGTCGAGGGGTTCTACAGTATATGTGATGATGACGATGACAATAATGATGTTGATGCATATATCGAAATAGAGCTTGAACAAGGTAAAACGCCGGCCTCAGCGACTAGGAAAAACAAAGGGGAGATAGATGAGGAGGAGGAAGTGGAATTACGCATATCATTGTCTGCAGTATGTAGAAAATCTTCTTCTGCCAATATGTTTTCTTTCTCATCAACTTGTTCTTCTGGTGATGGAAGTGCTTCAGCAGTAGGATCAAAGACTTTCAGTACTATTTTCCCACCAACCTGGAAGAGACTAGAGCCACCAGTTGATGATGAAGATTTTCAATGCCAAACTCCAACAATCAACCGGGAGTTTCTACAAATCAGGTGAATTCACTTGACACTTACTATGATTAACTACCTCGTCTCAACTTAATTCTCAACTTTGAACCATTGATCTGGGAGTCTGTGACTCCCTACCTCCTCTGACTTCTTTGTTAAGTTGTAGAGCCTAATTATTATCTTTAATAGAGTCGTACATGGGAAAGAGAGAGTTTGAGCGTGTCGATTTCTTTTGCAAACTACTCTTTCGTTATAGTAAATTACTGCAGTGGTGGAGAGAGGACGTGGTCTAACATTGACACGAACTTCTTTAAAACTTGTGTATTCGCGTGTGCTTTTCTTATTTTTTGGATATTTTACTTTCGGTAATATAGAATTAGGATCTTCAATTGTCTCCTGGGGGATTGATTTGTGCATAATGCAATCTATTTCAATCCATATCAACTGATGCTGAAAAAATAAATTGTCAAACCACAAAATCGAACAAAATCGTTGGTTAATTGATATAGTTGGACTTTGTTAATTATTTTTTGTAAATAAACTTTGTTAATTGTTATTGGTAAAACTTTATATTATCTTTATTTATAGCTTTAAGCTTGTATTAACACTAATATACTGTAATATTTGTATTTAGAAAGTTTCATTTTAAGTGTATATTGAAATTTTAAGCCAATATCTATGCTATAGTTTGATTTTTATGGCTTTAAGTTTAAGTAAACCGTAGTTTGAAATCAAATCGAATTATAAAAAATAGTTTGATTTGAAAATACGTCAAAAACAGTTGAAAATCGAACATGTTGACTCCTAATGTCAACTTATTGGCATCCTCAGTCGCACCACGATCCCGGATCCTTTGTATCTTTAAACCTACCTCTATGTAGTCTGTACGTTCTCTCTCATGTGTCCCATTTGCTATCCTACCAATATAAAATGTACAAGTAATCAAATAAATAATTTTAACAAATATAAGTTAATTTATATTTATTTAATTACTCAGATATTTTTATCGATGACAAACAATAGAATATCTGATCGACACGAGATTTGGAATCCCACTCTTGACTCTCCTCCAAGTATATAGAGTAACTTACCCTGGCAGCATAATGCGAGTTGTTAAGGCTTGAGGTGAAGTGGGAAGAAATCATTCGACAACGCATGTTCGATTTCTATGTGGGCGATTTTCACCGAAATATTGTGGGGTCTTGGGGTTGGCTGCATTGGCTCTCTCTCTCGGTCTCTCGCCACTCGACACATCCTCGATTTACATCCCGCCCAGTCGAGGCCGGCAGGTGGGAAGGGGGCTTTCAGCCGAGGCTTTCCCCATCGTAATACCCTGCCATGTGGCACTAATTCATCTTTCAGAAATAAAGTTACTTATTTAGTAGAAAGAAGCAAAGCCAAACATGACATTGCCCATTTCAGTGCTTTGTAACATTTTCTGATGAACCCATCCAGGAAAGCACCAAAGGACAGCCGCGGCGTTATGAAAATACTGGTGAAGTTCAGGTCCATAAGCTTCCGATCAATGCTAGCTTCGTTACTCAAACTCGGCAAATTTACTCCCAAAGTATATGGAATCTCTGAAGTGACGCCGGAAAATCGCCGGAGTTCATTGAAACCGTTGGATAAATTGTTTCCAAAAAAGTCCCGCAGAGGGATCAAAAACGGGGAAAGATCAAAACTGTTAGAAATAAATTTGGAGGGAATTAGGAAACTGTTTGGTACTGCTGTTGGAATGAAAACTTCAAACCAAACAAGACAGCCAAAAAGTTGCCCAAATTCTATGAAGTCATCACCAATTAATGAAAACAGGTTTTATTCAAGGGAGAATTCAGTTCAGGCAGCCATTGCTCACTGTAAGAAATCTTTTGGCCAAACTGATGATTTTTGTTTTTCAAACTAATGAACCAACTTAATATTGGCTTGGTTTCCCATTTGTAATTGGGCTGCACATAATTCCGGCCCTTTAATTTGTTGTTGGTCGTACGTGTACGTTTAGTAAATTTTTTTTTTTTTAGATTATAAGTTGTGAGTCGTACATACTGTATAAATAAAAAAATAGATAAAAATTATATATTCTACTGAACGGTCATGTTCTACTCCACATAATGAGAAATATTTATCTAACCCATTGCCTACATGGCATGCTTACATGGATTAAAATGGTCATGTGGAACTAATTTAATTTAAGTATCAAACACCTACTCCATTTCACTTTCCCTCATTTTCTCTCTCGTAATCTCCCCAAATAGGTGCCCTAGATAAATCTCCCACCACCACCGTATAAAGTGGTTGGAACTCTAGCCATGACCCACCATTGCCCTCGCTGTGTCTCACAGCACTTCTCTTGCCGTGTTCCTCCGGTCTCACAGCTCCCGTTCTCGTTGGACCGAACGGACAAATTTAGTGTATGCGGCAAAATTTATACTCCCGTGTTCCTCTAGTCTTGCAGCTACCATCTCCTGTCTCATAGCTCCTCCCCTCGTCGTGACCCACCACGACCGTGCCGAACTATCATCTCCGATGTCACAGCTCCGGAAGTATAAATTTGTTCATCGAATAGCACTTCTCGTCGAACTATCTTACCAACCCGGAAGTATAAATTTTTTTCCCGTTGATTCAAGAGTATTTTGAATATGAGTTAAAGTTTCTATAAATGAGTTGAAGTTTCTCGAAATTTTCAATGTCTTCAAAATAACTACAAATGAGTTGAAGTTTCTGTATATAAAAAAATTGAAAATGATCATTGTTATTAAATTATATTTTAATACGTAATTGATAAATTTGTATTGTTAATGTTGGATTTTTTATTATTGATTCGTATATAATAGGAATTGAATCACAAAGTGCAAACAATGTATATGTTCATCAAGTTTTTGTGCGTAGTCTTCTCGCAACTGGGCAAGAATTTGAATGACATGAGACGGCCTACAATTTTTACAATCAGTATGCTCGGGAAGCTGGATTTAGTGCACGAATTGAGAACAGTAAAAAGAATAAGGTTACTGGATTTAGTGCACAAATTGTTCGAAGGAATGAAAAATAGATAATACATAGATGAAACATAAAGAGTTTGTACCGCGTGCTGGGGAAAGAAAGCGTGGGTAGATACGAGTTGGATGTTGTGCTAGATTGTCCGTGGTGAAGCAACAAACGGGACAAATGTGGATAATGAACAACGTTGTTGAAGAACACAATCATGCTCTTACTATTCCTAGTCGAGTGCATTTGTTAAGATCTCACCAGACTGTATCGACTACAAAGAAAGCACATACTCAACAATTTGCTAACACTAATATACCCACGTGCCAACAATTAAGGCTTATGGAGATAGATTCAGGTGGTCCATCATCGATTGAGTGTATGAAGAGAGATATTAGGAACTATGAAAGAAACATTCGAGAAGAGCAAATGGGTCATGATGCTGAAACACTAGTAGAGCATTTCACATTCGAGAAAGAGAAAAATCCAAACTTCTACTTTGATTACTAGGTAGACGAGGCAAATAAGTTTATTCGATGTTATTGGGCTAATGCTGAATCTAGAAGGTCATATGGCTTTTTTGGCGATGTCGTGATATTCTACACAACCTACAACACGAATATGTACTCAATGATATTTGCCCCCTTCGTAGGAGTAAATCACCATGGTCAGGCTATTCTTTTTGGTGTGATTTTTGAGTGACGAAACGATAAAGTCATTTGTGTGGTTGTTGTCGAAGTTCATGGAATCGATCTCCAATCAAACTCCTCCATTGATTATAACAAATCAAGATGCTACAATTGCAAATGTCATATCAATAGTCATGTCATTGACATTCCATAGGTACTGTATTTGGCACATTTTAAACAAGTTTTTAGAAAAAATTAACGCGATTGTGTACAATGAGCAATATCATACGCTAGTTCATATTATTAAAAATTCAAAGTCGCCTACTGAATTTGAGAAGCAATGGAATGAAGCAATGGTCAAATCAAGCTTGCATTGTAATGAATGGCTACAAACGATGTATGATATCCATGGTCGATGGGTACCGGCATACGTTAAACACATCTTCAATGCAAAAATGTCAAGAAGCCAACGATCCGAGAGTGGACACTCATTTTTGAAGAAGTATGTGAATAGAAAGAACTCACTGATGGGATTATTACTATGTTTAATATGGCATTGAGTCATCAACACCACGAGGAATTAATAGCAAACCATGTTGATCTAAATGAACAACCACGCTTGATGTCAAGTGTTATGATGGAAGGTCAGATTGTTCAAATCTATATGAAGAAGGTATTTATGTTGTTTCAGACAAGTTGAAAAGAGTAATTTATACATTTGCTCTTCGAGCAACTTTCAGCGGTGGGAAAACATTCGGTGTACAAAGATTTGAACTTGGAAAGAATTTTGATAGACCCCAAGAGCTTATGTATTACATAGATACTGACTTTGTTTCATACAGTTGTCGAACTTTTGATTTTGAAGGTTATTCATGTCGCCACTTGGTTTTTTTTTGAAGAAAAAACAAGTGCTCATACTTCCAAAAAAAAAAATTGCGACGTTGGACAAAGAATGTCAAAATGGGTAGTGTATGCGACACTAATGCAAATAACAACATAGACGACTCTTGTATCCAATCATTAATGGCACTCCATGGGTTGTTAGCACATAAGGCCTCCTTGTTAGTGGATGATGCGGCCTTAATAGATGCTCGCAGTACATTTCTACTAAGTGAGTTCAAAATGTTGAATTTAAGAGTCAAGCAAGTTGACAATGATGGGAACGTCGGCAAAAGCAAGTCCGAGTAGTAAAGGTCGTGAGATCCAACAAGTAATACAAGAATTCACATTAACAAAAAAAAAATTACAAAATGGTAACTAGAACAAATAACAATGTAAATAATAAAATTTGGTTCGTAACATAAACACAAATCATGGAACATAGTTTTCTGAAGAATTACAAAAATCATGAACTTGACTGATGTGTAAGTAATCATTAACTAAGTCCATGTTTGGTAGTGTTGAATTTATTTTTTAAGTGCTTATATTATAAGTCGTAAGTGAATGCGTGGATAAAAAGTGTGTTATAAGTTGTGAGTCTTATAAAATGTGTGGATAAAACTTATGTTTGACCAGCTGAAAATTATAAGTATACCAAACATGGGCTAAATAAACATCACACCATTAATAAAAGATTTAAGGTATCAATGTCTAGTAACATTCAACGCAGTAAATTGCGTGATTCCATTGACGAGAATCTGAAAATAACAATTTGTATAAAAAAAAATACAATAATAAAATATTTTTTAGTGTTGATAATTCAAATATGACATATTTATATTTTAAGCCGAAAAAATGAATTACAAAATGTTACAGTACTAACCTTACATAGATGAGTTCTTCATTTGAATGAATTAATGAATTTTCTGATTATAATCAATGATGGAAGAATGAATTGAATATTGGAGGAGGATTTATGATTCTTCTTATGAGACAATCGATTGAAATGTTGTAAAATTTTAATGAAATTGAAGGTTTTCTAATTATTTTTCACGATTATCTGTGTGTAGACGGGGTCAGAGTCAAGATTGTGATTTAGTAAGGACGAAGTTTAACTGTGAATTTTTTTCTTTAAAAATTGATAATGCGATAATATTAAAAGTATAACTTTTCTACAATTTTTCCTTACGAATGGTCATACGTTGAAAATGCAACATCAAATGTCAAATAAGACAAAAGATCAAAATCATGATTTGGTTGAATAGCAGGGCAAAATATTTTACCCGGCCTAACATTATAAAAATTTCCAAAGCCACTGCCTATGTAAATTTAATAAAACTCACAATCATGTACATATTCTATCAATTTTTATAAAATATACTAAAATTTTGATTTTTAACAAAATCAAACGAAAACTAAATTAAAAAATAACAATTAAACGAATATCTATATACCTAGTAGAGGAGGAGGCAATTATGGTTAATGGAGTGAAAATTTGATTGTGTCTCTAAACATCATGCCTACGGAATCACATGACCATATGATATGTTTGGTTGGTGGATAAAATTATTTATTTGTATAAAAATTATCTAGATAACAAATTTATCATTGTTGTATTTGGTTCATCTAGTATAAAATGAAAACAAAAATCATTGATTAAAGTTAGCTTAAAATAGACAATTCTACCATTATTATTAATTAAACGAAAAAAAAAAACTAAAATATAAAAAAAAACAATGAATGGAGCACCAGAGGGTTGTTGTGAACAAGAACGGTGGTAGACAGAAGGTCGCGACGATGGACATTGGCGATTATCTTAGGATATGAACATTCAAAATTAGATAGATTTGTTCTATATTAGAAGGGTACGTTCATCACTTCATCTTTTAAAAAAATTAGTGAATTTTTATCCAGATAAAAAAAAAATTATATTCTTGTTAAATTAAGAAACAAAGAAAAAAATAGAAGAGAATTGAGATAGCAAGTGTGTAAATTTATTATAACAAGTAAAATTGTCACAAATGGTTCATAACCTTTGTCTTCAATGCAAAAATGATTCCTAACATTTGCTTTAGGCACAAAAGACTCTAATCTATGTGTTTTGGTGCTCAATTAATCCTTATTTGATGAAAAAAACAAATATGCCATTAATTTTAATCATAGAAAATTGTAATTAGATTTCTAATCTTTGTAAAAAGTGCAAGTGAGTCTGGTACATTTATTAAATAATATTTAATTTAGCATCTTAAATATATCACTATTGTCGTGTCAATTAAATTTTTCATAAGAGAAAACTATAAAAATATTGCGCTTTAAGTATATGTAATTGCTATAAGATTTGAAAAACTTGAATAAAAATTAAGTTAAATAAATAACAAAATAGCGTATATACTCTTATGACATTGAACTAATCTTATTATATTTTTTAACATAAAAATTAATTTACATATTGTGTGTTCTTTATTTCTTAATGATAAATTAAAATATGAATAATACAATTGGAGTTCTAATATTTGTAGTTAATAAAAGAATAGCTCAATTAGATAAAAGTATTTGAGCATTAAATTTGTGACAATTTTTTATTTTATTTTTTATGTTGTAACGATAAAATAAAATTTTAAAATTTAAATAATATAATTACTTAATAATAACAAAATAACTTTATTTAACATATTTATTAATAATTATGAGTTTAAACTTTAGTTATTTTATAATAGTTCGTAAAATAGACAAAACAATTTAGTACTTGGTCAATAAAGTGTTAATTAAAAAAAACTCGTTAGTTTTCTTTAATTTTTTTATGAAAAATAAAATTATAGGACACATTGCACTTTTTGCAAATATTAGGAATCCAATTACAATTTTTTTCTAATTAAAACTAAGGGCATATTTGTCTTTTTTATCAAATAAGGATCAATTGCGCACAAAAAACATGTTAGGGTCTTATGTGTCAAAAACAAACGTTAGGGATAATTTATGCACTGATGACAAAGGTGAGGACCATTTGCACCAATTTACCTTATAACAATTACCCTTAATTATAGGGTTCAATTGAAGTTACAATCTAAATAAAATACACTATTATGGAGTAAGTAGATAACTATATAGATATATAGATAAAATTAAATAGTCATTTATCATTATTTATAATTTTACAACACTATCCTTGAATGACTTATTTACACAATAACTTGTTTGTTAAAAAATTTATTTGGTAAAAATCCAATGGGACAAAAATACCAACCGAATAAAAAAAAACTATCAAAAAATTGGAGTAATCAAATGCTGCATCATTAAAACTTTGTCAAGAAAACCCAATGGACAAAACCTGAGGGAAGGAAAAAGCTTACAGCTACTCTTCTGATTTCAATTAAAGAAAAAAACTTGTATCGATATATCAATATCTTGTGTGTCAATGTCTTCAATACATCTATCTTTTTCAAATTTGTATGAAACAATTCTGGTGAAACGTGCTCCACATTATAACCTTCAAGCAATACCATATTCATACATTATCTTTGGTTGATTGTAATCAACATGATGGTATAATGCAATTATATTAAAAACAGATATTATTGTTGTTCCTTTAGAAGTCTCGTATACAATTTATAACACACGAGTGTATAATCATAGGGTTATGATGAGGGTAAATGTTTTGTAGGTTATGGACATCCATAACTATACACGTCCAATTGAAAGTTATTTATACAAAGAATATGCATCGTTAAAACCTTACTAGAAAAAATACTAGTGAAAGAAAAAAAAATACATAATTATTTTAATACGTCATGAAAATTGCATAATTAAAAATCTTGCTAGGAAAATCTAATGGGACAAAACATCGGTCAAAGAAATGAATACAACACGTATTTACTCATCCTCATTATAATATTACTTTAAATCTGTACTTTGATCGATTAAGTTTTCGAAAAGTTAAACTATATACTTTAGGCATATTAAATCCTCCATGATTTATATGCATAGTTTTATTAGTCATACCATATGAGTTGATTATAAAAATATACATTATATGTATATATGTCATGCATTGACAAGCTACCAAAATATCGAATTGTTGTTGCTTTACACAAGCCTTTGTAGAATTTATAATGTTTAAAGTCGTAGTATTACATGTTACGACTTCATTTTTCTCATTTCATTTTCACATAAGTATAGTTTTGGAGCACCGCTTATGAAGGTTTTTTAAAGTACTTGGTTTTGAGAGTTTATGAGTAGAGCGGTTTTTTGTGGTTTTTAGTAGCGATTTTTTAAATGAACCCATGCTTGGGAGTTTATTATTTAGCGATTCTAAAAGTTTTTTAAGATAATCAAATTATATATATGCCCATTTATTAAAAAAAAATTAAACTAAATTTTAAAAAATTATATATCCACCTATCATTGAAAATATAAAATTAAATTTATGTTCTTGCATGTGTTTTTTTTTTTTTTATATGTTCTTTTATTTTTACATATATTAAGTTTAGGATATTTTTAAGGGAAATTGGCGCAAATGGTCCCTAACTTTTGTCTTTATTGTGCTATTGGTCCCTAACCTTTTATTTTTGGTGGAGTGATCCCTAATCTATCTATTTAGGTGCGAAATTGGTCCTTATTTAATAAAAAAGACAAATATGCCCCTATATTTAGTTAGAAAAATTTTCAATTGAATTCTTAACATTTGTAAAAAGTACAAATGGGTCCGATACTTTTATTTTAAAAAAATTAAAAGAAACTAACAAATTGATAATATACTAAATTAGTTTGTATATTTTACGAACTATTGTAAAATAATTAAAATTTAAGCTCATAATTATTAACAAACGTGTTAATTAAACTCATTTTATTATTATTAAGTAATAATTAAAATTTAAACTTTAATTTTATCATTACAACATAAAAAAAATAACTTTGTCACAAACTTAATAATCAAATATTATTATTTCATTGAGCTATTCATTTATTAACTACAAATATTAGAGTTCAAATTGTATTCTTCATATTTTAATTTATCGTTCAAGAATAAAGAACACAATATGTGTAAATTAATTTTTGTTAGTATTTTTATGTTAAAAAAAACATAATAAGATTGATTCAATGTCATAAAATTATATACGCCATTTTTTTTAGTTGTTTAATTTAATTTTTATTCAAATTTTCACATCACATAATAATTACATATATCTAAAGCGCAATAATTTTATATTTTTCTCTTATGAAAAATTTATTTGACATGACTTTAGTGATATATTTAATATACTAAATTAAATATTGTTTAATAAATGTATCGAACTTATTTTCACATTTTGCAAAGGATAGAAATTCAATTGTAATTTTTTTAACTAAAATTAAGGATATTTTTTTCTTTTTTATCAAATAAGGATCAATTGTGCACCTAAATGAATTGGTTAGGGACCACTCCATCAAAAATGAAAGGTTGGGGACCATTTGCACACTATTGGCATACGTTAGGAACCATCTGCGCCAATTTCCCTATTTTTAAAAATAATTGTTTGAAATGGGTTAAAATTGGAAGAAATTTTGAAGAACGACAAAAAACCATTGATTTAGGAGGTTGGAAAATACGCTTCAAATTGTATACACGATTCTTCGGTGCTCCAAAAAACTAACAAGCACAAATTTTTCAATCTTTTATAAATGGTACCACTCAAAATCAGTCAAAACCAGTGGAAAAAAAATACCCAAGCAGGGTGTTCGGACTGTGGTTCATAAACTTTAGGTTTCTTTAGTAAGTTCAATTTACTTAGATTGCATCATTTTATTTGGCCAATTAATTCTTTGACAGATTTCATTCAATATATCTGCTATCTTTCATAATATAAAGCGCTACATTATGTACAGAAGTGTTGTCAACAATATTTTTTTTTTATTCTATTTTTTTCCATGACGACATAACTTATCAAGATCTCTTCATTTTATTATTTAAAATAACCGAACTTCTTTTGAGTTTTATAATTAATTATGTCTATATACTCTCCAAGAGTACACGCCTCCTCAATTGGACTATCTTTGCTATTTGTTCTATTTTTCTTATGAGGATTTTTGTTTTGAAATTAAATGTCACTACGCTTCAACGCTTATTAAATTTACTATATATAATGTTAACCGATTATCTTTCCCGGACGTCTAGAACATTTACAACTGGTACATGATACTTGATTAATCTCTTTGGTCAGTACATGCATATATCAATTGTATAACTTATAAATGAGTTATCTGTCGAACTTTTGGTTTGTATTGTCTTATGCAAGGATTTAAAAACATAATATACTGCATTTTTATATATTCTTTCTAGCTACTTAATTCATCTTCCTAATGTTGACAAAACTGTCTTATCAAAATAACATTTGAAAAACCTTGTTATAAAATATCACTCGTTAGGAGTTAAGATATTTTATAAGATTTCAAACTAAATATGTATTAGCGACATTCTTTAATGTCTATCTCAGTACACTATGGTGGACCGATTGTACATATATTGCACTATAAAAAATAATTAGATGAGTAATATGAGGCTTTTACATAAGCCAACTATAGCGAGGATAACTTTAATGTTGGCATGATGCGTATAAGTGTTGTTGCATATAAAATAGTATTTCCTAGACAAAAATGAGAAGCATTTTGTTCTCAATAATAATGGTTTAGAAAATAAGTGAAGCGTTAACAAACAGTATTGCTAAACCATTTATCATCATCCAATCTAATATTTATTAAAAATTTGAGATTTAGAGTCACTAGCATTGACAAGACACACCATCATCTTGGTTGTAAAATATAAAAATTGTGCTCATAATTTAAAATTTGAACAAGTAATCTCGCAAACTTCAAGTTGCGAATAGTAAAATCATATAATTATTTAGTAGATGTATATATTAGATTCAAATAATATAGATGGTCAATATGGAGGGTGACGGATCCCCATATATCACCCTAAATAATTTTCAAAAATATATGGAATTCAGTCTCTATTTTAGCTAGTGAATATCTACTGTTTTATATACCATGAGAACAAGCATCACATAATATTCATTACATTGAAAATTCTTATGATTTTCAATATATATTCTCATTAATAATTCACATCGTATTGATTTGAAATGGTCAAACTAGTAATGCCAATTTAAAAAGATTTTCAGGACAATGAACTTCTAGTTCAATGTAATACTTGATTTAATTGTATTGATATTTTTTTGTACTACAAATTAAAGAAAATGAATAACTTAATATTTATTTCATCATTCTTGTCTTTTTCCTTGAGAAAGTCAAGAGATATGTGTATGTACAATAGGTGCATGACAATTGTCGTCATTTATGAAATATAAGTTATTTAAATAATATGTCAAAATATAAAATTTATTGGATTAACAAACTTCAGGTTCGCAATAATATTTAATTCAATGATATTCTACTAAAGAAGAATATGAATATAATACATAGTTGTAGTTTTTTCAGAACAACGACAAAGTAAAAATATTTATATGCTTAGTTTTTTTTTTTTTTTCAAAACCGCAACATAATATTCTTCTAGAATATTAATAGAATTGTAAAATTTTGTTTGTTCAGAAAAAGAACAATTAAAAATAAATCTTTTAATGTACACTTATCAAGAACAACAACACAATATTCTTATAAAATATTGATATGTATAAAATTTATGATTCTTAAAAAATAAAACATAGTATTCTTCATGAGTATCAACACAATATTTGTTCAAAAATATATTCTTCAAGAACAATACAATATCTCCAAGAGTATTGGTATATAAAGAATATTTCTTCGAAAACATGAACAAAATATTCTTCTAGAATATTGATGTATATAAATGTGTGCATTCTAATAGAGAATGTAATAATATTTTATTAGAAATTATTTTATTTAGTATTGCGCTTTTCAAAAGCAACAAAACAATATTCTTCAAGAATATTATATGTACAAATTTATGCTTTATCAAAAGTAATCGTATATTATTCGTTTAATTAAGTTGTGCTTCTAAAATATTAACAATACAATATTTATTTAGAATATTTGTATACTTTGTGTTTCTTTATAAACAATAATATCATTTTCCTTTAAAATATTGATATTCATGATGTTATAATTCTCCAGGAGTATTAATACAATATTTTTATAAAATATTAATATACCAATAATTGTTCTTTTTAAGACGAACTCAAAAAAAAAAAAAAAAAAGAACATTGACATGTATAAATTTTATGCTTCAAAGGAACAATAACATAATTTTTAAATAAAATATTAGATCTTATAAAATTAAGCTATTCGAGAGCAATAACTTAATATTACATCTTACAAAACTATGCTATTCGAGAGCAAATAATATTCTACTAAAATATTAATATAATATCGTGCTACTTCAAGAGCAACAACGTATTATTTTTTAGAATATTAAATTATATAAGAATTTAATCATCGATGTTAGATCAAAAATGCATAATAGAACATTATAAATATTTGTTCTCCAAGAACAATAGATTAATATTAAATCTAATAAATTACGTTTTTCGTAGAGCAAGTAATATTTTGTTATAATATTAATATGTTGTGCTTCTTCTAGAGCAACAACAAATTATTTTAAAATACTAAACTTTATTCTAAAGTAAAGATTTGCTATTCAAGAATAATATTATAATATTTTTATATAATACTATATGTTATAAAATTAGACTTTTTGGGAGCAATTAATATTCTAATTGAATATTAATATAATGTAAAGTTGTGCTTCTTCCTATGCAACAAAATATTCTTAAATATTCTTAGGTTGTATTTTTTTTTCCAAAAATCTACAATGTAATATTCTTATGTAATATTGTAATTTTGCAAACAAATTTATCATTCTATATCAATTAACAATCATATGGTATATGTTAAATAACTTGTATTTGTAAATATTAAGAATTTATTTTTATCATAAAACAATTAAAGATCACGACCAATAAAAAATACACTATAAATGATATTATATAGCACTAAGATATTAATATAGTCCAAACATGTACGTAGAAGTATGCACAATAGAAATGATATGCATATACATTCTAATAGATTTATACTCATTTTCTTATCATGGTCAAAATCAATCACGTCTTTAAATATTCAAAAATCATACCATATACTGATCATTAAATTCAGTATGAAGTAAAGAAGTTTGCATACCAGTTACTACCAAGAATAAGCACTAGGAAATAAATGCCGATTTAATTTAATCTTCGATATGAACAAAATTAAATTCATGTTGATAACGTGTTATGAAACTAAGAAAACAAGATAATAAAATAGAAGAGAATTGAGAAAGTAAGTGTGTAAATTTATTATAATAATGACCCTTATTTTATAGTGTTCCAATGGAAGTTACAATCTGAATAAAATACATTTTTCTAGTAAGTAGATAACTATATAATATATAGAATCTAGATAAAACCAATAGTCATTCATTATTATCTATAATTTTCAATAATTCTCCTCTTTCCGCGGATGAAATTTATCCTTATTTTCTTCTTAAATTTTTATTCGAATAAAAGTGTATCCGAACATCAATTACATCCAAACAAAATAAGACAAAATTTATCTATTATTTTTAATCATTATTGATATATACAAATCCTAAGTAAAATATCTATATTGCCATTTGTGAATGAAAATACGTTGTTATGAAATAAAAAAATTATTATTTCGTGGTTTAAGTAAGTAGATAATAAAAGATAGTCAAAACAAAATATTACTTCTTTAAATTTATTTTATAGGGATGATATCGAGAAATCATACAATAATTTAAAGTCTATCGATGTTGTTTTATACTTTCCATTCTACTGGTAAAAAGATGAGTCTTTTTTTTTTTGTTTGCAACAATGATTAGTTATTAACTAAGGGTGTGTTGGGAAGATTTGGAGTACCGGTTATAAGAATTTTTTAAAATATTGATTTTGAGCGTTTATGTGTAGAGTGGCTTTAAGTGATTTTTAGTAGCGATTTTTAAACGATCCAACTCATACTTGGGAGTTTATTATCTATTCGTTCTAAGAAAAATTAAGAGAATCAAATTACACATATGCTCGTGTATAAAAAAAAAATTAAATTAAAATTTAAAATATTTATATATCCATCTATCATTAAAAATTTAAAATTAAATTTATGTTCTTGCATGTATTTTTTTTCTTTTGTATTTTTTTTTTTTTTTTACAAATATTAAGTGCAAAGTAGTTTTGAAAATAATTTTATGAAATGGGGTAAAATTTGAAGAAATTTTAAAGAACGGTAAAAAATCATCGATTTGGGGAGTTGAGAGATACGCTTCAAATTACACTACACTGGTTTTGACCGATTTTTAAACCGCCCAATACTGATGCTCCAAAAAATTAACAAACACCAATTTTCTCATCCTTTCATAAACAGTACCACTCAAATCCGTTCAAAACCGGTGGGAAAAAAAACTCCCAAACATGGCCTAAATGTTTTTGGTGATAAAAGTAAGGGTAATTATATTCACACTACATTTTTTATTATTCACACCACGTTTTAATTGCAATAAAGGATCCTCAATATTTGATATTTAGACACTTATATTTCTAATTTTTTCATCATATTTTTTCATTAACTTTCATTTAGTTTTCACATCTTGTCCGATAAAGATTTTTGTCTAAATATTTTGCTAATGTGCATTGAAATGGAGGAAAATATTTTGTCAAACTTACGTATTTGTTATTTATTTTAATTATGTAAAAATATTAGAGAAAAAAAAGAATTACGCCCTCCTAAATAATTTTTGAACAAAAATCATACAAATATAAGACATGCAAATTAATAAGTTGATGATAAAAATTTGCTAAAAAAATTTAGAGTCATAAATGCAAAAGTGACTAATAATTTGAGACGTTCATTGTAATTAGAATATAGTGTACTTAACAAATAATGTTGTGCTAATATAATTACCCTAAAAGTAATTCATTCATCATTCTACTAACTGAATATTTTTGCTAATATATATTTTATTTACCCTTAAACTTATCCAATGTCTATCGATTCTTAAGTCATACTATATTTATTTTTAATTTTTTTCTTTACTGTATAGTCGATTATTCTACTGTACTATATATTCTCTTTTGTTTATTTTTTTCTCAATTTAAAACCCATTAAAGGACCATATACTTGCACCTTCATGTTTTCTCATACAAGAATTAAAAAATAAATACTTAACCCATCATGAAAATATGGGGAAATAAAAATTCAGAAATATATAGAAAAATTATTTCTCAACCTAAATTCATAATTAAAAATGCCAAAAGAGACTGAACAACTGAAAGTACAAAGAAGTTGTGAAATGTAAAAGATCTCTCGTTTTAGCATGCTTTGAGTCAATAATTCCTAATAATTTGATACAGCTGTACCCGGCGGTGGCTTCGGCCCTAGCCTGTCATTGGATGGGCCAAAAGCCAACTGGTCCAATACGATTTTCGTATCAAAAATAAAAGTGATAATTTTGTAACATACTTAATTTTATATGGAAAAAATTATAATTACTTTTTAATATTTTAATTTTCAAATATAATAAATGTAATACATATTTTTTATAAGAAATGTAACAATAAGTGTTAAAAACTGAAAAAAGTATTATAGAAAAATATTGTTATTTGCGAACTCTCCACTCACTCGAGTTACAAACTCATATATTTTATCACGTTTTTTCTTATTAAAAATAAAAAAACATCGACTCTCCATATATATTTACAATTCAAACTGACATTTAACTTTACTTCACCACTAATTTGAAAGGATTTTCCCGATTTATTTCAATAGTGTATGACCAAATTATATATTATCAGATTTAGTTGATCATATTTGAATGGCCTTACCTTATACATTGAGATTACTTTGTACATGAGTGAGGCTATTCATTGGGTACCTTTTGGTGTTGATTTTTAATATATCCTAGATTATCGATTCACATAACAGCTAATACAGAATCAGATTTCAGATTATAGTATTATCATGTTTTTAAATTTTAAATTTTATAGTTCACATATTTTTAGTTATGATTCTATGTGATAAATAGTTGACAGTTACTTAGAGCATCTCCAATGTAGTGAACGGATTGTGGTTGACGTGGAAATTAAATAGATGAACTTCAGATTATGTGGAATGAATAGGCGGTGAAGTCTAAAAATTCTCTTCAATGGGTTCATTCTACAATCTAATAATATTGATTATGTGGCATTTATTTTTTAAATTAAAAATAATAAAACTAATATACTTAACACAATTTTAAAAATTAAATAAAAATTAAACAATTGTTTGACTCACCATTCTCACATAAGCATCTAGATGTAGAATGAGTCTTCACATCTTCTGCTTTTTATAGTCTTGCACGTCGCCTTCACATAGTATTCCATATCACATGCGTTGAAGAAGTATTTAATAGACATTGTCCATTTAGTGATATGGCACACATTTTCTTCCAATCCATTGAATGCATTGGAGATGCTCTTACGATTTACATAATGATATCAATATCTTTAAATTCTTATTGTTTTATAGTTGCATCATTAGTATAAGTAAAATGGTTTCATGATTCTTACAAGGTATTGTTACATAAACAGCAAATATGTTTTTTAACTATTGGAAACTCTTCTCACATTCATCAGTCCACATAAATTTAGAATTCTTTCAAATCAAACTCGTCAAAGAAAGAGTTTTCAAGAGTTGAAAAACAGATTGGCTTCTGCTCCTATACTTACTCTTCACCTGCTAGCAAACAAGACATTTAGGCACAAACTCTGATATCTTTCTTTTCATATCGTGCCACCAATAATGCTCTTTCAATATGTGATGCATTTTGGTAATAACTTGCTTAATAAAATGGAATCATACAATCAACTATGTCAAATAGCTATGAAAAATAAAAACAATATTTTTAGAATAAAAAAAAGTTAGATAATATTTTTTAAATTATTTTATATTTTGTAGTATATGGTGAAACTATCTCAAAATAAAACACTCGTTTTTAATACAATCACTTGATTTCCTTTGCCCGAGTTTGGAGTCTATTAACAAAGAATTAAATGAAAGTAAATTCGTTCGACTGAGTTTCGTTATTTGCTACGTGAAGGAGGATAATATTTGTTGACCTCAAAATCTGCATTATCTACGTGTCAACAGATCTCCAATCAATCATTTGTCAACTTGTATGTTACTTGCACACTTGGACAACCGTTAGACACCAAAATCACCAGAAAAAAAAAAGACAGCGATAATTGGTACTCCGACGATCAAGTCTCATCAATTATATAAAAATTATGGGAGAAATATATTGGTGTGGAAGAGACAAGTTGGCAGAGATTTGAACAAAGTTTAATGGTAAAGAATAATGCGTACCTTGGAATGACGAGATGTCTTGTATTTATAGGGGAAATGTCTAATTGATTTAGGGAAGCGACCAATTAAACATCTGATAGGATTCTCTTTCATTATGTGATAAGGAATAATTAAGTGTGAACGCAATCCCTAGATTTCAGTTTTAATTTTTATTGGTTTCTAATATTGCGTCACCAATTATTGGGAGATTGAGATGGGTTTCCTTGTGGGAGTTTGTATGACAATCAAATATAATCTTCTTTGAAATATTTCTTTGGTTCCCAAAATACTAAATTGCTTGGGGGATTATGCGAGGTCCACTTAATCGGCGAGGGACCTTGGTTAGTTGAATTTGCGAACTTCTTCGTGAGCATCTTTTAACAAGACATTAGCGTATGAAAGCCCTTTATCGTATTTTGGGAGGAGAGGGCCTATGAGCCTCTTTTCACTGGCGATGTGGATGCTTTATCAAATTTAAAGGTAACAATATCAATGTCATAGGAGTCTCCTCCTTTAATTTTTTTTTTTTTTTTTTTAATTTGTAAAATAAAAGATTCATGATTTATTCACACTTTTAAAAAGAATGAAAACTTCAAATGCAATTTTTTCATCTCATTTTCTCTTTAATTATTTCAATCATAGGTAAAATTGTTCAAAAATCATTTGAAGACTATATGTGCGAGTAAAATGAAATAATGAGAACGATATATATGAATAAAATTGAATGAAGAAGATATAATTACAAAATTAAAAGAATAAGTACTGTCAATGCCATTAATTCAAAAAAATCATAATTATGGAGTGCAATAAGCACAAAAACGCGTACCGAACAAGTTTCATTGCGGGTTCCATCAAGATGAAATTAGGCACGGAAAGCAATTAGTACATATTTGTTTGCTTATTATTGTATGTGACACAAAAATGGACCCACTTATTAATTGTTATCTACTTTTAACAGCTCTCATGTATTTTATTGGTCACAGTATCACACAACCTTTGTCTACTAAGTGATAAGATACTTAGAATTTCACATGAATCATCCAAATACTGTTACCCACCCCGTCAAACCTAGTTGGGAATTTGGTCCACGTCCTCTCTAATCGTGCTCTTCATAAATAGAAAAAACAAGAATAAAAATAAAAATAAAAATTACAATAGTAAAAAAATTAATTTTTAACCTGATGAAAATTCATTAATAAACTACAATCAACAATTATATAAAAATTTAATTATAAATTTATCTTATTTTTAATAAAAAATAAAAAAACGATGAAAAAAAAGAACAAAAAAAAGAATGGTTATAAGACTATTGAAGAATAAATATCACAATGTCTATAAAGGTTCATACCAAAAAAAAATGAAAAAAATAAGAAAACGGTTAGAAGAATATTGAAAAGAAAAAAAATCAAATTGACTAAAAAAAATATTAATATTCTTTTCATAAAAAAAATTAGTAATTAATCATGGTTATAGGGTTCGTAGAAAGAAAAAAAAAATAGTTAGGAGAATATATTGAAAAGAAAAAAAATCACATTGAAGAAAGAGAAAATATTAATTTTGACTTTACAGTTTATTGAAGAAAAAAGAAAAAAAAATGAGGGAGTGAGAAATTTATTTTCTCTCAAAGTATTTTTCAAAGTCTTATGGATAAATGAGAGAGAATTTGTGATTTTTTTTTTTCAGACCAGACTTTTAAAGCTTAAGACATACCAAATTTTCTATAAAATTATTAAAAGTCATCGATTTTTTTAATACTCCCAAATTTCTTAAAATTTTAAAAGTATGAATCAATATCAGACGCTTTATAAGACTTTATGTGTTTTAAAATCTATATCAATATTCTAATACTTTATAGAGTTTAAAAAGTCTCAATCAATACATTTAGACTTTTAACTCCATAAAAATCTTATCAAAACTTAATTGAACACAGCCCCTAAATTCCAAAAAGACTTTGCATCTCAAATCACATTTCAAATGTTGGTATTCAATGCTTCAAAGCCGGTTTGGCTTTGCGTGAAAATATAATAAAGTTTTGAGTCAAAATTAATAATTAATTTAAACCACATATTTTATAGCAACCTACATCTTTTATAATTTTTTTAATTATATATTTCATCATTTTTTTATCAAAATCTACTAAAAAATTGATTTTTAGCAAAATCAAACAAATACTTAATTTGTATATAAAAATATGCAGAAGTAACATATATCCAAAAACAAATAATTAGCATAAATTATAATTAAATATTTAAACTATTCAAACACAATAAATTATTTCACAGCATAATTTAAATGTGTGCGCTTCGTGCACGCTAGAATATGTAAACCGTGTTAGCAGCTAGACCGACCAACTGGATGTTAGAAAAATCAACAAAAGGCAGTGGATTTAAAAAAGTTATTTGTCTTTGTGCCGTTTATTCTTTTTTTGTCATGAACTCTCCACAACCTCTACTTTTATAGAATTTATAAGATGCTACTTCTAGACAAAACAATGAACAATGATGTAAAACAATGAACATCTAAATATCTAAATACATAATTCAAAATTAAAAAAAAAAAAAAAACTATTTAAATACAAAAATGTACAAGTACATGAACATGAACATGCAAGTACAAAAATATAATGAAAATGTGATTGTAAATTAATGCGGTTCATCTTCTAAATTGTTTTTAGAATCATTTTCTAATACGAGATCTTGCTCAATTTCGCCCTCATTCAATTTTATTTCAAGGCTCATCACCTCCAATTTTTAAGTATTTCGCATAGATAGTGACGTTGACATTTGACAAAATTCGCCTAAATATTCTATTAAAGTGATTAAAAAAATATTATCTAATTTAAATAAACTTAAAAAACAAAAATTTTAAATTCAATAAAAATAATTGTCTATAACATATCTTCTCCAACATGCCCTCAAACCCCCCAACCCCGAAGACTCAATGCTACCAACCCCCACCACACCGTCATCGCCACTGCCTCACTATTATAAACACCACCTACAACCACTGGCGACAACTACCTACCACTAGTACCCAAATTCGAAACCCCCACCCTGTCCCAAACTACCGTCCCTGCCATCACCTTAACAATCACACGCACCAACAAAATCTTAAAATCACAATTACCAAAAACCAACAGAAACAACACATAACCACCCATAAGAAACAACCCCCACCCAAGCCCGGTTTTGGGCCGGGGCGAGTGAGGCGACTGCCTCGGGCCCAAAACCAAAGGGGGCCCAATTTGGGAAAAAAAAATTATTAAACACAGCAGCCTGCCGGCAATGCCCAAAGCCCACCATTTATTAAATTTTTTTGCCATTATGTGTTTTATTTTTGAACGAAAATAAAACGATAAATTAACATATGAAGAATATAGTTGGATCTTTAATATTTGTAGTTAATAAACATATAACTTAATTAAATAAAAGTATTTGTACATCAAGTTTGTGACAAAGTTATTTTTTATACAACAATAAAATAAAAGTTTAAATTTTAAATAATATAATTACTTAATAATAAAAATAATAATTTTATTTGACACGTTTATTACTAAAGTGTTAATTCAAAAAAAAAAATCATTAGTTTTTCTTAATTTTTATAAAAAATAAAAGTATTGGACCTATTTGCATATTTTGTAATGATTAGGAATCCACATACAATTCCTTCTAATTAACTAATGGCATATTTGTCTTTTTCATCCCATAAAGCACTAATTTCGCACCAAAACACATAGGTTAGGGACATGTATGCTAAAAATAAACGTTAGAAACCAATTCTACACTAAGTATAAAAGTTAGAGACCATTTGTGCCAAAATCCAAAAAGGTAGCCACTGGTTTAAAAGTCCATTGATATTTTACAATTTGTAAAAAAATACAATTGATCCACTCGTTTAGATTAATTTATGGAATTAAAAAAAGGTAGCCACTTGACACTTGGCGATAGAGATCTAGTTGCACTTTAAATAAAATAAAATGAGATTGCGGTTTGTACGGAAAACTATTCGTAATCAAAAGGGTATTATTGGATGTTTACGGCAAATTAGGCCGGGCAATTCCGACAAATCAGAGGGGAAAAGGTTTTTTATTTTAATTCTATTGAAGAATGATCTACTTTTCATGGTGGAAAATAATTATAAAGGCACCAAATACGTGTTCAGTAGTCATTGGACAATAAAAAAGTGTTTGAATGCCATCGAACACGTAACACGTATCCGGTGCATTTACTCTCATAGTGGTTGGGAGTATTCATTCCTCTTTATTGAAATTATAGTTAAAGACTTAAAGGAGGACTCTTCTTGAAACTGGAGGGTTGCATTATTACGTTACGTAAAACCGGGAGAGAGAAAGTAGAATTACAAAACAAAATCCTACAATATATTGTTGTTTTTCTAGGATTCAACAAAAACAAATTGAATCAGATTCATGAAAAATTAGTGAATCTGGACGGCTGGCATCAGAATACCAATTACCGCGTTCAATCGTTCGTAGCTCACTTTCCATTTTTGTTTTTCAATTTCATCAACGATTTTATGATATAATATCCGTCATTTAAAGATTTTTTTATTCGTTTTTTGTTGTAGTTGGAATACCATTATTTTGGCTGTTTTCAACTCTGAAAATAAATTTTATTCTCTTCAGCTCATCATCCGTTATGTATACGTTTAGTATTTATTTCTATCGGTGTTCTAACCCCACCGTGGGAAAGCTTATGGCTCCAATCGCTTATTTGTCTTTGCTTGTTGTGATTAAAATTCCACGTGGACAATTTGTCCAAAACAATTAACACCCCCAACCTCCTCTTCCCATTTCGGTCTCTCTCCTCTCCCACACGATTTTTCCCCAATTTCGTGCCCTAGAAATCCCCCACCCCACCGCGACCACCGGTGAACGCCAAATCCACCGCCGCTGAACGCCATTGACACCGCCGCTGAACGCAGAAGCGCTGTGGGGCTGCTTCTTCCTCGCTGTGAACTCCCCAATCGAAGATGTGGGTCTCCTCGCGGTGGCCCTTCCTCGCGCTGAAATTCCCACCATTTGCGCCTAGCCGCCATTGCACGGTGACTCGCTCACGATTTGGGGTTGGTTCCTCATTGGGCAGCCTCTCATGTTGTAAATCATGCACAAGACCGATATCGGGGTTGTTCCGCCGTGAAAAAGCCATTTCCGCCGTGTTTGTTTTGTGTTAATCCATGGTAATGATTGTTTGGGGATTAACACTGGTAAAACCTGATAGTTCACAACAATTGAAATTCATCATTGTTGATTGTTGTATAATTAGATGCAAGGAGAACAGGGAGTATATGAGACGAGGAGTTGGAGTTGGGTGTATATGAAAAAATTGAAAATTGTTAATGATTTATATTTTTAAGAATTATTTGCAATGGGATTAACATTAAGTGGATGTAATCAAGACATTTGTATTGAAAGTGGTTTATCGATTGTTTATTTAAAAGTTAGATTCAATGGGATTAAGATTGTGATGTAATTTCGTAAATTGCTATTCATCAATGTTTATTATATCTAGTAGTCGCAATCGGATACGAATGAGTGGCGGTATAGATAAT
This sequence comes from Forsythia suspensa, assembly GCA_023638005.1. Classification (NCBI taxonomy): domain Eukaryota; kingdom Viridiplantae; phylum Streptophyta; class Magnoliopsida; order Lamiales; family Oleaceae; genus Forsythia; species Forsythia suspensa. Next base: position 39,052,263 of record CM042666.1, read on the forward strand.
TGATTTTTTCTTATGTTGATTGTTTCGAATTCGTGCAATGGAATCACAAAGTGCAGGCATAATATGTATACTCCTCAAGTTTCAGTTCGGTATCCCCCGCAATCGGACAAGAATTTCAATCACATGAGGCAAAGATACACTTTCTACAATAATTATGCTCGAGAGGTCGGATTTAGTACCCGAATAGAGAACAAAGAAAAGAATAAGATAACCGGTGAGACGTACTGGAAAATGTTTGTATGTTCGAAGGAGGGAAGATCAAGATAAATATCGAAGTTTATTAAAGACTCACTGCAGCGTCTTTGGGGAAAGAAAGCGTGGGCAAACACGAGTTGGCTGTGGTGCTAGATTAAGTGTAGTCAAGCAACAAACAGGACAGATGTGGATTGTCAACAACTTTATCGAGGAACACAATCATGCACTTACTACTCCTAGTCGAGTTCATTTGTTGAGATCTCACCGGGACGGTGTCGACTACAAAGAAAGCACTTGCTCAACAATTTTCTGATGCTAATATACCAACATGCCAGCAATTAAGGCTTATGGAGATAGATTCTGGTGGTCCATCATCGCTTGGGTGTGTGGACAGAGATATTAGGAACCATGAAAGAAACCTTCGAGAAGAGCAAAGGGGTCATGACATTGAAACATTGATAGAGCATTTCACATTTGAGAAAGAGAAAATTGAACTTCTACTTCGACTACGAGATAGACGAAGCAAATAAGTTGAATCGTTGTTATTGGGCCGATGTCAATCCATACGGTCTTATCGTTGTTTTGGGGATGTTGTTGTTTTCGACACCACATATAACACCAATAGGTACTCAATGATCTTCGCCTTTTGTGTGGGGTAAATCATCATAATCGATCGTTGTGTTTGGGTATGGATTTTGAGCGATGAAACGACCGAGTCATTTGTGTGGTTGTTGTCGAAGTTCATGGAGTCCAACTCCAATCATGCTCCCCCGTTGATTATTACTGATCAGGATGCTGCTATTGCGAAGGCAATATCAATAGTTCTGCCTCTGACATTCCATAGGTTTTGCATCTGGCACATTCTAAATAAGTTTTCTGAGAAAATTAACGCTATGGTGTACAATGAGCAGTACCATAGGTTAGTTAACATTATAAAAAATTCAGAGACGCCGGCTGAATTTGAGGAACGGTGGAATGATGCTATGGTAAATACAGGCTTACATTGCAATGAATGGCTACAATCGATGTATGATATCCGGCCTGGTCGGTGGGTGCCATCATATGTTAAGCACATATTCGATCTTTGGAATGTCTAGCGACCAACGATCCGAAAGTGGTCACTCATTTCTAAAGAAGTGCGTGAATAAGAAGAACTCACTTATGGGATTCATTACTAGGTTCAATAGGGCACTTACTCATCAACGCCACGAAGAACTAGTTGCTAACCATGTTGATCTAAATGAACAACCCCTCTTGATGTCCGATCTTGTGATGGAACACCAAATGGTTGAAATCTACACGAAGAAGGTGTTCATGTTGTTTCAAATGCAAGTTGATAAGAGTAATGTATACATTTGCTCGAAGAGATCAACTTTCATCGGTGAGAAAACTTACAGCAGTGCGAGAGATATGAAGTCGGCAAAATTGTTGATCGCCACGTGAGGTTACATATTTCACGGATAATGACTACGTATCATGCGGTTGTCGAACTTTCGAGTTTGAAGGTTATCCATGTCGCCACATGATATGTTTTTTGAAGAAAAAACAAGTTCTTGAACTTCCAGAAAAATATATACTTCGACGTTGGACAAAGAATGCCAAAATGGGTAATGTCTACGACACTAATGCACCTTCCAACATGGATGACTCATCTATCCAATGATTAATGGGCCGACATGGGTTGTTATCACACAAGGCATCTATGTTAGTAGATAAGTCGGCCTTAACAGATGCCCGTAGTACGTATCTATTAGATGAGTTTGAAAGGTTGGATTTGAGTGTCGACCAAATTGACAATGGTGGAAATGTCGGTAAGAGCAAGTCCAGTTCTAAAAGTCGTGAGGTCCAACAAGAGATACAAGATCCAAATGATGTTCGAGCAAAGGGATGTGGAAAACGATTGAAGTCTTCAAAAGAGAAAGCGACATCCAAACAAAGTAGACAATGTTCCATTTGTGGGGGAAGTGGACATGACAAAAGAACTTGCTCGAGATTTAATGATAGGTAACAGTGAATATTATTTTTTGCTTTACCATTAATTTATGAAACTACTATATTTATACTAATATCGTTATTTTTGTAGATCACATGTACCAACCATACCCGAGCACCATCATGAATACGCTGACCTGCAAGGTAGTTGGGGAGAGGATGCCACTTTCACATCAAATGCGTTTAGTTCGACAAGTGATGCAATGAATTTTACATTTGGTTTATAGCAAATCTTTTGTATCTGCTTACCTTATGTCATTCAAACAATCCTATCGTGTGAACTTTATTAGCCAATGTTTCTATTTTTGTGTATTTGGAACAATGAATTGTTAGCGATTTTATATGATTTTCTCAGATGTGTAATGATCATGTTTGCTAATATATTGTTATCTTGATCGTGGTACACATAACAACATTTGAGCAAAAATTGTATGAACGATTATGCAAGAACGATTATCATTAAAAATTACACCAACATTTTCATTACAAAAACACAAGTACAAAGAATGCATGAAATAATTACAACATCTCACAAGAATTGTAACCCCTATTTCTAAAACGCCGACAAGACTGAACTTTATTTTCTAGCTTATCTACTTTCTCTAGTAAGCTCTGCACATTACACTTCAGTTCATCAAATTCTGAACGTGTTTGTTCATTTCCTGCATACTGCGATCCAAAGTTCGATTCGACCTCGTCGTCCCAAATAAAGGCACCGCACATGATACCATCCTGCAATAATAAAATAGCATTCAAGTCAATCCAATTAAACAATCCTAACAATACAAATTAAAACTCAATTACCTTCACACTATGACATCTCCAATATCGACGGTGTGGGTTCCTTTCGGAGTGTGAAGTATGTATCTTCATATACCCACCACATCTACATCTAAGTCGTGCCTGGATAACATTTCCACTAGAAGAAGACATCGATCCTTACCTATCTGTTATTCGAATGTCACAACAATATCACAAGAATACCAATAACATCGACATGCAAAATTATTTTACAAATTGACATATTCATTGGAGGCTCGGATCATATTTTCGGTCTACATTCATTAGCACCGCCATGGTCATAAAAACACCGGTTGCATGAACGTATGGGCTACCGCATCACTCATGCCATCCGGCCGCCAAGCCAAGATACGGGATCGATTTGTGTAGTTGCCGAATTCCAACAATCACAACAAATCAACAACATTGATCATCACGGCCCCTTCATCAATACTCTTAATCATCCCAAGTCATAAATCGTGCAACTCAACCAACAATACTCCTAATCATCCCAAGTCATCACAATTATTCATAAATCATCACAAATTCATCACGAATTTCATTCGATGAAAACGCCATTTCAATACCAAAAACTGTATAAATTCACAAAGACCAAAAATTATCACAAATTTAGAAAAATTTCGAATCAATTTAAATCATTGGGTAGGAAACCCTCGGTCTCACTATACCCTCGGATAATCTGTACAAAAATTATCGATGACTGGTGGAGAAACACAAAGCAAATGGGTCACGTCGGAAATGGCTTATTCACGGCGGAAATGGTGGTATCAGTGCGCGCGGATTTACATCGCGAGAGGGCTGCCCACAGCGAGTGTTCTAACCCCCACAGCGCGAGCGCGAGTCACCGGCGGCGGCTACGCGCAAATGGTGGGATTTTGTGTGCGAGGAAGGCCCACCGCGAGGAGAAGCGCGAGCGCGAGAGGGCTACCCACAATGAGGAACCAGCCCCAAACCATGCGGCCGCGAGTCACCCATGGCCATGGCGGCTAGGCACAAATGGTGGGAATTTCAGCGCGAGGAAGGGCCACCATGAGGAGACCCACATCTTCGATTGGGAGTTCACAATGAGGAAGAAGCAGCCCAGCGCTTCGCGTTCGTGGCCGGTGTCAATGGCGTTCAACAAGGCGGTGGATTTGGCGTTCACCGTGGTCGCGGTGGGATGGGGATTTCTAGGGCACGAAATTGGGGAAAAATCGTGTGGGAGAGGAGAGAGACCGAAATGGGAAGAGGAGGTTGGGGGGGTGTTAATTGTTTTGGACAAATTGTCCACGTGGAATTTTAATCACAGTCAGCAAAGACAAATAAGCAGTTGGAGCCATAAGCTTTCCCCACAGTGGGGGTTAGAACACTTCATTATTTCTATTATGATTTATATTGTTACCGATTTTTTGCGCATTTAAAGAAAAATTCCAAAGAAGAAGTTTGGTCTCGTGAGAATTTACTTTGGTCGGATACCGATTTTAGTGATTTGTTTTGTTGGGAACCCAGGAAAGTTGTTGAACCGATTGGTTCCCAATTTTGTTGGTTTTGGAGCGGTTTGTTGTGCGATTTAAATCCTGCAAGTGGACGGATCGTTGACAAGTAATAGAGTGATGAATTAAGTGTCGAACCCACGAGGACTAGATATCAATTTAACCTATTAATTTATAACCTAATTTCTAACAATATGAAAATATGAAAACACAGATTCAAATTGGTTTTGTGATTCTATACTATTTTAATTAAAACTAAATTATCAAACAATTAATTTTAAAATATTGAGAACGAATTCAAGATCTACTAACACTAGGATTTGCGAATCCACCAACACTTTTCTTAATCAAATATCCGTTTAACTGTTTTAGCTTATAATTACCATAGATTGAAAATCAGCGTTCCTAAATTAATCGAAAGACTCTCTCGATGGTCAATCAATTCTATATATTATGCGAACTTCATTATCTCTAATTAAGCTTCGAACATAAACACATGCATTAAAATCTCAAGAACACCTAAATAGATTTCATAAAGCATAATAGTAATCTCCATCTATTATTGGACCCTATGTTATTCAATACCACGTGCTTAATCTATATTGAATCTCTCGACTTCAATATAGATCACAATATATTCTAATGGTGATCAGGCATTAAAATAATAGACAAACTGAATAAAGAATAATCAACCCAAAAGTAATTAATTACTAAAACAGAAAAACTTCTAATTAATTAAAAATCATGATGTTTCATTGTTCATCCTATAAAAAGTAAATTAGTCGGACATGATTTCGTCAATTATGACAATAATTGACTTCATCATGATCCGGCGAAAGAAAAAGAAGAAGAAATAATTACAACTCGTGACTCTTCGTCTCCCTTGTTATGGCTATTATCTGCCTTTTATAATATTCTCCAAAGACTCCAAGACGTGATTTAGGTATGTGAATCAAGAGTTTCAGTTCTAACAGGAAACTGCCTAAATTCTGCTGCGTAATGCCTTGCGATCGCATGGTGTCTCACCTTGCGATCGCATAGTTCAGGTGGTTAATGTTCTGCTGAAAATCTTGGGGACTTGCGATTGCAGGAATGGTTAACCATGCGATCGCATGGTTAACTTGGTCGTAGATCTGGTTCCCTTCATTTTATATTTGCATGCTAAGCCCCCGAAGTATCTTTTCTTAGCAGTTTGAGTCCCTTTTCTTCTATTTGCTTTCTTTTCGTCAGATTGACACTTGATTTTGATTATTTTCTAAAATGAACAAAAACAACACACAATTATACCGAAAATAAAACAAGAGTACTCATAATTATCCCTTTTTGAAGTTCCAGATAAGTACAAAATTGTACTTATCAAATACCCCAAACTTGAACTTTTATTCGTCCCTCGAATAAACTAGCTAAAAACAATCATGCACTTAATGAAATAAGCAATAACACAATTCACAATATAAATAGCTTGCCGTTCTTGCTTCAGCTTTTGCAAAAGGAAAAACTTATAATTCATGACGAGTGTTCAGGTAATACTATTGCAAACGTGATTCTACTTAACCGATACTTGATATGTGTGTGAGAGTAGTTAATCCGATCTACTTAATTTCTATGGTGGTGATAACCCAACCACTTGGTCAACTTTTCCTTTCCCTCTCGTAAGGTACACTTCCCCCAAAATGATGTTTTCTCTCAAATCTCAAAATTTTGGTTCAAATGTAACACTTAAGCTCATTATTTTTTCTTGTTCGAGGTTTGGTTGAGAAAACTAATAATCGTGACAACCTAAGTATATGAAGATTCTTCAATTTATGAGCACTCTCGACCGTAAAGTTTCTACTAAATAAGTCAAACCTATTAGTTATCTAATCCCCAAATTTACTTTGCAAAGGATATTTTTTTTTGAAAATAAAAATTAAATTAAAATAAATAAATAATAATTTTTTTAATATATAGATCTTATGTGCAAAACTCAATCCATTAAACTTTCTAAATGACTCATGTAACGAGCTTGAGGTCGATGACTCCTGTGTCTTTCGAACCTTAGGGCATCGTGTTTTGAGAAACCTCTACGGGCATTTTCACTCGAATCAAATAGGCTACGAAAGGAGTTATAAGATATTAATAAGGTGCAAAACTCACCCATTAAGCTTTCTAAATGACTCATGTAACGAGCTTGAGGTCGATGACTCACGAGTCCTTCAACCTTAGAGCATCAGGTTTTGAGAAACTCCTACGGACCTTTTCACTCAAGTCAATTAGGCTACGAAAAGAGTTAAGCAATAATAATAATAATTTTTGTTCTTTGCGTGCAATAAGTTCATGCGTGAGGATTAGATTCCTAACATTCGGTCATTACTTAGTTTCTTCTAACTGGTCTAAAGTGCTCCACACAAATTTTCAACATACATGGAATCAATCATAACCTAGATAGCCACTATCACAGTTTAATTACCACACTTTCTCACTATATTGGTTATTTGTTCGAGATACGGATGATTTTTAGGTTTAACTAGGGTATCCTATTATTTTCAACTTAAGTGCACCAACATAGCTAAAAATCATCTTAACTGGCCGACACAACACAATATCAAACATGGTCAAATAGTCTCACATTTAACTAATAGTAATAATTTGTTCACAAGTTATGGATTAAAACGAAATAATTAAATAAAAAGTTGCATCATTAGCCGGCAAGACTATTCATATCACATAAATATGCAAACAAATAAATAAATTTTTTTAAACAAAAATAAATTAAAAATCAAATATCAATTATCGAATCAAGCAAATTTTTCATTTTAGTCAATTACCCCCAAACTTGAAAGAAACATTGTCCCCAATGTAAAATTTAAAATTAAAAGATTAGAGACTTCCCTGAGATAGATCTGATGGTGTCGGGAGAAAAGTATGATAAGATCAACTAGAGGAGAAATTTGTACAGGTTGGTCGACAAATCTTTGTTTGAATGTTATCCAGCCAGCCTGCAGGTTGTAACCCTAAAAAGAAAAGAAAAAAGAAGAACTTAAATTTTTTTTTTTTTAAGAAAAACGAAATTCAAAAATTTAAAAAAAAAAAACAAAATTCAATTTTTTTTTCTTTTATATAAATTTAAAATAATTGAACAACGTGATTATGCAGGATGACGATGATTGTATCCTCAAAACCTAAGAATTAAAAGCTTACTTTAAATCCTAAAAACTTAAAACGTGCAAATTGTCAATTGAAATCCTAAAATTGAAATAATACGAAATTTAAATAAATAAAAGGGTAGAAAAATGGGTTGCCTCCCATTGAGCGCTTCTTTAAAGTCATTAGCTTGACTTTGTCGTGATGATCGCTCAAGACACTTTGAATAGATCTTTGGAGGACCTGCTTTTCTTGATTTGATCCACTTCTGAACAATTTTTGTTTACCTTCCAGAACTTGATTTTTCCCTTATCATACTGATATGATTTTGTTTTGCCGCCCGCCGCTCAAAAAAAAAAAAAAATTTAGCCTCCTCATCGCCTTTGATCACGTAAGACGGATGGAACTCTTCTTCGCACATATTCTTCATCTCTAAGTGGTGCATCCCGATGTTGGGTAACAACTTTATCATCTAAGCTCCACCTATACGGTCAATGACATCGGTCTCGAAACAAGAATCAAGAGCTTGGAAATTTAATTGCTTTGAACACATTGAATGTAATGTGTTCATCATTCACTTTCGACTTAAGTTCTCCTTTCTCGAACGTCAATTCTTGCCCGACCAAAGAGCCAAGAAAGGTCGACCCAAAATGAGTGGTACATCCTGCCTTCACACATATCCGAATAATAAAATCAGCAGGAAATATGAACATGCCCACTTTCACCAATATGTCTTCAACTATTCCTCTTGGACGTTTGATTGTTCTATCTGCAAGTTGCAAAGATTATTCTTGTTGTTGGCTTCGCTTCTCCTAAACCGAGCTGTTTAAAAATAGAATAAAGCATTAGATTTATACTAGCACCCAAATCGCAAAGAGCTCTATCAAAAAATAAACTACCCATAGTGCAAGGAATATTAAAACTCCCTGGATCTTTTAATTTCGGCGGTAGCTTGTTTTGCAATATGGCACTGCATTCCTCGGTAAGAGCGACTGTTTCATGCTCTTTCAACTTCCTTTTGTTTGAAAGAATGTCTTTCATGAATTTAGCATAGCTAGGCGTTTGAGCTAATGCATCGGCGAAAGGTATGTTGATGTGAAGTTTTTTAAATACATCCAAGAATTTTTTGAATTGATGGTCTAGCTTATGTTATCGTAGCCTTTGAGGAAATGGAATTGGAGGGACGTAAGCCGGTGGTGGAATATAAGCTCGTGGATGCAGTTCCGCTTTTCTTGTGCAACTTTTGCATCTGTTTTGTTTTCTCTCTATTTGTTGGACACGCTTTTCTTTTCTACACCGGTCTAGTCACATAAATCTCGGCAATTCAAATCCGCTTCTCGTGGTGATTGCATTGACTTGCTCTTTTGGGTTGACCTCTGTATTGCTTGGCCATGTGCCTGGTTGTCGTTCGGTTAACAGTTTAGCCAACTATCCAATCTGATTCTCCATGTTCTTTATCGAGACATCTGTCCTTTTTTGCATCTCCTTTAGCGCAGACTCCATGCGTTCTGACAATTTAGCAACTGTATCATTTAATCCTCCTTCTCTTTCCCAGGGTCTTCCTTGATTTGGCTGATTTTGAATGTTTTGGTTATTGCCATAGGAGAAGTTTGGATGATTTCTCCATCCCGGATTGTAAGTCCGTGAATACGGATTATTCTGTTTGTTCTTTGAAAGTCCGAGCATATGCAACTTGTTCGGGGGACATATCAACTTTTGTCAAAGGACACTCGATGATTGATGGTTTGACCCGCATGTTACATGTTGGTAGAGACATCCCGAACCATATTGGTGATCATGAATATTTCATTGCTTCCAACCGCTTTGCCAATGCATCAATTTTGCCAAGACAAGTGAATTAGTGTTCACTTCGGTGTATTCCTCTTTGCTTTCTTACGCAATCCTCTTTACGGCTACATAATAAACTGTTCACTCATGGTTTCAAATAGATCGTAAAGGTCACCGTGAATCTATTTTGGATAGAGCTAATGATTCTGAGTTGCTAAGGGGAAACCATGACTTGGACACTTTCTGAGCAGTTGCTTGAATCTTTCCCATGCCTCGTGAAAATTTTCCAACTCAGATTGTTGGAAATTGGAAATTTCATATTTCAGTCTGTTTACTCTAGCCGGAGGAAAATATCTCAGTGTAAATTTTTAGATCAGATCTGACCAAGTAGTGATACTCCCTAGTGGTAGAGAATCTAGCCATTCTCTAGCTTTATCCTTCAATGTATGTAGAAAGAGTCTCATCTTCGATTGCTTCTTCATTAACACCGTGGTATTTGAAATTTCCACGATGATTGATCGAGCGAGAAATATGGTAATGAGGATTTTCATCTGTCATCCCAAAAACGCAGATTGTTCGAAAATAAATTCATCACATCTGGCCTCAACTGGAAGTTGTCGTGTCCATAAGGCGGATAGACTATGCTGGACCGATTCTCAACAATCGGTGGCATCATATACTCACCCATAAGAATATCTCGTTCATTAACTTCAACTGGTCGAGCTATTGGTGCTTGATTATGTATCAAATCTGCAGGTAGTTGATCATGTACTTGGTGGTCTGCCATTGTGTCTTTTTTCTGTATTTTCTTTTCTCGTTTTTCACGTTGTCGTCGGTGAAAGCTTCGTTCAATTTCTGGATCTAAATCAAATAGATCAAGATCTTTTATACGGGCATGCACACTTAACACCTGAAAAATTAGAAAATATATACAATTCAGCAGTATCACGAAAAATTTAAAATAAAAATAAAAATAAAATAAAATAAAATAAATATAAATAATACTAAAAAGAATTGTTAAAAGCTAAATTATAAACTAACGTAGCAATTAATAAAACTAGTCCCCGGCAATGGCGCCAAAAACTTGTTGTGCGATTTAAATCCCGCAAGTGGACGGATCGTTGACAAGTAATAAAGTGATGAATTAAGTGTCGAACCCACGAGGACTAGATATCAATTTAACCTATTAATTTATAACCTAATTTCTAACAATATGAAAACACAGATTCAAATTGGTTTTTGTGATTCTATACTATTTTAATTAAAACTAAATTATCAAACAATTAATTTTAAAATATTGAGAACGAATTCAAGATCTACTAACACTAAGATTTGCGAATCCACCAATAATTTTCTTAATCAAATATCCGTTTAACCGTTTTAGCTTATAATTACCATAGATTGAAAATCGCTCCTAAATTAATCGAAAGCCTCTCTCGATGGTCAATCAATTCTATATGTTATCACGAACTTCATTATCTCTAATTAAGCTTGAAACATAAACACATGCATTAAAATCTCAAGAACACCTAAATAGATTTCATAAAGCATAATAGTAATCTCCATCTATTATTGGACCCTATGTTATTCAATACCACGTGCATACCACGTGCTTAATCTATATTGAATCTCTCGACTTCAATATAGATCACAATATATTCTAATGGTGATCAGACATTAAAATAATAGACAAACTGAATAAAGAATAATCAACCCAAAAGCAATTAATTACTAAAACAGAAAAACTTCTAATTAATTAAAAATCATGAGGTTTCATTGTTCATCCTAGAAAAAGTAAATTAGCCGGACATGATTTCGTCAATTATGACAATAATTGACTTCATCATGATCCGGTGAAAGAAAAAGAAGAAGAAATAATTACAACCTGTGACTCTGGATGAAGAATCTTCAATCCCGTGCCTTGATCTTCGATTCTCCTCTTGTATCTTGTATCCAAAATTCGTCTCCCTTGTTATGGTTATTATCGCCTTTTATAATGTTCTCCAAAGACTCCAAGACGTGATTTAGGTATGTGAATCAATATGGACTTTGTAGAGTTTTAGTTCTAACAGGAAACTGCCTAAATTCTGCCGCGTAATGCCTTGCGATCGCATGGTGTCTCACCTTGCGATCGCATGGTTCAGGTGGTTAATGTTCTGCTGAAAATCTTGGGGACTTGTGATCGCAGGAATGGTTAACCATGCGATCGCATGGTTAACTTGGTCGTAGATCTGGTTCCCTTTATTTTATATTTGCATGCTAAGCCCCTGAAATATCTTTTCTTAGCAGTTTGAGTCCCTTTTCTTCTATTTGCTTTCTTTTCGTCAGATTGACACTTGATTTTGATTATTTCCTAAAATGAACAAAAACAACACACAATTATACCGAAAATAAAATAAGAGTACTCATAATTATCCCTTTTTGTAAGTTCAGATAAGTACAAAATTGTACTTATCACAGTTAAATGGTGATTGTTTGTAATTGCCTCGGCAATACATTGAGGAAACTTTTTCCGTTCGGTTTTGGTGGATGACAAACATATTTCATCAAGTTTGAGAGGTTTGGGGTTTTAAATAGAAAATATGGATAGGATACAAAGTGCGATTGAGGTTCGGCGGAACCCCAAAGAGGCGGATGAATCGATGCTTGGGACTATTAAGATTGTTGTTTTACCCATAGCAAAAGTTTTTACTATGTGCTTTATGGGACTTCTCATGGCCTCCAAGTATGTTAACATTTTGCCTGCTAATGGAAGGAAGCTCTTAAATGGGGTAAGCACTATTCAGTGAGGACGTTTGGATTCTTCTTTGTTGCATTTTTTGTTTGTGTTTTGGATGTTTCATTGGTCCCTTTAGATCCCAACCAGCACCAAGAGCAAAACAAGAAAGTAAATGAAAGCGATAAAAACACGAGGATTTGTTTTGCCTAAATAGGGCACGGATGTTCGATCAAAAGACCTACTCACCCGTTGAGCATCCATCAAGGATAACGCTCAAGCACTAAGCATCAACCATAGAACAACGGCAAAGAACCAATGTTTACGAGAAATACATAATACAACTCTCAAAACTCAACTCTCATTTACCTAATCAAATACACCAAGAAATCATATCTCAGAACACACAAGTTACTCGCTCACGGACCACATCACAAACCAACCCTTCTTGTTTCTAATCACCCGAAAAACTACGTAAACCAACGGTTTACAAAGACAAAAAAACCAAAGAAGAGAAGATGAAGAAGATGAAGCGAGAAGAAGATGAAGCGCAGAACCAGAGTGAGAGAGAGAGAGTATTCAGTATCCCAATGTCAATCCACAGAATGCGTACCCAATACATTTCAGCCCTCTTTATGTTGAGAAGCCTCCAAAAGATCAATCACAGACGTCCAATTATCCATATGTCAGCATCTGAATGAATCACCATATTGAATTATAATCGTTAATTCATCAGACACGATTTTGGCAGTTGGACATGGGCTTCATCAGAACATATAAACGAATAGGCTTGAAGTGCTTATTGGGCCAAATGGGCAGCATTCCTAACATTCTCCACCTTGCTGTCTATTTGGTTATACCAGTAGTGCTTGAGGCTTCCAGCTTCAGTTTCACTTGTTCTCGGTACCTGAAAGAAAAGAGACTAGTTTAGCCACTGTCCATGTTCAACAAAGCTAAACAATTTTTGAATCTATTTAGGGTAAAACTTTTGTTCCCATATCAGCGGGGTTAACCAGAGTTGAAATTTTATTTAACTTGATTATCTCTTTCTCAATTACATCTCTTATGAAATGAAATTTTACCTCAATGTGTTTTGTTCTGTCATGCACTTTGGTCGTCGAGTAAAGAACAATATGATTATTAATAAATCCTAATTCACTAAGTAAACCTTTTAACCAAATACCTTCCTTGATGGCATCTATTGCGACAATGTATTCGGCCTCTGAGAAGAAAGAGCAACCACTTTACGAAGTTGGGATTTCCAACTTATATACGACTATCATTTATTGTGAAAATATAAGCGGATGTGGATTTTCTGTTATCTCTGTCACCAGCAAAGTCAGAGTCTACAAAACCACATAGAGAAATTCCCTCCTTTCCCTTTTTAAATTCTAAGCCTAAGCTAGCATATCCTTTTAAATATCGAAATAACCATTTCATTGCTTCTCAGTGATATTCATCAGGATTACTCATAAACCTGCTTAAAACACTTACAGTATGAGCAATATCAGGTCTTGTACAAACCATTAAGTACATAATAGATCCTACAACATTAGCATAAGGTACCATTTCCATCTTTTTTAATTCTTTTTCAGAATTAGGTGATTGATCAGAGGAGAGTTTGAAATGATTAGATAGAGGTAAGGTAACAGACTTAGCTTCATTCATTCTGAATCTTTCAAGAAGTTTAAAAATATAAGAAGATTGATTCAGAAACAGAGAATTTAAGCTTCTATTCCTATTGATTTCCATACCAAGGATTTTTCTAGCAGGGCCTAGATTCTTCATTTCAAATTCATTACTCAATTTCTGTTTTACAAGTTGAATCTCTTTCTTATCAGAACCAGCAAGAAGCATATCATCAACATATAAAAGCAAGTAAATAGAATCAGAACCGGCGATTACCTTGATAATAAAAACAGGATCATAACTATTTTTATTAAAACCAATGCTTTGAATATAGGAATCAAACTTTTATACCATTGTCTAGGGGCTTGCTTTAAACCAGTATAAAGACTTCTTAAGGAGACAAACCAAGTCATCCTTCCCAGATTTCTCAAACCCTTCGAAGTTGAGACATGAAGATAGTTTCATCTAACTCCCCATATAAAAAGCGGTTTTACATCCAAATGGTCTAATTCCCAGTTATATTGAACCACTAAGGCAAGCAGAATTCTAATTGAAGTGTATTTGACTACAGGAGAGAAAATCTCATTGTAATCAATACCTTCCCTTTGAGTAAAGCCCTTTGCAACTAATCTAGCCTTATATCTAGGAGCCCCAAGATTAGAATCACCCTCTTTTAACTTGTACAACCATTTACAGTCAACAATCTTTTGATGCTTAGGTCTAGACACTAAGGTCCAAGTGGAGTTTCTTTCTAAGGATTGAATTTCATCTTTCATTGCTGAAAGCCATTGTTTAGAATCCTTACAGGTCATGGCTTCTTTAAAAGAGGAAGGTTCACTACCAAAAGAAGATTGAGCAGAGAGGATTAAGGCAAAGTCAGTGTCAGCCAATCTTGAAGGAAGTCTAATATTAGTCCTTCTTTCCCTATCTCTAGCAAGTTGATAATCAGATAGGTCAGGAGAATCATTTTCTTCAACAACTTGAAGATCATCAACAGGATTCTCAGTTTCTGTTTCAACAGGATTATCATACTGAGTTTCATTTTCAGCAAGCTCCACCTCAATCTGAGGAGGAGTTAAGAGACTTGTTTGAACAGAATTATCAACTTCACTTTCAGAATTTGACAATTTCAGACAAGGCATTATTGCTTCATTGAAGACAACATTTCTACTGACTATGACTTTAAAACCTCTAAATTCTCTTACCCATAATCTATGACCTTTTGTCCCAATCCCATAGCCTAAGAAAACACATTTCAGGGCCTTAGGTTCAAGTTTTCCACCATCTTGATGTGCATAAGCAGCACATCCAAAAGTCTTAAGGAATGAGTAATCAGGAGTGTGACCTTTCTAGACAGATTCTGGAGACTTATCTTTCAGAGCACTAGAGGGACTCATGTTTATGAGATAAGAAGCTGTCATTACAGCCTCCCCCCAAAACAACTTTGGAAGACCTGAACTATGAAGCATGCATCTAACCTTATTTAGGATAGTCCTATTCATTCTCTCAGCAATTCCATTTTGCTGAGGAGTATAGGTAGATGTTCTATGTCTAAGGATTCCAAAAGCTTTACAGAAGGAGTCAAACTCAAAATTACAGAACTCCAAACCATTATCAGTTCTTAAAACCTTTATTTTCTTATTAGTTTGGTTCTCTATTAGAGTTTTCCGATCTTTAAAGATTTGAAAAGTCTTAGACTTAGATTTTAGAAGAAAAGTCCATACCTTTCTTGAAAAATCATCAACAATCAGAAAATAGAACTCGAATCGGTGAAAGTATTAATTGGGCGAGCCCCCAAAGATCGACATGCAAGTATTCAAGTATTGAAGTTGACACATGTGTTCCAGTTTTAAAAGGTAACTGTTTTGTTTACCAATTACACATTGTTCACAAAAGGATAGTTTTTCAATTTTGTCCTTACCAAATACCCCTTCATTCTTTAAAGATTTCAGGCCTTTATCACTGATGTGACCAAGTCTTTGGTGCCATAAATCAGACTTGTCATTATCAGTGGTAATGGCTGCAAGGCTATTTCCCACTAAGGGTGTAGCCTTCAAAGTACAGAGGCCATTTTCCTTTGGGGTATTTAGAATTTCAAGATTTCCTTTAAAAACTTTTGTTTTTCCATTTGATAAAACAATGTTGTAATTTTGGTCATCTAATATTCCTAAAGAAATCAGGTTTCTTTGAAGATCAAGCACATATCTGATTTTTTCCAAAATCAAAAGGTTGTTGTTTTCCAATTTTAAAACAATTTTACCAATTCCTTTTATTTTGCAACAAACATCATTTCCCATAGTTACCGCCTCTCATTTACTTCAAAAAATTGAGAGAACCAATTTTAACATGACATATGTGAAAGGAACAACCGAGTCAAAAATCCAATCTTGGTAATCGGGTCAAAAGGAGGACACAAACACTGACCATCGACAGCTGCAGCTTCATTATAAGCCACTGCAATTTGCACCTCAACCTCTCTTTTCTCCTTTAACTCACTATCCTTTTATAATGATCTTTTATAAAATGACCGGTTTTTCCACGAAATAGCATTTTTCCCTTTAGCATTAGACTTAGCCTTAGTCTTTGTCTTACCTTTTTCGAATGGCCCTTCTTCTTTGTTATGGTGAGACTTACTATTGGTATTATGTCTAAACCGGTTTTTACCATTAACCATTAGACTCTCTCCTATTACACCGCTTTTTTTGATCACTTATGAATTCTAATTCCTTATTTCTCAAGCAATTGAAGATAATATTAACACTAAGGTTCTCTCTACCACACTCTAAGGCATTTTGATGTCTTTATACTTCTCACTTAAAGAGTTTAAGAGGGCAACCACTTTCTGATCTTCAGATAGGATTTCACTACAGTTGGCTAAGTCTTTTACAATCTTACTAAATCTGTCAAGATTAACATCAAGACTCAAGGACTGGTCAAACTTAAAGCCATAATACTGTTTTAAAAGATAGCATTTATTTGAAAGGGTCCTAGACATATTGAGGGACTCAAGCTTAGTCCAAAGGGCAACTGCAGTAGTAGTATCACCTACTTGTCTAAGGACACTATCTGATAGATGGAGAAAGATGGAACTCCATGCTATCTCATCCATCTCCTGTTTCTTAATATCATCAAGATCCTCAGGCCAAGACTCATCAATGGCCTTAGCACACCTTTGCTGTAATAATACAGCTTTCATTTTCTGGCGCCAGAGACTAAAGTCTCCATTGCCAGACCACACTTCTACCTCAAACTTATTTGGAGACATCTTACACAACAACTTTCAAGAAGCACAAAAATTTTGAAAAACAAGTATTGATTTGTCAAAGAGCAAAGTATTACTATATCCCTTATATAACCCTTTTTCAGGAAAAATGACCACAAATCAAGAAACATCCAACGTACAATAACTCTTATCTATGCAACAATTTAGTTAGAATAAAGTAAAGTTAACTACAAAACTTTAATAGTTCATCAGAACACTAAGCCTTGCCAGAATGAGCCTCGATTCTAAGATCCTCGCAGGAGATCTTAGACAAAGGATATTTTGGCGGTTTATGTGTTTATGAACTATCAAGAGAACTACTTATTCTAAGGGAGTAAGACAGAGTTTAGAGATGTTACCAGAATTTCTCAAAATAAGTGAGAGAAAGCAAAAAGAGTAACCAAGAAACCCTTGCAGAGGAGAAGTTTTACTTTCTAGTGGGTTTACACCAAGTGAATAAGGAATCCAGAACCCAGAGATGTACTGGCTTAAGATTTTCACCAAGAGAATAAAAGATTTTCAGATTTTCACCAAGAACGCTTTTAGATCTACTAAGGATCTTGAAGGTTTATATCCAAAAATTAGGGATTCTAGCTCTGATACCACTGTTGGTCCCCTTTAGATCCCAACCAGCACCAAGAGCAAAACAAGAAAGTAAATGAAAGCGATAAAAACACGAGGATTTGTTTTGCCCTAAATCGTTAATTCATCAGACACGATTTTGGCAGTTGGACATGGGCTTCATCAGAACATATAAACGAATGGGCTTGAAGTGCTTATTGGGCCAAATGGGCAGCATTCCTAACAGTTTCCCGATAGATCGAGTAATGAACGGAATGGATGGTAAAAATGGATTCATGTAGTTGACCTCTATTTTTAGGAAACTTATTACTGCAAAAACTTTTGGAAAAACCTGCACTTCATTTTTGTCCAGTTCTATGCTTAAGCCTATTATGAGGAGAGAGTTAGGTTAAGACTTAAGAGGAAGTGAAAGAAACTTTAATTTCATAACCCCTTTTGTGTAAAAGTTTGATAAAGTAATATATTACTTTATGATTGTGTCTACCTTACATTAATTAGGAGACGAATTGTTTAAATTTCATATTTTGCATAAGTTATTCTTTTCTAATCTGTCGATAATATTTGCATTCATTTCCTTTTAGTACCAACTAATTGTTCATATGACTTGATGCAGCTGGTTTTCTCGCTTTTGCTCCCATGTTTAATATTCTCTCAACTTGGACAAGCAATTACTTTTGAGAAAATGATTCAGTGGTAAGGATTAGATATTAACTTGCTTGCTCATTTTAAATTGCTATAACTAGTTTTAAGAGCTCAACTGATGTCAAAATAATAACAGTTTTTCTATGTTAGAAAGTTTACTTATAAGCAAGTTTAACTTTTTTATAAACTAAGTCAAATATATTCTATATTTGATAAGTAAAATTAGACATCAATAGATAATATTAAAAGAAAAAAGATTTTTTTTTCTCAACGTAATCATAAAAAGATTTTTTTTTCTTTTAATATTATCTATTGATGTCTATTTTACTTATCAAATATATTAAGAATATATTTGACTTATTTTATAAAAAGTTAAACTTGCTTATAAGTAAATTTTGTAATATAGAAAAAAATGTTATTATTTTGACATTATAATAGACGTGATTTAAAAAAAAAAATAATTTATTTATTTTTTTTAACTTTAATTAACAAGAGCAGCTATAAGCATGCCAATTTATTTGGTAGTCTTCCTTTTTTAAATAAAAATTTATTTGATTATATAAGGGTTAATTACACTATATACCACTGAACTTTACACTCTGTTTCATTTATACCACCGAACTTTAATTCGTTTCATTTATACCACCAAACTTTATACCATGTTTCATTTATACCACCGAACTTTATACCATGTTTCATTTATACCAACGAACTTTAATTCGTTTCATTTATACCATCAAACTTTAAAGTTATTTTCACTTACTCATATTTTGTTTTTCTTTCTAGCCCCTTCACTTTTACTTTTATCTATTTCTGCCCCATTTCCATATAGTTTTATTATAAAATAAATTAATATAATTATTTTGTTGTTGAGTCAAGACATTTAGTGAATTAGCAAGTAATATAATAACATTGAGATAAAGAAAATGACATTGAGATAAAGAAAATGACTTCCTTTTGATTTGGTTCAAATTTAATCAATAAAATAATAAAATTTTAAGTTGAGGATCTTAATTTTTACCCGTCTCAACTTAAAATTAAAAATTATGACATTAAATTTCATCCTCAACTTAATTTTACCCGTTGAAGCGAATTAGTTGAATTTAATGTCATAAATAATGAGTTATTAGCAAAGTAAACAAAAGTTAAAGTGAAGGGCTAAAAGAAAAATAAAATATGAATAATTGAAAATAACTTTAAAGTTTGGTGGTATAAATGAAACGAATTAAAGTTCGGTGGTATAAATGAAACATGGTATAAAGTTCGGTGGTATAAATGAAACGAATTAAAATTCGGTGGTATAAATGAAACTGAGTGTAAAGTTCAGTGGTATATAGTATAATTAACCCGATTATATAATTATATGTATGTTTGTTAGAAAAAAAATTAATTTTTATGTTTCAATAAATATCGTGACATCGTGTCATATTTATCTAGAGTCCAAATCTGATGTTCCAAGTACATGTTTCTTAGCCGTCATCTCAATAATTTTTTTTACATATAATCAATAACAGCAAGTGTGAATGTATTGATTATTGTTCATAATAATCCACTCACGTATTTATTTGATAATGTGTAAAGTTTCTATTGGAAACACAACTAAATAAACTATAATTGGGAAAGGGACTCATCTATCATAGGAACATTTTAATGTTATAAGATTACAATTTACAAAGATGGTAAAAAGGTTAAACAATGGCATATTACTTAATGTGTGATTAAACAATTTACAAAGATGGTAAAAAGGTTAAACAATTTACAATTTACAATATTCATAATAAAAATAATGAATATTACTTAATGTGTGATTAATTTATAATTGCTTATAAACATTACCAAACATGCTTCGCTGTCAGGGTGGAATGTAACTTTTTAAAAACTTGTTTGATTGGGTTTAAAAACTCATTTTGATTTTTTTTAGCCGTAATTTTTAACTTTTCAACCCACTTTTAACATAAAAAGTCAACAATTTCAACTCAAAAAAAACAATATTGGTCAAATAAACCAAAAATTGATTTATAAACTAGTTTATAATCTCTACATCAAAGCGATTTCTAGGACCACTATTTGGGCCAAGAGCTCATAAGTTTTGGCACACAAGTTATTGGCTCGAGATAATTTCAGAACAAGAAACTGAACAATAAACTTTACTGCTCAGGTGATTGATTATATTGGTATGAATCCAATGTGTTATGACGATTCAATTGAATTGAATGCCATACCAAATGTTAGTTAGAAGCAAATCCAATATTTATACAATCTAAAGGAAAGTTCTGATACTCATTCATGTAATAAAATTTATGGCATTTAAAATTGTTGATTTTGTTTGTGTATATTGCTATTGATGCTGACATTTAGTAATGGAGGATTCTTGATTACCCCTTTAAAACCTTCTCTGTTTAGCTCTAATCAAGATTATGTGCCTTTAGCATCTTTATTTTTAACGTTCGTATTTCTTTTTTCTGGAAATTCCTTATCTCCCATGTCCAAATACACAAAAAACTACCCATTTTGTTTGCAGGGATGTGTCTATCTCCCAATGTTGCAAGAATCTGCAGTTATATTTCTTGCTGTCAGCAGCTCTTTTATGTTCTTATTTAAAGCTGCACAATCTCTTGATTTTTCCACGGCTGTCCTTTTTGAATGGATCAATAGTAAGATCAATTACCCAATTATTTTATATCACAACACTTTGTATCAATGTCTAGGTAAGAATTATCATTTTGTTTCTTCATCAGATTCTGGCAAAAAATTTTGGTTAGTTTGTTCTTTTTTTTGAGTAATTTGATGTGTCAATGTTTCTGCTGTAGGAAAACTCATAAAGCGAATTGGAGAGATGGGAATAGGAGGAGAAGTGATAAGTGCGTTTTATGCACTTATTTTGGCCTTTGAATTAATCATTTATGCCATCATATAGTTAATTTTATACTTAGGGTGCGTTTGATTGGTAGCATGGAAAAAGGGTGGAAAATGAAAATATTTTCTATGGAAGTGGGAAAATAAATTCCACTATCTAGGCAAGAAAATTTTTTCCAAGAAAGAAAAGCAAATCCATGTTTTAAATCTTGTACTAGAAAATGTATTTGCTTTTCCATGCCAATCAAACAACAAAGTGGGAAAATAAAAGTATTTGATTTGACAAGATTTTCCATGGAAGTGACATTTTCCATGGAAAATGTTTGAATCAAACACACCCTTAATTTATTGTATTATTCTTCTTATTTCGGTTTTGGACTGTTTATAAGCAAATGGGGAAGAATGGACGGAAAGAGCAACAATTTGGTGAAATCGGCGATTAAGTTGAGTTTTTGAAATGAATATCAAGAGACAAATATTGGAGGATGAGGAAGATGATAAACTCATTAAGTTTAAGGTGTTTTGGGTGACAATGAAGAGTTCAATCAATTGTTGAGACACCGAGAAAATTTAAAGAATCGAATTGAAAACTACCTACTCAAGGCGTGTGGAGAAATTAGAGTACAACTTTTGATATTAAAATCTCCACAAGGCAAATGATATACCATTGGAAAGATAATTGAATTACGAGTCCAACACTTTTAAGGATCTCAATTTGGAGTTTCCTACAAGAAGTTATGGCCATTTGAAAACAATAGCCGCGAGGAAGCAGCGTAAGCTGGGCGATCGCCAGGAGCTTAAATTTGGGCGATCGCCCAACCCTATTTTCAACAGCAGAAAGCTTTTCCTTGGCACAGGCGATCTCCGGGTTTGCCTTTGGGCGATCGCCCGATGTATTTTCGGCGAAACATAATTTTATTTCCTTTTGAGTCCTAATACAATTAGGAAACCCTTGGGACACGATTTTAATGAATTTTGGGATCTTTTAGGGGACAATTAGGTAAGTATATATATGAGTTATTAACTCATATCAAAGGTTGGATTTTGGGGAGCAAATCAAGAGAAGGCGGAAGAGAACAAGAGAACAAGACCTCCTCGACTATCAAGATTTCTTGAAGATTTCTTCTCCTTCAATCCATGCCGGGTTTTACCAATTATTGTTTTCTAGTTTAATTATGTTCTTCTAATTTTCTTTAGCCAAGGTAGAGCGATGAAACCTTGTTTTGATTAAGTGATTATTTAATTATTCGGTTAATTCCTTCTTAAGAGCTTTAACGTTCATGGCTTGTTCTTAATTAGATTAATGAAATATAATTTCTTTCATCTTAAATATCATGTATTTTTGATAGTTAGATATTGGTTTAATTAATCCATGCTTGGTGATTAAATATGTTCTATTAATTGCTTTTGATTTTTCGTTATCTTTTATTCGAATTGGGATACATAGAATGCTTAGAGATTCTTTGATTCTTTGTTTTCTTTCAATTGATCTTGATCTGAAAAACGCTTAAATAATTTATGTTTGAAGCGTAAAGGGAGCCTATTTTTGATTTTCTTCTTACGGACTTAATTGATAAACCTTTAGGGACGACAATAGATTGATTTCGTGTTGTTGTATGTTTTGGGAATTAATTGATAATTGGATAATTGCTAAGTTGAGACGATGATGGATTAAAAACAGTATTTTACACAACTTGAATTATCAATTCATCTTTTATCATATTTCTTTAGTCTTTTAGTTAAACAATTTCAACAACAAAACTCTTCAATTCAACTAGCGCAGAATAACAGTTAATTTGGATTAAATTACACCTTCATCATAGCGATCTGCGTGGGATCGTATCGTTTTTACTTATCATATTCCAGGTAGATTAAATGCACACTTGCGAGTTAATTAAAATTTGACATCAAAAGCCCGCGAATCTCAGCCTCGGATGCGTGGAAGGAAATTCAGCAGAAGCCCTTCAGTTCAGATAAAAATCAGAGCAGGAAGTTTTGGGGAAAGATCAAAGGCCACCTTCAAGGACAAGGGTCGAGAAAATTTGGTGAAGCAGCATTTAATTCGGTTTCAAAAATACACAAACAAGTGTGGAAGGTAGTCCTCTGATCATAATTTTTCCAATTTATATTCTAGCAAGGAGGAGAAATATAATTTGGATATTCTATTGACGTGTGGAATTGTGAAATCAATGAGATGAGCATATAATTGACATATGTGCCTGTTTGGTGTAGTTTAAAAGTAGAGTTTTAGGAGTTTTTTAAGAAATTCATTGAAATTTTGGAGCTTATGAAATCTTACTACATTTATCAAAGCAATAGTACTTGTAACTTTAACTACGTGTCAATATCTTTACTGAGCCTTATGAGATTAGATCTATCTTGTCTCTGATTGTCTAAAAGAAAGAATTTGCGTTTCCTTCTACTTAATCTTTATGTTTGCTCTTCCTGTCAAATGCAGGGTAGAGATAACCCGCAAGGCGAAGATCATTCAACTGATTCTGGTAAGTCACTTGCAACTATCAGAGATATTCTGCAATGTGAGTTCCTCTGTGATGGAAAATTTGACTAAGTATCATGACATAATATCAGTTAGATGGATAACTGGTGGTGAACTTGAGAAGGATAACAGAAATCATAAAAACGATGATCTTGCAATTCCAAATGTTTGGCCTATTTTCTTTCAAACTCCTAAATCATAATTCCGATATTAAGCAACAGCTGCTTTAATAATTATTTCTAAATCTACTATGATTCCTTATATTATTAGGTAAACCATTTAAATTGCCAGAAAAGCGTATGCTAGAGCTCATTCTCAGACATACTACAAAGGTCAGTATATTCATATGTTTGTATACAATTAGTTGCAACATATTGAGGTATATTATTGCATCAGACATAGCTAATCGCTAAACAATATCAAAAAATATTTCCATGATTAACTATTGATTAAAGATTTCTTATTTATATGGAGTTTAGGAGGGATACTTATGAAATATTTGCCTAACCAGTTGAATCGGATGAGGTCTGTTTAAGTGTTGAGTTCACCAATCAATTCATGAATGTTTTATTTCTTCTATTATTTGAATTAACAAATTTTGTGTTTCTGTAGGTTGAGAATTATTATGAAATCATTAAAGAGCCTATGGACTTTGCCACTATGAGGGCTAAACTTCATGAAGGAATGTATCAGAACCTTGAACAATTTGAGGTTTGTAACTTTTCTAGTTGTTTTATTATTTGTGCAATGGTTTGGTTACGAGTGCTCACCTTATTTTTTTTCTTTCTTTTTTTGAATACCCGTGTAGCATGATGTATTTTTGATATCAGAAAATGCAATGCATTTCAATTCCACAGCTACCATTTATTTTAGACAGGTATTTTATTCAAATTCTTGTTTTGGGTTGCCTTTAAGGTCGTCATATCCTTTACTAATTTATTGTCAAGCTCTGATGTTATACAGGCTCGGGCTATCCATGAATTAGCAAAGAAGGTTTTTCATGTTCTTAGAACTGACCCTGAAAACTTCATATCCGAATTTTCGGGGACAAGAAGAAGATCTATGAGAAAAGCCCTGAGTGTAACCAAGGATTCAAGACATCCGAATGTCAAAGTTAGTAATGTACGCGGTGATGTTTCTTCAAAAAGAAGATTGTGTTCTCCATCACGACCATCACCATTGACGAGAACCACTAAAGGAAATCCTGGATGTACTGGAGTGACAGCTCATAATGAATCAGGATATCGTGATTCTTTTACTAGTAACACTCAAGCTCTCTAAATATAACTAAGGAAGACTACTGGACTGGACTATGAATTCCTTTTTCATTTAATTTTGATAAATACTACAGACCATGAGAAGGTAGGATTCTTAAGAGGCAGCCCTGTCCGGACTAAATGTATCTCCTTACCTGAATCTTCTATCCCCACAAGGGACTGCGTGTCGGTCTATGCTCTTATTAGACTCACCACAAAAATTCTTTAACTCCCAACAATTTTATGTATAAAAACTTCCAACTTTTCTACCTATATTGAGCGTCATATGGATCAACAAGCATGCAATCTCTCAAACCCCCGACTCTTTGGGTAAACAAATCTAGTAGCATCCAGATTGAAACTCGACAATATTCATAGCGGAGAAACGAGATATTGCCGTTTATAGTAACACGAATGTTTTCCCATAACAGGTCTAGATGGTAGAAAGTCCGGTTTTGTTGATATAGATCGTCGTTCTGCATATCGACAATGGAGGTCATCTTTACAAAATGAGAATGACTCTGTTGGTTCCAAACCACTTATTCTTGTAAGTGCCCTTTTTATTTGACTTCTTTGTGTATGTGTCTGATTACTTGCTTTTCAATTCCACTTATTTCGAACTCCTGCTGTCAATTGTAGATGAATCAAGGGGATATTAGTTACAGGGATAGCTTAATGTCATTCGCCAAAGATTTGGGATCGATAGCTCAAATGGTGCATAAAACGGAAGCTTCTAGGACGACATGAAAAGTTTCCTACTTGCCATACTCCAAGTTTAAATTGTTGGATTCGGTCTCAGATATGTCAAGTTCCCTCAGCATTTGCCACTCTCCAAAACAAACACAGTAGTGTTAATGCTACAAGCACCACTGAATCTGGGAAATTCCCCGGCTTTATTCCTGGATCTCAACCGTTTCATAAAGCAGACGACGTAATTGATTTGACTGATGCTGAAGATGGAGAAGAGGCAAATGATAGAAACCAAATGGAAGAAAACCAACGTCAGTGCTAAATCAGAAATGCAAAGGGGACTGAATGTTCATTGCATTTCGAAACACGACAAGGTCTCTCAAACTAGGAAGAGTACTGAAAATCGAAAGGGTTCCTGTTTGTTCAATTCATTTTCCGGAGACTTGAATTCTTCAATCTACCGGAGCAACAACGCCTGCACCAGATCCACAACGATTACTGTTGATGCAGGCAAGCCAGATGATAATGTACTCCCGGTTATATTAGCTTTAGAGAATTCTCATTCAGTTATTCCGGAACTTAAGTCGAGAAACAAGAAAAGCTCAGTCCCATCGACATGGATCCCACAAACTAGTGAACCCCCGAGCCATATCAATGATGCCACTCATACTTCAACTTCACGTTGTCAAGCTACGGATGCTATTGTACAAAATGATGGTGCCTGTAGCCCTATACAGACAAGGCAACCTTTGGAATTAAAGAAGCCCGTGCCATCAGTCTCACAGTTCTGTTTTGATATTCCTTTCTTGAAAGCACAGTTAAATCAGATGAAGACTTTGAGGCATGACGAATTTTCAAAATCCAGATTCAGTAGGGGTTCGGATATGAAGAAACCTTCACCTTCATTCGAAAAACGAGGCTTTAACAGGACAGTAAACTGCACTCAACAGGGGGAATCAAGCACTACGCCTTTCCTTAACAATCAATCATGGCCATCAGTGGATAATTCGGACACTAATTTGGCCCTTCAGCTTTAAGCAGATTGTAAAGTGGGGAGTCCAAAGTGAGTAGAGTACATTTTAACGAGAATGCTTGATGTGCAGATTCTTAATCACTCCTCGACTCCACCAGACTCTCTAATGACGATTAGGCTGAAACGACATACCCCGGCCTTGGTAGTGGCTGGACAAAGGTCTCACTCGACCTTCATAGAGAAGAGGATCAAGTTGGTGCTTGCGGAACAACTGGAAAATAAAAATAATGGCTATTCAAATATCATTAAAAATCTGTTTTGGCTAAGTAAAATATTTTTACACGAGCTAAGCGTCGTGGGAAAAAAAAAAAAAAAAAAAAAAAAAAAAAAAAAAAGAAAAGAAAAGTAGACATACATTGAAACAAAAGCAAAGGGTAAAATATAAATTGGTTGTTGAAGTGGACGTAACACTATGCGTATTTTAGCTTTGCGTCAAATTGGGGAATGAATGAGTAAAAATTGTTACACAGTGGGCATTATTGAGTATTATCCGAACCGAAATTTCAAAAAGTCCCTACGTTTATGTAAAAATATAAAAATTATTCTTTCTGGATTTGGAAATCGGGTTAATTACACCATATACCACTGTACGTTACACTCAATTTTATTTATCTGGCTGAACTTTAATTCATTTCATTTATCTGCACCGAACTTTATCGTGTTTCGTTATACCTGTGACTTTTAATTAGTTTCGTTTATCTTCTAGAAACTTTAAAGTTATTTTAGTTACTCATATTTTTTTCCTTTCTAGCCCTTTCACTTTCACTTTTATCTATTTCTACCCCATTTTCATACGAGTTTTATTATAAAATAAATTAATATAATTATTTTGTTGTTGAGTCAAGACATTTAGTGAATTAGCAAGTAACATAATAAAATTGAGATAAAGAAAATGACTTCTTTTTATTTGGTTCAAATTTAATCAATAAAATAATAATTTTTTAAGTTGAGGATCTTAATTTTTACCCGTCTCAACTTAAAATTAAAAATTATGACATTAAATTTTATTTTCAACTTAATTTTTACCCGTTAAAAGCGAATTAGTTGAATTTAATGTCATAAATAATGAGTTTATTAGCAAAGCAAACAAAAGTTAAAGTGAATGAGCTAAAAAGAAAAACAAACATGAGTAATCGAAAATAACTTTAAAGTTGATGGTATAAATGAAACAAATTAAAGTTGATGGTATAAATGAAATATGGTATAAAATTTGGTGGTATAAATGAAACAAATTAAAATCGATAGTATAAATAAAATTGAGTGTAAAGTCAGTGGTATATCATAATTAACCCTTTGAAATCAGATTGCACCAATGCAAGTTGCATGCATTAAAGGGTAAATTGTATTGTTGTTCTCAATTTTTATTTTATTTTTAATTTAAAGATTTTATTGATATTTTTAAGTGACTAGTTTTTATCGATTTTAATAGTCTTTCATAAGCTTTAATAGATTTTCATTTTAAAGACTATTTTAGACTTTCACATACTTTTATCGACTTTTATAGATTTCAATTTTCAATTAAATCTTGAGTATAAAATATAATCTCCTACAATTAAAGATAATTGTCGACTTTTATAAAATTCAATTTTTTAATTAAATCTTGAGTATAAAAATATAATCTCCTACAATTAAAGATAATTGTAGAAGGAAAAAATCTAGCAATTATTTGTTTAATTGCATTAATATTATTAAATTTATAAATAAATAAAACTTTGAATTTTTAATGATCTATTTATTTGCTACAAGTAAAGACGTCAAAAGTCAATAACATAAATTAGTATCTCATTTTTTTTTTGAGTAAAACTATGAACTTTTAAATGGCTTATTGATATTTTCACAAAAAATATGGTATGTGACTCATTTTAAAAATATGTTCTTGCAAAATGAATAAAGAGAAAAATATTAATATATTTTTTCATAAAAAATATTGGTAATTAATCATGGCTATAGAACTTGTAGAAGAAAAAAGAAAATAGAAAAAAATAGTTAGAAAATATTGAAGGAAAAAAAATGTATGCAATAAAGAGAAAAATATTAATTCACATTACATTTAAAAGAATTTTCATAGTTTACCTTTATTTAAGTACAATCAATTCACATTACATTTAAAAGATTACAAGTTTATTTGTGTTGATAACAAAGTACATTCAATAGAGGTGGATATATTAGAAAACAAAAAATCAAATACACCCCTCAACAAGGTAAGTAGACTATAATTTGGAAGAAAAATAAGGAAAAGAAGCCTATATTTTTAAACTCCATAAAAGTCTTGATTAAATACACATTTCTTAAGTCTTCGTTAAATATTATGTATTCGTGGTAGAAATAAGCCTCACTTTGAATTTTTGGACGTATATCCAAGTCGAGATGCAAAACAATACATCTTAAAGTTGGACGTGTAAGAACCAAGCGATGATTTAATATGAATTAGGGAAATTGGCATAAATGATCTCTAATATTTGTTCTTTTTTTTTCTTTTTCTTTTTTTCACAGAAGTCGTTAACTTATGTATTTTGATGTGCAATTAGTCTTTGTTTGATAATAAAGACAAATATGCTATTAGTTTTAATTAGAAAAAAATACAACTTGATTCATAACATTTGCAAAAGTACAAATGTTTATTAAATAATATTTAATTTAGCATATTAAATATATCAATATAGTCGTGTTAATTAAATTTTTCATAAGAAAAAAAAAATTTATTGTGCTTTAAGTATATGTAATTCCTATGTGATGTAAAAATTTTGAATAAAACTTAAGTTAAATAAATAAAAAATGGTGTATATAATTTTATGACATCGAACTAATCTTATTATGTTTTTTCTTTAACATAAAAAATATTAATAAAAATTAATTTACACATTATATGTTCTTTATTTTTTAACGATAAATTCAAATATCAAGAATACAGTTGGAACTCTAAGTTTGTAGTTAATAAACGAATGTCAATTAAATAAAAGTATTTGAGCATCAAATTTGTGACAAAGTTATTTTTCTTTTAATGTTGTAAGGATAAAATAAAATTTTAAATTTAAATAATATAATTACTTAATAATA
The DNA here is from genome assembly GCA_023638005.1 of Forsythia suspensa. Taxonomy (NCBI): domain Eukaryota; kingdom Viridiplantae; phylum Streptophyta; class Magnoliopsida; order Lamiales; family Oleaceae; genus Forsythia; species Forsythia suspensa. The sequence goes on from CM042666.1 coordinate 39,081,854, forward strand.
ATAAAATAATTTTATTTAAAATGTATGTTAATAATTACGAGCTTAAAATTTAATTATTTTATAATAGTTAAGTAAAATATACAAAACAATTTAGTATATGATCAATTTGGTCAATAAAGTGTTAATTCAAAAAAAAAATTCATTAGTTTCCTTTATTTTTTATTAAAAAATAAAAGTATCGGACTCATTTGTACTTTTTACAAATGTTAAGAATCTAATTAAAACTTTCTCGATTAAAAATAATGGCATTTTTTTTCATCAAATAAAGATCAATTACATATCAAAACACATAGGGCTAAGGATTTATGTGTCAAAAATAAACGTTATGGACTATTTTTGTACTGAAGACAATTAGAGGCTATTTAGCGCCAATTTTTCAAATTTGAATTGATTTTGTCCTCAAGACCGTAATAAAAGATTGATAATTAATTTGCTTAATTTTAAAACTTGTGGACTATCTTATACTATGAGCAATAAGTTGAAAACCAAATGTTCAATTTTCATTTTTTTCGTGTGAAATAATAAATACGATCATACACATATATCGAAAAACTAGACGTAAACTTGTTAATTTACTCAAAAAAATCTAGATTTGAGACGTAAATCTAGAAAACTCGCAATTTTATTCAATAATCTATGACCCTTATGGTTTTTATTTATAAACAACTAATTTTTGAAAATTGTTATTTCTTTAATTTGCCACTTGGGAAACGAATGCCATTTAGAGTAATGTCAGCCGCCATATGGTGGCATTGCTTGCTTATCACGTGCTTTGTCTGACAGAGGCGAGATTGTATGATTCTCTAGATTCACACTTATGGCAGCATAACACGGCAACTCGTATAGCCTTCGTATAAAAGTCATCTTGATCAAGTTTTGTTCTTTGGCGAACCTTCCACAAGTTTAAATGTAGATGTTGAACTCTAGTGAGTTCGGTGGATGAAATCCCTTGCCTTGGATGTTTAACTTGTGTTATAGAAGCTTGGACATCTAGAGCATAAATCCTCGAATATATTTGATAAAGATAGAATCTCATTAAATCCTATATATCCACGCAAAACTTTTGGTGATCGAGATAAGAACTGGAAAAATAATCGTTATGAAAGTAATTCTATCTAAAAGGAAGAATACTATAACATAAATAATTATCAAACAATGGACACGCGATACATGTCGAATTAGGTTTGCAACATCCTTAACCTAATTTGACCTAGAAATTTGTCTATAATTATCCATGCATAGCCCAAAAGCAAAGAAACGCAATTCCAAACCCTGGCCAAAACTCTACTTGCTCGTCTCTTCCACACTCTATAATTTTTATCCTTATAATTTCTGACAATTGACTTAACCATCCGAATACCAATGATAGCTGACCCTTTTTTCAAAGCGATGATCTTGGCATGCTAACGAGTCCTAGTATCACGGGTAACATATAGGTTGATAGAAGGTGGTAAAGGATATGTTAAAAGCAAGGTTGTGTAGATTTTTGAGGTCAATAGATTGACGTTGTATGTGAAAATCATATATTATATTAACCATGAGTGAAACATAAGCAAAAAACCTAAAATCCATAACAAATCTAAAATAATAAGTGCAAGTGAGAACGAAACTGAAGATGATTCACGACAATCATAAATTCTAGCAGTAAACACTAATCTCCAGCATAAACTCTATCGTAAGAAGAACAACCTCCAACTACGAGCTTCTGAGTTTCATGGATGCTTATTTGGGATATAATCAAATCCTCATGTTTAGATCAAACTAAGAGCGCATATTCTTGATCATAGACAAGGGTTTGTACTGTTACAATGTCATGTCATTCGGCCTTATGAATGTTGGAGCAACATATCAGAGGCTCGTCAACAAAATGTTTTCCGAGCAGATAGGGAAAACCATAGAAGCCTACGTGGACGACATGTTAGTAAAAAGCCTAAAAGCTGAGGGTCATATGACGCACTTGGAGAAAATGTTCCGAGTGTTGAGGGAGTATAGAATCAAGCCGAATCTGTTGAAATGCGTCTTTGGAGTAGCATTAGGTAAATCCTCAGCTACTTGGTCAACCAAATGAGATATCGAGGCCAATCTAGAGAAGATCAAGACATTGATAGACACGCAATCGCCATCCGTGCCCAGGGACGTACAAAATTTGACTAGAAGGGTTGCCTCTCTAAGCCACTTTGTCTCTAAGGTAAAAATGACAATATTTCACTTTTTTCTAAACTATTAAGGCGGGAAGAAGTTCGAATGAGTGAGCTCGCTTTTTCAGGCACTAAAGAAAGATTTTAGCAAAGCCCCATTCCTGTTTAAGCCTCTGTAGGGAGAAGTCCTACTTCTATACATGGATTTTTTGACTAGTCACCGGCTCGGTCTTGGTAAGAGAAAAAATAAGCAACAATTACCAATCTACTATGTGAGTAAAGCCCTGCAAGATGTAAAAACCAAGTATCAAGACATGAAGAAGCTTGCCTTATCATTTGTCGTCGCCTCAAGAAAACCGAGGCCATACTTCTAAGCTCACAACATCGATATTCAAATCCGGGTCCTCGACTAAAGGCCAGACTTTGGTAGATTTTGTTGCTGAATTTACAGATCACCCAAAGGTGAGTTCCTCCAAAAAACATGTGAGGACCCCTAAGTAGAAATTGTCCGTTGATGTGTCATTCGAGAAAATTGGTGCTAGTGCGGGTTTAAGTCTATCAAAGAAAGTGAGCGTAAGGAGAATCCAAGTGAGCGACTCACAATTGGTAATGGGCAAGTCAACGAGAATTTCATTGTCCATGAGCAGACGATCGCATCATACTTGAAGAAAGTCATGGATTTTCTACAACATTTTAAGAAGTTTGACTTGATACATGCCCCTCAAATGGAAAATAACTATGTTGATTCTGTCTAAACTCGCTAGTTGCCTTGACTCGGAGTTGGTGAAGTTTGTGCCTTTCAAACACTTGGCGATGCAGTATAGAGGAAGAACCTAGATCTATAATGTGTGCTGGCGAGCTACCTCAATGGATGATGGGAATTATATCATATCTCCAAGAAGTCACTCGCAAGCTCTGCATGCGAGCTACGAGGTTTATCTTACAAGATGGAATTCTAATTAATAGAGGATTTATGACCCCTTTGCTCAGGTGCATATGCGATGAGGAGCCCAATTGTGTTATATGAGTATGCAGAAACCATGCGAGTGAGCATGCATCGGCAAAAAGCCACGAAATAGAGATATTATTGGCAAAGAATAAATAAGGACACCAAAAATTTGTGAGAAAGTGTGACAAATACCGGCAGTTCGCTAACATCCCGAGATTGCATACTTAAAAACTCACTCCTGTGACGAGCCCGTGCCCTTTTGCCAAATAGAGAATTGATTTTATTGTCCCAATGCCATAGGATATGCCGAGCAAAGCATGCGATGGTAGCAATTGACTCAAGTGCGTGAAAAGCCTAACCCCTCAGCAAGATTATAGAGATAAACATTTGGAAATTCATTTGGAAGAATATGAGTTGCCGCTTCGACATTTGTACTTCATCGTATTTGACAATGGAAACCAATTTGCATGGAATAAACTAATGCCTTGTGTGATGAGGGTGACATTCAAATCAAAAAACGACCATCTAGCAATATGTTTGTGATGTTTTTTACTATTTGTAAGTTGATTAAATATTATTTTTATTCACACATTTTGTAGGATCTTGAATAGTTGTTGAATAGTTAATACTTAAATGGCATAATAAATGAAGGTAAATCAAAGTTTGACCAAAGACACCCATTTGACCCTTCTCCTTTAGGGTATGTTTGTTTAATTATGTTTAAAAGCTACTTTTTAAAAAGTAGATAAAATATAAGTCATAGTTATTGTATAAGGCTCACCATTTATATTTTGAGTATACATATAGTAGTGAGTTTTGATACTAATAAGCACTTATAAACCCACACAAAATCACTAATTCCCCTCAGACATACCAACAAAGACCTGACACCAATTTTCAAAAGTATAATCGTCAATTCACGACATGTTTGGTAGAGTTTAAAATAAATTCGAAAAAAAAAATCATAAAATAGAAAAATAAGGGAACTCTGCTGCCTATTATATAGTATAGTGGCGGTAGTAGGAAACAAAACAAATAAAGAAAGAAAAGAACAGAAGAAAGAAAGACAGGCCAGTCAGAAGTCGAGAGGAGCGCAGGGATTCTTCATCCCCTCAAGCTTTTTTTTTTCCACACTCATTTTTAACTATATATTTAATAGAATATACAACTTTTATCAATTTTCAACCACACATTTCATCATTTTTTTATCAAAATCTTCTAAAAACTACTTTTAAACTCAACCGAAAAATCACAAGCGTGAAGTAACTTTGATGTGGACTTTTCTCATCGAGATGCTCCCTTGATCCGCATCGGTATAGCCATCAACATTTAGATTATTATTCTTTGAGATCAAAAGTCCCTTACACGGGCGAATTTTAAATGTCGAAGAATTCGAATAATCGCTTCCATATCTTTGTTTGCTTAGTGAATGCATAAATTGACTCACTACGCCTTCTGCATAGGCAATGTCGGTCGGGTGTGAGATAAATAAATTAGCTTGCCAACCAATCTTTGATATCTCTCCTTATTCGTTGGCACTTGATCTGGGTACTCTCGAAGCTTATGATTATGAACAATCGAAGTATCAGCTGACTTATAATCAAGCAGACCAATTTTAGAAAGTAAGTATAACACATATTTCATTTGGGAAAGGAATATACCCTTACTCGAGTACTTCATTCCCTAAGAAATATCTTAGACTCCCAAGATTTTTCATCTCAAATTCAGTTGCCAAATTTTTTTTAAGCTTGTTGATCTCTTCTTTGTCATTTCATGTAATGATCATGTCATCCACATAGATTATTAGAGTAGTTACTTTCTCCTATTGGTGCTTCAAAAATAAAGTATGGTCTGAGTTGCTTTATTGAAAACCATGCTTTTTCATAGCCAAGCTAAAACGACCAAACCATGCGCGGAAAGATTGTTTTAGTCCATATAGCAAACGGTGCAATTTACATACAACATCCGCCTTTAAAGGAGCACTGAATCCTGGGGGGATATCCATATAAAACTCTTCTTTAAGATCGCCATGAAGAAACGCGTTCTTTACGTCGAATTGGTGCAATGGCCAATCCATGTTCGCTGCAAGAGACAATAAGACCCTAATAGTATTTAGCTTTGCCACTGAAGAAAATGTCTCTTGATAGTCTATGTCATATGTTTGTGTGTATCCCTTCGCCACAAGTCTTGTCTTGTATCTTTCAATTGGTCCATCAGCCTTATGTTTGATGGAGAAAAGCCACTTGCACCCTACTGTCATCTTCCCTTTTGGCAATGGAACAAGACTCCATGTTCTATTTTTCAGTAGTGCATCCATCTCTTCTTTTATCGCTTGAACCCACTTCGGATCTTCTAAGGCCTGTTGTACTCCATTGGGGGCTTTCCACGATTATGTCTGAAAGGAAGGTTATAACCAACAGAGATATCCGAATTATTATAAGGAAATAGTATAGTGTGTGAGCTTACTTCAGGAATATTCTAGGGAGACGGAGCATTGGGTACTAAAGAGGGCGAGGATGTAGTTTTAGTCTCAACTCTTTGCATATTTTCGACATCAACTGTTTCTGTAGTTTCTACCTCAACTTTTTGTGTTGTGTCATTAATCATCTCGTCTCTTGACCCAGATTCAAACGATACTGGAGTGTGAGTGTCTTCAAATACCTCACAATTCCACCAATTATGCTCTTCATATCGTGTCTCTCCCTAAATTGTAGAATTGGATGCTGGAGAAGAGTAAAAAATTTTAGACTCCATGAAAGTAACATCCATGGTGATGTAGGTACGCCGTGTGGTAAAATTGTAGCAATGATAGCCCTTTTTCAATGTACCATACCCCAAAAAAATACAACGAACTCGCCCAAGGATCAAGCTTAGTGAGTTGATTTTTATGGAGATGAACAAAAGCGACACATCCAAATACTCGAGAATGAATCAACAAAACAGATGGTAGAGAAACATGGTTGGAGAGAGCCTTTAATGGAGTCTTGAATTTCAACACTTTTGAAGGCATTCAGTTTAATAGGTATACTGATGTGACTATTATAGAATTCCAATATCTAGTCAGCATATGTGCTCCAATCAACAAAGCACGAGCAGTTTCCAAAATGTGTTTATTTTTCCGTTCAGCCACTCCGTTCTGTTGCGGTGTTTGTGTACAAGAGGTTTCATGAAGAAGACCATGATTGTGAAAGTAAGTTTGAAATTCTTAATTAACATACCCTCTACCATTGTCAGAACGAATTATTTGGAGTTTCGCTCAAAATTGAGCCTTGATCATTGCATGAAAAGACTTAAACACGCCAAAAACATCATTTTTGTGTTTTATCAAATATAACCATGTCATGCGAGTACAATCATCAACGAAAGTCACAAACCAACGAATTCTAGAAAAGGTAGAAATCGGGGAGGGTCCCCAAACATCAGAATGGATTAAGGCAAATGGAACATTATTTCTATTCAAACTTAATGGAAAAGCTACACGATGACTTTTAGCTAAAATGCACGTTTTACATTTCAAGTCTGAATCATTCACATTTGAAAATAAGTCTGGAAATAAATACTTCATATAGCCGAAAGACGAATGTCCTAATCGACGCGATCTTGCCAGCCGTCGCCTCTCTTTGACGCTTGTTGAGTGATGCACATTGTTTACCTTTCCCAAGCTAAAATCATCCATGTGGTACAACCCCTCTCCCTTAGTACCACGCCCAATGATCTCCTGTGTGAGAATATCCGGAAATAAACAAAAAGTAGGATAGATTAAAGCAACACAATTTAGTGCTTGATTGCTTGAGCTACGAGATAATAACTCATTTGAGAGAGATGGAACAAGTAAAGTATTGGATATAGAGAGAAATGGTTCCAGCTCATGTAACAGGGTATGTGACTCCATTAGCATTAGCAATGCGACGCCTCCTTGGTTGTGTAATCTTATCGAAGTCATTGACATCGAATGTCATGTGATCGGTTGCCCCCGAATCAACAATCAAGCCATGGTAATGATCTTGATTGGAGCTAAGTAATGCAAAGCCATAATTATCTTCGAGGAGTTGGACTCTTGATGATTCCACCACTGGGTAAAAGATAATAAAGGTTCGCCATTTGCCAAGGCGCCCGTCCGTGTTCGCCGCTAGTGTTAACCTCACGTTCACGCTGTTTTGTGCCTTAAGTTCATTTCACCATTCGGGTACCCATGTATTTTAAAGCACGTGTCATGGTATGTGTCTTGCTCCCACAAGTGTGTACACATCCTTCCTTGGCACATGTCTTATTTTTTAGAAGTTGTATTGAACTTTCCTCACGAAAAGGAACACCTTGGATATTTGGAGCATTGTTTCTTTGATGGGGTCCAGATTTTGATTCCTTTGGAGGCCATAGCGGCGACACCGTGAATGCTCCATACTTGGTTTCATAACAGATTGTCATATAGCCTCTCTGCGAACATGGGCATAGGCCTTTTCAACTAAAGAAAATGGTCGGATTTGGAGCACATCAGCCCGGATTTTGTCCAGATTATCATCCAGCCCATCGAGAAAAAGATAAACCCTATCTTCCTGCACAACCAAGTTGTATTTCTTTATATCAACAGGGCATTCCATCGAGTTTGGCCTATGAAAATCAAATTCTCTCCACAAACCTTGTAGACCATTGTAATATTCTTCAATAGATCTTCCGGCTTGTTTCATTCTCGTCACACGTCTCTTCAAACCATATACTTGGGAGGTATCTGAGCCATCAAAATAGGTAGTAGCAATCGCATCCCATACCAATTTTGTAGTGGGAAAGAGAATAAAATTTTCGATTAGAGTTGGGTCCATGGAATTAATTAACCAACCTTTCACAATTGCTTTTTCTGTTCTCCATCTCCGAAACGTTGGGTCAGTTGATTCGGGTTGTAGAATGTCTCCGTTGATATATCCCAATTTGTCTTTGCCGGAGATATGCATCTCGACAACTTGGGACCATAAACCATAGTTGGAGCTGTCTAGCTTGATGCCGATTTGTGCAACCGAAGGTTCGAGAAGTGCATGTTTGATTATGGTTTTGATTTTGGGTTAAAGCTTGTGTCATTCGGGTCGTTAGATCATCGAGATTGCAGCGATAGATGTTTTATCATGTGTCTAGTCTGCCATCTAGTTTGTCCTCTAATCAGCCATATTTTCTCGATCAATTTTGGCGAAAGTCGGTCGTGGCAAATCCTAGGATCTCCGCTCGATGCCATGTAGAAAATATATTTATTTTTATATATATTTCGAATGACAAAACCACTTATATAGAATACAATGAATCAAATCTTAGAGCTAATTTAGGCTCAGACTACTGAATCCCTTAATCAAAGGGATTCACATATTACAGCTTTGGTAATTACCAATCTCTCTTAATTAGGTAATATTGACAACTCATGCCAACAATATTCATAATTAAAAATGCCAAAAGAGACCGAACTACCGAAAGTACAAAGAAGTTGTAAAATGTAAAAGGTCTCTCGTTTTAGCATTCTTTGAGTCAATAATTCCTAATAATTTGATACGACTATACCAGTGTGGCTTCACGTAACGACACGAAAATTCGTATTTTTATTTTAAATATGAAAAAGGAAATGAAGCAAGGAATTTAGTTGAATTGTTCCGATACTTTCTCCAAAGGTCGTAGCACTTAGAATTTAATTTAAATCCGAATAATAAAAAGGGGAGAAAATTGGATTTAATGTTTTATAAAAGGGCTAAGATGAATTTATAGGCTTTCATTAAGGCTTGTTTGGTTAAAAGTGAAAATGTTAGGTAAGAGACCCAAAAAGAGAGAAATCAAAGTTTTGAGCTTTTTGATTTAAAGTTAACTAGCCAACTTTGGAGCCATCTTATTTCATCAAGTATACATGTTTTTACTTAACAAAGAATAAAGCAAATCCGAAGCAAAATGAGAAAGGGTGATCTCCAAATACTGCCTAAGATTAGTTTCTAACTACTTTCCTCAAAAGAAAATAAAGAAAACATATTTCAAATCAATTTTTCATCAAACCAGGAAGTAGAACTGCTTTCTACATAAAAGGGTATCAATACCCTCAAATATGGGTACCATTACCCTCTTGGGCGAATCTGAAAAAAAAAAAAAAGTTAGGCGAAATTTTGAGGTCGCCACAAGACTTGGTATCAGAGCTTCGGTTTAATGGTTCTGCAGACTTTGATCAATGGTATTCAACCATCGAAGACAACTTCCATCTACCGTATGCCATGACTTCTTTCCATTTCTAGTATTTAAAGTTTTATGGTGATTTATCTCAACGTGCATAAAGTGTTTACTTGCTTAATAGTTTAGACCCGGCAGTTCAACATAGGATTTAGAGCCTATGATAATGAAATCTGATATATGATTGCATTAGACCATGAATGATAAGTAAGAACAATGTTGAGCATTCATGAAAAGATAAGTATGAGGCCCAATGTAAAAGTCCTTTAGATTCCAATACATTAAAGATAAAATAACATTTCAAAAAGCCTAACAAGCTGAAATTATGAGGCTTAGTTGCTGGACAAAAATAGTTAGATGCCTAAGGGATACATTTTAGGGAGGGTAATCAACTAATCTTCATCCTCCGAGCCTTGCAAATTCTTAATCATCTCTTCTAGATGATCTTGTCTAGCCATAAGCTCCCGGTTTTGGGCACGCAACTCCGAGAGATTATCCAGCACTTTTGCTTGAAAAGTCCAGAAATCTGTTATGAATGCACCCCAGTCGGCCGGTGAAGGAGGCAAGGAATGAGCAGCCCCTTCAACCTCTTCATCTTCAACCCCTACTCCAGGTTTAGTCCAAACCCCCTCCACTAGTCTAAATCGAGCCTTCACAAGAGAACACCGCCCGATCTTTGTATTGGAATGCATGTAGGAAAATTTCTCTACATTAAGGTCTCGCCTTTAATTTGATTGCTATGTCGGTAATCAAACAACCATAAAGCAGCCTCAACTCCGGTTTGTTCCTACACTCTATCATCTCCGAGGCAATTAAATCACCAAAGTCTATTCTTTGGCCTAAAGCAATTTTCCACATTATCCATGTATCCTTATTTGTTAAGGAGGACAGTTTTCCAGCCCAAGGCTTGAGCACATGAATGATAAGTAAATGGAGCAAACGCATATCCCTGTCTAGTAAAGAAACATCCCTAGAGGGCTGAACCATAGCTTCATTTTTAAAAATCACCCGACAAGCTTCAAGCCGGTTAAAGGTTCCCTTGTAGAATTTCCCTCTAGTCGGGATTCCATACAATTTAGAAAATAGTTTATCATCAACTACAAAGGCCACCCCTTTTATGAAGGTCCTAAAATACCCGGCCTCAGGCTCCATAAGTTCAGCATTGGCATAAAAATGCCTCACCACTTTTTCACAATAATTCCTAGATAAACTCAAGAATTTCATCCACCCAAAGCTATGGAATTGCCCTAAATAAGCAAAGTTCACTGATTCTAAAAAGGGAAAATCTATTTCCCGGCCCGGCAAAATTTCCCGATTAGAAAATGAACTATACCTGAAAAAAGCAGCCTCATTTTGGAACCAAGGAGAAGGAAACCCATCTTCATTAACCGGAGCCTCGGTCAGAGAAAAAACCGATGATGGCTCTTCTTTCCTCCACCGTCGCCCTGACTGGAATTTGGGAGTCCTCGCCACAGAAACGGCAGCCATAGCACCCTTACCCTTTGTAGAACTCTTTTTAGAAGGACCCATGAAGAGGTTTAGGAAAAATGTATGAATTCTTGGTGTTTGAATTTGGGAAGAAGATGAGCGAGGCGGGAAGGAGAGAAGAACAAAATGAATGTTTGGAATATTTGGGGTAAAGTTAAAAGTTAAGACAAAAGTCCATTTACCCCCTTTTAAAAAAAAATTTCAACACGTGCTTGCTTGATTTTTAGAATGGGTATTGATACCCAATAAATAGGTATCAATACCATGCTGAAACGAAACAATTTGAAATATTTTAGATTTATAAAGAATCATTTTATTTTACTTCCTTTGGCATATTAAATTGAACTAGTACAATTTTTTTTTTAAATAAATTACTTTTTCAAATTTCTCTTGTCCCATTTTAGATAATCAAGTATGGCGAATCGGACTATCGAGTGACTAACCCAGTTAATAGAGCAGCAGGCTCGTCAGTTAGAACAGTTCATGAGTCAACCTCTCCAGCTGCAAACCCACATCAAGAAAGAGATCTTAGCAGTGACCGTTTTCGTCGTCTCAATCCCCCTACATTTTTAGAAGCAAAAGATCCAATTGAAGCCGAGAATTGGTTAAGGACAATGGGCGTATGTTTGCCTACGCTCGCGTGGCGGATAACGAAAAAGTGATATGTACATCCTTCATGCTTGAGAGCGGCGGACATTGGTGGGATACTTTGACAAGCATGGGAGAAACAATGAGACATGACTTGGGAAAAGTTCACCGAAATATTTGAAACAAGTACTTCTCCACTTCCACTAGAAATCGGAAGTTAAATGAATTTATCCGGTTAAGGCGGTGGTCATAATGACGGTATAAGAGTACATAAGAAAGTTTGAGGAACTATCCCGTTTAGCGCTCATATGGTAGGTACGAATGGATTGAAAATTGATCATTTTCTTGAAGGGTTAAGGCCCAAGTTGAACAGGGATGTACTTATGTCCGGGATTGAACATGAGCTTCCCGTGGTGATAAAGCCTTACTAGGTGGCGGGCGAAGTTAAAATTGTTCGGGCTCGAGAAGCGAGGAACCTAAACCGAAATCGTAACCAAAAGGAGTTTAAAGTCAACAAAACTGGAATGAAAAGAAGTGGGGTGGAAAACGCCAAGGAGAAAAGAAAAAGCGAACATCATCTAAAAAGAGGTAGACCAAACAACCAGATTGAGGCGAGGACCATTCCTTCATGCTCCAAATGTGGAAAAACTCATAATGGGGAGTGTCTAGCGGAACAAGGATGTGCTTCTATTGCAAAAAACTCGGACACATAAGCCGAGACCGCCCAAATAAGTTTCGGGGAGAGAAAGGAAAAGCAAGAGTACGCCATGGTTAGGCCGAAAATGAAGAAGATAGTCACATGGTGGCAGTACGATCTATGTTAAAACCCAACCTATGTATGCGTTATTTGACTCCGGTGCTACGCATTCCTTCATTGCAACTCATAAGGTGAAAATGCTCGAGCTAAATCCTAGATCTTTGCCGACAGAAATAGAAGTAGTTTTACCTTCAGGCCCGAATTGTTGTGTTAAATAGTTTGTCCCAGACGTGGCAATACAACTTAGGGAAAAACTTTACCCTACCAACCTGATTCTGCTCAACTTAAGAGATTTTGATTTAATCTTAGGGATGAATTGGCTATCTAAGTATGGGGTTACAATCGATTGTAAGTCAAAAGCCTTAATTATGCCTAGTGAGGAGCCAATAACTTTCCCTCGACCAGAGAAAACCTCAAAAATCATTATCTCTGCGTTAAAAGCATCAAAAATGATTGAAAAGGGAAGCAAAGGCTATTGGGTGAGTTTGCACCAAATTCAAATCAAATCTGAGAACTCATTGGCGTCATTACCAGTGGTTCAAGAGTATCCCGATGTATTCCCGGATGATTTACCTGGATTGCCTCCAGATAGGGAAATTGAATTTGTAATTGAAGTTATTCCTGGAACATCGCCAATCTCCAAAGCGCCATATGGGATGGCACCGTCAGAATTGAAGGAGTTAAAAACTCAACTAGATGAATTGATCCAAAAAGGATTTATTCGCCCCAGTGTTTCACCCTGGGGGGCTCCAGTTTTGTTCGTCAAAAAGAAGGATGGATCGATGAGGTTGTGTATAGACTATCGAGAGTTGAATAAAGTAACCATTAAGAATAAATACCCACTTCCTAGGATCGATGATCTCTTTGATCAACTCGAGGTTTTGCGGATTCTCGAAAATAGACCTTGAACCGGTTACCACCGGTTGAAAATCAAGGAAGAAGATATCTCGGCGCTTTTAGCACTCGTTATGGTCATTACGAATTTTTAGTGATGCCCTTGACGACAAATGCACCACCGCCTTTATGGACTTAATGAACCGAGTGTTCAAAGAATATCTTGATAAGTTCGTGATAGTCTTCATTGATGATATCTTGATATACTCGTATACCACGAGAAGAACACGCCTCACATTTAAGATTAGTCCTTCAAATTCTACGAGAAAAGAAAATGTATGCCAAATTCAAAAGTGTGAATTTTGGTCGGATCAAATGATATTCTTGGGACATGTCGTGTCCAGGAAGGAATAGCGATTGACCCAAGCAAGGTTGATCACGATTATGGAATGGCCTCGACCATCAACCCCAATGAAGTCGGGAGTTTCTTGGGATTAGCGGGATATTATCGACGATTTGTACAAGATTTTTCAAAGATCGCCACTCCTTTAACTCGGTTAACTCGAAAAGAATGTCCCCTTTAGATGGAATGAATCTTACGAGCACAGTTTCCAAGAACTAAAAGAAAAGCTCACGTTAGCCCCTATTCTTACGATCCCAAATGGAAACGAAGGTTTTACCATCTATAGCGACGCTTCTAAACATGGTCTAGGTTGCGTCTTGATGCAACACGATAAGGTAATTGCCTACTCTTCTAGGCAATTAAAACCGTATGAAAAGAACTACCCCACTCACGACTTGGAGCTAGTAGCAATAGTGTTCGCCTTGAAGATATGGAGACATTATTTGTACGGCGAGAAGTGTGAAATATTTACCGACCACAAGAGTTTGAAATATTTCTTCACTCGAGAAAAGAGTTTGAATATCGCGTCGTGACGGTGGTTGGAACTAGTGAAAGATTATGATTGCACAATCAATTACCATCCCGGAAGGCTAATGTAGTAGCGGAAGCATTAAGTCGTAAGGTGCCAAGGAAGTCTCGAAAATTAAGCAAGGAAGTAGAGAACTTCAATTTGGAAATTTTAACACCAGGAGATGAGAGCTTTCAACAATGACAATTCGATCCACCCTGCAAGATCGAATTAAGAAAGCACAAGAAAATGACGTATTTGCAGAAAAGATGAGAAGAAAAATGGCAAAAGGAAAGCCAACAAACTATCGTACGTCGATCAACGGAACCCTTCAGTATAAGGATAGGATGTATGTGCCTCAAAATGAAGAAATCAGAAAGGAGATAATGCAGGAAGCACATAATACGCCTTATTCAGTACACCCAGGATCTATGAAAATGTACCATGAAATTAAGGCAATGTATTGGTGGCCCGATATGAAGAGAGAAATCGCCGACTTCGTAGCAAAATGCCTAATTTGCCAACAGGTAAAAGCCGAACATCAAAGACCCGCTGGAAATCTAGAACCACTTCCAATCCCTGAGTGGAAATGGGAAAAAGTCTCGATGGACTTTGTAGTTGGACTACCAAAGTCACCAAAAGGCTGTGACGCTATTTGGGTAGTAGTAGATCGTCTAACCAAATCGGGACATTTTATACTGTAAAGACGACCTACAAGATGGATCAATATGCGAAACTTTATATTCAAGAAATAGTGAGACTACATGGAGTCCCGGCCTCCATCGTGTCGACGAGAGATCCTCGATTTCTATCTCACTTTTGGCGAGAGCTACATAAGTCATTGGGCACAAAGCTACATTTTAGTACCGCCTTCCATCCGCAAACCGATGGACAAACTGAAAGGACCATTCAAACTCTTGAAGACATGCTACGAGTAAGCATACTAGAATTTGCTGGAAATTGGGATCGTTATCTGCCATTAGTCGAATTTGCGTACAACAACAACTTCCAATCATCAATTGGGATGCCTCCATATGAAGCTTTGTATGGAAGAAAATGTCAATCACCTTTATATTGGGATGAAGTAGGAGAGAGACACCTAATAGGACCAGAAATGGTACAAGACATGGTCTCTGTGGTTGAGAAAATTAAAAAGAATATAAGCGCTGCCCAAGATCGTCAACGAAGCTACGCAAATAAAAGGCGTCGACCATTGGAATTTGAAGTGGGAGATAAAGTCTTCATTAAAATATCGCCAATAAAAATGATGTTTAGGTTCGGCAAGAAAGGAAAAGCGACACCCGTACATCGGCCCCTTGAAATAAAAGAAAAATTGGACCACTTGCTTACAAGTCGGAGCTACCAACCTCGTTGAGTAAAGTGCACAATGTGTTTCATGTGTCTACACTTCGAAAATACAACCCAGATCCATCACATGTACTTGCCGAGGTGCCTACCGAGATTCAAGCCGACCTAACGTTAGAAGAACGGCCCGTTAAAATCCTCATGAGGGAAACCAAGCACCTCAGAAATAATGAAGTCCCGTTGGTTAAAATATTATGGAGAAGTGAAGCTATTGAAGAAGAGACTTGGGAGCGAGAGGATGAAATAAAAGAAAAGTTTCCCGAGCTATTCTAGGTAAATTTCGAGGACAAAATTTATTTGAGGGAAGATTGTAACGACCCGAAAATTCGTATTTTTATTTTAAATATGAAAAAGGAATGAAGCAAGGAATTTAGTTGAATTGTTCCGATACTTTCTCCAAAGTTCGTAGCACTTAGAATTTAATTTAAATTCGAATAATAAAAAAGGGAGAAAAATCGGATTTAATGTTTTATAAAAGGGCTAAGATGAATTTATGGGCTTTCATTAAGGCTTGTTTGGTTAAAAGTGAAAATGTTGGGTAAGAGACCCAAAAGAGAGAAATCAAAGTTTTGAGCTTTTTGATTTAAAGTTAACTAGCCAACTTTGGAGTCATCGTATGATTTATGTATTGGTCGAATTCTACTGAAACTTATGTTGTTACTGAGTACACTTCAAGACCTTGAAATGGTACCCAATATGTGTACTTTCGACGATGAAAGCAGCCCCGAAAAATTATGCCGCTAAACAGTCCGGGATGTAAGAAATCGAAAATCGGAAAAGAATTCCCAACAACACGTTTTCGGACAGCCACCTTTAGAGTGGTGTTGTAATCTCTCGATGATCCGTTTTCACGATTCAAAGTTCGTTGTAAAGATCTCCGTGAGATCTTCGAAATGGTATAAGGAACATCGAAAAACAAGCACGTTTCGACCTTCAAAACTCGACCCAAAATAGGCCCAGAAATCTGCCAAGTTGGAAATTTTGCATTAATTATCCTATAAGGCTAGCTCTAGCATATTTATTCCACCTTTTAAAGCCATGTGCTTAGGGGAGGCGAATTTAAGGGAGCCAACCAGCAAAATCTGCAGAAAAATCTTTCCAAAATTCTAGTAATTAATGGAAGATTTGTAATCATTAGAAAAGGATACACTTCCCCCCTATAAATACCCTCTCATTTCAAGCCCCAACTTGCCCCTTTCTTCTCTCTAACCTCCTAGCACTCCCACACCACTCCCTCACGTTGTCTAGCTTTAAGCAAGGAGGAAATAACCCTCGATGAAGAAAGATACCAGAGATAGAGGTGGTGATTGTATATTAAGAAAGCTTGGGAAGGAGGTTCCCTAATTCAATAGAGGAATCTCCAACCCAAAGCACCAATGCCCCATTTGGGCAACAACTTAGAGGGACCAAGAAACTCAGATCTTTTGGTGTAGAAAGTTAGATCTTATAGGCCAAGAACGTAACTTTCAAAATAAAATGTTTTAACACCTTGCTTTGCCCGAAAGGGTATCGATACCTTGTATTTCGGTTTTATGACAGGTACTAATATCCTAAAACTGTTGCACCGTAAATCTGAAGCCGGTTTACTTGTTGTCCTAATACTCTCCATTTTCGATTTTAAATAACATTTAACATAAGATCATGATGTTTAGAACCTTTCCCTTTTCGAATTGGATCAAGGATAACGACAAGTAGTGAGTAAATTACGTTATATACTTTTACGCAAGATGATAAGTATACATATCCCATAAATTTATATGCTCTAAAATAACATATGCCAATATAATGTGACAAGTTGTGAATGGCTCATATTATTTACCTTATGTGTAAAATGATAAGAATGTACATCTACATGTGGCATAAGTTATATGTGCTCTTATGTGCTCCAAATGATTTTTATCAATGAGATCCATGAGATTTTATGAGCATCTTTGCTATTTATGCAACAATGAGGAAGAATGAGAATGAGAAAAGCTATGTACTTCATTTATGCTCTACTTGAGAAAACAAAGTTCATAAGCAAATAAAGACAAGTTATGTGATGACACAATCAGATTTCCCTAGCCTATTTGTACACCAATCATGGGCAAATTACAGCCCGTCATGGGGACGATAAGAGTCCCAAATCGGGAGTTGATTCAACATTGGCTAAGGGTTAGATTGACCCACGTCATGGACTTAAAAATCCGACCCGGATGGCCAAGAACAACGATAGCTTTCATGAGTTGATCAACTATGGCCAAGGACAAAAGTAGCCCCATGGAAGGACGATTAGTGTCCCAAGAAGTTTGGCCATTGTGCTTATGCACCAAGAATATTCGATTTGAGCGCTCGGTGTACAAATATCGCTTGTGGAAAGGGCCCTAAGAAAGATAAAAGATATACTATGTGCAATATCACACACGCACCGTATTTTTACTCATTGAATGTCACCATTCATAGTCGTTTTATGACTCTTGTAGAAAATGGATCGAGATATGTATGAAGTCGAGGGCAACGGTGGAAGTGGCCTTGATGAACATGAATACCATTTGATCACAAAGTTTGAGATATGGTCCTCCAATCCTCTTCAACCCGGATTGCAAAAGCATGAAACCACCTACTTTTATGTGGGCGTATATGATTTTTGGACCATGGAGTATCTTACTACTCGTTATTATGAAGTATAATATTTTGATTAACCTTGTCTTTATCATATCACCTCTTTCTTAAAGTATGTAGTAGTACTTGCTAATGGGCTCAAGCTTTTGGAGTGTTCATAAGGCGTAATGATTTGTCATGAACCGTTTTGAAACAAAAATGTATGTGAGGTACTTCTTTACTTACTTGGGCCCATATTTTGTGTTAACTTATGCCATTGAAGGTGAAATGAACTAAAAGACCGGATTTATATGTTTTAAACTTCCGCTATATTTATGTTGTCATACTCTACCTTATGGTTCTTTATTTCATCAAGTATATATGTTTTTACTTAACAAAGAATAAAGCAAATCCGAAGCAAAATGAGAAAGGGTGATCTCCAAATGCTACCTAAAATTAGTTTCTAACTACTTTCCTCAAAAGAAAATAAAGAAAACATATTTCAAATCAGTTTTTCATCAAACCAGGAAGTAGAACTGCTTTTTGCGTAAAAGGGTATCAATACCCTCAAATATGGGTACCATTACCCTACTGGGCAGAATACAAAAAAAAAAAAAAAAGTTTAGGCAGAATTTTGAGGTCGCCACACTTGACCCTACCACATGTCATTGGATTGGGCCAAAAGCCACTTTTTCAGTCCAATACGGTTTTGTAACAAAAATAAAAGTGATAATTTTGTTACATACTTAATTTTATATGAAAAAAATTATAATTACTTTTTAATATTTTAATTTTTAAATATAACAAATGTAGCACACATTTTTTATAAGAAATGTAACAAATATAACAAATGTAACAACAAGTGTTAAAAACAAAAAAAAATATTATAGAAAAATATTGTTATTTGCGAACTCTCCACTCACTGAGTTACAAACTCATATATTTTGTCACGCTTTTTCTTATTAAAAATAAAAAACATCGACTCTCCGTATATATCTACAATTCAAACTGACATTTAACTTTACTTCACCACTAATTTGAAACAATTTTCTCGATTTTTTTTCATAGTGTATGACCAAATTATCAGATTATCAGATTCAGTTTATCATACTTGAATGGCCTTACTTTATACATCGAGATTACTCTGTACATGAGTGTGGCTATTCATTGGGTACCTTTTGGTGTGGATTTTTAATATATCCTAGATTATCAGTTCACACAACACGGTTTTCAGCTAATACAAATACAGAATCAGATTTCAGATTATAGTATTATAATGTTTTTAAATTTTAAACTTTGTAGTTCACAAATTTTCAGTTATGATTCTATGTGATAAATAGTTGACAGTTACTTACAATTTACAGTGATAGTGATATCAGTATCTTTACATTCTTATTGTTTTATAGTTACATCATTAGTACAAGTAAAATGGTTTCATGATTCTTACAAGGTATTGTTACATAAACATCAAATTTGTTTTTTAACTATTGGAAAGTCTTTTCACATTCATCAGTCCACATAAATTTAGAATTCTTTCGAATCAAATTGGTCAAAGAAATAGTTTTCAAGAGTTGAAAAACAGATTGGCTTTTGCTCCTATACTTACTCTTCACCTGCTAGCAAACAAAACATTTAAGCACAAACTCTGATATCTCTCTTTCATATCGTGCCACCAATAATCCTCTTTCAATTTGTGATACATTTTGGTAATGACTTGCTTAACGAAATATAATCATACAATCAACTAAATCAAATAGCTATGATAAATAAAAATAAAAATAAAAATATTTTTAGAATAAAAAAAATGAGATAATATTTTTTAAATTATTTTATATTTTGTGGTATATGGTGAAACTATCTCAAAATAAAACACTCGTTTTTAGTACAATCACTTGCTTTCCTTTGCCCGAGTTTGGAGTCTATTAACAAAGAATTAAATGAAAGTAAATTCGTTCGATTGAGCTTCATTATTTGCTACGTGAAGGAGGATAATATATGTTGATCTCAAAATCTGCACTATCCACGTGTCAACAGATCTTTAATCAATCATCTGTCAACTTATATATTACTTGCACACTTGAACAACCGTTAGACACCAAGTTCACCGGGAAAAAAAATGATGATCATTGGTACTCTGACAATCAAGTCAACTGCGGATATATAAAAATAAGGGAGAAATATATGGGTGTGGAAGAGACAATGGCGAGATTTGAAGCGAGTTTAATGGTAAAGAATAATCGTGTGCCTTGAAATGACGAGATGTCTTGTATTTATAGGGGAAAGGTCTAATTGGTTTAGGGAAGCGATCAATTAGACATTTGATAGGATTCTCTTATATTATGAGATATGGATTAATTAAGTGTGAACGCAATCTCCTAAATTTCAATTCTAATTTTTATTGGTTTCTAATAGTGCGTTACCAATTATTGGGAGATTGAGATGAGTTTCCTTGTGGGAGTTTGTATGACAATCAAATATAATCTTTTTTGAAATATCTCTTTGGTTCCCAAAATAGTAGATTGCTTGAGGGATTATGCGAGGTCCAAGTAATCGGCGAAGGACCTTGGTTAGATGAATTTGCAAACTTTCTTCGTGAGCATCTTTTAACAAAACATTAGCGTATGAAAGCCCTTTATCGTAATTTGGGAGGCGAGGGCCTATGAACTTCTTTTGCTAACGTGGAGGCCTTGTCAAATTTGGGTGGTAACAATATCAATGTCATAGGAGCCTTCTTTAATTTTTTCCTTTTTTTATAATTTGTAAAATAAAGGATTCATGATTTATTCACACTTTTAAAAAGATAAAAACTTCAAATGCAATTTTTTCATTTCATTTTCTCTTTAATTATTTCAATCATAAGCAAAATTGTTAAAAAAATTATTTGAAGACTATATATGCGAGTAAAATAAAATGATGAGAATGATATATGTGAATAAAATTGAATGAAGATGATATAATTACAAAATTAAAAAATTAAGTACTATCAATGCCATTAATTCAAAAAAATCATAATTAAGGAGTGCAATAAGCACAAAAACGCGTACCGAACAAGTCTCATTATGGGTTCCATCAAGTTGAAATTAGGCACGGAAAGCAATTAGTACATATTTGTTTGCTTATTATTCTATGTGACACAAAAAAGGACCCACTTATTAATTGTTATCTACTTTTAACAGCTCTCATGTATTTTATTGGTCACAGTATCACACAACCTTTATCTTCTAAGTGATAAGATACTTAGAATTTCACACGAATCATCCAAATACTGTTACCCTCCCCGTCAAACCTAGTTGGGAATTTAGTCCACGTCCTCTAATCAAATTCCAAAGGACTTCGCATCTCAAATCACATTTCAAATGTTCGTATTCAATGCTTCAAAGCCGATTTGGCTTTGCATAAAAATATAATAAAATTTTGAGTCAACATTAATAATTAATTTAAACCACATATTTTATGGGAACCCACATCTTTTATAATTTTTTTAATTATATATTTCATCAATTTTTTCAAAAATCTACTAAAAATTTGATTTTTAACAAAACCAAACAAATGCTTAATTTGTATATAAAAGTATGCTGAAGTAACATATAATCCCAAAATTGAAAAAACAAATAATTAGCATAAATTATAATTAAATAATTAAACTATTCAAACACAATAAATTATTTCACAGCATAATTGAAATGTGTGGTTCGTGCACGCTAGAATATGTAAACCGTGTTAGCAGCTAGACCGACCAACTGGATGTTAGAAAAATCAACCAAAGGCAGTGGATTTAAAAAAGTTTTGTCTTTGTGCCGTTTTTTTGGTCATGAACTCTCCACAACATCTACTTATAAGATGCTACTTCTAGATACCTTGATGTAAGTAAAACAATGAACATCTAAATATCTAAATAATTCAAAAAAAAATTAAAAAAAACTATTTAAATACAAAAATGTTCAAGTACATGAACATGCAAGTACAAAAATTTAATGAAAATGTGCTTGTAAATTAATGCGGTTCATCTTCTAAATTGTTTTTAGAATCATTTTCTAATACAAGATGTTGGTCAATTTCATATTCATTCAATTTCATTTGCGCATATCACCTCACTTTTAAATAATTTAAATAATTCACATTGACAAAATCCGTTCAAATATTTCTATTAAATTAATTGAAAAAATATCCTCTAATTTAAATAAACTTAAAAAACAAAAATTTAAAATTAAATAAAAAATTTAAAATAAATGTCTATAAATAAGTCTCCAACATCTCCACCCAACTACATTTATCACAAATGAAAAATTAAAAATCATTTTAAAAAATATTAAATTAAATCCTATCTTCTCCAACATACCCTCAAACCCCCCAACCCCAAAGACTCAATGCTACCAATCCCCACCACACCGTCATCGCCATTGCCTCACTATTATAAACACCACCTACAACCCCAACCCAAATTGAAATTTCAAATTATTGAATTTGAACTCTTACCATTGCCATCACACCTGAACAATCACTCCCACCAACAAAGTCCCAAAATCACAATCACCAAAAACCAATAGAAACAACACATAACCACCTATAAGAAACAACGGGTAAAATCAATCAGTAGCCACTGAACTTTAATTGAGTTTCTACTTAACCACTAAACTTTAAAAAGTGTCTCAATGACCACTCAACTTTCAACTAGTTTATATTTAGTCACCAAACTTTAAAAAGTATCTCAATGGCCACCCAACTTTCAACTAAGTTTCTCATATATCACCCGTTACTTATTCGCTTGCAATACCTGACGAAATATTCTATGTGGCAAATGATATTCCGACAGAGTGTAGTAATAATATTATCAATAAAAATGCACTATTCAAACATGCCTAATTCGCACGAATGTGGTTGGAAAAAAAACTAAAAGCGTTTTCAATTTTTTTGAAATATAGCGTATTTAAGTAGTGCACTTTTCTTGATTGAGAGAGATTTAATAATATTACTATTCTATATTGAAGAAATATGGCGTATTTGAGTAGTGCACTTTTACTGATTGAGAGATATATAATAATATTATTATGCTATAATGAAAGAGCTTTTGTCACGTGGAATATTTCGCTAGATATTGCAAATGAATAAATAACGAGTAATATATGATAAACTTAGTTGAAAGTTGGGTGGCTATTGAGATATTTTTAAAAGTTCGGTGACTAAGTAGAAATCAGTTGAAAGTTGAGTGGCCATTGAAATACTTTTTAAAGTTTAGTGGTTAAGTAAAAATTCAATTAAAGTTCAAAGACTACTGATTGATTTTACCCAAAAACAACCCCCACCCACAACCAATCGCTGCCACCTTCACACCTAGAAATCCCCGCCATCGCCAAAAAAATGCCACACCCCTATATAAACCATGCACCTACCATTCTACTCTTCACTCTTAGTTCTCACTTCTATTCCTCTGCTGAAATGAGACGCAGAGTTCATAAGGGCTTTTATAGAAAATTCAAGAATTGAAAATGCTTTTGCAGTATATTAATCTGGTCTCCAAATACACAATTTTCCTAGCCCAAAAATCCAATTTGAGTGACCTCAATATTTCTATTTCAAATCTTCACATGCTCTTTCGGCACTACATTTAGAAGAGTGTTTTATTTACTCGCCCACCATTTCCAAGTTCTCAACTTGTTGTCTACCCATAACCAACCTCTCACAGACATTGACTCATTCCTCCGCTTGCTTGTCGACTCACTACCAATTCAGATAGATATACTTACATTCAGTGGTGGGGGTGACATTTTGATTTTGGAGTCCCAAATTAACGTGCAAAAAATTTGAAACAATATAATAGTGATGTAATTTTTTTTACAAACGTTTCTTACGAGTTCTCATACTTTATTTTATTTATATTCTATACCATACATAAATAGATAAATAAACTCACTTGCACTATTGTTTAACCTGATTTCACATCAACAAGTTGGTTTTTCTTTTAAATATATAACTTAGGGGAAGTGTATTCAATTGAGACTTTTACAAATTTTTATAAACTTTTATAAGTGGGTAATTTTTGTAGAATTCATGGACTTTTAAGTGACTTTTATGGATTTATTTGAAATTAATAAAAGTCTTCTTTAAACTTATGTATACTTTTATAAAGACTTGTGTAGACTTTTATAGACTTTTATTTTTTTTTTAAATATTAAGCTAAAATTTATATATACTACAATATTATTTTAAGTAACTTTTCATATGTCCAAATTATCCACAACACATGTAACTAAGAACACAAAGTAATAAATTATCTTTCTCATTGTTAGCATGCCATTCTTATTGGTTGTGAGATTAATAAGGTATGTTAACTTATGTTATTATATATATACATAAGTATCGACCGATTCATTCATTACTTTCAATAAAAATTTCTCTAAAATAGAGAGAAAACATAAAAGATTGTGTATTTTAGATTTATTTTTTAGCACAAAATTATTTTAACAGTGTTTATAATAATATAAATGATAGACAAATAATGGCTTTCCCACCTAAAGATTCCTATTAATGGCACACCTATTTTGTGGACCTATTATCCAAATCAATTCTTGGTTAAATTACATTAATAAAATAATCAAAGTAAACAAAAGATTTTCAGTACAATGCCAAACTAATACCATGGAATAATTTATAATAATTAAACGAAAAATTTGACTCCCACTAAAACATTAATCAAAATAGTATAAATTCATCACGTAAAATATCATCAAGTTTTGACACAAAACTCAATATATTGTGCTATCAAAGTTTTGATTACTGCAAATTCTAGATACAATTGATTACAACAAATTTTTACTTGAATGGAAGAAATACGAAAAAACCCTATAAGTGAAAGAAAATAGGCATTCTTTATTTTTGGGCTCTAAAGTCTTCATAAATCTCACGGTAAACGAGAGACTTTTTTTTTTAGATTTGTTATATATATTTTGCACTAAAAAGTCTCCAGAAATATCTAGAAATCTGGTAAATAGAGAATCCCTTTAAGTCCTTCTTAATTTGAATACCAAATGACTTATAGAGACTCCTACAAAGTTTTAATTGAATACCCCTTGACTTTTAAAGACTTTTTTAAAGTCTCTAAAACTCTCAATTGAATACACCAATACTTGTAGAGATTCTTAAAAAATCTACATTGAATACCCATAAACTTTTAAGTCTTTAAAAGTCTCAATTTGAATATACCTCTTTTAGACTACTAATGTGCAATATCTAAAATAAGACAACAAAATAAACAAATATCAAACTCATCTTGTTCACGTTGCCTTCTACAATATTATCTTTCAAAATAGGAAGATCTGATATACAAATGAAATTAAATATCACTCAAGTTCAAAAAGAAAAAGTAAAAAATCAATTGAACGCGATATGCATCCACAAGCAAAATACCTTTATTAATTTTTATTTATAAAAAAAGACTTATTTTTAGTATTCCCTTTACCTTAAAAAATTTACCAATGAAGTGACGAGCACGAAATTTGTACCATGTTTCAGCATCTTGTACATCATCTTGATTTTTGTAGTCTATCAATTAAAGATTTTTATGGTAAATTTGAGGGATTGGATTTAAAATTTTGGAATAAATTAATATATGGTGATTGTTAGTAATTTGGGAGAAATTTGTAGATATTGGAATGTCATAATCAAACTTCTGCTTTCCTCGATCTAAAATACGGGGAGGAGAAATATGAGATTCAGATTTCAGATGGGTAGACGTGTACTGAAAATTGAAGAATGGGCTAATCATTTATAATTTTGTATTATTAATTTTATTAGGCAAATAAGTCCAACTGTCTTGCATTAAATTGATATTAAGTCAATAGGTACAATTATTATCAATTAAATTGATATTAGATCAAAGTTAAATTGTATATTAAAAAAATCTCAAAAAATTGGGGGGTTCAGGTCTCCCCAAAGACCTCTCTGTCTCCGCCAGTGCTTACATTACTTGCAATGATGGTGGAGTTGATTTTATCCACACAAGTGGATCCCACATCCATGTATGGGGCGTTCCGGGTTCTATCGATGTTCGTGAAGTAGTTAAAGGGTTCTTTGCTTTTGGCCAAAAGGTGGGTTATGAAGGACATTATCCCTATTATTGTTGTTCCGGTTGCGGAATTAGCGGACGACATTTTCATTGGTTACGGCAGTGTTGACAGTAATGGGGTAGCGACAATGGCAACTGTGGTGTGGTGGGATTGCTGATGTCGGGTCTTTGGGGATATGTTGTAGAAAATGTGATTTAATTTTTTTTTTTGTGTTTGTGAGAAATTTAGTTTGGGTGGAGACATTGAGGATTTATTTGTACTTTTGAAAAAATAGGAATCCAACTAAAATATTTTTTTTTTGTTTTATTGTTTGTTCTTTTAGTTTATTTAAATTGGAGAGTAATATTGACTTTCTCAATCACTTCAGAAGAACATTTGAATGGATTCCGTCAATGGGACTGGATTATTTGTACGAATTATTTAAAGGTTGAGGATGAAATTCCAACAAATTAAAAGAGATGGATAACTTGAGACTAATTTATCCTTAATAGAATTTGAAAAGTATAAATAGAATGAGAGAGACCCCATAATTATGGAATGCAAATAAGAACAAAAACACGACGCGTGAGTGGTCGTATTCAAGCACGTGCTACCAATTTGTTTGCTTCCACACAATACCTTCCACATGTCCCCATTAAGGACCCAATAATTTGCACTCAACTTTCTCTAACACCTCACATCTCTGTCTACGATAAGACACTTCAAATATCACATAAATTCATCCATTGACGATTTGTTACAAACATACAATTTCATTTTATTTTGAGTAATTTGTAATTTTGATCGTTAATTTTTTCAAATATGTAATCTACTTTCAACTAATTTTTTTAGCATTAGCCATCTCTAACCATCGCAATTTGTTGTAAATCACGTCTCTATTAATATATTTTGACAACTTTTACCATTCCTTTTAAATAAACAAAAATACAAAAAAATTAAAAAAAAATTTGTAAATGAAGTCTCATAATTTTAAAAAGTACAAAATAATTTCATCTTTTCAAAAAGACCTCCCCTTTGTGAAGAATTGGAAGCCATGAACATCAACTCCTTGCTAACCAAAAACAATCAATCCAAAAAATCCGTAGTCATCAAAATGGTCAACCCCAAATGTCATCCCACTTCGATCTGATGTCGTCTCATGACGATTTCCTCAAACAAATGCTGTCATCTATTCCTTTTTCCACCTTCGCTTTTACCTGGGATGTGTCATCCGTCGCAGGTCGAGCCAAGAACCAAATGTCGCCTTCGAGTCTCCTTAACCAATTTAATGACCAGTCGGCGATGTTGCTTTCCAAGCTGAGGCAGCACTAGATCAGTAGTGGGGCGGCCAAGGGTTGATGCTGTCCAGAGAACTCGTCGTTGACTGGAGCCTCCGACGACGAGAGTGGGCTCCTGCAGATGCCTTTAAATCTTAATAATGGTGACCACATTGACATTGTTGATGACTCCTTCCAATCTACTAATTCGGTCAGCATTTTGCTTCTTTAATTCCAATTTACATGAGGCATTTTCTTGGGCACATCTTTAATGCATTTATTGTCAGTGGTGGTGAAAGAGATGTTAGAGAGGAAGTGATTTGGCTATGGAGTTGGGTAGGTTTTTTGAAAAGATGAAGTTATTTTGTACTTTTTAAAAGTTGTGGGACTTTATTTGTAATTTTTTTTTATTTAAAGAGGAGGGCGAATTCGTCAAAATATGTCAATTGAGACGTGATTTGCAGCAAACTGCGAAGATTATGGATGACTAATGCTAAAAAAATTATTTCAGAGTAGATTAGTAACAAATTTAAAAGGTTAGAAACCAAAAGTACAAATTACCCTTTTATTTATTTTACTTTTTTAGATATCTATGTTTTTTTAGTTCGAATCACTCAATATAAAGGAGTAGGTTGCTATATCTAGTTTTATTTAACTAAATAATTTAGTAGATAGCGGTGTTATAAAGTCTTCATTTTAGAAAATATAATTTATTATCTTTTGAATTTATATCGTGAAAATGATTGAAAATGGGAACCACGGTATTTTGTTGTAAACATGTTGTTTGTCCTCAAAGACGAAAGTCAAAATTTCTTCGAATGAATTTATATCTTTTTTAATGAATTTATATCTTTTTTTTTTTATTAATAAAAATATGAACGTAAAAGACTACTACTGTATGGGTAACCACGTTGTTTGCCTGTTTGGTATGGTTGGTGAGGCGTGGGGATTGGGGTGGGGAGTACATGGTCAATTTTGTACAAAGCCATCAGGCCAATCACAATCGAATCTGGCTGGGATTTCAGTCCAAATTAAATAGGAAGTACCTTCCTGGAAGTTTCTCGTTTCCAAGTTTGTTATGGAATTGGTATATATCTTCTGCTCGACTGCCATGTGACGTAAGTCGAACACATATAAAGGGGGTCGAACAAAAAAGGAGGAATGTGTATGTGTCCGACTATCGACAGTCTAGCACAAAATATGTTGTCTAATTCGAATAACATATCTTTTCGCTTTAGTTATGTTCATTTAATTTGTATCTTAATTCCACTTTTGCGGCAGGTCTCTACGTGTGTTTGAGATTTAATTTTCTTTTTTACTACTATTTATATATTATATCTTTAAAAACGAATCATATTAAATTTTATCAGAAAGCAAAGTCAACGTAAAACTATTACCCACAGGCACATCCAAATAAAAACCAACTTACCAAGCCTAAACAAAAATTTAAAAAAAAATTAAAAATCTCGCGAAACTAAATTAAGAATTGTATTCTAATTCCTTAAACTTTTGAAAAAATATAATAGACCCTAAATAAATAAACTTCATAATTAAAGAAATGAATTACAAAAACTGAATCAAACCCGTGCGCCCTAATGTTTTGTACATAAAAAAAAAAAAAAAAATTACACTGAGATCGAGTTTTAGCAATTAATAAACCTTGAAATAATAAATCTAAAAGAAAAAGACCTTTCAAGTTCGAACTATAACACTAAATAGATGTGCTCAGATTAGTCAAAATCATGAATACTGAAGCACTTTCTAGGGAATTCCATGCCCTAATGTCGACTACCATATATATCTTCTATTCACAAAAGAAAAAATAAAGGTGAGAAAAAATATATATATAATCTCAAATACTTATATAGTTTTGGATCATTTATGAACTTGAAAAGTCATCGATAAACACTTTATTAATTATATTTAGTTATTATTTGCAACTAGGTTCTTTTAATAGTTCATTAGAAATTTAGGGACTAAGGTTGCAATTGTTATTTAGATTTGCACTAAGTTGTTTCCTCTTATAAAACCGAAAAGTAATGAGGGTGGCTTTGTGTTGTTTGAAAAATAATATATTGAGAGATTTTATTTTCTAATTTTAGAATTTTAACACAATTTAGTATTCGAAAATCGTGCTTCTTTTCAATTCCTACGCTTCAGCTAAATTATCATCTATAAATACACAAATATGTTTTTAATATTTTAAACAATTGATGGCATTTTTTTATCTTTTGTTTAATGTGGAGTACTTTATTTTTAGACTATTCCAGTCTTTAATTACTTTTAATTTAATAATTTAGGTAAGTAGATGTGAGACATGGTTAAGGCTTTGTTTGGTATTGCTGTACTTTTAAGAGAATCGACTTTTCTTTGTCTTTGCTGAGAAAAGAATCATCGGTGTAGGAATAATCAGATAAGTATTTGGTAAACTCTTGTTTTAAAATTGATATATGTTTCAAAAGTAGAATTTGAACGTTCGGTAAACAAAAGTGATTTATTGCTATAACGGTATTAAATTACTAAAAATGACATTGATTATAATAATGTTATTTTGTATTATTATTATTATTATTTTTTTTTCCTAGTCAAATATTTCTTTAACAAGACAAAAATAATAAAAACCTAATAAATTTCAAATTTTATAAAAAGTACAAAATTGAAGTATAGTCATATAGTGCAAAAATTAATTAAATTAATATTATTTTTATGATCTAACTTGCATCAATTCGGTTTCTCAAATAAGTCAAATATGTATTAAAGAAATCGTTTAATTAATTAGGGGTAAAATAAGGTTTGAAAGTTTTTTAATATATATATAACAAAGAATGTTGTTTACAATAAGCTACTGCTCTAATACAATACGATGTAGTCAGTCATTACAATCTATTGCAATAAATTAGTAACTATTAATTTTATTCTTCAAAAAATGTAGCCCTATAGATCTTTATCATCAATTTTATAAGATTTGATATCAAGGGTTCATCAATTATCAAATGTCAAATCACCAAAAGGTCTTCATCGAGTTCAAGTTAATGTTGGTATTACCACTATATAAAATTCGTATCTGATTGTAATTGTACTTCTATGAATATAAATAAAATATCAATATTATTCATTATAACATCGAATAAATACAATAAAACATGTTATCAATAATCATATTGTTTTATTTTTACTGCAATTGCTACTTTAACAATTTAATTAGTAACAATTTAAAAATTAAAAATATAAAAAATGGACAATATTATTGCAATAACAAGTGCAACACATGCGTATCTAACTAATACTAAAAAGTGTGCTATATCACCCACCTTAAAACTCAATTAGATGTTTTTTTTTTTCTATTTAATAGTTTAAAAATTAGAGTTTAGCTCTAAAGATGTGTATACTCTGATTTCAATTAAAACAAAAATTGAAGAAAAGTAAAAAATAAAAACCCCCGCCACCGCCACCGTCACCGCCACCACCGAGGTGGACGACGAATCAAGGTTAGAACGAGGGATGCAAAAGGAGGGGTTTAATTTTTCTTTTCAGAAAATAATTTGCATTTACTCTCTTACCTCTCCGACGGCTTAATTTTTTAAAGGTGGAACGGCAAAAAACTATACTGTACAATGAAAATTGAAGTGTTAGAAACTCTAAGTGCATATTTGGAAGTATTTAAATTATATTTTAAGTACTTATAAGTCGTAGATTTTATGGAATACATGGATAATAAGTAGATAATAATTTGTAAATTCTAAAAAGTATGATAAAAAAAAATTATTTGACCAATTTAAATTTAGCTAAACAACTTATAAAACATAAATAAAAGCTCGGGACCTAGATATTATGTCCTTGAAAGATGAAGACCTCTGCTATAATTCCTGAACCAACTCATAATATGTCCTTAGTATATTTAATTAGAAAAAAAAAATTTAAACCAAATTACCTTTCACGACCTAAATAATAATTAGTTGTTACAAAGTAGTGCAAATATTTATAGAAAAAGTATCTTTGTAACCAACAAAATAATGGACAATTAATCAATTATCGTTATAATTGCAGTTATTATTTACAATAAATGTCAATTATTCTAGTGTTGACGTGATACTTGAATAGACAGCCTCATTATTCAAAATATTAATTTATTGGATTAATCATCGTCTACTTTACAATTATTTTTTGTGTGAAAGCCGCCACAAAATGTCAATTTTATTTTCAAACAAAAATTAATCCAGCAACTTTGGTAGGACCGGTGATTAAATTGTTGTGTATTCTAACGAAAGAATAATCACTAATTGGAGAAGTTTTCACTCTAACTCACAAAAAATTATTATATACGTTTGTCTTTCAAAATAAAAGTCGCCATCTCTTCAAATCTTTCATTCTCAATTATTCTCTTCACTATTTTTCAAATTTCCTTCAGAATCTTCTTCCTCCCCATTATTCTTCAACGAACAAGTTTCATAGTCGAATTTCACCGCAATGAAATGATAGACTAGTGTTTTTCATAGTTAGTAACTATCGTAGTCAATTTATATGATAATTATGTTATATTTCATTTTGAATATGACTAAAAACTCTACAATATGTAAAATGATATATCAATTAATACCACATAATTTGAACATAGACAGATTACGGTAGCCACTGACTATGAATGTCATTACTCACTTTTTATTTAATAAAAATAAAAATTTGTATTTGTTTTTAGAATTTTATAGTTATTAATGCCAATATTCCTACTCTCTTCAATAGAAGAGTTTTCGAGTTGGAAAAATATTATCTAATGACTTTATTTGTTGTGTCAAAGACGGGATATATAATTATTTCAAATTACAAATTAATCAGGGGCGACTCTATTATCTAATTAAATTGTTGAAACAAGAGTTCAACTAGTATTACATATAACAACTTACCTTTTAAACAAGACTACTATTTATTATTAATGGTTATAGTTAGTAGTTACCACTCTATTTGTCAGTTGAGTTTACTATAATTGATTGGTTTACATAATCAACACAAGTATTAACCAATTACTCGAATCTCACATCCACATAGATTGGTGATTATCGCCTGCAGTGAAAAAATATCATCGTTCTTTCAACACGACGTGCGTTGAAAACAAGATATAAACAAATATATGTGATCCTTCGTTGATATCTATCATAACTACTGTTGATAATCAAACAGTCTAACAATTATGTATCATTAATTAATATGTCATTTTTTAATAAGCTTCATATCCATTTAAAATGACCACTTAATTATCACTTAGAATGCTGACAATCAACAATTATGATAGATTACATTACTCAAACTTAAATATATCTATCAATCAAAATAAAAAATAAATAAAAACTTGTAGAATCAACACAAGATTAAGTGGTCATCGTCTGCACTGAAAAAATATCATCATTCTTTCAACATGATGTGTGTTGAAAACTAGATATAAACAAGGGTAAATATCACTGAGGGTCCCTAACCTTTGGACCTTGTAACGATGGGGTCCCTAACCTTCTATTTTGAACTCCCGAGTCCTTAACCTATGAAACGTTAGCACCTGAAGTCCTTTTTTGACCAAAACTGTTAGTTTGACCGTTAAATGGTCAAAATCTTGTTGAATAGACCAAATTACCCTTAAATTAAATAATAAAAAAAGAAAAGAAAAAGAATAATAAAATAAAAATTGCAACAAAACCCCAACCAACAAAATAAAATATTTCAACTAAACCCCAAATACTTCTTCTCCTCCAAAATACCGCCGCCAACCACCACCCACCGGAACCACCACCCCACCGCCGCCATCCAAAAAATAATTTCACTAGCGGCCACCCCATTTCTGCAATTTCCCACCGGAACCAACAACCCTAATATTATTATCACTAGCGGCCATTTACAGCCATCTACAGCGAGCAGATCTGAGATCTGAGATCTGCTCGTCCGTGCCATTTACAGCCATCTACAGCGATGTAGATTCCAACAACCCTCAATCGATGATGTTGGGCGTCGGTGAAGGGAACACTGGGTTCCGAGCCACCGTCGGTGATGTTGATTAAATCGATGATGTTGGGCGTCAAAGGAGAACTGGAATTGGTGGTGGAAACGATGAAAATGAACAGACCCTCAACCAGCTTTTGACGGAAATTGATGGTTTTGAAGGAAACACTGGGTTCCGAGCCACCGTCGAGTTCGCGCCGTGCCAGAGAGATTTGCTGTGGGGTGGGTTTTTTTGATTCCGGTGGGGTGGGTTTTTTGGATTCCGTGCCAGAGAGATTCAGCCATGGTGATTCCGGTGGGGGTGGGTTTTGGATTTGCTGTGGGGTGGGTTTTTTGGATTCCGGTGGGGGTGGGTTTTTTCTCTTGCGGAGTTGGTTGAACTGGAGTTGGTGAAGGTGAATAGTGCTTCTCGCCGGCGCCGGAGTTGGTGAAGGTGAAGATTGGAGCCGGCGCCGGAGTTGGTAAAGGTGAGGGACTTGATTGTAATTTTTTCTTTATTTTCTTATTTTTTTTGTTTTGTATTTTAATTTGTTGCAATTTTTATTTTATTATTCTTTTTCTTTTCTTTTTTATTATTTAATTTAAGGGTAATTTGGTCTATTCAACAAGATTTTGACCATTTAACGGTCAAACTAACGCTTTTGGTCAAAAAGGACTTCAAAAAGCTAACGTTTCATAGGTTAAGGACTCGGGAGTTCAAAATAGAAGGTTAGGGACCCCATCGTTACAAGGTCCAAAGGTTAGGGACCTCCAGTGATATTTACCCTATAAACAAATATATGTGATCCTTCATTGATATCTATTAATCTATTATAACTGCTGCTGATAATCAACAGTCTGATAATTAGGTGTTATTAATTAATATGTCATTTTTGAATAAGCCCCATATCCATACATTTAAAATGACCACTTAATTATCACCTAAACTGCTGATATTTAACAATTATGATATATCACATTACTCAAACTTAAATATATCTACCAATTAAAAAAAAAACTTTGAAAAAAATATTGGTATTCAATTAAAAAGAGATAATAAAAAAGTGACTTTTCTAGATCATGCGAATCCATGAGAAAAGTGTGGAAGCCAAGCATGTGAAAACCTTCTTATTTTATAGTCATTAATTTCCCAACTAATTTTCTAAGCTTTCTCATTTGTGATAGAATTCTCAATTCTTGACTG
The DNA here is from genome assembly GCA_023638005.1 of Forsythia suspensa. Classification (NCBI taxonomy): domain Eukaryota; kingdom Viridiplantae; phylum Streptophyta; class Magnoliopsida; order Lamiales; family Oleaceae; genus Forsythia; species Forsythia suspensa. The sequence goes on from CM042666.1 coordinate 39,116,134, forward strand.
TAGGCAAGTCAACGTTGCAATCTAGTAAAAAATATTATTATTTAACATTTTAAGTAAATTTGGTAGTAAATGTATCCATGACTAATCTGTATTTCACGTTTATAAGTGCGTGCACTTTGTACACGTACCAATACAACTCGTCTTGAATTGATTTATCCTTCTTAAGTAGAAGAAAGTACACGAGCTTCAAGATAATGAATTATTAAAATAAAATTCTAAAGAGAAAAAAGTCCATTGATATTTTACAATTTTAAAAAAATACAATTGATCCACTGGTTTAGAGACTAATTTATGGAATTCAAAAAAAAAAAAAATAAATAAAAAAATTATGGAATTCAAAAAGGTAGCCACTTGACACTTAGCTGTACCAGAAATAAAATAAAATGAGATTGTCGGTTTGTACGGAAAACCATTCGTAATCAAAAGGGTATGATTGGATGTTTACGGCAAATTAGGCGGGGCAATTCCGACAAATCAGAGGGAAAAAAGTTTTTTATTTTAATTTTATTGAAATTATAGTTAAAGACTTAAAAGGAGGACTCTTCTTGAAACTGGAGGGTTGCATCATTACGTTACGTAAAACCGGGAGAGAGAAAGTAGAATTACACAACAAAATCCTACAGTATATTGTTGTTTTTCTAGGATTCAACAAAAACAAATTGAATCAGATTCATGAAAAATTAGTGAATCTGGACGGCTGGCATCAGAATACCAATCACCGCGTTCAATCGTTCGTAGCTCACTTTCCATTTTTGTTTTTCAATTTCATCAACGATTTTATGATATAATATCCGTCATTTAAAGATTTTTTTTTCTTTTTTTGTTGTAGTTGGAATACCATTATTTTGGCTGTTTTCAACTCTGAAAATAAATTTTATTCTCTTCAGCTCATCATCTGTTATGTATACGTTTAGTATTTATTTCTATTATGATTTATATTGTTACCCATTTTTGCAGACGAAGAGAAAATTCCAGTGAAGAAGTTTGGTCTCAGAAGAATTTACTTTGGCTGGATACTGATTTTAGTGATTTGTTTTGTTGGGAACCTGGTAAAGTTGTTGAACTGATTGGTTCCCAATTTTTGTTGGTTTTGGAGCAGTTAAACGGTGATTGTTTGTAATTGCTCGGCAATACATTGAGGAAACTTTTTTCCGTTCAGTTTTGGTGGATGACAAACATATTTCATCAAGTTTGAGAGGTTTGGGGTTTTAAATAGAAAATATGGATAGGATGCAAAGGGTACTGATTGAGGTTCTGACAGAACCCCAAAGAGGCGGTGAATCGGTGCTTGGGACTATTAAGATTGCTGTTTTACCCATAGCAAAAGTTTTTACTATGTGCTTTATGGGATTTCTCATGGCCTCCAAGTATGTTAACATTTTGCCTGCTAATGGAAGGAAGCTCTTAAATGGGGTAAGCACTATTTCTGTGAGGAAATTTGGATTCTTGCTGTTGCACTTTTTGTTTGTGTTTTGGATGTTTCCCGATAGATCTAGTAATGAACGGAATGGATGGTAAAAATGGATTCATGTAGTTGACCTCTATTTTTATGAAACTTATTACTACCAAAACTTTTGGAAAAACCTGCACTTCATTTTTGTCCAGTTCTATGCTTAAGCCTATTATGAGGAGAGAGTTAGGTTAAGACTTAAGAGGAAGTGAAAGAAACTTTAATTTCATAATCCCTTTTGTGTAAAAGTTTGATAAAGAAATATATTACTTTATGATTGTGTCTACCTTACATTAATTAGGAGACGAATTGTTTAAATTTCATATTTTGCATAAGTTATTCTTTTCTAATCTGTCGATAATATTTGCATTCATTTCCCTTTAGTACCAACTAATTGATCATATGACTTGATGCAGCTGGTTTTCTCACTTTTGCTCCCATGTTTAATATTCTCTCAACTTGGAAAAGCAATTACTTTTGAGAAAATGATTCAGTGGTAAGGATTAGATATTAACTTGCTTGCTCATTTTTAATTGCAATAACTAGTTTTAAGAGCTCAACTGACGTTTTTATCATTTTGTAGGTGGTTTATTCCTTTCAATGTTGTTCTTGCCACCATATCAGGATCCATTATAGGTCTCATTGTTGCATCAATTGTCCGTCCTCCGTACCCATTCTTCAAGTTTACCATTATACATATCGGCATTGGTAAGTACTACATTTAGACATAAATTTTTAGTTATTTTGTGCTCTTTGTCACCTCTGATGTGTGCAATTTTTGTTTTAATAAACAATCATGGCTTGGGAATTTTTGCAAAGATCGACCAATTAAGACAGTGAGTTGAGAACTGTTCCATGGAAGTCAATAATAACTAACTTAGAGATATGTTCACCAAACATAGGTATATCTAATATATTTAGAATTGAAGATATTAACTAATTGGGACAAAAACAAAAACAAAAAAAAAAAGGTGCAAGATTATAACTAGAAGCTTTACATTTATGTTTGTGTGCAACCAGGAGATCACCGTGTTGCATCTATATCAAGGACTGCACTTTCCCTAATACTTCATTCTTATTCTTGTTGGGCTCAACCAAGCAATATTTTTAATGAGTAATGGATAAATAAATAAGGACCAGATGATGACCTCTAATTACATCTAGAGCTATATATATAATTTATTCTTGGGTCCAATTTATTGGTTCACTTGTAATTCTTCCCCATCCCCCGGAAATCACTTCATCTATGCTAGAGTTGCAATTTATGCCTTTTGTATGGGAGAGGGATGAGCCAGGTCATCCAGTTGATCAGATGCCTTTCTATAATGTTATATGCATTACAATTTCATTGAAAATAGAGATGGTTAAAATTGCTTGTTATTTTCTGGTTCCTGCACTCTACTTGGATGTTCATTATGTTATATTCTAATCTTATCTCTTCTGCATTCAGAGCAATAAATATTCAATCTGAATGATTTGAACATGCAGATAGGTCCTGTCATAATAACTCTAGTTTTCCTGAATATTCTGGAATTTGCTTGTTTACAGGGAATATTGGGAATGTGCCACTTGTCTTGATTGCTGCATTATGTCGGGATAAATCTAACCCTTTTGGGGACACGGATAAATGTTCTCAAGATGGAAATGCCTACATCTCATTCGGCCAATGGGTAATTTCTAACTTGAAAATGCTTGCTGGCACTGCAACTCACATTTAGTTGATTTCACTTTTATGCATGTGAGAAGTTCTATAATAGCATGGAGGAAGCCAAATTTGTGGAAACTTTTAGAACGAGTGCAGCCATTTATACCATTTCACTCACTCTGCTCTTAGATATTCTGATTACTGCAAATAAATGAATATTTTGAAATCTGTTAATTCAAAAAAAGTCCATAAAACACAAACTCTAATGGATTTCAGCACTTCAACAAGCCTCTGCATATTTTTTTACTATAATGTGTTTCTGTTGACTCAATAATTTATTTTGTCCATAGGTTGGTGCAATTATCCTGTACACCTATGTATTTCATATGCTTGCGCCTCCTCCTGAAGGCACATTTGATGTTGAAGAACGTAATCTTCCCATTAAGAATCCTCCTAAGAATAGCTCCAATAACACTGCAAAGGATAGTTCCCCCAACCAAGTTCCACTGCTCACAGAAGAGGCTACACCAACTAATTCAAGTGTTACAAAGAAAGAGAAGGTGAGAATGAACCTATTTTGCATACAATATGCACTGTATTGATTTACTGTGTTCAGGTTTGTTAATATTGAAAATGTCAATGACAATATTTCCTTTCATAAAGTGGAAAACACTTGAAAATTTCGATGTTTGGGACTTGGGATTCAAGGATAGAAGTATGTAGTTATGTATAAACTCAATTTGACATACACGAGTGTTATGTAAGTGATATAGTGGAAGCCATGGTTTATAGCACACATCAAGCAGTTGTGGTTGAATTTTGGGTATTGAATCTACTAATTTTGCACTATTTGTGCTTTCTTGTGCAGATTAAAGAATTTCTGAAGTTTGTCTATCATAAATTGAAGCTCAAGCAAATCATTCAACCTCCCATTATTGCTTCTGTAAGTTCAGTTTCTTTGCACATTTGTCGTGACGGTTAATCTCTTGTTTTCTTCACTGACTGCAAGTGGCATATCCATTTCCTTAAAACTCTTTGTTGATATACCATGGGCATTTAAATGACAAACTCATTTCCCTCATTAGTGACTCGATGAATCATAGTATGAAATTTGAAATCTACATTTCAATAAAATTGTCAGAAAGCCTATCCCTTAAGTTTTGAATTATTATACCTTGTAACAAACATGTACCTACTCAGGACTATACCTCAGAAGTTGTTCTTAATATGGGGCCTTGGGGTTTTTTATTTTATCTATGTTTTTAAGGTGGGTGGGGGGGAGTTTTGCGTATTCAGAATATAGATGGTTTTGGGACCCACTTTTGTGTTCTCATAAAATATAACCACTTAATGTACGAAGTTAGTAAGCTGGTTACATCAAGGATGGAATCATCAGCATATTGCTGGCAATCAACTAAATCAACGAACAGTGGAATGTCCCTTGACAAAGTAGTGTTTTGAATCGAAAGGATTGCCCTCTAAATACTTTGCCTAATCTTCATGTCTCTCTCGATAATCTAGTATTTTAGGAATTTCCTCCTTACTAAAGCTAATAAGCTGCCTGCAATTTTTGCTACAGATCCTCGCCATCTTTATAGGATGTGTTCCATTTTTGAAGAAATTAATCTTCACGTCAGATGCTCCGCTCTACTTTTTCACTGATAGCTGCTTGATTCTTGGGTATGTTCAGTTCCTTCATAGACTGAGTTATATTTAATTACTCTTTTGCCTTGTGTTTTTATGGTACTCCAATTGTGTATTTCAATTCACCTTTAAGCTTCATTTAGGATACGCGTGCAATAGTAGACATGATTGGAACAATATTATAAATTAGATGTTGGCTTTTTCTTCTTCTTTAATAATGTTCCGTGATGTCCAATCTGCACTACCATATGTACTAACATGTGGCGTTGCCTGCTCCCATTTCTTGTTTACGTGCTGTTGCCGTATGACTTATAGGAGCTGTTAACTATGTTGGATGGACATATTGGCTTAACCATCTATGTTATCTATGTACAAATTGTTGTATTATCATCTAATAATGTCCGTTTACCAGGGAAGCAATGATTCCGTGCATATTGTTGGCATTAGGAGGCAACCTTGTAGAGGGTAAGTTGGCTACACGATTGGGATATCTTGGAAATGCACTATGATTTCATTAGAGTCTCTCTAAAGATTTCATGGTGTATAAGCTTGCTGAGTATTTCCAATTATAAGCCTCTGTAGAGCACAGGGATCTGGGGTTTTCTTTACCCCTATCATTAATTATCCTAGTTACTATTCAAAGCAGACTGTTGAGATTATAATTCTTGCAGGACCAGGAAGTTCAAAACTCGGTGCACGGACAACAGCTGCCATTGTATTCGCCCGACTAGTCTTGGTTCCTCCAGTTGGTCTTGGCATTGTCACACTGGCTGATAAGCTTGGCTTCCTTCCCCCGGATGATAAAATGTTCAGATTTGTCGCCCTCCTCCAGCACACAATGCCCACGTCTGTGCTTTCTGGTAAGCATGTATTATATTGAGAGAGCTCATCTAAATATTACACACAAAAAAAGGCCAAATTTTTGTTTATTATATCATTTAGTCTTGTCCCAACTCCCAAACACGCACCAAATGTATTATTATAAATTTTTTCTCCAGTTTTAAATAGTTTTCAAGATAGCAGCACCCTTATAAACCTCAGGACTCATCTATGCTTTATTGAATTCGCTTTCTGAAACATCTCAACGAATTGAAAGAAGCCATGTTACCAAGGCTATCTACTTTTTCCAGTTTAAATTAGGGTTCTAGTTGGTTTTAGTGTTCTTGCTATTTGGTGATTATACTTGCAAAAACAAAAAATTAACAATATCCAAATTCACAGGAGCCGTTGCCAGTCTTAGAGGATGCGGGAGGGAGGCAGCTGCTGTATTGTTCTGGGTTCATATCTTTGCCATTTTTTCCATGGCTGGATGGATCATTCTCTACCTCAACATACTCTTTTGAAGTTGTACAATTATGGCACCATGCCATGGCAGCTTCTGCACTGTTGGCTGCAATATTTGAATGGGTCGACAGTACAGTCTCGACTTTGTTCTTAAAAGATAATGTGATGACAAGCTATTCAAGACAAACTGTGTTTCTCTCATTTACATACATCAAGTTCAATTGCGTGTCGAGAGGCATAGATCACTAGTTTAGATGTACCATGAGTACTTGCAGATTTCCACTTTAATATAATATATATAAAGCTTCTGTAATATGCTAATATCTCTGCTTTAATATCATGTGCATCCTTCATTTGTTGTCTTGATACTTTTTATGAGCCTCTCCCACAGACCAAAGCAGACAATACAAAAGATAATATGCAAATAATTGAAAAGGAAAACAGGACTTGTCTGTCATCTGTCCAACAAGAGGGAGGCAAGAAAAATGGTCATGTGTAGGTTGTATCAAAATACAAGTAGTTAACTTTAGTGCAGATACAATACACCGTGCGTGCTTCAGAAACTCAAAGAAGTTGAGTTGAATAAACAATCATACCTGCCAGAAATTGACTAAAGTTCACCTGCATCCTCAGATGGAAAATATCATGAGAAGATGAGGCATTAGCAACATCCTTTATGTAGAAACAATTATGTAGAAACAAACGAAGATCTCTGTCACAACAAGCAATTATTCGTGTCATGCTTCTAAATGCAAGAGGCCCGAAAACCAGTAAACTTTTGAACCCACAAGGCTAGTTGTGCAAACCCATCCGGTGACTAAAGAACATGTTAGAAGAAAGACCACCACCTTCTACTTCGGCTATTCTCTCTGGCAGGGAGAATGCGGTCACTTGGCCACCTTCCATCTATTAGTGGCTTGCCCAACCACAACATAAGAGTAACGCCTAAAATACTGACAATAGGAGCAGCAGCAGCAAGAAAGAACCGTCTGTTTCTTGGACTTTCCCTAATAGAGTTGTTCGCGACATAATTTCTATCGACTAGTTCCTCATCTGCTCTATCACCATAAAATTGTAAAACTTCATCAACTACAGCATCATCTGTAGTGTCTGAGGAACTATCCTCATTGACATCACGCTGATCATTATGAAGCATCCCAAATCCACTCTCCCTGTTTCTTTTCCTGTCCTCGTAATCCTTGTCATCAGTCGGAAACTCATATCGGCAAAGGGGGCATGAGTTCCGTGCACTCAACCATGGCAATATGCAGGAAGGGTGATAGAGGTGAAAACAAGGAAGTTGGTTTACAACAGTGCCAACAGTTAAAGAATCCTTGCAGATTGCACACGCCAAATCATCCAGCTTGTCATGGTTTTCATTAATGATCACACGTGGCAAATTATTTACAAAAGATATAGCTGCTGGAGGTGCTCCTCTTCTGGAACTATCAGTTCCTGCGAGGTGCTCGAGCAGGTTCCCAAAGCCTCTGGAATCAAGGTAATCCCCAGCATTTCCAACATAATTTTGTGCCTCTAACTCTTCAAAATTAGTTAAGATGTCAGCAGTACGTGTTTGTGTCCTCTCCGGAATCCTCATTCGAAATGTAGTGTCAAATTCAGGAGAAAAAAGTTGTCTACGCCAATTTATGGGTGCATTGTTCCCATTTGACCCCAATGACCCATAATGCTGAGTCGTAGCTCTCAAGGACTCAACAGTGCTTCCCTCAACATCAGCTTCCTCCCACTCACTATCTTCACCTCCATCTTCGTCTTCATCTTCTTCCTGACCTTCTGAGTTCCACTGGTATAGACCAGCATGCATTGGGTCTATATCAGTATCACTCTCTAGGTCACTTCCACCATCTGGTTGGGCAAAATTTTCATTTTCCAGGTTGCCATCAATGGAGGCATCAGAGTCTCCTCCATAAGTGGTATAAGAAATAGTATCGCCCTCACCAGGGAAATGCCTGTACCTCCTGAAGCTGACATTTGATTCATTCTCCCCATAGAAAGAATCAAAGCCATCACTTCGATGTCGAAAAACACCCTCCTCCATCTTACGGATCCACTTGGAGTAGTCACAGTACTCGTGGTCGCACTAACCTTCGGCACCATCACCATCTATGGATTGATTATCATGCTCTAAAACCGTGGACTGGGTTTGCCTTGCCAGAGTTATCATTTGCGAAAATTGTTGGGAGAACAAACTCTCAATTGACTCAGAGCTATTGTACCTTCTCCTCCTCAGTCCAAGTGTTCTCCTTCGGTGCGAGTCTGGTGTGGTGGCCTCGAGATCCTCAAGAAACAAAAATTTGCAATCTCCACATATGTTGATAGCTTCAAGATCGCCAGCCTCGTTATCAGATGAAAGGATTCTTTGGCATAAAGCACATGTTGCGGGGGCAACAGGAAGGATATAGTTTTCAACGTATAAATTCTCATTTATGTGGCCAAGTCTGGACTGAGCAGATTCTTCCAACATATTTTCTGAATTTACATCCATGTGGAACTGCAATAAAATCCACAGAACATAATAAAGTGAGCCCAGAGAGCAATAGCGTGTAAAGTGTTGTGCAAGAAATTGAGAGTGATTGCTGATTAATATAAACCACCTAAGCTAAAGATGAAATGAGAATGTTGGTGGTGCCCAGGGAAAAAATGCGTGTTGATAGTGTAAACAAGTAGTAGTAGACTATGATAAAAACACACAACCACTCTGTACATATGGTTTGCGTATAATTTTGTCCAATGAATATAATAGATGAAGTTACCAGCCTATCCCCCATCAGCACCAAAACTAAAACTACTCATGCACTAACGACAATGCAGCCAAAATCCACTGAATAGGTATTCTTTTGTAGAGAAATTAGAAGACCGATAAACACTAATTGGTAGAAGCCATAAATTCCATCCTCAAGAAATCATGTTTTAAGTCATGTGCTCAGCTATCAGAAAGACTAAAGGAAAACTACTAGTATATGCGTACCTGAACATCACATAAATTCAAATGCTAGATTTGTAAATCGGTGTTTGGTGTAGAGAAAGCAAAATGACAATTGAAAAAGGATAATAAGCCACACATTCAAAAAAAAAAAAAAAAAAAATAATAATAATAATAATAATAATAATAATAATAATAATAAAGGTTCTAATATAAGCTTTAAGTTAGATTTTAAAATATTGAATTTCAGGTACTAAAATAAATGAGATCCAAGTATCTGTTTCGTTTCTTGGAAGCAAACATGATAATTTCCCACAATCGGCCAGACCCAAATTATTTCAACAACTGACAACTACAAATTTTGATAGGTACAAGCCCGCTTCAAATTCACTGCAAAAATTAAAATTAAGAAACGGAAACAAAAATGTGCAGACAGGAACTACGCCGACCAAGAATCTGAAATATACATCAAGCCAGAACAAGATCCAGTTGATTGAAATGTAAATAATCGAACATAAAGATTAATAATTTGAGATATTGAAGAGTAAATTTAATTTACTATATTGATTAGCCGGAGACCAAGTCAATGTCACTGACCGATGACCAAAACTAAATCTGAAGCCCCAAGTCAATAATCGTTCTCCTGAACAAAATTTACAAGGAACAAAGAGTTAAAAACACAGATTTAAGCACAAATTCACAGATGATATATATAAACCCTTAGCTTAGCATTTTGCTAGAACTAGAAAAAGAAAAAAAAAATTGTATAAAATCTAAAAAAATAAGGCAGAATTTACCAATCCAGGAAGATGAAATTGAAGCCGAAGTAGAGCGTGAACTGAATAATACAACACCATACCTAAACGCGAAGAATCAATTGAGGTGTAAGACTAAAAACAATTTGTCAGAAGAAAATATGGCAAAAAAGGCAAAAGGGATTGACAAGAAAGCAAAAGTCAAGTGTGATGTTGGTGGTGGTGTGGTGGTGTGGGAGCCGTTTCCACGTTTATCAGATTTAACAAAATAGAAATATATTCTTCAATTCTCTAACAAAATATATTGTTATTGTTATTTTTTAATACAAAGCTAATAATAATTTTTTTAAACACAATTATCACACATCCACGTCAACATTGGATGAGCTGCTAAAATAATCAAAAGTAGGTAGGTTTGTTTAAACTTTTAACTCATATACTCGTCTTGATTGCGTTCGATAATGAATTTAACTTTTTATTTTTTTTGTTATTATTATTGTTGCATTTGAAACGTTGAATTATTACACATCAAAGAGCATAAAAGTCTAAACTTTTAAGGGAGGAAATGGAACGTAAGTTTGTCGACATTTTAACTGCAAAATGATTAACAAAAGTAAATACATCTATAATAATATAATAAATAAAAAAAAAAAAGGAAAGAAAAAATTACCTCACTTAAAACCCTAGTGGACTTTAGTTTTAGAATCTCTAGGTTAAGTTTAAACTATTGTAGCCTATCATTATTTACTTTGAAAATGTAATTATATTTGCATTCAATATTTTTTATTATCTACATTACATTTTAATTGTAATAAAGGTGTCCAATATTTGACATTTTGATATTTATGTCTCCAATTTTTTTCGTCGCATTTTTATCATTAACTTTTAATAATTTTTACATATTGTTTTTTATAACGATCTTTGTTCAAATATCTTGCTAATGTGTATTAAAATGAGGGACAAATATTTTGTTTAACTTTTGTATTTGTTATTTATAAAATATGAGAGGCAAAAAAATCTTTTTACATTGTCCAAATTATCTTTTTGGACAAAAATCATCATCAAATACAAGAGATAAGATGTGAAAATTAATAGATGGGTGATAAGAATGTGATAAAAATAATAATTGAGGATATAACTGCGAATATGAACAAAAGTTGGGAACATTCATTGTAATTAAAATGTGATGGAGTTAATAAAAAATGCAGTGTGAATATAATTACTCATTATATTTATTTATTTTAATGTCTTCGTTTAACTCGTTGATATATGAGAATGTAGCAGGCTCGATCCATTGTCATGTGCTCGGTTTGGTCTATAGCTCATGGTCCTCATTACCCGAGTCAAGCTGGACATATGATTTTACTCAAGACAGGCGTATGTAATTCTTAGAAAAACTAGAAATTGTGTTGCTATTCTCAGAACGTTGAAAATTTGCTTATCAAAAAGTCGCTTCAATAGTGATTTTGTCACTGATTTCACCAGCTTGAATATAGGTAATTCAGTTTGCGCGTTGAATTCAACTGATTGAATTTTAATTGGAAAAAATTATCCCGAGCTTTTAGTTTCAAAAATCTATTTTCAACATCAATGCTCAGTCAAATATGAGACTTCAAATTTTAAAATCTAGTCATCCTATTTTCTCCTAGATACTTTCTCATCAAAATACCGATGAGAAAGTTGATTACAAAATACATCAATCATAAGCATACCGATCAAACAAAAAAACAAAAAAGTGATGGCATACCGATCAAAAATAAAATAAAATGATTTTATACTTTCAATTTAACACAAAAATCAAGTATTTGGCTAAAACTAACTGATCTCCGAAATTTGAGAGGTTTAACCAAAAATAGATATCTTTATCTTGCATATTTTCTTGATGATTATAATAATAACTTGTTTGAAAGTATTTGTGAGACAAAGTGTGTAATAATTTCTAAAGTATGCAGACTAAAATTGAAACATTCGCTTTTGTTCAAGATTTACAAATACGACTAAAATACATAATAAATACCCCGCGATTGCAATATCACGTCACCAATTCAGTCTAGATATCTATCATCTCTTTCTCTTTTAACGCATGACTAGGAAGGGACAGACAATCGAACACAGATGAAGGACAAAGTAGAATTACACAGGAACCCAAGCCTTTAAATTTGAATTTTTATTTTTTTAAATTGAGAGGACCTAGGGGACTAGCCTCTTTTTGGGCCATAAAAAAGTTAAAATTGAGAGGGGGGCATAGGCCTCATCTTGTCTTGCCTTTTCCCATGAGCCTGGCTTGAACTTTTTAAATGCAATTTTATAACAAAAATTTAAAATTCAAAATGAAATAGCATATGAGAAATTTTTTGACTGTTTAAAAAAAAACAATTGGGGACTAAAATAGTCAAACGATCATTTTTTTTGTCCATAGGTAGAGATGGCTAAAATATCCGATCCGCCACAATTCGATGGATACCCAATTCGTGGATCAGCGGGACAAATCGGATCATGTGTGCCTCGATCCGATCCGCCCCATTTGAAAAATAAAGAAAGAAAAAGATCGAAAAAAGTACTAAAGTTTGTTTCAGTGTTTGTTTAATTTTTTGAATGACAATTGACAAAAAAAAAAAAAAAAAAATGCACAGATCAGTTTGCGAATCAAAGCAGAGATCCGCTCCGACCGGATCCGATCCGCCTCGAGAAATGGTGGATTAATTCGCATATTTGGATCTTCTAAAATTGATCTGGGGCGGATATGGATCAGGCCAATCCGATCTAAATCCGCTCCGTTGCTATTACTTTCCACATGATTACTCGGTCCGTGGCTCTTGGACCCATAAGCAACTCATAATTATTTTTTTGTACTTGGCTCTACATGAGCTCGAGTCCTCCATGTTCCGAGCCTATATTTGACACCCCTACGAGAACGTCGAAGTTAAAAGGTTTTCCCAATCAGAGTTCAATTTAAAATTTAGTATCTATGTCTTCCCTCTCAACTAGAAAAAAAAGAAAGATATATTAACATATAATTTCAATCATCGAGATATTAGAGTCAATCATATAGCAGCAAACTTATAAATTTAGTACTTTTTTTCCAACTCATTGATTTTTCCTAGCTTTAATTTAGTAATGATTTTGCTCGACAAAAAAACTCTTATAGTTCTAAGATTTCGTCATGTTCTTGGAGGATATCTCAACTCTAGATATGCAAAATTCAACCAATAACTTGACATCGTCTTGATCCAATAGTTTTTCCAACTCGACATCGTCTCGATCCAATAGTTTTTCCAACTCAGATTGAGATCTCCAAATGCAAATCCATCTTGTTTTTGCATTCTTTTTTACTGCTTGTTATTTATGTTAGGAAATATGGAGCAAATAGTTTTTAACTTTTGTTCTTAGTGCAAAAATGGTTGTTAACGTTTGTTTTTTTTATATACAAACATTCGTGATTTGTGTTTTTGTGTGAAATTAGTCATTATTTGACCAAAAATGATCTATATGTCCTTAATTCTAATAAGAAAAAAAATTGTAGTTGGATTTCTATCATTCGCGAAATGTGCAAATGGGGCTAGACCGCAGGTGCCTTTATTTTTGGGTAATTAGCACATTTCGTTCCTATTGTTTGCTCTTATTGTACAAATCGTCCCTATTGTTTGGATTTTGATATTTTTGGCCCCCTAAATAAATGTTTCTTTGTGAAAAAAAGTATCTATCATTCCCATTTGTTAATATTTGCCATTAAAATTAACAAAAGAGTTAATTTGTGTAAATAAATCTAATCGAGATGGATAATTTGCACAAAAGGGTGAACGATAGGTACGTTTTTGTACACACAAACGTTTAAAATCAGATATTGGGTTTTCTTCTTCTAGCGACTATAAAATTTCACACAAATAGATAAAATCACATACATTGTAAACATCATGTTCTAAATTTGAACAACTTCTTCTCTTTTACAAATTCAACAATTGTTCTTCATACGCATTTTTGGATCTAAGCAAATCAGATATTATCTCTATAGATATGGGATATATAGGCGGGTCACACTAGAAAAAGAAGTCACAACTTCTATTTTGCTGTATAATAATTTCAATTTCAGTTGTCAATCAAAAAATGCACAAATTGAAAAAATAAAATTGTGCGAGAGTAATTACCAAACGGCGTTGACACGTAAGGAAACGTCTACTAGGATTGGCTTGTGTCTATGAGGTCTTCATCTCAATTTGCATTCCACATTTACACAAGCGATGATTAATTGTTGTTCTACTGTGCAAGAAGAGGTTCTATGTATGATTTCGCATATAATTGTTTTCATAAAAATGTATTTATAAGTATACAATATTACCGTTGTTGGATTAGGCGAGAAAAATAGAATTTTGTGCCTTGACGATAGAGACGTTTTGCATAATGAGAGCAAACGATAATATTACAATATATGTGAATTTATTTGTTTGTGTGAAATTTTATAATTGCTAAAAAATAAGACCAAAAATCTAGTTTTAAATGTTTGTGTGCGCAAAACGTCCATATCTTCACCGTTTTTTTGTACAAATCATCCATCTCGTTTATATTTATTTGTATAAATTAACCACTTTGTTAATTTTAACGACAAATGTTAACGGATGTAGATGGTATGGACATTTTCCGCAAAGAAACGTTTATTTAGGGGTCTAAATGTCAAAATCTAACCGATATAGACGTTTTGCACAAAGATAACAAAAGATAGGGACGAAATGTGTTAATTACCTCTTATTTTGTATTAAAAAAAAAAACAAGGAATTTTGGCACAAATGGTCCTTAATCTTTGTCTCCTTAACATTTTTTTTTTTGCACGAATGTCCCCAACCTATGTATTGGTGCACAAATGATCTTTAATTAATGAAAAAGAGTAAGACACCCTTAATTTCAATTAGGAAAAATTGTAGTTGAGTTCCTAACATTTGTAAAATGTGCAAATGAGTTTGATACATTTGTTTAATATTTAATTTAGCATACTAAATATATCACTATTGTTGTGTCAATTGAACTTTTCAAAATAAAAAAAAAGTTAAATTATTTTAATTTAAGTATATGTAATTGCTATGTGATATTAAAAATTTGAATAAAAATTAAGATAAATAAATAATAAAATGATATATATAATTTTATGGCATTAAATCAGTCTTATTATGTTTTTATTAACATAAAATTAAATTACGAATTATGTGTTCTTTTATTTTCGAATTATAGTAAAACGATAAATTGAAATATGAATAATACAGTTAGATCTAATATTTGTACTTAATAAACTAATAATTCAATTAAATAAAAGTATTTGTGGATCTTGTGATAAAGATTTTTTTTTTTTTTATTATAACCATAGAAGTTCAAAATTTCTTTTCTGAAATAGATAATTACATATTTGGTCCACAATCTTTTAAAAATATTGAAGATATACCCATAACCTTTAAAAATAGCACCAGACATCCCAACGTTTAAAAAACTTGGCATGATAGGTCATTTATGACGAAATTGTCATTTCTCTTAAATAAACAAAAACAAAAAAAAAAAAAACAAGAAAAAGAAAAAAAAATTGAAAACTAACCAAATGTACCAAAAAAAAAAAGAAGTCAGAAATGTACCCAAAAAAACAAAAAAATAATAAATAGGTCATCTTCTTTATCAAACCTCATAATCCAAAATCCACCACCATCCCAAAAATCCAAAATTCACTCAAAATCATTAACAGTTGAAAAATGAAGATGACCAAAGAATATTTCCAAAAACATGTTGCCATAAATATTAAAAATACCCAAAAATTTAAATGAAAAAAAGAAAAGAAAAATAAATTCCTCAAGTTTCTTCTATTTTGTCTTTTGCCTATCATTCAAAAGAATCAAAGCACTCAAAAAGAACCTTATCACAATACCAAAGAACACACTAGTGTTTCGTAAGCCAAAATCACAATCACAAACAAAGATAGATCTATCGATGATAAGATAAACTTATATTGAAATTCAATCAGAAAAATGTTTGATATGGGAAAAAAATAAATTCTTATTTTTTTTAATAAATAACCAACCTTAAAGACTCAGATACAAGAAGGTGAAACCTGTTTTTTCTCCAAGAAAGCAACCTAATATAGCTTCATTCTCAAATAAATTTTCTCTCTCTATATGTATGTATCTATATATCTAATATCTTTGAAGAGATACCCAAAAATTCCACTAAAAAGGGTTAATTTCAAGATTTCAACTTTGAAAAATCTTGCTGATAACTGCAAGCCCAAAATTTGACTTGTGCAATTCTATCCCCCCAAGTAACAAAAGTACCCCAGAAAGCTGTTTCATTTCCTTTCCTCTCCTTTCCCAGCTATTAATGATTTTGAGTGGATTTTGGATTTTTGATGATGGTAGTGGATTTTGATTTTGAAGTTTGATAAAGAATAATCGTTTTGTTATTTTTTTTTTTTTTTAGAATACATTTCTTACTTTTTTTTTGGGTACATTTTATTAGTTTTCAATCATTTTTTTCATTTTTCTTGTTTTTTCTTTCTTTTTTATTTATTTAAAGAAAAGGACAATTTCGTCATAAAAGACCCATCATGTTAAGTTTTTCAAATGTTGGAGATATCTGGTGTTATTTTTAAATATTAGGGGTATATTCTCAATGTTTTTGAAAGGTTGGGAGACCAAATATACAATTATCTATTTTTGAAATAATAAAACCAATAATTTTATTTAGAAATATTGGCGCAAATGGTCCCTAAAGTATGTCAATAGTGCACAAATGGTCCCTAACCTTTTACTTTTTGTAGAGTGATCCCTAATATATCTATTTAGGCGTGCAATTAGTCCTTTTGGACAGAATCCGTTTAAAAGTTCTGTTAGTTGCGTGAGTGAGTTAAACTCTCATTTTTATTTGTTTTTATTGGTTGGGGTAAAATTGTAAAGTGAAATTTCCTTTCTTTCTTTCAATGTTTAGGAAACCCATCTTGAAGGAAGAGAGGGATTCACAAACACTGGTCGCTGCATGGTAGTGGAGACAATGATAATAATGATGACGAAGAGGACGATGAAGATAGCGTGGGATTCATATTTAAGAGCTTATCAGTAGCAAAAAATGGATATTTGTCACAGTTGAAAATGGAATTATCTTCATGTTGAAGAATTTGCTAATGATGATCAATGACTTGAGACTGGTATCCCAGTGGACATACTGTTGTAGATAAACCCAATGATAAGGAAATCGAAGGCGAATTGTTGAACAAAAAGGCGCTGTGACTTACCTGATTGGCTCTAAATTCACCGGGATAATACCTTTGCAGTGGAGGTGGGGCGAGGATATACACTCGATCCAACTCGACATTTTGGGAGAAATTCGAGTTTGGATTTGAGAAATTTGAGAATGTGGCCAGATCACAGAGATTTTAAGAAATGTGTTTCTTCTCGATGGTTGAATTCTAGAAATTCTTGACTTCATTATCTGTTTTCCAGGAAGGTGCTTGGTGATTTGCTGAGAATAACTATACTTCAAACCTCTCAAATCACGTTTCAACGGCGGTTTCTTCAAATTTTGCAACAAAACCAACCAAATTTTGCAATTGGATCACTGAATAGACAGTTACAACACTAACCCACTCCAAAACACATATGTACCACTTTCAGTTCTTCAAATTCACAACAATGGTTTTTTTCCATCTTTTTCGCACTTTCATTCAATTTGTTTTTGAGTGACGTTTGGTTTCTCCGGACGTTGAAAGAAATAAATGAAATTTTACTTGACAATTTTACTTCCACCAATAATGACAAAAAAGAAAGAAAGAGAGTTTAACTCACTCGAGCAACTAATAGAACTTTTAAAGGATTCTGTTCAAAAGACCCTTAGCGCACCTAAATAGATAGGTTAGAGACCACTCTACAAAAAAATGAATGGTTAGGGACCATTTGTGCCAATTTATCTTTTATTTAACATGTTTGTTACTAATAATGAACTTAAATTTTAGCTATTTCACACCATAAAAATATATAAAACAATTTACGTATATTATCAATTTAGTCAATAAGTATTAATAAAAAAAAACTCGTTAGTCTCTTATTTTTAAAAAAATAAAGGTACCGTACCTATTTGCACATTTTGCAAAAGTTAAAAATCTAATTACAATTTTTTTATATTAAAATTAAGGGCATATTAATCTTTTTGTCAAATAAGGATCAATAGTGTATCAAAACATATAGATTAGGGATGCTTGTGATAAAAAATAAACGTTAGAGATCATTTACGCTAAATTTCATTTATGTTAATATTGTTGAACAAGACCGATTCCTCCCCACTTGGGGAGCTTATGTCAAGTGGGGAGCATAAGCTATTGTCTACTTGAATGTAGTTGAAATTTTTAAATTTTAAAAGTCCTTCAGACAATTTCATTTTGAAAACACAACTCTTAAAATTTTAAAATTTGAAAAATCCTTACAAACATGTAAGAGTTGGTTTGGGAAATCACTATTCACGCCTTCGACCAAAACGGCGTCGTTTTGGCACTCTTTCCTATCACCTTATCCGCCTGTTGTTGTTACCTTTTTGGAATTCAGATCTCACACGCTACCCATTTCTGATTTCTCTCTTTTCACACGTTATCTTCCTTCATCTTGCTTTTGAACTCCGGTCTTCTCTCTCCCATCTCTTCTCTGTGTTCTCTCACAACCCTCTATTCGCATATATAACACACATATCATTTGAATAGGTGGAGATCTGGCCATTTTGGTGAGTAATATAGGTATGTATTGTTTTGTTTTGCTTAAATGTTTCAGATTGAGCTGCTTTTTAATTTGCTTATACCCACTTTAGACGAGTTAAACCCCTTCCTCGGCGAAGTGCAAAGTGCAAACAAAATGCAGACGTACTCACATTTTCTGCTCCAAAGCTCAATCGAAGGTATTACTCTCTCTATACATACACATAATACTGTATTCTATGTTTTATGTACTTTAGAAACTGAATTAACGGCTATATGTAATTTTTGTTTTGTATGTAAGATAGGCGAAATGTCGAAAAGGGGAAAGAAGAGGGACGAGGATGAGGCACTCTCCGAAGGAGACGAGCCTCCAAAGAAGTCATCTAAGCGCTTAGCCGCTGCGGTTGATAACGATTCTGATGACTCTGACCATGTTGTCGGCTGCGAGGTATGTATGCTCGTGTGCTCTGTGTTTCTTTGAGTAATTAGTGTATTTTGGGGTTTTTATGTTGTAATTTTTGTTTGTTTCAAATTACAGCTTTCCAAGAATCGAAAAGTTGTAATTTTACTTTAAACAACCCCCCCAACCCGCCCAACCGGAAAAAAAAACCTTCTCTCTCTAGAAGAAAAATGGAGACAAATCGGCAGTCCAGTACTAATACTTATGCTTCTGTTTCTTGCAATGATTCCGAGGTACATGAAAATCTTGCATTTGACCTTTCTTAACACAGATAAATTTCTTTTGACATTTCTGTGCACAGAAGTATTTGTTGATTTGAGCATTTAGTGTAGTCAAAAAGTTTTTTCTTGCCATAATCATGTGTTTTCTTGATCTTTTCTGTGTCTTTTTGCTTTTAAAATGAAGAAATGAAACGACATAATTATTGAGAAAATATATTTACGATCAATTCATTTATATTTTAATGAGATTTTGATATAGCATGTCCAGATCATATAATTAAACGGGCTTAGTGGTGTTCATTGTCAAAGCAACATAAAAGAAAGCTTCTTTATGTTCTGCCTCTACTTTCTGTTGGCAACTATGATACTGTGCCTTTATAAAGAATGATGTGGGGTTTGCAGAGAAACACGAGTTTTACATTTATTAGAGTTTGCATGCAGTTGTAATTAGGTGATTCATATTTAATATTGGAACAATTATTCATTTAAACCATGTGATCATGAAATTATTTATCATATGGAGAATTCATATTTCTACAAAAGGAATTTAGAAAGATCGCTTCTACGAATAATTGATTTGTCAGTATAAGACACGACTAAATAGTTCGTTTATAGTTAAGATGTTTGGTTTGTTGTATCCTACAAAGCGAGTCATATTTGATTACATGTAATGGTTCGTGTGTGGCGTGAATACCGGTCTAAGAACTGTTAAGATGTGACGCGTCTTGAAGTTCACCTCTATTTTTCTACCCTAAAATCAGCCATTAATTTTATTGAAGTTCGTCTCTCTCTCTCTCTCTCTCTCTCTCTCTCTCTCTCTCTCTTTAAGACTGTTATAGGATAAATGACATAAATGATGCAAAAAAGTCAATGTGAACCGATGAAGATAATAATTATGAGATGAGATTCCTAATTTCACCTGATCTATTGTCATCCATTTGATTTCATATCAAGTGAATTAGCTTTTATGGAGTATTATTGTTTTTTCCCTTTCGGCAATTTTCACCAGACAGCAGATAAGAGGTGCCACTGAGTTTGTGTTTGTCACTTCTAAGTCATCAGGCTACATTATACCTAAATTGTCGATTTCAATCCCCATCCAGTGCAAAACCTTCCTTAAAAAAAAAGGAGATCAAGAAAAGGAGAGCGTGACAAAGATGAATCAAGTGGTCAGAGTGCCTCCATAGTGCTAATTATATAATGCAAAAAGTCCTAATTAAAGTACATTTTTAGCTTGTTGGCAGCACTTCTTCTAATATTCAATGATTAGGATAATTTAAAAGTTTTTGTTCACTCATTTTCTCCTTTTGGTTTTTACTTATACTCATTAAGACCCTTTTTGGCTTTTATATTGTATAACTGTATAAGAAAGCCATGGTAGCTATGTGGTTTTTAAGGTGAACAGCCATGGTAATTATCAAGCATTATACTATAGTGTAGATGTGAATTAATTTTTACTTTAAGGAGGCTTATTGATTGAGTTCAATCTATTTACATGCAGGAAAGAACTAGAATTGTGGATGCTAGCACGAAAGATGGGACGATGGATATTTATGGCAAACAAGCAATATGGCAAACAAGCAATGAAAGGAAAAACTGGTGGATGGAGATCAGGAATGCTATTGCTCGGTATTTACATTGTTATCTTATTCTCTTTATTGTACGAGTTTCTCTGGGGCATTGTACTGTCTAATACAGTATACTAAATGTGGAATTCAAGGATTTTCACTTTTCAATCTTTGTAACCAAATAAAAAAAAAAGTCTTATTGAATTGTATTTGATCTGTTGTTCAGTCATCGAAGGACTCGCGGCGCTTGCATTCACTGGAGTGGAAGTGAATATGGTTCTATTCTCAAAGTCCGTATTGAGGCAGTCGAATGCAGATGCAGCAAACACATTTAGCACATGGATGGGAACTCTTAACATCTGCACTCTGTTTGGTGCTTTTCTTAGTGACTCATACTTAGGAAGATTCCTCACTTGTGTTGTATTTCAAGTTGTTTTAGTCATTGTAAGTAAACTTTTCAACATAAATCAAAGTGTATTATTTTGATTCTCATCTATATCAAGTTTCATTTACTAAGTGCAATAAAAGTCGAGTGTTTACTTGTGTACTATTGTGTTTTTGTTCGGTTTCAATCCCTTTCTTTTTTGTGTCATTATATTGTTGAGTTTTAATGGAATTTTCAATGTATTGGTGGCAGTCTGAGATTATTTTTCAGTAATATTGCTGCACGAAAATGTCGGAGTTCATAGATCTGAGGTTGGGTTCAAATTTCAATGATGAGGCAAAAACAATGATCAAAGTTGCATTATTGGTGTTCTATGTGTGCATTCTACCGTAATTCATGAATGAAAAATATGAACATGTACTCTATAATTTTCAATGTTTTAACAATTGTCGAGTTTCTCAAAACCGGGGCGGGTCAATCGGGTTTTGAGCTAAATAGAGGTTTTTTTACATAACCACCGGTTTTGGGATTTATACTATTACCATGATACACATTCTTTGATTTTTCTTTGATTTTTAGTGGTACAATGGCAACTTGTGTTTATGTAAATCTTTTTATTTTTCCAAGAATCTGATTTTGACTTTATTTATTTGTAAATATACTTTTAGTTTGGAAAGTATTCGTATGAAATTGTATCTATCATTATTCATGTGTAGGATAGTGTCAATATTTGCTACTATTAGTTTTTTTTTTAAAAATTGTTTCATTCCTTAATTTTGTCCAGAGCTCAACAAAAAAACCAATTTTGTGTGTGTGTGTGTGTGTGTGTGTGTTTGTCGAGCAATTTGAAAAATATTTTTTTTTTTAAGCGGTTCAAAGCGCCCAAATACTTTTTTTTTTTTATTGTGTGGAGCGGACAAATAGAAATCCCATTTGTTGAGTTATTCGATAAAGTGAAATTATTATTTTTTTTATTTTTGCTTGTCAAGCACTTTCGACAAGTATAATTTATTTTTTATTTTTTTAATTTTTGAGCTGCATTCGACAATAATTGCTCGAGCATTTTGACCTTTTTTTTTTTTTTTTAAATTTGGACTCGACAAACACACACACACACCCACCCAACAATGACCTTTATTTATTTATTTATTTTGATGTGTTTGTTTTTTGTTTTTTAGATCTTAGTAGCAAATAGATTTTTATTTAATTTTTTACTAATTTTTTTATTATTTTATCTTATAAGCATATTGTAAAAAATTCGTTCCAATCGAAAGTAAATTTTTTACATTTTTCAAATTTGTTTTTACAGATTATTCTAAATAAATGTTATTAAATATATATGTTGAGGATATTTGAGAATCAGTTTTTTTTTTTAACAAAAAAATTAATAAGACCAATTTTTTTTTTTTTTTAATTTGAGGAGCTCGACAATACCCAAATAATTTTTTTTTTTTTTTTTTTTTGGTGGGGGGTGGGGGTCTGCGGAGAATACAAGCATGTCAATTAAAATAGGCTAATTTTTTTTCCTAATTTTTTGTATGTGTTTGTCGAGAAAGAAGTTGCCAATTAAAATAGGTCTAGCGCATTTTGACAATTTCTTTCCTTAATTTTTTTTTCTTTTACACTTTCATCCAAACAAATTTTCATTCAATTTGTCTCCAATTTTTTTTTATCTTATAAGTAAATTGTACACAATTCGCTCAAGTCGAATTAGTAATGAAATACTAAGTAAGAATTAGTAATGAAATACAACATATAATTTAGCCATGTGCGTTGGAGCAACTCCAATATTTTTATTTTTTTAATTTCTACAAACAAGCTTAGATTATCATTTTTGTCGAGTAGTTCTAGAGTTGCTCCACAATTTTTAGTTGTGATTAAATTTAAACCATTTACTATTGTACTTGTTTTAGTCTTCACACAAATAATCAATTTCACAATAAAACAAATCAAATCAAAATTTTTAATTTCTATTTAGTAATTTTTTTTTAGGAAAACAGTCAATCTGTTTCTAAATTTTTTCTTCCAAATTTTGAATTTTTTCACTAATGTAATTTTTATTTGAAGGAAGATAATTGAAGTTTGTGACTGGAGTGTTTTTTTTTTCCTTTGTTTTTTCACTTTGTTATAATTTTTACTTTTTGTACTGTTGTAATTATATTGTAATTATTGTTCGAGTTACTCGAGTTTGTCGAGTAACTCCACAATCTCTAATTAGTTTGGAGGCCTATTTTTATTTATTTATTTATTTTTTTTGTAGTCGTGTTACTTGACTAAAAAATTTGTTGAGTAATTTGACAAACTCAACTCGATAATTTTTATTTTATTTTTTTCTTTACTTTATTATAATTTTTATTTTTTTATACTTTTTTAATTATTTTATTGTTTAACTTTCATTTATTCAATTTCATTTCCTTTATCTTGTTTTTTACTTATTTCTCTAAATTTGTCTAACATCTTCCATAATTGCCTAACAACATAGAAAAGTTATCAATTAGATTTATTTATTTATAGATTATTTGAAATTAGTTATTGAAACGTCATCAACTTATAAATTAATGCGTCATTAATATATTTTTTTAAAATAAATTGTTTAAAAATTTTAATTTCATATTTTTTTTGTCTTTTCAATTACATTTAAAACTTAAAACTTTTCCCTATATTTTTCACATACGTGCAACGCACGTGGCTAAGACTAGTGTTGCACGTGGCTAAGACTAGTGTTACAGACAAGAGGGGAACGTAATCATAAAAAAGATTTTTTTTTTCTTTTTAATATTATCTATTGATGTCTAATTTTACTTATCAAATATATTAAGAATATATTTGACTTATTTTATAAAAAAGTTAAACTTGCTTATAAGTAAACTTTGTAATATAGAAAAAAATGTTATTATTTTGACATTATAGTAGATGTGATTTAAAAAAAAAAAGTAATTTATTTATTTTTAACTTTAATTAACAAGAGCAAGTTATAATGCCAATTTATTTGGTAGTCTTCCTTTTTTAAATAAAAAGTTATTAGATTATATCATTATATGTATGTTTGTTAGAAAAAAAAATTTAATTTTTATGTTTCAATAAATATCGTGACATCGTGTCATATCTATCCAGAGTCCAAATCTGATGTTCCAAGTACATGTTTCTTAGCCGTCATCTCAATAATTTTTTTACATATAATCAATAACAGCAAGTGTGAATATATTGATTATTGTTCATAATAATCCATTCACGTATTTATTTAATAATGTGTAAAGTTTCTATTGGAAACACGAAATAAACTGTAATTGGGAAAGGGACTCATCTATCATGGGAACATTTTAATGTTATAAGATTACAATAAACAAAGATGGTAAAAAGGTTAAACAATGGCATATTACTTAATGTGTGATTAAACAATTTACAAAGATGGTAAAAAAGTTAAACAATTTACAATTTACAATATTCATAATAAAAATTATGAATATTACTTAATGTGTGATTAATTTATAATTGCTTATAAACATCACCAAACATGCTTGGCGGGCAAGTGTTGAACATTCATTAATATTGGCTCGAGATAATTTCAGAACAAGGAGCTTAACAATAAACTTTACTGCTCAGGTGATTGATTATGTTGGTATGAATCCAATGTGTTATGACGATTCAATTGAATTGAATGCCATACCAAATGCCAGCTAGAAGCAAATCCAATATTCATACAATCTAAAGGAAAGTTCTGATACTCATTCATGTAATAAAATTTCTGGCATTTAAAATTTCTGATACTCATTCATGTATATTGCTATTGATGCTCACATTTAGTAATGGAGGATTCTTTATTACCCCTTTAAAACCTTCTCTGTTTAGTCCCTAATCAAGATTATGTGCTAAGAGCATCTTGATTTTTAACGTTCGTATTTCTTTTTTTTTGGAAATTCTGTATCTCCCATGTCCAAATACACAAAAAACTACCCATTTTGTTTGCAGGGATGTGTCTGTCTCCCAATGTTGCAAGAATCTGCAGTCATATTTCTTGCTGTCAGCAGCTCTTTTATGTTCTTATTTAAAGTTGCACAATCTCTTGATTTTTCTACGGCTGGCCTTTTTGAATGGATCAATAGTAAGATCAATTACCCAATTATTTTATATCACAACACTTTGTATCAATGTCCAGGTAAGAATTATCATTTTGTTTCTTCATCAGATTCTGGCAAATATTTTTTGGTTAGTTTGTCCCTTTTTGAGTAATTTGATGTGTCAATGTTTCTGCTGTAGGAAAACTCATAAAGCGAATTGGAGAGATGGGAATAGGAGGAGAAGCCCGCGAATCTCAGCCTCGGATGCGTGGAAGGAAATTCAGCAGAAGCCTTTCAGTTCAGATAAAAAATCAGAGCAGGAAGTTTTGGGGAAAGATCAAGGGCCACCTGCCAGGACAAGGACAAGGGTCAAGAGAAAATTTGGTGAAGCAGCATTTAATTCGATTTTGAAAATACACAAACAAGTGTGGAAGGTAGTCCTCTGATCATTCATTCACTGGCTTCCAATTTTTCCAATTTAAATTTACATTCTAGCTAGGAGGAGAAATATAATTTGGATATTCCATCGACGTGTGGAATTGTGAAATCAATGAGATGAGTATAGAAATCTCAGATAATTGACATATGTGCATGTTTGGTGTAGTTTAAAATTAGATTTTTAGGAGTTTTTTTAGAAATTCATTGAAATTTTGGAGCTTATGAAATCTTACTATATTTATCGAAGCAATAGTACTTGTAACTTTAACTACGTGTCAGTATCTTTACTGAGCCTTATGAGATTAGATCTATCTTGTCTCTGATTGTCTACAAGAAAGAATTTGCATTTCCTTCCCTTTTCCTTCTACTTAATCTTTATGTTTGCTCTTCCTGTCAAATGCAGGGTAGAGATAACCCGCAAGGCGAAGATCATTCAACTGATTCTGGTAAGTCACTTGCAACTATCAGAGATATTCTGCAATGTGAGTTCCTCTGTGATGGAAAATTTGACCAAGTATCATGACATAATATCAGTTAGATGGACAACTGGTGGTGAACTTGAGAAGGATAACAGAAATCATAAAAATGATGATCGTGCAATCCCAAATGGTTGGCCTATTTTCTTTCAAACTCCTAAATCATAATTTCGATATTGAGCAACAGCTGCTTTAATAATTATTTCTAAATCAACTATGATTCCTTATATTATTAGGTAAACCATTTAAATTGCCAGAAAAGCGTATGCTAGAGCTCATTCTGGACATACTACAAAGGTCAGTACATTCATATGTTTGTATACAATTAGTTGCAACATATTGAGGTATATTCTTGCATCAGACATAGCTAATCGCTAAACAATATCAAAAAATATTTCCATAATTAACTATTGATTAAAGATTTCTTATTTATTTGGAGTTTAGGAGGGATACTTATGAAATATTTGCCGAACCAGTTGAATCGGATGAGGTCTGTTTAAGTGTTGAGTTCACCAATCAATTCATGAATGTTTTATTTCTTCTATTACTTCAATTAACAAATTTTGTGTTTCTGAAGGTTGAGGATTATTATGAAATCATTAAAGAACCTATGGACTTTGCCACTATGAGGGCTAAACTTCATGAAGGAATGTATCAAAACTTTGAACAATTTGAGGTTTGTAACTTTTCTAGTTGTTTTATTATTTTGTGCAATGGTTTGGTTACGAGTGCTCACCTTATTTTTTTTTCTTTCTTCTTTTGAATACCCGTGTAGCATGATGTATTTTTGATATCAGAAAATGCAATGCATTTCAATTCCACAGCTACCATTTATTTTAGACAGGTATTTTATTCAAATTCTTGTTTTGAGTTTCCTATATATCCTTTACTAATTTATTGCCAAGCTCTGATGTTATACAGGCTCGGGCTATCCATGAATTAGCGAAGAAGGTTTTCCATGTTCTTAGAACTGACCCTGAAAACTTCATATCCGAATTTTCGGGGACAAGAAGAAGATCTATGAGAAAAGCCCTGAGTGTAGCCAAGGATTCAAGACATCCAAATGTCAAAGTCAGTAATGTACGCGGTGATGTTTCTTCAAAAAGAAGACTGTGTTCTCCATCACGACCATCACCATTGACGAGAACCGCTAAAGGAAATCCTGGATGTACTAGAGTGACTGCTCCTAATGAATCAGGATATCGTGATTCTTTTACTGGTAACACTCAAGCTCTCTAAATATAACTAAGGAAGACTACTGGACTGGACTATGAATTCCTTTTTCATTTAATTTTGATAAATTCTACAGACCATGAGAAGGTAGGATTCTTAAGAGGCAGCCCTGTCCGGACTAAATGTATCTCCTTACCTGAATCTTCTATCCCCACAAGGGACTGCGTGTCGGTCTATGCTCTTATTAGACTCACCACGAAAATTCTTAAACTCCCAACAATTTTATGTGTAAAAACTTCCAACTTTTCTACCCATATTGAGCGTCATATGGATCAACAAGCATGCAATCTCTCAAACCCACAACTCTTTGGGTAAACAAATCTAGTAGCATCCAGATTGAAACTCGACAATATTCATAGCGGAGAACGAGATATTGCCGTTTTATAGTAACACGAATGTTTTCCCATAACAGGTCTAGATGGTAGAAAGTCCGGTTTTGTTGATATAGATCGTCGTTCTGCATATCGACAATGGAGGTCATCTTTACAAAATGAGAATGACTCTGTTGGTTCCAAACCACTGATTCTTGTAAGTTCCCTTTTTTATTTGACTTCTTTGTGTATGTGTCTGATTACTTGCTTTTTCAATTCCACTTATTTCGAACTCCTGTTGTCAATTGTAGATGAATCAAGGGGATATTAGTTACAGGGATAGCTTAATGTCATTCGCCAAAGATTTGGGATCGATAGCTCAAATGGTCGCAAAACGGAAGCTTCTAGGACGACATGAAAAGTTTCCTACTTACCATACTCCAAGTTCAAATTGTTGGATTCAGTCTCCGATATGTCAAGTTCCCTCAGCATTTGCCACTCTCCAAAACAAACACAGTAGCGTTATTGCTACAAGCACCACTGAATCTGGGAAATTCCCCGGCTTTATTCCTGGATCTCAACCGTTTCATAAAGCAGACGACGTAATTGATTTGACTGATGCTGAAGATGGAGAAGAGGCAAATGATAGAAACCAAATGGAAGAGAAAACCAACGTCAGTGCTAAATCAGAAATGCAAAGGGGACTGAATGTTCATTGCATTTCGAAACACGACAAGGTCTCTCAAACTAGGAAGAGTACTGAAAATCGAAAGGGTTCCTGTTTGTTCAATTCATTTTCCGGAGACTTGAATTCTTCAATCTACCGGAGCAACAACGCCTGCACCAGATCCACAACGATTACTGTTGATGCAGGCAAGCCAGATGATAATGTACTCCCGGTTATATTAGCTTTAGAGAATTCTCATTCAGTTATTCCGGAACTTAAGTCGAGAAACAAGAAAAGCTCAGTCCCATCGACATGGATCCCACAAACTAGTGAACTCCCGAGCCATATCAATGATGCCACTCATACTTCAACTTCACGTTGTCAAGCTACGGATGCAATTGTACAAAATGATGGTGCCTGTAGCCCTATACAGACAAGGCAGCCTTTGGAATTAAAGAAGCCCGTGCCATCAGTCTCACAGTTCTGTTTTGATATTCCTTTCTTGAAAGCACAGTTAAATCAGATGAAGACTTTGAGGCATGACGAATTTTCAAAATCCAGATTCAGTAGGGGTTCGGATATGAAGAAACCTTCACCTTCATTCGAAAAACAAGGCTTTAACAGGACAGTTAGCTGCACTCAACAGGGGGAATCAAGCACTACGCCTTTCCTTAACAATCAATCATGGCCATCAGTGGATAATTCGGACACTAATTTGGCCCTTCAGCTTTAAGCAGATTGTAAAGTGGGGAGTCCAAAGTGAGTAGAGTACGTTTTAACGAGAATGCTTGATGTGCAGATTCTTAATCACTCCTCGACTCCACCAGACTCTCTAATGACTATTAGGCTGAAACCACATACCCCGGCCTTGGTAGTGGCTGGACAAAGGTCTCACTCAACCTTCATAGAGAAGAGGATCAAGTTGGTGCTTGCGGAACAACTGGAAAAAAAACCCCGGCCTTGGTAGTGGCTGGACAAAGGTCTCACTCGACCTTCATAGAGAAGAGGATCAAGTTGGTGCTTGCGGAACAACTGGAAAAAAAAAATGATGGCTATTCAAATATCATTAAAAATCTGTTTTGGCTAAGTAAAATATTTTTACACGAAAAAAAAAAAAGAAAGAAAAGAAGAAAAGTATACATACATTGAAACAAAAGCAAAGGGTAAAATATAAATTGGTTGTTGAAGTGGACGTAACACTATATGCGTATTTTAGCTTTGCGTCAAATTGGGGGAATGAATGAGTAATAATTGTTACACGAGTGGGCATTATTGAGTATTATCCGAACCGAAATTTCAAAAAAGTCCCTGCGTTTATGTAAAAATATAAAAATTATTCTTTCTGGATTTGGAAATCGGGTTAATTACACCATATACCACTGAACGTTACACTCAATTTTATTTATACCACCGAACTTTAATTCATTTCATTTATACCACCGAACTTTATACATGTTTCATTTATACCACCGAACTTTAATTCGTTTCATTTATACTACCGAACTTTAAAGTTATTTTAGTTACTCATATTTTTTTTCCTTTCTAGCCCTTTCACTTTCACTTTTATCTATTTCTACCCCATTTTCATACAGTTTTTATTATAAAATAAATTAATATAATTATTTTGTTGTTGAGTCAAGACATTTAGTGAATTAGCAAGTAACATAATAAAATTGAGATAAAGAAAATGACTTCTTTTTTATTTGGTTCAAATTTAATCAATAAAATAATAATTTTTTAAGTTGAGGATCTTAATTTTTTACCCGTCTCAACTTAAAAATTAAAAATTATGACATTAAATTTTATTTTCAACTTAATTTTTACCCGTTAAAACGAATTAGTTGAATTTAATGTCATAAATAATGAGTTTATTAGCAAAGCAAACAAAAGTTAAAGTGAATGAGCTAAAAAGAAAAACAAACATGAGTAACTGAAAATAACTTTAAAGTTCGGTGGTATAAATGAAACAAATTAAAGTTCGGTGGTATAAATGAAATATGGTATAAAATTTGGTGGTATAAATGAAACAAATTAAAATTCGATAGTATAAATAAAATTGAGTGTAAAGTTCAGTGGTATATCATAATTAACCCTTTGGAAATCAGATTGCACCAATGCAAGTTGCATGCATTAAAGGGTAAATTGTATTGTTGTTCTCAATTTTTATTTTATTTTTAATTTAAAGATTTTTATTGATATTTTTTAAGTGACTAGTTTTTATCGATTTTAATAGTCTTTCATAAGCTTTAATAGATTTTCATTTTAAAAGACTATTTTAGACTTTCACATACTTTTATCGACTTTTATAAATTTCAATTTTTCAATTAAATCTTGGGTAATTATATTCACACTACACTTTTTATTACTCACACCTCGTTTTAATTGCAATAAATGTCCACCAACATTTGATATTTAGACACTTATGTCTCTAATTTTTTTCATCGTATTTTTATTGTTAAATTTTATTTAGTTTTCACATCTTGTTTTCGATGAAGATTTTCGTCTAAATATTCTGTTAATGTGTATTGAAATGAGGAGAAAATATTTTGTCAAACTTGCGTATTTGTTATTTATTTTAATTATGTAAAAATATTAGAGGCAAAAAAAAAAAAAATTACGCCTCCTAATTAATTTTTTGGACAAAAATTATTATCAAAGACAAATATAAGACATACAAATTAATAAGTTGATGATAAAAATTTGCTAAAAAAAAGTTGAGTCATAAATACAAATGTGACCAATAGCTAAAGAACTTTATTGCAATTAGAATGTAGTGTAGTTAACAAATAATGCCGTGGTAATATAATTACCCTTAAATCTTGAGTATAAAAATATAATCTCCTACAATTAAAGATAATTATAGAAGGAAAAAATCTAGCAATTATTTGTTTAATTGCATTAATATTATTAAATTTATAAATAAAAAAAACTTTGAAATTTTAATGATCTATTTATTTGCTACAAGTAAACACGTCAAAAGTCAATAACAACAAATTATTTATTTCATTTTTTTTTCTTTTGAGTAAAACTATGAACTTCTAAATGGCTTATTGATATTTTAAAAAAAATATGGTATGCGACTCATTTTAAAAATATGTTCTTGCAAAATGAATAAAGAGAAAATATTAATATATTTTTTCATAAAAAAATATTGGTAATTAATCATGGTTATAGAGTCCGTAGAAGAAAAAAGAAAACAGAAAAAAATAGTTAGAAAATATTGAAGGAAAAAAAAACGTATGCAAGAAAAAGAAAAATATTAATCTTTTTTTTTTTTCAAAAAAATGTTGGTAATTAATTTTGACTCTATAGTTTGTAGAAGGAAAAAAAAATTGCATAAAGAAAATAAATCATAGAATGACAGACTTTTTTTTTTTTGAAAGTAATAGTGGTGAATGAGAGAGAAATTATGATACTCAGTCTGTCATATTATATAGGCTGATTTCGTTTTTCAAACGGATTAAGAAATTTTAAAATTAGTATTATTGAAAAAACAAAATTTGCAAAGAATTTTCTTAGTTTATTATTTAAGTACAATCAATTCCTACTACATTTAAAAGATTACAAGTTTATTTGTATGGAAAATTGGCCAAAAATGTCCCTAACGTATGGACTCGGTGCGCAAATCATCCTTATCTTTCAAATTTTGACAATTACATCCCTTACCTATCCATGTAGTGCCCAAATCATCATTTTGAACGGAATCCATCCAATATTATGTTAAACCTTTAGGATTTTGGCGCAAATGGTCCATAAGCTTTGTTCTTAGTGTGGAATTGGTTCCTAACATTTATGTTTTGGCAAACAAGTCCCTAACCTATGTGTTTTAGTACGAAATTGGTCTTTATAAGATGAAAAAGACAAATATACCCTTAATTTTAATTAAAAGAAATTGTACATGGATTCCTAATCATTACAAAATGTGCAAATAAGTCCAATATTTTTATTTTTATAAAAAAAATTAAAGAAAATTAATGATTTTTTTTTAATTATCACTTTAGTAATAAAAATGTCAAATAAAATTATTATTCTTATTATGAAGTAATAAATATATTATTTAAAATTAACACTTTTATTTTATTGTTATATAAAAAAAATAACTTTGTCACAAACTTGATATTCAAATACTTTTATTTAATTGAGTTATATGTTTATTAACTACAAATATTAGAAATCCAACTATATTCTTCATATTTTAATTTATCGTTTTATTTTCATTCAAAAATAAAACACATAATGTCTAAATTAATTTTTATTAGTATTTTTATGTTAAATAAAAATGTAATAAGATTAGTTCAATATCATAAAATTATATACATCATTTTGTTATTTATTTAAGGGATAATTGCATCAAGGTCCTCAACGTTTCAAAATTGTTGGGGATATGCCCCTAACCTAAAAAAATAGCACCACATATCCCCAACGTATGAAAACCTTGGCGTGGTAGGTCCTTTACGACCAAATTGCTATTTTCTTTAAATAAATAAAAAAACAAAAAACTAGAAAAAAGAAAAACAAGATTGAAAACTTGTAACGCCCCGAAAATTTCGTATTTCTATTTTAAATAAGAAAATGAGAATAAAGCAAGAATTTTGGTTGAGTTGTCCCAAAAAGTATTTCGAAAGTCGTAGCACTTAGAATTTAATTTAAATCCGAATATTAAAAAGGGAGAAAAATCGGATTTAATGTTTTATAAAAGGGCTAAGATGAATTTATTTAAAATTTATTGGCTTTTATTAAGGCTTGTTTGGTTAAAAGTGAAAAAATTGAGTAGAGACCCAAAAAGTGAGAAAACCAAGTTTTGAACCTTTTGATTTAAGTAAGTAGCCAACCTTGGAGCCATCGTATGAATTGTGTGTTGGTCGAAATTCTGCGAAACTTATGGTGTTGCAAAATACGCAACGAGACCTTCGAATGGTACCAAATATGCATAGTTTCGACTATGAAAACAGTCCCGAAAAATTATGTCAAAAACGTTCCAAGATGTTAGAAATCTGGGAATCAGCCAAAATTCCAGCAAAACTATTTTCGGGCAGCCATCTTTAGAGTGATGTTTTAACCTCTGTATTGGTCTATTTTCTACGATTCAAAGTGTGTTGCGAAGTACACAACGAGACCTTCGAAATGGTATCAAATATGCATATTTTCGACTCAGTAATCAGCCCCGGATTTTTATGTCAAAAACCTTCTAGGAAATTGAAAATTTGGAATTCCCAGAAATTTGGTTACGAGCAGCTATTTTTTAGACGATGATGTGATCGCTGTGATGATCCGTTTTCTACAATTCAAAGTTCGTTGTAAAGATCCCCGTGAGATATTCGAAATGGTATAAGAAACGTCGAAAAATGAACACGTTTCGACCTTCAAAATTCGACCCAAAAACAAGTCCAGAAATCTGCCTTAACTAGAGTTTAGCATTAATTGCCCTATAAGCTATACCTAGTGTCTTTATTATGGGTAGTTGGGAAGCGCCTTAAATGAAGGCCAACAAGAAAATCTTCAGCAAATCTCCCCAACTTTACATGTGTCACAATGAGGATGAATGCAATCATGAGGAATGAGTTGAATTTCCCTATAAATACCCCCCTTCATTTCAAGTTATACTTGCCCCTTTCTTTCTCTAACCCCCCACAACTCTCCCTCACGTTTTTCTAGTAATAATCAAGAGGAAAGAACTCTCAAGTAAGAGAGAAAAATCAGAGAGAAGAGGTGAGTGGTTTGGTTATTAAGAAAGCTTGGGAAGGAGGTTCTCTAATTCAATAGAAGAATCTACAACCCAAAGCACCAAAGCCCCATTTCGGGCAGCAGCATAGAGGGACCAAGGAACTCAGGTTTTTGTGTGTAGAAAGTTAGATTTTATAGGCCAAAAACGTAGCCTTCAAAATAAAATGATTTAACACCTTTCTGCCCGAAAGGGTATCGATACCCTGTATTTCAGTTTTATGGCAGGGTACCAATACCCTAAAAACTGCTGCACCAGAAATGATTAAGGCTGTTCCTTCATGGTTCAAGCACCCTCAACTTCAGATTTAAGTATCATTCACCCCCATGCAAGGTTGTGATGTTTAAAAACTTTTTATTTTCAGGTGGATCAAGATTTAACAACAAGAAGTTGTGAGTAAATTACGTTATATGCTTTTATGCAAGATGATAAGTATACATATCTCATAAATTTATATACTCTAAAATGACATATACCAATATAATATGACAAGTTGTGAATGGCTCATATTATCTACCTTATGTGTAAAAATGATAAGAATGTACATCTACATGTGGCATAAGTTATATGTGCTCTTATGTGCTCCAAATGATTTTTATCAATGAGATCCATGAGATTTTATGAGCATCTTTGCTATTTATGCAACAATGAGGAAGAATGAGAATGAGAAAAGCTATGTACTTCATTTATGCTCTACTTGAGAAAACAAAGTTCATAAGCAAATAAAGACAAGTTATGTGATGACACAATCAGATTTCCCTAGCATATTTGTACACCAATCATGGGGCAATTACAGCCCATCATGGGGACGATAAGAGTCCCAAATCAGGAGTTGATTCAACATTGGCCAAGGGTTAGAGCGACCCACGTGCCGACTTAAAATCCGACCAGATGGCCAAGGGCAACAGTTTGATCAACTACGGCCAAGGGCAAAAGTAGCCCGTAGAAGGACGATTAGTGTCCCAAGAAGTTTGGCCATTGTGCTTATGCACCAAGAATATTCAGTTTGAGCGCTAGGTGTACAAATATTGCTTGTGGAAAGGGCCCTAAGAAAGATAAAAGATATATTATGTGCAATATCACACACGCACCGTATTTTACTCATTGAATGTCACCATTCATAGTCGTTTTATGACTCTTGTAGGAAATGGACCGAGACATGTATGAAGTCAGGGGGCAACGGGTGGAAGTGGCCTTCGATGAACATGAATATCATTTGATCACAAAGATTGAGATATGGTCCTCCAATCCTTTTCAACCCGGATTGCAAAAGAATGAAACCACCTACCTTTGCGTGGACGTATATAATTTTTTGGACCATGGAGTATCTTACTCCTCATTATTATGAAGTATAATATTTTGATTAACTTTGTCTTTATCATATCACCTCTTTCTTAAAGTATGTAGTAGTACTTGCTAATGGGCTCAAGCTTTTGGAGTGTTCATGAGACGTAATGATTTGTCATGAACCGTTTTGAAACAAAAATGTATGTGAGGTACTTCTTTTACTTACTTGGGCCCATATTTTGTGTTAACTTATGCCATTGAAGGTGAAATGAACTAAAAGACCGGATTTATATGTTTTAAACTTCCGCTATATTTAAGTTGTCATACTCTACCTTATGGTTCTTTATTTCATCAAGTATACATGTTTTTACTTAACAAAGAATAAAACAAATCCGAAGCAAAATGAGAAAGGGTGATCTCCAAATACTGTCTAAGATTAGTTTCTAACTACTTTCCTCAAAAGAAAATAAAGAAAACATGTTTCAAATCAGTTTTTCATCAAACCAGGAAGTAGAACTGCTTTCTGCGTAAAAGGGTATCAATACCCTCAAATCTGGGTACTATTACCCTACTGGGCAGAATACAAAAAAAAAAAAAAAGTTTAGACAAAATTTTGAGGTCGCCACAAAACTAACCAAATGTACTCCAAAAATATATATATATATATATATATACCAAAAAAAAAGTAAGAAAGAGGTCCATCTTCTCCAAAAACCCAAAATCCAACCCAAAATTCCTCCTCTACGTGTCTTTTTTGACCAATTGTATCTAGTTTAGAATATTACGAATCTATTAGATATGCAATAACATAGTGAACCAAACAAACAATGCTCTAGGCATTCTCAACCTAAACTAGAAGCAGCCACTTCGATATTTTGTGCTTCAAAATCCTTTCCTGAGTTCTGTGAGAAATCAGGAGCTTTGGGAATTAGTCCAAGCAACTTGAACATCAACCGATCGGCATCATAATCGTTGTTGGGAGTTGTTAGCGAGTTTCGTCCGGTGAAGATAGAATTTGCAATCGACAATAAAGCGAGTGCTTGCTCGAGAATGGAAAACCAAACTCTACCAAATGAAAGCCCCGACCATTGCTTTTGGCATTACAATCCGGCTGTTGCAATCATCCTAATCATCTCCCATATCTCAATTGGTTGAAATAAGCGATATCAATTTGAGATTTGATCAATAACCCACAACATTTTTCTTTTTTCTCATCCGGTGCCGACAAATGCCCTGAGAATATCTGGGTTCACGTCAAAGATCTTGATTCTGTCGATGGTGGTTTTGTCCTTGAAGAACTATGCAACTTGAGCCGGCGGCGGGAGGTTGTTTCCGAGAGTACCACATATAATTAACTCTGATGGAATGCACGGTGGCGAAGTGATGAACATAGATAGTAGATAAAAACAAAAGAACAGATAATAAAGATTGTATTTTTGAAAACTCCATTGTTGTTTAATTATTACAGCAAATGAACACAAGTGTTGGATTGTAAGAGGAGGAATTTTGGGTTAGATTTTGGGTTTTTGGAGAAGATGGACATCTTTTTTACTTTTAATTTTTTTGGGGTATATTTCTTACTTTTTATTTTTTGGGATACATTTGGTTAGTTTTCAATCTTGTTTTTCATTTTTCTTGTTTTTTGTTTTTTTATTTATTTAAATAAAATGACAATTTGGTCATAAAGGACCTACTACGCCAAGGTTTTCATACGTTGAGGATGTGTGGTGCTATTTTTTTAGGTTAGGAGCATATTTCTAACGATTTTGAAACATTGGAGACCTTTGATGCAGTTATCCCTTTATTTAACTTAATTTTTAAAGTAAAGATGGAGGAAAAAATTTATAAGTAAAGAGGGAGAAAAATGATTTCTCACAATGATTTCTCTTTATTACTTAATAATAAAAATAATAATTTTATTTGACATTTTTATTACTAAAGTGTTAATTCAAAAAAAAAATACTCATTAGTTTTTTTAAATTTTTTTATAAAAAATAAAAGTATTGGACTTATTTGCACATTTTGTAATGATTAGGAATCCACATACAATTTCTTCTAATTAAACTAAGGGTATATTTGTCTTTTTCATTCCATAAGGACCAATTTTGCACTAAAACACATAGGTTAGGGACTTGTTTGCCAAAACATAAACGTTGGAGACCAATTCCACACTAAGAACAAAGGTTATAGACCATTTGTGCCAAAATTCCAAAGGTTTAACAGAATATTGGATGGATTCCATTCAAAAAGATGATTTGGACACTACGTGGATAGGTAATGGATGTAATTGTCAAATTTTGAAAGGTAAGGATAATTTGAGATTTGCGCACCGAATCCATACGTTAGGGACGTTTTTGGCCAATTTTTTTTATTTGTATTGATAAAAAAGTACATTCAATAGGGGTGGGTTTATTAGGAAACGAAAAAATCAAATACACCCTCAACAAGATAAGTAGACTATAATTTGGGAGACAAATAAGGAAAAGAAGCCTATATAAATGGGACGGATGGAGTATCTTTTATTTACATAGTACTCTTAGTAAAATTTTATAAAAAGTCGTTGAATTTTGAATACCTCTAAATTTCGTATGAATTAAAAGTCTGAATTGAATAATGCGTGATTTTAAAATTTTTAAAAGTCTACATTAAACACCGCAAGACTTTTATGAGTTTAAAAAATTCGTATTAAATACACCTACACTTTTAAAGTCCATAAAAATCTTGATTAAATACACATTTCTTAAGTCTTCGTTAAATATTACGTATTCGTCGTAGAAATAAGCCTCACTTTGAATTTTTGGACGTATATCCAAATCGAGATGCAAAACAATACATCTTAAAGTTGGACGTGTAAGAACCAAGTGATGATTTAATATGAATTAGGGAAATTGGCACAAATGATCTCTAACTTTTGTTCTTTTTTCTTTTTTTTTTATTTGCACAGAAGTCCTTATATGTATTTTGATGTGCAATTAGTCTTTGTTTGATGATAAAGACAAATATGCTATTAGTTTTAATTAGAAAAAATTACAACTGGATTTATAACATTTGCAAAAGGTACAAATGTTTATTAAATAATATTTAATTTAGCATATTAAATATATCACTATAGTCATGTCGATTAAATTTTTCATAAGAAAAAAATATAAAATTATTGTGCTTTAAGTATATGTAATTCTTATGTGATGTGAAAAATTTTGAATAAAACTTAAAGTTAAATAAATAAAAAATAGTGTATATAATTTTATGATATCGAACTAATCTTATTATGTTTTTTCTTTAACATAAAAATATTAACAAAAATTAATTTACACATTATGTGTTCTTTATTTTTGAACAATAAATTCAAATATCAAGAATACAGTTGGAACTCTAAAATTTGTAGTTAATAAACGAATGTTAATTAAATAAAAGTATTCGAGTATAAAATTTGTGACAGTTATTTTTCTTTTTAGGTTGTAACGATAAAATAAAATTTTAAATTTTAAATAATATAATTACTTCATAATAATAAAATAATTTTATTTAACATGTTTGTTAATAATTACGAGCTTAAAATTTAATTATTTTATAATAGTTCGTAAAATATACAAAACAATTTAGTATATTATCAATTTGGTCAATAAAGTGTTAATTAAAAAAAATTCATTAGTTTCCTTTATTTTTTTATTAAAAAAAAAAAAGTATCGGACTCATTTGTACTTTTTTGCAAATGTTAGGAATCTAATTAAAATATTCTCTGATTAAAACTAATGACATATTTTTTTTCATCAAATAAAGATCAATTATGTATAAAAACGCATAGGCTAAGGATTTATGTGCAAAAAAAAAAACCGCTATGGACTATTTTTATACTTAAGACAATTAGAGACTATCTGCGCCAATTTTTCAAATTTGAATTGATTGTGTCATTAAGGCCGTAATAAAAGATTGAGAATTAATTTGCTTAATTTTAAAACTTGTGGACTATCTTATACTATGAGCAATAAGTTGAAAACCAAATGTTCAATTTTCATTTTTTCGTATTAAATAATAAATACGATCATACACATATATTGAAAACTAGTCTTGGCACGTGCGTTGCACGTTTTGTGGCTGTCGTTGGATCGAATGAATAAAGTATGGATAAATAAAATTTGTACATATACTGGTTGGGATTAAAATAACAGAGAATCACTTCAACACGTACGCACTAATTAACCATTGAATTGCAACAAGAATAAGGAGAAAATGAATTGAAACAACAAATAATTAGT
The DNA here is from genome assembly GCA_023638005.1 of Forsythia suspensa. Lineage (NCBI taxonomy): Eukaryota > Viridiplantae > Streptophyta > Magnoliopsida > Lamiales > Oleaceae > Forsythia > Forsythia suspensa. The sequence continues at coordinate 39,155,639 of CM042666.1, forward strand.
CCAACATTATTCATGTGCATATACAAATTGTACTTGAAATTCTTAATGTGGTTGTCCCTTTACAAAATAACAAAATATAAAATGAGAATTGTGCAAGTATGAAATTAGTAAGAGTTCGCTTGTGGAGTTGACAAAAGACTATTGATGTTTCTAAGAACCATTGAAGCTGCACAAGATGGATAATATTTGCAACCAAGAACAATACAAAAAACAAAAAACTAAGCCAAAAGAGAGCATGCCATTTCCACTCAGTGTATTGCTAGACCCTTCTCTTTGTCTTTGATGGTTGATGTAGTTGTATCAGAAAACATCAAAATTGCATTATCAGTAGTGCCATGAAGATGATTTTCTTTAGTGAGTCTTTTGTTTGAGGTTGAAATGGCTGAAAATTCATAGAGCATTCGTTTTGCTGATGGAGGCAGTGGCGGTGGCACATAGTTCCGTATTGAGAGGTAGAATTTGAATCTTGAGGGTAAAGCACTTCTTGTATGTTTTGTGTTACTGTCAATGGTTTGATCATGAAAATAATATCATACTTTCATTGATCTATATAACCATCTTTTTTAACAACCTTTAGGTAAAACAAATAGTTTTCTTCGAAGAGAAGACAATGGAAAATATGTATTGATCAATAGGACGAGAAGCAATGTCCCAAATTTCATTCAGATGCAAAAACAAACCTTCGCAGATCCATTCAGTACCCCCTATGAAAGCACTATCAAATGCACCTGGAATTTAAGGTAATAAGAATAAAGTTTGAATTTAAAGTAATACAGCAAACAACTATTCCAATATTCCAATATATATATATATATATATATATATAGAACTATATTATTTTGGCTCCAATTGGATATAAACATGATAAGAATAAAGTTTGAGTTTCACAGTTTTTAGCTTTGTATTAGAAACAAGACATCAACTGTCATATATATGAAGAGAAAAATGAGGTGATGAAGAAAGGGCAAGTACTTAGATCATACCAGATTATCCTACTAATATTGTGTGAACCATCAATTGCTACCACCAAGGATGTTGATGAAGAGACCCATATTCATATGTAAAGAACTTGAATCTGAAGGTGTCTTGTTGTTTAGTTAGTCAATAAACAGGCTTTCTTGTGAACCTTCTGGCATGATTACGTGGATGTAACCATGACGTAATGTACTGTCTCTCTAATCTTTTAATCAAGGATCTGTCAGGAAATTTTCACGTCCCTAAGAAGTTTTGAAAGAGGCCACTGCTAAGGATGTCAACAGAAAGTTCGAATGATGGAAGTTTAAAACTTACTCACCAGAAAACTATTAATACATTGTTCCAAACCAAAACATTGGGATTGATGACATCTCAAGTTCTAAAAGTACTTTGTCTAAAGCCTCTATATGCTATTATGCTAGTGGATGGCTAAATGAGATAGCAATACACTATAAGAAGTTGATGTCATATTAAAGTTAATCCATCAATTGATCAATCATACATAATATCTCCCACATGCACCAAAAGTGATGACTACGTGATTTCTTCCAAAGCTATAACGAGAAGCACCACTGAAAAGAGAAATGGTATGATTGTGATAGTGAATGTAAATATCAAAATAACAACTCTATCATTATCAAGATGCCATCTTCTACCAGCTCCCTCAAATTAACAATAATTAAGCAAAGAATTAAGAACAAAGAAAAAGGTGACCAGAAAAATGCATAAAATATATGTTGTAAGGAGCATTTACTGATTGTGAAAAACTGCATTGCAAATATGAAAATGTACGCGTATTTTTCGAAAAAAATGACATCTTGATAAAGATTCTAACTCCTGCAAACTGCACAAAATTACACCTTTAGTACAAAAATTCGTGATTATTCCAAAACTTGGTCCAACATTAAACAAATAACACACGTCGAATTATTATTATTATTTTTTGGTCTTCAATAATTTATAAATACATTGGAAACAAAGAAAACTACCATTCCAAAAGATGATTTTTCTATTTGCCTTATTTTTGTCAATAAAAGAGCATCAAAAATCAGTTGTAGCAGAAAAATAAAATAGACATATGTTTTCACTCGAAATTGAAAGGAATGTGCTTCAGAAGAATCTCTTCACACTCTCAACTAAAAACCTCGATCATTAACTGGTTTCATCTCCACATAGAAAATTCTATATAATTAGGATATTCGCTAAAAATAAATACAAGATCTGTGTGTACACAAAACTGTTAGCATTTCCTCTACTCTTCATAGACTCGTTGTTAGGACCCAATCTTGAGCCGTGTTTTAAATTCGAATTGCTCCATCTTTCTTTCGAGATCTCGTAACAGTAAAATCATTAAACAAATAGAAATAAATATCTATATACGCATATTTTTATTATAAATTTTCATAAATTAATACATCTGGAAGAAGGGGGACTGAAAGCCGACTAATAAGATGAACCCAAAATTCTACAAAGAGAAGTCCATTAGAATAAGAAGCAGAGCCATGTGACTGGTGGCTTTTCACTTTGCTTAACTTCTTTTTGTTATTAACAACCATAATAATTTATCTCCATGGATACATATTCAAAAATATGTTAGGAGAGTAGAAGAAACAAATGCTTTACGATTATGGTGAGATCAACTTGCCTTGCATGTTCTGTATTAGTATCAACCGGATCTACAATTTCCAAAACAATAAAATTCACAAATTTGTGGGTCCAAAAAAAAAAACACACAAATTTGTTGAATGAAGATTTCAAGCACTAAATTAAGAAGAGAAGAAGAAGCAAATGCTCTACCATTATGGCGAGATCCATTTGTTCCGTAATAGTATCAACCATATCTATAATTTAAAAAAAACACAAATTTGTTGAATGAAAATTTCAAGCAATAAATTGAAAAGAGCGGAAGAAGCAAAGACTTTACCGTTGTGGAGAGATCGATTGATCATGTTGCAGGTTGAAACCCATATTCTCAAACCCACAAATTTCTGTTTGAACAACCATTTTAACTACTCCAAACCCAAGAAAATCAAGATTAGGAACAAGATCCAAAAAGTCAGTTTCTGCTGACTTGCCTGAAAAGGTTCATAAAAAGAAAAAGGAAAAATGAGGAAATTTTAGAGATTGATTTTGGAGGATTTCTCGATTGGAAGGAATACCAGAAAATCACCTTGACAAGCGCCAGATGCCACCACTTACAATATACGGAGGTCTACAACAAGAAAACGAATTTTAAATTTAAAGAAATAAACAACAAAATACCCTACACAAACCTTAAAATAAAAATTATATCTCTTTCAATGCATAAAACTTGAGCACAGACACAAACAAAGGGGAGTTTTCACATAAACACAAACACGGAGAAAATGGGTATTTGGATAAATGGGAAAACAGAGAAAAAGAGTTTTACAATGGCATTAACAACGGCGTCGACGGCAGAAGCGGTGAGAGGCAGAACACAGAATGCAAAAGGGAGAAGATCAAAACTTCAATCTGAGGAGTTTGGCTCACTTCCATTTTCCCTTTTTACAAATTGCGTGAGAGGAGATGAGTAGAGTGTCAACCATGAGGAAAAAATAAACACTAAACAGTGGACTAAAACGCAGGTGTCAGAAAGAAAAGAAAGCGTACAAGTAACGAATAGAGAGAAAAATAAAAGGGTATAGCTCTGAGTAAAATTAAAAAAATGAAGCCACCATGATGTCAGCAAAATGGCGTCGTACTGGTTGATGGATGAACAGTGGCCAAAAACCAACTCTTATATGTTGTAAGGAACTAGACATAAACTTGTTAATTTACTAAAAAATCTAGATTTAAGACGTAAATCTAGAAAACTCGCAATTTTATTCAATAATCTATGACCCTTATGGTTTTTATTTATAAACAACTAACTTTTGAAAATTGTTATTTCTTTAATTTGCCACTTAGGAAACAAATGCCATGTAGGGTAATGTCAGCCGCCATGTGGTGGCATTGATTGCTTCTCACGTGCTTTGTCTGACAGAGGCGATATTGTATGATTCTCTAGATTCACACTTATGGCAGCATAACACGGCAACACGTATAGCCTTCGTATAAAAGTCATCTTGATCAAGCTTTGTTCTTTGGCGAACCTTCCACAAGTTTAAATGAAGATGTTGAACTCTAGTGAGTTCGGTGGATGAAATCCCTTACCTTGGATGTTTAACTTGTGTTATAGAAGCTTGGACATCTAGAGCATAAATCCTCGAATATATTTGATAAAGATAGAATCTCATTAAATCCTATATATCCACGCAAAACTTTTGGTGATCGCTATGAAAGTAATTCGATCTAAAAAGGGAAGAATACTATAACATAAATAATTATCAAACAATGGACACGCGACACATGTCGAATTAGGTTTGCAACATCTCTAACCTAATTTGACCTAGAAATTTGTCTACAAATATCCATGCATAGCCCAAAAGCAAAGGTACGCAATTCCAAACCCTGGCCAAAACTCTACTTGCTCGTCTGTTCCATACTCCATAATTTTTATCCTTATATTTTCTGACAATTGATTTGACCATCGGAATACCAATGATAGCTGACCTTTATTTTCAAAACGGTGATCTTGGCATGCTAACGGAGTCCTAGTATGCAGGTAACATATAGGTTGATACAAGGTGGTAAAGGATCTGTTGAAAGCAAGGCTGTGTAGATTTTTGAGGTCAATAGATTGACGTTGTCTATTAAAATCATATATTATATTAACCATGAGTGAAACATAAGCAAAAAACCTAAAATCCATAACAAATCTAAAATAATAAGTGCAAGTGAGAACGAAACTGAAGATGATTCATGACAATCATAAATTCTAGCAGTAAACACTAATCTCCAACATAAACTCTGCCGTAAGAAGAACAACCGCCAACTACGAGCTTTTGAGTTTCATAGATGCTTATTTGGGATATAATCAAATCCTCATGTTTGGATCAAACTAAGAGCACATATTCTTGATCATAGATAGGGGTTTATACTGTTGCAATGTCATGTCATTCAGCCTTATGAATGTTGGAGCCACATATCAGAGGCTCGTCAACAAAATGTTTTTCGAGCAGATAGGGAAAACCATAGAAGCCTACGTGGACGACATGTTAGTAAAAAGCCTAAAAGCTGAGGGTCATATAACGTACTTGGAGAAGATGTTCCAAGTGTTGAAGAAGTATAGAATCAAGCCGAATCCATTGAAATGCGTCTTTGGAGTAGCCTTAGGTAAATCCTCGGCTATTTGGTCAACCAATGAGATATCGAGGCCAATCTAGAGAAGATCAAGGCATAGATAGACACGCAATCGCCATCCGTGCCCAGAGACGTACAAAGTTTGACTAGAAGGGTCGCCTCTCTAAACCACTTTATCTCTAAGGTAAAAATGACAATATTTCACTTTCTTCTAAACTATTAAGGACGGGATGAAGTTCGAATGAGTGAGGTCGCTTTTTCAGGCACTGAAGAAAGATTTCAGCAAAGCCCCATTCCTATTTAAGCCTCTGTAGGGAGAAGTCCTACTTCTATACATGGACTTTTTTGACGAGTCACCAGCTCAGTCTTGGTAAGAGAGAAAAATAAGCAACAATTATCAGTCTACTATGTAAGTAAAGCCCTACAAGATGTAAAAACCAAGTATCAAGACATGAAGAAGCTTGCCTTGTCTGTCGTCGTCGCCTCAAGAAAACTGAGGCCATACTTCTAAGCCCACATCATCAGTATTCAAATCCCGGTCCTCGACTACATGCCAAGATTTGGTAGATTTTGTTGCCGAATTTACAGATCACCCAAAGGTGAGGTCCTCCAGAAAACATGTGAAGACCCCTAGGTAGAAACTGTTTGTTGATGTGTCATTTGAGAAAATTGGTGCTAGCGCAGGTTTAAGTCTATCAAAGAAAGTGAACGCAAGGAGAATCCAAGTAAATGACTCGCAATTGTTAATGGGCCAAGTCAACGAGAATTCCATTGTCCACGAGGAGATGATCGCATCATACTTGAAGAAAGTCATGAATTTTCTACAACATTTTAAGAAGTATGACCTAATACATGCCTCTCAAAGAGAAAACAACTATGTTGATTCTCTGTCTAAACTCGCTAGTTGCCTTGACTCGTAGCTGGTGAAGTTTGTGCCTTTCAAACACTTGGCGATGCAGTATAGAGGAAGAACCTAGATCTATAATGTGTGTTGGCGAGCTACCTCAATGGATGATGGGAATATATCATATCTCCAAGATGTCACTCGCAAGCTCCGCATGCGAGCTACGAGGTTTATCTTACAAGATGGAATTCTAATTAATAGAGGATTTACGACCCCTTTGCTCAGGTGCATATGCAATGAGGAGCCCAATTATGTTATATGAGTATGCAGAAACCATGCGAGTGAGCATGCACTGGCCAAAAAGTGAAATAGAGATATTATTGGCCAGCAATAAAGAAGGACACCCAAAATTTGTGAGAAAGTGTGACAAATGCCAGCAGTTCGCTAACATCCCGAGATTGCATATTTAAAAACTCACTCTTGTGACGAGCCCGTGCCCTTTTGCCAAATAGAGATTTGATTTTATTGTCCCAATGCCATAGGATATACCAGGGCAAAGCATGCAATGGTAGCAGTTGACTCCAAGTGGGTGAAAAGCCTAACCCCTTAGCAAGATTATAGAGATAAACATTTGGAAATTCATTTAGAAGAATATGAGTTGCCGCTTCGGCATTTGTACTTCATCGTATTTGACAATGGAAACCAATTTGCATGGAATAAACTAATGTCTAGTGTGATGAGGTTGACATTCAAATCAAAAAACGACCATCTAACAATATGTTTGTGATTTTTTTTACTATTTGTAAGTTAATTAAATATTATTTTTATTCACACATTTCGTAGAATACTGAATAGTTATTGAATAGTTAATACTGAAATGGCATAATAAATGAAGGTAAATCTGAGTTTGACCAAAGACACCCATTTGACCCTTATCCTTTAGGGTATGTTTGTTTAATTATATTTAAAAGTTGCTTTTTAAAAAAAATAGATAAAATATAAGTCACAGTTATTGTATTAGGCTCACTATTTATATTTTGAGTATACAAATAGTAGTGAGTTTTGATACTAATAAGCTCTTATAAACCCACACAAAATCACTAATTCTCCTAAAACATACCAACAAAGACCTGACACCAATTTTCAAAAGTATAATCGTCAATTCACGACATATTTGGTAGAGTTTAAAATAAATTCAAAAAAAAAATCATAAAATAAAAAAATAAGAGAACTCTGCTACCGTTTATATAGTATAGTGGCGGTAGCGGGAAACAAAACAAATAAAGAAAGAAAAGAACAGAAGAAAGAAAGACAGACAGACATAAGTTGGGAGGAGCGCGGAGATTCTACATCCCCTCAAGTTTTTTTTTTCTACACTCATTTTTAACTATATATTTAATAGAATGTACAACTTTTATCAATTTTTCAACCACACATTTCATCATTTTTTATCAAAATTTTCTAAAAAACTACTTTTAAACTCAACCGAAAAATCACAAGTTTCATCCTAAAAACTCTCTATTTATTCACATGACAAACAACTCACTCTCTTTTTCTCCACGATTTCATCTTCAAGCTTATCTCTCGCATAGCACAACATATACATACGGACCCCCATATATATATATATAGTGAGACGGGGGAGATAGATTCGTATAAATTCTCTCTCTTCAAGTGGCATGCTTCTATGTATGTTGATATTTGCAGGATAAATATGTATATATAAGTGAAACGATTTTTTTGTAAGGAATTATTGATAACACACAAGAGGAACTGCAGATCAAGACACTAAACAATTTGGGAATGACTTGTCTTATTCAACAGCTGAACTCGGCTTAAATAGCCTTTACAAAGTATCATAACAGAAAAGGAGAAATAGCAGCCCACTAATGACCATGTAACAAAGAAATTGTCAAACTAAGCAACTGAAATCCTTAAAACAAGCACTAAATTATCATTCTCTCCCTTAAACTAAGCACTTTCAAGTACTTAGTTTATCAGACACTTCACACACACTCAGCCACTCTCGCAATCTCAGAAAATCTTCCAACTTCAGAGGCTTAGTCATCACATCAGCTAGTTGATCCTTCGTACCACAAAAGACTATCTCAATAACGCCATCTTTAACCAAGTTTCGAAGAAAATGGAATCGCACATTTATGTTCTAGCTTCTACCATGCATAACCTAATTTTTGAAGTGTTTAATAGCTGAGCTGCTGTCACACATTATTGTGGTGCTACCTTCCTGCAGAAACCCCAACTTCTCTAGTATTCTCCTCATCCAAACATCCCGAAAAGCACAGTCAGTAGGTGCCACAAATTCAGCCTCAATGTTTGATAATGTGACCAATGGTTACTTATTTGAAGACCAAGATACAGCTCCTGATTTCATCAAAAATATATGTCCAGAGGTACTTTTCCTGTCCTCAACATATCCAGCGTAATCATTGTCAGTGAATGCAAAATGCTCTTCAGCTCCACCCTTCTTGTAGAGTATCCCATAGTTTACTGTCCCTTTCAAGTACTTGAGAACTCTTTTAGCAACTTGCAAATGTAGCTATGTAGGCTTAGACATGTAACGACTAATTAAACTCATGGTGAACATCATATCAGGTCTAGCGGTGGTGAGGTACATGAGGCTCCCCACTATTTGCTTAAAATATGTCTTGTCAACTTTGACTCCTCCTTTATCGTTGTGTAACTTAAAACCTGGTACAATGGGACTACACACATCATTGCTATCATCCATACCAAATCGTTTCAAAACATCCAATGCATACTTTTTTAACAGATATATATGCCATCAGTGTTTGGCAAACTTTTATGCCTAGAAAGAACCTCATACCCCCCAAATCAGACATGTCAAATTTCCACAACATAGACTCTTTAAATTCACCCATCATAACTTCATCATCACTAGTATATATCAAGTCATCCACATAAACACTCACAATAAAGATCTTACCTCCACTGTTGATTTTAATGAACAAGTTTTGTTCACTATGACATCTCTAAAATCCTTCACTAAGAAATTGTGCTTCAATCCTATTAAACCAAGCTCGAGGAGCTTGTGATAATCCATACAAGGCCTTCTGCAGTTTATACACTTTGTGCTCATGCCCTTTCTGTAAATACCCCATCGACTGCTCTACATAGACAGCTTCACTTAATTGTCTATGAAGGAAGGCGGACTTCACATCGAGTTGAAAAATCTTCCATCCTCTTTGAGCTGCCAAAGCAATGATCATGTGAACTATATCCATTCTTGCCATTGTAGCATAAACTTTAGTATAGTCCACTCCTTGCTGCTATGAATAACCTTTGGCCACCAAACTTGCTTTGTATTTGTCCACATGTCCAAGTTCATTGAATTTTGTCTTATAAATCTACTTTACCCCGATTTTATTGGCACGTGCAGGAAACTTAGTTAGTTTCCTTGTCTCATTCCTCTCAATTGCCTTCATCTCAGCATCTATTGCAAGCTTTCATTTACAACTCTTCTCAGCATCTGGATTTGCAGATATGATTTGAGCCATGTTAACCTCAATCCTTTCCTCTGAAAGCCCCCCACCAGTGACATATTCATTCAAATAAGTTGGAGCTCATCTTCCTCATTCTTCATTTAAATTAGCTTATGTTGATGTGCTTGGAGAGACTGAATTTGGCTCATCATTCACCGTTCCCATATCTTCATTGTTGCCTCTTTCACTGTTATCAATACCATCTTCAACCAAATCAACACAGCTCTCATCATCTCTCCATTCCAGGTCCACTAATATTTGCTCTTCAAAACTCTTATCCCAATCCCATTGTTTTTCTTCTTGAAAAATGATATATTGACTTACTATAACCCTCTTTGATATAGGATATTATAGTCGATACGCCTTTGATTATTCACTGACACCTAAAAGAACACTCATAAAACTCTTACTAGCCAAATTTGTCCTATTTACATCAGGGATATGAACATATGAGATGCATCCAAAGACCCTAAAATGCTCCACTATAGGTTTTACCCTGCTTCATACTTCATGTGGTGTGACATCTTTTACTGCTAATGTGGGACTCCTGTTTAGTACATAAATTGTCCAGTTAACAACCTCGGGCCAAAAGTTCTTTGGCATCTTCTTCTCAGACAACATGCTCTTCACCATATTCATCACTATCCAATTTTTGCGTTCTACCACTCCGTTTTGCTATGGAGTGTATGCTGTTGTTAACTGTCTCTTAATACCATACTGCTTGCAAAACTCATTAAAATATTTAGAATGAAATTCTCCACCTCTATCAGTATGAAAACATTTAATGGACAAACCAGTTTCATTCTCAACAAGCTTCTTAAAACACTTAAATATGTTGAATGCTTCAGAATTATCACTCAAGAAATAGATCCATGCATTTCTACTGAAATCATATATGAAGCTTAGTGAGTACATTTTCTTGCTGTTTGACATTGGAGATGTTGGACCGCAAATGTCTGCGTGTATCAGCTGCAACTTTTATGTGGCTCTCTATTTGCTCTTCTTGGGAATAGGATTTCTATGATGTTTCTCTACCATGCAGTCAGTGCAAGTCACAGTTGATGTGGAAAGTCATGGAAGACCATGAACCATCTTCTTAAACTGTAGTGTTCTTAAGCCTTTAGAGCTTAAGTGTCCATATATACAGTACCAAAAGTGAGCCAGATTCGAGATAGTTGTGTAAAAGTAAGTATCATTCTCCTTCTCGGACTGGGATTTGGGCAACAATACGAACATTTTGTTGGCTGTAACAATACGAACCCTTTTTCTGGATGATATATGCAACACTTTCCTGATTGAATCAAAATTGCAAAACCATGCTCTTGAAGCTGTCCAACGCTTATGAGATTATTCTTCAGCTCTGGGACATAGAAGACATCAGCGATCACATGGTACTGCCATTGATGTGCAATCTCACCCTTCATTTCCCAAGCACGCTCGTTTTGGTATTTTTTCCCTATTTCACCATTTGCTGAAAAGTCTTATTCAACTTATAGAATGCAGCCTTGTTCCCACTCGTATGATTTGAGAAGCCTGAATCAAGGAACCAAATATCTTTTTGTTCTTCTTGGTTCATCTCCACATATGACATCAAGAGCATTTCTTCGTGTTCATTTATTTCAGCATAGTTGGCCTCTTTCTCCCAAGTCGGACATTTATACTCAAAATTGCCAAGCTTATGTCACTTGTAGCATTCAATAGTAGCCTTGTTGAAAGCTTGTTGACCTCTACCTCTTCCCATGCCTCTGTAGCCACATCTACCTCGACCTCTACCTCCATTCTTTCATCCACAATCACCTTCAATGCCTGCTCCTCTCCATTGCTCATGTGGAACTTTTGTTCGTGCACAATGAGTGAACTTTGCAGTTCATCAATTGTGTGTGAGTGCATCAATGTCCTTAGATTCTTCGATCGAGACATCAACATAGTTGAATTTCTCGGTCAAAGTCCTAAAAATCTTTTCCACAATAGTGACATTCCACATCTGCTCTCATTACTCCTCATTTTATTTGCTTAACTCATGACACGAGCAAAATATTCAGTAATGGTTTCACTTACTTTCAACTCTAGAATTTCGAAATCTCTCATCAATGCTTGAAGAGCTGAGCGCTTAACCTTAGCATTCACTTTGAATTTCTCCTTCATCGAATCCCATATATGTTTTGACGTGCATTTCTCCAGGATTTGCTCAAGAATTGTCCTGTCAATTGCTTGGAACAGATAATTCTTCACTTTGAGATCCTTGACCACCAAATCCTCCAATTATTTTTGCTGCGCCTCGGACAATACTACTCCTGCCTCTGGTTCTCATAACCAGTGTCAACTAAACTCCAGTAACCCTTGGATCTCAAGAGGTTTTCCATAAGCATGCTCCAATGGTCATAATGACCATCGAAGCGTAGTATGGCAGGTTGCACGAAATTCTTCTCTTCACTCATCCTCTCTTTTCTCTCTTCTGTGTTTGGAAATCACTCAAAAGACTGCCGCTTTTTTTTCTTCTCAGGCCTCAGTGGGGAAGCTCTGATACCAAATTGTAAGGATTTATTGATCACACACAAGAGAAACTGCAGATCAAGACACTAAATAATTTGTGAATGACTTGTCTTATTCAACAGCTGAACTCGGTTTAAATAGCCTTTACAAAGTATCCTAACAGAAAAATAGAAATAGCAGCCCACTAATGACCACGTAACAAAGAAATTGTCAAACTAAGCAACTGAAATCCTTAAAACAAACAATAACTTATCATTTTTTTACTTTGGTGGATCTAAGAAGGAAATGCTAAATCTTGTAATCGAAGCAGAGTAATACTGCATTAGATCATTATTTTCCAACTATTTCAGCGCATTTGGTGTTTTTATGGTCGGCATTACTAAATGGTTTAGAATTTGAATGATCACATATGAACTCAACTTTACAAAATGATTATTGCTATCACTCTTTTTCAACACAAAAATGATGTTTGGTTACCTGAATCGTGTGAGTCATCTGAAGACGAGAATGGGCCACAGATGGAAAGCGCTAAACTCGAATAAATTGGAGTTTCTTAGAGATGATGCTCTAATCGCACACAGTTCAGAGAAATTACGGAAAAGCTTTTGATTTTTCTTAACAATCAACAACAGAAATTGTATAAAAAAGGAGACGAGCATGGTTGAGAAAACTTACTGAAGCGCAATCCCTTTGCAAAAACTACTTTTATTCTCTCTCACTCACTCTCTCTCTCTCTCTCTCATCTGCGTCCATACTCTCAACTTTATTTGAAACAAACTTTATGTTAAGCGTTAAAATTATTTTTGTAAGTATTTTATAAGTTATAAACTTTATCAAATATGTAGATAATATGTTGTGAATTATACGAAATAATATATGAATAAAAAATACATTTAACCAATTTAAATTATATAATTTAAGCTTTGCCAAACTAGTTGTAAATACCGAAGCAAAGTTATAACATACATATTTAGGAAAAACTCGTTCGAAAATATAGCAAAGTTATAATGTTATGAATAATAAATTGAGTCTTATATTTCTATATTTTATTGGAAAAATTGCATAAAAGTCACCTCCAAATGACTTGTTTCAAATTAGGTCAGAACAATTTTTAAAATTGTCAATAAGTCATACTCTTCAGCAAATTTTCATATTAATTCTAAAATTATCCATGTGATTCATATTTGCCACAAACATTACCCTTGATACTGCTCCCGCCGCCGAGCCGCCACCAATAGCTCCTTTAATAAAGAAAAAGTATATCGAAGTATGCACATAGTCTTTGATTGTAAGACGAGAGTAGAAGCTTGGGAAGTTTCCATGAATGCCTTGATTTCCTTTCAAAAGGATTCTTCCGCAAAAATAAAAAAGAAGCTATAGTCCAGTAATTTTTCGGAAGAATAGAGTTACTTCATTTTTGTTTTCTTTTAGGTAAGTGCTGATACTAATTAAATCCCTCTGTGGTGATTATTTTCGAGGTCTAATTTTGAATTCAGAAAACTGGCTAGATGCTACATAGATTTGTACAGAGTTGAAGAATTAACTTGGATTATGACAATTCTCGACTACCCCTGAAAAAATAATAATCATTTGTGAAGCTCGTCTGTCTTTGTCTGCCCCGTTCAATAAGAAGAAGAAAATGAATATAGTACTGAAAATGTGCTCCATTCAGTGTGAAAGCTTTATGGAATCATTTAGTACTACTGGAGAATTAATTTTTGCAATCGTATTTAAAATAGTTGTACGAATTTCATCTTGTTTGTTAAAATACTTCCTGATTAATAAAGATAAAAATAGTACTGTTTATCTGATCGGAAACATTAATTTATTGTGGAATTCTCTGTAAAATATTGCAGAATTGAGGTAGGTATGAGAATTGGAAGGATTTGATCTTTGTGGTATGAAAAATAGAATCATAAACACATTTATATCATGATACTGTATTATAAAAAATATTAGGAAAGATTTGTTTGATAAATTTCTATAGAGTTGTCATGATTTGTTGCTGTAAATAGCAATTTGAATTTCTGTTGGAATGAAAAAGTTTGATATGGGCATTGATATGATGAAAGTTGGCCATCAAATTATTATATATGTTGTTAATTAGTCATGTGTGTCGTTTGATATAGTATCACAGAAAATAGTATCATAACAAAAATGGCATAGAATTTACATACGTGCTCAGAATTTTTATTATAATATATTTTCAAAATCGTTCGACGAGTCGGTCAAGACCACTTTGCTACTGGTATAATAGATTTTAGCCGTTTGAAGTCGTCTCTTTAGCTTGAAATGGTAATCTTTAATTTTTCTTGTCTAAACAGTATCAGACATACTAATACAATATTATAGATAAATATATCTTAACATATTAGTATCATACATGAAAGTATCTTAATAAAACAATATCAGAAACTACAATCCAATAAAATAACATTATCATAAATTAAATAACAGTATCATAAGTTGAAACATTATCGTAATAAAACAGTATCAAAGATAAAAGCACGGTATAAGTATATCATATCACTTTATCTAGATAAAACAGTATCATAGATATAACTAAGTAGAGATGTTTTACTGCTTGAAGTAATGATATTATTCTTAAAATACTCCATTACTAGTACAAGACCATTGATATTATTTGTATTCAATAACAACATCATATGTTGAAACATTATCAAAGATAAAAGCATAGTATAAGTATAAGATAAAATATTATCATATATAAAACTAAGTACAAGATATTTTAGTGGTTGAAGTAATGATACTTTTCTTAAAATGCTCCATTAGTAGTACAAAATCATTGATTGTGTTTGCATTCAATAACAGTATCATAGTTTTAAACATTATCATAATAAAACAGTAATAAAAGATAAAAACATAGTATAAATATATCAATGTACATTATCTAAATAAAACAGTATCATAGATAAAACAATATCACAATAAAACAATATCATTAAATTAGTAATTTTTTTTTACAATTATAAAGGTATGTTGGTCTTTTAGCTTTAAAATGTGATTTTAATTGAATTATTATGTTTTGACTATATAATTTTAGAGCCTATAAGTACAACAACAGTGACCGTCGTTGAATTTACCCAATTTTATTCTCTCTATTATTTACTGTCATAAATTAATATCACCTAAATTAGTGATGTGGCACCACTTGTCATAAATAACATTTCTATGTAGTAATGACTGGAGCTATATTTTAGGGGATTAATTATATGCTACAACCAATTAGTTGGTAATTCACGGTTATCTGTCGTAATTCCATTAATTAGATTGAGGCTTTCTTTTTACTTATTTTCTACAATAAAAAATTATTGATTTTAAAAATTACTTATTATCATAAGTTAAAGTAGTGTTATAAGTTAAACATACATTTAGTGGTGTAAAACGAGCCATACTTAGTACTTTTGGAGTCGTCCGTAAAGAAATAAGTTTGAAATATTTTTTCCGTTTTATTATTATATTATTAATTAAATAAGATACTAAAGTGTCACAATAAATGAAGATAAATCAGTGTTTGACCGAAGACACCCGGACCCCAATTTCAAAGGGCACAATCGTCAATCCACTTTATTTTCACATTGTAAAACTCTCTCTCTCTCTCTGCATTCACATGTGAGTATGTGACACGACAAACAACTCACCCTCTCTTTCTCTCTCTAAAACTCCATCTCTCTTTCAGCGAGTGAGTGTCCATTCATTCACCAGTCTCCACTATTCCATCTTCAAGCTTATCTCTCACACTATACATACAGACCTATATATATATAGAGAGAGAGAGAGGGATTCGTACAGATTCTCTCTCTAAATATACAAGTGGCATGCTTCTATGTGTGTAGATATTTGCGAGATAAATATGTATGTAGAAGTACGCTTTTGTTAACTTGGTATTGTATATGCATTTATAGAAAAAGAAATTGGTGGATCTCAGGAGGAAATTGCTAAGCGTACAGTTTTCGGAGCCTTCACTTGGTTTATTCTTGTAATTCAAGTAGAGAAACAGAGCGTTAGATCATCATTTTCCCACTATTTCACGGGGTGTGGTGTTTTTATCATCGGCATTGCTGAACTTCTTCGAGCTGGCTTTTGGGGTTTTTGAACTGTGCTAAATAAGGTACTTTTTTTGGATCTGGAATAAGGAATAATTACTTATTTCTTTCCTTTTTTGTCCAAGGAAAATTATCTGCATTGGCACGAATATTGTAATCAATAATCTGTTCTTGGGATTGAGAAGGGGAAGAATCTAAAAGCAATTTGGTTATTAAAACTACTTTTGATGGAGAGTTGAAGAAAATATTGTTCTTTTTGTGAGGGTCTCTTTCAGAACAAAGGAATCCAAAGGGCTAAAAAGTGCTTCTCCGACTCTGCTGCTTTGCAACGGTTCAAAGCTTCTCGTCTCTGCTTGCTTTACTATTCAAGACAAGAAATATGGATCTTTTGATACACAGTTTACCGTTTGTTAACGAATGCAGAATCAGATTCTTGGCAAATATATCAATTGTTGAAGTCCGTGAGGTGTAATTGTGAAGCCAGTTTTTGGGTTACTGTTAAAGTGAACCAATTTGGGAAATCTTTAGACTTAGTAATGCTCTCTTACTTATTTTGGATCTAAGTATAATCAACACTTTCCTGGTTGACTTTGGTTTGTATCTGCCAATTCAGATTGATCGACATTTCACTGATTCTCGCTGATTCTTTAATACTGTGAAGCATCGAATGGGACTTCTTGGAAGTCTCACGATGCTTCTCACGATATTGTTGTTATGCTCTCTGAGGGTCGTCACATCTCAATCTAATTCGACAGGGGATTCTCGGGCACTAGATGCACTCCTCCAAGACTATGCTTATCAGGCATTTGTTCGCCCCAGGACCGGTGTTGTTTATGACGGTGTTGTACCCTCTAATTTAACAGGGATTAAAGTTTCAGCGATGAGACTGAGGAGTGGTAGCTTAAGGACACATGGAGTTCCCGTGTACAAAGAGTTTGAGATTCCCAAGGGCGTAGTCGAGCATCCTTATGTTGAGAGGCTTGTTTTGGTTTACCAAAACTTGGGCAATCGGTCCATAGTGTACTATCCCCTGTCAGGTTACATGTATTTAGCTCCTGTATTGGGTCTTCTAGCTTATGATGCTTCAGACCTGATGGCTAAAAACTTGCCTGAGCTTGATATTCGTGCATCCGGTCAGCCCATATCGATAAAGTTTTCAGATATGAATCCACTGCCAGAAGGGCCGGTTCCTAAGTGTGTTTCATTTGATTTAAATGGTGTGGTCAATTTCAGCAATGTATCTCCAGACAACACGTGTAAAACATTCCAACAGGGGCATTTCTCTATTGTAATTGAGTCAATTGCTCCTCCTCCAGTGTCTATATCTCCTACACCGGTGTCTCCAGTGCCAAGTGGCAAAGGCAAGAAGAACAATTCAAAGGTCTGGATTATCGTTGGGTCAGTGCTAGGAGGATCGGCATTGTTGGTTATGTTAGGACTTTTAGTACTCTGGGCATGCAAGTACAAGAAGACAAAGAAAATGCAACATATGGAGAGGGCTGCAGAGGTTGGGGAGTCCTTGCAAGTGACTAGGGTTGGAAGCACTAGGGCACCAGCAGCCACAGGGACGAGGACGCAACCAACCCTCGAGACTGAGTACGTGCCTTAATTTGTTCATCCACATAAGTTGGCCTCTACGATTCATATTCATGCCCTTGGATATTCTTCCAATTGCACCTATTTTTCTTGGTGTCGGTACATTGTTTTGTTCTTTACCTTGGTAGGTTGCAGGTTGTGGTGTGAGGAATTTAGGGTTATTAGTGTAAATAATAATCTGTAACTTCTCACAACAACCATCCATTGTTTGATGATTTGTTGTGTGCAATTAGATTGTTACCAGAGTGATTCTTGATTATATATCTGTTGATGAATTTTGATGTTCCATTTACAAGTAATAAAAATTTCAATGTCCCTTTCTCTTTCTAGGCTGTTCTTGATATTAGATTGTCTTGTGTTTGTCTTTATTCTTTTGGTTAGTCAATGATGACTGACTGACTTTAGTTTTAAGTGCCTTGAAAGTTTCTTTTGAGGAGTAATTGGACAGCTACAATTTTCAGTTTGCTGGGTAGCATGTTAATATTCCAATACAGTGTATGATTTATTTTTTTACGTAGTTATAAATTGTGAGTTTTACAAAATTTGTGAATAAAAAATATGTATGTTGAGTTATTCATCAGTTTAAATTATAATATAAGCTTAGCTAAACAAGCTAGTCAAAAGCTCAAGAAACATTAAATACAGTGGGTGTTAGTAGATGTGTAAGACGAGATGGATCAGGCTATGCCCAAGAGCCAGATACTAGACGACCTGCTTCTTTAGAGGGACCAAACCGTAGCCAAACAAGGGTACAACTGTCGTGATCCGCCTTTACGCTCCCCAATGGGGGATGCATGTGGCTGTGCGTAGCAAACTGCTTACTCAATGGCAATACATAATTGAATACACGTTCTAGCAGAGGAATCCTGTCTCTAAGCTTTTTGATAAAGACAGGCTAAAATATCATTTCTTCCTTTTACTAGTTGACAATGGAGTGGCTTATCCTGTGCTTGTCGTGCCACCACAAAAGTAATTACAAAGGACAAATTCAAATATTAAAACAGAATTCTTTATTTAATGATCAATAAACATGAGTTCCACTAAATCAGATAGCCTTTATTGTACCAACTACCAAATAGAGAATAAATATTATAAATGAAATATAAATTCTGTACTGGAGAACTGACTTATTTATATATTGGCAAAAGACAACCTGTTTTCAAGTGCCAAGCAATGCTGGTACAACTAACCACTAGTGTTACAACTTGTACATTTATAAAATGATCATTTGGAAATCAATTTGCAATCAATAAAAGCATTTACTACCCATCAAACAGCCTCAAACAACATTGATTTTTATGTGGCCCCAAGCAAGAAAACTACATCTTCCTACTATTATGCAAACAATCTAAATGTATGGATATCAAAACATTCTTGTATTCAATTACCCACACCCCAACCACAAGTCCCCAATATTTTGTTCATTCGTGACATCACCATTAGATTCATAAATATATATATTCATGTAATCCACAACTTTCCATTTGAAGATCATGCTAAAACGGAAGAGGTTACTACTACACCGTAGATTATTGACGAACTTACAAACATAGAATATGTTAATGAAATCCAAGCTCCAACAGTCCTTGGGAGGAGATGATTGTGCACAATGTATGTAAACAAAATATGAGCATTCGAAGACATCGTGTAGATAAAAATGTCAAGAGTTTGCATAATCCCATATCATTTTCGTTAAACTCCCTTCCCTCCAAAGCAAATCTATCTAAAGGCAAATTTACCTATTGCGGTTTTTTTTCATTTTCTTTGAATAAATAGCTTTTTAACTTTTTTAGTCCAATATTTTATTGGTCCAATCATCATTGTCATAGCAACACCTTACCACTGCCCAAAATAGACTCCTTTTAAGGAGCTTATAAGTTGAGCCAAACATGCTCGTAGTTTTCAACATTTTTGTTTTACCATGTGCCTGAAAAGAGATTATTGAAATATGAATATAACTTTAATAAAAATTTCAAGAATTCAAATACCATCTAGGCATTTGTCGTAGACCACTGTCACCCCGTGAATAATTAAACTTACTAATAACATTGTCCATACATTGTTCAAGAGGTTAAACAAGTTCACTAATGAACGACACATAGCTCCAAAGATTACAATCCCTGCGTTCGTAAACAAGTTCACCAACCACGAACCTTGAATATCAATCTATTTCTAGCGAGCCCTTTAATATAGTCCTCCTGCATCACCACATAAGGAAAAAGAAAAAGAAAAACTCCAGCGACAGTTTCACCAAAACTACTGAGAAATCAAGAAAACAGAAAAATAGGAACAAGAAAAGAAAGGAAACTGGATTAGAACAAGAGCCCTCTTCCAGAAACCTTGTATTTATCGAGCTGAAAAAGGTATCAAAACAAGTAACATGTCAAGTAAAAACGATGAGCACTTAGACCTCACCTCAACCCAAAAATCATTCTTGAGCAACACCCACTGAATTTTCATCCAGCCTAACTTCGGATTGGAAAGAGTGAACTCAGGATTTTTAAAAGTTCCTCAAAACTGATAAATGAAATGAAAGTTTACAATGTTATTGCTGAATCTCTTCCAATAACATAAAGCATGCTGGGCTCTACTACCAATTTATTGATGAAATATGCATCAATATACTGCCATTCACTTGCATTTTCACCTTTTCTGTTAATTTAGTAATTGGGACTGATTGAAATTATATGGTTGAAACTTGAAAGAAGGTGAACTAGAAACAAATAGCCTGTTTTACATTGTTGTTGAAAGGATTGGCCTAGAGTTTGTTTATGGCAAGGTTTTCAGGAGTGTTTCTAATATTTTATAACACTTGGGTTCAGGTGGTTGGAAAGCAGGAAAACATTCATTTGCTCTTTTCCAAAACTCGATGTTACTTCTGTAGTCGTGGTTAAAAAAACTGTACTAGACCAGACCCAGCCAGCCAGTCGGACCGGCAACCGGGTATGAATTAATGCATATTCTAGTTGACACGTGTTCTTTTTATACTTGTTTTCAATCAACAAATTCTTTGACATTATACTATTAAATAATCTTCTCCTGACTTCATCTCTCCCCAAACAAAAAGAAAAAAAATTCCACAAAGTTAGTAACGATCAGGTCATTTCAACAAAACTGCGGTGAGTGCATCCGATGTTAAATTATTTTAGTGGCAAATATGTGGTCATTCTCATGTTACAGAGTCTTAAAGCCTGATCGATGTACAGGACAATTTATTATTCCTGTATCACACAGCACAACTGTTGTTTTTGGTAGTAAGAATGTATCTCTATCTTTAAGAGCATGTTTGATAGGCACTAATAGACAAGATTGATCAGTATTAAATGAGAAAAAGAAAGTGAAATATTGTTCATTTCACTTCCAAGAAAGCTAGAAGGCATAGATATTAGTAAAGTTTGCGCATCAAATCCGTTTTTTAATACCATACAAGTGATCGGCCTTTAATAACCATCTGAAAAAACCCTTACCCGCTTTAATTTTGCGCGCAACAAAGACACTCAATCTGAATGCATAATAAAGATAAAATTGTTGGGTGGATTTTGTGTAAAGTGATTAGAAACGAAAAAATCGAAAGTAGATGAAGCAAGTGTTGAACACTTTGTCCATAAGTCGATTTTGCCCCGCAACGGTACATACGGTTTATGGCAATCAACTCCCAAAATACAACGACTTATACTTGTGTTTGTAGCACTTTAAAACACAAGCACAATGAACTAGAAATAGTTTTGTACTCCAAAAGATGAATATGAAATGGAAAAACCAGAAATTATGCAAGAAATGCAATAAATTTGGTTTAAGGAATAAATATATGAGTTGATTGTATTTGCATATCAATTCCGTACATTAAAGGACATACAGAAGGTCCTTTTTATAGAAGATAAAGAGTTGGGAACGAAGTGGTGTGGAACCAAATCGTGCAACACTTCAAAAGGACATGCATGATCGCGCTTAGACCCATGCGATCACATGGTTCTAATATGCTACGATCGCAAGATACACTTTTGAGGACAGAATTTAATCAAGGCTAACTATGCGATCGCATAGCTTTGTCTCCTGCGATCGCATAGTAGGATCAAAAAACATTCTGCTTAAAAATTCAGCAAGTTGCGATCGCATGATAAAATACCCATGCGATCGCATGGTCAAATATTGACCCGATTTTGTCCTTTTCCATAATTTCTCATTCATTCGATATTGGTTTTGAGATGCCAAATATACCCTTCAACACATGCAGAGAAATTTGAATTCTCTTTCGGGAGCGCTGCCCCCTCGACCTGATCGGGTAAGTCGATCTCCATCACGACGCCCCGAAGCAGCGAAGTGGCAAACTAATTTGCCTAAACGGATTAGATCGAGTCTGAATATTTTGGTCAAAGTTGACACGAAATCACTTTAGATGTTTTAAACAATTAGTCAATTTCTCGAATTCTCAAACCAATTTTCACTTTAGATGTTTGAAACACTTAGTCAATTTCTCGAATTCTTAAACCAATTTCCAACAAAAATGAACAGAAACTGAAAAATGAAAGAGTACCAACGCAAAAGGGTATAGGTAATGGCTAATTAGAAGACGAAGGAGAAGAGTTAATCTCCATGAGATTCTTATCCCGTCTCTCCATAACCACGTCCCAAACATCAAGTCCGATGTACTTCGGCTGCCATAAATCATTATTAGTCAATATATTTAGTAATTTTCACTTATTGAAAAGGAAAAAACAAAGGAAGATCAAAAGAATCTGAAGAAAAGTAACAGCTTAAGTGAAATACATCAAATGTGAATACATACTCGGCCATGGGCGCCTTTGTGAATGAAATACTGAGCATTGCCCATCACGCAAAGCATGCCTGCTATGATCCCTAATGGCAGCACTGCTTCCAACCAGATCAACCCCATCTCTCTCTCACACAACCAGATCAACCCCAATTCTTTATTTCTGATTATTCCCACCCTCGCGAGGGAGGATGGACCCTGAATTTGGCCTGAAAGAACTGGGAAATAAAATACAGATAGGTTACAACTTGTTAGAGTTAAATGTCTGAACTTTTTATTCAGAACCTTTACTTGCTCACTAAACTTTAAATTTAAAATGGTGTTAAATGCCCTATGAGGTTCACAATGTTACTCGTACATAGTCACTTTTATCGCCTTATTAGCAGCTAGTAGATAGTAAATAGAACAACGTAATAGACATAATGTTCATGTAGCATACATTTTTGTCAACTAATGTTAAACTGTCCGCCATGTCAGCAATCTGTATTTTGAATAATCACTGAATTTTTAGTCATATCTTCATTCACTCACTTTAAAATGTTGATGGATGCTCACTCAACATTTCAAAATTACACTTCATTACTCACTCATGACGATCAATAACAACTTATTGACGAAATACCCATGTAGCTGACATAATGACCATGCGTCATCTATTTTGTACCATTAATTTATCAACCAGAATAGTCGCGCGTCATGTCATCAATCGCATTTTCAAAATACATTTTTTTAGGTGTCAAAAATGGTGAAACTTGTCTTAATTAAACAAACGATTTCATTCTAATTGATTTAAAATTGATTTTTTCTAAATGTTCTACCAAAAACCCTAGCTCTAACCCGTCTCCTCTGGCGAACCAATTTGGGATGGAAAACTCTAATTTTTTATTGATTATAAACAAAAAGTAGTGTTATTGTGGTAATGTTTCAGTGTTGAAGACATTTTGGACATAAGGTATTCTTGGACGTTGATTTTGGAGTTGTAGATTCTACGGGGACTGTATATGCGTGTGATTTAGGTTGTGCCATTTGTCAACAACGAGATAGACTGCCAGAGAAGTCACGTCAACCACTCAGGTGTGAGTTCAGGTCAGAATGGATAGAAGTTGTAGTACGAGCTGAAAACCACACTTGACTAATTCAAATGCAGGTCTCGGGGCGCGGGCGCGGGGGCGCGGGCGCGGGGAGGTGGGGTAATTGTTGATATCCGATCCTATCTGTCACATTAGCTAAATAATTCTTCACTCTCCTAAGCTAATCCAAGTCGGACCTCATTCCTTGCGGGATTTGATCCAGTTCGAACATCATGCCTGACGGGAAATAATCCAGGTCGGACCTCTTTCTTGGAGGGATCTTGATTCAAGTCGGACATCACTTCATTGCTGATTAAGCTCACGTCATCAGCATGACATGTCCTCTTATATGTCAAACGTCAGACGTCAGGCCAACTACCATAATTAATGTAGATGTCACTTCACATTAAATATCCTAAAAGGGAAATGTCTTGTAAGTAATTAATGCTCAGCTTGATCTTAAATGTATGTAATCATCACATATCTTTTCTATAAATAGAAGACATAAATGTCCAACAGTTCAAACATAAAAATTGCTAAAATAAAAACACATTTAGAAAGATTATACAAACATGTCTCCCATTATATATTCACATATCTATTACTTACTATGGTCATATCTAACATAAATACTTAACATTAAGTTGGTTTGGAATCAGTATTTGTTGTTTTCCAACGTCAATGAATCAAGTGAAACTAAAAGAATTAGGTCCCTTAGTCGATCAGATGGAGGGATTAATTGTTTGTGTAAAAAGAGATGGTGCAGTGGGCGGCGGTTATCGGCGGTGGTAGACCGAGACATGATCTTTTTTGGGTTGGTTTGGGTGGATAATGTATTTTTTTTCTTTTTTAAAATTATTTTAAATAATAGGGTTTATAATTTATTTGTAATTTTGAAAATGTTAGGTCTTAATTATAAATTTTTCATTGTATTTTCTTTTTTTATCATATTAATTTATTTAATTTAGGGAAAAAATTGTCAAAAAATTTATTTGGGGACCATCTGTACGAATAAATAGAAGGATGAAGATGAATCTGAAATTGAATGTGGATGATATTGTTATAAATTTAAAAGAATAAAGACCATTAGTGTAATTAACCTTTTATTTTATCGTTATAACATAAAAAAAAAATTGTCACAAACTTGATGCTGAAATATTTTTTTTAATTGAACTATTCGTTTATTAACTACAAATATTAAAACTCTAATTGTATTATTCATATTTTAATTTATCATTTTATTATCGTTCAAAAATAATGTGTTGTGTAAATTAATTTTTATATTAACAAAAATATAATAAAATTGATTCAATGTCGTAAAATTATATACAACTTAATTTTTATTCAAGTTTTTACATCACATAGCAATTACATATACTTAAAGTGCAATAATTTTACATTTTTCTTTTATGAAAAATTTAATGGACACAAATATGCTAAATTAAATATTATTTAATAAATGTACTGGATCCATTTGCACATTTTGCAAAAGCTAAAAATTCAATTGTAATTTTTTTTCTAATTAAAAATAAGGGTATATTATATATGCTTTTTATCAAATAAGGACCAAAACACATATGTTAAAGATCTTTCTATTAAAAAACAAACGTTATGGACCATTTCTGCAAGAGAACAAAGGTTAGAGACATTTGCGTCAATTTTTCAATTTATAAAGAACAATTATGAGATATATGATAAATAAATAATACTTAGTTAAATAAATATGTAATATGTACAAGTCGAAAATCAAAAGTACTTTTATAGTTATACTATCAAACGGTCATTTTAACATTCACAATACTTTTTGAAAACAACCAATACGTTTCAATAACAACACTTCTTAAAAAAACTCTACAAATTACAACTCTAAATACAAAAATTATACTTACAACAATTGTGACCCCTAAACCATCCAAGGATAGATTGTGTAATGGGAAAAATGAGAGAGAACCTTAATTGATAAGATGCAAGGGAAAAAAACTTCATCGATTTCGTATTATTTAAGTTTATACTATCAATTTTGAATCTTGTGGATTTCTTTTTCACTCTTCCAAAATTTGAAGTATAGCATTCTTCTAATGAGACTTTTGCTCAATTCGAAACTCTTTAGAAACTTTACTTTCAACTTCAAAATACATTCCATGCTGATTGAAAATTCAATTTTAACT
The DNA here is from genome assembly GCA_023638005.1 of Forsythia suspensa. Taxonomy (NCBI): domain Eukaryota; kingdom Viridiplantae; phylum Streptophyta; class Magnoliopsida; order Lamiales; family Oleaceae; genus Forsythia; species Forsythia suspensa. The sequence goes on from CM042666.1 coordinate 39,181,347, forward strand.
TATATTTTTTTTTTAAATGGTAGACCTTAGCTGAATAATTTAAGATTTACTAAATGGGTTAATTTCACTAATCATGATTAAAGTTTGTGTAAAATTTAAATTGATCATTAATATATTATTCTTAACTCATCAGTAACTAAAATTATAAATAGATTTATAAATGGTCAATCAGTTTCACAAATGATTACTCAAATTATAACCTAGATTTAGGAAAAAATTCTTATGCATTTCTCAACATTTACCCTCCTTTGCACATTTGTTCTCAAACTTTATTTATTGACAATCTTATTTCTAACTTTTAATTTGTTCGCATCCTTGGTTCCTATTGACTACTGTGTCAAAAAATTATGCTATGTGAGTATTTAAGAGATGAAAGTTCAAATAAAGTAGAAAGTATATAAATAAAAAAGAACAAATAAAAATATTAAAATTAAAAATTAATTCATATTTCTTCCTCAAATAACCATATAACCCCACGTTGTCTTATTCAACAAACATGTCTAAGCTCCCTGTACCTACCTCCACCACCCACTCTCCAACACACATTGACTCACATATATACAACTTCACTCTTACTCACCACCGAAGCCCCCCTTCTCCCATCATCACATCTCAAACTACCGTAGGCTGTGGTGGTAGTTGATTACTATAATATGCTCGTTTGATGGTTTGTTCTTTGGTGGAGATGGAGGTTCTGGTGACCAAAGATGCAATTTTTTATTAGATTTACTAATCGAGTTATCATTTGTGATAATATTAACAACTTCAATGACTAATAGAATAAGAAAAATACTTTAATGATCAATTTAAAATTTATCAAAGACTTCAACGACTATTAATGAAATTAACCTTTAATAAATATGTTACAAATTACAATCTCAAACAATTCAATAAAAGTCAATGTTAGAAAAATCGAACTTAACTTACATATTCAATTACAAAAACTGAAAATCAATTAAACAATTTAGTCACCAATCATAAGAGAGGTTTTCGCCTCACTCACGATAAAAAGATATACGTTTGTATTCAACTTCTAAAAAAATCTCTCATTTCACTATTGTTCTCCAAATCTTTCATTGTTATTACTCGCCAACTTCCATTAATCTTTATTTATTTTTTTATGGTAAGATTCTACGAATAAACGGTATACTAGTCTAATCCATCCAAATTGAAAAACACATTAAAAGAAAAAAGAACAGGTGCGCATCAAAAATGAAAAAAGAAATAGAAATTTGTTCATAAAACGAGCCAAATTTATACCAACCGTGCCCTTACACAGAGTACAGCTAGGATGCTGATGAACAGCACAAGGCCAAAAACAGTTGGACACTTGGACACAATACTGTAGCATATCGGTGCAAACGGCGCCGTTTTAGCTATTGTCGGTCCAGCTAAGACTGGGTTGGCACCATCAATTACCATTGGCAGCATGCTCCCAACGGGGCCCTTGACCTACTCCCTCTCCTGCATGCAGAACACGTGTTGGCGGCTCTCCAGTGACGCCTAGCACCACCTCAGCCGCCCTCAACCACCGTGAAATTATTCACTTTTTAATTTTCACCGCCGTTAAATTTCCACGGGCCACCTCCCAGATTTATCTCATTTTCACCACTGCCACTCGTAACGTGAGTGTGCTTCACATTTCGTTTTCTTTACTAAAATATACTGTTCTTGTGATTATCATTTTCTGTACTGTATTAAGAAAGTAGCGTGCAACGCTGTTTACGGCGAAATTATTTTTAGTATTTTTAAAATTTGACGTATTTATGCAAAAAAGTAAACAAATAAAGAAAATAAAGGAAGATTTTGGGGTTTCCTTTCAGCAAATTTCAGACCTTTCGATACTTCTTTTTTTAATTTACAGAAACCCTTTTCGAAGGTTCTTTCTCCTCTCTCTATTTCATTTTTTCTTTTCCAATACTACTGAGCTCTGAAAGGCTGAAACCATTTGATTGATAAGTTATGTCGGGCATTTACAATCCTAACTTCTCTCCTGCAAGAGCTGTGTCTCCACAGATTAGAAACACCGCAGATATAGACAGGTATATTTTTACTATTTTTGATCTTTTTAATTCTTAATTCAATTAGTTACTTTGATTGGTTCTGATGATTTGATCGATGTGGGGATTTGTTTTTGTTGTTTAATTTAAACAAACATTAGTAGTCAGTACTTGCAAGAGCTGTTGGCGGAGCATCAAAAGCTTGGGCCTTTCATGCAGGTTCTTCCCATATGTAGCAGACTCTTGAATCAAGGTGAATTTTGTTTATTGATACTTCCAGTGTGTGTTAGATCTAGGGTTGCTGGGTTTTTGCGTGTTTTTACTTTCATTTTGGGGGATTTGGCAGTAATTGTTCGCTTCTAGATGTACTAGTTCGATTGGACATGCCTGAATAAATCGTCCTTCTGTCACTTACCTGCTAGGGTTCTAGCTGTTCCTTTCTGCAATTCAATAAGCGTCTATAAAGTTTCTGTCTTTTGTTGTCCTTTGCATCTGAATTAATGCTGTATGATTAACTATACAAGGTAAAGATGCCCACTCGTTCATGTGAAATATTCTTCTTCATTGGAGCTTTTTGGTAGTGCTCTGCCATGGAAATGAAATGAAATCATTGTGTGTAAGTTGCATTCGAAGACTTCGAATATAATCCTGTGCAGTGGGGAGTCAGGGGACCCAAATGCTTAAGAGTCAACCAATGCACTTCATATTTTTTGAGATGGGGTGTGCTGTGAATCTAGACACAAGTGTGTTCTTGTCACATATATGTGAATAGCTAATGTTGCCAAAGTTTGTAAGCTATTCCTGATACCCTATAACAAGTGGGTGAGAATTGTTTTTGAAGGTTTAGAATAGACTCCAACTATATTGCTCTTATATATCGAGCTAGAAATTAAAGCCATGTATTGACATAACTGCGGTTATTTGCTCATTTATAGGGGAGATGTGTTGAAGTACTTGTTGAGTAAGGAATTGCTAGAATAGAAAAACTATATGATTGACATTAATGTCATATCACATTTTTTGATGCCCAAACTGATATATAGAGCTTCTCCTTTCATGAGGAGCTCCAGCAGACTATTTCAAGCTTGAGGAAATGGCCATGACCAAGGAATCTCCATTACTTGCTCATCTTGGCCTTTTTTATTTTTTATCTTTGGCATCACATGGTACATTTTCCTGGGGCACATTTTGGCATTATGCTTCAGGCACTAATTAATACTTCTTTCTGGTGATAGTAGCATTTAAGAATTTTCCGCTCATGTGGAGTGATTTGTACATGTGGATATTGGAGTTGGGAATTCCTTTGTTTAGGAATCTCTTTGTAATGTAGAAGTCTCTCTTGTTAAATAACCAAGTGACAAGATTTCAACAGCTTTGTCTAGTTGATTTTTAAGTATAATTCTTTCTATTTCACTGTTGGTGCATCCTTTCAGAGATCATACGAGTTTCCTCAATGATGCCAAACCAAGGTTTCAACGAACTTGACGGATTAAGACATAGAAGTCCCAGCCCTATGGCTTCTTCGAATCTTTTATCAAATGTTGCTGGGACAGGATTAGCTGGCTGGAATGGACTTCCTCAGGAGGTAGTTATTTTTCTAATCCTTTAATTACTTCCTTGTTCTCTTATAATCCATTCGGTTGATGCAATGGCATTGTACCAAAAATGAAACTGCAATAGCATGATCTACATTTGGTATTTCTGTAGGGTGCCTAGAGTATGTGGTTGGGAGGGGGAGAGGCTTCCATCCTTAATGATTCACCCTCTGTTTTATTTTTCTATCAAACTGATGCTTGATGTTTAGAAGTTCCAAATGTCAAATGGGATGCATGAGGATTCCATAGCACATGCTCTTTAAAAGCTGATGAACTTGACTTGGGACTTTTCTTTTTCCCTTTTAGCAATGACATTTATAGTAAAAAAGACGCTGCAGTTACTTGACTTTTGTGTTTTCTTGACGCTGCTTTCAGTGTGAACGTGGGTTTTGACAAGTCTATTGCACCCAAATGTTCGATGCGAAAAAGAAAATGCATTCTGAATTGTGGAATGATATATAAATCCTCTCTTTTTATTGTCTAATGTATTGCTTAATGAAAATTGCTTACATTTCCGTTCATTTCAGAACTTCCGTAATGGTGTAAACCCTTTGTGAATGAGGCATGAATCTTTTGATTCGTTTGGCTCTCATGCTTCATTATTTAGGGTGAATTGTCATATCTTTTTCTACATGTGTGTGTGTGTGTGTTATTTTCTACGCACACACAAAAAAAAAAAAAAAAAAACTAGATCGACTCTTACTACAAAGCATTATATAATTGTCAGTAAAGATGTTTCCTTAATACCATTTACTTCCAATCCAAAAGTTCTTATGCATAAGACATCGGTTGTCAATTCAGCTTTGGACAAAGGAGGGAAAATGTCTAATGTTAAGATAAGTAGTTTACATCATTTTATTGAGACGAGTGTTTTATATAAATATATTCATTTGAGAACCATATCTATAATAACATTGTGGTAGAAGAGTACCAGGCTGTCTCTAGACTTAAAACAGTTTTCTTTAATCATCTTAATTGCCCCCGTTTATTGGTTGCTAGAGAATCTGAGTAGATTTGCTGACAATTGTGAAATGGTGTGGCTTGTGCATCTAATTTTTAGTTCTTCACATTATATTCCCGAAATTGAGCAATTCTGTTTCCTGGTTATTACAGAAAAAGTTACTGCTGTTGAGTCCCCTTATTCTTGAAATTAACAACTGCTATGCAAATAGAATATCTTGTGTTTTTCCCTCGGCTTTCGGCTTGCCCAGTTGCCCGTAATACCCTCTACAGCTTGACTCAAAACAGTCCCTTGACCACTCTAGTTGCAATGGAAGCAAACCTTGTGACAAAATCAGCTGCAATGGAGGAAGCAGAAGAATTAGAAGGATTCACGATAAGTTCTGCCAATATAAAATTTGATATGGTTTTGGTGCAATCAACCAATATATCTTGACTTACTATTTCTTTGATTGTATTCATCCTGTTTTACCTAAGAACTTTGAATTGAAGCATAATATTGACAATGTTGAAGTAGTTCTAGTGACCTATGCCAACTTATGGAGTCAACTCTGTGTTTATATTTGTCTATTCAGTTAAAGTTGAAAATTTATTTCTCCTGCCAACTAGACATGTGTTCATAGACATGAATAGAAACTTCAAGTCTGCAGTTGGAGTGGCTTGCTGAATTCTCAAGTGTACTAAGCAACCTAAAGATGGTGAAGCAACACCCATTGTAAAGGAGCTGAAGTTTAATTAAAAGATATATCATTTTCCTTTTGTTGTATTAGTAATGTCATGAATTATAATCTTATTCTTATCAGGACATATCCATTGTATCATGCAAATTATGAACATATGCTGGTTGTTGCTTATTTGTGTCCGGGGATGTTGTGGGACTCTAACTGACCTCGTGCTTGTTCGTATGCGTCTTCATTTTCACTAATCAATAGTAGAGTTGCTTTTTTGGACTTTTTTGGACATAAGTGAAACAGTTTCTGGGAATCTGTATGTTTTGCTTTACTATTGGAAAGCAACATAGTCAATGTTCTCTTTTCGCTTAATAGATTGAGAACTTCTTGATTTTGGTTTGAACAAAGTTTCTACTCTTTAAATTCAAATATTGTTTCATATGCTTTGAGCTGGAATTTTTTGTAATGTTTAATTATTTTCTACAGAAGTTAATGCATTTAGTTTATTCTATTATGTCCCATCACTTCTGGGCCTCCGTCGATCCGCTGCTTGCTGTTTTTCTTTCTATGAATAGTTCTTTTTTAATCTTTTGAAATTAAGCGAATTCCTGTTATTCTCCATTTCATGGCAGAGAATGAGTGGGCCTCCTGGAATGACAATGGACTGGCAAGGAGCACCAGCAAGTCCTAGTTCATTCACTGTGAAAAAGATTTTGCGCCTAGATATTCCTGTAGATAACTTTCCAAATGTAAGAATTTTTAGTATTCTGGTTTTTCCTACTGACTTTCATTAATTAATCATATTTCACTTTCGTTCTTTAGGATTAGAATCATCCTTTCTTAACTTAATTGCCATTTTTGTGATTGGTAGTTCAATTTTGTTGGGCGACTTTTGGGCCCTAGAGGAAATTCACTGAAACGAGTGGAAGCTACGACAGGATGCCGTGTATACATTAGAGGAAAAGGTTCAATAAAGGACCCAGACAAGGTACTTCTTTTTTCTAGTGTTGTTCATTTTTTAGTCATTAATGATAAAAGCTCATGGTAAAACAGCTATACAGTTGATCGATAACAAAGAAAATTCATGTATATTGCCAATTGGTATATTTCTGTCTGCAATGTTAAGTAAGTTTTAATTATGTTCGTTCGTGTCAAATTCGAAGGAAGAGAAGCTACGGGGACGACCTGGCTATGAGCACCTGAATGAACCACTTCACATCTTGATCGAGGCTGATTTACCTGCCAATATTGTTGATATCAGACTGAGGCAAGCCCAGGAGATAATAGAAGAACTGCTCAAGCCTGTGGTATTCATCTCGAACTAATTCTTTTTGAAGAATCTATGGACACTTCAGCTTTTTCATGATTCTCTCTTCTGACCGTTCTCTATAATTTCAATTTTCAAAGAAGGAAATATGTTGGAAATGAAAGTTCCATGAAGTGCCTGTATCCCTTTATCTAAGCACGCCGATTTAGCCAGCTCTTCAGACATCAATTTATTAAACTAATTTGTATGCCTAAACCTTCTGTAGAAAGCAAGTATATTTTGATAATATCTATCCTCTCTCCCCTAGAGAGATAGTAGTCTGCTTAATCATTCACTACCTTTGATCTTAGCCATACATAAGTTGACCAATTCACCTTTGTTAAGTTAACAATTTGTATGTTGACTTTTTGCATTCCTTTATCACGTTTCTGCAGGATGAGATGCAGGATTATATAAAAAGGCAGCAATTACGTGAACTGGCCATGCTAAATTCAAGCTTCAGAGAAGATAGCCCTGGACCAAGTGGCAGCCCCTCACTTTTCAATACTAGTGGAATGAAACGTGCAAAAACAAATTAAAAAAAATTGAATTATTTGATGTTAAATGCGTTCTTACCTAATTGAAAATATAAGAAATAGGTGAACAGGTCTCTAGCTTTTTGGTTGTGTTTTCTTTTTTCTGTTTTCCCTTAATTTATTGAACAGAAAACAGAAAGGAGTGAAAACAAAAAGAAACAAAGTGTTCCCATATAGTTGGTTTTAGAATAGGTTTTGGTGATGTCGGGTTCTCTTGAACCCATTCATTGGATTTATTCTTGTGTTAGTATATAGTGTGAGATATGTTATTGTTGATACAACATAGCAACATGAAGTGGTTTGATTTGTAGATATCTCGTTGTTATGACACCTATGTATTATTTTAAGATTCTATTTTAAGACAATATATTGACTGTTTTTTCTGTCAAGTAATATTCAATCCTAAACATGCCATAAAGATTTGTACTTAAATCTTGGCCCATCATCGTGCATATGGTTGCTATATCTTTCTGTTGGCATTGTATCACTACTGTTTGATGCTACTTATTGGCTTTATTTTTGTATGTCATTAAGCAATATCAGAAACTGCATTGTGGAACTTTCTAGTGCAGCTTTTTCTTTATTTTAAGAGGGTGAAAGGAAACAGAAAAGGGGTGGTAACTGAGGAGTAATGTATACTCTAGTTGCGGGAGTGCACCGAGGACAAGCTGTGCGAACATGGCATGCCCATTCTTGAGTGTAGACTATGATGAATGGGCAGACTATGGAATTGCTCGCTCGGATCAAGCTTCAACAGAGAAATGGCAAATAGTTTTAAACCCTATGCTCTTACGGGTGATTCTTAGGGTTTGGGTTTGAACTTGATAGGTTGAGCTTCAATTATAGCATGCTGGATTTGATAGTTTTTTGAGTTGAGTCAAGTTAGATTTATTCATGTACACGTCTGGCACGCTGCATTGACTGGACTGAAGATTTTAACTTATATTTCTTTTCTAATACCATACAATTCATTCTACTAAACAAGCAACAAACTCTTTAACGAGGTCGCGAATTAGTGTGATGCTTTAAATTACATAAATTGTCTTCAAATAGTAGATTTATGTTTTCTTGTCGTGTTGTCCATTGAGGATGTTCTCAGTTGGGGAAGTTGTTCATTTCTTTAGGTTTTCAACGTCACGTTTTGTTAAGAATTTCTATTCAGTCGAGCATAGTTAGTTCCTGACTTCCTTCTCTGCCTAAGCTAAAATTCTATTTTGAAGTCTTTTGTGAATAATTATTAGCATTGATTTGGGAGAAAGGGCATATCAATTATGCACCACCTTTAATCAACGTGTCAATACATTATGTAAAAAGTTGAATTCTCTTTCTTCTTTCTTTTTTCTCTTTTATATTTTTGCTTGTTGAAACAAGGGTATTCGGAACACACCGGTAAACCCAACTTTTTAACAATTAGCATCTTATCGCTTTTCTCTGCATTTTAGTTGAAACAATTAAACGTCTTGAAAACTTGATAACGCAACTTGACTCTCAGTCGAGTAGAAGTGCGCTAGGAGTTGGGCAAATGAAGCACATGTCTAAATATAGAAAAACATGTTGATGCAATCACGTTATTTTTTTGGCTTTAAATATGTTAAACTTAAAATATTATGAATCTCGTTGTCAATAGATGTATCTGCCTCTCTTTTCACTTTAAGTTACTTGCCTACTAGCCTACTAGAGAACATGTTAGAATGCAATTATCCAAGGCTATTGCACGAGGGTTGGTACAACAGCTATACCCACTCTAATGCTGAAGTCAAATTTTTGGATTGAGTGTACGAAGACAAATGAACAGAGTTTTGATTAGGATGAGAAATATTACATACCTTTGCTTGAATATTTTTGGAGTATTTTATGTCAAAAACTGTAGTGTTCAAACCTTTACGGTTTTTTTGTCCGCCATCTAAGAGTATTTTTGGAGTATTTTATTGTAGTGTTCAAACCTTGGTTTTCCGGGTAAAATAAACGACTTTTTTATTATAGTTTATGTGACATAACATCTAATCCATTGCATAGGCGGTCAAATTATAAATTCAACCTCAATGGATTCTTTTCTTAAAATTAATATTAAATGTTCTTATGGCATTAATTTTTTTTTTTTTTTAATTGGTAGGTCTTCAATTTATATTTTTCTTCAACGGGCTTTTTAATTAATATTACCGCTAAAATTTTTAGATTGATTTAATTTATTTTTTCTTGTCGATTTTTTTAAAAAATCAAATCTTTAGATTAATTTAAATTTGTTGAACTCCATCTAGAAGTCCGTCTAAGTTTAGGCGGACTTTTAGAGCCTATTTTTTTGGTGTGCCAAATCGCTAGACGAGTCTTCGTCAAGATGCATTGTAGAGAGTTTTTATAACTCCGCTTATATATGCTTATGTGCACGCGCTTGAAAAGCAATAGACGGAGTGCATTGGAGATGCTCTAATGTTGGTGGACAATCTTTGACTTCTTGTTGTTATTTACCTTTTTGGCGTTTTGACTAGTATGTCCAACTTTACCTTTTTGTTTTCAAGTTTTTTTTCGTTAGTAACTTTCCGTAATAACAAACTTAACAAATTAGAAAATTTATCATAAACAAAATTGAAAGTGTCCCTTTTTTCAAAGAGAGAATGATATGTTATTTACATTTGTCAGAGGCGAATTGAAAGCTAAGTAGTAAAAATTCTAAAGATTCTCTGGGAACAATAGAATCATCTTTTACGTTACACATAATAGGTGGAAATATCAATGTAATTTTATAGAATTATTTAGTCAATGTTTTAATTTTGTTGTAGCAATATAGGATTTGCTTGATTAGATTCGCTCGATGTAATTCTATGAAAATAGCTAGGCCGTGTAGCTTTTACCCTTGGTTTTTTCTTTTTTGGTGATAAGGGACAATTAATAGTATAAAATATTTGCCTTATTTGGTAAATTTCTCGATGGACGGTGTCTACTAGTCAAATTCGATGTTAGAATATCTTTGATCTTTTTGTCTGGGGAAACACATTTCCCATTGTATCCAAGATCCTTTGTAGGGTCGATCAATTGATTGTGTATAGAAATCATCCTTTGGAGGTTTGCCTCGTCTATGGAGAGTTTGGATCGAATTGAACCCCTAGGATGATCAAGCACAACGTGAAAAGTCAACTTCTACCCTTCGACAAAAATCCACCGAGGCCTTTTGAGGAATTCGGTGTATTTGGCGACCCATGGGGGTCTCAAAAGTGTTGAGCGCTCGACAATGTTGAAGTTACATGATATGAATTTCTTGTTGAGGTGGACTCGTAATCCTATGTAGAGGTGGCAATGGGCTTGGACTACTCGTCAAGTCAGCCCATTTGGGCTCAGTGATAAACTTACACGTGTTGTAAAATAATAGATAATGATGAATGATTATTTGATCTATATAAATGTTTATAAAGTTTTTTAGTGCTTTAAAATAGTGTATTATGTTGAGATTGTAACCTTTAATTGAAACTCTCTATATATTCTCATTTACTTTCTCATTATCTCTTAGTTTTATGACATGGACTTATTTCTTCATCGAATAACATCTTGATTGCTTGTAGGATGGAAACCTTACGTCACTTTGATGGACATTTTATGGGTCACATAAATTTTATCCAAAGTAGGCGTGGTAATTAGAGATAGCTCTCTTTGATTATTTCAAGTATGCCCCCTTCCACATGGCATACATAACAAGATGTTGATGAGATTACTTGGTTGTTTCTCCTTTTGGTCGACTGCTTTCAATTCTCCAGCTCAAATAGATTTAATCCTTTATCTTCCATTCCATTTTCCACATTTCAAGTTTTTACACACTATAATATATGGTAGTTATCTCAATGATACATGTAATAAGAAAAAAGTTAAATGTCAATTTATATTGTTGATTATTGGACGAATTAAATCACTTCTATTTTTTTGAAGGCAAATTAAGCCACTTGGACTTTTGATAAGTGAAAATCCAAGAGAAGGGTTTTGTTTGAAGATGAGGAAGGGGATTTTTTTAACAAGGTCTACGAACATTGTTGAAAAACAAGTGATGCATTATGTCGTTTATGACATTGTGCTTTCTCTTTTCAAGTTCTCAATGATATTGGTAATTTACGTTTTGATTCTGATTGTGGTACACTAGCTAGGGTAAAATGGTCTAAAGTAATTTTGGATGAAACTCAAACAACAAAAAATCACAGAACGGGAATGGCTAGAGCCTACTGAAGCCTCAGCGCTAAACGAAGGTGGTACTTGTATGGAACACCTATACAAAATTCAATAGATGAAGTCTTCAACTATTTCAAATTTCTGAAATTTTATACATACGATAAATTGAAATCACTTGGTACTTCTATTAAGTTCCCAATGTCTAGGAACGCAGTTCATGGTTATAAGAAAGTTCAAGTCATCTTAAGATAGATAATGTTGCTTCGGACAAAGGGTGATTTTCTTTCATTACTAATTTTTTTTTCTTAGATTTTAGCATGACCTATTTTTTTCTCAAGATATGGTTCTAAAAACGGAATATGTTGATTGATTGTATAGTGTAAATCTTATATTGCATACAAAACAAATGATCTCTTAGTTTATTAATTGTTTATGTTTTTAAAATTTATGTCATTACGTGTCTTCTATAAAATCATATTAATTTCTTAATTAAATTTTTTTAAATAATATTATAATTTTTTTATTCTAAATAGTTCGACAATAAACAAATATTTTGAGATTTTGTTGTTTTGAAATATTAAGAACTAAAACTCTTTTCGATCAAAGGGTGACTATTCCTTTCGATATCCGTTACCGCTCTTAGTGAATAAACTAATAAACTAATAATCATCAATAATTATCTATGGTAAACAATAAGTCATTAATTAATGTCGACTATCCGTCGATAATTATCCACAGATTTATTATCTGTTGTAAATTACTGACGCAGGGTTTTGGACACTCATTTTCCGACTACGTCTTTCCATTGATATTGATGGTTCCTCACAGAAAATTTTGCTTCACCGATAGAAAATTACCGACGGGGATTGTTGGTAGTCGGTAATTACCGACGAGTACTGTTGACTATCGGTAATTATCGACAGAGATTGTTGGTCGTTGGTACTATGCATGTTGATAATAACCGAAAATTGACAGTTCGTCACTAATTATCGACGGCTAATAATAAGTCATTAATTACCGGTGACTATTTGTCAGTAATTACCGAGGGCTATGCGTCGGTAATTATCGACAAATTTATTGTTCGTAAAAAATTACCGACATATTATATTGTTTGTCAGAAAATTTTATCAGCTGGGTTTTACCCATTGATTTTTCGACAACATATTTCCATCGGAATTGATGGTCTTCGATAGAAAAATAGGCTTCACAGATAGAAAATTCTATCGGTGAAGATATAACATTCTGAAATTTTGTAACTTTAATTAATTAATTAATTTTAAAGCCGAAAAAAAGAATAAAATAAAGAATTTATTTCACTTGTCTAGAAAAATACCTCAAAAATTGTAACATTTAGTATTTAAGTTAAATCTTAAAAATAAAGGAAAATCAGATTTAATAAATTTAGGGACTAATGTGAATCAAATTAAAACTTAACAAAACATGTTATGACTTGATTGATTAAAAGTGCAAAAGTTGGGTTGGAACCCAAAAGTTGAGAAAAGTAAAGTTTTAAGCCTTTTTAGATAAGTCAATTAGTCATCTTTGGTGCGATGGTACGAATTCTTTATTGGTTAAAATTCTACGACTCATGTGGTGTTGCGAAGTACACAACGAGACCTTCAAATGATACCAAATGCACCTACTTTTGACTATTAAATCAGCCCCAAAAGTTAATGCTAAAAGTGTTCCTGAGAAATCTGGAAACAGTTAAGAAATTCTAGCAAACCATGTTCGAATAATCATTTTTAAAACGGTGTTATAATCACTATGGTAGTCCATTTTATACGATTCAAAGTGCGTTGCAAAAACCTCCGTAAGATCTTCGAGACGGTAGAAGAGACATCAAAAAATAAGCAATCATCAACCTTCAAAACACGACCCAAAAATACATCCAAGAAGTAAGAAATATGCTAATTTTTATATTTAATAATTGACAAGTGGGCTAATAAAGCTTTGCTGCAGAAATTTGTCCCAAGATGCCTTCCCTAGTGTCCCTATCAAACCCTACAAAGACTATGAGAAAATGAAGAAGTATTACTTGGAGGTCAAGTGAAAATCTTAACCAAATCTAGCAAACTTTTACAAGTGGTCCAATGAGAATATAAGTAATCATGAGGGAGAGGGTAGGACTCCTCCTATAAATACCTCCAAATTAAGGCCACAACTTGCCCCTTTTCCTCCATATAATCATCATAATATTTTCTTATTCACACACTCACTAACACTTAAAGAAGAAGGGAATAACCCACTTAAGAGGAGAAAATATATATAAGAGGGAAGGTGAGTCAAGATCTAAAATCTGAAATGAAAAAGTTTGTTGTGGAGGTTCCCTAAATTAATAGAGAAATCTCTACACTCGAGCCTCAAGGACCCTAAACGGGCAGTAGCAAAAAGTGGACCAAAAACATCAGGTTTCATGGTGGAGAAAGTCAGATCTCAGGGGTTGAAAACTTAGTTTTCAAAATAAAAATACACTCCATATCTCTCTGCCCCGGTCTGTATTGGTACCTCGTCTTTTCTATTTTACAATGGGATATCAGTACCCCAAAATCTCTGCACTATGAAGGCCTGAGACTAGATTCTATGGGGTTTGCTACCCATGCCTAAAGATTCAAGTAATATTCACATTCTACAAGATTATGATATAAATGACCTTTTATTTTGAGGTGTATCAAGACTAACCGCAACGAGTTATGAGTAACTTATATTATTTGCCTTATGGGCAACACGATAAGTATATGTGTGTGCGTGCAAGGCAAGGCATGCATGCGTGCGTCTGTGTACTGTGTATAAATTATATGTGCTTTAAATGACTTATGTTGATGAGATTGATGTAAGTAAAAATATGAGATATTATGAGTATCTTAAACCTATTTATCATTTATGCAACAAGAAAAAAGAATGAAAATGAGAATTTTTTTGTCTTATACACGCTTAACTTGAGACAAGAAAACAAAGTTTACATATATACAAAGACAAGTTGTTTCATAACATAATAAGTTTTCCAAGTCTGTTTGTACACCACAATTGGACGGTAAGGTCTAAAGAAAAGAATTGATCAACTATGACCAAAGGTTAGAGTGACCCATATAAGGATACGAGGTCCGATTAAAGTTAATGAACGGCCAAGGACAATAGTAGCCCATAAAGGGATGGTAAGAGTCTCAAGAGTTGATCAACTATGGCCAAATATAAAAGTAGCCCATAAAGGGACACTAAGGGTCCAAAGAAGTTTGACCATCATGTATATGCACAAAGAATGTTTAATTTGAGTGCTCGGTGTAAAAATATTGCTTACGGAAAAGGGCTCTAAGAAAGATAAAGATACATTTATGTGCAATACCACACATGCACCGTATTTTTACTCATTGAATGTCACCATTCATAGTCGTTTCATGACTTTTGTAGAAAATTGATCGAGATTTATTTGAAGTCTTAGGGCAAAGATGGAAGCTAGCTTCGAATGGCCAATAATATCATTTGATTGCCAAGATCGATATATGATCTTCCTATTCCCATCAACCCGGGATACAAAAATGTGAAGTCACATATCTTTTTGTAGATGTGTATGACTATTGGACTATGTGGTATCTTACAACCCGCTTTTATAAAATGTAATAGCTTAAGTGAACTCATCTTTAAAATATAAGAACCTTTGTTTTGTAATGGGCTTATAATACATGGGTCATTAATAAGATGTAATTATTTGTCATGAGCCATGTTAGAACAAAGTTGTGAGTGATGCATTTCTATCATTTACTTAAGCCCATGTTTTGTGTAACAATCTATGGTAAGGGAGGTGAAATGAATCAAAAACGAGATCCATATATTCTTCTCTTCCGTTATGTCTAATTTATCATGTCTTATCCTTTGGTTTTTACTATTACTAAGTCTACATGTTTTACGTAACAGAGATAAGACGAATCTGAAGCAAAAGAGAAATAACGACCTACAGATGTAGTCTCTGATTATTTCTAACTGTTTTTTCTAAAAGAAAATGTCAAAAACTATTACAAATATGATTCAATCCAGTTTCTAAATGAACAAAAGAATTAATCTGCTTTCCGCGTATGAGGGTACTAATTTCCTCTTATCCAGTTCCTAATATCCTAGTGGACAAAATAAAAAAAAAAATTAAACAGAATTTTTGAGGTTGCCACAACAAGTATCATCTTCCCAGGATCGAGGACTTATTTGACCAACTTCAAGGTACCTACGATCCGGCTACCATAAGTTAAAGATCAAGATCAATGATATTCCAAACACGACCTTTAGGACTCGATATGGTCATTATGAGTTCTTAGTTATGCCATTTGGTTTGACCAATGCTCTTGGAGTATTCATGGATTTGATGAATCATGTCTTTCGTGAATACCTTGATCGGTTTGTCATCGTATTCATCGATGATATCCTAGTCTACTCTAGAAGTGAGAAAGAGCACGAGAAACACTTGAGATTGTCCTAGAAACTTTGAGGAAAGAGAAATTGTATGCTAAGCTTAATAAATGTGAGTTTTGGTTGGAACGAGTAGCAATTCTTAAATATGTTGTCACAAACCTATGAATAGAGGTAGATCCAAGTAAAGTGGAAGCATTTCTAAATTGGTCGAGGCCAACTAATGTGAGAGAAATTCATAGTTTTGATATTACAGAGTTCATTGAGGAATTTTCAAGAATATCTGGACCATTGACACAACTAATCCGTAAGGGTGCAAAGTTCGACTGGACCGAAAAGTGTAAGCATAGTTTTGAAAAGTTGAAGCAAAACTTGGTGAACGCACCAATGTTAACTATACCGGAAGGGTCAAAAAGTTTTGTAATCTATAGTGATGCATCTAATCAAAGCTTTGGTTGCGTCTTGATGCAACAAAGCAAGGTGGACCGCCACGCTTCGAGGCAGTTGAAGCCATATGAACAAAATTATTCCACACATGACTTGGAACTTGCTGCGATAGTCCATGCCCTAAAGATTTGGAGGCACTACCTCTACGGGAGAATGTGTGACATTTATACATACAACAAGAGTCTCAAGTACATCTTTACTAAAAAAGAATTGAACATGAGGCAAAGGAGATGGCTCGAGTTGGTGAAAGATTATGACTGTGAAATTCATTATCATCCCGGCAAAGCAAATGATGTAGCTGATACCTTGAGTAGGAAAACGATTAGCCAAGTGGCAATGTTGACTCTGCACTCTGCATAGACCTATGTGGAAAGAGTTTGAACGATTAAGTCTCAAAATCATCATTGCCCTGCCTGATGCTATCACTAAAATGACAACACTTTTGATTTGACCAACACTTCGTGACAAGATTAAAAATTATCAGAAGGTGACCAGTCATTTGAGTTTATTAAAGCTGAGATAGATACAAGAAATGGAATGACTTCGCCATAGCCAAGGATAAGTCACTATATTGTCAAGAATGATTGTGCGTACTAGACTTCGAATAATTGAAAAAATAAATTTTAGAAGAGGCTCACTCTGCTCCCTATTCAGTGCACCCAGGAGACACAAAGATGTATCGGGACCTAAAAACGATGTTTTGGTGGAAGAGAATGAAAAAAGATATAGCTGAGTATGTTAAGAAGTGTCTAGTGTGGCAGCAAGTGAATGGCAAACACCAATGACCGTCCGAGTTATTTGAACCATTATAAGTTCTACAATAGAAATAGGAACATGTAACGATGGACTTTGTTGTCGACTTTCCAAAGTCAACAAGAGGTCATCGAGGCCATTTGAGTCATTGTGGATCGACCCACTAAATCAGCTCATTTCTTGCCAGTACGGATGACATTTTTTATGGACCAATTAGCACAGTTGTATGTGAACGAGATAGTAAAATTGCATGGGATTCCTATTTTGATTGTTTCAAACAGAGACCCAAGGTTCATATCAAATTTTTGGAAGGTACCGAGCATTGGAGACTAAGTTGAAATTTAGCACAGCCTTCCATCTTCAGACAGACGGGCAGTCTATGAGGACGATTCAAACATTAGAGGATATGCTTAGGATCTGCATCCTTGAATTTGGAGGGCATTGGGAGAAACACTTATCACTAATTGAGTTTGCTTACAACAATAGTTATCGCTCATCTATTTAACATGTCACTGTATGAAGCATTGTATGGAAGGAAGTGCAGATTGCCACTTCATTGGAATGAGGTTGGCGAGCGTAAGATTTTGGGCCCAGATCATTGAATAGACAATGTAGGCTATCGAGAAAATTTGAAGTAGTATAAAAATAGCTTAAAACAGACAAAAGCTATGCAGATAAGAGAATGAAATGAGTTGGATTTTTTCGAGAGCGACAAAGTGTTTCTCAAAGTTGCACCCATGAAAATGAGTATTACGTTTTGACAAGAAAGGAAAGTTATAGTCAAGATTTATTGGCCCATTTAAAATCTTGAAATACGTTGAAAAAATGGCATATCAGTTGGCCTTATAGCCAAAACTTTCGACAGTACATGGCGTTTTTCACATATCTATGCTTAGAAAGTACGTACCTGATCTGAGCCATGTAGTTAATTATTAGTCAATTGAGTTACAATGTGGCTTGAGTTACAAAGATTTTCGGTGAGAATCATTAATAAAAAATTTCAAGCGCTTAGAAAATGGTGATTCTTTTAGTAAAAATATAGTGGCAGGGTGCTACAGTATCCTATATATATTATGTCTATTAAATTATATCTTTATTAAAGAAAAAAGAAAATTAAATTATATGTGTATATATGTAAATAGGAAAGGAATATATGGGATTGAAGGGTGATTGAAATTAGTATGGAATTATGTCATTAATTTGGTATAAATATGGAATGATGTGTGTGAATAATGACGAAGATAATTTTCTTACTTTTCACGTAAATTAAGGAGGGCAAAAAATTATTCTTTACCATATTTAATTGATATGATTTGGCCTAGTCCTACTCTATTCAAAGGCACCAAATCACATGCCACTTTACACCACCCACGCACGCAGTTCAATGTTAGAAATACAATCAACAATTTTTCGTTATCTTTGATTATTTTCTCATGTAAGGTAAGTAGGTATATATGTTTTATTAAAAATATGCGGGTTTTAAGTATTTCCACATCTATGTTAGTCTTGGGTCCATGTTATGTAAGAATGGATAGGAGTTTAGTAGTGTTACGCACGAAAATTGGCACTATCTAAGTTCAGTCCAATTTTCGTATCTCCTCTATGCAAGTATGAATCTTTTCGTTGAAATATATATGTATGAATTAATTATACATGCATGTTTATTGGAATTAATTCTCACTTCTCTTATGTTTTTTATTTCAAATAAATGATTATTCGAGATCGTTGGCACATGGTAGTATACGGCTGTGGAGATTATCTTTCAAGAAATAAAAATATAATTAAATTATCCGTGTGGATGGTTTTATGTTTTTTTCTCTTTTAGAATTTTTAGACTTTAATTTATTAAGACATGTTTTTCCTTAAAAAAAATTAAATTATTTGAATTTATTGTTTGGAAGATTTATTGTTAAAATAAATATTTCACTTATTAATTCATTATTATTATATTGCTTGATTAATTATGTGAGTCCCATCAAATAAATTTAAAATATGTTTGGTGACGTTCGAATCTTTAAGAATCCGGGTCCTCACAAACTAGGGTTGCACAAAAAACCTTCCAAATCGTAAACCAAATCCGTTGGTTTGAAATTGTTGGTTTAGGTCTATGTCGACTTGTCAACGTTTCGATTTTAAACGAAATCGAACTGTTTGAAAATTGTTTGGTTTATGTTTCAATATTTAAAAATCTGCTTAAATCGAACCAAACCTGTTTTTTCTTTTTTATAATTAAAAATAAAGTAATATTACTTACTTACACATTTACAAAGTGAGAAAAGTACAATGCAATACTAAAATTATTGGACTGACTTATTTATTTTTTGCAAAACTATTAGGTTACTTGTTCATAACCCACAAGTTCATTATTTGACTCAATTATTTACTAATTTGTGTCAATTTCCTCCTCATTACCAATTCCTTCTACGACAAATATTAGTGATAATTTCACCATATACTACAAAATATAAAATAATTTAAGAAATATTTTATTTATTGTGATTATTTCTAAAAAAAAACCCAAAATATTAATGTAATGTAACAATTGATACATATTAAAAATAAAATTACAAAAAAAAAAAAATTTGAAATCACAAAAATTGCTCTAAAGTAATTTTTTATTTTATTTTTCATTTTTTCATCCATTTCGCGTAGGGAGAGAGGTGAATTTTAATAGTCAATTACAATTAATTGTGGAAAGAAATAATTTTCAAAATCGGGAACGATCCAACGGGTTCTAAAAAATCGGACGGGTCGATGAATTTTTGAGCGGGTTTTTAAATAAAATGTTTTTCTACATAACCAACTCGATTTTGATCCCGGTTCTCGATTTTATAGGTTGAACCGATCGGACTAGATTGTTCTAATAATAGAATACAACATACAAACATTTCATATGGTCCCAGAATCAATGGAAGAAAATATTTTGGGGACATTCTAGTCACATTATAACTTCGATATTAAAATCTACATATGGTAAAAAAGACCTAAATTTCTTTACAGGGTTAATTATACTAATGGTCTCTATTCTTTTAAGTTTGTAACGATTTCATCATTTTTTTTTTAGCAGATATCATCCTCATTCTCTTATTTATTTGCACAGATGGTCCCCAAATGACTATTTTGACAATTTTTTGATAATTTTACCCATGACTTAAATAAATTCATATTATAGAAAAAAGAAAATACAATAGAAAAATTATAGTTGGATCTCTAACTTTTTCAAAAATACAAATAAGTCTTAAATATTTTATTCAAAATAATTAAAAAATAAAAATACCAAACCCCACTTCATCTTCTCCCACCCACGCACCCATGCGTCCTCAACTTGAAGTAAAAAAAAAAAAAAATGGACCCATTCCCGACCTCTCTAATCTTACTAGTCTTCAATTTATCTTCATTTCTCATAATAAATTTTCTGGGGACTTTCTAGTTTTAGTGGGTTTGAGCTTGCCAAAACAGGTTTACTGGTCGTATTGTGGGTTTGAGCTTGCCAAATTTGCAGGATTTCAATGTTTCTGGGAATGGGTTAATGGGTGAAATACTCGGTTCACTCTCGGGATTTCCTGTATCGACATTTTGGAACAATTCGATTCTATGTGGGGATCCCTTGCAGAAATGTAATGTGATTTCGAGCGCCCCACCTCACCCTAGGGCAGTGGCATCGCCCTTGAACATGAAAACTACAATTTCGTCATCTCCGATCGCAATGCCATTGGACACTAAGTCACCAACCAAATCAGAATCAATCAGAGTAATAAAATCAGTTGGCTCGCTATAACCGCCATTATACTCGGTTCACTTCTCGAGCTTTTTCGATTTTACAGTGGCTTTCTTCCGAGCTTCATCTTTCTTTACAATTTCTTTGGTATCAGGACTAATTTCGATAATCTTATCACGCTTCTTCGATTTGAGTGGCTCGGGGAAGATGAAGGGGGGTTTGGTTTTTTTTATTTTTTTAATTATTTTGAATAATATAAAAGGTTTATGATTTATTTGTAATTTTGAAAAGGTTAGGGTTTAATTGTAATTTTTCTATTGTATTTTGTTTTTCTATTATTTGAATTTATTTAAGTCAAGGGCGAAATTGTCAAAGAATTGTCAAATAGTCATTTGGGAACTATCTGTGCGAATAAATGAAAGGATGGGGATCATATCTACTAAAAAAATTGAATGAGGATGAAATCGTTACAAACCGAAAAGAATGTGGATCATTAATGTAATTAACCATATCTTTACACTAGAAATAGGTTCCTTTGGGAGGGTGGACAAGCTTATGATTTTGTGGGACGGCCATCTATTTTGTTTGACGATATGTCTTTCGTTGTATACTCTCGCTGCCAATTTGCTGGAATTTCTAAAGAATTTTGATTGAAATTTTGAGAACGTGACAAAATAGGTGGATTGAAAATTTTAAAGCCCAGTATAGAATTCTTATAAAATTTTGGTATTTATATTTATATGCTCGAAATTCATTAATGAAATATCTAGAAATTCACTAGTTATTGGAGATGTATAGATTTATAAAGAATATATTTAATCTAGGTTGAGGAAACTTAAATTTTAATCAAAATTAAAACCTAGTTTGGGAACACCTAAATTCAAATAGATTTGTAAAATCCATTCAAATATGAGTTACATACACTCCCCAAATTGGACACCTAAATTTATATGAATTTTTAAAATTTATTAAAATATGAGTTGAAGACACTCTTAAATCATCCATAAAATGATTATCATTTGATAAACGATTTTATCCAAATAATATTTTAGTCTATTTCAATATTACCCTTAATAATTTGAAATTAATAACATTTATATTTGTAGGTTAATTGAACCAATTTATGGAACTTTCATTTTCATATAATACTATATACGAAGTTTTTGATGTATACAATAAATTGTCTTCCATTAGTGCATAAAATGTATTAAACTTTTATTAAATACATTGTCTTCGATTATTGTTGGAATATTGTATAAAAGCATCTCCAATACTTGAATAGATTGTTAAAAAAAAAAATAAGCAAAATAAACGATGTTTAACAAATTTTGTCTCTAATACAAATTGACAGAGAGTCTATCAAACTGGTCTAGCAAAGTTGCCATCTAGGTAGCATGCAGTAAAAGATTTGTTTACGTGACCCTGAAGTCTAATGTATAGACAATCATGTCTACAATTGGTCTCCAAAGGGTCTATCTATAATTTAGTACTTTTGCTTAAGTGTCTTTTAATTTGCTAACATAAAAATAAGTAAAAATAAAATCACATCTAATGATGCATATGAAATATAAATATTATTATATCACTCTATCTAACAAATCTTCTGAATCTGAACATAACTCTTCACAATGTCTATTTTTATATTTGTTACACAAGCTTAACAAAGTCCCTATTAGGGGTGGGCGTGGGTCGGTTGGCTGCCCAACCCGACCTGAACCGACCAAAAATCGATTTGGCGAAAGTCAAATTGAAACCACCAAAAATCTAAAAAATGGGCTCGAAACCGAACCGACTCGGGTCGGTTCGAGTTTTTGGTTTAGGCCGATTTGAAGAACAAATTTTTATTTTTTTAAATCGATCCAACCGGGCCCAAAAACCGACTCGGGTCGGTTTGTCGGTTTCGCAGGTTTTTTGCTCAGTCCTAGTCCTTGTCATATTATATTGGAGAGAAACTTTTTGAAATATCGTTTATTTTATTTGTGACAATTTTTTTAGCAATCTACTAAAGCATTCGAGCCACTCTTATAAATAGCATTTGAAGAAGCCATGTACAAGACAAGTGAAAAGAAAACAAAAATCCTTTTATAATTCTTTTGTGTTTTCAATAGATTGTCTAATGTAATTTTTTTTCTCCAAAGTTTATATTATCTAGGATAATTTGTGCATTCTTGGTTGGAAAAAAAAAAAAGAATATTTTTAAAGGTTTCAGAAGGCCAAAGAAAATCAAGATGCCAAGCACCAAGATAAAATGGTTATTTCAAAATAGATTTTCATATATTCAATAGGAGATTTGGAATTGGAAGAGAAAAGTATGAATTGGAATGGTTAGTATGGATATTGGGAATGAAAATGCATCGAAAAATTATGTGGAATTATTTTTTTGCTACCTAATTTTAGTAACCAATCGATTCAGACTTCAATTTTTTTTTGTATTTAATACTCCATATCAAGTGTGAATTGATAAAAGTTACTATGGTTGGTTAGATTTTCAACCCGATGATGATGTACTATTCGATAGGTTTTACTCAAAAATATAATGAAATACTCCAACTAAATAATATACAATATAATTGTTCAGTCAATTACGAGTGTCATGGTTTATTTAGAGCATATGTGGTAAAAAAAAATTAAACTATTTTTTTCTCAAATTCATTTTCAACCACATATTTCATGAGACCTATAACTTTAATTAACTTTTCAACAACATATTTAACTAACTTTTAACTTTTTCACGATCTCTTAAAAAACTACTTTTAAATTTCACCAAACAGATACTTTATATATATATTAAATACTTAGAAGAAATATTAATGATTCGTTATCGCGATATTCCATTTATCGAATATTGAAATATTTGTTATTTCATCAATAACAAACTACAATAACTTATTGTCTTTTCAATAAAAAGTTAATTTCCGAATTAAAAACAAAGCTAAAATTATTTATTGGGGACCTGAATATTATAGAGGTAGAAGGTTAAGGGCTCAACAATTTTACATGAAATGTTAAGAACTTTATTATTATAGAAGTTGAGAACCATAGAAATAATTTTCCCTAATTCTGACAGAAAAGAAAAAAGAAAAAAGAAGAAATCGTTTACTTTCAGATTACTTATTTACTTATTGGGAAAAATGCATTTTGAGATCCCCCAATCTTTTGAAAAAGTGCACATCTGGCAGCACAATTCCTAAACTTTGGTTAAATAGGCAACTTAACAGCCTTTAGTGCATATTTAATAGTGTTGAAATTATTTTTTAAATGCTTATATTATAAATTGTTGGTGAATTTGTGGATAAGAATTGGATCGTAAGTTGTGGGTCATATAAAATATGTGGATAATAAATAGGTTTGACCAGTTGAAATTATAATTTAAACATTCTCAAACATGGAGTATTGATCTCCGAAGAATGATCTCCTGCTCCCTTGTGGGTTGCAGGTGGGCAAGATCTCCTGTCTGCAACAAGGCGGATATCTCGGTCTCCTCGATCTCTTATCCTATTTATAATGTTCACGCCGGCGAGAAGATCGTCGCGTGGTTGGTGGTTCGCTCACGACTCCACACTTACGATTTATACTAAATCACGTGTTTAAGCACATCATGGATGGGATTATATCTCCCACCCACCATGAGTAGGAGATCAAACTCTTCAAACATGTGCTTAGATTTCCATCCAAAACTTTGTTGGTTCAAGCCATACCTAATTTGGACTACTTTTAATTAATAAAGGTAAAATTGACAATAAGAAAAACGAAAAATCAATCATCTTTCCCATCACACATCACTTCGCCCACAACCCCAACCAATATGCTCCTTTGGAATCACTTCAGAAACCCCCTCTTAGATCAAATTTCTTGTATGGTCAAATCAGTAATCATTTGTCTTATTGCACTAGCTTGCAGTTTTTGGATTTGGGTTTCAATTCCTATTCCGGCAAAGTTTTCAGATTTTTCTTCTTTTATCCTAGATGAAGTTCTTGAATTTGAATGAGTGAATTTTCTTGTCTATTTCTATGGAAATCGCTGAAAATTCTTATCGGGCCAACTTCCTTGAGTTTAGGAGAGGTGGTAAAACGGTGGTCCAATTGTAGTGATTTAGCTGTGGAGCAGGTTGTTAGGGTCCATTGGCATATGTTGAAAAAGATAACTGATTTTCATTTTTATATATGTTATTTTTTTTGTATAATTATTTTAAATAGAAAAAAGTGAAATGTCAATTTTACCCTTATTAAAAAGGGTCAAAATTAGGTCAAGAGTTGAATTACCGGAGTTTTGAGTCGAAATCATGTGACGGTCCTTTAGCTAGCGACGGCAATGGGCCGAGTCGGGCTAGCTCGACCCTTAAAAATCCTGCTCGGCCCAATCCAAAAAAGTCAAGCTCGGACCGGCTGTGGCTTGTGGGCCGGTCCACGGGCCGACCAGTGGATTTCACGGCTCGGCCCTTTTTTTTCTTTAGCCCAGGTCTATCGTTAGACGAGTACGGGACCATAACCAACCCTTTTGCCATCCATACCTTTAGCTGCCCATTTAATCAATTGTTACAAACTCCACTATAAAAAATTAAAGGTTAGCGATTCATTTGTATTTTTTGAAAAGATTATGAACCACAAATGCAATTTTTCCTTACTTATTTAGGATGTGTTCGAGGGTTTTAGAGTACCGACTATGATAATTTTTGAAAGTACCAGTTTTGAGCATTTATAAGGGGAGTAGTTTTGTGTGGTTTTCAATTTTTTTTTTTTTTTTTTTTAAAGGGTACAACAATGCTTGAGAGTTTATTATTCAACGATTTTATAAGTTTTTTTTTAAAAGAATTAAATTACATATATGCCAATATATAAAAAAAAATATATTTAAATTTTTTATATATTCACCTATCATTGAAAATATAAAATTAAATTTATATTCTTGTATATTCTTTTATTTTTACAAATATTAAGTTTATAGTAATTTTGAAAATAATTGTTTGAGAAATGGTAAAATTGAAAAAAAAAAATTAAGAACGGTAAAAAACTCTCGATTTTGGGATTAGGAGATGCACTACAAATTATACTACACCGATTTTTCCAATAGTTCATAAAAGGTACTATCCAAAATTGTTAAAAAAAAAACTCCAAAGCAGACTCTTAGCCAAACATCCACAAATTTTACACTAGCGTTGTTATATTGGCAACTGAACTTGAATTTGTTTCAGATTCATCATTGAACTTTACAAAATATTTAATTCAAATTATTGATTTAGTTTGACATTCACTTTTTAACTGAACATTATATGTTTGTGTGTCACGTTGTATGATTTAAGTGAAAATCTTAATAGTTTGATGAGTTGACATACATGTACGTAGGATTTTCAGTTAAAAATAGACGTAAAACTGAAAATGGTGGTTGCATGAAATATTTTGTAAAGTTCAATGACGAGTATGAAAGAAATTATTAAAGATTAGTGACCAACGTGACACTAAATGCAAAGTTCAGTGGCCATCAATAAAATTAACCGAGCGAAAAATTGGAAGTAGAATAAAGTGAGAACGGAAGAAGGTTTTTCAGTTCCTGCTGCTGTCTCCGACGAGCAATTAGGGCTTTTCCGGAGAATCCAAACAAGGAAGAGTAGCAAGAACTACTTCAACCCTTCTGCACTTGCCTTTCAACTCCTGGAATCAATGTTGAAATCATACACCAGGTTTCGGAAAATCCCACCCTCTCTTTCGCAAATCACACACATGCGTACATTTTCATAAGAGTCACGGAAAGTTATCGTGTATGTATTTGTATTTTGTAACAATTGGCACTTAAAATTATTTGACGGCGACCCATATATTTTTTTTTCTCGTTTTGTTTTTTGGGAAGTATTTTTATTTCTAAGAAAAGGAAAACCAAGGAAATCTTGGAGAGCAGTTTTCTGCGGGATTAAGGTTTAAATTTGAATTTCGGGTTGAAATTAAGGTTCTTTGCTCATTTTCTTTCATTTGAATATGGGGAATTTTGCCTTGAACTTGCTGGTTGGACTTTGGTTTTCTCCGTGCATGCCGTTTGAATCATGGCTTGATCCATATGTTTTGTTCACTAATAGCCGTTTATCCTTCATATTATTTACTGAATTTAGTGATACATGAGATGTTCGATTCCAAAGTGGAAGCCTTGATGAATTTTAATTGTTCTATTTCGTTTTTCTCCTCGCACATATTTCTTTCTTTTGAGTAAGTTATGGATAAAACTATCTTGCTTTCGGAAATGCTTCTATCTGCTAAACCTTTTACTTTTCATTTTCCTTTTCAGGAATCAAAGACGCCAGTGTGGGGTTGGGTGGGCTTGAATTATTTTTTACAATTCGTCCTTGTTATCCTTATTAAGTTTCTTCTTTTTCTTTGTACTTGGAATTTGATATACTCAACTTGCATGGATGCTTGACGATGTGGATCCTTTGCGTGGTATTCTAGAATTTACTCAGAAATGTTACTCCATTTTTTGTGGTATACTTGAGATTTTGAGACATTCCTCACAGGTAAAAAGTGAAGTAATTTCATATAGGATGGTGGGATCATACATGTCAGTACTCTGTTTATGCCATCTTTGAGATTTTGGAATCCACTTGCAGGTTGGTTCTACATTTGGCAACTCTTCTGAGTTGATAGTTGAATCAGAAGATTATCCTTTAGCTGTAATGGCATCAGTGGATCCTATAGACATTAGTTCATCAGACAGTGACTCAGATTTACGCGAAATTGACAATTATAGAGAGGAGTCTCCTGTTAGGGATACTGCCGCTTCTGCAAGTTCTAGGGTCCTTCCACCATGGGCATCTCCTATTCCTAATTTGACAGGTAAAATTTATGTTCTTGAATTTAAACACCTGCCCAGTGTAGTAGAATGTAAGTCATTGATCAGACTCCCTTTAACAATCTTCAGGTTACAATGATATTTCTTGGAATGCTCCATCTTCGAAGATTTCTGATGAAATTTCATTAAAACCCCATAAGCATCTGCATACTGCTGAAACTGTTGGGTCCTCTAGTTTAAACTTGGCTCGAGATCCAAATAATAGAGGTAGTTTTGGTATAAATCCCGAAGTACCTTCTTCTCGTCAGGCTTTGAAGAGGGCCCTTCCTGCTACCTTTCAGCCTTCTACGTCTAGTGCGAGATCAAACAATTTAGTGGAGAATGCCATTCCTGAAACTTATGCAAAAGTTAACCAATCTGCGTGGTCAAAATTTTCTAATGGCAAGAACTCAGACAATATTACCGGGGTAAATCTTAGTGAATCACCATTGTATGAAAACAGAGGCAATAGACTATTACCCTCATCTCTGTTTCTTGGAAAATCTGCATCGACCAATCCGTATGCTGGTTCAAATGATTCTCTACATCATCCCGTGGTAGGTGAAGAAAAGACTACAGATGCTGATGAGAGATTGATTTTCCAAGCAGCTTTGAAGGTATTCTTTAAAGTCTTCTGCCACCTTTTGTTGACACTTGTTTGATCATTTTACAAGTGCTTGTAAATCCATTTGACTGAGTTATGTGGGATTTAAGTTTTATTTTTTGTATTATTATTTTGAGCTTTATTGCTTCTCCACCCCCACCCCACCCCCCCCCCCCCCCCCCCCTTTTGGGGTTGCTTCTGAATTAGAACCAACATTGGATTGCTTATAGTGATTTTGTCTTCTGATTCTACTTCATTTGAAGTAGAAGAAACTAAAAGAGAAAATTGTATACTATATAGAAGCAAAAATTTCCTACTGTAGATTATGCAATTTCTGTTCGAATAAGGAGGATTCTTTACTTGTAAATGTAATGTGGAACTACAGCTGACATTTATTTATGTACAGACACACAGATATACATTTATACATTCACACAAGCATATTTAATCTAGAAAATTACCTACTGCTGTTGCCTGTTGGTTCTGTGTTGAACGTTTTACAAGTCTATGTTGTTTGCTTGTTAAATAGAATTCAATGGTGTAGATCTTCATTTGTTCGTCAAAAGTCTTCTTCGGCCCCCTTACGGAACTTTCATTATTGGGTTAGCCAAACACTTCACGTGTTTCTAGCGATGGTGGTGTACAACACAGGAAAGCTTTACTAGCAGAAGCTTACCAACATCAAACAAGAAGATATTTTGATTAAAGCTGACCTAAACTTTTATTATCTAATTAGAGCTTTACCACAGAATTGTAGAAGTTATTAGTGAATCAAGAATCTAATATTCTATCATATTTATAGTATTAACTTAGGCTACTTGATGGCATTCTTGCGATATTGGGAATAATGATGAGAATTTTTTTCTGGTGAGTTTTGGGGATTTTAATATAGGATTTATCTGTTTTTTGGTGTGTATTGGGGATTACACTAAATCATTTGGTCAGTTAGGATTTTCTTAGGAGAACCATGTTGGAGTGGGGTTCCGGTAATTTTGTGTCTGAAAATGTCCTAAAGGAAACAACCTTAGAAATCCTCTAAAGTTAAAGAGTCCTATTGCATAAATTATGAAGTCTAATAGAATGTATGGGATGCTAGGGCAGCTATTTATGAGCACCCCTGTTCCATATAGAAATTTTTGTGGTTCATCCTTTTTCGGGCGGAGTTGGTGATTTCTGATTTTTCATTTTTCTCCTCTTCCCTTTTAAGTAGTTATTATACGTTCAGGATAACCAATTTAATCTTTTAACTAAGATTCGCTTGAAACTTTAAATTTCTAGGAGTCTGATGGGAAAGGTTTCGATAATTTGGTTTATTTACTATATTACTTGACTTGAACTGTGGTTTGAGATCTGATTTCATATTATGGTTGAAGTGGTATCTGGTAATTTTCTTTTTCTACAATAGATCGATGCATGTTCGAATAAGGTATGTAGCATCCAACCTGGACATGCCTCCTATTTATCTTGGGCGTAACAAAAATTGTCAGAAATGGATTAATATTATTAAGAGATGGAGAATTACTGGTTCTCAAAGTTTTAAGGTTATATATACTAACTTTTAACAAAAATGTTTCTTCACATCTATGAACACTTTTAAAAATACTTTTTTTCTTCTATATCTATTCTCATTGTTCTTTTTATGGTCGGTTTACCTAGGACAATGATTAGTGATAGTGTTGTTTAATCTCATTGAGTTTTTCACTAAAGTACGCTATGGGATGATCACCTTGGCTTAGAATACCGCATGTACCTTTGCCTCATACATCACAAGCTGCCTTAAAAACCCTAGAAAGGTCACGATGTCATAGACAAATGTGCTTATTGCCAATTATGTTAGCCAAAAGTGTGTTGTAGCAGCATCTTTGACTACTTAGTTGCTATTTAGTGGATATCTGATCATGTATCTATTGTTTAAACATTTTCCTGCAGGACCTTCATCAGCCTAAAACCGAAGCTAATTTACCTGATGGTATCTTGACAGTTTCTCTTCTCAGGCACCAGGTCCTTGTATACTTATTAAACATCATTTAATTGCACTAGGTATTTATGGTTCTAAGATATAGCATTTCATCTTTCAGAAAATTGCTTTGGCGTGGATGCTCCAGAAGGAATCTAGTACCAACTGTTTGGGTGGAATTTTGGCAGATGATCAGGTCAGAGCCAGTGAATGGTTTGACTTTATCTTTTGCTTTATACTTATTCTTGCCTAGATCATAATTATGCTTCCCACAGGGCCTTGGTAAGACTGTGTCAATGATTGCCCTCATCCAGATGCAGAAGCTATTAGAAGCAAAATCTAAACCTGAAGATTCGTGTGAAGTCAGAACTGAACCCTTGAATTTGGATGATGATGATGAAATTAGTGTTGTTAAGCTTGATGAAGAAAATCGGACTGAAGAATCTGATGATTTTACTGTACTTCCGAAAGCAAGTCATTCGATGGGCGAATTCCGTGGTAGGAGGCCAGCAGCAGGTACACTTGTTGTGTGTCCAGCCAGTGTTGTTCGACAGTGGGCTCGAGAGCTGGATGAGAAAGTTACCCCTGAAGCTAGACTTTCTGTTTTAGTTTATCATGGAGGAAGTAGGACTAAAAATCCTGCTGCATTGGCAGGGTATGATGTGGTTGTTACAACATATTCCATTGTAACGAATGAAGTTCCAAAACGACCTTTGGTTGAAGAGGATGACGATGAACAAAAAGATGGAGCAAGATATGGATTATCTTCTGAATTTTCTATGAACAAGAAAACAAAAAAGTCATCAGTAAAGAAGAGCCGCAAGAAGGGTGGAAAAGAAATTGACGTGTCTGCTTTTGATTCTGATTGTGGTACACTTGCTAGGGTGAAATGGTCTAGAGTAATTTTGGATGAAGCTCAAACAATAAAAAATCACAGAACGCAGGTGGCTAGAGCCTGCTGCAGCCTTAGAGCAAAACGAAGGTGGTGCTTGTCTGGAACACCTATACAAAATTCAATAGATGAAGTCTTCAGCTATTTCAGATTTCTGAGATATCAACCATACGATAAATTGAAATCATTTGGTACTTCCATTAAGTTCCCAATCTCTAGGAACGCAGTTCATGGTTACAAGAAACTTCAAGTTATCTTAAGACAGATCATGTTGCGTCGAACAAAAGGTGATTTTCTTTCATTACTAGATTTTTTCTGCGATCTTAGCATAATCTGTATGTTTGCTCAAGATAGTACGAGAGGAAAGGGTTCTAAGAGAGGAATATGGTAGTTGATTGCTTAATCTAATTCTCTTGCTGCATATAAAGCGCTGATCTGTCTATTTATATCTGATCTGTAATTCCTCATAAAGTTCGATTTTAGTGCAAGCGTTTGCATGTGTGCGCTATTATGATGCAGTTGATCTTCTAGCAAGTTACAAGCTGTAGATATGTTGTTCTGACATGAAACAGTCCAGCACTAATCCAATCCAATCCAATCCAATCATGGGGATAGTATTCTAACTGATATATGTGAACACTGACAAAATCCGTTACTGTTGGCATTGTTGCGGTGTCGTTGTCGTGGTGATTTTTGATGCATGCTTGTTACATGGAAGTCATAATGATCAAACAAAGATCTCTAATTTTAGAATCAGTTGCTATAAAAAGTGCTGCTCTGGTCACATATTGATCTCTTTAGGTGTGAAGCATCATGTACTGCTTGTAGAAGTACCTAGATAGTCACCATGGCACTATCCAGTTGCAATTCTGCAACACTGATTCTAAAGGATAAGCATTAGAATCTGAAATTTGGTTGGATGGGCTTACATATAAATTAAACAGAATTGAGAATGTTGGAGAGTGCCACACATGAGCAATATTATCAAATCACTAAATAGCTAGCTGTGCATATCAAAATATTCTACAATTTTATGATTTATTGCTTGTACTATGCATATAGTTTAAATCCAACAAAGTAAAGATAAATTGATTGTTCATTAAATTTGATATTTAAATGTTTCCGTGAATGTTTAACAAAATTAATGTTGAAAAGAACATGTTGAATTCAGCAATTATTCACGACTTCACGTGGTATAAGGTGATTGTGTTTATGGAGTTCTGAAATATACTGGAAATCATGTGCTGTTATTTGTTTCTTTTTTTTTTTCCCTTCTTCCTCCCAGAATCACACATTGCATGTGAAGAAGAGAAAAAAAAAGGGTACTTAGCACATCTCCCGTGGTTGTCTTTTGCATTGATAAGAAATTTAAAATTTGTGTCCAGGAAATTTTAGCTTTGTATATAAAAGATGTGAAGATCATTCTAAAGGATTTAAAACAGCCAAAATTTGAAAGAGATTCTCAGTCATTACAGAAATGAGAACACCTATTTTTATACACCAAAAACAATGGCCTTACTGTAATAATTAATATTATCCTTTTCTTTGTCTGGTACATTTATATTTTCCCTTTTTTTGAACTTCCACAGTTTATTAGCTGTTTATGTTTTTACTGTTGCTTTTTATCTAAACCAGGTCTTTCTTGTGCATGATTAAGATTCTTTAACAAGTTAACATGGTTTGGAGAATGCCATTGTACTTTCTACCAATCAGATAATAACGTTTTGCCATTCGCAGCAACTAATAACAATAGATAGAAATGTATACATGTTTCTGTTCACCTTTTACTTTGAAGATCAGTTCTATGCTTGAGCACTCCATCTCATGCTAGATTTGCATTCCATGATTAAGTTTTTCTTTTCCCTGCCAATTTTATACCCTGGTTAATGTAGTGAATTTTCAAAATTTTGGAATTTATTTCTTTCAAACCTAAATGATCGAATGGAAGAATAAATACTAAATAGACAAGCAAGTTCTT
Source organism: Forsythia suspensa (assembly GCA_023638005.1). Taxonomy (NCBI): domain Eukaryota; kingdom Viridiplantae; phylum Streptophyta; class Magnoliopsida; order Lamiales; family Oleaceae; genus Forsythia; species Forsythia suspensa. The sequence goes on from CM042666.1 coordinate 39,214,121, forward strand.
TATCAACTCCAAAATCCCGAAATTGCTATCGCAAGAAACAGGAAAGGGTACAGAAGAGGCACAAGAAAAAGGAAGCACTCCTAGTGAGTGAATCATCATGAGTTCATATTGGTGCATGAAGGGAGTGGCACTTTTAACCCTGTTCTTGCACAGGCAAAAAGAATTTGAATATTGATAGATAGTCCACATAGGTATATTATATCATTAAAGTTACCAGCAAATGTGTAAATGATTAGTAAAATTAGGAAAGGGAAGTAAAAGCCCATATAGAGAAGCATATATTGAGTCTGGATTTCTTCCATATATTTCGCTTTGTTGACTTGTTACAGATTATAGAACTCTTTTTGTATCCTGTGAGCTGTATATCTCTCGTTTTCGGAACCTTGTTGGCGAAACTTTACTTTTTGACAAGTTACTAACAAACATAACTGACTTTTAGATCTAGAGAATTATTTGAATGTTATTTATGATCTTCTCATATAATTGTTGCGGGCCAATATGAAATTTTATTTCAATCATCATCTTTATGCAATAGGTTGATCAAACATCATCAAACATTTGTTGTAAATCACACTTGATGGGAATGCAGGTCCAACACTTGCATGTTCTTTGTCATAAAAATATAATATAATATGTGTGGGGGGTTGGGGGGATGATATAATTTGTGTTCATGTGCTATGATTCAAGCATTATATCCTGCATCTTCTAACCGCAACAATTAGCATTTGTTCTGATGAATACTAAATGTTCTCTCTGCTTTGTTATGATACATATTGGAAGTGTCAACTTGTTGACCGACTTGCCTATTGGTCCCCTAGTAAACTGATTTTATTTCTGTACGTTGATTTCTATCCTTTCCTTTTTGGGTGGTGCATCAGCAGAAATGCCTTTCCTTATTGAATGTGATACGCTAAGCTTATAATGGTTGGGAAACAGATTTTATTACACAGTTGTGCAACACTTCTTGATTTGGCATAGTTCCACCTGATCTTGCATAACTTATCTGGTTTGATCATGGTGGACTCTAATCAACATAGTCATCAACATTTTATTTTGTCTGTTAATTTACTTCATTCAAATGGTGTCATTATTTGAATGTGCAATATAAGTCGAATTGCTTATTTGGCGAATGCTGATTATCGTCAGCCTTTGTGGTGTAGGTACATTGATTAATGGTGAGCCTATAATCAATTTGCCCCCCAAAACAATACATTTAACGCGGGTGGACTTCTCTGCAGAAGAACGCGCTTTTTATAACAGACTTGAAGCAGATTCACGCTCACAATTTAAGGTCTCTCTCTCCCCATCCATCGATTCACTTTTTTTATCTATAGTATGCAAGAGTCCACATGCATGCATACATCAGTTGAAGTTAAAATTTTGTAATAAACGTTATAGTTTAACCTTGGACACGGTCCTTGATAGAGCTGAGTGTAAGAAGAGGATCCATGTAGCTGACCCCATATAAGTGTGGGACATGGCTTAGTTAGTCTGAGTTGTGCTGACTTTATTAATGCCTCATGAAGCAATTGCATATAGGTGGTGTTTGTCTCCTGTGTAATGACAGTTCCTTTTCATGCCGCTTTTTTTAGGTATTCTAAATTCTTATTGGTTTCATTTCTCCTGTATAATGACAGATCCTTTTCATGCTAGTGCAATAGCCTCTCAGTGTTCCATTTTCATAGGAATAGAAGTGGTGCTGTGTTCCTTGGAACATGTAATTGTGATTCTTTCAGCTTTGAAATTCTATGAAACAAATCATTATCTTGAAACCTACTAGTGGGGTGGTCTTTTTTTACAGTGAAAATGATGAGAGAACACAACATGAGTACAAGAACTGACATCATATCAGTGTTCTAAAAGGTAGGAAAAGGCGGGGCCTAGGTGTGGAAAGGGCAATCTACTCTATTGCGCGCTCCTTTTTATTTTTTATTTTTTTAAAGGTTAAATAAACTAATTAAATAAAAGGAATCATTATTAATGGTCTTATTAAAATAATTATTAAGGGTTTAGAGTAATTAAAATAATATTGAAAATAGGAAAATGCCTTATTACACCTAGGTTCGTTTAGGCTCGTAAGGCTTGACCTTGCCGCCTTTCCATGCCTTGCGCCTTTTAAAACCTTGCATTAAATAACATAAAAGAAACTCTATTTTGGGTTCTTAATATCCCTTGCTGCACCGTGTTCAAAAACTATCCCCCGACTCTCTCTTGGAGAATTCTATGTACTGCTATTGAATTGAGACATAGGTTTGATTAAACCTGTAATTAAATATTTTTATTTATCCCATGAAATTAGTAGGATACACATTGTAATGGCATGACATGTTGTTAGATTGCTGGAAATTTATGATATGTTCCTAGTTACTGTCAGTTGCCTCTTCTTTACTGGATAGGAAGGTTGCCTTATCACTTTCATTTTGTAACGGTATGATGGAATATTAAATTTACTTTCTCTGACTATAGCTATTCATTTTATAACTATTGATTTACACATGTTCACACCCTTTTTGCCCTTACCAAAACAAGTTATATATTCAATAAGTAATTCATTACACCTAGGGGAGACCCAAATAAAACTTACTTCCTATAGAGTCTACACCAAAGCCATCTTATGACATTAAAATGTAAATATAAGTGATCAATACTTTCTGAATTCTTCTACACATCACATACCATGAGAGGAGGGGAAGAGGGGGGGGATAGAGAGTGAGAAAATAAGGACATTTTTTTTTGAACCAGTTAACAAGTATTAATTTTCCTGTGATACATGAACCATAGAAACACTTAAGTTCTTAAGGGCTACAATATATCCAAATAAACTTAAACAGGGCAAAGATTGTGTAGTTTGACGTATAAACTGGAGTATTGAAGAGTGATTTGCAAGGGATCCCGAGATTCTGACTTCCATAACTATTTGTCATTTCTAGAAGGTGTTGTGTAAACATTTTCAAGAATAGTTAATTAAGACGCCAAGTCTAAAATCTCACTAACCCTCAAATTTCTTGAACACTATAAGTTTCAATTCATTTTACCATTTCAAAGAGCGAACGAAAAGAATTTGTAGGAAAAATTAAGCAAAGAAAGGTTATAGACTTAGAAATGAAGAAGCGAGCAAGAATGAATCCATGCATCATCCCAGTAAAGAATTCTATCCCTTGCACCCGCATCCCATGTGACGGATAAAATAAAAATCCCTGATATGACTTCCAAGGGTTTTTGAGAACCTTTCATAAATCTTTTGGAGTCCTAACCGTCATGGTCCAAACCATACTTCTAACCACTCTGCCCCATATGGAAGATTGTTCATTGGGAAATCTCCAAAACCATTTTCCTATCAAAGCTAACTTCTTTTTTCTAAGATTTTCGATTCCTAAACTACTTCTGCCTTTACTTCTTGTTACCAAATAGTTTTTTAACATTTGAGCCTTCCCACAAGAAGTCCCTATAAGTTTCTCCAAAATGGCTACAATCTTACTTGGCACCCAAAGCACAAGATTTATAGGATGGGAATACTTGACAAAACTGGCTTGGTAAGAGTTAATCTTCCCTCTCAAGAGAAATAATTATAGTACTTGTGTGGAAATGGTTATTGAGATTCACAAATGAACAAGGGGCTTTCTGGTGCTAGGTTAGTGCTGAAAATTGTTAATGTGAATGGGAGATTGCATTCTTATGCCTTATGAGATTTGCTTACAAATGATGTTGTTATTTGATCTACAAAACAGATGTCATGGGAAAGATGTTTGCGTGGTATTCTTGGTTGCTACAAGTCATTAGTATTCAACCTCTTTGGTATCCTGAGAGTTAAAATAATAATTAACTTACATGGAAATGGAGAATTGTCGAGACTCGAGACTATGAGGTGAAGAAGTTAAATTTTGAACATTTTAAACAGTAATCTGGCCCTCTATCGTCGAGACATGATAAATGGAAATATTATAAAAGGAGTTGTTACCCGTTAAAAAGAAATAGGAGGGTCATTCATATTATAAAAAATATGAGGGTTATTCATGATACATTAGGATTAGAAAAAGGAATATTATTGGTTATTAAATTAAATAGGAGGGTCGTTCATACTTAATAAAATATGATAAAATATGGGTCATTCATGATACATTAGGATTAGATGCATTTAATGTTTAAAAAGGCTCAATGGAGTACTAAAGAAATTAACAAAATCTAAAGTTTTGTTTGCAAGCAAAGAGAAAATAGATCAATAGAGTAGCAAATAATAAGTGTTCTCAAATTGTTAATCACATAACAAAATTATAATTTACAATTGAAGTAGAAGCAACCTAGAAGTCTCTGATATAATTACTAATATGGCCTTTAAGAGAATCATTAACATATTTGATTTTCTTATCATCATCCTCGTCACTGTCAGTTTCTTCAAATTTTTATTATCATCCTTCAAATGCCGTGGTGCTGTCCTCCTCTTTCCCCTTCTCCTTCCGCGTAAGGCATAAAAAAAAGACAAAAAGACTGTAAAATGTTCTAGGCTATAAGAAAGTAGCCCAAAAAGCTGAGGCTAGTAGTAAAATTCCTTGAAAGGGCAAGACAAATGAGAGCACACCTAAGCTGCCTTGAGGCGTAAGCTTCAATAAATTGAGATTCAAGCTTTGACAATGGCATTTGAGAAAGCCTCACATGAGGTGAAATTCAAGGTGTGAGTTTCAGACAGCTTTCAAAATAATAGACGCATTAGACAATTATCTTATAACCAAATATCACTTTGAACAGAAATATTAGGGTTAGTGACATGACTCCCTTTTCGTACTGTTTTCGATCCATTTCTGCTTCTTATTAAAAGATCCAATGGAATCAAATTGCAACTATAGCAGACCATGTTAATTTTAGTCCACCTCTGCCTCATACTGATACGTTCCATTGGGATCACATTGTTGTTGTGAATGAGAGTTTCTTTAGGTCTACACAAGATCGACCCAACCTCCTAGTTCGTCATTACCTTAATTTGTCCTCGGTGTCACATATATATGATTTCTTATTTTTCCATTCTAGTAGCATGTCATTTTTTCCTTTTAAAGGCCAAAAATTTGGTACCATGAAGTGTATGACTGGTCTAATAAACGCATTGTAGAAACTTCGTGGTTTTCATCAATTTACATAGAACTTTGTAGCACTTCTCCATTTCGTCCAACCCACTATAATCTATGCATTGCATCTTTTTTAGGACCTCTTTACTTGTAATAATTGAAGCTAAGTACCTAATTAGTCATTCTTTGGGACAACACGATTCTCTATAGTGACTAATCTATCATCCTTATTCCTACTATGACAATAAAGACACTGCATGTATTCGGTCTTGATTTTATATAACCAAACATCTCTTAGAAATTAAACTGAAAGGTACTGTGGACTTCAAAGCACTCAAGCGGGAAAGTATGACTATACGTAGATTTTAAATAGAATTGCTTCAATTTCTGCCTTACCGAAAAATCAACTGCAAGTCCTAATAACCAGAGTGCTTTCTCTGATTTAGAATTCAGCTCCTCCTCGTAAAGAAAGAAGAAAGCATTTTAGTCTGCTGGTGCAAAGAGTAACTATGATGTCTTGGAATAGCAAATTTTGGTCATGTGATACTCTTACCGTCTGAATCTAAGTTTCCTCTAGCTTTTCCTTTCAAATTTTTTTGTTATAGAGTATTCGATGAAAAAATCTTACAATTGTATCTTATATTCAGTTTACTGATCTTTGCAAAATTGTGAATTAACCACAAATGCAGGCTTATGCGGCTGCTGGTACTGTGAATCAAAATTATGCAAATATTCTATTGCTGCTTCTCCGTCTTCGCCAAGCTTGTGATCACCCTCTACTTGTCAAAGGACTCAGCTCTGACCCTGTTGGAAAAGTTTCCTCTGACATGGCGAAGAGACTCCCCAAGGAACTGCTAGTGAATTTACTAAGGCTTTTGGAAACTTCCTTGGCAATATGTCTTGTATGCAGAGTATGTTATCCCTTGTCATGTTTTTGTTTTTAAAATTTGGTGAATAGATAATAAAAATGATCTTTGTTGCATTGTAATGTATAAGTAGCACACCGAGATCTTTGATTGTGATTCTATTTTGAGAAGCTTAGTGATGGCACTGTGATGCTTTGTGCACCGCTTTCTTTGGTTTAAGCCACATAAAACTGCAAGATCAAATAGAGATCTTTAGAAAGTGTCCAGAATGAGAAGAGATTGAATAAGCTTCAGGTACAGTGGTGGGATGAGCACATGATTTTCTCTCTGTGGCTCCTTTTGAACCATCAGACTCCAAGTTCACTCGTGTTGGAGAAGGTCACATTTTACTTGCATAAGGTCAAAGGGGACTTGGGACGCTGTCCACTTGTGTTGCATATGGTCTTTCTTTGGAGGAAAGGAATGGGAAGTCTTGCGAAAGACTGGAATTACCGAAGTTGTAGCACCTTTCCACCCTTGGGATGGCCATTTTTTTGTTTTTTTGTTTTTCACTTTCACCTGTATTTAAAGTTAATAGATCGTGTTGTGTTTTTCTTCAAAAATTATTTTCAAACTTGAGACCGTTTAAAAGATAGTTTGTCTAGTAGTACACATGCACATTGTTCCTGGTTCACAATCACATACATAGTGAATTTGTCCATATATTGAGATGAGAGATACATAGTGTGGTATTCCCTACTCTCTGTACACCAATAAAATGGTTTTTAAGTTCCAAACGTATTTTCAATAAAAAGTTAAATGTTTGCTTATTTCTTATTCTGTGATTGTTTGTTCTCTTTAGCACCGGAAGTAAGCTGCACAACAAAGCTGATGTGATTTTGAATGGTTTGATGTCCAACAGGATCCTCCTGAAAATGCAGTTGTCACCATGTGTGGACATGTTTTCTGTTATCAGTGTGTCTCCGAGTTTTTGACAGGGGAAGACAGTACATGCCCAGCCCCCGAATGTAAAGAACAACTAGGTGCTGATGTTGTATATTCGAAACCTACCTTGTGGAGATGTATCTCTAGTGATACTGACAATGACGTCCCTGTCTCATCAGAAGGTGATGAGAAATGTATGGTTCTTCACAATGAGTACATCTCCTCTAAAATCAAAGGGGTTTTAGAGATTCTCAGGTCACATTGCAAACCAAAGAACCAGAGTCCGGAACTATATGGGTTTGTCAGTTGCAGCAGTGATGCTTCATCTTCAGGTAAAGGTTACCTAGACTCAGATACTGAAGGACCTGAAAAAGCTATTGTTTTCTCCCAGTGGACTGGCATGTTGGACTTAGTTGAGATGTCCCTTAAAGATTCTTGTTTAAATTACCGGAGGCTTGATGGTACAATGTCTCTAGGTGCGAGAGACAGGGCTGTCAAAGATTTTAATACCATTCCTGAGGTTGGATACCTATCTCTTTGTTACTCGTTTTCTTTCTAGCTCTAATGAATTCAGTGGATTTGCTGTCTGGGCATTGTCACTTCTCTGTTGATGTGGATTAGTAGACTATCAAAATTTTCAACTGTATCTGCTTGGTCATATAGCTATCATTTGTCACTCTTATATTATGTTGATCCTTTCCCTTTCGAAATTTTAAAATAATGCTTGTTGTATTATCAAACATTTACCTTTTTAATGCATGAGAACCTACAAGTTTAAAGATATGTTTTGGTTTGATACATTTTAATTAGCACTAATGCTTTAACTTGGAAATAAATCGGAGATTAAATGCAGAGGATCATTCTTTCAGTGTGGATCCATTGGATGAACCTGTGGTCCATTCTTTGAGTGGCAAATTATAGTATAACCTCAATTTCAGATGCATCGGCAAGCAGATGGGAATTTAGAGTTGTTAGACTAAGAATAGAAGAGATCTTGTTAAATAGTTGTTTATTTGCACGAATTAAACTTTATGCAGCGGTAAATGACGACTTTGTTTACTTGGTAAGTTACTTGGCAAACAAATATTAACTTCTTCCATTTCTTGAATACTTCATTGGTCTTCTTAAAACTATTTTGAAGAGAGTGACATAATCTTATCATCAGCTGTATAATTGTGTGCTTTGCACGAAGTACCATGATAATAATGATATTGAGCTATGGAATGATAGTTTTCTGTCACCCCAAGCTTATGGATTGGAACTTTTTTTATCTTTACATGCTGACCAACTAATCCTTGTTCATAAAATATTCCGGTTTTTTGTTAGTGATCCCCTTGGTCCAATCTAGGTTGCAACAAATTGCTAGTAGTAGTCAATGCTCTGCGAATTCCTAAGGCTTTCTATCAATTGATGAATTTTTCTCTAAGAAACTTCAGTTTGTGCTCTGAAGAAATGAGAAGGCCAGAGTGTTGGAGTTGCTGGCAATCAGACAGTTGTTGATGGGATCATGGGCTGAGAAAGAGGAAGGAGCAAAGAGTGAGATATGTGACCCTGATGATGGACTGGGCAGGTTTGGACATAGGGTGACTGGAAGCGTGAAAACCTTTGACTGTTCTATTAGTGTGTGAACTTAGGGATAGGGTCCCACTCCTTTCAGATTTAAAAGCATGTGGTTAGGACATCCTAAGTTTAGAAGTTAGTGTCGTGAAAAGGTTTGCGATGGGTGGGAGTCCTCAAAAGTGCAAAATTGAATCTATTAGGGAAATTGACTCAAGTTTTCAAATGAAGAAGCTGTGGGAATCAGAGGATTAATAAATCCTAAAGGAAATATCTTATCTAGGTTGGAGGTTGTAGATCAATTAGAGAATGAGAGCAACCTGATTTAAGAGCTCAGGAAGGAAATTTTTCTACTGAGAAAAAGCCTAGAAGAGATAATCTTCAAGGAGTTTATCTATTGGAAACAAAATAAACTTGATGGATAAAATAGGGAGATGCAAGTTCTAGGTTATTTCAGAGATTGGTGAGTTTTAAGAAGTCCAAGAACATGATGAAGTCGGAAGTCAATGGCGTGGGGTAGGAATTCTTGGTAAGGACGAAGATACATAGAAGGAAACTATCTCTTTGTTGGAGAAACTGTGCTTTAAAAGATGAGAGTGGAAGGTTTGGAATGGTGTCCTATTTCGAGGGATATGAATATAACTTCTCTCTGAGATTATTTAAGGATTTTTGGGATATTGGAATGGTGCCCTCCACCACATGTTATTTGGTCATAGTTAATGCCACCCAAGAGTTAATTGTCTCATTCCCAAAATTGATTTCCTCAGAACTCTTCCCCTGAATAGAAGTTTGGGGAAGAAAAACTTGTTTTCAGAGAAAAGTGACTTCAAAGGTGGCGAACAATCTTAGACTCAAGATTATAGCAACTATAACCCTTTAGACTAGGAAAGTATCCCAAAAAAATACATTGGATGTCCCGTGGTCTAATTTTTCTAAGATGATTGTGCACATGAATGGAAGAGTTTAAGGGGACTAGAAGTAAAGAGCTCAGTGTCGGGATAGATTTGGGTGAAGGCATTAAGGGGGTTTGAAAATTTAAAATGCGGGTAGGCATGCGATTAGTCAAACAAGAAGCTAGCAGAATGGTTTCTTCCCAAAATTGTTTTGGTACCCTAGTTGTGAACACAAGGAACCATGCGGCTTTGAATGAATGTCCATGTTTTCTCTCGGCAATACCATTTTGCTGGCAATTATCAACAACAAGATGATTATTGATGAACAATTCCATTCTGCGAGAGAAAATTGCCAAGATATTAGAAAAATACTCATTCCCATAAACATTTCTTGTAACAGTACTTTGTGCTCATTTTACTTTTTCACATTGGCATAAACATTTTTAAAGTTCCTTTTGGACACTACAAAAATGTGTGACCATAAATTAGTTTTTCTTTTCATGCACCCGTGTAGGGGATCTTCAATGGGGTACCCCCTTCGTACATGTGCGGCATTCGTTGCATAATCCCATTTTCTAATCTAGACTGTTAATGGGGTCTGATTACCACCTATATGTTTTCACAACATATTCTACTAGACATGCTTTGAGATGCCAATGTGGTTTCCTTGATGTACCACATCTTATTTTGAGCTCGTCTTTGGACTTTGCTTTGCTGACTCTAGTGGACTGCTTCCTCACATAAATAATTGGGTTTTGCAGGTTTCAGTTATGTTGATGTCGCTAAAAGCTGGAAATCTTGGTCTAAACATGGTTGCAGCTTGTCGCGTAATCCTTTTGGATCTTTGGTGGAATCCTGCGACTGAAGATCAGGCTGTTGATCGAGCCCACAGAATAGGACAGACGCGTGCTGTTACTGTATCACGGTTAACCATTAAGGACACTGTGGAAGATCGAATTCTAGCTCTTCAGGTAGTTTATACTTTGTATGGTTTAACAGTTGATCCATTTACTTGTTAGCTTCAGGCCAGTGTGGTTGTTTGAGATTATGCAAGAAGGTGGAGAAAAGCTATATTAAGATTATTTGGGCTCTTTCACGTTTTCCTTATCTATATTTCATATATCCTTGACTGATATGTCCCTCTTTGATATTCTCATTTATTGAATGACGATCTTTTTTTCTCTAACCACTTCATTTATATACATCACATATCAATTTTCTCAGAGAGTTCATTAACTCGATCCAGCACAACTGAGCCTTACTCCATATTTAGGCTGATCATGTCTGTTTCTTCCATTTTGCTCTGAGTAATTTCCTCCTATATTGCATAAAGAGTCGTATTTCATTTAATTTAATTCATGGTATTTATTTGATCTTTGCATGTCTAGGGTTGTGCCTTTCTGGTGCAGAAATTAATCTGTTCAATGTCTTGAAATCATCTCCATCAGTTTCTGTTTGTTTATCTTCTGTAGGTGCTATTTTTACCATTTCAAGGATATGTTAATATTCTTATTTTATCTTTTTTCCTGTTTTATCAATTACCCATGCCAACATTCTCATCTCAGCTAGCTCTTGTTACATAAAACAATGTCCATTCAATGGTATTGCCGATCCTTGTTGCAAACCACATAATTTTCCATTCGGTTTGATGGGTATTCACGGTTTAACAGGGACTCTTGAAAACTTCTCCATAGCCTGTTTAAATTCACTTGCCCACTTTTTCATCTCTATGAATTGTTGAGCTATATATTTTAGCTCTAATATTCCTTCACCCTCTAGACTTGTATTCCAATGTTGCATCCTTCGTGACTACTAACCAGACCGACCTTAGAGTTTCACATTTATCTCCACAAATCAAAATAAGATTAATTCCCTCTTCAGTTTCGTGTATCAGAGCATTGTTGTCCGGCGTTTGCAAATACATGTATTGTAGAACCTTACCTAAATCTCATACGCATGCACTCGAATGTGTACTTTCTCTTTGCTTGTTCCAACTTTGTCTAAACTACATGCCATGATGACCTGAATCCTTTTGCCTCTAGGGTATGTGTATTACAAATAACAAACATCATGGAACCCAATGTTGTTAAAACAGTACCGAACTGGCAGGTTTGACCGGAATATCCGGGAAATGGTCATCCGGAAGGTCGAACTGTAAACTGGTTTTGCCTTTTGGGTTTTTTCTTTAAAAATAAATCAGTCTTAAGGGCTGAAACAGAAAGGCCGGACAGCCATACTTCTATACCTGTTGGTCCACCCATTTTATATTGTGCTTCTTCAATGTTTTTCTTTACTGAAGGCGATGTGGGATCAGGAAAAAAATGTTTAATTGTTTAAGATTTGTAATTGTGTAAATCATAGTTCTTGAAACTGATATTTTAATTTGAAAAATCGAATAAATTAGAAGGTAGAAGTGCTATAAAAAAGGAAAAATCATGTTGGACTAGTTTTTAGTTCATGTAAAAAATAATGTGCTGTTGCAATCCTAAATATTGTTATTTGAAAAAATGTAGAAGAAAACCAATGCCCAAAATAGATTATTGCTTTCTTCAATTTGACTTCTTTTTTTCATTCCAATTACTCATCTTTCCCATTTAATTTTATTTCAATAACACAGTAAAATGCTATAAAAATATTTAAGCAATTCATAATCTGTTGAAGCTTTTGTCTATGTCTCTTGTCGCATTTTCTATTGATATTAGAAGTCGACATAATGAAAATTAAATGCAGCTCAATTTAATGAGTGTTTTTGTCTGTATATATTAATAAATTTGAAAAATCTACTCATTTTGTACAAAATTTGTGGTGTATATATATATATATATATATATATTTGTTTTTGCAACCGATTCGACCTTTGATCCTTGACCTTTTTACCTTTTTTTGGTAGATGCCTGGGCCAATTTTTAAAACGTTGATGGAACCTTAGCTCTTTACCCATTCCTTCATGATCAAATAAAAAGATGACTTAAAGGCTGAACCCTTTCATAAAATTGTACCAATTTGAATTCACATGAAGTTTTCTTGAGATTGGCTGTTACTTTGGTGGGTTTACTCAAATTTTTATTGTCATATAAATGAGTTTCTGGTAGATAAATAAGCAGCAATTAAGCTTCTTGTGCAATCATCTGGTCTTGGAGGAAAAGTTAAGTAGGTTGATTATTCTACCTTGTATGACAACAAGCATTTTTTGACTGTTTACCGCTCTTGTCTCATTCTTAAATACTATCTGATTGGCCGACCTTTTATATGGAGGTAGATCTTTTACATCTGAGGTTTTGTGCTAGTTCAGTTTGGATATGAGATGTTTGTTTGGCTTGATTAGAAGTGATTGATTAGAGTTTGAAACCAACCAACGTACATGTGGATGTAGGCATTAGATCTGCTATTTTTTCTCTTAAAATAAGTTTAACTTTTAAATTATCCTCGAATGTGTAAATTTGAGAAGAGACTCAGAGGAATGATTAAGAATGGTTGATGGTGTTCCTTAGCATTTTTTTTGTGTAAATGTGAAATAATGTTGTGATAAAAATGTGTGAATAGAAAAGGCATAAACCGAACCAAGGAATATGGAAATGAGTGGCATGTTTTGGCTTCAAATTAGCTGATTTCGCTTTAATAAGGGGAAAAAAGGTCTCTGTTTAGTGTTGGTTTAATATTCTGATGTCCATTTCATTGGGATGATTATGTAGATGTCCATTTCATTGGTTTAATATTCTGTTTAGTGTTGGTTTAATATTCTGATGTCCATTTCATTGGGATGATTATGTAGACGTTCTTATGATTTTGAAATTTTGATAAATTAGGAGGATCGTGGTGGTTGGATTTGATATTACTTATGATGATTTGTTGGTATTGGAACATGTTCTCTTATTGGCAGAATGTTTGACTTTTCTTATTTGATTGGCTTTGTATGTGCAATTGTTCCCTTCTTTATTAATTAGTTTTGAGATATTTATTTACATCAAATTTTGCATTACTGGTGACAAACTGACCCAAACTGCAAGAACTAACTGAAAACTAGCCAAGAAAAAATGCAAACTGAATTTGCAGGGTTCCTATTTGTGTTTTTTTGTCTAGCTTCTTCCAAATTGATAGCATCTCTGTGGTTTCAGATTTGACTAGAAAACCTAGTAAACAAAGCCATGTCACCTGTATCATATAGTAATAATGTTGGAGATCTCGTTTGCTTGTTCCTTAAACTCTGGTAGTCGAGAATGGCCTGTGTAAGGTCAGGTTTTGACTTGGTTTGGAACTAAACCAGCTGGGAAAATGGGTTAGATTGACCATTCATCTTTTTTCCCCTTTTGGTAAGAGGATTTTGTTAGATTTGCCCTTCAATTTGTACATGCCCAAAGAGATTTGGCTCGTCATCTTTTAAGCTTCTCTCTCTCTTTTTAACATTACTGAATAGTTTCATCTTTACAAGTCAAGTCTTCTTTAACTGTTTTTTAATGTCTTCAGGAAGACAAGAGAAAAATGATTGCATCCGCTTTTGGTGATGATCAAAGTGGTGGCACTGCAACTCGTCTGACGGTGGAAGATCTCACATTTTTGTTCGAGGTATCTGATCAGTCAAGACGTAACAAGGATAAATCGTCAGAGCACTTTCAACGTGGCTCGATATAATGGGCCTTCATGCATTTCCAAGGTAACTATTCTGGTTTTCTTACCAGAAGTAATCATTTTTGTTCTCATCGATTTAGAAATATTAGTCTACATCCTCATGTAAATATTTATCGTCTATGAAAATTCTAATCTAAGGTTGTAATGCCCATATCTTGGAACATTATCTGCTGAAATTTGTGCACTTGGTCCGATGTGGAACGCGTGTGGTTTTCCCGTATATAGCCACAGGTTTTAGATGTCGTATAGCTAGGATTTTAGTTGGTGCTGAGTCAATGTGTCAAATTTAGGTTCCCAGTATCAGTAGCTTTATTCGAAATTATAGTTAGCGCCCCAGATTAACCTACCTCCCCGTGGCTGAAGTCTGGCTGCTGTCAAGGTTTCATGTAGCTCATTTTGGACCCTACTGTCAAGAATTTAAATTGATGGGCCTATGAATGGATATGGTTAATTTGAAGTGTTTCAATCTTTGTTAATTATGGTGTTGTGCTCGAATTCGTAGAACTCCTACCAATATCAGTCGTGTTGCCTTGTTATACTTGGTTAATCTGAATCACATTATACAAACATTTGGATGTGGGTTGGGGGTGAACCCTTGCATCTTTTTCTGATCGAGTATGATGGTATCATGGAGTTAGATTTAAATAGACCAGTAATTCTCGTGTATGTAAAATAAGATGAAGAACGACTTTTCCAACCCGGCTCCACTTTTTTTATTAGAAATTTATAATTTTAACCAATCAAATCATATTTATTGAAATAATGTTGTTTCACCACTGATGATTTATTTGATTTATCATTTAATAATGTTATAGACGTATAATTATCATCACTTCTAATAAATAGCATTACTCATATACATAGGTCACTCAGTATGAATTGCACTTCAAATATCTTGTTGCATGACTTAATTTGTTTAGCGCTGATATTACTACCAACTTGAAAGGGTATGATACATTGACGGTGCTGAATTATAAAAGGTTCCAAGGACTTTTAGGCTCGGTTTGGTATTGCTGTGCTGCAGAAAGAATCAATTGTGAAAAAATTAAATGAGTGTTTGATAAATTCTTGTTTTAAAATTTCTGTGTGTTTCAAAAGCAGCATTTAAGGGTTTGATAAACAAAAGTGATTTATTGCTTTAACAATATTAAATTACTAAAAAGGACATTGATTATAATAATGCTATTTTGTATTATTATTATTATCATAAGTGGTAAAATTTATTTATTTTTCTAGTCAAATATTTTTAACAAAACAATGCATTCATTATTATTATTTTAAAATAAAAATTTTAATAAACTTCAAATTTTATAAAAAATTACAAAATAAAAGTATAGTTATATAGTGTAAAAATTAATTAATATTATTTTCTATTTATCTAACTTGCATTTAGATATTAAAGGAAACTAAGGGTGAAATGAGTATTTAATAATATATAAATGAAAAAACTAAAAACAGAATCTGACATTTTGCTGCTTCTTAAAATCTGCTATAATTACTTTTACAAATTTTGTCAAACGCCCAAATAACTTCTGATTGTTTGAGAATCAAAAGTTGGACTCCAAAATCAAACTTTGGCAACACGGGCACGGAGAAATAAAGCTTTAATTACGAAAATTATAAGCTTCCCTTACAAATCTTGTACGAAAGTTACACGTGTCCCTTACAAATCCTGTACTTACATGTACCTCGTCACAAAAAACCCAGTATTGTTAGGAATGACGGTGATTGCTGAAATGCGGCTCAACTAATACTTTGGGTACCAAAACATACCTTTTATGCCCTCTGGATCGGGTTCAAAACCCAGATTCTGGTAGAATTCCACAACTGCATCAAACGTAAGAAACACCCTTGTCTTAGAAATTGACACTAGAACCATGAGACTTATTGGCATCTCATTATTTTAGAACAAGTCAATAAAGGGCTCGTCAAAAATAATTAGAAGCTTGACCACAACTACGACAGATGAAGGATCATAATCATGTTTATGTACCTTTACTATCTGCAAACAGAGAAATATTTCCAATGTCCCGTTGCAGAAGTGCTCTTATAAGCTTCTCAATAAGGGCTCTTCCTAGTCCTTGGCCCTAAGTAACCAGTAAAATTGTCAACTACAGCCTCGCAATTCAACAGAAACAAGAAAAAGCCAGAATTATTTATAACGAAACTACAACTTCAATATTCAAAGGCAGAATTAACATCCATAAACATGCAACCAGTGAAGGCACAGGATAGCAAAAGAATTCATTTGAAGATATCCCATCCTACCTTCTTGTCTAACCATCAACAATAAATCTTTTCTTCACCGGCTTCGGAGTAATAATCAGTAGGTTCTGTTTTTAGTTTAAGCTACCAGTAAGCTCTAAAAAAGGATAGCTAGTTCCTCTAGAACTTCAAACCGGATTTCGTATGTTAATAAATACAAATAGAATCAACCCAAAATGGAGCAAGGAATAATAGCATCATCATGCCGCAATCTTTGCAGCCAAGGACAGAGAAAACCATTCCCAGTATCTCATGAGGGGATACGGTCAAAAGAATAGCCAAAAAGATCATGACCAGTGGTAAGGAACCAAAGCAATGTAATGCAAAAAAAGATTGTATAAAATTTAGTTACATAGCAAGCAGCAATATCTGTAGATGATTTGACCAAACGAGGCCATTTATGAACATATAAATTATAAAAAAAGAGTACCTGATAGGAAGGATCAACAATAACATCCCAAATTGTTGCATTGAAAGCATGGTCTGATGTAGCTCGGGCCATGCCTATCAGCTTCTTTTGGTCATTCCCCTCTGCCAAGTAACTTCCGCAAGTACACTAAGATGTCCGTCACTTAGTTTAAAACAAACTGTAATACTCATTTTACATAGGTAAAGAATAAATTTACTAAGAACAAATCGTAATAGACAGCCAGTCTTGGGAAAAGCTAATTCCAACGAGAAAAGCCTATTACTAAATACCTTCTCCAGCTGATTTCTTTACAGAATGCAAAGTAGCCACCATGTAACTATTTCTCAGAGCAGCAGCTAACTTTGTCAGTGGCCTCCGAGGCCAACCAACCTATTAAATTTTAACATGGAAATAAGCTATATATTGATTTCTGTTTCCACAAGACAAATTAGATAATATCAAAAACCAAAACTAGCCTCAAGCAAATAATTGTTGATGGAGATGGGCTACCAAAATAGGTAAGGAACCAAACTAACAAATATTCACCATACTAATATTTTGTGAATCAATAGGATACTGCCTGAAAAGTCAAATAAGTAAAATCCGGGTCAAATGAACAGGATACAAGTTTTTAGTTTACAGGAGAATATTCCCGTCCCAGATCAGCGCTATTCAACTCAAAAAGATTTTTTTCCTACTTATTAGTATATGACTAAATGTATCATTGTCTTCTACTTCTACCCCAACCGAAATTTAATTAAGTAATGGGCTCAAATTATGAGAGAACCCCAAACCCAATCAAAGAGTTTTATGAGCATCCAAGCTATATGATGGGGTATTCCAAATTCCAACCCATCCAACTGAATCTTATTGCGTCTTTAACTTTTCAATTTATTTCATTCAGCTCGATATAAAATCATTTTGTACGCCACAAGTAGAGATGGCAAAAAAACCCGCCGCCTAAACCCCGCCCGCCCGCCCCCGCCCGCAACCCAAGGGCAGGGCGGGTAAAAATTCATGGGCGGGCTGACCCGCCCCATTGCCATCCCTAGCCACAAGTGTAACGAAAGCTATGCTAGACTTTAATGGATTGAAATCTGAAATCTTCTTCTCAGGTGTTGATACCAATGAGAAAAGTTGGAATTTTAGAGAATCTGGGCTTTAAGGAGGGTAACATATCTCTGAGATATTTATTTCCCCTTATCACTTCCAAACTCTCAGCTGTCGAATTTAAATCCACGATGGACAAATAATTTTCAGGCTCAAATCTTGGGCCAACAAGACCATTTCCTTTGCATTTGGGCTTTAGCTTGTGCAATCTATTCTATCCTCTATTAAGTCTATCAGTCTAAGGTATTCCCACTTCCCAATAACGTTGGAAAGAGATTGATGAGCATAAATTCTTCTGAAAAGGTGTGAAGGGGGTTCGGGGTTCACAGTTACTCACAATAAGGACTGTTGTCCTAAGAATGAGGGTTGTCTAGGGTTTAAATTGTCTCGTCAATGGGAAAAGGACTCCACAGAGACAGAAATATAGCATATTTTCTCAAAATAATATATTGGAGTCCAGTTACCTCAAAGATAGGAACTTTTGGTGTGTTACGCCTGCAGCTGCATGGTTACTCAAATTTTGAAAACTTAGGAAAGACACCAACTTGTGCTTTAAGCCTATTATTGGGTCAAGGAGCAGTACATGGTGGCGATGGGACTAGGCTCCATTGGGGTACCTTAGTTTCAATTCTCTAAACGGAAATATTTGCTATTCAAAATGGGATAGATTTAGTCTAGCTGAATCGTGTAGCTCTGGTGACCAGTGAAGATGGCCTGATTTAGTCCTTTAATAATAAATGTTATTAGACCTTTTCCATTAACCTTCTTCTTGTAGAACTGAGCCATATGTTGGGTTGACAGGGACAAAAAAATTGTCAATAGCTCAGAACTAATCAACCTAAAATTGACCAGTATGGTATTGTTTGGTTCTCTAAGGTGGTAACTCTATAATGTTGTATACTGTGTTCCATTTTGGATGTTAATAACATTTTACCGTACTATCAAAAGCATTGTAAGTGCAAAATGTGTGGAAGAGAAAGGATTGGTTTAATCACCTTATCACATAAAGCTTGGAGATCATACACATCAACGTTCCCACCGGAAGAAAATATGATTTGTTCAACTGTATCTTCAGGTAGGGTCCTCTCAACCAGAACAAACTCCTCGGGTAAGGGCTCCTCCTCCTCTTCGGTAGTGGTAGGTGGTTCTATAACTTGTGTTGTATTGTTCTTCAAAATCCTGCAAGACAGAATGTTCAGGTGTTATTGCTGCTTTCCCATTTTGATTCAAACTTCAGACTTGACATGTTGAGATTTCTACATGTAGCATAACACATGCTAACTACGAAGACAAGCAGGAAGGTAAATTACTAGCCCCCGTGGAATCTAAGTGCCACGCTTATCCGAGAAAATACATGAACACCAAGTGTTGTGATACTTTGGTTACGTTGGACTCAGTTGACCTTGTCAATGTCTTTCTTTACATTGATTGTATGCACGTGCAAGAAGACATTCTGTTGATGTGTGTAGTCACCATATCTCATGTTTCTAAACCTCAAAAGCTTTGAATATAATGTAAATGACAATTAAGAACAATTATCAGATATTTCCATTTACCCTGATCTGATGGATTCCCAAAAGCCAGCCTTCAGTTGAGAAACCTTTTGGTTCCTGCTTCCTGCAATCGCCAAAAAATAGTTCTGCATTTTATTATCATAATCTTAAACTCACATTCATTAGTAGACCATTATGGTCAATGTCTTCAAAACTTCCCATTCTAAGCTGGGGTAGTCAAATTAAAGATGAGGGGAATCCTATTGGGAACGTGAACAAATACATAACTATACTGACATCCATATGAGCTTGAAATTCATAATAATCCACCAGTGTGTCTAAAAACATGATGATGTCTACTTTTACAGCCATGAACGAAATGCTTGCTATGCCGAAGGTTTAACATGGATTTGAATCGACATTATAAATGTTTCAGCTCAACAGAATTTAGCTCTCCCCCAGAATAAAGAGGCCAACCAGTGCGAATAGAAAATTGATTATGCTATCCTTCCAACAAAATGAGCACCTACAGCTCCTATTGATCAATCATTATAGGAAAGCAATTCTAAATGGAAAATTAATATTTAAAAAAAAAAAAAAACGGCTTCATAAGAAGTTGCTAGTATATTATCACGGACCTCTCCGAAACCGAAAATTCAGATTGAGTGGAAATTGCAAACTATAGAATACTTGAAAGCGGCTATCAAGAGAAACTATTGGAGGGTATCTGCAAGCAAATATAACAAGATTAATAGATAATTAGTTTCACGGATCTAAACAGCTTTGCCTTTGGGACTACTTACAATTTGAGGGCAGTGGGCAACACAACCGTGCAGTAATTTGGCATTTTTAGGGTTTTGATTCTTGGAAGGGGAAAAAAAAAATTCGAAAATACTATGTATGTAGAACTCTGTGTAATCTATGCATACACGGTGAGGGTGTACGTATATGTTTATTGGTGGACGAGGATGTGAAGCTAATCCAGATTCAAGGGCTTGTGATTGAATGGTATAAGAACTGATTTTCTAATGTTTGAAAATTTATTTGTAAAATATTTGTAGTTATTAATAAAGTTTAAAATACAGGATACATTTATTACACTATATTTTAATTCTCAAAATTTTTATCGTATTTTTATCATCAACTTTCTATTAATTAGTATATTTTGTCCATAATAAGAATTTCGTCCAAAAAATCCATGGGAAAGACGTAAGACAATTGATTTTCTCTATTATATTTTAAAAAATAATAAATATAAAAATACGACAAAATATTTTTTCTTCATTTCAAAACAAGCAAATATAATATTTTTATAGAAACTATCATAAAAAATGAGATGTGCTAATTAATAAAAGTTGAATATAAAAATTCGACGAAAAAAATTTAAAAACATAAGTACTATAACGAACAAATATTGAAGACTTTAAGTTCAATTCAAATTTAGTGGGACAAATAAAAATATAACCACCCTTAAATATATGTGCTTAGATAATTTCTATTTAAAAATTTTATATTTGAGAAAATTGTTATTTATAAGTATAGTTAAAATATAATTGTTGAAAGGGTATTGTTGTATTTATATATAGTAAATTAACTTAATACTACTAGTTATCTATTAATTAACTAGCTTAATTCTTTTTATAATAAATAAACTAATAGAATGCTAGTTTTCAATTGTTTTATTAAATATTATGCCCCCACTATGTTTAGTATTTAATATTTTACAAATGTTTGGTAGTGCTAAAATTATTTTTTAAGTACTTATAATATAAGTAGTTGGCGAATGTGTAGTTAAAAAGTCGGTTGTAAGTTGTAGGTCCTATTAAATATGTGAATAAAAAGTATGTTTGACCAGTTTAATCAGTTGAAATTATAATTTAAGCTTTGCCAAACAGAATTTTGATAGAAGAAACGTAAATGGTTTGAAAAACTATACTTATTTTATATTTTTTGCTAATAAAGATATTTTTTTATGTGACTACTTTTTCTTCACAACAACCTTTTTACTTATATAGATTGTGAATCGTTTCTCTCCCCTCCCTATATGTTTCTTTTGGTTCTAATTAAGTAGATAACCATTATTTGATTGTTGTATCATCTCATGAAAATCGATTGGTTTAATTGCGAGAAATACGCATCAAATCACATTTAGAACTTACATAATGAAAATTGTTATGGCAAAAGCTTCAGAACTTGTTCAAACTAGAAGATCGTCGTATGTTAAACTGTGTTATTAAAACGGTTAATATGAAGATCTTGTTCTAATAACGAGTTATTTGATTCAAACAACGTCTCAATTTTCTAGTGAGATATTTTCTACTTTTTTTGAACTTGTATTGTCAACAACAACAAAAAAATTATTCCTCCAAAAGTTGATTGTTGTGAATATAAAATGTTGATTAGATTGAACTCTTGTATCTCAATGTTGATTAGAAAAAATTTGTTTCGAGAGATTAAAATGGATTACCATCCTGGTTTTTACTTTTTGTATTGTAGAGATTTTTCAAGTTAAATATCAATTGTGTTCATTAAATATTATATATATTTTCTATTGATTGTCTTTTATTAACTTTGCATGCATAATTTTCATAAAAAAGTAGTCACAAATTTTAATTTCAAATTCTATTGACTTGTCTCACTAAAAGCGTAATTAGATTAGAGTCATGCTTGTTGTACATTAATCGAAGATGACGTGGAAAAGTAAAAAAAAATGATGTGGTGATAATATAATTTGGAGAAACATCTTCTAAGATTTGGAGAGACTAAGAGAGAAAAAAACAAAACCATTTTATTTTCACCTTCAAACTTATGAGATCGATTAGTAAGAAGGAGAGAAGCAAGAAACTCTCGTTGAAAATGCAAAAATTCTAGCCGGAAAAAGCAAATTCGTCTCACAACCATCTTCTACGGTCAAATTGACGTCAACGATTCACACAATTAAATCAAGTAAGTTGGGTTTTGATTGGGTAACAGTTCTTTCATTTTATATTTCAAGTGTTGAAGAGTCCTTTATATTCCTGTTTCAGATTTGGGCAAATTTTTTTTTTTTTTGTTGAATGTTATTTTCTAGTTTACATTTGTGTTCCAGCAGTTTGAAGTATCTCCAATATTTCTTTTTTGCTTTGTGACCTTCAATGCCATCGTTTTTTAGTTTATTTTTCAAGTCAGGAATTTATGTGTATATTGGTTAATTGATTCATTCTTGGTAAGACGTTAATTTATGATGCTAAATTGAGTTGGCCTTTTTGTCTATGACAATAAATCAAACTTTTAGTTGTAAAAATGCTGCCAATGGTTTGACAAAATACATATGATGCATTCATTTTTCGATAACTAGCCTGTTTTTTACTTGTTGCCTCCATGTTTTAAGTATTGTAGATTCACACAAGCAATCAATCATTTTCTCTATGTTTAAATATTGTGGAATCAAGCTAATTGGTTGTTGATAAGTATATTTAATACGCTTATTTATACTTGTAAACTTATTATATATTCACTATATGAGCATATTTTTATTTAAATGGGTTTAATTATTGTATACGTAGGTACAAAACCCAATTTGGATGAGTTTGGGATGAAAAAGAAGAGTTTGAAGCTTATTTGACGCTTATTGTGGTGAATTCAAAAGTTTCGAGAGCAAAAATTAGATTTCTAAAAGTTCGGAGACTAATTTGCACAATTTCTTGGAAGGCCACTTTGGAAGACTTTAGAAGGGTGAGGACCAAGTAGAATGCATTTGGAAGCTTTTTGATTGAATTGAGAAGATTTAAAGAAGAAATGACCAAAATCGTACATCAAAAGTCAAATCGGGGACCAAATTGTCTTTTGAAGGGGTTACGCAATTGAAGAGGGTTACGCAATTAAAGAGAGATAGAGATCAAGAGCAAGAAAAAGAGAAATTCTTAAACAAAATTCATCAAGTGCAATCGGAGATCTTGAATTAATTCAAGATTAAGGGTTGTATCTATTCCTCTCCTTTTTCTTCCGATTCATGAATTATTTTATTAATATCACTATATTCATAAAAATCATGTTCGGCTAAATCTTTTATTGCTAGGATGAACGATGAAACCTCATATTTTTAATTAATTAGAAGTTTTTCGTTTTAGTAATTAATTGCTTGTGGATTAAATATTCTTTATTTATTTTTTCTAATGTTTTAATGCTTGATCACCATTAGAATATTTTGTGATCTATATTGAAATCGAGAGATTCAATATAGACTAAGCACATGGTATTGAATAACATAAGGTCTAATAATCGATAGAAATTACCATTATGCTTTGTGAAATCCGGTTAGGTATTATTGTGAATTAAATGCATATTTTTATGTTCGAAACTTAATTAGAGATAATTAAGTTCACATATCGATATAGAATTAATTGACCATCGAGTGAGACTTTTGATTATTATAGGATCATTGATTTTTAATCTAAGGTAATTATAAGCTAAAGCGATTAACGGATAATTGATTAAGGAATGTGTAGGTGAATTCGCAAATTCTAGTGTTGATACAATTCGAATTCATTCTTAAAAATTACTTTTGATTGCGAGATAATTAGTTTTAATTTAACATAAGTAGAATAATTTTAGAATTAAAATCGCAAAACAAATATGTGTTCTTTTATTGTTAAAACTCGAATTATAAATTAATAGGTTAATTAGTAACTAATCATCGTGAGTTCGACACTCTTTACATCACTTTATTACTTGTTGAAATCACACAACAGCTGTATTGAACAAAGGCTAAATGGCTACTTTTAAGTGTTCTATATGGTTAAATTCATTGTTGCTAATTGGTGCACAAATGTGAATGCAACAAACTATTTCAATGACAGGAAATAACAAATTGAGTTTGTCATAGTTGCAGACGGCCAGGACACTTCTTGTCGGAGTGCCCAAAAATCAATGATACCCAATCTGTGAAGGTGGAGAAGAAGAATGGTAGCATAGGGGGGTTATTCTTGTTGTAGTAGCGAGTGTGGATATTTCAAGTGGAGCGATGAAGGTGAATCAAGTGGCATTTCTTCAAGTAAATCTTATAATAAAGGGGAATGCATGACAAGATTGGAACTTCGTGAATCTGTTGTCGGGATATTGAAAACATTAAGTTGATACGTAAAACATTGAGTTACATGTTGATGTCATTCAATTATCTTTTGAAATTCTTGTGTCAAATATTGTCTTAAAACATGGAGATTGTTTTCTTGAAATTATTGTGTCCATGAGATAATTTGCAGAAAGTTGTCTTAATATGAAGGAGAATTAGGAGGGTGATTGTAACTCGTTTAAATGCATCCAAATATAAAATATCATTAAGAATTTTATATTGGCTTCATTGTCTTGTATGTCAATTGTCCAGGAAATTTACTAATATTTGACTTCAACTCCTACTTTGAAATGAGTTTAGGATTTGGAAAACTTGAGTTTCATTTTTTCCAAATTTCTTTCTGATAACTGCAAAATATAAAAATACAATCAATAGCATGATTACATAATAGTTGTTGAGAAATCAAAATCTCATTTGCATAATAGTTGCTGGGACAATGAAGGTCTAGTTGAGTTAAATATGAACCATATTTCTTGCTTCACTATTACATTCTTCTGTTACTCTCTGGATTGCGTCTTGCGCAGGATGTCAATGTAAACCATAAGTAGTCAACGAGTTCATTCCATAGGCCGAGCTCCAATGTTGATATTGAGCACTCTACACATGTAGTTACAAAATAATAAGATTAAAGTTAAGCAAGAGCCAATGTTAAACAATAAACAATAAACCAATACATTATACACCACCAAAACCACTACCCTGATGGAAGAAGGCATGAAACCTACTGGACCTCGAGGACACCATGGTGACTCACCCATGAGAAGCATTGGAGAAGGTCCACAATCTTGATAACCTCCAGCACTATTCTCTCCATTGATCTCGAGGACACCACGGTGACTCACCCATGAGAAGCATTGGAGAAGGTCCACAATCTTGATAACCTCCAACACTACTCTCTCCACTGAGGCCAAAAACTTGCCTCGCAAAACATAAGTTCGCCCCTGCAACAAATTGACACCTATTAAGAGAAAAACTAAGGCCTTAGACCATATCATTCCAACCCAAAAATGTGTATAAATTGAATGAAGCTTTCTGATGATGACAACAATGGACTGTCAAATTTCCCTCAAGCACACAAAAATGCTTTAAATGATAAACTAAAGCTCTTTTTGAGATTGCATATCCAATTGTAGGTTAAATTGACCCAGCCCACAAAACCAATCCCATGAGTGCATAACAATGGCATATATTTTCAGGAATCTGATTTGGAAAAATATTCAAGTTTGTATACGATAACGAATAGAATAAGGCACCCAAGAGATCCAAACTTTTATATTTAAAATGAACAATCAAGAATAGGATCAACAAGGCTGGTATGAACATCACAACTACAATACTTGAGCATACTAATTTAAACAATGCTGGTATGAGTGTTCAAGCATTTATAAGCACTATATATACCATGAATAACAAATGTAAAATAGGAAATTTGAAAAATAAAAATACAATTAAACGTAATGACATTGGAACAAATTAAATAGAACAATTACTCAAGACGATGGATTTGCTACATTTTTTAAATAGAGAACAAAATGAAAATAACCAAATCCAAATAATATCGTTCACCTTTAAATTTTGTTTGTACTAAAAAAAATAACTACAAGAAATTGATAAACAATCGGCTAATAAAGCAGGAACCCATTCACTAAAGAACAAAATCGATTCACAAAAAAAGTGGAAACCCATTTCACCAAAGATTATAGTGGAAAAAATAACTACAAGAAATCGATAAAGAATGAGCTAAAAAAGCGGGAACCTATTTCACAAAAATCATAATCCATAACAAAATCGATTAAAAAAAAGGGAACTCATTTCACCAAATAGCGAAAAATCAGTTAAAACTTAAATTACCTGTCTGAATCATTGTTGTCGGCGATGTCGTCGGAGATGATGAATGATAAATGGTTGTGAACAATTTGACCGGTGGTTAATTATTCTACTTTTGAACGAAGGTATAAAGATATTTTATTTTTTAATTGTCATTATTTTACTTTTTAAACAATATTTTAAATTAATTTATCGTGCGAAATTGACTAAATTTGTCATCATGTCACTTTTTATATATGGATCTGTCAACTTTATGTACAAAAAGCATTTTCCATTAGATTATTTCAGAGAATACAAGTTTGATTTTCTAGTTTGTAGACTGTTGCAAATAGAGTGGAATCAACTGTTAATGCCCGAATCATGGGATGACATACCCCTGATAACAAAGATTTGGTTAGTTAGTTGGATAACAAATGGAGAAAAATTGAATCGTCTCCTTTCCACTACTAGAAAAGGTTCATGAACCTCTCCTAGTGGATAACATGGTTAAAAGTCTTTTGGCCCACAACATTCTACGTGGTGTAAAAGTCATTGAACACTATTTTTTCTAAAGAAAAATGATATAGCATCGGATAATAATTATAGTACCACATTTGATACGTGACATCACTATATTGATTATTTTTAAAAAATTATTTATAATTTTTAAATTTTTTAAAAAGTGATCAATGTAGTGATACTACTACGTCAAGCTTGAAATCTATAATTATTATCCACCATGAGTGCTATATCATTACTACCCACCATGAGTGCTATATCATTACTCTTTTTCTAAATACCATTTAGACACAATTGCATTGTACGTGTTTTTACAATCATTTATTAATTTTTATGATTATTAAATTTTTTATTTTTAATTGTTAATAATTAAAATATTAAATTAGCAATTGCAATAAAAATAAAAAACACAATTTTGATAATATATTGTATTGTATTATTCGATGTTAATATTTCATTTACATTCATAGAAGTACAATTGCATTGAATTTTATATAGTAGTAATACGAATGGTAACTTAAACTTAGTGAAGAACTTTTGGTGATTTAAATTTTAATTATTGACGAACCATTGATATCAAATCTTATGAAATTAATAATGTATTAATAAGGATTTTTAGGACTATATTTTAAGAAAAATAAAATTACTAATTATTAATTCTATTGTGAGAGAATGTAATAATTGACTATATGTCTTCTACCCACTTATGTTGTACTCCACTTTGGCGGCACATGTTCGGGTGGTGGCATCATATAATTGGTAGTTCATAGTCCCACACTTATTATTTTTACTTATGCTACCCTAGCAGGTGGACATTATAAGTGTTAGGTAGGAGATCAAGAATACGACTATATATAATATAGTGGTAGTTTCATAAACAATATTCTTCATATGTTCTCCTTTTTATTAGGCATATCTTTGACAATATAAATAAAACAACATAAATATAAGTAATGACAAAACTGAACTGTCAACTCTTTCTCTCTCCCATTGTGGGTTATATATATATATATATATATATATATTAGATTGAGGAATTAGCACCATTTTTAAGTTCAATGAGGTATCTGTGACGCGTAAGAAAGTACAGTGATTTTTTAAATAATTAACCCAGAAAAATTATATTGCTGAGTTGGATTAAATGTGCCACGTAGGACGTCTGTTTGTCACGTCGTCGCCTCTGTTAAGGTAATCAAACGATTATATGAAGAGTGATGGATGAAAATAATATTTAAATTATAGAGTGATGGATCCATCACGCTGTAAGAAAGATAATATTTTAAATTATCCAGATTATAATCACTGAGGAATTAGAGAGTATTGTGGAAAACGTCTCTACCTTCAAAATTTTAATTTTCACCCTTACCTCACTGATTTCCAAAACAAAACGTCCTTCAGGTCCAAAAATATAGGGGTAAATTAGTCCAACCACTTTTTCACATATATTACTTCTTTTAAAATTGAGGGCTTCCCATGAAATTTCCAAAATTGCACCACAGACCCCATCTCCAAATCGCCAAACGTAGCAAGCCCTTCTTCTTCATCGTACATTGATTTTTAAACAAGAAATTAATTTTGACCAAAAGCTCCATGTTTTAAAGTTGGCGCTTAATTATTCCAACAAATCAAGCAAGAAGCTTTGAACATCTTCTTATGTTCATGAAAAAGGATAATGTTTTAAGCAAAACTTGCATTAAAAACAATCTTTTCATTTCCATTTCAATTTTGACAACCATATTACCTGAATTTATATGCGGGAGAAACCCGTAAGAGGAAAACCAACCATCCCGTTCGTTATAATTTTTTCGCTCAATCTTATGTTGCAATTTGTTGGAATGAGACGCATTAAGTTCTCTCGTCAACTTATAAAACATGGAGCTTTGTTCAAAATTAATTTCTTGTAGATTTCTTGAAGTATTCATTTCTCATTTCTTTCATATAAATTGCATGGGAAGCCCCCAATTTTAAAAGTAATATATGCAAAAAAAAAAATATTTTTGGAAAGGACGATTTTGAAATCATCTTCCCACCTTCATATTTTTCCAATTTAATATATTAAAATATGCAATAAAAAAGTTATAATTTTTCCGTTCATTTAAAATTTAATATATTAATTGTACATTTAATAAATTATTAAAAATTAAATGTACGATAACAATGAAAAATAAAAAGAGTAACAAATAAAACATTAAAAGATAATTACATTCATGGAAGTACAATTATAATCATAGATAAGTTTTATATGGTGATAATACCAACAATAACTTGAACCTAGTGAAAACCTTATGGTGATTTTAACACTGACAATTGACAAACCATTGATATCATGTTGGCCTCCAATCTAGTTTTGCCACGTTAGATGCTACTTTGCTCATCAGTCCAGTGAGATATAGCCGACCTGGAGTAAAGCTTTATAGCTTTTAGTTCGAACATCATCCATAATCTTGACTTTGGGCCCACCGCAATGTTGAATTCGATTCGAACCTCGTCCTCAAACGTCATATTCACGTCATCAACATAGCTTGTCCTTTTCATCTGTCAAACGTCACTTCACATTAAATGCCCTAAAAAAGGAATGTTTTGTAAGTATTAAATGATTAACTTGGTCATTTAATGCCTAGCTTAATATTAAATGGAGGAAATCATTACATATTTTCCTATAAATAGGAGACATAAATGTCTTTCAAATCGGATATTCAACTGCTTAAAAAAAGCACTCTTACAAAAATTATATAATCAAATCTTCATACATATACTTACCTATCTACCATTCATTACGGTCATAACCGACCTTAACACTAGTCTTTAAGTTGGCTTGAAATTAATACAAACCATTTTCCAACATCAACAATATCAAATCTTATGGAATTAAAGATCTCCAGAGCTGCATTTTACGAATAATAAAATTAATATTTACTAATTTTATTATGAGATAATCTAATGATTGACTACATAATATTATACATTTGTTATAGTATTAGTTCCTTGTAAACAATATTATTTGTGTATGTTCTTTTTATTATTATTAGACGTGTTTAATTTGACGACGTAAATGAAAACGTCGTAAATGAAAGTAAAAAACAAAAATTAAAGAAGTGAGAATGCTTTACATCGTAAATGTAAGTAAAAAAACAAAATTAAAGAAGTGTCGATGTTTCCTATGATGTAAGAATATTGTTGATGGGCAAAAATAAGATGAAAAAAACGTTCTATATATATCAACAAAATAAAATTAAATTAAAAATTAAAAATTTTCAAGCGTTAGTTTTAAAGTATTATATATATTTTGTGGGGTTTAAAAAGTAGTTTTTTAGGAGATTTTGAAAAAAAAATGATAAAATGTGTGATTAAAAAGATGATAAAAGACGTGAGTCTTACAAAATATGTAGTTGAAAATGAGTTGAAGAAAAAAAAAATTGAACCAAACATACTCATAATCACTGTAATCTAATGTATTAAAAATAATCTTTTTATCTCCATTTCAGTTTTAACAACCATGATTTGAATTTTAATACGGTAATAAATAAAATTACAACTTTTTCCATTATTATTATTATTATTATTTTTTGTTGAAACTCATTTCTCATTTCTTTCATCTACGTAATGGAAAAGAAATAAATTTGAGATAATCTTTCACCTTCATATTAATTGTACATTTAATAAATTTTTAAAAATTTAATGTACAATAATGATGAACAATGAAAGAATAATAAATAAAATATTAAAAAATAATTATACATGAATGAATATTAAAGGTGAATATGAAATTTTAAAAAATCTTTAAAGCTAGAATAGTCCAAAAATATTTTTCTATTTTAAGGCCTTTTCATATTTAATTTAATAGATTAAATATTTAAAAAATGTAATTGTACATTTAATAAATTGTTAAAAATTTAATGTACAATAATAATGAACAATAAAAGAGTAATAAATAAAATATTAAAAAATAAATATACATTAATGAATACTAAAGGTGAATGTCAAATTTTAAAAATTTTGTAAGAATAGAATAGTTTAAAAATGTTTATCTTTTTTAGGACATTTTAGATGTAGTATAGATATAGATAAATTAATTTTTAATTACAGTTTAACATATAATTATTAATATTCAAGAATCTTATGAAGTGATTTTCAAATTTGGTGTAATTCCATATTCTCATTTTGCCTATTATTTTTAACTACAACAAATTTTAATTCTTTTTATATCTTTTTATTTTTTATTACTTAATAATTTATTTTATTTATCCTTCTTTTAAATTAATTATTATTATTATTATTATTAACATGTTATAATAAATTGTAATCAAGTAATATATAATAACTACTAAATTCACTAAAATAAAATAATTAAATGTAGTTTTTATTTAGTAATTTAATTAGTAATTAAATAAGTAATTAAATAATTTTTAAAATAAATTAATTGTTGAGAATTAAGAAAATAAAGAAACACTATTCATTTGCACTAAATTTGGTGCAATAGTTGGAGATGGTCTTAGAGGAATCTTTTTTACATATTCGTTCTCGAAATGCAATGGTCTAAAATTAATTAAACAAACACCTTTGTGACTCTTTATATTGTCAATCAAAAGATTTGAGAACACCCCACATTTGCAGTTTTCTTTAATTAATTAAAGATGTGAAATACAATTAAAGGTTTTGATTATTCAAACACACACTAATTATGTGCTAATTCAAGGGACAAAGTACATTGGATTAGGAAGTTTAAAGGTACGTTCGCCCACACACTCTCCTTGAATATCACTCCATTGATCTCCCACATTGCCCCATATTTTGTACCCTTCCTCTGCCAATTGCTTCCGAATCTCAGATTTGTAAATAATGGCGCTTTTGCCCCTGTAAGCCTCACTCCTGTTAAAAGAAAAAAAGGTCAAGACAAAGAGATTTATCGAGCAAACTTTGAAATCTCGAATGCAGTCGAACTCAAATTTATTAGCACCTTAAAATGAGGCGTTCATAGCCGATGAATCCCTGGTTGTGCAGATTATAAAGAGTGGCCTGTCCAAGTGTGATTTCATCTCTACCTGTGATGAGGAATATCTTAAATCCCTTTGCTATCAACTTATTGAACAATTTGAGAACTGCAGGAACTGCAGAGCACTCTGCTTTTGATGCCCATGTCTTAAAACCCATTGGATCAAATGGATCACACCTATAAAATCCATCCAAATTTCATTAATCCCCACTAGAAAATACTCGTCAGACTAAATTTAAATAAATTAACATACCCGAATCGCTTTTTTTTATAATATAAAAGGTTCGAAATACACGTGTCATCAACGTCTAGGATCCAAGCATCAGAGTCATCATTTTTGAGAATTATTTCCTCAATATAATCATTTATATTGTCCACAATGAAATTGAGGTCACGCTCGTATTGCCCCCAAGTCATGTAACACTCAATATAGCGCAGGCACTGAGTCGGGACAGTCCGCCATGCACGTATGTTGTTAGCCTCCACCGCCAGCCTCCAACTCAAGCAATAGGCGGCGGCGCCGCCAGCCGCCTCTTGTGTGTCGGTTATCGGCGGCCTCCTGTAAGGATTCGAATTCACTGCCTTTGAGCAAATGGCTAAAAAAAGTAACACTATCGCCTCCTTTAGTCGCTGCATCGTGGATGAAATCATGGGTAAAACTTTTTATCTTCAAATAATATGAGAAAATCCTTGCAGAAATCAAAGAAAATTAAATATGTCAATCCAAGTACCAATATAACATTACAAAACAATTTTACACACACATCTCACTTCGAAATCGAGAATGACTGAGGCCACACACAGAATGTTTATATATATATATATTAGGAGATACATACCATAACGGTTGACGAAGAGTCAAAAGACTCGTATATATGTATATGTATATATATATTCAGCTTTTCTGGCTACTCGTGGAAAAGAATTAACGTATGTTTGGGGTTTGACGATGTTTCCCGGTGGAATCTTAAAAACATATCACGTATGTTGTCGATTTATAGAAGCAAAAAGTTCATTGTCCACAACTTTTTGTTCGTGGCTTTAGTGAAATGCTTCAATCAGATAAAATTTGCACTATTTTTTATCTGTTTGTCAACTGCAATTGGAAGATGAATCTATATAATGTAGCCATTTTTATTTATTTTTTATCATTTGTATAGCTTCCACTGACCTAAAAAGTATGCCTTTTTAATCAATTTTTTAATTATGAATTTCAAAGTAATACATAACCGGTTGATTCTCAAAATTGCACATCATTTGGTGTAGTCATTATTGTTAGAATATGTCAAGTGTATAACTAAGAATTATGCTACTTTTACACTCTCACATATACTTTTTTTATGACAAATAATTATTTAGGGCATGTTCGGTGTAGTTTTTTTTTTTTCCAAAATAAGTTTTTTTTGTCCACTTTTTTGACTTTTCAAACTCTTTAATAGTGTAAAAAGTTTAAAATGTAAAAAATAATAGGCAAACAAATGGGTTTTTTTTTTGAAAAATGAGAACCGAACAAGTCCTTATTTGGCCAAATAAATAATGATTTGACCAAATGTTCTACCCCAAAAGTAAGAATGTAAATGATGATGTACAAATAGCATAACTCGTATAACTAATTCCAATAACAAAAGTTTTATAAGGGTTAATAAAATCAAAGATATTCGGATAATTTTATTTACGGTAACTATACTTTCACTATAGTGTCAATCAAGTAATTATATTTTAATTTTGTTCAATCTCATAACTACACTTTACTTTGATTTTAATTGAGTATTTATTTAATTTGATTTCAATTAAGGTAATTCCATCTAATTCCACTAACACAAATCGATGATGTTGTATTCAATAAATGACCATGACGATCATCACATGTGCTCGTTAGTTACTGACGTGGAATAAGTATAATTTAAGTGAAATAAATGACGATTGTCATGATTGACTGTCACGTCATCGATTCTCACCAGTCTAGAGGAAGACTACGAGGACAAAATATTGAAAATAACAGATCTGGACTCCCGAAACGAAACCATCTAAATTCCCCCACAAGTATTTCCATTGACAAACATATGAAAAAAATTACCAAGAAAAATAATTATTTCCAAGTTTAATAGATAAGATCTCTAAATTTTAATATTTTAACACTATACTGAAAGAAGCATTCCACTTACCTGAGAAGAATCTGGATGTCAAAATAAGCGCACCCATTTATAGAACAACGAAGCTCTTGTTGAGTTATTACTAAAATTTCTCAAGAATTTTAATAGACACAATTTTAGTACTGTTCTATTCTCTTGATATACACCTCCTTTTATACACAAGGAAATGTGAATCAAATTCTACTGATTACAAAATTCTAACAATTTCCTAAGATTACACAATTTCCTGACACAATTTCCTAAGATTACACAATCATATGAATCCTTAGCGTATTTGTTACTACTAATAAATACTTATAAGTTAGTCAAATATTATTTTTATTCACACATTTCGAAAGACCTACAATTTTTATTCATTTGTTATCTACACATTAATTATGATCCATGCTTATAATCTACATTTTTTTCTTTGCCAAAAGTACTCTAATCAGTCACATCCCTATTATCAAGTCAGTTACAATTAATATACAATCAGCAAATCACTGGGTGATTGTGTCTGTTTTCTTGATATACATCTCCTTTTTATACATGAGGGAAAACTCCATACAAACAAAGTCATCCTTTGACAAAGTTTAAAAAGTTGAGGTTAAAGTCATAAGTTAATTTTAACCACACAACACATGGGACCCACAACTTTTATCAACTTTTCAATCATATATTTTATCAATTTTATCAAAAATTTGGTCAAACATGCCCAAAATATAAAACAAATTCTACTAATTACGAAATTCTATCAAATTCTTAAAATCATGAGGTCAATCTCAACAATTGCGTAAATATAAATTATCAAACCCTTACTATCAAGTAACATATAATCTTAGCAAATCACTATGGTTATGCAATTAAATTAATAACCCAAACATGGTAAGAATCATTTGATGCTATCCTCAAATTGATGTTAGTGATTCAACAAGGATTAGATTATGAAAAAGTTGTGGGTCCTATAAAATATGTGGTTGAAAATGAAAATTATTCCAAAGAGGCACTTAATTTATCAACCAAGAATGAATGGTGCGGCTTTGCCAATGACTTTGTCAAAATATGAATTCCACAGACATGATATGATGCAAGAGTGTCTATATATTCATTTTGAATGTGGTGAAAATCTAACTCGATGTGTTTAATCTTGTCGCAAAGTACAAGATGTAGTAATTCAAACGATACTCTATAGGGATCCTGATTTTTCTCGAGGAAAGCAAAATTGAGACAGAAGTTGACGAAGTCATACAATTTCAAAACACGCAGACGACAATGCTCTGTATTTGATTTCAGTAAAACACATAAATACCCTTGAAGAATATGTTGAGATTTAATTTTTTTAAAATAACCCACAATTTAATGTTCATATGTAAAGAACAATATATCCTTCTAACTGCTACAGCCTACAGGATTAATATGCTTGAGGTTGATGCTTAAACAAGTTCATTAAGTGCTCGTTTGGTTTTGCTAAAAATCAGTTTTTTAGCAGATTTAATAAAAATAGATAAAATGTGAGGTTGAAAATTTGATAAACATTGTGGGTCCCATCACATGTGTGATTAAAATTAATTATTAATTTTAATTTTTTAGTAAAATTTTAAGGTAAACCAAACAAATTCTAAATTCAGTGTATATGAGATATATGGTTGTGTATTAAATAAGTTTTCCTCCACCCAAAGAGATATTTTGTCCACCTGACACATCCATCCACCAGATAAGATCACATCCAATTACGTAATTGTCAAATTTTTGCAAAACTTTATGACCCCAACAAACAGCCATGGTACAAGGACAAATTAATGCAAAATTCCATGATGTTTCCTTAAGAAACACGATCACCGGACACTGTCCCATGCAGTGAGTGGATATAAGATCAAATCCACGTTACGTAATTGTCAAATAAATTTGCAAAACTTTATGACCCCAACAAACAGCCATGGTACAAGGACAAATTAATGCAAAATTCCATGATGTTTCCTTAAGAAACACGCATCAGCATCGAATATTTTGTTTATAATATTATCAATAGACGAGATAAATAAAAAAGAAAAACCAAACTTGTAGTATTTTAAAGAGGACAATTCATGGGAAGACATCACATTCTTTCATAATAAAATAAAGCAGGAGCCAGGAAGGAGCTTGGAAACACCATAACAATGTCATGCATTGAATCCTCGCCAAAAAACAGAAGGATTAACAAATTTTAATTAATCACGTTTCAGCATA
Source organism: Forsythia suspensa (assembly GCA_023638005.1). Taxonomy (NCBI): domain Eukaryota; kingdom Viridiplantae; phylum Streptophyta; class Magnoliopsida; order Lamiales; family Oleaceae; genus Forsythia; species Forsythia suspensa. The sequence goes on from CM042666.1 coordinate 39,250,107, forward strand.
GTTTGAACTTTCCAAATGAGTACTTGTTTAATCCAAGATTTCATATAATAATTGAATTTGGTGTCTGATTGACTCATTAGGTACACCGGTAAACAATTATTATTAAAAAAAGACTAGGTAATTAATTAAGAATCTGTGTTGAAAGTGATAATAAAATGAACTTTATGTCACAATTAGGAGTCCAAATACCAAATTTGGGTGTGGAATTTCAGTGCTTTTGGAGTCAGAGTACATATTGAGAGTTTAAAAACAATTGAAGATTTTATATCGTCCATGTGCGGGCTGAAGTGGCAATCGCGCACGCCACCTCACATTTTATTACATTATGCGAACATTATAAAATTTAGTAGAAGATCAATCTTAAAAAATAGTTAAGTATTATATTGAAGAAATTGGGGGTGGTTTTCCTAAAGTGGTTATGGCGTCAGAAGGCATCATCAATTCGTTTGTTGGGAGTTCTCGTAACATTTTGAAGCACCTTTTTACCATAGCTGTAAAGGACTAAAGGTATAAAATGGGATGCACGAGCCACTGGGTCACTTGTCGGCAAAAAATGACTGTGACATTAATTGACCAGATTATTGAATTTTGAATTGGAGAAAAGAAAATTTTTAGAGCGATATATAATTACAATACTTATTTGTTTGGATCCAAAGTTCATGCCTTTCCATTTTTTTATCCTCTCTATATAGGAGGGAAGGGTAGAAAGAACCGTCCCGGTCAAGTCAAGCTATAGTGTTGGGCTTCGAGATCTGTGCAACTTCTCATTTGAAAGATTTTGATTGGTTTTCGAAGTCGGTCAAAGTGGATTCATGATGTCCCTAGGTCGTAGTTCTGTAGTCTAGGTTGTCCTCTAAGCATTAGACTTGTGGTTTAGACTATCTTGTCATTCTCCTGATTGATTAATTTAGGAAGTGTTATCGTTAGAGATTGATAGTGTTTTCTTATGACGTCTCTCGTTCATTGACTCCGAACTAAGTTGGTGGGGGACGGGTTTTGGGGACCAGACTAACCTCTACATATTGTGATAGGTGGGTGTTTTGATCGATTCAAAGTAGGTCCGATCTTAGTCTAACATGGCATATTAGATTGACCCCAAAACAGGGTCTAACATATCCAAATTTGTTTTTTTCTTGACTAAACAAAGACTAGACTGCTATTTTTCGACACAACCAACTTTTATATCTCTACTTATTAGCTAAATAGTAAAATATGTTATTGATCATTTATGTATAAAATTTTTTGACAACATTCGCATAGTCTAGCTTATGCGGGTCACGGGCTTGATGAGCTAGATCCAACACGGTTTGCCTCGATAAATAGTCTGACCCATAGCATGGTTAGATTAAACAATGACTGAGCCACCTTGGGTCTTGGCAGTCCAAGTCAACTTTGTAACTTCACCTATTAACTCTGTGACAGAGCACGTTATTGATAATTATGTAAGATTTTCATCTACGTGTTATAAAAAATAAAACCAAAAAGTGCCTTTAAATTTAATCCAATATCCCCATAGCTCACGAAAAGTGGAGCTCAAAAGGTCAATATTTGTTTTGCTCTCTGACTTGTAAAGGTTTTGGAAGAAATAAAGTTAGGACAACTAGTGCCAATAATGAATTTCATCCATCGGTGATTTCTCGTGCCACGGCCAGCGGGTAGTAGGTATCAAGACTTGTTGAGTCTACGTGGTTAAAGACAAATCAAAGCTATTTAAAAATTTAAAAAAATACTTTAATCATCTAAAACTCATTACACAAACTCATTTTAGTTAATTTATTTTAACTAAACTCGACTATAGGAGAATTGGACAAAAGTACGTGAATTAGATCCAAATTAATGCAATATAATTTCCAACTCTGCCTCAAATAAAATAGCTACGAGTGAGTCGAATTCGATCGAAGATCGTGAATTCAGTGGAATATTAAAAAACAAATGTACTCAAACACAACAAGATTATTTCACGGGGGGGGCGTTTAGTGCAGACAATCTTAATCCAATTCCAATTCTAACACTATAATCTATCAAACTCCTTTAAAGATTCTTACAATAAATAAAAGAAAAAGAATAAGTGTTATGGCAATGTCAACCGTATGATTTCACCACGCATCATCGCAGAAATTGAGAAATATGTATAAATATTTAACTTTTGAAAAAATTAGGCACCACAACCAATCTAGTCCAGCCAATCAAGTGGGGAATTTTGGGCTTCCCATTAACACCACCAAAAGTGTTTTTGACTTTTTTCCCTTTTGTTGGGTGGTGAGAGTGGATGGTACATTTTATTTTGTTTAACAATTTAAATAAAATGATTAAATGATAGTCTCGCTCCTATATATATATATATATATATATATATAAAAGTAATATTTTTAATCATCGATTATGCGTGTCAAGACGTAGGATTTACTGCAATTAATTATACTGATACATAGACTGATTATCATCACCAGTAGTAATAAAAGGCAATATTTTCATACAAAATGAATTAAATCGACATTTTAGATGAAATAATCATTCGTGCATGTGTATAGTATATGATACTGAATAAAATTGAAAAAATAACTAATAAACTTTAAATTTATTTAATTTCTTTGTATCTAATATTGTGGAATCCATATGTATTGGAATAGAATGAAGCACCAAATAAAATGAGACTGTAATAAGAAATGAGACTGTAATAAGAATTATAAAGATGGTGGGGAATGATGTTCAATTTCACTCAATTGTATTGTTATCGGTCTTTGACTAATAACTATTGATTGAACCAATATCCAAAAATTATTCTTTCAAGTCTACAAAGTGAGCGCTCAAAAATAATTATTTTTATTTAAGTCAACGATCTCTTTTCATTTGAGGAATTGAATTTTTTTTAGAGCATGTCCACTATAGAGCACTGGATAGAATAAATTAAATTCCAACCTTGTCTTATTTTTTTGGATTTTATAATATTATTATTCAATTTGTATTAAGCATAAATGATTAAGGGAAGTGAGATAAAGAAAAGTAATGTTATTTATAATCGATTACTATCGATAGTCGTTTTATGGGACATTACTCATAATGATGACTATTGATAGTGAGCAATTATAAATAATATTGTTCGATAAAAAATAATCAAACGCACTTACAAACTTTTTGATTTTTTATTCTGTTAAATATTGAGATCGGATAAAATTCAAAACCAAAACTAGTGTTCCACTTATTGCAAATGCTGAGTAAATTTGCAACATAAGTCCCTATATTTTTAATAAAATATTATATGAACTGTAGTTAAATAACATGACATGCTTGAAGAAACGAAAATGATTTCCTCCACCTAGGGAGAGAAATTTTGTGCCCATTGAATCAGTGGAGAAAATTATTTTGTCCACTGGATACGTTTCCAGTGGACATTGGATAAGTGTTTGACTTTAATGTCGAACACTGTTTACTTGTCCAATACCCACTGAACAAGTGTCCAGTAGAGAAAATAATTTTTTCCACTATGTGGAAATATCATTTCCGCTTGAAGAAATAAAAGATTAAGTCCCCAAGCTTTGACCTTTTGTCTTCTTGGATCTTAGACAGCGTTTTGGCATTCTCCTGTCTTGTTATGCAATAGGTTTTTTCTATCTTTATGGTCAGGGCTGATTCACGAATGATTCATCATTTTAAATAATGAAAATGAAATCTTTTTTTTTCGTTGAAGCTCGGCTTTCTATTTATAAATTCTAAAAATCACAAAAAACAAAAAAACAAAAAATCTATCAACAATCCAATAATAAACTGACAAAATACAACAATCTAATAATAAGTCCACAAAACAACAAAATAGACTGATAAGGCATACCAATTCATTAATGAACAAAATAAACCAATGAGACTATAACAATCCTTCAACAAATTTATTTATATATAAACTGTTATCAATAGCAATTAACAAATAAATGTGTTGACGTCGGATTCTGCATTAACCACGTGTCAACATATCTCCAGTCAATCATCTGTCAGCCTATATGTTACCTACATACTAGAACGATCGTTAGATACTAAGATCACCGGGGGAAAAAGGTTCGATGATCGTTGGCACTCTACAATCAAGTCCACTGGCGGTATATGCAAGAAATAACAATATACGAAAAATGAGATTTGAGTGTAGGAAAGAGACAAGTGGTAGAAATTTGAGCAGGTTTTAAGGGTGAGAATAATATGTACCTTAGAACAATCGGATATGTCTTATTTATAACTTCAGAGTTCTAATTGATTTAGAAAAATAATCAATTAAATATCTGATTGGATCCTCCTTCCTTATGATATAAGGACAATTGGTTGTCAATGCAATCTTCTAGATTTTCGTCTTTATTTAAGTTGATTCCTATTATTACGTTGCCTAATCTTTAGGAGATTGATATTTAATTTTCTTGTGAGAATCCGTGTGCCAATCTAATACAATCTTTCTTTGAATATATCTCTGGTCATTCTGAAATATCATAATGCCTGCGGATTTGTAATGGATTTGGTTGCCAGCGAAGCGCCCGGGGTCGGCCATGAATGTCGATGCTCTTTACAGGCTTCAACACTTAATTCGAGAGTGCCAATGTAATGACGGGCCTTAAATTCATTCACGAGACCCTCGCTAGGTACATGAGGCTTTTATGAATCCGGAAGGTGTCAGATTCCATGGTGGGCCATCGCCTTGACTGAGATTGTTTGGTGTAGTTCTAATCGGATACATGCTTGAATGATTCTAAACAGTACAGTCCCCAAGCCCGAATCTTGTTTAATTATAACAGATGAGGGCTTTGATTGGTTTAGACTTAGGTGACGTGTCCGGGTAGGTGTAATTCTGGCCAAGCCGTCAATCAGTGTTGTCAGGTAAGGAATGATGAAACGAGGCGTCAGCATCATCATTACTGCAGGTGTGGTGGACGTTTGGGGGCACGCGTGGCGCTCGTCATTTCTCTTTATTAAATGCCTAGGGTTTTGATTCCCGGCATTTACCCAACCTTTGACACGTGATTGCTAAATGGATGGTTGAGATTTCCCATTTGAATTCGAAGGTGGGGATTGAGGAGGGCTCGTCTATATAAATTGTTGTATCTTTCTGCTTATTTTTCTTTCGTTGTTTGAATGTTTATCTAGCAAGTTAAAGAGTTGATTGCGAACTACACTCCCTCGCTGTCGTGCTTTCTTTACTTGTTTGAATACGCGTTAAATATTTACCCAACAAGTTAAAAGAGTTGGTTGCGAACCACACCCTTTGCTCTACCGTATTTTCTTTACTTATTTGAATACGCGTTGAATGTTTACCCAGCGAGTTAAAAGAGTTGGCTGTGAACCACACTCCCTCACTGCCGTGCTTTCTTTACTTGTTTGAATATCGCGTTAAATGTTTACTCAGTGAGTTAAAAGAGTTGGCCGCGAATTCATCGTATGCCATTCAACATAGGGCCCTCCAGTTATTGTGTTGATTTCGTGAACCAATGGGCTCTCGCGGGTTCTTCTGACCTTGGCGGATCTATATTTTTGTCTTTTCTTGGTCATTACAGCGAGGTCCATCATCCTGGCGTCGGGGCAGAGGTGTTCGCGCCTTGATTGGGCGGTCCACAATACTATCGGGTCGGTCGATTCTCCTATCCTTGCCGTTGATTTTCTCGATTGATCAACTCTCGCACGTCGGTGCAATCTTCTATATTATGCACTTGGGTCCTATGTATGTGACAGAACTTGGATAGATGAGCAACCAGTTGGGAAACTGTTACGAGCGCGGTCCGGCATGGGAGGTTGATATCTTCTCCGTCTAATTGAATCTCCTACAGCAGTTGTTATGTGGCTTTGAAGAACGCTTTCGAAGAAAGCAATTGAAGCTGGGTTCAGGATAACATCGTCCTTCCTAGCGATAGCGATCTCTCATCTCTCTTTTTGTCATTTCTCTACTTTCGATCATCTCTTCGGACCGAATCTCTCACTGGATCAAATCTACCAGCTGACTATATGTTTTGGGCTGGCTGTTCTAGACATCTCCCAAAAGGGAGTGTGTATGTGAAGCCTCAGTCACTAGCGCATCTAGAGATTTTCATCAGCTGAATCTCTTGAAATAGCTCTTCATCGACTTTCCTTCTTTTTACCGAATGTCGTGGAGCTGGGTGATGTCGGCTATCATTGATATCATTGTCCAATTGCCAATGAAAGCGTTGATAAAGTCCCACTTGAGTCGGGGCCAACTCTTGATGCTTCCTCGGTTTTAGTTTGTTGTACCACCTCTTCGCATCGAATGTGAGGGTGGTATGGAAATTCCTGCACTTTACTGCGTTGGGATGTTACCTTGGAGCCTTGTCTTATATACGTTGATGTGATATGTGAGATCACCTCTTCCATTATATTTCTCCATAGGGGGCATTTTAAAGCTGACGGAGAGTTTCCTAGCCTTCAATTCCAGGGAAGAACGGGAGGTTTTTGTCATAGTCATCAAGATCGTATTCTAGCTCTTGTTTTTCGTCCTCGAACCTCGCATGGACAAATTTTGGGTCCTTTATTCCTTTCAGACGGGACTCTCGCTTCTGCTGCATCTTGTTAGTAGGAGCAAGATGCTATGGAGGATCCCACCAAACCTGTCAAACATATTAGAAGCCGGAGCCATCTAGTTTCCTCATGCCGGAAAGGATTTCCCATTTTGATTATCTTGCGAGGGCCTCGGATTCACATTCTGAGAGTTTCTGCCATTTGAAATTGGCAAGTATTCCTGAGATCGACGACTTTCTATCGAGTTGGACCACGAAAGGCTTCGCTGGTCACAGCTACGCTTGGGTCCATATTGAAGAGATTGATTCTTTAACAGTTCAAGCGCCACCTTCATTCGGCATTGTCTAACTTCAGGTCCTGATTTTCTTGTTCAACCATCCGCTTCTATTGTTGTCTCCTTCTCTTGCGGTGGGTTATATTCTGAATGTCTTGAACGCTCTCTTACGGCAAGTCTGTATGATGAGACTTCACTTCCTCTTCTAGAGAGTTTTCTGTTGCCATGCTCTTTCAAATAGAAAACACGTTTTTACCATAAGTTTTAGGTTGTGTAACATTTTTTCGATTCCCACATACGGCGCCAATAACGTCAGATTCTGCACCAACCTTGTGTCAACAGATCTCCAATCAATCCTCTGTCGGCTTGTATGTTACGCACACTAGGACGACCGTTAGATACCAAGATCATCGAAGAAAAAAAGCCCGACAATCGTTGGCACTCCGACGATTAAGTCAACTGCCGATATATGCAAAAGATAACAATATACGAGGAATGGGGTGTGGGAGAGACAAACATGCAAAAATTTGAGCAGAGTTTAAGGGTGAGAATAATGCGTACCTTATAACAACCGGAGATGTCTTATTTATAACCTCAGAGTTCTAATTGATCTAGGAAAACAATCAATTAGATATCTTGATTGGGTCATCATTCCTTATGGGATAAGGACTATTGGTTGTCAATGAAATTTCCTAGATTTTCGCCCTTATTTGAAGTTGATTCCTATTATCGCGTTGCCTAATCTTTAGGAGATTGATATTTAGTTTCCTTGTGAAAATTCGTGTGCCAATCAAATACAATATTTCTTTGAATATATCTCTGGTCATTATGAAATATCATAATGCCCACGTATCTGTGATGGATTCGGTTGCCGACGAATCGATGGGGGTCGACCATGAATGTCGAGGCTCTTCACGGACTTCGCCACACTTAATTTAAGAGTGTCAATGTGTTGCTGGGCTTTAAATACATTCCCGATGCCCTCGCTAGGTACACGAGGCCTTTAAGAATCTGGAAGGCCATTCTCGGGGCTACGAGGCCTTCGCGAGGCCTAACTTGGGTCTTTATGGGCTTTTATGAGGCCTTTTATGGGAGCCTTAGCTGACGTAGAGGCCATACCGAAATCTAGTAGTAACAAAATGAGAAAAAAATAGTTGCTTAATGGCAGGCGAAATACTTGCTAAGTACTAAATGTGTGAGGTATAGTTTGGATTGAAATTGAATTAAATCAAGATCAAATCGTGCAATCACCACTCACATTCTTAATAGAGTACTGTTATTCATAATTCGTCACTATTGATAGTCATTCTACGTAGTATTACTTAGAATGACTACCGATAGTGAACGACTATAAATATCATTACTCTTATTTTACTAATTCATCAATTTCAAAAAGAAACAAAAACTATATAAAAAAAATACTTAAGATGGAATTCAATGTGATATTAGAGTTTGGATATCTATGTTAAGTATTGCAATTCGTAATTCATTTATAAAAACTGTACGCGTCAAATTTTTTATGAAATGAATTTAGTTGTGCTAAATATAAAATATAAATGTATAGATTTCTGTTTTAAGTTTTATAGAATAACCATTACTTGCAATGAGATAATTATATTTTGCAAGTCAATATATTTGGACTTTCTTATATTATTTATTAATTATTACTAGTGACTTGGTTTGATATTGCTCTGTTTTTAAGATAATCGGATGTTGCTATGTTGCAGAATGAATCAATTGTAAAAAGAACCAGTTAAATGTTCAATAAACTATTATTTCAAAATTGCTCTATACTTCAAAATCAAAATTTAAGTGTTTGATAAACAAAAGTGATTTAATAATAATATTCTTTTGTATTATTATTAACACAAGTAGTATTTAAAATTTATTTTTAGTTTTATAATAATATATAATATTATCAAATATTTTTTTCAAGACAATGCATTCACTATAATTATTTTAAAAGAAGAATAATAAACATCTATTAAATTTCAAAATCTAAAAAATAAAAACATAGTTATATAGTACAAAAATCAATTAAATTAAAATTAAAATTATTCGTGGAGATACATTATAATTAGAATAATAATAAAACAATGATATAAAATGAAATACTTTAATTAATTGGAATAAAATTAATATTTTAATAATAAATAAGTGAAAAAGCTAATATTTGATAAGCTACCATTTCGCTACTTTACCAAAAAGCTACCAAATAAGTGGTACATATTTTTTTATAATCATTTTTTAAAATTTATCAAACACTTAAAATAACTTTTGATTGTCTGACAATCAAAAGTTGGACTTTAAAATCAATTACAAACGAGCTCTAAATGTATTTATTATTGGGTTGACGGTAATCTCAATGTGTTGAGAGATATCACACAAGAAAATTACATCTTAGTCAGGTGATATATTTTCGTATTGTTGTTGTAAATTGACAATTTCTACTTTATTCTACTTTATAGATATTAAATCAAAACTAAATTGAATTAAAATAATTTGGTTTGGAAACTTGGGCTTGAGCAATTTTGTGTTGGAGTTATTTAGATTTTGAACTAGAGAATTTTCAAGAAAAAATTATAGCAAACGTATGTTTGCAAGTGGTACTTTTGAAAAATGGCACCCTTTGAAAACAAGTTGAAAAATGGTTATTTTGGATAAATATACTCCAAAACAATTATTTAAACATCCACTACATCTTAGTCAAATCTAATTCAAAATCAAATTTATTATTTCACTAAAATCAAATCTTGCTTTACCACCCACCGCCTCGTGCCTTCACCTATTTGCCATCAACCAACCTACCCCAAGTAAGTTACTTTTTTGATAAATTAATTTAGATTATAAGAGAACTAAAATTTAATAGATTTTGTGCTAGATTAGTTTGATTGTTTTTAGATTTTAAAATATGTTAAAAAAGATCGAGACTATAGATTAATGTCTTGTTAAAGAAGAAGAATATAGAAACAGAAAAATCAAACAAAGTGGGTTAAACAACTTTCTAAAAAAATAAATTTAGTGACACGTCAACTGTCGGCCTAACACTAGTTTTTTTTTTAACACCTAACAATTGAATAACAAAAAAAAGACATTTGAACTATATTTCGACAATTCAACTGTCTTTCGACAAAAGGGTATACATGACTTTTTGCACCAAAAAGTTACAATTTTTGTAAGGGTAGTTATATTCACACTACCATTTCTATTATCTACACCACATTTTAATTACAATAAATGTCTCCCAACTTTTGACAATTTTACACTTATGTCTTCAACTTTTATTCGTCGCATTTTTATTATTAACTTTCAATTAATTTTTACATCTTGTCTTTGATGATAATTTTTATCTAAATATTCTGGTAATGTGTATTGAAATAAGGGGTATATATTTTTTAATTTTTTATTTGTTATTTATTTTACTTATTAAAAATAGATGTAAAAAATCTTTTACACTCTCTTAATTAACGTTTTAGATAGAAATTATCATCAAAGATAAATATAAGATGTAAAAATTAATAGGTTAATAATAAGAATGTGATAAAAAAAATTTGGAAATATAAATGTAAAATTGAGCAATAGCTGAAGACCTTCTTTGTAATTAAAACGTGGTGTGGTTAATAAAAACTGTGGTGCGAATATAATTGCCCTTTTTGTAAATGTTATTAAAAGTTGTTATTTTTAAAATGACACTTTCTATTTGTCTATATTTCTAAGTTCTCCAATTTTCAAATGAGACATGGCTAAAAATCTATACTAATCTAAAATGGGCTTAAATGTAAAATAATTTTTGGACAAATATGTCATCATTAATATTTTATATTTCTTAAATTGTCATTGAGTTAATGTTATAATAGAACTCCTAATTTAGCATTTATGACCACATATAGTAATTAGAAATTGAAAATGCTAAATCTCTATTTATCATACTTAATTACTAGATTTTGAAAATATTTTCTTTGAATTGTGAGAATGGATTTGGTCAGTTACAAGATTAATAGTAATTGACATTTTACCAACAATTTATTCAAATTATTTAATGTCTAATTTGAAGTTCAAGGTTGTTTTATTTGAAGGTAATTATGTAGTTTGTGATGTTCATAAAGACTTCATTTGAAGATTTGTATTTGTGATTGTGGTTTTTGTTAGTTAATGTGAATAATCCTCTCTTAATGCTCTTCTTTTTTTTTAAAAAAAAATAAATAAATAAATATTTGCGTTGGACTATAAAAGTTATGGTGTATTTTTTAATTATTGTGTATGCTCATGCGTATTTGTATATTGTGTACATATTTAATTGACTTGCGGCTTCAGATTTTCTAGACGAAAAAAATTTTGTGGGCTAACTTCAATAATTGTTTCAATCCACTATTGATACGTATCTTATTTCTATTATTTTTTTATGCTTTTGAATTGAATTGTTATCTATTTTGCTTAAATTAATTTTTCTTAACTATTTATGCTCCAACGTGAATAAGACGCTTAAATCGTTAGAATATTTAGTTTTAGTAATATTATTTTATTTATCCATTACAATTTGGATAAATTCACATGAAGACATCTGTGCACTGAATTGTGCAAATGATAATGTTTAAGTTTACCAATTTCTAATGTAAATGTAATTTTGTTTTCTTTTATATACTGATTAATAAATCTACCTAATTTGAGGTGCTACAAGCCCAAATTGCATATGATATTATGGGTTAAAACATATCCATAGTTGGAGAGCTATATTAAATTTCAAAAATTTGTTATCAGTCATTTGCCATCTCATAAAACAAGAAAAATCAATAGATTTGAGTGCTCGATATATTTAAGAACTTATGTACACTATTTTTTTTTGTTTATGTTATTTAATTAATATTATTTGACTATATTACAAATATTAAAAAATAGATGTTTAATACTGGCAACACAATTGTAGATAGTACTTTATTTTAATACATCAACAAACATTATATTTCACCGTATTTTCTAATGTCAGATTTTTGTATTTTAATGCAGTATTAAATTAAGTTATAATTATTTAAATATTTGAATAAACATATATCTCACAACATCATTATTAAATCACGTGCAACACAAATTTTACATACTAGTATATAGAAGTAAGGAAAATGGTCTATAAGTTAGCCGTAGGTGACTTGTTCCAAATTAGGTCAAAACACTTTTCAAAATTGCTATTAACTCATACCATTTATGCCATATTTCAATTGATTCCATAATTACCCCATATTAATTAGAATGAAATCCAATTTAAATTTCAACACAGCAACGCACGTAGCCACCATTTTTTCCCGCTCTTCCCGCTGGACACCCAAACTTTTTTACTGTTTTTGTGAGTGATAATAGTGGATTCACAGTTATTTTCTATTTTTCTTCTCAATTATGTAAAAGATAAAATTTTAAACTTTAACAACATGCTATTGTTATCAGACAACGACAGTGATTCTGAGAAGTATTGGACAGTCACTGGATTGCAAAATTTTGGAAATTGTTTCTTGAATGTTAGTTTTGTAAATGGATTCAGATTTTATGAATGATTTCTCTTATTTTTATCGAAATGTGTTGTTTTTGTTGGATATATTATTTTTTTGATATATATGAACACAATTATTTTGTAATTATTTTTTGGTCGATTAAAAGAAAACAACTTTTGTTTCACATATATCAATATTTTTATGTATTTTTGGATGTTAGTGTCACACATTCATGTGTTTTTTTATATTGTATCATATAAAATATCATTTTAATAAAACAGTATCACAAACAGTATTCTATTAGAACGGTATTTCAGCATCTTAATATAACAATAATAAAAATATCTTAACATTTCAGTATCAGAAGCACGTTATTGTATTAATATAACAAACACATTAATATCAGGATCTTTGTAAACAAAGACAATATTATACACAATCAAAATAGAAAGTTCTAACTCAACAGAAGAACAATATCATAATAAAATTATCTTAATAAAATAGTATTAGAAGCATATTTGTATCAATATCATAGAAAACAGTATCATATAATTAAAGATAGTAAAAATAACAGTATCAGAAGTATATTATTATCAAGCACGTGTTTAGGTGAGCACAAATGTCATGTTTTTACAAAAACCATAGCACAATATCTAAATAAAACAGTGTTATAGATAAAAGTATCTTAATATATATGACAATACTATTTTAATAAAATAATATTACATATACAAACTCCAAGCCAATAGAAGAACGTTATCCTAGATTGAAACAGTATCAAACATTTTGAATGAAAAACAGTATCAACGATCTTGTACTACTAATGAGCATTTTAAAACAATATCGTTACTTCAACAAATAAAACATTTAATTTGAATGTGTATTTGTTTGGTAGAGTTTAAATATAATTTTTTTATTTAGATTTTGAAAAAAGTTGGTGAAATTGGAAAATTGATAAAATTTGTAAGTCCCGTGAAGTATATGGTTGAAAATAAGTTAGAAAAAAGAGAATTAATAAAGCTTACCAAACATGCTATAATATAACAAAAACTAGTGTACATTATTAAAAGTAAAATAATATCATAACAAAATAGTATCTTAATAAAATATATCATAGAAAATAATATCATAATAAAACAATATCGTGTTTGAATTAGTAATTTTTACAATTGTAGGGGTATGTTGGTCTTTTAGCACTATAATATGACTTTAATTGAATTAAATTTAGGTTATATGATTTTAGAGCTCGTGAGCGTCTTATCAATGAAAATTTTTCCTAAAAGAAATTTTGACTTTGTTTGTTGAACTTGGACTGTAGCCAGGCCCAGCTCGAGTTCTGATCCACCCGTGTTTACCATGCAAACGATATAGTTGGAAGCATAGCAATGCTTGAGAACTACCGGTTGAGAATATATTGGCTCTGACCTTTTGAAAAGAACTGCACGAATTTTCTTTTGCCTAACAATTTAATTTTTTTTTTTTACAACATGACATCCTTTCACTAAATTTTAGTTGGAGGACATAAAACTAGTTACAACTTTGTTAATTTTTTAAGTCTGACATATTGTTCATAGACACCTCGGAAAGTTATATAATCTTCTTTCTAAGTAATGTTATATCAAATGGTTCATGCTTTTATCTTAATAACATTAAATAAAAGAAAAAAAATTAAACAAAGAATCTTAGTGAGAATTTTGTCACATACTAGATTTTATATTAAAATTACTTCTCAACATTTTTAATTCCAAAATGTAATACACATTTTTTGCAAGAAATATAACAAACGTAACAAAAAGTGTTACAATAATAAAAATATATAAAAGTGAAATAATATTTTTTATGATCACGACCGTAAGGAGTTTCGTCTCCACTCACACAAAATAGATACTTACGTCTATCTTCACATTCTTCAATTTGTTTTTCTTCAATTTCCTCAATTCTCTCATTCTCAATTCTCTTTCTCTTCACCATTCTTCTCTAAATATTTCATTCTCAAACCTTGTTCCTCTTATCAATTTCTATTTATTTTTTTACGGTTGAATTCTACCGACAAACAGTATATACTAGTATATCGCTTTCTTGCGTTGGGATCGTGATGTTCTATTATGATGATAGATTGAGGGCGATAAATGCAGATTTTAGAGATGATCGATGAGAGAGATGGATTGAGTAGGTGAGCAGATTTTGAAGATGATCGAATAAGGAAGATGAATTGAAGCGGTCATAAAATTTTAGAAGAGATGGTTTTGTGAGGGGAGAAATTGAAGATGTAGTGACACACGAACGTTTAAGTACTTTTTTTTTTTCGTAGCGAGAGAAAAAAGCTCTACATCGTGACTTACTTTATAGTGAAACCATCAAAGCCAACATATATAAATCTAATTCATCACTAATTTATTTAGGAAAAATTGTCAATAAGTCATCTCCACATGACTTGTTTCAAATTAGGTCAAAACTTTTTTTTTTAAAATTGTGATTAAGTCATACTTCACAACAATATTCTATATTAATTCCAAAATCACCCATTTTAACCATATTTTTCATTCGCACAATCTTCCAACTCCACAAACCTGCTCCACCTCTGGCCACAACCTCCTTCACCTCCGGTGACCTCCGGCGACAACATCCTCCACCTCAGGTGACCTCCGGCGAGTGCTTCTACGGTGTGAGTGTCACTTTTAATTTCATATAGTAAAATCTGGGCTATGTGCTATTGAAATTGTGAAGATATCTAAGCATTCATGGAATGAATGAAGGATTTGTGAAAAATTTTAGTGTAGCTAAACTAGTTTTGGGATTGGTTTTAGGCAGTTTTTTGGTGAAGATTTTGAATCAATTTCCAGTTGGGGACTGAAAGTAAATGAAACTACAAAAGTAATTGACAAGTTACTTCATAGAATCCAGATTGAGGTAACAAATTAACGTAGGAATATTGTTATTAATTTCTTTGTTTTAATCTTAATTATTGTATTTGATCATTTTTTCAGGCTAGTGATCTAACGGCTAGTATTGATCTATCCGTGCTGGAAGAGAGGCTGACCAATATGATTAACCTAGGTTGAGTATTTTAGCAGTTATGTAAACAATGAGCATTTTCCAGTTATGTAAACAATGAGGTAACATCTGTTGTTGATACTGTATTATAGAATAGCAACTTGATATTGTATTAAATTGGCCATTAGATTATTTCTTTGTGTTGTTAATTAGTCATGAAAGTTGTTTGATAATGTATTATACAAAACAGTATCACAACAGAAATGAGCATAGAATACTGTAAATATGAGTTGGAATACTCCACTATCTTATGTAAACAGGAGCTTAAATGCTCCACCATCTAATTACTGTAAATAGGAGTTTGAATGTTCTACCATCTAATGTTTAGTCATGGTATGTTGTTTGATACTGTATTATACAAAACAGTATCACAGAAAACAGTATCATAATATAAATGGACATAGAATTCGCATACGTGCTCAGAGTTTTTATTATAATATGTTTTCAGAATGGTCTTAACGAGACAGTCAAGACCAGTGGCTTTGCCACTGTGTACGATGGATTTTATCCGTTTGAAATCGTTTCTTTAGTTTAAAATGACAGTCTTTAATTTTTCTTTTCAAAACAGTATCACAAATTCTCTAAAACAAGATCACGGATAATAGGCGAAGTTGGTGCATCATAATCATTGCTCAAGAAATGAATTGAATCGAAAATGAATTAACACACCATAATGGTTAAATCGGATCAAATACACACAAATAAGTCGCTTTTAAGCAACCAAACATACTCGAAATAAATTGAATAAACAAAATACGAAATTATAAATGTCACTTACAAAGACACCTTTGAAGTGCAAAAATTTACAAAGACCCAATAAAATTCCATGAATCCAAACCGGTATAAAGTTTGATATATTAGTATCATAGTTGAAACATTATCTTAAACAAACAAGATCATATGTTGATGGATTAAAGTTCACCAATGTACATTATCTAAATAAAAAGCAAGAACATGGATTAAACAGTATTAAAGTGTACTAATGCACATGATACTGTTTGAATGTCAAGGTTTGAACATGTGATACTGTTTGAATGTCTTAGTTTTAATTCATTATACTTTTTTTTATCCCGTGATCTTTGTTTGAATCTATGTAATCTTTGATCTTTGTTTAATTATGGCAAAGTTTGAACACCCGTGATCTTTGTTGAATGTCTTAGTTTTAATCTATGATCTTGTTTTGTTTATATAATTAGTATATTTTGATACCGTTTTAATCCATGATACTATTTTTATCCCGTGATCTTTGTTTGAATCTATGTAATCTTTGATATTGTTTAATTATAGCAATGTTTGAACTTGTGATACTGTTTGAATGTCTTAGTTTTAATCTATGATAATGTTTTGTGTTAGGTAATGTGCATTAATATAATTTGATACTGTTTTAATCCATGTTTTAATCTATGATACAATTTTGCATAATACAGTATCAAACAAAACATATGACTAATTAAACAATGATCAAAGATAAAAGCATGATATCATAGTCATGTGTGTTTGTTTGATCTCAGATTATGCAAAACAAGATCATAAAAATAGTATCACAATAGAAATGATCATAGAATTTGTACACATGCTCGAAATTTTTATTATAATATGTTTTCTAATGGTCTCGACGAGACAGTCAAGACCAGTCGCTTTGCCACTGCATATGATAGATTTTACCCATTTGAAGTCGTTTATTTAGCTTAAAATGACAATCTTTTTTTTCTCAAAACAGTATCACAAATTCTCTAAAACAGTATCATAGATTAATGTACATCATTTTGCTGCAAATTAAAGCTCTTCCAAAGTATCTGAGTCCCTTAAAAGCAAACACATACTTCAGAGCAATTCCAAGATGAAGAAAGAAGAACTACCAATCATTCTCAAGTTAATGGGAAGTCATGCAAAGAGTTCTCATCTAAAACTATGAACAATGTTTCTAATTCTTCCTTTGAATTAGAACATGTTTAAGATTCAATTAGAACATAGATTCTCATTGGATAGATGAATATAAATATATAAGGTGTTTAATGGTAGGTAGACGAATTAATCAGTAGAGAATAAACAAGAGAATAATATTGTTCTTAAAATATTTCATTAGTAGTACAAAATCATAGGTTTAACAAAGATTACAAAAAAACCAAAGATCACAACAAAACAAAGATCACCACAAAACAGTATCACAATTAACGTTTTTTTTACAATTAAGGATATGTTGGTCTTTTAGCTCTAAAATGTGACTTTAATTGAATTAAGTTTTGAGCATATGACTTTAGAGTTCATAAGTGCCCAAACAGTGATCGACTCTGAATTTACCCATTTATTTATTGGGAAAATTGCAAATAAGTCATCTCCACATGACTTGTTTCAAATTAGGTCAAAACTTTTTTTTAAATTGTGATTAAGTCATACTTCACATCAATATTTTATATTAATTCCAAAATCACCCTTTTTAACCATATTTTTCATTGACACAATCTTTCAACTCCACAAACCTCCTCCACCTCCGGCGACAACCTCCGGCCACCTCCAGCAGGCCTCCACCTCCGGCGACCTCCTCCTCGACCTCCGGCGACAACCGCCTCCACCTCCGGCGACAACCGCCTCCACCTCCGGCGAGTGCTTCTAAGGCACAATGTCACTTTTTAGGCACTTTTTTTGGTGAAGATTTTGGATCACTTTTTAGGCAGTTTTTTTGTGAAGATTTTGTTAGCTGTGAAACTAAAAAAATAACATTTTTTGGACTTTGGTCACAGTGTTTGAATCCTTATCTTTGGTTTGTATGCTTTTTTATTTCTTCATCTTACGTGGTTGTACTCTATTCTTAATGTCTTAACAGCTTAGCATTGATCTATCCGTCTTTGTAAGAGAGGTGACCAATATGATTAACTGGGTTGAGTATTTTAGCATTTATGTAAACAATGAGCATTTTCGATTATATAAACAATGAGATAACATCATTGTTGATCTTGTATTATAGAATAGCAATTTGATATTGTATTAAACAAAACAATATCACAATGAAATGAGCATAGAATGTTGTATATATGAGCTTGAATCTCAGTAAATATGAGCTTGAATACTCTACTATCTTATGTAAATAGGAGCTTGAATGCTCCACCATCTAATTGTTTGTAAATAGGAGATTGAATGTTCCATCATCTAATGTTTAGTCATGGTATTTTATTTGATACTATATTATACAAAAAAAGAGATCACGAAAAACAAAGATCACAATATAAATGGATATAGAATTGTTGTAAATAGGAGCTTGAATGTTCCATCATCTAATATTTGAATGTCTTAGTTTTAATCCATGATATCTTTTTTTAATGCCTTTGTTTTAATCTATGAATCTTTGTTTAATTATAGCAAGGTTTAATAGATTGAAACTTTGTCATAATATTTCACTATCATTTGAAACATGTTTTAATCCATGATAATGCTTTTAATTACGCGATCTTGTTTGAATATATATTTGTGATCTTTGATCTTTGTTTAATTATAGCAATGTTTGAACATGTGATATTGTTTGAATGTCTTAGTTTTAATCTATGATCTTGTTTTAATCCATGATCTCGCTTTTTTTGGTAATTAGTATATTTTGATCTTGTTTTAATCCATGATAGTGTTTTAATCTTGTGATCTTGTTTGATTATGGCAATGTTTGAACTGTGATATTGTTTGAATGTCTTAGTTTTAATCTATGATATTGTTTTAATCCATGATCTTTGTTTTGTTTAGGTAATTAGTATATTTTGATCTTTTTTTAATCCATGATCTTGTTTTTATCATGTGATATTTTATATGTGATCTTTGATATTGTTTAATTATGGCAAGGTTTGAATAAGTGATCTTTGTTTGAATGTCTTAGTTTTAATCCATGATAATGTTTTGTTTAGGTAATATGCATTCATATAAATTGATATTTGTTTTAATCCATGTTTTAATCTATGATCTTTGTTTTACATAATAAAGTATCAAACAAAACATATGACTAATTAAACAGTATCAAAGATAAAAGCATGATATCATAGTCATGTGTGTTGTTTGATATTGTATTATGTAAAACAGTATCACAAAAACAATATCACAATAGAAATGATCATAGAATTTGCACACGTGCTTTAATTTTTATTATAATATGTTTTGGAATGGTCTCGACGAGGCGGTCAAGACCAGATAGCTTTGCTTAACGCCTATGATAGATTTTACCCGTTTGAAGTAGTCTCTTTTAGCTTAAAATGTCAATCTTTAATTTTTTTTTTTTAAACGAAGATCACAAATTCTTTAAAAGCAAGATCACGGATAAATGTACATCCTTTTGTTGCAAATTAAAGCTCTTCCAAGGTATCTCGAATCCTTTAAAAGCAAACACATACTTGAGCAATGCTAAAATGGAGAAAGAACAACGCCAATCATTCTCAAGTTAAAGGAAGTCATCTAAAACTATGTAGGCATATGTATTAATCCTATGATCTTGTTTGAATGTCTTAGTTTTAATCTATGATACTTTTTATTTAGGTAATGTGCATTAGTATATTTTGATACTATTTTAATCCATGATCTTTTTTTATTCTATGTGGAATGAGTTTTATTTATGATACCGTGCTTTTATTCTTTGATCTTGTCTAATTAAGCCAATGTTTGAACACTGTGATCTTGTTTGAATGTCTTAGTTTTGTCTATGATACTATTTTAATCTATGATCTTTGTTTTTTTTTAGGTAATGTGCATTAGTAATTTTTATCTCGTTTTAATCCATGTTCTAATCCATTATATTGTTTTGCATAATACAATATCAAAGATAAAAGCATGGTATCATAGTCATGTGTGTTGTTTGATCTTCAGATTATGCAAAACGAAGATCACAAAAATAGTATCCCAATAGAAATGAACATAGAATTTGCACACGTGCTCGAATTTTTATTATAATATGTTTTCGGAATGGTCTCGACGAGGCCAGTCAAGACCGATCGCTTTGCCACGCCTATATGATGGATTTAACCCGTTTGAAATCGTTTCTTTAGCTTAAAATGATAATCTTTAATTTTTTTTTCAAAACAAGATGTCACAAATCCTCTAAAACAGTATCACGGATAAATATATCTTTATTGAAGCCACCATTCATCTTTCTCTTGTTGAACATCCTTTGAACTTGATCATTTTTCATTAACACTTCCAGTTCTTGATTGATCAGATCCTAGTTCTTCATTATCACTACAAGAATCATAAAAGTTCACTACAAGAATCATAGGTTTAACAATCTTTAATTTTTTTTTTCAAAACAGTATCACAAATCCTCTAAAACAGTATCACGGATTAATGTACATCATTTTCTTTGCAAATTAAAGCTCTTCCAAGATATCTCGAGTCCCTTAAAAGCAAGCAAACACATACTTGAGCAATGCCAAGATGAAGAAAGAATAACACTCACTATCATTAAAAGCAGAGAAAAAAATCGGCAAATTTCACTATCATTAAACAAGATTATCATATATTGAAACACATCTATTGAAACAAGATTATCAAGCATTTTACATGTTCCAACATAAAATCCCAACTCACAACAACTACATTATCAAAAACTAGTTGAATCGGTTTATCCAAACTCCATTTATTAACTCAGATTGCATATGTTTCAATTGGAACAATATCTCAATATTTTCATGATTATTTTTAACCAGAAAATGGTTACTTTATACAAAAATAAAAAAATAAAAAATATATGTTCGCCATTGAAATATCAACTTTCGAATTGTTTGTATGCGATTCTGAGTTACGGTGAGAAGAATCAAACACAAGAAGAATATGAAAATTGTTAAAAGTAAATGAAGAATTTCTAAACAATTTATTGAAATGATTTTGTTGGTTTTACGTGTTTAAAGATCTGTTTTTCAATTGGAGGTATATTGGTCTTTTAGTAATAAAGTATGACTTTAGTTGAATTAAGATTATATCGTATGACTTTTCAACCCATTTAATGGGCGTTAACGTTGGCCAACCCCCAAAATTTTCCTTATTTATTTAAATTTGAGGCCCATATCTTCGTATTAAAGCCCAAAGGGGTTATCTTCGGACCATACTAATCCTCCTCCTTTAGATAGCGGCCCATAAACCTGGGCCCACTATGGTTTCCTCTGCAACAAGTTAAAGGACAAGGAGGACAAACAGGGAGCAAAGAGAAAACCAAAATCGAAAGCAAGCAAAAAGCAAAATCCAACAATGGCAGCTTCCGCAATGGTACTGGATCCGAAACCCGTGTCCTATTCCGAACCGCCGCCGGCACTCCCAGCCGCCGCGTCGAAATGCAACGAAGCCTCCGATGACGATGATTTGTACGGCCGGCTCAAATCCCTCCAGCGGCAACTGGAGTTCATCGACATTCAAGAGGAGTACGTGAAGGATGAATTGAAAAACCTGAAACGTGAGCTTCTACGGGCCCAGGAGGAGGTCAAGAGGATCCAGTCGGTGCCGCTGGTCATTGGCCAGTTCATGGAAATGGTTGACCAGAACAACGGCATCGTCGGGTCCACCACCGGGTCAAATTATTATGTGCGGATTCTAAGCACCATTAATCGCGAGCTCCTCAAGCCTGCGGCCTCCGTGGCTCTCCACCGCCACTCTAATGCCCTCGTAGATGTCTTGCCCCTGAAGCCGACTCCAGTATTTCGCTCCTCAGCCAATCGGAGAAACCTGACGTCGCCTACAATGTGAGTTAGTTCCCTTTTATATGTATGATTTTTGCTGTAGATTTTAGTGTATGTATGTTAATGTTAGTTTGTTGGATGATTTTATCTTATGATTGAATGGGAATTAAGACGTTATAGGAAATATACCCTAGATTTGTTAAGGAATGGATCTCACATTGGTTAAATACCAAATATTAACGTATATATAAAAGCTTGGACTAATCCTTTTAATAACTCAACTTTTAAGATGAATCCAAGTCCTAATATAATATCATAGCCCATTAAAGAGCAATTCAGTTCATCTAAAGCTCAAATGAGCATTTGGATTCGGGGGCATATTAAGGGTGAATCTCACAAGTTAAATACTGAAATATCAACCGGTATATAAAAGCTTGGACTTCTCCTCTTAATAAGGTTGACCCAAATCTTAATATGAGCTGATTAGTTCTTGGATGGCTTATTCCTACCAGATAGAATAGGGCTTTCTTTGGATTTGAGTGTAAAGAAGTGATCTTTTACTATTTTGCGCTTAAAGATAGGTTTTGAAATGTTAGTATCATTATTTTTTGGATATTGAGTCAGTACAACTAAAATAGGATGATATTTGTAAATTTTTTTTTTTTTTTTGGTGCAAATGTTGTTATATATTTGCATTTAAGAATCACAACTGTCAAGAGCCCCTTTTGGTTGTTTGGGAATGTGGACTTGATTATCACCTATGATGCACCGGACGGATATCGCGTGTCCGACCGACATGTATCGGATACGTCGACACGCGATTTTCGAAAAAGTGTCGACACCGACACGCCGCCGATACGTTGATTAAATTTTTTTAATTAATTTTTTTTAACTTTATAACCTAAAGAAAATAAAAATTTCTATACTTATTGCATAAAAAATAATACTAAGACATGATTTACCTATTTTAACATTAACAAAAACATAATTAGCCCATTTAAAATCTTGACCGGTACATAAAGATTGATCTATTTTTTCTAAATCCTAAATAAATATCCGACGAAGTGTCCGATACGTGTCCGACACCGACACGCAGGTGGCGGTGGAGTGTCCGTGCTTCTTAGATTATCACTTATTTAATTGAAGTTTTTGATTTGGGAAGTTAACTTTTCTCTGACGTGGATGCAATTAAAGGCTGCTTCGGGCTATGTCATGTGTCCGAAGAAGCTTTTATTGCTTGCATCATTCTCTCTTGGCTGGAGAAAACTTGCCTTCGAGTTTTGAGTGCATTGCAAATGCAGCCAATGCTCGGAATGAAGGACAATGAGAATGGTTTAGGATATTCTTCTCTTTGATAATTTTCTGGAATAACAAATCAACAATTAAAGTAGGTTGACTTATTGATTGCTTCGACCCTTGTTCACGCGCTTGAACAAAATTTTCATTTCTGAATACTGCAGAATTCTATTTCACTTTCAAATACACGACACCATTACTTATTATTCCATTCCCATTCTTTATGGTTGCCCAAGCTGCTATGTAGACCTACTAATATCACCCGACCTCTTCATTATCTCCTCAGGATATTGGTGGATGTGATATTCAGAAGCAGGAAATTCGTGAAGCTGTTGAATTACCACTCACACACAATGAACTGTACAAGCAGATTGGTATTGACCCTCCCCGTGGAGTGTTGCTTTACGGTCCACCTGGTACAGGTAAAACCATGCTTGCCAAGGCTGTGGCACACCACACAACTGCAGCTTTCATTAGGGTGGTGGGTTCAGAATTTGTTCAGAAATATCTGGGTGAGGTATGCTTGGAAAACTCTCCTCTTTGATAACATTTGGAATCGATTTTGTGTACTATGTCAAGTATCCAATATCCAAGTGTCTAAATATTATTGCTGCTGCGTATGAAAAGGGTCCTAGAATGGTCCGTGATGTCTTTCGTCTGGCCAAAGAGAATGCTCCTGCAATTATCTTTATTGATGAAGTAGATGCCATTGCAACTGCTCGATTTGATGCCCAAACTGGAGCTGATAGAGAGGTTCAAAGAATACTCATGGAACTTTTGAATCAGGTATGATCTGTATAATTAGGAGTTTAGGGGTGCGATCAGACTGCAGATGCATACTTTTATACTTTTGACAAATACTCTGCACGGATTGTTAGATGCTGTAGAGATGGGAAAATCACACCCATTTTATGAGCTTTCTCTATACACGTGTTTTTGCTATAATGCTAATTATCTGAATGATATGACAGATGGATGGATTTGATCAAACTGTGAATGTGAAGGTCATCATGGCCACTAACCGTGCCGACACGTTGGACCCTGCACTTCTACGTCCTGGTAGACTTGATCGTAAAATTGAGTTTCCTTTGCCTGATAGACGACAAAAGAGGCTGGTTTTTCAGGTAATTGTTTATTGAATATACCTGAAGCGTATTATTTTTTAGCTTTCCATTTACTATAACTGATAGGAGTTTTTTCATCTCCTATGAATTGAATGGCAATGTTCTCATCAAATGCGTAGTTACTTCATGGCAAAGAGTGTTTTCTCTCTTTGGATACACGTAATTCTGTAAACTGATTATGCATGATTTTGTGTGGATTCTTGATTGTTCCTTGTCCTTGAGCAGGTTTGCACGGCCAAGATGAACTTGGGTGATGAAGTTGATTTAGAGGACTATGTTTCTCGACCTGATAAAATAAGTGCCGCTGAGGTTTGTTTTCGTTACTACTCTTTTTATACAAGGTGGTATTTTGAGTATTTGAGTATGTTCCCTTTCTCTCATCAGCTTCACTAGTCTTGTATTTTCAGTATTTCTTGCATTTATCCATTTCTATTGTAGATTAGCTGTGCATTCGTTATGTACTTTTTCATGGGATAAAATTTCTCCAGTAACAAAATATTCGTCTGATTGTCATTGATTATGGAAGCAAAGTCAATAACAATTCATGAGATAGTATGATAATTGTGCAATATTTCTAAGGATCCCAGGTAATGGCCAGTCTGTGTGTCACACTCTCACACAAAAAAGACGAAAAGGTCAAAAACCACTAGCATCACAGCTAGTGGATTTCTGAATACCACTAAGAAGTCAATCTCGTTTGGATATTAAAAATTTAGCGAGTGGTTTGCTGAAAAGAGCTTGTGAAGAAATTGAGCGTCACACCTCTTCTTTGGTTGGAAATTTCGGAGCGTGCTTCTTATGCATCATTGACGCAACCTTCTGTTTCAAATCACTTTCCTTGAGAATGTTCTATTATATATAGTAAAGGTGCTATATGTATGTATGATCTATCAGAGATTTCTGATGAAGACGCCAAATTTTATCATCTAGTCATACAGTTTTTGGCTGCTGTTCATGATATTGGTTCCTGGTTTTGGTAGACAGCTTAATTACTGATTTTTTTATTTGAAGTCATATAAAGTGTAACCTCTATAAATTAATTACCTATATTATAACATCTCCAAGAGACTCTTTAAATATAAGATGTTCTCTATTTTAGAGAGTTAACTCTTAAAATTATGCTTCAAGAGATTTTCTAAATTAACTTTGTAAAATAGATAGTGTGTTTGGCCCACTCTCTATATTTAAATATATTCAAAGAATTCTAATATTCAATACTCATATTTTACTAAATTAAATAGTATATACAAAATAAAATAGAGGAAAATCATATAATGAATAGGTGGGAAGCATGTCAAAATAAAATATAGAAAAAATAATAACTATTTAGTGTGAGAAGTAAAATAAAGTGTTAAAAATAAAAAAGCTGTTGGAGTACTTTTTACTTTGGAGTCTTTTTAATTTTCTAAATTTATATATGTTGTCTATAATACAAAAGATGATATTCATAAATAGATAGTCTCTTGGAGATGCTCTTGTGTGATAAAGTTTCTAGGTCCCGACTTGGGCCAATGGAATAAATTATTAATTACGATAAATTATTAAAATAATACTTTTCTAGAAATGTCTATATAAATTTGTCGTCCTATTTGTACCATAAACTAATTATTTGCTAATAATACAAATATAATTGACTATTATATTTTCTTGAAATAGAACTCTATTGTTGCTTTTTTTTTTTGTCCTTGAAATTTAAAACTAGTTGTATCTCATCTATAATTTTCCTTAATGTACCTAGAAGTTATGTGGTTGAATTCTCATATTATTACAAAAATTTATGAAATATCATTAATGCTTCGACTGCTTCTTTACATGTAATAGGCTCCAAAGCAGTTGTATTATTTAATTTAATATATCTTTAGTTGAATAATGCTTATTTAGTCAATTAGATTAGTAGAATGTAACTAGTATTTAGTTGGTTAAATGTATGTGTATTGAATTATAAATATACTCTATAAATTAATAACTCTTTTAATTAATCGATTTAGCGAGGTCCAAAATTTATAAAGGTTATACTGTGCGCTTTGACTTGTTGTGTCTTCTTTTTGGTGCAAGCA
The DNA here is from genome assembly GCA_023638005.1 of Forsythia suspensa. NCBI lineage: Eukaryota > Viridiplantae > Streptophyta > Magnoliopsida > Lamiales > Oleaceae > Forsythia > Forsythia suspensa. Next base: position 39,276,528 of record CM042666.1, read on the forward strand.
GTGACTTTTACACTGATCTGTGTGTTTCATGTTTTTCACTTTGGTCTAGCCGCAACAGTCAGAGTTTGACCTATAGCTATAATCATCCTTAATCCATCGTCAAAAGTAATAGTTAATGGTAGGGCAAAAGAATTTATCTGATGGCCATCAACAACTCCTAAACAATATTGTAAGAACTTGGCCACCCTGAACTTCTTTGTAGAAATGACGAATAGCAGTTAATTTAAAGTTCAAACGATATGTATGAGAAATTTGTAGATGTAACTATGCGTAATCATTTACATAAATTACAAGCTTGCTAGAATATTTATTTCATGTTCTCCGTATCCATAGGAAACTCGCAGAGTAAGAATTTTATATGGCTACCTTTATTTTTCAAAGAATTGGCGAGCATATCCTGGTGTGGGATGGCGATGGAACCAAATGCCTTGAGGTCAAATCCTTGATCCCTTGTTTCCATCACTCCCTTGGAACTTGGCGACCTTAATTTCTTTTCATTATCATTTCTCCTTGGAACAAGGCTTAGTTAGTTTGTTGCTGTATCACGTCTTTTTGTTCAAATATAATTTTTTTTTTTTTAGAACTTTTTAGAGCGTTCCTGGAATCTATCCTTCTTGTTGTTGGTGACACGTGTGAGCTAGAATTTGAAGTGGTCAAAGCTGGATTTGTGTTGCATTAACCATGTTGGTGGTTTTCTGCAGATTGCTGCTATATGTCAGGAGGCAGGTATGCACGCTGTCCGGAAAAACCGGTATGTTATACTTCCAAAGGACTTTGAGAAGGGATACCGAAGCAATGTCAAGAAACCAGACACTGATTTTGAATTTTACAAGTAATCACAGTTTCTTATTTGGGAAATTTTATGTTCCTTAATGCTTCCGTTCATGTGGGTTTATTGTAATATCTTGTCGATGTTTTGAGTTGTTGAGTAGATACTTGTTTTTAGGTTGATACACTGCACTTGTTATTTATACCAAATTGATTTATCTGTACAATGATCAAGCTAAGATTGTTGTTGAAGAATAACATTGGTCATTGCAAGGAGCCATTATTTTCTCCCCACAATTGTTTTGTTCCTCGCATCATTTCGTGATCTGTTGGAAATGGACTATAGGACACTAACGTTTACCACTTATAATATCCATGGCTGGAGATTATATGATTGGTAAAATAACGAATGCTCAACGAACTACCAATTATTATATTATGTGATGTCATTTAGGAGATCATAAGTGGATTTAAAATCAAAACCTTTTACATGTAAAGTGAGTTTAATGTGATTTTACCTGTTTGCTAAAACTTCATTAAATACTTGTGCTTGATTTTCACGTTTCAACAACAATACTCTGTTCATATAAGTGAAATGAGATGTGTTGATTGATAAATATCATATATTTAGATTTACTTTCATTTTCACACATATTAATAAAATTTAATTATTATAGTTGAAAGAATAATTTTTTTTTTTTTAGTGCATTAATATAATGATAGTAGTGCATTATAACATAATGATATGTTTATATTTGTTAAAAACAAGAAAATATACTTATTTTACTTATTAAAAACACTAAAAATATTTTAAAAAACTATCTAATTTTATTTTAAAAATGTGATAATTTTTTATTTTTGTAACACTTATTGTTACATTTGTTATTAATATAACAAAACAATAAAAAAAAATAAAAAAATATTTTATAATTAAAAAAAAAAGTATTTTTTAGTTTAAAAAAATTTTATTTGTTGTAATTTTTGTGAAAAGACCTCTAATTTAATTACATTAAAATTAATAAAAAGATAGGCGCTTGTTTTCTTTAATTATCTATCACAAATTATAAATACTTACTTTATAAAATATATTAAATTTTTATTTTTTTAATATACATTTATTTTTATAATAAAAAAAAATATCTCTCAAATTTTTATTTATTTTTTCTTTTTCCCAATGTAATTATCTCTCTAAAAAAATATTTTGTTTTTTTCCCGTGTAACTCTCTCTCTTGTCTCTCTCTCTCTTCTCTCTCTCTATATATATATATATATACCACTAATTTAATTTTAATTTCTATTTAACTTAAATAAGTATAATGGAAAATTTTGAAATTTTATAATTTCAATTATATTAAATGAGTTTTCTTAATCAAGTGTGAAAAAAAAATTTTTATTTTTGCATTGTCATTTTTTTCTTCATCGTATTTTTATCTTCAAAATACTATTAATTAGTACATTTTGTCTATGATGAAGACGATTTTTTCTCCAAAAAAATCCATTAAGAGGAAGTAAAAAAAGACTTATTTACCCTTCTTATTTTTAAATAAGTAAAAAAATAACAAAAATAAAATTGTGATTAAATATTTGTCCATCATTTTAAAACACAAACATAATTTTTGGATGAAAACTATCATTTGAATCAAGATGTGCTAATTAATAAAAGATTATAGATAAGAATCATGGACATAAATATAATTCTCCATCCGTCTCAAAAAGATAGACTTGTTTTTCTTTTTCATCCGTCTTTAATTATATATCACTTTTTTTGTTGAGAATATAATTGATTTATTAGTTTCTAATATGCTCTTATTTTAATGTGTCTTGTTATCAACAAAGTTGATATTAATATACAGTGGTGGAACCAGACTTTTGAAGTTGGAGGGTCTCTCTATGGGGTGGGTGGGGTGGGTACCCTGATTTTTTTTTCTCAAACCATAATTACTGAATCCATTTTTATGAGAATCTAACATTTTTTTATAAGTCATAGTATTTAAAAAGCTTACAAGAAGTCATTACACAAAAATATTCAAAATCTAAAACTAGTCAAACTCTTCTTATTCACGTTGCCTTCAATAAAATTATCCTCCAAAATAGGTAGATCCTCGGTTCACAAATGAAATTAAATATTATTCAAGCTCAAAAGAAAAAAAAAAAAATCAATTGAACACGATATGTATTAACAAGCAAAATGCCTTTATTAATTTTGTATTATCATTTGAGGAATTGGTCAATCATTTGTAATTTTGTATTATTAATTTTATTAGGTCAATAGATCCAATTGCCTTATATTAAATTGATATTAGATGAATGGATTTAGTTGTCATCCATTAAATTGATATTAGGTCAAAGTTAAATTGCGTATTAAAAATTAAAAAAAAAATTTTAAAAAGTTGGGGTCCAGGGTAGGGGGTCTAACCCCCCACCCACCCCACCGACCCTCCACCCCACGCCCCTGTTAATATAGGAGTATATTAGAGCATTTCCAATACAACGGTGAATTGCTATATTTTTTTTGTCGCATAAGCAAAATAAATGAACGTTTAAAAATTTATTTTCAAATGCAAACTGCCAAGGACTATGTCAACCGACGAGAAAAAAAAAGACAATGTCTAGAGCTCCAAAAATTCCGTTAGACATGCTGATTCAACAAAATTTAGATTTCATATGTAAATTTAAATTTTTCATACCTATTTAAATGTAATTTTGATTTTATTTTAATAAAATAAAATACACTTAGATAACAATCCATATAATGCATTGGAGATTGATGATATAAATAATGAAAATTATCAGATGTTATTTGGTTATGGTGGCGCGCCTCAACGATTCACCTGTCTCACCAGCTTGTCCGTCTTGTTGGTCTCATGAGTACACTTTTGATGGATAAACTACAACAACCCAACTGTCAAAGGTTAGCTAAGCGGGCGACCCATGGAATGACGATTCTACCCGCTTATCGAAAATCATCGAAACATCCTCATTAACTCATAATAATAAGGAGATGAAAGGACACCGTTATTAAACGAGGAAGATGAAAGGATACCTTATCAAATGTGGAAGGTAAATGGACACTCATCATCAATAACTACAGGTCATCCCTATAAATAGAGGCCAACCCCTCAGGTAAAAACAAGACACAACTCTTATACACTCCATATTGTTATTCAGCACAAATATTATAATCATATACTGATTATCACATCGGAGTGACTACGGGGGAAAAAAGTCCCGCCACCTTTTGCAGGTCTCCACCACTGTCGCCGTCGTGCTCGGGGGAGGAGAAAAATCAACTATCATCAGAGATCAAATTTGAATTTGAATATCTTCATTAGACATTAATGTCACATAGATCGAAAGTTTTTCAATATTCATGCCACTTAGATAACAATCTATAGAATACAGTAGAGATGCTTTATTAAAAAATGTTAATAAAATTTATTGTTACAATTATAATAACTATATTTTTTAATTTGTGTGAAAATAAAAATAAGTGTATCTTTTTTTAGATAGAGAGAGTAATGAATAAAGATTAGAGATTAAAAGTATTTAAAATAAAAATGTGCTTTATTTATAAACTTACGTGATGTCAATATATAGTTTACCTTTTAGTAAATGCTTGCAAAATGAATGGATATCGAGATCCGTATCCAACATATGGACCACTATTAATTAGGGTGGCCCATACCATATTGATTAGGGAAAGTTTCACAAATAGTTTTATTAAAGAAACTACTATTTCTTAAAATATTATAGATTTTTTTTTTACTAAAATATTATTTTTACTTGATAATTTTTTGTTAATTTTGTTTCACCATTAATTTACTTTTTTTTTTTGGTAATATAAGCGTTGTACTTTATAATAGATAGTGTTACACGTCTTACCACATTATATTACACTCGTGTTATATAAGTAACACATTGTGTTACACACATTTTGTTGATTGTTTTTATCATCATCACTACATTGTTTCCACCGTTACCATCATCTATGTTGATTTGCACCCCACTCTATCATATTCAATCTTCATTCTCTGATTATCAGCCAAGATTAGCACGATTTTCAAAGTAAAAAAGAAGAAGAAAAGAAGACCATAAGATGTTATACAATTTTCATCTTTAATTTTTTTTTGCATCTTTTACAAAATAACAAGAGTGGGCATGACTTTGCATGACTTTTCTAACAAGAAAACTCTCAAAAATAGAGAAAAGAAAAATGCTTGAGGTAGAGCAATGGTGAGATTTGGGTAACGGTGGTGGTCGGACCATCATCAACGGTGGTGATAATGGTAGAAGGAAAGGAATGAAGACTAGGATTTTGGATGAAAATTTAAAATAAGTAATTAAAAATTAAAGACTGAAATTTTAAAATATAAAATATTGAACAGTAACATTATAATTTAAATTTAAAATACAGTTTAGCCTGGACTTGTAATGTAGTCATGATTCATGCCCACCTTTCAAATGTCACATGTTCACTAGTGAATTTTCTGTTACAACTAGGATTCCTTGAATCAGGTCCAAGTTAAAGACACGGTCTTATCATAATTCTCCACGCATATTATGTTGTCGAATAATTACTCAACCTCTTCAATCCATTATAAAATTTTGGTTGGTTGAACTACCTTTTGGTTGTTCGACAACCTGCGATCTCATAATAAAAGATAAGACCTTATAATCAGTAAAAAGATATTCTTTTTCACATGTCGGTTTCAAAATATATTAAGGGTCTGTTTGATAAAAAATTTAATAAAAATTGTGAGTCCTATAAAATATCTAGTTAAAATTGAAATTATCAACTTTTGCTAAAAAACTAATTTTTAACTTCTCTAAATAGGCATATCATGTGTTTGCCATTATTTAAGTTATAATTTAAGTAGGTAAAATTAATTGAAACATTTTTTTTTCACATATTTCGCATTTACTTATAATTTACTATTCACTTGAAAGATTCCAATGTTTTAAACATAAGATTCTTTTATTTTAAAGAGAAATAAACTTTAAAATTATCTTGATTTAAAAATTAATTTTTAAAATAGAGTGGGTTTGAAACCCACTCTCTATAATTAAATGCATTCAAACAATTTCAATTTTCAATACTCCAAATAATGATTGAATTAAATAGTGTATACAAAATAAAATAGAAAAAATAGAATAAAATCATATAATAATTAGAAGAGAGGCATGTTAAAAGAAAATAAATACAAAAATAATAAATACTTATTGGAAGATAGAAATAAAGTGTTAAAGATAAAGAGATTGTTGGAAAAGACTTAAAAAATTTAACTCTCTAAATCTATAGATCTTTCTCTAAAAATCTAAATATCTTTTTTATAAATATCATTGAAAGATGCTCTTTTATTATCTACACTTTGAATAAAGACTTAAAAATATGACTTAAATAAAATATGACTATATAATTAATAAAATTTCTTATTTTTTTTAAAAATGCTCTCCAATCTCCAAAGTGTTATGACAAAGTTATACAAATGAAAAGAGAATTTTTACTGACATTGTAACAAAGTCATCTATTACAAAGTTTTTTTTTTTTTTAAATACATTATATATGAATATAGAATATTTAATCAAATCGTATTAATTATTTACTAAGTTCTCATTTAAAGACTGATGAGGTTTTGACCTTTGACTTGGCTCCTCGTGAGTCGTGACTAGTGTCCTCTCATAATTTATTTTACCAGCCAATTATGAAAGTTGACATATTCAATGCTCAACCAACATGGCAATTTCTTGCAAGTTTAAACTTTAAATATTCATTTTTGGGAATAATATGTAAAATTTAGAAAATATTTTTACTTTTTTCTAGATAAGAAGACTATACAAAAATAAAATAAACACGACTGCTCTTTTTGTATATTTAGAAAACTCGTTCTCTCGAACATAATTGAATCTTTATGCACATATAAGAAAAAAAAAATGAAATTGAATTTTATTATAGCGATCAATCTTATTTAATACCAAAATGTTTTTGGTTATTTTTTGAAATATGCACGTGAAAAGTCGAATGAAAGGATCAAATATATAGAAATGAAAGGACCAAAATATAGGAATAGAATTTATATATAAAATAATTATAAATATTTACTTTTTTAATATTTAAACATTAAAACTTCATAATTAAATATTATTCAAGATATTAACTCATGTGAGAGAGTCATTATTAATGCATTTTAGATCCAATCCAGAAGTCTCATGATCTGATAATTGGACGACGTCAAAAAGTTGACACAAAAAGGCTTTGCGTGACTCTGTTCGCGTCTCCATTTTTCTTTGAGCTCACGCATTACGAGCTTCTACTCATTATGATAGGGTTTTGTATTTACAAAATTAGAAGATGAATTTCAGTTCGATGATCGGCGGCGATAGGAATATTCCGCTACAGCAACGCCGGCGACTTAGCCTTAATGGAGTCTCCAACTCAAAGGACTCTGCCGAAGATAACTTGGACCTCTTCTCCGATGAGTCCGATGGTGAGTAAAAAAATTTGTTTTTCTATTTTTGCTTTGATTTTATAAATCTAGCCGACAGTAATAATACTGTAGCAGATGCGGCGACTAATGGTTTGTAGTGATATAAAGACAAATCGGTTGGAAAACGACGGTTTTTTCTGGCAATATCAGTTAGGAATAGTGTGTAAATTGTATAAAACGGCGTCGTGGACCCGATTTGCCTTGCAGGTTGCAGCTGTTTAACCTAGCAATGCTACCTAGGTGTATTATCCACTTCTTTATTATGAAATTTATCTCGGTTCTTCTTTTGGTATTAATTAATTATTTATTTTTTCCGTGAATTTGATGATTCGCGAGTTTAGTATCCGTGAAATTGGAGAGACTCTCAGTTGAATCAACAAAACAGGGGAAAAGTGGACTGGATGATCTATTGTCATCAACTGATGGCGGAAAGCATGACTACGATTGGTAATTCCTGAAAATATTTTCTTGGTTTTGCAATATTTTCCTACCAGAAAAAAATTGTTTTACATTAATTGGTTTACTAATCTTAAGTTCGACAAACAGTGTATATAAGTTTCATTATTTCATTTTCGTTTGTTGCTGGATGAATAAAACCTGATTAGTCGTTAATCTGCAGTCAAATTTCCTGACTATTAATAAACGGTAATTACGTCCTTTTCCACTGAGAGGTTGGTGATCAGGGAAACATTATTCAGTTTGTTGTTTCGAAGTACTCCTACAAAGACAATTTTCAATGAATTAATATTGTTGTCCAGACCTAGTAGTTCCCCTCGGCATATTGTGAACCTACACAAGAAGTCTTGTATAAGTCTAAAGATGAATTCTATCCTAATGGATGGTTGGGAAGTTGGGACAATTTCATCATATATATCAATATCAAACTGTTCCGTTAACATTATTCTGAGTTTCTAACTAAGGATGTAGTTTTGGACACAAGGTCAACTTAAAAATCCAGATCTTCTTTTCCTTTTGAAAGTGTGGAAAGTAATAACTTTTCCTTCAGGGAAACCAGGCACTTAAATAGCTAATTGTCTCAGATTATTGTGTAGACTGTAGATTACAATCGATCAATCTATTAACTCTTGATTTGTAACAGAATATTCTAATTATCTATAATGACATCTTTTGGTTATTAGGTCACAAAAAGTAAACATGTTCAGTGTTATTGTTTTGAGATTGGAGATAATTGAAAGTAAAACACACCTTTAATCTGCTCAGTAATGCATTCAGCATAAATTATGGCAGTTCAAAAATAACCATTTCTAGTAATCATAATCCAACAAGATTCAGCTGCATTGAGAAAGCCTATATTGAAAGTGATTTATCTGAAGCAATAATGGAACATGTTATTTGTCTCTGCGTACACTTACAACCCTTATATGTAACAGGCTTTTTACTCCTCCTGGAACTCCACTCGTTCCTTCATCGGATGGAAATGAATCTCAATCCGCCCCTGTGGCTCCAAGAGGCAGTCCATCAATCAGATCAATCTCTACAACTAAGGCCTCAAGAGTATGCCAAACCTGTTCCCTATAGTTGACTATACACTTTATTCACAGAGGAATTGTTTGTTGTTGTCTGTATTTAGCCCAGATTTTAAAGCCAAATATTTGGCAAATAATTAATTAATTTCATCATATAAGTTCTATTTTAAGTTATCTACACTGGTTTTTCCTCGTTCTTTATTTTGCCTTTTCGTAAGTGCACAAGATTCGGCTTAATCAATAAATATATAGTTGAAAATTGCAATATTTTAGTTTCTGATACCATATGTTATGGAATGATTTTCCTTATTTCAGCTTTCAGCGTCTCAATCAGAGAGTAGCCGTCCTGCAAGACCAACACGAAGCAGTTCAGCAACTCGCCCCTCTGTCTCTAGTTCCCAATATAGTATCAATTCGAATAAATCAAACTCCATCCTTAACACAAGCTCTGCATCAGTGTCATCTTATATTAGATCTTCCACTCCTACCAGTCGCTCTTCATCAATTACAAGACCTTCAACCCCTTCTGCCCGTCCAAAGGTGTCAAGACCTTCAGCCCCTTCTGCCCATTCAAAGGTGTCAAGATCTTCAACTCCTTGTAAAGTCCATCCTGCCCCAAACTTGCCTTCCATTGAGAAACAGAGACCATCCCAAAACTCTAGGCCTTCTACTCCAATTTCCAGGCCACAAATCTCAGCAAACCTGAATCCAATCAGTGGTCGGTCAACATCAAGGCCTTCAACACCTACTCGTCGAAACCCAGCACCGTCTTTATCTCCTGTAACTGGACCTTCAGCCTCAGGAGGGCGTACTCTCTCAAGGCAGAATCTTGCTTCAGTTTCCCGCCCAAGCTCCCCCAGTCCACGAGTTCGGCCGCAACCACAGCCGATTATCCCCCCAGATTTTCCACTTGAAACACCAGCAAACCTGCGAACAACTTTACCAGACAGACCCCCATCTGCCGGTAGGTCAAGGCCTGGTGCGGCTCTTACTTTGAAAGGGAACACACAGACTACAAGTTCTACCACTTTGCCAAGGAGACAGTCATCACCCATGGTTGTCCGGGGAAGAATCACAGAACCCATTGGAAGGGATCGAATGCATGCAAATGGGCAGAGTGATACAATTGACTCTCGCAGAGAGTTATCAGCACGAACACCTGTAAAGACATCAACAGAAAGTACAGGATTTGGCCGGACTATTTCTAAGAAATCTATGGATGTGGCTATTAGACATATGGTAAATTTACTCTTCAACTTAATTCTTCTCAGTTTCTTTTCTGTTTTTAGCATTGTGTGGTTTAAATGTTGCATTATCGAATATATTTCTTTTATTTCATTTCCCTAATTGACTATAAAAGAAAAATGGTTCGAGTATCCATATTTTTTGTTCTCAAAATATGGTTTTATTTAGTCTTTCCATTAAGAAGAAATTTAATTATCATTCATAACATGATACCGTTAGAAAACCTCTGCCGTAAGCAGCAAATTGTTATGACATAACATGAAATCATATTGTATAGACTTAACATGACGACATATTGTATAGCTTCGACTAGAATCAGTAACAAGTAGCAAGATGGGGAGGTCATTTTGGTTTCTTCACTTCTGGGTTGGGAGGCAAAGTAGAGTTTAGGGAATATTTATTTCTGAAATTGAGAGTATGTCGTATCTAGTGGAGCCTATCCACAACCATTAATGTGACTGGATTTTCATGTCAATAAAGCATTGTCCGGTGTCAATCATTGTAGGATTCATATAAGGTTTGATTAATGCCCATATCACCCGATATTTTATAATAATTCTTAAAATACTTAATTTCTTTGTGTCAAAGTGGTAGGGAGCTAGATCTATAACACCTTGTGCTCACAAATTCCCATTTTGTGGCAGGATATAAAAAATGGTGCCCACAGTACTCGTCCCCTCGCAGGCTCAAACCTTTTCCCTCAAAGTATTCGATCCACTAACCAGAAAAGCCAACCTGGTCACCCGTCAAGTGCAGCAGCATCCGTCAATGGAAGCCTGCCTTTCGGCAAGCATGGTGCCATTGCAGAAAACAGGAATCTCATTAACAGGTACACTGAAAGTGGGAATGAAAATGCCATATCTTCAGCTAAACTATCAAATGTTGATATTTATGAAAGCTCTCGTTACGACATGATTCTTCTCAAAGAGGATTTGAAGAACACCAATTGGCTTCACAGTGTAGAAGACAAGTCTGACCAAGAACCGATTTTTGACAATGGACTAGAAGCACTACCAGAACCATTTAGCCCTTTATAACCCATGTGAAGTGCTCTCACTCTATTGTTATCTTTCATTTCTTATAAATTTGTATTTTTTTTAATCTGAAAAGAGGGAAATAAATTTGTTACGTCAATTGAGCATATGATATTATGGAAACATCTTGCTTAAATTCTTATTCTCCTCCATACAAAAATGAGTCGACTAAACTTTTTTTGCCACAATTTTGAATGGTGTAGTAGTATCTACCATTATGGGACGCGTCATCTAAATTTTCAGTCTCGTGGATATGTAGAATTTGGAAATTGGCATCGTGGCCTATGGTGGCGATATTTGGGGAGGAACTCTCTTTGCTGTGTATTTAATTTGGTTAAAAACGAGGGTGATCACTAACTTTGACTTTATTGTTATCGGTTTACTAGATTATTCCATATTAATCATTTTAATATGCATTTTGTTTTAGTCAAGCCACTCTGCATTTTGGTGCTTGCCTCTTCTTTTTTTTCCCTTCTTTTCTCTTCAACAATAAATTACATCAAAGAGATATCAAATGAAGTAATTTATTATGAATGAGAGATCTAAATGATTTTAGCAGACAATTTAAACGCAACCTCATTTATAAATATCAAATGAAGTAATGTTTTAAGGTCTATAGCGTATAAAGGTTATTTAACAGTTATTGCTTACAACAAAAAAGCAACTCACACTCCATATGAGCTCTTTTTCCTCAACCATACATCAAGAACTGGGGTGGAGACTTCATTGATGACAATTCTAAGCACATTTTGTTTAGTTTTAATTGATGACAAGTCTAGAAATCCGACAATGCCAATCGATGAAGCAGAATAAGCATAAATCAATCAGCATACATCCCCTAAAGCCACTGGGAGAATGCCACGTTATATTGAATAGAATTAAAGAAAAATAACACGCGAAAAAAGATATCTTTTATCCAATCTTTGCCCGATCCAACATATCAAATCAAACATACTATACTCACTGAATTACTTCGGTAAATCACAGCTAAAAGAACTTCAAACTACATCGTCTACAAAAATAGAAACCAGGGGCCATGGACCCAAGAGAGGTCAATAGTTTCAAGAATAATGGTTTCCCCTTTCCATTAAGATAAGTTTCAAGCAAAAGGTATAAGCACATCTCAGATTTTCCAAGACTCTGAGCGTCTTCTATCTGCCTGTTAAAAACAATGGCTTTATGTCTCGTATAAGTGGTGCGGTGTCAATATTTTCTGTGTGTACAATACGGTAAACATTATAATGCAAAGGTAGGATGTTAGCTAGCTGAGCTTCCGGAGTTCTTATTGACTAAATCAGCACCACTTACATATCTAGCAACAAAAGATATTAAACGGAAAGGTGCACCAATCAAAGGAGCTTCTGAAAGTGGGATGTTAATTTTCTCATCATTTTGTCCCGTCTCTAAATCAGACGCATCCATAACTTCGTTCTCATCCAATGGAATTTGCACAATTTCATCGGACTCAAAGTCTGAAGCGTTCGCGAGTGCATTACCATCTTTGGCATTCACGTGCTCACCGTTCCTCACGTCTTTGATGATGACATCTTCCAAGGACTCTGTGCTCTCACTCAATACAAACGTCATCTTACCAGCTTCAGACTTGGAATCAGTTACATGTGCAGTTCCACGTCTATCGGCAGCTCCAACCGTTAGATCCAGCGCAATAGCTGAGCTATCAACAACATTAGCTGATTGAGGAATCACATCCATTGGCGCAGAGCCAACAGAGGAAGAGACTTCCGATTTTGCACCCTTTCGTTCAAGCTCAGAATACAACTCATTCACCTGAAACAATATAACAATAACCGTAATTCTTGTGCAAATTGGATAATAATAAAAATCTTTTGCCAGAAAAGGGAATTTTTCTTTTACTCTAGTTGGCTGATTACAATTATTTTAGCAATAAGCACTACTGGGAGTTCTTTAATACGGATATGAATGTAACTCTTCCAAACTCTAGTCAAGCAAACAGTTCGTAAGTTAGGAGGGGAAGAACTACTAGAGACAGGCCAAGTGATAAGTAGGTGCTAGTCAAAATATGACCACCAAATAAAACATCTTATGCATCAGCTACCACAGGTTCTCTGCCTACTGTTCCACAGTATGATACCTTACCTTTCCAACAAGCTCTGCATTTTCTCTAATCAAATTCTCAACCAGTGGACGTGCAGCTTCTATCTGATAGTCTGCATCCCCATTTTCAGAGGTGAGCTACACCAAAAACAAAAATTATCATTATAACATTGACCATATGATAAGAGATTAAAAAAATGAAATTAATAGATTCAATCCCTTATTAAGCAAAAGAACATTTCCTCTCTTGAAAATTTGAATCTCAAAAAAGCTGCAATTATGATTAGTTGGAAGAAGATACATGAAAACCAAAAACCAACCACTTTGTTGTCTACAGAGGAATGAGAAAAAGCAGCACTGCTCTCAAGTTCGTTGATCTGTGACTGCAGACTAGATATGTTTTGTGTCAAAAGATGATTTTCTTGTAAGAGGTTCCTCCTCCTCGACTCTTCCAACTCCACCACCTGCCAGGATTCGGCTTTAATTTCCATTTTCCATAGCAAAATAAATAGAGAAGCTTGTCTTAAATAGGGCACGCTGAGAGGTATCATCTGCGCTATGCCAAGACATTCTTCTCATCTCTAGGAATTACTATTATGTATGTGCCAAGAGGCAGAGCCTAAGATATAAGAGTTGGGAATGGGGGTCATGTCATGGGAAAATATGGAGGCAACAAAAAGAAAGAAAAAATGGAATAACGAGGATCCAATAAATACCCAACCTTTACTAAGTATCTATCCAAAACCCTAAAGTACCCACTACAAGCACCTTCTACATGCAGAAAGTGTACGGGGTCTTAAGTGTCCATTTAGCTTGAGATACTTAAAAACAAGAAACTTATGGGCCAAAAAAGCAAAATGTCACTAAGCATTTTCTGCTCTGTCCAACAAGAAAATGAAAAGTGTTTTAAACACGAAATACCAATATGTAACAGCCTTATTAGCAAGTCATTTCTGACCATAAAGAAATACTATATCAAGGGCATAATTTTTTCGCCATCAAACTAATAAGAGCTCAAGACCGGAGATCAAGCTGGTTTACGCGAGACGGAATAAGAAAATAGGCAAAGCTGAAGCAGCAGAGAATTAGAGAACCTCGTGATTGTTTTTGTTATACGTATTGTCGTTTTATTTAAATAGAAATTACAATATAATAAACGATTTTTTTTTATATGTAGCAAGTATAGTCACTGTGATGAATTGTAAGGGGAGGGGGTATAACAACACATGGAGAAAGGTAGAGGCATTGAGAATTCATTCCAGTAAATCAGTTGGAAAGAGCAGAGCTCTCGAACTCTCTGTAACCCATTCCTTATAATTGTTTACAATGTTTACAATTACATTCCTCAGTAATAAATATCAGTTTTGCTAAATCTTCTATTTCATATACATCATCTTCACAGAACTACAATTCAATTACACTATATCACTATTTTCATGATGGAATTGGAATTATCATCACTGCTGCAATCTGTAACACCTTCACTGCATCTTTACTGAATTGAGTCCTATCAGATTGGTATCAGAGTACCTTCTACCACCACATGGCCACATCGAAGAAACACATGGAAGAACGTATGGGAGCCGTTGATGCACGAATCGAAGAAATGTATGGTAGAATGCATGGCAAAATGGAATCGATTAAAGAGAACTTAGGTCAAGTAATAGGCAAGCTATCCGTAATTGATAAAATGGAGCAACTGTTGGATAAACTGGAGACGGCCAATCAGGTGGAATACAAGGAGAGAGGCAAGGAATTCAACCGGAATCGAGTAACACACCTATTCAATCTCGAAATCCCGAAGTCGGAAGAGATCGCCGTCAAGAACTATTGAATGAAATGGTCCGCTGGGAACACCGCCAGAGGCGATTGGAGATGCCAGTGTTCACGTGTGACAATCCCGATGGCTGGATCTACCGCGCAGAGAGGTATTTCAATGTGAATTTTTTTACGGAAGCAGAACGTTTGGAGGCGGCTGCCTTGTGCTTTGACGGCTAAACATTAGCATGGTTTCAATGGAAGAGCGTTGTCGACCCATGAGAAGATGGGTGGAGATGAATACTTCATTGCTGGAGAGGTTCCTTTCATCGCAGGAAGGATCTATTTATGAAAAATTCCTGGCCCTGAAACAAGAGACGACAATGAAGGAGTATCGCGGGCGATTTGAGGAGTTGGCTTCACCATTACCGAATCTAGCTGAAGAAGTATTGGAAGGGAATTTTGTGAATGGATTGAAACCAGACATACGGGCTGAAATTAGATTGCTGCGACCCGTAGGCTTGGACCGAATTATGAAAGTGGCCCAACGTGTAGAGGATAGAAATGGGCTGGTCAAACAACAGCAATTTGGGCCTAATTTTGGGAACAAAAGTAAGGTAATAAATGCTGCAATTCTTTCACCTCCAGTCCACACCACAACCATGCGCCACTTGCAGTGCACCCGTTCCGCCATGATGCTTTCATCAACCCCACCCAGATTTCATCACCTTTTCAAACATCTAACGGATGCCGAGCTCCAGTCAAAAAGGGAGAAAAGACTTTGTTTCCGATGCGATGAGAAATATGTCATCGGCCATATATGCAAGAACAAGGAATTGCAGATTTTGATAGTAAGTGATACAGATTTAGACCTAGAAGAAGAGGTAGATGCAGCACACCAGCTGGAGGAAATGGTCGAGAACATGGGAGACTCTGTAGAGTTGTCCATCAATTCTGTGGTAGGACTGACCGCGCCCCAGACCATGAAGCTGAGAGGTTGGATCGCAAGGCTTGAGGTAATTGTGCTAATTGATTATGGGACAACCCATAACTTCATCTCGGCTGAGGTTGTCCAACAACTTAGACTAACCCGGACAGGGACTACTAGTTATGGAGTACTCATGGGGACAGGAATGACCGTGAGAGGTGAGGGGATGTGTCGTGAAGTTTTGTTGCAATGGCAGAATTATGAAATTATTGAGGATTTTTTGCCACTAGAATTAGGAAGCTCAGATGTAATTTTGGGAATGCAGTGGTTGGAAAAATTAGGCGCCACGCAGATCGATTAGGGCCGCCTGATAATGAAGTTTACTGTAGCTGGTGGGACAATAACGTTGAGGGGTGTTGAAAGTGTTCAAAGAAAAAAAGGAAAGAGTGTTGTTGGAATTCGAAAGTATTATAGTAGAGGCCGATCGTCCCCAACCAAAACCTCCAAAAGAAATCAGTCAATAAGGGTATTTGACGGGCCCCAGTAGTTACCTCCAAATAGGGAGCGCGACCACGCAATTGTGTTGCAACCAAGGACTCCCCTGTAAATGTTAGACCTTACAGGTATCCTTATTTTCAGAAGGCAAAATTGAAAATTTGGTGCAAGAGATGTTGGCAACGAGCATTATTTAGAATAGTGTCAGTCCCTTCTCCAGCCCAGTGTTACTAGTTAAGAAAAAGGACGGAAGTTGGAGTTTCTATGTAGATTATAGAGCTCTTAACAACGTTACACTTCTGAGACAAATTTTCCATTCTAGTTATTGATGAACTATTGGATGAATCATTGAATTGTATGGGGCAACTATATTTTCCAAACTGGATTTAAAATCCAGTTATCACCAGATTCGCGTCAGGGGAGAAAATATTCAGAATTTTGCATTTCAAACTCATGAAGATCACTACAAGTTCCTAGTCATGCCTTTCGGTTTGACTAACACACCGGCCACCTTCCAGTCTTTGATGAATTCAATCTTTAAAGAGTAGTTACGGAGATTCGTACTAATATTTTTTGATGATATATTGGTGTATAGTCGGAGTATTAAGGATCACCAAGACCATCTCGAGCAAGTTTTGAAGATATTAGAGGCAAACCACCTCTTGGCTAATGAAAAGAAATGTCTATTTGGCCGGAGGAAATTGGAGTATTTGAGACATTATTTCGGCAGAAGGAGTGGCTGCGGATGGGTCCAAAATTGAGGCAATAAAGCAATGGCCGAGCCCTCAATGCCTCTACCTTTCTCCATGTGCTGTATTTATACCCCATCCCCTTATAATTCATCACAGTGACTATATTTGCTACATACAAAAGAAAATCGTTTATTACATTGTAATTTCTATTTAAAATAAAACGACAATACGTATAACAAAAACAATCACGGTGTTCTCTAATTCTCTGCTTTGCTTGACTCCTTCACTTTACTGTCTTCTTATTCCATCTCGCGTAAACCGACTTTTGATCTCCTGGCTCTTGAGCTCCTATCACAAACTATATTGCAAGGCTTTGTAACATGCAATGCAGTTTGATATGTATAACTTCATAGTAGTAGGAGAAATAACCAATAAATCAATCCATACAAGTTGAAAGATAAAAATATCCAGATAGATAAACAAACTAAGGTCAACTGCTAAATGATTATTATTTAGATAGCTGGACTCAATACCTTAGATCGTAATTTTCTGTTATCAGTTTCAAGACAGGCAACTGTTTCCTCAGTTGAAATCTGTCACAGATAAAAACCATATAAAAAAATTAGTGCCTTCATTATTTATCTCTATTCATAATCGAAGAACGCGAGATTGTCAATGGTGGCAAAAGTAGTACAATGCATAATAGAATAGCTATCGGCTTTCAAGAATTCACATATATATGCTGAAGAATTAACGCCTTCTTAACCTATATAAAGTAGAAGTAACCAATGCAATTTCTTATTTCCCATAAGGAAAATATAATTAAAAAGAAAAATGAAAAAAAATAAGCAACTACAAATGAACAGTTGGTTTCTAAATTTTGATGCTATTTGCAACTAACAAAAAGCAAACTTCACATCAATCAGATCTTCACAAAATCAATCAAAACAAAAGAGTAAAGTAAAGAGAAAAGAAAGATAAGGAGTAAGGAGATGGGATAACCAGCAAAATATTTTTCAAGAACTGCCATTCACCAAAGTCATGCCTGTTTTATTGTTCTCTTTTCTTTTTTGACAAGTATAAAAATTTATTCATTAGTATAAATAAAGGAAACACTAACTGTAGCATGTCAAAGCAAATCCACCCATCTTTCATCCATAGGGAACCAAAATTATTAGAGAGAGCATTTATTTTCTTATGGAGTATATGTGTTAGTTTATGACCTAAGGCCTATATAGGACGTCGACTCGATATATTTTGTACCTCCATTGCATTAATTGATGGGGAGGATTTTTTCACTCGTGTTTCATTTGGCTGCATTATATGAATAACTCCATATAATCATAACAAAAGTCAGCATATTCTCAAGGATGTTAACAATATAAAGTCTGCATTCCATGGTACTAGATCCTTAAAAGTTTCAAGTTGTTGGATTGACAGTTCAGTAATGATGATCCGAAAAGACTAGTATATGACATACCTCTGTAAATGGGATGATGAGTTTCATGCTATTGACATGAGATGTCAGATTAATAGTGCGGGAGCTTGTTTGAGTACAAATTTAGTGATTGACCCCAAGACAGGACAAGTCATGTGGAACTTCAAATGTTGTCAATGACTCAAAATTTTGGATGTTCTAAAAAGGTTTTGAACTCAATGCAAGTCTGGAAGGATCCAAAGAGAACTTGATGTAACAAACCAGAAAAGAAAACAGAATAAAGCACTTCGAGAAACTTCTGCCCACAATTCCTCTCATCTTCACAAGTTGGTATGACAAGGACATACTTGTCTATTCTCTAAATCTTCCAATAGTCCACAGGATTAAGGCGAATGAAGAAAGAGGAACTTTCAGATTTCTAGGAGTTCTTGAGTAGATACCTTTAGAGGACTCTCATGTGCA
The DNA here is from genome assembly GCA_023638005.1 of Forsythia suspensa. Taxonomy (NCBI): domain Eukaryota; kingdom Viridiplantae; phylum Streptophyta; class Magnoliopsida; order Lamiales; family Oleaceae; genus Forsythia; species Forsythia suspensa. Next base: position 39,295,396 of record CM042666.1, read on the forward strand.
GGGCAAACAAAAGCAACTGTCTAGATTAACTTGATGATCATGAACAATAATTGGGCTGAGAGATTTAAATTTCTATTTCTGCTGCATTTCTGGGTTTCAAAACTTCAATGTTCAGGTCAGAAGAAGTAAATTATACCAGACACACTTCCTTACTCTTTTCTTCCTCTGGTCTTCTGATGATAAAACTAAACCGATCTCAAGACTACAGCATTTAAAACTGAAAACAAGCATATGTGTTGAGACAGAAGCACCCTTTTTACCTGCTTTTGGACCCAGGAATCTCTTTCTTTTTCCACATGTTTTATCCTTTCATCTAAGCTCACCTGTGTTTCAAGGTCTAAATTAATATACTGAGCCACTCAGATCTTCAGGAAATGACTGACCAGAGTACTGATTTGATCATGATGAAAAAAGCATTGAGAATGTCAAATTTAGAAGACGCAAAAAAACAAATTCCAACTACAAAATCAATTACCCCTTTTAAATTTAGAACGGCCACTTCATTCTCCAGCTGTTTAATTTTCTCCGCAAAGCCAACCTGCAAGAGACAATATATTAGACGACAAGCCAGAAAAAAGTTTTGGGAGAACTTACAATGTACCAGATTTCAACTAGAAAATTAAAAAGTTATACAGCTATTCAAAGAATACTGCAAACTCAAATATCTCCAACAAGGATGGAAACATATAATTTCTGTTGAAAATATAGAGTTTTAAGATCCAAAATTTCAACAAGAAGTTGATAATTCAATAAGAGTCACCTCTTTCTTGAGACATAAATCTTTCTCACTCTCTAGTTGTAGGATTTTCCTCTCTAGATCAGCCTGAAAATTTTGCAGATCAATCATATCATGGAGACTGAAATCATAAGAAACCCCCAAAATGTAACAAGAGTGGATCACAAAAATTCCCGGAAGTGCAAATAAATAGAATAACATTTCCACAGGACTTCAGCAGCTGCATAACCTTTTACCTTCAGAAATAATGTAATTAAGTTAGAATTACCTCTTTTTGCAAATAAGCATCCTTGTCCTTTAGCAATTGTTTAATTTTCTCTTCTAGACTATCCTGTAGCAGACAAGTAGTCATTAGCTGGCTTCCAGGAAAAAAAATATATATATACATACATATATATTTATAATAACATATAGAAAGATTAATAGAATTGTTTATGAAGACAAATTTTGAGCAATCAAAGATTTTATACTAAAACTCTATCTAAATATCTATCATACAAAATGTTTAAGATGGCCAATTGCGCATTATACTAAGTTTTAAATTACCTCTGTCTTGATCAGTGCATCTCTTTCATTTCCTAAGTATACAAGTTTCTCTTCTATGATAGCATGTACCAGACAATATAGTCACAAATTGCTTTTACAAGTATGAGAAAAGAAAAGCACATTGAGAAATTAATCACATGCGCAAAATCATTGTACCGGTATTGAATTCCACTTTCTCTGAAAAGTTAAAGTGACATTACCTCTCTTTGCATGCATGCATCCTTTTCATTTCGTAATTGTGTGATTTTCTCTTCTTGGCTAGCCTGCAAAAGTCAAAGTCTATTTGATCTAATAAAACAATTAAAAAATAGATAATATTGTGACGAATAAATTAAGCCAATTACCAGATTTATGATGCAATGGCATTGGAGCACTTAATAAATTAAGCTTCAGTTACCTCTTTTTGTAATTTTTCGTCCCTTTCCTTCAGCAACTGTTTGATTTTCTCCTCGAGGATAGTCTGTAAGAGTAAAACCAGGACAAACAAAGACACGCGCATAGAAAATGTGTTATGTTATAACTAACAGAAAAAGAAAAGGCCAATAGTGGGAAAAATAAACAAAGTAGATTAATTGTTACAGGACTATAAATAAAAGGCAAATCACGTTTCTGTTACCTCTTTATGTATGCTTGCATCTTTTTCAGTCTGCAATTGTTTAATTTTCTCTTGAAAGCTGGCCTATATAAACCTTAAAGTCAGTATGATTGCAAAACATATGTTAAAAACATGAATATCAGATCATAAAATGCTAGTTTACAACATTAGATATATCAAGCAAGTAAAGACTGTCATCACCTCTCTGTCAAGCCAATACTGTTCCTCAGCTTCAGCTAAAGTTGTCTGTAAACAACAATGTGGAAAATATTGAAAAAAAGAGATAAGTAGAAATCCGAAAATTCAAGAAGAAAACAACTAGAACTTGTAAAAAATCTGGAAGTGTGAAATCATCCAACACTCTGTTTTTTTTTGTAAATCAAGATAGTCTATGTTTTGATCCATGAGCTCACCCAAAATAATTTAAGAAAGCAAAAAACAAAAGAAATTTTACACTTTGATTTCATAGAACAACTATCACTGAGTTTCCACGAATAGAACTATAAAAGTAAATGGCTCGAGTGAAAACTCTTTTTATATGTGAATCAGCAAATTTAACAACAAGATATCTAGAAAATTTCAGGTTGTATTTTATTGCACTGATGAGACCTACTATACAAAATCAAAGTTATTGCATTCCAACTGCAAGGATAAATGAAAATTTGTTTAAATGCAGTTGATTTACAACTTACAATAAGAGCCACAAGTTTTCATGGACCTCAGTCAAGATTGTTCGCACTTCATACTTCCGGAGAATATACAATGTAAGAAAGTCATCAATGTGCAAAGGCCACTCTGCACCTAGCTCTGGTTATGTGAGCTTTCGTCTATAGAACAGAAAGATAACCTCACGCACATAGAAATGTAAGTCTACACAAGCCAGTTTCAACCCAAAAGCCTCTTTCAATAATTTCATTATAATCAGACAGATTTACGAACTGGACTGTATATCACAAATTTTGGTCCATAATTCCAGTAAGAGCTGGCTATGGAACAGAGCAGCAGCATCAGAGAGGATGTGTATAACATCTAGATTCATGAAACATTGACAATTCTCAATTTGATCCAGAAAATAACCATGAACTGGGGCAATAAGTCATTTTCTTTCAACAAAAAGTCAACTTTACTTGCTATAATGATACAAGGTTACACGGATAAACACAGATGAACTTACACCTTCAGTACCATTAGCAAGACTTCTATCCATATCAACATCTATTTTCTGCCCAACATCTATTTTCTGCCCAACATCATTTTGTAACACTGGAATCTCCAGAACTTGACCATTATTATCCGGCCCCATCTCAGAAACATAGCTATGATTGTCAAAAGTTGATTCTGCGGCATCAACTGTGGCACATTCTGTCAGTTTAGTAGCCTGCTTATACTTCTTCTTCTTATTTTTCTTTTTCTTCTTCTTATCTTCCTCCATTTGTTGAGAAGTTCAAATATGAAAACTCAAGAAACCTGCTTGCACCAAACACAATCTGTTGAATCATGAATGCACTATGAGTTTCAAACTAGGAGCTTTTGCATAGATAGATCCAGTTATTTCTTTGTAGTTACAGATTATAAGCATTTTTCTTAAATCAATTAAAGAGGCGAAAAAAAATTTATCCGATAAGAGTTTAGAAGTTTAATCAGGATATTTAGTTTGGGTTATAAAGTTCAAATGAATGGAGACTTCATCGTCAGCTCTTATATCTAATCAACATAAAAATATGGAAATCACGCCAATAATAAACTCTCCAATCATGATCCAAAACACACTCATCCTTTTAATAAAATTATATTCAATACTAAATTGAACAACATAGGGCTAACTCACAGCCGTGTCTCTCAATTCAAATTCAGATCTTTCAGACTAGCATGTGACGAATTATTAATTTCACCAATGCACCTAAAGCTAAAAGAAAATCTGATCAACAACGAGCTTGTCATAACAAATCCACATTACCTAAACAAAATTCAGACCTGCGATTAGGTGAATCTCAGAATTGAATATCGAAAATAAACATTCAAACAGAACCACCTAGGTATAAGCTCGTACATATGGATAAACAAATTCTTCAGAAGTAGTTAATAAGGAGATGAGATATGTACGTACACTAGGATCCAAATGCGTTTGAAGATTGAAAAGATATGCGAGGCCACAACGAGTCTGTTAAATTTTCCGTTTTCGCTTGAAATTGAAGGTTTTGTGATTCAGACGAAAAGGAAGGAAATTATAGTGGGGAAGAAGAATGTAACGGCATTTGTGTGGGGACATTTTGGGTATTCACTTCCTGCGCGTTTTTCGTAGCTTTGCCTCTATGAATGCTTAAATAACACGTTGCAGTTCCGCTAAATAGATTTTGTCAACGACAAATACATGTTACTTCTTTTTAATATATTTAAGTCGGTTATATATATATTAACTGTTTTTTTTTTTTTTTTAACAACTTTAGAATATGTTTTCTTTGCCTTTCAGTTTTAAGTTTTCAATTTAATTTGAGTTTTTTGTTTCGAAAATCTATTTTAAGATTGTTGAAAAAATATTTAGTTTATCATTCTAAAAAACTATTTTTGAAAACAAAAAATTGAAAAATAGATTTTATTTAGAATTTTGAGAAATAATTTTATACATTTTATTCAATATATTTAATGCTAATATAATATCAACTAATATATACATTTTAAAGTTAGTGGTTTTTATAATATTTTTTTTTACAAAAATAAAATACAAACAAATAATAAAATAACAAAATAAAAAATAATGACGTGGATTGAGAATTCTAATCTATTTTTATTTAAATAAATTTTTTTTTAATAACCAAGGACTTGAATTATTTTTTAGTATTTTAGTATTTTTATTTTTATAGCTTAGAATTTTTGTTTTTTATAATTGTATAAATTTTTTTTTACAATTTTTATTTTTTTTTTTAGGATTTTTATTTATTAAAAATTAAGATTTTTTTTTTAAATTTTGTATTTAAATAAATTTTTTTTTATTGTTTTTAGTGTTTTTAGTTTTTTCACCCAAAATACTCAAAATTGGGATAATTACACTATGTACCACTGAACTTTATATTCCATTTTATTTATATCACCGAACTTTATACCATGTTTCATTTATACCACCGAACTTTAATTCGTTTCATTTATACCACTAAACTTTAAAATTAACTGATTAAACTTTAAAATTATTTTCAGTTAAACCACTTCATTAACCAACCGTTCATTGTTTAATAAAAATTCTGACGTGACATTAATAGACCGTTAATTGGCTGATGTATCTCGCAACGTGTGAAAGTATCGTCCATATGTATAATGTTCAAAATGAAAACACGTTTTTGATGTCAAAATCGTGTTTGAAAATACGTTTTTGTATCAACTATTTTGACAATTCTTGAGCTAAAAGTCGTTCAGATGATGTGAAAAGCGTATTTTTATTTTAAATTTCATACACGTAGCGAGATACATAAGCCAATTAACGATCCGTTAATGTCACATCAGAATTTTCGTCAAACAATGAACGGTTGGTTAATGAAGTGGTTTAACTAAAAATAATTTTAACGTTTAGTGGTATAAATGAAATGAATTAAAGTTCAGTGGTATAAATAAAACATGGTATAAAGTTCGGTGGTATAAATGAAATAGAATATAAAGTTCAGTGGTATATGGTGTAATTAACCAACTCAAAATGTCAAAATGTGTTTTAAGTTTTGTATTATAAATTTAATTTTGTTTTTGAAAATGCATTTTCAAACATAGCATACTAAACAAGTTTTGAGTATTAACAAAAATGAAGACAGTAAACACCAAAAAGAACGAACTCAGTATTTTTTTTTTCAAATATTGGTATTGAAACTATCATTATTTTCTTTTTACTTTTTCTTCCATCGCTAATCTATATATATAGCAATCTATATCTATATATATATCTATATCTATACTAATTCTAAAAGTCCCTTAAAGGGATAAACATTTTTGAACGATATTGCCCTTCAAATAATTTATAATTTCTAAAATCATCTTTCAATTAATATAATTTATTTTGACTTTAATTTAAACTATTTAATACTATATAAATATTGTATTTTGATCATTGAAAATGATTTGTCTCTTTAAATTCTATTATATATTGTAATTAATGAAAATAAATAAAATATACTATTAAATTTTTAATATATTGAAATTATTATCTTTAATTGTAAACAATCAAATAATCGATCTTATTATCACGAGAGAATTTAAGCAAATTCCTTCACCAACATAACAAAACAAGATGAATTTAAACTTGCATTTCGATTTTCTTATTATTGATTCATACTTTCTTCATCTGTTTCAAATATGGGAGAAAACATTTATGGACAATATTGTCTCTCAAATAACTTATAATTCCTAAAATCATCTTTCAATTAATATAATTTATTTTGGCTTTAATTTAAACTATTTAATACTATATAAATATTGCATTTTGATCATTGAAAGTGATTTGTCTCTTTAAATTCTATTATATATTGTAATTGATGAAAATAAATAAAAATATACTAATAAAATTTTAATATATTGAAATTATTATCTTTAATTGTAAACAATCAAAGAGTCAATCTTATTATGCACGAAGAAATTCCTAAGACATAACAAAACAAGATGAATTTGGCTTTACATTTCGACTTTATTATTATTGATTCATATTTCCTCCTCTGTTATTCCTCTTTGTTTTTTAATATACCAATAATATTTTTTTCCTCGCAATGACGATTTTTAATCTTTGATAATTAGTTTGATAGTAATGTGGTAATAATGGATGTGTTAATTTTTCATGAATGATTCACTAATTTTAAGAATATATATGATGGTAATATTCATTAAAATTTTGATTTCTCTATATATTTTTTTTCTTGATTTAGAATATTTGTTCAATGTAAAAATTTTAATTATTGTGGTAGTCTTGATAACAAGGAGATTTAAGCTCGAATAATATTTTTATGTCATTTTGTAAGCAATTAAACGTATATTTATTGTGCAAGAACGAGTAACAAGGAGAATTGGTGTTACTCTAACTCTTTCAAGCACGCGGCTGGGGAAGACATAACTTGGATAAAGTGAGTCATATTATGTTTAAGGTGAAGGTAAATCTCGCATAATAAGTGGTTTTATGTGATGAGTTAAAATTATTGTCCAAATATCTGGTTGTTTTGAATTTTCTTGAAATTTAATAATATTTTAAATAGAATTACGGAAAAGAATGCATGAAGAGAACAAAAAAAAAATACCCCTTAATTTATGGGTGCATTAAAACTGAATGGATATTGCAATAGAAAATTCTTCTTTATCTTATGTCAAAGAATTTTGAGATTCTTTTTTGATAAATAATTACCTAAAAAGGCTAAATATTTTGTTTTCGTGTGCTTTTTATAATGATATAAAAACAAAAAATCAATAAAAAATTGTATTATACTTATATTTACTATTTTCATGTATTTTAGAATTTGATACTAATTTTCATAAAAGAAAGTTGTATTTTCTAATATGCCATTAGATATATGCTTTAAAATATAATTAAAAGAGTATCAATAATCTTTCAAACTTGACATTCACGTAGGCCATGTATTTTTTAATGAATGACATGTTTTATCAAGAAGTTTGAATATAATTCCTTAGTTGGTCATAATCATTGATGAACTTATGATTGAAAATGAGTTTTATTTAAATGTTATATTCATCGATAATTTTAAAGTAAAAAAAATCATAATATTATTACAAAATTACGTGCAACGCATGTATTTTTAACTAGTATTATAAAGAGCATATTGGCTTCTTGCTATTAAAGAAAAATTAGAGTAAAAAATGACATTGATTGATACACTATTAAACTTTGACAAATAAAGGATATGTTTATTAGTGCTTATAAGTATTTATAAGTTGATCAAATATTATTTTTATTCACACATTCGTAGAAATCATAATTTTTATTATCACTTTTTTATCCACACATCTCGTAATTCCCACAATTTGTAATTTACAAAAAAAATTTACCAACAAGCATGATCATGGGGAAGTAGTTAATCTATCAATCAACTACCAACACACCATGGGCTCTAAAGTTGACCAACTACGTCACTCTTCAGCCGCAACGCTGGCTCTTCAATCATACAATAAGTTTAGTAAAAAGGCTTATTTGCACAAATGGTCCCTGACATATCGGGTTGAAGACCTATCTTTCATTTTTGCGCTTTAACCCCTATTTTAAATGTTTTTGGCAGCAATGATCCTCTTTCTCTTCATTTCCATCCACTGATCCGTGAAATTTGACGGGAAGTTTTTATTTAAAAAAGGCTTATTTGCACAAATGGTCCCTGACTTTTGTAAAGAAAATTTGCAAGAAAGTCCCCAATATTTTAGAAAATGTTGAAAAGTTCCATAACCTTCTAATCTCACCATATGACCTGACAATTTGACACAATTTTACTCATAACTTAAATAAATTAAAAATAACTCACAAACCTTTTCAAAATACAAATAAGTCCCAAATCTTTTTATTTACAGATTGATTTACACCAAAATAATAAAAATGTGTCATCGTCCCAAAACTTTTAATTTTGTTCACCAAAATAATATTTAAAATGTGTTTGATTAAAATCAAATTCAATCATACAATAAGTTTGGTAAAAAATAATAATTGTAGATTATATGTAATAGGTTGTCACTTCCCGTGAAATGTGTTAATAAAAAATTTAATATAGATCATAACGAAATATGTGGATAAAAATAATGTTAAATCAACTTATAAGTACTTATATTAATACAATTAAAAAAAGTCATGCTCATAGGAGTTTGTTTGGGAGAGCTTTTTTGGTGAACAAAAAAAAATTTTGTTCAAAAAATCAGACTTTTTAGAAAAACAAAAGTTGTTTTGATTAAAAAAATAACGAATATTTGGTTAAAATTAATAAGTACTTATTGATTATTGATACATACCAAACATGCTCATAGGAGTTTGTTTGGGAGAGCTTTACAAAGTTCAAAAGTACTTTTTGAAAAACAAAAGTTGTTTTGATTAAAATAACGAATATTTGGTTAAAATTAATAAGTACTTATTGATTAAGAAAACAACATTTTTAAGTTGATTCGGAGAAATTCTAATTGAGCTTCTCCAAAAAGCTTTCTATTAAGCTTATACGAGAAATTAAAATCTGTATTTGATGATACTTTTAAATTAACAAAACTATTTTTATTAAAAATTCTTTATTCTTTTGAAAACACGTTTTTATCAATGAAAATATTGCATTAATTTGTATAATTTAAAAATTCTTTTGAAAACACGTTTTAATCTTAATTTTTATTATTATTTATTGGATAAATGACACTCGGGTCTCCATCTTTTTCATTTTGTGACAATTTCGTTCTCATTCAATTTTATTTACATATATTATCCCAATATGTAAATAATTTGCACCGATGGTCCATTCCAATAAATTTACACTCCAATTTAAATAAACTAAAACAGCAAAATAGAAACAAAAAATTAAAAATTATAATTTGGATCCTCAACATTTTCAAAAGTGCAAATAGATACTAAACTTTTTGTTTTTTTTTTATAGTTATTCACTTAAAACACTTATAAATTCGGTTTTTATTATACTCAAAGGGAAATTGGCACAAATGGTCATTAATGTATGTCAATAGTGATCAAATGGTCCATAACCTTTCATTTTTGATAGAGTGATCCCTAACATATCTATTTAGGTACGTAATTGGTCTTTATTTGATAAAAAAAGACAAACATAGCCTTAATTTTAGTTATTAAAAAAAATTGTAATTGGATTTTTAATATTTGTAAAATGTGCAAATAAATACAATAAATTTATTAAACAATATTTAATTTAGCATAATAAATATATCACTATAGTCATGTCAAATAAATTTTTAGATAAATAGCACCAGGGGTCTCGAACCTTTGAATGTTGTAACGATAGGGTCCTCAACTTTTGTTTACTAGCAGTCGGAGTCCCAAACCTTTCAAACGTACGCACTTGGGGTCCTTTTTTTCGGAAAACGTCAAAAAAGCTGTTAAGTCATCACGCGCGCTAGATGTTATCACTTTCTGAAGGACAAAACTGTCCAACTTAACTTAAAACAGAAGGAGAAAAAGAAAATTAGGAAAAATTAAGGGTTGATTCTTAAACCATAAATCGTCCCGAGCCATTTTTTATATCTACCAAAGAAAACAATGAATCCCAATCAAGAAATTCTTGATTCTGATAATCTCTTTGATCATCTAACAGATGATATTGTGTTATCAATCTTCACAGAAATTAGAAGATGCAAAATCTTTTGTCTTTCCCTGTTTGTCTCAGAACGCTTTTCGTTGTATAATTCTGAAAATTGACCAAAATTTTCTTTTAATTCATCGTAAAAGAACCACGGTAAGAGACTATGAAACCCCCACAAGTTTCTTCAATAATCTTGTTTTTAAAACTTTGATAAAACTCGTCCTATTTATTTATCAAAGAAACAAGTTCAAGAAAAATAAGGATAATGATGAGGATTATTGTTCTTATTATCCACCAAATGAAGTTCTCAAGTCTTTTGAAGAAATTCGGCTACTTCATCTTAGACTGCCATGTCGTGGAAGTGAAAAATTGGGTTCAAGTGCTGGTAAGAAGAATTATTCAACTTTCTTGAAATAGAACGCAGAATTTGGGAGCCAACTACATAATTGCGTGATTTTGGGTGCAAAATCTTGGATTGAAAAATGCGAAAATGGGGATAGTTTGCTCGAATCAGATTGTGAATCATGTGTAATTGATGATCGTGAGCTGAAGTTGTGGACAATTTCATGTTTGAGGAAAAATTAAGGGTTGATTCTTAAACCAGAAAAGAAAAAGAGGGTTGATTCTTGATTGAAGGGGTGGCTCAACAATGATTTAGGTTCTTTGCCCTTAATTTTTTCTAATTTTCTTTTTCCTTCTATTTTAAGTTAAGTTGGATAGTTTTGCCCTTCAAAAAGTGATAACATCTGAAGCGCGTGATGACTTAACAGTTTTTTTGATGTTTTCAGTCTAAAAAAGACCCAAGTGAGTATGTTTGAAAGGTTTGGGACTCCGGCTACTAGTAAACAAAGGTTCAGGATCCCATCGTTACAACGTTCAAAGGTTTGGAGACACCTGGTGCTATTTAGTCTAAATTTTTTATAAGAGAAAAATATAAAATTATTGCGCTTTAGGTATATGTAATTATTATGTGATATGAAAAAAATGAATAAAAATTAAGTTAAATAAATAACCAAATGGCGTATATAATTTTAGAAAAATTGGCACAAATGGTCCCTAACCTTTGTCATTATTGCGTAAATAGTCCTTAACCTTTTATTTTTGGTGGAGTGGTCCATAACCTATCTGTTTAGATGCGCAATTGGTCATTATTTAATAAAAAAGACAAATATGCCCTTATTTTTATTTAAAAAAATTTTCAATTTGATTCCTAACATTTGTAGAAAGTACAAATGGGTCCGATATTTTATTTTAAAAAAAAAAATTTAAAAGAAACTAACAAATTGATAATATACTAAATTATTTTGTATATTTTACGAACTATTATAGAATAACTAAAATTTAAGCTCATAATTATTAATAAACGTGTTAATTAAAATTATTTTATTATTATTAAGTAATCAATAAAATTTAAACTTTAATTTTATCATTACAACATAAAAAAAAAACTTTGTCACAAACTTAATAATCAAATATTATTATTTCATTGATCTATTCGTTTATTAACTACAAATATTAGAGTTCAAATTGTATTCTTCATATTTTAATTTATCGTTTTATTATCGTTCAAAAATAAAGAACACAAAATGTGTAAATTAATTTTTGTTAGTATTTTTATGTTAAAAAAATATAATAAAATTAGTTTAATGTCATAAAATTATATACGCTATTTTGTTATTTATTTAACTTAATTTTTATTCAAGTTTTTGACATCACATAACAATTACATATATACCTAAAGCGTAATAATTTTATATTTTTTCTTATGAAAAATTTATTTGACACGACTATAGTGATGTATTTAATCTGCTAAACTAAATATTGTTTCATAAATGTGTCGGACTTATTTGCAAATTTTGTAAAGGTTAGAAATCTAATTATAATTTTTTTAAATTAAATTTAAGGGTATTTTTATCTTTTTTATCAAATAAGGACCAATTGCGCACCTAAATGGATAGGTTATGGACCACTCCACCAAAAATAAAAGATTATGGATTATTTGCGCACTATTGACATACATTAGGGACCATTTGCACCAATTTTCCATAATTTTATGACATTGAATCAATTTTATTATGTTTTTTTTAAAACATAAAAATACTAACAAAAATTAATTTACACATTTCTGTTCTTTATTTTTGAATGATAATAAAAAAATAAATTAAAATATGAAAAATACAATTTGAGCTCTAATATTTGTAGTTAATAAACGAATCTCAATGAAATAATAATATTTGAGTATCAAGTTTGCGACAAAGTTATTTTTCTTTTTATGTTGTAATGATAAAATTAAAATTTGAATTCTAATGATTACTTAATAATAATAAATAAATTTTAATTAACACATTTGTTAATAATTATGAGTTTAAATTTTAATTATTTTATAATAGTTCGTAAAATATACAAAATAATTTAGTATATTATCAATTTGTTAGTTTCTTTTAATTTTTTTTAATAAAATATAAAAGTATCAGACCCATTTGTACTTTTCACAAAGGTTATGAATCAAATTGAAATTTTTTTTAAATAAATATAAGGGCATATTTGTCTTTTTTACCAAATAAGGATCATTTGGGCACATAAATGGATAGGTTAGAGACCACTCCACTAAAAATGAAAGGTTATGGACCATTTACGCACTATTGGCATACGTTAAGAACCATTTGCGCCAATTTCCCTATACTCAAACAAGCAAAAAAAATCATGAAAAGATGCGGACAAAAGTATGAAATAAGTTTATGGTGGGCCCTTAATTAGGGAGCATATCCGAGACTAACCACACATGAAAAAAGAAGTTGTTCTATCAACTCAATGTTGAACCCACCAATTATCATTCCAATTTGCTCATCAATTTTGCTTATTAATTTGTTACGAACTAGCTTATCAGTTTTTAGAAGCTAATAGTCAATGTGTTATGAATAAGAGGAAAAACAACATATTTGGTTCTTAACTTTTCAAAACGTAATGAATATACTCTTAATATTTAAATAGTGTTGACGTTGGAAAATGATGTTGCATTTTCCCAGCCAACTTAATGTTAAGAATTTAGGTTGGACGTGGCCGAATTGAACTAGATGCAAGAATTGTAACAGAAGACATGTTTGTAAGCTCTTTTTGAGTATACTATTTATTATCAGACAATGAATGTCCGAACAGTTGGACATTTATGTCTCCTATTTATATAAATATATGTAATGATTATATGCATTTAATGCAAGCTCAGCATTAAATGCTTACAAGACATCTCTTTTTTGGGCATTTAATGTGAAATGATGTCTGCATTAATTACGTTGGCTGGTCTGACATCTGACATTTGGAAAAACGTGTCATTGATGACAATAGTATAGTACTGGTTGACTGTTGCTTGATGTCCGACCTAAAATAGGTCGAGTAAGGACTAATGAGGTAGGACCTCATATGGTAGGACCTCCATAGGTAAGGAGGTTCCTCGCTATATTGGATAGGTAAGACCTTCTTCAATAATTCGGTAAGACCTCTACGACGGGCATGAATAATCTTTGGTTGCCATGACAGGTCAGGTCTGATGTCTGACATATGAGAAGACATGTCATACTGATGACGTGAGCTTAACCGCAAGACCTGGATAGAAAGTCTTCTAACTTGGAGTAAGACCTGAGTAGGAATGAGGCAAGACCTGGAGGTAGACCCGCCTTAGGATGAGGTCCGACCTGGGGTAAGACCCTCATTGGGATGATGTTCGACTTGGAGTAAGGTCCGCTTAGAAATGAGGTCCGACCTGGAGTAAGACCTAGATAGAAATGAGGTCCGACCTGGAGTAAGACCAGCTTTGGGATGAGGTCCGACCTAGAGTAAGACCCTCATTGGGATAAGGTCCATCCTGCTCTTGTAGCGCCGGTGAAGAATTACTTAGTTGATTTAACATATCGAATTGTATATCAACAAATAGCATTGAACATTTCAAACGTTTAAAGTAATAAGCATGGTATGTCCTGATGACAATCTATCCATTTCAGTCGTTAAAGTCAAATAAAAGACAAAATTATTCTCCCTTTTGAATAAACAAAAACAAAAGGCAAGGAAATATAGGAAAAAGAGGAATAAAACATAACCAAATATACCCAAAAAAAATGAAGAATAACAAAGATATCATCTTCTTCCTTCACACATAACCACCATCTACCCCACCAATCATTTTCTACCTCAATCCCCCACCTTTTTTAAACCCATTGTTGCTGCCGCCCCCGCCATGTCACTAGCACCAATACCATCTACCACCATTTTTATGGCAGAAAATGTGGTGAGGGTATTGGTGGCAACCTAGTATTAAAGAAGCATGATCTTGAATAGTGTGGTGCATTTATCTTCAAGGCACAAATTAACTTCTATTGTCCATTTTGAAAGAACAATCGGTACAAAATAAAGAGTGAGAGTTATATTTATTGAAACCTAGTCAGCATTATCAGAAAAATTGGAGTAACTTGTTAATGGAGCACCATAAAATTAATCTCGAACTCAGGGGCGGAGCCAGGAATTTAATCCAGTGCCGGCGAAAATTAATAAATGCAATAATATAAAATAATGTAATAGCACAACAATACAAAAAATAACATACATTACAATTGTTCCTTGCAAGTTTTCATACTTTAATATTGTTGTACAATAACTTCATTATCATTTTTAAAAAATATATCTTTCTCTACATAAACAGTGATGATATCATTCATCTACTGATCACCTATTCGATTGTGCAATCTATCTTTTACACTTTTCATTGTAGAAAATACTCTCTCTACAGTAGCAGTAGCAACCTGTAGAATTAGCACTAAAGTCAAAAGTTTGTAAACTAATGGATATACTTTACTTTTCTTTGTCATGACTAACTTCTCTGCAAGATCACTAAGGCCATTCAACCCTTCAAATGCTTTGTTAGAGCGCATATCAAAAATATAAGTTTCAAGTTGATTATTAAGTATGCAGAGATCTACTTTAGAAAAATCTTCTGGATAAAACTCAGCAAGTTCTTGTCAAAAGAAGATAATAAATTTTCTAGACATAAACAAGTTAAAGGAGCAACTCCGTATTTACATGCGATAATACGATCATTCAACTCTTGAAGTTGTAAATCGATGACAGAGTAGAACAAATCGGTAGTAACGCAAATTTGTCATTTATGAAGGATTATGCTGTGGGCGACCATGACATGCACGCCATACAAATATATCATCCATGTTGGGAATATCAATGTAATGCTGCTGACATAAAGAATATATTTCTTCCAAAAAAAACCCCACCCATTATCTCTCATAATTTGAAGTCGATGTTTGTACATTTTTACCAATTACATTACATTTACAATATATTGGTTTTTCCTTTGTAATGCCTTTGACAATTCATTTGAAATCCCCAAGATACTTCTCATCAAGTGTAGATTAAATACAAAATCAAATGACTGTATAGACTCCAATAAATTAGTTGCATCACCTCTTTGATCACAAAAACTAGATTCATCTTCAAAAATTATTTCAAGTACATCACTAACAGCACAGAACATGGCAAGCAAGATGACCAAAGAGTTGTAATATAACCCCCACCGTGTATCACCAAAACGCTGAAGGGTAGTTTCTTAATTAAGTCCTCGTCCACTTAAAATCTCACCTTTCTCCAATGCTTCAATAATAAAGTCTGATTGTTTTTCTCGAAGAAGATCACAACGTTTAGAAGATGCTTCAGTATTATTTACAACATCACCAACCACACAAAAGAAATTAGTAATGAGAATATTCTTCTTTGCCACTATAACAAGAGCTAGTTGAAGTTCATGAGCAAAACAATGAATATAAAAAATACATGGATTCTCCTTTAAAATGAGTGCTTTCATACCATTAAACGTACCTTGCATATTACTTGTCCTATCATAACCTTGTCCTTTCAATCTAGATATGTTCAAGTTATATCTAGAAAATATCTTATTAATTGTAGCCTTAAGCAAGATAGCCATGGTACTTATAACATGTTCAATCCCTATGAAACGTTGTTTATATGTCCACTACTATCCACATAACGTAAAATAATTGATATTTGCTCCTTTATTAATACATCACGAGATTCAACAACTAGAATAGAAAATAATGAATCACCAATATCTTTAATAATAACATTGATTATTTCAGTAGCACAAGCACTTACTATATCCTTTTAAACATCAGGCGATGTCAATTTACAATTTTTAAGAACATTTTTTCAATGTGACAGCATTAATATCATTGTTATGAGCAGCCAGAAATTGTAATTGGACTAAAAAGTTACTTGGATTGAGAGAATTCTCAGATTCATCATGATCTCAAAATGAATGCCCTTATCGCAGTAGAACTCGAACACAATCGATTGATGCATTAAGACGGCTACTATATTCATTTCGTACTTGTTTTAACTGCTTGAAGAAAACTGATTGAATGTATTGCTCTTGATTCATCAAATATTCACACTTCATACGAGCATGATTATGTGCACTATCATGCCCTACAACATGAGTATTAAGCATTTTTATCTTTTTAATACGTGAATCATTCGCCAACAAAAGAATCGTCTCCTCCTTGTTTTCTACTATTTGTTTTGAAAAGATATGCAGAATCTTTTTTTATACTATACTCCAATCAACTAGCAAACTCTTTAAACCAAGAAAAATAGAAGTGTCTAGAATCTTTTCCAAATGGACTTTTGGAAATTCATGATCTTGAGGTTGACAAGGACCTTTTTGCATAAATGATCTTCGAACTTGATCTTAAAAGTTAGCATTGTAATCTAAAATTGGTATCCTTAGTCCGGGATAAATGAAAAGTTGTGCAACATCAAAATCCGTTTTATTTAACATCTCCCCTTCAATATTTTCTACAAGAGATTTTTTTTGAAAAATCTCTCCATTGTCACGTCACACTAAAATAAATAAATAAATGATAATTACTCGCTTGAACAAGTAAGAAAGTGCCAAAATAAAATTCGGTGGAAATTCTAAAATTTAAAGAGAATGAACTTTTTAAATAACTAAACATAACGAATGCCCAATTTTTTATCATTAAATTTAATCAATTAAATAGACTAAAGAGCAAATTGTTCCTTTACAATAAACAATTGCAATTTGCAAATATGGATTGCAATTTCATATAGTCTAAACAAAAAAATGATAACATTCATTTCAAACAATAAAAACAAAGAATTCTTGTTGTCTTAGACCTTCTAGAATTGAAAAGCATAGATTTTGCATTAAATAACGATTAAGTCCCACAAACAAATAAGAAAACCACAAGAATCATGTAAATTCACAAAGGAAAAGAAAAAATAAATCCACGAACATAGTTAGTTAGATACGATTTGAGTTTCGAGATTATACTACGTAAGACACATAATTTAAAATAAAAATTAAGCTGGATCTTCACAACTTCTTAATATTCAGAAAATAATTGATTTGCTAGTAGTTGTGAAAATTGGATTTTAGTCTTTAGATGTATGTATAGTGTATATATAGTTCTCTGCGTCACTGTGTGTATCTGTGTACCAAAAAGGCGGAGAGTATTAGGTGTTTTATACCATTTAGTGTCGACGGCCGATTATAGAGGATTTTGCTCTCTGTTTTCATTTCAATTTCAATGCAAGCACACAACACACTTGGAAACGTGATAGACTATTGGTGTATTGGACCTCATTAGTTTGTATATGTTTTTTTCCCTTTTGTGGCCCATTTCAAGTGATACATTTTTTTTTCAGTGTAGGCAGCCACTATTTTTTTAATAGGCCTCCAAAAGTCCAGTGCATGCAAGGACCGAAGGACTACACTAAGCTCCGCCTCTGTTCGAACTAGAAGTAAATAACATGCAGCTCAATGCGTAAGCTGAATTATTGAAATATAAGTATGTAACTTTAGTACAAAATGTTTATACTGAAGAGAGAGTGGCGAGATTTGTTTTGCATAAACCGTAGTAGTTGCAATTTCATACCATATAAAATCTCTTGACAAAGATCAAAGTAGTTAGAAAAAATGAAAATAAACCCTCCCATAATATTTTTCTTACTTTCCGTCTTTACTTTTATTTTTCGAAATTACCTACCTAGTTCCTTATCCATTTTCCCTCATCACATGGCCTACTTGGACGCGCGAAGAAGGGGGAGTTAATATTCTAATTTCATTTTGATAAAATTCTTGTTGTCTTAGACCTTCCAGAATCGAAAAGTATAGATTTTGCATTTAATAGCGATTTAGTCGCATAAACAAATAAGAAAACTACAAGAATAATGTAAATTCACAAAGGAAAAGAAAAAATAAATCCACGAATATAGTTAGTTAAATACAATTCGAGTTTCGAAATTATGCTACGTAGACACATACTTTAAAAAAAAAAAAATTAAGCTGAATCTTCATAACTTCTTGATATTCAGGAAATAATCGATTTGTTTGTAGTTGTGAAAATTAGATTTTAGTCTTTAGATGTATGTATAGTGTATATATAGATCTCTGTGTCACTGTGTATATGTGTGCAATGGTGGATCTAGGATTTTTAAGTTGTGGGGGCCAAAAAAATTTTTGAAGTGGGGGCTTTGATTTGGGTTCGGGGCAACGCTTTTTTTTTTTTTTTTTTTTTGACAATCTAATCAATCTACAAGTAAAATATAATAATCAAATTTAATTTGTAAATTCACATCACAAATATCAATATACAAAGCAACCAAACAATTATTCATCCATTGACCACCCATCTCTATTTCAAAAACAAAAAAATATAGCAAAGTTACGACGTAACATTAATGTATTATATCAAAAAACATCGCAAAATTACGAATAAATTAGAAATATCTATTTTATTAAAAAAAAGAGTAGTCTTTCACACTTGTTAAGATGAATTTTGTGAGACTTCAATTTGATGATTTTATGATTTCTCCCACTATTTTTAATCTTTCATTTTTTGACAATGAGAGATGCAAAGGGCTAAAGGAAATGGAGTTGGAAAAATAAAAAAGAAAGTGTAAAAGTCAAATGTGGACCATTTACTAAAAAAAAAATCAAAAAAAGATAAAAAAAAAAATTTGTCAAATGGGTGTGGGGGCCATGGACCCCATGACCCCCATGCCAAATCCGTCCCTGTATGTGTGCTAAAAAGGCGGAGAGTATTAGGTGTTTTATACCGTTTAGTATCGCCGGCCAATTCTGAAGCTCCAGGGATAGAGGGTTTTGCTCTTTGTTTTCATTTCAATTTCAATGCAAGCACACAACATACTTGGAAACTTGATGGACTATTGGTGTATTGGACTTCATTAGTTTGTATATGTTCCTTTCCCTTTTGGGCCATTAAATGGCCCATTTCAAGTGATACATTTTTTGTTTCAAATGTAGCGCACCAATTTTTTTTAATGGGCCTCTAAAAGTTTAGTGCATGCAAGGACTACTCTAAGCTTTGCCTCTGCTCGAACTGGAAGTAAATAACATGCTCTTGCTCAATGCGTAAGCTGAATTAATGAAATATAAGTATGTAACTTTAGTACAAAATATTTATACTTGTTGATGTTGGAAAATAACGAGATAGTTTCCAAGCCAACTTAATGTTAAGAATTTAGGTCGGACGTGGCCGAACTAAACTAGATATGAGAATTGTAACAGAAGACGTGTTTGTAAGCTCTTTTCGAGTATGCTGTTTATTATCAGCTATTAAATGTCCGACCTGTAGGAAATTTATGTGTCTTATTTATAGGAAAATATTTAATGATTACAATCATTTAATGTCAAGTTCAGCATTAAATGTCTACAAGACATTTTATTTTTGGGTATTTATTGTGAAGTGGCATTTGCATTAATTGTGGCAACTAGTCTGACGTCTAACACGTGACATGATATGCCATACTGATGAAGTGAGCTTAACCGTAAGACCTGGATGGGAAGTCTTTCGACCTGGACCAAGATCCTGCTTGGGAATGAGGTCCGACCTGGAGTAAGACCTAGATGAGAATGAGGTCCGACCTGGAGTAAAACCCGCATGTGAATGTGGTCCGACTTGGAGTAAGATCTAGATAGGAATAACATCCGACCTGCTCTTGTAGCGCCGATGAAGAATTACTTAGCTAATGTAACAGATCAAATTGGATATCAACAAATTATCCCCCAAGGCCTGCTCTTGACTTCAATCATGGGTGGCCTTCAGTTCGTAGCATAGCTCTGGGCCGTTTTGATCTATTTCATGTGTGCACACATAGCCGATGTGATACTACTGGCATTCTGTATCTTTGGTTGACAAGTGGCACATCAATTGAAATGAAGAAAGCGTGAAGGTAAGAGTCCCAAATGAGTCCCATTTCTCTCTATTTATAGAGAATGGAGGTGAAGAGGCAGCACAATAAAAGATGTAATAATGACATGATGGTGCAATGATGATGCTCCATTAAAACACATCCTCGAGCCCCTCTTCGTGGATGTTAGGTAGGACCTCCCTCGTGGAGGCTGGGTAGGACCTGAGATATCGAGGTATGACCTGATATATTGAGGTAAGACCTCTTAGATGATAGTGTTCCTCTTCGTGAATGTTAGGTAGGACATGAATATCGAGGTATGACCTGATATATTGAGGTAAGACCTCTTAGATGATAGTGTCCATCTTCGTGAATGTTAGGTAGGACCTCCATCGTGGAGGTTGGGTAGAACCTGAGATATCGATGTAGCACCTAATATATTGGGGTAGGACCTCTTGGACGATAGTGTCATTCTTCTTGGAGGTTAGATTAGACCTCCCTCACGGAGGTTAAGTAGGACATGAGATATCGACGTAGGACCTGATATATTGAGGTAGGACCTCTTGGACAATAGTGTCCCTCTTCGTGGAGGATAGGTAGCACCTCACTCTTGGGAGTTGGGTAGGACCTGAATGGATAGGACTTTCCTGACGATGGAACCCCATCTCTATAGAGGTTGGGTAGAACTTTTTGTATGTAGGACCTCATTTGTGTGATTCGGTAGGACCTGAAGGAGTAGGACCTCTCTGATGAGGGAACTCCCTCTCCATAGAGGTTGGGTAAGACATGTTGTAAGTAGGACCTCTCTCATGTGATTCGGTATGACTTGAAGGAGTAGGACCTACTTCTTGTGATTCGGTAGGACCTGAATGGGTAGGACTTCCCTGATGGGTGAACTTCCTCTCCATAGAGGTTAGGTAGGACTTCCTGGATGATTCGGTAGGAACTCCTTGATGAATGAACCTCCTCTCCATAGAGGTTGTAGGTAGGACCTCCTTTGTGTGATTCGGTAAGACCTGAAGGAATAGGACATCTCTGATTAGGAAACCCCTTCTCCATAGAGGTTGGGTAGGTCCTCACTCTTGGGAGTTGGGTAGGACTTGAAGGGGTAGGACATCCCTGATGATGGAACCCCTTCTCTATAAAGGTTGGGTAGGACCTCCTGCTCTTGACTTCGGTCAGGGGTAGCCTTTAGTTCGCACTATTGCTTTGATCCATTCTGAAGATTCTCACGTAGCTGATATAACATTACTTGGCAGGCTTCCAGAGGATGAAAGAAGAAGGTAGGAAGGCTCTAGCTGACCTGGATGAGGAAAGGAGTCTCCTTTCTGAGGCCGTAGAGGTATTGGGGAGAAAAGAGGAAGAGCTTGCTGCAAATGAGTCCGAGTTCCAAGCTTCGCCAAGTGGAAAAAGAGAAGATGAGAAAATCCGAGCTGGAGACTTAATTGGAAAGGAGCCAAGCAGACCTCCGAGCTGTCCTAGAGAGGTCAGTGGACAAAGAAGAAGTCGTGGCTGAGTTCAAGTCCTCAGATGCAGACTTGGCCAACCAGGAAAAGGTTTAGTTCCTCATTGTACGGTGAAATCCCGCAAGCGTACGGGTTCTTTGACAAGTAATAGTAAAAAGTGAGTAAAAGAGTATCGTTCCCACGAGGATTAGACTTTAGCTTAATTTCGACCAATTCGAGCTTAAATCGAATACACACAATAAATGTTTAGATTAAGAAAGTATGAAATTCTCTTAACTAAAACTACGATTTAACTAAGTGCAAAATATAGTTTTTGGAGAAAAATTAAGTAAATGAGTTATGCTAGGAATCTGATTCCACCATTAATATCTATCTTAATCTTCAAAATCCCACGTTCTAATCCAATTTGTGTTCAAATTGACAATCGATAATCCTAAGTTATTTAATAATATCTTTCGAGCAGAATTAAACCTATTTTCATATAAGTTCCAAAATATTCTTATTTTGAATACGAATATACAAAAACGCTTTCAATATCAAAATTACTAAATTTGATTGCACTAAGCATAGGAAATTATTCCTAATCTCTATAGGACTTAGTGTTTAAAACCATAATGAGCTAATCTATTTTGAACCTTTCGAAAATGAAAATAAATCACAAACACATTCAAACGGTGATCAATCATTCAACCGGATATTAAAACCATAGTATAAATCAAACAAACACAAATTAAGATTAGAAACGGGAATCCTTAAATTAAAACTTCAACATATGGTTTACATCATTATCCTAAGCATAAAGAATTTAGCCCATCATGTTTAATTTACAAAAACACATAATAAATAGAAAATTTATCACCCGAAATATTTGATTGCAAGAAGAAGTTTGAAGATGAAATTGGCTCTCTTGAATGTCTTCAATGGATTGCCCAAGAATCTCAACTTTTTCTTGCTTGAAATTTCAATAATCTTGTCCGGATGAAGTAATTCTTGTATAGATCTTGTGTTTTGCCTTCTTGTTCTCTCCAAAATTCGACTCCTCCATTGTTATAAGAGTTCTCCTATTTATATGGGTCCAATTAGGGTTGAATTTTGTGCCCTAAATCCCCAAAAACATGCCAAAAATAAATTTTAACACAAATAAGTAATTGGCCCACTACAGTCCGCTCGAGCGAGGAAACAGTTCCCGTTCGAGCGGACAGAATCATGTTCCACCGGCGACTGATTTTCATATGACCATAACTTCTCGTAAGAAACTCCAAATTGTGATCCATAAAAAGCGTTAGAACTATAATTCAATTATCTTTCCAATGATCTATCATTTGACTAATTTAGATGTTTGTACCAAAGGTTGTGCTCTAATTTCCCCACATGTGTCGGTTGTAGTTTCTCAATTTGTTTCTTCGGCTTTCGGATGTTTGATCATTCACTTAAACTCTTCATTGTCACTCTAAAAAACCTTAAATATATTGATTTTATCTTCTTTCTCATCCTCCAATATTTGGCTCTTAATAATTACTTCGAAAACTCAATCTCTTCTCATTTACTCGCCAATTTCACCAATATAACTTGAGTTCGGAGATTTTGTCCTACAATCACAAACATGAACAAAAACTCAATAGATATCGACTCTAAAATACTTAGAATTATACAAAAACTCTTCATTAAGGAATCAATATAAGTGTATAAATTACACTTATCACTCACCATAGAGGAGCTAATTGGCATCCGGACTGAGATGTCTAGTTCTTGAAGGACGAGCTGGACGAGCTCAAGAAAAACTCCAAGTTCAATCCTCATTCTTCTGGAGAGGAAGATCAGCCTGAAGGCCAGGACTGATCTTGGCCTCTCTTAGCTTTAGACAATCGTGTAATCTTTTAGCATTTTAAAACTGTCCTTCGTACTGTAGAAACTACTTTATTAACAAAAATTTCTTTTCTTATAGCTTTGTCCTTTATTTTATGATCTGTTTAAATGATTCATTTGACCTCAAAGTATAACTAATCTCAAACTTTGGCAATTTGATCTCTAACTTTTGACCAAATTTTGATGATCTTACTTTCTTAAAGCTCCTAACTTGTTCAATAGCCGAGCTGTTTACTAAAGGTATGCACATAGGACTTGTTTCATAATTTTGGTTGGCTTCAAGGCTGAGCTCTATACTTTTGGCGGAGGCCATTTGAGTTTTCATTGTTAAGTCGACCTTCTTAGACTTACGTCGGACCACAACACATATGATATCTAGAGTGGAGTTCTAGTTGTGTGGACCTTTGTGTCCAAAGATTCGTGACCCTGGTCACATCCTCAGTTCGGACATTGGCTTCTAGAGCTGATGTCAACAGCGCAGCATTTATGCTGTCCAGCATGGGTCCGAGCTGTGTGAGACCTTTGTGTCCAGAGGTTCGTGACCTTGGTCACATTTTCAGTTCAGATGTTGGCTTCTTGAGCTGATGTCGACAGCGCAGCATTTACGCTGTCTGGTGTGGGTTAGAGCTGTGTAGGACCTTTGTGTCCAGAGGTTCGTGACCTTAGTCACATCCTCAATTCAGACGTTGGCTTTTGAGTGATGTCGTGAGATAGCACTTATCTTTGATTGACATACGTCCCGAGCCGCCAGTAGGATCTTTGTATCCAAATGTTCGTGACCTTGGTCACATCCACAGTTCAGACGTTGGCTTCTTGAGCTGATGTCAGCAGCGCATCACTTACGCTGATTGACGTGGGTCCAAGCTGTGTGGGACCTTTGTGTCCAGAGGTTTATGACCTTGGTCACATCCTCGGTTCGGACGTTAGTTAGATTTACTAACTTTGTAGATGTTCCAAGAGTGTGGGAACAAGAAGCCCTCCATGTTCTGGAGCTCGTAAGCCCTATTCTTCAAGACTGTAGTAATTTTTTAAGGACCTTCCCAATTCTGGGCTCTACTCTAAAGGCTAGTGAGAAAGACGTCTCTCCCTTGCTAGAGCAGTAAGTTGTGCGATAAGACCAAAGTATATTCAGAAGTTCTTCTGCCCAGGCACCATTGAGTTCATCCAATTGCATCTTCAGGGTGTGTTTGATAATTTTCAATTCTTCATCGAAAGACCTCAACCTTGGCCAATGGTTGTGCTTCCGATCATTCGGTGATGTAGTCAGCATTGACTATGGCGAATTTGGTCCCGTCTTTTCTCGTGGGCTGTGGACCGATTAGATCAATCCTCTATTTTGAAAAAAGGCCATGGGCCGAAGACTTATGCCAGCTCTTTTGGGAGAGATCTGGTGATGGGGGCAAACCTCTGGCACTTGTTGTATTTTTGGACAAACTCGATAGAGTCCTTATTTAGTGATGGTCAGAAGTATCCATACTTTAAAGTTTTATGTGCTAGTGATTGCCTCCCAGCGTGATTGCCACATACTCTTTCATGAACTTTGCTAATAGCGTATTTGCGCTTCGTCTTCCTTTAAATATTTGAGTAGTGGAAGTGAAAAGCTTCTTTTGAATAGGACGATTTCGTCCATCCAATTGTGGTTGAATTCTGCGCGGTGAGCATGGGCTCAAGTTGGGTGATCGTTGGACTGCTGATTCTTTTGATCGAGATGCTCTCTAGTTCTTCTTTTCCTTCACTGGTAGTGAGTCGAGCTATGGCGTCAACCAGGCAATATTGTGTCCTCGAAGTTTTCTTTTGCTTAGCCTCCAGCTTGACTAGGCGTTGTTTAGCTCAACGATCTTTAGGTCGGTTCCGAGCTGGCGACTACTTGTGAGTTTGAGATGCATCTAGTGGTGGCTTGATTCTTTTCAAGCCATTCGATAACGTGAGTTAGGTACTCCAACATTTGTAGGACTACTTTCCTTACGGGGGCACAGGCTGGAGCTGAGGTTTCTCTGGGATGTCTTCGGTGGAAGCCTGGTAGGAGATCAATATGTTGACTCTCTTTTCTTCCGTGGTTGTGAGTTCTTTGACTCATGTTGAATGTCTTTCAGAGATAAAGTGTTTAGGTGTGAGGGGAGAGATTCACTTTGTGGAGATCAAAGACTAATCTTTTTTTGTGTGAGCTTCTATAATATGGAGAGTCTTTTTAGGGGGACCACCTCCTTCTAGCACCAAATTGTTGACGTTGGAAAATGACGAGAAAGTTTCCAAGCCAACTTAATGTTAAGAATTTAGGTCGGACGTAACTAGATACGGAAATTGTAACAGAAGACGTGTTTGTAAGCTCTTTTTGAGTATGATGTTTATTATCAACTATTAAATTTTCGACCTGTAAGATATTTATGTCTCTTATTTATAGAAAAATATGTAATGATTACAAGTATTTAATGCCAAGTTTAACATTAAATGTCTATAAGATATTTCTTTTTTGGATATTTATTGTGAAGTGACATTTGCATTAATTGTGGCAACTAATCTGACGTCTGACACATGATAGGATATGTCATACTGATGACGTGAGCTTAACCGCAAGACCTGGATGGGAGGTCTTTCGACTTGGAGCAAGACTCGCTTGGGAATGAGGTTCGACCTGGAGTAAGACTCGCCTGTGAATGAGGTTCGACCTGGAGTAAGACCTAGATGAGAATGACATCCGACCTGCTCTTGTAGCGCCGATGAAAAATGATTTAACTGATATAACAGATCGAATTGGATATCAACAATACTGAAAAGAGATAATGGTGAGATTTGTTTTGCTTAAATCATCGTAGTTGTAATTTCACCATATAAAATCTCTTGACAAAGATCAATATAGTTAGAGAAAATGAAAATAAACCCTCCCAAAATATTTTTCTTACTTTCCATCTTTCCTTTTATTTTTTAGGAATCAACTACCCAGTCCCTTATCCATTTTTCCCTCGTCACATGGCCTACTTTGATAGAGGTGAGAGGTGAGAGGTGAGAGGTGAGAGGTCGGAGGTGGGAGGGTTAATATTCTAATTTCATTTGGGTTAATTACATCATATACCACTGAACTTTATAATTCATTTTATTTATACCATCGAACTTTAATTTATTTTATTTATATCATCGAACTTTATACTATGTTTCATTTATACTACCGAACTTTAATTCGTTTCATTTATACCACTAAACTTTAAAATTATTTCCAGTTAAACCACTTCATTAAACAATTGTTCATTGTTTGACGAAAATTCTGACGTGGCATTAACGGACCGTTAATTGGCTAATATATCTCGCCACGTGTATGAAATTTAAAATAAAAATACGTTTTTGACGTCAATTAAACAACTTTGAACTCAAGAATTGTTGAAATAGTTGATACAAAAACATATTTTCAAATATAATTTTGACATCAAAAGCGTATTTTCATTTTGAACATTATACATGTGGACAATACTTTCACACGTGGCGAGATACATCAGCCAATTAACGGTTCATTAATACAAGTCAGAATTTTTGTCAAACAATGAACGGTTGGTTAATGAAATAGTTTAACTGAAAATAAACTTAAAATTTAGTGGTATAAATGAAATAAATTAAAGTTCGGTGGTATAAATGAAATGAATTATAAAGTTCAATGGTATATAATGTAATTAACTCAATTTTATTTTAAAAAAAGCATCTCTAATGCATTATACTGTGCACGAAACTAAAAGATTCTTGATTGATTAATGAATAGACATTTAAATTTAAAATTAGTCTCATTTATATAAGTTAATTTTGTTTTTCACACGGATTTAGAAATCTTAATTAATGTTATTAAAAAATCAAATTTTGTAAAAAAAAATTTTCTTAGTTTACCTTTATTTAAGTACTATCAATTCCAACTACATTTAAAAGAGTACAAGTTTATTTATGTTGATAACAAAGTACATTCAATATAAGTATATTAAGAAATAAAAAAAATCAAATACAACTTCAATAAGTAAACTATAATTTAGAACGGACAAATAAAAAAAATCAATCTACATAAATAGGACGGAGAGAGTATTTAAAAATTTAAATGTCACTCATCAACCTTCTAAATAAAACTTAAGAATTTAAACGAAATTCTAGACATTATTTTTTATTTTTTTATAGGTGATAGCCTACATTTAAATCTATTTTAGTTATCACAAAGTTACAGAGTTTACACCTTCACTCATGATAAAAATAAGACTTACGTGTCTCCAAAAAACTTCAAAAAATTTAAGCAAGAATTACTTTATATTCATCAAATCTCTATTTTATTCTTTATCTAATATTATTTTGCAGTCTATAATTACACTATTTTGTGATATTCACTTGCAATACTTCGTATTATTCACTTGCATTCTATTGAAATTCTGATTCAATTATTGAATCTCACTACTAGTTAAACTTATTTTTAGTTATATATATGGCACAAATTTATAACAAATCCTCTCCATCACATATGCTCTAATTATGCTTCAATACCCACACAAACTACATTCTATAAATTCTGGAAATCCCAGGAGCGGTGGGGCCTCAAGGTTGGTGTTGAACTTTATAAATTCTGGAAATCCCGCACGACCTCCCGCACGCTGGCATTCCTTTCAATTTCTTATAATTGGGGCCTTGATCCGCATCAGCATATTGTAGTTGAGAAGATCTTCCAAGTAAAACTTCAATTTAACAGGTCGAGGATGCGTTATTTCAATTCTTATATTATTTTTTAACGGTCTGTGGAGAGAATCACAACTTTTTTGATTTGTCAGTTTACTGCTCACGAAATATTTACTAGAAAATGAGATGTTCTAAATAATTGAATTTTAAACGAGATTTAATTGTTAAAGCATGAAATTTAATTCATTTTCCCACAAAGCACGTGCTACCGGAGGTAACTTCGTGATCCGTGGAGGAGAATTCATGACCTTTGCTGTTTTACTTTTTCGAATCTCGCAGATAAAGAGGATTATAAAATGTTGACAGTAGCAGATGTAAATTTGATCGAGTGAATCTATTATTCTCCTTTTCTTGTGTACAGATTTCCACTGGTGGTATAGTTGCACTGCCCTCAGGATTCTGGTGCTGAGTTTGTAAATTGAGAGTTTTTCTAAGCATAGAAATGGGACTCTGTTTAGTCAAGGTATGTTATCGTGCTGATGGTCTAGAATTTTTGATTAAGCATAATTTAATAATTTGTTGATTCAGTTTGTAATTTGTTTTAGGCCAGGGTTTGTAAGTCTCCTCAATAATTGCTTCCGTCTATTGACGTGGTTTCTTTCTGCTTTTGAGACTTCTCATTTATCAGTTGAATGTTTGTATGTATTTGTGAAGAATGGATTAACCTTTAGGGTAGGGGTCGATTGTTCAATGCACAGAGTGAGAATCATTGTTTGTTTACTGTCAGTTTTGGGGGAAATGGGTATGTGGCTTGGTTCTCTAGTTTTTATTGACGCAATAACAAATGGTAACTGATTTATGCATTCCCAAAATTGCCTGCACTCCGTTATTCACTCTAAGAAAGATGGAGTGTCTGGGTAAAATGTGATAAAGATGGAGTAGCAAAATTGGTTCCGTGATAAATTTGAAGACTGGTATGTGCTAAGTCTTGAGTATTATCAGTCTCAAACAATAATTGTAGCTTTTACTTCCTTTTCTTCTGCCAATCGTTCCTTAATGTCGTATCTGTTTGCAAAGGGCCTCCTTAGGTCTATATCCAATTTTACAGCCATCATTAACAAAAAATATAGGGCTTGCTCATGTGGAAGCATAATCCAAAAGCTCTTACATACAACATTTGCATTTCTCCTACATCTTTTAGCAGTTCAAGGTCGAAAATATTAGCCCACTTTATGGTGCTCAAGTCATATTTTGCATGTCTTCATAGATATGTTTATTCACTTTAACAAAAGATGCTTTGCATGGAACTTTTTGCAGCCTAAGAGGGATGGGGATGATTCTGATAATAACTATGAATTTGCGGGCGGAAATGTGCACCTCATCACAACTGAGCAAAGTTGGGAACAAAAGATGGCAGAAGCAAAGAGAGATGGCAGGATTGTGAGCATTCAACACATTGTTATCTTTTTCATCAAGTTCTCTGTCTGGAAAAAAGTTGCATAGTTGTGCATTGTTCAATGAATTGTGAAGATGTCAACCATATTGCTGTTTTTTTCCATGCTTGTTTCTATTGCTAACACTACTACCAACCTCCCAACACCACTTAAATATTATCTATAAATGTATCTACAGAGACCCACACACTCTTTATACTTCGTATTTAGAAACAAAATTATGCATGGATGTCTATGCACACACTTCCAGAGGATGAGCAGTTCTGACAAGCGTCAAGATTTGTGGTCAATCACCAAAAAAATGAGTGTTGAGATTGAGCCATTCCAACTTATCAGAAAAAGTTCGCTCATATTTGTGTGTGATGTGTATGTTCACATAAGAAAAGGAAGAGAAACATAGAGTATTTTTCATATTTGCTTTGTATTATATCACTTTATATGACTGTTGGGGTGAGTGTGTATAGAGGATCATAGAAGAGGAGATGAGGGTGACTTAATGCTGGCATTGGTTTGTAGAGGGTGAGGTCTAGGCTTGGGGTGATGATGGAGACGGTTTTTGCCTTTCTGGAAGGAGAGAAGGGACGTAGGGAGAAGCAATGGTGGACAAGGGAGGAAGGATTGAGGCTTGGGCAAGTTTAGTGGTGGGTCTGGGGAGCTTGGGGATTGAGGCCACAACTGGTTGATGGGTAAAAGGTTAAATAGTGGGTGGGGATAGCAATAGCAAAGAAACGGGAAGATATACAGGGTGAAGGAGGGTTTTGGCAATTGGTTGGGATGGTTGACATGTTGATGAAGAGTTTACTTCTTGTGCTTCATCTTCTTCTTGACTTGGTTAATAAAATGTATGTGGTGACTAAGAGTGCAGAGGGGTTTATTGGTCAAATTATGTTATTTCAGGGCTCTTTGAAAATGTGGTAATAATAGTTATTCTGAATGGAGTGTGGATTGCATTAGACCTCAATTGGCGTGGAGTAGTGTATCTTGTAAGGCTTAAAATATTAGCTAATCGGGTTTAAATTTGACCTTTTGGTAGGAATTGTCTATACAGTTTTTCCTGCATACTTGTGTTTACTGCATTACCCATCCTTCATTATGCTTTTCCTAACATGTGTTTATTATTTGACAGGTGATCGCAAATTTTAGCGCTACATGGTGTGGTCCCTGTAGAGTGATTGCACCCTTTTACAGCGAGCTGTCTGAGAAACATCCTTCACTCATGTTTCTAGTAATCGATGTTGATGAGCTAATTGTAAGTAGTGTGACTACTAAACAACCTGAATTGATGAACTTTAGATTATCTACATTTCAAGATTCTTGTGATAGTTCATAACAATGAACCCACTCTGGAGAAATAGTGGCGGGTATTTAGAATGCATTAAACAGGATTATCTTGGGTACTTTTAAGTTAACTTAAGCGATTCTTGTGATGGTTCATAACAATGAACCCACTCTGGAGAAATAGTGGCGGGTATTTAGAATGCATTAAACAGGATTATCTTGGGTACTCTTTAAGTTAACTTAAGCGTTTACATAATGTTCCTAATTTAACCCCAACCTGCAAGCCAGATTTCTATATCGTGTTATTTGCTTCAGGATTTCAGTACAACATGGGATATCAAAGCAACTCCAACTTTCTTCTTCCTTAGAGATGGCCAGCAATTTGACAAAATAGTGGGAGCCAACAAGCCAGAACTGCAAAAGAGGATAACGGCCCTGTTAAATCCGGAGGTTTCTTCTGAGGCTTAGTTTTTATGATGGTGAGTTTGTCAAATTGTCATTACTAAATGACGTTTAAGTTGAGCTTGCTTATTAGTCTTTTGTGCCTGCGAGTGTGTAATTGTAAATTTGACTGCTATTATCGCATGTTGGCGTCCCACTGAGAACTGGACGATGGTGGACATGCTGTTTGGTAACTTTGGTTCTGTTGTGGAAAAATATATGATGGTGTCGAATGATATTTTAGTTTTTGTTTGATTTTGCTTAAAAAGTTAATAAAAATTTGAGTCAAAGTCAACAATTGATTTTAACTACAGATCTACAACTTTATCAATATTTCAATTACATATTTTATCAATTTTTATCAAAATCTACCGAAAAAACTGAATTCTTCTTAAGACTTTCATTGGAAAGAATATTTCAATTAAACATGAATGTATACAAAGGTATTAATACATAAAAAACATGATACACCGCGGATGTTAACGAACAATTTGTCTATTCTATAGGTATAGTTTTCTTGGAACAATCGTGTATTTTGGATGAAGAATTGTGTCAAGGGACAACAAAACAATGGAAAATTAAGATCCTCAACCTACTACTTGAAATAGAACAACTAGGTTCTTAACCTATAATTTGTAGTGACTAGTTGTCAATTTTTCATTTTTGTAGCAAGTAGGTCCTCAATGGGTAGTTTCCGTCCAATTGACCTTTAAGAATCAGATTTTTGCTAAAAAGATGACATCATCCATCCTATCCTTTATTAAAACAAATAAATAAATAAAGAAGAAAGAGAAAAAACAAATGAAAAAAGAAAAGAAAATAGACCTACCAATAAGGTGATGTCTTCACGTATTTCAAATTTAAGACATGAATGACCTATTTGCTACGAATTGAATGTTGAAGTTTTACTAGCTGTGAAATTTCCAAAACTATTCATTGAATAATATAAAGACTCAAATCATTGAGAAGAGTGTATATGTCCTGCTTGATTCGTCCTGCCCGACTCTCACAGCAGAGTCGGGCACATATAGACATATAGTTGCCCTCATTGAGAAAGTATAGACAACTATATATGTAAATACGGCTCTAATGCAAGAGTTCAAAAAATATTTTTTAGAGCTCAAACTCTACATGAAATTGGCATAGCAGAAAGGCACAGTGATATTGGCGTGTGCCTAACTCATTATACAATACGAATGCACCTTACAAGCCACAAGGTTTTGTTTTAAGTAACTTGACCCATGATTCGACCGGCGACAACAATTTGCCTTGCAGTGGTTGCCTGCGTGCCAACTTGACTTGATCTTCTAACATATCTGCTACATATATATAGTATAAATACCAACTCTTTAAATATTCTAGTCCGATCTTTCATTTTCATAGATGTTAGTAGGATTTGAGATCACAACTCGTTTATTTTTTTTAAAGTTTCTTTTTAATGACCACCACATGAGTTATTTGGGAGAATCAGACATTTGAATTTATATGAAGTTTTAAAATTCATTAAAATTTGAAGAACACCCTGTCAAAATTGAAGAGTATAAAGGTGAGGTGTAATTTGAGTTGACAACATTTTTGGATTTTGACTCATATCCGAACCTTGCAATTTTCAAAATAGTTCAGAAATTCCACATACAAAAGAGTACAAATAATCGAAATTTATGCATAGGGAAGAGGACGGTAACCAATACTACAGCACTAAGAATAGATTACGCTAGAATGTTAAACAAGACTACACAGTGCGATAAGAGTACTAGTCAACATGGAAGAGTCCATCTTATCAAACTATCACTCTCTTTTACGACACTACATGCATACGGGTTCAGTTTCCAAAAACTAATCAAAATTATCCAATAAAGTGAGCAAGATTCAAGAAAACACAATGACAATCTTGTGCATGAAATCTACCCTAGCACAAGGGACCATCTCTTTGGAGGAAGGAGGTAACAGGCCTCACGTATGTGAAACCCTGGAAGTGATTTCCATCAACTTTAGGACTTGAAACTGGAGAATCTGAGACTGGCATTTCTGTGTACTGCTTATCAAAGTTAGCAATACAGTGTTGTCCTGCAACTTCTGGGCAAAAACTTGGTTGTATTGCCCTATCTTCCAATTTCTTCCAGTTGATCAACTTGAACCATTTATGCCCCTTTATTTCATCGCTTCCCTTTGGTCCACTACCGAGCCGCGTACTCGGGTCCTTCTGCAGCAGCTGCAACGTAAGAAAAACTTGCAGTCAGTTTTAAGTATAAGAGAAGAGATGGAAGATGATGATGAAATCCCTTCATGATCCCAAAATCAAACAGCATTTAGGGCATATTTGGCACACAAGATTATAACTTCTTTTTTTCTTTAATAGTGTCGAGTATTGTACTATCCACAATACCAAACAAGACATTAGAATTCAGACACCCACGAAGGGAATCACAAAAACGGACACCTATGAAGTTGGATATCGAGCAGGAAGACACCCAATGAAATACATTGTTCGTGTACGCAAAAACAGGTTTATATTCAATGGAGAAAGGATAAATAGATTTTTTAATGAGATCAAATTGGGTAAAAAAAATGAGATGAAAAGATTACCCCTTTCAAAAGAGAATGTGCCTCACTCGACAGAAATCCTGGCAGCTTAATTTTATCCTTAATAACCTTTTGTTGAATTTTGTCCCTTCTGCCAACGAATGGAGGCTGCAGAAGAAAGAGCAAATCAGCAATGTGCAACATATAATCAACATTCCTCAAGCGATTCAAGAAAACATTTTCCCAATGTATCGTATACCATAACTTTTCTAATTACTATTCATTTCCATCAGTAGCCACCTGGTATAGAACAAGCTCAATTCATGACCTTGTGCCTAAACCTTGTTATAGAAAGCTAACCTTCCCAGTAAGCATCTCGAATAACAGAATTCCAACACTCCACCAATCAGCAGCCTTATCATGGCCCTTGCCAAGAATAATTTCTGGTGACATGTATTCTACCGTTCCACACATAGAGTTTGATCTTCCATTCTCCTCTAATTGCTTTGCCAATCCAAAATCAGTGAGTATCGCCTACAATAATAATTAGAAAAGAAGATTAAGAGGATATGCAAATTCATCAAGGTAAGCATGAATTGAATCCTGCACACACGCACAGAACATACATGGCCATCTGCATCGAGTAGAATATTCTCAGGTTTGAGATCCCTGTGCATTATGCCCTTAGCATGAAGGTGAGACACCGCGGAAACGATTTCTGCTGTGTAGACACGTGCCAGATCTTCTCTGAAGTGTAAAAACTCAGTTTATAGAGCCAGCCTCTGGCTATAATTAAAAAAATCCAAAGAAGAATCAAATAAAATACCTGAAAAGGCCATGATGATAGAGTTGAAAGAAAAGGTGTCCACCATTAATGAAGTCAAGCACCAGGTAAAGTCTATATTTCGTCTGCAGATCAGAAAGGACCAAAAGTTGCATTCTTCAACTAAAGCTCCAAATGATGAACAGAGCTGACGACTAAATTTGTATCTCATACAGCAAAGATATTACATTGTATTTTCATTTATGTACTTAAGGATCTAACTCGAGAAAAAGAAATACCTGGAATGAGTATCTGAGTTGAACAATGAAGGGATGATCAATCTCCGTCAAGATATCCCTCTCTGCTTTCATATATTCAGCATGGTTTTTCTCCATGATCTTATCCTTCCTCATGACCTTCATCGCATAAATTTCTGACGTGTCCCTTTTTCTTACTTGATACACTTTTCCAAATGCACCCTGTCCAACAACTTTGAAAACCTCAAAATCCTCAAGGCCCACAGTCTGAACCTTCGTCAAATCATCACGAACCTCCTCAGAAACAGAATCAGTCCCCGAGAGTTCTTGATCTTCTTTGATTGTCTCGTTGATAACACAATCGTCAATTTCAATTGGATCCTCTTTCTCGTGTATGGTGAGTCCACTAAGTTTCAGAGATTGACCAACACAAGCAGAAGGACCGACCAAAGAATGTGATCGGTTGTAAATAACTTCAGGATCATCATACACAAGCTCATTCACATCTGTTGTTCCAGATTTTCCGTTACTGATATCGGAGGAGGCTTGAATTGGTAGCGGGCCAAATACATCAGAAAAGTCTAACTCAAGCTGCTCAGAGGAAACAGCATCAGGAGGATTCACAGGTAAGAGTATCTGGCACCGGACAGGCTTGCATGTATGAGCTTTTGTTAGAGAAGGTAGATGAGAAGAAACCATGATGCCAAATACTAATCGAGGGATGCAGATGGCCAATTATCAATCACCCCTACAAGCAGTGCAAATTAACTAAGGAAGTCTAACGATAGCCTTAGTTAAAGAATCATTCACATTCAAGGTACGAGTTTTAAAGAACTTTGAGAGCAAGCAAATGAGAATCCAGAAAACGAAGTCGTCCTTGTTTCCCGCTTTACAGGAAACTACAGATGATGCCACAGTTGTTCTTGAATTCATGAAGATGCGGTATTCAAATCTGCCAACCAAATTAGAAAAGACGACGAAAATTAGAAGTGCGGCTCCAATAGATAATATATAGTTATCTAACTAAAAGTATTTCCAAAATATTCTACAATGCTCCATAGCAACAATTTTCACAACAAATTCAGATTCTTAAGAATAAAAAGAGCATCGAGCGATAACATAAAGCAGCCAATTTAAATTATCCCAGATAGGCAGATGCTTTCCTGTTAATCCTCTAACTTTCTGACCGATTAGGAGGTGCCCAAGAGTATTATTTATTAAAATAACAAATAATATATAACAATAACTGAAAAGGGGGTGCTGTCACTAAGAGCATTCAAACTGAACTGTGTCACACGGGGGAAGAAATAATTTAGTACATCCTATTTTAATTTTGTTGTGCTTCTTGCCAGGGAGGAACATACAGCAAATTAATCCCTCCCAAACAAGTAGAAAATAAATTCTGGTAAGATATACAATTATCACACAAGTTCTATAAACTTCTGAAGCTACCAAATGGGAAATACTAGGAGGAAACCAGATAAAAGGTCTATTCAAGCAACTACTGAGTTTACAAAATCTAGAAAGAATCTTAGGTAATGCAAGTTGCTTCTAAACTTAAATTCAATTCAACTAGTAGATAATATTCTACATTAAAATGAAATCTTGACACAAAGAAAGAACTGCAATTGACAAAAACTTTATTACTTGTCCAAGATTACATAAATCTTTTATTTGAATGCAACCTAAAATCATAATCAATTCATCAGTAATGCATCCGAATCTCTAGAAAGTAACTCTTTAAGTACTTGTATCACTTTATATCAGAGTCCCTAAATTTCTTCTTGAATTTTTCTCAAGAAGTTCTCAAATTTTACAAATTAGGAGACTTCGCACGAGATAAGTATTTAACCATTAGCAGACACAATATACATCAGATCCAGAAGCAAAATTCCATTTTTCAGTATAACTAGATACCGTATGAGAAATCCCTCAAAAGATTGACATCAAAAGTTTAGAGTTTCTTACAAAAACATTAGCAGTCATCACAAAATTGGCCAATAAAAGTTAAAACGTGGGTTACCAGCAAATCTTACAAACCCACCAAGAAACCATTTGTATTCTCCTATTTTATAATTCTAACAGTTTCATTAAAAAAAAAAAAAAAAGAACTGAAAAATAGATTGAGATCTGAGCAAGCAATTTATATTAATACAAGTGTTCAAGAATTTTCAATTTTCCTCATACTGTGGCGTTTCTAAAACTTCAAAAACACCAAATCAACGCAAAATATGATAAAGATTCAAACTTTAAAAGCAAAAAGAAAAACCCAATAAACTGAGGCAAATCAGAATCAAGAGAGCAGTGAATGTATGAATGTACCTTGGGAGGGCTACAGGGAAGGCGAGAAAAGGGAACTTTATGGAATGTAATTTGAAGAAAAATGTCCGAGTTTTGCTGATTATATGAAGCTAGATCACGAGCCAAAATAATATTCTTCAAATTGATGCTCATCCAATTTTGACTGGACACGTGGTGTGCGACTATCGGTTAAGGGGTCCGATTTGAACGGCTGTGATTAGTTGGAGAAGTTATAACCAATACGTGAAGATTTCGCCTATTTTGGACCTACCATGGAATATGCTTTTTGTTTTTTAATCCATTATTATTATTATTAGTATACCGTTTCTTTTGCGGTAGAATTCGACCGTAGACTTTATTATAATAATAAATTAAGGTGATGAACTAATTTTGAAGATGATCGATGAAGTGAGATCATCGATTGAGAGGGATAGATTGAGAATATAAATAGATTTTGGAGTTCTGTTGAAGAAGATGATTGAATAGCAAATTTTGGAAGAGATGAAATTAAATACTATGTTCCTTTATTTGAAACATACATGATATACATTATTTATATTTCACCAGTATTTGTCTAGTTTTGCATGAGACTTGAAAATTTTCTTTAAGATAAATGGGTTCATCAACCTCTTCACCTCTAGGGGGTGATGAGGTTGAGATTCATCTTATCTTATTGAGTTAAAGAGGTTCGCTAGATGACAAACTCCATTGATGACTCAAACGATGGGAGGTTTCAGCTTCGGTTTCTTAGAAGCAACATCAGCGAGACTCATACGAGACTCGCCAAAGTTCAAAGTTATCTTAACGACTCGGCATGCATTTGACACATGACCTTTTAATATCACGTGGCTTGCACGTAGCACCCACATAGGACGAGGTAGTAACAATAGTCCTCTAGATCTGAGTCTAATATTCATGTTAGACTCTGGACTTATAGTAATTTTTAAGCTTGCTTGATTTTTGGCTACGTTTCTATTTATTATGAGCCTGGCAATTGTGTTGGGATTGTCATTCTCAAGCCCACTTGATTTCCTTGGTAATGCTTCATATTACCAACAAACCTACCTCCCCCTGGGTTCCTGAAATGCTCGCGTTCATCCTACCATCTTGTATAACGAAGTATTAACATTAGTCTCTCAAGTCTGAGTCTAGTATTATGTTAGACTCAGGGTTTAGGATTTTCATACGGTAGAATGAATGCTAAGTGGGGCACATGGCAATTTTCCATGGGCGCTACAATTAGACACACAAGGAAGTGTAGAGACGCTGCCACCATTGTCTCTGCAATTATTGCATCCGTCGTCCCATCTCTCCATATTTACCATACTGAACTCCATGTCACCATACAACCCCCACACTAAGCACTTGTTTATAATCGATACGTTACAAGGCAACAAAAATTGATGTTTTTAGGATTTCCGCATGAAGTAAAGACATCTTCCTTTGATTTTGTCAAACATTGAGTGACAATTACAAGTTGAAGAACACCGATGGAATTTCAATATACGAAAAAATGGACATGTTTCTATTCATTTGTGTACACATGGTAAGATATGGTGTTGTGCAAGAGATTTTTTGTCACTCCATCGATACTCTCTCTCAACATTTTCACAGAGTTAACGATGTGGTACGACTCCCAGTCGATACCATTAAGCCTGGCACGTATTATAACAACAGAGTGCAATTCCATAAGGCTGAAGACTTCGAAACATTACTGCTTTCATGTAAAGAATAATATTTAACCAATCAATCCATATGTTCAATTTGTTGTTTGCACTTCAATACGTCAATATGTCGTTTATACTAACATCTCTCAGATTAATTTGTCAATTTAGGACTTCATTTGAGTAATAGATGGGACCCACGTTGGGCTATAGTAAAAAAAAAAACACGAACGGATTCCATACATCGATTGTAAAGAATATCCCACACATAATGTGCTTGT
Organism: Forsythia suspensa; assembly: GCA_023638005.1. Classification (NCBI taxonomy): domain Eukaryota; kingdom Viridiplantae; phylum Streptophyta; class Magnoliopsida; order Lamiales; family Oleaceae; genus Forsythia; species Forsythia suspensa. Next base: position 39,334,711 of record CM042666.1, read on the forward strand.
CGCACGTGATTTTAACACGTGCTTCACGTTCGTACTAGCTAGATATGAAGGTGCGGCACATGACAGCTGGATGTTGACGGCTGCGATAAGCAAGCCAAAAATGAACTTTTCGAATCCTGTCGATAGAAATACTACCTGGTCAACGTGGATTTCCCTCATAGTAGGGGTTTCATTGCCCCTTACAAAGTGGTAGAAATACAATATCACCTCCAGGATTATTGGCGGGGGCTTACAATAGAGTCATGAGCACCACGATCCATTAGAGAACGGTTGAACTACTTGCATTCTTCGTGCAAAAATAGTGTGTGGAAACAACAATTCAAAATTTTAGGAAGAATGCCCCTAAAGTTTCGAAACTCAAGTTGCCATTGTGATTGTAACATGGTTGTCCACAACTTCTTGCATAGAAGCCAAGTTCTTGACAAAGGTTTTGAATCCGATTTAGAAGATGAAGTCAGTTAGTATGGAGAGATCAACAGTGACAACAGAGAATCACAATAGAGAGCAACAATAGTTATAACTAGTGATAGGAATTAGGATATTGTACAAGATACTATTGAGACTAATGTTTGTAGAAATGCGTTCTTGATTGTTGTATTGAAGATGTCATAAATTTTTATTTTCCTTCCTCACGTTTTCAACACCAATCACCATTCAATTGCTTATAACCCAAAAATGATAATCGTTAAATCAAGCTCTTTAAAAATAAGGCTCGATATTAATTTTGAGAAACAAAACCGCAGGATAAAATATCGCTAAAGTATTGAAGTGTCATTCATTTGCTGCACTGCGCAGAATAATTGGTAGAATTTTGAACAGTGTTACTCAGGGGTAGTTATGTCAAAAACAATAAATTCTCAATGCATATACGTTGACCGGATTAATGTGGACCGCAAAACTATGCCAATTTGTCAACAATTGCTGCAGGTGGACCCTACCACTTCTATTGCCAAAACAAACACTCAACTAAAATGTTATTTATTTATTTTTATTTTTTATAATAATTTAATATGTAGAGGTAATTTTCAATTTTGGTCTTCAACATTTTAAATTTGTAATAAATTTATCTCCAAACTTTTTGTTTTGGCATTGGCCATCATCAACATTTGAATTTTGTTGCAAATCACGTCTTTTTGACATATTTTGACGATTTTGCCCTCCTCTTTATATAAATAAAAATAGAGAAAAACAAAAAAATAAAAAAAAATTGCAAATGAAGTCATACAACTTTTAAAAATATAAAATAAGTTCATCTTCCCCAAAAATCCACCCCCCACCCCACCCCACCCCACCCCAGACAAAGTCGCCATTTATTTTCCAACAAAAACACAAACAAAATAATTCTCCACCGCAGTTTTCACAAGCCAATGTCCCTTCACAATTTTATTCACTATCTTGAATCTACTATCCCGAAATGCATCGATTCATGAATGAATTGATAAAGTAGTAAAGTTGGATTAATGGACTCATCCACTTTCTTCGTAAAAATAAAATACTTTATGACCGTGTGATGATCCCGGCCGGAACCCCGCAAATTTATAGAGAGAATGAAGGTTTTGGATGATTTTTCCGGGGTTTTCGAGCTTCTCAAAGCAGCCATGACACGATTATCGGCCTGGGAAAGAACATGATCGAGCTTGGAATTGGACCGTAGCCGATCAACTCGACCAACCATTCGACGACCAATCACCGTAAGCACTTTGGATTTCTTGGCAAGTAATTGGGTCCCTAGGAGAGAATAATTCACCAGGTGGCGAGGCTCAGCCGTTGGATCCATTCTGGAGGTCCACGTGTTTTAAGGATCTATCGTTTATGGATTCTTCTCTCCAGTCTTCCTCGGTGGTGGTGGTTGCGGCAGTGGAAGTGGAGGTTGTGATGGCGTTACGGTGGTGGTGGTGCTTATTTTTTGGCGGGCACATTATTGAGATTTTTGGGTTTTTCTCTGGTTTAACCTTTGTTTGTCTCTCTACACTGAAATTGGAATATTCGTCGGGATTTGTGTTTGTGTTGGGGGATGAAATGGCGACTTTGTCGCGTATGTATATGTGTGTAAGGTGGGGGTGGGGTGGGGGGGTGGGGTGGGGTGGGGTGATGTAGATTTTTAGGGAAGATGAACTTATTTTGTATTTTTAAAAGTTATAGGATTTCATTTGTAATTTTCTTTTATTTTTTTGTAATTTTCAATTTTTTTTTATTAAAGAAGAGGGCAAAATCGTCAAAATATGTCAAAATGGACGTGATTTTCAACAAAATTCAAAGATTGGGGACGGCCAATGCCAAAAAAAATTTGGAGATAGATTTGTTACAGATTTGAAAGGTTGGAGACAAAATTGCAAATTACCCAATATGTAATAGAGTATAGATATGTTTTATTGTATGAGTATGGAAAATTCTACTTGTACATTCATTCTTATTGCTTATTTGATCGCAAGTGGATTAATGAAAATTTTGACTTCAATTAATTTGAAATTACTTCAACAAGCATAAAATAGCAAACACTTGAGGTATCAATTATTGCACCATTCCTACCGCCCAAAATACTCATTTTCACTTCCATAATTTCCATATGTGTATGAGCGCTTGTCTCGCTGAGATTTTTGAAGATTCTTGAAGATTTTCACTTCCATTACAGAAGATTTTCACAATTTTCACTACAATTGTAATGGATTTTTGTAATTTTCACGGGGATGTTCACGGCAACTTCTTCAAGTTTTTTTCCAGACCTGGTGTTGATCAACTTGAACTGTTGGGCGAAGCATCATTGTTGACTGGAAGTCACGTTGAAGAAGGACTTTTCGCGTTGAAATTTTGAACTTCGGGCCTTCATTTCATTTCACCGGCTCATTTCGTTTCATTTCGAATTAGGTAATTGCTTGAATTTTTTCACAGGAAAATAAAATTTATAAAGGCCAAAGTTATTACAACTTTGACTTTAATAATCAAAAGTTAGAATAGGTTCAAAGTCATTCTGCAGTGGACAATAATTCTTTAGAAGTGGTACAATGTTTATAAGGAGGGAATTGTTCAATAATGGCAAAGTTCTCAAAGTTCAATATTTGTCAAGATAATACAAACTTATATTGATTTGAGAAGATGTCACGATTAATTATTTCAAGAAGTTGTCATGTGATATGTTATGTGTGTTGATTCATCTCTAAAATATGAATAATTTACTGATAGTTTAAGCATCAACTCTTAATTGATTTATTTAGGAATTTCAAATATTAGAAATTAATAATAAAATTGTGTAGATTAGTTAATGAAACCAAGCTGTAGTTCTCTTCATAAAGATAAGTAAAGGATGGAAGAAATTTCTTTTTTCACATACAATCTAATCTCACAATAATGATCAGTAAGACCAAATATTTCCTCTAAATTATTCAACAATTATTGGCATTTTGTGGGGTTAGGTTTATATGTGCGTGATGTTTGCTTTGTATTCTAACCTAGAATGAATCTTGATTAATATATTTGTGTTATGGTGTAGCAGCGACAGTAATGAAAGAATATGCTACGGTTGTAGAAAGTCGGGTCACTTGTTAGAGGATTGCAAGCAAAAGTGCCGATGCCCACAATGTGGGAAGGAATATGTCAAATGGATGCATGTAGTTAGAGTGTTAAAGACCAAATTGAGATTTTTTTTTCTCTGCTGCGGTGAGGACGAAAAATATGGCGAAATATGGCAAAAAGTTTAACTTCCATACGAGAACAAAAATCATATTTTTCAGATATTGCTGTGTACAACTCGGAAGTACAAGATAGCTTCAATGGAAGAATGAGACTAGCTCAAAAATGTTGTCGGAGACTAGTTGGAATGTTGCCGAAAAAAGTAGATGTGGAGCAGACGATAGAAGTGAACATTTAATGTTATTAATTTTTGGGAAGTAAAATTTCGCGATATATCGTCGGCAAAATATCGCGGTCATCAAGATGAATTTACAATAAGCAAAACTGGTATTGAGTATTTCCTCGGGGTATAGTGTGTCTCCATCGTCATTCGTCCATGTGTGAGGGAGAAGGCACAAGTTGTTTATATGGACGAGGAGCTAAACATGAAAAGTTTAGTTAAGTCTAGTCTAATAAGGATTGCAATGAATCTCTTCATTTTTGAGTTTAAGAGTTCCAGTGCAAACGTGGTTAAATTTGATGGACAAGGTATTTAGGTAACGTGGAATCCTTATTTTCAAATTCATATTAACTCTTGGGAGTTGGGAGTGTATATATTTCCCAAAAATTTAGGGGATGAATAATAGTAGCGAGGTTCTGTTATAATATGTAATTTTATAGAGAAAATTGTAGATACTTTGCTACGAGAAATTATACATTGCACCCATTTATAAAATTATATGATTATTATTTCAATTTAAGTTGATTTTAACTCGATTCGAATTGCTTGTGATTAATTTATATTAATGGCTCTAAATAAAAAAGAATAAAATGATTTACAATAAAGTTAATTAAAACATTATAGTTAAATAGTAATGTTTCTTAAATATTAGTAAGTTATTTTTTGCATGCGATAAATGTTTCTAAAAGATTGGAAAAATTAAGAGCGTGTTTGATATGGTTTTTTATTTTTATTTTTAAACTAATTTTCAACTACATATTTTATATTAACTTTTCAACCATACAATTAATCAACGTTTTTCAAAATTTTCTAAAATACTAAATTTTATCTAACAAGCAAGGCGGAGCCAGAAATTTTTTTTTGGTGGGCAAAAATTTAGTATTAAAAAAAATTGAAATAATATAATACTAATAAAAATATTTTGATACATTACTACAATTGTTTTCTACGCATTTTCATTCTTTAAAAACGTTGTATAATTACATTATTATTAATTTCATAAAATATATCTTTTTCAATATATACAATCAAACTGTCATTCAACAATTTCATTTACATAAAAACAATTATCAATAACAATTAGCAAATATATAAATTCTAGAAAAAAACCTAGCAAATATACAATTAAATTAAAACAATTTTAAAGAGACCATTGAACTGTGATAAATATATTTATCATTAATTAATTGAGGTAATCTCTATCTCTTTCTAAATTTTATAAAACAATTTCTTTCTTATTCAGTCCAATATCAGAAATGAAAGTTGAGAATTTCCATATCCACATGTGTGAGAGAATAAAATGGCTTTAGTTCCACTCCTATCATTCTATACAAAATCAACAATGTCATTAAAATTTACATAAATGCTAACGGATTTAGGAAGAAATTACTTAGGTCTAGACGTTTTCCATTTGAAATAATAACCATGAACTCATGAAGGGAGCAAGCTAAACCCTCATCTTCTCCCTCTGCGAGTTGGCTTAATGGATTAAAGGTTGATTTATGCTTATTGTAGAATGGAGTGAAAATTTGAAGCAAACTCAAGCAAATTAGGTCGTGGTAGAGATGCACACTGAAGGAAGAAAATAGATGCTAATGATATCATGGGCTTTGAGACTTGGAACTTGGGTGAACAACTAAATTAAGACTTGGACTTTGGGTTAATTTGAGTTGAAACTTGAATAAATAATTTGGGTTGTTCCTTAGGCTTGGGTTATTTGGCTGATTTACATTTTTGTATTTGGGTTTGGACAATTTTTCAAAATCTTTCTGTGGGTGAATTGACACATTCTATCCCTTGGTAGTTCCGCCCTTGCTAACAAGTACTCAGCATTATTTTTCAATCTATTGAAGTGCATCATTATTTTCAATCTATTGAAGTGCAAATGGGTTGTCAAACTTTTTTTTTTGTTTTGTTTCTGTTAATTGAGTCCCCGACTTAATAAGTTCATAACACTATCATCTCCAATAGACAATCTCCAATCTCCATCCACGATACCATTAAGAAAGCTTGTGATTTTTAAAATGGGTTAATTTTAATAAATAAACAAATTAATTAAAAGGAAAAGTGAAAGAAAGTGAAAGGGAAAGAAACAAGAAAATAAAAAACGAGCGTCTGCTGTTTACAACCTCTTTTTCTCTACACTAACGACATAATCACTCTCGGTCTCAATCTTGTCCCATATCGTCATCTTGAGCTTGCCACTTACAACCCCTTTTTCTCATCCCATATCACCCCGCGTGCAAAACCCCCTCGTCCCCTACTCTCTCTATGAAATCTATCGCGATCCCAACAACCCACCTCAATCTCTTTCTCTTCTTCTTTCCCACTTATGATTGGAAATTTGGGGATGGGAGGGTTTTTTTTTCTTTTGTTTTAATTGATATTAATTGATATTAAAAAATCAATCTTGATTTTGTATCAAAAAATTGACTATAGGTTAGGGATTCAAATACTACGTTATCTATATTTTGAACCTCAATCAATTGATTAGCCGTTGTATCAAACTCCAACTCATCTGTAAATATTCAATAAAACTAAATGTCAAGAAATATAGGTTAGGGATTCAAATACTACGTTATCTATATTTTGGGAACCTCATCTGCAATTAAATTGTTAGAAAATATATATTTTTTGCCATTTAATATAAAATTATATATACACTTATGCTCGTTGTTATTGTAAAAATACAAATATAAAAAATCTTTGGGCTCTTCCACTTCCAGCGACAATGAATACATGTTGATCAGTCAAATTGAAGCGATAATTATTTCCGATTTCCACCATGTGTGATTGCCTTACCTCTAAAATTTTATCTTCTCATTCTTCCTCCACAATTCACTACTTAGGGCTGAATAGCTGTTCCAGATTGTCAAATGTTTCGAGCATTTGCATTTCCCCATTGAACAGGAATTATTTGAAAATAAAACCCATTCAAAATTCAATTCCCTTTCGTTCAGACGAATATGAATTTAAAGATCGAAAATTAGGGTTTATGGAGGACAAAAGAAGACGGGATAATCAATTCAAGAAAAGCCAAAATTCCAATGACGAAGAAGAAAAAACGGAGATTTCATTTGCTAGAAATAGAACCAACAGAGAAGCAGAGGATTCGAGTATCGATGACTTTTTTAAATTCAGGAGCGATAAGAGTGATAATTCTTTAGTGAAAGATGAGGACTTGGTGAGTAGCAATAAAATTGATGCCAAATTGGAGGAATTAGTGAGGCAGCAAGAAGCCGAGGCTGTTTCGGTGGTGAGAAGCGGGAAGCAGATATTGAGAAGATCGAATGTCATAGCAAAGCAAGTGATCAGCATTAGTTCTGCTCTCAGCTTGGGCTTCGTCTCGCAGCTTTGGGTCGACCCCAACTCTGTGAGTTTTATTTATTTCTTCAATTTTCAAACCCTGTTCAATTCTCAGGTCGAAGAATACAATCTAAATAATCTATTGCATGTTATTCCTTATAATCAAGTAATCTGATGGCTGTAGGAACTGATCACCTGAGTCCTGATATAGAATTGTACTTTGTGTTCTGCCCGAAAACAAACCAGCAATAGCTTTTCGGAACTGATGACAGCATATTCTAAGACAAAGTTATGCTGCGCTTGGCTGAGATAACTGCCACACAAACATGTAGGCAAATGATTCGTAGAATGAGAAATCTGAAAAGTGAAGAACGATAAGATTTTTGCCTTTCGATCAATCTATCTTTGTCCATGGACTAGGGAGGAGCAAATCAAGTATCTAAGGAAAATCGTGTAGAATTAAACCCTGCATCAGATGATATCTGTATCTGCTCAATTTTTCCTTAGTATGGCCCCAATTACCAGTGCGTTGCAATGAACTCAAAATGATCTCCAACTTACTAATTTAACATCATTGTTGCTCCTTGAATTGTCTGCCAATTTTTCATGAGCAGTACACTATTCACAGTAGGAATGCCTGATCAGTGATCGCTCCAGACAGCATGGTTATACAATTTACAATTCTTTTATAGCAAGTAGGACACTCATTTTTATATAGTTTTTGTAAGGCCTCATGTGTTCTGGAACAATACGATATGCCTTCGAGGATGCTACTAGCCAGATTGAAGTTATTGAATCTCTTCTCCTGAAAGAAAAAATGTATATTTAATTCTCTTGAATTTTATCTTATTAAAATTGTTATTTTTGCTTTTCAGTGGGTTGTATTGGTTGTGGAAGTGAGGCCTAACTTACTTTCTGGTGACTTTGAAAGGTTTCTTTTGGAGGACATTACACAGGTAAATTTTGTCTCACTAACACAGGGCTTTCCATTCTCCTACCAGCCAATATTACATACATCTTATGTCAGAAAATAGTGTAGTTACAATTCTTGTCCATCTTTTGTGATGCCAAGAGACAGACTAAATAGCAACGACTTCACATAGATACTCAATAGAAAATGCATCTGGCATGTGTAAAATACATCCCCGTGGTCAATTAGTTATTTCTACTGCAATCTAAGTGTGAATAAGTATTGAATTAAAGTTTGTAGTTAGAAATTTTTGGTCTACTCCATATCGGGCTTCTTGTTTCAACTTTACGTAACTTTCCATCTCATGATAGTTTCTGAATGAACTGAACTAATATCGTTCATATGAGTGACTAAGAGTACTTCAATCCAAGTGTTTATAATTATAATGTTACACTACATATAAATAATAGACTGGATGTTTTCGATTTCTATTGACAGTAAATAAAGATTTGATGATTTGTTCTGTGTGCCAAACAAATTTATTTAGTTTTGCTATTCTTGCTGCTCGTCTTTTGTGAGTAATTTGATAGTTTTCCTTTTCATAATCCAGTGCACTATAATTGGAATTGTGTTTTGTTTATTGTGACAGGTTGGAGATGTTATACTCGTTGAAGATGAGAATGTGATGGAAAATGAGTTCAAATTGGTCGGACTGGAGACATTGGTATGTTTTATTGCCTCCAAGTATCAAGGGGTTACTTGGTTTCATTTTTCCAGATCTGCCAAAGATTCACTGGCCCCAATCATAGTTACTGGCTTACTGCAACTGATAAAAACACTAATTTTTATTGTCTTCTGAGTATTCTCTTTTTTTTCACAACAGTCATCAATATTTTGCTCCTATAGGATGTCACTTGGACACTGATTGCACTTCAATATTGTTATCCAATGTAATGGCGGTGTATTATTTAAGGAGTCTGTCTTCAGATAGGGTTATGGTTATTAACTGTGTTGTTCTGCATTGCACTGAAAATGCAAATGCACAATGCATGCTGATCTTTGAATGAGTTGGTTCTGCACTTATAATTGGAGAAATGAGAAGGAAAATGGTTTCCTTATGTCCCAAGCGTATAATATGGTGATGGTACTTTTTGCCATGTAGGATAAATTTGAAATTTCAAGCATTAAGTAGCATAATCTATTCTCTTTTGTTAAGTTTACTTTCTTATTGTTGGTTTACTTTGGTAATGACTGCTCTATGCTAGGTAGGATACACTGTTGTGACTCCAAGTCGAAGAAGCATTGGCAAGGTGAGTTCCATTATCTTTTCTGTCATCCCTTTTTGAACCTTCATTTTGTCTTTTTAATATCACTATCATTTGTGTTTTAGGTGCGTGGATATACTTTTAATATCAACTCAGGCACCGTGGAATCTCTTGAGCTTGATTCATTCGGAATTTCCATCATTCCGTCAAGTTTGGTAGGTGAATAGTCCTTGTACAATGCAAGCGTCAGAAATGTTGTGAATGCAGAGGAATTGGAAATTTTATCTTTTTCAAAGGGTTTGGAGATTTTATCTATTCTCAAACCATATGCAACTACTCTTCTTAAAATTACTGGTGTTAGATAGCGTTCTTTTTATGTTTTTATTTCAGGTGAGCACCTATGCTCTGTTGGTTGACGATGTGCAGGAAGTGTTGCCTGACACAGTAGTGGTACATGAAGCTGCTGCCTCACGCATACAAAGGCTAACAAAGGTACTTTTTACATGGGAGTTCGTATCTTGTGATCTATAGTTGGTTTGCATTTACAGTTTGGTGCTAGATGTTAAGAAACTTTAATATCAAAGAGAATCTTCGAGGGTGATATGAAATCTCAAAGTGAAGTAGTTTTCTTCTTGATTGGCTAAATGGTACTACTTTTAATTGTCCCCTGCTAATTATTCTCTATCACCAATGCTAGGGCTTTTGGGATGCCCAGAATGTTGGCTACCCTTTCGTCGAAGTTGAAGAATATTCGGACCAAAGCAGTCGTGATCAAGGTGATTATAGACATAGGGATAGGCATTCGTCTAGTCTGAAGTACCGCCCAAAGATGAGAGAAACTACCGATGACTGGGAGCTACCCATGGATTATTTATGATATGATTTCAGGCCCTGAATATGTAGGCATAGAAAGTTTCTCCTTCCATCACTGTCAGTTCCTCTGCAATTTTTTTTTTTCCCCTCTCCCTTTTTCTTTTCATTGTTTTTGGTTCTTGTAATTTCTTCACTGGGAGGAAATAAAGCGCTTTTGTGTTATTCTATCCACCAAATTAAACGACAAATTCAAATTTGACCAATTTTTCTGACATAAAAAAAGTAAAAAGTACAAGTTGTATATGATATCATGAACATGAAGCAGAGACAGAAAATAAGTTTACAGTTGCTTTTTGAACATAGAAAAAGAAGCAAATCATAGAGAAGAAAGCCACAAAACCAAAAATGGCCCATGCAGGTTTCGAACCTGCGACCTTCGCGTTATTAGCACGACGCTCTAACCAACTGAGCTAATGGGCCATTGTTGGTAAAGCTAAAGAGAAATATATTTAATGTTAATTAGAATTGATAGTTATTTGCTTATTGGAACTTGGATCTTCAAAATTAATATTTTATGTTTAAACCTTTTTAGCACAGAACAGACCCACTTTACCAAACACATGCCACTCACTGACCGATTGCATATAGATTAATAGCCGTTAGTCTTCAGTCCCTATTCAAATTCAAATCCTCTCACTCCCAAATTCTCAAAAACAAATATTATCCTTCTCCAGCAGTCCACATCCCACTAAACCACCAGAAAATCACAAAAAATGTTAGCAGCTCAATCTCCACTCTCCGCCCACCAGACGATTCCACCGCCGAAAAGTGGCCGGAAACCGCTCCAACCCAAGAATGCACTGCCCACTCCATTCACTTCCAATGCAAAACCAAAGCCAAAGCAAAATCCCGAGTGGATTGAAATTTCAGTGGATGAAAACTCCAACAAGGAGAATATTGCTCCTTCCATTTATGCCAATCCAGTTAAGGCGGAGTCTTTTCCAATCGAATCTTTTGACGCTTCGCTAGCTGAGGAGCTAAGTGCTATACGAGAAAAACTGGAGAGACTGAGGATAGATAAGGAAAAGACTGAGAAGATGCTGAAAGAAAGAGATTTGATACTAGATATGAAAATGAAGGAGCTCGTACAAAGAGGACAAGTGCAGAAGCACCTTGAAATTGAAGTTGATAGATTGTATCGATTAAATGAGATCAAATTATCTTCCACGGTAACATTCCTTTTTTTTTTTTTTTAATAATTTAATTAAAACCCATGAATATTAACTATTTTAATTTGTTTCTCTTGGTAATGACTATATTACAGAGGATATCTACACTTCGATCCATAAGAGACAAGGAAAGAGAAAATAATACAAATGAAGATCAAACGAAGGCAAGTATTATTTTCATTTTTCTTCTTCTTCTTTTTTTTTTTTTTTTGTCAATGTTTTATATTGTAATGAATAATGAGATGCTTCCTGCGATTGTTTTCTTTATTATAGGGAAAGAGAAGGGAAGATAGTGATGAACTAAAATTTCAAAGCCCATCTCAGAGTTCGAATTCAGAACAAGAAACAGAGAATTGAAGTTGATTTCCCATTGAGTCTCTACCAATGAATGGATTTGTAGAATATTTTGTGCAAATGCGCTTTGCTATGAAGAATTTTTTTTCTTTGTGTATTTTTTTTTTCGATGTGAAAATTGGAGTTAGAAGATGGTTAGATCAAAATTAACACGGGACGGGTTGAGTTATAGTTGATAAAGATTTAATTTCATTAAATATTTGAGTTTGATGAGTGGAATAGTAAAAGAAATATTCATTATACTCGTCCTAATTTATTAAGAGCAAATATTAATTCAATGTTGTTACTATAAGAAATTTTTCGGAAAAAAATCAAATTAATATGACCAAATGGTCACGGATTTAGAATTTTTTTTACTTCCCACCAGATAAGTAACAAACAAAAATTTCTTTAAATAACTTATCCAATTAAAATATATTAATATAAATTACATTCATTATCTTTTGACTCACAATTAGTTCACAAAGAGAATCATTTACTACTAATATTGTATTTGCGGTCTCAAACCTTTAACTCTTGTAGTACTTTTTGTACACAATTTTTTATTTTTTTTTTTTTTTTAACTCTACTTTTTACACAATTTTTTCTTAATTCTTAATTCATTTTTATTAATTAGCAAGTGACTCGATAAAATTGGATTGAATTATGATACAAAAACGAATAATGATCGAATAATCATTCTATGTCATGTTTGTAAAAGAATGAATGGGAAACATGTCAGGTATGTATTTTTAGACTTATGTTTACTTCAACTTGACAAGAACGGCGTTAGAAGGAAGGGCTATGTGTAGATGATCGAGAGCTAGTTAGATTTTTTGATGACTTCTTGATTCGTTTACTAGATTTATTGGTCACACATTGCAAAAATAGTTACAATGGGTAACAATAGTTACTATGGAAGATCATTCTTAGTGTGACCTTATTATTATAGGTGCACGGTGGCGGATATAGACTTTTGTTTGAGGAGGGGCACTACGTAAATAATAAGGAAAAAAATTTCAACAAAAATTATACATCGAAAACAAAATCAATATAATATATGAAATATGGTGGGCATCCTATCAGTGTTGTAGATGAAATATGATGGTTTTTTCAACATAATATCTCGTGTAGTACATTATAATATTGTATCTTTGCAAAATCAATTTTCAGCATATTAATGTGTTTAGAAGCTATTGTTTAGTATTGAATTATAATATGCTATTTTCTAACATCAATATAAATCCAATGCATATATTTGGACAAACCACTTTGAACAATAATCAATTACAGTGGAAATTTGAGAGGCCCATGAAGATGGGAATGGGAAATGGAAAATGGGGAATGGGCCTTTCTTGGGCCTCAAATGGTGAGAGGGGGCCTGGGACCCCCCTTGTCTTCAAGTAAATCCGCCAGTGGGTGCACCTCAATTTGTCTTCCTAAGTCTGTTAAAATTGTCGTCTACTTCGCATCTCATTGTTAATAAACAATCTTTTTTTCACTTTTATCGTATCGCCTTGTGGATAATATTCATAACCCAACATATTTTAAAGTTATAAAAGTTTTTTTTTTTTTATGGGATATGCATGACATAAAAGTATTTGTACATATATTTTTATTTTTCATTATTTGTCATTACACCATACATACGAGCACCATTTATATAGTTCAGGTCTCTCACGATATTTTAATTTTTCAAAAAACAAAACCTGATCGTGGCCGAAAAATAATTTTGAATTTCTTATTTTTAGTTTTGCTTAAAAGTACTTTAAAAAATACATTTCTTTTAAAAGAAATTGTCCTTCTCTAACTATTTTTAAGCAAAGCCGAACATTTTTATTTGAGCTCAAATTCCGTACACCAATTCAAGTTTCGATTACACCTGGCATACATGCAATGCAAAACATCCTAGGCATAATCCATACTGAGTTCATTGGACCCCACTTCACCCCCACACTCTTCACCAGCAACCATCATCAGTTAAATCAGGGCTAATTATCAGTCATGAACGAAAATCTTTAATCCCTTTCTTACCCCCGCAGAATAAAAGACCACGTTTTACGTATATTTTGATATGAAAAGGAATGGCCCCTTTTGTTGATTGACTTGATCAACTGGTGGTTTAGAGTCTTTTATGACACGTTTCACAAATTACTAATTAGCAACTCTTTTATTGTATTTTGTAGATTCTGTTTATATTTATCCAAATACTCAAGTCTGAACCCCTTTGTTTCTCCAATTTTCTTCAACTTTTTGTTTTTATTGTGAATTCAGCTCAAAATATAGACTGTACTATCTATAAAAGTGAGCTTGTTGCTGGATCACCGATTTCATTGTCTGGGTTCTCATAAATCAGACCAATTTTTTTTTTATTTTCTTAACAGTTTGGTGAGATTTTGTGTCTTGACAAGTGGGCTTTGGGAGGAAAGGCTTTGAATTTGGATTTCTCATATCTGATCTGGGTCAGGCCATTTTCTTTCGATCTTTTGATTGAAGAAAGTGAGAGAAAGTGGGAAAATGAGGGAACATATTGGATTTTTGGTATGTGTTTGGTTTCTTCTATCAGGGTCTTGTTTTGGGAAATTCGTTGTGGAGAAGAACAGCTTGAAGGTGACGTCACCGGACTCACTCAAGGATGTTTATGAATGTGCAATTGGAAACTTTGGGGTGCCTCAGTATGGAGGGACCATGGTTGGTATTGTGGTCTACCCAGCAGCCAATCAAAAGGCATGCAAGAGTTTTAAAGATGGGAATATCTCTTTCAAGACTAAGCCGGGAGGCATGCCTGTCTTTCTTCTTGCTGACAGGGGGGGTAAAGTTTCTTAATTTTATGCTCCTTTTTTGGAAATTTATCTGCATTTTTGAAGTGTTAAATTTGTATGAAGAGGAAGTTCATTGTGTTATTTTGTCAGTTGAGATCACTAATTTAACTTGACTTTATGCATGTTAACTTAAAAAGAAAAGTATGATTTTTGTATTTCTTGATGAAAGGGAGTTGATGTACTTGGATGGATTACTTGCAAATAATTTACTGTTTAATGTTAATTATACTTCCAGTTAACTTGGTTATAGTCATTTTGGAGATAATTTGAACCTCAGAATACAATAGAAATATATACAAGTACTGTTGCAGAATTTCCTTCAAACTTCATAATATTGTTTCGGCGGTGAAACCCCTATTTAGATTTAATATGGAATTCCAAAATGACGAAAACACGGACTAAATTGAGCATCTTTATTGTCTTGTTGAGAGATATTTTGGAGTTCACAGTCCCTTGTTCCTTTTTAGCTTTATTGTCTTAATTACTTCAGACACTCATTTTATTCTCATCCCGCATCACTCAATAAATGTTGCATTGGTTTATATTAGAGTGCAGAAAAGCAGTTCAGATACTTGGCATGCGTTTAATTAAATGTTGTCAAAAACTACACGAACACATACATTAGGCATTTACGTATTTATGACAGCAAACATCTGAATGTACCTGTATGTGTGGTAGATTGCTATTTCACGTTGAAGGCATGGAATGCACAGAATGCTGGAGCGGCAGCTATTCTCGTTGCAGATGACAGGATTGAGTCTCTGATTACCATGGATACCCCAGAAGAAGAGGATGCTCGGGCAGATTATCTACAAAACATAAATATCCCATCAGCACTTATCAGCAAGGATCTTGGGGATAAAATCAAGAAAGAATTATCGAAAGGAAATATGGTAAACATAAATCTTGATTGGAGGGAGGCTCTTCCACATCCAGATGAACGGGTCGAATACGAGTTCTGGACAAATAGTAATGATGAGTGTGGTCCCAAGTGTGAAAGCCAGATAAAGTTCGTCAAAAATTTCAAAGGAGCTGCCCAAATACTTGAGCAGAAAGGCTACACTCAGTTCACTCCACGTTATATAACTTGGTACTGTCCTGAGGCTTTTATTTTGAGCAAACAGTGCAAGTCACAGTGCATCAACCATGGGAGGTATTGTGCACCGGATCCTGAGCAGGATTTCAGTAGGGGATATGACGGGAAGGACGTCGTAGTGCAAAATCTACGCCAAGCTTGCTTCTTTAAAGTAGCAAATGAAAGTGGAAAGCCATGGTTGTGGTGGGACTATGTTACAGATTTTTCAATTCGCTGTCCAATGAAAGAGAACAAGTACACAAAAGAGTGTGCAGATCAAGTAATCCAGTCCCTTGGTATGTTAAATTTTTTCTGCCTGTACTTATTGAGTATTAGTGGCTTATATCCGTACGATATATTATGCTCAAGCTGTCATGCATGAATCCGACATTCTGTTTTCAAGATGATATTGATGATTACGACGTCTGTGCAGAGAAGCTGAGAGTAACAATACCTCAGGTTTTATTATCATGGATTGTTTGTCAATGTGGGTCCCATTTGAATACATAATGTTTCTTCGTGGTGCGTGTTGTGATTTCTTCATATCTTATCTGTATGTTAGCAATCTTACTTTCCATTTGGATCTATTACTTATGGATGCCTTAGTGTAAATTCTGCTTGTTTATTGTTGCAACAGGTTCTTTTCATACTTCTTGAATAATTAACTCGATATCAGTGCTAGTAGTTCCTTGACAGAATATCTTGACATGGACTTTCATTTGTGCATTTTATTAATATTTGATAAAATTATTGCTTGTGAAGCATCAATATTTCAATCTGTGTGAATCATCGATGACCTAAATCTGTGTGGAATTGATTGATGTTGTTTTTACTAATGCTTTGACCTATTTAATTCTATTATCACAGGGTTCTATCAAGGGTCAGCTTTAAATCCGTCTATGTTTTTTCTAATTATGGATGATTTAACTGACACATGTGAATGAAACCCTTGATGGGACTTTGACCCTTGTTACAGTAATCATTGCCATAATAGATTTGTGGAGAATATATTCAAACAAAAGGATCCAAAATGAGTTAGACCAAGACGTGTACTTAAGAGTGTTGTTCTAGTCAATGTAGAAGTAGTTTCACAGAGGTAGCAGAAATTGGAGGTCATGAAATATAGAATGTGAAAATTTTCAATATATAGGGTCAAATTATTCATAGGAAGAGGAATATTAGAGAGGATCAGAGGATGTTACTTGAACAATACCTATAATACTAGAAGGATAAATCTAAAGAATTGTTACAACTCCAGTTATGTTTAATTTTAAGCAATCAAGTTCCGTTGAGAGGAGAACGTTAATATAGATTACTAAGAAAACAAGAAAATATCAGAATAAAAAATGAGAATATTTTTTATCTGGTTAAGTTCGTGCCGATTGAAGATATATAATGGGAGAGCCTACTGAGATGGTTTGATAATATTCAATGAAGACCGCCAGATGCACTGATTAGGAGAAGTAACATATTAGTGTATCAAATAGTAGGCGAAGAAGTCAGCCTAAAATCATATGAATTGAAGCAACGAAGAAATCTGAAACTTTGTGGTTTCACTTTGGAGATGACTCCTGACATGGTGGTGTTGGAGAAGAAGATCCATCTAGTTGACCCGTAGTACATGGGGGACAAGGTTTAATTGAGTCAGCTCACTTGTGATGCATGCTATCTATGACTTAATGCTCAATGAACAAAAGATTTTCTGGAGATGAAGGCTAATATAGTTCTCCAACATAATCTCTCCCTCCTTGTAGCTTATAACTTGAATGATTCTAGCTTGGAACTTGGATTTGATAGCTTTTTTCCATCAAGAATTTTTATTTTCTTCGCCTGCTTATTCACTGTGTCATAAATAAATCCTCTCCCATAGGTGTTCTACTTACTCATTGACTAATGATTCTTTGCAGGAATTGATATTAAGCAGATAGACAAATGCATAGGAGATGCGGAGGCAGATGCAGACAACCCAATTCTGAAAGCCGAACAAGATGCTCAGGTTTTACCAACCGAAAGGCCTTTGTTACTTTTGTTATAGCAATTTGGTAACAGTTTATGGGAGAGTTGATAACTTATGATGATAATATCAGATAGGTAAGGGCTCCCGCGGAGATGTGACTATATTGCCAACTCTGGTTATAAATAACAGACAATATAGAGGTACAAAGCTTTTCGAAGCTAAATAGCAATCTGCCTTTCTGGATCACATTTCATAGAGAAGTAGAATCTTGTTTTAATATAAACGATCCTAATTTTCAGGAAAGCTGGACAAAGGAGCAGTTCTTAAGGCCATATGTTCAGGTTTTGAGGAGTCTACTGAGCCTTCCATTTGTTTGACTGGAGGTCCACTCTCCATCTTTTATCTTCTAATGTTACACTTCTCTATTATTATGTATCTGGGCTCCTCCTTGCTAAATGAAGACTGAAAGAAGGAACATCTTGAAATATCTTACCTCTGAGCGATGAACCTTGATTATCTTGACGTGTCTTTACAGACATAGAAACAAATGAGTGTTTGCAAAACAATGGTGGATGCTGGAAGCACAAGGCTGCTAACATTACTGCATGCAGGGTACTCTAATCTTTTGAAGTTTGATTTAATTTTTTGGCTGCTGATCCTCTTCTGATGTGCACAAAACCTTTTTACAGGATACTTTCCGAGGGAGAGTGTGTGAGTGCCCCATAGTGCAGGGAATTAAATTTGTTGGTGATGGTTATACTCATTGTGAAGGTAATTATTGCTGCTACCATGCCAGAAAGAATTCCCACAACTACTTAATCCTTTGTGCATTGTAACTTATGTCTAATAATTTATTTCATTTTTATAGAGCAAAAACTCGTAAAATTATTTTCTTCACTTTATGTAATTATTCTTCCCCACCCCAACAAAATTTCTCAAGTGAATCGAGTTTATGTGGTCATTCATCTAGAATTGATTCTTTGAAACTTGGTTAATTAACATAAAGTATTACGCCAGGCCTAAGGGAAGGGGGTTGAAAAGCACTCCATGCTTAGCGTTTTCGGTTTTTCATTCATGACTTTTTTTTCTTCTTGGCACGACAGCTTCTGGAGTATTAAGATGTGAAATAAGTAATGGAGGCTGTTGGAAGGGAACCAAGGGTGGAAGGACTTATTCTGCATGCATTGTGAGTTTTCTGACTTCTTGTAGTGCATATGTTTCCTTTTCTCACTTTTTCCTCCTTGTCAAAGTTCTTTTCCCTCTTTGTTTTGTCACATGAGAAATTCTTTTTGGCTGTTGATTAAAATATAGTCGGTTTGATCAATATTCTTCAGGATGACCATACAAAAGGTTGCAGATGCCCACCAGGATTCAGGGGAGACGGAATTAAAAGTTGTGAAGGTATAGCATATTCTAGTTTTTGTACTTAGTACTTACTACATGAATATAATTAATACTAGCAATGCTTGGCATGGATCTTGAGACTGCCTATTTTAGCTGATGCAGACTAGCGTCACTAGCCTCTGCTAGTTCTTATTTAATGATAGATTGACTTGGGTTCTTTAATTTGGATGGCTTTTAGATATTGATGAGTGCAAGGAAAAGCTGGCCTGCCAATGTCCAGAGTGCAAATGCAAGGATACTTGGGGCAGTTATGAATGCAGTTGCAATGGAAACTTATTATACATGCATGAACACGACGCATGTATTAGTAAGTGTAAAATGTATTTTAGTAAATATGCAGCAAATAATGTACGTAATTGCTTCAGAAAACTCAATAGATTTGAGTAGTCTAGTAGAAAAAGAAGACTCCCTCAAACTGGTTAAATTCTAGTGGAATGTGAAATTAGTATTCATTTGAGAGTTTCCACTTGGTTATGGTTGACATTTGAAGATCAGCTTCCACTGCAGGGTTAAATGAGCTCTCTCTTCTTGTGACTTCCATTAAAAGAATTAAAATATAGAATGAAATCTGTGCATCTCTTGATTTTTGATGTACTTTTGACAAGTTTGATCTTTTTGTAGCTATTCGTTTTCTATGCAGTACATAGATGTCTACTTTGAATTGTCATCCAATATCAGTTTTAACTTTCTACCCCTAATTTCTCCTTTTTAACTGGACATGCAGGTAAAGATGTTAATACAGAATTTAGCTGGGGCTTTTTGTGGTTGATCATTCTTGGTTTTTCTGTCGCTGGAGTTGGGGGATATGCTCTGTACAAGTACAGAATCCGGGTACGTCTCAGTTGATTTACCTACACCACTGTACATTTCCTGTCTCTCTTAGATCTTCGCTGAACTTTGGCTTTTGTAAGGTTTAAAAAATTTAATTTTGCTTCCTTCCTCATTATTGGTGGAAGAATGAAGAGTTGTTCCAAAATGTTCGAGTTCAGGGGCAACAAAGGACTTGTCCTTTCACAAGTATTTTTGGTTATGGCTTAGTTGGTATTTTTTTTTTTTTTTTTTTTCTTTTTTTTTTTTTTTTTTTTTTTTTTTTTTTTTGCGGGTGGGGGGAGGTGATGGGTGTTCTCAAATCTTATTTTCTTTCTTTTTATTAATTTACTCTTTGGCAAAGGAAGGAAGTTGCTGTGAAGGCTTGGCCACCGTACTTTTTAGTTTCAAGCATTGGTAAAAAGTGACATGCTAACATGTGAACTCATTCGGGATGCAAAAGTGATTATTTTACATATATTAATATGTAAACTCATCTGGAATGCAATAAATTATCGAAAAATGTGTTGTCAATAATGCTTATAATCAGGGTTGAAAGAATTACCATTTTAATGTATGATTCTGTTCGACTTACCTATCATATTGGGTAGTCGTACCAGGGAAGCCCAGTTTTTTATTATGTTCCAGTTATGTCATATACTCAGTTATGTTATTCTCATGTCATTGATTCATGTGCAGCACTACATGGACTCTGAGATTCGGGCCATCATGGCACAGTATATGCCCTTGGATAATCAAGGTGAGGTACCTAATCACATTACCCATGGGAATGTCTGATAATGGGGTCAATAGAGCATGCTGGTTCAGAATGGCGCAAAGAACACATTTCTGTATTCTACAGCACCAGTTATTCAGTCGTGTAACGTTTTACCGACCCGATGCTGCTTTTGTGCATCTTTACGGCCCACTCGTGTTTCACACCGCAATCAGGTCATTCAGGTTTATGTAAGTTCTGGCTGCTTTTAATAAACTCCCAATCATTTGGGAAATTTTCCTTGGCTTTGGCTTTTATGGAAGCATGCGTGCATCTATTTTATTATCACTAAAAGTATAAGACAAATCACTGCAAAAAATTTTATTGAGGGAGCATGACTCAACTAAGACTGGTAACCCGTGCACTGTCTGGCCCCTCAAGTTTCGACAACCAGCACGAACGCAACTGCTTTTGCTGTGTTTGTCGACCAGCACGAGCGCAAACTGCTTTTTTCACTATTTGAAAGAAACATGGATTTGAAGGTGGCCAATGACAGTTAATAAAAAATGGTAGGAAGGATACAAAGTAGATTCACAGAGGCAACCGAATGATAACTGAAAAATAGCAGAATAGTCAAGACGTGTAAAACACAGATGACCTTTTGTAAGGCACAAGCATAGGCAACAACTGATTTTAGCACAAAGATTCGCTATAGGACATCCAAATTTATTTCCTAACATTCCATGCCCTTATGAAATAATACACATAACTTCACGTTGAAACAAGTCACTCAACAAATCTACTTCTAACATATTCCGCAATTCTTGTAGAGAGTATCAACTCTTTGACAAATCCACTGCATGCTGACTCTTCACCTGGAACGCATCAAGGAAAGAAAGGAGACCGTGATAAGAAAAGGTAGGACTAAAGATTGATCTAAACTTGCAGAACATTGTAGCCAAATCTCCCGTGAAACCTCAAATCACCATAAAATGCCTTGCTTCATACAGATACTGTACAAAATATGCTATGTAAAAGGCTGCACAGACCTTCGCATGAGGATTAATTTTCTGGCTCGGCTTTCAAACTGGATCCCTTTGTGTGTCCACCATCTCTTATGATCCTATACACAAAGAACGCCGCCACCGCACCACTGCACATTGCAAGCAAGCTGTCAGAAGCCAGATAAAGCCAATATTTGCTTCTTTTGAGAGCAGGACATTTGTCATCTTCTTGCTATGATTGATAATTACATCACTCTTACGATGTTAATATGAATCTCTCTCACACATGTAAAGTGTAAACTATTTTGGTAAAATATCAATTAGCTCACTGTGCAGCTTTTATTATTTTATATTGCTCCTAGTTCCATCTTTGAATACAAACTTCCACTAACGATACTGGTCAACATTTCATTGCAAAATATCAATAAAATAAATTAGACAAACAGAATGATGAAAAATAAAGTTTCGGACAGTAATTTAAGATTTCAGAGACATTCAGACCTTATGATAGCTGTAAAAAAATTGGCAATAAATGGTCGCTGCAAAGAAATGGAGAGTAGAAAATGTTAAGACGCGCAAAGAAGAAAAATGTTTCCTTGAGCTTTATTGATTAGAAACTAGAAGAGACAATAAGGTATTCAAAACTGCAAAAAAGAGATGTTACCATGGACCACAAGCACAATTCCCTAAGAAACAATACGGTAGCAATTGCTGCAGAAATAATAGAAAATCCACAAAATACATTAATGGTGCAATACTACAGTAATATCCCAATGTTGAAACTAAAAGTAAACCAAAACTAGTCATGAGCTAATTGGTTTTCGTTTGCGAAGTACCACAAAATGCATGGAATGACTTATTAGTCATGGAAAGAATAAAGATGAAGCTAAAATCAAAATGGATAGATAAGTGCTATAATGACTCTAACAAGTAGAAAACATGTTAATGTTAAGTTGAAAGATAAGTTATAGAATCCTCGTTAGACCAACTATACTGCATAGCACTAAATGTTTGGTCAATAAAGGAGAAAATGTCAGGATATTAAGATGGATGTGCAACTATATTATAATGCATAAGATAAGAAATGAGATTGTGTGCCAGCACATGGTAGCGATTCCAATAGAGAATACATTGAGACACGTAGACCTAAAGAAGTTCTCATTCATTGGATCAATGTAATTCCAGTTGAATGTATCGATGAGAGAGAAGTATAATGTGGTACATGAGAAAGGTATCATCAGAATTAACACTCCGTAGGTGGATTGCAAAAGAACCGATTCAGTGAGGCCTTTCAAAAGAGGTACCTTTGCATTAATGGAATGATAAAAAGGACTCATGTAACAGACCCCAAATTTATTAGGAACAAGAGTTACAAAACTTGGGTTGTTGCTATTGTTGTTGTGAAGAATGCCAATTACAATCCCAAGAAATTTGGCAACATCACTTTGTTCTTCTTTTTTGACTTGTGTAACATAGGCATGTAAATACAAATTTGACCTACAAATCTATTGCAGGATCTCTTAAATACAAGGGGCAATAAACTTAAGTCTATTATGACATGGGCTTTATGCCCGTTTTAGAAGCAACTCAAAATTCAATTACTTTCACGTGACTATCTTAAGTGTCACGTGGTAGATTCACAAGTCACGAAATACAGTGTGTTACATGTTTTGTTATTAAACTACAGAACACTTGTCAATCAATATGTCACCAATACTAGATAGCCATATAGAGAACAGGGTATTAGTGTTGAGAATCCCATTAAAATAGATACCTGTCTGTCCTTTCAAGGCTAAAGGTGATAACTCTCCTTTCTTCCATGATCTTAAACTTGATATACTGACAGCTAAAAGAGTACCACCAAGTATAATACCAAATCTGATTGCGGAAATGCTTCCAGTTATCATGAAGGAAATAAAGCCACCAACACAAAGAAGTGCACCTGCAAAGCATGAGCAATGGAATGACATCACTGATGGTTATTTTTCATCTCGTCTAAAGTTCAATCAAGTAATATGTATGTATGTATATGTATGTATATAGCCGTGAAATATAAGCATATGAAGCACTTAATAGCTTTTGAACTTGTACACATACCATAAGGTATTCCAACATAAAAGTCCCGTACTTTAGAGACATCCCTCAGCTCATCCATTGGGGAGGCAAAGGTTTCAACAATATCCTTCACTTCTTCAGGGGAATTCTCTGCAGCTGTGACTAAATATTCTTTACTCTCTTCAGCAACTTCTTTTGCAATTACGGTCAGATCCTGTCTTGCTTTATCTGCTTGAATTTTTAATTTTTCTGAAGTTTCTTTTAGAATGACTATAGCCTTTTTAGAATACATTTCATATGCTTCCTTTGATATACTCTGCATCTTTAAGGCTTGTTCTTTAAAAGAATCTAATGTTTGTTTCCATGCTTCTTCTGATTCTTCAGCTCCCACTTTATGACCCTCCTCCTTCTCTATATTAATATCTGAAGACTTCTGAAAAGTGGATTATCACAAATCAGGCCTTACAAGTTCAAAATGAAAGAATTTCCAGACAAAACTAACTTAAAGAAAGGCAGGCCAAGAAAAATATAAAAAAAAAATTCATTGAAACTCACGAATATATTGCATGGTTGTAAACTATGCGTGAGCTTTTTTTTTCAGAAATAACCCTTCATCTATAGTTTAAGAACCTGGTCACCCAAAAACAAGAAAAGTATAAAAAAAAAATTCATTGAAACTCACGAATATATTGCATGGTTGTAAACTATATTATTTTTTCAGAAATAACCCTTCATCTATAGTTTAAGAACCTGGTCACCCAAAATTACAAATTAAACTGGAACTTATATCATGTTTGGCATCTTATAAGATACTTTTTGCATCTTATAAGCAGCAAAACATTCTCTTAGTGTTCCAATTTCAAAGCCACATTTCTATGACATAAAGAAAACACCCAGCATTGACAATATATTGCCTTTTCCAAGTGGCAATGATTCTTGTAGTGACCGTTATTATTCAAATGACATCTCCAAACTAGACTAACTACTGCAATCACAATTAATCTCAGAAGCATAGACGCAGCAGCCTATTTTACAATCACATTTGCCCATAGAGTTACCATAGTTCTTAAAAGCTTACAGAATACCCCTCCCTCTCTCCAAAAGAAATTAATAAAACCAAAACAAGTCTATAATATTCAGACCTTTAGTTTACCAGATAAAAAGTCTAACGATAACCACTTAAAATGTTAAAAAGAAAATCCAAGCAACTCTTGCAAACCTTCCAATCTTTCTGAAACCGCAGAAAGCTAATCCCAACACACAAAAAAGCAAAAACACTGCGAGAAGTTAACACAAAATGGCGAAAAGACATCTAAAAGAAATAAAAAAATTAAAATCAAAGTAAGCTCACCGATTCCTCGTGAGAAGCGGCGAAGGACAAAACTGAACGTTCCCGAAAACTCCGTCGCCGTAATGGAACCAGATTAAGGCCAAGCCCTCTGGGCGGAACGACCCGGGCTACAATAGATACTTTAAAGTGATTGTGCGGTCTCTGCAGAGCTTCAAACCCTAACGACGAGGGCGGGGAGTAACACAGCGCCATTGTAGAAGGAGAAGAAGATCTCTTCAATCTAGGGTTTTGAATTGTAACTGAGTCTATTCTGATGCTCATTGAAGATTTATTAGGGTATTTCAATATATATAGTATGTGTATGTATAGACAGGGTTAAAGAAGCACCTGAGGAACACACAGTGGGCGTGTTGCTCACTACTCACTAAGGTGCGCCGAGGAGTGCTATGCGCGATACCTTGGCAAAGAAAATGAAAAGAAAAAACGTCTTGTCTGGATGTTTAGGGTACTGCTTTGACGACACATGTCATGGAGGTCCCACAGAGTTTGGTAGGCGTGTAGGCTTCAGATTCAACAGTGCCCGTTAAAATTAGGGAAATTGACTGAAGTAGCCACTATTGATTTACCGTTATTTTGTACACTTGTTAATTGAGAGCTCGTTTGAAAATGGTATAATTTTACTATTTATTGTAGAAAATATACATGTTAAAATAATTTATTTTTTGATCAAAATTATTTAAAATAGAAATTTAGCATTGGAATGTTTTAAAGATCTCTAACAAAATCTTTTAAAGTATAAAATTTCTTTAAAGTTTTTTACGATACTTTTTTAATTTAAAGTCAAATAAATTTTTTTTAATATTTTAATTTAAAGAATGAGTTTGTCTCTCCAAATATAAATCTACCCTCTAAATGCATTGAAACAATTTCAATTTTTAATACATGTTATATTGATTTTAATTAAATAATTTATACAAATTAGGAAGGAAGCATGAAAAAAGCATTATATATATATATTAAATGCTTTTGGAAGAAGTTTGAAATCTACAGATAAAAAATACAGTTGAAATGTTTAAAAAAATTGTTTTTATTTTATGATTTCTTTAAAATTAAATATGGTTCTTTTAAATATAGATTGTGTTTCTAAGGGTGTTTGATTTTGATTAAAATTAGATTTTTTTTTATAAAAATTAATAAAATGTGTAGTTAAAAATTATAAAAATTTAAGTTTATAAATAAGTAGTTAAAATTAATTATTAATTTTGACTTTAATTTTTAAAAAAAATTTAAGTGAATACAAACAAGTTCTAAAAAAAAAAATTCAACTAAAGTTTCCCAACCTTACAAAAGTGTGACTGTCTCGTCCTAACTTAATATTTGTTGCATATATATTCTCAATCTTTTAAAATTCTGACATCCATATCTAGGAATGGACTAGAAATTTTTTTCAACTAAACTGATATTGAAAAAAGTTCAATATAAAAAAAAAAAATTTAAAAAAAAACTAGTTGGGCTTGAGTTGCCTTGGACTATTGACCCTCATCTACGTCCCAGCATAATGCATGTCTCTAATTAACAAAAACTTTAAATAGCCACATGACATTCATATGATGTTGAGGATGGATTGAAACAAGAGAACACGTTTCATGAACACTAAGGGATTTTACCATATTAAGATTTTTAACTAAAGTTGAAATCATTGTTTGGATTATTTTGGAATCTAAAAAAAAAAATTGGACAATTTTATCCCTTCAATCAGACGTCGCATGAGTATCCGTGTTCATTTAACGTTCAAATAAATATTTCTCATTAATTGGAGATATGGGTGTCATAGTTTAAAAGATCAGGGGCTATGAGTGCAACAAATGACTAGTGCATGCCACACTTACTAAAAGTTAGGAATTAGGAATCTTGAGTGGAAGTTACTCATTAAAAAAAGAAAATGTTATTCAAATAATGTGAAGTTAGAATTTACAAAATACTCTTAAACAAATCATATTTAACATTTAGATGTCATAATCAAGAGTATTTAAATGGGAAGATGGATTGTTGGGTTGATCACGATCAGGAGAGGAGGGCCATGGGGGTGGGTGACGATTGCCCCCGTAATTTTTTTGAAATATCTCTAGATATATATATATTTTATTATATACATGATATATATATATATATATATATATATATATATATATATATTTGCTCTTAATATTTTTTTGTTTAATTAATTAGAAAATTCCTAACTTCGTCACTAATCGCAACCAATTAGGAGATAGTAAGAACTAAGAAGTGATTTTTTTATTAGTGGGTTAAATAAAAAGGAGGAAAAATTGATTGACTTACGCGTAATTAGGAATACAATTAAAAAATAAGAAATGATACTTTTTTCTCCAAAAGTCCTTGTACTAATACTATTTTTCTATCAAAGGACAATCATTTTGAACAAATTATTGGACTTGAATTTGGTGCAGACACTTAGTATCACGTCGAAATAAACATACAATTACAACTAAAATGGTTTAACCACGTTTCCCTTCCCATAAAACATCATCGTCACAATTGTTATATATATAATATAAAATTTTCTTTGTTTGTATTAAATTGTAGCAGAGTCAATCAACATTTTAAACAATACATGATTTATAATATTATTGTATAAAATTATAAGTTACTGATACAAAATAACCTTAAAAGTAATTAAATTAAAAGTAATTAAAATTCTCCTAAACCTTTGGCAGAAATTCTATGTACCACGATAACGTTAACAACCTTAGCAAGCAAAGGACAAGATACCAAAACACACTCCTCGGACATGCAACACTAATTTGTTGTTCAAAGCAAAGCATCACACACATTAACCCTTTTTATCACGTGTAGTGGCGGACCAAGAGAATTTGAGTTAAGAGACCTCAAATTAACGTGAAAAAAATTTGAAAAAACATAATAATGATTGAAATTTTTTTTTTATAGACGTTCCTTACGAGTTTCATACTTTATTTTATTTATACATTATACTATACACAAACAGATAGACAAACTCATTTGTACTATTGTTTGACCTGATTTCACATCAATATATTGGATTTTCTTCTAAACATGTAACTTAGACTATTAATTTGCAATGTTTAAAATAAGACCACAAAATAAACAAATATCAAACTCTTCTTGTTCACGTTACGTTCTACAAAATTATCCTCCAAAATTCGGTACACAAATGAAATTAAATATCACTCAAGCTCAAAAAAAAAAGAAAAAAATTAATTGAACACAATATGCATTCACAAGCAAAGTGCCTTTATTAATTTTTATTTGTCAAAAAAAGACTTATTTTTAGTATTATCTTTACCTTAATGACCAATGGAGTGACGAGCATGAAATTTGTCCCATGCTTCAGCATCTTGTACGTCGTCTTGATTTTTCCAGTGGTCTAGCAATTGAAGATTTTATGATAAAATTTAGGTATTTGATATAAAATTTTGGGAAAATTAAAATAAGGTGATTGTTGAGTGATTTGAGATAAATTTATAGATATTGGAATGTCGTAATATAATTTCTGTTTTATTCAATGTAAAAAACGGGGAGGAGAAATGTGAGATTTAGATTTGAGATGGGTGAACGTGCACTGAAATTGAGGAATGGGCCAATCATTTGTAATTTTGTATTATTAATTTTATTATGTCAATAGATACAATTGCCTAACATTAAATTGATATTTGGTCAATGGGTTCAATTATCATCTATTAAATTAATATTAGGTCAAAGTTAAATTACATATTTAAAAACTTAAAAAAAAAAATTTAAAAAATAAGATCTCAAAAAATTGGAGAGTCCAAGTCTCCTCATGGACCTCCCTAGCTCTGTTAGCGATCACGTGTTAAATGTTGCATGACAGCATGGTTATGCTTATATGAAAAGGCTGAAAACCCATTAATTTTTTCAATCATAGTGAAAATCATTTAAGAAATAGATAAAATTATAATCATTTTCTTTTCTTTTTTTTTTTAAGTTTAAGAAATAATTTCATACACAGTAAATTTTAGATTTTGATAAATGATAAAAAATGATATTTTCTTCCACACACACAAATTATTCATAGACAGTAAATCATACATGGGCAAGGGGTAGGACTAAGGAAGTCTAATGGGTCGAGTAGCCTGTGGACTCGTCAGCTCGGCCTAGAATGGACTCATTTAAAAGCGAGTCCTGCCTACCTAAAAAAAAAAAAAAACGAGCTGAGTAAGCTCGTGGGACAAAGGAGGCCAACATTTCAATTCCCCAAGTTTTATTTTATTTTTAAAAAAACGGTCATTTTATTCTTATATAAACCCACTCCACTTCAATTTTTGTCACAACTCTCAATTTCCTCAATCTCAAAGTATTAGAGCATCTCCAATATATTCTATGGATTGTTATCTAGGTGGCACGAATGTTGGAAAAATTTCGATCTACGTAATTTTAATGTCTAAAGAATAGGCATTCAAGTTCAAATTTGGTCTCCAATGTATTCTATAGATTACTATCTAGGTGTAAAATCAAAATTACATTTAAATATACATAAAACAGTTAAATCTATATGGAAAATCTAAATTTTGTT
Source organism: Forsythia suspensa (assembly GCA_023638005.1). Taxonomy (NCBI): domain Eukaryota; kingdom Viridiplantae; phylum Streptophyta; class Magnoliopsida; order Lamiales; family Oleaceae; genus Forsythia; species Forsythia suspensa. The sequence continues at coordinate 39,364,135 of CM042666.1, forward strand.
GAGCAGCATGCTAACAGAACTTCTGAATTTAGACGGAGCTTTAGATATTGTCTATTTTTTTCTTATCACGTCAGCTTGAATTGGAGAAGATTTTTCTTAGACATTGCCTATTTTACTTATATGGCAAAAAATATATAGCAATCAACGGTTGTATTGGAAATGCTCTTATATTCTTCATATTGGCTCATTTATTGTGCAATTTATAGTTTATTGCCTTAAAATTTACTTATTTGAGTTATTTTTGTCCAATTCTAGTATACAACATTGTCTTTATTCTATATTTTTACTACTTTTTATTCCAAATGGATTATACTTCATAAACTGGTCATCAAATAGATGACAGTGGTCTCAATGTTATTCTAATTCATGTTGTTTTTTGTGATGATTATTGGAGCACAGATCCAATTGATTTTGAAGATATCAAAGAAGATTTTGAAACATGGTTCGAGCACTAAATGACGAGCCAAAAAATAAAAGATTAGGTGTTGGAAACATTTTAATTTAGTGCTGACTAGTACAATAGCATACGAATAGCCAGAGTACAAAGCAATGTATAAAACTACAACGAGAGATTCTCATGGCAAAAGGATGGGGGAACGATCCATCTGAACAAACACTACCAAAAGTGTTTTCTCAAACACGAAGTCTTGGTTACAAATCAAACGCTACTCTATTTCGAATTTCTCGGTGCAACTTCCAATTCTAGTTTGAATCTAAACAATTAGGTATATTTACAAGAGAACATGCGCCGCAAAAGCATGGCGATGTTAGTGACAAGTGGTGAGTTTCTACTTAGATTAGTATAAAGCGTTCACTTTACAAACTTTATACGAAGGTATCTCCAACCAAGGTACACATCGAAAACTCTTCGTTCAGACACTATTAACTTATTCAATAAAAAGAAAGAATGCATATATAATACGTTATTTAAATAAATATTCTGGTATTTTATCATTTACGTCGAACTTATGGTCCAATAAAACCATAATAGATACATAGCTGTCATTGCACATTAATAAACAATGGACCATGCATAAAAATGTAATTGCATTTAGAGTAACTTACTACTTTCACAATGGAATTAATATTTTTAACGTTTTGATCAGTACTATTTGAAAATTTAATTGCAAATCCATTGTTTCACTTTTGACAATGATTCGTCCAGCAATATAGTAATAAAAAAAATAGTGCAACAATTAAATCTCAATTTTTGTAACATATTATTTCATGTTTGTTGTGTATGTCATATTTATAATTTAATTGTCAAATATAGATTAAAATTCATAGACCAATAGTTGGAAAAAACTAGGTATGCTATAAATTTTATTACGATCTCACCCCTTCAAAAACAAGTGTTCGATGGTATGTGTGTAGAAAATTCACCTGCAATAAAATCCTTATGTACAGATGTAGGTCATAGATTAAACTTTATTTATCTTATGCTTGAATCATGTGAATGTTATAAACATTGTATTGCTGCATATTATAACGGCTGACACTCACACAGTACGGAGTATGATTTGCAATCATATAATTGAGAAATTTCATCACATGTGAGAAAGTTTTTGAAAGTTTTTTTCGACTCCACAGACACATGTACAAGTGTATACTATCAAACCAGTCCATTATTTCTCAACTATTTTTATTATATTGTTAATAATTTTAATATGTATAATGAATTTTCGATTTTTTCTAATATTGTATTAGCGAATGAAGTTAAGTTTAGAAAATATTAAGAGGAATTGTATATGTTACTTCCGTTGGTGTTTATAATGGATCCTATATTAAAGGGTACAAAACATACTATATCAATAATTTCAAATAAATTAACTTGCGGGAATCTACTAATGTACAGTAATCTAAAAAAAAATATGTGAGATGTACAAGATATATGCAAAAAAGACAAGTAGGAATGTTAGACGATCATGTGTATCAATGACTTCTTCGTCGTTAAATGACGATAACGATTCCAGTTCAATTACGGGAACTCAACATGGTATTATTTCTTCTTCTTCAATTTCTCGTACTACGAATGTAGAACATGTACTAGTGAAATACCTTTAAAGTTAACTAGATATTTTACTCACGATATGCTTAGTATGTTAGATAATTAATAGATTTTTTTATATATACTAAGATGGTGGAGACAGAACAAGCGTCAATACCCAATTGTTTATATTATAGTACGTGATCTACTAACACATCAACTATCTAATGTAGCATCGGAGTCTGTTTTTAGTGCATGTGGCATGATTCTATCTGATTACAAGTCAATACTTAAACAAGACATATTAGAGAGCTTAATGTGTCTAAAGGATTGTGATGAGACAGAACTTCAAATCCAATATAGAGTAGACAGAATAATAACTAAAGAATTTGAAGAGATGAATACATAATTTGTAAGTATTGTTTGCGTAAATTTCTTAACTTTTTCTATTTTACAAAAAATTGTACACATGACAACTTGCTCTTGTACAATTTAACTCCGCGTACAATAAAAATAGCCGATCTCAAGCCCAAAAAAATGAGGGTTTCAATTGTTAAATTTCTCATACCTCAGTTCATTTTTTATTTTTCAAGTTCTAAAAAAAATTTGCATTAAAAAAAAAAGGTCTAAGTTGTGCTTGAGGACAACTAAGGCTCGGCCCATGAGGCACACGGACCATGGGCCGAACTGAGCTGCCCTGTGGGGGATGAGTCGAGCTCGGCCCATCCATTGTTAGTAACTGTATTTTACAATTAAAATAAATAACTTACTTATTTTCAATTTCAACTAATAAAAATTTATCTATTTTAAAACTTATTATTTACTTTCAAGTTAACTTTTCAAGCTTAGCCAAACTCGCTAGTCTAGTAAATTTTAGGAAAAGTTGTTTATAAGTGACTTGTTCTAAATTAGGTTAAAACACTTTCCAAAATTACTATTAAATTATATTATTGAGTTAAATGTTTAAATAATCACTGAACTTTTAGTATGGTCTTCATTTGCTCACTGAACTTCAAAATGCTACTGAACACTCACTAAACTTTGAATCGTTACTCGCCGTTACAAACTGCTCACAATCTATAAACGACCATTGGACGAATCTACACATGTGGCAGACGGAATGCCTACGTGGCACATACGTCTGCCAAACAATGTACAAGTGGACGCTTATGTCGAGAATCGCACTTTAAAAGTGTGATCTCTGAACTTAAGAAAACAAAACAAAACAAAACAAAACAAAATCCAAAACCCAACCCTTCAACCAAAATTTATTGATGTGATATTTATTTATGTGGATAATTTATCAAATGTGCAAGTGACACATTGAATGTGAGCAACATAACAATTGCCAATTAAGGGTGGAGATCACTCCTCTAATTAATATTATAATATATTATACCTCGCCTAATGTGCCTAAACTATGGGTACACAAGGTGTCAAAATATCAAAACGAAATTTCAAATCTAAAATAGAGGTGGGGTCAACCCCCAACAAACTCGTGTGGGATGTCGACCCCTTTGAGATTAGAGATCAATCCCCTTACACTCTACTGGGGTGTCGACCCCTAATGTTAGGGGTGGACCCCTCTCCCTTCTGCAGGGTTCGTCTATGCCACAATTTTTGTGCTCAAAAGGGTCCATAGTCCATGGCCATTTTACTATTTTTACTTATCTAAAAGTATTTTGAATTAACAATTAAAGAAAGTTACTTTCTTATAGTTGAAGCGGTAGCATAGAAATGAATTCAAATGAAGTGCCCCCTTATTTATAGGAACAACCAGGGGCTTAGTTGCAAGTTTTATTTTTTTCAATTATATTTTTGCCATAAGATAATTCTAGCAATTACAAATCTCTATTGTTTTTAAAGAAAATATATATTATATTTTCTATTCCAGAAATGAATAAAAATTCCAAAAATTCCTAAAAAATTCTTATAAATTATAAAAATATCTGTAACATTACAGTTTCATTATTCATGTTTAGCCTTATGCATACTTAAGCATAAGGGAAGACGATGACATACCTTGACGCCTTTATTTCATGTACTGAGAAGCTCTATTCGAGATCTTGCTCATGCTTTTTCCAAGCTCTAGTTTGGTATATACATCACTTGAGATTTTCGTAGTATTATAGACCAATGGTGCAATTTTTTCTTTGTACTCATGATGCATGTCACACTTGTCCATGATATTTAGTGTAATATTGCACCCAAAGTCATGAACAGATATACCAAGTAATGTCATATAATCACATATTTTAACATATTCACATTGTAGTTAATTAATACTTGCATACAATATCATTAAATGACGTTTCATATAAAATTGAAGTAATTAACATCACAAAATATCATATAATCGACATGCATTTCATTGCGACGACACCTATACTTACCTTATATGGTTGAGTGTGCCTTAATTATCTATTAAAATTATATATAACTAGCTTACTTGTATTCAAACATGTCAAAATTATGTTATACGTTTGACTTAGGGTTAATATATCATTATAATATTAAAACAAAGTTGCTGCAGTAATTTTAAGGTACCATATTCATAAACTTTTACGAAACAGTAACCGAATAGGGCACCAAGCCAGCTTCCACTTATGTCTCCTATGCTGGTTGACCCTTTAACAAGACAAGTCCCACCCAAAAGGCAAGTTCCTAACTAAGAAATCTAAGCTAAAAGCGCAAGTGGGGTGTATCTATAGTCGGCTTTGCCACTTCACAACTCCACAATCCCGCTTTATCTAAAAGAAGCTTCGCAAAATGCACTCTCAGTTCTCTTCGTACGATAGGGCCCCTGCCACTCTTCCTTCTATGGAACCAGGTCGAACCTTCAACTACGTTATAATAAGGGGTCTTGGCAATCTACTCAATATCGTATAAAGCTGCTGCTACTTCGTACCCTTCCTTGCTGCTTCAATCAATCGTATTTCTTTTGTGAAAACGGAAACATACTTTATTAAGGCTGATCTCCATCGCATTTTAGTGAATTCAACACTGACAAGCAGTCACCTTCAAGCTCAACTAAGGCAAAATTGAACTCAATAGCCAATGGAATTGCTTGTAACGCTATCCTAGTACTATAAAAAAAATCTAAAATCTTGTAAATTATATTGTCCATTTTCATCTAGATATTTTAATTCCTCAATCGTCTAGCTTACTACTTTACAAGCTGTCCAAGTGTCTATTTATAATTGCACTAGTATGGATACTCTTCCATGTGAACATGTCTGCCTTAATGTAAAATTCTTAGTAGTAGAAATTAAGGTTGTGCATGGAGAATTAAGGTTGTGAGCTTTTGTGTTGAACAAATCTCTTTAAAGAAAGACTCAAATTGAAAGAACAAAACATAGTTTTAATCTAACAAGAAAGCATAAAGTGTTAGAAAATGATTCTGCTATGTAATCCGGCTTCTTCATGGCTTTGGCTTTCATATAATTAATTCACTGTAAATTATTTAAATTATCTAAAATCAACCGAATGACACGACTAGATAATATAAATTTAATCTGCGTATTTCTTTCTTAATCTTATTTAGTTTTGTATACTTTAATGTACCAAAACTGCTGTAGAAATAACAAAATATAGTATATTACAAAGCCTAATCACCGATCGTGAGGAAAGTCTTCAACTTACTCAAACACAATAACAAAATCTATCTTAAAAAAAAAAATAAATAAAAAATCACCCTCTCCTCAAATCTTTCCTTCTCAATTCTTGTATTCAAAAATTTCGGTATCTTCTTCCCTACTCATACTTGTAATAATCGAATCAGTGTAGATTATTAAAAGGTATGAAAATAATAGATATATGTAGACAAAATATAAAGACACAAAATTTGGGTGATAAGTAAAAGATTTTCAGAATGATAATTTATTTGTTGAGTGCATTAATTACATATAGTTTGAAAATTAAATTTTTTTCAAATATTGAAAGAATTTATTTCGAATCCAATTTTGAAATCAAATAAGTAATTCAACCACCAAGGATTTTTTTTTTATCCTTCCCAAGAAATTGCTGTTCTCTTTTATAATTTCATTGCAATTTTGATTATTTGCAGCCTTTATATATTCTCAGTTACTTGTATCAGAATTCAGAATTTCCATGTCAGGTGCTTGGCTTTCGAAACTTGGTACTTTTTTAAAGAAACCTCAAAACCAAGCCTTTTTTCTACTTATTTCACACACACAGAGAGATATATATTGATGCAGTTGGTGATGAAGAATTTGCTTTCAGAAATGGGAACAACGGAAGAAATGGCAGTGATTTTGAAAAGGTTTGGCGATGAACAAAGCACGTTATTCGACAGGTTTGAGAGGCTCTCCTTTGAGGTGCAACTTAACCAGGCCATACTGGGACGGAGTATGTCGGAGCCAAGTGTTGCGCAGCGGCAAGATGCTCCACAGCTGGTGGCGAAACCAGTGCGACTGTGGAAGCAGCGGGGGTCTAGTTTTAAGAAGGTACTAAAGAATCTACTGAAACCAATTCTTGGGAGAAAGAGTGCCAAAAATAATGGGCCAGATTCGAAGAACCCCAAGATCTGGAAAACATTCAGCAGATCCTTACGGGTTTGAATTTTAATATGCTAAATAATAAATTGTTATGCATTCTTGGGAAATGGTTCTATTTATATATATCCGTTTTATTCCATTTAACATTCTAAACTCCGAACAAGTGTTATATTCTCTCTTTCAAAATATATTACGTACACAATAAAAGAAAATATCACTCTCTTCTTTTTTTAATATTTAAAATCATCTTGTTGATGTCAGTATTGTTGATCTATTAATTTGGGGTGGGACAGGGAGGTGAGGAAGCGAGAGAAAAAAATAGAAAGATTATACATTATCATATCATTATTAATTTTTTTTTGTTCAATGCACTAATAACGTATATGAGAAAGTTACATTCCGTCCCCTATCTCTACTTTTTACAAAGTCTGACTCGCACATAAAACAAATACTGCAAGACTCGAGCCACAAAGTTTAAATTTATTAACAACTCGGGTTGTGCATACATTAAAATAACACTCATAGAATCTTACAAATCAATACTTTTCGACTACATATCCAAGATCACCTCATTCTTGACGCCAATACAATTTTATCAGTGAAAATTACCTGAAAATTTTGGTAAAATTTCAATCTCAGAATTCCAATTGAAAAGAAAATAAAAAAAATCTTTAGATATTTTTTTTTATTACCTGGGAAATAAGTTACAAACACACAGAGAGGCAGCATAATTCCAAGCCCTCCAAATATAATAATAGGCTCCATAGAAATGGTTACTCAGATGCAAAATTATCAAAAAGCCCAATATTGAACTCACACAAACTGATCCCTACAGTTGTAACTGTGCGTTAGGGTAGAAAATATAAAAATCACAATTGAAATTAGATCATACCTGATAGAAGCTTCTTCTGGCTGCAATGGCTTTGTTCTTGGAAGGTCGACTGCCGAGTTTTTTAAAAAATTTGGTCTTTAAAGATTTTGTTTTGGAGGTTTTGGGTTCAGATTTTAATTTGAAAAGAAATGGCCGAAGCTAAAGCTCAATCGAGAGTCCGAAAAACCTGCAAACAGGCAAGATTTTTGATGCATTGAGATTGAAATGGAAATGGAAATTGTTGGCTCTGGATCGAATTTTGATCGACCATTTTTGATGCAGATCTCTTTGCATCATCAACAATTCTTGAAAATGAAAATGTGTCAGCCCAGCTGTAGTAGCCGTTACAAACTTTACTGTATCGGGTTCTGCCAAGAATTTGAACAGTCGGGTGCGAGTTGTGGATGCGGGTCCATATTGTTTGGGACGAATCATTCTACTTTCATTCAGGAGGATGGACAATACACTCTGAGCCTCTTATTTGGGCCAAAATGACACAAATTAATTGGTCGAATGACCTAAAAAAGGTACCAGGGTAACTTGAAAGAATAAAAAAAGAGACTACTTTTATATTTTCATTTTGATAAATTTTGATAAATCAGGTTAACAATATATTTTTTGAAGAACAGATATTATTTTAATTAATAACTTAAAATTCAACTAATTAATTAAATATTTAATCACCGGTCGTAAGGAGATTTACTCCACTACAAACACACAAAAAATACTTCTTTATCTATCACTACGTCTTCATCTTCTCAAACCAAAATCCATATTTCTCTCTCTCTCAATTCCTCAATTTCTTCTTGTTCTTCTCCATATTCTTTAAAATCAAACCCCCTCCAAACAAAACTCTCACCCTCTCTCAATCTTCAACATTCTTCCAAACTCTTCAATTCATTAAAATCATTTACGGTCGGATTCCACCGCAAAAAAAAAAAAAAAGGCGATATACTAGTTAATAATAAAATGATTTATTATCAATATTTGTATTTATTTTTCCTAATAATTAGGAACTGATTGTTGAGAAAAAGAGATTTTAGAATTCAAAACTCTTGTCACTGCCAAACACAGAACAAACTGACCCACCTTCATCAGCATCCACAAGGGAGAATTTCTTTCATCATCTGCGATCATCCACGAGGGGGAGTTTGTTTCATCATCCACGAAGAGAGTTTTAAAATCAAAATAGGGAGATAATCTAATTTGCCCAAACCTTCATCATCTTCCTTATTCAAGAAATTATTTTGGAAAATTCTTCCAAATTTATGCTTGGCCAAAACCCAAAAATCGATTTCATTTCTATTCAACCCCAAATTTCAAAAACCCTAGCTCTGAATCTTCAATGGTAATAACCAGGTCTGTTGATCGATCTAAGAAAGTGAACAACAAGGTTTCAAATTGCAAAAGTAAAAAAAGGAAACAAGGTGGAGATGAAGAAAATTCGAAGTCAATGAAGAGGAAGAACATTCGTCCATTATCTGGTCATAAGTTAAATATCCTCTAATGGTGGTTTTTTCATGTTCATAAGCTAAATTTCTAGGTATAAATTCTATATGGCATCATGAACCCATCTTCCCAACTACAAAACTACGTATATATTATTTATTGTTTATCTTCTTCTGATATTGTTGTAAGATGCAGTATTAAATTTCATATTCGAACTTCTAAATATTCATTATTGAAATTGGTCGTTGTGCTGCTCGAGATTTATTTTTTTTATAGTCACATTTTGGACATTGTCACAAATTCTTCCAATTTCCTGTGGAAATTTGTGTGTGACATTTTGGTTTTCTATTTTATTTTGGATGCATGTCTGTATTGTATACTATGACTTCTAAAGTTTTTTGGTTTGGTTGGATTGTATATTGTGACTTCTAAATTTCTGAAGTTGTTATATCCTGCTCCAATTGTATAACATAATTAAGTATTGGAAATGTCTATGCTCAAACATAAAATATATATGAGTCTAGCTCTGATAAATGGAAAAAATTAGTAAACTTCAATTCACTGTTGACATTTATTGATTTTATTGCTAAGAGGACAAAAGCTTGTGACTTGTGCATGAATAGTTTGAACATCATTCTGTGGCTTGTTTTGATAAGTTGGTTTTACTTTTTTTTCATTGAATTCTTTTCAGGAATGGGACTTTATAATACCCCGTGTCAATTGGTTTTTCGGCAAAATAACTACGTGTCCCACCAACAACGTGATTTCAAACTTAGCAGAGAAGCTAACTGATCAACAAAAGTCAATTTTTAGAGACACTTGTTTTTGCTACTATATTGACTCTAACGAAATATCTTTTCAACCACAACTTATCCACTACATACTTTTGAGGAAAGTTAATCAACCGAAGAAAGATGAAATGTGGTTTAATATTGGAGGACGGTTTATTAGATTTTCTATTACGGAATTCTGCTTGGTGACTGGTCTTCGATGTGTTGGAGATGATGATCTTAAGAAATATGAATCAAGATATTCGGAGGTGAAGGAAAGTATTTCAGTCATCTAAGGACGATAACAAGTGAGGATGTGAAAGAGGTTTTCTTCAACTTGCGGGACGCGGTTGACAAACATGCTGTGACGATTGGCATATTATACCTCATTACATCGTTCTTGTATGCCACGTCATACAATAAAGTTGTTGATCACTCTCTATTCGCACTAGTTGAGAATTTTGATGATCTTGAAATTTTTCCATGGGGTAAGCAGTTGTTTAAAATCACAATATCATCTCTCAAGAAAGCATTGTTGAACAGATCCACACATTACCGTCTCAAAGAATTTTTGATTGCATTTCAAGTATGGCTGTAATGAGTCAATTCCAAGTCTTAATTGAAAGATATGTACGGGTGTCCATCCATCTTGGCCTCGTATAATGGGATGGAAAGTAAACATGTATCCATCTTCTGTCATGCTGGATATCGAAATTTTATGTAAAACCAATATGAGAATCTTAATTATTCGTGAAAATATTATATTCATACTATTATGTACCGTCATTAATTGTATTCAATTGTATCTCTATTGCCATTTTGTAGATGGAAGTCAATGATATTGAGCCTTCGAAGATTGAGATAGATGAGATATATATTGATGGCCTAATTCACACGTTTCCTCGACAACCTAATGTTGTGGATGATGATGACACTCAACACCACCAATTAAATTGTCTGATCCCATATGTCGGAGTGGATAAATTTCAAACTCGAGACATTAGAAATGACGATGATGACTTTGAGATTACTCCACTATGTCACGTGAAGACATCTGATGTACCAACTTCTTTGAAGCAACCACATTGTAAACGTAGCAAGTCACCGAAGTCACCTACGTGCACAGGGAAAACGGTGAGTAATTCTATGTCAACTGCATTACTTTATAGTTTAAGTACCATTTCCTCCATTAGAAGATGATTTATTTATATTACTCGACGTATAAAATGTTTTATCTATAGAAGTGTGGTCATTTGAACGAAGTGATGATAAAAATACTTACTGATGTCCAATTGAAGAATCAAGAACTTTCATTGGAGCTCGTCAAAATGAAGTCACGGATGTCAGCTTTGCAACAAGAATTGTGCTATTCAAATGAAGAATCTATGAAACGGGTGTCAAAAATTGTTGGCATACAACAACATATATCATTTGACGTGATTGATATCAAGATGAAGATGGATTCTATAACTGAATGCATTCAACAGATACAAAAGACTCTCAACAAAAATGGTCAAAAGCAATTTGATTGTCAGATGGTAATTCCAACCAACATTGATGTTATTGCTTCAAAGGTTCAAATGCTCTAATATAAATTTAAAATATTTGTCAATATTTTTTTAACCTCTTGTGCCATGCTTTCACTTTGAATCATTATCTACGTTTTAACCTTAAATGTGAATCAATTTTTTTATTCTTATCCATCATACAAAATGCAGTTCCTTGATTGTTTTCTTTTCTCTGATTTCTATCAAGTATTCTGATGGTTACGGAAACAATGAACAAAAAGCTACATCAACTGTGGATATTATCTCACACTTGGATAAACCAAATTTTGGTGAGAATGACTTCCCATCTTTTGATCTTGGGATTGATGTAACGCCCAAATTCATTGATATTGACGTATATGATGATTTTTTTTCTAACGAAGAAGTCCGGAGACAATTGGGAGAGACATTTGTAACTATATCGGAATCAACCGGCCTCGATGAATCCAATGTAAGTATACCGAACATTCAATTGTATGTCGCATATAATATAAAATATTTTTAAGACTGAGAAATGAACTTATAGAATCAGTTTACATGTATGTTCAGTGTTTGCGAACGATGTTTTGCTATTTTTATTGTTAGGGAACTGGTACAATCCCGGCTGCAAGCGTGGAAATCACTTCAGCAGCCCTATTGAAAAGGATATCCAAACCTAAGAGATGTCTCTTATCTCTTTATTTACCCAATGATGGATCCTCACCCGCGTTGCATCGAAATTAAGCGATGATAAAATTGTGTTCAAGGAAGAGTTAGCTCCCCCTGATGACAGTGGCATTCTCACATTTGATGATTGGTTTAACAAGGAATACAAGCCACACAACAAGTACAAATCTTTCTATTTTAATTTGTGCAACAGGATAAAACTTATTCAAATTTACACTTCTTTGGTTATTCGCGTGCTCGAAGAAATTCAGTGATACCGATAATATAATCGACTCACCATTTCAATTTGGCACCAATCCAATCTGCATGAAGATATGGTGGCACACGTTAATAGACATCAACTCTTCTTTGAGTGACACTGTATGTTTCTTTTATGATGAAGAGACCTTTTAGTTGATAAATAAAAATTTTAAATCATCTTGTTTATAACTTTAATAAATTAAACTACCTTATCTACTCAGTTAAATTTTTTTAGTTTTACATATTTTGTCACAACTCCCATATTTTAGTTAAATTTCCAAGAATTTATATCATACAATTAGTTATCACGGGATATTTACCACAATGATTAGTTTTATAGCTCTAACCAATCTCTTCTTATAGTTTATCATTATTGGTTAGCCACATTTTTTTTTTTACTATTCAGCACATTGATATATGTTTTTACTATATCCGGCAAATGACAAAATACAGTACGAAGGTAAAAATAAGGGCAACAACTATCGACTGCTTCTTTGGGTTCATGATTATGAATGCTTATCGTAAATTTGAGGCAGACACAATTGTGTTACCATATGTTACCTATGTTACTTAACCATCACTCAACCACTACAAAAATCCACCAACACCCAACCATCGATCAATCCACCACGACCACCATCACAAACACAACACCATCGTGGCCACCATTTTATTCTTGACTAATTCCAACTAAATAATATACCTGAGATTTTGAAAATCTAAAATACAAGAAATAAATAAAACATCGATACGTAACATTCAAAATCTTACACGTGGACATCAATTAAGCAAGAAGGATACAATGCACCTGGTAATAGGCCGCTAAGGCTAGATGGCCGCGTCAAAGCATTCAAATCGTAAAAGCATCCAACTTATATTAAATAAGTTTAAAAAGCCTCTTTTACATTAAAAAAACTTAAATACTCTTATTTAATAAGCACAGTTAACGGACCATCTATTAACGGATGGTTCGTTAACAGACCATTAACAGATCATAGACCTGTTAACAGGTATGTGGATCTGTTAAGGCTAATTTTGGTCTTAACAAGTCAAAAATTTGTTAACAGCTGTTAACAGACTATGAGTATGTTTGTGAATTTACATATTACTTTTTCAATTAACTCACTTCAAATAAATTCAAATTTAGAGAAATTTAAAGTACAAAATCACAATTCATACTCAGTTTATATATATATATTCATGATTTATACTACAAAAATACAAAATCCATAATTTCTACTATAAGTTAAAAAAAGAAAATAGAGACGGGTGAATTTCTACTTTGAAATGAAATTTCTTACACAAATGAAATAGGTTGGATTCTAACATTGAAATGGATTAGATTTTAACTTTGAAATCTTCTCTTTTTCACATGCAGATAATTTTGAGATCGTTTAAAATAGTTATAAGCGGAAAAGAAAAAGTAGAGTTATATTTGGTAATTTACAGGCCAAAATAGGTTAACGACTATTTTGAAAAATTGGCCGAGTCACCCGGCCATTCAGCACTTACCCCACCCAAGTTTTGATCTCCTACCCACTTATCATACCCACATATAATGTCTACGCTGAGGTGACATCACATGATTAATAAAAATAATTTGTGATACCATTTCAACGTAGGCATTATTGAAGAAATACAAAAGAGAATATGTGTGAAGAAATAATTCTCTATATTGATTCAATTGAATGAAATATTACAAGGTAGAAGACCTTATTTATAGGGTTACAATAGTCCTAAAAGGAAAGATTGTGTAATAACTACATAATCAACTATAAAGGAAAGTAATCTCATACATTAAGAAAAAATATAAAAAAGAATAATACCACGATATTTTCATAAATAGAATTACTAATTGATTCTAAATGATTTATGTAAATCATTAATTGATATTTCAACACTCCCCCTCAAGTTGGTGCATAGATATCTATCATGCCCAGCTTGTCCACAAATTTTGAAAATATGCGAATTGAAACTGCTTTGGTGAGAATATCTGCCAGTTGGTCTTCTGATCGGATTTCTGGTAGCTCTAGACTTTTCTCCTCCAATTTTTCTTTGATGAAAAAACGATCAATCTCAACATGTTTTGTTCGATCATGATGAACCGGGTTATGGGCCATATCACGAGCAGACTTGTTATCACAAAGATGCAAATAGAATAGGTGTATTTGATGAATAACCTAAATTCTGAAGAAGTAATTTCAGCCACAAGCCTTTACAAACGCCAAGAGCCATTCCTCGTAGCTCCGCTTCACCACTCGAACGGGCGACTACACTTTGTTTCTTGCTCCTCCAAGAGACGAGATTTCCACCTACAAAGGTAAAATACCCTGAAGTAGATCACATGTCATTTTTATCTCCAGCCCAGTCAGCATTAGTGTATACATCGATGGTTTGTTCATCTGTTTTTCTAAAAAATAGAATTCCTTTCCCTGGGGCTGATTTCAAGTGTCTCAAAATTCGTATGACTGCATTCATATGCTATTCGCCTGGATTATGCATAAATTGACTGACGATGCTCAAAGCATATGCAAGATCTAGTCTTGTATGGGCTAAGTACATCAGTCTGCCGACAAGTCTCTGGTATCTCTCTTTGTCAACTGGAACTTGATCAGCTTCCATTCGTAATTTCAATCCTTCCTCGATCGGTGTATTTGCTGGTTGACATGCAGACATCCCAGTTTTTTTTAAAAGATCTAAAGCATATTTTCTTTGGGACAAGAAAATACCTTTTTGAGATCGAGATACTTCTATTCCTAGGAAGTACTTCAAGGGGCCTAAGTCTTTCATTTCAAATTCTTTGGACAAGTATTCATGTAGAGCCTTCCTTTCAACTGGATCATTTCCTGTTACCACCATGTCATCAACATAAACAATAAGTGCATTAATTTTACCGTTTTGTTTCTTCAAGAACAAAGTGTGATCTGAATTGCATTGATGATAACCAAAGGCTACCATAGACTTTGTGAATCTTCCAAACCAGGCCCTGGGAGACTGCTTCAGACCATACAATGATTTCTTCAGTCTACACACCTTCTGGCTTTGCTTTTCTGTCACCGTGCATCTTGGTGGAAGATCCATGCAGACTTCTTCAGATAGTTCTCCATGTAAAAACGCGTTCTTCACATCAAACTAACAGAGAGGCCATCCAAAATTTGCGACCAAGGATAACAAGACCCGATTGTGTTCATTTTTTTGCTACGGGTGCAAAGGTTTCAGATGTAGTCAATTCCATAAGTCCGAGTATACCCTTTGCCACCAATCTTGCTTTGAAGCGGTCAATTGTACCATCGACTTTGTGCTTTATAGAAAAGATCCATCGACATCCAACTGCTTTTTTTTTAGTAGGAAGATCCACAAGCTCCCATGTTTGGTTCTTTTGTAAGGAAGCCATCTCTTCATTAATTGCGATTTCCACCTTGGATCGGTTAAGGCTTCCTCGCACAATCGTTAGGAATAGATCTGATGAGATAATTGATTTACAAATGACCGATTTGTTTTGACAATTGATGTGTAGATACATAATGGTTCATGGGATATCTTACTTTACTAGACAATTCAGGTTCATAAGTTGGTTTTGGAATACCTTTTGTGAGACGTTGTGGTAACTGTCTTTTAGATGACTCAGAAATATCCTCAGCTAACGATTGGTTTGGTATATTACTCGGGAGAGACTGCAACTCGACTTCTGAAGTTTCATGGTTTTCTGGATGTTCATCCTCTCTCTCTCTCAAGCATTGACCACTAGAATCCAATTCATCCGGTGCGTCCAAGTTTTGACCACTTGTTTTCGGTTCTCTTACACTGTCATTAGATATTTCTGCCATATCAAGTTTTACCTCCTCCGGATCTGTCACGAGGTTGTATTCAATAGTTTGAATTTCCTCAAGATACTCCTCCTGAAATTCAGACTCAGAGTAATACATTGCATCTTCATGGAAAACAACATCCATAGTGATAAACATGCGCCGAGTAGGGGGTGATAACATCGATACCCTTTTTGATGCAGTGCATATCCAACAAAAACACATTTCAAACCGCGAGGCATTAACTTACTCCGTTGATCTTTGGGAAGATGAACATATGCAATACAACCAAAGACATGAGGAGGCGGTTGTTGAGACCTGGGAGCTACAACAGCATTAGTGAGTGTTTGAAATGGCGTTTTGAAGTTTAGTGACCTCGAAGGAACTCGATTGATGAGGTAGGCAGCTGAGAGGAGAGCTTCACCCCAGTAGTGGGGGGCATGTGTGCTTCAATGAGGGAAGCGCGAACAACCTCCAATAAGTGTCTGTTTTTTCTTTCAACACCGCTCGCTCATTGTGGTGTATCTGGGCAACTGGTTTGATGAATAGACCCATGAGAGTCCAAGAATTGTTGAAGCTCACTACTGCTATATTCTCTCCCGTTATCACTTCGGAGTACTTGTATCTGGGCATTGTATTGTGTTCTTACAATGATTGTAGAATTTTTTAAATAATCATCGTAACCCGATTTGATTTCATAAGGCATAACCAAGTCATTCAAGTACAATCATCGATAAAGGTAACAAACCAATGAGAGCCTCCCAATGTAGGAATTTTGGAAGGGCCCCAAACATCAGAGTGAATAATCATAAATGGATTTGGACTTTTATTTAAAATTAAAGGAAATGAAGTACGATGGCTTTTAGCAAGTTCACAAACATTACATTTGAAACTAGAAATATCCAAATCAGTAAACAAAGTAGGAAACAAACGTTTTAAATATCCAAATGAGGCATGCCTTAAACGCCAATGCCAAAGCCAAATATCAGTTATTTTCTTGGTACTGTTGGCGGCTAGAGCATGTTGTAGTTTGATGGAAGTTGTTGACCCTAGATCCAAGTAGTACAGCATCCTTTCTTAATACCATAACCAATCGTTTCTTTGAGTATGAATATCCTTAATCACACAAGAGTCGGGACCAAAAATAACCACACAAGACAAGGTATTGGTGATTTGAGAAACAGAGATAAGATTATAGTTCAAGGACGGTACCAGTAATACAGAATCAAGATGTAACGTTTTAGTAAGATGGGATGACCCTTCCCCAAGAACTGGGGTAGTATTACCATTTGCAGTAGAGACATAGTTTCGAGAAGAGGGTTTCAGATTAAAGACTTGATTCACATCAAATGTCATATGATCAGTGGCACCAGAATCAATTATCCATGCATTATTCAAAACAGGTGCAAAAATCTTAAAAACTTTACCTTCTCCAATAGTGGTTTCCAGTGCTGATGAAGTAGATGGACCAACATCTTCTTTTGTTTGAGCAAGTAATGTCGTAGATGGTCCACTAGCATTTCGATGACGAGTTGGGTCCCACCAGTCTGGATATCCAACTAACTCAAAACAACGATTTTTGGTATGAACTGTTTGATTGCAGTGAGTACATTTCAATGAGATTTTATCGACGATAGAATTCTTTGATTTGGTGGATTTAGGACGATCTTGTGATGTTTGACTGAGTTGACGTCGAGAAAGCATTGCAGAAGCTTCAATTTTGGTAGTCTTCTCATTGAAGGCAATGGATCGTAAGTCCTCACGACGAACCATGGAATAATATTCTTCTAAACTGGGTCGAGGTGTTTGGTGCAAAAGAACACAAGTGGTATTTTTCTAGATTTGAATAACTGGATTTTGGTTGAATGATTTTCTGGGTTTGGGTGTCTAAGAACTGTGTTATGGCTCTGATACCATGAAGAAATATAAAAGAGAATATGTGTGAAGAAATAATTCTCTATATTGATTCAATTGAATGAAATATTACAAGGTAGAAGACCTTATTTATAGGGTTCTGATAGTCCTAAAAGGAAAGATTGTGTAATAACTACACACATCAACTATAAAGGAAAGTAATCTCATATATTAAGAAAAAATATAAAAAAGAATAATACCACGATATTTTCATAAATAGAATTACTAATTGATTCTAAATGATTTATGTAAATCATTAATTGATATTTCAACAATTATAAGTAAGTATGAAATCAAACCCTATCCTCCTAAATGGCAATGGGCGGGTCCAGGCGGGTCGGCCCCGCCCGCCCGCCCAAAAAATTTACCCGCCCGCCACCCCGCGACCATGAGCGAGTTCGCGGGGCTAATCGGCCCTTCGACCCGCCAACCGCCATTTTTTTTTTTTTAAACCGAAAACATAATAAAAAAATAAATAATTTTTATATATATATTTGTACTAAACAAAACAAAAAATTATAAAATTGAGGTTATGGTGTAGTGGTTAAGATTTGTAGTTCTGAAGTTTCAACCCTAGGGTTCGATTCTTCTTTAGTCCATTTAGAAATAAAATTATAATTTATTATATATTTATATTTTATGATTTTACAAAAAAAAAAAAAAAAAAAAAAAAAATTCTAGGGGCGGGTCGGGCGGGCGGCGGGGCGGGTCGGGCTGCCCGACCCGCCTCCGGACCCGGCGGCAGGATTTTTTACATTTTTCAAACCCGCCCCTATTGTCCAACGGGCGGGGCGGGCGGTGCCCTAGTAGTAACCGTTATCATCCCTAATCCCTCCCTAGTAGTAACGTAATCAGTTTCTGCAACAACGTAATCAGGTACTAAAGGACCCCACTTAGTAATAGGAACCTGAATTCCAATTTCAAAGAGTTGACTACAAAAAACAAAAGCGGAGGGAGAACACAAATCAATGCAAAGCTTCGGTTTTAATTTTTTTTATCACTTCGGAGTATTTGATTCGCATAGACTGCTATCGTTCCAGCCTCCGTTGGTGAAGTGAATAGGCGGTAGATTGCAGATTCGGTGACAAAAGTGATGGCCGGATGTTGTACTTTTGTGTTTAGAATGATAAATAAGTATTTTTTTTTTTTTAAAAACTTTATGTAATAGAAATAGAAGTATTTTTTTAAAATGTGTTATTTAGATGTAAGATAAAAATTAAAAAACTGAAAAAGAGAGTAGTATTTTTAAAATTTTAGAAGAAATGGAGGTATGTAGCATAATTATTCCTTAAGAGAATCCGATCATCCAACACACTATAATATCGACTAGTTTATAATCAATGGTCACAGTTGCACAATATTAGAGTTCCAAAGAAACAATGTAGGGTATGCACAACCATTGTTATTAGAACCGGCCAAGCCTGACTGGTTCAACCAATAAAATTAGAATCAAAATCAGACTAATTATACATAAAAATCTTCTATTTAAAAACTCATCCAAATACCCGTCAACCTACCTGGTCTTGAAGAACCCGTTAAACCGTTTCCAATTTTACCAGTTTTAAAAATTATTTCTTTCTACAATTAATTATAACTGACTATTGAAATTATCTCTCTCCAGCACAAATCTCCAACACTGCTTCCTGTTGCAACATCAAAGCAGTCAGATCCTTTTGTTGGCGCATTTCTACCACCACTTCTCAGCGTCCTCTTCAACATGGGCATCATGAGCCACAGATCTATTCATTTGAGGCATGTCCACAAGGAGCGTCGGTCTAGCTCTGATACTAGATGATGTAGCGGAAACTCAGAAGAAATGATAAACACAAGATCACAATCTCGTTGATTCTAGGAATACCCGAGTTTGGATTAAAAAAATTAGAGACGAACCCTCTCACAATTGTTTTATCAAATTCAATCAAAGCCAAAGATCAGTGTCTGGCGGCTTACTGTTAAAACCTAATCAAAGCTCTTAATTAAAATCACAAAGAAGTCCGAAACTCTCAAAAAGATATTAAAAGACATCTCAATATTAAATGATACCTAAATGCAAATATTGGATAAAAGATACAAAAGTAACCCAACCCATCTATATTCAATCTTCATCAAGATGTCTTCTTGAAAGAGTGGGAGGAAGTGTTGTTTGAAAAGTTCTCCTATGACATGAGATAGTTTAGGCCGAATTTGGTACGGTACACACCACTACACAATACAATGTCAAGATTATAGCTTCTTTTTCTTCCTTCACATTGTCAAGTACACCTTCCCAAACATGGCATTCCATGGTCCCCAACAGTTGGGAAAATCAGCTACTCATCCAGAAACGAGCTCTGATTATTTGGGATCCGCACTCCTTGGGAGATTTTTATTCTCCTGCCTATAATAGTTTCCCATGTTGTACAGTATCTTCAAAATGAATTCCTAATAGGATGAAGTCCAAAGGATATTCTTCTTTTTCTTGGATGTTTTTGGTACACAGAATTGGTGTTTCAATCGAAATTAAAATGATTCAATTCAAATTTTGATACACACCAAACATTGCATTCGAGCTTTAGCTATCGGGCAAATTTGTTCGTCTGAGTGTAATTATCAACAATTTTAATCGACTATTAGCAGAAGCTTACAGGATGACCTAATTTGATAGTTCCAGCATTCACCAGATATCCATACAAATAAAACCCTAAACAAAATTCTAAAATGCTATTATATCTTGCAAGAAGGTATACAAAACTTCATGGTTCTACCATGAGGTCAACTGCTTTTTCTGCTTAAAATATTTTGAAGTTTCCTAGCTAATCATTGTATCCATTCAATAATTTTCATCCCTATTACCAAGAATAACGGGAAGGAACTTTACAAATACATCTACTGCGTGCCTTCTCCTCAAGTTGGCAACGGAAAAAAAAAACTCTCATTACCTGTTATTGCGAGTTTCTAGCCTTCTTTGCAGCAAAAAGTTGGCGAAGAAAAGCAAATTTCCCTCTTGCTCGAGCAGAAAACTCACTGATAGCACCATTGCTTGTCATTGCATCCTCAGAGAAGTTACGTTCCAGCAAAGATGGAGGCTGCGGAGGAAGCGTGGCAAGGAATTCGTTAAGCATCCGAACAATCTGACTGAAGCTGGGTCGCAAATTAGGATCCTCAACCCAGCATGACTGTATGACGAACGCCAGATCTGTTGGGATGTCTTCTGAAAGAATAGGCCGCTCTTGCTGCATTCCCCAGCGGTAAGTAAACAGAGTCAAATTTAGTATAAAATAGTAACTATAATTTACCCAACCACGTAATAACAATGAAATATATAACAAGCCGTAGACAAAATATGGGAAAGGAGAAGATAACAAAACTGAGCTGTGAAGACTCAAAATAAGCTACAGTTTCCGATTTATACTTTTGAATCACCTCATGTTTCTTGGTAGGAAGGTATAAATTAACGGTTGCCAAAACTATGCTAGTGTTGGCACACAAAACTGACACATAATAAAAGAAGCTGCTTCTCTCATGACCGTTAGCTTGCCAAAACTAGTGGCTCCATCAAACGTAAAAAATGGAAGCTTCCAATGAAAACTCCACCTTCGACGCCGGCACTAGCCCTGTCATCACACAATCCAAAACAGGACACAGAAACTTGAGCTTTTCTGATATGCCCTCCATTATCAAATTAAGTCACTTGGGACCTCAAGAAATCAAAACTATGACAAAATCAGATTTAAATGCAATCATTCAAACTTCCTTAGCAATCAAGTCTTTTCATATAGGTCACAATCTTGACATAAGAACAAATAATCAACAATTGAGTTATATCCGGAAAAATTGATGGTGCCTGATTTCCTCTTAATTTTATATTGGAAAGTTTTAAAAACAGACATGCGACTGGCATGAATCATCTATAGTTGTTCCTAACTGGTTCAACAAAATATGCTCCTGCACGGCACTTGATGATAATAGGTAAATGAATCTACTAATAGTACGAGGTAAGTTTCTAACCATGTACTCAAACCAGGTGGAGATAGATGCCTTTTCTATTGAAACTAATCAAGCACAGATGATGGATGGTTAAAATCAAGCATATATCATATCTAATTCTTTTTCCAAAAGCATTTACTTGATACAAGCACAGATCATAGATGGTTTATGTACCTTGAAAGCAGCAGCATAAGCAGCTTGCAAATTTGACATTCCCTCAAATGGCATGCGATTTGTTAGTAATTCCCACAGGACAATACCAAAACTGTAAACATCAACTTTGTTATTGTAGTGTTTCTTCTCCCCTTGACGAAGTGTCACAGTACTATACAACTGCAAAGTTCAATTAAGTCACTGATAAAACAAATCAAACAAAACAGTTCAAAATATTTAAAATATGATGATAAAAAACAATACAACTTAATTAAATGCAATATTTTTGAGTTTCAAACCAGCACATATAATAAAGGACCAGAAAAGATTCAGCAAAACAATATAAAAATGTTGAATATTTAATGGACTCCCCTCGAATATTTGATGTGGTACTATTACTACAAGTGTCGGAGGGATAAAACAATAGTTAAATTAAAAAGAAACTACAGACCTCCGGTGCCATCCAACGATATGTCCCAGTTTCTGCAGTCATCATCTCAGTTACAGTTTCTTCTCTGGCAAGACCAAAATCTGCAAGCTTCACAGACTTGTGATTGGCAGTAAGCAACAAATTGTCTGCAACATAAATTTTCACACGTGTTCTCAGTTAAGAGAAAAAGAAAATTTACATCAAACTATGAGAAATTCCAAAGCAAAAGAGTGTGCATCGGCACACACTCTGCTCTGTCTGGTAGTGTAAACATCAATTTATCAGGTATCAATTGCCTATAGTAACAAATAGATAGATATGTCAAGTCAGCAAAGCATAGATAAGTTTCAACATTGATTCAAACTCATCTATCTTTGTTTCCCTCTTTTTCTCTCTTTTTATTCGTGTGGGGATGGATAACATGAAAATGCAGACAATAGGAATAAAGGGAAAGAATCACAACACAATGTGATATACGTTCACCTACTTGTTATAAAAATACTACCTTCAAACTAACTCTTGGAAGGAATACTAAATATCAAATCCTGATGAATTTAATCTACATTGAAGCATAAGATTGTTCTGGACTACACAATATAACAATAGTAGAAACGAATAAAATGTTATACAGCTCAGTGCCCAATAGATACCAGGTTTTAAATCTCTATGTATAATCCCATTTGCATGTAAACAGTCCATGGCCCGAGCAATGTCAAGAGCAAAATTTAACGCCACATGCAGGTCCAACTGCTTTGGACGCACGCTGGCTAAATACTTTCGGAGTGACATTCCTGGTAAAAGTTCTGTAACTATCACCATCAAAGGATCTTTACATGCTCCGATAAACTGCAAAGGAAAACATTCTATTATGCTTAGTATCAGTAATTAATAGAGAGGGTGCTTCTGACAAGCAGCTTGAAATCATAAACAGTAAGAAACGTGCACATTTTAATGCACCGTTGTGAATTAACAAAAAAAAATTTAAGCACCAATTTAAAATACTGACTTCAACAAAATAAATTGTAGCAGCATGTTTCACTAAACAAAACAAAAAAAAAAAAAAAAAAAAAGCAATTTTTGTCCATCTCTCACCTTAACAAGGTTCTCATGCTTTACTCTGGACATCATCATCACTTCCCTAATAAAACGACTCTCAAGCACAGCTCTCTGTTCTGATGTGTTGCCAAAGTTGAGAACTTTGATGGCAACAATTCGATCCCCATACCTGTAAAGGATTGAACCAACATCTTGATAACTAAAAGAGATGCCAATAAGATTGCACAAAACAGTTGAACACTAAGCAATAAGATGTGAAGAGGCTAGTTTTTCTTTTTGAAAACATTGTAAGAGTAAAGCAAAACTATAACTTTTCTTTGCTGCATTCACTAGTGACATATAACCTTAGTCCAACAATAGAACCAACAGAACATTCTTATAGAAAATAAATCTATAATATGAGCACTTAAGTTGTCATCATCTAACAAAGATAAATCATAAGAAAAAGATATCAAATAATTGATAACGTCAAATTGCAAGGCACGTCAATTTCACACAGCTTCAAGAAGAAACTACATATTATCAATTCAAATGCAAAATTCAATATCTTTATTTTGACATGATATAATCAACTGTAAGCTTTTCGCATTTTACACAACTCACTGAGTGATTTAGCTACATAAAACGACAACAGCTGCAAACAACAATCAATATGTAAGATATGAACATAAACCACACATACTTTCCTTGATATACTTTGCCATGAGCTCCCTCTCCAATTTTCGTCCCAATAAATAGGGATTTTGGGTCAATAAGTACACTTTCATCGATGGTTAAAAGTGGGGAGGCCACGATCGATCCATTCTGAGACGACACCCCTTCAACTGATTTCCTCGCTGGCTTCTCGCACTTATCATCCTCTTTGCATCTGCTTTTACTGCAACTCATCTTTGCAACCCCAAGCCTCCTCCCCACCACCCCAAGTATTAAAATATCCCAAGAGGCCTCATAATATCCACAAATTTCAAATTATTTCATGGAAAAATACATCCTCTATCAAATATTTCAGGAAGTCCAGAGCTATTTCCTCAAGGTATGAATAGAAACTTCAATCCAGCATATACTTCAAAACCCATGTGAAAAATCACCATTCCACACTTCAAATATAGTCATTTTCTTCTATTCAATAACAATTGCTAAAATAGAGCCACAAAATTAAAACAAAATTCAACTATTCTTTCCTTTTCTAAATAAATACCAGAATAAAACAGTACGATTTCCACAGATAGATCGCTGAAGATTTAAAATAATAATTTCTCGAAAAGAAGGCCTTAAATCCCTCGAAAATTTTACTAGACTTAGATAATAGAAACTTGTAAGAAAATTCAAGTCTCCGTAGTAGTGAAAATATAAAGAAGAAAAACAAAGCCAAAATCGAAAGCAAGCAAAAAAAGGTAGAGAAGACTTACAGATAAAGCCACTGTTCTATATATACACAGGCATGCATATGCATATTATGCATATGGAAATGAGATTAATATAAGAAAGTTTGAATCTTCAACAAACCCGAAATTAAAAATACAATCTTATTTTTATTTAACTAAAAAAAAATTATGGGCTTTTGATTTTCCCCTTTTTATTGTTTCTAATGGCGTTGGAATGATGTTTTCAGAGCATCTGTTCGGTGTGAGAGAGAGAGAGAGAGAGAGAGAGAGGGTTTAAAGTGGAAAGTAAGTGGGAGAAAAATAGCTAATGCAATTGAAGTGCACTAAGTGATGTTACATTAGCCAATGCTAAAAGAACGCGTGTCGATATAGAAAAATCAGGTGTTGTACGTCACTGCATTAGAGATTTGGACGTCCCTGGTTCAGGATGCTTAAGCGAGGGTATAGGAAATACAGACAAACAACTCCTTGTTTCGTGGCTTATTCGGCTCGGATACACTCCGCTCATCTCGACTTCGAATTTTTTGTTTGGATAAATTTGTTTTAAGAGTAATGTTAGATGAGCATTAAGTTGGATATAAAATTAGATTATCATGTATGTAAAAAAATATTAAATTTGTACATATAATTAAAATTTTATTTATGTCTTTTTAAAAACATGATTCGACATTTTACACACTAATGAATTCTAACTTTATCCCAAGCTATTCTCATCTAACATTTTCTTTTTTTAAACTCTTTTAATTTTTTCTAAATTTATTTTTCTACCAAATATCTTATAAAAGTCATATTTTTTATTAATTTTTTAATCACACATTTTATCAATTTTTATAAAAAACTCTTTAAAAATCTATTTTTAAACTACACCAACAAACATTTAATTTTGTTGGATTTTATAATAGGAAAGTCGATGTATTAGGGTGTGTTTGATTCCTTTCATTTTCCATGGAAAATGAAAATTTTCCACCCATTTTCCAAATTTTCTGCTTGATTGGAAATATTTTCCATGGAAAATCGTTTCTCTCACCTATTTTTCATTTTTCGCTTGATTGATTGGAGCTTTTGTTTTTATGGAAAATATTTTTGTTTTCACTTTTACTTTTCGCTTTTTTATATTTTCAATTTTTTTTCAGAGGATAGGAGAATTTATTTTTTTTGGAAAATTTGTTAACCTTTTCCAACCCATTTATTTTCCATGGAAAATTTGTTACTAACATTTTCCAATTCAAATTTTCTTGGTAATTCATTTCCATAGAAAATATTTTCTTTCCACCCAAATTTTCCACTTACAATCAAACACAACCTTAATGTTTTCAAAAGTGGTGTTGAAACATCTTTTGTTAGTCAATCAATTTTCGTCTGTCAAAATTTTCATCTTATCAATATATAAGGTGATACAATCTTTCATCACCCTAAAAAATTTAAGACTAGTACTATATGAGGTGCATTAGGATCTTTTATCATCCTCAATTTATATTTGTTGATAGAATTAAAATTCAATTAAGGGAAATTGGCACAAATGGTCCATAATCTTTGCCTTCAATGTGCAAATGGTCACTAACATTTATTTTTTGTACCAAAATACATAAAATTTCTATTCTATGTATTTTGGTACGTAATTAGTTCTTATTTGATGAAAAAGACAACTATGTCCTTAGTTTTAATTAAAAAAAATTGTAATTAGATTTCCAACCTTTGAAAAAAATACAAATGAATCTGATACAAATTGATAATATACTATATTGTTTTATATATTTTACGAACTATTATAAAATAATTAAAATTTAAGCTCATAAGTATTTATTATTATTATTAAGTAATTATATTATTTAAAATTTAAAATTTTATTTTATTGTTACAACATAAAAAAAATAACTTTGTCACAAACTTCATGTTCAAATACTTTTATTTGGTTGAACTATTTGTTTATTAACTACAAATATTAGAACTCCAATTATATTCTTTATATTTTAATTTATCGTTTTATTATCGTTCAAAATAAAGAACATATAATGTGAAAATTAATTTTTATTATTATTTTTATATTAAAAAAATATAATAAGATTAGTTTGATTTCATAAAATTATATACTTATTTTTTATTTAAGTTTTCACATTCATATAAATCACATGTACTTAAAAATAATAATTTTACATTTTATTTCTTATAAATAATTTAATTGACACGACTATAATGATATATTTAATATGTTAAATTAAATATTATTTAATAAATATATCGGACTTATTTGCATCTTTTGCAAAAGTTAATAATTCAATTACAATTTTTTATAACTAAAACTAATGGCATATTTATCTTTTTCATCAAATAAAGACTAACTGCATACCAAAATATATACATTATGCACTATTTTAGCACTAAATGCAAAAGTTATGGACCATTTGCACCAATATCTCTTTTAAAACCCACCAAAAAATCTGTTGGCCTGCTCGCTTTTTTAAGAGCTTGTTGAACCGCCCTTGATTTTGTTTTTAAAAGCATTCCTTTCCACAATTAAACCGCTTCTTGATTTTTCCCGAAAATCCATTTTCTTAATATTTGACTTTTCAACTTTCCATAATCAATTTGAAAAGTAAAAAGTAACTAAAAAACCCATTTTTGAAAAAAATCTCTATAATTGTAACTAATTATTGAAATATATCTCTTCCTACACGAAATAAATAAAATCAATGAAAAATCAAAAAAATTGATTTTGATCAATTTTTGTGATTTTCAAAAACTTGTTTTTAGTTTTTTTGTTAATTTTTAAAAATTGTTGGGTCAACCTCGGTTCGATTCTTTGACTCTTGATCTTTTCTTTTACGGTTTTTCGTTTTAAAACATTGATTTATTCACATAATTTGAAGTTTAAAATATTGATTTATTCACATAATTTGAAGTTTTGATTAATATATCGATTTTGCAATTTTGTGGACATAGATGATTATGACAAACTACAAGAAAGAGTGTATTTTTTTCTTTTACTTGTTTTTATTTTTTATTATTTATATTATTGAGGGGTGATGATTTTGTCAAAAAATTTATTTAATTTATAAGACATACATACTTAGCATGCTAAAATAGACTAATTAACAATGAAAAAACAGTGTCGTGCGACTACTTTATTTGGTTTCAAATTGACTTCCCAAGGTTGTTCTAATGGACAAAAATATTTGTACTCAATATCAATAAATAGATTTTATAGAATATGTGAATAATAAGTATATAATAAATTGTAAATCTTACGAAATATATTAATAAAAAAATATATTTGATTAGTTAAAATTATAAATTATATAATAGCAAACAAACACTTAATACAATATATCACATATGTCATAAAGACATATTTTGTATGCAAAAAGTTAATCAGTTTGGCTTTAAAAGTGTTTTTAATCTTCAAAGCATTCAAATTAATAATCATTAAAAAATCATGATCAAAACTACAATACAAATCGGATGGTTAAGATCAAAATCAATCATCAAAGACAAGAGTTGAATATATATTCAAAATTCAAGAAAGATCGAAGATTAAACCTTTATATCAAATGTAATGGTATTAATACTTTGATCTTTAGCATTAAATGGTAAAAGCTCAAAAATAATTCTATTCACCAAAAATCATATTAATATCACTTGTATAAAATATTTTGAACATTTTTTAAGGCAAAGAATCTAGTCAACGAACTTAAATTCGGTTGATCGATTCAAATGATAGGTCGACCTATTAGACATCAACTTCAAAAAATATGACCATTCGACTTCAGACTATTCAAATGGCTATTTTTGGTCATCCGAACCTTTGTAGGTCGATCGATTCATCATCCGACTAGATAAAAAATTTTGAAAATTACTTTCTATAAATTGTCTTCCATTCATTATCATTTTACACATTCACAATAACATAAAGAGAGAAAATTATCTTGAGAAAAATAATTTAAACTTTCATTGGCTTTACATTTTCTAAATTATTCATTGAAAAACTTTGATTGATTAACTCAAAATTCATCAAAATTTCTTTTTAACATTTGACATTTCATCTATTGCTAATTATTGAAGTATTAGTCTATTTTGGTATCTAACTTGTATCTATCATTTATTAAGAGAGAAACATTATTGTAAATCAACTTCTTCATATTCTTGGGTCATATTGAGGTTCCGTAAAGTTCAATATTTTTATAAAGATCGGTACTTCTTATTTGTAAGTCACCGGAGCGTTAGTAAGAGTTTTGATTGCACCAAAAGTCAATCAATATAGTGGAAATGTTGTGCTCGTGACGGAGAGCTTGGTAACAAAAGACGTAGATAATTGATTTTGATCGAATCTCCATAAACATATCGTTTGCACTCACTTTACCATTTTATTTATTTACATTGTACTTATATTTATTATTTGATTAATCTACATCTATTACGTTTATTATTTTGATATTATTTTTCGAAAAAGTTTGTAAAAACCAGTTAACACCCTCTTGATTAGTTATTCTTGGATTATTAGTCTCGAACCTTTGAACTTTGTGATGATGGGGTTTCAAACATTTGATGTGTAACAACCAGGATTCCAAACCTTTTAAACTTTTGTGCGTGATGTCCTTTTATGACGGAAAAATGTCAATTTGAACGTTAAATTGTCATTTTTTATTGAAATGACATTTATACCTTTACTTTAATTGAGTGTAAATAGCACTAAGAGTCTTTAACTTTTAAACTGTGACAATGAGTTTTCGAAGTTTTGATTTATAGCACTCGAGATTTTAAACCTTTTAAATGTATGCGCCTGAGGTTCTTTTGTGATTAAAAATGCGGTTTGACCGACAAAAGTTAAAAATTTAGCAAAATGATTAATTTACTCATATTTACTTTTGAATTAAATAAAAATAAAATTAAAATTAAGAAACATAAGCAAAAGGAAAAACAAACAAAAAAACCATCTTCCTAAATTTCAAACTACCAACCCCAACCCCAACCCCAACCGAAACGGTATGTCATGATGATTAGTTTGTTTTTCAATTTGGAGATAAAATTATTGGTTTGAATGGGTGGGGTGATGATTTTTTTTTTTTTTTTAACGGTCAAATTAACATTTTATATGACAAAAAGACAGGCGCAAACATTTGAATTATTTGGGATCTTAAGTGCTAAAATTTAAAGATTCGAGGACTTCATTGTCACGAAGTTTAAATTTTAATGATTCCTAGTGCTAATTTTCCAAAATTAAATAAAGGAGAAAATTGTAACTTCAATAAATATTGATCATTTAACGGTCAACTGATGTTTTTCGTCACAAAAGGACCTCAAGTGCAAATATTTGAAAGATTTGGAATCTCGGGTACTAGAAATCAAACTCCATCGTCATAAGATTCAAATGTTTAGAACCTTAGAACCTCTAGTGTTATTTATCCAAATTTACATTTTGAAAACTATTATTGTAATGTTGGGTCTTAATTTTTTGAGACCGGTGAATAGAATCATAGTAAATATTGGCACAAGTTGAATAAAAACTAGGAATTTTTCAAAATGACCTTTTTATAATATACATAGTGAAAAATATAGTTTAAAATTACTTATTTTGATATAGAATATGTTCAGTATCTTTATTGTACAAGACCTTATTATTTTTTAGGGTGTGCTTAGGAGTTTTTCACTGATTTTGGGTGGTATCATTTTATGAGAAGTTGGAAAAATCAGTATTTGTTAGTTTTTTGGGGGCAATAATGTAATTTAATTTGAAACGTATTTTTTAACCCTCAAATAGGTGGTTATTGACCGTTATTCAAATTATCTTTCAATTTTACTTTCTCTAGAATAATTATTTCTAAATCTATTCTAAACCTAAAATACATATTTCATCTAATTCTTATCTCTAAACAATAATTTTTTATGTGATATTGAATTAATTTTAAAAAAATTTGCATTCAAATATATATTTTCATTTAAATTTTTATATACTTTATATTCTTTACAAATACCTGTATGTTTTTTTAATATTTAGTTATATATGTAATTTTATCCTGTTAAAAACTTTTTAGAATCGTCGAATAAGAG
Organism: Forsythia suspensa; assembly: GCA_023638005.1. Classification (NCBI taxonomy): domain Eukaryota; kingdom Viridiplantae; phylum Streptophyta; class Magnoliopsida; order Lamiales; family Oleaceae; genus Forsythia; species Forsythia suspensa. Next base: position 39,394,937 of record CM042666.1, read on the forward strand.
CATCTCCAATGCACTACATCAATTAAAGTCTATGTGTCAGGTAAAATAGATGGACTTTCAGTTCATGTGGTATTACATCTATTGAATAGACGGTCAAATTAAAAATTCATTTCCAATGGGTTCCGTCTAAAATTAATATTACCGCTTATATGGTATTATTATTTTTTTTTTGAATTGGCGGGTTTTCAATTTTTATTTTCCTCATCCGACTTTTTTTTAAAATAAAATGCTAAGTTTTATATAAATTTCTGAGTCATCTGTTTAAAATCCGTTTAAATTTAGACGGACTTCTAGACATAATCTATTTTTTAGTGTGCTTCACGTCGGTTAGCGAGTTACCGTCAACATGTATTGGAGAGGATTTTTTATATTTTCGTCTATTTGTGCTTATGTGAGTGTATTGGAGATGATCTAATAAATTCCCAAGTATGAGTTTGAATGTTTTAAAAAATTGCTATTAAAACTACATAAAACCGAGATCTCATAAACGTCCAAAATCGATACTTTAAAAAATCCTCATAATCGGTACTTAAAAACTACCTAATTGGTATTTAATCTAGTTCAATAGACTCTAACTTTGTTAGTTTCAACCTAATCAAAACCGGCTTTAGGCTTTGTTTGTGAACAATTAAAATTTTGCTAAAAAATTAAAGTCAAAGTCAACATTTAATTTTAATCACACATTTCATGGGTCCACAACTTTTCAATCACACATTTCACCAACTTGTACAAAAAATCTAATTTTAATCAAAATTAAACACACCTTTAATCTCTTCAAAATAGACTTTTTCTTTTTTAATTTCATGACGTGTAAAAAATGGTACAATAAGACTACGAGCTCGAGGAGAGAGGCTAGGCACACGAGAAATTAAGATTTAAAGTAATTACGGGATTGAAAGAGATAGAGACAAAGATAGAGATAGAGAACGAAAAGAAGGATGGAAATATTATTTTAGATTTGTACAAATAATACTTTCTCACAAGGCGCGTTCAATTTAAGCTTATTTAAATGGAAAATAGTATATTTAGTTCTTTTTTTTTTAAAAGACGCAAGGAATATACATCTAATTTTTAAAAATAGTATCGAACATCTCCAACGCTGTTAAAAATGGTTATAGTAGTTCATTTATAACAAAATTGCCATTTTTATTAAATAACCAAAAAAATAATAATAATAATTAAATCTACCCCCAAAAATACAAAATAACAAATAGATCTCTTTCTTCCACCCAGCCCTAAAATCCAAAATCCACTACTACCCCAAATTTCAAGATGGCTTTTCGGCTAAAATTAAAATCTTTTCACGCAAAGGATCGTCGCACAAAAAAAAAAAAAAAATCACCGAAGTTTCTGATCATACGGCGACTACACGTCTTTCTTCCATTCAATATTACTTACAGATTACACGAAAATATTCTCTTTTTCTATCTAAAATTCTTCTTTATTTTTTTATTTTTCCTCTAATTTTTTTTGAGTTATTGCTTTTAGAAAATCCAACCAACAAATCTATTGCACAATCTGAATTTGAATCCAAATACCATATAACAGATTTTTTCACACAACTGTGAAGAGATCCAGTTTAATTTATTAGTAGATAAATCCTAGTCCCCAACTCTAACTGAAAAGAAGAAAAATTGGAAAAAATGATGAATATATTGAAGTCCAAATCAAACCCACATTAATTAATGAGATTGACAACTTTGACTTCGCCAAGAGTGCCTCAACATCGAACATCAAATTTGAGGCTATTATTTGTTTTTCATTTTTGGGGGTGTAAGTCATGGGTTTTTAGAGATAATTGAATTTATTTATCGTTGAAAATTTTGGAGGTGGGTAGCTAGTGTCGGGAAGTGGGAGTGAGTTTTAGAGAGAAACCTTGAGGAGAGAGATGGGAATGTCCAATTCAAACGTCGGTTGTGATAACAAGACACCATTTTAGATATACTCACAAGAAAAAATGGGAAGATCTTTAATGATGGATTTTTTATTTTATTTTTTTGGGTGGATAGTGTATTTGGAGTTGATGGATACTTAAAAAGAAGAAAAGGGGAAAGAAGATGACCTTTTTATTATTTTTTTTTTTTGGGAGGTATATTTAATTATTTTTCTATTATTTTTTTCTTTCTCTTTTTTATTTAAAGGGAGAACAATTTCATCATAAATGATATATCATGCTTATTTCTTCAAACATTTGGGATGTTCAATACTATTTTTAAAAATTAAAAATATATCTTTTTACTTTTAAAAGATTAAGGACCAAATATACTATTTTCCTTATTTAAATTCATCAATAAAAATTGGCCCATGTAAAATGGGTAGATAAGATCAAAGACACGTGGATCCTTATTAGAATATATTATCCTGTGTATATGTATATCGTATGCACGTGCACAAAATCACACTTTTCTATATCACTTCTATTTCATGTTAGTCGATTTCTTATGCTTCCGATTATCTCATAGATAGATATTGATGTGAAAATTACCCATTTCTGGTTCAAACCATTTTTATTTTTATTTTTGGTTTTGGGGTGTTTAAATTTTTAATATTTATTATAGAAATTGAAATTTTGTTTTAACTCAAAATTTATTATTCGTAGATTTATATGAACATGGGAAATTTGAATTTTGTAAATTTTATTTTAAAAATTGAATCTTGAAATTTAGAACGAGGTTACATTTAAATTATAAAGAAAAAAAGTAAAAATATATTCTAAAATTATTTTTTATTTTCACATTGTCTCGTTTGTTTATATTGAACTTAGTTATTCATGTATAAATCGAATGCTGTAACGTACGATAAATAAGTTCTACGAGAAATTATTATTTAATTTTGAAAAACAAACTTTATTAGAAATATAAAAAGTTAAAACTTGTAATCTTCAAAAGTTTAAACATCAATTAGAACGTTTGAAAATTCACAATTTTGATAGTTATAATCATATGAGAAATGTCAAAATTGATGACAGAGTAAAATCAAAATTATTATTAAAATAAATAATTTCGCCACTTTAATTACTATCTAATCTAAAAAGTTCTAAATGTTGTAAAACTTTGAATTATAATCTATAATAATTAACTAAGACAAGTAGACAATTAACATAATCTATAGATTTAATTGAAATAAGGTCCCCTTCTATTGTCTTGTTGCACTTAATGACATATAGTCCCACCTGGTCAATTAATTACATTAAATGACAATCAAATGCTACATAATTTTCTTGAAACACGATGTTATAAGTCATGTTTGGAGTGTATGATTAGCTAATGCATTAAATAACATTTTAATTTTTTTTGAGTAACAATATTAATTAATACTAAATAATTTAAGTGGCCAAATAAACAATAATAAAAATATTTTTTCATGTCAAACATGCGAGTTGACCAATTCGATTTCGATTTTTTTTTATTAAAATAACACAACGGAGTTTGAAGAAGGGGAGGGAAGGAGCTTTTGACCCGCAACAAATAGAGGAGAATTTTTTCAATCACATAGTTTGCTTCGGTCACCAGCTCTCTTGTCATCAGGTTACTAACTTCTTTGAACTTTCGGTACTGGGCAGGCGTCACCCCCATACATGATCTTACGATTTTGTAGAGACCTGTATTTTTGGTAAACAGTCGCACGGGCCTAGTCATTGCGACCTCCTTTGTAAGGAGGCACCCCTTCTCTCAAAAAATATTTATAGTTGGAGGGGTCATGACAATTCTAGTTACAGCAACGTAGATCATTTATTCGGCATCAAAAACATTCAAAATTTCATCTTTGATGATACTTGTTTTAATACATTAGATTGAATCGATTAGAAACAAAAATTATTAATTATCACATCCAATAATTTTTAATTCATCGTGTCAAATTTCAGTTAGTTGTATGTTTAGGTCAACATTCTTTTGTGTGATTACGTGTAGGCCACTCCTACTACCTTTTAATGATCTATAATTAGGTACTAACTACTAATTTATTTATGCAAAAATGAAGTCCCACGATTTTTCATCTTTTCAAAAATGGGCTACTGCAAATCGCTTTCCAAATCCTGATATTATCAGTTTTGGCAATGTTTCAATGAAATTGATGTCTTAACAAGAAGAAAAATTAGTGCACAATACGACAAATAACGACAACGACAATAATAACCGACAATTTTTTTATTATAAAATAGTGAAAAAAATTATTATTTTTTATTTATTTATAAATATTGAGATATGATACATGTCTATAGATAAATGTAGAGAAGACAAATTTAAATTTTGATTTGGATACATGTTCTTGATTTTAGAAGATAATGACTAGAATATTTTTATATTTAAATCCTTAAGCTGTCTTATTCTTTGTTCATAACAATATACACTGTGTTAGTCAGGTACATGTGGACAATTATAATTGTCAATATAAAAGCATTAGACAATTAAAAATAAATAAAAAATGAATCCACTATTGAATGGGTGTGGAAATCCAATTTACATGGCTGCACTATATAAAAGAAAATGTGAATCACATTAAAAAAATAAAATCTATAAAGTAAAATGCTTTACGATAAGAACTTCCAATAGAGTGATGCCATCTGTTTGCTAGTAGTATTGAAATTATATTTTAAACTTTTATATTATAAATTGTGAGTGAATGTGTAGATAAAAATTGAATTGTAAGTTGTGGGTTTTATGAAATGTGTGAATAAAAAGTATGTTTGACAAATTTGACCAACTAAAATTATAATTTAAGCATTTCTAAAGAAGAGCTTAGTCAACACCGTTTTATTCTTAAATGTAGAATTTTATTCTCTGATTCCTTTTTAATCGAACTTATGTGAGACGATTAAGTGTCATATGTACTTGATTTTGAAAACTCAACCACCTAGTTTTAAGAATGAGATTGAATCGCATGCTCACCTTTTTCAGTACAATTATTTAATTTTGGCTTTGGCAAATATGTCAAGGGTTTAACACACATTGACTATGAAATGTCATTTTCACTTAGCAGTGAATTTGGCACAAATGGTCTTTAAACTTTTGTCTTTGGTGTGCAAATGGTTTCTAACGTTAATTGAATTTGGCACAAATAGTTTTTAAACTTTTGTATTTGATGTGCAAACGGTCTCTAACGTTAATTTATTGACATGTACTTTTTGAATCTATCTGCTTGGTGCGTAATTGATCCTTTTGGACGAATTTTGTCCACTTATATTGTCAGAGGATGATTTCGTCCAACCACATATCCACACTCATGATATGGAAATAACCTCCGTCTTCTTCTTCTTCAAGATTTTGTTGCAAAAATTGCGGAGCCAAAGTTGTGTTCACTTGATCTCCTTGTAACCATCGTGAAAATTTTATTTTTCTCTCTCTATTATATTTACTAATTGGACTTTTCTGTCATTTGATTTTATATATATATATATATATATATGTATTTGTTATATATTGCATTTCTTTTCTGAATTATGCTTTTTTAATGGTGTATGACCGTTCATGTATTTTTCTGATTTCGAAATGAATTTTATTCCATTTTCTAATTTTTTTTAGGGTGGTTATGCTTATTAATTTACTAGTTTAACCTCGATATAAATCATTTAGGGTCAAATACCAATTATTAGGACGTATAATTTGCAAACAATAGAAAATTTGTTAATTAGAATTTTATTTGATACGATGTTGTAGGAATTACAATTGAAATGGTGAAAACAGTTAAAGTGAAATGGATATGGTTTATGCAATTTGTTGAACTTAGAAAAGAGATAGTATTTCTTAAACTATCAAGGTGGAAGTCATGTTGGCAGGAAGTGGGCATGATGGTCACTCTTCGTCTCCGATGAATCGGACGGGATCTTGGGGGACGTGTACAATCATCTGCTTGTACAATAGAGTCCTTTCATTATGGAATTTCTATGTATAAGTCATTTCGCTTTTATGATTTGACATTATTCCTTATTGGGTATAAGTCAATATGCAAATAGCATTTTGTCCACACTGTCTTGCCAGCTGCACGAATTTACGGTCTCTATTTAATGTCTAAGTTCTATCTGTCGAAATATCTCATCCGAAGGGGAAGCGTAAAACCCAATCTTGAGGCCGATCTTCAAACTGGAGATATGTGCTGCTTGATTTCATCTCTGCCATCTCGCCCTACGGAGGCCATATGTCGGTTTCAAGCTGCTAGCTTCGATCTTTAACACAAGTGCACGATTGAATTTATCCACGGGGTCAATCACCTTGGTCGTGTGCGGCGTCCACGCAGCATATACGTGGATTGTAATAATTTTCAGATGTAATGCAATTAACAATTTTAGATAAATCGAAATCAGTATCGTCGTATGCTATATATCATTGATCATTTCAGCATTTTTATGATTTATTGCATCACTTAAAGAAAAAATTATTACTTTATATTCATTTAAATTTCAAAAAAATAATTGAAAGTTTGGTTTTAGGTGGAGGTGCTGGGATTTGGGGAATGGTTGGGAGTTTGGGTTCGAAGTTTTTGGAACGAAAGCTTGGAGAAGATGATGTGAGCTATACAAAATCTAACATGGAAACCCATACTGGGAGTTGACGAAATTGTCCTCAAAAAATTTAAGTGCGACTCACACTTTAGTCTAATAAAATAAGTGGACGGAATCCATCAAAAAAGACCAATTATGTATCAAACAATTAGATGAAGAAAAACATGTCAGAAAACAAATATTAAGGACTATTTGTGTTCAAAAAGCAAAAATTAATGAACGTTTACACTAAATTTCTATGGTTTAGACTTTAGATAGTAAAAGTTTGATAGTCGTTAGAAGACCGTGAATGCTAATTTGAATGCTAATTTGTTTTGTTTGATATTTGATGTGACTTAATTTAATATATTTTTTTAGAAAGAATTTTGAGACACATTACATCAATCGTGGATTTACGAACCCAAATTAGACAAGTTTGAACCATTCCACATTTTCTACAGACAATCATGTTACAATTGTATCAATTAAATTAAATTAAATTCTTTTTAAAAATCCATCACCTAACATGCACGGTCCAAATAAATATTTAATCCAAATTACTTTTAAAAGAAAAATTATTTGGTTTTACGATATGCCTGCTTTCTTATTAGAACCTCCAAGAGATACATATTAGACTTGAGTAGGTTGAAATTTAATTTTAAAATTCTCAACACCAATAAAAATGTATTTTTTAAGTTTTTAATAAATTTGTAGCCGCAGTTGTCAAGTTATTAAAAATAAAGCACATGGATCCCTAATCCAATTTTTTTTGGCCATTAGATTCTTAAACTTTCGTATTCGTATGTTGGTCCCAGCTGAATACCAGTCAATTTTTTCACTAAACAGTCACATATTCGATGACTTAATTGTGTATTATCTTAATTTGTTTCCCTTTTAATTCGTTCTAATACCTTTGTAAGCTACTTTTCATATCTCAGTAAGAACTTTTAAAAATATTCACGTCTTCTATTAACTTTGTAATGTAAGCACTTGTAACTTGTAAATATACTCGCTCTTTCACGAATAATGATAAATTGATTAACGTACTTCATTTTCAAAAAATAAGATATATTTGAAATTGTCCAAAAGAACAATCTGACAGAGTCATCTCTTATTGTGGGTCTTGCTTAATGTCAAGTGATCTTACATGGTTCTTTACGTTGTCACCTAGATTAAGAATATGCTTATTAGTGTTTAAAAGTACTTATAAGTTAAAACAACATTTTTATCTACACATTTTATTTGATCCAATTTTATATTCACACATCTGTAACTGCTTATAATCTATAATTTTTTTTTACCTAAGATACTATAATATGGGTGTAACAAGAATTATAGGCATGTTGCTCGATCTGTATGTGGTACTCTGAATGGCGCTAATATTGACATTCGCTAATCCAATGATCTTTAAAAGGCCTGAATGAAATATTCAAACCTTCATGGACAGGCCCTATCCTGCAAAGTACTAATAATGTGTCTATAAAGTATAAACCAATGTTTTAAAAATCGATCGGGGTATCGATATATAAAAAAGGAGTCAAGAGTCAAAGGGTCGAACCAGAGTTGACCTGGTGATTTTTAAAAAGTAAAAAAAAAAAATTATAAAAAAATTCAAAAATGAAAAACAAGTTTTTGGAAATTACAAAAATTGCTCAAAATCAAGTTTTTTGATTTTTCATTCTTTTGATCTATTTCGTGCAGAGAGAGATGAATTTCAATGGTAAGATATAATTAATTGTGGAAAGAAATGATTTTTGTTTCTAGATTTCTTCCTTTAAAACTGAGAACGGTTAAACGGATTCTTCAAAATTGGACCAGGTCAACGGATTTTTGGGCAGATTTTCAAAGGAATTGTTTTTATGCAACCATCATGGCTTTGGGCCAGATTTCCAATTTCACCGGTTGAACCGGCCGGGCCAAACTGGTTCTAATAACATTGCTATAAACTATTTTGGGAATTCCATAGATTCTTCGTGAACAATGTTTTGAAAATTGGATCGAGACAATTGAGTTCGACCATAAACACTGGGACTATCTCTGAGACGGATTCGGTTATTGGCTACAAAACTAGTATCGTTGAACACTGGAGCAAAAATCGGTCGACTGGCCTGCTGAACAAGGAACTGGCCACATTTCAGGAATGTTAAAAGGAAATTTTCAATGACCATTAAATTAATTATTTAGAAGTTTGAACAAAATATCATTTGAACTTTTCTTGTAAGCTATTAGCATCAAATGTCATCAGTATCAGCATATGACATAGAAATTTTATCATCAAATTTTAATTAAAGATTCAGAAGAAATAACACTCTTAGTAAGAAAAAGAATTCTACCTCCCCTAATCATTCAAGTTAATTAAATAAATCAATGAACTCTACCACTCTTTTTACCAGTTACAAACAATAGACCTGATTTCTTGAAAAAAAAGCTTTACACTCATTATCTGTTATGTCAAATTGGTGTGTCAATGAGGGGAGATCAAGCCACCAGGTTGACACCTTCATCCTTTTCCCCAGCAGCCAATGTCAGCTCTTCGGCCCTCTTCGCCTCATGTTTCCAATCAGTTTGCGCCAAAACGTACAGCATCATGCTTAAACATGCAGCCTGTGAGGCTACTAATCCCAACCACAGTCCCTGGAATCCTATTTTCAGTTTGAATGTGAATAGAACAGAACATGGCAATCCAACTAAGTAAAATGCAGCAATATTTATTCGTGCGCCGACTTTAGGCCGTGCAGAGCCTGTAAGGGCGCCACAGGCTGCTGTTTGAGAAGCATTTCCAATTTCAGCTAATCCCAGAATTGGAAGGGCTGCTGAGATTAAAGCAAGAACTTGTGGCTCATTTGTGAACAATTTTCCCCACAAAGACTTAAAGGCTATACTCAACCCGAAGGCTGAAATTCCATAAGCGAGTCCCACGCATATCCCAATCATGACTGCCAATTGCGCGCGTGCAGGCTCGCCTGCACCCAATTCATTGCCAACACGTTGCGATATGCTCAGGCTGAGAGCAAATGGAAATACATATATTGTTCCTGTTGTCTGGATCAAGATTCCCATTGCTGCTACACACGACTCCGGATTAGATAATAAGCCACTCAGGAACATAATAATCTCGTACCACCACCATTCGAGGCACACTGAACATACACTTGGTAATGCCAGGCTCAACAATGGCCACCAGCCCTGGAATAATGAGGTAAAACTAGCACCATTCCATGGCTTTATGGCTACTTTGGAGAATACTAAGTACAGTAAAAGGCCAATATTGACATTGATTGAATATATAACAGAGGCTAATGCTATCCCTTTTACCCTTAAATTCAAATATGTTACAAGGATGTAGGTGATAGGGAGGTGCAGAATTGACACACATGTGGCCACTATTGTGTTCGGTGAGTTTAGTCCCTGAGTCCTTAGAAATGTCCGTAAAGGTATGACGTTTGCGTGGGTAAATAACTCCGGTAGTGAGAAAACGAGGTACCCTCTGGCAATTTTAGTTATGATACGGTCCTGACCTAGATGATGGAATACAGGCTCTACGTTTAGCCAAAGAAATGCCACGGGTATGGATGCGAGTAACAGGAGGACGACGGTTTTTAAGTATGTTTGGCTGAGAACTGACCACCTCCTGGCTCCAAAGGCCTGGCAGCAAATGGGATCCATTCCAGTGCAAAGGCCTTTCATCACTGAAAATCCTGTTATATTTGCAAATCCTAATGCTAGAGAGCCTCCAGCAAGCTCAGCTTTCTCCATATGTCCCAAGAAAAGCATTGATATTATAGTCTTTGAGTAGAAAAGCAATGTTGTTAGTGCCACAGGACAGGCAATTTTCCCCAGTAAGACTAGCTCTGCAGCTGCCTGCATTCATTTACACTTATTCAGTAATACATAATTTTTTTATGTTTTCCAGATTGTCTGAGATTATTCTCTTAATAAAATAATTAACACAGAAAATTTTGCCACTTGAATAAATTCTTGCATATTGCCAATAAATGGTATGCACATGTGCACGTGAGTATTTCTAGATTCCTGCACCAGTACAAGATTAGAGAGCATGCTGAACTGTATTTCAACATGCTTGATGTCTCGAATTAACACGATCTGAAAAGATTACATGAACAAAATTTGTTTATTATTATGTACAGACGTACTTATTGGCTCCGTACATAGTTTTCAAGAGTTTTGAAATCACGGTATTATTCAACTACTTCCGCATTACAATGAATCATGTTTGTTTATAGCCTGATTCCAGATTTCGCTTTACCTAACAACACCATAACTATATGTATAGTACGATAGATCCATATCATATTAAGGTTGTAATAGGACAGTAGCTAACTGCCTAAGTCAACGCTCATTAAGTCAACGTTCATGCTTCAAAAGGGAAAAAGTAGTTTAATTAAAAGATGACCAAAAAAGAGAAAAGAAAAAAAAGATAGAAACTTAAAAATATATATCTTTTGTCTTCATAACACTTGTCTAGTATTATCACCAAACATATCGTGTAAATCTTGAATATATTATAATTAACAACAAAGTTGAAGACAAATTAGTCGTTAGAGGAGAATCAAGTTTGCTGGAAAACTCCCTATAGAAACGTAATCGAAGCTCAAAAATCTCGTCTAGACGTAGAATGGAATTATAATATATTATGTATAGACAAGTACAATTGTAGAATCACTCATGCACCTGGGTTGCAATTTGCAAACAAGTGAGTGAAGAGTTTGGTGGTGGAATATGTATTTGTGGCCGTGCATGCGTGTATATGCATGAGAGAGGTATATCGGAGGAGGTACCTGATTCACCGGAACTCGTCGGAAAAAATCATGACGGGATTCATCTTGTGTTGATTTCTGTCTAACTTCATTAACATCGGGTCCATCCTCCACTGTAATTATATCATCACCACTACTGCCACCAAAACTATGAAGTTCAAGCTCTTGAGATTCTCTCATTTTGCACATGGCTGCTGCAAACAGACAAAGGGAGAGAGAAACAACTGGTAAACAGGCAATAATACAAGAAAATCCCATTATATAAACTTTTACAAAGATTGCATTTATTTATATAATATATATGGTAAATAAAGATTTTCCAACCTTAATATCTTCGAATCTGTGTCGTTACTGAGGGAAATCAGTTTAATTCCTTCCTAAATGGCTCTGCCATTGGAAATATTGCGGGGCACAAAAAGAATGGAATATAGCTAGGGTAGATGCATATAGGCATAGGGGCCTTCATTTATATAGCAGCACTGTTTTTTCTTTTTCTCTTGTCAGTGACCATTTTTATTGAAGTCCAGTTGGACATTGATTTCTTTAATCTGTACTCTTTCTTGCCTTTAATTTGATTTTGATACAAGAATCTACAATTCCCAACAAAAACTTTTGGTCTCTTAAGAACATACATTAACATAAATGTTAGAGTTCGGTTACCCGAATTTTATTGGCCCAAATTTGAAAAATTTGCAGTGCGACATATGTGGTGAAATTAAGAGAAAACTCATTTCTTTGCCTAATATTTTTTATTTTTCAAATTTTTTACACTACAAAAAAGTTTGAAAAGTCAATAAAGTAACCAAAAAAACCTATTTTTTGAAAAAAAAAAAAAAAACTACACCGAATAAACCCTAAAATTATAAGAGAAAACAGGTGTCTGTTGTGGTAGCGGAGGGATCGGATGGAGAGCTCGTTGGGGGTGTGGGGATGGAGCCCCGCGGTATGGATTTGTTTTATTAGAATAGGATTCTTCTCGCACGAGAATCCATTTTATCAGGATTAGAATTCTTTTCGCACGAATATATATATCCTTTCTTTTAGTTGTGTGTTTTTTCTCTATAACATTTCTCACGTTAAATAAGTGTGTTCTTGTTGTTTTTGTTTTCTATTTTTCATTCATATTATAACAATAAATGAGCAATATTTTTCTCTATTATTAGCATGTTTAGGACAACTCGGTTCGGATTGAACGAATAAAATTTTAGTTTCTTTTTTCTTATTTTGTTTGATCCATCTTTATAAGCATCCTATACAAGTGTGAAGTTGGATTAATTTTACTCTCAAGCTCCATTTTTTAGATCTCTATAGTGAATAGAACTATAGAAGCAATATAACTAAAAAACAACACGTCACTATTTCTCATCTCGCACATTTCTAAAAATCTATACGCCGTTTGAGAAAAATTGAACTACAAAAATGGTCGACAAACGTGGTGGTTGATCAACAAACTCTAAAGATTGACTTCGTGTGACCATTTAGCAGTTGATTGTCTGATCATTCGTACCTCCACCAAATTTCTCTAGATGAGAAGCTCCCTCCTACATGTTGAACATCTATGGCTACTCAACAATCTAAGGGATACTTGTTCAAGTATCCTTATTACGACCATACCAATTAGATGAAAAGCTTCTCCATATCTAACTTAGGTCGAAACTTAATTCAAGACTTGTATTTCAATCATACATTCTCAAACCAAGTAAAGATAAACGTGTAGATTCTTCAACATGATCTTTTGATTTAACCTACCTCTAATGCATTCCACAAAATCAAAGAGTCAACTCTAAAAAAAATGTCAATAAAGTGAAGTAGTGGACAAATGAGAATGTTCAAATTCACTAACATATCGCACCCCATGTTGGGTAGTGTTGAAATTATTTTTTAAGTGCTTATATTATAAGTTGTGGGTGAATGTGTGGATAAAAAGTGAATTGTAAGTTATAGGTCCTATAAAATATACGAATAAAAAATATATTTGACCAATTTAATCAACTAAATTATAAGTTGATTAAGCACTACCAAACATGGACTAAGTAAGGATTGCGCTCCACAAAAAGGGAGAGCAAAGCAACTCCCTCATAGATTAGTGACAACTTTACTCTTTGGTAGGATATGACTATTTTGCCCCCATGACACTTGGTTAATGTTGGCCATATATATCGTCATTTTATTTGATAGAGTTTAAAAGTAGTTTTTTAAAGAGATTTTGATAAAAGCTGATGAAATATGTAGTTGAAGAATTGGTAAAAATTATGGATTCTATAAAATATGTAATTAAAAAAAAGATTTTTTTTTATAACCCTACCAAACATGCTCTTAAATGTGTTAATTAATTTGCTTTACACAAACATGAGTGGTTCGTTAATATATAATTGTAAGAGCACCTCCAATGCTTCAGTGGATTGCTATGGAAAAATTGTCACATAAACAAAATAAACATTGTTTAAAAGATTTTTTCTTTAATCTAGTTGATGGGACAAAAAAGGAAAAAAAAAGAAGATATTGTTTATAGTTTCGTGTATATTCAGAATCTCCTCTAAAAATGTTAACTAAACAAAAATTATCTATCTTATGCATATTTATATTTGCTATTCAAATTTAGAAGATTTAGATGTGATTTTGTTTCTATTTTAAGAAAAATTAAACATACATATCGGACAATAGATATAACGTAATGAAGACTAATTATAAATTCATTAGACACCAATATTTCGTAAACTAGAAGTTTTTTAAATTACATGCCAACTAGGTAGGAATCCATTGTATGTATTGCATAAACAATTACCGGAAATAGCATGTGCATGATCATATCATGTGACTAAATTATCTTGATTGACAACCAGGAGCGGAACTAGAAATTTTTAGAGATCGGACTGCTTTTGAAAAAAAAATTTACATTTCAAGACTGAACTGTTACTAAATTTTTTTTTTTACCCTATAAATGATTTTTTTCGTGGCGGGACCGGGTTAGTCTGATCCCGCCCCCTCTAATTCTACTCATGTGGACAACCCCAATTTGAAATTTTAGATCATCCTAGCTGATGAAAACATAAAAATGTATGAAAATATACGAGAATGTACAAGACGAGGTAAATTCTATTCGAGCTAATAGTACTTTCACTCAGTCACTATACTTGAATTTGTTTCAATAAGGTAAGTATGCTTCAATTTATTTTAACTATACTTAAATTTTACTTCAAATAAACTAAATCTGTTCAATTCCTTCACTTTGACAAATAGAAATCACCGTGGAAAGAAATCTCAGCTAACGTATCACACTAAGGAAGGATCACACTAACAACTTCATTCATACAAGATATTTATTCTTTACAAAAATGGTGCCCGTAAAGTTTATACTACCAGAGTACCCTACAAACTTGTCACCGTCTCATAGATTAGTGATTGGGTAATTAGGGTGTGTTTACATTCATGAAAAATAATGTCACATCAGAAGAAAATATTTTCCAACTTGACTGTTTGATTGAAGGGGCAGTGTTCTCCTGCTCTTTGGGAGCAGGATAAAACAACTAACCTATTGATGTGTCAGTAAGTGGATTGTTTTATAAAATAATTGGGCCAAATGCAATAACCAGAAGAACACTGCTCTTGATTGAAGGTGGAAAATGAAAATGAATTCTAAGATACAATCACTTAAAACATGAATTTGACCAAAATGTTGGAAAATGTTCTCACCAATTTGGTGGTTTTTTTCCTTCTTACATGATTTTTTTTTTCTTTTCCATAAATCCAATCAAACACACCCTTATATTCAAACTACAACATACCACATTTTAATTGAAATGAATGTTTTCAATTTTCGCTCGTTATTATACTAATATCTTCAAAAAAAAATTCGTCGCATTCTTATTTTTAATCTTCAATTAATCAGCACATTTTATCTTTGATGATGATTTGATTTCTATCTAAATATTTTGTTGGTGTGCATTGAAATAAAGGACAAATATTTTGTTGAACGTTTGTATATATTTTTTTTTTACTTATTTAAAAATATGAAGGGCAAATATATCTTTGTATATCCACCTAACTGATTATTTGGACACAAATCATCATAGGAACAATATTATGTTAATCTATACTACGTCTAAAAAACCCTAAAATGGAGAAATATTTTTGAACTATTTTATCCTTATAATTTTTTTTAAAATTCCATATTCACCTTTAGTAGTCATTAATGTATAATTATTTTTAAATTTTATTTATGACTCTTTTATTGTTCATCATTAATGTACATTAAAATTTTAACAATTTATTAAATGTACAATTAAATTTCTTAAACATTTAATCTATTAAATTATATATAAATATGAAAAGATGATCTCGATTTATTTTTACATTACGTAAATGAAAGGAATGAATGGAAAAAATTGTAACTTTACTTAGTACTGCAGTAAAATTCAAATTATGATTGTCAAAAATGAAATAGAGATGAAAAGATTATTTTTAATACATTAGATTACAATGATTATGAGCATGTTTGGTTCAATTTTTCAAAACTCTTTTTTTTTTTTCTCAAACTCATTTTCGACCACATATTTTGTGAACCTATAACTTTTATCAACTTTTCAACTACACATTTTATTAGTTTTTTTTAAAATCTCTTAAAAAACTAGTTAATAGAAGATAGATGATAAGAATGATACGATAAAAGTTAGAAAAATAAATGCTACAATGAGCAAATGTTAAAAACCTTCATTACAATTAAATATTAAACATTATATAATTATCTTTAGGTTACTTTTTTGTAGGATATGACTATTTTGCCCTTAGTTACAACGTGCTATTTGGTAGGATATGACTATTCTGTCCCCCGTGACACTCGGTTAATCACTTAATCCTGACCATATATTATCACAATTTTAATATGTTAATTAATTTGCTTTACATTAATATATAATTGTAACTTGTAAGCAATTAATGGAAATAGCATGTGCATCGTCATATCACGTGACTAAATTATTTTGATGGACAATCACTTTATATATGTTATATACAGTGTTCTAAAAAGCACGCTAGACGTGAAGCGTGACTTCCACGCCTCGTTTAGACCTTAAGCGCGTGCTTTTTTAGTCAACTATTTTTTTAACTAAAAAATTTGTGCCTAAGCGCGCCTAGCCTCGTCTATACACGCCTAGGCGTGCTTAATTACACCTAAGTGCACGTTTTTTAGTTAAAAATTTATTTTTATCTTTTTTTAAAAAAAATATTTAAAATGATATTAAAAATAAGAAAATATTTTTTCACGTTTCGTTCTCGCCTCACCTTCGCCTAAGCCTCACCCAGACCCAAAAAACTTGAAGATTGGCCTTCACGCCTAGCGCTTTCACGCTTATATATATATATATATATATATATATATATATATATATATATATATATATATAAGAGAGAAATTTACAAAATACACTTTGTATTTAAGGTGTATTTACTCATGTATGCCTATATGTTTTGCAAATTTACATTTTAACTACTGCATTAATTTAAACGTAACAAAAAACTCCTTTTTATAAAAAAAACTAAGAAAATTTATAATTATATCATTATAAATAGCTAAACAGATCAAGTACCCCTGGTTGAAAATAACAAATAACACTTTATTTATAACATTAAGTAACGCTTTCATATCATTTTAGTGTTCTTCAAAAATTTAATTACTATTACTTTCTTATCTCAAAAACATAATTCTCTCTTTCTTACATCTTATGTTTCCAAAAATTAACTTTATATCGAGTGAAGTATCTTGACTTCATTTTTTTTAATACAAATTTGAATATTTTCTATCAATAATATTTATATTTGTTTTTTTTTCTTGAAGTTTTCTCGTAAAAAAGTAAAAATAAGAGAGAGAGAACATAAAATACAGAAGCAAAAAAAAAAAAAAGCTTATAAACCCCTAAAAATTTTAAATTTCAAAGTAGTATATAGTTAACAACCTCAATTTAAAATAAATAATTTAAAG
This sequence comes from Forsythia suspensa, assembly GCA_023638005.1. Taxonomy (NCBI): domain Eukaryota; kingdom Viridiplantae; phylum Streptophyta; class Magnoliopsida; order Lamiales; family Oleaceae; genus Forsythia; species Forsythia suspensa. The sequence goes on from CM042666.1 coordinate 39,412,170, forward strand.
TTACAAAATAATAAATTATGTTATTTATTATTTTAATTGAATTTTTTATTTTGTTCAACACAACATATTTATTAGACGATGGCAAATAAGAATTACCATTTCTCCATTTCATAATGTTAGAGAAAAAAATAAATTAAGTGTTTTTCTATATTTTTTAATACATCAAATTTATTTAGTCTTTTTGTGAGTTCTAGCATAAAGAAGAAGAAGATAATAAATTTTGTAAACTTTCACGACGAAAGTAGATATATTTTATAAAATATCGTAATCTTCTAGTAGTTAAAATTTTAAAAAATGATAAAATATTTTTAAAAAATCTTCTATTAGTATATAATGTCATAATATATAGGATGTGATGTGTTATTTTCGACTCAGATATTTATAATGGTAATTTTGTAATTTTTTTAGTTTTACTCATTAAAATATAAATTTGCAAAATAAAGTATGCAAAGTGTAAACACAATGTAAATGCGATGTGTGTTTTATAAAATTTTCTATTAATTTAGAGTAAATATTCACGTCACAATTTTTATTTGAACTATATTTTAATTGTACTTAAGATCTTCAATCTTTACTCATTGTAGCACGTATATCCTCAACTTTCTATTGATTAGCACACAATGTCTATGATAATGATTTTTATTCAAAAAGTATGTTGGAAAGGCGTAAAATAACTTATTTATTATTATATTAAAAAAAACAATAAATATAAAAGTGAAACTAAATATTTTTTCCTCGTTTCAAAGTACAAACGTATAATATTTTGACTTTAAATACAATTAAAATATAGTACAACAAATAAAAACTATTAATTACTTATTTAAAAAATAATTTTTTATTACCAACTTATAGCACTTGTAGTTCCCCTTTAAGCCTGCATCATGATAAGTTGTAGTGCAATGAAAATATATGTTTGATTTAGTTAGTTTAAAATGTAACCGTTGATGTACTATGTTGCAGTTGCACACACCTCAATTGCTCGCATAATTGTAGTTTCAGTTGGTACAATAAAAATTATTTGGGTAACGACTATTATCTATGGTGATTAATATAAAGCAAGAATTTCGATTTAAATTTAATTGCTCGACTTTGATAAATAATTAATTTGTCTTTAACGTGAAAAGATATATTAAATACTAAAGTTAAATAAATAAATAAACATATACTTTATTTATAAATTATAATTTAAAATAACGATTAAAATTATGGTCCACTGACACAACTTCGTACGATACGATACTATAACATGTCGCCCATGAAAGTCGCAGGTGAACCCATCCTCTTATTCCAAATTGCTCTTTCGCCTTTATTTCTATAGCTTAAAGTGTTCTTAATTAATTAACATATATTACGTGGTCCCTTGACAAAATTATTGGGAGCCAATAAATAATTATTTTTATTGCAGGTTTGAGTTGGTGAATTCTTAAAAATCTAAGATTGCATGTGCATATTGATTAATGTTTTCCTATCATATAAGATTTAATAGGGGGAATTTGGTGCAAATAGTTCCTAACTTTTGTTCTCAGTGAATAAATGATTTTTAACGTTTGTTTTTAGCACAGAATATTATAACCTATGTGTTTTGGTGTCTAATTAGGCATTATTTGATAAAAAACAAATATGTCTTTAATTTTAATTAGAAAAAATTGTAATTGAATTTCTAATATTTGTAAAATGTGCAAATAGGTTTGGTACATTTATTAAATAATATTTAATTTAGCATTTAAATATATCACTATTGTCATGTCAATTAAATTTTTCATAAGAGAAAATTGTAAAATTATTACGCTTTAAGTATATGTAATTGCTATGTGATTTGAAAAACTTGAATAATAATTAAGTTAAATAAATATTAAAGTAGTGTATATAATTTTATGACATTGAATCAATCTTATTATGTTTTTTTAACATAAAATACTAATAAAAATTAATTTACACATTATGTGTTGTTTATTTTGAACTATCAATTAAAATATGAAGAATACAATTGGAGCTCTAATATTTGAAGTTAATAAACGAATAGTTCAATTAAATAAAACTATTTGAGCATCATTGTGACAAAATTATTTTTCTTTTTATATTGTACGATAAAATAAAATTTTAAAATTTAAATAATATAATTATTTAATAATAAAAAATAATTTTATTTAACATATTTATTAATAATTATGAGCTTAAATATTAGTTATTTTATAATAGTTTGTAAAATATATAAAATAATTTAGTATATTATCAATTTGGTCAATAAAATGTTAATTCAAAAAAAAATTGTTAATTTTCTTTAATTTTTTATAAAAAATAAAATTATTGGATCCATTTGTACATTTTGCAAATATTAGGAATCCAATTACAATTTTTTCTAATTAATACTAACGACATATTTGTCTTTTTCATCAAATAAGGATTAATTGCTCATCAAAACACATAGATTATAGTCTTTTTGGCAAAAATAAACGTTAGGATCATTTATTCACTGAGGATAAAGGTTAGAGACCTATTTGCGCCAATTTTCCTTTAATAGATTAACACCACGTTTGACCAAGTACTTATTTGGTTTTTGATTTTAATCTGTTAAAAAGTTACAGTAAAAAAGTCAAGAATTAATTATAATTACACATTTTATGAGATCCACAACTTTGAATAATTTTTCAATCACATATTTCATCAATTTTTTTTATTAAAACTTGTTTACTGTATTAACATTTCGCGTACAGTATGCTAATGTCTCTCTTACAAAATCAATTTATTTTATTTTCTAGTTTGAGGCGAGTCCAAATTAACATTTATTTTTAATAAATTTGAAATCTATATATAAATTCCTTTTATTACTATATGTAATTTCTTGGTATGTCTATAGAGGAGCGATCGGAATCCTGTTTATGATTTTTCATGTTAGTTCCAAGCTTGAACAAAGGAGAAAAGTTGTAATATATTGACAGTCAATAACATGTTTTATCAAATCTCATAATATAAATCTTATTACACATTTACTCGTGCGTTCATTACTCAAAATTTGTTGCATCGGAATAGATTTAACAATGAACAAAATAAACTGACGAGAAAATATCATATTACCGATCTAAACTCTATTAAGAGCTCGCGAGAATTTCTTCTAATTATCTCGAAAACTCTATATATCACACAATTCCTCAAATATATTTCATTATCCTTTTCTGTTACGTATTTGTAATACTAATCGTTTCATTCACTCTATTATTTCATCAAATGAGTTGAAACGTAAACGATTTTTCTTATTCCATTCGATATTTAACACGTATCAAATTAGTTGTAGTCACATCAAATTAGTAGTAGTCAATGAAAGATACTTCTAAATAAAAAGTAAGTTGAATTCATTTGATGCTGTCTGTCAATTCTAATAAAAAAAAATGCAATCGAAGTAAATGCAAATCAACAATTAAAACACATATAAACAAAATTATAATGAATCGAAAACCATGTAAGGAGAACATTATTTATAATTAGCTAAAGGCCTAATTCAATGACTCTCCCTTGCCTTTGACATATATTAGGCTTCAAAATCAAGCTGTATGGAAAATTAAAAAGACTAATAGGATAACAATTAATAATATAGGGTCATTTTGAAAATATCATTCCTTTTACAACTAATATATAGATTAATTAAAACCCACATGTTGGTACTAATATTCACAACTTCATTAGAAAAGGGCTCCTTTTCCTACATGGTGGTCCTTGAGTACTACTACTAGCTAGGGTAGGGAATAATTGAAACATAGAAATCGATATGCACATTCAGTGTATTAGACTTAAATGATATATGCGACAAAGTGTATTTGTTTTGTACAGTTCAAAATGTCAAATATGTCAATATAGCATTGAATATAAATTTGGCAAATAGTTTACACAATCTAATCAAAGATTCAAAAATTTCTAAGATAAAATATCGTTTTATTTTAAGCGGGGGAGCCAAACTTTAGACGTCTTCTTCTTTAGTCTTTTGTACCAACAAAAAGTGTGGTGAAAGTCTCGGAGTCTACTCAAGCGAAGATCGAAATGCAGGGGTGTTATAGAGTTCTTAAAAGTAAAAATGCTATGAAGAGTTCCAAGAAAATTTCATTATTGAATAAAAATGAATGAACGGATATTAGCTTAAATTTACATAGAACAAATAGTGTCCCCCACCCCACCCCCACCCCCACCCCAACCCCAAATCCCAATTTAGCAAATTATACCTATTCCAACAAATTAGGGATAATTGCATAAAAGATCTCCAATATTTCAAAATCTTTGGGGATATGTCCATAACCTTAAAAAATAACACCACACGTCCCCAACGTATGAAGAAATAGGCATCGTAGCCTTTATTCACACTTTCCATCAGTTTTCTCCGTTAAAAGTCAAAATTAGACTGCACGCGCTATATTTTGGAGGAAAATGTGATGAAGCAAGGAGCAGAGAAAATAGGAACCCCAAAAAAATCCAAAACAGGAAATAAAATCAAAATCAAAATCAAACAGAAGAAAAAAAAAACCCCATAACAATGATGACGCTGAAGAGCCCAGAGTTGCAATCATGTCGTCTTCAAGCACTGAATCCCAAAACGACGTCGTAGAAGAATCTAGCGGAGAGGAGGAGAATGGAATAGTGGAAGAACGGAAGGAAAAACGGAAAAGGGATAAGAATAAGAATGGTAAAAAGGAGGTGAAAAATAAGGGAAGAATAAAATTGAAAAAGGGGAAGGAGAGGAAGAGAAGAGTGAGACTACTGCATTGTATAAGTTTTCGATGAACCGGGTTAGTCAGATTATTAGGAGCGAGGACTCAGATCTTCGGATTTCTCAAGAGGCGGATTTTCTTATCAACAGAGTTTCGGTGTGCCTCTCAATTTCTGTAATTTTGATTTGTTCTTGATGCGTGCCCATGGAAATTGCAATTGAAAAATTAGGTTTCAACAATTCATCTTGATGTGCATTTTTTTTTGGCTCATTCCTCACATTTTATAATTTTCTAAATGCGTCAGCTATGCAATAATTTTTTCCATAATTAATTTTGTTGTGGAAACTGACATTGCCAGAGAAAATTATTAGTGACAGAGACTGCAAAGTACTGTAATTCTCAATCGTGTTTTCCTCCAAAATATAGCATTGCAGTCCAATTTTGACTTTTAACGGAGAAAATTGATGAAAAATGTGAAGATGGACCTACGATGCCTATTTCTTCATACGTTAAAGAACATGTGGTGCTATTTTTTTAAGTTATGGGTATATCTCCAATGATTTTAAAATGTTGGAGACCTTTCTTACAATTATCCCCACAAATTATTGGTTCTTGACACCAACCCACATGCCACCATGGCTCTCAACCGTTGAAGTTAGCCAGAAATTAGAGAGAAAAAAAAAAAAAAAAATAATATTATTTAAGCACTGTTTAATGCCAGTCTAAGTGACAATACATGCTACATTAAATAATAAGTTTATTTAGATATAAAGATATATGGTCCATTTAATTGAACTTATCATTTAAGCTACTTAAACTTGTACTAAACACTAGGACTGTACAAAAAAATCGCGAAACTGCAAATCGAACCGAATCGAACCCGTTAGTTTGAAACTATTGGTTCGGATCCACGTGAATCCGCAGTTTTCTCCCCCTTAAACCGAACCAAACCGTTTCAAAATAGTTTGGTTTATGTTTCAATTTTCAAAAATCACACAAAATCAAATTGAACCGTTTTAAAATTTTTAAATTAAAAAATAATTTTATTAAATTATAAATGTTAGAGTTTTCAAAAAAAAAAATGTAAAAGTTTTGAGCGGAGAAAGCTATTGGCATGTTGCTTGATAGTTGATACTAACTTACTACTATTTTTTGTCTTTTTGTTTGTATTTCGAATTTTAAACAAATATAAATGTAATTTAACATTTAACATTTAACATTATTAGTTCTCGTTTAAACTTTGATGTTAGCTTGTTTTAAATATATTACTATAACGTCGATAAGTAAACCGTGGATCAAAATCGGACCAAACTGCAAATAATAGTTTGATTTGGTTTGGTTTGAAAAATAAAATGACTTGGTTTGGTTTGAAAAAATTCTAAACCGCGTGAAATGATTTGAGTTGAAAATATGGCACAAACCGTCCAAAATGAATCGTGTTTACCCTTGCTAAACACTATTGGTATTAAATAACATCACTAAAAATAAAAAATAAAAACATAAGTACATAAAAAGGTGTAAAATCTCTTAGTTCAAAGCCAATGTGTCAAAACAATTCTAAATTTTCTCAAATTATTTTTGATCTTTTAAGCTTTACTTTTGCAAGTGGCTTTTGAGTGGCTTCGTAGGTTCGAAATGCGTGCAATAAAGTGGATATTTAGAATTGTGAGTTTTATAGGATGGGTTAATAATTAATAAATAATAAATTGTAAATTATGAAATATACGAATAAAAGTATGTTTGATTAATTTAAATTATTATTTAAACATATCCAAACATGGACAAAACTTGGTTGTGCTCAGAGGCGGGATCGGGGGAAAAATCATTTTTTATAATGTAAATTTTTTTTTTTTTAGTAATAATCTAGTCTTGAAATGTAATTTTTTTTTTTAATAGCAGTCTGATCTTCAAAAATTCTTACGTGGATCCGCTATTGATTGTGCTAAGTGTCACCATGCTTTTATTAGTTGCATTCGGCCTATTTCTTGGCCCATTTTTCTACGTATGTATATTTACAGAAAAATGCTCATACTTAGACTTAGGACATTATGGTACGACAAGTTATAGGGTTTTTTTAATTAGAAATTGATGAAATATTGCAATAATACAGTTGAGAAATTGACTATATATACTTGATTATGATTAAGTGCCAACTTTTTGTATAGTAAATTTAGAACGTGTGCTATATATAATACTTAATAAGATTGGTATTTTTTTTTTCCTTCTATGTGAATAAATATAAACATATAAACAAAATCAATGACACGAAATTTAAATAGTTTGATAATATGACTACATCAACCAAACGAACCCTACAACAATTCTCGATTATAAAGATAATATGATACATAATTATACAACCCTTTTTATTTCCTTCTTCTAATTTCTCTTCATTAGTAAGTTAAGAACGAGATACAACAATTAGATAACATATACGATAAATAAGATTATAACTAATTTTTAATTAGTACTATCTAATACTACATAGCCCATCTTACTAAATATGCAATTATAGAATCTAGATCTGTTGTCTCAAATGTGTGTCTTCTTAACTGTCGCACCAGTAAAAAATGTACATATCATCAAATAAATACAAATTAATTTTAACAGTAAATGTGAACATATTAAATAATTACATTTTTTTTGATAATGTGTACATTTTTTATTGGTGAAACAGCTAGAGACACACATTTGGAACAACAGATCTGAGCTCCAATTATTATACCATTGAAAGGTTAAAAATGTTCACTCAAGCGGTCCCAAGTCGATCAATGATGATTACCACTCTTCGTAAAACTAGTTAATCATATTAAGTATAGGAAAATTGCAGTTGGGGTCTCAAACTTTTCAAAACAGTACAGTGGAATCCCAAACCTTTTAGTTTTGACATCGACATCTTAAACATTTGCAAAAATATGCAGCGTAAGGACTTTTTGATAGAATCCGTTCAAAAATATATAAGTTGACCAAATATTTGGGTGCTTACGCTGCATATTTTTGCAAATGTTTGGATGTGGGTTTCAAAAATAAAGAGTTTAGGAACTCTCAATATTTTTTGAAATGTTTGGGACCCCAGATGCAATTTTCCCTATTAATTAGTGCCATAATCAAACCATCGTGTGCAAATATGCTGAGGTAAACCAATAAGACTTTCACCACATGCAAAGATTCACAGCCGTACGATTGTCCATTTGATGAACTGATCATCAAAGTTTCACAATGGTTCTAATAATTGGAACGTTTAAATTATTTTACCAAACCGATTAAAAAAAAAAAAAAAAGACAAGTTGAACACTGAAAATTGTTAATCTAATACATGCTGGATGTGATTAAAAGTATGTTAAATTTATTTTTAAGTTACTTTTTTAAAAAGTAAGTCTAAAAATATTTTTAAAAAAGTAACTTTCAAACACAAACAAATATGCTCTATGAGTGAAATAATTTACGTTTCTTGTAAACATTCGTTACTCTTTTCTTATAAAACTTTTAAGTATTAAACATTTTTTTCCTCAAGAAAAACATAGAAAATGTAAAAGGATGAATCTTTTGCAAAAAAAAAAAAAAAAAGTTGGAATTGTAATTGTAATTTTCAAAATGAGAGAATGCGTCTTTGTAATAATCAGGGCCGGAATTAGAATTTTTTTGAAGAGGAATATTACTTAAAAAAAAAATTGCACTTCAAATATTGATTTTTTTTGGAATGGGACCGAACTACATTCTAATCCCGCTTCTCTATCTCCACCCATGGTAATAATCAATTATTTCGTATATATTCTCTCCACTTTTTTCAAAAAAGTTATGACTTTGAACTTTCATGCATAGGATAATATTAATATGTTATGTTGTTCAAACTTTTGTGAATAAAAAAACCCATAATCCATCAGACAACAAAATGAGATTCCTGGGATCTAACTGAGTTTGTAAGGAATCATGACATTTTTCTTCACTGTGATTAAGGATTCCAGTAATCTAGTCCTGTCAATCTGATTGTTGTCTCCCCCCCACCCTACTAATACCCTTCTACCCTACAACATGACTTTTCAAGAAATAATTAGCTTAATTAATTTTTTTCATATTTTTTTTTTCTAGTGGGAATCAGCCAATGATCCACCATCTTACTTTTTAAACAATATCTGCTTATTGGTCCTAAACTCCATTAATTAATTAAAAAACACAGTTGGTTATCACTAATCACTTTGGATGTTGAAATAAAATGTCTAATGCTGTATATCTTTTGGAGTGCAATTATTTGATACTGTCACTTCATTTGGAAAAGAATTTTCCAATTTGGGTCAACATTAAGCAATGTCCCAAGATGAAGAATAAAGTCTATATAAAGAAAAAGAAAAAACCCTTTAAAGAGTGGAGTAGTTGAAGAAAAGAGGAAAAAAAAAAAAAAAGAGATGGAATTTTTTAAGGAGAGCAAGTGCTCCATTATGAAAAGAATAATTAAAGCTGTGTACTTATTTATATATTGATTTTTACAAGAACCAAATTGCTAATAAAAATAGTTACTTTATGGAAACTCTACTTGAGCAAACAAGGTGTGGTCACAACTTGCATGTGATCAAATATAAAACAAACTTCTAAATTATAGAGCATGTATAAAAATAATAAATTGAATATTATTTTCAATAAATTTGAGTTAGTTATATGATGATATGTATTGAAACATCTGGTACAAACAATTTCTTATTACACATCATATAATGTTAGATTTTGTTACGTCAATTTTTTTTCACATATTTTATTGACATCGAACTTTGTGAATACAAGTTTCTTTAATGTTACATAGGGTCAATAGTCTACGTCTCAACTTTCTAAAGTTGAAGTTTTGGTGACAAAACATAAATAATATGTTGCTTCACCCTTTTGGTATAGTTGGACTTGGCGAACCATGGTTTGGACGTCATGAGCATAGGTATTAGTGCATGTTTGGCAGTACTAAGAACTTGTTTGATTTCACTTGAAATTCTGCTAAAAAACTGAAGTCAAAGTCGATAATTAATTTTAACCACTCATTTCGTAGACCCACAACTTTTACAATTTTTTAACCACACATTTCATCAATTTTTACAAAAAAATATAATTTTAATCAAATATAAAAAACTATTTTTTAAGTGCTTATAAATTGTAATTCTTATAAAATGTATTGGTAATAAATAAATAATAAATAGTAAATTCTAGAAAATGTGTTTCAAAAAATAGTTAGCCTTATCTTACCAAACAATATCAGTTTAAGTATACTTGGTAAAAAAGTAATTATGTCCACACTAAAATTTTTATGATCTACATGTATCACATTTTAATTGCAATAAATGTCTTCCAACCGTTAACATTTTGGCACTTATGTCTTCAATTTTTTTTTCGCATTTTTATCATTAACTTTCAATTAATTTTTACAATTAATTTTTACTTAAATATTCTATTAATGTACATTAAAATAAGGTGTAAATTTTTTTCAAACTTTCATATTTGTTATTTATTTGTTTATTAAAAAATATAATAAACAAAAAAAAAAAAAAAATTACTCCCTTCGAATTAACTTATTAGACAAATCATTATAAAAACAAAGAGAAAATGTACAAATTAATAAGTTAGTGATAAAAATGTGTTAAAAAAATTATTAGAGATCTACATATATATTAAATAAACAATAGTTGAAGACTTTCATTGCAATTAAAATATAGTATGATTAACAAGAATTGTAATACGAATATAATTATACCAAATGGAAGAATTGAAACTGATAAATACCAGTTAAGCACAACTGCAACTACAGATACTTATTTGTTCTACTATTTAGTATTTTCCATCAAATCAAGCACCATCAGTTAGAGTCTGTTTGATTGGAAGAATGTAGAAAAGAAAACAATTTTCATATAAGTTAGAAAATAAAACCTCCTCTTCCCTTAAGAAAATATTTTCTATGGAATTGGCCAAAATCAAGTTTAAAGTAGTTGTACCCTATAATTCATTTTCTTTTTCCACCTTGTATCAAACAGCCAAAGTAGGAAAATATTTTTCCCGGATGTGACATTTTCCATGGACAATAGTGCAATCAAATGATCACCAAGAATGCCAGAAAATAGTGATGCTACCTAGGTATACCTGAATACCAACATTATCTGAAAATGGGTTATAAAGGCTTGAGATGCCCACAATAACTATTTCAGAAAGAAACCCAGATCAAAACAAAGTACAAGTACCAAAAACAGGAAAAAACAAAAGAAACTTGTGTGAGATCCCTCCTAGCAACTGGCGCATCCATTTCTACATAAATACGTCATTCTACACAGTCCCGACTCCTGAGTTCCCCCACCCTCCTGCCCAAACCACTTCCCCCATTGGCCACTCATGAACTAAACAATTCATGTTAACTTGCAAAAATGTAGCAAGCTAAGAATTCCATCAAGAAATTATATGATTGCAGAAGGATGTGATTAAAATTCAGCAAATATTCATCATTCAACTTTGGCTACGCCTACACCAGGCATGCTGCTATCAGCTACAGTCTCTCTCACAAACCTAAGAATTGGCAAGAAAAAATTGGCATCCATCATAAGTGGCTGCATATGGTTCATGAGCTCAAAATAATAGATTTCCAATAAGTTGATAATTTGGAAGAAAATAAAGCTACCGCGAAGGAGGAAAAGAATAGTACCGTGCTAATTTATCTTGAGATGATTGCAAAACGTAAATTGCCAGCATAAACGAAAGTATAAGACCTGATCGTGCAAAATTCAGCAGATAGTGATAAATGAGAACTAAAATGGCAATCATCAATTTTAGGTATTTTGTAAGCAAACCATTTCAAAAGCATGTTTACCTGATCCAAAGAGAACATAGAATCCAGAAGCCACGTCAATCTCCGACTGCTCTTCCCTATCGTAAATCAGAACATCATGTTAGAAAACATCAAGTATCACATGTGAAAGAAAAGAATTGGAAACTTTATAAGCTGAAACATAGGCACTAGATGCAGATCAATTATACTGGACCAAAAACAGTACACAACATGCTGAACTTGTACATGAGGCTGATACTCAACTCAAAAATACATGTCTTTAGTACCGGCATCTAATTGTTAATCCTCGTTAAGGAGGAGATTAAACAAATTTCAGCCAGAACTGCGCAATGCTTCATATGGGACATTTGCAAACATACACACAAATTCTAAAAGCATAGGCAAGCAAGATTCAAGTTCACATCATCCAAGTTGGCATCTGTAAACTGCAACATAACAGCAAACTTTGAAAGAAATAACATTCTCTATCCAAAAGTGGGTTGGGTGCTTTTCCTGCATGAATTACTTTCCACTTGATATTTTTTTAAATAAGTTCAAAGAGATGCAATCAACAGTTAGTCAAATATGAAATGACGGCACAAACTATTAGAGTTTACTGTCAGAAAGTTATCTGGTAAGTGCAGAACATGCTAAACATATTGTTCACACAGAACCAAACACAATACACTCCTGTCCATGCGTAGAAATTCAATATCCAAGTATTTGTAACAGCAAATTGATTAAACAAGTACCTACTTTTAAAATTATATCATTCAATTCCTAAACTATTAGGTTTGTAGTACAAGAAATAAGTCAAATAACAGGTAATATAGTCTGACAAAGATATTAAATGATTTCAGACCCTACACATGGCAGTAGAAAAGTCAGAGATTTACCAAGTGTATCTGACAAGAATATGTTTTGGCCATAGCTGCTGATCCCAAAACTGTTTATGAATGTCGGGATGAACTTCTAAATCTGTCCAACACAAGTATAGATTAGCCTGTGGCTGTAAAACAAATCGCTTGGACGAAAGCCACATCCAAAATAAAGAGCAAATCATTGATTAAATCAACTTCAGCACAACAGACTAATCGTCTTCACTTCAAATGTTCCTCCCTCACAAAGACTACAAAATAAAGATAATAAAATTTTCAAGACGAGGAGCTTTATTGAGGCACAATTACATGCCACGGCTACTCACGGGATTATTTTACCATAGCAAGCATAATTCATATAATTGTGGTGGTTAAACAAGCCAGGAACAGATTATGTTTGTATTTTCCCTCAATCGTGTCATCATACTTTTTGCACTTGAATCCAAACATATGAAATTAGGAACGAATGCATGTAGCTGCAGTGTAGTGAGCACATTTATACGTAAACTATGTTTGCACAAGCAAGGAAAAACATTTTCGCCATTCATCCTTGTAATAAAGTGCCTAAGTGCAATGGGGGGCTTGGCATCAGAGAGACTAAACGAAATAAGCAGATCTCCCAGTTGCAGAGCTATCAAAGAATCACAAGCTTTATGCTTTATGGGCACAAGAATTAGGAAACAGATTAGCTGAATGCTTAATTCCCTCCATCTTCTACGACATTACTTTCACTGTTTTTGTTTTACTAGAACTTCTTTTCCTTGGTGTGCAGTACAATAGAACCATCATTTAGCAGGGAAAAGGAACAATGGAAGAAGATAAAAATCAGATGCAGGACAGGAAAGTATAAAGTAGAAATGTCAACCCAGTTCTCTTGGTGTAACAAACTTGTAAGATTGTATGGTGGAAGTAAAGTGGATGTGAAGGATGAGAGAAAAAGAGAGAGAAATTAAATGACGCATTGAGAGAAATCTTTGGTAGGCTTAGCTGTTTGCTCACCTGCCCCTTCACGTGTTGTAAACAATGTTTGTTACTATTTCTTAAACATCATAGGGTGTCATCTTTCTAAATTTCAGGTCATGGTTCACATATGAAAGAAATGAGGGAAGGGAGAGGCTATTGCCCAATTCAGCTCCAGTCCACCTCTGCCTCGTAAAGGTATTTAAGCACAAAATGTTAGTCCATTTTCAAGTCATTAACTGCATCACCTCCTACCGACCTGGCGGCCCTCCTCCCAACCCTTGCCACTCCCAACACCACAACACAGGTGATCAGCATTGCTACAGAGGCAACGAAAGCAGGGAAAGGAAAGGAAAGGAAAGAAGAAAAGACCCACCCCACCACCACACCGCTGCTGCTTCGCCGCCCCCAGCCCAAAGAAGAAGAAGAAGATGAAGGAAGGAGAGTTGAATTAACCCAAAAGCTGTACACATGGAAAGCTTTTAAAATACATGTACACACTTCACTATATAGACCAACCAGAGAAGCCAAAATTTTCAAAATTCAATATGTTCCACATCAGAGGCCTTAGGGTACCTATCAGGTGCTCCCGCATAAATTTAAAATAAAAAAAAAAAAAAACAGTAATGATTCAAACCCATGAAATAAAATGAAAAAAGGCAGCAGCATACTTGTGTCCTTTCAGTTAACATGGGATTTTGGAGGGGGGAAGCCGTGAACCAGTCCTTGGGTCTTGAACTATGGGATTTGGGAGGAAGGAGCTGGTGGATAATTTATTTGCACAAGGAGAACTCGGAAAAATATGAGCATGGTGCTAGAAAGGAACTTGATAGGTTTGGAATATTCTGATCTTCCATTCAATATTGCCCCATTTCAACAACCAGACAAAACCCATTTGCTGCATCTGTTTTTTTACCAAGGTGAAACCTTTTGATATTCCTTACAACTTACAAGAGGGGAGTTGGACGTGGGCAGGTGTTTGGTGGTGGTGGAGATGGGGAGGGTTGGGTTGGGTTGGGGGGTTGACAGGAAGGGATGGAATTTGGAAAAGATGACTACATATTTTTTCTGCTTTGATTAGTCTTTTTCTATGTTATTTTCCTTCTTTTTGTTTATTTTTAAGTTAAGGACAATTTTAATTTTTATGCTAATTTTTATGCCTACTTAAAACTCATTTTGAACAGAAACCGTCACTACGTTACGGGAGTTGCCAAACTAAAGGAATATTTTACAAAGCTAGGAACAGGGATGCCAAGAAACGAAGGTTGGGGGTAGGAGTGCAAAAGGGGGTAAAGGTTAGGGACGGAGATAACAATTTAGCCTAAGTTACACGTGAGCATTTATCTCCAAACTTTCAACAGAAATTTACGTACTTCTAGAATCAAGAGATTAGGTGGTAAAAAAGAATAACTTACAGCTTTGAGGCATATCTATAACTTTTGCAGTGACACCAAGCAAATCAGCGCCGGAGTACCTCTGTAAGATATGTAAAATAATTTCTCATTCACAGCGAAAACTAGTCTAATAAACTGACACTAGTATAAAAGAAAAAATAATGCATGAATATCAGGAACTTCCTAAGCTCATATCCCAAAGTAGATTAAGTCTAGAAAGTTCCGACATTTCAGTTGACATAGGACTGAGGTCTTGAATTGGAATTCATATGAAGTCAATTCAAATTTGAATGAAACTGTTCTTATTCCAATTTGAGGCCCTCATTCCAGCTGCAAAAAGCAGTTATAGAAGGTTGTGAAACAATTCCAACATATGAACATTCTTCTTTGCAAACGCAGGACTTACCAAATGCATTTCAATCATTGGGACCTCTGAGTTCTTTCGGTTAATCACAAAAAGCCATGGAATATAAAATTTTTCTCTTCCAATTTGAAATGATCTGCATCACAATCGTTTATTACTAATCAAAAGAAAAACTCGATGGCAGTTTCATTTGAACATTATACCATTAAAAAAGTTATAGAAGAGAGTTCTTAAGTATATTTGACTAGCTATCTATTCAGGATTTTCCACATTATAAACTCATAATCCACATCGTTATATAGGCTTACAGGATGAGTCAAAAGCACTTTCACTTTTACCACAATAGGAAACAATAGAAGTTGAAGAGAGGGCCCTGACATTTCAAGATCCAGATGGTCTATATCAATATGATCTCTATGGGGCCACCTCAGAGTATCTAAAGCAAATAATGTAAATGCTTGAAGGAAAGCTGGGTCCAGATGCTACAAAAAATAAGCCAAAACTGATTGGTAGAGAAAAATCCTATTGTCCCATACTTTTAGCATGTCACACAAATGGCAAATCGTTCACAATAAGAAAATTGGATCTACTGGCAAAAGATTACATCAATATCAATATCCCATAGTGTAAAATGAATATATATGTACTAGCATATAATTACTTTGAACATATGAGGCAAAAGGGTTCCACCACAATAACAAACTAATTCTGCTCAATAAATTTGAGTTCAGCAGCACGAAAACATTTTTATCACTCCATTCAGTTCATTACTAGATCTACTTGAAGATCCAAAGCAACTACATTCTTAGCAACCACTATAAGCCTGTTAGTTTTGGTCTATGCCTCCCTCTTCTCTTCTAACATATTCTCGTGATATCACTTCATGTAAAAGGGTTCCACCACATTCAAAATTTAAATCACCACCAACCTCATTATAGTAGAATCGAAAACCTTTTGCAAGAAACTCAAACCCGTTCTTATTAATAATACTTAATTGTACAAGTATATTGCGGATGCTACCAAAATCACCAGTAAAATTCCACTTCTAAAGATGTGTTAACAATGTATATAGATATTGCAATTTGCATTCGAGTCACAGCTCACCAAAAATTACTTATAACTAGTTACATATCCATCCACGCATTAAATTGGCAGCATTACTTGCTCACAGATCGAAAACAGAAACTCCATTGCCAAAACTTCCCTTCAAGATTCAATTTCCTTTCCTAGCCTTTTAAATGTTCCATACACTTTTTTATCATTTCTATCCCAATCGAAAAATGAGAAAAAGAAGGAAATACAACGAAAATTTCATAATATTCAATATATATATATATATATATATATATATATATATATATATATATATATATATATATATATATATTAAAAAAAAAAAAAACTTCGTTAGAGTGGGAATTTGAGGCTCACATTTTATATGGATCAGCTCCAGTATAACCAGTGGGTTTCGGTAGTGGAATCAACGTCTACAACTCCCCCAAAGAAGTCGAAATAAATATTCAGAACAATTTTTTTTTCAAAACCCTAGAGTAGAGTCACTTGAATAAAAACAATGAATGAGAAGATTACCTCGCGATTAACAGCGAAGATTGGGCAGTGCCTCCCGATCATATCGTGCCAAACCGTCCTCGTCTGGAGATTTTTCCAAAACCAAATAAAACATATATCAAGCAACTAACACCATTCAATTTCACATTTCAATATGTATCTATGATGTATGAGAGGGAGAGTATTACAGAGTGGTATTGACCCATGCGGCTCATGGGAACGATGTCTCCCGGTCTGTAAGCGAGTGAAGACAGTGCCATTGAAATCACTTGTAGTATAATCAACGCCGTCGCCGTAGTGGCGATTCTACAGTTTATCGTCATGTTTCCTCGGTCGCCGATTAACGATCGAGGAGAATTGTAAGAACCAGGATGGAGTACTCCTAGCACACTTTTCAACTACACTCGCGTTTTTACGGATATGTCTATGAACGCGATTTTAATTTCGTTGACACCAATAGTACTCAAACGAGCACTTTTCTCCTTTTTATATTGCTAATGGTCCTTTATAATAACTATTAAATTAAATATACTAGTATACCGCTTTTTATTGCGGTGGAATTCGATCATACATGATTTTAATGGATTGAGGAGTTGAGAAAAATAAGGAGAGAAAATTTTGTTTGATGAGAGTTTGATTTTGATGAATACGGAAAAAATATAGAGAAATTGAGAGAGATATGAATTTTGGTTTGAGAGGATAAAGACGTAATGACAGACAAGGAAATACTTTTTTTGTGCTTGTAGCGGAGTAAACCTCCTACTACGTTGATTAATTTAACTAGTATACCGTTTTTCTTTGCGGTGGGATCCGAACGTAGAGGATTTTAATAGATTGAGAAGTTGGGAATAATGTTGAAGATTGAGAGAGATGGAGAGTTTTGTTTGAAGAGAGTTTGATTTTGAAGAAATATGGAGAAAAACAAGAATAAATGGAGGAATTGAGAGAGATGTATGTGTTTTTGTTTGAGAAGATGAAGACGTAGTGACGGATAAAGAAGTATTTTTTTTGTGTGCTTGTAGCGGAATAAACCTTCATACGATCGGTGATTATAATAACATTATTATTTTAGTATATTTGATTAAACAATAACTAATTATTTAAATCAAACATATTATGTATAATTTGTATTATATTATTTAACACGCTAATATTTTTTTTCCACTTTATATAAGTATATGAAATGATAATTTGATATAAATAATTAATGTAGTAAATAAATTAATATTTTTTTTATGTATTAATAGTAATTTTGTTAATTATGAAGTTCATTAAATATTAATTACAATTTTTCGTAAAAGTTTACTTAAAGCTTTTTAAGGAAGTCCAAAATTTGGATTTCTTTAAAACAACATTTTTAAGCTATTTTTTTAGTCAAAAAGTACTTGTTGACTTTAACCAAACAACAATAAAAATAATCAAAAGCACTTTTACTCTTTAGGAAGTAATCCACACATTTTATAAGACCCACAACTTACAACCGACTTTTCATCTACACATTCATTAACAACTTATAATATAAGTACTTAAAAAATAAAAAATAATTTCAGCACTATCAAACATAGGCTGATGGTGGCATATCTCTCGTACTAGGGATAATAATGAGGCGGGTCCAGGGCACCCCGCGAATTTTTTACCCCCCCCCACCCGCCCCACCCTCACCCCCTAATTCTTAGGCTTTGACTCGCCAACCCATTTTTTTTAAAAAAATGAAATATGAATTTTTTATACATATGTAGGAAATAAAGCAAAAGAAATACAAGATTGGGGTTGTGATGTAGTGGTCAAGAGTTATAATTTCATAAATTCAACTCGGGCTCCATTATTGTCCAACCCATTTTTAAAAAAAATGATTTGTAAATTGTAATTCTATTTTATGATTTACCAAAAAAAAAAAAAAAAAAATTTAAAGTGGCGAGTCGCGGGGTGGGTATTTGTGCCCCAGACCCACCCTTATTACCCTAATAGCGGTAGGGCGGGGCCGGTCCAGTCAGTGAATTTTTTTGCCATCCTTATCTTGTACAGATATTAAGAACAACTTGTCAAACGGGAATCTTCACGAGAACGTTTATAGAGTCCTCCCAAAAAAGTGTGCAAATTAAGAATAGGTGTGGTTCTATTTAGTTCGATTCTGAAGAAAATCAAACTGAAACTAAGAATCAATGGTTACTTTTAATGAAAATATTGGTTGCATATGAAATTATGGAACCGGACCAAATGATTAAGGTTTGGTTTAGTTTGGTTTGATTCCATAACTAAATTTCTAAAATAATGATGCAAATTACAATACAAATTTATATTGTTAAAGATTAATTGATTTTGATTTGGAAGATAAAATGAGAGTTTGAAAAAGTAGTTGATTTAAAATTAATTGATTTTTGAGTAAAAAAATTAATAAAATTGGTAATTATTGGAGAGGGTGAGGCGGTGAGCAACATCTAACAACAACACTATTAATTATTAATTTTTTTAAAAATAAATTAAAAAATTAGAATCATATCTATTTTTCAAGTTCTAGATTTAGAACTAAAATCGGCCAGTTATTGGTTCTAAGAACCAAAACTATTTGATACTTTCATGGAACTGAATCAAATCGATCGATTCTAGTTCAATTTGGTTGGTTCTGATTTTTTTCGCTCACTCCTAAGAATAGACTAAAGAAATTTTTGATATTATTTTAAACATGTACCCTATGTTTTATTTGGGATTTTCTCTATGCCTCTCTTGATTTTCGCTCCAATAATTATTGATAAAAATTATATTTGACCAATTTAACTAACTTAAACTATAATTTAAGCACGTAAATTTAATTAATGGCCACCGAACTTTGTTTCGGTTACTACTTACTCATCCAACTGAAAATAGTTACCAAATGCTCATCCAACTTTACAAACGGTTAATCATCTATTACCCATTTGCAAAACCTATTCTAAAATAGACGAAAATTGCACATGTCCGACGGAAAGTCCACATGGCGCTTTGACAACATTAAAAATATCCACGTAAGAATAACATCAATTCCAAACACGCCTTCACTAGACAGATGAAAACATTTTGAACATTTACTAACGTTTCTCATATTGCAAATGAATAAAACGATTTCTCCTCCAAATGGATCGATTTCCCCTAATTTCCACAACCCTAATTTTTGTTTTTCCCTAATTTCCACAATCATAATTCATGTTCTTCTTCTTCTTCAACAGCCAAGGAAATGAAATATCTCTAAATCGAAATAAGAAGTGAAGGCAGCAACAATGGAATCTTCATCAGCCACTTCCAAAATCTCACACGAGGCAGTGTGTTTTTGGGGGTAATCATCTGATGACAAGGACCTCGTGGACAGAGAATAATCCAATAAGGAGGTTCCGGGGTTGCAGATTCTATGAACGACCAGATGCTTGTGATTATTTTTCTAGGGTTGATCCACCTCCCCACCCACGTTACAAATCAATAATCAATTGACTTTTAAGGAAGGGGAACAACAAAGGCAATTAGGAGCAGAAGCTACGAAGGTTGGTGAAGTTTCATCAAATAGCTCTGGGAGTGTTTGTGTTGGGTGCAATCATCCATAAATTGTGGTTGTGAATTGTCTCAAATAACTTAGTTGGTCTGGTGTTTGAGAGGAAATAGGAGTTGGTCATGTGGCAGTTGTAAATTAGTGGAGGAAATTTGGAGATTTTAGTGCTGTAATTGAAGTAGGCAATGTGGTTATTTCGTGATTTTTAGTCTGAATGTTGTATTTTGTTGTTTATCCAACTCCTTACTTCAATGTGGCAATCTGTATTTTCCACTTGAACATTTTGGTATTAGGAATGGGAGGATTTTAGGGTGTGTTGAAGTGGAAGTGTACATATGTTGTTTCTCATTCAATGGACAATGTAAGCATATTTGATACTCATTATTCGAGGATATTTGGTCCTCAATATTTCCACATGTTATAAGCATATTTGATCTTTATTATTTGGTTTTATGTTGTCATTTGTGTGTGGATTGCATTCTGTGAAATCGTGTACTAAATGGTGTAAATGAACAAGGATTATGGTTCCATCCAGATTGTGAAAAATGTTCCTTTCAAAGCAAGGTCTTACTGGTTTTCCTTCCTAGTTGCACTAAATTAAAAAAAAACAAGATTTTCATTTGAATGAATAACGCTCCATTCAGATTGCAATCGAATGAATAATGTTCCATTCAAACAATATCAAAGCAATGTTTTTCCTGCTCCATTCAATGGTTGCAGATGCATTTAGAAGAATCATTTGTTATAAGAAACCATAGACAAAGAACCTTGGAGTTGAGCACAATATATTTCTTCAACCATGATTGTCCATATCACATTCTGTGTTCCAAAAAATGAACCAATTCCTTGGCATTAAGACAAACATAAAACACTCAAAAATTGAATCAAATTTCCATTACCAAAAGCTCCATTTTTTTCCCATACATGGTAATTGAAGTACAAGTGAAATGCTGTGTGCTTATCAAAAAACAAAAGCACACTAACAGCAATAGGAATCCACATGGAGAACTTGGAAACTGATGTACATAAAACAAAAATATGATTTTCTAGTCTACATAACTATGTCTTCTTCGATGACGTCGGTTGAAGCTATTGCTTTCACTTTGCCGATGCTTGAACTATTATGATTATCGATGGACGGTCCACTTTTGTTGTAGATAGCGATTTTAACAAACCTAACACACGGAGTAGGCATAAATTGGAATGAAGATGGTGGTGGTTCTTGATCGGGGTTGAGTTCTTTTTTTTCCTCCTTGGCTGTAGTTTGGACTAATAGCAAGCATTTAGTTTGATTTGGAAATGGAAAATACAATTTGTAATAAGAACTATGACATACCATTATTTGCGATTGGTTGTCGATATTATCCAAGAATGATTTGCAAACCAATCATGATGAATGAAAATACAATTGTCATTCATAATTAATAGTTTGAAGTGGAATTAAAGGAAACATTAACAAGCTATGTAGTAGTTGTAAACTTAACCTCACGAGGTGCGTCATCCCATTCATGGTATCTCTTATTATGGCTCGTCAACCCACAAACACTACATGTCATTACAACACTTCCCTTCTTCTTGGTCTTTGAAGTACCAGATGGTTGATTGATCACAAGTTCTTCTGCTTGCCTCCGCCTTTTCTTTTGCCTCCTACACCTCTTACACACAATCCAACCGGTGGATTTATATGATCTTTCTCTACTATAGGCCACAATTTTTGACCATTGATTGGCATCACTATGTTTTCGTAGCAATTCAAGTAAGTGTTGACCTTGTAACAATCGTGCACATACTTCGATGGATTGGATCTATAGTCCATTATAGCGGCACATGCATGTCTACATGGAATTCGAGTAAGGTTCATCTTCTATAAGCACATGTTTGAGCGTGTATGTCCATAACAAACTCATCATCTATACTCTTAACATACCACTGGGATCTCCTGTTCCAATCAACTTTGTTCTTTGCACCCATTTCAATATTATGCAATAGTTTCACCTCTATTTTTGGACACAAATCTCTACCAACTCTCTTCATCTTATCTTTCTTTAGTGTATCCTCTTCATGAAGCCAATATGCATGTCAATTAACAAGGTAATAATTGACTTCTCCTTGTCCTCCAACAAAATCTTGTTGAAGCACTCACACAAATTGTTGAGCACTATATCACTCTTTATCTTTGTCATAAAGTGGGACTTACTTCATTGTTTTGCAGGCCTCTTCATCAACCAATCATAAACATTGTTATTGTATTTTTTCAACTCCTCCATCCGTAACCCTCGTAATCGAGAACCGTAGTTGATTTAGCAACTTTCCACATCAATTCTTTTAGAGGCAATCCTATGAAACCAGTTCTGAAAAAATCCGTGTACATATGCCTCACACAAAACCTATGTTCTGCTTTTGGATACATCTCCTCAATCACATTCTGCAAACCTTTTTGTGTATCACTCATGAACGTCCACTCGTTGTTGTTAATAATGCCCAAATCATCACATAAGTGCCTAATGAACCATCTCCAACTAATTGTATTATCCTTCTCAACTATGGCAAAGGCAACCGGATAAATGGAGTCATTCGCATCCAATGCTACTGTAGAAAGCATTTGACCCCCAAAAGTGCCCTTCAAAAACAACCATCCAATCCAATAAGTTGTCTACAACTGCCTTGAAACCATTCTTGCATGCATCTAGACATACATAAATGCCTTGAAACTTTGAATTATGTACAGCAATCCTACAAGTGGAACCCATATTTGTCCTTACCAACTCTGAGGCATATGACCAAAGCATACCAAACTGATGTTCATCACCATCTGTATTAAAATCATAGCCCAATTCATAGCTCTCCAAGCAGTGACTTTATTAATGTTCAACTTCAAGTTGTCTTTCACGGCATTCCTAATTAGTTTAGATTTCCATTCTGGGTCTACCTTAAATGTTTCTATATACCTCTCGGCAACATACTTAGCCGTGTAATGTCTATTCGTACTATCTCTACTGCATGTGTGGGTGGGAGCGTATGACTTTACTTGTATACAACCCAACTTCTTGTTCAATGATGCCTAAATCCTCCATTTACAACCTAACTTGCACACAGCCTGAGCCCTTCTATCGTCATTTGATTTGAACCTCAAGTTACACCGAGTGACAACCCCATGGTTTCTTACAGCTTTCCTAAACAACTCCGTATCCATAAATATTTTTCCAACCTCGAATTTGGGATCAAACAACTATTTGTCAGGAACAAAATTTGGAAACCTATAGTTGTTTTCCTAACCTGATGAATAGTCAGTGTGTAATTTCTCATACGACGGGTAATATGATTCATCTTACTCTATCTCCTCTTCAGCGACTGCTATATGTGCTTCCTCAACTGACGGGATCTGAATTTAGACCTACTGCTATGCGTTCCGGCACATTTTTGTAAAAAATAAATTCACCATCATTGACATCATCCTCAGAATCACTGAAATGTAAACTAGGAATCAATTTCGTCTTCTTCGTTGTCTCTGTCATTATTTGTGCCTGTAATGTATATACATTTTCAGCAGCTTCAAAATAACAATAAGAAATGCAGAACACCATTGTAATTTTTAATGTACACATTACCTCCACTTCCTCCATCATTGTCTTCTTCTTTCAATAAATATTCTTCATCAACTAATGTATTGTTCATTTAGATAGATTGTGGGTCACCCTTGTCCAAAAAATAGAAGACAAGAGTAATGGACAATTTTCATGGGACACATTTGATGGTGAAATCAGAGACAATAGATGAAAATTAGGGTTGAAGATGATTTGGAATTTTTCTAATGTTCAAAACGTTTTCATCTGTCTAGTGAAGGTGTGTTTGGATTTGATGTTAGTCTTACGTGGATATTTTTAACGTTGTCAAAGCTCCATGTGGACTTCCCGTATGACATGTGGCAATTTCCGTCTATTTTATAATAGGTTTTGCAAATGGGTGATGGATGGTTAACCGTCTGTAAAGTTGGATGAGCGTTTGGTAACTATTTTTAGTTGGGTGAGTAAGTAGTAACCAAAACAAAGTTCGGTGGCCATTAATTAAATTTATCCAATTTAAGCTTAACCAAATATGAGCTAAATTAGCTCATTAATCTGAAACAAAGGATTTGGATCCTTTATATTACGCACAAAGTTACTTTAACTCCCAAGGGCTATTATTGTCTCTTAATCTAGGTACACAAAAATGTCATTGAGTGTGCTTATACTCTGATGCTTGACGCTCTTTTTATATATCTCACTCCCACTTTTCTATATATTATACAATTTATATTGTCAGTTATTTTGTTGCTCTTCGTATTCTATAGTATCTTTGTGGTATTCTTTTTTTTAAGTTTGTTATTTCTATCGACCTTGTATTTAGATTACGTCTTTATTTTGATGATGACGAGATTAACTCCCCTATTAGTTTTTGTATATTTGTGAGAGATTATCTTCTTTCTTGAAAAAGCAAGAAGATGTATAGCGTAACTTGTTTTATGCTATAACATAAACTACAATCGAGATAGTTTAACTACATTGTTATTACTCTGATTTATATGTATTGTAACAATAAAATCACTTACGGCTCAACCTTTGATGAGAAGGCCAAGCTCATTAGGATTGATTATCATCTCAATCGTCTTCCACATGATATTATTATTTTGTTTTTTGATTTTTTTAATATATTTTAACGAGTATTATATCATGTCACAATCTATCACTCTTTCAATTTTTAGTTGGCAAACTCTCGTTAGTTCTCGCCTTCACATCTCAGGTTTGAGGGACTATTAGTGAGTTTTTTATTACTTATAAGGTTTTGCTTGAAGGGTCTAGAATATTCATTTGCAGGGTTTTGTAGGTTTTGATTCTCTTTAGCCTCTCTATTTTCTTTTAGTCTTTTGTTTTGTAACATTCACATTGTACATGTGCACCACTTGATCCTGGATTTTAGAACATTTAATCTCTTAATTTTAGAACATTTAAAACTATTTCTCTTCTCAATTCATAGTTTTCAAAACTAGTTCTTTCAAGTTCTCAAGAGTTGCCTTCTAGTTTTCTTGAGTTCGAATTCAATTCAAGTCTAAGAAAATGTAACTCATATAATTGTACTAATTAGAAGAAGAAAAGAGAATCAACAACTATAAATGAAAAATACTCATCCTCTAACATGACATTCATAAACAAGCATTCAAAGCCTGAAATATGACCTTTGATGAGTGAAACTTCGAAATCGTCTTTTCAAATGTCACTCTCAAAAATCTGCTGGATACTATGCATGAGGTACTCAAGATGGTTATGAAACATTATTGATTTCACCACCTACAAGTATTCATAAACAAGCATTCAAGAAACACATAATATGTCATGTACATTAAATAAAGACTATAACTTCTAGACTCATTTTTATTTGGGATTGAAAAGTCTAATCCCGCTGATGCCATAGGGGAGCACTCATAGCGTATTTGCTTTCTCAATATCAGTAATTAAACATCTATCTAAAACTGCAAAAAAAAAAACTTCTAGACTCATTTGTCAAACCGCAATCCGTATTGGATACATTAGTTTGAAACCGTTGATTGGAGTTCACATGGATCTGTCAACGTTTCAGTTTGAAATCGGATTGAACTGTTTGAAAATAGTTTGTTTAGGTTTCAATGTTTAAAAATCTCTTAAACCGAATAGAACTATTTTTATTTTTTATAATTAAAAAATAAATTAATTATACTTACTTATGCATTTACAAAATGAGCAAAATACAATGTCATACTAAATTTATTAGGCTGCCTTATTTAATTTTTACCAAACTATTGTGTTGCTGGCCCCTAATCCACAAATTTATTATTGGGCTAAGTTGTCTACTAATTTGTGTCAATTTCCTCCCATTCTCATTTCCTTCTACGACAAGTATTAATATAATGTAACAATTGAGACAAATACTAATGTAATGTCACATTTATGTTAAAAAGTTTTTGTTTAAGTTTGTATTGAGAATTTTAGACTAATTTACTTATGTTTTAATTTATTTTAAATGCATTATTATTATGTCAATATGTAAACCATAGTTTAAAATCAAACCGAACCACAAAATATAGTTTGGTTTGGAAAATAAAATGTTTGATTTGGTATGCAATTTTATCAAACCGTTTTAGATGGTTTGGTTTGTAAAATAAGACAAAACATCCAAATCAAACCATCTCCTTCCTTCTGGTAGGTGCAAGCAATATACAGAATATCATTTCAATAATCTAAAAAAAATCAGTAAAAGTAAAGAAATAATTCTTCCCTTAATGATCTATCAAAATATCTATTTTTTCATTTCAAATTCTCAAATATCAATTCTTGAAAATTGTCGTGAAATAGTATTACTAGTTATTCGACTATTGCTATATGCAAATCATATTAAAAATGAAATGATCATAACATGCAAGATTAAAGACTTGACAAGTTTATTTAAATTTAACCTTTCATCTCTGTCACCTGCTATTTGTCATTAACCCTCTGTAGCTCAACTAGAAGTCATTCTTATGAGAAAATTGTTCATATTTTGCAATATAGATTTTATATCAAATTCAGTTAGTCAAACATACATTTTATCTATATATTTCGTAGGTGCTGCAACTTAGTACCAACTTATATATGATCTACAATTTATAAATTTTAAAAAAATAATTTTAGTACTACCAAACATATAAGTGTATGTTTGTTAAAGATTTTTATAGATTATAAGCAATAAATCGTACAAAATATATGAATAAAAATTATAAATTTTATAAAATATATAAATAAAAATAATATTTGAATAAAATTATAAATATTAATAAACAAACATACAAACATAGTCTAATGACAATGAAAATGATCTCATGTTTGTTTGTTTTCGGTCAAACAGTTAAGAATAAAGGTTACCACCTGGTCCACCCACGACTTGCACCGTTTAATGGACACATTCAAACACACACAGTAACAGATTCTTTCTTTATGACAAAGTATGAATAGAACAGAATTTCTTACAGCGCCACGCAATGTACCAAATTAACAAAATTGACCATCGTGTCATTATATAAATATTATATTCTTTGGGAGAGAAAAAAAAAGAATAAGATTAGGTCAAAAGAAGCACCCCAATTTTCATTTTAATCACATTTATAGTCTATTTAAATTAGGCTTAACAACTATTAATAATCACCAATGAAGAATCAATTTTTTTTTTTTGAATAACGAATAACTCGATTCAAATACATAATCTATTTCTACTAAATAAAACGTGAGCATCTCCAATGCATTCAATAGAGTTATAGCTGATGTGACAATTAATTAGACGGATTTCTAGATTATGTAGAATAAATAGACGGTGAAGTCCAAAATTTCTCTCCAATGGATTCCTTCTACAATCTAATAATATTGATTATGTGTCATTTTTTTTAAATTAAAAAATGATAAAACTAATCCACTTAACAGAATTTTAAAAAATTAAAACAAAAATTAAAATAATTACTGATTCATCCAATCTCACAGAGTGTCTAGAAGTAGAAGGAGAATCTCACGCTTTTCTTTTTTACAGTGTCTACGTCAACCCAACATAACGATCAACATAGTGCGTTGGTAAGTTTTTTAATAGACATTATTTATTTGATGACGATATTATGTTTTTCCTAATTCAAATGAATGATTGGAGATGTTCTAATCATCCATAATCTTCTCCACTATATAAAGTAACAAAAGAAGTTAAAGTGTGGCCCCGGCACGCGTCAATTGGTAACGGCAGGCATTGGAGATGTGTGGGAGTTCGATTCCCCGGATGGAGCAGCATAATATCTTTTATGGGTGAGCAAATTTGGTGACGTAATATCCAAGGAACAGGAAAGATAAAGGTTAATATCCTCAGTGTGTTCGATAAAAAAAAAAAAAAAAAAAAAAAAAAAAAAAAAGTTAAAGTGGGCCATTGCATTCCCGTACAAAACACAAATATCATAAATAAGAGGAGCCAAGTCAAAAAAAAAAAAAAAACGATTAGACTAAGTAATATGAGAAATGGCTAATAACGAATTATATTCAATCTCTGAAACTTCCAGTCTCCAAAGACTAGCAATTGAACGATTCTCACGAAACATTATTAGCTCGCCGCTAATAACCAAAAATTACCCATGTCGACAAATATTTATTTTAAATAAATTTAGTGTTTACTGTACATATTATTGAATTATCCATTAATAAAACTGATGAAAGTGAAGGTGGCAGGCAAAGAAAACATCCTTTTGACTATAAGAAATTAACATCCTTTGCTCACTAAATGTTAGCAATTATTAACAATCATCAATGCTCAATTATAATGGTTATGCATTTACAAATAAATTTAGAGATGATTACACAAATTTTCTTTGAGGAGAAAAAAAATATTTTATCTATAATTATTCACAATAACATTTAATACGATTGGATAATAAAAAATAATAATAATTTAATTAATTTTTGCACTATTTTTGTATTTTTATTTTTAATTTTTATTTTGAAATTTATTAGGATTTTATTATTTTTATTTTAAAGAATAATAATGAATGCATTGTCTTGTTAAAAATATTTGACTAGGAAAAAAAATAAATTTTACCACCTCGTGATAATAATAATAATACAAAATAACATTATTATAATCAATGTCCTTTTAGTAATTTAATCTGCATGTGATAAATCACTTTTTTATTATCACATTATTATAATCAAAAGTTTTATCCGCTTACGGAAAAAAAAAAAATGTCAATTTATTAGAAAACACTTATCGATTAACCCATGGTGATTCTTTCACACTTCTTAAAAAGCAATGATACACAAATTTTATTTATTTTTTATTCAATAAATTTAGAGATGATTATAAATTTCTTTCTTCACAAAATCATATCTTCATAAATTTTTAATACGATACACAATTTTGTTTATTTTTTTAAACCATCACTCTGATTCAATAATCTCCATCAACCGACTATTTTCAAAATCTGCTCACCATCTCTTTCAATTAATCATCTCCCTCTATCGACTATCTCTAAAATTTGTTCACTGCCTCCTTCCATCATCACAATAGAGTCTATGATTTGTATCTCATCTTTCCAAAAAGCGAGTGTCTAGTAATCACGATTGTAAGAAGCGGTTTACTAGAAATCATGACCGTAAAAAAAGAAAAAGATTTAAACATCCGCGTGTCACTAACTACGCCTTCAATTTCTCATCTCACAAAATCATCATATCCAAAATTTGCTGATAACTTTAATACATTTATCTAATTCGATCATCTCCCTTAATCGATCATCTCCAAAATCAGCTCACATTCTCAATTAATCTGTCTTAATCTATCATCATCATCCACCGATCCTATCCAAAATTTGTTATATGCTTCAATTTCCCATCATAACAAAACCTACATTCAAATCCACCGTGAGGAAGCGGTATACTATTTCATAAAAATCTACACAAAAAATATGCATACTATATATACACATAATCCAACAGAAATTACAGATAGTGTATGTATTATTTCTATACAAAAGGATTTCCTTTTTCTTTTGGGCTATACGCCTATACGTAATACAAAAATTGATTGCCTGCAGACTCAACTCGTCGTCTTTAAACTCTCCAAACCACTTTGTATTAACTTCTTGCATTTTTTCCTTTTCCCCCCAAACCTCTGTCCTTCTTCCCCATTTCACGCACAAAGACAGAAGATAAGAGGTTATTTCTTAAATTCCACCAAACCCATTGAAATTTAATTTTAATTTCTGATCCAAGGCATCTGGATATTTTTGGTATATTATTGTGTTAAAATATATTCTCGAGTTTCTCTTTGATTGATGGGTGATCTTCTGGGCGGCGAAGCATCAGTGGAGGAGATGCCGGTACCATCACCTACGACGTCGTCCACGAACTCCAGCCAATTTGACATTGGGCTAGAGCGTTGGGCCAGAGCGGAGAAGGAGGCCCATAAAATTATCTGCAAGGTCCAGCCTACTGCGGTTTCTGAAGAGAGAAGAAGAGAGGTCATTGATTATGTTCAGAGATTAATGAGACTTAGTCTTGGTGCTGAGGTAAAAGAATTCCGATATAGATGGATGCATATTTTGCTCTGTGTTATTAATAGATTTAGCATATATGAACAGTGGGCTCTGTTTAGTTTTTATAGCTTGCTGTGTTCTATATATCATACATTAAGAAGTTTTTATTAGTTTTCTGTGTATTGTTGTTAGTCATGTGCAGGACTATTCATTATGTTTTTGTTTTTTGTATATTTTTTTTGCGATTTTAGCTCAATGGGAACTTTGAGAAAATATTTTTTATGCGAAGTACGAATGGCATTTGATTCGCATATATGGATAGATTTTATTTTTGGTTGGTTTATTAAATGTTGATTAAGATCCGACAATATTTGGACAGAGAAATGTTCTATCCTACAGGGCGTAATTGTACTGACGAGTGGCAAAGATGTTAAGTAACAGTATTTAGTGCTTGGTACCTAGGATGTGATTCATATGCGGAGTCGAATATTTTGAAATGTTTCCATCTATTCGTGCTCGTCTTTGTTACAGTAACGGAAACTGTTATCTAATAAACTGTTATCTAATAAATTAGGTTAAAACTGTTAAACGGATTACACAATGGGATCTTTGTCTTTTATGTCCGGGATTATAGGGTTCTCTTTTTATGCGAGTCTAACTTTTTCTGTTGAAGAGTTGGTTGGTGATTTGCATTTTTTTCAATTCAAAATTAATGATGTAGGTGGGTGAGATACTGAAATATGTGAATGTTCTCTGATGTGGAAATAGTATTTTTTTTTTTTTCAATGAAGGTTGTGTTGGTGTCTGCCATAGGGAATCGTATATCTGTTGGTAACGTAATTTAGTATGAGCAGTTGTATGAATAATACTGCTTTTCAGCTAATTTTAGTGGTAACAAGGTTGATGTTGTTATGAAAAATGGCTTTGCCGGAAAGAACCTCCAGGACGTTGGCCTGCAAAAATGGGTTGGGGTACTCTCTCACCTCGTCCCAAAAGTGTATCAAATATGAAAAAGCTGGATTCCAATGATAGTAATGGTTTGAATCTTTTCTGGAGAGTCAGAGGAAGGTATTTATAGTGATTAACCTTGAAGACTGTCTCCTTTTCTGTGAACATATATCATCGTGACAGGGGTCCACCTAATTCCTATATATAGGAAACTGTTCGTACTATATTGTATCGGTCGCCAGGTGTCCTTATTGACATGTGCACCTTCATATGCACCGGTCATAGTGCTCCATAGAAAGGAGATCAACCTACGTGGTTCTTTGATGTCTGTGAGTGCTCAATAGAAAGGAGATCAACCGCCTGGCTGGTTGCCTTTCCATGTACCCACGGGTCAACCACTATAAGGGGCTGTGACCATTTCTCCTGTGTTGGCCTGTTTCCTCTACTAAAGTTATTACTTATCCAATGAGCATCAATAATTGGGAAGCGGCGAAACTAAATACCCAAAAACCTATTGCCTATTGCTATCAACGGCTGACATATTTTATGAGAACTTGGCTAACAAAACTACCTTGCAAATCTTTGGCTGGATCACACCTAAGTGGCTTTTCAGCATCAACAGTAGATATGATTTATGAACTCAGTAGTGATTTCGGTAAGCATGATGCTAGTTTGCTTCATTTCATGATGGATATACAAACACGTATATATACACGGTTCATGCACTGTTGAAAAATGGGTGTGATACAAATGATACTCTTCGTAGCTGAACACGTTTTCTGTTTTCTTTGGCTGTGGGTTTATGTTGACTGTTGTACGCTGGAACATTACACTTGCCAAAATTACCTTTTCTCACAAATAATAGTGGCAAGTTATGATCACAGTCAGAAATTTATGATGGCTGATCTTTTCAACATCTAGAGAATTGGCAACCTTTTATTCCTTGATACATTACATGTGTTTGGATAACTGATAAATATAGAATATGCTATGGGAAACATAACAGTTGATCCCTTATTCTTTAATGATTATTTAGAGGAATAGAAATAATACGTCGATTACCATAATATTAGATCTATACATTACACGTGGTTAGATAACTGATAAATTTAGAATTTTCTATGGGAAACATAACAGTTGATCCCTAATTCTTTAATGATTTTTAGAGGAATTGAAATAATGCGTCGATTCCCATATTATTATGAGATCTAATTTCCATTAGAATGATGTAGTAATAGTAGAGTTAATTGTTTCTTAGCTTTGTAATATCATAAGAGATCTATTTCTTCTTAAAAGATCGAGTACTAGTAAGTTATAAATATGCGAAAACTGGAACAATTCTATGCACAATGTGGCCTGTGGTTACACTTTGTACGGTGGTAGTTGTCATTCCAAGGACACTTTTAGTTACTGGATAAGTAAGGAATGCCAAGGGATACAGACATTATTATGGATATTGACCCCAGTGCTGTGATGAATCCAACCTTTTGTCAGTTTGTCATATTCAGATGGAACCCCCACCCCACCCCACCCCCCCCCCTACCCCTACCCCTACCCCCACGGCGTCCTGGAGTAAGAATAGTTTCAATCATATAGAATGTTATCCCTGTGCTGGAATAATTTTTCTTAGATCCAATAGTATGGAAATTGCTTCATGTCTGTTTCCTTTTAGTTGTTTTAGCATTTTGTTTTGTATTCTTAAACTCACCTGTTCTATTATTTCTGTGCCGAATTAAACTATTGATGTCGTCTCCATGAGTGTGTGTCAGCTTGTAGCAAGTCACTGTATCTTTACTAGTTTTTGGGTCACAATAGCAAATTCTATCCAACCTATGTCATTTTCAGCAGCAACTCTTTATTTTGTTGAAGTGGAGGTTTGAAACTTTTTGCAGTTATTCTCATATGGATCTGTACCATTAAAGACTTATCTCCCCGATGGAGATATCGATTTGACCGCCTTTGGTGGTGCAAATGTTGAGGACAAGTTGGCCAATGATATTAAATCTGTACTTGAAGAAGAGGAGAAAAATAGGGCAGCAGAATTTGTAGTGAAGGATGTTCAGCTGATTCGCGCCGAGGTCCGTATTTCTCTAGCCTCCACCCCCAACCCCCGGCACATTTCTTGAACTCTACATTGCAGTTAGTTTATAGAGATGGGACAACTTTTAACTTACAATGACAAGCTAAGGACAACTGATAGAGATAATAGATGGACAGAAACAGGAACTAAAAGTTAGGTACACACCCTTCCTCTTTCCAAGATGGTAGCGATCTTTATCCTATTTTCAAATTTCTTTCAGTGTCTCATAACTGGACCTCGCTGTTGACAGAGACATCTGCAGAAGCTATGAGTTGTGGGATATGTGATGCTGCATTTTTATGTGTTCTTTCTCCTAACTCGTTACTCCTATGATGAACACGTGCTGCAAATATATTTGGAAGATTAATATCCCCTGCGAGTAAAATATATACTTCACAAGTATGATGAAAAAAATTCTACTTAGACTCTACGCTGCCCCCATAGGTTTCTGAGCACAAGGTAGTAATTTGGAGTAGTCGGGCTACCAAAGAATTATATAATGACTGTTTCTTGGTTTAGAAAACAATTGAATCACTGAAGTTTCTTCGAACGGCAACCAATTTGATACAATACCAGAATAATTGTTATTATACTTCTTCTAAGGGGATAGGCGGGATTTTTCAAACGTATGGTTTCTTTTCTTTCTTCCAACATATAAAGTACTATTAGAATTAGCAATTTATTTTGTCTGATGCGTATACATCTTTTCATATTCAGTTTGATGCTCTTCTTGGTCATAACAGTTCTAATTATAAGTGATTATGAAGTCGACATGAATATATTTCCAATTCTTTCAGTCCTTTCTGGGCCATTTATCTCTTTTACATGTTATAGTTCTTATTCGTGTTTTTTTTTTTTTCAGCACTTGCCTCTAGGTTACACTATATCCTCTCTTTTCTTTTTGCAGCAATTTTAATTTGTAAGACCATCTCATATTAACATCATAATACTGTGAAGTAAGGGAATTAAATTTTTTAGTAGACAGTAAGGTCCTTAATTTCTAATATTAGCACTACCAACTGTCTATGCCTCATATTGTTTTTCGGTCAGGAACTAGATTTGGAGTACATTATCTGTGAACTGTTTCAAAAGTTCCATCTATATTTTATTAATTATTTAAGTGCAAGCAACTGATGAATCTATCTTTCCTGTCTCTGTCTCTCTATCTTCTTGATCTGTGGCAGGTTAAGCTTGTGAAATGCATCGTGCAGAATATTGTTGTTGATATATCCGTCAATCAAATTGGGGGCCTTTGCACCTTATGCTTTCTTGAGCAGGTAGGTTGCAATTGATAACTTTATTGGTATGCTTCATCGAGATTGATACTTTCATGAATCTCATGTGTTGATAAATTCAATTTTGATACTCTAATTACTTATATATCAAAATATGATATATCCTGACTCATGAGGTGAAAATGATGCATGTAGTCGTCCCCAATTTTATTTGGAACAAGGCTTTGTTAGTTGTTGTCGTTGTTGGTAAATATATCTCTTGGATTCATTTTGATAAATGTACTTCTGCGTTATTTCCTGCTCTTGTATTTCTCCTCTACAAGCACTAATGTTTATATAAATTTCTAAGCTTTTATTTGGCAGAATATAAGCATATTTTCCATATCCTTGGTTTCCATGAAGGATCAAGAGCCATATAATAGATTACATGAAGCTGTTAGATTGATTACACGTCTGGCTGATTATGAATATGAACGTGGAACCAGAATTTTAGATGTCACATTTTCAGTGCTACTTGTATTTCAGGTTGATTGCCTCATTCGCGAAGATCATCTCTTTAAGCGCAGTATTATACTGATCAAAGCATGGTGCTATTACGAAAGCCGTATTCTTGGTGCTCATCATGGCTTGATTTCTACATATGCTTTGGAGACGATGGTTTTATATATCTTCCATCTCTTTCACTCAACATTAAATGGTCCTTTAGCTGTGAGTGCTTCCAACTTCCAAGTATAGTGACTATAGTCTTTTTCTTTCTTCTTCTTTTTTTTTTAAATGTCTAGATGAATTTACTAATTGAAATTTCTGATTATAGGTTCTGTACAAGTTTTTGGACTACTTTAGCAATTTCGATTGGGAGACCTACTGCATTAGTTTAAACGGACCTGTTCGCCTGTCCTCATTGCCAGCTATTGTGGGTGAGCAACATATTCAAGAACGGGATCTACATCCTATAAGTGATTAGTCATTTCTTTACTTATTAAGATGCTATATAGTTAAATTGTAACTTATTTTCTTCTTGTCGTTTTACAGCTGAGACACCTGAAGAATGTGGCAGTGATTTACTGCTGAGGGATGACTTTTTAAGATCTTGTGTTGAGATGTTCTCAGTTCCTTCAAGGCGCATTGACAAAAATTCTCGTGGATTTCAACAAAAATATCTCAACGTAGTTGATCCACTAAAAGAGACCAACAATCTTGGCCGCAGTGTCAGCAAAGGTAGAAGCCCATTGAGTTTACTCAACTTGATTGGATCACATAAGTTTTTAATTTCCAAAGCAAGATACAGGCTCATTTTTTGTCTCATGGGTTTCATAACTTAAGCTGCATTGAACTGTTAGAGAAATTAGGTATTCCTTGTGAAGATTTTACCAGATTATGTAGTTTTTTGGTCGTCAAGTTTTCAGGAAGATAATCTTTGCTATCAATCCTGTAACTGTATTTCATAAATCTTTATCACATTCCTTATGCTTCATCAATTGTCTGCACTGCAAAGTTAGGTGGAGTGTGGGATCTTCCTTGAAGATCTTAACTAACGCCCCTCTCTTAACTACATATTTTGGGTGAGAAGTTAGCTCAATGAGTATTGTTTGTTATGTACAGGAAATTTCTATCGGATACGCAGTGCTTTCTCTTATGGGGCTAGAAAACTTGGGCGAATACTCTTGCAACCAGAACATAATATTGCTAATGAGCTCCATAGATTCTTTGCTAACACTGTGGAGAGGCATGGATGCGGGCAGAGGCCTGATGTTCAAGGTTCTGAACCCCCATCAATTTGCAATGGTTTCGTTCCTGCTTTATCTGATTCAGAGACTGAATCATTCGGAGTGGATAACTTGATCTCTAAAAGCTGCAGCAACTGTTACAAGTTGGGCGAGTCATCTCAAGATGTCATCAATGGCATGAAAGCATCAGGAATGGAAAGAAACCGTGTCATAGAAAATGGAGCACAAGAAGGCACCTTGATAGTAACTGACTTAACAGTGTCAACAAATAGCAACCAGCCTTCTAGACCTAGCCCTGTGGATCTTCGTTTCCTTGGAGATGCAAATGATCTTGCTACATCTTATATTGAGGACCTCAAAATTTCTAGTGATTCACCACGAAATCACACTCAAGTTCTTAACGAAAGGGTCAGCGCACGTGGTACCCCCACTGAATTGAAGGATGTCCCTTTGGCTCCAAATTCGTCATCTTTCTTAGAAGATTCAAATCATACAAAATGGGATCAGAACCCAAAAAGCACGAATGGAAGCCCTGATTCTTTGAACTCCTTGTCAGATCTCACAGGGGATTATGATAGTCACTTTAATTTTTTGCAGTATGGTCGTTGGTGTTATGAATATGCCTCATCTGTGCCACCTTTGCCCATGCCTCCTCTGCCTTTTCCTCTATATCAGAACCAGAATCCATGGGATGGTGTTCAAAATCCATCACAGTTCAAGCAAAATGGGTTTTCACATGGGCATCCCAATGGCTTCATTCCTAGTCCAGCGGTGTATACCACTCACCCGGTACTAATACCCAATGTGGCCTTTGGCTGGGAAGAAATGCCAAAACCACGAGGAACGGGAACATATTTTCCCAAGACAGTATACCACTAACATTTATACCATACAAGTGGTCTTTTGATATATATGCTGATTGCATGAAATAATTGTGTGATGTGATTTGGTCATCACTTTACAGCTTCATTTTCAGTGACATTGTTGAGGCTGTGAGGGTCAATATTTGATAAATAGTTGTTTGCTTTGGTTTTTGCAGAATCAACACCTACACAGCTATACACCTTCGGCTGTGAAAGGAAGGAATCAGATGGCATCAAGATCCCCCCGTAACAAGATATTTGCGGGGCAAAATATGTTCGACAGAAACGGTCATGAGCCATCACAATCTGAAGTTCTTGTTGATGAAAGTGTAAAGCTTAGGCCATCAGATGGCCACCGGTCATTTTCTCCTGGTGGAAATGGGCATGCTACTGTCAATGGTTTGGTCATCCAACCTGAGAGAGGAGTTGGATTTGGACCTGTTGGGCATGTACCATTTGGAACACCCTTCTTAAAAAGCAGCAGACAACAAAGACCCGTCTCCTCTTTCCCTCAGACTCCAAGTCCAGTTTCCCCAGGGATGCAAGGGCCAAAACCTGCGTTTAGCATGGATCAGGACCGGTAAAAGAATCTCTAGATATACATTACCTGACTGTTATTTGTATTGTTGATCTTCTGTTTGAGCTTTTTTTCCTGCTCTGAACACACAGGGTTACTTTGAAGTCAACCTACCATCTCAAAGATGAAGATGATTTCCCACCGCTGTCTGTCTGACGACGGTAAGAAGATGCTTGATTATATAGTCTCAGTAAGCAGGAAACCGATACAAGAGCTTTTTCTTATAAAACAGCACAAGCACAAGCCCGAGCTTTCTGCTTGTGTCTCCACCGCTGCCTGATGGAAGATGCATAAAACTTGTGTTTTTTTTCTCAGGAGTGATGTAGTTTATAGGTCTATCTATAACTTTTTCCAATTTGATAATAGAGGTTCAAGTTGAGCTGTCTTTGTATAGATTATGAAATTAGCTTCTTGATCCAGGTTTTGTTGTTGCCATCATAAAATAAAGTTGTCATAAAATATGGATAATTAATGTTTTCTTATATAGTGAAGACTGACAAATTTTTGTTCTAATTTTGCTTTTAATGGCAAATGGGTTGGGTTGGGTTGGGTTGGGTTGGCCCGGCCAGCCCGCCAGAGCAAGGCCACCAGAGCAACCCGGTGTTTTTTTTTTTTTTTTTTAAATAATTTTTTTATACAATCTAATACATTGCATCAAATATAATCTTAGATAAATTTAGATAATTTATATTTTGAGATTTATAAAGAGATTGATTTATAAAATTGCGATTTATGTATTAGTTAATATATGAATATCAATTTTTTATCAAAATAATAATGTTTTAAAAATATAAATAGTAAAAATATGCTAGTATTACTGTTTTGAGATATAAACATGTTTGATTTAAATTAAAAAGTTTACTTATAAGTAAATTTAAAATAAACAATTTTTTGTCACACCAAACATAATTTGGATTGAAATTTGAATTAAATTAAATTTTAATTAAATTTAAATAATTTTATGTTGGAACTTGGGATTATTGGATTAAAGTTTAAAAAAAACAATTTAAGTTGGAGACGGGCTTAGGCTATTTTAGATTGATATTATTTGGATTATGTATTTTGGCTATTTACAAAATGGGTGATTACGTTAAGGAGTAAAAAAAATGTGGGCCAGCTCGACTAGTTCGGCGGGCTAGACGGGTCGGGCCATATATGCCCAGTTTTGTTTTGGCCAGGCCAGCCTAACTCAAAATCTGGGTTATATGGGCCGGCCCGTGGGCCAAGTCGATTTTGCCACCTCTACTGAAGTTCATTGCACGATTATTAGTTTTATAAAGGGATTTTGGCGCAAATGGTCTTTAACCTTTGTCCTTAGTGTGGAATTGGTTCATAACGTTTATGTTTTGGGAAGCAAGTCTCTAATCTATGTATTTTTTGTGCAAAATTGGTCCTTATGGAATGAAAAAGACAAACATGTCCTTAATTTTAATTAGAAGAAATTATATGTGAATTTCTAATCATTACAAAATGTGCAAATATGTCCAATACTTTTATTTTTTATAAAAAATTTAAAGAAAACTAATGAATTTTTTTTTTTTTTTTGGAATTAACACTTTAGTAATAAATATGTCAAATAAAATTATTATTTTTATTATTAAATAATTATATTATTTAAAATTTAAAATTTTATTTTATTGTTTTTATAAAAAAATAATTTTGTCGCAAACTTGATGTTCAAATACTTTTATTTAATTGAGTTATATGTTTATTAACTACAAATATTAGAGATCCAACTATATTCTTCATATTTTAATTTAATTTATCATTTTATTTTCGTTCAAAAATAAAACACATAATGTGTAAATTAATTTTTATTAGTATTTTTATGTTAAATAAAATATAATAAGATTAGTTCAATGTCATAAAATTATATACATCATTTTGTTATTTATTTAATTTAATTTTTAAAGTAAAGAGGGAGAAAAAAATTTATAAGTGAAGAGAGAGAAAAATGACGTATATACTTTATAAGTATTGGACCTATTTGCATATTTTGTAATGATTATGAATCCACATACAATGTCTTCTAAGTAAAACTAATGACATATTTGTCATAAAGACCAATTTCGCACTAAAACACATATGTTAGGAATTTGTTTGTCAAAACATAAACATTAAAGACCAATTCTACACTAAAAAAAGGTTAGGGACCATTTGCGCCAACATCCCGTTTTATAAATGGTGCACAACGTTTCTTTACTTTGCTGTAATGAATCAAATTTTTTTTTTTTCTGTTTTATTTTCAAAAATTGAAGATTAACTTAGTATTCAATAATACATTTTTTTTTTTCAAATTTAAAAGATTATCAATAATAAGTTTTACAATTTCAAATCTCAATGAAAATTGAAATACGTATAAATATAGAGTGCGAATAGAGTAAGAGTTTTAACGCGTATTAACCGAGGATAATCCGTAGTCAACAAGAGTATCAAAAAATAAGCGAGTAAACATGTCTAACATATTATAATGTAATAAGAAAATAAAACTTAATAAATAAGTAAACAGGTTTAACGCGTGACTTAATAAAAATTAATAATAAAATAAAAGGTTGGTTTTAATAAAATCCTTTAAATAGCTGCTTGTAGTTTCCCTCCATTATACTCGTTGAATTCCTCCTCACCCAAACCTGACACGATTCATAGTGAATTCTATCACTATAGAACAAATTGGAGAGGGGAGACCTCAAGTTATGCCAGACATAATCCATGAACAAGTTAATTTACTGCCACCCGCAGCAGCCGCTGCTGGTGGCAGCGGAGGCGGGGAGGAGGCCAAAGTCATACTCTTCAACAAGTACGATCTAGGGCGGCTCCTGGGACGCGGGGCCTTCGCGAAGGTCTACTGTGCGCGGGACGTGCGCACGGGCCAGAGCGTGGCGATCAAGGTGGTGAACAAGCAGTGGATCCTCAAGGGAAACCTGAAGGCGAACATCACGAGGGAGATCTCTATCATGAGCTGGCTGCGCCACCCCCACATCGTACGACTCCATGAGGTCTTGGCAACCAAGACACATATCTACTACGTGATGGACTTTGCCAAGGGCGGCGAATTATTAGACAAAATCGTGAAAGGCGGATTCAGCGAGGACCTCAGCCGCAAATACTTCCAGCAATTGATCTCTGCAGTACGTTATTGCCACTCTCGTGGCGTATTCCACCGCGATCTGAAACCAGAAAACCTGTTGTTGGACGAGAATTGGGAACTCAAGGTTACGGATTTCGGGCTCAGTGCCTTGACGAATCAGGTCCGACCCGATGGTCTCCTACACACCTTTTGCGGAACCCCCGCCTACCTGGCGCCGGAAATACTGGCAAAACGGGGATACCATGGGGCCAAAGTCGATGTATGGTCATGTGGGGTCATACTGTATGTGTTAAGTGCGGGTTATTTGCCATTCAGGGACCCGAATTTGGCGGTGATGTACATGAAAATCTACAAAGGGGAATTCCGGTGTCCCAAATGGATCTCAGCTGATTTAAACCGGTTATTGAGCCGAATGCTGGACCCGAACCCACATACACGGATTACAGTTAACGAGATCCTCAATGACCCGTGGTTCAGAAAAGGCTACAAGGAAATCGAATACCCGGTTGATAATGAGTTTGGCATCAAGAATTCTGGTGGTGACATGTATGACAGTTCATTTTTGAATGCTTTTGATATAATATCGTATTCCTCCGGCTTTGATCTGTCCAATCTGTTCAGTAACAATGGTATTCGTGTCACTTGTGAAATGTTCATATCAGCTGAGTCTCCGGAAAGAATAATTGAGAAAATTGAGGAGGTGGCTAAAGACGAAGGCATGGGGTGACGAAGAATGAAAAGGGGATAAGACTGCAGGGGAGCTTTGTCATGATGGTGGAGATTAACCGGTTAACGGAGGAGCTAGTGGTCGTGGAGGTGAAAAGACGTGGGCTTGGACGTGATATATGGAAGGAAAAATTCAAGCCACAACTGAATGCTCTGATTTACCAGTCGGAGAGGCAGGTTCCCGGTAACTAAATTGATTGGTCCTTCTGACCTGAATGGTTATTTATGTAATATGAAAGGTTTTCCTTTTTATTTTAATCGTTATTGTTTTTGAATATTCACAGGAAAAAGATGAATCATTATAAATGTTGTTGCCTGTAATATTAATATTAGTACACGATAATGTTGTCTATCTGTATAACGGGATACTTGCATATTGTAGGGTTCAAGAAACTGTAAGAAAAGATTGAGGGCAAAATTTTCTCCGAGAGAGGAGAAAGATGAACAGCCAAAGTACACGGTTTCTGTGATACATATGTTTTCCCGGTATGTTATTCTGTACTTTCTGTCACTCTGTAATATAATTGAGTTGTCCTTTATTTTTATGTTTTTAGCTGAATTTCCTTTTCTATGAAATATTTTGGGTTCAAATTAGTTGAAATTTTAATTGCTAGGCACAGTTTTGCCAACCCTTGTAGAAGGGATGGAATGATAAATGAGAGGAATGGTTTGTTTCTGAGAATAAATAACTTTATTTTCTTTGCTTTTTGTTAAAAGGGTAGAAAAGATTCAGGGCACTTTTGGCATGTTGAACTCGATAGGACTAAACATGATTAAGAACGAGACACGTGATGAAATTTGTCAGATTGTTTGATTAAGTTTTGATTTTTGGCACATTGGAGTCGATAGGGCTAGATATAATCTAGAAAGTGAGGTGGTAAAATTTGTTAATTGAATGATCAAGTTTTAATTTTTGGCACATTGAACTGTTAAGAAATTGAATGTGATAGATCCTAACCGCAACTAAAGTAGAATTGAGAAAATAAAGATAAAAATAGACACAAGAAATTTAACGTAGAAAATTCCCAATTAATTTTGGGATAAAAACCATGGGCAAGAATAGAAGGATTTAACTATAGTAGGAGAACTACAACATTCTCTCTAAATACAAGGAGATAACAATGATCAATCTCTCTTGTAATAAGAGAAACACACTCTCTTCTAGGAATGAAAGAACACAATTTATATGTTTAGAAGAAACCTAACTTTTCCTCTTTAAACCCTCTCTCTCTTCTCTCTAGAATGAGCATACAAAACTTATGAACTCTTCACCTATTTATAGAGTTCATTTCTTAATCTCTAAGAAAACTTAGCCGCTT
The DNA here is from genome assembly GCA_023638005.1 of Forsythia suspensa. Taxonomy (NCBI): domain Eukaryota; kingdom Viridiplantae; phylum Streptophyta; class Magnoliopsida; order Lamiales; family Oleaceae; genus Forsythia; species Forsythia suspensa. The sequence continues at coordinate 39,454,938 of CM042666.1, forward strand.
TTGAAATTGTCAAAGTTGTGTTCAAATCGAATTTGAACTCTTCAAAGTAGTAGTGTTTGAATTGAACTTGAACTTTTAAGGTTGTAGAATTCAAATTGAATTTAAACTCTTACCAAGTCAAAGACTTAACCATTAAGTTACTTTGACTATTCAAAGCAAAAGCAAAATGGGATTTTGCTTCTTCACATGAACTTGATATGGCTAGACATGATTAAGAATGAGAGATGTGCCAAAAAATTGTTAATTGTCTTGTCAAGTTTTGATGTGGCGCATTGAACTCGATATGGCTGCACATGATTAAGAATGAGAAAGATTTGATAAATATTTGTATAGCTTCGGTTTTTGCAGAATCTACCTCTACAAAGTTATAGACCTGTTGCAAAAGGAAGGAATCAGATGGCATCAAGGTCCCCCGTAACAAAAAATTTACGGAGCTAAATATGCTTCATAGAAACAGCAATGAGCCATCACAATCTGAAGTTGTTGCCGATGAAAGCATGAAGCTTAGGCCACGAGACAGCCACCGGTCATTTGCTCCTGGTGGAAATGGGCATCCTGCTGTGAATGGTTTAATCATCCAACCCCAAGGGAGGAGTTGGATTTGGACCAGTTGGGCACGTACCCTTTGGAACACCCTTCTTACAAAGATGCAGACAACAACGACCCATCTCCACTTTCCCTCGGACTCCAGGTCTGGTTTCCCCAGGAATGCAGGGCCAAAACCTGCATTTAGCATGGATCAGGACCGGTAAAAAAATATATTTAACCAGCTGTTACTCATTGGTCTTCTGTTGGAGCTTTTGTTTCCTGCTATGAACATGTAGGGTTATTTTGAAGTCATAATGTCATATCAAAAAGATGCTTGAAGTCATCATACCATATCTGTGTGAATGTGGTAAAAAAAGATGCTTGATTACATAGTCACTGTAAGAAGGAACGAATGTAAGAGCTATTGTTATAAACAAGTGAAAGCTCGAGCTTTCTGCCTCGTTGGCTCCACTGTTGCCCAATGTAAGATACATAGAAATTAAAGTTCTTTTTCAAGAATGACGCGCTTTATAGGTTTATCTGTAACTTGTCCCAATTTGATAGTAGAAGTTCAAGTTGAGCTGTCTTTGTATAAATTGTTAATTAGCTTCTTGATACAGGTTTTGTTTTCGCCATCATAAATTATAGTTTAATCACAAAAAGATATGGTGTTGAAGAAGTTAAATGTAGTTTATATAGAGAATGAAATGTTCTCTTACTGCTAGAGCAGAATCCTTCTACACTCGTGGTCTGTTTACTTTACAGTAAAGATTTCATCAACTTTTATTTTTTATTTTTTGCTTTGGCTGATGATAGTTATTAGCAAAAATGAATAAGAGGGAATTTATAAATTCACATAGTACAAAATAGAAAATTTAGGAAACCAATATAAAGGATTCTACAAGAGAATCTTTAAGTGCCTATGGTAGGTGCCTAGGTGGTGACTTGTAATCAAGTTGGTCAGATGTTGTGAGCTGTATCATGTTGATTGTCTTAGGAAAGGTGATTGCTGGAATCAAGTAGATGGGATTTTGTTAGATGTTTTTTTATTACTTTCATGAGTGCCCTGCAACAATTAAGAATGTGTATCTTGATATGCGATCGATTAACAATTATCATACTCGTCGTGTCGTCTGAATAGACATGTGGAACTAGAAGTTTCTTTTAAAGCTTGATCTCTGGTAAAGAGGAAGTCAACAACTACATGTTTCATGGGAGAGTGAAATATTGGATTGACGCAATTATATGTAATACACTTTTTAATTGTCCACTCTTTGATGCAAAAATATACTACTCCAGTGTTACAGAAGATTGTTGGTGTTTGAAAATGGTAGACTAATTTCTGAAATGAGGTTTGCAACCAGTTAACTTTGACAACAGTAGTAATAAATAGTGCTTATAAGTTACTTATCATTTTTATTCACACATTCAGTGGGATTTACAGCTTTTATTTATTTTTATTTACACATTTCAGAAGACTCACAACTTATATTCTACAAAAAAAAAAAAAAAAAAATACTCTACTAAATGTAAAGAAGCAAAATCCCATTTTGCTTTTGCTTTGAATAGTCAAAGTAACTTAATGGTTAAATCTTTCACTTGGTAAGAGTTTGAATTTAATTTGAATTCTACAACTTTAAGAGTTCAAATTCAATTCAAACACTACTACTTTGAAGAGTTCAAATTCGATTTGAACACAACTTTAACTATTTCAAAGGCGGCTAAGTTTTCTTGGAGGTTAAGAAATGAACTCTATAAATAGGTGAAGAGTTCATAAGTTTTGTATGTTCATTCTAGAGAGAAGAGACAAAGGGTTTAGAGAGGAAAAGTTAGGTTTCTCCCAAACATATAAATTGTGTTCTTTCCTTCTTAGAGAGAGTAAGTTTCTCCTATTACAAGAGAGATTGGTCATTGTTATCTCCTTGTATTTAGAGAGAAGGTTGTAGTTCTCGTATTATAATTAAATCCTTCTATTCTTACCCGTGATTTTTATCCCAAAATTAATTGGGAGTTTTCCACGTTAAATTTCTTGTGTCTATTTTTATCTTTATTTTCTCAATTCTACTTTAGTTGCGGTTCGGATCTATCACGTTCAATTTCTTAACACTAAACAAGCACAATTAGCATCGACAAATGCATGAAGTGAAAATCACGGAGATTGACAAAGTAGAAAGCTGTTATATATAAGCATATAATTTTTTTCTCTCTGCAGTCCAATGTTTGCTTGATACTCCAAGGATAAATTAAGAGAGTTTATTGAGAACGAACGGTGTATGTGGTAGCATAACTGATAGGTACTCTATAAATGAAACATGGTATCAGATATTGATATGTATGTTCATTTTGTCTGTTGCATTAGACGGGGAGAGAGATACTTGATGGATAATATCAATATGTCATCGGATTTTCTATTTATTGATTTAAAAAGTAAAGGGTAAATTGCACAAAATGTCCCTACCTTTGAAATTTTGGCATTTTCACCCCTACCTACACAATTTTTTGCGCAAAATGTTCTTTTCGTTCATTGCATCCAAAATCTTCCGTTAACTTACTTCCACAATATGAGTCTTAACACAAATGAAGGGTAATTTTGTTCAAGCTGTACCCTGACTGGCTGAGTTCTTTCTGGTGTTGATTGCTGCTGACCAAGCTTAGACAGTTCGGGGTTCCAGTCAATAATATCTTGCAATTGAGGATTATTCATAATTAAGTTGCACATAATCCCAGGGTTGTTCATTATGGTTTGAATGGCTAGTGCGTTCATTATTTCTCTCATCATGTTAGGATCTTGGGTTAGTTGTTGTTCCATCTGTTCAAACTCTAGAAGTCCAGCTCCAAACAACTCAGATGCTCTAGTGCCACCAAGTGCATCCAACCCAAGCCCTGGAAATAGAGAACCCCTAAACCAGCGCCCCAGCACCCCCTACATTGGGACTAGCACCTTGTGTGCAATGCAGTATTGGCATTTTAGCACTTGCAAAAGACCAAATGGGGTTGTGACATAGCTGGAGCAGATCCACGCACCATATGAACTGTGTGATCTGCTTGCAAACCATAGCTAACTAGGGTTTGGTCGTCCTTCAAGATCTGACCTTTATAAATCAAACGCTACTGTTCAGATGGAACGTTCAACTCTGCGCTAGAAGAGCCTTGAAATCTTTCACCATCGTTTCGAACCGTTGGAGCATCGGACATTCACATTCACTTGTTCACCGCCACTCACAGTCACGCTCGAATCACTCTCGGCACCCATTGATAATCTCTTGATGAGTGGACAAGTGAAATAGGTTGGTCGACAAAATTACCTTCATTTGTGTTACGACTCGTGTTGTGGAAGTGATTTAACTGTAGATTTTGAATGACAATGGACGGAAAGGACGTTTTGCGCAAGAAATGGTGTAGGTGAGAGTGAAAATGCCAAAATTTCAAAGGTAGAGACGATTTGCATAATGACTTCAAAAGATAGGAACATTTTGTGCTAATGGAAATGATTTCCTACCCACTTATGTTGTCCACGCTGAGATAGCATCACATGATTGATAGTTCATGGTCCCACACTTATTATTTTTATCAATCAAGTGATGTCACCTGAGCGTGGACAATATAGGTGGACAACATAAGTGGGTAGGAGATCATTTCTTTTTGTGCTAATTACCCAAAAATAAAACACTCATGTCGATTTTAATAGTAAGATACACCTATAAAGAGATTAAAGTCAACTAATAGATGGTTTAGTTAGTCTTAATTTATGAAATTTTTAGGGAAAAAAATCCTAAGAAAAAAAAATGACCCAAAAAAAAAAAAAAAAAAAAACCCAAATTGAGACGTGTAGGCTACGCCTTGGACGTGCACCCACAATGGGCCATGCACTTTAACACAAAAGTTATGCTTTTGCCCCACTAACACTCTCATGACATTTCTCTTTTGCCAACTTTTTCTTCATCACCAATTCAAGAAAAAATTAAGAGGCATTCATACTATATCATGCCTGCCAGAAATCGCTTAATTTCATCGTCTCAGGCAGCGCTGCCACCTCCACCGATTCCCACCGGCAAAGGGTCACGTTCCGCCGCCAATCCAATATTGTCCGAATACATTGATAAGTCAATACAAATCCCAAAATTGTCTCTCCCTGAACACGTTCATAGTTTAAAGCTACTTGATATTGACTATCAACTACTTATATCGATGAATCACGATGACTCAGTGAGTCAATTGTTTAGATCGGCTAGGGAATTCGAACTTTTCGGATGATTGGGCATGGAATTTCTAGTGAGGAGATAAGATCAATATTGGTCGATAATGAACAGATATTTGGACTCCCAATTAAATGCTGCACAAATTATGGAGATCGTGAGAGGTTTGTGTGGTGTGATGATGACAAGGAGTTCATGGAGAAGGGTAAAAATGTTCTTGGAGAGCAAAATTTTCATATTTTCAGGTAACTTATAAAGTTCGAATTTCATTTCAAAACCTCTACCCCCACCCTAAAGGAAAAAAAGAAGAAGAAGAAGTCCTAGTTGCTTGATGAAATCAAGATTATTTTGGGTACATTAAGGGCCAAGGACTTCCTTAAAAGTTTCTCCAGTTGATATTATTGAGTCTAAATTATATAACACCATTTGCAGGCAAAACATGAAGAATGTTGCAAGTAAACTCAAAGCAATCTCAGAAGAATTGGCTAAGGTAATTGCTCAAAGTACTATAAACCAATCTCGAGAGAAAATTCAATTAGGAGAATCCACAACGAGCATTTATAGGTACCATCGAGCTAATATCATTGATCGAATTCCCTCTCTAGTCGAGGAAACATGCCTAGAATCATGTCAATATGCTTTGAAGCTCCATCTTCTACTTGAGTCGGGCGAGTTTTGTTTGCAATCGGACTCAAATAGTTCGTCATTTGGTGCAAGCAACGACACCATTGTTGTTACTATTGGGAAGGAGTTGGAGGTAACTTAATTTATATTAATCCTATACAAAATTGGGTCGTGAATCTTGATAATTTGAAGGTGATTCGTCATAATAGAATGTTGTGGAAAATATTTGCCACGTATCAAAAATTTAAAAATATGATGGTATGTTTAGTATGTTGAACTGAATAAAATTAGATATTATTATAGAAGAAAAAAAATATATTAAATATTCGTCTATAATGTTGTCGATACAATTCAGCTCAATATATTGAATATGTTTACTACCAATTTAACATATTTGAGACTCTAATCAATAATTGCACGCACTTGAATTTTGCATTTTAAATTTTATGATTCGAATCTAGAATTTTGACTTTTTGAAGTCAATGGTCTATTTCATGAGTTGAGATTTGTTGTTTCGTCACTAAAATTTTAACAACTCACTATATCAGGTCTTGTTAGCAAATAGTAAGACGCCACACATTATAGTACAAGTATGACATTTGAAGTGACGCTTTGCTACTTGCTATGAAAACTTGTTAAAATTTTAGTGGATAAACAGTCGAAGGGACAATCAAATACGAACATCATATCTCAACTCCTACTTCACTACACATATACTCATTATGGTGGATCGGGATATTGAAATTTGAAACGACCCAACCCGACCCGACTTTAACATAATTTCATTTTGCATTGTTGAATATAGGAATGGAGCCTTGGGGAATTGAAGTCAGCTAATGGGGAATTACTATTCAGGCCTTACCTACGTACAAACCAACAGTCTTTCTCCATTGAATGTATGGTCATCTTGTAATTTGAATAAAATTCCGGCAACTCTAACAAGCGAATATCAGTAGTTGACCAAATCTCCATACTACTGCTAATAGTATTATTATACAAGACTTTTACTTTTGTTTATTCCTAAATTGAACTGAACTCAACCGACCCAATATCAATTGGTTTGGTTCCCACGTTGTGTGTTGTGCTATGCTATATAGTTAGAGAAGGCGTTTGACAAAATTGTTGTAAGGAAATTTGATTTGAGGACCAATGTGCAATGAAAATTAAAGTTTGTGGACTTAAATGTTAGAAAAAATTAAATGGAGACCGTGTACCTTATTTGTAAAAGATTGTAGGTCGTAACATTAAATTTCTCTTTGTTGTAAACGATCTTGTGTGGTGTGAAAATAATTAAAAATGATTATGTAATAATAATTTATTTCGTTTTCATCTTTATAGACTCTTTTAACTTAATTTTACCTTGTTATATTTTCGAATTTACTAATAAGAGATTATGTAGCAACCGATCAGTCTATTTGATTAAATACCTATATATTCCTTTCGAATGTTCTATTATTCATCAAAATAATAATTATTTGAACATTGTGACAAAATTACTATGCATGTTTTGTAAAGCTTTTAGTATATTATAATTGTTCTTACGGAATATGTAGATAAAAAATAAATAAAGATTATGAGTTATACGAAATATGTAAATAAAAATGATGTTTCACTAATTTATAAATACTTATAAACACTCTCAAACATGTACTAAGAGGGGTGTATTTAAATTAGACTTTTAAAATTTTGATTGATATTTTTTAAATGATTGAATTTTATAATTTTCATTATAGAGTTTCATAGAATTATATAAGCGTTTATAGATTTTTATAGAATTTTATGAACTTTTAAAGATTTTTATTTTTTCAATTAAAAATCTTGAATATAAAAATATAATGTCTCATAGTTAAAAAAAAAATTATCACAAGATAAAAGTCTATTAATTATTTTTGAAACTATATTAATATTATTAAATTTATGAAAAAGAAATTGAATTTATAATATTTTATTTATTTGCTGTAAGTAACTACGTTAAAAGTTAATAATATAAATTATTAACCCACTCTTTTTATTTTCTTTTGGGTAAATTATGGACTTCCAAATGACATGTGGACAAATTAAAAAATATGGCTTGCAACTCTTTCCAAAATGCTTTACGATAAATATTTTTATCCATTTCATAATCTCACTTCTACTATTTAATAATTTATAGGTAACATATAAATGTGGCAAATGAGCCGGTCGACTCAACATAGGACGAGCCACACACAAAACTTGGTCAAGCTGGCACTGGCTCGCTTTTACATAGAGGTGTCAATCCGGGTCGGCCCCCCTCTGATGAAGCCCCAGAACGCCCGCATTAGAAAAAGTCCACACCACGACGGGTTGCGGGCGGGTCAACCCAACCCACAAAAATTGAATACGAGCACGGCCCACCCTTTGGCCCAATCGGGTAGAGCCCATGTGGGCCGTAGTTCGACCCGTATAAATAAAAAAATAATTTTTTTTGAAATTACTAAAAAAATTTAGTTACTTATTGTAATTAAAAAAAAATGTTTACATATATAACAAAAAATGTATTAAATTACTAAATAAAATATAAATAACAATGATAAATTCACATTTGTTAATTTTTTAATTCAATTTCTATTTTTTATTTATATATTTAAAGACTAAAACATTACGCATCTGTCACATCTTTCACTTTAAACGGTTATCTGCCATTTGTTTTTTTTATTTTTTTTAAATATCATTTCAAATATGAAAGTTTGAATTTTTACCCATTTTTTAAAAAAAAAAAAAGCGGTTCACGGGCCGGCCTGGTGGTTAAACCTCTTTGGGCCTGGTGTGCAGCCCGCCTGGGTTCATGAGTCGGCCAATGGTTCCGGGTCGAGGCGGGTGGGCCGATCACGGAGGTTCTGCCGCTCGTCTTGACATCTCTACTTTTACACGATTAGAATTTGATAGGTTAGGCCAGCCCGATTTTGGATCACTGGGTAATCTCGACGTTAATTTTTAATTTTTTAATATAATTTCTAAACAAATTAAAAAAAAAGGTTTCATCTTCTTCTATAGTATTACTACCAACCCGGAATCCCTTCCTCGGTTGCATATTCCAGCAGAGTGGAGGGGTGGAGACTTGGGCCATTACCAAGTTAGCTAGACATTAGCCCGATTGGCTCGGTGAGGCAATCGTGTCGGGACAAATAGGCAAGATTTTTTGTTGAACTAGATTTTGATTGGCCTGCTCGGAATTCGAACTATTTGGGCTAGCTTGTCGGGTCGGTCCATTTTACCACCTCTAGTAACATATCATTATAAATCACCTCAATTACATAAATAAATAATAAAAGTACTAACTTTTTAAAACAATTCAGTACTATAACTGTGGGGAAAAAAATTACTAATAATCAATATTATCAACGTGCCCAACATGACTCCACATATCAGTAGCTATACTATCTCTCCACTCATTGGCATTTCGTCTTTGTTGTTATTGACTCTTATAAAATTGTCCAAAGTTGTCCCTCCATCATCTAACATAGATATGATGAAACTTCATTATCTGGTTCAACTAAAATATTATTAAAGTATTACAATATATAAACTCAAAGTAAATGAAATAGTTGAAATCATATCAAAACAATTTTACGCAAAAAAAAAGACTAACATGCTTAGGGTGGACAAAAGCACTTAATCGAACCGAGTAATTCAGTTGAGTTCTTATTAAGTTTAAATAGTTGAAGTTCTTTTCTTTTCCTGAAAATTTAGCCCATAAAAATAAAATATTTTATTTCTATATTTGTTAATTTGTGTTGAGATTGAACTATGTGTTCAAAACTTGATATATTGTTGTTTTATGAATAGATTAACGTTTAGATATTATTTTTTCTGGATTATTTTATTGTTTCTAATAAGGAGAATAAAAACAGTTGTTAGAAATATGAAAAATATAATTACGGAACTGAATCAAATGGTTCGATTCCGGTTTGATTCTATAATTCAAGTTGGAACCGATAGTTCCATTTACAAAATACCAAAAGGGTCTCGGTTCGGTTTGATTCTATTCAGAATCGAACTAAACCCACCCCTACCTATGCTCATCAAGATAAATAGAAAAAATAAGAATAAGAATAAAATTAAAAATACAGTAATTATAGATTAATTTTTAACTCGATAAAATTCATTAATAGCTACAATCTACTATTATAAATTTATCTTGTTTTTAATAAAAAATAGAAAAAATGATAAAAAGAAGAAAGAGAAAAAAATGGTTATGAGAATATTGAAGAAAAAAAATCACATTGAAGAAAGAGAAAAATATTAATCTTCTTTGTCACAAAAATGTTGGTAATTAATTATGTGTCTAGAGTTTGTAGAAGGAAAAAAAATATAGAAATAATAGTTAGGACAATATTGAAAAGTAGAAAAAAATCATATTGAATAAAGAGAAAAATATTAATATTCTTTTTCAAACAAAATATTAGTAATTAATCACAGTTGTAAGGTTCGTATAAGGAAAAAAAAAGAAATAGAGAAAAAAAAAATGATTAGGAGAAAAGAGAATATTAAAGAAAGAGAAAAATATTAATCTTTTTTTTTTTTTCGAAAATTCTTGGTAATTAATCTTGACTTTATAATTTGTAGAAGGAAAAAAAAAAAAAAGAGAAATATTGCATAAAGAAAAAAGGGTTAATTTTACAAACAGTCACTCAAGTTTGAACGAAATTTCAAGACGGTCAATAAAGTTCAGAATTTACCCCAATGATCATATAGTATTGAATTCCAAAATGGTCACTAACATGGTGACCAATATAATAAGCGCCCAAAACGATAATGACTATTGGAGTAAATTCTGAACTTTAGTGATCGTTTTGAAATTTTGCTCAAACTTGAGTGACCGTTAGTGAAATTAACCCAAAGAAAAAATTAATAGAATGGAAGACTTTTTTTTTTTTCAAAAGTATTTTAAAATCTTGAAGATGAATGAGAAAGAATTGTGATATCTTTTATTTATGGGATAATTGCATATTTGATCCTCAATTTTTAAAATTGTTAGAGATATATCACTAACCTAAAAAATAGCACCACTACAAGAAATAGTGTCTATAGCGACGACAACAAGTCATCCCTATTGGTACCGCATAAAGAGACGACAAAGAAATATCGTCGCTAAAAGTTCAAAAATTATAGCGACGACCAATAAATAATTAATCGTCACTACTACTTGTAATTTATAACGACGTCTTTTAATGTCGTCGCTAATTACTTTCCAAAAAGGCGGGAACAATTTGCGCCATTTTGTTGCACAAATAGCGACGAACAATAAATATGTGGATGATGTTGTCAGCCACGTGAATCATAATTTTTCTCGTAAAATGTGATGTGATATATCTGACAAATGACGACAATTGTCGTCGCTATAGACCTGTATCAATTTAGGCGGAAAAATTGGTGCCCATTTGTTGTTTGTAGCAACGAAACATGTCATAGCAATAAACGTATTGATGATTTTGGTAGGCACGTGATGTATCAATTTTCGCAGAAGTTGGGAAAGATTACAGAGCGACGATCATGTCATTTAGCGACGACAAATGTCGCCGCTATAAAGTCTTCTTTATCTTCTCCAAAATCCGCATTTCTGTATTGTATTATTACGCAAATATTCATTCTTCTCTCCATCAGCGCAATTCAATTGTTTTCCTCTATAATCATCTTCTTTACATTTCATTTCTTCATCTCCATTTGTTATCCTTATTGTATTTGTGAAAATATTGTATTTTTCAAGTATGGATATTGATAAAACTTGGACAACAATTAAAAATCACACAAAATCTGTAGATTTTCAGAACGGTTTGCAAGCATTTATAAACATGGCGAGGCCATACGTAATGACAGGGAAATGATTAAATGTCCGTGCACAAAATGTTTAAACGGTCTCACACATCCATTGAAATTATCGAGGCTCACATTTTCGTAATGGTTTTGCGAAGAGTTATGTCACCTGGATATATCATGGCGAGATCGATGTTCATACTGCGAATGTGTATAGATAGAATGAGCGAGCTGGTGTGGAGGATGAGATGATGGATGTCATGGACGACGTAGTTGGTGATGAGCATGCATGTACAAACACCGATGGTTACTATGCCGAATTGTTTCAAGCTCGCATTCGAATCTGCACTTGGAGTTTCATCATTTTCATCCCTAAATTTTTAGTCAAGTTGATGTATATAAAGGTTATGAACAAATGGACAAACAAGTCTGCATCGATGATCTTTTGAAATTGCTGAAGTTAGCATTCCTAAACATGAACTTTGGTTGACTCCCACTACAAAGCTAAGAAGCTGATGACGAAGCTTGGTTTGGGTTACAAATCCATTCATGCCTGCAAGAACGACTGTGCATTGTTTTGTGGTGAACATGCTGATAGACAAATTTGTCCGATTTGCTAGAAAAGTCGTTGGGTACACACTAATGGGAAAGTGAACGGGAAGAATGTTCTGCATCAGGTGTTGAGATATTTTTCTATTGGCCCCTAGACTAAAACGTATGTTCACAAAGAACTGCAAAATTCATGCGGTGGCATAGTATAGGAAGGTCTAGGGACAATGATGAAATGCAGCATCCCGTTGATGGAAAGGCATGGTAGGATTTTGACATGAAACATCCACTGTTCGCAAGTGAGATTAGGAATGTCAAGCTAGGTTTGGCCACAAATGGATTCAATCCATTCGGTGACATGAATCGAGCGTCTGACATGTGGCGATGGTTGTAACAGTTTACAACTTGCCACCATGGTTGTGCATGAAGCCTGAATACCTCATGCTTACTCTTTTGATACCTGGTCTTAAAGCACCGGGTAAGGACATTGATGTATTTTTACGACCATTAGTGGACGATTTGAAGAAATTGTAGGCCGATGGGATTGACACGCGTGACGCTGGAACCAACAACAAGTCAATATTCAGACTGCATGCAGCGTTGTTGTGGACTGTTAACGATTTTCCAGCGAGAAGTAGTATGTCGGGTTGGAGTTGTCAGAGGTACATGGCATGTCCTACGTGCAATGAGGATACTCCTTCATCAGTGTGATAGGTAAGATGACTTATGTGGGTCACCGTCGGTTCTTGCCATCCATGCATCATTTTCGAGTAATTTAGACTTCGATGGAAGGACGGAGAGGCGACCACTTCCGCGTCGGTTAATGCCTACAAATATTTTAGCACGCTTAAGCCGTGTCGATATAGAACTCCGTGAAAGCACCCTAACTACGGGGTGCTACAATTCGGAGAAGTGATGACGAGCTAAATTGGAGAAAAAGAGCATTTTCTATGAGTTGCTGTCGTTTGGACTTCTACAGAGCTCAAACATAACATCGATGTCATGCACGAGAGAAGAATGTTTGTGATAGCTTGCTCGGCACAATTATGGACGATCCATTCAAATCAAAGGAACACAATCGGCGCGAAGTGCGAATCGATGCAATTAGGGATCAAAAGAGAGTTGCACTTGTATCAGAACAGGAATAGGTGGATGAAGCCTACCGCATGTTATACCATGTCGTCTACAAATCGTAAGAAGTTTTGTAAATTTATCCGATCGGTTGAGTTTTCAGATGGCTTCACTTCTAATCTTTGGAAGAATATTGCTTCTAATGACAGTCGTATTATCGGGTTGAAGTCACATAATTGCCATATTAGCATGCAACGGTTAATGCTAGTCGGATGTCGCTGTTCTTAAATAAAACTATTTCACGGCAATTATTGAATCTGTGCACGTTCTTCAAAAAGATTTGTGCAAGAACACTAAAGGTTAGCGACATGGTGGCTTCCCACGATCACCGGTACTCATTCTCTGTAAGTTGGAACGAATTTTTCCGTCAGCCTTCTTCGACATCATGATTCACCTCGTAATGCATTTACCGAGAAGAGACAATCCTTGAGGTCCTGGTTCACATGAGATGGATGTATCCATTCGAGCGATACACCAAGAAATTGAAGGGCTAAGTCGTTCGAAATCGAAATGTCAGAGGGATCAATAGTCAAGGGTATGTTGTGGACGCAGGCATTGACTTTTGTTCGAGTACTTGAGGACATAAGAACAATGTTCAACCGACCGCATGAAAATGAGTATGCTAGTGTTCCATGACCCAACTTTCTGCTTTTCGATCGCAGATGTCGCCCACTTGGAAAGAAGTCACCAACAACGTTTCCTACTCATGTTCAAAACCAAGCGATTTTTTACGTCTTGAACAACTATTATGAAGTTGAGCAATTCTTGCAGTAAGACGGTGTTTATGGATTATTATTCATTTCAGTCGAATAAACTTTGTCATTTGAAACGAACTAATGACCTTTGATCTTCCATGTTTTGTACAGGGAACATAGGCAGGAGCTACTGAACAATGGCTGTCTAAACATCGAACTAGTGCACATAAGAGACTTTCGCAGTTGATTCTACAGAAAGGTAAACGAACAACGACCGAATAAATTTAAAAGTTTTCCACATTATTTATTTCAATAACTGAGAATAATCCTCGTCATGCAGGTATAAGCAATGCGCTAAAGCCACAACCATCAAGTTTCTGATGAGTTGTTTTCGTTGGCCAGTGGATGTTACCAGCAGGTTATGTCATACACGGCTCAGAACAGTGGTGTGTCCGTCCCAGGGACTGGGGGTGAGATTTACTATGGACAGCTGTAAGAGATACTGGAACTAGAGTATGGACCGAGACTTTCAATTTATCTGCTTTTGATGCAAGTGGTTTAGGTGTGATGGGAGACGGATGGTGGCGAGAATAACGTTACCGAAGATTGACATCGCGCTGAGGCGTTCAAGGATGATCGGTTCATACTTGCAAGCCAAGCACAACAAGTGTTCTATATTGAAGATCCATCTCGTGGTCCAAATCGGCGAGTAGTACAAATTGTCCATCACGAGAATACGTAGGACAAAGTAGGATCTAACATCACGTAGATTGACTTGCTCCACAATAACTACTCTTCCGGTTTATCTCGATCATTGATCTTGGCAACGTAGAGCACGAATCCTTGCACCGGATGATGGTAAAGCTGATGAGATAGAAGAATCGGTTATCAGGGGAGAGTCTAATACTGTAGGACAAACTTCGTTTATCAACGACGATGATGTGGAAGACGATACAAACACACGAATACAAGGATGACGAAACATCGAGTGAAATCAATAAGGACGACAAAGGCATTTACGGCGACGATCATTCGTATCATGATAGTGAATCGATTGAATGTTTTCACTGCGTGATAGAGTGCAGTTAACTATCATAAAGTGCTTCATTTATTTATAAAATATTTAGGAACTATGAGTTGTTCATTATTATCATTGTAGATTAAATTTAAAATAATTTATTAAATATACAATTACATTTTTAAAAATTTAATATATTAAATTAAATATGAAAAATGCCCTCAAAAGAAAAATACATTTAGAATATTTTTAGACTCCAAAAATTGTACAATATTTTTGTATGACTTAATTTGTTAATTTATACTTTAACAATTTCATTATTAACAACAAAAAAATAAAATTACTTTAATTGTAAAAATAAATTGTTTGATAATATTAAATATTAACAATTACTAATATTAAAATTTATTCCAAATATAAATACCCCTTTATAATTCAAGTGTAATGTAATTTACTTTATTGTATTGTTTATAGCGACGACATATGTTATCGTTATAGTCCTCGAAAATTGGACGCCACATTTTAGGCGCGTGATCTGAAAAGTCGAAAAAATGTCGTCATTTGTATAGAACAATAGCGACGACATTTGTCGTCTCTATAAAGTTTACATTTTAATTCACGCCTGAACTATTTTCTTTCTTATTTTGACTCTTCTTCTTCCTTAGGACCGACCGCTCGCTCGTCGTCATAGTGGACCGTCTTCCAGCGTCTTCGCCGCCGGAGTGTCTTCGCCGCCATTGTCTCCTCCACACACCATCTGTTTCCACCGCCACCAAGCAACTCGACTGCATTCTCGCCGCCATTCAACTCTACATCCAACTCCCAAGGTACATTTAGATATAAATTGGTTTTTGTTGAGCTAAATACACACAAAATTCTTCTTTACATGTTATATGATGCAATTTGGAAAGTTTAATTTTTGGATTAATTCTGCTCATGTTATCTGATGCAATTCTGCTTAATTGGATTATAAAATGTTGATAATTAAGTTTAATTTTTGCTTTCGGTTGAACTGATTTTGGGACTGTTTGAATCATCATTGTTTTTCAGTTTTTTGGCTTAAATTTTGTTCAGTTTTGTTGGCTTTCGGTTGAAATGAAACTTGGGATGATTTTTGGTTTACGTTAGATGAAGTTTGATTGAATTGAGGTTGAATATTAGGGATGATTTTTGGTTTAGTTTGGATGAAGTTTGATTGAGGTTGAATAATAGGGATCATTTTTTGTTGTTACTCAAAATGTAGTAAATAAGTCCGTTACTAGAAATTTAAAATCAAAGTTTAGGACCTATTTGAAATAAAGTCAAAGTTTAGGGACCTATTTGAAATAAAGTCAAAGTATAAGGACCAATTTGAAATAGAGTCAAAGTTTATGGACCTATTTAAAATAAAGTAAAAGTGTAAGGACCACATCATCAACAACTTGAAACTTATTAGAAACTACGTAAAAATTTTGTCCAGTGGCGGCGTCGTTAGGCGAGAGTGCTATTGCAAATGAGATTCTCGTCGAGCAGCGAGGTCACGTCACGTGGGGTTGGAGGGATTCAAGGGCACCCATCCCTCCCTAGATTCTCTTCTTTGCATCGAAGGCTCCACAAGGAACTTCCCATTAGTTCTCTAGAGATTCCCGAATAACGATCTTGGTTTGCCATGTACAAGGTTGAGTTACAATCAATGCAAAGGAAATTGAGCTTTTGAAAAATAGCATACCGGTGGTTGTGCACGAGGAGGAAGAGCAGGGGAAGAGGACGAGAGGGCGAGGGTTTGGGGATCTGTAGATTTGTAGAATATTTTATACATTATTTCAATTATTTGAAAAAAAAAATTTAAAAATTTAAATTGTTTATAGCGGCAACATTGTCGTCGCTGTAGGAAAACAAATCATTTATATTTAGCGACGACAAAGTTGTTTCTATATTAGAAGTACATATAACGACGACATAATAGCGACGAATTTCACGTCGCTACTATTTTAGTTAACAGCGACGACTTTAGCGACGACATTGTCGTCTCTTTATATCTATTTTCGAGATATAAACCACGAAAATGTTGCGACGAAGTTGTCGTCTCTATAGATTCAAATATATGTTGCGACGACTAATTGTTGTCGTTACATATCTAGAGACACTACACTATTGCAACGACATTGAGCGACGACTTTGTCGTCCCTATACATTTAAAGTGTCGACTATGTATGATTCAACGACCACTTATGTCGTCGCTATTGCCCTGCTTTCTTGTAGTGCACCACACATCCCCAACGTATGAAAAACTTGACATGGTAGGTCCTTTATGAAAAAATTGTCATTTACTTTAAATAAACAAAAACACAAAAAACAAGAAAAAAGAAAAACATGATTGAAAATTAACCAAATGTACCAAAAAATAAAATGTAAGAAATGTGCTCCAAAAAAATAAAAAGTAAGAAAGATGTCATCTTCTCCAAAAATCCAAAATCCACCGAAAAAAAAAAATCCAACTTGTAATATGAAAATTGAGTCGTCCAAACTCACATTAAGAAAATCAATATCTCTTTCTAGCATATGAACATTAAGCAACCCCCGCCACTTCATGTACAAATTTGGATACTTGGGCGGTGAACTATCATATTAAACCACTCACAATAGAAGAATTCTTGAGAACCACCACTTACAGGTACAATTCCACTTTGTGGAGAATTCGCTTGTGCATAGAAGGCAGGAGGTGCCCTAGAACCAAAAGCTAATTGTTCAGTTGAAGAGAGAGTGTTTGCATATCTAGGAGTTGAAATCCTAGAACCACTAGCTCCTGCAGGAGAACCAATCCTCGGTGTTTGAACTGGAAAATTCTTCGAGTCCTCTGACTGATCAGGAAACTTTCTATTTGAAGAAATGCTTGGTTATCGAGTCAATGGCATCTCTGGATGAGATGCAGACATTCTTGAAAAAAAATTCACTTGGAGTATTTTTAAAATGTTTGATGCTAATGGTGTATCCAAGCGAGAAAAATGACTACCTTCATTACATCACTACCTGTCTGCTCAACTATTGAATCCCATTGTTGGCAAGAGAAGAAGCAGCAAGTTCAAGATTACCCAGATGCCCACCAAAAATCTGAGTAGACATTGAAGTCATATTGTTAAGTAAATACACAATAATGGCGGGTGCCACAAGTTTGAACATAATCTTCGACTCCACCCATGTGGCTTTCTCGTACCAGCCGGAGACAGTTAGCCTGTTGTCTAATAGCACATTCTCCAGTTCAGACGGATTTTTTTGGGGTAGATTTTGAGTTTGATAAATAAAATTACTTCTTTGTTACTTTTTATTTTTTAGGGGTATATTTTCTTACTTTTTATTTTTTTTTTTGGGTACATTTTGTTAGTTTTCAATAATGTTTGTTTGTTTGTTTGTTTTTTTTTTTTTTTGTTTTGTTTATTTAAAGAGAAATGCAATTTTGTCGTAAAAGAAGTCTACCACGTCAATTTTTTCATACGTTGAGGATGTGTGGTCTTATTTTTTTTGTTATGGGTATCTCCAACGATTTTGAAATATTGGAAACCAAATATATAATTATCTCTTTATTTATTTATACATTGTGTTTTAAAATTAATATATTAAAATTCTATAAAAAAATCATTAAAAATATTTTTAATACTTCTAAAATTTATAGAATTTTAAAAATTCTGAATTGAATATCACATTATTTTTAAAAACTTTTTAAAAATCTTTAAAAATCTATATTAAATATATTTAAATTTTTTAAACTCCATAAAAATCTTTAATTTTTTTAATTAAATACACCCTCTTGTGTTTAATGTAATAAATTATACATTTTGAGCTAATCCCACTGAACTCTTCTAGAAGTAGAGGAATTCACATCCTTAAAGTAATAGCAGAACCGACCAGCAGCCCTCCCAAAACGCAGTGTAAAGAGTTGAAAATGAGCATTTAATAGCCAAACACGTGGTGATTTCATTTTTCTAATAATGCCCAATGATATTGTATATACCTTATCCAGAATTAAAAATAAATAAATTAATAAAAATCTTTTAATTAAAAAAATATTACTAATTAATAATTATTATTATTATGCCCCTATTTAAAACAAAATATGATTTATTTTCTAGTTCCGAAATTAAAGGAATATATTATAAAATTGAAAAAAAAACGAAAGCAGTTGCGTTTGTGTGGTTGATTTTACTTTATAAGTTGGACTTTAATGGCATCTACATTTTGGTACTTTTCTTGGAAGCTAAATAACTCTATCCATTACTCCATTAGTACATTGGACAATTCTTGAAATATATATTCCTTGTCTCCCCCATCTTATCCAAATATAACAGGGATAGGGGGGCCAGAGGACACGACACTCATAATAACTTGTCCTTCACTTCAAAGAACAGGTGTTGTTGGGAGGATATATCCCCTGCCCGAGTCGGCAACATATAATGCCCCGTGTTGTTGGTACTAATGAAGAAACAATCTTTTTTTTTTACAATAAATCAATTGACGAGTTGATGTCAAAGTAACATCAATCTATTCTAAATCCACAAAGAGAATAATTATACGATCAATCTTAAATGGTCGTAATTTCATTTGGCTTGGTTCTGAAAAGAATTCGAACCACAACCTAAAACCAATTATTATTTTATAATAAATTCATTGGTTCTATATGAATTTTGGTTTGATTCGGTTCCATAAACAATTTTTTTTTATAATAATGATGCAAATAAAGGTTTGAGGAAGGGGAGTTTGATTTGTGATGAAGTTGAAATGTGTCTAAACCTAAATGTCTGATACTCTAATTTAAAATAATTGATTTTTGTGTTAAATTTTTTAATAAAATTGGTAAATTATTTGATTGAGTCTCGGTTATGGTCTAGAACCAGAACTAGAATGGATCAATTCTCAATTTTAAGAACCAGGACTATTTGATACTTACATAGAATCAAATCGAACTCGTCGGCTTCTAATTCGATTCGCTTGGTTCCTATCTATCGCTAAATATAAGAGACATCTTTAGAAGGTATATTGAAAGTCAAAAGTTTAACTTCACATGATCTTATAACTATATTATCTGAAGAGGACATACTCCAACAACGAATGAATTTCTTCTCAAGTAACAATCAATCATCTTGTAAATAGTAGCGTGAACTTCACATCATGCATAATTCTAGCACGCGTTCCTCTTCCTTATTTACTTTTTAAGAGAAAACTCAATTATTAAATTCTAGATGACATGAACAAATATAGGAGACAAAGTTTGTAAGGATTAGTTTTGTTGACCTTAACAATCTATACGATTTTTTTGTCAACATACCATGTTGCCAATCTATACATTACCTCCATACTAGGATTTTGTTAGAACGTCAAGATCACTGCTCAATAAAAAAAAAAAAAAAAAAACTAACGACCGTTGGCACTTCGACAATCAAGCCAACTATCGAAAAATATGATAACAGTGAAATATGAGATGTGAGAGAGCTAAACAGTCATAGTTTTGAACTTTTTGCTAAGATCTAGAGAATTGCATACCTCTGCTTTGAACTATGCGTGCATATTTATAGATGAATTTATATATTAAATTAGATTAAAGATGTTTCAAACCTAATCTAACACGTGTCACGTGCCCATTGATTGATAGTTGTTGTTATGGTATTGTTTCTTTCCCAAACAGAATCACCCTACTGGCTATTATTTCCTAGATCTTCTCTGATCACAAGATTATGTGCAACTGTTTTGAGATTGACAAGATTATTTTCTTATCAAATATGTCCGTTGACATAACTCCAACCGTCCAAACTTGTTGCAACACAGGGACTAAATATGCAAGGCAAGGGGCTTCCTCTGCAAGCCTCGCCTATCGAACCCGCTGGAGTTGCCATCTCCATTTGAACTTGGTGTGAGATATGTCAAATGGCGAGGTTTGATCAAAGTTACTTTTATGCAGAGATTATAGGAGTTGCAGTGTGATACTTCACACTGCTATATGTGCGAACCTGGAGAATTATATAGCCTCTTTACTATAAGGCGAAGCACTTGGAAAGCAGGCGAGACGTCTACGTGGCAAGCTGACACGAGCCTACGTGGCCTCCGCATACAAATTAAAGATTGTTTGACAAAGTTTTTAATTAAAAAAAATTAATAAATTTTAATGAAAGTTGATGAAATATAGAATTAAAAATTAATAAAAATTGTGAGTCAAACAAACGTGTAACTAAAATTAATTATGACTTTAATTTTTTTAATAATTTTTTAAATTGTCTCAAATAAGGGTTAAAAATAAGGGTTAAGAAATAAGAAGCAGCCTTATGACGATAGAGTTGGGACAGGTGTCCCAAGTCCCTTTCTCGTGACTGCCTACCACACCTAACCTTTTCAATTCACATTTTTATATTATATATATGATGTTTGATTAATTTGGCAAACCTTGTAATTAACTAATTATTATTACAATTTAGATAAGAAATTTTGTTATAATATAAAAACCTCTCCCAAACACTTGTCACCACATAAACTAAACTCTTAAATGGACAAAAAATAGAATAATACAAAAAAGCTCTTTTTCTATTTTCTGTAATTATATTTTTGAAAACAAAACAAAAGCTTTTTCGACAACTAACTTAAAAAAATAAAAATTAGAAAAAAAAAGTAAGTTTACAAGTAATATTTTAAAATAAAAAGAAACTTAATAATTGGATTAAATTTTAAATAATTTACAATTTTAAAAGATTGGTGTACAATTTCAACAAAGGAAATTATAAGATAGTGACCTAAATCAAAATTAACATATTTTAATATAATTTAATTATAGATCAATTGGAATTAAAAAATTAACCGACTTTAATGGTACACAGTCGACATAAAATTTTAAATTGTTAAATTAAACTTCAAGAGCGTATCATATACTTAAGTAATAAGTAAACATGATATATTGCTTATTTACTTTTAAAGAAATCCTTTAAATAACTGCCCATAATTTCGCTTCTGTACACTCGTACAACTCTTCAACCCAAAACCGATTCTCTGATTTCCCCAAATTGGCCATTTCAATTTCACCTCACACGACCAATCTCTCTCTCTCCCTCTCCTTTTCTTTTTACTTTTCTGTAAAATTGAAATTCACAAGTTAGATTTCCTTAATTGTCAATAGTCATCTGATTTCCGTATTGTTTTTGGAAACACCAATTGCAGAAAGAAAAAGAATTTGAGTTTTGGTAGGATTATTTGTTGTTCTCTTCCGTTTTCGATTTTCTTCGATAAAACCTCTGTTTGATTCATTGGGTTCAATATCTGATAGATCTTTGTCATTATCCTTTCTGGTTTTCTTCCAAATTCCAGCTCTGGTAGTGAATTCTATCATTGTCGAGCAAATTTTGGATTTGCTCGATTAATTAATGCAGGACAGAGAGAAATTAGAGAGGGGACACATATTACCGGTCTCTGGATCAAGTTATGCCAGAGATCATCGATGAAGAAGGTAATTTAATGCCACCCGCAGCCGCCAGGGCAGCGGCTGCTGGTGGCAGCGGAGGTGGGGAGGAGGCCAGCATCAACCTATTTAAGAAGTACGAGCTTGGGCGGCTCCTGGGATATGGGGCCTTCGCGAAGGTCTACCACGCGCGGGACTTGCGCACGGGCCAGAGCGTGGCGATCAAGGTCGTGAACAAGCAGCGGATCCTGAAGGGGAATCTCACGGCGAATATCAAGAGGGAGATCTCTATCATGCGCTGGCTGCGTAACCCCCACATCGTACGCCTGCACGAGGTTTTGGCGACCAAGACACGGATCTACTTCGTGATGGAATTTGCCAAGGGCGGCGAATTATTCGCAAAAATCGTGAAAGGTCGATTCAGCGAGGACCTCAGCCGCAAATATTTCCAACAATTGATCTCTGCAATAGGTTATTGCCACTCACGTGGCGTTTTCCACCGCGACCTGAAACCAGAAAACCTGTTGTTGGATGAGAATTGGGAACTCAAGGTCACGGATTTCGGGCTCAGTGCCTTGACGGATCAGATCCGACCCGATGGCCTCCTACACACCCTCTGTGGAACCCCCGCCTACGTGGCGCCGGAAATACTAGCAAAAAAAGGATACGATGGGGCCAAAATTGATGTATGGTCATGCGGGGTTATACTTTATGTTCTAAGTGCGGGTTATCTGCCGTTCAACGACCCGAATTTGATGGTGATGTACCGGAAAATCTACAAAGGGGAATACCGGTGTCCCAAATGGATCTCACCCGATTTAAAACGGTTCTTGAGCAGAATCCTGGACCCGAACCCGTTTACCCGGATTACAGTAAATGAGATCCTGAACGACCCCTGGTTCAAAAAAGGGTACAAGGAAATCAAATACCCGGTTGATAATGAATTCGAGTTCAAGGATTCTGGTGGTGACATGGAGGAGAGTATGTTCTTGAATGCATTCGATATAATATCGTATTCTTCCGGCTTTGATCTGTCTGGTTTGATCAATAGCAATGATAATCGGGCTACTACTGAAATGTTTATATCAGCCGAGTCACCGGAGAAAATAATTGAGATAATTGAGGAGGTGGCTAAAGAAGAAGGCATGAGAGTGACGAAGAAGGGAAAGGGGATAAGACTGCAGGGGAGCTTTGTCGTGATGGTGGAGATTAGCCGGTTAACGGAGGAGCTGGTGGTGGTGGAGGTGAAAAGAGGTGGACTTGGACGTGATATATGGAAGGAGAAATTCAAGCCAAAGCTGAATGCTTTGATTTACCAGTCAGAGGGGCAGGTTGCCGGCAACTAAAATTGATTGGTCCTTCTTGGAACAATTTGTGTTATGGTGTAATTGGAGAGTTATTGTTTTCTTTTTCTTTTGAAATATTCAAAGGAAAAAGAGAAATAATTTGTAAATTGGCCGATGTTATCTGTAATATTAAGCTAATGTTTTGTGTCTGTATAACGGAGATTTGCATATTGTAGGGTTCTAAGAAAGAGTCAAAATTACAGGTTTTCTGTAATATATTTTGGCCTTGTATGTTATTTATTCTGCATTTTCTATCACACTTGAAACATTTTGTCTCTTGAGTTTTGGTTTTTGGGTGTTTTTACTTTTTAGCTGAATTTCCTTTTCCATGAATAATTTTGGGTTCAAATTAGTTGAAATATTTGATAGCTAGGCACAGTTAAAATTTAAAGATGGTTCTTTTGATACTTTATTTTGTTTGCTAATTGGTAGAAAGGTTGAAAACTTCAATGGCATATTTGATAACGAAAACTGGATAGTGTTGGACAATATTAAGTAATAAAAAAATATTCAAAAACTAGTTATGGAGGCAGGTGTGGATTCATGTTGAGAGAGTTGCAAAAGGAAGCGTTGAAAATCTCTATATCTCTTTCTAGAAGTGTCAAAAAAAGTACAAGTAAAAAATACAAGAGAAATTGTTCGCAAATAATCCTTATCCATTGTGAGTAAATAGTTCTTTAGAATGTAATCTATCTAAAATATCCGTTAATTTTATGCGTGGTTTACACTCTGCTTTAATAGCAAAGACAGTTTTATCTATTTTAAAATAAATAATAAAAAAACAAAAAATTATCATCTTCAACCCACCACACCACAACTATCAACACACACTACCACCGGGGACTTCTCCCCTTCTCCCCACCCCCAATCAAAATATGCCATTAATGGCAGACTAGGGGGTAGAGGGAGATGTCCCCCCAATTTTCTCTGCCATTAATAGTAGAAATACTAGTTGAAGGTGAAGGTGAAGGTGAAGGTGAAGGTGAAGGGAAGGTGGGATGGAGTGGTTGAAAAAGATGATATTTTGTTTTACTTTTATTTTATTTTGGATGTGATGGATGTGAAAAATATATCATTTCTTTAAACACAAAGTGGAATCCACTCGTAAAACTGACAATTTGAACATATTGTGTCAAAAAAGACTATTTGTGCACCTAAAAGTATAGATTTATGACCTCTCTGTCAAAAATGAAATGTTAGGACTATTTGCGCACAACGGACATATGTAAGGAACCATTTGAGCCAATTTCCCGAAATATAATTGCTGATGCAAATTCAGTTAATTCGAGGGATATTAGGTCAAATTAACTATTTGTGGAGAATTAAAGAAAATAATGTTTGAGCACTAATCTCGTTAGTTGTTCTTATTAGGAGTCCCACTGATCTCTGTTAATCAAGTGGGTTAGTAGTCATCATCAATAATTAGCAATGAATTGATTATAAATAAATCACCAATCATCAAGAATCAGGCAGAAAAACAAGCGAATAATTCTAGAATAATTATTGTGATATATTATGACTGTTTGTTAGGTACTGCTCATTATCTGATAACAAAATAAATTTAGTGCTCTTTCTTGTTATTATATAATTATCACTTTTGTTTTAAAATGTGTTTTTGATTTATCTATATTAATTATTTATTTGCCTTGTTCTTTCAAATTGAACACAGAAGTTATTTTCTTTTTTCTTTTTTCAAAATTTTAATAATTTTTTATTGACATTTTTTATTAATATTATTAGTGGTACATGTTTATTATGTTGTATTAGACATAAAAATATATATTTATAGCAAGGAATCTATCACCCTATATTGTGGGACGAACATTTTGTTAAGCATTTTCTAATATTCGAATTAATCTAAACTCGATTAATGACGTGATCTCAAAAATCTATAATCGAAAAATGCGATTTATAAGGCGAGACATGACGAACAATCGGCACATGACTTCAATTACAAATGTTCAATAGGATATATGACACATTATAACAGTTGATTAGTGGACTTAACTATTTTCCCTTTAGATCCAAACTAGATTTACACATCTATATAAAACATCAAATTGTAGAAATTGGAATTTTAAATATTTCCATAGTTGAATTAATAGGTTCTTTAGCTCCATAATAAAATTAATATGTCTTTAAGAGTCTTCAACAATCTTATAGTCAATCCAAAAATAGAGGATAGCTTTCGTGGGAATTGCCATTTCTATCTGTACATTTGCACACTAAAATAAAAATAAAAAATAAGAAGATTTAAAATTTATGCCCGAGGAAATTAGCTGCACTGTTGCAAGAGAGAACATGGAAATTCTAATATTACGATGGTGATTGGTGAGTGTACTGAACACCTTTTGATTCGTGAGTAATGTTATTCATAATCGCTCACTATTGATACTTTGTTAGTCATTCTATGTGACATTGTTCAATTAGAGTAATTATTTATTTTAATTGAGTAATGTTAATCATAGTTAACAATTATGAATAATTACTCTAATTGAGTAATGTCACGTAAGAAGACTATCGATAGTGAGCAATTATAAATATTAGGATAAATAGCACTAGAGGTCCCTAACCTTTGTACGTTGTAACGATCGGGTCCCTAACCTTTGTTCACTAGCAGTCGAGTTCCTAACCTTTCAAACGTATGTACTAGAGGTCCTTTTTTGACGAAAAACGTCAAAAATTCTATTAACTAACCACGCACTCAATTTTTGAAGAGCAAAAATGGGGTAAATAGCACCAGAGATCCCTAATCTTTGAACGTTGTAACGATCGGGTCCCTAACCTTTGAATGTTGTAACGATAGGGTCCCTAATCTTTGTTCACTAGCATTCGTAGTCCCTAACCTTTCAAATGTACGTACCAGATGTCATTTTTTGACGAAAAACGTCAAAAATTCTGTTAACTCACCACGTGCTCAATTTTTGAAGGGCAAAAATATCTTAAAACTATTCAAAGGTTAGGGACTAAAGAAAATATTAGTCAGCCAGCTTGAATAAATGCATTTCTGCTTTTGGGCATGGCGACTGTCGGGGGAGCCGTCGGGCACCACTTTCGTTTGTTTTTTCCTGGTGGTGCGTGGTGCGTGGTGCGGAAGAAAGAGGAGACGGAGAAGCTCTAACGCAGTCTGGTGCTGTGGTGTGAAGGATTTTACAATGAATTGGTCATGCAATCTGAATCCTTCATTTCCAAACTAGGCTTGACGACAAGCAGCTCCCCGCGCTTCTTCTTCTTCTTCCCAATGAAGAATCATTTGAGCTCTTGAAAGAGATGGACCGTGAAAAAATAATAATATTTGAATAGTGTTAAGATATTTTTGCCTTCAAAAATTGAGCGCGTGGTGAGTTAACAGAATTTTTGAAGTTTTTCGTCAAAAAAAGACCTCTGGTACGTACGTTTGAAAGGTTAGGGACTCTGAAAGCTAGTGAACAAAGATAAGGGACCCGATCGTTACAACGTTCAAAGGTTAGGGACCTCTAATGCTATTTACCCCCATTTTTGCCCTTCAAAAATTGAGTGTTTGGTGAGTTAACAGAATTTTTGACGTTTTCCGTGAAAAAAAGACCTCTGGTACGTACGTTTGAAAGGTTAGAGACTCCGACTACTAGTGAACAAAAGTTAGGAACTCAATCGTTACAACGTTCAAATGTTAGGGATCCCTAGTGCTATTTACCCTAAATATTATTACTCTTGATTCGCTTCCAGACTTAAGACCAATTCCCCAACTAGCAACCCCAATGGCATAGGCAAATAGTTGGCAGAAGGCGTAAAGATAGCTGATGGAAACATCCTCAACCCTTGTTAAGTGTAATTTTTATACATATCTCAACTCTCATACAAAACGATTGTTAGTGATTTGGATTGGTTTTGTGTTTATTTTGTCCTGTTTTAGATAATTCAGGAAAAAAACTCAAGATTGAAGTACATTGATTATAAAAAATGGAAAATCAAGAAGAAACGTGGTGTTTTAGGAGTAGTATTGAAGATTAAAAGTGGAAATCTAAAGTTGAAAGTAAATATGAAGGCCAATACTAGGCGCTGGTGGAAAAATTAGAGTATAAAGTTTGGCACAAAGATATTCACAAGGTAAATAATATATCATTGGAAGGATAAACAAATTAGGATGCCAATTATATTCAAAAAGTTATGGGCGTTTATGTTTGAAGTGCCATGTTGATAGATTGAGCTCGCTTGAGCAGAGCCTGGTTCTATGCACTCAAGCGGATAGATTTTTCGCTCGAGTGGCTGAATTGATGCTTTTTACGAATTTTAGTTTGGTAACTCTTTTAAGGGCATTTTGGTCAAAGTTTCCATAAGTTTGAAGTCCTAAACAAAAATACACAAATATATTATGTATCAAAAAGAGGACAAAAATTGGAGATAAAAACACAATTTCTCTTGAAGATTGCATCAATTTCGAGCTTCTTGTGATTGAAGCAAGAAGAAAAAGAAAAATTATTCAAGACCAATTCAAGAGATTCAAATATCAAGATTATTATGCTCTTTTCTTCTATTTTTTTTATTAATTTTGGGCGACGTATTCTTTATCAATTGTGTGTTCTTGTTCCTCAATTATGCTCGGCTACATTTATATAAAATAGAATAACGATGAAATCTCGTTTTTTAAGTTTTAATTTTGAACTCTTGTTTTTTACGTTAAATATTTGTTTGATTTGAATGATTGCTATTTACTTAATGACTTCAATTACTTGATCAATAATTGGACTTGTGACCTATTTTGTTTTTGAAAAGTTGAAAATAGGTTTAACACATCGCAATAATTATAATAAAGTTCATAAGGGATAGAGATAGATCCCTATACTTTTTGTGATCTTTATTTAAATATTCTATTTTTTAATCGTTTTATATATTTGTATCATTCATCGAGATATATCATGAGATCGTATATGAAAATTAGTTTAATTTTACTTTAGAAAGATTATTAAACAAATTAGGAATATTGCTTGTCAGATTTATTCAAGAATTGTTAAATTTATTCAAGTATTGTCAATTAATTACCTTCGGGGGTGTTGCACTAACTTCGTCACTGTTGCAACCGACTACAGCAACTTGTGAGGTGTAACAAAAACCACAAGGGTGCGGCGTGCACCATGCGCCACAACTAAGAGCCTTCAGGTGCTGCGACAGTGCCCACCCAGCACTGTCTGTGTACGGCTCATCTGCCACACGCAGTGGTAGTGCCTTCAAGTAATGCAAGGCAACAATGCCACTGCCACTGTCCACCTCTATCACCTCATTCGTTTAATTCGTTCATCTTGTTCTTCGAGTCCAATCTTCAATTCTTCATTCAATTTGCACAAAATCCAAAAAATTAGGAATATTTCTCGTCAAATTTAAGGATGACAAAAAAACCCGCCCCGCCTCGTTTATTCGAGTAATATGGGCGGGTCCGGGCACCGACTACGCCCACCCAAATGACCACCCCATCAAGTTTTTTTTTTTTTTGGGTAAAATCATAAAATAAAATACAAATTAAAATTTTGTTAAAAATGGACAAAAGAAGAATCAAACACGAGTTGAAGTTATAAACTACAGATCTCAACCACTATACTACAAATCCAATCTTGAATTTTTTTTTAGTTTTGTTTGCTACAAAAAAATTTATTTCTTTTTTAATTATTTTTTTCAATTTTACACAAAAAAAAAAAAAGCGAAAAATTTAAATCTGGGCGGCTAAGGTGGTCGAAAGATTGCCCGCCCGCCCTACCTATGACCAATTCGCAGGTCGCGACCCGCTCCATTGCCATCCCTAGTCAAATTTATTCAAGTATTGTCAATTACTTGAATTGAAGTTAAAGTTAAAAAATAGATGTGAATTTCAAATTTTAGTGTCTCATCAATTTGAGTATTTTCTTCAAAGTTAATCCCTTTATATTGTATTATTGTATTATTAATATTTTAAAAATATTAATTTAAAATAGCCAAAATTAATCTAAATATGTTTCTTAGTTCACTATTTTATTACTTGTCTATAATATCATACACTTGGGATTTTAGTCAACATAGGTTGCAACCAGTATTATTAAATCCGGATCGGCTCGGTCGGTTTGCCAAAAAATCGGCGACTCAATACCCCAACTGGTATGGTTTTTTTAATTTGACCGCCTAGCAATCGAACCGTTTATGACCCAGAAAAATCGCTGATTTTTTAAGTAACCCAGCGACTCATAACCCAATAACCCGTCCGAGTCATTACATACTGAAAATTTTCATTTTTTTTTATTACCATATTCTACTCAAAAGATGCACAAAGTACTTCTCCACTATATTAATGAGATGTTAATGCAATGAATTACAATAATTTATGTTATTTTTACAAGAATTAATTGATGATATTATAGTCTCGTACTTATTTTGTTAAATCTCTCTCTCTCTCTCTCTCTCTCTCTCTCTCTCTATATATATATATATATATATATATATATATATATATATATAGATATATTGTTTTGTTTGATTTGGACTTGCATTTAGTCACAAAATTAATATCATGATAATTTATTGGAGTGTAATAATTCATAATTTTATGTTATATTTAACAAAAATAGACTTATCGATTCAACATTAATTGACCTATTAGATCAACCATTGAATTACCAGTTAAACCAATAATCTGGTGACCCGCCTCTTTGCAGAATCAATGCCCATACTAGGTTTGGTAACTATTGTTGCAACAATGATCGCAATCAAAAACATAATTCTCCAAAGTCATTATTCTCTTAAGGCCACAATGATCGCAATCAAAAACATAATTCTCCATAGTCATTATACTCTTAAGGCCTCTCTTATTGGCTCACGTTTTGACAAAAGCACTAGCACAAAGTAACAATTATATAATGAAAATTGGCACATAGATAGAAAGATAGGTTCCATAAAATAACTATTTATCTATTTTCAACGATTTGTCACGATAATTACTCAATGAGACTTTCTCGAAGCCTCAAATTAAATGCGCATAATAACACGTGAGTTTTATGTTCTATATTTTATTTTTTTCAAGTCATCTATTCAAATTTCATTTACTTTATTTCTCTCTTACTTTTTTTAAAATTCAATTTTTAATTATGTTAGTCTTATTTTTTATAAAAATTATTTGGACATCAAATTTCTGCTAAGAATTTTCAGTTGAACACATAATTACATTTGAAAACTCACTTAAAATTCAATAATTTAAAATTTAATAAATTATTGAAAAATATCAAATTTAATAATCCAATACCCATTATTTTGTTTCTTTTTTTAAGCTCAAATAAAATTTATTAATATTAATATTAATACAAAATAGTGAAACCACAAATGGAATATTCCATGTCCACAATGGGTCACAAGTTTTTGAAATTTACATATTTTTATACAATTAGAGCATCTTCAAGAGATTCTTTAAATATAAGATGTTCTCTATTTTAGAGAATCAACTCTTCAATTTATGCTACAAAAAACTCTATAAAATAACTTTTTAAAATAGAGAATGAATTTGACTATCCAAATAATCCGTTACTCTTGTCCAATTCTAATTCTTCTTAATAAGACAATTTTCAACCACACGTTTCATCAATTTTTATCTAACACTTAATCAAATAGCCCCTAAATTTTGCAATTTATCTTCTTCGCTCAAAACGTCCCTCACAGTAGGCAGACCCCCCAATTACCTTAGAACAGCTACAGCCTACAGCCATTAAACTTGATAGGAATCTGCCTTTTATATCTATGGCTAAAGAATTTTTTGAATTTGTACAGATCTCCCATCCTCGTTTCTCTTGGGCAAAATTTTCTGTACGAATTTTATTTACATTAAAATATCATGTAGTAGGATACCATATATGTAATATTCCTATTCTAAGTAGAACTCCTTTCTTTTTATTTCTTTCCTTATTAGGTTTCTATTAACCTATATATATATATATATATATATATATATTATATCATATATATATATATATATATATATATATATATTGTAACCCCATTATTTTCACATCCATCATATATATTTATTTCTCTTTTTTCTTTCATATTTTACATGGTATCGGAGCGACGATGCTTCGCACAAACGATGAT
Source organism: Forsythia suspensa (assembly GCA_023638005.1). Classification (NCBI taxonomy): domain Eukaryota; kingdom Viridiplantae; phylum Streptophyta; class Magnoliopsida; order Lamiales; family Oleaceae; genus Forsythia; species Forsythia suspensa. The sequence continues at coordinate 39,486,290 of CM042666.1, forward strand.
AGAAAAATCATAGAAAAGACAATTGCCCAATCGGATCCCATGGTTCTACAGCAATCCGATCATCCCGACTTCATCCTTGTTTCTAATACACTTAATGGAAACAATTATGGCACAAACACCATAGAGACGACGATTGCCCAATCAGATCTCATGGCTCTACAGCAATCCGATCATGAAGGGCAACATTCAATCAATTCAATCAATTGGAGATCGAACTGGGAAAATAACGATCGGCTGAACCGGTCAACCGTTTCACCATTCCAATTGACCGTTTCGACGAAATTTGGCCAGAAACGGTGCACCTACTGCAGGAAGATTGGCCACATCATTGATACCTGCTATTTCATCCATGGCTTCCCTCCAGGGCACAAGTTTCATGGAAAAGACGTGAAGCCACGAAACAAACGCCTCACAAACACTACTACCGCTTCTACACTTGACCAAAATGAAGGCAAAACGCTCACAACCAAGGAATATGAATAGATCATGACACTTCTAAACAACAAGTCGGGTAATGACAAGCCTTGTGTTAACACTTCAGGTATCATTATCTCTACTACCCCTTTGAGTAATTCATGGATTATTGATAGCGGGGCCACTGACCATGTGACGAAGGATGAGATTCTTGAGAATAAATTCATGCCAATACACAAAACTGTGCAATTACCGAATGGGGGTCATGCTCTTATTAAATTCATTGGTACAGTTAACTTTGAAAATAATATGACTGTTGATAATATGCTTCATGTTCCTAAATTCAAAGTTAATCTATTATCTATCAGTAAACTTACTAGAGAGTTCGGTTGCTATGTGACATTTTTTCCTGATTTTTGTGTCATGAAGGATCTGACTACGAAGAAAACGATTGGCTTGGGAAGGCAGAGTAACGGCCTATATTACCTTTCACAAAAACCACAAATACATCATACTACCAGTGGATCAACCAACCTTGGCATAAACGTCTTGGACACCCTTCAGCCTCACCTCTTCAATTCCTAGCACAAAGTATCTTAGGTATTAGTTTTGATTCCCACGATATTTGTGATATTTGTCATCTGGCAAAACATCTAGACTACCCTTTAAAGTCAGTCAAATATCTAGCAATAAACCCTTTGATTTGATTCATTGTGATATTTGGAGACCTCATAGAATTTATTCTTAGTCTGGTACTAGATATTTCCTTACAATTGTTGATGACTTTTCTCGTTATACTTGGGTACACCTCATGCGTCACAAATCTAAAACTCAAAACATAATTAAAAATTTCTTTGCTTGGGTTAAAACTCAACACAACCTGACTATAAAAATCCTGAGATCTGACAATGGCCAAGAGTTCTTATCCTTGCAAACATTTTTAGATGAAAATGGTACAATTTTTCGTAGGTCATGTCCTTATACCCCTCAACAAAATGGAGTGGTAGAGAGAAAACACCGCCACCTCATTAATGTGGCTCGTGTCATTAAATTTCAAGCCAATCTTCCGTTAAAATTTTGGGGGGAACATATCAAAACAGCTTGTTACCTTATCAATCGGATACCTTCACCATTGCTTTCACACAAAACACCCTACGAAAGATTGCACAAGAAACCACCACCTTATTCCCATTTACGTGTCTATGGTTGCCTATGTTTTGCCACCAACCTTAGACCCAGCCATAAATTTGACACACGAGCCAAACGGTGTGTGTTCCTTGGATATTCCTAGGACAAAAAACATACACCTTATATGACCTAACCGACAAAAAGCTAATAGTATCCCGAGACGTTGTATTCCATGAAAATATATTTCCATACACTTCCCAACAACATGATGAAACCAATTACATCCCATTGCCACAATATATGCCTCTAGATGTTGAAACATCATATTTCACAAACCCAGATGACCAACACACTCGTCCGCTTCAACAGAGAGCTTAAACGGTCGATCGTCTTCACCTACCGGTCGACCGGTTGAGCAGTGTCCAACCACAATTGATCCACCTACCTCTTCTCACCCTCCAAATGACCAACTTAGACGATCCACAAGATCAATTCAAACCCCATTTCACCTGAAAGATTACTATATCAATCATACTCTGCCTACTCAAATCGGGTCTCTTCCAGTCAAATCTAGTACTCGACACCCTATATCAAGGTATGTATCATATAGTAACCTTTCTTCTATACATCATGCCTTTACATATAAAATTTCTCATATCATAGAGCCAGCTACATATGAGGCAGCATGTCAGGATGCCAAATGGGTCGCTGCCATGAATGATGAAATTCGTGCCTTGGAAGAAAACAATACTTGGTCACTTGTACCGCTTCCTCCAAATTCTCATCCTATTGGTTTTAAGTGGGTGTTCAAAATTAAATTTCATTCGACGAGTGCAGTTTGAACGATACAAAGCACGGTTAGTGACGAAGGGTTTACACAACGAGAAGGGATTGATTATAATGAAACTTTCGCTCCGCTTGCAAAGTTAACTACGATCGATGCTTACTTGCTATCGCCTCTATTTGTGGATCGGGGCGCTTCATCGGATGGATGTACACAATGACTTTCTTCATGGTGATCTTGATGAAGAAGTCTATATGACTCCCCCTCTTGGATTTCGTCGACAGGGGTAGACACCAGTTGTATGTCGACTTCATAAATCTTTATATGGATTGAAACAGGCATCTTGTTCTTGGTTTCAAAAATTTGTATCTGCTATTATTCAGTTTGAGTTCAAACAGTCACATGCTGATTACTCACTCTTTATATGTGGATGATATGATTGTCACAGGAAATAATAGAGAAGCAATCTATACTACAAAAACATTCCTTGCATCTCAATTCAAGTTGAAGGACCTTGGTACATTAAAATACTTTCTTGGAATAGAAATTGCTCGCTCAAGATCAGGAATTTCAATAAATCAAATGAAGTATACTCTTGACATTCTTCAAGAAGCCGGATTACTTGGATCAAAACCGCAAAGATTTCCTATGGAGCGATCATTGAAATTTAATCGACCGATGGAAAGTTATTGAAAGATCCCACATACTATCGATGGTTGGTAGGAAAGCTCATTTATCTCACCATTACGGCACTGTAGATCTCATATTCATCAATACACTCGATCGGTTTTATGCAGACACCTAGACAACTCCATCTTGATGCGGTTCACCGATTGCTCGATACTTGAAAGGGGCACCAGATTTAGGATTATATTTCCCATCAAGTGGGAAATTGCAATAGCAGGATTTTGTGATGCGATTGGACCGGAGATATTACTACACGACGGTCGATTCATGAGGATATTGTGTATTTTTAAGAAAAGCACTTATATCATGGAAAAGCAAGAAACAAACGACTGTGTCCAAATCTTCAAAGAAGGTTTAGTATAGGGCAATGGCTTCCATTACATGTGAGCTTATATGGTTGAGACAATTGCTGACAGACTTATGTGTAGATCATCCACAAGCAGCAATATTATATTGTGATAATCAAGCAGCAATGCATATTGCCGCTAATCTGCATTGCCGCTAATCCAGTATATCATGAAAGAACAAAACACATTGAAATAAAGTGTCATATTGTTCGTGAACGAATTGATAAGGGAGAGATCAAGACTGCCTATGTTCCAAGCAACAATCAGATTGCAGATTTATTTACTAAAGCATTGGAGAATGAGGTATTTCACAATTTCACTCACAAGTTGGGCACTCTTGACATACATGCTCCAACTTGAGGGGGAGTATTAGAATTCTATTTATATTAGAATACCATGTAATAGGATACCATTTATGTAATATTCCTATTCTAGGTAGAACTCATTTCTTTTTATTTCTTTCCTTATTAGGTTTCTATTAACCTATATATATATATATATATATATATATATATATATATATATATATATATATATAACCCCATTCATTATTCATATATATATATTACATTCATTATTCATTACATCAATATACGAGAGAATTATTTCTCCACATATATTTTCTCTCATATTTTACAAATTTCTTGCCATAAATTAAAATAATCATTCACTACCTGCTCCTCCAGTACGTACATCTCTAGATCAAAGATGGGTAGACCATTGTACTCCTCACTTGAACAAATGCCCATCCACATCTCATGATTGAAGGGAGTGAAAATATTTTCGTCACATAAAAATGCTTCTGTCGTCGGTGCATCACATGCATCAATGATCAACCTGCCCCTAGATGTCATGATCAGGAACATGACTGCATTGACGGGCTCCGATACTAATTGATTTAAGCGGAAGCGCAAAATGACAGAACGAACACTTGATCAAAGCATCGTTGATTCTAAATGAATACCTCGACATGATCAACTTTCTAGTTTATGTTGATTCTTCATAATGCCGGTAGATTAGGTATCAAAAACTCATTGGTTCGAGCATAAATATCAAGAATTGAAGAAAATGGAAAACTCTAAAATTCTAAATTTTATTCAATAAACAACGAACTCCTAAAATCTGCGTAAAGACGTAATTGCCCTTAATTTAGAATGCAAGAAATAAAATAAGAAAAAAAAATGAAAATCGTCTAGTATATTTTGGAGTCCATCAAAGTGGTAATCAGAACAAAGACTATTGGCTTGAAATTGGTATGACCGTTTTGAGTAAACCTAAGATTTTGATTTTCAATTATCAATTAGTTGACAATTAATTATTAGTTCTAAAATGGGTAAATTGCCTAAAAGTCAATCTTCAGCAATTTTTCATGTTAATCCCAAAATTATCCATGTGATTCATATTTGTCACAAATATTGTCCTTGGCACTGCTTCCGCAACCGCCGCCGCCGTCTGCTCCTTTAATAGACTTTAATAGTCTTACGAATACCCTGTTTATGAGGCCCTAATACAAGACGGAAGAAAATTTGATTCCTTTATACGGTAGAGGCAAAGATGCCAAGTGATCCGGGATTAAAATCTGCTCCAGGCATTGAAATCCCTAATTGACCAACAAGGCATAGACCTGATACAGCTCCGCCACCAGATGCAAGTAACTTTTCTTACGTAGTTTTGAGAATCATGGATGGTTTTGTTCCAATGGTATTTGCAACCTTTGGTAATTTTAGAATGACTGGTTTTGATGGGGTGTTTTCTCCTATTTTTAACGTTCAGCTTCATGGGTTTTCAAATGCAAGTGGATTTGGTACAACATCGGGATACCATTTTCAAAATGCTTGTTCTTTTCAAGGTAATGGTAGCCATGTCTATAGTACTGGTCAAACTCAGCAGGAAAATGATGGTTTGAATGCAGATAAATCTCTGAATTTTTTTTTGCTATTTGACGATGTTCTTGAGCTGCTAGCTTTATTTCTTATGTAAATGAATTTTGCTTATAAACTCAATTTGCTTGGGGCTAAGAATTGTTATTGTCACGTCTCTGGAAATTAATCTGATTTAAAACTCCCAAGCAAGAAGGGAGAATGAGGAGTTGGTGGTTGTAGTGTATAAGTGTATTATTTGTGATGGGATGAGCGTAGATACAAATGTTTAAGAAGTATATTGGTTGTTAGTCTGATGAAAAAGTTTAATGTATGTTGTTAGTCTGATGAAAGATGGTCATTAGATTATTTCTTTGTGTTGTTAGTCATGTGTTTTGTTTGATACTGTGTTATAGAAAACAGTATCACATAAAATAATATCATAAAAGAAATGGTATAGAATTTACATACGTGCCCAGAATTTTTATTAAAATATGTTTTCGGAATCATCTCGACGAGTCGGTCAAGACAGTGGCAAAGCCTTTGCTTGCGATAAATTTTAGCTGTTAGAAGTTGTCTCTTTAACTTAAAATGACAATCTTTAATTTTTCTTGTCTAAACAATATCATACATACTAAAACAGTATCATACATAAATGTATCTTAATATATCAATATCATACATGAAAGATAAAACAGTATCTTAATAAAACAATATCATAGATAAATATATCTTAATATATCAATATCATAATAAAACAGTAACAAAAATAGTAACAAAAACTATAACCCAATAACAATATCATAGATTGAAACAGTATCATAAGTTGAAATATTATAATAATAAAACAATATCAAAGATAAAAACACAAATAAAATATTATCATATATAAAACTAAGTACAAGATGTTTCTAATGGTTAAATAATGATACAATAGCATATATAACACATTATCTAGATAAAATAGTATCATAGATATAACTAAGTAGAGATGTTTTACTGTTTGAAATAATGATATTGTTCTTAAAATATTCTATTACTAGTACAAGACAATTGATACTGTTTGCATTCAATAACAACATCATAGATTGAAACAGTATCATAGGTTGAAACATTATCATAATAAAACAGTATCAAAGATAAAAACATAGTCTAAGATAAAATAGTATTATTTATAAAACTAAATACAGGATATTTTAATAGTTGAAATAATGATACTGTTCTTAAAATGCTCAATTAGTAGTATAAGATCATTGATTGTGTTTGCATTCAATAACAATATCATATATTTAAACATTATCATAATAAAAAGAGTATTAAAGATAAAAGCATGGTATAAATATACCAATACACATTATCTAAATAAAACAGCATCATAGATAAAATAATATCATATATAAAACTAAGTACAATATGTTTTAATGGTTGAAGTAATGATATTGTTCTTAAAATACTTCATTAGTAGTACAAGATGATTGGTACTGTTTGTATTCAATAACAGTATGATATGTTAAAATATTATCATAATAAAATAATATTAAAGATAAAAACATGGTATAAATATACCAATGTACATTATCTAAATAAAACAGTATCATAGATAAAACAGTATCACAATAAAAAAGTATCATTAAATTATCATTTTTTTTTTGTAATTACAAGGGTATGTTGTTCTTTTAGCTCTAAAATGTGACTTTAATTGAATTAAATTTTGATCATATAACTTTAGAGTCCACAAGTGCAACAACAGTGACCGGCCTTGAATTTATCTTAAAAATTGCTGATTATTGTGACTTGATGATGGGCTCATTATCAGATACTTGAGCTGGGACTTGATGATGGGCTCAATTGGATCCAAGGTCACTGACTGGGCTTTACTCAAGCTGGCAGAGTTGCTACTTTGTTATAATGGGAGAGTGGCACCTTATGTGTGATTGTGCCACTTGGAACAATCTGAGTCTGTTGGATGCAATTGAAAATCGTAACTTCTCTCTCAAACACACTCTGCAATTTCACTTCGTCTTCTTCCTTAATTCTTTTTTATTTCCTTTGTGATTCTCAGAGATTGGTTTAAGAAAGGTTTTCGATGTTGGTGGTAAACAATAAATCTCAGTTTTCTGGTTATTTTGTGTCAGGTTTGTAAGGTTTGAGGGTCTAGTTCTCTATGCGAGGACATTTAAGGAAATATGTGCACTGGAACACTTTGTATTGCATATTAATGAGTATTTGCTAGTTGATTTGAGTGTAATTGTTGGTCCCAGATATGAACATACAAACTATAATGATGTAAAAAATGGTAAAGAATACAAGATTTTTCATCATTTTCAGTCTGAATGTTCATTCAAAGGCCTAATCACCTGTCGAGCCTCCACAGATGTGGTTATGTTCCAAATCCATTAGCACAACTTGAAGAAGAGTTCAATATTACAAACGATACACTAAGTATCATCTGAAGAACAAGAATATGCCATCAGTTCCTCTCTCTTACCAAAATACACCAAGTATAAAAAAATTATTGTTCATAGTGAGAGTAACAAATCAAACTTAACACTATCCATCTATCCATTCACTCAAAGGATGAATGAAGATGAAAGATGAAAGATGAAAGATGAAAAGTTCTTCAGAGAAGAAACCAAAGAGATGATGAAGACGAAAGCTAATTCTGCTGGCATACCAGAATTAATGAATGGGGGAGTATTTATATGGGAACAATGTAACCCTCAAATCAACGGCAACTAGCACACCAATTGTCACCATTTGAGGAAGTAACTCCAGCATTACATAAGTCGCATTTCCAAAAGGCGACATCAATGAATCTGAATTTTGGGCCTTAATGGATTGTCTAAAACACTATTGGGCTTCTCATTTTTGGGCTTTACAGATTTAATGACCATTGCTAAGCATTTAAACCCAACAATAATCCTTTTAATGGATACTCAACGAAGATTAGGCCATTCTTGACAAGACTTAGGATCTTTGAATAAAACAACAACTGTGTTTATTTTGCGTTCTTGTTGTTTCTTGCTTTCCAGTACTGGTTGGTTAACTTTTGGAATCAGAGCTTTAGATTTGGACTAAACCTCATTCACTGGTGTAGATCTGAAAAACTTCACAAAAGGCGTGAATATGAACTCTCAAAATATATAAAATCACATGAGTAATATTATTTCAATTCCCTATACTTACATCTTCTTGGCTCACAAACTTTGTGACTTACTCCAATTCCCAATACTTACAACTTCTTGGCTCACAAACTCTGTAACTTACTCCCGTTTAATATCGAATAATTAGATTTTGGTTAAAATGACCGTTTCTTGAACTCAAAAGATAAAATATTGAACTTGATTTTCATTTACTTTTTGAAATGATAAATCTTGATCTTCGTTTCTTGATTCGTTTCTTGTTTTCCTCTCCAAATTCGGCCATTTGTTATGAGTTAATAACTCATATTTATATTTTCTTAATAGTGCCCAAAAAAATCTAAACAATTATTAAAATCGCGTCCCAAAAAGTTTTCTAATTGGAGTTGAACACAAAAAAGAAATAAAATCCGCGAATAGAATTTTCATTGGGCGATCGTTTTTCAAATGGCATAACTTCTTGTAGTAAACTCCAAATTGAGATCCGTAAAAAGTGGTGGACTCATAATTCAATTATATTTCTAATGGTATATTATTTGTCTTGTGAAGATTTTAATGCCAAAATTTTTGCTCGAATTTCCCCACATGCTTCGTTAGGTAGTTTCTCAATTCAGTTATTAGATTTTCAAGTGTTTGATCATTTGCTTCAACACTTCATTGTCACTCCAACATACCTTAAACTTATTGATTTTATCTTCTTCCTCATCTTTCAATGTTTGGCTCTTGATGTTAACTTCAAAAACTCAATTTCTTCTCATTTACTCGTCGATCTCATCAAATTGTTACTCTTTCGGTCCATTCTTCTCCAATTGCTCATAAACGGGTTCAAAACTGAAATAGAAAGAATAACATACTATATTAAGTAGAAAATTCATAAAATAACAGGATAAAAACTTAATTTAAAGGTTCGAATAAGTACACAAAAAGTACTTATTATCTCTCAAACACACATTGTACGTTCAGCAAAGGCAATTCAGATATTCACTCTCAACATGTTACATCGTACTATTGCATCAGCAGCACACAATTCCTCATAATCTAGTCTCTACAACTCATTGGACTTCTCACTAGGTTGGTTGGGATGAACACATTCAAGCACATAATCAAGTTTTTCAAGCTTGCATAATATACATGAGGTTACACTTTCTGTTGGTACAATTTTTACTGATTTACGTTCATTTGGTGTCTTTGTTATAGATTCAGGAGACATTTTACGGTAAATAATATTGTATAAATAAATGAGTGGCAATAATTAATGTAAAATATATAATGCATGAATAAACGCAAAAAGTACAAGTACACAATGATAACTTAAAAGTCTTGCAAACCTTCAGACAGATTCTCTATATAAAAAGTCCAAGGCTGTTCTCCTCAACACTAGTGGGGAAAATAAGTTCCCCACTAGCCCCCAGGGCATATCTCCAGTGGCAAAGGAGAGGGTGGATAAGGCTCAGCGCGGCGGGGTGCAGGGTTCGAATCCTGAAATATTGGATTTGTGCCTTGTCGCAAGCGGGAGTTACTATATGGTTAACAGCGTAGGCTTATCCATAAGCTTTTCACCCTGACTCCTGGAGGCACATCCTGCGATTTACCTCCTCCACCAAGGATCTAGGGCAAGGTCGGTGGAAGCCCTCAAAGTTGAGGTTCAACCTTTTTCCGATCAAAAAAAAAAAAAAAAAGCTCCCCACTAGGACACCGGAGGAGAACAAGGGTGACAAAAAGTCACCAATGATACCGGCTAAGATGGGACCCTCCTCCCCATTCCAAACTGATTTTAGTTAATCAAGTATCAAGAACCATTACAAACAAGTATTGCTAGATTCGGTCTTCGAGTTTAAGAACAAGAGTCTCTACAAGAGATTTGTTATTAATATAAACTTGAGTGTATAATATTTGTCTAGATTTCCAAATAGATTCACATAGTGCTATGTATAGGAAAATAGAGTGTTGAATCTCTATTTGGACAATCCTCAATTGGAATCCAATTTCACTAATTGAACTACGATTTACTCTAATAAAGTGTATGTTGTGTTAGTATATATTCTTTACAAATTAGACCACTCAATATGTTTAAAATTACTAACTGTGCATATTAATTCAATTAATAGATAATCCAAATTAGCACATATCTGCTATTGCTTAAATTATAATTTCAGTTCGTCAAACTGGTCAAACATACTTTTTATCCACATATTTTATAGGATCCACAACTTACAATTTATTTTTTATCCACACATTCACCAACAAATTATAATATAAACACTCAAAAAATAATTTCAACACTACCAAACATATGCTTATTTGGATTCTGAACTCAACTAAAATCCAATTTTGAAGTAGACTTTAATGGAGAGAATTCGATATCGTGAAAATAATTTGATTTAGACTACTCTAATACTAGTTGTTGAAAATAAGTTTGTAGAAAATATGAATTGCAGAATTTTTATTGAAAACTACAAAGCCAAAATCTAACTAAATAATTAGTGACGCATTATAGATACCCTAATTAATAGCATAGCTACCTTGTCACGTGATTAATTCTTTATTCAGATTTTTGACTGAACTATAGATTTTAATCCTCATTCTTGAATTTTCTTACTTTAAACTCCCAAGTCTTTTTTTATATTCTCCAAAGTACTGACTCAAGGGCGAGTGGGTTCCAAGAGACCAAATTTAGATTCTATAATTGGATTTTAAAAGACTGGAATCATTAAAGAAAAACAAGAAAAGTTATGTCTCTCTCTTCTCTCTCTCTCTCTCTCTCTTTTATAGTATACGTTCGTCCAGGCCAGTTCAGATGCTCTGGCCACCCCTAGGTCTTACCAGTGTTCTAAAAAGCGCGCCTAGGCGGCGATGTACTTGAACTGTAAATGGGATTCTACTACCGAACTGTACTTGAACTTATTTCTTCCTGGATTCAAAAATGCTCAGCGATGTACTACTAGATATGGAAAGATAGTAAGAACCTAACATAACATTTTTTTTCAAGATATACGGAGGATCAGCTGAATGAAGACTGTAATCCGACGGAGATGCGGTCAATAAAAGATGGAAAATAGGATCTGCCCCGCGATGCTTTACTTAAATTTTTTTTGAAAAATTATAAAATAAAATACAAAATTACAATTTTTGCTAAAAATTGGTTGAATAAGAATCAAACCCAGGTTAGAGTTATTAAATGGCTTTTTTGCACAAATGGTCCTTGATTTTTGTACTTACTGTAGGTTGAGGACCTATCGTTTCATTTTTGGCAGTTTAACCCCTATTTCAAATGTTTTTGGCGACAATGGTCCTTTTCGTTAATTTCTGTCAAAATCTTCTGTTAAATTTGACCATGAAAAATTTTGAATTTAAAAAGTAAAGGAAAATTTGCAGCAAAAGTCCCTAATCTTTCAAAAAGTATCGAAAAGTCCCCAAACCTTCTAATTCTAACACATATGACCCAAATCTTTTTGATAATTTTATCCATAACTTAAATAAATTAAAAATAACTCCTAAATGTTTTCAAAAATACAAATAAGTCCTAAATCTTTTTATTTTTTTTTACAGATTTACACTTAAAATAATAAAAAATGTGCCATCAAGTCTCAAAACTTTTAATTTTGTTCACTAAAATAACATTTAAAATGTGTTTAATTAAAATCAGATTTTTTTTGGTAAAAGTTGCTAAAAGTTATAGAAATGTGTGGTTAAAAAGTTGTGGGACCATAAAATGTGTGGTTAAAATTAATTGTTGACTTTGAGTTTAGCTTTAACTTTATAGCAAAATCAAAATTGAAAACAAACGGACTCTTAAAGTCTCTAAGAATTTTGTTCAGTGATCATTAATTAACAAAAAAATTATTCGCATAGTTAAAATTTGATCAATTTAAAATTTTAATTTATTTTTCATACCAATTACTAAATAATAATTAAAAAAAAGGTTCTTCACCATCTCCACCCCCACCCCACTGCTGGAGATGGTGAAGAACCAACTAGGGTGGGCTGGGGTACCTTTTTTTTAATTATTATTTTGTAATTTGTATGAAAAATAAATTAAAATTTTAAATAGGTCAAATTTTGATTATGGGTATAATTTTTTTGTTAATTAACGGACTACTGGACAAAATCTGTAGGGACTCTAAGAGCCCGTTTGTTTTTAATTTTGATTTTGCTAAAAAGCTAAAGTCAAAGTTAACAATTAATTTTAACAACATATTTTATGGTCCCACAACTTTTCAACCACACATTTCAATAACTTTTATCAACTTTTACCAAAAAATATGATTTTAATCAAACAAATTTTAAATGTCATTTTGGTGAACAAAATTAAAAGTTTTGAGACTTGATGACACATTTTTTATTATTTTAAGTGTAAATATATAAAAAATAAAAAGATTTAGGACTTATTTGTATTTTTGAAAATGTTTAGGAGTTATTTTTAATTTATTTAATTTATAGGTAAAATTGTCAAAAAGGTTTGGGTCAAAGTTTGGGGATTTTTCGACACTTTTTGAAAGATTAAGAACTTTTGCTACAAATTTTCCTTTACTTTTTAAATCCAAAATTTTCCATCAAATTTAATGGAGGATTTTGACGGAAATTAACGAAAAGGACCATTGTCGCCAAAAATATTTGAAATAGGGGCTAAACTACTAAAAATAAAACGATAGGTCCTCAACCCGCAGTATGTGTAAAAGTCAGGGACCATTTGTGCAAAAAGGTAGTTATTAAACTATAAATCTTAACCACTATACCACAACTCTAATATTGTATTTTATTTTTGTTTTGTTTACTACAAATATTTTAAAAATTCCAATTTCTTTTTTTTTAATTATTTTTTTCAGTTTACAAAAAAAAATATATCCATGGTGGTTGGCGGGTCAAAGGAGTTGCCGTGCCACGCCCAGCCTCTTCTTGGTCAGAGGGTCCCATACAGGGGCTGGGCAGCCCAAAAATTTGGCGGGCGGGCGGGGCGGGGCGGGACGGGACGGGACGGGACGAGACGAGACCGGGCATGGCCGACCTGTCTCGCCGGGCCAGCCCTATTGTCATCCATATTCATTAATTTTCACTCACTCGACTAAATATATGAGATCGCACCATCAAAATATATAAATTACAAAAGCATTTTATTTTAATTCCATGCAATTACATCACATTGACTCGCCATCTTTAAGTATTACCATGTCGAATATCGAATAATTAGATGGCTAAATATATTCACAACACAATTTTTATGAGTGCACTAAATTTTAATCACATGAAAGATCCATAACATTTACTCATTATCACACACATGCCCTTAACTTTTTTTTTTTCATCTTATTCTTATCTCCAACCTTCATTTAATTAACACATCTTGCCACTAATGACGATTTTTGTCCCAAAAAATCTGTTAAGAGGGAATAAAAAAAAACTTATTTGCCCATTGTATTTTTAAATAAATAAAAAGAATAACAAACATAAAATTACGACTAAATATTTGTCTTTCATTTTAAAACATGCTAACAAAATTTTTGGACGAAATCCGTCATTAGAGACAATATATGTTAATTAATGGAAGGTTGTGGATAAGAATGTGATAAAAAAAATAGTTAGGAACGTAAGTGGGATAATGAATAAATGTTACCTTTCATGCAATTAAAATATAATGCAATTAACAAAAAATATGGTGTCAATATAACCATCATGATTAGATATGGGCTAAAATAACTATTTCGCACTTCTATTATTTTCTCACTAAACTCACATTTTCTTCAACAATTTCTTTGCAATCAACTCATAGAATTGATATAACCGTCGGTACATACTGAGCACATATTTAAATTGCTTATAAGAAAATACTTAAACCCATTCATTTACCCATGTATCCAGTGACGATTTTCGAACACAAATATGTGTTTAATACTTCATTGTTCCTAAGTTCCCAATGTATCGAGGTTTTGACCATATCTATTCATCTCACTCATTGGCACATCAAATACCATTGAGTTCACAAATATCAACCAATATCCTGATACGAATTTAAGTAATCCATAAGACATTTACATAGATTTTAAATTTTTTATACAATCATGCTCTAGAAATTAAACTACATGTCTACATATATTGGTCATATCCAATGCACTCCCACGTATATTAACCTCGCTATTCTTGAGATTCATTCGTCACGGTCAAGACAAAATACGTTCTCCAATTGGTATAACAATTGATCTTATGACCTTATTAGAAGAAACTGTTAACCTTTATTCACGGGTCTACGACCTTATTATCTATATGCAATTGAAGGTATTTAATCACGTATTCAAATATCATAAATATAATTTCAAGATAATAATATAATATGCCACTGAATTTTTATACTCTATTTCATTTATAACATCAAACTTTAATTCATTTTATTTATACCACCAAACTTTAAAATTAGTTTCAGTTAAACCACTTGTTAACCAGTCGTTCATTGTTTTCTAGCGTGACACTACCTTACTGGATCATTAATTGGCCGATGTATCTCACTACGTATGAAAGTATTGTCCACGTGTATGAAGTTTAAAATGAAATACGTTTTTGATATCAATTAAACAACTTTGAACCTAAGGGTTGTCGAAATGGTTGATACAAAAACGTATTTTCAAATACGTCTTTGACATCAAAAGTGTATTTTTATTTTGAACTTTATACACGTGGACAATATTTTCACACCTTGTAAGATATATTAGCCAGTTAATGGCTCATTAATGTCACGTCAGAATTTTTGTCAAATAATAAACGACTGGTTAATGAAGTAATTTAATTGAAAGTAATTTTAAAATTTGATTGTATAAATGAAATGAATTAGAGTTCGATAGTATAAATGAAGTAGAGTATAAAGTTCAAATTAATCCTACAATTTCAAATTCAAATGTCAAATATTATAATATAATCCCTAATAGTTTCGAGCACGTATCACAACACGAATGGCCTTTAAAATCCTATTTTTCTTGACTTAATCTTTACTCAACTGGAGAAAATTTAGTAGAAATTAGTCCGCAATATCGGCTGCCACATGGTTGGTTTCTCGAAGTCCTTGCTTTTCGACGTCGGTTTTGTCGTTTTAGTGGACCTCTGGCCAAGTCAACTTATTGGGATGGTAAATGCCGAAGGTTCTTTCTTATCCTAATTATTTGAGATAATTGCTTCTCTATAAATTATGAATTTTATAAAAATATGTAGATAATTAGTGAATTTAAAATAGTTAGTCGTACAAAATATTTAAATAAAAAATATATTTTATCAATTTAAATTTAGTCTGAACTTAACCAGTTTTATTTTCTCTTCTTCATATTTCAATAATTTATATAAGCTCACTTTTACCAATTCTTTGTTTACATTTACTGATTTACATATCAAGTGCTACAAGTATTGTTAATGAAAATAATAATAATAATTTGACTGGTTGCCTAGTTTTTTAATATAAAATAGATAAAAAAAAATGCTGACTTAGTCAATAAAGGAGCAATTTAGAGAATTTCCAAGGAGAAAAGGGAAATTCACTTACTAGCCAAGGTAGTTAGGTAATCGAGATTTGGATCATTCCTCAAGGTTAAGATTTGGTGGCCCATACATCGACACCTCAAGCTGGCTCTTTGTGTATCTGCAAGTATGAGTGGTGATCTCTTCTTTACAATGAGGATGATTTGGTAGTGGGCAATTAATCAAAAAAATTTGCTAATTGCCGACTACCATGTAGGTAGTAGATAACATAAATCTTCTTCAATGTGAAGAGGAGATCACCACTCATTGTAAACATATGTTTGGCATAACTTAAATTATAATTTCAAATTTCAAAACTAATAAACATAATTTTCATCCACACATTTCATGGGACCCATTACTTACAACCACTTTTTATCCACACATTTACTAACTGCTTATAATATAAGCACTTAAATTATAATTTCAGCACCTCCAAACATATTATAAGTATAGAAAAGTCTGAACAAGTTTGATTGGTTGATCGATAAAGTTAATCTTTAGGTTGTGCATTTCTCGAGTACTTCACAATTCCAGTTATGTAGTAGTATCATTGAAAATCAACTTACAAAATCACATAGGAAATGAAAACTAGGGGAAGCCCAACAATGGAAGTTCACGAAATTCTATTAAAATCATTTATTAGTGGTTCGAGAATGATATTTGATGTAAATGAAAAAAAGAACAGATGATAATGACTAAACCATGCATTTATTTTAGTTTTGTCAACTCTTTATCCCCTTAATGAAAAATATCTAGTAATGGATATTTGCAGCGATTGAGACGACACATTCCTTGAAGTGTCGCTATAATACATTCGTTTATGTCCTGTTTGGAGCACAATAATTTATCTAATCAGTAATATTATTCATAGTCGTTTACTATCGATAGTCAGTTTACGTGACATTGCTCAATTGAAGTAATTATTCATAGTTGCTAACGATAAATAACATTACTTGGAGTAAATAATTACTTCAATTGAGCCACATAGGCTGACTATCGATAATGAACTTCTATAAATAGCATTACCTTGTTCAGTGCAGATTTTCTCAAAAAAATGGATTTTTTTCCTATATTTTTTTATTATTCAAATTTTGTAATTTGTTAAATGACAAAATTGTCTTTAATCAACAAAATGTCATTTCATAGTAGAAAGGGTAATTTTGTCATTTAACTAATTACAAAGTTTGAATAGTACAAAAAAATAGACAAAAAATTCCATTTATTCGGAGAAAATCTGCACCAAACATGTTCGAATATTATCAATAAAATAAGTTAGAATTATTTGAACCAAAATCTTAAACTATCGTATGTTTGTAAGTAGATATGAAACTAATTAATTTTCCCACAATTTCAAAAATTTAAAAACAAACACTGCCATATTTATTTCTTAAATATTAATTAATGATATAATTTGGCCTAAAAATGCACAACTTATCCAAAATTACTACTATAACTTTATCTTTTTCCTCATTAATTAAAATGGGAAATTAAATTGAGTTACGGCTCCTTGTAAGTCAAGAGTTCCATTGAATTAATCTTTCAATATTTTGACGAAATTTAAAGCCAGAAAGTAAGACATTTTAAGAAACATTCAAAAGTCTAAGATAATAAAAGTAAGCAATCAGCTTAAATGAATCAGTTTACCTCAATTTTCTAGAATGCAAATCTATGTTTAGAATTGTTTATAATAGCAATATTTATAATTTTCTAGAATAAATCTATTATTTTTATTGTACATTAAACATTATTTTTATCTACACATTTCGTAGGACACACAAATATTATCTATTTTTTATTTACATATTCTTTAGAACCCACTATTTATAATCTACAAAAAACTTTACTAGTGAGAATGAATAATATTTATAAAAATTATCTTAACATTAATCTGCTTTATCTAATTTTATTTACTCAACATATTAAAGGGTTTTGCAAAGACGAAGTTTAATTATCACCTAGTTGAGCACTTTTTTTTAATATTTAAAATTATATTAAAAATATGAAAACACTTTTTCACGTTTCGTCATCGTTTCATCTTCGCTTAGAGCATCTTCAATTAGTGATGGCAACGGGGCGAATTCGAATCGGATTGGCTTGATCCGTATCCGCCTCAGATCAATTTTAGAAGATCCGAATCTGCAGACTGATCCGCCAATTCTCGGGACAGATCGGATCCGGGTCGGAGCGGATCACTGTTTTGATCCTCTGACTGATCCGTGTTTTTTTTTTTTTGGGTCAATTGTCATTCAAAAAATTAAACAAACGTTGAAACAAACTTTACTACTTTACTATTTTTTTCTATTTTTCTCTTTCTTTATTTTTCAAATGGAGCACACATGATTCCCGCTGATCTACGGATCGAAAATTTTTTGCTCCATTCGGTACGGGTATCCATCGGATTTAGGGCAGATAAGATATTTTTGCAATCCCTATATCCAATGCTAGACACCTTCTAAAAAACTATGTGGTAAGAGAGAGAAAAGAAATGATGAGAGAGTAGAAGGCATAAAGAGAATATAAAAATAGATGAGAGAGATATATACAATTTGATGAAAAAATAGATAGAATGTATAGAATGTCTAAAACTAGACGGCCTTCTACAATAAATACTGCAACATTTTTTTTTGTCCCCTCCATCTCATCGCCACATTAGTTGAACATTCAAAATAGAAGATAGCATTGAAGATGCTCTTAGGCCTCGTCTATATCTTAGTTTATTTGAACTTTTTTTTTTTTTTTTTTTTCAGAAGAATTATATTTATGTTCATGGAGCACTAACCAATTTGTCCAATCACTACTACAACACATTGTAGGGTGTCAATTAAGTCAATTATGTCTGCTGTGTTGCCCCCATCATCCTCCACCTCTAATTTGAAATTATCGAAGAGGAACCAACTATAGTCTGTTATATATAAGAAATGTAAGCAAGCAAGCTATTACATAAATTGCAAGTGAAACCATGAGTCCCATATACCATTTTCTTTTCCTATTCTTCCTCTGCATTTGGATTGCAGAATCTGCAGATCCATCTGGTCAGTTCTGTAATGACAGTACTAAAATAAACAGTACCGAAATATCCAAAAACATCGATAGCATATTGCCAAAGTTAGTATTAGGCACGTCTCAATACAGGTTCATTACAACCACGTATGGTAAAGGCGAAGCTCAAATCTACGGCCTGGCACAATGTAGAGGCGATGTCAGTAGCGAAGACTGCTCGACTTGCATCCAAGATGCAGCAAACGAAATCCGTAAGCGCTGTCCAAACCAATCAGATTCAAGGATTTGGTATGAATATTGCTTTTTGAGGTATAGTACAAACAATTTCTTCGGACAAGTCGATACATCTTTTGGCATTTACTATTACAATGTTCAAAACGTAACAGATCCTGATCCTGATACATTCAATAAAGAACTAGGTGCCCTTATGGATAAGATTAGTTCAGAGGCTGTTGTTCCAGCAAACAAAGGGCTTGGAAAAGCGAAGACTAAACTTACACCTTTTAATACGCTTTACGCCTTGGTGCAATGCACTAGGGATCTATCGAAGCAAGGTTGCGCCGAATGCCTTGCCATTGCCATTGGCAACTTACCGACATTTTGCAATTACAAGAAAGGCTGTCGTGTTTTATATAGCAGTTGTTACCTTCGATACGAGCTTTATCCTTTCTACTTTCCTCTTGATTCACAGGAGTCCTTAGTTGGTGCCTCTATGAACTATCATTCATACACAGTTTATAAACATTAATATGTAATGCATATGTTCCCTTTCATGTATTACTCATTTCCAGTTTGAACCTTCCATTATCGAGTACTTACATGTACAATATGTGTGGATTAGATGTGGACATTGGAGTACTCGCTTCCGCAAATTACTTGGGTAAAATAAATGTTCTCTACATGTGTTTTTACTTTTATATTTCGCGAGGACCTACCCTTACAAAATACATTTTGTATTTAGCGTGTATTTACAATTTTGATACCTCGTCTTGCAAATTTACATTTACCTATTTTTGCTGAAAAAATAAAACAATTTACAAAAAAAAAAAAATCATTTTAAATAGCTTAATAGAGACCAAACTAGAACCCCTAATTGAAAATAAAAATATCACACATTAAGCTTTTTATTTTCTTATATATATTACATTATGCACTTTATTATTCTTCAAAATTTTAATTACTATTCTCTCCGTTCTATTTATATAGGTTGATTTTTTTTTATTTGTGTGTTCCAAATTATAGTCCACTTACCTTATTGATGATGTATTTAATTTTTTCATTTCCTAATATACCCATATTGAACGTACTTTGTTATCAATACAAATAAACTTGTACTCGTTCAAATATAATAAGAATTGACATAATTTATTAATACATTTAATTTAAATAGTGTAGGGATTAAACGAAGTCAAATTAATCATAATGTGGCAATAAATTTTCCAATTTTTCCTCCCACTAGCAGCTTCTTTCATGTCTAGATTGGTGTAATTTTCAAATCACTAAATTTCATTACTACTTCCAACACTAATTTAATAACTATTATTTTTAAATAAGTAAACTAGAATTTTTTTTTTCAAAATTTACTTTTTCAACAATATTAATAAAAATTTCTTAATCCGTGAAAAATGAAATTAGCATATATAAATGGGACGGAGTAAGTATTACTTTTTCATCCAAAAAAATTATTTCGTCGTTTATATCTATCTTTTGTATGAATTAACTTTGTGTTGGAGTCAAGTTTCTTGAATACATTATTAACACGATTTTTATTTATTTTTCGTTTTTAGACAAATTTGTATATTTTTATCAACAATGTTTATATTTGTTTTGTCTTCTTGAAGTTCTCTCGTAAAAGAAAAAGTGAGAGAGAGAACATTAAAAACTGAAATCCAAAAAATTGCGTATGAATTCTTGAAAGGTTTTTACTTGCAAAATGGTATAAAGCTAATAACCTCAACTTAGAATAAATGAAAAAATAATTTTAAGCTACAAAATAATAAATAACATCATATAATATTTGACTTTAGTTTTTTATTCATTGAATATAACTTATTTATTAAAGGAATCGTTCATCCTACCAATGAATTTGATAAATAATCAGAGTCCTTTATTTATGCTAAAACTCTTATACCCACATCCAAACATATTCCTATAAAAGTTTAATACATTTAGACTGTTAGATTAGCTTAAGAGTCCGTTTGGTACAGCTGTTGTGAGTAGAATTTTGGTGATAGAACTTTTGATAGTAGAGTTTTTAGCAGTAGAACTTTTGTTAAAAAATTGTTTACTGTTTGGATATGAATCTAAAAAGTGCTGTGAATATTAATTTAATTATAATAACATAATTATTATTGTATAACTCATATTTTTTTAAAGAAATCATTTATTTTTATATCCTATAATAACTATTAAAATTAATATATTAATTTAATTATAATAGGATGATTATTTTATTATATTTGATTAAACATTAATTAATTATTTAGATCAAACATATTATATATAATTTGTATTATATTATTTAGCACGCTAATTTTTTTTTTCACTTTATATAAGTATATGAAGTGACAATTTGATATAAGTAATTAATGCAGTAAATAAATTAATATCTTTTTTTGATGTATTAATGGTAATTTTGTTAATTTTTAATTTCATTAAATATTAATTACAATTTCTCGTAAAAGTTCAATTAGAGCTTTTTAGAGAAACTCAAAATTTGGGCTTCTCTAAAACAACTTTTTTAAGCTATTTTTTTAGTCAAAAAATGCTTGCTGACTTTAACCAAACAACAATAAAAATAATCAAAAGCACTTTTACTCTTTAAGAAGTACTTTTAAACTTCAAAAAAGCGCTTCCAAATACACTATAAATCAAAAGTCATGATTATTTATCATATTCATTTGTTAAATACATTGGTAGGAGGAACGATCTCCTTTATTAAATGAGAATGATGACTACTAAAAATTTCCATTTGTCCATTTTATAATGTTGGAAAAATTCAAATGAAGTTTTTTCTATATTTTACATTCATGCAAAATCTGCAAAATGAGAAAACGAGACATAGTATGAAATAGTTGACAAATTGTGAATATGCATTATATGCATTATACATCCTAGCATCAAATACAAAAATGCAAACCAACTCTTAAAAATTCTCATAATGCACACAATAATCTTAAACGAACAATAAGTAACAATGTTATTGTATCAATGAACATTTATAAGAGTTTCAAATACATGACATAATATTTATTAACAAATTACAGTAACAAGTAAAAAAATTATATATAGACATCATCACTTCACAATATATGTTAACAACATTAGAAAACAATGTTAAATTACAATATTAAATTAAATCCAAGAAGTACCAACATAATTTAACAAATTAGAGTAATAGTATTAAATTCGTAATACGATAATGTAACAAACACGGGAATACATTAATTTGTTGAATACCTTCAAATAATTACAAATTTGGATTGCTCTTTGTGAAACCATTACATACCAATCTTATGAAAATTACTTAACATATAGGTTTCATGAAAAATAAAATTAATAATTTTTTTAGTTAAACATATAATTAGAAATGGACATAAATATGAGAAAACAAGTAAGAAATAACGAGATAAGAAATTTATGTTTTGAAGATTTAAATATTAGCAAGATGAAAACAACATAAAAAGTAAAGAAAACCCAAAAATTCAGAAACTAGTAAAAATGGTTGCAGTTAAAAAAGATAAAACCCATAAATGTTTTATAAAAAAAAAAAACTCAAAAAAATGTACATTTGTTTGTTACGGTACAAGCACTACAAGGAAGGAGACTTTACTGACTACCAAATTTTTAGTCGAGAAAACCGACTAAAAAAATAACATGGTCCCCTAAGCATTAGGGGTTGTATTTGGCAAACCAATAAGGGATTCAACGACCATGAAATTAGTCTGGGAAGATTTAATACCGACTACAAAAAATGGGGTCAGCAAAAAATTGCAAGGAACTTTTTCGGGCGTTTAACAAAATGGCGAAAAGTAATAGCCGACTAGATTAATAGGTCGGGGTGTTATTGGACCGACTATATGGGGTCAGTGGTCGGCCTTTTTTTTTTGGGTGGAATTGATGGCGGGCTCACTAAAAATGTTTGGCCCATTCCCAAACGTGTTTTCCATTTTCAATAGATCTCTCTCAAACTCTCACACATAGTGGCCGACTAGTAATTTTCTTCTATCTTTCTCTCATTCTCCATTGACGCCCATCTTCTCATCGGCGTGGTCCGAAGTCCCCATCCACCGGTGGTATGTATATTGCTTTGTTAATTTATTTCTGTTTTACTTATATTTCTTGAAACCCATAAGTGGTACATGTACTTTGTCTAGAGCCCTTGCTCCGTTGCTGTCATCGTTGCAATTGCCGGTCATCTTCTCCATTCTAGGTTCACTCCATCCATTCAAGGTAACTTCTATGCACTTTGATAATTTTTAATTTTTTTCTTTTCTGATGGGTTTGGCCACTATTGCTTCAATTCTCGGTTTCCAAAAATGGGGGAGAGTCTCTGTTCTTTAAAATGTGGAGACATTCTTCAATGACATGAATTTCTACGATTTTTTAATTGTGGTATGTATAAAAATCTTATCTCTGTTCACATATTTTCTCTTTCTAGTATTATTCGCCTTGAATTGCCAAAAATCACATCCAGTTATAGTTTTTTGCCTGAATTGTACACTACATTTGTTAGTTTTTGCGGTGTTTTTTGGTTTGCACATTGTGGGATTTTGGGTTGGGTAGGTCGGTGGGGGTGGCCCGGGTGTGTTACCTCAATTTACAAAGGTGAGGCAGTGTAGATGAGTTATTAAAATCTATTGGGCCACCTAGACCATACCTGATAAAACAGGACCATAGCAACAATATTTTCGGTGTCAATAGAGTTCACTTTTTCTATTTGTTTTGGTTGTTTGCGATTCTTACACTCCCGGACATAATGTCCGAGTTTTCCACACACATAACAAAAAACCTTGGATTTTTTCTTGTTCTTGTTATCTTTGTTGGAGTTTGAGAATTTCCTCTTCATGGAACCCTTGTTTGATTTGTCGGCTTGATCCAAAACATGGGCTTTGGAAGTGCCCTCATGAGAATGTTCATTCTCATCTCATGCCCTTGATTCTTCCTCAATTTGAAGATGTTTTTGAACCCCTTCCAAAGAATAATCACCGGAACTATGAATAATTTTCTTCCTGTAACATTTCCATGATGATGACAACTTAGCAATAATTGCACCAACTTGGAAAGTCTCAGGAATTTCAAACTTCACGGACTTTATTTTGTTGACAATGACTTGCAACTCATGTACTTGTCCTAACAAAAGTATGTTATCAAAAAATTTGAAATTGAAGTATTTAGATATCAGAAACTTTTTGGTACCTTCATCCTCTACCTTGTATTTATTTTTCAATGCATTCCATATCTTCTTTGTCGAAGTGGTGTCTGTGTATGATCAGAGAGAGCATTCAAGATGTGTCATCTGCATATAAACTCGTCTTCTTGTCTCTTCTTCCTTTCTGCCTTTATTGCATCGGAATCATTTGGAGTTGATTCTGGCAATGGTGCCAAACCCGAATCCAAAATGTAGAATACCTTCAAAATGGTGAAAAGAAATTTCAACTTGTCCTTCCACATAGTAAAGTTAGTTTCATCGAACCTATCAAGTCTTAAAAGGTCTTGATTCATCATTTTGATTGTAGCAATTGTAGTCTCGTTCTCCAACACGAAATATCATTTGAGATTGTTGAACAATAAAGGAGATGAAGAACAAAACAAGAAGATAAATAACTCACCAAAGAGAAGGTTTGAACACGATTTTGAATCGTTGTCCTCAAACGATATTTGCCGTCACCGAAATAAGTGCTTGAAGGTTTTAATGGCAAATAGTTTGCAAGAATAAACAAACATTTAAATCAATTTCAAATCAAGCAAAGGAACTTGAATAAGAACTTGAAGAACACTTAAGTCCTATACACGAATAGGTGTCAAAACCAAGCCAAAAGATGTCAAAACCTTTCAAAACATTGCCAAAATTCAAAACCAACGGTCACTGAAATTTTGTACTGGGCGACCACCCAGTACAAATCTGGGCGTTCGCCAGTACAATTATTTGGCCTCTATTGCCAACAAATGAGGCAGCCTAAAATTTCAACTGAAATTGTCTTTTCCTCTTTTGTTTTCGAGTTTTGTTTTGGGTATTTTTCCACAAAATCAATATTATCTCATAGATATTTGATTCCAAATCACTTCTTATTATATAAATTGAACAATATTACAACATTGAAGATAAGAAGTGGAAATCTAAAGTTGAAAATAAATATGAGGACCAATACACGACGCTGATGGAAAAATTAGAGTATAAAGTTTGGTACAAAGATCTTTATAAAGTAAATGATATATCATTGGAAAGATAAACAAATTAGGAAACCAACATTGAGAGATTGAGCTCGCTTGTGCAGAGCCTGGTTCTATGTACTCAAGCGGATAGATTGTCCACTCGAATGGCTGAACTGCTGCTGTTCACGAATTTTAGTTTGGTAACTCTATTGAGGGAATTTTGGTCAAATTTTCCATGAATTTGAAGTCCTAAACAAAAATACACAAACATATTATATATCAAAAAGAGGACAGAAATTGGAGATAAAAACACAAATTCTCTTGAACATTGCATCAATTTCGAGCTTATTGTGATTGAAGCAAAAAGAAAAAGAAAAATTATTCAAGACCAATTCAAGATATTCAAATATCAAGATTATTGTGCTCATTTCTTCAATTTTTTTATTAATTTTGGTCTATGTATTCTATATCAATTATGTGATCTTGTTACTCAATTATGCTAGGTTACATTTATATAAAATTGAATAATGGTGAAATCTCGTTTTTGAAGTTTTAATCTTAAACTCTTGTTTTTTACGTTAAATAATTGTTTGATTTGAATGATTGCTATTTACTTAACGACTTCAATTATTTGATCAATAATTGAACTCGTGACCTATTTTGTTTTTGAACGGTTGAAAATAGGTTTAACACATCGCAACAATTATTATAAAGTTTATAAGGGATAGAGATAGATCCCTATACTTTTTGTGATCTTTATTTAAATATTCTATTTTTTTATGCGTTTTATATATTCGTATCATTCATCGAGATATATGAGGAGGTCGTATATGAAAATTAGTTTAATTTTATTTGAGAAAGATTATTAAAAAAATTAGGAATATTGCTCGTCCAATTTATTCAAGTTGTTGACATACGAAATAACAAGAGCCTAAAAAGAGACTTAAGAAAATATTGTACATATAGGCCCATAAAAAGTACCCAAGCATGTATGCCTAGAAATATATGTCGTCCAGGCTCAATGGATGCCCAGGTAAATTTGTATATAGGCCCAATGGAAATTATCCAGGCCAGATAGGGCCCAAAATGGATATCGCCCAGATCAGAAACGCCCAGGGCGTTGGGCGATTAGAACGGTCGATCACTGCATAAGAGTAACCGTTCTTAAACAATTTTTCCTTCTTCTCTTATCATTTCTCCCACGTTTCAGGAGTTACAAACAGTTGAATCATCATGGAGGAGTTACAAACAGTTGAATCATCATGGGGGAGTTACAAATAGTTGAATCATTATGGAGGAAATGGGTAGTTATTGGGCGACGAAGTAGTTATTGGGCGACGAGGTAGCTACTGGGCGACGAGAAGTTTTTACGCAAGATTGAAGGAAAACGTGTGGTAAAACCGTTTGGTAAAGTATAAAAGAAAGAAGATTGAATGACGAAAGTAAGAAAAACAATTCTCAAAAAACAGAGAAATGTAATTTCATTCCATTTTAGTCTTAAATATTTCTTTACAAAGTGAATTCTAGTGTGCTTGTGCCTCCTGAGGCATTTCGCTTTTGCTCTTTCATCCTTTGTCACTATTGTAATATTCAGTAAATCAAACACCCCTTGTTGGAACTTTGTCTCAAGAGGTTTGGCGTCCCTTACACATCGTCTGAATCCTTTAATTGTTAGCGAATGACACACTTTCTCCGCGTGAAACACAAGTATTGTCAACTAACTTCGCCATTGATACCCAACTGGCAGCAGCAACCCGTGAGGCATAACAGAAACCACAAGGGTGCGGCGCGCATCACAGCTAAGAGTCTTCAGGTGGTGCGACAGCGCCCACCCAGCACTGTCTATGTACGGCTCCTCTGCCACACGTAGTGGCAATGCCTTCAGATAATGCCGGGCAACAACGCCACTGCCATTGTCCACCTCTGTCACCTCATTCGTTTAATTCCTTCATCATTTCTTCAATTCCAATCTTCAATTCTTCATTCAATTTGCACAAGATCCAAAAAATTAGGAATATTGCTTGTCAAATTTATTCAAGTATTGTCAATTAATTGAATTGAAGTTAAAGTTAAAAAAATAGATGTGAATTTCGAATCTTAGTGTCTCATCAATTTGAGTATTTTCTTCAAAGTTTGTTTATCCCTTTATATTATTTTATTAATATTTTAAAAATATTAATTTAAAATAATCTAAAATAATCTAAATATTTTGCTTAGTTCACAATGTTATTACTTGTTTATAATATCATACACTTTGGGATTTTAGTCAACATAGGTTGCGACCAGTGTTATTAAACATGGATCGGCCTAATCGGTTAGTCGAAAAATCGGTGACTCAATACCCCAACTGATCTGGCTCTTTTAATTTGACTGCCTAGCAATCGAATTGTTTACGACCCCAGAAAAACTGCCAATTTTTTAAGTAACTCGATGACTCATAACCCAGTGACCCGTTCGGGTCATTACATAATGCAATTTTTCATTTTTTTCATTACAATATTCTACCCAAAAGATGCACCAAGTACTTTTTCACTCTATTAATGAGATGTTAATACAATGAATTACAGTAATTTATGTTATTTTTTTACAAGAATTAGTTGATGATATTGTAATCTCGTACTTATTTAGCTAAATACATTTCTGTTGGTAATGATTTTCGAGAAGTGATCTCTTGTTCCCAGTGGGCAATTGTTATGTTGCCCACATCCAATGTAGCACTTGTACATTAGACGAATTGCTGATGTGACATTGGATGAATTACTTATATGGATAATTCATCTAATGTACAAGTAACACATTAGATGTGGGCAACATAACAATTGTCTACTGAAGATAGGAAATCACTCATCAATGATTTTCAACTATATATAATATATATATATATATATATATATATATATATATATATATATATATATATATATATATATATATTGTTTTGTTTGATTTGATTTGATTTGGACTTGCAGTGTGGTATTTAGTCACAAAATTAATATAATGTTAATTTATTGGAGTGTAATAATTCATGATTTCATGTTATATTTAACAAAAATAGATTTATCAGTTCAACATGAATTGACTCACTGGTTCAATCATTAGATCACCGGTTGAATTAGTAATCCGATGACCCGCCTCTTTGTCCGGATTAATGTCCAAACTAGGTCTGATAACTATTGTTGCAACAATGATCGAAATTGAAAACATAATTTCCCAAAGTCATTATACTCTTAAGGCCTCTCTTATTGGCTCACGTTTTGACAAAAGCACCTGCAACAATTAGAGCATCTCCAATACACTTCGTCTATAATGTTTTGGATGTGCCACATAAGCATATATAGACAGGGTTATAAAAAACCATCTTCAATGCATGTTGACAAGGACTCCGTCTATCTGATGTAGCACATTAAATTATAGACTTCGTTTAGAAGTCCGTTTATATTTAGACGAAGTGAGTCGGGAAATTTAATTTTAGACGGAGTGCATTGGAGATGAATTTTAATTTGACCGTCTATTCTATAGACGTAGTGCCACATGGATTAAAAATTCGTCTATTTACTTGCTACGTAGACTGCAATAGACGGAGTACATTGGATATGCTATTATATAATGAAAATTGGCACATAGATAGAAAGATAGGTTCCATAAGAGCATTTCTAATGCATTCCGTCTATTACAGTTTACGTGGCAGGTAAAATAGACGAATTTCTAGTATATGTGCCACTACGTCTATAGAATAGACAGTCAAATTAAAATTTATCTCCAATGAATTCCATCTAAAACTAATACTACCGCTTATGTGACATTAATTTTTTTATAAAATAATAATAAAAAAAAACCCACATAACAGTGGAGAATTAAATATGTTGACTCACTCCGTCTAAATTTAGACGAAATCTATTTTTTGGTGTGTCACATTAGCTAGACGAAGTCCTCGTCAGCATGTATTAGAGATGGTGTTTTATAACTTCGTATATATGTGTTTATGTGGCACGTCTAAAAAGATATAGACGAAGTGCATTGGAGATATTCTAAAATAACTATTTATCTATTTTCAATTATTTGTCACGATAATTACTCAATGAGACTTTCTCGAAGCCTCAAATTAAATGCACATAATAATACATGAGTTTTATGTTCTATATTTAATTTTAATTATTTTTTTTTTCAAGTCATCATTTCAAATTTAATTTACTTTATTTGTCTCTTACTTTTTTTTAAAAAAAAATTAATTTTTAAATATGTTAGTCTTATTTTTTATTAAAAAATATTGAACACATTAATTACGTTTGAAAACTCTAAACTTAAATTTCAATAAATTATTGAAAAAATATCAAATTTAATAATTCAATACCCATTATTTTTTTCTTTTAAGCTCAAATTTATTAATATTAATACAAAATAGTGAAACAACAAATGGAATATTCCACGTCCACAATGGACGGGCACAAGTTTTTGAAATTTACATATTTTTATATAGTTAGAGCATCTCCAAGAAAATCTTTGAACATAAGATGTTCTCTATTTTAAAGAATTAACTCTTAAAATTATGTTACAAGAAACTCTCTAAAATACATTTTTAAAATAGAGAATGAATTTGAACTCACCCTCTATAATTAAATGCATTCTAAGAATTTCAATTTTCAATACTCCTATGTTGACTAAATGAAATAGTATATACAAAATAAAATAGGAATATTTTTGAAGAAAATCATATAATAATTAGGAGGGAAGCATGTCAAAATAAAATATAGGAAAAAATAATAAATACTTATTGAGAGAAGTAAAATTAAGTGATAAAAATAAAGAGACTGTTGGAATAGTTCAAAAATTTTACTCTTTAAATTTATATATGCTCTCTAAAATACAAAAGACGCTCTTTATAAATAAAGAGTCAACCCTTAAAAAACATAAAATGCTCTCTATATTAGAGGGTCAGAGCATCTACAACGACTTATTTATATTTAAATAGCATCTTTAACATTTTAAAGAGCATCTATAAATTTAAATAACAATTTTTTTTAAACATTCTAGTAGCTTCTTTATCTCCATGCAAGTCATTTTATTTCTTCCACTAAACATTTAATATCTTTCATCATTTTTGTATATACTTTCCTCCAATTTGTATATACTATTTAATTAAAGTCAATATATCAAGTATTGAAAATTAAAATTGTTTTGGAGAGTCAAATCCACTCTCTAAATTAAAATGTTAAATTGGAGAGTTCATTGGAGCAGAATTTTAAGAATCGTTTCTTTAAATTAAAGAGTATCCTATGTTTAAAGAGCTTGTTGAAGATGTCTTTAAAATTATGCTCTAAAAGACTCTCCAAATTAATTTTTTTAAATAGAAAAGAGGTTTGGCCAAACCAACTCTCTATAATTAAACGCATTCAAAGAATTTCAATTCTAAATATTCCATATATTGATTGAATTAAATAATATACAAAATAAAATAGAGAAAAATAGAAGAAAAGCTTATAATAATTAAAAAGAAGGTATGTCAAAATAAAATATAGTAAAAAATAATAAATATTTATTAGGATAAGTAAAATAAAATGTTAAAAATAAAGAAGTTGTTTCAAAAACTTGTAGATGCTCTCTAAAATACCCAAAAAAAAAAAATACTCTTTATCACCGACCGTAGGGAGGTTTACTCCGCTACAAATGCAAAAAAAAAAAATACTTATTTATCTGTCACTACGTCTTCTTCCTCTCAAATCAAAACACGCATCTCTCTCTCAATTCCTCAATTTCTCCATATTTTTCTCCATATTCTTTAAAATCAAACTCCCATCAAACAACTCTCTCTTTCTCTCAAATTTCTTCTCAACTTCTCAATCCATTAAAATTTTTCTCAACTTCTCAATCTATTAAAATTCTCTACGATCAGATTCCACCGCAAAGAAAAATAGTATACTAGTAAATAAAAAATATCTTGGAGTATGCTCGAGTAAACTCTATAGTCCTCTATTCACTCCCCACTAAACATGTCCAGAATTGATTGTGAACTTGCTATTCCAATAGGCGATAATTTTCTTTGCACTCGTAATTGCATTATTTTCAGTCTCAAATAATCCGTTACTCTTGTCCAATTCTAATCCTTCTAACACTTTGTCCAATTCTAGCAATTTTCAATAACACATTTCATCAATTTTTATCTAACACTTTGTCAAATAACCTCTAAATTTTGCAAATTATCTTCTTTACTCAAAACGTCCCTCACAGTAGGCATACCCCCCACCCCCATTACCTTAGAACAGCTACAGCTTACAGCCATTAATCTTGGTAGGAATCTGCCTTCCTTCTATATCTATGGCTAAAGAATTTTTTTGAATTTGTACAGATCTCTAAAGAATTTTTTTGAATTTGTACAGATCTCCCATGCTCCTTTCTCTTAGGCTAAATTTTCTCTACAAATTTATTGTCAGAAATTAAAATAATCATTTGTAATCTGCTCCTCGATCCAGTACGTACATCTCTATATCAAAGATGGGTGGACCATTGTACTCCTCGCTCGAACAAACGCCTATCCACATCTAATGATTGAAGGGAGTGAAAATATTATCGTCGCATAAAAATGCTTATTGTTGTGAAAATAATGTGATTGCAAGTGTACAATATCGCAAACAAATAATAAAATGGACCTATTGAGTCCGGATTATCGTTCCCACGAAGACTATTTATTTAGATACTAGTTAAATTAATTGTAATGCTAATTTATTTAAAACAATTTGAAATATTTTGATTTGAATATTTAAAGTAAAACTACGAATTTAGGAAAAGCAAATAACAAGAATTTAGGAAAGAATAATGGTTAAAGAGTTTGGACAAACAAATTCACCTAGTTGTCATCTCTAATTCTTCCTCTCAAAATTTGTTTCCTAAAGTTGTATTCGGTCGAATTCACGAATTTAACCTAATTTACCTCTCTCGAGTTCAAATTAGTCATATCTAATTAAGTTAACTTAGGCAGTCAGAATGGTCCTTAATTAGATGCATTAATTCTCCTAAGAATTCAATTCAGACCGTAGCAATAATAAAAGCGTATCTTTACCTTTTATCCAATTGCCAGATTTTACTACGTGGTCTAGATTAATAATTTACTTCTCAGTTCATTACAATCCACAAGATCAATGAAATAATGACCAATTATTCCAAGCATTAAGAGAAGAAGTAAAATCAAATACGTAAACAATTTATAAGTCAAAACTTAAGATTCGAAATTAAAGAATTAAAACTAGGCTATATCGTTCATCCAAACAATGAATTTTAGCTACTCATGATTCGGGATAAAGACAAGATGAAGAATTTCGAATACATAACCGGATCTTGAATAAAAGAGGAGAAAAAGTTGAGTATCTTGCACCAAGAAATCTTTGTTTTCCCGCTCCAATCTTCTTGATCTTGGTCGTTCTTCGTCTTCTTCGTCGTTCTTTTCTCCGTCTTTTCTTGTGTTTGTCCAAGAATTAACTCCTTTCTTTTGACCTAGGTCATGTCTTTATATAGTGTTTTACTAAAATTAAAACTCATGTACATGAAAAGTCGAAAAAGACCCTGATTGAAATTAAAAATAAGCCAAAAATTACCCAGACGTAATTTCCGCGCGTTGCCGCGGTCAACCGCGGTTTGCAATCCGCAGTTTGACCGCGGCAAACAGTAAAAGAAATTACCAAATACGGCTCCAATCCATATATTGCACACTTGGTCCTCCAAAGTTTGATGTATATATTATTTAGTCTTCACTTCATCTTTTAGTCATTTTCTCTTCTTTTGTCCTCTTATTTGCAGCTCAAGTCCTTCAACTTTGTATTTTGTCTTCTTTAGTCCTCTAATTTCTTCTTTCATTTCAATTTAGTCCTCTTTTATTTGCAATCCATGTCCTTCAACTTTTAAGTATTTGCAAGTTGATCCCCACTTCTCCATTTTCGTATGCCTTCAGTCCCTTTTTGCTTATTTTACTTTGTTTTTTTCTAATTCCATCCAATCTCGAAGTTTTGACCTAAAACAATTAAATAGACACATAATTAAGTAGAAAATCACTTAAGAGTACTTACAATTGTCCACTTTTGATGGTCCAAATAAGTATAAAACCACACTTATCACTTATGTCGTTAGTGCATCACATGCATCAACTTGTCCCTAGATGTCATGATCAGGAACATGACTGCACTGACTGACTCTGATACCAACTGATTTAAGCTGAAGTGCAAAATGACAGAACGAACACTTGATCAAAGTATTGTTGATTCAAAATGAATACCTCGACATATCAATCTTTTAGTTTATGTTGATTCCTCATAATGCCAGAAAATTAGGTATCAAAAACTCATTTGTGGCGCCTTGTGTGTGATTGTGCCACTTGGAACAATCTGCGTCCATTGGATGCAATTGAAAACCGTAACTTCTTTCTCAAACACACACTGCAATTTCACTTCGTCTTCTTCCTTAATTCTTTTTTATTTCCTTTGTGATTCTTAGAGATTGGTGTAAGAAAGGTTTCCGATATTGGTGGTAAACAATAAATCTCTGTTTATGGTTATTTTGTGTAAGATTTGTAAGGTTTGAGGGTCTAGTTCTCTATGCAAGGACATTTGAGGAAATATGTGCACTAGAACACTTTGTATTGCATATTAAAGAGTATTCGCTAGTTGATTTGAGTGTAATTGTTGGTCCCAGATATGAACATACAAACCATAATGATGTAAAAAATAGTAAATAATACAAGATTTTCACCCTTTTCGGTCTGAATGTTCATTCAAATGCCTAATCACCTGTTGAGCCTCCACATATGCGACCATGTTTCAAATCCATTAGCACAACCTCAAGAAGAGTTCAATATTACAAACGATACACTAAGTATCACCCAAAGAACAATAATATGCCCTCAATTCCTCTCTCTCACCAAAATACACCAAGTATAAAAAAATTAGGAACAAACCAAACTTAACATTATCCATCTATCCATTCACTCAAATCCATTATCACAACCTCAAGAAGAGTTCAATATTACAAACGATACACTAAGTATCACCCAAAGAACAATAATATGCCCTCAATTCCTCTCTCTCACCAAAATACACCAAGTATAAAAAAATTAGGAACAAACCAAACTTAACATTATCCATCTATCCATTCACTCAGAAAGGATGAATGAAGATGAAAGATGAAAAGTTTTTCAGAGAAGAAACCAGAGAGATGAGGAAGATGAAAGCTAATTTTGTAGGCATATCAAAATCAATGAATGATGGAGTATTTATATAAGAACAATGTAACCATCAAATTAACGGCAGCTAGCACACCACTTGTCATCATTTGAGGAAGCAACTTCAGCATTGCATAAGTCGCATTTCCAAAAGGCGACATCAATGAATCTGAATTTTTGGCTTTCATGGATTGTTTAAAACATCATTGGGCTTCTCATTTTTGGGTTTTACAAATTTAATGAACCATTGCTAAGCATTTAAACCCAATAGTAATCCTTTTAATGGATGCTCAATGAAGATTATGCCATTCTTGACTAGACTTAAGATCTTTGAACGAAATACTAGTGTGTTCATTTTGCGTTCTTGTTGTTTCTTGCTTTCTAGTACTGGTTGGGTAACTATTGGAATCAGAGCTTTAGATTTGGACTAAACCTCATTCGCTGGTGTAGATCTGAAAAACTTCACAAAAGGCGTGAATATGAACTCTCAAAATATATAAAATCACATGAGTAATATTATTTCAATTCCCTGTACTTACATCTTCTTGGCTCACAAACTTTGTGACTTACTCCAATTCCCTTTACTTACATCTTCTTGGCTCACAAACATTGTACTTACTCCCATTTGATATCGAATAATTAGATTTTGGTTAAAATGACCGCTTCGTCTTTTTAACAAATGAAAAACAAGAAAAGTTTTCTCTCTCTCACGCACACATTGTACGTTCCGCAAGGGCAGTTCAGATGTTCACTCTCAACATGTTACTTCGTACTATTGTATCAGCACCACACAATTCCTCATAATCTAGTCTCTACAACTCATTGGACTTCTCACTATGTTGGTGGATAAACACATTCAAGCACATAATCAAGTTTTTCAAGCTTGCACAATATACATGAGGTCACACTTTCTGTCGGTACAGTTTTTACTGATTTATGTTCATTTAGTGTCATTGTTATAGATTCAGGAGACATTTTACGGTAAATAATATTGTATAAATAAATGAGCAGCAATAATTTAATGTAAAATATATAATGCATGAATAAACGCAAAAAGTACAAATACACAATGATAACTTAAAGTCTTGCAAACCTCCAGACAGATTCTCTATATAAAAAGTCACCAATGATGCTGGCTAAGATGGGACCCTCCTCTCCATTCCAAACTGATTTTAGTTAATCAAGTATCAAGTACCATTACAAACAAGTATTGCTAGGTTTAACCGTAACAAGAGTCTCTATAAGAGGTTTCGATCAAAAAAAAAAAAGAGTCTCTATAAGAGGTTTGTTAGTGATATCAACTTGAGTATATAATATTTGTTTAGATTTTCAAATAGATTCACATACTACTATGTATAGGATAATTAGTGTTGAATTTCTATTTGGACAATCTTGTGTTGGGATCCAATTTCACTAATTGAACTACGAATTACTCTTATACGAGATGTACATATTCTTTACAAATTGGACCGCTCAATATGTTTAAAATTTATAGAACTGGATTTTAAAGAATTACTAACTGTGCACATAAATTCAATTAATAGATAGTCCAAATTATTTGGGTTCTGAACCCAACTAAAATCCAATTTTGAAGTAGAATTTAATGGTGAGAACCCGATATGGTGAAAATAATTTAATTTAGACCGCTCTAATACTAGTTGTTGAAAATATGAATTGCAAAAATTTTATTGAAAACTATAAAGCAAGAATCTAACTAAATAATTAGTTACGCATTATAGATATTCTAATTAATCACATAAGAGTTTAGCAGAGCTACCTTGTCGAATGATTAATTATTTATTCATATTTTTTATTGAACTGTTATAGATTTTAATCCTCATTTTTGAATTTTCTTACTTTAAACTCCCAAGTCTTTTTGATATTCTTCAAAGTACTGACTCAAGGGCGAGTGGGTACCAAGAGACCAAAACTAGATTCCACAATTGGATTTTAAAAGACTGAATCATTAAGGGCAAAAAAAAAAAAAAAAAAAAACTCTCTCTCTCTCTCTCTCTCTTATAGTATTCGTTCGTCCAGGGCAGTTTAGATGCTCTGGCCGTCCCTACGTCTTACTTATACACCTAGGGTTTGATCTCCTTGTCTTTTTCTGTCATGTCAAGGAAATTATTTTGGTATTTTTGCATACGCAGTTTTTGAACTTTCATCACTAGTGCAATTAAGTCTAGGACTTTTCGTGAAGCTACAAAAAAGACCTAGTCAAGCCTATATAATTTGAGCTCCACTAATTATACCACAACAAATTCGATCCAGGACTATACTATATAATCATTAATAGGAATGATAAAAAAAAACCCGCCATCCCGAATCCACCCCGCCCATCCCGCCCCCGCCCGCCCCCGCCTCCTCTGCTCAGCTCCGCTTATTAGTGTAATAGGTGCAGGTCCGGAGCAGAAAATTATGCCCCGCGACGCTGTCCTCAATTTTTTATTTTTTTTTTTTAAAAATTATAAAATAGAATACAAAATCACAATTTTTCCTAGAAATTAGTTGAATAAGAATCAAACCCGGGTTAGAGTTATGAAACTATAAATCTTAACCATTACACCACAACTCCAATCTTGTATTTTATTTT
Organism: Forsythia suspensa; assembly: GCA_023638005.1. Classification (NCBI taxonomy): domain Eukaryota; kingdom Viridiplantae; phylum Streptophyta; class Magnoliopsida; order Lamiales; family Oleaceae; genus Forsythia; species Forsythia suspensa. Next base: position 39,523,316 of record CM042666.1, read on the forward strand.
TGTTTTGTTTGCTACAAATATTTTTAAAAAATTAATTTCTTTTTTTTAATTATTTTTTCAATTTACAAAAAAAAAAAATTATCTAGGGTGGTTGGCGGGTCAAAGGGGTTGTCGCGCCCCGCCCAATCTCGCGAATTGGGTCGTGCAGAAGGTCACGTAGCCCAAAATTTTTATGAGAGAGCAGGCGGGCATGGCTTATCCATCACCGGACCAACCCCATAGCCATCTTTATTCATTAATTTCCATTCACTCTACTAAATATACGAGATTGCACTATCAAAATATATAAATTACAAAAGCAGTTTATTTTAATTCCATGCAATTACATCACCTTGACTCACCATCTTTATGTATTACTATGTCGAACATCGAATAATTAGATGGCTAAATATATTCACACTGTTGTAAAATATGGAAAACAATATTGATGACCATATTTAGATATTTCTTACCTAGTCTACATGTATTTGAAATTCTATATATATGTGTCCTTTATTATAATGAAATACATAGTTTCTCTCTATTCTCGTCTATTATCCTCTCTAGTTTATAACACGTTATCAGCACGATAGAGCTCATCCAAAATAGAGAGAAAATTCGAGAGTTGGTATAGAAAATTCGCAGAATCTGGGTAGTCCGCGCAACTGTGATCAAATATTGATATCTCAACACTCCGTGGTCCGATTATTGTGAAATTTGGACAGTAACTTCAAAACTTATTGTTCTTGAAATCCAACGGCTATAATTAAGATATGACGATTCATTTGTGAGAAATCATTACATGAACAGAAATAAAGTTTAAATTGTGTATATGGAGATGTAGACAATTGAGTTAACAAATCGATCTTTATTTTCTATTCATGAACGAATGTTAGTATTCTATTTGCTATCATCTTTGATTATATATTTTTTTGTATTGATAAGTAGTAGACAAGTGTTGTTTGAATATTATTAATCATTACATATCAATATTTAAAATAATATTTTGTTAGTATTCTTGAAAAATATCAATTTATACAAATTAATATTTCAGAAGAATATTTCGTTGGACTTCCAGTATAAACAGAAATTTATATTATATTAATATTTCAGTAAAATACATTTTCTTCCGAAGAGCGTAATTTTATAAATCTAATATCTTATAAAAATATTATGTTATTACTCTTAAAGAGTAAATTTCTATACAATTGAATATTTTAAAAAAAAATTTTGTTGCTCCTGAAGAAACACAACGTTACTTTAATACTCTGGCAGAACATAAGAGCGTAATTCATAAGATCTAATATTAAGCTATTGTTCCTGAAGAGCAAATTTTTACAAAGTTTAATATATTTAAAATTATTTGTTGTTGCTCATGATGAAGCCCAACATTATATTAATATTCTGGTATAATAATACTTGCTCTCGAAAAGTATAATTGTATAAGATCTAACATCTAATATGATTTTGCTCATAATGAGTAAATGTTTAAATAATTTAATATTTTAAATAATAATATGTTGTTGCTCCTAAAATAGTACAACATTATATTAATATTCCAGTCGAATATTACTTGCTCCCGAATAGCATAATTTTATAAGATCTATTATTTTATAAAAAATATTGTATTAATACTCATGAAGGGTATAATATTATGAATATCAATATTTTAAAAAATTATTGTATTTTTGCTCTTGAGGAGGCACAACTTAATTAAACGAATATTATATGATTGCTCTTGAAGAAGCATAAATTTGTACATATCAATATTCTAGAAAAAAATATTGTATTGTTGCTCTTGAACAAGCACAACTTTACAATTTCAGAATATTAATGTTGTATAATATTAGAGTATTGATACTCTTAAAAAAATAAAATAAACTTATGAGACAATTATTTATTCTTCGTTTTTTCCATTATTGTGAGACAAAGAACATAAACTTGTTCCTCAAATAAATAAAAAATATACTTGCTAGATTATTTTGAATTAGAAGTTCAATACCTCTAAATTTTATTGATTGACATTACCTGTTAGACAATTTCAGATCAATATGATGCGAATTATTAATGAGAATATCTATTGAAAACTAGAAGATTTTTCAATATATATAATGAATTCTCACGTGATACTTGTTCTCATGATATATAAATTAGTAGACTTTTATTAGCTAAAATTGGGAATGAATTTCCTGTATTTCTAAAAATTATTTAGGGTGATTTATGGAGCCCCATCACCCTCTATGTTGACCATCTAGATATTATTTGCATCTAATAGATACATCTACTAGATGATTGTATGGTGTTATTAATCGCAACTTGAAGTTTGCGAGATTACTTACTCATATTTTATATTATGAGCATAATTTTCAGATTATACAACCAATACGGTGATGTGTCTTGTCAATGCTAGTGACTCTAAATCTCGAATTTTTAATAAATGTTAGTTGAGATGATGTTAAATGATTTAACAATATTGTTTGCCAACGCCTCCAATTAAATTCTAAATTATTACTATTGAGAACAAAGTGCTTCCCATTTTTATCTAAGGAATGTTATTTTATATGCAGAAACACTTATACGCATCATGCTAACATCAAAGTTATCTCCGCTATTGTTGGCTTATGGTCAAAGTCTAATATACCCATTTAATGATTTTTGATGGTTCAATATATGTACAATAGGTTCATCATAGTACACTGAGATGGACATTAAAAAATGTTGAGAATACATGTTTAGTTTGAAACATTATAAAATATCTTAAGTCCTAATTGGTGATATTTTATAATACGATTTTTTGAATCTCATTTTGATAAGACAGTTTTCTCAACATTAGGGAGGAGAAATTAAGTAGCTGGAAAGAATACATAAAAACGCAGCATATTATATTTTCTACATTCTTGCACACGACAATACGAACGAGCAATTCGACAATTAACTCATTTGTAAATTATACAATTGATAAATGCATTTACTGACCAAAGAGATTGAATCAAATCTCATATACCATATCTAAATGCTCTAATTTATATTAACGTCATTAAAGGATAATCCATTAACATTATATCTGGTAAATTAATAACACGCCTGAAGCGTGGTAACATTTGATTCCAAAAAAAATCTCAAATTAAAATTGGAGCCAATTATAAAGATGGTCATATTGAGAAAGCGTATACTCTTGGAGAGTATATAGACATAACTAATTATAAAACCCCAGAAGAGATTCAGCTAGCTGAAATAATAAAACAAAAAGATCTTGTTAAGTTATGTCGTTATGAATGGATTCAAAAAGGAAATGTTGTTGACAACAATTTTGTACATAAAGAAGCGCTTCATATTATGAAAGGTGTCGAGGATATTGAAAAAAATCTGTCAAAGAATTAATTGGCCAAATAAAAAGATGCAATCCAAGTAAATTGAACTGACTAGAGAAACCTGAAGTTTCTGGACCTATAGTCTGAGCACCTAAATGTGTATACTTATGTGAAAAGGAAATGAGAAAATGAAGTCGTAGCATGTAATGCACGACTTTTAACATTATGAACTTCGCAAAGGCTTATGTAAAGCAATCATAAGTCGATATCTTGTTAGCCTGTCAAAGTATGGCATATATGCATATAATGAATATTATTATAACCAACTCATTTGGCATAGCTAATAGAACTATGTATATAAACCTGAAGCATATAGTTCAACTTTTCTAGAACTCAATCGATCAAAGTACAGATCTGAAGTGATATTAAAATGAAGGAGAGTAAATACACGTTGTACTCTTTTTCTTGACCAAGATTTTCTCCCATTGGATTTTCTTGACAAGGTTTTTAATGAGGCAACTTTCATGGCGTATTAAAAGAATTATGTACTCTTTTTCCTTCATTAAAATTTTTCCCACGGACTTTTTTTCTAGTAAATTTTTAACGATGCATAATATTTATGTAAGTGACATTTAATTTGAAGTGGTGTAAATGTTATAGTTATGGATGTCCATAACATACAAAACATTTACTCTCATCATAACCCTATGGTTATACTCTTGTGTGTTATATATTGTTTATGAGACCCTTAAAGGAAAAAACAACAAAATCTGTTTTTAATATAATTGTATCAAACCATTATGTTGACTACAGTCAACCAGAGATAGTGTATGAAGATGATATTGCTTGGAGGTTATAACAAGGAGCACATTTCACTAGAATTATTTTATACAAATTTTAAAAATATGATGGTATTGAAGACATTGACGCACAAGATACGGATAGCTCAATACAAGCTTTTTTTCATTTATTGAAATAAGGAGGAGTAGCTGTACTCTTTTTCCTTCGCTCATATTTTCTTCAACTGAGAGTAATGTTTTAATGAAGCAGCATTTTCTTAATACTCCAAAACTTTTACAATTAACTGTACTCTTTTTTTCTTTTCTTTTCGTTTGATATTTTGTCCCACTAGATTTTTATCATACAAAGTTTTTAGTGAGACAGTTATTGTACTAATGGTCATCAAAATGGGAATGTTGTAAAATATGGAAAACAATATTGATGACCATATTTAGAGATTTCTTACCTAGTCTACATGTATTTGAAACCATATATATATGAGTCCTTTATTATAATGAAATACATAGTTTCTCTCTATTCTCATCTATTATTCTCTCTAGTTTATAACACACACTACATTTATTATGAGTGCACTACATTTTAATTACATAAAAGGTTCATAATCTTTATTCATTATCACACATATGCCCTTAACTTTTTTTTTCATCTTATTCTTATCTCCAACACTCCTTTAATTAACACATCTTGTCAATAATGACAGTTTTTGTCCAAAAAATTTTGTTAAGAAAGAGTAAAAAGACTTATTTGTCAATTGTATTTTTAAATAAATAAAAAGAATAACAAATATAAAATTACGACTAAATATCTATCTTTCATTTTAAAACATGTTGCAAAATTTTTGGACGAAATCCATCATTTGGGACAATATATGCTAGGCTAAATATATTCACACCACATTTTCTTATAAGTGCACCACATTTAAATTGCATAAAAAGTCTATAACATTTACTTATTATTACATTTATGTCCCTAATATTTTTTCATTGTATTCGTATCATCAACCTTCCTTTAATTAACACATATTGTCTTTTATAACGATTTTCGTCCAAAAATTTCATTAAAAATGAACAAAAAGAGTCATTTTCCTTTCGCATTTTTAAATAAGTAAAATAAATAAATAAATAAATACAAATTTTCTATTAAATATTTGTCCCTCGTTTTAGAGCACGCTAATATAATTTTTAAACAAAAATCGTTAGTAAGAACAATATGTGTTAATTAATAGAATGTTAAATATAAGAATCTGATGGAAAAAAAAAGTTGAGAACATAAATGTGACAATAAATAAAAGTTGAAATACTTTTTATGCAATTAAAATATAGTGCATTTATAATAAAATGTGGTGTGAATATAACCACCCTATATGTTAATTAATATAAGGTTATGGATAAGAATGCAATGAAAAAAAATTAGGGACGTAAGTGTGATAATGAGTAAATGTTACCTTTCATGCAATTAACAAAAAATGTGGTGTCAATATAACAACCATAATTAGATATGGGCTAAAATAACTATTTCACCCTTCTAATTATGTTCTCATTAAGCTCACATTTTCTTCAAGAGTTTCTTTGCAATCAACTCATAGAAATGATATAACCGTCGGTACATAATGAGCTCATAATTAAATTGCTTAGAAGAAAATACTTAAACTCATTCATTTACCTATTGATCCAGTGACGATTTTCGAACACAGATATGTGTTTACTACTTCATTGTCCCTAAGTTCCCAATGTACCGAGGTTTTGACCATATCTATTCATCTCACTCATTGGCATATCAAATACCATCGAGTTCACAAATAGCAACCAATATCATGATACGAATTTAAGTAATCCATAATACAGTTACATAAAGTTTGCATTTTTTATACAACCATGCTTTAGAAATTAAACTACATGTCTACATATATTGGTCATATCCAATGCACTCCTACGCATACTAACCTCAATATTCTTGAGATTCATTCGACACGGACAAAATACATTATCCAATTAGTAGAACAATTGACCTTCTGACGTTATTAGAAGTGTTAACCATTATTTACGGGTCTACGACCTTATTATCTATCTACAATCGAAGGTATTTAATCATGTGCTCAAATATCATAAATATAATTTCAAATTCAAATGTCAAATATTATAATATAATCCCTAATAGTTTTGAGCACGTATCACAACACAAATGTCCTTTAAAATCCTATTATTCTTGACTAAGGGCATGCTGGGGAGTTATTTTTCACCGATTTTAGGTGGTACCGTTTACAAAATGTTGAAAAATCGGTGCTTGTTAGTTTTTTGGAGCACCGGTTTTGGGCGTTTTAAAAATCACTCAAAATTAGTGTAGTGTAATTTGAAGTGTATTTCTGAACCCCCAAATCGATAGTTTTCTCCCGTTCTTCAATTTTTTTTTAAATTTATCCACTTTCAAACAATTATTTTCAAAACTACCTTAAACTTAATATTTGTAAAAATAAAAGAACATATACAAAAGAAAAAAACACATGCAAGAACATAAATTTAACTTTTTATTTTCAATGATAGGTGTTTATTTAAAAAGTTTAAAATTTAAAATAATTTTTTTTAATATATGGGCATATATGTAATTTGATTCTATTAAAAAAACTTTTAGAATTGTGTATTCAATTAAGACTTGATAGGATTTTTATGGAGTTTAAAAGTCTAGGTGTATTCAATTCAGATCTTTTAAACTCCATAAAAGCTTTGGGGTATTCAATATAGATTTTTAAAGACTTTTAAAAAAGTCTTATAAAGTCATGTGATATTCAATTCAGACTTTTTAAAATCCTATGAAATTCAGAAGTATTCAAAATATTTATGATTTTTAATGATTTTATAGAGAATTTCATATGTACTAACTTTAAAGCACAAAGTATAAATAAAAGATATTACAATTTCTCTCCCATTCACCCTAAGACTTTGAAAGACTTTAGAAGAAAAAACATATTTCATTCCCTTATTTTTTTATGTGCAACATTTCTTATTTATTTTTCCTTTAACAAATTGTAAAGTCCAGATTAATATTCTTCTCTTTTTTCAATGTGTTTTTTTTCTTCAATATTCTCATAACAATTTTTTTCTCTCTCTTTTTATTTATTTATTATTTTACCATTTTTTATTAAAAATAAGATTACTTTATAATTAAATTCTTATATAATTGTTAATTGCGGTTTATTAATGAATTTCATCGAGTTAAAAACTATTTTTTATTACTGCATTTTTTTAATTATTGTTTTTACTGTTTATCTTGTTGAGCATGGTTGTATTTTTTTCTTCGTCTAATTGGTACTCTGGTTATTTCTTTATGTAATTGTGGTGATTAATGACGTCTTACCTATAGATTATTAAATATAATAAGGGAGATAATGAACCGGATAAATTTTTTTGTTGGAAAATATTTTAAAATGAGTCGCATGCCATAATTTTTTGAATTTATCCACAATCTATTTGAAAGTTTATAGTTTTACCCAAAAGAAAAAATAGAATGAGTTATATCATTAATTTTCGACGTAGTTTATTTGCAGCAATTAAATAGAAAATTAAATTTTATGAATATATTAATATTAATATAATTAAATAAATTATTATTAAAATTTTCTCTTGCGCCAATTTTTTTTAATTATGGGATATTAAAATTTTTAATTCAAAATTTTTAACTGAAAAAACAAAGTATATTAAAATACATAAAAATCTGTGAAAGCCTAGGAAAATCTTTAAAAATGAAATCTATAAAAATTCATAAAAGTTTGTAGGAGTCTGTTAAAATTTATAAAAGTCAATAAAAATTAATGAAATCCATCAAAGTAAGTCACTTAAAAAATGTCAATCAAAGTCTTTAAAAGTCTATATTAAATACACCCCCTTTAGAACCACTAGATAATAAAATCTTAAGCATGGATTGGATCATTTGAAAAATCGCTATTAAAAACATCTAAAGCCCTATCTACTCATAAACGCCCAAAATCAATATTTTAAAAAACCCTCATAACCGGTACTTCAAACTCTCAACCATATTATGGATCCGTTTGATTGGCAAAGATAGAAAAAAAATTGAAATTCTATGTAAGTTAGAAAATAAAAACTACCATCCTCTATAAAAATTCATTTTCCATGAAATTAACCAAAAACAAGTTTAAAATAGTTATAATCTAGAATTTATTTTTTATTTTTACTTTTGTATCAAACAGTCAAAATAAAAATTGAATTATTTGAATGTGACATTTTTCATAGGATTTGAAGCAATCAAATGGATCTAAAGACTCTTTACTCAACTAGAGAAAATATAGTAGAAATTAGTCCGCAATATCGGCTGCCACGTGTGGTTAGGGATGGCAAAAAACCACCGACCGACGCGCCCCGCGCCCGCCTCCGCCAAGAGCCGCCCGCCCGCCCCCACGGAAGCAATAGGGGCGGGTTTGGGCAGAAAAATCTGCCCCGGCCGGGTCCGGGCGGGTCCGGCCCCCCACCCGCCCCGCCGCCCATGACCCGCCCCCTAAAAAAAAAAAATTTTTTTTTTATTTTTTTTTGGAAAATCATAAAATATAGTAGAAATTATGATTTTCACTAAAAATAAACTAAAGAAGAATCAAACCCGGTTAAAACTTATAAATTATTAACATTAACCACTATACCACAACCCAAATCTTATAATTTTTTGTTTTGCTTAGTATAAATATTTAAAAATCGTATATATATTTTTTTTTAATTATTTTCAGTTTAACAAAAAAAAAAAAAAAAAAAAATAGTTCATGGGGCGGTTGGCGGGTCCAACGGCCGACCCTTCCGCCTGCCATGACCGCCCCGCCCATGACCATGGGTCATGGGCGGGCGGCGCGGGCAAAGTTCATGGGCGGGGCCGACCCCCGCCCCGACCCGCCCATTGCCATCCCTACGTGTGGTTGGTTTCTCGAAGTCCTTGCTTTTGGACGCCGGTTTTGTCGTTTAGTGGACTTCCCACCAAGTCAAATTATTGGATGGTAAATGCCCAAGTTTCTTATCCTAATAATTTGAAATAATTGCTTCTCTATCAATTATGAATTTTATAAAAATATGTAGATAATTAGTGAATTTAAAATCATTAGTCTTAAAAAATATTTAAATAAAAAATATATTTGATGGATTTAAATTATAATTTAAATTTAATCAAACATGAACTTAAATCAGTTTTATTTTTTCTTCTTTTTCATATTTCAATAACTTCTATAAGCTCACTTTTACCAATTATTTGTTTACATTTACATATCAAGTGCTACAAGTATTGTTAATGAAAATAATAATAATAATTTTACTGGTGGCCTAGTTTTTAAATATAAAATAGATTTTAAAAAAATGCTGACTTAGTCAATGAAGGAGCAATTTAGGGTCCGTTTAATTGATAAAAGTAAAAAGAAAAGAAATTCTATATAAGTTAGAATATAAAAACCACCATCCCCTATAAGAAAATATTTTCTATGAAATTGGCCAAAAATAAACTTAAAATAGTTGTACTTTAGAATTTATTTTCTATTTCCACATTTGTATCAAACAGCCAAAGTAGGAATTGAATCTCTGGATGTGATATTTTCCATAGAATTGAAAGCTATCAAACACACCTTTAGAGAATTTCCAAGGACAAAAGAGAAATTCCCTTACTAGCCAACGTAGTTAGGTAATCGAGAGATTTGGATCTTTTCTTAAGGTTATGACTCGATGACCCATACATCGACACCTCAAGCTTGCTCTGTGTATATGCAAGTACAGGAAAGTTTGAATAAGTTTGATTGGTTGATCGATAAAGTTATTTTTTAGATTGTGCATTTCTCGAGTACTTGACAATTCGAGCTATGTAGTAGTATCAACGAAAAGGAACTTACAAAATCACATAGGAAATGAAAACGAGGGGAAGCCCAACAATAGAAGTTCACGAAATTCTATTAAAATCATTTAGGGTAAATTGCAGTTAGTGTCCTCAATTTTTGACTTCATTTACACTTATATTCTCAGTATTTAATTCTTGGGATCCATCACCCCAACATTTTATATGATTAGCAGCTAATGTCCTCATGTCTTTATATAATTAACAGCCAATGTCCTTACACGAGGGTATTGGCTACTAATTATATAAAAAGTTGGGGTGGTGGATACCAAGATTTAATACTGAGGATACAAGTACAAATGAAATCAAAGATTGGAGATACTAGCTGTAATTTATCTAATCATTTATTGGAGGTTCGAGAATGATATTTGATGTGACTAAAAACAAGAACAGTTGATAATGACTAAACCCATGCATTTATTTTAGTTTTGTCAACTTTTGATTCCCATAATGAAAAATATCTAGTAATGGATATTTGCAGCGATTGAGACTATATATTCCTTGAAGTATTGCTATAATTGATGAAGTATGATCTCTTGTCCATAGTTGGTAGGAGATATAATGCCCACTGATGAAGTGGTTAAATATAATTGGTAAAAATTATGAGTGTGGGATCATGAAATGAACTATCAATCATATGATGTCATCTCAACGTGGACATTATAAGTGAGTAGGAGATCAAGACCATCCATACATTCATTATGTCCTGTCTCGACTACAACAATTTATTTAATGAGTAATGTTATTTATAGTTGTTCACTATCAGTAATCAGTTTACGTAACATTACTCAATTAGAGTAATTATTCATAGTGGTTGACAATAAATAGCATTACTTAATTGGAGTAAATAATTACTCTAATTGAACCACATATGCTGACTATCGATAGTGAACTTCTATAAATAGCATTAACTTGTTCGGTACAGATTTTCTCCAAAAAAAGGAGGTTTTTTTATCTACTTTTTATGACTATTCAAATTTTGTAATTTGTTAAATGATAAAATTGTCCTTAATCAACAAAATGACACTTCATAGCAAAAAGGGTAATTTTGTCATTTAAATCATTACAAAGTTTAAATAGTCAAAAATAGTATGCAAAAAAATTCATTTTTTTAGAGAAAATTTGCACCAAACATGCTCGAATATTATCAATAAAATAATATGTTTGTAAGTAGATTTGAAACTAATTAATTTTCCCACAATTTCAAAAAGGATAATTATATCATCACAACATTAATTTTTAAGTACACTACATTCTAATTGTAATGAAAGTCTCCAACTATTAGTCACTTTCGTATTTATGACTCTAACTTTTTTTAGCAAATTTTTATCATCAACCTATTAATTTATATGTCATATATTTGTCTTTGATGATGATTTTTGTCCAAAAAGTTAATTAGTGTGGTGTAAAAAAAATTTTGCCTCTAATATTTTTACATAATTAAAATAAATAACAAATACGTAAGTTTGACAAAATATTTTTCCTTCATTTCAATGCATATTAGAAGAATATTTAGATAAAAATCTTCATTGGAGACAAGATGTGAAAACTAAATGAAAGTTAATGAAAAAAATAAGATGAAAAAAATTATAGACATACGTATTTAAACATCAAATGTCGGAGGACCTTTATTGCAATTAAAACGTTGCGTGAATAATAAAAAATGTAGTGTGAATATAATTATCCTTTCAAAAATTTAAAAACAAACACTTCCATATTTATTTATTAATTATCAATGATATAATAATTTGGCCTAGAAATTATTAAATATTAATGATATAATTTGACCTAAAAATGCACAACTTATCAAAAATTACTACTATAACTATATCTTTAACTATTATTTTTCTTCATTAATTAAAACGGGAAATTAAATTGAGTTACGGATCCTTGTAAGCCAAGAGTTCCATTGAATTAATCTTTCAATATTTTGACGAAATTTAAAGCCAGAAAGTAAGACATTCGAGAAACATTCGAGAAACATTCAAAAGTCTAAGATAATAAAAGTAAGCAATCAGCTTAAATGAATCAGTTTACCTCAATTTTCTAGAATGCAAATCCATGTTTGAAAGAGTTTATAAATATTTATAAATTGGTCAGATATTATTTTTATTTACACATTCCGTAAGACTCGCAAATATATTTTATTTATATATTTTGTAGAATCCACTACTTATCACTGTTCTAAAAGGCTCGCCTAGGCGGTGCTTAAGCCTTCATCTAAACTTGAGACTCTGCTTCTACACCTAACCACGCATCACACCTCGCCCTCGCCCTCGCCCTCGCCCTCACCCTCACCCCCGCCCCCCTCGCCTTTATTTCTCCATCGGCTAGTCCTCGCTTAAGTCCAAAAAGCTTGAAACTCGACCTCCACGCCTAACCACGCTTTACGCTTTTTTACACTGCTATTTATAATCTACAAAAAATTTTACTCGTGAAAATGAATAATATTTATAATTTTTCTTAATATTAATCTGCTTTATCTAATTTTATTTACTCATAATTATCACCTAGTCGAACACCTTTTTTTAATATTTAAAATAATATTAAAAATACGAAAACACATTTCACGTCTTGTCATTATTTTGTTTTTGATTTAGTCTCGTCTAAATTCAAAAAAATTAAAATTCAATATCTACGCTTAATGATACTTTACTTAATGATACTTTACTTTTTCTTAAAAGAATTCGAGCACTATCCCAATTGTCCAATCACTGCTACAACACATTGTAGGGTATCAAATAAGTCAACTATGTCTGCTGTGTTGCCCCCGTCACCCTCCAGGACCTCCACCTCTAATTTGAAATTATCAAAGAGGAACCAACTATAGTCTGTTATATATAAGAAATGGAAGCAAGCAAGCTATTACATAAATTGCAAGTGAAACCATGAGTCCCATATACCATTTTCTTTTCCTATTCTTCCTCTGCATTTGGATTGCAGAATCTGCAGATCCATCTGGCCAGTTCTGTAATGACAGTACTAAAATAAACAGTACCGAAATATCCAAAAACATCGATAGTATATTGCCTAAATTAGTATTAGGCACGTCTCAATATAGGTTTACTACAACCTCGTATGGTAAAGGTGAAGCTCAAATCTACGGCCTGGCACAATGCAGAGGCGACGTCAGTAGTGAAGACTGCTCGACTTGCATCCAAGATGCAGCAAACGAAATCCGTAAGCGCTGTCCAAACCAATCAGATTCAAGGATTTGGTATGAATATTGTTTTTTGAGGTATAGTACAAACAATTTCTTCGGACAAGTTGATACATCTTTTGGCATTTATATTTACAATGTTCAGAACGTAACAGATCCTGATCCTGATACATTCAATAAAGAACTAGGTGCCCTTATGGATAAGATTAGTTCAGAGGCTGTTGTGCCAGCAAACAAAGGGCTTGGAAAAGCGAAGACTAAACTTACACCTTTTAATACACTTTACGCCTTGGTGCAATGCACTAGGGATCTATCGAAGCAAGGTTGCGCCGAATGCCTTGCCATTGCCATTGGCAACTTACCAACGTTTTGCAACTACAAGAAAGGTTGTCGAGTTTTATATAGCAGTTGTTACCTTCGATACGAACTTTATCCCTTCTACTTTCCTCTTGATTCACAAGAGTCCTTAGTTGGTGCCTCTTTGAACTATCATTCATACACAGTTTATAAACATTAATATGTAATGCATAGGTTTCCTTTCATGTATTACTCATTTCCAGTTTTTTCCAGTTTGAACCTTCCATTATCGAGCAGTTACATGTACAATATGTGTGGATCAGATGTAGACATTGGAGTACTCGCTTCCACAAATTACTTGTGTAAAATAAATGTTCTCTACATGTGTTTTTACTTTTTTTATTTTTCGAGGACCCTACTCTTTACAAAATACATTTTGTATTTAGCGTGTATTTACAATTTTGATGCCCAATTTTGCAAATTTACATTTACTTATTTCTGCTAAAAAATAAAAAAAATTAAAAATTCATTTTAAATAGCTTAATCAACGATTATAGAGAGTTTTTTTACCCATAAAATAAAAAAAAATCATATATTGTCTTCATCAAAATCAAATGTTAATAATCATCTTCTCAAATATCCTCTCCTCAACTAGACCTATCTTCTTCTCTCTTTTGCAAAATTCATACGTTGAATTTGAATTGTAGTCCTACGGTTGGATCTCAGACACCGTAGAAGCAGTATACTAGTAGAGACCAAACTAGAACCCCTAATTGAAAATAAATCTTCAAAATTTAGTTCATCTTTTATATCTATCTTTTGTATGAATTAACTTTGTGTCCGAGTCAAATTTCTTGAATACATTATTAACACGACTTTTTATTTATTTCATTTTTTACACAAATTTGTATATTTTTATCTGTTTATATTCTCTCTCTCTCTCTCTCTCTCTCTCTCTCTCACACACACACACACACACACACACACACACACACACACACGATGGTATAAATTTGGATGTGTTTGATTTTGATTAAAATCAGAATTTTTGTAAAAGTTGATAAAAGTTAGTGAAATGTGTAGTTGAAAAGTTGTGGGCCCATAAAATGTGTGGTTAAAATTAAATGTTGACTTTGACTTTAACTTTTTAGCAAAATTTTAATTGTTTACAAACAAAACCTAATAACCTCAACTTTATAATAAATGAAAAAATAATTTTAAGCTACAAAATAATAAATAACATCATATATTATTTGACTTGATTTTTTTATTCGTTTCATATAACTTATTTATTAAAGGGAATCGTTGTTTCTACCAATTAATTTGACAAATAATCAGTCTTGATTTATGCTAATAAAACGGTCTAAATCTATTAAAATCTTTTAAAACTCTTATACTCACATCCAAAGACATTCCTATAAATGTTTAATACATCTAGACCATTAGATTAGCTAAAATCAACGATTATTATTATTTGTCATATTCATTTGTCAAATAGATTGGTAGGAGGAACGTCCTTTTAAATGAAAATGATGACTACTAAAAATTTCGATTTGCCCATTTTATAATATTGGACAAATTAAGTTTTTTCTATATTTTACATTCCTGCAAAATCTGCAAAATGAGAAAACTGAGACATGGTATGAAATGGTTGACAAATTGTGAATATGAATTGCAGTAACAAGTAAAAAATTTATCTATAAACATCCATCACTTCACAATATAAGTTAACAACATTAGGAGACAATGTTAAATTACAATATTAAATTAAAGCCAAGAAGTACCAATATAATTTAACAAATTAAAGTAATAGTATTAAATTTGTAACGAGAATACATAAATTTGTTGAATAACTTCAAATAATTATAAATTTGGATTGCTCTTTATAAAACAATTACATACCAATCTTACGAAAGTTACTCAACATATAGGTTTCTTAAAAAATAACAATTAATAAATTTTTTGAAATAAACTTATAATTAGAAATGGCCATGAATATGAGAAAACAAGTAAGAAAGAATGAGATAAGAAATTCATGTTTTGAATATTTAAATATTAATAAGATGAATACAACATAAAAAATAAAGAAGACCCAAAAAATAAAAAACAAGTAGAAATGGCTGCAGTTGAAAAAAGATAAAACACAAATGATTTTTAAAACAAATTAAAAAATGTACACATGTTTGTTCCAGCACAAGAATAGTGTCTCTTATTCAACATCGAACTTTACTACCACGAGGATTCTTCCTCGCCATGGAAAATGGGCGACCGATTCTAATTTTGGATCTAGACTTGCTATTGCTTGCGTGTTTTAGCCATCTTCTATTATCTAAAAAAAATCGATTTAAATCATAAAACCAAAATAAAGTTGAAATATAGAACAAAAGGGATTATGAAAATAAGAATAAGAAATAAAGAAGGGATTGGCATAAGTAGCATATTGATCTTAACGTGGAAAAATAGAAAGTTCAATGGATCATGAAAAAATTTGTGATAAGATCGAATTGAATTTTTTTAAAAAGATTTTGTGGGATGAAAGAGAAAAGAAGGGTTCTAGCGTCTAGAGAGAGTGAAGAACTCAAAAGATGATTTTAATGGTAGTGAAAAACTATGAATAACATTACTCATAATAAAAAAAAAAATCTCGCTACCATTAAAGCTATATTTTGAGTTATTCACTCTCTCCAGACACTAGAATCATCATTTTCTCTTTAATCCCATTAAACTCTTTTAAAAAATTCAATTCGATCTTATCACAAATTTTTTTTATGATCCATCTAACTTTCTATTCCTCCACATTAAGATCAATATACTACTTATGCCAATCCCTTCTTTATTTCTTATTCTTATTTTCATAAGCCATTTTGTTCAATATTTCAACTTTTGATTAGTTTTAAATCAATTTTTTTTAGATATTTGAATATGGCTAAAACACACAACAATAGCAAATTTAGATCCAAAATCAGAATCGATCACCCCTTTTCCATGGCAAAAAAGAGCATTACTCATATCACATCTTTCCAAGGACTCCAATAGTTCCTAGCGGATCCAACAGCCGTGTTTTGCTCAATTGGTTGCAAAAATAAAGGTGTGATTTAGCTAGACACACTTTCTTCACTATTATTCAAGTTAAAGTACAACTCTTACAAACTACACCTTGACTCGAATACAATAGTGTAAAAGAGCAAAGTATCGCCTCTGTTTCATACCTCCGTGTACCTGCAAAACCAAAACAAAATTGTCCCGTATCGATGTTCAATAAACTCAAGCAATTCTTAAACTTATTAAGAGGAAGAATTTCCGTACCCATATCGACTGGATTGAACTCTCAAGCTTAATCAAATTATTAGCATATATCTCTAATGACATGCAATTTAACATTGATATATTTCGTTTTGTTCATGAAAAATGGGATGTTTACATAAATAAATTGCACTTTACCAATCTGAAAACATGATCATGGATTTATTCAAGAAATCAACCTCTTTAAGCAAACCTTGAAGCCACAAAGCCTTCTTAATGGCTTCGATGGCAGCTATGTACTTAGACTCCCTAGTCAACAGAGCAAGTATTTGTTGCAATTGCGACTTATATCTAAAGCAAGTATCACAATGGTAAACATACACGCAGTCGAACTATATTTATCTCTATCACTAGTAAAATTAGCATTTACATAACATTTTAAAGTTATATCCTCAGTTACTTTGCTTAAAGACTAATCGTAAATCCAAAGTTCCATTATGTTTGGAGGTCTTTGAAATTATAATTTAAGTCATATTATAATACCCCATGAAATGTGTGGATGAAAATTATGTTTGATAGTTTGACCAAATTTGAAATTATAATTTAAGTTGTACCAAACATATGCAAATACCTAAGTAACCATTTAAACTCCTCCCAATGCTCTCTAATCCCCTATTAGACATAAACATACTTAACTAATAGAAAGTGCTATGTCCAGCCTACTACAAACCATGATATACATATTTAACTTCTTTTGCATTTTCCATCCTGAATTTACTAAGAATTATGAATATAAGATGGTTGTTTTAAGGTT
The DNA here is from genome assembly GCA_023638005.1 of Forsythia suspensa. Classification (NCBI taxonomy): domain Eukaryota; kingdom Viridiplantae; phylum Streptophyta; class Magnoliopsida; order Lamiales; family Oleaceae; genus Forsythia; species Forsythia suspensa. The sequence continues at coordinate 39,540,792 of CM042666.1, forward strand.
AACAACACCAGCCCAATTATCCTCCCTACTTATATCCATTTCTAACATTCATTTCCTTCTCATAAATTTTTCATCTCAAACTTACTTAAAGTTGATTTTATCTTCTTCTTTTTTTTTTCACTCATACTCTAGTAGTAAGTAGCATATCATCAACATATAGCAACAAGAAAACAAATTCAAATTTATCACATTCGTTCTTAAAGTACAAACAATGATCAAAATTACTTCTCTTAATCCTATAGTTAAAACATAATAATCAAATTTATTATACTATTGTCTAGGTGATTGTTGTAACCTTTACAAGGATTTCATAAGTAGACAAACCTTACATTCACTCCCAGCTTCTATATACCCCTCAAGTTGACAGTCAGTCACATGTAAAAATATTGTTTTTACATCTAATTGTTCTTACTTCGCAGGAAAATATATAAAACATCAATTTTCGAGGTCTTTCAAACTTCCATCCTAAAAATGTGAATATTTCATGAAATATCTAAAAATATATTTTGGACCTCAATTTTTCAGATCTTCCAAGTCTTCATTCTAAAAAGTGAATTTTCCTCGGGAATGTTTAAAAATATATTCCAGATTTCAATTTTTTTGGTCTTCTAAAACCTTCATCCGGTAATATGAATCTTTCAAAAATATAAAACTATAGTCCGAACTTCAAATTCTCTGCAAGAAATAAAGTGTTAATCTTCTAAACAAATCAAAATCGAACTTTACAGATTTTAAGATTTCTTAATTTATTAATGAAAGTGTCAAAAATAAAAGATCAAATCAAATCAAAATTGTGTGAGGCAATTTAAATGGGATAGTTTTACAATATACCACAAAATATAAAATAATTTAGAAAATATTATTTAACTTTTTTTTATTCTAAAAATACAATTTTTTTTTTTTGTAACATTTATTGTTATATTTGGTACGTTTGTCACATTTTTTATAAAAAAAAATTGTGTTATATTTGTCACATTTGTTAAATTTAAAATATTAAAAAATAATTGTAGAATTTTAATATAAAATTAAATATTTGCAAAATTATCATCTATACTATATATAAAAGTCTCGATATGGTGAAAATATTTATAGACGATATTGTCCCCTAAATAACTTATAATTCCTAAAATCATCTTTCAATTAATATTATTTATTTTGGTTTTAATTTAAATTATTTAATACCAAATAAATATTGCAATTCGATCATTCAAAGTGATTTGTCCTTTTAAATTCTATTATATATTGTAATTAATAAAAATAAATAAAAATATAATGCTAATAAGGTTTTAATATATTGAAATTATTATCTTTAATTGTAAACAATCAAAAAGTCGATCTTATTATGCACGAGAAATTATGCAAATATTTTCATCAACATAACAAAACAAAAGGAATTCAACTTTACATTTCGACTTTCTTATTATTGATTTATAATTTCTTCATATCTGTTGCTCTTCTTTGTTTTTTATTATACCATTTCTTCGCAAAGACGGTTTTTAATATTTGATAATTAGTTTGATAGTAATGTGGTAATAATAGACGTGTTATTTTTTCATGAAGGATTCACTAATTTTAAGAATACTAGTGGGGATACGTGCGATGCACGTGTTGTGGCTATAATTGTGTGCGTAATAGTGTCAAAAACATTAATCATCAGTATACAATATGTTCGATAATTTGGCAATAAAATAAAATCGAGACAGTCTAGTCTTTGATTAAAGGAATGGCAGTGAAAAACATTCAATGTTATTATAAAACAAATCACAGGTGCAAGTATATTGAGAAAACTACTAAATCTCATATCATAAAATAGATTTACTATGAAAAAGATTCAATTACATACCAAAACATTCAATCAATATCATAAAATTATTCCAAAACTTGTTACACAAATAAAAGAAAATGGGGAATTTATATTTGGACAAGTTTAGTGATGGGTCAATACTTATATCTTACAATGAAAATGTATAAATAGACATATTAGGTTCATAAAGCTAATAGTGTATCAAATGCTGTGAGTATGTCATTAATTGAAGGGATGCTATATCTGGTAGGACAAGTCCATCTTTGACCTTAAAAAGAGCAACGTACAATAAAAATCTTTACAGATTAAATTGGACAGTTTTCCATAATTGTATTATCCATGTGCTGGCTGCATGGTAGCATTAGGAAACCAATCCATAGCTCAGAACTAAGTTGTAAACCATGAGTTTGTAATCTTAAAGGCAACTTACCAGCCACTTGTCACGAGCGTACATGACAATGTTCAAAATGTTTTTCATAGACCATAAAATATCCCATCCACTCAAATAATTATATCGACTTGAGCAACTGGCAGCTCGATCTCTTCAATCTTTCCCTTAAGAACTGTTATCACTGCAACAACAAAAGTAGGACAATTGACCGCTTAACACTGAACAACTGTGAAGTACAAATGAAGAAACGACCCAGAATTTAAGGATCTTTTGGATACAAATAGTACTACCGTTTGAAAATTTATTAAGCTTTACAATTTCCTCAACCATGTCGACCATGCTGGAACATTCAACCTGGATTTGAAGAAGGTATAATCAGACATTTACATTGGAAAAACAAAACTCAAACAAGAAGACATGCGAAGCAATTATGCAAGAGTAACTTTACGAGCAGATATACACATAATTTTATCATCAGATTTATATAATATCGCATGGATATCCTACACACCTATATCCCAGTCATCATTACCGTAATTACTGTCACTAACTGGAAAACTCTTCAAATTAATTAGATTGTTAAAATGTAAAGACAAACAAGAAAGGGACAAACTTGGCTTATCATGAAGTAATGCAAGATTAACACCCTATTAGACAAGAATGATGTAAAGTTCAGAATTGCACAAACAGCTACTATGATGAACAGCATAAGCATCAATTTCTCATGCATACATGCATATCTTGATATTTGATCAAGGGAAAACCATGACAAAGTGAATATACATTTTAAACAACACATAGTTCATGAACTTAGCATGCAACATACTAAAAACACAACTTCAATTGCTACATAATTTAAGTTCTATGAAAGCAAAAAGGTCTAAAAGACACTGCTTTTTGTTAATTTTAAGCTAGGAAAGGTCTGAAGGTTTCTAAATTGAGAAGCAAGTCAAGGAATTCCATGGACCTACAAGCTTCTGAGGGCTATGAAAATAAAGGAACCTTGTCAAATAAAGTGCTTCCAATTCCTACATATGTATGAGACATCATCAATCTAGTATGTAGTAGGACCATATCACTTGAACTACAAAAACAATGATTCAACGAAACAAGAGAACGCATACCGCATAAACATGCTTAGCCCCAGCTTTAGCACAAAAGGGCAAGAGGATTCCTGTCTCAGCACCCACATCAAGGACTACCTTGTCCTTGAAAAGGAATGGATTCTTATAAATAACAGATTGAACCTTTCCTCGCTGTCTTCTCTTATTCAATTGAGAGTTCTAGGGGAAGATCACTCCTAAATGCAGCCGTGATCAACTATACGATAGACCAATCAAGGAAATCCCATAGGGTGGGCAGCTTTATCTGATCAAGGGCCGGGGCACAAGGGTCTTGGTACTATCCAGGTGCGAAGAACCCCGGAGGTGATTGCAACGTTTTAGTTCTTACTACATCCTTCAACATTTCCTGCATTGAGAATGTCAGATGAATTAGAGCTACAATTCTGGAATAATATTTTGAATATCAAGAGGAAAGTTTGAAGGCAAGTAATAATACTTTAAATAGGGTTTTCACCAATTAACTTAAAAGATAAAGAAAAACAAGGAATGAGCACTTGGTGGCAAGTGATACTTGGAAGTTCAAAAAGTTAATTCCCCTCATTTGAATATTAGAGATGCATTGCTTCTCCAACGTAAATAATGGAGAGATATTTTAGACGGCATTGTGAAACATAAGAAAAACAATTGTTAAGAAGTGACATGAGGACGGCTGAGGAAAAGGACAACAGAACCAAGAATATAATATAGGCTGGTTGAGAGGGAAAAAGTATTTTGTCATTGAGAAAATACCCCAAAACTGAAGTGGTAAGATGTAGCGGTCAAGACTGTCAAGCCTCCAACCACAAGATAAATGTCATAACATTAAATATAGAAAATAAATACTTTCTCATCCCGGTATGAAAAACTAGTAAAATAATCCAATTATAAACACTACATCTACATGGCTTCAAAAATAGATGAGCAAACACAATTCGCTGAAATGTTACAAAAGTATAACTCCAACAGCTTTACATCCAATTTGGACACTTACTTCATAGGTACCTGCAATCATGAAGGAAATTATAAATTTCGTCAACATTCAACCTTTTATTATCTACTTTTATCCAAAATATAAGCCTCAACAAATCTTCATATTATGATAGCATAAGAGAACAATATTTGCACAGAAACCACAGTAATTTGCCGATTGATTTAGAAAGAGAAAATCTAAAACATGAAACATATGACATGAGAACAAAAAAATGTATTTAAATGTATATACATTTGTACACAACGGATGACATTCCTTGTGAAAAAGTAGGCTCCTACAGCTCAATCAAAGGGAAATTCCGCAAACCAAGGTAAAAAGTCCACATATGTACACAATTTCTATGAGATTACTCTGAGTACATAAAAAAAGAGAAACAAGAAATCTTTAACATCTTAGTTCATATTCAGAAAAACCACTCCAATACCAGCCGCCGCATTAGATCTTCCGCAAATAGAAAACAATCAATAGATACAAACACTGAATACAGAAGAAGGTAATAACTCATATGCATGCAAGCTAATCTTACAATATGTGCTTCTATAGATTGGCATATCAAGTGCACTACAAAGTTGATTACAAAATCAAAACAGTAAACCAATTGAAAATAAATTTCATAGGCATTCAAAATAAACTACTTCATTATTGACACAATGCAAATTAACAAGAAACAAAACCCACAAAATAATTCAACAAGACAACAATCAATTATAAGTAAAAATACTTGCGGATTTACATATATGCGTGTGTATATATATGTAAAAAAGTAGAGATATGAGATTGCATTCTCCAAAATCTATCTCCTTACTACAACCACGAAGGATAGCTCATTAAAAATTCTAACTTAAAAGTAAAACAAAGCAATCCTAAATAATTGTGGACATAAATTACCTTTGAGCAAATAACTTCACGCAGATGATTAGATGGATATTCATTCAAATATCACAATTCACTAAATGTCAATTATAATTTTTTCCAATTTTTTACCTCTACCAACTGCCACCACAACAATTTTGTATGAATAGGAAAATATAAATATTCACACAAGTACAACAAATGTATATGAAATTTCAACATATTCCTTGATGCTTACAATAAAGAGAAATAAAAAAATTTAAACAGCTATGTAACAAACCAACTAAGTAAGGGCAGAAAAATAAGAAAGATATAAATAGTGAAAAATTTACCATGGAATGTCCTTGTGCAGTCTTAAAAAGCAATGAAAGAGGAAGCTAGAATAAATAATTAAAAAGTAACTCTCAAATTTCAATAACACAAAAAAACTTCTAAAAAGAGGAAAAAATATACCAAAAGAATCCTAACTCTATTTCCAATATAAAGCCTACCATTTTTTCCCATGGATGGGAGACAGAAAACCACTCAACCTACGAGACAAAAGAATCTCTAATTTAATCCTACAAGCTCGATTGGTTCGATACGTAAAGTTCAAAAAATCAGATTGAAAGCCAAACAAAAACCATTACCTATGCAAAAACAAAAGAAGAATTGGATCTGTTGAACGAATGAAACAAGAAATCAAACATCACAGTATTTTGTTTGAAAAGTTAGAATAGTAAGAACTTATATTTATTAAGAATTGATATAAAAGTAGCAAAAGTTACATTGAACATACTTTTTACCTTTTCAGCCAACTATTTGTGGTCTCCAACGCGATGTTGACTAGTGTAAGCCTGCACGATCAAAATGGAAAATGGATTCAAATTCAAAGAATAAAGCAATTGATACATGGGTTTGAGTTTAAAAACACTAATTTTTCAATTTTCACTTCATTAAACAAATGCAAAATTTTATATTGCTATTACTATCACAATCAGATAATAATTCTGATACATCCAAGCTCTCTGAAAAAAAAAAAATTAACAGAGTCAATCAAAAGATACAAAGAAATCGCATAAACAAAGTCTCGATAATGCAATTGGTTCCACTACTAAAAAACCCAAATAAATAATTAGCAAATTGAAAAAACGAAGTCGATTATTCAAGAAACAAACCCAAATTAGACATTGGTAAGATGAATCGAGGATAATTGATGAAGCATATTTTGTTTGTTACATATAAGAGTTTATCGCCCCAAGAACTTGTAATTGAAATTTTGCTAAAACGTATTTCACCCTAACTTTTGATAAAACGATATAGAGGAAAAAGAAGTGCATTTCACAATTTTGATTTTGTCAATTATCTTCCTCCATCTTATTGTCGTATCACTATAAGAATCATAAACTTCTAAAGAATTGGAATCCTTTTACGTTTTTGTTTTTCTTGAAACTGGATTCTACAAAAGTACATCCAAATTAATTACATCGTTTCTAATTGAGACTAATTCTAATGTCAGACATCATTCATTAGAACTGTTTGGTTAGACAATGCCATAAAAACTTGGAAAAATTAGAACATAGTTTATTCAGAACTAAAATAAAAATAGTAAAAGTTATGTTGAATATACCTCTTGCTTTCTAGCAAACTATATGTGGTCTGCAGTTGCAACATGATGCAGCAATTTATTGGTGTAAGCTTGCACTATCAGAACAAAAAAAAAAAGGATTCAAATTCAAAGAAAAAAGCAATCGAGTATTTGGGTATGGATTTAAAAACTATATTTTTTCAGTTTTACTTTATTAAAGAAAAAAATTGACTTTTCCCAAAGAAAATAACAGTTTGGTATCTGGGTTTGGGTTTAGGTATACAAATTAGAGGGTTAGTCCGATGAAGAAAAAGATAGGAAGGGCAATTCCATATTTTCACCACCAAAATACAATATTCCTCAAAAAATGCAAGAACTTCTAAGTGACCAATTTAAACATAACCACCATATTCTCAGTTTGCACTTTGTTCGTGTGCTGATGCCATCTAGAAATACTAAGAACATTAACTGCCCCTACATATGCAAGTGTTGGATTTTAAACTATTTTATCAAACTACCATCAAAACTATCAAAATTTCATCTTAAACATCAAAACCTAATTTGATCATAATTTCATGACTAAGCAATTTAAAGATTTTAAACACTTCATTTATCGTGCTAGTCTGTGTATAATAGAGATACTAATGTATTTAAAACACCATAACCAATCAACATAAATGAATGATACAAGAATTTAAATCACAAACATATAAAAAAAAATATATGTATTATTGAAACTATGAACAAATACATAATTCAACATAAAAGTCAGAAAGCATAATTAATTTCAAATTAAATTGATTGAAAAAATTAACATCCTCACACAAAAGTCAGAAGCATAAGTAATTTCAGATTAAATTGAATGAAAAAATTAACATCCTCAAAAAAACTGGAATCCAACTTACCTCTATAAGATTGAAGAAACAAAAGGATCGGAATATTCCCACTGCATCTGTGAATTGTGAATAAGTTGAAAAACAAGAAGAAGAAAAACAAACAAACTAAATTGTATAGTGACAATGGAGTGGAAACATAAGTTCAAGTTCTACTATACTCACAATGACAATTCAAAATGGCCTCACAATGAAATAAAGTAAACTGCTAAAAAGAAACAGAGAATATACCTAAAGATCACAGGAAGAAAATCGTAGCACACCAATCAATTCCCGTGGTACGAAACTCAACTACATAATCAACAAATCATAACTTAAAATCAACAACTAAATCACGACAGAATGTTGCACAAATCAAACTAATATACCTTAAAATCATATTAACAAAATCCCAGTAAGCCGATCGATTGCAATGGTATCAAATCGAAATAAATAATCACCAAAATCGAAACAAACGGAGGCCAATGTTTGGACAAAATAACCCAAATCAGACGTAGATATCCCAAAATCACAATAACAAAACCCTAGCGACCCAGAATCACTAAATCGAAACAAACGGATGCTGATCGGTGTGCAAACTAAACCAAATCAAATGCAGGTACACTAAAATTGCGATAACAGAACCAGTGATCAGATTGATTGCAATGGAACAAAAAATCGAAGACGATAAAAGGAGATCGGTAGAACGTGGAGAGAGAAAATCAAAGGAAAATCTATGCTTTGAATGTGGAGAGAGAAAAGTTGTGGAGATCGGCAGAACCAAGATAAACATCTATGCTTTGAATGTGTGGAGAGAGAAAAGCCATAGAGTTGACAGTATGATGTTTAGAGTTGAGAAAAGATCATGGGCCCCGTCTGACTATGTGGCAAGCATCCATTCAACAAAACCAATTTTATGGCACCCCACCCCAAATGTCAGGCGCATATTTACTTTTTGCATCCCCTTCCCATTTAATTTACCCCTCCACCCCCAAAACCATTTTATTTCTTTAAAATCTCACCTATTTTGTACACCACTCAACGAAATAATTTTTTTCATCGTATCATTTTTTTCTTTCCTCGTTAGAATACATATTTTTTCGTCCTCATCAGAAAACATTTTTTTTTAAAAAAAATTGGCCAACTCAATCACTTTATTTACTTTACCCAAATTCGGATCAAACGTTCCCAATCACTTTTATTCTATAAATTTATTTTATCAAATTTGTCTCCCACTTATTGTTTTTCATATTTTTCAAAGGTTATTAATAAATTATTATTTTATTTTTTATTTTCGTTTATTTGTACAGATTTATTTTAATTTGCAAGTTATTTGTAACATTATTAATATTTTTTTGTTTATTTGCACATATAAATGATGTATTTTATTTCGGTATATTTTAAGTAGGGATAGAATTTTAGAGTTGTGATAATGTATATATATAAAATTGTACGCCTCATCTGGATAGTTCAATTCACGACCAACGTGGAAAATGACAATCGATAGTCACTGAGGAATATATACATTATCACAACTCTAAAATTCTATCCCTACGAAAAATGTAATCAAAATAAAATACATCATTTATATGTGCAAATAAACAAAAAATATTAATAATGTTACAAATAACTTGCAAATTAAAATAAATCAGTACAAATAAATGAAAATAAAAAATAAAAAATAATTTATTAATAACATTTGAAAAATATGAAAAACAATAAGTGGGAGACAAATTTGATAAAATAAATTTATAATATAAAAGTGATTGGAAATGTTTGATCCAAATTTGGGTAAAATAAATAAAGTGATTGAGTTGGCCAAATTTGAAAAAAAAAAATATATGTTTTCTTTGAGGACGAAAAATATATGTATTCTAATGAAGAGGAAAAAAAATTATTTCGCTTGAAAGTAGTGTACAAAATAAAAGTGAGGTTTTAAAGAAATAAAATGGTTTTTGGGGTGGGGGTAAATTAAATGGGGAAGGGGGATGTAAAAGTAAATACGTAATTATATTCACACTACACTTTTTTATCATTCACACCACGTTTTAATTGCAAAAAAGGTCCCCCCAACATTTGATATTTACACACTTATGTCTCTAATTTTTTTCATCGTATTTTTATCATTAACTTTCATTTAGTTTTCACATTTTGTCTCCGATGAAGATTTTTGTCTAAATATTCTGCTAATATGCATTGAAACAAGGCAAAAATATTTGTCAAACTTACGTATTTGTTATTTATTTTAATTATGTGAAAATATTAGAGGCAAAAAAAAAAATTTACGCCCTCCTAATTAATTTTTTGGACAAAAATCATCATCAAATACAAATATAAGACATGCAAATTAATAGTTTTATGATAAAAATTTGCTAAAAAAAGTTAGAGTCATAAATGTAAAAGTGACCAATAGTTGGAGACTTTCATTACAATTAGAATGTAGTGTACTTAACAAATAATGTTGTGATAATATAATTACCCTGCCATAAAATTGGTTTTGTTGAATGGATGCTTGCCACATAGCTAGACGGGAAAAGATTATGGACCCCGTGATTTGGTGTTCGGATCTTTTCTCGTTTAGAGTTTGCGTGTGTCAGGTACTGAAACAGAAATGGGCCACATTTTCATTAAAAGGTTTAAACAACGTCGTTTTATCTCTCAAGTGACAAAAAAAAAAATATTGATAATGACATCATCAAACGGCACTGTTTTCAATGACCACTTGAATAGTGCCAACTTTCAAGCATATTTTAATTTATTTAGGATTTAGGATATATGACGGTAATATTCATTTAAATTTTAATTTCTATATCTTTTTTCTTTGATTTAGAATATTTGTTCAAGGTAAAAATATTAATTATTGTTGTGGTCTTGATAGCAAAGGGATTTAAGCTCGAACGATGTTTTATGTCATTTTGTAAGCAATTAATCATATATTTATTGAAAAATGACGAGTTATTACAAAGATAATTGGTGTTACTCTAGCTCTCTCAAGTGCGTAGCTGAGGAAGAGTGTTAACATGTACTACATAACTTAGATAAAATAAGTCATGCTATGCATAAAGTGAAGGTAATTCTTGCATAATAAGTAGATTTTATGTGATGAGTTAAAATCATGAATTTTTATTAAGAAAGAGATTGTCTAATTATCTGATTATTTTGAATCATCTTGAAATTTATTAATATTTCAGATGGAATTGTGAAAAAGAATGCATGACGAGAATTAAAAAATATATATTAGTTTATGGGTGCATTAAAACTGAATAGATATTGCAAGAGAAAATTCTTCTTTATTATATGTCAAAGAATTTTGGGACTATTTTTTCTTAGAAATAATTACTTTAAAAAGGCTAAATATTTTGTTTTCATGTACGTTTTATAATGAAATAAATACATAAAATCAATGAAAAATTGTGTTCTACCTACTATTTTCATGTGTTTTTAGAATTTGATACTAAGTTTCATTAAAGAAATTTGCATTTTCTTGATATGCCATTAGATATATACTTTAAAATATAATTAAAAGAGTATCAATAATCTTTCAAACTTTATATTTAAACCATGTACTTTTTAATGAATTACCTATTTTACCAAGAAGTTTGAGTGTTATTCCTTAGTTGGTCATAATAATTGATGAACTTATAATTGAAAATGAGTTTTATTTTAGTGTTATATTTATTAATAATTTTAAAATAAAAATTTATAATATTATTATAAAATCACGTACATCACACTTATGCTTAACTAGTATATTTAAATGAGTAGATAAGGGCCGTAGGGGGTAGAATCTCAGTGGAAGCTTGACTGGATTATGTGTGCAGAGAGTGATCTTCTAGCAATAGAGGGAAATTCTTTTGATATGTGGGCTTTGAATGTGGTTGCCTAGACATTGAGGGCATTTGCAGTGGGCCTATTTGAACTTTGTGGGCCGTAATGCCTGATCATACCTTTGTAGCGTAGAATTGGGAGGACGAAAAAATGTTGGAATTTTTTCATAAATAAACTACTTTTTACAAAAAATAATTACAAAAATTCATTCTTGTTATATATATTTTAAAAATACTATTTTTAAAAACTAATACTTTAATTTATTTTACTATATATTAAATTTGGTAACTGAATTATTAAAAACTAGATTTGACGAAAATACTTATATTATATTACAGAATATTTTATTGTTATAGTAACCGAATCTTTAAAAATGGAATTAATTATAATATATATATATATATATATATATTACAGAATCTTTAATCGTTACAACTGTGAAATATATATCATTTGTATAAGAAATAACCGTAACAACTACAAACAGAACTCACAATCCCTTCAATTTCAACATTTATAACAATATGTGTTACAAATTGAGATGATGTAATACATAATACCAGTTTTTATACACAAAAAATTCATGATTTACTCAATTGTATCATCTGTATCAATAAATGATACAAAATATTAATTAAGGGTAGCATAATCTGCATTAAGAATCAAAACATCATATTAAACATCAATGTTACAAACATCAATTAATCAATAACAAGTTGTAACATTTTCAGCAATCAGTGTTACATAATAACCAAATGTTAAATACGTGTTACATAATAATAATAAATTGTGTAACATAATCAGAGCTGATCCTGAGATTTGGTGGGCCTTAGGCGAAAATATAAATAGATCCCTTAATTAATTGAGATGTTTTAAAATATAAATTTCTAACAAACAATTAAAACTCCGTGTCTTCACGGGTATATTTTACAATACTTTGTTTAGATACAAATTAGATTTTTGCATAAGTATATAATATTTTGTTTAGATCCAAATAAGATTTTCTCACAAGTCAAAGACTCAAAAGCTAGGTACAGAATATAATCAAACCATTTTCACTTAACAAAAACAAATAGAGTTATTCGAATTAAAAACAATTGAAAATGTCAAAGAAAATAAAAAATATATAATAAAAAAAATATACATGCAGCAACAGATGCAAATGTGTGTGCGTATACATATAAACAAATTTACAAGCCAAAAAATGTTACATTTTTTTTCTTCTTCACATAATGAAAAAATTGTTGGAATTTGGAAAATCGGTTTGATTCAAGATAAAGATTTCTAAAATGAAGTTTAAAGAAAAATTGCACGGTCTACAATTTAAATACTAGATTAAGATAGATACTGTATGTTAAATTTGGACTTGTTTTCTATTTAGGCTCATTTCACATGTAAGTATGCGCCTTGCTTTAAAAAAAATAAAAAATTGGGCCAAAATTTTTTAGCCCTGAATAGTTGGGGGCCTAGGCGGTACCGCCTAGCCGCCTAAGGCTAGGGCCGCCCTAAACATAATCTGTATTTTCATGTAACAATTCAATCAAAAACATTTAAATATAAAAAATAAAGTGCTCAATCAAAACATCATATTAATATCAGCGTTACAAAACAGTGTATGAACAATACGTGTTACATGCAATTAATTAATAATAAATTGTAACATCTTTAGTAGTCAATGTTACAGAATAACAAATTATGTAACATAAATAGTATTTTCAGGTAACAATTCAATCAAGAACATTTAAATATAAAAAATGAAGAATTTTGTTGTATTTGAAAATAACAAATTTTCGCTTGATTTATGGGTAGTTTTCATTTTCTGTGCGAATTTTAAGGACAGTTATAGAATTTTAAGGACAATTATAGAAACGGTTGTGTATAAGTTATATTTTGTTTTGATTTTAAACAATTATTTTATTTATTTATATAATAATACAAAAACAATATTTTTAAAATTTTCACAAAAAATAAGATTTATTATTATTAGTGATTATTATTAGTCTATGTGACAATTGTGATGATATTAAATGATAAATTCAATTAAATGTATAATATAAAATTTATTTTATTATACCTATCAGTTAATACTATATACATTATTGATTATTATTAATTGTGATAAATAGCATTGCTAAAAAAGGAAAAAAAAAAAAGGTAGATGCGAGATGCTTAAAAAGGCATTTTCAAGTGGAGAAACATAGATGAACAATTGGTTAGAATAGATGTAAAGATTTAAGCACATCTTCTCGGTTTTGAGGATAGCTAAATTGAATTAGGCAAAAAGTTGGAGATTGGAGAATGGAGTAACGTAACAACAGCCACAACTCTCCGAAGAATATTTTCGTAATAAACTAAGTCCATGTTTTTTAAAGTTTAAATTATAATTTAAATTGATTAAAATAATCCTAACATACTTTTTATTTACACATATCAGAGGACTCATAATTTACTATTCACTTATTATCTACACATTCAATATAAATTGTGCTAAGATTGTACAAGTCATATCACGATATGTGTGGAAGAAAATGTCAAAAATGATGAATTTATTATAGTTTTGCCTTGAAGGGTTTTTTTTTTTTTTTTTGCACAAATGGTTCATATCATTTGTCCTTGCTGCGGATTGAGGATTTATCCCTTCATTTTTTATAGTGGCATCTTTATTTCAACTTTTCATTTTATGTCCATTGTCGTTTGATTTCTCATTAAAGACGCCACAAGACCTTGAACTTTCAGTTCTTTCAAAAGGGTAATTTCGTCTTTGTACTATTTTGGGCAAAAAAATAAAGGAGAACTTGCAACCAAAGTCCCAAATCTTTCAAAAATGTACCGAAAAGTCTCAAACCTTCTAATCATAGCACCTAAGTCTCAATAATACACCCGAAAGACCTTTGGACGGATTTCTTCCAAAAATTCATTAGTTGACCTGACCAAAACCCAATAGTCGGACCTTAATTTGACTGACTTTAATAACGGAGAATATGAAAAAGTTAGGAAAATTGGCACAAATGGTCCCTTACTTTTGTACTTAGTACAGAAATCATCCTTAATGTTTGTTTTTTGCACAAAAGACCTCTAACTTATGTATTTTGATGCACAATTAGTCATTATCTGATGAAAAAGACAAATACGCCCTTAGTTTTAATGAGATAAATTGTAATTGAATTTCTAATCTTTGCAAAAATGTACAAATGAGTCCGATAATTTTATTTTTTATAAAAAAAAAAAAAGAAAACTAACGAATTCTTTTTTGTTTTTTGAATTAACAATTTATTGACCAAATTAATAATGTACTAAATTGTTTTCCATATTTTACGAACTATTATAATATAACTAAAATTTAAGCTCATAATTATTAATAAATATGTTAAATAAAATTATTTTTTTATTATTAAGTAATTACTTTATTTAAATTTAAAATTTTTATTTTATTGTTACAACATAAAAAAAAAAAATAATTTTGTCAAAAACTTGATGCTTAAATACTTTTATTTATTTGAACTATTCGTTTATTAGCTACAATTATTAGAGTTCCAATTGTATTCTTTATATTTTAATTTATTGTTCAGAAATAAAGAACACATAATGTGTAAATTATATTTTATTAGTATTTTTATGTAAAAAAAAATATTGGCATAGCATCAAAGATCCCCAACGTTTCAAAATCGTTGGAAATATGCCCATAATCTAAAAAAATAGCACCACACATTCCCAACGTATGAAGAAATAGGCATCGTAGGTCCCTCTTCATAGTTTCCGTCAATTTTGTTCGTTAAAACCAAAAATTGTACTGCACGCGCTATCTCTTTCTAAAAAATGCGACTCATGTTCTGTCTGGTAATTCTTTCTCGTAGTCAAAATGCCATTTATCTTGAGGAGAAAGAGAATAAGGAGAAAGAGATGAAGAATCAGATTATTGCTGAAGCTGAGGACCCAAACCACTGGTCTTCATGGTTGACTTTGACGTGGTTGAAAATGGGACCCATGATGACTTCGCAACACATATGCTGGAGTCTTTCACTCTATGTCAGTGCCAAAAAAATCAAGAAGCTCAAAAATAAGAGCACAACAAGAACTTCGGTCACATTTCCATGGAGTCTGAGAAGGTAGTAAACCCGGAATCAATAGAAAAACCAAGGCTCAGAATAGAGAAATAGAGAGTAAAATCAAACATCCAACTTCATGTCCACTATTTCACCACCATTGGCAAGAAAAAAGGCTGCGGTTTTGAAAACATCCAACTCAGGTTGCGGTTTTTCTTCTACCTTTGTAATTGCCAATTGAGGTGTGGATTCTGGTGGATTTTCTACGATTATTTTGGGAAGATTGATGGGCAGTTTCTTTTGGTTCCAAGAAATTGATTCTTCTCTAATGGCAATAAATAGAGGGACAAAGAGTAAGGCACAAACAACAGTAGAGAGAGAGAGAGAGAGAAAAATGTTTGCCAAGCATGCACTAAGTGGCTTATCTTCCACAATTTCTTCACTGTCATCAACAATGGCTGATCCAGTCAGTCCTTTAGCTTTATGGGATACGAATTCCCAATATGTAAGAAGCAAAACCACCATCATTGTCACCATTCATGATGCCTGTGCAGCGAGAAGTCCAAGCCACAAGCCCTCAAAATCAAATTTCGGGAAAAAGCCTAAACCTACAGCCACCGGCATTCCGACAAGGTAAAAGCATCCTAAATTAATGTTTGCTCCAACTTTAAGCCCGGCAGTTCCCCTCAACACCCCACAGTCTGTTGTTTGTGGGCAGTTTCCAAGTTCACGGAGTCCTATAATTGGTAGAACTAATGATGTCGATGCAATAATCTATGTCATGAGTGAAAAGTTTAGCCCAATTGTTTCTTACTGATAATGTGAAAAACTGTGCTGAAAACCCTAGTATGAAGCTTCCGGAGAGGCCTACAATGGCTGCATGTTTCGCTTTTTCTAGCCTGCACTTAGCTCATTGCCTACTTTGTTTGACACACTGAAGCTACAAGAAGATGTGAATATGTAGATTAATGTAGTAATTTGTATCAAAACCACCATTTCTTCCAAATTCATTTGCAAAGAATTACACTCGCTTTTTGGGATAAATGAATCATGTACATTACAATTTCTGGTTTTAACGGACAAAATTAACAAAAATGGTGTAGAGGACCTACGATGCCTATTTCTTCATACGTTGGGATGTGTGGTGCTATTTTTTTAGGTTAGGGGTATATCCCCAACAATTTTGAAACGTTGGAGACATTTGATACAATTATCCCAAAAATATAATAGGATTGGTTCAATGTCATAAAATTATATACGCCATTTTTTTATTTAATAACTTAATTTCACGTGAACCAATCATATTATAGCGTATATAATTTTAAGTTAAAATAAATAACAAAATAACGTATATAATTTTATGACATTAAACCAATCTTATTATGTTTTTTAACATAAAAGTACTAATAAAAATCAATTTACACATTATGTGTTCTTTATTTTTTAACGATAAATTAAAATATGAAGAATATCATTGAAGCTCTAATATTTGTAATTAATAAACGAATAGCTTCATAAAATAAAAGTATTTGAACATCAAATTTGTGACAAATTTTTTAATGTTGTAACAATAAAATAAAATTTTAAATTTTAAATAATATAATTACTTAATAATAACAAAATAATTTTATTTAACATATTTATTAATAATTATGAGCTTAAATTTTAGTTATTTTATAATAGTTCGTAAAATATACAAAATAATTTAGTAAATTATCAACTTGGTTATAAAGTGTTGATAAAAAAAAAACTCGTTAGTATTTTTTAATTTTTTATAAAAAATAAAATTATCGAACTCATTTGCACTTTTTGCAAAAATTTGAAATCCAATTACAATTTATCTAATTAAAACTAAGAGTATATTTGTCTTTTTCATCAAATAAGAACTAATTGCGTACCAAAATACATAGGTTAAGAGTTTTTTGTGTCAAAAACAAACGTTGGGGATGTTTTATGCACTGAGGACAAAAGTGAAGGACCATTTGCGCCAATTTACCAAAAAGTTAACTGCCCCATCTGTCTATAGTTTAGATGCACTCGCCGCCCACCTGGATCACAATCTCCACGGGGTGCATTAATGAAAGAGGAGTGGACCCCACTGTACAAGAGAACTCCCGAGATTGAGGCTCTACCGACACTGTGTCCCCATCAAGGATGCCGGAAAATGTGGGGCATTTCATTTTGTATCAGAAGATCCCTTCATTTTCAGGCCTCCTCTGATCAGCACTCAATCCTTTATAGCAACTTAAGAGCTTTGAAATTGTGTAGTTGGGTTTTTAATATCCCAAAATGTTAAAAGTTACAACATTGGGATTCCCCTTATTTTCTACCATGGAACCTGTTTCATAGGCTCATTGAGTTTTGGCCTACTTTTCTTCCTAGAAAGCCAAGAAAACTGATGCTAATTTGAATATTGGGAACTTGTCATGCAAAAGTCAAAAAGCATGATGAAAACACCGCTTCTTTTTAGCAGAATATGATCAGAATTTTTCCTGTGCGAGGATTCATGCACAACTAATTTGAACATGTTGGAGAAGTTTCTGAAATATTTTCGGTGGAAACTGGAAAGGTGACGTTACAAAGGGACTGTCTGATATTTGTGGGGTTGATCTTGGTCAAGCAGCCCTTCGTAAACTTCACCTTAGAATAGATATGGTAATTGGATCGAGTTGCACGTGGGCCGGAGGCGGTGCGTTATAGGCCTGGGCCGACTCCAGATTTTGAAACTTACGGTTCCAATCAATTGTGCAACGGTCATATTATTTTTCTATATAAACTCCCACTCCAATTCAATATTCTTCACAACTCTCATCTTATTAAATCTGAAAATATTTTAAGGTCTATTCTCCTTGTGTTTTAATTTTCAATTTTGAGAGTCTCTTTTAAGATTGATTTGTCATTCTAAAAAACTATGTCTAAAAACATAAAACAAGAAAACTTGTTTTTTTTTTTTAATTTTGAGAAATTATTTTATAATATTTTATTCACTAAATTTGATTATTCAATAAAATAGAACAATTTTATACTAACATATTATTATGTAATATATACATTTTAAAGTTAGTAGATCTTATAATATATGTTTTTTTGTTACAAAAATAAAATATAAACAAATAATAAATTGACAAAACAAGAAATAAAAAAATAAAAATTAATGACGTTGACTAAGAATTTTAATTTATTTTCATTTAAATAAGTTTTATTTTTTAATTTAAATAACCAATAAGGCTTGAATTATTTTTGTAGTGTTTTAGAATTTTTATTTAAATAATTTTTTTTCTTTGTTTTGAGTTTTGTGTTATAAATTTAACTTTGTTTTCGAAAATATATTTTAAAAAATAACAAAATAAACAAGTTTTAAGTGTTTTACAAAATTGAAAAATGAAAACAACAAAGAGAACGATTCTCTATGTTCTCAATATTAGTTTTTTTTATTGTGTAATATACAGTTTAATTTGCTTAATTGAATAATTTATTCTGTTCAAATTCTACATTTCTATTTTCTACATTCTTATATTATTTAAATGGATCATTACACGTAAGGAAGTGGCCACCAAACAAATGATGATTTCAGTAGACTAAATGATGTTCCAATTCCTGATTTTGGTGATGATTATGGGAATACGAATCTAATTAATTTGAAGGATGTCGACGAAGATTTAGAAATACACACTCATACAACAACTAGTTCGAGCACTAAACGACGAGCCAAAAAACAAAAAACTCAATTGGAACTATTTCAATTTAGTGCAAACCGGTACAATAGCAGATGGACAACTAAACTACAAGGCAGTGTGTAAACACAAATTTTAGTGGCAAAATGGGAGTGGCACGAGTCATCTAAATCGACACTACCCAAAGTGTTTGAAAAAACACGGAAGGGTTGATACAAATCAAGCACAACTTTAATTTGAATCGCCCCGGTGCAACTATAGTTCTAGTGCGAATCTAAACAATTGGTGTATTCGTAAGAGAACATGAGCCGAGAATGCATGACTCGGTTGATGGGTAGTGGTGAGTTTTCGTTTAACATAGTGGAAAGCGTTCACTTCACCAAGTTCGTACAAAAGTATCTTCAACCAATGTACACATCTTATTTTAGAAACATACTTCGTGCAGATACTATTGTTTTACTCAATAAAAAGAATGAAAGCATAATACGTTATTTAAATAAATATTCTGGTATTGTATCATTTACTTCGAACTTATGGTCTGATAAAAGCCATAAAATATATATTGTTGCTACTTTACATTATATTGATAAACAATAGATGATGCATAAAAAAATAATTGCATTTAAAGTAATTGACTTTCCTTATAATAGAATAAATATATTTAATCTTTTAATAACTATTATTAGAGAATTTAATTGTGAATTAGAATTCACAATTTCACACTTAACAATACTACGTCTAATAATATAGTAATACAAAGATCAATACAACAATCAAATATAGATTTTGGTGAGATTTTATTTCATGTTCGTTGTGTATGTTATATTTTTAGTTTAATTGTCCAAGATGGTTTAAAATTTATAAACCAACAGTTATAAAAAATTAGGCATGTTATAAATTATATTATTATCTCGTCGACTCGAAAATAAGTATTTGATTAATTATGTTTAGAAAATCTATGTAAAGACGTAGACCATAGATGGAACTATACTTATTTAATGTTTGAATCATATGAAGATTACGAACACTGTATAACTATCTATTATAACGGCCAACACTCATACGGTCCAGAATATGATTTGTAATCATATGATTGGAAAATCTCATCCCATGTAAGAAACTTTTTCAAAGTTTTTTTTAAGCTACAAACGCATGTGCGGGTGTATATTATCATATCAATCCATTAGTTCTAAATTATTTTTATCATATTTCCAATAATTTAAATATGTATAAGAATTTTCCAAATTTTTATGATATTGTAATAGTAATGAAGATTTAATATAAAAAATATTGGGAGGGTGCCTATTTTGTTCGTGTTTGCGTCAAATATGGATCCTAAATTAAATTTAGAATGTACAAAAATATTGTGTTAATAAATTAAGTTACAGAAATCTAATAACATACGGTAATTTAGAAAAAAAAAAAAGTGAAATGTACTGAATTTTATGTAGAAAAACCGATAGGAACATTAGAAGATCCTATGTACCAATACCTTATTCGTCATCAAATGACGATAACGATTTATGGAGTTTCCTTAGTTCAATTAGGAGAACTCAACAAACTAGTTTTTTCTTCTTCCCTTTTATGGGTTACAAATGTAGAAATATGTAGTAGATACGTATCTTTAGAGTTAGCTAGATATTTTGCTCATGACATTCTAAGTATATTAGATGAAAGAGAGGAAATTTGTTTTGAATGCTTAGGTTGTGGAGATAAAATGAGCGTCAAATCCAAATTGTTTTTATTATAGTACGCGATGTACTAACACCTCCGATATCAACTGTAGTATCGGAATCTGTTTTTAGTACATGTGACATGGTTCTGACATATTTGAGGTCAAGACTTAAACCAAACATTGTCTAAAGGATGCAGAACTTCGAATCCAAAATAAAGAAGACACCATATTAATCAAAAAACTTGGAGAGCTAACTTCATAAATTGTAAGTATTGTTTGTGTAAATTTATTTATTTTTTCTTACTTTTAAGTTTTACAAAAAAAGTATACACGTAAAAACTAGTTCGTGTACAATTTTAACGGGTAACATCAACCAGTGGTCACCAATCTTTAACTGGGTTTTTACTTAACCATCAAATTTTAAAAAGCATCTTAACGCCTACCCAACTTTCAACTAAGTTTCTTATCTACCATCTGTTATTATTCGCTTGTAATACATGATGGAACATCCTACGTGGCAAAAGCTCTTTCAATATAGTATAATAATAGTGTTAAATCTCTCTTAATCAATAAAAGTGCACTACTCAAACACGAATTTTTTTCAAAGAAATTGAAAATGCTTTCAATTTTTTCCAACCAAATTCATGTCAATTAAGCATGTTTAAGTAGTGCGTTTTGTAGATTGACAGATATTTAATATTATTGCTACGCTCCGTCGAAAAATCATTTGCCACGTAGGATATTCTGTCAGGTATTGCAAGCGAATTATTAACGGGTGATGGATGAGTAACTTAGTTGAAAGTTGAGTGGGTATTGAGATACTTTTTGAAGTTCGATGGTTAAATAGAAACTAAGTTAAAGTTTGGTGGCCACAAGTTGATTTTATCCAATTTTAACTTCGCCACACTAAAAGTAGCCAGGTCTCAATCTCGAATATTAAGTTCTCTTTAATAGATGTGTTAGTCCTGCAGCTAGTAGTGTAACTAACAGACGTGACATTTAATTAATTTTCTTTTTTTTCTTGTTTCAATTCATATATATACATATTGAGATATTGAATAAAAAATTGAGTAACTAAATTTGACTAATCTAATGTAATAATTAAACATTAACTAAAGTTAACATATAGATATGTCAATTAACATTTACTTTATTGAGCCAACATATACTGCAGATTGAATAGTTCTGCTCCCTCTACTTGTGTCAAAGTCCAGCACTCCAGCTATATCTTTCACTTGTTGTTCCGCTATAAATGGAAAGTTTAGGTCGTGTTAAGTTTCTAGTGTATGTAGGTAGGGTGGAGTAGTTTTCTTTAGGCCTTAGGTCGGCTGCACGGGAATTTCTACTGTGTTTGGAAACTTTGTGACTTTGTGACTTTTATAGGTCTCCTTTGGCAGATGCCTCATTCTATATTCTCACAAATTCTTGCCTCTTCTTACCCATTTCTTGTTAATATATATATTTAGCGTTTGTTTGTTGATGATTTTTTAGAAATTTTGATAAAAACTTATAAAATATATGATTGTAAATTAATAAAAGTTATATCTCCTATAAAATATATGGTTAAAATTAATTGTTTACTTTAATTTTAACTTTTAACAAATTTTTAAACTCAATCAAACAAACTCATAATTTTATTTTTTTTCAAAATTTTTTACTTAGTGCATGTTTGGCGGAGGCTTACAAGTTGGAACTATCTTATAAGTAAAATGAGTACTTTATTAAAGAGTTCATATGTTTAGATGTCATGTGCTTATAAGTGCAATAAGAGCACTCCAACAAACTTTTTAAACATAAGATGCTCTTTATTTTAAATAATCAATTCTTAAAATTATACTTATAGAGACTCTCCAAATTTAGAGAGCCAAACCCTTATGCATTCAAAGTATTCCAATTTTTAATACTCTACATATTGACTAAATTAAATAGTATATATAAAATAAAATAGAGAAAAATGGAGAGATGTTATATAATAATTAGAAGGGAAGCACGTCAAAATAAAAGATAGAAAAAATAATAAATACTTATCAAAAGATGTAAAATGAAGCATTAAAGATAATAGGCTGTTGGAATACTTCAAAAAAATTGTTCTCTAAATTTATAGATCTTCTTTACAAATAGAAAGTATGTTGGAGATGCTCTAAGCACATATGTTTGGATAGTCACAAATTTTGCTCTCTAAATTAAACATGCTCTAAACTTCAAGCAATAATAAGATATAATGCCTTGCGGATACGAAATAAAACATTTTGCGTCATCTCGTAGCTTATAAATAGAAACATATTCGTCATGGTCTCCATGGTCATAATTTGTTTATTAAAACTTGAATTAATATAATTCAAAACAGAATTTGATTTTGTGTATGTTTGAAATTTTTTTTTTAGATTATAAGTTGTAGGTCCTACAAATATATAGATAGAAAAAAAGATAAAAATTGTAAGTACTACAAAATGTGTAGATGAAAATAATATTTGACCAGTTTATAAATACTTATAAGTACTCACAAACACATAATATCATGATGTTACTATATTTTTGTCTTAAATTTTGTAAGTACTTGTTAGAAGCGTCATTGACAAATAAAGGAGGAGTTTTATAACAACTCGTGAGTGAAATCTAGTGTAAGTGTGTACGCGATGCATGTAATATTATGAAGGGTAAACTGCAGTTAGTGATCTCAATCTTTGGCTTAATTTGCACTTATATCTCCAATATTAATTCTTGTCATTCATCATATCAACATTTTATATAATTAGCAGTCAATACCTTTATATAAGGGCATTGACTGCTAATTATATAAATGCATAAGGGCATTGACTGCTAATTATATAAATGTATAAGGGTATTGGCTACTAATTATATAAAAAGTTGAGATGGTGGATGTCAAGAATTAAATACTGAAGATACAAATATAAATGAAGTCAAAAATTGAGGACATTGGCTGCAATTTACCCTATTATTAATGATTCTTATCTTCATTATACTGAGTTATTGGTTGTACATTTGAGCTCAATATAACATCAAAGTGTCAAGTAACATAACATAAATTGGCCAATATCTTATTGCCTTCTCTCGGCTAAGGATGGCAATGGGTGGCCCTACCCCATTCTCGTCCGCCTCATCCTCGTTACGTCCCTCTAATTCACGGGCCCAAGCGGGCCGGGGTAGCCCTTTGACCTGCCAACCACATCGGATAATTTTTTTTTAACCAAAAAAAATAATTAAAAAAAAGAAATATGAATTTTTAAAATATTTGTAGCAAACAAATATATATATATATATATATATATATATAATTGAGTTGTGATAAGTGCGTTTTATGCACTTATTTTGGCATTTGAATTAATCTTTTATGTCGTCATATAGTTGATTTTCTACTTATCTAGTATATTATTGTTCTATTTCGCTTTTGGACGCGCTTTGTAAACAATTGGAGAAGAATGGACGAAAAGAGCAATAGTTTGACCTAAATCGACGAGTAAGTTGAGTTTTTGAAGTGAGTATCAAGAGCCAAACATTTGAGGATGAGGAAGAAGGAAAATCAATAAGTTTAAGGTGTTTTGGAGTGACAACAAAGAGTTTAATCAATGCATCAAACACCTGGAAAGCCAAAGAACCAAATTGGGAAACTACCTACACCAAGCATGTGGAGAAATTAGAGTACAACTTTTGATATTAAAATCTCCACAAGGCAAATGATATACCATTGGAAAGATAATTGAATTATGAGTCCAACACTTTTACGGATCTCAATTTGGAGTTTCCTACAAGAAGTTATGGCCATTTGAAAATCAGTCGCCGGAAAAATAAGTCAAGCGATCGCCTGTGCTTATATCTCGGGCGAGCGCCCAACACTTGAATCAACAAGCGAGACCAAAAACCTCCTCGGGCGAACGCTGGGAATAGCCTCGGAGAACGCCCGTGCCAAATCCGCCATGCGATTTTTCGCTTTATTTTCTTTCCTTTTTTGAGTCCCAATTCAACTTGGAAACGCTTTGAACGAGTTTTTAGGTCTTCTTGGGATATTTTGTAGGACAATATGAGTAGTATAAATATGAGATATATTCTCATAACACGGGTTGGATTTTTGGAGAGCAAATCAAGAAGAAGACGGAAGAGATCAAGAGAACAAGACTCCTCGACTATCAAGACTTCTTCAAGATTCCTTCTCCTTGAATCCATGCCGGTTTTATCATTTATTGTTTTTTCTAGTTTAATCATGTTCTTCTAGTTTTCTTTAGCCAAGGTAGACGATGAAACCTTGTTTTAATTAAGTAATTATTTCGTTATTCGCTTAATTCCTTTTAGAGCTTTAACGCTTATGGCTTGTTCTTGACTAAATTAATTAA
Organism: Forsythia suspensa; assembly: GCA_023638005.1. Classification (NCBI taxonomy): domain Eukaryota; kingdom Viridiplantae; phylum Streptophyta; class Magnoliopsida; order Lamiales; family Oleaceae; genus Forsythia; species Forsythia suspensa. The sequence continues at coordinate 39,565,941 of CM042666.1, forward strand.
ATATGATTTCTTTCATCTTAAATATCATGTATTTTTGATAGTTAGATGTTGATTTAATTAATCCATGCTTGGTGATATAATATGATCTATTAATTGCTTTTGATTTTTCGTCATCTTCTATTCGAATTGGGATACATAGAATGCTTAGAACTTCTTTGATTCTTTGTTTTCTTTCAATTGAGCTTGATACTGAAAAACGCTAAGTGGTTTATGTTTGAAGCATAAGGGGAGCCTATATTTGATATTCTTCTTCCGACTTAATTGATAAATCTTTAGGGACGACAATAGATTGATTTCGTGTTGTCGTATGTGTTTTCTTGGGAATTAATGAATGATTGGATAATTGCTAAATTAGACAATGGTGGATTCTCAAACCTTGGTGTTTTTACACAACTTGAATTCTCAATTCATTTATTAGCTTATTTCTTTAGTCTTTAGTTAAACAATTTCAACAACAAATCTTCTCAACTCAACTAGCCTAGAATAACAGCTTAATTGGGATTAAATTACACCTTCCTCATAGCGAGCCTCTCGTGGGATCGACCTCGCTTTTACTTATCTATATTCCAATAGATTCGTATACTTGCGAGTTAATTAAAATTTGACATCAAGTTTTTGGCGCCATGTTGTTGGGACTCAAGTCTCAAGGTTAATTTCATTTTAGTTAATTTTATTCTTGACTAGTTATAATTTAGGATTTTATTTTTCTATTTCATTTTCGCTTTTTTTTATTTCTTAAAAAAAAAAAATTTCAAAATCAAAATCTTCATTGTGCATGCTTGGTCGTAGATCTCTAGAACTTAAGCTAGAACATCTAGATAGTGAAATTGAAAGGACTTTTCACCAACAAAAACGAGCCACTAATCTAGATAAAATTGAAGAAACCGAAGCAATAGTAGCTATGGGGGATGAAATTGAGGAGAGACCTTCGTGGACTATTTTAGTCCATTGGCCAATTTGAGCACCTCATGCATACAATACCCTCGTGTCACAAATAGAAATTTTGAGCTTAAACCGAGTGTACTTAACTGTCTCCCATCTTTCTATGGTTTAGATAGTGAAGAACCTTATAATCATCTGACTGATTTCTATGTTGTATGTGAAACATTTAAATATGAGAATGTGTCTCCGATAATGTTAAATTTAAGCCTATTTTCCTTTTCTCCGAAAGATAGATCTAGATCTTGGTTTAATACATTACCCGCAAATAGTATTACTTCTTGGGAACAAATGGTTGCTAAATTTTGAATAAGTACTTTCCTGTTCACAAAACTAATGCTATTCGCAGGGAAATTTCGGAGTTTGTGCAAAGAGACGATGAGCCATTCTATGAAACTTGGGAGAGATTCAACGGGCTTCTCATGAAGTGTCCACATCATGGGTATGAAAAATGGCATTTATGCCAATATTTTTGGAGGGCTTGCTACCACATATTCAAGAATGGTTGATGGCCACAAGCGGTGGAGAGCTTATGTCTAAGAATGCTACGTAGATCCGGACCTTCTTTCAAAAGCAGTGACAATTCACAACAATGAGCCGATCATCTAGAATCCGAACCAAAGAAAAGGGTATCTATGAAATTCGCAGCAGAAAAACCTAGCTCGTAAATCAAGGAAGTCAAGTGCATGATAGAGGACATCTCTCAAATTGACCTCATTGACAACAATAGTCCTCCGTAACCGTAAGCGGTCTTGAGCAAGCTAATGCCCTCAACATGATGAGGAAGCCTCCTTACAATCCTTACTCCAACACCTATAACCCAGGTTGGAGGGACCACCCCAACTTTTCTTGGTCACAGGGTAATCAACAAGATAACACAAAGTCAATCCCCTCAAAGACCTACCGACAGTTCAACCAAAACTTCTCACAAAAAAAACCATGGGAAGAGGCATTTCAAAACTTGACAAAAGCTACACAAGTCGCTTTGGAGCATCGGAATCACACCATCACTGAGTTCAAGAAGGAGATGCGCACTAGCCAGAACTCACAGGCACAATCCATTTCCAATATGGAGAACATGATGGGGCAACTGGCTTCATCAGTACAACAGCTGGCAACAACCATCGAAAAAGGTAAATTCCTAGTCGACCATTTCCTAATCCTAAAGGGGTGCACAATATTGGAACAGATTCAAGCAACCAACATGAAGAGGCGAAGGCCATCATGACTTTGAGACGAGGCAAACCGGTTGACAACAAAGTGGATCTTTCAAAGCAAAACACACCTCAACTAATTTCTCCGTGTAATACCTCAACCGATGATTCACCCAAGAAGCTCACAAAGAAGACAATGAGCCTTCCTACATCCCAAAAGCCCCATTTCCTCGTAGGTCGACAAAAGGTAAAGCAAGGTAATTCTATCAATGACATGATGGACATCTTCAAGCGTGTAAGCATAAATATCCCCTTACTCGATGCTATTAAACAAGTTCCCGCTTATGCTAAATTTTTGAAGGACTTATGTACTAAAAGAGAGACAATTACATGTACGTAAAAGGCATTTTTAATCGAACAGTTTAGCTCAATAATTCAAAGCAATACCCTCTCCTAAATTTAAAGATCCGTGTTGTCCTACTATCTCTTGCATCATAGGAAACCATAAAATTGAGAAGGCATTGTTAGATTTAGGAGCTAGTGTCAATCTTCTTCCTTACTCTGTGTACATGCAACTTGGACTAGGCGAGTTAAAACCAACATATGTTATTTTACAACTTGCTGATAGATCTTTGAAAGTACCTCGTGGCATTGTTGAGGATGTTTTGATACAAAGTTGATAAATTTTATTTTCCTGGTTGATTTTATTGTACTTGATACTCAACCTGCTCGAGACTCCACCAAGCATATTCCTCGTGATTTTTGGTCGTCCTTTTCTAGCCACATCTAATGTCAGAATTAATTGGTGAATGGAGTCATGCACCGTGTCCTTTGCAACATGACAATTGAATTGAATGTCTTCAATGTCAACAAGCAACCACATGACAACGAGGATGTTGCTGATGTTGACATGATAGAAGCATTGGTTGATGACTCTTGTATTTCAACTAATTTTGATGATGCTTTAATGATGTGTCTAACCCATTTTGGTACAGATTTTGATGTTGATGGTGCTATAGATGAGGTAAACACTTTGCTTGAGTCAACACCTGTCATGGATACAAGTAAGTGGAGACAGAAAATAGAGCCACTTCCAATAAGTGAGAAGGAGAACATCCCATCAGTTCAACAACCGCCCAAGTTAGAGCTCAAAGCATTGTTCGACACTTTGCAAGATGCATTCTTAGGAGAGGCGTAAACTTTACCAAGAATTATCTCTTCTTCGCTTTGATGATGCACAAAAGGTAAGTTGTTAGGTGTTTTAATCGAACATAAAGAGGCGCTAGGTTGGACCATTGTTGACATAATAGGTATTAATCCTGTAGATTGCATGCACTATATTCATCTTGAGGAAAATTCTAAGTCCACTAGAGAGATGCAACGTAGGTTAAATCCTAACATGAAAGATGTTGTGAGAACTGAAGTCCTTAAGTTGTTAGATGCTGGAATTATCTATCCTATTTCGATAGCAAATGGGTAAGTCCTGTGCATGTTGTCCCAAAAATCAGTATCATCGTAGTTACTAATGCAAACAATGAATTGGTTCCAACTAGAGTAACTACAGTGGTGGCGTGTATGCATAGACTATAGGAAATTGAACTTAGTCACTAGAAAGGATCACTTCCTCTTCCATTCATTGATCAAATGCTTGATAGACTAGCAGGCATGATTATTATTGTTTCTTAGATGGTTATTCGTGTTACAATCAAATTCCCATAGCTCCGTAAGATCAAGAGAAAACTACTTTCACTTGTCCTTTTGGAACCTTTGCATATAGACGAATGCCATTTGGTTTGTGTAATGCACCGCTACCTTTCAAAGATGCATGCTAAGTATATTTTCCGACATGGTTGAGAGGTTCCTTGAGGTGTTTATGGATGATTTTTCCGTGTATGGTGACTCGCTTGATGATTGTTTGCGCCATCTAAAATTAGTTTTGCAGAGATGTGAGGAAAAGAATTTAGTACTAAATTGGGAAAATGTCACTTCATGGTGAAACAAGGTATTGTTCTTGGCCACATTATTTCTAGCAAAGGTATTGAGGTTGACAAAGCCAAGGTTGATCTTATCTCCAATCTTCCACCTCCAAAATCATGAAAAGAAGTAAGATCATTCCTTGGGCATGCCGGGTTTTATAGACGTTTCATTCAAGATTTTAGTAAAATCTCTAGACCCTTATGCAATTTACTTGTTAAGGATGTACCTTTATCTTTAATGATTCGTGCTTAGAAGCTTTTGAACATCTTAAGAAAGTATTGACCACATCGCACTGTTATTCGACCACCGATTGGACTTTACCTTTCGAACTTATGTGTGATGCATCCGATTATCTTTGTAGGAGCGCTTTTAGGACAGAGATTAGATCGGTTGCCTTCTGTTATTTTACTATGCTAGTAGAACTCTTAATGATGCACAATTAAATTATTCTACTACAGAGAAAGAAATGCTAGCAGTAGTATTTGCTTTAGATAAATTTCGATCTTATCTTGTAGGGTGTAAAGTTATTATCTTTTCTGACCATGCTGCCCTCAAATATCTTCTAACTAAGAAAGATGCTAAACCTAGATTGATTAGGTGGGTCTTGCTTTTGCAAGAATTTGACATTGAATTTAGGGGACAAAAAGGGGTCTCGAAAATGTTGTGGTGACCACTTATCTCGAATTGTGCTTGACTACGAAAGCGGGATAAATTACCATTAAATGAGTTGTTTCCGGATGAACAACTCATGAATATTGATGTTGTGCCTTGGTTTGCCGATATTGTTAATTATCTTGTTACAGGCAAACTTCCGAACATTGGACTAAACAGATAGAACTAAATTCTCAGGTGAAGTGAGGAATTTCTTTTGGACGATCCTTACTTGTTTAAATATCTTACGATCAAATTATAAGGAGATGCGTCCCGAAAGTGAATTCCACGTGTTATATCATTACATCATGACCACGCGTGTGGAGGCCATTTCAAAGCTGCTAAAAGACTACCTCCAAAATTTTGCAATGTGGTTTTTTCGGCCTACTCTCTTTCGCGACACTCATATTTTTGTTCTTCATGTAATAGGTGTCAACGCATGGGAAGCATTTCAAAAAGAAACATGATGCCGCTTAATCCTATTCTCGTAGTTGAACTTTTTGATGTCCGGGGATTGATTTCATGGGACCTTTTCCTCCATCTTTTGGTTATCTTTACATATTAGTTGGTGTCGATTATGTTTCTAAGTGGGTCGAGGCAATTCCTTGTAGGACCAATGATCACAAAAGCGTAGTGGCATTTTGAAAAGCAATATTTTCTCTCGCTTTGGCACTCCACGAGCCATTATCGGTGATGAGGATCCCATTTTGCAATAAACATTTTCAAACCCTTCTAGCAAAATACTCCATCACACATAAGGTTGCCACCCCATATCATCCATGACTAGTGGTCGTGTTGAGGTCTCAAATCGTGAAATCAAGCATATTTTAGAGAAAACAGTTCGACCTGATAGAAAAGATTGGTCTCTACGACTCACTGATGCATTATGGGCATATAGGACAGCTTTTAAAACACCCATTGGCATGTCCCCTTATAGATTGGTGTATGGGAAAGCCTGTCACCTTCCGGTTGAGTTAGAGCATCGTGCTTATTGGGCCATTAAGAAATTCAATTTTGATATGCAGGAAGCAGGGTCAAAAAGGAAATTGCAGGTAGCTGAACTTGAAGAAATTCGAAACGATGCTTATGAGAATGCTAAGATTTACAAGCACAAAATGAAGGTCTTTCATGACAAGCACATAGTCAGAAAATCATTCATCCGGTCGTCGAAAGTACTTTTATATAATTCTCACAGCATTTATTTCCGTGTAAACTACGCCCGGATGGTCGTCCTTTTATTGTTCGCATTGTTTATCCCCATGGAGTCGTTGAGGTTGAAAACCCAACAAATGGTGATATTTTTAAGGTTAATGGCCAACGCTTAAAACCATACTTGAGTTTCACTCTCGCGAGGGGATGAAGAAATTGATTTGGGTGATCCCGCCTTCTTTCTTGAAAATCGCTTTTATTAAAAAAAAAAAAAAAACTTGAGAATCGTTTTTATTAAAAAAAAAAAAAAAAAAAAAAAAATCTTTCATTGTTTTTGTTTGTTGTTTTCTCTGCTTTTTCTTTTAGGATCGCTTTGTAACCGATCCTCGCGGTCTCCACGGTGTTCAACATCTTTCACCGCCAGATGCTTCTTCTCCACATCTATCCTCGGAAGTAACTGATCCTTTCTCTCCTACTCATAGCTACGTTATTCTTACATTGGGGACAATGTAAGGTTTTTGTTTGGGGGTGGGGTGTAAAATATCATGTTACTTAAGAACTTCGATTTGCTTATCATTCTCGTCTCAGTAATCGAAATGGTTCTCGAAAAAAAAAATAAATAAATAAATAAAAAAATAAAAAAAAAATTAAGTTTCATTGAATATCCTACCGCCAATGATGATATCTCGCTCAAAATTGAGTACATTTTTAGTAGACTATTAGACAACACTTGAACTCGCTCACATTATATGAATTCTTATCCATGTTAGACCGATTATGGAAGCACATAGCCACTTTGACTTATCGTTTATTGGAGACATGACTTGAGTGTTTGTGTTGATATTATTGATCGAGTATCATGATGAAACATTCTGCTCCTACATTCTTAGAGCTAGTGACTAAACCGCTTTTTTGAGAACAGCTTGGGGTGTTAAAGTTACTACTTACGTTTCTAAGACTTTTGATGGTTTGGATTTTCTAGGTCTCATCTTTGGTTGAATGGGTTATAGTCAAGGAATCAAATCGAGCACTACTCATACCGATAAAATTAAATGAAATATCCGACTCGAGCAATTAAGCCCGTAAGGGTATCTTGAAACCTGGTGCCCTATGGTCATCTCGACTTGGGAGTCATCGACCCAAAGCTCGCTACACGAGTCCCATATTCTAAAATAAAAAAAAAAAAAAAAAAAAAAAAAGAAAAGAAAAGAGAGCGACATTTATAAATTTACATCTTCACTCCTCTATTAGCACATGGGACTCGAGCAATTAAGTCTGCTAGGGGTATTTTCAAACTCAGTGCCCTATGGTCATCCGACTTGGGAGTCATCGACCCAAAGCTCGCTATGGTGGTCACATGAAAGCTAGTGAAAGAGAAGTATTGCACGTGATGTAAGATCATTAACAAGAGTTAAATAAAAAAAAAAAAAAAAAGTAAAGTAGAAGTGCTCGTGAAGGATTGCTAGATTAGAACCTTAGAGACCAAGATGAGAATTTAGAAACCTCTCACCATCCTAATTCTCGTAATACAAGTGCTAAGTTTTACCACTTTTGTTGAAAAGAAAGAGCATTGTGATGATCAATAGAAACCAATTTCGCTAGAACACCCTGGGGTTTGAGAGAAGAGCTTTAGAAGTGTGATAACTTACGAGAGGTACAAGGAAATAAATGACTACAAAGGGTTCGGATTGTTGAAATATCAACCACACAATATTGGTCATGGTCTAATACATGTATAAGTTTAATGTCCGGCTATTCACACACTCACACAAGGTCGAGCATCGGATAAGTGAATATTTTTGTGCTTTGTTGTTTGATATCCTTCCGAAAGTGTTGCTTTATTTGGAACTTGAGGCATATGGTAAGGATTTTAACATTGACCGATTTTCCATTGATTCTCATAGCGTGGTTTTAATTTATATTTTAGTTTTGTTTTTGTTCGAGGACGAACAAAGGTTTAGTTTGGGGTGTTTGATAAGTGCGTTTTATGCACTTATTTTGGCATTTGAATTAATCTTTTATGTCGTCATATAGTTGATTTTCTACTTATCTAGTATATTATTGTTCTATTTCGCTTTTGGACGCGTTTGTAAACAATTGGAGAAGAATGGACGAAAAGAGCAATAGTTTGACGAAATCGACGAGTAAGTTGAGTTTTTGAAGTGAGTATCAAGAGCCAAACATTTGAGGATGAGGAAGAAGGGAAAATCAATAAGTTTAAGGTGTTTTGGAGTGACAACAAAGAGTTTAATCAATGCATCAAACACCGGAAAGCCAAAGAACCAAATTGGGAAACTACCTACCGAAGCATGTGGAGAAATTAGAGTACAACTTTTGATATTAAAATCTCCACAAGGCAAATGATATACCATTGGAAATATAATTGAATTATGAGTCCAACACTTTTTACGGATCTCAATTTGGAGTTTCCTACAAGAAGTTATGACCATTTGAAAATCACCACGGGAAAATAAGTCAAGCGATCGCCCAGCTTATATCTCAAGGCGAGCGCCCAACACTTGAATCAACAAGCAGAGACCAAAACCTCCCAGGCGAACGCCGGAATAGCCTGGAGAACGCCCGTGCCAAATCCGCTCATGGATTTTTCGTTTTATTTTCTTTCCTTTTTGAGTCCCAATTCAACTTGGAAACGTTTTGAACGAGTTTTTAGGTCTTCTTGGGATATTTTGTAGGACAATATGAGTAGTATAAATATGAGATATATTCTCATAACACGGGTTGGATTTTTGGAGAGCAAATCAAGAAGAAGACGGAAGAGATCAAGAGAACAAGACTCCTCGACTATCAAGACTTCTTCGAAGATTCCTTCTCCTTGAATCCATGCCGGGTTTTATCATTTATTGTTTTTTCTAGTTTAATCATGTTCTTCTAGTTTTCTTTAGCCAAGGTAGACGATGAAACCTTGTTTTAATTAAGTAATTATTTCGTTATTCGTTTAATTCCTTTTAGAGCTTTAACGTTTATGGCTTGTTCTTGACTAAATTAATTAAATATGATTTCTTTCATTTTAAATATCATGTATTTTTGATAGTTAGATGTTGATTTAATTAATCCATGCTTGGTGATATAATATGATCTATTAATTGCTTTTGATTTTTCGTCATCTTCTATTCGAATTGGGATACATAGAATGCTTAGAACTTCTTTGATTCTTTGTTTTCTTTCAATTGAGCTTGATACTGAAAAACGCTTAAGTGGTTTATGTTTGAAGCATAAGGGGCCTATATTTGATATTCTTCTTCCGGACTTAATTGATAAATCTTTAGGGACGACAATAGATTGATTTCGTGTTGTCGTATGTGTTTTCTTGGGAATTAATGAATGATTGGATAATTGCTAAATTAGACAATGGTGGATTCTGAAACCTTGGTGTTTTTACACAACTTGAATTCTCAATTCATTTATTAGCTTATTTCTTTAGTCTTTTAGTTAAACAATTTCAACAACAAATCTTCTCAACTCAACTAGCCTAGAATAACAGCTTAATTGGGATTAAATTACACCTTCCTCATAGCGAGCCTCTCTGGGATCGACCTCGCTTTTACTTATCTATATTCCAATAGATTCGTACACTTGCGAGTTAATTAAAATTTGACATCAAGTTGTGGTGTAGTTGTTAAGATTTATAGTTTATAATTTTAACCTGGTTTGATTTTTGTTTAACCCATTTCTAACGAAAATTTTAATTTGTATTCCATTTTATGATTTTTTTTTTAAAATGGAGGGTTGAAATTTGAAGCGGCGGGCGGCGGCGGCTAGTATTTTTTTCATCCCTACTCTCGACTAGTCTTTACATAATTTCTATACATTAACACAAGTGAAAATTGGAATTTAATGTTGAAGATTTGAAAAAATTGTGATACTATTTTCTTTTGTATTTTTTGAATTAGTATAGAATTATTTTTTTATAGTTGATTGTGTGATTATTATACAATTTTTCTTTTTATAACTATTGTAATCTTATAATTAAGGCCTTCTACCAAGTAATAATAAGACAAAACAATTATACAATTTCTCATCTTCCTTTCATTAGTTTATCTCAATTATATTCAATTTATTAATTTATAATTTAATGTTATTAAAATTAGAAAAACCCTCCCAAACACATTATATTTGGGCACGGTCAAATGTACTTTTTTACCACCCATTTGTACATTTTGAAAAGAAGAAGTTTTATTTTGGGTAAATGGTATTTGGAGATTTCGAATATTTGTACCTTGTGAAGATAGGGTTTTGGATTTTTGATTTCTAGCACGGGATCCCAAGTCTTTAAAATATTTGCGTCTGAAGTCATTTTGTAAAGAAAAATGTCAGTTTGATTGTTAAATGGTCAATATTTTGTTGAAATGAGAGTTCTACTCATATCTAATTTAGGATAAATAGTATTGAGAGTTCATAACCTTTAAAATTTGAGACAATAAGATACTGAATCTTTGATTTTAGCACCAGGGATCCCAAACCATTCAAAGGTCTCTGTGTTTGAAGTCATTTTGTGATGAAAAAGCCAGTTTGACAGTTAAAAAAAAAGAAAAATAATAATAAAGAAAAATCATCACCACTCATTCATGCTAGTAATTTGTTTTACTACAAACCAATAATCATGACATCATAATACAATACCACTATTTTCCAATCTCAAAACTCAAAAATTCAACAACCAAGCACTACTAGAGATTATTTTTCTGTTCTTAAGCTTGCGATGGAAAATGAATGGAATTGAGAGGTGCGTAGGTTCTCGGGTGCTACAAATACTAGTTAATTTATTTTTTGATGGGTGGTGCTGGTAGTGTCGTTGCCACAGGGTTGAGGTGGGTGGTTTGGAATAGGGGAAGATAATTTTTTTTTTTTTTCGTTTTGTTTCTTCATTTTTTTTATTTTTATTTAATTCAAAATTAAATATGGATAGACTGATCATTTTACTTACATTTTGATATTTATACAGTCAATTTGACGTTTTCTCTCACAAAAGGACTTCAAGTACAAATATCTGAAATGTTTGAAATCTCGGTGCTAGAAATCAAAGATTTGAGATTTCATCGTCACAAAATTTAAAAATTAGAGATTTTAAGTGTTATTTACCCTACATTACCATAAATGCATAATTGTCATTTAAATAAAAAATGACCATTTGACAATTAAACTGACTTTTTTGTTACAAAAGAATCTCAAACACATATGTTTGAAAGATTTGAGATCTTGACATAGTGCTATTTACCTTTTTTATTTTTTGTAGAAACATATAAAAAACGGTTTATTATGTTGAGTGACTTGTTTAGGGCCCAGCTGTCTATAGTGGAGAGGCACTCGCCGCCACGCACCGGGTTATGTCTCCAGCTGAGCCACTCACTGCGCATTCACGCTTTGCTCGGTGATATTAATAATTTAAACACCCAAACAGGGAAACGAAACATGTGGACCCCAATGTAAACGAGGAGTCGAGGACTCCCCCCCAACATCGAGGCGACAATCCCTCTCTATTTACACGTGTCCCCATCACAGACGCCCCGAAAAATAGACGGTAGCCGTCCCCAGTGGGTCATACTAGACCCCTTCGTTTTCGTGGGGAAAGCTCCTCAGCATTCAATTCTTTAAATGCCAAAGCACAGGCTGCAGCTGGCTATATATCACTCTCCTGTGTTTTCTGATTCTGATTATAAGGAGAAAAAGAGAGATGGAAGGGGTCATAAAAGAGAGTGTGAGTATTGATCTTCTTAAGAGGAAAATGGATGACTTTGCTAAGGAAAGAGACTGGGAAAAGTTTCACAGCCCAAGAAATCTGCTCTTAGCTCTGGTATGTGGTATCCTTCCTCACTTTTTCAACATTAATATTGGACTTTTTTTAATTAAGAAAATTTTGAATTTGTATAGTTGGGTTTTTGATATCCCAAAAAATATTCAAGTTACAACTTAGTGATTCTCCTCATTTTCTTTCTTAAAAACACAAGAAAAACATGATGAACAGTGAATAAAAGTTCAATGAATCAGCACTGCTTACTTTTTGTAACCAGAAGCAGAATATAATCAGAACATTAAATAATTTGAACAGGTTGGAGAGGTTGGAGAACTTTCAGAGATATTTCAGTGGAAAGGTGAGGTTCCAAAGGGACTGCCTGACTGGAAAGAGGAAGAAAAACAGCACTTGGGTGAGGAGCTTTCGGACGTTTTGCTTTACCTTATAAGACTTTCTGATATTTGTGGTGTCGATCTTGGTCAAGCTGCTCTTCATAAACTCCATCTTAATGCACTCAAGTACCCAGTTAATGGATCTTCAAATGAATACAAAAATGTCAACAATAATTACAGTACTACAGATTGAATAGTCCTGGTCTCTCTCCTTTAATTAACCCAGAGTCCAGCCATATCTTAACTTGTTGTTCTGCTATAATGGAAAGTCGTGTTAGGTTTGCAGTGCATGTAGGTATAGTGGAGTAGTCTTCTTTATACTTACGTCGGAATTTCGATCTATTGTGTTTGCAATTAATATATATTCGGGAGTCGGGACTGTGACTTTTTTGGCTGTTTTGAAGTACCTTTTTCCTATAGTCAAACTTGATGTGAATACATTTGCATCCGCATCACTTGACTAAGTGCTTTGTATGAATTTTAGTGGATTTTTAGTTTTTTATTTTTTGAACAAACGAGTTAAATGATTAAAATGAAAAAAAAAGGTCAATTTTGGAATAGAATTTTTGACTAATCAACTTTTGACTAGTCCAAAAAAATCCATTAAAATAAATATCAAACAAGCACTAAAAAATGCATGGCCACTTGTATGCGGTAATGTGGTCACCATTCATGAGAATTCATACAAAGAACTCCGAGTTTCTAAGGGTTGAAGTCAACTTCATGCTGATGTTACCGTGTTTCTCAATGTCTCAAAGCTTGTTGTTCAGAATGGAAAAAAAAGATACTATTACTTTGTCTATGTATTGGATCGTCTACACAAACACAAATGATTTTCAAGCAAGATCAAGAAAAACTTGAATTTAGATCTTAACTGGCCGATAGTTTTTATCATAAATTAGATTGGACTAATTGTGGTACCTATTATTCACTAGCGGTCTGGTGTAGCCCCACTATATACAAAGCAACCACCCAAACTCCCTTGAATGATTTTGAGAAATTTTGAAGGAATTTTTATCTTAATCTTAAATCGGGAGAGTTCCTTTTGTCATCGTTCGCAAATGAATATATATTCTCTTTCATTGAATGGTATAATATGAATTTTGAAAAATAAAATAAAATGATAAATAGCTGTCTTCAAATAAAGATAGGACAAAATGATTTTTCTACAAAATATTTTCCTAATATTATTTATTTCCAAATATCAACAACTACATAAAGGGCCCAAATCAAACATCTCATGGAACTTGCAGGCGTAGGCCCAATATCCACTCTCAATCAATAAAAATTCAAAATTACTTTATGGGACCCAACACCTGAAAATTAGGTCATCAAACGAACTTTAGAGACAATTATATTAATTAACATTAACTTTGACCTCATTATTAGCTAATTTGGTGTAATTACTTCTGTTATTTATTTTACATTTTTTTATCAGTCACTCTAGAGCAACGCATAAGTGGAGATTAATGGAATTGCTACTCATAAAAATGAAAAGAACAAAAACTTGCACAAGTTCTAATTTGGTCATCGATCCCAATCTATTCAAACTTTTTATGAACTCATTAATCGAATCCTAATTGAAGCCGTGATTGAACATATTAACCAATGTCCTATTTAAGACCACTTGACCTTGAGCCCACTAAAGTAAGCTTGCAGGGATCAATATGGTTGAGGCTCGAGCAAGGATCAAGCCTATTCAACACTAGAATATGATGTTTCGAGGGTAGTCAACCCTTGAGCATGAACCAAGCTCATCGTGTCAAGCTCATATCAAGGTCTTTGGGCTAGTCTGTTCTAGAGCACAAAGTGGATGTGTTACATAATCGAGCTAGTTGAACGCATATTTATGCACACCAAGACATATATGGTTGCTTTTTGCAAGTTTAAATTATGGGACAGGTCAAACACTACTGAAGATTAACATATGTTTAATAATTCTAAATAAACCTGCCAAAAACAACTGGCCGTCTTAGCTCAGCTGGTAGAGCGCATGGCTTTTAACCATGTGGTCGTGGGTTCGATTCCCACAGACGGCGTTTATTGTTTAAACGAGTTTTGAATGTTTTTGCAGGTTCGTTATAATTGGATATCTATTTCCAGATTATTTGTAGGCTAAATTTAATTGTGATTTATATATGAAAATTTCTATTTAGCCTTGAGAAATAGTGATTATTTCTCTATGAATTGAAACAATGATGGTTATTAAATAAAAAGGGATGGAACACACAAATTATTTGTCTTGATTCTTATTTTAGGACGTCGTAGTAAGTAATAGTTCTTGAAGAAAAGAAGTACAAAAGTTTCAACTACATTTTTAAAAAAAAAAAAAAAAAATTGGTGGAGATCAAAAGGGAGTCTTTTATTTCAATCAATAATGGATGAAAACAGAAACTGAGAGACTGAGATTAGTGAGATTGTGTTACATCCATTGATTATTGGAAATTAGATCGTGTAGTCTGCAATTTTAGTGGTTATGGCAAAATTTAGATTGTAGTTGATCGGTTATAACTATTTATTTTTCTTAGTGGATTTATAGGTAAAAAGTATGTGGTTTATCTTATTTTAAGTTTTATAAATAAATAACGATGTTTCTTTTCATTGCAGAGCACTACAAGAATTTTATATTCCACATACAAATTAAATTTGTAGAAAAATATTTTTATTTGTGGGCAAAAACCTTTCCAAACGAAAAAATTTTGGAGGGGCATTTGTGTGCAAACATCATGGAAAAAAGTATAAGACGACAATGTGAAAATTTGTGGGCAAAAGTTTCTCCCTGTGAACCCTTTAGAGATGAATACATTTGTTGCCTAAGTATTTTTCCGACAAAATTATTTGTCTGCTAAGGTGACTTTGGCTTACGACACAAGTTTTGTGGGCACATGGTAAAAATTCTGTTGTGGCTAAATCATGCTTTTTTCTATAAATAATTTTGTGTCGAAAAACATTAGTGGACTAAATCCAAATTTTCTCTACAAATAATTTTTTTTTTTTGAGAAGATGTATTTGTGGGCTAAATATATTATTTTTTTCAACAATGATAGAATTTGTATGGAGAAATTAAATTATTTTTATATATTTTACTTTTTATTAATATTATATATTTTTTTACCTTATTTAAAATAATTTAAAGATACAGAAACACAATAAATTTGTGGGGAAAAGTAAACTCCGACTACAAATTTAAATTTGTCTCCTAAAATTTTGTATGCAGAGTATAAAATTTTTGTAGTGAAATTTTTAAATTTTTATTATACTAAAACAAAATAAAAATAAAAATAAAAATACAAACTTACATTGGTTAATTGATGAGGGTATGATATTCTCACAATTGGATATATATATGGACTTACATTGGTGAGACAAGGGGCATGCAGTAGAGGACAAGAAGTACCTAACTCGATATATACGTATAGAAGGCATGATGTAGGCAGTAGGCACACTATAGCGAATATATTGTTTTAGATAAATATTTAATAATATCATATTATATTATTATAAAAATAAATTTTACAATAATATCTAAATAGATCATTATAATTAATGTTCATTTTAGTAATTATATTTATTCACGACAATAAAACAAACACTTAATTGATTATTCCTTTAGTACAACTGTACAACTAAAGCTGAGCAATACCAAACAAAACCTAAACTGTATCCGATTAGACATGACCTTGCAAAAACCCTAAAAATGCGGATCAACACACGAATTTCACTAGTTATAATTAGTATAGAAGAGAAAATTGAATCACGGGTCCACGAGTTTTGCAATATCACCAAAGGAAAATCTTAAGTTTGAGACCTCCAAAGAAAAAGAAATGGAAATGAAGGAAAGGCTAAAGCTCTAAGTTTAAAATTTCATGTCCATTGAGCTTTTTGATGGATCATATTATTTGAGCATTATGGCTCTAATTACTTCATTTGACTCTTGGTTTCGTATTAAAATATCAATCTAATTAAAAATAGTAATTTAAATATTCTACGTTGATTATGTTTTTCAAAATTTTGCTAGTCATTCCTAATTAACGATGTCGTAAACTGTGTATAGTGCATCATAATTAAGGATTACATACACTTATTATTGCCGAGTGATTTTAAAACTTGTGGTTTTATATTAAAAATACCGATCTTGTTAAGAAGAGTAGTTCAAGTTTTTATATATTTATTAATATTTCGGTATTTAACCAATGTGAGATTTATCTTTTAACATGCCCCGCAAGATAGTGGTTCGTTTGAGAACACCAATATTGGAATTCAATTCGAATGTTCGTTTGAACTTTAACGGACCAAATTGCTCGTTTGAATATAATTAATGGACTATGATACGTTAAGAGGTGATTAATATTTCGATAACTGATGTGAAATTTATCCTTAACAAGTAGCAATCCAATTTTCGTGGTCCTAATAAAGACGTAGGCATTCTTATCTAAACAAAATTAACCTAATTATGAGATTAGTTAAGGAGTGTGAATTCTAAAGCAATAATGGATGTCAACCAATAGGCAAGCGGGCCTACCATGTTCGTTTTTGGTTCTCTTAAAGAATGGTTCCATCCAAGCGTGCGTCTCTTTCCATTGCTTCAAGTTTTATATATCTTATTTTAGATCCCTAGCTACCTATATGGAATTTTGCTTTATTATTTCTTGACTGCTTATTGAATAAAAATTTCATAAATTGGAGTTTTCAATGTCTTTGATTCAATAATAAGTTTGTTGATAACATTAATCTTCGTTATCTGCTTAAAATCAACGAGATCAATTAATTTAATTGTCACCTGGATGGTGCTACATAGTATTATTCAGTAACAATATACCAGGCAAAAAGACCTTGATTGATCAAGTCTCACTATTACTTATTGATGAAAATTGTGCACATGTGAAGACTTTTGATAGAAAATAATACCAGTTTCCACATGAAGATAAGATATATTCTACCATTCAATGTTCACTATGTTCGATTTGACATAAAATGAACCAATAAGTACTAGAAGTTAAAAGGATTATTTCACACCACCATGCATCCCCACCTTTCAATAGCAATCCAAATTATTTTCAAAGAAATCCATCTATTTCTATATCTACATATTTGAGTTAATTTTTAAGCTCATATCGTGGTTTGGCTTTATTTGCTAGCTCATTTATTGATTGATAAGAGATTTTGTCATATCACGTCTATAGGTTACTTTTAGTTCTATATACCTAACGATTTAAAAATAAATAATATAGAAGCAACATGGAAAATAGCAATAATGGACCCACAAAAATTGAAAATGGACTACCACTCAAGTGGGCAATGGAACCATGTGCAATCATATGGTGGTTGCCCCTTATCCAAACCCTACAAAACAATCTTTTCACCTCGACAATGAAAGATAAAAAAAAAAACTCATTATTATTCTATAAAATTCACTCATAAAATTAGATTGATTCACAACTCATCTTCTCACCTCCCATTTTCAATCCCTTCTTCATCTACCTTCACATGTTCGTTCTTGACAATTCCCCATTCTCTCTCGATCGAACGATCTTGAGGCGTGCAGGCACACACAAACAGGCATGTTTGTTATATGTTGAAAATCTTATGTCAAAGAAGTCTGAACCGAAGTTTTGTTAATTTGAGCAAAGAGGTCTATTTATTCAGAAGAAAATCTTTCAAGTCTAAGTTGCTTTCTCGATTCATTGTAAAAGAAGCTTTGCCTTTCTTAGATTCATAAATTAAAGAAACAACCCAACACGCAGAAACCCTAATAATTTTCTTTAAAAATCTCACTCTTCTGAACGTACTCAGCCATGACTACTCAGAAATCCCCCTCGAACCTCAGTTCAGTCAAATCTAGGTTTACCCACCGGTTCCTTCAAGCCCTGAAGAAAATGAACAAGAATAAACCTGCTTCACCATCAATCAGAGAGACTTACAGGAGATATCATTTTATTAGGGTTGCATCTTATGCATCCATGGCTTCCGTGATCAGGCCGAGGAGAGCTTGGAGTTATGCGACTCTTCGGAAGATTCGGAACCGTGCTTTGATGAAACGAAGCTGCAGAGCCCGTTCCTTGACGAGAAACCCTAGAAAAGACATAGGTTTTGAGCAGGTAAGTGAGCTTCGGAAGCTTGTTCCAGGCGGTGAAGAAATGAAAATTTGCAGATTACTAAATGAAACTAGTCACTACATAAAGTGCCTTGAAGCCCAAGTAGAGATCATGAGAAATATTGTAGATCATTGTTCCACTTGAATATTGATCATATAAAGAAGCATATCATGATATAGTAGATTTACCCTAAACCTCTTACTGATTTTTATTTATATTTCTTTTAATTTGATTAATCTTGATTTGCATAAAAAATATATGAAGATTTTCAGTTACCCTTTGGTTAAAATTTGATATTGTTTGTCTTTGCTTGTAACTATTATATATTGGTAGATTTGACAAGGTAAGCATATTTTTGAAACGTGGCATGTTAATGCAAGTGCAGCTAATGCAGGAAAAACAACAAGTGAACATCCGCTTTTTAGTTCACTGCTTCACATTTTTGTCCCCTGCAAACATGTATACGAACCTACTCTTTCTTGTCTGATCGGACTCTGCTTCTTTAGGAACAGTTTGAGTTCCTCAATAGAGGAATAGGGTTCTTATATCATAATAGCTTTATTATTTGATAGATCTGGAGCTTTGGGAATAGCGAACTAATACTATGTTGAACTATTTCGTCTAAGAAGTTTAAGCTTTTAGATAAGATGGTTCGACTTTTAAGCCTTGATGGCGGATCGAGCTTGTGGAATTGAAAGAGATGGCAAGTCTCAGATTTGATATCCACTGCCAGAAAGAAGTCAGACAAAGGCCAATGATAGCCATAGCAACCACCAAGGAAAAGAATACCTATGAATCCATTCCAACGTAAAGTAACTTAATAGTTTAATTTAATACCTGCAAAATTGGTTTTGACATAGCTACTGCATCGACTGGAATGAAAGAGCCTGTTAACATAGGAGTAGCAAGAACGGATAGAACGGTAGTCGAGCTGGTCAATAGAATGCTCAATGCCACATCTCCTTTTCTCAAGAAACTAGCGTAGCTTGACAGCTGAGCCCCTGCAACACAAGACATGAGAACAAAACCGGCATAGAACACTGGAGATATCTCGAACGAGCGTTTTACCAACAGCCCAAGTGCCGTTTTCAGAACATACTGTGCCTCAAACAAGAATTTAGTATTTTTTGAGTGGCAATTCAAAAATGGCATGAAAATGGAAATGACAACACTAACAAGACGAAATGGAAGAAAAGAAAGTAAAAGCTACCTTTTAAATGCAAGAGCAAAATCATCAAAGGAGAGTCTAAGTGCAGGAGCATACAGTTCCTTTGACACCATCCACGTTTATCACTTGCACTCACCAAGTGAAAGTAGAAGGCTGAAAAAGGGCAGCAAATGCAGTAAGAGCCACTACAAATGGAAACATTGCTGATAAAACTTGTGAAGTATCAGCCTTTGCCTCCGTTTCCCTACAGTACTCTTGGTGTCTACAGACTCCACACCAAATGATAGCAATGAAAAATTGGCTCTATACTGTGCAGCCCAACTTTACCTACAAAAGGCAATGAAGTTGAACATGCAACAGAAAATAAAGACCCCCCATCAACACAAGTAGCCCTCTTGGACATAGCTTCTTCGACTGGAATTGGAAGGAAAAGTTTTGGGAAAGGAAATTAATGTAATTGATGACATTTTTCCGGTGGTGCTTTGTTGGGATTCAGTTTAGATTTTACTCACCAGTGAAAGTTCAGTTTTTTTCCGGCGATGTAACGTTGGCGGCAGAGGAGGAGAGTAGCAGCGGAGCTGGTAGACAGTGGCTCTTTATTGTTCAAATTAAAGGAAGAATGTGGCTGAAGATTCCGGTGGGCGAAATTTGTTTCATGGGTGATAGGACTCGTTGTCAAGAGAATGTTTACCTTTGTCCTATGCCCAGAAAATTCAGCAAGACATTCAAGTTCACATGAAAAGTCTTAGTCAAATTTTTAATTATTATCTGGTGGCGCGTTAATTGCAAATGGGGCAAATAATTGCTGTCGCGTCCTTTGACTATTTTATGTTTTCGTTTCTTGGTAAACTTTTCATTTTCGGTGCATTATTGTATAAAGAAGTAATTATAAAATCATTTATACCATATGAGTGTTTTAGTCTATTTGATCTAAATTGACATCAAATGCATTTTTTCTTTTAGATTTTTTAATCATGTCTAGTTTAATCTATTAAATTTATATTAATAGAATAATGTTGTTTAAAGTCACTCATTATCAGTAATGAGCCTACATAACATTACTTAATTAAAGTAATTATTTATATTTGTTGACTATAAATAATATTACTCAATTGGAGTAAATAATTATCCTAATTGAATAATGTAACGTAGGCACACTATCGATACTGATTTATTATAAATAACATTACATATTAATATTAATTATAGAACTTTGAGTCTAGGATAACGGACTTTAGAACCTGTTTGGTGTGGATAATTATAAACTAGTTTATTTGACTAAAATTGTTTATTTGAACAAAAAATTCGTCTTTGTAGCATGATATTTTTTATCATTCTTGATCAAATAAACTAGTTTATAATCAACACCAAACAAACTCTTATAATAAGCGTCAAATCTTGCCTTCAAGACTTGTAGAAAGCTTAAGTGCAAATCATTTTTTGCATACAAAGTTCATTTTAGATAACATTATGAGTGAATTCAAATCAAATATAACGAAATGATAGACATATGCTATACAGAAATGAACATAGATCAATCACACGCGCCAAAACTCAAACATTAGTGTCTAGAAGGACCCGTTTGTTACATGGTCAATGGATAATCCCTGTTTTTTCTTTGAAGTGAAAATATGTAAGAAAATAAAAGTTTTAAGATTTATTTGTACTTTTGAAAATATTAGGGTTTCAATGACAATTTTTTTACTTTTATTTTTATTATTTGAATTTATTTAAGTCAGGGACAAAATTATAAAAAAATTACCAAAATAGTCATTTCGGGACCATCTGTTCAAATAAATGAAAAAATAGGGATGATATCTGTTAAAAAAATTGAATGAGGATGAAATCATTAAAAATATGAAAGAATGAGGACTATTAGTGTAATTAACATACACCCACAAGTTAACTATATAAATGCCAAAAGGGTTTCAGAGACTGGGTTGTAAGAGCATCTCTAATGCACTCAATAGATTGTGGTTGACGTGGCAATTAAATAGAAGGACTTGTAGATTATGTGGAATGAATAGATGGTGAAGTCCAAAAATTCTCTCCAATAGATTCTTCTACAATCCAATAAGATTGATTATGTGGCATTTATTTTTTTAAATTAAAAATAATAAAACTAATCCACTTAACAAAATTTTAGAAAATTAAGTAAAAAATTAAAAAATTACTGACTCATCCAATCTCACGGAGCATCTAGATGTAGAAAGAATATTTCACATCTTTTATTTTTTCTAGTAACATGTAATTTTAATAGACATTGTCTATTTGATGATGTGGCACTTCATTTTTTTCAATCCATTGAATGCATTGGACATGCTTTAAGAGTACTATATACTGTTAGACAAGTGTACGGTCCTTCTAGAATATTCTCAACACCTTTGACCACTGACATGCAAATTTTCTAAGAGTACGTTTGGACTGGCTTTTGCAAAGTTAAAACCACTTTTTAGAGGACAAAAATTATTCTAAATACTATGTGTTTCGTTAAAGTTCAAATGTGTGTCCCCACTGTCCACGAAGAAAATTGTATTTTTTAATTGTTTTATTTGTAAAAAATAAAAATTTATATTTAATAAAACTTTTAAATTGATGAAACTATCTTTATTAATACTAAAATATCAAATATATTCAAATTATCTTACACATCAATATATTATATATAGATGAAATATTATATTAAATTGTATAATTTAAAATTATTTTTGAAAGATTTATAACATGTTTTTATCTTATTATTAATAAATATTATTTTATGTATGAAATATTATATATATGTCACTAGTATATCACATGTGCGATGCACGGCACATGTTTTTCATGATAATGATTTTAAAATATTTTATGAGTATATAGTTTATTTATTACATTCAAATAAAAAAAATATCATATAAATAATATTTGATTACTCTTTGATATTGAAAAAATAACAATATAGCTAATTCAGATTTTCAAACGCCTCTTTGAAAACCACGTTTGTGGTCGAATTGATTGGCACTCCATCCCTATCACAAATCAACATCTTCAATCTCGTACGATTTGTAATTCTAGACAATGCAACATAAAGTTGTCCATGACTAAAAACTGATTTTTTCAGATATAATCTCACGCGAGAGAAATATTGACCATAAGCTTTTTTTATAGTCACAGCGTATAAGATAATTAATTAATTTTTGGCACATGTATATTATAATTTGAAATTTGATTTTATAAATTGTAAAGATGCAGATTGCGTTAATGATATTATGCAAATTTATTATTTTTTATTTGTAGACAATTAATAATATTTATATACTCTAAATCTTATATTGATTAATTAATGTAGCATTCAAATTTGTTATTACTAATAATTAAAGTAAATTTATCTTGTTTTGGAAGATGTGTATTTTTTAATTAGAAATGTGTTACCACACGATTATGACATGGCTGCCACGTCAGCACAGGCCCCATCCAAGCCCATTAAGGGCCCAGTTCATAATCTGTCAAGAATCCTATCTGGGCCCTGCTAGGGCCTTGAAGGGCCCACACACACTTAGGCCTTGGCAGCCAAACCATGAGTCATGTGGAGGGCCTCGGCGCCTCATGCGAACCATAGGGCCTCGTCAGGCCACGCATCATTCGTAACCAGCGAGCAACTCGATATGCCGGGGGCAACCAGAGAAGTAATTAAAGAAAGATTGCGTTGGATTGGGCGCACGAATCTTCACAAGGAAACACAATCACGATCTCCTAAAATCATGCAACGTGATAAACTCAAGGAAGGAAGGCAATCTCGGGTATCTTTATCACATAAGGAAGGAGGATCCGATTGAAGACCGAATTGATTTGTCTTCCAAATTAATTAGAATTCTTGCGCTATAAATACAACGTCTCCGGTTGTTCCAAGGTACGCACTTTTTATGCTTAAGAATCCCACTCTAAACTCTGCTCAAATCTCTGCCTGCTTGTCTCTCCCACACCCCTTTTTGTTCCCGCCCCCGTGTATCTCTCATATACCGGCAGTCGACTTGATCGTCGGAGTGCCAACGATCGCCGGACCCTTTTTCTCCGGAGATCTTGGTGCCTAGTGTGCGGTAAACATCTGAGTGGCGGAGGAGTATTTGGAGATCTGTGGGCACGCGATCGTGGTGTGCGGTTCAGACGTCAACAAAATGTCAATTCATAATTTTAATCATTTTTACCGAATATCATAGAAAATTCAAAGCATTAGGAAGCTGAACCGGCTATATTATTTACAATGTATTGGAATACTGATAATTAATTAATTGAAGTTGGACAATTACTTAACAAATGAATCACTGAGAATCTCATTCGAACTGCATTATTGTTTCATAAGTGTTCTTTTGCTCAGGTGTGAAATTAGAAACAAATTTTTTTCCATCCTTCAGCCATAGCGTTTCTATCAAAACACAATTTATCCTTTATAAGTATATTACTGTGAATTGAAACATCTACGATCTCAGGGAAAGATATTGTTTGAAAGTTTCGAAGACTTTTTTCACTACTCTGCAATACTTTTTCAATCTCTGCGAGTGTATAATTTTTTATTTCTTCATCATTCAATTCTAAATCTGTAAATCGAAACAAAGAGACAACTATAATTAATTTAAAAGACAAAGCAATAATAATTATTATTATGTTATAAAACATTGATGAGCTAGAATCTGATTATTTAACGTTTTAAGCATATGTAATAAAATATTAATAAAATTTAATGTTGATTATTTACCGTTCTCGGCCTATCCTTTGTTTAGAACCTTTTTGAGGAGTTAGAATCTGATGCGGTCTTTGAATCGGATAAATGAATTTAATTTTGAAATGATCATATCTATTTTATTAGTTTAATCGACTTATTATTTTTAATCAATAAATCAGATGCTTTGATAATATAACACAATTATATATTTTCCGTGTATTGATGTTTGTTTTTAACTGCAACCTATTTATTAAACTCACTATAGGAAGCATAAAAAATTTGGGGAAAAAATAAGTCGATTTTCGAAAAACTATTGTATCATTGCAAATAGTTCTCGTGCATCAATGTTTCATTTTTTTGAAAACATAACTTATTTAAATCCCTGTATAAATTAAGACATTGGAACACATAACCTTATCTGTTTTGTGTTTTGAAGTGAATTTATCTTGTTATGCAAGATGTACATTTTTTTTTTTAAAATGTTGATTTTTAATATTATTCATTTTGACCGAGCATCATAGGAAATTGAAACTTTAGAGAGCTTATTCTAGTTAAATTGTATTAAAATACTTAATTTAATGGAATGTTTGATTATCATTTTTTAATTTTTAAGAAGTGCTTCCGGCTTAATTTTTGCCGCGGCTCATTAAATAACCTACTAATTCTTATACAATAATTTGAAATTTGATTTTCTAAATTGTAAATATACAGATTGCATTAATGAAATTTTGCAAATATATTGTGATAACCCAAGAATAACTAACCAAGAGGGGGGTGAATTGGTTTTCTCAAACTTTTTCGAAAAAATATTCTTAAAAATGAAATTTAAGAAATAAAAATTGATTCACTCAAATATAAGCACAATATAAGTAAATAAAAGAGAAGAGAGAGTGCAAACGATTTTTATGGAGGTTCGATCCAACCAATGATCTACGTCCCCCGTTACCAAGCTCTCCAACACGAGCACGGCCTTTCCACTACTTTGATTGACTTATGGTGCAATCCAAACCCTTACAATGTATCCGGTGACTTACAAACAAGGAGCACCGATCCTTATACAATATTGAGCTTTTCACGGACCTCAATATGACCCAAATATATGAAGAAATTGATTTGAGTATTTCTCTCTAGATGAATGATAGATACAAGTTTAGTTCTAAGAGAGACTAACACTTTAATGAATAGCAATGAATAAGGAAAGCTCAAGTGTTAGATGAAAACTTTGTTGAGAAAGATGAATCAAAGGTTTGATTTAATCAAACAAAGTTTTTCAATATGAGATATTGAAGATATAAATACAATGAAGCTTTGGATGAAGTTTTTCAATATGATTCTCTATAAATGCTCTTGTAAGTGTTGTTGAATGATAATAAATGAAGTGGTATTTATAGAGATGAATTTTCGCCAATTTCGCCCGACGGATGACCCAAACGGATGACCAAACGGTCGACCGCTTACTTAGTCGAAACTAGCCGTTGAACCGAAAAAAAAAATCAGAACGGACACTTTTTGGAGAAGGACAGCCAACCGGTCGACGGTTCATCCAACGGTCGACCGCTTGAACTCTCTGTTCAAACGGATGACCAAAACGGTTGACCGTTTCAGCTTTTAAAAACTTGATTTTGACTTTGATAAAAGTATTTTATGCAATGATAATGACATATATTTTGTGCAAAAAAAAAAAAATTTGAGCTTTCATTTATTTAATTGCTAAGGATTAAAGAGTTAATACCTTTACAATTTTATCTAAAAATCTATTCTTCAATCTTGATCTTCAAATCTTGAATTTCGCGGATCTTGAGATGCTTGAACTCTTGAATTGATTTTGACTTTGAACTTGTCATTGTATGAGAGTTCGATTTGTAGCGCTTTGAATTTTGCTTGAAAATAAAATGTTAGAAAACATAACCAATTTGTTTGTAATAATCAAAACATTAAGGTTTAAAGTTAACCATAGGTCAACAATTTCCCCTTTTGATTATGACAAACAATGTGAGAATATATGATAATAATATACAATAAAACATATATATTCCCCTTTATTTTTCAAGTAAACATGATTTCAAGTAAAGCATATATATTCATTTGATTTGCCAATTTTATTACATGATATCGATTCCATTTAATCCATCACATTACATATTTCATGCCAAGTTCATCAAATCACGTATTCATGCCAAATTCATCACATTACGTATTTCATATATTTGATCACCTATTTATTTTCCCCCTTTTGGCATAAACAAAAAGGCAAAAGATAAAACATTAAGGTGTAAACGAAATAACATATGCCAATCATTGATAAACTTAAAATTGAAAAACAAGCATAATTTCATAAAATAAAGATAGAACATAGACTTCGTGTTCAAAAAAAACATAGCTACAAAAACAAAAGTAATAAATAGACTAAGGCTCGGGCGGCATGTGGAGGAAGCACGGCATCGAGACGGGAGTGAAGATCGCGGCGAAGTCGTCGCCATATCTCGCAACCGAGTCTTTGGAGAGTCCCCATGGTATGGTGCGTGCCCTCGACCAAGTAGTAAGAGAGTCGATCCGGCCGTTAAGAAGATTAAACTGGTCCTCGTTGAGGCCGGAGGTGGAGGACGACGGCCTTTGAGATGATCGGGGTCGTCGCTGAGGCGGAGCATCTTCGGCATTGCCACCTTCGTCCATTTCTTCCTCATCCTCAAATGGCAAAGTCGAGGGGCCGGACTCATCGTCAAATCCCTTGGATTTTGCCACCCATTGCCCATTTTCCTTGACGATTTTCATACGACGAAGGGTAAGAATATTTATGGTGTCGGTGGGTTTGGGAAGAGTGGCAACCGCGTTACGGAAGGAAACTTCAAAATGTTGAAAGATCTTAGTGAGAAACATTCCGTAGGGAAGTCCCTTAGGCCTAGTGCCGCTAAGGACGGATGACATGTGTTGGATCATTATGTATGGAAAATCAAGTTTACGCCCACGGAGGATAGAGTCGAGAAGAAAGACATCATAGTGATTAACCTCATCTAAGTGGCCTTTACGAGGAACAATAATATGTGCGATGATGTTATGGAGGACACGACACGGAAGAGTGAGTTGGTTCGTGCGAAGACGTACGGCAGCCTCAAATTGCTTGCCGGTGACACGACAACAAGCCTCGATTGGGTCGTAATCTTGAGTATGAGGAATTGTTTTTGTGGTGTACATGCGAATACCTCCTTCCTCAAGATGAAGGATTGATCGAATTAAGTCCTTAGTGATGTTTATTTGTTTATTTCGAACTAAACAAGAAATTTCTGACCTTGGAGAGGAAGACATATCTTTATAGAAATCTTTGACAAGGGAAGGGTAAACTTTGTCATTCAATGTGAGAATACTAACCCAACCCATACCCGTGAAAAGATCTTCTATATGAAAGGAAGGGGCCAAAAGTAAAAGAGGCAAGGTCTACGTTCTACCAATGAGGACGGGACATTTGGCAATCCGAATTTCCGAGGAGAATCCTCTTCTTCGATGATGGAGTAGGTAGTCTTTCCTCCTAGGACGCTTTGGCCGCCATTTTCTGTCGAGGCATGGTGTGGAAAACGGATTTGGAGCCTAGGTTTTAGAGATCGTCCGTTTGGGTGGAATGGGTAGAATTTATGGACAAAAATTGGGGATCTTTCGATTTTTTGGTGTAAAAAGATGTGGGTTTTGTGATTTTGAGTGTAAAATTGAAAGATTTTAGGAGGATTGGTGAAATGGAAGAGATTGGGATTGAAAACCGAAGGTTCGCGCTGGTTGGAATGAAGAAATTTGAAAAAATTCCAACTTAAAAACCTCGAATTCACCGATACGACGACGACCGAACATTCAAACGGTCGACCGCTTTGACTGAATTTTGAAGTTCAAAATCTCTGCTCGACGGACGAGCAGACGGATGAAATACGGTCGTCCGCTTTATATTAGACGGACGTCTGCTTAATTTAAACGGTTGACCGCTTAAACTTTTTAATTTTTGCAAAAGTTTCGAAAGATGGATGATCAAACGGATTTGAACAATTGTTCATCCGTTTGATGAAAACGGACGTCCGCTTTGATAAACGGTCGTCCGCTTGGACTAGTTTGTAAAAATTTTTAAAACAATACCGATTTGATCCGTTGACAAATGATTTTACAACATTTTTGTCATATAAAATGCAATCAATCATAGGAAACATAAAGATTTAGTCACAAATTTCACATTCATCAATTATACCTAAACTTCGTCGAATGTAAGAAAATCTTTCGAGTGCTAAAGGTTTTGTGAGAATATCGCCAATTGTTTTTCGGTGTTTACAAACTCCAAAGATATATCTCCCTTTTGTGCATGGTCTCGTAAAAGTGATGTCTAATTTCAATGTGTTTGGTACGAGAATGCAAAACGGGATTTTTAGATAAGTTGATCGCACTTGTATTATCACACATAATAGGAACTTTTTCAAATGAAATGTGATAATCATTTAGAGTTTGCTTCATCCATAGGATTTGAGCACAACAACTAGCGGCGGAGATATATTCGGCTTCGGCGGTTGACAAGGCAACGGAATTTTGTTTCTTACTAAACCATGAAACTAAAGCAAAGCCTAAAAATGGCACGCTCCACTAGTACTTTTACGATCAATTGTGCAACCGCCCAATCGGCATCCGAAAAGCTAAGTAAATCAAAATGAGTTTCTTTGGGATACCAAAGACCTAAAGATCTAGTTCCACTAAGATAACGGAAAATGCGCTTTTACGGCACTAAGATGGGAATTCTTAGGATTAGATTGATATCTAGCACATAAGCATACACTAAACATAATATCGGGTCTACTAGCGGTTAAATAAAGAAGGGATCCGATCATACCTCGATATTTTGTTACATCAACGGAAGTACCTTGCTCGCCTTTATCTAGTTTGATTGATGAGCTCATTGGAGTGTTCATTGGCTTCAACTCTTCCATTTCAAACTTTTGAGCATATCCAAGATATACTTAGTTTGACTAATGAATATTCCATCATTGGATTGTTTGATTTGGAGACCAAGAAAGAACTTGAGTTCTCCCATCATACTCATCTCAAATTCCCTACTCATGCACTTAGAAAATTCTTCACATAGGAAATGTTAGTAGCACCAAAAATAATATCATCAACATAAATTTGAACAACTATCATATCATTCTTTTGGTTTTTATAAATAATGTTGTATCCGCTTTACCCATTAAAAATCATTTGATAAGAGAAATTTACTCAATCTCTCATACCATGCTCTAGGAGCTTGTTTTAAACCATAAAGGGCTTTTCTAAGTTTGAAAACTTTGTCCGGATACTTGTGATTTTTAAAACCGGTGGTTGCTCAACAAAAACTTCTTCTTGAATGACTCCATTCAAAAATGCACTTTGACATCCATTTGAAAGAGAGTAAAATTCTTATGACATGCAAAAGCAAGAAGCATACGAATTGACTCTAATCTAGCAACCGGGGCAAAAGTTTCTTCGAAATCGATACCTTCTTCTTGATTGTAACCTTGAGCCACTAATCTAGCTTTGTTACGCACAATTATGCCATTTTCATCTCTTTTGTTTCGAAAACCCATTTTGTGCCAATTACGGTTTGTGAATTTGGTCTAGCAACTAAATCCCAAACATGATTTCTTTCAAATTGATTTAGTTCTTCTTGCATAGCTAGAATCCAAAATTCATCAAACTCGGCTTCTTTAAAATTCTTTGGCTCGATTTGTGAAAAGAAAAGCACAATTGTTATGAAAATTTCTAGAAGAATTTCTTGTACTTACCCCTTTTGATGGATCACCAATGATGAGATCTTTTGGATGAGAAGGACAAACCTCCATTCTTTTGGTAATGAAGTGTTGAGATCTTCATGAGGTTCTTCTTCATTTTGTTGCATAGTTGTTTCCTCCTCATGTTGAATTTCAATGTTATTTGATTCCCTTTGTCTTGATTTTGAACGCTTAGTTGCTCAAATGGGATTTCCAAATCTTCATCATCAATGACTTTTTCTTGCTCAATTGAGTTAGTTTCATCAAAAACAACATGCATGGATTCTTCAACTACTAAAGTTCTTTTGTTGAAAACTCTAAAAGCTTTGCTAGTAGATGAATACCCAAGAAAGATTCCAATATCGGATTTTGGATCAAATTTTCCCAAGTTTTCTTTTGTGTTTAAAATAAAGCACTTGCAACCAAAAACTTTAAAATATCCAATATTGGGAATTCTATTTTCCAAAGCTCATATGGAGTTTTGGTTTCTTCGACTTACCAAAACTCGATTTAAGATATAACATGAAGTGTTTACGGCTTCGCCCAAAAGTATTTTGGTAAATTGTTTTCATTCAACATGGTCCGAGCCATTTCTTGCAATGTTCGATTCTTCCTTTCTACTACACCATTTTGTTGAGGAGTTCTAGGAGCCGAGAAATTATGTTCATATCCATTGGATTTGCAAAATCATCAAAGGCTATATTTTCAAATTCTCCACCATGATCACTCCTAATTGTGGTAATGGTGTATCCTTTTCATTTTGGACTCTTTTGCAAAAATGTTTAAATGCATTTAAGGCTTCATCTTTTAAATTCAAGAAAATGACCCAAGTATATCTTGAAAATCATCAACAATAACAAATGCATAATGTTTTCCACTTAAACTAGCGGTTCTAGACGGTCCAAATAAGTCCATGTGGAGAAGTTGTAAAGGTCTTGAAGTAGAAGAGTGTTGTTTAAGTTTGAAAGAACTCTTTACTTGTTTTCCAAATTGACAAGCATCACAAATTTTATCTTTTCAAACTTTATATTTGGCAATCCTTTTACAAAGTTGTTTTTGGAGATTTTTGAAAGTAAGTCCATGCTAACATGACCTAATCTCCTATGCCATAACCAAGAATCATCCTTTATACTTGAAAGACATTTTATTTCCTTTTCAAGTTCAAATTCAATAGATATGATGTAAACATCTTTACTTCGCTCCCCATGAACAATACCTTTTAGATATAGCATCCTCAATGAGGCAATTGGAAGAATCAAATTTAATGAGGTAACCTTTATCACATAATTGACTTATGCTAAGCAAGTTATGTTTGAGGTTATCAACTAATAAAACATTTTCAATAGATGGAGAAGAACGATTACCAATATTTCCAATACCTATGATTTTTCCTTTGGCATTGTCTCCAAAAGTCACATGACCTCCATCTTTTCTTTTGAAATTTGATAGCAAAGATCGATCTCCCGTCATGTGTTTCGAACACCCACTATCCAAGAACCAATTGTTCTTGACTTTTTGTGGTACCTACAAAAATAATTTTAATTTTGATTTTGGTACCCACATAAGTTTGGGTCCTTGATAGTTAGAGCTTGTGGATTCTTTTATCCACTTGTGTTTCCTTTCAAAGAATAATTTCTTTTTAGTTAAGCAATTATAAGCAACATGACCATCTTTCTTGCAAAAACTACATGTGATATTTTGTTGAGAAAAATTGGATGATTTTACAAAAATGGTTTCAAGGGATTTTTGTTTCAAGAGAGGTTTATATCCAATTCCCCTTTGTTAAATACATATTTTTTGCTCACCAAGCATTAATTCAAAATTTTTCTTTCCTTGGGTAAATTTGTGAACAATGCTTGTTAAATCAACCACTTTTTTTCTTTCAATAAAACATTTTCTTTAATTAAGGACTTATGATCATCTTTCTCTTTTCAAAGTCCTTTTGAGCAATAAAAGCTTCTTGACTACATTTTTTCAACAAAGTGTGTTTATTGTTAAGAATGGAGTATTTTGACATAAGTTTCTCAAACTCTTCAAGAATTTCATCATAAGAAGAAGATAAGTCAATGTAAGAGTCATTGTTGTTTGTACTTACCTCATCCTCAATGGCCATGAAGCACATATTAGCAATTTCTTCTTGAATTTCATCTTCTTCTTGATCATCTTCATCACTATCATCCCATGTAGCTTGAAGTGCTTTCTTTTGATGAACTTCTTCTTGTTTGACATTCGGTCCTCTTGTGACCGGGTTTGTCACAATCGTAACATATGATCTTTTATTCTTTTCTTCACTTTTGTCTTCTTTCTTTGAAATCGCCTATTGTTTCAAATCCTCTCCATTTCTTGACAAGAAGAACTAAGTCATCAAGTTCTTCATCACTCATGTTTGTATTGGAGGATCCTTCATCATTTGTTGATTTCAAAGCAATTTGCTTCTTGGGAAGCTCCTTCATCTCTTCTTTGCTTCTCCTCGCTTTCTCCTTTGTTTCGGCATTGTTGAGCTCATACGTCATCAATGTTCCATATAGCTCCTCCAATGGATAGGTGTTGATATCTTTGTATTCTCTATCAACATCCTCAAGGAGTTCCAATCTTCCGATAAAGACCTAAGCATTTTGCTCACAAGTTCACCGTTAGTAAACTTTCGATCAAAGCCCTTAAGGCCATTAATAATATCGGTGAAACGAGTAATCATATCAACAATAGGTTCATCTTGTTTCATAAAGAAATTTTCAAAATCTTTTGTCAAAAGATTTATTTTGGTTTCTTTAACCTTGTTGGTACCTAAGTGAGTTATCTCTAATGCATGCCAAATATCATATGCGGAATCACATGTGCTAATACGATTAAACTCATTTTTGTCTAAAGCACAATAAAGTAAATTTTTGGCTCTAGCATTCAAAGACAACTTTCTTTTATCTTCTTCATCATATTCCTCTCTAGGCTTAGAAGTAGTTTGGTCCGGTTTATCATCAATTTTGATAATTTTTGTAGGCACATATGGACCAAACTCAATGACTTCCCAAATGTTATAATCAATTGATTGAATATAGATCATCATTCTAGTTTTCCAATAATTGTAGTGGGAGCCATTAAAGAAAGGAGGACGATTTGTAGAATGACCCTCAAGGTTTTGAAAATTTTGGTTAGCCATTACTCAAGATTGTGAAATCAAAGAAAATGAGCACCAAGCTCTGATACCAATTGATAACCCAAGAATAACTAACCAAGAGGGGGGTGAATTGGTTTTCTCAAACTTTTTCGAAAAATATTCTTAAAAATGAAATTTAAGAAATAAAAATTGATTCACTCAAATATAAGCACAATATAAGTAAATAAAAGAGAAGAGAGAGTGCAAACGATTTTTATGGAGGTTCGATCCAACCAATGATCTACGCCCCTGCTACCAAGCTCTCCAACACGAGCACGGCCTTTCCACTACTTTGATTGACTTATGGTGCAATCCAAACCTTTACAATGTATCCGTGACTTACAAACAAGGAGCACCGATCCTTATACAATATTGAGCTTTTCACGGGACCTCAATATGACCCAAATATATGAAGAAATTGATTTGAGTATTTCTCTCTAGATGAATGATAGATACAAGTTTAGTTCTAAGAGAGACTAACACTTTAATGAATAGCAATGAATAAGGAAAGCTCAAGTGTTAGATGAAAACTTTGTTGAGAAAGATGAATCAAAGGTTTGATTTAATCAAACAAAGTTTTCAATATGAGATATTGAAGATATAAATACAATGAAGCTTTGGATGAAGTTTTTCAATATGATTCTCTCTATAAATGCTCTTGTAAGTGTTGTTGAATGATAATAAATGAAGTGGTATTTATAGAGATGAATTTTCGTCAATTTCTGTCCAGACGGATGACCCAAACGGATGACCAAACGGTCGACCGCTTACTTAGTCGTAACTAGCCGCTGGAACCGAAAAAAAAAATCGAACGGACACTTTTTGGAGAAGGACAGCCCAACCGGTCGACCGGTTCATCCAACGGTCGACCGCTTG
Organism: Forsythia suspensa; assembly: GCA_023638005.1. Taxonomy (NCBI): domain Eukaryota; kingdom Viridiplantae; phylum Streptophyta; class Magnoliopsida; order Lamiales; family Oleaceae; genus Forsythia; species Forsythia suspensa. Next base: position 39,599,709 of record CM042666.1, read on the forward strand.
AACTCTCTCGCTCAAACGGATGACCAAAACGGTTGACCGTTCTGCAGCTTTTAAAACTTGATTTTTGACTTTGATAAAAGTATTTTATGCAATGATAATGACATATATTTTGTGCAAAAAAAAAAAAATTTGAGCTTTCATTTATTTAATTGCTAAGGATTAAAGAGTTAATACCTTTACAATTTTATCTAAAAATCTATTCTTCAATCTTGATCTTCAAATCTTGAATTTCATGGATCTTGAGATGCTTGAACTCTTGAATTGATTTTGACTTTGAACTTGTCATTGTATGAGAGTTCGATTTGTAGCGCTTTGAATTTTGCTTGAAAATAAAATGTTAGAAAACATAACCAATTTGTTTGTAATAATCAAAACATTAAGGTTTAAAGTTAACCATAGGTCAACATATTGTTTTTCTATTTGTAGACAATTATTAATACTTATATACTCTAAATCTTATATTGATTAATTAATGTAGCATTTAGATTTGTTATTATTAATAATTAAAGTGAATTTATCTTGTTTTGGAATATGTGTATTTTTTAATTGGAAATGTCAATTTATAATTTTATTCATTTTTACCGAGTATCATAGAAAATTCAAAAGATCGAGAAGCTGAACCAGCGGTACTATTTACATTATATTCCAATAATTAATTAACTAAAATTGGACAAGTATTTAATAAATGAATAATTGAAAATCTATCCGAGTTGTACATTAAATATGATTATTAATTACTTGATATTGGACAATTAATATGTAGGAGATGTTTTGGACGGGAAAATGTGTTGACTTTTATTGATGAGTATCATTCTTTTATATATAGTAAGATAAGAGATGTTGATGTGTTAAAATATATTATAAAATAAATAATAAAATATACACAAAAATAATAAAAGAATGCTTGTCTAATTGAAATTAATTTTATTAATTTTTATGGAGTGGAAATAAATATTATTTATGAATATATTATAAAAAATTAGTTAAATAAATATGTAATATTCCTACAAAAAACACTTGTAGTGTTACACTGCCAAACATTCAATTTAATACTCACGTCATTTTTTGGATTAATAACTACGCCTACAATAACTTTTTACTAAAAGTTCTTAAAAAAGTTAAATTAGCAAAAACTCTAACTAAAATAGTTGTGCGTATCCAATTTTGGAGGATGGCTGTGCTTCCAAAATGTCTAGTTCAAGCGCCCTACCACCTTATCGAGCTCTCCTTTACAAAGTCTGACATGAGGTTTTTGCATGCGAATCACAAAATGACACAAACTGATTTCAAATTTTAGTACCAATCCTTTGGAATTACAAATTGCAGACTCTTATGTCCTAATTTTCACTAATCCTAGATTGTAAATTGTAACGCAAATGCCATGATCACCAATTGAAATTATAAAAAATATCTCTCTCTGTTTGCATCAGTACCATACTAGAATGAATGAGCTTATGCTAATCTTACACCCATCTTTTCAAGTGATAGATAGTCAATACGTTGGCACCTAACCTCTTCAGGAATCGTTGTTACAACTTGGAACTAAACACCCCATGTTTGTGTGAATTGCGTGTTTTCAAAACAAATATTCGCTCTAAACTCATGTTAAATATCAGTACAACCATATGTAATTAAGCTCAAAACAGTTTGTACTTGTTTAAACTGGTCGGACATACTTTTTATTCACATATTTCGTAGAATTCATAACTTATAAGCACTTAAAAAATAATTTCAAACATGCACAGTTCTCTAAAGATTCTCTCAAAAGGAATTCTTCACATAAAGAACTATGGAAACAGAGGAAGACCCTAAAAAGCTATTCTGTGAACTGAAGTGTTACCAACCTGTGCAATTAAAAGTCTCTTTCTTTCTCATAAGGGCATAAAGCTACCTCTCTTTTACATTGCTTGACTTGCCAAAACAACTAAACACAATTTTAATAGTCACAATATCTGAATTATCGGCTTGAGATCGTGTCTTCTTTGGAGCATTCTTGATGTACAAATCTATTTCCATCGTGATATTATCCATTTTCAGCTTAATAAATCATTTTGAATACAAGGCATACTAATCAACAGTTGGTGCTATCTCACTGCCGGATTATCCTGCTACTAGGCGAAAGGAGAGAAAATCCCAACTAATGCTACAACTGGTTACATAAAGAACAAGAAAAGTCAACATAATATGTTGAAGCAACATACACTTGTAATACTAATAAATTACAACCCAAACTCAGATCATGTAATAAACTACAGATCATAAATAGAACAAGTTGCAATTCCAGCCAAAAGTATGTGTCAATTTGTTTCCTCATCTTGAGGTAATGAATTGCCCTTTTCAGGACTAGTAAATCTGTCCTCTCTAATGGATACAGCAAAGACAACGTACAACCTTTTCATTAGTTTGCCAGAACCTAACATGCTATACATCAGAATCTACATAGTTTTCTAAGCATTGACAGCAAGAAACTGCACCTAGTACAACTAGGATAAGCAGAACAAAATTGCGGTATCATGATTTTTCTTTTCATTCATCTTTTTTTTTTCTTTTTTTTTTTTTTTCTGGTGTTTGGGGTTGGAGAGGGACAGGACAGCCAAGAATTAGTAATTTGCTTCTGAATACAATTTGGAGACTCAAATGTATCATGCATGGAAGGGCATATATATAGGAGAGAACGCACAAATGAAGAACAAACAAAATCATAGGAAGAAAACTATTTTATTCCTTATTCTTTACCACGACAGAACTCTCGTTTGATTCATCATCTAACAATTACACTACAAAAAGATAACCAATCCAACAATCATGTTCATGTCCTTATTCATAATGAATTCTTTGTAGTTTATAAAGTTTGATAAATCTATAACCTGATCCCTGGTCCTGATGCTCCTCGTCCCCATATTGTTGTCTCCTCTGTCTTAAGAACCCAATGATTTTCATACAATCTTTGGCTTAGCTCTCAATTCAATTAAACACTAATCGCGACATGGAGAGGAGCTAGCACGACTAGTTTGCAGACGCTGCACTATATACAAAACCGCAAGCAAGCACACTACAATGAAGAAACATGACTGGCTAACCAGACTCTTTGGAGACGTACAAACAAGGATTGAAAATCCAAGGCGTGATTGAGCTATCGTCCATTATCTTCTCTTGCAAAATCTATGATGATGCTGTCCTTCCAAAATCATGGTACTGGAGCTTCCCACGTAGGCTCTGTTTATAATTATACATTTATCAGAACCAATAATGCTTCAAATACAAATCACCAACCAAAGAAGCACAAATTGAGACCAGACCCAAAAAAATGTAGCATTAAATGTCATGGTACAATTTTTTTTATTCTGTCATTCATACCCTTCTTTTATTTTCTAAAACTAAATGAAAAGGTCAAATAATTTTTTTCCCAGGTGTAATACAAATAGAAATACTTCTAGAAGAAATTTGAACCCGAACATACAAAAATTTATAGAAATAGCAATGCCTATGACAATGTACCATCCAACTGAAGCTATTTATTAAGAAAGCGCCAGGGAAAAAATGATATTCTTGAAAAGATATATAATCCAGGTTGAGGTGTCTTTTGATATCTCATTGTTAGCAGCGTATAGAGGGCTGAAAGGGGAGAAGCGTGGATACAAGAAGGCAGCCATTGCCCAAACACAGCCTAGTCTAGTTGAGAGTTTCTCAATTAGACCTTTAATTGCCCAGTTTACACTTTGTCATTACACACACACACACACAAAAGAAAAAAAAAACTCAAAGGCATTATATAAGTGCTATTTGCAACCTAAAGATCAATTAAGTCCGTTCAAAATTTTTCTGGACAACTAAATCCAACTTGTTAGAATATATTTTGAAGAAGCCCTATAGGCACAAACATGCTTCCTTTATTACAACGTACTTCGGAAGTTCAATTCATGACAGAAATGGAGGGCAGAGCTTTTGAGTTTTTGCATATTGTCAAAGAACTGTAGATGGTTTTATGTGTTGTCAAAGATTTGAACCCATAATTAGCGAGCAAAGTTTGGGCACTTCTTTATCTCTAGCCTTTTCGTATGGATTGGATTGTTACACACAACAACATGGGGAGCCACCAACAGCCAGTCAAGGTGGACCTTGGCTCCGACTCCCAGATCCTTACTCGCACACGGCCTTTCCTCCCCTCCAACCCACCATCACCATTCATCATCCTTCCACCTCTCCTCCTATACCGCAAGCAGTTGACCAAATTAACCACAACGAAAAAATAACAACAAGCCCTTCTTCTCCAAATGCTTTGAAAAAGTCATTTGTTATTCTTGGAGGCAACCTGTATCCTCCTTCTTCTGTTGACCCTTCCCCTCGGAAGAGTCACCTCATTCTAGAGGTGAACTGATCCTCATTCTGTCCAACGAAGAGGTAACAAACCTTTCATGCCCTTTTAAATTTGCTATTATTGGTAAATTCCCCCATAAGAAACCCCATTGGAGAAGGCAAGGGCAGCTTCGGATTCATTTGATTTAAAGGTCCTTTTATAATGAGTTTAATTGATTCAAAGCATATTGTTATAAGCACTTCAAAGGAGGCAGACTATATATTAGAATCTTTTTGAAACCTCTTTGGTTCATCCATTGATCACCCAAGAGAGTCCTTATGTAGACTTGCAATTTCCACCCTACCAATGAACTAAATGGCCTGTTTGGGTTGCACTACCACTACTGCGACTGGTTTTGCTTTAACAAAATCATTATTTTTTCCACTGCTACCATCCTAGGTTACCCACTGCAGTTAGACGATGCTACTGCCAATGGGAAGAGGCCTAGTGTTTCAGGAATTCAAGTGGAAATTAATTTGAAGTATCCCCTCATACCCAGGATTCGCATTGGTGATATTACTGATGGTTTCTCGCAGCAGATAGTGTATGAAAAAAAATTGCCAAAAAATCGCTCTACTTGCTCCCATCTGGGCTATGATGGTCAGCATTGTCTAGTGGGTAGTGGTGCTCCACATACTGCTCCTAAGGTTTCCGCAAAGTGTCCTACAACCCGTCCTGTTCAAACTTCCGTTTGTTAGTTTAGCGTTGTTCCCCAACTCTCTGGTGACAAGGTTCAGTTCCAACAGACTCGGGCTCTCAAGTTCAATCCCCTGCTCATGCTACTCGTTTGAATTCTTTTGCCTTGGTTCAGTTTCCTCTTTTGCCCTTATGTGGGGATACAATCTCTGCCTCTTCTCAGCCTGGGAGCCTCCTCTTGCTTCCAGTCAACCTTGCATCCCTTGAAAAGATTTTGTAAACATTCTTTGCTCCTAATCAGTAATCATATAACTTGCAAAATTCTGCATGCTTACTTATGTACACATTACAGAACTCTCAATAAGGGGTTATGACGCAAGTAAGGGCCGGTATGGCTGTGATTAGGAAAAAGACCAAGCTTTTAGCATCTCTCGTCTCAATAATTCTACCACTTGCACTAGGCAATAACCTCAAATGTTTCTCCAACATATATGTTCAAAATTAAAAATTAGCAAGTTCCACATTAATCCTTTCAAATTCGGAAAAGAAAACAAAAAAACAGTTATGTTCAAGAAAATCAAGAAAAGAAAATATGTTAAACAACTAACAAGTAACACAATCTATAGGTGAGGATCAGTAAAAGAAAAGAAAGAAAAGAACTTTCAAGTATTTGAAAGAGAATTCAATTCAAAAATGGTAGTAGATGACCTTAGAAACAGATTGCGCTATATGTCTACCATCCTGAAGATCTGGGAGCTGCACAGCCAAACAATCCCTGGGAGTCTCAAAAGAAGACAATGAAAACTGCTTCGAAACCACTCCCACATCGAAGTAAATCAACCCGGAGCTCGGAATATCTACCCGGATTTCCTTAACAGGAAACCACAGGAACAAATCCTGCGCAGAAATCCCGGATAGCTCGTCGATCTGCCCGTAACGCAAAGTACCCGAAACATTCCTGTCATACTGCAGTTCATTTTCAAACTTGGCAATGCAAGCACGATCTAAGTGAACCTCAAATTTCCCAGAATTATCTAAAATAAAGTCCTTCACGCCTTTTGGTAACAATCCCATCGGAAGCCCATGAAGTTTAAGCACTTCGTATATCGATGATGAAGTTCCAGTTCCATCATATGCAGCTGATGCTATGAAAAATAGAATAGAAAATAAGATCAAAAAATTGCTAAACGGAAGCATGATTCTATTAATGTTATAGCATGGAAAAAATTGTGGGTTTGGGTTTTAAGGCAAAAAAAGAGTGTTAAAACGAGAGTACACAGAGATGGGATTATGAGGAGGCGGGGGAAATGTTAATGAAGAAGACGAAGACGATGCCAGCAAGATTACAGAGAGGATTTAGGAGAATGATCAATTATTGGTGGAAACAGCGGGGCCCATTCACTGATTATACTTATCTACGCTCGACCTTTCTAGTATTTCCTGAACTTGCCAATCGGGATTCTAATAGTAGGGATATAACTGTAATTGACTCTTTAACGAAGTACTGTTTGACACATGTCACGCGAAGGATAATGAAAGGATGAGCGAAATAAGGGAGTGCGGGCCCCATTATCGGCAGGTGATGTGCATGAAGACGAGCGATAACTACGAGAAAGAAATGACAGTTCATATCATAGAGAATGTTTGTTATTATTTATAATTTCATCCATAATTTTTATTTATTTTTTATACATATATTTTATAAGACACATTTTTTATAATTTATAAATTTTTTTATTAAATATATTCTTAATTTGATAAAAAAAATTATTAATTATAAATAATCGCGCAATAAAAAATAAATTATATCAATTATATAAAATGTGTTAATAAAAATAATATTTTTTTAATTTATAAGTCGGAAAAAGTACACGCAAACATTAGAGTGCAAGCATAACTAATGAAAGGTGTATCACCAGTCACCAATTTATTACTCTAGTAGCAAAATTGGTCACTAACTTTTAAAGTAGAGCAAATTAGTTAAAATATTATAGTTGGTGAATCCTCATGTGGCCTTCACACATTCAGTTATATGAAGATAGTTTGTTCGCAACTTGAACCAGTGTCTAAAAATTTAAAGTGAGACACATTTCAACGCAAAATACTTGATAATTTAATGAATATTTGAATAGTTTTTTCACATAAGACTAATTATACAACTCTAATAAAAGATTAGAGACTTTGTATTCTAATTAGTATTTTAAAACTCAAACCAGTCAAGTGGTTAAATTGCAAAATCTGTTATTCGGTCAACAATTCGGTCCAGATTGCTCTATTAGACAGATATGCGATCGACTCGGGAAAAAATTGAAAAACTCATTGAGTTTTCATAAAAAAATCGATGATCCAAACCCATTAACCTAGCGGGTCATTACTGAAAGAAAATTTTCAAATTTTATTTAGAATTTGAATACTCCATTACCATTTTAGACCTTAACTTTCACTTTTTTAATTACTTTTTTTCATTACATGATTTTTTTATTACATCTTAAAAATCTTTCATCTCCTTTAATTTTAGAGTAAATATTGAAAAATAGTGTATGATTAATTTAATGATAATTTCAGTAAATATTTTATTAGTTAATAAAAATAATTATATTATATTTGTTGACCAAACGATTTAACCACCGAGTTTGCAGTTGAACCACTGACCCAATGACCCACATCTTCATCTGAGTCCGTGTTTGAATCGAGTATAAAAAGTATAACTGCAATACTGGGCTATATTGCAGTGTGAATTTGAAGGGAAAAAAGGATATTCTATTACTTCATAAAAATCCGCTCAAATTTTTTTTTATTCATAAATTTGCTCAAAAACTTTACCCACCCTAAACTCATATATAACTCAACTTCGAATTTTAGCCAATTTTAAAGAATGATGCTATGTAATACCAATCGAGATAGTAATGGATAAAATGAATCAAACTCACTGGACAATGAATCGATAGACTCCACTGCCATCTAGAATTGTGCTAAATAGCACAACTCATTTTAAAACCGAATTCTAGTTGATTGAGGACCAAGTTGCTATTAGAACAATTAGTTGGGGAATAATTATGCAATTTTCTCAAGTGGAAAATGTTGAGTTGAAGAGTACGAATGTCGTGACAGGATGATCCAAGAAAGGTCTTGTAAGCATTTGAAAAGGTTTGTGGGTGTGGGGTGCAAAATTGAACAAGAATCCAAGAGAGTCTACGTATATATATACATAGCATGTGAAGATAAGGCTGGATTTTGTTCTTTTGATAATAATGATTTTTTTTGTCTCCCTAAAATTATTCTGTTTATTTTCATACTCAAATAATGCATCATGGCCAAATAGTGGTAATTGTAGGGGGATGTAAATATAAGATATTACATGTGATATTAGGCATGGCAATTGGCAAGCAAGTGCCATTATGGGTTTGAGTATTTATTTGGTCAAGCCGGCCAACCACACATTAAGACTTGTTTAGCCATTTATTTGGTAACATTTTGGTACAATCCCTTTTTGAAAATGACTTTATAAGTCGAATTGTCTATTCTAAATTATTAGAATAAGACGTGATTTATTATTGTTAATATGAAATCAAGAAATTGTTCTTACAAGTAATTAACACGTTTAGTAGAGATTCAAAGTTCCCGTGAAGGTTGTGTTGATTTAGGGCTTGTTCAGTAGAGTTTTTTTTGGGGGAAAAATAGAATTTTTTGGTTACTTTTTGACTTTTCAAATTTTTGGGTAGTGTAAAAAAGGTTAAAAAGTTAAAAATTGTAGACAAAAAAATGGATTTTTTTTTGTAAAAAATGGCCGCCCGAACAAGCACTTAGTATTTTAGTGCATTTTCACAACAAATTAAAATTTTAAAATTTTCAATTGTCATGGCCTAAACCAATGTTTTTTAAAGGGTTTTTTTATTTAAGAGAAAATTACATTGTTTTCCAAAACCTTTTGCATGGGGTAGAAGTTAATCTTTAACTTATAAAAAAGGAATAAGTTGGTTCTCGAATTTTAGTTAGTGTTGAACCATTAATTTTGGTTGATAGATTCCACCGAAATTTATTTTAAAATGGCATTTACAATGTGAGGCTAAATGGAAAAACATAAATAAAAAAAAGAAGGAAAAAATAAAAAATCTTTATTTTCTCAAAAATCCTATCATTGCAACTAGCTCATCCCAACTCCAATTTCCAGTCACTTGTCACCCCCATAATCTGAAGCTTCAAACCAGCCCAACCTTGATCTCGCCCTCATTCCCACCCTTTCACCTTTCAATTCCCAGCCATGGTTAACAAGCTCACAAACTATTATTGAATACTCAAATTTTAACTGGGGGACTAATGGTGCAACAGTAATGAAAGATTATGGACTAACTTGTTTCTTTCCGTAAGTTGGGGAATCACTTGCATTAATCACAAATCCTAGAATCCAATTATGTGCATTTTTGTACTGTTATCTTAAAGAATGTGCACTTTGACAAACCCGTTAAGAATCCGAATCTTGATTCCGGGTTGGAGGAAAATTGAGTCTGGAGCCCACTTTCACAAAAATACACCCCAAATGTGGGGAAGTTTTGGTCTTCAAAAGTCGATAAACTTTCCAAATAAAACCTAATTGTTTAATATTTTTAATTAAAAAATTGTCCAGAGTTAATCTATGGTAAATGTATTCCCTGACAAACATGTTGCTTCTAACAAGGCTTAATTATCAAATTAAGATCACTTGTGTCTCTTTTTATGATGATACAAGTTTTATCAACTAGCATGCTAAGGGTATGGATGAGTGCTTCACTAATAAGTAATATAACCCATGTTTTTTTAGGGTTGTCCTTACATTGAAAGATACCCATTATTACTTAAAGCATTATTAATGTTAATGCAATGTTAAAGTATTAATTGACATGCGCAAGAACGGTGTTTCAAGTATTGTCTAATTAAAAAAAAAAAGTCATTAAAAAAATTATATTGCACCTAAATTAGTCAGGGCCTCACGAGCATGGGCAAATCCAAAAATGTTTAGAGACTGAGCTAAAAATTACACAATAAAAACGATTTTTTTTATGACAGGATCGGACTATAGTCTGGTCTCGCCTACCCTAAATCCGCCCCGACTCAAGGGTATAACCTATTATGTGAAGGAACCCACAAATAACTAACTATTTAATTGAGCTTAAATCGAAAGAAGTAAAGCGATCAACTAATGTAAAAGTAAGGGTGCATACATTTGCATTCAAAATCGTCCTTTGAGAAGTATAAAAAAGAATACGAGAAATAAAAATAGATGTAATAACAAAAATACAAATATAAAGATTTATATGGAAAACTCGAAAATTAGTGAAACATCACATATTGTAAAGTAGCTCAAACCTTTATATGTTAGTTATAGTTTTGATATTTAATCGATGTGTGAATAATCCCTTAACATATTTTCGCAGGATGGTGACTCATTTGAAAACATCAATTTGAAATCTGTGTGATTGTTTGAGTTTTAGTCGGATCAAATTGCTCGTTTGAACTTAATGGACTTTGATATTATAATAAAAATATGGGGCATCTTAAAAAATTAAATTTGTTAAGAAAATTAACTCAAACTTTTATATATTGATTATAATTTCAATATTTAATCGATGTGAGAATAATCTCTAAACACTAAGAACATATATTTATTCTCAATACAAGTCCATCTTATGTGTAATTTAGTATTTGCATTTTCAACCTTTATTTTTTAGTATCTACATCTCTAAAATTTATAAGTTTATATTATTTGAATCCTCAATTAACGACCTCTATCAATATGACTCTAAAAAAATCAATTTTGACTAAAGAAGTAAGTATATCCTTATTCTCAACACAATAATAATAATAATAATAATAAAAAATAAAAAGAGTTACTCCCCACGCACCCCGCCCACCACACCAAACGGCCATCCTAGGCAGGGGTAGGAAACTGGAGGTGGGAGCAATGGGAAACCAATGGGTTGGGGAATATGGGGAAGCAACGGCTGGGATGGGATAGGGGAAAAACCACTAGGGTGGGAGGAGCAAGAAGGGAGTTTTTTCGGTGGTAGATCGGGAGTGTGCTATTTTATATTTTTCTTTTCTTTTATTTATCTTTTATTTATTTGTTTTTTGTTAGAATTATTTGTGAGCTATTTAAAATGCATCATGACAACCGTCATACAGACAAAAACGATACATTATGAAATTTTGTATAAACTTGAAACATTAGTGATTTAGATGTCAAAACTAATGGTTGTTTGACAAAGCTTTTAATAAAAAATTTAAATACTTTTTATAAAAATTAAGAAAAATAGCATATTTGGTCAAACACCCCCCAAATTTTTAAAAATGTAAGGAATATATCTCTAACTTTTAAAAATAGCACCTGACATATCAACGTTTGAAAAAATAAGTATGGTGACGAAATTACCCTCTCTTTTAAATAAATTAAAAAATAAAACGAAAGAAAAAGAAAAAGAAAAATAGAATAATAACCTAATGTACCACCAAAAATAAAGAATAACAAATACGTTATATTCTCCAGTTATACTAAACACCATAACATGCAAATAATCGTCAAGGAAATCTAGCTTCTCTGTGCTGTTTTTGATTGGGAGGTCGAAGACAACCGTAACATCCCGTACACTTTCGGCTCCACCATGGTGGACGATCATGTTGCAAGTCTTGATAAACAGCTTCTAGGCTTGTGGGCTGTCGAATTCCCAAATCAAGGACCAAACAAGAGGGAGTGGGGCGTCTACTATTTAGGTTATGCTAGAGGTACACTAGTTTAGAGAGAGAGGGTGTGTGTGGTATAAGCCGGTCATCATCTCCAACATATTAGGCTAGTTAGATTTGTTGTCTTGGCTTGATTTTTTTTTGCATTCGAATATAGGATTGTAGTTTTGGAGTGGAAATGAGTTGAGAATTAAGGCCAGCTACTTAGCCTCCATGGCTAAAAAAGAGACCACTTTAATGCAGTTAGGGTTCGGTAAAGAAGATGGCCTATTTGTTATTCTTTATTTTTGAGGGTACAATTACTTATTTTTCTATTCTTTTTTTTTTCCTTGTTATTTGTTTTCTAGTTCATTTAAAAGGGCAGACAATTTTGTCACAAACGACCTACCATGCCTATTTATTCAAACGTTGGGATGTCCGGTGCTATTTTTAAAGGTTATGGATATATCCTTTACGTTTTTTAAATGTTGGAGACCAAATATACTATTTTGTCTAAAAATTAATGAAATGTGTGGTTGAAAAGTTAATTAAAATTGTAAGTTTCATTAAATATTTAATTAAAATTAATTGTTAACTTTAACTTTAATTTTTATGCATTTTTTTTCATGAATAATGCTATTATCATTACTGTTGATTATCACCAGTCTACATAATAATTATGTTGACATTAAATAGCAAGTCCAATAAAATGTATACTGCGTAGAATGATGATAATAACAATAATAATAAATAACATTACTCTTTTTTTAAAATGGGTGATGTTCTCCTATCCGGATAGGATAACACTGTTGAGGTGTCAGTCTCTAATTGATAATTTATGAGTAGGATAAAGGGTTAATTACACTATATACCACTGAACTTTACACTCTGTTTCATTTATACCACCAAACTTTAATTCGTTTCATTTATACCACCGAACTTTATATAGGGATGGCAAAAAAAACCATGGACCCGAACCCGCCTCGCCTTAGCCCGCCTGCTGCGCCCGCTTATTCGGGTAATAGGGCGGTCCGGCGGGTTTTTCCGCCATGGAGTTCAGGGGGGGGCGGGCGGGCGGCCCCGCCCCCCTCCCCCTGCCCACCCCACCCCACCAAGGAAATTTTTTTTTTTTTTTTGTAAAATCATAAAATAGAATATAAATTAAAACTTTGTTGAAAATGGACCAAAGAAGAATCGAACTCGGGTTGAAATTATAAATTATAAATCTTAATCATTACACCATAATCCCATTCTTGAATTTTTTTTGTTTTGTTTGCTACAAATATTTTTTTTAAAAAAATTATTTATTTTTTAATTATTTTTTTTCAGTTTTATAAAAAAAAAAAAAAAAAAAAAAAAAAAAATTTCGTGGGGCGGTTGGCGGGTCAGGTGACCCCCCGCCCATGACACTTCAGCCAGCCCGCCCCGCCTCGCGGACATGGTCATGGGCAAGCAAGCAGTATGGTAAAAATTTCATGGGCGGCGGGCGGGGCGACCCGCCGGGGCCGACCCGCCCATTGTTATCTCTCTAACTTTATACCATGTTTCATTTATCTGGCGAACTTTAATTCGTTTCATTTATACCATCAAACTTTAAAGTTATTTTCACTTACTCATATTTTGTTTTTCTTTCTAGCCCTTAACTTTTACTTTTATCTATTTCATCCCATTTCCATATAGTTTTATTATAAAATAAATTAATATAATTATTTTGTTGTTGAGTCAAGACATTTAGTGAATTAGCAAGTAATATAATAACATTGAGATAAAGAAAATGACTTCCTTTTGATTTGGTTCAAATTTAATCAATAAAATAATAAATTTTTAAGTTGAGGATCTTAATTTTTACCCGTCTCAACTTAAAATTAAAAATTATGACATTAAATTTTATCCTCAACTTAATTTTTACCCGTTGAAACGAATTAGTTGAATTTAATGTCATAAATAATGAGTTATTAGTAAAGTAAACAAAAGTTAAAGTGAAGGGGCTAAAAGAAAAATAAAATATGAATAATTGAAAATAACTTTAAAGTTTGGTGGTATAAATGAAACGAATTAAAGTTCGGTGGTATAAATGAAACATGGTATAAAGTTTGGTGGTATAAATGAAACGAATTAAAATTCGGTGGTATAAATAAAATTGAATGTAAAGTTCAGTGGTATATAGTATAATTAACCCGTAGGATAAAACTACTCATTATTTTTTCTTCTTCAAAAATTGTCAATTGAAAGCTGACACTTCAGTTGTGAGTACCCACTATGGGTGATCACCCTTCTAAAATAGCGCTAAATGTTAGAAACCTAAATGCTCAATTTGACGACACTTACAATTTTGAATCTGGTTCTCGCAATTTCTATCCGTTAGAAGAATTAATCATTACCCGTTTACCATGACAACTTTATTGCATAAGCCACGTATTCTTGATAAAATTCCAATATGTTGAATTCCCACCACAATTTTACAAGACCCCACTTTAATGCATAGCTGGCTTTGCAAGCGGGTCCATAATTCTCCTCTGCACGTTTTAATTGTTGGTAATTGTCTACCCTAAACTTTCACGTTAGTTAAATATGATAATATTGATAATTGATATACAAAGACGGGAATTATTAGTTTTAATAAAATTAAAATTTTAATATAGGACTTTAAAATTTAATATAGTATCGTAGTTTAAAAACTACAAACGAGTAATTCAATTCGTATAAAGTTCAATAAATACAGTTATGATGGTAGTATAAATAGATATAAATTTCGATGAATCACAAAAGATCCCATCAAACACGTGACATTGACTTTTTTGAAACCCATATTCATATTGTCAAAGTCAATACTCATGCGAGCATCACTTGAACATGAAGGTAAGTCTATTTCGTAAGAAAAGCTTTGAAGTAAAGATCAAAACAAATAGTACTTGTTTCTGAGTAATAAAGGGTTTGATTGCGTGGTTAAAGCTTTTAAGAAAAGTGATTGCATCTCCCAACAACTCTAAGTGCTTTTGCTTCAAGTCGAGTACATCATGCTCGCATGAAGCACATTGAAATTAATCTAGACTTTGTTAGAGATGTAGTTTTATATTTGGCCGTAAGATGTGTTCCCTCTTGTGACCAAGTTGCGAACTAGTTTACCGAGCCTCTTGTCTATTCACGTTTCAATTATTTACAAGACAAATTTTGGAGTGTGTTTCAACTATCCTCTTATTTGACTAGGAGCTTCAGAATTGTTGACCCAACACAATTAACCCATTTAGTATAAGAAAAAGCCCAATATTTAGCCCTTCCGATTTGCATTTCATTATTTCCTTTTTGTTAATGACTTCAATTTTCCATTATGTGTAAAATCATTTTCTTGTAGAATGTAAATGGCAATCTTCCTTTGTAGCTTCTGTTTAGGGATGGTAATGGACCCGCCCCACGAAATTTTTTACCTACCTCGTCCCGCGACCCGCGACCCGCGAATTCGCGGGGCAGGACGGGGCGGGTCAATCTTTTGACCCGCCACACGAAATTTTTTTTTCTTCTTTTTTTATAAAACTGAAAAAAAATAATTAAAAAAGAAATAAATTTTTTAAAAATATTTGTAGCAAACAAAACAAAATAAAATCAAGAATAAAATTGTGGTGTAATAGTTAAGATTTATAGTTTATAATTTCAACCCGGGTACGATTCTTCTTTAGTTAATTTCTAGCAAAGTTTTAATTTGTATTCTATTTTATGATTTTACAAAAAAAAAATTCTTGGTGGGACGGGTCGCGGGGTAGAAAAACCGGCCCCGAACCTGCCCCTATTATCCCAAATAGGCGGGGCGGGGCGGGGCGGGGCCGGGCCTTTTTTTGCCATCTTTGCTTCTGTTTGCATCTTTGATGTATTAATAAACAGAAATAACACCATTGTGTTAAAATTGAAATTTATTCACAAAAGGAATAAGACATTTGGGCCGAAATGCCCTTCAAAATAGAAGGCACATTAATTGGGCTACAACAATTAGAATCTTTGAAATTCATACTAATCTTCATTAGAATCTTTGATAAAATAGAACTAAGTCAAAGATTAATAAGCAGCTCATCAAGTACGAGTCATATGTTTGTTTTTGTTCATTTTTTAAGATTTTTACAAATTGGGTTTCGCCTTTGTGTGTTATAGCCTTTGTGTGTGTGTCTGTGTGTTTGATCATTTTACATGTTTTATTGCAGCAATAAATGTCCAAATGTAATATTTTTGCATTTCAAAGTTACATGTATTGTTATCGATCCCTTTTTGGTTTCATGGTTTCTCAATATGTTACATGTCTTGTTATGACAGTTTTGACCTAATGCTTACAGTGGGCATTGCTATAATGTCCACCATAACACTTGTCCTGCACTTATTGAATAAGTGTAAAATGGGTCTTAACACTCATCCAATGAGTGTAGGACAAGTGTCTCGGTGGGCATTATAACAATGCCCACCGTGAGCATTAGATCAAAGTCCCTTGTTATGAAATTTGGAATTGTTCGTTGGCACTTTAAATTTGCACTATTTGCTAATTCGTATCAGTGGATGATTTTACATGTCCATTAATTTGGTAAATTTATAAATTACTGTAATTTTCTTTTTTGTTTTTGCACCACACTTTATTGTATTGAAACTGGTTATTGAATTTAAATAGTTTGTAAGTAGTCCCAATGTTACATTCTTTGTTAATTTGAAGCAATGGCAAGTAATGCTTACTTTTTTGTCTTTTTCGGAAGTGGTGTTACGATATTACATGATTGAGGTGTTATCACATGATTGATAGTTTATGGTCCCACACTCATTATTTTTATCAATTATGTGATGCCACCTCATTGTGGACATTATAAATGAGCGTCATAAGTGGGTAGGAGATAATTGTCAGACAATATTTATTGTTTTTTTCTAAATTTTTATGCTTTTTAATATTTTAATTTAGAATACTAGAGTAACTATTTTACACTTTTTAAATTTTGAATTTATTGGTCAAATGTGTTGACTAATGAAAAAATAGACGGAAATCATCTATTTGAATAAATGACGCCTACAAATAAAAGACGTTTGCTGGTATTTACATTATTTTCCATAAAAAATGGTATTCTTATATTCAACGTATTTTTCAATTGATATAATCGTTAATTCATATATTTCAAAGTAATATGTAATACCATTTTTTTCTAGTTACAATTTAGTGTGTTGTGTAAATTTCACCATTTAAAGTAGAAATTACATCCACTATTTATCAATATAAAAATAATTCTAACTTTATTATCTTAGCTAATTTATTTTAAAAATACTGCTATAATTAATATCATATTAATTAATAAAATAATAAATTAAAATCAAAATAAACTTTAATTAGAATTAACCACTTGTAACTCTCCTAGATAATCGTGTCCATTAAAGTAAAAACACCCAAACAGATATAAACTTCCACATTTCAAACCATAACAAAAAATTTCAAAATCTTGCAAATCTTCTTCCAAAATCTCGAAATCTTAGTACATTCTTCACAATTTTTTTTTTATCTCGGTTGAAGAATGGAGACTCCAAATCACAGAATTACAAGGTTGAAAACAGCGTTGCTTGAAGGAAAAACGATATTGGAGTCGAACACTTCCACTCGCAGGCGAATAACGAAAGAGACGGCGAACTTGTTGAAGTTTATAGTTGGTTTTGTATTTGTGACAGTTGTAACAGTTTCTGTTTAGTATCACTGTCTCATACAGATGTTACAGATGATATTGTGTATTAATGTCTTATACATATGTTACAAATGATATTTTGTATAACTAAATATGTTACAGATTATATTATGTTATTTTACACATCACATGTTACATAAATTGGTATTTTGTATCAATGATGTTACATATGTTACAAATGATGAAATCATGAGTTTTATTTGTTAAATTTGACATTGTGTTACATTTCTATATCATACTGATGTTAAATAGTATCAATAGAATTTTAGAGTCCAATGTGTATATTAATACGAACTTGTTGAAGTTTAGAGTTGGTTTTGTAGTTGTAACAATTTCAGTTTAGTATCACGGTAAGTCTAATACAGATGTTACAAATGATATTGTGTATCACTGTTTGATACAGATATTATAAATGATATTTTGTATCACTGAATATGTTACAGATTATATTATGTTATTTTACATAACACATGTTACATGAATTGGTATTCTGTATCACTGATATTTTACATCTCAATTTATAACACAGATTGTTACAAATATTAAAATTGAAAAGAACATGAGTTTTGTTTATGTTTGTTACAGATATTTCTGATACAAATGATATATATATTTGACAGTTATAACAATATAAGATTTTGTCATATATATATATTCCAATCAATTCCGATTTTGTAAGGATTTGGTTACTATAATTAACAATAAAAGATTCTATAATATATAAATTTCCATCAAATCCAGTAATTAATGATTCAATTACTATATGTAATATATAATATAATAAATTAAAATAATATTTTTTAAAATCAGTATTTTTAGAATAAATGAAACAAAAATAGTTTTTTTGGAATTATTTTAAAAAATAGCTTATTTATGGGGGGAAAACCCCTTTTAAATTGAAAAGGCCTATTACCTGAGCCCCAATTAAAAGAGACATATTGCATAGGGTTGGGAAATTCATGATTTAGACAGTTATATATACTTTAATATTAAAAATTCTTATAATAAATAATTATTGAGAGATAAAATTAAAAACTTTTAATGTTGAAGACTTTTTTGTTAGTGAAATTTCAACTAACACCTCTATTATTCATGTATATAACTTTAAAAGATTGTAGTTGGTCAACATTATTTTTAGAGATGGAAGATTGTTAAAGAAATTAAAATATCAATTGAAAAAATTGTAGCGAACATAAGAATAAGAATATTAAAGTGTGAAGACTTAATCGCGTGCACGGATGAGGATGGTCCCCGTGCACATGTACATTTGCACACAACATGGGGTATAAGGCACCAAGTGATGTCTTGATGATGCGCAAGCTCTCAATAATGATTCAGATTGTACGGTTTAAATTTAATGCGATCAATCACTCAACATTAATATGATCTGAATTTAATTTTATTAGCGATTTTTATCATGTAAAATATAAGTTGAAAGATTTAAAATTTTCAATTAGTCTAGTCAAAAGTTGAAACGGTTGAAATTTTAAATTACAATACTTGGGTTTTTTTTATTTTTTTACACCCGTAAGTCTAGATATTTTTAGACTTTTGTAAGGATTGACGCGCAAATCTAGTCAATTCCTCTCTTACTTTGTGACTTTATTGAAAAACAATAGTAATTTGAGAAATTATTTACTTTGCCTAGAGCTCTTTCACACATTACAATCACAATTCAAGGAGGCCAATTATGCTTTTAAAAATACGATTCTATAAATAGTTCTCAAAAATTATTTTTCAGCAGTTTTTCGCTATTTATTGCTTCAAAATAGACGACCCGATAATACAAAATCATTTTAGTAAATTCCCTTTAGAAGAATATTCATAATTAATTTTAAAAAATCCCTTTAGAAGAATATTCCCTTTAAAAAAATTATTGTAATGATTTTGTCTATTTTTTAACCAATATTGGGTTGTTTAGTTGGAGAAGAAAACAAATGGCTTTAATCGTTAGTTGAGATGGCAAGTCACCAGAAAAGTCAATAATATAAATTAAAATATATAATATTTCTTTCACGACATTTAACTTTTTTAATTTATTATGACTGTAGGGAGTTTTCTTCAAAGAAAAAGTGCTTAAACATTATATATTACCACGTCTTCAATTTTTCCTCTCACAAAATCATCTCCTCCAAAATTTATTGATCGCTTCAATCCATCTCCCTAATTCGATCATCTCCAAAATCTGCTCGTCTCCTCAATCCCTCTACCAATAATTTCCAAAATATATTCACCGTCTCAATCCACCATCTTAATAGAGTATACGGTCGGATCCCACTGTAAAGAAATGATATACTAGTTTATATTGCTTCCAAGAAAAGAAAAACATTTTCCAGAAGGATAAAAATCACCAAAAGGCCAAACTCTTTCTAGTGCTATAATGGGGACAAGGGCAGGGCAGTTACTCGACATCATGGGATGGTCGATGGGGCTGTTAAAGATTCAAACTTGCACAACAAGTTCAGTACTAATAATTTATTTCCAATATAATTCGAAATAATGATCCAAGCATGTAGAGAAAATCATTATTAGATGACAATTACAGTCAATCTTTTTGTGCTCAATAAGTCCAAACTTTAATTATAATAAGCTAAAATTGTTTAGAATTATGCAATGATCCAATCTTCTCTCTTTTTCTTTACATAATTTTAGGACATATTGTTATGCAGTACCTTAGAGTAGATTATAGAATTAACAAATTTAACATTTATAACTCAACTTTAAATTTAGCTTACTATAAAATACAGTTTTTAATGTTAAGTTGTGGAGCTTAATTATTGTCTTTTGCAGAATCATACGCGGGTCTTGTGAAGCCTAATCATTGCCTTTTGCAGAACCGTACGCGGTCTTGTGAAGCTTAATTATTGTCTTTCGGTTGTCTTAATTTTTTTAATAAATAGGGAGGCGTCATTAGCGTTTTAAATATCGTCAAGCAAAGGGAGAGAGAGAGGTTGAGGTGTCAATTTCTCCCGATTCTTTTATTATAGTAAATTATCGCAGTGATAGGAATAAATGTTGTCTAGACGAATCTATATAAAACTTGAGTGTATTTTAACTTTTCTTTCTTGATACTGCATAAGGCGTGTATAGCATGTCAATATTCGACAGTTTTTCTTTGCCGTTGTAGGAAGGAAACTGGATGATAAAGGTTTTGCACCTTGAGCCTCAACCACTCCACCTTCCTTAAATTCCTCTCCCAAATAATAAAAAAGGGTTGCAGGAAACCTGGTTCCTGTGTCATTCAACTTCTTTGTAATCTGTGAAAAACAATACCAAAAAAAGTCAAAATTCTCATTCAAGATATAGCTTTCTTCGTTGACTTGTAAAACCATCTTGACAATTTCGTTAATGGCGGTCTACAAACACCAGATTTGATCATCTTATCCTATCTATACAAGAACCATAAGCTTGATCCTGAATAATATATTTGATGCTCCTACTATCAGAAATGGAAACCATGGCCGCCGTTGAGCATATGATCACTGATAATCCAAGTCCAAGAATCTCATTTTCTGATGAAGTTGCAATGTTTAAAGACATCCCTTATCGCTCAGATTCTGCACAGTTTGACTCAGATTTTGATTTCTGCATTACCAGCAATGAAACTTGTCTGGCTGATGAGCTATTTTCAGATGGCCTAATTCGACCTCTTCAACTTCAAGAAAAGTTCGTCAATTCGAAGCAATTTTCAACGTCTAAGCCTCCTCTCCCACTCCTCCTCCTCCTCCTCCTCTTACAAGTCAGAGTTTAAGGCCAGATCAAAAGCATCAATCAAAGGCTCCTTTCTGGCATTTGAAGAGAAGTAGCAGCCTTCATTGTGATCATAGTTCCAAGAAAAGTTCAATTTGGTCTTCGTTATCACGTAGTAATTCAACAGGCTCTGTGCCTAATTCAAAGAAGATGTCCAAGAATTCCATGGCTATAACTTCACCATCTTCTGCCAAGCTTGGTTCACAAAAGCCGCCATTAAGGAAAAATTCTAGAGGGCCTTATGGTACTGGTGTTCAGATTAGTCCAGCATTGAATGGGCCACCTCCTTGCATTATTTCTATGAGTACTGGTAATCTCTTTGGTTTGGGTTCTTTGTTTCGCAATGGAAAAGGCAAGAACATCAAAAAATGATCATCATTAATTTATTCATTAAGATATGTTGAATGTTATATAAGATTTTGGGGTCGGCTGAGTGAATTCTTTTTTATCACTTTTTTCGATTTGTTGTTATCTAAAGCAATTAAATCATTAGCAATTATCATAAGTGATTCAATATTGTGTACATATATAAATCATTATGAATCACTGTCTTGATACTGGTTACAAGGGTGAAGAATTATTGATTAAGAAATGATAGAATTAGATGTATAATAAAAGGGACAAGGAAAGAGAAGGGATAATCAAAAATTATGGAGGGTTTATGAATTTTCATGTTGATGCATATCAACATGTCACTAGCTCAGGGGACATAAAAACAGGGTAACCTTGTTTAATTCTTGTCCATTTCTTTTCTTCTTTAAACTTTTTGTATTTTACTTACCTGCCTTTGTTTAGATTTTTATTTAAATTCTTATGGTATTGATATCATCTTTCTTTTGTTTATTTTTTTATTTTTCTTACTGGAAGAAGGTAGAGTTGTTTGCTCAATGTGATTTCCCCTCCTTTTTGCCCTGATTTGTGGCAGCAGTAGTATTTTCTACTGCCTCTGTAGGAAAGAAGAAAGACGCAAATAAAGTTTGTCAGCTCTCGTGTCCAGTCCAGCATGCCATATTGATATTTGAATGCTATGGTCGTCCACTTTCGATATATTTGACACGGTGAATTAGATAACACTTGACAAGATTAAAAAATAAAAAGAAACTAAAGTTGTCCTCTCTTCTGTGAAAAGGGCTTGGGAAGGGAAGGGAGTGATTGTGAAATCACAGAGACAGTGAAGTGGCATTGGAACAAGACAAGCAAAATCATTTAATGGCCATTAAGGCAACAAACATTTGTCCATACCTAAGTTAGACGGTGCATATAAAATATAATAAATACATAGAGAAATCTAGTAGTGTAATAAATTGTGTAATGTGAGAGGAAAAACTCAATAGACTCATATATATCTGAGACACATTTAGTAGTTGGGTTCATGCGGCAAGTTTCCCTCCAACTATTAATAGCATATTTGGTAGGTTTGAGTAGACTCTTACACTACTAATGACAATTTAAAGACGTATCAAATTTGACTCAATTTCATGCTGGAATCGACAGCAATATATGAACAACTTGATAAGCATTTGAGAACTACATGACATCAATTTCTATACTGAGCAAGATGGATTTTAAAATGGTGAAGCACTGATGTTCTTTTTTCTTTTCTTTTTCAGAACCAAATAGTAATCTAATTCGATTTCTAGATCGAATGTGGAACAGAGAATGCAGATACTTATAAAGACCTGAAAAGACACTCTCTGTGATGTTCAAGAATATTCACAACAAAGTAGGCTTATATATGTCAAGGCTAAATTGCTACTTAACAAAAAAAAAAAAAAAAAATTCTTTTATCTTTCTGAAAAGCTATTTGATCCTGTAGGAGACCGTATTTCTTCCTGATTTTTACGTATATGGATTTTAGCATATAGACAGACCACTTCCCGGTCCAGTTACTAATTTTTTGGGCCGAATTGGATGATGGTTCGGTCTGGTTTTTGTAAGCTTGCTTTTATCATAGTAAACATGCCTCATCCCTCTTGTGATCTCGGCAACAGTAATCAATTCTGTTTTTCCTTATCACCAGAAGAAAGACAATCTTAAACACATAAGGTACTAAACATGTTCCAACACAGATTCCAACAACGAAATGAAATGTCTAGAGATAATAATTATTTCCAGTGTGTCATATATACAGAAGTCGAGAAATATTTAAAACTTGAGTATATATTACATTCTTTTTGCACTGGATCATTTACATATGATAATTAAAATCCACAAAACCATTTCTTGTGAACCAATTTGTCATACAAGAACTAATGAACTATCCACCTTCTAACTTTCGTCAACTTCACAACAAAAACCTTGCCTCTATAACTTCTGCTGCTCCATGCCCGGCATATCTCGACTAGTAGAACCTATTTGCATAGTACAACAGCCAGTGCACTTCACAGGGGAGAAAGAAGGTCAAACACATCAGAATTCTGGAGAATAATAATGCCTACAAAGATACATCGGCAAGATTTTAATCTTTAAGAAATTAGTGCGTTGCATAATAAAAATAATGAACTAAAATGAAATGGAATTACCAGAAAGAATAATGTTACATGCTGAAACTTTACATGGGCTATGAACAATTTGATGACTTTTGTACTTCTGTTTCAAAGTCTCTTACATTGCCAACAACTTCTTGGATTTTTGACGAGAGAAGTTCTGTTTGCTCCTCAACATTTTTCAAAAGTGTAATTAGCTGCTCTCGGTAAAGAGCACATAACTTATCCTGGTGTTCCAACTCCAATGTTAATACTTGTATTCTCCTGTCCTTGTGATCCTACAGAAGGAAATCACCAATCATCATGGAAATTCCTCAAGAAATGAGATTTACAAAGACACAAAAACAGAAAAAGAAAAACAATGCACGCTGTACAGGATTCATCAATTCCAAAATGAAGAGAAATAAATTAATGCATGACACATGAAACCTTGACTTAATTAAGGCATCTTCATGCAGGCACATGTAACCAACTTGTGGTTCTGAAACTTGACATATTCCCCTCATTGTTTTAGACTAAAGTGACGCCCCCCTCCCAAAGAAAACGTTTTATCAGCAAGAATGCAACAGAGGATGAAAAAGAACTTCAAACCAAGATAGCCAAAGGTGAGCTAGGATGAATTTTCACACTGACCACAGAACCACTTATCAGCTTCCAAGAATTTTATTTTTTATCAGGACGATGTATCAGATATTTTTAGACCATTAACTATGTTTCAATTACAATCTATGTGAACAAGTTCAGTGTTGAAGGATAGATTCTTCATTTACAAATAGTCTACTTTCTAACACCCACCAACAAGCTTAGACTTGTGAGTTTTATGCTCGTTTTTACAATGGCAAAGGAGCCCAGACAGCACTTGACAATATGGACGTGTGAAGTTCGCACCCGCGAACAAGCTTGGACTCGTGAGTTTTAGGTTTGTTTTCACAATGGCGAAGAAGCTGACGATATGAACATGTGAAGATTAACATATCTTTAAACAGGAGCGGAGCCAGAATATTATTCCAGTGAGGGTGTCACCTAATAAACCATTAGAGAATTTTTCAGACTGTAAGCATATCAACCATTTCCCCCACAGAAAAGTCTTTATACTAAAATCTACACGTTTCCTCTTTCAACACTAAAGCTGGTTCTTCTGCTATCTCTACCTATGCACAGTTACCTTCTTGCTTTTATTTCTTCAGGCATTCGAAACCAAAAAGTTTGGCATTAACAGTTTTGGAAGCTGGGTGACCAAAACACTAGGGGAGGGGAAGATCCAAAAGTCCCCTTGGTGCCTTACCAATGAAATCCCTTACAGTAGTTAATCAGAAAAGTATCCCATATCTGCATTCACAACAGTATCAAATAGGCAGTGATTTTGATCAAACTCCTTAGAATTGACCATATTGAAGCAATGAAACTGGATATCTCCAAATCCATTTTCTAAGATGAATAGCCAAGTGCATTGAAGTGATAATTCCAGGAATTCAATATTAAGATGGTAGGTGTACAAGGTGATTTCATCTTTATGCAGTATTACTAAACCTCCTTATAAAGCTGCCATCATCTGCCAAAATTTCCGCGCAGCAAAATGCTGCCTTTGAAAGAGGGAAAGAAGTTCAAAGAGCAGGAAGCGCACCAGAAGGAGTAAATACAGAAAGTGCAGAAGGAAGAAACAAAATAAAGAGAAAAAGGATAAGGTGGTAAACAGAGAAGCACATGTATGTCAAAAACAATTTGGAGACCTGATTAAATCCCTATAGTTGTAATAAGAAGGCACGATAGCAGATATACGATACTTCTTTCCTAGTAGGCATGCAAAAATCCAAGTAAAATGATGTATAATTTGAAGTTTAACAAATAACTTGAGAAATCAAACAAGCTTTCCCTAGCTTCAGTAACAAGCATCAGGACATACTTGTATCATCTTAGCAACGCGTGTTACAAGTAAACTGTATTGATATATTGTATACTAATTACGGTTGGCAAATAACAGGTCCTTGATTTGGTTTTTTGACCTCTACAAAAATAAAAACTCACCATTTGATTACGAGATGGACGACCAGAAACAACAAGCGGATGAGTATGTTCCTTTACAAATCTTGAAACAACCCACTTGCCAGCCTTGTCAACCTTTACCAACATCATTGCCTTGCAACCTTCTCGTGAGCTACCACGTGGGTTTCTAACAGGTCCATATTGGTCTCTCATTTTGGCATTATAACCCTGCTTATTACAAGATAATCTCCGGGAAAGAATTCTCTTATCCACCTCTGAACGCCGGCACTGATCAATACGCATTATAAACCCCAAATGCCTAGCATACTCATCATAAAATTCCTTGGCTGCATCTTCAGAGTCAAATTCCATACCAATACATGGTTCTTTAACAGAATTTTCTTCTGATACAATGGATTCCCTTTCGGCGAAACTGTCCACTGTAATAGCTTCAGAGTGTGAGTCCACTGCCAACAATGTCACGGCTTAGTATCTGACAATCACACAATGATATTTCTCACTTTCTCCACAATGTAATTACTTGTGGACATAATAATTTGTACACATCAGATACAACCAAAAAAGGGTTTCAGCTCAACAATGTTCCCAAAATGAACAATTTTATTCTTTTGCTTTGTTTTTCAGGTGTAATTACATGCTCGCATATCCTAGTAAAGTGGCCATAATGGGAGTCAGCAATTTGGATTCCTTTATTTGGATATAAATGGACCTATATCTTTATCACTCATGCATGCACATGCACATACATACAATCACCATTTCCTAGTACCAATATCAAACCTCAAGCCGTTGACCATTAGTAAGCTAGTTCAACTTTTAGGATTCCACTTTGCCCCCACTTTATTCAAATGATAGTGAAGCTCAAATCACACCCACCCTCACTTCATCCCCCACATCAGGTCGAAATGCATATTTATACACACATTGCTGTAATGTTGTACATCCACGTGCGATTTTGTATGCTGTCAAATTACTAACATTAAATGATTTACTAAAGAAGCAATGTTTTATAGAGAAGGCCTAGCCTAATTACCAAATAATTGAAAGATGCAATTTTTTTATAAGATAGTTCACTATCACACTTCTTAAAATTCGTTCACTCTTACTTTGAAGTTCTTCAATCTTCAAGAATCACACAACTGATATTGCAAATATCATTCCGAGAAGGCTTCACGGAACTCAAATGCATTTTGAGATCGAAAATCACCAAGCTTGAGAGTTTTTCCTTTACCATTTGGTTTTTGTTCTAATTCAAGAAACAATAAGAGAATACTATAAGTTTAAAGTTAATTTACAGTAGTAATCAATTAAGCACCTCAAACCTAATAAATGCAGGACAAATTACTCAAAAACATTGCCGACATAAGTTGCTTAGAAGCTTTAGAAAATAGAAAAATAAACATTACAAATTGACAAATTAGCTTCATAAATAGGATAAAAATGAAGAACTTACTAAATTGAATATGGCAAGACCCTTTATGAAAAAGTAAAACTATTCACGTTGGTTGCTGATGAATCTTTCAATTGAATATGGCAAAACAACTGGGTTTATCGTCGTTAGATTTTCAGAGGTGGTTTTGTTTTGTTTTCTCCCCAAATATTTGCTTTAATTGTGGGATTTTACGTACAGTATCTGCTGAACTCCATGTAATTGTTAGGGAAAATATGAGTGGATGTCACTCAAACTTACAGTTTGAATCATGTTAACAACTAACTTTAATTTATTTCAATTTAAACACTTAATGTGCATTTAATATTTCAGTAGTTTACAATACCCTCAATAGGTAGGGACGTTTTGTGCTATTTACCCTTTACATTTTATCTTGATACTTACTTATAAAAAAAATAAAAAAAAAATTTACTTTTAAACCCCTTTTGAACTTAAGTCAAAAAATATGAAGACACGATATTTAAATGTGATTTATATACAATCTATTTATTTTTACAATAGAAAAAGTACCATATACTTTCAATCTATATCTTTTTTTAAGTCCAAATAATCAAAGAATCTACGTATCTTTCTATAACATCATTGTCCTCTTGACAATCATCTTACAATGATACTCTCGGATTGTCCTTCAATATTTAACTAATATTCCTTTTTCAACATTACTGTCGTCTCGAAATATTTGACTAATATTTTTTCTTCTTAATTGTTGACAGCTTTTAAAACAAAAGACATTTGTTGATCCACGAATCTTAACTGAATTCCAAATCAACCTCAAAATATTATCCTTCTATCCAACTGTATTGATCCTGCACACTAAACACCAAAGAATCAGTTGACATAGGCAGTCAGGTAGGCCACCGTATGTACTTCGACGCCCAAGTCAGAAATCATGTCTTAGCTGGACTGCCTTAATTTGTAAACTATGTTATTATTGAGTTGGATTAAAAGTACTTACTTCCTCTTTGGCACTCTTCCTCCTATTTATATCTGAAATCAATTGGTATGAGTGAATTCGCCCTTGCCTGTGTGATTGACCAACGTCCCATCAAATTGTCGTCGTCGCAGTCACGTCACTCCTTTATGTCTAACTTTGAGTTTGCAGGCAGTCACTTCACCCTTTATATTCTCTCTGAGCTAACATACTCATGTCCCATCAATCACACATAGTGGTCCGATATTTATTGTGTACCAGACTACTTGACAAAAGCAGTCCCACCAAAAGTGTTAGGGGTTGCCTGTGAGACTTGCCTTATGTGAGACTGAGTTGACAATTACACGTGGCGCGCCACGTGGATGCACTATTTAAGGGAGGTAACAATATTAATTAATAAATATTCAACAATTATATCAATCAACAAAACTAAAATTAAAAGTAAAATGTGTAATAAAAATATGGTTATCACATGTCGAGCTTGAACCATCATTCTCACTTCTCTTATTCATTCCGTGCTTGTTTGGTTCAAATTTTATGGTCAAAAGTTAACATTTTAACCACACATTTTATGATATCTACAACTTTTATTAACTTTTTAACTGTCGTTTTATCAACTTTTTATAAGATAGTGATTAATAAAGCATGGGTGGCACCCAAAGCAGTGTATAGGAAAAATTAAAGAAAGAAAGCATCACGACTTGTTCTTGTTTACCTGTATTTTTTGAGGGAAAAAAATGAAATTTAATCTCTTGAAAATGCTCCCAAAAGTACAACACATTCTAGGGTAAAGTGACGCAACGTAATCGTGCCTCAAGGAGAGCCAAAATAAATCAACAACAAAAAAAACTGATCTCTTTATTAAGGCCCTTAGAAGGTGTTGAGGTTAAAAATGAAGTGCATTCTCAAAATAGTAGCAGGTCGTAACGATGTCTGGTAAATCGTTAAAATTTGGCTATGATTCATGTAGGTAGAACATACAGACTAAATTTGACGACCAACTGAAACTTGACATTTTTGGTTCGTTAAGTTGAGAAGCTGCTTAAATGTCGGATATCAACTTTCTCAGCCTTGCAGAATCTTGTTTTTGCTTGTCAACCCAAAACCAATTGGAAACAGAGGATCATACGAGTTATCTTCAGCATGCATCGGCAGTTGGTCAACACTTCTAAACCATGTCATAGGAAGCTGTCCTTGGAACTCGTAATCTCCAAAGATGACATCGGCAATTCCACCTCCTTCACTTCCAGGTAACCATGCAGCAACCAGAGCATCTATTTTGTCCAAAAGCCATTGTTCTAAAGCCAAAGGCCTCCCCGATATCAAGATACCCAATGTAGGTACTTTTTCAGCAACCACACCTATTAGCTCAGCTCCATTAAAGTGAACTGAGAGCTCCGAACTGTCACCACCAGATTCCACGTATGGACCTTCTCCCACAACTACAATAGCAAAGGAGTAATCCTGACCTGCTATGGTGTTTGATGATGGATTCTGTTCATATATCACTTCTGTTTTGTATCCAACAACTTCTTTGATAGCTTCCAAAATGGTGGTGCCTGTAATAACGAAACTGGTTCCATAAATGCTTCAAGCATCAAACTCAAGGGAAAGACGAAAGCAAAGAAGACAGAACTTGAAGTTGAATTATAGTCTAGTGTGGAGCTGAAGAGAGAGCAACCTATTGCTTTAAATCTCAGCAGTGGTACTTTCAAATGTTTATATTTCATAGCTCGAATACAATGATTAGATAGTGGGCAAGACTAATTAAGGGAGAGTATTTTCATGCTTTCAACAAAATCATAGCGTTGTCAACAAAAAAGGGATTCACCTTATTGCATAATATGGGTAAGATTTAGGGGCAGCAATTTGCAACACAACCCACTCACTATGAAACCAATACAGTTAGTTATATTATTTATATGATACAAAATTGCAGGTCAACCCGTGAAAACTCTAATATCATGTGTCATAACACCCCATGTTAGACTAGTTAGACATGAACTACATATTGGATTTCAAGTAATTTTATTAGTAAATAGGCATTTTGGTAAGTTGAGCTACATTTTCATGCCATGTCAAGTTTTTCGCGTTTTCGTGTTGTGTCAAATTTTTATCTTCTATAATATTTGTGTTTTATGTGAAGCCCAGTTCTTTGATCAAAGGAAATGAAATTATCTCAGTTAAGATAGTAGCAAATACTCCTCTACTGAGAGCTTGCTGATAGTATTTATGTTATGCATTTTATTTGTAATGGTGGAGCAGGGATGCTTAATAAATTCACATTTCTAATGCTTAATGAATATCTTAATAATTTGTAATAGGAAACTAATATTTACACATCCATGCATTGCATTTTCTTATTCGATCAAAAGTGTCAAATAGTGAATTGATGCAGTCATTCAGAGCTCTTTTCCATGCATGGCATTAATTCTTCTGTCATTTCCTTTTAGAAGCAACGTACTGTTATTTCAAGTCAAGTAAATTTTGAAAGGATGGTTTACCAGTAGTTATTCTGCCACTTTTTCCTTCCCAAATGGCTGTCCATCCTCCGCATTGATATCCAAGATCATCAGCATGTATTCCAGCAACAAGAATCTTTTTAGCATTCCTGTCCAGCGGAAGAAATGGTTTGTCTGGATTCTTCCCATTCTTTAACAGAACCAAGGACTTGCGAACTGCTTCACGTGCTAAATTTTTATGTAGCTGACACAATTTTCACAACATTAAAAGTCATTTTTCAAGTCATAGTTATTGTTATATAGTCCCATTCTTGTACTAGATAGTCAAGGGCTCAAGCCCACCCCACATATACTTGGCTCATTAAACCAAACGGAAAGGTATGAAGACCCCACAGAGAATCATGTAGGATTGGTATATCAAAGCTGGCCCAGGCACCAAATCATGCAATGTCAAACTAACACAAATACGAGAAACAGGGGAGAAAAAGACTAGCATAGATAGACAGATAGATCATTTCCATGGGTGAAACAAAGAAGGAGAAATCACTTGCATTTTTGTTTTAGGTAAGTTATGCAATATCTCTTGCTTTTGGATAAACATGTCTAGGTCAAACATATTCGAACTGTAGTCAACTATAAACATATGTTTTTGTGAATAAAATAGGGATCTTCGATTATGATTAATTTTATACACACAGTTTAGGGTGATTGAACTCCCATCACATCAAGTTTTTGGTTTGGAGAGGTTGATGATCTCCCCCTGACATGAATGGCAGTTCTACGACTTTTACCATCCCCTTATCCCTCGGCCTCTCTTTCAGTTGTATGTTGGCTGAGGGGTAGCAAGTAGCTTTAACATAATACTTCCACTTCAGCCCAAGAAACGAGAAGCGAAAAGAGAAAGAAAGGATCTAAATTTTGTACACGCGCCATTCCAATTTAATTTAATTTAAACAACAGGGGCAAAATTCGTTTCATTTCACTCAATGTAACACCAATTCCATTTTAGATTTTCCTTCTGTTTTTTTTTTTTTTACTTGATCGGATATGCCTCTGCTTCTAGCCCTACCATCTACAGGCGTTAGTGTCATTTCTTCAGTGAGGTGCATCTCCAATGATTTTCTCCTAACATAACCACTCAAAAGTGCTATTTAAGCATTTAAAAAGTGTATTCACTTTTTGTTTTATTAGTCCTTGGTTTAGTGCAAAACTTAAAAAGAGAAGCTAATCCATGCTATGAAGATTTTGAACTCACATCACAACTAACTGTATCCAGCAAAGACCCATTGCTCAAGGGAAATTCGAAAAGGCCAGCAGCAAACTTTACTCTCAGGATTCTTTCAACTGCGTCATCAATTCTTGTCATTGGTATTTTTCCTGACTCCACCAAATGTGTCAAATCTTCCAAAAATAATTGATATCGAAAAGGAACCATCACCTGTAAATCACACAGTAACACAGGTGAAGGCACACACTAGAAATTTCTTGTATTGCTCTAAAGACTATGACCTCTACCATATCGATTCCTGCATTGATGGCACACAGAACACTTTGCCGATAGTTTGACCCATGAGGATTAGAAAGCCGGTCAAGGCCTTCAGAATCAGAAATAATAAATCCCTGCAAGAAAAATCCCACTGTAATAAGTATGTGCTGGAATTTTGTTTACTTCTGTAGACTGCAGCATTTAATTTCTGCTTTTAAAACGGATACGAAAAGCGCGTACTGTGGTTTGTTAAATCACATAAGATACAGGTAACAAAGCAAGGAGAACTGCAGAGAACGCCAGTCATATAACTAGAAGCTCCCTGAAGATTAGCCGCCCCCCAGAACAATCTATATCTCTTCTCTGTTATTCATGTCAACCTCACGATCTTTTGGGTTTTACACGTGATTGCTTGGAGAAGCAACATAAAGTAAAAGTAGAAACTGAAAGCAGTTAATAAATCTTGTTCACTTGTAATTATGCTTTTCTGTTTGGACCAGTGACTCATAACATCACATTGGTTTACAAATATTTTTGCCATGTACACTTCGAAGTAAATATTGAACTCTTAGAAGCTGGTTCATGCATTATAACCTGAACGCATTCACGAACAGGAAAAGAAGGCTGAAGAAGAATTACCAATTCCAGTAGGAATTGGCTCTGATACCATGAAGGAAGGTACTGGGGAGAATAAAATCAAATTCACTGTTGATTTCCAATAATATTACACAGCTATTCATAGAGAATTTATAACAGAACATATAAGCAACCAGTAAAATCTAATCAAATCCAATTAGGTTAACAAATCTGTTTGAAATAGTAATCTACCCTAATCTTATTACACAGAATCTGCTATAAATTAAAAAGGCTAACATTTTCCACAACTTACTACTTAAACCAATCAACTCATACAAATCTTCGCTTAAAACAACCACAACTTATTTTCTTACCACCACACTTCTTCTTGGCTGAATGAATGCATCGATGTAATTAACACAACACTACATGTGCACCACACACAAATAAAAGATGCATAAGATTGGGAGTATTCACCTCTTATTGGGAATGAATAACTGCTTCCTACTGCAAAACAACACAGTGATTGTGATTATGCATTTAAAGTGTTCCTTATATTCCTGTGTCCAAAGGTGCTCATGTGAGGTGCCTATGTTTATGTGCTTTTTCTGTTGTAGACTGTACAACAGTTTGATTGTGTTTTGAATGTGTGGTGTCACGTGTGTGTGCGCGCGCGCAGGGGCAGGGGCGGAACCAGGATTAATGTTCAGGCGATACACAATTACATAAAAAATAATTTCAAATAAGATAATAACAATAATATTTAAAATGTAGTAATGTTTTCAATTGCTCCCTAAAAGAGAGAGAGAGCAATAAAAATTATAAAATTTTGCTTCTTCAATCTGTAGCTCTTCTTCAATATCGAGTGTCGATTTCAGTTGGAAATTGGAATCGCACTCCAGCACTTGCACTGTATTACAATTGCACCAGCCAGGTAAAGAAGATGGGGTTGTGTTTTAGAAATTAGGATTATTTTGGAGGGGTGGGGAATTAATTAAATTAATTAGGGAAAAAGGGTATTGAAAACAAATTAATTGGGCCTTTAGGAAAATGGTTTACTGGAAACCAGTGGGGGCAATTGCACCCACTGGGCCTTGAATGGGTCCGCCCTTCTCTGTGTGTGTGTGCGAATCAATTGTTTGTGTGAGAATCAATTTTTTCTGTATTTTCTTGTCCAAAGATGTGGATAGTGAATGTTTTGGGGGCGTGCATGGTATATGCCCTTCCCTGTCTTAATGACACCAGTTTCTAGACTAATTTTAGCATGATGTAACATAAGAATGGTGGTATGATTTGGAAGAAGAAGATGAGATTTAATTGTCAATGAAACTTAAAATCTTCGGCATTTTTAATCCTTATATTTGACCTGATTTTCAGGTGATATGACATACTTTAACTTTTCCCAGGAACCATAAAGGTGTCCTTACATCATGTCTAAACCGTCAGGATATCTTGAGCACCAGCCAGAACACAAGCAAGATATAATATCCACACAACGCAAAAATAGTACCAGTTTGGGATGTCTCTTGCAAAAATTGCCACTGCTTACCTTAAATTCCAGCTTTTCTTTCAAGATCTGTGTTAGAAGAAAATGGCTAGCATGTAATTTTGTCCCATTCCAGCTAGAGTAGGATGCCATGATAGTACAAACCCCCTGAGAAATACAATCCAGATAAGGAGCCATGTGGATTCTCTCTAGTTCATCATATGACAATATGGTATCCCCCTCATTCGTGCCTTTTTTGGTGCCACCATCTCCTACAAAATGCTTTGCACATGCAACAACATTTTTTCTGGAGTTTAATATGTTGATCAGTGAAAGAAAAGGTGAAGGGAAAGAAATTCAACATGCATAAAAAATTTGATCAAATATGCAGACACAGATAAAGGGAAACAGAAGATTAAATGTACAGAAGAAAAGAAATATTGTAAAGCAACAATGACAAAACAAGTTATAACATACACTTCAAAAGAAGAAGTGTAAAGAGATGCAAATCTACTGATTGTACTCCAATTTTGAGATGAAAAGGACAAACTAATTCTAAAAATCAAATCACCTATATTTTCATAACATGTATCTCTATCCTTCTTAATTCTTAATGAAGAAAAATGTGATTGTTTGTTAATAATAAAATCACAGGACCGCGGTCATAGATAAAAACTAAAAGAAATCCAAAATCATGCGAAACAATTAAGGCACATTACAATTCATACTTGAATGTGGACCAATAAATGGATAAATAAGTCCTGTCTACCTTCCAGCTACAAATGGGTAACCATTTGGGTGTCCTGGTGGTGGTTGTCCTTGCAAGCCAGCCACTATGGAGGTCATCTTTCTAACTATCTCAGTGTCTTCTCCATAACTCTCATAGCATCTTCCCCATCTAGGATCCCTACACACCTGTCACAATCATCTTCAAATAACTATCATTCTGGAAATTACTCAAGACAACGGACTGTGTGTGATCGAATCTGTATCACAAAGTAGAACAGCCATAACAAATAGGAATACAACAATGGTTCATGCAGTCCACATAGAACACAGGCTTCAAGCATCTGTGACTTAAATTATAATCAACATCCAGAGAGAAACTTTAGAAATTTTATTTTCAATATTCTCAATTAATAAAGAACTGTTACAAATGACAAATGGAAAACTAACTTGGACTATCCTTTGTCATTACAATATCACGGAAGTGCAAAGGCATCAATGACAACATTGCCTCAAGCTATAGTGAATTGATCATTCATTTCTCTGGAATGACCATTTTATACAGTTACGTATCCTCACATTACAAACAGTATAATCTAATAAACAATTGAGGACCAAAATGTGGGAGCAGCATTTAATTTAGAATGAACTGGAAAATAGCACTTTTAAGACCAAAAAGTGACAGATATTCAAGAACTGTGAAGTATAACTTACAGCAACACACGGAGCAAAAGTATAGTGAATGCCACTCGCTCTTACTTCAAGAGCTGTCGCGGCCCCAATTCTTCGAGCCAAGTCAGCATCTCTAAAAAATTACCATCACATTGCTTATAATTAGCATTATCAAGAATTTGTAAAATAAATTGCATCTACACTCGCCATAAACCGAAACTGTATAATCAAATCAAAATTTTACCTGGTGGCTCCGAGCCCTATGTTGTGAGGAAAAATGGTGGCACCATAGACATTATTGTTACCGTGCACCGCATCAATCCCATATAGAAGTGGGATTCCAAGCCGCGACTCCAGAGAAGCCTTCTGGTAATTATTTACCATCTCAGCCCAATCCGAAGACTTCGCATTCTCGAACGGTCCACTTCCACCAACACTCAGTATACTCCCTACGAATCCACCCACCAACAAACGAAATAAAATTTCTGGCTGTAATTCGTTACTATACATGTCTAATGCAAGATGTATATATAAATTATTGTTTTAGGGTATGACTGTAAAGTTGACCTATGGAGAGGTCTTTGACGGCAGAAGGGGTGGCGACGCAGCGTTCAATCTGGGTCATTTGACCGATCTTTTCTTGGAGAGTCATCCGAGATAGTAGGTCTTTAACTCTGGCTTCGATGCTGCAATTTGGATCCTTGTACATGCAAATCATCGCTTTATCCGTGCTCATCTTTTTCTACAGTTTTTTGCTTTTTGTAAACTATAAATGCGATGAAGAATTTGGAACAAAGATGACAAATGGAGGTTTTGGTTGACTTGAATCCGTGTGAATTATCAAGTGCAGAATTATCAAGTGCAGACTTCAAGTGTGTGAATATGCGTCGGATGAAAAACTTTGTTGTCACCACACTTACATAAATTTTATTTTAGTCACTAATCTTTCATTTGTTTCAATTTAGCCCCAAACTGACAAGATCTTTTCAGTCTAAACCAATCGTGAAAATGGAACTGCTGACATATGAAATAACAAGGCCTAAAAAAGAGACTTAAGAAAATTATACATATAGGCCCATAATAAATGCCCGAATGCCCAAGTATATAGGTTTAGAAAATATGTCGGCCAGCCCAACGGATGCCCAAATAAATTGTGATACAGCCCAATAGAAATTGTCCAAGCCGTGAAGGGCCCAAAATGGACATCGCCCAGATCAAAACGCCGTATGCGTTGGGCGATTAGAATGGTCGATCACGATAAGAGTAATCGCTCATAAGTAGTTTTTCTCATTTTTATCATTATTCCCACGTTGTCGTGAGTTACAAACTTGAATTATCATAAAGGAGTTACAAGAAGTTGGATCATCATGGGAAGTTACAAACAGCTTGGGATCATCATGGGAGAAATGGGCGGTTATTGAGCGATCAAAGTGATTGCTTCATGAAGAGGTTACAAGAAGTTAAATCATCATGTTAAATCATCATTGGGAAGTTACAAACAGCTTGAAATCATTATGGAAGAAATGGGCGCTTATTACGACGAGGGTGGTTGTCAAGGGCGATAAGGAAGAAATCAAGCGATGAGAAGTTTTTATACAAGATCAAGGAAAACGTGTGATAAAACCGTTTGACAAGGTATAAAAGAAAGGAGATTGATCAAAGTAGAAGAAAAGAAGGAACTCTCAAAATGTAGAAATGTAATTTCATTCCATTTAGTCTTAAATATTTCTTTACAAAGAATTCTAGTGTGCTTGTGCCTTTTCGAGGCATTTCGTTTTGCTCTTTTCATCCTTTGTCATTATCGTAGTCTTCTAAATCAAACACCCTTTGTCGGGACTTTGTCTCATAAGTTTCAAGGCGTCCCTTACACATCGTCTCGAATCCTTTAATTGTTAGCGAAAGATACACATTCCGCAAAACACTTTGGGTACGCCCGGTGGGACTCTTTTGGTGTTAGAAGATACAAGAGGGTAGAACAATATGCCTCACAAGAACTCGGATAAGGAACCACCAAATGTAATTCAATCCGTGATCGAGCGTTATGAAGAACAAAGAAAAATACACCAAATGACGAGGGACAAAATCAAAGCCATTATGAGCCAACGACGGAATTGAGTCCACGAACCATGCGCCAGACATTACTTGGCGAACTCACGCAAGATGTTGTGGGACAGTAAGCTTGCAAAATGTTCATGATATGGAAAAATTTGTTCAAACCGGAATGTGCATTACGACAACATGGCCAAACAATTAAGTACTTTAAATGAACTTATAACTAGGTTAGTAGGCCGACATGTCAACCAAATTTGCCAAATATAGGGAATCATTTCCAAGCTAGGACGGTTGTAGGGCACACCACCGACAATGAACCCTATAAATCCTAGTCAAGGAATAGAAATGCCTTTTATACCATCGACGCTAAATGTGGGTGGAGGCAACGCGGCCAATTTGAGTGGTCATAATGCGGGGATCGCCCAACTTGGGGGTAGCCCAATGCAAGAGAAAATATGCCAAATATAGGACAAAACGCAACACGTGTTAACGAAGGGCAAATGTCCAAGTAAATGGCAATAATACCATGAGTAATGGTAATTTTGCCACAAATCCAGTTTAAACAATAGACCTCAAATGATTCCACCCGCGAATCAACCAATAGGAGTCCCATATGATCCAAACATGGCTTTAAGAAACCAAATCACCGAGATAATGCAAGATCAGATGGCTTTTGGAATGCGTCCTTTCATTAGGCCAACCTATAAAAAGCCATATCCCGATTGGATAGACCAAGCCTATCCGTGGCCTAGGGGATATAAAGTGCCGGAATTTTCACTATTCACAGGTTTAGGGGAGGTTTCAACATTGGAACATGTAGGGCGATTCACACTGCAATGCGGTGAAGTAAGTGATTACCATAAAATAAGGTTGTTTCCTAGTTCGCTAACAGGAGTAGCTTTTTCATGGTTCATTAATTTTCCAAAGAAACTCGCTCGTACATGGCAACAATTAGAACAGCTTGTTCCACGCCCAATTCTATAAAACTGAATATGAAGTCACCTTGGGCCGATTTGGCGAATTTACGCCAAATGCCAACCGAATGGGCGGAAGTTTTTCTTCAAAGGTTTAAGATCGCTAGGAGTAAATGCTTTGCCCTCTTACCCGAAAAAGAGTTTGTTAAGATCGCTCAAAGTTGTTTAAGTTTCGACTTGAAAAGAAATTTCGTGATAGGGAGTTTCCCGATCTCTTTCAATTAACGGCCAATGTGATTAGGTATGAGCGCTTGATAAGGAAGAGGAACAAATGAAAATTCCAAAGAAAGGGACTTATTATAGAGACCCAAACTTCGACGTTCACGTTGTGGATGAATATTATGATCAAACTGAAATATGTTTGGCCGAATTGATTAAAGGAGATGCTTATGAATGTCCGTTAATAATTAATTCAGGGATGACGGCGAAAAACGAGCCTCTGAGAGATACAAGCAAGAAGGCTAGAACGTTTTCGTTCGATGTAACCAAAGCAGATACTATATTTGATAGATTGTATAAAGACAAGCAAATAAAACTGAGCGATAAACACAAATTGCCAAATCCTGAGCAAATTAAGGATAAAAAATATTGTAAGTGGCATAATGCATGGTCTCATACAACTAATAATTGTTTGGTTTTTCGTCATGTATTACAGGATGCCATCGAATCAGGGTGAATTACTTTTGAAGCTAAAAAGAAGATGGCAGTGGATGAGAATCCTTTTCCGCGGCCACTAGGAGTTAATATGTTGTCAGCAGGTTTCAAAAGTGGTTTACCTAAATTCAAATTGGTGGTCGATAATGGGGACGAAGATCTTGACCCGCATCCCAAATGTTCAAACGCCTCAAAGGTAAAGAAGTTGAAAGGAATAAAAAAGTGTTGTGTGCTAGATGTAGCAGAGAAATAGATGAAGAGGAGAAAACGGAAGTATGGGAGTATCACAATCATCCAAACACAACCCAAAATTTCCAACCTGTTCAAGGACGAAAGGTATCATGGCCTCCTTTTGAAAGACGGGTCAGGCCAATGTATGATGGCAGGCCGGTGTACAACGGCAGTCCGATGCTCAACAATAGAACGTTCGTGCCACAAATTTCATCGATCGAATGTATGGCACTCATTCCAATACAATGCGGGAAGGGTGATACCTTTTGATCAAATGACTAGGACACAAAGAGAGACGCCATCGTGAGAAATTATGGACGAATGATGAGGCAAAGAACAAGAAGTGATACGTCCCAAATCGCCCAATTTCTCCAACACGGTTGCTAAAGAAAATCTCGAAGATGAGAAGGAACATAATGTGAATGATTCAACAGGAGAATTGCCAGAAGATTCTTCTGGTAGGTCGAAATTTGAAAGACACAGCAAGGACGAAGATGAAGAAGATCCTGGACAATCCATCACCATTCGGTTTGGTTCTTTACCCCAATATTGGCTAATAATTATCTCGCTTGCAATGAATTTAAAAGCAAAGGGATGAGGGGCCACAAGACGATGAGAGTGAAGAAGCATGCACATTGGAATGCGTGGTAGAAATCGGCAAACCTCCTGGAGATATCTATGGAGGAGAAGAAGAAGATGATGGCTTGCGACGGATGTGGAAGAAGAGATCGACTTAGAGTCGAGAGAAGAAAAGAGGAGTTTCATATAACAAATTGCTAAAACAAATTGTATCAAGAAGGTGTACGAGAAGTAGATTTGTTGGGCGA
The DNA here is from genome assembly GCA_023638005.1 of Forsythia suspensa. Taxonomy (NCBI): domain Eukaryota; kingdom Viridiplantae; phylum Streptophyta; class Magnoliopsida; order Lamiales; family Oleaceae; genus Forsythia; species Forsythia suspensa. Next base: position 39,639,855 of record CM042666.1, read on the forward strand.
ACCATCCGGGCGATCTTTTGATTATTACGTGTTATACGGACGCCCAAGAGGAAAACGAGGGTACCGCTCTACCGAAAAGTATGGATCACCTCCAACGATATTACCATCCCCTACGGGTTGGGAGGAAGTGAGCGACAAAGAAGCTCAAGAGCCCCAAGACAGAAGATCGGTCGAAATGTTGCACGTAAACCCCGACACAAAGATTTCGATCCAAAGGATGACGGAAACGAGAAGTGGAGATAGAGGCGATCGAAAGTGGTCATCTTTAAGAAGCCAACGCCAATTTAACCAAACATTTGAGGCCATTATATGTAAAGGCTCTAGTCAACGGCATCCCCAGAGCCAAAGTTCTCATAGATAATGGGGCCGCTATTAATACCATTCCATCTAGAATGATAAAGAAATTTGCTAAGACGGAGAGTGACTTGATCCCTACCGAAGTTATCCTTACGAGCTTCAATGGCGGGGTGACTTGACCAAAGGAGTAATGCCTTTGGACGTATTCGGTAGGAACTATCACCAAAACCACATTATTCTTTGTAATAGACGGCCGACTAGCTACAATGTGTTGTTAGGAAGAGATTGATTCATGGAAATCGTTGTATACCTTCGCCACTCCATCGCTGTCTAGTTTTTGGAACGATAAAGGTGAAGCCAAGTGGTGCAAGCGCATCATAGACCTTTTGTTACGGAGTTTAACTCGATCGAGAAGTTTATGTATGAAGGAAATTATGGGCCCGTGAGAGTAGTCCAAGATGGTGAAGAAACTCGGATCATCGCGCAGAGCGAGGAGCCATTATCAATAGATGCATTTACTGAAATGTTCGATCAAATGAGGCCAAACATAGTGGCCCTTGAAGAGCCAATGATTGGCAAAAAAGATATTCAATAAATGTTGAAGAAGGTACCTAACCTTCAGGGATGTCAAAGCCAAGTCAATGGCTTTCGAAAAAGGTGCGAAGGAGAAATAAGAAAGAAAGCGGTCAGAAAGATGTTAAGGATAAATTAGCCGTGTTCAAGTTAGAAATGTAATATTGGCCGAGAAGTGAATAAGGTGGATTGTTTAGATGCGTAAGACATCAATACAAGGAGCTTGAACGACGATGTGATAGGAGTCATGAAGACGGGCACGCCCCAAGCACAAGACCCCTTGGTGAAAGTAAATATTGAGAGGAACAAGAAGATCGCCCAACATTTGTCGACGATGCTTAGCAAAGAGGTAAGTGACCAGCTTAATTGCTTTGTTAAAAGAGTATAGAGATTGTTTTGCTTGGGAATATGAACACATGCCCGGTTTAGATAAAAATTTGGTAGAACATAGGCTACCAACTAAGCCACACTTTAAACCACATAAGCAACCCCCGCACGCTTTGCTCCTAATGTATTGCCCAAGTAAAGAAAGAAATAGAACGGTTGTTAAAGGCGGGTTTTATAAGGACGGCGATCGTTGAATGGTTGTCTAATATTGTGCCAGTATCAAAGAAAATGGTAGTATTAGGGTTTGCATAGATTTCGAAATTTGAACTTAGCAACGCCCAAAGATGAATATCCAATGCCAACGGTAGATTCCTTAGTAGATTCAATCTGCGGACATGTGATGTACTCTTTATGGATGGATATTCGTGATACAACCAAATTTATATAGTCAAAGAAGATATACATAAAATCGCATTCGTATGCCCAGTGCTTTAGGATGTTTTGAATGGGTGGTCATGCCTTTTGGTTTAAAAATGCAGGAGCCACTTATCAAAGGGCAATGAATCTAATTTTTCATGACATGATAGGAGAATTCGTTGAAGTTTATGTTGATGATATAGTGGTTAAATCATTGAAAGAAGAAAACCATCTCCAACAATTGAAACGCTCATTCGAACGGATGAGACAATATAAATTAAAATTGAATCCGTTGAAGTGTGCATTTGGTGTTAATGCAGAAATTTCCTAGGATTCCTAGTGCATGAAAGAGGAATTGAACTTGATAAAAATAAAGCAAAAGCCATTTTAGAGGCTAAACCACCTAAGAACAAAAAGGAATTACAAAGATTCCTTGGGCAAGTGAACTTCTTACGACGCTTTCATATCTAATTGTGCAGGCGAACGAAAGCTTTCTCGCTCTTCTAAAGTTGAAAATCAGACGACTTCGTCTGGAAGGAGGAGCATCAAGAGGCTTTCCATAGCCAAGACATATTTGTCAAATCCACCAAAGATTAGTTTCACCTATCCAAGGTCGGCCAATGAAAGTTTATATATCGGCCGAGCAGAGTCAATAGCCTGACTAGTCGCCCAGACGATCGGTTTGGAGAAGAAAGGCGATATATTATCTCAAGAGACGACTTCATCGTGTGTGTGAATGTAATTATTCGCTATTGAAAAATTATGTCTTGCTTTGTATTTTACATGTACTAAATTAAGGGCTTACTTACTACCAGAAACTATTTACTTAATTTCTAAAGTAAATTTGGTTAAGTACATGTTCTCTCGTCCTGCTTTTGCATCAAAGGATTGGTCTTTGGACTTTAGCACCGCTGAATTTGAAATACGCCATACCACAAAAGGCGTGAAAAAATCAAGCATTGGCTAACTTTTTTTCGCCGATCATCCGTGCTTAGACGCATTTAAGGAAATCGAATTAGAAGTCAATTCGCTCAACTAAAACCCCGGATTTTATACTTTGACGGTTCAAAACCGCTAGAGGCGCAGGAGTAGGGGTAGTGCTAATAAACCCACTAGGGGTTTGCTATGTTTGCTTTCGCCCTAACCGAAATGTGTACTAATAATCGCCGAGTACGGCGTTGATTGTTGGTTTAGAATTATTATTGATTTGGGGACTAAAACGTATTTATCCGAGGTGATTCTCAATTAATAATTTATCAATTGAATGGCGAGTTTAAATGCCAAAGTGACTCGTCATAAGTCAATATGGCATCGCCAAGAGCTCTTGGACGAGTTCGACCAAGTAGAGCTTCAATACGTTAATAGAATGTATAACGATCCGCAAATGAACTCGCCCAAATGGCATCAAAGTTATTCAAAAATGTCGAATAACGATTCTCAAGCGTGTAGTACTGCGAACGATATTGCCTGCATTTCAACGAAGGGCGAAAAGGGTTTAATGCGCATTGTATACAAAATGGAGACGCATTGGATTGGAGAGAAGAAATACAAAAATTCTCGGAAGAACCAAATAAGAAGAGCGACGTGAAGTTAAAATTACGCTCATCGAACTATTTGTTTGATGAAAGTGAATTATATAAGAAACGCCGATGGTGTACTTTTGAAGTGCATAAATTTGCAAGAAGCTAAAGTGGTTATGGTCAAGCACATGAAGGAGTGTGCGGAGCACATCAAGTCGGGCCAAAAGATGAGGTGGTTGATCATCGTGAATGGATATTATTGGCCTAAAATGGGCGAGATATGCGTCAAGATGCCAAAAGTTGCTTGAGTGTCAAAAACATGGCCCAATCCAAAGAGTGCCACCAGTGAAATGGTATCTATTATCAAACCATGGCCTTTCAAGTGTTGGGCGATAGACCGATAGGAAAAGATTTACCCACCGTCATCCAAGCAACATACCTTTATAATAGTCGCCACCGATTTTTTCACTAAATGGGTAGAAGCGATACTTTAAAAGAAATTTCCCAAGGAAATGTCATAGAGTTCATTCGTGATCATATCGTATATAGATTTGGGATACCTCAAACTATAGTGATGGATCATGGAACTTCTTTGAACGGGAATCAAGTGAAAGAATTTCGAGCGAGTTTGGAATCAAGTTGGCAAACTCTACGCCTTATTACGCCCAATCCAACGCCAAGCGTAATCGCCAAATAAGGTTTTAAAGGGTATCATAAGGAAAATGATAGGTGAAAATGCTAGAAATTGGCATGAATGCTTGAATAGGGCGCATGGGCCTGCTGTAACTTCAGCCACGATCTAGTACTAAAGTGACTCCTTTCCAAATTGACATATGGGCAAGAAGCAATGTCGCCTATGGAAATTAATGTGCAATCGATTAGAGTACGCTTTGCAAAATAATATAGATGAAAATGAGCATACCGAACTACTTGTGCAAAATTTATTAGAATTGACGAACTAAAGTTGAGCGCTTTAGATAGATTGCAAATTCGTAAAAAGACAAGTGGCTTCATATTATAATAAAAGGGTTATAGCCAAATGTTTTAGCACGAAAGATTTTCGTATGGAAAACAATACTCCCATTGGATAGTAGTAATCCAAAGTTTAGGAAATGGTCACCAAATCGGGAAGGACCATACTGTAATTAAAGAGGTGTTGCCAAACGGGGCATATCATTTAGAAAATTTGATGGTATGAGGCACATGAGATCTATTAATGGCAAATATTTAAAGAAGTACGTTCCGTCGGTTTGGGATTTTGAACGATTAGAGGTTTAAACATTAAGGATGAAATTCTATAAACAAATAGAGCTTTCATTTCATCGATAATTTGGTTGCCATAAGTGGTCGCCATTACAAAGGGGAAACCGGATAAAACAAAAGTTGTCTTTAAAACTTTAAAATCCTAACTACATCCTTCCCCGTGATAGAGCGCATTTGCTCTCTAAGTTTTTCCCACTCATCGCTACATGTTGAATGAAGCAATGACGGAGATAGTTCATCCATAAAACCATCGTCCACTTCTAAACTTGAATAACGCCAAGTAAAGATTTAGCCCGCTCAACTTCCCCGTTAAAGGCTTTAGTCGCCAACACCGCCTTGCGATCCGTCCATCTTTTCTTGATTTCCTTCATCCGAAAGCACCAAACTCATCATCAAGGAGTCTTCAACCATGACTTCGGAAGAAATCTCGCTCAAATTGTTTTCGCTTGATCGATTTCTTGGTGAAGGATTCCTTTTCGGTCACGGTCGCAACATATTGAGTCTTCTTGACTTTGAGCTCCACATTCTTGGCCAAGAATGCACTTATCTCTTGATGAATGACTTTCAACGATAACTTGAGATCGGTGGGGAGTTTGAGCGAAGGAAGCTCAAGTGCTTGAGCCATTTGGTGGCTTAAATGCTCAAATTTGTCCCGATGGTTGGCCGCACTAGCATGTGAGATATCCATGTCCATGAAGGAAGTATATTCAAGTACTGCCTGCTTTAGGATGTTCATGTTTTCCATGGAGAAAGCACCAGAGGCAGAAGAAGGACGACTGGCCGAAGACGAACGAGCGGCCTGGCTAGCCTTCACTTGTTCCCATGATGTAAACAAGTCCTGAATAGAGCGCAAGATGGTATCAGCATCCTGTAAAGGTACAACAATTACTCGGTGTTTCTTTGGAAATAAGCAAGGTAAGGAAATCGAAAGAAAAATTACCTCATCGCTGGTCTTAGAGGAAGAAGGGGAAGTGTGCCATCGGGCGATTGTACCGCCTTGCCAAGAGTCACCCCTATCCGAACGTGATGGCCCGTGATGCAACCGGACGCATTGGTTCGTGTACAACCGCAAAGTCAATTGGTCTTTCTCAAAAGGATAAATGATGATAAGTGCTTCAAGAGTAAAGCCATGTCAAATGGTAGAATTCAAAAATGATTACAACTATAAGCACATATTACCACCCTTTCTACATCCGAGGGGAAACGCCCGAAATGATGACAATTCTTCAAGTGCACAGGCGATTGAAGCGTACCGGCCTCCAAATCCTTCTGCAAATCCACATCTATGGTCGGCTCGGACGATTGAAGAATTGAAGGGTCGGACGATGGGGATTTTTTCAAAGGAGAAGTAACTCCCTCCGGTTTAGAATACAAAGAGAATGTCAATATTCATGCTAAAGAGTTCTTTAAATGAAGAAAATCAGTTACCTTTCTTCCGCCGGAGGAGGAGTAGCACCATCATCATCACTCTCATCGCCGCCTTGATCCGATGGGTCCGATGCAGCCGCTTACGGCCGGATGTACCTCTTGCAACTCCGGTGATGAGCGGAGGAGAACCGGATTGAATGGTAAGTGCAGAGAACGTCTGCACACGCACCGTCGGGCGCTTTGTAGGGAAGACGAAGGAGCAAAGTTGTTTGACGGATATGGGCACAAAGTAGGATAGGAATCCTGGAGGAGAAGAAATGGAAGTCCTCAAGACCCCGACCCCTCAAGTATGTGGAATGCTTGGGTCGACATTAGTAGAGAAGAGCCTACGCTTCATCAAGGCCAAAACTGCTTCAAAAGAGGATGAACGGCCAAAGTGGGATTGAAAGGAGCCAAAGAAAACCCGTTCATTAAGGAAGCATTACGCTCATCTATAGCTTGGGCTTCCACCTTGGTGATGGTATGAAAACGTTCTTGAAAACTCTTTGAGTAACAAGGAGGAAGGGGCCAAGTTCGCCAAAACCAAGTCACGGGCAAAGAACTGGGAGCATAGACTTGACCCCACGCGCATTAGTGCCCGTGAGAATGTCATGAAACAATTCTCGCCCGGTCAGTATTGGACCCAAACGGGCAAGACATTACTCACCTCGCTTCAAACTAAGAGGAGGTTGGACGAGGTGGAACTTGATGAATGGAGAAAGGAAAGAACGAGGGAATTGAATTTAAATTATAAAAGAATGTAAAGACATCCCTGCTTAGACATATCCACGGGAGCTAATTGGTTAATAATTAGCCCGTAACAACTCACGGACCTGGGGAATTGAAGGAACACCAAGTTGTGGAAAGTATGCTCTCAACCACAATTGAGCGAGCTAAAGAGGCCCACTTCCAAAGGGAGAAGCATTGGTCCTAAGTCGATGTTGAAGGTAAGCCACGCCTATATAGAAGGCGGCCGTAAAGAGAGAACAAAGGTTTAAAGACCTACCAAGAGCTAACTCACGGGTGATAGGCAAATAGGCCATGGAAGGTTTAAGACTAGGAACACAAAGAATGTACCTACATAGCCAAACTTGAGGAAAGCCACACGCCTGCATGTGCGGGATCTTTGCCCGTGTTATCATAGAGCTCTTGCATGCCCGAATAGGAGTCCGTAAACTTCTTATCAAACTTTGGGCGAGGAGGATATCAATATAGCAGAGAGATGGTATCGCCCGGAGGAGGAAGATTAACCAAAGCACCAACATCCCGTAGAGTGATCGACATCAGGGCGGCGGGGAAAACGAAGGTATTGTACTCGTAAGACCGTAAGCTTAGGCGCGATGGGGAAAAGAACTGGATCATATAGAGGGGACGTGTGGCAATTTCCAAAAGATCGTAAATCCTAAAGACGATCAAAAAGCGCCTTGAAGGAGCATGCTTCATCATACGCCAGCATGCCGCAGGCGGAAGGTGGTATCGATTTGGGCCATGTACGAATGCTTTTCTCGCGGATTGGCTTCAACGAGAATGGGTCCAAGAAAGGAGGTCCTTGGTACAAGGAAAAATCACGCGCCGCGCCTAATAGAGTCTGCGTCCACGAACGACGGGCCCAAGTAGAACTCTGCTCATATCCGCCCTAGAAGGTAGAAGATTTGATGGGTTTACGTAGGGTTTGGTCGGAGGTCTTGAAATCTTCAAAGTAATGTCATATTGGAGGAAGCTCGGACGTCGACATGGTTTCGTAAAATGGACAAGAAGATTGCAAGTGAGACGATCACTTGGAAGGATGAAGATGAATGGGAGGTAAAGAAAAGATGAATGAATAGTGTCCTTTTATAGAGGAGAAAAGGGACGATGATGAGGGTCGGACGCGGGCATTGGTAATGGCGCCTTTTGGGTTTTATGTAAATCGTGCTTTTAGGATTTAGGACTTAAGGCGCGAAAAAACTTTCGTAAGACGAAACGCCACTAGTGAATACGGCTAATTAAATAAGCAATTATGTTAATTAAGCCATATTGGGGGTAATTGTTGACATATGAAATAACAAGGGCCTAAAAAGAGACTTAAGAAAATTATACATATAGGCCCATAATAAATGCCCGAATGCCCAAGTATATAGTTTAGAAAATATGTCGGCCAGCCCAACGGATGCCCAAATAAATTTGTATACAGAGCCCAATAGAAATTGTCCAAGCCGTGAAGGGCCTGAAATGGACATCGCCCAGATAAAAACGCCGTATGTTGGGCGATTAGAATAGTCGATCACGGCATAAGAGTAACTGCTCATAAGTAGTTTTTCTCATTTTTATCATTATTCCCACGTTGTCGGAGTTACAAACTTGAATTATCATAAAGGAGTTACAAGAAGTTGGATCATCATGGGAAGTTACAAACAGGTTGGGATCATCATGGGAGAAATGGGCGGTTATTGAGCGAAAGTGATTGCTTCATGAAGAGGTTACAAGAAGTTAAATCATCATGTTAAATCATCATTGGGAAGTTACAAACAGCTTGAAATCATTATGGAAGAAATGGGCGCTTATTGGGCGACGAGGTGGTTGTTTGGGCGATAAGGAAGAAATCAAGCGATGAGAAGTTTTATACAAGATCAAAGGAAAACGCGTGATAAAACCGTTTGACAAGGTATAAAAGAAAGGAGATTGATCAAAGTAGAAGAAAAGAAGGAACTCTCAAAAAGTAGAAATGTAATTTCATTCCATTTAGTCTTAAATATTTCTTTACAATGAATTCTAGTGTCTTTGCCTTGCTTTGGAGGCATTTCGTTTCATCTTTTCATCCTTTGTCATTATCGTAGTCTTCTAAATCAAACACCCTTGTTGGGACTTTTGTCTCATAAGGTTTGGGCCCTTACACATCGTCGTCGAATCCTTTAATTGTTATGAAAGATACACATTCCATGCGCAGTGAGGAACCAATGGTTATGGTGCTTAAAACCCTCTTCACTGTTTTGCTCGATCCATTTTATCTTTGGGGTCTAGCTCAAACCAAAAGAGAGGCGAAGAATGGCACTGCAGCAGTTTGTGAAACTAACCATCTTACGCAATTGTCGCGCTTCCATTGACAGCAGCAGCTTCGTCCTTTTCTCGTCCAGATTACCCTGTCCCTGGTTCTCTGGTACTTTCTTCTTTAATTTATACTCTTCTCTTGTACCTGTTAAGAATTAACAGGAAAAAAAGAATAAAAATCTCAGTAAAGTTTAATAAAGCATTGCTATCTTTTCTTGTTCATGTAATTCTTTTTTTCTGGCTATACTCATTTAATAATTTCAGTTTGTGTGATATATTATTTGGGAAATCAGTGGCATTTATTAGTCGAGTATTTTGATGTCATTTGCTTGTGGGCTCAGATTGTATTTTCGAGATATTATTTTTCCATATGATTTCATGAAATGATAAAAGTTGCAATCTCGCTGCACGCAGAAGGGTATTTGGAAACATGATTTTTGTACATTTTCAAATGTTGCATAATTTTCTATTAAGCACTTAAAGCTGTCTGTTTACTATGTTCGGCCATCCTTCTATATAACTGCTCTCTACTGTTTAAAATAAATAATATATATTTGTGTATCTTGAATGGTTTTTGATTACTTTTGTTACTATAATCAGTGAGACGGGCTAAGGCCCACATGCATCAGCCTTTCCGAAGTTTTGCTGCTTCAAATTCAGGGAAGATTCAAGTACAGAGAAAGTAATTACTCTTCTATGCTGCCTCGTTCTCCTCATAATTATAATCTGTAATGTATTGTTACCATGGTTCTATCTTGTTATCTATTTTTTCATATTGCTTTTTTCTCAGGAAAAAGAGACTTGATGAAGTATGTCTTGAAAGATTTCAGCAATATAGCCGAACATTCATACAATCGTGGATACTGCAAGGTGGGTAGTCTTTGTCTTTGGATGCTGTGGATTTGGTTTCTGCCTGTGCAAGAATACAATCGAGGACATTGTGTGTTCATTCAGGCTCTCTCCTTAAATCATTTAATCACACACAGGAATTCCAAAACTTAAAAGGACATTTTCGATATGTATCATGGAAATTATGAGCCATGTTTGATAGTATTCCAAACTCAAAAAAGATTTTACATCATTTAATCTCACAGAAATTTCAAGACTTATGAGGACATTTTCGATACTATCATGGAAATTATGAGCCATGTTTGATAGTATTCTAAACTTAAAAAAGATTTGACATCCAATATTATTGATGTAAAGAAAAAGTGAAGGAATGGTTATGTTGAGCTCTAATGTTGTGTAATACAAAGTGCTGAAGCAATCATGTAATAATCCTACTTCCGATCTATCACTTATTTCTGCAACAGACTTAACAAATTTCCCAATTTTCATACTTCAAGTTTTGACAGATCCATATATTGACCAATTTATAATTGTTCATTATATAGTTGGATGCATTTTCTGCAATATATCTGCCACTTCAATGTCCCTAGGCCAAGCACTTCCTACTTCTCTCCCTACACTACTTTCTGTATGCACCTATTCCATGCCTGCAAGTCGCAATATTAAGAAATGGGGTCCAAGAATGAAGCAGTAGAATTACCGAAATTGATACATTGGTTATCAGACTTTGCTGACACTGTTTGAATCTGAATTTCACTAAATGAACATAGTAGTTCATTATTTATGCTGGTTATTTGTGTTCCCAACTATTGGGGATTTGTGTCTTGCTTTAATTGAATTGTATATCCTTTTTAATTGGCCAAATCATGAGGTCCTATACAATTTCCATCTTCCTAACCATATTTCTTCTTCTTTCTCTTGGCATTGAGCCCTCAAGAGTTTAGTCTGCAATCATCTTAGAGTTTCTGATTTCATACTCAACCTGAGATTTCTAAGAACTTATGGAACTTTCTCAATTGATGAACATATGGAAGCTGACTGTTTCTTACTCTTTCTTCCTTACCCCTCCCCTCCTCTGCATCAATATAGGCAAAGTTGTCGTTGATGGAAAAGTGGTAAACAAATCTGGAACACCAATCTCTGATAGAGCTGTTGTGGAGATCAAGGCTGAAGTTCCAAAATATGTATGTAGGTGATTACTCTCTGAACTACCTATATTGCCTTCCTTAAATCATATCATATTTACGGTAGCTTTGGTGAGGTCAGAACAACCTTTTTTTTTCCCCTCTCTTGGTATAAACTTCAGAGCAGGACACAAATTAGAAGCTGCCATCGAACAACTAGGGATTAATGTTTCTGGAAAAGTAGCTCTTGATTCAGGGTTATCGACCGGAGGATTTACTGACTGCTTACTTCAGCATGGTGCTTCATTTGTTTACGGAGTTGATGTAGGATATGGACAGGTAGGACTTTGGAAATTATATCTAATGGTCAGGAACGGTGTTTTGGTTTTCGTTCTTTATATATCAATACCTTGAATAAAGTGAACGCTAAAAGGTTATCCAGTTTCTAATTCAAAGATGTGAAGAATTGTTAGTCATATGCAGGGCATATGTGGTCCATAATGTGTCCTGGTGGTAACACACTGCCTAAATCATACCACTATAATGCAAACGAGAATTGATTGTTAAGTTTTCCTATTGATTTTTGTTTTTATATGTTGTAAGGCTCTATTGGGAATGAAATGTAACAACTAACAAGAAAAAGAACACAATAAGAATTTAGTTCCCTTGCATTTAATCTTTTTTCAAAGTAATAATCAATTCTAAAATTTATTAATTAATTATCACAAAATTTGAAATGAATTATTTATAGATTATCATTTTTTTCCAATAATTTGGCTTTGTGATCACTTTCATTGCTTTATTACCAGCTAAACACATTGGAAGGTTTCTCTGTCATGGTGTTTTACTTCATTTTCTTGGTCAATTGAGGATGCTAATGAAGCCTAAAGTGTTTGATGGATTATGGGTGAATTTATTAGATTTTTGTTTATTCAAAGCAAAAATTAGTACGGTTTGAGAATGGTGTTATAACACAAAATTAATAAGTATTTGTAATAGTAGAGACACTTGAGAAGCTTATGCATTAGTCTTATAGATATACGTGTGCTTTATCTCCACTACCTTCTGAGTATCTAATTAGGTTATGATGGAAAAGTCAAGAAAATTGAAGACACTGATAAATAGCATAAAGAGATATACAGGACATGAATATCATAATACTATATTTTCACCAGGTTGTGCATGGTTCGTTTTTCTAATTAGTTGAGGGTTCTTATCTTTTTAGGTAGCAGACAAAATTCGTCGAGACAATCGTGTATCTGTCATAGAACGGACAAACCTGAGATATCTTTTGGAACTCCCACAAATGGTTGATCTGGTTACTTTAGACCTTTCCTTTATTTCCATACTAACGGTGAGTTCTCAAAAAGAATACAATCACTTTTCCTGCCTGCATTTGGTCAAAATGAGCTATTTCTTTTGTTAATTAATCCAGCAAATGTCACTACATTCTCATTGATTATCTCCTCTTATTATCTCTTTTGATAAGTAGTTTATCCATTTTTAACTTTTTCCTTCCACTGTGCAGGTCATGCCTGCTGTGGTCAGTCTGATGAAAGAAGAAGCTATACTGGTTACTTTGATTAAACCTCAATTTGAGGCTCGCAGATCCCAAGTATGCAATTTTTGTCTTTCATTCTTGATTGTTTGAATGCTTCTTACATTACCCTTTTTTTTTAGTTGTTGTTATAGTTGAGAAAAAGTAATTGTTCAATTCTCAAGAAACGCCTTCAAAGTAATGAAGTAATGAAACACTTATGAGAAGCATTCAAACAACCAAGAATGAAAGACAAAAAAGATAGTACCTTTCTAGTACAAGGCTTGGGACATATCAACTAAATAAATAATAGTTCCTTTCTAGTACAAGATCCATCTCAAACTTCCTTTTCATGGTGGATTTTTTATTTAAGGGGAGGAAATGATGGAAGGTACATGGTTGAGCTCCCTTAATAAAGTGATTCCTTAATCTGACAAAAATAAGACCTTGATCAAAATAAGTATTAGTGGCTGATCATATATGTCCTATGGGAGAGTGGGTTTTATCTAGAGGTGACTAACCTTGGTTTATATTCATCCACATGGACCACTACGTGTTTATGCATGTATATAAATGGTATTACACTGTTTTTGTCTCAACACCTTTACCTTTAAATTGTTACGATTATGGTATGCTCTTTAAAAATTGTAACTGTGAACAGTGTGATTATTTGAGTAAACTCAGTTAAATCTCTGTTCAGGTGGGAGGCGGGGGAATTGTGAGAGATCCTTTAGTCCATCAAGAGGTAGTGTTTTCTTGACTTAATCTTTACTTGTATATCCCTTTTGTTGTAAAGTAGATGATTGCAATCTTGCTCTTAAAAGAAAAAATATACACATTGTGAAACTGTACTGAAAATTTCGATGCTTGCCAAAGTCTTCAACTTCAATCACAATTGGAGTTAAAGATGCTAAAAACTATCAGCCCAGACCTTTACTTAACTGAGATAGGTATATACTTTCTCTTCAAGGCCTGGTGTATAAAAAGTAAATATTTTTCAATTTTCTTTGTTTTATTATTTTATTCTTATATTTTGGTTGGGATGGTAAAGAAAAATTTCTTATTACAACTTCATGGTGAGAATTCAAATTTCATTTCTTGTTAAGAAACAAGTGTATTGATGTGAAAGGACCCAACTGGTGCATCCCTAGGAAGGAATGAGATTCAGTTTTGTGCTCGTTTTCTTTTCTTTTCCTTTATCATAATCCTTTCAATTTGGACTTGTAGTGCTTGCCAAATTTATTGAGAGAAAATGGGGAAAAATAAGAGAAGGGAAATGAAGATCTTGATGTAGTTGCAGAAAAATAGTGAGGAACGAAAGATATGAAGTACTAAAATCCTTGAATTTGTTATATGTTGTCTTGCTATATTACTTCTTCAGACAAATCATTGTAGAGTAATGACTTGAGGCCCCATTTGTTCATCATGATAGGTTCTTGAGAAGATCACAAAGGGTGTACAAGATCAGGGATTTCATTGCAAAGGTTGGATCGAGTCTCCTATGAAGGGAGCTGAAGGAAACAAAGAATTTCTGGCTTGTTTTAGCCGAATGGCTACTAAAGACATGATTCCAATCTCAAAGATGCCCGAGCACGAGATAAACTAAACTATTCCAGGGTTTTAGACCATCCATGAAATCGCCGACATGGTAATAGAAGAAAGCTGCCTTCTCCTTACAGCAGAATATACTAGAAAGTTTGGATTTGCTTGTACAAAGGTGTAACGAGTTCCTTTTCAATAGAAGTATTCTTCAAATAATTACCTGACCAATTCTTAGTTATCAGCAGGAGATGGTAAAACAGAGCACTAGTACGGTTTACAACGGAGGATGATGAAATCTTGGAGGTACACTAGTTAGAAATCATTGTCTTATGAGAACAAAAGAAGCCCCTGTATGGTCTTACCTGCAGTGTTGTTATATTTTAGCAGCCTCCACATGGTCATCCCAAAGAAATTGCCGAGCTGGCTTTTAAGTTTTTATACCTCCACTCGAGGGCAACGGATAAATCCCTACTTTTTAAATACTCAACACCTTGTTAAAATGTATACTAACAGTTTTACCTCAATGAAGAAATTGTTTGCATCTATACCTATTGAATGCGTGCAACCCAACAATACAAAATGTTGCTGCATCTTTTATACTGATTCTTTTGTGGGGTGAATAGATACTAATATTAGTTTGCTCAAAATAAACTCGTATATACAATAGATATTAATCAGAAGAATATGTATACTACACGAAACAAAAGATTTTATAAATGTGTACAAACTTAAATAAAAAAGAGTTTAAGTTTGTACAACAGGTTGTAAATAAAATGTGTACGAAGTTTAGAAGGCTATGTACACATTAATGCTTTTCTGTTTTGTGAAGGTAAGATGAAGTAGATCTTACTGTAATTTTACAAAGTATCAAACACTCCTCAAAGTTACATGGAAATATCGAAGAATAAGGAGGATTTGTAGTTGTTCATGAAGTAATTTTCAAAAGAGTATATACTCGAAAGGAAAAATTGGCTTTCTAATTCTGGCCCACTCATATAATTCATCAGAAAATCGAATTATTATGTATAGTGACAGACTCTAAATTTGGATTTACTATGTACATAAACTAAATTCTTCCCAGCAAAACTCCTTTGTCATCCAGATATTCCTAAACTAGTATGTTGCAATATAAACATGCTCCCTTTTGAAGATCATCTTTGTCGAGAGTAAAGGTTGGCTATACTACAAGCAATTCCTACAAACTCTGTTTTTATCTACATCAATAACAGTTTAAATCATGACACTACTAAAGACCTACTTTTACCATTGTCATGCCCATGAAATTTCTTTTCGAAGCCTGCTACATAATCTTCCATGCATGACTTGTAAGTTTGCATGCCAGGAACCTTCGTGGCCAATTCCAACCCAATATTCATCCACTTCTTTGCCGCATCAATGTGTCCCAATCTTACAGGAAGAGCAGCTCGATTCCATGCTGTCATGGCAAGCCATTTTGCTTCTTCTAGGGAAACTCTCCTTCCTTCAAACCTACCATGATCCGATATGCTTGCCTATACATTTCGAACACTGAATCATTGTCTATGTCACCCTTATGGATAGTGGCTACAGAAATTAGTTTTCTGAGAATGAGAGCTACACTTTGGTAATCTGGTGTAGGGGATGCAAGCAGGGACGAAAGACAGGTATGCAGGGCAAAAGTGGCCACTTCAGGGTTGGATCGTGGTCCTTCAGAGGCATCAAAGCCTATCTGAAGTAAATGTTGTGGATTGCAAGATTTTGAGCTTGAAAAGTTCTTTATCAGGAGGAGTTGTTGGACGCCCTTGTCACTGAGCCTTGAGTACAGATCATAGGCACTCCAAGTGTATATAAATAAGAAGTTGGGATCCATCGCTGCAATTTGAT
Source organism: Forsythia suspensa (assembly GCA_023638005.1). Taxonomy (NCBI): domain Eukaryota; kingdom Viridiplantae; phylum Streptophyta; class Magnoliopsida; order Lamiales; family Oleaceae; genus Forsythia; species Forsythia suspensa. The sequence goes on from CM042666.1 coordinate 39,655,601, forward strand.
CACCATCTTTTCCGCTGCTACCTGAGCTTGACATTAATATCTGCATCCAAGCAATGTTAAAGCATTGACAAAGCCACGTGATATTGGATAAAATTATGTGTGTAACCCTAGTTAAACATGAAATGTATCCGTACTAGGCAGGAAGATGTAAATGTTAGTTTAAAGCAGAACGAGAGGAAGAAACAAAGTGATAAATGATCAGCACTTTGATAGTTACCTTTCTTGCCCTGTCTAACAGTTCAATGGCTTCTTTGGTTTCAGTTTCCAGCAATGTAGCCTTTCTATGCCTTTCATCGGCAATGATGGCAGATACAGCCAATACTAATGATTTACCAACCATAACATCGTTTTCCTTTGCTTCCCCATCACTGGTAATGGTGTAAAATTCTGATGCTAATCTAAAGAATTCTGCACATAATTTGTAATTTTTTTCCTTCCCATTTCTTACTCCAAAATTCCATGCATTCACTGCAAACCAATTCCTTTCTCGTCTTCCGACTTCACCTTTCCCAAAAAAGAGTTCAGGTCCAAGTTCAGATTGCCGTTGATGAGCTCTATTCAAGTGTCTGAGGATATCAGAGTCTTTACTGGAATCTTGAATTAGAATTGTGACTAAAGTGCGGAAAACTACAACTTCATTGGTTGGCATTGGTTTCCCCGAGGAGTAGAAATTTAAGAGATGGGATAGAGAGGCAGTGGCAACGGGAAGAGAACTGCAAGCAACAGCTTCATGGGCTGAGAGGGAAAGGAAATCAGGGATGAAGTCAAGACAGCTTGACATAGCTTGCACCTGAGCAATAGCACTGTTGTGGTCCTTTTTTTGCAAGTAGATTTTGAACTGTAAGTATCAAGAAAACACGTCAGCAGTAAGAAGATTAATACATATGCAGTCCTGTACTCGATTAAATATGCAGCAAATTGAGCTAAAGCCGACATTCAGTACAGAGAATCAGAGATGAAGAACCCTACCTTAAGGAATGCACTGGCAATATTGGGTTCCAGCTGCAGAAATTGAAAAGCATCGTGAAACAGAGTTAACATATGAAGTTGGAGAAGTTTTGAAGTTGACGTGGATGAAAACTTACCTGAAATTATTTATTAGTCACATACCTTTTCAGCCTCATTGATATATTCTTCAGCTCTATCTAGCTGGGAGAGGCCAAGGTGACAGAGGCAGAGCACTCTAAATCCCTTCGCCCTGAAAATTCTGTTCTCTATGTTGTGGGGGCCATAAAGCAGAGACTTCTCAAACATCTCAGCACTTATCTGATATTCCTTTGCTCGGAAATGTTCTGCAGCACTGAAAGACGTTGATAATACTTATTAGAATTATCTTTTATAATAACTGCATGCCTGATGAGCTACTCAACGTAGTCATGTTCTATAGGATAATGTTATCTTGCAATATGTTAACAAATATGGACGTTATCATTCTGCTTGGCTCGGTATGCAAACCATGTGTACATGATGCTTCTGAACATCAGTAGTGACATAATTACGCCTAGATTAAGCTGATAAGTATAAAGAGAAGGTTTGCACGAGAACCACACCTTAAAAAGCATTAAAATGAGAACGAAGAGCTAAAATGGATGTTCACCATGCTTGTTTAAATACAGAAGGTAGGTACTAATCCAGTTAGCAAGTGAAATGGAGAAGGATAAGCAATTGCAATGATCTCAAAATAAGAAACACGTTTTGAACTTGGTGGTTGGTCTACCATTTAAGACAAAAAAAATTCAATTCAAGGATATTCACAGGTCAAGGGTGCATTCACACCCTACTGAAAATGTTCAACCCTGATGCAAGAAAACTTTACTTGGTATTTAAAGCAAAATTGTATGATACTAATTGCTTATGTTGGGATGTAGAAATGAACAAAAACGCGATCAAGCAAGTTAACTTTTATCCTCATTGCATGTCATAACATCAAGAAAAGTTAAAAAATCATTTCATAGGACACAACTGATACATTCAAACATAACTCTTTTCCTCTGGGGAAAAATTAAAAAAAGGCTAAATGTTTATTACTCCGATTGCTTCAAATACTTTTAACAAAAATAATCCACGGCACAAGCTGCATATCACATAGGATAAGTCAACCAGGAAAAGATCTACTAATATACCAGTTCCAAAGAAGAGCGTGCATTGTTGTCCTCTCCTTGGCAGCCGCATCTCCACTAAAAAGCTCCACCACCCTCTCATCTGAAACTAACTCAGTCACGACCTTTGCCCTCACTTCCGCACCCTCAGCCCCACCTGCACAATCCCCAACGACCCTATTCACGACCCTGATGGCTACACCAGCATTAACACGACACCGTCCCAATAGCCCCAAAAACACCCCCTTAACTGTCTCTGCCCCGGCTGCGCCCACAGCCTGGAAGTATGACTCCAGAGCTGATACCCAAACTCCCTCTGGTATCCCGTTATTGACCACCATTCCCCTCAACTCCTTCTCCGCTTCCTTGTACCTCCCCAATCCCAACCATGCCTTCATCGCTAATACACTCAAACTTGGATGGTGGTCTGTACCACCCACACCTTCCCTCAAAACCTTCACACACTTCAACACACTCTCAAATTCATCGCTTTGCAAATGCGCTGCCGCTATAAATCTCAAAATCTTCAACCTCAACTCCTTTAAATTTAATGTGTCCTCTGTCTTTTTCACTATTCTTAATCCTTTTTCGCATAATTCTAGGGCTTCATTCATCAACTTTGATGCTTCATTCAATCCAGAAACCTCGTCATTGGACAACAATATTTTTCCGAACATCAAATACTGATTAGCTAGGGCTTTGTAATTTTCTGAAGTTCCAAATAAAACATTTTTGGATCGATTTAACAAGGCGATTGATAAATTCCGGTCAGAAACTTCCCAAGCAGTTCGAGATCGAGCCAGATTAAGATCCAAGAGGAGTTTTCGCTCATCATTGTCGGAGATCGAATTAATCTCAACTTTCGATATAATATCGGTGGCCTTCTCGAAGCAATTGTTCGAGAGATCGAATTTTTCAAGGTCGTGCCAAATAAGACCTGTCTTGTAGAAGAATAGACCGGCCTTAATCTCCGGCGACGGTATCCCAGCGACATCAGCAGTCAGAAATAGAAAATCGGCGGCGATTTTCCGGAGCTTGGCATGTTCCTCGGACAGTCTGTGAACTCCGCTAGAGTTGGTGGTGGAGGCGGCATTGGAAAGGTCGACGCAGGTATTCCATATGCGATAGCTGAGTTTCCAGAGGAAGAGTTTAGTTGAGTTAGGGAAAGGAGCGAGTTGACTCAGCTCAGCGAGGACGAGTCGGAGCTCGGAGGAAAACGAATCGGGCAAGGGAAGTGAAGCGGAGTGTCGTTCGAGGGATTTGATTGAGGCTTCAAGTTGGGAGAGCGCGTACTGAAGGGAGGAATCGGCGGAGGCGGCGGCGCCTTGGCGGAAGTCCGGTGTGGAAATCTCGGCGATTCTCATTTTCTGTGAGAATATTTATGGCGGGAAATGGGAATCGAGAAACCGGAGATTAAAATGGCGATTCTTTTGAGTTTGAAAGGGATTTTGGCGCAAATGGTCCCTAATCTTTATCCTTAGTGTGGAATTGGTCCCTAATATTTATTTTTTAGCAAAAAAGCCCAAACCTATGTGTTTTTGTGCAAAATTTATCCTTATGACAAATATGCCCTTAGTTTTAATTAGAAGAAATTGTATGTAGATTCCTAATCATTACAATGTGCAAATATGACCAATATTTTTATTTTTTATCAAAAAATTAAAGAACAATTTTTTTTTAGAATTAACACATTAGTAATAAACATGTCAAATAAAATTATTATTTTTATTATTAAGCAATTATATTACTTAAAAAGTGAGAAATTATTGTGAGAAATCATTTTTCTCCCTCTTTACTTGTAAAATTTTTTCTCTCCATTTACTTTAAAAATTAAGTTAAACAAATAACAAAATGATGTATATAATTTTATGACATTGAACTAATTTTATTATATTTTATTTAACATAAAAATATTAATAAAAATTAATTTACACATTATGTGTTATTTTGAGCGAAAATAAACGATAAATTAAAATATGAAGAATAGAGTTGGATTTTTAATATTTGTTAATAAATATATAACTAATAGGGTGTGTTTGATAGCCAATTAAATGGAAAATGTCAAGTTTGTGACAATCTTGTTATTTTTTTTCCCATTTTGTGTTTGATAAAGATGGAAAATATTTTCAATTTTAAATAATTTAATTAAAATTTTTTCTCACCCATTTGGTGGAATTTTTTTCCAACTTACATGGAAAATATTTGCATTTTCCATGGAAAGCTATCAAACACACCCTTTAAATAGAAGTTCAAGTTTGTGACAAAGTATTTTTTTATTACAATAAAATAAAATTTTAAATTTTAAATAATATAATTACTTAATAATAAAAATAATAATTTTATTTGACATTTTATTACTAAAGTGTTAATTAAAAAAAACTTTAGTTTTCTTTAATTTTTAAAAATAAAAGTATTGGACATATTTACATATTTTGTAATGATTGGGAATCTACATACAATTTCTTCTAATTAAAACTAAGGGTATATTTGTCTTTTTCATCCAATAAGGACCAATTTTGCATCAAAACACATAGGTTGAGGACTTGTTTGTCAAAAAATAAACGTTAGGGATCAGTTACACACTAAGAGCAAAAGTTAGAGACCATTTACGCCAAAATCCCAATTTGAAATAAAATAAGTGTAAATTATTCTCATAATCCTATTCTTTTAATTTTGTAACAATATTATCCTCATTCAAATTTATTAACAAATATTGTCTTCATCCTTTTATTAATTCGCATAGCGGCATAGGTGGTCCACAAATATATTTTTCTAACGATTTTACCTCATCTTAAATAAAATAAAATAACAAAAAATAGAAAACTTAATAAAAAAAAATTATAATTAGAGTACTTAATTTTTTAAAAATATAAAATTATCTTTTTATATTATATTATTTAAAACAATTAAAAATATATTAAAAAATTCATTTTCTTCCCCGACCCCACCCTTCCCCACACAGATTCACCAGATACAGCAGCTTCCATTACGGCTTCTGGATTCATTTCTCCGCTTGATGATTTTGCCTTCACATCTTCACCAGTCAAATTCCTTTTAATAATCCCACCTTCCTCCAAGAAAAGAGTCAACAGATTCTTGGAAAATCCACTAACAAGAACCACCCATTCTGTGTAGCTGTCACAGGAGTAGCAAATGAGTCCCCAAGGTTCCAAAATACAATTTTCCGACACATTTTTGTATCCCTTTTCCTGGATTTTCCATATGTCACCATATAATCCGTTTCCCATAGATTATCAGAGGCTTTATCGAACTCCATATCACTAAAAACAAAAATCCTTTCTATCATTTTCTTTTCAGGCAAGTTTTTGTTCACTGCCAACTCCAAAATCTTGTCAAAAACCTTCTAAAATCATACCAGCATCCATTAGTCTAGTGAATTCCGTTTTCGACCTAAGGGGAGTAGATTCACGCGTAAAGATTCTTTCAGCAATGCTACATATCAAAGTGTCCTTATCATATGAATCAATAGTGGGACACCATTTTGCTGCTAGACTTCGTCTTTTGATGTCGCCAGAGTTCTTGAATTTCATATCAAAATTTCAATAACTATGCGAAAAGGACCGAAATTTGATCATATGAGGATAAATATGATTATGCTTTGGTAGATGGTGGTAGCACTCTTTGGGACGCCTTCCTCAAGTGTTCGCTCGCCTCATCGTCCCTCCCATCTCGTTGGCCTCATCACCGTCATCCGTCGGCGGATGAGGCAATGATAACTTAACTATCACTAGGTTAGTGAGACAGATGATCAATAAAATGACAGTTACCATAAAAATTAGAAAGATGAAACACCAGCAATTGGAAAGATGAAACATCCTTCATTAATTCCTAATAATGAGGAGATGAAGGGACACCCGTTATCCATAAACATTGAATGCCACAACTGCAGGTCATCCTTATAAATAAAGGCCGACCTCCCAAGTAAAAACACAACACATATACTCAATATTGTTATTCTGCATATTTGAGTTAATCACATACTGATTATCACGTTGGAGTGAAAACGGGAGAAAGAAGCCATGCCACACTTTGCAAGTCTCCACCACTGCTATCACCGCACTCGGAAGAGGATAAAACATTTAATCATCAACGCAAGAATCTATAATTTGCATATATAATTCCAAATCTAGTTCGTGATTCTCCCTGATTTTGCGTGAAACCGATGGTATTTCTCTCGCCCCCACCAGTTTTGAACCCAAACTTCGTCGAGTTAGGGTCCAAAATCTCTCTCGATTTGGTCACAGGGGAGGAATGGGGTGGAACATAGTTTTTTTTGTCTTTTTATTTTTGATTTTTTTAATTGTTTTAAATAATAGAATGTAAATAGATCATTTTGTACTTTTGAAAAAATTAGATACCCCAACTACAATTTTTTCATTAAGTTTTCTATTTTTATTTATTTAAGATAAGGGTAAAATCGGCAAAAATTTATTTGGTGAACATTTGTGTGAATTAACGAAAAGATAGGACGATATCTGCAAATAAAATTGAATAAGAATGATATTATTACAAAGTTGAAATAATGGTGATTGTGAGTGTAATAAAACAAACTATTCTTGTCAAGTTCTTTTTTCTTTTATTTTTTTGGTCAAAAAGGCTTTGGGTAAATTCAACCAAGTCCCCAACTTACTATTTGTTATACTCATGTTCTCAATCTTTTAAAATTGTGGCACCCATATCCCCAACTAATGAAAAAGTATTATTTGAACGTTAAATGGCCATGTGACACTCACATGTTGCTAAATTTAGAGGGGTAAAATTACCCAAAAATATTTTTTTTAATTCAAAATAATTCAAATGGTGACTTCAATTCGAATAAAAGAAAAATGCCTCAAAATGTTCATGAAATCTACTCCCTTGCTTCAACCCATTACGACATCACATTAGTATCACGTGATAATCTAATGTTCATATAAACATTTTTCTCTAGCTGGGACATGGGTGCCACAGTGTAAAAAGGTTGGAGTCATAAATACCATTGATTATAAATATGACTGCACTTCGGTAGATGACTGCTACTCTACTTCAGACACCGTCCTCAAGTGTCTGCCTGCCTTGTCGATTTTATAGACTCGCCTCTAGCAGGTAGACAATCATCAATCAGCTGCCATCCAGTCAACCAGTCAGGCGACTCGTAGAATGACAGTTACCATCGGCCATTGTAAAGATGAAATGCCATCAGTTGGAAAGACCCTTTTTAATTCCTAATAAAGAAGAAGAGGAAGAGACACCCGCCATAAATGACCATTAAAGTCTGTAACTGCAATCATCTCTATAAATAGAGGGCAACCTCCAGGTAAAAACAGAACTTACATACTCAATATTGTCATTCTGCATATTTCGAGTTATCACACATACTGATTATCACGCCGGAGTGGAAATGGGGAAAAAAGCCCATCCACCTTTTGCAAGTCTCAACCATGGGGAAAAAGCCCATCCACCTTTTGCAAGTCTCAACCATTGCTTCTTCCGCGCTCGGAGGAAGAGAGAAATATCTAATCATCAGCCATATTTACAAAAATTGAAGAGTCCAAATAGAATTTATCCAGAAGCCTTTCCATAGTTAAATGTAATTTTAGGGAAAATTGTACAAATAGCCCAAACTTATTGACTTTGTGACAAACTCGTCCCCCTCTCAGTTGTTCTATTTTATTTTATTTTTTGTTGTATCCTCCCCATGGGTTTAAGTACGAAGTTAGTCCATCAAGACATTACCTTCTTGTTTATGTGTTCAGTTGGTGCATGAGCTTCACTTGAGTCTTTGCGATTGCGAACTACTAATAGAGTTAAAGATATTCTAAGTTGATATGATTCCCATTAAACACTTTATTACAATTTTTATTTACACATCAAAATGCCTAGTCGGATTTCTAAAAAGTGGCCGATTCATTTGACTTGATATGGCATTATTTTTATGTTTATATGAATTTTTAACCCTTTTTTATGTGTTTAAATTTTAGGGTTAATTATACTAATAGTCTCAATTCTTTCACGTTTGTAACAATATCATCTCTATATAATTTTATTCGCAGATATTATTCCCATTCTTCCATTAATTATCACATATCATCCCTACTCACGGAATCCATCAAAAAGCGCCGTTAACTGGATTCACATCACACTTTTTAACTTTTTAAGATGAGGGCATTTTAGTCAAGCATGTGTCCACCATCAAGTAGTATTATCCCTTAACCAGAATCCACGCCGGCTATTTTCGAATAACTCTATCTCTTTCCTGTCAAGCATTTCTCTATGAAATCCTTCAGCCAAATAATCACAATTTAGAAATTACATTTCATGTTTTCCAGTATTTGTATTCAACAATCTTAACTATTTTATGGTTATTTGTGTTTTGTATACTGGTTTTATTCTCACTTCTCTACGCTTTAAGATGCTTTTTTCGGTTTAATCTCGTAAAGAAAGAATTTTTGCACCGTGTGGAGTGAATTACCTCTTTGCACCATGGATTTCATGGCTTTTAGTGCTTAAATCTTCATCTTTCGTCACTCCAAAACATAATTTCTTCATCACTTTCTGGTGGATTTTTGCTATTCATATTATGATTCTCGATATAAACATATATGGCAAGTGGTTTACAAAGGGAAAGAGAATTTTAACTATAGTGGCAAATCCAACAAGATAATTATCAGTCATCGGAAACTTGGTCGAAGCACGCACCACCGCCAAAATGGGGGTGGCGAGAAGTTTTGGCGGCGAGAAGTTTTAGTTTTTTCTTTAGGCATAGTTCATTATTCGGTGCTTTTCGTGACTCTTTATCAAAGACTTTCCGGCGGTGATCAGATTCTGGCGATGTTACGGCCAGTTTTCTTCTTTTTTTTTGCAGCTCCGAGCATGGCGAGTTTGGCTTGGGACTCCATCTCTGGCAACTTTGACACTGGTTCAAAAATGCTGTTTTTCCTTTCCATTTTTCTCTTCACGTCACTGGTATGTTATTAAAATTTTGGAAAATTTCATGCTCACCCTCAATTGAATGGTGGACACATACTTGCCTAAAATGCTTTTGTCTTAAAAAGTTAAAAAGTGTGATGCGAACCCAATTAGTGGCACTTTCTGACGAATTCCGTGAGTGGGGACGATATGTGAGAATTAATAAAGAATGAGGATGATATCTGGGAATAAAATTGAATGTTGATGATATTGTTACAAACTTGAAAGAATGGAGAACATTAGTGTAATTAACCTAAATTTTATTTCGCACTTTTTCAAAGTTTATTCTTGCCATCGAGTCCATACAAACTTAAGTAAAAACAATATGATCTTATCAAAATAAATCATCCAACTTTATTTATCAATCGCTAACGATTAATTTTAATCACGTTATAAATTGTGTCTTTTTGTAGTTAACTACTTAATCATACAATTTGTAACAACCCGTATGATCAAGGAGCTTTATAATTATTTGCTCAATTGAATTTATAAAATGAGATAATTAAATTATGTTGTTGACCTCAAAAAATGACTACCAACAGGAACCCCACGCCTCCTCTTTCTACGTGTATTTTTTCTCCTGCTTGGACTGCCACGTGATTTATTCAACCACGTAGATAAGCCTAGGACCGGGTGGATATGTAACAAAAGATAAAGAGAAACACACTATGGTAGATGTAATAGCTTGAGGGTCTCTAACTAACGATTTCACAGGTGGTTATAACACTTGAAGAATAATTAGTATAGAGAACTTAATATTTTCTTGTGAGCGTAATGATTTCAACATCATCCTCTTGTTGGAATGAGTTTGCTATTTATAGAGAAATCTCAACTGATAGATCCCTTTGAATGCATGACAAGTGGCTCAATCTTAAGGATCCTTGCGTCACATCACCAGCATTTATGATGAAGTCCCTTTCAGCCGCAAGCTTAATGGGCTATGATTGTGACAAGCTGCATTGACAGGTTGTCCAATCAGTCCTTTCAAGACTAAATTGCATGTTTGGCAAGAGAGGCTTTCTCAGCACGCAACCAGGGTCGGACTTTTACAGTCTCAGTTGCCAAAGCTTCTCGACATAAATAGTTTCGGTAGTCTAAACTCCTCAACACAAATAGCCTCGATAGTCTAAACTCCTCAGACACAAACAGCTTGGTTGACTTTGACCGTGCCCATATGGAACCCAAGTGAGATTGTCCTGCCCACGTGGGATTGGAGCGTAACACATGCTATTAATCAAAATATCATTTATTACAAAATACTACTCCAACGATCATAAAACTAACAAGGACCGCATGCGAACTACAAGCGCTTAGCTAGAATGAAAGTGCATTGCCGAAGTACACGAAGTGTCTCATCAGGTCTGTAGGATCGCATGTCTCTCTTATGAGAAACGACCTTGTCAATGGCTCGTCCACAAAGCCAGGTGAAGTGGGTCCTACCTCAACTGCTTCACTGGCCGAAGTAAATGGGGATTCGTGTGCCTTGGGAGAATCCTCATTCCCTTCTTCAATACTGATTGTGATAGCTATGGCATGGCCCACAAAGATCTTCCCAAATAAGGTAAACATCTTCTAATACCCTTATTCTCCGTTGCAAAACTTTACTTATTTAGGACTTGTTCGGTAGAATTTTTTTTGAGAAAAAAATAGGTTTTTGGTTAATTTTTTTACTTTTCAAATTTTTTTGTAGTGTACAAAAGGTTGAAAGTCAAAAATTGTAAGCAAAAAAATGAATTTTTTTTTAAAAAAAACTCTACCGAACATGACCTTAGTACCAAGGAATAATCAAAGATTGTCTAATGATAGACGACACATGTCCAAAATATCAGATATACCCATGACCGTAATATCAGATATACTTGTGACCGTCTCTAAACAATATTTGCATTCTAATGGTGTCCAAGTGTGTAAATAATACATTGGTGGACAAATTAAAAGGTAACAAGAAATTTACTAACTCTTGGAGTTGTTCAGATTCGGAAGTCAATACTATAACAAAAGTCTATGGGTGAAACAAGATATAAGTTTTATGCTACACAGCTACGATAAAAGTGGAACAAGAAATTGAAATTGATTATACATTTTCCATCAAATAGCATGTTTGTTATTGTTTATAAGTACTTATAAGTTGATCAAACATCATTTTTATTCACACATTTCGTAATTAGCACAATTTTTATCTACGCATTATGTAGGACTTACTGCTTATAATTTATAAAAAAATTCACCAGACAAGCATTAAATGTCTCGAGTATCCTATTGAAAGCTCTAGAAAAGAATAAGCGAGCACCAATCTTGAGAGAAGATGTGAAAGAGAATAGACAATAATAATAGCCTAGCAAAGATTTTGGTACCAAATATATTATCAACAAATCATTACAAATATTTTTCATTTTGTGAAAATAAAAGCAAAATTGAAAACAAATTATGTTTGATTACAATGTCATGTGATTTATTTATTGGAACACAAAAATCTAGATGCAGGATGAGCTACCATAACTCAATTTCCTGTTTGCAAGGTCGAATTCCCAGAAATGCTTTTGTTGCATTATGTTGCCAATTATAGATTGATCAGGCCAAGTTGAAAGCACAAACCCCAGACACTTTGCCCCTTCATCCACATCAATTACATAATTATTAACTGGTGGTTCAAATCGTGCTCCGTCTGCAAAATGAAACACCAATCTTGGCACCATTTTTTCATTAAATCCAGTCGAATTAAAGCAGTATTCGAGCTGTCCAATAGTCAGATTTAATCTTTCAAAACTCTTTAACGACGGCTTTAGAGCATCCATTACAGGTTGATAAGCAGGTTGTGTCAAGTAAGTTAGGCTTGTACCCGAATCAAGAATCATCCCTCCACCATCATTCACATTCCACGTGTCAGGTCGAATTTCGAGCATTTTGTTGCCTACAGAAATGCCCTTCATATTTACAGCATAGAATTCATCCACCACTCCAACGACAAGTTCTGTGTGTTGCATTCTGATGTGTTCTGTACTAGAATCTTTGTTTTCGTGGGAGCCGAAAATGAGATAGCTTACCATGTTTTTGGGGCTAAAATGATCGACTAGACAGTACGAGAACTTGCCACCGAATATATTAGCAGCTTTTAGTGCAAATGAATAGTTGCTGTATCCAAGCCCCACAACACCATCAGCCCCCTGAAAACTTTGGCCATTGGAAGCCTCACTGCATCCGACTAGCATGTCATGGATTTTCTCCTCTCTGCCACTCGTCAGGCCAAATGTTAACGTCTCTTTAGCAAAGATTCCGGGTGCATCTGGTCCACTCAAGTATCTAGTTTTAACAACCATATAGTCAAATAAAAATTAAGAAATCGTTAAGAGTACGCGGATAGATTTATGTACAAGAACTTCTTATTCGTGCTTATTTAAGAATGTTTAAAATGAATGAGACAGGAGAATTTATCGCATGATAAGGTTTACGTGAATTAAGTCATATCAGTTTTTCGAGCATTGTTGTCTACTAGTTGTGAGCTATATAGCGGGCATATTGGTCTAGACATAAATTCGTGTATTGATCTGGGAATCTTCTGTCCTTCCTTTCAAGCTCGACTTCACGCCTACGCTAACTAACCCCGATGAAACAAGCCCTTGTACCGACGCAGAGGTACAAGTCTTGTGATCCCATGTTGGATGTAGGTAAGAGCTATAATGGCTCACCAACAAGGTAGCAGGATATATTGCTGAAACAAATTTTGACTACTAGCTGGCTATTCAAAATGTTTCCCTCTAACCTATAATCTTGGAGAATGTTTGGCTAAGCTTAAAATGTTACTATTAACTTATTTTTACAAAAGTAACTTATAAAATTTTGTTTAGTAGAAAAGAAGCTTAAGCAAACATGCTTTCATTGTTCATGTGATTATTTTTAACAAATTGAGATCATATCCTGAGTGTACATTGAGACTTGGGGTTTCATTTGGAATTAGCCTATTAGGTGTTATAAATCCAAGACCATCTCCCCATCTAGTCGATTTGTGACTTTTTGTTCGCATTTCAATAATCACACCTTGCACGAAATACTACTGTCATCACGATCCACACAATAAACAGAAGTAAATGGATATCTACCTGTATTGAAAGGCGCAAGGAGCATCGCGAGAAGGGCATTTATCAGGAAGAGAGAAAAGATCAACAAGATCAACCTTGCACATTTTTGAAGAACAGGGCACAGTATCGAAAGACCAAGAGTGATCTGCATGAAAAATTCTCCGATTTCGAGATACTCCCCCACAGCTAGGCCCATGGCACCTATATTCACAATTCACCCAAGTCAAGTCACTCCCTGTATCAGCAATCATGACAAATTTTTGTGCAGGGGATCCAATCGACAAGGACACAAAGTATTCTCCTGATTGAAAATCAGCCCCGGAGTACAATGGCATTTCCCCAGAAACCTTGTCTGTGCAGGTTGAACTGACAATGGTAATCTGCCGGACTTGTCGTCTGTTTCTGCTTTTCTGTTGGCGAATTGTATCGCTTTGGAGTGACTGTTTGATGCGCTCAAGTTGAGTCAAAGACTGCATTCCATTGTCCGGATTTCTTCGAAAATCATGTCTGTGAATCATCTCCAGTTTCATTCCAATTGATTTTTCATCCCCCTGTGAAAACTCAGCCAAGAAAACGACCACAAAAAACAAGAAAATGAAGAGAAAAGAACCCTTCTGCTGTCTATACATATCCATATTTAGAGATGAAGATGAGAATAAATAACAAGAAAAAAAAAAGCAGGAAACTGAAACCAGAAAGCAAAAGGAAGGATTGTTAAGATTGGGATGTTATCATCATTCTTTTGGAGCAAAGGGAGGGTGGGATGAGAAAGGGTCCATAACCATTTCCTGGGAAACGACAGATATATCTACCTTTCCAACTTAAAAAGTGAAAAGGGAGGAAATAAATTTAAGATTGTATGATGAAATCAGACATATATATAAATATATGACTCTGTTTGTGGTTCTCACTCTCTCTCGGAGCATGTTTAGCTCCAGCTTATTTGTAGGAATGATGTAAAACAATTTGCTTCTGTTGACAACAAATTTTTGTGCTTACTTCCTAGAAATAAGCTAAGCCAAACTTTCTATATTTCTCTTTTGATACATGAGATTTCTGAAATGATTTTATGTTTACTTACCCTTTCTCCTCCAAATAAAAAAAGGTACAGAAGGACATGGGCGGAGCCAAAATTTAATTTAGTGGACCGTAATATCTTTAAAGATAAATTATAAAAAAATATTACAATTTCTCTCAAAAATCTTACGGTATTTAGTTTTTAACTTACTTCTAATTTGATTATGTTTTGTGGTTGATATTTTTTCTAAATTATTCTTTACAGATATTTACATAAATTTTTTAGTAATATTGTTTCTACAACTTTCTAAACATTTATTATAAGTTTTATACAAATTCTTAAAAGCACATATATTTACAAAATCCTCTTGTATATCATTTTATTCAAAATGTTCCAACAAGTTCCCCCTATTGAATTCCTTAAAATCGACTTTCTCACAAAGTTATTCATGCTTCTAAAATATTCACAAATATGTCTAAATCATATACTAAAATGTGAACATGTCACGGGAAAAAGTTAAATATACAATGCTACAACGTCAGTTGTATTTGAATGTACGATTGTCAAAAATGAAATTACATATATGAAGTGTCAATTTAGATAGCTCTTGATTTTGAAAATGGTTTGCTCAATTTAAATGGTGACCAAACAATTATTGTCATAAACAAATACACTCAATCACAAATTATCGAATCAAGTTGATTCATTTTAAAATTTGTATTAAGCACGTAACAAAAAAAAAATAGTATATATTAGAAAACATATACGTAAATTCTGCACACATAGTTAATTTGATGTTAATTAATTATTTATATTTTATTTATTTAAATCTTAATACCTATTAAAATTTGCAATAGTTTATTTTTATAAATTTTAATTATTATATATTAAATTTAAATAATTAAATATTTAATTTATGAAATTAACCTATAAATTGAAACGAGAGATTATGGATGAAAGAAAGTAGTTATTTTGAAATTAAAGATGAAATTGAATATATATGCACAGTTGGTGGACATAACTAGATAATCACTTAATTTTAACTTTTATTTATCTATACATTTTCTCTCTTTAGTCATTAAAGCAAAAGAATTCTCTCTTGTACCACATTGTGTTGTGTTATTATCCTTTCTTCTATATCTTTTCATTGTACAAATTTTACATTTTCGATACTCATTCTTATAATATTTGCTTCTATTCTATTACTAATTACATTTATCAGCCAATTTTTTCTACAAATGAATATGTTAAAAGATTTTGTGTGTAATTCTTAACCTTATTTATCTTATGCAATTGCCGGTCAACTATTTCTTTGTTTTTGTTATTTTAGGAGATAGCCGAGTTTTAGAGGAACAACGGAGAATTGGAAATTAAAAGAAGAAAGAATGTAATAAGTCGAATGTTGGAAATAAAAATAGAAAGTTCAAGGGTCAAGAAGAAGGTAAAACAATGTCAAGATCGAGATTGAAGAAAAAATCAGAAAAGCAATGAAGACCACTTTCAGCGGCCACGCCCTATGTAGACACGCTAATTGAAGTCGTTAAAATTTGATAAATGTTAAAGGTGAAATTTGATAAAAATTTGTGAGTCTCGACTTCTCGTAAAAAAATGTATGGTTGAAAATGAATTTTAGAAAATAAGAGTCATACATGCTCTTGTAGGATCCTGATTTCCTACCCATGGTGGGTGTGAGATATAATGTCCACCATTGATGTGGCTAAATATGATTGATAGAAATCATGAGTGTGGGCCAATGAATCACTAACTATGAGATCTTGCACCAACGTGAAAGATTATAAATGAGTAGTATAAGTGGATAGGAGATTAATACCCTAACTTTATATTCTTTTTAAACATAGGAAAATTTCTCTTATATAATAAATATGTATTTTTCATTTTATTCTTGTCTCTATGTTAAGTTTAGTATTTTCATTGAAAATGGTACATTATCTCTCTTTTTTATTCTCATTTTTAAGACCTTTTTCTTGTCTCATTTTTTCCTCTCCCCTAAATTATGTACCCTTTTAACTTGACAAAAAAACAATTTCTTTCTAAAAGAAAATTCTTTAAATTAATAATATATGACACATTAATATGTCTACAACTATGATGCCCTATAATTATGGAGCTATGTGCGGTCACACTTCCTACACGATCGCCCTGACTTCATGTATAATGAATCATGAACTATCCCGATGAAACACAACAATTCGAATAGCTTCTTTATTAATTCCCAACTTCTTCATTTTAAAGAGTTGATTCCCTTTTGAGAATTCGACAAACCCTACTCTTCAAATATAGAGAATTAAACCCACTATCTACTTAATTCTTTTAGAGCGTTCAATTATTATTTCACAAGTTTCCATGCACCTCTTTCAAAATAGAGGTTGCTGAAAATGCTCTAAATAAATACAATTAAATTAACAGTTTATATTTCATAAATAGCTTACTGTGAGTTTTCAAGTTGCTACAATTATATGTTAACTAATGAAAATATGGTCTTTATTACATAGATTTTTGTCCAATCAATTTTAAAACCAAGTTCTACATCAATTGATCTCGTTTTTCCCAGTATTATCTTGAAACGGTCATTAAGAACATCTCCAACAGACTCTTTAAACATTTATTACTCTTTAATTTAAAGAACCAATACTTAAAATTATGTTGCAATGGACTCTTCAACTTAACATTTTAATTTAGAGAGTAAGTTTTGACTCTCCACATTTGGAGAGCCAAATTCACTCTTTATTATTAAATACATTGAAATAAGTTTAATTTTCAATACTTGATATGTTAGTTCTAATTAAATAACATACACAAATTTGGAGAGAAATATATGATAAAAAGAGAAGAGATGAAAATATATTAAATACTACTTGAAAAAAATAAAATAAAAAATATAGAAATAAAGAGACTTTTGGAATGATTTAAAAAAATTGCTCTTTAAATTTAATAATGCTCTTTAAAATGCTAAAAATACTCTTTAAATATACATAAGCTATTGTACATGGTCGAAACCACTTCACTTTAAGATAAATCGCTCCCACTCGAATCAGAAGGTAGAGCCAATTCCTTTTACCCTTCACCTAACTCACTAAACATGCAATTCATATGAAATTTGTTTCTTAACACTCCACGACAAAAAAAAAAAAAAAGAGAGGAAAAAAGAAGAAGAAAAAAGACTAAAAATAAAAAAAAAATCATTATCAAGAAATATCACATCTCATGAAATACCCTTTGTACTTTTAGTGTATACATTTTTCTCCTTTCAAACTCAAATCTCTCAAATTTGATTATTCACATTCAAATCTGATACGTTATGGATGATACTAGTTTTGAAGGAACTCTATTCCAACATAAGAGAGCATAAACATTTTTAAAAACCATGATGTAGGAAAATTTTAGTTCTAGTGAATTACAATTGAAAAATATAGAACCAATTGAAATAAAGAAGAGAAAAGAGTAAACAGCAGGCTCTATTGTGAAAACCTGACCTTAAACATGACCAAACCAAGCAGGAGCAGAGGCGTAAATCATTGAACCTAATTAAGAGATTAGCATGGCCTGCTCCTGGGACAAACAAGGGGAGAACCTCCGAAAGATGTCATTACCTTACCTCTGGAGGACTTTGAGAACGTCCAGTATAAAGCTTCTTCTGAAAAGAAAAAAAAAATGCAGTACCGAAACAACAGACAAATGTACAACTGCAACCTAGTATGAACACAGACGGTCTCATCCAATGGTTCTAACATAGCTGACTCATGCACCACACCGTGCTTCAAGCATGTGCCATATTCTATGCAGTTTAGAGTCGTTTCCATCTATCGTGTGATGAAACTACAAACATTACATTGATAATTAAAAGTAAAATCCCCCATTACTAGTACCATAAGCATCTCCAAAATTAATGCCGTTCTTTCATTGAAGAGATGTCAAGAGCATTTAATTGATTGCAATTCTACCATGTATTTGAACTAATACAAGCATATTGATCAGCTATGATGTCTCCCTATGATCCGTATAATCACATCTCACGCATAAAATTTCCTCGAAAAATAAATATTGTTATCATCTTTGACCTGACCCAAGACAACCTATTTCTATGACAATCCAAGCTGCAAAAATTAATTTTAAAACCTGACTAGAATTCTAAAAGGGGGAAAATACATTCTATAAATAATGAAATTCAGAGGTATTCAATGCATCACTGAAGAGAATATGAATCAAATCTCTACATCCTGGCCAAATACATGAGGGTTCTTGTTATGATACAACAAAGTTCACTTTCAGCATTTTGTACATCGAACTAAAGTTTACTTCAACAAGTGAGTTCACCTTCTCGGGCAATCTTTAGAAAGCCCAAAGACAAATCTGCATGGGGAAGACAATTAAACAATAATATAACACATGAGTGATTTGAGAAGTATAAGGATGGTACTAGATCTGAGTGTAATGACAGCAAATGAAAAGAGACAGTGAAAGCAAGACAATTTTGTTATGTAAAGAAGCTAACTTGTTGCATTAAAAAGAAGATAGGCGTAAAGAAAATTTTCACACTATATTGCTAGCTAGGTAATCAGCCACCTTATGTTTCGGCTAATGTTAATTTTTCACCAAGTAAAATGCTATACCAGAGATTTTTATCAGAACTTACAACTGAGGTGGAAATAGGAGGTTCTTCCCTTACTGTACAGTATGGCCAGCATAATTTACATAATTTACAACCGAGAATCAATTTTTACCATGTAAGCATATGCAAGAGTTTTTGTAGCATTCTTTGGTAAGAGTTCAAGCTTAGAACCCATAATACACATGAAGAGTTAGGTAAAATCAATTGTTTAATAACAGAAAATTTCTCAAAATTAAAGAATCAAGTAAAATGTTCACAGTAACAAAATATTTGTATCAACAATTTCTTCATAAGGGAAGCCAAAGCAGTCACAAGTATACAATTAGTCATCACCAATTCGGCCCAACAACGATTAGTAAAAGAGAAAATTGCATGACTAGCATCCACTAAGAAACTACTAACCTTCAGATGATATGCAAACAAAGACTGAAATTGTGGAGCCCTGTAAACAAATAAGAAGAATGCACTAAGAATGAAACTAGTTAAAAGGAAGAAAACAAACATCAAACCTATCGACACAGGAGTGTTATTGATTACAAAATTGAAGAGAAGTCAAATTTCTCTCAATTTTAGTGTTCTGTTTTCCCAAGGTGCAGAATTTTGAGTCACATCCAAACCAATTCAGAGACATTTTGATGCAGAACGTGGCACGGAAAGAGAAAGAGAAAGAGAAAGAAAGAATGGAAGAGAGAAGGAGAAAATATACAGAAATTTAAATAGAGGGACGAGAAATTTAAGAGGAAAATCTGTATTTGATATTAATAATAATGTTGTACTGAATAGTAAAACCTAGGTCCCCTTTCATAGAACAAAGATTTAAAGTCTAAGACAGCTTCTAGTAAATGACAATTATTAAAATAACAAAATCATAGTTCCTAAAATTACTGAAATCAAGTCTAAATCAAACTCTATTTTTAAAATCCTATTTATTTTAATATGTCTTCAATTCCTAACTTCAGTTCTCCATCACATTTACTAGTCAAATAATGTGTGATTGGAAAATTTATTGAGTCAGAATACCCACAAATCTTATGGATGAGACTTCTTTACATATAGTTAATGGTACTTTCCTCCTCAGAAGTCATGCTGATTA
This sequence comes from Forsythia suspensa, assembly GCA_023638005.1. Taxonomy (NCBI): domain Eukaryota; kingdom Viridiplantae; phylum Streptophyta; class Magnoliopsida; order Lamiales; family Oleaceae; genus Forsythia; species Forsythia suspensa. The sequence goes on from CM042666.1 coordinate 39,675,486, forward strand.
TTCTACTCGGGAATAGAAGAAGTTTCCTGTAATGCCCCAAAATTTCTAAAGTTTGGAGAGTTACTAAAATTCATAACGAAATAAAATATTGCGGAAAAAGTCACTTTAATAAAAATACGAATTGTCAAACAATTGAATAATTCATAAACATTTAAAAATCGAGTCTCAAAAAAATTATATAAATTAATAAATAAAAGTCTAATACTAATATTCGAAATTTGATGCTGATCGTCTTATCAAGTTAAAACCTCCTAAAAGAAAATCTAATTTTACTTAGCGACTGTTGGCACAACATATTCACCAATCCGCCACGCATCCTATACGTTAAATATCACCTGAAAAATTGTTAATGAAGAGAGATGAGTATAAAAATACTCAATAAGACGCTTGCTACTCCACAATCAGTCCAAATATGACCCGAAGGCTAAACTGAAACTCGAAAGTTTAACTGAACCCGAAGGTTTAACTAAACTGCTTCATGATTTCTCCCGAAGGAGCACTGAACTGAAGTCATTAAATTTTATATATAAATACAACATCTAGAAAAATGTGAAAAACAACTTATAACATGTAGCACCTCACCTTAGTTCTTATGAATGAGAATTGCACTGGAAATTCAACGAATTCTGGACGCAAAATTTGCATAGAGAGCACACATGTAACGGTTGAAAATTAAATAATCTCTGTGGTAAAAACTCTTTGGCAGCATGTGAGGAGGGGATAATGGTAGGGGAAACGTGCAACCGTTCAAATATATAGGAAATATATAGGTTGTAGGGTCATTGGTATATTAATTAAATGGGAGTGAGGGGAGGGGAGGGGGGGAGTTTAAAACCAATTTGGATTCAAATATTATGGCCGAAATTATTTGCTAACTTAAATTAATCCTTTTAAACTTTGTTTAGCTATAAGTTTCTTTGATCGGTTATAACTTGAGACTGGCTTATCCAAAATTACTTTTTTCTCGACCCTAAAGTACATGATTAAATACGAGCTATCAAACGAGCCTAATATTGATATAATTAGCCCAATTAATTAATCAATTCTAAAATTTATTTTCACTTAGGTCCTTTAACATCTCAAAATTTTCGGGGCTCTACAATTCTTTTTCATGCTCTATGAGAGGTCCTAAGATGTTTTATCGTTCTTATTAAACACATGCATGAAATTGTCACTTGGGAATCATCTATTAGTAGCATTCATGTATACAAAGGATGAATATATTCATAAATACATACTTTATGTCATTAGTAGGACACACCTATACACATGAAGTAGCATCCTCCTATTATTAGTATAAATCACGAGTCTTTGATTGTATTTTGAACACAATAATATTTTGACTATTTGAACATTAAGTATACTTTTTTTTGGAAAGTGCCATCATCTCTCTTCGGTGGATTCCATAGGATTGTGAGTTCCCAGTCTTGTATCCCTTCGATTCCTTTGGGTGGTAATAATTGTATCCATGGGGTATTTGTACTTGGGTGCTGGGCTATTATATCATTCATTCGCTTTATATTCTTCAATCTTAACCAACCTGATATCACTATCTTGCACTGCATGATTTTCTACGTGTGCTAACCACCAAAAAAAAGGAAGGGTAGAAAACAAAAGGTGAGCACTATTAAACAATCCTTTCTTTCATATAGGCACACGAGTTTCAAGCATGTCCAAGTAAGATCTTGAACAGATGGAGAAGAGATTTTGCGAAATTGCATGCAATCTAAACTGCTTATTAAAAAAATAAGTTAAACAATTAACAAAGGATGAATACTAAACCATATTGCTTAACCATCTTTGTTCCGAGGTTCCTCCTTTTATCTTTTTCCCTATTTCCCACAGTCTGGTGTTCTTTAATCTTTTATTCTCTACTTTATTTATGTTATTGTTGTTGAAAACAATATTTAAAAGATATATTCATGTGGCCTTTACTAACTGCTTAAACTTTTAAATCAAATGGTTTGACATGGTACCAGGCAAATGTCATATGTTCAAGTCTCTTCACCACTCATTTAATGGTCAGGTAATAGGCTTTTGATGAGAAAAATTGAAGCCCGCCTACACGTGAGGGGGCATATTCAAGACAATATTCAAATGATATATATGTAACCCTCTTTAACAGCTTAAATTTTTATCATACAATATGCAATATTCAAGTGGTTCAACATATGTATATTTGCAGGATGTCTTTTAAATGGTTCAAGCCGGTAAAGGATCAACTAACATGATTCAGTATTGCAGGAAAGGCTCTAAAAGAAACGGGGTATTGTATCTTATTGAATTCATTCCTAATTTTATGTCCCTGTAGCCAATCTTTCATCTTACACTTTGACTTTGCGATTGATAACTCACTCAGCAGCATAAATGCTCCCTTCAATTCATTTTTCTATGACAATGTTCAGTAGTAACAGAATGGCTCGTGATTTTTCAGTTAAGCACTGTAAGTTGTAACTATTGCAATGCTTTCATGGATTATCGATTGTTGACTGACATTGAAAGTATACTTTCTTGGTACAAGCCCCTCCCCACAAAGCCTATTTGCCGAAAGCTACCCTAATAGTCGAAGTGTTGTGTCCAATTTCTGGCAACTAGTCAGGTTTAAAGATAAAAGACTCGCGTAGTTTTAAAACTAATGCACACACCTTAAGCAGAAAACAACTTCACCTGCATTGATACAGAAATAGTAGAGGTCATTTGAAGGCCGGAAGCAGGCGAAGGTCTATATTTGATCATTAACATTCATGCAGCTAGAATGATAGGAAGTCATCTATTACAGATGAGACTCACGACTAACTCTATTCAATAAATAATTAAGGAAAATGTGTTACAAACTTAAGTGCTGCTTTCAGCAGCGTATCAAGAAATAATGGATGGGAGTCTACTTTAAAATCATCCGCCCTGCACCCATTCCCAAGTATATGCTTCAACAAGAATCACACAAGGGTAGAACATAAACCTCTTGTAAAATGCCCTTTGTCACTCTCTCCACTTTCTTCCTCACCCATCCCCTCCCTTCTTTTTAATTTTTATTTTTTTAGGTGGGTGGCACAGGTGGGAGGTTATTCTTTTGTTTGCTGTGTTCAAGAAAGCTGGCAAGGGTTTAACAATTTAATTCTCTCCCCTTGTATATGGTCTAAAAGAATGTGATTGGCATTTCATAAGAACTTATTCCTAAACCACCCGAACCATCTTCACACTCCTACGTAGCATACTAACTGCTCCAGGTAGTTACATTCCCCAAGCCCCCTCTCTTCGGCCCCATGGACCACAGTCACCCTATGCATGGATGCATTTAAAATTCAACTATGGCAACAAAAAGAGATAATAGGTGCACCACAACATTTCTTCAATCTGATTATCACAAATTTACTTAAGAGTCAACTCCATTCCCATAACTGGGATTCTTAACCTGACCAAATAATAAATTGTTTCCATAGTCCACAAAAAAGTAAAAGAAAAATACTATATAGGGGTATCCCTATTAGAAGAAAAAAGAATAGGCGTGACTAAACTTATAGAAATTGCTTTGTGTCAGATGATCCTTCGTCATTAAAAAGAGATGCCACCCCAATTCTTTTCCTTTTAGGTTCACAATATTAGTGAAAGATGAGAAAGTTGACTCTATTTAAGATCTGCACACACGCACACACACACACACACACACACACACATGTAAGCTCACATAAGAGTGACAGACCCTGGCCTCTATAATAAAATGTCCGTGTCATGCAGGGTCAAGAATGACAATGATACACAAGTTGGAAAATAATCTTTCATTAATATGTTATAGTATACCTCAGATAATTTGACAATAGAAGAAACAGATCCCTCAAATTCTCAATTGCAACATCTGAGGAGAAAAAACATTAACAGATCACATGCCCCTTTTCAGCCTGCTACCTTTATTGCACCCATCTCATCAATCTTTGAGCTCTTATGCTGCAGCGTTATAGTGTGGAAGAAGACGGCACCAATCAAGGAAATTATGGAAATAGATGTAAAGAGTTAATAGTAAAACCCATGAGATAAGCTCTGTATAATATATCCCAGGATACAGAAAGTATAATAAAAATAAAGGAATAGTAGAACCAAGTCGATTGTCCCTTGTTACCTTACTTCTCTTGTGTTTGTGAATGTCATTGATATCTTCATCTCCACCATGCTTCCTTTTCTAAAATCATAAAGAATTTTATTTAGTAAATAAAGTGATAGAAAGATCTATTAATGCTATAGGAGAAGAGTCTGAATGGTTTACAGATCCAAAACTTCAAATGAAAGGATATAAATGAACCACAACCACATCGAATCTACAACTAGTCGAAATTCCCATGAAATTACCTTCTTGTGTCTAAAGAAGAAATATCATTTGCTCTCCTTAATTAAACATAGAATACTTTGAAAACCAGAAAGTGGGCAGGGGAAACTTAAATCACAGGCAACCAGGGGTTCATAGCATATGATAATCCATTGCTAACAACGTTTGCCCATTACCAAAAGCTTTCAGCATATATCTCTCTTCACAAGAAAAACAGCACAAAAAAATATTATTTTCAAACCTTCTCATGATGTTTCTTTGAGTGCTCAGTGCCAGAATCATGATGGCCGCTATTATCTTTCTTTTTCTCTTTTTCCTTGTCTTTACTTCGATCTTTATGGCGATGTTTGTGCTTCTTGTGCTCTTTATCTTTCTCTCTGTCTTTGTCCTTGTGCTTTTTATGCTTCTTCTCTTTGTCTTTAGACTCATTTTTAGATTTTCCGGTAACCACAGGAGTACCCTTCTCAGACTATAAAACATCACAAGATACCACATTAGTACCCCCAAGAACAGCACAAAATGTGGCAAAAAAATATTAGTAAGATCAAAGAGGCACCAAGTTCAGGACTCTTAATTATGGAAATTCAAGTCACATGGGGGGGAAGGACCATCGTTAACATGCTGAATCAAAAGTTCTGAATTCAATTGAAGCCTCAGAAGCAGCAAATTTCTTACAGGAGGTAGGACAACTGGAACCGTTTCTCTGAGTTGAAAGGCTTCTGTGAGAACATCCAAGTCAAATGGCTGTATTGGTACATTAGTCTCTCTTAAAAAAGACATATCCTGAATGAGCTGATCTAATTGCATCCCTTCTCCTTTTCTTATTTCTGTGTCTCCAACCACATTGTGAAGGTAATGTGTGTCAGAAATTGACAAGGGAAGTGATCTCTTGCAGAAAAAATCGTGGTGAGACAACAACTTGTAATGGCTAATAAGATCCACTGCACCTGTAAGTTCTCTTGGCCCTAATTTCAAAACAGACCAATTGATTGAAGTTACAAAATCATGTGTAAAAAGAAGTTAGATATGAAAGACACAAGCGAAGGCATAAATTTCAAATCTTTAATTAATCTACTTAGAAATGCTAGTAACAGACTTCCACCAAGCAGAACCTCTTTCGGTAAATTGACAGCACAAGATTCGTTGCATCACTCTGTTTTTCTTGTGGTGTGTTTTATCTCATAATGAAACCGAATTGATCCACTGTAATTTCTCGCATTCTGAGTTGGCCTTGAGTCGTAGGAGCAAGCTGTTATTTGAAGCTGGACTTGATTGGGTGACTCTTGGAACTTGTTTCCTGTGATGTTTCAGTATTATGGCGGTTTTGCTTCATCTAGAAAGATAAAGTTTTTACGACATCAATGGTTTTAGCAGTTTTTGGGTTTTACAGCTAGGATGAAATGCTAGAATTTTTTAGGGAGTGGCTATGGACTTTGACTATGTGTGGGACATAAATGTATATTTGAGCTTCTCTTTTGATGTCTACTGATAGAGTTTCAGCGGTCTTATTCACCTGTATTTTAGGGAACTGGTGTAATAGGTGTAGATTTGTGTGTTTGTTTCTCGTATTAAGAGAACATCTTGTTCTCTTATTTTGTTCTTTTTATACTTTCCAATAAAAGATCCTTGTTTCTTGTCGAGAAAGGAAAATAGAAATTCAACAGTTCAGAAATAGAACACTCTAATCTAATTACTTTCAGGAAAGTAGACATTAAAGGAAGTAGCAGATTTGCAGAGGAGTCAGTTTTCGAGGGAGAAGAGCACTATGGAGAACATTCTACTCGACAGGAAATGATGCAACATTTGGAAGGAGAAGGGAGTGGATAAAATGCTGTTCTCAAACTTGATATGGCCAAAGCCTAGGATAGGTTTCGTGGTATTTCTTATTTGCTGTTCTAAGGAAGTTTGGATCCAGTGATAACTGCATTCTCTAGGTTGACAGGTATGTGAATGATAATTGGCCTGTGCCCTTCCTGCCTGCTGAAATTTACTTGAGCAAAATTTGCTGACAAAAAAATAGCATCTTTCTCAATTGTTTCCTGTATTTCTAAATTGCGGCCCGCCAGGTTTTTTAAATCATCCAGGGTCTGAGAAAAGGGGATCCTTTTCCAATAACAGTGTTTATTCTCATGTTGAAGCAGTGAGCAGAAATTTGTCCAAGTTTAAAGAGAATTGGATGTCATTTTCTTATCAGACATCTTCTGTTCCTATTTCTCACCTATTTTACTTTGACTTAGATGAATGTTGGCTATGGCCAAATTCAAGTTTGGATTATGCAGAATTAGCAAAATGCCAATATTCTCTTTACCTTTTTGTTATCTACACTCTTGAGTTAAACTATGTCCAATATAATGAAAAGGATTCAAATTTTCCTATCAAAATTATGGCGAAGTTAGAGAATACAATAAGCATTTTTGAGACATGTTCAAATTTTATACTCAATGCAAAGTAGGTACCCCATACCCTCGTCTGAGTGTTGAATATCAACACAAGTACTTTATATTTAAAAGAAGTAGATATGAAAGCAAATCAAGTCAAATGAACAGTATGCAAATGAGCAATTTTACTATAGCTTCAAAAGAAGCACATCCCCTGCGTTCAAATTGCAGAATGGTAAACTAGATTTCCTAGATGTCTGCCATATATCAAGCATGCCCTTAATTCAAAGGAAGGAAACTCCCTTCTCTATACGAGCATTTGCTTGCTAAATTAGAAATATGATTTCAGGTTGGAAAGCACAACTACTGACTGCTGGAGTTAAAATTGCTCTTTTTGGATGTGCTTCTATCCATGCATTTCTTTTACTGTCAGAATTAGACGCTCCACCAAAATAGATGTGGAAACCAAAATAAATTTGTGAAGATCGTTTGGTGATAAAACCAGAATCAGTTGGACTTAATGGTCCCAGATTGGCTATCAGGTCTCTGAATGATATTATTACTGCTCTGGGTACCAAGCTTTGATGACGAGTAGATTGAGAGATCAGATTCAAGAAGTAATGCAAAAATGTCCATTGACATATGGTGGAAAGCGCAGTCTTCTTGGTATGGAGGTTACTGAAAGTTATAGATAAAAAGTAAAAGAAAATATGCAATGAATCCTGGTTTTATCAACTTTTGGTTCGAAAAATGGTGCGAAAAAGGGAACCTACTTTTACTTTAGTACTGCTAGTGACCATTCTCAATTGAAATTTTTTTATTGTCTGATTATGTGACAGAATTGTTGGGATATCCCAATGGTTCATCAAATCCTTACTCTAGAATTGTTCGTCCATAGGTATGATCCAATTGGCGAGGATGAAGATTTACAGATGTGGGAGCTGGAATAAAGAGTTGGTTCGCATTTTTATCAGCCTGGAATTTGGTAAGAGTTAAGATGAGTAAATGTATTTCATATCCACCGTATGGGACAAAGTCAACCTACAAAATTTCTTCTTCTGGATGGAAACTAGTGCTAGAAATTCATATCTTCTGATGATATAATAAGTAGACAGGGTTCAATTTGCTCTGTGTTTATGCTGCAATGAAGTTGTTTTCATTGCACGCCCCAGGCCACTTGTCATCTGAAATTTCTCATTTCCTGCTGGGACTGATAGGTGAAGGATATTCAAATATGTATGCATTACTTTAGGTTCATGCTTTCATAGCTTCAACCACTTGTGCAATTCTTTGAAAATCAATTCTCATATAATTTGTTGCGAACAATGGATTGCGAGCAATATGTGCAAGTATGAGGGAAAGATTTTTCTGGACAGATGATTAATGGAGAATATCCATAGTCTACAGGCTACCTATCAAGCGTATCCTTTGCCTGGTTCTGCTGATCAGTTTCATAACTTACCAGTGCGAACACTTGAAATTCACCGGATCAAGAATAAAAAGCCATCAGATTGGTGAAGTGGTATAGACCTATATATTGTCCCCACAGGAATCCTGATGATACATATCGTACATTAATTGTTGAGGAAAAACTCATCGAGTTGGGATATGAAATTGTGCATTCTCTTAGAGAAGGTAATGAAGCTGCTCAATGGTTTGCAGACTGAAGACATGATTTGAAGACGGATGTGTTTTTCTTCTATTTTCAAAGTATTCCAACTATTCCATCTTAAATTGGAGGATGGTTTGTGGTATCTTGGAATATGAAGGTCAAGTCAGTAGCCCTTTCTTTAGTTTTCTTGTTGATATAATTATTTTGAGGGGAGGCCAGCACCCCACCCCACCCAAACGCGTGCGCACTTCCTTTCTTATTTTTGACTCTTTAAGCGTCATTAGTTCCAACAGCAAAAGCACAAGTTTCTCGTGACTTTGTCAGATCACCACCTTAACTATTTCTTTTCCTTTTTCCATCCTCTACTTATTCTTTCAGTATTATCAACTCAAAGGTAGATCCATACACTCGGTCACAGCAGCTTATTCTCGATAACAGAACATCATCAGAATTGACATTTTCCCATGGACAACAATGGAACATTGCTCACAACCTTGTTTCATTTTGAAGACACTTCTCCACATATTTTCTCCAATAACACGTGTAAGTTATAACTGCTACAAATTAGAGTCCAAATAGAAAAATTTCTATATCATTATCACCCATGCTCCCATTAGGTCAGAACCTTGCCGAAAACAAGCTAGCAACGCAAAGCTGGAATCATGCATTCTCTTTACTATATCCAATTTTTAATATATGTAAATATCTAATAGTACTATATGAAGTTGATCTAACAATATTTAGTTCATGCTAGCTTCATTTTTTGGGAATATTGATCGAGGGAATACGGTCTCAGACCAAAAGTCGGAAAATGTAACAAGGTTTTATACACACATAGTAGCGAGAATGCATATGTCACGAATACATATAGAGTGTAAATAAACAAACTTCACATTCTGACAAATGATAATTGAGAGGTCTTACCTCTTCCAAATTTCTTGCTATCAGGATCCATCAATCAGCAGCTGGGCAAGTAGCGCAATACTCCCTGGGAATTATTCAAATAAGGAAAAGAATAATCAACTGCTAAATTAAGCACTAATGTTTTTTCCCAGCATGATAACACCATAGTAACAAGTTGACATACCAACGAGAGAGTGAGTTGCCTATTTTTTTAATGATAAGAATTCCATTTCCCAAAGCAACAAGAGTAATATGCCATTTACCCAAATTAGAAAAACAAAAACAAGACCAAACGAAGTAGTTTGAGAACAATGGAACAAAAAAAGAGTAAAACTTTACACAGCCACATACCTGTTGATGCATTGACAGAGAAGCAGTCTGAGCCTTTGAATTGGGATCGCAGTTTCAAACAATCCTAAGCCAACTGCAAAATTATTGACATCAGAGAATGAGTACTTCACCTTTATTCTAAAAGTACTGCATTCCTCTCTCTGGCTCACTGTTCAGCTCTATAATTACTTTTTCTCTACACAATCTTCCCTTTTCATTCATTATCTTATTACTCCCTCCATTCCATTGGTATAACCATTTTTCCCTACTAAGGTTGTCCAGTAACTTCAATTGTGTTTCAGAAATCAAGACAATATTCTCAAATTATACCCAGTGAATCCTTTGCTATTTCAATCCCTTATTTGATAAGCTGACCCCAAGTAGCGTCGTTCCATCGTAACTTTTGTGAGTCGCTCATTTTGTTTGGTTCTCCATCCTATAGTTAGACATATTTTTAGAACTACAGTGATGTTCTTTTTCCAATGACAGAAAATGTGTTCCTGCGCATTGCAGCAAGTATATACCTACTTCCTTTAGATTCTAAACGAGTGAAATTTTAATTGAAATGGTAACTTTATTCACCATTTTCAGAGTCTCCTCACATAAGACTTAAAAATTCATTCTCGGTACAAGTGCTGCCCACATATTCTGTGGTATCTAAACGAAATTCAAGTCCAAATCTAGACTTCTAAACTATAGTTTTCTCTTGTCAGTCACTAATTGGAAGGTATTTAATACTGAAATCCATTTTTCCTTTTCAAAATCATTATATTTATGGTGGAAATATGGAGTTCCTGGAGAGCTACGTTTTGAGAATAACATAATGGCCAGATAAATGTTGTGAACATATGGCTCCTGCATAATTTTCATTTAGTGCCAACCACATCATAAGATGTAACCATTAAATAGGAAAAAAAATCAGGGAAGCAAATATATCTGAGATTGGAAACTCCAATCGTGATGGGAATTATATCAGAAAAAAGAATAATAGACTCAACATTCAAGTTCAAGGAACCACAGAACTTCTATAACCCCCAAGCTTAAAGTTAAAACCATGAGATACTTGAGGAACCCCCAATTTGATCAAGTGCAAAGCTTTTATTATTTGTTTGGATAGGAATCCCTTTGTTTTGAAAAAGCAAAAAAGTAGGTAGTCTTGCAGAAATTAAAAACTCAGATTACTTAATATCAATATTTGCTACAACAAAAGAGGATGCTATAATAACAGTGGTGGATTATAGTACGGGGACTAAAAATGCACAAATACAAATTGAAGTGGCTATGAAAAAATAACTAGCACCTTAAAGAAGTACAATTTGCATCAAGAATCAAGAACTGTCTTGATACACAGGATGACCAACAAAACATGTATTATTGTATATTAGCATAAAACTAGGATACATAATTTGCCACCTAGGGTGGCAGACTGGTATCAAGTTCGTGAATTTCTGGTTACACACCAAGTTCATGTAAGATTCAAGCTTGGCCTCCATGAAGATCCCATCCTACGTAATTATAATCCTACGTAATCATGATGACAACATCTATTTTAATCCATCAGCTTTAAATGTAAGAAGCTTCATTGGGCATTTAGTACAATTCCCTAAGAAGATAATAATGTATCAAAATGCCAAGTATAATGGTGAGTAAAGCAAGTTGTAGAAGAGCTTGAAGGTAAGGACAAATAATAGCCACAAGTTCAATGATTGAACGCCAAAAACCCATGAAACTGGTTGCTTCACCATTGGCTTTGTCTATTAAGTGTAGAGGTAACCCCTGAACCCTAGTGATCTCCATTCACATGCACCCTTTAAATAGTAAGATCGATACATCATGCGTACAGTGAATTGGTAAGGGGTAAATTTGATTAATTTCATCATGGGTAACATCAATAGTGAGGCTCGAAATGTTATAGAGATACTTTGAAGTGTTAAATTATCTACCAGATGATGTATACATATAAAAAATTTCAATTTCATTCATTTACAGCCCCCCACATTGACATATCAAGAATATTGAGAGAATACAAGGAAAATCACTCTTCTTTGTTTATGATGCATTAACCTCTGTTTATGTTTCTAACATGATACATCTCATGGCGTGAATCATTCTACACATTTTGTTTGAGCATGCCCTACTAGCAACAAGCTACTTTAGTGAATCCCAAGTATGGTGAAAAGTGAGAAAGGGATAGGTAGGACACTGCATAAAGTGACATGGCACTTTGGTGCCCAAAGGAGTCGAAAATTAAGCAAGGGTTCCCGCACTCTAATGAACAGAGATAGGTAAAGAAGTTGATCGAGAATAATAGAATTAGGAAAGGAACTTGAAATATGGGAATATTTTTAAAAATCCTTAAACCTAGTAGATGTGTTGTGAAGGTAGAAACTAAATATAGCTTGCATACAAGAGGTTAAATAGATAGGAGAGGAGGAAATAATTAGGTTACAAGGGATGTTAACTTTGGTACACAGGCAAGGAAAATAATAGAAATGGGATAGAAATAACCAGTGAACAGAGTTTAAAGATGAGGCAACAGAAGTTAAACAGATCTGGGATAGATTTATTTTTGTTGTGGAGAATAATCTATTAGTGTTATTAGCATGTATCCTCTACATATGGCATTTAGATAAGATAACAAAACAACATTTTGGGAAGACAGGAAGGATTGATTCAGCCAATCCCTAGTCACGATAAGATCTTCATTGAGGGAGATGTGAATAGCTGTGTTATGGAAACACAACATAGAATTCACGGAAAATTTGGCCTTGGGATAGAAATGAAAACAGATATACAACTTTGGTGTTTGTGTTAGTTTATGATTTGATATTGACGAACACCTGTGATGCACCGATACGACTACGCGTGTCCGGCACAACACGTATCGGATACGTCGACACGCAATTTTCAAAAAAGTGCCGATGCCGACACGCTGCCGACACATCAATTAAATTTTTTTAATAAAATTTTATAGTGTAATATATACTTATTGCATAAAAAAAAAACTCAAATATAGTAAAAATAAAAATGATTGACACATTTTAACATTAACAAACAAATAATTGGCCCATTTAAAATATTGACCGGTCCATAAGAATTGACCTATTTTTTCTAAACCATAAACAAGTATCCAACGACGTATCCGATACGTATCGGACACCGACATGCCAATGGCAGTGGCGTGACCGTGCTTCTTAGACGAACACATGCTTCAAAAATATATTCACCTCTAAATGTAGATGGGTCTTTATGCTGTATGCAAGAACTGCAAAATGTTCCTAGTGAGAGCTTAACAATGCAATGAACAAAAAGTCTCTAAGGGCTTTGAGGTCATACAACTAGATGGTAGAACCTAAAAGGTGAAAAATAAATGAAGTTCAAGGAGAGCGTTTTCAAAGGAAAAAATGGATATAGATGGAGATTGAAACATGATGTAGAACGAGGTCGTTAATTTCATTCAAGGCTTAGGAAGGAGAGTATAAGGACAAAAACACACCCAATAAGGAAAAATGTGGTGGAACAAGATGGTTCAAGTTGCACTTAAGGCTAAATAAAGAACGATATAAGATTTGCCAAAATTTGAAAATTCGAAGACTAAATATAAGTTAGCGACATGGAAAGCCATTTTAAAAATCCACTGAAGCATGTGAAAAGAATCATCATTGAACCAAGTATGGGGAAAAAGCTATTTATACGATATCCGAGCAAAGGGATATGTAAAGAAATGAAGTAAACATATAAACCAAGTTAAATTTGATGCGGGGAAAAATTAGGAAGCACAGAGACTTCTACTAAAGTGGCTTCTTGTCGGACACTAACACTTCTCCAAAACTCCATAACACATGACTGACACACCAAGAGTCATGTTCTAGTTTTACATATGTTTCATATTTTCGACACCGAAGGGACACTTCCTAAACACACATTTGGCATGTGTCATGCCAAACCCATATGGTGTGTCCTATATTTTTCGTATTCTTTGCAATTCTAATACATGAAGAACATCTCGACACATCAAGGGCATGCAAAGCACCTTTTTTTAATATTAAAATATTAAATTAGCAAAATAATATATTGTTTAACCCCAAAGTTATGTTAATAAAACAAATAGACTGCTATGATCCAAAAGATTTCACAACCTAAAGTTTAAGCTAAAAGAAGCGTTGATTTTATTGAAAAATAAATATATAGTATATAAATCTATAATTTTTAAGAATTTGTAGATATTATAAGCGAGAAGATAAAATCCAAGTGTCAGAGAGAGAAATTGGTTGCCTCTGCAATTTGCAGTCTTAGATTGACCATGGCTAAAAGTTATAGACGGCAGTGATGAAAGCACTACTCATTTACATTTAACTAATAAGGGGTTCGGCTCATGTTAATACCAACGACAACTGTATGGACTATGAAGAGTAAATGGAACACCCAATATAATACTTTCCCATAAGAAGTGAATGACCCAATCCTTAAAGAAGAATCAAGGAAAGCTTTTAACTCCCCATCAATGTGAGACCTGAGAAGTAGAGGCAATTGATGCACTCACTTACATCTCTCACAGTTGGAAACTACAAACCCATTCAACTATCAACTAACTCAGTAACATGCAGTAAGTTCGTGAAGGACGAGCTCATTATTTACCACATGCTAGTATTCTTTCCAATGCGGACCCTTCAAATTTATATGCTTCTAATCCTATTTAATTTTCACTTTTCTTGGAGTAGTTCAATATGTATAAATGTTATTTACTCTTAGTTTATCACAATTTTCTTGCATTTAGAGGTCGAAATCATGCTCATTTTTGTAATATTAATTGTACCACTATGTTTATTGCTATGAAGTTCAAGCCTTTCAAAATTTATTCGTGCACCAACTTCTAGTTCACTAAGCATAACATTTCTCAGGAAAACTCCTAAATGTTTAACTTATCCAGATTTTGTGCTCTAAACTCGAGGGTCATTTCTAACATAGCCAATCTCATCTTACACACAAAATCACTCTCCATTTCTAGTAGCAAATTCATGTACATGCTACGTAAAACCGCAAATTCAATTGCCCCACTAACAGTCAACCAAAGAAACAAACTTTTCCAGTGATCTTCATTTCTCACATTTTCAAATCAACAACAAAACTTGATCCGCAATTCATTCGTATATCAACCTTTAAGCTAATTAAATTGCACAGAAAAATCAAAATCACGGAACGAGAAGAAATGCTTACCGATCGAAACGTGAGAGATTCAAACAGTCAAATTCTGCTCCCAGAAAAAGATAATAATTCCGCCTAAAATTAGCTGACAAAGAAAAGAATTGAGTAAACAAATTGAGAGAGTTCACAAATTTTTAGAGCCTAACTGAATTTTGTGGACCCTTTTAACTGAAATGAAAACCCTAATTCCTTTTGCTTGGAGAAAATTGACCGATAACTCCCACAGAATCATTTAAACAACTTGCTTGTTACCGTGCTGATGTCAGTTTCCACGTGGACTAATAAGGACGTTAATTGCCTTCGCGTCATGGGTTCTATGGGGCCTTTTTGCCATTTAAGAGCATCTCAAATACCCTAAATTGGATCATGGTTGATATTGCAATTAAACATAAAGATTTTTAGATAAATATGGAATAAATAGAGATATTGAAAAATTCTCTTCAATAGATTTTTCTACAATTCAATAATATTGTTTATGTGGTATTTATTTTTTGAAATTAAAAAATAATAAAACTAATCTACTTAACAGAATTTAAATCCCTAATTTATTTTTTTTCCTAGAAACTATCGTGATCTTTCCAATGGCAAATCTAATTTACCAAAATTGTATATTATCCATACAATAGGTTGTTTACTCTTCAAATTCACCACATTTGTATCTTGAGGCGTGCAAACTTCGACTTCAATTTTACCAGGTTTGAAAGAATTTTTGTGAAATAGATTAATATGATTTTTGAATGAATGGAAATCATCACAGCAATAATTCTTATTACCGTAAAATGTTGAGACCCACAATTGCCACTTTTGTAATTGATGAATATTGGATAATTAGATTAAAAACAAAGTATTTTCTTGGATTCAATCTGATCAATTTTGTCATTGGATATTTCTTATTTACTCGATTTTTGTTATGGATTTCACAAATACTGGATATTGAATTTTGTCATGGATTCCATCTTAACTTCTTTTTGTGATGATATATTTTGATTTGTATATATCTTGAAAATAACTTATTCACTTCCATTGTTAACCCACCCCCCCAAAAAAAAAAAAAAAAAAAAACAATTCTATAGCATCTATGTTAATTTGGATGGAGAATAATGCAAGAAATTTTATATGACATCTATATGCCAATGAGATATTAATATTTATTTATTTATTGGTTTAATAAGTGTGATTATAAACCATGTCGTCACCAAGTTATGAATTAGACTCCAACAGTTCATCGTCAAGCAATGACTCGTCTTCACTGACCAAACAATTATTAGAAGAGAAATTGATGGAAGAAAGTTCATGTGTTGAAATGTCTCATAATGTGATTGAAACCATCGCAATTCATGTTCCTATGATACTTTCTACAACAATGAACAACCTAAACCATCCTCATGGTGGCTTGATGCCTGGTAGGCGATATTCGTCGTGATAGAAAAAAACGTCGTGATTTAATTGTTAATGACTACTTCAAAGGTGAGAACTCAAAGTATACTTTGAAGCATCTCTGGCGTCGATTTCGAATGGATCTAGAATTATTCAAACGCATTTTACAAGAAATTGAAATTTATGATTATTATTTTACCCCAAAAGGTTGATGCAGTTGGCAAGAACAAGTTGAGTCCTTTACAGAAAATAATAGCAGCAATACGTATGCTTGCATACGATTGTCCTGCGGATCTACTTGACAAATATGTTCAAATTGGACAGAGCACTGCAATTGAAAGCCTAAAGTGTTTATGTGATGCTATCATAGGATTCTTTGAAGAACTATAAAGATGATATTGCAAGATTGCTAAAAGAATGTGAGGGTCAAGGATTTCCAAGTATGCTCGGTAGTCTAGATTGTATGCATTGGCATTGGAAAAACTATCCTACAGCTTGACATGGAATGTATACTAACGGTTTTAAAAGAGTTCCTACTCTCATTTTAGAGATTGTGGCTTCACAAAATTTATGGATTTGGCATGCATTCTCTGGCATGGCTGGCACAAATATGACATTAATGTTTTAGATAGATCTCCCTTATTTGATTATCTTATTAATGATATTGCTTCCCCATGCAACTTCGATGTACAAGATCATTAGTATGATATGGGATATTACCTCTCAGATGGAATTTATCCACAATATGCCACTTTAATTTAAACAATCTCTCGACCGTCTTTTATTAAGGAAAAATTATTTTCTAAGCACCAAGAAGCTGTGAAAAAGAACATAGAACGAGCATTTGGAATGTTACAAAGTCGGTGGCATATTGTTAAAGGCCCAGCACGTATGTGGAATGCAAATGATCTAGGAAAGATAATGAAAACATACATCATCTTGCACAATATGATAATTGAGAGTGAGCTTAGTCAATGTATCGATCCTGAAAATTGGCAACCTCATGGCATAGAAATAGTGGAAGATATCAACGTAGAACATGATTTTACCTTTTCGTGTCGAAAATGATTAACCGAACGAAATAAGTCCAAGACAAAAGGGTGCATAAAGAATTAAAGAGTGATCTTATCAGTCACTTGTAGGAAATATATGGTGATAATCAAGCAATTTGATGTTTTATGTTAATGTATGCTTCTTTGATTTCATGGTTTAATTTCATTAGATAGGAAAGAATAAAAAGTTCTCAATATAGTGAACAATGTTTTTAATGTATGCTTCTTTGATTTCTTTGATGCTACTGTTGGTGAGCATCTTCTCACTGATAGAAGCAGCTGGTCGAAATTCAGTTGCTTGTCCTATATCAGATTCTTCAGCAACATGATGCTACCTATGTAATTACTGTCACCATGTATTCGACGATTAATCAGCATAAAACAATTGAATGGAGCATAAAACAATTGAATGGTGTGAAACACATAAACAAATTCCTTAAATTACCTAATTTGAACTATGCTACCATCTTTCTACTAGAAACTAGTTGGTGGTTTAGTAAAACACATTAAGTTTTTACTAAAGTTGATCTTCGATTCAAGAATGGGGTGTGGGAAGAAGCTTATGGCTTAGGTATTAGATAACTAGTGTTCGAGCCTAGAGGCTCGAATAATGCGAAAGGTCTCCATCCAAACTGTATATTTGACTTTCACTAAATATGAGCATTCTCAGAATTCTATATAGCTAACATATTAGATAACCATTGCTGAATTCTGCAAAATTTTAATAGAAATTTTAGCCTAAGGTCCAAGTATTGGCAGCTCTATTGTCATTCTTTGTGTGTAAATGACTCAACAAGGATAATTATATCAAGGAGCCTCAAATTTTCAAATCCAAAAGCAAACACTATTTGACATGTTTCGTAAGATGGACTTAACACTATCGGACGATTCTAACCATTAAGTTAAGAAAATGCTAAAATCTTGTTTATTCTATCATCGAGTCTTGTCTAGCTAGTACTCCACGCCAAACGTTCTCTATGTTCATACCAGCACAGGCATTCATCACCCACATAATAATATTTTATTATAAATAAACAAAAATTATCAAATTCAAAAAAAGATTCCCATCTAATTTATCTGGCCTGATAATATATCAAGATTGACTTTCAGGCATTGTTTCATATAAACTAAAAGTAACCCACAAATTTTGCACAAAATAGGATAATTGTAGGATCAAGTTTCTTACATAAAACACACACACCAACAAATGAAACTCGAATGTATAAAGAGGAAAATAGAGTTTGAATATACAGAAATTCAAAATTAAGAATCAAGAAGTAATCTGATTTTCTTGGTTGAAATATATATATACACACACACACACACACACACGAAAGATGTAGAACACAAATACTAAGAAAAAGGAAGACTTGAAAGAGACAGAGAGACAGCAATTACTGCTTAGGCATGGGTATTCTTGCACAGTGAATGTAACTAGAAACTATATGTAATATAGAATCACAACTATAATAGAAAAGAAATTAACATTAATTTTTCAATGAAAAATAAACACGATAGTCAGTTAAAAAAATAACGGGAACAAGTATATGATTTGTCATTCTAATATTCTTAACTATGCTACTCTTTAGCTGCTCCTCAGAA
This sequence comes from Forsythia suspensa, assembly GCA_023638005.1. Taxonomy (NCBI): domain Eukaryota; kingdom Viridiplantae; phylum Streptophyta; class Magnoliopsida; order Lamiales; family Oleaceae; genus Forsythia; species Forsythia suspensa. Next base: position 39,694,263 of record CM042666.1, read on the forward strand.
TGAGAGAAGCTGCACAAATGTACTTGAACTTGGCTGCAATTGTTAAAGAAAAAAAATGACCAATGAAGAAAAAGTCAGTTTAGAAGAGAGGTTGAAGGCAATATTAAGACATAACATAAGGTCACTACTAATTACTTACAATATCATTTCTAAAAAGGTCATCCTTCTTCCATTCTTTCAATATTTTAGCTTGGTAGATTTCATAGGTCTTTCGCAGTGCTGGTGTAAGTTTGCTGATATCTTGGTTCATAATGCGGTGTTGCTCTTGCCTCTTTTGAGCTCTCTATCTTAATTCTTGATATTTGATTTTCAATTTTTGTGCGGTATCTTTGAGTTCTAAATCTTTTCTCAGTGTTTGTTCTCGCATTTCAAATTGTTTCATATCTTTCTCTCTTTTCAGTTCCAACTCTTTTTGATTAAATTCAATCTATTTTTCTATAGTTACTGTAACTTCTTCAACACATCCACTACACCGTTATCATCATTTAACCTTTTTTTTCTCTCTTTACAACATTTTCTTCCTTGGGGGCATACAACCTCATCAGAGTTGATATCGATTGATGTTATAAATTCATCACCTAGACTGACAACATTCTCATGAGTTGATGGTGCATCACCATTGCTGGATCGGTGCTTGTTTGATTCATTCATTTTGGTAAACTGAGTTGTACACCATTTCGCATTACTTTTTAGGATCTCCCAGCAATGTTCAAATTTAAATGGTTTGGTGTCATTACAATTATCAAACATTCGCATTGCTTCTCTTTTCTACAAAAAAAGAATTAGATTCATTCAAGCATGTAGTTAAATCTATTTTTCGAATATTAGGGTATGTTATGCGGAATCAAAATGAAGTGTGCTACAATATAATAGTAAAAAAGAAGGCTTACCATATCATCCGGAGTTGTTCCACTTCTTGGATGTCTTTCTAGCCTTTCATAAAATCCATGAAATTTGCTAACATCTTGTTGTATTTTTTGCCAACGACATCCTAAGCTGTTGATATTTCAAACTTTGTTACATTCCGGCCTCATATTGTCCTTCTAAGTTTCAAAAATACGATTCCACATTGCTGTACTTTTTTTAACGTTGCCAACATCAGCGTCAACCGAGATGTATACCCATGTCTTTGTAAGTGCAATATCTTCTACTTTCGATCAGTTTGGGTTAGCACAAGAAGTTTGAGAGTTTGACTTTGGGGTATTACTCACTTTATTTTTTCGTCCTTTGGGTGGAGTACAAGTTTGAAAATAATCGAAATGACTATTAGGATTGTTCAATAGAGCTTGGTAAGAAAATCTTAAACTGAATGAGTGTGAATGAGTGGCTGATGTGTGAAAAGTAGGAAGAGTTGGACTGAAATGGTATGTTGAATGAATCAACTTGGTTTGGAAATTCAGTTGGAATTGTGTCATTTGAATGTTGTTGCGAAGAAGAAACATGAGAGTGTTGTGAATCCATTTAAAAGATATGCATATACATGGGAACAATTTTTAATATAATATCACAAAAAATAGACATTAATTTAGGTTGAATATTGATTTAGTATTACTTGTATATTTGAAAATAAAATGATCAAATGACTGAAATCGACATGAAAATGCATAATCTGTCGCGGTGTTTCAGCATATACTTACAGCAACAAAATGGTCCTTTCCAAGCAAGCCAAAGATGAACTAGGTAGTACCACATAAGAACACGAACAACGACAAGAAGAATGGCAGGAATTCCACACTTTTTGTTTTGATAACTAACATCTACATTAAAAAGAAATGTCAGTTTTATTAGAATGAAATTCAATAATACACAAGATAAGCAGATAACATCAAAAAGTTTAAAGGTCTCACGAGTTCTCTCTCTTTTCTCAAGTAGGAGAATTACATTAACCATCTATCATCTCTTGGAGAAAGAAACTCCAATTGCTCGATTTTGGGCAACACAAAATCATAGGGCTAATCATTGGAGTCAATTGTATGTTATTTGCATCCGTGCGACTAGTTGGTTTACCTCTTTTGAATGCTTAAATTACAAGCTGTAATAATTTGGTGTGTGTTATTTTTTAATGTTCTCTTTGAATTATTATTTACACAATTATTTTCTCATTAAAATTTTTATTTTGACACAAATTCAATCGAAAAAATACCAAATAAAGAGAAAATAAGTGCAATTAATTGTCAAAAATTTGAAGTAATCAAATGCTATATTGTTAAAATCTTATCAAGAAAATTCAGTTGGACAAAACCTAAGCGAAGAAAAATAATACAAATATCTCCTCTAATTTCAATTAATAAAAATTCTTGTATTGGGTCATCCATATCTTATGCGACAATATCTTCAATGCAACTATATTTCTAACTAAAACTTGTATACTGGTGAAATATGTTTCATGTTGTTGTCTTGTTATAGTCTCCAAATAATACCATCTTCATAAAATATATTCATCAATCTCTATAGTCAACATAACGATCTTATGCAATTACATAAAAAACAAATATTATTGTTGCTTTCTTTAGGAGTCTTGTATACAATTAGTAACGTACGAGAGTAAAATCATAGAGTTACGTTAATGGTAAATATCATGTAGGTTAATTTATGAACGTTCATAACTATAATATTTTTAATACTCACACATAGACGTCCAATACTCAAAGAATATGTCTCGTTAAAACTTTACTAAAAAAATTATGTGGGAAAAATTTCAGCAAAGAAAAAAAAATGTACATTATTCTTTTAAATGCGTTATGAAAGTTGTATCGTTAAAAACCTTATCAAGAAAATTCAATGAGACAAGATCTCAGTCAAAGAAAAAAGAGTACAACCCGTATTTACTCCCCTTCGTAATAAGTTAACTTGAGATCTATATATCTTTTTTCACCACTTATCTCAAGTGTTCCACTAGACAATGTCTTTGTGAACATGTTTGCCACATAAATCGTCATGATAGTCACATGTGAATAGATGAATTGGTTGATGAGCTTTATGTGGATCAAATAATGTCATACATCATTATAACCAATTGGTTCGAATCATGAACTATTCGCAAGATACAATTGTGCATCTATTGCGCTGAAATACGGTACTTCAAGACCAATAAATTATTCACTATAATACTGAGAATGAAAATGATCATTTTTATCACTTCAAGTGAATAAATAACCATTGAGTATCAAATGGATGTGTCATTTTTTTCACGTGAAATCTTTTTAGGACTTCTTTTATATAAGTTGACTGATGAATATTAATTTAATTGGCTAAATACTCGATCTAAAGTAGATGCAACAAATAATTTATCTAGGATATTTTATCATGAATTCATTTTTTTAGTAATTAACTGTCTTTGGAAGCTCTTCAAGTGTTCTAATAATGTTTAATCATCGATGGCAATTATGGCAAATCTAAATATTTTATTTATGTTTAAAAACATATAGGCATATATGTCAATCCTGCACATATTTTTTTTCAACAGATATTCAAAGACGATTATATTGTATACGCCAAATTGCAATCTATACAAGTATTTATGCACTTTGATCGAATAAGTTTTTTGAAAATTTGAACTATATGATTCAGGCGTATTAACCACATTCATTGAACACATATAATGTTTCATGCATTACGAAGCTAACAATATATCGACTTATGATTGCATTACCAGATGAGAATTTATATATTTATACAAATATTTGCAAAATTCATTATATAAAAAGTCGTGCATTATATTTTACGATTTCATTTTTCTCATTTTCTTTTTATATAAATATTACTCGCTTTACAAATTTAGGTGTTCGAACTACAAGTACACAAGTATTTGATTTATCTAATAAGTACAAATTTTCTTTTTTCTTTTTTTGTATAAAGTCTAACAGATTTGACAAGTTTAGACATATGAAATGTGAATACTTAAATAATTTACAATTCAACCGTTTTCACAATTAATCAATGTACAAATAAGGTTTAGACATACGAAATGTGAATACTTAAATAATTTACAATTCAACCGTTTTCACAATTAATCAATGTACAAATAATAAAATCTTCTTGAACTTGTAGTTCAATATATCATTTACTTTTCACGATAAAAAATTAAATAAAAAAGATGGCACGTGTTAGACACTACGGGATTAACATTTTCATTAATTTTGATCAGTACAATATCATACACATGTATGTATATATAATCGAACGGTCATTATCTTAAACCCATAGAATTATATCCAATGCTATGTATATTAATAAGCATTCATGTGGAGTCTACAAGAAAAAGATATCAAACCCTTCAAAGAAAATATTTTATTACAAGTGATTTGAAATATATTGGTCTAAATATTGCGCTCTAAAAAAAAGTAATGATCTCCTCCTTATAATGAATAGAAGATTATTTATCTACTGATGATGTAGACTGATGTGAGAATGTCATATCAGCCCACACAACACACAACTGTAATGTGGACACATTTGTGTCCACACATCATGAATAGGAAATCATTACTCTTCTAAAAGATGCTTAACACTTTATGAAAATAGCATGGTTACCATAAACAAAATATTATAATTATTGATGCATAAAATCATTATTTCAGTTTTTTTATTTTTAGATGCAATTAGCTATAAATTTGATACATATTTAATTAAAAAGCAAAAAAAAAAAAAAAAAAAGTCAATCAAATAACAACATAGTCAACAACTCTATTACACACACGTGTACACAGCTTGAAACATAAAAACATGTCTTGCCTTGGATTTTGGAAAATTATTTTCATTCATTGCAAAGAAATTGTATAAAGCTTTCCTGCAATACAATATGCAAGGTTGGGGGACCTTGGGATAATATCGGATGTCCCAACAAATAAAAATAAGTGCCTTTCCTTTTTCTTTTTTACTTTTAGGACACAAAAATAAAAAAATTAAAATTGGCACCAAACAACTGCCTTGGCCATAGCCAAACATGAACATCTAATCGTTTGTTTGTTTTTTTTTTTTTTTTTTGCAACAACAAAAATTTCGCCTATTAAAATTTAAGCATGTACAAGATCAATTTATAGGTTTGGTCATTTAGTAGTTGAGAATGCGATACATTATAATAATGTCCAAAACAAAAATATTAATCAATTGTCAGATTTCATATAATTCATATATCTTCAATAGATTAGACCTTGTGATAGGAATTTTCATATTTTGAAATCTTAAAATTGTACTTATTTCAAGAGCAACACGACATTCTTCTAAAATATTGATATGTATAAATTTTTGCTTCTCCAAGAATACAACACGACCTTTTTCAAGAATAATAATATGTATGATTTTATATTTTTTCATAAACAACAACAGAATAATCTTCTGGAAAATATACACATAATTCCCATTTCATTTGAAATAATAATATCATATTTTATAAATATGAAAATATAATATTATATTATTCAAGAACAATAAAGTGGTTCTACATGAGCAACAACCAAATAACATTCTAGAATATAAGATTGAACACAATACTTGTCCTAGATCGTTAACATCGTACTCTTCTAAAATGTTGATACGTAATAATAAACAATATTAAAAAAATATATGTCTACTATAAAATAATCAAAGAGAAACATATATCAATTTATTGATATTAAGCCAACAGAATATTGATCTTTTCTTTTTAACAAAAAAGAATAATTGCTTTTGCTAATTCAAGTTGCTAGACCTTCAAGCTTTTCTTAGAAAAAATGAGAAGAATTTTTTGTTTTAATATTGTATAATATATAATAAGTGATTTGAAATCAAATGTTTATAAGAGGATATCAAGTAGGTGAAAAAATAACCAAAGCAAAACTCAAAAACAAAAAGAAAAGAAAAAGATAGTCAAAATTTACACCAAACCTTCTTTATTGGTTGCAGCAGCCTTTTTGTTATACTTGGCACATTCGCCCAATAATTTTTAGTGACCATTGCTTATAAATTCTAGCTGCGTTTTGGGTAGTTTTGACATCTTATGGCTTAGTTTTGACACATATTCGTCCATTGAACTTGATAATTAATCTATAAATATGGATGATTTTCATGTTGGAAAAGTGATCACTAACATCAAATACATAAAATTACATCCAAATCAAACATCAAAACTCAAATTTTATAAAGTGTTCTTCAAGTTCTTATTACTTGATTTAAACTTGTGCAAACTATTTGCTATTAAAACCTTCAAGCACTCTAACTAGTGAGTGCAAATATCGTTTGATGATTACGACTCTTAATCATGTTCAAACCTTTCTTTTTGTAGATTTTTTGTTTTCTTTCCTTGTTTTTTTCTTCATCCCTCTTTGTTCAACATTTTTTCGATAACTTAGTTGGCTACAACTTCATGCTGATAACATTTTATAAAACTACGAGAATATTACAAAAAAATTGAAATATTCAAAACATAAGTGCATCAATTAATTATAACAATTAAATTCAATATATAAAGTTTCAAAATAAGTTTATATTCTAAATAAAATACATTATTCTATAATAAATAAGACATAATCATGGAGACATTTAAATAAAACCAAGGAATCATCCATCATTATTTATTATCTTACAACACATTTGAAATTATTTGGCTTCTACATTTCAATTATATAGCTTGAATAATAATATAGTATTATGTGCTTATTATAAATTTGCATCCAATGGATTGTAGAAGAGAATAGATAGAGAGGTCCCAGTTGTCAAATTAAGCAAAAACTATTTTAAAAGATATCTCTTTCTATTCGAACTAAGCCAAACATGTTCCAAGAGTGTTCTCCAAACAACACACTTTTTAGTTGGGAAATAATTATATGGCCAGTCTTCTGTCCATTTTATAAACCAACCACTTTTTAAATATATTATAAAAACAATCGTTATATCTACACCATAATTTTTGAAAAAAGAAATGTTGTTCCCCAACGTCCAAATACTTCATATGGTAGCAATGGATAGCGAGAGGAACAATTTTCTTTTAAGCTTCCTTTCAATAGTCCACACAGCAATAAAAGGAATTACAGTATGGATCCAAAATTAATGAAGCAAAAAGCAAAAATTATAGCAGAATTAGGGGTAAAAGTAAAAAAAAAATAGAATGAAACAACTCAGTCCCTTAGATGTTCATAATGAATTGCGATCATATTCGCACATCATTACAGGTCTGTAAAGCTCATCACCGTTGTTCCAATAACAATAATTACTGTACAATGAATTAAAATTTTACACAAAAATCATATAATTTATACAATTAATTACAGGTTAGTGTAGAAATGTAGATGCCCCAGCGTCCTCCCAAAGCAGTGAGGATAAAATTGCTGTAGGAGACATGTAGCAAGGGCAGCACAATCAGTTTTGCTTCAAGGGAACGAGTCGATCGGAAATTGATATCGATTCCGCCGACCAGATAAAGAAGCATCTTCACACTTCATTTCAAATCAAACGAATGAAATTAAAGGAAACAAAAATATTCGAAAAAGAGAGATCTATTGGAAGATGTTAAGGGTCTAAACCCTAATTGAGAATGCGACAGAGGAAAAGGGGCGTCGGCCTCCAAGGTGATTAGCGGAATAGCGCGAGGGTTATATAGAGAGGGCTAGGAGAATCTCACGGCGTTGATGCTTCCACAGGAAATTAGTGGCTGAGATTTAAGAATCAGAATAAACGGGTTTGGGTTGCTCCGATTTCACTAGCATCCGAATGGGTAGCTCTTTTTAGCCCTATTCCTGGAGAGTAGGGGTGGGCATCCAAACCGCTCAAACCGCTCAAACCGATCAAACCGAATCGAATCGGGTCGGTTTGGTTCGATTTTTCACACCCTGACGGTTTTGTTTGGTTTGGTTTACTAATTTAAAAAATATATTCGGTTTGGTTTGGTTTGGTTTCAATTTGGGTAAAAAAATCGAACCAAACCGCCAAATAAACCGAACCGAGAAATGAGGGTTATTTTTATAAATAACATGTCAAAAAACAGATTGTAAATAATATGTTATTTTATAAATGAGAGTTATATTTAAATTTTTGTTAATAACAAATAACGTTGCATGTTGTAAAGAAAATTTGAAATGAGAATTATAAAATTAATTTTTTTTTGTGTATACAAGTCCAAAACATTAAAGTCCAAACCGTCCAAATCGAACCAAACCGAACCAAGATTAGTCGGTTCGGTTTGGATCGGTTTCATCCAACGCGGCGGTTTGGTTCGATTTCAGATAATAGCCAAATCGAATTGGTCGGTTCGGTTTCAGTTTGGGCCCAAAACTGAACCAAACCAACCCATGCCCACCCCTACTGGAGAGTTCCATTCCGAGTAATATTACAATGACAGTAAGTTATACCAAAAGTTTGACAACTATTGATAAAATATCTAATATGTCCTAAAAAGACATAATTTAAAATTTCAAATATGTCTTTTCAAAAGACATATATGATAATTTATCAATAGTTGTCTAACTTTTGGTCCATCTTTTGGTTAAACAAGTATTTTCCATTCCAGGATTCAATTGACAATGTTAGAGCATCTTTAATGTTTTGTATGAATTGTTATTTAGTTGACATGAAAGTAGAAATATTTTTTATCAATGTATTTTATGAATTATTATATAGGTGTTTTTTATTTTTTTTTTTAAATAAAAATAAAATCACATTTAGATTTGAAATTTTAAATTTTGCTGGTATAGTATATCTAATAAAGTTCCTGAATTTGGACAGATTTTATTTTTCTTTGTCATATCGTAGTAATCAAAGGAAGATAACCATGAGTTTATAACTACTTGTCAAAAGTAATTCAACAGATAGACAGATTTCTAGAACCCATTTTCAAATGATTTTACACTTTTGAAGAATCCTTAAATCATTGTAGACAGACTATTGGATTTAATTTTTACATATCTGAAAAAATTAGACAGACAATGCATGCATCTACTTTTCAACCATCATCATCTTCCTATCAATCATCATCTTCACCTTTGCAACTTTGTAACAGTTGTGAAATTATGACTAAAGTAGTTAAAAAACTTAATTATACAAAGCATACTTTGGAAGTAAAACTATAAATTTTAGAAAACCAAGTATCTTCTCATCAAGAAGAAATAATTAAGTACCAAAATGAGATTATTAAATTACATGAGACATTAGAAAGATTTAATTCAGAAGATATGGCTAAAGAATAGAAAATATCTTCTTAAAATAGAAAGACTTATTGAACTAACAGATTCTATAGCTGCATGGCAATAAAAAACTATTTATGATCTAGAACAAAATATTGGAGATTGTGCCAACATTATCCGAAATTTTATAAAAAATTCATTTATTCGAGAAATTAATGATTTCTCCCAAACTTTACAGTATTATCATAATAAAAATCGATATTTCCTTCAATATGGCCATCTCTATAAAACATTTATTCACGACTCTTCTTTTTTTAAACACAATTACCTTACAATTTCATTTGACTATTCAATTTTTCAAGAAGAATACAATATTTTTTATTCAGCGTTACAATAAGATATGTCAAACCTTTTAACTTTTTTCTACCTTACTTAAAAAGATTATCAATCAGTTAAACAACACCTTTTAATGATTCAATTTATTTCCAAATCACCAATTGTAAATAATGGTATTATTATTTCAGCATACTATTTTATTAAAATTTTTAAAGGTTCCAGAAATTTCAGGCATTCTTCAAAGACTGATAGCAAGATTAAAGTTAGATGGATTGATTATGAAAGAAGAATTTCATATACATCTACTCTTATGGAAATGCAAATGACCAACTACAGACTTGTGACTCAATAGAATAGTGGAATAATTTCTGTGAAGACTATCTAGCAAGAAAAATCAAGATGGAAAGATTATCTGTTCCGAATACTCATAAAAAAGATTTATATCTGATGACTTTTCAATAAAATTATTGTTTTGAAAACTATTGTGAAGCATATGGGAACCATTTAGATACAGAAGGAAAAAATATCTCAGATGGAACAAATTATGAAATGGATACTAATATCGAAGATGCCTATATTGAAATATTAGATATATAATAAAGAGATTAGACAGCACGTGGACAATTATTCGAAAAGAAAAGTCAAAAAAGTTACATGAAAAAAAATTTTGAAGGAAATGATGCGTTGTAAAAAATGTGTATAGACTGAATAGGAAAAGCAATTAAGGTGAATAGGAAAAGTATTGAATATTTATTTTCCAACCTTACACTTATAAAGTTGTACGATTATTTTGAAGCTTGTTTGTTTCACTTAAAATTTTACTCAATAATTAATTTTAACCACTCATTTCATGGACCCAACAACTTTTTACAACTTTTCAACAACGTATTTCATCAATTTTACAAAAATTTGATTTTAATCAAAATCAAACACACCCTTACTATTCTCATTCTCTATAAGTAAATTTGCTTATAGTATAAGGAATACACGCAGAAAAATAGAACACGCACAGATTTGCACACTATCTCTTGTATCGCTCTCAATTGTAAAGATCTTCTTATAAATTTCTTTAATAAAAATAAATTCTTCACTTCATCTTGTTATTTAATTATCTTTTACTTTATCTTTGGAAAAGGCCTAAAAGAGAAAAAACTTAGTAAGCAATTAATTCCTTCAAAAATATTATTTTTATTTTTCAAGAATTTTATTTTCAAACTTAGTCTCTTTTTCTGGATTCCATGGCTAAAATGGAGTGATCCTCTGAATTAAGAAATATTATGTTTTCTCCCGATAATGAAAATTTGTTCAAAACCTCTCTAAATATGATGAAATTTCGTTTTTAGCTACAATCTTAAGCTTTTTAGGAAGGTAAAGAAAAATGTTTTTTTCGTTTTTTAATTATTTCTTTAATCTTTTTTATAGGAGTGCTTCTAGGAACTTGGTTGTGAACATTAAATTTGGGTTAATTTCATGAATTGTCATTCAAGTTTTTGTTAAATTTTAAATTAGTTATTAAAATATTTTTCTTATTCTATTAGTTATTGAAGTTGAGTTTCACAAATGGTCACTCGCTTAGTAAATCTAAAGAAAAACTATAGTTTGATCCCCAAAATTTTTTCTCTTTTGCACTTCTGTCTCGATTTTTTATTTCTTGGCTATCTTATTCTCAATTTTTTATTTTTTGATGCCCTTAACTCCTAACAATAGTTTCTAAAGCGTTAAGAGGTAAATTTGTACATAAGTTTAAATAAAATAAAACCATATAAATTAAAAGAAAAAAAAAGGAAAATTGATCTTTTTTCCTCATCCATCGAAACCCATCAACACCCAAAAATAACTACAACAAATTAGAAATGGATCACCACCATAACTTTCAAACTACAAAAAACGACCACAATTGCTCTCATATCCCAGTGTAGCGATCACCAGTTTATGTTAGTACTATACTTCAATTAAGATTTAGTAGAGAAAAATATTAAGCAAGATAAGAATCAAATATCAAACTAGTTTTAAGAAAAAACAGTGAATCTGATTAGTGGTAGTCAAAACAGTATTAAGAACAACATATTTTAACCTTTACCCCGACAGTGGCACCACCAGTTTAAGGCGAATTAATTTTATTTTCTTTATATTTTTTAGTTGTTATTCTTTTATTAATATCTTTTTTCTTTATATGAACTTAATGGTAAATTCATCTTATGAACACTCAGTAACGATTGATGGCGCTAACGAATTAAATATTGGACATAAGATTATTAAGAAATAAAGATTCAGAACAATGGTGCTAAAGTGGATAAAGGTTGGAGATGACAACTGTAATTTTTTTTTTTTAAAATCTAACGTATAATTTGAGTGATCATTTTTTAAATCAAGTGACTATTTATGAAACTATGAATAACTTCAATGACTAATAAGGTAAGAAAAATACGTTAATGACCAATTTGAAAATTTGAACAAGATAATTAATTAAATTAACCCATTAAATTCCCAACCTATCAAACCAATCTATCTTTCGCACCTCAACCTACTCCTTCCCTAGTCATTCGCCACGTGAATTGAAAGTATTTTTTGTTCGAAAATGAGAACCATATGTTAGAACATTGCCCGAGATGATCCAATGAGTGGGTCGCACGTAAGACTTGGATTATCAATGCATGAAGTTGATAAGTCAAAGAAGTTTTACTGAAATTTTCCAACAGAAAGTAATTGGTTATCCAGTCTAAAAATAAAAAAAATATTAGTTAGTGTCGATATCCAATTGTTTTCTATTTTGACGTCTTTTCGGGCCAATTGATACTAGTCTTGTTTGTGGTGGCTTCCTAACTAGTGCCCATCCTCGTTCACAGTTGACACAAATCCACAACAACTAATAGTAAAGGTTCTATGAATTGTAAAAGCCTATAGCTTGTAATTCTTTTATCTGAGTATTTTGGCCTCCATATTCCGTGTATAACCCTGTTAATCGCCTCACTCTCACTGCTCTATCAAACATCTTCACTTTCACCTTCATCTTCAGCATACTCGTACTCTTAACTTCAAGTTTCTTATCATCAGCAATTATAACATCGAGCGCATCATAAAACTTGTAATACTCAAACCAGTCCTTTTGCGATCACATATGGTATGAACATTCGATCGGGAGTAGAGTATTTTGCCATTCACAAAATCCGACTATTACAAGTTTGCAACTAATAGTGCACCTATTTTGAAAGGTTGAAGATTGATTTGTTCTTTTTTGTAAGTTGAGGACCAACTTGTAACTTAGTCATAGGTTGGAGACCAAAAATATATTTACTCCATAAACTTAAGTAAAATCTGGATCGAGTCATTCAACTTTAATTTTTAAATTGTTTTTGAAACAATTTCAAGTTACTTTCAATATATTAAGTATTGCTACTAACATTAAAAATTGATGGCAATCTTACATTGAAATAACACAATAATTTTTAAAAATCATAATTTCAAGTACCAAATTTGGATCCCAAAGTTCGATCTTATTACAAAATAACAAACATAGAAATAAAAAATTTTACTTTTATAGACTAAATTTTTAGAAAAAATTAAAAAATAACAAGAACAGTTCGATTATTTGATTTTGAATTTAGAACTAATAACCGAATCATAAACGGTTGATACACACTTATTTAAACATTAAAAAAACAAGACTGAATGGCTCAAAACCCATTCGATCGAGTTTGATTGGTTATTTTGTCCACCCTAATTTTGGACATCTATCCACCACAAGAGTAAAAAAGAGAGGTACAACATATAAATCAAATTAGACGAATCTGTTTAAGAGAATATTCACTAGGATATTAACGAAATATTTTTATTTGTCAATTCCTCCTATGTTCTACTTTGGTTTATGCATTACTACATTTGTTTTGACACTTGCATCGGGTAGTTTAAGAGACTTACAATTTTTATGTACAACGAACTGTCTCGACAAATACGCAAAAATAAAATAAAATAAGATATTTTAATGTGTTTGCTAGACCCTGCCCACCAACCAATTTCCACAGCTTTTTAAAACTCTGTTTAACAAGCATTACCAAGATGAAATGAAGGAGACGGGGAAACACTTTTAGGTCACATCATACTACACTTTCATACTAAATTCTTATTCCTTCCCTTGTTTGGGGAGGTTCCTTAAAAAGCCAGCACAACTATTAGCAGAGCACAATTCAGCAAAGGTTCCAATCCTTGGGGAGTTGTAGATTATTTATCTCGAGTAGTCGGGTTCCATTATATTCAGGCAATTGCAGCATCGTCTTTCATTTATAACGCAACTTCCACAGGAACTTGCTGCCAATGTTCTTCAACTCTATCAGCAGACTGTAAAGAACGTATGGTCAGCAGATCAATTACTTGCACCATTTCCCCATGCACCGTCCCACTCACTGTCTGGCGCAGCCTTGGGTCCCTCAATGTAGTTTTGACTTGCATGGGGATTGTGAGGTCCAGGAAGCCCATCCCTGCCGGGGAATTGAACGTTCTTGGGTTTTGTTTTGACTCCTAATAATCTCAGCACAAATCCAGCGAGCTCTCCATACAATAATCCAGACCGATCAAACAGCTGCAAATGAAACATTCATGGTAAGCATGTGAAACAGACAGGCAAGTTCCTGACGACAAAGTTGCATCTTCTCATTCATCGTATAGTCTGATTTTTTGGACATTAACCTCGTACATTGGATGAGACAAAAACCAAGAAACTACCTGAAGAAGGGCAGTCATAAACATATGGAATGCTTGTGTATTCTGATCTATCAAGATTGAAAACCGGCCGAAGAAATTTACTACACCATGCATCTGCAAGTGTCACCAAAAAATATAAATAAATAAAAACCAACGGATGCTTAAGTGTACCACAGATAAGTGAAGGCTTGAATGAACTTGAGGTAAGAAAAAGTTCAAAAGATAAAAGGTATATAGCAATTCATTCAATACTCCATCTGAAATATGTTTTCTCCCTACAATGAGAAACAGAATCCTACGAGGAAATTATCAACCCCAATAACCTAGAGTATTGGTTCTTAGTGCTAATTACTAACTTTTCTAGTACACCTCTCCCAGGTTTCACAAATGTGAGAGAGAGAAGGAATTTCCAATTTTGGTTGTTTAGCTCAGAAATGTTTCTCAACTATCATCCCCTTCATCTTTTTCCAGTTGCTCTTTCTTTTGTGTATGCATCGTGTTAGTTTGGTTAGGACCTGGTTAGCAATGCAGGCAAGGGACTGTAATACTTACAAAAATCAACAGAAACATTTCGGACAATTGTGGAAAATCTAACATTCCCCAAATTCTATATCTACCTATTACCCAGACAAATTGGTAAAAACTATATTTGCCGAGAAAATGACAAATAGAATCTGGATCTACTGCTACTGACAACAGATTGATCAGAAAACAATATAGAAGGGTTGCCCAAACATTAGTGCTTCGAACAAATTGGCTTACCACTCGCATTAATGAAATCCAAAAACTTGGTGGAGAAGATGGAGCACCATACGGATTATTTGGATCCTGCTCACCATACGGACCCCCCATGCCCATTCCATAACCTCCCATAGGGCCTCCAAGGCCACTATTATACATTCCCCCACCATTCATGCCACCTCCATAAAGTCCGCCTCCGCCATAACCTCCTCTATACATGTTGTTTCCGTATAACCCACCGCCATATGACCCTCCAAATCCTCCAGATGTACCGTACATGCCAGACGAACCGTACGCGCCAGACGAACCATACAAGCCAGATGAACCATACATGCCTGTTCCATAACCAGAATTATAATTCTGGCCAGAACCATAACCTGAATAACATAAAACCAAGAGGCAAGCTTCCATCAGACATCATAAAAGTTATACATATATACAGTCATTTAAGTCTTGGTGTGTGTTCTGTGCCAAAAGGGGTAACAGGCTAACCAAAACTACATAGACTAAGCCATCTCTAAAATTTTCAATCATATTCCAAACAGTGTCAGAGGAAAGGGCTGAAAGCTATTTTGGCTTGTGGTTGAAAGGCCTTCCCAGTTTAACAAATGGTATCCGAAGATTGAAATGCCCAATTATGAGATGACATACGCTAATCACACTTTACATGTCTTTCAGTTCATCGGGATAACAAGGTTGATTTCTCCTTTACATGTATATGCTCTCTCTCTCTCTCTCTCTCTCATTATGCTATTTCGAAGGAGGCCAAATCCATCATGTTTGTCATAATACGCATTACTGAGAATCATATAGGGCAATTTGATATGTATACTTGAATGACACCTAACTAGCCTGCAAAATTAGATGAGAAGAAGATGACGACAATTATTTTAGATACAGAAAACTACGTATACCAAATATACATGACTAATTTGAAGAAAGACATGCTATGTATATGGTATTAATATAGCTTAATCATGTCAGCTCTGTTGTTCTCCCCCTCCCTCTCAATTCTCTATCCATGATTTGAAATCAGCGAATTATGGCATTTTCTCCTATTTAATATTTTCCTTTATTTTCTTGAAAATTATATCCACCTTCCAATTTACACATGGTATCTGGTCTTGGATAACTTCTTTGGCATATTATGCACAATAGAATGAATGTCAGTGACATCTTATCCATGTCGTATCCTAAAATAAAATCTACATATCAGGGGCATGGATCGGTTTGCCAATTCTGCATGGACTCAATGCAAAATAAGTTAAAAATAATTATTGTCAAAGAAGAATTTACAAGGAATCAACTCTGAAACAAAATTCATCAAAAGCTTTCAGCATATTCTGAAAGGGGATCAATAACAATTGAGGTGGTGGCTTTAATTGGCTAACCAGTAATATGCAGTGTTTTAAGAAGCACTTTTAAGGCTTGTCTCAGCATGACTCGGCTTAGAATTGCCTCTAGGCTATTGGTAGGTTCAGGACTTCAAGGCATTTGATCCATGTGGCAACACCTCAGTAATCAGCCCTCTTTGCTAAGGTGACTGCCTAGTCCAATGATAGAATACTTCAGCTCAAGCATAAGATTTGAAAAAAGTCTTCTTCATTTGCCTGAGCACTTTAGGTTATTCTTAATATTTATCTACTGAATTGAGCTTGTGATATTCCATGTGAGTCAAAGTTTTGAACATTTTTCCTACTCCTTTTCACTTCATAAGAAATTTCACTCTTAAAAACCAAAGGCTTACGATCTAACTCCTCCACTTCCCCTTTTGCCCTCAAACATATGGTGTCCATACTCAACAAAACCAGAGTACATCAGTAATTAATGCAAGTCATCCACAACATCATTAAAAAATTTACTCTATTTGAAAGGGCACATAAGAGAACATGACACTTTCGTATTATGGGATGTCGTAGTTACCTGCAATGCCTTATCAAAAGAAGTTTTCAGACAACAGCAATAACTTCAAAATTTACTTGCCACTAGCTAATGGTTAACTTATTTGACATATAAACAAATAATAGTATAAACTTCATCAAAAATCACTTAGAGTTTGCTTGGGAGTTTTTTTCCACCGGTTTTGAGCGGTTTTGGGTGGTACCGTTTATGAGAAGTTGGAAAAATCGGTCCTTGTTAATTTTTTGGGGCACTACATAATTTATTCTTCGTCTTCTCTCCAAATGCACAATTTACCTCCTCTCCAAACAATAATTTTTTTTATGTGCCATTGAATTATTTTTGAAATTTTTTCAAGTCGAACATATATTTACATTTAAAATTTTACATTCTTCATATTTTTACACATACCTATCTCTTTTAATATCTGGTTATATATGTAATTTTATTATTTTAAAAAACTTTCATAACCGTTAGATAATAAACTCCCAATCATGGATTTGACTGTTTTAAAAATCGCTGCTAAAACCACCCAAAACCGGACTCCTCATAAACGCTCAAAACCGATACTTTAAAAATCCTCATAATCGGTACTCAAAAACTCATAAGTAGGAACTTGGTAATTTATCATTTCGATTCTAGCATGCCACGAGACATCCAGTGCGCAATCAAATCATTGACATGACAAACACATATAAATGCATACGTGGAAAATTAAGGACTTGAACCACGTCACGTGTAAAATATGAAAATTATCAAAATGCCCTTGAAAGGAAAAGAACATGAGATTGGAAAATTTTGAAAAACTGAAAAATTGAAGAAAAAATGAATGAAATTGTTAGGACTACCAATTAAAGAAAGTTCAGCAACCTAATTAATAAATTTTGACCTTTTTATTGAATCACAAGCGTTAAAGTTCAATACATAGTTCAAAGATTCTCAAAATTGACCACTACAACCATAAAAGAAGCTGAAGATATGAATTAATCAAATTTATGTGATAAATTCATATATCCAGATCACATGTTTGAATAACACACAATCCCATTAATACTACAAACTCAAAAACTGGCCTAAAAATCTTGAGAAATTACTTTACATGGCCAAACAGACAAGGAAAAATCAGATGCCACCATAAAATCTCAGAATAAAAGTTGCAATCGAAACATATTATAAACCTTCAGGAAGATCAACTTGTCATAAGAATCATGGAAATATAGTACCAATTATATGTGATAAACTCAACTACCCAACTCTTGTGTTTTCTCAGCATAACAGTATATTTCCAATCCATAATCCCTACAAAAATGTTGAAATTTAGCTTTATTGGTCCCCCATCCCCAAGAAAAAAAAATGATACACAAATTAGAACTCAAAAAATTTACCCTCTCCAGAAGATATGATCTGAAACCAGAGGCCAAACTTTCAGGCAGAATGCCATCTTTACAGAAGCCATTAAATTAAGTATTTCGCAGAATGAATCTTGTCATTTTAGATTATCTGACTGCAGCTTCGACAGCTCTTGCTCTGCCACTGTGATTGAGGGATGTCGCCTTTTCTTCAAGAAACATGGGAGGATGCTCTTGGGAGACTTTCTTGACTTTCTGGTGACCTACTATTCCCCTCCATCGTTGGAAAATCAAGAACTCCCATTTTCCTCAAATTTTCATTTTTTTCGTCTTTTTCCTTTTAAAGGTATTTTGGTACTGTTCTATTTTTTACAAGTAGCATGGTCTACGTCATCAATTTTTGGCGCATATGTGTTCGCATGAGTATGTCATATCATTGTTTAAATGGCACACTTGACACGATGAGATAGAATTGAAATGATAAGTTCCCATATTGCTTGATTGTGAAAATTGAAAGTTCACGCCATAATAAAAAAGCACCTAAAAGTTGTGAATTTTTTTTCCCTAAAATTTACCTAAATATTAATCAAGAATTTAAAGCATCCAAACGATATAGTTGGTGACTGAGCACATATACACAAAGAATACTTCACCTAAAAAAAGTGCTTGAAATAAAAACAACCTATAGGCATCTGGGAGTGTTTCTTGAAGATAAATGACTCAGCAAAATATCAAATACATTTGTTTGCTTGGATACTATGACATTAAATTGTTTTGGTTACTGTGTTCTATCACTTTTTGATAGGAAACACCTCACACAGATATAACATTATATTTTGAACAAGATCCACAGCTCTATTTTCCAAATGTTCTAAAAAAGGGGGGTAATCAACCACATTTTTCATTACTTAGTGTTTTTCTTTGGGTTCCGGGGGGAGGGGGTGATTTTAAAATTCCAGACAGTCATATGCATTTATATAATTCAGCCAGCCAGACCCTACGTAGCAGAGAAAAAATAAACTCATGGACAATTTTACAACGGCAAAACTAAATTATCCATCTACTACAGATAAAAGTGTCGATACCTCCGTAAGTGCTGCCATAAGTCTGCTGTTCCCATGGCCTAGCAGGAACAGGCCTCCCAACAGTGTTTCTGTTTACAATTGTATTCCTATCACCTGTTGATACCACTTCACCGGGTTTTGCAGTTCCAGAAGCCTCCACTACATCACTCGTGCTACCAGCAGAAGGCGGTTTAAAAGGTGCAGGTCCAGAGGAGGCCCCAGACCTTTCCCACGGTTTCTGTGGAGGGCTATTACCTACCATAAGGGATTGCCCATAATTAATAGATGGGTAATGAAAGGAAATTTACATATGGAGTACAATGAACACAACTTATCAAAACCACTTCTAGAAAACTACACAAACAGAAACCAATAAATCCAACTTATCACAACCACTTCTCGAATACTACACATACGGAAACCAAAGGAAGAGAGTTAAGGTCAATGATTATCCCATCTGCACTCAAATCATCCATGTATACAGCATATGCGCAAAGTGAAACACATTAATGACATGATCAAACATGCCTAGAAAAAAAGTGATTTTCTAAGACAAACAGATAGCATCATGAAATATTCGTGCCTCATCCGTTGGCAAAATTAAGAGAAGCCAGTCAATGAATCCTTGTGGCTTCTCTTCCTCAAAACATCTCTATATACATTTCTATGAAAAAAAGATTCATGTATTTTGTTATGCGGCTGCTTCAATTATCCTATTTTTCTTCACTTTATATTTTATATTTTGAAAAGTCAGAAGTGGTTATGGGTCGCTCTATTTCTTTGGGTTGTTCCATCATTTAGCAAGATAATAGGCGATGAAGCGACTTTTGATTTATTCGTATATAAACCTTGTGCTGATTGAAAATGAGGTGCTGATTATCTGCATTCACACTGAACATTTGATTTTGGGAGGTTCTAGACCCTCAAAAAGCCAGAGATTATTCAAAGTTCAGACTTTCTTTCAGAAATAAGAGTGTAGCATTTGGTATAAGAGTCAGGCACTGAGCAGCTTGAGAAACATGTGGAACAATTGGATAAAAGTTGGAGTGGCCAACAACCACAAAACTCTTATACAATTCACAATTCACGCAGATGTTGATTGTACAAGTGCTATGGAAGAACAAAATATGAGAAAGCAGCTGCAAGAGATAGGAATCAGGGAGACTTCTTCTTCATACTGAATCCATCAGGATCAGCATCGAAAATCTAATCCATTGAATATCTTCTTACTTCAAACGGTGAAGTTGGATTTTCCAGAGCACAATGAAAAGGACAAAAATTGAACAATTTGGATTTGTTCCAGTCAATGATAGAGTATATCCTTGCCAAGATCTTTTCAGTTGGACAGTAATGCACAGCTGTGGTGTTCTTGATACATGTAGCACTTATAACTTCATTAGCTCCCAAATGGCAAAGACTGGAATTGCAACGGGCAATCCGCACCAAGCTTAAAGTCAAGGTGGCCTTTGCAGATAAACTTGAGAGCTAGAGTTAGTGCAAAAGCATGCTATTCCAGTTTCAAAAAGTAACATTACGTGCTGATTTTTAAAATTTTTTATCTTACCAAAAGTGCTACTGCTTGGTGCTCAATTCAATGGTTAATGGCATTGGATCCTATTCAATGGGATTTTTCAACATTATTCACGAGCTTCAATGTGGGAAACAAAGATGTCACACTTAGACATCTGGCCAGCTTAAAGACATGTTATTATGCTTTACAAATAGCCAAATTTACCAGAATTCCAGTTAGCATATTGTTGCGAATGATATCGCCAACAAGCAAGCTCTAAGAGGTGACAATTTAATACCCCAACCAATTCAAAAGATGCTTGCCAATTTAGATGATGTGTTGAGGGAACTCACGGGATTAGTACCCATGAGAAAGCAAGATCACTACATTCCCTCACAACCTAGGGATGGACCAGCCGACCAACCATAATGAGATTTTACTCATATCCTCACTCTAAAAAAGAAAATTGAGATGCCTGTTGAGGAAATGTTGGCTTCAGTAATGATTAGATCAAACACAATTGCTTATTCATCCCTAGTGTTATTCGTAAAAAAACAAGATGGGTCATGGTTGACATGCGTCGATTATAGAGCTAAACAAAATTACAGTGAGGATAAATTTCCAATTCCTGTAACTGATAAGGTCCTGGATGGATTAGTTGGATTTCAAATTTCCACAAAATTAGACCTTCGAGCAGAATGTCACCAAGTGAGAATGCACCCAAAAGATGCAGCGACATGGCCTTTTCAACACATCAATGTCACTATGAATCATTAGTAATTCCACTCGATCTTCTTAATGTTTCCTCAACTTTCCAAGCACTCTTGGGTGATGTATGCAAGAACGTCTGCACAATGTAGCGTCTAAAAATGGTTTTTACCACCCTGAGAGCTAACAAGTTGTACATGAAGCTTGCAAAATGCAACTTTGGGAAAATGACAGTTAAATAATTGGGTCATGTCACTATAAGGGACGGTGTAACAACAAATTCAAAAGTTGCTGAGGCAACGACCTCTTGGCCTAAACCAAAAACTACATAAGCTTGGAGAGGATTTCTGGGTTTGAGGTGTTATTATGGGAAATTTATCCAAAACTATGGAAGGATAGCAGCCTCACTGACTCTTATGTTGGAAAAGAGTGCATTTGAATGGAGCCAACTTGCACAAGAAACATTCTTGAAATTAAAACTCAAAATGACTACAGCTCTGTAGCCTAGCTCTCTCTAATTTTTTAAAACAATCATCATTGAAAGCATAATTATCTTACCTGACCCAGTCATTAAACCGGTCGTTAGCGGGTTAATGGTTCAGTAGGTGGGTCATTGTCGGTTCGGAAGTTAAAAAAACACTTACAAGTGAAATATGAGAATAATATATATACTATGATTAAAAGTTAAGATGTCTGATAAGTTAAAATAAATATTATAAAGTGAAATGGCTAATTAGTTAAAAATTAAAAATTCCCAAGTGCTCCATTTAATTTAAGTCAAATCAAAGATGAGTTTTTCCTCTTTATTATTTTCTAGTAATTTTTTTTATAGCCCATATATTATTACCTGGTTTTTCATATGGCTCAAACTATGTACATTGTTATTTTATGATTTTGCACTTTTAAGATTTCCTACTGTGCATACTATACACAATTTTATTTTTATTTCTTTGTTCTGTTTTATCTTACTTAAAATTCACATAGTTACACACACAAACACATATACATTTATAACATATTTCTTATTAACTACATAAGTAACATTATTATTATTTTTTTAAAATTTGGGATTGAATTAGTTGAAGAGTGTATAATAAGCATCAACATAAGAAATATTTAATTATTTAAATTTTTAGATTAAAGAAACTTGAAAAGTAGGAAATATAGGAGAAAGTTGCAATTAAAAGTATTTCCCAAATCCAGTTCCTTAGTGGTTGCTACCGTGAAGAAAAGAGATGGAAAGCAATCATAAATTATTAAAAATTATAGAAATAATTGAAAGATATTAAGCAGTGGATTGTGGAAGCTGCAGCCTGAACAAGGGGTAATTTCTTTCAAGGACTAGCGCCACTTGCCCATAGATCATTAGAGAGCTCTATAACAACACTTGTGAGAGCTGTGCCAAAATATTCCTATTGATAAGGGAAAATTTTTATTGGCAAGGTATGAGAAGTCAGGTGAATGACTTTTAAGTGAATGTGATGTGGGCCAAAGAAATAAAGTTGAGCAGCATGCACTAGAAGGTACTTTCATGGAATTTATTGGTAGCCTTCCCCATTCGAAAGGCAAAAACTACTTCACTTGTACTTGTTGATCATTTATTTAAATTTGCCCATTTCATTACCTTGACAAACCTGTATATTGTTGTCGGAGTCGTAAAAGTATTCTTTGATAATCTCTTTGAATTATATGGCCTTCCAAGTTCCAACATTGATTGTTTGTGGCAGGAACCCTATTTTTACAAATTCCTTTTGGAAAGAATTAGTTCAACTCAACGCTACTCTCTCTTCAACTTCAGTTCAACCACAAATGGATGGACAAACTGAAGTGTTGAATTGTGCTTTGCAAATGTATTTGTAGTGTTTCACTCACTCAAGGCCAAAGGAGTAGTTGGAATGGTTGTCTTAGACCAAGTACAGTCATATCACTAGTTGGCATTCAACGGTAAAATGACACTCTTTGAAAGTGTTCGTGGAAGGTTTCCTCCAAGATTGTTAACTTATATTCCTAGTAATGCACGAGTGGAAGATGCTACCTATGTGTGATCAAGTTCTAAGAGAAGTAAAGAAGAACATCCAACCAGCCCAAGAGTGTGAAGATAATTTATGGTTTGATGTTGTAATCATGTATATTTGAAGTTGCTACATCATTGACGTGTTACAGTGGCAGTGCAAGGAAACTTGAAGCCATGGGTGGATCTTATGGGCCATTTGAGATCACAGAAAGGTGGGCCAGGCGAATATGTTGAGACTACCGAATAATTCGTGAATTCATCCAGTTATTCACATTCCTCCAGTGAAGAAGAAGACTGGTTATCATCATCAGGAGCAAACCAATCTCCCTGAATTGAATGTAGATGATGACCTAGTTCCAGTACCCCAGGTTGTGCTTGATGAAAGAATGGTTAGGCGTTGTCCTATTTCTTGGGTTTTTTCCATCATCTTAGGAATATAATAAGTGATGCGAAGCAAGTGTGGATAACTGTCCAAATCATTTATAAATAAAACTTGTGGTGGATAAAAACGTAATACTAAATTTCTGCATTCAAACTGACATTTGATTTTGGGAGATTTTATAGCCTCGACAAGCCAGATATTTGTCTAACTTTCACACCTAATTCTTTATAGAATTGGAAATGACAAAACTCTCTTACATTGAGAACTAAACATTCCAGTAAAAAATGACTATTGGTGTGCCATTTAGTACCAAGAAACAGAAAATAGCAAGAAATTCCTCATCTACCCAAGGTGTATCAAGCAGAAAATGGAGATCCGATATTTCTAAAAGCCTTTTATCAAAATCAGTACAATTTTTTCCCAAAGTGATGTTGGAATATTTTGAGGGGAGTAGTATAATTATATTGAATTTACTCATAAGTTTAGTATTAAAGCATGTTTTGGACAATTATATTATTGTAATGCTATACATACATTGTATTAGACATCCGGGCCATAATAGAATGGAAGCATTATTTTACCAACTAGCTTAAGGCCATTGACATACAACTCATTTAATGTTTTGGTAACCTCTATATCTTATAAGCACTTATAACTTATAAGTCAATTAAACATCATTTTTATCCACATATTTTGTAGCAGCCACAACTTTTATCCATTTTTTATCTACACATTCGGTAGAACCATTGCTTATAATTTGCAAAAAACTTTACCAAACCAACACTAAATTAATTGGTTAAAGCACATAAGTGGTGTTTGCCATTAACACAATTTTGTTATTTGTACCATAAGATTTCCCAAGCACGACAAGTCTTCTCTAGTAGAAAAGGCCCGTTAATTGGTGAGTAAGGGATGATGGATTGGTGATAATTGGGGAAAATGGGCAACAGTGTGGACGGCATTAGAGAGGAAAAGAGGGGAATGTTCATTAACTCTAGCAATCCATTCTTGATTCTTTGTTGCAGATAATTCGAGATGATGAAAGCTCAATATTGATCAGGCGAATATTGGAGGTAACACGATATTTATCTCTTGCAAATATACTCCTTTTATGATTGGGAAATATTGTGGTTTTGTGCAAAACAATTAATATGAAATTGGAGTTGATTTTCAGTTTTGCATTTTTGAATAATTCTATCAAATGAAACATCAAAAACCCTACTTACAGCAATAGGTACAGGTTAACTAATAACAAAAATGATAAAGGAATTAAATAAACAACAATACTGATGAATAGAAAGAAATATATATTGAAATTGAATTCATCTGTACCGACCTGATGATTGTTGGGCTTTGTTGTCCATAGCAGAGAAGGAGGAGGGTAGAGAGAGAGAAATTGGTGGCAAGGTTCCAAATTGTGGTTTATCTCTATTCTGTATTTCTAGCAGTGCCCAAGAAAATTCGCTGGCATTTCTCAGGTTAAATTTACAATTCTGCCCTTTCAAACTAATCATGACGCTGCTGAACCTGCCAACCCGGTTCAAAGTGTGCCCGTATATTTTCTGTCGGGTCAACCCAAACTTTACCCTTGTTCTATTGTTTTTATTTCTCTTTTGTGTAAATTTCATCTTGTTCCGACTTTACGTACGTGTGAGATCCATCTTCAACAAATCTACTATTTATCGTAGCTATGTCCCTAATTAAATAACAATCAGGGGCGGATTTTGGTATAGTCCCACCAACTTCGAAAAAATTCGTTTTTTACAGTGTAAAATTTTTTTTTAAAATTTTTCTTTTCAGCAGTAGTTCAGACTCAAAAAAATTTATGGATCCATAACAATCATGTTCTCAATTAACCAAAAACGTTTATTTGAACGTTAAGTAGTTACACGACACTCACATAATATCGAAATGAGTTAAAACAACGAGATATGTTTAATGAACATGGGCGGATTGGACTATGGCCTAGTCCCGCTTAAAAAAAATCGTTTTTATAGTGTAATTTTTTTTTTTTTTAAAGTAATGATCCTAGGTTCTAAAGGGTTTTTTTTTTTTTTTTTTTAATTTTAAGTTCAAAAATTCCTAAGTCCGCCCTTATTAATGAATACTAAAATTTTTTATCGTAATTGAATTTTTAAATGAAAGTTGAAATCACATTTTGGTTTATTTTAAATTAAATAAAATCTTTTTAACAATTTTAACATTTTAATATGACGTCGCATGACTATTTTACATTCAAATAAACATTTTTCTTAGCATGACTATTTGTGCTACAACTTTACATTGAGGACCCAAAACAATAAATTGAAGACATTGATTTAGCTGAGGATATTTGTTATAAATTGCATAAACCAATTTTGGTTTATTTGGATTTATTTGAGGACTGACAAATTAAAAATGGGTTGAAAAGAAAAATTACAAACGGAAATGCTATATAATCTTTGCCAAACAAGTTCATATATAATTTTTCTTTTTTCGTGTGTTTACTATTGATTAATATATTTAACTTTTTTTTTATTCTTCTAAAAGTTAAGATGAATTTTTTTAATTAATATAACTTGTTAGAGATAAAATTACGTGATATTAAATTTTTAGATAAAACCATGCAGTAGATAAGCTCTATCCGTAAAAGAATAAAGTCTTATTTCCATCTTTATCAATAAATTAACACAATTTAAATAAGAGTCGAGTTTAAAAGAACTCTATCATAACAAACACAAATTTTTGCACACTCTCATTACATAAAAAATAAATACAAATTCACATTCTTGAATTTTTCCCATTAAACTATGTTGATAAATCTATTTTTAAATACCAACTCAAGCATCATATGGGTACGAGAAAATACCCCCACATGAAGAGTGAACACAATTCAATTTGAATAGTTTTTGGCATATTTTCAAAATAAACAATTTACATAAGTTTGAAAATTTCAAATTAAACCAAACCAAACTATTTTTAGCAGTTAGCTTTGATTCGAACTATAGTTTACCTAACGACATAAAACTAACGCTTTTCAAACTAGTTAAAACATACACGTTGAATACAATCTTGAATTAGAATTTTTTAGACATAAGCATTACAATACATTGATTTTGATTCCAAATTCTCGATACAAGCAAAACAAAAACAAAAACAAAAACAAAAACAAAAACAAATAATAAAATAAAAAATAATACAAATTCAACTAACATACATCAAATAATATCAACTATAATAGCATTAGCAATTCATTGCTTATATTTTCACAACAAACAACAACAACAACAAATGGCAATATAACAATAATTACAGCAATGTTGCAATTCTTCATTGCATTCTATTTTCCCGTTAAACAACTTGGATGTTTGTAATTGTTTTCTCTTGTTATTTTTGTTGTCGGAATAGTAAATACATAGAAGCTTAGAAGAATTATAATTTCTTAAAATTAATGTATTGTTAATTTTTCATAAATATAATTTGTCATATTAGCGGCATTGGCAATAAATACTCTATATTAAATTGTTTGTAAATTATACCAAGATCATTTAATCATCGACCGTGAAAAAGGTTTTAACCCTACTCATACAAAATCAACATATACGTTGTCTGTCTTTCAAAAAAAATCACCATCTCTTTCTCAATTATTTTCTTCACCATTCTTCAAATTTCTTTCATAATCTTTATCTTCCTCAATATTCTTTAACGAACAAATTTCAACGATTGAATTCCACCACAATAAAATAGTATCTTAATTAATATTTATTGTACACCATTTCCTTAACTTTGCACAAATGGTTAATTTTTATTTATTTTTTATTTTTTTGTATATTTGAAGACAAAACATACTAATGAGTTATTCTTTTTTGAACATTTTAAAGAAACTTTTAAAGTATTTTTTATTTTATTTAAACTAAATATATTTACACCACATTTTTTTATAAATGCGCCACATTTAAATTATATAAAAAGTCTATAATATTTACTTACCATTACATTTATGTCTTTAATATTCTTTCTATCGCATTTTTATTATCAACATTCATTTAATTAACATATATTGTGTCTAATAATGGTTCTCATACAAAATTTTTATTAAGAAAGAACAAAAAGATTCATTTTTTAATCGTATTTTTAAATAAGAAAAAAAAAAAATAAATACAAAATTTTGATTAAATATTTGTCACTTATTTTAAAGTACATTAATAGAATTTTTAGAGAAAAATTAGAAACAAGATGTGTTAATAATAGAATGTTAAATATACAAATCTGATAAAAAAAAATGAAAGATATAAATGTGATAATAAATAAAATTAAGATTTTTTATACAATTAAAATATATAGTATTTATAATAAAATCTGAATATAACCATTTTTTAATCTTTTATTTATTCTCGCAATATTGGTTTACTCAAAACATTACTTTATAATCCTCTACAAAATAGTATAAAACACCAAACGTGTCTCGGTAGGATTTTCAGTTGAATAAGTTCTATACGTTTCGTTGAAATTATGATTTTCCATTCGACTGAGACTTGTCAATTATACAGATTTTAGATGACGGCAAGTGCGAACCCTTTGTGGGGATACAGCAAAGCTAACAGCAATGGCAATGCGAATGGCGCCACCAGTAGTAACGGTGCGGTGCCGGCAAACGCCGTGGCGGTTCTCCTTCACAACACTCGTATCTCCGGCGATTGGTCACCCGACGAACAGTCCATGCTTGAAGATTTGCTCTCAAAGTCAGCCCACCCCCCAATTCTTTGTGCGTGTAATTGTTGTGTGCACTTTTATTTGCTGCATTTTTGGTAAAAGAAAGATAGTTGCAAAAAGTGGATGTTGTGTATTTATATGTACTGTTTATTTATCTGAAAATATGTTGATTTCTTGTCGTTTTTGCTTTGACTCGTATTGGTAATTATTCAATTTTGAGAGTGAGATGATCATCAGACAGTAGGTTTTTCAACTACATGAAGAAAAAATTAACTAGTACACCGCTTCAGACACTCTATTATGATGATGGGTTGAGGCGTGTACAGATTTTGGAGATGACGATCGGTGGAGGGAGATGATCGAGGGGGATGGATTGATGGGAGATTTTGGAGGTGATAAAATTGAAACACGGATGTGTTTTTTAACTCCCTAAGGTCACAATTAATTAAATATTCGTGTGGCTTCAATTTCTCTTCACACAAAATCGTCTTCTCCAAAATTTGTTGATCAGTTCAATTCATCTCTATGATTCGATCATCTCCCACAACCAATTATCTCCACTTCACCTCCTTAGTCCATGTATCTCAATCGATCACCTCCTCCACCGATCATCTTCAAAATCTTTTCACCAGCTCAATCCATCATTTATACTCGTAGTTCTCAGGTGAATATCTAGCTGAATCCATTATTTATGGCAATTCATGGTTATAAAATTATACATTAGTTCCATGTGTCCTCCTCTATTAGATTCCTTCCCTAGAATGACGCGTAAAAGGAAACATGATTTAAGCTGCCCAACAATTAAATATATTATGTAGTGAATTCCAATTATGCCTAAGAGGATCCTTTAATGTTCAAACCTCGGGCCACATTGCCTATGAACATCAAGTTCCTGGCTCAATGCTGATGGATTATGCAAGTCTGGCCTTCAAAGTTGGGTTTTGACCTTTATATTTCTTTTTCCAAGAAAACCTGATCGAAATTTTAAATATCTATTTTGAAACATATACATACAGCATGGGAGGTTTT
This sequence comes from Forsythia suspensa, assembly GCA_023638005.1. Lineage (NCBI taxonomy): Eukaryota > Viridiplantae > Streptophyta > Magnoliopsida > Lamiales > Oleaceae > Forsythia > Forsythia suspensa. The sequence goes on from CM042666.1 coordinate 39,723,780, forward strand.
ACATGTTCTATATATATGCGTATGCATGTAAGTATATTTTTATGCAAAAACCATTAGGTGTAGTTTGCAAACTCTACAATGCAAGAAGCATTGCACTGATGTGATGCCAATAGCCATAGTTTGGTTGTCTACTTGACTGATATACTTTTCTCACAATCACTGGCAATTTGGCATCAAATTCCAGGTTTGATTCCTCTGTCAATTTAAGCAAATTATAACTAACTTGATAAAATCAAGTAAGCCATTTGTGCTTGCTTGTAGGTGTGTGTGAGAGAGCTGCATCAGCAGCAACTTTTGAAAAGTTCAGCTGTTAGCATAACAAAACTCACCATCCATGTGGACCAAAAATGACTCCAACAGCACCTTTCACAGCAGATGACCTGATGGCCAAATTATGCTACCTTTAATTCATTAAAATAGAAAATATGCACACCTAATAAACAAATTAGCATAGACACTTTGCCTGAAAGGTGCAAATATCCAACTTTTGAGTCAGAATTTTTGTTCATAAATATCGGAATCCCATTCAATTAATGTAACTATCGGGTAGTCTTTATACAATTAGTAACATCCTAAATGTATTATGATAAAAGTGAAATACCTTTTTTTAACTCTTGGAGCTTTAAAACATATTTATTATATTTAGATGGGTCAGTTATTGTTATTTGATATCATGTGGTGGTTTCATTCTTAGCAATGATTCCTTTGAATCCTTCCAACCGTGCCAAGGGTGATAATTAATTAAGTTTTGATGTGTTGTGGATTGTTTACTTGACATTTAGAGGGATTTTATTTTCATGGGTTTTTTGGTTGGAGAATCATTTCAAGGAGTTTTGGTATTTTGCTCAAGGTTCTATGTTTTTTCTTTTCCTTAAGAAGGTAGAGATGAGGATCAAAAATACGAGAGCGGGGGATAACCCCTACATTTATTTTCTTTCTATTCCGCTGAATGTTGTTTATGATCACACACCCAAAAAGAAGTTCCTATCGGAGCCCCTTTTTAGGTAACTACTTAAAAGTAGCAACTTCCTCCTTTACTCGAATTAATACAAATATTTTATTGCCACAGTCCTAATTTCTTCTCCTTTACAGAAATACTTTTTAATTATCGATCTCAATTTTTCGTCAGCTAAATTGTTTTCAGGCTTTATTTTTCCAAAGTAACACGCCACCTATTCAATTCACTTAACCTCAAATTTTGGAAAACGAAACCCCAAAGCACAATCTTCTAGAGCAAATTGATTAAGATTTAGATCATAGATGGCTGCGACTGGGAATCGCTCTGATGGTCATGAAAACAATTTTGATAATTACAAGAATAATGGACAAGAGGATGTGACCTGCGCCACCAGTAACGTCCTCCCGGTTCCCAATAACTCCTTGGTGGGCCCTTCTCAGGCTGCCCTCCGTCATAACTCTGGCCTCTCTGTCAAATGGTCCGGTGATGAACAGTGCATCCTTGAAGATTTGCTCTCCAAGTCAGCCAATTCTTTTTCTTAATTGTATCGTATTTATCTTTCCCTGCCTGTATATATGTAATATATTTTTATAATTGTAAGTGTATATGTGTTCTTGTGTGGGTTTCGGGAACATTTTTTTTTCAATCCCTGGAAATTCATTGAATTCTTGGCATTTCTCATTTTACTGAGTTTTGTGTCTTTTTGGCTGAGATATGGTTCTGATGGTGGAATCCTGTGTAATGATCTCAATTAACATGAAATTGTATATCTTGGAAAATCTATTTTGCCACGGAACTCTATTTTTATTAAGGAAGATTGAAATTTTAGGTCTGAGGATTGATATATTGCAATAACATCTGATTAAATATCCATAAGATTCAATTATAGTACTTGCGGCACATTTGCATTAAACATTTGAGAAAAATGAGATAGAGATTTAGAGGATCAGTTTACGGTAAAATACCTTCATTTTTTTTTCCCATGGGGATCAAATTATCAATTGAACAAAATGAAGATATAATATTTGCTCTCATTTTCAACTTCAGAAGATACCAAATGCAGCTATGGGTCTCAGCTGAATTTTATTAACTAAAAAGGAAAGTGGAAACAAATCAATATTTTACATTACTATCAAATCTATATCATTGTGATCATGACGGTGAAGATACAATACTTGTAAATAATGCCAGTATTCTAGTAACAGAGATGGAAATTTTCCTTAATAATACAAGAATGTTTTGAGTTTAACTTGAAATGTTCCAGTTGAGTTCAATTCATTAACCTTAAGTACATTACCTCTCATCTCCCATCAGTTTTAAAGCATTGGTCTTTATCAATCCAATGCAACAATCTGAATTCCCATACTATTTGTTATGTTTGACATATATAGTGCCAATTTAGATCGACTGTTTGCAGTGTCTCTGTATGGAGTTGTTTCTACATGCATCTTGTTGCTAATGCATACAATACACTTTGATCTGATATAAAAATTAACTTTTGCAGATACACCTCAGACACTATCATAGTTCGATATGCTAAAATCGCTCAGCAGTTAAATGATAAGACGGTTCGCGATGTGGCATTGCGCTGCAAATGGATGACTGTGAGCTCTTCGTTTTTGTTGCTTTTCTTCTTATAATTTCTGTTATGTTACATAGACAGTTCACAATGTGCCATATAGATGTGCATGCACGTCCAAAAGGTTTCTAGATGTTGATAGTCTGTAAAGCTTGGTAGGTGGTCATGTGTTTTTTTTTTTTTTGGTTCTATGACATTTTAATATTGCCCGACTATTATCATGAGATCATAATCTCAAAAGACAAAAAGAATTCCCAATATCAGAATCTAAACTCAACTCTAGATCAAGATAACTGATAACACGGGTTTTTCCCAACAGCCAATAATACCAATATGTAAAGAAGACTCGCTGCAAAATTAGAACTTATGTCTCCATGATTTCAAAATGTCTCTGATCCCTCTTGTAAATACCACGAGGAATACTGTGTAGTAGGCCTAGGGCGGGTTGTATAGCCGCATCAATGCTGTCAATATAAAGCCTGTCCCCTGGATGAAAGTAAATGGGATCCAGCAATGGCTTCCTGAACCCAAATTTCTGTTCCTTTCTTTTCATTTGCAAGTACTTATTTAGAAACGCATCATCAGGGCATTGACTCTTATCCAAAGACTAAAAATATTTGACATTTAATTTCTTGAATGAACTACTGTCGATAATGCAAAATTTCAAAAACTTTGGAGTGTCACACATTTAAGGGATCACTGACTTGCACAAAAATAACGAGGAAAAAGTAATAGTCTCATCAGATGCAGACTGACAGGCAAATACAAACACTTAATTCTAGGTCCAGAAATATTGGACAAGAAGAACTTGTGACCAATTCATAATGTTGAAAGTCTGGCAACAGTAGTAGTTTTAATGTGTGTGCAATTATTTTTTTCGTGAAACATGGTGGTAGTGGTAATGAACCTCCAACTCCAAGTAAACGATGCATGGCTGGTGTGAGATTGTACATGAGAAAAAATATATTTGTGATTTCAATTATATAATGCGGAAGTCAACTCAAATGTTTTGATTTTTGACACATTCAAAGTGGTGAACTGTATTACTCATGGTGAAAGTGATTTATGAGAGATATAATGGGTATTCTCGGAAAAGGGAAAGATGAAACTGAGAGAATGCAATGATGAGAAGCAAATTTGATCATTGAGAAAATATAATTTGCTTAGTGACGGATGATAAGAGCTAGAAAGCCTAGAATGAAGTTAATAGGAAGCACACTCTCTGGTTGTTTTATTATATCTTATCAGTTAACTCGTGGCAATTCTGATACAATTTGTTTGCTGATTCGCAGAAGGAGGAAAATGGAAAGCGAAGGAAAGACAATAAAAAATTATCGAGGAAAAATAAAGGGAAAAAGGTAGTTAATGTATTCATGCTATCATCTGTCTCCTGCTGTTTGTGTGTATACCACGAGTCACCTCTTTCTCTCTTTCTTGTGTCTTATGCCTATTAACCGATTCTTGACATCTTTACTACACAATGTATACGTTTGTAGCCATGCAAAGCTCTTAATAGCAAAGTTTCAAGTAGCAAAAGAGATGGCCTTTCAATTTCTGCTGTAAAGAAACAACTATTAAGATAGACAAATCTCTTACTTTGCCTCTTTTAGCTTGATGTACAACTTAGAAATTTTGCAAGCAATCAGGGTCGTACATTTATTGTAAAGGAAAAATGGAACCCACTGAAGCCACAGGTCAAAAAGAGAGCTCAAGAGGAATGTCATTATTTACCAGGGCAATGCTTTTTCCTGTCAAAGAGTAATTTCTCGTTTGGCTTTTAATATAAATGTTCATAATGCTCTTGAGAATACTAGTTTACAGCTGCATCTGTTACACGGTGCCACAGGTGATGCTGTATTGCAAGATTACTCTCAATCGTTACTTTATTCACCCTTCTGACTGTAACTTTTGACATTATAATGAGGTGTTTTGTTTATGAATAAATCTATTCAATCGAAGACGACATCTGAATATTTTACATTAAACTAATCATAATCAGTTCGGATAAAGCAAGCCAGATGGAGCCAGAGTAATGGCAGGGTGAACTATATGTTTTCAATTATACTCAAGGGACCTATTTGGGCCTCTTTTTAACCATTTTTGGGTCTAGCTATGGATCTGATTGCAGATTGAATATTGTTACACCTATCTGGAATTTGTTGATTTTGGGCCAGCAATACCCTTGGGCTACTTCTGGGATGCTAATGTTGTTTTGTTTAGATCAGTATGCTGTTCCATTTTTTTGTTGTCAAATTGTAAAGGTCTTTCCTTCTCTATTTGATTACGTATCAGCAAAAGTGATCATGGGAAAGAAATCCTTGGGGTAAAATAAGAGCTCCAGGCACCTTCAGCATCCATATCTCAAAACTGTTGTTAGCCTGTTCCTTGGTCGTATAACCCAATAGTCCTGATGCTTGGAAGTAAATTGATAATATCAAGCTTATCGCTACCAGTCTTTCTGTTTTTATTTACTTCTAAAGACATTACCATTGAATAATTTCTATTGTTGCTTTTTTTGGGATTCTCAGGAAAAAGTTACAGATTCTTTGCCAAGATCTTCTCAAGTTGCAAATCATTCCAATGGCCCACCCAATACTCAGCCAGTGCTGTCAATTGACAATGATGATGAAATCTCATACAAAGGTTGCCCATTCTCTCTCTCTCTCTCTCAATTACCAAGAAAGGAAAATACTATATTTGCATGGAATGACCAGGGGCTTGTTTTACCATTTTACTTAACTTGATTGTCTACTCAACCCATATGGGTCAGAACTCAGAATCTTGTTTTATTTTTGTTTAAGCATCCCAAGATTATGATTTCTAAATATCCAGAATTGATTTCTCTCTCAACGTCTATAAAAGTTTGCAACTCCCTCTTCACAACCGATTGGAATAGATATAGATATAGGGTTATTAGCACAAAATTGCAGATGATTTCATGGTAACCTTTGTATATTATAAGTAATCCTCCCCACTTTCTTGCAAATTGCCCACCTCTCTCCAGCATGGGGACTCTCATCCAAGATTACCTTGGTAACCAAAACATCACTAGCTCTATGTTAGATTCCAAATCATAGCTGCATTGAGAGAATATTTTGTAGTTGAGGTTTAGGTGATTAATAACATTTCGTTTATGGTGTGGATGATCTTTTGGGAGGAAGTGGATGTTCAAGATGGAATTTTGAATACTTGGTCAATTTTTTCATTTTTTATAATGTCATCTCTAGATTAGATCCCTATTAGAACTTTGTGAAAGAAAAGAGGGCATATCTGAGATTAAAATCAATGGAGTGGAATTGCCACCCCTCTGTACCTGTGAGATTATTGGGGCAGAGCCGTTGACGTCATGTCCATTTTTCCTTCTACTTTTCATGGATATGCTTCCATGTTTATATATTTGAAGGGTATATATTATTTGTTAATTGCAGACATTGGTGGAGCAGCTGGACAGCTTCTTGAGCAAAATGCCCAAGCCTTGGATCAGATTTCTGCAAACTTTGCTGCTTTCAAGGTAATCTGCAGTTATCTATATTTAGTTTTTGAACTTCTGTAGAAGAAATTTGTACCAATCAAAAGTATGTAGAGTGCTACTATGTGCTTCTACCTCATGATTACTTAACACGAGAACCAGTATATTCTTCTTTCATCAGTTGCTAAGAGATATCTGAGCTGTTATTCAAATATTCATTGCTCTACACTGGTAGCAAGATAGTTTATTTTGGCAATTTACTCAGCTCGATATATTTCAACAGAACAATTGGACTGAAAAGTACATTGATAGAGCAGTTGTCCATTGTGATAAATTTACTTAGAACGAGGGTTAATATTGTGTTTTGGGACACCAAACAAACCCAATCTTCTTCAATTTTTTTAGTGGAGAATAAAGGCTTCCAGACTATGCATATCCTAGATGTTGCAGCATGGGGATTAATGTGTGCTACTGGTTAGATTCTGTCAGGTTAGGACCACCCAATGTGTGTTCAGAAAATGAAGGTCGGTAGGATTATTTGAATTTCTGACTGAGGAAATAAAGAGATTCTGCCGTAAAATGGGTATATCAGTCTGTGAGGTTCATTTTCTGTCTAGGAACTATGTATTATGGATCTCTTACTTGGATTTTATTCCGTTGTATGCATTACCGTCTGCCCTATAATCTCAATCCTAGGCCAAATAGATGCACCCCAAGTTAAAATCACTCTGATTGATTGGCTTCATTGGCAGCAAAGCATCATTTCTAGCGTGATCTGATGGTATTGACATTATTTTTCTTGTTCTACTTGCATGCAGATACACGAGAACATCAACCTCTTCTGCCAAACTCGAAACAATATCCTAACAATCTTAAATGAGTATGTATACACTCTGCTCTTCTGTGTTGTGTAGTTGTTGTTAGACATCTCTTTGTGGTATCACTTGATCGTTAAGAATGAATAGATGCACGTATTCCATGCTTGTGTAATATAGTTTCTCCCCTTTGCTGCAGCTCATTAGTTGCCTTTATCTTTTCATTTCATGCTAGTTCTACTTTTGGTTATTCCTGAATATATTTGCCTTTTATGGATAGACATGAGACTAGTTTCTTGCTCCATTCTTAATTTTATTTATTTGGTTGTGGTGACTGAGAATTGCAGCCGAAGTTCACTAAGGAGTCTGTCACTTTGTTCTCTTCTCTAGACATATAGAAGATTTTCAAATGGCCATCCCGATTTTTCCTTCTTTGGCTGGGATCTTAAAATTCATTTGGGCATCTTCAGAAGGATATAATATATTGTTTGTCACGATGAAAAATCTTATACCTGAAATGTGCCTTCTGTCTATGACACATTTGGGTTTTTTTCTTAACGACTCTATCAAGGCAGATATTTCACAAATAGTAGATAAGACAGCAAAACAATAGCTTTGGGAAGACATGGTTGGGTTTGATTCAAGCAATCCCTAGTCAAGATACAATCTTTAGTAGAGAACACAACTTAAATGATATTGACGAATAACTAAAGGTCTTTTTGCAGTTGTCTTGAATTTTCTGGGCTGTATTTGATAGTTTATTGGAAAATGATTGAACATAGCCCATATCTTTCATTTGAAAGCAGAATCATTTGTACTCGTTAACACCTCACCATTCCCAACAAACGCATAAATCAACAGTAAACATATTGAGATAATGTCATTGATACTGTTGTTTTATAAATATTTAGATATATATTGCTCTATGCATGCAGCGATCGTGAATTATACACATTATCAGCTCTCTTTGCTCTCTCATCAATTTGAAGATATACATGGCACAGATTTAGATATGCATATTAACAAATCATCACAATGATTATGCTAATTATAGGATCGAGGTATACAAGGCTAAACTCCCAAAGCAGATGCCACCACTTCCTGTGAAGCTGAATGAAGAGCTTGCCAACTCCATTCTTCCTCAAACATCCACGCCAATGCCAAATCAATCTTGAGAGTTTCTCCTTCCTTCACATAGTAATGATGCTTTTGACTGCTTTGCTCTTGTTGGCACCTTTTATATATTTATTGGTAGCGAAATAAACTGACTAGTAAGTCCAGTCAGAGTCGAATCTTCTATGAATTGTTTATTTCTTATGCCGCCTTTCTTATTTTATTTTTATAGCATGTGTAAGGAATTGTTAGCTGAAAATATTTGTCAAGTAAAAATAAGTTGGAAGTTTTAATTACAAGGTTGCATATATTATGATGTCTTTTGTATTTTTGAAATTTTGTTTGAATGGTAAATATAGACTTTGTGTTTGTTTGATAAAACTTTTGTAGATTATAATAGTGGTCTTACATAATGTGTAAATAAAAAATGGATAAAAGTTGTCGAGTCTTTTGTAATGTGTCGATAAAAAATGATATTTGATCATCTTAGCACTCTCAAACATGCTAGCCAAAAAGATGGTATCACACGCAGATTGCCCTTTAATTTAATTCACACACACCTTTTTTGTTGTGTCGTAACTTTGATGATGTCTCGTGCTCCATGTGCAAGCCCAATCTGATTAATTAATTATTTATATATTTGTTATTTTCTCAGAGCTATCCAAAGGATCCAATGGACTCTTGGAATTTAAGCTCCAATTATTCAATCGAGTCATATACAAGTTAGGCTTTAATAGTTAGTATTATATTTCACTAAAATGTCGATACTGCACTCTTAAATTACAAACAATTATAGAAATTTGTAAATTTTTATTTCATTAATTAATTCTATATCAAGTCTTGGAGTGGACTACCCCAATGGTCAATCGACACTCGGATGTCAAGATGACAACTAGGTGCTAAAGACAATTTTAACCCTATAATAATATCTATCACTTTAGGTACTAATTCTGTCCAACAGATTATCAATTTTATGATTCAATCTCTGATGCTTCAAATGTTTTCAAGTGCAGAAAAATGCTCAAAGGGATATTCATATCTCAGTCAAGAGTAGTAAATTTTCTACTGCAAATATATATTTTAAATTAAATATTCACTAACTGAGCTTCCAAAACATAAAGATATAGATCGTAATATAACTTCACTCTTTAATATTTCGAAACACTAGAACATTGAACCAAGAATACGAGCAATATAAGACGCAACATGAACTCATTATTCTTTGTGAATGGTTATGACACGTGTTGAGGGATTTGCTTGTGCTTTCTAACATTGACTGTATTCCTTTGTCAATGATACAAGTAAGAAGTTGACAAAGTCAATCTAGTCTAACTTAATCATGGTTGATATTAAGTGTTTGTTTCATTCTCATTCAAATGAGTTTTTTGTTTTTCATTTTTTGATTTTTGGAGAAAAATAACTAAAATACTTTTTTACTTTCCAAAGTAGTCGCATCGCAATATTTGACTAGAAAAAAAGAATATTTTGGTCATTTTTTTTTAAAAGTCAAAAAATGAAAAAAAAAAAACCATTTTAATGAGAATCAAACAAGCACTAACTTTGTCAATGCTATCCAGGTCTCGGGGTGAGCAAAATTGGGTAGATGTTTGAATAATTATAATTTTTTTTTCTTTTATGTAAATAGGCAAATGCACGCAAATAATATAAACAATTAATTAATTTGTCAGTCATTCCAAACTGGAATAATTCCTTGAGCAGCCAAACGCTTCTCAACCCAGAATACAACATGTTTGGCTGTTGGTCTCTTCTCATCAACTAGAAATGGCTCTACAGTGCTCACTCCTGACCCATACGAAGACAGAGAGAAACCTTTTGGACCTGTCATGTCCCCCAAAACTATTGGAATTAACAAGGAATCACATGTATAAACAACCAAAACATGGTTTGATTTTACAAATATTAAAAATACCTGTGAGATTTCCATCAGGGAAAAATGCCCAAAATGAATAAGTGTTGCCCTTCTTAACAAATGAACCTTCCAACTGCCATATACAAGTTTCATTCAACAAGTACAAATCAGCAAAATACTGGGTTTTATTCCCCTTTCTCGTTGAAGACGTAACTCTTTAATAGTAATCATTAGAGCAGGCAAAGGTCGTGATTTCAATCTCGCCACAAATAAATTAGCTTTGACGTGTCAGACATTTCATGAAAAAATGAAAACTATCAGATTCATTGGAGATGGTTGCATGAATCCCATATTTATAACTAACCTTGTTGTCATTAAAAGATAGTTCGAGTTCTGAGATATCATCTTGAGTTTGTAGAATTGCTTTGAGTGAAGGGATAACATCCTCCTCCATCAACTGAGGCAAATCCTTGGCTGGAGCTTTGGCTGCAGCCTTTGGCTTTGGCTTCGCCGGAGAGGCTTCTTCAGCAGGCTTTTCCTCCTTTATCTCCTTTGTTTCAGCAGCAACTAGTTGTAACAATTATAATATATGGAAGATAAGACCACTTCTATCTAATACATTGCCAATATATTACAGATTCATAGAAATAATGAAATAAGAAACCACCTGTGGATGTAGATGATTCTTGAACTGCCAAGCAGGCTATATTTCGATGCCGTGGAGTGACTAGTTTAATCACCTGTTGCACGTTGACAAAGTATCTTTCATGTCGAAATTCGATATTGTCACACACCCAGAAAAGGTGAAAAATGTGGAGACGGGGTGAGCCCGATTCATGTCTAATTGGCTATTAGCAACTATCCAAGAATTTCAATATTTGAATCGAGAGAGTTAGCCTCCGTTTGGTATAGTTTATAAACCCGGTTTATTTGACCAGAAATGGTTTATTTGTTATGTCAAAAATGTCATGCTAAAAGGCAAAAATTTTGGTCAAATAAACCGCTTTTGGTCGAATAAACAATTTTGGTCGAAATAAACCGGGTTTATAATCTATACCAAACGAATGCTTAGTACTCTCAAACCTGAGAGGTGAGAGAGTCGTTCATGCTAGAGAAGGTTGTTGCTATTAGTTCAGTTTCCAATTTCATCGCAAATATTCATTATTTCTTCTAATGAAAAAATAACATGGAATGAAAAATTAGTTGTGAATACCAGTGGAAGGCTGGAGGGTGGCCTGGCTTTATGGCTGAACGAAGAAGAAGAAGAAGAAGGAAAGCTCGAAACAGCAATGGATCCTCCGGTCGTCGCACTCGTCATTTCTTTGAACTCTGATTTTATAAAAATTAAGAGCTCAATCAAGCATTTCTTTTTAATGGTTGAATGAAACTGTTTCTAAGTCTTAACAGAGAAGAAGCTTTATTGTCCACACACTGGTTGAAGCATGCTTGCCACTGATTTTCCAAGTTGAAGGATTTACTATTTTTTGAGTTTATAAAGGCCATATGAAAAGTTCATTCTTGGGCTTTTGACAAAGTTAAACACAGGCCTTTACTAGCTTCTGGGCCTTCCATGGTGACTCTTAATGCACTAGGGAAATTGACGCAAATAGCACTAACATATGTAAATACACGTTTTTTACAAAACTGTTTCAAGTATTGTTATGCAGTTGCCTCATTTTGATAGCTTTTCTAGCTTTTCTCGTCTTCGTGTTATACGTCATCAAAATTCTCTCTTGTTTAGCTAACTCAAAGTCGGGGGACTAGTACTCTAATATCGAAAATCACGAATTTCAACAGAATTTCACTGCACTTTAAGTTGGTTGAGCAAGATAGTTGAATTAAACTCGATTCATTTGCCAATTAAAAAAAAAACTATGTCATTACATGATTTGTTGTGTGTCGTAGTGGAAAAAGAAATAAAGGATTCACACCTTCTTCATAGCAGCTTATGTACTCAAATGTTTTGTATTTAAATGAATTGTAGACTTTGGAAAAAATATATTTTCCAAGTATAACAGAAATTGAGATAGAAATAATTAGTATATTTACGTGGAGTTATTTAGAATTATAGTTTCTCATTAAACATCATACACGAATCTTTAAATAAGCCGATGTGTTGCCGAAGAAACGCTCATTACATGTCTAATAGAGTGGTTGATGTTAATGATGCAAAGATATTCACAAATATAATGTTTGGTAAAGCAGTGAGTCATACATAATATGTGGATAAAAAAATAAATAAAAATTGTGAGTCATACAAAATATGTAGATAAAAATGATATTTGACTAAATTATAAGTACTTATAAGCATTAATAAACATGCTAATGTAGTCAAATCTATATTCACATTGCTTTCATAGGTGGTTTAGGATATAATGAAAAAAAATACATTAAATTTCCAATGACGATAACAAAATTTCACAAAATTAACTAATAAAAACAAATTTTACTTATCACGATTATAGGAAATTTTCTCTGCTACGAAAAGAAAAATGCACGTTTGTGTGTCACGTTGTCACTAAGTCTTCAATTTTATCTCTTTCAAAATTTGCTTTTCAATTATCTTCTTCAACATACTATCTACAAAATCTGCTCATCTTCTCAATCCATCAACTTCAATCGATCATTTTTCTCTACCGATTATCTTTAAAATCTGCTCACCGTATCAATCAATTATCATAATAAAACCTACAATCGGATTCGATCGCAAAAGATATGACATACTAGTTTAAACTGACAATCTCAAAAATAAAAAATTAATTTTGAGCATAGCTAACATTTTCAAAATTAGGTGTATGACAAACAATTCAGGCACATCGATCAAAAAAAAAAAATGGCATATAAACAAAAAGTAGTGCGCTAACAAACAAGCCGAGTCAAGTCAAGCCGAGGTACTCATCAGTAAAAACTCTGCCCCCCCGAATCCCCTTCCCCTCCTGCAATGGCAACTCTCGTCCCTCCTGCACCGTCTACGGCAACAACTCCACAGGCCGCTTCGAAGCCAACTGTGGTCGAACCACAAAAAGTCGATTACTTAAACCTTAATTGCCCGATTCCATACGAAGAAATTCACCGGGAAGCACTCAGTTAGTGCATTGTTCAGTAATTTTTAAATGCATTAGTGAAGTTCTTTACATTTGTTTAATTACCAATGTGTATGATCGGCTTCAACGATTCTTCTTACTATTGCGTGACAGTTTACAGATTTTTTTTTGTTAATTAAAATTATGAGGGTCCCGTTGCTTGAAGATGGGGATCAGCGATTGATTTTGAATCTATTTGTGAAATGATAATTCTAATCAGATTACTAATGAGTTAAAAATGTTGTGAGAAATGTTCATTCAGTTAAGTTCTGCTGGCATAATGTTAATTGTGTTTGTATTGGATACTATTGGCAGTGTCCTTGAAGCCAGAACTTTTTGAGGGGACGCGCTTTGATTTTACCAAAGGACTCAACCAGAGATTTTCGCTTAGTCATAGGTATCTTTGTCGTTCTTCTACAATGTTATTTGTGTGTGTAGGGGTACTTTTAGGCTGCGAAGTTTTAGAGTACTGGTTGTGAGCGCGTTTATGAGTGGAGCGGCTTTGAGTAGTTTTTAGCAGCGGATTTTGAAACGGTCTAACCCATGCTTGGGAGTTTATTATTTAGTGGTTTTAAGAGTTTTTTAAAAGAATCAAATTACATATATGTCCATATATTCAAAAAAATAATTTTAAAAATTTTATATATCGACCTATCATTGAAAATATAAAATTAAATTTATGTTCTTGCAATAAAATTAAATTTATGTTCTTGCATATGTTTTTTTTTTATTTTTTTTTTTTTATGTGTGCATATGTTTTTTTATTTTTACAAACATTGAGTTTAGAGAAGTTTGAAAATAATTGTTTGAGAGAAGATAAAATTAGAAGAAATTTTGAAGGACGGCAAAAAACTACTAATTTGGGGGGTTGGGAGATCCACTCCAAATTACACTATATTGTTTTTGGGTAGTTTTTAAACCGCTCAAAAACGGTGCTTTTAAAAAACTAACAAGCACCGGTTTTTTCAACCCTTCAAAAACGGTACCATCCAAAACCGGTGAAAAAAAAACTCCCAAGCAAGCGTGTATTCTTTTTTTGAGGAGAGGTTGTGATGGATTTGCTTATTTATTGTTTATCAGTGTGATCATGGGACCTACAGAAGTTCCTTCTCAGTCATCTGAAACGATTAAAATTCCCACTGCTCACTATGAGTTTGGAGCAAACTTTTTAGACCCGAAGGTGTGTTGGTTTTTACTATTTGTTAGTCTCTTATTGAAACAAATGACTTTATTTAAAAATGCGAGGATTACTTGTTCTTGTCAGTTGATGCTTTTCGGGAGGGTGTTGACAGATGGAAGACTAAATGCAAGAATGAAGTGTGATTTGTCTGAGAATCTTTCTTTGAAGGGAAATGCTCAAGTACATATACTTTATTTGTCAATTTGTTTGAATGTTTTCCATTCTCAATTGTGCAAGAGCTGGTACTCTATTTCCTAGTTCTCACAATAAAATTAATTATCTGTTCCTTTTTTTCTGTCTTTTTGTAGCTTACAAATGAGCCACATATGTCGCACGGCATGGTCAATTTTGACTATAAGGTAATTAATTTTAAATTAGTCATGAGGTGTTTTACCATTGGGTGTATTATAGTTATAATGTAGCAAGTTTACGTGTGGGTCTGTCCAGCTGGCAGCTTGCCATGTCAAATGCCCCACACACGGTGGAGAGCAAAGATAATGCAGTGGAACGTTGGAGTGATGAACTGGGAGCTAATAATATTTGCCTTTTGATATGTATACAGGGATCCGACTATAGGACTCAGTTTCAATTAGGGAATGGAGCCTTATTTGGTGCAAGTTACATCCAGGTGAATGTTCTGATATTTATCATAAATATATTTCAGGAGCTTGAAAATTAGAAAAGTAACGTAAAATTATTAGTGCATATACATATTTTATAATATTCAGTTTGGCAGACGTCCATGGCCTGCTGTAGTTCAAATTGTATAATACATTGTTGCGAAAGAGATTGAGAGACATTAATTGTTCTGTTGAAGCTCGTAATAGTACTATGTTGAGATAATGTTTCTTGCAGTTTTTTTCTTTTACATTTTTTGGTGAATAAATTAGATTGTAATTCTTGCCTCAATAATCATTGTAGAGAAATTCAATCACTTCTCTATTGAATAATTGAGCAAATATGAATATATACAAACATAGGAATCTATTATAGGAAAGTTGTCTAATTCCTATATTCATTGCTATTATAGAAAAAAAAAAAATACAGATTATATTTCTAAACATAGAACCGAATAATTAAGTATATACAGCTGTACAATAAAATCTAATCATATTATTCAGATTCTCCGACACTCCTCCTCAAGCTGGTTGGTAAAGATATGTCATTCCCAGCTTGTCTAGCATATTTTTGAATGTAGGATTAGAGAGTCCCTTCGTGAGGATGTCAACAAGTTGGCTACCAGTTGGGACATAAGGAGTACAAATCAGTCCAAGGTCAAGTTTCTCCTTTATGAAATGTTTGTCCACTTTAACATGTTTCGTTCGATCATGTTGCACTGGATTGTGTGCAATACTGATTGCAGATTTATTGTCACAATATAATCGTATAGGTCCTTCTCACTTCACTTTTAGATCTTCTAGGATGATCTTAAGCCACAAGAGCTCACAAATCCCTAATGCTATTGATCTGAATTCAGATTCCGCACTTGGCCTCGATACCACAACTTTTTTTTACTTCTTCATATAACCGAAGTTTCCTCTCAATAGAGTACAATACCCTGAAATAGACCTTCTGTCCAACACCGCACCTACCCAATCCGCACCTACCCAATCCGCATCTGTATAGCGTTCTAGTTTCAGAGTTTCATTTCTTCTATACAGAATTCCCTTGCCTGGAGTTGCTTTCAAGTATCTGAGTACTCTATAGGCTGATTGGAGATGAGAGTTCTTCGGATTGTGCATAAACTGACTTATCATACTCACTGCAAAAGCTATGTCTGGCTGTGTGTGTGAGAGATAGATAAATTTACCAACCAATCTCTGATATTGGCCTTTGTCTATTATTTCTTCTTCTTCATTAATGTAAAATTTTTGTCCTGGTTCAATTGGAGTGTCACATGGCTTACAGTCCATCATGTTGGCCTCTTTCAATAGATCTAAGATATATTTTTGTTGTGAAATGAAGATCCATTTTTCTGACTGAGCTACCTCTATGCCGAAAAAATATTTTAGCTTACCGAGCTCTTTAATCTCAAATCTGCAGCTAGTTTCTTTTTTAGGGATTTCTTTTCCAATAGATCATTACACATCAAAATTATATCATCTACGTAAACAATGAGTGCTGTAACTTCCCCTCCAGTCGAGTGTTTTATGAAAAGTGTATGATCTCCCTGACTTTGTTTATATCCCATTCCTCGTATGGCTTTTGTGAACCTGCCAAACCATACTCTTGGTGATTGTTTTAAGCCGTAGAGGGCCTTCTTCAATCGACACACTTGATTTTTTGAAAGAGAGTCATTGAACCCAGGTGGAGGATCCATATATACTTCATTCTCTAAGTCACCATGTAAAAAGACGTTTTTAACATTATATTGCTGTATAGACCATCCAAAGTTAGCCGCCAAAGACATCAAAATTCGAATAGTATTCATGTTAGCAACCGGGGCAAATGTATCTTGATAATCCACTCCATAGGTTTGAGTGTATCCCTTCGCCACTAGTCTAGCTTTATATTTTAGTGCAAACACCCATTTACACCCTACAGTTTTCTTTCCCATAGGCAATTCAACTACCTCCCACGTCTTGTTCATTTCTAGAGCACTCATCTCTTTTCTCATAGCATCTTCCCAATTCTTATTTCCTAGTGCCTCATGAAGGGTTTGAGGAATTTGAGTGGTGCCGATCTTAGAGAGAAAAACTCTATGTGAAGGGGAAATTTTTTTTAATGATGTGTAGTGAGTTATAGGGTACACGATGTTTTTAGTACACTTTCTTACACCTTTCTTAATGGCTATAGATTGATCAATATCAATAATCTTAGGAGAAGAAGGTAAAGAAGAAGATGTCTCATTTTCAGTACCTTGTATTGGTTCGGACTCATGGACTTGGAGAGGCACACAGTTAGGCTATAGTCTCTTTGTATAGACCTGTGACTATAATCTAATGGACATAATATATATATAACGCGATATAACAATTACACTGTAATTCACGGTAAATGGCCACACAATTATCAAAGGGCTACGACTTTGGAATTACAAGAACTGCTATACCACTCCATAACGAATCTTTTGATAAGTAGAGGTATAGTTCTGATACAGAGGATCCTCCGGAGGAGGCAATTGTAGAGCATACTATAAGCAGCCACAAAAGCTTATTTCTATTTTACCATTCTGATATTATCTTGCCTATCCTTAGATAAAGAAGAAGAGAAAATTTAGAAACACATGATGAAGAAAGCACACTCAAAAGTTTATTCGAAAACAACCGATGATCTTACAAAGAGAACAAGCCTCTTTATATAGAAGAAGGCAAAACATAAAGACAAAGGACTGGGACTAACATAGTATAATAATTTTACAGACTCAGGACATAAAACATGAATAGTAAAAGCATGAACAGTACAAATAGTACAATAATTTTATAGACTCTTGACATAAAGTTTGACATAAAGTATGAACAGAACAAACTCGTGAACATCTTTAAAAAGGAATCTGCTTTTCAAAAGCAAAGAAATTTACTTTTCAAAAAGCAATGTGGTCCTATTAAGATTTTCACAGGGTGCCAAGGTTAGCAGTTTGAGCAGGAGAATCTGAGTTATCTGAATTTGATGGTAGCCCCTGTTGCTTCCACCATGGCATATTTTTCATTTTGCGTTGATTTTTTCCGATTTGTTTCAAGATTTTTTCTATGTTGTCTGGATTGTTCGGATCAAGATTGGATAGATTTAGAACAATAGAAATATTAGAATACTCATGCATCATGTAATGTGGAATTTCAAGTTGATGAAAAGTGATAATTGGTTTGGTAGCTGGCTCTGGTTGTGAACTGGTAGCTGATTCTTGTGGAGAACTAGTAAGACAATGTTGTCATGAAGTATTTTCTAAAGTCTTTCTCGGTGAGCTTGGCTTTTTGGAGTATTTTCACCGTATCTGGATGTTTGTCCTAAACTCTGAGTTGATCGTCTTAAATATAACTTCGACTAAGATACATCAAAATTGTCTGAGTCAGGTTGAGAAAGATATAAATAATTATACTGGGGATAACTCTTCTTCATATGAATTTCAATATCTTTTTGGAGGCGCTTTGCATAGGACATAGGCAAGCATTCCTATGGGGTATCATCATCAATGTTAGGCCATATTTATGAGGGAATGGTTTGATTTATTTTTGCCATTTTTCTTTGGAATGTTCGGGACTCTTTAGGATAGTTTTTCCAATCTTTGTGAAGATTGTATGGCAATACGGTATAATCACGAACATGAGAAAAATGGGTGTAATTTCCTGTTTTTGTGAAATATCCCTGCCTGTCAAAAATGATGATAACATGGACGTTTTTTATGGAAGTGCGAATGTCCTTGAATTTTCCCATATAAACATGAAAATTTTCCATCCAATGATTCACATGGTGGAACCATTCAAAGAATTTTTTTGCATAGTAGTTCGGCTCAGGATAGAGTTCAGGGTAGGTCCTCCAAAGATCATAATCAAGTTCAGGGAGTCAAGTAGCCATTGCTTCTGCATTAAAGTAAAAGGCAATTTGATGAAGCTCAAGAAGATACCCAGAAAGCATACGATTTCTTTTGAAAATGCTCATTGAAGTCGGTCTGGGTTGAAGTAGAAGAGAGCTAGGAAAGGGTAATCAGGATGAAATCCTAATCCTCCGAGAATATGAATTCCATGTTTTTAAATGACCAATGATTGATATTTGAGCATAAGTTCTTTTGACCGAGCTTTGAGTGTTTTGTTCATTATGAAATTGTGAATTTCTGAAGGAAAATTATCCATGTTTGGATAAACTTCAGGAGGTCTTGTGGATGATGATGGTGGTTTTGAAGAAGAGGGTCCCATCATGCAAATAATAGGAATGGGTTTTGTACAAGAGAATTTGGGCTTGGGTCTGGACAACAAATCTGGGAGGAGATTGTTATGGCCTTTTATGTGCTTAACCTCAAAGTTAAAATTGGAAAACCATTGGGCATCACTTTCTCATTAAAATGGATATGTAAGCCTTCCCAAAGATGTTAAATTTCAAGCAGAAACAGATTCCAAATTCTCAGCTCCTCAGATGGGCCAAATGGTTTTCCAACTTTGACTTTTAGGTTAAACACATAAAAGGTTATAACAATCTCCTCTCGATTTGTTTGCTCGCACTCCCAGCCCAAATTCTGCTTCTAAACCCATTCTTATTATTTGCATGATAAAACCCCCGTCTTCAAAACCACCATCATCATCCACAAGACCTAAAATTTATCCAAACATGGATCATTTTCCTCTAGAGATACACAATCTCATAAAGAACAAAACACTCAAAGCTCGATCGAAAGAACTCATGCTCAAATATCAATCCTTGGTTATCCAAAAACATGGAATTCATATTCTCGGAGGCCTAGGATTCCATCCTGATTACCCATTTCTAAATCTCTTCTTCTTCAACCTAGACCTACTACAATGGACTTTTTCAAAAGAGATCCTACGTTTTCTGTGGTATCTCCCTGAGCTTCACCAGATTGCTTTCTGCTTTAATGCAGAAGCAATGACTACTTGGCTCCCTGAACTTGATTATGATCTTTGGATGAAAAAGTTTCATATTTATATGGAAAATTCAAGGACATCCGCACTTCCATAAAAAATGTCCATGTTATTGTCATTTTTGACAGACAGGGGTATTTCACAGAAACAGGACATTACACCCATTTTTCTCATGTTCGTGATTATACGGTTTTGCCATACAATCTTCACAAAGATTGGAAAAACTATCTTAAAGAGTTCCGAACGTTCCAAAGAAAAATGACAGAAATAAATCAGACCATTCTCCCAGAAATATGGCCTAACATTGATGATGATGCTCCATGGGAATGCTTGCCTATGTCCAATGCAAAGCGCCTCCAAAAAGACATTAAAATTCATATGAAAAAGAGTTATCCCAAGTATAATTATTATTATCTCCTTCAATCTGACTCAGACAATTTTGATGTATCATGGTCATAGTTATATTTGGGACGACCAACTCAGAGTTTAGGGCAAACATTCAGATATGGTGAAAATGCCCCAGAAGGCCAAGCTCACCGAGAAAGACTTTGGAAAATGCTTCATGACAACATTGCTAGCACTCCTCTTACTAGTTCTCCACAAGAATCAGCTCACAACCAGAGCCAGCTATTCAACCAATTATCACTTCTCATCAACTTGAAGTTACATAGTACATGATGCATGAGTATACTAATATTTATACTGTTCCAAATCTATCCGATCTTGATCCAAATAATCCAGACAACATAGAAAAAATCTTGTTACAGATGTGGGAAAATCAACACAAAATGAAAAATTTATCGTGATGGAAGCAATAGGGACTACCATTCCATTCTGATGACTCAGATTCTCCTGCGCAAGCTGCCAACCTTTTGCACCCCGTGAAAAGATGACATGACTACTTTACTTTCTGAAAAGCAGATTCTTTCTGTTTAAAGTATACACGGGTCTGTCCTGTTTATGTTTTATGTTTTATGTCTCGAGTCTGTATAATAATTGTACTATCTGTTCTGTTCATGCTTTATGTTTCTAGTCTGTATAATTATTATACTATGTTGGTCCCAATCTATGTCTTTATGTCTTGCCCTCCAGTATATAAGGAGGCTTGTTTTCTTTGTATGGGTATGAGTTGTTTCCGAATAAATTTTGAGTGTGCTTTCTTCATCATGTGTTTCTAAGTTCTCTTCTTCTTCTTTATCTAAGGATAGGCAAGATAATATCAGAATGGTGAAATAGAAATAAATCTTTGTGGCTGCATATAGTATGCTCTACAGTTGCCTCATCCAAAAGATCCTCTGTATCAGAACTATGCCTCCACTGATCAAAAGATTCGTTATGGCGTGGTATAGCAGTTCTTGTAATTCCAAAGTCGTGGCCCTTTGATGATTGTATGGCCTTTTACCGTGAATTACAATGTAATTGTTATATCGCGTTATTATATATAACCGGGTACTGTAACACCTTCCAAAATCTATTTTTGTGAAAAATTGTACCGTGGTCCTTCAACTATTTGCCAAACACCACAAGGTCTCCAAACTTTCATAAAGTCTTAAATTCGAATCTAATGGCTAGGGGCGACAATTCGGGATGTCAAATAAAATATCAGTCTACCTCTACGTGCTTTGTCTTATCATATTGGATTGGATTATGAGCTATACTAGCTACTTTATCATCACAATACAACTTCATAGGCATCTCACTAGTAACTTTTAACTCCTCAAATAGCCTTTTTAACCATGGTAGTTCACATATCCCATGATCTACTAATCTGAACTCAGCCTCAGCACTACTTAGAGCAACCACGTCACAAAGTTTCCACCAACAAAGGTACAATACCCTTATGCAGTCCTTCGATCAGTAATACTTCGAGCCCAATCAGCATTTGTGTAGGCTTCTACTTGAAGATTATATCTTTTTTCGAAAATTAAACCTTTACCAGGTCATCCTTTGAGATATCTTAGGATCCAATAAACAACTTCAAGTTGTTCTTTGGCGAGTGCATAAACCGACTCACCACACTCACTGGGAAAGCACTATCTAGACGAGTGTAAGATAGACAAATAAACTTCCCTACAAACAGTTGATACCGACCTCTACCTACTTCAATTCTGTTGCTATCCAATCCTAAATTGTGATTTGGCTCAATTTGAGTTTCAGTAGGTTTGCATCCTAGAAACCTTGTTTCCTTCGATAAGTCCAATGTGTATTTTCTCTGAGAAGCAAGCACTCCTTTTCTTGACCTTGCAAATTCCATGCCTACGAAGTACTTTAAAGGCCCGAGATCTTTGATTTCAAACTCACTTGCTAGGATCCTTTTAAGTTTTTCAAGCACCATACGTTATTCCCTGTTAAGATGATATCATCCACATATACTATTAGTATAGCAACTTTCCATCCGTTGAATGATTATAGAACATAGCAAAATGTATAGGATGATTCATGTCATCAGATGTGACAAATTTTTGTTAGTTGTCAACCTTTCACAAGATCATTCTTTATCATGGCTTGGGACTGACTATGAAGAAATTTAGGTGGAGTTAAAGTGATACTGTTATTAAAAATAAAAAAAATAAACATTGATACTGCAAATGAATTAAAAAAATAAAAATTGATTATGACCTGATTACTTTGCTATCTTTCTAAATATTTGGTGAAACCTCTGACAAGTTTCTGAGAAAATGATTGTTTCACTAGTTCTCCTATTATTGACTCTCTTCAATATGCGTTAGTTTTTCTTAAGTCTTTTATTTTCATTTATAGCCTGAATTATTTTGGAAGTTTTCTTCCCTTGATTAGACGAAATGCTAGTTAATATTATATTCTTTTTGGTTATTATGAATTATGGCAAATGGTTTTGTACTTGAGAAAAATAAAGACTTCTACTTCAGTTATCTCAAGTGAATTTTGTTGTGCACTTGCAGAGTGTGACCCCACGTTTGTCCTTGGGTGGTGAAGTATTCTGGGCTGGCCAACATCGGAAGTCTGGTATCGGTTATGCTGCCCGTTACAATACAGACAAGATGGTACTCTTTATTGGAGTTACTGTTGTCAGACACGCTTTAAGATTGATGAATTAGCCATTTTATTGAGCTCTTGTGATGAAAACTGACACGACTTTACTTTGTCTAGGAAACAGTTACATTTTAGCAACAATTTTCTATCCAGAAAACTCAATAATTGTACATCTAAATAGAGATGATAGAACAATAAACTAAAATTGAGGACGGTCTAACATCTATGTCTAAACCTGGTATGTTGAATTGGCTTAAGTTCTTATATTTATGCCAACCATTGTTTTTCTCTTTGGTTGTGCCAAAATGATAGCAGTCTTAAGGGAATTTGCATTAAATCCTGTAATTATTTGTGTATATAATTGAGAACATATGTTCCTCACTTCCACTTGGTTGTGCATGTGCATGTAGGTATTGCAGCAGCCAAATGCATGAATTGATCACGTAGGCATGGTTTGGTTGCATTTTCAATAAATCAGATAATTTTGCAATTTGTATACGTAATTATTCAGACTTCAACACTTGACCAAGTTTTACATACCCATGGAATAAACCAAATAAAAAGATCAAGAGCTTTATATGCAAGCCATTTTCCTGTATTATGAAAATTAATTATATGCTTTTGGTTAGATTTTGTCATTTGACCTTTAATTGTTTCCACTTTGAACGTGTAAATATTTGTTTTCTGTCTCTCCCCTTTTCTGCTAGGCAATTATGGGGGGGGGAGGGGAGGGGGAGGGGAAGAAGTGTTCATTTCCATTGTTGCATTATGGACCATTAATAATCTAAATTTGTTATGAATGTTTATTCCCCATACTAAATCGGTGTTTGATATATGCAATCTTTTTAATGTTTCACATGCAGGTTGCAACTGGGCAAGTTGCTAGCACTGGAATGGTTGCTCTAAGCTATGTTCAGAAAGTATCCGAAAAGGTAAAAATAGGTGCCACTTCATAAGATGTATTGTAATTTGGACTGCATACTCAATTGCTAGGTTCCTTTCTTGCTCTTCTTGTCAGTTCTTATTTTGTTCTGTTGTATTTAGGTTTCTCTGGCATCAGACTTCATGTACAACTATATGTCTAGAGATGTCACAGCCAGTTTTGGTTATGATTACATCCTTCGGCAGGTAAATTCTACTAAAAAATTATGAACTTTTTGACATTATACTTAGCAGGCTGTCACTTATTTTTGAATTGTTCGATGCTTTTTCTACATTAGTCTGTTATTGCTTATTTTTAGTTCATGTGCTTGGATACATAGTTGGGAAGCTGCTGGTTTGATATGATATTTTAAAAATAATTCATCATCCAAGTACATACTAAAGATTCAAACTGGAAACTCCAACCTCATTCTCTAGAATGTGGTCAATATTGTTGCGAGAGCTCGTGGCACCTGCTAGTTTAATATTAGTTCTCGATCTATTAGTATTTACGACCAAGTACATAAAAAGAGTCAAACTGGAAACTGCAACCTCAAATTTCAATCTCCATTATATCCTTATTAGTGTTGTGAGAACTTGTGCCCCCTTCCATTCTAAGATTGGTTTTTGTTCTATTCTTTTTCTTTTAATATATAGTTTTTTGATATGAAAAGATTGATTTAGACTTCATATAATTGCTATGAAACATTATTAACTTTTCGAGGGCTTCTTACATATGTTTCTGTTGATGAGGGCAATCAATTTCCTCCATGCTACTAATATTTAAATTTCGCTCTGATTCTCTCTCTCTCTCTCTCTCTCTCTCTCTCTCTCTCTCTCTGCATGTGTGAGATGATCCAGGATCTTTCGTCAGCGGAATGCACTTGGGCTTCCAATATTTTTATTTGGGTTATATACTCGAGCAAATTCTTGACGAGTTATTATTTTTGACAGCAATCTAGCTAACAAACTTAAGTAATAAAACACACAAGCAAAAAAGGAGAGAGAATGTAGCACCTATTAGGAATTAGTCCTGCGCCTTTTGGATTCTTTGGTTTAAAGACTCTGATTAGGCTTCCATATTGCTGCCTATGTATTTCGTCTAGCTGGGGCAATTATCTAAATCTAGTGTTAAGGCATTTGCATTCAAAGAAATTATTCGACACCGTGGTTATGAATCCCCACCTTGGAGACCACATAGATCTGCCTATGCTCTCTCTAGATCTTGACTAATGCGTGCATTGCATTCTTGCTGGTAGGCAATTGAAGCTAAAAATTTAGGTTTTTCTACAAATTTATTTAGCGTACTTTACCTTCTTGACCTTGTATTGGGGCTCTACTTGTGTGTTTTGGCCAGAGGAAAAACCGTTTTTGTGGATAAAATAAAAGAAGAAAATGCAAAGATTTTGAGACAGACTTGCAAGCCTGCCTTGGAGAAAATTGGGAAAAATATCACAGAGCTTAAGGTGAGCTGATGAAGAATTAAATGATGTTTCCTCTAATAGGCGCTAGGGTTTTTTATTCCACTTTTAAGATATCCACATCTGATAGCTTATGTGATGCACGAACATTCATAGTGATGTGGCATGTCTGTGTCCATGTCTGACACGTGTTGGAGATCAATGTTCCTCGGACACTCTAAGACACGTGTCCGACATGCCATGCGGCGTTTCCTATTTTTTCATATATTTTTTATATTTCCTACACTCCATGACACTTTTCAGACACACCATGTGGCGTGTTCTATGTTCATATTATTTATAATTCTAACACGGTCGAAATGTGTCATTGACTAATGATGGCAATGGGGCAGGGCAACCCTCCCTGTCCCTAGCCCCGTTGGGGATTTTTAGGGATTAAAATATCTCAATTTCACTCGTTTCACTCCCCGTTTATATATTTATTTATTTATTTAAATACGATTTAAATCAAAAACATAAAATAAAATATAAAATAAGAATCGGGGCGGGTAGGTCGGGGCATTTTGACTGATGCATCAATGACACGGAAAACCCCACTTTGTAAATTTTGCAACGTAGAATTGGCAAATTTTTTATTTCTAAAAACATGTCTAAAAAGTCAAATAATGTGAGAAAAATTCTATTAAATGTCAATTGCGAATTTGTTACATATCTTACATATGCATTTTTCTTCTTTTGGAGTACTAATATATAGTTTAACTCAAAGTATAATTTTAAAGAATATAAATCGTATCCTACTTTGAAAATTTATATTAAATGTCATATCTGAGGATGGCAACCTTGTTACATATTTTACCCATATGCATTTTTCCGCTTAAATCTTTTCGGTCAGCCGGGCGACTTACTACCTCCTTTTCTTATATATTTAGTTTAAAAAAAAAAAATAGTATTCGAGGCGGGTTCGGCGGGTAATTTTAAAGAATATAAATCGATATCCTACTTTGAAAATTTAAACGGGAGGGGACGGCCGGCGGGGGCGGGTTAAATTGCCATCCCTAGTCATATCTGTGTCGTGAAGGAATGAGTAATTTTAAAGAATATAAATCGATGTGTCTGTGTTCTACTTTGAAAATTTATGTGGCCGTGCTTGTGTCGTTTCATGAAGGAATGAGTAATTTTAAAGAATATAAATCGATATGTATGTGTCCTACTCTGAAAATTTATGTGGCTGTGCTTGTGTCGTGTCATATCTATGTCATGAAGGAATAAGTGAATATGGCCCCTCCAAACCAACCATTTTTATTTTAGGCTGTTGACCAAAAATAATACTGTTAGGCCTAAAATACTGTTAAATTCAAGACAAAAAGAAATACAAACCTTTTGAAGATCTTTAAAATTTGGGCATGAATTAGAATTTAAAAATAAAAAGTTCACATAGCATTGTTTTCTCCACTCATTGGAAACTCAAAATTAAATTCCACACAAATCTCCTCAAATATCATTCATCTTCTCCACGCAAGGAAGAAAAATAAAAAAAGTCGCATTTTCGAGGTTAGTACTTTTCCTATTCTAGATTCCTCTTTTATTTTGCTTCATTTTGTGTCTTGATTGTATACACTGTTTTATTTTATTTATTTATTATTATTTTTTTTTGAGGAAGGAACATTGCTGAGTGGTAGTAGTCTGACACTAAAGGAATGCTGTTGTTTGATCTTAAACGACCACAAGCCAGTTGTTTAAATGACCACCAATTGTGTAAGGTATTCAGGACTTTTGAAAAGTGAATGGAGGCCTTTTACACGAAAAACATAAAACTTAGGTCTCTAGTCACTTTTGCTTATTTGACTAGGCCTTTTACATAAATTCTTCCGTGTCATGCTTTCGTGCTTCTTGTCATAACTTACTTTAACCTGGCATACCCATTGTATCAGCATCTCTTTCAGGATGCTGTCATTTGCAGCCCGGAAAAATCACAACTCTTTCCCAGTTACAGTCAGTTGCATATTTTCAAATTTGAGTCTTAGGTTTCTGCACAAGGGGTTTTCTGAGATGAAATAATCACTTTTTAGGGCAACAAATTGAATTGCATTTTGAGTCATTTAAGAATAATTATGAAGCATGCACACATTTGAAAGCCTTTCCATGTTTATGCATCTATTTGTTTAAGTGTTTTTGAACTTTGAATAATCATCATGCAATGTTACAAAAATTCAAATACTTGGAAGCATGTTATGCATTCAAAATGCATTTTGGAACAAGTATGGAGAGTGACAAAATATTGACAATCCTTCCATGCTTTAGACATTTATCTATCAAGTCTTGAATTTTGATTGACGTGAAATATATTATACTGTTGAGGTGAATAGAACTAGTTTTACATACAAATTGTAAAAGAAAAGACAATACACTTAGAAAAATGCTGTTGAAATACATGCTAAGTTCTGTTTATTTTCTTTTTTCCCTACACGGCCTGAGATAACCATTTGAATTCCGAGAGCACTTGTTGCTGATTGATTTTGCATTCTTGATGCATGCGTCCTATTCATGTTATGTGCTTTTAGCCAAAATGCCTCTTTAATTGCCAACTATGAAGGAATATGCACTGGATTTTAGGAGTATCTGCAAAGTTAGCCACTGTTTTTGGGTCCTTGGTCCTTTTTGAGACACGTCTTAAGCTGTTGTATGCCTAAGAGCCTTGAGTTAGTTGCAAATTGCAATACTTAAATATTTGTTTATGATTCCATTCATTATTCTGATTGGACTTTTCTTTTCTCTCTGACAGTGTCGTCTAAGAGGAAAAATTGACTCTAACGGATGTGTGGCTGCTTTACTGGAAGAGCGATTAAATATGGGTCTTAATTTTATTCTTTCTGCAGAGGTAGTGTCCAACATGTTAGATGACACTGCTTTTTTATTTTGGGTTTATAGTGCATGTTTGGCTAAACTTGAAAACTACGAAGTAAACTAGTAATTTTAAATTAAATAATTATTTCTGGTGGGATAAAAGTTGGAAATGAGTAACTTATTATGAAAGTAACCCTTGCCTTACTATCAAAATAAGTAATTTTTTTCCTTAAAAGTACGAAAAAATTACTCATATAAATATGTTTGAAAACAAAAATTTACTTAAAAGTAAGTTTGACTTGCTTTTAAGCTTAGCCAAACATGCATACTAGTCAAAATAAGTAATTTTTTTCCTTAAAAGTACGAAAAAATTACTCATATAAATATGTTTGAAAACAAAAATTTACTTAAAAGTAAGTTTGACTTGCTTTTAAGCTTAGCCAAACATGCATACTAGTCTAATGCAACAATTTCCCTTCATTCTGGCATAGTAGTTGGTTTCCTAGTCACTCATTTTTTGTTTCTAACCTCGGAACAATTATGTATTGCAGCTAGATCATCAGAAAAAAGATTACAAGTTTGGGTTTGGGCTGACAGTGGGAGAATAGAATAGAATAGAATAGAAGGCATTGTTGTTCCGAGTTTTCAATTTGAGCTGATTGTTGCGAGCATCATTCCCTTTTGACGAGAATCAAAGAATCAGTTTTCAACTTTTTTTCGAGTGAAATGCTTGCGGGTGGCACCAGTTGTTACGGCATTATTAGAATCACTAGTAGTTGATTTTGCAGCTTGGATATATTTGATTAGGTTGCACTGTGAGACTAGATTTCATTAAATGCAGAGAAAGATATTTATTGATTTCATAGTGTGGTTGCATCATAAAAAAGTTTTCTTCACCTCATGATGCTATGTTTTACTGCTTTTCTGGTAATTAAAGAAAAAGGAAAAGCTGTGGGCGTGAGACATGATGACAATTCATGGTATAAACCAAGAAATTCTTTGATTTTAAGTAATTAACTAGATTCTTGGGACTCAACCAAGAACAGTAGATTTCTACTGCTGATTATTCTTACAGGTTTAAATGTTTGCTTGGGGTTTGTTTGAACTTTGTTGAAGTTTATAGTATGCGCATCTGATGGAGCAAAAGGCTATTGACTACTTGCGTCTGATATGTCCTAGGTTGTTAAGTTACGACTTGGTTTGTGGGCTTATAACACTTTAGGTGTCATTAGTTGATATTTAAAGAGTTTTATTCAATCTAATTTTTACAAAGAGGATGAAAGGGTCTTGTCCTATCTTGGATAACTAGATCCTAGTCACACCCTATGTGTGCGGTATTGATTTCTCTTGTGTACTATTCCATTTGGGGCCAAGGTTGCTTGACCGGGTGATGACAGCAAAAGCCCTCAAACGAAATACATGTCAATTAAGATGGTAGCTCAAAGGTCCAAAATCAGAGTAATGATTTGTAACGCGAATCCTCGGATGTGATTCATTAAATGAATGGTATATTAAATATCACCAAAACAATGGAGCTTTGAAATTAAAAATATGTGCGTACATTTAGATGGAGACTGAGGAGGGCCAAGTTGTGGATTTTTTAATTTGTTGGATGGAAAGACCTAACGCAAATTCAGGTGATATGGATATGTTCCAAGTGCAACTGCACCATGACATGACTCATTCTAAACAATACTTTAGTGGTCCCTATATAATATAAACCTTATCCGCTCTTTTGTCTTATACTTTAAAATCAATGAACCTTATCTCATCTCTATTGTCTCAGTTTTTTAGTTTTTTAATTTTTATTTTATTTTGAATCAATAATTCAACAGTTAAATTTTACACTTTACAAATTATAATAATCTGTATTTATGTCTACAATGTTGCAAACAGCATTTTATAAAATTTTCAAACTGATGTGACTAAATGATCAAATATGAATTGAATCCATCTCTGTTTTAAATAGTTTATTTTGCCATATTCTCTTGCAGTTGGTACAAACCATAGACCTGTCTTAATCATCAATTAATTAATTTAATAGTAAATGCAATAATGGCAAGAAGATAATAATTAACTACAGAATACCCATCAAATGATTTTTATATTGTGCTACATATATCAAATT
The DNA here is from genome assembly GCA_023638005.1 of Forsythia suspensa. NCBI lineage: Eukaryota > Viridiplantae > Streptophyta > Magnoliopsida > Lamiales > Oleaceae > Forsythia > Forsythia suspensa. The sequence continues at coordinate 39,753,704 of CM042666.1, forward strand.
ACCTATCAATATCATCGATGGCCGATGATAATTTCTAATATTGTAATTTTAGTCGTCTTGGTCACTTTCTTTTCTTTTTCCTCTACTTATTCTTTTCGTTCAAGTTCTTTGTGCTGATTATTTATCCTAAAACAATGTTTTGTATGCTCTACACGTAATTTTTGATAGATAAATTGATTTACACGGATTATTAAAATTTAAGTGGTACGAACTTGAGGATTCGAATAAAAGCCACTTATTTAACTTATTTGTGTGAGACTCGTTCTCCATATATTTTTAACCACACATTTAGAACTTGTTCGATTCTCATTTTTTTTCAAAAAAAAACACAATTTTTTGCCTATTATTTTTAATTTTTCAAATTTTTTACACTATAAAAAAATTTGAAAAGTAAAAAAAGTAGACAAAAAAACCCATTTTTTGTCAAAAAAAAAAAACTACACAAACCCTTATACAGAGTCGTGATGAGTACATGACGTGGATAATTTGCCAAACATGTTCAAAGACTTTACGAATGTATCATGTCATGCATGTGAAAGACACATACACATGGCGGCCACTCCGCTCACAAACATGTTCAAAGACTTTAGGAATGTATCATGTCATGCATGTGAAAGATACATACACATGGCGGCCACTCCGAAGATCATGATCTCTTCGTGAATGCTATGTGCCAGTGGCCGCTTACAAGTGTGCTTTACTCGGGAGTCCCAATATAAAATATCTAAAATAGCTGCACATATTGGAGTGCTAAAAATAGTGTTTATTTAATTGAAAGCTGGCTAAAATGTTGGGCAGATTTTAACTGAAAGCCCTAGTCTTGTGAGTTGTGACATTCTCCTTTGCTCTGTTTGTAGGATCTTCAAGAAAAATCTGAATCCAGGTAATCTTCTTGGCTTCCATAATCACAAGGCTAGTGAGTTTTGGTAACCAGCCCCTGATCCGATCTTTTTACATATTTTCTTGTGGAAAGATTAAGAGTTTAATGAATCTTGTATTTTTTTGTGTTTTGCATGAAGAAGAGCAGTTTTTTTATGTGGGTTTCTTGTAGATTCAAGAAAATAATCTTAGATGTTTTCGACAATGATTAATTGTTCGAAAACTTGTTTGAGGTCCTTTATAAGGATGGGTCACTGATAAAGACAGGGTCTCTCTTAGGAAATTGAAAGAACCTCTTTGAAATTTGCAGTTTTATGAAAGCTGTAAAAATTGGTCTAACGTACACAGCATGCTAATCTATGCTGTTGCAGCAGCAGTTTTGTTTACTGCTTAGGAAGAGTCTTAGATTTGGTGGATTGTAGGGGTGATGGTGCTTAGAAAACCTTTTCTTTTATGAATCATTTGTGGAACGTATAGATGATAGATTATCCCTTCTGTTTCTTTCCCGGGATTTATCAATGCGATTTACTGGTTATGTAAGTCTGTTTTGCATGCCAAAAAGGGGTCTAATATTAGTGTTTCCAAGGAGATGAAGTTTTAATTTTTACTCAACAATTTTAACTGCATACTTTGGATTTGCAAAATGAATCTCATCGTGAATACTAGTAGAGTGGTTTTTGTCTGTGAAACTTTTTTGAGATCTTAAATCTATGGCCAAACTTTGATTTCATTTGCAAACCTTGCAAACAATTTATTAAATTGGTAAGTTTACATGGTTGGTTCCAGATAAATGTGCTATCGTACGACTAATCTGTTGTCTTTGTATGTGGAAGAGGTGGTCTGTTCACTAATTTCAAGAGCAGAACACCCTGCCAAGTGAACTAAATGAGCTTTAATGTTTTCTGAACTTTAACGAATGCTTCTTTCTTTTTAGGCAATATGCAAGGAGGAATTCGATCGATCTTCTCATGTGGGAGTGTACTCAAGAATGCTGTTCTACAACATGTGCGCCTGGTGAATCCAGCCATGCGGCCTCTTCTGTTTGCTCGTCATGAGTCAGTTCAAGCTGCTCGTATTGAAGAGCATGGTTTTGAAAGCACCACAATATCTGACATTTTGAAAAACAAGGGAAAAAGTGCCGATGGGTCCTGGCTTTGGTGCGCAACAGATGACACCGTGTATGATGCTGTGAAGTCGGTATGTACCTTTAGGCAATCGATTTCAAAAGAAGCTCTCGTTTGAATTTGACTAAATTCTTTTATTAGTATATTTGATACATTGGTTTGCCAATGTGACTAGAATCCAATATGACGATCCTTAAATTATCAACTGCAGATGACACAGCACAATGTTGGAGCATTGGTTGTCGTTAAACCTGGGGAGCAAAAGTCAATTGCTGGAATTATTACAGAAAGAGGTAAAGTTTAAATTCTTGGGTTCAAATTAAGAATCTAGATCATGGACCAGACACATGTAATGCCTTTGTGCAGCTATTTTTAAACCGTTGATCCCACCAAGTTGCAGCTATTTTTAAACCGTTGATCCCACCAAGTTGCTTCTTAATAAGATTAATTTTTTGGACGGTATATACCTTATATCCCTGTTAATCCCTCTAAAGAGCTCAAAATATGCTAAACCTCAGTGACCTATATTCTTGTATATATTTGTTGTGATCATTTCTCAGTTGCATACATATTTTAAGGAGGAGAAATTTGGAGACCTGCGAAAGAAACTATAGATGGTAGAGCGAAGAGATTTTTTGTACTTTTCGAGTCTATAATGTAGTCTTTGATGCTTGTGAGGCCGTTTCCAAATGACACTTGAGAGTTGCAGTTCTTAAGCATTTCCATTGTTTTCAATAATTTTGATGACAAGGTTGTTTGATTTCTCACATCAGTTTGAATCTGGAAATGACGAACGAATAATTGACCGAACTTCCCAAATCAGAATTAATTCGGTATGTTATAGTTTCTATAAATTAAGCTGAAAAAGGTCCCTCTGAATATCGGTTACTTACCTAGGAACTTAACATTGGAGGATGCATCTTTGGTCTATGCAAGGGTACCATTCCCACTATTTTGTTTTGCTAACGTTCTCTTAATGTTTTTCCAGATTACCTAAGGAAAATCATCGTACAAGGAAGATCATCAAAGTCGACGAAGGTTGGGGACATTATGACTGAAGAGGTATACTTCCCAACTAGTTTCTTCAAAAAATCTCTGAACTGTAGTACTTTCATTGCCTAATTAATGTTTACATGGTTATTGTACGTCGACTGTAAAAATATGAGATTCTGAACTCTATGCGGTGGGCTATTGTAGAACAAGCTTATCACAGTAACACCAGATACCAAAGTTTTGAAGGCAATGCAACTAATGACTGGTATACCTGCCTCTTTCGACTTTCCAGAAAAATAGTGAATCAAATTACAGCAATTGATTATTGGTGGTAATGGAAACATAGAATGTAATTTGCGACTCTGATTTGCAGATAACCGTATCAGGCACATTCCGGTGATTAATGACAGCGGAATGATTGGCATGGTATCCATTGGAGATGTAGTTCGCGCTGTGGTGAGCGAGCATCGGGAGGAGCTGAACCGCTTGAATGCGTTTATACAGGGAGGATACTGAGTGATGATGACGATAAAAAACAGATCGACTAGATAACGCGTGCCGTTCGAAAACCCGATTATTGTAATTATTGTGTCGTATGCGTCTGCTGGAGTGTCTGTTATCTTGTTATCCGTAAGAAGATGAAGCCTGTTGTCTGAAATAATAAGCACACTGAACAATGCTCGTTAATGTTTATTGCATCCACCTGCTTTTGATAACCTTGTTTTTCTTGAAATTATATGGGTTCTAACTCTGAAAATTGTAGATTACGGTATTTCGATGGATCAAAATAAGAGACGAGGAGCAAAGAGAGAGAACAAAACTATTTAGCAAAATTGTTAGACTTTGAGTTATAATTAGTATAAATAATGATACTAAAAGAAAGTGACTAAGCTACTCTACATAATTTTATTAATGCTATAACATCTTCTCTCAAATTCATGATACGATAACAAAGCAACGAGAGCTTGTCAAACAAAGAGCAAAAATGATGGACTAATAGAAAGTGATTAAACTACCTTACATAATATTATTAATACTCTAATATCTTCTAAGTTTGATGCGACAACAAAGAGCAGCGAGAGTTTGTCAAGTAAGAAAAGAAGATAATGGATCGGGTGTGATTTTGTGAAAAATTCAGCAAGTTGCAACGACGAATAAACAAATGATACGAAAATAGTGTCATGTGTAGCGAATAAGATGATAGTCACTCTCAATATGCTTCGTGCGCTCATAAAACACAGAGTTGTGAGAAATTTGAACATTACTTTTATTATCACAATATATAAGGGTCGAAGAAGAAAGAAGAACACCCATGTCGGCAAGTAACCAACGCAACCAAATAATTTCAGTGGTAGTAGACGTCATAGTACAATAATCTACTTCAATAGAAAACGAGAAACAACAGTCTACTTCTTACTCTTCCAAGAGATAAGAGAATTATCTAAAAATAAACAAAAACTAGTAGTGGACTTACGATCAGTGGGGTTACTGGCCATTCAGCATCAGAGTATGCAAGAAACTCTAAGGAGGAGGTTGATGGGAACAAAAGACTCTGAAAGCAAGTATCATGAAGATAGTGTAAAATACAAACAACAGTCCCAGTGAACTGTAGTTGAAGCGGAGACAAATTGACTAATAATGTGAATAACATAAGCAATATCGGAACGTATAATATTGAGATAAATGAGACTTTTAATAATAGTGCGTTACAAAGCAAGGTCAATCAAAGAGATACTATTAGAAAGTGAATATCAATCATTGGCTTTAAGAAGAGTATTAGCAGTTTTAGTGTCAGTGAGACGAGCACGATCAATGACATTAGTAGCATACTTAGACTAAGAAAAATGATAACCTCTAGGATAAGAAGCAACCTCGATCCCCAAAAACTAAGATATAGACCTAAGTTATTAATTTCAAAACGACGAGCTAAGTCAGATTTTAAGGTAGCAATACAACTAACATCATCACTAGTGATAATCATGTCATTAACATATAACAGAAGTAGATTACGACCGTCCGAAGTGCATCTAAAGAACAATGTAGAATCATGATGGCTGGGTGTAAAGCCAAAAAAGGCAACAACAGTGGAAAATTGCTCAAACTAGGCGCGAGGTGCCTGTTTGAGACCATAAAGTGCTTTCTTGAGTTTATAGACATCTAGGATGATAAGAAACACTAGGACGAGGAGCCATATAGACATCTTCTTGAAGAGTCCCATTCAAGAAGACATTTTTAACATCTAACTGAGAGAGATTTCATCGACGAACAGATGCAACTGAAATAAGTGTACGAATAATAGTCATTTTTGTAACAGGAGCAAAGGTCTCATCATAATCCAAACCATACTGCTAAGTAAGCCACTTAGAAACCAACCTAGCCTTGTAATGCTCTATCGAACCATCAGATTTGGTTTTGATCTTATAGACCCATCGAGAACCAATAGCATGTTTATCCGGAGGTAATGGAACTAAGTCCCAAGTCTGTTTTACATAGAGCATAGTGTTCATCAGCCATAGCTTGTTGCCAAAGAGGATCTAGAATAGTTTCTTTACATGAAGAGGGTTCATAAAGTTTGTAAATAGAAGTTAATAAACAACAGAAGGATTCCGACAAAAATAAGCAAAATCGGGTAACTGAGTGGACTTACGAATACGTAGATGATATCGAGGAGAAAAATAAGGACCAACAATCTCATACGGTGCTTGGGAGGCTATAGAATGAGTTAGGACATCACGAGTTGGTGCATGTGTACCTATAGTGCACGACTGATCAACAACAAGAGGGGTATGATAAGATAGGCTGTCGATATCATCAGAAAAATGATCGATACGAATGAGATCAGTCTTAGTCACGCATTAGTATTATCAAAAATAGAAAAAACTGGGATATGCTCAAGAAACACAATATGATGTAAAACATATAATATTTGATTAATAGAATCAAAACAACGATAACCCTTCTGTCCCTCCTCATATCCCAAAAAGACACAAATAGTAGACTAAGTTCTACTTTAGGACAAAAGACGAAGCAAGTGCACCCAAAAACTCTTAGAAAGGAATAATTAAGAGAATGCCAAAACAAGATTTCAGAAGGTGACAAACCCAAAGTGTGAGAAGATGAAGTCTTATTAATTAATTAATTAATTAGCAATTAGAACTACTTCACTCCAAAATTTACTAAGAACTTTGACAGATAAGAGAAGAGAATAGGCAATCTCAACAATGTGCCTATGCTTTCATTCAGCAATACTATTTTGTTGTGGGGTGTAGTACTCGAGGTTTGATGAATTGTGCCATCAAAAGCAAGCAATGTAGAAAAATCAACAAAGATATACTCCTCACCCAAATCACATCAAAAGCACTTAATCATAGCAGAATGTTGAATTTTAACAAGTGCTCTTAAGGAATGATAAATATAAAGAAAATCATAGAGTCATTTCATAAGATAAACCCAACAATAACAACTATAATCATCAATAAAAGAAACATAATATCTCGATCCCCTATTTTGTAATAATAGGAGCAGGTCTCCACACATTAGAATGAATAAAATCAAATAGTACAACAAAACGAGAAACATTTAGAAGAAAAGGTAAAGCAGAAAATCTAGCTAATTTGCAACCACTACAATTAGAAATATCATGAGTTTGCAAATCTCTCGATTGACCTTTAGAAACTAAAAATTTTAAACGACTAGTGGAAACATGTCTAAAGCTAGAATGCTACAACTAAAAACTAAAAGAAGAGGAATTCAAATAAAATGATGACACATCAACACTAGAAGCTGCAACATGTGGTGGTCTCAGATTGTCCAAAACATATAATCCCCATTTTCTACGGTCTATTTCAATCAACTTCTGAGATTGAGGATCACTTGACAAGCAGTAGAAAACTGAACTAAGTATCGAGAGTCACACAATTGACCAATAGAAATAAGATTCAAAGTAAGAGTGGAACACAATAGACATCTAAAAACGATAAATTATGTGTTTTAACAGAACCAACTCCTGCCAAGGGCCATGGGGTGCCATCAACAGTTGTAATAGATATAGACAAGTTAGAAAGACATAAGGAATAAAAAGATGTTGAATTACACATGAGTCAAAAATCCACAAGGATGAAATACTTGAGCGACTCCAAGATAACAAACCTACATGAGTAGAGGCTGACATGGCATTGGCTGAGTGGCGATGAACTTCTGAAACTACTCAGCTAAAATAGTCAACGTAGGACCAGAAAAAGGCGGTGCTCCAAGTATAGATGAATCACAAGGTGGCATGGCTGCTGCTGTGTTAGCAGGATCGCTATTGTAACTGTTGCTGACTCTGTAGAGGTGGTTGCTTATTCAATAACTTAGAATATTGAGACTTCTAATGTCCATTTTGTTTGCAAAAACTACACATAAATCACTAGCAACCCGCACATGACCTTTGTTTTGATTCTGCATAGATGGTCGAGAAGAAACAACCAAAAGTGAAGTGCTAGATGTAGGAAAAGATACCTTACCTACTAGAGATTTCAAACGTGTTTCCACAACAACAAGTTCACTAACCACTGAATCAACAGAAGGAAAGGGAGTACGGTAAAAGATGGAGCCTCTAAATTCCTCAAAATCACTCCGAAGTGCCATAAATAACTGAACAATCGTTGCTCCTCTCTATGAGTAATATAATCCTCACATGCTTTCAGTCTTGCCGATTCTGTAATAACCAACTTATCCCAGATCAATGTCATATCAATGTAAAACTCTAGAATACCCATATCCTTTTGTTGTAAAGCCCGTGTATCAATCTCTAATTGATACCATTTTGTAAAGTTAGACTTATTGTATAACTTCTACAAATGATTCCAAACTTCATTTGTCGTTTCATACTTTGCCAACTGTGCACCAATAGAATTTTCAACAGAATTGTGAATCCGTGTAATAATTTTTGTATTGTTTGATACCTAAGAATCTATTTCTGTTGCATGATTATCATTGGTACTCTTAGGCATCACAACAGTTCCACTAACATATCCTTACAATAATTCTTACTAATAATTCTTACACTAATAGATTGAAGTGAATCATTCCCTTCAGTTGTCATTATGAGGTCAACAAATACAACTATGAATAAGAGTTAATCAAAATTACACAATTCTAGAAAATCAACAATACAAACAATCAAACAATCTACCCCTAAAGACGTACCTCAACCTACAGAGAAACCAATACCACCAGAAGAAGATCAGAAATTCACCATGGAACAATTTGTCTCAAAGGAGCAATCCAAATAGAGCAGCCACGTGCCCTCACAAACAGCCTCCGTGCGCTTCACACACCGACTACAAATGACTGCCTCGTCGTTGTCCACATATGGTCAACAAAATCCAAACCAAGGTCACATTGAATGAAAATTGTGGATTTTCAACGGCGGCTAAAAAAAATCAAACTATGCTTTTTCAATACACACAAGATTTGATAAGGAAAGGAAAAGAAAGAAACAAATATTCAATATGTAAATTGAGCTTTGATACCATGTGAATATTCTAGATTATGGTATTCAATATGATATATCAAAATAAGAGGAGATGAACAAAGAGAAAAAGAGAGAACAAAACTATCATTTAGCAAAAGTGTATTAGAGTTTTAGAGTTACAATTACTATAAATAATAAGACTAATAGAATAAAGTGTATGAACTACCCTACACAATATTATTTAGGATAATTATATTCAAACAACACTTTTTATTTTTTGCACTATATTTTAATTACATTTAAATCCTTAATCTATGAACATTATAGCACTCACGTTCCCAACTTTTTTTTATCACATTTTTATCATCAACTTTTCATTAATTAATATCTCTTGTGTTTGGTAACAGTTTCCATCTAAAACATTTGTTGGGAATTCGTAAAAAGACTTATTTGTCTGTCATATTTTAAAAAATAATAATAGATACAAAAGTGCGATAAAATATTTTTCCTCATTTGAAAGCACGTAAATAAATATATCAACAGAAATCATCATTAATGATGAAATGTGCTAATTAATGAAAGTTGAAGATAATAATTCGATGACAAATAGTTAAGAACATAATTTCTACAATGAACAAAAATTAAAGATCTTAAGTACAATTAAAATGTGGTGCGTTTATAACAACTTGTAGTGTGAATATAACCACCATATTATTAATACTCTAATCTAACTAATACTTATTACCGATCTTGACATGAAAGAGAAACGAATTCTAGGACACGTTTGAAAGAATAAGAATTATAGTGAAGAAGAAGAGTTATCGTGAAGGTGTATGCTTGAATGGTACAAATTAGCATTTTAACGTACAATTATATTTCATAATTATGCAATTAAGTTGCCTCCATCGACTCCATTGTCCAAAATTATAATTTTATTAAATGTGTTATGTGTGGATAAAAAACGACTTGTAAATTGTGAATTTTATTAAATGTATAAATAAAAAGTATGTTTGATCAAATGAAATTATAATTTAAACATCTCCAAACAAGGGCTTGAACACACAAAAAGATAATAACTTTTTGTGATTATTCAACCATAGTCAGGGGCAGAACCAGAAATTTTTGGAGCTCGAACTGCTATTGAAAAAAAAAAAATTTTATACTTCAAAATCGGATTGTAACTAATTTTTTTTTTATACACTATAAAAAACGATTTTTTTTCGAGACGGGATCGGACCGCCCCCCAAAATCTGCCCCTGGCCATAGCCATTCACGTGATCCGCTTGTTCTCATCTCTGATTTTATTAGGTGTTTTAACACAAGATGCTATTTGATAGCATGAATCAAAAATCTTTTTGTCAAAAACAATTGGTGTATAGATGTTCAAAGAATAATAGAACCGTCGTTTTCAAATCGGTCGAGTACGGGAAAGAAAGAGGGGCACCATATGCAAATGTCTTAATTGATGCACGGTACGTTAGTTGAACTTGTAGTTAATGAACTCGAATAGCTGCTATGGACTTCAACTAACACTTGTTTGTACTTCATGACACATTAAATAACGTACAGTTTGGTCAAATTAAATTCAAAAACCAATTAAAATCGAATTCGATAGAATAATATTTTTATTTTTTAATATTGGAGTAGTGCAAATAAATATTCGTATTAGGCTTTTCCCATTTCCCGAAATCAATTAGAGCAGTTATTAAAGTACATTAATTTATTTATATTTTGACATTTTTTTTTTTTTTTTTTTTTTTTTAATTCAATACGGGGTCCTAATGTAAGTAAGGGTGGAAAAAGTTTTAGTCCGATTCTTATTAAATTTAAATCGAGTAATGTGTATTAGAATCCAAAACCGACTGTTTACGGGTTAGTTCTCGATGTATTGTCGATTTTAGAATAACCGAAGAACTGGACTGACCCTATTATTTTTTAACTTTTTTTGAAAATTAAACTTGTGAAAATATTTTATTTCTATGTTTATTATTTTGTATGACCTTATGTTCAAAAACTTAATATGTTGTTCTTTTGTGGATGAATTAAAGTTTGAAAATTATGGTTTGTTAGATTGTTGTGTTGTTTCAAATAACAAAATGAAAATAGTTGTTAGAAATATGACAATTTTGAAAAATTTAATTATAAAACCAGACTGTTTGATTCAATTCTATAATTCAAGTTGAAACCGATGATTTCTTCTACAAAAAATCCAGTGGTTCTCTTCGAAATCGGACCGAATAGACCGCTCACACTCCCCAACTTTTTAAAGTGTTCACACATGTCCCCAGTGGCAGATGTAGGGTTGAAGTTCAGCTATGGCGGACATTAACTGGTCAACGTTCAAATATTGACCATTGACCAGTCAACAACCGATGCTTATGAAAAAATAATGTGAATTTTTTTTTTTTAATAAATACGTAACTTATCAAACAATAAGAAAATTATATAATAGTGAGAGTAAGAGTGCTGACTTGTGAGTCTTGTTGGAAATTGGTTTAAAGAATTCGATAAATTGATAAAGTGACTTCGTGTCAACTTGGCCAAAATATACTGATTCGACTCAATCCGTTTAGACGAAATAGTTTGCCACTTCGCCGCTTCGGAGAAACGGGGTTCGACCTGCCCGGTCAGGTCGTAGGGTTCGAGGGGGGCAACGCCCTTTGTGGGGGCTCGGGGGCAACGCCTCCGAAAGAGAATTCAAATTTCTCTACATGTATTGAAGAGTATATTTGACATCACGAAACCAATATCGAATGAATAAGAAATTATGGAAAATGAAAGGGTCAATTTTTGACTATGCGATCGCATGGGTATTTTACACTGCGATCGCAACTTACCTAAATTTTAAAAAGAATATTTTTTGGTCTTACCAAGCGATCGCATGGTTAACAGATGATGGAGAATTAATGAAAAGTATAGCAAGAAAAGAGAAAAAGAGAATAGAGTCAGAGAGATTCTTTTCACTCAAAAGTACCTCAAAACAGAATATACGTAACCACACCCTCCTCAGAAATATGTTGTTTGGTTCAACAAACAAAAGCCTTCATGGTTCATGCCACTTTACACACCAAATATTCTTAATCAAGAATCATTAACTTCTAACATTTGTAAATCCTTCTATTAATACAAACACAACATAAAATTGTTCAATCCCAACTAAAACATTTAACACAAACACAACATAACATTATTCACCACTCAAATTGCAGGCTAACAGATTCAAAAAAAAAAAAAAAAAATTGCAGGCTAACAAACTTGAGCCAGGTTGCGGCCCAAAATATTTTACGCACTATTTTTTCACGAAATTCCAGCACGGACGGACACGGAGTGTCGCCATGTGACCCATCTGCCCATGCCAGGGGCGGAGTTGGGAGGGGGGGTCCCGGGGGGGACCTGGACCCCCCAACTTTTTGGGTGTTTTTTTTTTAAAGTTTTTTAATATATAATTTAAGTTTTACTTAATATCAGTATAATGGATGACAATTGGATCCATTGACCCAATATCAATTATAGCTTGTTTGGTATATTTTAAAAATTAGTTTATTTGATCGAAATGGTTTATTTGACAAAGAATAGTAAAAAATATTATACTACTAAGGTAAATTTTTTTGTCAAATAAACTATTTTTTTTTATCAAATAAGTTATTTTAGTCAAATAAACTAGTTCATAAATTAGACCAAACTGACTCTTAATGTAAGACAATTGGACCTATTGGCCTAATAAAATTAATAATACAAAATTACAAATGATTGGCCCATTCCTCAAATGATAATACAAAATTAATAAAGATATTTGCTTGTTAATACATATAGTGTTCAAATAATAATTGTATATAACACTGTTAAAAAGATTTAAATTTGTGTCCATCAACTACATAGCTTAATTTTAGATAAAATAGATATAGATTCTATTTTTGCGCAATGACTTCTTGTAAATTTTTAAATACTATGACTCATAAAAAAATATTAGATTTTCATAAGAATAAGTTCAGTAATTGTGGTTTGAGGGAAAAAAAGTTTTTGGGGGCGCTGCTCCCGAACCTCTGAGAGCCCTTCCCGACTCACTCCTATTTGGGACTCTCCAACTCCAAAAGTTTGGCTCCGCCACTGACCCATGTCCCCAGCAAATGAAAAATATTTATTCAAAAGTTAAATATTTAGATGATACCGGATTAAAAAGATAAAAATTTTCTTATTCTAAAACAATCCAAATAGTGACTTTAACTTTTATTTAGAAATCCGAATTATATAAAATAACTCAATGCTCATGAAATTATTCCTCTTAATTCAATTCATCATTAATATCACATGAATATCACGTTATGATTTAATGTTTACATAAACATTTGTTGTTAGCGGAAGACACAAACACAAGTACTGCTCTTACAAAATGTCGAGGATATTTACCCTTCATTATAACGAGACAATAGATAATTATTTATTACAATTTAGCCACAAAAATTTTCTTTTCTTTTTTTGATCGAGTAATTTTTTTTTTTTTCTATTATATATAATAGTAAACATAGTTATCAAACCTGGACCGGCCCGGTCGATCAGACCGAAAAATCGGCTACCGGGTACCTCAATCGTCCAGTTCTCTTAATTGGACCGTCCAACAATCGAACCATTTATAACTCGAAAAAATTGCCGATTTTTTAACTAACCCGATGACCCGTAACTCGGCGACCCGTCCGGATCATTGCATAATGAATTTTTATTTTTACTTTTCTTATTACCCTATTCTACCTAAAAAAATGCACCAATTTCTTATTCACTCTATTAATAAGATGTTAATGTAATGAAGTATAATAATCAAAGATCGTATGAAAGTTTACTCCACTACAAGTACAAAGAAAAAATACCTTCTTTGGTCGTCACTACGTCTTCATCCTCTCAAACCAAAATCCATCTCTCTCTCTCTCTCTCTCTCAATTCCTCAATTTTTCCATATTCTTCTCCATATTAATCAAAATCAAACTCCCCTCAAATAAAACACTCTCTCTCTCTCTCAGCTCCTCAATCCATTAAAATTCTCTATGGTCGGATTCCACCGCAAAGAAAAGCAGTATACTAGTTTATGTTATTTTTTTACAAGAATTAGTTGAAAATACTAGTAGTCTCGTACTTATTTTGCTAAATACATTTGTGATGGTGATGATTTTCTACTAAATATATAGTTTTTTGTTTGATTTGGATTTGTAGGGTGATATTTAGTAACAAAATTTTATATTCGGTGGTTGAATCGGTGAGTCAATTTATGTTGAACCGATAAATCTATTTTTGTTCAGGTCAATGTCCGGGCTGTGTCTGAGAAATATGATAGTAAATTATGAGAAATATGATGGTAAATTATGAAATTTTTACAATATTCTTCTAAGAAAACTACATAAAATATAAATTATTTTTTACAATACCTAATAAAAAAATGTGCTCCATATTGTTCCAACATTTTATTTTGTTCAAGGGACTGAGGGAGTCAGCCTCTTCTTCAAATACAGCCGTACAATTTCAAGAACCCCACTCCGTTTCGCATCTCTTCTTAGTTCTTACTATTACTGAATACATAGGCTCCCAAACCATTAATTTCTTCACCCTCACTCAAAATTCTAGAGTTTTCTAATCACCGTCCATAATTTTTACTTTTTTAGTCATCTGTCACTTGAAAATCTCCCTTTATATGTGTATATATATACAGAGAGAGACGGACTAGCATACCTTTTTGAGCTGTTCTTGTGGATACTGTGGATGTTGAGTATGGAAACATCAAATTGGTTAATAGACATTGCGGGCTATGCTTCTCCAAGCAAACAAGTTCTCTGGCTATCTTCTGTTTTTGCTGGTATCATCATGTGCAAAACTGTAAGTATGCATTCTTTTTCTTTTTCATTTTTTTTAGCATTAATGTTATTTTGCCGGTTTGTTGCTGTGTTTGTATATTGCGTGTGAAATTTCATTCTCTGCCCTTGCAAAAATCACACATGAAATGGAAAACAAGATTGTTTCTTTTCCCCATAGAGTTTTGTATAGAAAAAGGAATTTCATTGGATAACTTTGGTACAGAAACTGAAGAGGTAAAATGATTTTTCATGTTAGGCAGCAATGTGCCAACTTCAAAAAAATTGTGGAACTCAATTTAGCCACATTGTATTCTATCTGTTTGTTGTCAGTTTGGGTTGAGGAGAGGGGGGAGATTGTAGTAGGTTTATTTGAGGGTTAACAATTACTCCCACAGGCGTTGGTTAAGGCTGAGAACCCCTAATTTTGCACAAATTCAACCCATTACACCCACTAAGGTGTTCTGCCCTTCCTCTTTCCTAGAAAATAAGCATCAGATCAAAGGGAAATCTACTTCGTCAGATGAAGATCTATGCCAATTATTGTATAGAAAGAGTGGCCCTGAATTGGGCCTAACAAGGGAAAGATTGACACTGAATCCTGAGAGCAACTACTAACCTATTTCAGGCTGCTTGCTTTGCCGGAGTATGATGAGACCTCTGACCCAAGGGAGGACTTGAAATGATTTGAAAGTGTCACGTTGCTGTACGATTGTTCTGATGCCATCACGTCTACGATTTTTTTTACCATACTAAAAAGCAATGCACAGACATGGTTTTTCCAACTCCCCCCACCAATCCATCAGTAGATTTGAAGATTTTAGCAACAATTTCTTCAAGCACTTCGCAAGTGCTGCAATACTGAAAGACACTTGGGTAGCTAATTCCAGGGATGAAGAAAGGAAGCCCCTATAACATTACATTCAAAGGTTCAACAAATATGCTTTGGATGTTCTAGACTTCGACTTGAAATTGCTGTCTGCCATCTTGACCTATGTATTAAGGCGAGGGTGGTCTTTCATCTTGCGGATCAAATCACCACCTATGGATGTGACAGATTGACTATCTTGAGCAGAGAAGTACGTAGAAGAAGCCCAGAAAGTAAATATAAGAACGGGGCAAACTTTTGGAGGATCAGAAAAAAAAAACCAGGAGCACTTCAAAGCATAGTCGTGAGAAGGTACTTAAAACGTTTGTGCGAGATAACAAGGATGTGCGCTTACAGGGCAGAGACATCTTTGCTTAGAAGCCTATGGACATGCCTGGGATTGACCCGACTCTGACATTCCATCACTTCTATGAAGACCCATAGAAAGGGCCAATCAAATAGAAGAAAAAGGGAGCAAGAAGTTGATAAACTGTTGGAAGCCGATCATACATGGGAGGCCATGTATCATGAATGGCTTGCCAATGTGGTCCTTGTGCCAAAGGCTTGAAGAGCATAGAGAATGTGTATAGTCTTCATTGATTTGACAGGTGAATGCTTAAAAAGGAGACAATCACTCGAGGATGTGCATCAAGCTTTCAACATAATAAGGAGATATAGAATGGTGTTGAACCCTTGAAGGGGGCAAGACACAGACCAACTCATAGCGGGGTGGCAAGGGTCAGTGCATGTCGGGCTGAGTGATATGCAAATTTGGCCCCTTCAGAAGGTACCATTTGGGGGTCAAGGAAGGTTCCAGTTGCGGGGAATCTTCATCTGCATGTTGGCCCTAGCACCCCAAACGAGGTTACCATAAATCTTGTCCCTAGTTGGGGGTCGAGGGCTGACCCTGCTATGGGTTGCTGTAATATTTAATTTGGGTTACATATCATCCTTTTATGCACTTTTTTTAATATTTTCACCCTTCTATTGATGCCAAATGAAAAAATGCATTATGCAAATCTTATAACTGTTCAGCATACCTTGGTAATTTCTGATACCTTATCTTTTAAAGATGCCCATTTTTTCTGTTGAAGGTTTATGAATTAACAGGTGTGTTTAGCCCTTTATTCTTCAAGGGATACAGCAAACTCAACAACAAGGTGAAACTTGAATGGAACAACCGGTAATTTGTTTTTCTCATGTACATCTATGCTTTTTAATAAATGATATATAGTTCCCTAGTTGACATACAACATTTTCATATCAAGACTAATGATGTTTTTGTAATTTCAGGGGGTTCTCTACTTTTCATGCCATTATTGTGGCAGCTGGTTCTCTATATCTCTTGCTGGTATCAAATCTATTTGACGAATCTGATGAAGAGTTGATCGTTAATAGAACATCAACTTTATCAGACACCCTACTGGGGGTATGTTAATGTTCCAACGACACTGTCTTGAAGTTACTTTGGAATAATTAATAGTTATTTTATTGGTTTTGTCTCTTATTGTTATCATCAAATGATTTTTAATCATCGACTAAAGAGAGTATTTCTTTAAAGTTCAAAACGTTGCTCATTTTCTTGACAAAACTAATACTGAAAATTCAATTTCCCCCTTAACTTTATGATGTGATGACATTTAAATTTAGATCACCTAGATGTTCTTTTGTGGCAATATTATGGGAAATCTAAATAATTAATTTTACACTTTTTGAGACCTTTATTTATCATATATATTGAGGAATACATCTAATTTGGTTATTTGTTTTTTAACAATGATGCAGGTTTCCATTGGTTACTTTCTAACAGACTTGGCAATGATTATTTATAACTTTCCAGCTTTAGGTGGCATGGAGTATGTAAGTACTGCGAAACAAAATACTTAACCTACTATGGTGTTATGAAATTAGTAAGAAGTAGATTTATTTGACCTGGTAATGAATTCTGATTATAATTTACCCCCATTTTTTTATTTTCATTGAAAGATACACTCTTGCCTAATTATTCTGCCAACATTTGGGAGAAATTAGAACCATATGGAATTGTGCATCTTTCTTCCTAAACAATTTAGGATTCTTGGTTCACCACTGGTGCATTTACTTGGATTGTTTGAGTTATAAATAAATATTATTTCTGTCTTTGTTTTCTGGTAATGACTTTTTGTTCACTTTATATTTTATTTTTAAACTTTAAAATTATTTTTTAAATTTAAAAATCATAAAGTTAATAATTTATTTATATATATTAATAATATCTCTGAGTAGTCTCTATGTAAATGGAAAATTCTTTTGTTAGGTCTTGCACCATGGACTCTCTATGTACTCGATTATTCAATCACTTTTGAGCGGTCAAGCACAGATTTACATACTGATGGTCCTCTTTTCTGAGAGCACAACTCCCTTTGTTAATCTAAGATGGTACGCTGACACTGATGAAATCGTTTATTTTCTTTCCCTTTTCCATCTCCTTGCGTCCAATATTTACTCATCGCTGTTAGAATATGTGCAGGTATCTTGATGTTGCTGGTCAGAAGTCGTCTAAACTGTACATCTTCAATGGTGTAGCTTTGTTCTTGGGGTGGCTGGTATGTTGATCTTATTCTAGTTTAGAATAAGTTTTTCTTCTTGTTTGTGGCTGCAAAATGTTGTTTGGTACATGTGGTGCATGTTAACATACAAGAGAATTGAAAATGATCAGTTGACCGATGTGAACATGTCTTTTCGTGTTAGCTCACATTTTTAATCACATTACGTATAAATTAGGCACATTACAAATTTAGAATCCTTCTACTCACTGCCTATGATTTTGAACTACCCTAATCACCCTCTTGTGGTTTTAAAAACCTTGTATATTACTCCTTCATGGTTTGCAACCGAGTCGGAGGTAATTTCCGCAGTTTTTAAAACAACTTGGAGTGACTATGTTGTTTTGCGACTGCGAGGGCGTAATTTGCAATTTTCCCTTAGAATATCAGCCACTTAACCCTCAATATCTTATCCAAATGGAAAAAGGGAATCTCTTCTCAAATATAAGAGATATATGTAAATTTTTGTTTAAATGTGAATGATAAAATATTTGCTTCTATTTTTTAGAGCCTTACATGACATTATGACAGTAACACACAGAATTTTGATCTTCAGGTAGCAAGGATATTATTGTTTATCATCTTTTTCTACCACATGTTTATCCATTTTGATCAGGTGAGTGAATGTTCTCTGAATAAATTTATGAATTAGGCCTATAAGATAGACTCGAGTTTCCTTTTCCAACTATAAACTTTCAAAAGATTTGATGACATCTTTGGACCACCAAAGAACCTAATTTGACTTAGTACCAAGTCTGGTGTCCTGGTCGAATTAAGATTACTATCAGATCTTATCCATGTCTTTAAGTTGAACAATCCAATCTGCACACTATGCCACACTGAAGACAGTTTTGAACTCGCTGAACTTTCGTTCTGTAACCTTCAATTGCCGGATAATTAGAAGTCATACAAGTGTTTTCACTAACATCTACACTTCAAATGCACAAAATGCTTAAAATAGAAAGATCCACATTCTTTGCCCCTGCCAAGTATCGAATGTTCAACATGGGCACTTGAGTACAAATAGAAGAGTCCATTTAATGTAGGTGATGTGCATCAGTGTACATTAAGTGCATGTTTGGTACACATTATTAGACGACAAAATGGACAAGAGTTTAACCTTTTTTCCTTCCTTGACATTACCACAGTGCTGAGTCTACCATTTTTTTCTTCTTTTTTTTTTTTTTCAGGTGAAGAAAGTGTACCCTTTGGGGTTCTACAGCTTGCTTAGCGTACCCCCAGTGTTGACGATGATGAACGTATTCTGGTTTTGGAAAATCGCTAAAGGCTTGGTAAAAACCTTGAACAAGGCAAGACGTAATGAGTAGTAGTAGTAGAATAACTGCTTTTGAATTTCACATCAAGGTATATTAATTCTTTGTTACACTTCTAATTCTCCACTGACAAGTATAATGTTGATTAACATTTGGCTTAGCCTGTAAATTAGACTAATTTTTTTGGTGCATACGGTGGTATGAAATACTAGCAAGCAGTAGCGGATCCACTTGGGGGCGAGTGGGGGCAACTGGCGATTCCCAAATTTTTTCTAGATGCAGTCTTCAGCCTCAAAACCCGGTGCAGGAGATGTAATCACTTTTTTTTTAAAAAAAAAAACAATATTAAGTAGGAGAGGCGCAATCAAATCCTTTATCATCTAGGATCAGGTTTGGGAATCCACTCCAGGCATTATTCGTTTTGGCCTTGTACTTTGAGAATTCCTTAGGAAAATAGGTGCAGCTTCATGGTCAAGTGATATTCTGCATCAAAATCAAACTCAAGAAAGCTCTAATTAAACAATGGAACCGTAGTTTACTAAAATTTTCTATAGGCGCACAACGAAGACTTAAGAATTAATAAATTTCGAACTTCTTTTTCTTTACAAATTACAAATAGTAATACAATTATTGTTCAATCAGCCCTGCAAGACACGACATGATGTAATTGTAGCTTTTGGATGATAAATTAAAATGGGAAATGGGTTACTGTTAATTATCATTTTCTATGAGATCAGAGGAGTTAACCGTCCGACTGCTAATTTTAAAAGTGGGTTTTATTCAATTGTTATTTTAAGAGTTCGCATCAAAGCATGCACGAGTTTGAGATTGACTATCGTTGAGGGCGGGACAACTTGAGAGAAGCATTTCGAGTTGAAGTCTATTCGAGAAATCATCAATATAAGAATACGAGCAGTGGCTGACCTTGTTTCTGAAAGGATTAATTGTAATGGTATAAATGGCGCAATGGCTAGATAATCTATTCAAACATGTCAACTAAGCAAAGAGCTTAATTTACAAAAGTTAAGTTGTAAGACTTTTTTTTTGTAGTAAAAGATTTAAATATCTCTGTCGGTTAGGAATTGGCCTTAAACAGACAATTGCGTCGATTAGAAAGTTAGGTGTATGTTATGTTTTAAATGGTCAGTTTTTGTCTACTAAACCTGTTTCTAAATCATCCCAACAAAATATTTCACAAATGAAATCAAATTTACAGAAATTTAAAGTAAATATCACAAATTTATATACAAATGTATGCACATTATCATGGTTTATACTACAAAATCCAATATTTTTACCCTAAATTGAAGGAAAAATAAATAACCGCACATTGTACAAACATTGGGATATGTTGGATTCTAACTTTAAAATGAGATTTCCTGCACTTGTTTGAACTTGTTTTGTGATTAATAAAATATCAACTTTTTTGCAAAAATAACAAAATTTGGAAGCTTCTTTTTTGTCAATTACATGTATCTAACAATAAAACAGAATAAACACGTCTTTACACAATGATATATTCAATAATGTTATGAAACTAAAAAGTAGAGAGAACGAGAGAATAGAATAGAGAGATTCAAAACTCAAGTGTGTCTATTTATTATAATAATGACCCTTATTTATAGGGTTCCAAAGGGAATTACAACTTGATTAGAATACACTCTTCTAGAGTAAGTAGATAACTACATAGACATTTAGATACAACTAAATAGTCATTCATCATTATCTATGATTTTACAACACTCTCCCTTGAATGACTTATTACAAGATAACTGTTTGGTTGTTTGACAAAAATCCAATGGGACAAAAATACCAATAGAAATAAAAATTTGATCAAAAATTGGAGTATTCAAATGCTGCCTCATTAAAACCTTGTCAGGAAAATCAATGGGACAAAACCTGAGCGAAGGAAAAAGAGTACAGCTACTCCAACTGATTTCAACCAATAAAAAAAAACTTGTATCGAGTTATCCATATCTTGTGCGCCAATGTCTTCAATGCCACCATCTTTTCAAAACTTGTATAAAACAATTCTGGTGAAATGTGCTCCATGTTATAACCTCCAGCAATATCATCTTCATACACTATCTCTGGTTGACTGTAGTCAGCATGATGGTTTGATGCAATTATATTAAAAATAGATCTTGTAGTTGTTCCTTTCAGGGGTCTCATATACAATTTATAATATACGGGAGTATAACCATAGAGTTATGATGAAGGTAAATATTTTGTAGGTTATAGACATCCATAACTATGAGAATTATAACACTTCTAATTGGATATCATTTACAAAGAATATGCCTCATTAAAACCTTACTAGGAAAAAATCATGTGGAAAAAAATCATAGTAAAGGAAAAAGAGTACGTAATTCTTTTAATACGCCATGCAAATTGCTTCATTAAAAACCTTGCTAGGAAAATTCAACGGGACAAAACCTCAGTCAAGGAAAAGAGTACAATGCGTATTTACTCCCCCCTCATTATAATATTAGTTCAGATATGTACTTTGATCGATTGAGTTCTGGAAAAGTTGAACTATATGCTTCAGGCATATTAAATCCTCCAGAAATTTATATACATTGTTTTATTAGTTATGCTAGATGGGTTGGTTATAACAATATTCATTATATGCATATATGTCATGCATTGACAGACTAACAAGATATCAACTTATGATTGCTTTACATAAGTCTTTAGGAAATTTAAAAGTCGTGCATTACATGTTACGACTTCATTTTTCCATTTCCTTTTCGCATAAATATACACATTTAGGTGTTCCGACTATAGGTCCAGAAACTTCAGGTTTTTCTAGTCAGTTCAATTTACTTGGATTACATCCTTTTATTTAGCCAATTAATTCTTTGATAGATTTTTTTCAATATCCTCGCTACCTTTTATAATATAAAGCGCTTCTTTATATACAAAAGTGATGTAAACAACATTTATTTTTGAATCCATTTCTTTCTCATAACAACATAACTTAACGAGATCTTTTCGTTTTATTATTTCAACTAGCTGAACCTCTTCTGGAGTTTTATAATTAGTTATGTCTATATACTCTCCAAGAGTATACACCTCCTCAATAGGATCATCTTTATAATTGGCTCCATTTTTAATTTGAGAATTTTGGAATCAAATATCACCACGCTTCAGGCGTGTCATTAATTTACTTGATATAATGTTAATGGATTGTCTTTCAAGGACAATAATATAAATTGGAGCATTTAGAGCTAGTATATGAGATTTGACTTAATCTCTTTGGTCAGTAAATGCATCTGTCAACTGTATAACTTACAAATGAGTTATTTGTTGAACTTCTGGTTCATATTGTCTTGTGCAAGGATTTAGAAAATATAATATTGTCATGTATTCTTTCCAACTGCTTAATTTCTCTCTCCTGATGTTGAGAAAACTGTCTTATCAAAATAACATTGAAAATACTATATTATAAAATATCACCCGTTAGGACTTAAGATATTTTATAATGTTCCATACTAAACATGTATTCTCAACATTTTTCAAAGCTCATCTCAGTGCACTATGGTGGATCAATTGTACATATATTGCACTATCAAAAATCATTAGATGGATAATATTAGGCTCTGACCATAAGCCAACTATAGCGGGAGTAACTTTGATGTTGGCATGATGCGTATAAGTATTTCAACATATAAAATAGCATTCCCTAGACAAAAATGGAAAGCGCTTTGTTCTCAATAGTAATGGTTTAGAATTTAATTGGAGGTGTTGAAAAACAATATTGCTAAACCATTTAATATCATATCGACTAATATTTTTAAAAGTTTGAGATTTAGACTCACTAGTATTGACAAGACACATCATCGTCTTGGTTGTATAATCTAAAAATTATGCTCATAATTTAAAATTTGAGCAAGTAATCTCACAAACTTCAAGTTACGAATAATAACACCATACAATCATTTAGTAGATATATCTATTAGATACAAATAATATATAAACGGTCAACATGGAAGGTGATGGGGCCCCATAAATCACCTTAAATAATTTTCAGAAATGCAGGGAATTCAATCTCGATTTTACCTAGTGAAGGTCTATTAGTTTATATACAATGAGAACAAGCATCATATGAGAATTCATTATATTGAAAAATCTTCTGATTTTCAATAGATATTCTCATTAATATTTCACATCATATTGATCCGGGATGGTCTAACTGGTAATGCCAATTAATAAAATTTTTAAGACATTGAACTTTTGGTTCAATATAGTATTTCTTTAAGAGTATCAACACTCTAATATTACACAATATTAATCTTCTAAAATTGTAAAATTGTGCTTCTTCAAGAGCAACAACACGATTTTTTTCTAGAATATTGATATGTACAAATTTATGCTTCTTCAAAAGCAATGATAATATTCGTTTAATTAAATTATACTTCTTGAAAAAATATTAATATACTATAAATTTGTGCTTCTTCAGGAGCAATATCAAATTATTAATATATGTAATATTATGTTTCTTTAGGAATTACAATGCAATATTCTCCAAGAATATTGATTGAATATAAGGTTGTTGTTCTTCAAGAGCAATGACACAATACAAAATAATTTATCGATTAAGTAAAAGTTTTCACTAAAGCAATCGATCAATTATTATATAATTTGCATTAATCAATTTAACATAATATAATTTATATGCTTTCCTTCGGAGATAAGTATTGGTTGATTAATTACTTATTTATATCACAATTTAATTATGTGATATGATATTCTTCGAAACATGTGCTTCTTCTAGAGCACAATAAAATATTATTTCGACTCTTCGCTCAATATTTTCTTAAATATCAAAATTATAACGTCGTAAAATTAATATTCTTATGGAATATTTAAATTGTAACGTTATGCTCTTCGAGAGCAATTAATATTCTTCCGGAATATTTAAATTGTAATGTTATGCTCTTCAGAGCAAACTAATATTTTGTCAAAATATTATATGTTGTGCTTTTTTTCGTGAGCAACAACAAATCATTATTCTGAAGTAAAGATTTGTTTGTTCAAGAGCAATATTATAATATTATAATAGAATATTATATCTTATAAAATTAGGCTCTTCGGGAGCAATTAAAATTCTACTGAAATATTAATGTAATATAAATATTTGTTTATTCTGAATCAACAATAAAATATTCTTCTAGAATATTTATATGTGAGGTTATGTTATATTCGAGAAAAGCAACAATGTAATATTCTTCTGGAATATTACCAGATTTGTGAAAAATAACATAATTAACAATTAATCTTGTTTAAGAATTGATAATACATTAGTAAACATGAAAATATAGTGCATGTACATTTAAAATAATAAATCATTGCAATCACATGTAAATTGTTTACTATAGAGTTGATGCGTGCATTGAACAACACTTATGCATGGTTAAAATATTCAATTAAAAGGAAAAAGATTCTTTTAAAAGAATAATTAGTAAAAGACAAATAATTATGTTTTTCTGGACTTTAATTATGTGATCATAATTTCACCACCTCATTAGTTAACTTCTCATCATAATATGAAATCCACATAGGTTAAAAAGAGAGATAAAGAGATGTACAGAAATTAAACCTCGTAATTGGCACCTTCCACCAATTGATCGTTTGAAAAATGTGAGATTGGATTCCAACTAATTTTCCACCAATATTTTCTGCGACAAAGAAAAATCACGTTAGTTTACTTAATTATTTAGAACGTCGTGCTGATAACGTGTTATGAAACTAAAAAGTAGAGAGAACGAGAGAATAAAATAGATAGATTTAAAACTCAAGTGTGTCCATTTACTATAACAATGACTCTTATTTATAGGGTTCCAAAAGGAGTTACAACCTGATTAGAATACACTCTTCTAGAGTAAGTAGATAACTACATAGACATCTAGATACAACTAAATAGTCATTCATCATTATCTATGATTTTACAACAAATAATATTTTGTTTTGTTTTATATATATTAAGGAATTTTATATTGTAAAATGGATCAAAACCACTATTTATCACTATTCCCTCAATTCAAATTGCGTTCTGAATCACTAGACTATTGTTAGTGTTTATAAATATTTATAAAGTGATCAAACATTATTTTTATCAACACATTTTATAAGATTCACAAATTTCATCTATTTTTTATCTACATATTCCGTAAGACCCATTATTTATAATCTACAAATTTTTTTACCAAATTTAAGTATCCATTTGAGTAGACGCCTTTTACAAAGCAATTTAAATAGCGAGTTTTATTCAATGCCTTGGTAGCATCTGCTAGATTGAGTTACAAACATCATATTTCCAGAATTCCAAATCACGAGCTCAAGAATTTAATGCTTGGGTGATTGGATAAGTATCTGAAAGGCACGCTGAAGAGGACAAGAATCAGTTGATAGAAGTACTATCTGTCATACTAACAACACTGGCTTCAATATTATCGTCGGTTGAAAACTAATTCAAGTACATAAATGCGTCTTCTCTCCATCAATTTAAACTTTTCATTGTGGTGGTTCAATATTGTATTAGAGCATCCAGATGTTACCATTTATAAAAATTGTGCATGTATTAAATCTTTGATGAAAAAATGAATATGGCTGGCATATGATGTAATGTGTTGAAGACGAAATTGAATAAATATCACCACCACTCAGTCAGCTTAAGCTTTTATATAAAATGTTTTAACATCACCATTACTCCAAAGCACAGATTATGCTCAAGCTACGCACTAATGAATAAATCATAGCCGAGGTCTGAGAAAAATTAAATGGGGAATAACTTAAATTAAACAAATACCACAAGATTAAAAATGCAATATTTAACTAGAACTTGCGAGCAGCTATTCAACTGATACCAAAATATGGAAAAGTCATCACATGGCATGATTATATGCTTACACCAAAGAGAGCAATCAAAAGGCATGTTTATGTAAATGGATAGAGTAAAAGGTTCTCTTCCAAAATTTCTTTTAACATATTGAACAGACTTAATCAAATGAATCGATTAGCAGTTACACAAGCTCAATGTAAGCCATTGGTGCATTGTCCCCTCGCCTTGGTAGAGTTCTGATTATCCTTGTATATCCTCCATTTCTGTCCCCATATCTCTCTTCAACCTCGGCAAATAATGCATGCACAATCTCCTTTTCATAGATAAAGCCGAGAGCCTGCCTTCTCTTATGTAAAGAACCATCCTTGGCCAGAGTAACCATTTTGTCAACATACTTTCTCATTGCACTGGCCCTTGATCTTGTGGTCTTTATGCGGCCATGCTTCAAGAGTTGAGTTGTTAGAGCCCGCAGAAGTGCTCGACGCTGGTCAGGGGGCCTATTAAGTTTTGGCACCCTCCTTCCATGCCTCATGGCAAAGAATCGTCCTCCGTTGTCAATAACAGTAAAACAATGTTCAAAACTGGTTGAATCTGCAAGACACATTTTTAGAATATTTAATCTTACAGATCACTATTAAGGTTCAATCTTAAATCTCCACCTCTTTTTCATATTTTAATCAAGCGAAACAATAAAAAAGGCAGTTTTCTTCTTTTTTTTTTTTTTTCTTTTTGCAAAGTGGTACATGCTTATCTTCTGTGTGCATCCTTCCTCCACCCATTGACTAAGAAAGGGGTTTGCCCTTGAATTTATTTGAAGTAATGTGGTCAAACAGATGGAACAATTGATTGCATGGGCTTGTGCCCATCATATTTCTGTGCATATGCTATCTAATGGCCATCTTACAGGCCAGTAACCTCACTCAAAATTCAATCTCCCACAAGTGAACCAGAGAGAGATTCCAGGGCTCAGCTTCTCATTGGGGCATGATAGGTAGAAGCAAGCACTACAAAAGAAAAAGTTCCCTTTCTGATGTAATCTGAAGCAGATATGGAATTGGGATGGCTTTTATTCTTATTATTTTCAGTTTTTATTGCTTTAGTTTTATTCTTTATTGTTGTTTTATTAAATTAGGATTCATTAATTATTCTTAGCAAGGACAAGGGACTAAGTGTTCAATTAATCAAAGTTCACATGACATGATTTTGGAGTTTGTTTTGCTTTGATAAATTACTAAAATATTGAGATATTTTCTCTATATTTTGTCCAATTCTCAGTATTCACGTATTGAATCAACGAGTTTTGGCGTGTTATTCATCTTCAGCACATATTCCGCTGCATTAATTTGGTATCAGAATTCAGCTATGTCCTGAGGTTCGTGAAACCCAATAGCAGAAATTATGTTGTGTGACGACAACATTTTCATCCTTTTTGATTCAGAGAGGTGGATGGGTGTCGATTCGGGTGGGGATTACGATGGGCCCCCTATTTTCGACGAAGAGATTAAAGATTTTATTTATTTTTTTATTTGGGTGATGACAATTATGACAATCCCCAATTTTAGATAAATAGCCTGATGTCAAGATCCCCATTGAGCGGTTCAAGGTATTTAAGGGAAAGGATTTGATGAGAAATTTTAATATAGCAATGTTTACTGTGTTTGATTATGCTTTGACAGGATGTCAACACAACAATATTGAAGAAAGGTGGGTTGCTTTATAGTTGATTTGAGAGGTGAAATGAGAAATGACATCTGCTCTACATTTTTCCACAAAGTTATTGCTACAAATTCACTAGTGAATTTGGATTCAATACTGGGGATGAATTAGTGTATGACATACATGGTGTCCACAATGGGAAGGGCATGGAAAGTATTAATGTCATAAATACAATTGCAAGACTCCCAATTTATGCATGGGAACTTAGGTGAACCCACTAAATTGCTTCGGTTTTCATATTTCCTAAAGATTCCATGTATGATTTTGTTCTTCGAAATCTTATTGTTAATTGTTGGAGTGGTATGGGTCAATAATTAAGAAATCAAGGGAGGATGATCATGAACCAGGTCAACGAATGGAACTCAATGGTCAGGGATATGAAAATATTAATCACGTCTTCGGAATAGATGGTAGTGTCTAGTTGCAAAAAGGGATGAGGTCTACATCATGGACTTCTAATGCTTCACTAGCTTTTAGGAAGAACTCATCGGTGGAACAAGGAACTCAGAATATTGAGATAAACAGTGCAAAACTGTCACCATTACAAGGCAGTGGATGAAGATAAGATAAAGATTCGAGGGCGAATCTTCTCCAACCCAAGGAGAATGATGTAGTCTTCCATTAATAACGGGCTGTTTTGATCATTTGGAACAACTTGATGAATTTAGTAGATCATTTTAGGAGGCCCTAATCTAATGAATGCGGATGTGAAGGGACGGCGTATTCCTTTTTATTTTGTATTTTCTGATTTTTATTTTCTGATTATTGCTTATTTTAGTTATTAGGACTTATTATTATTCTTGTAATAGATGAAGGACTAGATAGCAATTTTAATTAGGTTTTGCATTATGTTGGAGGTTGGGCTCTGATTTTATGAATAAAAATACTTTTGAGATTTGTCTCGATTTTCGTCAATTATTCGGTATTCTTCGGAATCAACGAGTCTGTTGATAAGAATCATATTCTCGGTATTTGTGCGTGAATCAACGAGTCTTGATTGTCAACTATCTAGTATTCTTGTGAAGAATCAACGGATATTTGATTGTGTTCTTCATTATCATTAATTTCTCGCTTCTAGCTGCATCAGTTTCCCAACCCTTGCTCTCAACTACAAACTCTACAGGTATTTCTTTCTGGTTGCAGGGACTTTGCATTCTATATTCCATCAAAACAACCACACTGTGCACCATTTCCATTGAACCACATTCCCATAATAGTTTTGTTAAAAATATGTTTTCTCAATAAGACTCAATCTCGTATCCAGTCTGTTATCAGCAAAAGAATTCAAAACTCAGTCTTTAAATTGAAAAGAATCCCAGTATCACTGAATCCACAGTTCATCGACTAAATTATGGATAAAGGGGGTGGTGGATACAAGCATCCCCTGTGTCCCCATCTAAAATATGCTTGAATCAATTACATAATTTGAGAATGAGGTGCTGCACAAAAAAGTATTCTATTTAGTGCACAAATTTTCACAGCTACAAAAAGAACGAAAGCAGCACATTCAAGTATGAACCAGATCCACAAGAAACACACATATATAAATATAAAAAATCTCTAGGCAATCTTATAAAACATCTTTAATATACAAAAGAGGAATTGGATCCTGTTGCATTAAGCTTGTTAAACAAAACTTTACATATAAAATATTATCAATTACCACTGCATTATGATACCAAATAAGAAGCATATCATCCAAGAAAATCAATAACACAGACACAAACATTCATTAACAAAAGTAACAGACACACCCGCATAAATACAGAACAGAATTGATGGGGAAAATGTACCTGGTGAAGCGAGAGAGAGAAGGGTATGAATAGGGGCAAGACCCACAAAAGAGTGAAGAAGTTTTGAGCTGGGTTTTGGCCTGGAAAGCTTGAGACGAGAAGAAGAGGACCCAGTTGAGAAATGGACCGAAGATGCTGAAGAAGGGGGGTGAATTGAAGGAAGGGCTGATCTGAGAGGTGTCATATTCCATGTTGCAGATGCTGATGTACTAGCACACGCCATTAGTGTACTTTTTCTTGCTCTGCTATCACTCAATTTTGTGTTCTTTACTGGCGCCTATGGCTATGGAGAGGATGAGGGGATATGGGTTTTGTTTCTTTACATGGATAATTTGATATTATAGCCCCTCCATTTGCTATCAATTCGTTTCACCCGCAAAACAATTCTAAATTTCCAATATGACCCCTTATGAGTTATAAATAGTTTTTCCCACTTATGTCAAAGTTTCATTTTGATCACTCATATTTTTCCCCCCAAAATCGTCAACAGGATTCAATTTTGTTTCAATTAAATCATGACATTCATTTTTGTCAATGAAACTCAATGGCAAATGTGACGTGATTAAGGGTGCTGCTGATGTGCCAATAATTTAGATTTTCGTTAATAACGTGATTAAGGGTGTTGTTGATGTGCCAATGATTTAGATTTTTGTTAATGTACAACTTTTTTTCTCAGTTAGACAATGATTTAGCGTTGTCGATAAAATTATCGTTGGAATAAAAATTTACAAAGAAATGAGAAGTAAACATATTCAATTAAGAAAGACACTCATATTTCGTTCTTTATTACACCCACTACGATAAGCAGAAATTAGGCTATAACAAAGAATGAATGTTTCTCTTCGTTGGTGCTTGGAGTCAAATTAGGTAACGAGGGGCCCAAAGTGCCCCGTGCCCCATTATAAACATAATAAGATGATTATCCTAATACTATTTTCTAATTGCGGAAAGAAAAGATTCTCTCTTTCATTATGTCATATTTTTCGTTTCCCTCTTCTTCGTTCTGGCCTACTTGTCAAATGGCATTCAATTCACATCTTTAAGTTCAAATGTTAGACCATCGACAAAGTTCTAAGAACGAGTGGACTGTTGATAAAATAAAAGATGTATAGTTCTAACTTAAGCTCAAGACTCGTACATCTAAGAGTTTTGACTATTTTCCCTCAAGATTTACCGTCTTAGAATTGAGTCGCTATTAATGAAACTTCTCCAAATGGATCTAAAGGAAAGTAAAAGTCACATATGATAGTCGAGATCCCATGTTGATAGTATTCTTTGGTCACGATTGAGTTGGATAGATACCCTCAAGTTTGGGGAAAATTTTGTGATTTACCTTCATAAAATTGGCTAAAAACTTAACCTAACCCAAAAGCCCATCTAATTTTAAATTTTGGTGCACCCCAAAATACAATTTTAGTTTTATAAATTACATTCACTTTATAAAAATATTTCTAACTTTATAAACTTAACTAGTTTATTTTAAAAATATCGTATTTATAATATTATATTAATTAATAAAATAATAAATTAAATTCAATAGAAAATATAATTATATATAACTGTCCTAGAAAATCGCCAAATCAACCACAATACCCACATTTGCAAACTCAACAAAATCTTCTAAAATCACGCAAATCTTCTTCAAAATCACGCAAATCTTCTTCAAAATCACGAAATCTCATTGCATTCTTCATCATTTTTTTTTGGTCGCGGTTAAACAATAAACCATACCGGAGTCAATCACCTCCAACCATCAGCGAATTACATTTTCTACACCCAAATATTCGTAGTTATCCTACAATTAAAATGTTACAACATAATATAGATTATGTTAATTAGCATTTTGTTATTATGTAACACATGTTACAGAATTGGTTACTTTGTAACATATGTTACATAAATTGATTATTATGCAATACTTACTGATAAAGATGTTACAAATATACTGTTTTGTAATACTAATTTTTATATGATGTTCTATAGTAACACTGAAGTTAATATGATGTTATTATGTAATACATGTTACACAATTGATTATTATGTAACAATGAATAATAAAAATGATACAAGTTGTTATTGGTACATTGCTGTTTAAATATTATGTTTATAAACATTGATGTTTAATACGATGTTTTGATTCGTAATGTCTTATTGATAATTTGTATTATTGATTGATACAGATGATACAATTGAATATATCATGAGAGTAATGCTTGTTGAACATAATGCATTACCTAACCATTTATAGAATGATGTGGCACTGGTAGTAAATCATGATTTGATTTTGGAAACCACGTGAACTTCCTATGTTGTTCATTTGTGCTCTTTTCTTCAAAATTATTTAGCTGATGTTTGTCTAAATTTTCTTTTTTCTTTTTTTCAAACTTATTTTCAACCACATAATTTATAAGATTCACAAATTTTAACTACACATTTTATCAACTTTTATAAAAATTTCTAATAAATGTTATACATTTGAATTTTGATTCTCTCAATTTATAATACGTTATCGATTATAAGGTTCTAGCTAATCTGGGTTATTAAAAGCAATATTCTAAAAAGTGTAAAGTGTGGCTAGGCGTCCAAGTCGAGCTTCAAATTTTTTAGACCTAAGTGAGAGCGAGATAAGAGCAAAGTGAGGGCGATGCGTGAGGCGTGGCTAGGCGTAGAGGCCAAGTTTCACGCTTAGGCTCCGCCTAGACGAAACTTAGGCGGACTTTTTAGAACAGTAATTAAAAGTGATTCTTCTATTGTGTTCAAGGAAAAACACGAAATTCTAGTAAATTGAATTAGCATTGATATTACTCTTTTGTGTTCAAAAGAAAAGTATCTCTTGATCTTATATTACATAACGAGAAATCGATATATGTTATCCCTTTTTTTACACCGTTGTCTATATTAAATTATTAATTAATAATAAATACTGTTTATTACAACATACCAATATTTCAGAAGAATACATGTATTAATTCTTTTGAAGAAACTTTAATCTTTTACATGATAATATTTCAGTAAAATATTATGTTTTTACTTCTAAAGAAGCGCAACTTAATTAAAAGAATATTATATCATTGCTTCTTAAGAAGAATAAATTTCTACATATTAATATTATAGCATTGCTTCTTAGTAACTTGATATACTAAACTCATAAGGATTATTATATGTTAGTTGGGATAACGATTGAAGATCATGTTATCAATGTTCATAAATAAAATAGTTTTAACAAAATTAGTTATTAAATGCCTCTATATAAGTGCTAAACTATTATTCGTAAGAACAAACTTTTATATTTCTATTTGAAGACGAGTTATTCATATTTGTGCTACGTATTTTTCTCTATATGGTTATTTTTTTGCTTTTTAAAATTTTCTCCAAACAAAGATCATTATCTGAACATAATCTTCCTTCATTAATTGACATAAAGTATTTGTCAGACTTTAATATCCTCAAGAATTGATCACAGTAAAAAATTATTTGAACAGATGTTATAATATAAACATCATAACTAGTAAAGTCAGAAATGAAGTAAAAGAAAAGATAATAATATTGGAATAACCGAATAACAAAGGATAATATGGAGGTAAAAATACAAAACGTTGATAAGAGCCGAAGATTCAAAGTTCAAGATCCTTTTGGTTGAGGAATTTCAACTTGCTTTACAGGTCTCTTGAATTTATTCATAAAATCATCTTCTTCAAGTATATCATAGACCATTTTACTTCTTTTCGAAAACTTTTTCTTTTTAGTGACCCCTGCTTTTCGTTCCATACCTACACAAACATGTTGATAACGAATTTCAACTTGCTCTTCAGGTCTCTTAAAGAAGTTAATAAAGCTGAAACATGAACAACATCCAAATGAATCCACTTGATCAGTTTCACTCCCTTCATAATTTTGAGGTGGTTCCAATAGTAGAGGAGCATCCAAACCAGTATCTGCAAACAAGAAATCTATACGAAATTAATATTGTTTGGAATTAAACTATATTCGATCTCCATTATTCAGTAATTAAATTACAGCACGGCATGTTAATTAATTACCTTTAATATTCTTGCTCAAGTAAACAGTAGTACTGTTTTCTGATAATCCCTTGTCTTCACTGTTATATTCTTTCTCGTCGGAGGATTTCAAATCCAACTTCTGTATTACTTCCATCCTACGTACGTACGTTTAGCTCTACAACAAAACACTCAAATGCTTTCTCGTGAACCAATTAATTTCTGAATGTTTATAAATAAGCTAACCCTCTTATTAAAAGCAAGGTTCTAAAATGCGTAATGCGTGACGACGCGGCGAGGTGAAGCATCAAGAATTATAGGCCTAAGCGCGCCTATGCGAAGCCTAGGCGTCAAAATGCGTTTTCGAATTTTTTTTTTTTTTAATGCTCAAATTTTAAATTTTAATAACATAGCATTTAGATTACAATATTACAGGTGTAGTTTTCAAAAAACACACAAAAAATACATGAGTTTTCAAAATTAGATGCACGCTGTAACAATGAAGAAAAACTAGATTTATATTAAAGCACATATCATGGTTGAACATATCACATTCAACGTGGTTCAAAATCAAAATTGCAGGACTAATTTTAATATGGTCTACAATTAGATTACAAAATAAAAGCCCAACATAATAGTTTTCAAAAGTTAGTAAATTTTAACTACCACAAACATAAACACAAATTACTCAATAATTTTCTACAATTTTATTACATACCAACATAGCTTAAATTTTGTCTAACTCTTTATCGAATTCTAAGTCAAATTCTTCTTCTAGAAGAAGAGCTTGACTTACCGGATGGCATGGAAGATGAGTTAGATGAAGATAAGATCTTCATCTAACTCATCTTCTGTGCCATCCGATACAAAATCATTTTCGCCGGATTCTCTTATTTTATCTTGAGCATTTCTAGTATCTCTTGTAGATTTAAAAAATGTTTATTTTGGCCCAATTTGAAAAAAAAAATTAAAAAGAAGCGTGCTTGCTCTAATGCGTGTTATCCGTGATTATTCGCGCTTATTCTTGCTTAATCATGTTTATTCTCGCATATTCTCGTCTATTCATACTTAGGCGGTCAACAAAAGAGTTGACCGCATTTTAACGCCAAGATACCAATGCGATGCGTTTTGCAAACGCATTGAGCTTAAGCGCCGCTTAGGCGAGGCCTAGGCGGCCCTTTAGAACACCGATTAAAGTCCACGCCCATAATTAAAAGTTGAACTCCAATCTTGAGGATCCCCACCGCCTTTGCCTGGAGCTTTGGTGGAGGATGTAAATCGCAGGATGTGCCTCGGTGAAGCCGGATTGAGAGCTACTTTTTAATCATACAAGGGGTCAAATCCATACCAAAGGTAGGATTCAACCCCACACCGCACCGCCAAATGCCGGCCGAGACTACCTCACTCCCGCCCTTTCAACCATCGAGCTATGCCTCAGGGCTCCATGCTCCATAATTAATCTATATGTACGTGTATGAAAGAAAGCAAGTCAGTCAGCATGTAGCCATGCCCGGACTTTATATGAGATCTAAGAGGCGGCTGTCTTGAACCCAAAATATTTGGGGGCCCTTAGATCTAAAAATTTGCTTTAAGGTTTTTTTTTTTTCTTCTTTTGAAAGGATTAGCTAGAGCGGTTCAAACCCACATCCGATTAAAAAGCTAGTTTAATGAAAATCTCGTCTTTTTCAAATTTGAAAGTTGAAACGTATAATATCGACTCAATTTCAAAGTTCGGATCACCCATCCCTCTCCAAATGTGGCAAAAACTCACTCCACAATCGTTACGTTAAGTCGTCATAGTTGTTTTATTGCATTTTCTACGAGAGTTGTAAGTGATCTTCAAAAGATCATGTTTTCCATTAAGTCAAGATAGAACATAATCTCGTGAGTTATTTGTAATGTTGTAGATTAAAATACCACCTCAAATAGATCATTACAATTCAAATTGTGCCGTGACTATATAATTTTGATTTGATATCAACTCTATTAAAAATACCGCAAATCGGACTAACTTTTGTTTTTCTCTGCTTTATATCCGTTGACATACGAAAGAATAAGGGCTCAAGAAGAAAACTTAAGTAGAATTATACGCATGGGCCCATAGAAAGTACCCAAGCAGATAGGCCCAGAAGTATGTCGCCCAGGACAAGAACGCCCAGGACATTGGGCGACTAGAACGATTAGTCACCTTATGGAGTAACCGTTCTTGAACAGTTTTTCTTTCTCTTATCATTTCTCCACGTTTCAAGAGTTACAAGCGGTTGAATCATCATGGAAGAAGTGGGTAGTTATTCGCCATTTAGGGAAGAGAGTGGGTAGTTTTTGGGCGACGGCGCTTTTGATGCAAGATTGAAGAAAACCGCTTTAATAAAGTATAAAAGAAAGAAGATTGAATGAGCGAAAAAAAGACAACTCTAAAAAAAACAGAAATGTAATTTCATTCCCTTTTAGTTTTAAATATTTCTTTGCAGTGAATACCAGTGTGCTTGTGCCCCTTGGAGGCATTTCGTTTTGTTCTTTCATCATTTGTTAATATTGTAGTCTTCATAAATCAAACACCCCTTGTTGGGACTTTGTCTCAAAAGGTTTGGCGTCCCTTACACATCGTCTGAATCTTTTAAATTGTTAGCAAAGAACCCATTTCTGCGCGAAACAATTTGGCACGCCCAGTGGGACCCTTTTCGGTGTTAGAAGATACAAGGAAGTAAAACAATATGCCTCACAAGAATTCGATAAAGAGCCAAAGAAACCAAATAATCCAATCCATGATCGAACGATATGAAGAGCAAAGAAATACACCGCAAACGGAGGGACAAAATCAAAGTCGTTATGAACCAATGACGGAATTGAGTCCACGCACCATGCGCTGCGTTGTCAGCGAACTCACACAAGATGTCGTGGGACAGTAAGCTCGCAAAATGTTCATGATATGGAAAAGTTTGTTCAAAATGAAAATGTGCATTATGATAACATGGCCAAGCAATTAAGCACTTTAAATGAACTTATGAATAAGTTAGTAGGCCAAATATGTCAACCAAATTTGCCAAGTGTGGGGAATCATTTCCAAGCCAGACGATCGTAGGGGCACAATTCCCAAACGATGAATCCTAGTCGTGGAATATAAACGCCTTTTATACCATCAACGTCAAATGTAGGGGGAGGCGGCCTGAATAATTTGAGTGGTCATAATGTTGGATCGTCCAACTTGGGGGTAGCCCGAACGCAAGAGAAAACATCCCAAATATAGGACAAAACGCAACACGCTTTAGCGAGGGGGCAAATGTCCAAGTAAATGGCAATAATACCTTGAATAATAGTAATTGTGCCACAAACCCGGGGCTAAATAATAGACCTCGATGATGATGCCGCGAACCAACCTATAGGAGTCCCATACGATCCCAACACGGCTTTAAGAAACCAAATCGCAGAGATAATGCAAGATCAGATGGCTTTTGGAATGCGTCCTTTCATTAGGCCGACCTATAGGAAGCCATATCCCGATTGGATAGACCAAGCATATCCATGGCCTAGAGGATATAAAGTGCCAGAATTTTCATTGTTCACAGGTTTAGGAGAGGTCTCAACGTTGGAACATGTAGGGCGATTTATATTACAATGTGGTGAAGTAAATGATTATCATAAAATGAGGTTGTTTCCTAGTTCACTAACAGGAATAGCCTTTTCATGGTTCATTAATTTACCAGCAAATTCTATTCAGACATGGCAACAATTAGAGCAATTGTTCCATGCTCAATTCTATAAAACCGAGTCCGAAGTTACCTTGGCCGATTTGGCGAATTTACGTCAAATGCCAACTGAATGGGCGGAAGTTTTTCTTCAAAGATTTAAAACTACTAGGAGTAAATGCTTCGTGCCCTTACCTGAAAAAGAGTTTTTTAAGATCGCTCAAAGTTATTTAAGTTTCGATTTAAAAAAGAAATTTCAAGATAGGGAGTTTCCTGATCTTTTCCAATTAACGGCCAACGTGATTAGGTATGAACGTTTAATAAGAGATGAAGAACAAATGAAAAATTCTAGCAAAGGGACTTACTATAGAGACCCAAACTTCGACGTTCATATTGTAGACGAATATTATGATCAAATCGAAATATGTCTGGCTGAATTGGTTAAAGGAGATGCGTATGCTTGCCCCTTAGTGATTAACTCAGGGACGACGGCAAAAAATGAGCCTCTAAGAGATACAAGCAAAAAGGCTAGAGCGTTTTCGTTTGATATAACCAAAGTTGATACTATATTTGACAGATTGTATAAAGACAAACAAATAAAACTGAGCGACAAACACAAATTGCCAAATCCTGAGCAAATTAAGGATAAGAAATATTGTAAGTGGCATAATGCATGGTCTCATACAACTAATAATTGTTTGGTTTTTCGTCATGTATAACATGATGCCATTGAATCGTGACGAATCACTTTTGAAGCTAAAAAGAAGATGGCAGTGGATGAGAATCCTTTTCCGCGGCCACTTGGAGTAAATATGATAGCGGGTTTCAAAAGTGGTTTACCTAAATTCAAATTGGTAGTTGATAATGGAGACGAAGATCTTGAACAGCATCCTAGTGTGTTCGAACGTCTCAAAGGCAAAGAAGTTGAAAGGAACGAAAGAATGTTGTGTGCTAGATGTAGTAGAGAAATAATTGAAAATGAAGAGAAAATGGGAGTATGGGGACGTCCCAATCATCCTAACACGACCCCAAATTTCTAGCCTATTCAAGGGCGAAATGTATCTCGGCCTCCTTTTGAAAGACAAATTAGGCCAATGCATGATGGCAGGCTGATGCATGGTGGTAGACCGATGCACAACGGTAGACCAATGCTCAACAGTAGAATGTTCAGGCCACAGCCCCATCGATCAAATGTATGGCACTCATTCTAATATAGTGTAGAAAGGGTGATACCCTTTGATCAAATGATTAGGACGCAACAAAGACGCCATCGAGGAATTATGGACGAATGATGAGGCAAAGAACAAGAGATGATACGTCCCAAAATGCCTGATTTGTCCAAGGCAGTTGCTAAAGAAAATCTCGAAGATGAGAAAGAGAACAACTTGGGCGATTCAATAGAAGAATTGTCAGAAGATTCTTCTGGTAGGTCGAGATTTGAAAGACGCAACAAAGATGAAAACGAAGATGATCCTGGACAATCCATCACTATTCAATTTGGTTCTTTGCCCCCAATCTTGGCTAATAATTATCTGCTTGCCAATGGGTTTAAAAGTAAGGGAGATGAGGAGACACAAGAAGATGAGAAAGAAGAAGCATGCACGTTGGAATGTGAGGGAGAAATCAGGCAAATCTCTGGAGGTGTATGTGAGGAA
The DNA here is from genome assembly GCA_023638005.1 of Forsythia suspensa. Classification (NCBI taxonomy): domain Eukaryota; kingdom Viridiplantae; phylum Streptophyta; class Magnoliopsida; order Lamiales; family Oleaceae; genus Forsythia; species Forsythia suspensa. The sequence goes on from CM042666.1 coordinate 39,792,411, forward strand.
GAAGAAGATGATGGTTTGACCGATGTTGAAGAAGAGATTGACCTAGAATCAGAAAGAAGAAAAAGAGGAGTTTCATATAACAATCTACTGAAGCAACTATATCAAGAAGGCGTCCGAGAAGTGGATTTATCATGTAATCATCCGAGCGATCTTTTGATTATTACGTATTATACGGGACACCTAGGAGGAAAATGAAGGTACCACGCTCTGAAAAGTATGGACCACCTCCAATGATATTGCCACCTCCTACCGCCGGCGGGAAGAGAGAGCGACATAGAAATTCGTAGCAGTGCACAAAAGATCGTATCCGAAATGTTGCACATTAATTTGGCATGTGAAATTGATCCAAAAGATGATGGGAAGCAAGAGGTAGAGATAGAGGCAACCGAAAAGTCATTTTTAAGAAGCCAACGACCAACTTAACCAAACATTTAAGACCATTATATGTAAAAGCTTTAGTCAATGGCATCCCAAGAGCCAAAGTTCTCATTGACAACAATGGGTCGCTATAAATACCATTCCATCCGTAATGATAAAGAAATTTGCAAAGACGGAGAGTGATTTAATTTCTCTGTGTTATTCTTACAAGCTTCAATGGAGGGGTAACTTCACCTAAAGGAGTAATGCCGTTAGATGCGATGTGCGGTAGGAACTATCACTAAAACCACATTATTCTTTGTAATAGAGGGCCGACTAGCTACAATGTGTTGTTAGGAAGAGATTGGATTCATGGAAATCGCTGTATACCTTTGTCGCTCCATCAATGTCTAGTTTTTGGAACGATAAAGGTGAAGCGTATGGTGTGCAGATCATGGGCCTTTTGTCACAGTAGGCGAATGCAATGAAAAGTTCATGTATGAGGGAAATTATGGACCCATGAGGGTAGTCCAAGATGGGAAGAAACTCGAATCATCGCAAGAAAGTGAAGAATCACTATCGTAGATGCATTTACCGAAAATATTTGATCAAATAAGGCCAAACATAGTGGCCTCTCGAGGGCCAATAATTGGCAAAAAAGACGGTCAATAAATGTTGAAGAATATGGCCAACCTTTAGGATGTCGAAGCCAAGTCAATGGCTTTCAAGAAAAGGTGCGAATAATAAATGAGAAAAGAAACGGCTTTAAAAATTTTAAAGAACAAGTTAGTGGTGTTCGAATTAAAGCGTAATATCGGCCGAGAAGTTAATAAGGTGGATTGTTTGACGCCGGAAGGCATTAATACAAGGAATCGGACGATGATGTGATAGGAGTTATGAAGCCGGCACGCCAAGCACAAGATCCTTTGGTAAAAGTGAATATTGGGAGTGAAGGAGAAGATCACCCAACATTCGTCACCAAATACTTAGCGAGAGAGGTAAGTGACCAGTTAATTGCTTTGCTAAAAGAATACAAAGATTGTTTTGCTTGGGAATATGAACATATGCCTGGATTAGATAAAGATTTGGTAGAACATAGGCTGCCAACCAAGCCACATTTTAAACCCCATAAACAACCCCCTAGGCGCTTTGCTCCTAATGTATTGTCCGAAGTAAAGAAAGAAATAGAACGATTGTTAAAGGCATGTTTTATTAGGACAGCCAGATATGTTGAATGGTTATCTAATATTGTACCTGTATCAAAGAAAAATAGTAGTATTAGGGTTTGCATAGATTTCAGAAATTTGAATTTAGCAACTCCCAAAGATGAATATCCAATGCCAACGGTGGATTCTTTAGTGGACTCAACTGCCGGGCACGTGATGTACTCCTTTATGGATGGATATTCAGGATACAACCAAATTTACATAGTCAAGAAGATGTACATAAACCGCATTCGAGATGTCCGGTGCTCTAGGATGTTTTGAATGGGTGGTAATGCCTTTTGGTTTAAAAATACAGAGCCACTTATCAAAGGGCAATGAATTTGATTTTTCATGATATGATAGGAGAATTCGCTTGAAGTTTATGTTGATGATATAGTGGTTAAATCGAAAAGAAGAAGACCATTTCCAACAATTGAAACGCTTCATTTGAGTGAATGAGACAGTTTAAATTAAAATTGAATCCGTTGAAATGTGCATTTGGGATAAATGTAGGAAATTTCCTAGGGTTTCTAGTACATGAAAGAGAAATTGAACTTGATAAAATAAAGCAAAGGCCATTGTAGGGGCCAAATCACCTAAGAACAAAAAAGAATTGCAAAATTCTTAGGACAAGTGAACTTTTACGACGCTTTCATCTCTAATTGTGCAGGGCGAACGAAAGCTTTTTCGCCTCTTTTGAAGTTGAAAAATCGTGACGATTTAAATCTCGAAGGAAGAACATTAAGAGGCTTTTCATAGTCTGAAGACATATCTATCAAATCTTCCAGTGTTAGTTTCACCTATCCAAGGACGGCCAATGAAAGTTTACATATCGGCTGAACAAGAATCAATAGCTGGACTAGTCGCCCAAGATGATCAATTTGGAGAAGAAAGGGCAATATATTACCTTAGTAGACGATTAACTACATATGAATGTAATTATTCCGCTATTGAAAAATTATGTCTTGCTCTATATTTTACATGTACTAAATTAAGGGCTTACTCACGGCCCGTGACTATTTACTTAATCTCTAAAGTGAATTTGGTTAAGTACATGTTCTCTCGTCCTATTTTGCATCAAAGGATTGGTCTTTGGACTTTAGCACTGTCAGAATTTGAAATACGATTCATACCCCAAAAGGCTATAAAAAATCAAGCATTGGCTAAATTTTTGGCCGATCATCCATGCTTAGACGTGCCTAAAGGAATTGAGTTAGAAATCGATTCGCTCGAGTTGAAACTCCGGATTTTATACTTTGACGGTTTAAAGACCGCCGGAGGTGCGTGGAGTAGGGTAGTGCTAATAAACCCACTGGGGGTTTGCTACAAATTTGCTTTCGCTCGAATGAAATGTGTACTAATAATCAAGTCGAGTAATGGCATTGATTGTGGGTTTAGAGCTATTATTAGAGTTAGGGACAAAAATGTGCTTATCAAAGGTGATTCTCAATTAGTAATTTATCAATTGAATGGCGACTTCAAATGCCAAAGTGATTCTCTCATAAGCCAATATGGCATCGCTCAAGAGCTATTGGACGAATTCGACCAAGTAGAGCTTCAATACGTTAATAGGGTGTATAACGATTTGGCAAATGAGCTAGCCCAAATGGCATCGGGTTATTCAAAAATGTTAAATAAGGATTCTGCTTGTGAGTATGGGGTGATACTGCCTGTAGTTCAACGAAGGGCGAAAGAAATTAATGTGCATTGTATACAAGATGGAGACGCAATAGATTGGAGAGAAGAAATACAAAGATTCTTGGAAGAACCTGATAAGAAGAATGATAGGAAGGTAAAATTACGCTCATTGAACTATCTCGCCGGGTTGAGGAAGAATTATATAAGAAACGCCGATGGTGTACTTTTGAGATGCATAAATTTACAAGAAGCTAAAGTGGTGATGGTCGAGCGCATGAAGGGATATGCGAGCACATCAAGTCGGCCAAAAGATGAGGTGGTTGATCGTTAGGAATGGGTATTTCTCGCCCAAATGGGCGAGTTGTGTGTTCAAGATGCCAAGAGTTGTTTGGAGTGTCGTAAACATGGCCCAATCCAAAGAATGCCAAGAAGGAAATGGTACCTATTATTAAACCATGGCCATTCAAGTGTTGGGCGATAGATCTGATAGGAAATATTTACCCACCATCGCCCAAGCAACACACTTTGTAATAGTCACTACTGATTTTTTCACTAAATGGGTAGAAGCGATACCTTTAAAGAAAATCTCTCAAGAAAATGTTATAGGGTTCATTCGTGATCATATCGTATATAGATTTGGGATACCTCAAACTTTAGTGATGGATCACTTCGAACTTCTTTAAATGGAGGTTTAGTGAAAGAATTTTTGAGCGAGTTTGGAATTAAGTTGGCAAACTCTACACCTTATTACGCCCAATCTAACGGCCAAGCGTAATCGTCAAATAAAGTTTTGAAGAATATCATAAGGAAAATGATAGGCGAAAATGCCGTAGACCTGGCATGAGTGTTTGAATAGAGCGTTATGGGCTTATAGAACTTCTCCACGGTCTAGCACTAAAGTGACTCTTTCCGCTAACTTATGGGCAAGAGGCGGTGCGCTTATGGAGATTAATGTGCAATCGATCGTAGTACGCTTTGCAAAATAAGCGTAGATGACGACGAACATACCGAGCTACTCGCTCGTAATTTATTGAATTAGACGAATTGAAGTTGAACGCCTTAGATACATTGCAAATTCAAAAAGAAAAATGGCTTCATATTATAATAAAAAAGTTATAGCCAAGTGTTTTAGTGCGAATGATTTGGTCTGGAAAACGATACTCCCATTGGATAGTAGTAGTCCAAAGTTTGAAAAATGGTCGCCAAATTGGGAAGGACCATACAGAGTAAAGGAGGTGTTATCAAATGGAGCATATCATCTAGAAAACTTGGATGGTATGAGGCACGTGAGGTCTATTAATGGTAAATATTTAAAGAAATATGTTCCATCAGTTTGGGATTTTGAACGATTAGATGTTTAACATTAAAGGACATAGTTTTGCAAATGAATAAAACTACTCATTTCGTTGGATAATCTGGTTGCCATGATTGGTTACCATTACAAAGCGAAATCAGATAAAACAAGAAAAGAAATTGTCCTTAGAACGTTCAAAGTCTTAATTACAGTCTTCCCCAAATAGAACGCATCTGCTCTCTAAGCTTCTCCCATTCATCGCGCTGTTCGACGGAAGCAGTGGATAGTTCATCCATAATTCATTCGTCCACTTCTAGACCTGAATAACGCTCAAGTAAGGATCTAGCCCATTCAACTTCTTGAGAAGCATTGTACTTCTTGGCGGCCAATCTGGCTTTACGATCGCTCTATCTTTTCTTAAATTTCTTTCATCCGAAAGCGTACCAAACTCATCATCAAAGAATCTTCGACCATAACCTCGGAAGAAATCTCGTTCAAGTTGTTTTTAGCTTGGTCGATTTCTTGGTGTAGGGATTCCTTTTCGATCACAAAGATTGACATACTGAGTTTTCTTGGCTTTGAGTTCCACATTTTTAGCCAACAACACACTTATCTCCTGATGGATGATTTTCAAAGATAACTTGAGGTCCGTGGAGAGTCTGAGTGAAGGAAGCTCAAGTGCTTGGGCCATTTGGCGGCTTAAACGCTCAAATTTGTCTCGTTGGTTAGCAGCACTAGCGTGTGAGATATCCATATCCATGAAAGAAGTGTATTCAAGTATTGCCTGCTTAAGAATTTTCATGTTTTCCATGGAAAAGGTAGCAGAGGCAGAAGAAGGACGACTGGCCGAGGATGAACGAGCGGTCTGGCTAGCCTTCACTTGTTCCCAAGACGTAAACAAGTCCTGAATAGAGCGCAAGATGGTATCAGCGTCCTGTAAAGGTAAAAACGATTACTTAGCATCCTTATGGCAATAAGCAATGTAGAGTGAATCGAAAGAAGACTACCTCATGGGTTGACTCATCAGTAGTTTTTGAAGATGAAGGAGGAAATGTGCCACTGGGCGATTTGACTGCTTGCGAAGATGCATCTTTATCCGAGCGTGCTGGTTCTGGTACAACCGGTAAATCAACTGGTCTTTCTGCAAAGGGACGAATAACTATAAGTTTCTTTTTAAGAGAAACGCCATGACAAATGGTGAGATTAGAAAACAATATCATAAATATGTGCACATATTACCATCCGGTTCTACGCTTGAGGGAAACGCCTTGAAATGATGAAGATTCTCCAACTGGCTGGGCGATCGTAGTGGCTGGGTCTTCAAATCCCTTTTCAAGCAAATCCACTTCGATGGATGGCTCGGAAGATGGAGGAATTGAAGGGTCGGGCGAAGTAGAATCTTTCAAAGGAGAAATGGGCCCCTTCTGGTTTAGAGCACAAATAGAATATCAATATCTATATTGAAATGTTCTTTAAATAAAGGGAAATCATATTACCTTTCTTCTGGTCAAAGGAGGAGCATCATCCTCATCATCACTATTATCATCAGGTTGATCTGATGAATCCAACGTTGGCCGTTTACGGCTGGATGCATCCTTTGCAGCTCCAGTTTAGGCAGGAGGAGAACTAGATTGAGTGGAAATCGCGATAGAACGTCTAGTACGCATTGTTGGAGATTTTGAAGGAGAAGAAGGAGCAGGATGTTTGACTGATATGGGCACATTAGGAATAGGAATCGGAGTAGAAGAAATGGAAGTTCTGGAAGACCCTGATCCCTCGAGTATATGGAATGCATGGTTGACGTTGGTAATAAAAAGCCTACGTTTCACAGAAGGCCAAAATTGCTCAAAGAAAGGATGAACGGCCAGAGTGGGATTAAAAGGAGCCAAAGAAAACCCATTCATCAAAGAAATATTACGTTCATCTATGGCTTGTGCTTCTACTTTTGTGATAGTATGAAAGCATTCAGGAAGCTTTTCAATAACAAGGAGGGATAGGCCAAGTTTGGCCAAACCGAGTTGTCGGGCAAAGAACCGAGGAGCATAGACCTCAACCCCACCTTGCATTGGTGCCCGCCGAATATCATGAAACAATTCTCGCCAATCAAATATTGGGCCCAAACAGCAGATAAAGACTCACTTGCGTTCGAGTAAGAGGAGGTTGAACGAGATTGGGACTTGATGAACAGAGAGAAAGGAAAGAAAGAGGGAATTGAATTTAAGTTATAAAAGAATGTAAAGACATCCCGATTAGACATATCAACAGGGGCTAATTGGTTGATAACCAGCCCGTAACAACTCACTGGCCGAGGGGGTATTGAAGGAATACCAAGTTGTGGAAAATATGCTCTCAACCACAATTGAGCGAGCCAAAGTGGCCCACTTCCGGTGGGAGAAGCACTGGTCCTAAGTTGATATTGAAGGTAAGCCATACCTCTATAGAAAGCGGCCAGAAACAAAGAACAGAGATTCAAAGACCTACCAAGGGCCAACTCATGGGCGATAGGCAAATAGGCCATAGAAGGTTTAAGGCTAGGTACGCAAAGAATATACCTACACAGCCAAACCTGAAGGAAAGCTACACGCTCTGCATGAGTAGGATCTTTGCCAGAATTGTCGTAAAGCTCCTGCATGCCTGAATAGGAATCCGTATATTTCTTATCAAACTTTGGAGCAAGGGAGGATATCGTCATGGCAGGAGAAATGGTATCGCCCAGAGGAGGAAGATTAACCAAAGCGCCAACATCCCTTAAAGTGATCGACATTGGGCCAAGAGGAAAAATGAAAGTGTTGTACTCGGAAGACCAGAAACTCAAGGCGATTGGAAAAAGGACAGGGTCATAGAGTGGAGGACGTGTAGCAATTTTCAGAAGGTCGGAAATCCTGGCACGATCAAAAAGCGCTTTCGTAGGGCCATGTTTCATCATACGCGCTTGCCAGAGGCGGAAAGTGGTATCAGCTTTAGGCCAAGTACGAATGCTCTTTTCGTGAATTGGCTTCAAAGAGAAAGGGTCCAAGAAAGGAGGTTCTTGGGTACAAGGGAAGAATTGGGCTACGGCCAGTCGCCCAATAGAGTTCGTATCCCTGAACGATGGGCCCAAATAGAACTCATTCATATCAGGTCTAGAAGGTAGAAGACACGATGGGTTTACATAAAGTTTGGATAGGAGGTCTCGAATTCTTCGAAAGTGATGCGATTTTCTGATGGAGTTTTTGACGTAGCCATTTTTCAGCAAATTGAAAGGATTTCAAGGTGATGACAAGCTTAAAAAAGTAAATGTGAAATCAAGAAGAGGATGAATAGTGTCCTTTTATAGAGACGGCGACGTGATGGAAGCAGGACGTGGTTATTGGTGCAATGTAGTGGCGTCTTTTTTGGGTTTATATAAATCGTGCACTTGGGATATCAGAGTTGAAGCGCCAAACGCATTTTTTCGGAAGACGAAGCGCCACTAAGTGAATATGGCTAAATTAATAAATGATTATATTAATTTAGCCATATTGGGGGGTAACTGTTGACATACGAAAGAATAAGGGCCCAAGAAGGAAACTTAAGTAGAATTATACGCATGGGCCCATAGAAAGTACCCAAGCAGATAGGCCCAGAAGTATGTCGCCCAGGACAAGAACGCCCAGGACATTGGGCGACTAGAATGATTAGTCACCTTATGGAGTAAACGTTTCTTGAACAGCTTTTCTCCCTCTCTTATCATTTCTCCACGTTTCGGAGTTACAAGCGCTTGAATCATCATGGAAGAAGTGGTTGGTTACCGCCATTTAGGGAAGAGAGTGGGTAGTTTTGGGCGACGAGCGCTTTTTGATGCAAGATTGAAGAAAACCGCTTTAATAAAGTATAAAAGAAAGAAGATTGAATGTAAGAGAAAAAGACAACTCTCAAAAAACAAAGAAATGTAATTTCATTCCCTTTTAGTTTTAAATATTTCTTTGCAGTGAATACCAGTGTGCTTGTGCCCCTTGGAGGCATTTCGTTTTGTTCTTTCATCCTTTGTTAATATTGTAGTCTTCATAAATCAAACACTCCTTGTTGGGACTTTGTCTCAAGAGGTTTGGCGTCCCTTACACATCGTCTGAATCTTTTAAATTGTTAGCAAAGAACCCATTTCTGCGCGAAACAATATCATATCCTGTAGTTTACTTTACACTTTCGTACACTATCGTCCTGCTTATCAAAGATGAAGAAGGTAAAGGTAGGGGGTTCTATACTGAATTTCACACATCATAAAGAATCTCAATTAGCTCAAATGACAAGGCTTGTTACAACATACCAATCTTCAGTCTTGAAATTGATTCGTGCAATTTTTTTATCATCAATAACTTTGCATTGAATACTATGATTTCAAAAAATTTATATTCAATTATCGTGCATTTTGTTATCATTCTCATTGCCACCATCATCAATTAACTTTAAAGATTTTCTATTCCATTCATGATTCTTAATCAAAAGCTCACATCCTAGAATTCTCATTATATTATGTAACAGGAAATACTAAGGTTCACGTGGTCATTTGCTTGTATGTATAGCAAACAAGAGGACTTGTGATACTTCTAGATGCTATTGTTGTACAGTTCCATGTTAAACACGGGTGTGAATGAAATATTCAAGTTTATGTGGGACATCTTTAGGAGAGATCTCAGAACGCCTGCATCAGTGGACTTCGCGGTCGGCATTAGGTGGATTGTGTGTCGAATGAGTTTTATAATTGGTTTAGGGATGGTTTTTTAAGAAAGAATCAGTTTTAATGCATTTAAGATCTCTTGGGACCCGATAAAAAGTTATTTCTTTGAGGCAAAAAATACAGAATTACTGGAGAATGCAACTTAAAATGGTGGGGAGGAATAAAACAAAATAGAAGCATGTTTATTTGTTAAGGACGATTGAAGGAAATTTGAAATGAAGTCAATGACTTCAATGATTCATGCAAGTAAATATTTTATTTATAACCTGGAGGAGGAGAAGGAGGAGGAGGAGGAGGAAAATAAATAGAAGTTTGTAAAGAATATCGACAACAAGGAAGAGAAATTGAGGTATCTTCTTTATATTATTTATTCATGTCTTCTTTTTTCTATCACTATTTCTCTCTTACGAGTGGTAACGCCTTTTTCTTATTTATTCCGTCTTTGTTCCACTTCCTTTTAGATTCTCTCTCTCTTTGATTTTTAGACTTTTGTCATTTTCTTTTCAATGTATAACTGAGGTGGATTTTCATAGATTTCATAGTTCTTTTTTTGGCTTGAAGAAATGGGTTTGGGTCTAAAACTCTAAATTGGATTGATTTCGTTGTAAGTTATAAATTTGTGTGTTATTATTAATGCTATGACTTCTAATTCTATTTTTATTTATTTTTTGCTTGTGGTGGAGTAAAAGGTGCTAAATTTAAATGAGTTTTATGGTTTTTGTTTGATGCGATTTAGGTGGTCAGTCAATTTTTAGTTGATTTTATCTAATCTTGGGTTTGGGTTGACCAATGATCAGCAGCTGAGCGTTTATGATTTAAGTTTTGGTTAAGTTTATGTATTAACTTTTATTTCTTGTTTAATAGCATCAAGCACATGAAGGTGATGCTGCATGTGGCTCAAATTATGAAGTTAATGTTTTATTTCTAGGTAGATGCATTATCCTGTTTCTTTGGCCAATGCAATTGCTATGTCAAATGAAGTTTCTTTTATGCATTCGTTTTAGCAATAGTAATTTGTATTGCACATATTATTTAATATGTAGTGATTATTAAATTTGTTAAAGTATTTATCCAAGCTAATTTGTAGTGTTCATCAATTTTTTTTTTCAGTAACTCCACTTAAATCTTTACCAGAATAAACATTAAATTACAAATTTTTAAATCTACCATTAAGTAAATATAACATAAATAATATAAACAATTTTAAATGCAATATTACAAATATTTTCCAAAACTAGTACATAAAAACTTCTTTCAGTTTAAAATATTACAGACATGCCTACTCAAGTTTATTTTGAGTAATATATTACTTCTTTCACTATTTTAAAAGCATTTTTAAAAAAAGAATTGTCAAATGCCTAAAATACCCTTTAGAACCTTAGTTCTATTTTAAAGCTTTATTTCTTCTTTTTTAAATTCTCTTTAATATTTTTGAACTTTGCGACTAAAAGTAAAGTATCTTGTATTAACAATTTTATAACTCTAATCACATTAAGATAATATTAAATATAGTTTATTATCTTCTCGTTAGCAATACATTTTTAAACATTTTGAAAACCGGCGTGATACATGGAAGCAAGTGATAAGTACAATTTTGTACTTATCTACACTCATAAAAAGGGACGATTATGAGTACTCTTATTTGATTTCAGTTTAATTGCATGTTGTTTTCTTATTAATTTAGAAAATAATCAAATTCAAGTATCAATTTGACGAAAAGATGAAAAGGGAGCAAATAGAATAAAAAGGGACTCAATTGAACAGACAAAGAGGCTTGAGGGACTTGACATGCAAATACCAAAGGAATGAACCAGGAATTCAAATAAACTAACCATGCGATCGCATGGTTAGTAATGGCTGCGATTGCACAAGAGGAAAGTAAACTGCAGAACATTAACCACCTGAACCATGCGATCGCAGTTTCGAACCATCATGCGATCGCATGGGCATAACGAACACAGCTTTGAGAGTTCCTAATAGAATTGAAACACTACCAAGTCCAGATTAATACAACTACCTAAGCCACGTTTTGAAGGGTTGGAAGATGGTTATAAAAGGCAGAATAATTGCCAGAACAAAAGAGACGACTTTTGGGGAACAAGATACAAGATGAGAATCGAAGATCAAGGCACGAGATTGAAGATTCTTCAGCCAGAGTCACAATTTTTATTTATTTCTTCTTATTTTTCTTTCGGCGGAACTTGATTGATACAATTCTTTCGTTAATTAACGAAATCATGTCTGGCTAATTTACTTATTTCTATGATGAACGATGAAACCTCATGATGTTAATTAATTAGAAGTTTTTCCGTTTTAGTAGGTAATTGCTTTTGAGTTGATTATTCTTTATTCATTATTTCTATTATTTTAATACCTGATCACCATTAGAATATATTGTGATCTATATTGAAGTCGAAAGATTCAATATAGATTAAGCACGTGGTATTGAATAACATAGGGTCCAATAATAGATAGAAATTACTATTATGCTATGTGAAAATCATTTAGGTGTTCTTGAGATTTTAATGCATATGTTTATGTTCGAATCTTAATAAGAGATAATTAGGTTCGCATATCATATAGAATTGATTGACCATCGAGAGAGGCTTTTGATTATTTTAGGATAATCTATTTTCAATCCAAGATAATTATAAGCTAAAACGGTCAAACGGATAATTGATTAAGGAATATGTTGGTAGATTTGCGAATCCTAGTGTTAGTACAATTCGAATTCGTTCTCATAAATTTACTTTAATTGCTTGATAATTTAGATTTAATTGAAATATGTTTAGATTCACAAACCAAATCAAATATGTGTTTTTCCATATTGTTAGAATTTAAGTTATAAATTAATTGATTAAATTGATATCTCAAGTCGCGTGGGTTCGACACTCTACTCATCACTTTATTACTTGTAAACGATACGTCTTTTGCAGAATTATAATTGCACAACAGCAAGCATCTTAAAAAACAATACCAATTTTATTTCAAAGTAGAAGGTTACTAAAAAGATTTGCGGTTTTAAAAAACTAAACGTCGACCTTTAAGATCCTTTTGGTTTTGGCAGTTCAACTTGCTTTACAGGTCTATTGAATTCACTAATCAAATCACCTTCTCCACAGGGCATATCACCCATTGCTAGACCCACTATACGTGTTACTGGTTGACTCATGTCATTGCAAAGTATACCTGCACACAAACATGTTGATAAGGAATTGAATTGGCAGAAGCCAGGCCTTTTAACCAATTAATCTATATTTGTGGGACGGATTAAAAAAAATTATTTAAGAATTAGTAAAAATTAGAGAATATACTTGATTCAGATTCGGAAATTCTGTCGTCTGCTGTTTCTACCTTGCACTTCCAAAAATGTCTCCCTGCTCAATTTACAGATGTTAAAAAGTGAAGTCCGCAATATGACCAGATATGTTAAAATTCAAATTAAACTACAAATTTAGAATAAAATGCAACATTACATATATAGACAGAATCGGAAATAAATTTTGTACCTTTAAACAAGTTAAAGCTGAAACATGAGCAACATCCTATTGAATCCACTTCCTCTTTACTTTCTTCAGCTATATCCAAATTTACATTTTCGCTTGAATCCTCTGAGCTCATAATCCCTTCATTTTGTGGTGGTTCCAATTGAGGAGCATCCACAGCATCTTCAACGAGAAATCGAATACAACACTGATATAATTTCAACGCTAATACATGGCCGGTTCTGATAAGGGCCTCACGCCTAAAAATAAAAATGGTCCAAAATTCTGGGTTTTTTAATAGTTAGACCAAGTCTATATATCTATATCTATACTATAATATGTTGTACATGACCGCTTACTATTCACCCTTCAACCAACGCGACGTCGTTTTGATGTTGTATTAGTCTTAATTTTGTCCAAATCTCACCATTTTGTCCTAATCTTTTGACACTTTTTGTATATTAAATTAATATCTTTGGCCGCAATTCTTGACTTCTTCATCTTTTCTTTTCTTTTATTTGTTTTAATATACATATATTAGTGTCTTTTAGCCGCAATTATTGACTTCTTATATATTATAGTCAATATATATTCATTTTCCCTTAATAAGTCATCAAATTTGGTGCTTTTTTATCCCCAGTTGTTATGGGGAACAAATGACGAAATACAATCGATTCCTAAAGGTTTTGGAAAATTTCATTTTCTCTAAAATGCAGTTTTTGTTGTCCAACTTAAATATTTGCTGCAGCTTATACATTACGTATTTTTACATAATTCCAGTTGGAGACGATCTCCCTATGGGTTACGTAACCATTGGCTTTGGTTTCACATAATTTCATGTTATATAACTCAAGTTATGGATAATTTTGTAAATTTCGACAGCATGAATCCGAGAAACTGCCTTGGATGTTTCGGTGAGGATTTTAGTGTGTCAAAACATGCCGTCGGATTATCAAATTTTTATATGTGGTAGCTACATGGGTATTCTACGTTCCTTGAAAATTTCATATTGTTCGGTGATCGTTTTCTATGTCAAAGAAATTTTTTTTGCTCTATGACTGGGTGAATTGTTTCTCCAAACTACACTTTCTGTTGATCAACTCAAAAATATACTGCACCTTATATATTAAGTATTTTTACATAATTCCAATTGGAAACGATAGCTCTATGGGTTACCTAACTATTAGCTTTGGTTTCACATAATTTCATGGTATATAACTCAAGTTATGGACAATTTTGTAAACTACGACCGTATGAATCGAGAAACTGCCTAGGGTGTTTGGTGAGCATTTTAGTGTTTAACATGCCGTCGGACTATCAAATTTTGATATGTAGTAACAAAATGAGTATTCTATGTTCCCTGAAAATTTTATATTTTTCGGTTATCGCTTTCTATGTTGAACAAATTTTTGTTACTCCATGATCGGGTGAAGAAATTTTAGTAACACTTTGCCCTTATTTTGAAAATTTTATTCACCGGTCATGGAGTAACAAAAATTCTTTTCGACATAGAAAACGATCACCGAACAATCTGAAATTTTCAGGGGACATAGAATACTCGAGCTACCACATATCAAAATAGAATACTGTGTAGCTACCACATATCAAAAATTGGTAGTCGACGGCATGTTTAGGCATACTAAAATACTCATCGCGAAACCTCCTACTGCTTTTTTCACATTTATGCCGTCGGCGCGTCGAAATCGATATTATAAACCAATCAAAAAACTTTAAGTAGTGTAAGTATCTTCTTAAACTTTTGTGGACCATGGTTTTGTGGTAGTTTTAGTGGATTCTCATGTTTTGGTTACACGTTAATGATGTGAACTTGAAAGGTTTTGCTAAACTTCATGTTTTTCTAAGATGCGTTTCGTTGTCCAACTAAAAATTTATCGCATCTTATATATTAAGTATTTTTACATAATTCCAGTTCGCAGACGATAGCCCTATGGGTTACCTAACCATTGGCTTTGGTTTTACATAATTCATATTATATAACTCAATTTATGGACAATTTCAGAATCTGTGACAACAAGAATCAAAAAAACCAACTAGGATGTTTCGATTAGCATTTTAGTAAGTCGAAACATGCCGTCCGGACTATCAAATTTTGATATGTGGTAGCTACATGAGTATTCTATGTTCCCCGAAAATTTCATATTTTTCGGTGATCGTTTTCTATGTCAAATGGATTTTGTTAATCCATGATTAAGTGAAGTTTTGAAATTTTTATTTTTTCCTTTTCCCCACTTTGCTTCATAACTCGGCAAAATTATTAAAAAAAAAAAAAAAATTATACTTTCTCGGGTAACTCGAGAAATGCTAGAGAGTTAAAAAAAAAAAATTTAATTTCTCGAATTATTGGAGAAAAAATAAAAATAAAATTTTTCTTTTAAATTTCTCGAGTCATTCGACAAAAAATAAATTTTTTTTTTTTTTTTACATTTTGTCGAGTTCCTCGAATTTATATATATATATATATATATATATATATATATATATATATATACTAGTTTTAAGTCCGTGCGTTGCGTGTAGCAATTATAACATTGTAGAATTTAGGACAAATAAATGAATATTGTAGAATTTAGGACAAAATCCCACAAAAAGAGAAAAAAAATAGTCAAATTGAGTTTTCAACAAAATTTTAATGTTGGAGATGGTCAATGGTAAAAAAAAAAAAATTGTGGGTGAATTAGTTACAAATTAAAAAGTTGGGACTAAAAGTGCAAATTAAAAAAGGAAGAAAAATTGACAAATTCAAATTTACTCAACAAAGCCCAAAAACAAAAAGAAAAAATTGAAAAAATTAAACAAAAATGAAAAAATTGTGGCTAAAAGGATTAATCTAATTTAAAAAATAGTGTCAAAAATTGATGTCGACGAAAATTATTTTTTAATAAATTATTGTTGAATAACTTGACAAACCAAAGACATTAATTTTATTATAAAAAAAATTTGTCGAATAACTTGACAAAACTAAAAAAAATAAAGGAAAAAATTTCTTAACTCGAAAAAAAAAAACCCCACAAAAAGAAAAAAAATGGTAAAGTTAAACTTTCAACAAAATTTAAATGTTGGGGATGGCCAATATCATAAAAATAATATGTATGGGTAAATTAGTGAAATAGTTAAAAATTGGGACCAAAAATGCAAAATACTTGGCATAAAAATAAAATTTTTTGATACGTGCGTTGCACGTAGGCTGTACGTAGGCATTGTTTGAATATATAGAGATAAAAAATTTAGTATAAAAATATTATATGTACACGTAATTTGTACAAAAAAAAGTAAATGACTCATAAAAAAATTAAATAACTAAGATTTGTAAACGACGTTTGGATGTTGGTAAATTGATGTGGTAAGTTACCATTTTTATACTTTTATTGAATTGCATTACTTTGAGAATTTGAGTTGGACCAAACCTTCATTCTTTAAACTCGGGTCCAACTTTTTCAACTTTTTTACTAATGACCCAAAAGCTAAATATCAATGTACAATTTGTTTATAACATCAAATAAAAAATTAATAAAAAAGATTGGTGATGATTGAATAAAAATTTAGACGAATATGTGAATAGTAAAAGAAAAATTAAGGAAAAAATAATTTGTAATGTGTATAATTTGCTTATAAGATAAAATAAAAAAAGATTAGTAAAAAATTGAATGAAAATGTGTAAAAGAAAAACAAATAAGAAAAAAAAAATTGGCAAAATAATTAGGAAAAAAAAAGGGGAATGGGCTAAAGCCCACATACAACAATTGACCAAAAATTGAAATGGGCTAAAGCTCACGTACCACAATCGATTCAATAAAAAAAAAAAAAAAAAAAAAAAAAAGAAAAGGGAAGAAAGTGCTTCTTTTTTGTCGAGTAACTCGACAAGAAGGAGAAAAAAATTTGCTTCTTCTTGTTGAGTTACATGAAAAGAAGGAGGAAAAACTTATCCTCAAAGAAGTCGGTACCATCCGTAAGAATGGTTACACATGTTATTAAGGCTTTAATCATGTTAATCAAATCTTAACAAGAACCACTATGAACCATGCAACTACAAGAGTGACTTGACTTCATTGTATCATATCCAAAACACGAACATAAATTTACCACAACAAGACAAAAAAAAATATGTTCCTTATCTCATACCAATGAGTCTCTTGTCCCAAAAATTTGTCCTCAAGGAGGACTACTCCATTCTCTCGCATCGGATAAATGGACAAAGCAGAATGAGTAGTTTATGAGAGTACAATTTGGATGACTTGCTTCCATATGAATATTAGTACTTTCACTTTGAGACATTGAAGGAATACTTGTTGATTTTATTCCACCGGATTTGTCACCGGAGCTTGCAAAGGTCCTAGTACCACTATCTCGCTTCTATAATACACGGAAACTAATCGAGGTCAATAGTGAAAGCAACATACTTTGATGGGCACGTTCTTCTACCACCGCCTTCTTTGGAAGCGTAGGTTGTGAATGTTGGGCATCACTCCACCATTGGTAATGGTCACATCTTTAAGAAGCTTGCTTAGCTCCTCATAATTCCTCACAACCAATCGAATGTGCCTCGAACAATTCTAGTTTTATTATTGTCCCTTGCTGCATTCCCCCGCCAATCCAAAGACCAGTGATACACAACTCCTCGAGTTAACTCGACAAAAAAAAATATAGGGGTTCCAATCGAGACACAAGTTTAAAAGCATAACCAATTGTGTGTATTTATATCATCAGATATGTATCTATATTGGTGGCGCAATCTACAAGCAACGTGGTATGAAATGGGTGTCGAGTTCTTTGACAATTCCACCACTGTCGAGCAGAGAAATGTCGAGCAACTCGACAACAATTGTTATCGAGTTGCTCGACAGTGGTGGAATTGTCCAGCAACTCGACAATCCTTTGTTGTCGAGTTGCTCGACAAGAGCAAGCTGGGTTGCTCGACATGACAGGTCCGTGTTGAAATTACATTAAGAAACACAACACACAACATTAAACACAACATTAACATGAAAAAAAACATCAAAGATTGACAAAAAAGTGCACTTAGAGATTTGCTCTTAGTGATAAAAGAGTCAAAAGCTACAGTTCAACAAAATTTCATAGCATAACTATGAAATATACTGCTTCACTTCACTGATCTTTTTTGTTTGCTTCATTTTTCTTCTTTTTTCGAATTGGTGCATCATCATTCTCAGAATGAAATAGAAATCTCTTTACTGCTGTTGGTGATTCCATAAGATATGGACTTCCACTCTCCTCATCCTCCTCGCCCTCATGGAGCCTTTCCTTTCGCCTCATGTCGAGTTGACAAAGTGGCAAAGTGTTTGAAATATTTTTTTTTTTTTTGACTTCCTCGACAAAGTCTTTGAAATTAAATTTTTTTTTTATTAATGACTTTGTGGAGTAAGTCTTTTGGAATTTTTTTTTATTTCGCGGTGAGCATTTTAGTATGCCTAAACATGCCGTCGGACTATCAATTTTGATATGTGGTAGCTATATGAGTATTCTATGTCTCCTAAAAATTTCAGACAGTTCGGTGATCGCTTTCTATGTCAAAAATTTTTTGTTACTCCATGACCATGGGAATAAAATTTTCAAAATAAGGGCAAGTGTTACTAAAATTTCTTCACCGGGTCATGGAGTAACAAAATTTGTTTGACATAGAAAACGATCACCGAAAAATATGAAATTTTCAGGAAACGTAGAATACTCATTTAGCTACCACATATCAAAATTTGATAGTCCGAAGGTATGTTTCGGCTTACTAAAATGCTCACCGAAACATCCTAGGCAGTTTCTCGGATTCATGTGGTCGCAGTTTACAAAATTGTCCATAACTTGAGTTATATAACATGAATTTATATGAAACCAAAGCCAATGGTTAGGTAACCCATAAAGCTATCATCTCCAACCGGAATTATGTAAAAATACTTAATATATAAGGTATAGCATATTTTGAGTTGATCAATAGAAAGTGCAGTTTGGAGAAACAATTCACCCGGTCATGGAGAAAAAAAAATTTCTTTGACATAGAAAACGATCACCGAACAATATGAAATTTTCACGGAACGTAGAATACCCATGTAGCTACCACATAAAAAAATTTGATAATCCGACGGCATGTTTCGACATACTAAAATGCTCACCGAAACATCCAAGGTAGTTTCTCGGATTCATGCTGTCGCAATTTACAAAATTGTCTATAACTTTAGTTATATAACATGAAATTATGTGAAACCAAAGCCAATGGTTAGGTAACCCATAAAGATATCGTCTCCAACTGGAATTATATAAAAATACTTAATGTATAAGCTGCAGCAAATATTTAAGTTGGACAACAAAAACTACAGTTTAGAGAAAATGAAATTTACCAAAACCTTTAGGAATCGATTGTATTTCGACATTTGTTCCCCATAGCAACTGGGGATCAAAAAGCGTCAAAGTGGGTATGAAAAATTTATTTTACTAAAGCCAATGGTTAGGTAAGCATAAAAATTTATGAAAAAGAAAACAAATAAAGACAAAATATAAATTAACTTTTGTTTATATAAATCAATGAGTTTTTTTTTTTTAATAATGTTGTCGAGTTACACATTTGATTAATATTTTTTTATAGTGCTGTCGAGCAACTCGACAATATTTGGTTGTTTGAAAATTTTTGTTTTGTTTTGTTTTGTTTTTTTTTTTTAATGTTGTCTAGCAACTCGACAATATTTGGCCGCTTGAAATTATTAAATTTTTTTTTTTTTAGTGTTGACACTAAGCCATTGGAAAAGTTTTTTGTTAGTCTCGACAACACTAAGCCATTAGAATTTTTTATTTTTTTATTTTTGTTAGTGTTGTCGAGCAACTCGACAACACTAACAATGAAGTCATTGAAAAATGGGCTTTGGCCCAATTTCACTTTTTTAGTTAGTTGTTTTTTTTTTTTTTAAATGGTGCCTTTACTTTTTTAATTTTGTATTTCGTATTCATATATTGTAGGGTGTGCAAATTAGTCCATTTTGACAACAATTTTTTTCTTTTAATTTATTTTTCTTATTTTTATCTTTTACACCTAATTTTTATTCAATTTTTACTATTTTTTTTTATTTTACCTTTTAAATCTACAAATTATTCTAAATAAATGCTATTAATTTTTTCCCTTTTACTATTCACACACGTTCGTCAAGATTAAAAGTTGTAGGACTTCATTTGTAATGTTATTTTATTTTATTATTTTTTATGCTGCATTTATCTAGAATAATATGTAAAAAAAATTGAAAAATATAAAAATTTACCTTACAATTCAAAACGTAAACTGAATTAAAATCGAAATTAAAAAAAAAAGTCGAGTTATCTCACAAATTTTTGTATTTTTTTTTTTATTGTATTTTTTTAGAGTTACTTGACAAAACCAAAGTCAAATCTTAAAAAAAAAAATAGCAAAATGAACAAAAGCTGATTTTATAAAAATTTAATGCAAATATGTAGGACAAAAGGGTGATAGTTGGATGGCCAATGCCCAAAAAAAAAAGTTGGAGTAGATTAGTTATAAATTTGAAAGGTTTGGACCAAAAGTGCAAATTTAAAAAATGAAAAAATGTCAAAATCAAATTGGGCTACTTTTTAAAAGTTGTGGGACTTCATTTATATTTATATTTTATTTTGTTGTTATTAGTTTTTTATTTTGTTTATTTAGAAAGGAGGACAAAATAAAATTTGCAACAAAATTCAAAGGTCGGGGATGGCCAATGTTAAAAAAAAAGGTTAAAGGTAAATTTGTTATAAATGAAAAGGTTGTAGACTAAAAGTGCAAATTACAAATAAATAAATAAATAAATAAATAAATAAACTTTTTCAAACACTTTGCCTCGGCAAAGTGGAAGAAAAAAAGAAGAAAAAAAAATTTCTTTTTTTCTTCTTCTTCTCGAGTAACTTGAGAAGAAGGAGAAAAAGAAAAAAAAAAAATTTTAAATTTCCTTCTTCTCAAGTTACTCGAGAAGAAGGGAATTTTTTTTTTTTTTTTTTTTACTACTTCTTCTCGAGTTACTCGAGAAGAAGGAAAAAAATATATTTTTTTTTTCTTTTTCTTCTCGAGTTACTCGAGAAGAAGGGGAAATTTTTATTTTTTTCTTAAAATTTTTTTTTAAATTCTTCTCGAGTTATTCGAGAAGAAGGAAAACAAATTTTTTTTTTTTGGAGAAAGTAAAAAAAAAAAAAATTATTTTTTTTATTTATCATGAAGTTATTCGAGAAAGTCAAAAAAAAATATATTTATTTATTTTTTATTTACTTTCTCGAGTTACTCGAGAAAGTAAAAAAAAAAATTTCTATTTTTTTTTTTTTTTACTTTCTCGATTTACTCGAAAAACCAATTTTTGTTTTTTGATTTCTCGAGTAACTCGAGAAATTCATTTGGGAAAATAATTTTTTTATTTTTTGTTTTTTTATTTTTTTAATACTAACTTTGCCGAGTTATGAGGCAAAGTGGAGAAAAAGGAAAAAACCAAAAAATTCAAAATAGTCTAGGAGGTTTCGCGGAGAGTATTTTAGTATGTCTAAACATGCCGTCGGACTACCAATTTTGATATGTGGTAGCTACCGAGTATTCTATGTCTCTCCGAAAATTTCAGTATTGTTCGGTGATCGTTTTCATGTCGAAGAATTTTTGAGACTCCATGACCGTGTGAAGAAAATTTTAAAAATAAGAGCGGTGTTACTAAAATTTATTCACCCGGTCATGGAGTAACAAAATTTCTTTGACATAGAAAACGATCACCAAAAAATATGAAATTTTCAGGGAACATAGAATACTCATTTAGCTACCACATATCAAAATTTGATAGTCCGATGGCATGTTTCAACTACTAAAATGCTCACCGAAACACTCTAAGCGCTTTCTCGATTCATGCGGTCGCAGCTTTATAAAATTGTCCATAACTTGAGTTATATACCATGAAATTATGTGAACCAAAGTCAATGGTTAGGTAACCCATAGAGCTATCGTCTCCAACTGGAATTATGTAAAAATACTTAATATATAGGGTGTAGCATATTTTGAGTTGGTCAACGAAGTGCAGTTTGGAGAAACAATTCACCCAGTCATGGAGTAAAAAATTTCTTTGACATAGAAAACGATCACCGAACAATATGAAATTTTCACGGAATGTAGAATACCCATGTAGCTACTACATATAAAATTTGATAATCCGACGGCATGTTTTGACATACTAAAATGCTCACCCAAAACATCCAAGGCGCTTTCTGATTCATCTTGTTTTCATTTACCTTTCTCGAGTTACTCGACCAAAAAGCAAAAGAAAAAATAAATTTTTTCCATTTGTCGAGTTACTCGACCAAAAATTAAATTTTTTTCCTACCAAAAATTCAAAAATTAAAATTTTTTCCCCTTTATCGAGTAACTCGACAAAAAAAAAAGTTAAAAATTTGTCAATTGAGTAACTCAACAAAATGATATTAAGCATTAATCTTATTATTAAAAAAAAAACTGTCGAGTAATGCGACAAAACCCAAAAAAAGAAAAAAAAATTCCAAAATAAAAAACATATTTAGAAAAAATTAAAAAAAAAATGTTGTCTAATAAAAATAAAATATTTACAATTTTATTTTATTTTGTCTTTATTAGTTTTTATTTTGTTTATTTAAAGAGGAGGACAAAACAAAATTTGCAACAAAATTCAAAGATCGGGGATGGCTAATGCTAAAAAAAATGTTATGGGTAAATTTATTATAAATTGAAAAGGTTGTGGACCAAAAGTACAAATTACAAAAAAAAAAATAACCTAAAAGTCCACACAACTATATAAAATAAAAAAATTAAAAAAAAAAATTGACTTTGCTGAGTAACTTGGCAAAGTACAAAGTCATTTTTTTTTTAGAAAAAAAAAATTCCAATTTCAAATTGGGCTTTGTAAAAAAAAATGGAAAAACTCAACAAAAAAAAAAAAAATGGAAAAATGAAAATATTGGGCTTTGTCGATTAACTCGACAAAGCCAAAAAAAAAGGATTTTTTTTTTATATATATATTTTTACCTTTCTTGAGTTATTCGACCAAAAAAACAAAAAAATTAAATTTTTTTCCCCTTTGTCGGGTTATTCAACCAAAATTGCGATTGTATTGAATGCTAAAACGGTTCATTTTAGACGAAAATTTTAAAATGAAAAAATCTTGACAAAAATTAAAAAAAAAATAAAAATTGTCAAGTTGCTCGACAACTCGACAAACTCCACTAACCAACACAAATGGAGATTTTTTTGCCACAAATGCCCTCATGCAATGGGAGTTTGTCGAGTTGCTGAGTTGCTCGGCAAACTCCAGTACCCAACACAAATGCAGATTTTTTGCCACAATGCCCTCCTGCAATCCCCATATTCGTCATCAACTTCACTATCTTGTAAAGAACAAATGATTTTATTTATGCCTGATTTGTGGGCTTTCTGGGGGTTTGATTGTGGTCAATGTCTTTAGCAGTGAGAACAGGAAAGCAAATAAAGAACCTTTTCTCTCTCTCTCTCTCTCTCTCTATTATATCTTGCTTTTTCTTCATACCAAACTTTCTTTATTTCTTCTTCACCTCTAATTCATATGTCTATCACCATCCAAATATCATCCGTTTCTTGATAATTTTCAAGAACAATTCTTTTGTGTGGTGTTTCTTTTGGGTCTGATGTCTGAAAAAAAAATTATCGAGTTACCCACAACTGTCGAGCAACTCGACAAATCGAGAAACTGGGTTTGTCGAGCAACTCGACAAACTCTAGTACCCAACAAAAATGCAGACTGTTTGCCACAAATGCTCTTCTGCAATTCCCATCTTTGTCATCAACTTCACTGTCTTGTAAAGAACAAATGCTTTTATTTATGCTTGATTTGTGGGTTTTTTGGGGCTTTGTTTTTGGTCAGTGTCTTTCTGCAGTGAAAACAGGAAAGCAAAGAAAAGAACCTTCTCTCATTCTCTCTATAATATCTTGCTTTTCTTCATACCAAACTTTCTTTACTTCGTCTCCATCTCTTATTCAAGAACGATTCTTTTCTGTGTATGAAGTGATTAGTACTTTTCTTGGGTCTGATGTCTAAGAAGATGAAAGGACTATCTTTGGATTCAAAACCATTTAATGATGTTGGTTTGTATCGGAATGCTATGTCCAGTTTCAAGAATCGGGCTCTCATGAAAGACTATCAAGAGTTACAGAAGGTATCATTTGGTGGTTTTCTTAATTTTCAAGAACCTGGTTGCTTCAATTTTTTATGGGTTTCGTATTGTAAGTTCTATTTATTTACTTGAGATAATTTTTGGAATTTTTTGTGGTTCAAGAATGTCTGATGAATTTTGATCTATTTTCCTTCTATTGAACTGCAAAGAAACTGATTCTAAATATATTGAAAATGTGGATTACTTCATTGTTTAAAGGACAAAAAAAAAAAATGTAAAAGGGCAATTTGCTTGGAAGCAGAAATTTCTGTCGAGAATCTCGTCGAAGGTAAGTAGAATTTTTTTAAAAAAAATTGCGGCTGTGAACGTCAAAACGGTGCATTTTGAACGAAAATTCACCATTGTGTATTTTCTGGAAAATGTATTAAACACATATTTTGTCGAGAAAGTTGACAAAATGGGAAATGTGCATGGGAAAATAAATAAAAAAAGTCAACAAATGGAGCTGTTTTAATAATTTAAACAAAATTTGTAGGACAAAATGGTGAGATGTGGGCAAAATTAGGAATAGTGAAACATCAAAACCACGTCGTTGGTTAAAGTACAACGCAAAAAAAAATGCGGCTAAGAGGAACTAAAAAAAATTGCTCAACAAACACACACCCAAATTTTAAAAATAATAATAATAATTTCAAAAGGTGAAAATGGGGTATTTTGATTGTTGAGGGAGTGTAAAATACACACCCAAACATATTAAAAAAAATAAAAAAAAATGTCTTTTGAGCCCATTTTGATTGTTTTTGGGTGGTTTGAGTTTGTCGAGTTGTTCGACAAACTCAAACCCAAATATTAAAAAAAAAAAAAATTAAAAAGGTAAAGGTCTATTTTAATAATTGGGGATGTGTGTTTGTCGAGTAGCTCGACAAACACACACCCAAATATAAAAAAATTAAAAAAGTCAAATTGGGCCAAAAAAAATCAAATTATATACATAATACTTAAACTTTTTTTTTTTATGCATTTTAACTTTACATTGTTTTATAATCAAATGGATTTTTTGTATACATACTGCACAAACTACAAAATAGTATAAATTTAATAATAAAGAAAATTGATCGAGCAACACACGATCAACCATTGTTAAAAAAAAAAAAATTCGTACTTAATATTATAATTATTTTATATTAACATATATTTAAGAAGTCAACAATTTTTAATTGAAATAAACACAAATCAAAAAAACAAAAAAATATTTCATAGTTAATTAGTCAATTCACTCGATATAATGAAAATGAGATTTGTCGAATTACTCAATTACCTACATGATAAATAGGTCAAATTTATATATATAGAAATTACATTATTAGGACAAATAAATGAATATTGTAGAATTTAGGACAACATCCCTCATAAAGAAAAAAAAAAATAGTGAAATTGAGGTTTCAACAAAATTTAAATGTTGGGAATGGTCAATGGTAAAAAAATAAAAATTGTGGGTGAATTAGTTACAAATTTAAAAGTTGGGACTAAAAGTGCAAATTAAAAAAAAGTAAAATTGTCAAATTCAAATTTACTCGACAAAGCCCAAAAAAAAAGAGAAAAAATATTGAAAAACTCGACAACAATGAAAAAAAAATGCGCTTAAAAGGATTAATCTAATTTAAAAAACAATGTCAAAAATTGATGTCGAGTAACTCGACCAATTTATTTTTAATAAATTATTGTTGAATAACTTGACAAACCAAAGATATTAATTTTATTATAAAAAAAATATTTGTCGAGTAACTTGAAAAAATTCAAAAAATGGTCAAATTGGACTTTCAACAAAATTTAAATATTGGGGACGGTCAATGACATAAAAATAAAAATTATGGATAAATTAGTTAAAAATTTAAAAAATTGGGACCAAAAGAACAATTTAAAAAAAAAATTTGAACTTTGTCGAGTTACTCGACAAAGTGTTCAAAAAAAATATATAATTGGCCACTTTGTCGAGTTCCTCGACAAAGTGGTAAATGGTGAATTTTATTTTTTTATTATTTTTTGGCCACTTTGTCGAATTCCTCGACAAAGTGGTAAAGTTGGAATTTTTTTATTTTTTTATTTTGGCTAACTCGACAAAGTGAGAAAGAGTTTGAATTTTTTTTTTTTTTTTGGCTTACTCGACAAAGTGGGAAAGAGTTTGAATTTTTTTTTTTTTAACTTCCTCGACAAAGTCTTTGAAATAAATTTTTATTTTATTTTATTATTTTGTATGGGCTTTTAGCTCAATTTTTTTTGTGATAAAAATTATTTGACATAGAAAACGATCACCGAACAATACGAGATTTTCAGGGGACATATAATACTCGTAGCTAGCTACCACATATTAAAAATTGGTAGTC
The DNA here is from genome assembly GCA_023638005.1 of Forsythia suspensa. Lineage (NCBI taxonomy): Eukaryota > Viridiplantae > Streptophyta > Magnoliopsida > Lamiales > Oleaceae > Forsythia > Forsythia suspensa. The sequence continues at coordinate 39,818,621 of CM042666.1, forward strand.
CGATGACATGTTTAGGCATACTAAAATGCTCACCAAAACCTCCTAGGCGAGTTTTTGAATTCATGCCACGATCAGCTTTACAAAATTGTCCATAAATTGAGTTATATAACATGAAATTATGTAAAACCAAAGCCAATGGTTAGGCAACCCATAGGGTTATCGTCTCCAACTGGAATTATGTAAAAATACTTAATATATAAGGTGCAGTAAATTTTTGAGTTGGACAACAGAAACTACATCTTAGAAAAACATGAAGTTTAGCAAAACCTTTCAAGTTCACATCATTAACGTGTAACCAAAACATGGGAATCCACTAAAACTATCACAAAACCAAGGTCCACAAAAGTTTAAGAAGATATTTACACTACTTAAAGTTTTTTGATTGGTTTATAATATCGATTCCGGCACGCCGACGGCATAAATCCGAAAAAGCAGGCTAGGAGGTTTCATGACGAGTATTTTAGTATGCCTAAACATGCCGTCGGACTACCAATTTTTGATATGTGGTAGCTACCGAGTATTCTATGTCTCCTGAAAATTTCGATTGTTCGGTGATCGCTTTCTATGTCAAAGAATTTTTTGTTACTCCATGACCAGTGAATAAAAGTTTCAAAATAAGGGCAGTGTTACTAAAATTTCTTCACCCGGTCATGGAGTAAAAAAAATTTGTTTGACATAGAAGACGATAATCGAAAAATATGAAATTTTCAGGGAACATAGAATACTCATTTAGCTAACACATATCAACATGCAATTTGAAAAGTAAATTTTTTAAGTTGATAACATTTTATAAGTGATCGACGGCCAAATTATTGTGGTGTGTGTCAATCACAAATTTTTTTTCTTTAATTTGTTTTTTCTTATTTGTTTTTCTTTTACACATATTCATTAAATTTTTACTAATCTTTTTTTTATTTTATCTTATAATATTATAGATTAATATAAAAGAATGCTATTATTTTTTTTTATTTTACTATTCACATATTCGTCTAATTTTCATCAATTTTTCAACATTTTTTTTTTATTTAATGTTATAAGCAAATTATACACAATTCTTTAATATTTTGCTTTTATGTCATTAGCAAAAAGTTGAAAAACTTGGAGCCGAGTTTGAAGAGTGAGGGTTTGGTCCTATTTAAATTCTTGAAATTGTGCAATTGAATCAAAATATAAAATGATCACTTTACCACATCACTTTACCAACATCCAAATATCGTTTACAAATCTTAGTTATTTAATTTTTATTTGTACGAGTTACTAAATTTTTTTATACAAATTGTGTGTTTATTTGGTTATGCTTTTCTCAATAGAATTTCAACATTTGACTAAATTAATTGTATTAAATGGTATGTTCAAAAATATGTTTTTCATATTTATTATTTACATATTATACATTTAATATTTTTTATACTAAATTTTTATACATATATATTCAAGCGAAGGCCTCACGTGCAAGGGGTTACATTTTTTTAATAGAATTTTAACATTTTGCTTAATTAATTGTATTAAATGGTATGTTCAAATTATTCAATAGTGAATAGTTTTTATTCAATATTGAATTTTATTAAATATTTTTTTTAAAGTTTGAAAACTTAGTGTGCAATTTTAAAATTATACAATCAGACCTTAAAATTCTAAAACAAGGGATCTTTTAATACAATTTTTAAAATTGCACGTAAGATCCCTTTTTATCTTTAAACAAGAGTTTTCTCATGCAATTTCAAAAATTGCACAAGAGGCTCTTCTATTTTATTTTAAATTTAAGGGACTTACTATGCAATTTTCAAATTACATGGAAAGCCCTCTTTCCAAAACAGGAAAAAAAAACACCCAAAAGGTTGTAAATAAAACTTTTGTTTTTAAAAGTTGGAGTTGGTGGCTTATAACTGATCGATATATTAAATTATTATAATATATTTTATTTTATTTTATTTTAACAATTATGATAACACAGTATCAAAAATTGATGTCGAGTAACTCGACCAATTTATTTTTTAATAAATTATTGTTGAATAACTTGACAAACCAAAGACATTAATTTTATTATAAAAAAAAAATATTTGTCGAGTAACTTGAAAAAAATCCAAAAAAATGGTCAAATTGAACTTTCAACAAAATTTAAATATTGGGGATGGTCAATGACATAAAAATAAAAATTATGGGTCAATTAGTTAAAAATTTAAAAAATTGGGACCAAATTTTAGAATTTAAAAAAATATTTTGAACTTTGTCGAATTACTGGACAAAGTTCTTGAATATTTTTTTTTTCCCACACTTTGTCGAGTAACTCGACAAAGTGGTAAATGATGAAATTTTTATTATTATTATTTTTGGCTACTTTGTCGAGTTCCTCGAGAAAGTGGTAAAGTTGGAATTTTTTTTTTTTTCAATTTTTTATTTTGGCTTGCTCGATAAAGTGAGAAAGAGTTTGAAATATTTTTTTTTTTTTGCTTACTCGACAAAGTAGGAAAGAGTTTGAATTTTTTTTTTTACTTCCTCGACAAAGTCTTTGAAATAAATATTTTTTTTTTTATATTTTTTTTATTTTGTGTGTGGGCTTTTAGCTCAATTTTTTTTGTGATAAAAATTATTTGACATAGAAAACGATCGCCGAACGATCACGAAATTTTCGGGGGACATATAATACTCGGGTAGCTACCACATATTAAAATTGGTAGTCCAAGGCATGTTTAGGCATACTAAAATGCTCACCAAACCTCCTAGGCAGTTTTTTTTGAATTCATGCCGTCGACAGTTTACAAAATTGTCCATAAATTGAGTTATATAACATAAAATTATGTAAAACCAAAGCCAATGGTTAGGCAACCCATAGGGCTATCGTCTCCAACTGGAAATATGTAAAAATACTTAATATATAAGGTGCATTAAATTTTGAGTTGGACAACGTAAACGCATCTTAGAAAAATATGAAGTTTAGCAAAACCTTTCAAGTTCACATCATTAACGTGTAACCAAAACATGGGTATCACTAAAACCGCCACAAAACCAAGGTCCACAAAAGTTTAAAAAGATATTTACACTACTTAAAGTTTATTGATTGGTTTATAATATCGATTACGCATCGTCGACGGCATAAATCCAAAAACGCTGTCTAGGAGGTTTCGCGATGAGTATTTTAGTATACCTAAACATGCCGTCGGACTACCAATTTTGATATGTGGTAGCTACCGAGTATTCTATGTCCATTGAAAATTTCGTATTGTTCGGTGATCGCTTTTCTATGTCAAAGAATTTTTGTTACTCCATGATCGTGTGAATAAAATTTTCAAAATAAGGGCAGTGTTACAAAAATTTCTTCACCCGGTCATGGAGTAACAAAATTTGTTTGACATAGAAAACGATAACCGAAAAATATGAAATTTTCAGGAAACATAGAATACTCATTTAGCTAACACATATCAAAAATTGATAGTCCGACGGCATGTTTCGGCTGACTAAAATGCTCACCGTATCACCCTAGGCAGTTTCTCGGATTCATACGGTCGCAGTTTACAAAATTGTCCATAACTTGAGTTTTATACCATGAATTTATGTGAAACCAAAGCCAATGGTTAGGTAACTCATAGAGCTATCGTTTCCAACTGGAGTTATGTAAAAATATTTAATATATAAGGTGCAGCATATTTTTGAGTTGGTCAACAGAAAGTGCAGTTTGGAGAAACAATTCACCCAATCATGGAGCAAAGAAAATTTTTTTGACATAGAAAACGATCACCGAACAATATGAAAATTTCAAGGAACGTAGAATTCCCATGTAGCTACCACATATAAAATTTGATAATCCGACGGCATGTTTTCACACACTAAAATGTTCACCAAAACATCCAAGGCGGTTTCGATTCATGCTTGTCGCACTTTACAAAAGTGTCCATAACTTGAGTTATATAACATGAAATTATGTTAAACCAAAGCCAATGGTTATGTAACCCGTGAGGGATATTGTCTCAACTGGAATTATGTAAAAATACGTAATGTATAAGCTGCAGCAAATATTTAAGTTGGACAACAAAAACTGCATTTTAGAGAAATGAAATTTACCAAAACCTTTAGAAATCGATTGTATTTACCGCTTGTTCCCATAGCAACCGGATATAAAAAGCACCAAATTTGATGACTTATGAAGGAAAAATGAATATATATTGATTATAATATATAAGAAGTCAATAATTATGGCTAAAAGACACTAATATATGTATATTAAAACAAATAAAAGATAGAAAAAAAAAAAAAAATCAAATGTTATCGACTTAAAAATTTATTTTTCAAATTGCATATGTACAATTTGTTTATAACATAAAACAAAAAGTTTAAGCATTATCATTAATTTATCTAGTAACTCGACAAATCTAAATTTGAGTTCCACGAGTTGGTTAAAAATAACACGAAAAAACTAAAAATAAAAAAAATTTAAGTGTATTACATAATTTAAATACAAAAAGTAAACTATAAAATGAGAAATATGCATTGTTGAAGTTACTCGAGTAACTCGACAAACCCAAAATCACGCTTTGTCGAGTTACTCGATTAAAATTGTGATACGAAATTAATCTATTCAATAGCTCAAGTAGCTCGACAAACCGACAATCGAGTTGCTTGAAGTTACTCGACGAACGAATGAAATTTAAATTTTCCATTATTTTGTTTCCTTTTTTATTTAAAGTATGTCATACAATTAAATAATTCTTTATTCTTATTTAGTGGTGTTATTTTTCAAGAAACTCGTGAGTCTCAAAGTTGGATTTGTCGAGTAAGTTGATAAATAAAGCATATACAAAATTTTATTTAATGTATCATTTATTAGAACATAGTAAAATAGAATATATATCATATAAATTTAATATATATCATAATCAATTAATACAATATATTTTATTTTATTTTATTTTAGTAATTAGTATAACATATTATAACTAAAAATTGTTATAATAAATTTATAGCATAATAAAAGCAATTCTGTAGTAATATATTATTAATCAATTATTACATTATTATAATAATCTAGTGATTATAATAAATTTGTTATGACAAATGCATACAAAATAGATTTCATCATAAATTATGAAAATAAATTGTAGTAAAAATTTGTTATAATAATGAATTTTTTTTTAGAATAATTATGTCAAATTATATTACGAAAATAAATGTGTTTTTTTTAATTAATAATTGTAATAAGTATGTTAACATAATTTATAATAATATTTATTACGTAAATTATAAGTATATTACATAATTTAAATAGAAAAGAAAACAAAAAAAAATGAAAATATGCATTGTTGAAGTTACTTTCGAGTAACTCGCCAAACTAAAAATCATGTTTGTCGAGTTACTCGATGAAAAATGTGATACAAAAGCAAAAATCATAAAACAGGAATATTTTCGTGAAATAAATTGAATAAGTAATTATAGATTTCACTTAGTATAATTGATTTACAGATATTATAAATAAATGTGTGAATTTATGTAAAATAGTTTTTCTATATATTTGATATTTTGTGGACTTGTGTATATTATATTTTATGTTTCTCTTTATTGTAAACAGAAAATTTCTATAATATAAAATATATGTATTTAGCATGTAGGTTATAGAGTAACTCGACAAAATTTATTTTCAATTTGTCGAGTTGCTTAAGTAATAAATTGTAAAAGATTGTTTTGTTTTATGATTTAGATTTTATTTTATTTTATAATAGCTATTTTATTATAACATATTATATTAAGTTATAAAATATGAAATATTATTGATTTGAAAGAATTGATTATTCATTGTAGAGCATAACTTGACAAAGTTAAAATCGAGTTTCCCGAGTTACTCGAGCCAATAATAAAATGCATAATTTTCATTTTTTAATCTTTTTTATTGAAATTATTTAATACATTGACTATTTTGTTTAATTTGAATGTTGTAATATTATTATTCAACCTAACGTGTTGACATGAAATTTGGATTTGTTAACTTATTTGATAAATGAAGGACATACATATTTGTATTTAATTGATTATTTATTAGGAGATATCAAAATAAAATATATATCATATAAATTTAATATATATCATAATCAATTAATACAATATATTATATATTCTTTTATTATGACTAATTTATCTAGTAACTTGACAAATCCAAATTTGAGATTCATGAGTTGGTTTAAAAATAACATGAAAAAACTAAAAAATAAAAAAATTTAAGTGTAGTACATAATTTAAATAAAAAAACTAAACTAAAAAATGAACAATATGCATTGTTGAAGTTACTCGAGTAACTCGATAAACCCAAAATCAAGTTTGTCGAGTTACTCGATTAAAAATGTGATACGAAATCAATCTATTCAATAGCTCAAGTAGCTCGACAAACTGAAAATCTAGTTGCTTGGGAGTTACTCGACGAAACGAACGAAATTTAAAATTTTCATTATTTTGTTTCCTTTTTATTTAAATGATGTCATACATTTAAATAATTTTTATTCTTATTTAGTGGTGTTATTTTTCAAGAAACTCGTGAGTCTTAAATTTGGATTTGTCGAGTAACTTGATAAATAAAGCATATACAAAATTTTATTTAATGTTTCATTTATTAGAATATAGTAAAATAGAATATATATCATATAAATTTAATATATATCATAATCAATTAATACAATATATTTTATTTTATTTTATTTTAGCAATTAGTATAAAAAATATTAGTAACATTATTGGTAAGAATGTTATAATTAATAGTTATAAAAATAAAATATGTTGTTGATTTTTTCATTGAAAAAAAAAAATTAGAAATGTAAAAGCTCATCATAAATTAAAAAAAAAAAAACAAGAATAACTTTTTCGAAAGTTACTATTCACCTAAGAAAGTTTGTCGAGTTGAATAGTAACTCGACAAACATTTTTGAATTTAAAAAAAAATTTTTTTTCATGAACGATAACTTTTTCGAGTTACTATTCACTCGAAAAAGTTTGTCGAGTTGAATAGTAACTCGACAAACTTTTTCGAATTTTAAAAAGAATTTTTTTTTTTCATGAACAAGAACTTTTTCGAAAGTTACTATTCACCCCGAAAAAGTTTGTCGAGTTGAATAGTAACTCGACAAACTTTTTCGAATTTTTTAAAAAAAAAGAAAAAGTTTCATGAATGATAGAATTTTTCGAAGTTACTATTCATCTCGAAAAAGTTTGTCGAGTTGAATAGTAACTCGACAAACTTTTTCGAATTTTTAAAAAAAAAAAAAAAAAATTTTTGTCGAGTTACTCGACAAAAATTAAAATTTTTTTTTTTAAAGTCGAGTAACTCGACAAAAAAAAAAAATTTTTTTTTTGTCTTAAAATTCGGGTTACTCGACAAAAGTAAATTTTTTTTTTTTTTTTTTTTTTTAAATTTGAGTAATTCGACAAAAGTTAAAATTTTCTTTTTTTTTTGTTTTTTTTTTTAAATTCGAGTAACTCGACAAAAGTTAAATATTTTTTTTTTTTTAAATTTGAGTAATTCGACAAAAGTTAAAATTTTCTTCTTTTTTTTGTTTTTTTTTTTTAAATTCGAGTAACTCGACAAAAGTTAAATATATATATTTTTTTTTTAAATTGATTAACTCGACACAAGTTAAGAAAAAAATATATATATATTTTTTTAAAAATTCGAGTTACTCGACAAAAGTTAAAAAAAAATTATTTTTTTTTAAAAAATTCGAGTAACTCGACCAAAGTTAAAAAAAATATATATATTTTTATTTTTTAAAAATTCGAGTAACAAGATAAAAGTTAAAAAATTTTTTTTTTTTTTTAAAATTGAGTAACTCGATAAAAATTTTAAATTTGAGTAACTCGACATAATTTTAAAAAAAAATTTTTTTTATTTTTTAAATTCGAGTAACTTGACAAGATTTAAAAATATATATATATATATTTTTTTAAAAAATCGAGTAACTCTACAAAATTTTAAAAAATCATTTTTTTTTTTATTAGTAACTCGACAAATTTTAAAAAAAAAAAAAAAATTTTTTTATTTTTTGTCGAGTAACTCAAAAATTTAAAAAAATACATACATATATATATATATATATATATATATATATATATATATATATATATAATAAAAAAAAAAAAAATGTCGAATAACTCGAGAAATTTAAACATTTTTTTTTTTTTAAAAATGTCAAAATAAAATTGGGCTACTTTTTAAAAGTTGTAGGACTTCATATACATTTTTATTTTATTTTATTGTTATTTTTTTTTATTATTATTATTTAAAGAGGTGGACAAAATAAAATTTGTAACGAAATTTAAAAGTCGGGGATGGCCAAAGCAAAAAAAAAAAAGGTTATGGGTAAATTTGTTATAAAATGAAAAGAATGTGGACTAAATGTGCAAATTACAAAAAAAAAAAATTTAATGTTTCCCACTTTGTCGAGTTACTTTCGGCAAAGTGGGAAAATTAAAACATTTTAATGTTTCCCACTTTGCCGAGTAACTCGACATTTTAATTTTCCACTTTGCCGAGTAAGTCGACAAAGTGGGATAAATTAAAAAAAAATTTCCATTTTTTTTTTTTTTTTTTTTTTTTGTCATGAAAAGTCCACCTACAAACAAAAAAAAAAAAAATTTTAAACAAATCACTTTTCCATTGCAGACGACGTGGGAAAAAAATTTCAAAACTTCATTTAGTCATGGATTAACAAAAATTCATTTCACATAGAAAACGATCACCGAAAAATATGAAATTTTCGTAGAACATAGAATACTCATGTTGATATCACATATCAAAATTTGACAGTCCGACGGCATATTTCGAACTTACTAAAATGCTAATCGAAACATCCTAGTTAGTTTTTCAGATTTATGCTGTCACAGTTTACAAAATTGTCTATAAATTGAGTTATATAACATGAAATTATGTAAAACCAATGCCAATGGTTAGGTAACCCATAGGGCTATCGTCTCCAACTGGAATTATATAAAAATATTTAATATATAAGATGCAGTAAATGTTTGAGTTGGACAATAGAAACTGTATCTTAGAAAAACATGAAGTTTAGCAAAACCTTTCAAGTTCACATCATTAACGTAACCAAAACATAGGAATCCACTAAAACTACCACAAAACCAAGGTCCAAAAAATTTTAAGAAGATATTTGCACTACTTAAAGTTTTTTGATTGGTTTATAATAGCGAATCCGCACGCCGACGGCATAAATCCGAAAAATAGCCTCAGGAGGTTTCATGGTAGAGTATTTTAGTATGCCTAAACATGCCGTCGGACTACTAATTTTTGGTATGTGGTAGCTACTTGAGTATTCTATGTCCCTTGAAAATTTCAGTTCGGTGATCGTTTTCTATGTCAAAAAATTTTTGTTACTCCATGACCGGTGAATAAAAATTTCAAAATAAGGGCACTCTTACAAAAATTTCTTCACCCGTCATGGAGTAACAAAATTTGTTTGACATAGAAAACGATAACCTAAAAATATGAAATTTTCAGGAACATAGAATACTCATTTAGCTACCACATATCAAAATTTGATAGTCCGACGGCATGTTTCGCTTACTAAATGCTCACCAAACACCCTAGGTAGTTTCTCGGATTTATACGGTCGTAGTTTACAAAATTGTCCATAACTTGAGTTATATACCATGAAATTATGTGAAATCAAAGCCAATGGTTAGGTAACCCATAGAGCTATCGTCTCCCACTGGAATTATGTAAAAATACTTAATATATAAGGTGCAGCATATTTTTGAGTTGGTCAACGTAAAGTGCAGTTTGGAGAAACAATTCACTCAGTCATGGAGCAAAAATATTTATTTGACATAGAAAACGATTACCAACAATATAAAATTTTCACGGAATGTAGAATACCCATATAGCTAACACATATAAAAATTTGATAATCCGACGGCATGTTTTGACACACTAAAATACTCACCGAAACATCACAGTGCAGTTTCTCGGATTCATGCTATCGCAATTTAAAAATTGTCCATAACTTGAGTTATATAACATGAAATCATGTGAAACCAAAGCCAATGGTTAGGTAACCCATAGAGCTATCGTCTCCAACTAGAATTATGTAAAAATACTTAATATATAAGGTACAACATATTTTTGAGTTGGTGAACAGAAAAGATAATTTAGAGAAACAATTCACCCGGTCATGGAGTAAAAAAAATTTATTTGACATAGAAAACGATCACCGAACAATATGAAATTTTCAAGGAACGTAGAATACCCATGTAGCTACCACATATAAAAATTTTATAGTCCGACGGCATGTTTCGCACACTAAAATGATCACCAAAACATCTAAGTCAGTTTCTTGGATTCATGCTGTCACAATTTACAAAATATCCATAACTTGAGTTATACAACATGAAATTATGTGAAACCAAATCCAATGGTTAGGTAACCCATAGGGATATCGCTCCAACCTGGAATTATGTAAAATACTTAATGTATAAGCTGCAGCAAATATTTATGTTGGACAACAAAACTGCAGCTTTAGAGAAATGAAATTTAGCAAAACCTTTAGGAATCGATTGTATTTAAATTATTTGTTCTCTATAAAGAACCTGGGATAAAAAAGCACCAAATTTGATGATTTATTAAGGAAAAATGAATATATATTGACTATAATATATAAGAAGTCAATAATTATGGTAAAAAGACACTAATATATGTATATTAAAACAAATAAAAGAAAAGAAAAGATGAAGAAGTCAAAAAATGCGCCAAAGATATTAATTTAATATACAAAAAGTGTCAAAAGATTAGGACAAAATAGTGAGATTTGGACAAAATTAAGACTAATACAACATCAAAACGACGTCAGCGTTGGTTGAAGGGTGAATAAGAAACATACCATGTACACTTATATTATAGTATAGATATATATATAAATTTGTTGAGTTACTCGACAAAAAAATAAAAAGAATTTTTTTTTATTTTTAAATTTGTCGAGTTACTAGCAAAAAAAAATAAAAACATTTTTTTTTAGATTTTGTCGAGTTACTCGAATTTTTTTAAAAAAAAAAAATTTAAAATCTTGTCGAGTTACTCGAATTTAAAAAAAAATATATATATATATTTTTTAAAAATTTTGTCGAGTTATTGGAATTTAAAAAAATATTAAAAATTTTTATCGAGTTACTCGAATTTAAAAAAAAAAAAAAAAAATTTTAAAATGTTGTCGAGTTACTCGAATTTAAAAAAAAAAATTTTTTTATAAAAATTTTGTCGAGTTACTTGAATTCAAAAAAAAAAAAAAAATTTAAAAATTTTGTCGAGTTACTCGAGTTTAATATATATATATATATATTTGAATTTTTTAAAAAAATTGTTTTAAAATTTTGTCGAAGTTACTCAATTTTAAAAAAAAAAATTGTTTTAAAATTTTGTCGAAGAGTTACTTAATTAAAAAAAAAATTTTAATTTTTTTTGTCGAGTAACTTGACAAATTTTAAATTTTTTTTTTTTTTTTTTTTTAAATTCGAAAAGTTTGTTGAGTTACTATTCAACTCGACAAACTTTTTTCGAGGTAAATAGTAACTCGAAAAAGTTACCGCTCATGATTTTTTTTTTTAAAATTCGAAAAAGTTTGTCGAGTTACTATTCAACTCGACAAACTTTTTCGAGGTGAATAGTAACTCGAAAAAGTTACTATTTATGATTTTTTTTTAAATTCGAAAAGTTTGTCAAGTTAAATAGTAACTCGACAAACTTTTTCGAGGTGAATAGTAACTCGAAAAAGTTATCGCTCATGATTTTTTTTTTTAAATTGAAAAGGTTTGTCGAGTTACTATTCAACTCGAAAAACTTTTTCGAGGTGAATAGTAACTCGAAAAAGTTACTTGTTCATGAATTTTTTTTTTTTTTTTAAATTGAAAAGTTTGTCGAGTTACTATTCAACTCGACAAACTTTTTCGAGGTGAATAGTAATTTGGAAAAGTTCTTCGTTCATGATTTTTTTTTTTTATTTAAAAAAAGTTTGTCGAGTTACTATTCAACTCGACAAACTTTTTTCGAGGTGAATAGTAACTCGAAAAAGTTATCGTTTATGAAAAAAAAAAATTTTCTTAAATTCGAAAAAGTTTGTCGAGTTACTATTCAACTCGACAAACTTTTTTCGAGGTGAAAAGTAACTCGAAAAAGTTACTGTTCATGAAATTTTTTTATTTTTTATGGTGAGCTTTTACATTTCTAATTTTTTTTTTCAATGAAAAAAATCAACAACATATTTTGTTTTTATAACTATTAATTATAACATTCTTACTAATAATGTTATAAATTAAAATTTGATTAGAGTAGGTGTAAACAAAATTAATTATATTATGACCCTCTTTCTCTCAGATATTTTTTTTCACTTTTAATATTTAAAATTATTCACAAGGAAAAAGGGAGGATTTTTGTGCAGTGTTTATGAGTTCATGCGTGCATATCTAAGATGATTCAACGAAAATGCTAAGAGTTGTATTATTTTTGTCGCTTTTTCCTAGAACCGATTATTAAGCTTATTAGATTATTAAACAAAGAGTTAGAATTTTTAACTTTGCAAAGGCATGGAACAATTAGAAATAAAATCCCACAATTGGAACAACATAACTTTACAAAATTAATGAGTTCATTATTTGATAAGTACAAAAATATTTAAATTCTATCAAAATTATATTAACACAATCGCTTTTAATTAGTAGATTATCACAGACAACTTACGTGATATAGCACATACATATAACTAGTATATATATATATATATATATATATATATATATATATATATATATATATATATATATATATATATATATATATATATATCAACTTTGATTCCTATCTCAAATTCTCTCAATATTCTCGATTTTCATTCCCCAACCTCTATAACTCTTTTGTCTCTGTCCTCATTTCACAATTTGCAAATTAGCTCTAAATTTTAGAATCTTAAAGCCAATTGTTGCAAAAGAAATGATGCCCATTGTTTTGTTCTCAAAAATAAGTAGCTAATCTTGAGATTATACTTTATAAACTTTAAACCCCTTTGATTTTTGTTGTGAAAAACAAAGTGGGTTCTTTTTTTTTTTTTTAATTGTTGTAGTATTTGAAATCAGTGAATTCAGTATCATTCGTGCTATATGTGGTTCGAAAAGTTTTGAATTTAATTTCTACTCTTTTTTTTTACCATTGTTAAGGACGTATTTTTGTTCTTCTGCAAAAGATAAATGGTTCTTCAAAATTTGATTATTTTCGATTTTATGTTAAATAATTGATTTATAGTAGTTATAGATAATTAATTTTGTTTTGTACCAATTGTCAAGATTTTGGTTTAGGATCTTATTCTTTATAATTGAGACAACAAAATACTTAAAAATTTGTTAAAGAAGTGCTTCTTTTTGTTCTTTTCTTGTATCTGCATTTTGTAGCTTGAGTTTCTTGTATATATTTTTGTAAATATCATAATCTAATCTATAGACAACATGAATAGAACAATAACATTGATTTAAAATTACAAGGATAGTAAGAACTATCTTAAAAAATTTCTTTGAGATATACCAACAAATTCTTATAAATACGCTCGTAGCACTTTAAATTCTTATGTTGACTCTAATTCTAAGATGGTTGAAATGTTTTATTACTATTTTTTTAGGTTAATCATTGAACAATAATCATATACTATGCTTGAGTCCGAAACGTTTGAGTCATACTATTTTTTTTAGCACTTTGAATTCTTACTATTTTTTCTTTTGGAACGTTTTCGACTTTGTTATTTGATTATAATATAAATATTTTGTTTGCCGTTTTATAATTGAGTTTTAAGTTAACAATTAGTTCTATAAAATTTATATAGATTTTGAATGCATACTACAATATGAAGTCCATAAGAGATCCAATTTATAAAGTTCGTCTTAGACAGAAAATTTAAAAGATTGGTATAAAAAAATTGTTTTGCTAATTCCAATTTATATGTTTTTTTTTTAATATACTCCAAAAGTCATAACTGAGCTTGATGAATGAAACTCAGTTGTAAACATATCGATATGGTACAAAAATCAACAAAGGAACGAGACGACCAATATTAACGTTTTAAAATATCAAGACGTGCTCCAACTACCTAAATCATTATTAGTATATATAGCTGCTTACCTGCATTCTTGCTCAAGTAAACACTGGTTTTTGATAATCCCTTCTTCTCAACCTCGTCGGATTTCAAATCCAACTGCTGGATTGCTTCCATCCTACGTACGTTTAGCTCAAATGCTTTCTGAATGTTTAGAAATAAGCTAACTCTATGTGTATGAAAGCAAGCTGTAGCTGTATCCATGCCTGCATGACATGCGTATTTATTGTTAATTTTTGCCTGCGTGCATAACGTGCCTATTTATTGTTGATATTTTCTTCTTTTTTAAACACTATTGCAAGATCAAACGTATCTCATTATTATAAGTTGTCTACTGCTGTCAGCTGTGGTGTGAACATTTAGAAAATATCATATTAGAGCATTGGAATCCAATGCAATCGTAAATTGTAAAAGAAATTTTTTTTTTTTTTACCACGTAAGTAAAATAGACAATATCTAATTTTTTTCTCTTTAATGCAAGTTGTCAGGTACTCTATTAAGCTGACATAATAGGAAAAAAATAGACAATGTGTAAGGCTCCGTCTAATTTCAGACGCTTTGTTAGACATGTTGACAACAAAGTTTAAATTTCTTCTGCATATTAAATGTAATCTAGTATTTATGTTAATAAAATAAAATCCTCTTAAATAGTAATCCATAGAATATATTGGAGACCAAATTTGAACTTTAATGTTTATTCATTAGAAATCAATGCCACCTAAATTAAAAGTCTTCTAATATTTGTGCCACCTAGATAGCAATCCATAGAATGTATTGGAGATGCTTAATTACAAGCTTGAGCCAACCTTTCAGCATTTATGAGGCAGGTCAGTTCGGTAGTGGATGTGAAAGTTCTAACAATAATATAAATTAAACTAAAAAGAGAAGAACAAAGAGGGAGAAATGAGAACTAATATTATTAAGCAAACGACATTATTTAAAATATTAGATACAACTATTTTATAAAATAAGTTAATTAAACCCTAATATATATTAAGTAAAACATTCATCTATTATATTCTAATATATTAGGACAATTGATAAGTGTGTTTTATACGCTTATCCTAGCTTATAAACTTGATGTTTAATTGTGATTCAAGCGGATTTCTATTTAATTCCGTATAAATATTGTCATTGTAGGAAAAAAAAACCCAAAAATAGAGGTAAATATAATAAAAAGGGAGAATTGGAGCTTAATTGGAGTTGATCGTAAGCATTTGAAGATTGACTTGATGGCACGGGAGTGATAAGAATCACTAAGAAAGTTATTTGAGGAATTTCACAAGTCTCGAAAGTGAAATTTAACCTACAAAAAGTTTGAAGACTTATTTGCACACTTTTAAAACTTGAGAAGGACCACAATTGGAAGACTAACGAGGCTTGGATACCAATTTTAAAGTGCTTAAAAGTTTCTGGGATGAATTTTAAAGCAGTTTGGAGTAAAAATGACCAAAGTGCATAACATTAAAAGTTGGATGACTAAATTACAAGAAAACAGAACTCGATAAATCAATAGACCGCTGCAAACAACAAGTGCATGTTTGCCACGGTCCAATCATGCAGAAAGCTACGATAAACAAGAAACCCAAAGAGCCAGCAGCTTCATGACTGCGCATAATATTTTATTCTCGAATTTTTAAAGTAAAACTCAAGGATATTTGTATCTTTTCAATTAAAACGAGTTGAAGGTGTATAAACACTGTATAAAGACATAATCTAGGTTAGATTGAGTGTTGGAAAATAGAGAAACAATAGAGAACTAAAGAGCGGAGGAAGATCGACTAAGACTTGGTAGAATGGGCGTTGAAAACGGCGAATTCTTGGTTAAGATATTCAAAACTTTCTCGTCTTTTCTTTAAATTCGGTTATGTATTCCAAACCCTCCATGTTTTATTTTTTCCGTATAATGAGTATCTAAACTTATAGTTTGATGAACAATGTAACATAGTTGAAATTTTTAATTTCAATTCTCAAGTTTTGAGTATATGTTGATTATGTATTGATCTTACTTCTTCTAGTAATGCTTGAAATAATTAGCTATTATTTTATTGAATTGTGGATTGTAACAAACTTAGTGGTAGGTTATTAATCTAGACCACGTAGTAAAATCCAACAATTGGATAAAAAATAAAATACCCTTTTGTTATTGTTACAGTCTTAAATTGAATTCTTATGAGATTTAATGTATCCAATTAAGGATTATTATGACTTCACATAGAAATATTGTGAGTCGACTTAATTAGATATGACAAATTTAAATTGAGTGAGGTAAATTATGTTAAATTTGTGAATTCGTCTCGAGTATAACATTAGGAAGAAATCTTGAGATGAGAGATTAGAGATGATACTACACAAGGTGAATTCCTAAATCTAAACGCTTTAATAATCCTATTTGATAAATTGTTGATATTTATGCTCACATTATTTTCTTTGATTAATAATTATAGGTTAATTCTTAAAATAAATATATTTCAAATTATTTTCAATAGATTATGATAAGGATTAATTGAGCTAGTATATAAATAGGATAATCTTTGTGGAACGATAATCTGGATTCATTATGTCCACTTTATTACTTGTTAACGATATTGTGTACTTACAATTATTTTCACAAAAATCCTCTAATATATTTTAATTTATTAGAGCTCTAATATTGCTCTAACATCACTCTTCAAACTCCTCAAACTCATGATGCTACAACTAGAAGTAGCGAGAGTTTGTCAAGCGAGAAACGAAAATGATGAACCAAACGTGACTTTGTGAAAAAGTCAGCAAGCTACAACGATGAAGAAACAATGGTAAGGAAATAATGTCATGCTTAAGATGATGATGAATAAGATGACAGTCAATCTCAATATGCTTTATGCACTCATGGGTCGGCAACTTTATTACAAAAGCCTTAACACCAATTCAAACATATCAAAGTAATCAAATCAAAAGATTGCAAACTTCGAAGACCAAAATTCAGATTAACTTGATACCAAATTGACGACGAACGATCGTACAAGAACCAGAATTATAGAAAGAATGAAAAATGGGAGAAGAGAAGAAAAGAAATGAAAAGAGAAGAGAAGAGAATAGAAGAATGAGATAGGAAGGGGAAGAGACAGACCATGAGAGAGAGCGAAATAAAAGGAGAGACAATAGTCTTTATTCAGTAATCAAACTAATCAAATTAAAAGAATGCAAATTTCGAAAACCAAAATTCCAGATTAACTTGACCAAATATCAAATTCTAAATTAACTTGACCAAATTCTAGATTACTGGACTAAATATCAAATACCAAATTCTAGATTAACTTGATCAAATATCAAATTCCAAATTAATTATACCAAATTTCAGATTATTGGACTAAATATAAAATACCAAATTCTAGATTAACAAAATTAAACAAATTCCATATTATCACCTGGATGCAAAATAAACCAAATTCCAGAACAATACAACTGGACAAATTTCAAATTTCAGACTGACTTGGACATAAATACTCCAAACAAGCCAAATGGTTTAATTAATCTAATCAGTCAAGACCTACAAGAAGACTAAAAACAAAAAAAAAACAACAAAACAAAACTTAGCTGGAAGACAATACCCATAAGAAAAAAAAAAACTTGGCCGGACGAGTGGCATAAAGCCGCTCGCCAAAGAACGGAAGCGATTTCAAGTTTAAACCAAGTCAAATCAAATTTGCTCTGATATCATGTGAAAGTTCTAAAAGTAATATAATTATAAATTAAACTAAGAAAAAAGAACAAAGAGAGAAAAAGAAAAATCAATATTATTAAGCAAACGCCATTATTTAAAATATTAGATACAACTAGTTTATATAATAAGATAAAGGGTGGTTATATTCACACTACATTTTATTATAAATACACTATATTTTAATTGTATAAAAATCTTTAACTTATATTTATTGTTACATTTATGTCCTTAAATTTTTTTTTCATCGAATTCTTATATTTAACATTCTATTAATTAACACATTTTGTTCTTATTAACGATTTTTTTTCTTCTAAACATTATATTAGTGTGCTTTAAAACGAGGGACAAATATTTAATCAAAATTTTATATGTATTTATTTTTTTCTTATATAAAAATACAAGGAAAAATGAGTCTTTTTGTTCTTTCTTAATTAAATTTTTGGACTGGAACCGTTATCAAAGACAATATATACTAATTAATGGAAGGTTGATGATAAAAATGTGATAAAAAAATATTAAGGGCATAAATATAATAATAAGTAAAGGTTATGGACCTTTTATGCAATTTCAAAGTAGTGCACTTATAGAAAAATGTGGTGTGAATATATTTAACCTTAGACAAATCTTAATCTATATTAAGTAAAACTATCATCTAATATATTATAATATATTAGCGCTCTAATATTACTCTAACAGTGGGAACCTAGAGTATCTTCAATGCTGCCTTCTATTTTGAATGTTCAATTGATGTGGCGATGAGATAGTAGGGGACAAAACTCGTGTGACAGTATTTATTGTAGAAGGCCGTTCAACAAGCCGTCCAGTTTTAGACATTCTGTTAGACGGCATTCCACCCATTTTTTTAGTAAATTATATATATCTCTCTCATCTATTTTTTCCTTCTCATTCTTTATTTCTTTCTTCCACACTCTCTCTCTTCATTTTTCTTTTCCTTTTGCCATATGATTTTTTTAGAATGTGTCTAGCATTACATAAACTCTTAGCGCATGTTTGGTATTGCTGAAATTATTTTTAAAGTATTTATATTATAAGTTGTTAGTGAATGTGCAGATAAAAAGTGAGTTGTAAGTTGTGGGTCCTATGAAATATATGGATAAAAAACATATTTGACCAATTTGACCCACTGTAATTTTAATTTAAACAACAATGTGTAACACACTTGAGATGGGCCAATTAATTGATTCCTGTTTCCAGTAGGTACGTGGCCCCACACCATTTTTATTTCTCAAACAGATGCATTAAATAGCATTACTTGTTTGTTGAAGTTTTTAAAATTTGTAGGAAAATTGGTGCAAATGGTCTCCAATCTTTGTTTTCAATGCGAAAATTATCCACAATTTTTATTTTTGGCACAAAACTCTTAATCTATATGTTTTATGCTAATCAGCCCTTATTTGATAAGAAGATAAATATACTCTTATTTTTAATTAGAGAATTTTTCAATTGGATTCTCAACCTTCATAAAAGTGTAAATGAGTCCGATACTTTTATTTTTATTAAAAAAAATTAAAAGAAGTTAATAAATTGATAATAAACTAAATTATTTTGTATATTTTATGAACTATTATAAAAATAACTAAAATTTAAGTTCATAATTACTAACAAACCCCGATTGATTAGAAGTTTTCATAACTTACGAGACGGGTCAAGGCCAAAGACCGTCCTTCTCGCCTAACAAACCTCGATTGATTGATGGCACCTCTGCTTTGAAGAAGCCACGAGACCCCATCCAACTTCTAGAATTCACAAGTCAAAGCCCTCGCCGCCATGAAAAAACAAGCCTCAGACTTGGGAGACTATATAGACGTGCGAAGAACTCCCTCAGAGAACAACTTCAAAAAACTCTACAAAGAACTTTATCAAGAGAACAACTTCGCAAAGGGTCGAAGGACCCCTCCTAGCAATCAAACTTATATTGCATAGGCCTTCGACCTCATAAAACAAATAAATAAATTATATATATATATATATATCTTAAGCCCTACGCCTAACATAAATAAAAGGCTTGGACTTTGGGGACCATTGTTACCACCCAATTTTGGTAAAACCTCAACGTCCTCATAGCCCCCAACAAAGACCTTACGCCCATCGAACTCCTTATAAGCCTCGCACATTAATATCTTGCCAAACCAGGCCCCCTCGCCAAAACTAATCTCGCGGAATCCCTTAGGAAATCTGATATCTTGGGACAGTTAAAGAGATATTTCAAGAAAGATTGTGTTTGATTATCACACAAAATCTTACAAGGAAACTCAATCTCAATCTCTTAATAATTAGGCAATGCAAAGTTAGAGATTGATTCAAATTAGGACTAAAATCTAGGATATTACGTTCACACTCAATTATCCCTTATTCGTTAATGAGGAGAATCTCATCGATGTCTAATTGATTGCCTACCTAAATCAATCAATCAATTAGAACTCTTAACCTATAAATACAATATCTCCCGTCATTCTAAGGTACGCATTATTCTCTACCCTTAAACTCTGCCTAAATCCCTGCTTGCTTATCTCTCCTACACCTAAACACTCTTTCCATATATTTTTATATATACTGACAGTTGACTTGATCGTCAGAGTACCAACGATCACTAACCTCTTTTTTCCTAGTGATCTTGGTGCCTAACAATTGTCCAATTGTGTATGTAATATACAGGCTGTCAGAAGATTGATTAGAGGTCCGTTGACACGTGGATAGTATGAATTTCGAGGTCAACACTAATATTTTACGCAATCATGTCCAAATAAACTACTTATTGCTAAAATGAACGATGAAACATTAATTAGAAGTTTTCCGTTTTTCGTTACTTATTGATTTCGAGTTGATTATTTTTTATTATCTTTTTACATTTTGATGCTTGATCACCATTTGAATGTTTTTGTGATCTTGGTTGTTTTTGAGAGATTTAATCTAGATAAGCACATGGTATTGAATAACATATAGTCCAATAATAGATAGAGATTACTGTTATACCTTATAAAATCATTTTCGGGTGTTCGTTGTGATTAAATTCATATTTTTATATTCGAAACATAGCTAGAAATAGTTAATTTTGTATATCAATATAGAATTAATTAACCGTCAAGAGAGACTTTTGATTATTGTAGGATTACCGATTTTCAACATATGGCAATAATTAGCGAAAACGATTAACAGATAATTGATTAATGAATGTGGCGGTGGATTTGCAAATTCTAGTGTTAGTACAATTCGAATTTGTTTCTTAAACTATTTTTGATTGATTGATAATTTAGACGTATTAAACTAGAATAGAACAACCTTAGAATTAGAATAAGAATTTTCAAAGAACATGTGTTTTGATTTTGTTAAAACTTGAAGTATACATTAATTAGTTAATTGTTGACTAGTCCTCGTGAGTTCGATATTTTGCTTATCACTTTATTGCTTATAACCGATCCATCCACTTGCAAGATCAAAATCGACATCAGCGAGGGCAATGTTGGCCTTTGTTGGAACACTCTTACTGATATAGTACTTTCGCCAAATTCAGGTGACAACAATTTTATATTTTTACTTTTTGAGGAAATGTCTCGTGCATTCGTGGGGATTTGAATTTCAAAAATTTGTTTGAATTTGAAGAAAATATTAAGTAAAACCGGTATGATATATGGAAGCAAGCATCTTTAAAAAAAAAATTGTTATTTACATAATCAAGATGGAGACAACGTTGTAGACTATCCATTAGACAGATTTCCGGGGCTTCAACCAATTTAATCTATAAATGTCTAAAAAAAAAAAAAAAAAGATGAAGGAAAATATGGTCACGCACCCATTTTACCTCATATATAGCATATATTTCATTATAATAAATCGTTTTACGCTTTTCATTTGTGCATGTGACATTGGTATGAAATGCTAGTACCTGATGCAGGACTTTTTGTGCTTTCCCACACTAAGAAATGTTGTACAAAATGTTAGTAATAAGAGAAAAAACAATATCGATTATTTAAAAATAGAACATTATCAGAAAGATTTCAACCTTTAAAAAATAAATAGTTTAAGGTTCAACGTTTAAGATCTTATTGGTGGAGGAATTTCAACATACTTTGCAGGTCTAGCTGCACCAAGCAATACAGGTCTACTTGCAAACTGGCGACTCCCAATTATACTTCTTGGTGGAGGAATTTCAACATGCTTTACAGCTGGTCTACTTGCAAGCTGGCGACTCCCAATTATACCCGCACAAACATGTTGATAAGGACTTCCAATGGCACAACCACTTAATTTATTATGAAATTAATATTTGTTAGACGGACGAATGCGATGGAGGTCAAGATTGAAGGTGTTAGGTGTTGACTCCATTCCAAATCAAGTGGCGTCTCTGTAAATATAGTGAGTTATCTCAAGGGAGAACTATGCTAACTTTTTCAAATGAAATCGACCAATTTTTTTTATTGTCCACAAAATCTTTGTTCATGGAAAAAATAATGATGAGACAAAAAATATAAAATGATATAGAAAATTTATGAATTGTCAAAACTTTAACTATATGAAAAATCGTTACAATCATATAGATTTTACTCACCCAAATTTTCCATTATCTTAAAGAAATAATATATTAAACTTTACCACACC
Organism: Forsythia suspensa; assembly: GCA_023638005.1. Classification (NCBI taxonomy): domain Eukaryota; kingdom Viridiplantae; phylum Streptophyta; class Magnoliopsida; order Lamiales; family Oleaceae; genus Forsythia; species Forsythia suspensa. The sequence goes on from CM042666.1 coordinate 39,841,055, forward strand.
TACCAATTTCTACTATTTGTACAACTCACAAATAAAACATGAAAAACAACTAGAATGCATTGGAGATGCTTATTTACAAGCTTGAGCCAACCTTCCGACATTTATGAGGCACGTCAGTTCGGTAGTGGATGTAAATGTTCTAACAATAATATAAATTAAACTAAGAAGAGAGAGAGAGAGAGAGAGAGAGAGAGAGGAACTAATATTATTAAGCAAACAACATTATTTAAAATATTACATATAACTAGTTTATATAATAAGACAAATTTCATAAGCTATATTAAGTAAAACAATCCTCTTATATATTCTAATATATTAGGACAATTGATAAATGTGTTTTATACTGTTATCATAGCTTATAAACTTGATATTTAATTGTGATTGAGCGGATTTCTATTTAATTTCGTAAAAATATTGTCATTGTAGGAAAAATCCAAAAATATAGGTAAATAAGACAAAAAGAGATAATTGAAGCTTGATTGGAGTTGATTGTAAGCATTTGAAGATTGACTTGATGGCACGGGACTGATAAGAACCACTAAGAAAGCCATTGGAGGAAATTCACAAGTTTCGAAAGCGAAATTTAACTTACAAAAAGTTTGAATACTGGTTTCCACACTTCTAACAATAATATAAATTAAACTAAGAAGAGAAGAATGGAGAAAGAAAAAGAAGAACCAATATTATTAAGCAAACGATATTATTTAAAATATTAGATATAACTAGTTTATATAATAAGACAAACCATAATATATTAGGACAATCCTTTGATATATTCTAATAGATTATGGCTCTAATATTACTCTAACAATGGGAACTTAGAGCATTTCCAATGCTGAATTCTAAAAAAAAAAAAAAGGTTGAACCTCAACTTTGAGGGCCCCTACCCCCCTGCCCTGGAGCCTTAGTGGTAGATGTAAATCGCAGGATGTGCCTCAGTAGAGTAGGGTTGAGAGTTGATTTTTAACTCTATGCTTACAAGAAAAATCTATACCAAATCTTTGAATTCTAATTTGAATGTCTCGTTGATGTGGTGATGAGATGGAAGGAGACAAAACTCACGCTTGAAGATTTTATCAGTAAAAAGGTCGTCCAAATACGACGCCTAGCTTTTATATATCCCGTTAGATGACCTTTCTACATATTTTTTTTTATTAAATTCTATCTATCTTTCTTATTTATTTTTCTATTTTCCTTCTTCTTTCTACTTTCTCTCTCTTCATTTTTTTTTCTCTCTTACCACATAAAGTTTTTAGAATATGTATAGTATTACATACGCTCTTAGCACGAAAGATGAAACTTGCATGATAGGATAAACAATGTGTAACACACTTGAGATAGGGCCAATTAATTAATTCTTGTTTCGAGTAGGTACATGGCCCCTCACCATTTTTTTTTTCGATATGCAATTTTTCTAATATTTTTCACATGGGGATCAAACATATGCATTAAATAGCATTACTTTGTTGTTGGAGTTTTCAAAATTTGTCGGGATATTGGTACAAATGGCCTCTAATATGAAAATGGTCCTTAACTTTTATTTTTTAGCACAGAATTTCCAAAACTATGTTTTGGTGCGCAATTGATCTTTATTTGATAAAAAATAAATAAATATACCCTTATTTTTAATTAGAAAATTTTTCAAATAGATTCCTAAATACTTTAGGCCATGTTCTCTTTGGTAACCCATTTTCCGTTTTGTGTTTTTTGAAAATAATCAACGCTCTTTTCGCTTATTTCTAAAATCAAGCATTTTTGAAAACACCCAAAAATTTGCAAATGAAATAGAAAACGACATATTAGCCGTTTTCACATTTCCTTTACAAAAGATCTCAAATCCATACTATCTACGTGTCAATAGATGTCAAATCAATCTTTTAGCAGCCTATATGTCACATGCACACTCGAAAAATCGTTAGGCACCAAGATCACTAGGAAAAAATGGGCCGGCGATCGTTGATACTCCGACGATCAAGTCAACTGCCGATACAAAAATATATGGGTAGAGTATTTGGGTGTGGGAAATATAGGCAAGCAGAGAGCAAAGTTTAAGGGTAGAGAATAATGCGTACCTTGGAATGAGCAAAGATCTTGTATTTGTAGGGCCATAGTTTTAATTGATTTAGGTAGGCAATCAATTAGATATCTGATGAGATTCTCCTTTTCTTATGGGATAAGGTATAATTGGGTGTGAACGTAATCTCTTAGATTTCGTTCTTATCTCGAATTGATTTCCAATATTATACCGCCAATCAATAGGAGATCAAGATTAAGTTTCCTTGTGTCTTCGTATGGCAATCAAACACATTGTGTCCGAAAATATCACATTGGTTGTCTCAAAATATCGATTGCCCATGGGATTCAAAGAGATGCGAGGGTAATTGATGGAGGGTCCATACCGCTATAAGTAGCGAAGACCTTTATGGACTTCATTTTCATTGGCGTCACGAGGGCTTGTGGGGCCTTCACTGGGTCTTTTTGTTGACTTAGAGGCCTTACTAAAATTGGATAATAACATAATTATTATGCAGGATAATTATATATATTATATTCTTGCTTTCATTGTTTCTATCTTGAATTGGAGCACTAAAATGTTTCCACGGGATTAAGATTCAATTAACATTCCACCAAATATTTTAGATTTTTCACACTTTGACGTGAAAGCGTTAAAATGACAAAAAATGTAAAAATAAATTATGAGAGAAAATGAAAACTACATACCAATATCCACACAAGTTTTTCATCATCATAAAATACATGAAATAGCATAATAAAGCTTTGTTTTCACTAGGCCGACAAAACTAACTAAATCTCAAAAAATTTAGAAGGTTGTATAGTCACCAAGATGCAACGATGAAGAAACAAATGGCAAGAACATAATGTAAGCTTAAGATGGTGACGAATAAGATGATAGTCAATCTCAATATACTTTATGCGCTCATGGGTCCACAAGTTCATTACAAAAGCCAAAACACCAGTCCGAACATTTCGAAGTAACCAAATCAAAATAATGCAAACTTCAAAAACTAAAATTTCAAAGTAACTTGATACCAAATTGACGACGGACGATTATATAAGAACCATAATTATAGAAAGAAGGAAAAATGTAAGAGAAGAGGAAGAAAAATGAAAGAATAAAAGAAGAAGATGATATGAAGAGAGAGAGAGAGAGAGAGAGAGAGAGAGAGAGAGAGAGAGAGATAGTAGTCTTCATTCAATAATCAAAGTAATCAAATCAAAAAAATGCAAACTTCGAAAACCAAAATTCTAGATTAACTGAACCAAATATCAAAAATTCCAAATTAACTGGACCAAATTTTAGATTACTGGACTAAATATCAAATACCAAAATCCAAATTAACTTGACCAAATATCAAATTCTAAATTAACTGGTCCAAATTCCATATTACTGGACTAAATATCAAATACTATATTCCAGATCAACAAAATCAAACAAGTTCCATATTATCATCGTGATCCAAAACCAAGCAAATTTCAAAAACAGTCTAACCGGACAAATTCCAAATTCCAAATAATCCGTACATACTTGGACATAACACCCAAAAAACAAGCCAAAGTGTCTAAAGAATCTAATCACCAAGACCTACAAGAAGACACTAACAACAAAAAAAAACAAAACAAAACTTAGATGATGACAATATCTAAAAAAAAAAAAAAAACTTGGTTTGGACAAGTGGCACAAGGTCGTCACTGGGGAACGTAAAGCCATTTCAAGTTTAAACCAAGTTGGATCAAACTTACTCTATTGCCATGTGAAAGTTCTAACAATAATATAAATTATACTAAGAAGAGAAGAACAAAGAGGGAGAAAAAAGAGTCAATATTATTAAGCAAACGACATTATTTAAAATATTAGATACAACTAGTTTATATAATAAAGCAAACCATAATCTATATTAATTAAAAAAAATTATCTAATATATTCTAATATATTAGGACAATCATCTAACATATTCTAATATATTAGGGCTCTAATATTACTCTAACCGTAAGAACTTAGAGTATCTCCAATGCTGCCTTCTATTTTGAATGTCCAAGTGATGTGGCAATAAAATTGAAGGAGACAAAATTCATGTGGCAATATTTATTGTAGAAGGCCATCTAACAGGCTGTAGTTTTAGACATCCTATTGTATGACTTTCCACCTATTTTTTCATTAACTTCATTATATCATCTTTCGTCTATTTTTTCTTCTTCTTTCTTCCTTCTATTATCTCTCTTATCATATGATTTTTTTAGAAGATGTCTAGCATTAGAAATGCTTTTAGCACGAAGGATGAAACTTCCATGACTGGATAAACAATGTGTGACACACTTGAGATGGGCCAATTAATTAATTCTTGTTACCTACTAACTTGCATAACAGGATAAACAATGTGTAACACACTTGAGATGGGCCAATTAATTAATTCCTAATTGGGCAAAGTTGACAAGAGCCCTACTTTTTGTAAAAAAGTTGAAAAATACCTCTTTTTTTTATTATTCAAAAAATACCTTATTTTCTTGGTTTGATTTAAAAAATACCTCATTTAATTAAAAATAATATTTTATAATGTGGAATGATGATGTGGTATTTATTTATTGTATAGTAGTCTATGTACTTTATATAATATTTACTTTAGTCCTTATATTTTCAATTATATTTTAATTAAGTCATCCAATAATTACATCTTAGGTCCTTAATCTTTTACATCTTTACACTTTAGTCCCCAAATTTTTAATTATCTTTCATTTAAGTCCTCCAAAAATTGCATCTTAGGTCCTTCAACTTTTATATCTTTACACTTTGGTCCTCAAATTTTCAATTATCTTTCGCTTAAGTCCTCTAAAATTTGCATCTTAGGTCCTTCAACTTTATACATGTTCAAAGTTTGGTCCTCCAAATCCTTGATTTTAGTGGCCAAAATAAGTGTAATTTTAGTGGTCAAAATAAGTGCACTTTCAATTAAATCTTTGACTTTACACTCGAATTTTCATCTAAACGAACAAAATAATTATTTATATACTATTTTAAATTATGGTCACATATGTTACTTTAATTTAAATTAAATTAACACGTGTTACCACCACCACATACTATCATATTTGTATACTATTTTAAATATAATAATAACTATAATCATATTTTACAATTATTTTCTTTGATAATTGTTTAAAAATACATATTTTCATAAAATCAATATTTTTATTTTTTAATTTGAAAACAATATTTTTTACACGAGTAACGTATGTGTTATTTCATCATTTTCATTGAAATTAATACTTTATAATTTAATCATTTTATTATTTTTTAAAATATGTTATTTTCATTTAAAATTAATATTTTAATTTTTAATTGAAAAACAATATTTTTTACATAGGTAACATATATGTTACTATATATGTTATTTCTTCATATTTCATTAGAATCAATATTTTACCATTTCTCTAATTTTATTAATATTTTAAAAATATATTATTTTCATTTAAAATCAATTTTTCAATTTTTTTAAAAAAAATATTTTTATACTAGTAACATATATGTTACTATGTGTTACTTGCTCATTTGCAATAAAATCAATATTTTATAATTATTTAAAAAATTCGTCATATTTCTTTAAAATTAAAATTTCAATTTTTTTTAAAACAACATTTTTACACGGGTAACATATATGTTACTTCCTCATTTTTCATTAAAATCAATATTTTACCATTTCTCTATTTTTATAAATTTTTAAAATACATTATTTTATTTAAAATCAATATTTCAAATTTTCATTTTAAAAAATATTTTTATACTAGTAACATATATATTACTATGTGTTACTTGCTCATTTGCAATAAAATCAATAGTTTATAATTATTTAAAAAATACCTTATTTTTCTTTAAAATTAATATTTCAATTTTTTTGTTTTAAAACAACATTTTTACACGGGTAACAAATATGTTACTATATGTTACTTCTTTATTTTTCATTAAAATCAATATTTTATCATTTCTCTATTTTTATAAATCTTTACATTTAAAATCAATATTTCAATTTTTGATTTAAAAACAACATTTTATATTAGTAACATATATGTTACTGCAATACCTTTTCTTCCACCTAGTGAAGAAAATTATTTTCTTTAACCTGACACTAGTGTGTTTGACTTTTAATATCAAACACATTTTGCTTCCTCCAAATATTTAGTGGGCTAAATAAATCTCCCTATTGAGTGGAGAAAGATCAAATTGTTATGTCCCTATGTATTATTTGCTCATTTGCAATAAAATCAATACTTTGTATTTATTTTAAAAACACTTTATAATTGCTATCTTATAATTTATCTCCTTTAAATATTTTTCAAAAACTACACTAGTTTGGTCTAAAATCAAATATTTCAAAATTTTATTTTTCAAAAATAATTCTTTACGCTGGTAAATATATATTTAATTGAATTTGTTACCCTATGTTACTTCCTCAATTTCATTAAAATCAATTTGACATGGGTAACACATATGTTACCACATGTGTAACCCTATATTACTTCCTCATTTTCACTATAATTGCTATTTTATAATTTATCTCTTTGTAAATGTTTTTAAAAATACATTAGTTTGGTCTAAGATCAAATATTTCCAATTTTTATTTTTAAAACAATATTTTTACGTAGGTAACATATATGTTACCGTATTTGTTAATATGTGTTACTTCCTCAATTTCATTAAAATCAATTTGACACGGGTAACACATGTGTTACTACATATGTTACTTCTTCGTTTCAATACAATTGCTATTTTATGATTTATCTCCTTATAAATATTTTTAAAAACTACATTTATTTGGTTTAAAATCAAATATTTCTAAATTTTATTATTGAAAACCATACTTTTACGTGAGTAACATACATATTCTTGTATTTGTTAACATATGTTACTTCCCCAATTTCATTAAAATCAATTTGACACGGGTAACACATATGTTACCACATGTGTTACCCTATGTTACTTCCTTATTTTTAATACAGTTGTAATTTTATGATTTATCTCCTTGTAAATATCTTTAAAAAATACATTAATTTGTCAAAAATAAAATATTTCCAAATTTTATTTTATAAAACGATACTTTTATGCAGGTAACATATATGTTACCGTATTTGTTAACCTATATTACTTCCTCAATTTCATCAAAATTAATTTGACATAGATAACACATATGTTACCACACGTGTTATCATATGTTACTTTCTCATTTTCAATACAAGTGTTATTTTATAATTTATCTCGTAAATATTTTTTAAAAACTACATTAGTTTAGTCTAAAATCAAATATTTTCAAATTTTAATTTTGAAAACAATACTTTTACGTGGGTAACATATATGTTACAATATTTGTTAATCTATGTTACTTTCTCAATTTCATTAAAATCAATTTGACACGGATAACATATATGTTACCACATGTGTTACCCAATGTTACTTCCTCATTTTCACTACAATTGCTATTTTATGATTTATTTCCTTGTAAATGTTTTAAAAAAACACATTAGTTTCATCCAAAATCAAATATTTTCAATTTTATTTTTAAAAACAATATTTTTACGTGGGTAACATATATGTTACCGTGATTTGTTAACCTATGTTACTCTCTCAATTTCATTAAAATCAATTTAACACGGGTAACACATATGTTACCACATTTGTTACTCTATGTTACATCCTCATTTTCAATACAATTGCTATTTTATGACTTATCTCTTTGTAAATATTTTTTAAAAAATACATTAGTTTCGTCCAAAATCAAATATTTCCAATTTTTATTTTTTAAAACAATATTTTTATGTGGGTAACATATATGTTACCATATATGTTAACATGTGTTACTCCCTCAATTTCATTAAAATCAGTTTGACACGGGTAACACATTACCCTATGTTACTTCCTCAATTTGTATACAATTACTATTTTATAATTTATATTCTTGTAAATGTTTTTAAAAATACATTAATTTCGCGTCTAAAATCAAATATTTCTAATTTTCATTTTTGAAAACAATATTTTTACGCTGGTAACATATATATGTTACCGTATTTGTTAACTTATGTTATTTCCTCAATTTCATAAAAATCAATTTTAGCAAATTATATCCTTCTATAATTTTCTAAATATGAATTATTATAAATAAAAATAATATATTTAATTTATTTACTTTTAATATCAACAATTTGACATGGGTAACACATATGTTACCCTATGTTACTTCTTCATTTTCTATAAAATTACTATTGTATAATTTATATTATTGTAAATGTATTTAAAAAATACATTAATTTCGTCTACAATCAAAAATTTCCAATTTTTATTTTTGAAAACAATACTTTTACGCGGGTAACATATATGTTACCATATTTGTTAACATATGTTACTTACTCAATTTCATTAAAATCAATATTTAGCAAATTATATCCTTCTATAATTTTTTGAATTACGAATTATGTTAAATAAAAATAATATATTTAATTTTTTCATTTTTAATATAAAAAATTTGACATGGGTAACACATATGTTACCTTATGTTACTTCCTCATTTTCAATACAATTACTATTTTATGATTTATCTCCTTGTAAATATTTTTTAAAAAATACATTAGTTTGGCGTAAAATCAAATTATATCCTATGTTACTTCCTCAATTTCATTAAAATTAATTTGACATGAGTAACACATATGTTATCACATGTGTTATCTTATGTTACTTCCTCATTTTCAATACAAATGCTATTTTATGATTTATCTACTTGTAAATGTTTTTAAAAAATACATTAGTTTGGTAAAATCAAATATTTCTAATTTTTATTTTAAAAATAATATTTTTACACGGTAACATATATGTTACCGTATTTGTTACTATATGTTACTTCCTCAATTTGACACGGATAACACATATGTTACCACATCTAAGATGTATTTTTTGGAGGATTTAATTAAAAGATAATTGAAAATTTGGGGATCAAAGTGTAAGGATGTAAAAAGTTGAAAGACCTAAGATGCAATTTTTGAAGGACGTAACTGAAAGATAATTAAAAATTTGGTGACCAAAGTGTAAATATGTAAAAGATTAAGGACCTAATATACAATTTTTGAAGGACTTAATTGAAATATAATTAAAAATATAAGGACTAAAGTGAATATTATATAAAATACATAGACTACTATGCAATAAATAAATATTTTTAAAAGAGTTTATATAATAGAGAAGGAATGTATTTTTCATAAATATTATTTAGATGTGGGTAAGAATAAAAAATTGAAAATAATTGAAAATTTGGGGATCAAAGTGTAAGGATGTAAAAAATTGAAGGACCTAAGATGCAATTTTTGGAGGACTTAACTGTGAGCTATTTGAAAATTTGGAGATCAAAGTGTAAAGATGTAAAAAGTTGAAGGACCTAATATGCAATTTTTGGAGGACTTAACTGAAAGATAATTGAAAATGTAGGGACTAAAGTGTAAAGATGTAAAAGATTAAGGACCTAAGATGTAATTTTTGAAGGACTTAATTGTAATATAATTAAAAATATAAGGACTAAAATAAATATTATATAAAGTACATACACTACTATGCAATAAATAAATATTTTTAAAAGAGTTTATATAATAAAGAAGAAATGTATTTTTCATAAATATTATTTAGACGTGGGTAAGAATACAAAATTGAAAATAATTGAAAATTTGGGGATCAAAGTGTAAGGATGTAAAAAATTGAAGGACCTAATATGCAATTTTTAGAGGACTTAACTGAAAGATAATTAAAAATTTGAGGACCAAAGTGGAAATATTTAAAAAATTGAAGGACCTAAGATGCAATTTTGGAGGACTTAATTGAAAGATAATTAAAATTTGGAGACCAAAGTGTAAAGATATAAAAGATTAAGGACTTAAGATGCAATTTTTGAAGGACTTAATTGAAATATACTTAAAAATATAAGACTAAAGTGAATATTACATAAAGATATATACTACTACTATGCAACAAATAAATATTTTTAAAAGAAGAATGTATTTTTCATAAATATTATTTAGACGTGGGTAAGAATAAAAATTTAAAAAGGAAGGTATATATCAATTTTTATTAAAAAAAAAAAAGTATATGAGCTAATTATCCCATCCTAATTCTAGTAGGTACATGGTCCCTCACCATTTTTATTTATCGATATGCAATTTTTCTAATATTTGTCACGTGGGGATCAAACCTATGCAATAAATAGCATTACTTTTTTGTTGAAGTTCTTAAATTTTGTAGGAAGGTTTACGTAAATGGTCTCTAACATTTGTTCTCTGAAAGCAAAATAGTTCCTAACATTAACTTTTTGACACATAAATTTAACATATATGTTTTGGTGCTTGTGATTAAGCCCTTTATTCATGAAAAAGAAACATATGCCATTATTTTTAATTAAAGAAATTTTTAATTGGATATCTAATATTTGCAAAAGTGCAAATATGTCAGATACTTTTATTTTTAAAAAAATTTTAAAAAACTAACAAATTGATAATATACTAAATTATTTTCTATATTTTACGAACTATTGTAAAATAACTAAAATTTAATATCATAATTATTAACAAACGTGTTAATTAAAATTATTTTATTATTATTAGGTGATAATCATATTATTTAAAATTTGAACTTTAATTTTATCGTTATAACATAAAAAAAATAACTTTGTCACAAATTTAATGTTCAAATATTTTTATTTAATTGAGCTATTCGTTTATTAACAAATATTAGAGCTCAAATAGTATTATTCATCATTTTGTTATTGTTTTCTTCAAATGCCACATGCTGGACAGCTATAACTGTAAGAAGTCGCATTGACAGGCTGTCCAATCAGTCTTTTCAGATCTGATTTGCAAAGTGTTAGAGAAGTCATCTTCAACATGCAACCGCGTCAGGCTTAACCGCCTCTTCCCTCTTGACCTCCTCTGCCCCAACCGGGTCAGAAGAAAGGGAACAGCCTCAGTGGTGACATCATTGCCTCTACTAGGTGACTGTGACTTTGACCATGTGGCGAGCCACGTAGAATTGGAGCGTAACAATAGTCCCCTATGTTCAGGACCTGCATCATTTATATGAGGTGCTAGATTTGGTGTCGAGGCCATTTTTGCATTTTGCTAAGGTGCCACGTGGAACCGAGGCGTAATAAAGATATAATGTTCCTTGGCATTTTATTTGTATTTCTTTCAATAAAGATGGAAAAGAATTTGAAATTTTATCTATCCAAGTGGACACCAAAATTGTCATAAGTTTACAGTTTTAGCACATATTTGGAGATGCTTAAATTATAATTTCAACTGATCAAATTGGTTAAATATAATTTTTATCCAAACATTTCATAGGACCCACAACTTACAACCCACTTTTTATCCACACATTCACATACAACTTATAATATAAACACTTAAAAATAAAACCAAAGACTATCAAATATGCGCTTAGAAATCTTACCATTTCAATTTTCCCTCAATGTGTGATGTCATAATTTTCACGATTGGACAAAGAGAGAACAAAGAAGCATAGTAAACATGGTTTGACACTAGACTTACATACAAAAATTCTTCACAAAATAATACAAAAAGACGACAATGTATTTGAATTGAAATCAATGGCGCATTAAGGGAAGAGTTCTCCTCCCTAAAAATCAGTCACTCCCCTAGTCGGCGGGCCTAGAAAGGGGCAGGTGGTCTTTGGTGGCAATGGTGTTTGGGTTGGGTTGGGGTGGGGTGGGATGATACATATATATTGTTTTATTTTTTTTTTAATTTTTAATTTTATTTTATACTAGATTAACAAATTTATCCCGTCTTAAAAGGAGAGTGGAGTTCACGCACAAATCTAATGGACATTTTGGACTAATTCTGTCCAAAAATACCATTTGTGCACTTAAAGTCGTAGGTTCTGGACCTCTAAGTCAAAAATGAAAGGTTATGAACTATTTTCGCATGATGAGCATATATAAGGGACCATTTGTGCCAATTTCCTTATTTCTAATGCATTTTCAAGACAATTAGCGTGCACCAATGTACTGAAATTGTTAGTAAAAAAAATTTGAAAGCAACGAGACCAGATCTGTTGTTCCAAATGTGTGTGCTCTTAAGTATCCCACCAATAAAAAATATACATATCATTAAACAAATACAAGTTAATTTTGACAATAAATGTGAACACATTAAATAATTGTATTTATTTGATAATATTAGACATTTTCTATCGGTGGATGCAATAAGGGACACACATTTAGAACAGCAGATTTGGACTCGAAAGCAACAAACTGCTTATGTGAGCTCAGATTCATCGTTTATCATTGTGTGTCCCATTTACTATCCTACCAATAAAAAATGTACAAGTAATCAAATAAATACAAGTTAATTTTAACAGGAAATGTGAACATATTAAATAGTTGTATTTATTTAATTACTCAGATATTTACTATCGTATGGACAAAGAATAGACACACAAAATTAGAACAACAGATCAACTAGTGTTGTAGTTGTACACTTGTACTCAGTCCGTTTACCAGTAAATGTTGTCATTCTCCTCCCTCCATTTGCCCTTATCTTTCTTGATTCCTTCACACAGCAAATTAAGCAACCGCTGGTCAATCTCAGAGATCTCATCGGCTGGCAAACCAAAGGGTTACTAATCAATGAACCCTCGAAACCTAACCTTAATAGTTAAAAGTATCATCATCGATCGTCTGCACATAGATAGACACTTCAATCTGCTACCTCCCTGGTAAGTCAGCACAAAGAAACACCTTCAGATCCTTCTTGCATTCAGTGTCCTCTTGTAAGTTTTCTTCAAAGGTTGTATAGAATTGGATTATTTTTTTTTGGTAAATCAAAGTTTTCTGAGTTTTCCTAGTGCTAGTGACACTTAAAAATGTCTGAGGCAAAAGCTGACAATGTCACTATAAGCATTGATACTCTGTTTAATAGATTGTCTTCTGCACCCTCAAATCCGTCTATCTTCAGAGTTGGTGATCATTTACGCAGCATAAACCCGGACGCTTATGATCCAGAAATAATAGCCATTGGCCCATTTCACCGCGGTAAACATCACTTGCAGAAGATGGAGCAACACAAAGTCAGGTATCTAAAGCTAGTTCTTGAAAGAAAAGATGAGTTAAGTCTAGAAAGATGTGTTACCGCAATGAGACACTTGGAAGATAGGGCGCGGAAATGTTATGCAGAAGACATCCAACTTGACAAAGATGAATTCGTGAAAATGTTGCTTCTTGATGGTTGTTTTATCATCGAATTCCTCCGTAAGTTTCAAAACATAAAATGTAGAGATGAAGATGATCCCATTTTCCATTATGGACATATACAAAGTCAGTTGTTTCATGATCTAATGGAATTTGAGAATCAGATTCCATTTTTCATCATTGATAGTTTGTTCGACATGATCAAGATCGATAAGGGAGACAAGATCAATTCTCTAATATGGCCTTTATTACGAAATGGCATTTTCCCAGTTCAAGATCTTCCAGAAGTCCCTGAGACTCAACATCATCTTCTTGGCATAGTACATGACTTACAATGTTCTTCATTTGCAAAGAGATTATCTCATATTGATTCCATGGAAATGGAAAATATAAATTCAGCTATAGAGCTCCAAGAGGCAGGGATTGCCTTTGAAAAGTCCGAAAGTGATAGTTTTTTTGATATTGAATTCAAAAATAAAGCAATGATCATTCCAGAGTGGGAAATTTCTGATTCGACAGAATCTTTGTTCCGAAATCTGATTGCATATGAGTACTACCTCACAGGAAGTCCTCAAAGATATGTGACGGACTATGTATTCTTCATGCATTGTCTCGTACATTCCCTGAAGATGCAAAATTGTTGCGCCGTTCTGGAATCATTAGCAACTTTTGGGGGCTGATAAAATGGTTTATCGCATAATCAATCAACTAGGCAAGAATATCATAATTTCTGAAAAGTTTTCGTATTCCAATATTTTCCATAATGTGAACCATCATTGTGGCATCACAAGGAATATATGGATGGCAACATTAAGGCGGGATTATTTCAGCAGTCCATGGGCACTAATTTCTGTCATTGCTGCCATTACCTTGCTTGTGCTCGGCATCACACAGACTACGTTCGCTATTCTCTCATACTGTAAGTTACTCCTAAATTCTAACTAAGAAGTGCATATTTCAATCTAGAAAGACTCGTCCAGTAAGCAATTTAGAAGCTTCCTTTGAACTGCATTACCGATACATCTTTGTTGTGTGACACTGATAGCTTAGAGTGATTTAGATTTGATTATCCAGTTTTTGAAGAGCATGAATTTTCTTGCAGGCAATGATCTCAAAAAAGGCATGTAGCTCAAATTATTATAAACTGCAGCCTGAATTTAACAATAGTAGAGTATGAATTCGTGGCATGGCTTGTAGAATGGATGTTTAAAAAGCAAGATTCTAGCCCCTCCTACTGGCTGTATCCTAGTTTTTGGAGATATTCGAAGACCCAAGAGTTTCCACATTGCAGAAGATTGATGTGTTTCTTCAAGCATTAACGTAAAGTTAACTAAGTTGAGTTTAGCTTCTATCAAGGTTGTGGCCGAGGAGATTGTTAAACTTGTTATTCTCAATGTGTTTATCTTGTTATTAGTGTTAACAAATGTATCCTCCATTAAATACCAAAACATTTGTTTGAGCACACCAATCTTGAAATTCAATTGCTCGTTTATGCTAACGGTACACAGAATAGTCAATGGGCGAGAAGCTTGTATTGGAAAGTCCTCTCGCCCAAGGGCTATTCCGTGGTCGTTACAAAAAACGCGCGTTTTTTTTGAACGACCGGGATCCCTCTTCTCGGGATCTTGTTTCAGCCGTACTCATCTATACTGTCTACTTTGGAAGAGTTTGAAGCCATCTTACCTCTCACATATTTCTTTCGCGTCTCTAGTGATTCGAACTCAAAACTTTTACGTTATGAACGTTATGAAACATTTAAGTTGGCATCACATGGTTGGTAGCTCATTGTCCTACACTCATGATTTGTACCAATCATGTTTAGCCACCTCACCAATGGGCATTATATCTCCTATCCACTTATCCTACCCACTTATAACGCCCACAATCGAGGCAAGATCACCATTTAGTCATTCGTACACTCACGATTTCTCAATCATGTTTAATACTTCTCACCAAATGGACATCATATCTCATACCCTCTGTGGGTAAGAAATCGAGGCTCCTTGTACAAAGTTGAATCTTGGACAACTTAGCTTCAAAGAGTAATTATTGTTGGACAAAACTCACACGGCTTTAGAGCTCGTTTAGTATGAATTATAAACTAGTTTATTTGATTAAAATAGTTTATTGACTAAAAATAGCTTATTTGACAAAAAATTTGTTTTTGTAGTATGATATTTTTTTTATCATTATTGGTCAAATAAACTAGTATAATCCATACCAAATGGACTCTTAATTACGAGAAAAAAAAAGTAAATTTTGCAAGAGATCCATGTGGACACAACTTGGCCTCAAAGAGTAATTATTGTTCGATGGCCCACACGGCTTTACTACGAGGAAATAAAAAATAAATAAAGTAAATTTTGAATCCACAACTTGTCAAACATAAATAAAGTAATCTTCCTTAATTAATTGACATAAATTTTTTAAAGTATTTGTCAGACTCTATTATAATCAAGAATTGATCACTGTAAAAATTATTTCAACAGATGTTATGATATAAACATCTTAACTCTTAAGTCTAGTAAAGTTAGAAATGAAGTTAAAAAAAAAAAAAAAAAAAATGGAATAACCGAATAATAAAAGATACGATAGAGATAAAAGTACAAAATAGTTTTATCTTCTCTAAAAATTCACTCCACTCCATGGCCAAATTACCACCGAATAACAAAGGATACATTCAAAGTAATAACTGAATAACAAATGATACGATTGAGGTAAAAAAACAAAACATTGATAAGAGTCAAAGATTCAAAGCTCAAGATCCTTTTGGCAGAGGAATTTCTACTTGCTTTACAAGTCTATTGAATTCATTCATCAAATCATCTTCTTCAAGTATATCAAAATAGACCAAATCACTTTTATAGCAAGACACTTCAGCGACCACTTCTGTTTCTTCCTCGTACTTCCGCAAAAATCTCCTGCTCAATTTACAGACGTCAAAAGTTTAAGTCCGCAATATGTTAGTAAACAAAATTAAATATTCATATGGGAATTGGAAACAAAGCAAAGGTTACATGGAAATGTGTAAAATTAAACAGATTATTTTTCTTAATCTATCACGTATAATTAATGTTTAAACAATTTAGTTAGAGATAACTACAAATTTAATTCAGAAGGAAAATGCAACAATATCATTAATACATATAGACGGATTAGTGTGGAAATAAATTGTGTACAAGGTTATCAGTACAAGGTTGTAGCTAACTGAGTTATTAAAAGTGATTCTTCTATTGTGTTAAAAAAAAAAAAAAAAAATTCTAGTCAATTGAGTTAACATTAAGGTTACTCTTTTGTGTTCAAAAGAAAAGTATCTCTTGATCTTATATTACATAATGATAAATCGATATACGTTATCCCCTTTTGTTATATATCGTTGTCTATAATAAATACTGTTTATTACAACATACCAATATTTTATAAGAATGTTATATTAGTTCTTTTGAAGAAATATTAATTTTTTTACATGATAATATTTGAGAAGAATATTATGTTTTCGCTTCTAAAGAAATACAATTTAATTAAAAGAATATTATATCATTACTTCTTAAGAAACATAAATTTCAACATATTAATATAATCGAAGAATAATGTTTTATTGGTTTTGAATAATCAAAATTTTATAAATATCAACATCTAGAAGAATATTTTGTTGGTACTCTTAAAAAGCACAAGTATATATAAATATCAATATTCTTAGAATTATAATTTGATACGTTTAAAGTTACATTGATTTTATTATAAATGAGCATATTTATTTTGATTATGTTGTCCAATAGGGAGATTTTATAAATACGCTCACATTATTTTTATATAGAATAATAATCAATACATCAAATCACATTGATTATGCATCACTATTTTTTGTACACGTCGTACGTCGACTATTTAGATGAACTTGTCATCACTCTCTAAAAGAGAAAGACAAAAATGATAAAAATTAAATTAATATAATATTAGATTCTGTAGATGATCTGACTCAACGCTCTAGAAGAGCCAATATTATGTTGCGTGGAAGAATATAATAGCTATTTGTTCTCCACAAGACCTTACTGTAAGAATGTAGGCCACTAAATTCACTTGGCACAAATCTATCATAGTTTGTTTTGTGTGGGTAAAGTGTGGACTATTAAATAGCTATGTTTGTCTTTTCATTTAGGTTAGAAAAGTGATGAGTGGAAATCTTTATTCTTTTCTCAAATTGAGGTTGAACTAAGTGGTTGAAAGTCTTGGTCATCTCCGATTGGTTGGTTGGTGAACAAATTCGATTGTCGTTTCTTTAAGTTGCATTGCGGTGTTCATTGTGACAAAAATCTGAGCCCACAACTTCAACCAAAACAAAGGAGCAACAACGGAGAATTTTTCTTTATTTTTTTTTTCACATTCGAATGAGATTGTAATGATTATTATTGTTATCAATCTCAACACATAGTATCGAGCCTAGATTGTTAATCTAGAGGTGTGAAAAAATCGAGAAAAAGTTAGTGGGTTGAAACTTGGAACCAGATTCGAGAAGATTCAAAACACCCAAAACTTTAAACAAAGTTTTCGGCCAAACCACTCGTCGTCCGGGAGATCTGAGATCATATTTGGATTCACGGAGAAGAGGCGAACAAAGCCCACTGGCATGTGTGGCGAGTGCAGCCTATGGCAACAGTGCGTAGGGCACATGAAAATTCAGCCCGGATCTGTTTCCTCTAGCGCGTGACACTTCTTTTCTGCGCATTGCTTGCAACAGACGACTCCTTTGACTGTGGCACACAACCTGGTGGTTCAATGCTTGCGCGTGGACTCTGATGGCGGCACGTGCAGTGACTTCAGGCGGCGTGTGAACGCGCGTCCAGCTTTTTTCGGTGGATGTTTTTTTAAGCAGATTACTTATTTGCTTATTTCTGACCTTCTAGTGGTGTTACTTTGTTGGCAGAACAACGGTGTAGCTATATTAATTGTTCTAAGACGAGTAACAGTGGCCTTGGAATGCGTGAAAATTTCTTCCATCTCTTATATAAATATGGACAATGATTTGTCCACTGAGTTTACATTTTCTTGAACCCTCTTATATTTTTTTTTTTCATTTTGTTAATATTATTTGAGGTAAAACAAACTAAGTGGCTAGTGCGTACAATCCCGTAGTATAATTTGTGACTTTATTATCTTATGTATTGATAAACCGTGTTTGGGTGTCATCTTGGATAGTAATTGGCAAAGACATTGGTTTTGTGTGAGTAAAGTTTTAATAAAATTTTTCAAAATCATTCTCATTTATGAATGATTTTCCATCCATGGATTCGATAGTTGAATTATCACAATTCGATGGAAAGGGTAATTATTTAATTTGGAAACAAAAATGTGAGATATTCGGTTAAACAAAGGGTTTCAAAAGCTCTTGATGATCTAGAAATTTTTTTGATGCATTAAAAGCTAAACCTGATCAAATTGAGAATATGAATAAAATTACATACGATCTATAACATTGTACCTATCTAATAATATTTTTAGACAAGTTGATGATACAAGACTCTAGAGAACTCATGGGAAGCTCTTGACAAGTTGTTTATGACAAAAAAACTTTGCTAAATAGGATTTATCTGTTAGAAAAACTTTTCAGTTGTTAAAATGGACTTGAAAAATGATCTTGAATCCAATCTGAGTGATTTTAGCAAAATTGTCAAAAGCTTGTCCCACAATGATAAAAAATTTGATGATGAGGATCTAGTTGTTATACTTTTAAATTCTCTTCCTGATTCTTATAGAGATGTTAGGAATGCAATTAAGTATGCTAGAGATGTTTTGACTCAAGCTATTGTGATAGATGCTTTGAGATCAAAGGATTTAAAAGTCAAGAAAGAGTCTAGGGAAAACACTAGAGATGAGAGTTTGTTCATTAGAAGGATAAATGAAATGAGAGAGAACAATTACCAGAAAAAGAAGGGCAGAGGAAAATCTAAGGGTAGGTCTATGTCTAGGAGATAAAGGCAATAAGAAATGCTACCACTGTGGGAAGTTAGGACATTTCAAGAAAGATTGCTATGAGCTTAAGAGAAAAATGAAGCAACATCAGAATCAAGATCAAAATGTTCCTGCTGTTGGGGATGCCCTAGATGGTTTACATGTTATGACCGTGTCTGATGGTGAGATTGACCATGAGTGGATATTAGACTCAGGTTCCACTTTTCATTTGTGTCCCGTGCGGTATTGGTTTTATAACTATAGAGAAATTGAACCTAGGAAAGTATACATGGGGGATAACAATTCACAAACAGTTGAAAGAATACGTGATATTGCTATTAGGATGCATGATGGCATTGTCCGACCCCTTCTTGGTGTTAGGTTTGTCCCAAACCTTAAGAGAAAACTTGTTTCCTTAGGAGTTCTAGAAGATGAGGGCTATATGTTCAAATCAGATCTTGGTACTTTAAAAATTCTTAAAGATTCTCTAGTAGATATGAAAGGTCCCAAGATGAATGGGTTGTATTACCTTCAAGGTGAAGTCTTACATGCCAAAGATTCAGAATTGGTTTCAATCAATGCTGATAGATCAGATCTATGGCATAGGAGGATGGGACACATTGGGAACAAGGGACTAACATATCTTAGTGGCCTGAATTTACTAGGTAAAGAAACTGTTGCACCTTTGAGTTTTTGTGAGACGTGTGTTCTAAGAAAGTTTCACAGAGTCAGCATTGAGATAGGTCAACACAGCACTAAGAGACCATTAGATTACATTCATGCAGATTTATGGGGTCCAGAAAAACACCCTACACATGGTGGGAACAAGTTTTTTCTGTCCATTATTGATGACTACTCTAGGAAGGTTTGGATATTCTTATTTAAGTCAAAATCTGAAACTTTTAGCAAGTTTAAGTTCTGGTATACCTTAATTGAAAATCAAATGGGTAAATGTGTAAAAACTCTTAGGACATACAATAGTATAGAGTTCTGCAACTTTGAATTTGATAACTTTTGCGAAGAGAGAGGTATCACGAGGCATAGGACTGTAAGAAACACCCCCCGACAAAATGGGGTGGCTGAGAGGATGATTCGAACTTTAATGTATTGTGGCCGATCGAGGAGATTGTTAGACTTGTTATTCTCAATGTGTTTATCTTGTTATTAGTGTTAAGAGATATTACCCCTTATCTTCTTCTACACATATACATGTACAAATGGGTATTTTCAAAAAGTTTTGAACTTTTTGTTTTTCTGCTTTTTCTTTCCTCCATAAAAATTTTGAATATTTGATTCCTGCCTCTCATTACCTCTTTAAAAGACAATATCTCCTCACTTTTTGGGTTGATTCACAAAAACTCAAAACTCTCATTTCAAAGACAAACCTTTCCAAGCTCCCAAAACTCAATCGAGAGCTAGTCGTCGACTTATTTCTTATCGAGTTATATATTTAAATTGTGATTATATGGGCTATTTAATTAAGAGCTAATGAGCTCATATACCTACTTTTTAAAAAAAATCAAGATATACTCCATTTTAAAACTTATTAATTATATACCTTAAATAAAAAAAAGCTTAATGAAAAATACCTCTTTTATATTATACTAGTATAGCCTCGTGCGTTGCACGTGTTGTAGTTGAAATTATGTTTGTAATAGTATTAGTATAATTAGTTTGCCAATGTATGGTATTTTTGTAAAACATTATAATTATTAATACAACTATGCGAATTACTTTCCTCCATCAATCATCTAAAATAGGCCAAAGGACACCTTTGATTGTGTAGATGAACAAGATTGCAACTGCTGCAAATGAGACATTAAAACTAACTTTCCCAAACACGTGGCATACAACAATCGGGATGGGCAACTTCAAGAAATTTGAGTCGATCGTCTGTAGAGACTCACCAATTACACTTAGTTACAAGTCAATCAATAGGAAGATTAAAAATAAATGGATTGTCGTTAGCTTTGAATTTTTAATTCAGAAAATGTATCAACATTCATGTTTACATTGCGAAGATGACAAATTTCATATTGCAAATGGGAAGATAATTACATATTATTACCACGACTCTTAAATAGACTTTGGTAATAAATAACACGAACAAAATAATATGAAACTACTAATGAAGATTATATAATCAACATTAACTGATTACATTCTAACAATCATAAAGAAACTTTACAAGTTAACCAAAGAAATCCAACATTGCGCTTTGTGATAGCTTAAATGAGAAGTGATGGATACTCAACGTAGTGATAAAGTATGTCAAGAATTTGCCTTAAAATCTCGCCATCGTAATTAAATTTTTGCATGTTCAACACCATTTTCGAGAGGAAAAGTACATAACACCTCAAAGATGAATGAATGGATGAATGAGAAATACATATAAAACGATAAATCTCTCCCATAGCTATTGAATAGTTAGTTTTCACCAGAATTTTAAAAAAAAATTGAAAGTAAAACATATCCCAAAAACAAAGACATACCAGATATGAAAGTGCTGGTTGATGAAAACGCGTTGAAATTACAACTGATAAGGTAGTCAGCATCCAATACAAAAAATACTTAAACGTCTTCAAAAATTGTATATTAGTCGCAATCATGGAATCCTTGTTATGTATGTTATCAAAAAAGAGAAGCAGTGCTAAAAGCATTGAAGGAATAGCCAGCAAGACCATGTCTTTCAAAATTTTATTAGTTGTCTTGACTATTAAGCTAAATATTGAAACTAAATAAATTAATTTTCTACATTTAAAGTTCAATTAGATGGTTTAAATATCCAAAGCCAAAGTCTACCTACAAAAACATAAGAGAGGACACCAAATAAAATTATGCATGAAGTTAAAAATAAGACAAACCAGGATAGTATTGTAAAACTAATATATTTCTTCAACACATTCCACTGCTATCAAATCATTATTCGCATCAGCAGCATCGATATCTACATGGATACACTAATTTGCCTTAATAGAGTTGATCATAAGGAGCTTTGAACTACCAATGGACTTAGAATAACTAATAAATTAAGAGGAGGCCCAACTTTCAAAGCAATGAACTTACGAGAACTTTAACACTTCCAAAGTCACAAATTTTGACCTTGTGGGTAAAAGAATCGACCTGCAGACAGCACATAGCATGACTTTAGCAAAATTGACCAAATGGTCTAACTCAATCTAACAAAATGCGTGGGGAACATGGGTTGTTAGGATGAAAGGGAGCAAAGTTGACTTTACTTACCAAAAGATTTCTGAGGTTTTATGTCCCTATGGCAGACCCTACAACTCAGTATGGAGATATGCAAGCCCCATAAATAATTGGAAAAAAAATGAGTGTAATTTTATCTGAGTTGAGATGAATTGTCAAGAAGTTACCCACAAAAGACAAACAAAATATTATAACATGATATACCTGCAACTCCAGAAGCAATGAGAAACATAAATACAACAAGATTGAGAGTAGATAATGATTGAGAAAACACATAAGTGGAGATTCAAAGCTCCACATTGAAGGTGTATATGGTTGAATAACTATTTCACAAACCAATCAATCACCCATGAACTTAAAAAATTGTAAAATTGCAACCTAAGAGTGTGTGGCGATGAAATCTTCAACTTTTTCTCTTAGCAATTACTACCTACCATCTTT
Organism: Forsythia suspensa; assembly: GCA_023638005.1. Taxonomy (NCBI): domain Eukaryota; kingdom Viridiplantae; phylum Streptophyta; class Magnoliopsida; order Lamiales; family Oleaceae; genus Forsythia; species Forsythia suspensa. The sequence continues at coordinate 39,863,905 of CM042666.1, forward strand.
CTTTCAAATAATTTGTAATTTTCCTTGATGCCATATTACGATGAGCTATGTAGCTAAACATCAAGGTAATAAATAGATGCATCAACTTATGGTTAACAAAAAATCAAAAGCGCCACCAGCACAAGCATATTAATGAGTTGGTCTAAAGTTGGTGGAGATGTAAATAATGGAATGATTCATTTACATGCAAGTAGTACGCTGCCAAACTTGTATTAAATATGATATCAAAATTGATCTCATTCCCAAATCCAATGGACTGGATTTCTCAATTGAATGAGGATTGTCTATCGTAGTAATGAAATATTAAGGTGGTATACATATGAAATAACTGCCATGAACTTCACAACAACACAGTTTAACATATTAAGCAGGGAATAGATGCACATCATGCACTAAAGAGAAGAAAGAAGTTATCTTCATCGGCCATGCTCTAGTTCAACAATCCCTATTTTCATTTACACATTCCTTTCAACCAATTTCACTACCATTCATCTGAAAAGTCATAATTCATCTCATGGACATTAGCCAAAACATAAAAATAGTTCATTGTTTCAACTTATGAATGTGGTTTTGCATAAAAACTATTACTTACTTTAAGTAGTAGCAGTTTTTAAATATTAATGTTTTGGTACATTGTTCTTAAAAGCATTGAAAAGTTCGATAAAATTAATAGAATATAGAGAATACCAATACCAAATGACAAAAAGGGCCCAAGTTTAATTCTTTTAAATAGAAAATGAAGAGGAAATGCAAACGAATCGGAAGAAACAAGAACAGTCACCTAGAGTCTTAGGCATCAAACTTAAGATAAATATGCATCGAACTTTTGAAGAAACAAGCAGCCACACTGCTTTATTTTATTGGCTCAAACAAGTTGCATATTACATATTTAAAATTGACAAATTTGGGGTCCAAGAGCCCTACTACTCAACGGTTCGGGTTTGTGACATCCATGTTTTGAGAACTCATCAAATCTTGAAATATCTTAATTATTCTTGAAAAATTATTCTCAATAACAAACCCTTCTATGGTAATTGACCAAATTACTTTTAATCAGTGTATCTGCAAACAACAAAATTATAGTTAATGTTCTTGTTTCTTTACTAATAACACAACAGGGTCAACCGTAGTAATATAACATTTCAATTTGTTAGTCCATAGAAAAATGTGGAAGTATAAAATCAATCATTACTAACCAACAGATTATTCTTTCCATCCCTAAAACTAAATTATAAAAAAATGGTGTTAATTTGTCAAATATCACCAACAACTATTTAACTGGTCTTCAACTTAACAGAGTTATCAGATATCACATGCATCAACATTTCTGCCAAACCATTTACAGTATTAGATTTCAAGTATTTTAACATGCAATTAACTTGCGGCTAGCCATATTTATACCTCAAAAAAAAATTACCAAGTCTCAAAAAGCCATATAAAAGGAAAAGTCGTATGTAGTAGAATAATGCTGATTGTAGAAAGTTTTTAGAGAGACTCACATGCTCATATAGTTCTTGTTTCACTCATTGATTATGCTTTAGGAGTGATATCATTCACTTTGGAATGGTGACTTTTTGGTTTTTCAAGTTGAGGTTGTGTCGGTAAACCAAAGAATGAGGGGCATTATTATTGAGTCATAAATTTGTGCAATGTCATGTAAAGCCTGAATACTATCTAAAACAAATAGTTATTTCTTAATTTTTCTCATCACTAAAACATAATTACCCTAAATGTAGTATTCAAACTCACCAGACCAGTGATCACTCCAGCTGACCAAACCACGTCGAGCACTCGAGCTTCACCAAAATGGTCTTGTTCAAACCAAGTGGAGAAGAAAGAAAGTGCAATGGCGCTAAGTACAACATTGAGAAAGTCAATGACGGCGTTTTTGTTGGATGTGACGGCGTACCTGAAGATGCTGAGCTCGTCGGGAAACTCCTTGGCAGCGCCGGAAAGAAAGCACCTGATTCAGATGTTGTTTTGCCCGATAAACGGGTATAGATTCTAGACAGTGAGGAAGGAGAATGTAACGGAATGAAGAAGTAGAAACGAACTTCGTAGAGCTTGTCTAAGGCTAGCCAATCATTGCCATTTTCCTTTTTGACCAAATATTAGTAAACATTATGAATCAATAGCCATATGCTTGTACAAGAAATTGAGGAAGAAACCTGGAACACAATATCAAGATTTTTGGGATGGCAGATGGCTTTTTGGCCAATAATGGAGCCATAGACTGAGAAGTTAGAGGAGAAAAAAGGGATCGGAGATTAGGGTGTCTTTGATTCATTACCATGGAAAAGAAAAGATTTTCCAGGTAAGGTGGAAAAAAAATTCCACCAAATAGGTAAGAAAATATTTTCCAACTTTTCCTTCTTAACCATGCTTTAAGTGATTGTCTTGAAATCATTTTCATTTTCCATGTGCAATCAAACACCAAAGATGGAAAATATTTTTCATCGATGTGACATTATTTTCCATGGATTAGACATTTTCCATGGAAAATCCATGAATCAAACACACCCTTAGTGATGGAAGGGTTTTGTAGAAAATTTGGGGAGAGTGAAATGCAACTTGGAGAGAAGTCATTTTGAATGTGGAGAGAGAAATAGATGATTGTGCAGTATCGGACCTTGCGTGTGTCGATTAAAACTCATAAAAAATGGGTCACAGACGTCATCAAAACTATGCCGTTTCAAGACCACTTGAATAGTGTCTAATTTTAAGCATCTTTTTATTTATTTAGGATATATATTTTACTAATTCTAATTCTAATTTAATTTACTAAACAACTCTAATTATAATCCAAATCACTGCACCCCCATTCCAATGAATTGTTCCCTTTCTTTGTCGCCGGCGACCACCACCACCACCACTGCTAGCCCCTGTAGCGACCATGATCACCATCTATTCTTCATCTATAGAATCTCGCCATTGCGATCTCATACAACCGCCACCATCACCACTTCATTTTCCGCCACCACTACCACTCCTAGTCATCGTGTATTTACTACTACCACCAGTACCACCACAATAGAGATGATCTGCAACCTCCATTGCGTAAATCTATCCAAAGCCACCTGCGCATATCTGTACAATCTACGACCTTCGTAGCATAGATCTGTACAACACCTGAGGTTGATCAGATTTCCAAGCCACCGCTGCTGCCGCCTCCTTCCACAACCACCAGTGGTGGATTTCCTCACTACCACTATCCTCAAAATTAGATGTTATTCTATGTGTATTATATTTGAAAATTCGCCACCACTACTCTCGAAATTTCACCATCACTGCCCTTCTTCCATCTGAATTTTTACTTGTATTATATTTTTAATGAAAATTTAAATTAGGCATGTTCTCTTGTGTTATTTGTTGCTGTTGGAAATTATATCATAATATCCATTTACTAGTTTATATATATATATATACACATTTTTTATCATATGGATGGTGGCTGTGGTCTGATTGGCATAATTCAAAGTTAAAATTTTAGTAATCCTCTATGATATTAATGCCTTTTGCAAAAGCTTTATTCTGATGGATAAAATTGAAATTTTAGTTAAACATTTTTTTCTGAATATATTTTCTCAAATTGATGGGTATGTTGGAGTGGTGATGGCGGAGCAGTAATGGCGGTAGTATTAGAGTTGCGTGGTGGTGGAGAAAAATGGTAGATAACAAGGTAATATACGTATCCTTATGAGGTATGCTTCTCTACTTTGTTGCTTTCATCATTAAATCAATAGTTTATTAGAGTAACACGTGTTACCTCGGTTGTGGCGGAGGTGATTATGGTTGTGGAGGTGATTATGATTGTGGATGGTGGTGGAGCAATGGTGATGGTAACACATGTGTTACGTTACAAGTAACATATACGTTACCCTAATTTTACAGTCGTAATAACACAAATGTTATTGTAATTTAGTTAGGATAACACATGTGTTGCCTTACAAGTAATACGTGTGTTTAGCTAATTTAAATTACGATCACAATAACATGTGTTACCTTAATTTAAATTACGATAACACGTGTTGCTTCGGTTGTGATTGAAGTGATTATGGTTTTAGATAGTGGTAATAAATCTAAACCCGATTGTGGATGATGTTAAAGAATCTGAACCCAGTTGTGGTGGTGGTAAAAGGAAAGAAATTATAGAATATTAATTTTAATGAAAATGAGGAAGTAATATATTGTAACACATATGCTAACACATATGTTACCTATGTAAAAATGTTGTTTTCAAATGAAAATTGAAATATTGATTTTATATTAAACTATTGTATTTTTTATAAATTTATAATAGAAGATAAAATTATAAAATATTGATTTTTAATGAAAATGAGGAAGAACACATATGCTACTCGAGTAAAAATGTTGTTTTCCAATGAAAAAATTGAAGTAGTGATTTTAAATGAAAATAATGTATTTTTCTACAATTATAATATTGATTTTAATAAAAATGATGTAGTAACAAATGGTAACACATAGGTTAATCGTGTAAAAATATTGTTTTTAAATTAATTTTAAATGAAGTTAACGTATTTTCTTAAAAACTATAAAAATGAGACAAATTGTAAAATATTGATTTTAATGAAGACGGGAAAATAACACATAGTAACGCATATGTTATCCGTGTGAAAATGTTGTTTTCAAATAATAAAAAATTGAAAAATTGATTTTAAATGAAGCTAATATATTTTTAAAAAATTTATAAAAGGATATAAATTGTAGGGTGTTGATTTTAATGAAATTTAATGAAGTAACACATGGAAACACATATGTTACACGTGTAGAAATCTGTTTTCCAATGATAACTTAAAATATTAAAATAAAAATAATATATATTTTTAAAATTTATAAAAAGATATAAATTGTAAAATATTGATTTTATTGAAAAATGAAGAAGTGACATATAGTAACATATATGTTACTCATATAAAAATGTAATTTTTCAATGAAAATGAATTATTAGTTTTAAATGAAAATAATATATTTTTAAAAAAATAATAAATTGAGTAAATTATAAAGCATTGATTTCAATAAAAATGATGAAGTAACACATATGTTACTCGTGTAAATATTGTTTTTCAAATAAAAAAATTAAAATATGAAGTTTAATGAAAATAATGTATTTTTAAAACAATCAAAGAAAATAAATTATAATTATTATTAAATTTGAAATAGTATACAAATATGATATTTTTAGATAATAATTATATATTTTTAGAGAAAAATAATATAATTTTAGATAATGAAAAACTAAAATATTAATTTAAAAAAAAATAATATAACTTTAGATAATGAAAAACTGAAATATGGATTTTAAATTAAAATAATATAGTTTTTATTAAATTATAAAATATTGATTTTAATGAAATGAAGTATTTTTTTAAAACAAATCATGAAAATGAAGTATTTTTCAACATTTTTACAAAAATATAGGGCTCTTGTCAAGTTTGCTCTTTAATTAATAGTGCTATTAAGTTATCTGTTGATTGGGCACATTTAAACTGAGTACGAGCTTTGTAATGTATAAAGTCTGAATCTTAGTCCAATTAGAATTGATGGACTTCTAATTAGACTAGGATATCAGAATAATAATAATTGGACTAGGGTATACAGAATAATATAAATAAGGGTTATTGGTCTCCAGGTTAATCACAATCTTTCGTTCTTCTCTTTTACACCATTATGTATGCAGATTCAATTGAACATTATTAAGGTGATCGACTTTGGAAGATCCAACCTTCTCGATTTCAACACCAATGGAGAGATGTACTATTTTGAATTAATTGTACTTGATAATTTGACATTATATATGGATTTTTTAATTATGTTTATGTAATTAAATATTAGAGATTTTATTTCTAACAATTGGTATCGAGCCAATATCATGTTAAATTATCGATTATGATAATTGTTTTAGTCAACTTATTAAAGACTTTTTGCACAATTGGTCTCTATCTTTTGCACTTACTACAGTTGAAGACTTGTCTTTTCATTTTAGGCGAGTAGCCCATATTTCAAACTTTTTTGGCAACAACGGTCCTTTCCATCCAATTCTGTCAAATTAACCGTTAGTTCTGAATTTTTTGCACAAATGGTCCCCGCGTGCATTCCAATCTCTTTATTTCATAAGGACATTTTTGGTATTCTACTATTCATAAATAAAAATTTAGAGCAGAGGCCTTCAACTTAAGAAAAAAAAAGGAAAAAATAATTAAAAAATTTGCAGCATTCCACTCTCTTTATTTCAATTATGCAATTTTTCCAAGTGGAAAATGTAGAGCCGGAGGGTATGAATGTCGTGACAGGAGGATCCAAGAAAGGTCTTGCAAGCATTTGAAAAGGTTTGTGGGTGTGGGTGTGGGTGTGGGTGTGGATGTGTGTGTGTGTGCAAAATATTGGATTGTATGTCCAAATAATATAATTTTGCTTGTGATGAAATAACAATTTATGTTGAATAAAACTTTGGTTTGTATTCATTTATTATTATTGCATTTGTTTAATATTTAGTATGTAAATAAAGTGCCAATGATCACTTATGATAATATAAGTTGGATGCTTGCGTTGATAAGTATAATGTGACACAACTTATATTTTGATCATCAATAAAATTGTTCACAACTAATGTATAAGTGTTGGCGCATTGTACTTAGGAAGGTTGTAGTGTTGACTATTTAATCATTCGAGTTTGCGATTTGTCCTTATCGCGAAATGGATTAATGGTGACACTAGTACACTTAGAGTGTATTGAACGGACCACGTGTCGAATTTAATTATATAGCATGACCGTGCGAATAATTAAATTTCACTTGATCACCGGGTGTTTCTTCTAAATTCCTTGACGAGATTGTGTATATCTTTTCGTTAGTTTGATGGTTCTTTGATTTACCAATGGGTGAGATCACTTTAGTTGATCAAATATCTCGGTGAGTTGGGAGCTTGAGAATGAGCGAAGTAGAGAACACGAATTGTGTCGGGAACTATCGCCCTGAAAAATTGGTCGAGTGACAACTTAAGTATTTTCTGTTAAACGGTTATAAATCTGAGCTCAGTGTTTAGAGACGGCTAAACTTCGACATCTGTGAATTAGTTCACATGATCGTTGAAGAAAATGTAACTTAAAGTTAGTAAAAGTAATTAGAAGGGCAAAACGGGTCATTTATGCTCATACCTAATTATTGGATCTCGAGATGAGATGAAATATATATATATATACGGTAGGTCGAGAGGAAAATATTACAGCTTCTGTAATCTTATATATTCCGAGAGTGCAGTCTCTTGCCTTTAGTGGAAAATGCAAAAGACTAATAATTAGAATGAGGGGTCTAGGGTTGACTAGACATAATCTAATTATTGGAGTTTGGAAAATATATGTCCAAACAGTCCCTGTGGTAGCTCTATAAAGTTTTGGACTTAATCACAGTTACTAATAAAGTTTTGGACTTGATTGTAATTGTGATATAAGTTCAGGGATTATATGTGTAATTAAATCAATCCTAATTTAATTGGACTTGGATGTCTTTTCATTGTTTGCAATCAAGACTCTTGTCATTGGTTGCAATCAGGATGTTTGTTATATTTATATCACATTGCATGTGATGTAAATTAATTCAAATCAATTTAGTCAAGAAAAAGAAAAGAGAAAATTATGAAGTCTTTGTTTGACTCGAATTTAGTTTCTTAGTTTTCTAGATTTGACTAGTCCAGAAATTAGTTTTTGATTTAATTAAAAAGGTGCCCACACACCAGTGTAATCTAGACTTGGAGAATACCATAGAATGCTTGGACATTGGGAGCACCAAGTTCATGATTCAAAATCAGCAAGTTCCTGAATCAAATCCAGACCAATATTGTTTATCGATTCAGGTATAACACTAACCTATTAGTATTTTAATTATAATAAATACGTGAACGACTAGCAAAGATCTTGGTTTTATTGAATTAAAGAAAATTTTTGTTTTCTGGCTAATTCTCGTGTCAGTTTCCAACAAGTGGTATCAGAGCAGTCTAGATCGTTCACGTGTTTGTTTTGTTATCTAAATCTGATAATTGCATGTTCTAGTTGAGCGATGTCTAGGATTATTTGTTAATATGTTGATTGAATAATTTGTATTATTTTAAACTATGATCCAATTATTTTGTGGCCCCACTTGTTCATTGTAATTCGTTATTTCGAGTCTGTAACAAGATCGGTAGATTACGACTCCATCATCTTGATTTAATTTTAATTGCAAACTAGATTTAAATTGTGAGCCCTGAAATGGGACTAGTTAATTTTTGTAATGATTAAAGATTGATGATCGGACCGACCGACGAAGAAGAAATCGCAAAGAGTGCTGCCGAAAGAGATCACGCACGCAGATGGTTCTCTGCGACGACGCCGGTCACGATCTCTTAGTTCTCATGTGACCGGTGTGCTATCTACTGATCGAGATCCGTCCGATGGCGTGGTCGTGTAGATCTCGGATCGCCGCCGGCCGGTGTGCCTTTCTGCATCTCGAGATCGTCCAACGGCTACGATCGCTAATCTCATATTTGTGCAACCGATGTGCCTATCTGCATCTCGAGATCATCCTCTCTATCTGCTGCGATGATGCGCGCTTCAAGCAGATCGAGATCTCGCTAGCTAAGAGCCAGCGCAGATATGAGATCTGTGTGTGGCGCGGTGGAGCAAATCTTGGATCTGCGTGATGGTCGCGCCGACGGCCACATATAGCCGAAGTGTCACCGACGATTCAATTTGGCGGTGAGCTGAGGTTAGGACAAAGGTATTTTTTTCGGCGGGATCGTGGTTGAATCTCTAGAAAGAAAAGTCTTGAGGAAGAAGAAGACCTCGTTTGGTTGCTGGAATAGTATCTCGTTTGGTTGCATTGATAGCTAGACTGTTTGGCAACAAGCTCAAGTTGTTGGGTGTTTGGATTCAATTAATCTTTGGGCTTGTTTGGCAATTGGAACAAGGTGTTGGGCTGAAGTTTCAAATTAAATATTGGGCTTAGGCCCAATTAGTTTTTAATTTGATTTTTGAGTCTTGTTTTGAGCCACAAATAATTGTTAATTTATTGCTAATGTATGCTTTAAATATTTGTTTAAAATATTATTGTTCGTGACATATAGAATTAATTTTGGAATCGCTAGTAAAACTTAGAATAGAATGCATATCATTAAAATATTGGTTTTTCCCTCGATTAATTTAATTTCAATTAAATTTTTCTTGAAAGGGAAGTCTGTAATTAAACCGTATGTTAATTTGATTAATGTGAACAGTTGGTAATTATTTAAATTAAAATCCATTATTTTAAAAATATTAAGTGGGAGATGGTATTTATTTAAATAAAAACTCACGGTCTCCTTTTGTCAATTCATAAGCAACAAAATGCGATAGCCTCGTGTCGGTAACGCAACGAACTCCCTATAGGAGGGCTGCGTGATTCGGGTTGTTTGATTGGATTCCTTTTTGGTAAGATCGTCTAGATAGAATATAATTTGAGATCATCCTATAGATGACAGGATTATTTTTCAAGTATCTCGAGATCTAGACAAAGGTTATACACTCAAATCGATATCATCTACGAACCTCCTATAGAAGCTCTCGTTTATGATCTTGGTGACCAAATAAAATGATACTGGATTTATCTAGACATTTATTGTCAAGATATGATTTGTCTGGTGGGAGAATCCCAACTTAATCAGTGGACACGGTGACCTTTCCTATAGAGAGGCATGTTGGATCACAAGGATTAAGTAGTCGTTACATTATTGTAGTTTTATGGATCTACATGTGCATTCATGCATCATATGTTAAATTCGCTACTCAATTTTAATATGCAATAATTTTGTTATTTTTCAGCAAAATGTCTCTCAGTCCATTTTCCGTTATCCTAAAACAAAACCAACTAACTGGAGAAAATTATGTGGATTGGAAACGTAACCTAATGATTGTTCTCACCATTGAAAAAATTGATTTTGTGCTTGAAGAAGATTGGCCTGAGCAACTCACTGAGACTGCAAGCAAGGACATGATGGATTCTTATGATAAGTGGGTGGCTGCAGACAAGTTGGCTCGCTGTTACATTTTGGCATCGATGTCGAATGTGTTAAGCAGAAGCATGACAGTCTTGAAACCTCTTATGACATAATGAAAAGTCTCAAGGACATGTTCGCACATCAAAGTAGGAGAGCTCGGTTCGAAGTCATTCGTACCTTACAGAACATTCGCATGAAACCCGGAACGCCAGTAAAGGACCATATGTTAACCATGATTGGACACTTCAATGTGGCGGAGAATCTGGGCGTAGCTATTGATACAAATACTCAGGTGGATATGGTATTGAACTCTCTACCTGATATGTTTTCAAAGTTTACTGTAGACTATCACTTACACAAGATGGATATGCCATTGACTGAGCTGATGAATGAGTTGTAAAATGTGGAAAGTGGTCTTAAGGCTAAAGGTGGTAATGCTTATGCAGCGATTGGTAGCTCATCTGATTCCAAGCCGAAAGGCAAATGTGGAAAGAAAAGGAAGAGAGCTAGCAAGAAGCCAATAAGCAACAAAAAGACCAAAGCAGATGGAAAGCCAAAAGGCAAGTGTTTCAGCTTCGGCGAGAAATGTCACTAGAAGAAAAACTGTCCCAAAGCACTAGCTAGACAGAAGTAGAATGCTGGTAAGTTTTTTGTAACTGAGTCTTGTTTAGTGGTTGATTCTACATATTCCTGGGTTGTAGATTCTGGAGCTACTAATCATGTTTGCATGTCAATGCACGAGATGTTTGAGAGAGCAAAAACTCAATGAAGACCGGTTTACTATCACGATCGACACAGAGCGATAGTTTCGTTGAGAGTTGTATGAGTAGTTTATTTTTATTTCAGTAGTGGTAGGTGTTTAATTCTTAAAGACTGTTATTATGTCCCACAGATGAAGCGGAATTTGATTTCCATTTCTTGTTTAATAGGACAGGGTTATTCTCTTGATTTTGCGCCTAATAAAGCACTTTACATTTTGATGAATAAAGCTCATATTTGTGCCGGATATTTGATGAATGGTCTTTATATAAAATTATTCCACAAATGAAATTAATAACACTTCTGCAAACCATAATAAACAAAATACATACCATACTAGTGATACTTATCTATGGCATCTTAGGCTTAGACACATCAACATTAACAAGATACAAAGACTGGAAAATGATGGTCCCCTCAACTCAATTGAGGTCGAACCATTGCTGGTCTGTGATTCTTGTTTGGATGGTAAGATGACCAAAGGTCCTTTTTAGCGAAAGGACATAGAGCCAAAAAAGTATTAGAACTAGTTCATTTTGATGTATGTGGACCTATGAATACACCAACGAGAAGGGGATTTGAGTATTTTATCACCTTTATAGATGATTACTCTAGATTCGGATACATTTACCTGATGACTTGAAAGTCGGAGGCTTTTGAGAAATTCAAAGCATATCGGACTAAGGTTGAGAAACATTTGGGTAAAAGTATAAAGACATTTCGATCACATCGAGGTTGCGAATATCTCTCAGGAGAATTCAGGGACTACTTAACAGAAAATGGTATAGTTTCTCAACTAAGTGCGCCTGGTACACCCCAATGAGCGGCGTTTTCGAAAAAAGAAACAGGACATTGTTAGATATGGTTAGGTCAATGATGAGTTTTTCAACTCTACCTATCTCATTTTGGGGATATGTACTGGAGACAGCTGCTCATATTCTTAACCTAGTTCTATCTAAGTCTGTTCCTAAAACTCTCCTGGAAATATAGAATGGGCACAAACCAAATTTGCGTCACATCCGAATATGGAGATGTCTGGCTCATGTGCTGAAAAGAAAGACAGGAAAGTTGGAGTCTAGATCAGAAATATGCCTGTTTGTGGGATACCCTAAAGGTACCAGGGGATACTATTTTTATAGTCCTCTAGATATGAAGGTTTTTTTCAGTACAAATACAACCTTCCTGGAGGATAAATATATTAATGAACGTCAATCCAAGAGTAGGGATGTTTTGGAAGAAATGAGTGGGAGTAATCCGAACTCATCAATTCCTGGAACACAACCTAGTGACAGACAACCCATGGTATCACAAATACTTAAGGAACGTTATCTGAGTATGAGAAATGATTCATCATCTAATCCTATAGATCAAGAAAATATTCAAGATAATGAGGAGGTAATTGTATCACCTGAAGGTGATACCAACATTGATGAAAACGTTACAATTCCAAATGAAGCCATGGTTCAAGATCCACCGCCCCTTAGACAAAGTCAAAGGGTCATCAAAAAACCGTCTAGGTACTTGTTTGTCAGGGAATCCAAACAGGCGATCTCTGTAAAACAAGTAGATGATTCGAATTCATATAAGGATGCTATAAATAATGTGGATGCTAATTTGTGGAGACTAGTTATGAACACTGAGATGGAATATATGCATTTTAATCAAGTATGGGAACTTGTAGATGCACCAAAAGGGATAAAACCCATCGGGTGCAAGTGGGTCTACAAAAAGAAAGAGAGGAGTAGATGGGAAGGTGGAAACCTTCAAAGCAAAGCTAGTGGCTAAGGGTTTTACCCAAAGAGAAGGTATCGATTACGAGGAAACCTTCTTGCATGTAGCTATGCTTAAATCTATCCGGATTCTCTTAGCCATTGCAGCTTATTATGATTATGAGGTTTGGCAAATAGATGTCAAGACGACTTTTCTTAATGGTCATCTTGAAGAGTGTATCTATATGGTACAACCAGATGGGTTCGTAGAACGTGGTCATGAGTCTAAAGTTTGCAAGTTACAACGGTCTATTTATGGACTAAAGCAGGCATCAAGAACTTGGAACAAAAGGTTCGACGAGGTGATTAAGACATATGATTTTGATCAGAACTTCGACGAACTTTGTGTCTATAAGAAGATACAGGATAAAAAGGTAATTTTCTTGGTGCTTTATGTGGACGATATTTCACTCATAGGAAATGATGTGGGAATGTCATTTACTGAAAGCGTGGTTGGCCCAACAGGTTTCATATGAAGGTTTTGGACAAAGCTAGATGTGTTCTAGGATTCGGATCTTAAGAGATCGAATGAAGTCGGTAGTTTTGTCCCAAGCTATATATATTGACAAGATGCTTGTCAAATTGCCATGCAAGATTCTAAGAAGGGCAATTTGCTTTTCGGACATAGAATCTAACTATTGAAGGAGTGTTCCCAAAGAAACTCCTGAAGAGATAGATGACATGAGTATAATACCTTATGTGTTCGCAATTGGTAGTCTCATGTATGCTATCTTCATGCACTAGACCTTATATTTGTTATGATGTTGGTATGAAAACTCGTTTTCAGTCTAGCCAGACTAGAACATTCACTACAAGAAATTTCACTTTTAACAATAAAATTTTTTGTCGTAGAAAGTCATTTTTAGGTTGTTTTGTCGAAAAATGGTTGTCGAGAGACTTTACAAGACCAAATTTTTCGTTGTTAAAAATAAAATTTCTTGTAGTGATTGAGTGATTGTAAAGCATATCCTTAAGTACCTTCGGAGAACAAGGAACTATATGCTGGTTTACTCTTTGCTATTGAGGTATATGTATTTTAAGATTATACTCTAGGGCAAGTGGGAGAATTGTTGGATTGTATACCCAAATAGTATAATGTTCTTTGTGATGAAATGACAATTTATGTTGTATAAAACTTTAGTTTGTATTCATTTAGTATTATTGCATTTGTTTAGTATTGAGTATGTAAATAAAGTGCAAATAATCACTTGTGATAATATAAGTTGAATGCTTGCGTTGAGAAGTATAGTGTGACACAACTTATATTTTGATCATCAATAAAATTGTTCACAACTAATGTATAAGGGTTGGCGCCTTGTACCGGAAGGTTGTAGTGTTGACTATTTAATCATTGAAGCTTGCGAATTGTCTTTATCACAGAAATGGATTAATGGTGACACTAGTACACTTGGAGTGTATTGAACGAACCACGTGTCGAATTTAATTATATAGCATGACCGTGGCGAATAATTAAATTCCACTTGATCACCGGCTGTTTCATCTAAATCCCTTGACAGGATTGTGTATATCTTTTCGTTAGTTTGATGGTTTTTTGATTTACCAATGGGTGAGATCACTTTAGTTGATCAAATATCTCGGTGAGTTGGGAGCTTGAGAATGAGCGAAGTAGAGAACACGAATTCGTGTCGGAAACTGTCGCCCTGAAAAATGGGTCAAGTGACAACTTAAGTATTTTTTGTTGAACGGTTATAAATCTGAGTTCAAAGTGTTTAGCGACGGCTAAACTTCGACATCTCGTGAATTAGTTCACGGGACCGTTGAAGAAAATGTAACTTAAAGTTAGTGAGAATAATTAGAAGGGCAAAATAGTCATAGGGCAAAACAGTCATTTATGCTCATACCTAATTATCGGATCTCAGACATAGATGAAATATATATATACGGTAGGTTAGAGAAAAGTATTACGACCACGTAATCTTATATATTCCGAGAGTGCAGTCTCTTGCCTTTAGTAGAAAAAGCAAAAGACTAATAATTAGATTGAGGGGCCTAGGGTCGACTAGACAGAATCTAATTATTGGAGCTTGAAAAATATATGTCCGAACAGGTCCTGTGGTAGCTCTATAAAATTTTGGACTTGATTGTAATTGTGATATAAGTTCGTGAATTACATGTGTAATTAAATCAATCCTAAGTTAATTGGACTTGGATGTCTTTTCATTGTTTGCAATCAGGACTCTTGTCATTGGTTGCAATCAGGATATTTGTTATATTTATATCACATTGCATGTGATGTAAATTAATTCAAATAAATTCAGTCAAGAAAAAGAAGAGAGAAATTTCTGAAGTCTTTGTTTGACTCGAAATTTAGTTTCTTAGTTTTCTAGATTTGACTAATCCAGAAATTAGTTTTTGATTTAATTAAAAAGGTGCCCACACGCCGGTGTAATCTAGACTTGGAGAATACTATAGAAGGCTTGGACGTTGGGAGCGCCAAGTTCATGAATCAAAAGCAGCAAGTTCCTGAATCAGATCCAGACCAATATTGTTTATCGATTCAGGTATAATACTAATCTATTAGTATTTTAATTATAATAAATACGTGAACGACTAGCAAAGATCCTGGTTTTATTGAATTAAAGTATTTTTTTGTTTTCTAACTAATTCTCGTGCCAGTTTTCAATACAAAATTGAACAAGAATCCAAGAGAGTACGTATATATACATACATAGCATGTGAAGATGGGGCTGGATTTTGTTCTTTTGATAATTTATGATTTTTTTTCTGCTCATACATTTTGTCTCCCTAAAATTATTCTGTTTATTTTCGTACTCTAATAATGCATCATGGCCAAATAGTAGTAATTGCAGGGGGATATAAATATAAGATATTACATGTGATATCAGGCATGGCAAGCAAGTGCCATTATGGGTTTGAGTATTTATTTGGTAGGGGGAACTCGCATGAGTCGAGCCGAGCTGAGTTGAACTGAACTGGGCCCAATGTGCAAGACCGACCCAACTCGATCTATTGCCACCCTATTTATACAGTATCTTTAATACGTAAAGTGTTTAAATGTTTCAAATTTCACAACCACACTACACATTAATTTTATAGACACAATTCATTTAGTTTTACATATTGGTTTTCAAATTTTATTACTTTATTTGATATTAAGAAGTTCAACAACTTATACCATAGTTTGTCAACTTTTCATAATCGATTTTTAAATCTTAACGATATAAGGGATTACAGTTACAAGGGATTACATTTAGATAAGAGGTTTGGAATTATTCTAGTGATTCGAGTGAAACTTTGTGCCATTCTCTTGGAAGGCAAGTGCAATGTTCCTAAAGGCTAAAACTTTGAGCCCAAAACGTGTTGCAACTAGTTTGAAGCCTCGTATCTTTAAGGATTGTTGTTTTAGGTTGTCTATGTTCGTGTTTTGTAATCCTGTACATCTTAGGCTTAAAAACCCTACAAATTGGTACCAGAGCCTCTTAAGAGGATTCTAGGTTGATTTCTGTTTTGATCTAGTCTATTTAGATATGTGGTAGATCAAAAGAAAAAAGTTTGATTTTGAGTGACTATGCTAGCTTGTTGGGAAATTTTGTGATTTGCGTAGAATATGAGGACAATGTGAAATTTACATCGTTTGCAAGAATTATACTATTGATTCTTAGTACACCTAATCTAGTTTATGAAGAATAGTATAATTCGGTAATAACTCTTTATCGAAATTGCAAGTGTACGATATTACGATAAGTAGTATAATAGTGAAGTAGATTATCATTCATTTGAAGATTGTGCTAGTGATTATCGACCTAATTAATCCTTACTAATTATTTGATTTGGTGATAAAAGTAACATGGAATGGATTGGTGATTTTTAGTAAACTAAAATTTAAGCTAAGAATTCAGCTAAGAGCAACTCCAACAAATTCTTTAAACATAGATTACTCTTTAATTTAAAGAATCAACGCTTAAAATTTTGCTCCAATAGGCTTTCCAATTTAACATTTTAATTTAGAGAGTGGGTTTGGCTCTCTCTATTATTAAATGCATTGAAATAATTTCAATTTTCAATAATTGATATGTTGGTTTTAATTAAATAATATATACAAATTAGAAGGGAAATATATGATAAAAAGAAATGAGGGAAAATATATTAATGCTTCTTGAAAAAAGTAAAATAAAGAGTATGAAAATAAAGAGGCTATTGGAATGTTTAAAAAAATTGTTATTTAAATTTAATGATGCTCTTTAAAATGCTAAAAATACTCTTTAAATATATATAAGATGTTGTAGATGCTTTAAGTATTCAATTTGGGCCGAGTTAATACTTAGGGAATATTTTTGTACTCTTTTCAATTTTCATTTTTTTCTGGATTTTTCATTTTTTTTTTCTTTTTTTTTGGAATTTTGGCTCAAATGGTCCCTAACGTATGCTCCTACAGTGTTTTGGTCCATAACCTTTCACGTTTGGCTAGAAAGTCTCTAACATATGCCAATGGGTGTGAAATTGGTCAATGTGATGGATTTTATCTAAAATCCATTAATTGGGCATGTGGTGTACACCTTTTAATAGCAGTGGCAATTTTGTGAAGGACATGATCTAATGCCCACCATGGGCATTAGAACAAAACCGATTTTGTCAATTCTTAAATAAAAATAAAAAGAATTTTTTTAAAAGAATAAAAAAAATAGAAAATGATGATTGTCTCCTACCACCTATCACATCCATTAACACACATTGCCACCATCTCCGGTTGAGAGGCGGTGGCGGCGGCCTGGGTGGACTTCTTCCCTTTCTTTACGCCATTAATGATAGTTTTGAGAGAGAGAGAGAGAGAGGTCATCCCTGTTTTTACTACTTGGGGGTTGGGGGGGTGGGACTTCTTCCCTTCAAATCGCCTTTCTTTCCGCCATTAATGATAGTTTTGAGTGAGTGAGAGAGAGAGGCCATCCCTGCTTTTACTGCTTGGTGGGGTGGGGTGGGGTGGGGTGGGGGACTTCTTCCCTTCAAATCTACCATTTAATGGTAGTTCTGATTGGGGAAGGGAGGGATGAGTCACCCCGATTTATGCTACCGAGGGAGACTTCTCCCATTCTTAAATTTAGCGATTGTGTGGCTGTGTGCGTTGATGGATGGGGTGGGTTGAAAATGTAATCATTTTTTTTTGTAATTCATTTTTATATTTTATTTTTATTATTTATTTATGAATTGAAAATTTTACGTGGAATATGGCGTATTGCTTCATTGAATGTTGTATACTCTTTTGAAACTTAGTGCTTGTTCGGTATGGATTTTTACAAAAATCTATTTTTTCTTGCTTTACGTGGGGCCCAATATTAAATAAAAATTCTGCCAAAAAGAACTTTTGTCTCCAATGACATCATCCTATATTTTTTGTAATGACATAAATGCCCTTTCTTGGAGAAAACAATTGAAGAAATTTTTGATGTCTAAGGATATTTTGGGAAATGAGATAAATGTCATTTCACATTAATGTTGAGTGTTTATCGCTCTCAATTTGTTTATTTTGATCAGTGGCCCACCAAACAAACAAAAAATGGATTTTGGACTTGAAAAAAAGGTAGCCAACATGCTCTTAGTCTTTTATTCTCGCACTGTCTTATACTCCTCAAATTGTTTAGTTTATTTTAGATGGTGATCTAAAAATTATAATTATGTTGTAAAATAATAGTTATAATCTTTGAATGACCATTTTATCTTATCTAATGCCTTTACATTTTCCTACTTATTCTATAAGAGTTTTTATTTAGAATGTAACTCCCATTGAAACTATGAGAAAGATCTCGGACCCGGTGGCGAGGTCCAAGTAACTCCCATTGAAACTATGAGAAAAGATCGGACCTCGTGACGGGGTCCGGATCATTTTCCGTCTAGGCTGCGTGTCAAGCGACCATTGAATCTTTTTTTTTTTTTTTAACCCCCACCGCTCCCCCCTCCGTAATAAAACACAACTCACCCACCCTCTGCGCAGGAAAAAAAGCACCCCAACTAGCGCCATAAAAAAGCCCAAAGCCCCCACCCTCCCTATTTAATTTAGAGCCCCTCCCTCATTTAATTTTACCCCCCCTCCCCCAAAAAAAAATCCATTTCCTTTCTTCTTTTTCCATCTATTTATACACACCACTCAACATAACAATTTTTTTTTCCATTAAATACATATTTTTCCATCTTTATCGAATACATATTTTTTCCTCCTCATCAAAATACATATTTTTTTTTGAAATTTGACCAACACAATCGCTTTATTTACTTTACTCAAATTTGACCAACATCAAACGTTTACAATCACTTTTGTTCTCTAAATTTATTTTACCAAATTTGTGTCCCACTTATTGTTTTTCACATTCTTCAAAAGTTATTAATAAATTATTAATTTATTTTTTTTTCCGTTTATTTGTACATAATTATTTTTTGTAATTTGTAAATTAGTTGTAATATTGTTAACACGGGAGTATGATACACCCACGGGAACTAATTAATTAGTTCCCTAGACCCACGGGAGTATGATACACGCTTTAACCCTCATCACTAATTTATTATTTCTAATGTAATATTATTTTCTTCTTTGTGTGTGTTTATTATCAATTAGAGCAAATTTATTATGCACGCTTCATTTATTTTTATTTTGAAGTAAAATTTAATTTGTTACTCAAATATAAACTAATTAATTAGTCACTCTAATCTTAATAATAAAATTAACGTTAATTATATTATTTATTATATGATATAAATAATATTTAACCCAATAAATATTATTGTATATTATATTTTTAAAACAAATAAAATGAATATAATAATAAAAATTATTTTTATTTTAATAAATTTAATTATATTAATAATGTGGATGTAAATTTGGTGGTAAATAAATATGTGAGTGATTAAAGAAAATGAGATATTGGAGAAAAGTGGTGGGTGTTAAAATAAATTGGGGAGGGCTTTTTGCAAATTAGGCGAGTTGGGGTGGGGAGTCAAATCATAAAAGCGAGGGTTGGGGCTTTGGGATTGTTAATTTGCGAGAGGAGGGGTGGGGCTTGGGAGGGGGTGGGCGCCATTTTCCCAGACGGAAATGATCTCGACCCCGTAACGGACACGGGGTCCGTATCTTTTCTCTGAAACTATATATATAAGCCTATATATAGGTATATGGATAATAATTATAAATATTATACACTTAAATTTTAATTCTCTCAATTTATAATACGTTATCGTGACAAGGTTCTAGCCAACCGAGTTATTAAAATGATTCTTCTATTATGTTCAAATAAAAACACGAAATTCTAGTCAATTGAATTAGCATTGACATTACTCGTGTTCCAAAGAAAAGTATATCTTGATGTTATATTACATAACGAGAAATCGATATATGTTATCCCCTTTTGTTACACTGTTGTCTATATTAAATTTATTAATTAATAATAAATACTATTTATTACAATATACAAATATTTCAGAAGAATACATGGATTAATTCTTTTGAAGAAACTTTAATCTTTTACTTGATAATATTTTAGTAAAATATTATGTTTTTGCTTCTAAAGAAGCGCAAACTTAATTAAAAGAATATTATATCATTGCTTCTTAAGAAGCACAAATTTCTACATATTAATATTATATCATTGCTTCTTAGTAACTTGATACACTAAACTCATAAGGATTATTATATGTTAGTTGGGATAATGATTGAAGATCATGTTATCAATGTTCATAGATAAAATAGTTTTAACAAAATTAGTTATTAAATGGCTCTATATAAGTGCTAAACTATTTTTCGTAAGAACAAACTTTTATATTTCTATTTGAAGACGAGTTATTCATATTTGTGCTGCACGTATTTTTTAGCTTTTTAAAATTTTCTCCAAACAAAGATCATTATCTGAACATAATCTTCCTTAATTAATTGACATAAATTATTTAAAGTATTTGTCAGACTTTATAATATAAACATCAACTAGTAAAGTCAGAAATGAAGTAAAAGAAAAGATAATAATATTGGAATAACCGAATATTTAACAAAGGATAATATGGAGGTAAAAATACAAAACGTTGATAAGAGTCGAGGATTCAAAGTTCAAGATCCTTTTGGTAGAGGAATTTCAACTTGCTTTACATGTCTCTTGAATTCATTCATAAAATCATCTTCTTCAACTATATCATAGACCATATTACTTCTTTTCGAAAACTTTTTCTTTTTAGTGACCCCTGCTTTTCGTCCCATACCTACACAAACATGTTGATAAGGAATTTCAAGTTGCTCTTCAGGTCTCTTAAATTCATTCATAAAATCATCTTCCTCGAGTATATTATAATTGACCAAATCACTTATATTGCAAGACACTTTAGCGACCACTTTTAGTGGTCAAAATAAGTGCAAAATCCACACTTATCACATAGAGTTGTCAATGAAATATATTTTTTTCTATTTTTGTCAACTCTAAGTGATAATTTGTTAGTTCTATTAAGTAGTTTATTTTTTAATTATGTTATTTTGTTCGTTTAAGTGAAAATTTAAGTGTAAATTCAAGGATTTAATTGAAAGTGCACTTATTTTGACCACTAAAATTGTACTTATTTTGGCCACTAAAATTAAGGATTTGGGTGACCAAAGTTTGAAGATGTATAAAGTTGAAGGACTTAAGATGCAAATTTTGGAGGACTTAACTGAAAAATAATTAAAAATTTGGGGACCAAAGTGTAAAGATGTAAAAAGATTAAGGACCTAAGATGCAATTTTTAGAGGACTTAATTGAAAGATAACTGAAAATATATTGACTAAAATAAATATTATATAAAGTATATGGATTACCATGTAATAAATAAATGTCTATTGTATGCCACATCATCATGCCACGTCACCATTTCAAATTAGAAATTTAAGGGAGTGGCCATTTGTGAAAGGAATATATACTTTAGTGACAACCATAGAACTTTTGAACTTCAGAGACCGTTTTAAAATTTTAAGATAACTTCAGTGACTATTGGTGAAATTTACCCTCTTTTGTTATATCATTGTCTATATTAAATTATTAATTAATAATAAATATTGTTTATTACAATATACCAATATTTTAAAAAATATTGTATTAATTCTTTTGAAGGAATGTTAATTTTTACATGATAATATTTCAAAAGAATATTATATTTTTGCTTATAAAAAGCGCAAACTTAATTAAAAGAATATTATATCATTGTTTCTTAAGAAGCATAAATTTCTATATATCATTGCTTCTTAGTAACTTGATATACTGAACTTATAAGGATTATTATATATATATATATGTTAGTTGGGATAATGATTGAAGATGATGTTACCAATGTTCATATATAAAATAGTTTAACAAAATTAGTTATTAAATGCCTTTATATAAGTAGTGATAAACTATTTTTCGTTAGAACAAACTTTTATATTTCTATTTGAATTGTGTTGTACATATTTTTCACTATGTGGTTATATTTTTTTTTTCTTTTTAAATTTTCTCCAAGCAAAGATGTTATGGGCAAATGAGGAATTGGTATCAATTCTCAACTAATTAATTTTACCTGCAAAAACATATCTAAGCATTGAATAGGATGTCGACAATTTATAAAATCATTATCTGAACATAATCTTCCTTAATTAATTGACATAAATTTTTAAAGTATTTGTGAGACTTCATTATCATCAAGAATTGATCAAAGTAAAAATTATTTGAACAGATGTTATAATATAAACATCTTAACTAGTAAAGTCAGAAATGAAGTAATATTAAAGAAGAGATAATATATAATGGAATATATAACCGAATAACAAAGGATACGATGGTGAAGGTACAATTAAGTACAAAATAACTTCAAAGTTCAAGATCATTTTGGTAGAGGAATTTCAACTTGCTTTACAGGTCTCTTGAATTCATTCATAAAATCATCTTCTTCAATTTCAAGTATATCATGCACTACAACAAATAGCGTCTATAGCGAAGACACTAATTAATTGCGACGACACCAAGTCGTCTCTATTGATTTTATACAAGATGAGACGACAAAGAAATATCGTCGCCATATGTGCAAAACTTATAGCGACGACATATATCGTCGCCATAGATTATACGTCGTCGCTACATACATAGAACTTATAACGACGTCTTTCAATGTCGTCGCTAATTAGTATCGGAAACGACGATAACAAATGGCGGTATTTTGATGTATAAATAGCGATGACATATGCCGTCGCAATTGATTTGAGGATGATGTTGTCAGTCATGTGAATCATGATTTTTCTCGTAAAATACGATGAGATATATTGCGACGACATATGTCGTTGCTATACACCTATATCAATTTAGGCGGGAAAAATGGCACCTATTTGTTATCTCTGTAGCAACATGTATGTCGTCATAATATACGTATTGATCATTTTGGTAGGCACGTGAGTTATTAATTTCCTCGTAAAATGGGAAGGATAATGTAGCGATGACTTTTACATATAGCGACGAAAAATGTCGCTGCCATAGAGTCTTCTTTTTCTTCACCATATCTTCGCATTTCTGTATTGCAGGCTAAACGAAAAAATTTATCTTCTCCATCTCCGCATCTCCCGGTCACTTGCAATTCTATTGTTTTCCTTCATAATCATCTTCTTTACATTTCATTTCTTCATCTCCATTTATTATCCTTCTCAGATTTGTGAAAATATAGTATTTTTCAAGTATGGATATTGATAAAAGTTGGACAACAATTAGAAATCGCACAAAATCTGTAGATTTTCGGAATGGTTTGCAAGTATTTATAAACATGGTGAAGCCATACGTTAATGATAGGAGAATGATTAAATGTCTGTGCAAAAATATTTAAACCGCATCTCACACATCTATTGAAAATTGTCGAGGCTCACATATTTCGTAATAGTTTTACTTCTGAGAGTTATGTCACTGGATATATCATGGCGAGACCGATGTTCATCTGCGAATGTGTATAGACGTAATGAGCGAGGTGGTGTGGAGGATGAGATGATGGATGTCATAGGCATTTACGAGTGGTGATGAGCATGCGGTACAAGTACCGATAGTTATTATGACGAATTGTTTTAGGCTCTCCATTCGTAATCGCATGCGGAGTTTCATCATTTTCATCCCTAAATTTTTTAGTCAAGTTGATGCATATTAAGGTTATGAACAAATGGACAAACAAGTCATCGATGATCTTTTGAAATTGCTTTGAAGTTAGCATTCTCAAACACGAACTCGGTTGACTCTCACTATGAAGCTAAGAAGTCATGGCGAAGCTTGGTTTGGGTTACAAATCTATTCATTCTCGCAAGAACGATCGCAATCGTTTGGGGTGAACATGCTTTGATAGACAAACTTGTCCGATTTGCTAAGAAAGTCGTTGGGTGCACACTTACGGAAAAGTGAACAGGAAGAATGTTCTGCATAAGGTGTTGCAATATTTCCTTGGCCCCCAGACTAAAACGTATGTTTGCGACGAAAGATACTGTAAAACTCATGAGGTGGCATAGTATAGGAAGGTCTAAGGACGATGATGAAATGCAGCATCTCGTTGATGGAAAGACATGGCGGGATTTTGACATGAAACATCTACTGTTCGCAAGTGAGATCAGGAATATCAAGTTAGGTTTGGCCGCAGACGGATTCAATCCATTCGGTGACATGAGTCTAGCGTACAGCATGTGGCCAGTAGTTGTAACAGTTTACAACTTGCTATTATGGTTATGCTTGAAGCCCGAATACCTCATGCTTATTCTGTTGATACCTAGTCCTAAAGCACCGGTAAGGACATTGATGTATTTTTACGACCATTAGTAGATGAGTTGAAGGAGTTGTGGGCCGATGGGATTGACACGGGTGACGGTGGAACCAACAACAAGTCGGTATTCAGACTGCGTGCAGCGTTGTTGTGGACTGTTAACGATTTTTCAACAATAAGTAGTTTGTCGGGTTGGAGTGGTCAGGGGTACAAGGCATATCCTACGTGCAACGAGGATACTCCTTCAGTCCGTGTGATAGGTAAGACAGCTTATGTGGGTCACCGTCGGTTCCTGCCATCCAGGCATCATTTTCGGACCAATTTAGACTTCGATTAGAGGATAGAGAGATGACCACCTCCGCGTCGGTTAACGCCTACAGACATTTTAGTACAATTAAGCCGTGTCAGATATAGAAGTCCAGGAAAGCACCCTAATTATGGTAGTGCTACAATTCGGAGAAGTGATGACGAGCTAAATTGGAGAAAAAGAGCATTTTCTATGAGTTGCCGTATTGGACTTCGACAGAGCTCAAACATAACATCGATGTCATGCACGTAGAGAAGAATGTTTGTGGTAGCTTGCTCGGCACAATTACGGACGATCCATTCAAATCAAAGGACATAGTCAATGCGAGGCACGATCTGATGCAATTAGGGATCAAAAGGGAGTTGCACTTGTATCGAATCGGGAATATGTGGATGAAGCCTGCCGCATGTTACACCATGTCGCCTTCAAATCGTAAGAAGTTTTGTAAATTTATCCAATTGGTTGAGTTTCTAGATGGCTTCGCTTTCTAATATTCGGAAGAATATTGCTCTAATGACAAACAGATATTATCGGGTTGAAGTCACATGATTGCCATATTATCATGCAATGGTTATTGCCAGTTGGATGTTGAGCGTTCTTGAATAAAACTATTTCCACGGCAATTATTGAACCGTGCACGTTTTTCAAATAGTTTTGTGCAAGAACACTAAAGGTTAGCGACATGATGGCTTCCCACGATCACCGGTACTCATTCTCTCAGAAGTTGGAGCGGATATTTCGCCACCTTCTTCGACATCATGATTCACCTCGTAATGCATTTACTAGAAGAGGCAATCCTTAGAGGTTCGGTGCACATGAGATAGATGTATCCATTCGAGCTATACCAAGAAATTGAAGGGCTACGTCGAAATCGAGCTCGGCTCGAGGGATCAATAGCTGAAGGGTATGTTGTGGACGAGGCATTGACTTTTTGTTCGAGGTATTTCAAGGACATAGGAACAAGGTTCAACCGACCAGACATAAATGAGGATGCTAGTGTTCCACAGATACAACTTTCTGCTTTTTCACCACAAAGTGTCGTCCACTTGGAAAGAAGTCATCAACGACGTTTCCTACTCAAGTTCGAAATCAAGCGATTTTTACGTCCTGAACAACTGTTATGAAGTTGAGCCATTCTTGCAGTAAGACGGCGTTTATTCCTGATTATTATTCATTTATCTCGAATAAAATTTATCATTTGAAATAAACTAATGAACTTTGATCTTCCATACTTTGTACAGGGAAGATAGGTAGGAACTATTGAACACTAGCTGTCCAAACATCGAACTAGTGCACATAAGAGACTTTCACGGTTGGTTCTACAGAAAGGTAAATGAACATCGACTGAATAAATTTGCAAGTTTTCAACATTATTTCTTTCAATAACTGAGAATAATTCTCGTCATGCAGCTATATGCAATGCGCTAAAGCCACAGTCATCAAGTTTCTCATAAGTTATTTTCGTTGGCCAGTGGATGTTACCAACATGTTATGTCATACACGGCTTATGTTGTCAAAGGAGTTCGGTTCCTGACATATGATCGTGATATTCGAAGAAAAATTCAGAACAGTGGTGTGTCCGTCCCAGAGACTAGGGGTGAGGTTTACTACGGGCAGCTGCAAGATATACTGGAGCTACAGTATGGACCGAAATTTTCAGTTTATCTGTTCCGATGCAAGTGGTTTATGTGTGATGGAAGACGGATGGTAACTGAGAATAACGTTACCAGTATTGACATTAGTGCAGCAACGTTAAAAAATGATCAGTTCATACTTGCGAGCCAAGCACAACAAGTGTTCTACATTGAAGATCCATCTCGTGGTCCAAACTGGCGAGTAATACAAATTGTCCATCACAGGAGCACGTGGGACACAATGGGAGCTAACATCACAGAGATTAACCTGCTCTACAATAATTACTCTTCCGGTTTATCTCTGATCGTTGATCTTGACAACATAGAGCACGTATCCTTGCACCAGGATGATGATGAAGCTGATGAGATAGAAGAATCGGTTATCAGGAGAGCCTCGTCTAATACTCGAGGAGAAACTTCGTTTAGCAACGACGATGATGTGGAAGAAGATACAAATGCAGAATATGAGGATGACGAAACATCGAGTGAAAACAATGAGGACGACAATGACGATGATAAGGATCAATCGTATCATGATAGTGAATCAGATTGAATGTTTTCACCGCATCCCGGAATGTAGTTAACTATCATAAAGTGCTTGATTTATTTATAAATTATTGAGATAACTATGAGTTGTTCATTATTATCATTGAACATTAAATTTTTGGCTTATTTATTAAATATACAATTACATTTTTACAATATTTAATATATTAAATTAAATATGAAAAATGCCTTAAAAAGTAGAATTTTTTTAGAATATTTTTTAGACTCCAATAGTTTTTAGATAATATAAAATATTACAAATTAATAATATTAACAATTATTTCAAATAAAAAACCCCTTTATAATTAGATATGTAATTTAATTTCTTTTATTGTATTGTCAATAGCGACGACATATGTCGTCACTATATGCATGAAAATTGGACACAACGTTTTAGGCGCGTGTTTAAAAAAGCTGAATAAAATGTCGGTAAGCTTTAGGGCCCAATAGCGACGACATATGTCGTCCCTATAGAGCCAGACTTTTTTATTCACGCCTGACCTTCTTCTTCTCCATTTTGGATGTTCATCTTCTTCCAGTAGCCGTCGCTTGAGTTTGCCGTCGTCTTCTCCGCCGTCACAAGGTTTGGATTTCACATTCTTGATTTTCATTATGATTTTCATTTTGATTTTCCAATTCATTGGTTCATTTTGATTTTTCATTTTCATTTTCCATTTTCCAGCTTTGGCCTATCATTTGCTTTCCATTTTCCGTCCACCGCCATTCAAATCCGCATTATTATTGAAACCAAGTTCATACCTGTTCGAGGTAATCTTCAATAACCAGTAGTTTAGGGACTGATTTTGCTATTGATTGCCAAAGTTGAGAAAAAATTTGGGACTGAATTTGCTTTATAAAGTTTTAGGGATGATTTTTGGACTGATTTTGCTTTATGAAGTTTTGCTTTATGAAGTTTTAGGGATGATTTTTGGATTTCGATTTAACTGAATTTGGGATGATTTTTTGAGGTTGAATATTGAATAACATTGAATAATCCTTGAATAACATTGAATAACATTAGGGATGATGTTTGTTTTAATTTGGATGAAGTTTGATTGAGGTTGAATGGGATGATTTTGGGTATAATAAATTCAAATTTTCACATAAATTCAAATTTTAGGGACTTATTTGAAATAAAATAAGTTTAGGGACCAATTCATTAATAAAATATAATAAATTCAAAATTTCACATAAATTCAAAGTTTAGGGACTTATTTGCAATAAAATAAGTTAAGGGACTTATTTACAATAAAATAAGTTTAGGGACCAATTTGAAATAAAATATAATAAATTCAAATTTTCACATAAATTCAAAGTTTAAGGACTTATTTGATTTTTTTCATTTTTTGATTTTGTTGATTTCATTACTTTGATTTATTGAGTTGAGGCAAAGGAGTTGGAGTTGGGGTTTGTTAACTGGAGTTGGATTTAGGAGCAATTTTGGGACTGAATTGTAAAAAAACAAAAGTTTAAGGACTAATTTGTAAAAAATAAAAGTTTAGGGACTAAAGTTAAATTTTGGAATGTTTTAGGATTATTTTGGAATGTTGTAAATTTTAGGATATTTTTGGAATGTTGTAAATTTTAGGATTATTTTGGAAGGACTAATGAATCAACAAATTGAAACTTATTAGAAATTACGAAAAATGTCAAAGTTGAGGGACCTATGTGAAATAAAAATTTTCATTAGGGACCTATCAATAGAAAAATTATAAAGTATTACAAATTACGTTAAATTTAAAATGTAAGGAACAATTTGAAATTTCACAAGTTTAATTAGGCAGCCAATTAATCAACTAATTAAAATTTATTAGAAATAACGGAAAAATTCAAAGTTGAGGGACCTATTAGATATAAATTAAAAGTTTAAGGACCAATTCTTCAACAACTTCAAACTTATTACAAACTACCTAACAATTCTAAGTATAGGGACCTATTTGAACTAAAGTCAAAGTTTTGGGACCTTTTGAAAATAAATTAGAAGTTTAAGGACCAATTCATCAACAACTTCAAACTTATTTGAAACTATGACCAAATTCAAAGTTCAAGGACATATTTGAAATAAAATATAATTTTTATGGATCTATTTACAATAAAGTCAAAGTATAGGGACATATTTGAAATGAACAATTTCATTAGGGACCTATTTATAACAAAATTAAAACATATTAGAAATTACGATAAAATTCAAATTGTAAGGACCTATTTGACATTTCATAAGTTGATGGACCAATTAATCAACAAATTGAAACTTATTATAAATGAAGAATAAATTCATAGTTGAGGGACATATTAGATATAAATTAAAAGTTTAAGGACCAATTCATCAACAACTTCAAACTTATTAGATACTACGTAAAATTTCAAAGTTCATGGACCTATTTGAAATAAAATAAAAGTTTAGAGACCTATTTGAAATAGAGTCAAAGTTGATGGCCCTATTTACAATAAAGTAGAAGTGGAAGGACCTATTCATCATCAACTTCAAACTTATTAGAAACTGTACAAACCTTCTAAGTTCGTGGACCTATTTGAAATAAAGAAAAAAAAGTTTATTAGGATCAATTTCACTAAATGTAGGGACCTATTCCGTACTAATTGATGTTCGCAATTATTTCATATGTTAGTATGGGCGACGTGATGTCGCACGGAGGTGATGGTGCGAGAGATCCTCCGTGACCATCTCATCTCACACCTACCGCCTTTAGATGCGAGTCCGGTAATAATTTTCGTTCAAATCAGTTTATCTTGTATTTTATACATATCGTTGAATTTCGTATGACAAATATGGTTCGTATTTTTTCATTTTCAGCGCCCCCGCCAAAGCGACGGGGTATCTCTCGAGGCATCAACCTTGAGATGGTTTGGCAAGCTAACGGAAGATGCCACTTCCTATTGCATTCGACAATGCAGCCGATCGGGAATAACGCGAAGTACTTCACGCGTTTGGTTGGGAATCAAGTGAGATTCACCGTGCCCCCGTGCATACCCTTCATGGACAGAGGTTTCAGAGAAGCAGCGTGCACGGTTACGTAGCATTATTGAGGTATGAACTTAAATTAGTTTTGTTGTTAGTGCAGTCAATAAATAATTGTTCCACGACTTCTACATTAACGTAATTTTTTTCACTCTTGCAGAGCTACTTCGATCTGCAGGGCGATCGGTCGCTGACGAGTGAGACAAGATGTGCCATCAGACATCGTCCGCGGCCGATCGTTATCGCGATACAAACTCAAGGCGCATAATCATTTAAAAGCGCATGGACCCAAATCGACCATACGGCGAGATGTCCGCCGAGGACCGCGTATGCATTGACTTTTTCACCGCCTTACTTTCGTGGTACGTATTGTTTATTTATTTTTACGATTTTTTATACTTTGTTAACTATTAAGTTTTCTCGCTAATCAATTATATTTTATACCTTCATGAACGGTCCTCCAAAAATAAGGTCAATCGGGGTAAGGCTAAATACCCGAGCGTGCAAGGGTCGAAGAGCTTCTCTGCCACGCGTTACGATGAGGTACAACTAAAATTTTTAATATCATTATACAAATCTTCACTACATTACGTAAAAATGTCTACTAACTACATTTCACGTTTAAAGTATCGTAGCGAGACCCTGAGACCTAGCAGTGGTCGGGGATTATTGAATCGTTCTGGAAGTTTCACACCTTCTGGGATGGCAATTGGGTGAACCAGCAGGCGACTGGTGACTATGTGAGGACTTTAAAATTATGTTAATATAAATTTATCTGACATGATATTATTATTTATTATTATTTTTTCACTAAACAGGATAAACTTGTTGAGTTGAGAGAGACTCAACATACACAAGTCGCCTCCAGTGGCGCATCGTTAGACGAGCGTGCTATTGCAAATGAGGTTCTCGAATAACGACAAGGTCACGTCCGTGGGGTTGGACGGGTTCCAAATGGCACCTCTCCCTCACTAGATTCGACTGCTGCATCGTTTGCCCTACAAGGAACTTCCCATCAGTTCTCTGGAGACTCCCAGAATAACGATCCTCAGTTTGCCATGTACGAGGTTCAGCTATGCCAAATGCAGCGTGAAATTGAGATTCTGAAAAATAAAATACTAGTGGTTGTGCCTGCGGAGGAGGAGGAGGAGGAGGAGGAGGAGGAGGAGGAGAACGGGGACGGGGACGAGGGTTTGGAGGGTCCGTAGATTTTTAGAGTTTTTTATACATTATTTCTATTATTTGAACAAAAAAAAAAATTTGAAAAAAATTCAAATTGTTTATAGCGGCAACATTGTCATCGCTGTAGTAAAACAAATCAATTAGTTTTAGCGACGACAAAGAGAAGTACGTATGGCGACGAGATAATAACGACGTATTTCACGTTGCTATTATTTCATATAAAAGCGACGACATTGGCGACGACATTGTTGTCCCTTTGTATCGTGGTTGTGCCTGCGGAGGAGGAGAACGGGGACGGGGACGAGGGTTTGGAGGGTCCGTAGATTTTTAGAATTTTTTATACATTATTTCTATTATTTGAACAAAAAAAATTTTTTTGAAAAAAATTCAAATTGTTTATAGCGGCGACATTGTCGTCGTTGTAGTAAAACAAATCAATTAGTTTTAGCGACGACAAAGAGAAGTACGTATGGCGACGAGATAATAGCGACGTATTTCACGTCGCTATTATTTCATATAAAACCGACGACATTGTCGTCCCTTTGTATCTATTTTCGAGATTAGACCACGACAATGTTGCGACGAAGTTGTCGTTGCTATAGATTCAAATATATGTAGCGACGACATAATGTCGTCGCTACATATCTAGAGACACTAAATTATTGCAGCGACATTTAGCGACGACTTTGTTGTCTCTATACATTTAAAGAGACGACTTTTTATGATTCAGTGACGACATATGTCGCCGCTATTGACCTCCTTTCTTGTAGTGATAGACCATTTTACTTCTTTTAGAAAACTTTTTCTTTTTAGTGACCCCTGCTTTTTGTCCCTTACCTACACAAACATGTTGATAAGGAATTTCAACTTGCTCTTCAGGTCTCTTAAATTCATTCATAAAATCATCTTCCTCAAGTATATTATAATTGACCAAATCACTTATATTGCAAGACACTTCAGCGACCACTTCTGTTTCTACCTCG
This sequence comes from Forsythia suspensa, assembly GCA_023638005.1. NCBI lineage: Eukaryota > Viridiplantae > Streptophyta > Magnoliopsida > Lamiales > Oleaceae > Forsythia > Forsythia suspensa. The sequence continues at coordinate 39,895,824 of CM042666.1, forward strand.
TACTTCCGAAAATGTATCCCTGCTCAATTTACAGACGTTAAATAAGTCTGCAATATGTTAGTAATTAACAAAATTATAATATATTCATATGGGAATTGGAAACAAAGCAAAGGTTAATGGAAATGTGTAAAATTAAAGAGATTATTTTTTTCTTAATTAATCAGGTATAAATAATGTATAAATAATTTAGTTAGAGATAACTACAAATTTACAAGGAAAACGCAACAATATTATTAATTAATCAATGTGGAAATAAATATTAATTGTATATACCTTTGAAGAAGTTAATAAAGCTGAAACATGAACAACATCCAAATGAATCCACTTGATCAGTTTCTGTTAGTGAAAATACAATTGTAAATAAAAAATTACAACTAAATTCAGAAGCAAACTCGTAACCAATTAGGCTGAGGCGCGGATATCTCGCTCTCTTTAAGGAGATTCAAGCCGTCTGCGGTGTTGGAAATCCTCAATCACCGGTGCAATAGCTATCTTCTTGACTTGTCCCCTCCAGGATACAACAGCCAAACTGAAACGTTGTTTAGTTCAACCTCTTTTGCACTAGAAGATGAACTCAAAGCTCCACTATAAGAACACATTTTTTATGGCAAATGTATTAACTTTGTAGAGAGAAAAAATATAAAACTTCATATATTTTGTTGTGTAAAGTTTGAGAGAAGAGCATAGTATTTATAGGTGTTAGGAAGACAATAGAAGTAAATAAGAAATTAAATTTCATAAACTTAATTTCATAACTTATGTCCTATAATCTTCCACAATAACAAACCACTATAACTCATGACCTATGATATTCCACAATAACAATCCATAATCAAGACATGAAACTTCCAACCTTTCATATTTCAATAATAAAATTATTTTAAAAAATAAAATGTTACAACATTTCCCCACTCATTTTATTATTTAAAAATAAGTCAAAATACATTTGCCAAAAGATAGATAATTATGCATCATGATAGGTGTGACTCTGCATTGAACATCCACTAGTGAAACAGCAATCTCTACTCTACAGTTAATAGTGATCTCAGACTTGAACTATAACTGATTAAGGGAAATAAAGAAATACTGCTCACACATAATAATCCAGGTGTTGATATGAGTTTTAATGGCTAGCACATTACGGCCTTGTGTTGATCCCAGTTTTTCATGAGTGTTTTTGAGAAATGCCCACATTCTCATAGAGAGCGGCCCCACTCGCACTCACATAGGTAAAATCACAAGAGTGCTCCCGCAACTATTGCACTCCACTCATATGAGCTACGAGACTTTATTAAGAGTTCATTTAGAAAACTCAATCCTCCAAACGTTACAGATTAATGCACTTACATCATAGGGATGAAAAAATTGTGCATTTTTTTTTCGCCACCTTATAATTTGTTTGTCCCATTGAACCTAGTTCTGGGGTCTTTGGTCCCTAAGTTGGGTATCCTTATATGTGGCTCATGATGATATGGGCTTAAGTCTCATCCCCCTCGAAGTATTCCAGACCTTCTCTTTTGTCAAGGCCTTAGTTAATGGATCTGCAAGATTATCACAAGATTTAACATAATTCACGTTAATTATGCCACTGCTCAAATAAGATCTCATAGTACTGTGTTTTCTTCTTATAGGTTCGGATTTACCGTTATAATAACGATTGTTAACTCTACCAATGGCAGCAGTGCTATCACAATGAATCAATATAGGAGGTATTGGTTTTTTCCACAATGGGATCTCATATAATAAATCTCTTAACCAATTTGCTTCTTCACTGGCTGAAGCTAAAGCAATAAGCTCAGCTTCTATAGTGGAATTAGCAATAATGGTTTGTTTTTTAGATTTCCAACAAATTGCACTACCTCCCAATTTAAAAATATATCCAGTGATAGATAAAGAATCACCTGACAATGTATTCCAATCTGCATTAGAAAAACCTTCAATAATAGCAGGATATTTTTTATAAAATAAGCCATAGTTTCTTGAACCAATTAAATATTTCATTACACGGTCCATTGCATGCCAATGTTCTCTTCCTGGCTTACTTGTAAACCTGCTAAGTACCCCTACTGCAAATGCAATGTCAGGTCTCGTACAATCAGTAGCATATCTCAAGCTACCAATCATGCTAGCATATTGCTTTTGATTTATGACATCATTTTCATTTTCAACAGAAATAGATGAATACTCGAATCAAAAGGATTAGAAACATGCTTGCAATCAACATAGTTATATTTTTCAAAATTTTCTCAATATAATTTGATTGATCAAGAAAAATTCCATCACAAGTTTTAGTAATACGCATGCCCAAAATAAAATTAGCCTCTCCAAGATCCTTCATGTCAAAATGGCTCTTAAGCATATTTTTTCGTCTCATTGATTACAAAATGTTAGAGCCAAAATCAACAAATCATCCACATAGAGACTAATAATGACATGTGATATCACACTCATTTACTTTATACCCATTTTCAATCATGCAAGAATCAAATTTTTCGTGCCACTGTTTTGGAGCTTGCTTTAAGCCATAAAGGGATTTAGACAACTTACACACTTTGCTTTCTTCACTAGGTTGTAAAAAACCTTCAGGTTGGTCCATATATATTTCATCATCTAGATCACCATTTAAAAAAGCTGTTTTCACATCTATTTGATGAATAATAAAATCATGAATTGCAGCAACAGCAATAAGCAATCTAATGGATGTCACTCTAGTAACCGGAGAAAAAGTATCCAAGAAGTCTACATCAACTTTTTGTTTAAACCCCTTTGCAACGAGTCTTTCTTTATACTTATCTATACTTCCATCCGGTTTTAATTTTTTCTTTAGGACCCATTTACACCCTATGGTTTTACAACCTAGTGGTAAATCAACTAATTTTCAAGTTTTATTAGAAAGTAGTGATTCTATCTCATCATTTACAGCCTCTTTCCAAAATATAGCGTCAGGTGATGATAAAGCTTCTTGTAAAGAAATTGAATTTTCTTGAACATTATAAACAATATACTCAGGACCAAAATGTTTCTCAATTCTAGTTCTTTTACTCCTTCTGAGTTCATTTTGAGAATTTTCTTGATTTTGTAAAATAGGAGTAGAAGAGTTAGGTTTCAAACTATTTTGTTCAAATTTTTTACCCCACTATTTTTTTTATTTAAATGGAAATTTTTCTTCATGAAAAATAGCATCACCGACTCAAAATTATATTATTTTCAATGTCAAAAATCTATAGGTCGTACTATGTACCGCATAACCAAGAAAAGCACAAGTGATAGCTCTTGCTCTCAATTTAGGTCTTTTAGGATCCGTTAACCTCACAAAGGCTAAACAACCCCATACCTTTAGATACCCCAGATTTGGCTTAGGCCCTTCCACAACTCAAAAGGTGTAATTTTTATCTTTTATGTAGCACTCTATTTAACACATAACAAGCGAATCAAAACTGCTTCTCCCAAAAATTTGAGGGAGCACTGAATCTAATAGCATAGCATTTGTAAGATCAATTAACGTTCTATTTTTTTTCTTTACGCTACACCATTAGAAGCGGTGAATATGGTGGAGTAGTTTCATGGATTATTCCCAAGGATTGAACATAAGAATTAAATCCAAAAGATTCAAATTCTCGACCTCTATTACTTGAATTCTTTTAATCTTTCTACCGAATTTATTTTCAACTTCAAGGAGGAATATTTTAAAAGAATCAAAAGCATCACTTTTATTTTTCAATAAATAAACATAAGTATATTTCGAACAATCATCAATAAAAGTGATAAAATATCTATTTCCTCCACGAGTTAAAATTCCTTCAAATTCACATAAATCAGTGAATTAACTCCAATAATTCGGTATTTCTTTCTACACTTTTATGAGGTCTTTTGTAATCTTCACTTTACTACAAATTTCACATTTTCAAAATCCTTTTCATGTTAGGAATTAATCCCAAACTACTCATGACTCCCACATATTTACTATTAATATGACATAAACGAGCATGCCAAAAATTTAATGAAGAGAGCATATAAACAGAACTAGAAGCATTATTATTAATATTCTCAACATTGAGTTTAAACATTCCATCACAAGCATAACCTTTGCCTACAAAAATACCCTTCTTTGTAATAACATATTGATCAGATTCCATAGTTTGTTTAAAGCCAGCCTTATTCAAAAGATAACTTGACATCAAATTCTTTCTCATGGAAGGCGTATAAAACACGTCTTTCAATGTTAAAACTCTTCCAGAAGTGAATTTAAGATCAACCTCACCCGTTCCAAGAACTTGAGTAGTGTGAGAATCTCCAAGCATTATAGTTTTGGACTCCTTAAAAGGAGTGTAAACTTTGAACCAATCTTTATCATAGCAAACATGTCTATTTGCACCAGAATCTGCCCACCATCCTTCAACACTTTGTATCATATTGATATCGGTTATCATAGCCACAAATGGCTCCTCGGTAACGTTAGCCTGAGGTATAGGTTCACGTTTCCGGTATCTGCAAATTCGAGCAATATGCCCATTTTTGCCACATACAAAACAAGTCTTACCCTGTTGATTTTGAGAAGGATGTGATTGGTTCTTACTCCACTGGCTTGAATTTCTCTTATCATGTTAGTAAGATTTTTTCACGATCTTTTTCCTAGGCTTCACCATATTATTTTTGGAATACTGATTAGTAGGCAAAATTTCATTTGTAGAAATTAAATTTACCTTGGTGGAATGTCCATTGCTCTCTTGAATAAGTGCATCTTGTCCTCTAGCCTCTTCCTCCACTCGAATGCGTGTGATCAACGTTTCTAGTGACATCTCTTTTTTTGCTTGTGTCGCATATTTTTCCGGAACTCTCTCCATGATGGTGGAAGTTTGTTAATTAAGCCAAGAACAACTAGGTTGTCACCAATCTTGATCCCTTCGGATATGATTTCAAAGAACTATCATTTGACAATCTTGTGCTTGCTCTACTACTGATTTTCCATCCACCATTTGATAACGAAAAAAATCGACTTGTCGCATATTTTTTTGCACCGGCTTCTTCAGTATCATATTTACTCTGCAAGGCTTTCCATATTTTCTTGGCAGACGTGAAAATAATATCATAATAATCATAGAAATGATCAGCAAGACAATTTAAAAGATAGTAACGACAATTATACTCATCTTTTTCGTACTTTTCAACCTTTTCTCCATGTTCAATATATTCATCGTCGCTCATGCCTTCAGTACTTAATTTTTTAGGATTCTTCTCGGTAAGGACATAGGCAATCTTGAGAGTGAGGTAAAAGAGAACTTTACCCTTCCACCTTTTAAAGTTTGTTCCTTTGAAGCGAAATGGCTTGTTGAGATCTCCAACATTCTCATTTGGCTTTTCAACGGTTTGCTCCATGTTGAATCTCCTTAAAATTGTTAGTGAAAATACAATTTTAAATAAAAATTTGCAATTAAATTTAGAAGCAAACTCAGAACCAATTAGGGCCGAGGCGTGGGTATCTCGCTCTCTTTAAGGAGATTCAAGCCGTCTGCGGTGTTGGAAATCCTCAATCACCGGTGCAACAGCTATCTTCTTGACTTGTCCCCTCCAAGATACAACAGCCCAACTCAAATGTCGTTTAGTTCAACCTCTTTTGCACTAGAAGATGAACTCAAAGCTCCACTATAAGAACACATTTTTTATGGCAAATGTATTAACTTTGTAGAGAGAAAAAATATAAAACTTCATATATTTTGTTGTGTAAAGTTTGAGAGAAGAGCATAGTATTTATAGGTGTTAGGAAGACAATAGAAGTAAATAAGAAATTAAATTCATAAACTTAATTTCATAACTTATGTCCTATAATCTTCCACAATAACAAACCACTATAACTCATGACCTATGATATTCCACAATAACAATCCATAATCAAGACATGAAACTTCCAACCTTTCATATTTCAATAATAAAATTATTTTAAAAATAAAATGTTACAACAGTTTCACTCCCTTCATAATTTTGAGGTGGTTCCAATAGTAGAGGAGCATCCAAACCAGCATCTGCAAACAAGAAATCTATAAGAAATTAATATTGTTTGGAATTAAACAATATTCGATCTCCATTAATATTCAGTAATTAAATTACAGCACGGCATGTTAATTAATTACCTGTAATATTCTTGCTCAAGTAAAAAGAAGTACTGTTTTCTGATAATCCCTTGTCTTCACTGTTAAATTCTCTCCTCGGACGATTTCAAATCCAACTTCTGTATTACTTCCATCCCACGTACGTACGTTTAGCTCTACAACAAAACAAAACAAAACAAAACACTCAAATGAACCAATTAATTTCTGAATGTTTATAAATAAGCCAACCCAAGTCCATGCTCTATAATTAATCTATATGTATGTGTACGAAAGCAACCTGTAGCTGTAGCTGTAGCTGTATCTGTAGCTGTAGCTGTAGCTGTAGCTGTAGTTGTAGTTGTAGCTCTATTTATGTATTGTTAATTTGCCTGCATGCATATATAATATTCATTTTTATTGTCAATTTGCCTGCATGCATAATGTGCCTATTTATTGTTATTATTTTCTTCTTTTTTTTAAATACTATTGCAAGATGGAGTATTTTTTTAAAAGACCTAGTCAAACCACTATCTTTTTAAAGCCTAACTTATTCTTCATGCCTTTTAAGGCCTCTTTAGTGGAAAAAATATATAATGACCTTACCATATTTTTATAATAACTGAAATGCCCTTTACATAAAAGATTCAAAAACCCTCAACAACATTTTATTCTGTTAATGACGTCAAGTTGCTAAATTGAAGAAATCCTACTTTAGTTGCAGAAATTACTTCTCTTTCCAATTTCTCTATTGTAATCTTGGGCTTCTTTCTTCATTTTCTGTGGGCCAAGAAAAAGACTTGCCGCCAGTAGTCAAGCTTTGTTGTTGCAAATTCGTCATTGGTAATATATTATTTTCTCTTTCATTATTTCATACGAACATGACATTTTTTTTTTTTTGTTCGAAATGGTTGTGTTGAGGAATGTTATTCATTTAAAATGGTGAACTTGAGGAAAAAGCTGCATTATTTGTGTTTTCCGGAAGTTTTAAACTACCATAGTTTTGTTGAACAACAGTAGTCATTTTAAATGTTAGTGGTTGTTTTAAGACGACCATCTAAAGATGGCAAACGGACCGGGCCGCCTCGTCGACCCAGTCCGTGAAAAACGGACCCGGTCGTGAAATAAACCGACCTGTGGTCCGGTCCACGGCCGACCGATGGACTTGGCCCATGGACCATGGACTTAGCCCGTGGTCCGTGGTCCAAATGGGACCAAATTGGTCCCTAGCTATGAGTTGGGGACCAAATTTGCAATTAACAATTATATTTCCATATTTATTTATTTATTTTTTAACTTTACAAAAAAAAAATTGATTTCACGTGGGTCGCGGGCGGCCCGTGACTTGGCTCGTATGGCCCATGGATCACGGGCGGTCTAGCCTTGTTTTTTTACACGAGCCAAGCCGTGATAAGGGCCGAGCCAGACCCTATATGGCACGGGCCGAGTTGGCCCGGCTCGGCCCATTGCCATCTCTACGACCATCTGTCATTGTAAACAACGAAACACATTTTGAACTACTATTGCAACTTAGTTGAGGTCGTTTGAAACACAGTCTTTAATTTTTTGAAAAACAAATTTTTTATTTAGATTACATATGAAAATTTTAAATAAATTGCAAGAATGGACTCACCAGTATGGATTGTTGTATTTTATTTTGGTGAGTTTGTTAGGGATCATTAGGAAAAAAATGTATTTTATTTTGGTGAGTTTGTTAGGGATAATTAGGGCAAAATATAAATAAAGTGGATTAAAATGTAGAATATTATTGAGATGTGATTGATATAAATGTAGATGAATAGAATTTAGATATTCTTACTGGAAATTCTCATAATGCTACATGCTTGCTATACATTTGGACCAGAGGCGGTCGAGGACAATCAATTCAAAAATAAGCAACTTTCCACTTTATTTTCTCCTGTTATAACACACCCTTGCCACTACATCTACCAAGACAACAAGCTAGACGTAAGAGAACAACGAAGATACCATCTTTTGGAGAGTTCCCAAGAGGCATAAATATGCGGGCAACGAGTTACAACCGTCTAATATGTACACATAGATTCTAATGGGTGACAGTAGAGCGTAAGATTAATGCATTGTCATTTTTTATGTAAATGTGATCTCTTTATTGTATGAATTGAGATATATCTTTATGTGGATTACATATGTTGTGTTTATAACGAATACTTATGTTTCTATCGTTGTTAAACAAAACAAATATTTGATACAAGTTGTTAAGTTATATATATATTTTTTGGACTGCAGATGTTATGATCTTTAGCTGCACAGACCCTTTCTGGTTACAGAATGAAAATATGTAGCAAACTTTAAAAAACAACATTTGTCGTTTTAAACAATCGCAGACGTTTTGTCTAGTATGACTAGAGACGTTAGAGTCGCTTACGAGCGTCTCGGCACATCCCTTGTTAGGGATTTTCTAAATAATTGAATATGTTTTGAAACGACTACGGTCTTTTTAAACTCATCGTAGTCGATTAATCTAGAACGAATGTAGTAGTTCTAAACGTTTCCCAATATTGTTGGTAGGAAATCACAAGATAATTCGATCGTATCGATAAAATGTAAATTACGTTGATCGTACTCTATTATACGTTCCATTTAACTTATTTAAACTCCGATGACCATCGACTAACACGATCGTGTCGATAAAATATAAATTATGTCGATCGTACCCCATATATGTTTTGTTTAACTAATCTATACTCTGGTGACCATCGACTAACTCGATTGTGTCGATAAAATATAAATTTCGTTGACCATCCATATATGTTCTGTTTAACTAATCCAAACTCCGATGACCATCCACTAACTCATATTTAATTGTAATTGTACTTAAATGAATGCAATTATCTTTTAATATTTATTTGTTACTCTTTTATTGTTTATTATTATCGTATATTAAATTTTTAACAATCTATTAAATGTACATTTAAAATTTGTAAATATTTAATTTATTAAATTAAATATGAATGTGAAAAGACGATTTCAAATTTTTTTGCCTTACGTAGATGAAAGGAATGAAAAATGGATTTAAAAAAATAATGGGAAAATTGTAACTTTTTTTTATTATCGGATTAAAATTCAAATCATGAAGATGAAAATATTTTTTTGAATACATTGGATTGGAGTGATTATAGTTGACAACTAATATATGAAACTTTTTAATTTTTAATTTAATTAATAATTATATAAGAGAGAGAATTGTTTTTTAATTTTTGTTTCTTACTTACATTTATATTTATATTTATGTTGTTTTCATTTACATCGTCCGAATCGCCACTAAATAAAAATAAAACATACACAAAGAATATTCTTTACAAGGAGTCACTACTCCAACAAATGTACAATATTATATAGTCAGTCATTACATTCTCTCTAATAAAATTAATAATTATTAATTTTTTTCCCGTAAAATACAACCATGAAGATCCCAATTAGTACATCATTAATTCCATACGATTTGATATCAATGGTTCGTCAATCATCAAAGCTCAAATCACCAAAATCTCTTCATTTGAATTCATATTTCTACTATATAAAATTCATCTTTAATTGCAATTGTACTTCTATAAATGTAAATAAATATCAAGATTGAACAATATAAAACAATATGATATCAACAACCATATTTTTTTATTTTTATTGCAATTGCTACTTTAATATTTTAATTATTAACAATTAAAAATAAAAATTTTGAAAATATTAAAAATTAACAATATGATTGCAAAAGTACGTGCAATGCACGCGTGTCTAACTAGTATGTTTAAAGAGCTTGTTGGAGTTGTTCTTAAAATGTAATTCCTATTGAAACTATAAATGTAAGCTTAGATATATGATCGTTATTATAATAAATTTTATATACTTGAGTTTTGATTCTTTCTATTCTGTTTTAGTATTCTTTCAATTTATAACACGTTATCAGTACAAGATCCCAGCTAACTGAGTTATTAAAAGCGATTTTTCTATTGTGTTCAAAGAAAAACATAAAATTTTAGACAATTGAGTTAGCATTGATATTAATTTTTTGTGTTCAAAAGCAAAGTATCTCTACATCTTATATTATATAACGAGAAATTGATATATATTATCTCCTGTGGTTGTATCGTTGTCTATATTAAATTATTAATTAATAATAAATACTATTTATTACAATATATCAATATTTCAAAAGAATATTGTATTAATTCTTTTGAAGAAGTGTTAATCTTTTACATGATAATATTTTAGAACAATATTATATTTTTGCTTTTAAAAAACGCAACGTAATTCAAAAAAATATTATATCATTATTTCTGAAGAAGTATAAACTTTTACGTATTAATATAATAAAAGAATAATGTTTTATTGTTTTTGCATAATCATAATTTTATAAGGAAAATTTGCACTTTTGATCTCTAATCTTTATAGTTTGTTACTAATCTATCATCAATCAATTTTTACAGCATCGAACATTCCTAATTTTTGTAATTTGTTACAAATCACGTCTTTATTGACAGATTTTGATGGATGTCGACACTGGCGGATCTAACGTGGGGGCAGTGGAGTCAGCTGCCCCCACTGGCCAAGTTCAAATTTTATTATTTTTTTAAGTCATGTTGAATTTTACTTATTTGCCCTCTTCCCTTCCCCTCTACTCTAAAATGTATATCTATATTTTTCACCCCTCTAAAATTTATATCGATATTTTTCACTGACACTACCATACAATATATACAAAACCTATGCATTCTTCCAACACGTGAAAAACAGGGGAAAATGACAAATAGAAATTGATGAAATTTGAAAGTAAAAATTAAGTCAAACATTTACCAAGTATCAAGATATATGATTTATGAAGTTTCATTTATTTGTACTGTATTTGTATATCAATATTGATGAAATAGATATTGATGAAATTTTTTGTTTTTGTATATCAATATATATTAATATATACATCATACATGTTTATTTCATGCGACATTGTGGATTTGTGGTCAAGCAAACTGTTTGATTTTTGATTATTTGAGATATTGGCTGAGTCTGCAGGAATCTAGATGGGTTTAATATGTACCGATTTTTTTTTTTTTTTTTGCTTTTTCTTTTTGTTTAATTTTTTTGGACGGTGATATTTCATTTTCTTTTAACTATTTTGGAGGAAGTTCGGGTGTTAATTGAGATTCTTCATAAGTAAATACTTTAACTTAATTATTGTGTTCTCTTCTTTCTGATTCTTTATTGTTTCAATTATATGACAGATCCTATTAAGGGATTTAATGATGGAACTTGTGGTGGAACTTGAAATTTTTGTATAATGTTATCTAGGTTTGAATATTAGCGCTATGTTATAGTATTTTTTTAAACAATAATATTTTTGATATTGTAAATTTAATTTATATTATCATTTTATTCGTCTTCACAGTACGAAAATCCTGCCTCCGCTCCTGGATGTCGACAATTTATAAAATCATTATTTGAACATAATAAATTTTTTAAAGTATGTGTAAGACTTTATTATCATCAAGAATTGATCACATTAAAAAATTATTTCAACAGATGTTATAATATAAACATCTTAACTAGTAAAGTCAGAAATGAAGTAAAAGAAAAGATAACACTTTTCAAAGACCGTTGATAAGAGTCAAAGATTCAAAGTTCAAGATCCTTTTGGTAGAGGTATTTCAACTTGCTTTACAGGTCTGTTGAATTCATTCATAAAATCATTTTTTTCAAGTATATCATGATGGACCAAATTACTTTTATCGTATAACACTTCAGCGACCCCATCTGTTTCTTCGTCGTACTTCCGAAAATGTCTCCCTGCTCGATTTACAGACATTAAAAAGTTTTAAGTTTAAACAAAATTATATATTCATATGGGAATTGTAAACAAAGCAAAGGTTACATAGAAAATGCAAGAATATTATTAATACTTATAAGCGGATTGATGAGGAAATAAATATTAATTGTATATACCTTTAAAGAAGTTAATAAAGCTGAAACATGAACAACATCCAAATGAATCCACTTCATCCGCTTCACTCCCTTCATTTTGATGTGGTTCCAATAGTACGTAGAGGAGCATCCAAACCAGCATCTGCAAACAAGAAATCTATACGAAATTATATATATTAATGTTTCGAATTAAACAAAATTCGATCTCCATTAATATATATTATTCAGTAACTAATTAAATTACAGCACGGCATGTTAATTAATTACCTGTATTATTCTTGTTGGGAAAAACGTGTGCCACCAGAATTGTTTTTTATCTTCTGTTTAAAGTGAAACACGACTTTCTTAGTGGAGCAAATTGATCAGATGATTACACGTGGAGGCTTTACAACCACAGGATGAATCAAGCGCCGATATACTCCTTCATTTCATCTGGATTCTTCACTTCTGGGAGAGAGATTAGGGTTTCTTTGTGAAATATACTCTTCGTCTTCTTCGTCTCTGAAATCTCTGAAATCTTCTTCTCATTCTTTTCTTTTGTTAAAAGATCATCAGTTGATGATTCTTGGTGATAGATAAAAGTCTTTTGGCTTTTATTCTTAGTTACCGAATCAAAAGCGAGATGTGATGTTCTTCGTGAACGATGGCGAGGGTTGATTTACGTAAACTTTGTGGTTTCTTGAGAGTTAAACCTTGGTGGTTTAAGGGAAGTCTGTAATATTTGAACTACTGCATACTTGGTTGCCGAATGGTTGTTATAATGATGCTTAGAGCATATTCCACGTTGTAGATGCTCAACGAGAGGATGTAGGTGTTAGATTTGGTCACCGAACCTCTCGGGGCTTAGGGCGAAAAAAAAAATCTCTTGTGTTCTTTACAGTTTTATTTCGTTTATGTTACTTAGCTATGTTGAAAGTTAATCTTCTTGAAAGTTTCTAATGGTTCTTGGCCTTACAATTCTTGCTCAAGTAAACACTACCACTGTTTTCTGATAAATATCCCTCGTCTTCACTCTTCACTGTTATATTCTTTCTGATCCTCGGAGGACTTCAAATCCAACTTCTGCATTACTTCCATCCTAAGTACGTACGTTTAGCTCTACAACAAATTTCAAATCTGCCATTTAATGGCAGTTCTGATTGGGGAAGGGAGGGAGGAGTCACCCTGATTTCTGCTATCGAGGGGGATTTCCCCCCTCCTCAAATTTAGCGATCGCATGGCTGTGTGCGTTGATGGATGGGGTGGGTTGAAAATGTAATCTTTTTTTTTTTTTTGTAATTCATTTTTTATATTTATATTTTTATTATTTATTTATGAATTGAAAATTTTGCGTGGAATTTGGCATATTGCTTGATTGAATGTTGTATACTCTTTTGAAACTTAGTCTTTTATTCTTCAATGTCTTATACTCTTCAAATTGTTTAGTTTATTTTAGATGGTGATCTAGTAATTATATTTATGTTGTAAAATAATAGTTATAGTACTGACCATTTTATCTTATCTAATGCCTATACGAGTTTTCTACTTATTCTAAAAGAGTATTTATTTAGAATGTAACTTCCATTGAAACTATATATATAAGCCTATATATAGGTATATGGATAATAATTATAATAAATGTTATACACTTGAATTTTAATTCTCTCAATTTATAACTGAGTTATTAAAAGTGATTCTTCTATTGTGTTCAAATAAAAACACAAAATTCTAGTAAATTGAATTAGCATTGAAATTACTCTTTTGTGTTCAAAAGAAAAGTATATCTTGATCTTATATTACATAACGAGAAATGGATATATGTTATCCCTTTTTGTTACACCGTTGTCTATATTAAATTTATTAATTAATAATAAATACTATTTATTACAATATACCAATATTATGTTTTTGCTTCTAAAGAAACGCAACTTAATTAAAAGAATATTATATCATTGCTTGTTAAGAAGCATAAATTTATACATATTAATATTATATCATTGCTTCTTAGTAATTTGATATCCTAAACTTATAAGGATTATTATATGTTAGTTGGGATAACAGTTATAGATCAAGTTCCCAATTATGTTCATATATAAGATAGTTTAACAAAATTAGTTATTAAATGGCTCTCTATATAAGTGCTAAACTATTTTTTGTAAGAACAAACTTTTATAATACTATTTGAAGATGAGTTATTCATATTTGTGATGTACGTATTTTTCTCTATATGGTTATATTTTCTTGCTTTTTAAATTTTCTCCAAACAAAGATGTTATGGGCAAATGAGGAATTGGTATCAATTCTCAACTAATTAATTTTACGTGCAAAAACATGTCTGAGAATGAATAGGATGTGGACAATTTATAAAATCATTATCTGAACATAATCTTCCTTAATTGACATAAATTTTTTATTAGTATTTGTCAGACTTTATTGTCATCAAGAATTGATCACAGTACAAAATTAAACATCGTAACTAGTAAAGTCATAAATGAAGTAAAAGAAAAGATAATGGAATAACCGAATAACAAAGGAGGATAGGATGGAGGTAAAAAAAAAAAACGTTGATAAGAGTCGAAGATTCAAAGTTCAAGATCCTTTTGGTAGAGGAATTTCAATGTGCTTTACAGGTCCATTGAATTCATTAATCAAATCGTCTTCTTCAAGTATATCATAGACCAAATTACTTCTTTCGAAAGACACATCTGCTTGACTCATACGATTCCACTCGGGAATCCGAATTATACCTGCACCAACATGTTGATAAGGACTTGAATTGACAGAAGCTAATCCAACGAATGCATGTCCTAAACAAAGTTATTTAAGGATTAGTTTGGGAGAAAAAAATGTAAAATTAATATTAGAGAATATATACTTGATTTAGTGTTGGTAGTTTGGTTGTCTGCTATTTCTTCCTCGTACTTCCGAAAATGTATCTCTGCTCAATTTACAGACGTTAAAAAGTTTAAGTCCACAATATGTTAGTACACAAAATTAAATATTCATATGGGAATTGGAAACAAAGCAAAGGTTACATGGAAATGTGTAAAATGAAACAGATTGTTTTTCTTAATTAATCGCGTATAATTAATGTATAAATAATTTAGTTAGAGATAACTACAAATTTACAAGGAAAATGCATGCAACAATATAATTAATTAATACTTTTAAAGAAGTTAATAAAGCTGAAACATGAACAACATCCAAATGAATCCACTTGATCCGCTTCACTTGAATATAGCTCATGATCCATGTTTACATATTCTGTTTCTACTTCGATTATAATCCCTTCATTTTGTGGTGATTCCAATAGTAGAGGAGCATCCAAACCAGCATCTGGAAACAAGAAATCGAATTACATATTTTATACGAAATTGCATATTGTTTAGAAGTAAACAATATTAATTCTCCATTATTCAGTAAATAACAGCACGGCATGTTAGTTTATTACCGACTGTATGGAGGTTTTTTCCACTGCCACTACACAAAATTTATGTTATGCATACAAAATAAATTTGTAGGGAAATGTTATTTTTTGTGGGGAAAAACCTTTCCCGACAAAATTTTTTTGTAGGAAAACCTTTCCGAGACAAATTTTTTTTGTAGGGACATTTGTGGGGGCAAACATCGTGGGGAAAGGTATAAGACGACAAATGGCGGATATTTGTGTGCTAAAGTCTCTCCCTACAAACCCTTTAGAGACGAATACAATTTGTCGTCTAAGTTCTTTCTCGACAAAATTATTCATCTGCTAAAGTTACTCTGGCCCCACGAAACAAGTTTTGTAGGCGCAAGGCAAAAATTATTTTGTGGACTAAATCGTACTTTTTCCTACAAATAATTTTTTGTGTCAAAAAACGTTTGTGGTCTAAAACCTACTTCTCTCTACAAATAATTATTCGTTGGAAAAGCGTATTTGTGAAATAAGCATATTATTTTTCTCAACAATAATAGAATATGTAGAGAAAATTTAAATAATTTAATCAAAACTCAAAACTCTTTCCACAGCTCCTAAAGATATTTAATATATTAATTAAAACTTTTTATTCAATAGAGAAATAATACAATTCAGAGAATGAGAACAACAAGTGAATAGTTCTAAAGGAATTGAATGGAAAAACAATCTCGCTTCATGATTGTATTACCAAAAATTTAAAATCTCAAGTTGTTAATGAAGTCCTTCCCATTGTTGCTTGAAAAGTGGGAGATCATGACCTTCTTTGTCTAATGCAAATGCCGGTTCTGCAAGGGGACTAGGGAGTTGGCCTTGCTGTCGCACTTACTTGGGTTTGGGCTAGCTGTGGACCAGAATACGAGATTGTGTAGGAAATTGTGGGAGTTATGGATCTTGGTTAGGATGGGCGTAAGAGACTTGACTTTCCCGTGCATGGGACAAAAATTTCGGATGCATCTTGTTCAATGGAAGTGGGAGCAATCCGAGAGAGAGTTTGAGTTATAGCACAGCTGACCACTTTGTGGAATATTTGGCATCTACAACTGCACGATTCGTAGATCATTCAAATCGACCCGATTAGCAATGTCATAGCCCTAAGTGATAATAGAAATAAAAATTAAAAAGAACATTATGGATGGAGCAGAACAAACTATTTGTGCGAGCACCATTCCTAGTATTCTCTGAGGTCTCAAGGCTCAAAATAAAATACAAACGTGAAAATATGAATGTTGTCGTCACTCCAGATAACATAAGACTAAGTAGAATACAATAGTAGATCAATACAAAATTAATAGCAGCCTGGATCGTTGCAAAAGATTGGAAAGTTACCAAATACCAAAGGATTTACAAGAACCTGGAAAAGAGCTTTAAACATGTTTAGGATGGCAAGTAATAGCAATCGTGCTTGCTCCTTATGTTGTCTGTGTAGCAATTTCCTGCCATCATCATGATAATAAAACCCTGTTATATTTCCAAATATCCATCAACGAGGAATAGACCTCTGTAGAAAGCATGTATTAACAACATAATATGGTGCAATAATAAAGTTAACAAAAAAATTGTCTTCAAAGGATAAATAATTTAATAGTTTACAAGATGAGAATACATTAGGTTTACCTAAATAATACATCGAACAAATAAGATGGGAAGGCATTCCAAATTAGGTTTACTTATATACTTAACTATTTACTTATAACTTAAACTTATGTATTGTTAACTTGTCCGACTCTGGGCCATCTACAACTTTTGAGGCGAGAGGGTTGCATGTTGATAATTCATCCACACTCCAAAATGGTGAACCAAATTCAAGTATAAAAGCAATTAATCTTCATCATTCCTTCCGAGTCTCTATTCATGTTACAAGTGGTGACTTTTGTCCCGTTCGATACATGTGACTTCTTTATAGCCTTTGGTCCTAAGCAACAATCAATTATCAACCCAAGCTTGGGAATTTTACTGACTTTAGGTTAACAAATGATAATTTTTAATTTTCTCACCATTTCTGCCTGACAGCATTGTAGTAAGAATAATACATATCCAACACTCTTCAGGAGTATATGTATTGTAAACTTGGCTTGATGTTTCATTTGATATAATATGAGGGTTCACCTAGGATTTAAGTTATTGGTACTCACTCCTATGAAATTTCATTTGAATATAGTTTTAGCTACTTAAGTTGAATACTCTTGCCAATAAAAATTCGTTCTCTTTAGGAAAAGTTGAGGAACTTAGATAAAATGAAGTATTACAAATTGTTTCATGAAGTATGCAGAGGATAGCCTTTTTCTTGTTGAGGTATTGGATATTAAAATTTGATAAGTTTGAAGGATTAGCGGCTGATTATTGTCGATATAGTAATCCATACTCAATTGGGTAAGAGATGCTCATGAAACTCATAGACTCTCCGTCTTTGGATTAGCTTTGCTTGTTAGGACTGGAGCTATCTACTTGCAATATATATTTTTAACAATCATGAATTCTGCCTTTGTTAACCATTAATCTGCTAATGGTATCAATAATCTGCTAATGGTATCTGCTAAGGGTATCAATAATATATCTTAATTCACTACTAGTCTAGATATCAATTCAGAAGACTACTATAAACTTCTCTCGGATGGGACTCAAACTAGCCACCATTCTCTGCTTGAGCCAGCCAAACCACGGTCTAAACCTTCAAATCATGAAGTCCAATCCACCTTAATAATCCAATACTCAAGAACAAACAAGATTCTGAAAAAATATAAAATTTTCTCGAATAGTTTTCTTAATACCTATTAATCCCAAAAAACAACTACCTTCCCATCCCAAACATCATAAAAATTCATCAAGCTAATTGGTAGCAGAATCGAAAATCCTCATCAAAAGGAATAAGAATCCCCATCAAATCAACAATCGTAAATCCCCATTTTTGGCAGCAGAATCGTAAATCTACAAAGTGGCAGCAGAATCCAAAATCCGTAATCGTAAGCAAAATCCTATTATATGAAAAACAAAATACTTTGTTGAAAAATCCTATTAAGAATTAAGGTATACCCACCAAAAGGAATAAGAATCAAGAGATTCAAAGCTCATCAACAATTAAAAATCAATCAAAAGAAAGGAGATTTCAAACCTAACTTTGTCCTCTTGTGTGCTTCTAACGCTTCTACAGTGTTCTTGGAGGAGGGCTTGGGCAATTGCTTCTACAAAGAGCCAGAGAGAGAGGTTTGGTCACCAACTTCACACTTGTACGGAGGCGGCAGTGGCTTCACACTTCTACGGAGGCAAGCTGTTAATATTTTGAGGTAGCAGATTCACACTTCTACAAGGGTGGGGAGTGCGGGATTTTGAGGCATTACATTTTAGGCGGGAAAAAAATAATAATAATGCTAATGCACACAAGTTTGAGCCTTTGAGGCAAACTAATAATTTTTTTTTTTTTTTTTTACCTTCAAATACTCGATTTGTAGGGACCAAAAACAAGAAAAATTTGAGAATTTTCCCACTATATATTAGCCTACAAACGTCTTAATTTTTTTTTGTCGGCAAAGATACATCTTAGGTGATGAATTTTTTGTCAAGAAAAATACACATATTCGTGAGGCACAAATCATATTATTCTTGAAAATTTTGGAGCAACACATAACCCTACAAAATATCCTTTTGTGGGGAAAAGTAAACTCTCTAGACAAATCTCAATTTGTCTCATGGAAATTTTGTAGGAAAAGTATATATTTCTTGTAGTGGATTGAAAAAAGAACTCATTTTGTCAGTATGTCACTACGCCTTTATCCCTCTCAAACAAAACCCTCCATTCTCTCTCTCTCTCTCTCTCTCTCTCTCTCTCTCTCTCTCTCTCTTCTCCATATTCTTCTCTTCAAAATCAACCTCTCAAACAAAATCCTCTCTCTCTCAATCTTCAATAGATTCTCCTCGGCCTTAGTTGTATCCCACCGTGGAAAAAGCACTATACTAGTATATGTTATATTAATAATTTAATATCAAGACTACGTCATTAATTATAATTAGTATATGTATAGCTACTTAATTACCTGCATTCTTGCTCAAGTAGACACTATTTTCTGATAATCCCTTCTTCTCATGAGCCTCGTCGGATTTCAAATCCAACTGTTGTATTGCTTCCATCGATCCTACGTGCGTTTAGCTTGAAATGCTTTCTGATTGTTTAGAAATAAGCTAACCCTCTTATTAAAAATCCGTTCTTTATAATCTATATGTATGTGTATGAAAGCAAGTTGTAGCTGTATTTATGTATTGTCAATTTGCCTGCATAATATTCATTTTTATTGTCAATTTGCCTGCATAATATTCATTTTTATTGTCAATTTGCCTGCATGCATAATGTGCCTATTTATTGTTAATATTTTCTTCTTCTTAAATACTATTGCAAGATCCTGGTTAAACGGCTCACATGAGTTAGAAAATTTCAGATTAATTAGAAGCTTGAGTCAACCTTTCGGCATTTATAAAGCTGGTCAGTTGGGAAAACAATATTACTAATATTGATAATAGTAAATATTTAATTTACTACAACAAATAAATGGGAAATATCAAACTTATTTGATCGAATAAAAGGCATAAAAGATACTGTATTATCGTTTTTTGTTAAAATATAATATTTATGCTCACCTAAGCACGTGCTTGATAATAATGTGGTTCTGATACTGTTATATTTATTATTTTTAACCATACGATATTGTTATTTATGAAACTATTATTATTATATTAATACAAATGTGCTTCTCATACTGTTTTCTATAATACTATTTTATTAAGATAATTTTATTATGATACTGTTCTTCTATTGAGTTGGAATTTTCTATTTAAAATGTGTGTAATACTGTTGTTGTTTACAAAGATACTGATACTAATGTGCTTGTTATATTAATATAATAATATGTTTACGATCTCGAAATATTAAGATCTTTTTTACCGTGATATCTTTGTTATATTAAGATGCTAAAATAATATCCGAATAAGATACTCTTTGTGATACTTTTTTCTATGATGCACTATAAAAAAAACACATGAATGTGTGATAGTTAGATTCCGAAACATATAAAAATGGTGATGTAAATATTAGACCAAAAAATGATTATAAAACAATTGTGTTCCTATATATCAAAAAAACAATATTCTCCAACAAAAACAGTCTAATGCAATAAAATTAAGAGAAAATATTCATAAAAATTGAATCTACCTACATGTAACATTCAAAAAGCAAATGTTTCCAAAGTTTTACAATCCAGAAACTTTTCAATACTTCTCAGAATCACTGTCATTATCTGATAATAATTAAAGTTTAAAATTTTATATTTTACATGATTGGAAAGTATAAGAAGTGTAAATCCACTATTATCACTCACGAAAATAGTGGAAAATGTTTGGTGGCTCCGCGAGTTGTAAAACACCAACGACGAGGTGCAATAGCCGGCGGAGAGATGTAAGTTTTGATCTAATTTAGAACAAGTCACCTATAGCTGACTTATATACAATTTCTCTTTCTATTTTCTATTCACACCCACAACGAGGAACAGAAATTGCTCAATCATTAGTGCCTCTGTGCCACCACCGTATACACACCACCCAACTCATCAGTACTATTGACCCAAAATAAATTTTTTATATATATTACTAATACAAAAAAAAATATCAATAAATATTAAATACACAACATATATTTTAGCTGTATATGTATGTGTATGAAGGCAAGCTGTAGCTGTATCTATGTATTGTCAATTTGCGCCTGCATAACGTGCATCTTTATTCGTCAAGGGTTTTCTTCATTTTTAAATACTATTGCAAGATCATGGTTAAACGGTCACATGAGTTGTCTGCTCCTTTGTTGTGAACAGAATATTTATAAGCTTGAGTCAACATTTAGGCCTTCGCATGGAGCAGGTAATTTTGGGAAAACAATATTAATAATATTTATAATAAATATATTAACAATAAATAAATGGGCAAATTCAAACTTGTTCGATCGAATCAAGAGAGTGTTGCACTTTCTTTTTGCCAGTGAAATTACCGTTGGAATAAATATTTATAAAGAATTGACAATTAAACATGCTCATGAAGTGCTTATATATCGTTCTGTATTCCACTCATATCCACTACGAAGTCAAAAATTAGTGGAGAATGAATCTCTCTTTCCGTGGGGGCGTGGAGTCAAATGAGTTAACGAGGGGCGCAAAGGTTCCCTAACCTTATAAACATAATAAAATGATTATACTAATATTATTTTCTAACTGTTAAAAGGCATTACTTCATTCTTTTCGTATCCCTCCCATTTGTTCTCACTTAATCATCAAATGACATTCAATTCACATCTTTAAGTTCAAATGTTCAATCATTGACAAGGTTCAAAGAAATGGTGGACCATTAATAAAATAAAGCATGTATAACTCTGAAGTTCAAGACTCATACATAGAAAAGTTTGGACTCCTTTCCTTTAAAGGTTTACAGTCCAAGAATTGAGTTGCTATGAATTAAACTTCTCCAAATTGATCTAAAAGAAAGTAAAAGTCGTATATGATAGTGGAGATCCCATGTTGTTAGTTTTTTTTTTTTTTTTTTATCTTTTTCTTCATAAAATTGGCTAAGAAAAACCTAACCTACCCTAAAAGCCAATCCAATTTTTATAGAAATAATTATTCGTTTATGTTTATATATTGAATTTCAAATTCTAATACTTTATTTGATATTGAAGTCAACTACTTATAGTACCATCATTTGTCAACTCTTCATAATCGATTTTCAAATCTAGACAATATACCAACTCCAATTGACCTAAATTCTTGTTTGATTGATTTCTCATTCTACTAGAGGGAGAAGTGTTCAAGGCGAACGTCTTAAAAAATTGATTATTCGTCAAACTAAAGAAAGTTATTTCAAATTGATGGAGTTGCAAGCTTGTTGATTTTTGCAAATACCTTATATATATGTTTAGAGTAAAATTTATTTACAAGTTCCTTCTTTCCTGTAAGACTTTGGTAGCTTACTATAATTGTTATGGGCCTACTCTACATCAAATTACATCACCAGCACAATCACATGATTATGAAGAATATGGAAATTCTGGAAAGACCATTGATAAGTGGGTTTTATGCACTTATTTGAACATTAAAACTAAGATTTTTATTATGTTAGTTTGTTGATTTTTTACTTCTAATTTATTTTATTTTCAGTTTTGGACTCATTTCTAATCAATTGTAGAAGAGATGACAAAAAGAGCAACGATGTGGCGAATGTCTAAAGTATGGGAACTCAATTGCAATCAATTGAAACTTGAATGACTATTTTGGAGACTAATGGAAGAATTGAGGACTAAAGTGATCCAAAGTTGGAGAATTAAAAGACGCAGAATGAAAATTTGCTTGAATTATCGCCCGGATTTGTACTGGGCAATCACCCAAACTAGGAAACCTTTTGGGTCACGATTTTTGGAATTTTTTAGGATCATTTGGGATACTTGGAGACGACTATAAATATGAGAGATTAACTATAAATTAGGGTTGGCAATTTTGGGAGACTTTGAAGAGAAGAAACAAGAGGCAAATGATTAAAAACTCATGTGAGCAAGATCGAACGAAGAACAAGTATTACATATTGGAATTTCATCTTATTTGGGTGATGAATTTTATCTCTTCTTCTAATTTTCTTTCTCTTAGTATGCTAGGTTAGATTATTTTATGTCAGGATTGCGATGAAACTTGTATCATGAACATTTAATCTTTGAACCTAGTTTTTGATCAAGCATGCTTTCAATTTTGAACAGTTGATATGAGTTTATTTTCTCTATAACTATGTGCGCAATGGTTATATGAGTTTTGTGGCTTGTTTTGCTTTCGAGAGAGTGAAAATAAGTTAGACACAGTATTCAATTGTCGTATAGTCCGATAGAGGATAGAGATATACCGCTACGTGATTTTTAAATATTCACAAATAATTAATACATTCTTGTATATTCACATCCGTCATAGAGATATAGTCGGATCACATATATGAATATGTTTAATTCTACTTGAGAGAGATTATTAAATAAATTAGGAATATTGATATTTGAAATTAAAACGTGTTGTCAAATTCAATGGTTCAAGTTAAAGGGAATTTGTATAAGCAATGTTCTAAAAAGCATAAGCGTGATTCAAATGTGTAGTCCAATTTTCAATCTTTTCGAGCCTAGAGCCTAGGTGAAAGCACGACAAAGGCAAAACGAGGGCGAAACCACTACAAGAAAAAGGAACTATAGGGACGACATCAAATTCGTCTCTATATATAGCATTTATAGGGACGACAATAAAATATCGTCCCTAAAGATTGTGATAGCTATAGCAAGGACAAAAGTTGTCCCAACATACAGTAGTCGTCCCTATAGGTCCAGCATCTATAGAGACAACACAGAATGTCGTCTCTACAGAAATAAAGTCGACTAATATCATTCTTATAGCCTAGAAAATTAGTCCCGTGGGTCATAAGAAATGGCGCCATTTATTCCCACTTTGTAAGCTACTGGGATGACTGCTGTCGTCCTAATAGCTTTAAAATTCATTCCTACCGGTCCAATATCTATATGGACGATTTATTTGTCGTTTCCTTAGAATACGAGACCTATACAGATGATGAGAGAATGGTGTCCCTACGAATCCTCTATAGATTGAAAAAATTGAAATTCCCGCTTTTACTCTTCACCAATTTTTTTTCGTGTGTTAAATGTATAGTCGTCCCTTTAGAGCTCACAAATTTACAAAAAGTACACAGAATACACAATCCTCACAATCATTTATCTTCCCTCATTCTTACTCTATTCCACCATCGGAGAGGAAAAAGGGGAACGTTGAAAAAACTGGGAATTACAGTCATTAGATCTAGAGGCAATTGGTAGTGTGGTGAGATTCTTGTCTCAATCTATTGTAGATAATAGCTTCTGATGTAGAATTTGTTCAGTGACGCATTGTACTCGTCGAATTAATCTCTGCATTTGTATTTCAGGTTACAGATGTAGATGTTGTGAAAGAGGCTAAGCCAAGTTTTTACTTGAAATACATCCTTTTCATTTTACATCTGAACAGGATCATTCATTTCGGTTGATTTGGTAACCGATTGGCATCTGATCCGGTACCTTCTCAATTGCAGGTAATTTATAGCCATTTTTAACGTATCATTTAATGCCAGCTGTGAGAATGACTTCAATTTGAATTCATCAAACTTCTCATTGTTGCTAGTTCATTTCTCATGTTTCTCTTTGCATTGCTTCCTAATTTAAAAACTTCATCTAGAGACTTCGATGCAGATGCAATTTTCATGCGCTGAAATTTGTTCCCAAAATACAAGAAGCTGGTGCTTTACTTATCCAAAGGATGCGTCAAAATGATACATGGTTGGGGCATTTGGACCATTATCTTGTTGGCCCATTTGCAAAATCAGAGGTGAAAGGTCAAAAAGACCGTGCTGCTAAAAAATCCAGATACTTAGCATTACATCTAAGATTTGAAATTGACATGGTGGCTCATTCTTTGTGTGAAGATGGTGGAGGTGAAGAAGAAAGGCGGGACTTGGAGTTTTCTATAGATTCAACATATATCGGACGACAATTTGTCATCTCAATAGATTTGTTGAAACGAATTTTTGGATGAGAGTAAAAAACGAAAATAAGGGCTATAGGGACAATAAAATGACGTCCCTATAAATCATGAATATATTTGGACGACTATTGTTGTCTCTGTTGACTTAATAGGACGGGCTTATTGGGGCGATCTTTAGAGACGATTATGTCGTCCCTTTAGCATCTTAGCGATGACAATTCTATCTAAAAGTCGTCCCTATAACTCTCTTTTCTTGTAATGAACGTGAGGCGTAGTTAGACTTGGAGGTCGCGCTTTATGCTTAGGCAGAGCCTAGACAGAGCTTAGACATGCTTTTTAGAGCAGTGGGTATAAGTAGATTTGAGATTCTAGTATGTTTTTCATTATTAACATCACATTTGCATTCATCCAACTTTGCATAAATTTTAGTTAACTTAGGTCTTGCATTGATTAACTAGTAAGTAATTTAATAGTTGCATCCTAAACAAAAATCCATTAAATTCTATAGTTTCGATTAAGACTAAGTTAATTTAAAATTAAACTAATGTAATCTCTGTAGGTACAATACTTGAACTCTAATATCTATTTTATTACTTGTACGATTCATACACTTACAAAATAATATTGCTACAATAATATTGCTACAACTATCATCGATTGACCAAATAAAGATTGGCCGACACCAATAAGAGGAATATTATTAATTCATGATGCCTGCTGAAAATTGAATACTGAGGCAGGTAAGATGCTGTGTAGTTGGCTATGAAGTTTTAATATTTGACACGACTTTTTTATTAGTTTTCAGTAACATGCTGATGAATTTAAAATTTTACAGACAAAATTTACTTTTGATTATACATTACCATATTTCTAATGCATTTTCAAGACAATTAGCGAACAACAATTAATATATTGAAGAATCTTTTATTAATCCTAACAATACTATAAGAGCCTTATTTCCTTAGTGTTCATTTTGTCGTCCAACACGACATCGTTTGGCTACCAAAAATTTCTCTCTCTGAAGACCTACCTGCTTTCTCTCTCCGAAGACATCCCTGCTTCTTCTTCAAAATCATTTGAGCCTGCACAGAGGAAGCCGAAGAATGATTCCATTTCATTGCTGCTGAACTTCGACATCTTCCCGGGTCGGAAACAAAGCCGCGGAGGTTTGAATCCGGATTCAATCTCATCTTTTGTGGCTCTCTCATCATCAAGTTTTGTCTCAAATTCTAAACTAAGGTATGATGTCTTTTCTCAAATGATTTTTTTGAAAAGTTTTCAATTTTTAGATTTGAATATAGATTTAACCCATTTACATTGTATTTTTGATTTTTTAGTGTAGATTTATGCTTTAATTTCAAGAAATTTTGGAAAGAAGAAAAGTTATGTTGAGGTTGTTAGAAATGGATGAAATTTGAAAATGGGTTGTAAATTAAAGCTCTAATAATTGATTTTATTGTGTTTATGTGATACTAAATACTAGATTTGGAATGTATAGGTGTGAGTTAATTATTTTGAGGTTTAATTTTGCCATTTTAACTCATTTCTTCTTATTTTTATACAAAATTTGTTACAATGGTGCTATTTTCGTAACTCTGATCCATTAATGGTTAGCAAAGATTTCTGGTTTTGTTATAATTGGATTTGTGAAGAAAAAGGGACATGAAAATCACATCGATCATTAACAATGCTATTATTGGAAAATGTAATAACTCATAACAAGTAAAATATCAATAAAAAAACAGAAAATTTAGGAGGGGATCACCATTATAGGCTGCAGCAACTCCATTAATCATATAAATTATATAATTGTTTTATTTGTCCCAGTAATGTGCCAATGTGAAACTTGCTAAAATAGTTATATTTTGGTCTCATGTTATCATCATAATATGTTGTTTGTGTGTGTGGTGGTTGAGGGTTCTCCGGCCACCACCAAATGTGATCATATGCTTAATGTTTTTACTTTTTAGAAATTGGATGTTGGGGCTCCCTCCCTCCCTCACACACACACCAGTTTATTGTTGTTCAGTTTTTAAGATTTTAAACTTCTAGGCGAGGGGATGCAACATAGTATTAGTCACAAAGGTCACGAGTTCATGGCCACTGTATGCCATTTTGCCCCTCAAAAAGTTAAATAGACAATTCTCATATGACATTTAAATATCTATGAAGATGGATCTATTGGGGATTCATGTGCAACAAAATCAGAAGGTTGACAACCCAATTAAGATATACTTTATTTTGAAAATGTTTGGGACCCAATTGTAATTTTCTCTTTTGTTGCTTAATGACAATTCTAACATACTTTCACTCGTTGAATTGAAATTGTCTATCATCTGTGATGGAGTTACATCAATGGCAGGAAACTATGGACTATAGAAATAAAGACAAATTGCATGGAGCTTTGGCAGAAATATTGGATAATCATGATCCATATTGCTTTTGTCAGAACTCAAAAAGATGTATTTGTTAGCTGTCTAATGTAGTCATGTTGAATTTAGCGTGTCAAATGTTACATGATAGTAGAGTTTTTAGATTATGTAGCTTTCAAGAATGTAAAATATCAGTTTTTTTATGTAAGAATCTTACAAATTTGCCAGTTGCTTTTAAAGATTTCTACTATTTTATCCTTGTTTTCATACGATTTGGGTTTAAAGAAAAAGATGTTAAGAAAGAAATATAGAAATTCAATCTTTAACCATAACTTTTAAATAAAAGTAATTAAATAAAGCACTAAAATAAGTAAGAAATACAGTACTTACACTTTGCATATCATGTTTATAAAAATTACATATCTGCATTGTAATTTCTTAATATAAGCAACATTGCTCGAACACGATTGGCGCCACATTAGGTGCTACTGTGGTAGCTTAGTTTGATATGGGGTTTGTTCAATTTTGGTTTGATTTGGGACAGTTTTTAGGGATTCTATTGTTTTAAGCTCCACAACTTTAAGCATACATATTTTCCAACATATGATTTTCCATTCACATTTTAATCTTTTACCAAAGTTTTAGCTTTTAGTTGCTAAAAAACTGGTACTTTTTTTTTTTTAGGTTTTGATTATTTTCCCTCTTATAAAATTGTTGGATAACAGAAAAATAAGAATTTGATTAATTTTTTCTTTGTATTTGATTGGAATTTTGATAGCTTAATGTTAGGACCGACCATTTTGAAGATTGAATTTAATTTCTTATGTAGGCATTCTAAAAGTCTTTCATTTTGCTGTGATGTGATAATTTGTTCATTACTACCATATCATAGTTATCTGTATGTTTCGTTGAATCGAGACTACGCCTTTTTATTATCGTAATGTTAGGCCTACTCCTTTGAAGATTGAATCTTACATTCAATTCTATGATTCTATTTGCTAACTCATATTTGGTAGTCAGCAATTGTTTGCCGAAGTTTAAGATTACCCTTTTGTAAAGATATAAGTTTAATGCATACTTCGAGCTTTTCTTCACTAAAATTCATTTTTTATGTGATCTGACATTTACATTAAGGCGTGAATTTATTAATAGAATAGAAGCAATAAGAATTTATAGATCACAGAAAAATGACAATCATCTATTAGTTCTGTTTTTATATTAGTTTATAATGCCAATTTGTTGAATCAGAATCAAGTATATGAATTTTTTATTTTTTATTTTTAGTTTGAACTCAATTGTATGCTTTTGTTTGCTGAAAGATTTTCATATTTAGTAAACAAGTTCCAAATATTTGCTAAGCTGTAGAACTACCCTTTTTGTAGATATGAAACTTATTATTCAATTCTCATCTTTTGCTGCTAAAATATTTCCTTTTTGGTTGATAGGATGATATATTAGCTGAGTTTAGAGGCTAGACTTTTGGAAATATTCAATTTCTCGAATGTTACTAAAACATAGAACAATTTGCTTCTATCTTATAGTGGAGCATTTTTTTCATTTCTTAATTTATTTATTTTTCATTCAATTTTTCTACATCTCTATCAGCTGCAGATGGATGCTTAGAACTTCTAGAAAATGTTATGCTTAGAAAGAAGCGAAATGAAATTTTACATCTGACTAACCTTAACTTTGTACTGCATGCAGATAATTTACAAGAAAACTTTGTAGGCACTCATGAGAACTATTGTTGATGCTGCAAACAATGTAATGTTATTAATCCTCTTTTGTCGTTTGTTCAATATGTTTTTTGAATTTCTATAAACGATATGCTTGGGAAACACATATATCTCTTTGAATTATGCTAATCATGCAATTGATATAGTAATAATTTCTAAATTCTAAAATTCATGCAATGGAATGTATTAAAGTGTTGATAAAGCCAACTGAAAAATCAATTAATTTTTAAGATGTACGAAAAATGTTGTCTATAAAGAAATTTTAGCTTTTGTGCATTCATAATATACTTATATATTTAATTTATTACAATTCATTTGACATTGCACTTGTATATTTCACTATAGGCTTTCCCTCATGTTGCAGCTGTTGATCTTACAATGCTCAAAGACACGGCATCTTTTTACTGTGGTTTCTCTTTGGTGAAATTCTCATCTCATGCTGTGAGTTTTCTTTTTGTTGTCTGATAAATATTGCACTTCATTCTTCAAAGTTTGTTTGTGAAATTAAGTTGACTCTTTGTTGTGTCTGAAATCATATAGGATAAAAATCATACAAAACTATATAATCCATTAATATGTTGAATTTATCACGAATGCTTTAAATACTTTTACAAGGTTTACGTTGTTCTTTTGCATTACTCTAGCTCATGAAGGTTAGTGCTAAACTGAAAAGTCTTTCAAAATAGGCTAATTTTATATTTGGACAATAAATGAAACAAGGAAAAGCTATTTTTATTGCTTCTTCCTAATTTTAAAAGACAAGCGGCAACTGCCTCAACTACAAAATTAGAAGAATCATTTTGTGGACCATTAGCTTGCATATTTGGCTATATGTTAATTATCCATAGTTTAACCAACTATTGGTATCACTTTGCAATGTTGGTCAATCCAAGTTCATTATATGATCTACGTTACTTTCACCACAGTTTTCCTCCATTGGATGTAAATTAATGTATAGTGTCACTCAATGTACTTAAGTATGGTGGCATTGGGGGACTGAGCAGGGATCAACATTGAGCTGATATATTTGGTTGGTGATTTCAAAAATTATTGCGGAATCATTTCTATTATTGATTAGTTTTTCTTTCCATTATTTAGGTTTTCTTGATTTTTAGCTTGTTACCAAAATGTTTGAGGTGTTTAATGCATGCTTACACGCTTAATTGATCAACCACTTTCCAAAACTATAGGCAATAGATTATTGCCATTCTCAAGGAAAAATGCATACAGATACAAAACCTCGCAATGTTATGATTGATCATGAACTGCGAAAACTTCAACTCATTGATTGTGGCCTGACAGAATTCTATCATCCCAACAAAGAATACAATGTCCGAATAGCTTCAAGGTCAGTTTAATCTACTAATATTTTGATCAATATGCTCATAAAACTTTCCTTCATGCCTATGCTTGCATTTTACTTATTCTTGATGATACAAAGTGTGAAAAGGTCTCATATGTTCATGACAATCATGACCAACTTTTGTCAAAATAGATCAAGGTATTTTAGATATTCGTATCATCTGTTTTTTGGTGACAAATAAAGTAGATTAGATCTATTTTAATGAATTGTACAATTGGTTCTTCGAATAATTCTATATTACTATAATTAATAATTATTATCTTTCTCACCCATTTTACAAGTATTTGCCGGGAGAAAAATCATTTAAAAAAACTCTAAGCTTATTTTCTTTTGGATAATTTTGAGTTATTCTGCATTTGAAATCCTTGGTCATATCCATGCATCATTATATAGGTGTTTATGATGGATTGACATACCTCTAAACTCATTTGAGATCATCTTCATCCGTAGCTAACTTCTAATTGTTTCAAAATTATGGAATCAAATCCCTTTATTATTCAAATTATTGAATCAACAGCTTTTAACAGAAATGGATTTCAAATCAGTCCAACATTTATTATCCTCAACTTCATATCCATAGATATAAATACAACTTGAGAGAATTATCTTTTTCATTCAATTTAAGGTTATTTCTAGACACATATTAGGTTGCTTCTCATTACTATCTTATGATTATTTGTTTCATCTAACTCCCAGCCATTCTCGCTTGATTTTATATGTGAAGTTACAATTGATATATTAAATATTTACAAATGAAATCAACAAAAGAAAGCTCTGATATATGTTTAGAGAATCTTTACTTATAATTTGTTCCTTGTTCATAAGCTAGGCACTTAATAGAGATTCAGTTTTCATCTTTGTTCCTGGTTATTTCTCCTCTACTTCACAGTTGTCTAACTGGTCACCACTTTTGCCTTGCCAGAAGATATATCAAAAAGGGTATCAATGTTTGGCTACATGTACCTTTGGAAGCTTTAGCACGAATAATTACATCTGTAGGGACTGATTCTCAGCCCCTTTTACATCACAAACCTGGAGATCCTTATCTTAAGGTAGGTTGTCTCCCATATTAATATCACTAGACATTTTCAGGAAGCATACAAGTTTATATGATCCAAAGGTCAAGTGAGAAAGATAAAATTCTTATGTGCTTGTTCATTGTGAAACTATACTCACATGCTTATTTCTTATCTAACCTGGGATTTGTGTAGATCATGAACCGGTTATTTAGCCTTTTCAAAGAGTGGGGTGACATACGCAAATGCAAATACTAGAGTTTCACTAGAAAGTAAGCTTGCTTGAATTTAATAGAGAGTGATGGTCGCCCATTTGATTTGACACTTTCTCATCATTCCATGGTAATACATCCTATTTACTAAACTTATCATTTTGCATAACCAACAGATACCCACACTCAAATACTTCAAATATAGCACATTGCAGGTCTATCATTGTCAACAAAGGCAGATATTTCCTTCTTCATTGATGGCTCATTTTAGATTGTAGAAGACTTGAAATCCTGGTAAATATTTATAGTATTTACATTCTTCATCTATTATAATCATTTGTTAAACACTATATTACCTACTACTTATCTTGAAATTATTTTCATGCTTTCCAATGTAGGGCACACACAAATACTCAAATCTTTGATGATATTATATCAGAGAAATATTACTCAAGTTTAACACCTTTCAAGCTATTTGTTCCAAATGATAAAAGCAAGTTTACTGAAATTCGGAGCATTCGAGGACTAAAAAGCATGGTAAGTTAATCAACTTTAAAGTCATATCCAATCCAAATTTATTAAATTATTACACATCACCGATTGTATCATTCATTCTTGGACCATGCTCAATTTCAACTATAGAATTACTTATACATTGTTGTGCCATCAAAAGCACTTTTTCTGGATCAAAGGAACAGCATTCAACAGAAACCAAATGCAAGCATTTTTTATTCGATACGTTTGGAAATAGATGAAGAGGAAGTGTTCTACGTGAAGGCTATACCAAAAGAACAAAGAATCATCCGCCGCAAATTTGAAATACTATTTATCCTCAATTCTGAACAAACAAGAATCGGAGACAAATCGACATCAAAAACAAAGGAAAGGTTCCAACACATGAGGATGGAATCCCACATCTTGCTAACACATACCTCATGGTGTTAGAATATAAAATATATATTAAAATATATTATAATTGTTTACCTAATATAGATTAGGATTTTTTATTACTATATAAACTCCCTTGTAATTGTATTTTCATTATACCGTTTTGTATAATAAAATTGGTTCTTATTTTCTTTCTTCTTCACAATGGAATCACCACCAACAAATAGATCTTTATTCCAATCTCATGATCCACCAGTTGCAAACAAGAAAAAAGTTGAGAAAGCTGGAAATGAAGACGAACAAAAAACAAAAAAACACCAGCGAAGCTCCACATATTGGTGTAGATAGTACTTTTGAATACTGTTTTCATAGTTTCCAAAACTTTTATGCTGTGAGATTCCTTTTTGAACTCATTTTGAATAGCAATTATTTTTGCATTAAAAGTGTCGGTACTTATTTTTGAACATGTATTAAAGAGCATATTTCATATATTTGAGTGATGAATTCTTTGATGAGAAACAAAAATGTAGAAATTGATTACTGTTTTCTTGCTAAGGGTTGAATGTCAAGCACATATACACTATATCTCTCATTACTGTGCTCTGCTTCCATGCATATCAACAAGCAAGTATTTCAAATTCTTATTATCTACCTCACTTTATAATTAATAGGTAATGCTAATTTCAGTAGATTAAATCAAGCAATGAATATCGTCATTTGCATTTTTAAAGTTATTCTACTTACACAGTTTACCATAACGATAACTATGTAAGTTACATTATTACATATACGCCACGTGCAACGCACGGGCCAAAAAGTAGTATCTGTATATTCATAGGAATCATGTATGGATAAATCTGGGTAAATCTTTTATATTTAGGATAAACGATGAAACCTCATGTTTTTTTATTAATTAGAAGTTGTTTGTTTTCGTAAATTTTTAATTTTGAGTTGATTATTTATTATTCATTATTTCCGTTTTGATGTTTGATCGCTATTAAAAAAAATTTGTGGGCTATATTATTTTCTAGAGATTCAATTTAAATGAGCATGTGGTAATAAATAACATAGGGTCCAATAATAGATAGAGATTACTAATATGTTTTATGAAATCTTTCTAGATGATCATTGTGATTAAATGCATACATTTGTGTTCGAAATTTAACTAGAGATGGTTAGGTTTATTTACAGGTATAGAATTGATTTACCGTCGAGAGATGCTTTTGATTATCTCAGGATCATCAATTTTCAACATAGAGACAATAATTTGCGAAGACGAGTCATTGATAATTAATTGTTGAAACGTGTAGGTGGATTCGTGAATCCTATTGCTAGTAAAACTTGAATTTATTCTTAAAATTACTTTTGATTACGTGATAATTTAGATTTAATTAAACTTAAGTAGAATAACTTTAAGATTGAATTTATAAACGAATTTGTGTTATTATCTTGTTAAAACTCGAAATATACATTAATTGATTAATTGATATTTAGTTTTCGTAAGTTCGACACTCTTCAGATTATTATATTATTTGTTAACGAACCGTCCGAATGAAAATTCTACAACAAAAAGCTTAACAGATGTTTCATTGTCATTTTCTGTGGCTTTATACGAATATTCAGCTCCATTTTTTCCAAACCATTTCTCTGTTCTTTTCACCAATTTCAATCCAATTCCCATTCTCATGCAAAGAGTCAAATGTGAAGAAAAAAGAAAATTCCGCGCATTGTTCCTCTCTCTCTCTCTCTCTCTCTCTCTCTCTCATTTGATGTACTATGTTGGTCTATAATCAGGTCTGAAGAGATGTGGGAAGAGCTGCAGATTGTTGGATGGCCCACACGGCTTTACTTACGAGGAAATTAAAAAATTAAATTAAATTAAATTTTGCAAGAGATATCCATATAGACAACTTGTCAAACTAATTGTTAGATGCTCATGGTCCACACGAACTTATGAGGAAATTAAAAAAAAATAAAAAAAAAATAAATTTTGAATAAGATGTCCATATGGACAACTTGTCAAACTAATTGTTAGATGTGTGAAAAAGAAATACTAGAGAAGAACAGAAAAGAAAGAACAACTACTTTATTAGGCAGACGACATTATGAAAATACAATTACAATAGAGTTTATATAGTAATATAAACCTAACATATATTAAGTAAATCAATCAACTAATATATTCTAATATATTGAAACAATCTTATAATATATATGAGAATCTTCTAATATATATTCTAACATCCCCACTCAAACTCACGATACTACAACAATAAGCAGCGAGAGTTTGTTAAGCAAGAAACGAAAACGATGGACCAGATGTAACATTGTGAAAAAGTCAGCAAGCCATATTAGCAAGGAACCAAGGCAACCACAGCAAGTAACCAAGGCCACCACACAATCTCAATAGTAGTAGACAACATAGCACGATACTCTGTTTCAGTAGAAGAAGAACAGGAAACAACAATGCTTCTTACTTTTTCAAGAGATAAGAGAATCACCTAAAAGTGGACAAAAAACCAGTATTATAGAAAGAAGGGAAAATGATAAAGAAGAAAGGAATAGGAAGGGGAAGACAGATTGTCCAGATTAACCGAAAACAAAACCAACCAAATTCCAGGTTACTAGACCAGATTCCAAATCCAAATTAATATATGCAAATACCAAAAGAGAGGAATGGGGAGACAGATTGTCCAGATTAACCGTAAACATAACCAACCAAATTCTAGATTACTAGACCAGATTCCAAATCCAAATTAATGGATACAAATTTCAAATTGCAGAGAAGAGAATAAGGGGATAACAGATTGTCCAGATTAACCAGAAACATAACCAACCAAATTCTAGATTACTTATTCCAAATCCAAATTAATGGATGCAAATACCAGATTGCAGAGATAAGAAGAAGTGGATAAGAAGAGGAAGACAAATTGTCCAGATTAACCAACCAAATTACAGGTTACTGGACCAGATTCTAAATCCAAATTAATGGTTGTAAATACCAAATTGTAGAGAAGAAAAGAATGGGATAGAAATGAGGAGACAGATTGTCCAACCAAATTCCAGGATAGAACAACTGGACAAATTCCAAACTGATTTGGACATACTGGATGCAAAATCAACCAAATTTCAGAATAGAACAATTGAACAAATTTCAATCATCCCTTTTAGTTGCCATGATTAGCTCAAAAAGATGCACAATGCAGAAGCAGACCTTGCTTAAGCCGTGGGCACACCTTACTTACTCATATTTTCAGACTTGGCTGGACGAGTGGCACAAGGCCACTCACCGGAGAACTGGAAGCGATTTCAAGTTTAAACCAAGTTGGATCAAACCCGCTCCTCGATACCATGTGAAAAAAGAAATACTAGAGAAGAACAGTAAAAGAAAGAACAACCACTTTATTAGACAGACGACATTATGAAAATACAATTACAATAGAGTTTATATAGTAATATAAACCTAACATATATTAAGTAAATCAATCAACTAATATATTCTAATATATTGAAACAATCTTATAATATATATGAGAATCTTCTAATATATATTCTAACAAGATGGTCCACACGGACTTATGAGGAAATTAAAAAAGGAACTTTAATTTCCACACTCAAACTAATGGTTAGATATTTGTTTAGACCAATCCAAATAATTCTGTACAGATACCTCCTACTTATTCAATATCTTTCTTGATTTCTTCGCACCGCGAATTAAACAACTGCTGGTCAATCTCAGAGTCTCCTCGCCGGTAAACCAGAGCCAAAGGGTTACCAATCAATGAACTCCCAAAACTTGACCTGAATTGACCAAATAGATAAATTATCATCATCGTCTGCACATAGATAACTACTTCAATCTGCTGCTACCTCCCTGGTAAGTAAGCACAAAGAAACACCATCAGATCCTTCTTGCATTCAGTGTCTTCTTGTTTCATCCCAATCAAAGATCTCATCTGCTGTTTTCTTGGTTTTCCTAGTGATATAAACTTGTTGGTGACACTTTAAAATGTCTGGCAATGTCACCATAAGCATTAATACTCTGCTTAATAGATTGCCTTCTGCACCCTCAAAGCCGTCTATCTTCAGAGTTGATGATCATTTACGCAGCATAAACCCGGAGGCTTATGATCCAAAAATAATAGCCATTGGCCCATTTCACCGCGGTAAACATCACTTGCAGAACATGGAGCAACACAAAGTCAGGTATCTAAAGCTAGTTCTTCAAAGAGAAAATGAATCAAGTGTAGAAAGATATGTTACACCAATAAGACACTTGGAAGATAGGGCGCGGAAATGTTATGCAGAAGACATCCAACTTGACAAAGATGAATTCGTGAAAATGTTGCTTCTTGATGGTTGTTTTATCATCGAATTCCTCCGTAAGTTTCAAAACAAAGACTATAGTGATGATGACCCCGTTTTCCAGTATGTACATACACAAAGTAATTTACTTCATGATCTAATGGTATTTGAGAATCAGATTCCATTTTTCATTATTCGTTGTTTGTTCAACATGATCAAGACTGATACGGGAGACAATATCAATTCTCTAATATGGCCTTTACTACAAAATGGCATTTTCCCAAAGCAAGATCTTCCAGAAGTCCCTGAGACTCAACATCATCTTCTTGGCATAGTACATGACTTTCAATGTTCTTCATTTGCAAAGAGATTATCTCATATTGATTCCATGGAAATGGAAAATATAAATTCAGCTAAAGAGCTCCAAGAGGCAGGGATTGCCTTTGAAAAGTCCGAAAGTGATAGTTTTTTTGATAATGAATTCAAAAATAAAGCAATGATCATTCCAGAGTGGGAAATTTCTGATTCAACAGAATCTTTGTTCCGAAATCTGATTGCATATGAGTACTACCTCACAGGAAGTCCTCAAAGATATGTGACGGACTATGTATTCTTCATGCATTGTCTCGTACATTCCCCTGAAGATGCAAAATTGTTGCGCCGTTCTGGAATCATTAGCAACTTATTGGGGGCCAATGAAAAGGTTTATCGCTTAATCAACCAGCTATGCAAGAATACCATAATTTCTGAAAAGTTTTCGTATTCCAATATTTTCCATATTGTGAACCATCATTGTGGCCTCACAAGGAATAGATGGATGGCAATATTAAGGCGGGATTATTTCAGCAGTCCATGGGCACTAATTTCTGTCATTGCTGCCATTACCTTGCTTGTGCTCGGCATCACACAGACTACGTTCGCTATTCTCTCATACTGTAGGTTACTCCCTAAATTCTAACTAAGAAGTGCATATTTCAATCTAGAAAGACTCGTCCAGTAAGCAATTTAGAAGCTTCCTTGAACTGCATTATTGATTAATACATCTTTGTTGTGTGACACTGATGCGAACAGCTTAGAGTGATTTAGATTTGATTATCCAGTTTTTGAAGAGCATGAATTTTCTTGCAGGCAGTGATGATCTCAAAAAAGGCAGGTAGCTCAAATTATGATAAACTGCAGCCTGAATTTAACAATAATAGAGTATGAATTCGTGGCATGGCTTGCAGAATGGATGTTAAAAAAGCAAGATTCTATCCCCTCCCACTGGCTGTATGTTAGTTTTTGGAGATATTCTAAGACCCAAGAGTTTCCATATTGCAGAAGATTGATAGACTTGTTATTCTCAATGTGTTTATCTTGTTATTAGTTTCTATTTTTCAGACTGTAATTGTTAGACAAGTCTCTATATATAAGATTTGTAGTGCTTTGGAATAAAGGGGGAGGAGAATATTTTTGACTCTTGTGAGTTTTTTGGGAGGTGTTGACGTGATTCCTCGTATAAAAATCAACAAACTCTTTACCTAATGCGGTCACTTGGGTTTGTCGAGCAGAAAATGACAACGGATGAGCAGGGCCGATCGTGAGATTTTGGAGGCTTTAGGAGAAACTTTAAATGGGGGCCTTAATAAATAATTTAAAATATATATACACACGCAATCTTAAATTATAGTGTTGAACTACGTTAAATCTTTTATTTTTGAGCTTGATTATTCTCTTAAAGTACTCGATGAAATTACTCAGTGAATTATACAACAACAGTGAAGAAACATTTTCAGTATGAAAAATCAATCCAACAAATACCGAAAGTATTTTAGTCCTTACCCATTCCATTACTACCTTCTTACAGTATTCTTGTAGTTAAATTAACTTTAAAAAGTTCAAACACATTATGATAGCATAACAAAGAGAGCAGCAAAAATCAAATATAAATAATAGTCAAATTCACTCTTATTTTATTTGCTTCATAAGCACAAATACGAATTAGGAAAATGGGTTAAATGAATTTCAGATCCATGAACTTCATCAACACAGACTTAGAAAAAAATAAAACTTAAAATCAAAAGATCTAAGCCTAACCTTAATAATAATATAGCAAAATTAGAAAAAAGATTAAACTGAAACTAAAATTATTTCGTGGAAAACAATACAATGCAAAAGACTTGTTGAAAGCCAAATACAATGAAAAATAATTATAAAAATGATTGTAATTAGGCTCAAATTTAATGTAAAAACATATAAATCTTTTAGGCTTCTTTTCCGTTAATGAAAATAATTTTAGGCTAATTTGTAGTAGAGTAGCAGATTCACAAATCACAGCCAAGAGGATAACATGTATGAGGATTAATGTGCTAATTTGGGTCTTGTTTGCCATTTGGGCTGATTTTCAAAATGTGGCAAATTCTTAAAAAAAAAAAAAAGGCCAGATTTTTGGGGCCCAGCAATGGATGGGGGCCCTAAGCGGCTGCCTAGCAGCCTATGCCCAGGGCCAGGCCTACCTGGATGAGTTATATTGAAGATCTAAGAAGGGCTTGAGTTTTCATTGCAATGACAAGTCTACCCAGGACATAACTGCAAGAGGCTTTTTATGATCGAAGTTAGTAGGGAAGAACAAGAAGACGATGGTGACACAACCCGCCTTGTGTAGCATTAATGGACCCGAGACGTGATGTGTGCTGATGATAGATACCAACTATAGAGGTTGGACCCACCATTAAGACTACTACAATGTACAACTTATTATGGGTTCTTTTCAAGAAAAAATTTCGACATTATCTTCCTTGTAATTTGGACTAGCCAATCTGAAATGTAATACAACATATCCCAATAACAATATTCACAACTAAATGAGACTATTTGCTCCTCCAATAACTACAACAAAACAATGTGCTAGTAACAAGTGAGCCCACCTAGTTATTTACAAGTGATGCAAAATAATATCCAAAACGACCATTTGTCCCCAAAATAATGACTTCATGGTCTATGAAGTGAGTCATACAAGCTAGCTCTGTAGTGTGACTCTGACTCCAAATTCAAAAGGTTGTACCTCTAAAAGCTGTCCAAAAACTCGACTGCTATGTGATAAGATAAATCATTGTTGGAAAATACATAAGTCAATAGACTCAGTGATTGGAGAATTTCGAAAATAATTATATTTTTTTCATTTATATATATTACCAAGTCGAGCTCACATTACTCAACAATTCACATTATAACATCTCATAATAATAATAAAGATTGTGAGACATTCTCATAATGTAAATGACGCCCAAAAATCTAAATCAACATTTACATTACATTAATTTCAAGCAAGTAATATCATCTCATATTCATAGTATATTCATCAGCTAAAATATATACTATAACTTCATCACATCAAAATATATTGGAAAATCTCACCAAAAATGTACCATCTAATTAAAATATGTAATGTAGTCATACGTATGTAAACTACCCCAAAACTAGTCACCCCACCCACGGGCTTAAGGCCCCTCAAGACAAGGAAGTGGGTCCCAATATCCTCTAATAATACATCCTTTTACTCAGCCAAGACTCCCTCAGTGTAATATAGAATACGACCAAGACCCCTCAAAGGCACTAAAATAGGAAAAATCATGGGCACTTTTCAGGCAGATTTCAATATCATATATTTTTTGCATTCTATTTTACAAGTAATCAATTTACAATCTTTGTATTCACAAATATTACAACGAAATAAACCTTTAATTATAAGACTATTTCGATATTCGAGTCGCTTTCTAAGATAACTATAGAATTATCCGAGTCAAAACTCAATTATGTCCAATTCAAATTAATAATAAATGTGAATGCACAAATTTCACTTAGTATTTCCATTCACTCATTCAAATTGATCATCTCTGTTGCCCACACATATATGTAGGCTGTAGCCCGAACATATATTAGTGTCTAATTTTTCATTGGTGATAACATAACAAGAACCACAGTTTGATAATAAAATATTAGAAATCATACTTCCATTCAACGTTTGTGTAAATCAATTCAATTCAACTTCCACAGCCAACTCTGTTAATCAAAGCATAACTCATTTCGATACCAGTCTCTTTTTCTTCCAACAGATTTCAATCCCAATTTATTTATTTTATTCCAACACATTTAATTAACATAGTTTAATTCTATATCAATAAACATTTCAAACTAGCTTATATAATTCCACTTTGCTTACTTCATAGAATAATTAAATAATTAAAATAGAACTTAAACTCATTCATCCTTCAATTGTAATTAATTAACATCACTTATAATTCTCCTTTTTGTAAAATCCAGCCAAACAAGCTATAAATTGAATTGTTAATTCTTAACTCATATATAAACACACAATTAAATCAATTCTTAAAACCAAAATTTCTATTCTTACCTCGTATTGCAGCCAAAGCAATGAATTAATTCCTACAAGTTTAAAGTTTCGTGTTACTTTTCTCATTTTACTATTTATTTTCATTGATTTCAAAATCTGCTGTATCAACTATGGTGTGTGTGTGTGAGAGAGAGAGAGAGAGAGAGAGAGAGATTAGGGCTTATTTTTTAATTTTCTTTTTGGCTGATACGTGATAATGTCCAAGTAACCCACCGCCTGACTTATCCAATTTCATTTGCTGACCTTTTTTATTTTTCTAGGTTTGACTAAATTGACCAAATAATTAACATTTGATTGGAGGTTCACACTTAGACTAGATTATTACAGATGGAGATATAGATATGGAGATTGAAGACAAAACTGAGAATATAGCAGCAGAAATATCTATACATGCCATCGTCGGTGTTGAATCTCCTAACACAGTAAAGATAGAAGGCTTAAAGTCTCAACCAGACCTTGTGCTTCATTGGCAACGGATATGTAAAAATGTGTCAATTATTATCTGCAGAAAATTCCCATTATTGTTCATCTTAGGTGCTGAATGGTTGAAGAAATTAGGGCCAGCTGAAATGGACTTCTCCAAGCTTTTGATGTGTTTTAAGGTGGGAGAATAGAAATACATAAAATGGCAAAGTTGACAAGAGCCCTACTTTTTGTAAAAAAGTTGAAAAATACCTCTTTTTTTTTTATTTTTCAAAAAATACCTTATTTTCATGGTTTGATTTAAAAAATACCTCATTTTATTAAAAATAATATTTTAAATTATGATGATGATGTGGCATTTATTTTAAATTAAATTATGATTATGAGTTGGCATGATGATGTGTCATTTATTTATTTTATAGTAGTCCATGCACTTTATATAACTAGTTAAGAATACGTGCGTTGCACGTAATTTTGTAATAATATTATGATTTTTTTATTTTAAAATTATCGATGAATATAACACTTAAATGAAACTCATTTTCAATCATAAGTTCATCAATGATTATGACCAACTAAGGAATTATATTCAAACTTCTTGGTAAAACATGTGGTTCA
Organism: Forsythia suspensa; assembly: GCA_023638005.1. NCBI lineage: Eukaryota > Viridiplantae > Streptophyta > Magnoliopsida > Lamiales > Oleaceae > Forsythia > Forsythia suspensa. Next base: position 39,938,205 of record CM042666.1, read on the forward strand.
TTAAAAAATCATAAGTTTGAAAGATTTTTTATACTCTTTTAATTATATTTTAATGCACATATCTAATGGTATATTAGAAAAGGCAACTTTCTTTTATGAAAATTAGTATCAAATTCTAAAATACATGAAAATAGTAGATGTAAGTATAACACAATTTTTCATTGATTTTCTGTATTTATACACACGAAAACAAAATATTTAGCATTTTTAGGTAATTATTTCTCAGAAAAAAGAATCTCAAAATTATTTGACATAAAATAAAGAAGAATTTTCTATTGCAATATCCATTCAGTTTTAATGCACCCATAAATTAAGGGGTTTTTTTTTTTTTTTTTTTGTTCTCTTCATGCATTCTTTCCTGTAATTCCATCTGAAATATTATTATATTTCACGAACATTCAAAACAACCAGATATTTGGACAATGATTTTAACTCATCACATAAAACCACTTATTATGTGAGATTTACCTTCATCTTATCCATAACATGACTCACTTTATCCAAATTATGTCTTCCTCAGCCGCGTGCTTGAAAGAGTTAGAGTAACACCAATTCTCCTTGTTCTAACTCGTTCTTCCACAATAAATATACGTTTAATTGCTTACAAAATGACATAAAACATTATTCGAGTTTAAATCCCTTTGTTATCAAGACTACCACAATAATTAACATTTTTACATCGAACAAATATTCTAAATCAAGAAAAAAAAAGATATAGAAATCAAAATTTAAAATCAATATTACCATCATATATATTCTTAAAATTAGTAAATCATTCATGGAAAATTAATACATCCATTATTACCACATTACTATCAAACTAATTATCAAAGATTAAAAATCGTCATTATGAGGAAAAAATATTCTTGGCATAATAAAAAAAAAAAGGCGAATAACAAAGGAAGAAAGTATGAATCAATAATAAGAAAGTCGAAATGCAAAGCCAAATTCATCTTGTTTTGTTATGTTGATGTAGGAATTAGCTTAAATTCTCGCAAGTAATAAGATTGACTTTTTGATTGTTTACAATTAAAAATAATAATTTCAATATATTAAAAATTTTATTAGTATATTTTTATTTATTTTCATTAATTACAATATATATAATAGAATTTAAAGAGATAAATCACTTTCAATGATCAAAATACAATATTTATATAGTATTAAATAGTTTAAATTAAAGTCAAAATAAATTATATTAATTAAAAGATGATTTTAAGAATTATAAGTTATTTGAGGGGCAATATCGTCCATAAATGTTTCTCCCATTTTTGGAACAGATGAAAAAAATATGAATCAATAATAAGAAAGTCGAAATGCAAAGCCAAATTCATCTTGTTTTGTTATGTTGATGAAGGAATTTGCTTAAATTCTCGCAAAGCGTAATAAGATTGACTTTTAATTGTTTACAATTAAAGATAATAATTTCAATATATTAAAAATTTTATTAGTATATTTTTATTTATTTCTATTAATTACAATATATAATGGAATTTAAAGAGACAAATCACTTTTAATGATCAAAATACAATATTTATATAATATTAAATAGTTTAAATTAAAGCCAAAATAAATTATATTAATTGAAAGATGATTTTAGGAATTATAAGTTATTTGAAGGGCACTATCATCCAAAAATATTTCTCCCTTTAAGGGACTTTTAGAATTAGTATAGATATTCACTTTAGTCTTTATATTTTAAATTATATTTCAGTTAAGTCATCCAAAAATTAAATCATAGGTCCTTAATCTTTTATATTTTTACACTTTAGTCTCCAAATTTTTAATTATCTTTCAGTTAAGTCCTCCAAAAATTACATCTTAGGTCCTTCAACTTTTTACATCTTTACACTTTGGTCCCCAAGTTTTCAATTATTTTTCAGTTAAGTCCTCTAAAAATTGTATCTTAGGTTCTTCAACTTTATACATGTTCAAAGTTTGATCCTCCAATCTTTGACTATAGTGGCCAAAATAATTGCAATTTTAGTGGTCAAAATAAGTGCACTTTCAATTAAATCTTTGACTTTACATTCGAATTTTCACGAGTAACATATGTGTCATTTCATCATTTTCATTTTCATTTTCATTAATACTTTATAATTTACTCATTTTATTATTTTTTAAAAAATATATTATTTTAATTTAAAATTAATATTTTAATTTTTCATTGAAAAACAATATTTTTAATGGGTAACATATATGTTACTATATATGTTATTTCCTCATATTTCATTAAAATCAATATTTTACCATTTCTCTATTTTTATAAATGTTTTAAAAATACATTATTTTCATTTAAAATCAATATTTTCATTTTCATTTTAAAAATATTTTTAATGGGTAACATATATGTTACTTCCTCGTATTTCATTAAAATCAATATTTTACTATTTCTCTATTTTTATAAATTTTTCAACAATACATTATTTTCATTTAAAATCAATATTTCAATATTTCATTTAAAAAAAATATTTTTATACCAGTCACATATATGTTACTATGTGTTACTTGCTCATTTGCAATAAAATCAATATTTTATAATTATTTAAAAAATTCGTTATATTTCTTTAAAATTAATGTTTCAATTTTTTTTATTTTAAAACAACATTTTTACACGGGTAACATATATGTTACTTTTTTATATTTCATTAAAATCAATATTTTACTATTTCTCTATTTTTATAATTCTTTTAAAAATACATTATTTTCATTTGAAATCAATATTTCAAATTTTCATTTAAAACAATGATTTTATACTAGTAACATTATGTGTTACTTGCTCATTTGCAATAAAATCAATACTTTATAATTATTTAAAAATACGTTATTTTTCTTTAAAATTAATATTTCAGTTTTTTTTAATTTTAAAACAATATTTTACACATGTAACATATATGTTTTTACATGTTACTTCCTCATTTTTTATTAAAATCAATATTTTACCATTTCTCTACTTTTATAAATTTTTTAAAAATACATTATTTTCATTTAAAATCAATATTTAAAATTTTCATTTTAAAAAAAATATTTTTATACTTGTCACATATATGTTACTACTATGTGTTACTTGCTCATTTGTAATAAAATCAATATTTTATAATTATTTAAAAAATACGTTATTTTTCTTTAAAATTAATATTTCAATTTTTTTGGTTTTAAAACAATTTTTTTACACGGGTAACGTATATGTTACTATATATTACTACTTTATTTTTCATTAAAATCAATATTTTACCATTTCTCTATTTTTATAAATTTTTTAAAAATACATTCTTTACATTTAGAATTAATATTTCAATTTTTCATTTAAAAATAATATTTTTATACTAGTAACATATATATTACTATGTGTTACTTGCTCATTTAAAATTGCTATATTTATAATTTATATTCTTGTAAATGTTTTTAAAAATTACATTAATTTCATCTAAAATCAAATATTTCCAATTTTTATTTTTGAAAACAATATTTTTACGCGGGTAATATATATGTTACCATATTTGATAACCTATGTTACTTCCTTAATTTCATTAAAATCAATTTCTAGCAAATTATATCCTTCTATAATTTTCCTAATTATGAACTATTTTAAATAAAAATAATATCAACAATTTCACGGGTAACATATATGTTACCACATGTGTTACCCTATGTTACTTCATCATTTTTAATACAATTGCTATTTTATAATTTATCTTCTTGTAAATGTTTTTAAAAAATACATTAATTTTGTCTAAATCAAATATTTCTAATTTTAATTTTTTTTAAAATTAATTTTACGTGGGTAACATATATGTTACCATATTTGTTAACCTATGATACTTCCTTAATTTCATTAAAATCAATTTTTAGCAAATTATATCCTTCTACAATTTTCTGAATTACGAATTATATTAAATAAAAATAATATATTTAATTTTTTCACTTTTAAAAATAACTATTTGACACAGGTAACACATATGTTACCACATGTGTTACCACATGTTACTTCCTCATTTACAATACAATTGCTATTTTATAATTTATATTCTTGTAAATGTTTTTAAAAAATACATTAATTTCTTCTAAAATCAAATATTTCCAATTTTATTTTTTTAAAAAATACTTTTACGCGGGTAACATATATGTTACCATATTTGTTAACTTATGTTACTTTCTCAATTTTATTAAAATCAATTTTTAGCAAATTATATCTTTCTATAATTTTCTCGAATTATGAATTATGTTAAATAAAAATAATATATTTAATTTATTCACTTTTAATATCAACAATTTCACGGTGTAACACATATGTTATCGCGTGTGTTACCCTATGTTAATTCATCATTTTCAATACAATTCCTATTTTATAATTTATCTTCTTGTAATGTTTTTAAAAAATACATTATTTTTTTCTAAAATCAAATATTTCTAATTTTAATTTTTTTTAAAATAATTTTGCGCGGGTAACATATATGTTACCATATTTGTTAACCAATGTTACTTCCTCAATTTCATTAAAATCAATTTTTAGCAAATTATATCATTCTACAATTTTCTGAATTATGAATTATATTAAATAAAAATAATATATTTAATTTTTTCACTTTTAAAAACAACTATTTGACACGGGTAACACATATGTTACCATATGTGTTACCCTATGTTATTTCCTTATTTACAATACAATTGCTATTTTATAATTTATCTTCTTGTAAATGTTTTTAAAAAATACATTAATTTCGTCTACAATCAAATATCTCCAATTTTTATTTTTAAAAACAATACTTTTACGCATGTAATATATATGTTACTGTATTTGTTAACCTATGTTACTTACTCAATTTCGTAAAAATCAATTTTTAGCAAATTATATCCTTCTACAATTTTCTGTATTACGAATTATATTAAAAAATATATATATTTAATTTTTTCACTTTTAATATCAACAATTTGACACGGGTAACACGTGTTACCCTATGTTACTTCTTCATTTTCTGTACAATTACTATTGTATAATTTTTATTCTTGTAAATGTATTTAAAAAGTACATTAATTTCGTCTACAATCGGGTAACATATATGTTACCATATTTGTTAACCTATGTTACTTACTCAATTTCATTAAAATTAATTTTTAGCAAATTATATCATTCTATAATTTTCTCGAATTACGAAGAAATAAAAATAATATATTTAATTTTTTCATTTTAATATCAACAAATACAATTGCTATTTTATGATATATCTCCATGTAAATATTTTTTAAAAAAATACATTAGTTTGGTCTAAAATCAAATATTTCTAATTTATATTTTTAAAAACAATATTTTTACGCGTGTAACATATATGTTATTGTATTTGTTACCCTATGTTACTTCCTCAATTTTATTAAAATCAATTTGAAACGGGTAACACATATGTTACCACACCTAAGATACAATTTTTGAGGAATTAATTGGAAGATAATTGAAATTTTTGGACCAAAGTGTAAAGATATAAAAAGTTGAAGGACATAAGATACAATTTTTGGAGGACTTAATCGAAAGATAATTGAAAATTTGGAGACCAAAGTGTAAATATGTAAAAGTTGAAGGACCTAAGATGTAATTTTGGAGGACTTAATCGAAAGATAATTAAAATTTGGAGACCAAAGTGTAAATATGTAAAAAGTTGAAGGACCTAAGATACAATTTTTGGAGGACTTAATTGAAGATAATTAAAAATTTGGGGACCAAATTGTAAAGATGTAAAAGATTAAGGACCTAAGATGAAATTTTTGAAAGACTTAATTGAAATATAGAGACTAAAGTGAATATTATATAAAGTACATGGACTACTATGCAATAAATAAATATTTTTAAAAGAGTTTATATAATAGAGGAAAGGTATTTTTTATAAGTATATTTACATGTGGGGTAAAAATAAAAAATTTATAAAGTGGGTATATTTCAACTTTTTATTAAAAAAAGGTTGCATGAGCTAATTATCCCTACATAAAACAAACAAAGGCCCAAGAAAGAAAGCCCAAATGTAAAAACTAGGCGAAGTCATCAAAAAAAGAATCGCCCAAAATGTTACAAAGAACAGAGCGAACAGAAGAAGATGTGGGAGAAGAACTTCATGGATATGAATGGAGAGATGATAACTGCATCGCGCAAGTAATGAAGCGGTTTTTATGTGACCCATAACCCAATGTAAACTGCCAACAGGAAGGTGAGGCATCATAGGAAGATATAGGAAGTTATTGCAGCCATGATCGTAATGAGATGTTATTTAGAAGAAGTGCTATGAGATAATGGACGGTGAGAAGCGAAAGTTGCACAAATGGTGATCAATATATAAACAAAGCAAGGCAATGGAGAGGGAAAAAAAAAAAGAAGAATGATCTTACAAGAAACATGTGAATTTATATTCAAGTCTTTTAGTCTTTGTCTTTCGAATTTAGTAAATTTGTGTGCTTGCGCCCTTGAAGCAAGTTGTGTAAATATAATCTTTCAATTATAACACTTATTGTTGAGACTTTGTCTCAAGAGGTTTTGTTCCTTATATCATCGTCGAATAGTCTTTTAATTGTTAGCACAAATCAAAATGCGCGAAACAATAAGATTTTCTTTTATTGTCAAAATTGGCTTGAAAAAAAATACTTCAAGCCCCCTAGTCGTAAATTCCTGATTCCGCCCCTGTTTAGAAATTATTTGCACAGTATAAACCCGGATGCTTATGTTCCAGGAAGCCATTTGCCCATTTCAGTGCGGTAAACATCACTTGCAGAACATTGAGCAACTCAAAGTCAGGTATCTAACATCAAGTTTGTGTGTGCTTATCAGTACTTATAAGTTTGTCAAACATCATTTTTATCCACACATTTCATAGAACCTACTACTTATAATCTACAAAAAAAAACTTTACCAAACAAACATTAAAGCTAGTTCTTCAAAGTAGAGATGCAAGATCTTCCAGAAATCCCCGAGGCTCACCATCTTCCTGGCATGGTACATGACTTGCAATGTTCTTCATTTGCAAATATATTATCTCATATTGATTCAGGAAATGATGCAGACAACGTGGTGAATATAAATTCAGCTATTGAGCACAAAGAGGCATCTTTCAAAATAAATTTCTTATGCCAATGAATCATTATATCGAAATTTGATTGCATGTGTGACGAGAAAATGCGAGCAAAGTTTTACATCGGTTAAATATGAAATAGATGATGGGCAGAATTGGATTACTCAACCTAATAGATTAACATTTTTTAGGATACAAGTGATATCAAAGATAGACCACAAACTTGGCCATTTGGCGCACAAGACAGATTTCTAATTGGATCCTAATGAAAGTGGTGGGCTTGAATTGGATCACGATGGCCAAGAAAATCCATGGTTGGAGTTTGAAGACAAACTTTAGACATTTATATAACAACTAAAAGATAATTTGAAAAGATTGGGTTGTAAAGGTGAAGGATGATTCCAAATTCTCAATGATGTAATGTAAAATGTAAGAGCGGGCTTAACTCGATCATGGCTAGGCTTGTAAGAGAATTGGACTACTCCACCTAATAAGTTAAATATTACCTTGTGATTAGTCCTCAAAAATATGTGAGACTATTTCAACAGGCGATGGGGCACTCATTTGTGTCGCTGCCATTTCTTGCTTGTGCTCGCCATCAGACTTGTCTGGTAAGCAATTTTTATATGCTTCCTTGAATTGTTTCAAGGAAGCTTTTTCTTGGAACTACGTTACCGATACATGTGCTCTAGCATAAACCAGAGCCCTAAATCCAATTCCAATAATTTCATTTATTTTCACTCAATTTCCTCAAATTCAAGCTTCAAAAAGCCAAAATCAGTCCTAAATCTGTTAATCCAGCAAGCCACCTCTGTTTCTTTTCTTCTCCGATCGGCAACTGAGGCAACTACAAATTGTCCCACCAACATATTGGAAGCTTGACCAAACTGGTTTTTTTTTTTTTTCAAAATATGTATAAATTGTACTATTTATATTGCTTTATATATTATTTGAAATTGTACCAGTTTGGGGTGAAACCTCCACAGTATGTTTGCTAACGGCACACGGAATAATTCATGAACAAGAGGCTTGTATGGAAAAGTCCTATCGTCCAAGGGCTCTTCCGTGGTCGTTACAAAAAATGAGCCTTTTTTTTTTGTAACAACCGGAATTTCTCTTTTTGGAATCTTGCTCCAGTCGTACTCATCTATATTGTCTGCTTTGTGAGAGTCTAAAGTCATCTTACTCCTCATTAATTTTTTTCGTGTCTCTAACGGTTTGAATCCAAGACTTCTTTTTTATGGGTACTTAAGTTGAATGATTGTACCAAGTTGAATACTTGACAACTTAGTTCCAAAGAGTAATTATTGCTGGATTGTCCACACGGCTTTACTTACGAGGAAATTAAAAAAAATTAATAAATAAAGTAAATTATGCAAGAGATATCCATATGGACAACTTGGCCTCACAGAGTAATTATTGGCCCACACGGTATTATTACGAGGAAATAAAAAAGAAGAAATAAAGTAAATATTGAATCCATATGGACAACTTGTGAAACTAATTGTTGTTCTTCTAATAAGGGGAAAGTCCCGAAGGTGAAGCCTCCCACCTGTGTTAGAGGCCCCTTGACCAGGCAGATTGTAAATCGAGGGATGTGCACGAGTGGTAGAGACCTGAGAGAGAGAGCCAACAGACCAACCCCTAGAACAGACCCCCACAATATTTCAGTGAAAATCTGTCCCACACGGGAATCGAACCTGCATTGCCAGAGGTTTTCGATTTTGGGGTTTTCCCAGAAATTGGTTTAATATTTATAGGTTTTGTTTAGTATAATTTGATTGAAAGGCTCTTCACAAAAGTACACATCACAAACTAAGAAGGAGTCTTTCTATATTTCTAATAAGCTCCTTTATTTTCTTTTACATCAGATTACACAATCACATTGTTGTGACACACCCTGAAAATAATTAATTGGTAAGTAGAAAAATTAAAATGGCAAAAAATAAATTGCTCAAAATGACACAAAGAATTTAACGTGGTTCAGCTTTTAGGCCTACGTCCACGGTCAAGACAATCAAAGAAATTTTCACTATGAAAATTGAAGATTACAAGATGACTCAAATTTAGTCTCTCAACACTTTAATCCAATACACCCAAACCTCACTTTAATCACTCAAGCTCACTACACTTGCACCTTTATGATGCTTCAAAGAATGAAACCAATGGCCAGTACTTATATACCCATATTTGCTTGGTGCCCAAGTCTAAACTTGTGGCTAAGAAGTCTTGCTACAACTTTGCTTGGTGCCCAAGTCAAATCTTGTGGCTAAGAGGTGCTCTAACATTGCTTGGTGCCCAAGTCAAATCTTGTGGCTATAATGCATGAAACTTGTTCATATTATTAACCAAGCTTTTGTCATGGGCTTATATTGACAATGGGCTTCTATTTCTTGGGCCTTGAAAATTCAAGACATAATCCAACAAATCTCCACCTTTGCTTGAATTTCTCAATCGCCATTCGAAAATTTCTTCAATCGTCTTCTTCATGCCCGCAAGGGCATCATCTCTCGCTTGTCTTTTTTTCCAATCAAGTCCAAGCAATGCTTGAACTTGAGAGCGAGGATAGGCTTTGTCATCATATCACCGGATTATCCGCCGTGCCAATCTTTATCATTGAAACAGCTCCTTCGATATGATATTCCGCAAAAAGTGATATCTTACATCAATGTGTTTAGTCCTCTCATGATACATTTGATTTTTGGTCAGATGTATAGCACTTTGACTATCACAGTGCACAACAATTGAATCTTGTCTTAATCCAAGATCACTGACCAGACCTCTCAACCATAATGCTTCATTCACCGCTTCCGTCACTGCCATGTACTCGCTTACGTAAATCGACAAAGCAATTGTTGATTGTAGAACTGCTTTCCAACTAACAGCACAACTAGAGAGAGTGAAAACATAACGAGTCAGAGATCTTCTCTTATCTAGATCACCTGTGTAATCTGAATCGACAAAGCCAACAACATTTTTACTTGTGCTACTGTCCCTTCTATATGTTAAACCAACATTTGCAGTACCTCTGAGATAACGGAGAATCCATTTCACAGCTTGCCAATGAATTTTTCTAGGATTGCCCATAAACCTGCTTACAACACTGATGGCATGTGAAATGTCTGGACGAGTGCAGACCATAGCATACATAATGCTTCCAACTGCACTAGCATAAGGAACACTAGACATATATTCCTTATCTTCATCAGTATTCGGTGACATATCTGATGATAACTTGAAATGAGCTGCAATAGGAATATTCACAGGCTTACAATCTTGCATGCCAAATCGCTCAAGTACTTTTTCAATGTACTTCTTCTGAGACAAGTGTAATTTTTCTGCACTTTTATCCATGTGAATCTCCATTCCCAGTATCTTATTGGCTGCACCTAAATCCTTCATCTCAAACTCACCTTTCAACTGATCCTTCAGAAAATTAATCTCAGACATGTTCTTGGCAACAATCAACATGTCATCAACATACAACAACAGATAAACAAATGAACCATCAGAGAGCTTCCTATGGTACACACAGTTATCATACTCACTTCTTGAGTACCCGTGGTCGATCATAAATGTGTCAAACCTTTTATACCACTGCCTCGGAGATTGCTTCAAGCCATATAATGACTTTTTTAACAAACAAACATGGTCTTCCTTTCCATGGACTTTGAAACCCTCTGGCTGATGCATATAAATTTTTTCTTCAAGTTCGCCATGTAAGAAAGCTGTTTTGACATCTAGTTGTTCAAGCTCCAAGTCAAAATGAGCAACCATAGCGAGCAAAACACGAATAGAGCTATGCTTCACAACTGGGGAGAATACTTCATTGAAGTCAATACCCTCTCTCTGAGTAAAGCCTTTAGCCACTAAGCGTGCTTTATACCTTGCATCCTCAACCCCTGGGATTCCATCTTTCCTTTTGAAAACCCATTTGCATCCAACAATCTTTTGCCCGTGTAGTGGTTTCACAAGCTCCCAAGTTTGATTCTTATGAAGAGACTCAATCTCATCACTCATGGCAATCACCCATTGAGAAGATTTATTACAAGAAATAGCCTCTTTATAAGAATATGATTCATGACCATCAAGGTCTTACACTCTTGTCAAAGCATAATCAACTAGATCCGCATACCCGTATTTACGAGGTGGCCTTGTTTGTCTCTTTGCTTTTCACCGTAGCAATGCTATAAGGTTGTTCTTTAGGTGCATCTTCTTCAATAGATTCTTGCACCTTATCATCGTCGGATTGGACTGTAGCTTCTTTATCTTGCACTGTCTCTGTAGTTTCAACCTGTAACTCCACCTACTTGCTAGCACTCTGATCTCCATCAGCAGACTCCTTTTACGGCGGAGCATAGCGACTCATAAAAGGTCACATCTCTCGCTTATAAGGAACTTAGGTGACGTGGGATCAACACACCACAACCTATACCCCTTCACCCTAGATGCATAGCCTAGAAATATGTATTTTCTTACCCTCGACCCAAGTTTATCATCTTTCTCATGGGCGTATGCAGGACAACCAAATACTCTTAAATTAGAGTAATTAGCAGGAGAACCAGACCATAGCTCTTCGGGAGTCTTCAACTCTATGGAAGTTGAAGGAGATCTATTCACTAAGTAGCAAGCCATTAGAACAGCTTCAGCCCAAAAATCTTTTGACAATCCCGACTGTGAAAGCATGCAACGTGCTCTCTCCAAGAGTATTCTGCTCATTTATTCTGCAATCCCGTTCCATTGTGGTGTTTTTCTGACAGTGCGATGTCTGACAATTTCTTCATTCTTTTAGAACTCATTAAATTCACCTGAGCAGTATTCTAGACCATTGTCTGTCCTCAAGCACTTGATCCTTTTACCCGATGCGCTTCTCGATCAAGGCTTTCCACCGCTCTGCTTAAAGGTGACGAACACTTCACTTTTATGCTTCAAGAAGTAAACCCACACATTTCTTGAATAATCATCAATAAAGGTTAACACATACTGTGATCTACCTTTAGATGTTACTAGAGATGGGCCCCAAAGATCTGAATGAATGTAATCCACAGTACCTTTGGTTGTATGAACAGCCGTCTTCTGAACTTCACCTGGATTGTTTGCCATAAACACGGTGTTTCGCAAAAATCCGACTTTCCGCCGGCCACGCGAGTAAACCTCGTTTACTCAATTCTATCATACCCTCTCACTCATATGCCCTAGTCGCATATGCCACAACCGAGTAGAAACGACATCTCAATCAATCAAGAAGATACATCGGCAAGACTACCAACTATAGGGCTTCCTTGAAGATGATAGAGGCCCTTGACTATCTTTCCTTTCATCACGATAAGCGCACCCTTTAAGACCTTCAAGACTCCACCTTCAAATGGAATAACGGTAACCATTAGAATCTAGAAGACTCAAAGAAATAAGATTTTCTTGAGCTCTGGAACATGCCGAACTTCCAATGTTCTAGTAACACCATCGTGCATCTTGACTCTGATCGTTCCCACCCCAACAACAGCAAGTGCCTTGTTGTTACCCAATAAAACTGATCGTCCACTTATTTCTTTGTAAGTAGAAAAATAATTTTTATTGGGAGACATGTGAAAAGTCTTGCACGTCGAATCAAGAATCTACTCGTTACCTGAGTTGCTGGTAGACACTGCTAGAACATTTTCAGCATCATCAGCATCTGCCTCTTCACTTGTAATATTTGCAGCATTAGAAGATTCTTGAACTTTGTTCTTTCCTTTATTTTTGCGCTTTGGACAATCTTTTCGTATATGTCCCGTCTCGTGACACTCGAAACATTTGAATTTTTAGAACTTGGATTTTGATCTAGCCTTACCTCTGTTGCCCGACCCCTTTTCTTTTGTCCGACCTCTTACAACCAAGCCTTCTGCCTGATCCTCGCCATGATTCTCTGACAACCGTCTTTTCAACTCTCTTGAGTTTAAAGACGCTTTGACATCCTCTAGTGAGAGACTCTCTCTCCCATACATCATGGTATCTATAAAATGATCATATGAGGGAGGTAATGAACACAAAAGAATTATAGCACAGTCCTCATCTTCAATTTTGACATCAACGTTCCTCAAATCTAGAATAATTCTATTGAATTCATCTAGATAATTTTTATGAGTGTACCTTCTTTCATATGGAGAGCATATAATCGTTGCTTCGGTACAAGCGGTTAGTCGAGAGAGATTGGACATGTATAGGGATTCCAATTTGAGCCATAACTCCATGCAGATGAGTCTCATCTCGCAACCTCTCTCGAAACCTCATCGGATAGACACAATTGAATTGCACTGTGTGCCCGCTCCAAAAGGTCGTCAGCATCATTTTTGGACAGTGTTTTTGGTAGCTTTTCCCTTCCTTCTAGTGCCTTGAGCAACCCTTGTTGTACTAACAAGGCTCTCATTTTAATTCGCCATAAATTAAAATCATTTCTACCATTAAATTTTTCTACCTCATATTTCATGGCCGATGTCGCTCTTGCCGCTATCACGAAGAAACCCAATTAATTAAAGCCTAGAGCTCTGATACCAATTTGTTGTGACACACCCCAGAAAATAATTAATTGGTAAGTTAGAGAAATTAAAATGGCAAAAAATAAATTGCTGAAAATGACACAAAGAATTTAACGTGGTTCGACTTTTAGGCCTACGTCCAAGATCAAGACGATCAAAGAAATTTTCACTATGAAAATTGAAGATTACAAGATGACTCAAATTTAATCTCTCAACCCTTTAACCCAATACACCCAAACCTCACTTTAATCACTCAAGCTCACTACACTTGCACCTTTATGATGCTTCAAAGAATGAAACCAATGGCCAGTACTTATATAGCCATATTTGCTTGGTGCCCAAGTCTAAACTTGTGGCTAAGAAGTGCTACAACGTTGCTTGGTGCCCAAGTCAAATCTTGTGGCTAAAATGCATGAAACTTGTTCATATTATTAACCAAGCTTTTGTCATGGGCTTATATTGACAATGGGCTTCTATTTCTTGGGCCTTGAAAATTCAAGACATAATCCAACATCAAGCCTAATTTTACTGAAATATGTGGAGAACCTCCACATCCTACGAAATTGACGCCCAATTTACTAAACAAAACTACAGGTTTTATAAGCAATGACATGTATATGCTTTTAATTGGTTTTTTGTGTTGTTGTTTATGGCTGGAAAGGAATACAAAACTAAATTCCAACCATAAAAAACTAAATTGGGCCATGGGATTTTCTTGATGATTAGTGTCTGTAACACATGTTGGTCCGGGTGATAGTTACATTCATCATCAGAGCAGGTGCTCATGTATGATGAACTGCAGAGAGGATCTCATCCGCTCTGTTCATATGAAGGGTGATGTCGTGATGATGCACTTAGGAAGTCTGAGAGATTGTATCTTATGTTGTTGTCACTCATCAACATAGTACAATTAGAAGAGTCGTTGAGTGGTAGTCATCAGTTTTTAGAGCATCGTTTAAGTTTATTCATTTTACAATTAAGGTCTTTGTCTTTTGGGATGCTTGTTGGTACTCATCTCGTCCAAAATTATTACCATATATAGGTTGTTATGTCTCCATGAAGGGAATGCTGTTTGGCAAGGGATGACTCATGAATTCACCTCATCAACAGATCCATTTGAGATTCTCATATCTTCTGGGTACTAATTAAGGTTTTATTTGGCTAATTTCCAAAAAACACAGTTTCAGCTGGTCTCTTTCCATCTGCGAGTGTACGCGAAAATGCAAGCAACGGAGGTAATATCAAAATCTTATCGAGTAATTAGGGTTTTGAAGAACCCGTCACCGTATTCTTTAACTCAGCAGAAGGAGTAAACTCATCTCAAGCCGGTGAAAATGGTTACGATTGTTGGGTTGTATGCCCAAATAGTATAATTTTGCTGTGATGAAATGACAATTTTATATTGAATAAAACTTTAGTTTGTATTCATTTATTATTATTGCATTTGTTTGATATTGAGTATGTAAACAAAGTGCCAATGATCACTTGTGACAATATAAGTTGGATGCTTGCGTTGAGAAGCATAGTGTGACACAACTTATATTTTGATCATCAATAAAATTGTTCACAACTAATGTATAAGGGTTGACGCGCTTGTCTTAGGAAGGTTGTAGTGTTGACTATTTAATCATTCAGGTTTGCGATTTGTCCTTATCGTAGAAATGGATTAATAGTGACACTAGTATACTTAGAGTGTATTGAACGGACCACATGTCGAATTTAATTATATAGCATGACCGTGCGAATAATTAAGTTCCACTTGATCACCGAATATTTCATCTAAATCCCTTGACAAGATTGTGTATATCTTTTCGTTAGTTTAATGGTTCTTTGATTCACCAATGAGTGAGATCAATTTAATTGATCAAATATATCGGTGAGTTGGGAGCTTGAGAATGAGCGAAGTAGAGAACACGAATTCGGGTCGGAAGCTGTCGCCATACGAAAAATGGGTCGAGTGACAACTTAAGTATTTTCCGTTGAACGGTTATAAATTTGAGCTCGGTGTTTAGCGACGGCTAAACTTCGACATCTCGTGAATGAGTTCACAGGACCGTTGAAGAAAATGTAACTTAAAATTGGTGAGAATAATTAGAAGGGCAAAAGCGGTCATTTATGCTCATATCTAATTATCGGATCTCGGGGCGAGGATGAATTATATATACTGTAGGTCGGAGGAAAGTATTACGACACGTAATTTTATATATTCCGAGTAGAGGTCTCTTGCCTTTAGTAGAAAAAGTCTTGCCTTTAGTAGAAAAAGTAAAAGACTAATAATTAGATTGAGTGGTCTAAGGTCGACTAGACGGAATCTAATTATTGGAGCTTGGAAAATATATGTTCGATCGAGGTCTGTGGTAGCTCTATAAAGTTTTGGACTTAATCACGCTTTACTATAAAAGTTTTAGACTTAATTGTAATTGTAATATAAGTTCATGGATTACATGTGTAATTAAATCAATCCTAAACTAATTGGACTTGGATGCAATCAAGATTCTTGTCGTTGTTTGCAATCAGATCACTTATTGTTATTTATATCACATTGCTTGTGACATAAATTCATTCGAACAATTCGATCAATTAGAAAAGAAAAGAAATTTAGCTGCTCAGTTTTCTAGATCGACCAATTCAGTAAATTAGTTTTGTTTTTAATTAAAATTAAAAGGTGCCCACACGCCGGTGTAATCCAGACTTGGGAGAATACCATAGAAGGCTTGAACGTTAGGAGCACCAAGTTCGTGAATCAAAAGCAACAAGTTCGTGAATCGGATCCGGATCAATATCGATTATCGATTCGGTATAATACTAATCTATTAGTATTTTAATTATAATAAATACGTGAGCCAAGCAAAGATCCCGGTTTTATTGAATTAAAGAAAATTTTAATTTTCAAGCTAATTCTCGTCTGGGTTTTCAACACCGAACTTAGCTCTCCCACCCTATGCCGCCGCTTTCATTTCACCTCCTCAGGTATCCACTCTCTATACATCTTTTATTTACTATATTAGAAAATGCAAAATCGTATTGAAAACTTTGAATGGAAGAATTTCAATTTTAAGCAAAGATAAAGAAGTTGAAATTAGGTTTTTTTTTTTTTTTTTTTTTTTTTTTTTGCAATTTTCCATTTCACTGATTAACAGAAAAAAAAAAAATTTACAATAAGGAAAAAAGATTTTGAATTTGTCACACAAGCACATTCATTATACAAGTGCGAGTGAGCTTGCATTTTGTGGGTTTCTTAGAGTTGGATTTTTTTTCATGATTAATTATGCAATACTGTCATTTTAAGTTTCGAGGAATCTGAAATATACAGGGATTTTCTGTGGAAATCACTTACAAATTGAATCAAACAGTCAAAAAAATATAATGCAAATTACAAAACATTCAATGCTGACGTATGCACCATATTCTACAGAAGCGAGTTCAGTTGACAATGATTCTACAGGTGATTATTTACTTTTGTTTGTCTTGAAGTTGTTAAGAAATCTGAATTTTGAAGTTTCTTTGGTGAGAATATGCTTTTGGTGTTGTTTCACATGCAGGCACTGCAAAGGAAGTATGTGATAAGATGCTGATATGTGTAGCAGAGAAAAGAACTGCTGCTCCAAACGCTTGGTTGTGGTTACTCGTGGAAAGATGTTCTAACAATGAGGATATTAAGCTTCTATTTGATATTTTGTAGAGACTTCGTTTATTGGTCAGTGCTTAATTGTTTTATGCATTATAGTTAGCTGGCCCACTTTTAATTTGGGTTATTGTTAGATCACTGTTATTGTTGTGGATTGCAGAGACCCTAAAATCTTCGGATACACAAAAATTTTAACAGTGCCTTTTGCAGGGAAGTTACAAAGGCATACGTAGGAGCTGTGGATTTTGGTGAGAATATATATCAAACCCCTTCTTATTTCCTGTGGTTGATTTTTTGATAATAAGAGTGTGAACTAGGTGCCATATATCCTTCTGATAGGGGAAAGTTCCGAAGGCGAAGTCCCCCACCGTGTCGTGGCGCCTCGACTGCGCAGATTGTAAATCGAATGATGTGCACAAGTGGCATGGACGCGAGGGAGAGAGCCAACAAGCCAACTCCCATGATAGACCTCCACAATATTTCAGTGAAAATCTGTCCCACACGGGAATCGAACCTACGTTACCAGAGGATTAGATGCCATATATTCTTACAATATATAAGAGGTGGTTTTTGACACTGGTCATACACCGACCAAAACGGCGCCGTTTTGGTCATTTACAAACGCCGCTGTTTTATTTTTTTTAACAATTACCTCCCCAAAACGGCGTCATTTTGCTGTCCATATACATATTGTTTGTTCCCATTATCGGCTGAACTCCACAACCCATCAACTTCCAAACCCTAGCTCGCCGTCTTTTCCCATTGTTGTCTATCTCCCGCTACCCATCGAGTTCCAAGCCCTGGATCGTGTGCTGCGCGTGGAGTCGGACACGCACAGATCCGGTAGAGATTAGAAATTACAGAGAAAAAGAGTTTGGTGAAATTCAACCGAAAATCACTCATTTCTATTGTGCTTCTCGGTCCTTCATCGCTGCTCTTCATCTTCTTCTCGCTCTTTGAGGTTGATGTGAAACAAAACCACTTTTTGGACCTTGTGTAAAGTACTATAGACACAAAATACATGGATCCAAAAGAAGGACGTTTTCGGACTTAAGAACCAACAAAGGTAATGTCTTTCAGTCAAGAGTCTAATTTTTGGCCAATGGGTTATATATATTTTAGGTTTTAGGGTTTCGATTTTGGTATTGTTTTGATATTAGTTTAGCTTTTGCAATTTCTTGTAGTTTATTTGAAGTTATTGTTTACTTTGAACTGGATATATATTTTTGAGGTTGTAGAAATTTTGATTTGGGGTTTTTTCCAAAAATTGGTATAATTTTTCTGGGTTTTTTTAAGGGGTTTTAAGTTAAAAGGACTTGTCAAACAATAAGTTTAGTAAAATAAGTCCACTTCCACAATGTTTTGGTAAATAGCCTCCCCATTAAATAAAGAATAAAAACTATTACACAATATCCAAAATACCCCCAAGTGCTTAAAACAAAAAATACCCTAATTTTTTCATTTCATCTTTCGTTCTTCTCTTTCTCTCTCTAGAAAAATTATTGCAGCCATGTCTCTCTCTCATCACCATCTTCATTGCACTTGTTCTACCTAGAAACCCAAAAAATCTTTATGTTTGTCCTCTTTCTTTGTCCATTGTAATTTTGAGTGGTGTGTAAACTTGTTAAATTATCTACATTTTAGATTTGTAGTTAAAGAAGATAAAATATATATACTAATATCAATTGCTGCAATTTTTGGCTCAATTTTAGATTACGGTTTACAAGACCGCTTGGCGATATATGCATTTGAATAAAAATCGCCATAACGTCATATATGCCGTTATTCTTATCATGATCTATAACGGCATCCATGCCGTTATCTTATTTTTCTCGTCATCATGTATATAACCTTGGACCTTTACAATATTGTTCTTTGGTATATGCATTTGCCTAAGAATCGCCATAACGTCATATATGCCGTTATCTATGATCTATAACCAAGCATCCATGCCGTTATCTTATTTTTCCACCGTCACCATGTATATAACCTTGGACATTTACAACATTGTTTCGATATATGCATTTGCCTAAGAATCGCCATAACGTCATATATGCCGTTATCGTGATCGATAACGGGTTATCTTATTTTTCCACCGTCGGCATGTATATAACATTGGGCCTTTCTGACATTGTTCTTTGATATATGTATTTGTCTAAGAATTTGCCATAACGCCATATATATGACGTTATCTATGATTTATAACGGCACCCATACAGTTATCTTATTTTTCCACTTTCAGCGTGTTTATAACATTTAATGTGATAACTTTCGTTAAATATATGTTTGTTTTAGTGAGTTAATATGTGAGGGCATTAAAAATTTAAAATAAAGACAAGTATGTCGTTATTCACAATGTATAACAGGACCAAAGTGGCATTATCTAATTCTTGACTATCACCATCTACCTAGCATTGGGTTTGATATTTGGCTTTGAATATATAGACTAGTTAAGTGCTATTGGACGTAGGTTAGTAGTTAGCACTCATCTATAACGGCAATAATGCCGTTATGGGTACACTAAAACCGGCATACTTGCCGTTATGGTCCTAAAAGTTCTTATCTATTGTTCACTTGACATTGAACATCTTATTTTTGATAAAATCACTGTAACAAGTTAGTGTATTAGTTTCAAGTAATTCCGAACAATTTAAAAATATAACTGACAAAGAATTCGCTGGGTACACTAAAGCGACACGCTTGCCGTTATGGTCTTACAATACTAATTTCTCGCTTAATTCGCCATAAAGATGTTATTTTTTAACAAATAAGCTAATATGTGTCATATTTGTTATAACGACCTTAATGATACTTAATTTAGTTGATTTGTTAGCAAAGAACTTTAGTATGTGAAAAGAATTCATGCATATTGTGTTCATAATGGAGAAGATGCCATAGAATAGTTTTAGAAGTAGAGAGATTGCTTATGAATCAAGTATAATAACTATTCTAACATTGAATAAGCATATAAAACGCTTGAAAAATATTTGCGAAAGAGATTTGAAGCATAACGTGACATGTGTCGTTATTCACGGTATCACTAGAACAACACGCTTTGCCGTTATAGAAACTACTTAAGTATTTACGTATTCCGGAACTCTCAAACATCATATTACTGTTCAAATGTATCTAAATTTACTACTTTAAGAAGTTAGAACCTGTTCGAGTTCATTTATAGGCATAACGTCATGCATGTAGTTACGCTATCACTAGAACGGCATGTCTGCCGTTATGAAAACTACTTAAATATTTCTTTATTCTAGAACTCTCAAAGATCATATTGCTGTTCAAATATACCTAAATTTACTACTTTAAGAAGTTAGAACCTGTTCGGGTTCATTTATAGGCATAACGCCATGCATGTCGTTACTGTATTACTAGAACGGCATGTCTGCCATTATGAAAACTACTTAAGTATTTCTCTATTTCGGGACTCTCAAACATCATATTGTTGTTCAAATGTACCTAAATTTACTACTTTAAAATGTTAGAATCTGTTCGAGTTCATTTATTAGCATAACGTCATGCATACCGTTACGGTATCACTAGAACGACATGTTTGCCGTTATGAAAACTACTTAAGTATTTCTATATTACGGAACTCTCAAACATCATATTACTGTTGAAATGTACCAAAATTTACTACTTTAAGAAATTAGAACTTGTTCGAGTTCATTTATAGGCATAATGCTGATAAGTGCGGATTTTGCATTTATTTTAGCTACTACAATGGATATTTGTGAGTTCTTTGAACTATTTTACTATTTATTTATAAATTTTGGAGACTGAAGTATAAAGAAGCAAAAGATGGAGGACGTGTGCTACAATTTATGGAGGACTTATCCAAAATAAATAAAAAAATCAAGGATCAAGTCGGATTCCACAAAGTTTAAGGATGTAATTGTTATTAGTCAAGTTTAAGGACTCAGTAATTGTTTAAGGACCTGAATTCATATTTTTCAAATGTTAGTAATAAATTATTAATTTTTTTTATTTTGGTTTATTTGTACAGATTTATTTTTTGTAATTTGCGAGTTAGTTGTAACATTGTTAACAATTTCTTATGTTTTTAACAATTTGGACGTTATTTTATTAACATATGATGCACGCTTTAACTCTCGTCGTTAATTTATTATTTCTATTGTAATATTACTTTCTTCTTTATATATGTAAATTATCAATTGGAGCAAATTTATTATGCACACTTTATTTATTTTTATTTTTAAGTAAAATTTAATTTGTTACTCAAATATAAACTAATTAATTAGTCTCAGTGTAATCTTAAAAATAAAATTAACGTTAACTATATTATTTATTATATGATATAAATAATATATATAACTTATATATTATATTTTTAAAAAACAAATACAATTAATATAATAATAAAAAATTTATTTTTAATTTAATAAATTTAATTATATTAATAATGTGGATATAAATTTGGTGGTAAATAAATAGGTTGAGATTGAAGAAAGTGGGGGGTTAGAGTATAAATAAATGAGTGGAGGGTGGGGACATTTGTAATTTGTTTGGGTTTTGCGGGGTGGGTGGGGGTGCTGGGTGAGTGGAAGAAGAGATGATGAAAAAGTGTGCAAAGTGGAGAGAGAAAGGTGAGTACATATATTTGGAATAAAGTGAGGAGATTTTTGTCGTTTACTTATTATTCAATTTTGACATTAATTTTATTTGCTTATTTCTGGTCAAAGGCCATTTGCCAAAATATTTTGTATGCAAGGGTCATTTAATGGTATTCCCCTTTTTTTAAATTTATTTAACTCTATACTTTCAACGGGTTATATGTTTGAGGTTTAAGGGTTTTCAATTTTGAGTTTTTTCCCAAAAATTAGTTTAATACTTCTACTTTTTGTTTAGTTATTTCCATTTCGGGATGGCAAATTTAAGATATTTATGTTTGATATGTGGAGTTGGTTACTCTCCATTTCATGCACTAGGCATTTTCCTCTCTTTTTCTTTTGGTTCCCGAGGAAAGGATGGGGAGGAAAGAAAATGAAGAAGTAAAAGAGAAGCCCATAGATAAAGAACGGAACAACTGTGAAATTTTTACACTCTTCCATCTAATTCATAAAGCAGAGGATAAAAGAGCAAAGAAATAGTGATAGAAAATAAAGAAGGGGAGATGACAGATCATTCTTTTGGTTAGATCCATCCCAAAGATTGAAAAGAATTTATACGCGTTCTTCCTCCTTATATTGGTTCTTTATCTTTTTGAAATGCACTTGTCAAGAAAGAAGAGAATTGATTTACAACGAATATGGATTGAAGAAGACATGAAGATGCTCTCTGAAAATATGCACCTTTTGTTCTTTGCACAAGGAAAACTTTAGTATTAAGGATGTTATTTTGCATAATGAACTCTAACTTTTGTTGAAGTGGACCAAAGGGCTTTGACTAAAAAAGATGGACTGTGATTCCTATATCTGAATATGAGCTATTGGTAGCAATAGCTGTTTGACAAAATCAGTGGTGCAATTATAGTTGAACCAAATAGTATTTACTTTATGCATTTATTAGTTGTTTTTCAGTGGGTGACGAAGGTTATATAATCACTCGTGAAGCTTGGAAGATTCCAGTTACTTATTGGATGTGGAGGAATAATGTGCATGCTTGATGACTTGTGCAATGCATGCACCACTCACCTACACATGAAGTCCTGATAGTGAATGTTCAACTGTCACGATAGTCCTGGTGTGCCAATTGCTACATGAAACTCTGGTGTGAATTTGTGCAAATTTGAATGCTGGCTTTAATTTAAAATGCATATATTATCTCAAACATTGATTTCTGGAATAATAAATGTAACATATTAGTTGTCATTTTCACGTTCTCATTTTGTCTGTATTCCTGTCTTTGTTCAAATTTTTACCTATATTGGAAAGGAAAATAAAGAAAGCTTTTGGATATCTCTCTCTTATGAGTAGTAATGTCTTTAGGTTTTTGAGCTAGAAGAGTATTAAATACGTAGTTTGAGCATTTTATGAAGTGATGAATAGTTAAGGTTGCTATAAGAAAATTTCATGTGCCAGTTGCTTTCTAAGCCTCTTTCACTTTCTGTAATTAGTGAATCTTCATATACGATCGTGAAGTCTATCACTATTGCTTTTAGATTCTTTCTTTACTATATATTAATACTTGATTGGTTACATTTACCCAATTAAAGAAATGGCATTTATATGGATAACATCGTATTTCCAACTTTCAACATTGTTTAAAATGATACTTTTGAATAATCGATCTTCAAAAGATAATGTTTTCCATTAAGCTGAAGATAGAACATAATCTCAGAGTTATTTGTAATGTTGTAAATTAAAAATACCACCTCAAATAGACTGCATTGCAATTCAGCTGTGCCAGTGACTATAAAATTTTGATTTGATATCAACTTTATTAAGAATACCGCAAATCAGACTAACTTTTGTTTTTCTTTGTTTTATATCATATCCTTTAGTTTACTTTTTCCACGACACTTTCGTACACTATCCTCTTGCTTATCAAAGATGAAGAAGGTAAAGGTAGGGGGTTCTATCCTGAATTTCATACATCATAAAGAATCTCAATTAGCTAAAATGGCAAGGCTTGTTACAACATACCAATCTTCAGTCTTGAAATTGATTCGTGCAATTTTTTTTATCATCAATAACATTGCATTGAATACTATGATTTCGAAAAATTTATATTCAATTATCGTGCATTTTGTTATCATTATCATTGCGACCGTCATCAATTAACTTTAAAGATTCTCTATTCCTTTCATGATTCTTAATCAAAAGCTCACATCCTAGAATTCTCATTATATTGTGTACCAAGAAATACTAAGGTTCACGTGGTCATTTGCTTGTATGTATAGCAAACAAGAGGACTTGTGATACTTCTAGACGGAAATGATCTACTCCCCATGGTGGGGAGTAGATATAAAACCACCGGACACGTGTTTGGTGGCCATTGGATGAGTGCTTGACTTTTATGTCAAGCACTTTTACATTACCAAATGGCCACCGGACACATGTTCGGTGGCCTTTATATCGTTAGAATTGATTAATTAGAGAGACTTGATTATTTTAGGATCACCGATTTTCAATCCAAGGTAATTATAAGCTAAAAGGTCAAATGGATAATTAATTAAAGAATGCGTTGGTAGATTCGCGAATCCTAGCGTTAGTACAATTCGAATTCGTTCTCATAAATTTACTTTAATTGTTTGATAATTTAGATTTAATTGAAATATGTTTAGATTCACAAACCAAATCAAATATGTGTTTTTCTATATTGTTAGAATTTAAGTTATAAATTAATTGGTTAAATTGATATCTAGTTCTCGTGGGTTCGACACTCTACACATCACTTTATTACTTGTAAATAATTCGTCCATTTGCAAGATTATAATCGCACAACAGCAAGCATCTTAAAAAACAATACCAATTTTATTTCAAAGTAGAAGGTTATTAGAAAGATTTGGGGTTTTAAAAAACTAAACGTCGACCTTTAAGATCCTTTTGGTTTTGGCAGTTCATCTTGCTTTACAGGTCTAAGGAATTCATTACTCAAATCACCTCCTCCTACGGCCGAAACACATATTGGTGGTGCTGATTGACTCATGTAGTACTCGCCGCCATGCCCATATATACCTGCAGACAAACATGTTGATAAGGAATTGAATTGGCAGAAGCTAGGCCTTTTAACCAATTAATCTATATTTGTGGGACGGATTAAAAAAAGTTATTTAAGAATTAGTAAAAATTAGAGAATACTTGATTCAGAGGCGTGAATTCTATTACCTGCTGGTTCTACCTTGGACTTCCGAAATTTTCTACCTGGTCAATTAACAGATGTTAAAAAGTGAAGTCCGCAATATGACCAGATATGTTAAATTTCAAATTAAACTACAAATTTAGAATAAAATGCAACATTACATATATAGACATAATCGGGAAATAAATTTTGTACCTTTAAACAAGTTAAAGCCGAAACATGAGCAACATCCTAATGAATCCACTTCCTCTTCACTTTCTTCAACTATATCCATCTTTACATTTTCGCTTGAATCCTCTGAGCTCATAATCCCTTCATTTTGTGGTGGTTCCAATAGAGGAGCATCCACAGCATCTTCAATGAGAAATCGAATACAACACTGATTTAAATTTCAACGCTAATACATGGCCTCATGCCTAAAAATAAAAAAAGGTCCAAAATTCTGGGTTTTTTAATAGTTAGACCAAGTCTATATATACCTCTATAACTCTTTTGTCTCTTTGCTCATTTCACAATTTGCAAATTAGCTCTAAATTTTGAAATCTTAAAGCCAATTGTTGAAAGAAATGATGCCCATTATTTTGTTCTCAAAAATAAGTAGCTAATCTTGAGATTATACTTTTAATATGTATTAACAAATATTTACTTACCTTATTCTTTATCTTATTGATAGAATTATATTTGCATAACACAATGTAAGTAGGATACCATGTGTAATATTTCTATTCTAGGTAGAATTCCTTTTCTTATTAGGTTTCTATTAGTCATCTATTAGTATATCTTGTAACTTTATTCATTCACATTACATCAATACAAAGAATTATTTCTCCACATATATATTTTTTTTCATATTTTACAATATATACTTTAAACCTCTTTGATTCTTGTTCTAAGTTTTGAAATTTATGTTCTGAAAAACAAAGCGGGTTCTTTTTTATAATATTATTATTATTATTGTTGTTGTAGTATTTGAAATCAGTGAATTCAGTATCCTTCGTGCTATATGTGGTTCGAAAAGTTTTGAATTTAATTTCTGCTCTTTTTTTTACCATTTTTTAAGGACGTATTTTTGTTCTTCTGCTAATGATAAATGGTTCTTCAAAATTCAATTATTTTCGATTTTATGTTAAATAATTGATTTATAGTAGTTATAGATAATTAATTTTGTTTTGTACCAATTGTCAAAATTTAGATTTAGGATCTTATTCTTTATAATTGAGACAACAAAAATACTTAAAAATTTGTTAAAAAAGTGCTTCTTTTTTGTTCTTTTCTTGTATCTGCATTTTTGTAGCTTGAGTTTCTTGTATTTTTTTTTTTAAAATGTCATAATCTAATATATAGACAACATGAATAGAACAACAACATTGATTTAAAATTACAAGGATAGTAAAAACTATCTTAACAGATTTCTTTGAGATATACCAACAAATTCTTATAAATAGACTCGTAGCACTTTAAATTCTTATGTTGACTCTAATTCTAAGATGGTTGAAATGTTTTATTACTATTTTTTTAGATTAATCATTGAACAATAATCATATACTATGCTTGAGTCCGAAACGTTTGAGTTATACTATTTTTTTTAGCACTTTGAATTCTTACTATTTTTTCTTTTAGAACGTTTTCGACTTTGTTATTTGATTATAATATAAATATTTTGTTTACCGTTTTATTATCGAGTTTTAAGTTAACATTTAGTTCTATAAAATTTATATAGATTTTGAATGCATACTATGATATGAAGTCCATAAGAGATCCAATTTATAAAGTTCGTCTTAGACAGAAAATTTAAAAGATTGGTATAAAAAAATTGTTTTGCTAATTCCAATTTACTTTGCAATCACGTTATATGTTTTTTTAATATACTCCAAAAGTCATAACTGAGCTTGATGAATGAAACTCAGTTGTAAACATATCGATATAGTACAAAAATCAACAAAGGAACGAGACGACCAATATTAACGTTTTAAAATATCAAGACGTGCTCCAACTACCTAAATCATTATTAGTATATATAGCTGCTTACCTGCATTCTTGCTAAAGTAAACACTGGTTTTTGATAATCCCTTCTTCTCAACCTCGTCGGATTTCAAATCCAACTGCTGGATTGCTTCCATCCTACGTACGTTTAGCTCAAATGCTTTCTGAATGTTTAGAAATAAGCTAACTCTATGTGTGTGAAAGCAAGCTGTAGCTGTCCATGCCTGCATAACATGGGTATTTATTGTTAATTTTTGCCTGCGTGCATAACGTGCCTATTTATCGTTGAACATTTATAAGTTGTCTGCTGCTGTCAGCTGTGGTGTGAACATTTAGAAAATATCATATTAGAGCATCCAATGCAATCGTAAACTGTAAAAGAAATTTTTTTTTTTTTAACCACGTAAGTAAAATAAACAATATTTAAATTTTTTTCTCTTTAATACAAGTTGTTAAGTACTCTATTAAGCTGATATAACAGGAAAAAAATAGACAATGTGTAAGGCTCCATCTAATTTCAGACGCTTTGTTAGACATGCTGACAACAAAGTTTAAATTTCTTCTGCATATTAAATGTAATCTAGTATTTATTTTAATAAAATAAAATCCTCTTAGATAGTAATCCATAGAATACATTGGAGACCAAATTTGAACTTTAATGTTTATTCATTAGAAATCAATACCACCTAGATTAAAAGTCTTCTAATATTTGTGCCACCTAGATTGCAATCCATAGAATGCATTGGAGATGCTTAATTACAAGCTTGAGCCAACCTTTTAGCATTTATGAGGCAGGTCAGTTCGGTAGTGGATGTGAAAGTTTTAACAATAATATAAATTAAACTAAAAAGAGGAAAACAAAGAGGGAGAAATGAGAACTAATATTATTAAGCAAACGACATTATTTAAAATATTAGATACAACTATTTTATAAAATAAGGTAATTAAACCCTAATATATATTAAGTAAAACATTCATCTATTATATTCTAACATATTAGGACAATTGATAAGTGTGTTTTATACGCTTATCCTAGCTTATAAACTTGATGTTTAATTGTGATTCGAGCGGATTTCTATTTAATTCCGTATAAATATTGTCATTGTAGGAAAAAACCCAAAAATAGAGGTAAATATAATAAAAAAGGAGAATTGGAGCTTAATTGGAGTTGATCGTAAGCATTTGAAGATTGACTTGATGACACGGGAGTGATAAGAATCACTATGAAAGTTATTTGAGGAATTTCACAAGTTTCAAAAGTGAAATTTAACCTACAAAAAGTTTGAAGACTTATTTGCACACTTTTAAAACTTGAGAAGGACCAAAATTGGAAGACTAACGAGGTTTGGATACCAATTTTAAAGTGCTTAAAAGTTTTTGGGATGAATTTTAAAGAAGTTTGGAGTAAAAAGGACCAAAGTGCATAACATTAAAAGTTCGAGGACTAAATTACAAGAAAACAAAAACTTGATGTTCAAATAGACCGCGGCAAACAATAAGTGCATGTTTGCCGCGGTCCAATCGCAGTAAGCTGCGATAAACAACAAGTCCCAAAGAGCCGCGGTTTGCCGCGACTCGCATAATATTTTATTCTGAAATTTTTAAAGTAAAACTCAAGGATATTTGTATCTTTTCAATTAAAACGAGTTGAAGGTGTATAAACACTGTATAAAGACATAATCTAGGTTAGATTGAGAGTTGGAAAAATAAAGAAACAATAGAGAACTAAATAGCAGAGGAAGATCGACTAAGACTTGGTAGATTGGGCAGTGAAGACGGCGAATTCTTGGTTAAGATATTCAAAACTTTCTCGTCTTTTCTTTAAATTCGGTTATGTATTCCAAACCCTCCATGTTTTATTCTTTCCGTATAATGAATATCTAAACTTATAGTTTGGATGAACAATGTAACATAGTTGAAATTTTTTAATTTCAATTCTCAAGTTTTGAGTATATGTTGATTATGTATTGATCTTACTTCTTCTAGTAATGCTTGAAATAATTAACTATTATTTCATTGAATTGTGGATTGTAACAAATTTAGTGGTAAGTTATTAATCTAGACCACGTAGTAAAATCCAACAATTGGATTAAAGAAAAAAATACGCTTTTGTTATTGTTACGGTCTTAAATTGAATTCTTATGAGATTTAATGTATCCAATTAATGATTATTATGACTTCACATAGAAATATAGTGAGTCTACTTAATTAGATATGACAAATTTAAATTCGAGTGAGATAAATTATGTTAAATTTATGAATTCGTGTGAGTATAACATTAGGAAGAAATCTTGAGATGAGAGATTAGAGATGATAACTACAGTGAATTCCTAAATCTAAACGCTTTAATAATACTATTTGATAAATTGTTGATATTTGCGTTCACATTATTTTCTTTGATTAATAATTATAGGTTAATTCTTAAAATAAATATATTTCAAATTATTTTCAATAGATTATGATAAGGATTAATTAAGCTAGTATATAAATAGGATAATCTTTGTAGGAACGATAATCTGGATTTATTATGTCCACTTTATTACTTGTTAACGATATTGTGTACTTGCAATTATTTTCACAACAATCCTCTAA
The DNA here is from genome assembly GCA_023638005.1 of Forsythia suspensa. Taxonomy (NCBI): domain Eukaryota; kingdom Viridiplantae; phylum Streptophyta; class Magnoliopsida; order Lamiales; family Oleaceae; genus Forsythia; species Forsythia suspensa. The sequence continues at coordinate 39,967,742 of CM042666.1, forward strand.
TATATTTTAATTTATTAGAGCTCTAATATTGCTCTAACATCACTCATCAAACTCATGATGCTACAACTAGAAGTAGCGAGAGTTTGTCAAGCGAGAAACGAAAATGATGAACCAAACGTGACTTTGTGAAAAAGTCAGCAAGCTACAACGATGAAGAAACAATGGTAAGAAAATAATGTCATGCTTAAGATGGTGATGAATAAGATGATAGTCAATCTCAATATACTTCATGCGCTCATGGGTCAGCAACTTTAACACCAGTTCAAACATATCAAAGTAATCAAATCAAAAGATCGCAAACTTCGAATACCAAAATTCAGATTAACTTGATACCAAATTGACGACGAACGATCGTACAAGAATCAGAATTATAGAAAGAATGGAAAATGGGAGATGAGAAGAAAAGAAATGAAAAGAGAAGAGAATAGAAGAATGAGATAGGAAGAGGAAGAGACATACCGTGAGAGAGAGAGAAATAAAAGGAGAGACAATAGTCTTTATTGAGTAATCAAACTAATCAAATTAAAAGAATGCAAATTTCGAAGACCAAAATTTCATATTAACTTGACCAAATATCAAATTCCAAATTAACTTGACCAAATTTTAGATTACTGGACTACATATCAAATACCAAATTCTAGATTAACTTGATCAAATATCAAATTCCAAATTAATTATACCAAATTTCAGATTATTGGACTAAATATCAAATACCAAATTCTAGATTAACAAAATTAAACAAATTCCATATTATCACCTGGATGCAAAATAAACCAAATTCCAGAACAATATAACTGGACAAATTTCAAATTCTAGACTGACTTGGACATAAATACTCCAAACAAGCCAAATGGTTTAATTAATCTAATCAGTCAAGACCTACAAGAAGACTAAAAAAAAAAAAAACCTTAGCTGGAAGACAATACCTATAAGAAAAAAAAAAAAAAAAAAACTTGGCTGGACGAGTGGCATAAAGCCGCTCGCCAAAGAACGGAAGCGATTTTAAGTTTAAACCAAGTCAGATCAAATTTGCTCTGATATTATGTGAAAGTTCTAAAAGTAATATAATTATAAATTAAACTAAGAAAAAAGAACAAAGAGAGAAAAAGAAAAATCAATATTATTAAGCAAACGACATTATTTAAAATATTAGATACAACTAGTTTATATAATAAGACAAATGGTGGTTATATTCACACTACATTTTATTATAAATACACTATATTTTAATTGTATAAAAATCTTTAACTTTTATTTATTGTTACATTTATGTCCTTAAATTTTTTTTCATCGAATTCTTATATTTAACATTCTATTAATTAACACATTTTGTTCCTATTAACGATTTTTTTTTCTAAACATTATATTAGTGTGCTTTAAAACGAGGGACAAATATTTAATCAAAATTTTATATGTATTTATTTTTTTCTTATATAAAAATACAAGGGGAAATGAGTCTTTTTGTTCTTTCTTAATTAAATTTTTGGACTGGAACCATTATCAAAGACAATATATACTAATTAATGGAAGGTTGATGATAAAAATGTGATAAAAAAAATATTAAGGGCATAAATATATTAATAAGTAAAGGTTATGGACCTTTTATGCAATTTCAAAGTAGTGCACTTAAAGAAAAATGTGGTGTGAATATATTTAACCTAAGACAAATCTTAATCTATATTAAGTAAAACTATCATCTAATATATTATAATATATTAGCGCTCTAATATTACTCTAACAGTGGGAACCTAGAGCATCTTCAATGCTGCCTTCTATTTTGAATGTCCAATTGATGTGGCGATGAGATAGTATGGAACAAAACTCATGTGACAATATTTATTGTAGAAGGCCGTTTAACAAGCCGTCCAGTTTTAGACATTCTGTTAGACGGCATTCCACCCATTTTTTTACTAAATTATATCTATCTCTCTCATCTATTTTTCCTTCTCATTCTTTATTTCTTTCTTCCACACTCTCTCTCTTCATTTCTTTTTTTCTTTTGCCATATGATTTTTTTAGAATGTGTCTAGCATTACATAAACTCTTAACGCATGTTTGGTATTACTGAAATTATTTTTAAAGTATTTATATTATAAGTTGTTAGTAAATGTGAAGATAAAAAGTGAGTTATAAGTTATATAGATAAATGAAATGTATGGATAAAAATTTTATATATTCACAAAAATCTTACCCGATGGATGAAATTTTAATTTAAACAACAATGTAACACACTTGAGATGGGTCAATTAATTGATTCCTGTTTCCAGTAGGTACGTGGCCCCACACCATTTTTATTTCTCAAACAGATGCATTAAATAGCATTACTTGTTTGTTGAAGTTTTTAAAATTTGTAGGGAAATTGGTGCAAATGGTCTCCAATTTTTGTTTTCAGTGTAAAAATAATCCATAATCTTTATTTTTTAGCACAAAAACTCTTAATCTATATGTTTTTATGCGCAATCAGCCCTTATTTGATAAAAAGATAAATATACTCTTATTTTTAATTAGAGAATTTTTCAATTGGATTCTCAACATTCGCAAAAAGTGTAAATGAATCTGATACTTTTATTTTTTATAAAAAAAAAAATTTAAAAGAAGTTTACAAATTGATAATAAACTAAATTATTTTGTATATTTTACAAACTATTATAAAAATAACTAAAATTTAAGTTCATAATTACTAACAAACGTGTTAGTTAAAATTATTTTATGATTATTAAGTAATCATATTATTTAAAATTTAAACTTTAATTTTTCTCGTTACAATATAAAAAAAAAATAACTTTGTCACAAACTTGATGCTCAAATATTTTTATTTAATTGATCTATTCTTTTATTAACTACAAATATTTTTTTTCTAAACATTGTATTAGTGTGCAAAACGACGGACAAATATTTAATCATAAATATAGAGCTCAAATTGTATTTTTTATATTTTAATTTTTGTTTTGTTATCGTTCAAAAAATAAAAAAAATATTAAGGGCACATAATATGTAAATTAATTTTTGTTAGTATTTTTAAGTTAAAAAAATATAATAAGATTGGTTCAATGTCATAAAATTATATACACCATTTTGTTATTTATTTAACATAATTTTTATTTAAGTTTTTTCACATCATATAGCAATTACATATATCTAAAGCGCAATAATTTTATATTTCTATCTCTCTCATCTATTTTTTTCTTCTCTTTCTTTATTTCTTTCTTCTTCTTCTTCTTCTTCTCTCTCTCTCTCTCTCTTTCATTTCTTTTTTTTTTTTTCTTTGTCACATGATTTTTTTTAGAATATGTCTAGCATTATTGTGACCGTCTTAGCATGATAGGATAAACAATGTATAAGAAAGATCTCCATTAGACTCTCTTATTTATAAAGATAAAAAGATATTTGGCATTTTAAAGCGATCTATAAATTTAGAAAGTAAAATTTTTGAAGTGCTCCAACAATCTCTTTATTTTTAACACTTTATTTTACTTCTTCCAATAAATATTTATTATCTTTTCATATATTTTCTTTTAACATGCCTGTAACACACTTGAGATGGGCCAATTAATTGATTCCTGTTTCCAGTAGGTACGTGGCCCCACACCATTTTTATTTCTCAAACAGATGCATTAAATAGCATTACTTGTTTGTTGAAGTTTTTAAAATTTGTAGGGAAATTGGTGCAAATGGTCCCCAATCTTTGTTTTCAATGCGAAAATGATCTATCATCTTTATTTTTGGCACAAAAACTCCTAATCTATATGTTTTTATGCGCAATCAGTCCTTATTTAAAAAGATAAACATGCTCTTATTTTTAATTAGAGAAATTATCAATTGGATTCTCAACCTTCGCAAAAAGTGTAAATGGATCCGATACTTTTATTTTTTATAAAAAAAAAATTAAAAGAAGTTAACAAATTGATAATAAACTAAATTATTTTGTATATTTTACGAACTATTATAAAAATAACTAAAATTTAAGTTCATAATTACTAACAAACCCTGATTGATTAGAAGTTTTCATAACTTACGAGACGGCTGTGCCAGCACTGTCCTTCTCAGCTAACAAACCCTGATTGATTGATGGCACCTCTGCTTTGAAGAAGCCACGAGACCCCATCCAGCTTCTAAAATTCACAAGTCAAAGCCCTCGCCTGCCATGAAAAAACAAGCCTCAGACTTGGGAGACTGTATAGACGTGCGAAGAACTCCCTCGGTAGAACAACTTCGAAAAACTCTACAAAGAACTTCATCAGTAGAACAACTTCGGCAAAGGGTCGAAGGACCCCCTCTCCTAGCAATCAAACTTCTATATTGCATAGGCCTTCGACCTCATAAAACAAATAAATAAATTATACACATATATATATAATATATCTCTTAAGCCCTACGCCTAACATAAATAAAAGGCTTAGACTTTGAGGACCATTGTTACCACCCAATTTTGGTAAAACCTCAACGTCCTCATAGCCCCCAACAAAGACCTTACTGGCCCATCGAACTCCTTATAAGCCTCGCACATTAATATCTTGCCAAACCAGGCCCCCTCGCCAAAACTAATCCCGCGGAATCCCTTAGGAAATCTGATATCTTGGGACAGTTAAAGAGATATTTCAAGAAAGATTGTGTTTGATTATCACACAAAATCTTACAAGGAAACTCAATCTCAATCTCCTAATAATTAGGAAATGCAAAGTTAGAGATTGATTCAAATTAGGACTAAAATCTAGGATATTACGTTCACACTCAATTATCCCTTATTCGTTAAGGAAGAAGAATCTCATCAGATGTCTAATTGATTGCCTACCTAAATCAATCGATCAATTAGAACTCTTAACCTATAAATACAAGATCTCCCGTCATTCTAAGGTACACATTATTCTCTACCCTTAAACTCTGCCCAAATCTCTGCTTGCTTATCTCTCCTACACCTAAACACTCTTTCCATATATTTTTATATATACTGACAGTTGACTTGATCGTCAGAGTACCAACGATCACTGACCTCTTTTTCCCAAGTAATCTTGGTGCCTAACAATTGTCCAATTATGTATGTAATATACAGGCTGTCAGAAGATTGATTAGAGGTCCGTTGACACGTGGATAGTGTGAATTTCGAGGTCAACACTAATATTTTACGCAATCATGTCCGGCTAAACTACTTATTGCTAAAATGAATGATGAAACATTAATTAGAAATTTTCCGTTTTTCGTTACTTATTGATTCCGAGTTGATTATTCTTTATTCTCTTTTTACATTTTGATGCTTGATCACCATTTGAATGTTTTTGTGATCTTGGTTGTTTTTGAGAGATTTAATCTAGATAAGCACGTGGTATTGAATAACATATAGTCCAATAATAGATAGAGATTACTGTTATACCTAATAAAATCGTTTTCGGGTGTTCGTTGTGATTAAATTCATATTTTTATATTCAAAACATAGCTAGAAATAGTTAATTTTGTATATCGATATAGAATTAATTAACCGTCAAGAAAGACTTTTGATTATTGTAGGATCACCGATTTTCAACATATAGCAATAATTAGCGAAAACGATTAACAGATAATTGATTAATGAATGTGGCGGTGGATTTGCAAATTCTAGTGTTAGTACAATTCGAATTTGTTTCTTAAACTATTTTTGATTGATTAATAATTTAGACGTATTAAACTAGAATAGAACAACCTTAGAATTAGAATTTTCAAAGAACATGTGTTTTGATTTTGTTAAAACTTGAAGTATACATTAATTAGTTAATTGTTAACTAGTGCTCGTGAGTTCGATATTTTGCTTATCACTTTATTGCTTATAACCAATCCGTCCACTTACGAGATCAAAATCGACATCAGCGAGGGCAATGTTGGCCTTTGTTGGAACACTCTTACTGATATAGTACTTTCGCCAAATTCAGGTGATAACAATTTTATTTTTTTACTTTTCGAGGAAATGTCTCGTGCATTAATGGGGATTTGAATTTCAAAAATTTGTCTGAATTTGAAGAAAATATTAAGTAAAACCGGTATGATATATGGAAGCAAGCATCTTTAAAAAAAATATTGTTATTTACATAATCAAGATGGAGACAACGTTGTAGACTATCCATTAGACAGATTTCCGGGGCTTCAACCAATTTAATCTATAAATGTCTACTGTAAAAAAAAAATTAAGGAAAATATGGCCACGCGTCCATTTTACCTCATATATAGCATATATTTCATTATAATAAATCGTTTTACGCTTTTCATTTCTGCATGTGACATTGGTATGAAATGCTAGTACCTGATGCAGGACTTTTTGTGCTTTCCCACACTAAGAAATGTTGTACAAAATGTTAGTAATAAGAGAAAAAACAATATCGATTATTTAAAAATAGAACATTATCAGAAAGATTTCAACCTTTAAAAAATAAATAGTTTAAGGTTCAACGTTTAAGATCTTATTGGTGGAGGAATTTCAACATAATTTGCAGGTCTAGCTGCACCAAGCAATACAGGTCTACTTGCAAGCTTGCGACTCCCAATTATACTTCTTTCTTGGTGGAGGAATTTCAACATGCTTTACAGCTGGTCTACTTGCAAGCTTGCGACTCCCAATTATACCTGCACAAACATGTTGATAAGGACTTCCAATGGCACAACCACTTAATTTATTATGAAATTAATATTTGTTAGACGGACGAATGCGATGGAGGTCAAGATTGAAGGTGTTAGGTGTTGACTCCATTCCAAAACAAGTGGCGTCTCTGTAAATATAGTGAGTTATCTCAAGGGAGAACTATGCTAACTTTTTCAAATGAAATCGACCAATTTTTTTTATTGTCCACAAAATCTTTGTTCATGGAAAAAATAATGACGAGACAAAAAATATAAAATGATATAGAAAATTTATGGATTGTCAAAACTTTAACTATATGAAAAATCGTTACAATCATATAGATTTTACTCACCCAAATTTCCCATTATCTTAAAGAAATAATATATTAAACTTTACACCACACCTACCAATTTCTACTCTTTGTAAGATAACTCACAAATAAAAAAGAAAACAACTAGAATGCATTGGAGATGCTTATTTACAAGCTTGAGCCAACCTTCCGACATTTATGAGGCACGTCGGTTCGGTAGTGGATGTAAATGTCTAACAATAATATAAAATTAAACTAAGGAGGGAGGGAGGGAGGGAGGGAGGGAGGAGAGAGAGAGAGAGAGAGAGAGAGAGAGAGAGAGAGAGAGGAACTAATATTATTAAGCAAACAACATTATTTCAAATATTACATATAACTAGTTTATATAATAAGGCAAATTTCATAAGTTATATTAAGTAAAACAATCCTCTTATATATTCTAATATATTAGGACAATTGATAAATGTGTTTTATACGGTTATCATAGCTTATAAACTTGATATTTAATTGTGATTGAGCGGATTTCTATTTAATTTCGTAAAAATATTGTTTTTGTAGGAAAAATCCAAAAATATAGGTAAATAAGACAAAAAGAGATAATTGAAGCTTAATTGGAGTTGATTGTAAGCATTTGAAGATTGACTTGATGGCACGGGACTGATAAGAGCCACTAAGAAAGCCATTGGAGGAAATTCACAAGTTTCGAAAGTGAAATTTAACTTACAAAAAGTTTGAATACTGGTTTCCACACTTCTAACAATAATATAAATTAAATTAAGAAGAGAAGAATGGAGAAAGAAAAAGAAGAACTAATATTATTAAGCAAACGATATTATTTAAAATATTAGATATAACTAGTTTATATAATAAGACAAACCATAATATATTAGGACAATCCTTTGATATATTCTAATAGATTATGGCTCTAATATTACTCTAACAATGGGAACTTAGAGCATTTCCAATGCTAAATTCTAAAAAAAAAAAAAAAGGTTGAACCTCAACTTTGAGGGCCCCTACCCCCCCTTCTCCAGGCTTGGTGGTGGTAGATGTAAATCGCGGGACGTGTCTTCAAGAAGAAAGCGAGTTGAGAATTGATTTTTAATCTGCTTCTTAAAGAAAGAAAATCCATACCAAATGCTGAATTCTATTTTGAATGTCTCGTTGATGTGGCGATGAGATGGATGAGATGGAAGGAGACAAAACTCATGCGGCAGTATTTATTGTAGAAGGTCGTCCAACATGGCGTCTAGTTTTATATATCCTGTTAGATGGCCTTCCACATATTTTTTTATTAAATTCTATCTATTTTTCTTATTTATTTTTCTATTTTCCTTCTTCTTTCTACTTTCTCTCTCTTCATTTTTTTTTTCCTCTCTTACCACATAAAGTTTTTAGAATATGTATAGTATTACATACGCTCTTAGCACGAAGGATGAAACTTGCATGATAGGATAAACAATGTGTAACACACTTGAGATGGGCCAATTAATTAATTCTTGTTTCGAGTAGGTACATGGCCCCTCACCATTTTTATTTTTCGATATGCAATTTTTCTAATATTTTTCACATGGGGATCAAACATATGCATTAAATAGCATTACTTTGTTGTTGAAGTTTTCAAAATTTGTAGGGATATTGGTACAAATGGCCTCTAATATTTACTTTCAGTATGAAAATGGTCCTTAACTTTTATTTTTTAGCACATAATTTCCAAAACTATGTTTTGGTGCGCAATTGATCTTTATTTGATAAAAAATAAATAAATATACCCTTATTTTTAATTAGAAAATTTTTCAAATAGATTCCTAAATACTTTAGGCCATGTTCTCTTTGGTAACCCGTTTTCCGTTTTGTGTTTTTGAAAATAGTCAAAACGTGTTCTCTTTGTCATTTCTAAAACTGCATTTTTGAAAACACCAAAAATTTGCAAATGAAATAGAAAACGACATATTAGCCGTTTTACATTTCCTTTACAAAAGATAGGTGTTTTCCAAAACAGCCAAAACGCGCGTTTTGGTCGTGGAGGTCCCCGGTTCGATCCATTCATCTGGCATTCTGGCGTTTTCTTCTTCTTCTTTTTTTTTTTTTTTTTTTTTTTTTTTTGGGCAAAACAATAATGATTTAAGCAATTTCGCGTTTTATTCACTAACATGCGGCTCTTGTCCAAAATGGTAAGGCGCGCCATTTTGCTTTAGTTGGTCAAGAGTTCAATTCTCAACGAGCCCATTTCCTTTTTTAATTATTTTAAATTGTTTTAACTTCCAAATAATTCCAATTATAATTGTTTTTAATTCCAAATATAATTTTTTTAATTGTTTTTAATTAATAATTATTTTTAATTCCAAGTTTTTCATTGTTTTTAAATATTTTTAATTCCAAAGATAATAGTTTTTAATTGTTTTTAGTTAATATTTATTTTTAATTCCAAATAATTCCAAGTTTTTCATTGTTTTTAAATATTTTTAATTCCAACAATAATTATTTTTACATGTTTTTAAATCCAAAAATAATTGTTTTTAATGGTTTTTAATGAATATTTGTTTTTATTTCCAAATAATTCTAAGTTTTTTTTATTGTTTTTAATTCCAACAATAATTATTTTTAATTGTTTTTAATTCCAAGTAAGTCCAAATTTCTAAAAAATTTCAAGGAAACCCGTTTTCTAGTTTTCTATTTTTAGAAATAATTTTCGTAAATTCAAAAAAGAACGCATTTTCAAAAATCTCAAAACAAATACTCAAAACACAAAACACAAAATGAATTCAAAACACAAAACACAAAACACAAACGCAAAGAGAATACCACCTTAAATTTTTAGAAAAAATTAAAAGAAACTAACAAATTGATAATATACTAAATTATTTTATATATTTTACGAACTATTATAAAATAACTCAAATTTAAGCTCATAATTATTAACAAACGTGTTAATTAAAATTATTTTATTATTATTAAGTAATCATATTATTTAAACTTTAAACTTTAATTTTATCGTTATAACATAAAAAAAAAAACTTTGTCACAAACTTGATGCTCAAATATTTTTATTTATTTGAGCTATTCGTTTATTAACTACAAATATTAGAGCTCAAATTGTATTATTCATATTTTAATTGATCGTTTTGTTATCGTTCAAAAATAAAGAACACATAATGTGTAAATTAATTTTTGTTAGTATTTTTATGTTAAAAAAACATAATATGATTGGTTCAATATCATAAAATTATATACGCCATTTTGTTATTTATTACTTAATTTTTATTCAAGTTTTTGACATCACATAGCAATTACATATACCTAAAACTCAATAACTTTATGTTTTTTCTTATGAAAAATTTAATTGACCAGACTATTGTGATATATTTAATATGCTAAGTTAAATATTTTTTAATAAATGTATATGGCATATTTATACATTTTACAAATGTTAGAAATCCAATTGCAATTTTTTTAATTAAAACTAGGAGTATTTTTGTCTTTTTCATCAAATACGACCAATTGCGCACTAAAACACATATGTTGGGGATTGCTGTGCCAGAAAACAAAGGTTATGGACAATTTCTAGACTAAAGAAAAAGGTTAGGAACCATTTGAGCCAATTTCCCAAATTTGTATGCAAAAGCATCTAAAATGCCGATGCCTTGAAGCTTCGCTATTTCTAACAGGTTAAGTTTTTTAAGTTTTAAGGGAAAGAATTTAGAGCATATATATGAAAATTATTCATGAGTTGAATTAATTAAATATTTAGGTGTGCAAGTGATCCTTTTGGACATATTCTATCCAAAATGTCTGTTAATTTTGTACGTGAACTCATATGTCCTTTTAAAAGAGGGGTAAATTTGTCAATCTAATATAAAATAAATAAAATACAAAAATAATATGTATCATTTCCTTCAACTCACCCCCCTACCCCAACCCAAACCCAACACCAACACACCGCCACCCACCCCACCGCCACACCCGCCAACATCACCTTAGGCTGGTTAATTCCCAGTGAAAATTTTTCCCTTGGAAATACGATAGGCCAAACAAAGTATTTCAGTGGCAGTAAACTTTATCTTCACTTTCGTGGTTGGCCAAACATTTTTTATATGACAGAGCCCGACTGTCAAGAGCAATTGAGGATGAACAAATTGCAATGGAGTCAGAGAAAGAAGAAGAACACCGGAGGAAGAAGAACAGTGAACAGTAGCCGAATTGCGGAAGAAGAACAGTAGCAACTAAATTTTGAAATTAGCCGTTATCAAACGTCGTTATTTAGGTCAAATAGAAACGATGTCGTTTTACTCTTTAAGTTAGATTACACTTTCTTTAAAGTTGTATTTTCTTTTATTGTAATGAGTTGGGAAACACATTTTTTCCCAACTTTCTTTAAATTCAGATTGCACATGGACGTCTGTATCTTTTTGCCAGAATTCTAAAAATTGATTCTAACGGAATTCACTGAATTCTTCATTCCATTCATCTAATCTCTTTCCTTGTTTATTTTATTTTATTTTTCCACATTATATTGTTATTAAGGTTGGTTATTATACGGAAATTCTTGCAAATTTGAGATGGATTAGAGTGAAATCCTTGAATTTGAGCTTATGGTGGTTGCTCACCTGATTGCAGAGCCTCATCCATAACACTTACTCAACTTAAAAGGCTGTATAGTCCTTGCACCTTTTTTTTTTTTTTTTTTTGTTATTTCAGGATTTTTTTCCAACAAAAACCAAAATATCTTTTTCATTTTAAAAATTTTCATGCTATCCAGTAGTACAAAATTTGGGCAATAATTTGGTACCACCCATAATCTGGTACAAACAAAATTATCCATCTCTAACCTAAATAGATATTGTCCAGAATTTATACAAGTATCCATTTATTCATTCAATAAATATTTTGTAAGATTGTTTCTAGAAAAAAATCACAACTCGTTCTTCTTCTAAAAAATAATCCATCGATACAAAAGTTGGTCCCAAGAATTGGATGTAACTAGGAAATTAAAAAAACCATCTTCCTTAGATATTTCCACAATCTCGTGAAATTGTGATATTTCCCCTTTTCTTTATTTTTTTTAATCCTAGTAATTTGATTTTTTTAAAATATTATTTGCAATTTTATAAATAGTCTTTCTATATATAATTTGTTGACCTCGAAATCCATACTATCCACGTGTCAATAGATCTCAAATCAATCTTCTAGCAGCCTGTATGTTACCTGCACACTCGAAAAATCGTTAGACACCAAGATCACTAGGAAAAAATGGGCCGGCGATCGTTGATACTCCGACGATCAAGTCAACTGCCGGTACAAAAATATATGGGTAGAGTATTTGGGTGTGGGAGATATAGGCAAGCAGAGATTTGAGCAAAGTTTAAGGGTAGAGAATAATGCGTACCTTGAAATGAGCAAAGATCTTGTATTTATAGGGCCATAGTTCTAATTGATTTAGGTAGGCAATCAATTAGATATCTGATGAAATTCTCCTTTTCTTATGGGATAAGGTGTAATTGGGTGTGAACGTAATCTCTTAGATTTCCGTTCTTATCTGAGTTGATTTCAAATATTGCGTTGCCAATCAATAGGAGATCAAGATTAGGTTTCCTTGTGTGTTCGTATGGCAATCAAACACATTGTGTCTGAAAATATCACATTGGTTGTCTCAAAATATCAGATTGCCCATGGGATTTTGTGAGGTGCGAGGGTAATTGATGGAGGGCCCATACCTGTCGTAAGTAGCGAAGACCTTTATGGACTTCGTTTTCGTTGGCATTGGCATTGGCGTGCGAGGGCTTGTGGGGCCTTCACTGGGTCTTTTTTGTTGACTTAGAGGCCTTACTAAAATTGGATAATAACATAATTATTATGCAGGATAATTATATATATTATATTCTTGCTTTCATTGTTTCTATCTTGAATTGGAGCACTAAAATGTTTCCACGGGATTAAAATTCAATTAACATTCCACCAAATATTTTAGATTTGTCACACTTTGACGTGAAAGCGTTAAAATGACAAAAAATGTAAAAATAAATTATGAGAGAAAATGAAAACTACATACCAATATCCACACAAGTTTTTCATCATCATAAAATACATGAAATAGCATAATAAAGCTTTGTTTTCACTAGGCAGACAAAACTAACTAAGTGTATGTAACTAAATCTCAAAAAATTTAGAAGGTTGTATAGTCAAGCAACATCAAGATGCAAAATCTCAAAAAATGAAGGTTGTAAACAAATGGTAAGGACATAATGTGATGCTTAAGATGGTGACGAATAAGATGATAGTCAATCTCAATATGCTTCATGCGCTCATGGATCCACAAGTTCATTACAAAAGTCAAAACACCAGTCTGAACATTTCGAAGTAACCAAATCAAAATAATGCAAACTTCAAAAACTAAAATTTCAGAGTACCAAATTGACAACGGACGATTATATAAGAACTAGAATTATAGAAAGAAGGAAAATGTGAGAGAAGAAGAAGAAAAATGAAAGAATAAAAGAAGAACATGATATGAAAAGAGAGAGAGAGAGAGAGAGAGAGAGAGAGAGAGAGAGAGTCTTCATTCAATAATCAAAGTAATCAAATCAAAAAATGCAAACTTGAAAACCAAAATTCTAGATTAACTGAACCAAATATCAAAATTCCAAATTAACTAGACCAAATTTTAGATTCTTGGACTAAATATCAAATACCAAAATCCAAATTAACTTGACCAAATATCAAATTCTAAATTAATCGGTCCAAATTCCATATTCTCGGACTAAATATCAAATACTATATTCCGATCAACAAAATCAAACAAATTCCATATTATCATCAGGGATGCAAAACCAAGCAAATTTCAAAAAAGCAATACAACTGGACAAATTCCAAATTCCAAAAATCCGACATACTTGGACATAACACCCAAAACAAGCCAAAGTGTCCAAGTAATCTAATCACCAAGACCTACAAGAAGACACTAACAACAAAAAAAAAAAAACAAAACTTAGGCAGATAACAATATCTAAAAAAAAAAAAAAAAAACTTTCTTCGGACAAGTGGCACAAGGTCAGCTCACGGGGAACGGAAGCCATTTCAAGTTTAAACCAAGTCGGATCAAACTTACTCTATTGCCATGTGAAAGTTCTAACAATAATATAAATTTTACTAAGAAGAGAAGAACAAAGAGGGAGAAAAAAGAGTCAATATTATTAAGCAAACGACATTATTTAAAATATTAGATACAACTAGTTTATATAATAAAGCAAACCATAATCTATATTAATTAAAAAAATTATCTAATATATTCTAATATATTCGGACAATCATCTAATATATTCTAATATATTAGGGCTATAATATTACTCTAATAGTAAGAACTTAGAGTATCTCCAATGCTGCTTTCTATTTTGAATGTCTGCGGTGATGTGGCGATAAAATTGAAGGAGACAAAATTCATGCCAAGAATATTTATTGTAGAAGGCCATCCAACAGGATGTAGTTTTAGACATCCTATTAGATGACTTTCCACCTATTTTTTCATTAACTTGTGTCTATCTCTCGTCTATTTTTTCTTCTTCTTTCTTCCTTCTATTATCTCTCTTATCATATGATTTTTTTAGAAGATGTCTAGCATTAGAAATGCTTTTAGCACGAAGGATGAAACTTCCATGCATGACTGGATAAACAATGTGTGACACACTTGAGATGGGCCAATTAATTAATTCTTGTTACCTACTAACTTGCATGACAGGATAAAAATGTGTTACACACTTGAGATGGGCCAATTAATTAATTCCTAATTCTAGTAGGTACATGGTCCCTCACCATTTTTATTTATCGATATGCAATTTTTCTAATATTTGTCACGTGGGGATCAAACCTATGCAATAAATAGCATTACTTTTTTGTTGAAGTTTTTAAATTTTGTAGGAAAATTTACGTAAATGGTCTCTAACATTTGTTCTCGGAGCAAAAATAGTTCCTAACATTAACTTTTTGATACATAAATTTCTAACATATGTGTTTTGGTGCGCAATTAACCCTTATTTGATGAAAAAGAAACATATGCCATTATTTTTAATTAAAGAAATTTTTAATTGGATATCTAATATTTGCAAAAAGTGCAAATATGTCAGATACTTTTATTTTAAAAAAAATTTAAAAAACTAACAAATTGATAATATACTAAATTATTTTGTATATTTTACGAACTATTATAAAATAACTAAAATTTAATATCATAATTATTAACAAACGTGTTAATTAAAATTATTTTATTATTATTAGGTGATAATCATATTATTTAAAATTTGAACTTTAATTTTATCGTTATAACATAAAAAAAAAATCAATCATACAAATTTAATGTTCAAATATTTTTATTTAATTGAGCTATTCGTTTATTAACAAATATTAGAGCTCAAATAGTATTATTCATCGCTTTGTTATTGTTTTCTTCAAATGCCACATCTTTGATGCCTATAATCGTAAGAAGTCGTTGACAGTCATCAATCGCCTTTTTCGGATCCGATTTGCAAAGTGTTAGAGAAGTCATCTTCAACATGCAATCGTCGCCGGCTTAACCGCCTCTTCCTCTCGACCTCTTACGCCTCAACCGGGTCAGAAGAAAGAGAACAGCCTCAGTGGTGACATCATTGCCTCTACTAGGTGACTGTGACTTTGAACAACCCATGTGGCGAGCCACGTAGAACTGGGGCGTAACAATAGTCCCATATGTTCAAGACCTGCATCATTTATATGGGGTGCTTGATTTGGTGTCGAGGCCATTTTTGCATTTTGATAAGGTGCCACGTGGAACTGAAGCGTAACAAGATATAATATTCCTTGGCATTTTATTTGTATTTCTTTCAATAAAGATGGAAAAGAATTTGAAATTTTATCTATCCAAGTGGACACCAAAATTGTCATAAGTTTACAGTTTTAGCACATATTTGGAGATGCTTAAATTATAATTTCAACTGATGAAATTGGTTAAATATAATTTTTATCCAAACATTTCATAGGACCCACAACTTACAATCCACTTTTTATCCACACATTCACATACAACTTATAATATAAACACTTAAAAAATAAAACCAACACTATCAAATATGCACTTAGAAATCTTACCATTTCAATTATCCCTCAATGTGTGATGTCATAATTTTCAGGATTGGACAAAGAGAGAACAAAGAAGCATAGTAAACATGGTTTGACACTAGACTTACATACAAAAATTCTTCACAAAATAATACAAAAGACGACAATGTATTTGAATTGAAATCAATGGCAAATTAAGGGAAGAGTTCTCCTCCCTAAAAATCTGTCACTACCCTAGTCGGCGGGCCTAGAAAGGGCTGGTGGTGCTGGTGGCAATGGTGTTTTGGTTGGGGTGGGGTGATACATATATATTGTTTTATTTTTTTTAAATTTTATTTTTTATTTATTTTATACTAGATTAACAAATTTATCCCGTCTTAAAAGGAGAGTGGAGTTCATGCACAAATCTGATGGACATTTTGGACTAATTCTGTCCAAAATACCATTTGCGCACCTAAAGTCGTAGGTTCTGGACCTCTGAGTCAAAAATGAAAGGTTATGAACTATTTTCGCATGATGAGCATATATAGGGGACCATTTGTGCCAATTTCCTTATTTCTAATGCATTTTCAAGACAATTAGCGTGCACCAATGTACTGAAATTGTTAGTAAAAAAAAATTTGAAAGCACCGAGACCAGATCTGTTGTCCCAAATGTGTGTTCTCTTAAGTATCCCACCAATAAAAAATATACATATCATTAAACAAATACAAGTTAATTTTGACAATAAATGTGTACACATTAAATAATTGTATTTATTTGATAATGTATACATTTTTATTAATGGAGACGACAAGGACACATTTTAGAACAATCCGATCCGGACTCGAAAGCAACAACACCCGGCTTATGTGCCCGCCCAGATCATCAATCCCAATTGTGTAAATCCCATTTACTATCCCACCATGTGTGAAAAATAATATTTATTAAAGAATCAAATAAATACAACACAATTAATTTTAATGTTATAAATGAAATGTGAACATTGTACTCAGTCCGTTTACCAGTAAATGTTGTCATTCTCCTCCCTCCATTTGCCCTTATCTTTTATGATTCCTTCACACAGCAAATTAAGCAACCGCTGGTCAATCTCAGAGATCTCATCGGCTGGCAAACCAAAGGGTTACTAATCAATGAACCCTCGAAACCTAACCTTAATAGATAAAAGTATCATCATCGATCGTCTGCACATAGATAGACACTTCAATCTGCTACCTCCCTGGTAAGTCAGCACAAAGAAACACCTTCAGATCCTTCTTGCATTCAGTGTCCTCTTGTAAGTTTTCTTCAAAGGTTGTATAGAATTGGATTAATTTTTTGGTAAATCAAAGTTTTCTGAGTTTTCCTAGTGATAGTGACACTTAAAAATGTCTGAGGCAAAAGCTGACAATGTCACTATAAGCATTGATACTCTGTTTAATAGATTGTCTTCTGCACCCTCAAATCCGTCTATCTTCAGAGTTGGTGATCATTTACGCAGCATAAACCCGGACGCTTATGATCCAGAAATAATAGCCATTGGCCCATTTCACCGCGGTAAACCTCACTTGCGGAACATGGAGCAACACAAAGTCAGGTATCTAAAGCTGGTTCTTCAAAGAAAAGATGAGTCAAGTGTAGAAAGATATGTTACCGCAATGAGACACTTAGAAGATAGGGCGCGGAAATGTTATTCAGAATACATCCAACTTGAAGAAGATGAATTCGTGGAAATGTTTCTTCTTGATGGTTGTTTTATCATCGAATTCCTCCATAAGTTTCAAAACATAAAATGTAGAGATGAAGATGACCCCATTTTCCAGTATGGACTTATACAAAGTCAGTTGCTTCATGATCTAATGGTATTTGAGAATCAGATTCCATTTTTCATCATTGATAGTTTGTTCGACATGATCAAGATCGATAAGGGAGACAAGATCAATTCTCTAATATGGCCTTTTTTACAAAAAGGCTTTTTCCCAGTTCAAAATCTTCCAGAAGTCACTGAGACTCAACATCATCTTCTTGGCATAGTACATGACTTACAATGTTCTTCATTTGCAAAGAGATTATCTCATATTGATTCCATAGTAATGGAAAATATAAATTCAGCTATAGAGCTCCAAGAGGCAGGGATTGCCTTTGAAAAGTCCGAAAGTGATAGTTTTTTTGATATTGAATTCAAAAACAAAGCAATGATGATTCCAGTATGGGAAATTTCTGATTCGACAGAATCATTGTTCCGAAATATGATTGCATATGAGTACTACCTCACAGGAAGTCCTCAAAGATATGTGACGGACTATGTATTCTTCATGCATTGTCTCGTACATTCCCCTGAAGATGCAAAATTGTTGCGCAGTTCTGGAATCATTAGCAACTTTTTGGGGGCCGATAAAATGGTTTATCGCGTAATCAATCAACTAGGCAAGAATATCATAATTTCTGAAAAGTTTTCGTATTCCAATATTTTCCATAATGTGAACCATCATTGTGGCATCACAAGGAATATATGGATGGCAACATTAAGGCGGGATTATTTCAGCAGTCCATGGGCACTAATTTCTGTCATTGCTGCCATTACCTTGCTTGTGCTCACCATCATACAGACTACGTTCGCTATTCTCTCATACTGTAATGTAAGTTACTCCCTAAATTCTAACTATAAGAAGTGCATATTTCAATCTAGAATGACTCGTCCAGTAAGCAATTTATAAGCTTCCTTGAACTGCATTACTGATACATCTTTGTTGATGTGAACATTTTTTATGAGTATAAATTTTCTTGCAGGATCTCAAAAAATGCAGGTAGCTCAAATTATTATAAACTGCATCGTCGATACAGAGCGTAGAATCCTGAATTTCGAATTACAATAATAGAGTATGAATTCATGGCATGGCTTGTAGAATGGATGTTAACAAAGCAAGATTCAGGCCCCTCTTACTGGCTGTATGTTAATGTTAGTGTGTGAATTGATAAGGAGCAAGTCCTTGAGTAAGCCCTTCTAGTTTTTGGAGATGTTACAACGGTTCGTTTGGCACAGCTATTAGCTATTAGCTATTAGCTATTGTCAATACAACTTTTAGCAGTACATCTTTTGTTAAAAAGTTGTTGATCGTTTGGATATGAATTCAAAAAAGTGTATTGAATAATAAATTGAGTGTTTTTGCATAACTATAAAAGTGATTTTGTATAAACTTTTTATTTATTTAACTAAATAGTAATTAATTATTATATATCTCATATTATTTTTTAAAAATGAATAACAATTTTTTATATCCTATAAATATAGCAACTATAAAATTAATATATTAATTTAATTATAATTACACAATTAGTTTAATATATTTGACTATACAGTAATTAATTATTATAAATATCATATTATTATTTTTAAAATAAATAATATTTTTTATATTATATAATAACTATTAAAATTAATATATTACTCATAATAACATAATTATTTTAGTATATATATATTACTTAAAATTATTATTTATTTAAATCAAACATATTATGTGTAATTTGTATTATATTATTTAATATGTCAATATATATTTTTCAATTTATATATATATGTGAAGTGACAATTTGTTATAAGTAATTAAGGTGGTAAATAAATTAATAATTTTTTTATGTATTAATGATAGTTTTATTAAATTTTAAGTTCATTAAATATAATTACAACTTTTCGTAAAAAATCAATTAGAGCTTTTTAGAAAAGTTCTTAAAACAACCTTTTTAAGCTAAAAGTACTTATTGGCTTTATAAATATAACCAAAAGTATTTTTGCTCTTTAAAAAGTGCCTTTGGACCTCAAAAAAGCCATTCCAAACACATTATAAGACCCAAGAGTTTCCACATTACAGAAGATTGATGTGTTTCTTCAAGCGATTGACTTAAAGTTAACTAAGTTGACTTTAACTTCTATCGAGGTTGTGGCTGTAAGGAATTGACATATGTTGTAAACACTAATATTTCTATAGTGCAAAAGTATAAATGAAAGTTATATTAAATTAACTGCAAACAACATGCTTATATAATCAATTACAAGAGGATAAAATCAAAATAACAACCCACATTTGAATGACATAAAAACGTGATAATAGACTAATCTTAAACCACTAACCCTTAAAGATAAGATTTATCTTCTAGATTATGTTTATTAACAGAATTTTAAACTTGCACTAAAGTAAATCCTAATAACCAACAATCCCTCCCTTAAACTCAACACTTCTCAGCATTCAGTTTATATCGGAACCTTACAAACTCCAATCATACTTCGAAGCTTCAAGAATGTCTCCAACTTCAGAGGCTTTGTCATTATGTCAGTAGCTTGTTCTTGAGTGTTGCAATGCACCAGTTCAACAATGCCATCTCTTGCAAGATCACGAAAGAAATGGAAGTGAATGTCAATGTGTTTACTTCGACGGTGCAGAACATGATTCTTGGATAACTTAATAGTTGAACTATTGTTACACAAAACAGTATTACACTTGTTCTACATATAACCAAGCTTCTCCAGAATTCTTCTCAACCACACACTTTGACAAGCACACGAAGCGGCTGACTATGTACTCGACCTCGATAGTAGACAAAAGTCACCATTGGGTCAAGTTCTTGGGCGACCACACACAACTGCAAGCAAAAGTAAGTACCACGGGGTACTCTTTCGATCATCCAAGTCCCTGGCAAAATCACTATCAATGTAAGCTATAAGATCCTTGCGGCCTCCTTTCTCGTAGATGATCCCCAACTCAATTGTATATTTCAAGTACCTGAGTATTATCTTGGTTGCAAGCCAATGAAACTCAGTAGGACAAGACATGAATCTGCTAATAACACTTACTCCATACATTAAATCAGGTCTGGTTGCAGTCAAGTACATGAAACTGCCAACTAGCTGCTTAAACAAGGTTGAATCAACTTTAGTCCCTGCCTCATCTTTCGACAACTTAATACCTGGAACTATTGGATTATTTACTGGGTTACTCTTGTCCATGCCAAACCTTGCTAAAATTTCACGAGCATATTTCCTTTGACACACAAAAATTCCATCTGAACTTTGTAGCACCTGAACCTCGAGAAAATACCTCATCCTCTCCAAGTCAGACATATCAAACTCCAACATCATTGACTTCTTAAATTCATCACACATACTCTTTTCATTGCCAGTATAAATCAAATCATCAACGTAAAGACTGACAATTAAGAGTTTACATCCCTCCTTCGACTTTGTAAACAATGTGTGTTCACAGTAGCACTTTTCAAAGCCTTCTCTAACAAAACAACCTTCAATCTTGTTGTACCATGCTTGTGGCGCCTGTTTGAGCCCATATAATGCATTTCTCAGCTTGTACACTTTATCTTCTTCACCCTTCTTCTCGTATCCTTGAGGCTGTTGCACAAAGACTTCTTCACTAACTCACCATGAAGGAAAGAGCTCTTTACATCCAGCTGAAAAACATCCCAACTTTGTTAAGCTGATATAGCAAGTATCAATCGAATGGTGTCGAGCACTTGCAACCGAGCAAAACCTCGATGTAATCAATCCCGTACTGCTGTGCATATTCCTTAGCCACAAGCCTCGCTCTGCACTTGTCTATTTGTCCACTCTTATTGAGTTTAGTTTTGAACACTCTTTAATTCCAATAAACTTCACTCCATCTGGTAGAGTTGTCAGCTACCAAGTCTTGTTTTTCTCAATCGACTCAATCTCTGCATTCATTGCATCCCACCATTTTTTGCTCTCTGACAAACTTTTTCAAATGTGATTGGATCATCATCGGTAAGTATAATAATAGCATTCAAACCTTCATCTTCTAACAAGTATTCTCCTATTACATAATCATGCATCCAATGTGGTTCTCTTCTCACTCTTACTTCGTTTGAGCTTGGTGAGTTCTAAACAGGTGACTCATTAAAGGATGAGCTAGCATCATTTGAACCAGCTCCACTTGAAGCACCACCATTCTCATCTTCATTAGTCTCTTTTTCAGCTTCATTCATTTCTTGATTAATTTCATCATCACTGTCACCCCATTCAAAGATGTCAAGCCCTACTTTTTCTTGACTTCTGCCCTAATTCCAGCTTTTATTTTTTTCAAATACAACATCCCTGCTGACAACTACTTTATTTGAAACTGGATCAAACTACTTGTATGCCTTCGATTCATCATTCACACTAAGAAGGACACATTTGTAGCTTTTATCATCCAACTTGGTCCTCTTTTGATCTGGTATGTGTACATGAGCCACGCATCCAAAGACACGAAAATACTCCACATTAGGTTTCATGCCACTCCATGCTTGTTCTGGAGTTTTATCTTGTACTTCTAAAGTTGGAGATCTATTGAGAATGTGTACACTCCACCTTACTACTTCAGGCCAGAAAACTTTAAGAAATTGATTTTTTGAGAGCATGGAACGTACTATATTCATGATTGTCCTATTTTTCCTCTCAAAGAACTCCGCTTTCTTTGAGGGGTATAAGTCTATGATTAATTGTCTCTCTCACTCTATTAGCTTTACAAAACTCAACAAAAGCATTTGAATTGAATTCTCCGCCCCTGCCAGTCCTTAGGCATCTAATATATGCACCTGTCTCTTTCTCAACACATGCTTTATATCTTCTAAAAATAGCGAAAGCTTCGGACTTTTCATGCAAGAAATAAACCCAAGTTTTACGACTAAAGTCATCGATAAAACTTAACAAATACCTTTTATTGTTGTTTGATGTAGGCTTTATAGACCACATATGTCTGTATATACAAGCTCCAGCCTCTGTGAGGCCCTCCATAGACTTCTTTTGGGAATGGATTCCTTGTGCTGTTTGCCAACTAGACAATTTGTGCAAAGCTGTGTAGGGGTTTTAAGTGAAGGCAAGCCACTGACCATCTTTTTGTACTGAATGGTTCTCAACCCTTTGAAGCTCAAATGCCCAAATCTGCAGTACCATAGGTGAGTTGCATTTTGTGTCACAACCTAGAAACAAGTAGGAGCTTTAAACATCATGGCTGCAAGCACAACAAACATCATGTTCATACTCATCTCAGATTGCATAATCAAACCCTTTGAAAGATGAAAGATCCTACACTTCCCATGTTGGAACAAAATAGCTGCACCTTTTTTCTTGAAGTTGTCCCACACTTAACAGATTATTCTTCAACTCAGGAATGTAGTAAATTTCAGAGATTACCTTAGTGATTCTCTTGACTTGCAGTCTGACATTTCTCTTCTCCACAATTGTCATCCTTGTGTTGTTGTCTAGCTTCACTGTTTGTTTGAAATACTCATCCAAATCGAGAACCATTCTTTATTTCTACTCATGTGATTGCTACATCCATTATTAAGAAACCACACCTCTTCTCTTTTTGCTTAGTTCAGATCCACATAGGACATTAACAGCAACTATTCTTCTTCATCTAACTCTGCGTAATTGGCTTATGTCTCCCATCTAGGGCACTCATATTTAAAGTTCCCTAGTTTGTGGCATTTAAAGCACTCCACAATAGCCTTGTTAAAAGACTGTCTTCATCTACCTCTTCATCTGCCTCTAATCATTCCTCGACCTCTTCATCTTTCCGTTCTATCTTCATGAACAACTTTTAGAACATGCTCCTCCCCTCTATGGCCATTCATGGTTTGGATCGCAGGCTGCACAAAGCTACTCTCTGCTGCTATTCCTTTTAGTACACCACTCACAAGAAACTGTTGTTTCTTTTATTCACACAAAACCAAGCCAATGTGATGGGGCTCTGATACCAAATGTTGAAAACACTCTAATATTTATGTAGTGCAAAAGTCTGAATGAAAGTTATATTAAATTGACTGCAAACAGCCGGCTTATATAGCCAATTACAAGATGATAAAATCAAAATAACAACCCACATTTGAATGACCTAAAAACGTGATAACAGACTAATCTTAAACCACTAACCCTTAAAGATAAGATTTATCTTATAGATAATGTTTATTAATAGAGTTTTAAAATTGCAGTAAAGTAAATCCTAATAACCAAAAACATATACATGTACAACATAAATTAAATTTGTAATTCTTATAAGTCTGATCTTGTATTTAAATAAAATTCATGGTAGAAGTTATTTCAATGAACACTTTGGAAACTGATTATCCGATTAGTTGGATGTACAATCTTCAATACCACAAATGTCTAATTGTTCAGTCTCAATTGTAATCCATACAACAAGAACATACATGGACTTCCATGATCAAAAGCAAATGAAAGCGAAAATTTGGGAAGTAATTGAATTGAGTTGTGTCTCTTGCTTGTGCTAGCAAGTAATAAAGATATAATTCACTTGATTTCCACAAAATGTGGCCTAGTGTATATATATGCGGCGCTAATTCTAGTTCTAGTCCTACTAGAATTGTGTGAATAAATCTTACTAGAACTTTGTTAGCCGAGTACTAACGGACCCAATTAATTAATTTAGCTCAATAAATTATTAAATCCAACCCGATAATTTAGATCTTGGACATTAATTTTACACTGGCCAAGGAAATTCTCAACTCTATATTCTCAATGCTTTATCTTGTCACCAGTTCTTATTTTTCGGATTGCAACTGTTAGACAAGATTTGTGCTGCTTTGGAATAAAGGGGGAAGAGAAATATTTTGACTCTTTTGAGTTTTTTTGAGGTGTTGATTCTTCGTACAAATCTATGAACACTTTTCCTAATTATTATTTGCTAACGAAATTAGTGCGTGTAACATTTCTATATTAGAGCACCGTGCATGGACTTGATGCTCTTGCTTAGAGGTGGCAAATGGGTTGGGTTGGGGCAGCCCACCCGTCGTAGTAGGGCCACACATGAAATCTGACCTGGTGGCCTAGCCCAGCTTTTGTCGACCTAATCCAATTTTGTATGGGCCGAGATATGCTAGCTATTGACAAAATTCTATCGCCCAACTTGTCTTAATTTTCTTCTTTTTTTTTAATAAATTTTTTATACAATCTAATACATTACATCAAATACAATCTTAGATAAATTTAAACTATATATTTTGAGATTTATAAAGAGATTAATTTATAAAATTGGGGCTCTCATGTATTAGTTAATAGATAAACGTCAATTTTCTTTCAAAATAAGAATTTTTTTTTGTTAATTGTAAACTATTTGTAGACATTTAAAAAAAATACAAATATTAAAATCATACTAGTCTTATTGTTTTGAGATATAAGCATGTTTGGCTTAAATTAAAAAGTTTACTTATAAGTAAATTTAAAATAAATAATTTACTTGTCACACCAAATATATTTTGGATTGAAACTTAAATTAAACTAAATTTTAATTAAATCTAAACACTTTTATGTTGGATCCTTAGATTTTTGGACTAATGTTTATTGGTGACTTTGGCTTAGATCATTTTAGATTGATATTATTTGAATTATGTGTTGAGGTTATTCACAAAATGAGTGATTAGTGTTAAGGAGCCAAAAAAATCAAAAAATTCAAAAAAAAAAAAAAAAAAAATCAAAATCGGGCCCACTTAACTAGCCCATGGGCTAGATGAGTCGAACCATCTTGCCCCAGCTTTATTTGGGCTGGCTAACCCAACCCAAAAAGACGGGCTACATGGGCGGCTGCGGATTGGACAGATTTTGCCACCTCTACTCTTGCACGGTCAAGAAAATTTATTGATGCATGTTACTCATTGCCTTGAGAAGTTTAGTCAACAAATTTGTGGCAAAGCCTCCAATGAGAATAATGTTGGTTCATTTAACACCTTTATTCCAAAAACTTTGAAACTTGATTTCCCAAGTATGATCGATCAGTCACTTGGGTTTGTTGAGTAGAAAATGACAACGGAAGAGTTATATTGACGACTTATAAGAAGGGCTTGAATTTTCACTGCAATGACACGTCTACCCAGAGACTATTTATGATCGAAGCTAGTAATATATTAATTTCATTAGTTATTATAGGATATAAAAAAATTAATTATTTTAAAACAAATAATATGAGATACATAATAAGTAATTACTGTTTAATCAAATAAATATAAAGTTTATACAAAAATATTTTTATAGTTATGCAACTAAACATTCAATTTAATATTCACAGTACTTTTTGTATTCGTATCCAAACAGTCAACAGCTTTTTGACAAAAGCTCTATTGCTAAAAACTCTACTACTAAAAGCTCTACTCACAACAGTTGTACCAAACGAACCCTTAGTTTCCTGAAAATAAGTTGAATTGTGGAATATGTTTGAAAAAATGTATCAAAATAAATGAAGGGGAAAGAGTTACAAATAAGTTGAATTCTAGGATGTCTTGCTTCGATGTATTAAATAAGTGTTTGGTTTAATTTTTTTTTTAAAAAAACATTAGAGTCAGATGCTAGTCACAGTTAATCTTGTTGGTGGATTTGGCCCGTAATTAGTTGTATTTTAATTTTTGAATAAATAAGATTTTCTTTTATTGTCGAAGTTGGCTTGAAAAAAATACTTCAAGCTCTCTAGTCGTAAATTCCTGATTCCGCTCATGTTTAGTAGCTTGCCCTTAGAGTTGGTGATGAAGGCTTATGTTCCAGGAATATTAGCCAATTGCCCATTTCACTGCGGTGAACATCACTTGCAGAACATTGAGCAACACAAAGTCAGGTATCTAACATCATGTTTGTGTGCTTTCATTACTGATATGTTGGTCAAACATCATTTTTATCCACACATTTCGTAGAATCCACTACTAATAATGTACAAAAAAAAATTACCAAACAAACATTAAAGCTAGTTCTTCAAAGAAAAGACGCAAGATCTTCCAGAAATCCCCGAGGCTCACCAACTTCCTGGCATGGTACATGACTTACAATGTTCTTCATTTGCATGCAAATATATTATCTCATATTGATTCAGGGAATGACACAGAACGTGGTGAATATAAATTCAGCTATAGAGCACAAAGAGGCTGTCTTTCAAAATATTTTTTCTGATGCGAATGAATCATTATATCGAAAATTGATTGCATGTGTGACTAGGGGCGGAGCGGGAGTTAGGATATGACAAATAGGTGGGTTGGAGGAGGGGGGAGCCTCGAAATTTTGTTTCCCAAACCATAATTTCTTAGCTTATTTTTATGAGAATCTAATATTTTTTATAAGTCATAATCTTTAAAAAGATTATAAAAAGTCATTACACAAAAATATTCAAGATCTAAACTAGCTAAAGAAAGTTGTGTCCGGCGATATTTTACAAGTGTGAATTCTTCTATAATAGAATCTATATCTATTTTATTAAGAAGGTCTCTATCAACAAAAATTGTTACGTAGTTGATGCACAAAAATTGTTTTATAATATATTCTATATCTATTTTATCTAAAACTAAGTTATGTAGTTGATTCACAAAATATTTAAACTCTTTAATAGTGTTATATACGATTATATTGTAATCCTATATTTAATGAAACGACATATAAGTAAGTCATATACAACGGGATTATTACAACCAAGTTAGAAAATAAAATAATATTTCAACACCAAAGTGGGCTTAAAAAATTCAAGCCCACTTTTGAATTTTTAACTTTCGATAGTTTGAATTTCAATTTGGGCAGCTTTATAAATTCTTTTGGGCTGTTTTGGTGAAATTTGGGATTTATATCCTTCTTTTTTTTAACACAATTTGGGCCAAAATTCTCCCCCCAACCCAAATACGCCTTTGTGTGTGACGAGAAAATGCGAGCAAAGTTCTACATCGGTTAAATATGAAATAGATGATGGGCGGAATTGGATTACTCAACCTAATCGATTAACTTTTTTTAGGATACAAGTGATATCAGAGATAGATCACAAACTTGGCCATGTAGCGTACAAGACAGATTTCTAGTTGGAGTCGAACAAAAGTGGTGGACTTGAATTGGATCACGATGGCCAAGAAAATCCATGGTTGGAGGTTGAAGACAAACTTTAGACATTTATATAACAACTAAAAGATAATTTGAAAAGATTGGGTTGTAAAGCTGAAGGATGATTCAATTTTCAAAGATGTAATGTAAAATGTAAGCGCATGCTTAGAGCTTGTTTGGCATGGATTATAAACTGTTTTTAGTTTATTTCACCATCATTTTTACTTTTCAACCCATTTTTAACATGAAAAGTCAACAATTTCAACTCAAATAAATCAAGGAAAATTGCCAATAAGTCATCTCCACATGACTTGTTTCAAATTAGGTTAAAACTTTTTTTTTAAATTGTGATTAAGTCATACTTCACATCAATATTTTATGTTAATTCCAAAATCACCCCTTTTAACCATATTTTCATTGACACAATCTTCCAACTCCACAAACCTCCTCCACCTCCGGCGACAACCGCCTCCACCTCCCATGACCTCCAAATGACAACCGCTTCCACCTCCGGTGACCTCCGGCGACCTCCGGCGAGTGCTTCTAAGACACAGTGTCACTTTTTAGACACTTTTTTTGGTGAAGATTTTGGATCACTATTTAGACAATTTTTTTGGTGAAGATTTTGTTAGCTGTGAAACTACCAAAATAAATGACAAGTTACTACAATAAGAGACTTTTTCAGACATGTGTATAGGGAGGTGGTACTTGGTCGACTTTCAGTGGCCGAAATGAATTTCTTGAACTTCACGTCATGGCGGAGCGACCAGAGCTTCCGGTGGCTTGAAATATCCGTAGTGGATAACGCTTTTATGGACTTTGGTCACGATGTTTGAATCCTTATCTTTGGTTTGTATGCTTTTTATTTCTTCATCTTACGTGGTTGTACTCTATTCTTAATGTCTTAACAGCTTAGCATTGATCTATCCGTCTTTGCAAGAGAGGTGACCAATATGATTAACTCAGGTTGAGTATTTGGGTTGAGTATTTTAGCATTTATATAAACAATGAGCATTTTCCAATTATATAAACAATGAGGTACCATCTGTTGTTGATACTGTATTATAGAATAGCAACTTGATATTGTATTATACAAAACAGTATCACAACAGAAATGGGCATAGAATGTTGTATATATGAGCTTGAATGCTGTAAATATGAGCTTGAATACTCTACTATCTTATGTAAATAGGAGCTTGAATGCTCCACCATCTAATTACTGTAAATAGGAGATTGAATATTCCATCATCTAATGTTTAGTCATGGTATGTTATTTGATACAAAATAGTATCACAGAAAACAGTATCACAATATAAATGGACATAGAATTGTTGTAAATAGGAGCTTGAATGTTCCATCATCTAATGTTTGAATGTCTTAGTTTTAATCCATGATACTGTTTTAATGTCTTAGTTTTAATCTATGATCTTTGTTTAATTATGGCAAGGTTTAATAGATTGAAACTTTGTCATAATATTTCACTATCATTTGAAACATGTTTTAATCTATGATCTTCGCTTTAATCATGTGTCTTGTTTGAATATATATATGTGATCTTTGATCTTGTTTAATTATGGCAATGTTTGAACCCAATGATATTGTTTGAATGTCTTAGTTTTAATCTATGATCTTGTTTTAATCCATGATACTGCTTTTGTTTAGGTAATTAGTATATTTTGATACCGCTTTTAATCCATGATAATCGTTTTTAATCATGTGATCTTGTTTGAATATATGTGATATTTGATAATCTTGTTTAATTATGGCAAGGTTTGAACGTGTGATATTGTTTGAATGTCTTAGTTTTAATCTGTGATCTTGCTTTTAATCCATGATCTTCGCTTTTGTTTAGGTAATTAGTATATTTTGATACCGTTTTAACCTATGATAATTTTTTTATCCTGTGATACTGTTTGAATCTATGTGATTTTTGATATTGTTTAATTATGGCAAGGTTTGAATAAGTGATACTCTTTGAATGTCTTAGTTTTAATCCATGATAATGTTTTGTTTAGGTAATGTGCATTAATATAAATTGATATTGTTTTAATCCATGTTTTAATCTATGATACTGTTTTGTATAATACAGTATCAAACAAAACATATGACTAATTAAACAGTATCAAAGATAAAAGCATGATATCATAGTCATGTGTGTTGTTTAATACTGTATTATTCAAATAGTATCACAAAAAACAGTATCACAATAGAAATGATTATAGAATTTGCACATGCTCAGAATTTTTATTATAATATGTTTTCGGAATGGTCTCGACGAGACGGTCAAGTAGCTTTGCCACTGCCTATGATGGATTTTACCCGTTTGAAGTCGCCTCTTTAGCTTAAAATGACATTCTTTAATTTTTTTTTTTTTTTCAAAACAAGATTATCACAAATTCTTTAAAACAAGATCACGGATAAATGTACATCCTTTTGTCGCAAATTAAAGCTCTTCCAAGGTATCTCGAGTCCCTTAAAAGCAAACATATACTTCAGAGCAATGCTAAAATGAAGAAAAGAAGA
The DNA here is from genome assembly GCA_023638005.1 of Forsythia suspensa. Classification (NCBI taxonomy): domain Eukaryota; kingdom Viridiplantae; phylum Streptophyta; class Magnoliopsida; order Lamiales; family Oleaceae; genus Forsythia; species Forsythia suspensa. The sequence goes on from CM042666.1 coordinate 39,998,090, forward strand.
CCTGCCAATCATTCTCAAGTTAAATGGGAAGTCATGCAAAGGGTTCTCATCTAAAACTATAAATAATGTTTCTAATTTTTCCCTTGAATTTGAATATGTTTGAGATTCAATTAGGACATAGATTCTTATTGGATAGATAAGTATAAATTTATAAGGTGTTTAATGATAGGTAGAAGAATTAATCGGTAGAGAATAAACAAGAGACTACTATTGTTCTTAAAATGTTTCATTAGTAGTACAAAATCATAGGTTTAACAAGATCACAAAAAAAAGTATCATAAAAAAACAAGATTATCACAAAAAAGCAAGATCACAAGAAAACAAAGATCACCACAAAACAAAGATCACCACTCACAATTAGCGTTTTTTTACAATTAAGGGTATGTTGGTCTTTTCGCCTAAAATATGACTTTAATTGAATTAAGTTTTGAGCGTATGACTTTTTGAGGCGTAAGTGCCCAAACAATGACCACCCTGAATTTACCCATAAATCAATATTGGTTTATAAACTAGTTTATAATCTCTGTCAAACGGATCCTTAACTCAATCATAGCTGGGCTTATAAGATAATTGGGCTACTCCACCTAATAAATTAAATACTACCTTGTGATTAGTCCTCAAAAATATGTGAGAGACTATTTCAACAGGTGATGGGCACTCATTTGTGTCGCTGCCATTTCTTGCTTGTGCTCGCCATCAGTCAGAAAGACTTGTCTAGTGAGCAATTTGGAAGCTTCCTCGAATTGTTTCAAGGAAGCTTTTTCTTGGAACTACATTACCGATACTAGCACCAGAGCCCTAAATCCGATTCCAGTAATTTCATCTATTTTCACTTCATTTCTTCAAATTTGAACTCCAAAAAGCCAAAATCAACCCTAAATATATTAATCCAGCTTGCCACCTCTGTTTGTTTTCTTCCCGATCGGCGACTTGAACAACTACAAATTGTCCCACCAACATATTGGAAGCTCGACCAAACTGATTTTTTTTTTCAAACATGTATAAATTGTAATATTTATATTGCTTTATATATTATTTGAAATTAGTTTCTGATATTTTTTTCATCATTTCTGCATTTGTATATTTATTCTGCTCCTTGAAGTTTACTTACTGATTTTTTAGTTTCATTGCTAAATGCTATTGAATATTTTTCTTGTTCCTGATTTTATTTGTATTAATTGCTAATTACTAATTTTTCCATTTATTTAAGTGCTTGTTCGGTTGCCTTTCTTCACTTCCAATTTCCATTTTCATTAAGTGTGGTGGGCCACTGACAACAATTCTTCTTACACACTTTTTGAAATTTGACAAAATTGTACTCACGATCATAAAATGGCATTTGAAAGTTAAAAAAGCAATTTGGTCATTTCATCTTAAATTCTTTTGAAAAGTCAACAAACTCATGCTGAAAAAATAGATTTTTTTGGTTGAAATGCATACCGAACAAGCACTAAATAAAATTTGGAGAATTATTGTTATCTTGTCGGCTTATTTTATTGCATTGTCAATTTATTATTGGATTGTTGTGCCTTGTCGGCTTATTATCGAATTGTTGTGTACAGGGAAAGCTACTCTGAATCGAAAATAGTCACTGCGGCAAAAAGGCATTCTGTTGATAGTGTTCACTAATCGTCTGCTCACTTGCGACAAGAGGTTTTCCATGGATTCTAGCATCCAAGGAAGAAAAAAGCTGAAGCTGATATGTACAATATCAAGGGCTCTCCATCCCTTGGTGGCATCAAAACTTCCCTGTTGGTTCTCGGTGGCATATTTTGTTGCATACTTGCCTTGCTGATTACAAACTATGTTTTGGTTTCATTTCATAATTGCGAGTTGTGACGATAGAGTTCTCAAAGTGTCGTATGGTGTCATATTTTAATTTTTTCTTGAGTCCCACTTCTCAAATTAGCAATAGTTTTCCCTTGCTTATTTATTAACTTATTAGAAATAATTCAAGTCTTGTCAACTTATATAGTTGTGGATTTTTAGATTTTGAATGCATACTAAAATTTGGGAATCCATTGGAGGTCTAATTTATGAAGTTCGCAGGCTTCAAAAATCACAGGACCGGCCCTGTCAATATGTACCCACCTTTAACAGAAACACACAGACGCTCCCGCAATACATCCAAACATAGCAAAGTGTATTTCTATTTTCCCTCAAATTCTCAGCATGAAATAATCTTTCTTGAAGTGTGTTCATGCAGCCTAGATTCATCTAAATTGATCTAAAATGTCAAGGCATCATGCTTGAGTCGTTCTTGGTCTAGAACAATTCTTGAACTTGCAAATATTCAAGAGCTCTCTCAATTTTATTGTTAGTCGTTTGTGGTGCTTAAGTTGGGAGTTGCTCATGACAAGGGCTCGCGTAGAGATGGCAATGGGCCGAGTTGGGCCGGCTCAACCCGTGAGGAGACGGGCTGAGAGAAAAAGTTGCTTTGGACAGGCTCGTGGTCCATGAACCCACGTGAATTTTTTTTTTTGTAAAGTTAAAAATAAAATAAGAATTAAGAAATAAGTTAAGATAAAATTAAAAATTCAAAGTTCGAACCATTCTCCTTTTTCCGAGCTTGGGACTGGCTACTATTAGCGTATGCGGAGTTAAAATTGTACGCGAACAAGTTGTTACGTGTACAATTTTTTGTAAAATTAAATATCAACACTTAAAAATTAAATTGAATAAATATGAAATTAAGGCATACAAAATATACTTACATTTATGTTATGTACTCAGTTCGTCCATCTCTTCGGCCAATATCAGGCTTACTTTATCTTAGATTCAAAGTTCTGCATCCTCCCAATCTTTCAAACACATTAAACTTTCTAATATGTCTAGTTTAAGTCTTGACCCCATCGCATTAAGAATCCTACCACTTGTACTAAAAGCAGACTCCGATGCTACAGTTGATACCGGAGGTGTTAGTAGATCACGTACTATAATAGAAACAATTAGGTATTGACGCTCATTTTATCTCCACCACCTAAGTATATCGAAATTATTTATCTCCTCTTCATTTAACAAATTGAGCATGTCGTGACCAAAATATCTAGCTAACTCTAACGGTACGTCTCTAATATTTGTTTCTACATTTGTGACACAGGAAAGTGAAGAAGAAGAACAACTAGCGTTTTGAGTTCCCTTAAGAATAAGGAAACTCCAATAATCATTGGGATTAAGGTTACTTGAAGAAGAAGAAGGGTTTGGTGGAAGAGTTAAGGGATTACCGTAACTTAAATTTTTCTAAATTACTATAAGTTAAGGGATTACCGTAACTTAAATTATTAGAAATTTCCGAAATAGTATATTTAGTACCTTGTAAATTTACTCTAGGATCCATAATTGACGCTAACGGGAACAACATAGGCAGTTCTTCCCAATATTTTCTAAATTTTATTTTCATTGCTTCTATAATATCATAAAAAAAATTGCACATGTCTTATATCTATTAAAATTATTTGCAATAAAATAAAAATGATTTAGAAGACTAGTAGGGTAATATACACCACCACATGCATTTGTGGCTTCATAAAACACTTTCAAAAAAATTCGAACATGAAATGCAATTTGTCAATTATATAGTTGCAAATCGTATTGTGGACCGTGTGAATGTCGAACTATTATAATAAGCAATTATACAATGTTCATAACCTTCACATGATTCAAGCATTAAATAAGTAGAGTTCCACCTATTACGTATGTCTGTACATATACATTTTGTTTAAAGGGAATTTTCTACGCGTAATTCATTAAATACTTGTTTTCTAGCAAGTGAAGCAGTTTCACCTATTACGTATGCCTTGAAGATTGGTTGCTCGTCTGCAGATGCATCGGTCTACACTAACTTGAAATGATCCCAACACCGAGCCTTTTGTTTTGCGGCTCTTTGTTTAGTAGTCGATTGGGTAGTGTTGGTCGTTTCTAACTCTTCATCGATATCATCTAAATCGATAGTTGGAGCAGTGTTCCTAACCCCAAAATCATCACCAAAATCGAGAATTGGAACATTAATTAAACCACTAAAATCTTCATGAATCTGGTTTTCAACATACTCGACACTTGTTTGAAAATTGTATTGATCCATGAAGAATTGTAGATAATAAAAATATAGAAGTAGAAAATAGAAATATAGAATGTAAAATGTATATAACTAAAATTGTAGGAATGTAGAAGATTGGAATTGAAAATGTAGAAATTCAACACTAAAAGAGCTTATTTGACAATATAATTTTTTCGGATTGTTGTATGAATGTAAGTTGAGAGATTTGTGAATTTGTGAAGAATATGAAAAATTTATAGAGTATTTATAGAAAAAAAAATATAGCCATTGAAAAGGAAAAAAAAAAAAATGTAGGGACCAAATTGCAACCAAAAAATATGATAGTTCCAAATTACAGATTGGTCCCAGTTAAAGCTGGGGGACCAATTTGGTCCCATTAATTGGACCACGGGCCTGGTCCACGAATCGATCCACAGGCTAGCTTTCGTGGATCGCCCACGAATCGGATCCACAGCCCCGTGGACTTCGCTTCACCGAGCCAAACTCGGTCCGTGATCAATTTGCTCTTTGACCAGTCCGGACCACTCACGGGCCGACGGACCCACGAGCAGTCCGACACTTTTGCCATCTCTAGGCACACGCTTGAATATTACAATTTTTGACATGGCAGAATTCATAAGAAGGACGAAATGGTGATAAGTAGAGACGGGGTCTTGCTATAGTTTGTGATCGTGGATGGGAATTACAGTCGGAGTATTATAAAGATCGAGACTCTAGGTCACAGCTCCAATCTTGCAGCGATAGAAATAAAAACAGGGAGTTTTTGTATCTTGTAATTTCGTTTATCTTTTATACTAAAATTTTAGTTGGAGGCTATAAATTTTTTTTAATCCAAAATCATTTGATTTTAACTTTCATTTCTTAGTGGATTTTTGCATATCAAGTGGATGTTTCTCCAATTGGAGTTTTACTACCTTAATTTTGGTGTTCATAGTTCAAACTTTATTTAATGTTGTTGCTTGTCTTATTCAGCAAACTAACTAAATTGTTAACAATCTATTAAAATGTCTATTGATAATTTTGAACATTAAATAAAACTTCTACGCACAGACAAATTGAACAATTGATTAAACCTTAACAATCTAAAAAGTGTTATCACATTCATTATGTTGGGTCAGACAATCTGTTAATGTTCTTCATAATCCTGATTGTCTTTGCATTTGAAAAAAAAATTTCAATAATTTAAAATTGATAAACACAATCTATTCAGCCTCCTTCTAAGTTGTTTTACATTAAATATAGAACGTACCGACCACAATAAGTAAGGACAATTAGAGTTGGCTGTGAAAGATGAAGGCAGGTGGATTTACCCCAGTTCGTAGATTAAAAATCCAATCATAATTCATGATTTGAGAGAAGATGAAGCTTAGAGGACTCGATTCTGAAAAGGTCAAGAGAAAAGCTTAGATGGTGATCTTATAATTATAATTCCAAATTATTTGTAACTGGATTATGCTTAGTGAATTGAAGGTCAATAGATCGTAGATTTTTCAGTTGAGGTTTAAATATAGTGTACACAACATTATTAAACTCCTTTTAAATTGTATCTAAATAGATCTAAAACCTTACATAGACGACTACTATTGCAGTTCATGTTATGCACACGTGTCTATAGCAACTAAAGATACACAAAAAATCACTAAACCGCAAACTGAATCGAATATGTTAGTTTGAAATAGTTAGTTCGAATCTACGTGGACCCGTCACGATTTTAAACCAAACCAAACAGTTTGAAAATGTTGATTTAGGTTTCAATGTTTAAAAAACTGCTTAAAACGAATCTAACCATTTTAAATTTTTTATAATTAAAAATAAATTAATTCTACTTATACATTTACAAAGTGAGAAAAGTACAATGAAATACTAAATTTATTAAACTAACTTATTTATTTTTTTACCAAACTATTAGACTACTGGCCCATAACCCACGAATTTTTTATTGGACTAAGTTATTTACTAATTTCTGTCATTTTCTCTACATTTCCATTTTCTTCTACGACAAATATTAATGTAATATAACATTTATGTTTATAAAGTTTTGTTTAAACTTGTATTAAGAATTTTTGTTGGAAAATCAGTTTTTGGATTATTGAAGAATCCGGTTTTTTTGGCATAATTAATTATAAGTTATTTATTGATATGAGCCAATTAAAACTAACAATTTTAAACCAATTTACTTATGTTTTAATTTATTTAAAATGTGTTATTATTGATAGGTAAATTGTAGTTTAAAACTGAACCGAATTGCAAAAAATGATTTGATTTGAAAAATTGAATGATTTAGTTTAGTTTGAATTTTTTCTAAACCGTTTTAAATTATTTGATTTGAAAATAAGTCAAAAGCCACCCAAACCAAACCGTGTTTACCCTAATAGCAACTTATACCATAGTTTGTCAACTTTTCATAATCAATTTTTAAATCTTAACGATATAAGGGATTAAAGTTACAAGGGATTACATTTATATAAGAGGTTTGGGATTATTCTAGTGATTCGAGTGAAACTTTGTGATATTCTCTTGGAAGGCAAGTGCAGTGTTCCTAAAGGCTAAAACTTTGAGCCCAAAACATGTTGCAACTAGTTTGAAGCCTCGTATCTTTAAGGACTGTTGTTTTAGGTTGTATATGTTCGTGTTTTGTAATCCTGTACATCTTAGGCTTAAAAACCCTACAAATTGGGACCAGAGCCTCTTAAGAGGATTCTAGGTTGATTTCTGTTTTGATCTAGTCTATTTAGATCTGTGGTAGATCAAAAGAAAAAAGTTTGATTTTGAGTGACTATGCTAGCCTGCTGGGAAATTTTGTGATTTGCATAGAATATGAGGACAATGTGAAATTTACATCGTTTGCAAGAAGTATACTATTGATTCTTAGTACACCTAATCTAGTTTATGAAGAATAGTATAATTCGGTAATAACTCTTTATCGAAATCGCAAGTGTACGATATCACAACAAGTAGTATAATAGTGAAGTAGATTAACATTCATTCGAAGATTGTGCTAGTGATTATTGACCTAATTAATCCTAACTAATTATTTGATTTGGTGATAAAAGTAACATGGAATGAATTGGTGATTTTTACTAAACTAAAATTTAAACCAAGAATTTAGCTAAGAGCATTTCCAACAAACTCTTTAAAACATAAATTACTCTTTAATTTAAAGAGTCAACGCTTAAAATTTTACTCCAATAGACTCTCAAATTTAACATTTTAATTTAGAGAGTGAGTTTGGCTCTCTATTATTAAATGCATTGAAATAATTTCAATTTTCAATACTTGATATGTTGGTTTTAATTAAACAATATATACAAATTGGAAGGGAAATATATAATAAAAAGAGAGGAGGGGGAAATATATAAATGCTTGTTGAAAAAAGTAAAATAAAAAGTATGGAAATAAAGAGACTATTAGAATCTTTAAATTTAATGATACTCTTTAAAATACTAAAGATGCTCTTTAAATATACATAAGCTGTTGTAGATGTTCTAAGTATTCAATTTGGGCCGAGTTAATACTTAGGGAATATTTTTGTACTCTTTTCCATTTTCATTTTTTTCTGGATTTTTCCCTTTTTTTTTGGAATTTTGTCTCAAATGGTCCCTAATGTATGCTCCTAGAGTGTTATGGTCCATAACCTTTCACGTTTGGCTAGAAAGTCCCTAACATATGCCAATAGGTGCGAAATTGGTCCATGTGGATAGATTTCATCTAAAATCTCCATTAATTGGGCATGTGGTTATCATAATTAGTTTTTACTTGCCTGGGAGGGGAGGGACGAGGCGGGAGGGGAGGAGACTTCTTCCCCTTCAAATCCACCATTTAATGGCAATTCTGATTGGGGAAGGGAGAGAGGAGTCACCCCGATTTCTGCTATCGAGGGGGACTTCTCCCCTCCTCAAATTAGCGATCATGTGGATGTGTGCGTTGATGGATGGGGTGGGTTGAAAATGTAATCATTTTGTTTTTGTAATTCATTTTTTATATTTTATATTTTATTATTTATTTATGAATTGAAAATTTTGCGTGGAATCTGGCGTATTGCTTGATTGAATGTTGTATACTCTTTTGAAACTTAGTCTTTTATTCTGCATTGTCTTATACTTCTCAAATTGTTTAGTTTATTTTAGATGGTGATCTAATAATTTATAATTATGTTGTAAAATAATAGTTATAATGCTAATGACCATTTTATCTTATCTAATGCCTATATGATTTTTCTACTTATTCTAGAAGAGTATATATTTAGAATGTAACTCCCATTGAAACTATATATATAAGCCTATATATAGGTATATGGATAATAATTATAATAAATGTTATACACTTGAATTTTAATTCTCTCCATTTATAATTTATAACACATTATCGGTGTGTTCAAGTTCTAGTCTAGCATAACTTACTTTTATTAGAAGTGATTCTTTATATTGTGTTCAAATAAAAACACAAAATTCTAGTCAATTGAATTAGTATTGACATTATTCTTTTGTGTTCAAAAGAAAAGTATATCTTGATCTTATATTAGATAATGATAAATCGATATATGTTATCCTTTTTAAACGTTATATCATTTTATTATCATAAAGAATTGATCACAGTGAAAAATTATTTGAACAGATGTTATAATATAAACAGATGTTATAATATAAACATCTTAAGTCAAGTAAAGTCAGAAATGAAGTAATATTAAAGAAGAGAATATATAACCGAATAACAAATTAAGGATACGATGAAGGTATGATTAAGTACAAAATAACTTCAAAGTTCAAGATCCTTTTGGTAGAGGAATTTCAACTTGCTTTACAGGTTTATTGAATTCATTCATAAAATCATCTTCTTCAAGTATATCATAGTCAATATTACTTGTTTTCGAAAACTTTTTCTTTTTAGTGACCCTTGCTTTTCGTCCCATACATACACTAACATGTTGATAAGGAATTTCAGCGACCACTTCTGTTTCTACCTCGTACTTCCGAAAATGTATCCCTGCTCAATTTACAGATGTTAAAAAAAATCTGCAATATGTTAGTAATTAACAAAATTATAATATATTCATATGGGAATTGGAAACAAAGCAAAGGTTACATGGAAATGTGTAAAATTAAACAGATTATATTTTTCTTAATTAATCAGGTATAATTAATGTATAAATAATTTAGTTAGAGATAACTACAAATTTACGAGGAAAATGCATGCAACAATATTATTAATTAATACATATAGAAGATTAATACATGTGGAAATACATATTAATTGTATATACCTTTAAAGAAGTTAATAAAGCTGAAACATGAACAACATCCAAATGAATCCACTTGATCAGCTTCACTCCCTTCATTTTCTGGTGGTGGTGGTTCCAATAGTAGAGGAGCATCCAAACCAGCATCTGCAAACAAGAAATCTATACGAAATTGTATTATTTGGAATAAACAATATTCGATCTCCATTAATATTCAGTAAATTATACTAGCTAATAATCTGAAAGTTCTAAAACCTAAATTAATTAAATTAAACGAATTTTAATCTTAATTAAACAAGCGATTAGGCGTAACGTAGTCAAACCGGCAAGATATGATAGAGATAATGATTCACACAACAGTGTTCGTTTACCTAAATTACACTATAATATTCATTTTTATTGTCAATTTGCCTGCATGCATATATAATATTCATTTTTATTGCATAATGTGCCTATTTATTGTTATTATTTTCTTCTTCTTTTTAAATACTGTTGCAAGATGGAGTATTTTTTTAAAATACCTAGTCAAACAACTCATATCTTTTTAAAGCCTAACTTATTCTTCATGTCTTTTAAGAACTCTTTAGTAGAAAAAATATATAATGACCTTCCATATTTTTATAATAACTGAAATGCCCTTAACACAAAAGACTCAAAACCCTTAGCAACATCTTACTCTGTTAACGACGTCAAATTGCTAAATTGAAGAAACCCTACTTTAGTTGCATAAATTACTTCTCTCTCAATTTTCCATTGTAATCTTGGGTTTCTTTCTTCATTTTCTGTGGGCCAAGAGAGAGACTTGCCACCAGTAGTCAAGCTTTGTTGTTGCAAATTCGTCATTGATAATATATTATCCTCTCTTTCATTATTTCATATGAACATGATTTTTTTTTTTTTGTGTTTGTTCGAAATGGTGGTGTTGAGGAATGTTATTCATCTAAAATGGTGAACTTGAGGAAAAAGCTGCATTATTTGTGTTTTCTAGAACGTTTTAAACTACAGTAGTCTTGTTGAACGACAATAGTCATTTAAAACGTCAGTGGTTGTTTTAAGACAACCATCTATCATTGTAAACAATGAAACACATTTTGAACTACTATTGCAACTTAGTTGAGGTTGTTTGAAACACAGTCTTTAATTTTTTGAAAAATAAATTTTTTATTTATCACATATGAAAATTTTAAATAAATTGCAAGAATGGACTCACCAGTATGGATTGCTGTATTTTATTTTGGTGAGTTTGTTAGGGATAATTAGGGCAAAATATAAATAAAGTGGATTAAAATGTAGATAATTATTGAGATGTGATTGATATAAATGTAGATGAATAGAATTTAGATATTCTTACTAGAAATTCTCATAATGCTACATGCTTGTTATACATTTGGACCAAAGGTGGTCGAAGACAATAAGTTCAAAAATAAGCAACTTTCCGCTTTATTCTCTCCTGTTATAACACACCATTGCCACTACATCTACCAAGACAACAAGCTAGACGTAAGAGAACAACGAAGATACCATCTTTTGGAGAGTTCCCAAGAGGCATAAATATGCGGGCAACGAGTTACAACCGTCTAATATGTACACATAGATTCTAATGGGTGACAGTAGAGCGTAAGATTAATGCATTGTAATTTTTTATGTAAATGTGATCTCTTTATTGTATGAATTGAGATATATCTTTATGTGGATTACATATGTTGTGTTTATAATGAATACTTATGTTTCTATCGTAGTTAAACAAAACAAATATTTGCTACAAGTTGTTAAGTTATATATATATATATATATATATATATATATATATATATATATATATATATATTTTTGACTGCAGATGTTATGATCTTTAGTCTGCATCGCGGCACTTTCTCGGGTTACTAATGAAAATATGTAGCAAACTTTAAAAAACAACATTTGTCGTTTTAAACAATCGCATCACGTTTTATCCAGTATGACTAGAGTCGTTCTGAACGTCTCCAGACATCCCTGTTAGGGATTTTCTAAATAATTGAATATGTTTTGAAATGACTACTGTAGTCGATTAATCCAGAACGAATGTAGTAGTTCTAAACGTCTCCCAATATTGTTGGTAGGGAATCACAAGATAACTCGATCGTATCGATAAAATGTAAATTACATTGATCGTACTCCAATTATACGTTCTGTTTAACTTATTCAAACCCCGATGACCATCGACTAACATGATCGTGTCGATAAAATATAAATTATGTCGATCGTACCCCATTATATGTTTTGTTTAACTAATCTATATTTTGGTGACCATCGACTAACTTGATTGTGTCAATAAAATATAAATTACGTTGGTCGTACCCCATTATATGTTCTATTTAACTAATCTAAACTCCGATGACCATCTACTAACTCGATTGTATCGATGAAATGTAAATTACGTTGATCGTACCTCATTATACGTTCTGTTTAACTAATCAACACTCTGATGACTATCAACTAACTCGATTGTATCGATAAAATGTATATTACGTCTATTGTACCCCATTATACGTTCTGTTTAACTCATCTACGCTCGATGACCATCGACTAACTTAATCGTGTCGATAAAATATAAATTACGTCGATTGTACCCCATTATCAATTTTGTTTAACTAATCCATACTCTGGTGACCATCGACTAACTCGATTGTGTCGATGAAATATAAATTACGTTGATCGTACCCCATTATATGTTCTGTTTAACTAATCCAAACTTCGATGATCATCTACTAACTCGATCGTATCGATGAAATATAAATTACGTTGATCACACCCCATTATATGTTCTGTTTAACTAATTCAAGCTCTGAAGACCATTGACTAACTCGATCGTATTGATTAAATATAAATTACGTTGATCGTACCCCATTATACGTTATGTTTAACTAATCCACATTTTGATTACTATCGACTAACTCGATCGTATCGATGAAATGTATATTACGTTGATCGTACCCCATTATAAGTTCTGTTTAACTAATTCAAGTTCCGATGACCATCGACTAACTCGATCATGTCGATGCAATATAAATTATGTGGATCATATCCCATTATACGTTATGTTTAACTAGTCCATGCTCCGATGACCATCGTGTAACTCGATCATGTCCATGAAATGTATAGTACATCGATCTTACCCTATTATACGTTCGGTTTAACTAATCCATACTATGATGACCATCATCTAACTCGATCATGTCGATAAAATATATACTACGCCGATCGTACTCCATTATGCGTTATGTTTAAGTAATCTATGCTCTGATGACCATTGTCTAACTTAATTATGTCGATGATATACTAGAACGACACATATGTTTTAAAATAACTATAGTCGTGTTTGAAAAAATCTCTAGTCGTTTTTTAAAACGACTAGGGCTCTTTAGATTGACAAAAATAAAACGACATCGTCGTTGTATAACAGCTCTAGTCATTTTATAAAACTACTACTTGAAGACTTGTTTTAGAGAAATTGGCACAAATGGTCCATCACCTTTGACCTCAGTGTAGAAATGATCCTTAACGTTTGTTTTTAGCATAGAAAACTCCTAACCTATGTGTTTTGGTGCACAATTGGTTCTTATTTGATGAAAAGATAAATATGCCCTTAGTTTTAATTGGAAAAAATTGTAATTGGATTTATAATCTTTGCAAAATGTACAAATATGTCCGATACATTTATTAAATAATATTTAATTTAGCATTTTAAATATTTCACTATTGTTGTGTCAATTAAATTTTTCATAAGAAAAAAATGTAAAATTATTGTGCTTTAAGTATATATAATTGCTATGTGATTTGAAATGTTGGTTAAGATATACATTTAAGGTTGATAGTCGTTTTAAAACATGTCTACTGTCATTTTCTAAAAATACTAGGTCATTTTGATAGAACTTTTTTGAAGGTTATAAGAACTTGTGAAATTTGGACGTTTGTTGGTTAATTAGTGTGTTTGCATTCAGTTTGTCAATGGACTTTTACTTATCTAAATTTATTATATCTTTGTTGTGACCATAGTTAGATGTTTTACAAACTAAAGCTCCCAATAGTGTTGTTATTGCGACGGAGGTTGGTGAAACAACCTTTCAAATGATCTAGATAATAAATTGATGATTCAGTTTTCACTATAACTATAATTGTGGAACTCTAATAATAAATTGTTGTTTTTCTAGTAAAAAACAAAAATGGTTCATTCGATCAGATTTAAAAGACAGAAACAACATTTTTGCAAAAACAACTTTTTATTCATAATAAACTTTCAACATAACTATTTAAATGCAAAATAACTTTCCAGGCAACTATTAAAAACCATCCATCAATCCATACAACTTCCAAAACAACTATCCGAACTACTCAACTTTCAAAACAACCTTCTTAACAACCTAACAAAAAACCTTTCAAACAACTATTAAAACACAACTATTACAACTACTCAACCTTTCAGATAACCTTCCAGACAAACTTCTAAACACCAACCATTAAAACAAGCGACAAGGACAAATTTCAAAATCTCGACTATTAATCATCTTCATCCGATTGCTCATTTCTTCCTCCAAGTCCTCGGCCTCCAAAAAGCGAGAGTAGATTTCATTGAAATACTTAGAAGTATGCAGAAACATGACAAGCAAAGCTCCTACTTTCCGCAGTACAACAAAGTTTGATGGGTATTCTTGAACTTTCCACTTGCGGCCATGCTTCGCAAGAAAGACATCAAATATATGCTCGTCTAACTGCACCTTAACTGTGGCGAATGAAACATAATGGTTGAACAAGAAAATATTAAAATGATCTCTACCACCAATGGACACTCTTACCACATTGTCAAGTCAGTTTCTATGAAAGAGATGGACGAATTGTGTGGCATTGAAATAATTCTGGTGTCTCTGTATAAGAGAATGCAGCTGAGGCTGGCTGGTGTTGAATTGGTTGGAAAAGAGGTTATTTGGATGCCATCAAAGAAGAGCATGAGTCAAACCAATAGAAAGTGATAATAAAAAATTGCATGAAACGCCAAATTTATAGCACATAACAGAGCAAATCAAGAGTAATTAACACATCGAGAAGGGAAAAAGTGTCAGTCCCTCAGTGATCATTCGGATTATTATTTACCAACAATCATTAACACAAATGGAAAGTGAAAAGGGGATGAGAAAAGCCTTAGTGCCTCAAAGACCATTTGAATTATTTTCCTCCCATTTTTAAATGGAAAAGACAATAATTGTTTAAAAAAGCGTTATTTCAAAATGATCGTAGTTTTCCAAAAACAACATTGTCGTTCCATGGAGACTTTCATCTTTCACAAATCGTTATGCACATCTAGTTTTCCATAAACCACACCTTCAACATATATCCAAAGATCGAAGTTTCAATTGCATATGACTACCATTACCCATGAAGTTCCGACATAAATTAGAGATAAAATAAAAAAAAAAAAAAATATCTACATAGCTTCTAGAAAAATCTATAACAAATAAACAGTGTACCACAGACATACAAATTAGTATCACATTCTTCTTTGCGCCTCAAGGATTCACGGGAATGTTGTCGAATTTGAACACAAGTGTCGTTGCAATTTTTCTATTTTTTTGGATGGGTCTAATGTCGTGAGGAAAAACGGACGTTAAGTGGATGGAGATGAAAGATATGAATTAAAATCATGTTGAAAGAAGGAGTAAAATAGAAAAACACAAATTAAACAATTTATTCTCTTATTTTTCCTTAATTTTGGTAAAAGGCATCAAAAATCTATTGGCTCTGTTCAAAAGCTATTTAAGGTGATTCCCACATTGCAAGATCCTGGTTAAACGGGTCACTTGAGTCAACCTTTCGGCATTTATGAGGTTGAGGTTTTTCACGGGATTAAGAATGTTATTGAAAAAGTACTACAATAAATAAAATGGGTATTATTTAATGTAAATTTCAAGATTAAGTTGGGAAAATGATTATAAATAAGAATTAAATAAGATTTTATCAAGACCTCAAAAATAGTGTTGCATATTTTTTTTTATATTTGGGACGAGGGAGTATTAATAATATTGATAACTACAATAAATAAATGGGAAAATTCAAACTTGTTTGATCGAATCAGAATCAAGAGAGTGTTGCACTTTTTTTTTTTTTTTTTATTATCATTTGAATAAATATTTATAAATAATAATTGAGAAGCAAACATATTCAAATAAGATAAAGGTTTAAATATTGTTCTATTTTCTATTCACACCCACTACTACAAGGAACGGAAATTACGCTATAGAGAAAAATGAATCTCTCTCTCACTAGGCGCTTGGAGTCAAATCAGGTAACGAGGGGGCCAGATGTGCCTTGGTCCATTATAACTTATAAGCATAGGACATGTTCGGTAGTATTTTTTTCTAAAAAAACTTATTTTTTTGTCTATAAGTTTTGACTTTTCAAAATTTTTACACTACAAAAAAGTTCGAAAAATCAATAAAGTACCCAAAAAAATTCAAAATCCATTTTTTTTCAAAAAAACTACACCGAACATGCCAATAATAAGATGATTATCCAAATATTATCTTCTAAGTACTAAAAGAAAAAGACTTTTTTCTTTCGTTACTTTACATTTTCATACCCCTCTCCTTTGTTCTCGCTTGCTCATAAAATGACATTCAATTTACTATCTTTAAGTTGAAATGTTCAATCATTAACAAGGTTCAAAGACATGAAGCATGCATAGTTCTAAGCTCAAGACTCATACATAGAAGAGTTTGGACTCATTTCCGTTAAACAAGGTTTAAGTCCTAGTTATTAATGATACTTCTCCAAATGGATCTAGAGGAAAGTAAAAGTCCTATTTGATAGTCGAGATCCCTTGTGTTAGTATTTTTTTTTTTTTTTTTTTTTTTGGTGGGGGGGGGGGGGTTCTTTTTCTTCATAAAATTGGCTTAAAAAAAACCTCAGCCTACCCCATAAGCCCAATATCCAATTTTAAATTTAGTTCACTCTAAAATGCGTTTTGCTCTGTCCCCCAAAATTGTTGAAAATCCTCAATCATTAGTGCAACAATTGTCTATTTGACTAGCAGCCTCTATGTCACCACCTTAGACACACTACCTAACTCACCACTATTGACCCAAAGTTAAATTTTCATATATACTAATACAAACAAAAATATCAACAAATACACAACACATATTTTTGCGGTATATATATGTATGTGTATGAAGGCAAGCTGTAAGCTGTATGTATTGTTAATTTGCCTACATAACTAGCATTTATTTGTATGCGTCTTCTTTATTTTCGCTTTTTAGCTCTTATCTTATCAATTGTCTGTATCATGTCCCTTTTTGACTCTTATCATTTTCGCAAGTATATACATTTAACAAATTGAAAATTAGTTTGTACGTTTTCACAAACACTTTGTTTGTGTCTTATTTATTTGATTTTCTCACACAACTTGTATTGTCCAAAATTGTAACCACAGTAATTAAACCACCTAACTCACCACCATTGACTCAAAGTTAATTTGTTATATATGCTGACAAAAACAAAAACATCAATAAATAGCTCTATATGTTTGTGTATGAAGCAAGCTGTATCTATGCATAACGTGCATCTTTATTCGTCATGATTTTCTTCTTTTTTAAATACTATTGCAAGATCCTGGTTAAACGCGCGTCATGTTAGTTGTCTGCTGCTATGCTGTGAACATTTAGAAAAGACCAGATTAATTAGAAGTTTGAGTCTACCTTTTGGCCTTTATGGGGCAGGTAATTGAGAAAACAATATTAATAATATTGATATTTGTAAATATTTATTTAGTACAATAAGTCTATTAACAATAAACAAATGGGCAAATTCAAACTTGTTTGATCGAATCAAGGGAGTGTTGCACCTTCTTTTTGCAAGTGAAATTACCATTAGATTAAGAATTTACAAAGAATTGAGAAGCAAATATGTTCGATTAAAATAAGGCAAGCTTCTTTATTCCATTCACACCAATTACGTGGAGCAAAAATTAGACTATAGTAGAGAATGAATCTCACTCCCTGGGCGCTTGGAGTCAAATGAGGTGACGAAGGGACCAAAGGTAATTTGGCCAATTATAAACATAATAAGATTATTTTCTAATTACTATAATTTCTCTTTCAATAATTCATTCTTTTCATATCCCTCCCATTTATTCTCACTTACTCATCAAATAACATTCGATTCACATTTTTAAGTTCAAATGTTCGATCATTGACAAAGTTGAAAGAATTGGTGGACCATTGATAAAATAAAGCATGTATAGCTCTGACTAAAACTCGAGACTCAGAAGAGTTTGGGCTCCTTTCCTTTTAAGGTTTACAGTCCAAGAATTGAGTAACTATGAATTGAACTTCTCCGAATGGATCTAAAGAAAAGTAAAAGTCCTATATGATAGTTGAGTTCTCTGCTATTATTGGTTTTTTTTTTCCCCCATAAAATTGGCTAAAAAAAAACTTAGCCTACCCCAAAAGCCCGTCTAATTGTAAATTTTAGTCCACCCTAAAATACAGTTTTAGTTTTGCCATGCCCACTACAATGTTGAAAATCTTCAATCATGAGTACAACAACTATCTACAATGATCCAACTAAAACATTGGACTAGGCTGCCAAGGCGAGACACGACCTTGCCCGTGGCTTGGGCAGCCCAACCTTCCCTGATGCCCAGGCTATGCTGTGCCATGCATTTTGGCCGGGAAACCTTTTTAAAGAAATGGCGACCAACGGCAATATATGGTTTTTAATTTTTATTTATTTCATAAAACTCTGTATAAACCCAATACTTACCCTTTTTTTCACAACTCTCAAATTCTCTCTACTACTTTACTATCAATATATCACAATCTAAAATTCTCTTACATTTTTTTCAATTACTGTTACTTTTTACAAGGTATCTTTGAGACATAGGTGTTTAGATGCTTCAAATTTCGTGTTTAGATGCTTCAAATTTCACAACCATGCACACTACACATTATTTTTATAGAAATAATTATTCGTTTATGTTTATATATTGAATTTCAAATTGTAATACTTTATTTGATATTAAAAGTTCAACTAGTTATGGTACCGTCGATTGTCAACTCTTCATAATCGATTTTCAAATCTCAACAATATACCAACTCCAATTGACCTAAATTCTTGTTGATTGATTTCTCATTCTACTAGAATGGGGAGAAGGGTTTATGGAGAAAGTCGTAAAAAATTGATTGTTCGATAGACTATCACACTAAAGAAAGTTATTATTATCAAATTGATGGAGTTGTGAGCTCGTTGATTTTTGCAAATACCTGATAACTTAGGAGATATGTTTAGGCTAAAATGTGACGTAGTTCTATAAGTGGTGCTGATATATATGTTTAGCGTAAAATTTATTTACAATTTTCTTCTTTCCTTTAAGACTTTGGTAGCTTACTAAAAATTGTTATGGGCTTACTCTAAATCGTTGATTGACCAAATAAAGATTGGCCGATACTAGCCCCCACAGGCATGGCGCAGTGGTAAAGTAGGAGGGTTCTCTACAGAGGATTAATGGTTCGAATCTCCGTGGCACCTAGAAGACAACATTTCTTGTTAGAAGGCAACATTTAATGTTGGAATGCATCAACAATGTTGAAAGGTAATGGTCCACAGAAAAGAGAACCGTCGGATGTCCGGTCCAAGTGTGTATAAGTTGTGACCACATCCGAATTTACCTGGGTGGCGAACCAGGAGGGAAGGCCGCTACTCCTCAGGATTAGTCAAGCAAAGCTTGAAACACTTAAGTAAAAAAAAAAAGGCCGACTCCAATAAAAAGAATATTATTAGTTCATGATTAATCACAAGAGTTGTTTTCTATTACTTGCTAGCACAAGCAAAAGACGACCCAATCAATTTTCTCCCAAAAAGATTCCGCTTTCATCTGTTTTTGATTGTGGAAGTCCAGATCTGTTCTTGCTATTTGGATCACTATTGGAGGTGAACAATTAGGCAATTTGTGATTGAAGATCGCACATCCAACTAATCGTAGAATCGATTCACGATATTCATAAAAACAAACTTATCACGATTTCTCTCAAGTCTGAGGTTGATCCTAGAAAAAATGAATTGAACATTTAATTTTTCTTTGCATACGTATATCTCCGATTAACTACGGTGGTATCGAAGCGTCGCTTGTTATTCGTTGTAGCTTCATTATACTTTCTTTTGATGAATTGAACATTAATTGTTATTGATATATTAATTTAATTTGAGTTTGATAATAAAATAAAATTGTGGATTTTTAAAAATAAAATCTGAAATTTGTTTGGATTTATATGGAACGGATCTAACTAGCTGGAAAATATCGCCGCCGGCGCGTGGTGGCCGACTGTAGAAGGCGGGGGTCGCTGTTTTTTGGAAGACAGCGGGAACCGCCACGAGAAACAGCGTTCCGCTGCTGGTTCTCGCGGCGGCAAATCCTCGCGCCACTGCTATTAGCAGCGGCGCCGGCCATTTTGAGCAGCAGCTGTTCAACAGGTAACGGCGGTGGCCGCCGGTGTTAGACACCGGGGCGACCACCGCCGTTCGATCTGTAGGCGGCCGCTTGATTAAAAAAAAAAAAAGGAAAAAGAAAAGGGGTCTTCTGCTTTCAGCGTGTTTTCAGTTTTGGAGACGGGGGCCTCTTGTGCAATTTTGGAAATTGCATAAGAAGCCCCCTAATTTCAAAAGAAATAAAAGGAACCTCTTACGCTATTTCTGAAATTGCATAAGAAGGCCTCATGTTTTTAAATTCAAAAAGACTGTCCTATGCAATTTCAAAAATTGCATAAAAGATCCACTTATTTTTTAAATTGTAAGGACTGACTGTACAATTTTAGAAATTACACATTATGTCGTGAAACTTTAAAATAAAATTATGGTCTTAAATACAATTTTAATTTTTTTTGGAAAAATTGTAATTATTAATTATTTTAATGTTGATCAAATATTCAAAATTAAATAAAATCGTTTTTAAACTATATTTTGAATTCTTGACCAGATTAAACTTTAACTTATTACTTTATAAAATTGTAATTTTGACCATATTCAAATTTTGTCTTCAATTTAGAGTATGACTTTAAATTGGAAGATAAAATAAATTTTGAAAAATCTCCTTCAGGAATAAAATTAATTGATTAATTTGATTAATCACTTAATTTTATTGCTGAGAAATTAATTAATTAATTAGATTAATTATTTAATTCCGTCTAGTTTGTTTCAAAATGTCTAAAAAGTTTAAACTTATATTGTCAAAGTTGCAAATTTAGAAATTAATATATTTTTAATATTAGATATTAAAATGGATATTTAGTGGATGATTATGGACTCGACCCATGTGATTGGTTGTATGATTAATTATTCCTGTTGATTATTGTCGAGCCTATTATTTATTTAATTAGGTTTTCGAGCTATTTATTTATTATGGACTTGCATGTCCATTTATCACGGCCTGCGTACCAACTAGTATATGATATATGTTGCAGTTGGGCCATAAGGAAGCCACTAGTATAGGATACAGGTTGCAGCAGGAGGTGGAGATGTTTGCATCTAACATTCGATGAATGAATGCAACGTCCCTTAGGAATTGACTGACTAATCTTCCTTTTGACTCAAAAAGATTAAATAGATAAAGTTCATAATCATCCACAGTTATAATTATGTATGATTGATTGCATGTTAGTTGTTAATTAATATATATAAATGATGAGACAGACTCCTCTTTATCAAAATATTAAATTCATATTAAATGATTAATACAACGTGCCTTCTATTGTTATAGTTATAGTGAAAAACCAAAGTCCATTATCGATGTCAGTTTGTTGAGTCACTTAAGGCTGCCCGCTCGTGGATATGTTTATCACTATGAAACATTTGATGTTTCTGAACAATGGGTCGAATTTAACTAAAATTTTATTTTTTGTTGAATCACTCAAGGAAATAGAATTTTAGTGGCACAATCAAGTAAATACATAAAATGTGTGCGACAATAAGTTGCATGCTTGATAATCTAGGAGTCACATAGAGATGTGATTGATAGAAGTATCTATCTGGATGTTTTATTTCGATTTGTTGAGTCACTCAAAGTTCTAATAAAACAAAAGGGATCCTAGCCCACTGGGAATCTAACCAGTTCTATTGATTAATGTTTGAGGGTCATTAATTCAATTTAAACAGTGTGAGTATAATTAATTTAATATAAGTCCATGTTTGAAATATGGGTTAAACTGTCAAAAATAAAATGATAGGTCCTCACCTGCAGTAAGTGCAAAAGATAGGGACCATTTGTGCAAAAAAGCCATTCTTTATTTGTCAATATCTATTAATATCATAAAAATTTTGGAGATTTAATGGACCCACAAAGTTCACTTTAAATTTCTTCTACAAATATTGAGAATTCAGAGTCAACTTTAGCTAGTGAACTAACGATCAATTCACCTTGAGAATAAACAGCATTTGAGAATTCAATAAATTGAAGACACTTCTAGTTCAATAGATATACACGTGAATTCTCAATAAACTTTTGCACTATTATAATCTAACTAGTCATGCCAAATAATAAAAGTCATGTGCGTGCTTCAATTGTACTTATATTTGTATAGATTTACATCTTTAGAACATAGAAGGGTATTTTTTTATTTAGTGGAGAACAAATAACGTATTATTTTGGGATTTTTTCATAAATGACACTTTTTGGAAATAATTTCAAAAAGTCATTTCTGTTACAAAAATTCTAAAAATACTGTTTTTTAAATATATTTATTATAATTTCATATATTAATTACCAACTGTAACTAAATACTTGGAAATGGGGATTTTTCCGTTATTTACTTTAAATTGGATATCTAATTGATTCTTTGTCAAAATAGGGAACAAACAATTTCATAAAATCAGGCAAACATTATTCTGTAAATAACATCATTAAGCTAATGATGATACCTAATTGAAATTGTTATCGATTCATGAATTATGATTAGATGATGCTACTTATGCCTTTTTATATACTATACTTATCCATGTGAGATATGATTAAATGTGAGCACAATAGTAAAGAATATCACTACATTTGGTTGGTTTATTGAATAGAATACAATGTGAGATATTGAACCTATGTTATGAAAATCAAGACCACCAATTGACAACTCAATTACTTAACCAGTTGAAAAGATAGTTTGTGGTGGCTAAACCAATGTGGAAAGTATTTAGATAGGTGTTGATTCTGTGCTTGAGTAACATTTGTGTGGAGTGTATTTGGCTACCAGGTGGAATCTAGGTATTGACCGGATGCTAGGAATTTAATCTCCGCTTATTTATCTTGTACAAAAAAATAAAATGCATTGTACTTGCATTATCTTATGCATCTCTTTGTAATCTATTTGACTCGAGTGATAAAGCTCGTATGGGTTTTCAAAACTCGATGCCCTAAGATCTATCAGAACTGGGAGCCATCGACCTAAAGCTCGCTACAAGGATCATCTAGAAAACTTAAGAGAGTGAGGTCTACCACATAAGATATATATAATATAAGTGTCTATCACCTATTTACTATTCATCTTTCAATCAACACAACGTAGTTTTAGTGTTTTACTATTCTTTTTTTTTTGTCCAACACTCACCCTTTTGTCCTACAAATTTTCATTAAATTATTAAAAAATCAACTTCTGTTGACTTTTTGTTTTCCTTTTAGCTGCAATTTTTTACTTCAACTTTTTTTTTATATTAGTTCCTTTTAGCCGCATTTTTTGACTTCTAATTCCTTCTTTTTTTTTTTTTCCTTTTTATGTGGCGAGACATGGGTTTTTTCACAATTTTTTTTTTGCTTTTGAATATATATTTTTTCCAATGTTGTCGAGCAACTCGACAACATTTTATTTCCTTTTTTTTTTTTTTATGTGGTGAGACAGGGGTTTTTTCATAATGTTTTTTTTTTCAATGTTGTCGAGTTACTGGACAAAATTGCTTTTGAAATACAAACTGTGTTTCATCTGTTTCCAATAGAGAACACTCGTGCATCTTATCCTATTGAATACATTCCCAATGCTAAAATTCCATGTGTGGCTTCACACCCTAAGAATATCAAATTTTTCAATATCTTCCATAATTCTTAGATTGGAAAATTGCTGGCTCAGAATTCAGAGGGAGGACTCTGGAATTCCAGTGTAAAGCAAGTTATCTGTAAGTTTATAGATTATTTTTAGATTATTTTACATAAATCTCTCAACTTGTTATAAGTTTTTATTTCTGTGGATTGTGGATTCCAGTCTAAGTTATGTCTAACTTCACTGTAAGTTCATATTTTTAGTTCTAAAACTTATCAAATCTCTTAATTTTTTTTACATATGTTGTAGAATATTTTGCATACATCTCTGTAAGTTCTTATTTTTCTGAAAATGAAGCTTAAATTTCTCATAATTCAGCAATGTTTGATCGATGTTGAAACTTTGTTATATAAAACAAAATCCAGACCTGACATATTGAAATTTAATTAAGATCAATAGTACAACCATTTTTGTTTTTCAGTAATGAATTACATCGTGTGGAGTAACTTGAAAACCTTAAATTTCTTGAAGCTTAAATTTCTCATGTTTTAGAAGATGATAGTTGAAACTTTGTTATATAAAACAAAATCAAGAATCACTTGACAACTTGAAGTTTAATTAGATCAATGGTAGAATAAGTGGTTGTCGAGTAGCTCGACAACTAGTTCGACAAGTTGGTTGTCGAAGTAGCTCGACAACCAAAGCAAATTTTTGTTTTTTAGCCTATAAATGTATATCCAAAAATACACAGATATCAACAAGGAGAAAGTTCTGATATTGTTTCCTCTTTCCCCTATGTTCATCTCTCTGTCTTCTCTCTCTATAACGCACATACACATTCATGTATAAAAAAGAAATCGATTTCCTTGCTTTTTTTCTATGAAAACTCTTGAAAGTTTTGGCCTTTTCCAAGATTTCATTTCAAGGTTCAGCTTCGTCAAGTATTAATTTAATTTCTTTTGATGGGATATATTTTTTCTTGAAACTTTTTTATATAAAACAAAATCAAGAATCACCTAACAACTTGAAATTTAATTAGATCAACAAGTGGTTGTCAAGCTACTCGACAACCAAAGGAAAAATATTTTTTTAACCTATAAATGTATATCCAAAAATACATAGATATCAACAAGTGGTGGACCGGTGTCTTCTGTAAAAATAGTCTCATCGGACTCCCATCTTAATACAGATTTCTCCTCGGTGGCAAATTGGCAATTTTTTTATTGGGCATCTAGAACTTGGAGTCCGTTGTGCTAAAAAATACCAACCTCAGTGGCACACTCGCGTTTATTTCAAGATTAACATGCAGTGGTTTCTAGAATTCCATAGATCTAGCGGAAAATGGCATTTCAGGCCCGTGACTGATATTTCAAGTCTTGGAATTTGCTCTGGTTTGATTTTTCTAAATCTCTCCAATAATGAAAAAGCATTTCCCAAAACTTAATTTAAAAGCCGAAGATTGCAAGGAACTCACCTGGATCGAATCTGCATTATATTTCGAAGACGTGTACAAAATGGGAGAGTCTATTCCAGATTTATTAAACAGGCATCTCAATTACAAACCAAAGTTTTTGAAAGCAAAATCAGATTTTATGACAAAGCTCATATCAAGAGATGGCTTGAAAACAATATAGGATACATTTATGCAGCTAGGTGGAGAAGGAAGGCTATTGATTTTGGTTGTTGGATTATTTATCTCTATAATAGGCTACATATTGTATTGCAATTATACGAGCTGTCTAATTAATATGGCTATTAAGTGAACTGTTGATTGGGCCCTAGAAACATCTAAATTGAGTACGGATTTTGTAATGTGTAGAGATCGAATCCTAGTCCAATTAGGATTGATGGACTTCTAATTGCACTAGGGTATACAAAATACAATAAATAGGGTTATGGTCCACAGTCAAATCACAACTTTTGCTCTTCTCTTCTACACTATTATAGACAGAGATTCCATTGATATAGGTCTATAGCGACGACAAATGTCGTCGCAATATATCTCATCACATTTTACGAGACAAATCATGATTCAAGTGATTGACAATATCATTGACAAATCTATTGCGACGACCAAAGTCGTCGCTATTTGTGCAACAAAATGGCAGGAATTGTTCCCGCCGTTTCCAAAAGTAATTAGCGACGATTCATAATTAATGGCGACCACATATGTCGTCACTATAATTTTTGAACGTTTAGCGACGACATTTCTTTGTCGTCTCTATTATATAGAATCAATAGAGACGACTTATTGTCGTCGCTATTGGTGTCGCCGCTATAGACACTATTTCTTGTAGTGTAAGTTTAGTACTAAGAAGCAATGATATAATATTAATATGTAGAAATTAATTTTTCTTAAGAAGCAATGATATAATATTCTTTTAATTAAGTTGCGCTTCTTTAGAAGCAAAAAACATAATATTTTACTGAAATATTATCATGTAAAAGATTAACGTTTCTTCAAAATAATTAATACAATATTTTTTCTGAAATATTGGTATGTTGTAATAAGCGGCATTTATTATTAATTAATAATTTAATATAGACAACGTTATTATAAAAGGGGATATAACATATATCGATTTCTCGTTATGTAATAAAAGATCAAGAGATACTTTTCTTTTGAATACAAAAGAGTAATGTCAATGCTAATTCAATTTACTAGAATTTCTTATTTTTCTTTGAACACAATAGAAGAATCACTTTTTATAACTCAGTTAGCTAGAACCTTGTACTGATAACGTGTTATAAATTGAGAGAATACTAAAAGCTAATAGAGAGAATCAAAACTCATGTATTACATTTATTATAATAATTATCCATATAGGCTTATATCGCTACAAGAAAATGCGGCATCAGAGACGGAAATATCCGTCGCTAATGCCTTAATTTCCGTAGTTAACGACCTTTACTGACGGAATTCCGCCGTCGGTAAATCTGACAGTGAAACCCTCACCGCTAATTACCGACAAATTTCTTCGACTGCTGGTAAATTAGTGACAGAATTGAGTTGTTGGTGTTTACCAAAAACTATTTCTGTAGCTAATCATCAACGACATTGATTGTCACTAATCTGTTGGTGATTACCTACGTCTTTTCAATGTATTTATAGCAACATAAATTAGTGACGACTTGTTGATTACTACATAGCTATGGATGTTCCGTTTTTATTTCCGTTGCTAAATTCCAACGATTTTGCCTACAAAACTAATCATTGCTAAATAGGAACGTATATTTCATTTGCCACATTTGTTCCAAATTTTCTACACAAATATCCAACAAGAATAAATATGTCAAAAAATTGGATTACACTTAAAAAAAAAGCCACTAATCATTACATTAATATTTTTATCTTGTGAATTTAAAGTAT
Organism: Forsythia suspensa; assembly: GCA_023638005.1. NCBI lineage: Eukaryota > Viridiplantae > Streptophyta > Magnoliopsida > Lamiales > Oleaceae > Forsythia > Forsythia suspensa. Next base: position 40,024,792 of record CM042666.1, read on the forward strand.
TATACAACAAACAAATATAAAATTGCAAACATTTCCATTCCATAAATTCACGTTCAAATTATACAAAATTACATTAATTTCGATTTCCTTTCAAAAATCAGTACTAACTTCTTGAAGTTAAATCATATCCCTCTTGTCATAGTCCGAACCTAAAATATGTTTCGAAGTTGATCGTTGAGGCAGTACTCCATGTCTTCTGCACCTCGTTCTTTTTATTTTTTGGCCAAGACTATTGTTGATAATGAAGGCACCAACAATTAGTATGAAAACAACAAAAGTTTGAGGCCAATTAGCATATTTAAACATTGAAAATAAATGTATACTACCTAAAATATTTTCCACAGTATATTGTGTCATCTGGCACCAAACTTGAAGTAGGGTAAGGCCCGCCCATATAAGCCTTCAATTTGGCAATTACAGCACACAATGCCGTGAAAGTAATGAATCTGCGATCGTAAAAGCACAAGCAACAAACACAATGATGCACTTATCCAATACATTTATTCATAATCATTTTAACGAAGAAATCAAGCATGGCAAACCATCACAATATTTGCTCATTAAATCTGGAAAACATGGTTGGAACATGGAAGTGACACCAAATAAACTTCAATTAAAACGAGACCACAAAATAGAGAAACAACAAATAATCACAAAATTTGCCATCTCACTCCCTCCATGCCAAGCAGTTTAAGTAAAAGTTATGCGCAATTGAATAGGAGTTTTTGATCCGTAAGATTATCTACGTGTTATCATATGTAGAGTTGGCAAATAAATTTAGGTTAGTAGGTCCAGGTCCGTCGAGCGCAGGTACATGAGGGCCAGACGTATCTTGCTTGGGATTCAAAATTATCATTACCAACTTGGTCTTAATTTTCTTTTTTTTTTAAATAAATTTTTTATACAATGTAATACATTACATCAAATACAATTTTAGATAAATTTAGACTATATATTTTGAGATTTTTAAAGAGATTAATTTATAAAATTGGAGCTCTCATGTATTAGTCAATAAATAAACGTCAATTTTCTTTCAAAATAATAATTTTTTTGTTAATTGTAAACTATTTGTAGACAACTTTTTTTTTCAAAAAAAATACAATTATTAAAAGCATGCTAGTCTTATTACTTTGAGATATAAGCTTGTTTGGTTTAAATTAAAAAGTTTACATATAAGTAAATTTAAAATAAATAATTTACTTGTCACCAAATATATTTTGGATTGAAACTTAAATTAAACTAAATTTTAATTAAATCTAAACAATTTTACGTTGGATCTTGGAATTTTTGGACTAATGTTTATTGGTGACTTAGGCTTAGATCATTTTAGATTGATATTATTTGGATTATGTATTAGGGTTATTCACAAAATGAGTTATTAGTGTTAAAGAGTAAAAGCAAAAAAAAAAAAAAAAAAAAAATTCAAAATCGGGCCGGGCCATATTGGCCCAGTTTTATTTGGGCTAGGGCCAGCCCAACCCAAAAGGTCGGGTTATATGGGCTGGCCCGCAGGCCGGGCCAATTTTGCCACCTCTACTCTTCAACCATATTTCATATTAATCTCGAAATTAACCATATGATCCATATTTAAACTTCAATGCAGCGAAGCGCGTGGCCACCATCTTCTTCCATGACTCCCATAGGCTATTACACTTCGTTAATTAGTGGCGTTTCACAACTCGCCCCCGGCCACTCAAATCTTTTTCACTGTTTTTTGTAATTGATAATAGTAGATTCACAGTTTTTTCTATTCTTCTTTCCAATCATTTAAAAGATAAAATTTTAAAACTTTTAACGAAATTGTTATTTATCGAGATAATGATGATGATTACGATAAGTGTTAGCCAATCCATAGATTGCAAAATCTTGGAAACAATTGCTTCTTGAATGTTATTTTGTAGATGGATCCAGTTTCTATGAATGGTTTTTTCTTATTTTTCTTGAATTATGGTTGTTTTTGTTGGAGATATTGTTTTTATATATATAGAAACATAATTATTTTGTAATCATTTTTTGGTCGAAAAAAAAAAAGAAAATAACATTTGTTTCACATACATCAACAATGTGTTTCGGGAATTTTACTATTATACATTCATTTGTGTTCTATGATAGTGTATCATAGAAAACAGTATCTTAATAAAAACAGTATCACAAAACAGTATCTTATTAAGAACACTATCCAGTATCATATTAAGAACAGTATTGATGTTTCGGAATGTTAACGTTTAAGATCCTTTTGGTTTTGGTAGAGGAATTTCAACTGTCTCTTGAATTCAACAAACAGAATCACCTCCTGTAAGACAATCACAGAGCATTTTACATACTGCTTGACTCATTTCACGTACTGCTTGACTCATGTCATTCGACTCGCAAATTGAAATTATACCTGCACACAAACATGTTGATAAGGAATTGAATTGGCAGAAGCTAGGCCTTTTAACCAATTAATCTATATTTGTGAGATGGATTAAACAAAGTTATTTAAGGATTAGTAAAAATTAGAGAATACTTGATTCAGAGGAGGGAGTTCTGTTGTCTGCTGTTTCTACCTTGCACTTCCGAAAATGTCTCCCTGGTCAATTTACATGTGTTAAGAAGTGAAGTCCGCAATATGACCAGATATGTTAAATTTCAAATTAAACTACAAATTTAGAATAAAATGCAACATTACATATATAGACATAATCGGGAAATAAATTTTGTACCTTCAAACAAGTTAAAGCTGAAACATGAGCAACATCCTATTGGATCCGCTTCCTCTTCACTTCCTTCAACTATAACCATATCTACATTTTCGCTTGAATCCTCTAAGCTCATAATCCCTTCATTTTGTGGTGGTTCCAATAGTGGAGCATCCACAGCATCTTCAATGAGAAATCGAATACAACAGTGATTTAAATTTCAACGCTAATACATGGCCGGTTCTGATATGGGGTCTCACGCCTAAAAATAAAAATGGTTGAAAATTCTGGGTTTTTTAATAGTTAGACCAAGTCTCTCTCTCTATATGTGTGTGTGTGTGTGTGTATCAATTTTTGATTCCTATCCCAAATTCTCTCAATATTCTCGATTTTCATTCCCCAACCTCTATAACTCTTTTATCTTTTGCTCATTTCACAATTTGCAAATTAGCTCTAAATTTTGGAATCTTAAAGCCAATTGTTGCAAAAGAAATGATGCCCATTAATGTTTTGTTCTAAAAAATAAGTAGCTAATCTTGAGATTATACTTTTAATATATACTTTAAACCCCTTTGATTCTTGTTCTAAGTTTTGAAATTTATGTTCTAAAAAACAAAGTGGGGTTCTTTTTTTTTTTTTAATTGTTGTAGTATTTGAAATCAGTGAATTCAGTATCATTCGTGCTATACATGGTTTGAAAAGTTTTGAATTTAATTTCTACTCTTTTTTTTTTACCACTTTTTAAGGACGTATTTTTGTTCTTATGCAAATGCTAAATGGTTCTTCAAAATTCGATTATTTTCGATTTTATGTTAAATAATTGATTTATAGTAGTTATAGATAATTACTTTTGTTTTGTACCAATTGTCAAGATTTAGGTTTAGGGTCTTATTCTTTATAATTGAGACAACAAAAATACTTAAAAATTTGTTAAAGAAGTGCTTCTTTTTTGTTCTTTTCTTGTATCTGCATTTTCGTAGCTTGAGTTTCTTGTATTTTTTTTTTTTTTTAAAATGTCATAATCTAATAAATAGACAACATGAATAGAACAACAACATTGATTTAAAATTACAAGGATAGTAAGAACTATCTCAACAAATTTCTTTGAGATATACCAACAAATTCTTATAAATACACTCGTAGCACTTTAAATTCTTATGTTGACTCTAATTCTAAGATGGTTGAAATGTTTTATTTCTATTTTTTTAGGTTAATCATTGAACAATAATCATATACTATGCTTGAGTCCGAAACGTTTGAGTCATACTATTTTTTTAGCACTTTGAATTCCTACTATTTTTTCTTTTGGAACGTTTTCGACTTTGTTATTTGATTATAATATAAATATTTTGTATAGCCGTTTTATTATTGAGTTTTAAGTTAACAATTAGTTCTATGAAATTTATATAGATTTTGAATGCATACTACGATATGAAGTCGATAAGAGATCCAATTTATAAAGTTCGTCTTAGATGTAAAATTTAAAAGATTGGTATAAAAAAATTGTTTTGCTAATTCCAATTTACTTTGCAATCACGTTATATGTTTTTTTTAATATACTCCAAAAGTCATACCTGAGCTTGATGAATGAAACTCAGTTGTAAACATATCGATATAGTACAAAAATCAACAAAGGAATGAGACGACCAATATTAACGTTTTAAAATATCAAGACGTGCTCCAACTACCTAAATCATTATTAGTATATATAGCTGCTTACCTGTATTCTTGCTCAAGTCCAAATCCAACTGCTGGATTGCTTCCATCCTACGTACGTTTAGCTCAAATGCTTTCTGAATGTTTAGAAATAAGCTAACTCTAAAAAAGGTTGAACCTCAATCTTAAGAGTCTCCACAATCATAAAATATGTTTCAGTGGAACAGGGTTGAGAAATAAGCTAACTCTGTGTGTATGAAAGCAAGCTGTAGCTGTATCCATGCCTGCATAACATGTGTATTTATTGTTAATTTTTGCCTGCGTGCATAACGTGCCTATTTATCGTTGATATTTTCTTCTTTTTTAAACACTATTGCAAGATCAAACGTGTCACGTTATTATAAGTTGTCTGCTGCTGTCAGCTATGGTGGGAACATTTAGAAAATATCATCTATTAGAACATCGCTCCCTGATCTCCTGCCCCTTGCCTTGTTAGAACATCTCCAATGCAATCATAAATTGCAAAAGAATTTTTTTTTTACCACGTAAGTAAAATAGATAATATCTAAAAAAAATTCTCTCCAATGCAAATTGTTAGGTACTCTAACGTAGCGCGAAAAAAATAGACAATGTGTAAAGCACCGTCTAATTTTAGACGCTCTGTTAGACATGCTGACAGCAAAATTTAAATTTCTTATATTAAATGTAATCTAGTATTTATTTTAATAAAATAAAATCCTCTTAGATAGTAATCCATAGAATACATTGAAAACCAAATTTGAACTTTAATGTTTATTCATTAGAAATCAATGCCACTTAGATTAAAAGTCTTCTAATATTTGTGCCACCTAAATGCTTAATTACAAGCTTGAGCCAACCTTTCAGCATTTATGAGGCAGGTCAGTTCGTTAGTGCATGTGAAAGTTCTAACAATAATATAAATTAAACTAAGAAGAGAAGAACAAAGAGGGAGAAAGAAGAACTAATATTATTAAGCAAACGACATTATTTAAAATATTAGATACAACTATTTTATAAAATAAGGTAATTAAACTCTAATATATATTAAGTAAAACATTCATCTATTATATTCTAATATAGTAGGATAATTGATAAGTGTGTTTTATACGCTTATCCTAGCTTATAAACTTGATGTTTAATTGTGATTCGAGCGGATTTCTATTTAATTCCGTATAAATATTGTCATTGTAGGAAAAACTCAAAAATAAAGGTAAATATAACAAAAAGGAGAATTGGAGCTTAATTGGAGTTGATCGTAAGCATTTGAAGATTGACTTGATGGCACAGGAGTAATAAGAATCACTAAGAAAGCTATTTGAGGAATTTCACAAGTTTCGAAAGTGAAATTTAACCTACAAAAAAGTTTTGAAAACTTATTTGCACACTTTTAAAACTTGAGAAGGACCAAAATTGGAAGACTAACGAGGTTTGGAGACCAATTTTAAAGTGCTTAAAAGTTTTTGGGATGAATTTTAAAGAAGTTTGGAGTAAAAAAGACCAAAGTGCATAACATTGAAAGTTGGAGGACTAAATTACAAGAAAACAGAAACTTGATGTTCAGATAGACCGCTGCAAACAACAAATGCATGTTTGCCGCGGTCCGATCGTAGTAAGCTGCGATAAACAGCAAGTCCCAAAGAGCCGCGGTTTGCCGCAGCTCGCATAATATTTTATTCTGAAATTTTTAAAGTAAAACTCAATGATATTTGTACCTTTTCAATTAAAACGAGTTGGAGGTGTATAAACACTGTATAAATACCTAATCTAGGTTAGATTGAGAGTTGGAAAAGTAGAGAAACAATAGAGAACTAAAGAGCAGAGGAAGATCGACTAAGACTTGGTAGATTGGGCCGTGAAGACGGCGAATTCTTGGTTAAGATATTCAAAACTTTCTCGTCTTTTCTTTAAATCCGGATATGTATTCCAAACCCTCCATGTTTTATTTTTCCCGTATGATGAGTATCTAAACTTATAATTTGGATGAACAATGTAACATAGTTGAAATTTTTTAATTTCAATTCTCAAGTTTTGAGTATATGTTGATTATGTATTAATATTACTTCTTCTAGTAATGCTTGAAATAATTAGCTATTATTTCATTGAATTGTTGATTGTAACAAACTTAGGGGTAAGTTATTAATCTAGACTACGTAGTAAAATTCAACAATTGAATAAAAGATAGAAATACGCTTTTTGTTACTGTTGTGGTCTTAAATTGAATTCTTATGAGATTTAATATATCCAGTTAAAGATTATTATAACTTCACATAGAAATATAGTGAGTTGACTTAATTAGATATGACTAATTTAAACTCGAGAGAAGTATATTATGTTAAATTCATGAATTCGTCCGAGTACAATATTAGGAAGAAATCTTGAGAGGAGACTAGAGATGATAACTACAGTAAATTCCTAAATCTAAACGCTTTAATAATCCTATTTGATAAATTGTTGATATTTGCGTTCACATTATTTTCTTTGATTAATAATTTTGGGTTAATTCTTAAAATAAATGTATTTCAAATTATTTTTAATAGATTATGATAATGATTAATTGAGCTAGTATATAAATAGGATAATTTTTTTGTGGGAATGATAACTGGATTCATTAGGACCACTTTATTACTTGTTAACGATATTGTGTACTTGCAATTATTTTCACAACAATCCTCTAATATATTTTAATTTATTAGAGCTCTAATATTACTCTAACATCACTCTAACATCACTCCTCAAACTCCTCAAACTCACGATGCTACAATTAGAAGTAGCGAGAGTTTGTCAAGCGAGAAACGAAAATGATGGACCAAACGTGACTTTGTGAAAAAGTCAGCAAGCTACAACAATAAAGAAACAATGGTAAGGAAATAATGTCATGCTTAAGATGGTGACGAATAAGATGGCCGTCAATCTCAATATGCTTTATGCGCTCATGGGTCGACAACTTCATTACAAAAGCTTTAACACCAATTCAAACATATCAAAGTAATCAAATCAAAAGATTGCAAACTTCGAAGACCAAATTCAGATTAACTTGATACCAAATTGATGACGAACAATCGTACAAGAACCAGAATTATAGAAAGAATGGAAAATGGGAGAGAAGAAGAAAAGAAATGAAAGGAGAAGAGAAGAATGAGATAGGAAGGGGAAGAGACAGACCGTGAGAGAGAGCGAAATAAAAGGAGAGACAATAGTCTTTATTCAGTAATCAAACTAATCAAATTAAAAGAATGCAAACTTCGAAGACCAAAATTAGTGGGCAAAATAATCATAAACCGCCAAACCGACTGACCGACCCGAACCGATTCCGGGCCGGTTCATTTGCGTTTGGTTTCGAAAACCAACCCGAAACCGACTCGGTTTAAAATATATATATATATATATATATATATATATATATATATATATATATATATATATATATATATATATATATTAACTAAACTTGGCTTGGCCCAAAACCCGAAAACCCAGGCGACCGAGTCGGTTCAGGGTCGATTCGAGCCAAAAAAAAATTTTGGTTTGGTTTTGGTTTGGCTTTTTGCCAAACCGAATTTTACTCGGTTTGGGTTGGGTATGCCCACCCCTAACCAAAATTCCAGATTAACTTGACCAAATATCAAATTCCAAATTAACTTGACCAAATTATAGATTATTAGACTAAATAACAAATACCAAATTCTAGATTAACTTGATCAAATATCAAATTCTAAATTAACTATACCAAATTCCAGATTACTGGACTACATATCAAATGCCAAATTCTAGATCAACAAAATTAAACAAATTCTATATTATCACCTGGATGCAAAATAAACCAAATTCCAGAACAATACAACTGGACAAATTACAAATTCTAGACTGACTTGGACATAAATACTCCAAACAAGCCAAATGGTCTAATTAATCTAATCAGTCAAAACCTACAAGAAGACTAAAAAAACAAAAAAAAAACAAAACTTAGCCGGAAGACAATACCTAAAAGAAAAAAAACTTGGCCGGACGAGTGACATAAAGCCGCTCGCCAAAGAACGAAAACGATTTCAAGTTTAAACCAAGTCGGATCAAATTTGCTCTGATATCATGTGAAAGTTCTAAAAGTAATATAATTATAAATTAAACTAAGAACAAAGAACAAAGAGAGAAAAAGAAAAACCAATATTATTAAGCAAACGACATTATTTAAAATATTAGATACAACTAGTTTATATAATAAGACAAATATTAATCTATATTAAGTAAAACTATCATCTAATATATTATGTCAATCCTATAATATATTATAATATATTAGCGCTCTAATATTACTCTAACAGTGGGAACCTAAAGCATCTTCAATGCTGCTTTCTATTTTGAATATTCAATTAATGTGGCGATGAGATAGTAGGGGACAAAACTCATGTGACAGTATTTATTGTAGGCCGTTCAACAAGCCGTCCAGTTTTAGACATTCTGTTAGACGACATTCCACCCATTTTTTTACTAAATTATATCTATCTCTCTCATCTATTTTTCCATTCTCTTTCTTTGTTTCTTTCTTCCACACTCTCTCTCTCTCTTCATTTCTTTTTTCTCTTTTGCCACATGATTTTTTTAGAATGTGTCTAGCATTACATATACTCTTAGCACATGTTTGGTATTGCTGAAATTATTTTTAAAGTGTTTATATTATAAATTGTTAGTAAATGTGTATATAAAAAGTGAGTTGTAAGTTGTGAGTCCTATAAAATGTAAAGATAAAAAATATATTTGACCAATTTGACTAACTCATAATTTTAATTTAAACATTTACAAATATGTGCTTAGCCCGATGGATGATACTTGCATGACAGGATAAACAATGTGTAACACACTTGAGATGACACTTGAGATGCGCCAATTAATTGATTCTGTTTCCGGTAGGTACGTGGCCCCTCACCATTTTTATTTCTCAAACAGATGCATTAAATAGCATTACTTGTTTGTTGAAGTTTTTAAAATTTGTAGGGAAATTGGTGCAAATGGTCTCCAATCTTTGTTTTCAGTGCGAAAATGATCTATAATCTTTATTTTTTTGGCATAAAAACTCTTAATCTATATGTTTTTATGCGCAATCAGTCCTTATTTGATAAAAAGATAAACATGCTCTTATTTTTAATTAGAGAAATTTTTAATTGAATTCTCAACCTTCGCAAAAAGTGTAAATGTGTTCTATACTTTTATTTTTTATAAAAAAATTAAAAAAAGTTAACAAATTGATAATAAACTAAAATATTTTGTATATTTTACGAACTATTATAAAAATAACTAAAATTTAAGTTCATAATTATTAACAAATGTGTTAGTTAAAATTATTTTATGATTATTAAGTAATCATATTATTTAAAATTTAAACCTTAATTTTTCTCGTTACAACATAAAAGAAAAATAACTTTGTCACAAACTTGATGCTCAAATATTTTTTTGAGCTATTCTTTTATTAACTACAAATATTAGAACTCAAATTGTATTCTTTATATTTTAATTTATCGTTTTGTTATCGTTCAAAAATAAAGAACACATAATTTGTAAATTAATTTTTGTTAGTATTTTTAAGTTAAAAAAACATAATAAAATTAGTTCAATGTCATAAAATTATATACATCATTTTGTTATTTATTTAATTTAATTTTTATTCAAGTTTTTTCACATCATATAGCAATTACATATATACCTAAAGCGCAATAATTTTATATTTTTCTCTTATGAAAAATTTAATTGACACGACTATAGTGATATGTTTAATATGCTAAATTAAATATTTTTAATAAATGTATTGAACATATTTGCACATTTTACAAAGATTAGAAATCCAATTGCAATTTTATTTAATTGAAACTAAGAGTATTTTTATTTTTTATCAAATAGGGTCCAATTGCGTACCAAAACACGTATGTTAAGAATTTCTGTGCCAAAAAATAAAGACTAGAGAACATTTATGCACTAAGAACAAATATTAAAAACTATTTGCGCCTATATGTTACCTGCATAAAATTTACTTGACATAAAGCCGCTCGCCAAAGAACGGAAGCAATTTCAAGTTTAAACCAAGTCGGATCAAATTTGCTCTGATATCATGTGAAAGTTCTAAAAGTAATATAATTATAAATTAAACTAAGAAAAAAGAACAAAGAGAGAAAAAGAAAAATCAATATTATTAAGCAAACGACATTATTTAAAATATTAGATACAACTAGTTTATATAATAAAGAAAACTATAATCTATATTAATTAAAATAATTATCTAATATATTAGGACAATCATCTAATATATTCTAATATATTAGGGCCCTAATATTACTTTAACAGTAAGAACTTAGAGCATCTCTAATGTTGCCTTCTATTTTGAATGTCCAGCTAATGTAGCGATGAGATTGAAGGAGACAAAACTCATGTGGCAACATTTATTGTAGAAGACTGTCCAACATCCCGTACAATTTTAGACATCCTATTAGATGGCTTTCTACCCATTTTTTCATTAACTTGTGTCTATCTCTCTCATTTATTTTTTTATTCTCTTTTTTACTTCCACCCTCTCTCTCCTCATTTCTTTTCGCTCTCTTACCATAAGAATTTTTTAGAAGGTGTCTAGCATTAGAGATGCTTTTATGATTGATGAAACTTCCATGACTGGATAAACAATGTGTTACACACTTGAGATGGGCCAATTAATTAATTCTTGTTACCTACTAACTTGCATGACAGGATAAACAATGTGCAACACACTTGAGATGGGCCAATTAATTAATTCCTAATTCCAGTAGGTGCATGGTCCCTCACCATTTTTATTTATCGATATGCAATTTTTCTAATATTGTTGAAGTTTTTAAATTTTGTAAGAAAATTGGCATAAATGGTTTCTAATATTTGTTTTCGATGCAAAAATAGTTCATAACATAACTTTTTGGCATATAAATTTCTAATCCATGTGTTTTGGTGCGCAATTAGTCTTTATTTGATAAAAAGACAAATATGCCCTTATTTTTAATTATAGAAAATTTTAATTGGATACCTAACATTTGCAAAAAGTACAAATAGGTTAGATACTTTTATTTTTTATAAAAAATTAAAAGAAACTAACAAATTGATAATATACTAAATTATTTTGTATATTTTACTCATTATTATAAAATAACTAAAATTTAAGATCATGATTATTAACAGACATATTAATTAAAATTATTTTATTATTATTAGGTAATCATATTATTTAAAATTTAAACTTTAATTTTATCGTTATAATATAAAAAGAAAAATAAATTTGTCACAAATTGATGTTCAAATATTTTTATTTAATTGAGATATTCGTTTATTAACTACAAATATTAGAGATCAAATTATATTATTCATATTTTAATTTATCGTTTTGTTCATAATGCCGCGTGCTGGACAACTATGACTGTAACAAATTGCATTGACAGGTTGTCCTATCAGTTCTTTCAGATCTGATTTGCAAAGTGTTAGAGAAGTCATCTTCAACATGCAACCGCGTCGGGCTTAACTGCCTCTTCCCTCTCGACCTCCTCCGCCTCAACCGGGTCAAAAGAAAGAGAACAACCTCAGTGGTGACGTCATTGCCTCTACTAGGTAACTGTGACTTTGACCAACCCATGTGGCGAGCCACGTAGAACTAAGGCGTAACAATAGTCCCCCTATGTTTAGGACCTGCATCATTTATATGGGGTGCTGGACTTGGTGTTGAGGCCTTTATGCATTTTGCTAAGGTGTCACGTGAAACTGAGACGTAACAACATATATCAAATATTCCTTGGAATTTCATTTCTATTTCTTTCAATAAAGATGGAAAATAATTTAAAATTTTATCTATCGAAGTGGACACCAAAATTGTCATAGGTTAATAATTTTAGCACATGTTTGAAGATGCTTAAATTATAATTTCAACCGGTCAAATTGATCAAATATAATTTTTATCTACACATTTCATAGGACCCACAACTTACTTACTTTTTATCTATACATTTACCTACAATTTATAATATAAACACTTAAAAAATAAATTCAGCACTACCAAAAATGCGCTTAGAAATCTTACCATTTCAATTATCCCTCAGTGTGTGATGTCAAAATTTTCAGGATTGGACAAAGAGAGAACAAAGAAGCAAAGTAAACATGGTTTGGCACTAGACTTATTTACAAAAATTCTTCACAAAATAATAAAAAAAACGACAATGTATTTGAATTGAAATCAATGGTAGATTAAGGGGAGAGTTTTCCTCCCTAAAAATCTGTCACTCCCCTAGTCGGCGGGCCTGGGAAGGGGTGGTGGCACCAGTGGCAATGGAGTTTTGGTAGGGGTGGGGTGGGGTGGTGTGGGGTGATACATACACAAACCTAATGGACATTTTGGACTAATTTTGTCCAAAAATACCATTTGCGCACCTAAAGTCACAAGTTCAGAACCTCTTAGTCAAAAATAAAAGGTTATGAACTATTTTCGCACGATGAGCATATATAAGGGACCATTTGCATCAATTTTCATATTTCTAACGCATTTTCAAGACAATTAGCGTGCACCAATGTACTGAAATTGTCAGTAAGAAAAACTTGAAAGCAACGAGTTCAAATGTGTTGTCCCAAATGTGTATTCCCTTAGCTGTCCTATCAATAAAAAATGTATATTTTTTCTCGTAAAAACGTTTTTGAAATAATCATTGCTACAAATTGATTTGTCGCTCTTTTATTTTTTTGCGACATATATGCATTGCGACGACATTATGGTGACAAATATGTTGTTGCTATTTCATATTTTCCGCGTTAAACAAATAATATTGCGAGATTTCTTATGCAACGAGTGACTGATAGTTGTCGCATAATATATTCTATGGCGCTTAAAGCGCAAAAATTCCCACAGCAAACAATTTGTTGTCGCTAAATTATTTTTGTAACAAAATATTTATTAAAGCGACAACATTTTTTTGGTTACAAAATGGGTATTTTTTTGTAGTGATGTGATACTACGTTCTGTCTTCAGCCGCTGTAGTATTTTCACTATAATAAATAATGATATTTGTTTACAAGAGATCATTTATATATATAACAACCCAATTAAAGTTTTCTAATTATAATGAAACTCTAAGACAACCCAATGAAGGTTTATTAGTCATAATAAGATTATAAGACAACCTAATTACAAAGGAAAAATCTCAAAAATACTTGAAGACTAATTAGACTCCACAGCTTGACAATTTCCCACTTGGAGACTAATCCATCATCAACTCCATCATCTATAGTGGCCGGTACACCTCCTCCAATCTTCAACGAAGAAGACCAACTAAAGTTGCACACAATATCAGTTTCTTGATTGTAACAGTCTTTGTGAACATATCTGCAGGATGTGAATGCCCTGAATCTTCTCAAGCGCTAAGATTCTATCCTCCAAAACTGATCTGATAAAGTGATAACGAATCTGTATATGCTTCATCCTCGCATGATAGTCATGATTCTTTGCTAAGTGAATATCACTTTTACTTGCTGATTGCAAAAAGTAAAAGAGAAGAATGAGAATGAGGTGAGTTTAAACAGGCGAGACCCCTTCAATCTAGTCCCTTGATCTTGAACCACCAGATCTGGACCGTTGACAGAGTTGACGTGTGGCACCCAAGGGTCACAAGGCGGAAGTACAAACTAGGAGCAATTAATAACGGGTGCGCACGTGCACCACGCGCCCCCCAAAGCACAACCAAGCACGCCTCTTGCAATGATGACCTGACACAACAACTTATGAGACGGCTGCGCCATCACTGTCATTCTCAGCTAACAAACCCTGATTGATTGATGGCACCTCTGCTTTGAAGAAGCCACGAGACCCCATCCAGCTTCCAGAATTCACAAGTCAAAGCCCTCGCCTGCCATGAATAAACAAGCCTCAGACTTGGGAGACTGTATAGACGTGTGAAGAACTCCCTCGGTAGAACAACTTCAACAAACTCTATAAAGAACTTCATCAGTAGAACAACTTCGGCAAAGGGTCGAAGGACCCCCTATCCTAGCAATCAAACTTCTCTATTGCATAGGCCTTTGAACTCATAAAATAAATAAATAAATTATACATATATATAATTTATATCTCTTAAGTCCTACGCCTAACATAAACAAAAGACTTGGACTTTGGGGACCATTGTTACCACCTAATTTTGGTAAAGCCTCCATGTCCTCATAGCCCCAACGAAGACCTTACTGGCCCATCGAACTCCTTATAAGCCTCGCACATTAATATCTTGCCAAACCAGCCCCCCTCTCCAAAACTAATCCCACAGAATCCCTTAGGCAATCTGATATCTTGGGACAGTTAAAGAGATATTTCAAAAAAGATTGTGTTTGATTATCACAAAATCTCACACAAAAATCTTACAAGGAAACTCAATCTCAATCTCCTAGTAATTAGGCAACGCAAAAGTTAGAGATTGATTCAAATTAGGACTAAAATCTAGGATATTACGTTCACACTCAATTATCCCTTATTCGTTAAGGAAGGAGAATCTCATCGGATGTCTAATTGATTGTCTACCTAAATCAATTAGAACTCTTAACCTATAAATACAATATCTCTCGTCATTCTAAGGTACGCATTATTCTCTACCCTTAAACTCTGCTCAAATCTCTGCTTACTTATCTATCCTACACCTAAACACTCTTTCCATATATTTTTATATATACTGGCAGTTGACTTGATCGTCAGAGTACCAACGATCACTGGCCCCTTTTTTCCTAGTGATCTTGGTGCCTAACGATTGTCCAAACGTGGATAGTGTGAATTTCGAGGTCAACACTAATATTTTATGTAATCAAGTCCGGCTAAACTACTTATTGCTGAAATAAACGATGAAACATTAATTAGAAGTTTTCCGTTTTTCGTGACTTATTGATTCCGAGTTGATTATTCTTTATTCTCTTTTTACATTTTGATGCTTGATCACCATTTGAATGTTTTTGTGATCTTGGTTGTTTTCGAGAGATTTAATCTAGATAAACACGTGATATTAAATAACATAGAGTCCAATAATAGATAGAGATTACTATTATGCCTTATAAAATTGTTTTCGGTGTTCGTTGTGATTAAATTCATATTTTTATATTCGAAACATAGCTAGAAATAGTTAATTTTGTATATCGATATAGAATTAATTGACCGTCAAGAGAGGCTTTTGATTATTGTAGGATCACCGATTTTTAACCTAGGGCAATAATTAGCGAAAATGATTAACATATAATTGATTAATGAATGTGGCGGTGGATTTGCAAATTCTAGTGTTAGTACAATTCGAATTTGTTTCTTAAACTATTTTTGATTGATTGATAATTTAGACTTATTAAACTAGAATATGACAACCTTAGAATTAGAATTTTCAAAGAACATGTGTTTTGATTTTGTTAAAACTTGAAGTATACATTAATTAATTAATTGTTAACTAGTCCTCGTGAGTTCGATATTTTGCTTATCACTTTATTGCTTATAACCGATCCGGTCCATTTTGCGAGATCAAAATCGACATCAGCGAGAGCAATGTTGGCCTTTGTTGGGACCCTCTTACTCATATAGTACTTTCGTCAAATCCAAGTGATAACATTTTTTTTTTTTTTACTTTTTGAGGAAATGTCTCGTGCATTCATGGGGATTTGAATTTCAAAAATTTGTCTGGATTTGAAGAAAATATTAAGTAAAACCGATATGATATATGGAAGCAAGCATCTTTAAAAAAATATTGTTATTTACATAATCAAGATGGAGACAACGTTGTAGACTACCCATTAGACAGATTTCCGAGGCTTCAACCAATTTAATCTATAAATGTCTACTGAAAAAAAAAAAAAAAAAAGATGAAGGAAAATATGGTCACGCGCCCATTTTAATTACCTCATATATAGCATATATTTCATTATAATAAATCGTTTTACGCTTTTCATTTCTGCATGTGACATTGGTATGAAATGCTAGTACCTGATGCAGGACTTTTTGTGCTTTCCCACACTAAGAAATGTTGTACAAAATGTTGGTAATAACTAATAAGAGAAAAAACAATATCGATTATTTAAAAATAGAACATTATCAGAAAGATTTCAACTTTTAAAAAATAAATAGTTTAAGGTTCAACGTTTAAGATCTTCTTGGTGGAGGAATTTCAACATACTTTGCAGGTCTAGCTGCACCTACATTTATACTTCTTGGTGGAGGAATTTTAACATACTTTGCAGGTCTAGCTGCACTTGCAAGCTTGCGACTCCCAATTGTACTTCTTAGTGGAGGAATTTCAACATGCTTTACAGCTGGTCTACTTGCAAGCTTGCGACTCCCAATTATACCTGCACAAACATGTTGATAAGGACTTCCAATGGCACAACCATTTAATTTATTATGAAATTAATATTTG
Source organism: Forsythia suspensa (assembly GCA_023638005.1). Lineage (NCBI taxonomy): Eukaryota > Viridiplantae > Streptophyta > Magnoliopsida > Lamiales > Oleaceae > Forsythia > Forsythia suspensa. The sequence continues at coordinate 40,041,560 of CM042666.1, forward strand.
TTAGACGGACGAATGCGATGGTGGTCAAGATTGAAGGTGTTAGGTGTTGACTCCATTCCAAAAAAGTGGCGTCTCTGTAAATATAGTGAGTTATCTCAAGGGAGAACTATGCTAACGTTTTCAAATGAAATCAAAAACACTAATTTAGAAGAAAAATGCAACATGAGACCAATTTTTTTTATTGTCTACAAAATCTTTGTTCAGGAAAAAAATAATGACGAGACCAAAAATATAAAATGATATAGAAAATTTAGGTGGTGTTGTCTTTGCGTTTGTGTTTTGTGTTTTGAGTTTTGAATTCATTTTGTGTTTTGTGTTTTGAGTGCTTGTTTTGAAATTTTTGAAAATACGTTCTTTTTGAAATTTTCGAAAAGTGTTTACAAAGTAAAAATTGAAAACGCGTTTCTTTGACATTTTTTAAAAATTTGGACTTACTTGAAATTAAAAATAAATATTAATTAAAAAATTAAAAACAAATCAAAATATGTATTGTTCGAATTAAAAATAATTAAAAACATTTGAAAATAATTATTGTTGAAATTAAAAAAATTAAAAACAATTAAAAAATTGGAATTATTTGAAATTACAAATTATAATTAATTAACAACAATTAAAAACAATTATATTAATTCAAAACAATTAAAAAAAATTATATTTGGAACTATTTGAAATTGAAAATAATTTAAAACAATTATATTAATTCAAAACAATTAAAAAAAATTATATTTGGAATTATTTGAAATTGAAAATAATTTAAAACAATTATATTAATTCAAAACAATTCAAAACAATTATATTTGGAATTACAAAAAATTTAAAACAATTAAATACAATTATATTTGGAATTACAAAAAACTTAAAACAATTAAATACAATTGTATTTGGAATTATATAGAATTAAAAACAATTATTTTAATTCAATACAATTAAAAACAAGTTGAGAATGCTGGGAGATTCGAACCCCTGACCTCCAACATTGCTTAATGTGTGCTAACCATTTGGGCAAAGAGCGCATTTTGTTAAAATAGTGCGAAAAATGATTAAATTATAATTCTTTTGCCCAGCGTCAAATAATAAAAAAAATGAAACGCGGAATGCTGGACTCGAAACCGTGACCCCCTCAACGAAAACGCGCGTTTTCAACCGTTTTGGATAACAGCCATTTTTGTACACAAAACGCGAAAATGATGGAAATATCATTTTCTATTTCCTTTGATATATTTTCGGCGTTTTGGAAAATGTATTTTCAAAAATGGTAAAGAGAACATGTTTTCACTATTTTTAAAAACACAAAACAGAAAATGGGTTGAAAACACCAAAGAGAACACACCCTTATGGATTGTCAACATTTTAACTATATATAAAAAAATCGTTACAATCATATAGATTTTACTCACCCAAATTTCCTATGATCTTAAAAAAAATATATTAAACTTTATCACACCTACCAATTTCTACTCTTTCTACAACTCACAAATAAAACAAGAAAAACAACTAGAATCCATAGGAGATGCTTATTTACAAGCTTGAGCCAACCTTTCGACATTTATGAGGCACGTCAGTTTGGTAGTGGATGTAAATGTTCTAACAATAATATAAATTAAACTAAGAAGAGAGAGAGAGAGAGAGAGAGAGAGAGAGAGAGAGAGAGAGAGAACTAATATTATTAAGCAAACAACATTATTTAAAATATTACATATAACTAGTTTATATAATAAGACAAATTTCATAAGCTATATTAAGTAAAACAATCCTCTTATATATTCTAATATATTAGGACAATTGATAAATGTGTTTTATACGGTTATCATAGCTTATAAACTTGATATTTAATTGTGATTGAGCGGATTTCTATTTAATTTCGTAAAAATATTGTCATTGTAGGAAAAATCCAAAAATATAGGTAAATAAGACAAAAATAGATAATTGAAGCTTAATTGGAGTTGATTGTAAGCATTTAAAGATTGACTTGATGGCACGGGACTGATAAGAACCACTAAGAAAGCCATTGGAGGAAATTCACAAGTTTCGAAAATGAAATTTAACTTAAGAAAAGTTTGAATACTAGTTTCCACACTTCTAACAATAATATAAATTAAACTAATTAAGAAGAGAAGAATGGAGAAAGAAAAAGAAGAATCAATATTATTAAGCAAACGATATTATTTAAAATATTAGATATAACTAGTTTATATAATAAGATAAACCATAATATATTAGGACAATCCTTTGATATATTCTAATAATTATGGCTCTAATATTACTCTAACAATAGGAACTTAGAGCATTTCCAATGCTAAATTAAAAAAAAAAAAAAAAAAAGGTTGAACACTCAACTTTGAGGGCCCTCTTACACTCTTGCTGGAGGCGTTGGTGGAAGATGTAAATCGCAGGATGTCTTGATGAAACGAGTTGAAAGTTCTTTTTAATTGCTTGTTTCTGAGCCAAGGCAAAATCCATACCAAATGCTGAATTCTATTTTGAATGTCTCGTTGATGTGGCGATGAGATAAATGAGATGGAAGGAGACAAAACTCATGTGGTAGTATTTATTGTAGAAGGTCGTCCAACATGGCGTCTAGTTTTATATATCCTGTTAGATGGCCTTCCACATATTTTTTTATTAAATTATGTCTATCTCTCTTATTTATTTTTCTATTTTCTTTCTTCTTTCTAATTTCTCTCTCTTCATTTATTTTTTCTCTCTTACCACGTAAAGTTTTTAGAATATGTATAGTATTACATACGCTCTTAGCACGAAGGATGAAACTTGCATGATAAGATAAACAATGTGTAACACACTTGAGATGGACCAATTAATTAATTCTTGTTTCGAGTAGGTACATGGTCCCTCACCATTTTTTTTTTTTCGATATGCAATTTTTCTAATATTTTTCACATGGGGATCAAACATATGCATTAAATAGCATTACTTTGTTGTTGAAGTTTTCAAAATTTGTAGGGATATTGGTACAAATGGCCTTTAATATTTATTTTCAGTACGAAAATGGTCTTTAATCTTTATTTTTTAGCACAGAATTTCCAAAACTATGTTTTGATGCGCGATTGATCCTTATTTGATGAAAAAAAAAAATATATACTCTTATTTTTAATTAAAAAAAATTTCAAATAGATTCCTAAATACTTTAGCCCATGTTCTCTTTGGTGCTTTCAAACCGTTTTTTGTTTTGTGTTTTTGAAAATAGTAAAAACGTATTCTCTTTGCCATTTCCAAAAATGCATTTTTGAAAACACCCAAAAATTTGCAAAGGAAATAGAAACAACATATTAGCCGTTTTCGCATTTCCTTTACAAAAGATGGGTGTTTTCCAAAACAGCCAAAACGCGCATTTTGACCGTGGAGGTCCCCGGTTCGATCCATTCATCCAGCATTTTGGCGTTTCTTCTTCTTCTTCTTCTTCTTCTTTTTTTTTTTTTTTTTTTTTTTTTTTTTTTTTCTGCTGGGCAAAACAATAATGATTTAACCAATTTCCGCGTTTATTCACAAACATGCGGCTCCTGTCCAAAATGGTAAGGCGCGCCATTCTGCTTTGGTTGGTCAAGAGTTCAATTCCCAGTGAGCCCATTTCCTTTTTTAATTATTTTAAATTGTTTTCACTTCCAAATAATTCCAATTATAATTGTTCTTAATTATTTTTAATTCCAAATTTAATTTTTTTTAATTAATAATTATTTTTAATTCCAAATAATTCCAAGTTTTTCATTGTTTTTAAATGTTTTTAATTCCAAACACAATAGTTTTTAATTGTTTTTAATTAATATTTATTTTTAATTCCAAATAATTCCAAGTTTTTCATTGTTTTTAAATATTTTTAATTGTTTTTAAATATTTTTAATTCCAACAATAATTATTTTTAAATTTTTTTAAATCCAAATATAATTGTTTTCAATGGTTTTTAATGAATATTTATTTTTATTTCCAAATAATTCTAAGTTTTTTTAATTGTTTTTAATTTCAATAATAATTATTTTTAATTGTTTTTAATTCCAAGTAAGTCCAAATTTCTAAAAAAATTTCAAGGAAACGCGTTTTTGAGTTTTCAGTTTTCAGAAATAATTTTCGAAAATTCCAAAAAGAACGCATTTTCAATAATCTCAAAACAAACACTCAAAACACAAAACACAAAATGAATTCAAAACTCAAATACAAAATACAAACGTAAAGAGGGCAACACCTTAATTTTTTAGAAAAAATTAAAAGAAACTAACAAATTGATAATATACTAAATTATTTTATATAATTTACGAACTATTATAAAATAACTCAAATTTAAGCTCATAATTATTAACAAACGTGTTAATTAAAATTATTTTATTATTATTAAGTAATCATATTATTTAAAATTTAAACTTTAATATTATCGTTATAACATAAAAAAAAATAACTTTGTCACAAATGCTCAAATATTTTTATTTATTTAAGCTATTCGTTTATTAACTACAAATATTAGAGCTCAAATTGTATTATTCATATTTTAATTTATCGTTCAAAAATAAAGAATACATAATGTGTTAAATTAATTTTTGTTAGTATTTTTATGTTAAAAAACATAATATGATTGGTTCGATGTCATAAAAAAATTATATCTGTGATTTTGTTATTTATTACTTAATTTTTATTCAAGTTTTTGACATCATATAGCAATTACATATACCTAAAGCTCAATAATTTTATATTTTTTCTTATAAAAAATTTAATTGACCAGACTATTGTTATATATTTAATATGCTAAGATAAATATTTTTTAATAAATGTATATGGCATATTTACACATTTTACAAATGTTAGAAATTCAATTGCAATTTTTTTAATTAAAACTAGGAGTATTTTTGTCATTTTACAAGACTAAAAACATATATTAGGGATTCTTTGTGCTTGGAAAACAAAAGTTATGGATAAATTTCTGGACTAAAGAAAAATGTTAGGAACCATTTGAGCCAATTTCCCAAATTTGTATGCAAAAGCATCTAAAATGCCGATGCCTTGAAGCTTCGCTATTTCTAACAGGTTAAGTTTTTTAAGTTTTAAGGGAAAGAATTTAGAGCATATATATGAAAATTATTCATGAGTTGAATTAATTAAGTATTTAGGTGTGCAAGTGATCCTTTTGGACATATTCTATCCAAAATGTCTGTTAATTTTGTACGTGAACTCCTATGTCCTTTTAAAAGAGGGGTAAATTTGTCAATCTAGTATAAAATAAATAAAATACAAAATACAAAAATAATATGTATCATTTCCTTCAACTCACCCCCCTACCCCAACCCAAACCCAACACCAACACACCGCGACCCACCCCACCGCCACACCCGCCAACATCACCTTAGGCTGGTTAATTCCCAGTGAAAATCTTTCCCTTGGAAATACGATAGGCCGAACAAAGTATTTCAGTGGCAGTAAACTTTATCTTCACTTTAGTGGTTGGCCAAACATTTTTAATATGACAAAGCTCGACTGTCAAGAGCAATTGAGGATGAACAAATTGCAATGGAGTCAAAGAAAGAAGAAGAACACCGGAGGAAGAAGAACAGTGAACAGTAGCTGAATTGCGGAAGAAGAATAGTAGCAACTAAAATTTGAAATTAGCTGTTATCAAAACGTCGTTATTTAGGTTAAATAGAAACGGTGTCGTTTTACCCTTTAAGTTAGATTACACTTTCTTTAAAGTTGTATTTTCTTTTATTGTAACGAGTTGGAAAACACGTTTTTCCCCCCAACTTCCTTTAAATTCAGATTGCACAGGACGTCTGTATCTTTTTGCCAGAATTCTAAAAATTGATTCTAACGGAATTCACTGAATTCTTCATTCCATTCATCTAATCTCTTTCCTTATTTATTTTATTTTATTTTTCCACATTATATTGTTATTAAGGTTGGTGATTATACGGAAATTCTTGCAAAATTGAGCTGGATTAGAGTGAAATCCTTGAATTTGAGCTTATGGTGGTTGCTCACCTGATTGCATAGCCTCATCCATAACACTGACTCAACTTAAAAGGCTGTATAGTCCTTGCACCTTCTTTTTTTGTTATTTCAGGATTTTTTTTCCAACAAAAACAAAACTATCTTTTTCATTTTAAAAATTTTCATGCTATACAGTAGTACAAAATTTGGACAATAATTTGGTACCACCCATAATCTGGTACAAACAAAATTATCCAACTCTAACCTAAATAGATATTGTCCAGAATTTATACAAGTATCCATCTATTCATTCAATAAATATTTTGTAAGATTGTTTCTAGAAAAAAATCACAAAATTTGGACAATAATTTGGTACCTCTCATAATCTGGTACAAACAAAACTATCCATCTCTAACCTCAATAGATATTGTCCAAATTTATACAAGTATCCATCTATTCATTCAATAAATATTTTGTAAGATTGTTTCTAGAAAAAAATCACAAAATTTGGACAATAATTTGGTACCACTCATAATCTGATACAAACAAAACTATCCATCTCTAACCTAAATAGATATTATCCAGAATTTATACAAGTATCCATCTATTCATTCAATAAATATTTTGTAAGATTGTTTCTAGAAAAAAATCACAAAATTTGGACAATAATTTGGTACCACTCATAATCTGATACAAACAAAACTATCCATCTCTAACCTAAATAGATATTATCCAGAATTTATACAAGTATCCATCTATTCATTCAATAAATATTTTGTAAGATTGTTTCAAGAAAAAAATCACAAAATTTGGACAATAATTTGGTACCACCCATAATCTGGTACAAACAAAATTATCCATCTCTAACCTAAATAGATATTATCCAGAATTTATACAAGTATCCATCTATTCATTCAATAAATATTTTGTAAGATTGTTTCTAGAAAAAAATCACAACTCGTTCTTCTTCTAAAAAATAATCCATCGATACAAAAGTTGGTCCCAAGAATTGGATGTAACTAGGAAATTAAAAAAACCATCTTCCTTAGATATCTCCACAATCTCGTGAAATTGTGATATTTCCCCATTTCTTTATTTTTTTTAATCCTAGTAATTTGATTTTTTTAAAATATTATTTGCAATTTTATAAATAGAGTCTTTCTATATATAATTTGTTGACCTCGAAATCATATTATCTACGTGTCGATAGATCTCAAATCAATCTTTTAGCGAACATATATACTCACTGCACACTCGGAAAATCGTTAGGCACCAAGATCACTAGGAAAAAATGGGCGGCGATCGTTGATCTTTCAAGACGATCAGTCAACTCAAATACAAAAATATATGGGTAGAGTATTTGAGTGTGGGAAATATAAATGGCAAGAGAGAGCAAAGTTTAAGGGTAGAGAATAATCGTCTTTGGAATGAGCAAAGATCTTGTATTTATAGGGCCATAGTTCTAATTGATTTAGGTAGGCAATTAATTAGATATCTGATGAGATTCTCCTTTTCTTATGGGATAAGGTGTAATTGGGTGTGAACGTAATCTCTTAGATTTCCGTTCTTATCTGAGTTGATTTCCAATATTGCATTGCCAATCAATAGGAGATCAAGATTAGGTTTCCTTGTGTGTTCGTATGGTAATCAAACACATTGTGTCTGAAAATATCACATTGGTTGTTTCAAAATATCAGATTGCCCATGGGATTCTGTGAGGTGCGAGGGTAATTGATGGAGGCCCATACCTGTCATAAGTAGCGAAGACCTTTATGGATTTCGTTTTCGTTGGCGTTGGCGTTGGCGTTGGCGTGCGAGGGCTTGTGGGGCCTTCGCTGGGTCTTTTGTTGACTTATAGGCCTTACTAAAATTAGATAATAACATAATTATTATGCAGGATAATTATATATATATTATATTCTTGCTTTCATTGTTTCTATCTTGAATTGGAGCACTAAAATATTTCCACGGGATTAAGATTCAATTAACATTCCACCAAATATTTTAGATTTGTCACACTTTGACTTGAAAGCGTTAAAATGACAAAAAATGTAAAAATAAATTATGAGAGAAAATGAAAACTACATACCAATATCAACACAAGTTTTTCATCATCATAAAAAACATGAAATAGCATAATAAAGCTTTGTTTTCACTAGGCACCAAGATGCAATGATGAAGAAACAAATGGTAAGGACATAATGTGATGCTTAAGATGGTGACGAATAAGATGATAGTCAATCTCAATATGCTTCATGCGCTCATGGGTCCACAAGTTCATTACAAAAGCCAAAACACCAATCCGAACATTTCGAAGTAATCAAATCAAAATAATGCAAACTTCAAAAACTAAAATTTGAGAGTAACTTGATATCAAATTGACGACGGATGATTATATAAGAACCAGAATTATAGAAAGAAGAGAAAATGTGAGAGAAGAAGAAAAATGAAAGAATAAAAGAAGAAAATGATATGAAGAGAGAGAGAGAGTCTTCATGCAATAATCAAAGTAATCAAATCAAAAGAATGCAAACTTCGAAAACCAAAATTCCAAATTAACTGGACCAAATATCAAAAATTCCAAATTAATTGGACCAAATTTTAGATTACTGGACTAAATATCAACTACCAAAATCCAAATTAACTTGACCAAATATCAAATTCTAAATTAACTGGTCCAAATTCCATATTACTGGACTAAATATCAAATACTATATTCCAGATCAACAAAATCAAACAAATTCCATATTATCATCAGGATGCAAAACCAAGCAAATTCCAAAAACAGTACAACTGGACAAATTCCAAATTCCAAAAAATCCAGACAGACTTGGACATAACACCCAAAACAAGCCAAAGTGTCCAAGTAATATAATCAGTCAAGACCTACAAGAAGACTCTAACAACAAAAACAAACAAAACAAAACTTAGCCAAATGACAATATCTAAAAGAAAATCCAAAAAAAAAAAAAAAAAAACTTTGCTGGACAAGTGGCACAAGGCTGCTAGCCGGGGAACGGAAGCCATTTCAAGTTTAAACCAAGTCGGATCAAACTTTATTGCCATGTGAAAGTTCTAACAATAATATAAATTATACTAAGAAGAGAAGAACAAAGAGGGAGAAAGAAGAGTCAATATTATTAAACAAACGACATTATTTAAAATACTAGATACAACTAGTTAAAGCAAACCATAATCTATATTAATTAAAAAAAATTATCTAATATATTCTAATATATTAGGACAATCATCTAACATATTCTAATTTATTAGGGCTCAAATATTACTCTAACAGTAAGAACTTAGAGTATCTCCAATGCTGTCTTCTATTTTGAATGTCCAGATGATGTGGCGATAAAATTGAAGGAGACAAAACTCATGTGGCAACATTTATTGTAGAAGGCCATCCAACATGCCGTAGTTTTAGACATCCTATTAGATGGCTTTCCACCTATTTTTTATTAACTTGTGTCTATATCTCGTCTATTTTTCCTTTTCTTTCTTTCTTCCATTCTCTCTCTTATCATAAGATTTTTTTAGAAGATGTCTAGCATTAGCACGAAGGATGAAACTTCCATGACTGGATAAACAATGTGTGACACACTTGAGTGGGCCAATTAATTAATTCTTGTTACCGCATGACAGGATAAACAATGTGTAACACACTTGAGATTGGCCAATTAATTAATTCCTAATTCTAGTAGGTACATGGTCCCTCACCATTTTTATTTATCGATATGCAATTTTTCTAATATTTTTCACGTGGGGATCAAACATATGCAATAAATTGCATTACTTTTTTGTTGAAGTTTTTAAATTTTGTAGGATAATTGATGTAAATGGTCTCTAACATTTGTTCTCGGAGCAAAAATAGTTCCTAACATTAATTTTTTGGCACATAAATTTCTAACATATGTGTTTTGGTGCGCAATTAGCCCTTATTTGATGAAAAAGACACATATGCCATTATTTTTAATTAAAGATATTTTTAATTGGATACCTAATTTTTGCAAAAAAGTGCAAATATGTCAGATACTTTTATTTTTAAAAAAAAAATTTAAAAACTAACAAATTGATAATATACTAAATTATTTTGTATATTTTTAAACTATTGTAAAATAACTAAAATTTAATATCATAATTATTAACAAACGTGTTAATTAAAATTATTTTATTATTATTAGGTGATAATCATATTATTTAAAATTTGAACTTTAATTTTATCATTATAACATAAAAAAAAATAACTTTGTCACAAACTTGATGTTCAAATATTTTTATTTAATTGAGATATTCGTTTATTAACAAATATTAGAGCTCAAATAGTATTATTCATTCTTTTGTTATTGTTTTCTTCAAATTCCACATCTTTGGACGAGTTATAAGCTCAGTAACAAGTCATGTGTTGGTAAATTTGTCCGTCAATCTTTTCGGATCGATTTGCAAAGTGTTAGAGAAGTCATCTTCAACATGCAACCGCGTCAGGCTTAACCGCCTCTTCCCTCTCGACCTCCTCTGCCTCAACTGGGTCCGAAGAAAGGGAACAGCCTCAGTGGTGACATCATTACCTCTACTAGGTGACTGTGACTCTGACCAACCCATGTGATGAGCCACGTAGAACTGGGGTGTAACAATAGTCCCTTATGTTCAGGACTTGCATCATTTATATGGGGTGCTGGATTTGGTGTCGAGGCCATTTTTGCATTTTGCTAAGGTGCCACGTGGAATTGAGGTGTAACAGCATATAATATTCCTTGGCATTTTATTTGTATTTCTTTCAATAAAGATGGAAAAGAATTTGAAATTTTATCTATCCAAGTGGACACCAAAATTGTCATAAGTTTACAGTTTTAGCACATGTTTGGAGATGCTTAAATTATAATTTCAATTGATCAAATTGGTTAAATATAATTTTTATCCAAACATTTCATAGGATCCACAACTTATAATCCACTTTTTATCCACACATTCACATACAACTTATAATATAAACACTTAAAAAATAAATTCAACACTACCAAATATGCGCTTAAAAATCTTACCATTTCAATTATCCCTCAATGTGTGATGTCATAATTTTCAGGATTGGACAAAGAGAGAACAAAGAAGCATAGTAAACATGGTTTGACACTAGACTTACATACAAAAATTCTTCACAAAATAATACAAAAGACGACAATGTATTTGAATTGAAATCAATGGCACATTAAGGGAAGAGTTCTCCTCCCTAAAAATCTGTCACTCCCCTAGTCGGTGGGCCTAGAAAGGGCTGGTGGTGCTGGTGGCAATGGTGTTTTGGTTGGGTTGGTAAAGGTTATGAACTATTTTTCGCATGATGAGCATATATAAGGGACCATTTGTGCCAATTTCCATATTTCTAATGCATTTTCAAGACAATTAGCGTGCACCAATGTACTGAAATTGTTAGTAAGAAAAATTTGAAAGCAACGAGACCAGATTTGTTGTCCCAAATGTGTGTTATCTTAAGTATTCCACCAATAAAAAATATACATATCATCAAACAAATACAAGTTAATTTTGACAACAAGTGTAAACACATTAAATAATTGTATTTATTTGATAATGTGTACATTTTCAGTGGTAGAACAGCTAAGGGACACACATTTAGAACAGCAGATCTGGACTCGAAAGCAACGGCCTGGCTTATGTGAGCCCAGATCTCTTGTCTCTCGATTGTGTGTAAGTTTCTATTGCATTCTCCACCAAAAATGTACAAGTAATCAAATAAATACAAGTTAATTTTAACAGGAAGTGTGAACACATTAAATAATTGTATTTATTTAATTACTTGTATATTTTCTATTTGTGGGACAGCAAATGGGACACACAATTGGAACAACATATGGGCTCGACTAATGTTATAAATGGTCAACTAGTGTTGTAGTTGTACACTTGTACTCAGTCCGTTTACCAGTAAATGTAGTCATTCTCCTCCCTCCATTTGCACTTATCTTTCTTGATTCCTTCACACAGGAAATTAAGCAAACGCTGGTCAATCTCAGAGATCTCATCGGCTGGCAAACCAAAGGGTTACTAATCAATGAACCCTCGAAACCTAACCTTAATAGATAAAAGTATCATCATCGATCGTCTGCACATAGATAGACACTTCAATCTGCTACCTCCATGGTAAGTCAGCACAAAGAAACACCTTCAGATCCTTCTTGCATTCAGTGTCCTCTTGTAAGTTTTCTTCAAAGGTTGTATAGAATTGGATTAATTTTTTGGTAAATCAAAGTTTTCTGAGTTTTCCTAGTGATAGTGACACTTAAAAATGTCTGAGGCAAAAGCTGACAATGTCACTATAAGCATTGATACTCTGTTTAATAGATTGTCTTCTGCACCCTCAAATCCGTCTATCTTCAGAGTTGGTGATCATTTACGCAGCATAAACCCGGACGCTTATGATCCAGAAATAATAGCCATTGGCCCAATTCACCGCGGTAAACATCACTTGCAGAACATGGAGCAACACAAAGTCAGGTATCTAAAGCTAGTTCTTGAAAGAAAAGATGAGTTAAGTCTAGAAAGATGTGTTACCGCAATGAGACACTTGGAAGATAGGGCGCGGAAATGTTATGCAGAAGACATCCAACTTGGCGAAGATGAATTCGTGAAAATGTTGCTTCTTGATGGTTGTTTTATCATCGAATTCCTCTGTAAGTTTCAAAACATAAAATGTAGAGATGAAGATGACCCCATTTTCCAGTATGGATATATACAAAGTCATTTGTTTGACGATCTAATGGCATTTGAGAATCAGATTCCATTTTTCATCATTCGTTGTTTGTTCAACATGATCAAGACTGATACGGGAGACAATATCAATTCTCTAATATGGCCTTTATTACAAAATAGCATTTTGCCAATTGAAGATCTTCCAGAAGTCCCTGAGACTCAACATCATCTTCTTGGCATAGTACATGCCTTTCAATGTCCTTCATTTGCAAGGAGATCATCTCAAATTGATTCCATGGAAAATATATATTCAGCTATAGAGCTCCGAGAGGCAGGGATTGCATTTAAAAAGTACGAAAGGCGTCGTTTATTTGATATTGAATTCAAAAACAAAGCAATGATCATTCCAGAGTGGGAAATTTCTGATTCGACAGAATCTTTGTTCCGAAATATGATTGCATATGAGTACTACCTCATTGGAAGTCCTCAAAGATATGTGACGGACTATGTATTCTTCATGCATAGTCTCGTACATTCCCCTGAAGATGCAAAATTGTTGCGCCGTTCTGGAATCATTAGCAACTTTTTGGGGGCCGATAAAATGGTTTATCTCGTAATCAATCAACTAGGCAAGAATATCATAATTTCTGACAAGTTTACGTATTCCAATATTTTCCATATTGTGAACCATCATTGTGGCCAGACAAGGAATATATGGATGGCAACATTAAGGCGGGATTATTTCAGCAGTCCATGGGCGCTAATTTCTCTCCTTGCTGCCATTACTTTGCTTGTGCTCACCATCATACAGACTACGTTCGCTATTATCTCATACTGTAAGTTACTCTCTAAATTCTAACTATAAGAAGTGCATATTTCAATCTAGGAAGACTCGTCCATTAAGCAATTTATAAGCTTCCTTGAACTGCATTACTGATACATCTTTGTTGATGTGAACAGCTAAGAGTGATTTAGATTTGATTATCCATTTTTTAAGAACATAAAATTTTCTTTCAGGATCTCAAAAAAAGCAGGTAGCTCAAATTATTATAAACTGCATCGTTGATACAGATCGTAGAATCCTGGATTTCGAATAACAATAATAGAGCATGAATTCATGGCATGGCTTGTAGAATTGATGTTAACAAAGCAAGATTCATGCCTCTCCAACTTGCAGAAGATTTATGTGTTTCTTCAAGCGATTGACGTAAAGTTAACTAAGTTGAGTTTAACCGTAAGGAATTGACGTATACGTGCATAGAACAAATTAAAGACAGATTTTATTGGATTGTATTGGATTCTATTTGTTGTTTGTGCTAGCAAGTAATAAAAACAAATTTACTTAATTTCCACAAACTGTAGCCTACTATATAGGCGGTGTTAATCCTACTTATAATCCTACTAGAATTGTGTGATCGAATTAGTCTTACTAAACTTTATTAGCTCCGCAACTAACGGATGCAATTAATTAATTAATTTGGCCCAATAAATCATTAAATTCGACTCAATAATTTAGATCTTGGACATTAATTTACAGTGGCCAAGGAGACTCTCAATTCTATATTCTCAATGCTTAATCTTGTTATTAGCTCCTATTTTTAAGATTGTAATTGTTAGACAAGACTTGTACTGCTTTGGAATAAAGGGGAGGAGAAAAATTTTGACTCTTTTGAGTTTTTTGGGAGGTGTTGATTCCTCGTATAAATCAACAAACACTTTTCCTAATTATTATTTGTGAGTGTAGCATTTCTGTATTAGAGCACCAGGCATGGACTTGACTCTTGCTGCCGGTCAGCAAAATTTATTGATGGATGTTACTCAGAGCCTTGAGAAGTTTAGTCAACAAATTTGTGGCAAAGCCTCCAATGAGAATGGTGAAAATAATGTTGGTTCATTTAAAACATTTATTCCAAAAACTTTGAAACTTGATTTCCCAAGTATGATCGATCAGTCACTTGGGTTTGTCGAGCAGAAAATGACAACGGATGAGTTATCCTTATAAGAATGGTTTGAATTTTCATTGCAATGACAGGTCTACTGAGAGACTTTTTATGATCGAAGCTAGTAAGAAAGAAGGAGATATAGCACCAGAAATATCATTACATGTCATCATCGGTGTTGATTTATCTCCTAACACAATAAAGATAGAAGGAAACTTAAAGTCTCAACCAGACCTTGTGACTTGTGCAATTTCATTAATTAATAAGATAAGAAAAATACTTTACTGACTAATTTGAAATTTTGCACTAACTTCAGTATTAGTTTCAATTTTTTAGATTATAATCACCTCTACTAGTGCAATTTTTATTTTATTTTTTGTTTTTGCAAATTCAATAATTTTGGCCCCCAAAAAAATAGGGAGAATTGCTTATAAGTCACCAATAGGTGACTTGTTCCAATTTAGATCAAAATACTTTTCAAAATTGCTATTAAGTCATACTCTTCAGCCATATTTTATATTAATCTCGAAATTTACCATGTGATCCATATTTAAACTTCAATGCAGCGACACACTTGGCCACCATCTTTTTCCACGACTCCCCGTCGGCTATTGCACCTCCTCGGTGGCATTTCACAACTCGCCACCGGCCAACCAAACATTTTCTACTGTTTTTGTAATTAATAATAGTGGTTTTACAGTTTTATTATGTTCTTCTTTTTTCCAATCATTTTAAAGATAAATTTTTAAGCTTTAATAGCTTTTAATTGTTATAAGATAATGAAAGTAATTGATAAGTGTTGGGCAGTCCTTAGATTGTAAACAATTGCTTCTTGAATGTTATTTTGTAGGTAGATCCAGTTTTTATGAATGGTTTTTTTTTATTTTTTTTGAATTATGTTGTTTTGTTGAAGATATTGTTTTTTTTATATATAGGAACACAATTATTTTGTAATCATTTTTGGTTGAATAAAAGAAAATAACATTTTTTTCACGTATATCAAGATTGTGTTTCGGGATTTTACTGTCACACATTCATGTGTGTTGTTTGATAGTGTATCATATAAAACAGTGTCTTATTAACAACAATATCTCACAATATAGTGTCACAAACAGTATGATACTAAGAACAGTATTGACGTTTCACAATGTTAATGTTTAATTAAGATCCTTTTGGTTTTGGTAGAGGAATTTCAACTTGCTTTACAGGCGTCTTGAATTCAATAATCAAAACCACCTTCTGCAAGACCTATATCACAGAGCATTTTACATACTGCTTGACTCATGTCATTCCACTTGTAAATCGGAATTATACCTGCACACAAACATGTTGATTAGGAATTGAATTGGCAGAAGCTAGGCCTTTTAACCAATTAATCTATATTTGTGGGACGGATTAAAAAAAGTTATGTAAGAATTAGTTAAAATTAGAGAAT
Source organism: Forsythia suspensa (assembly GCA_023638005.1). Lineage (NCBI taxonomy): Eukaryota > Viridiplantae > Streptophyta > Magnoliopsida > Lamiales > Oleaceae > Forsythia > Forsythia suspensa. The sequence goes on from CM042666.1 coordinate 40,057,559, forward strand.
ACTTGATTCAGATGCGGAAATTCTGTCGTCTGTTGTTTCTACCTTGCACTTCCGAAAATGTCTCTCTCGTCAATTTACAGATGTTAAAAAGTGAAGTCCGCAATATGACCAGATATGTTAAATTTCAAATTAAACTACAAATTTAGAATAAAATGCAACATTACTTAAATAGATATAATCGGGAAATAAATTTTGTACCTTTAAACGAGTTAAAGCGGAAACATGAGCAACATCCTAATGAATCCACTTCCTCTTCACTTTCTTCAACTATATCCATCTTTACATTTTCGCTTGAATCCTCTGAGCTCATAATCCCTTCATTTTGTGGTGGATGTTAAATAACATAGACAAGCAATATAAGAATCAAAAGAAACAAAGAACAAGAAGAGTCATAAGAAAATGAGGAAGTTATGGTTTCTTATGCATAATGAAAAAGAATAATACAAAGTTAATAATAAACCTATTACAAATAAACTATATATAGCTAAGATGGAAAGACTATTTTACTCTTAATAAATAAATAAAATAAAATAATCATATATTTATTAACAGTTCCAATAGAGGAGTGATAAGTGTCGTTTTACACTTATACGGACCATCAAAAGTGGACGATTGTAAGTACTCTTAAGTAAATTTCTACTTAATTGTGTGTTGATTTGATTACTTTAGGTCAAAACCCAAGTTCGAATGGAATTAGAGAAAAACAAAGTAAAATAGGTGAAAATGACTAAAAGTGCACGAAGACTTGAGAATGAAGACCAACTTGTAAACATCTAAAATATGAAGGACTTATCATGCAAATAATCAAGGACTTAAGCGCAATTCATGACCAAATTTTAGTTCCTTATTTTAGTCAAATTTGGTAATTTTTGGAGGACAAGATCTCTACACTATATTTGGGTTTTGGGACATATAAATAAAGATTATGATTTAAACCATATACCATATACAAGAATTAAAAGGGAGAATATAGAGAGCAAAAATGAGGAGGTGAGGAAGCACGACCAATACTTTAAAGATTGGGACGTGAAGATGACGAATTTTTGATGTAAGATATTCAAATTTTTATCATCCCTTATTTAAATCCAATTATTTATTCTAAACTCTTCATCTTTCTTTCTCTAGAATTATGAGTAGCTAAATTAATATTTTGGATGAACGATGTAACAAAGTTTAGATTCTTTAATTTCAATTATCAAGTTTTGCTTATAAATTAATTACGTATTGATTTACTTCTTCTCTTAATGATTGAAATAATTGGCCATTATTTGTCATTGAATTGTGAATTGTAATAAATCGAGAGGTAATTGATTAATTTACTACGTAGTAAAATTTGACAATTGGATAAAAGGTAGAGATATGCTTTTGTTATTGTTGCGGTCATGAATTGAATTCTTATGCGATTTAATGTATCTAGTTAAAGATTATTATGACTCCACATAGAGATATAGTGAGTTGACTTAATTAGATATGATTAATTTGAACTCAAAAGATGTAAATTATGTTAAATTTGTAAATTCTACCGAATAAAATATTATAAATAAATCTTGAGAGGAGAAATTAGAGATGACAATTATGGTGAACTAATAAATCCAAATCTTTTAATAATTATACTTGATAAATCCTTACTTGAATTAGGACAAATTGTGAACAACTATGAAATTTGGAGATCAAGATGGAAGTTTTTGAAAGTATGGGACCAAACTTAAAGCTTTTGAGTAAAAAAGACTAAACTTGCAAGTAAAACTTGAAGCGGGGACCAAATCGTATATATATTAGAACTTGGAGGACCAAGTGTGCAAATATGAATTGAAAATCCATTTTAGGCAAAATGTATTATTGTTTGCCGTGGTCAAACCAACTCTAAGTTGGGGCCTTTTTCCGTCTTTTCACGTACACAAGTTTTAAAATTGATAAAACACTATATAAAGATCGAATTTAGGTGACGATCAAAAACAAGATAGAAGAATCACGTGGCGAAGAAGAGTTTTCTAAAGATTTCTTCTCCTTCAATCCATGCCGGGTTCTATCAAATCTTTTGTATTTAATTTAATTATGTTCTTCTAATTTTCTTGAGCCAAGGTAGACGATGAAACTTTGTTTAAACGAAGTGATTATCTTGTTATCTTTTTAATTCTATTTTCGGGCTTTAACTTTCATGGTTTGTTCTTGTTTGATTAATTAAATAAAATCTATTTTATTTTAAATATCATGTATTCTTGATAGTTAGAAATTAATTTAATTAATTCGTACTTGGTGCTTAAACGTGTTCTATTAATTTCTTTTGATTTTTTGTTATTTATTTATCGATTTGGGATACATAGAATACTTAGAATGCTAAACCTTTGATTCTTTGGTTTTTTTAATTGAGTTTGATACGGGAAACACTTAAGTAATTTAAGATTGAAGCAAAGGGGAGCCGATATTGGATTTTTCTTCTTTTGGATTTAATTGATAAATATTTTAAGATGACAATAGATTGATTTCGAGTTGTTGTTTGTTTTTGAAAATTAATCAATAAGATAATTGCTAAGTTAAACAATTGTGGATTTCGAAACCTTAGTACTTTAAACAACTTGAACCTTCAACTCAACTTTTTAGTATAGTTAATTAATCTTTAAATTAAATTCTTTCAACTAAACTCTTTTCAACTCAACTAGTCTAGAATAATAGTTAATTGAATTAAATTAGACTTTCTTCATTGCAGTCTTTGTAGGATCGACCTCGTTGCTACTTTTTTTATATTTCAATAGATTCGTGTATTTGCGAGTTATTTAAAATTTGACATCAAGTTTTTTGTACCGTTGCCGGGGACTGTGTCGAAAAGTTAATTTAGTCTTAGTTAATTTTATTCTTTACTAGTTATAATTTAGGATTTTATTTTTTAAATATATAAATATATAAACACAATGCATGTTTGGTCGTAGATTTCTAGAAATTAAGCTAGAACATCTAGGTATTGAAATTGAAAGAATTTTTTTTCACCAACGAAAACGAGCTACCACTTTAGATAAAATTGAAGGAATCAAAATAATAATTGTTATGGGTGATGAAATTGAGGAGATACCTTTAGGGATTATTTTAGTCCGTTAACTAATTTGAGCACATCATGCATACAATACCCATAAGTAGCTGCTAGGAATTTTGAGCTACAATCGAGCGTGCTTAATTGTCTTCCATCTTTCTATGGTTTATGGTTTAGATAGTGAAAAACCCTATGATCATCTAACATATTTCTAAGTTGTAAGTGAGACATTTAAATATGAGAATGTTTCTCCTAATAATGTTAAACTTCGACTATTTCCTTTTCTTTGTAAGATAGATCTAGATCATAGGTTAATACATTACATGTCAATAGTATTACATCTTGGGAACAAATAGTTGCTAAATTTTGAATAAATATTTTCATATTCATAAGACTAATGCTATTCTCAGGAAAATTTCAGAATTTGTGTAGAAAGACGATAAACCATTCTATGAAACTTGGGAGAAATTTAATGGGCTTCTTATGAAATGTCCACATCACGGCTATGAAAAATGGTACTTATGCCAATATTTTTTGGAGGGATTATTATCACATATTCAAAAGTGGTTGATGGCTACAAGTGATGGAGAGCTTATGTCCAAAAATGCAATAGAAATTTGGAGCTTCTTTCAAAAGTAGGATGGCAATTCACAACAGTGCAGAGTCGATCTTCTAGGATTGAACCAAAGAAAAGAGGAATATATAAGATTTGAAGCAGTGAATAGAGCTTAGAAATCAAAGAAGTCAAAGGCATGATAGAAGATATTTCGCTCCAGTTAACCTCGTTGACAGCCAATAATTCTGCTGAGCTAGATGCATGTTCTGATCAAGTGAATGCCTTCAACATGATGAGAAAACTATCTTACAATCCTTATTCCAATACATATAACCCAAGATAGATAGACCACACCAATTTTTCTTGGTCACAGGGTGTTCAACAAGATAGTACGGTAGGTCAAGTCCCTCAACAAAATACAAGATAGTTCGATCAAAAATTTTCACAGCCAAAACCATGAGAGAAGACAATTCAAAAATTGACAAAAGCTACACAAGCTACATTAGAGCACCAGAATCACACCATTACCGAGTTTAAGAATGAAGTTCAAACTAGCCAAAATCACAGTCACAATCTATCTTTAATATAGAAAATATGATGGGACAAATGGCATCGTCAGTCCAACAATTGGCACAACCATTGAGAAAGGAAAGTTTTCTTGTCAGCCATTTCCTAATCCTAAAGGAGTGCACAATATTGGGACCAAATCAAGCAACCAACAGAATGAGGCTAAATCCATCATAGCTTTGAATCGTAGCAAATTGTTTTACAACCAGGTGAAAATTTCAAAAAGAAATACTTCTTAACTAGTTTTTCTAGGTAATACACCAACTGATAATTCAGTTCAGGAAGCTCCCAAAGAGAACAATAAGCTATCTTACATTCCAAAAGCTCCATTTGCTCAAAGGCTAACAAAGTGAAGAAAGGTAGTGCGATCAATGAAATCATAGAAAATTTCAAGCATGTAAGTATAAATATCCCTTTACTTGATGTTATTATGCAAGTTCTTGCCTATGCTAAGTTCTTGAAAGACTTGTGTATGAAAAAGAGACAATTGCATGTGTGCAAAAGTCATTTTTAACTAAATATTAGCTCTATAATTTAAAGCAACACTCTTCAAAAATTTAAAGATCTAGGTTGTCCTACTATCTCATGCATCATATGAAACCATAAGATTGAGAAGGCTTTGCTAGATTTAGGAGCTGCTTTGCTAGATTTAGGAGCTAGTGTTAATATTCTTCCTTACTCTGTGTATATGCAACTTGGGATAGGCGAGTTAAAACCAACATCTGTGATTTTACAACTTGCTGATAGATTTGTGAAAGTCCCCATGGAATTGTAGATGATGTTTTGATACAGGTTGACAAGTTTTATTTTCTTGTTGATTATATCGTACTTGATACTCAACTGATACGAGACTCTACAAAACACATTCTTGTCATTTTTTGTCGTCCTTTTCTAATAATATCTAATGCTATTATTAATTGCAGGAATTGAGTTATACATCTATTTTTTGGTAACATGACAATAGAATTGAATATTTTTAATGTCAACAAGAAACCATATGATGATGAAAAGTTGTTGATGTTGATATGATAGAAGCATTAGTTGATGATTCTTTTGTTTTTACTAATTGTGATGATACTTTAAAGATGTGCTTAACTCATTTTGGTTCATATTTTAATGTTGATGGTACTATAAATAAAGTAATGTCTTGCTTGAGTCAGCACCTATCATAGATACAACTAAGTGGAAATAGAAAATTGAGCCACTTCCAACAAGTTAGAAGAAGAACATCCCATTAGTTTGACAACCACCAAAATTAGAGGTTAAAGTATTGCCTGACACTTTGCAATATGCATCATTGGGAGAGGCCGACACTTTACCAATAATTATCTCTTCTTTTCTTTATGATGTGCAAAAAGGTAAGTTGTTAAGTGTTTTGACTAAACATAAAAAGGTACTAGGATGGATCATTGTTGATATCATAGGTATAAATCTAGTAATTATATGCATCATATCTATCTTGAGGAGAATTCTAGGTCTACTAGAGAGATGCAATATATATTAAATCCTAACATGAAAGAGGTGGTAAGAACTGAAGTGCTTAAATTGTTAGAAGCTGGGATTATTTATCCTATTTCTAATAGTACTTGGGTAGGTCCAGTACATGTTGTCCCAAAAAATTCAAGTATCAACATTATTTCTAATACAAAAAATGAATTAGTTCCAAATAGAATAACTAGAGGTTGGTGTGTTTGCATTGATTACAAAAATTGAATTCACTTACTAGAAAAGATCAATTTTCTCTTTCATTCATTGATCAAATGCTTGATAGGCTTGCAAGTCATGATTATTATTGTTTTCTAGATGGTTATTTTGGTTATAATCAAATTTCCATAGCTCGAGAAGATCAAAAGAAAACTACTTTCACTTGTTCTTTTGGAACCTTTGCGTATAGAAGAATGTCATTTGGTTTGTGTAATGGACTGCTACTTTTCAAATCACGTGTTAGTATTTTTCGAGTATTTTTTGAACCGACATGGTTGAGTGGTTTCGTTTGATGTGTTCATGGATGATTTTTTTGTATATGGAGATTTGTTTGATGAATGTTTTGGTGCGCATCTAACTTGGTAGTTTTACAAAGCGAAGTGGATCTTGTTGAGGGTTAATAACTTAGTTTTAAATTGAGAAAAATGTCAAGCTATCAACGTACAAATCGAAACAATGTATTGTTTTCAAGTATCTCAAGTCAAATTATCTCTAAGTAGTTTCTAGTGATTGAAATGTTTAACAAAGCCAAAATGAATGAAAGCTCAAAATATTTTCAATATCTCTTATTGAAAAACTTTGTTTGATTAAATCAAACTTTTGATTCATCTTTCTCAACAAAGTTTTCTTCTAACACTTGAGCTTTCCTCATCTATTGCTATTCATTAAAGTGTTAGTCTCTCTCTTAAAACTAAACTTGTATCTATCATTCATTTAGAGAAAATACTCAAATCAATCTCTTTATATTTTTTGGGTCGTATTGAGGTCCCTTGAAAGCTCAATATTGTATAAGGATCGGTGCTCTTTGTTTGTAAGTCACTGGATACATTGTAAGGGTTTGGATTGCACCATAAGTCAATCAAAATAGTGAAAAGGCCGTACTCGTGTTGGAGAGTTTGGTAACATGGGACGTAGATTATTGGTTGGATCGAACCTCCATAAAAATATCGTTTGCACTCTTTCTTTCCTTTTATTTACTTATATTGTGCTTATATTTTTGTGGATTAATTGTGATTTCTTAAATATCACTTTTGAGAATATTTTTCGAAAAAGTTTGAGAAAACCAATTCACCCCCCTCTTGGTTAGTTATTCTTGGGTTATCAATTGGTATCAAAGCAAGGTGCTCATTTTTTTTATTACACAATCTTGAGTAATGGCTAACCAAAACTTTCAAAACCTTGAGGGTCATTCTACAAATTGTCCTCCCTTCTTTAATGGCACCCATTACAATTATTGAAAAACTAGAATGATGATTTACATTCAATCAATTGATTATAACATTTGGGAAGTCATCGAGTTTGGTCCATTTGTGCCTACAAAAATTATTATGGTTGATGATAAACCAGACCAAACTATTTTTACGCCTAGAGAAGAATATGATGAAGAGGATAAAAGAAAATTTGTCTTTGAATGCTAGAACCAAAAATTTACTTTATTGTCTTTTAGATAAAAATGAGTTTAATCGTATTAGCACATGTGATTCCACATATGATAATTGGCATGCTTTAGAGATAACTCACTTAGGCACCAACAAGGTTAAAGAAACTAAAATAAATTTATTGACAAAAGATTTTGAAAATTTCTTTATGAAGCAAGATGAACCTATTGTTGATATGATTACTCGCTTTACTGAGAAAGAATGGAGAAAATTTGTTTATGGGAAATTCAGCTACATCTGATATAAAGAGCCAAGGAAAAGTAGTTTTGAAGATGACGTCTGAGAAAGAGCTGACTCTGAACAATGTACTTTTTGTGTCAGAAATTCGCAAGAACCTGGTGTCTGGGTCACTGCTGAACAAGCATGGTTTTCGTATGGTGTTTGAGTCAGATAAAGTCATTTTGTCTAAGAATAGAATTTGTTGGAAAATGTTATGTGTCTGATGGGATTTTTAAGCTAAATATAATGACTGTTAAGCCGAAAATTAATAAAGTGAATAATTCTTCTACTTACTTGCTTGAGTCTTCCAATTTGTGGCATGGTAGAATAGAATATGTTAATTATGATACTTTGCATAGATTAATTAACTTGAATTCTATGCCTTCATTCCATATTGATTCTAAACACAAGTGTGAAACGTGTGTTGAGGCAAAATTGACAAGGTTATCATTTCAAACTATTGAAAGGAAAATCGAACTACTTGATCTAATTCACACTGACGTTTGTGATTTAAAATCTGTACAAACAAGGGGTGGCAACAAGTACTTCATTACTTTTGTTGATTATAGCACAAAATATTGTTATGTCTATCTACTTAAAAGTAAGGACGAAGCTATAGAAAAATTTGTTCTTTATAAGAATGAAGTTGAGAATCAACTCAACGGAAAAATTAAGGTATTGAGAAATAACGAGGTGGTGAATATGAATCACCATTTGCTGAATTATGTGCACAAAGCGGAATCACACATGAAACCACATCACCTTATTCACCTCAACAAAATGGTGTTCTTTGAGCAGAAAAACCGTACCTTAATAGATATGATGAATGCAATGCTATTAAGTTACGGATTACCTCAAAACATGGGAGAAAGCTGTTTTATCAGTTAATTACCTTTTAAATAAGGTGCTCCGAAAGAAAGAAGAGAAGACCCCATACGAGTTATAGAAAGGAATGAAGCCTTCTTATAAATACTTGCGAGTGTATGGGTATCTTGCCAAAGTAGCTATACCTACACCGAAAAAGGTGAAGATAGGTCCAAAAACTGTTGATTGTAATTTTATTACCTATGCACATAACAGTAGTGCTTATCGGTTTCTTGTGCATGAATATAAAATCTCGGACATACACAAAAATACGTTAATGAAATCGAGAAATGCTTCATTTTTTGAACATGTATTTCCGTACAGATCCATAGAGGAAGCAAGCTCTTCTAAACGGACACATGAAGCAACGGGCCAAGAACAACAAGAAGAAGATGAGGTTGAACCAAGACGTAGCAAAAGTGCCAGAACTGAAAAATCTTTTGGTCTAGATTTTCTGACTTATATGCTAGAAAGTGAACCTCAAAACTTTAAAGAAGCTGTAAACTCTTCAGAAGGACCTCAATAGAAAGTGGCAATTAAAAGTAAGAAAGATTCTATTCTGCAAAACCATACACGGGACCTAGTGGATCTTCTTCCGGGATGCAAACCACTAGGCTACAAATAGATTTTCAAGAAGAAAATAAAAGCAGATAGAACAATCGAAAATTATAAGGCCAAGCTTGTTATAAAAGGATATAGACAACGAGAAGACCTTGATTACTTTGATACATATTCTCTAGTAACGAGAATAACATTCATCCGGATGATACTTGCAATTGCAGCTTTGCGAAATCTTGAAGTACATCAAATTGATGTGAAAACTGCATTTATAAATGGAGATTTAGATGAAGAAATCTACATAGAACAACATGAGGGTTTTTCTGCTCCAGGCCAAGAGAACAAAGTGTGTAAATTGGTGAAGTCATTGTATGGCTTGAAACAAGCTCCAAAACAATGGCATGAAAAGTTTGACCATGTCATGATGGAATGTGGATTTAAAATCAACGAATGCGACAAATGCGTTTATATCAAAGACACTGAAAATGGTTATGTCATTTTATGTCTTTACGTTGATGACATGCTTATTGTTGGAAGCAACGATAAGATAATTAAATTTACTAAAGACATATTAAATTCAAGATTTGACATGAAAGCTATGGACTTAGCGGATGTGATACTTGGAATTAAAATTTCAAGAACATCATAAGGAATTGTCCTAAATTAATCACACTATGTAGACAAAATTCTTGACAAATTTGACAAGGATGATTCTGGCATGGCTAGAACACCTACCGGTCTATCAAAGAACAGAGGCAAGAGTATCTCTCAAGTAGAATATTCTAAAATTATCGGAAGTCTGATGTACTTGATGAGTTGTACAAGACCAGACATAGCCTACACAGTTTGCAAACTGAGTAGATACACAAGTAATTTAGGAGCTCACCACTTGAAAGGAATAATAAGAATACTAAGATATTTGAGATATACTTGTGATTATAGGCTGCATTATACCAGATATCCGACAGTTATTGAAGAATATAGTGATGCTAACTGGATATCTGATATAAAAGACTCAAAGTCTACAAGTGAATTTGTGTTCACACTAGGAGATACAGCTATATCATGGAATCTTCTAAATAGACGGTTATAGCCAAATCTACTATGGAATCTAAGTTTATAGCTTTGGACAAGTGTGGTGAAGAGGCTAAGTGGTTACATCACTTCCTAGAAGATATTCTTAGATGGTCAAAGCCTATGCCGGCAATTTGCATACATTGTGATAGCCAATCTACAATTGGTAAGGCACAGAGTAACATGTATAATGGTAAGTCTAGACACATACGTCATAGATATAATACTATAAGACAACTACTCTCAACCGGAGTTATCTCTATTGATTTGTAAAATCAAAGGATAATATTGTGGATCCGCTAACTAAAGGTTTGAATAGAAAGTTAGTTGGAAAGTCGTCGAAAGAAATGAGATTGAGCATTTGGAAGAATAAGTTAATACAATGGAAACCCAACTTAGTTGACTGGAGATCTCAAGATCTAGGTTCAAATGGACAATCTAATTGTAAATACTTAATTAGATTACTGCGGGGGTTCTCTCGTGTCCATTCCTATGATAAAATGGTGATATCCGTAGAAGAAATGATAAGAAATATGCTTTTAATGATTCGTATGCGCGGAGTAGAGTAGGCTACTCTTAATTAAGAAATCACCTATGTGAGAGAGAAGTGGGGCCGCTTCTAAGAGAATTGTGTGAGGCGCAATTCTTAAAACCTCTCGCAGAACCAGGATATGTTCACGGCCATAAATGAACATAACAATGAGAACTGAACTATGTCAGGAAGAATTCTGTGTGAAGTATATCATCGTTTACACAAACAACAGAACAGTTCAAGGACATCGCGTCTACTGGTCAGCTAGTAAAGAAAATATACTTTCACGAAGAAATGTTCAAAGGGTAACACCTACCTATCCTATGCAAGTTTTGGACGTTGAACTTTATCACCAAGTCTTCCGTGTCTCATTAATTTCTATTCATGTGGGGGATTGTTGAAAAATAAGTAATTTTAGGTTAATGGAAAATTAAAGATCATAATTTTTTTAGAGCTTCCAACTTCTCAACTTATTTCATGTGTTGTTAATGGTTAGTTAGTGGTGAGTTCATTAGTATAACTCATGTAACTTACTTGTTATTGATGAAATTGGAATTGGAATTGGAATTTGAAGGTCACTCGAGAGCCTATATAAACAAGTCCAAATTTTCTCATTCTACACATCAAAATTCAGCATTTTCTCTCATCATTTCTATTTCCTCCAAGTTTTCTTCTCGAGGTGATATTGTTCTGGTAGTAGGTCGGTTCGCTCGTACAACCAGTTTCTTCCATTGTATTCGAGAAACAGTCGTTTATAACCTACAGTATGGGACGAATCTGTTTTAAGGAAACTATACTTGTACAGGCCTCGGTTTGCATTCTTCTCCAAATTATATTCCGCAATTTTACTATTAACTTGATTTCCTGTTTACTTATATTTTAATATGCGGTTTCTGACAGCTTTTAATTTGACATATGAATAACAATATTTAATAACTAATTTTGTTAAACTATTTTATATATGAACATTGGTAATATGATCTTCAATCATTATCCCAACTAACATATAATAATTTTTATAAGTTTAGTGTATCAAGTTACAAAGAAGCAATGATATAATATTAATATGTAGAAATTTATGCTTCTTAAGAAGCATTGATATAATATTCTTTTAATTAAGTTTGTGCTTCTTTAGAAGCAAAAACATAATATTTTACTGAAATATTATCATGTACTGATAACGTGTTATAAATTGAGAGAATACTAAAAGATAATAGAGATAATCAAAATTCTAAGCATCTCCAATGCAATAATGTCTAACATGTATGTGTGGCAAAAGACATTGACATTATATCAAAAAACTTTTCAAATGCAACAATGTTCATTGTGCAAATGTGGCAAATTACTATTAGTTTTTTAGGGAAAAAAAAAAAGAGAAATGTATTAATTAGATAGAGATTATTAAATTAATGATGGACATTGTCAAGAACGCTAGACACCTTCTAGCTAGCATTAATTGTGCCACATAAGCACTTTTTTGCCATTTGTCAAATATTGTGCCTTGACATTGTTGTATTGGAGATGCTCGTATAACATTTATTATAATAATTATCCATATACCTATATATATATATATATAGTTTCAATAAGAGTTACATTCTAAATAGATACTCTTCTAGAATAAGTAGAAAAATCACATAGGCATTAGATAAGATAAAATAGTCATTCAGCATTATAACTATTATTTTACAATATAATTATAATTATTAGATCACCCAAGCCTGATTTTAGGCCGAGGCGAGTGAGACAACTACCTCGGGCCCCAAAATTGAAGGGTGCCCATTTTAAATAAAAAAATAAAAATAAAAATAAATTATTTGTGATTACTGAAGTTGCCCAAATAAAAAGCAAAAGTTTGAAGTCCAAAAAAGCAAAGTAAGCCGTATTCTATGAAGATAATAATTATTATTAAGTAGTTGTCCAAAATCGAATAGTCCATTTAAATAAATAAAAAATATTCAAGCCCATTCCACCAACAGCAACTTATCAAATTTTGTCTTGGGGACCTAATTTTTGGACTTCGTCTCGGACCCCAAAAATTTCAGAACCAACCCTAAGATCACCATCTAAAATAAACTAAACAATTTGATGAGTATAAGACAGTGCAGAATAGAAGACTAAGTTTCAAAAGAGTTTACAACATTCAATCAAGCAATACACCAGATTCCACGCAAAATTTCCAATTCATAAATAAATAATAAAAATAAAAATGTAAAAATGAATTACAAAAAAATGATTACTTTTTCAACCACCCCATCCATCAACGCACACAGCCACGCGATCGCTAAATTTGAGGAGGGGAGAAGATCCCTTCGATAGCGTAAAAAATTATAATGGGGTAACTCCTCCTCCTCCTCATCATCATCCCCAATAAGAACAGCCATTAAATGGCGGATTTGAAGAAAACCCCCCTAAAATTCGAGGATGACTCCACTCTCTCCCTCAACCTCCAACCTCCAACCTCCCTCCCCTCTCAAAACTAACATTAATGGCAGAAAAAAAGGGTGAGAAATCCACTCCAGTTTCTGCCACCGGCTCTCTCAAATCGGCGATGTGTGTTAATGGGTGTGATAGGTGGTAGGAGAATATGATCATTTTCTATTTTTTTAATTCTTTTAAAAAATTTATTTTTATTTTTTAAGAATTGACAAAATTGCCACTACTATTAAAAGGTGTACACCACCGCCCAACTAATGGAGATTTTAGATTAAATCCATACACATTGACCAATTTTGCATCCATTGGCATATGTTAGGGACTTTCTAGACAAAAGTGAAAGGTTATGGACCAAAACACTCTAGGAGAATACGTTAGGGACCTAAATTTCTTCCAGAAATATTGAGAATTAAGAGTCAACTTTACCTAGGAATGACAAAGGGGTGGGGCGGCTTCATGCCCCGCTTATTGCCCTTTAAAAAAAAATACTTGTAATTGTGATTTTCATTGAATTTTTATCTAATTATGTTTAAAACTTAATGTCCAACATAAATAAATTATTTAATCTGGTCAACATAAAAACTAATTAATTAACCAAAAAATATTTCATACGTAAATTCTTTTCAGTCCGGGTAGCTATATTGCTTTTGAAAACATCAACTTGCGTCCCTTGCACAATATCAATGACAGATCCCTTTCTGACAAAAAATGCAATTACCCCAGATAAATTTCGAAACCTCAAACCTCAGATTTCCCAATCCCCACTTGTGTTATAACTCAAATTAGTAAACTAAAAGATGCTCCAAGAGAATTGCCAAAGAAACCTTACTCTTAATCAGGTGCAGTTGTTTTCTCTGCAGAGGCTAAAAGCTTTATATAAGATAAAATAAAAAGGCCACCATTCTTATATTACTCAATACCATGAAAATCCAATCAACCCCATGATCAGACCTTACAAATTAACTCCAGAACCCAGATCAGAAATCAAAATTTTCACCAAATTTTCAGCTAAGTTATAGAAACTTCATACACATCCTTCATCATCACATAGTAACATACGGAAAAATGATCTTCAAAAACAGGTGAAAAAAAAAATAAATTAGTTTTTTAAACTTTTAGAAATTTGAAAAAAATAAAAATTAATATAAACGGTCTGGGGCGGAGCAACTCCGCCCTGAACCTGCCCCGGGGCAGGTTTCTCGGCCCACTACCACCCCGAATACCCGATTGTTCGGGGTGGGGCGATCCTAAACAGGGCAGGGCGCGGGTCGCGAGTCAATTTTCCATCTCTAACTTTAGCTAGTGATCCAACGATTAATTCACCTTCAGAATAAACAACACTTGAGAATTCAATAAATTGAAGACACTTCTTGTTCTTCAATAGATATACACATGAATTCTCAATAAACTTTTGCACTATTATTGAGGTCTAACTAGTCATGCCAAATAATAAAAGTCATGTGCATGCTTCAATTGTACTTATATTTGTATAGATTTACATCTTTAGGACATAGTAGTGTCTTTTTTTATTTAGAGTCGAGAACAAATAGCATATTATATTCTTCCACGTAACATAATATTGGCTCTTCTTAGAGCGTCAGATCATCCGCAGAGTCAGATATTATATTATTTTAATTATTATCATTCTTGTCTTTTTCTTTTAGTGAGTGATAACAAGTTCAATTAGATAGTTGACGTACGACATGTACAAAAAATAGTGATGCATAATCAATATGATTTGCTATATTGATTATTATTCTATCTAAAAATAATATGAGCATATATCAACATTTATAAAATTTCTATTGGAGAACATAATCAAAATAAAATGCTCATTTGTAATAAAATTAAATAAAAAAAATCAATGCAACTTTAAACGTATGATATTATAACTCTAAGAATATTGATATTTATATGAAATTGTGCTTTTTTAAAAGTACCAACAAAATATTCTTCTAGATGTTGATATTTATAAAATTGTGATTATTCAAAAACAATAAAACATTATTCTTCAATTATATTAGTATGTAGAAATTTATGCATTTGGAATAAAACAATTTTGAATAGTTGGAAGGCCACTTTAGAAGACTTTAGAAGGGTGAGGACCAATTAGAATGTATTTGGAAGCTTTTGGATTGAATCGAAGAGATTTAAAGAAGAAATGACAAAAATCATTACATCAGAAGTCAAATCGGGAACCAATTTGTAAGTTTTCAAAAGATTCACACACCTAGGTAGTGCGACCTAGGTGCGATGAAAACTTCTTTGGAGGTCGCACCTAGGTAGCGTAAATGTATTGTGCGACCTAGGCACACGACACATAGTGCGACCTACGAAGAAGGAAGTCATAAGTGCAATTTTTTGGATTAGGACTCTTTTAAAACACAACAAAACTTCTCAAGAACTATAAAGAGACCTCTTTCAGGTCTTTTGAAGTAGTTACGCAATTGAAGAAAAAAATAGAGATCAAGAATAAGCGAAAGAAGAATTCTTGGGCAACATTCATCAAGTGCAATCGGAGATTTTGGATTAATTCAAGATTAAGGGTTGTATCTATTCTTCTTATTTTTCTTCCGTTTCATGAATTCTTTTATTAATATCTGTATATTCATAGGAATCATGTCTGGGTAAATCTTTTATATCTAGGATAAACGATGAAACCTCATATTTTTTATTAATTAGAAGTTATTTGTTTTCGTAAATTTATTGATTCCGGGTTGATTATTTATTATTCATTATTTCCGTTTTGATGTTTGATCACTATTAAAAATGTTTTTGTGGTCTATATTACTTTCGAGATATTCAATTTAGATGAGCACATGGTAATAAATAACATATGATCCAATAATAGATAGATATTACTATTATGCTTTATGAAATCTTTCTAGATGATCATTGTGATTAAATGCATACATTTGTGTTTGAAATTTAACTAGAGATAGTTAGGTTTATATAGATGTATAGAATTGATTGAATCGTCGAGAGAGGCTTTTGATTATTTTAGGATTATCAATTTTCAACATAGACATATAGGTAATAATTTGAGAAGACGAGTAATTGATAATTAATTGTTGAAACGTGTAGGTGGATTCGTGAATTCTAGTGCTAGTAAAACTCGAATTTGTTCTTAAAATTATTTTTGATTACATGATAATTTAGATTTAACTAAACTTAAGTAGAATAACTTTAAAATTGAATTTATAAACGAACCTGTGTTATTATCTTGTTAAAACTCGAAGTATACATTAATTGATTAATTGATAGTCTTTTATGTAGGTGCGCAATGTTCGACACAAATTTCATATCATTATATTACTTACTAATGATTCGTCCATTTGAGAGATTAAATTCTACAACAAAAAGCTTAACAGATGCTTCATTGTCATTTTCTGTGGCTATATACGAATATTCAGCTCCATTTTTTCCAAACCATTTCTCAATTCTTTTCACCAATTTCAATCCAATTCCCATTCTCATGCAAAAAGTCAAATGTGAAGAAAAAAAGAAAATTCCGTGCATTGTTCCTCTCTCTCTCTCTTACTTGCTTTGTTCTCTCTCATTTTCACTTTCTTTCTATTTTGCATTAAATGTTCTTTTTGACAAAAATCTCTCTTGACAAAACTGCCTTCAAT
Source organism: Forsythia suspensa (assembly GCA_023638005.1). Classification (NCBI taxonomy): domain Eukaryota; kingdom Viridiplantae; phylum Streptophyta; class Magnoliopsida; order Lamiales; family Oleaceae; genus Forsythia; species Forsythia suspensa. The sequence goes on from CM042666.1 coordinate 40,074,165, forward strand.
CATTTGATGTACTATGTTGGTCTCATAATCAGGTCTGAAATTTGATGTACTATGTTGGTCTAAGAGCTCTGAAGATTGAAAGAGCTGCAGATTGAGGGGCTTAATTATCTCAGACCTAACATTAAATATGGAGAATTTTCTGATGAAGAAATAGAATAATCTGCACCTTCTATGCAAACATTGGAAGCAAGAGAAGGTAGTGCACAAGAGGCCAAAATATCTAATAACTTTTCTCTTTATATTTTCCTGTTCTTTTTTTCCTGTTTTGGATTGGGTGGATAGAGATGATGATTTTTTTTTTCTTTTTCTTTTTTAAATTATTTTGAATAATATAATGTAATAAATTATTTTATCTTTGTGAAATTAGTCAAATTTAGGTCACGAATATAATTTTTTTTGTCAATTAACAGATCACTATTGGAAATCTGTAGAGACTCCAAATGTCTTTTCGGTAAACATAATTAGAAGTTTTGGGATTATTATTTTAAGTGAAAATTTGTAAAAAAAAAAAATATTTATAATTTATTTGTACTTTTGAAAAGGTTAGAGTCCCAATTATAATTTTTTCATTGTATTTTTTTTTTTATTATATTAATTTATTTAAGTCGTGGGTAAAATTGTTAAAAAATCACTTGGAGACCATCTATATGAGTAAAATAAAAGGATGATGACGATATCTGCGAATAAAATTGAATGAGAATGATATTGTTATAAAACTGAAAGAATAAAGGCTGTTAGTGTAATTAACCTAAAATTTTACGGACAAAATTTACTTTTAATTATACAGTTAGCATATTTCTAATGCATTTTCAAGACAATTAGCGTACATCAATATATTACAACGGATTTTTCCCAACAAATCTTTCACACAGAAAATATTTCGTATACCATTATCATATGTACTGTTTACTAGAAGTTTCGTCTCAAACTTAATCTTAAAGACTACTTATTGTTGGATGGCCCACACGGCTTTACTTACGAGGAAATTAAAAAATAAAAATAAAGTAAATTTTGCAAGAGATATCCATTTGGACAACTTGGTCTCAAAGAGTAACTATTGTTCGATGGCCCACACGGTATTATTATGAGGAAATAGAAAATGAATAAAGTAAATTTTGAATGAGATGTCCGTATGGACAACTTGTCAAACTAATTGTTAGATGGTCCACACGGATTTTGAGGAAATCAAAAAGAATATTTTTTTTTATTTTTTTTATTTTTATTTTTTGTACAAAAATTCTAAAGATATTTTACTATATATTTGTTTATACCATTCTAAATAATTCTACACAAATACCTCCTACTTATTCAATATCTTTCTTGATTTCTTCGCATAGCGAATTAAGCAACTGCTGGTCAATCTCAGAGTCTCATCGGCCGGCAAACCAGAGCCAGAGGTTACTAATCAATGAACTCCCGAAACCTGACCTGAATTGACCAAATAGATAAATTATCATCATCGTCTGCACATAGATAACTACTTCAATCTGCTGCTACCTCCCTGGTAAGTAAGCACAAAGAAACACCATCAGATCCTTCTTGCATTCAGTGTCTTCTTGTTTCATCCCAATCAAAGATCTCATCTGCTGTTTTCTTGGTTTTCCTAGTGATATAAACTTGTTGGTGACACTTAAAAATGTCTGACAATGTCACCATAAGCATTAATACTCTGCTTAATAGATTGTTCTTCTGCACCCTCAAAGCCGTCTATCTTCAGAGTTGATGATCATTTACGCAGCATAAACCCGGAGGCTTATGATCCAAAAATAATAGCCATTGGCCCATTTCACCGCGGTAAACATCACTTGCAGGACATGGAGCAACACAAAGTCAGGTATCTAAAGCTAATTCTTCAAAGAAAAAACGAGTCAAGTGTAGAAAGATATGTTACCGCAATGAGACACTTGGAAGATAGGGCGCGGAAATGTTATGCAGAAGACATCCAACTTGACGAAGATGAATTCGTGAAAATGTTGCTTCTTGATGGTTGTTTTATCATCGAATTCCTCCGTAAGTTTCAAAACAAAGACTATAGTGATGATGACCCCGTTTTCCAGAATGTACATATACAAAGTAATTTATTTCATGATCTAATGGTATTTGAGAATCAGATTCCATTTTTCATCATTCGTCGTTTGTTCAACATGATCAAGACCGATGCGGAAGACAAGATCAAATCTCTAATATGGCCTTTACTACAAAATGGAATTTTCCCAGTGAAAGATCTTCCAGAAGTCCCTGAGACTCAACATCATCTTCTTCTTGGCATAGTACATGACTTTCAATGTTCTTCATTTGCAAAGGGATTATCTCATATTGATTCCATGGAAAATATAAATTCAGCTATAGAGCTCCAAGAGGCAGGGATTGCCTTTAAAAAGTCCGAAAGGCGTAGTTTTTTTGATATTGAATTCAAAAACAAAGCAATGATCATTCCAGAGTGGGAAATTTCTGATTCGACAGAATCTTTGTTCCGAAATCTGATTGCATATGAGTACTACCTCACAGGAAGTCCTCAAAGATATGTGACGGACTATGTATTCTTCATGCATTGTCTCGTACATTCCCCTGAAGATGCAAAATTGTTGCGCCGTTCTGGAATCATTAGCAACTTTTTGGGGGCCGATGAAATGGTTTATCACTTAATCAACCAGCTATGCAAGAATACCATAATTTCTGAAAAGTTTTCGTATTCCAATATTTTCCATATTGTGAACCATCATTGTGGCCTCACAAGGAATAGATGGATGGCAACATTAAGGCGGGATTATTTCAGCAGTCCATGGGCACTAATTTCTGTCATTGCTGCCATTACCTTGCTTGTGCTCGGCATCACACAGACTACGTTCGCTATTCTCTCATACTGTAAGTTACTCCCTAAATTCTAACTAAGAAGTGCATATTTCAATCTAGAAAGACTCGTCCAGTAAGCAATTTAGAAGCTTCCTTTGAACTGCATTACCGATACATCTTTGTTGTGTGACACTGATAGCTTAGAGTGATTTAGATTTGATTATCCAGTTTTTGAAGAGCATGAATTTTCTTGCAGGCAATGATCTCAAAAAAGGCAGGTAGCTCAAATTATTATAAACTGCAGCCTGAATTTAACAATAATAGAGTATGAATTCGTGGCATGGCTTGTAGAATGGATGTTAAAAAAGCAAAATTCTATCCCCCTCCTACTGGCTGTATCTTAGTTTTTGGAGATATTCTAAGACCCAAGAGTTTCCACATTGCAGAAGATTGATGTGTTTCTTCAAGCATTAACGTAAAGTTAGCTTCTATCAAGGTTGTGGCCGAGGAGATTGTTAGACTTGTTATTCTCAATGTTTTTATCTTGTTATTAGTTTCTATTTTTCATATTGTAATTGTTAGACAAGTCTCTATATATAAGACTTGTACTGCTTTGGAATGAAGGCGTGGTGGCAATGGTGTTTTGGTAGGGGTAGGGGTAGGGGTAGGGGTAGGGGTGGTGGGGTGGGGTGGGGTGGGGTGAGGTGAGGTGCGGTGCGGTGCGGTGATACATATATATTGTTTTATTTTGTTTTTATTTTATTATTATTTATTTTATACTAGATTAACAAATTTACCCCGTCTTAAAAGGAGAGTGGAGTTCACACACAAATCTAATGGACATTTTGGACTAATTCTATCCAAAAATAAAATTTGCGCACCTAAAGTCATAGGTTTAGGACCTCTAAGTCAAAAATGAAAGATTATGAACTATATTTGCACGATGAGTATATATAAGGGACCATTTGCACCAATTTCCATATTTCTAATGCATTTTCAAGACAATTAGCGTGCACCAATGTACTGAAATTGTTAGTAAGAAAAATTTGAAAGCAACGAGTTCAAATTTGCTGTCTCAAATAAGTATTCCATCAATAAAAAATGTACATATTAACAAACAAATACAAGTTAATTTTGACAGCTAGTGTGAACACATTAAATAATTGTATTTATTTAATAATGTGTACATTTTTTATTGGTGAGACAGCTAAGGGATATACATTTAGAACAATACTCCTGACTCGAAAGCAACAACCTGGCTTATGTTATAAATGGTCAACTAGATCCTGCGATTTACATCTTCCATCAAAGCTCCAGAGTAGGAGTGGCGGGAGCTCTTAAGGTTGGGGTTCAACCATTATAAATGGTCAACTATAGTTGTAGTTATACACTTGTACTCAATCCGTTTACCAGTAAATGTTGTCATTCTCCTCCCTCCATTTGCACTTATCTTATCTTGATTCTTTAACACAGCAAATTAAGCAACCGCTGGTCAATATCAGATATCGGCTGGCAAACCAAAGGGTTACTAATCAATGAACCCTCGAAACCTAACCTTAATAGATAAAAGTATCATCATCGATCGTCTGCACATAGATAGACACTTCAATCTACTACCTCCCTGGTAAGTCAGCACAAAGAAACACCTTCAGATCCTTGTTGCATTTAGTGTCCTCTTGTAAGTTTTCTTCAAAGGTTGTATAGAATTGGATTAATTTTTTGGTAAATCAAAGTTTTCTGAGTTTTCCTAGTGATAGTGACACTTAAAAATGTCTGAGGCAAAAGCTGACTATCTCACTATAATCATTGATACTATGCTTAAAAGTTGATACTATGCTTAAAAGTTTGTCTTCTGCACCCCAAATCCTTCTATCTTCAGAGTTGGTGATCATTTACGCAGCATAAACCCGAAGGCTTATGTGAAGCATGGACGCTGAATCTGGCTTTGACTTAGGCGTGCTTCAAGAATGCGATTTGTTAACTTAATCCTTGACACCCGTTGGATCATCAAGAATTATCAGGACCATTGATCAGCCCATATAAAAGGGCATCCAACTTGCATCATAACATGAGGTTACGTGCAGTCGTCCAAAAACAAGAAAGACCAAGAAGATTTAGGTTTAAATATACAAATTATGTCTGATTTTTGATTTTTCTTTGTTTTACAATGAATCAAAATCTTCCATCATTTGGGACGAGCTTGCGGGTTGTGCAAGCCACTCGGTGTTCTTCTTTGTGGATTCTCTATTCAACCCACGTTTGTTAGCATAGCCGAATCACGTTATTCTCATAAGCGGTAAGCCTTCCGTAGTGCTAAGTGTATCCTCAACAGGGGATCAACAATTGGTATCGAGTCAGCTTGTCGATCGGGGTGGTAAAGCTCGGGTTTGAAGTGTTTGTTGAAATTCACGAGAGAAGGCTGGTTTGTGAAACAAGCGGATAAATGACGCGTCGACTAGTGGAGCAGTTAAAGTTGGGAAGTATGAGATAGAGAAATTCGATGGGAAGAATGATTTCTCTTATTGGAGAATGCAAATGAAGAATTTGTTGATCTCACAAAAATTGCACGAGCTTTGGCGGGTAAAGAAAAGAAGCACAAAGACATGTCCGATGAAGATTGGGAAGAGCTAGATCTTGAAGCACTTAAGGCGTCGATCATTCTATGCCTTGAAAGAGATGTTGCTTTCTTGGTTGATGATGAGGTAACGGCTGCGGATGTGTGGTCAAAGTGGAGGCAAACTTTATGACAAAGACTCTAACAAATCGTATCTATTTGAAGTCCAAATTGTATACTTGCAAAATGGAGGAAGATACACCAATCCGGAGTACATCAACAAGTTTGATAGGTGCATATCGATTTGAAGGACATTGATGTGAAGGTAGATGATGAGGATCAAGCACTTCTACTACTTCTTTCGTTGTCTTAGAAATCTTATGAGAACCTCGTATAAACATTGATGCTTGTGGGTGATAATCTTACGATGAATGAGACTAGAACGTCACTTTTAGCGGATGATCTTGGAAGATTGCAACTAGTGGCATGGCTACTAGTGGTAACAAGGAGCAAGCACAAGGGCCTGTTTGTAAGAGGTAGAAGAAATGAGCGAGGAAAAGGCAAGGGTGGAAAGTCTAGGTCTAGTTCTAAACCTCTTGCTGGAAAGACCGTGTTTTAAGTGCGGTGAGCTTGGGCATTTCAAAGCAAATTGCCCTAACAAGAGAGCGGGATGGAAGAAGAACAATAAGAACAACAACAACGAGAAGGTACAAAGCAAGCAAGAGGCCGGTTATGCCTCGGAAGAAGGGGCAATGATGATTGTTACTCCGTCACTTGTGATGAAGAAATCTCCGATAAGTGGATCCTTGATTACGGTTGCTCTTACCATATGTGTCCAAATAGGAAGTGGTTTACTACCTATAGAAGCATTGATGGTGGAACAAGTGTTGATGGGGAATAACCATTCTTGTAAAAGCGATGGGGCTTGGTTCGGTTAGAATCAAGATGCATGATGGAGTGGTAAGAACTTTGATGGATGTAAGACATGTTCTGATTTGTGGAAAAACCTTATTTCATTGGTGCTTTGGACTCGTTGGTCGTAAAGATAGTTACATGGAATGGAGTGAAGAAGGTTGTTCGTGGTTCTTTGGTAGTGATGAAGGGCATTCGTCAAGGAAATCTCTATGCTCTTTTGGAGTGCGACGGTGACGGGAAGTGCGGCCGCAGTTGGAACAAGTGGAAGTGGTGGAGACCCATGTGAGTGCACTCGGTTATGGCATAGACGTCTTGGGCACATGTCGAGAGAAGTCTAGACACGCTTGGTAAGAAAGGTTTGTTGAAGAACTTGAAGAAGCCTTGCATGGATTTTTGCGAGCATTGCGTGTGCTGGTAAAAGCACAAGGGTTCGGTTCAAGTCAAGCAAACACAAAAGCGAGTATATTTTAGACTATGTGCATACGGATGTTTGGGGTCCGACTACGGTTATTTCCAAGGGTGGTTCCGTGCTTTGTCGCGTTTGTTGATGATTATTCTAGGTATGCTTGGATTTATTTCTGAAGCATAAAATGAAGTATTTGACACGTTCAAGAAGTGGAAGGCAATGGTTGAGAAACGAACATGCAAGAAATTGAAGACAACGCGATCCGATAATGCAGTGCAGTATACGGAGGGTACTTTCAAGGAGTTCTGCGATCGTGAAGGTATTGCTCGACCTTTGACGGTTAGGAAAACACCACAGCAATGAGAATGGGGTCGCAGAGAGATCGAAACAAGACATTGCGGGAGAGAGCAATGTGTATGCGATCATATGCTAGTTTGGGCAGAGAATGGTGGGCGAGTCGGTTGCTACTGACTTGCTACATTATTAACCGGTCTCCGCATTCAAAGTTAGATGGAGATGTACCTTACGGGGGTATGGTCGGGGGCATGCACGATTATGAGAGACTCGGAATTTTGGTCGCGCAGACTACTACCACGTCAATGAGGGAAAGCTTGACGCAAGAGCCAAGAAGGCAATATTCTTGGGGTATCGTGCAGTGTAAAGGCTATCGCCTTTGGTGTGTGGAGGATTCTAAGTTTATAATCGGCAGGATGTTACTTTTGATGAGAACTCCATGGTAGTTTTTTCAAAAGCTAATATGTCCGATGATGATGGTGTTGGGACTTCAAAGTCTCAAGTAGTTGAAATAGAACCTAAAGGCCAACCCGGGTTCTAGTCGTGTTCAAGAGGAGGATCATGGAGACACTCATGATGAGAGTGATGATGAGCTTGAACATGAGACTGTTCAACAAAGAGAATGTACAGCACTACAACAACAACAAATCGAGGATAGTTTGACTTCCACTCAGCCAGGGCGAGCATACAAGCAAGTTCAAAAGTTTGGGGTCGATCGATCAGCCTTTGAGGCACTATGGGCGGTGAATTTGGTTGAGTCGCACTCTCGGTGGAGGATGATGAGTCGGTCACCTTCAAGAAAGTCGCTCGAGACGACCAATAGTGAGAGTTGGTTGGCTGCGATGGAAGAAGAGATGGAATCTCTTCGGAAGAACCAAACATGGGAGGTTGTCCCACTGCCCGTAGGAAAGAAAGCTATTGGTTGTAAGTGGGTGTACAAGAAGAAAGAGGATCCTTCCGAACTCGGTGGTACAAGGTACAAGGCGAGGCTAGTGGCTAAGGGGTTTGCACAAAGAGAGGGAGTGGACTACAATGAGATCTTTTCTCCGGTGGTGAAGCACACTTCCATTCGGGTGCTATTGAGTATTGTTAATCATGGTGATCTTGAGTTGGAACAACTCGATGTAAAACAACCTTCTTGCACGGAGACTTGGATGAGGAAATCTATATGTATCAACTTTGAGGGCTACAAGGTTGAGGATAAAGAAAGTTAGGTATGTCGCTTGAGAAAATCACTATATGGATTGAAGCAATCTCCTCGGCAGTGGTACAAGCGATTTGACTCCTTCATGCTAAAGCATGGATTCTCCAGAAGTGAGTATGACTGTTGTGTTTATATTCGAAAACTTCGTGGAGGTGATTATATCTATCTTCTTTTGTATGTGGATGACATGCTTATTGCTTCGAAGAGCAAGGTGGAGATAGATAGGTTGAAATCTCAGCTCGGTAAAGAGTTTGAGATGAAGGACATGGGCGCTGCAAAGAAAATACTAGGTATGGAGATTAGAAGAGAGAGGTCGAACCGTAAATTGTTCTTGAGTCAGAAAGGCTACATAGAGCGGGTTATTGCAAGGTTCGGGATGCAAGATGCTAAGTCAGTGGTGACTCCATTGGCTCTACATTTCAGGCTCTCTGGTAAACAATCTCCCACTACAGCAGAAGAGAAGGCACGCATGGAGCGTGTACCTTATGCTAGTGCAGTCGGTAGTTTGATGTATGCAATGGTGTGTACACGTCCAGATATTTCACGTGCGCTTAGTATGGTCGATGGGTTCATGGCGAACCCGGGAAGGCACATTGGGAAGCGATGAAGTGGGTCTTGAGGTACTTGAAAGGTACCGCTTGATACGGGTTTGTGTTTTGGTGGAGATACATGTCGATTAGCGGGTTTGTGGACTCAGATTATGCGGTGATCTAGGCAGACTGACGATCGCCTCGGTTATGTGTTCAAGATACATGGTGCTCCGCTTAGTTGGCGATCGATGTTCTGATCTGATGGCACTTTCTACTACGAGCCGAGTACATGGCCATGGCGAGAGGGAGTGAAGGAAGCATTGTGGGCGTGGGGTCTTCTAGATGATTTGGGGATCAAGCAGGAATGTGTGGACTTGTGGTGTGATAGTCAAAGTGCAATTCATTTGGCTAAGAATCAGGTTCATCATGCTCGTACCAAGCATATCGATGTCAGGTATCATTTTGTGCGGGACGTCATAGAGGAAGGTGATGTTTCTCTCATGAAGGTGCACACAAACGAGAACCCAGCAGACATGTTAACCAAGGTGGTGACAGGTAGTAAGTTTCAGCATTGCTTGGACTTGCTTCATATCAGCCTGTGTTGATTACCCATGAGGGCATGGACCTTCGGGGCGGTGTTGGGGTGAGGTGGAGTCTTCACCCGGTGGTAAGAACTACGGTGGCTTGATCCCGGTTGAGGGTACGTAGGCAGCCATGGTCAGAATGGTGCAGCCGGTTGGTCTACAGATCAGTTATGTTGAGGTACAGTTCTAGGTGTTTGCAGATTTTTTTTTCTTCTGGTGTTCGTCCAAAATTTGAGGTCTATCAAATGATGTACGAGGTGGAGAATTGTGAAGCATGGACGCTGAATCTGGCTTTGACTTAGGCGTGCTTCAAGAATGCGATTTGTTAACTTAATCCTTGACAGCCGTTGGATCATCAAGAATTATCAGGACCATTGATCAGCCCATATAAAAGGGCATCCAACTTGCATCATAACAGTGAGGTTCTGGTGCAGTCGTCCAAAAACAAGAAAGACCAAGAAGATTTAGGTTTAAATATACAAATTGTAATACAGAGATTTTTGATTTTTCTTTGTTTTACAGTAATCAAAAATCTTCCATCATTTGGGACGAGCTTGCGGGTTGTGCAAGCCACTCGGTGTTCTTCTTTGTGGATTCTCTATTCAACCCACGTTTGTTAGCATAGCCGAATCACGTTATTCTCATAAACGGTAAGCCTTCGTAGTGCTAAGTGTATCCCTCAACAGGGATCAACAGCTTATGATCCAAAAATAATAGCCATTGGCCCATTTCACCGTGGTGAACATCACTTGCAGAACATGGAGCAACACAAATTCAGGTATCTAAAGCTAGTTCTTCAAAGAAAAGATAAGTCAACTCTAGAAAGATGTGTTACCGCAATGAGACACTTGGAAGATATGGCGCGGAAATGTTATGCAGAAGACATCCAACTTGGCAAAGATGAATTCGTGAAAATGTTGCTTCTTGACGGTTGTTTTATCATCGAATTCCTCCGTAAGTTTCAAAACATAAAATGTAGAGATAAAGATGACCCCATTTTCCAGTATGGACATATACAAAGTCATTTGCTTGATGATCTAATGGTATTTGAGAATCAGATTCCATTTTTCATCATTGATAGTTTGTTCGACATGATCAAGATCGATACGGAAGACAAGATCAATTCTCTAATATGGCCTTTATTACAAAATAGCATTTTCCCAATGAAATATCTTCCAGAAGTCCCTGAGACTCGACATCATCTTCTTGGCATAGTCCATGACTTACAATGTTCTTCATTTGAAAAGAGATTATCTCATATTGATTCCATGGAAATGGAAAATATAAATTCAGCTATAGAGCTCCAAGAGGCAGGGATTGCCTTTGAAAAGTCTGAAAGTGATAGTTTTTTTGATACTGAATTCAAAAATAAAGCAATGATCTTTCCAGTATGGGAAATTTCTGATTCGACAGAATCATTGTTCCGAAATATGATTGCATATGAGTACTACCTCACGGGAAGTCCTCAAAGATATGTGACGGACTATGTATTCTTCATGCACTGTCTCGTACATTCCCCTGAAGATGCAAAATTGTTGCACCGTTCTGGAATCATTAGCAACTTTTTGGGGGCCGATGAAATGGTTTATCGCGTAATCAATCAACTAGGCAAGAATATCATAATTTCTGAAAAGTTTTCGTATTCCAATATTTTCAAAATTGTGAACCGTCATTGTGGCCACACAAGGAATAGATGGATGGCAACATTAAGGCGGGATTATTTCAGCAGTCCATGGGCACTAATTTCTGTCCTTGCTGCCATTACCTTGCTTGTGCTCACCATCATACAGACTACGTTCGCTATTCTCTCATACTGTAAGTTACTCCCTAAATTCTAACTATAAGAATTGCATATTTCAATCTAGAAAGACTCGTCCAGTAAGCAATTTAGAAGCTTCCTTGAACTGCATTACTGATACATCTTTTGTTGTGTGACACTGATGTGAACAGCTTAGAGTGATTTAGATTTGATTATCCAGTTTTTTAAGAGCATGAATTTTCTTGCAGGCAATGATGATCTCAAAGAAGGCAGGTAGCTCAAACTATTATAACTGCAGCCAGAATTTAACAATAATAAAGGTTGAACCCAACCTTGAGGGCCCCCACCACCCCTGTTGTGGGGCGGCCTCGCCAAGATGTAAATCGCGAGTCTCGCCGAATTTAACAATAATAGAGTATGAATTCGTGGCATGGCTTGTAGAATGGATGTTAAAAAAGCAAGATTCTATCCCCTCCTACTGGCTGTATCTTAGTTTTTGGAGATATTCTAAGACCCAAGAGTTTCCACATTGCAGAAGATTGATGTGTTTCTTCAAGCATTAACGTAAAGTTAACTAAGTTGAGTTTAGCTTCTATCAAGGTTGTGGCCGAGGAGATTGTTAGACTTGTTATTCTCAATGTTTTTATCTTGTTATTAGTTTCTATTTTTCAGATTGTAATTGTTAGACAAGTCTCTATATATAAGACTTGTACTGCTTTGGAATAAAGGGGGAGGAGAAATATTATTGACTCTTTTGAGTTTTTTGGGAGGTGTTAACGTGATTCCTAGTATAAATCAACAAACTCTTTACCTAATGCAGTCACTTGGGTTTGTGGAGCAGAAAATGACAACGGATGAGTTATATTGACGACCTAAGAAGGACTTGCGTTTTCATTGCAATGACAAGTCTACCCGGAACATAACTATAAGAGACTTTTTATGATCGAAGTTAGTAGGAAAGAACAAGAAGACGATGGTGACACGACCCGCCCCATGTAGCACTAATGGACCCGAGACGTGACGTGCGCCGATGAGAGATACCAACTAGAGGTTGGACCCACCATCAAGGCTACTACAATGTACAACTTATTATGGCTTATTTTTAAGAAAATTTTGACATTATCTTCACTGTAATTTGGACTAGCCAACCTGAAATGTAATACAATATATCCCAACAACAATATTCACAACTAAATGGGACTATTTGCCCCTCCAATAACCACAACAAAACAACGCGATAGAGACGAGTCGAAGGGTAAAAATTTTACTGTTTAAATGACCTAAACTATACATATAAATACAAAATATATAGTTAGCCCACCTAGTTATTTACAAGTGATACAAAGTCGATGAAGTGAGTCATACAAGCTAGCTCTGTCGTGTGACTCTGAATCCAAAATCAAAAGGTTGTATCTCCAAAAGCTGTCCAAAAACTCAACTGCTACCTGATAAGATAAATCAGCATTGGAAAATACATGAGTCGATAGGCTCAGAAGCTCAGTGAGTGTAGAATTTCGAAAATAATTATATCTTTTTCATTTATACATATTATCGAAGTTGAGTTGACATCGCTTGACAATTCACATTATAACATCTCATAATAATAATAAAGATTGTGAGACATTCTTATAATGTAAATGATGCCCAAAAATCTAAACCAACATTTACATTACATTAATTTCAAGCAAGTGATATCATCTCATATTCATAGTATATTCATAAGCTAAAATATATATTATAAATTCATCACATCACAATATATTAGAAAATCTCACCAAAATTGTATCCCATAATTAAAATATGTAATGTAGTCATACGTGTGTAAACTGCCCCAAAGCTAGGCACCCCTGCTAACTTAAGCTTAAGCCCCCTCCCTCCCCAAAAAAAGTGCATGGAAGTGGATCCCAAGGTCCTCTAATAATACATCCTAGTACTCGGCCAAGACCCTTCAGTGCACTAGAATAGGTAAAATCATGGGCACTTTTCAGGCAGATTTCAATATCATATATTTCTTGCATTCCATATTACAAGTAATCAATTTACAATCTTTGTATTCACAAGTATTTTAATGTAATAAACATTTAATTATAATTATGTAAAATGACAAATAATTCCTTGAAATCACACGTAACATAATAGTATAATTAATTGTCATGCTCTAAAAGTATTTAATTTTTTCACTCACAGTTATCTATTGGAGACTAAATCAGTTGATAGACTATTTCAATATTCGAGTCGCTTCCTAAAATAACAATAGAATTATGCGAATCAAAACTCAATTATATCCAATTCAAATTAATAATAAAAATCAAGGCACAAATTTCACTTTGCATTGTATTTCCATTCACCCATTCAAATTCATCTCTATTGCCCACACATACATGTAGCCAAAACATATATTAGTGTCTAATTTCCCATTGGTGATAACATAACAAGAACCAAAATCTAAATTTACAATTATTGGAAATCGTCCTTCCATTCAACGTTTGTATAAATCAATTCAATTCAACTTCCACAGCCAACTCTATAAATCAAAGCATAACCTCGTGTGTGTGTGTGTGTGTGTGTGTGTGTATTTCGATTCCCGTTCTCCTCCACCCAGTGGAGAGCTTATTTGCCCCCATTCGCTTACGTGGCATGCCAGCTCAAAAAAAAAAGTTGTCCAACTGGGTAGAATTAAAACAACCCAAATTGGTCCCCCCCAAACACCTCACCCCTATTCTGCGCACTCATTTCTCTCTCCACGCAATCCCTAAACTTGGTGCCCTAAATTTTGAAAAACTTCCCCGGTCGCCGTGGAACCACCACTCCTGTCGCCGGTGAAACACCGGCGCCGTGGTACCACCCTCCGCTCCTGCTCTCTTTCTCGGAACTGCGCTTCTCCTCCGTTCTCCTCTTTCTGCGCTAGCGACCACCGCTCGCTGTGGAACCACCTCCTGCCTTTGACATCGCCTAGAAAACTAAAGTCGATTTATGCGCTCGCTGTCTCCGTTCTCCACTTTCTGCACTCATTGTCTCCTACCGTCGAGATTAACTCCAGTCACACAGAGAGTATGAATGTTTTACCCAGATAAAACAAGATTATTGTAATGGAAAATTTTTAATTTTGAATGTATTGAAAAAATTAAAGATGAATGTAACTCAATGACTGTTACTATGTGCTCATAAAAAATAAAAATGAAAGCAGTTGTTATGAAAGTATAATTGAATGCGTAATTGATGAATTATGGCTATGTTGGATTTTTGATTATTGATTCGTATATGATAGGAATGGAATAAGGAAGTGGAGACAATGTGTATGTTCCTCAAGTTGTCGAACATAGTATTTTCGCAACTGGACAAGAATTTCCATCACATGAGGCGGACATACAATTTTTACAATCAATATGCTCGGGAAGCTAGATTTAGTGCACGAATTAAGAACAGTAAAAAGAATAAGGTTACTAATGAAATATACTGGAAATTGTTTGTTTGTTCGAAGAAAAGACAACCAGATAATACATATCATAGGAAACATAAAGATTATGTGCCGCATGCTCGGAGAAAGAAAGCGTGGGCAGGCACGAGTTGGATGTTGTGCTAGATTAGCAGTGGTGAAGCAACAAATTGGACAAATGTGGATTGTGAACAAATTTGTTGAGGAACACAATCATGCTCTAACTATTCCTAGTCGAGTGTATTTGTTAAGATCTCATCGGACTGTGTCGACTATAAAGAAAGCACTTAGTCAACAATTTGCTGATGATAATATACCCATGTGCCAGCAGTTAAGACTTATGGAGATAGATTCATGTGGTCCATCATCAATTGGGTGTACGGAGAGAGATGAGAAACCATGAAAGAAACATTCGAGAAGAGCAAAGAGGTCATGATGCTGAAACACTAATTGAACATTTCACATTCGAGAAAGAGAAAGATCTAAACTTCTACTTTGACTACGAGGTTAACGATGCAAATAAGTTTATTCGGTGTTATTGGGCTGATGCTGAATCTCAACGGTCATATGGTTGTTTTGGCGATGTCGTGGTATTTGACACAGCCTACAACACGAATAGGTACTCAATGATATTTGCCCCTTTCGTAGGTGTTAATCACCATGGTCAGACTATTCTATTTGGGTGTGGATTTTTGAGCAACGAAACGACATAGTCATATGTGTGGTTGTTGTCCAAGTTCATAGAATCGATCTCCAATCAAGCGCCCCCATTGATTATAACCGATCAAGATGTTGCAATTGTGAAGGCCATATTAATAGTCATTCCGTTGACATTCCATAGGTACTGTATATGGCACATTTTAAACAAGTTTTCACAAAAAAATTAACGCGATAGTGTACAATGAGCAGTATCATTCGTTAGTTCGTATTATAAAAAATTCAGAGTTCCTGTTGAATTTGAGGAGCGATGGAATAAAGCAATGGTCAACACAGGTTTGCATTGTAATGAATGGCTACAAACCATGTATGATATCCGTAGTTGATGGGTACCAGCGTATGATCCGAGAGTTGAAACTCATTTTTGAATAAGTATGTGAATAGAAAGAACTCACTGATGGGATTCATTACAAGGTTCAATAGGGCATTGAGTCATCAACACCACGACGAATTGGTAGCAAACCATGTTGATCTGAATAAACAACCACGGGTAATGGAAATCGTTATGATGGAAAGTCAGATGGTTCAAATCTACACGAAGAAGGTGTTTTTGTTGTTTCAGACAGAAGTTGTAAAGAGTAATTTATACATTTGCTCGAAGAGAGAAACCTTCAGCCACATGAAAACATATGTTGTACAGAGATTAGTACTTGGACCAAATTTTGATAGGCCCCGGAGCTGTAGTATTACACAGACACTGATTTTGTTTCATGCAGTTGCCAAACATTTGATTTTGAAGGTTATCCTTGTCACCACATGGTGTGTTTTCTGAAGAAAAAACAACTGCTTATACTTCCAGACAAATATATAGTGCAACGTTGGATAAAGAATGCCAAAATGGGCCATGGATGCAAAAATAACATTAGGGACGACTGCTCTATCCAATCATTAATGGGATGCCATGGGCTGTTATCACATAAGGCTCAAGCATTAGTGGATGATGCCGCATTGACAGATGCTCGCAGTACGTTTTTAATAGGTGAGTTTGAAACGTTGAATCTGAAAGTGAACGAAATTGACAATGGTGGGCAAGTTGGCAAAAGCAAGTCTAGTAGCCAGAGTCGTGATGTTCAACAAGTAATACAAGATCCAAGTGGAGTTCGAGCTAAGGAAAGTGGAAAACGATTGAAGTCATCAAACGAGAAAGCCGTGGCAAGATGTATTAGACAATGTTCAGTCTGCGGTGTAAATGGACATGACAAAAGAACCTGCCCGAAATTTCATGATGGGTACATTATATTCAATTATTTAATCTTTTATTCAATTAGCGACTGTATGAATTGAATCGCTAGGTTTCATTTTGTAGGTCAAATGTCGGCAACTTCCCCGAGACACAATATGACTACGATGACCCACAAGATGACGGGAGAGATGACGCTACGTTTACTTCAATTGTTAGTAGTAATTTCCAATTTGGTTTGTAGTATGTACATGTATGATTTGAATGTGTTATTGTAGTATGATTTTATTTTTATTTTTTTATAATTTGTATGGATTATTAGACAATGATCAGTTTTCTATTTTGGCGTCAAGAAAAATTTGTGTTGTAGTACAAGTTGAATTAACAGCTGTTATTTTATCAAGTGGAATTTGTTTTTTAGCATTTGTATGGATCATTGTTTTATCATTATTTATCAAATTCACTGCTGTAATGTATTGGAATGGATAGGAATGGAAGTGTACTTGAAATTGTTTTTTTCATTTCACAGGTTCAATACATAACATAATCAAGGGTAGAACTACATAATTCATATAAAGACTTTTACTAGAATAACCACAAAAATCGAGATACATGAAAATATGAAAAAATTCCTCCGAAGTGAACACCCTGTCTTCTAGCTGATCTACCTTGTCAATTAACGTCCGCACATTACACTTCATTTCAGCAAAATCTGTACTTGTATGTTCACGTCGTTGTGGCTGCCACCCCTCATCAGTTTCAACTTCGTCGGCCCAACTGAACCCCCCGCACATTACACCATCCTGCAATAGGAAAATATAATTGAAATCAACGCAATTATCCAATCCAAAAACTACAACATCAAAGGTCACTTACCTTCATACTATGACATCTCCAATATTGTCGATTTGGATTCCTTTCGGAGTGCGAGGTATGAATCCTCATATACGTACCACATCTACATCTAAGGGATCATTTCCACTAGAAGAAGACATTGTTCCTTACCTATCTGTTGTTCGACTATTACACCAATATCACATGAATACCAATAAATTCCATACGGCATACAATCTATTACGAAATTAGAAATATACTGGAGGCTCAGATCATGCTTTGGCTATACTGCACCGCCATGGCTACAGAACACCAGTTGCATGACCAAGTATTCTCATGCCATCCGGGCTTCCAAGCCAAGATATAGAGCTGATGGTCTAGTTACCGAAATCGAATAATCATAAATAATTAATAACATTGATCATCACAGTCGTTAGTCAATTATAGTCATGTTCTCCTGTCCAATTCAGAACTGCACTAAGCTAATTGAGACAAATCATGTATCCATCAGTCAAAACCATTGGGTATGAATCATATATCCATCAGCCAAAACCATTGGGTATGAATCATGTATCCATCAGCCCAAACCATCAGGTACCAATTCAGGCAACAAAATTCAGATTTCAACATAACAAAGAAACCATATCATTATAAAATCATTGGGTAGAAATAAGATTGGCATCAAACATTAATGATTCTCCAATCTACTTCTACCCTCAGATGTTGTTCTTCGACCAAACGAACTGGTTCGCAAAAAACACAATATTTAGTATCCGGTTGCTTTCATACGAACATCCAATGACACTAACTTGCGAAAAAAGCTCATACCAGAATCGACTTTGGTTTTTAGGTGACATTAAAGGCAAGAGGGTGGTTTCACAGCAAGCGGTGATCGTGAGCGCAGAAAGAAGAGAACGGAGACAGGGAGCGCATGTTCCGAGAAGACGGAGAGGTCGACGACAGGAGTGGTGGTTCTACGGCGACCAGGAAAGTTTCTCGAAATTTAGGGCACCAAGTTTGGATATTGCATGGAGAGAGAAATGAGTGCGCAGAATAGGAGGTGGGGTCTTTGGAGGGGACCAATTTGGGTTGTTTTAATTCTACCCAGCTGGACAACTTTTTTTTGAGTTGGCATGCCAAATAGGTGAATTGAGAAAATAAGCTCCCACCGGGATGGAGGAGAACGGGATTGAATGAAAGATGGATCAGTTTGTTTTAAATTTCCAAGTAATCCACCACCTGACTTATCCAATTTCATTTGCTGACCTTTTTTATTTTTCTAGGTTTGACTAAATTGTCCAGGCCTTGTGCTTCATTGGCTCTCATACACTCAAAAGAGTGGGTCCATTACTAATTTCAAGCTACAAGAAGATGGACATGGTCGTGATGACAACGGATATGTAAAAATGTGTCAATTATTATCTGCAAAAATTCCCATTATTGTTCATCTTAGTCTTTGAATGGTTAAAGAAATTAGGGCCAGCTGAAATGGACTTCTCCAAGCTTTTGATGTGTTTTAAGGTGGGATCATAGAAATTTACTTTTTATGGTGTTGGCAATGCCTACCCTTGAGGAGTTGAAGAAGTCTTCCTAAGTTTGTTAGGTACATTATCATTTTTTTTTTGTTGTTCAATTTCCTATATTTTATCTCCACTTTTAACATGCATGAGAGAGAATGTATTTATCTTGGGGTTAATTGGGCTAAATATTAGCATAAGTGTGGAACAAATAATTCTATGAGGGATTATTCGTTTTGAGTGTCTTACACACTACAACAAACAACTACAATTGCTTTTACATATTAGTATAGTGACCACCCGTTTATATTAGTTGGCAACTTTAACCTGAGTGACCATTTTTTAAATTGAATGATCATTTATGAAATTATAAATAACCTCAGTATTAGTTTCAATTTTTCAAATTGTAACCAACTCTGCTAGTGCAATTATTATTTTGTTTTTTGTTTTTGCAAATTCAGTAATTTTGACCCAAAAAATATGGAAAATTGCCTATAGTTACTCGTAGGTGACTTATTCCAAATTAGATCAAAATATTTTTTAAAATTGTCATTAAGTTATACTCTTTAGCCATATTTCATATTAATCTCAAAATTACTCCATTGGTCCATATTTAAACTTCAGCGCAACAACGCACGTGGCCACCATCTTCTTCCACGACTCTCAGCACACTATTGCACTTCGTCGCCGGTGTTTCACGACTCGCTGCCAGCCACCCAAACCTTTCTCACTGTTTTTTGTAAGTGATGATAGTGGATTCACAGTTTTTTCTGTTCTTCTTCTTCTTTTAAACTTTAATAGTTTACTATTATTATCAAATAATGATGGTGATTCTGAGAAGTGTTTAGCAGTCCTTAGATTACAAATTTTGGGAACATTGCTTCTTGAATATTATTTTGTATGTGGGTTCAGTTTTTATGAATGGTTTTTTTTCTTTTTTTTTCTTGAATTAGGTTGTTTTTGTTGGAGATATACACACACACACACACATATGAACACAATTGTTTTGTAACAGTGGTGATCTCCACTCCATAGTAGGGAGGAGTTATAACTCCCACTATACAAGTATTCAGTTTTCATTAGACAATGAAAAGTGTTTAACATTCAAACCACTTGTCCAGTGGGAGTTATAACTCTTCCCTATTGTAGGGAGGAGATCACCACTGCATTTGTAATCATTTTTTGGTTGAATAAAAGATAACAACATTTGTTTTACATACATCAACATTTTATGTATTTCAGGATGTTACTTTCACACATTCATGTGTGTTGTTTGATAGTATATCATAGAAAATAGCATCTTATTAAGAACAATATTTCAACATCTTAATATAACAATATCACAGATAAAAGTATCTTAATATTTTAGTATCAAAAGCACATTATTATATTAATACAACAAGCATATTATATCAGTATCTTTGTAGCTAAATGATTGTATTATACACACTCAAAATAGAAAATTTCAACCCAACTGTAGAACACTATCATAGTAAAATTATCTTGATAAAACAGTATCATAGAAAATAATATCAGAAACACATTTGTATCAATATTGTTGACGTCGGAACCTGCATTGTCCACGTGTCAACAGATCTCCAGTCACTCCTCTACCAACATGTATGTTACTTGCACACTACGACGATCGTTAGGTACCAAGATCACCGAAAAAAAAAGGGTTCGAAGATTGTTGGTACTCTAAAGATCAAGTCAACTGTCGGTATATAGAGTAATATACGGAGAAAAAAACAATTGGGTGTAGGAGGGACAAGCAGACAAAGATTTGAACAGAGTTTAGAGGTGAAATTAATGCGTAAAAAGAGCGTACCTTGGAATAACCGAAGACGTTGTATTTATAACACAAGAGTTCTAATTGATTTAGGAAAACAATCAATTAGAAATCTGATTGGACTCTCTTTCCTTATGAGATAAGGGCAATCGGTTGTCACGGCAATCTCCAAGATTTTAGTCCTTATTTGAGTTAACCACATTATCTAATCTTTAGAAGATCGGGATTCAGTTTCCTTATGAGAATTCTTGTGGCAATCATACACAATCTGTCTTCAAATTACTTATCTAGTTATCCCAAGTAAAGGAATTGTCTGTGGATTATGAGAATGTGAATACCAGTGAAGCGCTTTGGATTGGCCAAGAATGTCGAGGCCCTTTATGGGCTTTGATCCACCTAACTCGAGGGTGCTAATGTATTGTCGGTCATAAACGTATCTGCGAGGCCCTCGCCGAGTATCCGAGGCCTTAGCAAGTCTAGAGGCCTCGTTGGGCCCATGAAGTCCTAACGAGGCCTAACTTGGGCCTATATGGGGCTTTAGCTAGACTATTGCCGACGTGGAGGCCCTAACGAAATTCGGTGGTAACAATAGTCCCCAAGTCCAAGCCTATTATTTATGGTAGGCATGGGACTTTAGTAGAAAGTCTTTAGGGGGTCCCGTGAATACGGTCTTCGCAGGTACACTATTGAGTTACTTGTCCCTGTATCTTTGAATTACTTACTCAGAATAGTCTCCCAAGTTTGAAGCCGATTATTTATGATGGTTGAGGGCTTTTATTGGTTGGGCTTCCGGTGATGTATCCATGGTTGGTGTGATTTTATCCAAGCTGTCAATCAAAGTTGTCAATTTGTTGGTCAGACAATCATGAGTGAAAGAGTGTATGATTTCAATGCTAATGGCGTGTGACGAGTGATTGGGAGCGCGTGTGTGGAGCGCGTCTCTTCATTTTAATAAATGCCTAGGGTTCCGTCTTCCGCCATTTTCCTTACTTTGAACACGCGTCCTCTGAGTTACGGTTTAGATGCCATATCTCGAGTTTGGACGGTGGAGATTGAGGGGCCTCAATCTATATAAACATATGCCCCATCCATATCTGTCTTCTTCTTGCTTCTGTGCATATTTCAAATTTTGTGGAATACTCCGTCGATAATCAATAAGATTCAAGGCGTATTTCGTTGGTTCAACTGTAATCCCGAGATAAGCACTGGGAAAGTTGTTGTGCTTTATTTCGTAGACTGCCTTTGTTTTTATTTTGTGGTATCTTAGTTTGACGCCTGTATTCTACCATATTTTCTGGCCATCGTAGGGTACCTTCTTCTAGAATTGAGAGGGGTGGCGATGTCGTCTGGACATGATGATTCGCAAAACTGCTCGGACGCCCAGATAAACCCTAGTATCCGGGATGAGGCATCGTCCTCGTCTTTATCTTCTCCATCGGCCGAGGGCATGGAGGAGGTTAATCAAGCACCCATTACTCGCCCGCCCGCCCACTACTTCCATAAGCGGGAGATGGGTAAGCCCAACTAGTTCGTCGAAGGTGACCGTAGGAAAGGGGCGGCGTGACGATGGGGTACTCGAGATGAGAAGATCGGTGGACAAAAGAGATACCCCGAAGGCCCGGGTGCTCGACGAAGAGCTCAAGCGTTCGGCCACTGAAGCGTCTATGGCTCGCTCGAAGATCAAAATGCGGAGTTAGAAGACATACGGTTATCCTACAATATTCTTGCTTATGTGAAGCCAGGGCTCCTGGTCCCGAAGAGCGTGCCAACGACCCACCTGAGGGATTTGTCGCGATTCTGAACCGGCGATCTGATGGTCTTCGCCGCTAGCGGTGCATCACTTCTTCCGCGAGGTTTTGATAGATTGGAATATGGCCTCCTGCCAGTTAACATCGAATGGCTAGAGCCAAATGGTGACCTCGTTCCTATTGTGGAGTATCGCCGAGGCTGGTGGAGACTTAACCCCCAGGGAATTTGAATCGATTTATCGACCTGCCTTAGGTCCATGAGGTTGGTTTAATATCTCTTCTTCGCTGGTTGGTTTTATCAATCGAATTTATTTCCTACCATATCATCTTCGTATGAAATCCCATTGCATGCCCCAAATGGGATAACCTCATGAATGATTATATTTACTGGGCACGAGAAATTGATCCAAAAATCGAGGAATCATTCTTCTGGACATTAATGGCGCAGACTTATTTGTTGAATTTGAAAAGTTAGCGTCTTTAATGTCCCAATAAATAGAAAGGCACCTCAGGAGTGTGGCGTTCCAAATACCCACTTGATGGCCGTACATTAACTGTCTCATTCATTGCCTTGCGTTTTCCAAGCGGCCAAGTGTTGCGTTCCCTATGCAGTTCCTATAAAAACATCAAAGGTCCTTCATTGCGTTTCTCACGCATTCATAACTCTGGTAAATCCTGCTAATTAATCTCCATGGCTGTGACTTCTCCTAGTAGAAAAAGCATAGGCACATCTATTAATATTTGTCTATTTAGTCCCAATGTTCGTCTCAAATGTACTACGAAAGCACGAATAAAGATCCAACGTCTAGAGGACCAAACAACCGGAGAATCAACATTCGGATGACCAAATGCCCATAGAATCAACGTTCTAAGGACCAAACGTGCGAGAGGGTTGGGCCCAGTATCGTTAGCCAGAAGGTCCCGAACGGTGCTTCCAAATGGACATCGATGACTAACCCATCAATGATCCTGATTCGGATGACGGGGCTGAAAGCCATCTACCAAAGGAGTCAACAGCATGTTTTGGGCAGTGTGGCCTAATTAGTCACCAAATCAACTTGTATTGATTTTGGGAGACTCTCTTTCATGGTGAAGTCAGATTTTTGCCAATGATGAAGCTCAGGGTGACGAAGATCAGAGTATCAATTTAGTAGACCATAGATCCCGATATGTATCGACCCTAAGAAGCGGTAGGATAGTAGGATGATAGCCATGTTTGTTCATTTTTGCCTTGTAATTGGATTGTGATAAATAAAATAAGAATGTATCCGATTATCTTTGTTTGTTGCACAATTGAAGTTGAGATGAGCTATTCGGTTAAGAGATATTTGAATGGATAACACGTAGTTTCTTGACCAGATAGCCTTTGCTGGAGAGTGAAGAACAACTGCTACAAACACGAGGTTCTGTAGTCAAGGCGTTTGCCTTCGCCTTCGCGCAATTGCAAGGCTCTCGGGTTGACATACTTTCGTAACCTGGATGGGGCTCTTAGACTTTGTTGGGCGTTTCCACGTGGGATATGTATTGGCGGCGCCATCATGTTGCAATGATGGTGCAACTTATGAGGCGCGTGTAACCTACGTAGCATGTATATCTTCCTAAGGTTTATTGGGATGCATCCCCCCTCACACACGTGTCCGTTCATCTGACCATTTGCATTTTCCTTTGTTTATATATGTGCTTGTAGAACTTCCTCTCATTTCTCTCACCTTCACTTCCTTACCACAATATTGGACTTCAGCCATTGTTGTCATGACGAGTTTTTATTTTTCCAGTATGCCAAAGCTCAAGATAAGACGTGGTGGAGTTGTGGGTAAAAATGAGGATATTCTTCATTCGTCTCTAGTATCGCATACGGCGTCCATTTGGAGATTGCCGTCTTGCAGGTACCAGAAGCAATGGTGAACATTTTCTCTACCATCCCGTTGGTGCTAGGAATAACAGCGGGGGTTCCTTCCGTTCCGCTCCCTACATGACCTTTATCTCTGTCGGAAAATTCCAGACGATCAGACAAGAGGAAAGCAATTGTTGATGGCGAAGGATAAACCGACACGCCAGGAAGGGACATGGAGGATGATAGAGATGTGGAGGATGATAGAGATGTGGAGGATTCTCGATCGAGGGTCCCGACCTCCATACTCCTTCTCGGTCCTCCCTCCTCCTCCTCCTCCTCCTCTCTTGGCGGGTCCAAACATTCATTACTAGGTCGATCGATTGGACCTAGTTGTCTCACGAACCTCCACTCATAGCATCCTCCTCCTCCTCTTGGGTTAAAATTGGCGAGATGTATACCTCCCGAGTTACGTGTTTAGTTGTATCGAAGGTTGATATGCGTGGGTCTGCGTCAAGAACAAGGACCTTTGTGTACATTTTTCCAAGATAAAGGCATGGGCCATATACAACATAACCAAAGCTGGAGCGATCCAAGGGCGTGTTGTGGAGGAAAAATTAATCGAGGGCTTGTCAAAACATGATCCATGCCATGAATTTACCGAGGCTTTGGCGAGTTATCGAGGGCCAAAGATCTTTGGCAACCTTGGGGTCCCTCGGTAAATATTGGACTCTTAGGGGTAAAACTTTTGGCTTATATTTTTATTAAGACGTCGTTCTATCCGAAAAATGTATTAGTTTTTATTCAATGAGTTGAATGCTGAATGTTCATCCAGAGTTGGCTACAAACACACTCTCTCATTCGATGGAGTTGTCAAATAACCACCTTCTACCTGCCGAGTTCTCTTTACTTATTTGAATGCGCGTTGAATGTTTATCCAATGTGAGTTGATGGAGTTGGAGTTGGCCGCGAACCACACTCTCTCATTTGCCGAATTTTCTTTTCTCTTATTTGGATGCACGTTGAATGTTTATCCAAATGAATTGATAGAGTTCACTCTCGAACCACACACCATCACTATCAAATTCTCTTTACTTATTTGAATGCTCTTTACGTTGAATGTTTATCCAAATAATTGATAGAGTTGACCTCGAGTTGGCTCTAAACACCACTCACCGACCGACTTTTCTTTTATCGGTATAGTTGGGTAGAGAATATCTCGGTTTGAAAAATAATGAATTTTATTAAAAGAACGTGGTGTCTGAGTGATGCCGAAAACAGTGCTAAAAAACTGAGAAATGAAAAAGAAAACTACTAGTAATACGGGCATAAATGAGTGATGTTACAGGGATGCCTTGCCTTTCTTCCTTTCGAATCCTCCAATCTGTAGGTTCCAGGCGGATTTCTCCGATGATCTTGTAAGGCCCTTCCCAAGTAGGTCCGAGGGTTCCCGCTCCCACCTCCTTATTACCTTGGAACACCTTTTTCAGGATGAAGTCATTGATATGAAAATTTTGTTCTTAACCTTCGAGTTGTAGTATCTGGCCATTTTTCTTTGATAGACCGCTAGGCGAAGTTGTGAGTCTGCATGTCTTTCATCTTGTAAGTCCAGGTTCGCCCTGCGTAGATCTTCATTGGTCACATCGTCGAAGTGTAAGTACCTAGGAGATGGTATCCCTACTTAGACATGAATCATTGCTTCCGCCCCATATGCCATGGCAAAAGGAGTTTCACCAGTCGCCGTTCGAGAAGTAGTTCTATATGACCACAGAGTCTCGGATAATTCTTCGGCCCATCCTCCTTTAGCAGATTCTAACTTCCTCTTCAGGGTGTGCTTGATGATCTTGTTGGCGGCCTCCACCTGGCCGTTAGACTGAGGATAGTAGGGAGTGGAGAAGTCCCTCCGAATGCCCAGTTCTTCACAGTTCGAGTTGAATTTCTTCATGACGAACTGTGTACCATCGTCGAAACAAGGGAGTGGGGTATCCCAAAATGACAGACAATGTTCTTCCAAACAAACTTCCATGTATTTTCCTCCGTGATCTTGGTGAGAGGCTCAGCTTCTTACCACTTGGTGAAATAATCCACCGCTACAATCACAAATTTAATCCCACCCCTCCCGGTCGAGAGGGGACCTATGAAGTCGATCTCCCATTTGGCAAAAGGCCAAGGACTGGTCACCGGGGTGAGGTTCTGAGCGGGGAGCTGCGGTATAACAGCGAATTTCTGGCACTTATCATACTTCTTTGCATAAGCATGCAAATCTTTCTTCATGGTTGGCCAGTAGTACCCTTGCTTCAACGCCTTTTGCGCGATGGCCATTCTTCCTGAGTGGTTACCACAAATTTCTTCGTATATTTCTTTCATCACGTAATTTACCTCTTCTTGAGTGATACAACGTATGAGGGGTGGCTAAAACCTCTCTTATACAAGATCTCATCCTGTAGTATGAATTTTGTTGCCCTCCTGCGAGTTTTCTGCTTTCTACCTATCGTCCAGTAGAATTTGGTTGGTCTAATATTCGATGATTTTCTTCATCCATTTAGGAGATTCGAAGATCGTCATGGTATCTGGTACTAGAATCTCGTCAGTGGACGATCGGCTAAGCTTTTCAACTGGGATAGTCCTCATCAAGTCGGAGTCCCTGCTGCTTGCCAATTTTGAAAAGGCGTCAACGTAACCATTTTTTATCCACGGGATCTAGAGCAGTTTGAATATCTCAAAGTGGGATATGAGGTCTTTGGCCTTTTTCAGTACGCCACCATGGACTGTTCATGGGCCGTGAAGGTTCCATTGACTTAGTTAATCACCACCATGAATCGATGTAGATCTGGAGTTTTTTGCCTTCATCTCTTGTGCCAACCTCAAGCCTTCTAGGAGCACCTCGTATTCGTGGCGTTGTTCGAGGCTTTGAACTCCAAGCGAAGCACGCAGTTGAGATGATGACCATCGGGGCTGACCAGCAAAATTTCGGCTCCAACCCCGGCTTCTTTTGAGGACCTGTCAACATACAACTTCCATGTTGGTACTTCTTGTGGCTCAGCTTCGAGTAGGCCTTCTGGGATATGGGCGAACTCAGCCATGAAGTCTGCCAAAGCCTGTCCCTTTATGGAGGGTCTTGGTTTATAGGAAATATCAAACTGGCTGAGCTCGATCGACAATTTCATCAACCTTTCCGAAGTGTCTGGCTTCTGGAGAATTTACCTCAATGGGAGGTTTGTCAGGACATCAATGCTATGCAACTGGAAGTGGCTGAGCTTCCGAGATGCGACGATCAAAGGGAAAGGTGAGTTTCTCCATGTCAGAGTACCTTGTCTCTACATCATGTGGGGCCTTGCTCACATAATACACTGGGATCTGTGTCACTCCCTCCTCTCGGATCAGAACCAGAGCTTATCGCCTTTTCGGATACCACGAGGTAGATGAGCAAATTTCTCCGTTCTTCGATTTGGACAATGGTGGAGCCTTCCCAATGAGGACCTTGAGTTCTTGGAAGGCCTTCACACATTTCTCGGTCCACTCAAATCTTTTTCCCTTTGATGGCTAGGAAAAAGAAGGGTGGCAGTGGTCGATCGCCTTTAATATAAATCGGTTTAGGGCCGCCAATCTTCTTGTCAAGCTTTGAACCTCCTTGGGAAAAGATGGTGATCGCATATCTACGAGTGCTTTGATCTTTTCGGGATTAGCCTCTATCCCGCATTGGTTTACTATATAGCCGAGGAACTTCCCTAACACGACTCTAAAGGCGCACTTTGAGGGGTTAAGCTTCATGCGGTACTTGCGGAGTATTTCGAACATCTCATTCAAGTGCCCGATGTGGTCCTCGGCATTCATGCTTTTCACAAGCATATCATCGACATAGACTTCCATGGAATTCCCAATCAGCTCCAAAAACACACGATTCACTAACCGTTGATATGTGGCTCCCACGTTCTTCAGGCCGAAAGGCATCATCTTGTAGCAATACAGCCCTCGATCCATAACAAATGAGGTGTATTCTTCGTCTCCTGCAAACATCGGGATCTGATTATAACCAGAATAGGCATCCATGAAACTGAGTAGCTTATGGCTGGCAATCAATCGATATGCGGTAGTGAAAAGCTATCCTTCGGATGCCTGGTTCAGTCCCGAGAAGTCTATACATACTCTCTACTTCTTGGTGCTCTTCCTTACTAGCACGGGGTTGGATACCCACTGGGGTAGACTGCTTCTTGATGAACCCATTCGCTAGCAGCTTATCAATCTTCTCTTTTAAGGTGTCGTATCTCTTGGTGCTTAGAGGCTTTCTTTTCTATATCATTGGCCACACCTTTGGATTCACCTTCAGGACATGACAAGCCACGGATGGGTCGATCCCTATCGTGTCACTATGTTTCCATGCAAAATATCGATGTTTTTTCACAAGAGTTGTTTGATTTCCTCCTTCATCCTCTCATTTAGCTTCTCCCCCACTTGCAGCATCTGAGTAGGGTCTGAAGGATTCACAAGAAATGTCTCCATCTCTTCTGTCGGAGAGGCTAAGGAATCCAAGCCTATGATCCGAGGGTCTAGGTCTTCATCCAGTATCATTTCCTCCTCACCTCTTTCGGGGTCAACATCCATTGGTTCCGTGTGTATCGTCATCACCGCAGGGGAGAGTTTTTGTAGTTCGCAGCCTTCTGGAGTGCATTCATGTAGCAGGACCTAGCCTCCGTCTGATTGTCTCGAATCTTGGCAACGCCACCCAGGGTGGAGAACTTTATCGCCAAGTGATGTATGGAAGTGACCGCTTGTAGGTCTTTAAGCGCGGGCCTACCTAGGACTCCGTGGTAGGCGGAGCGTGTATCTACCACCAAAACACCATAAATTTCTTGAGATGACACAAGGGGTCTCCAAGCTCCATTGTGAGGGTGATCCTCCTCCGTGGGACAAGGCTATCCCCGGTGAAACTGAACAAAGGTTCAGAAATGGCCGTTAATCCATGATCCACATCTATCTGATCAAAGGTACTACCGAATAAGATATTCACAGTACTTCCATCATCGACTAACATCCGCCGTAGTCCATTTCTAGCGACTACGGCGTTGACCACCAAGGCATCGTAGTGAGGATAGTGTATGTCGGCCTCGTCTTACTCAGTGAACGAGATTTGTAGAGCTCTTGGTCGGTGTTCGTGAACCTGCCAACTCTCCACGGGCTCTTCTCTAGCTACCTTCAAGTAGTTACATTGTAAGTTCATCGTATGCCCTCCGACATAGGGCCCTCATATGATCCTATTGATTTTCCTAACCGGGAGGTCTCCCGTGGGTCCATCATCCCTAGGCGGGTCCCTGTTTCTGTCGTGTCTTCCGTCATTGCGGCGAGGTCCATTGTCCTAACGCTAAGAAGGAGGTCTTTGTCCTTGATTGGATGGCCCTCGACGTCCTCGTGCTGGTTGATTCTCCTCTCCATGCATCTGGTTCTCACGGTTGATCAGTTTCCTCACGTTTGGGCAATCTTCTATGTTATGCACCCTAGTCCTGTGTATGCGGCAGAACTTGGATAGAGGGGCCACTGGAAAAGGAGGCACTGCGGGTGTCCTAGGATGGGAGGGCAGGGACCACCTCTGTCTGGTTAAATCTCCTATAGTGGTTGTTCTGTGGTTCAGAGGAGTGCTTTTCTTGAAAGCGGTTGAAATAGGGTTCAAGAGAGTGTCGTCCCTCCTTCGATAAGCGGTCCCACTCTGTATCTTTCAGCTTTCTCCCTATTTTTGATCGTCTCCTCGATCGATTTCACGCTGGATCAAGTTTACCAACTGAATATAAGTCTTAGGTTGACTGTTCTGGACGTTCCTCCAGAAAGGGGTACGTATGTGAAGTTCGGTCACCAGTGCATCTACGGCTTTGTCATCGGTTACAGTCTCGATCTTGTTTATGATGTTGCTGAATCTCTTGAAATAGCTTTTTACTGTATCTCTTTCCTTCTACCTAATGTCGTAGATTTGAGTAATGTCGGCTATCATGGTATGGTTGCCAATGAAAGCGTCAACAAATTCTCTCTTGAACTGAGGCCAACTCTTGATACTTCCTTATTTCAACTTATTGTACCACCTCTTTGCATTGGATATAAATGTGGTATGGAAATTTCAACACTTCACTGCGATGGAATGACCCTGGAGCTTTGTCTTGTATATGTTGATGTGATCCGTAGGGTCACCTCTCCCGTTATATTTGTCCATTAGAGGCATTCTGAAATTCACGGGCACCTCCATGGCCTTCATGTAATTGGTGAATGGAAGGTTCTCATCGACATCATATTCATAGCATTCTAACATTTTTTTCTCTTTTTCCGAGCCTCACGTGAACAGGCTTCGGGTCCTTCCTCCTTTCTGTGCGGCCTCGCTGTGCTCATTGTACCTATTGTGCACCGGTAGGGGTGGTGCTATGGAAGATCCCACCCCCAACCTATCAAACACGCTGGCAATAGGAGCTGGCTGGTTTCCACGCATCGAAAGAGGTCTCCCCTTCTAATTGTCCTGCGAGGGCTTTGGAACGATGTTCTGAGGGTTCCTACCATTTGAAACAGGCGGGTCGTCCTGAGATCGACGACTTTCTATTGAGTCGGACATTGAATGGCTTCGCCGGGCACGGCTACACTTGAGTCCATGTTGGAGGAATGGTTTTCCAACAGTTCAAGCACTGCCTTCATTCGGACATTGTCTAGCTTCAGGTGTTGGTTCTCCTGCTCAACCGTTTGTTTATGTCGTTGTCTTTTCCTTTTACGGTAGGTTACGTTCGGAGATCTTGAATGATTTCCTACCGCAAGTTAGTATGGTGGGACTCGACTTCTTCTTCTATGGATTGTTCGGTTGCCATACTCTTCCAGGTAGAAAACACGTTTTATCACAAGTTTTAGGTTGTGTAACATTTTTCGTTTTCCACAGACGGCGCCAATCTGTTGACGTCGGAACCTGCACTGTCCACGTGTCAACAAATCTCCAGTTACTCCTCTACCAACCTGTATGTTACCTGCACACTAGGACGATCATTAGGTACCAAGATCACTAGGAAAAAAGGGTCCAACGATCGTTGGTACTCCGACGATCAAGTCAACTGCCAGTAAATAGAGTAATATACGGAGAACAAAAACAATTAGGTGTGGGAGGGACAAGCAGGGAAGATTTCAACAGAGTTTAGAGGTGAAATTAATGCATAAAAAGAACGTACCTTGGAATAACCTTGTATTTATAGCACAAGAGTCCTATTGATTTAGGAAACAATCAATTAAAAATCTAATTGATTTTTCCTTATGAGAAAGGACAATCAATTAGAAATCTCGAAGATTTTCATCCTTATTTGAGTTGACCACATTACCTAATCTTTAGGATATCGGGATTCAGTTTCCTTATAAGAATCCTTGTGACAATCAAACACAATATGTCTTCAAATTACTTCTCTGGTTATCCCAAGTAAAGGGATTGCCTGTGGATTACGAGAATGTGAAGACCAGTGAAGCGCTCCGGATCGGCCAAGAATGTCGAGGCCCTTTATGGGCTTCGTTCCACCTAACTCGAGGGTGATAATGTGTTGCCGGGCCTTAAACGTATCCGCGAGGCCATCGCCGGGTATCCAGAGGCCTTGGAAAGTTTGGGAGGCCCTCGTTGGGCTCATAAAGTCCTAACGAGTCCTAACTTGGGCCTATACGGGGCTTTAGCTAGACTATTGCCAACGTGGAGACCCTAACGAAATCCGGTGGTAACAAATATCATAATAACAGTATCATATATAACAGTATCGTATGGTTAAAGATAGCAAATAAAACAGTATCAGAAGCACATTATTATTAAGTACATACTTATGTGAGCACAAATGTTATGTTTTAATAAAAACCATAACACAATATCTAAATAAAATAGTATATTAATAAAATATTATCTTAATAAAATGTTATCATAATAAAACAGTATCTTAATAAAACAATATAATAGATTGAAATAGTAAGAAATATTTTGAATGAAAACAATATCAATGATCTTGTATTACAAATGGAGTATTTTGAAACAGTATTATTACTTCAACCATAAAACATTTAAATTTGAATGTGTGTTTGTTTGAAAGGATATAAAAGTAGTTTTTTTTTTTTTTTTTTTGAAAAAAGTTGGTGAAATGCATAGTTGAAAAATAATAAAATTTTTGGGTCTCACGAAATATGTTGTTGAAAATAAATTAGTGAAATTGCAAGATTCCGAATTTTCCAAAAATATATTTTTGGCCCACCTATTTTAGAGGTCCAAATTTCATAAGCCCACCTAAAATTAATGTTCTAAAAAGTTCAGATATCACGGATCTTAGGCTTCGCCTAAATATGAAAAGTTTGAAACTCGACCTCCACGCCTACCCACGCTTATAAAAATGTGATAAAAAAAGTTGAGGACATGAGTGATATAATGTTCATAGATTAAGGATATTAAATGTAAATAAAATGTGGTCTAAAAAATTAAAAAGTGTTGTGTGAATATAATTTACCTATAAAGAAAATAGAATAGCAGCAAAGAGAGCGGGAAAAGAAGCAATGTTCAAAATCTTGTACAAGCTATTTAAATTTCAAACTCTAATTTTAGGGGTACTATTGTTCAATGTTGACAATAAAAATTAGTGTGTTGTCTACTGTCTATGCAGTTTTAATTTATTTTGCTAGCGTTAGTTCTAAATTTGCATCAACCCAATTTTCGTTTCAATTATAGCATTATTGGAAATTGGAGTTCTTGTTTTTCCTTTTGACAATGCAAGTTGTATGCTTCTAAAATCTTTGCTATCTCATAAAAAGAACTGAAACTGTGGATAGAGTTGCTGATGAAGACGGCCGAGGAACATTGCCTGCCGTGCTGTGTCGTGGTTCCCGGGGAAGTTCTAGTGGTAGATGATGGAGGTATGTTCAAAAATTACCACTTAATAAGTTGAATTGTGGAATATGTTTGAAAAAATGTATCAAAATAAATGAAGGGGAAAGAGTTACAAATAAGTTGAATTCTAGGATGTCTTGCTTCGATGTATTAAATAAGTGTTTGGTTTAATTTTTTATTTAAAAACACTTGTGTGGATTTGGCCCGTAATTAATTGTGTTTTAATTTTTGAATAAATAAGATTTTTTTTATTGTCGGCTTGGCTTGAAAAAAAAAATACTTCAAGCTCCCTAGTCGTAAATTCCTGATTCTGCCCATGTTTAGTAGCTTGCCCTTAGAGTTGGTGTCATTTGTGCGGTATAAACCCGGAGGCTTATGTTCCAGGAATATTAGCCATTTGCCCATTTATCTGCGGTAAACATCACTTGCGTAACATTTAGCAATAGGGATGGCAACGAACGGTAAGGGATGGGGCCGGGCGGCCATTCCCATACCCGCCCCGTCGAAGATTTTGGAGTGCGGTGCGGGGATTGGGGCGGGCGGGGCGGGGGCGGGCGCGGTGGGCGGGTATAGAAAAATCTCTATTTATCACCCCGTTTAATTAATTAATTTATTTATTTTTTATTTTTTTTACATACAATTTAAATTTTAAAACATAAAAATAAAATAAAATAAAAACATTCGGGGCGGGTTCGGGGAATGCGGGACGGGGACCATGATCTCCGCCCCATACACTTTAGCAATCGACGGGAATCCCCGCCCCATTAGGGAGGGGGCGGGGACGGAGTTTTTTTGCCATCCCTATTCAGCAACACAAAGGTAGGTATCTAACATCATGTTTGTGTGCTTTCAGCACTTATAAATTGATCAAACATTATTTTTATTCATACATTGGACTATTTATAATCTAAAAAAAAAAAATTACCAAACAAGCGTTAAAGCTAGTTCTTCAAAGAAAAGACGCTTTTCCAAATCTTGAGGCTCACCATCTTCCTGGCATGGTACATGACTACCATTTCTTGATTTGTAAATATGTTATCTCATATTGATTCAGGAAATGACATGTGGTGAATATAAATTTAGCTATAAGCACAAAAGGCATCTTTCAAAATAAATTTCTGATGCCAATGAATCCCTATCAAAATTTGATTGTCCAGGCAAAATTCTACATCAATTAAATATGGAATAGATGATGGGCATTACTTTAGGTTAACTTTTTTAGGTACAAGTTTAACTTCAAATTTCTAGTTGGAGCCGAACAAAAGTGGTGGGCTTGAATTGGATCACGATGGCCAAGAAAATCCATGGTTGGAGGTTGAAGACAAACTTTAGATATTTATGTAACAACTAAAAGATAATTTGAAAAGATTGGGTTGTAAAGGTGAAGAATGATTCGAAATTCTCAATGATGTAATGTAAAATGTAAGCGCGTGTTTAACTTGATCATGATTATGCTTATAAGAGAATTGGACTACTCCACCTAACTTAAATACTAACTTGTGATTAGTCCTCAAAATTATGTGAGAGACTATTTCAACAGGCGATGGGCACTCATTTGTGTCGCTGCCATTTCTTGCTTGTGCTCGCCATCATACAGAAAGACTTGTCTAGTAAGTAATTTAGAAGCTTCCTGAATTGTTTGAAGGAAGCTTTTTCAAACTACATTACCGATACATGTGCTCTAGCATAAACCAGAGTCCTAAATCCGATTCCAATAATTTCATTTATTTTCACTCAATTTTTTCAAGTTCCATTTTTTAATCAAAATATGTCCCACCAACATATTGGAATTGTAATGATTTTTTTTTTTTTTTTCATATGTATAAATTGTAATATTTATATTGCTTTATATATTATTTGAAATTAGTTTCTGATATTTTTTTCATAATTTCTGCATTTGTATATTTATTCTGCTCCTTGAAGTTTAATTACTAATTTTTTTCATTTCATTGCTAAATGCTATTGAATATTTTTTCTTGTTCCTGATTTTATTTGTATTAATTAGTAATTACTAATTTTTTCCATTTATTTAAATAAATTTGGAGAATTATTATCTTGTCGGCTTATTTTATTGCATTATTAGTTTATTATTAGATTGTTGTGCCTTGTCGGCTTATTATTGAATTGTTGTGTCTCGTTGGCATATTTTGTTGCATACTTGCCTTGTTGATTATCAACTATGTTTTGGTTTCATTTCAGAATTGTGAGTTGTGCCGGTGGAGTTCTCAAAGTGTCGTACGGTGACATTTCTTAATTTTCACTTAAGTTCCACTTTCATATTAGCAATGGCTTTTCCTTGCTTAT
This sequence comes from Forsythia suspensa, assembly GCA_023638005.1. Taxonomy (NCBI): domain Eukaryota; kingdom Viridiplantae; phylum Streptophyta; class Magnoliopsida; order Lamiales; family Oleaceae; genus Forsythia; species Forsythia suspensa. The sequence goes on from CM042666.1 coordinate 40,109,420, forward strand.
TTATTAATTTATTAGAAATAATTCAAGTCTTGTCGACTTATATAGTTGTGGATTGTATAGATTTTGAATACATACTACAATTTGGGAGTCCATTGGAGGTCTAATTTATAAAGTTCGTAGGTCTCGAAAATCACATGACTAACCCTGTCAATAGGTACTCACCTTTGACAGAAACACACAAACACACCCAATACATCCAGACTTAGCAAAGTATTTCTATTTTCCGTCAAATTCTCAGCATGAAATAATCTTTCTTAAGGGGTGTTCATGCAGCCTAGATTCATCTAAATTTATCTAAAATGTCAAGGCTTCATGCTGGAGTCGTTCTTGGTCTAGAACAGTTCTTGAACTTGCAAATATTCAAGAGCTCCCTTTTTTTTGTTAGTACGTTTGTGATGCTTAAGTTGGGAGTTGCTCGTGACAAGGGCACACGCCTGAAGATTACAATTTTTGATATTGCAGAATTCATAAGAAGGACGAAATTGTGATAGGTAGAGACAGAGTCTTGTTATAGCTTGTGATTGTTGATGGTAATTACAATCGGAGTGTTATAAAGATCGAGACTCTAGGTCGCAGTTCCAATCTTGCAGCAGTAGAGATAAAAACAGAGAGTTTTTGTATCTTGTAATTCCGTTAATATTTTATACTAAAATTTTGGTTGGAGGGTAGAAATTTTTTTAAATCCAAAAATCATTTGATTTTAACTTTCGTTTCTTAGTAGATTTTTGCGTGGATTTTTGCATATCAAGTGGATGTTTCTCCAATTGGAGTTTTACTACCGTAATTTTGGTGTTCATAGTTCAAACTTTAATGTTGTTGCATGTCTTATTCACCAAACTAACTAAATTGTTAACAATCTATTAAAATGTCTATTGATAATTTTGAACATTAAATAAAACTTTCAAGTACTTGAGTTCTACGCGTAGACAAATTGAACAGTTTATTGTACTTTGACAATTTGAAAAGTGTTATCACATTCATTATGTTGAGTCAACAATTTGTTAACATTCTTCAGAATGTCAACTCATGATATAAATAATGACAATTCTTGTATGTTATTTGGTTATGGTGGCACGCCCGCCTCAACAATTCACACCGCCTCACCTGACTTGCCCACCTTGTTGGTCTCATGAGTACGCTTCGACAGATAGATCGCAACAACCCAACCGGTGTCGTCGGGTTAGCTAGGCGGGCGACCTATGGAATAATGACAGTGCCACCGGTTATCGGGAATACGAAACATTCCTCATTAACTCATAATAATGAGGGAGATGAAAGGACATCCATTATCAAACGAGGAAGATGAAAGGATACCCTTATCAAATGAGGGAGATGAAGGGACACCCATCATCAATAACTGCAGGCCATCCCTATAAATAGAGACTGATTCCTCAGGTAAAAAAAGAACACACAACTCTTATACACTCCATATTGTTATTTAGCACAAATACTTTAATCATATACTGATTATCACGCCAGAGTGGACACGGGAGAAAAAAGCTCCGCCACCTTTTGCAGGTCTCCACCACTGTCGCCGCCATGCTCAGAGAAGGAGAAAATCATTTATCGTCATTTGGCGCCATCTGTGGGAAACCGCACAAGAAGTTATGGCTCGAACCAGAAGAGCTAAGAATGTAACCGCTCCACCAGCCCCCGTCGGGATGTAGGCACCGAGTCCAACGCCGCCACTAATCACCCACAACAAAAATTTGCCTCTGCCGCTCAACTCACGTCAAGCGCAAGCTCGGTGGCGGCCTTAACGACTCTACTCCAAGATCGGAATCTTGCGGTTTCTCGGCTACCACAGAGTCCCCTAACCTCTGCCGGGTGGGATCTTCATTACTGGGGCTCTGCCCGGGGTCCTAGCCATCCACCGATAGGGCCCTCACCGGGGGGCTCTTCCCGCACTCCTAACTTTACAAAGAATAGAAACACCGTAGAAACACCGCTAACGGCAGCTCCACTACAAGCTCCGGTTTCTTTAGCTCCACCTTTCGCACCCCATTTCTATTCATTGACATCTGGCCCAAATCCTTACAGGGGGCAACCATTATGGATGCCCACGCCTCTCTGTAGTTGAGACACCGAGTGTTAAACCTGGAGCAGAGATTAGAAGATTTGATGGGTCGCAAAATAACTGAGGCTATGTCCAATAAAAGTAGTAGGCAACAATCCATGGTGTTGGAAGAAGACCCTTTTTCCCTAGAAGTGATGGCGGTTCCTTGCCACAAGACTTCAAATAGCCAAAGATGGAGAAGTATGACAGATCCTCTGATCATGTCGATCACCTCAGGACTTTTGTTGACTTGATGAGGTTACAAGACACCCCAGATGCGATTATGTGCAGGGCTTTTCCGCCAACACTTAGGAGCGAGGCCAGGGACTGGGTAGCCACCCTTCCTCCAAAATCGATCCATACATTTGACGAGTTTTCCAAAAGTTTTACCACACACTTTGCCAGCAGCAAACGTGTTAAGAAAACTGCTATCAGTCTGATGCAATTGACACAAGACAAGGACGAACTGCTGAAAGATTTTATTGCCCGGTTCAATAGAGCAACGCTGGGAATCAAAGATCTACAGATGTCTGATATAGTCACTGCCATGATGAGTGGAACTAGAAGTCGTCCTTTCAAGATGTCACTCTCCAAAAACCTGCCGAATACGATGCATGAGTTACTCAATAGAGGTGATAAGTATGTGGACACTGAAGAAGCGTATCTCATTACCAAAAGTATGAAGGATCGAAATGAACATGAGTCTAACAAAAGGAAGATTCAAGACGAGCCCGAACCTCGAAATAATAGAGGCAAGCTCACCTAAGCTGAGGCGAGTCAACCAGGCGAACTCACCTAGAGAGCCAAGCGACCTCAAAAAAAAAAGAAATTTAGGCGAGCTCACTCCAGGTGGGTGACCTCACCCCAAAGTGGGCGAGGTCACTCAGTGGGCGACCTCACTCCAAGCGAGGTGACCTCGGCCAAAAAATAAATAAATAAATTTGAGATGAGCAGGTGCGTTAGATTACTTCTACTTTTCATTAACGATAGTCTATGAAAAGTAGAGGGCTTATCTTGTCTCGAAAAATAATGACGGCTCCTCATCGAAAAACAAGGCCAATGAGCCTCTATCCAAAAATCAAGGTGATGAGCCTATATTTAAAAATCAAGGCAGTAGCCACTATTTAAAAATCAAGGTGATAGCCACCACTGAAAAATAAGGCGATGAGCCTATATTTAAAAATCAAGGCGATGAGCCTATATTTAAAAATCAAGACAGTAGCCAATATTTAAAAATCAAGGTGATAGCCACCATTGAAAAATAAGGCGATGAGCCTATGGTTAAAAATCAAGGCGATGAGCCTATATTTAATAATCAAGGCGATGAGCCTTTCTTTAAAAATTAAGGCGATGAGCCTCTGTCTGAAAATCAAGGCGATGAGCTTATGTTTAAAAATTAAGGCGATGAGCCTCATCCAGAAAAACAAAGGCGATAAGCCTCATGTCAAAAAATAAGGCGATAAACTTACATCGGGAAAATGAGGCGATAAGCTTCTGTTTGAAAAAGTTAGAGAATAGCAGGTGCAGTAGATTATTTCTACTTCCCATTGACAACAGTCTATGAAAAGTGGTCTATAGGAAGTAGAGAAGTTTATGATGATATAAATAATGACAATTCTTGTATGTTATTTGGTTATGGTGGCACGCCCGCCTCAACGATTCACCTCACCTCACCGACTTGCTTTTTGTTTGTCTCTCATGAGTGCGCTTCGGCGGATAGATCGCAACAACCCAACTGTCGTCAGTTAGCTAGGCGAGCGACCCATAGAATGACATTGCCACCGGTTATCGAGAATCTGAAACATCCCTCATTAACTCATAATAATGAAGGAGGTGAAAGGACACCCGTTATCAAACGAGGAAGATAAAATGATACCTTTATCAAATGAAGGAGATGAAGGGACACACATCATCAATAACTGCAGGCCATCCCTATAAATAGAGGCCAACCCCTCAGGTAAAAAAAGAACACACAACTCTTATACACTCCATATTGCTATTTAGCACAAATACTTTAATCATATACTGATTATCACGCCGGAGTGGACACGGGAGAAAAAAGCCCCGCCACCTTTTGCAGGTCTCCACCACTGTCGCCACCGTGCTCAGAGAAGGAGAAAATCATTTATCATCATCAACAGTAACCCTGATTGTCTTAGCATTCGAAAAAAATTTCAATAATTTAAAATTTATAAGCACAATCTATCCAGCTTCCTTCTAAGTTGTTTTACCTTAAATATAGAACGTACCAACCACAATAAGTAAGGACAATTAGAGTTGGCTGTGAAAGATGTGTTGGGTTTAAATTATTAGACTTAATTGTTTTTTAATTAAATGTGTCCAACCCTATGAAATTAAATAGTTTTAAATTTAAGTAAAATTTTAATTTAAATCTAAGAACCAATGCTGCAATTTTTTGTCAAACAATTCTAATTTAATTAGTTTCTGGATTGAATATAAAATATATACACCCACAACATAATATATGCAGGCTGTTTTCTTGGTTTTTGTGTGGAATATATATACACACACGTACAGAGAGCAGTTTTCTAGGAATAGATACACGCACGCACAGAGAAATCAAAGAAAATGAAAGAAAAATGATTACTTTTGGCAAGAAAAATTTTGGTCACAAATTTTAGGTTTTCTTTTTCATCTCTCGTATTCCATCATTAATTGTTTGGTGAAATATTTCTCTTCTTTATTGTCTTAATATTTTTGAAGTTCCATCTATTGTGTTAGATGATGGTTATTGTAATTAGTCAATAAAGTCTTGTTGATGTGGTGTGTTAGATTACCTCTTGATTTATAGCATAAATTTAGAAAAGAAACATTGTAATATTTATTCGATTGATAGTAGATTACTGTCGGTTTGCCCCGTCGATTTTTCCTTTATCTTAAAGAGTTTTACGATGTTAAAGAATAATTCTGGTGTTGTTTAGCTTTATTCATTATTCTGATATTTATATTGCTTGGATTGAGTTGATAACATTCATTTTAATTGCACGTAAAAAGGAAAAAATACATTGTTACATTTGTACAACTAGTTTTTCCCTAACAAGATGAAGGCAGGTGGATTTACCCCAGTTCGTAGATTACAAATCCAATCATAGTTCATGATTTGAGAGAAGATGAAGCCTAGAGGACTCGATTCTGAAAAGGTCAAGAGAAAATAGAGAGTTTGTTATCTAGCAATTCATATATTTGTTTGGTTTATTTTAGATGGTGATCTTATAATTATAATTCCAAATTATTTGTAACTTGATTATGCTTAGTGAATTACATATCAATAGATCGTAGATTTTTCAGTTGAAGTTTAAATATAGTGTACACAACATTATTAACCTCCTTTTAAATCGTATATAAATAGATCTAAAACCTTACATGGACGACTACTATTGCAGTTCATGTTATGCACATGTCCATAGCAACTAGAGCTACACAAAAAAAATCGCTAAACCGCAAACTGAATCGAATCTGTTGGTTTGAAACCATTAGTTCGAATCCATGTGGACCCGTCAATGTTTCAATTTTAAACCAAACCGAACAATTTGAAAATATTGGTTTAAGTTTCAATGTTTAAAAAACTGTTTAAAACGAATCGAACAGTAAAAAATTAAAAATAAATTAATTCTATTTATACATTTACAAAATGAACAAAATACAATGAAATACTAAATTTATTGAAATAACTTATTTATTTTTTACCAAACCCACGAATTTATTATTAGGCTAAGTTATTTACTAATTTCTTTCAATTTTCTCTTCATTTCCATTTTCTTCTACGACAAATATTAATGTAATATAACATTTACATTTATAAAGTTCTGTTTAAGCTTGTATTGAGAATTTTAAACCAATTTACTTATGTTTTAATTTATTTAAAATGTGTTACTATTGATAGGTAAATTGTGGTTTAAAACCAAATCGAACTGATTTGGTTTGATTTGAAAATTGAAATGATTTAGGACTTGTTTGACATGGTTTATAAATCAATTTTAGTTTATTTTAACCGTCATTTTTGACTTTCAATGCACTTTTAACATGAAAAGTCAACAATTTCAACTCAAATAAATCATTTTTGGTTTATAAACTAGTTTATAATCTCTGTCAAACGGACCCTTTGTTTAGTTTGAAATTTTTCTAAACCGTTTTAAATCATTTGATTTAATAAGTCAAAAACCGCCCGAATTGAAACGTATTCACCCCTAATAACAACTGTAAAATATGGATGCAAGGCAAAAGTAGAGGTTCAGAAAACAAAATTCAAGCCAATATCATTGTCAATTTGATGAATTTATTATTTTCTTTATGAATTTATTAATTGAAACATCTCTTGGGCCGTGCCTTGACCTTTGGATATGGGCCCAATCTGGGGCCAATTCTACTTGGGATGTTTTCATAAATAAACCACTTTTTAAAAATAATTTAATTTTATCAACTTAACAAATTTATTCTAAAAATACTACATTTTAAAATTATATTAATTAATAAAATAATAAATTAAAATTAAATCTATACTACAAAATATATATTTCCACGTGAATTTACTTAAATTTGCATTTGAGTCCTTAATTATTTGCACAATAAGTTCTTCATCTTTATAAAATTTTCACTTTAGTCCCTATACTTAGTCTTTCATTTCAACTTCATCCTTTTTATTTGCAATTCAAGTCCTTCAACTTTTAAATTTGTACAAGTTGGTCCCCATATTTATACTTTTATATCAATTTAGTCCTTATATAGTATCACTATTTGATCATATGTTACAAATAATATTGTGTATCAATATTTAATACAAATGTTACAAATGATATTTTGTAACAATCATGTGTTACAAATTAAAATATAAAATATCAATGATACAAAATATTAATTCATGTAACATATATTGTTGTAACATATATTGTGTAAAATAACATAATATAATCAGAACGTATATTCAATGACAACATATTATTTGTAACATTTGTATCAAACAAATGATACACAATATGATTTGTAACATTTGTAACAGTTGCGATCTTAGCGAAATGTAAATTGTTACAACCGTTATTAACGCAAAAATCAACTTTAAATTTCAATAAGTTCATTATAGTATGATATAGATATGAAACACAATGTTAAATTTAACAAATAAAACTATTGATTTCATAATTTGTAACATACGTAACATCGATGATAAAAATACCAATTCATGTAACATGTGATGTGTAAAATAACATAATATAATATGTAACATATTGAACGATACAAAATATCGTTTATAACATCCGTATCAAATAGTGATACAAAGGACTAAATTGATATAAAAGTATAAATATGGGGATCAACTTGTACAAATTTAAAAGTTGAAAGACTTGGGTTGCAAATAAAAAGGACAAAATTGAAATGAAAGATGAAGTATAGGAACTAAAGTGAAAATTTTATAAAGATGAAGGACTTATTGTGCAATAATCAAGGACTCAAAAACAATTTTGAGTGAATTCACGTGAAATAGTTATTTAATTTTAATTCATTATTTTATTATTTAATATAATATTAATTATGTAGTATTTTTAGAATAAATAAATTAAGTTGTTAAATTTATAATTATTTTAATATTTATAAGTAGTGGGTGTAAATATCCCATTCTACTTTGGGCTATACCTGAGGACAAAGGATCCCCACCATCAATAATAAAATTAGGTTTCACTCTCAATAAATTTGAACTCGATTACATTAAATATTTTCCTCCGTTGCAAAGGCAAAAAGGATAATTAAAAATATAAATCTAAAATGACTAAATTATACAAAGTAGGTTGGAAGGATAAAATGTACAAGTGGACTTGCTCTGGATTGAAAATCCAAAACAGATTATCTTCCATTCCTAAAAATGCATTAGAGGTAGTACGAGTTTGAAGAAGTTTAAAATCAGTTTTTTAACAAAAATTGATAATGTCTAGTCAAACTTCAATTTTAACTACACATTTTATAGAATCCACAACTTTTATCAATTTTTTAATCATACATTACATCACTTTTTATCAAAATCTGATAGAATTTTTATCGAAAGCATCGTCTGACCGACAAAAAAGGGGCATACACAACGTTTGGAGTATGACATCCCATGCAGACAGAATGCTTTGACTACTCAGAAAGGAATAATGCTAAAGTTGCCATTTATTATGAACCCAATCATGATTGAATTGAATTCAACTCAAACTCATCATGGATGCAATGATGAATGAAAAGAAGTCAATTCACAATGAGCAAAAAGCCAGATTCCTAACCCTGTCGCCCATTACATAAATAGCATAGGATCCCAAGCACATTTTACAAACATTTCCATGTTTTTCAAGATTGGTTATCATTAGCAAACACAGGCCACCTAACATTTCTCTTCCACACTTGAAAACTGTCCATATTTCAATTCCAGTCTTCTGCTTAGAACTCTTCTTTCCCAGGCTAGTGTTTAAGATGATAAGAACACGGATTCTACCCTATCTTCTCCTTGTATGGCTTATCTCGGCAGCATTTCAACAGCATCAGGCTATTAGTTTTAACATACGAGCAACAGAATCAGGCAAGCTACTACATTTCTCATACTTTAAGGTGAGCAACATATGAATCATGGTTTATAAACTACATTTCAACTTTTTTGAAGGTGATATGCTTAAATATAAACTTAGCATTGGTTTATAAACTAGTTCTCTCAGGACCGTTAGCACATTCCTCAGAGAGACGTGCTTTTAAGTTTAAATGTGGAACATAACATTTAAACTTAAAAGCGTGTATATCCTCATTTCTAACACCTTAAACTTTTAAATGAGGTAGTTCATCGAGGTGTCAAACAAGAGAAATTTTATAGGTTCAAGTCTCCCCCAATCCATTTATAGAAAATTGTGCACTTTCCTGGCGTATTGAAAACTAAGCACGTGTTGGGGTGTGCTTGTAAGTACCGGGACTCCCTACTTATTGTGGCTCAAATAAGCAAATTGTGGATCCCACGCAATAATCATGGCTCTTACTCTATCTACTTCTTAAAGAAACAGCTTTTAAGCATGACCAAGCAAGCACTAAATTTAAATAAGTGTGTCCCCCTCTAATATTGGTTAAGCTTTTAAACGATGTGGTTCAACAACAATATCGCTTACCATTGGATCAACAATTTTTTGGTTCTTGAAAATTCAAGTTTCTAACAGAGCCTCTACCTTCTAAATCCTCACAACAGTTGATTTCAAGATAAAACCTGCAGAATACAGCAAAAGGACAGCAGCTGGACACATTGTGAGAACTTTGGTAAGAAGATAAGCATATTTCATCTTCATTTATGGTCCAAGTGTTGCTTTTTATCTAAGGTGATAAAATGGTGATACATGACTTGTGTTTTACCAACAGGCAAACAGCATCAAAGGGGGGAAAGAGAAGAAAATTCGTAAAGCACCATCTGGACCAAATCCAATTGGAAATCGTCGTCCACCATCAAGACCCTAAAGTAATGCATTTATTCTCAGTAGATCACAATATTTCTTCAAAGTTGGAGGTTAAACATATTGGTATTAGTTGAAACTTATGTTGAGATTACTCAGTATAAAAGTAATTCCTTTTAAGATTTAACTTGTCTATATCATATATGGGTTCCAGCAAAAGATTTACTATCTACAGCACTGCTAACTCTTAAAAATGCTTCATTTTTTTAATCTAACCATAGCTATGAAAATCAAATTCATGCAGAAATAAAAAAATTGCTGGAAAACCATAATATTTAATATGTTTTTTGTATGATATATCTGGGTCTTAAAAGTTCTGCAGAATTTCTATTTACATATTCCAGATCACTACAGTAAGGCTTAAAGGGCTTTCTTTGTTAAATTTGTATGGCTCCTTTGATTGGCATGTTTTCTCTTGTCAATAAGATATATGCTTATAGAACAAAAATAAAAGAGCAGAAAATCTCCATCAATGCTGTTCAGGATGGAAAAGTCATGTGAGGTGGGCAGTTAGAGAGGAACAGTTAGGACTAGTTGTACAAAAGCTTTCAAGTGGAGAGAGAGAAACAAATGCCAACCATTTCTCAATTTATAAGAAAAAAAATACTGGTTCAAAATTATACTGTTTTGGGCAGATTTAACCCCAATTCAACCCCTCGTCTATACTTGATTTTGAAAAGCGAGGATGATACACGAGGTAACATTTTGCTTACCATGCTAGCCTCTCATTTGACAACACTGCATAATTTTCATAGAAATGTGACTTATTTTGACAATCTGAAAGACGATTTCAATAGCAAGCATGCATGGGAACAGTGGGGGAGCCAGGAATTTTAAAGAGTAATTGATTTTGTTGATACCATTGGTAGAGCTTAAACTAATGACTAGCATGAAAATGACCACTATATATCGACTGGGGTGAAGTTTAGCATACATATAATGTTTGCTGGCAATAACACAATTCATACCGAACACTTCTTTTCTGATCTTTCACTCCACCTGAGCCCGGCTTTGGAACTGGTTTGCTGCCAATAGAAGTATATGCCTCATCCAGAACTTCATTTTCCTGCTGATTGAATTCTATCAATATCGATCTTAAGATAATCTGTTTTTCGGGTAAGTAGCAATACTAGATCATCAAATAACAGTATGTCATGTTTCAAACGTATAGAAGATTGTGCGTACTAGCAGCATACGAGAGGAAATGTGTGCATGTTTCTAGTATTAGGGTAGCTCATTGGCTACCCTAATACTAGAACCCCGAAGGATGTGTGTTCGGCCCATCAGGAATGGGATAATACTCTCCAACTCAGATACAAGTCACAAATACTACACCACTACCACTGTTTACTACCAACGTGAATAGATTTGACTTTCTAGAATCATTTTTCACCTTTCAATTAGAAATCTCATGTGAATACTGTATTAATTTTGTTTTGTATTATCAAATTTGTAGAACATTTCTAGAGAGCGTGTAAAGGTTAATTTTGTGAAAAACATGTAACCATGGTCCATGTCTAAAGTCAAAATCATTTTGATCAGATCCCCAGGTCTAAAGATTTGATGTCCGTAACCGTACCCAATAATCAAATTGGGGAGATGACAAACCTAGAGTAACACGTAGACTTTTGTGAAAAGCTGAACTTTTTGTATGGCTCCAATAAATCATTGAGTTAATGATTACAAGCATCTCAACTTTGACCAGCAACAAAGAATTTATCCATGACGCTCTCCTATTTTCATGTTTTACCTATAATACCCAGAAATCACCACCACTCAGAACAGGGAAAAGGAATCATAAGATTATAAGGGTCTCTGGGGACAGGCAACATATACGGAACATCAATGCATTTCTTTCCAACTCTCATGTTAGAACACACGCAGACAAGGATGTAACTCCGTCTCTCTATCTCTTACCCCGTGTCTTTGTGGGTGGGTGGGTGTCTACCTAACTGTCTACATGTATATGAGTATGATTGTATGAATAAACTCATCGTTTACTTGACTTAGCCTGATGAAAGAAACATGCGATTCATATTGTTTTGAGAGGAAAAAAAATAACAACATGGAGTTCTGAGAGATTATAGTCTCCAATCAAAAGAATGCTATAAAGCAATAAATGATTATGTTAGGATGGGACTTACAGCCTTGTGCCAGTTACATACTTGGGAAACATTAAACCACATTTTATTATTGAAGCAGGAAAACAAGTTCCAGATCAGATAAGCTAACATTGGACTACAAATTTCACACAAAGAAAACTCCATCTGTAAATTCACGTGAAACTAATTGGTTGTCATTTACCTTGGCCTTACTTTCTTCATCAGACTGGTCTTCAGAAAAATGCAGCTAAACTCCACTTTTTTTTCTTCTCTTTTTCTTTCAACTGCTTAAATCTGTTTTTGAAAAACTCTTCTCAGTATGGCACTTTCTGAAATATCAGTCAACGAAGTATAGAACTTTTTAGATAGGAACCGAGCTATGACCACTGTTCTGGCTGACCAACTGATCGTCTTCAGAGCCCAGCCAGAACAGGCTTTACACTTCCAAATTTCCGTAATCTTAGCTGAGCCGAGTACATTATCCATGAACCTAGACTATCAACGATAACAAGTGCATTTGCACCTCCCAATTGCGTAATCATATCTTCTCTGCTGTGCTTATTAGCGAACTGAGAATATCAATGACAACAAGTGCATATCAATTAACCAAACAATACATCATTTCCAGAATAATTATTGTGCCCACTGAAAACTACTTGCCATTGCTGCGGGTACAATGAATAAGAAGCTTGTGTGCCGAATCCTTCTATTTTTCTCAAATTGGTATATGTAATATTATATAATGGTAGAATTGCAATCACTTTGGTTTTTCTATTCTATACAAAACCCTATACCTTAATGGGGCCCCGTCAATTCCTTTGAGTTTCATTCTTGCAAACATACTCCCCACGCGGGATACTTAACACGTAAGCTAAAGCACTGCACGTGTCGATACGCACAGCGCCTAGTATCCATCGTTTATGGCTAGGATGCTTCTGTAACTAGATAACCAACACTGAAAACTGTCTTTACATTGAATGATTTTTCCCTTCCAATATTTTTCTATTGGAACTTCCCTCATTCCTTTTATTGAACATAATGATGCGAATAGGGCATTAATGAGTTCTAATATGCAACATCAAGCAATCTGTTTTACATCTTCTAGGCGCGAATGTTCAAATTTCATGAGATCTTCTTACTCTTATTCAAAAGGTCAAAAAAAGCCTTTGTAGTTTGTTCTTTCATTTTCCTCCAATTGAACAAGTCAGCTTTATTGTCAGTTTGATGGAATTCTCATGTGAATCTGATTAAGGTTTAATTCCAAAGTCTCAAAATTCAATTTGAAGGAGATGTCATATTGAAGCCCTTTACCTACTTGGGAAATTCAAAGAGAAGTATGGAGAAAAGTTACAAGAGTTGCAATGGTTTTTATTGAAGAAGCCAATGTAAGATGCCTAGAAAAGTGTTATAGTGTATGACATAGACAAACAAATTTCTATTAAATACATCAACATTATCAAGAATGTGTAGGATGAAGGATATGTGGGTTTCAGATATGGTGGCAGTAATAAAGGAGAATTTTCTATTATAGGCTCGCATCAAGGTTCTATCCAAAGTAACATTTTTCTTTAGTCATCGATGAACTTACCATATCCAAAAAGAGGTCGCTCAATACACTATACATATTTTGCTGATCATAGTTTTTGTTAGGAAACTGGGAAGGGACCTGGGCTAGCACTTCGGAATTTAAAGATTATGGTTAACAGAAGTACGACAGAATACATAGAATGGCCCTTTAGCAATAGTAGGAATGAGGATTATAGTAGTCATTGTAGAGAATCAGGCTATCTCAAATATTACACTATTAAGTATTTAGGTTAGACGATGATTTAAGATGGATAGTGATCCAAATAACCTAGAATACACAATTTTGATATGTTTTCCACGTTAAAGAGCTCTACAACTGGTTTCAAGCATGACTTCTTCATCATTGTATTCTTCCTACCATTGAAGTTCTACATGCACTCATATTTAAAAAATGTTCAGTAGGCCTAAACTTAATGTGATTGTGCTACATATGTATCAAGTTCATACAAATACGCATTACCATGTGATGAATTAATTTGAGTGATAGACAACACAGTCAGCCAGATATCAGTTGAGCATGGTGAACAATTTTCCAATAGTATAGCATTCTGTGCTTCATAAGAGTTTATGGTGTTGTGCATTACCGCTCAAATCATGACACTAGAAAAAACTCAAATTCTTTATTCATCCCTTATGTATGTTCCATGAAGTTCACTATAAAAGCAACAGTAGTGAAGATACTATTCACCCGATTTCCTGCATATATTTGTCAGAATACTTTGATCTTTGTTGAAGGTTATGCATAATACCACCAAAATCAAATTTTACATTTAAAATTGAGAATCAAAAGAAAAATTGTTATGTGGCTTTAGAAAAGGCCAAACAGAAACAATTGGACATGGAAACTAAATTCTTCCTTCTCAAAACAAATACTAAATTAGATCACGAATAACTGGGCAGAAAGAGATGCATTATAGAGTAATCAGACATGTCTAGCTTAATATTAGTAGCAACAAAATTTACCTATTTCTTTGTCAAAGGGGAGGTGAGAATTTGAACAAGAGCAATGACCGATATAACAGCAAACCCATAAGATAAGACACGTGCACAGTGGTAAGTCCATCCTTTAATGCCTGAATGAGTAAAGCAGGTGCTTCATCAAATCTGTTAACACCTTAAACTCTACCCAATATTCAAACACCCAATAACTGGAATCAAACACCTCAGCCTGTGATTTCTTCTTCTTCAGACAAATAGTAGTTGATAGAACTGCCAGAGACAGGTTAATGTTCTTCAAATTCGTATCATGCTAGATTCTTGAAGTGACAGTCAGACATTATGGAATAAACCAATGATCAAAATAAAGGGTGATCCTTGTGCATTAGGTTGAGGGTTGAGACAGGTCAGATCTGAATCAGCACATCAGAGCCCAAGGAGGGCTAGAGTGAGAAGGACTCATCAGTCCCTTCAAGTTGACATTTGCGCTTGATTTCAATCAAAAAGAATGAATCAAGGACATCCAAAGGTTGGACAGAATTTTAACTAGTAAACATAAAATCTGACCATTGAAATAGAGGGGATAGAGGTTGGGTCAGCTTATTGGACGGAATCAAGAAATTGATTGACTGACTTTGGAGTCACCGACACCAAGAAATAGAGAAAACTACAAAAATCACCCAACTAGAACTCTAACAAGTAACAACCTTCTCTGATTGGTAGATCAAGGCTCTAATACCATGAAAAGAAAAAGAGTATATACTTCATTGTAATGTATTGAATTGCAAAGATTCCATTTATAAGACAAAATGCAGTTATAAATGAAAAGAATCTGCATAATTATACGTCATGCAATTATGGGATTAATCTACTAAAGATCTCATCATCATAAGATTAGGGGAATCTCCTGTGTAATTCTCTGCAGAACTAACATCATCTATGCATGAAATACAAGGGACAGTGAGTCCATATTGGAAATCATGGAGGCTAATCCATTCACTTCAATGATTAGAAATAATCAATGAATTACCTTTAGCTTTTGATGTGGTCCCAAGAGCATTTCATGAGAGAAATGATAAGATGCAATAGACACCTTCTTTGAAGGTTAATAAGTGTACTAGGGAGAGAAATGAATAACTATGGATTATAGAGTCCTGCTTAGGGAGAATCATACCCATTAAATAAGTTGCCTATATTGTATTCCATGTAAATGTGTATGTGATTGCAATGCAAACAAAAGCCATGGTTCATGATATTCTATGGCAACTGCAAACAATTGGAGCGGAAACTTTGTTCAATTAAATTCTACTATTACAAATAAAACTTCGAACATTATACACCTCCAAGACAACTCCCATCGCATCAGAAATTATCATCATTTAAACGATTCAGCAGCAAGGTTTTGCAGCATCACTTGAGATCCAATCTCCCAGTCAAGTGTTTGGAGATTTAAATATTTCTTCATCCTCATCAATTCGATAACCAACAATTTAATCTTCACCATTTTACAGACGATATAAAATCAGAGATTTAGCTAAAGTTAACAACAAAAGAATAAAGAATTTGTACAGAAAACAAAGACCGTGAATTGGGAAAATAGATTACTCAGCAGTAGCAATTTTAGCTTTTTTAAGTCATAGGTTCGATTCTTCTACCAAAGCGTCCTCAAATTTTGTATTTGCAAAAGAGGGAGCATTTTTATCCTCATTGTAAACTTTATTTTCCCACACATTCTTCCAATGCAAATCAAAATATTAATTACTCGAAAAACATTAAAATAAAATACAAACGTATACATACAGATGAATATACGTACAGGTAACCGGCATGCAAGTAATCATCTCGAGAGAGAGAGAGAGAGAGAGAGAGAGAGAGAGAGAGAGAGAGAGAGGCCTTCAATGCAGTCTGCTGAGCTTGAAATTTTGAAGTCCTCGCTGATTCTCCTTGGATCTTTTCATAAATAAACCACTTTTTAAAATAATTTAATTTTATCAACTTAACAAATTTATTTCAAAAATAATTACAATTTTATCAACTTATAAAATTTATTCCAAAAATACTACGTTTTTAAAATTATATTAATTAATAAAATAATAAATTAAAATTAAATCTATACTTCTGAAATATATATATTTACGTGAACTTACTTAAATTTGCATTTGAGTCCTTAATTATTTGCACAATAAGTCCTTCATCTTTATAAAATTTTCACTTTAGTCCCTATATTTTATCTTTCATTTCAATTTCGTCCTTTTTATTTGCAATTCAAGTCCTTAAACTTTTAAATTTGTACAAGTTGGTCCCCATATTTATACTTTTATATCGGTTTAGTCCTTTATAGTATCACCATTTGATACATATATTACTGAATGATATTGTGTAACGATGTTTGATACAAATATTACAAATGATATTTTGTAACAATCGTGTTACAAATTGAAATATAAAATATTAGTGATACAAAAATATTAATTAAATGTAGCGTGTATTGTGTAAAATAACATAATATAATTTGTAACGTATTCGGTGATCACAAAATATTATTTGTAACATTTGTATCAAACAATGATACACAATAAGATTTAGAACGTTTGTAACAGATTGCGATACTAAATGAAATTGTTACAACTGCAAAATCAACTCTAAACTTCATAAGTTTGTTATAAGTATGATATAGATATGAAACACAATGTTAAATTTAACAAATAAAACTATTGATTTAATCATTTGTAATATACGTAACATCAATGATCTAAAATGGACCAAAATATAATATGTGATATGTAAAATAACATAATATAATATGTAACATATTCATGATACAAAATATCATTTGTAACATCTGTATCAAAATAGTGATACAAAGGACTAAATTGATATAAAAGTATAAATATGAGGACCAACTTGTACAAATTTAAAAGTTGAAGGACTTGAGTTGCAAATAAAAAGGACAAAATTGAAATGAAAGACGCAAGTATAGGGACTAAAGTGAAAATTTTATAAAGATGAAGGACTTATTGTACAAATAATCAAAGACTCAAAAACAAATTTGAGTGAATTCACATGGAAATAGTTATTTAATTTTAATTTATTATTTTATTATTTAATATAATATTAATTATGTAGTATTTTTGAAATAAATAAGTTAAGTTGTTAGATTTAAAATTATTTTAATATTTGTAAGTAGTGGGTGTAAATATCCCTTCTCCCTTCTACCACTAAATTGCTCAAATATGAAGAACCAATTTCTGCACACACTTTCCCTTTCTCAATTCAGTATTCACACACATTATGATCGAATAAAAGTCATGATGAAGGGATAACAAAATTAAAATACTTTTTCTTTCTGCATATACTTTTTCTTATGATCTTTTATGTTAGTTTTGAAAATAATAAGAGGAAATTGGATAAAAACTTTATTTTTTATTACTCATTTTGAAATAGGGTAAATTACACTAAAATCCTCGTTCTTTAAATTTTGTAACAATATCATCCTCATTTAATTTTATTTGCAAATATCGTCTCCATCCTTTCATAAATTCGCACAGATAGTCTCTAAATAATTTTTTTGACAATTTTACCCTTAACTTAAATAAATTAAAATAGAAAAAAATAGAAAACTTAATGAAAAAATTACAGTTATGGTACCTAACTTTTTCAAAAGTGTATATGTATTTCATCATTTAAAACAAATTAAAAAAAACAACAAAAAAGACAAAAAATTCTTCACACCACCACCTATTTCCTTCCTCAGCCCAACGACTATTGTCAATCCCTACCAAACTCCAAAGAAATACCCACCATCTTCTCCAACCATTTTCCAAAAATTCTACTCACTATCGTCTATAGCGCTTGTCAAAAATTGAAACCCAATATCGCAGCACAAACTTACACCGCAAAAGTTATTATTGAAAATAAAAAATTAAAGAGAATAGCAAAACCATTCGCAATCCTCCCACCATCCCCACAGGATGAAATCCATCCATCCCCACCACTCTGCCATCGTCAGTTGCCACCTGTTCGCTATCGCAAGGAAGCTCATAAAATCAACCATGGGGCAAATACAATCCTATCTCTTATAATAATGAATTGCGAATGGTTTTTATGGTGAATTCAATCGTGTGTAATCATATTGTAATTTTTGAATTTCAGATTATTGGTCTCAACCTACGACCACCTTTTATCATATCCAAGAAATTAATTGAACATCGTCGTTCTTTTGAATGGGAGCCCAACGGTGTGTCCACTATGGTTCGGTGGCGAAGATTTTTCCCAATCTTTTCATTCTTCATCTTGTTGAAAAATGACCGAATTTTGAATCTTACGGCGATAGTTTGTTATGATGAAGAGGTTGAGCTGCAGTGGCAAGGAAGGAAACAAAGGAGCTACTAGAAGAAGAAGATGAACAAACCAGCAGCTGAAGATGAAGAAGAAGAAGCCAACAGTATTAACTTAAATTTGAATCACGCGAACAACACCGTTTTTCTATTTAGCTAAATAATTGAAATTGTATTACGTTTCTTTTATTGTATTTTAGAAACACGTTTTAATTTGTTTGCTGATATATGTATTCAGCTGAAGAAAGACAAAACACGTGGATGTAATAGCTAACTGATTTGCAGAGCTTTCTTCTCTCATTTTCTGAATTCTGTTCTTCCTAATCTCTTCTTGTTCTTTATTTTAATTTTACTCATTCTTTAATTGAGCTGATTTTATTAAATACAAGTTGAGATTTACTAATTGAGTTCCGATTTGTTAATTTTGAGTGAGATTGCCATTGTTGAAGTCTCATTCATCACAATTGGTATCAAAGCATAAAGATCCTAGAACTAGATGGAAACCAAACTAAAAGCTAACGAAGAAGGTTGGAAAAGGGTTGACAAGGAGATAAATGATCTGGGAGCTGCCTACACTACTGTTACTGGTAAGGTAGATTCCACTGAAAAGCTTCTCAAAACACTTAGCACTAAACATGATAATTATATGCTGGAAATGAATGATAAATATGAATCTATAGTTGTTATACTTGCTAAAATGAGTATGCCTAAAGATAAACAAGTAGAAGGAAGTATGTCTAAAGATAAGCAAGAGAAGGACTTCATCTGGGTTCAGCTGAGGAGAGTGTGTTGGGTAAGAGATTTGGTGGTGAAACTAGACCTAGAAGAAATAGAAATGATGCCAGGATGAATCACAAACTCCTTAAGATTGATTTCCCTCAATTTTGTAGTGAAAGCCCAATAGAGTGGGTGAGGAAAGTCAATAAGTACTTTCAATTGCATCAAGTATCAGAAGAATTGAAAGTGGGGATAGTTGAGATGTATTTGAAGGGAAAGGCAGATGTGTGGTTTCATGGACTTCAGTCTAGCCATCCAAATGCTGATTGGAGAATTCTGGCCACTGAAGTGTGCAGAAGGTTTGCTAAAACAACTAGTGAAGAGGTAGGGGAAACCTTTTGTAAGATTAGATAATATGGAGGGATTGCTGAGTATGTGGAGAAGTTTGAGGAATTAAAAGCTCAAGCTATGCAAGCCTTGCCAAACTTACCTGAATCTTAGTATATCAGTGTGTTTACAAGTGAATTGAAAGGAGAAATTAAATCCATTATCAAAATAATCAAACCTTCTTCCATAACACAAGCCATTGAAATTGCCTTGTTACAAGAAACTATCATATTAGCCATCAGTAAAAATGCCAAAACACACAAACCTTACATCCACCCTAAGCCACCTGAATAACTAAATATAGAAACCAAAAGACCAAGCCCTCATTTTCCTTATAAACTCTTACCCCTGCTGATTTACAAACAAAGAGAAATATGGGACTTTGCTTTAAATGTGATGAAAAGTATACCATTGGACATGTCTATAAGAACATAATGTTAAATTACATATTAGTGGCTGAAGAGGAAGAAGAAAAGGCAATAGATGAGGTGTTGGCTGATGAGAAAGATATGGGGGGTCATGTAGATTTCTCTTGATGCATTAATAGGGAATCTTATCCATAAAACCACCAAAATTCAAGGGAGAATCAGAGGCAAATGCATATCTATTTTGATAGACAGTGGAAGCACTCATAGCTTCATAGATGATAACTTGGTGCAAACTCTGGGATATCAGAATGAAAACAGCAAGCCCTTAACTATAACTGTAGCTAATTGGTAGAAATTAGAGAGCAGATCAGTGAATCAACCTATTGTCTGATAGATGCAAAATATGGAATTTCAATACAAACTGAGGTCTTTAAAACTTGTGAGAAGTGACATGGTTTTAGGGGTTAATTGGTTTAGCCAAATTGGGCCTCTAACATTTGATTTCAACTAGGGGCACATTAGCTTCATGAACCAGGGGAGGAGAGTAACTCTCAGCATTGGAGATTTTGACTACAGGTTTGAGTTAATCCAAGGACCACAAATAGAGTCCATGATAACCCAACAACCATATGGGTTAGTGGGACAACTTTTTACCATCTGGGATGAGGGAATATCAACTACACCAAAAGAAATTAAACCAATTTTGGAAGAATTTGATGATGTTTTCAGAGAGCCGAAAATATTACCTCCAGAGAGGCTACATGATCTTCATATTCCACTGAAAGAGGGAGCCCAACCCTTCAAAATCAGACCTTAGAGGTTCCCTTTCATCCAGAAGACTGAGGTGGAAAGACTTGTAGAAGAAATGTTAGCCACGGGGATCATACAACCAAGCAACGGCCCTTTTGCTTCCCTTATGCTACTAGTCAAGAAGAAAGATGGGACTTGGAGGTTTTGCATTGATTTTAGACAGTTGAATAGGTTATCTGTGAAAGACAAGTATCCTATGCCCCTCATCGATGAGTTAATTGATGAACTTTATGGGGCCAAGTACTTCAGCAAGATAGACCTTAGAACTGGTTATCATCAAATTAGGGTGAAGCCTATAAAATAGCATTCAAAACTCATCAAGGGTTATATGAGTTTAAGGTGATACCATTTGGGTTGACTAATGCACCTGCCACGTTTCAGAGTCTAATGAATGAAGTTTTTAAAGAACAACTAAGAAAATATGTGCTAGTCTTCTTTGATGACATTCTGGTGTACAACAGAGATTTAATCAGCCATGGTGAGCATTTGGGCACTGTATACCAACTCTGAAGAAACGTCGGCTTTTTGCTAAGTTAAGTACATGTACTTTTGAACAGGTTAAGGTAGAATATCTAGGTCATGTATTGACCAACAAGGAGTGGCTGCAGATCCAAAGAAAGTGGAAGCTATGCAATCTTGGCTTCCTTCCACCAATCTCAAACAACTAAGATGATTTCTGGGCTTGACTGGTTACTATAGGAAGTTTGTTAAGGGATATGGTACATTGGCTAGACCTTTAACTAACTTATTAAATAAGGACAACTTCTTGTGGAATGAAACAACTGAATCAGCATTTAACACCCTGAAGGGAGCTTTGAGTTCCACCCCTATCCTAGCCTTACCTGATTTCACTCAACCATTTATTATAGAAACCGATGCTAGCTATGGAGGGTTGGGGGCTGTATTGATGCAAAATAGAAGACCCTTATCCTATATCAGTAAAGCTTTTAGGCAGAGAAGCTTAGCGATGTCCATATATGAGAAGGAATTACTTGCCTTGGTGACTAATGTGGTCGAGTGGAGACATTATCTTGAAGGGCACCATTTTATTATCAAAACAGATCACCAATCATTAAAGTTTTTGCTGGAGCAAAAGGTCACTACACCCCTGCAACAGAAATGGTTAACTAAACTTATGGGGTTGGATTATGAGATACAATACAAAAAAGTGGTAGAAAATGTAGTCTGATGCCCTTTCGAGAAATGAACAATGAGAATGCAATGCTGTAACTCAACTTGTCCTAGACTGGTTGCAGAAAGTCAATGATAGCTATGAGAATGATACAGCGCCAAGGAACAAATTCTAACCCTGATGATTGGGACAAATATTGAACCTATGTATCAGTATTGCAATGGAGTGCTTAAATATAAATCCAAGCTCTACATTGGCAATGGGGAAAACATTAGACAGAAAATTATTCAGAATATCCATTCCTTTCAAAAAGGGGACACTCAGGAATTCAAGCAAGTATTCTTAGGGCCAAGCAACATTTTTTTTGGCCATGCATGACACAAGAAATTAGAAAGGAGGTTTTGCAATGTGATGTGTGCCAAAAGTGTAAAGAGGAGTATGTTCCTTACCACAGTCTTTTCTGACCACTCCACGAACCACAAAGATTTCTTGAGTCACATAGCTATGGATTTTGTGAGGGACTACCTAAATCGAGGGCAATGATGTGATCTTCGGTTGTAGTTGATGCTTTTACAAAGTATAGCCATTTTTAACACTATTCCACCATTTTTCACCCATGAAGGTTGCTCACCGTTCTTTGATAATATCACAGAACTACATGGATGTCCACAATCCATCATCTCGTGCGGGGATAGAGTATTTACCAAACATCTTTTGGCAAGAGTTGCTTAAGCTTTTGGGAATTAAATTACAGATGAGCACAGCATACTACCCTCAAACTGATGGGCAGACTGAAAGACTTAACCAATGCCTAGAAATGTATCTAAGGTGCATGACTCATGCCAAGCCTAAGGCATGGGCAAAGTGGATTTCTTTGGCAGAATGCTGGTACAACACCACTTATCATACAGCCATTCAGAGATCTCCCTTTGAAGCATTGTATGGAATCCCACCTCCACAACTGGCCATAGAACCTTACTAGCAGACCAATATTGCTGATGTGAATGATATATTACAAGAGAGATACAAAATAGATCAACGGTTGAAAGGGAGCTTGGCACAAGCAAGAGCTAGAATGAAATACTATGCTGACAGAAATTGAACAGAGGTGCACTTTTAGGTTGGGAATTGCGTATATTTAAAGTTGCACCCCTATCAACAGCAATCTGTAGTGAGGAGAATTAATCAGAAACTTAGCCACAAGTATTATGGACCTTACAGGGTTATAGATAAAGTTGGAAAAGTATCATACAGATTGGACCTTCCTGTAGGGACCAAAATTCATCCCACATTTCATGTATCATTGCTAAAGAAGAAAATTGGAGACAAAGCAGTGAGAATTGCAGATTTTCCAGTTCATCTCTACAACAGCCTTGGACAAACAACTATTGAGAGTTTTACAGGCCAAAATCTATAAAAGGAGGAGCGAGGCTGGAGTTAAATGGCTGATACAATGGACTCGTCAGACTGAAAAAGAAGCTACATGGGAGGATTCCACAAAAATTCAGATGCAATATCTTACATTCAAACTTTGGGTACAAAGTATAAATAAGCAGGAGGGTTGTTATGATGAAGAGGCCGAGCTGCAGTGGCAAGGAAGGAAATGGATGAGCTACTGGAAGAAGAAGAGTAACAAACCAGAAGCATCAGCAGCTAAAGATGAAGAAGAATGAGCAAACCGTATTAACTGAAATTTGAATCACACGAAACGGCACTGTTTTGCTATTTAGCTAAATAATTGAAATTGTATTACGTTTCTTTTATTGCATTTTAGAAACACGTTTTTATTTGTTTGGTGATATAGGTATTCAGCTGAAGAAAGACAACACATGTGAATGTAATAGCTAACTGATTTGCAGAGCTTTCTTCTCTCTTTTTCTGAATTCTGTTATTCAAAATCTCTTCTTGTTCTTCATTTTAATTTTACCCATTCTGTAATTGAGCTGATTTTATTAAATACAAGTTGAGATTTACAAATTGAGTTCCAGTTTGTTGATTTTGAGTGAGATTTGCTATTATTAAAGTCTCATCCATCACATAGTTTGGATGTGGGGGAATGGATTTGATGCTAATTTTTGCAAATGCTAGTTTGGGGGTGGGGAATGGATTTGAGGGGGAAGGGTTGTTGGCTGGTGGTAGGCCCGTCAGGTGGTGTGAGTGGTGCGATTTCTCTCTTCTAATTTTGGTCACGGGGGTGGGAGTATGGTAGTGGGAGGAAAAAGAAGAAGAAGAATTTTTTTTATTTCTTTTCTTAATTATTTTAAATTGTAAAAAGACTATTTTGCCTTTGTTCAATTTGTCAAATTTGAATCTCGAGTTTAGTTTTAAGTGAAAATCTATAATAAAAAAAGTTTATAATTTATTTGTACTTTCAAAAAAGCTAGAGACCCCAACTGTAATTTTTTCATTAAGTTTTCTATTTTTTGCTATTTTAATTTATTTAAACTATGGGCAAAATCGTTAAAAAAAATCAATTGGAGACCATTTGTACGAATTAATGAAAGAATGGAGATAATATATGTGAATAAAATTGGATTGAGATGATATTAATAAAGCTGAAAAAATAGAGCTTTGAGTGTAATTTACATTTTGAAATATGGTCACTTTTGGAGAAAAAAAAAAAAAAAGTGACCAAATGATCATTTTCTTTAAAAAGTAATCAAGTACTTGTTTGGTTTTACTGAAAATTAGTTTTGGATAAATTTTGATACAAATTAATGGAATGTGTAATTGAAAAGTTGATAAAAGTTGTAGGTCTCATATATGGTTAAAATTAATTGTTGACTTTAACTCATTTTTATATCAACTTTTTAAATAAAATCAAACAAAAGCTACATAAATAATAAAAATTAATTCATTTGTCTATCCTTAATAAACTTTTCAATTTTTTTCTCTTAAAATTCAAAACTCATATTGAAACTCTCTCGTAAAAAACGTAGGCTCTTTCCGACTCATTTCACCAGAATTCGGCTGAAATTTACTGAGAAATACCACAATCACGTTGAAAGTAAATTTGTCATCTATCTTAAAAATCAAATCTCATTTGAAACTGCTGGGTCGTCTCTAACACCACCATTGCTACCAGAATTGTGCTAGATTTACAAAGAAGTACGACTGTAATGTTTGATAATAAGTTTTCAACTTTTTTCGTTTTTATTTTGTTCTATGTTGGTTTTTTTATTGGTTATATTATTATTTTTAATATTTCTGCAATGCATATTATTTTTGAAGTCCATGTGCATGTATATGTTGAAACAAGTTATCTTGTTGTGACTCATTTGTTTGTTGTTGTAATGGAAATCATTTTGTTGAATAGATTAATTTTTGGTTGGATTTCTGATTACTTGAGTGTTAATTTGGTCTGTTGGTGCATATAATTCAACAATTGATTCGTCGAACTTGAACTATCAATTGTGACAACTATCACTTATTTTTTATGATCAAGATATGCATTACAAAAAACTCTATGTGAGCAAGAGTTCATGACTTTTCAACATAAAGATACAACGTAATTGATACATGTATTGAAGACGTAATCGATACATGTATTGAAGACAATTTGCAATTAAACAATCTGAAAAAATAAATAGTTCACATCTAAATGTCGATTTCCTAGACAATTTGAATCCAAGCTGTCAATTTTTTAGACAAATCAAATTTGAACTATCTGTTTTTCAGGTTGGCACATGTTTTTGTCATAAATCAATAGTTCAACCTCAAATTCTTCAGACAATTTTCATGCTTAAATGTCAAATTTGACTGGCAAAAGTCTGAAAAATGTCGAATTCTTTCAATTTTTCAAAGTTGAACTACATAACTCCTGGGCACAAATGTCTAATTCACAATTTTCTAATGTTGACTATTTGTTACCTATAATTATGATCAAAGAAAATATTTTTATGAAATATACTGAATATGTTCATGTGATTTTTGGTCATGGTTGTTTGTTATGTACTGGAGGATAAGAGGACTAGAGGTTTAAATGACAAATCACGGATATCAGTGTTGTTCATTGTATCGATATCATATTGCAGAATTTTATTAACAAACATAAATATGTGTTTTCACTTCCGGTATTCTTAATTAGCTCTAACGAGAAGGCAGACCAATCAGGTGAAGAGCCGCGCATTGACGGAGAATGATGGTTTTTCATTAATATTAGTTGTACTATTATATCTTTTGTGTGTTTCATATGTTTTTTTTTTTTTTTTGTTTAATGTTTTTGTATATATGTCTATATGTTTATTTGTTTTTTTAATGTCCGTTGTTTTTTTTGTATTTTTTTTATCGTTAGTTTGTTTATTTTTAATGTCATTCGAAGGATGTAAACACAATTTTGTACATTATTTGAAAGAAGTTTACATCTTTTATCGTGGCATTTATGCAATTCGCAATCATAAGATTAAAAATGTCACTCGCAATCATAAGATTAAAGATAAATATTGACAAAATGACCCAAATAGACACTACAACGAACACCATTCGAAGAAGAATACAAGATTTTTCAATATGAGAAAACAACGTAGTTGACACATGTATTACAAACAAATTGGATCACTTCTATAGAAAAATAGACAATTCACATATAACAATTTAATTGACACATGTTTCTATCATAAATCGACAACTTGACCTTAAAATTTGATAGTATGTATGTTCTATCGCTTTTCATGCTTGGCTGTCGATTTTGACAAGCAAAAAAGTCTGAAAATGACTAACTCTATGATTTTTCAAAGTTAAATTGCACAACTAAGTGCAAACATTCTTAAAATCATATTTATAAAAAAGTAATAAAAAAATTCTTATATTCAAATAATAACTTCAGCATCAAGAGTTTAAGTTCCAACTTGCAATTTTACAATTATGTTTAACAAACATCTACAAGTTAAATACTAATTGGATTAAAGCACATTTTACTCAAGTGATGGTTCAACTATGAAAATAAAAAATATTTTGCAATTATTACAAGTGATGGTTCAACTATGAACAACTATTATGAAAATAATATATATTTTGCAATTATTAACTAATTAGTATTATCTTGTGTGTATTTACAAAGATCTACTTAAATAATTTCTCTTAAAAAATATTGTTTTAGTCTCAGAGATGCGTACACCATCTTTCAAAAACTATTAAATCACACAAAAAACTTTTTAAAAGGATTTGATGGGAGCAATTAAAGATCATAAATCATAACTTCCGAAAAAAGGAAAGAGAGATATTGTGAGTCGGAAATGCAAATCTAAAAAACTCAAGGTGTTCCAACTAAATTATCCATATAAACTAGGAAAAGTGGTAGCAGAAGTCTCAACCTATTGCTTTTGTTGTATTTTCGTCCTCAGAATTTCAAACAGTGCATTTCATTCCAAACCTTCCACTTTTTTTTTTTTTTTGCCCTTGTGATCCAAGATGATCGTTGCTGTCCAAATTACTCTTAAAATGAAATGCATAATGTATAGACACTTATTTCTAAGTAAAATAAAAAAATAAAAACAAAATACTCTCCATCTTCCCTCACTCCAAAGGCCTTCAAGCCCATTCGAATATATTCTCAGGTAAGGGATTTCTAGGGGAAATATAATACGATAATAATTAATACACCGTGGAGAAGCACAAATATATGAGCATGTAAATAAGACCCTTTATCTATGGTGTTGGGAATACGACTCTACAATAAAATTGACCCTCCTCAAGAGCTTGCATTTTTCATTGCACAGCTTTCCCCAGCATATGACAAAATGATCGACCGTGTTCAAATGACCAATGCATCTAGGTAAAGGAATAAAAGGGTATATATCTTCCACTACACTTATAGGGGACCGATTTCATGGCAAAATATTTTCCCAGTCTTCTTAACCTCTCCGCATACTAAGTTGACACATAAGACATATACAAGCTTGAAGGCATCTAACCTAATTAAACTAAACTCGCATCATCATGATTGTTCTTACAGAGGAAAAGCGACAGCAATTATGGTACAGCATATACAATGTCGCCCTATATGAATTAGCAATTGCAAGGGCGAAAAGAGAAGTCAATAGCATCCAAAATATAGAAACTAATTTACGGCACATCATATACAATGTCTCACCCTATATGAATTGGCAAGCGCAAGAGCGAAAAGAGAAGTCAATAATACATTTCCAAATTATAGAAACCAATCCACTGATGGTTATCCAGCTCCAGAGATTTCACACACGAGAGATCAGAGAAGATCAAAATGACAGATTTTGTTCCGGACAAAGACACTACTACCATGATAAAACTTCAACAGCAGACCAATGCACAGCTTAGCCAGGTATCAGTTTTTCACAAACTATTAACATTTTTCACGAGTAACACAAACAGAATTTATCATACTTTTTCTGCAAATCTGAATAATTCGTTTAATTGGCACGACTTTTGAACACGTCAAGCCCCATCTCACTTGGATCAGTTGCTTGCAGCTCTACCTGAATGCCATCTAATTCCCTCTTGAACCTGTCTTTGGAGCTAGCATAAATCATTTTGTTCCTCACCCTTGATGTGTCGGGAGACCTAGGCGGGGAGAGAGCAGTTACGGAACACAAATAAATTGTTAGCAATGAAATATAAATTCGGAGGGTATACACTTGCTATGCTTGTGGGAAGAAAAAATTACCAAGCAATGAAGAAAATCTTGCTCTTTTGGCAATTCTCTGGAGTCACAAAGTCAAAATCATAGACAGCATATCGGCACTCATCAGCTGGAAGGCTTGCAGTGAAGTCGTCGTAAGTTTCAGTTGGTTCCCCAACCTTATCCACAATCACCTGCTTTTGTTTCTCCTCAATTTTGTATACTATGAAACGGTATGTTCTTTTTGCTTTCAATTCCAAAAATTTAAGCTTGCACTCGTCATCCACTGCCATTCCCGATGCTGCATTAGCCTACACATAGAAGTGATCGAAAAACTACAAATAGTGAAAATGTTGAAATTCCAAGAATGATGTATGCTTTACAGAATATTACGCTAATTGTTACAACTTATATTGACGACATGCGAACAAGTTTGCAAAGGGCAAACATTTAATAAGGCGAATTTGACACACGATTGGGGGATAGGGTTTGCTACTATAGAGCAGTTATATACACTAATAAAATCAGATTAGAACTTTAAAAGGAAACCATAACCACAAAAACATTAGTTTTCAATTTGAAAGAAACTAGGAACCCATCTTTCGAACTCATCCTCAGCAGTTCTTTTAAGTATCTAATGACTCTGGTAGTCAATACATGCATTCCAGTTGCATTGTAAACCCCTTGAATTACTGAGAAAATAGCAGAAATTGGACTAAACTGGCATCTATAAATCCAACTAATCCAGCTCCTCAACAGCTAGAGCTAGAATCTAAAATATTGCATTGTTAAAGGTCATAAAACAAAAATGTTTGCCAAAAAGAGGAGTTGGTATGTGAAACAATCAGATAACTGAAGAACTATAGGTTAGAGCATGAGGAAATGGGAGTATCAGATTTCTGAGGAGGCATCACATTATTAAGAATATGTTTATGTATACTTATAAGCACTTATAAGCCAATCAAATATTATTTTCATCTCCATATTTTGTAAAACCCACAATTTTTATCCACTTTTTATTCACACATTTCGTAGGATCCACTACTTATAATCTAAAAAATCTTTACCAAACATGCTCTAAGTATGTGTACGTTTGGTAGTGCTGAAATTATTGTTTAAGTGCTTATAAGTTATAGGGCCTAAAGAATGTGTAGATAATAAGTGGGTTGTAAGTTATGGGTCTTACGAAATATGTGGATAAAAAATATATTTGACCAATTTGACCAACTTAATTATAATTTGAGCACAGACAAACAAACACTAAATTAGGTCCAAATAATAGCAATAGGCATTGACAATAACATTCCACAAAAGCTGTTTAGGAGTCTGTGGACCGTGTCATTGACTCCTAAAGTTTGAATATAAACTTATGACCTAAACAGAGAATCATGCAAGTTTCGAATATTGATCAAAAACATTTCATGATGCTTTGATGTTTATTTTCCAGACCTAATATTTATAAGCTTCAGATCTTAAATTTCAACTTGTAGAAGCACAAGTGCATCTCTGATGAAGTTATCAACTTAAGTAAGCACATAATGCAAATTTTTTAATTCCATTGCGGACATTACCATTTGTTTATTGGAGCAGTCCTAATTACTTTGTTGAACTCACAGTTTTGTGCTTTTTTTTTTCAAGTTTTCTGCTTGCATTCCCTTGGCCTTCACTCCAGCATGGTCGATTTGATTGAATTTTGCGATCAATATCTTGGTTGAGAAGAACATTAATTCACGGATGAGTATCATCTTCACAACATGCTTACACCTATGTTTCATTTCTCTTTAATGAAAAATCCTTTTTAATTGCCCACCCCCTTTAGTAGGACTCATAATTAGAGATATAAACATAAACATTCATGTTTATACATTTGTGTTTCACCGTTTATTAATGATCTGAAAAAGCGTAAAGCGTGGATAGGCATAGAGCTCGAGTCTCAAACTTTTCGAGCCTAGGCAGCGAGGCGAGGCGAGGCGAGGGCAAAACGTGGCTAAGCATAAAAACAGCGCCTCACGTTTAAGCGGAACCTAGGCGCCGCCTATGCGAACTTTTTAGAACAGTACCGTTTACTTATTCATTCTTCGTAAAGCTTGAATCTTGGTGAAGGCCGTCAACAAAGAAACTATTTGATTTTTTCCCTGGTAGATTTTCTCTAGATATGCATTAAGGCTTTAGTGAAGACCTCTGGTTTCACCATGTATTTATAAGATTATTGTTTTGAGAAATAACTTCACCAATCTTCAATGCAGCTAGGTTCATCAATTCCGGCAAGTGTGAGAAAGGAGAAAACTAAAAAGTAATGCCCAGCAAACGACCCACAAGAGTCAACTAGCCTGGGCTGCAGGCCTGGCATTCTCGCACCAGCTCAAAGTAGGATATTCCTGTACCAATATGGAAAGCAGGTTGGGTGGTGCCGGGCACATCCCACTTTACACCTATAAGCTGAGTTGTGACTCTCATGCGCGTACTACAGGTGGTAGCTGTTTGGCTGGGAGATTGGGCTAAGTTACTGGGCTGATGGGCTGGACTGATGCTGTACGCAGATGGGTCATATGGCCTGTTGGGCAGGAATATTGAGCTTTAAGAATTTGCTGGCTGAATGGTCGAGACAAACTGCTATAGTTGGTTGAAATTTGATTGGACTCGTCTTATGGATGAGTGACTAACCAGGTTGAATCGGGTTGACACAAAGAATACCAGTGGGCCAAGTAGGAACAGATTTGGCCGGCGACAAAACTAGCTAGTCTGTGTTGATGAGCAAAACACGTCAACCTGTTTATTTTGTGGGAATAGCACCGTGAGCGGTGAATTTTTTTAATGATGAAAGATACTGATAATTGTGGCTTTTGGAACGAGTAGGGCCTACTATCAATTGGTGTAGAATTGGAAAGAGAGAAAGAAAACATAGAAGAAGAATTCGCAGAGAGAAAAGGACAATTAGAGAGAAATGTCGGAATCACTGAATATCTAAATCGTCTACATTATTCAGAAAATCTTAGTCCTATTTAAATTGCAATTCCTAGCAAAAATGGAAGGTCGCCAGGATAACGAAAATCGAAAAGGTCCTAAAATGAGTCTAATTGTTATGGAACAAAATAAATCACATTCTACTTTTATTTGTACACCTAAATAGAGTGAACTATTGGAATGTCTCCAATTAAATCTCGTCATAACAATCACATAGTCATCTTATTTTGCTTTCTCAACAACTTAAAGAGATACATAACCAACACAGGGCATATTCAACAATTGTAAGCTCTTCAGCTGCAGAGCTTCTGCTCCAACAAATTTGAAAACAGATATTTAAGCCCTTCTAGTGAAGTATCAGTTTTTCATTCACTTGAATGATTGAAAGTATATGGTCCTCCATCATAACCAAGGGAAGAATAGTCACTAAACCCTTTACATACTAAATCTGGTCATTCTTAAGCAGGTGAATAGATCTTCCAAAAAATTTATCCCCTTGCTTATGGCATTATATAGGTCATTCCCACTCCAAAAACCATCTTCTCTCGCTTCTATTATACAAAAGAAACACAGGAGATAAAGGGTGTCGGATTGGGACCCATCCAATTTACTTAAAAAGTTAAGTCATAGAGTGTATGTGATGCATTCATAATCTAGCATGGGAGCTATGACCAGATTACTTTATTGCTTGTCACGTCAAGACCCTACAATTGCAGCGCAAAAGCTCGAGTTGTAATGCATGACATGAAGTCGCGGAAATGAACCCATGTAGATGATTACACAACACTTATTCAAGGGGAAAATGTTGCCAAATACCCACAAAATGCATCCTGCTAGGGAAGACTTCTATAATTCTGAATTCAAAGTATGGAAGATATCTTATCAGACATAAACAGTGCTCAACTGTGCATAGAGAAATTAATTACTAGCCTCCATCACTTATTGGAACCCTCCAAAAACAAACCCAAGCAAAACATGCAAAGAGTACAATGCAAGTGACGTCTTAGTCTTACGTTCAATTGCTACATTTGCTAATAAAAGTTGTCCTAACACTTAAACAATTTAGGATAGCACATTGATTTTACATATTATGCATCCTACTCGAAAGAAACTAAATGTTGAAAGAAGCTATAATGGAAAACTTGCATTTAGCATCTTCTTCCCATGCATTAGATCAGTCCAAATGAGCAGGAACTTGTACAAAACTTTCATTTCTATGCATTTTAATAACATGCCAGGTTCTATTGAAAGATTTAGCCACCTCATTTCCACAAATTTGTCGCATGCTACAACGACAGTCAAGAAACGATACATAGCATGGGTTCAGTGGCAAAAAGGTTCTTCAAAATAATTCTTCGATATATTATAATCCAAACTTCACAGTGTGGTCGATAATTACTAATGTCACTCAAACTTTCCTGGAAAACGGTTATCCCAATTGAAGACATGTTCCATATTTATTCCAATTCCAATTAATATTTATCGGATCATTTGTCTTAACAAAAACAAATCATGTGCCTATCATATCAGAGAAATTCAACATACTTAGATAACACCGCCGCCGCTCACCCAAAAAAAAAAAAAAGAAAGAAAGGAAGAAAGAAAAATAAAACATAACAAAACAAAACAAAACAAGAGGAAATGAATGTATCTTTAATCTCATATTTCAAATCTCAAAAAAAAAAAAAAAAAAAAAAGAGAACACTATTAGACATTTATATCATTAAACTTACTTCTTTATCTCTAGTGGTAAGCCCACATACCAAACTCAAACAATAAGGCCCCTTTTGGTTTGCTTATTCCAAGCTATTTTGAGTTTCAGTTTTATAGAACACCCAAAACTTGTTTGGTATAGTATTTTTGAAAATTAATTTTTGAAAACAAGGTTAAACTTATAACATAAAACTTAAAACATATTTTAGACGTTTTCAGTTGTTTGAGTAAAAACAATGCTCAAAACATGAGAAATAAGCGTTTAAATAAAAATTCTAAAAAATAAAAATAGTTCAAACCCTTATTGATTATTTAAATAAAAATACTAAAAATATTTATTTAAATGAAAACACATAAAAATTCTCAGTTCCCGTCATTAATTTTATATTTTATTTCTTATTTTTTGCCAAGTCACTTTATTATTTGTTTATATTTTATATTGTAACGGAAATAAATATTGTAAGATTTACCAACTTGATAATATATTAGTATAAAATTATTCTATTTTACTAAATAATCAAATTCATTGAATAAAATGTCATAACTCAATTTCTCAAAATTCCAAACCAAACGTATTTTCCAATTTTTTTATTTTCATAAACACTTTTTCAAAATAACAAACCAAACCGCAATTTTCAGCAATCTTAAAAAAAGACCCTCAAAACGGAAAAGCGAAAATCAATTCAGAAACTCAAAATTGAAAATTGAAATGCAAACCAAACCAAACCAAACGGGGCCTAATATTTTTTAACAAGAAAAGGAGCACGAAAGTTTTTAGTCCCATCAATAAACAATCTGAGATCAGAGGTTTATGCAAATGTTAATCGATGCCGAGAGATCAACAGCCAAAATTGCATCATATCAGATCCATAACAAAAAAGAAAAGATCAATCAATCTGAGCGCAAAAAGTACGCAGCATTTCTACTTTTAACTGCACAAACTATAAAGATCGCAACTCAAACACCAAAAAACAAAAAAACAAAAAAAACAAACAAACAAACTTCTAGGGGAATTAATGCATGTGTACAACTGCCGACAAAATGGATATAGAAACAAAAGTACCTAGCATTTCTCGCAAATCAAATACCAAAAAAAAAAAAGAAAAAAAACAACCTATAAGAAAATCAGTGTGTAAATGCAAAGTACCTAGCATTTCTCCTTTCTACTACACCAACTACTAAGATCGCAAATCAAACACCAAAAAATAAAAACAAAAAAAAAACCAAAATACGGGGAAAAAAATCTTACAAAAAAACTAACACGTGTAAAACTGAGGACAAAAATGATAGAGAAGCAAGCGTACGGAAAAGATTTTTACCATTGCAGAAAAATCCGATCGGAGAAGATCGAGGAACTTGAGAGAGAAAATCCAGGCCTGAAGATAGACGTACGTTGGTAGATACTTGAGCGAGATAGCGCGTCAAGAATGGAGAAGACTTGTTTGTTGTAAATTGTTCCGGGAGAAAAAATACTAGTGGAGACAGCAAAACGGGGAATAGAGAAATGTGCCCTCAGTGTTCGGTGTGAGCTTAAATGTCTAGTGTGCCCCTGACCTCAGAGACGCTCACTTCAACGATGTAGAATTCCTTGGTCAATTTAGTCTTTTCGTTTTTATTCATTTTCTTTGTTTATTCTTTTCATTTTTTAAAGAATTTGTCGCTTTTACAAAATAATAGTATATAAAGAGAGACACGTATAAGAGCATTTCAACTTTAAAAAAATCGACTCGTAATTTCAATAAACAATATTTAAACAAAATCATCGCAAATGCAATATGACTGAGACTTTGTCAAATTAAAAGTGACAAAAGAAAAAATTAAATATTATTTAGAACTCCGTTTAAATTAATAAATTGTTAGATATGTTACAAAGTGTCCGTTTGGTAGATGATGATATAAATAATGATAGTTGCTGTATGTTATTTATCTATGGTGACGCCCGTCTCATTAGCTTGCCCACCTCGTTGATATCATGAGCACACTTCTGACAGATAGACTGTATAACTCAACTATCATCGATTAAATGGCGGAACTCACGTGGAATGACAGCTATTCTGGCAGGTTATTGGAAAGATGAAACATCCTCATTAACTCCTAATAATGAGGAGATGAAGGACACTCGTTATCAAACGAGGAAGATGAAAGGATACCCTTACCAAATGAGGGAGATGAAAGGGCACCCATCATCAATAACTGCAGGCCATCCTTATAAATAGAGACCAACCCCTCAGGTAAAAGGAGGACATAATTCTTTCACACTTTATATGATTATTCTGCATATCTGATTTTAATCATATATTGATTATCACGCCGGAGTGGCCACGGGAGAAAAAAGCCCGGCCACCTTTTGCAGGCCTCCACCACTGTCGCCGCCGTGCCGGAGGAGGAGAAAATCATTTATCATCAATTGGCGCCGTCTGTGAGAAACCACACAAGAAGTTATGGCTCGAACCAGAAGAGCTAAGAATGTAACCGCTCCACCAACCCCTGTTGGGGATGTAAGCATCGAGTCCAATGCCGCCACTAATCACTCACCACAAGAATTTGCCTCTGCCACTCAGCTCGCGGCACTACAAGTTCAGGTGGCGGCCTTAACGGCTCTACTCCAAGATCGGAACGCTGCAGTTTCTCAGCTACCACAGGGTCCTAACCCTCTGCCGATAGGATCTTCATTACCAGGGGCTCTGCCCCAGAGTCCTAGCCATCCACCGATAGGGCCCTCACTGCTAGGAGCTCCTCCCCAAACTTCTAACATTCCAACAATGGAAACACCGCCAACGGCAGCTCCATTGCAGGCTCCAGTTTCTTTAGATCCACCTTCCGCGCCCCATTTCCATTCATTGACATCTGGCCCAAATCCATACGGGGGGCAACCGTCATGGATGCATACGCCTACGCTAGTTGAAACACCAGTGTTAAGCCTAGAACAGAGATTAGAAGAAATGATGGGTCGCCAAATAGTCGAGGCTATGTCCAATAAAAGTAGTAAGCAACAATCCATGGTCTTTGGAAGAAGACCCTTTTTCCCTAGAAGTGATGGCAGTCCCCTTGCCACGAGACTTCAAGCAGCCAAAGATGGAGAAATATGACGGATCCTCTGATCCTGTCGATCACCTCGTGGCTTTTGTTGACTTGATGAGGTTGCAAGCTACTCCGATGCGATTATGTGCGGGGGCTTTTCCTCCAACGCTTAGCGCGAGGCCGTGGACCTGGTAGCCACTCTTCTCCCAAAATCGATCCGTACATTTGAAGATTTTTCCAAGAGTTTTGCTACCCATTTTGCCAAGAAGAAACGTGTTAAGAAAAACCGCCATCGATCTTATGCAATTAACACAGGACAAGGACGAACTGCTAAAAGATTTTATTGTCCGGTTCAATAAAGCAACTTTGGGAATCAAAGATCTGCATATGTCTATTGTAGTCACTGCCATGATGAGTGGAACTAGAAGTCATCCTTTCATGATGTCACTCTCCAAAAACCCGCCGAATACAATGCATGAGCTACTCAATAGAGGAGATAAGTATGTGGACGCTGAAGAAGCATATCTCATTACCAAGAGTATGAAAGATCGAAATAAACATGAGTCTAACAAAAGAAAGATTCAGGACGAGCTCGAACCTCAAAATAACAGAGGCAAGCTTACCCAATACGAGGCAACATCACCCAAGCCGAGGCAAGTCAACCAGGCAAGCTCACCCAGAAAGCCAAGCTAAAAAAAAAAATTAGGTGAGCTCACTAGGCGGGCGGGTGACCTCGGACAGAAAAAAAAAATTTAGGCGAGCTCACTAGGCGGGCGACCTTGCCCAGGCGGGCGGTGACCTCGGCCAGAAGAAAAAAAAAATTAGGTGAGCTTACTAGGCGGGCGGTGACCTCGGCTAGAAGGAAAAAAAAAATTAGGCGAGCTCACTAAGCGGGCGACCTCGCCCAGGCGGGCGGTGACCTCGGCCAAAAAAATTGATGATCAAGTGTATTAGATTACTTCTACTTTTCATTAATGATAGTTTATGAAAAGTAGAGAGGCTTATAAAGTGAGCTGCCCAAAAATAATAACAACCGCTTTCA
Source organism: Forsythia suspensa (assembly GCA_023638005.1). NCBI lineage: Eukaryota > Viridiplantae > Streptophyta > Magnoliopsida > Lamiales > Oleaceae > Forsythia > Forsythia suspensa. The sequence continues at coordinate 40,146,659 of CM042666.1, forward strand.
TCGTCGAAAAAACAAGCGCGAATCGTCCAAAATAATGATAGCTACTGGCATCTCTAAAACAAAGTCGATGCCCAAAAAACAATTACAATCACATCGTTCGAGAAATAAGGCCAATGAGCCTCTATCCAAAAATCAAGGCGATGAGCCTATATTTAAAAATCAAGGCGGTAGCCAATATTTAAAAATCAAGGTGATAGCCACAATTGAAAAATAAGGCGATGAGCCTATATTTAATAATAAGGCGATGAATCTATGTTTAAAAATTAAGGCAATAGCCACCATTGAAAATTAAGGCGATGAGCCTTTCTTTAAAAATCAAGGCGATGAGCCTCTATCTAAAAATCAAGACGATGAGCCTATGTTTAAAAATCAAGGCGATGAGCCTCTGTCTGAAAAACAAGGCGATGAGCCTATGTTTAAAAATCAAGGCGATGAGCCTCTGATTAAAAATCAAGGCGATGAGCCTCTGCCCGATAAACAAAGCGATGAGCCTCTGTTAGAAAAACAAAGCAATGAGCCTATGTCCGAAAAACAAGGCGATGAGCCTCTACCCGATAAACAAGGCGATGATCCTTTGTCAGAAAAATAAGGCGATGAGCCTATATTTAAAAATCAAGACAGTAGCCACTATTTAAAAATCAAGGTGATAGCCACCGTTGAAAAACAAGGCGATGAGCTTCTATTTGAAGAAGTTAGAGAATAGCAGGTGCAGTAAATTATTTCTACTTCCCATTGACAACAGTATATGAAAAGTAGTCTATGGGAAGTAAAGGGGCTTATGATGATATAAATAATGATAGTTGCTGTATGTTATTTATCTATAGTGACACGCCCGCCTCACTAGCTTGCCTACCTCGTTGGTATCATGAGCACACTTCTGACAGATAGACTGCACAACCCAACTATCATCAGATTAGCTAGACAGGAAACCCATGGAATGAAAGTTACCACCAGTTATTGGAAAGATCAAACATCCCTCATTAACTCCTAATAATGAGGGAGATGAAGGGACACCCGTTATCAAACGAGGAAGATGAAAGGATACCCTTACCAAATGAGGGAGATGAAAGGGCACCCATTATCAATAACTGCAGGCCATCCTTATAAATAGAGACCAACCCCCCAGGTAAAATGAGGACATAATTCTTTTACACTTTATATGATTATTTTGCATATCTGGTTTTAATCATATACTGATTATCACGCCGGAGTGGCCACGGGGAAAAAACCCCGCCACCTTTTGCAGGCCTCCACCACTGTCGCCGCCGTGCTCGGAGGAGGAGAAAATCATTTATCATCAGTAGAGATTATAAATTAGTTTATTTGATCAAAACAGTTTATTTGATCAAGAATAGTAAAAAATGATGGCTACCAAGGCAATTTTTTTTTGTCAAATAAATTATTTTGGTCAAATAAACTGATTTATAGACTCTACCAAACGGGCTCAAATTTAGATGTAATTTTTTTTTTATTTAAAAAAATAAAAGACACATGAGACAATAGATAAAAGACTACACAATACTACACAATTTGAAATTCTTTCAACTTGCATTCTATCTGGCATTCATAGTTTACATTGAAAATGCTCTAAAGAAATCAAAGATTAAACATCTAAGCCTCCGTTTGGTATAGATTATAAACTGGTTTATGGTTTTATTTATTCTTTTTTTGGTCAAAATGTCACGCTATACACACAAAAAATTTTGGTCAAATAAACCGCTTTTTTGGTCAAATAAACTCTTTTGGTCAAATAAACCAATTTATAATCTATACCAAACGGAGGCTAAATTATTATTATCCATCATTATTTATTGATTTACTACAATTGTCTTTTACTTTTAAGATTCTTGCTTAGTGGTATAGCTCAAAAGTATTTTGAGAATCGAACAACTTATTCTATTTGCCATTCGTTTCATGAGAAAAAATGAAAGTGGATTGGACCACAATAGATCATCTATGTTCACTGGTTTGGTCCTATCATGTTCGATTCTTTTTATATTTTAAAAATAAATTGTAAATTATTGCGTAAATATTATTATTTCACTTTCAACATTTTTTTTTTCTAAATGATAAAACTATAGATTAGTTGGAATATATGTTATTCCATGTATGTTCATATTAATTATGATTTAATTTAGAGGTTATTAAAATCAATAATTGAAGGGAAATTTGCAGCCAAGATCTCCAACTTTTTGAGTATTGACACTTTTATCTTCAATCTTTTTTCTTGGCACGAGTAACTCAGCATTTAACGTCCTTATTAACATAATCTATCCAAAATGGATATTAAATTTACATAAAAGACGTATTTATCCTTCACAATAAATATAAAAAAAATTCTCTAAGAAAATCAAAGACTAAACGTCTAAATTATTACTATACATCGTCAAAATATTTTTATTTTCAACGTTTCTTTTATTGACGAAAAGCGATCAGTAGTATAAAGAGTGATAGGTAAATGAAAAAGATTATTATGAGGATTGGATTGCAGTGAGGAATTGATGCATCCGCATTCATTTTGGGGATGGTAGTGTGTGTTGTATGTGATTTGATTCAAAGTTGCGGTAAATATAAGGAGGTTGGTGGAATGGAGAGGATAGAATGAAAACGAGACAAATGACAATGATTTGTCGAAGAAATTTTAGAAATAAGGAAAAATTGCATACAACATATTCGACTTTTGGATTCTTGATTTCTTTTTTTTTTCCTCAGTGTTTGTTTATTTATGATTTTTGTCTCTATCAACAAAATATGTGTTTTTTTTATTTTATCAATTTAACATATTTTTAGACATATTACTATAATTATCAGTGTTACGCCCCTTAAAAGTTAAAACAACACATCCACATGGCACTCCATCTAACAAAGGATGCACGTGGCGCTCCATGTATATCTCCCAACTCAGTCCTACATAAAACAAACCCCAACCCTTGACACTTTCGAGCGGACTGCCTTTGTCAAATACCGAACCACCACGACTGCTTGATGGGACAGTAGTAGGGCAGCTATGTTAACCTGGCACAAATAAATAAAGTATAAAAGGGTGAAGTAACTGTCTGCGAATCCAAAGTCAGACGCGAAAGGTGACAGCGACGGCGACAACAACAACGACAACCTGATGGGACGTTGGTCAATCATGCAAGCTGGGGGCAAATCCACCCATACCAAGGAATATCAGATATATATAGGAAGAGGATTGCTAGAGAGAATATAAGTACTTTTGAACCCAATCTTGTAATAGCATATTTGACAAGTAAAATTAGTTCGGCTGGAGTATGATTTCTAACTTGAGCGTCGGAGCATATACGGTAGCCTCCTCGGCAGCCTATGTCAATTGACTTTTTTGATGTTTAGTGTGCAGTATTAATACAGCTGGATAAAAAGATAACATCTTGATGTTGATTTGGGATCCAATCAACAACTATTATTATTTTGTAAGTTAACCAAATATTTAAAGTATTCAAGAAGTTGAGTGTTTGTTTGGTAGAGTTTAAAAGTAGTTTTTTTTTTTGGAGATTTTAAAAAAAATTGATGAAATGCGTGGTTGAAAAGTTGATAAAATTTATATATCTATGAAATATATGGTTGAAAATGAGTTTGAGAAACAAAAATTAAAATGAACATGGCCAAAATATACTATGATGTCCAAAAAGAATTGCAAGCGCTTATCAAGCAACATAAAAAATATATAGTAATTAGAGGTATGTTTAATTATCATCAACCCGATCAATCCGACCAAATCGGGTCGGGTTGGTTCGATTTTTCCACGCTTGGACGGTTTGGTTTGAGTTGTAAATTAGGAAATTTTATTCGAGCTGGAAAAAATAAATCGATCCAATCCAAATACAAGCTGAAGTGAATTGAAATTATAACAAATAGTGGATCAAATATAGCTTAATGAGTGTGAATTACGATAATTGAGATTGAGATTTACAAATGTAGGTCCAAATTTCTTATTTAAATACAACCGTACATGTCCAAATATTTCAAATATGATTTAAATTTTTTATTTGAATACATTACCAAATCTACAATATTATTTATATATAATAAAATGTGTTTTAGAATGGTCTTGAACCATTGATAATTACAATTTAATTTTTTTGGTACTTTTTATATTTTGTAGGATCAATAGTGCAATTTGCCATTTGAGCGCAAGACTCTTCTGTATAACCCAAGCCGACCCAATATTAGCCGGTTGATTTGAATCCATGTACTCACAGAAATCAGGTTGGTTCCGACCCATGCCCATAGTAATGAGATAAACGATCACATTGTCATTAACAAAGAGTACTAGCGGAACTGACTATCCCAATTTTTATAGCAAGAAGAGTCTCTGTACAGTGAGGGAGAAGAGAAATACTCGTGAGAGGAGATGGCGCCATTGAAATCTCTGGAGCGGGATTACCCACTAATCGACTCAACTTTCCAGAACTTCTGTGCCTCTCACGGAATTTTTACAGGTCCCTCTTACTTTCTTTTTATAATTTTTAGTTAACTTTTCAATATTTTCTAGCATGTTTGGCAAATCCACTCTTTTTTTACAGTTGCAGTAGCAATTTCTGCTGGGCTGAGCTTGAAATCGTTGTTCAATGGTCAACTAGACGTTATTTCTTGCTTTATTCTTTTTATTTGTTGCTTGAACGCCAAATGCGGATGCTGTTACTGAAACTTTTTGCTTGAATTGCTGATAAGAAAATAGTTTGAAGAGTATGAAATATATCATATGGTATCTGTTCTGTTGCCATAAGCCACTGCAAATGCTGTTAAATGATAGAAAAATAAATTGGAAATTGATAGAAGTTGGTAAGTGAATGGTGGTGAATAATGAGGAGGAAAAGGAAAGATTTGGAGAACAATGGTGAAGAGAGAGAATTGGGAAGGAGAGATTTTAGGAAATTGAGAATTTTTTTTTTTTTTTTTAGAGGATGATGTGTGAGTGGGGATGAAAGCTCCTTGGAAAAGTTGACAGATATGTCACCCTTACTGCCATTCTACAGAACCGTACATGAGATTTTCACCTCATAAGGCTCCTCATTCAATTCTTTCGAATTCACTGAATCATTTTTCGCGTTCGAGAAACCCTTACGGTCTGTGATTACTGTACAAACAACTTAATCTTCCCAATGTGGAGGGTATTTTGAGGTTTTAACATACGAGGAATTAATTATTGAAGTCTGAATCTTATACCTTAGAACTTGTCGAGTATCTCATTACTATAATTTTCGAACTTGTTGAAGATTTTCAAATATTGTCAACATTTTTCTTGCTAGTAAATAAATAAAATTGCTGCCAATTTTCTGATCAATCCCCTTTATTATTTCTTTGCAGTTGAAGATTTTCTCATACATGATCTTTACCTGTTAGCAGCTTTGGCAGAACAACACAATAACTCGGAGAAGTTGAAGCAGGTTAGCTATATCAACAGAACATTTCTCTGTATGTTGATTGTTGTCTTTTCATCCATTTAATGGATATCTGTTCTCTTTTGTATAAAACAGGGTATTACCCAGGTTCTCTCTATCATTGAAAGTCGGTGTCGACCATGGATGAATGGTTTGGAGTTGTTAGATGATGTTGAACAGAACAAGCATGCTCTATCTACAGGATGTGAAAGGTATGCTGTGTGAACCAAAACATTGTATCTATCAGTGGCGTGAAAATATAATGTTATAAAATGTGCTAACAGCTAGAGACTGAATAAATATTTTCGGGCAAGGATTGATGCTTTTCTTCAAGGCGGGATACGTGAGGGATATCTAACGGAGCTGGTTGGACCATCGTCCTCTGGTAAAACGCAAGTACGAATCTCTGATATATTAAAGTTCTCCAACTAAACCCAGTTAGTGGAGTATTGTCTTTATGAATTCAGATGACATTTGTGTGAATGAGTTATCAAACCATGAGTAGTGGATCTTTTAACCCACTAATATTCCATTCTCATTCTTAAAATGTTTTAAGTGTAGGTTTGCCTACAAGCTGCTTCAAATGTTGCAAAAAAATATTCAGGCAGAGTGATGTACTTCGACTCTGGCAACTCTTTTTCATCAAAACGAATTGTGGAGTTTGTCAGTCAAATGTCAGATCCTTCTAATAATCAGGTCAAATGTAGAATTCTAGAATTAAATTGCTCTAGCTCACCTCTTCCCTTTGGTAGCCCTCTCAAAACATGTAATTAGGTAAAACATATTGCTCATGTTGGGATGCCTGTTTCATTTCTGTAAAGATTGTCAATTTTTTAGCAAGTTTCCTGCTTTAAGCTTGATGATGGGACGTAATCCGTTAATCCAGCTGTTTGATAATCCAACTGTTTTATATATGCATATACTGCTATATATATCTGAAACAAAGGTTAGAATGGCACTATAACGTCAAATCACATTCCACATGATGATATTTAGTTGCAACAAACATATCTAATAGAAACCTAATCCAAACTCTCCTACATGTTTTGCAACTAGCATACTGGACATCATTTTCTATCACTGAATATTTTATCGATTCCATTTATGTCTTTTGTAGGCAAACAGAACCCTTCAACAGGTCATGAAGAGTATTGTATGCCACTCTATATTCGACATCTTTACACTGCTGGATTTGCTCCATCAATTAAAGAACAGTTTGAGATCGCAGGTTTGATTGATACAATATAGTCGTAGCTTTAATAATTTCTTTAGTCTCTCTATTTCCTGTTTGGTGAGCATCTGCAATTGGCTTCTACGATTACTTCAGAAAAGATTTCTCTGCAGATGGGTTGTCAGGTCAGGATGATCATTATTGATTCGATATCGTCACTCATAAGTCCAGTTCTTGGGGGCAGTGGTGCACATGGTATACATTCTTGTAAGCAAATAAAGATATTTTGATATAAAACTTGGAGAATTTGTATGACTGTGCATATGAATCCAAAAGGTGCAATACATCACCATGCAGTAAAAATAAAAGTAGTATAGATTTATCTGTTTGGAAAAATTGCAACCTTGGTTCTCAACCTATTGCCGGAGTAGTAAGTTGATGGTCGACATTTAATTATAGTTGCATAATCAATCCCTATTGCAGAGAAAAAATCTCACTTATAATTTTTGAGCACTGGCCCAAGTTGAGAAGCAAAATCTAGTTTTATAAAGTTGGAGATGTGAGGTTCACATCATGATTTAATGGAGATTTGGACTGTTTTCTTCGTTGAGGACTGATTATGCAACTATAATTTAAGATTTAGGACTAACCTATTCTTTTCAAGTTTGGAGACCGACATCTACTCAAGCAATAGATTGGAGACCGATATTGCAATTTTTCCTATCTTTTTTTGTAAAGCATAGCAACACTGTAACCTCTCTTTTGAGGGGTTGAGGAAAAATACCACCGGTCTTATAGTTTGTTTAGCTAAGTTTAAATTATAATTTAAGCTGGTCAAACATATTTTTTATCCACGTATTTCGTAGGATCTACAACTTACTACCAACTTATTATCCTCACATTTCATAGGATCCACAACTTATAAATAGTTAAAAAAATAATTTCAGCACTCCCAAACATCCACTTAATCCTTATTGACAATTTCTTGTTAGAAACAGTCCTTCAGTTTCTTTCTTTGACTGCATATGATAGCCGAAATTGCTGTGAATAAATTATATATATGGGCTGCTAAAGTCTGTTTAATCTGTTTCTGATTAGCAATAGATAAGATTTATGTTGGCAAAGCAAGATAGTTCATGGATTTCATCTATCCACTGCAAATGGATGGTCAAGGAAGATATAAAAAACTGAACAAACACACAGAAGCTTCCCAGGGCTCGTTATCATTCTGTTTATCACATAGGCTTAGACTTGTACATTTGTCTAAACTAAGATTTTCATCAATGCTAATTACAAATTAAGAGGATTGCACTTGGTCAAATGTACAGGACATGCTTTAATGGTTACTGCCGGATTCTTATTAAAGGAGTTAGCACATGAGAATAACCTTGCCGTCGTGGTAAGTTTGCACTATTGAAATTGTATATTGTCTTCTTGTGTGGTATCTCTTACTCTCTTTATTCTCTAGTTTTGGTTGCCTTCCTTCTAAGCAAAGGTTTGTCTAACCAAATAAGCTGAAAATTGCATATTTCTTTTGTATTAATGTCTCATTTTCCTCAAACCGGTACAAATCCATTCCTCAGCACATTGACTTAATTCTTCAATGGTGGTTATGAAAACTTATTGTATTTCGTCTCCATGTAGGCTATCAAAAGAATCTTATAGTTTCTCTCATTTTCTTTTTCCAGACATTAGGAAATGATCAATCTAATTTCTATTTATTACAACACCTCGTTGGATATCTAATTTTTTCCTTCAAATAACGTAAATGGTTGGTGCTTTAGGTGACCAATCATATGGTGGCTGGTGAGGTTGGTGTTTCTAAGCCAGCACTTGGAGAGAGTTGGAAGAACATTCCACATGTGAGGCTCTTGTTATCCCGAGAACATGTAACCAACATTAGCAGCATGTCGATACTTAAACACCCATATCTGGTATGTTTCTTTGCTTACGTACATGTTTGGCTAAGCTTAAAATATTTACTTATAAGTAAATAAATAATCTTTTTATTTGTCAAAAGTTGGAAATAAATATGGTGCTTATTTTCACATTAAGATAGAAGTTACTTTCAAAATAAGTAACTTTTTGTTCAAGAAGTAAAAAAGAAATTAACATACACAAACATATTTGAAAACAAAAAGTTACTTAAAAGTAACTTCTACATTTTTTAAGCAAAGCCAAGCATGTCTATATTGTTGTTTTGCACCATACACAGACGCACCAATACATAGGCTGTTCATAAGTGCATGGTTCTGCAGCAGCTCCAACATCTACAACACATTCTTTCTCCGGTCTGGTTGTGTTTTTTTTTTTTTTTTTGAGTCACTTTGGCTTCATTATTGCTTCCACAATCACATCCCACCCAATTTGCAGCGAAACTAAGTTCATATAGTGATTTTCCTGTCATCATTATGCCAAACTCTATCGTATTTGAGTTGTTTTGTCTTCCATCTGCAGGCCACAGGGAAGTCCACTGAGTTTGTGATTAGGTGACTGGTCAGATTAATTACATCTTCAAACTAGTAGGAATATGACTTGTACTCTTTAGTTTAAAAACTGTTATTGTTTATTTTAGTCTAGTTGTAGAGCTTGTTTGGCAGAGGTTTGTAGCAAATTTTGATAAAAAAATTGATGAAATGTGTGGTTAAAATTAATTGTACCATAGTTTTTTAATATATTTTTATTCGAACCAAACAAGCTCGTAATCTTGTTTACTGTTCTTCTGTATGTACTCTTTTGTTACTTTCGAGGAAGTCAGAGGGATGCTTTTCTCCCATGCCCTTTTTTTTTTTAACGAAAAGTCAGAAGGTAGTCTTATTTAAAATCCCAACTGTAATAACCATTCTCTCTCACTTTCACACTTCAAAAATCACTGTTCTTAATTCTTATAGAGATAAACGTGCTTCTACAATATCTTTCTTGATTTCAATGTTGCATAAAAAGAAAAATGAACTGGCAATATCTCCTAATAAAGAGAGTAAAAGGCATTAAAGTATCTGTTAATTTCCGTTAGTCCCATGAAGATATGTTTTGTCAGGTGCATTATAAGAAAGTGATCAGGCAGGATAGGTTTTGTTGTTATATGTTAATAATCTTACGTTTGGCCCAGGTTGATGATTTTGATAATCAATGCCATCAAAGAACACCGGATTTCTATGATTTCAAGTCCATTGTCATCAGTTTTAACTATCGATCAAGTGTATTTTGTTATCGTCCAAACTTGGTCGAGATTTCTACAATGGTATATCCAGTTTCCTAGGGAATCTTATGTCGGGTTTGTAGAATAGTATGTTAAAACATAAGGTATATAGTTTGAAATTACGTTAGATATACAGATATAGAAATCGATTTGCTTGTGCATGTTTCAAGTTTCTCATATTGTTGCAGAATCACATCATATGCTTAAACTAATATTGTGGTCTAAAATTCTCTTATTTCTATATGTATTCAACGTACATGGGGCCTTAGGAACTGTAACTAATACACCAAAACAAGACTGGAAATTCATGCACCTAAACCATCTCATCAACTCCATCCCGTCTCTTTTCATCATTCCCTTTGATTTACAGTATATATATGTGTTCCCATCCTAGCTTTTATTCCACAAGAATTTCTCTTCATCACAAGATATCATAAACAGCTCTCTTCTTCCGTGACTAATGGCAACCCGTACGTCGTCTTCCATTCCTTTTCATCTCAATGGCATAGTCTCGCTACTCATTCTGGCACTCACGATCAAGTGTACCACCTCAGCTCAACTGCTCGGTGAGGAGATAGCAACCCCGGCTGTTTCCAATGTAGCTCATGAGGCTAATGTAGCTGGTTCTGCAGCAAGTGTAATTGCTTCTGATCATACACTATCCTTTTTCATGCACGATATACTTGGTGGTTCAAACCCCTCAGCTATAGCCGTGACCGGTATAGTAGCCAACCCAGCTGTTGGTGGACAAGTTCCATTCGCCAAGCCTAATGGCGCCGTCCTCCCGGTCAACAACGGTCTCCCGACCAATAATGCAAACGGCGGAATTGTCAACAACAATAACGTACCCTTCCTAACTGGCCTCAGCGGATTCCCATCAAACGTCATCCAAAACAATGGAAATAACATCATCGGCGGGACATCCGGGTTCCCTGTCCTGAACAGCGGACAATTTCCCTCTGGCACTGCGCTCCAGAAACTCATGTTTGGGACAATGACAGTATTCGACGACGAACTGACAGAAGGAGAAGATCTAGGATCAGGCCTAGTTGGCAAAGCACAAGGGTTCTACATAGCAAGTTCAGAAGACGGGAGAAGCCAAACTATGGCATTCACCGTGATATTTAGTAGCGGCGGCTATGTTGATAGTCTTACGTTGTTTGGTGTCCATCGTACAGCCGTTGCAGAATCTCATCTTGCCATAATGGGTGGAACAGGGAAATTTGTTAATGCTAAAGGGTTTGCCAAAGTTAAGACTTTTCCGGCCACAAACCAGCAGCATGAAACTGATGGAGTGGAGACTCTGCTGCACATTGCTGTTTACCTAGATTATTAGTTTGCATTACTTCATTAAATTCTCTTTGAAAGTTATGAAAAACTTGGGTTGCAAAATCCTTTTTATTTAGCTTCAATTTATGACACAAACGAGGCCTTGCTCTTTCACATTGTGGTAGTTGTTTTATTTTCTTTTCTTTTTCAAAATTGGCATTCGAAATACAAATTGTATCAATGGTTCGATTCACGTCTCACATTGTATATAGACTTTTTAGCGTAATAATGAAAATATATCATATAAGCAAAATAGACAATGTTTAAAGAGAATTTCTTTTCAATAAAAGCTTTATCAAGGGTTTTGTCAAGTCGACACAACTGAGAAAAAATAAACAATACTTAAATCACCGTCTAAATTCAAATAATTTAAATAGATTTACTAGAAATTAGTAGCAATTGACATTAGAATAACTAAAAGTTACGAGCAATTGACATGGTTAGATGTTGTTGGTTTCCTAAGTATAAAAAAGAATAAATTAACTTTCATGAATGAACTAGCACAATTTCTCATACAAGTTAGTGAATTTGCACTTTTCACTTCTTCAATGTATGCAACGGGGAGGTTTGACCTGGTTGAGGTGTATGTATTGGAGGATCGAGTAACATCACTATAAAATGAAAAAATGTTACACAAGAAATACACGACCCTTAGTCGAGAAAATTTATATTTTGACTCTTTCTATACACGACTTGTCAATAGAGTTTCTACAAAATAAATTTTAAATAAGAGAAATTTAAATGCTAATTTATAAGAACAAATTTAGTATTTGTTTGGTAAAGTATTTTTGTAAGTTGTAAGTGATGGATCTTTCGGAATGTGTGGATAAAAAATAGATAAAAGTAAGGGAAAAATTGATAGATACCAATGTTTAACTTTGCATTTTGATAAATGACAAAAATATCAAAAAATTGTAAAAATCGGTGTTTTATTTATCTTCAATATATTATTTATTAATAATAATTAAAACAATATTGTTTGGATAATAATAAGATTTTGTAACCGACATTTGAATATGATTCAAGATAAACATGTGATATAAGTATAGATTTATATTATCTCTCATCAAATTCTAACCAAAATATTTAGGATTAGTTACTATCATCTTTCACAACTAAAAAATTTTTGTTCGTAGAAAGAGAAAAAAAAATTTATTACGTATGTGACTGAATAAAGTCACTGTGACTCGAAACTGCCACATTGTGACTCAAATTGCCACATTGTGACTCGCGTTTTTGAATGGATATTGTTACTATCTAATGTCTATCTGCGTGGGAATGAAACAAATTCAGATATGTGAATGAGATAATGCAATATTTTATATTCACATTTGTTTTGATTTCTCATTTTTATAATTTAATTGTATATAGTTATCTGGTAATAGTTTATCTTATCATGATTTTGTAATATTAGTATGTGACTGATTATGTTGTGATAGTTTGTGACATGATAATGTGGTGTATGCTTGTCAAAAACTATCTTGTAATGGTTTCTAACCATTGTGACTTGCTATTATGGTTTAGTAAAATGATGATTAATTTTGTGACCCATTACATGTAGCTATGACTTTAATTTCATGTAAAGTATTTGAATAATGATGTTTGGTTGATAGTTTGTAACGTGGTAATGTGGTGTATTTTGGTCTCTGGTTATCTTTTTATAATTTGTGACTGTTGTTACATGTGGCTGTGACTTTGATTTTCATGTTAAGAATATGATGACTGTTGTTATTGTGATAGTTTGTGACTTGCTGTATGATTTAATAATTGATTATGAATTGTGCGACCAAAAACCTATGACTATGACTTTACTTTCATCTTAAGTATTTGATGACTGTTTATATAATTAAATATTTAATGAATACTGTTTTGGTTATATGAAGAAAAAAAAATGTGATGACAAAATAATATTTAGTATGTCTACATAAGTAAAAAAAAAAAAAGATTATGTTAAACATATTTGAATTACACATATTGTGACCATTTCTTTATATTTGTCATTTAAAAAATGGATTGTATGTTATCATTCATGTGATTAAAAAAAGGATTCACAGTCTGTTATTTGTTATTCGATGAAAGAAATCCTCCAAGTGAATGATGAGCGGAACTGCTTGGCAATGACAATTAGGGATGGCAATGGGTGCGACCTAAATTTAAAAAAAATTTTTTTTACAAAAAAAAAAGCGAAAAAATAATTAAAAAAAAAATTTTTTTTTTATATTTTGAAAACTCAAAAAAATTGTAAGGTTATGATGGTTAAATTGAAAAGTTTCAACCCTGTTCCTTTAAGTGAATGATGAACGGAACTCGCCAGCGGGTGAAAATCTGCCCCAAACCCGCCTCTATTATCCGGTGACAATGACATCCCTATGGAAGATGAATCGGTTTGTTATATGATTAGAGTTTGGCTATGAGATGACGATGAAGATGGGTCTCTTTGTTATGTGATTAGAGTTTGGCCATGAGAGGAGTTTTGAATTCTAAAATCGCTTTTTTCAACAACCGGATATCAATTCCTAATTATTAGGAAGGATAAATACAAATATTGATATTATTTCATTTTATAATTAATTAAAATAATTAATTAATTATTTAGATTTTAATTTATTAATTAAAAAATATGATTCTTCCAAAAAATATATTATTAACTGATTTGTCAAAATATAAACATAAAGGGATTATTAAACCTAATTATCTCTATAAGTATTGGTCGTATTGAAGGGAGTCTGATATTGGGCTGGGCATCACAGGCATAAATTCAGCCCAAATTCGGCCCTAAACTGCTTGGGCCATCCAAGTCCAAACATCTAATGGGCCAAAAAGTGTGAAGTTTAGACTCTAGGGTTTTTCATAACCCCATATTTTTGCGCTTCTAAAATCTAAGCTTTCATTCTCATCCGCCTCCTTAGAGAGAAGACGTAGAAGGGAAACGCGAAATGGGTACGTAGAAAAGCAAAAGGATAATCTTAATTTTTCATTTTTTATGTAAAACCCACAATTAATTTTATATGCATTAACCTTGTTTGTGCTATTTTATAGCTCGGATCAAAGTGCATGAGTTGAGGCAGAAGAACAAGGTTGATCTATTGGCGCAGCTGAAGGATCTGAAGGCGGAGTTGGCGTTGCTTAGAGTCGCCAAAGCCACTGCTGGGGCAGCTAACAAGCTGTCGAAGATCAAGGTGGTCAGACTCTCCATAGCTCAGGTGCTGACCGTTATTTCTCAGAAGCAGAAGGCGGCTCTCAGGGAAGCGTACAAGAACAAGAAGTATTTGCCTCTTGATCTCCGCCCCAAGAAGACTCGTGCCATTCGCAGGCGCCTCACCAAGCATCAGGTATATAGTTTTTCACTTAGCATTTTGTTATTTGTTATTTATTTCCTATATTTTTGGGTTTCTTGGTTGTTGTTATCATGTTTAAGAGTTTATCGTTATCAGAGTGTATTTGGCATTGTAAATAATGTGTCAAGAGGAAATAAACAATTGAACATCCCAAAAGTAACAGTTCTAATGTAATTTTGAAGACTCCCAACATCTGTTAATAAACTATAAATGGCTGTATATATTTTAGAGCGTAAAACCCTAGATTTTTTGGTAGTAAAATCCAGTTGTAATCGTGGTTTGAGAAATGTTGGATACGTCATTTGATGTGCTTCTAAAATCCAAATCAGCTGATGCCTGAATTAAGTAGGTCTTATCTTCAACTTGAGAACACTGTTTCCTTAGCTATTAGCTATCAAATTTTATTTTGGATATTTCATTGTGTGTGTGTTTGGGGCAGTGGACGGACATCTTCTATTTTTTTCTTTGCCATGTAAGCAATTTAGAGTGAAGTGGCACACTTTTTAGTGCAATCCACAAATGCATTGGAGATGCTCTTAGGGGGAACCCAGTCTAAATGTGTCTAGATTCAACATTCCTTTGACCAATCCCATTTTTGCATTGATCTTTCGCTCTTTCTAGTTTGGACTGTTGCGTGGTAGATACTGCATTTTGACAGCCCTTTGATTGTAAGAATGTTCACAAATCTCTGCTATCCACGTGGTTGGACTGAAAGGCTATTATTCTTAACCAGATAAACGCCCAACTAGTTTAGCAAACATTAGTTTGAAAATGCGTGAAAGATGTTCTTACTTAATCCCCGCCATCCTCACTAAAATTGACATTGATGTCTTTTCTGTTGTATGTGTGTTTTTCGAGCATTGAGGCTATAGTATTCTGAGTTGTGATAATAATTGTCAAGAAGTGCATGAACATATTTTTCCTTGTGGCATTGCCTCATTTTAATTTAACATTCTACCCCGAGTGCTATGCCTGTGATAATTTAAGTTTCTGTTGCCATGTTGCATCAATTGATGGCTTACTAGTATCTAAATAACATTAGTAACATGTATGGGGCCTCTCCTTGTATTTTTTTTCTTGTACACTTTGTATTTCTAGCTTGCACGTTCTTTTCTTTATTTTCTCGTGCAAATTTTTATGTTTGCATCCTTTTTTTCCCAAACTCAATGTTGTTAATTTTGACTTTTGGTCTTTTTTCCGTAGGCATCTTTGAAGACTGAAAGGGAGAAAAAGAAAGAGACGTACTTCCCAATGAGAAAATACGCAATTAAAGTTTAAGTTGATCTACTGTGGAAGTTATTTTGGTACTATCCTTCTTTCATCTTGGAGGATAACTATAATTTGTTTTACAAGATTGTTAGCTGAAAATTGTTATGGTTTCAGAACTTGATTTTTAGTGTCATTTTTTCTTTTTATCTATTGATTAGCACATGACCCTGAAAATTTTGATTGAAATGATGTATTTTATTTCTGCTGTGTGTGGCTGTGTTTTTGTTCGATCTGGACATCCATAGTCACATGTTCTTCATTCGATGTTTGTTGATGTGGGGCTTAACAACTTGAATTGCGTACTGGTAATGGACAATTGGAACATGGGAATTGAAACATGAAAAGTATTTGAGATGATAGCTAAGACGAGAGACTGCCATCTCTTTTCTTGTTGCAGCTGGTTGTCTTTAGTCAGCCAAACGATTCTTTAGAGGTGAACTCATGCTCAACTTAAACACAAGCTTATGGATTATAGCAATTAAAGGGGCCTGGTTAATGATAATAGTGGACTTTAGTTTTTAGTGAAGATTGAAGTTAATTCAAGTCTTTGTATGATTGGTAGTTTGAGAATTTAATCTACATCGACTACTAAAAGTGTTAACAAGATTTACAAACTTACATCTTAAAATATGTTTTATTTACTTGATGATTTCTTCCCAACAATCTCATTCATAGCATGATCCTTTGTTCTTTCTATCGTTTGGTATGAATTTTGGAGCTACCCCTGAGGGGCAGTTGATTTGGTAGATGGTGATGAGGTCAAGACAGATCTAAACTGCGGTCGATTAGATTGGTAGATATCAATAAAGTAAACGTATACATAAATTTGGTGGATCGAACAATCTATGTTTGGTTATGTCTAAAATATGTTTTAAGTATTTTTGTGAAAATTAAATTTTGTAGTCAAAATGCTTTCAACATATCAAGTGAGATGGATATGTATCGGTTTTGTTCTAATGCTCCGGTGGGCATTGTCATAGTGCCTACTGAGACAAGTGTTCCGCACTTATTGAATGAATGTAAGGTGGATCTTTATACTCATCCGTCGAAATGAGACGACACTCATCTCCGGTGGGTATTATAACAACGTTCACCGGTAATATTGAGATCGGCTCTCGAATATGTATATAACCCTCTTTGATGTATATAATAATCAGTGTGGAGTAGGATGGGACAGGGGAGCAATATAAATTATTTGAAGGTTGGCTAATTGAAATATTCAAAGAAATTGAGAAGTTGTAGCAATTAGATTCTTTTTTGGAATTTTGTGGAGTGATTATATTCTTTTTTCCCAGTACCCAACATGTTACTTTACTTTTTATACTTGTTGCTTTGTGTGAATATGTTTCACAAACACGTCATTGCGTCGTTTTATGATTCATACCCGACCAATATTTGCAGTTGATATTTCAATACTAACTCATTAAATTTTAATATTTTTGTATTTAGCTCTTTATTTCGTACAATCTGTAGCACTTGAGTATTCATCAAATAACTTTTGTGAAAGGTTAATTATTTATTTATTTATTTTCTTTTTGAAGATGTCTTTCAACTTGCTAATTAAATAATAATACATAGAACGTCTTTGAACTTTGAAGATGTTACAAATCATGTTATAATGTTTACTCAACCCAAAAAAAAGAAGAATGATGGGCAAGAGATCTTGCCCACCTGCCACCTCAGCAGGTGAGCACTGAGCAAGATCTCCTGTCCACAAGAGAACAGAAATGGTTTTCTATTTGGACACTTACTATCAAATGTTATCAAGTCATGTTATAACGTTTACTCAATCCAAAAAATGGCTATCAATGAGAGTGTGGATCAACGACTCAACGTAAGCAATCTCGCTTCCATCCAGAATCCACTTGCAGTTTTCCACGTGTGGACCCCATGTTTCTCTCAATCAAGTGGCCCCACTTTTGCTTAGTTCAACCTTGAGCTTGATGTGCTCTCTTTACTTTTGTTTAAAATCAGCAATTCATCATGGCTGGTGCTCAATAATCAGGGCGCAATAATCAATTTGTTGAAAACTTGAAATATCTTTTTGTTACTTTTTGATATATGTTTATTTTATTTAGAAACTTTGTAATATATCATTTTTGCAACGTAAAAATCAATTGTAACTTTCTATTTATTTGTTTAAAAAGCATTGTTCTTGTATAAAATGTCTTATTATATTTATTTAAATTAGTCAAACTCAACTCAACTCACTCAGAAAACAACTATTTAAGTCAAAATCAACACAAGAAAAGCAACGGGAAGTGAAAAGAGAGAAAGAGTTAACACAAATAACATGGACGGAGCTAAGATTTTTTGGGAGAGAGGACTATTACTTAAAAATAATAATTGCACTTTAAAATCAGGTTATTACTGAAAAATAAAAATTTACACTTCAAAAATTGATTTCTTTTTGGAGAGTCCGGTGTTGTCCCCTATCTCCACCCCTCTCCACCCCTGACACATGATGAGTGTTAAACAAGGACGTAGGGAGGTAAGAGGTGGACATAGAAAAAAATAAATATAAGTTTATTTACTAAATATTTAGAATATGTTTGATAAAGATTTTTGTAGATTATAAGTATTGGATGTTATAAAATAAGTAGATAAAAATAATATTTGACTAACTTATAAATACATATAAGCACTAATAAACAGAGTAACGATAAAGAACCCTCTTTCCACCTCAATTATGGTACCCACATAGCATGGCCATGCCCAGTGTTTTAAAAAATCGCGTCAAGCTTGGTTTGGTATTGCCCTTTTAAGAGAATAATCACCTGCTCGCTCTTCTAAAAAGAATCACCATGGGAAGAATCGATAAGTGTTTAGGCGCTTGTTTCAAATTCTTGTATGTTTCAAAACAATATTTAAGCGTTTGGTAAACAAAAGTGATTTATTCTTTGTAATGATATTAAATTACTAAAAAGCATTGATTAGAATAATTTATTTTGTATTATTATTTTATTTTGTTTCCTAGTCATTTTTTTTAACAAGACAATTAATTCATTATCATTATTTTAAAATATTAAAAAATAAAAACTAAAAAATATTTTTTACAAAATAAAAATATAGTCATATAGTTAAAAAATTAATTAAATCTTATTATTATCCAACTTGCATCAATTCGGTTTCTCAAATGGTTATTAAAAGAATTAGTTTAATTAATTAAGGGTAAAAGGTATTTTAAAATATATAAATGGAAAAATAAAAAGCGAGAATCGACTTCCAAAATCTGTTTAATTTATTTTATAATCATTTTATAAATTTTAGAAAATCAACTCTTGACGCGGCTGATGCCTGAGCATAAGCAGCACTTTTGCAATTCAAAAAATTCAGATCATTTAGTCCACTTTATGCTTTTTAGTATTTTGACGCGGCTACATGTGGTGAGATCAGCCGCATTGAAAAACCATAAATGTGTAAGATTTGTAATAATTACCCCTTCCCATTTTACCTTAATTCCACCCACCCACTGCTTTTAACTCAACCACCCACGTTCCGATTTTAATTCTACCACCTACCGATTTTAATTCCCCCACCCAACCTTACCTTCAATATATTGTTTGAACCCGAATTCTTGCATATCAAATTTGTTGTCTTTTTTTTTCTTGCTGATCAAATTTCTCTGCCCACAAAAAAGATATATACAAAAAAAATATTTTTGTTGTTCAAGAGTGATGGAACATCAAATGATTCAAATATATACGAAAAATATATTTTTGTTGTTCAAGAATGAAGTTGAACAAAGTAATTTGTACACTTGTTCGAAAAATCATCGTCTGCCGACATCAAATTATACGACGTTGAGCGATTTGAACCAGGTAAAACATTTGATTGGCTCCGGGAGCTTACTTACTACACAACAAATGATTATGTCACATGCAGTTGTCGAATGTTTGAATTCAATGGTTACCCATGTCGATACATGCTAAGCTATTTTAAGAAAAAACAAATAATGTTCCTACCAGATAAATATATTATACGTAGGTGGACAAAGAATGCCAAAATTGGAGCAATTTACAATGATGCAGATAGTTTATCATTCAATGAAGGTTCTAGTCAGTCTTTAATGGCACGACATAGGATGTTAACTCATGAGATTTCCTTGTTAATCGATGAGGCATCTTTAACAAATGCTCGCACCAACTTTCTCTTGGGCGAGTTCGACAAATTGAGTATCAAACTCAAAGATATTGATGATGGTGGCACTGTTGGCATGAGCAAAAATAGGAGCTCAAGTCGGGAGGAGACTCAAGTTGTATGTGATCCAAATGCTGTCAGAACAAAAGGCTGGGGGAAACGACTAAAGTCATCAAAGGAGAAGGCACTCACCAAAAGTACTAGACAATGTCGTGTGTGCGGTGTCAATGGACACGACAAAAGAACATGTCCGAAGTTGCGGGACAGGTAATTCAAAATCGCATATTTTATCGACAACTGTTTAACTTAAATATATCATACGACTCATATTATAATTTTTTCATGTTGTCGGTCGAATGTGTATCACCCACAATACGAGCATTCGCATGGTGATGAGAGTGATGATGGAACATGCACGAGTATTGCTAGTAACAATTATGAAGCAGTAGATGAGTTTTTTAATAATGGTCTTGTGTAGATGTTATAATTAGTTTGTGTTTTATGTATTTTTCATACTTGTATTGTATTGAAATTATATATAAAATGAGTCAAATTAAATTGTGATTGACTATTGTATTATTTTAAAAAATTAAATTAAATTAATTGGATGTGGGGGAAAAAAAAACGTAGAAAGGCTGACACATACTGGTTTTTATTAAGTGGACGTGGGAAAAAAAATTAAGTGAGGTGCTAATTGGGAAATTGGGGGGAGGGGTTATTATTACAAAAAAAAAATTTGGCGGGAGAGTGGGGGGGGTGGGGTGGGGTGGGGGGGGGGGGTGGGGGATGTTTATTATTACAAAGCTGACACATTTATGGTTTTTCAATGCGGCTGCGGGCGGGCGGGCGGGTGGCGATGGGATGGGGTGGGGGAGTAAATGATCCGACCACTTTTTGATGAATTGAAAAAAGTGTTGCTTATAGGCGATGGGTACTATAATTGGTACCCAAAGTCAGAGGCGGATCTAGCTTATGGCGAGGTTTCGCGTCCGTCCTGCTGAAATTTTGTAAAAAAATGGTGTTGACTTCATCAATTTTTTTTCCTTTGCATTCTGCCGTTTTGCTGCGTGTATTGTGTGTGTGTGTGTGAGAGAGAGAGAGAGAGAGAGAGAGAGAGAGAAATATCTATTTTAAAATCAAAATTTCATTTATGGTCCTTGAACTTTGATAAATTAAAAAAAAAAAAAGATAATTGTATGAATAATTCCTCAAATAAAGAATTTATTATTTCTCTTTAATATGATAATTGCATAATTTGAAAGGGGAGTGGGTCAAAATTGAAGAATATAGAAAGTATTTATCAGAACTTTTGCTCCTTTTTTTTTTTTGGCCATTGACTTTACTTTATTTTAAGTTTTTTCTTATCGTTATTGTTTTATTTTAAATTATTTTTTATGCAAATCTTTATCGCCTCTAATCAATCATTATCTTGGGCCCGCCTCGGTATTGGCTATCGAATTATATTTCACTATTATATGATTTTTTTGTTCTTTTATAAGTTACGTATTTATTAAAAATATTTTCATTTAAAAATATTTTCACATTATTTTTCATTAAAGATCGTCTCGTTAACTAACCGGTCAACGGTCAATATTATATAATTTTTTGTTGTTTTATAAATTGCGTATTTAATAAAAATATTTTTACATTATTTTTTCACAAAGATTGTTTCGCCGACCGTGGATTACCAACGCTCACCCTAACTCGAACTTCAACTCTGATCCGTCAACGTGGGTGATATATTATTACTCCTAATAAACATACTCTAAGTGGTGCATGAATGGATAAGAAGGAACCATCTGACCTCAATTTAAGGACCACATTGGAATAAAGGTGGTATAATTAACTAATTAATTAACTGACAAAATATGTCAATAGTATTTTAAATGTATATATTTCATATTTCTCCGTAAGATAGTGTTCTCTCTATACACCAAAGTAATAAATTGATATGTCCACATCACGCACATTTGTGATAGATTACATCTATTTTATTTTGTAGGCAAGATACCTTCACATCAAGTGTAGATTACACTCTTCCTCCTTATCTTATCTTAAAATTAATTTCTGAAATAAATAAAATAATAGTAAAATTACATACCTAAATACTATCTTGATCAAAATGTATACATTAGTTTCATACACATTTACCTAAACATTCTAATTTTGTTTTAAATTGTTCGATTTAGCAAATGATCTTCTAAACATCGAAAATTAGGAAAATAGGACTAAACTTATTCAAGCTCGAGAGTCTTTATAATGGAAAAGGGGTTCACAAAATGATATATTGGAGAAGTTCAATACACTAAATTAAATAATAATAATAATAGACAAAATAAAATAAATAAATAAAAGTTAGAATCTTATTTGTTATTTTATATAATATTGTTCAATATTATATATTAAATATTTTACCCGGAATGAATTTGTTACATTTTTGTATTAAAAAAAGAAGAAGATCTAATTAGAGATTGACCACATGCAATATGTTATTTGTGAGTTAAAAATTACAAATACTCAAAAACATCAATAATTTCACATAAAATAGCAAGTCATAACATTGTAAGCACCTATAATTGGTCAACTCTTTCACATGAAGATGGAAGACAAGGCTCGTCTCATACTTGACCTAAAGTATATATTCGTTGATATGAGTAAATGACAACATGCACAACTTTTTTTGTAATTACTTAATAATGGAAAAAAGAAATCGGCCAGTCTAAGTGATTGTTTGTCATAGCTTAAACATGGTTTGATTGTTTTTAGGAGAATTAGGTTAGAGAGAGCTATCCCAAATTCTTTATTTTATTGAATTTTCATTTAAAACTATCCTCTGAATGATTAATACAAAATAGAATTATTTAAGTCTTGATTAATTAAAAGTATTCGAATAAATTCTTTTTAATTTAAATTCGAACATAATTACCTGATTGGATTCTATTCTAGTCAGATTCGTGTCACGTTTGATACATTTGCCCACCCCGTGCAAACACCCCCCTATAATTAGGAGGGACAACAACTGAGTGTACCATTCAACGCGAGTTATTCTGCCATTGATTTTCAGTTTTTTGCCTTCAAAAAGTAAATTAAAGAAATTGAAAAGAATATTCTGATTTCTCTTTTAACTCTGGTTTTATATATATATATATATATATTTTTCATCTAAAGACACCCCATAATCATCAACTTTACAAAAGACCCATCTTTTATTGGTTAATTTCCTTTTCTTTATGAATTCAGAGCTCTGAATGTGATGTATAAATATATTATATGAATATATATTTAAAGTTTTTGTTGGATATCATGTGCCTTTCTTTCATAATCATGGCTCCTTACTCTTAACCTATAGCATTTGTATCCTTTTTCCATTACAAAAGAAAAGCACAAATATTTTGATTTGTATCATCTTTAAATCCCAACAAGATATTGTTTTAGATTATAAGTAGCTCTTCAAATGTATGGCTTTTTGGGTTTTTAAATAAGCAGGCAAAAGGGGCCTTTTTCTTCACATCACAGGTAAATTTTTGCCTTCATTGTTAAGTAATTTGATCTTTATAGTTGTAATCCATTGGGAAAAGCAGAAATTATTTATAAAAAAAATAGATTAAAAGTTGAGTTGATGGTTGCAATTTATGTTACTTTTTTGTGCAGCCGAAAAAAGGTGAATCCTCTACGAGGTTATAATCAGAAAAATAAGGGCTTAGATTAAATGAAACCCTTGGTCATGTGGGAAAAAAGGTGGAGCTCAGGTTAGCTTTTGAGCAGGGTTTCCATTGTGATTCATTCATAATGGAATTTAGGAAACAATTTCAAGTGTTTTCTCCTTTGATGCATCCAGAGAGGTGTAAATAAGGTTAGCTTATTATCGTTTTTAAGAATAAGGCTTATTGGGAATAAGGTTTAGTTTTTTGTTGTTCTTTCGGTTTGTCTTATCGGGATTAGAAATGCGATTATTGATTTGGGTTTTTGAGGGGAGGGAGAAGAGGTTTTCTGTTGTATATTAGAATAAGCTGAGAGGAGGGATTTTTAATTATTCAATAAGATGGAGGGACCGGCAGTACAGCCGGCCACACCCCGGAAAAAGATGACGAAACAATTGACAGGGAAACGAGACGATACTGCATTGCATTCTGCAGCTAGAGCAGGGAATGTTGTTGCCATAAGGGAAATCATCAATGGTACTATAGAGGAAGAATTGACAGAGTTGTTGTCGAAACAAAATTCAGCCGGAGAAACAGCCTTGTACGTAGCTGCTGAGTACGGTTATTTTGAGTTGGTGAGGGAGATGATCGAGTACTATGACCTTGTGGCTGCTGGAATCAAAGCCAGGAATGGTTTTGATGCACTTCACATGGCTGCAAAACAAGGGGATTTGGGTATTTGTCGATACAAGATTTTTCGTTTGATTTTTATCTATTTATTGGTTAGGAGATCTACAACATAAATCTTAACTTGGTATGTTGCAGAAGTGGTGAAGGTGCTGATGGAAGCGCATCCCGAGCTGTCCATGACCGTTGACGTTGTAAACACCACGGCTTTGCATACTGCAGGGACTCAAGGGCACATAGAGGTTGTAAATTATCTCTTGGAATCAGAAAGCAGCCTTGCCACTATAGCTAAAAGTAATGGGAAAACAGTCTTGCATTCTGCTGCAAGAAATGGGCATTTACAAGTTCTTAGGGCCCTCTTGAGTAAGGAGCCCGGGATTGCAACTCGAACCGATAAAAAGGGACAGACTGCCCTTCACATGGCCGTTAAAGGACAGAATCTTGAAGTTGTGGAGGAACTTGTTAAAGCAGATCCGATATCAATTAATATGGTCGACAACAAGGGAAACACCGCATTGCATATAGCCACCCGGAAAGGGAGATCACAGGTAATTTTGCATTCATAACTTTAGCTTATGCTAATAGTTTTGAATCATTTTCCAGTGAAATTAGATATTAAACAAGTCTCGTCTTAACTTGCGCAGATTGTGAAGATGCTGCTAGGACAGAAGGAAACCGATACAAGAGTTGTTAACCGGTCTAATGAAACTGCCTTTGACACTGCGGAGAAAATGGGGAATGCTGATATTGCAGCCATCCTGAAGGAACATGGTGTTCAGAGTGCCAAGTCGATAAAGCCACAGACTACAAGTCCAGCTCGAGAGCTGAAGCAAACCGTGAGTGACATCAAACATGAAGTCCACTATCAATTAGAACACACTCGTCAAACTAGAAAACGTGTGCAAGGTATAGCCAAACGCCTCAACAAAATGCATACTGAGGGGCTCAACAATGCCATTAACTCGACTACTGTTGTGGCTGTTCTCATTGCCACCGTTGCATTTGCAGCAATTTTTACTGTTCCCGGCCAATATGCTGATGACCCTGATAATGTTCCTCCGGGCCTTTCCCTCGGGGAAGCAAATATCGCTCCAAAACCATCGTTTCAGATTTTCTTTATCTTCGACTCAGTTGCCCTGTTCATTTCTCTAGCTGTAGTCGTGGTGCAGACCTCAGTCGTGGTAATAGAAAGCAAGGCGAAGAAGCAGATGATGGCTATTATAAACAAGCTAATGTGGTTGGCTTGTGTGCTTATTTCGGTTGCATTCTTGGCATTGTCGTTTGTTGTCGTTGGGAAGCATGACCGTTGGCTGGCAATTGGAGTGACAATTATAGGAACTACAATATTGGCAACAACAATAGGTACAATGTGTTATTGGGTGATTATGCATCGGATAGAGTCCTCGAACAATAAGAGCATGCGAGAGAACTCTCTGGCGGCCAGCAGAGATCGATCTTGGTCGAAATCAGTACTTTCAGATTCAGAAGTCCTAAACAATGATTTCAAGAAAATGTATGCAATTTAAAAGCTTTTCTTGTGCATATCTATGAATCAATGGAAACTGTAAAGGTGAAAATGTATGCAATTTAAAAGCCTTTCTTGTGCATATCTATGGATCAATGGCAACTGTAGAGGTGAAAATGTATGCAATTTCAAAGCTTTTCTTGTGCATATGTATGAATCAATGGAAACTGTAGAGGTGAAAATGTATGCAATTTCAATTTTCAAAGCATTTCTTGTTCATATCTATGAATCAATGTCATCCACCAAGATTGTTGCACAAGGCCCTGCCTGGTACCACCCATATTTTTGAGCATATTTATCTCACTATCTTCTTTTTAAAAAAATAAAAATTTGATTTCAAATTTAATTAGTAGCAAAATATACATACAAAAGTGGAGGTACCGGAATATAAATTAAGGGAATGAAAATTTACATTGATTAAAACAAGTTTCACATAGGTCTAGAGATGCCATAACATTCCAAGTAAAACAAGTAGAATGAGTAGATCAAAACGAACTCAATATATTGTTAAAGTGCCAAGTATCTGTTTAAGTAGATCTACAAACCAAGCGAAGAAAAATAATTCATGTTGCGAATCGCATTTTCATTGAAAACAGAGACTTGATTTTTAGTTTAGTATGAAGAGATGTAGCCTTTTGTTAATTGTTATCTAGTTAGTGAATCAAGAGGAATCTAGGATTTGGTTAGCTAAAAAATTAGGACCATAAAGAGATTATATAAAGAGTAATTATATTCACATTACACTTTTTATTATTCGCACCACGTTTTAATTGCAATAAAGGTCCCTCAATATTTGATATTTAGATACTTATGTCTTTAATTTTTTTCATCTTATTTTTTTCATTAATTTTCATTTAGTTTTCACATCTTGTCTCCGATGAAGATTTTTGTCTAAATATTCTGCTAATATGCATTGAAATGAGGGAAAAATATTTTGTCAAACTTACGTATTTATTATCTATCTTAATTATGTAAAAATATTAGAGGAAAAAGAAAATTACGCCCTCCTAATTAACTTTTTGGACAAAAATCATTATAAATGCAAAAGTAACCAATAGTTGGAGACTTTTATTGCAATTAGAATGTAGTGTACTTAACAAATAATGTTGTAGTAATATAATTACCCTTATATAAAATGTCAATTTGTATGTGCTACTTTTTAAATATGATAGGTTTTTATAGTAACTTCAAAAATTGCTATTTTGGACAAAAATACCTTTAGAACATTATAAAAATTCCATACATATCTCATTCAAATATAGTCAAACGTAATTCAAAATCAAATTTACAATTGAACAATTAAATTTGAAATTGAAACTTCTTCACCGCCTCGAGCCACTGCTAGCTACAACTCAATTCAATCCAATGTTTTTGATAAACTAATTTGAGTTATAAAAAAATAAAATTCAATAGATTTTGTAGTAGATTAATTTGAGTTGTTTTTAAATTTTTAATATAATTGCTCAAAAATTGTTGAAAGAGATTGAATTCAAAAATTAATATATGGTTGAAGAAAAAGAATGTGAAAACGAAAAGAAAAAAGCAAACAAATGGTGAGCTGAACTATTTTCGTTTGACAACCACAACTGTCAAAAAAAAAAATTTTAAACTGTAGGCTCTTGAGAGTTTAGTAAACTTTTGTTTTATTTTACCAACAATTCAAATATCGCTCAACAGCCATTTATCAATTCAACCGTCATTTTTTTTTTAAAAAAAGAGTCACTACATAACTTCTGTTAGATGCCAGAAAAGAAAAAGTTGCCATTTTTACCAAAAAAAAGTATATACATGACCTTTTCATCTAAAAATTGCTATTTTACAAATATTATTAAAAATTACTATTTTCAAAAATCACCTTGTGCATTTGTCTAGATTTATAAATTCCCTATTATTTCCAGGGATTTCCAGGGAACTCTAAAACTGAGCCCCATGCACAATCTCACAATAATCATAATAGTCTCCAAATGAATCTTCATCAAATGAAATAGCAGCTGATATGGATTTATGAAGTTACAACTAAAACAGAGAAAAAAAAAAAACACCAAACGATAAGACTTCACATACAAAAATTGGTTAATACAAAGAAAAATCTACTAGAAACTGGCAAGAGAGAGCATACAAATACGAGACAGTAGACAGACTTTAAAAGGGTATGTTAAACTGAATAGGTTTTGAGTTCACATTACAAGAAAAACTACATTTCCATACATGTTTTGAGTTCACTGAAATCAAAATTTCTAAACTATTGGAATGATCACATAATTATCAGATCTGCAGACTGCCTTCATTTACAACTTCCGATCTGATAAAACAAAACGATTTGAACAGAAAGCAGTGAATTCAACAATTCAAACATGTTCGAAATCATCAAAAGTAATTATCCCAACTGGCAACCTTAATAGCACCCCCAAACTTCACCCTTGTATAACATGTCACTTCATATGATATTTTCACGAGTTTCAAACTCCACATCTCAAAAACTTCCAAACAGCAGCATTTAAGTAATGTTTTGTACGTTGGACTAAATAGTGCTGAAAAGTATTAGAAGAGGCATATGATAAAATTTGTCACTGGATATGTAGTACTGGAGAGGATTGAAAATCACAAAACTTTAACATATTTTTCCTTCCACAATACTCACAATCAAATCTACCTCATCAAGCATACTAGTGTCTACTTATCTCGAGTCCAACATACCAAACATGACATCAAGGACTATAGCCAGAACACGAATGTGTGATATTTTTGATATTACAATGATACACATACAACAACCGAATGTCCAGAATTTTACGAGTATCTATTATAGCATGTCCTACAATTTCTTCAAAATGCTCTCAATTACACCCCTGCTATTTCATGAGAAAAAATGGTCCAAGAAGAAACCATTAAAAAACTCATTAGATGTGCATTCACAAGGATTCAACATGAACAATTTTTGAAGAAAACCAACTGCTCTACATTCTAAGAGCATTGAATAATCAAGGTCCAAGCCCAGTTATAGAAGATTTCTTTACTTGTTGGGTAAGAACAAGATATTGAAGTTGACACGACAAATTATCCACCCTTCAAAACCAAATTGATGAGTGGAGAAACTGCCGACTAGTGAAAACTTGAGAGTAGAAATGACATGAATGCATAGAACATGATTATTGGGCTTGATGATATCAAATTCTTTGCAAAAGATACAAGAGTCGGATTGCAATAACTGAGACGATAATCATGCAATAATTGCTTACAGCTGCCAAAAAGAAGAAAAACTAAGCACAAGCTTACTTCTGTCCTAACAAATCAGTTGAAGATGTACATTTAAACTGCGTATTTTGTCAATGTTGAGGTAGAGCTGGTCTCTTTTCCACCATATCATAGTGGAGAACAAAATTATCCTGCATTAATTTATTCCGAACAATGTTGGAATCAAAAAGGAAAACAACCCTCAGGTTATTAAATAAAAAAGCAGACAGATTGAACCAGGCAATGAAATTTCAAACCTTGCGGACTGTCTCCCATGTGTTTGGATCGAAACAAATATAAGATCCTCTCTCAAATGCATTCATCTTGACAGGTGGCTCCATGTTAGCATTCCTCATAAACCACAAACGATGCTCTCTATGGTAGAACCAACCTCTGTTATACCTGGAAGAAATTGGGACAGATTGGTCAAACTACAAGTCTGTGCAGCAAAATTAGCATCAATCACAGGAAGGGAATACATTCGGGATGCAAGTATTAACAGATTTCACAATGAAATACATGGATTTTCCAGGGATTGAATTCTGAAATACAGAATAATAAACAAGTGAACAACAAATGAAACAAGTATTCATGGCTGAGATGGCATACAATTCATTTGCGGCATATAATTGGGCTTCATCCTTCGGCATACTGCATTACACCACAAAGAAAAAGTAATTTCATATTTACACTGAAAGATCAAAGGCAATATTAATGGAGTGTGATCTAAAGATTTACCTGTAGAAGATATAAAACAAAGTGTCCAATTGAAACTTTGAGAAGTAAGCTTGCTGCAGCCAATCCAAGAAAATTCAGCAAGAACCAAATGGCAGAAATGTAGCAATATAAAAAAGGATGGAAATAAAGCTCACAATTAGAGGTGGTGGTTGTTTAGCATAATAACATTGTGGCACGGTAAACTCTGGATCTCCCTTGGCAGGCTCGTCGGACCATGGGGAACCAAATGTTTTGTGAAGATTTTCAGAAGAATTCAAGTTCAATCCAAGGGTAGTTAGGTCAATTCCAAGTGCAAGAGAAGTCAAATCAGGGTCACTCATTCTTATCACACTCAACAAACCAAGCAAACCAAAAGGGTCAGAAGTGGTTTGTCCAGCCTGCATGGGCTTCATTCCTTGATCCCTATATGGCTGACCTACGGCGGACAATTGCTGTAGGCGAAATTGGGACTGGTTCTGATGCTGCTGATATTGCTGTATAAGTTGGTCGTAAGACCCGACACCAGAAACTGAATTTGGAGAATTCAGAGGCCGTAGTCCCATGCCTGGAGGTCCACTTGTCTGATCAAATAAATAGAAACAAAGCAAAATACTAAGTTATTACAACAAGGACACGAAAGCAGTGTCATGAGGCAACTTTTCCACCAGGTAACTCATGTAAACCATCATTCACATTTACATATACAAGATACAATAGACCCTCTTATAATTAATATTTATATATTAATAGTATAAAATAACTAATACAATTTATAAGAACAACTCCATTCCTCACCCCCAAATTAATATTTCTCATGCCCAATAATGAAAACATTTTCAAAAAGGAGATCTTTTATACTGAAACAATTCTCGTATAGAACTAATTATACAAGGGAATTTTCACACAAACCACACACCTATAAGTTTACATCTTTTTCACCAGGAGGCAAATTTTCCACCAAGTAACTCGTGCAAACCATCATTCATATTTACATCTAAACCACAGTAGACCCTCTTGTAATTATCATTTATATATTAACCATAATGAAATCATTTTTCCAAAAATAGAATTCCTTTATACCGAAACATTTCTTGTATGGTATCAATATAGGAGGGATTTTCACACACAAGTACACATCTTTTCATGTCACCCTACAAGCTTACTTGATGATTTTCCGTAGATGTAGAAATTGTTCATAGAAGATTGTGTGATGAAGACGGCTTGGTTGTCAACTATGGCTACAATAAAAAAATAGTTTGTCCAACAAGCACACTTTTTTCTATGTTAAACAAAGATGCCCAAGAAAGTACAATTTTCTTGTTCACTTCCGAAATTTAGTTGAGATGGAAACAAGCTCAAGAAGCACAGACTTCTCCAATTCAAAAGAATATTAGGAGTTTATTAAGTCACAGATATGTAAGTTTTTTACGGCAGAATATGATCAAACACACGTCCTTTAGTAAACTACAATAAAAAGAACATAGGTCAGTGTAAAGTATGTATTTAATTGCGTATAAACTAAGATATACTTCAATCGATCTTACATGTCTTTTTATACTGCAAGGGAACATAACCAATTGAAAGACTGGAATTTACAATTAAAACCTCTAATGATTAAAAACTTTTCTCCGCCATGATTATTTACAATAAGGCGTTGACGATTATTTACAATAAGGCGTTGACTGCAATTCTATTATAGAGTTCAATATTAAAGCTAATAAGCACAAATACACCTGCTTTACACTAAATTTGATCCATGTGCTGCAAAAAATAATGCACCGGTACTTGAACCTTGACATTTAATCTTAGCAGCTAAACCTCTTTAAGGTATTAGTCAGATAGGCCAAGGTGGCTGGCATTCCAAAGCAGACAAAGGATAGATGGCTTTTTCAGAAAGTATTTCCCATTACTTCTGAGTAAGAGTGAAAAAGGCCAAGGCAAAGAAAGAACATAAGTGTTCAAGCAAAAAGAAAAAGTTGATACTGAATAGTTATTTGAGATTTATATACTTTCTTTGAAAAATAAATAATAGAACACTTCGAAAAATAATTCCACAAAGCATGTTAGCACACCTGTGCATGATATGTTGAATGTGATGATGGAAACATGTCTGAACCATGTAAATGGAGTAAATCCTGGTTGTTTACAGTCGAAAAAGGGACCACACCACTACTCACTGATGGGGCGTGTTGTTGTTGCTGCTGTGGCCGATGAGATGAGTATGTTCCCCCCAAATTGAAACCAGCAGACCTTCCCATCTGTAAATTCAATTAGAACAGAGAGAAAACCCTATTGCATCCAAACCCAACAAACAAAACTCTATAAATGCTCCAAACCCTCATAATGTATTGGTATCACTTACAGAAAAGTGTTGAGGCTGCATCATGGAAACAGAACTGTCATGAAGTTGCTCCTTTTGGTGTAAGTCCATAGAATAGTCAGCATTCCCACCTGTGCAAAGTCTAATAAATCGTCAATGACAACAGTTAAACTGAACCTAAATAAAACATAATTCGAAAATACATTTACATAGGCTGAGAGAGAAGTGTTTAAGGGTTTAAGGGCCAATTATTATCAAGTTCCATTGAGCCCAAAAGAACCTAAGAGAAGGCTGCAGACGTGCAACATAAAAAATCCCACAACTTCCCCTAAACTCACTCATTTAGAAAAAGAAAAGAAAAACAAATACACTTCATTAGTATAATAGTATGATTTTCACTAATAAACAGTCAGATTCATGCTGCCAACATAAAATGATGGTAGTGGTACCATACACTTCTCAAGATTAGATGTTTCACTAACCTAAAATGCATAGTAGCAGCAATAGACACAATAAAGGATTGAGGATGAGAAAACACCACAAGCATGCACAATAACACTAACATCACAGTTTACGATATGATTTTTTCTTTGGGTTGGAAACAAAAAATTTATTACGAAGGAATCAGAGGATAAAGGTCCTCTAGCGAGAAACATGTTTGGGTGTGCTTAAAAGGTGATTAAAAACCCTTTTAGGCGATGCTGCTAAAAAGGGTTTTTTAGTCACCTTTTAAGCACACCCAAACATGCTCTAAATCAAAAGATCCTTCCAACTGAGAATTACCAGAGAGAACAGAAACCCTTAAATTCCTTATAGGTAGATGGTCGAAGAGAAGCTAAAAATCTAGCCTTTTCTCATAAAGACAGAATCTAAGGACTGTTTGATTTTGCTTAAAAAGCTGTGGTCAAAATCAACAATTAATTTTAACCGAACATTTCATGGGACCCACAACTTTTATCAACTTTTCAACCACAAATTTCATTAACTTGTATCAAAATCTGTTAGAAGGCTAATTTTCATCAAAATCAAACAGGCACCAACTCTTTTCCTTCAATATTCTCTTATTTCTTCAAGCCAATAATTTAAACACTGGTAAGTGATAACATCATACTGTTACACATTACGAAGCCACCTTCCCCAATCAAAGCCAGACAGTTTTTCTAGCATCATAGAGCCACAACTTCCTGAAATCTTCAAGCTTATATTCTTGGATGGTTTATCAATCATGTTGCACATACTCTTGTTATGGATATGAAGTACCAGGCTCATATATATGCATGTAAACATAAACCACAGGTGTCTGACAACTTTCTTTAAACACGTATGAGTTATGACATATGTCACATACCTAGCTGTTTTGACTTCTTCTGGATGCACAGTTTCAGTAATCTAAACCTTGTCCAGTATGGGAAATAGATTAAAGTAGTAGAAAGATTACCAAAGGGATTTACCTTGGCACATCCAAATATTCATTTTGTTCTCTAACTACTTCAAATTGATTTGATTTGATTGCTCATTTGTGCAGTATTTGGAATAGGCAACAGTGTCAACAGATTGTGATAAAAAAGTCTTCATCAGAAATAGCATAAACCATGTATACTTTGAGATTCAACACATGCAAGCACCTTTAAATCCTGGTAAGGCCGGAAAATCTTCATTTTGAATACTGAATTCTTGATTTTGTTGAACAATTGGGCTAAGACCTTGTTTCCGCAATGAACCTGTAGTAGTCGGGTTTATAATCAGTCCGAAACCAGACATAAGAGCCTTTAAATAATAATTGGAAAGAAAAGCACCAGGCTATTCAATTACCTAATTGTCCTTGAGGACCTCCAGCAGAACTAGGACGACTGCTCAGTTGAGGGAAATCATTGATGTCAAAAGGAGAACCATCATTGGCATTCATATCATTCAACATCCCCATACTATTAAGGTTATTCACAGCTTGTACGTGGTTTTGTGACAGAGGACCACCGGCTGTAGGGTAGGAATTGTTTAACATAGAAATTACCTGCGGGGAAGCTGAATGCAGGAACAGTCATTAAGACCTCATTCCTTAAATCTACATAAATTATGATATGTACATCATTCATCTTGGCTCAGATACAATTTAATACCACCAAACTTGATAACACCGAAGAATAAAAGAAATTTTCATTAAAACATGGAAAATCAATATTAAGCAAGAAAACAAACATCAGAGTAAAAATATTTGACCAAACTACAATGGAAAATGAAAACATAATATGATAAAATTTTGTTCACCCAAAGGGCTATAACTTTTTAAGTCTTATTTGTGGCTTGACTGCCTCAAACACCACCTTTTTCTTCCTAGTGGCCAACGAATGCAATGAAATCACTTTTCCTATTCTGTCCACAGACACCACATCAGAAGAACAGACAAAACTTGAACAGGCCAACAAGTGATTTTCCTAAAAAGGACAAGGATACGTCAGAGACATGTTAATTAAATAAAATTTTATTTTTTTTGTTTCTGTGTTTTTTATTTTTTGTAATTCTGAAATTAAATATTTATAAATCAACAACTAACAGAGAACTGGGTCATTGAACCAGCTTAGATCCATTAAAAAGTTCATCCAATAAAAAACCATTGAAATGAGTCATTTTGTTTTTCATGATTGACGCACAGCCCCACTCCATTATATTTTTATCCTTCCATTTCCCGAAGAATCCCCCTCCCCAGCTTCAGAATGTTTCCCATCCGCCTACCTCTACCTCGCCTCTCTTTACGGGTCTCCATGGCATCCCATTTCCTGGACTGCTGGTTGATAGTCATCTATTTCCTTCATCTAATTTCATTTAATTTCATCTGTTTACTATCAACCATTTTCATAACCCATTTTCCCTTTTCAAGATTATGAACAAATTTCACCCATTTCCAGAACCAGAACATTGTTAGTTTGCTGGAATAGCTTCCACTTTTATTTCTTTGGTACGAGTACTGCAACATGGACTTGTCATGTCATCTCCGCATCAACCTCTTGTCTAGATTTAAAATAAAGGAGGCGACAACCGACACAAATTGATATGTGTCAAACACCAACACTCCAACTATGATGGTGTGTCTGTGATTCGTAAGACCCTGTTAATAAGAAAAATATTACAGCGCATGTGTAATGTTTTCCTCATTATGAAAGTGATGTAGGGCAACCTAACTAGGATTCTTAGGATCCGATTGGCACAAGTGTTGTGAATAGAGCTTTTTCAAGAAGAGCTCTAATAAGAAGTTGTTGACTATCTTGGTTGTCAATCCAAAACTTGTTGTGAACATTAAATGGACTATTTGGCAGCATAAATATAGAAGTACTTTTATTTTATGACTTGTACATATATTACATATTTGTTTGCCTGAACTTTAATTGCTTATATAATATATTAATATATCTCATTTTCTCATAAATAATATTTTATTTCATATCCTATATAATCTATCTAATATTTTGGTTAAATGAGTATGGCATAATTATTCCATTACATATCATATTATTTAAATTATACACATTACGAGTAATTTTCTATAATATATTTTAACACATCAACACATAACATATATTTATCACTTCATACTTAAAATAATAAATAATAATAAAAATTAAGATAAAAGCATGTCATAAGCTTTCAAAAATATTTTTAAATTATACAAATTACTATAATATTTCATCGATATATTGATATGTACGATAGTTTGGATGTATTTGATATTTTAATAAACTGATAAGAATAATTGCCAATTTGAAAGTTTTATTAAATGCAGATATCACTCTTGTAGTTAGAGCTTCTTTAGAGTAGCTCAAAATTTAAACTTCTCTAAAACAACTTCAAAAAGCTGTTTTTGGGTCAACATGCACCTTTTTAGGTTAACCGAACATCTATAATTTTAACCAAAAGAGCTTTTACCCTCCAAAAAGTGCTTTTGGGCTTTGAAAAGGCCCTCAAAAACACACACTCGGTATTTCTAGGATTCTAGTGTCATTTGTTCTATTATTATTTAATTCATAGGATCTCTACTTCTATTAGAGTACGTTATTAGTTTTTCTTTTATTTTTAGGAAATTAATTTATTTTCCTGGTCTACTAGAACTAGAGGGCTACCACTTCTTTCGATGCCTATACAAGAAGAGGGCTAGGTTGTTTGTAATAACCAAATTCAATATATTCAAGTTATTTTACTAAAATTGTTAGCTTTTAAGATTTTCTCTTGTTTTCACAAAATTCAATCTCCACTGCACACCAAAGAGCAAAATGTTATCACATATAAATATACAACTAAAATGACAAACTCCATACTAAACAAAAACAGTGTATAATCATGGCAACCAAATCACAGTTAAAGCAATGAAATATTAATTGAGATACTGAGATACACCATATACACAAGTATAACAAATGGAAATATCAGGAACAAGGCTGGATGACACTTGTCTAATTCAGATCATAACCATAGTGAAATAATCGGTTCAGCTATTGAATGATTATTAAATCACAAAAACCACTAATCAACTGTGAACTTGAACATTGCAGCTTCTATGTGCAAATAGAAGAAATTCTAATTCTTAAAATCCATTGCCGAAAGAATCAGGTATCATGGTGTTTACTGAATAACAGGAGCTAAAATATACCATGGCTCAATAGAAACACTTTATTATGAAGGCCAAATATTTTCAACCACGTTTAAGTGAACAGCTAAATGACAAGCGTCGACTAAACGATACATGTACAGGAATATGGCAAGCAAATGACGATTAGTGAGCAAATGAACATCAATTGGGATACTCCATTTACAAAAGTTTACAAATGGCAATATCAGATTTAAGGCTGGATGACAATTGTCTAATTAAGATAATAACCATGAATGGAACACATCGGGTTCAGTTTTTAAGATTCTTATTAAGCACATGTTTGCCACTGCTTAAATTATAATAATTATAATAATTTCAGCTCGTCAAATTGGTCAAAATACTTTTTATCCACTAATTTTATAGGACCCACAACTTACAACCCACTTTTTATCCACACATTCACCTACAACTTATAATATAAGCACTTAAAAAATAATTTCAACACTACCAAACATATGCTAAATCACAAAACCCATTAACCAATTTTTTATCTTGAAAACTACAGCTCTAACATGCAAGTAAAAGAAATTTTTTAAATCCATTAGCGAATCAACTTCAACACAATCACAGGTAAAAAAATGGTGTTTGAACTGCTGGCAGATTCTCAAGTACTCAAACATGTTCTACACAAATGCACATCTATACGGTAGAAAAGTTCATTCATTTGATTTATTTTTAGCTGGCCAACAGCTAATATACAGGTGTGTGTATTTTAGAGCCTCAACTAAACACATCTGATTTAATGACAAATACTAAGTTATTTCCACACTGAAGGTTAGGCGAAAAACACTTGGAGAGGATCAAGTGTCAAATATTATTTTTCAAAAAAGTGCAAACCATATAGACAAAGAACAAATGTTAACATCACCAAGAAATCTGTCCAAATGATACTTTGCAAATGCTGTAGAAAAACCAAAAGCCAGAGAGCTGAAGAGAAATATAATTATTTCATGGTGATTTACCTTGTTGAAGCACACCTCCCACAAGCCTGTTTTGTCCTTGCACATTCATATTTCCAGAACTACTGTTAGCAGTTAAATTTAGCCGTGAAGCTAGACCAGGCACAGACAATCCTCCACCAGAACTAATGCTTCTGCCAATGTTACCCCCACCTACTATGTTCCCCACCGAGCTTGTAATCCGTGGGCCAGCATTTCCCATAATCGGAGAGACACCTAAACCTGGAACAGCAGTCCGATTACCTATTGCAGCAGAGGTTGCAAGAATCCCAGGGATAGAACCACCAACTCCATTTGTGCTACTATTATACCCTTGGTTTCCAATGACACTCATACCAGCTCTATTCACCATCCCTGAATGACCATGTGTACTGCTGTGAGTTATCTGCAAACAAGGAACAACATATAGTAGGGTGTTTTGATACGAGTAAAAAACTATAGAATATCAAGAATGTAAAAATTAGGTTAACAAACAATATTGTTTTACAATATTAGGAAAATTAGTTGAGTGCTATAACTGTTTCCCCGATCACATATTTTCAATATTCTCCATTCGCATCAAGTCAAGGGTATCTCATATGCAGCATTAAAAAGTCAAATGGGTACCTGAGAAAGAGCGCCTGGAAGATTATTTGATGCAAATCTTCCACTGGAAAGGTTACCTGCAGCTTGTTGCACCCCACTAGAAGGAACATTATTCATTATTGTATTTCTTGATCCAAGTGAGCCTGACATGTTAGGAACATTAAAACTCCCATGAATATTATGCAGTCCCTGAATATTTCCTGCAAGAATGAAGCTCAATGATATATAGATTTTGAAGAAAATATGTAGTAATAATTCCAGCAAACAACTCACCAGTGTGATGAAAAACGGGGGAGGCAGCCCCAGATTGACCAGAGAACGATGAAGTTAACGGGCGCCCAGTGCTGTCAGGAAGATTCGATGTTGACCCGTTGAGTGATGACTGCAGCCAGATTGTAAATAATTATACTCGTGTAAGTTTCGCTTATGAGCCTCAACTCATACTCATTTCAGGTTAAATGTAGTCATGATCCATGTACCAGAATAAAATAAAATAGAAACTATAACAAAGAACACATCTATATCATTTTCACATAACAGCTCCAGTTTCTATGTTCAACCAAAAAGTTGAGTAAACAGCAAAAATCTAAATGTTCCAAATGTGTTATAAATCCTCAAAAATCCTTTTACAGCATTGGTGGTGAACTCTTCAGAGAGAGAGAGAAAAAGGAAAAACATATTACTTTTGTTGGGTAAGGGCAATTAAGCAACAATCCCAAAATCTACTGTGACCAAATATAACCACTCCATGCAATGCAACAACACCATGTGATTATATAGAAGTTAAGCTAACATCATAAGATAACAAGCTTAAAGGTATAACATATATGAACTTGCTAGACGTGTTGTCACCTCCAAATAAACTAAATTAGATGAATCAATGCCGATATACTATGAAAGTATGACAGATTACCACATTGCCAGCAAAACCCAAGACTCTGTATTACTCAAACTTGAAGTTTTTCTGTCCTTTTCAGAAGATAATTGAAGAAATTTAATCAACCCATCATGCAAATCATAATAATTCTAAAAGCCAGAAATCAGTGCATGAACTTCCTTTGTGCAAACATTGTAAAAGATTCCAAGGGTATACATGAGCTAAAACGTTTCTCATCCCAATCTGTTTGATGTCATGGACAGCATGCAACAAAACTATCCAGATTTACCGCCATAATTTAGCAAGATCGGAACATTTTGCAATTGTTTTTCAATGATATTATATTTTGACAGATCCATTCTCTGCTCTTCGTATTTTGGCTCTCTCCAAGAAACCAGATTAATAAGTTTGAAGCCATAACCCAATAATCTGTTAAAATAGAGTCTAATTATTATTTGACACTAAAATCCTTATTATTTGGACATGAACACAGCATTGAAAAAATCAATACGTTGACCCAAAATACTCATGATTACATCATATACGCAACAATAAAAATTACATTAATATGGATGCCATAGTCAATCATATTAATGAAAATGTGGAATAGGAAAACTGAAAGAGCATAATTTGACCCAAATGTGAAAACTGCAGACAACAACAACAGTGCATCAAAGAAAAGAACCAAAAGAATACAATGACGACAAGACTATCATTCCAATATCAATATACTCGAGGCATTGTGCATTAGAGAGAACAATACATTAAATAACCCCGACATTGCAGAAAATGTCAAAAGGTCATGCAGAAATTTTGTCCTTCACCGAATAGCAGCTTCCGTTCTCCTTTTTTTTGTCAGAAAGCTTTTCCAGAAAGTGATGAAGCCTTTCCTTTCTAATTCTCAATTCTCTGAAAGGAAAATTAGATGGAACAGTCAGTCAAATTATTAAATGCAGCAACTCTATTCAGAAACCAAGAACAAGATTGAAAAGCTAAATAGTAAGTCACAAATTGAACCAAGAAAGATTGATCAGTAAGCAAAGCCAAGGGCATGATATAAACAGGAAATTCGCGTGTAAAGCAGAAAACAGACTGACAGCAAACAGAGATCCATAAAAACTAAACTTCAATATGGCTAAAAAAATATAAAAACAAATATCATTGTACACAAACACCTCATTTACGGATCATAAAGCACAAAGAATCAGATGCTTTTAACAAATAATTCATTATCTCCATTTAAGATTCCTTAGCAGCTGCAACCAAAAGAAACTTGATTTGACCAGTATCCATCGTTGGTATTATAGAAAACATCTGCCTCACCAAAAGACTCCAAGATTTCTTGGCCAACACCAAACCATTGATAGATAGCATTAACTAACAAGTCAATGCTGTAAATAGCTGCTTTACTAGTGAACAAGAAAACATGTAGAGACCTGTTTTCTGTGTATTAACAAAAAGTTCTCTGCTCTGCAACATATTTTGCTGCCTCAACCTATATCTACAAACAAAACACACATTTGCAAGTTATTTGAGTTTTCATTGTTTACCATTTTAATAAATATAAACGGGAAAATTGAAAAACCAAAAATCATCAATACTTTCATGTTTTCAGTCAAAACACTTCGTATTAAACTTTTCAAGAACATGTTTCCAGGGATCTGTACAGGAGTGCTATCAAATAAGGTCCTCCACTTTTAATCATAAATAAGAAGAAAACCTCTGATAGACTGGCACTAAGCTGAAACTGAACAACCCAATCGTGTCACTAACATCAAAACAAATAAGGGTGATGCTCTGATACTAGATAAACCAAAATATTTAAAACAATACAGAAACAAAAATAACACCAAATTTCATATCTAATTGAGAATCACCAAAGAAAAGGTGAAACAAATATTGAATAAATTATAGACTTTGCCAAAGGTGATGCAAGTACACTCACGCCTCTTTTTGTTTTCCATAAGAACCAACACAGAGAAGGGTTTCTTCAGTGTAGTTTTCACTGCTAAAATTTATGACCCAAACAAAGTCACAATTTATGACCCAAACAAAGTCACTAACTCATGCAAATGAAAAAGAGAGCCCAACCTGCAGTTCTTGCAAATTCATTAACACGTTGACCAACAACCGCCAATATTCAGATGGGGTTATAGGTTCCTACAAAAATGTAGGTGTCCCAAAAAGCATTTACCCTCAATCTAAACAGAAAATGGGACCATATAATAAACTGTTGTTGCCTACTCCAGTCCTACCTCTCTCCCGCCTCTTTTTCTCTCCACAATAGCTTTCCCTTCTTCTCTACCTCATCCTGGAACCTAAGCCCTCCAATATCTGTGTAAAATTTTCACCACCACCATAAACCTAACCTAGTTTTGCACTTTGTTTCTCTTCTTATCTCCTATTCTGTCATCAGCAACTCCAAATTTCCTCTTCCACTTCTATATACTAAATGCCAATTTCTATGAAGCCACTGGAGTAAATTGTAATTGCAGTTAATGATTTGAAAACTGCAGAAGGCATTTGGAAGGATTTCAGTGGAAATGCAAATAAACTTCAAGATGTTTACTCTTTCAAGTTAAAAACAAGAAAGCAGAGATAAATTGTGATTTTGACAAAGAGTACTCTTTTTGTTGTCTGTGCAGGTGTGTTTTCATTTAGGTCTATGGATATTAACTGTACAGCTGCACTGAGGCACCAAAGAGCAAGCGAGCTGCACGCTTCATTGTAGCAAAATGCATATTTTATCTGAAACAAAAAATCTACACAGTAAAATTCAGAAATTAAAGAAAATTTCTGGCACCAAAATAATTTCAGTATAAGATTTGTAGGTGTATTTAGCAACTCGTCTAAATGCACAAGCCAGAAAGATGACACACGCAAGATCACAAATCAAAATAAATTCGATATCGGATGTCAAATATTACTGAATGAGCACATGAACTTAACAAGGTCTGTTTTTAAATGCTTTGAGCTTTTATTTTATTTCACCAAACACCGTGCTCTTTGACACCAAAAGAGCACCAAAGGGACCCTAGGAAAAGCAACTCACGGCTATGTTTGTGTCTTAGAAGACTTATATTTGGGAATTTTACTTTGGAGGCAGAAAAGAATAAAACAAAAATCAAGAGGGATTGTTATCCAACATTATTTAGCACATCATATTCTAAGGTCCTCCTGCAGATGTACAATGATACTTATTCAAAGTTTGAAGTTTAATTATCTCATAACAGTATATTTTGGTGTTTTCCAGGACTGGATCGTGATGGAAAATGATTCGACAATGCTGGGGTTTATTTCAACTGAAAATATGAAATTTCCTGCCAAAATAATAACAAAATGATGAAGACATTAACAGTTCAGTCTATAGAGAAACCAACCAACATTGATTAGGCACTGCAACTAAATATGTTTCACCAAATTTAGGAAAATATGGTGAGGATTTCTTCTACTGTAAACATTTGACAAGCTAGAAAATACAAATTATTGACATCGGAACAGAGAAAGGAAACTGCAATTACAGATGAGTCTAACTCAGGAAACAAAGAGTCCACAACCCATAAAATCAGCCTATTAATTGCAACTCCCTGTCTGTATCAGCAAGAAGAGAACTACCAGGAAAAATAGAAGAGCATAGATTTAAGCTACCATCCACACATACTATCTTATAACAATTCAAAATAACCCCCAACTCATCCATATACTCCCCCAGCCCTCAAACCTCCAAAACATGAAAAACAAAAAAATTCAAAGGAGTCCGTCAATTCATAGAACCCCAAAAATAACTTTCTCCAAACTCATACCCTAAATATTTTATCATCAACATGCCCGTAAAAAAATAAACTTATAAATAAATTACGCATAGAGAGAGAAGAAAAGGAGAAGAAAGAAAAACAGTAACCTTGAAGAGATAGAGAGAGCAAGAGGCAACAGATCTGTGTGAAGAGAGAAGAAGTTTACTATTACTGATCGGTGGATTTTGATTACGATGAGACTTTGGAGCGAGAAAGTGGAGAATTTTGAAGAAAAAAGAGGCCGTCTACTACTATAATTCTATAATGGACGGACCCAACCCCCTAAACGACTAAAAGCCCAGAAACTGGCCTATAATAAGTAAGTCGAATTTAGTGCTTTTTGATAAAGAATTTTGTAAATTATATTCCAATAAAATAATAAAATGTGAAAATAAAAAGTAAATAAAGTTAATGAATGTTACGAAGTATACAAATAAAAATAATATTTTATAAATGTTTGTTTGGGAGTTTTGGATTACTAGTTATGAGAATTTTTTAAAGTATCGATTTTGGCGTTTGTGAGTGGAGTGACTTTGAGTGATTTTTAGTAGTTGTTTTTTAAATGGTCCAACCCATATTTGGGAATTTATTATTTAATGGTTCTAAAAAAAATTTAAGAGAATCAAATTACATATATGTTCACATATAAAAAAATTAAATTAAATTTTAAAAATTTTATATATTCACCTATAATTAAAAATTTAAATTTAAATTTACGTTCTTGCATGTTTTTTTTTTTTTGTATATGTTCTTTTATTTTTACATATATTATGTTTAGGATAATTTTGAAAATAATTGTTTGAAATGGGTTGAAACTGGAAGAAATTTTGAAGAAAGTAAAAAAGCACCGATATGGGGAGTTAAGATATACGCTTCAAATTATACTATATAGGTTTTGGACGGTATAAAAAATGCCTAAAATCGGTGCTCCAAAAAACTAACAAGTACTGATTTTTTTCTCAACATTTCATAAACAGTACCATTTAAAATCGATCAAAATCGGTGGAAAAAACTCCCAAGCAGGCACTAAGTATCTATAAGCACTTTCAAACATGCTTATAAGTAGTATTTTCTTAAGAGATTTTTAGAGAGGAAAAAAATTACTTCTATCCACACATTATAAGTTACTATAAAAATATGGCATTTATTATTTCCAAATTTGATCAATTATAGGATTTATTTACCTTCAAATTTACTTATTTATTAATATAGAAATGTTATTGTGAAAAAAACTAATAAATAAAGAGAAAATTGAAAGAAATGTCCCTTCTTCATTTGCCATTTTGAAACATGTTCATTTGTAAATATACTTGTAAAATGGCAAATTTTCAAAAAACTGACAAAATCAACTTTACAAAATAGTGTAAATTCTTATTGTGTATTCTTCAACCATTCATCAAATTTTTTTTCTATCAAACTCATTTCATCTTCTATCACACATATCTCTATTATTTAAACCCACCAAAATCTACCATATGCCAATATTTTAAGTTTATGGCAGACAGCAGAGACTCCATTCTCTCATCTCTGTCGTCATATTTCTACAAAATTCTAAAATCTTAAAAACAAGAAGTCGTCAACATATCAAGAATCAATTTAGACCGAACTACATTCTCTTTTTTTAACTATAGTATTTATTTTTTTCTCCTGGGTAGGTGACTTGTTGATTGAAACAATGACCCATTGACCTAGTATCTTGACCAAATTAGTGAACAGGGTTGAGTTTAAAAATTATGGTCTATGAG
Source organism: Forsythia suspensa (assembly GCA_023638005.1). Classification (NCBI taxonomy): domain Eukaryota; kingdom Viridiplantae; phylum Streptophyta; class Magnoliopsida; order Lamiales; family Oleaceae; genus Forsythia; species Forsythia suspensa. The sequence goes on from CM042666.1 coordinate 40,191,233, forward strand.
CCTAAAATCTTTATCGTGTGATATAATAAATTTCATAGTTTCGATCTTATCTAAAATATAAACCAACAAATAGGGTTAACATAAATCTAATTCAACAATACAAGGTTTTAATAAATTTCATAGTTTCAAAATGTCTAGGAACATAGTTCTCAACTTTTGAAATTAACAGACAGCCTGCTTAATTCGTTTATTAGATAACCGTAAGTTAAATTGTCTAATTCATTAGTTGGAGAAGTGTCGAGTTATACAATTCAATTGACTAATTAGACAATTGAGAAATACATTTCTAGATAATTTGATCATATTCAAATAACAAAACAAAAAAAAAACCATTCTCACCTTTAATTTGTTTTCTCCAATAATTTCATAATTTATGTATAATTAGCTCCAAATTAAACTTTTCAAATCAACTATCTAATTAGACAGTAAACAGTATAATTCATTAATGAGATAATTGTCGAATTAGACAATTGAGAACTATCTTTTTAGATAGTTTCGTCATCTTTCGAAAAATGATAGAAGGTTCAGACGTGAACCACTTCTTTATTTTTATTTTTTTGCACATAATTGATTGAAGTGTGTCAGGAATCATAGTCAATTTTTGTTGAGTGATTCTTGAACAATGCCAAATTTGTCTTCACAACTTTGGCCTTTTTTCAACACACTGAATTGGGAAAATAATTGAGAATTCTTACTGTACAACAAACTCCATTGTTGAGAAACTGTTGCATTGTTTATTGAGAAAGATATTGCTCCGTGGATCGAACAAATTAACGCGGTGACAATTATCTTCACTCGAGGGTATTGCTATTAAAATTTGGAGTTCCATCTTTCAATGTCAATATATTGGTTAATATTTTGGTATTTAATTTATATGAAATTTATCTTTTAACATACTCCACAAGATGGTGGTCGTTGATTTGAAAACATCAATCTTAAAATTCTTATGTTCGTTTAGAGTCTTAGTCGGATATAATTGTTCGTTTGAATTTAATGAGTGATATATTATATTAAAGTTGGAATTTTATCTTAATATGTCAATCTTATTAAGATGAGTCATACAAGCTTTTATATATTGATTAATATTTCGATATTTAACCGATGTGAGATTTATTCCTTAACAATTGCTTCTGCAGTTTAATGAACAATATTAACAAATAAAATAAATTAAAATTTTGTATGTTCTAAGTCTTGTCTAATAATACCTATAGAACATACACTCTATTTTTGTACACAATAACATATAGCAATTTCTGTCTAAAAGTATTTTTATTTTTATTTTTTCAAATTCTTGTTAGCTACCAAATGTATGTATTTATTTCTCAAACTTTTATTTACTGATCTGAAAATTGGTGATGTGTGAATTTTTTTTTGTCCATCCCACCCAAGTGTCACATGTCAAAATAGATAATCCCTAAGGTCAAAGATAGGAGGGTATCAAGATGAACCTGAAAAAGTTGTAGAAGAAGAATAAGAGATCTGCTTCGAACAACTGATTTTTTTATTTTTTATACGATTGTTGTAATGTGGCTATTAAAAATTGTTTTTCAAGTGTTATGGTCCGTTTGACATAGCTGCTGTGAATACAATTTTTAGTAGTAGAGCTTTTGTTAAAAACTTGTTGACTGTTTGGATGTGAATTAATTCCGTTCTATGACTGTTATATATAACCAAAATCACTTCCACTCTTTAAGAAGTGCTATTGAACTCTTTCAAACATACTATTAAAATGTTAATGTCTGCGTTTGGTTTAAATCAAGTGATAAAGTCTAGTTTATTTTAGGTTTTATGTATGAGATTGAAGCTCTTAGTGTATGTGTTTTTGTGTAATTGAAGTGTTTTGTAGGTGGTGAATGTTTTTGTGTATCAACCCTTTTTGTTTTCCTTGTTTTTGTTTTAATTATTTTTCTTTTTAATTTTCAAAATAAAAAATTTATGATTTATTTACATTTTTTAAAAGGTTAGGGACTGCAAATATAATTTTTTTCATTTTATTTTCTCTTTAATTTATTTAAGTCAGGGCAAAATAGACCATTTGCGTGAATTAATGAAAAGTTGTGGACAATATTTGTGAATAAAATTGAATGAAGACGATATTGTTACAAAGATGAAAGAATAAGAAATGTGAATTAAATTTATCCAAATATATAAGTTCTTCCATTATTTATTAATTACGTCAAATTTTGATACTTTTTTGAATTGCTTAATTGGACGTTTAACATTAACTAACTTATTTAGTAATGCGTCATGTTGCTAGAATTCGGGATGTTATAATTTCCGTTTATATATTTATTTATTTGGCTTACCCTTAAACGAATATAATCAAAGCAAACCCGAAATATTAATGGACTGACTTATATATGCATGTACTACTTTTACTTTAATGGACATAAAGGAGGAGCATAGTTGAGACTAAAATACAAACGAGTTGACTATGCATCAAAGAAAAGTAGGGATGTAGGGATGTGTGACAGGGCATTAATACCCCCTCCGATGGTTTATCATGCCCTCATTTGGAACATGTTCGGTAGAGTTTTTTCTCCAAAAAATCTATTTTTTTGCCTACAATTTTTGACTTTTCAACCCTTTTTACACTACAAAAAACTTTGAAAAGTCAAAAAGTAACCAAAAAAACCAATTTTTTCTCCAAAAATTCTACCGAACAAGCCCTTGTTGTTTGTAAGAAATCATTACTCTCTTTTTTAATACCCCATTAGATAGATTATCACACCCTCATTTACAAGATATCATTACTCTTTTTTTTACAAGATATTAATATCTTTATTTACAGGATATAAATAATCGTTAGTGAGAAATAATATTTAAGGTTCAAAGGGTGTTAATCCCATTCTTAGTAGAATTTAAAAAAAAAAAAAATCAAGCAGAATTTTGAGATCGTCTCACTCGACTTGTCTAAAATATATGGCACGTACTACTAACTATCATTCCGCAATGAGTGGATGGTAAACAAATTGATTTCTTATTTTAATTTTTTTTAATTTTTTTGTAAAATAATTACTTTTTTTATAGTAAGTATTTCTCACCATTTAAAAAAAGTAATTTTTGCCTTTTTTTTTTTTAAACACTTACCAAACATCACTCCAAAGAGATTAGAGCATCTCTAATACAACAATTTCTAGCTGATGCGACGATTAGGAGGATGAGACAAAAAACCATATATAATGATATTTATTATAGAAATACTGCTTCAACAAATGAAATACAGTTTTAAATATCATTTTAAACACATTTCACCTATTTTTTCATTAAATTGGGTCTATCCTTCTTATCTATTTTTCATCTATTCTACAATCTCTTTTTATATTTCTTTTTTCTCTCTTGCCACCTAGATTTTTTTAAAAGTTTAGCACTGGAGACTCTCTTAAGATAAGAAGTGAATGAGAGTTTTTTATTTTTTATTAAAATGGCGTGTGAAGACCCTTTCTTCTCCAGTCCCAATAACTTGGTTGAGTAAATGTTTTGTTACACACTTTCCCACTCAATCTCTCCGCCATCAAACTTCTTGTTTACTCTTCTTCTGCTCCAATTTTTTTCATCAACACACACACACACACACACACACACATATGTATGTGTTTGCAGTATATGAATATGTATTATGTATATATGTATGCATACACACAGGATTACACAAACTTTTGACTCCGTTTTTCCTTTCATATTTACATTGTTAGATATATCATAAGTTACATATCTAATACAAACACATAACTCCGGAATATAAATCTGCTGCTGTTTTCACTAAATATATCTGTCTTTATCTGCTTGCTAGATTTTTCCGCCTGGTACTATCTTTTGTTTTCTTCTCTTATTTGAAATTGAAAGGGAAGGTTAATTTCTGGCTAATAAAATTCAGGGTCTGTCAATTTTTGACTCCTGAATCACGTGTGATCTCAAAGGTGCCATCTATTCCCTTGCTTACTAATATTTTATGCGATTGTAGCTGAAATAATCCTAATTCCTTGTTCTTGTATTGGTCTTCTGTTTGAAATATCTAGACTTTAGTTTCATTCGAGCTCGGTGTTATCTGCTTTTGTGATGATGAACTGTTGTGTTATGAAGTTTTCAATCTGGGTTTTGTTCATATTGTACTTGGTATGTTTAACTCGAGGATTTGATCCTGCTGATAAGTATTATATAAACTGTGGATCATCCACTGATCTTACTGTGGGCAATAGGACTTATGCGTCTGATAAATCAGCATCAAAACTCCTGTCAACCCCACAAGATATATTGGCTGATAGCAATTTAAATTCTATAACATCATCCAATGATTCACAGCTGTATCGAACAGCTAGAGTATTTACTGGATCCTCTAGGTATGCGTTCTCAATCAGCCAGAGCGGGAGGCACTGGATCCGTCTGCATTTTTATCCGTTTGTTTATAAGAATTACGATATGAAGTCTGCTACTTTCTCTGTTTTCTTCCAAAAGAATACACTCCTAAGCAATTTCAACCCGAAGAACCTTTCTGTTAAAGAATTTTCAGTCAGTATATCATCTGGAGACCTTGTAGTCACTTTTGCCCCTGCAAATAGTTCATTTGCTTATGTCAATGCCTTGGAAGTTTTCTCGTCACCAGATTCCCTCATCACCGATGATGCCTCCCGTCTCAATCCACCAGGGGCATTTAACGGCCTGGTAACACAGGCTCTAGAGACCATTGCTAGGGTGAACATGGGTGGACCTTTTGTGTCATTTGAGAATGATACGTTGTGGAGAACCAATATTGCTGCTGTTAAGTATCCTTCAGGTGGTACAACTCCAGATATTGCTCCTCCTACTGTTTATGGAACTGGCAGTAAGATGAACTCAGAAGGTGATCCGAATAGCAATTTCAACGTGTCATGGGAATTTATTGTGGATCCGGGCTATGCATACTTCATTCGTTTGCACTTCTGTGACATAGTGAGTACATCCGCTAATCAGCTCCTATTTAACGTTTTTATTGATTCCATGCTTGCTAGTGGGGATCTTGAACTAAGTGCAAAAACTGGAGGCCGTTTGAGCACTGCATTATATATGGATTTTGTTACCCCATTAATTGAGAAAAATAAGCTACGTATAAGTGTTGGTCCATCTCCTAGTAGTGGTTATCCTGATGCCCTTCTGAATGGATTGGAGATTATGAAAATGAACGATTCCACGGGCAACCTTGCTGGGGAGGTATTTATACCTTCCCTCTCTGGCTCCAAGAGGAATGTGGGACTGATTGTTGGTGTGAGTGTTGGGGTGGCAGTTGCTTTGATTATAATTGCCATTCTATTCTTTATGCACAGAATATGCAAACGAGAAAGGTTTGGTGATTCAAAAACCTGGATTCCAATTTCCACTAATGGAAGAACTTCCCATACTATGGGAAATAAATACTCAAGTGGAACGACAGGGAGTGCTGGTTCTAATTTGAGTTACCGCATTCCCTTTGCAGCAGTTCAGGAAGCAACAAACAACTTTGATGAGAGTTGGGTTATAGGAATTGGTGGCTTTGGGAAGGTTTACAGAGGGATTTTAAAAGATGATGTAAAGGTGGCAGTCAAAAGAGGCAATCCTAGGTCCCAACAAGGTCTGGCAGAGTTTCGAACTGAAATTGAGATGCTTTCTCAATTCCGGCACCGCCATTTGGTGTCCTTGATTGGGTACTGTGATGAAAGGAATGAGATGATACTAATTTATGAATACATGGAAAATGGGACCCTCAAAAGTCATCTCTATGGTTCTAGTCTTCCGATTTTGAGTTGGAAGGTGAGGCTTGAGATATGCATAGGAGCAGCAAGAGGACTTCACTACCTCCACACCTGTGATGCTAAAGCAGTTATTCATCGTGATGTAAAGTCTGCAAACATATTGCTGGATGAGAATCTTATGGCTAAAGTTTCTGATTTTGGACTTTCCAAGACAGGGCCGGAGATTGATCAAACTCATGTTAGTACTGCTGTTAAAGGGAGTTTTGGGTACCTGGATCCAGAGTATTTCAGAAGGCAACAGCTGACAGAAAAATCGGACGTTTACTCGTTTGGTGTCGTTTTGTTTGAAGTTCTTTGTGCCAGGCCTGTGATAGATCCATCTCTTCCAAGGGAAATGGTCAACTTAGCTGAATTGGCAATGCAGTGGCAGAAGAAGGGACAACTAGATCAAATTATAGATCCTAATCTTACGGGAAAAATACGAACAGATTCCCTCAGGAAGTTTGGAGAAACAGCGGAAAAGTGCTTGGCAGATATTGGGGTTGACAGGCCCTCAATGGGAGATGTCTTGTGGAATCTGGAGTATGCTCTTCAACTTCAAGAGGCAGTGGTTCATAATGATCCCGAGGAAAATAGTACCATTGTTATCAGCAAGCTCTCTCCACAAATTGGTGAATTTAATCCTGTGGACACTAGCATTTCTGCTTCTCAATCTGAAATGTCAAGTGGGGATGATCTTTCGGGCATTTCAATGAGTAGAGTTTTCTCACAACTGGTGAAGTCTGAAGGTAGATGACTTTATAGATGATATATAATATATTTAGCTTCTTCTGTGTTTTTTGTTCTTGGATTCATCATATAATATGAAGATTGAACTTATATATCACTATCTCTGTCTTGCTAGCTCGAAATACTGCAGAAACTGTTAGTTGTGGAATATTTTCAATCTTCACAGACTTCGCTATGTTTGATCATTTTATTCATATTTTTGGAACAATTGAACTCTAATCTAATTTTGAATACTCGTGATCTTGGTATAATGAAGTTCTTAACTTGCCCATTGAAGACATCTATTTGAAGAAAGCATGTTTGGTGGTGTCAAACTTTTAAGTTACTTGTTTTGTCAAACATGATTTTCAAAATTTACTTTTCAGCATATACCATGTGTCTTGTTCATTCTTGTCATCATGATTGCAAAAGATTTGTTACAATATCTAAATGTAGCTGGCATATTTTCCAAAATTTCCTTTAGCTTAAAGCAAATATAATACTAGAGAAAAACATAGAATAAGCAATTAATACAAATTATATGAAGAAAAGTTTTAGTGATCTGTGCATCTTAATCTGGGGATATATTAGAAGGAATATGTTAAGAATGCTGGTGGAACTTCCTGAGGCTGATGTTACAAATTGTTTGTGTTGTATTACTCTTTTATTTGGACATATAGCTTTGATAATTTTTGGGGTGGAGAAAGTTTTTGTGCATGTTTGGTAGTATTGAAATTATTTTTTAAGTGCTTATAAATTGTGGGTCCTATTGAATGAGTAGATAATAAGTTATGGATACTACGAAATGTATGAATAAAAAATATATTTAACCATTTATAATTTACGTTTTGACAAACATATGCTTCTTTGTGCTGACCAATCATGAACTCGGGACTAAACAACCATTCGTGATTTTCTAACACAACGAATGGCTTAGAAATCGTTCTTGTTGGGCTCTAGAACTGTCGTTTTGAGTTTGTCCGACATCCTTTTCTTAAAAAAGAAAAAGATCAGAGGAAATTTGGTTAGTGAAATATTTGTTTCCGCATGCATTGATGTACTACATTTGTTTGGACTTGGTTTTACCTAGTAATTTGATGAATTTCAATATTCAATGTTCAATTTAATTCAATACCCTGTCTATAATGAAAGAACCCTACACGTAGTTACTTAAAATGTGTACTAAAAACAAAGGAAAGCTATCAAAGAGAATTACATTATTTAAAACTACTTAAGTACTAATTATGAAAAAGGAAATAAAGAATATTAATTCCTCTACCTAAAGTGAATGTCTATATTATGGTAAATCTTCCAAAAATATCCCTAGTTTGTCCATCACCCCTTTAAGAGAACTTGACTATGATAAGGTAGATTGCAACAACTTTTACGACGGCAACAATATCATTTTCAGATCAAGTTTTGATGCGACTTCTTGATGGCAGCATAATGTGCAAATCATCTGCAATGACAAATTGAATTTGGAGAAACAAAGGAAACGAACATTGAAAAATCGGACGTGTCTCGATAAAGAAAAAATTGTGTTCCTAAAAACACGACTTATGGCAATAAACATAAATGCCAAGTGATTCAACATGAAATTTCTTCGACACATTCAAGATGGCTTGCAGGAGAAAACACGAGAACAAGCAAACTAACTCGTGCTAAAGTACCCGTGCCTACAATATTCATCAGCAAGGGGCTCGTAATTTTCTTTATTCAAAGTAAATCACCGTTTGATCGTGTTGATGGTGGATGTGGTCAACAAGTGTGTTGGCTGAAACAATATGATAGTAATTAGTGGTCTAACAATTTTAATGTCAATAGAAAAACAATGTGGTTGGAAAACTTCTGAGTAACAATGTACCACTACAGGGAGCATCGGTTGGCAGATTTGATTTCCGAGTTTTGTGTAGTTGTTGTCGACTAGCCAATAGGTGATTTAGAATTCAGGAGTGACTAGATAAATGAAAACAATTACTAGTGATTAAATTGACACAATCTCAACGTTTTCAAGTCGGATCAGCATTATTGCTGCCCATTAACTGAGTCTTCGATCTACCCATTAACTCATTTGTTCGATGGGGTTCACCTATCTAAGTAAAGTCGAAGTACGTGGGGTCCAGTTGTAAACAACACCTCTTTTGCTGTGTTTAAACATCTCTAAGACAAAATATATGCAAAATGCACACGAAGGAATAGGCATCTTAAGAGTATGCTTGGTAAAAAAGTTTGAAAATTATAAACAAGGTGTCCTACAAAATTTGTAGATAAAAAATAGATAAAAATTGTAGATTCGACAAAATGTGCAGATAAAATTAATGTTTGACTCTTATAAATTCTTATAAGCACACACAAATGTACTCTAAATCTTTCATGTGATCACTATAGAAATATTAATTTGATTAGAATGTCACTAGTGAGTGCTATAAGAAATGGGAAAATTGATTTCAAAAAAAGAAAAGAAAGAAGTGGGAAAATTGCAGAGGAAGTCCCCAATCTATATGGCCTATGTAGCAAGTTGATCACAAAACTTATTTTAAGATATTCGATCATCAACCTTTCAACGTTGTTCCACTGTGGTCCTTGGCGGACAATTTATTCCAATCATCCGTTAAAAGTCATTTTTGACTAAAAAGATGATTATATCTTTATTTTTAACTAAAAAAATTCTAAAATTAAAGGTTTGGGAGGCCGTAGATTTGGGACCTCCACTGCAACTCTCCCATAAGAAATCCTACCTAAATTAATAGAGGAAGATGGGCACCTAAGACATTATCTCTGCAGTAGTAAATAGTAATGTAATGCTATGAAACAGCACCTGTCATCATGTGTGGTAGAAAATCTGATAAACAGGTATATCGTCTGTGTACCTAATCACTGATATTAGTCGCCAATAAATGGCTCTTGCTTGTTGTCTCCTTTAAACATATGAGCAGACGGCTCTGTGGATTTTGGAATTGATGGATGTTGAGGATCATATGTCTGGGAGGCTAGGTAATTCAATGCTGTAACGACATCAGCAATGAGCGGCCGCATGTTAGGTTGCTCCTGGACACACATAGCAGCGATTGCAAGGGATTGGTATAAGCCTCTCACAGGATATTGTCCATTGAGTGCTGGATCGGCCATTTTGTAGATTTTCTTTCGGTCCTTGAACATTGGTCGGGCCTGCAAACAAACACGGAAATTTGAAAACATGAGTCCGGTAGAACAACTTACTTTTCAGCAGGTAAGATTCTTAAATGCAAATTTGTCTTGTATTATTTTAGTTGTGAATTCGAAACACGCTATCCATAATCTTCGAATCAGAAAATACATATGGTAAAATCGTTCAATAATGCAGCATTTCTTAGGTGGAGGAACCACACACACCATTAGATACAATTTGAGATAAGAAATAACTTAACTTGAAGAGAGTTTATGTAATGTAAACCTTTGCAAATAATTTCTATAAGCGAACATTACACACCTCTCGAGCACGTCAATACAGATGAACATTTATATAGAGAATTGAAAGTGCACAAAAATAATTTTCATTTCGAGGGCTAACTGAGTATGGCAGGGAACTGTGTCACATTCTTATGACAGATCAAAGACAAACGGGAGTCTTCATCAGTGGCCACGAGATAATGCAATAACTTTGATCTAGGAAAACCAATTCTTAGGCGGGAATAGTTCATTTTCTGTAGAAGCCAAAATAGTTAGTACAACAATAACAACAAACTATGCTGTTCTAATAATTTTGAGTCGACTACATATGAAACTTATTCCTCTTTCAGTTCATTGCTAGATCTACTAGAAGATCCAAAGGAACTGGATAAGATGGGCAGTACAACATTTCAGAATATTTTGAGAACAAGAAACTCCCAGAAGCAGGAGCAAGCAACGTGGGCTCCACAATTCAATTGTAAAACATATCAACAGGCAAGAACAGTAATAAACGAAAAAGTACCCATGCAACCAGATTTTTCGCGGATCCTTCTCTTGTTTCGTCAATAGCTTTTCTGCCCGTGATGATCTCCAAAAGAACAACCCCAAAGCTGTAAATATCTGATTTGAATGTCAGTTGGCCAGTCATTGCATAATCTGGTGCGCAGTATCCATACGTTCCCATCACTCTGGTGGAAACATGTGTTTGATCTCCAGAAGGACCCACTTTCGCCAAACCAAAATCAGATAGCTTGGGTTGATATCCCTCCCCAAGCAAAATGTTGGAGCATTTCAGATCGCGATATATGACAGGTGGTTTCATTTTGTCGTGCAAATACTCTAAGCCATTGGCTGCACCAGCTGCTATCTTCATTCTTGTATTCCAATCAAGTGGTTCTTTATTGGGTTCAGGGTCTATAAAATAAAATAAAGCAAAGCAAGTAAACTGACGAGCTTTCTTAAATTCAAGGGCAAGGGTAGGGAAGTAGCATAGCGAAGTGAAAAGGAGCAAGATATAAGCAACCAACTATATAAAAGATTATATATAAAAGAAAAATAGAAGAAGGAAATGGAAAATGGGATTATGCCGTACCATGTAGATTTTCCTCAAGTGAACCTAGCGGCATGTACTCATAGACCAACAGCCTCTGATCTCCCTCAGCACAATAACCAATTAGTTTAACAAGATTAGGGTGGTCAGCCATACTTAATGTTAACACTTCAACGACAAATTCCCTAATCCCTTGACATCCATTGCGATCCAGTTGCTTGATAGCTACTATCTACATCCAAGGAACTTCAACTAAGAATAAATTTATTCATTTTCACTACAAGAAGTTACAACAATATGAAACAAGTTTCACTGACCTGGTCACTATCCTGCAAATGACCTTTATAAACTTTTCCAAAACCTCCCTCACCCAAAAAATAATCTGCCTTGAAGTTCTCTGTTGCAGTCACCAATTCAGCAAATGTAAATTTCCGTGCTTTAATGGCATTGGTCTCTCCATCAGCAGACGGTCTCTTACTAGCATCTGCATCCTTTTCAACTGCAGATTGATTTACTAAGACTTTAGACTCGTCTTTTACACCGTTTTGTGGACTCACATTCAATGCATCTAAACCAAGAACATCAAAAATATATGAGACTGATGGCCCAAATGAACAAGAAGGGAAAAAGACATACAGAGAACATGGGAAATAATATATAAAGACAAACAATTGATTCTCATCAAAACAAGTAGAGACAAGGAACTGTATTTTATGCACAGAAACAATCATCAGGATTCATACGAACAGAAACAGCCAAAAGAGAGCCAACAAAATGATGTCGGCAATTGACGATGCACTATAAACTTCTTATAAAATACGACCAAATTCATACAATATATGGTAGTGACATCCATCTTCCTGAAAACCTGAAATAAAAATTCAAGAAAAATCACGCAGACATAAATCATTTGAAAAATACACGCATGCAGGTCAAGAAAAATGAAATCCCCAAAGTTAATGGTGAACCTACACGTGCAAATCAACAAAAATGAATTGCACAAAGACAAATCAAGAAACTGGGTCTACTGAACATAAGATCATTCACAGAAAAAGAAAAATTCATTGGAAACAAAAATTCAAAATATGGAAATGCACAAAAAGATTAATCTTTTCGGAAAACCAAAATGTTGTAAATTCTACAAAAAAAAAAATCCCATTTTTTTCTCAAATGGGTTCCGTATAAAATTTAAAAACCTGTTATGGGCTGTGCACGATCATCTCCTTTACATTGATTATTGTTGTTGTTTCTCTGTTTTACTGGTTTCTTGACTGATGAGTCTCCATAACAATTGAAACACCCCATGCCTTCCCCCCACCCCTCTCTCTCTCTCTATATATATATATAAATATCTACATACACATAATTAATCAGTGTTTCTACACAGAAGAGTTTATATATATTTGTGTATCTCTCGCTCTCAGCTACAGGGAAAAGACGGATGGGAAGAGACAAAAGAAAAGTTTTTAGAGAGAGATAGAACACGCTAGATAGAGAGAGAGAAGATTTCCTTCCTTTCTTCCACTATACATTTTGTGGGATTTTACTGTGCATAGCATTATTCTATTAGTATAATTTACTAATATACTAATATATCGCTTAATCAGTGTGATCCGATCTATTCTCAAATAAAAAATTTAATAATAAAAATAATATCAACAAAAAAACTCAGAAAAAAAAAAAAAAAAAATTTATTGTCGTAACTAAAACAAAAATAAGAAAAAAATTAAAATTATAGTTTTATGATAATGGATTGAGGCGGTGAGTAGATTTTGGAGATAACTGTTCGAGGAAGGAAATTGAAGGAGAGTTTCGTTTGAAGAGAGAAATTAAAGACATAGTGACACACAGATATAGTTTTTTTTTCCATAATGAAGAAAATTTTCATACGATCGATGATTATACTGTATAATCCAATAATCGATTGCCAACAATAATATCTAGAGTTTTAAGCCAAATAAATATTTTAATAATTTTAGCATCACTAGCTGTAAAAATACTACGAGCATCATAAAAATATATATAAATTGATAAGACGTAAAATTGCATAATAAATAAAATTAGAAGTTGATGTAAAAGAGAGGCAATTAAATGTATATTTGATTTTGATTAAAATTATTATTATTATTTTGTAAAATTGATAAAATTTGATGAAATGTGTAGTTTTAAAATTGTAAAAAGTTGTGAGTTCACGAAACATGTGGTTAAAATTAATTGTTGACTTTGACTTTAAATTTTTATTAAAATTTTAATTGAAATCAAATGGAACATAAGAAGGGTAAATGTGGAGGAGCAAAATGCATAAAAGAAATTATTTTGAACTTAGGTAGAAAGCACAAAACAAAGAAATGAGTGCTATTGCATAGGTTAGATGTGTGTTGGGTTTGGTTGATTTTCGACTCAACCCAAAATTGATCTGACTTACTCGATTTAATGAATTATCAAACCAAACTAACCCACAAATAAGTTCAAACCCAAGCTGAACAATTCTCGGTTCATTCAGGTTGGGCTTGGGCCCAATGTTTTTTCCCAAATGATTGAACCCAAGGTTTGGACTTGGGTTTTCACTTTTTTTTACTTAATTGATTTTCGACTCAGGTTGAGTCTTAAAGTTAACTTGATACCTGTCTAACCCGACAATAATTTATTTTTCAAAAATCGACCCAAATTGATTTTCTCAAAAAATCGATCAATTTGCTCAATTTGATGTCCACCCTTAGTTGTGCATGTGCACTAGGGATGGCAACGGGACGGGTCGGGGCCGGGTCGGGCCCCCGCACCCGCCCGTCGGGAATTTTGACCCCCATACCCGTCCCGTTCTCCGCTTAAATCGGGCGGGTCTGGGTCAGTCGGGTCGGGCGGGCGGGCCTTTCTGCCTGCTTTTCTTCCTGCTTATATATTTTTAAATTTTTTTGTAACCATTATTTTCAAAATTAAAATATTTAAAAATATATATATATTATTATTCGGTGTCGGGTTGAGGCGGGCTACTACTCACTCCCGAACCCGCCTCTAAACCCGCCAGGTTGTAATTTTCTCCGCCCCGTGCAGGCAACCCGAATACCCGATTATCCGGGGCGGGAAAATTTTAAACGGGGCGGGGGTCGGGTGTCGGGTTAAATTGCCATCCCTAATGTGCACTCTGCAATGCACAACTGTGCGCTGGTGTGCACACACCAATACGCGCTTGAGTGCACATCGTGCTCTTGTGCTTCTCTAACTCATTTTCCATTCATTTCTATTCTTCTTTTGTCCTCTTCACTCGAAAATAATTTTATAAATTGTTGATTTCATAGCTAGCAAGACTAAATAGTTGAAAAATCAAATCAAGGTAAGTGGATGTAGGATCATTTTGTGTTTTGTTCTTTATTTAAATGGTGAAGTGAGACTTGATTAAGTAAATAATATATGCTATTGAGATTGAGGTATGATTTGGAAATAATTAATTGAAATTTCAAAGAATTAATCCTTAAGATGTAATTACTAATGATAATAAGGTATGATTGTTTGATTTATTCTTTTCTAATTATATTTGATATAATTTTGTTATTTTTGGATTTCTTCTATTCTTGATGTTAATATTGGTCATTCCTAAAGTAAAGTGTATTTATTGATGTAATTCTATCATAATTCTAAATTATATTTACTTATCATTACTTTTGGATTTCTTTATTCCTTGTGAAATGGTTTGCCGAACATATTAAATGTCAGATTATTTTGTTACTCTTGTATACTTATAATTGCACGGATTAAGATGATATGAATTTTCTGAGTAATGATATAGCATCAATGGTGGGTAATAATTATGGTACCCACTTGACACGTGACATCACCATATTGATCACTTTTTAAAAATTTAAAAGTTATAACCAATTTTTTAAAAAGTGATCAATGTGATAATGCCACGTGTCAAGTGGGTAATATAATTATTATCCACTATTATCCACCATCAGTACTATATCATCTTTATGAACATATATACCAAATATATAACATTAGGATGATATAATTTATCAGATTTATATGATTAAAATGATATGAATGACTATATGTATCAAATTTTTTGAATGAATAATCATACATACTCGCATATATGAATAATTTTGAATTGTAAAATAGATCCAATTTTGTCGATAAGCTTACATAAATAATAAATTGGTCGACATTATGAGTCATATTGTAGGAGTGAAAGTTTGGTGAACATAGAATTTTAATCATATTTTGATATTTAAAAGATGACATAAGAGTTAAGGGGACATGATTAAATGCATTGAGGCAATGTGTTAGATTAAGACTGGACTTCTTAATCTTTCAATTAAAGTGGTTTTAGGATTTCAGCATTCAAAAATAAAGTTCCGAGTTTCAACTATTTAAATTTGTAAATTTGTGTCTCTCGTTTAATGAATATTGTTAATGTAGACGTTAAAATCATATACAACTTCACATGATTTACAATAGAAGAAACAAAACTATCAAAACACTTGATGTCTAACTTTAAGTCACTAAAAATTTGCGTAAAATTTTAACATTTACACTAACACTTTTCATCACGTTCGGACCCAATTCACATATTTGAATAAATTAAACACCTAAAACTTCACTTTTAAAAATTAAAAACTCAAAACATCTTATCTGAAATACCAGAGAATTATTGAAGGGGTATGGAAGCTTTCTCATGAATTTTTCTGTTAGATTTTTCTACTGGACAAATGTAATAATATTTTAAAAATTCACAAGTAAATTCTTCAAAATAACACATATTACATATTAACATTCTTTCTAAATGATTTAGGGTATCTGCCTGATCAATTGTTGTTCTTGTGCTTTTGAAAGCTTCATATATTTGTCCTGTAAATTGTTTATAAATTTGTTCAACAATTCTTTTAGTAAATTGAAGAATGTTTCCTTGGGTTTCTTGCCAGTTAGCATTTTTAGCTTCATAGCTAATAGTGCTAAAGAAAGATTTAACATTTCCTCTTATCTTGGAAATAACATAGTGCCATGAATTTTGTTCATTTTATATATTTCTTTGTGGATAATTAAAGAAATCATGATATTATTATACCAATCATCAATGACTGTTTCTGGATTTTTAACACAATCTAAGTCAAGAATCTTGACATCAATTGGAGATTTTCTTGGTTTGTGTAATAAATACGATGGATCAATTTCATTATCATATGAAGGTTTTGGTCTAGGAGTAAAATCTCTTATTGGTCTTTTTCCATCACCAATTGGGTTGGAAGAAGTTCCATATGGTTCGTAATCCATTGGTTCTGCTTCTGATTCAATTTTTGGTTCTTTAAATTGAATTCCTTTTTCAGGTTCACGATTTGGATAAAATCTTTGGTGTATGACTGTCTCATCATCGATTACTTGATTCTCGAAGTTTTCAATCATAATCGGTTCTTGTTCATTCTCAACAGATTTTCTTTGTGAGAATTGTTTCTTAGTTATTTATATTGACTCCTTTGAGCATGGAGACAATCTGTTCAAGTTCTTCATCTTCAAAGGCCAATAGAACATTAAGATGTCCTAAGTCTTGAGATGTTTCATAAAGGTTTTCTAAAACTTTTCTAATGGTTGTCATTCAGAATTTGAATCTTCAAAATCAAATTTTCCTTTTCTTGTATTCTTTTGTTTTTCTGTAAATTCTCCCCTTTTTGAGAAATTACCAAATTTTGTAATTTTTTGTGAAGTCAAAGATGTTGATGGTTGTTCCTTAACACCTGCTAATATGATAGCTGAGTGTTGATTTAATGATTTTTCTGTTTTAGAGTGGTAATCTCTAATTTATGTTCTTAATTCTTCAATTGTGTCTTTTAGTTGTTTTAATTCTTTTAGAATTTCTACTAAAGACATTATTGATTTCCAATGATATTTTTAGCTAGATTATTAACTGTATCTCTTAGTTTCCTAAGTTCTCTTGTTTGACTGCTTTCAGGAAGTTCATCATTCCATCTTATAATTGGATCTTTTCTCATAGATGTAGTATGAGTTAATAGAGATCTCTGTTCTCTAACAAGGGTTCTGTTTTGACTAAAATCAATATCAATTGATCTTCTAGCTGGTTGGACTAGCCAGTCGAATTCAGTTTCTTTATGTTCAAGGTAATCAGAGAATAAATGGTCAATCTTTATTCCTTTAGGTTCTTTAACAATAGTCATATTATGTTGGTTATGAATGGCATAACTAACTAAATATGATATTGAAAAAGGGACATTGTTATCTTTAACTAAATCTTTTCTTCCATAATTGAATATGAAGGAAAGGATTTCGTCAAAGTTTTGGTCATGCAGACTTACAAAAGTCTTGGATGACTTGTGAAAATTAACTTTCCACAGGCTAGGTTTCCATTCAAGGATCCCAAATATCATTCTCTAGGATTTTTAATTCTTTCATCAATCAAACCCATTGAAATAGGTTGATCAATTTTATCTGACAAGGTGCTACGGAGTTGAATCCTAATAGCTCATATGGTTATCCAATAAAGGTTTTTATTGTTGTCTAAGTCAATTTTTTGCTTAGCCTTATTTATGTCTTGTTTTGTAAGAAGGGAGATTCCTATCTTACCATAAGTATGTTGGACATGTATGGCAAATTTCTTTTGAGAAATTCCATAATAAACTTGTCTGTTTTTATTCATAAATTTTTTAATAAAGTTAGGTTGTTCAAAGACTTCTCTTGAGTCTAAGGTTAATTCTTTGTTACAAATTTTTGCAAGTTTTTTATCTGAAATTAAAATTTCTTTTGAACTGTTTCATATTGACTCAGTTTGTACAAAAACTTCGTCAACCTCCGTTTCAACTGTATTTTCCATTAATTCAAATAATGGTATATGACATAATGTAACACAAATTCTTTGACACTTTCGTCATAAGATATTTTGTGTTTGTCTCTTCTATTTTTGATGTTTTCCCTTATAGAGTCAACTATAAGTTCAGTATCAATCTTTGTTAATTGATGCATGTATTCTTCATAGAAGTCATACAAACTGTACCTATTTGTAAAAGAACAAATGTATGCATTACATAATTTACAATCAATCATGATGAATCATGATGAATGATGATGCAAAACATAGTGCATAATAAATTCTTGTACATTTTTTTCATAAATTTTTAAAGTGTTTGTCATTCTTTGTTTCATTCTTCTTAAAGAAAGATAGTGAACATTTGCAAAAATGTTCTCTCTGTATGTATTTTCATGAAACTTAAAAGTTTCATAATCTGATGTAATAATACGTATGTGTATTTCACATATGTCACAATTAATCATTGCATATGATTCAAAGCATAATGCATGATAAATAGTTCCATTTCACTGTTATACTTAGACATTTCTAAGTGCATTTTATTCCTATGATATTCATAAGCAAAACTACGTATGCCAGTATGATTTCCATATTCTCTCATGTATGTATAACTATCATAATGAAATTTATACCGTAAGAAATAACAGTCTAAATTTAGTATGTATCTGTTACACATTCTGCAGTGTATCATGTTTGTTTAATGTAAACTAGGCTCGATACCATATTTTTAAGCGGGTGCTTAAACATCTTAGTTTCTGTATTTATGCGGATTATAAAGGATCAAATGAGTATGGTTAAATGCAAAGACAATAGTATCCATGGATGCAAACCTAAAAATAAATAAGACAACAAAATTTAACCTTCTTACAGTAATGTATTGTTGGTTCCTCTTTTCTTTTCTGTCCAAATAATATGTACTGCCTTCTTTCTGCAATGGCGTGGATCTGTGTTTCCCTCAAACGGCCACCTGCCTCAACGGTACTCCAGTGATCACCTGACCTTTAGCTAATCTAGCAGTATATATATATTTGTATGAAAATTGAGGAAGTAAATGAATTTAGAAAAACATTTCTTTTATTCTAGAAGGTTTGATTTCACAGCTTATTTAAATACAAAAGTTTTTTGATCCAGTGGATCTACTGTCTTTGAGGTTTTTAACCTCGACTCATGTTTTGATGATTACAATTTTTTTTTGAAAGAAAAACAGAAGATGAACAAAACAACTCTGTCTAATTCGATAAATTGATTACAATTTATAGCAGTCTCAAAATATTCTTTCTTGAGTGCGTCTTCTTTCTTTTTGCAAAGTTCTTTGCTTTTTTGGAAAGATGTCCTCCACTTTGTCTGCCATTTGATTTGTCTTTTCCCAAAGGAATCTTACTGTTTGTTCACGAGCTTTGAATAAAGTAAGAACTTTACTTTATTAAAGTGACTCTAAGAACTTTACTTTATTAAAGTGACTCCTGTCAATCAGAGAAAAGAGTGTCGGCCACTTCTTCTTCTTCACTGTGATAGGATCCGATTTTTGATAGTTGATCATCAACTGCATCATCAAATATCTTGTCATTTCCTTTATCAGATTTTTTGTCACTGTTGGAGATCTTATCTTCTTTATCTTGGATACACCATCTGCATTGATGATCTTTACCCAAACTTTGTCTGAGATGTCTGCAAAGTTCACCGGAATAACTGTCTGGGACATTGAATGTATCATAAAAAACCTCTTCAAATTTGCAAATGGTTTTTATGTTTTCTTTTGACATCAAAGAACTGTTTTTACTAGTTACCAAAATAAAATCAGAACTGAAGTTCACTTTTACTTTAGATTCTCCATTGATGGCTCTTAATCCTGTTAAAATTCTTTGATAGGATAAACCTCTCCAATCATTGATTATTTCTGTATTGACATCAACTGGTTCTCCTTCAATAGGATTATTAAAGTAGGGGTTTTTTACATACTTGATCTGTATATGGTGGTATCCTTTGAGAAGGGTGTTGTTTTTATCCCAAAATAGAATGGTGCTGTAGATTTTCAGTAAAAGATGTAAATCTTGGTCTTTAATAACATATTTCATAAAATCTTTTAATGACTGGTAAAGCCTGTCATCAATTAATTTTATTTCTTCCAAATTTTTTCCTGGGACTATCAACTTGACTAATCCACAGTAAAAGGCTGTTCTGACAAAATTTGGTTCAGCTCCTGCAACAAAGATGAATTGACCAAACTTTTTATCAAAAGTTCCGTAGTAACAGTTTTGTGGTGCAGTAGCATCTATGATTCGGGTTTCTTCTTCAAGATGAAGGAAATCTTGAAAATGAATATCAGAAATGGTTTTGGCTTCTTTTGTGGTTGGGGTTTTTCCTAATCTTTTGAATCGATCGGGAATTTTTTCTGGATTGGACTGTGTGGCTTCCTTATAAGAATTGAATCTTAATTCTGGGAAAATTGGTCTGGTTTGGAAGTTTGGAAGTCTTGGCCTTGACCTAATATCTTTTTGTTGATAATCCGGTCTAAGACTAAAATTTTCAAAAGGGCTTTTGAAATCTGTTTGTGGTTGTTTTTTGTGGTAATCATTGAAGGCTTAATGTGCTTCAGTAAGAGTTTTGAAGCTCTTATGTTTGAAAGGTTCATGTTTGACTAAAGGTTCAACTTCAGTCCAGTTTGTATAGAAACCTTTGCTAGGACCATCAAAGATTACATAAAATTTCTTGCCTGGTATGGAAGTTCCAATACCAACTAGTTTTTCTTTCGGATTTGGAATATCCTTTTTCTCTTGCGAACAATCTGTTTTTTCCTTTTCAGTATTCCTACTGTCAATTTTTGGATTTTCATCCAATTTTTGCTTTTCAGTAGTATTGCTACTACTGTCAATTTCAACTCTCCCCTTTTTTGAAGGAAGTTTTTGCTGTAATCGATGGATCCTTTTCTTCAAGATAACAACTTCTTGTTGTCTTGTTGATATTTCCATCAATTTTGTTTCTAATTGAAGCTCAAAGTCTTCAATTTGATCCTCAGATTCTGTCATTTTGACTGCAAAAGACAATTCACGTGTAAGAAAATCAGCTAAAGAATTTTCTTTACTTTTAATTAACTCAATATTTAAATCATAATGGCTAAACCACATTTGCCATCTGATAAGTCTACCTTGTTTGTAGTCTGGATGTACCTAGCATTTCAAAAATGACTTGCATGTTGTTGAATCAGTTCTGACAATAAATTTATTAGAAATGATATATAACCTGAATTTTGAAATTGCCTTTTTCATAGCAAGGATTTCTTTTTCATTGATATGATAATTCTTTTCAGAATTATTAAATGTTCCTAAAGAATAACTGCATAGTTTTTCTTCTAAAGTTTCACTGTCTTTGGCTTTAAGGACCGCGCCCCAAAATTCTTGGGATGCATCTGTTTCAATTATCATCTTATCATTTTTGTTAGGATGATAAAGAGATGGAAGATTTTTTATTTTATTTTTGATTTTTTGAACATACTGACTATCTTCATTAGTCCAGTTCCATCTGTAATCTTTCTTTAATTTTTTCTGTAAATGACTTCTCATTTTTGCTAGATCCTTAATGAAAGATTCAGCATAATTTAGACATCCTAAAAATCTCATCAATTGTTTTGAATCTTGTATTTCATCTGGAAATCCATTTATATGGGTTAAAATATGGGATTTTAATTGCTTAAAACCAAAGGCTATTTCTAGACCTAAATATCCTATTTTTTCTTTAAACAATTCTGCTTTCTTAAAAGACAGAACAATTCCATTTTCTTTAATAGTTTGTAAAACCTGTAAAATATGTTTTTCATGATCATATTCATTATCTGAGAAAACAAGAATATCATCAATATAAACACAACAATATTCATTATGTTTTTTAAAAGTATTATCCATGTGTCTTTGAAAGATACCTGGTGCTTGCTTTAAGCCAAAAGGTACAACTGTCCATTGGAAGTGTCCTTGAGGACAACTAAATGCTGTTAAAGGTTTTGTAGTATCATCAAATCTTACTTGATAAAATCCTGATTTTAGATCAAAGGAAGAGAAGATGTTTTTTCCTTTTACAAGCTGTAAAAGACTTTGCATGTTAGGTAAAATATACCCATCTGGTTTTGTATATTTGTTTAGTGTTGATAGTCAATGACCATTCTTGCTTTACCTCGTCTTTTTTCTGCTTCTTTTCTTACCATAAAGGCTGGTGACAAAAAGGGTGATTTACTTGGTTCGATGACTTTTAAATCAAGTAATTCTTTTATTTGAACTGTAAATTCGTCTCTATCTTTAGGACTATAAGCCATAGCTTTTAACCTAATGATTTTGTTTTTGAATTCTTCAAGTAATTCAATTTTTGCTGTAAGAATTCCTTTGTTGATCTTGGGATCTAAAGGATTTTCAGAACAACATTGGTTAAATAACTCAATGATTTTTTCCTTGTTTGTATTGATTTTGAGTTTTTCTACTTCTTCAGAAGTTATAAGAATATGTGAAGATTTTGCAATATTCTCCCCCTGGAAACTTTCTTTTTTATTTCCAATTTTTAGAGAATCTAAAAATTTCTTTTTTAGAGTGTTGAAAGCAACAACTTTTCTCTTTTTTGTAATCCAGATTTTATTTTTATTAATGGTGAAGCTGACATAGTTAATTTCTTGTATGAAAGGGTGATATAATTGACAAAAATTATTACAAATTATAAAATCTATCCCAGTTTCTAATTGATAAACTGTGGGTATTTTAAAATAAAATGTTTTTATGGTTCCATTATGTTTACCATAAATTCCAACATTTATATTTTTAATAACTTTTGATGTAGTTATAGTTTATTCGTTTGCAATTTTTAAACTTGAAATTTTTTCTGATTTCACCCAAAATGGTTCGGGAATGATCCATTTACTGGCAGTGCATACAAATGTTCCAGTATCAATGTATGCATGGACTGTATAACTCTTATATCATTCAAAACTAATTTGATTGGGATATAAATGGAGTTTGGATTTGTAATATTCTTATTATTCATAATCAGAAGATTCCGAAGATGAATAACTAGAATCAGTATCTGTTGATAAGTAATACAATGATTCTGTATCACTTGGATCTTCAACAGGATAGAATCCTTGTTTTTCAAAAGTTTTAAGGAGTTTAATTCTTTCTTCATTTCCTATTCTTGCAGGGCATTCATTTGCATAATGTCCTGATTCATTGCAGAGCCAACATCGCAATTCTTTTTTCTTTATTAAGGCGATTTTTTTTTTCATCCGCTTTCTTTTTGAAGATTTCTTATCATATTTTTTAAAATATTTTTTCTTCTTGAAAAACTTCTTTTTATAAGGCTTTTTGTACCTTTTAAAACTATAGTTTTTCCTTTTTGTTCTTCTAATTGGTTTCCGTTGTTTTCCTTCAGGATAGCATCCATATTGACCAGGAATTCTGTCAATATATTGGCTACAACAGATTTTTGGATTTTTGGAGACTGTTTTTTGACTTGTTCTAACAAGATATCCTTCTTTACATTTTTCTGCAAGGAGGTTTCTTGTGATTGTAATAGCTAATCCTAAGGAAGAATCAACTTGTACATTTACCTTATAGTTTTCACTACTTGGTTCTTGTATTTTAATGACATAGTTAAAATGAAGCATAACTTCATTATTGAAGGGTTATGGAAGCTTTCTCATGAATTTTTCTGTTAGACGTTTCCAATCATTCTTTGGACAAATGTAATAATATTTTGAAAATTCACAAGTAAATTCTTCAAAATAACACATATTACATATTGACATTCTTTCTAAATGATTTAGGGCATCTGCCTGATCAATTGTTGTTCTTGTGCTTTTGAAAGCTTCATATGTTTGTCCTGTAAATTGTTTATAAATTTGTTCAACAATTCTTTTAATAAAGTGAGGAATGTTTCCTTGGGTTTCTTGCCAGATAGCATTTTTAGCTTCATAGCTAATAGTGCTAAGGAAAGATTTAACATTTCCTCTTGTGCTGGAAATGACATAGTGCCATGAATTTTGTTCATTTTTATGTATTTCTTTGTGGATAATTAAAGAAATCATGATATTATTATACCAATCATCAATGACTGTTTCTGGATTTTTAACACAATCTAAGTCAAGAATCTTGACATCAATTGGGGATTTTCTTGGTTTGTGTAATAAATATGATGGATCAATTTCATTATCATATGAAGGTTTTGGTCTAGGAGTAAAATCTCCTATTGGTCTTTTTCCATCACCAATTGGGTTGGAAGAAGTTCCATATGGTTCGTAATCCATTGGTTCTGCTTCTGATTCAATTTTTGGTTCTTTAAATTGAATTCCGTTTTCAGGTTCACGATTTGGATAAAATCTTTGGAGTATGACTGTCTCATCATCAGTGCTTGATTCTGAGTTTTCAACCATAACTGGTTCTTGTTCATTCTCAACAGCAAGAAATTTTATGTAATCTTTGATGGTCCTAGCAAAGGTTTCTATACAAACTGGGTGAAGTTGAACCTTTAGTCAAACATAAACCTTTCAAACATAAGAGCTTCAAAACTCTTACTGAATTTAAATAAGCTAATCTAGCGAGGCGGGCGGGCGGGGTAAGGTGTTCTCTTTGGTGTTTTTAACTCGTTTTTGTTTTCTGCTTTTTTAAAATAGTCAAAACATGTTTACTTATCCATTTTAAAAATACATTTCCCAAAACACAAAAAAAAATTACAAAGGAAATGCAAAACGATGATTTAACCGTTTTCCGCGTTTTCTTTACGAAATGCGTGCATTTTCAAAACGGCCAAAACGCGCGTTTTGGTGTAGGAGGTTTGCGCTTGAATTCGATTGCGCTTTTTTTTTTTTAAACATTTCTGTTGAGCATGAAAAATGACGATTTAATCATTTTCCGTGTTTTTTAACAAAGCGTGGCCCATTTTCTAAACGGCGGATGCGGCGTAATGCCAATTGGGTTGTTAGCGGTTCAAGTCACATTCATGCATTTTTTTTTTAAATCCAAATTTTAATTATTTTTAAATCCAAAATTTTAATTATTTTTAATTTCAATAATAATTTTTTTAATTATTTTAAATTCTAATAATAATTGTTTTTAATTGTTTTTAATCACAAGTAATTCCAAGTTTCTAATCAATAATTGTTTGAATAAAATATTATAAAAGCATTCTAACAAAATTCAAGTAAACTCGTTTTCGAGTTTTCTATTTTGAAAAACAATTTTCGAAAATTCAAAAAATAACGTATTTTCAAAAATCTCAAAACAGAAACTCAAAATATAAAACTCAAAACTCAAAACACAAAACTCAAACGCAAAAAGAACACCACCTAATTTTTCCACTTCGTCACTTGAGGGTTGCCAATTTTAAAATAGGAAATTTTCAGCATCTCCCCAACCTATTCACTTAGTAGCAAAAGGGTCTCCAATCTATTATATTTGGCATTAACATCCCCAACCAATCATTTCAATTGCACCTCATTCTCCGATGGACTAATCCATCCAATTGAAGTTGGACAAATAATATTCATTAAAATGAGTAATCTAAACTTATTTTTAATTACAAAAACATAAAAAAAAAAAAAAAGTAACAAAACCAGTTTCAACTTCAATTCCCCCATTATTCCTACCTGTGCGGCCATGCCCATTCAAACAAATAATGTATGATCAACAAAATACAGGAGCCAAGATGTATATCACGAGAAAATATTAAGTACTTAGCTAATTGCTTTGGCTCGACTTCTGACGAAATGTCAAATACTGTAGATTATCGTTTGACCAGTGACCATAGAGATAATGCTCATTCAATCATCTCTTTCCCGAAGAATTGACAGGAAATTTATCACCAAGGAAATCAGTTCTTGAGTGATGGTGGTATGGTTCGCAAGAGGATGATCTTCTGCCCCCGGAGATCATTGCTCTGGTTCGCAATGCCTCTGCTTTTGTTGACATTTTATTGGTGTCAAAAATGCAAGTTACTACTTTGCCGTGTATGAAGTAATTGATTTTAATTTTTTGCAACTCAAAAATTGATTTTTTTCATAGTGTAGTTCTGTCCCACCCCTATCTCCATATAGTCCGGTGGTCACAATATCTCTCAGGTCCAGTACTCTCCGATCCCGAGTACTAGAGGCGTGGTTCTGAGTAACAATCAATAGTCGAAATGTGCAGAATGATTATGAGTAAATTTGGTAAAGATTTTGCAGATTATAAGTGTTGTTCATATGGAATGTGTGAATAAAAAATAAATAAAAGTTGTAATTATTATTAAATTTGTAGATAAAAATGTTTTAATGAGTAACTTATAAATATTTATAAGTACTACAAACATGGTTAATGGGCCGGCCGATCCGTCCCAGAAAAGTGTTGGGACAGACAACGGTGAGAATGTTGAAATAATGGTACCAACTACCAACCCTGAGTCCCGGCGGGTTCTTCATTACCAATTTTTTTTTTTTTTTATTTCCCTCTTTTAGTTTGATCATCTCCACTGCAGCCGCCATGGCTATGTATCTCAAGCGTCTTCTTTCTGGTATGTAGATAGATATATGATGTATGCACATGTTTGTATATCTCTCTCTGATTCTATTCATTTCTGCTCATTTTTTTTCGTTATTTTTTTTCTATTTTTTCCTTTGTAATGGCGCCAAGAGGTCCATCTACAGCATCGCCAGCTTACATTCCAAAATCCCAATCGGTTGGTATGTTCTCTCTCCGTCAGTTAGAGTATATATGTTATTAATTGCCGATAAGAGTTGCATTTAGAATTTACAGAGCTATAATAACAATATAATTTGTTCCTCTTTGTTTTGCATCTAAGTCAGTGTTAATGTGTGCAATTAATGGCTTGTTTACCATCCAGTACGGCAGTACCTTCAATTATACGGCCTTTAACTTATAATTAATTATCGACTTAAAAACTATCATCCTGCTGATGAAGTGCATATGTTGGGCTTACACACTGCATTTAGCATGGTGCTCTCCCACTAATATCTGTATCTCTTTTGCAACTTCAAATTATTATGTATGGTCAAGTGCTTTTGAAAATAATAATATTGTTCAAAGAAGTGTGTAAAGTGTTCTTTAGCTCAAAATATAATCAATCAAGTCAAATAAGTGATTAATATCTGAATCTACTTCAATTCTTTTTGGTAGACTTTAATTTTTATTCAGTATTCAATGAACAGAT
Organism: Forsythia suspensa; assembly: GCA_023638005.1. NCBI lineage: Eukaryota > Viridiplantae > Streptophyta > Magnoliopsida > Lamiales > Oleaceae > Forsythia > Forsythia suspensa. The sequence continues at coordinate 40,218,174 of CM042666.1, forward strand.
ATTATACAAACACTAGACAATGTATAGACTATATAAAAGTCAGAGCAATCTACGGTCTCCAAAAAATCATCAGTGATTCTATACAACTAGAAACTGAATTTTAGGGTCCAAAATTGCAAAAATAATAAGGAGGAACTTCTCAGCTTCACAACAGTGCTTTCCAATTCCAACCTCTCAAAGGCTCACCTGTTCATCTCTCCCCACCATACCCAGATCAGGAAACATTGTGCGTCCGAGCTCCTTTTCTTGTCATTGTAGGCACCGTCATCTTCCCACACCAAAGAACTTCCTTCACAGTATCAGGAACTTTCCAAATGTACACCAAAAATGTAGAAACTCAGACAAAATAGTTCACAAGCCACCTGACCATGTATTATCAAATTATGCCTATTCGATGTAGTGAGATTCTTAATCATAAGATAGTTAACTGCACTATACATTAAGATTCTGAGTTACCTTTTCAGTTCACTAAATTTTTCTCCATATTCATGTATACCATGCAAAGCTGTGTTGTTCGGCAGTATGTGCAAGTATTGTTTTGTATTTGACTTAAGAGTGGACCGGTCTCTTGTGAAAAAATTCTATATTTTTGGGTATTCTTCATTGAAATTGGAATGTCCATTTATGAGAAAGTTGAAATTAAAAATACTAAGCACTTCCTTGTCATTTACAAGCTAGGAGCCAGTAAAACTCGTTTCTTAGAATGACAAGACATATGAAGATCGGCTAATGTTTGAACCTTTTGCAGGTAATTAAAAGGCACTTCTTGGTGTCAAGTCAACAAGCCCCCATAGACATGGGTTCAAAAGATGGGGAACTCAGAGTCTTTATCGTTGCTGGAGAGGTTTCTGGTGACATGATAGGCGCGCGTTTCATGGACTCTTTAAGAAAGCTTTCTCCTTGTCCTATCCGTTTTGCAGGCGTTGGAGGGTAAAAGAATTACTAGTTATTATTTACTTAGAATCTCCATCTTTTTTACCCCCATTTGTTTTGGATAATAGTTAGCTCTGCACTAGTGTGGAGTAACTTCCTCCTAACTAATGGTGTGTTGAGCCATTTACATGCCATGTGTACTTTGCTCATTCCTATAGTCTGATCATTCAGTTTTATGGTTAAAATATATTTCTCGTCTTGGTTAATTAAATAAACAATATGACACTCATTGTGTGATGATCCATTGTCCGCGGTAGCTGATTCTGTCTTTTACCACAATATTACCTCGATTATTACGCAACCATGAAAGACCAATATGTACTATTTCTGTTTCTCTGTTGGAAACATGCAAATGATTAACCATCCTTACATCATTTGCCCATGAATCTGTCAATAGCACTATCAGCCAACCCATTTAACCTCAATCATCGTCAGTTTACCAGCCTCATTATAAATACACTGTATATGGTGCCTTTAGATTAAAAAAAACTGATTTAAAGCGAAATGATAGATAGCTTCAAATTCACCATGGAGGCATTTTTGCGAATAATTTGTGGCTGCCTTGGTGGAAATCCATGAACGTTAGTACGGCTGATGCATGGATGACCACAATATGCTTATAGAAGTACAAGAGTGAAGGGGGATACAATATATTATCTATAGGAATTATTAGTGAGTGCATGTGAACCCTGAAAGGAGGAAGGCACAACCATGCAAGGTTGAGCTAACCCCAAAACCCCTCTCTCTCTCCCCAGTGATGAAGGTTTATGCTAGAGATAAATGTGATCAAGAATAGAGGCTGCCATTAGTTGTGATAACTCATGCTCTATATGAACCATGTCTCAGCATAGCTCAAGAAACCTATTCAGTATCAAAATCCTTTAGGAATGTCCAGATGGACTTCTCTTTCAAGTCACTGCACAGGAAAACTTTTCATCATCAAACTGAAAGAGTTACCTATCAAAATCAATTCCCAACAAAAGCAACACAAACAGATTACTAAATTTGCAAATATTTCCTGATCCTGAGCGAATCCTTTATAACTAGTTTAGCCTTGTATTGCTCCACAACAATCGGCCGTGTGCTTCACTGTAAACACCAATTTGCATCCCACTGCCCTTTTCCTCTTAGGCCACTCAACTATCTTCCATGTTCTATTTCTTGACGTGCATCCATCTCTTCAAACAATGTATTTTCCCACTTCGGATCATGCAGTGCATTTTGCATGTTTGATGAAATAGAGAGAGGATATCTGGGCTGTAAATGTGTGATCAGAAGGTGAGCGACAATGATTAGAAAAAAAATTTTGTATAGGATGCTTGGTACGACTCCCAAGTCCATAGCTAAGTGCAATAGGACTGTTGAGAACAGCAGAGGACACAGTTATTATTTGCCAACATACCTAGCTCAAGGATTTAGATTGACATGGAGGAGGGGAGTGGTCTTTTACTTCTGCCTTTTACTTAGAACTTCAACTCCACATTATCTGGTTGATTCAGCTGAGAACTTTCTTCACCATGCATTCCTCCTCATCTTGAACTTGTTGGGGACAAACAAGAGGAGACTGATCTTCTCTTAGATGCTCCTCCCAAAGAGAAGACCCTGAGTATGAAAATACAGTTGAAACTCAAAGAAAGTAACATGCATAGCTGTTTTCCAGACATTGATGGAAGCATTTGTACCTTTTCAGTGGAAGAGTAAACCACAAGAGACACCTAGCAGCCCCGATGTCCAATTTTCCATAAAAATGATTCTGAACCTGCAAAATGCATGTGTGCCCAAACACCTGAGGATAAAAAGATAAAGGTATAGGAAGATGATGATGGAGATAGTTTTTCAACTGCCATCTGAAAATCTAGAACCTTTGTAACAAAAAATTAACCAGATAAGTATTAGTCAACATAACTTCCCCCTGACAAGATTCAGGAACATGAATTTTAAGCATAATGGCATGTCTTAGCTCAAGTAAATGAAGGTTTTGACTGAGAAGCGCTGAAAAAGAGTGATGGACATGCTACATTGAGCCGTGATTAAAATCAGACCATTCAGCATCTTATTTCTAAATGCGGAGGGCCCTCAATTTGTTTTCCCTATTCATCATTTTCCCAGTCAGGTAACCCGCTGGTTTCCCATAATGCTTCTTCCACGACTTCCATCTTTCAATTATTGATTCAGACACATTAGCCCATAAATTCATTACTTGTACTGATGAAGTTAGACTTGATAATAGTCCTTGTCCTTCAATATCTGGAAATGGACCCTGATTTGTCCCCATCTTCTGTGCTACACGTTCGAATTCTTCTATTACTTCTTCCTTTAGTGCCATTATCAAACCCCTCAATTTCTAGCACAGACTTTTATCCTATTCTTCTGTCTTTCCAGGATTGGAAATGAGGAGGATGATATCGACTGGTAATTACTTGAAATTCTCAAGCTTTAAAGAGACTAGATGTTGCTCAAGCTCATCAATCCAGCCATTAGAAGAGTTCCCATGGCCAGATTTGTTCTAGAATAGAAGATTAAGAACAAATATACACTACGCTGCCGGTAAAAATGAAAAATGAAAAAAAAAGTAAAATGAAACTTAAAATTGGTTTAAACCATCTTCAATCATCCAAAATTTGTGCCACAACTTCAACATAAGATCAAACCCACACTAGCTGCTCCTGATCTATGTGGATAATCTGACTGAAAATCTCGAATATGTAATTAGTTGCTGAAATAGTCGAATCCAGTGCTGAGGGAAAAAGATATGAAAACGTTCAATTTAACAGTGTTGACGACTCCAATTCAAAAATTGGTTGAGCGTTTGATTCCCCAAGGGGGACCACTTCTTATTGAAACCTACTGACTGTCTGATATCAACTGCCCGATATCAACTGCCTTGGGGTAGGGTTTTTCTTTACATTGTTAGATAAAAAATGATGGGATGGATTAAGATATGATACCAAGTTGAAATACTTTGAGAACTTGTGAAAGAAAATAGAAGAGAGAGGAATAAGAGAAGCACAGAGTTGTGATAATTACTTTATGAGAGTATTTTCTTAAATGTGCCCTCAAGAATTAAGCTAGACCTTACAATATTGTCAGAGGAATTTGCCATCATGGTTATGTAGTAACTAGATCACACTATTCCCCGAGTGAAGCTCTAAGATGCTGGATACTTCAAATTGTAAGAAAGGATAAATGCCACATGGAGTTTGTAGGTGCAAAGTGGCAGTTGATCATGGTTCGGAAATGGGCTTTCGGAAACATTTTGCTAATTTCCATACATCAATAAATAATATAATTTTATTTTCTAAATAGGCACTCTAATATGTTCCTGCTCTCGAATAGCTTTTACTTTCCACATTCTTTGCGACCTGGCTCCACTCCAGCACCTCGCATTATATGATCTAGGGTAGCAATCATATGATGCATATATATTCTAAATAGGTTCAGTACATTTCAAGCATGGATTACTCTTTTGGTTCTTTTGTCCTATCTCTGAATGACATGTAGTATAATAGTGCAGAAAGGCATTATCTTTCTGCTGCTTTGTTTTATTCAGGTTGGCTATGTCAAAGCAGGGGTTAGATTCTCTGTTTCCCATGGAAGATATTGCAGTAATGGGTATATGGGAGTTGGTGCCGCATCTTAGCAAGTTGAGGGTGAGTAATGAGGAATATCATCATGTTGTGCACTTTGACCTATGAATAGCAGCGAGATTCTCATTATACCTATTATAATATTATGGTCACATATTGGATATTGACTTGCACAAGAAGTGTTAATCATTGAATAGCTACAATTTGGACATAATTCTTGTATTCGAACTTTAAATATTTCAGGTTAAATTGAAACAGACAGTACAGTCTGCTCTCTCTTTTCGGCCTCATGTCGTGCTGACGGTGGACTCAAAAGGGTTTTCCTTCCGTCTCCTAAAGCAATTGCGTGGTAATATTTTTTAAGCTGTTACAAGTTCTTCCATTTACCTATGCAAGAGAAACATAGTGGAGAAATATGGGGAAATGCTTTATGCAGTTATCTATGGTCAGCAAGGACTGGTTGGTCCTGTTCATTTTCACTATGTAGCTCCGTCTTTCTGGGCCTGGAAAGGGGGTGAAGAAAGACTTAAAGGGCTCTCTGAGTTTGTAGATCATGTCTTGTGTATCCTTCCTTTCGAGACAGAAGTGTGTACATCAAAAGGACTCACTGCAACATTCGTGGGCCATCCAACACTTGAAGATGTTTTGGAGCTAGAGGTAAATCAGAATGTTTGGTGTCTGCCAGCTTTTGAATACAGGTGTACTTTCACATAGAAGACTCTTTCCTTTGGGGATCAAATTTGTTTACTGTTAAAGGAATACCTGACCGAGAAATTGAAATTACTTTATAGTTGTGCACTTGTGCTTGTATGTCAGTCAGATTGATTTTGCATCACATGTTGGTTGTAGTCATGTTAAACTTGAGGGACTGCATTTTCAGGTAAAGGACAGCATTGATAGGGAATGGAAAATTCAAGGTAAGGGAGAAGCATTTAAGGAGCAGCATGGAATATCTCCAGGTTTGGTGCTTTAAATTTTGTTTGTGCAAAAAATTCTGCTTCATCGTTATTCAAGATTTTCTTGCACATGATGTGGCAACTTTATTTTACAAGTTTTGAGATAACATTGGATTTGCAACACGATGTGATGCGAATGAGAAAGAAGTGTGATTGAAGGAATATATACTGATCCCAGATGCAGCATATCCTAATTGCTTTTGCATTTAACGAGACTTGTCATTTTTTTTTCTCATTGGCACAAAAATTTGGTTGTAGTTCATCAGACCTTTCATTCTGTATTAACAATATATGGATTTTGAAACTTGAAGGAACCACTGTTATTTCCTTGCTTCCTGGAAGCAGATTACAAGAGGTCACACGCATGCTTTCCATATTCTCAAATACTATAGAGCTATTAAAAGATTCCCATGCGGAGTTAACAGCAGCAATCCATGTGGCCCCTAATAAGCACGTGGAAGACTACATCAGTAAAGCTGTTTGTGAGTGGCCTACATCTGTTGTATTGGTTCCAAGTGGATCACCGCAAATTAAATATGACGCATTTAGTGTAAGGCCTCTTCATAGGATTTCTTTTTGGTAATGGTACAAGAACATTATGTTAAAAAATTAGGAGAAAACATGAAGCATTGATATTGGAAGATTTACTTCTTATGCTTAAGTTTTCAATCTATATTTAATAGGAAAAAACGGCTAATGACCAATTTTATACACATCTTGATTTTGATTAATCACAAAATTATTTATTTAAGAATATGTTTGTCAGTGCTTATAAACACTTATAAGCTGGTCAAACATCATTTTTATCCACACATTCTTTAGACCCATTGCTTATAATTTACAAAATCTATATCAAACATACACTGAATTTGGCTCCTTTTGCCATGAGTAGATGGTTGTTTATCAACAATTATGATTAGCAGATATCTTCTCTGTATGCCTAGATTTACAAATTATAAGTTTATGGACTTGCAACATTATGTGAAAAATGATGGGTTCCCCAACAATATACTTGCTTTTGATATATTTTTTAATCAATAATTTTAATATACTAAGTGACATTGCAATATGAAATAGCTTATTTACATGATAGTATTTTCTTTAGAAAATAGTTGCAGTCTGAATGATACTTTGTGATTGTCCTGATCCGGTTAGTTTAATCTTATAGTTCCATATTTAGAGTAACTATGTTGATATGATCGTATCCAAGTATGATTTTTGGAATTTGGTGCTGGTTTTTTTCTTGGAAGTTTAGGGCTTTTGTGGAGCATTTTCTAATCTTGTTTTTGGTTCTCGGACATGTGGGTCAACGTGTCTGAAAATGAAAACATGTTTGTTTTGTCCATTTTTTTTAGCTTTCCATTAAACAAAAACATGAAAAATAAAAAATATGCATGATGTTTCCAGCGATTTTCAAGGTAAAGAACTAATTCAGTACTGGAGATATATGTGGAAATGGGTAAACTATGCTTTTTCCTTGTGTTGGAAAATTATAATTAACACTTCTTTAGAACATTCCCAAAATTATGTTTTTGAGTCATCTTCCCATAGGACCCTTAGTTATTTCTCATTTCTTTTGTCTAAACCCAATAGATGCTCATAATATTTGTATTCTGTATTTGAGATATTGTGTTTATTTGGTAGAGTTTCAAAATAGTTTTTTAAGGGATTTTGAGAAAAGTTGATTAAATGTATGGTTGAAAAGTTGATACAAGTTGTGGGTCCAATGAAATATGTAGTTGAAAATGAGTTTGGAAAAAAAGAGTTTATTTTAAACTCTACCAAACATGTGCATTATGAGTTCACATGACATTTTGTGGATGGGTCTAATTCTATGTTTTAAATTTTAAAAAGAAACAGAGCTGACCTTTTCCATACCCTAAACACAGCCCATGTACTCTGCCAGCATCTTTTACATTAGAATTGAAATGTACCGGAAGATTTAACCTGCTGAATTCAACATGATCAGGCAAGTAGAGTAGCCTTGTGTACATCTGGGACTGTAGCTGTGGAGTTGCAGCTTGCGCGACTACCATGCGTTGTTGCCTATAGAGCTCATCTTCTGACTGAATGGTTCATACGATACAAAGCTAGAGTACCTTATATCTCGCTTCCTAATATTATTTTGGATTCATCAATAATTCCCGAAGCTCTTTTCAACAAATGCACACCTTCAAAATTGGCGTCATTACTCAAGTAAGCTCCCGTTTTACTATTATTCTAATCTTTATATTAACGGGGATGTGAATCTCCCTAGCTTTTTACATAAAATAGAACGTAATGCACTGTCTTGGTCATAGTTTTCTTTGTTAATGTAGACATGAAAATAAGTGAATCGTCTGCTTATATTTTATTTCTACTCTTTTTAGCATCAAATGAATTTGTTTTCCTCAATGTGATCTCGTAGTGTATCTGGAATTGATGATATCACATCATCCAGTTGTATGTTAAAATGATGGTTTTGTTCTCACGTGACAATGCAATACTGCTGATTTACGTAGTTTCATAGAACTAATCTTATGGAACTTTGGTTTGCAATGTGACAGGAACTTAACAGACGACGAGAACCTCCGAAGAAAACAAATATGTGCTGCTGAAAAGGTTTTCGATTTTCTTGTTTCTCCTAAACGCACAAGTCGCATCCAAACCCAGCAGGAACTGAGTCCCGTACTTGATGATAATCGACCAAGTATGATAGCAGCATCTACAGTATTACATCACAGAAGAATGTGATGGTGATTTGATCAACACGACAATTTAGTTTTATGAACTAAGTTAAAGTGTTTGCTTGATCCGGCCGGAACATATAGCTCTCGACTCTTGGGCTGCGGAAAATGACAAGGCATCTTCTTCATAGGCAACCTCGGAGATTTTGGCATCGCAAATATGAGTTGTCTCGTGTATCCGAATTCTGAAACAAATGGTCCATTGATGACCAGAGGAATATATATTTTGTAAAATTAATGACTTGTAGAAATTGGCATTAGTTTTTTTGTTGTCTCCCTTACAGAATCTCCATTGTGTACAAAATTTGCAATGGTGCTAAAGTCATCTATGATTAGATGGCGGTGGGCCAAGAAACATTGACATCGTCCTTCTTTCTTTTTTTTTCTTTTTTTCCATTTTTTTTTGTGGGCTTTAGAGTGGTGAAATCTTATGCTATTTAATAATACTATCCTTTCTATCTCAGTATTGTAGGAGAAACTGGGTAAAATTACAACTGACTGCCAAGGCCATTAAGCCAGTATATTGGTCTCAAAATGGGTTGGATTCATTTTCAATTTGTATAAAATGATTGAGCCCATCCTAAAGGTGACAACAAAAGATCCAATCTACGGTCCATTTCGACGATCTCCTCATTGTTTTTGTACAACTTGTCTCGTAGGATAGCTGGTCTACACTTTCATCTTATGTGCTTGGAAATAAGTTGTAACTTCTTAGATGATATTACTAGCGTCACGTTGACTTATTTATTCGTATATCTTTGTTTGACGTCACGTAAGACTTTATTGACATAAGAAATTGAGAGTTGGTGTTTTTCTTCCTTGGACAAAGAACGAGGTAGTGCACTAGGTATAAATACGACTATCTTGAACGGTTTTCACAGGATAAAAAATTTATCGACATGTCTTTATTGCTTAGAACGTTTGTTTGCATTCTTAAGACCAATAGAATTTTTGCTTTCCAAGTGTTTTGAAGAAGATAAGATACTCGTCTTTTGATTATGAAAGGAGTCTACTTAGGATACATGAACAAGTTCCGAGTCTATTTGTTTGTACGTTTCTGTTTCTCTTCTTTAGCTGTAATTTGATATCAACAAGCTCTGATTTTGTTCGGATCAACCACTATCCCTTGTTGACATTGTTACGCCTCTAGTCCACGTGGCGTGGTCAAGGTCAAAGGTGCCAGGTGGGGCTTGTGACATCATCCGAGGCTGTTCTTTACCAGTCGATCCGAACTAGGTAGAGGCTGTTAAAGACCGACCACTTCAATGTGAAAGATGCTCTTTCTATTATTGTAGATTAGATTGATGGAATAGTCTGTCATGGCGATTTGTTACAAGGGACTCCTTGAGATTGGATGTGACAAGGGACTCCTTGAAATTGCGCCACTTGTTACGTATCTAGGATATTTGACCAATTGACCTTTGCCTATAAATACCAATGTTATATTCCCAAGAAAAGGATGATGAAATTCCAGATAGTAAATTTATATTAACAAAGTCTTTTCTATTCATTAACTTGAGTATTCTTCAACTCACTAAAAGAATCTGTGGTAAGAGGCTCTCAAGCCACTTCTTCGACCATATCATACCACTACCACTACCACACTAAAATATCTTTCCTACTTCTTCTCGGTTTACCATCGTGATCTATATGCTGACGTGGCCGTCCAAGTGTATTGGCAAAATACACGTAGGTAGAGATGAAGTATGGAGATCTTGTTAGCAGCCATTTTTAAAAGTCAACCATTTTTATCATAAAATCTAGAAACTTGCTTGATTCGCGCAGAAGACACAATTCAGCTATGGGACCAACATAATTGATATTTTATTACTAACTAATTGCAACTAATTACAAATTTAATTTGCTTATTTGAATTAATTATTATATAAGGCATTTCTAACTTTGTCTAAAGATAGTTAAATGACATAGTTGTTTAATTAGAGATAATTAATTATTGGTGATACAAATTTGAGTATTTAATGACAATATACAAATTAAAAAAACATTATTTGAGAGTAGGTTTGTGAGTATTTATAAATATTTATAAATTGGTCAAATATTATTTTTATTTAAATATATTTTGAAATTTATTTTTATTCACTTTTTATTTATATATTTCGTAAGATTTATTGTTTATAAGTTATAAAAATATTTACCATATACATAGTTTGAAGAATCACACGAGTGTTGTTTATGTAACGTACCTACCAATACGATGCACTCTCTACTGTTATATACTTATATTCCAACCCACATGGGCCAATCTTGACCGTCGATTTCCCCACGACCAACTAATCAATTAACAGAATATATCCCAGAATATATCCGCGGTCCGCCAGTGTTTTTATAACATGGCTCTTCCTTCACGCGCTTATATATAATCTCACAGAAAAATCTCTGTCTTCAACTTGTACTAGTGCACTCCACACTCTCCGCTAGGGTTTCTACATTTGTTTTCCAAGTTTTTACTTCTATTAAGGTCAGTATCGTTGACAGTTCTCCCTCTCTAAATCATCTACAGATTTATGGTTTGTAGACTCTGTTTTCTTGCAGAGTTGACTTCCGTTCAAATTATTAATGCATATGTCTGGTTTTGCAAGTTATTTTTTTTTTTTTGTAGAAATGCTTGTTTATATATTGATATTTGTATATTGATGTGAATAAATCTGATTGTTGAAGAAACTCTCAAATGGGGAAGAGTTATCCAACTGTGACTGAGGAGTACCAGAAGGCTGTTGAGAAATGCAAGAGAAAGCTTAGAGCGCTCATTGCTGATAAGAACTGTGCTCCTCTCATGCTCCGTCTCGCGTAAGATCAGTTTATTTTCTGTTGGTTTGAAGAGTTCACAATAAAAATCAATTGCATTTATTAATGAAAACAAAACTAAATGTACTAATATTTTGTCTCTTTTAGGTTCAAATTAGTAAACCAAAGGGTTAAATATAAGTAAAACTTGAAATATTTGTTAGTTTTCACTAACAAAGTCAAACAAGAGAGTGAGCGATGCTTAAAACACTTGTAGATCTGTAAGTTGTGCATCAAGCAAAATGTGATTATGTTGATATTACCTTGACTCGGTGATTAATGATGGTGGAAATGTGGTGGTGTGATTGTAGATGGCACTCTGCTGGTACATTTGATGTTTGCAGCAAAACTGGAGGTCCTTTTGGGACCATGAGGTTGAAGGCTGAGCAGGCACACTCGGCAAATAATGGCATAGATATAGCTATTAGGCTCTTGGAGCCCATCAAAGAGCAATTCCCCATCCTTTCTTATGCTGATTTCTATCAGGTAGGTTTCATTTCTAATGTATTGATACATGAATTTGGATGTCAGGATTCAATTGGGTATTGGATTATATATTAATTACTAGAGAAATTGAAACATTTTATATTCTTTCCATGCACACAGTTCGCTGGAGTTGTTGCTGTTGAAGTTACAGGAGGACCCGAAGTTCCATTCCACCCAGGAAGGCCGGTTAGTGAAGTTTCTTTCTCCTGAAATCAATATATACGCTAGTCTATGTTTTATTGCATTTCAGATGCAAAGGCATGTACACATTTTTTTGGCATTAGTATTTTATTTTCTGGGTCATGGAGCCAATGCTAAAGGAAATTCGAGGTTATTGTGATGTCTACTTCAGTTACACAATTTTAGTCTTAAGCATGAAAAGAATTCTTCGAAGAGAAAATGGATTGTGGGAATGTGGGACTCGAACTATTGATTGGATTGTGTAGATACATGTCTCCCACATTGCATTAAACGATTGAAGTTTATTGACTACTATTTTGATGCATGGAATCTTTTTTCCTTTCTGTTTTTGTAGAATCTCTAATTTAATTTCTGGTATAGGCAGTAAATTCAGACTTGTAATGTTGTGCATTATTTGGCGCTTCATTTATTTCCATTAAAGCAGAAAATCTCGACTGTCTGGAAAAAGTATTAGTTTTAATGATGGAGACATTGGTGGCTATAGAGTCTGCAATTGGAGCCCATTCATTCTTTTTTTTTTGTTTCCAACAGTTTTTAAATGGAGAAGACATGTTTGTTTTAAGTTTTAAAATTGTGTTGAGAACCTTGCCTGGGAATGGTACTGAACAACAATAAAGATGAATTTAAAAAATCTTACTCATTATATTGTTCAACTGTGAACCAAATATATGCTCGACGCAAATATTTATTTAAGTTGAGGCTACCAGTTTATTTTGTGAGCTTTGGCTCAATTAGCACTTAGAAGAAATTTCTGATTTGAATAAGGTGCCTTCTCAAGTGTTCTATTTCTTTTTAAATCAACTAATACTGATCTTTGTCCACTAACAATACCTCATACCTTCTGCTCGCCACTGAACTTCTTGCCTAAATGTAACTCCATTTCTTACATTATTGGCTCGTAATATAGAAAATATAGGGCAGCTAGATATTTGTAAGTTGAATAATCTAGCCACTTCCACATTATTACGTGCTCTATACTTTTCTGATGAGTTTCACCACCCTCAGTTCCCCTCGGAAAAAAGACGAGACACGCTAAATCTCTTTCTCCAACTCTTGTATGAGCACAAGTACATATAAATAATATGAAGCTTCCCAGGCAATTGATGCCTTTTAATGTTTCGTCCTTTATAAAAGAATTAACCTCTCTCCGGCTTGTGTTTGAAATTTAATTGAAAGTAATGTGTCTTTTGAATTGTAACAAATATTGGTTGTTTAAATCTCAGGACAAGAGTGAGCCACCTGTTGAAGGTCGTTTGCCTGATGCTACCAAGGGTGAGTGATAGAACTACTAAATTTCAAAACTTGTTTGTTATTAGAATCTGAAATAATCTCAACTGAGTTTCTCAAATTTTTCTAATGTCTCCCCTAAGGTTGTAAACGGCAAGCATCTTGTCAATCTAAACTTAAATTATTGTTTTAGGATCTGACCATTTGAGGGATGTCTTTATCAAACAAATGGGTTTGAGCGACAAGGATATTGTTGCACTCTCTGGTGGCCACACCCTGGTTCGTACTTGCTTCCGTTTTTTGATTTTATAGATACTGGAGGATTGCAGTGTTACTTTCACATTCCGGTGAAATTTGTCAATAGTGGAGTCACTGATTGTTTTCCCTACAGGGAAGATGCCACAAGGAACGCTCTGGATTCGAGGGACCTTGGACCACCAATCCCCTCATCTTTGATAATTCTTACTTCAAGTAAGACCTACTTGTAATTCATATTCATCTATTTTGTGTTATATTTTCACAATTTGATCTCATTGTTTATGCTATTTCTTTACTTCATTGATACTGTCATATACACAGGGAGCTTCTGAGTGGCGATAAAGAAGGACTTCTGCAGTTGCCATCAGACAAGGCTCTTCTCTCTGATCCCGTCTTTCGCCCACTTGTTGAGAAATATGCCGCGGTTAGTTGATCTATTTTGCCTCCCACTATTGGTTTATTAGCCGTTGCATGTCCTTTGTATTTACCAATCCATTGTTATTTTGTGTCAGGATGAAGATGCCTTCTTTGCTGATTATGCAGAGGCTCACTTGAAACTTTCTGAGTTGGGGTAAGCCGATTAACTATTCATTTTGTCTACTCTTCCATAAAAGTTTTTAGCTTCTTTATATGGACGATTTCATTTGCCTGTATGCATTTATTTTGCAGATTTTCTGATGCCTAAGCTTGGTTGACATGCAGAAAGTTGAGTGGTGGCCTATTTTTTGTCTATCCCTTTCGTTATATTTTCTGGTAAAACTGGGTGGATCTATTTAGAATTTGGCTGTTGCAAACAATGATATATGGTCAAGACCTCCCTGAAATAAATTAAGACACTTTCTCTCTCTATCTTATTTATATTTGTGTCTTTGAGTGTGTGCGTGTGGAGATCATAATTTCTAGTGAATGGTAAGACACGACCTTTTCATATTATTAATCATACTTTCTCATCCCAATTGTTGCATCTCTTTGAAAGACCATGACCCGTAGGCGAATAGCCGCATCTAAAACTATAAACAGGGCTTTCTGTACCATTTTTTAGAATATAATCCTTTAAAAAGTCTATACCAACATTTTCCTGCTTCAGAAAGTTTAGTTCAAGTTATGATCCATTGGTTTTTTGTGTGTTTGTGGTGCTATAATGATGAAAGAAAACTCGCTCAATACTGATCAAGGAAAACCCAACTATTAAAATAAAAAACATATTATTTTCAGCTTTAACTAATAAATTTTATATTTGAAAATTTATTTACTTATAGGTAGGTTATAAGTAATTTTTTTTAGTGCTTGTTTGGTTGAGTTTAAAAGTAGTCTTTTAGGAGATTTTGAAAAAAGATCGATGAAATATATGGTTGAAAAGTTGATAAAAATTGTGAGTCCTACGAAATATGTAATCGAAAAAGTGTTTGAAAAAAAGTTTGCCAGACATGTTATGAAGCTTAGTCAATCATGTTATAAAAATCCGGGATGACCCAAAAAAAGAATAGAACACACATTTGACTTTTATAGAAGAAGCATTGTTTGATTTACGGCTGAATCTACTGAAAAATACACAATAACGTGTAACGTGACAATCTATGAAATCGTGCAATTGCAATCTCATATCATTCTTGTACTTTGGTGCATGATAAGTTTTGCCACTAAAAGTTCCAAATGAGTATTCTATTGCGTGGATATGGCAAATTGATTGGGAAATTGGTGCAAATTGTTGTTAGCCTTTGTTCCTATTGTGGAAATGGTTCTTAGCATTTACTTTTTAGCACAAAAATTCATAATGTGTTTTGTTGTGTTTGTAAGATTTAGTCTTTATTTGATGAAAAAGACAAATATATCCTTATTTTTAATTAAAAAAATTACAATTGAATTCTTAACTTTTACCAAATGTAAAAATGGAATCCGTATATTTATTAAATAATATTTGATTTAAATAATATTTGATTTAATATATTAAATATATCACTATAGTTGTGTATTTTTATAAAAAAAAAAATGTAAAATTATTGTACTTTTTAAGTATAGATAATTGTTATGTGATGTGGAAATTTTGAATAAAAATTAAGTAATATTAATAACAAAATTGCGTATATAATTTTATGACATTGAATCAATCTTATTATGTTTTTTTTTAAAATATAAAATTACTAATAAAAATTAATTTTACACAGTATGTGTTCTTTATTTTTGAACGATAATAAAACGATAAACTAACATACGAAGAATAGAGTTGAAGCTCTAATATCTGTATTTAATAAACGAATAGCTTAATTAAATAAAAATAGTTGAACATCAAGTTTGTGACAATTATTTTTCTTTTTATGTTATAACTATAAAATAAAAGTTTAAATTTTAAATAATATAATTACTTAATAATAATAAAATATTTTTATTTAAATATTTATATACTAAAAGGGTTCTTTTACTTTTTCTTTTTTCAAACCAGTAAAATCGACTTACGATAAAACAACTACAATCTAGTCAAGATCGATCTTGATCAAAATCGCTCTCTATTCAGTCAAAGTGGACCCTTTTTCTTATATAAACTCCATAGCTTCCTCATCCCTTCTCTTGACTCAGGCAAATCCATTGTCCCGACCCCGATAAGCCGACTAATTGAAGAATGCTCGACCCATTTAGGACGGGAGACTGCGGACCATGACTTGACTGTATCCCTCCCCCAAGCTTTCTGAGTTTCATTTTAATATTAATTAAAATAATAAAATTTGTTGATTAATTTGCTTAATCACGATTAATCCATCTTAATTATTCATGATTAACAGGGTACACAATGTATTTAATTTTAACAATAATTAATTCAATAATCAACATGTTAAACACAATTTTAACCGGTGATAGTTGAATACAAGTTTGCACGAATAATTCAAAATAAACTATTGGCACAACAACCCGAGCCATACTTATTTAAATAAATTTCATTCTCGAAATTTCCCTCATATTCCTATACATACATGGAGAGCAACAAGTTAGACAACATAGACAATTAGACATTCAAGGCATGTGTGTTGCAGGGTACCATGTATCATTATTCATGCAAGAAAACTTACAGATTGAATAATAATTATTATAATAATAAAACAAAAATGACAGTATTTTGGGGAATGTTACACAAGTAATATGATATTATCATAATTTTCCCTATTCAAAACTTAGATCACACAGTGGGTACTAAGAAATTTGACCCCAGGATCTATAATCCTGCCTTCTCGTGCTATGTCACTTTGTAGAGCCACATGAATATGAAATCGACGTCTGGGGTCCCGGTGACAAAAATCATGATTCTAAGAATGGAATAGGTACTCGTGTGAAATGCTTTTACACCATCCATTGCGGATACCTCTCATGTTACTAATTCTTCCTCCTCGCTAGCGGCTACGAGTTTCTGCATCACAAAAGTCACCTTTTATTTTGAGTCGGAGATACTCTAGTCCATACAATGAAAATTAACTACCGGGATGTGGCTTCATGAGGTGTGGAAATAAGAAAATTTTGAATTTATATACAAGTAAATGATAAATAGTATATAATAATGGTATTGAGTGGGACATGGACATCTCACACAATAAGCAAAACTAGTTAAGGCACATCATTAGACGCAGCAGCATCACTAAGAGCACACGAGTAAATGGAATTGATCAACCATCAACTCATTGAGACAATCCCACACAAATAACAATCAATCACACAATTGAATGTTAAAAAGCAGAAAAAGTTTGTGGTTCAGTCAATAGATGCTGAGTTTATGGCAAAGAGGAACGAAACCCATTATCAAAGAAAAATTAGAAATTTTTAACTCTATTGGTCATTGACAAGGATCGTCTAGATTATAGAAACTAATTTATGGATTATAAATGAAGACACCATGCATGTCTTAGTAACAAGATCATCCATAAAAAACTTAGCTTTGTCTAAATAAACATTCAGATCGAGTTCCAGCAACTTCACGCAGTTAGAGAATAAATCATCAGGAAGCTCATTAATCTTATAACCGCACATTATCAAGAAAACACTAATCTTTACTAGAGAATACATGAATGGGTGAGAGGCAAAGAGTAAAGATATAACTCCTTCTCATCGCTGCCTGTTCCTGATGTGAGGATATCAGGGATCTACTAGGACTTGGGGAAAAATTACGACCCCATTGTCCATCGTCACAAACATGAGGATTGTGTTATTGGTTTATCCAAAGTTAGTTGTCTAAACCACGAGCATCCCATTGAGTACTTTTTGGGAGTAGGCTAGCCAAACTAGTGAGTGCCTATTGGTTGGACAATCTGTGTTGCATGCTTGGGTTTGTGGGCTTGAGACGTGACAAGGATGGTCTTAGTAACTAGACCATCCAGCAAAACTTTTGCTTTGGCTAAATAAATATAGGGATCCAGTTTCAGAAACTATTATGCAGTAAAAAAAAGCCACATTTTTATCAGGAAAATCATCTTATAAAAAAATCTGCCAATTGTCAAGAGGCAAAAATGATGTTTTATCATCCCTGTCTTGACAAGTGTTAATATAGTTAAATGTTTCACTCGAGAAAAATAAATACATGATGTTAGAATAAAGTTAAAAAATGCTGATAATACATACTGATAATATACACAACACAGCCACATGAATGGAAGAATTAATACTGTGCTTAAAGACTAGCACAGGAAAGATCAATAAATTTTTTCCCCAAAGAAGGAATTTATTGTCTATAACCCCCAAAAGCTTCTAAACTATTTATAGCCCCCCAAAAGGAGAAAACCAGTTGAAGTTTACAGTCATCTACTTATTCTAAATTCATTATAGTGCTTGAAGTTTGATCCTCTTTACCTGGTTCAGTGAGGAATCACTTTGCTGCTCCAGCTCACGCATCACTTCGATTGAGAGTCCAAACCATTCGTCAATCCAAGCAAAACAATTCTGATGACTTTGGAGGAAAAGTGCTCTTTCACCCTGCAAAGAAACCATCCTCATATCTAAAATAAACCTTTGCCACTTTCTACCTTACAATGCAAAAACACTTACAAGCATTGTCACCAAAGAAGGGGAAAAGAGAACAGAAATAGGCCATAAACAGAAACTCTCGATGACATGAAAACTCCAGAGTGGAACAAAGATGACTATGCTTAGAAATCTGTCCTTTATAACTGTAAGATTACATGAAGGAGTACTCCCATTTCAATGTGTTTGGTCTAGGAATTGACTATTATTGGCAATTTTGCTAACAATAGAACCGATGGATTATTCTGATTTATGTATTCAGATTTATTATAATACAAAAATCAGAGTGAACATGGATATACATATATTTCTCTGATTTCACTACAAATCATATTTCATGACCACTTAGAGTCCACGAGATATACCGCAAGCAGAGCATTTTCAAGTCTCCTGCCAAAGCCCCAGTATGGAGCATCTATTGTCACCAATTTGTATGCTGTCATAACTGGATTACACTGGTCCTGCATGCATTGAGGAAGATGAAGTCAATGAACCGCAAATAATTAACTTAAAAAAACCTGCAGTCAGTCGTTCTGCAAGTGTATAAAAATTCAGTTGTCTGTGATGCATCTAGGCAGCCAACAAAATGTCACAGATTTTATCATATGCCACGAATGTATTACTTGATCACGTCATATATATTTTATCATATGGCACCTTGTATTACGTACTTTCTGCCACATAACTACTTGGGAAACTAGTCCTTCAGACAATGAAGTCTGTTGGAAAGCTGAATCTCAAATAGACTGTATGCATTGAGAGCTGAAACAAACATTTAAATGTAATTGCCCAAAGACAGTCCCCATAAAACTTCTAGTGGACACATGCAAAAGCTCAACGGGAGAGTTTGGGCAGGGTAAGAGAGAAAACATATATTATTTAGCTTCTATTTTATTTATTTTTTCTTCTTTCTTTTGGTTTTTTTTTTTTTTTGGGGGGGGAGGGGGGGCGGCGTCACAAGTCAACAGTGCAGTTACTTATACTTTGCAATCAGAATTTTCTTTAAGTGGAAATAGACCAAAAATGCCATTTCACAGATTTTGACACATTTGATCAAAAGTTTGAACAACTGCAGCTTAACTGCAAGGGTGAGGAGAAATAACAGTTGAACTTAAATAAACTAAGATGCTATATATTTTTAAAACAATTTCAACAGCTGCTATTACATAGATTATGGAAATGTCACGCCAGGACCACCCTTCACTGTAGTTCTCTCCATCAAGACAGAAATATAAAGACATAAGGTGCAACTTGAAGTTAATAAAAATAGAGTTATAAGTTTTCAGGGAAATCTAGAAGCTTCAATAAACCAAAGGAAGATCTTATGAAAACTTAACAAAGATTTCCAAAGAGTGTTAGTTCACAGATTTAGTGAAAGAAAAATAAAGGACCAGGATATGCAGAAGAAAATGATTTTTTTTATATCTACTTCCCTCTCCTAATAAAATTCAATTCAAAGGTTTATCAGTATACTAAATATTACAACACAAAATGCAAATGATGAAAAACTTCTAAATTCTATTTAAGTTCCAATTATCTTTTCATTTTCTCTCTTATTCTAACACGGACACAATATTTTCTACACATTCTAATTTATTCCCGAATTTTAACATAGCTATGATTTGGTAATATCAATGAGATACCTTTGAGTATAGAACTACCTAGCTGTTAGAATCCATCTGATTTATGAGCTCATTTAAACACTAATGAAAAATTAAGAAAAAAGTGCTACATAGATAATATACTACATCTCCAATGGTACTTCAAAACCACAATAACTCTTCTAAAGAAAGTTATATCTAATTCATTCACTATCCAAGGATCAATTTCTGCTCTTCTACTTAGAGATTTCTTGACAAC
The DNA here is from genome assembly GCA_023638005.1 of Forsythia suspensa. Taxonomy (NCBI): domain Eukaryota; kingdom Viridiplantae; phylum Streptophyta; class Magnoliopsida; order Lamiales; family Oleaceae; genus Forsythia; species Forsythia suspensa. The sequence continues at coordinate 40,238,211 of CM042666.1, forward strand.
TTAGTGGTAACCAATATAAATTGATGCCTTTTACTCATGCCTGAAAGTTTCACCTAAAGAAAGTAATGAAAATCGTTAAAGGTCTAATTGCCCCTGGTATAAAGGGAAAAATTGAAGTGAAAGTTAGAAATATATATGAAATTATGAGTATGAAAAAATTGAGCATTCAAATGCCCCTCTTTCCGGTACTTCACAGAACATATTTGGATCTACAAGCCTCAGTTCAGTTGATATTGGGGTGAGATGGAAACAATAATAAATTATAAAAAATTAAGCATTCAAATGCCCCTCCTTTCTAGATACTGAATTACTCTGGGTCAATATTCAGCCAACAATGGCCAATGGTGAACCGTGAACATATATTTTCTGCTCTGACAAACAAGTCTACTGAGGGTTTTGTCGGATCAAACTAAATCATCCAAACAACAAGTGATTCAAGTAATAAAATGAACAACACAACAAGAATCTTAGTATTGTTGGGATATTTTCTCAAAACTTGGCAAAATCAAAAGATGCACCAATTGTTGAAAAGGAAAAAATATGATATAATATAATATAATATTATATTATATTTGGTGGCTAAAATTGGATAAGTTTCCAAATCTTGGACACTTTAGTAGACGAAACTAGGAAGAAAATTAGGTCATACGTTAACTATAAATTGACGCGGTTTATTCTCTTTTATAGATGTGACAAGAGGGTTTTCTCGAGAGAAAAATTGTAAGCCTAGCATCTTAGTTGTTTTCTTGTTTTCTTTGTGGGTTGTACAAAGAGTAAAAATTGGTGGGTGTACTAAAACTTAGGATATTATTTTTCTTGATATACTTGGGGATTTGGGTGAGTGAAATTTATATGATTAAAACAATTTTTCATTTAGTAAAAGCTTTGATAGTCCATAAATCTTTCTCTATTTTTATATTTTTTCCTTTTGTCTCATTATTTTTCTCTTGTGGGCAAGGATCTTGTGGGCAATAAAAGAATCGATCTCAATTCCCAACAAGTACAACAGACATAATAACATAATCATGTTGAAATAAAACATTGAAAACCATGTTTCTTTTATTCTTGAAAATAATGTAAATCAACCTCTCAAAATAGATGATTTAATTTCAGTATTGCTGCATATGCATACCTCGTCTATCCATTACTTAAACTACTTATTTTACTAATGAAGGAAAATTACCTGGGTGACTAAAGAAAATTTTATCACAGTAGATTTAAATGAGTAAAACACAAAAACACTGGAATTTAAAAGACAGTTAGCTAATTAAAAACAGAAAACATCTCTAGTGTGGCTTTAGATTTTGAAACAGCATTTGCAGATTATGAATAAAGACTTGGGGTATATTTGAAACAGATAATGATTCATCTAAAACCATACATTTGCCTCAATTTCACAATAGTGTGGATGCTTAAAGCATATAGTGCATCATTGTTCTTCTCACTCAATGTCAAATTACTAAAAAGTTTCACCTGAATGATAATTGAAGGTTTCACCTGAACAAAAAGTTGTCTTTTGGTACAGAATATTGACATTTATGTATATTTTGATATTTTAAAAGCATAATGTGCACATTCTCTCTCAATATTGTTATTTACACTCGTTTTTCTACTAAACCCACACATCAAGATACTTCCTTCAGTTTTAAAGACCGAACAAAAGAAAAAAATACAGAAGGGCTTAATGGTGGTTTTAGGCCGATTGGCCATCATATTACACATAACAGTCCACCATTGGAAGGGGATTCTCTGAAACTGACAAAAGCCATTTCAGGTCACATTTGAATCTAAAATGAATTTTCTTCTGATAAATTTTTTCTGAAATAACTTTTGAAGATGATCTCATCATAATTGATTATTTTATCTCATTTCTTCCATTTCTCATGTTTGGAGAGGGAGGACTAGATCAAAACTAACATAGTCTATTGTACTTTCTTTAGATTTCCAACTGATCTAGCAATGAAATGAAATTAATATGGACAAGGCGTAGTTTGTTGATATCTCATTTCTTTTGTTTCTCTAAAAATATTAACATCACTTCTCCCTCTATTAACAAGTTCAAGTGAGAGAGCATTTTTTTGGTTTACAAATCTATAATAGAGAGAGCATGTCAGTGTGTCGTATGTGTTTTCAAGGCTTGGCCAACAACTAACAGAAATCACATACATTTCCAACCCATAATCGAATCAAGCAAATTTATAATGAACCACCAATGGAAAAGGTAATGACATTCTAATTTCAATCATTTCCAGATTCTGGAGCACGTAGCATAATCTCATTCAGAAGCAGACTTAGAAATGTAACAAGAAAACTCCTATGAGTCTGGCATAGCATGTTTACCTAATAAGAAGATGGTATCTTACATTACAGATTTATTCTGATGTTTATGGTAACCAGAGATCATTTTTATTAATTACAAGGAGGTACCAACCTGCCATCCCTCTAAAAGTGGACCACGGCCAGTCATCTCTGACTGGAATTGAGAAAAATCAATACCGCTCCTCCCAATGATATAACTCCAGTAGTCATTTGCATCTGAAGCTATGTCTAACATTTCCACCTGTCTGACTGACAGTTGTTCTTTGCTTAGGCCATGCACCTAGATTGTTGAATGTTTGGTTAATAATCTCGAGAAAAAATTAGAAAGAGAAAAGGGGTAATAAAATTAGTCCTTTATGCTAAGAATGAACTAGGATTCCATGTTGAACTAAATTGATGTTAAACCTCACATTTTCAGCGTGTCCATTGTCAGCCTTATGAATAGTTTCAATTGTTAAAAGAAACCTTGTGAAATATGGGCACTGAAAAACACAAAACATAGAGAATTTCAATCAAATTTTTATAAAGGGAAAAATGCTTATTATGAAAAATTGGTGAAATGTAGTAATAGATTACCCTAATAACTGCTTGAAGTGGAGTCAGACATCCAGCAGCAACCATAGATATTACAACAAAAGTCAAGATGGAAGAAACTCAATTAAAAGAATCAATTTTCAGGTTAATAATGTGAATGTGGTGAGCAATCATGTTGACAAAACAAACCTGATTTACATCTTGGGTACGCATTCCAGGCCTCCTCTTGCATCACAAGAGCATCTGTTGGTGCAAGTTTTGTCAACCAAGTAGGGGCTTTGCTGGAAAGAGCAGGGTGAATGAATCATCAGAAGAAGTTTGGGATCCAATTAATCAAAACCAGACTGGATAATATAGAACTAAAAAGGCTCTGGAGAGTGGTATAGTAGTCTAAAGATACATACAGATAACTGAAAAAGGATGAGGAGGAAGAATGTGCCAGAAAAATGAATATCATCAAAATAAAGTGAAGTTGAAAACTTTTTTATCGAAGTTGGAAGAAAACCTAAGGGACATCAATTTGGTGAGCAAACTAAACTAACAACTTGAACCACGTAAAGATTAAAAAAAAAAAAAAAAAAAGCAGTCTCGCCTTCTTCTTTGTGAAATGGAAATGGACCTACAATTTTCTCAAGTTCACAAGTGATGCGATATTTAGTTATTTACTCCATTGGCTTACTTCAAAACACACTGCTATTCATCTGACGATGCACATGAAAGATTGAAAATTCTATTCAATTTCACATAAAGGAAGAAACTCGAATTCACTACTATCATTTGTCCAACTTACCTTTGTAATCGGTATATTTTTGATGTGTATTGCCCCTTTCCAAACTCATCATCTTCGAAAGGTCTGTTCTCCAAAACCTCCACCCCTTCACTCCCTGCGGTGTTTTGCTGTTGCATTTTCATGACCATATACATCTGAGCTACTTGATACTGCCATTCAAAACAAAATCCTTTAAATTTAATGAACACAAATTGATAGTTAATCCTCAAAATCATCTATATGTTTTACCTCTTCCACTGAAAAAGGCATAACAATTCGACTTTACACCGGTCCCAGTTCGAAAAGTATACTGGTCAAGGAAAACAAAATGGACCAAACAAAATCCCAACAGGAAAAAAAAAAAAGTGATGTTTGGAGATATTTTGAAACCGCCCTTCTCAAAATTTGTTATTATCAGTACCCAAAAATCATAATAATTGTGTTAAACCAAACACAAAAAACATCAAGGTCCTGATGGTAAATAAAACATACAGAAATGATACAAAAAATCACAAAAAATCTATTACAGAGATCATTCAGTGATATTGAATTTGTAATGACAGTTAAAGATTTCTTGAAGAAATACATACTGGGCATGATCATAAAAATAACATGACATGCACGCACATCAAAATCAAAACGACTATACACACAAGTGCCACCAACAATTGGCGTTTTCACAAAGATAAGGATACAATTCGCTGATCTGAACCATTATTCCTCGTGTTGATTGTGGTTCCCGAGTAATATGAACTCCCTTCAATTTGAGGGTGATAATACAGAAGTTAAGTTCAATTAACCGAACAATTTGAGGGTGAAAATGGATGATAATTGCCTGAAACTCTGAAAGGGTGTGGATTTTCCACAATTGCCTGAAAATAATCAATTATTATAGTTGCATTTTGACATAATCAGCAAAGTCAGGCGCATATATTAAATGTTATATTAGAGAGAGAAGGGCGAGGGTGGTGAAAGGAGAAGAGCGAACGTGTCTTTTACGTTGTAGCGTGGTTTCTTGGGAAGTCCAAAATGGAAGGTTTTGTTTTGACCTTGACGTCCACCAAAATATGGCAATACGCGGACGGCGGCTCTTATTTTTGAAACGACTTGGATTTGTTCTCTCCTTCTTTGGGAAATTTCACAATTGATCCTTCACTTATCGACTCGATCACAATCTTGTCTCCAATCATTTTTTAGAGATCACAATCCCAACTCGACCCATTTACATGTTACATGTCAAATCGATAAATTCTAACAATTCTCACCACACACCCTTCATTAAAACCAAATAGATATCGCGTAGAAACTTGTGAACATGTCATCATTAATCTTTATTCATGACAAACAACAAAGATGAACACGTCATTTTTATATGACATCACTATCTCGCATGGATAAAAGAAACATATTATTAGTTACATTTTCAACTATTTTGGAGAAATTAGTCGAACTTGCCCAATCTCGTAATTTTTTTTTTTTGAGGTACTCAAATTGTTCACACCTCCAACAAATTGATTTATCTTTAACATAGTATTATTTACGAGCTTGTTTGATTCCCATTAAAATAGGTTTTTTGTTTTCCATTTTTTGATTTTTGGATAAAAATGACCAAAATATCCTTTTACTTTCCAAAGTAGCCGCAATATTTGACTAGAAAAAATGAATATTTTAGTCATTTTCCCTCAAAAGTAATAAAATAAGAAAAAAAAAAATCTCATTTAATGGAAATCAAAAAAGCACAATTAACAATTATTAAGTTTTTACATGAAGCATTACTTTCACCATGCAGTCTTAATTCTTCCAAAATCATTTTTTCAAATTTGTAGTCTATTTCTCATGTTTCTAGATAGGTTTATTGTGTTCACGAGAAGATGAGAAAAAAGGAGTTTTAATGCTTCATCATTTTTTAATTCCAATAGCATATGGTCCAAAAACATCTTATTAAAACATTCAAATTGTGGAATTGTTCTTTTCATTTTGAGAAGTTCTTTGACTTGTACAATTATTTAAATTTCTTCAAACTTCATTTCTAGTAAGTATTTCATGTACATTTGAAATAACATTCTTGAATATACATAGGCGCATCACACTTTCAATTCTCAATATCTTTATAATCATCGTGGCTCATACTAGATTTGTCAAAATTAGTAGTAGATTTATCAATGTCGCTAATAATATTGCATTGATAAATACTTTTCAAAATGACATATATACAACTTTGAAAGTGGCATTTTGTTCAAAAGCTATTTAAAAAAAAACTGGTAATTTTAAACGAAAATGCATGTAAAAGAAATGGTGTTACCACTAAAAGAATGAAAAAAATCTTGTAATACCCTGAATCTTTATGAGTGGCTTAAGTACAAAATTTGAGAACTTGATGACTAAATTGGATTCTTTCTATTCTTGAGGGACCAATGTAGAAATTTTGTGAAATAAAATTTAATCGTACGAATGATGAAATTAATGTTTATTAGTGATAATATGAATCATTTGAGGGTCGGAAGGCAATTTAGGACTTAATTGAAATATTTGAAAAGTTTAAGGACTAAAGTACAATTTTAGAAAAAGTTATATGTTTATAAATTTCTGGCTTGAGTATAGTTTTAAGGATGATAATGAGATAATGTTTGAGGTTTAGAGGCATTGAAGCAATTTTGATAAGTTTGGGATAATATTATGATTTGGGGATTTTCGAGCTAGATATTGTCTCCAATGTTGAAATTAATCGAAAAACATGTTCAGTTGAATTTGAAAGTATTTGCAGACTTTTTGGTATTTTAGACTTTGTCCAGATAATACGGGTTAATTGAGATTTTCGAATATTAAAATATGAAATATGACGTGAAAAATATAAGTGTTTCAATGTTACCAGTTTTTTGATTTTTTCGATTATGAAAAAATTATTAAATGATTATGATACTTTAAAAGTCCGCACTTATTTTTGGAAAGTTCATGAATGCTATGAACACAAGTTACGTTTCGAGCTTGTAGAACTTGGGACGTTACAACATTTTTTGTAATAACTTACCTACCAGTACTTTCGCTTAGGGGTTATTTCAAGCATTATTAGCTTACATAATGTCCACTAAGGATTGTGCTCCCACGTGGTTTTAATTCTCATTCTCAACGATTTGAACTCATGACCTTCTCTTTAAGATAAACTTGAGTTGAATATTGCTACAAGCATTCAACTTAAGTTTATGTTAAGTGGGAAGTCATGAGCTTAAATCACTAGGGACGCAAATTAAATCCACGTTGAGGTCCAATTCTCCAGTAGACAGTACGTAAGCTAACGATACACAAAATAGTCCATAAGTAAAAGGGTTTGAAGGGGAAATTATGTAGTCATTACATGAATAATATAAGCTAAGAATCCTGAGTTTTGTGATTGGAATTGGGTAAAAATGGTTTCTAAGTTTTGAGATTGATATGGCCCAAAGTTTTATGCCGCACTACAAATTAGAACATTGACCTAAGTTTTGGAATTGAAATGGCAATGTTCTCAAGATGGATTCTTGTGATAGTTTAAGTTTTGAGATTGAAATTACCATTACGTGCTAAGAACAAATATAAATATGTTTATATTATTTTACTTAATATTAACGCATAAAATTGTACTCGTGTCTTTTGGGACAATTTTATACTCACACAAATTATTAGATTTCACTAGTACATGATCGATAGGGGAGATGTTTGGTCGATACATTTGAATATGGTGATCATATTATATGTAAAAACCAGCAAGTGTAGCTTTAAAATTTAACAATTTTCTACATAAAATAAAAAGAGCCTTAAAATCAACACTATTCATGTGGTCATTGAAAACGACGCCGTTTTGCTCAGCCTTTTTTTTTTTTTTTATTATTATTTAAGGGTTATGAAATCAGATTCAATACACATACTATACACACAGTGGCGGTGTAAATGCCTTAACCTAGGGTTTTTCTCTCTTCGTCTTCGCCTATACACACGTGGCCGTTTTCTGCTCCGACCATGATCTCTGACTCCATTGTGTTCTCCGCCTCCGCCTCCGACCGTGTTCTTCGAAACACACAGTTGCCGTGTAAGTGTCTTACCCCTGGCTTTTTGTCTCTTCGTCTTCTCTGATTCCTCTTCCATGTTATTTCTTCTTTTGCTTCATTATAACATCAGATTTGGTGGAAGGGCGATTTTGGTATTGGTTTTTATTAACTTTTGATATATTGTCAGGCAATTGGAACTAAAATCAGAAATCGAGAAAAATCCATTCGAATTGATTGACATATTTTCATATATAGATATTCAACTTCGAAGAAGTAATTAATTTGGAGTGAAAACACAGTAAGGGGCGGTAAGCTTTAATTTGAAATTAATGATCACAGATGTAGGGTTTAAGCAAGAACCAGCAAAACGAAATGAAAAATTTAAGAAAATAAGATATTTCTGTTTACCTATAAAATCAACTGTTTGATAATAGCTAATCTAATAGATCAGATCCCAAGTCCTCAAGCACCAAAACATCTTCATCTTATTTACTAATTTGTTTCTTTTTTCCTTTGTGTTTTGAGGAACTCCGAGTCCTGTGAGTCTCTCTAATGGCTTCAGCTGGTGATAAACCATCCTTGCACCTGTAATTCATATTTTTAAGGGAGCTTTTGTGTGTGTGTGTGTGTGTGTGTGTGTGTGTGTGTGTTCGTCTCCACTACAAACTATGAACATGATTTTTCAAATGCTGGACAATAAATATAAATGCAAATGTTGATCCAAAATAGTATTTTAAAAACAAAGTAGTTGAAATTCTTGTTAATTTGTTGACTTTCAGTTCTTGTTATGTTAAGATACCACTGTTCTTCGTTTATCATTTGTTTTTGGTCCATTATATGTTTCCAATTGCAAGCTGGACTTTTAATTTCATTGAAATATTTTATTATTGACTTTTTAGATGAATTATTGTTCATTACGAGTGTAACTACACCTCACCTTAGTAGCTTGTTTAACCACTTTGCAAGTCTATTTAATTTATGCTTCATTAACATCAGATTTAATACATAAGCTAGCGGTGAATACGTCTTAGATCTGGGTTTTTTTTGCTTTTGTTGTCCAACTGTTTGTAGTCTTCGATTTGGGTCGTGGTTACTATGTTATTTAATATTTCGATTTTGTGGAATTCAATGTTATTGAGTACATCTATCGTTAATTGATTTTGATCGATTTGTCGAATTTGGGGCCAGTTTGATATGGTGTTTGTTGATTTTTTTGCATGATTTGGGTTAACTAAGTTTGGGTCAGTTTCAGAAATTTGGGGTTTTTATATTTTCATCTATCTCTTGTCCCGATTTTTTAGTTCATTAGTATTTTATCACCATAAAATAATCATCCATTCATTGTATGAATGTGCATTTCTTCAAGTTTTGGTAATTGCACTATAATAGCATATGTTACCAATCAATTTTTCTTTAGAACTTGTTTGTTAGCATATACTCCTAAGTTATATTTACACCCTTTTGTAAAATAATAAAGGAATCATTCTTTAAAAATTTCAGTATTTACAAGATTGTCTTGTCTACAAGTGAGGTAATCATATTTTTGCTTTGATTATATAATGATGATTGCAAAGATCCTCACCACTCACCTTTTTGTCTGTTTAAATGTATTGTAATGTATAACCGCTCTTGTTTTCTGGCATTTGGGTCTGGTAAATGCTTTTACATGGGCAATTTCTGGAGTAACTAGAGAATCTTATAACACTTTTTTTTTCATATTTATTGTAGATTTTTGACGAGTGGATCTTGAAACAATAGCAAGAAGAGAAGGAAAGAAAACGCCACGTCCGGGAAAAAGAAAGAAAAGAAGGTTAGTACCACGGGGAGCTATTATTAGATTGTAATTTGGGGTCATACAAATGCATATCACGAGGAAATGCTAATGTTTGCTGAGCAAAAATAGAATGCCAACGGAAAATGATAAGTGTTCTTTGATTGAAAACACTTATCATATTCAACTTTGTAGGAATGAGACTATTTCATACACCTCGACCAATGGTTCGGGTAAACCGAAAGTCTCATTCAAGACTATGATTTTCAATACAATCGCCTAGAAGGATGACGGATGAAGAAAAGAACATTTTAGTAATTCATGTTTTGGTCGGTATTTTCATGCGAAACGATATTGTCTTAAACCATGAACGATCACCAAGTCTTATTGGGAGAACAAAATGTCCCTAAAATGTAGTTAAATGCATAGTAGAACTTTTGCGAGTCAAATGACTTGGCCTACATCATTTTCTCAAAGTTGCATGTCTATAAGTAATCTATCAATGTGCTCTCGGAATAATTAATTAGTTAATGATGGAGTAACTAAGACAAAAATAAAATAGATTGGAGTTGGCCTCAATTCAATTTTTTTGTAATATTACCATCCCTAAACATTCAATTTTGGTTAAAGGTCACTATTTTACCCGATCTGGTTAACTCTGCAGTTATGACTGTTTTTAGATTTGAAGTTTAGGATAACAAATATTCGAGTTTTGCCACTTTTGTTATGAGAAATTTATGATGATTTGGGTTTCATTTTATCCACTTAATCAAATTGCTTGTGTTAGGCATAAAAATCATTGATCTTGAACCCTAGAGTTATGTCTTTCTTGTTTATTGTTCTAACTCGCATTTGACTCTTACTTCAACACATTATCTGAAGCAGTTCTTTTGTTTTTCAGAGAAAAGATATAGACTATTGTAACAAGTTATTTAGTATAAAGTTCTATACTTGTTTAATTGATGAAAAGATGAGAACATGATGGCCAATTAATTTAGACCAAGACCATGAAGAAATTGTAAGCAATGTAATGCGAGGGCAACTAAGTGCATAAAAAGATATGAGCATGTGACTAGCTATGTTGATCCGAATTTTTGTTTCTTTTCTTTATTGTGTTTCAACTTTGTTGTCTGGGTTTGATTATAGAAGTATACTTTTAGTAAGATCGAATATTAGTCTTGTCTCTTTTTGTTTAGTGAGTCGAGGGTAGGCAACAAACCGAATGAAGAGTGTTTTGGTCTTTTGTTACCACATACTAGCATCTATAGTGCTTACAAATAGCCCTCTAAAGGCAAGCTCTTTGTGAGTTATGTACCTTATTTTATTGCGGAGGCTTTTTAATCTCATAAGCGCATCGCCCTTTCATTTGGTCTCTCTTTATTGGTATATAGATATGTTATGCATGAATGCATTACAGAATGAATGAATGCTAATTATGTAAGTTTGGTTTGATAGAAATAAGTTCTTGTTCATATGGAAGTTTATTACTAATCTTGTACACTTTGTCATTAAGCTGAGGTGAAACATGATCCCATGCACCTGTGATTGCGTGGACATGGTAAAGAGAGTAACCAATCGGTTTTGTTGTTTTGAAATTGGAAGCCTTAGTTCTTAGATGCAAGTCAAATTTATCCGAGTTTGATGACATTCAAGACCGTCTAGGATTTGACAAAAAGGGATCCGATTTAAGCGCTTGATAAAGGACCAAAATAATCACTCGGATCTTGAAGAGGGCATTAGGCGTCGGTTCTTTGCTTAGGAAAGGTATGAAAACTATTTTTCTTGCTTTTCCCGTGTCTATCCCTTTCATTTTCTCATTAATCCATTACTATTTTTTTCCCCTTTCGGGTACATTATCGCACAAATTTTTATGTACATAAGCATTGTTGCTTGTTTTGCATATTTATTACGAGCTTGATGAGAAGAGTAAGAAGGCCAATGGAAAGGACATTGCAATTTGTAGGGTGGAGTAGCTTTGCCCCTTCCCTTATGACCTCATCCAGCGGGAACTTAAGAGATATCCAAGTATGTCTTTTAAATTCACAATTATATTATCCTGTTTGAAATATATCAAACCTTTTTCTTTTTTTCCTTTTTTTTTTAATACTTGTAACGTATAAGCCAACCCATGCTTGTTGGGTTAGGGAAAGCTAGGAAGATATTTCAACTACTCAATTTTTTTATTTAGGCACAGAATAATAGATTCAAGATTAATGAAATTGCACATTCAAAGAAATTTTTTTTGGACACGGGACTAAATAGACTCATCTAGGAAACTCATTTTGGTTTTATTTTTTTGTGTGATTCTTTCAGATGCAGAGATCGTTTGGTGTCAAAAAGAGCTAATGAACATGGGAGCATACAATTACATTGCAACTTGTCTATGTACTGCAATGAAAGCATTGGGAAGTGGTAATATGGACGACAACAAGTATGCGGGCCGTGCTCCATCTGCTGCCACGGCTACCAGTTTCCTCACAGTTCATTTCAAAGAGCAGACCGAGTTAATCCAGAAAGTTATACAATCGAATCATATTCATTGTGTTATTCTTTAACTCAAGTAGTGACTATTTCAATTAAATTTTTTTATCATTATTGAGCGTATTGTATACTAATGAGTACTATTTTGATACTATTACACACACCGTTACAGCCATAACACGTGCATCGCATGTGACCCTACTAGTATATTGAAAACTGTTATTTTCCATGTTGCAATTTGATGTTGCAATATACTAGTCTAAGATTTTGCAATTTATTTAGAAAGAAGTCTATATTGCTTTTATGTTCCAAATTTCTAATTCAAATATCTTAATTTTATACTATTTCCTATTTTGCAACATACTGTTACAAATTATCTTTAAATACTTAATATAATTTTAAAACAAGTTCAATTTTTGGTGTTGCAACTTTCAAACTTTCAAAAGACTATAGTTTATAATTATGTTGTTTATGTGTTGCAACGTAATACCTTTTAAATAAAGGGGTTACGCAAATATTTTGTTTTATGTTGCAATTTCCAAGTACAATATAATGTGGAGATTGTATATCACTTTGGGAAATTATACTCACACTATACTACTAGTTTAATTTTTTACACCACGTTTTAATTATAATGAAGGTCTCCTAATCTTTTGATATTTTGACACTTACGTTTCCAACTTTTTCGTCAACATTTTTATCATTTACTTTCAATAATTTTCACATTTTCTCTCTGATAATAATTTTGTCCAAATAGTATACTAATGTATATTGAAATAAAGAAAAATATTTTGTCAAACTTTTATATTTATTATTTATTTTGTTTGTTTAAAAATACGAGAGACAAAAAAAAAATTTACGTTATCCTCATTAATTTTTTGGATTGAAACTATCATCAAAGACCCTAAAAAAAATTTAAAAATTACTAAGTAGATGATAAGAATATGATAAAAAATAGTTGATGACATAAATGTGAAAATGAGCAATAATTGGAGATCTTCATTGCAATTAAAAGGGAAATTTGCGCAAATGGTCCCTAACATTTGTCTCTAAATGAGCAATAATTGTCTTCATTAGTTAAAGAAATTGGCGCAAATGGTCCCTAACATTTGTTTTAACCTTTATTTTTTGGCACATTAGTCCCTAACCATGTGTTTTGGTGCTCAATTGGTCCTTATTTGATAAAAGACAAAATTACCCTTAGTTTTAATTAAAAAAATTGTAATTGAATTTCAAACATTTGCAAAATGTGCAAATAGGTCCAATACATTTATTAAATAATATTTTAATTTAGCATATTAAATATATCATTATAGTCGTGTCAATTAAATTTTTCATAAGAAAAAATATAAAATTATTGTGCTTTAGGTAAATGTAATTGCTATGTGATATGAAATAGTTGAATAATTAAGTTAAATAAATAACAAAATGGCGTATATAAATTTATGATATTGAATCAATCTTAATATTTTTTTTTATTATTAAACTACTAATAAAAAATAAATTACATATTATGTGTTCTTTATTTTTTAATGATAATAAATTAAAAAATGAATAATACAATTTAAACTCTAATATTTGTAGTTAATAAACAAATAAACGAATAGCTCAATTAAATAAAAATACTCGAGTTTCAAGTTTGTAACAAAGTTTTTTTTTTTTTATGTTGTAACGATAAAATTAAAATTTATATTTTAAATAATATGATTACTTAATAATAATAAAATAATTTTAATTAACACGTTTGTTAATAATTATGAGATTAAATTTTAGTTATTTTATAATATTTCGTAAAATATACAAAAGAATTTAATATATTATCAATTTGTTATTTTCTTTTAATTTTTCATAAAAAATTAAAGTATTAAACTTATTTGTACTTTTTTACAAAAGTTAGGAATCCAATTGAAAATTTCTCTAATTAAAAATAATGGCATATTTGTCTTCTTTTTTTTCATCAAATAAAGACCAATTCTGCATCAAAATACATTGATTGAAGACTTCTGTATCAAAAAATAAAGGTTATGGATCATTTGCGCATTGAGGACAAATGTTATGCACCATTTACACTAATTTCTCCAATTAAAATGTAGTGCGGTTAATAAAAAAAAAATGGTGTGATTAACCTATTATTTTCATGTTGAAACTTTCTATTACAATATCAATATTCTGTTGCAAATCATGTTGATTAATATACTTCGTTTATGCATTACATAAAATATGTATAACATGGTAATGCAACATTACATTTAAACTTGAAATATTTTTACACGTTATATTTTTTGAAATGTTGCAAAACAAAAATGATAAAAATTGATGAAACGTGTGGTTGAAAAGTTATAAAAAGTTGTGGATCCATAAAATGTGTGGTTAAAATTAATTATAGACCTTGATTTCAGTTTTTTAGCAAAATTTTAATTAAAAACAAACGAACTCTAAAAGCCAATGTACAACCTTCTGTTTAAGAATTTGTATTATATATTACATCATTTTATTTAAATGTATATTATTTATATTGAAGTGACTCTATAACTACTAAAAACTTTTATTTTTGACAAACCATTTCAATACTACTTGAATGAAAAAATATTTATTTATCATACGTGACAAGTTTGAAATTCAACCTTATTTTAGGGATTTTAAAGAAGTTATTAAGACATATGGTCAAACGTGTATGTTTTTAAGAAACGTGAGTTTTTTTTTAGAAGTTATTAAGGTCTTGTTTGATAGGGATTAAAAATCTATTTTAGTTTTTTTTACCGCTAAATCGTTTTTTTTTCAATCCATTTTAATATAAAAATCAACAATTTCAATTCAAATAAACCAATATTGGTCAAATAAACTAGTTTATAATATCTGTCAAACGAGCCCTAAGATATATGGTCAAATGTGTATGTTTTTAAGAAACGTGAGTTTCTGCATCAAATTTTAAATTTTGAGGTTTTGCTTTCAATCATACGAGCCTCATAATGCTAGTTAACCTACATGATTGAAATCTCGAGGTATTAGACATCTTTTAGAAGAACGTCTATTATAGCATTTCTATTACATAATAGATATGAATGTGCTCAAATTGAAAAGCATCTTATTAAAAGAATGAATGGGAAGTAGGAAATCGTTGGTTTTGAGCCAAGTGAGGATATGCTCTGGGTTTGTTGGGTGAAAAGTGAAATGGATTAGATTAAACTACAATTCCTTAAAAATGAAGTGTACAACTTAAAATTCTTACTCTCTCCGTTTTGAAAGATCGATTTTTTATTTTTATTTTCACTCATCTCAAATTATAGGTCAATTTCCTTATTGAGAATTTAGTTGATTTCTTAATTTCGTAATATATTCCTATTTAATGTATTTTATTATCAACAAAGTATAAACTAGCATTGAAATAATAAAAAAAGACAAATACATGCACGTTCCATCTCCCAAAAGTATTTAATCATATATATTTAGAGTATAAAAAAATCAACTATCATCTATTATTGTTATCATTGTTTTAAAGAATGATTAGTTCTAAGAATAATTTAATACTTCATGGCCATCTAATTTTAATAGAGTAATGATATTAATATATGAGTATTATAGGAAAAACGTTAGTAAAATTTATTGTTACAACTATAATAACTAAAATTTCTTAATCTATGTGAAAATAGAAACAATCTTATTTTTTGGAATGGACGGGGTATTAGTTTCTCCTTTCGTTTGTGACCATTGAGCTTTCAATTTAAAATTTGAAAATGGAGTTACAATGAATATAAAATGTAGTATTGTTATACATCAATCTATGTTACTCACGTTGTCACACTATTACATTGGCAATGGGATTATTCCAATTTTATTGGAAAACATGGTAGTAACACCACTACCACATGGATTGGTGTTCATCACTACTAAGAGCATCTCCAATGTATTCTGTTGATTGATATCTATTTGATACGAATATTGGAAGACTTTCAATCTATCGTCTACGTAGCATGGAAATATAATTAATAAACACTCAAATTCAAAAATAGTCTTCAATGCATTATATGGATTGTTATCTAATTGTCTTCTATTTTCTTAAATTAAAACAAAATCAAATTAAATTTATATAGAAAATTTACATTTTGTTAAGTCGGCATGTTTAATAAAATTTCTAAACTTAGACGGAGCTCTAGACAGTATATATTTTTTTCTCTACCACATCAACTTGATAAAGTTTTTATTAGATTGCTCATGAGATAAAAAAAAATTAAATACCGTCTATTTTACTTATGTAATATAATTTTTTAAGGAATTCATTGTTGATTTGTTGTATTGGAGATGATGTAATGATGAATAGCACAAGAGTTATAAAATCAAATAAAATTACTAATATAAAATCATATATGTTTTAATTAAACATGTCCCAGAGAGCACATATACGTGGTTAAAGCCAAACCCATCATAACGTAAGCTCTCTCTTTTATCGAAACTTGGAAGTCCCTTGGGAACTGAGTAGTAATAGTCAAACATGGGTTGCATGTTATTTTTAAATGTTAGGTTGATATAAAAAAATTATAATTAAATTTAGTGGCGAAGTCAGATATTTTAAGTTGAACGGTCTTCAAACAGGAATAGACCAAGAGGGAAAGCCCTCTCGGAGGTTCGGGGTAGCGCCCCCGAATTTTTTT
The DNA here is from genome assembly GCA_023638005.1 of Forsythia suspensa. Taxonomy (NCBI): domain Eukaryota; kingdom Viridiplantae; phylum Streptophyta; class Magnoliopsida; order Lamiales; family Oleaceae; genus Forsythia; species Forsythia suspensa. The sequence continues at coordinate 40,254,756 of CM042666.1, forward strand.
CTTCTCAAACTATAATTATTGAACCAATTTTTATGAAGACGTGAACGTGAACTAAGAAAAAGTGATCTTAGGTAAATCAATTTTGTTGGACTTTTGTTGGACTTTATTTGTTTAGTTCATTCATTGTTGGGTTTGGACTTTAGCATTTTTTATTTTTAGTTGGTTATTAAATTAAAAAAAAAAACATTAAGAAAGTTTCCTGATTATATTGTATATATAAATAGGAAAGAAAGAGAATGATAATGGGGTGACCATGAAGGCAAAAATAGAGAAAGAAGAAGATAAAGAAAAGAAATGACACTAGAATGAGAATTTATGAAAAGGGTTCGTCACTTCTTGTTTGAACTTTTAAAAATCTTTTGGATTCTGGTCTATGACAATGGAAAATTTCTATTTTAAAATATATTTTTAAAAAATTCAGTGAAAAATCAAATGATGTGTTGGAAATTCCTCCATTTTGAAAAGACAACGAGAAATACTTGAAAATTTGTAATAAAATGATGTTTTAAAGACTGACTCGGAAAAGTGAAAAGATCAAGGTCAAAAAACCAAACTAGAGTTGATCCGATGGTTTTTAAAAAAATAAAAAATTGAAAATAAGTTTTTAGAAATCACAAATATTGCTCAAAAGCATATTTTCTTTATTTTTCATTCTTTTAATTCATTTCGTGCAAGAAGATAGATGAATTTCAATGGTAAGTTACATTAATTGTAGAAAGAAATAATTTTTAAAATCGGTAAAACCAAAAACAGTTCAACGGGTTCCTTAAAATCGGATGAGTCGACGAATTTTTAAATAGAGAATTTTTCTGTATAACCAGCCCATTTTTAGGTTCGATTTATTACCAGTTCTACACTAGAAATAAATCAATAATACATAATGACAAATAATTAGGGGAACATTGTATGATATTTATAAATGAAAATAAAATGTAACTTATTAAAATAGTAGATTTAAGGAACCACACACTACTTTCTAAAGATTGTGTTTTGTTTTTTGTTTTTTGTTTTTTGTTTTTTTGTAACGAAATTATGTATTTGAACGTAATTAATCAAATTCATTTGTTCATACATTTAATTGCATTCTATATTAATATCATGATAACAATCAAATACATACACGAACACAAAGGTTAATTCATTTCTAATTAATAATATAGTTTGGTGTCCATATTGAATAATAAATATACATGTTATATTGAAAAAATAATTTAGACATAAACTTGAAGAATTAATTTACACTTATATTCATTGAATAATCTTGAAAATATATAAAGCGTACGTTTGTAACCTAGATTAATTGAACGTGACAAAATGGTACTATTGAAATAGTTTAATTATAGTTGTGCTAGAAAAATTAACAAATACCAGGAACCAAACAATTCTTGCACCAAACAGCACCCTATTATGATTTTATACATCAGGAGCAACAGCTTCATTGTTCTTCCTTACAGAAAAGGAATCACATGAAGTGGAAAGTCAACTGGTCATGCATCTTATCACCTCTAACTTCACCAAATTTCAGAAATAGTTATGTACAGAAAATCGAGGGACAAGAGGTGAAACGACAGTGAAAAGAAAATCGATGCATTCAGTAATAATTACTCACTGCTCAAAAGCATAGAAATTCCCGTAGTCATCATCTTCATCTTCATCTTCATCTTCATCTGTATGATCTACAATATTATCCTCATCCCAAAGTGGACAGGAGCAACTTGCTGCCTTGTTTTTCCACTCAGCACCACAGGTATAGCAAAATTCATAGCCACATCTGCAAAAAAACTGCGCTAAACTACAATGCTACAGAACAGAACACATCTATGTACTGAAGAAAGACGGTGCAAAAATGAAATCCTTGACATTACTGATTGTTTTTTCTTTAAGAATGGGTTTTCCAATCATTTTGATTGTTGTACCCATCCTCAAGTTAAAACCACGGCAAATGCCACAATGGATGAAGGGCTGCGCATGGTAAGGGTTCATGAAATAAAACTCATACCAGAAATTCCACTGGAGTATCTTCATCAATAATCATTAACTGCCAAAAATTGCTTCATTTGAAGTGTATGGAATATTAATTGGACCCCTCCACATTGGTTTATTGTCTCAATACACAAAAAGGAATGTCAGAACAAGGTTTATGGGAGGACCCCAAATATGTGATCCTAGAAAAACTGAAGCAAACAGCTAGAGGTATGCCACACTCACAATGCATCAATAGAACATCAACATAAGAAATTGCATGGTATAAAGTTTTCTTTCTGTCCCCTCACTAATCAAGAGAGAACTGAATTATATGGAGTAATATTTAACTGCAAACTGTCACTTCCAACTCTTTTATAATAAACATGAGAAATTTACTAGACTAATCACATGCAGCAGGCTAGGAATCCTTACCAAGTGGTGACAGAGGTTGGTACAAAGTCCTCACGGCCTAAGACAGCCTAGAAATCCTTCTCCTTCAAACTCCCCAGTCCACAACCGCAACTCTTACCAGTCCCTTCACCTTTCCACATCTACCCTCCTAGCCAACGGTTCAGCCACTGCCTTGAAGCTACTCAATGTGCTAATTTCTTCATAGGCAAAGGAAAAGACTACCGATTGATGGAGATCTTAATAGATATTATATTGTAAAGTTACCAATATTAGGCACTTGTTTCCGGAAAAGAAATTAGTTCGGTAGCTTCCCTTTATTTATAGAAATTTTAAGTATAAGTTATTTGAATTGATCATTGAATATCAAATTTCCTCCTCCAATTCTTCTCACTTCCCCTCTTCCCCGTCTTCTTCTATTTCTATGTACTGTGTTGCATCAATTGGTATTAAGGCTTTGTTTGTAAACGATTAAAATTTTGTTAAAAAGCTGAAGTCAAAGTTAACATTTAATTTTAACCACACATTTTATGGTCCACAACTTTTCAACCACATATTTCACCAACTTTTATCAACTTTTACAAAAAATCTGATTTTAATCAAAATCAAACACATCCTAAATCTTGCTTCGCTTCCTCTGATCAAATCTCAATCACAGATAAAAGTTCTTGGTGGTCTTTGCCAGAAGGAACAAAAGGTACCAGTTGTGGTGTTCATCAAATAGTTATTTGTTCATCAAAAAATAAGTAACTGAGATATTTCTAGTCCTCTTCATCCTACTTAAAATTGTATTTTCCAATGATTGAAAAATCAAATGGCAACAAGATGATTGGGTTAATAGTCTAGATATCATGATCAGAAGTATGGCCACAGGGATGTTGGAAAACAGCAAAATATGGATACTTGTTCATCTCATGATGGGGTGTAGCTGTAGTTTTAGTATAATACAACCTGTAGGTGAACAAGCTCGACCAAAATTCATTGAATACATTAACGTTGCTATTGCTGAATGATATCAGTCCAAGGCCTATTCAAGGAGTAGCTCTAGAAATCATTACTAGTGGTGGAGGGAACTCCTGCAGTTACAACCTCCATCTTCTTGTATTTATAGAGTTATTGATGCATTTGATGATGAGGCCAATCCTCTACCAAGTATGACCCATTTTTGGCTTAAAATGTTAGTATTGTGTCTGTGAATCAGAATTGGGGAGAAAAATGAGTTAACATGAACTTCTCACTCTGATGAATTAAGATCGTGGAAAATAAATGCAGTATTCCTACTTTTTGGAAGTTCACAGAAATTTTATTCATGTTCAGCTGTTGCATTTGATTCTACAATTAGTACTGATGACAGATTGGTTAGTCCTCATAAAAGTAAGGTCCACTAATATACACTGGAAACACTGATATGTGCTCGTGGTCATGCAATGAGGTAAATGGTAAGTGAACTTTTTAATTCTAGTTAATTTTCTTATACTGCATAGACCATGAAGTGCAAGCTCAGATTACTTGTTCCTCTCTTTAGGTACTTGTTCAACACTTGGTGCTTAAAGTTGCTTGCTTCAATATAATTCTTGTTTTTATTAGTATCTTGTAAGCCATCTTCTGCACCACATTGCTAATGGAAACACTCTTTTGCAGGTCATATAAATGGTGTAATCAATATGTGGAATCAGATGTTTTCAGAATACCTCGTTCTTTAAATTGTGGAAATAGGATCTCCAGTAGCTGGTGACCAAAGATACACATGAGAAAACATAAGTACACAGGGCAAGCGGAACATTTATATGAAGAGGATGAGCTTCAAGAGAATGACTCGGAGTTCCTACAGAGTGTAACCATGCAGTTTAATGGGTTTTAGGCTGGCATTGTCTCTGATTTCATATTCACGGCTGACTTTGGTATGATTTGTCCATGATTCTATATAGCAACAGTCTTTAAGTTATAGGATGCAGTTCATATGCCCAAACTAAGAAAAACCCAACAATGTTAATTTATAAAGCCTGGCCGGGAACTGTGTTGTATGAACAATTTTATTGAGAACTAGAGATCATTTCATATTCTTAAATAAAATGGGGCAGGGAGGGTCCTGCCCAGTAGGGAAAGGTTTGAGGGTAGGAGGGGTGCCATATGGAAGAAGCTGGGTGTAATGTGGGTAGCAGAGCCAGCAGGAGCTGGTGGGGTCCGTAATTGGTCTGGCCAAACTGGCCATGTTGCCATTCCTATTTCTGATGATAACTACCTAAATAATAGTTTTACAGGAGGAACTAGGAAGAATGCAGCCAGCATTTCCAATGAGAAAAATTTTCCTAGTTGAAGATATTCCATAAAACTGAGACTTGTTACTTAATAGCAGTTGCTCAAAATAAATTGTGAAGCTGACTAGAATAAAAATTTAAGTACCTGCAAGTCATATGGAAGCACCCTGCAGCTAGTTCAATCATATGGTTGCACTTGACACATTGGCGCCACATATGCATTGCTGCCAAATTCTTCAACTTTACATCTTCTGCAGGGGGATAAGGATTTCTCCTCTTGAAATCATGGCAAGACATGTTACAGTGCCAGGGTACTTTGCAGTTGATGCAGAAGTGACCTTTGCATTTTAAGCATTTTCTGGCTCCAGATATTTCTGCGCTGAAAAAGGTACTTTTCGAATATTCTAGAACCTCCCTTTTCGACATTAAAGTAGAACATTTAGGGTAAGGGCAATACACTTTCTCTGTCACAGGAATTGCATTCTCCTTAATGCGCTGACTCATAATTTCTACCAATCTAGGTGTTAAGAATTTACTACAACTGTCGATTTTCAATTCAGAATTACAGCCTTCATGCGGGCATTTAGGAAGCATCCCATGAAGCAACTTCACTTCTATGTGTTGTTTCATGCAAGAGAAGCAATAACGATGCATACAATCATCGACTGAGAAAATCTGACCAACATTTTTGTCCTCTAAACAAATTACACAAATCTCAAACAAATTGATGGTACCACTAGATTCTGCAGGCTTGTTCACCTGAGAAACTATTGCTTCTCTTGCAAGTTTAAATGCAAACTTAATATCATTTCGGGCCACAATAGATGGCTGGCAGTACAAAAAATTTTCTCTAAGGCGAGCCAGTTGGTTGACTAATGCTATAACATTTCGCCGTTTGGGTGTCCATAGGCCTGTTACCTGCATTTTGAAACAATGTTAAAAACTACTTTAAAGAATGTACGCCAACGTAGTCTGAAGTTCTATTGAGTATTCATTTAATCAAGTAGGACATGGCTTTGGCAAGTAAAAAAAGGAAAACATAATGTGATCATCCGATAGTATTCTTCATTACTTTCAGTGAAGATTAATTCCTTAAGATGGCATTAAGGGTGTGACCTATCTGGAATACAAACAGAACATAATTCCGAAAAACCTAATAAAAAAATATGCACTTTGATTTAAAAAATAGATTTCAAAAGTCTTGAGTCAATTCAAAGATTACTCCACTCTGCCAAAAGCCCCTTTCTTTCTCTCCATCCAAGACGACAATATGGAGGGCAATCATTTGATAAGAAAAATAAAGGTTGCGCAGCAGCAAGCAACACAGTAAAGAAAATAAATCAGGAAGGAAGGAAAGCACAAAGCAAAAGAAAAATAGAATTCTAGATATCCTAACTCTACTATAACAACAACCAGAAAGACTAGGAAAAACCATAATCGAGAAACTCCTACTTGACCAAGGATTTCACTAAACATATTAATATATGGACTAATCATAACGGTGCAACAACCTCCTACTACAACAGAAGCACCAACAATCAGGACAAAATTATCAAAAGAACTCATGCTACCCAAATTACCACCTATACCCTAAACTATAAAAATTACCAATTTTCCCGAGTCAAGTTTACCAGAATATCCATAAGCGATAGTTTCAGGACTTCGTCAACCTTTTCTTTTTGTACCTTTAGAGGTTGCTATCAGTCATTTTTCTATAGAGACTGTACCCAACATGTCATCACATAAGCTATCCCACCATCACAGAATAGCAATGCCCTCATATCTCTGGCAACTAAGGGTGGGCATAAATTCCTAGAATGGTTCGAATCGGAACGGAACCGGACCGAAACATCCGGTTCAGATCAGTTCCACTAGAAAAAAATTTAATTTTGGGTTTTCTTAGGTGAGAACCAAACCAGACCGAACTTGTCCGTTCTTGATTTTTCTTACAAAACTGAAACAAAAACAGAACTAGAACTCCCATTTTTCTTATTTCTGGAAACCAACCCACTGCATTGTCACCTATAAAATGAGAGAAGTAAACAAGAAAATCCTAAACAAAAATCACAACTACTTTGGCAGCCGTAGCCATAGCCTTGAGCATTCCTCCTTTAATTTTTCACAGGGTCTTGTCGCCTCTCCTTCAAGATTAAGTTCTTCACAGTTCACAATCTCTTCTTCACACCTTTAGTTCTCTTCTTCTCCTTTTCTAGGTGATGGAATCAAATCTGATTTGGAAAAATGCATTTCTTCTTCATTTCTTTTCTGATTTCTCTTTTTCTTCATTTGATGAATTTTTTTTGAATGATTCCACATTACCCTTAGTTCCAGAATATTGCATTTTCCATTCTATTGAACCACAGTCAAGTACTAACTTTTTTTCGATAACTTTTGATTCTGTAAATTGTATCTAATAATTTTCTTTCTTTATTCCTCAATTTCACCGTTGTAGTGTGAGGTTGTGACTACATGTAAGCCACAACAACGAAAATAGATCTATAAAGTATACAACTGAACCAGACCTGACCAAAACCATATGGCTCTAGATCTAGTATGCTCAGTTCTCCCCTTACACATGGAACCATTCGGTTCCAGGTGTCAAGTACTTAAGAAGCACCGACACAGACACGAGTGTCCGACACGCCGACACGTGATTTTTGGAAAAATTTGCGACACGACATGATCATTAATTATTATTATTTTTTTATTTTTTTTTTACAATTAAATGAAATGGATTTTGCTCAGCCGGATGTTCCAGAATCGGTGAAATGAAATGGGTTTTAATTTTTCACTTCCACGACTTATATAACATCGCTTATATCTTGCTACTGGGAAGATAAATAGTGAGGTTAAAACGTGACTTGTTGGGGAAAGTAAGTAATGGGTCAACATCAACAAATACTAAATTATTTGACCAATATATATATAAAAAATACATTTCACTACATTCCATTTAAAAAGTATGTGGGCCATTCATTAATGAACAATACTGGGCATTTTGGTCCATTACATAAAAACGTGAAAACCGAAAAGAAACAACATAATTTACGTGTTAAGCTTTCCTTCTCCGTCCATGGTCATCCGAAAATTGGTCAATAGAAGACCAAATGTGATGAAATACATCTCTTATCAAGATAGCCCATATTAATTTACATCAAACATTGAAAAAATGTTAGTTTTTTTTTTTTTTTGTTTTAGTAATTTTTCTCTCTTCTCTAAGTCCCAAGGCGTGTTCGTGTCGGGCGTGTCATCATGTCCAATAGTGAAAATGTCTAGAAATATGAAGATATGCCGTTTGCAACTCCGACATCGTATCCATGGCGTCGGTGTCGGTATACAACACGCGTTTGACACCGACACGCCAAGACCAAGAACGTGTCGGTGCTTCATAGGACAAGTACCAATGAAACCGGGGTCCACCTGAGCCCATCCTAACTAGCAACTATCAAAAGCAAGCACCCAGTGTTTCTCACGTTATCACCAATAGAAATCTCCTCATGAGCTGATTCTGGGCAAAGAAATCTAATTTTTGGTTTCCAAATTTGCTATCAATGGAAAAGATGTTACCCACCCCTAATCCATTTGCCCAAATATTCATAACGCATCATCATTACCACTAGCTGTAATAGAAGTCCATACAACATTCTGAGAGGAGGACGTAATAGCTAAGCACCTAATCCTTAAAAGGTAGTCTCAGCACAATATCCCTGCTCGCTTGTAACAAACTGTAGCTACAGTTGGATCCTTATCCGGACCCAAATGAACATCAGCTTCAGAGCCATATCACAAGCTAAAGTTGAACAGGTAAATCAAAGAACTTCAAGCTATGAGAGATTCATGCATAGCTTTAATCGTTGTCCTATGCATGTTTCATTCTCTTAGGCAAAAAAAAAAAATCTTGGAGAATGTGTGTGGAAAGCAGAGCCATCAACAAAATCACAATTCGAATTCAATATAGTTTTCTATTCATAGGCAGATATGTTGGATGAGCTAACTGGTTATACATCGTTCATTCGTTCTCCAAAGTAGATTTACGTGGTGATACCATTGAATTAGGATTAGATCGATAGATGAATGGAAAACAGTCTTTAAGAATTGGGGTGGCTTGTATGAGTGATCATTTATACCTTTTTTTATGCCTAATAATCCTAGTACTTTCATGAGAGTGATAAGACTTGTATTGCGACTGTTTTATTTAGAATTTCTTATCTATTTTGACGATATTGTCATCAATAATTGATTGAATGACGACCATTTAGATCACTTTAGGTATGTGTTTCATGCTCTTCCCGCTGAGAACTTGTATGTCAACCTTAAGAGGTGTCCTTTCAATTTTTATGCAACCTCAAGTAAGTTTCTTAGGGTTCATTTCGTCTGCTAAGGAAAATTCAAATGATCCTAAAAAGGTCAGGGATATTCGAGAATGGGCCGAACATAAGACGTTAACTGAATCCTGCAGTTTACATGGCTTAGCCTCTTTCTATATGAAAGTTAGTTAGTCTTTCTAGAAACCAAGAAAAGAATAATTGAGGTTACTGTTTTGAAACATTTGGACCCTTATAAGAGTTTTGCGGTACCTTGCAATGTATTAGGTAGGGCTAATCTACCTAATTTCATGCAGTTGTACAATCTCTTCATAATTGGCAATACTATTTGGTACTCATTGCTCAAGGAGATCGTCTGTTATTATTGTTATAAAGCCTTTCATTACCAGGGTTGGATGTTTAAAACAACTCAAGAAACAGTTAAAACATTATGGGCTATCGAAAAACAACACAATAGGCTAAGGATGATAAGAAATAGCCAGGAAATGGCAAGACAGATGCCCTCCAGCATGTGCCTCAATCAGTCAATACGTAAGTCTTGGAAAGGGCGATATAAGTGTAAGCTTGAGGCTCCTAATGAACACCTCAAATGAGGTGCACCTCGAGCACTTTTGAAATTCTTTTGGTGTGTTACATGTATAATGTATGTTGCCATCTAATCCATATCATGGATCCAACATTAAGGTCTTAATAAGTTTACTTTTTACTGATCTAACTTTAACATGTTAAAAATAGTCCCCAAGCTACCACGACTCCTTAAGTATCATTGTGTGGCAAATTAACAACAAAAATGCAACAATTGTAATCAAACAGGTGGAACACTGTACAAACTGGCAATTTGTCTACTTTGTTACTTTATTGATGCAATACATGTGAAAGCGCAGAAATTTGCTTGCTTGACTATTTCACCCATGTGCTTAAAAATAACAAGCAGCAACATTGTGTGTAGTTACTTTTGTTGCTTGCCATTTTGATGTGTCAGTATTAAACTGACATCAATTTACTCAAGATTATAACACTAATACTGAATGATACGCAAAAAAATCACATAACCGAACAATTAAACCAGAGTAACAAAGTCTCAAATGTTCCACACATAAATAGTAAATGATAATCAGAACTCACATAATTGAAAATCGGAAAGTAATCGCAATAGAAAACGACCCTTTTCAAATCCAGTTCCTTTGCGGCATTCAGACCCTCGATCAAAGCCCTCATTTCCACAATTTGCCGGCTCATCCCATTCTCAACCAGTGGCTTTTTCCACTCAAACAACAATTCATCCTTTGAATCGCATATTGCGACGCCAATACCGCCCAAAACAATCTCCGTTGGCAAGTACAACTCCACCAAACCCTTAACATAAACCCTAAAAGTCTCCTCATTTCCCCCTTTAGAACTGCCCTCTCCGTACGGCCTCTCAAAACGTTCCCCACTTTCCAGCCACTGATCCTTCGGAATTGTTGCCATTTCACGCGCCACGCGGTGATCGTGGATCCGAAGGTGGAGAGCGTCTCGCATTCTCTTAAATTCAGTTTCGGACACTACACGGTCGTGCAGTAGTAGCTCGAGTTTTTGGAGTTCATCAAACTGGTGGCCAGTGAAGTCGAAAATTTTATCGTTTTGGGTGATTGATTTTAATTCTGATTTGGGTGGAGAGAATGACGCTGAGAGCGAGGCGTCTATGGCTTCTTGCAGTTGTAAGTTGAACGCTAAGTCCAGGTCGGATTCGAGAGCTTCCGCAGCCATAAGTTCACGGCGTCGCTCAGCGGTGATGCCTTACAACTCCGGCGTCCCGTGAATTGAAAAAAAGATCTTGATTTTGGACTGAGAATTTTGGAATTTTTTTTTCGGCCAACTGATCTTTGGTACTGTGCTTACACGGGACCGAGAGAGTCAAAAGGTTGCTTTCGTGGCCATCTCGTGAGATTGGCGCTAAAAGTTGACTTTAAGTAAACTTCTTTATTTGTTGAATACAAAAACATCATATAAAATAAAAAAACTTAACTTTTTTATTGGGTTAATTTCGCTAATTAATTTTTGCAAAATTTTAAATTTGCATTAAAATATTTCTTTTATCTTAATAATCATTGAAGTTATTAATAATTTCACAAATAGTTACTCGTTCAACAAATCTAAGAAAATATTGTAGTTTTGGTCCTCAATATTTACAATCTTTTACACTTTTGTCCCAATTTTTTATTTCTCAGTAATATTATTCTCAATTTTTCATTTTTAACGTCTTTTACAATAGATTTTTGAATGTTATGGGGTGAATTTTTCAATAATAAACCACCACAACAATTCACCCATCAACTAACTACTACCACAGCCTATGTTAACATCTGCAATGCCATCTATGTACACCACCATAACTCTCACACATTAGAACACTACAACAAACAATCATCATTGCTTTTATATATAAGTGTAGCGACCATCAACTTATGTTAGCACCAAACTCTAATTATTAGGCAAAATATAAATCAAGATACAAAATCATTTTTAAGGTAAAACTCTGAATTTGATCAGGATAATTAGAACAATATGAAAAACAAATGTCTTAGTCTCTACCCGGCAACAACACCACCAGTTTAAGATGAATTAATTTTATTTTTCTTATATTTTTTAGCAGTTGTTCTTTTATTAATATATTTTCTTAGATAAATTCATCTTCTAAACACTCAATTTATAGAATCTTTTGACATAATTGTCAATAAGGATTGGGTCACTAGCAAATTAAAAGTTGGACATAAATTGTAAAAAATAAAAAATAAAGGTTCGGGACAATAGTGCTAAAGTGGGTAAATGTTGAGTATGGCAACTGCAGTTTTTCTTAAATCTAACATATAACCTAAGTGACTATTTTTGAAACTGAATGACTATTTATGAAATTATGAATAACTTTATCGACTGGGTGAGAAATATATTTTAATAATCAATTTGAAATTTTGCACAAACTTCAATGACAATTAATGAAATTAACCATTTTTTATTTGTAGAAGATTAAAAGTTACAAATAAGTAAATTATATGTGCAAATTTAGTATTATTTTTAAAATGTTTATAAAGTGGAGGTTATATTAAATGCGTGGATAATAAGTGGATAGTAAATTAATGGTCATACGAAATATGTGAATAAAAAGTATATTTGACAAATTTAAACAACTTAAATTATAATTTAAGTTTATCCAAACAAATGTATTTTGACATTCTAAAAAGATTCATTTTCAATGCAAATGGTTAAAAACTTAAAATATGATATTAGTCAAATAAAAAATTATTTTATGTATCCGATCTTAAAAAATATTTTTAGAAGTAATTATCTAACGGAGCGGGATAATGTGGGAAGGATTGTGGACGGGATATTTTGTCATTCTTTTGTAAGAGAGACAAATGAGCATATTATTTGGTTAAGAGCATATTATTTGGTTAAGAATTTGATTTCATACATTATAAAAAGATAGTGCCGTGTAATAAACGTGAAAATGGGAGATGTCGGTCAATATGGGTCATTAATAAATGTGTTGTCACTGTCCATCATAAAATCCAAATGAGGCCTAGCCTTAAGAAGATTGTCATCATATGATCCAACCCAATTCGACTGAAACCGTTAATGTCCAGTTAACTAATGTGAAACCATATTTTGCCATATGTACATCACGTAATACATTTGTATGACAACATCTATTTTTAATTTCAATTTGTAATTCTTCTTTTTACAACTTGAGCTATTTTTTAGCAATCCAAAGTGAATTAGAGTTATCATTAAACGAAATTCATTTGATGGAGAATGGAGTACAAAATTTAGTGCAAAGGTTATACATAATTGTTGGAAATTGGTTTAAAATGTTGAAATTAAATTAGTAAGTGACTAATTGTCTCTTGGCCAAATATCTGACAAATACCGATTCGTTTAGGCAAATTTGTTTGCCACTTGAAATGACGCCGGGGCAATGCCCCGGAGCAGAAATCGACTGCCGGTCGGTCATGGGGGGTCGAAGGCGGCGCGCCCTCGTGGGGGCTCGGGCAACGCCCTTGACAAAAAGTCGATTTATCTGCATGTTTAAATGGTATATTTGGCATCTCGAAACCAATATCGAATGAATGAGAAATTACGAAAAAAGGACAAAATCGGGTCAAATATTTGACCATGCGCGATCGCATTGGTATGTAAACCGCGATCGCAATATAAACTAAAATTTTAGCGAGAATGTATTTTGGTCCTTCCATGCGATCGCGCGGGAGGCAAAACCTTGCGATCGCATGGTTTATCTGGCGAAGTCTTGTTCTAATTTTTGTGCTATGCGATCGCGACTTGGTTAAACCATGCGATCGCGCATGGTTCAACGTCGAAACAGAGCATGTCTTTTTGAAGGATTACGGTTCGTTCCTTTTCGTTTTCAATCGATCTTGATGTTAAATAGGACCCAACGTCCATTTTGACAGAGATTTTGATACAAAAGATAAGCAAACACAAAGAATTCATTTTCATCATCTTTTGAACCAATTATTGCATTTAAGTTGCACAAAATCTGGTTTTCCATTTCATTCATCCATTGGAGTACAAAATCAATCTTGGTTCATTGTACTTGAGTTTTTGTAGTGCTACCAAACTCAATGCCAAACCGTTGTATCTTGAAGTCATTTGCCAAAGACCGAAAGCACATTTGCGGGCAATTTTGACTTAAGGACAAAGAGTTCAACTCTTGCCTCGGTTTATATTCTTCATTTCCATTTTTCGGTTCTTGATTTTTATTGCTTTGGGTCACTTACACGAATTCCGCCAACAATCTTAAGTCAAAATTTTCGTTGCGATTTTTGTGGTAAGTAATTGGTTTGGTTGATCTTACATTTTACGTAAGCAGAAATGAATTCGAATGATAATTCGAATGAGGGAACTTCTAAAGGAAGTATCCCTACCGGTGTGATTCATCCGGCTGTGACTCCGGTTGTGGCTACCCCTACTACCGTTCATTCAAGCTCCGTTCCACATGGGGAAAAATCGGAGAAGTTCATTGGGGTTGAGTTTAAGAGATGGCATCAGAAAATGCTCTTCTATCTCACGACCCTCAACTTGGCAAAATTCTTGAAAGAGGATCCTCCAGCTATTCAAGATGGGAAAACAATCGGGCATCGTTGATAGCGTTGGATGCTTGGAAACATTCAGATTTCTTGTGCAAAATTATATTACGAATGGCTTGGACAATACTTTGTACAATGTGTATTGTTCAAGCAATCGGCAAAGGACCTATGGGATTCTTTGGAAAAGAAATACAAGGCGAAGATCACGGGAACAAAGAAGTTCATCGTGGGAAGGTTTTGGACTACAAGATGGTAGATTCAAAGCCGGTGATCGATCAAGTGCAAGAGTTGTAGATCATACTTCATGACATTCACGCAGAGAATATGTCTCTAAGTGAATCATTTCAAGTGGCTGCAATCATCGAAAAACTTCCACCCATGTGGAGGGACTTCAAGAATTATCTCAAGCATAAGCCCAAGGAGATAAATATTGAAGAGCTTGTGGTCCGACTAAGGATTGAAGAAGACAATCGAAGTTCGGACCGGCGCGTGTTGGAAATAATATACCACAATCAAGGGCTAATGTTGTGGAATCCAACAATAACAACAACAACAAAGGAAAGAAGAAAAGCATTCCGTTGAATCTTCGAGAAGAATCTGAAAAGTTCGAGGGCAATTGTTATAATTGTGGAAAAGCTGGACATCGCTCCGTTGATTGTCGCAAAACCAAAAAGCAAGCCCAAAGCAAACATAGCGAATCGATTCCATATCAAATGGAATATCGACATGAATTTATCGACGGTTGTTTGAGAATGCAACAATGTTGGAAATCCCGTAGAATGGTGGGTTGATACGGGTGCAACCCGTCGCATATGTCTTGATAAGGATATGTTCATCCTACATTCCAACCGAGGGAGAAAAGTCATTTATGGGAACTCCTCATCATCGAAAGTGGAAGGACAAAGCAAAGTGATATTGAAGATGACATCGGAAAGGAACTTAGCCTCAACAATGTTCTTCACGTCTGGGATATTCGCAAGAACCTTGTGTCGGGTTCTTTGTTAAGCAAGAATGGCTTTAAGTTAGTCTTTGTGTCGGATAAGTTTGTACTTACCAAAAAATAATATGTATGTTGGCAAAGGCTATGTAAAGATGGACTATTCAAAATGAATGTCCTAACTATTGTCTTAAAAGTTATGAATAAAATGCCATCTTCCGTTTATATTCTTGAGTCGTCTAATTTATGGCACCATAGATTAGGACATGCAAACTTTAATTCAATCATAAGTTAATGAATTTAAGTGTATACGAATATGCATTTAACAATGGAAAATGCGAAACATGTGTAGAGGCAAAAGCGGCCAAAGCACCTTTTCATTCGGTTGAGCGAACCACAACACCTTTAGAACTAATTCACACGGATGTGTGTGATTTAAAGTTTGTACAAACAAGAGGTGGTAAAAGTATTTCATCACGTTCATAGATGATTGTACAAGATCTTTATTACGTATACTTGTTGAAAAGCAAAGATGAAGCTTTGGAAGTGTTCAAACACTACAAAATCGAAGTTGAAAATCAACTTGGAAAGCGAATAAAAATGATTCGTAGTGATAGAGGTGGAGAATCGTTGCACCATTTGAGGAATTTTGTGCAGAATTTGGAATCATTCATCAAACTCTGCACCTTATTCACCTCAATCGAATGGGATAGCTGAGCGTAAGAATCGAACACTAAAGGAAATGATGAATGCAATGTTAATAAGTTCGGGCTTACCTCGAAAACTTGTGGGGAAGCCGTACTTTCTGCAAATCATATCATAAATAAGATACCACACAAGAGTAAAGTTGAATCACCTTACGAGTTATGGAAAGGTCGAAACCTTCCTACAAATATCTCAAAGTGTGGGGTGCTTAGCAAAGTACAAATACCCAAACTAAACAAGTTAGGATTGGACCAAAGACAATTGATTATGTCTTTATTGGATATGCAATCAATAGTAGTGCATATCGATTCTTGGTTCATAAATCGAAGTACTTGATGTACATGAAGGCACGATTATTGAATCAAGAAATGCGGTCTTCTTTGAAGACAAATTTCCGTGTAAAGAAAAGGAAGCAAGTTCGATTGAAACGAGCTTATGATAATTTACATAGAAATGACGATAATCTTCAAATACATGAAGAACTCGGGAGGCGTAGTAAAAGGCAGCGAATTCTTAAGACATTCGGTCCGAATTCGTAACCAATTTACTTGAAAATGATCCGAGGACATTTGATGAAGCAATGTCCACTCTCGAAGCTCCTTTTTGGAAAGAAGGCATGCGTAACGAAATTGAATCCATCATGAATAATCATACTTGGGAATTGGTTGAACTCCCTCAGGAAACAAAGCTTTAAATTTGTAAATGGATATTCAAAAGAAATTGAAATCGGATGGATCAATAGATAAATACAAGGCTAGATTAGTAGCCAAAGGGTATAGACAAAAGGAAGGACTCGATTTCTTTGATACTTATTCACGGTGACAAGAATCACGTCTATCGTGTCTTGATTGCAATCGCGACATTGCATAATCTTGAAATACATCAAATGGATGTTAAAAGCTGCGTTTCTAAGCGGTGAATTAGAAGAAGAAATCTATATGGAACAACTTGAAGGGTTTGTTGCACCGGAAAATGAAAAGAAGGTGTGTAAACTTGTAAAATCCTTGTATGGATTAAAACAAGCACCAAGCAATGGCATGAAAAGTTTGATAAAACTATGTTGTCAAATGGCTTCAAAATCAATGAATGTGACAAATGTGTCTACATTAAAAACACACCGATGAATATGTGATCGTATGCCTATCGTTGACGATATACTAATTATGGGAAATAACTCAAAAGTCATTTCCTCGACTAAGAAAATGTTAACAAAACATTTTGACATGAAGGACATGAGAGTGGCGGATGTGATATTAGGAATTAAAATCTCTAAAACATCCGATGGTTTGTCATTATCTCAATCTCATTATGTTGAGACTATACTTAAGAAATTTAAAGGCGTATGACGATAAACCAATTAAGTCACCGGTTGACCTAAGTATACACTAAGCGAAGAATATTGGTGAGCCCGTATCTCAATTGGAATATTCGCGTGTCATAGGCGGTTTGATGTACATTACCAAGCGCACAAGACCGGATATAGCATACATAGTCAACAAGTTGAGTAGATTCACTAGTAATCCAAATATTGAACATTGGAAGGCATTAAACCGGTTCTTAGATACTTAAGACACACGGTTGAATATGGATTACACTACTCAAGATATCCCGCTGTGTTAGAAGGATATGCCGATGCAAATTGGATATCTGACACTAAGGATTCAAAATCCACAAGTGGTTATGTATTTACCATTGGAGGTGGAGCCGTATCCTGAAAATCGTCTAAGCAAACTTGTATAGCTCGATCCACAATGGAATCTGAGTTTATTGCTTTAGACAAAGTCGGAGAAAAGCGAGAATGGCTTCGTAATTTCCTTGAAGAAATTCCATGTTGGGAAAAGCCGGTTTACGCAATTAATATACATTGCGATAATCGATCGGAAATAGCAAGGGCACAAAAGCGTATGTATAATGGTAAGTCTCGACATATCCGTCGGAGACATAACACCATTAAACAATTAATATCGAATGGTATAATCTCTATTAACTATGTGAAGTCAAAAGAGAACTTGGTGATCCTTTGACGAAAGGACTTGCAAGAGATCAAGTATACCATCTTTCGGGGAATGGGCCTAAAGCCTATTGAATAGAATTTTTATAACGGACACCCAACCTTGTAGATTGGAGATCCCAAAATCTTGGTTCAATGGGACAACTAAGTTATAAAAGATTCGGAATAAAGCACTTATTCCCATTCCTAACTTTTAAAGTGCTATGTCAAATATGTATAAGGATAAGTATACATACTTTTAATGATCCAAAACCTTGAAGTGGAAAGGTAAGAGATCACCTATATAAGTGTGAAGTGGGGTCGCTTCTCACGAGAATTCGAGGCTTAATTCTCTTAGAGCACTTATGAAACCAAGAGTTGTCCAAGGCCAAAATGGACACAACAATGAGAACCGATTTGGTTAGATGAGTTATGGTGTTGGTACAATTGTTTGGGTTTACGAGCAGTTTGGATGGTTCAAAAACATCGTGTTCACCAACTAGCTTAGTAAATCCGATTGTACTCAACTAAAGAAGGTTCAAAGCCACAAGCTACCTATCTTGATGCTATGACTTGTCGTTTGTACTCCATTGTTAGAGTCTGCATATCATTGCATTTCATTTGCATCGTGTTTTACGTATCAAGGAATTTTCATTCATGTGGGGGATTGTTGGAAATTGGTTTAAAATGTCGAGAAATTAACTAAGTGACTCCGTGTCAACTTGGCCAAATATACAAGACCCGACCCAATCTGTTTAGGCAAATTTGTTTGCTACTTGACGCTTGCGCTTGGGCAACGAGGCGAACGAGATCGATCCAGGGTTCGACACGCCTTGGTCGGTCGCGGGGTCGAGGCGGCGCCCTGCGTCGAACTAGGCAACGCCCGGACAAAAAATTCAGATTTATCTGCATGTTTAAAAGGTACATTTGGCATCTCGAAACTAATATCGAATGAATGAGAAATTACGAAAAAGGACAAAATCGGATCAAATATTTGACCATGCGATCGCACGGTATGTAAACTGCGCGATCGCAATATAACTAAAATTTTAGCGAGAATGTATTTTGGTCCTTCCATGCGATCGCAGGGAGGCAAAGCCTTGCGATCGCATGGTTAACTCTGGCGAAGTCTTGTTCTAATTTTTGTGCTATGCGATCGCGGCTTGTTAAACCATGCGATCGCGCATAGGTTTGCGTGAATGACATGTCTTTTTGAAGGGTTACGTTTTTTGGTTCATTCCTTTTCGTTTTTCAACCGATCTTCGATGTTAAATAGGACCTGTGGGCGTCCATTTTGACAAGAGATTTTGATACAAAAAGATAAGCAAACACAAAGAATTCATTTTCATCATCTTTTGAACCAATTATTGCATTTAAGTTGCACAAAATCTGGTTTTCCATTTCATTCATCCGTTGGAGTACAAAACCAATCTTGGTTTGCTGTACTTGAGTTTTTGTAGTGCTACCAAACTCAAACGAAACCGTTGTATCTTGGGAGTCATTTGCCAAAGACCGAAAGCACATTTGCGGGGCAATTTTGACTTAAGGACAAAGAGTTCAACTCTTGCCTCGGTTTATATTCTTCATTTCCAAATTTTCGGTTCTTGATTTTTATTGCTTTGGGTCACTTACACAGAATTCCGCCAACAATAATACATTTGCATCAAATGATATATTATGGGTTATATGTATGGTAGGCATCGAGAGATGTGTTAATACTACTCTATTATTCGTACTAAAACATGATTGTATTCAACATATCATACTAAGTTCGTCGACATCAATATGAGGCTGACTGGAAAGGCTCAATGTTACTAGGACATGGACATCCTCGAGCTCTTTGATCTTAAATTCTAGAAAACACTAGTCAAGACAAGTTCGAGACTCAATGATGCTATCAAAAAGGACAATTGTAGCATAGTTCCACAATCAGGAGTGGAACAATGATTTTTTTAAAGACTTGGTTGCTACTGAAAAAAAAAATTGTTACACCATGAACGAATTGCTATTATAAACAAAAAACTTTTATATATACATAACAGATGAGCTCATTTCGATGATCTCCATTTTCAACTAAACTTGTCTACCTGATTTTGAATACTATCCTTGTTTGTGACAAATAGAAAACCTCCCGATTCTCTTTGTTCAAATGGACATGAATAATTGGTTAGAGCATTGGAGAAAGACTCACGTAGCTATAAAGAAGTAGAAAACTGCCTTTACAAAATATAAAGTCATCAAAGATGGATAGGAGCTTGGATATTATTCATTTTGGAGTCAATTTTGTTTTGTGAAAATCGGGTGTGAACATTGATCTTTATTCTTTGTCAAAAGTTGAAAATCGTAAGTTCATCAATAAACTTTGATGGGGTAAACTAAGCTTTGCCCTCACACTTGACTCTTAAAGAGAGATTGACTTATTGAAAGTAAAAAATTAAAGAGCAATTGAAGACTTGGCTTTAGTAATCTTTGTGTTGTTTTTAACTCATCCTATAAGTAATACTTTAAAAATTATAATTTATATTATTTTTATTTAATTGAATAGTTTTTGAATGTGTTTGTTAGAGAATAGTTCATAGAAAGCACTAAACACACACAAAAAAAAGAATTATAAACTACGAACTGAATGTTTCTTTACTAGATTGATTACTACATATTGTAATTAATTACATAGGAGTTTAAAGTGAAATACGTCTTTGGTGATTAATTCTGATGGTAGATTTTGACTGATGGTGCTTTGATGCTTCCAGCCCCTAAATCTTCTTCAGTATTCTCCAAATACCAAATTGCACTAATATATGAACATTTAAATCAAGAACCACGAATCAAAAATCCCAATTATAGAACATGATATTATTTGAGAAAAGTTGAAAAACATATCTCAATCATTTTTCTTTCTTGTCTCATACTTATGAAGCACGAGACGGTATGGAATATTACTTAAGTATAATAATCTAGCTCTATATTTAGACCTAAAATAATCTTGTTCATGTTCTAGTTTAACCGGGACTTCTAGGTATTTGAGAACTTGAATTTTACGTTTCAACCACATTGGAACCTCTTTTATGACTTGGTAAAATTACATCAACTCAAATTTTGACTATGGTCCAACCCGAATTTGACCCTTGCCAACTGTTCAACCCTACACTTTAATTATTCGTATAATTAAGTCATAGTCTACTCCCTAGAGCTACCAAAATGACCCAATCAAACTTATATAATCCAAGCTCTAATAATTAGACTGAGTCAATTCAATTAAGATTGTACAATTCAATTATTAGTCTGAGCTCACTCCACTAAATGTTCAATACTTAACTCTCAATTTATATAAAATCGCATAAACATTTCATTATTCTTAATTACATCCTCTTGACTTGTTATGCAAGTCTTACCCCACTGAAAATCAAACAACTAGTGTAGGAGTAAAATGACGGTTTCACCATTCTTAATTATTATTGTCTTTAAACTCGCATTTTCACTAATAGTTTACCAACAAATCATATGACTTGGGCGTTGCTAAATGTTGAGCTTTGATTTAAATTGTTTAGAAGAAAATACTTAAGAGAAATCATTTCCCAAAGGCGTGATTCCGAACACGAATACATGTTTACACTACTTTGCATACTTTCAGCTCCCAACATACCGAACCATATTAAATTATCTCACTTATTGATACATCAAAGACCCTCGAGTTCATGAATAGCAACTAATATTCCATTACGAATTCAGGTAGTCCGTAAAGCAGTCGCATAGAGTTTACTTCTTCACACGGTCATGTTTTAGAATCAACATCTGCACACACTCGTCCTGTCGAAAACACTTCTAGGTGTACTAGAATAACTATTCACAAATTCCACTCACCATCGTCAAGACAGACTGCATGCTCCAATCGACAGAGTAGTCAACCCTACAACCTTATTAGAACAAAATGTCAATCTTTGCTCACCAGTATAAAACGAATGATTCTCAATCAACATACAAATAATATATGTGCAATCAGCCAACTTGTATTGTCACGCATTAATTGAAGACACTTAACCATATGCTTAATATAAATGCAACAAATGTTTAAAACATAAATAAATAAACAATATTTATTTAATAACATTCAAAATGTTTAACTACGGCAATATAATTCTAATACATTTGGGCGCATATCCCAATTGTGTTTTGAACCTTTATGCTTGAATTTTGCTTAAAAAATCGATAGGTCATGTTCCAAGGATGTTGTGCTGGGATGCAACCATTGTGGCCTCATCTTCATAGATACTTATTTTCTGACCAACAAAACACTAGAACGTTTTTAATTATACCATTTTCTTTTATTTGTTCTTTTTTATAAATCAAGTTATAATTCATATATCATGATTTTTTGTAGCATACTGTCAATTGCACTTTTATATCAACTTTGGATGGCTTCTCAAGCATACTTGAGAATTTACATTTCTTACCGAAAGAAGAAATAAACGGTGCAAGAGTTGATGTTTTCTTGGATAACATAGAAGCCTATTATGAATCTAGATCTATTGTCTCAAATACAAGTTTCATTTAATGTCCCTAAATAGAAATTGTACACATCATGAATAACAACAAATGTGAATGTATTAAATGTTATTCATAATGATCTCCTCATTTATTTATTTAATGATGCATGTGTAAAGTTTATATTAGAAGAGCAGCAGATATAGACTCACCTATTTTGAGTTATTGATCATAAGGGTATGCAATCGGTGGAGACGATAACAGATAATACAAAAGGCGCTTCTACACATACAACTCATGTACTACTTGAAGGCTCTTTAAGATAAGAATATGTTACGTACCAATCCTACACAGCGGTACCAATCCTACATGGCGGTATGTGGCGCCAGCGCTGGAGTTTTGGGCCGACCCCAACCTTTCTACAGGCGGTGCAGGGCCGACCTTGAGCCTTCTCCGGCGGCGGTCTACACCCATGAGGCAGGTCACCGAGGCTCATTGGTGTTTGGCCGACCCCAGTTGCGTGCCGAGAAGCATCCACAGTAACTCAACCATGACAAGAGTGATGGGACAACACGCCAAGCGACTTGTCATGATCATAGCCCCTTAGTCTGCGGTGAAAATGACTCTCCCATTAATGCTAACGACGTGACACCAAGGATGTGACTTGAGAACCCCTAGGATAGGGCCCGCGTGTCGCACATCAAGAGGGATCGTTCCCATAAAATTTG
Source organism: Forsythia suspensa (assembly GCA_023638005.1). Classification (NCBI taxonomy): domain Eukaryota; kingdom Viridiplantae; phylum Streptophyta; class Magnoliopsida; order Lamiales; family Oleaceae; genus Forsythia; species Forsythia suspensa. Next base: position 40,277,638 of record CM042666.1, read on the forward strand.
TCTATAAATACCAAACTCACTTCACAAGACAATGTTGTTGAAAATATTAATATCACCACATATAACAAGTCCTCCTTTTAAATTATTTCTAAGTGTTACAACCACAGGAATTTGTTAGAAGGAGGCCCTCGAACTTTCACCTTTGCTTTGAGAGTGTTTTCTTTACCTTTTGTCTTCCTCCCATCCCGGCGGGAGGTGATCTACGTGGTTGAATAAACCACGTGGCAGTCTTAGTGAAAGGAAAATACACGTGGGCATAGGTAGCGTGGGGATCTGTTGGCAACCATTTTGGGGGTTAACAGATTGGCGCCGTCTGTGGGAAGCGCGACAAAAAGTTTTTTTTTTCCTTGAACAAAGGAATTTCCACGAACAAGGATCGGCCACCCACAAAATGAGTAGAAGCAACGAAGAGGAGAATCCAAGAAGAACCGGGCCCGCAACAAACGACGGTCGGTGGTGAAGAAGCTCCTCGGCGGAGGCGAGGAAGGAGGCCTCCACAAACACAGAACGAGAAATGAGAACGATGGCGCGGCCGTGAGGCAACTGGCTCGGCACCACGCGCCGAAATGCAGGTACATCCAAATGATGCATACAAGGGGTGAGAACCGCCTCGAGAATCGATCCAGACGATCCAGGAAGAACGGGGAAGTCAACAAGGGCACCTCCATGATCGGCGGTAGGGGAAAGCCTCTCACGCCGAACCAATGAAAGAGGAGACAAACCGCACCTCGGAAAGAAGGCCCCGACCCGCTATGTCCGCCCAGTGTGTTTGAAAGGCTAGGCGAACAAGGGAGCAAGGAGATGGCCACAAGAGAACCCACCAAGGAGGGAACTGCCCCAAAGTCCCCCTAGAAATAGGCGGGAAAGGAGGGCGAGGGAAGCCGAGGCTAGGAGAGAGTCGGATTACCAACCGTACGAACCCCAGCCAACCATGCAACCACAACACCAACCTCAGAACTATGGGGACGAACAGCAAGCCCATCACCTCCTCCCATTCCCTTCGAAAGCAAACATTCGGGCAGAATATCCGAGGCCCACAAGATCATTCGAGGTGGATGACGACGACGAGAACCTCCATTTCTCGGCCGAATCGGGAGTCGTCCATCCCCACGAGTTTCGGCGTGCCCAAGATTGCCCCTTACAGGCGGGGAGATCCTCCGGATCACGTGAACACCTACAAAGCGGAGATGAGTCTTGAAGAGCCACTCCGCCTTTGAATGCGGGGCCTTTCACCGGCGTTGTCCGGAGGAGCGGGCGATGGTACAACAAACTAGTCGCGAGAAGCATTTCAAGTGGCGGAATTGAAAAAGACGTTCATAAATTACTTCTCATCTCAAAGCATCGGCCCGGTCCAGCGCCTCCACGACGTGAGGCAGGCCCAAGCGAGCCTCTGCAAAGTTACCTAGGCCGCTTTAATGAAGAGATCTTTGTTACGTGAAAGAATAACCGACGCCGAGGCCTTGTCCGCCCTTAAGGCGAGGACTAGACATGAACCATCCGTTACGGAGGGATGTACGCAACAAAAACCCGGCACCTTTGACCGGTTGGTGGAAATGATCACCGAGGAGATAACTAATGAGAATATGATCCTCCACGAAACCGAGGCGGGTTAGGAGCCAACCCGGCGTCGAGAGCTGGTATATCCAAAATACCAATGAATCGCCACCCACTCAATACCCGACGAAGAAACTACCCATCCGACCCTAATGTCGGGATGAGTTATGTGGCCTCTACACAAGAAGGCCTGCTCCCCCTTTCACGGCTCCCTTACCGTCTATCCCCGCGGACGGACTATACAACTATGGCGCGCCTCCACCCACCTACTACGAGGCCGGAACCAACACTCCTCCAATAATTCCTCCCACTCCAGGAACTCAGCCAAAGTACTGCTGCGTTCACCGAAGCTATGGACATAGCACGGACGAATGTCGAGAGGTGGAAGAACTTGCCAATCGGAGAACGATCAACTCGGGGGCCAGGCGCGGAGTGAACACCAGGCGAGGAGATCAGGCCCCGGCAAAGGGACGTGGAACCAATTTTCAAGATGTATTTATCCCAAAGAATGGGATAGGAGGCCTCTGGGTCGCGGCGGCAATCGAGGCGTAGTTCAAGAAGCCTCACCGACTGACCCTCGGATAGGCGCAACCCCGAGCCCCGTATGATAAAGGGGCCGGAAAAGGCTCCGATTCGGGAGATTGACACCATCCACGGAGGACCTTATATTGGTGGGCAGACACGGGACGCTCAGAAAAGCTATGCCAAAGAGGCCGAAAGAGTCCAGATGACTAACTGGCTTATCAATAGCAGGCCCTCAGGGTCAAAAAAGGCCGACCCTATCACCTTCACGGAGGAAGATATGAAGGCGTACATTACCCCCACTGCGACGCCTACAGTTGTAGAAGCGTTGGTGGCTCTGAAATGGGTGGGAAGAATGTTGGTTGACAACGGAAGCTCAGTTAATGTCATCTTCCTAAGCACTTATGAGCAAATGAGCGTAGATGTGCGCTAGAACCATCAACCGAGCCCCTCTACGGATTCACCGGGATTGCGTAACCCCGAAAGGGATAGTGCGCCTCCCGTTAGCATGGGAGAGGAGCCCCTCGCATCCCATACTTTCATGGAGTTCCCGGTGGTTGGCGGAGGTCGGCTTATCACGGTCTTGGGCGATCGGCCTTGAAAGAACTTTGGGCGATAACTTTCATCCACCACTCTCTGCATGAAATTCCCCACCGAAGGGAATAGCAACTGTACGAGGTAATCAACCTGAGGCTCGGAAATGTTATCGGAATGCCTTGAGGAAGGCAGAGAAGAAAGAAGTTAACATGACTTTGATGGACGTGGAAATGGTAGACAAAATGATAGAAGAGCCAGGGGACATCACGATGGAGGAGGCAACGACCTCCGATGACATCGATCCGAGAATAACGGGAGCTGACTCCCAAGCCTCCTCCAGCGGGGAATTAGAACACTTTCAGGTAGCCGGCAACGACCCGACCAAAAAGCTTCAGGTAGGGAAGGATCTCCTTGAGGAGTCCAAAGAAGCCCTAAAAAGTTTCCTTCGAAAAAATTTGGATATCTTTGCGTGGAAGCACGAAGATATGGTGGGGATCGACGCACAAATAAGTTGCCACCACCTCAACATCGACCCCAAGTTCCCCTCACACAGACAGAAAAGGAGGCCCCTGAATGCTGAAAAGTACGAAGCCTTGAAGGAGGAGGTACACGTACTCCTCCAAAACAATTTCATACGAGAAGCCAGGTATCCGAAGTGGGTATCCAACCCAGTATTGGTCAAAAAGCCGAATGGAAAAATGAGAACCTGCATAGATTTCTCTAACCTCAACCAAGCCTGTCCCAAGGACAGTTTTCCACTGCCTCGGATTGATCAATTGGTTGACGCCACGGCTGGACATGAACTCTTGAGTTTCATGGACGCCTACTCGGGATACAATCAAATTCCGATGTACCCTCCTGATGAGGAGCACACATCGTTAAGTAGCAGACGAAAGGACTCTATTGCTACAAGGTCATGCCGTTTGGCTTGAAAAAGCGTCGGGCGACATACCAAAGGCTCGTCGATAAGATGTTTGCCGATCAACTCGGTTTGACCATGGAAGTCTACGTGGATGATATGCTTGTCAAAAGCTTAAGAGCCAAGATCACATACTGGCATCCGGAAAGACTTTGAGACGCCGGAACTTACAAGATGAGGCTCAACCTCGAACTCGAAGTGCGCCTTGAGTTGCCTCGGGAAAATTCACAGGCTACATGGTAAACCAAAGAGGTATCGAGGCCAACCCCAGAAAGGTCAAAGCGATAGAAATGAAATCACCCAGAAACCCAAGGATGTGCAATGCCTCAAGAGGAGAATGGCGACCCTCGGCGGTTCGTTTCGAAAGCCACGAGATAAGTATCTTCCTTCTTTAAAACCCTAAAAGGAGGGAGGTTGAGTGGACGAGAAGAATGCGAGGATGCATTCCAAGCCTTGAAGGAACACCTTGGCAAAGCTCCTCTGCTATCGAAACCTAAACTAGGAGAGACACTACTGCTCTATCTCGCCGTCTCGGCCGAATCCAGTAAGCTTCACCCACAGTGGGGAAGAGGACATCAACTGGGTCTACTATGTAAGCAAGGCCCTCGCTAGGGGGGAAACACGTTATCCGAGACATGGAAAAGCTAGCATTGTCACTCATCACCGCTTCTCGGAAATTAAGGCCATACTTCGCCCACGGCATTCACGTTCGACCAACTTTCCTCGAGGTAGGTAATCACGAAACCCGACGCCTCGGGAGGCTCTTGAAGTGGGCGATGAGAATTGAGGCCGATTCGACATCACATTCAAACCCCGGCCATCCATCAAAGGCGAGGCCTTAGCAGATTCGTGGCGAATTTGCTAACACACCCGTGATAGATACCCGATGGATCCCGAGCCAGCCACCCACTTGGTATCTCTTCGTGAATGACTCGTCGGGAGATGCGGGGTCGGTCTTGGGGTGGTCCTCGCTAGCCCGAAGGCCACGGGCATGAATCTGTGCAATCCGGTTCGACTTCAAAGCCTCAAACAATGTCGCGAGTCTGAGGCTCTACTATCTCGGCATGCGTCTAGCCAAAGAAATGAAGATTCGAGGCTCTCCGGTGCAAGTGACTCCCGAGTTAGTAGTAAGCCAGTAAAGGGAAATTTCGCCGCCGGGGGAAAAATATGGCCTCCTACCTAAAGCGGTAAGAAATCTCATCCCTAGCTTTGATAAGTTCGAACTAGTTCGGTGCGGTGGGTCGATAACGCCAACGCAGACGCTCTCTCAAAACTCATGAGTAGCAATGACTCGAGCTTCTTAAAATGGTTCCCATCGAACACCTCGATCGACCCTCCATAGGCGGTGGCGGAAATAATGTGGGTCGAAGAGACCACCACATGGATGGATCCCATCCTCGCCTTCTGAAAGACCAAACGCTCTCCATTGTGCGAGAGAAGAGGCAAGGAGGTGAGGAGGAGGGTTGCTCACTTCGTCTTATCGGACGACGTCTTTGTCTAAACGAGGCTACTCCTACCACTCCTCGGATGTGTTGGAATGACGAGCGGATTACATCCTCCCGAGAAGTTCACGAGGGAGTCTGCAGCAACCACAGGAGGCCTAGCTCGGCGCGCAAAAATCCTCAAACAGGGATACTTCGGCCTTCGCGCTAAAGAGATTCCTTGAATCATGCAAGGAAATGTGACAAGTGTCAACGCTTAGCCACCATCCCTCGTCGCGCCCCACCAAGAACTTACCACGATATCTAGCCCCGGCCCTTCTCCAAGTGGGGATAGATTTCATAGGACCTATCTTGGGGGTAGAGGTAATGCACTGCCGCACTTAGTCGCCATCGACTACTTCACAAAATGGGTAGAAGTAGAGCCAATGGCGAAAATCACCGAAAGCTAACACCTCCAAATTCATATGGAAGAATATCATATGCAGAGTTCGAATTCCACATTCTCTCGTGTCGGATAATGGAAAACAATTCGACAACAAGAAGGTCGAATCTATGCGAGGAGCTGGGAATCGCCAGCACTTCTCTAGCCCTCACCATCCACGAGCCAATGGTCGGGGTGGGGCGGTCAACAAAACCATCAAATACACACTTAAGCGGAAACTTGAAGGATCAAAAGGGGCGTGGGTCGATGAACTTCCTCGGGTCCTATGGGCCATCCGAACCACCATGAAAACTCCAACCGGGGAGACCCCTTTCTCCATGGCATACGGCACCGAGGCGGTAAGCCCAGTGGAAATTGGTGTTCCCTCGCCCCGTCGATTATTATTCAATGATCAGGTTAACGACGATCTAATGAGGATGGGTCTAGATCTGCTAAGTGAAAAGAGAGACGACTCCCAGGTGAGATTAGCGTCCTATCAAAGAAAGATGTCCAGATACTTCAACAAGAAGGTAAAGAGGAGGACCTTTCGCGTAGGAGACCTCGTCCTAAGGAGAGTGTTCCTATCCTCCAAGGAACCCGGCGTCGGAACACTAGGGCCCAACTGGGAAGGACCATACAAAGTTATTAGTGAAACACGACCCGGGACATATCGCATCGAAGACATGAACGCTAAATTGCAACTTCATCCCTGGAACGCCGAGCACTTACGCCGGTATTATCAATAGTTAGAATGGTCGTTATGACGCCGAGCAGTTAATTTGTTTCTGTTTTACTATTATGATGCGACTTGTCATATTTTATCTTAGTTATTCGATGGCCCGAACTCACGGCGTCGGAAAGCGAACTCAAAACGAGATGTTTGTCATACAAAATCAAATAATAACTAAGACAAAAATTGAAAAACGAGGCCCATAAGAAAAGTAAAACTTCATTTCATAATAAGGGAATTACAAAAGAAACTTGTACAAAGGTTACGAGACATTACAAAAACTTATACAAAACCTAACTATCCTCCTCGCCTACCACATCGAGGCGGAGGAACACAGCTTCTAAAGCACCGAGGTTGAGGTCGGGATAGTCGTTTTGAGTATGCGGCCGAACTTCTGTTGCCCAACCCTAGCAAAGTAATCCGAGAAGTTGGTATAGGCTTCGATGTTGTGAAAATTGGCCACAAAATCCGCCTCTGCACTCCCCGCCCTACCGCCTCCAGGTTCTTTTTTCTCGGCAACCAAATGAGCCTTCGATTCCGAGGAGGACAAATTCCCCTCGTGTTACATGTAGCGCCTCCTCGCGGACCTGGGCCTCATCCAAGCCTCCTCCTCTTCTCTTTTTGCGGCTTCCGGGGCCTCTGCGGCCACCCTCCGAGCCGCGTTGGCATTGTCCATTTGCTTTGTCATTTTCGTGACATTGGAGTCGAGACTCCTTTAGGTCGACCTCCAACCGCTCGTAGGCCACACGAGCCATCCGCCCACGCTGCCTGAGACCTCCGAGCCTGCTTGTGCTCCTTGTCATTTTTGAGGCCTCGGCTTTGAGTTTCTTTTGCTCCCGCACACGCGTTCTAAACTTCATGAGCACCTTCATCTGCATAGCCGAGGCCACGATAGCGAGGCGGTACGGCCTCCAAAACATCTTCAAGGTCCCATGCGAGGAAAACTCCTCCCACTTGGGGTGAAGTACCTCTTCACGGCTGGGCCCCAACGAAGGATAGAATGGCACCTCCCGAAGCACCTCATCGGGGATCTTCGACCCGGGCCATGTCAACTCCTTGACCTCTCCTTCAGGTCATAGGGCCCGACTCACCGCCCCCACATCCTGGGACTTGGGGGCCCCTCGGAACCACCTCCCCAGCGGTGTTCACGGCCAGAGTACTGACCCCCGTGGGCGAGGCAAATCACATCTTCATCTACCTCCACGCGCCTTCCTCTTGCTGTGGAGGTTCTGACGAGGCGGCCTTAGATTTCCTTTTCCTCGAGAAGGCTCGCCGCCCCTCAGGACACTCACGTCATCGACCTCCACAACCTTCGAGGCCTCAGTGTCGGCCCTATGTCCCTCTCGGCTTAGGTCCTCGATGACCTTCTTCTGCCGGGCCTCCTCTTTAGATCCGGCAGCCAGGGCCCTCGGTTGTTGCCTCGATAGACGGGCCAAGGTTGGCCTCGGGCGCTTGCCTTGCTCTATATCAGCTGCAAGAACAAAGAGGTTTTAGTTTCACCTCAATCCTAAACAAGTCTCGAACCAAGCAAAGATGTCGGAACGTTACCTTTGGAGGCCATTAACCCTAATTCGCTTAAACACCTCTGCCGGTTTAACAGAAACCCGTATTTCCTGTTTGACGGAGGCGACTGGTAGATTGATTGAAGCACGTCGACCAGATCCTCCGATAACTCGCAACGGGGCAGCAGTCCTGAAAAGGAAACCAAGAACAAGTTAGATTATATTTTCACCTACGTCGAAAACAATCAGCTCACATCCCCCACTCACTGGCTATTCCGTAAAAACTGGACACATCCAGGTCTGGCTCCGGGTCGTCCGTTACCCTCTGCCAATTACCCGACACCCAAAACCAGGACTCCTTCCACTGTTTTATGGAAGAAGGGCAGTCCGTCACAAGGGGCTTGTGTGCTCCCCACGGACAAAAGTAGTACCAGCCAACCTCCTCCTCCTTATCCTTCTTTCTCGGTAGTTTCTGCGGCTGGTATAGGGTCTGGAACACGTGAAGGGGCATCTCCAGCCCCAACGAATGCCTGAACCACAGGTACATGCTCCCCGCCATCGACTCCACCCGTTCGAGCCACCGAGTGGGAGCTAGCCCATAAGCCCGTGAGAATCTGTCGGAAGAAGGGATGCAGAGGCGCCGCATGACCACCCACAAAGGCATTTAGGTGCAAGGTCACGTGCAACCCCTCCTCGAACACAGTGCTCGTTCATTTGCCTCCGGAGTATAAGTTCAATGTCCCTGGGCACCTGTCTTTGCTCCCTCAGCGACACCAAGTCCCTTCCACCATTATCGAGGGACATCCATCGCGATCCACCTAATTGGATCGGCCTCAAACGGGTCTGTTCCTCTACTACCCCGCGCGATGAGGATACGTTCATCACCTCGCTTTGTCGATCCACAAACGCCTCGAATAGGCATCACCGCGGCCATTTCGGTGAGACGGGTGGGACCTCCCGTCCTCAACTCGACCGAAGCATCGTTATCACCAAACTCCGCGGACATTGTCAAAATTAAAACAAAATCAATAAGTAAAGGGACTCTAGATAGAGGTTTACCTAAACCTAACTCTTCACGGAAACGGAGATGGGAACAAGCAGCCGAAATCTAGCACAAGTTTAGAAACACCGCAAATCTCTCGAGAAAAGCGTAAAGGATAAAATTATAACCCCCACCTATTTATAACCAAATGCGAATGATATCACACCGCTTGGATCTACCATAATTCCATCCGTATCATTCAACCGGTATCAGTCCATCTCTGCCCTTGAATCCGAAAAGACGCGAGGAACCATTTCAATGAACGCCTGCGATGCGGGCGTGCTCACCACGCGCGCGTCATTTCTCGATACCATCAAAGCCCCCATAATTAACCACCATCATTACCCGCGCCGTCTTTTCACCATACCCAAAAAGGCGTGCGTCGTCAGCTACCCAATCAATCTATGACCCGTAGATTGAACCATTAATTATACTGGCGAGCCTCTTCATCTCCCAACTTGGGATTGGCATTTTCTCCTCCCCACTTGGGGACTCGGTGCTTTCGCCTCCCCACTGGGCTCCGAGACCTATGCCTCCCAACTGGGACTCGGCATTTCGCCTTCCCAACTTGGGACTCGGCATTTCTCCCCACTGGGGACTCGGTGTTTTCGCCTCTCCACTTGGGGACTCGGTGCTTCGCCTCCCAGCTGGGCTCGGAGCTATGCCTCTCCAACCCGGGACTCGGCATTTCGCCTTCCCAACTTGGGACTCGGCATTTCTCCTCCCAGCCACTTGGGACTCGGTGCTTCGCCTCCCCACTGGGCTCGGAGCTATGCCTCTCCCAACCAGGGACTCGGCATTTTCGCCTTCCCAACTTGGGACTCGGCATTTTTTCCCCCACTGGGACTCGGTGCTTCGCCTCCCACTTGGGACTCGGTGCTTCGCCTCCCCACTTGGGCCTCGGAGCCTATGCCTCCCAACCCAGGACTCGGCATTTTCGCCTTCCCAACTTGGGACTCGGCATTTTCTCCTCCCCACTTGGAGACTCGGTGCTTTTCGCCTCCCACTGGGCTCTCGGAGCCTATGCCTCTCCCAACCTGGGACTCGGCATTTCGCCTTCCCCAACTTGGGACTCGGCATTTTCTCCTCCCAGCACTGGGGACTCGGTGCTTCGCCTCCCACTGGGCTCGGAGCCTATGCCTCCCAACCTGGGACTCGGCATTTTAAGCCTTCCCAACTTGGGACTTGGCATCCCCAACTTGGGACCAACATCGTCAAGGCCCGCAACCCACATAAATGAACGTCCGGGCCTCGTGGGACTTAAATCTCTACCTCAAACTTTAAAACAAACATCCAAGTCCAAGATCCCACATGAATGATGATTCGAAACTTGGGGGACTATTGTTACGTACCAATCCTACCGGCACCAATCAATCCCACCGGCGGGCCAGTAGCGCCACGCTGGGAGTTTTTGGGCCGACCCCAACCTTTCTCCGGGCGGTGCGGGCCGACCTTGAGCCTTCTCCGAGGCGGTCTACACCCACGAGGCGGTCACCGGGCTCATTGGTGTTTGGCCGACCACAGTTGCGTGCCTGTGAAGCATCCCCTAACTCAACCATGACAAGAGTGATGGGACAACTCACAAGGCGGCGGCTTTGTCATGATCATAGCCCCTTAGTCTCAAGCGGTGAAAATGACTCTCCCATTAATGCTAACGACGTGACACCAAGGATGTGACTTGAGAACCCCTAGGATAGGGCCACGTGTCGCATATCAAGAGGGATCGTTCCATAAAATTTGTCTATAAATACCAAACTCACTTCACAAGACAATGTTGTTGAAAATATTAATATCACCACACATATAACAAGTCCTCCTTTCTAAATTACTTCTAAGTGTTACAACCACACAGAATTTGTTAGAATGAGGCCTCGAGGCTTTCACCTTTGCTTTGAGAGTGTTTTCTTTACCTTTTGTCTTCCTCCCATCCCGACGGAGGTGATCTACGTGGTTGAATAAACCACGTGGCGATCTTAGTGAAAGGAAAATACACGTGGGTATAGGTAGCGTGGGGATCCTGTTGGCAACCATTTTTGGGGTTAACAGAATATGTTGCATAAACACAGACAAATATTAACCACCATGTCTTATTGGATATCATTTATAAATTGTTAGCATGAGTGCGTGAGCACCTTTTCATTCCAAGAACTGTAACCCGAAAACTGAATTTGCAAGAGCAAAGATCGCATGAAACCACAAAGCTCGTGCATTGATTTACATGCAAGGTTATGTGTGCGTGTGTGGTAAATAGAGAGGGCGTGGGCATATTGGCCCCTCATTTTCTTTATCTAAATGCATATGCAGTCCTAGCAAGTGTTTGAAATTGTTTAAATTATAATTTTAATTAGTCAAATTGATCAAACATATTTTTTATCCACATATTTTGTAGGATCTACAACTTACAATCTATTTTTTATCCATACATTCACTAACAATTTATAATTTCAACACTACCAAACACGTGCGTACTCCGCCCTAATCTAAATCCCCTGCATTCCAACTTTTAATAAATCAAACAAGTTTTATTTTCGTTGATCTATCCAAAGGACTCAAATACTTAATAGGCCCTTATAATTACTTAAAGGGCAAAGTTGACAAGAGTCCTACTTTTTGTAAAAAAGTTGAAAAATACCTATTTTTTTTAATTTTTCAAAAAATACCTTATTTTCATGGTTTGATTTAAAAAATACCTCATTTTATTAAAAACAATATTTTAAATTATAATGATGATGTGGCATTTATTTTAAATTAAATTATAATTATGTGTTGGCATAATGATGTGGCATTTATTTATTTTATGGTAGTCTATGCACTTTATATAATATTCAATTTAGTCATTATATTTTAAATTATATTTCAATTAAGTCATCCAAAAATTACATCATATGTCCTTAATCTTTTATATTGTTACACTTTAGTCTCTAAATTTTTAATTATCTTCCAGTTAAGTCCTCCAAAAATTGTATCTTAGGTCCTTCAACTTTTACATATTTACACTTTGGTCTCCAAGTTCTCAATTATTTTTCAGTTAAGTCCTCTAAAAATTACATCTTAGGTCCTTCAACTTTATACATATTCAAAGTTTGGTCTTCCAAATCCTTGATTTTAGTGGCCAAAATAATTGTAATTTTAGTGGTCAAAATAAGTGCACTTTCAATTAAATCTTTGATTTTACACTCGAATTGTCACCTAAACGAACAAAATAAATATTTGTATATTATTTTAAATTATGGTAACAGATATGTTAATAAATTACGGTAACACATATGTTACTTTAATTTAAATTAGATTAACACGTGTTACCATCACCAACTATCATATTTGTATACTATTTTAAATATAATAATAATTATAATCATATTTTACAATTTATTTTCTTTGATAATTGTTTAAAAATACAGTATTTTCATAAAATCAATATTTTCATTTTTTTCATTTGAAAAATAATATTTTTACACGAGTAACATATGTGTTATTTCATTATTTTTATTAAAATTAATACTTTATAATTTACTCATCTTATTATTTTTTTAAAATATATTATTTTCATTTAAAATTAATGTTTTAATTTTTCATTGAAAAACAATATTTTTTAATGGGTAACATATATGTTACTATATATGTTAATTCCTCATATTTCATTAAAATCAATATTTTACCATTTCTCTATTTTTATAAATTTTTTAAAAATACATTGTTTTCATTTAAAATCAATATTTCAATTTTTTATTTTAAAAAAATATTTTTATTCCAGTAACATATATGTTACTATGTGTTACTTGCTCATTTGCAATAAAATCAATATTTTATAATTATTTAAAAAAATTCGTTATATTTCTTTAAAATTAATATTTCAATTTTTTTATTTTAAAACAATATTTTTACACAGATAACGTATATGTTACTTCCTTATATTTCATTAAAATCAATATTTTACTATTTCTCTATTTTTATAAATTTTTTAAAAATACATTATTTTCATTTGAAATCAATATTTCAAATTTTTATTTAAAACAATATTTTTATACTAGTAACATATATGTTATTATCTGGGGTGGAATCAGGGGGGCAGCCCTGGGATCAAGTCCAGGGCTGCCTAAAATTTGGCCCAAAAGGTTAAAAAAAAAATTAAGAGAAAATTTTGGGTGGGTCATCTAACGCATATAGTGGGTTGAAAAGTCATATGATATAATCTTAATTCAACTAAAGTCATACTTTATTACTAAAAGACCAATATACCCTCCAATTGTAAAAACTGTCATTTAAACACGTAAAAACCAACAAAATTATTTCAATAGCTGTTTAGAAATTCCTTCATTTACTTTTAACAATTTTTATCTTCTTCTTGTGTTTGATTCTTCTCATCGTAACCTGTAACCGCATACAAACAATTCGAAAGCTGATATTTCAATGGCGAACATATTTTTTTATTTTTTATTTTTTGTATAAAGTAACCATTTTCGGTTAAAAATAATTATGAAAATATTGAGATATTGTTCAATTGAAACATATGCAATGCGGTTAATAAATGGAGTTTGGATAAACCGATTCAACTAGTTTTTGATAATGTAGTTGTTGTGAGTTAGGATTTTATGTTGGAACATGTAAAATGCTTGATCTTGTTTCAATAGATGTGTTTCAATATATGATCTTGTTTCTAATGATAGTGAAATTTGCTGATTTTTTCTCTGCTTTTAATGATAGTGAGCGCTTATTCTTTCTTCATCTTGGCATTGCTCAAGTATGTGTTTGCTTACTTTTAAGGGACTCGAGATATCTTGGAAGGGCTTTAATTTGCAAAGAAAAGGATGTACATTAATCCGTGATCTTTGTTTTAGAGGATTTGTGATCTTTGTTTTGAAAAAAAAATTTATAGATTGTTAAACCTATGATTCTTGTAGTGAACCTTTATGATTCTTGTAGTGATAATGAAGAACTAGGATCGATCAATCAAGAACCCGAGAGTGTTAATGAAAAGGATCAAGTTCAAAGGATGTTCAACAAGAGAAAGATGAATGGTGGCTTCAATAAAGATATATTTATCCGTGATCTTTGTTTTAGAGGATTTGTGATCTTGTTTTGAAAAAAAAAATTAAAGATTGTCATTTTAAGCTAAAGAGACGATTTCAAACGGGTTAAATCCATCATAGGCGTTGGCAAAGCAATGGTCTTGACCGTCTCGTCGAGACCATTCGAAAAATATATTATAATAAAAATTTACGAGTGCGTGTGCAAATTCTATGTCCATTTCTATTGTGATACTATTTTTTGATGATCTTGTTTTGCATATCTGATGTCAAACAACACACATGACTATGATACCATGCTTTTATCTTTGATCTTGTATTATGCAAAACAATATAATGGATTAGAACATGGATTAAAACAAAGATAAAAATTACTAATGCACATTATCTAAACAAAAGCGATTATCATAGATTAAAATAGTATCATAGACAAAACTAAGACATTCAAACGATTATTACATGTTCAAACCTTGGCATAATTGGACAAAGACATCAAAGAATAAAAAGCACAAGATCATAAATAAAACTCATTCCACATAGAATAAAAGCAATTATTATGGATTAAAATAGTATCAAAATATACTAATGCACATTACCTAAATAAAAGCAAGATCATAGATTAAAACTAAGACATTCAAAACAGATTATCATAGGATTAATACATATGCCTACATAGTTTTAGATTACTTCCTTTAACTTGAGAATGATTGGCGGTTCTTCTTTCTTCATTTTAGCATTGCTCTCAAGTATGTGTTTGCTTTTAAAGGACTCGAGATACCTTGGAAGAGCTTTAATTTGCAACAAAAGGATGTACATTTATCCGTGATCTTTGTTTTAAAGAATTTGTGATCTTGTTTTGAAAAAAAAAAATTAAAGATTGACATTTTAAGATAAAGAGACTACTTCAAACGGGTTAAATCCATCATAGGCGCCGGCAAAGCGGTAGTCTTGACCGTCTCGTTGAGACCATTCCGAAAACATATTATAATAAAAATTACGAGCACGTGTGCAAATTCTATGATCATTTCTATTGTGATCTTGTTTTTTGTGATGATACCGTTTTGCATAATCTGATGATCAAACAACACACATGACTATGATACCATGCTTTTATCTTTGATCTTGTTTAATTAGTCATATGTTTTGTTTGATCTTCAGATTATGCAAAACAATATCATAGATTAAAACATGGATTAAAATAAATATCAATTTATATGAATGCATATTACCTAAACAAAACATTATCATGGATTAAAACTAAGACATTCAAACAAGTATCACTTATTCAAACCTTTGCCATAATTAAACAATATCAAAGATCACATAGAAGTATCACGGATAAAAAGCAGATTATCATGGATTAAAAGCGGTATCAAAATATACTAATTACCTAAACAAAACAATATCATAGATTAATACTAAGACATTCAAACAATATCACATGTTCAAACATTGCCATAATCAAACAAAGATCACAGATTAAAACACTATCATGGATTAAAACGATATCAAAATATACTAATTACCAAACAAAACAAGATCATGGATTAAAAACAAAGATTATCATAGATTAAAACTAAGACATTCAAACAATATCACAGTTCAAACATTGCCATAATTAAACGAAGATCAAAGATCACACATATATATATATATATATTCAAACAAGATCACGAAATTAAAAGCAAGATGATCATGGATTAAAACATGTTTCAAATGATAGTGAAATATTATGACAAAGTTTCAATCTATTAAACCTTGCCATAATTAAACAATATCATAGATTAAAACTAAGGCATTAAAACAGTATCATGGATTAAAACTAAGACATTCAAACATTAGATGATGGAACATTCAAGTTCCTATTTACAACAATTCTATGTCCATTTATATTGTGATCTTGTTTTACGTGATCTTTGTTTTGTATAATATAGTATCAAATAAAATACCATGACTAAACATTAGATGATGGAACATTCAATCTCCTATTTACAAAGATTAGATGGTGGAGCATTCAAGCTCCTATTTACATAAGATAGTAGAGTATTCAAGCTCATATTTACACATTCAAGCTCATATATACAACATTCTATGCTCATTTCATTTGTGATCTTTGTTTTGTTTAATACAATATCAAATTGCTATTCTATAATACAAGATGCAACAACGGATGTTACCTCATTGTTTATATAATCGGAAAATACTCATTGTTTACATAAATGCTAAAATACTCAACCTAAATACTCAACCCGTGTTAATCATATTGGTCGACTTCTCTTGCAAAGACGGATAGATCAATGCTAACTGTTAAGACATTAAGAATAGAGTACAACCACGTAAGATGAAGAAATAAAAAGCACACAAACCAAAGATAAGGATTCAAACAACATTTACTAAAGTCCATAAAAGCGTTATTTTTTAGTTTCAGCCTAACAAAATCTTCACCAAGAAAAGTGCCTAAAAGTGACACATGCCCTTAGAAGCACTCATGGGAGGTTGCCGGAGGTGGAAGCGTGGGTTGGAGGTCGGTCCGGGAGGTGGGCGGTTGTCATGGGAGGTCACCGGAGGTGGAGGCGTCTTGGAGGTGGCGGGAGGTTGTTGCTTGGGAGGTTGTCGTGAGGTGGAGGAGGTTTGTGGAGTTGAAAGATTGTGTCGATGAAAATATGGTTAAAAGGGGTGATTTTGGAATTAATATAAAATATTGATGTGAAGTATGACTTAATCACAATTTAAAAAAAAAATTGACCTAATTTGAAACAAGTCATGTGGAGATGACTTATTGGCAATTTTCCCAAAAATTAAATAAAGAAACAAAAAAGAAATAAAGCCCAAATTTGAGCCCATGCCCAAAATTTTGGCCCAAAATGTAAAAAAAATAAATAAATAAATAAAGCCCAAATTTCACCAAACATAGAAAAAAAATTGTTTTACTCTCAATTGTGCATCCAAATTTAATTAAACAAACAATTACTTGCATTTCATGTAAGTATTAGAAAGTTCAAAATTGAAATTCAAACTTTAGAAATTTCAAAATTCGAACGTGAATTTGAATTTTTTAATTTGTTGCACCTTCTACTATTTAGTGTTGAAATATCATTTTATTTTCTAACTTGGTTGTAATAATTTCGTTGTGTATGACTTACTTATATGTCGTTTCATTAAATATAGGATTACAATATAATTGTACATAGCACTACTAAAGAGTTTAAATATTTTGTGCATCGACTACATAACTTAGTTTTAAATAAAATATATATATAGTATATTATAAAACAATTTTTGTGCATCGACTACATAACAATTTTTGTTGAGAAATACCTTGTTAATTAAATAAATATAGATTCTATTATAGAAGAATTTGTAATTGTAAAAGATCATTGGGCACAACTTTTTTTAGCTAGTTTAGATCTTGAATATTTTTGTTTAATGACTTCTTGTAACTTTTTTAAAGATTGTGACTTATAAAAAAATATTAGATTCTCATAAAAATGAACTAAATAATTGTGGTTCGAGAAAAAAAAAATCGGAGGCTCTGCCCCTAAACCCCGGTAAAGGGGGTCTTCCTTCCCCAGCCCACCATTTGGGTACATCCTAGCTCCGCCCCTGGTTACTATGTGTTACTTGCTCATTTGCAATAAAATCAATATTTTATAATTATTTAAAAATACGTTATTTTTCTTTAAAATGAATAATTCAATTTTTTTTTATTTTAAAACAACATTTTTACAAATGTAACATATATGTTTTTACATGTTACTTCCTCATTTTTTATTAAAATCAATATTTTACCATTTCTCTAGTTTTATAAATTTTTTAAAAATACATTATTTTCATTTAAAATCAATATTTCAAATTTTATTTTAAAAAAAATATTTTTATACTTGTTACATATATGTTACTACTATGTGTTACTTGCTCATTTGCAATAAAATCAATATTTTATAATTATTTAAAAATACGTTATTTTTCTTTAAAATTAATATTTCAATTTTTTTTTTTTTAAAACAATTTTTTACGCTGGGTAACATATATGTTACTATATATTACTTCCTCATTTTTCATTAAAATCAATATTTTACCATTTCTCTATCTTTATAAATTTTTAAAAATATATTCTTTACATTTAAAATTAAAATTTCAATTTTTCATTTAAAACAATATTTTTATACTAGTAACATATATGTTACTATGTGTTACTTGCTCATTTATTGATTGCTATTTTATAATTTATATTCTTGTAAATGTTTTTAAAAAATACATTAATTTAAATCTAAAATCAAATATTTCCAATTTTTATTTTTGAAAACAATACTTTTTTATTGGTAACATATATGTTACCATATTTGATAACATATGTTACTTCCTCAATTTCATTAAAATCAATTTCTACCAAATTATATCCTTCTATAATTTTCTGAATTATAAATTATTTTAAATAAAAATAATATATTTAATTTATTCACTTTTAATATTGTTACCACATGATTCTGATAGGTCATCCACGTCAGCAAGAGCCCCATCTAGACCCATCAAGAGCCCCCATCTAGGCCCAAATGAGGGCCTCAGAATTCTGAAAAGGGCATCGGAGACCCATCAAACGCCTTAGCCTTTTGCGGCTAGAATGCCGCGGGGTCCGTGAAGGGCCTTGACACCCATGGTCGACCCATTGGGCCTCGCCGGAACTTCAGTATCAATTATAACTAGCAGCAAGACGATATCTTTGGAATGACCAGAGAAGTAATTAAAGAAAGGTCATGTTGGATTAGCACACGGATCCTCTCAAAGAAACTAAATCGTAATCTCCTAAAATCAGGCAACGTGATAAACTCAAAGAATGAAGATAATCCCGGAGATTGCATGGGTAACGGATGATCTTTATCCCATAAGGAAGGAGAATCCGATCGAGTATCTGATTGATTTGTTTCCTAAATCAATCAGGACTTTTGCGCTATAACTACAACGTATCCGATTATTCCAAGGTACGCTCTTTTTACACTTGTATCCTACCCTAAATTCTGCTCAAACTTCTGCATGCTTGTCTCTCCCACCCCAATTACTTACCCCCAGTGTATTATTCTTATATACCAGTAGTTGACTTGATCGTCGGAGTACCAACGATCGTCGGACCTTTTTTTTTCGGAGATCTTGGTGCCTAATGGTCGTCCGAGTGTGCATGTAACATACAGGTTGGCAGATGAGTAACTGGAGATCTGTTGACACGTGGACGTTGTAAGTTCCGACGCCAACAAATATCAACAATTTGACACGGGTAACACATATGTTATCACATGTGTTACCATATGTTACTCCTCAATTTCTATATAATTGCTATTTTATAATTTATATTCATGTAAATGTATTTAAAATACATTAATTTCGTCTACAATCAAATATTTTCAATTTTTATTTTTGAAAACAATATTTTTACACGGGTAACATATATGTTACCATATTTGTTAACCTATGTTACTTACTCAAGTTCATTAAAATCAATTTTTAGCAAATTATATCCTTCTATAATTTTTTGAATTATGAATTATGTTGAATAAAAATAATATATTAAATTTATTCACTTTTAATATCAACAATTTCACAGATAACACAAATGTTACCACATGTGTTACCCTATGTTACTTCATCATTTTCAATACAATTGCTATTTTATAATTTATCTTCTTGTAAATGTTTTTAAAAAATACATTAATTTTGTCTAAAATCAATTATTTCTAATTTTAATTTTTTTTAAAATAATTTTACGCAGGTAACATATATGTTATCGTATTTGTTAACATATGTTACTTTCTCAATTTCATTAAAATCAATTTTAGCAAATTATATCCTTCTATAATTTTCTGAATGACGAATCATATTAAATAAAAATAATATATTTCATTTTTTCACTTTTAAAAACAACTATCTGACACGGGTTACCACTAGGGATGGCAATTTACCCCGACCCCGCCCCCCCCCCCCTCCCTGCTTAAAATTTCCCTTTGATAATCGAATTCGGCCTGCACGGTGCAGCGAGGAAAATTACCGTGTGGGTTCTGGGCGGGTAGCTCCGCCTAAACCAAACCGAAATAAATTTTTTTTTTTTTAAATATTTTAATTTTGAAAATAATGGTTACAAAAAAATTAAAAAATATATATATCGGGCGTAGGCGGAGGCAGAACCGCCCGAGCCCGCCCGCCCGCCCGATTTAAACGGGGAACGGGGCGGGTATGGAGGTCAAAATTCCCCGACGGGGCGGGGACGGGGGGGGCCGACCCGCCCCGTTGCCATCCCTAGTTACCACATGTGTTACCCTATGTTACTTCCTCATTTACAATACAATTTCTATTTTATAAATTATATTCTTGTAAATGTTTTTTAAAAAATACATTAATTTCTTCTAAAATCAAATATTTCCAATTTTCATTTTTGAAAACAATACTTTTACGCGGGATAACATATATGTTACCATATTTGTTAACCTATGTTACTTCCTCAATTTCATTAAAATCAATTTTTAGCAAATTATATCTTTCTATAATTTTCTGAATTATGAATTATGTTAAATAAAAATAATATATTTAATTTATTCACTTTTAATATCAACAATTTCACAGGTAACACGTATGTTACCGCGTGTATTATCCTATGTTAACTCATCATTTTCAATACAATTCCTATTTTATAATTTATCTTCTTGCAAATGTTTTTAAAAAATACATTAATTTTTTCTAAAATCAAATATTTCTAATTTTAATTTTTTTTAAAATAATTTTACGCGGGTAACATATATGTTACCGTATTTATTAACCTACGTTACTTCCTCAATTTTATTAAAATCAATTTTTAACAAATTATATCATTCTACAATTTTCTGAATTATGAATTATATTAAATAAAAATAATATATTTAATTTTTTCACTTTTAAAAATAACTATTTGACACGGGTAACACATATGTTACCACATGTGTTACCCTATGTTATTTCTTTATTTACAATACAATTGCTATTTTATAATTTAACTTCTTGTAAATATTTTTAAAAAATACATTAATTTCGTCTACGATCAAATATCTCCAATTTTTATTTTTGAAAACAATACTTTTACTCAATTTTTATTTTTGAAAACAATACTTTTAAAAAATACATTAATTTCGTATTTGTTAACCTATGTTACTTACTCAATTTTATAAAAATTAATTTTTAGCAAATTATATCCTCCTACAATTTTTTGAATTACGAATTATATTAAAAATAATAATATATTTAATTTTTTCACTTTTAATATCAACAATTTGACACGGGTAACACATGTGTTACCCTATGTTACTTCTTCATTTTCTGTACAATTACTATTGTATAATTTATATTCTTGTAAATGTATTTAAAATGTATATTAATTTCGTCTACAATCGGATAACATATATGTTACCATATTTGTTAACCTATGTTACTTACTCAATTTCATTAAAATCAATTTTTAGTAAATTATATCCTTCTATAATTTTCTGAATTACGAATTATGTTAAATAAAAATAATATATTTAATTTTTTCATTTTTAATATCAACAAATACAATTGCTATTTTATGATTTATCTCCATGTAAATGTTTTTTAAAAAATACATTAATTTGGTCTAAAATCAAACACTTCCAATTTATATTTTTAAAAATAATATTTTTACGCGTGTAACATATATGTTATTGTATTTCTTACCCTATGTTACTTCATCAATTTCATTAAAATCAATTTGACACGGGTAATACATATGTTACCACACCTAAGCTGTAATTTTTGAGGACTTAATTGGCAGATAATTCAAATTTTGGAACCAAAGTGTAAAGATATAAAAAGTTGAAGGACATAAGATATAATTTTTGGAAGACTTAACTGAAAGATAATTAAAAATTTGGGGACCAAAGTGTAAATATGTAAAAAGTTGAAGGACCTAAGATGTAATTTTTGGAAGACTTAACTGGAAGATAATTGAAATTTGAGGACCAAAGTGTAAATATATAAAAAGTTGAAGGACCTAAGATACAATTTTTGGAGGACTTAACTAAAAAATAATTAAAAATTTGGGGACCAAATTGTAAAGATGTAAAAGATTAAGGACCTAAGATATAATTTTTGAAGGACTTAATTGAAATATAGGGACTAAAGTGAATATTATATAAAGTATATGGACTACTATACAATAAATAAATATTTTTAAAAGAGTTTATATAATAGAGGAGATGTATTTTTTATAAGTATTATTTACACGTGGGGTAAAAATAAAACATTTAAAAAAGTTGGTATATTTCAATTTTTTATTAAAAAAGGGTGTATGAGCTAATTATCCCTTACTTAAACTCCAATGATTGAAGCCATGTCATTGACATTTATTGTCGTCCACATATTTTAATTGATAATATTTGGTTTACCGATAAAAACGTGTCTATTAAATTGTGCTGGGATATAACCATTTCACCCACATTTTTAAAGATACTATTTTTTTAGTCGAAATTACGTCAACTACTTATCATTATAATAATATTTTTACTTTTACAAACTTAACTCTTTTATTTTAAAAATACTATTTTTATATTATTATATTCATAAATAAAATAATAATTTAAAATCAAAACAAAATATAATTAATACACAATCGTTTCTATAACTGGAATTCCCGTCCTCAAATCTTTACGAAATATTTGTAGCTTCAAATCTTTACGAAATCTCAATACATTCTTCACTATTTTGTAACAGAATATAGATTATGTTATATCTCATCGGTAACAAATGTTACACAATAAATTATCATGACGATTGATTATTACGACGATTGTTACATAATATAGATTGTTATGACAATTAATTATTACATAATATAGATTGTTATTATGACGATTGATTATTCCATAACAAATGTTACACAATACTACAATATGTTATTATGTAACGCTGAATGAAAAAGATGTTACAATACAATATTCGTAACACTGATTTTAATGTGATATTATGTAACAAATGTTACACAATATGTTATAATGTAACACTAAATGATAAAGATTTTTACCACCCGATTTTGGTAAGGCGTTCACATTAGCAAAAGCCCAGTAAAGATCCCGTATAGGCCTAATTCAGTTCTCGCTAAAGCCTTATAGGCCCGGCGAGGACCTTCCAGATTCATAAAAGTCCCATGGACTCGGCGAAGGCCTCGGAGGCCCAACGAGGGCATCGTAAAATCTCAGAAGGTCTCGGAGGCCCATCGAGCATCGTAACATCCATGGATCAAAGTATTGCGAAGTCCCTAAAAGCCCTCGACACTCATGGTCGACCCAGAGAGCCTCATAGGGCTTCGTATTTGTGATAACTATCAGGCAGCATGATATTTTATAATAACCAGAGAAGTAAGTAAAGACATGTTGATGTCCGAACCTGGCAACGTCCACGTGTCAACAGATCTCCAGTCACTCATATGCCAACATGTATGTTACCTGCACACTCGGACGACCGTTAGGCACCAAGATCTCTGGGGAAAAAGGGTCCGACGATCGTTGGTACTCTGACGATCAAGTCAACTGCTGGTATATAAGAATAATACACCGAGGGGGTAAGTAATTGGGTGTGGGAGAGACAAACAGGTAGAAGTTTGAGCAGAGTTTAGGATGGGATACAAGTGCAAAAAGAGCATACTTTGGAACAATCGGAGACGTTGTATTTATAGCGCAAAAGTCCTGATTGATTTAGGAAACAAATCAATCAGATACTCGATCGGATCCTCCTTCCTTATGGGATAAAGATCATCCGTTACACATGCAATCTCTAGGATTATCTTCCTTCTTTGAGTTTATCACGTTGCCTGATTTTAGGAGATTACGATTTGGTTTCCTTGAGAGGATCCGTGTGCCAATCCAACGTAGTCTTCTTTAATTACTTCTCTGGTCATTCCAGCATATCGTGCTGCCTGCTAGTTATAATTGATACGAAGCCTGGCGAGGCCCTGTGGGTCGGCCGTGGGTGTCAAGGCCCTCTCTGGACCCCGCGGCATTCTAGCTGCAGAAGGCTAAGGCGTTCGATGGGCCTCCGATGCCCTTTTCAAAATTTGCGAGGCCCTCGCTGGGCCTAGATGGGGCTCTTGATGGGTCTAGATGGGGCTCTTGCTCATGTTGAGGCCCTATCAGAATCGTGTGGTAACAATAGTTCCCCAAGTCCAAACCTATTATTCATAATAGGCGTGGGACTTTGAGAGTAAAAAGAATAATTTTGGGCGAAGAAAATTTGGTGTCCATGGATTCCAAAGAATGTGGTCCTCGCGCATTTAATTACAAGAATTCAAGTTACTCAGTATAGTCCCCCAAGTCCGAAGCCGAACATTCATGACGGGTGAGGGCTTCAGGAGACGTGGCCACTGTTGGTGTGGTATTGTCAATCAAGGTTGTCAATCCGTGGCCAAGCAGTCATGAGTGAGAGAATGTATGTATTTAATGCAATGGCGTGTGGCTAACAACGGGGGCGCGCGTGAGACGCGTGTGCTGTCATTTTACGAAACGCTTGGGGTTCCGTTTCCCCTATTGCCCATTTTGAAACACGCGTCTACCATCCGACGGTCCAGATATGATGCGTGAAAGTTGGACGGTGGGGATTGGGATGCCTTAACCTATAAAGTATGGCATCTTCCTTCCCTACAACTCCTTCTCGCTTTAGCGCTCACTGTGAATGTTGCGGATGCTCTGCAAGTAATCCAGAAGATCCAGGTGTGGGTGCCGTTCTGACTGCATTACAGAGGTAAGCGCGCCGAGAATTGCTGTGATTAGTTTCGTTGGTAGCTTTTGTGATTAATTCCTGGTTCGATAGTGTGGGGATTATACCTTGTTGCGCGTGCCGGCAACAACAGGGGTATCAACTTCCGGGGTAGAGAAAGGTTTGAAATGTCGTCCGGAAACGACGACTCATAGAATCAATCGGACGCCCAGACAAACCTTAGTATTCGGGGTGAGTCATCAACATCTGTCTCATCATCTTCCTCCTCTGAAGCTGTAGGAGAAGTCAACAAGGCACCTTTAGCTGAAGTCCCGTCGGCTCCATCTACAAGTGGGAGGGAGGCCCGTCCATCCGGCCCGTCTGAAGAGACCACGGAAAAAGGGGCCTGGTCGGACTGGGGTGCTTGAGATGAGGGGTCGCTTAAGAGGGGTGCCCCAGTGGCCAAAGAACTTGACAAGGAGCTCGGTGCGGTCGGCCAACCGTTAAGTGGCGCGCTCAAGGATCGGCGAGGAGAAATTGGAGGATATACGACTATCCTATGATATTTCGCATCTATAAAACTTAAGGCTCGGGCCCCGAGGAACGCGGTCTTCTCAAGGATTTGTCGCGATTCTGAACTGCGATGGAGCAGGGGCTCCGCTGCCAATGCATCATTTCTTTCGTGAGGTTCTGAAGGATTGGAATCTGGCCCCTTGCTAGATAACACCGAATGGTTGAGGACAGATGGTGGCCTCGTATATTTTGTGGAGTGTTGCGGGCAGGGAAACCTAACCCCGATGGAGTTTGAGTCGATATACCGACCACGCCACTCCCATTGGTTGGTATAACATTTCTCCTCGATTGGGCGAAATGGGGACTGGCCACCGGCATTTCAAAAAGTTCATAACCGGAAGGAGAGGTTCATCTTTGTAGGCGTGAATGGGAATTTATGCGAGAGGACCCTCTTCCCCATGTGTCTATTCCTCGCCAATTCGGGAAACTTGGTATATACCGCCGCATTTGTATGGAATTTTCATCACAGTTCCTGACTTAATGTATTCTTTGCTTTTGCAGATTGTGGGAAGCCACCCATCCCGAAGAGGGGCCAAGGAGAGCAGAGGTCGACGTGGAATAAGGTGCGAGCTCTAAGCAGCGACTTCAGGAGCCTCAGCAACCTGTTGAAAGACGACAACTTATTCGCTAGCTACGGACTAATGTGTGAGTTCCGTAAGTTTCAATATATCGGCGTTGATGTGAATAATTGCCCAAACGTGTTGTAAATTGTTGTTTGTGCTAATAGCCTTCGGTTCAAAATATCTCTACGCTCCGTCTTGCCCGCCCCCGCCAATGAAGAGGTTCTTCTTCCTGTGCGCCGTGAAGGAGGCGTCCCGTCCATCGCAAGAGATCTAGGATGCTATTCCATCAGGGTCCATTCACCCACCGGCTTCCGATCTCCCCCTCCTAGCCAGGACGTTCCAAAGAGCATGTGTTGATGCTCAAAAAACGACAGAGTCGCAAGCGAAATCTTGTCAGGACATGGTTTATGCCAAAGACAAGGAATAAAACAAAGTGCTGACCGAGATGTCGAAGGCCCAGGGTCTTCTAGCTAAACTCGAGGCCTCTGGCCACTCGAATCCAGTGGTTCTCAACTAAGATTTAAGGACTATCTCTGTTCTAGTTTTTTTGTTTGCTGTTTTGACTCGTGAATGTAGGCCATTGAATACGCCTAATCTTTAATTGCTTTATCGATAGTGCGGGTTGAGAGAAATGCACCATTTTATGTGATTACATACGCGTTGAATACTTATCCTCGAGTTGAAAGAGATGGCGTGAATCACACTCCTTTCTTTGTCGAATCGCTTTCACTTGTTTAAATCTGTACGCTGAAAGTTTATCCGACCAAGTTGAAAAAGTTGGCCATGAACCACACTCCTCATTGCCAAATTACTTTCACTTGTTTAAATACGCGTTGAATGTTTATCCAATGAGTTGAAAGAGTTGGCGCGAACCACACCCTCGGCTTGCCGAATCGTTTTCACTTGTTTAAATACGTGTTGAATGTTTATCTAGAGAATTGAAAGAGTTGGCCACGAACCATACTCCCTCGCTGCCAAATCACTTTCACTTGTTTAAATACGCGTTGAATGTTTATCCAGCGAGTTGAAAGAGTTGACCACGAACCACACTCCATCGCTGCCGAATCGCTTTCACTTGTTTAAATACGCGTTGAATGTTTATCCAGTGAGTTGAAAGAGTTGGCCGTGAAACACACTCCCTCGCTGTCGAATCACATTCACTTGTTTAAATACGCGTTGAATGTTTATCCAGCGAGTTGAAAGAGTTGTCCACGAACCACATTTCCTCACTGCCGAATTGCTTTCACTTGCTTTTGTTGTATGAGGAACACTTTAGATTCATAAACGACAAATTTTATTAGAAGGCGCTGTGTCTCGGGGCGCCAGACAAAAATGCTGGAAAATCAAAACAGTGCAAAATGAAACTACTGATTATACGGCCTCAAATGGGCGATGTTCCAAAGGTGCCTCGTCTTCCTGCCTTCCGAATCTTCCAATCTGTAAGTTTTGGGGTGGATTTTTTCGATGACTTTATAAGGTCCCTCCCAAGTGGGCCCTAGAGTTCTGGCCCCTACCTCTCTATTAGCTTGGAATACCTTCTTCAGGACGAAGTCGTTGATGTGGAAGTTCACAGCCCCGACCTTGAGTTGTAATATCAAACCATCTTCCGCTGGTAAATCGAGAGGCGGAGCTGCAAGTCCGCGTGTCTCTCGTCTTGCAAATCGAGGCTTGTCCTTCGTAAATCTTCGTTGGTCACCTCGTTGAAGTGCGGTACCTGAGAGAGGGTATTCCTACCTCGACGAGAATCATGCCTCCGCTCCGTATGCCATGGATAATGGGGTTTCACCTATGGCCGTGCGAGAAGTGGTCCGATAGGACCACAGGGTCTCAGGTAGTTCTTCAGCCCATCATCCTTTCGCGGATTCTTGTTTCCGCTTAAGGGTATGCTTAATGATCTTATTCAAGGCTTCTACCTGGCCATTGGATTGGGGGTAGTAAGGGGTGGAAAAGTCCCTTCGGATACCAAGGTTCTCACAATTCGCGTTAAACTTCATTCCTGCGAACTGTGTGCCGTTGTCGGAGACAAAAGAGTGGAGAATGTCGAAACGGCAGACAATATTTTTTCACACAAATTTCCATGCGTTTTCCTCTGTGATCTTGGCCAAAGGTTTGGCTTCACACCACTGGGTGAAGTAATCTACCGCTACAATTGTGAATTTGACCCCATCTCTCCTCGTCGGGAGGGGACCGATGAAGTCGATTCTCCACTTGGCGAAGGGCCAAGGACTGGTGACCGGGGTAAGGTTCTGAGCTGGGAGCTTCGGTATAGCGGCGAACTTCTGACATCTGTCGCACTTCTTTACGTAATTGTGGGAGTCTTTCTTCATGGTTGGCCAATAGTACCCTGTTTGAGTGGCTTTACGTGCCGAGGGCCATGTCTTAGAATGATTGCCGCATATCCGCTCGTGTATCTCTTTCATTACGTATAATGCTTCCTCCTGTGTCAAAGCAGTAAGAAGAGGGGTGTTGAATCTCCTCTTATATAGGATCTCGTCTTGCGGCCACGAACTTGCGCCTTCTGCGGAGTTTTTGTGCTTCTTGTTTGTCATTGGACAATTACACAGTTGGTTAGATATTCGGTGATCTCCTTCATCCATCTTGGGGAATCAGATATCGTCATGACAGCGGGTGGGTGAGATTCGTCGATGGAGGGCCGGTTGAGCCTCTCAATTGGGATGGCCTTCATTAAGTCGGAGTCTCTCTTTTCGCCCGATTTCGAGAGGGCGTCCGTATAACCATTTTCCACCCGTGGAATCAGAGAAGTTCGTATGCCTCAAAGTGGGACAACAGTCTCTGACCTTTGTCGGGTGTATGCCACCATGGATTGTTCGCGTGTCGTGAAGGTCCCATTAACCTGACTGACAACCAGTTGTGAATCTCTATAAATCTGGAGCTTCCTTGCCTTCATCTCTTGTGCCAACCTCAAGCATGCCAGGAGTGCCTCGTATTCCGCTGTGTTGTTGGAGGCTTTGAACTCCAGGTGAAGCGCAGTTGAGATTGTGGCCGTCAGGACTAACCAGCAGGATCCCGGCTTCAGCTCCAGCCTCGCCCGAGGATCCGTAAACATATAACTTCCATGTTGGTACCTCCAGGGGTCGGGCCTCGAGCGAACCCTGGAGATGTGGGCGAGAATCAGCCACAAAGTCCGCTAAGGCTGTCATTTTATGGAAGGTCGTGGCTTGTAGTTGATATCAAACTAGCCGAGTTCTCTGAGACCATTTCATCGGCCGTCTGATGTGTCCGACTTTGGAGTATATGTCTCGGAGGGAGGTTTGTCAAAACATCTATGCTATAGGACCGAAGTACGGTTGGAGTTTTCGAGAGACGATGATCAATGATAGGGTGAGCTTTTCCATGTCTGGGTATCTTGTTTCTGCGTCCTGCAGGGCTTTACTCACGTAATAGACAGGAAATTGTCCTGGGCCTTCTTCTCGGATTAAGACCAAGCTAACTGCCTTCTCGAATATGACGAGGTAAACGAGCAACGTCTCTCCATTCTTTGGTTTGGACAGCAGTGGAGATTTTCCGAGGAAGACCTTGAGGTCTTGGAAGGCTTTCTCACACTCCTCAAATTGTGTTGGATTAGCATACGGATCCTCACAAGAAACCAAATCTCAATCTCCTAAAGATTAGGCAATGTGATGAATTCAATAAGGACGGTAATCTATGAGATTGTCTTGACAGCCGATCATCCCTATCCTATAAGGAAGGAGGATCCGATTGGATCTCTAATTGATTATTTCTTAAATCAATTAGAACTCTTACGCTATAAATACAATGTCTCCGGTTATTCTAAAGTACGCTCTTTTTAAGCTTGAATTTCACCCCCAAACTCTGCTCAAATATCTGCCTACTCGTGCCTCCCACACCTCATTGCTTTCATCCCCCGTATATTACTCTATTTACCGACAGTTGACTTGATCGTCGGATTACTAACGATCGTCGGACCTTTTTCCCCAAGATCTTGGTGCCTAATGATTGTCCGAGTGTGTAGGTAACATATAGGTTGGCATAGGAGTGACTGGAGATTTGGTGACACGTAGACAGTGCATGTTCCGACGTCAACAAAGATGTTACAATACACTATTTTGTAACACTGATTTTTATGTGATATTGTGTAACACATGTTACACAATTGGTTATTATGTAATAATTAATGATACAGATGATACTAGTTGTTATTGGTACATTAATTTTTAATATGATATTTATAACATTGATATTTAATATGATATAGATGATACAATTGACTGATTGAGTAGATCGTGAATTTTTCGTGTGAAAACTAGTATTATATGTTATATCTCAATTTGTAACACAGATTGTTACAAGTGTTGAAATTGAAGGGATCACGGGTTTTGTTTGTGCTTGTTACAACTATTTCTGATATAAACGATATATATTTGATAGTTATAACTATAAAAGATTGTGTAATATATATATATATATGTACTTTGATCTCCTAAGCACTAAGCTAAGCACCAATGACATGTAATATTAATTACTAATAAATTAATTATTAAATGCGAGTATTATTTCACAACAAGAAGTCTATCTTATTTATGTTTCATTTATTTCTTTATTATATGGGACCCACAATTATCTTATAACAATCTAAGAGAGAGAATTAAACATTCATCTTCTTCAACGTGATAGTCCAAGAGTCAATCATCTTCTTCAACAAAAAAAACTTCAAGAGTTCCTTTTTAATTTCCGTCTCTTAGCCTTGTTAACGATCGATTCACATAAGATTCTTGAGTCAAACTTATTTAATTTTATTCTAATAATTTTAAGAGCATTTACGAAATAAAATAAAAAATTTAAACGACGTGTTAAAATGGAGAAGCCGGCTCGTGGGCCACTAGAAAAGGGAACAAATTTGACCAAAGAAGCTCATGATAAACATGTTAGATGGCATTGGCTCATTGGTATATAAAATTTTTATATAGCATTATAGTGTACATTGTCAGATGAAAATTCTTGTTGCATTAATTATTTGGTTGTTTCTTGGGAATTAGAAATTGAAAACTGGATGATGATCAAATCTGAGGTAAAAGTATTTCTCAACAAAGTTGACGTTAAATTTGTTGACCCTTCAATTTTCAATGCATTCATGGTTTCTATTTAATGAAATATTAAATCTAGTGATAAACAATTTATCTTTCAACCTAAATTAATAAATTAATAAAACGAAACCAATTTTTTCACCACGTGATACCTTAAATTTGAACACAAAAAATGTATGCTTATTATTTCGAGGTTGACCATTAAAAATAAGCTGCTAAAAAAACAAGTAATATTAAACATAAACCACCATGGAAATCTATGAAAACCGACTATGTACTCTGAATCTGTAACAAATATGCTTTCTAATAACAAATTCTCAAATTTGGACCGATGAAGCATCTATTTATCGTACAAAGACATTATAACATCACGTTTATTGTAATACATTTATCTAACCAACATAAATAAGTAGTCTCTTACTTAGGTACGGAGAAAATTGTGCAGACATAATAAATGGACATTAATCCACCAAAAGATACGAAGCTTCCAAATTTGTGCATAATATTCATGCACTAAAAATGGTTGAAGAGCTCCCTGCCAGTGAATTGTATTCCTTCCAAATTGATTGGCCTTGCACATTGAGAAACAACGTGAATTATCTGCATACCCAAGAAGCAATAAGAAAATATTTGAAATTGAAAAATAATGACATTAGTATTAACTAAGAAAATAATAAAAATACCTTTCAAGTAATGTCGGACAATTTCTCTTATCATGCGATTGACCACGTAGCCCACATCCATGACAAACTCTCTCTTTGTTCAATGTTTTCTCTTTCGATTTTTTAATCTTTTCCACACCCTTTGGCTCTTACTTGTGGTGGTTCGTTGATGATTATGTGCTCTTGAATGGTTGTTTGCCCCATGGATACTCCATTAACACCATTACCGATATTAATCTCCTTTATTTTATTGTGAAGATCCTCCAATCCATGCCGCAAGATATTAGCTCCCTCCTCAGTGAGAGATGCATCGTCAACAACATCTGAACACAATTGAGACAAATTTGAATGCCTTGACATCAATGATTGGTTAGAAATGTCATTTAATTCTTCATGATCCTTGTCCCATACTTGGCCAATTTTTGCACGTTTGGTCCACCTTTGAAGAATATATTGAATAGGCAGTTGTAAAATTTGTTTGATCCTGAAATATGCCAACATATGTCTACATGGAATTCCTTCACATTCAAATCGTTTACAACTACAACTCACAATATCTAAAAACTTATTATAATCAAGTTTTCGACATCTCGATGATGAAGATTCATCAACCTTTGCAATTGTATAAACCACACTAGCTTCATCTTCAAATTTAGTATTTATGATATAGGCTTGACTCTCAAATATCTCATCTTGAAAAGTTTGAAAACTTTTCTTATATAAATCTTTGCCATTTGTGCTTCCATTGGCCATAAGGATTTCAACCTTGGTTGTTCATTAATATCACAATGGTTAGCCATCAATTCCCTGATACCTTTGGTGTCCAAGGGCTCTATTAAAGCGTATAATAAAATCCATCAATGAGTTTTTTTTTCGAATGTACCTTTTAAAAATGCATGAGAACTTTACGCTCTTTGGCTACTTGACATTCTGCTTGCAAAAAATATGCTTAACAAATGCAGGGGACCCATCTATTACGGATCTCATATATCAGCAAAGCCAATCATTATCTTCCATTTAGTTAAGCGCAACATATTCATCCAACTTGTTTCAAACTCTTCACTATTCTCTGTTTAAAATAATGTTTCTCAACAAATGGTAGTTGTCCCGATAAATTATTGTATTAAGCTTTTCGAAAATTTATTACGAATATGCCATATACAATAACGATGAAACGTATTCGGAAGAACTTGTGCAATTGCTCTTGTCTTTGCGGGATCTTGGCCCGTGATGATCATTTGGGTGCACCCTTAGGCATGGCATTCATCCACCGATTGAGTAACCAAACAAACGACTTTATTGTCTCGTCACTTAAAAATCCACAACCAAATATTATTATTCGACTATGATGATTAACCCATCAATGGAGCGAAAATCATCCCATATCTATTTGTGTTGTACGTAGTATCAAAGACAACTACATCACCAAAAAAGTTATATGCCCGTCTTGAGTAAGAATCAGCCCAAAAACACCTAACCAATCTATCTTCACTGTTTTTCTCGAAATCAAAGTAAAAACCAGGATTTTTTTCCTTCTCTAAAGCAAATGTCTCTATCAATGACTCAGCATCAATTCCCTTCATTTCTTCTTTTAAATCTCTTTCATAATTTCTTATGTCTCTCTCTGTACATCCAATATTTTGAGGACCTCCATATTCAATTTCCATCAAGCTTATTTGTTGACTGGTCGATACATTTGCTTCAGATAATTGTTGTACCAAAGCCTTCTTCGCATTTGAAATGTACCGATGCGACCTCAATAAGTAAACTCTCGAAGGAGTCGTAGGTGCATGATTATGAGACTCCACGAAGCTACTAACAATCCAATTTGGAGATGATTTACACCTAACCACAGTTAATTTAGCTTTGCAACCCACACGAACGATTCCTCGATTTCTTTCACCACTCCGTTGAATTGCATGCTTGAACTTTTTCTGATAATTTTCATCTGTTTGTCCTTCTTTGTAGCATACAAATTGTTTTAGGACAAGTTCATCCGTGTCACTGCCTCTTCTTACTAGTAGACATTCTAGCACTAAATCCAAACTTTTTTTTGCATAGGTGTTATAAAACTCATATGCGACATTAATTGTTTCAAATTCTTGACCAACTTTAGGCTTGCTTTCTTACGCAACTTGGGGTGTAAATGTTTGAATTATAGTCTCCTCTTCCATGCTAAATAAGATTACACTTTCAAAACAATCTACAAATAATGCAGAGAGAAGAAATCAAGAATGATGATAATTATTGAGTAAAAAGCCAAAGGATGAATTTTAATATATCAAAATAAATCTAAACAAAAGATCTATTATGATAACAAATTTTCATCATTAATGTATGATAATACACAAATTAATTTACATCTTTGTCATCCACTTTGCAAATGGTAGCAATATCGGGTCCCATTTCAAATTTGATTAAACATATGCTAATTGTCCATCATCCGCTTTTCAGTTTTTAATTCCCAAGAAACAACCAAATAATTAATGCAACAAGAATTTTCATGTGACAATGTACACTATAATGCTATATAAAATTTTATATACCAATGAGCCAATGCCATCTAACATGTTTATCATGAGCTTCTTTGGTCAAATTTGTTCCTTCTCTAGTGGCCCATGAGCCGGCTTCTCCGTTTAATATGTCATTTAAAAATTTTATTTTTTAATGCTCTTAAAATCATGGTTAAGATGGATTTTTGCTTGAGTTTATGGACACTTGAAATTACTCATCATAATCACTCGTTAAAAAACTAAAATAAGCCCAAAATTATTAGAATAAAATTAAATAAGTTTGACTCAAGAATCTTAGCTGAAGGTGGCGTGAATCGATTGTTGACAAGGCTAAGAGACGGAAATTAAAAAGGAACTCTTGAAGTTTTTTTTGTTGAAGAAGATGATTGACTCTTGGACTATCACGTTGAAGAAGATGAATGTTTAATTCTCTCTCTTAGATTGTTATAAGATAATTGTGGGTCCCATATAATAAAGAAATAAATGAAACATAAATAAGATAGACTTCTTGTTGTGAAATAATACTCTCATTTAATAATTAATTTATTAGTAATTAATATTACATGTCATCGGTTGTTAGCATAAGCTAAGCACCGATATAGGAGATCAAAATTGTATATATATATATATATATATATATATATATATATATATATATATTCTAATCAATTCCGATTTTTAAAGATTTGATTACTATAAAAATAAAAATTTTTAATATAATATAAGCATTTTCATAAAATCCGTTTTTAATGATTCGGTTACTAAATTTAATATATATTATAATAAATTAAAATAATAGTTTTTTAAAAACAATATTTTTAGAATATATGGAACAAGAATGATTTTTTTTTTTTTTTTTAAATGGCTTATTTATGAAAAAATCCCATTTTTTTACTAACAAAATATTAGTATGCATTGCATGACAAATGACCAAATTTTCATAAATACTAAAGTTGACAAGAATTTTATAGATGACATATTAATAAAACAACCGTGGGACACAAATTTCATTTTGACGAAATATCACTGTTATAAAAAGTTCGCCTAAGTGTAAGACACGACATTCACCCCTAGCCACGCCTCACTTAGACCTAAAAATCTTGAAACCTAGCCTGTACGTCTAGTCACATTTTACACTTTTTAGAACACTACAAAATATATAGACTAGTTATATATCCAAGCAAAATATATAGACTTGTTATAATACTAGTTTTAAGCTCGTGCGTTGCACGTGTAGCAATTATAACATTGTAGAATTTAGGACAAATAAATGAATATTGTAGAATTTAGGACAAAATCCCAAAAAAAAAAAAAAAATGGTCAAATTGGGCTTTCTACAAAATTTAAATATTGGGGATGGTCAATGGCAAAAAAATAAAAATTGTGGGTGAATGAGTTACAAATTTAAAAAGTTGGGACTAAAAGTGCAAAAAAAAAAAAAAAAAAATTGTCAAATTCAAATTTACTCGACAAAGCCCAAAAAAAGGAGAAAAAAATTGAAAAACTCGACAAAAATGAAAAAATTGCGGCTAAAAGGATTAATATAATTTTAAAAAACAGTGTCAAAATTTGATGTCGAGTAACTCAACCAAATTATTTTTTAATAAATTATTGTTGAATATCTTGACAAACCAAAGACATTAATTTTATTATATAAATTTTTTTTTTTGTCGAGTAACTTGACAAAAACCCAAAAAAAGAAAGAAAAAATTTTCATAACTCGAAAAAAAAAACCCCAACAAAAAGAAAAAAAATGATGAAATTGGACTTTCAACAAAATTTAAATGTTGGGGATGGCCAATGGCATAAAAATAAAAATTATGGGTAAATTAGTTAAAAATTTAAAAAGTTGGGACCAAAAGCACAAATTACAAAAAAGAAAAAAAAAATTTAAAATTTCAAATTGGGCTTTGTTTAGAGTCCAAAATAGGGAGAAAAAATGAAAAAATTCGACAAAACAAAAACAAAAACAAAACAAAAAAAATGAAAAAATAAAAAATTGGGCTTTGTCGATTTTTTTTTGGGAAAATTGCCAATAAGTCATCCATAGGTGACTTGTTTCTAATTAGGTCCAAACACTTTCCAAAATTGTGAATAAGTCATATGAATTTATCTAATACCATAATTACTCCTGTAATCTGTTAAACCACTTTAAACCAGATTTCATCAATTCACGATTCTTATTCAAGCTGCCATTAACAACTTTCTTCTCCAGATCTCCCCGTCGACGATCACATCACCGGCGCACCTCGTAGTCGACGTTATGTGAGCCGCCACACTCTAAAAACCTTGTTTTGTTTTTTCAATTGCTTATTTCATGAATTTTATGGTTTTCGATTCTGTTTCTCTTCTCAATCATGGAAGGTGGCCTAATTTTACTTTGTAAGTATATTTCAGACACACTTCCCATAAAAGTTTCTTCTGGTGGGGATTTTAATGGTGTTTTGCGAAAATTATGTGATAATTGGAATTCATTAGAAGTCGACACTATTTTATTACGTTATTGTATTCCCGGACATGATAGGTGTTTTCTAAGGAATGAGGAAGAATTTAGGAACATGATTTCCTTGATTTACGCTTTTGAATTGAAATTTGTTGATATTAGTGTTTCGGACTCTAAAACAAGATCACTTGATTGTAAAAACGATTATCACATGATTGTGATCTTTTTTCGAGAATGAAGGATCTGCCATAACTACATATTGTTCTTCAACAAATAGTAGGGCATTACTTTCATCAAGTTGGTCAAGCATAATCACTCATGTTGGACGAGAGGTTTTGAGAGAGGTGTAGCTGAATTTAGAGATGCTTTATGCAAATTTTCGATTGAGAGAGGATTTAAGTTTGATTACATGAGAAATAACAATGGTAGGGTAGAGGCTCAATGTTCAAACAGATATTCGATGATTGTAGGTGGTATGTTTGTGCGACAATGATCAAAGGTTAGTGGTTTTTGTTACATCTGAAAGCTTGTGAATGAGCATAGTTGCCCTATAGTGTTGAGGAAAGAAAAAGTGAGAGATTAAGTTGTAAGGTAATTTCGGTTTGATTGTTGATATATTGAGGGAGAAACCAACATTGTGTTCTAATGATGTTGTTTCACACTTTTAACAAACTACGGTTACACGATAAGCTATGAGAAGGCTTGGAATGCGTTGGAGAGGCGAAGGGATTGATTTTTAGCGGCACGATCCGAATCTTTCAAGCGATTACATTGGTATATTGAGGCTGCAAGGTCATTTAATCATGGAAGTCATATTGATTTAGAGGTGGACCAAGTTTCTAAAAGATTCCAAAGATTGTTTGTTTCTTACCATGCGTGCATTCATGGGTTTAATCATTGTCGTCCCATGTTGTTTATCGATGGAACATTTTTGAAAGGAAGGTTCAAAGGTATCTTGTTGTCTGCAACTGCTAAGAATGGCAACCAAGGTTAGATCTTGATTTTTTCTGTTATTTTTGTGATCTTGTTTTATTTTTGTGATCTTTGTTTTACATTATTGATCTTGATTTTCTGCTCTTTTGTTATCTTTGTTTTCATTATTTTTGTGATCTTGTTTTTCTTATTTTGTGTGTGGCTTATATCCATTGGCTTATCTTGTTGTAGATTAAAGGAACTACGATAATTGGTTGTGGTTCTTGGAGCAGTTATGATAGTATTGTTCAAAGTACTCGAGAGCTTACATTTGTGTCTGATCGGAATGTTGGGTTAATGGAAGTTGCTGTAAGGCATTCCCTACATCGAATCATTTTTTCTCATTTACAACACCTTAAAGGAAATTTGAGGATAAATTCAAGGTGGTGGTGGCTTCTCAAACGCTTATAGAGAGCGTATGGTCCGGTTGTTCCGGAATGTGCACATGCTCCAACAATTGCATTATTTAACCGTAAGTTGGAGGTATTGAAGCGAGGGGAGCTATTGTTCAAAGGTTTCTAGATGGGTTACCATTTGAAAATTGGTCGAATGCTCATAGTGTTGGATGTCGATATGGAGAGATGTCATCAAATGCAAATGAGTCTTTTAATGCATGGATAGTTGATCGTAGGGTTTGCCCATAACCCGAATGGTTGACATGTTGAGGATAAAGTCGATGAACATGTTTGTTACAAGAAGAACCGATTACGGTAATGTTATGATCTTGTTTTATTTTACTCGTAATCTTGTTTTATTTTCAACGCGATCTTTGCTTTATTTTCTCGCATGGTACCGTTTTATTTTCAACGCGTGATCTTGCTTTTATTTTGGATGTGATCTTGTTTTATTTTCTATATGATACCGATGTGTAGGTGAGTGGACGGGGTTGTCTGTCCCAAGATGATAGAGAAGTTGCGGGGATATGGAGATGAAAGTCGATCATGGAATATCAAGCGGTCTTCGATACAATTTTGAAGTTTTTTCGAGATCCATCGGTTTGTGTGGATATTTGCAAAAGCACATGTTCTTGTTTCCAGTGGCAGCTGAATGGGTTCCCATGTGTGCATGCAGTTGCTGCAATTAATAGATCTGGAAGGCGCATTGATGAATTTGTTGATTATTATTTTCATGTTGCAGCATTCCGCAAGTCCTATGAAGAAGCTATACATCCCATCCCTACGTCAATGAGGTTGGAATATGAAAATTCTGTCAATTTTGACATTTTGCCTCCACCTACAAAGAGACAACCTGGAAGACCTAAAAAGAGGCGAATTAGATCAAGGGGTGAACAAGTGCGGATGATACGTTGTGGTAGGTGTGGAAAGTTGGGTAATCACAATAAGAAGACTTGTAAGGAGTCATTGGTCTAAAAGATTGTTCCAATGAAGGATATTATTCATTCTTTTTTAAATATGTACGAACACGGTTGTGTTGTAATGATTTGTTGGTTGAATTAATGAAAGCAACATTTATTTTCACAAAACAAAGATCACAAAATGTTTATTTTCACAAAGCAATTATCACAAAAATTAACAAAACAATATCACTAATGAGATCTCATTAAGAACATTACATTGCAATCAAGATCACAATTTACTATAATCCACGGTGTTTTTTGAGAGTTATCTGTTCGTGTGAAAGATATTATTGTTTCTTTTTAAGTTTTTTTGATGGAGAGATATTATTTGTTGGTCGAATTAATGAAAGAAACATTTATTTTACAAAACAAAGATCCACGAATGTTTATCTTAATAAACATTTGTTTGATCATCGTAAATAGATTAACAAAACAAGATCACAAACAAGATATTTCATTAATTAACGGTATGTTCACAATCTGAGATCACAAATTGTATTCAAGATCAAAAACAAAATTTCAAGTACAATTACAAAAGCAAAACAAGATCACGGAATGTTTATCTTAATAAACATTTGTTTGATCTTGTAAATAGATTAACAAAACAAGATCACAAAAAGTTTAACAACACGATGATCACAAACGATGATTTCATTAATTAACAACGGTATGTTCACAATACAATATCACAAATTGTATTCGATGATTAAAAACAAAATTTCAAGTACAATTTACAGTATCAAACAAAATCCGCAACTAGGAAATCTATTCCTCTAGAATGAAGAAAATCTATTCATCCATTTATTCATCTACAACAAAATCTTTGATGAATTGAGAAACCATGTTTGCTTTATATTGTCTAACTTCCTTCATTGTCATGGTTTCTTCTATCTCTTCATTCTTTGCCGCCTTTCCATCGATGGCAAACGTGTATTCCACAATCGACCATCGCAAAACAAAATTCAAAAACATGTAGTAAATGTCGATTGTCTTTGCATAGCCATTTAAACACAAGATAATACAAATAGAGAGTTTGAAGGATTAGTTGTTTCTTACGTCCCAATGTGTTGTTGCGGACATTTCTCGTAGGAGATCAATGGACGATTGAATTCTTCTTCTTTGTACACAACAATATTTGTAACGGGAGATTTCATAAATAGTTCTTTTTGTTTGCTCTCTACATATTCTTTCTACACGTATTTGGAAAAAAACAACAATGTAAAATGTTAGATTTGTATTTTTAAACTCACTGTAAAAACAGTATATGGTACTGTAACAACTCATTATCTTACCAATA
Source organism: Forsythia suspensa (assembly GCA_023638005.1). Taxonomy (NCBI): domain Eukaryota; kingdom Viridiplantae; phylum Streptophyta; class Magnoliopsida; order Lamiales; family Oleaceae; genus Forsythia; species Forsythia suspensa. Next base: position 40,317,502 of record CM042666.1, read on the forward strand.
TTATAGCATCGTCCATATATCTCGCTTGAAGTCCCGTCTCGACAAATTATTGTTGTAATGTGTCCATTGACCCGCCTCAAAATCGAATGTGAGCAAGTGTCCAATGGTTTGGAACTACGCCGGATCCTCTTCCTCCGTTTGAGTTCATTGGGAGCAACAAAAGTCGAGGTTTGCCTTGTTGTGGAGGTGCTCCAACACTATGTCGATTTTTTGAGTTCTTGGAATTGCCATTTGAGGATTTGTGACATATAGCTGCAGTATTCAAGTATAATATCAAGATAAGAAATTATTTTGTTGTTAGACCTAAGTTTGTAATTGAAATGTTTATGTTGAAATTGAATAATTTACCCAGCACAAAGAATCAAAAATGACAAATCTTTTGTTGTAAGTGCTGTCTACAATTGGGTCTTTGGCATTTAGAAGTTCCCCATATGCATCAATTACCTGCATATAAAGTATCAAAGTTATGTTTTGTATAAGTTTATAATTTAGGAATACATTTTTTGATTTTTACAATCTTACTGTATTTGATATTGCCTGGTCGCCAAGAATATCAAATAAATCCCCCAATGTCACAAAACAGAATTCTGCTCCTGTTGGCATGTAAATCGTCGCTCTGCAATAGCAAACAGCCTTAAAGCAATGAAACAGTATCACAATATCACAAGTAAAACATTCAATAGTTGAAACAGTATCACAATTTTTTAAAACAGTATCACAAATGTCTTAGTTTTAATCCATGATACTGTTTTATCTCGAAAACAGTATCACAATATTATAAGTAAAACATTCAAGATGGTGAAACAATATCACAATACTTGAAAATGATGATCATGAATTAAAACATCAACAATTCTTGTAGTGAAGATACTTACGATGGGTCGTGGATTTTTCCGATCTTTGTGATCTTCTTCCGCTATCTGCAGCAGTAAATGTTTTGGTGTTAACCATTTTGCATTGATTTTCGTTGGTACTCTTTTTTCTTTCCTCATTGGAAGATCGGGAAGGTCCTCAACATTGATGATTGTATTGTCATCCTCTTCTACTTGCTCCTTTTTATCCTTTGTGACTCTTTTTCGTAAAGAGTAGTAGGTAAAATCATCATCCTCTTTCTTTTCTTTCCTTTTTTTCTTTTATTCTTTTCACCATTGAAGTTTGCTTTGTTGCATCCTTTGTTTTTTCGACCTCTCCGTCATTCAAAGCTTGAGTGACTTCATGCACTACCTTTTCACCAACTCATTTACAAGTGAGGTATTCTCTTTTCAATGATTTATTTTCACTTGTAAGAGGTTCCAAAGTTTATTGCAGACTTTTGAGTTGTTCAAAGTTGTTATTCTTTTCCTCCAAAACTGCCGCATGTAGAGCCATTGACTTTTGTAGGCGGTCTTCTATAATTACGATTCTTGTGCTCATCTCGTTGAGCTCTGTATATTCCTTTCAATTTGCAAAGTATCAAAAGCATTAATTATCGGCATCAAAGTATTAAAATCATATTATTATCGGATCTTAATTAAACAAAGATCGCAACAAAACAATGATCGAGACAATGGTATCTCAATAAAACAGTATCACAACAAAACAGTATCAGAGACAATGGTATCTCAATAAAACAGTATCACAAGAAAACAATGGCATAGATAAAAACAGTATCATATCAGTTTTAAAATAAAAACAGTATCATATAAATATATATTAGTACCTTTCATTCTGTGAGACGCTTTCATCCAACGCAGCTTGCAAGATGCGCTCCTTTTCTCTAGAGTCATGTAATTCATCACGGAGTCTAGATGAACTAGTTATGGCTTTCTTCTCTGATGAATCCTTGATTGCAATTTCTGCCAGACGACTCAAGGGCAAGTGTAGCCAACTATCATCCTCCTCTTCAAAACCTCCATGTTCTACTTCATTGACGTTGTCTTTCTCACTTTGTTCATCTTTGTTTTCTTCTGTTGAAATGTTATCCTCTATTTGATTGTCATCACTTTCTTCCTTTTACAGTATCAACTTTATCGATTCTCCATCTCCACCGGATTCATCATCTTCATGAGATTTTCACTTTCATTAGATTCTTCATCTTCATCGACTTCTTCAACAACTGCAATGGTGTAGTTGAATAATAAATATTCGGATGTTTGTATGTTGAATAAATCTTCATGTAAGATCTTTGTATCTTTGTGAATTGGTGATCTTGCTATTACCTTTCTTTTGCTAGTTTGTGTCTTGTCAGAGATTTTAGAATACAAGTGAGATCTCTTAAATCCTATTTGATGCATTTGGGTTCTCATTCTTCTTCTTCAATGGTTTGCGACTTGAAGATTTTCCAACAACCAATCTTGAATTTTCATAAATAAAAACTTATTAGTGCGAATATCATATTTAATGCAAAACAAGATCAACAAATAAAACAAAGATATAGAAATCAAATAGCTTACGGCTAAAACCATGACCACGACTGTTACATCGATCGGGTCTTCATTTTGCATAGGAAAGAAATTAGATATTCAAGATGTGCTTCGACCAATTGTAGGTTTTGATCTTGTCGAGATCTTCAACATACTTGATATATCCCTCACTCAAAGTCGTGGATTTATTTGGCACAAAGAACGATGCCATCGGAAGAGCATCATTAACCTAGAAACATCATCGATGTCTTCTTTTTGTTCCCATTTGTTTGCAGCTCTCAACTGTGTAGATATTATTGTTTTGGTCAATCTCGACGCCTCTCGAACCTTCGTTGGGAGAAAAGCGAAATCGATCTTGGCCTTTGTTTTTCAACCTCCATCGAGTTTTACCTTCGACGATACCAAAATACCCTTTACATCGTCCATCTTGAACTTTAGACGGGAGTTGTTTATCAAAAATCCTTGTTTGACTTGTCGAAGCACTCGATGATCTTGTACGGATCCATATCACTTGACGACGGCAAATGTCTCGTCCAATCTTGTCGTCCGATATCAAATTGATAAGATTGAAAAACAACAATTTTTTCAACCCATCTGCTTGTGGTTTTGTTAGTGACAAACCTTTCACCTCCTGACATCGCTTGGAGGTTAGAAACCAGATGCGTGGGTAAGGCTTTTTATCCACGATTACTTTTTTTTCGTATGGGAATAGACTTCCTTTTTCCCATTGATTTATAACCAATTGTTTTGTACCCGTAAGAATTTTTGCTTTGCTTTGCATCATAAACAAAAAGCAAGATCAAACAAAGATCATTATATACTAATAAACATCAACTAAGAGATTAAAACGAAGATCACATGAACAAAAGCAAGATCACGGATGAAAACGAAGACGTTGAAAGCGAGATCACGGGTTCAAACCTCGCCATATTTAAACAAAGATCACGTGTTCAAACTAAGAGATTAAAACAAGATCATTATATACTAATGCACATCAACTAAGAGATTAAAACAATTATCACATGAACAAAACAAGATCACGGATGAAAACGAAGACGTTGAAAGCGAAGATCACGGTGTTCAAACCTTGTCATATTTAAACGAAGATCACGTGTTCAAACTAAGAGATTAAAACAAAGATCATTATATACTAATGCACATCAACTAAGAGATTAAAACAAAGATCACATGAACAAAACAATTATCACGGATGAAAGCGAAGACGTTGAAACAATTATCACGTGTTCAAACCTTGCCATATTTAAACAATATCACGTGTTCAAACTAAGAGTATCAAACAAAGATCATTATATACTAATGCACATCAACTAAGAGATTAAAACAAGATATCACATGAACAAAACAAGATCACGGATGAAAACGAAGACGTTGAAACGAGATCACGTGTTCAAACCTTGTCATATTTAAACAATATCACGGTGTTCAAACTAAGAGATTAAAACAATTATCATTATATACTAATGCACATCAACTAAGAGATTAAAACAATTATCACATGAACAAAACAAAGATTATCACGGATGAAAACGAAGACGTTGAAACAATGATCACGTGTTCAAACCTTGTCATATTTAAACAAAGATCACGTGTTCAAACTAAGAGTATCAAACAAAGATCATTATATACTAATGCACATCACCTAAGAGATTAAAACAGTATCACATGAACAAAACAGTATCACGGATGAAAACGAAGACGTTGAAACAGTATCACATGTTCAAACTAAGAGTATCAAACATTTTGCATGGTTAAATAGCATGTGCTAACAAAAACAGTATCCTAGAAACAAGGAAAAAATTAAGCAAAAATAGAAACACTATCATAGATCAAAGAAGGATCAAGCATTTTGCATGGTTAAATAGCACGCTCTAACGAAAACAAGATCATAGAAACAAGGAAAAATTCATTAAAAATAGAAACACTATCATAGATCGAAGGAGTATCAAGCATTTTGCATGGTTAAATAGCACGTTCTAACGAAAAAAATCAAAAAAAATCACCAAAACATCAACATATTTTATACAAGATCACGTATTTCAAAGCCCTACATCACTTGTTCCGGCGGTAAAAAAACCTAACCCACGGAAAATACATTATCAAAAATTTATCGAAGAAATTACATTCGCCATCGATGTATGCAGTTAGGATTTGTGGTTAGGATTTTCGGTGAGAAGAATCAATCACGAAGAAGATGAAGTGTGCGTAAATAAATGGGAGGTTTTCAAAGTCTTTGTCACGTGTTTAAATGGCGGTTGGTGCAATTGGAGGCATATTGGACTTTTGGCACTAAAGTATGACTTTAGTTGAATTAAGATTGGGCCATATGACTTTTTAGCCCAATTTGGCGATATGATGACCGCCCAAAATTTTCCCTTTTTTTGACCTTTCTCGAGTTACTCGACCAAAAAAATTAAAAAAAAAAATTTCTACCAAAAAATCCAAACAATTAAATTTTTTCCCTTTATCGAGTAATTCGACAAAAAAAAAGTTAAAAAATTGTCAAATTGGACTTTGTTGAGTAACTCAACAAAATGATATTAAACATTAATCTTATTAAAAAAAAGTTTGTCGAGTAACGCGACAAAAACTCAAAAAAAAAATTCCAAAATAAAAAACATATTTAGAAAAAATTAAAAAAATGTTGTCCAGAAAAATTAAATATTTATAATTTTATTTTATTTTGTTGTTATTAGTTTTTATTTTGTTTATTTAAAGAGGAGGACAAAACAAAATTCAAAGGTAGGGGATGGCCAATGCTAAAACAAAGGTTATGGATAAATTTGTTATAAATTGAAAAGATTGTGGACCAAAAGTGCAAATTACAAAAAAAAAAATGAGCTAAAAGCCCACTCAACTATATAAAAAAAAAAAATTGACTTTGCCGAGTAACTTGGCAAAGTACAAAGTCATTTAAAAAAAAGAAAATATTTTAAAAGACTTTGTCGAGTTACTCGACAAAGTCATTACAAAAAAAAAAAATTCAATCAAAAGACTAACTCGACAAAGTCTTGATTTTATTTTATTTTTTTTAATTGTAACTCGACAAAGATTTAATTTTTTTTTTTTTGTAACTCGACAAAATCTTAATTTTTTTTAACAATAAAATAAAATAAAATAAAAATCAAATGGCCAAAATAAGGCGGTGTTACTAAAATTTCTTCACTTGATTATTGATTAACAAAAATTCATTTAACATAGAAATGATCACCTAACAATATGAAATTTTCAGGAAATATAGAATACTCATGTAGCTACCACATATCAAAATTTGATAGTCCGACGGCATGTTTCGACTTACTAAAATGCTCACCGAAGCATCCTAGGCAATTTCTCGGATTCATGCTGTCGCAGTTTACAAAATTGTCCATAACTTCAATTATATAACATGAAATTATGTGAAACCAAAGCCAATGGTTAGGTAACCCATAGGGCTATCATCTCCAACTAGAATTATGTAAAAATACTTAATATATAAGGTGCAGCAGATTTTTGAATTGGAGAACAGAAACTTCACTTTATAGAAACATGAAGTTTAGCAAAACCTTTCAAGTTCACATCATTGATGTGTAACCAAAACATGAGAATCCACCAAAAGTACCACAAAACCAAGGTCCACAAAATTTTAAGAAGATATTTACACTACTTAAAGTTTTTTGATTGGTTCCTAATAGCGATTCCGGCACGTCGACGACATGAATCCGAAAAACTATCTAGGAGGTTTCGGTATGCATTTAAATATGCCTAAACATGCCGTTGGACTACCAATTTTTGATATGTGGTAGCTACCTAAGTATTCTATGTCTCCTGAAAATTTTGTATTGTTTGGTGATCGTTTTGTATGTCAAAGAAATTTTTGTTACTCCATGACCGGGCGAAGAAAATTTTCAAAATAAGGGCAGTGTTACTAAAATTTCTTCACCCGATCATGGAGTAACAAAAATTTTTTTGACATAGAAAATGATCACCGAAAAATATAAAATTTTCAAAGAACATAGAATACTCATTTAGCTACCACATATCAAAATTTGATAGTCCGACGGTATGGTTCGACTTACTAAAATACTCACCGAAACATCCTAGGCAGTTTCTCGGATTCATGCATTCATAGTTTACAAAATTGTCCATAACTTGAGTTATATAACATGAAATTATGTGAAACCAAAGCCAATAGTTAGGTAACCCATAGAGCTATCGTCTCCAACTGGACTTATGTAAAAATATTTAATATATAAGGTGCAACAAATTTTTAAGTTGGATAACAGAAACTGCAGCTTAGAGAAACATGAAGTTTAGCAAAACCTTTCAAGTTCACATCATTAACGTGTTATCAAAATATGGGAATCCACTAAAACTACTACAAAACCAAGGTCCACCAAAGTTTAAGAAGATATTTACACTACTTAAAGTTTTTTGATTGGTTTATAATAGCGAATCTGACACGTTGATTTTGTATGAATCCGAAAAAGCGCCTTAGGAGGTTTCGATGAGTATTTTAGTATGCCTAAACATGCCATCGGACTACCAATTTTTGATATGTGGTAGCTACCGAGTATTCTATGTCCCCTAAAAATTTTGTATTGTTCGGTGATCGCTTTTCTATGTTAAAGAATTTTTGTTACTCCATGATCGGTGAAGAAAATTTTCAAAATAAGGCGATGTTACTAACATTTCTTAACCCGGTCATGGAGTAACAAAAATTTCTTTGACATAGAAAACGATCACCGAAAAATATGAAATTTTTAGAGAACTTTCTTCACCCGGTCATGGAGTAACAAAAATTTCTTTGACATAGAAAACGATCACCTAAAAATACGAAATTTTCAGAGAACATAGAATACTCATTTAGCTACCACATATTAAAATTTGATAGTCCGACGGCATGTTTCGGCTTACTAAAATGCTCACCGAAACATCCTAGACAATTTCTCAAATTCATGCGGTCGCAGTTTACAAAATTGTCCATAACTTAAGTTATATAACATGAAATTATGTGAAACCAAAACCAATGGTTAGGTAACCCATAGGGCTATCGTCTCCAACTGGAATTATATAAAAATATTTAATATATAAGGTGCAGCAGATTTTTTAGTTAGACAACAAAAACTGCAGTTTAGAGAAACATGAAGTTTAGCAAAACCTTTCAAGTTAACATTATTAACGTATAACCAAAACATAGGAAACCACCTTTACCAACACTTGGTCCTCTGAACTTCGAACTTCTCTTTGGGAATACTACAATAAATCTTGGTTATCTTGATAGCGTTGAGATATCTTTATTTATGTGAATTTCGGATATAGAAATCTCTGTGTATTACCATAATAAGTTGGATATGATGTTTGTCATTTGTTTGACTTCTTCATCTTTTATTTTATTTTATAGGATGTAAGGGTGAGATTTGCTACATGAAAAGAAGAAAAAAAAAAGGAAGGACAAGTCAAAAAATACTGACTAAACATTCAAAAAAAAAAGTCAACAAAAGTCGATTTGTTAATAATTTAATGAAAATTTGTGGGACAAAATTGCAAGATTAGGACAAAATTAGAATAATAAAATACCAAAACTACGTAGTATTGGTTGAAAGGTGAACAGTAAACAAGTGATATACACCTATATTATAGTAAAGATATCCAAGAGACTCTTCAGACTTAAAATTTATAATGCTAATCTCTTTAATTTAATTTTTTAACCATACACTTTTTTTGTATTTTAATAAATTGAAAGTATATTTGTATCATACACCTTTTTTTTTTTTTTTTTTTTTAACTATTGTCATTGTATTTACATGTTGCTTCTAGGGTGAGCGTATTCACGCGTCTATAAAGCAATCGTTGATATATACCTTTAAACTTTTACTACGGGAGAAATAAATAGTAATTTTCGGCAGTGACTTCCGATAGATTTTGTTAGTTATTCCAAAAAGAAGTAGACAGGACATTGTCATCGCAGCTATTAACTCATCGAATTTATGGCGCAATTGTAAAATTTTGAGGCTAACGCAGAATATGAGGCTTCAAAATCTTGCATCAAATGCTGAATGCATGAAGTTAAAAGCATTTCAAATTGGATTTCAAGCATTGGCGATGGCAAAATTGGTGGTCCGAACGACAGTCATGTGAATATTGATATCCCGATGATTTTTTGTTTGATGGATTGAATAATCCAATTGCATCAATTGTGGATAGCACATACCCAACCTTTAGTTGAAACGTTGATGATGCATCTTATCTACAAGGTAGGGCTATCCTTGCACCATCAACCATTGATGTGGGTGAGTCAGTGAATGAATACATGGTATCATTAAATACAATTAATGGAAAGACCTATTTAAGTTCTGATACCAGCTGTAAATCAGATGCCAATGTTGATCTTTTACAAGATGTTCACACACCAAATTTTTTAAATGGGATCAGGTGTTGTGGTGTGTGCTTAATCATGAGCTAAAGTTGAAGATTGGCACGCCTGTTATGTTACTTAGAAACGTATATCATTCAGTTGGATTATGCAACAATACTAGATTGGTCATCACAAGAATCGGTAATCATATTATTGAAGCCACAATTCTCAAGTCACAAGGTTCTTATACCGAGAATGACATTAACCACATCAGACCTTAGATTTCCATTAAAGTTTCAATGGAGGCAATTTGTTCTCATTGTTTCGTACGCAATGACGATAAACAAGAGTCAAGGCGAATCACTATCTCACGTGGGTCTATACTTGAAGAAGCCAATCTTCAATCATGGACAATTATATGTAGCTGTGTCAAGAAAAACAAATCGCAGTGGATTAAAGATATTAATTTGCGATAAAAATGGTTGCCATACAAATTCAATGACAAACGTTGTGTTCAAATAAGTTTTCCAAAATTTGGAATATTATTGTCGTCATTTCTTAATTAAACATATATTGTACGTGCAATTTAGTTACTGGAATTAATATTTATACACAAATGTAACAAATATTATTCATTGGTTAAGGTAATCACCAACTGTAGGGAAGTTTACTCCACCACAAGCACAAAAAAGTTTTTCTTTGTCCGTCACTACGTCTTCTTCCTCTCAAACCAAAATCTATATATCTCTTTCAATTCCTCCATTTCTCCATATTATTCTCCATATTCGTCAAAATCTCCTCAAACAAAACTCTCTCTCTCATTTTTCTCAACTCTTCGGTCCATTAAAATTCTCTACGGTCAAATTCCACCGCAAAAAAAAGCGGTATACTAGTTAAATTAGAAACAGTCAACTCCGTGCATCGCACGAGTAATACACTAGTTTTGAATAATCACGACCGTAAGAAGTTTATCTTCTAATGGGCCAAAAAACACACAAGTTTATCTTCACATTTTCAATTTTTTTTTTTAATTTACTCAATTCCCTCATTCTTAATTCTTCTCCAACTATTTTCTTCTCAAACTCAATCTTGTTGCTCTTATCGATTTATATTTATTTTTTTACGGTCAATTTCACCGATAAGCGGTATACTAGTTTTAGAAAAAAATTAAGTTCGACAAATTTTGCCTCAAGTTTAGACTTTGGACTTTAGAGGGGAAAAAAAAAAAAAAAAAGCTTTCCTCTCCGGAACCACATTGACAGGGCATCTACATAACCAGTTATGAGGTTACACAAAACAAACATACACAACCCAACACTCTCCAACCCATAGTGCCGCTGTTTGTTCATTCAATTCCTCAATCCTCTACACTTTGTATTTTGATCAGTCAAAGAGAGAATATGAGTGGAGCAGGAAAGAAGATTGTAGACGTGGCATTCAAGGCCGGAAAGACGATCGATTGGGAAGGGATGGCGAAGCTTCTCGTCTCCGATGAGGCCCGCAAGGAGTTCGCCACCCTCCGCCGCGCCTTCGACGAAGTCAACACCCAGCTGCAGACCAAGTTCAGCCAGGTCCACAACTCTCTTTCCTCTCTCCTTATGTATGTATAGAATTATTTGTGTATTTGTATGAATGGATCATTTGGGATTTTTTTTTCCAGATGGGTATGGTACAGATCTGGGGACTTGTAGCTTTTTGTGGATTTTGTTTGATGAATTGAGCAATTTATAATTTTTTTTCATTTTCATATCACGTTTCAATGCTTGCAATGATGTTTGTCTGAGTTGTGAATGAAATGAATGAAAGTGGATGTTTATTTGTGGTTCTACTTTTTTCTTTCTTTCTTTTGGGGTACTTTGTGGTTCTTATATTTGTATCCCTAGCTTTTCATAATCCATATGGACCCTATGCAAATTTGAACCAGAATATGTAAAATTGACGAAGAGAAACAAATTTATCAACGTGTTTGTAATTTTTATGTTTTAATTTTTTTATTTCAAATATCTTGGCGCATGTGTTTATGAGTATCGGGTCCAAAGCAATGTTTGAAACGGCACAATTGGGTATTAAGAGGCCAGGCATAAGACGATGCATGTTGAGGCTTTCAAAATCCAATGAAATAATTCAAAAGAACATAAAAATATAAAAAGTTGTTCTTAATAAACTATAAACCTTCTTAAAAATTCATAATAAAACAAATGAACAAACATAAAATAGATCAATAAAGTAGCAAAGAATAAGTTTGCCAAACTAGTAATTACATAAGAAAACCAATCTACTACTAGAAATAGAAACGACCAGAAATCTCGTATATCAATGCTATTAATAGGATCTCTAAGGGAATCATCAACATATTTGATTTCCCTGTCATCTTCCTCATCATAGTTAGCTTGTTCACATTCTGTCACCATCTTCCGCTTGCTTTGATACCTTCTCCTTCCCTTCCCTTCCCCTTCCATTTCCCTGTAAAGACCAAAAAAACCCACAAAAGATTATAGGTTATAGAAAAATACTGCAAAAGGCCAAAGCAATAATAAAATACACAAAATGCAAGACAAGTGGATGAACATGTTAGTCGCTCCGAGGCTTACTCTTCCTTCGTTCTACGAACCCTTGTTGATTTTGAACTTCATTCGCGAAGGAGCCGGACTTTAATGGGCCAGACCTTTTCCATGCGCCTTGAGACCATTTCATAGAAGTTCACTGATATCTTCCTTTCATAAAGCAAATCGACTTTGATTCTTGAATAATCCACGTCACTCTACTTCTATTGTAACACAAGATTCTCCTTTTCTGTATAAAAGTCCCGTTATCTATAATTATAATTTTACGTATGAACAATTCCTCAATATCCTATTCATGGCACATAAGGCATGAGCTTTAAGGCTTTTTAATGAAAGCCTCACTTGAGACGGTACTCAAGGCGTAGGTCTCAAACAGCTCTTTTAAACATTGTTCCAAAGTCATGAATTGGCATGAAATTCTTTCTGGATGAATTGCTTTTGTTGTCTAAGTTGTTGTTGTCTGAATGAAGAAAGAAACAAAGTGGAAGCATGGGTGTCAAAAAGTGGGTGTCATTGGCACACATAGAAGCAATCCGATTACATGTCAAAACTGGAAATTGTTAATATTCGGGCCTTGGAAAATGAAGAAGAAATTGAATGAGATTGTCCAGATGGATATTTATTATTAACAATGTGGTATCATGTAAAACATTCTGAGCCCAAGAGGAAAGAGTTGTGTGTGGTCAATGGTTTCTTTATTTGACTAGTTAACTAAATTTCTCATAATACCTGCTATCAGCTTAACTAAAAGGGTTTCATCCTCCAGTATGTTTTTGTATTATTGATGGTCCAATTTAAATGACTTATATTTTAGTTTCTTAAATCTTGCAGGAACCAGAACCCATTGACTGGGAGTATTACAGAAAAGGGATTGGCTCTCGCCTGGTTGATATTTATAAGCAAGCATATGATGGTATGTGCCATATGTTGGTTTTGGTTTTTTATTACATAAAATTTCCCTCCGTACAGGCTTCTGCTTTTATTTTTATTTTCTGTTATTTCTATTTTGTACTGGAAAATCTCTTCCTAAACAGGGTTGTTTTGTCCTTGCTGCAAGACTATTTTCTTCATGTGATTTTCTCTCATTTCAATTTTAGAAATAATAATTCAAATCTCTCTAGGTACACATTCTAAGTTGGATGTATACACTGAGAGATAACATTGTGGACGGTTCTTTTAATCTTTTGGCTAATGTCCAAATAGATGATTTTTTATTCTTAGACTAAGGTGGTATTTGATAACAAAATTCGGCAAAAAAGTGTAATTGCTTATTATATTTAGCATGTTTAATAAGATTAAAATGATGGTGCTCATTTAATCTAAGCTGTACTAGGCAATTCAACATCCACTAATAGCTTGCAACATGCAATTTTTATTTTTATCAAACACCCCCTACATAATACATTCACTGATATGCATGTTGAATTTGAATGCAATGAACTTAACTGGGCAAAAGATGCCGACAAATATATATTATTCTGAGGAGTATGATCTCATCTCATCATGGTGAGATATACGATGCCTTGTCTAAATGTATTCGCATCATCCAAAAGGAAGAGATTTTATTTTTCTGTTATAATAATAAGATTTCAATACTTTTCCCATGAATGTATTATTTCCCTGAATAAAGCTGAGTTCATGGTACTGTATATATGATAACTCTTAAGCATCTGCTAATGCGCATAAATAGTTTGTTGCTAGGGTTATTGACCATGAGTACAAGTACTCTCTTGATTGCAACAACTAATTCCAGCATGGAGTATTGGTTATTTTATCCATGCAGAGTTGTTTCGTTATTTAAGAAATATAATTCAGTATATTTGTCCTTCTAATAATCTGATTAGGATTTTATTTAAAGCCCATTATTTAAGTTCATTTTGCAATGGATTGTTGAGTGCTGGTATGTCTTTTCCATTGTTTGAAAATTGGCTGTGAAAATGATATGATTGTTTATAAAGTAGCACTTTGTTTGAATTTCCTAATGCATGTGATTGGGTCGTAGTGGTTGCATAACATACTGATTTTTCAGACAGGGAACATTAGACCCCTGCTTCCCAACCTTTCTGTGCGAGCATCTAGGTCCCCAAGCTACAAATTTGAGCACATGGTTTCCCAATCTTTACAATGCGGACTCAATACTCAATAGACAAATTATGTTCTCAATAGACAAAAAAGGTTCGTCTGACCGTTATAAAGTCATAATCTGTGTTAAAATGACTGCTGTGACCTTATTTTAGTTTAAATAAAAGGAAAAGAAATTCCCACCCCCTGCCCAACTGCCAAAACCACAGCGGTAACCACCGGCCATCACCAACACAGCGGTGACCACCAATTGTCGACAACACCAGTCACCAGCAGCGACACCTAAAATCACAACTAACACACAATTCACCAACACCCAATCTATACTCAAGACCGAAGTTATACATTATGCTGGTGAATGGTATTCTAATGCTGCAAAGGCTGTACAACCCATTTTTTAACTCTAGTCAGCAGATTTAAAGAAACCCAACAAAACTTGACACGTAAATTAATATCAGCAAATCAACCCGTAAAATTGTTGTATGGATTTAGGCAGGTTCATGATTCCAATACCAGATTACCACCTGTAATCATATATGTGTACATAGGTATTGGACATGGAAACCACAGTTTATCCATTTATAGCATGTTTGGCTAAATTTGACGACGACGGACACAATCGAACAAGAACTAGAATTGTAGATGAAAAGAAGAGAAGAGAAAGGGCAAGAGAAGGAAGAAAGGGGAGAAGAGACGAGAGGGAGAAGAAAGAGAGGAAGAGAGATTGAATCAGGGAACTTAAAGTATTGTCAGTTTGTTTCAGGACACAATGAAATAGCCAGCGTTTTATTCTGAGTTAAATTTTCCCATGTGATACATTTTTTTGGGAATCAACTTGGAACTCCACACGATCTGCATGCTTGTATTGATAGTTTGTCATTGACTGTTATTTTAAAAAAACTAGCGTATATAAATGGCATCATAAAGTAGAAGCCCCAAAACAGCCTCATAGAAGACACTCTTTTACGCTCTTTTCATGTTATTGCATGGCTGCACCACCTTTTATTATGAATGTTCAACTTTGTTTGACGGTAGTTGCTAATTGTGCAAGTAGTAAAAATTGGAATTTAAATCAATAATACTGTAGTTCATTTTGGAAAATTGGGCTCAATCGAGATGTATATAGCACTATCGAAAAAACTGTTCTGTCAACACCTTTCCCTAGCTAGTGGTTATAAACGAGAACAATAATGTGCTTGGGGAGATGATCCTGGGAAATTTCTATCTCAAATTTTAGAATTTGCTAACAACTCCCCAGAATCTCTAATTTAGCTTATGATCAATGCATGATAAAAGTGTTGCAGGTATTTTTTGTTTGAGAGAAGATATCCTGGTCCTAATCAAGTGACCTTGACCTCAAGTTTTTTCACCTTGAAGTGATTCCATTATGGACAATGGAGAATGTTTTAGAAAGGCCCTTTCTCTGGGATTGAAATGGAAAAAGAATTTGTTTTAATTTTTTGTCGAAAATGAAGTGTAAAATGTCTAATGTACCTATATTAAAAAATGTTTTGCTTGAACTGCAATGTGCATGCGTGCACGCACACACACATTGGGGGGCCTAAGTGCTACAATAAGGTTGTCAACGTGCTTCCTTTTAGAATAAATTTTGAGCAGGCATTTGTTGTCAAAAATGGTGGAAAACACATAAATCTGAATATTGGTTGTTGATAGTTAATTTTTTTGTTGAACATGATTATAACCTGACCCTTTCAAGTTAACTCCACAGGGTCGAGATAATATAATTCATGCACGCATATAGGTTTTATTGCTCTTCTTTTGTCCCTCTTATTCTTCTTATGTGTCTTTGTATACACACAAAAACTTGTAAATTGGATGCCTAAAAACCAAAAGGCTGAGAAAGTTGTTGCAGAGTGTGGCAAAAAGGCTGAGAACGAAGGAAGGAGAAACTTTATGGGGGCAATTTTGGGTTATGAATTGTTCACTAATGAATGGCCTCTTCTAAGAAATTTTGTTAGTCAAACTCTTACACTTACTGTTTAGATTTTAGAGCTAATTTTAGAGCTTCTTCTATATAATTTCTGCTGTTTGGATCCCGCACTTCTCTATTTGACTTTCTGGCTTGAAGTGGTACTATCTGATCAATCATTTCGTGTCTTTGCAGAGGTTAAAATCCCACAATACGTTGACAATGTCACTCCTCAGTACAAGCCCAAGTTTGATGCTCTGGTGAGAAGAATTAGGAATATAATCTATAATTACAGCTTTGGGCAAATATGTTCATGCTTGGGAAATTTGTTTCTTCTCATTTTGTGCCCAATGGATGGATAAATTCATTTGAGTACATGAATTTGTTCACAACTGCCAGGGAAAGTGGTTAACTTTAGATGTTATTATACATGCTGGGATTATAACTGAACAAGCATGTCGAGAAACTCTTAAGGCAAATAATATTTTCTTAAAATTGATAACATTTCAAAAAACTGAAGTATTTGTCAAGTGGGTTTTTGAAGCATTCTGAAATACTAAACACTATTATTGGAAGAACATTTAGAATTGTTCTTGAAAGTAATACGGTTTTTCTTTTTTTAGCCAAATCACTGCATGATCACAATCTTCAAAGAAGTGCATTATATCAGAACAGTTTGAGAGGGGGAAGTCATCCCTCAATGCAAATATAAAGAAATGGGTGGGCATTTTCGGTAATAGTAGACAAACAACATACACTGCAGATCAACGTTACCCTCTTAAACTAGTGACAACTGAAGATATTCTGACATGGGCCAAGTTTTTTCTTCAGTTGCAACTCTCCTTGTTCTTCTGATATTTTAGGAGAATCTTAAACCAACGTTTCTCTTGAGTTACAGTTGGTAGAGCTTAAAGAGGCTGAGCAGAAGTCACTTAAGGAGTCTGAAAGATTAGAAAAAGAAATTGCAGATGTCCAAGAGTTGAAGGTGTGCCTACACATTTTATTTTGAAGTTTAAATTCCATCCCCACCCCATCATTCTCTCTGGATTTCTCATTCAATTTCTTGGTGCAACAGATGAAGCTTAGTACGATGACAGCTGATGAATACTTTGCGAAGCATCCTGAACTAAAGAAGAAGTTTGATGATGAAATCCGAAATGATTATTGGGGCTATTAGTTTGAGCTTCACATTTTGCAGGTGAACCTCTTCTAGTTCAACTGCATTTAAGGAATAAAAGAGAAGACCTAATTTGTTTTGTTGTTTCATTTCTTGGGTACTCTGAAGATTTGAACTACAATACATTATTGCATAATGTCTAACTGCACCTTACTAGTTGAGGTTTAAAATGTGTTCAAATATGAAGATTCAATCTCAGCAGCAGTTATTTATTTATTTTTTTTGGCTGAACTTTTACCGATTTTCACCTGTGCATGCAAATCAATGAATAATTTCTGGGGTGAATTTTCTCTTTGTGAAACTTGTGTTTGACCATTTTCCAGCTCTTTGCCTCCACAAAAGATGTTATTGATTGGGCCTTTAGGGGCAATGAACATGTATCTGTTGAGATGATTTTGTGAAGGTCTACATTCAACATATTGTGTATAAAGTTGATAGCCCTTTTATACATTATAATTTGGGAAATCATATTTTATGTATTGTTATTTTTTGTCCCTTCAGCTGCTTTTTCTGCCTCTCGTCCACTGCCTCCCTGCACTCTCCCCCTGCTTTTCTTGCTTCCAGCCATTCCCTCCCTTACACGGTCTTCTACGTAGGTAAATCCCCGTCCCTGCTTGTTCTACCCTTCCATCCCCTCGTGTAGATGGACCCTCGTTGCGATCCCCACCACGAAGTGCTTCCCCTCTATGGATAACCTTAATAATAGTCATGGCTGGTGAATAAAGTTAAACTTAACCACCACCTTTGTAAAGTTATATTGTCGTTTACCTGCGTCTACTTCACGGTTGGGTGAATGATTTTAGTTTGGTTAGAAGTGATGACTGCAAAATAGAAACGTGATGCATTTAAGATGCATTAATAGTAAGTAGATGGTTTTTTTTACTCAATTCTCTCTGAAAAACCTTCGGCTTTTTAGCTGAGAGTCCAGTCGCCAAAGGGGTGGTTTTGTCGTCAGTGTCTAGGGCTCCGGTGGCCTCTTTCTTCTTCAGTGAGTTAAAGGCACTGTGTTCCTCTGATTTTCCCTCCTGTCACTATACAATTAAACTTTTCCCACTAAACCCTAGTTTTTCTTTTTGTTTCAAATCACATATTCTCTTTTCACAATATATATATATATATATATATATATATATATACTAGTTTTAAGTCAAAATGCGTTGCACGCAGAACAATTATAACATTGTAGAATTTAGGACAAATAAATGAATATTATAGAATTTAGGACATAATCCCATAAAAAGAAAAAAAAATGGTCGAATTGAGCTTTCAAGAAAATTTAAGATGAATAAAAAATGTTGAAAAAATATTCAAAATTTCAGATTCTGGTACTTTTCCATTATATTGTGGTAACTTTTCTTTGTTTTTTTAATGTTGAGTTTATAGAATGCATTGGGGATATTCATTGACTTAATAGGTGATGAGATATAGTTTAGTGTTGCATCTAATAAATTTTTATGAATTAATTATATGTTATCACTTATTATAACATATTTTTGTATTAGCCACATTTATTGACTTGTATATAATTTTTTTTTTAATTGTAAGTCTTAAATCTAAACGTATCTCATTTCTTTTATTCTTCACCCAATTATCGAGTAAAAAAAAATTTATCTCACATACATAACAATGACCGAACAATATGAAAATTTTATGAATTATAGAATCTAATATAAATACTACATATCAAAATTTAATAGTCCGACTCAAGATATTTTGACATACTAAAATCAAAACAATATGCCACATACTACAATCTCAAAAGCTGAAATATTTATTTATAATAAATTTATATTATAACAAATTGATATTATAATAAATTCATAGTAAATTTTAACATCATTATTAATTATAATAAAAATTGATTATTGTAAAAAATTGATATAATGATTACAATTACTACAATAAATTAATAGAAAAGAAAAACACATCAAAAAAATAATAAATAAAAGTCCAAATGCGCTCAACAAATACATACCCAAATTAAAAAATAAAAAAATAAAAAAAAGTTACTCGACAAACACCCACATACATTTTAAAAAAAAAATTAAAAATTAAAAAAGCAAATTTGGGTGTGTGTTTGTCTCGACAAACACACACTCATATCAATGAAAATGGACTTTTTAAGTCTATTTTGACTTTACATTTTTTTTTGTTATATATATATTTTTTTAATCCAGAAAACTTTTGCGTAAAAAGTAACTCGAAATTTTTTTTTGAGTTACTATTCAACTTGAAAAAGTTTGTCGAGTTAACTTTTTCGAGTTAAATAAGTAACTCGAACAAGTTATCGCTCACCAAATATATATATTTTTTTTTTGGGATATGTGGACCAGCATAAGTAATTTTAGTGTTGTAGTTTTTGTTGAAATGTTAACATTTTTTTGTATTAGCCGCATTTATTGACTTTTATATAATTTTTTCATTTTAAGTCTTAAATCCAATTTGACAATTTTTAACTTTTTTTTTTTGTGTCGAGTTACTCGATAAAGGGGAAAAAAAAAAAAAAAAATTGGGTTTTTTAGTAGGAAAATTTTTTTGGTCGAATAACTCAACTAAAGGAAAAAAATTAATTTTTTTATTTTTTTGGTCGAGTAATTCGACAAAGGTTAAAAAAAAAAAAATTCTCGATAACGCCCAATTATTTTATTTAAATTTTTTGTCGACTTTTTCTATTTTTTTTCCTCCCTATTCCAAAGAGGATGTTTCATAGAACATTTTAGTTAGCCAAAACATACCGTTGGAGTATCAAATTTTGATATATGGTAGCTATATCAAGATTATATATTCCCCCGAAAATTTCATATTTTTTCGGTGATCGCTTTTCTATGTCAAATGAATTTTTTTAATCCATGACTAAGTAAAATTTGAAATTTTTTTTTTTTTTTTTACCTTTTTCCCACTTTGCCTTATAACTTCGGCAAAGTTGGTATTTTTTAAAATTTTTTTTTTTTTCCCAAATGACTTTTTCGAGTTACTCGAGAAAGTAAAAAAAATAAAATTAATTAAGGCTTTTTTGAGTTACTTGAGAAAGCCACAAAAAAAAAAAAATTTATTTAATGCTTTCTTGAGTTACTTGAGAAAGCCACCAAAAAAACAATTTTGGTTTTGTGTGGCGTTACTCGAGAAAGCCTTAAAAAAAATTATTATTTTTTTATTTTTTATTTTAGTGGCTTTCTCGATTAACTCGAGAAAGTCTTAAATTTTTTACTTTCTCGAAAAAGTCAATTTTTTTTTTTTTTAACTAAGTTTGCCGAGTTATCGAGCAAAGTGGGAAAAAAAGTAAAAAAAAAAATTTCAAAACTTCACTTTGTCATGGATTAACAAAAATTCATTTGACATAGAAAACGATCATCGAAAAATATGAAATTTTCGGGAACATAGAAATACTCATGTAGCTACCACATATCAAAATTTGATAGTCCGACCAACATGTTTCGCCATCTTGAAATGCTAATCGAAACATCCTAGTTAGTTTTTCGAATTCATGCTGTCACGCTTTATAAAATTGTCCATACATTGAGTTATATAACATGAAATTATGTAAAACCAAAGCCAATGGTTAGGTAACCCATAAGGCTATCGTCTCCAACTAGAATTATGTAAAAATACTTAATATATAAGGTGCAATAAATTTTTGAGTTGGACAACGAAACGCATCTTAGAAAAACATGAAATTTAGCAAAACCTTTCAAGTTCACATCATTAACGTGTAACCAAAACATGGGAATCCACTAAAACTACCACAAAACCAAGGTCCACAAAAGTTTAAGAAGATATTTACACTACTTAAAGTTTTTTATTGGTTTATAATATCGATTCCCGCATACGACGGCATAAATGTGAAAAACAGCGTAGGAGGTTTCGCGATGAGTATTTTAGTATGCCTAAACATGCCGTCGGATTACCAATTTTTGATATGTGGTAGCTACCTGAGTATTCTATGTCCCCTGAAAATTTCGTATTGTTCGATGATCGTTTTCTATGTCAAAGAATTTTTTGTTACTCCATGACCAGGTGAATAAAATTTTCAAAATAAGGGCAATGTTACTAAAATTTCTTTCCCGGTCATGGAGTAACAAAAATTTGTTTGACATAGAAAACGATAACCGAAAAATATGAAATTTTCAGGGAACATAGAATACTCATTTAGCTACCACATATCAAAATTTGATAGTCCGACGGCATGTTTCGTCTTACTAAAATGCTCACCGAAACACCCTAGGCAGTTTATCGGATTCATACGGTCGCAGTTTACAAAATTGTCCATAACTTGAGTTATATACCATGAAATTATGTGAAACCAAGGCCAATGGTTAGGTAACCCATAGAGCTATCGTTTCCAATTGGAATTATGTAAAATACTTAATATATAAGATGCAGCATATTTTAGAGTTGGTCAACGAAAAGTGCAGTTTGGAGAAACAATTCACCCAAATCATGGAGCAAAAAAAATTTCTTTGACATAGAAAACGATCACCGAACAATATGAAATTTTCACGGAACGTAGAATACCCATGTAGCTACCACATATAAAAATTTGATAATCCGACGGCATGTTTTGACACACTAAAATGCTCACGGAAATATCCAAGCGGTTTCTCGATTTATGCTTGTCATAATTTACAAAATTGTCCATAACTTGAGTTATATAACATGAAATTATGTGAAACCAAAGCCAATGGTTAGGTAACACATAGGGATATCGTCTCCAACTGGAATTATGTAAAAATACTTAATATATAAGCTGCAGCAAATATTTAAGTTGGACAACAAAAAGCTGCAGTTTAGAGAAATGAAATTTACCAAAACCTTTAGGAATTGATTGTATTTAAATTTTGTTCCCCATAGCAACCGGGGATAAAATATTAAAAATATTTTAAAAAAAAATTATTTTTGGTAGGTGGACTTTTTCATGACAAAATATTAAAAAAAAAATAAATTATTTTTCCCACTTTGCCGAGTATGCAAAGTGGGGGAATTTTTTTTTACATTTTTCCCACTTTGTCGAGTTACTCGACAAAGTGGAAAAATTAATGTGTTTTTAATTATCCCACTTTGCCGAGTTACTCGGCAAAGTGGGAAACATTAAATTTTTTTTTTTTTTTTTTTTCTAATTTGCATTTTTAGTCCACAACCTTTTCATTTTATAACAAATTTTACCCATAACTTTTTTTTTTTTGGCCATCCTCGACCTTTAACTTTTGTTACAAATTTTATTTTGTCCACCTCTTTAAATAAAGAAAAAAATTAATAACAACAAAATAAATTAAAAATATAAATGAAGTCCTACAACTTTTAAAAATTCATTTTTCATTTTTTTAATTTGTCGACTTTTTCCATTTTTTTTTTCTCTCTATTCTAGTAGGATGTTTTGGTAAACATTTTAGTTAGCGAAACATGCCGTCGAGAGTATCAAATTTTGATATGTGGTAGCTACATCAAGATTCTATGTTCCCGAAAATTTCATATTTTCGGTGATCGCTTTCTATGTCAAATGAATTTTTTTAATCTATGACTAAGTAAAATTTGGAATTTTTTTTTTTTTTTTTTTTCCCACTTTGCCTTATAACTCGGCAAAGTTAGTATTTTAAAAAAAAAAAAAATTAATTAAGACTTTCTCGAGTAAGTCGAGAAAGCCACACAAAAAAAAAAAGGCTTTCTCGAGAAAGCCACCCAAAAAAAAAAATTATTTCATGCTTTCTCGAGTTACTCGAGAAAGCCACCAAATTTTTTTTTTTTTTTTTTTTTGTGTGGCTTTCTTGAGTAACTCGAGAAAGCCTTAAAAAAATATATATATATATATATATATATATATATATATATATATATATTTAGTGGCTTTCTCGATTAACTCGAGACAGACCTTAAATTAATTTTTTTTTTTTTATCTTACTTTCTTGAGAATGTCAATATTTTTTTTTTTTTAACTAAGTTTGCCGAGTTATCGTGCAAAGTGAGGAAAAAGTAAAAAATAAAAATTTCAAAACTTCACTTTGTCATGGATTAACAAAAATTCATTTGACATAGAAAACGATTACCGAAAAATATGAAATTTTCAGGAACATAGAATATTCATGTAGCTACCACATATCAAAATTTGATAGTCCGACGGCATGTTTCGCTTACTAAAATGCTAATAGAAACATCCTACTTAGTTTTTCGGATTCATGCTGTCACAGCTTACAAAATTGTCCATAGATTGAGTTATATAACATGAAATTATGTAAAACCAAAGCCAATGGTTAGGTAGCCCATAAGGCTATCGTCTCCAACTGGAATTATGTAAAATACTTAATATATAAGGTGCAATAAATTTTAAGTTGGACAACGAAACGCATCTTAGAAAAACATAAAGTTTAGCAAAACTTTTCAAGTTCACATCATTAACGTGTAACCAAAACATGGGCATCCACTAAAACGACCACAAAACCAAGGTCGACAAAAGTTTAAGAAGATATTTACACTACTTAAAGTTTTTTGATTAGTTTATAATATCGATTCCGGCACGCTGACGGCATAAATGCGAAAAACAGTGTAGGAGGTTTCGCGATGAGTAGTTTAGTATGCCTAAACATGCCGTCGGACAACCAATTTTTGATATGTGGTAGCTACCTGAGTATTCTATGTCCCCTGAAAATTTCGTATTGTTCGGTGATCGTTTTCTATGTCAAAAATTTTTGTTATTCCATGACCGTGAATAAAATTTTCAAAATAAGGGCAATGTTACTAAAATTTCTTCACCCGGTCATGGAGTAACAAAAATTTGTTTGAAATATAAAACGATAACCGAAAAATATGAAATTTTCAGGAAACATAGAATACTCATTTAGCTACCACATATCAAAATTTGATAGTCCGACGGCATGTTTCGGCTTACTAAAATGCTCACCGAAACACCTTAGGCGCTTCTCGGATTCATATGGTCGCAGTTTACAAAATTGTCAATAACTTGAGTTATATACCATGAAATTATGTGAAACCAAAGCCAATGGTTAGGTAACCCATAGGCATATCGTCTCCAACTGGAATTATGTAAAATACTTAACATATAAGCTGCAGTAAATATTTAAGTTGGACAACAAAAACTGCAGTTTAGAGAAATGAAATTTACCAAAACCTTTAGGAATTGATTGTATTTATTCATTTGTTCCCCATAGCAACTGGGATAAAATATTAAAAATATTAAAAAAAAAAATATTTTTGGTATGTGGACTTTTCATGACAAAATATTAAAAAAAAAAAATTATTATTTTTCCCACTTTGCCGGGAAATTTTTTTTACATTTTTCCCACTTTGTCGAGTTACTCGACAAAGTGGGAAAATTAATGTGTTTTTAATTATCCCACTTTGCCGAGTTACTCGGCAAAGTGGGAAGCATTAAATTTTTTTTTATTTTTTGTAATTTACATTTTTAGTCCACAACCTTTTCATTTTATAACAAATTTTACCCATAACCTTTTTTTTTAGCTTTGCTCGACCTTTAAATTTTATTCCAAATTTATTTTGTCCACCTCTTTAAATAAAGAAAAAATTAATAACAACAAAATAAATTAAAAATGTAAATGAAGTCATACAACTTTTAAAAAGTAGTCCAATTTTATTTTGACATTTTTTCATTTTTTTATTTTTTTTATTTGTCGACTTTTTCCATTTTTTTTCCTCCATATTCTAGTAGGATGTTTCGGTAAACATTTTAGTTAGCCGAAACATGCCGTCGGAGTATCAAATTTTGATATGTGGTAGCTACATCAGTATTCTATGTTCCTTGAAAATTTCATATTTTTCGGTGATCGTTTTCTATGTCAAATGATTTTTTTTTAATCCATTACTAAGTGAAATTTGTGAAAAATTTTTTTTTACCTTTTTCCCCACTTTGCCTTATAACTCGGTAAAATTAGTATTTTTTTAAAAAAAAAAAATTTCCCAAATGACTTTCTCGAGTTACTCGAGAAAGTAAAAAAAATTTAATTAAGACTTTCTCGAGTAAGTCGAGAAAGCCACAAAAAAAAAAGGCTTTCTCGAGAAAGCCACCCAAAAAAAAAAAAAAATTATTTCATGAAAGCCACAAAAAAAAAAAAAAATTTGTTTAGTGTGGCTTTCTCGAGTAACTCGAGAAAGCCTTAAATTTTAATTTTTTTTTTTTTACTTTCTTGAGAAAGTCAATTTTTTTTTTTTTTTTTTTAACTAAGTTTGCCGAGTTATCAGGCAAAGTGAGGAAAAAGTAAAAAAATAAAAATTTTAAAACTTCACTTTGTCATGGATTAACAAAAATTCATTTGACATAGAAAACGATCACCGAAAAATATGAAATTTTCAGGGAACATAGAATACTCATGTAGCTACCACATATCAAAATTTGATAGTCCGACGGCATGTTTCGGCTTACTAAAATGCTAATCGAAACATCCTAGTTAGTTTTTCGGATTCATGCTGTCAGAGTTTACAAAATTGTCCATAGATTGAGTTATATAACATGAAATTATGTAAAACCAAAGCCAATGGTTAGGTAACCCATAAGGCTATCTTCTCCAACTGGAATTATGTAAAAATACTTAATATATAAGGTGCAATAAATTTTTGAGTTGGACAACAGAAACTGCATCTTAGAAAAACATGAAGTTTAGCAAAACCTTTCAAGTTCACATCATTAACGTGTAACCAAAACATGGGAATCCACTAAAACTACCACAAAACCACCAAGGTCTACAAAAGTGTAAGAAGATATTTACACTACTTAAAGTTTTTTGATTAGTTTATAATATCGATTCCGCAAGTCCGGCGGCGGCATAAATGCGAAAAAACAGTGTAGGAGGTTTCGCGATGAGTATTTTAGTATGCCTAAACATGCCGTCGGACTACTAATTTTTGATATGTGGTAGCTACCTGAGTATTCTATGTCCCCTGAAAATTTCGTATTGTTCGGTGATCGTTTTCTATGTCAAAGAATTTTTGTTACTCCATGACCGTGTGAATAAAATTTTCAAAATAAGGGCAATGTTACTAAAATTTCTTTACCCGGTAATGGAGTAACAAAAATTTGTTTGACATAGAAAACAATAACCCAAAAATATTAAATTTTTAGGGAACATAAAATACTCATTTAGCTACCACATATCAAAATTTGATAGTCCGACGGCATGTTTCGGCTTACTAAAATGCTCACCGAAACACCCTAGGCAGTTTCTCGGATTCATATGGTCGCAGTTTACAAAATTGTCCATAACTTGAGTTATATACCATGAAATTATGTGAAACCAAAGCCAATAGTTAGGTAACCCATAAAGCTATCGTTTCCAATTGGAATTATGTAAAAATACTTAATATATAAGGTGCAGCATATTTTTGAGTTGGTCAACAGAAAGTGCAGTTTGGAGAAACAATTCACCCAGTCATAGAGCAAAAAAATTTCTTTGACAAAGAAAACGATCACCGAACAATATGAAATTTTCACAGAACGTAGAATACCCATGTAGCTACCACATATAAAAATTTGATAATACGACGGCATGTTTTGACACACTAAAATGCTCACCGAAATATCCAAGACAGTTTCTCGGATTCATGCTGTCGCAATTTACAAAATTGTCCATAACTTGAGTTATCTAACATGAAATTATGTGAAACCAAAGCCAATAGTTAGGTAACCCATAGGGATATCGTCTCCAACTGGAATTATGTAAAAATATTTAATATATAAGCTGAAGCAAATATTTAAGTTGGACAATAAAAACTACAGTTTATAGAAAATGAAATTTACCAAAACCTTTAGGAATTGATTGTATTTCGTCCTTTGTTCCCCATAGCAACTGGGGATAAAAAACACCAAATTTGATGACTTATTAAGGAAAAAATGAATATATATTTACTATAATATATAAGAAGTCAATAATTGCGGCTAAATGACACTAATATATGTATATTAAAATAAATAAAAGAAAAGAAAAGATGAAGAAGTCAAAAATTGCGGCCAAAGATATTAATTTAATATAAAAATGTGTCAAAAGATTAGGACAAAATGGTGAGCTTTGGACGAAATTAGGAATACTAAATTAACAAAACGACGTCGCGTTGGTTGAAGGGTGAATAGTAAATGTGTGATGAGACATATTATAGTAAGTAAGATATATATATATATATATATATATATATATATATATATATATATATATATATATATATATATAGTTTTATTACGTGCCTTGCATGTATGTAAAAATGCAAGAAAAAGTTTTAGAATTATTCACACAATTATTTTTAAAATAAAATAAAAATGAAAATGGTTAATATAACGTGTATAAAAAATATTTGAAATTAAAATATTTATTTGACAAAAAAAAAAAAAAATTAGGTTGCCGAGATGCCCGATAACCAATTACATAAGTGAAAGGATTAGGCGTGGTTGTGTTGTATAACAAAATTCTCGAATATAAATATACACTTAAATATGTTAGAGAATTTGTAAAATTGATGTGTTAAATAAATGAATAAGATGATGATTGTGGAGAATTAATATGATCCGTTGGAAATTTTTTTGTTCTGTGTTTACTTAATATTTATGGCTACACGGAATGCAAGTATGAAAAAATGTAGTGATTTTTAAAATAAAATAAAAATTAAAATGGGTAATTTAATATGTATAAAAAAATTCAAATTAAAATGTTTATTTGACAAAAAGAAAAAAAAAAAAAAAAAATTTGGTTGCCGAGATGCTCACACCAAGCAATGAATTTGATTGCCTCGGCAATGAATTTCATTGCGAGCATTGTTCACTTTTTTTTAATTTTTTAATTTTATTATGTCGAAGAAAATGGGTTTAAAAAAAAATTAGTGAACGGTAAACCGAGAATTTTATTGTTCACGTTTTTTTTTAATGTGGCAACATTATAAAAAATAAAAACATAAGATAAAATAAAAAAGAATAATAAAAAAATTGAATGAAAATGTGTAAAAAAAATAAAAACATTCAATTTGCCACCAAGATTTCACAGGAGAAATTCTTGATTGGCCGAGCAATCTCGGCAATCAATTTGATTGTGAAGTGTTCACCTTTTTTTTTTTCATGTGGCAACATTATAAAAAAAAAACATTCAATTTGCTTATTTGCTTAAGATAAAATAAAAAGATGAATAAAAAAATTGAATGAAAAGGTGTAAAAAAAAAAAAAATCATTCAATTTGCCACCAAGAGTTGGATTTTGAATGGTATTTTTTAGCATTTATTTAGAATAATTTGTAAAAGGTAAAATAAAAAAACAAGATTAGTAAAAAATTGAATGAAAATTAAGTGTAAAAGAAAAAAAAAATAAGAAAAATAAATTAAAGATTTTTTTTTTAAGTTGTTGGCATATTCCAACGATTTTAAAACAGTAGGGACTTTTTGTGCAATTATTCTTTTTAAAAAAATAAAAATAAATAAACACTGGACCTTTTGTACAAAAAAAAAATAAAAAAATAAAAAAAATAAACACTGTTCATTGATTGCCGAACCTGCTCGGCAATCAATGAGATGGCTCGGCAATCACGTAAATTTTTTTTTTTTTTTGTGCTTAAAAAAATTTGGTGAACAGTAAAATACAATTCATTGCCTAGAATTTTCTCGGTTAAGTTTTTTTTTTTTTTAATGTGGTAACATTATAAAAATAAAAACATTCAATTTGCTTAAGATAAAATAAAAAAGATTAATAAAAAATTTGAATGAAAAGGTGTAAAAAAATAAAACATTGGATTTATACATGAAATTCTTGAATGGCATTTTTTAACAATAAACATCCAAACTTTCTTTCAATTTTTTGGGCTATTTTTTATATAATATGTGCATTACCAAATCCCAGCAATTTACAACCATGTTAACAATCAATGATAGTTGCCAAATTGCTCGACAACCAAGACCAAGCTGGTTGCCGAGGCAACCATTTTGGTTCTTAGAGATACTCATATGGATACTGCATGAAAGGACAGGAAAAAGACTGTATTATTAAAATATTTTGTAGACATTATTGGACAGATAAATTTTATTAATAAACCAAACATGTTGTAAGAGATTATTAGTATAAATCATACACACACACACACACACACACACACACATATATATCTGAGAGACGACCATGCAGTAAATTTGAATCCTTTTTCCAACTTCTCCCGTGAGTTCTAGCTTCTGTGTTTATGCATGCATATGTATGTAATTTTGCTTGTACATTTGGTGTATATATAAGTGATTGAAGCATGGAAAAAGTTTTGATTTTTGGTTATTGATTCGAAAAAAAGACAATTTTCACAACATGCTGTTTTGGACAAACAAAGGCTACTCAACCAAGTAGATAAGAGAAGGTATAGGCTCAAAATTCATTGCTGTTATTTCCCTAGTAAACAACAGTAATTAATGTAATGAAGGAATGAAAGAATCCAGTTAGTACATCCATCGAAATGTATGTTAATAATTATTTAATTAATTTGTTTTTATCGAACAATATCTCTTATACATGTGGACCACAATTTTTCCAATTCACATTTTCATTGGAGATGTTATTCTTTTCGTATCCATTTTATTTGCAATATATACAACAATCCACATTGTCGCATTGGATATCAATAGGTATAATTGAATTCATATAATGATAAACTTGTCCTTGAATTCTAAATGTATATATACCTTTGTATGGTTCACCAAATTTTTTTTTGAAGCCCATTTTCTTTGACACAATAAAATTTAAAAAAAATAAAAATAAAAAGTGCTCGGCAGTCAAGTATTTTACCCTTTTTTTTTCTTCGACAATCAATTTGATTAAAATTATAATTTTTAGCAATATTTTAATTGAAATCAAACAAAGTCTTAAGCCGAATAGATGCAGATTTATGAGGTTACCTAGGCTACAACCCCCTCCCCCCCTTTCACAATTTTTTTTTTAAAAAAAATCTAGCCTAAAACTAAAAGGTTTTGTTTAAATTTACTTAAAAATCTGTTAAAAAGTTGTGATCAATTTTAACAATCAATTTTAAC
This sequence comes from Forsythia suspensa, assembly GCA_023638005.1. Taxonomy (NCBI): domain Eukaryota; kingdom Viridiplantae; phylum Streptophyta; class Magnoliopsida; order Lamiales; family Oleaceae; genus Forsythia; species Forsythia suspensa. The sequence goes on from CM042666.1 coordinate 40,347,011, forward strand.
TATACATTTCATAAAATCCATTTATCAAACTATGCTAAAAAAATTAGCATATATCAATATTGACTATATATTAATAAAAGACTTTGATATATCTTATGCACGTGTGTGATATAGGAAAGAATGGAGTAATTACATATGTATACATATCTGAAATATTAATCTAAAGACTCTAATATAAGAATGTACTAAGCAATTACATAAAAAAAAAAACAAATATATCTTATTTAAGATGTGAAATAATAAAGAATATTATACGTGTAATGAAAACGAACAAATATATTAATACTACTAATATGTCTTATTCATCATATAAACATTACAAGCCAAGAAAATATGAAAATCGATTCATAATTGATGCTTCTCTTTTAATGTAGAAAGGTAGCCAACCATCAAATTAAAATTATTCAAGGTGTCTAGAGTCTCTAGAATAGACATTTATTTATTTATTCTCTTATTGATTGTGGTGCAATTATTCTTAAAAAAAAAAAAAAAAAAAAAGTAGAATACTTGATTGCCAAGCCATCTCGGCAATCAATTTGATTGCCGGGGCTCAATTGCCAATTGAGCCCAATTGGCAATCAAGTATTTTACTTTTTTTTTTTTTTTTATAAAAATAATTGCACAAAAGATTAAAATCATTGGAATATGCCAACAATTTTTAAAAAAAAATCTTTAATTTATTTTTCTTATTTTTTTTCTTTTACACTTAATTTTCATTCAATTTTTTACTAATCTTGTTTTTTTATTTTACCTTTTACAAATTATTCTAAATAAATACTAAAAAATGCCAATTTCAAAATTCACGCTGTGAAATCTTGGTGGCAAATTGAATGTTTTTATTTTTTTTTACACCTTTTCATTCAATTTTTTTATTAATCTTTTTTATTTTATCTTAAGTAAATAAACAAATTGAATGTTTTTATTTTTTATAATGTTGCCACATTAGAAAAAAAAATATTTCGTCAACATTAAAATTCTCGGCAATGAATTGTTCATTGCCGGCAATGATCTTTATTTAACTGTTCACCTTTTTTTTTTCCTTGTGTAAAAAAAATGGGCTTAAAAAAATTGGTGAACAGCTAAATAAAGATCATTGTCGACTTGCTCGGCAATGAACAATTCATTGCTGAGAATTTTACTGCTAACGCTTTTTTTTTTTAATGTGACAACATTATAAAAAATAAAAATATTCAATTTGCTTATTTGCTTAAGATAAAATAAAAAAGATTAATAAAAAAATTAAATGAAAATGTGTAAAAAAAATAAAATCATTCAATTTACTATCAAGATTTCAGGATTTTGAAATTCTTAAATGACATTTTTTAGCATTTATTTAGAATAATTTGTAAAAGGTAAAATAAAAAAACAAGATTAGTAAAAAATTGAATGAAAATTAAGTGTAAAAGAAAAAAAAAAAAAAAAAAAAAATTAAAGAATTTTTTTTAAGTTGTTGGCATATTCCAACGATTTTAAAACAATAGGAACTTTTTGTGCAAATATTCTTTAAAAAAAATAAAAAATAAAAAAAAATAAAAGACAATCAATTGATTGCCGACGTGGCTCGGCAATCAATTGATTGCCAATTGGTGGAGGCTGCTGACCAAATGGTGTAGTGTTGGGCGGTCTAGAGACACCACCGATAGGATTATTTGATTGTGGCTGATTAGGTTGATTGCAGGATTATTTGATTGTGGCTGATTAGGTTGATTAATTTGCAAGTTTTGCATGTTATTGGCAAGAGAATTAGGGATATAACTTGGTGGGAGATTCCCCAGACGAGGTCCACCCGGAGATGCCATCAAATCCCTTAATCAAAACAATATATAATTCAAAATCCAGATCTTTGATTAAACCTCCTTCTATATAATGTATTTCACCCCACTCCAATCCAATGTAAATCTACATGTAAACAAAAATCCCCAATTAAAACGAATAAAAACTCTTTTTTCCAAATTATATAAACAAAAATTCAAAGCTGATGCTCGATCTTGAAGTAGTTGTCACTGCATTTTTAACCACGTGGCGATCCTCTTTGGTGGAATATCAAAGCACATTAGAAGTTTGCTGCTTACGAACACGCCAGACGTATCCCAAGAAAAAAATTCGAACTTGCGAAAATTTTACTTCATATAAAACTCTAGAAGTCATTAACTATTACAATATGGATTTTTATTAATGGTTAATAAACTTCTGGAAACAGTAAGATTTTACTAAAATCTAACATGATTATTAATTGTTAACAATGATCTGTCCACACGGCTAGCTTAGGTTATTTTCTTTAATTAGTTTAGGATTATATTGCGATTAGTTTGGTGGTTTATGTCATTAAATAGCCATTTTCCTGCTAGTTAGTTAGAATTGTTAGAATCCTCAAATTCACCATACATACACAAGGCAAAGGCATACCAAAACACAACTTTCAGCTAATATATATATTTTTCACTCTTGCATAGATCCATCTTCTTTCCTCTCTTCTCTCGCTTTCTTCCTTTTCTATTGTGGTATCGTAGACACCATGACTAATCCACTTACTCCAAAGAACATCTCCTCCGCAACAAATTCTTATTCACCTTATATCAAGATTTCAAAAAGCTGCAAAGAATTCCTCAAACAAATCATTCCCAACTTTTGTGCAATTATTCCTTAAAAAAAAAAAAACAAGATTAGTAAAAATTGAATGAAAATTAAGTGTAAAAGAAAAAAAAAAATAAGAAAAATAAATTAAAGATTTTTTTTTAAGTTGTTGGCATATTCCAACAATTTTAAAACAATTGGGACCTTTTGTGCAATTATTCCTTTAAAAAAAATAAATAAATAAACATCTTTGACCTTTTGTGCGTAAAAAAAAAAAAAAAAAACACTGTTGATTGATTGCCGAGCCACCTCAAAGCAATCAAGTAAATTTTTTTTTTTTTTGTGCTTAAAAAAATTTGGTGAACAGTAAAATAAAATTCATTGCCTAGAATTTTACTGGTCAAGTTTTTTTTTTTTTTAATGTGGCAACATTATAAAAAATAAAAACATTCAATTTGGTTAAGATAAAATAAAAAGATTAATAAAAATTTGAATGAAAAGGTGTAAAAAAAATAAGAACATTGAATTTATACATGAAATTCTTGAATGGCATTTTTAACAATAAACATCCCAACTTTCTTTCAATTTTTGGGCTATTTTTATATACTATGTGCATTACCAAATTCCAAAGAATTTACAACCATGTTAACAACCAATGATAGTTGCCAAATTGCTCGACAACCAAGACCAAGACCAATGATACTCGGCGAATCCGACTTTTGGTTGCCGAGGCAACTATTTTTGGTTGTCGAGATACTCATTACCGTGGATATGGATACTACATGAAGAGACGGAAAAAAGGCGTATTATTAAAATATTTCGTAGACATTATTGGACGAGATAAATTTTATTAATAAACCAAACATGTTGTAAGAGATTATTAGTATAAATCATACACATACACACACATATATATACAGAGAAATGCACTGTTGCAAATTTGAATCCTTTTTCCAATTTCTCCCGTGAGTTCTAGCTTATGTGTTTATGCATGCATATGTATGTAATTTTGCTTGTACATTTGGTGTATGTATAAATGATTGAAGCATGGAAAAAGTTTTGATTTTTGGTTATTGATTCGAAAAAAGACAATTTTCACAACATGCTGTTTTGGACAAACAAAGGCTACTCAACCAAGTAGATAAGAGAAGGTATATGCTCAAAATTCATTGCTGTTATTTCCCTAGTAAACAACAGTAATTAATGTAATGAAGAAATGAAAGAATCCAGTTAGTACCACTCAAAATAGTAAGTCTGATTGCAAATATTCAAAATTAAAAATGTTATAGAAACAAATTTTTGTCTTCACCCTTTGAGAAATTGCATGAGAATAGATGAAAATCACTTTCAGTATCTCTTGTAATTTTCTGGCTTGGGTATTCAGATTTTCCTCCTAACAATATATATATACATATTACGTATATATATATATATATATATATATTACTCGGCAACCAAGTTTGGTTGTTGAGTAATCTCGACAACCAACTTGGTTGCCGAGAATTGGTAAATTTTTTTTTTCTCTTATTAAAAGCAATAGATAAATTGTAGTCAAATGAAGTATTCCTTACGTGAATGCGCACTCATTTTGTATACTAGTGTTGGCAAATGAATCTCTAACTGTTGTAATAATACTTACAGTGTCTAAAAATCTTAACTGTAGGATCCAATCTTTCAAAACTCAGGTCCACTCTGAATTCTAGAATTCTAATTCTAATGGTGAATAAAATATTGTGGCTGATTAGGTTGATTAATTTGCAAGTTTTGCATGTTATTGGCAAGAGAATTAGGGATATAGCTTGGTGGGAGATTCCCCGGACGAGGTCCACCCGGAGATGCCATCAAATCCCTTAATCAAAACAATATATAATTCAAAACCCAGATCTTTGATTAAACCTCCTTCTATATAATGTATTTCACCCCACTCCAATCCAATGTAAATCTACATGTAAACAAAAACCCCCAATTAAAACGAATAAAAACTCTTTTTTCCAAATTATATAAACAAAAATTCAAAGCTGATGCTCGATCTTGAAGTAGTTGTCACTGCATTTTTAACCACGTGGCGATCCTCTTTGGTGGAATATCAAAGCACATTAGAAGTTTGTCGCTTCACGAACACACCCCTGGGACGTATCCTAAGAAAAAATTCAACTTGCTAAAATTTTACTTCATATAAAACTCTAGAAGTCATTAACTATTACAATATGGATTTTTATTAATGGTTAATAAACTTCTAGAAACAAAGAAGATTTTACTAAAATCTAACATGATTATTAATTGTTGAAAATGATCTGTCCACACGGCTAGCTTAGGTTATTTTCTTTAATTAGTTTAGGATTATATTGCGATTAGTTTGGTGGTTTATGTCATTAAATAGCCATATTCCTGCCAGTTAGTTAGAATTGTTAGAATCCTCAAATTCACCATATATGCACAAGGCAAAGGCATACCATAACACAACTTTCAGCTAATATATATATTTTCACTCTTGCATAGATCCATCTTCTTTCCTCTCTTCTCTCGCTTTCTTCCTTTTTCTATTGTGGTATCGTAGACACCATGGCTAATCCACTTACTCCAAAGAACATCTCCTCCAACAACAAATTCTTATTCAGCCTTATATCAGTACCAAAACTGCAGCAATTCCTCAAACAAATCATTCCCAGCTTTTGTGCAATTATTCCTTAAAAAAAAAAAAACAAGATTAGTAAAAAATTGAATGAAAATTAAGTGTAAAAGAAAAAAAAATAAGAAAAAAAAATTAAAGATTTTTTTTTAAAGTTGTTGGCATATTCCAACAATTTTAAAACAATAGAGACCTTTTGTGCAATTATTCCTTTTAAAAAATAAATAAATAAATAAACACTGGACCTTTTGTGCAAAAAAAAAAAAAAAAAAAAAAATAAACACTGTTGATTGATTGCCGAGCCATCTCGGCAATCACGTAAATTTTTTTTTATTTTTTTTTTTTTTGTGTGCTTAAAAAAATTTGGTGAACAGTAAAATACAATTCATTGCCTAGAATTTTACTGGTCAAGTTTTTTTTTTTTTTTTTAATGTGGCAACATTATAAAAAATAAAAACATTCAATTTGCTTAAGATAAAATAAAAAAGATTAATAAAAAATTTAAATGAAAAGGTGTAAAAAAAATAAAAACATTGAATTTATACATGAAATTCTTGAATGGCATTTTTTAACAATAAACATCCCAACTTTCTTTCAATTTTTTGGGCTATTTTTTATATACTATGTGCATTACCAAATCCCAGCAATTTACAACCATGTTAACAACCAATGATAGTTGTCAAATTGCTCGACAACCAAGACCAAGACCAATGATACTCGGCAACCAGCTTTGGTTGCCGAGGCAACTATTTTTGGTTGTCGAGATACTCATTACCAGGATATGGATACTACATGAAAGGACAGGAAAAAGACTGTATTATTAAAATATTTCGTAGACATTATTGGACAGATAAATTTTATTAATAAACCAAACATGTTGTAAGAGATTATTAGTATAATTCATACACACACACACATATATATCTGAGAGAGATGCACCGCTGTTGCAATTTGAATCCTTTTTCCAATTTCTCCCGTGAGTTCTAGCTTCGTGTTTATGCATGCATATGTATGTAATTTTGCTTGTACATTTGGTGTATGTATAAATGATTGAAGCATGAAAAAGTTTTGATTTTTGGTTATTGATTCGAAAAAAGACAATTTTCACAACATTCTGTTTTGGACAAACAAAGGCTACTCAACCAAGTAGATAAGAGAAGGTATATGCTCAAAATTCATTGCTGTTATTTCCCTAGTAAACAACAGTAATTAATGTAATGAAGAAATGAAAGAATCCAGTTAGTACCACTCAAAATAGTATGTCTGATTGCAAATATTCAAAATTAAAAATGTTATAGAAACAAATTTTTGTCTTCACCATTTGAGAAATTGTATGAGAATAGATGAAGATCACTTTCAAAGATATCTCTTGCAATTTTTCTCGGCTTGGGTATTCAGATTTTCCTCCTAACAATATATATATACATATTACGTATATATATATAGATATATATATATTACTCGGCAACCAAGGTGGTTGTCGAGATTGCTCGGCAACCAAGTTTGGTTGCCGAGCAATCTCTTGGTTGCCGAGAAATTGGTAAAAATTTTTTTCTTCTTATTAAAAGCAATAGATAAATTGTAGTCAAATGAAGTATTCCCTACGTGAATGCGCACTCATTTTGTATCTTGGTGTTGGCAAATGAATCTCTAACTGTTGTAATAATACTTACAAAGTGTCTAAAAATCTTAATCTGTAGGATCCAATCTTTCAAAACTCGGTCCACTCAATTCTAGAATTCTAATTCTAATAATGAATAAAATCTGCTCCAAAGCTTGAAAAGTAACAGAGAATAAAACAAATTAAAATTAAAGTTGTAAAAGGACGGAACTCCAAGATCTAAATCAATTCTAATTCCAATAGTCAATAAAAAGTCTCGCTAAGCTTCAAAAGTAGCCGAAAATAAAACAAATTAAAGTTGTAAAAAGAAGTTGTAAAAGCGACAGCGTGTAAGGCGAAAAATAAACGATTAAAAATTTAAAGAACAACTTATATTATCAGTAGGGATATATAACTCAGCAAACCACGGGAAACTATTCCCTTGTTTCTGCTTCTTGTCACCTACTCCTCGCATTTTTCTCTACTATAAGCCCTAAATATACCTCATTTTCATAGATTATATAATAAAATACTTGACAGCATCAATTTTGGACGTGCAAGCATGAACCCTGCTGAACTATCAAAATTGTGTGCGAAGCTCCACCTTCGTTGAATGGCGAAGGGTGCCGATGGCTATGCCCAGGTGCCATTCACCACCACCTCCAGCGAGGGGAAACAGTAGGGGAGGAGTGATGGAGGTACGGAAAGAGGGATTGAAGGTGGTTTCACAAGGGAGGGGCAAATCGGATTTGGAATTTCAAGTCCAGCCTCGGGCTCCTTCTGAGGCAGCGAAGCTGGGTAGGGGATGGAACACGAGGTTGAAGATGGAGGATGGGGAAAGAAGCGCAAGCATGAACCCTGCTGAACTATCAAAATTGTGTGTGAAACTCCACCTCCATTGAATGGCTAAGGGTGCCGATGGCTATGCCCAGGTGCCATTCACCACCACCTCCAGCTAGGGGAAACAGTAGGGGAGTGATGGAGGTACGAAAAGAGGGATTGAAGGTGGTTTCACAAGGGTGGGGCAAATCAGATTCGGAATTTCAAGTCCAGCCTAGGGCTCCTTCTGAAGCCGCGAAGCTGGGCAGGGGATGGAATGTGAGGTTGAGGTTGAGGATGAGGATGGGGGATGGGGAAAAGAAGCTTGAGGAGAATTGGGGTGATAGGAGGGCTCGGGGAAAAATGGTGGAGACTTGGGGGTTAGAGTGGGTGGTCGACTAAGAACCTCGATATGATCTCAGAGGTGGGGCTTCAATCGGAGGTTCGAGTTGCAGAGAACACAAGTAGCAAAAATGGAGATGCTCAGTCTCCAACTCCATTTGTCAAAAAATGGCGTCTCAATTTCATTAAAGGCACATATTAGCACTCACATCATTTTTACTCGAAACAGTTCTATACATGACTCAAGTTAATGGTTTTTAAAAGAGAGAACTATATGCATCGGGAGACAAACCTCGTGGCATAACAGAGTTGGGACTAGATGCAAAAAGGAATTTGAATAACTCCTGAATGAACTAAATAAAATGTTTTTAAACATTTACAGAAACAGATACTTGTTATAAAAATGTTCAAACCAAATTAATTTTTTTTTACCCGACACCCCTAATCTTAACCTTGTAAAAACAAAAACAAGAAATGGTATTCTATTCAGACAGCTCTCACCACTGCCCATCAAGCAGTCAGGTTCACAAAACCCAAATTGCTCAATCCTCCACTCTCTCCATACAAACAAGGATGGATTACAGCATCTGGAAACCATACACAAAACTGTCAGAATGCCACAAAACAAAATTGAAAATAACTTAAATACAAATAACAGAAAATATTCTTCCAGTCAAGAATCTTCTTCACTTGGCTCCTTTCTTGACAGCAGCCTTAGTGACCTTGGCACCGCTTGGATCCTTCTTATCCACACTCTTGATGACACCAACAGCCACAGTTTGACGCATGTCCCTAACAGCAAAACGACCAAGAGGTGGGTATTCGGAGAAAGTCTCCACCACCATGGGCTTGGTCGGAATCATCTTAACAAAACCAGCATCGCCATTCTTCAAGAACTTGGGTTCCTTCTCGAGCTCCTTACCAGACCGCCTGTCAATCTTGGTGACTAGCTCTGCAAACTTGACAGCAATATGAGAGGTGTGGCAGTCGAGAACTGGAGCATATCCATTTCCAATTTGTCCAGGGTGGTTCATGATAATGACCTGGGAGGTGAAATTGGCAGCCCCCTTGGCAGGATCATCCTTGGAGTTGGAAGCAACATAACCACGTTTGAGATCCTTGACAGCAACATTCTTGACATTGAACCCCACGTTGTCACCAGGGAGAGCCTCCTGGAGGGCTTCATGGTGCATCTCAACAGACTTAACTTCAGTTGTCAATCCAGAGGGACCAAAGGTGACAACCATACCAGGCTTGATAATACCTGTCTCCACACGACCCACAGGAACAGTGCCAATACCACCAATCTTGTAAACATCCTGAAGTGGGAGACGAAGGGGCTTGTCAGTAGGCCTCTTGGGCTCCAGAATCAAGTCAAGAGCCTCGAGGAGAGTTGGGCCCTTGTACCAGTCAAGGTTCGTGGACCTTTCAATCATGTTGTCACCTTCAAAACCAGAGATGGGAACAAATGGGATTTTATCTGGGTTGTATCCCACCTTCTTGAGATAGGAAGAGACTTCTTTTATAATTTCGTCATACCTTGCCTTGGAGTATTTTGGTGTGGTAGCATCCATCTGTATAATGCAAATAAATATGGTTTATGTTCGATAAGAATAAAAATATAAAGAACTTCTTCAATGTGATAACAATTATATGTACTCAGAAATTTAAACCATTGAAGTGTAGCGCTCACCTTGTTGCAACAGCAAATCATCTGCTTGACACCGAGGGTGAAGGCAAGCAAGGCATGCTCACGGGTCTGGCCATCCTTGGAAATACCAGCTTCAAAACCTCCAGTTGTGGAATCAATGATGAGGACAGCACAGTCAGCCTGTGAGGTACCAGTAATCATATTCTTGATGAAGTCCCGATGTCCAGGAGCATCAATGACAGTGCAGTAGTATTTGGTGGTCTCAAACTTCCACAAGGCAATATCAATGGTAATACCACGCTCACGTTCAGCTTTGAGCTTGTCAAGAACCCAGGCATATTTGAATGACCTCTTGTTCATCTCAGCAGCCTCCTTCTCGAATCTTTCAATGACACGTTTGTCAATACCACCGAGCTTGTAGATTAAGTGACCAGTGGTGGTCGACTTTCCAGAGTCGACATGGCCAATGACCACAATGTTGATGTGAATCTTCTCCTTACCCATGTTGAACTTTTAAAAACAAAGCTACTACAAACAAATATAAGGCATCGGTACAACAAGTTTGCAAAACAGAAATTAAACTAAACAAATCATGTTTCCAGTATATTACAAAAATTAATAATAAAGAAATTTAAAAAAAAATCTTGACGTAAAAATCAATAGGATCCAAGAAATATTATATCATAATTTTATGATTCTTTACCATTTAAAAAAATATAATATATTTGCATAACTATAACGCACAAAAAGGCAAAAGAATAATTCTAGTAAAAAGATAAAATCTAAAACAAAAATCAAATAAAATAAGCATTAGAGATAACCTTAAAAAATAATAGAAATGGAAAACCATGGATGCTACATATCTAAAGCATCTATAGTTTTAAAGTGTTTGACATCCGTTTACATTTACGATGACGTCAACTCGGAGTATTTAGAACATCTTCAATGCACTCCGTTTATTATTTTTTTAGACATGCCATATAAGCACGTATAGACGAAGTTATAAAAAAAACCTTGCCAATGCATGATGACAAGGACTTCGTCTAGCTGACGTGACATACCAAAAAATTTAGACGGAATTCTAGACTGGGCAACTCAGCAAATTTAAATTCAACTCAGCATTTTATTAAAAAAACAAGGTCGGACAAGGAAAATAAAAATTGAACACCCGCCATTTAAAAAAAATTAATGCAACATAAGTATTAATATTAGTTTTAGATGGAAGGGAGATAATTTTTAATTTGACCGACGTAGTGCAGTGGAAGTCTGACTATTTTTCATGCTACTTACAATTCAATAGTTATATACTTCAAATATAGAATTAAAGTTAAAACACGTGTGAATTAGAAAATCGGTTATGATATTTGATTAGACAGCTCATCGTGACTACAAATTACATGCATAATTGAGATTATCAATTCAGTTAAACATAAAGGCTAAGAATTTACCAAAAAAAGAAAAATAAAACAGATCTATTAACAAAAAATACAAACTGCTACATAGACAAAATCATACAAACAAAGATATACAAGAGATACTAACCTTTGGAAGAAGACCAGAGGTAGCTCTCTCGCTCACCGTCTACAGAGAATTATGCGCATAGAAGAGCGAGAGAGAGTGAGAAGAGTGAAGACTGAAGAGTGAAGAGTGAAGAGTTCAATTGTGGGGTTTATAAATGGAGTTCTGTACTGAGGTGTAATTAGGGTTTTCCCTGAGCCGTTGGATCAGATTATCTAACCTAGTAGATGCCTTTTCTTTTTCTTTTTCAGATGGGGATCTGAGTCAGCAATTAACTACTTGTACTAAAAATATACCGGCCAAAATATAATATATTCGTGCTTAATGTTTGATTGAAAAGGTCTAAAAATATACCAGCAATTATATATTCGTGCTTAATGTTTGATTGAAAAGGTCTAAAATTTTAAATAACTAGTACACCGTTTTTTTTCGGTGGGATTCAACCGTAGACTCTATTATGATGATGAATTGAAGCGGTGAATAAATTTTGAAGATGATCGGTGGAGAGATGATTGATTGAGGAAGATGGATGGAATAGTTGAGCAGATTTTGGAGATGATCGGTTAAGTGAGATGATCGAATTAGACAGATGGATTGAAGCAGTCAGCAAATTTTTAAGGAGATGATTTTGTGAAGAGAGAAATTGAAGACGTAGTGACATACGAATATTTAAATACTTTTTTCTTTCCGTAGAGAACAAAACTTTCTACGGTCGTGACTATTTATTAACTTTCCCGTGATACTTAGAGAGAGAGAGAGAATTTTTAGTTATGTCTTGAAAAAATTGAGACCGCTAGAGTGAATTTCTCAATTGCTTTCGTGACCTGAAAAAGTGGCAAGGAAGCAATATAACGCTATAACTAGATAAAGGTAGAAAGAGAAACCCATGATGCATGTATTTACCTTCTATTTATATGTGATTCTATTAAATGACAAAAGTTGTTAAAGAAAGATAAATACGTAACGGCATGTTATCGATATCACGCAACAAATTGCACGACACTTCTTCTTTTCGATAGCCAAATAAGGATTGTACTTCTTTTGAAACACATGTTGAATCTCAAACTTAATTTGATTGATGATTGGAGCGTTTAAGGTCGCATAGTTAGAAGGTAGTGCGATGGTGTTAGTTGATAACTGAATTTATAACACATTCAAGTCTAACTCAAGGGCATTCATGTCCTATCTACATTGAGCTTTTTCAAAACATAGTTCGACATCAACAAGCTCAATCTAACTCATTGAGCAAAATTATTTTTGGTATTTAATCGAGTAGCATCATATATAAGAATGATCATATTGTCACCACAATATTTTTTTTTGTCCAACCACTTTTAAATTGTATTAAAAATTCTCAATCTTTTATTAATTAACACATTTAGTTCCCAAATGATTTTCGAGATACAACACCACCACTAAAAGTCAGTGTTCTAAAAAACACGTCTAGACACAAGGTATGGAGCCACGCCTCGCTTAGGTCTTACGCGCGCAATTAAACAGTCAACTGTATTTTTTTACTAAAAAACGCACGCCTAGCCTTGCCTAGGCGCGCTTTTTTGTTTGAATGTTTTTCCCCGCTTTTTTTAATATTTAAAATAATATTAAAAATAAGAAAGTGTTTTTTCACGCTTTGCTTTCGCCTAAGCTTGAAAAGCTTAAAATTTGACCTCCACGTCTAATCACGCTTTACACTTTTTAGAACACTGCTAAATAAATGCACATCAACCAGTTGATTTAGATTTAAGTAACCAACACTTGGAGATACAGCACCAACACTTAGAGATACAACACCATTTAGATTTAAGTAACGAACACTTTGATATATTTTTCTTTTGTGAATAGATTAAAGTTTAAAAATTATGATTTTTTATATTATTGTGTTGTTTTAAAAAAAGAGAATAAAAATAATTATTAGAAATAGATAACTTTGAAAACTTTAATTATCCGATTCGGTTTCACAATTCAAGTTGGAACCGATAGTTCAATTTACAAGATACTCAATGATTCTCGGTTCGATTCAATTCTCTTTAGAATCGAACCAATCTGGATCGCTCCATCCCTAACATATTCTCTTAATTTATGTAATTTAAATAAAATTATCATAAACAGTGATTCCTTGCTAAAAAGAAAATGCAATAATAAAAGTAAAGGACAAAAAACACATCATAATTTAATGGCAGCAAACTCATCTTTAGTCCAAGGCTGATAATTCTAATTAACAAGGAAACAATTCTTCATTAATAAAGCCATCTCTTTTCTTCACCGAGTCAGAAACCACATTCTCTCCTAAAGCACATCCATAGGCACAACATAGTTAATGTTTTGACAGTGTTAAAATTATTTTTTAAAGTGTTTATAAATTATGAATTCTATAAAATATGTAAATAATAAATAAATAGTAAATTATAGTTTATATAAAATGTGCGAATAATCCATGAGTTAAGGCCAACATCATTTGTTCAGATTCTAGAGCCAATTCATATCCATTTATTTTTATATCCAAACTCACATTCAAATTTTTTTGAACGAGTTTTTTGAAATCCCAATGCATGTGAAATACGCTAAATCCACTATTTGATTCCCGACATCAATAAAATCTCGTGGCAGCTGAGAACCACGAAGAGGATTGACTCTTGTCAAGCTTCGAGTTCTTGTAGCCGTTGGAGCCAAGACTCATAGACCAATTTCTAATAAGCTCATTTTGACGGTTTAGCTTGGGAAGCAAAAGGAAGCACGTTTGACTAGGCTTAAAAAAAGAAAAGTAGTTACTAAAACATAAGTAAAGTTATTTTTTATTTTTTTTATTTTTTTAAAACTAAAAATTCCAAAAGAAAAGGTAACTTCTAAAAATGCTTTGGCAAAAAAGGTTAGTTAACAGCAACTTTCAAACTTAGCCAAACATGCTCGGACACCCTGACTTTCAAGGCAACACCAAGGTAGAAGGAAACATTATAACTTATAAGGGAAAATTTCCCCGACTGGGGCAAAATAGGGAGGTGGGGTAAAACTTTTTTTTTTTTTTTTGCCTTCTGTTCCCCGATTTGGGTTCTCAACATTATAAACCAACCTTCTCTATTTTTACCAGACAGATCAAAACATTTCCATACTCGCATTAACCCAGAAATCAGAATGAATAGACTGTCGTGAAAACTGAAATTCTATCTTCAATTCTACTGTCAGGCTTCACAACCAAAAAGGAAGGCAAGGAGTTTTGTCTTGCATGAAGTCATTAAGCCCTTGTTTGGAATAGCTTAAAAATGAGATCAAAGTCAACAATTAATTTTAATTACACAACACATGGAACCCATAACTTTTATCAACTTTTCAACCACACATTTCATCAACTTTTATCAAAATCTGCTATAACTTTTTATCAAAAGCTTTCTCAAACAGGCCCTAAGAAGGAAAACAATTATGAGTGATGGTTTTGATTGCCAAGGGAAACAAAAGATATCACATCCTAATGACTTCAATAGAAAATAATAGTGAATTTTGCTTTTCCTACATCATCAATAGCGAAATAACCGAGTGCTTGTTTGGTCCAGCTTAAAATCTGCTAAAAACTGTGGTCAAAAGTCAACAACTAATTTTAACCACACATTTCATAAACTTTTCAACCACACATTTCATCAACTTTGCTAAAAAGCTCTCTCAAACAAGCTTCGAATTTGGAATGGGAGAGGTGGGAGAGGAAATATCAAAACTAATGCAATACTACAGTGCCTCAGTGTCTTTTCTAACAAAACTGAATGGGGTTTCAATCAGAACACAAATATTGTACCCCTAATACAAGTCATAAGATGTTCACACACTAAAGAAGAAAGAGTTTCAGAATCAACAACATATCCATTACAAAACGTTTTGTTTGCTTATCAGAAGACAATGCACAGTGTGAAAAAGAAGCTTATGATGCCCAAATTCTCATTGGAACCATTGAAACAAATGACAAAACCCAAACAAGATACGATCAAAAACAAAACCAATCAGTTGTCAAAACAATAATAAAGATCAAATAAATAAATTGAATAACAAGTAATATTAGATGAGTTAAAAGCCAAAACAATAACAAAGAACAAATAAATATTAAAAATCAGAATAAATCTTGATTACCTCTTAATCGGTCGAGAGAGAGAGAGAGAGAAGAGTAGGGTTTTGCATGTTGAACATTAGGGTAAGGGAGTCAAAAGTGTTTTTTATTTTATTTTTTTATATATTGAATTTGGAAATATTTCACATTCTATTAAAAACATAAAAGTTTAATTTTAGCTTGCCATGTAAGTGCTTTTATAGAGAAAATAGCTTTAAAAAGCTGTTTTTTGGTCAATAAGCACTTTGACCACAACGAAACATCTATATTTAAAATAAATAAATAAAAGCGCATTTGCTCTCCAAGTAGAGTTTTTGGGCTTTAAAAATGCCCTACCATACACACACTGAATCATCTCACAAGGATATGAGAGAACAAATTCATGAAAATCAGTTAATTACATATTTGATATGAATGAAAATGATGAATAAGTGGTTATTTGGAAAATTGCAAGGAATATATATACAAAGTGTTCTACGTCTATGTAAAGATTAATATTCAAACAGATATTAAGAGAAGCATCCCTGCAAAATTAAAGCTGTGTACTCAAGAAACAGGTCATCACCGAAAGATAGAGATCTTGCTACTTCAACCCTTTTGCTCCCTTTTTATCTATGGCAACCAAATAACAACAATATATTTAAGATTTTGCTTCAGAATCACCACATATCAAGTGTAAGCTTGTCCCATTTATTAACAACACATTTCCACAAGAGAAAAATCACATGAATTATAAAAATAGATAGCAGCTTGATTAATTTTTTAAGAAAAGCTATAGTAATTCTAGCCCAAAGAACAAAAAGCCTATGTGATGTAACAGGAAAGAGAGAGAGAAGACGAATTGGAGAGTTGGGAGAGAAATTTAGAGCATGTGAATATCCCTGAATCTCACCAACGATTGCTTACTACTAAGAAATATTAGTGCTATCTATACTTCAAATTCCTAAAAAAACAAAATAAAGATGATAGTGAGTCAAAACGTAGGATCATATTGTCCCAAAGACAGAAGATTTTAGATACCAAGTTCAATTATACAAAACTATAGCAAGTCAAAGAAAATGGAAAAGTATTACAAGGATTCTATGCAATTCGAAGATGCCTACTTAATTAGAAGTCAAGATATATAGAAAAGTAACTAGATCTATTCCTTATGGAACTAATTGTTAAGTCATGCAAGTATAAAATGTCTCTAACATGCATATATTAGATATGAGGATGTTAATTTAGATGTGTAACTATAATAAAATGGATAAACAAAGAATTAAGGTATTCCAATAAGTGGAGGGACACCCATTGAGAATAAATTTAGAATTGCAACTTAGATAATTTGGGAATTTCTTGCTAAAAAACTCTCATTTGCCATACTCGTACACCCTAATAGAACATGTCAGAAGATGTAGACGTAAACCAAAGTTAACACGACTTAATAAGGTTGCAAAATATTTCATTTCATTTTACCTTTCAATAGATGTGGCACAAGGATTGTGAATTTATGGTTTGGCACCTACAACCCTCTCAACATGCCCTTTCCAATACATGTTGTTTCCTAAACTTGTTTAATTCAAGTTTCTAGTTATTTTCTAAGCTCGCACAACTCTCAGCCTCACTCAACAGACCTAGTAGTAGATATATTCCTTTTGTAATGATACGTCCCTCGATCATTGCCTACCAAATTTGGCACTTTCACCCCAACATGATCCATGCTGGATTCGGTATGTATGACACCATTGTCCACTAGGATTGGACCTCAACGTGGATTTATTTTGCATTCCCAACGAAGAACTTAAGTTGAATAATAATACGAATTGAATAGTATAATTTATATCTAAATTACAATATAAATACCATAACATAAATAAATTTAATATTTTTAATATTTAATTGCTAACTAATCAAGTTTAAATTTTCAATTTATGAGGGAAGCTTCACCTTCGCCCTTCTCCCCGCCTAGGTAATTGGGTAATCAGGGATTCGGGATCATGGTCCTCGTCCTAAATTCTCCGAACCATGAATTGTTTTATTTTATTTTATATTTATGTTTTAAAATCTAAACTGTATTTAAAAAAATAAAAAATAATATTTAAAATTAATTAATTGATTAAATGGGACGGTAAATACAGATATTTTAATCCCCACTCTGTTTCGTTGCCATCTCTAGAAGCTTAAACGTATGTGATAAGGAATTCTATTCCATGGAAGTTTAAATGTTTCTTATTCTTTTTTGAAATCAAAGAGTCTTTTGAAAGTCTTTAGTGTCCTATGAATTTCCACTTATATTGAGGATCGATCCACATTTAACTTAAATTCTTTTTAAGGGGGAGGTTTTGGGTTTGAATCGCTAAAAATACGAAATAAATCCATGTTGGGGCCAAACCCCAATGAGCAATAAGTAATGATGCGGTACGGACATGATCGTGCATGGACCATGTCGGGGCAAAAGTGCCGAATCTGGTGGGCATGGTCAGAGGGACGTATCTGATAGGTACCTGATGAATTGTGCTGCAAATTGGGATCTAAATTGCACTAATTGGCTGATGGCTATCTGTGATTTCGGTTGTAATTGAACACAAAATTGTATTTGATTTATCTGTGAATGTATTACTGAATTGGAAATGAAATACAAGGTTGGCAGAATACTCGATAGATCTGCCCTCACTCCCATTTTACCTCCAAACTCTCGATGAATGAAAATAAAACGCCCTCCCCTATTTATAGTGAGCTGGTGCAACACTTATTTTGCAATCTACCCAAAATACTCCTAACCCACTACAACTAACAATTAAACTATAACAAGAATAAATAAACTGCACTCTAGCCCACGGTCCACTCCTTGCACTCTTGACCATGGCCCAATCCGAGTCGCCTATCAGCATTGTTACACCTTCTCCATAAAATTAAATCAAGGATGTTTGCGTACTGATGTAATTGTCCCCTGATCTAAATTTAAATAATAATTAATTTTAATTCTTTTGACCCATTTTGCTGGTTTGGATATGCTTAGTACCATTATTATTATTATTAATCTCTATATGTGTTACTAAAGCAATCCCGATTTGATCCAGCTTGAATCCAGAAGTAATAAGACAAGTTTAGGATCCATCAGCCATCAACATTTCTTCAATGAAATATTACAACTGTAAAGATTTTGAGAATAAAAAGAAATTTCTGCATTTCAGATATAATTTTCACTCTAACATGTACATGAATATAATGACAAAAGTTTAAAAGTTGGATAACAGAGATTTAGTAGGATGAAAACCTGGCTCAACCAATGTTGGACAATTACCAAACTATTTTCTAATGTGAGATCGGTCTTGCATATGCTGATAAAGGTTCCCTCACAATCATGGCTCCACGTTCTCATAGTCCCAACTCCAAGTACTTGTGTTAGCTTAGCTGCAGACATGTGGAAAATTACATGATATCAGCATTTTACATTATTGCCTGCAGAAGCAAGATCAGTGTAACACAGAATACAGAGATTATGCAAATGAAAGAGGAAAGATTCTGGATGATCTAGCATCTCCCAACCCAATTAAATGCAGTTGAGAAGGCATGTCTTATTTGTTGATCGTGGTTGATAAAACATGGATTTTTAGAATGTGCATTGAGTTTATAGTACCATATTCGGTTAAATTCATGTTAAACTAATAAATTAACATCCAAACAGAAAAGAAAAGAAAATGATTAACCAGAACTGTAAGCAGTGAATTGATCTATGCAGTCATAATGTTTGTATATCAAACAATTCTCCTGCGACATATGCATAGGATGACGACCCCAAACACTTGCAGACAATTATAGAGTGCAGAATTGGCACACTTCCAAGAAGATGGCAGAAAATATTTCAGGAGTTAAAAGGCCTTGTAGGCTACACCAGTTGAAATTCATATCAAAGAAACAGAAGTCTCTCAATTTAAGGGGAGAGATGCATCCATGGGGGATGGGAGGATTGGGAAACTTGTTGCTATATACCTGAGTTCGAATTCTGACATTTGAATCCCGAAAATCATCTTTGAGTTCACATAAAAGCTTTCTGTATGCATCCTCATCCACCCGGTCCTTCTCCCGCAACTCCTCCAACAATCTCGTGGCATCTCCAACCTTTTTTTGTCGGCATATCTCATCAAATACAGTGCGATAGGTAATGAAGTCAGCAGACCTTTGGTTGTCACCCATCTCCAACAAGAATTTCACAGCTTCATCCACCTTCCCCTCGAGAGCCAAAGAGTTCACTAGTGAGTTGTACGATTTACTACTTGGGATGAATCCATTCTCCTTCATTTTTTCACAAAGCTCTCTGGCATTGTTAGTTCGGCCTTGGGCACACAACCCGTGGATCAAATAATTGTACGAAAATGAGTTGGGCTGGCAATTATAGACCACGTCCATTTGATGAAATATTCTAAGGGCATCATTGACATGAAGCGAAAGCACATATCCTTTAATCATAGAATTCAAGCTGAAAACATCGGGCTCAACTCCATCATCTATCATTTGTTTGAACAGGCATCTAATAGTCTCCATATAAACGTGATTAATATATGAATTCTTCCCCCTACTCAGAAGTGCAGTAAAGAGTATGTTGTAAGTTCTAATTGATGGCCTACAGTCCAACTTCCTAACATCACGCATATGCTTATATATGTTAATAGCCCGAATCAATTTTCGAGCTTCTATAAAGTAATAAATCATTGTATTATAAAGAGCCTCAGAACCAATAGAAGGAACAGCAAGCACCTGGTTAACGACATCATCCATTTCTTGGTACATCTTGGCGGCCCCAAGCACTTTTATGGTAATGTGGTATGTTAATACATTGTGCCAAAACCTGTGCTGTTGTGACGCCCAATTGAAGAGCTCCAAACACACTAAAGGATCACCCTGTAACGTTATCACATTATGAAGTTCTTCAGGGGTGAATCTAGGTGGGAGCTGAGATATTGCCCTTTGAAATTGGGCCTCGTTTAAAACTGGTTTTGCCGCGGCTTTTTCCCTTTTACGGATTCTCTTTCTCAAGGATCTTGTCAGGGGTCCTCTAAATGTTCTTGAAGAATAAAAAGAAACCCGTAATTGTTTGGGTAAAAATGCATTCAAAAGTTTAAGAAAATGAAAACGGAAAGGAGCTGTTGCGGAATTGGGAGAAGCCAAAATTGAGGGATTGTGGATTGTGTTAGAAAAGGGAGAGTGAGTCTGAGAGTGTATTACAGAGAGAGTATGATAGAAGAAAATCTTACTGGAGTAAAAATGTTGGAGATGATTTCTGGGTACAATGAACATGATTAAAATTGAATAAACAACACATCTATGATAGTTCGTTAAGGACGTGGAAGTCTGGTTATCGATAGAGCTTTCAGCATATGATGGTAATGGTTGCAGGGGACGGTCGGTAGTGGTGTCAGCAGACGGCGGTGGCGTTGGTTGGTGGGTGAGGATGGGGTTGGATTTCGTATTTGATTTCTACTTTGGGCTTGGTTAATGAGAAAGTCCCTTGAAGTTTAATTATTGTCCAGTTTGCCACCCAAAGGTTGAGTATCGCAAACTAGCATACCGATCGAATCGATTGATCATAGAAGTTTGCTCGTGTTGAATAATAATGAAGAGGGACAAGATTGAGACGAGAGATTTGAATAATGATGAAGAAAAATGAGAATGAAAAATTTGGAAAATTTGAGGAGAGATAGATTTTTTCAAAATAGAAAAAAGACGTATATTTTTCTTTTTTGTGAATGGGGTGAAAATCTCCACGGTTGGTGATTAATCTTTAAAATGATTTGAAATCCATTCCAAATTGCCCACGAAGTTTTATTATTGTTATTGTATTAATTACGATCATATGAAGTTTTTTTTGCTACGAAAAGAAAAAAGTACTTAAATATCCGTGTGTCACTGCATTTTTAATTTTTCCACTCACAAAATTATCTCCTCCAAAAATTACTGATTGAATTATTTTTCTCAACTAATCATATCCAAAATTTGCTCGCATTCTCAATTCATCTCTTTCCACTGATCATCTTCAAAATCTATTCACCACCTCAATTCATTATTATAATAAAGTCTACGGTCGATATTGTACTGCAAAAAAACGATATACTAGTATTATTTTCTTGTATGGTCAATAAGTGAAGAAACGTTGGTCCTAATAAGAAAGGTAGAAGTGTGCCCCAGGGCATATCAATGTGAAGGGAGGGATGGTAAGTGCTCGGTAGCGTCCGGGTGCGAGGTTCGAATCTCAAAATCTTGATTTGTTTCTTGTGGCGAGAGTTATTTTTCTTTTACATATGGTCCTCCACCCCAGTGAAGAAACGTTTTACCTAATAAGAAAGGTAGAAGGGGCCCTGTTGACAACCTTTTATGATCAAAAAGAAAGAAAGGTAGAAGTTTAGAGGAGGATCCCAATTTATGAATCTTGTAGCAAGTAAATCTCTGACTTTTTAATTTTAAATTTTTAAATTTTGCAGCATTTAAGTTATATATACCTCGCTTGTACAAGAAAAACAATTAAAAGGTCACATATTTTGTCATTTTCATTTTATTATGTTTTCAATTAAAAACAAGGTGTATAATTATTATCACCGATCGTATGGAGATTTACTCCGCTACAAAAAAAAAAAGTACTTATTTGTTCGTCACTACGTCTTCATCTTCTCAAATCAAAACCTATATCTCTTTCTCAATTCTTCCATTTCTTATTGTTATTCTCCATATTTTTCAAAATCAAACACCCTTCAAACAAAACTCTCTCTCTCTCTCTCTCTCTCTTCAATCTTCAACATTCTTCTCAACTGTTCAATCTATTAAAATCTTCTACGATCGGATCCCATCGCAAAGAAAAGCGGTATACTTGTTTAATACTCTCTTCGTCACACAAATATATACTTACTTTCTTTATTCATCTGCTTTAAATTATAATTCTTTTCCTTATTAAGAGTATAATTAATTTTTTAATTTTCTAATATGTCTCTATTTAACGTATCTTATATATACAATCTTCTTTATGCAACCTTCACTCTAATTTAAACAAAATTAGCCCCCAAAAAATAAAATTTGAAATTAAATCCAACTCGACTCCTAAACAACCAAAAAATCCACCCCATTACAAAACTTGAAGCACTTGAAATCGTTTTTAATAATATAAAAGCCTCGTTGCATTAAAGTGTCATTGCATTTTCGTGACATAATATTATTACAATTCGTGGCGTAAATGCAATGAATTTAAAATTCACCTTTAGATTTGTTTTGAAAGGACTGTATTTCGTGGCGTAATAAACTTGAAATCATTTATGTTTAATTAAGAGAAAAAAAATTATTTATTGGTTAGTTGCATATGGAGAAAATTAAAATAAAATGAAACTCATAATATTAGTATTCGAGCAAGTGAATAAAAAAGAAATATCAGACTACAACAAACTAAAAACTGTTGGGTAGAAGGGCAAGACTAAAGAGAACAATGGAAATGGTGAAAGCCCTTGGGTGTCTTGGTCCGAGGAGAACGGAAAATAGATTTTGTGTGTGAATATCGACTCCACTAACAACTTGTTTGATATCACTTTAAATTTTATTAAAAAGTTAAAGTCAAAGTTATCAATTAGTTTTAATCACATATTTCACATATCCACAACTTTTCAACCACATATTTATTAACTTTTATCAACTTTTACAAAAAAATATAATTTGAACAAAAATCAAACACCAGAGTAAATAAGATGAAGGGTAATTTTGCTAGACTAAATTCTTTTTTTGGTCAATATGGCTATTTGATCCTGTCTTTAAAAATTTAGGCTTAATAAACTCATAGGTCAAAGAGGATTTTTGCCAAATTCTTTCTTGTTTTTACTAGGGATGGCAAAAAAACCCATGGACCGAACCCGCCCGCCCGCCCGCCCGCCCGCCCGCTTATTCGGGTAATAGGCGGAGTCAAAGCGGGCACCACCGAGACCCGCCCCCACCAAGGAATTTTTTTTTTTTTTGTAAAATCATAAAATAGAATATAAATTAAAACTTCGTTGAAAATGGACCAAAGAAGAATCGAACTCGAGTTGAAATTATAAATTATAAATCCTAATCATTACACCATAATCCCATTCTTGAATTTTTTTTTTTTGTTTGCTACAAATATTTTTTAAAAAATTATTTATTTTTAATTATTTTTTTTCGGTTTATAAACAATAAAAAAAAAAAAAAATGGAGGCGGTTTCAAAGGCCGCCCTCGCCCCGCCTGGTCCAATGGTCATGAAGCGTGTAAAAAATTTCATGGGAAATTTGGGTGGGGGCGGGGCCGACCTTGGACCACTCCATTGCCATCCCTAGTTTTTACCCTCAAAATAGAGTCCACGTGCAAGACACATTAGTGTTTGATGGTCAAACAAAGGGTAAATGACACTCAGGTCCCCATTCTTTTCAATTTATCAAAATTTTGTTCCAATTCAATTTTTATCAAGCGTATCATTTTCGATCTAAATATGCAGATGGTTATTTTTGACAGTTTTGCCATCTAACTTAAAATGGAAAAAATTATAATTAAGTCTATAACCTTTTCAAAAGTGAAAATGTATCATGAACTTTTTATTTTTTATGGTTCTTCACCTAAAACAATTTTTAAAAAAGAGAAAAAACTTGTAATTTTTATAATCTCGGCCTAAGAATGCTACCATTTTTTTTTCATTAATACTTTGTATACCACCACTGCCATATCCTTCACCCCAACATCATCCATGTCCATCGCCATCATAGTCTCAAGTTTTGGACTCGATCCATCAATTGCTGCCTCCGCCAACATCACACCATGTCTTCTTCCCAACCACTACTAATAAATCCCCAAACTCCACAAACAACAATCCACATTTAAAGAATAATCAAAAGCTGGAAATAAAATAATGTAGAACAATAATTTCTCTATTCAAAATGCCCACTACATTTCCACCACGTTCAAAGAAAACACCCCATCAACATATCCAAAATCATATGCAAAATCTGGAGAAATTTTGAAATTTGAAAAATGGAGGAAATTTGCAGATTAAAAATGACCTCAAGTAATAGTAAGCTTGAAATCTAAAAGAGAAGAAACACCCAAAAATCAAAGTTATATTTCATGGTTTATGCCTCATGGAGTGTTGATCCAATTTTTTGATGCATGAATTTGTTAATGAGAGCTTAGAAATTTGACACCCAGTTAATTTCATAAGTAGATAGAAATTATTTATGTTCGATCCAAAATTTATATAGCTTTTGAATATAATTATTAATGGCTAGAATTTGCAAAGGGAATTCGACAACCATTTTTTTTCAGATTATGTTCAAAACTTGAGGCGGTGGTGGAGGTTATGGATTTGGGTATGAGTGCTAGTGGTGGTGAAAGCTATGACAACGGTGGTTAAGAGTATGAATGGTGGAGCGCGGTGGTTTGTGGCTATGGAGGTGGAGATGAGGTGGATTTTGGTGGAGTTGGAGAATGTAAATATTTAAATATAGTATATAGATTAATAAAAGATAAAAGATAAATAAATAATAAAACATTCTAGATTTATTTGTATTTTTGGAAAGATTAAAAATTTAATTGTAATTTTTTCATGACATTTTTCATTTTTCATTTCTGATCTTTTAGTTTATTTATGTTAGAGGGTAGAATTGTTAGAAATGACATATACTTGAATTTACTGGAATATTGGAATGATAAATGTGATTAAAATAAATTACGTTGAAATTGTAACAAGTTGAAAAAGATAGGGACCTTGAGTGTAATTTATCCTAGAACAAATGAAAGGAGACCCACTTGCGGCGAAACCGAAAGTTTGGAGGTATACATGTCAACAAAAATTGAACGAGTACTTAATTGCTGTATGTCGCAAACGAAGGGTGGTACCTGTAATATTCCTGAGTTAATGCATTTTCGATTTTCCGGAGATGCAGAAGTGCAGAAAAAAGAGCCGGAGTTCACACGCCCCTATAAAAGGCTTACTGGCCACTGTTAAGCTCATTTCTGGAATTTGCATAACCATTTTCATATTATCTGAATCCAAAACCTGCAGCTTGTAATCAGCCAAAAACCCAGCAGAGTGGCAGGAAAATTGATCCTACAGTAGCAGAGTAGGAAAAAGTAGTAATCGAAAAGAATGTCAGTGCAGGAATATCTGGACAAGCACTCGCTTTCCCGGAAAATAGAGGACGCTGTAAATGCGGCGGTTAGGGCTAAGACTCCGGATCCCGTTCTATTTATCTCCAATCACATGAGAAAATCTGCATCGTCTGCCATCAGTAAGGTCAAAGCCAGGCAAATTCTCGATAGCAGAGGAATTCCCACTGTTGAAGTTGATTTGTTCACCAACAAAGGGATCTTCCGTGGTGCTGCCCCCAGTGGCGCCTCTTCTGGAATGTATAATTTTTTTGTCATTTTTTTTTTCATTTTGATCATTTTGGCCTCATTTTTGCTGTAATTAATTGTCAGATTTTGTTATACTGTTGCCGAATAATGGATAAAATGAAGTAGGGAACTGTCAGTTAAATTACTGGACGCCGAAAGAGTAAAAAATTATTTATTGTGAGGGTAACTCTTGGCCTTATTTTTGTTGTAAATTGTCCGACTTTGGTATACCATTGCCGTTTAATTGATAAAATGAAGCAGGGAACTGTTAGTTAAATTACTGGACACCAAAAGAAAAAAAGAGGAATTTGGAGGCTATTGTTTTATGTATATTTGATGGAGTATAAAAAAATATCAGTTTGAAACATAGAAATTTGAAGATGATTAGTTTTTCGTTCTTAACATCTATGATTATAAAATGGAGAAATCATCATCATCTGGTGAAATGAACAAAAGTTTGTTAAAGCTTCTATAGAACCCCATGGATAAAATAGTAAAGGATAGTTTCACTTTCAAATGCATAAATATTAAGGATAGTCATGGGAATCAGGCCCTTGAATTTGTAATCCAAAACTGAAAATACAGCTTCAGATTTCAATTGTTCTTTAATGGAATTCTAGCTTCAAAGTCAAAATTGCCAAACATAGAATGAGGTTTTCGAGAAATGCTACGAGTATTTGGTCCTTGACCTGTCTGCTGTGTTCAATAGGTGTAGTTGTGCCTGTTTATGAAGTGGATATTGTTATTGTCGTGGGATACTCTTATAACAATAATTTTTCTCTATTGTTTCAAAAACTATCTTATTTAGCGGCTAGCAAATGCTTTTGATTGACTTTCTTGGTGCCTGCTACATAGAAAATAATAGGTGGTTACCTTGAATCTATAGCAGGTTGTTGATTTCAGTTACGACATTGAGTTCTTTCTTTTATCACTGACTTTTTAGAGCGATTTGAGATTGGGATAATTTCATACGTAGAAGTACATTGCATAGTTACCCATACAAATGAAGATTTTTTCCAGTATTCTGACATTGTATCTGTTTTCTTACACAAGTCAAACATTTTGTCAGATGCTAGATCTTGAAGGTAATCGAAATTTTGAAGTCCAGGCAGAGGGGTATAACTTCATTATATGTTTTTATACCCAGGTACGAGGCTATTGAATTGCGAGATGGAGACAAGGGAACATATCTTGGAAATGGTGTGAGTAGGGCTGTCAAGAATATTAATGAGAAAATATCTGAAGCTTTAATCGGTATGGATCCAACTCTCCAAGCTCAAATTGATCAAGCCATGATTGACTTGGACAAGACAGAGAAGAAGGTAGCTTATTGTTCTTTGATTGAAGTATCAAGTTGTTTTTGATTTATGCCGCATCTGTGTGCGCGTGCGTGCCTGTGCTTGTATTAGCATTCATTTCACTACATGAAATCTATATTTGTATCATTGACATCACACATTAAATGGATTGGATTTTCAGAATTCATTTCTAGTTTACCATTTACAGGGTGAACTTGGGGTAAATGCAATTTTAGCAGTCTCAATTGCTGCTTGCAAAGCTGGAGCAGCTGAAAAAGAGGTATGCCCACCTTGAATCTTAACTATGGCACTTTGATAGACATTAGAAAATTATCTTAAAATTTCTGAGTGAAAGTTCATCTCCAGGTTCCACTCTACAAACACATTGCTGATCTAGCAGGCAAAACCAATTTTAATCTTCCTGTCCCTGCCTTCACTCTCATCAATGGTGGGAAATATGCTGGGAACAGTCTGGCAATTCAGGTAAGGTGCATTTGGGTTAAGGACTTAAGGTTACCCATTTCACTTGCTGTTTACTTTGAAGTAGTTAATCTCATATTAATCAAACAACCAGATGGTGATCCTTGTGAATGAATTTGTTCTCACAAATTATTCAGTGGTGAGTAATCCATTGTTGTTTGAATGGTTTTATACATTCAAGATAGTGTACCAGCCCTGTTTATTATTCATTGGTCAAAATTGGCAACTGGATAACTCTAAAAAATGAAGTACGGAATGACCAGATATTGTGACTGGATATTTACAGAAAAGAAAATTAGCAACTAAGCAAAAGCTGCTATAATAACCTGTTATATTAATCACTGGTAGAGATTATCTTAATAAATTAGATAATACTGGCTCCGGTCCCACTTTTCTTTATTTTATTTGAAACCTATTGCCGAATATGACTTACATGGATTATTTCAGCAAAAGTCAGTCCATGAACACTTGTTTTTTCTTTCTTTCTTATCTTCCCCAGCGCATGCGTGTGTGTTTGGGTTGGGTGGGTGGGTGTAGCAGGTCCTCCATATTAGGGATTATTGGACTGTAGGAAGTGTTTTTCTCATTTTTTTAGTGTCCCAGCCAAGTACTAGCTGAAATTTTATTCTTGTAAAGGACTGTAATCCCACCATTTTCCCATCTCCCAAGGCTAGACGATTACTTGTTTATTATTAAATTATTTATAAGAGCACATGATATACCATCTAATAATCTTAAGGCATTTTAATCATTTTTATGATAACTGATAGTGGGCTTTTGTGTCAATTGGTCACAAATAAGTATTAGCAGTTTGAAATCTAATTTTTGAAGCTGTGCCAAACAGAATAGCAATCTGTATCACATATTACCTTTTTGATAATCAATTCTGAGACTCTTCTATAATAATCTCAACTGAATGTAGTGGGGTAATTATACATAAATAAGTTGACAGAAACTCTCTCATTTGACTCTAATCTGTACATTGTTTAGTTAACATTGTTAGAAGCAAAACCTGTCTTTACTAACTATGAAAAGAGTGTCGTTCGTGGAGCGTGATCGTTGTCTATTACTTTCCATGGTCGAAATCATATTTATGTATATAATCTAATCTTATACTGGACAGAATTGAAATGCAGTAGGTAATTTATTTGATTTTTGTCCTTCTATTTCATGAATATTCCCTACAGTTTTATCCAGTTATGTTCTTTGCAGTTTGCTTCAAATTTTTTATCATCTTTACTCTCCTTTTCTTTCCTCTAATCCCTGGTGTTGTTTATAGTGATATGTTGTCTAATACAACTGACAATTGTCACTAAAATGTTATCAGGAAATTATGATTCTCCCTATTGGAGCAAGAAAATTTGAGGAGGCATTGCAAATGGGTGCTGAAACGTATCATCATTTAAAGGTGACTTCATCCAACAAGGAGGGGCACCCGTGAAAGAGTTTTTACCTGTTTTTATTGCTTTATACCCATGCAACTGCCGATTGTAATATAATTTATTACATCATGTCTATAAAAATTAAATGATCCTTTCTACAATTCGTCACTTTAGTTCTTGGGAAGCATATATTTGATCTTTTCTGTCAATTCAAAATTACGGAAAAGAAATCTGATAATAAAATTATGGCAGTGTTGCTAGCATGTATCTCACCCTCAAATGGGTTTTGTTTCTTTTATGCATAATGCAAAATATTTGAACAATGAAACCTTGAGAAATAATGCTCTCTTTTCTTTTTTCTTTTTGACTGACCATGTTGGTGCTCATTTTGACATGTTTTAGAAAGACATCTTTGTGAGAGTTTTTCATATTTAAGTCATGTTCATGGTTTGGTCCTTTATTTTGTAACATACATCTTGTAATTGTTGGATGAACATGTTTGACTGAATAATGTAGTTGTGTCTTCGAGTCTCATGTTAACTTGTGTATTTCCATTTTGCTTGTGAAAAGGCAGGCTGTAATTACAGAAAAATATGGTGCACATGGATGTAATGTTGGGGAAGATGGTGGTTATGCTCCAAATGTTTCCAGGCAAGTTTTTCTTCATTCGGTTTCTTCTGTTGAACCAAATTGGGGGTCCTGATTTCCAGCATCTGCAGCATTAAAGAAGGTTTGGATCTTGTGAAGGAGGCCATTGGCAGAACAGGCTATAATGACAAAATAAAGATAGCAATTAACGTTAACGCTACTGAGTTTTGCATAGGTGATGTACTTCATCCTTGGACGTGCGACGCCCTTTTTATAAAACAGAAAATCTGTATGTTTTTCTAGTATCACGAGTTGTTAAGAAACACTGAGAAAGTATCAGAATCCCACAAAAAGTTTTCCTTCTCTAGAATAACTCTTGAAAGTTTATGCTTGTCTAAAACTCCCAAACGGTTCTCGAACCATGCAATCCAGGCCTGCCTTTTGGTTATAATTACTCTGAAAACATTGCTAGTTGTTCTAGAATATTATTCTTATTAGTAATAAAACTCTAAAACTCTTTCATACCTTGTCGGTTCATGCTAAAACTCTTTCATACCGTGTCAGTTCATGCTTCTATGATGATAACGTTCCTGATTCATAATTCAGACATCGAAATGAAATTATAATGTATGTTTGATGATCTTTTTTTTTTTCCCCCATCTAAGGTTGATGGCATATTCATTCACAAACATTTCCTGCATTTCCCTGTTCTTTGTATTCACGTGTATTATGATCGTTGACTCATTCTAATAGCTTAAATTTGTTCCTTTGCAAAATTCGGATAGGTGAGGGTTGATTTTCTGAAATTTGGGAATTTGTGATGTTCAAGGTTTACACAGAATTTTCTGAAAAAATGGATATATATTGGAGTTATGATGCCCTGATTAAATTCCAATTATGCCATCTGGTTTCTCACTGTGTTCATCCCTACCAGGAGATGGCTTGAGAATGTGAATGACTAATGAATTAGATGGAACAATTTCAAGGAATGAAATGAAGGCTCCGCAGGGAGCTTTGTTATTGCAGTGAAGCTTGCTATCTTGTGCATGTGTGAGCAATCATTACATACAACAATGGGAGCTGTTTCCTACTTAAATATCATCCCCTGACTTCTTGATGTTAGAACAAATCTACCCGAAAGTGTCAGCTCCAATGCCATAAAGGATCATGTTAGCATGAAATCTTTATCGGCATAAATAACAAAAATATTGTCCACGCAAGAGATGGTGAGAGAGACATGAGGGCAATGAAGACTAGGCATTTCTGAACTTGATTACGATCACTGATGCTTTAGTTCAATCAACAATATTTTTTGACCATGTGGATAATTAAATATTTGACGGTGATATTAAAAGATTTTTCTTTTGTATCTTTCTTATAAGCTTCAGGCTTTTTTGGGTCTGTAGTGGTGAATTCAAGTTGTAACCTCGGTCTACCCATCATTTATTTCCAGTTGATAGTTCTTTATTGTTCTTGGAAGTGTAGAGGGATTGCTTGTTGCCTTGAAAAGTGTTCCTATTTAAGGGTGTCTTTGTTGCCAGCTGGGTCACTTGAGCCATTGGTCCCACCCATTTGTAGGGATCATATTCTTTGTCCAACTTTAAGTGTCTCAATTTATCTTATTTCTGTGTACTTCAAACTATTAGCTTCTCATTTGTTCTAGAAGAACTGATTGTTTTGTTTGCTTATTTAGGTACGAAGTACGATTTGGATCATAAATCTCCAAATAAATCAGGTCAAAATTTCAAGTCAGGAGAGGATATGATTGATATGTACAAAGAACTCTGTGAAGGTATCTTAATTGCTAATTACATTTCTTGATAGTTATTTCCCGTCCTAGAATGCGAAAGCTGGAGGCCTGAAGAAATTGATTTTTTTATTTTTTAACTTCTATCCCAATTTCTCATTTCTCTTCTCCCAATATTTGGGGGCTCTGGCAGAATACCCTGTTGTATCAATTGAAGATCCATTTGACAAGGAGGATTGGGAACATGTCAAGTATTTTTCTGGACTTGGAATATGCCAGGTTTGCCTGCCACTCTTACTGGTGACTTTCTACTTGTAACTTCCACTCTACTGAAGTTGCTGCCACAGAATGACCACCAGATGAGGCTTGGAGTGTATAGCTATCTGCAACTCCAGTTCAAGAATAACTTCTAATTAAAATGAACTCTGGGAAACTTTAAGCTGTCTGCGCAAAACAAAGTGAAAGAAATAGGTTTGGTAGGGCGGAATTTGTCTTCATTCAATAACCCTGATAAGCAAAAACAGAATGTCAACAGTACTTTGAAGATGCTAATGTAATGCACTTGATGTATTGAGTTTGTTAAATTTTGGAGTGAAAAAAAAAGTTTAGGTTTGGGTGATGAATCATCTCTAGAAATAGAGAAACAACAAAATTACCCATTGACCCCCGCCACCCCACCCCTCTCAAACACATACACAGGCATGTGCATTCTGCAATATTCTGC
The DNA here is from genome assembly GCA_023638005.1 of Forsythia suspensa. NCBI lineage: Eukaryota > Viridiplantae > Streptophyta > Magnoliopsida > Lamiales > Oleaceae > Forsythia > Forsythia suspensa. Next base: position 40,378,810 of record CM042666.1, read on the forward strand.
CCTGTTAACTTTTTAGGAGGCTTCTGATTGCAGGTTGTGGGAGATGACTTGTTGATGTCAAATCCTAAACGGATAGAGAGAGCTGTGCAGGAGGCAGCTTGCAATGCACTTAATCTAAAGGTATCTGCTTATGTATACTTGAACTGTAGGCTCGCAAGCTAATGCTGACTGAGGGTAGTAGTTTCGTTTTACTGTCATCTGCTAATTCCAGCTGTATTTCTATGTAATGATAACAAATGAAAACAGAAAATACTGTAGGGCATTTTGCTAATCAATTAATAATTTTGTTTGTACCATTTTGTTCTTTAAGCTGCATTTGAGGTTGTGACTACTGAATTCAATAGTCTTATGGCATTCACGCTTTGGTTCACTAAATATAAATGTCCATGTAAGCAGCATTTTGGAGAAACTGCACAAAATACCTGTTTTACTGACCAACAACAATGGAAACCTGAAAAGTACTTTTTCAGCTATGATGGAGACATATGTTCCACTCCTACCTGAGCACCTTTGTTTGCTAATGCAATTGCAACGTGATTAGGTTTTTCCACTTCTGCTCATAGCATAGGATGACTCAACAAATAAATTTGTAATGTAGTTGAATTACACTTATTATTGCTTAAATTTGCACGGGTTGTTGGTTTTCTGTTTACTTCTTCAAGTCATGATTCTGTACTCCTTGTTGCAACTAGTGTAGATTATTTGTTAAGAGTCAACTGAATGGTTGCTATACATTTTCTACAATTTTTATGACAATTTCAGCATGCCGTTTATTTTATGTAGAGTGCCTTTCTATGCTATTTGTAATGGAAGAACTGGGATTCAGGTTAATCAGGTGGGGACAGTGACGGAGGCTATTGAAGTGGTCAAGTTGGCTAAGGATGCCCACTGGGGTGTGGTGATATCTCAAAGAAGTGGAGAGACTGAAGATTCTTTCATAGCTGATTTGTCTGTTGGCCTTGCCACTGGTCAGATAAAAGCTGGTGCACCTTGCCGTGGGGAGAGGCTAGCAAAGTACAATCAGGTTTATATCTTACATTTTAATTCCCTAATTTGTCTTATAGATTTTTCAAAAGCTGAAACTTGTGGAGGGATAATACTCCTACGGTGGAGTATTGGATACATGTGCTGTCGCATATCCCGTTTTATTATATTTTTAAAAATTTGATACGCGAGGGACTTGTCCCCCAACACACCTCAGACATATGTCGGACACGTTCAGGTCATGACAGGCTCCATTTTATAAATTTTGGAATATAAAAAAATCAAAATAATATGAGAAAAATTGAATGAACTTCAAGTTGAGGTTGTTTTATATCTGTTATATGCACTTTTTGATGAATCCCCTTTATTTTGTTGGCACTGGTAATACAAAGTACAACCTAAGTTATGCTAACACAACAAATAACCACTTCTTATCACAAGATTTCACCTGCAAAATTCTAAATCAAAACTAGAAAATCAGTATTAATTTTAGGAAGTAAAAAACTAAAGAATAAGGAAATGAAATATAAATATATGATTGTTAGTATCAATCAACAATTCGACATGTCTAGACATACTTTCCCTCCTATTTGTGACTCCACTTGAAAATTGAAAAGTTGTGTGTTAGATTGTCATTGGTGTCATATCTGCATAAGTGCTTCGTAGCCTCAAACTAAGTTATAAGTTGTGGTTCTGAAAAACTAGCTCTAAGAAATTGATCTCAAGAGAGACAAAATATGTATAATGTCTCTTGCACGAGAAATTATGTGTTAGCTTTTCTGTGGTGTCATATCCGCGCATCTGCTTCGTAGCCTCAAACTTAGTTATCAGTTGTGGTTCTGGAAATTGAAATTGATCTCATAGAGAGACAAAATATGTATAATGTCTCTTGCACTCTTGCCGATTGAACCCAGTTTCTTTGGAATTTCTTCATATACTTTACAGAAAAACTAAGTAAATAAAGTAAATAACAGAAATGGGAAAGTAGTACGTACGCACAGCGTAACTGACCACCATATCTCTATTTGTTTTGCTAGTGTCCCTTTTCAAATTTCTGAGCAAGGGACGATTATGTAAATGTGCTAATTTGAGTATAAACTATAAATTTTGTTCTTTGGTTTCCCAACATGTGCTTGCTTGAAATAGGGTTAAATGTAAAACTAACTCTAACTGTAAAAAATTTATCTGCAGTTGCTTCGAATTGAAGAAGAGCTTGGAGATCTGGCTGTTTATGTTGGTGATGACTGGAGAGCCTGCTGAATGCTCTCTCGTTCTTTTCCTAATTGCTTCGACCGTACGGAGTTTGCTATAGAGCATTCAGGGAACTAGGGAACTTAGATTCAAATTGTTATTTGGCTGCTAAAATTTCAGGATTCTGGTTTGGTGAGTTGGGTTTTTGTGGAAATCATACGAGTAATTTGAACTAGTGTAGAAGTGACAAAGTGATTATTTCCAAACGCAAAAACTTGCAATTTTGAGACTGAATGCTTACACTTTGGATAAAAATGTAGTTAAGTTCCGGGACACGGCTAAGGATTATTCAGCTTGTTTGGTGAAGCTTTTTAGTAGATTTTGATAAAAAAAATTGATAAAATGTGTGGTTGAAAAGTTAATAAAAGTTGTTGGTTCAATGAAATGTGTGGTTAAAATTAATTGTAGACATTGATTTCGGCTTTTTAGTAAGTTATTAAGTTCTACCTAACAAGCTCTCAAGTTACGTATCCTGCATTGCATTTCCTAGTCTGTTTCCCTGCTGCAAGAGCTGTACTTGGAATTTTAGTACTAAGAGCCTGTTTGGTGTAAATGAAAATTAGATATTTAGGAAATTTTGGTACAAGTTGATGAAATGTGTAGTTGAAAAGTTCATAAAATTTATGGATATTAAGAAATGTATGGTTGAAAATGAGTTTAAAAAAAAGAAAAAAGAAAAGAAAATAGGGGCTAAACAGGGACTAAGTGACAATTTTTTCAAGATGTTTTCCTCACGCTGTACAGTAACAATAGTTACTTTCTAATTTTTAGAATAAAAGTTTTTTTTGTTTGTTTTTTAAAAGGATAAATTGTAGCTAGTGTCTCTAACTTTTGACTTCATTTGTATTTGTATCCTCAGTATTTAATTCTTGACACCTATCACTCCAATTTTTATATGATTTGCGATCCAACGTCCCATCACAGTTGGGTGATACATGCCAAGATTTAATACTGAGGATACAAATCAAGAACGAAATCAAAATTGAAACACTAGCTACAATTTACCCTTTTTAAAACGTGTTTTAAATTAGGCCTTTTATTTTCTTCCAACCCAGGCGATACAACCATATTAATAGATCAACTTCACCTTGTCAAAATTGACTCGAATTAGGTTGAAAGTATACCCAAATTATTGACTCAACTTTTAGCAAAAATAAAATTTTAATTTATCTCAATTGAATGACTTAAGTTTAATTAACTATAAATTAAACCTCTCCACTACATTATATAACGGACATCAGACTAACAAATATTGCTTATTTGATAGTCATGTTGTTGCTTAACTTACAATTCCGTCACATGATAAAATCACATAAAATAAAAATAAAAATAAAACTTAAAAATTGAAACAAAATCATCATCATCATCTTCATCTCTTTATCCAACTAAACCCTAGCAACCCCATTGCCAACTAGGTTTTGCCTACTAGAAGTTTTGTTGAAGACATAATTTAACTAGGAGCATGTGACTTTTTTGATTGTTTTAATTTTTGGATAAGGTGATTAATATGATACGAGAGCTCGTCAAAAGACTTAAGTTCAAGTCTTGTAATCATTCATTTATTGAAAAATTGTGCACATAAGACACAATTTAAATAAATACATTTTGATATGGTTTCTTCACAATAATTTAAACTTTTTAATCAGATAGTTTTCAGTCTACATAATTTTAATAAAGACAGGAGATTAATCTAATAGTTGGATGATCCAATAGTGTGTAATTGTGCGCTAAATTCACAAATTGAGGATGTTATAAGATTTGGTGAATGAACTTCTTTCGAGATTATACAAATCTTATACAAGAAATAAAATCGATGTAGAAGACATAATTGACTCAAGATTGATAAATCGAGGTAGTTCTAACAAGAGAAAAAACAAAATTAAAGATAATATACAGAATCAATATGAACTTAGTGTAGTGGGTCTTGATCTCCTACCCATTTATAATGTCTACATAAAGGTGACACTACATGGTTAGTAGTTCATAATTTCTACCAATCATGTTTAGCCATCTCATCGATGGACATTTTATCTCCTACTCATCATGGGTACGATATCAAACTCCCTTATGTAGTTGCACAATTAATGTAAAAACTAAATCTATTATCAATCAAGCAACGGTGCATCAAGCACGGAAATGTAGCTTATGAGTTCAGGCCTAGCTCTCATATAGTGCTACTTTATTTTTTAAAATAAAACGTACAACCTAGTACGATCATTTTATAAAAATAAAAAATAAATTATTTTTATCCATAAAATTTTTATTATGAAATTTGCATTCAGGTGAGGTAATTGAGTAATTCGGTAATCCCCATGTGAGACACGCCTAACATCCAAAATCGAGTGATTAGGAAGTGTATTACACGCTCCGGAAAATTTAGTTGAAGGAGTATAACTAAACAGCACCTGGTAGATCAATAATGGAAACGGTGAAGAAGGGTTCAGATCTTTCGGTGTCTTTACTTCATAATTACTTATCATTATTATTAACAGCAATACACTACCACACTTCACTCTTAATCTTCATCAATGGCGGATCAATCGGAGATCTCATTCGCCGGAATATTCGCCATTAGCGCCTTTTCTTCTTGTTTCGCTGAGGTAATTTCTTTTTAATTGACAACCATTTGCGTTTCAATTTTTCTACTATAATTAGTATTTGATTGGCTCAATTATCAGCTCATTTTCCGGACTTGTTGATTTTAACTGCATATTAGCCTTGTGCAATGCTGACTTTATTAACGGTTTTTTATGATTTAATTTTGAGCAAACTAATTGTTGAAATTGCTTCAATTGGAAATTTGCTGCTAAATTCTGCCAATTTTGGACTCGATGTAGTTCAAATGACAGTAATGTACCATAAATTAGTAGTCATAGATTGGTTATCTGAAGGTGGAGAGATAAATTAAGCTGAAGTTGAACAAATCAGTTAATTGGTACATTCATTGTGTCTCCCAAATGTTCATGTGGCTTTACATATGGAATAGCTTCAGTCTCTTAAATTAGTTGTTGCTCTGTGTATAGTGTTCAAACTAGCCTGACTTTCATGGTTCTGTAGATAATACTTTTTAAGGAAACAACTGACCTGGACCTCTCGACTTGGCTGGTTTTTCTCTTTCCTTGTGGGCACCGGTTCTTATGCTAGTGGGATTAAATTTGACAAGGTGTTACAAGACTTCTGACACTTGAAGTCAAATCCATGCCCAATGCAACAAGTGGCTACTCATTAATTTGTAAAGGAACTTGTTTAAAGATGGCATAAATTGTGCACTCGACCAATTTTACTGGAAGCCAATTGTTTCGACTTCTCATTCTTTTAATGAAACTATAACTTTGAATATTTAAAAATAATTCTTCACCTGTTGATTACATGCAGTTTTGTACCATTCCTTTAGATACTGCTAAAGTTAGGCTTCAGCTACAAAAGAGAGCAACTTTAGGGGAAGCAGTGGGTGTATCAAAATACAGGGGCTTGCTGGCTACGATTGCTACTATAGCTAGAGAAGAAGGTTTATTTGCACTTTGGAAAGGCATCATACCTGGCTTACATCGCCAGTGCTTATACGGAGGCTTAAGAATTGGATTATATGAACCTGTGAGTATTCCAAATGCAGACTATGCAGTCATTTCTACCACCCATAACAGTTTTTATTACAATTTCATCCTCATGCTTATGAATAATATATCATTTCCAATGTGTTGGACAGGTCAAAGCCTTTTTTGTTGGCAGTTATTATGTTGGAGACGTGTCTTTATTCAGCAAAATACTAGCCGCTATGGTTACTGGTGAATAAAATGTCTACTCAGTTGCTATTAGCATTCCCTATTAAAATACTTAAATGCAATTTGTGTTCGGAATTTGGTTTTACCATGCTTTTCTTGCTGAACAGGTGCTATAGCTATAGCTGTGGCTAATCCAACAGACCTTGTCAAAGTTCGGCTCCAAGTGGAAGGAAAATCGCCTGCGGGTGTACCTAGGCATTATACTGGTGCTCTGAATGCATATTATACCATAGTGAAACAGGTGAATTTCGAGCAAGTTTTTAATTGATTTCGTCATATTTGCCTGTTAACTAATATAATTGATGAAACAGGAAGGAGTAGCGGCTTTGTGGACAGGGCTTGGGCCCAACATTGCAAGAAATGCAATTATAAATGCTGCTGAACTAGCTAGCTACGACCACGTGAAAGAGGTCGCTTATTTCTTGTTGCTTATTTGCATGAAATTCTGTCTCTTAATTGCTTTCACGTGATAACACAGTGCTGTTCTGACATTTATGTTCTGTGCAGACAATTTTAAAAATTCCAGGATTCACAGACAATGTTCTAACGCATATATTAGCTGGTTTAGGTGCAGGGTTTTTTGCAGTATGTATTGGATCTCCTGTTGATGTGGTAAATTTCTCTATCCTTGAACCAGTTTGTCAAATTTGCTACCAAGAAGGTTCTACATCGTAACTTTATAGTCCTATGGGCTGCATTCCCTGCGAATTTTTTTGTCTGTTCTATTGATAAAATATTGTTTATTACTTTAGAAGTTAAAAGCATTTGAGAGTTCTACTGCAATGTTCCACAAAAGGGTGGGAGGACATGATGTAGGCACTTTTGTTCATCATGCTATTTGTCACAGGGTTCAAACACTTAAATTGAATCTGCCTGTGATGGCATTGAGGTCTCAGTCAGCCTAAAATTGCACACGCTTTGCACAAAATCAAATTGAACCAGGAAGATAGACTTTAAAGGAACAGAAGCCTATAGGCAAAACACAGTATTACATGTACTCTTTCCCAAATTTATTACTCAACAATAAAGGGAACTCGAATTTTCAATGAAGAGCCAATACAACTCTCTTTGTTGCCTCAACACTTAGCTATTTTTATACAAAATTGGCATGCAGTTGACACCCCTAACTGCAATAGGGCAGTTAAACACATTTTCAGCCTACTACTAAGCTAAACTACTCCATAATCCAAGCACTTAGCAACAACCTTGCTGCCTAAATCCGGCCTGCACGCAACACTTGCATTTGATGCCTGCAATCCTTACAACCAATTCCAGCAGCATTCATGCACTACCTTGCAACATTTGCCCACAACTGAAGTTTTCCGCCTTCTGTCCCCGCCATTGGACAATTTCTGCCCATGCTATCAAGAAATTTTGCACATGCCATTGACAATCCCACACATTTCGAGAGAAATCTCGCACATGCCATCGAGCAACCTGTCAAAGAAGGTTTTGTTTTGAATACCTCTCACTGTGAGAGTTCCTTCATTTATATAGATGTAAGGTAAATAATTTATCAAAATAAACTCCTATCAATTATACGCTATTTACAATATATTCTTCTATACATAGCTAGACTAAATAGGGTAAAATATATGTTGCCTCAATTATGGCTATATATACAATAGGCATCAACATGAGGTAAGGCAACGCCAATGCCGAAGTCATCACAACAAACTAGGGTCTAACACTATTGCACTAGGTTTACAAGTGTATGTTACATATACAACAGGAAAGGTAGAATATGATGGAGTCAGTGCATGCTCAGGACTAGCTGGAATGGAAGTTTGCAATGAAACTTATGAAAAAGTTTCTTTGTTATTAGCTGATATGACTGGCAAATTGTTTTTGAAATGCAGTAAAGCAATGATGAAGAATTGTGGTACAATTCAAACCTAACATATTCAGAGCAATTTCCTGGTTCCAACAAATTTTATAAAAGTAGTTGGGAGCCACTTAAATTTACCAACTGCAACTGAGTACTCAGTTTGAACAGTCTCAGTCTCGGTAGTCATTTTGTCTTTGCGGTCTGTATCATATAGTAGCATAATCTAGTTGTGAGAGTAGCGTGGGAGATGTATATGATATAATTCAGCATGGAGACATACAATTGTGAAATATCCAATTGTGCCGTACGGTTTGGAATTTCCTGGTTGTAGCGTGAGGATATCCTTTCCATTTTGGGCTGTGTTTGAGTTTTAAGTTTTGGTGAAAAATGTTTCCAATTAAGAGAGTGTAATCGCAAGGGTAAGTATTTTACTCAATTCCTGCATGAACTCTTTTGCTTGTTCTCTTCCAGGTTAAATCTAGAATGATGGGAGATTCAGTCTACAGAAGCACCATAGATTGCTTCTTCAAAACATTGAAAAGTGAGGTATATTGCTTCTATGAGTATCTATCTGACACGCAAGCACGAGTGTTCACGTCATCATATTTTCTGTGATTTGATCTACCATTCTGGTGGTCCAAGGACAAACTTGCAGCTGAAAAACGTTACTGGCTTTATAGTTTCTATGTTTTCACTTGCTTCTATGTAGAAATTATAATTCTATACATTTAACTTCATTTCTCGTAGAAAATTGTTATTGATGAAGAGCATGATGACTATCTTTGCCTTTTTCATTACTCTTATAAAATTGGAATTGTAGTTTTGCAATATAGAAAAAGTGTGCATATATGTGCTCATATCTTTGTGGCATTGTTCATGCTAGTTTGTATCTTATGAAGAAGCTAACATTTGCTTTGTTCACTGTTCCAAAAGGCGGTCCGTCTATATTCTCAAAATTCAATATTAGTAGGATATGGTTCCACTACCATGGTGAACTATTGTAAAATTGAATCAGGGCTGTTACCAATGTGTTCAGCTGAGAGAAGCTGAAGCATTAGAATTGCTTTGTGTATATTTGGTAAAGATTTTTGTAGATTATAAGAAGTGGGTCCTACGGAATGTATGGATAAAAATGATATTTAACCAGCTTATAAGCACCGACAAACATACACTAATAGTTTGCTGTATTGTGTAACCACCACATATTTTTCAATGTCTGAATTTTGGTCATGGTTTGGCCTTGCTGTTAATAATGAAGCTAATGTACCTTTTTAGCAGGGACCTTTAGCTTTCTACAAGGGATTCTTCCCAAATTTTGGTCGATTAGGAACATGGAATGCTATAATGTTTTTGACCCTTGAGCAAGTAAGATCATTCATCTCCCATTTCATGATATGTTTCTTTTCAATTTTTGCGCAAGGATTACAGCATGTGATAGCTATATCTGTTTTGAGAATTGATCTCACAACTATCATTTTCATTCCTTTTAAGTTTTTATGATTTAGTCGCAAAAAAACTGAACTGGCTATTCCAAATGAACTGTTATGCTTTTTCAGCAAGAACATTAGTATTTAGTTGCAATGTAGTTTGTTAGGCCCTGATTTTATAAAGAATCTGGAAAATTCACAATGATGAACAGCAATAGATTTTTTGGAAATTGATTATTGGAAGTTAGAAATCATAGTTCTGGGTGTCTAAAGAGAGTAGATAATATTTTCTCATCTGAAGTAAAGCCTTCACATGGTTATCTGATTAACAACTTCATTTATCTCCATTACAGGTCAAGAAGTACTTCATTTGAGAAGTTTAAACTACAGAATCCGATTTTCCGTTTTGGTAAGCAAGATGAAGACAGCCATGTTCTGCTTAGATTTTAGGGAAAATAGCAGCAAAAGGTCCCCAACCTTTGAAAAGGAGCATTTAAGTTCTCAACCTTTCATTTTGGTAGCACTTTAAGTGTTCAGTGGACGATTTTACCTTTATTTTTTATTAATAAGTCAAAATGTTTTTAAGAAAACTATTTTACCATTATATTTTAAATAAATAAAACCGAAAAAGAAGAAGAAGAAAGAAACAACAAAAAAGCAACACGGCATAAATTTTTCTTTTTAACAACAAATTTGACTTGTCGATTAAATATATTAAGGGAAAAATTGTCTGCAAGGGAAATAACGGGTACTAAAATAGAAGCTCGGAAATTTAAATGCTCCATTTTGAAGATTGGGGATCAAAGTGCAACATGGGATAAAGTTGAGAACCTTTGCTGCTATTTTCCCTAGATTTTATTTGACATAATATATTGTAAGTCTTGCCCAATCAAACATTTACTTGACAGGGTGTCATTTCTTTCACTAGAGATTATGGACGTGACCTAAGACGTCGACCACACAAAGAGGCACTTCAGGCTAATGATATTTTCGGTAAAAAGATATTTTTTTGAACGTATTTGACATTCAATCGTTGGATATTATTAAAAGATATTTTCATAATATTCTCCTTAATATTTTCTTGATTGTCTGGGATTAATTGCATAATAATTTGATTATATAATTAGTATACAATTTTTACTTATATAATTATTTGTAACCCTATAAAAATGATATTTTTCTTTGTAATTCCTATATAAATATGTATTACAAGTTCTGTTCCTTTTTTTATTTGTGTTTCTATTTATTTTCAATTCATAGTTCATAACATGGTATTAGAGCTAAAAGTAGTAGATGTCCTCCTTCGTGTTTAGTCATGTCAATAGAGAGAGAGAGAGAGAGAGAGAGAGAGATTGTCATTCTCACAAGATAGTTAACGTGTAAAAAGTTCCAAGTCTGCTGTGTGCAAACTAACTATTTTCACATTAAAATCTCATGGGTCAAAGCAATCAAAAAACTAATTGTTTCCACATCAACCGATAAAAATAATAATAAGTGATTTTTTATGCTTTTTGTACTGTTCATTTCTAGATCTATTGGAACATCCAAAGTAACTAGATTCTTAACAATTAGTAATGAACATAAAGGGGGGATGGTGATGAAGCATTCATGTGGGGAACTTCAAATTTGATTTGGAAAAATAAATTTCACGCTTTTTGTTCTGTTCATTTCTAGATCTATTGAAACCTCTAAAGTAACTAGATGCCTACACTAGGAATTAGTAATGAACACGAAGGAGGGGGGAGGGGGGTGATGAAGCATTCTTGTAGGGAACTTCAAATTTGATTTGGAAAAAAGTTTAGTGTGTTGTGGTTGATGCTTTTGTAGATTCATGACTTTATTTATAAGATTTTTCCTATCTCTATGAATCAATGTACAATTTTATTTTTAAGATTTTTCCTTTTCTTTTTTATCAACTAGTTCATTACCTCATTCTTAAGGGGGGAATTTTTTAGGACTTTATTGTTAAGGTTTTTCATTTATTCTTAAGATTTCTTCTTCATTTCCTTTTATTGACGAGTTCAAAAATATAAGGTCATAAACCAGTTTGTTAATGAAAAACCTTTAAAATAAGGTTATGAACAAACGAAAACAACAACCACAACAACAAACTAAACTTTATTCTCAATAAATTTATAGTCGGCAACATAAATACTTTTTTGCCGGTTTGTTCTGTTGTTTACTAGATCAATTGAAAAATCAAAAGCAACTAAATCCTTAGCTACTAGCAACGAACTGAGTGAGATGGGGATGAATTATTCATATAGCCGACTTCAAATTTATTGGGGAAAATGTTTAGCTTCTTGTTGTTGTTGATGCTTTTGTTGGTTGCTAACCTTATCTTTAAGGTTGTTCCATTTTCTACAAACCGATTTACAACTTTACAACTTTATATTTAAGATTGTTCATTTGCTTTTTAATCTATCGGTTAACTACCTTACTTTTTAGGTTATAATTTTTTATCAACCATTTCGAATTTTATTGTTAAGGTATTTAATTTTCGTTTTCATCAACCGGGTTCATAACTTCTTATTAAGGCTTCTTTGTTTTCTTTTATTGATGTGTTATTGACCGGTTTGTAACCTTGTTTTGATGGTTTGTACTTTAGTGAGCGGTTATTGACCTTGTTCCTTTTATAATCAATTCTTGACCTTTTCTATAGTGTTTTTCTTTTATTATTGCTTTTGCAATGAAATTCCAAGTTGATCGATATTCATACAAAATAATATCTGCAATGATTTTTTTAACGTGCTTCTATTTCCTCCAACAATCAAGTTACACTATCCTTGCCAAATATCATTCTCGTGAGCAGTTTCTAGATTTTAGAATTGCATTCGATTTAATTTTCAAATTCGATTTAGAGTTAAAGAATCAATTATTTCAACACTAAAATCTGTGTATCAAAGGAATCAAAAGACCAACTGTTTCCACATAAACCAATAAAAACAACAATAAAGCTGTAAATCAATTCATTGAAAAAGAAAAACATGAAAAATAAGGTCATGAAACAACAAAAACAACGACCGTATTAGCAAACTAAACTTTGTTTTTAATAAATTTAAGGTGGTCTATATAAATGTTTTTTCGTCATTTCTTTTTGTTCGTTGGTCGATTTATTGAGATGTTTAAAGCAACTAGATTCTTAGTTACAAACAGAATTGGCTGGGGATGAAGCATTCGTGCATGTGATTTCAAATTTATTGGGAAAATGATTTAAGTGTTGCTGACTACATCGGTTCACGACCTTATTTTTGGGTTGTTCTGTTTTCTATGAACCGTTTTACAACCTTAGTTTTATGATTGTTCTATTTTCTTTTTAATCTATTGGCTTTTTACATTATTCTTTAGGTTTTTTCTTTTTTATCAACCAATTTAGGACTTTATTGTAAAGGTTTTAGATTTTATTTTTATCAATTAGGTTCTTAACTTACTTTTGAGGTTTATTAGTTTTCTTTTATTGATCTTTTCATGACCTTGTTCCTAATTTTCTTTTATTATTGATCGGTTATTAATCTTGTTTTGAAGGTTTATAACTTATCTTGCGGTTATTGACTTTGTTCATTTGTTAATCTATTCTTGACCTTGTCCATAGTGTTTCTCTTTAATTATTGTTTCTGCAATGAAGTTTCAAGTTGATCGACATTTATACAAAAAGATCTCCGCAATGACGTCGTTCAACGTGCTTCTATTTCATCCAACAATCCAGTTACACATATCCTCACCAAAGATTATTCTTGTGGCCAATTTGGATAAATTAGAGTTGCTTAGGATTTAGTTTTCAAACTCAATTTGGTGGTAACAAATCAGTTGTTTCCACATTAAAATTATCTCGAGTGTCAAAAGAATTGAAAGACCAAATAAACCAATAAAAACAACAATAGGGTCATAAACGGGTTCATTGAAAAGAAAGAAAAAAAATCTTAAAAATAAAGTCATAAGCCAACGAAAACAACAACTACAAGTGTAGCAGCAAACAAAGTCTTATTCTCAATAAATTTATCATCAGTTACATAAATATTTTTTCGATATTCCGTTCTATTTGTTGCTAGGTCTATTGGATCAATAAAAACAATTAAATTCTTAGCAACTAACAACGAACACAATGGGATGGGAATGAAGCATTCATGCAACCGACTTCAAATTTATTGGAGAAAATGTTTAACTTGTGGTTGTTGATTATGTCGGTTCACGGCCTTATTTTTAAAAGGCTGTACCATTTTCTATGAATGGGTTTACTACCTTATTTTTAAGATTGTTCATTTTCATTTTAATCTGTTGATTCTTAACAGTTAACATTATTCTTTAGGTTTTACTCTTCCTTTTTATCAACCAGTTTAAAACTTTATTGTCAAGGAATTTCATTTTTGCTTTTTATTAACCGGATTCGTAAATTATTAAGGTTTCTTATGTGTTCTTGACCTTGTTTCCAATATTCTTTTATTAATGGCCGCTTTTTAATCTTGTTTTGATGTTTTTTACTATAGCGAGCAGTTATTGACCTCGTTCCTTTTATAATCAATTCTTGACCTTGTCCCTGGTATTTTTCTTTAATTATTGCTTTTGCAATGAAATTCCAAGTTGATCGGCATTCATACAAAATAATCTCTCGTCCAACAATCAAGTTACATATATCCTCACCAAAAATCATTCTCGTGGGCAGTTTGGAGAGTTTTGAATTGCATACGATTTAGTTTTCAAACTCAATTTGGTGTTAAAGAACCAATTGTTTCCACATTAAAATCTCGTGTGTCAAAGGAATCAAAAGAACGACTATTTCCACCTACCATTATCCATTTGAAGTTTATTATATTTTTTACACGATCTAATACAATGCACCAAATGCAATCATATTGTTTAATATACAATTGTCCTTAAAAGAATCCCGTTATATTTTGAGGTCGGAGGAGAGTGATGTATGATATATTATCATTACTCAGATTCAATCCAAAACAAATAACGTCGACTTATTCATGATACATATTCATGCTCATAGAGAAACAAACATTAAGCTGTCACTGCCTTCAATCCCAAACAAACTCTGTAGAGTTTTTGTTTGGTGTGTTTCAATGAGATTTGCTGTGTGGAAAGAAGAAGGAGAAGCAGCATTAGAAAGGCTACTAATCTCCCTTACCTCTTTTCTAATTCCCCACAATACCTCTGCACATTGCCTCATAGAGGGTCTCGATTGTCTTGAAGGTGCAAGGCATTGCCGAGCTAGTTTCAGCACCTTTTCAACTGCCTGAATTGATCCTACACTTCTTCCCAGTCTTGAATCCATTGCTACGACGGCTTCCCCGTCATTTACTCTCTTCAATGCCTGAACAGAAATTAACACATTCATGTGAAACCTTGGTGTGGAACCTGCAGCTTTATGAACAGAAACTATGCAAGATAATGGATCAAGCATGAATCCTGCACAATTGTTTGAAATGACATATTCAAGAATGTTTGTGAATTCTTGATTCAACATTAGGTTGATGTTTCTGTAGTTCATCAGAGTGTGCCATTTATAACTTTTGCTATTGACAAGAAAAGGTGCATGTTGCCTTTATGCCTCCAAGTTGCAATTAATCTCTACCTACCCACTTGTGTTGGTCTATGTACAGTGGCGGATATAGAATTTTACTTAAGGGGGGTCATTAGTAAACAATAAGCAAAAAATATCAAAATCCACTAATTTAAGTAGAACTTTTTTTCCTTTTATTGCAACTCTAATGCTCCAATTCAATGCCTGCGAAATATTGGACAAAAAGATATACAAAACTCGAAGGCAAAGCAACAAAAATGCACAATAACATAAACATACAAAACAGATAAAAATACACCAATAATGAAAAAAAATGATAGACCCTCCAACTTCATAAAGAACAGTGACTCGTTGAGATTGATTACATTTAGTAATCCTAGAATATGCATTAATGAACCAATTAAACTGCAACTTCTTTTTGCTTTTGGTCCAAAAATTGAAGATATAATTTATGGAGAATGTGAGAGAAGTGAACGTAGAAAATTAGTTGTAAGATATTTAGGAGAGTTGATAGTATAATTTAGTGGAGTTATTTGTTCTGCAAAAGAGGAGAGCGTATGAAATTGAACACGAAGCGATTTTCATGAGAGCAAACACTAATACGATCTCGTATTTATAAAATTTGACCAACCACTTTTTTAGAAAACTTCTCATAAGCTATAAATTAATCTCAATTTTTTCATAAAATTAAGAGGGGTCCTGGGCCCCCTCTTGGGCCTTACTAAATCCGCCTGTGTCTATGTACACGTGTACCCTTTTGTTTAAAGGTCATTTGAGCTTTTCTTAGGAGTATAGGGTGGGTTACTTGAGCACCAAAGCGCCTGGTGCTACAAAATTTGCTCGAGGTATTTTACCTTGTCTTGGGCACCTTAGGTTTTTGAGCCGAGAACCATCTTTCCGCTAACCTTGCCTCCTCCTTCCCTCGGCACCAACAAGAGTAAGTGCTTCAATTTCAATAAAATAGTGTGATGTTCTTCTGAAAACAGATAGTGTGATGTCGACAAGAACATTATATATATTTGCCTCAGTTGTTATGCACATAGGTATATATGTTAAGACAGTTGCATTCTAGAAAACCAAATGTCAGTGGAGGGATTCAAGGAATAATAATGGCTGAATTTATAAGATAGCAAACAAAAATTGAGCAAAATTCCGTTTCCAGTTAAGTATGTATAGCAAGTGATGATCTGTATGTCAGGCAACAAGTACTCAGTACAACAAGCATTCTATATAGATTCATGATTCTTCTCCACGATTCGGTGGTAGATTGATAATAATTGTGGAGTAGCAATGTTGATGAATCTTGTGTTCTTCAAGATTCATGTTCACAAGTCCCGGTAAATTATAACGTATTTTAGCAGTGAGTTTGATAGTAATTTTATATAAACTTACCCATCTTGTGGTTACTCTCTCGTCGATGCTTCTCTTTGATTCAATGGGATGTCTTCCTGTGATTATCTCCACAAGCAATACACCAAAGGAGTAAACATCGCTCTTTTCAGTAAGTTGATATGTCCTGAGGTATTCAGGATCCAAATAACCAGCAGTTCCTTTTATCTGCGTCGAAATGTGAGTGGCTCCAGGATCTTCAACACCTAACCTCGCAAACCCAAAGTCAGCCACTTTTGCACGTAGTTTATCCGTGAGGAGTATGTTTGAAGCTTTTATGTCTCTGTGAATGATTGGAGGATCTGCAATGTGTGTACATGAACAAGCTTTATTGATACGTTTGAATGTTCCGGATTGGACTTAACTGAACAATCTTGTCTAATTTAACGTGCTAAACATGTTCTATAATATATAAAAACCAGTCAACTTGCCTGTGTATGTATGTAGATAGGAAATTGCATGAGCTATATCAATTGCAATATCCAAACGTTCTGCAATTTCAAGTCCATTTCCACATTTCCCTGTCACCACAAATTGATCAGCTGATAGAATTCAGTATTTGAGGTGATACAAATAAGTACTCATCTTTTCATGGCACGCACCAATACAATATTTGATAAAGTTTGTGCTACATATACTTGTATATTTAGTGCGACGACTTGCCAGAAATTATTTCAGTTAAAGGACATACTTCAGAAAATCTCAGATACCTTTTAACTTCTAAGATTTGTTTTCTTTTTTATTTGTTCATTCTAGTTAGGTGATGAATTTGTATTGTTACACGACTTAATAAACTTTTTGATAAAACTATCAGTAGGTATTATGAGTGCCTAAAAATAGAAGGTTGGGAATAAGAATGTCAAGAACCTAAATTAAGTACGTACCGTCCAAATGTTCTCGAAGTGTTCCATTGCTGATATATTCGATCACGATAATCAGCTCTGCTTCATTCTCCACATACCCATAAAACCTTACCAAATTTAGATGCTCAATCTTTGATAAGGTCAGGATTTCATTTTTGAACACTGCTGACAAACTTGGATCATATTTATCCTGTCAAAAGTGTTAAAGTTTGTTACTTCTTCTGTACATTTATGTGGCTCCAACGTACCAAATATGTTTGTATGTAAAAGTCGTTACCACTTTAGCACGCTTTACTGCGACAGTCAGTCCATTCTCGAGTTGCGCCTTGTAAACAGTTCCGAACCCTCCCTCGCCGATTTTATTAGCTGGGGAGAATTTCCCAGTAGCTTTATAAATTCCTTCAAATGATAATTCAAGTCTTAGATGGCCTGTTTCAACCTCTGAAAGTGCATAAGACTTGGAACGCCTCTGTCTTGATGAATTCCTTCTCTGACGTCCAGCTGAATAATTCAATTACATAATGGCTTAGGGACAGTTTTATAGAAGAAGAAAAAGTTAAAATCTTGTCAAATATTTTGTCCAATCACGTCTACTGGTGCATACTCGAACGTGTCGTGTGTGGGTTATCCTAGAGTCACACCAATCCCATTCAATGTTGAGATTGATACGACAAATAAATCACTAAAACATAATAAGATCGAGTAGAGATGTCGCGCGACTCAATAGGCTCTAGTTGTTCAAACTTACATGAAACTTCTTCACTCTGAACATGTCTTTTGTTTGAATCAACTTGATCATCACTGGAGTTTCCCCTCTTTTCCCAAAACAAAAATGATGAAAGAAAACATCCCACTTTTCTTGCTGCAGTTTTGATGTAATTATTTAGCCCAGGAAAATACTTCCGGTGTTTTTGATTAGTGTACTTTCCGATTGACCCGTCGTCCAAATTAGGATTCTGTTTCCTAATTTGGCCTCGACGAATTATGGAAGGACTAGTTGTTTTCTTCATATGCAGAGCTCCTTGGACTCTTTTTGATCTCTAATCTTCCAATATGCAGAATCTTTTATATTGCTCGTTCAAAAACTACAACCTTCAGCTCTAGAATTCAACCATTTCTTCGTATTTGAGAAAAACTTTCAGATTAATGGGAAGGAAGCTTAATCGTAATGAGCCAAATCCCAATCGAACTGGTATGTCTGATGTGACTATAATTCATTTTCTATGATGTCATATTTAGACTAATTCAACTTCTAATTTACTTAAGTGTTAATGAAAATCCATTAACTAAATTAGACACACACCTGCCCCAAGAAAAGAAAATGTTGAACTAGCAAATGAGTAGAATACATTTAACCAAGTCAATGACAAGCATATATTTGGCTGAAGACATATATGCTATTTCTTTTACATGTAGGCCATGTTTACTGGGAAATAAATCTCCACATTTACATCATTTACATCGGACTCAACTATATATATATTTTTTTTATATATATATATAAAAACAAAATAAAAAAATATTAGCAAATCTTTATAAGAGCATCTCCAAAAAACTCTTTAAATATAATTTATTCTTTAATTTAAAGAGTCAATGTTTAAAATTTTTCTTCAATGAACTTTCTAATTTAACATTTTAATTTAAAAAGTGTGTTTGACTCTCCAAATGTCATTCTCTATTATTAAATGCATTGAAATAATTTCAATTTTTAATACATGATATGTTGGTTTTAATTAAATAATATATACAAATTGGGAGAAAATATATGATAAAAAGAGATGAGAGAGAAATATATTAAATGCTTTTTGAAAAACGTAAAATAAAGGGTATAGAAATAAAGAGGTTGTTGGAATGTTTAAAAAAAATTACTTTTAAATTTAATGATGCTTTTAAAATGCTAAATATGCTCTTTAAATATACATAAACCGTTGTAGATACTTTAAGTAGATGACCAATTCCTAAAGGTCTTGTTGAAGGTCAACGGTGAAGCCATTTTTGTTTAATCAGTGTTGGTCCTAGATCCATACATGCATACCATTATGAAAGCAAGAATAAAGGACACAAGATCTCTTTAGGGTCCGATGTTCACCGATGGCTTATGTTACCCGTTGAATTTCCACAAATGTGGTGTCACTCTAAATCCACTAGCACAGTCCAAAATAGGTTCGGTATTACAAACGATACACCAAGTATCACCCAAGAACAATGAAATATCCTCAATTCCTCTCTCTCACCAAAATTACACCAAGTAAAAAAAATTATTGTTCATGAAGAAAGTAACAAACCATATCTCACACATCTATCTATCTATTCACTCGGAAGAAAAGAAGAATATGAAAAGGAAAATAAGGTCTTCGGAGAAAACCAGAGAGAGATGAGGAAGATGAAACAATAAAATGGCAAGCATATCAGAAGACTGCTGAAGGGAGTAATTATATGAAAACTATGTAACCCTCAAATCAACAGAACAAAAAAAAAAACATTTTTTGATCCAAAATTTGGCCCCAAATCAGTTTCATAGTCAATTTGTTGTACTGGTTTGGGCCCGGGCGGTCGCCTCACTCACCTCTCGGCCCAAAACCGGGCCTGGTCCCCTTGTATCTTCCCCTGCCCTAGAGTTACTCTTCACTTTATAATGCTCTATGATTCACAAGGAAAAATAATAATAGAAAAGAAAGTAGTAGACAACAATCGAAGACAAAGAGCTTTCTATCTCTATTTGATCGCTCTATGATTCACACGGAAAAATAGTAATAGAAAAGAAAGGAGTAGACAACAATCGAAGACAGAGAGCTTTCTGTCTATCGTGCATTGGACAGAGAATGAATTGCCATAATATGTGAAGAAGGGCTTCTTATATGGCTAGATGAATGGCCACGATCCATCTTGATCATCCAAATGCTGAGAGTTATCCAAAAGGTTAAGTGATCGCATTTCATAAAGTGCTACTCTCGAAAACACATTTTTATTTATAGCAGATATCATCCTCATTCTTGGTTTATTACCACGGCAGTGTCCCAAATTATTATTTTTCACTATTCGACATTTTCTATGACAATTTTACCATTTGACTTAAATAAATTAAAATAATAAGAAAAAAAATAGAATGAAAACATTGTAATTAGGTTTTTAATTTTTTCAAAAGTACAAATAAATCCTAAACTATTTTATTTTATACGAGATAGGTGTTCTTCTCCAACAAAAAAAAAATCTATATTTTCCTCTCACACCACCTCCCCCCACCACCACCCCACCCCTACCCCACCCCCATATTTTCATGGCATTCATCGAGTGTTAATCGCTCAATGTGGATACACTTGGATTACACTTCAACTCACCGAGTCGGATCCCATTGCTTACCATCATCTCTCGTTTCTTGCATAAACACTTGGTGGTCAAGTGTCGATGCCTCCACAGATCCACAAGAGCGTCTTAGAGGTTTCAAGCCACTCCAAATTCGTCAATTTCTTCTTTCTAACCATTACTCGATTCTCTCGGTAACTACTCGTTGGGTTTCCTCCGAGTCAATAAAACCACCAATCTCGTTGTTCTCCACATCCAAAGATTCGAACAACTACGATGCCCGCCGTAACGCCCGCTTACCGAGATGGTGACCCGACATAGCTCTTCTTCAATGGCGCCTTGTATTATCCGATCCTCACACGGGGTACTTTGGTCAACTCGCAGACCGATGAGACCGTGTTGGTTGGGATCCGATTTTATCGGTTATACGCCAAGTTCAACTTCAATACGAGATCCAAGTCAAATATATTTGAAGCACAAACCATTAGAGGCTAAAGGCAACAGTAGTTAAGGGCGAAGCCGTCGATACGCGTAGTTCTCACGTCGGATGGGTATTTGGGTATGTTCCAAACGGGTTCAACTCCGGTTGATGTACAATCCTTCAATGGCCGAGAAAAATGTATTCTAATTCGGTTTCTGCTCATTGTTAATTTTTGAGAATTTGCGGTATGGTGGGGTGGGTGGGGTGGGGTGGGTGGGGTGGGGTGGGGTGTGAGAGGAAAATATAGATTTTTTTTTGTTAGAGAATAACACCTATCTGTATAAAATAAAATAATTTAGAATTTATTTGTACTTTTGAAAAAATTAAGGGCTTAATTACAATGTTTTCATTGTATTTTTTTTCTTATTATTTTAATTTATTTAAGTCAAAGGGTAAAATTGTCATAAAAATGTCAGAATAGTGAAAAATAGTGATTTGGGGACCATCTGTGAGAATAAATGGAAGAATGAGGATGATATCTGCTAAAAAAAGAATGGGGATGAAATCGTTATAAACCCGAAAAGAATGGGACCATTAGTGTAATTAACCCTTTATTTATTCCTTCAGAGTTCAATTTTAACATGATAATTCAAGAATAACTAACCAAGAGGGGGTGAATTGATTTTTACAAATTTTTCGAAAAACAATCTCAAAATAAGAGACTTAAGAGATATAGATTAATCAAATAAAAAATACAAGCATAATGTAAGTAAATAAAATAGTAGAGAGAGTGCAAACAATATTTTTATAGAGGTTCAATCCAAATCAATGATCTATGTTTCCCCCGTTACCAAACTCTCCGTCACGAGCATGACATTTCCACTATATTAATTGACTTATGGTGCAATCAAAACCCTTACAACACTTCCAATGACTTACAAATAAGGAGCACCGATCCTTATACAATATTAAACTTTACGGGATCTCAATATGACCCAAATATATAAATAAGTTGATTTAAGATAATATTTCTCTCTTAATAAATAATAGATACAAGTTAAGTATCAAGAGAAACTAACACTTCAATAATTAGTAATAGATGAAAAGCTCAAGTGTTAGAAAAAAAAAACTTTGATGAAGATGGTGAATCAAAAATGTGATTTGATCAATTAAAATTTTCAATGAATAATTTAGAAGATGTAAATGCAATGAAAGTTTGAATGATTTTTTCAATATATTATTCTCTTCTTATGCTCTTGTGCAAAATGATAATGAATAAATGACAATTTTTAGAACTTTTTGTCCAT
Organism: Forsythia suspensa; assembly: GCA_023638005.1. NCBI lineage: Eukaryota > Viridiplantae > Streptophyta > Magnoliopsida > Lamiales > Oleaceae > Forsythia > Forsythia suspensa. The sequence continues at coordinate 40,400,892 of CM042666.1, forward strand.
TTGGATGATCAGTCGGTCGACCTACAAAAGTTCGAATGACCAAAAATAGTCGTTGGAATAGTAAGAATCAGAACGGTCATATTTTTTGAAATTAACATCTAATAGGTCGACCTATATATGAACCGGTTGACCGATTTAGGGAATTTGGTCGACCAAATTGAATTTTGGTTAACCGGATTCTATGCCTTATAAAATTGTTCAAAATATTTTTTGCAAGTGATATTAACATGGTTTTTAGTGCATAAAATTATTTTTGAGCTTTTATCATTTATTGCTAAAGATCAAATAATTAGTACCTTTACATTTCGTCTAAAAATCCAATCTTCGATCTTTCTTGAAATTTGAAACTTGAACTCTTGTTTTAGATGATTGACTTTGATCTTGACTTCTTTGAGAATTCGATTTGTAATATAGTCTTGATCTTGATCTTTTGACGATAAATGATTTGAACGCTTTGAAGATTACTTTAAACCAATTTGTTAGTAAACAATATTAATTTGTTTGCTGTAATCAAAATATTAAGATTAAAGTTAAGTATAGGTCAACAATAAAATTCTCCAACTAGAAGCTGAAATGAGTCTACAAGTCTAATTGCCAAAGAAATGCAGCTATACTTGATTACTTTCTACAATATCACGAATAAAGTACAATTTGACATCAATATGCTTGGTTCTTCCATGAAAAACCCAATTCTTACGGGGAAATGCCCTGCAAGAGAAAACTACCTTTCATTGTCAATATTCAATAAACTAAAACAATTTACAAACTTATTTGTGAGGTAAACTTGTTGTTAGATAAGTTGAAAGTCCGATGCACTTCTTCATAACCTAAATTGAGGACCTTTTCATTTTTTCAGATTGTAATTTATTTCTTTTAAAAATACTTGATTACTTTCTACAATATCACACCAAGTATATATAATTTGACATCAATATGCTTGGTTCTTCCATGAAAACTGTATTCTTACCATTTTTAAATAAAAAGATATGATTTGGATGGAAATTGAAGAACGGTTGTTTCGATGCTGCAAAACTATTTGAAATGTGGTTAAACCGCGTTAAATGAAAAGATAGGTCCTCAAAACAGCCAAAAATCGAGGACCATTTGTGCAAATAAGTCAATATTATATTTTGCGCACAATTAATTCTTGATTATTTGGCACAAATGGTCCTTGACTTTTGTACTATCGGGTTGAGGACCTATCTTTTTATTTTGGCGGTTTAGCCCCTATTTGAAATGTTTTTGGCGTTATTTGATGGTCCTTTTCAACAATTTCCATCCAAATGGCAAAATTTCACGGTGGAAGTTTTTTATTTAAAAAAGCTTATTTGCACAAATGGTCCCTGACTTTTTGTAAAAGAAAAAATTATGTCAAAAGTCCAGGTCATATGCAAGTGTTGAAAGTCCCATAACCTTCTAATCCCTCGACACATATGACCTAAACTTTTTGGACTTGGTCCATTTTATCCCTAACAAATAAATTAAAATAACTCACAAACCTTTTCAAAATACAAATAAGTCCTAAATCTTTATTTTTTCAGATTTCACTTAAAATAATAAAAAGTGTGTCATTAACTCACAAAAATTTTAATTTTATTCACCAAATAATATTTAAAATGTGTTTGATTAAAATCAAATTTTTCCAGTAAAACAATTGAAAAATTATTGGGACTATAAAATGTGTCTTAAAATTAATTGTTGACTTTGACTTTAACTTTTTAACAAAATCAAAAATTGAAAAAAGCGAAGTTTCTTAGAAGTCTCTCACAGTTTTGTCAACAATGGTACTGTTAATTAACAAAATTGATTGCACTTTGAGAATGAGAATATACACAACATGATGTTTCAAGCAAACAATTTCACTCAACAGCCCTCAAAGCCACAAGGCTTCTTTTATATTCTCATTTGCAACTATGTACTCAGATTGGGAGTTGTTGATAATACTACTATAGGCTGCAACTGTGATTTTCAACTCTCACAAGAGTCACATAAAGTAAATACTATACTACATGTCAATACCCAAAATAATGAAATTTATGGATTAAAAAAATTTGATCGAGTTTAAAAATTGTGAGGATTCAAATTCTTCTATCCCAAAATGCTTATTTGACTTAACGAGGTTATATATTTACTTAGGGTCTTCGTGAAATTTTTTTTTTTCCCCATTGATTTTTGGGTGGTAACTCTTTGTGAGGGTGAAAAGACGGTGCTTGATAGTTTTTTGAAACACTAGTTTTGAATAGGTTTAAAAATTACCAAAAAACAATGCAGTGTAATTTAAAGTGTATTTCCTACCTCCCAAAGTAGTGGTTCTTCAAATTATCTTCTAATTTTACTTTCTTTAAAATAATTATTTCTAAATTTACCATAAACCTAAAATACATACTTCATTCTTCCTCTTTTCTCCAAATAATAATTTTTTTATTTACTATTAAATTATTTTTTAAAATTTTTGCTGTCGAATATATATTTACATTAAAAAATTTACATTCTTCGTATTGTTTACACATAACTACTTTTTTAAATATATAATTATATAAGTTTGACTATTTTAAAAATCGTTATTAAAATCACTCAAAATCAGATCTATCATAAATACTTAAAACTAATACTTTAAAAAACCTTCATAATCAATACTCCAAAACTCTATAACATGTCTTTAGAGGTTCTAAATTCTTTATCTTTGTCATTTGCATTCTTCTTTGAGTATAAATGATTTTCACTTGTGAGTGTCATATTTTTTTGAAAAAAGAAAAAAAAAATGGGTATGAATGTTGAATGTGTGGTCTAAAATTATTCGTGGGGCAAGTTATGCCACGTTTCAAACTTGAAGCCGTATCTTCTGAAGATGAGTTTTTATTGGATGAGTTTTTATCCAATATTATCTTTCTTCATATGGAAATATATGCAAATAAAAATAAAAAATAAAAAAAACGAAGATAATATACTTGTGGAGAGCGCGTGCCCAAAACACAATCTAAATGATATAACATCCCATTTACTACCCATACTGTGTCCCCATTATTATTAGAGAATTTAATTGTGAAATAGTTACCAAGATGGCTTCTTTGAACCTATTCTTTACTCCGATCGCCACCACCCAAAGAAGGGTAAAAACTGCGGCGACGGCGGCGAAGACCTCCGGCGGTGGCAGTGAGGAGAAGGGGCTGCTGGATTTTATCATTGGAGGATTACAGAAACAAGACCAGTTCTATGAGACTGATCCAATCTTGAAGAAGGTGGAAGAGAAGAATGGCGGCGGCACCAAGAACTCCGTCGCCGTTCCGCCCAAGAAGAAAAATGAAGGTGGTGGTTTTGGGGGCTTCTTTGCAAAGAAATGATTTCTACTCATATATATGTCAGTTGATCACTTTTCTCTAAATTTAATTTCTTTCTTAATTCAGTTGCACATTTGACTTTAAGATTTGTACACTTAATTTCATGTACAACAATATTCCAAAATTTTAAAACTATATAAATTTATTTGGCTGCGTGTATTTAATTTATGAATAATTAAATTCATCCAATTGAACAATGCCACGTATAATGAATATTAGTCAATAATTATGAATAGCATTATTTTTAATTTATATATGTTGCTATTCTTGGAGTGTATTTGATTAAGCTCGAGTAATTTTTTATTTTTAAACATGGTTAATTAAATTATTTTTTTTACTTATAAGTAAAAAAACTACTTATTTCTAACTCTAAACTACAATCAGGCCAGCTATTAATTATTGTATATTTTTGAATATGGTTCTTGGGTGAGTCAAGTTTTACTTTAGATTAACATGCTTCTATAAAGTGAAAAGGATTAAGGCATAAATATGATGAACATACATCTACAAAATTACACTAAAATTGTAAGGGCTTGAAAAAAAAAATGTTATTTTGGGATAAAATCTCTTCATATTTTTCTCTTGGATTGTAAAATGGTTGGTTACGTTGATACTATAATTTTTTTTTTATAAGTGCACTACAATTTAATTGTACTAGGGTCTTCAACCTTTATTGATTGTACAACTTATGTTTTTAACTTTTTTTTGTCGAATTCTTATCTTCTTCCATTAGTTATCACATCTCATCTTTAATGATGTTTCTGTCAAGATATTCTGTTTGAGTGCTTTGAAATGAAGAAAAAATATTTTGTCGTACTTTTGTATTTATTAATTTTTTTTAGAATATGATGGATAAATAAATTATTTTAAAACATCCCAACGAATGCTTTGGACATAAATTATTATTAAACACAAGATGCTAATTAGTTAAAAGTTGAGGATGAGAATAAAATAAAAAAAAAGTTGGGTACATGATGCAATGAACAAATATTGAAGACAAATAAGTACATCAAAATGTAGTGCAATAAATAAAAAGTGTGGTATGAATATACTTGTCCTTGTAGAACTGATATTGGATTAAATTTTTGGTCAAAAAAATACATCAAAATGACATGCACGGTGAAGTTTAATTTTTTTTTTTAAACTAGTCAAACATATTTTTTATTAATATATTTCGTAAAATCTTTGATTTACTATCGATTATTATTCACATATTATGTAGAGCTCACAAAAAGTACTTAAAACTTTGCTAAACATACACAATTAACAAAGAAGAAAACAAAAAATGATTCAACCAAATTTTATTTATTTTATGTTATATAATATTTCATAGATAATTTATGTGCATTGGTAGCATGACTTAATTTTGCGGTATGTTGCAACAAAATGGAACCTAATGTATGATCTTTAATGCCATATACATTGTTTTGGACTGTAATAATTGACATAGAATGCCGTAATCATGCATATTAAATTTGAAATTTTTCATGATTTATGTCTTTATATATCTTATGGAGAAAAGTGGAACACAGTCGTAGTTTTGTTTACGTGAACGTTTAATCGGTGACTTCATATACATATTGACGTTCGTGTGCCACGAAATTGGTGTATAGAAATTAATATGCATAAGCTTTCAAATTATATATACTATGCTAAATTTGGAATGAAGTCAAAAGATGTTAATCTTTTTAAAAGTGTAAGATAAATTGAGTTTGAACTGTTTGACATGACAAATTTTTTTTAGACCTATAAAGGCTACAAACATCACACTTGATGCATGTTTCTTGTTGTGTCATGCCTCCCTCTTTTCTTAACTTTTACATCTTTATATATGCTTATATATTATATTTATTCCCAAGGAATGGAAATAGAAATAAATTTAGTGATGTAAAAATAAATTATAATTATTATTACTAATTGTGAAACTCCATAAAGTTTGCAAAGTACAACCTTTTTCTAATTTTACTTTACAACGAGATACATCGTAATAATAAATAAATAATGTAAGTCCCAATTAGTTTTACACCTACTTAACTATTAATAATTTGCATCCATTTCAAAAAAATTAACTTTACAATTTATATGATTTTATTAAACATAGATTACCGTCTACTTTGAATTTGTCACAGTCGTTTGTTATGGCATCAACATCCATATTTTGCAGTCTTGACACTACTACGTCAAAGGGGATCAAATTGTCTAGTCATATCCTTCACTAAGTACAGATATGGTAATGGGTCGAGTCGAATCAATTCAATCCTTATAAAGAAAGGCTAACCTTGATCCTTATAAAGACTAGTCGAGACTGGGCTCGGCTCGGCCCAAAAAAAGAAGCCCGAACTGGTATGTGGATGGTGGGCCAGTCCACAAGCTTGGCTCGTAGAAATTTTTTTAAATGTAGTTTTTTTTTTACTTTAAATATTTTAATTAAATAAGATATAATAAATTTGACATTTAAAACCCTCCTCATTTTTTCTAAGCATGGAACCGACTACTTTTAGCGTATGCGGAGTTAAAATTGTACACGAACAAGTTATTACGTATACAAATTTTGGTAAAACGTAAAAATAAGAAAAATAAATAAAATTACACGAACAATACTTACATATTGTGTAGCCAGCTCTTAAAGTTCTTTAGATAATACGATGTTTACTTTATCTTGGACCCGAATTTTTGCATCATCTCAATCTTTTAAACACATTAAACTCTATAATATGTCTGATTTAAGTCTTGACTTCAAATCATTCAAAATACTTAAAGCAGACTTCGATGCTACAGTTGATACCGAATGTGTTAGTAGATCGCGTGCTATAATAGAAACAATTGGATATTGACGCTCGTTTTTGTCTCCATCACTTAAGTATATCAAAATTATTTCTCTCTTCTTCATCTAACATATTAAGCACGTCGTGACCAAAATATCTAACTAGTTCTAAAAGTATGTCTCTACTATTTGTTTATACATTCGTAGCACGAAAAAAGTGAATAAGAAGAACTATGTTGTTGAGTTTCCCTAACGTAACTAAGGAAACTTCAATAATTGTTATCGTAATTTGATGAAGAATAAGGAATTGGTACAATAAGTCTTCTAACGTTCCTACCGATTTTTGCTGCATACACTTCGTACATTTCACATAATATATTTTATAGATTACCGTATGTTATTGGATTTATGTAACTTAACTTATTAGAAATTGTAGCCACATTATATTTTGTACCTTCTAAATTTACTCTAAAGTCCATAATTGAAGCTAACGGGAACAATATAGACAATTATTCTCAATATTTTCTAAATTTAATCTCCATTGTTATTATAATATCAGAAAAAATTAGAAATATGTTATACATATTAAAATTATTAGCAATAAAATAAAAATAATTTAGAACTAATGGACTAGTAGGATAATATACGCCAGTACATGCGTTTGTGGCGTCAAAAAAACTTCTAAAAATTTTCTCACATGGGATGAGACTTTGCAATCATATATTTGCAAATTATAATATGAACCGTGTGAGTATCGACCATTATAATAGGCGGTAATACAGTTTTCATAACTTTCACATGATTGAATCATTAAATAGGTAGAGTTCTATTTATTGCTTATGTCTGTACATAAACGTTTTGTTGAAAATAAAATTTCAACACATAAGTCATCAAATACTTGTTTTTAGAAAGTGATTTATGTCAAACCTAATTTTTTCTAATTTTAAGCTTATAAATTTTAAACAGTCTTGGACAATTAAATTAAAAATATGACATACACAATGAATATGAAATAAAATGCCACCAATCTGGATTTAATTCTCACATTAATCTTTCTATTACTATATTATTAGGTGTAGCATTATCAAATGTGAAACTGCGAATTCTAGATTCGTAATTAAATTATTTAATAATATTCATTAAATAATTAAAATTTTGTATTTTATTATGAGGGTAGTCAATTATTTTAAAAACAATTTTTTTTTATGCATAATCTATTGTTTTATCAATATAATGTAAAGTTGAATCAATATATCTTTTATGATTTTTACTGAACCACAAGTCCGAAGTAAAAGATACAACACCAGAATATTTACTTAAATAAAGTATCATCTTCTATTTATTTTTTTATTATATAAAAGAGTAGTGTTAGCACAAAGAGTATTTCTAACAAAGGGTAAGTATCTTGATTGAAGATATATTTGTACAAACTTGATGAAGTATGGACTTTCCACTATGCTAAGTGAACTCACCACTTGCCACCAACTGAGTCTGCCTTATCGACGCATGCTATCTTGTGAATACACTCAATTGTTAAAATTTGGACTAGAACTGGAAGATCTACAACTGAAGTTGAGTTTAATTTGTATCAACTCTCGTGTTTTTGCATACACTTTGGATAATGTTGGTTTAGTGACTTGTGCCATCACCCTTTTGCCATACAAATTTGTGTTTATAGTATTTACTCATTGCTTTGAAGATTGGTTGTTCGCTTTCATGCAACTTGTACCGTCTCAATAATTTGAAATTATCCCAACACCAAGTCATTTATTTTGCAGACTCTTCATTTAGTACTCAACCCAATTGTTGTTGTATTAGTGTTTGATGATAGTTGATTTTCTCCTCTCCCAGACCACCTGGCGGCGACAGTGTGGAGATCTCGCAAAGTCATTTTTTTTTCCCAACTTCCATTGTTAGATGGCAATTATGGTTAAAAAATTACGAGAATAGCTCATCGGGCCCTGATGCTTTAGTGCAAAAGGCGTCAAGCAAGATCTAGCAAAGTGTGTTTATATTTATCATCATCATAAGCCCCTCTACTTCCCATAGACTACTTTTCATAAACTGTTGTCAATGGGAAGTAGAAATGACCTTTATTTTCTAACTTTTTCGAGATAGAAGCTAATCGCTTTGTTTTTTGACAGGGCTCATCGCCTGCTTTTCTCACATACTCATGGCCTTGATTTTTAAACATAGGCTCATCGCCTTGTTTTTTTTGGACGTGCCCTAATTTTAAACATAGGCTCATCGCCTTGATTTTAAAACATAGGCTCATCGCCAACATGTTTGGATAGGGGCTCGTCGCCTTGATTTTTGGACGAGGGCTCATCGCCTGTTTCTCCGACATATCATTAAACTTGGCCTTGTTTTACGGCCTTATAAGCCTCTCGTCCCATAGACTACTTTTTATAAACCGCTTTTGTCAATGGGAAGTAGAAATACGTGCCAAAAAAAAAAAAAATTTTTTTTTTTTTAGTTTGGGCGAGGTCACCTCACTGGCGAGGTCGCTTTGCCTCACCTGGAGATGTGACCTCTCAAAAAATATATATTTTTTTTTTTTTCAAAAATGGGCGAGGTCACTTCTCACAGGCGAGGTCGCCACTTTCACCTCCTCTCAAATTTTTTTTTTTTTTTTTATAGATGAGAGGAGGTCACCTCTCCGGGCGAGGTCGCCCGCCCGCCTGTGACCACTCAAAAAAAAAATTTTTTTTTTTTTTTTTTTTAAAGATGAGAGGTCACTTCTCTGGGGCGAGGTCGCCCGTGCCGGGCGAGGTCACCCCTCACCGTGACCTCCTCTCAAAAATTTTTTTTTTTTTTTTTAAAAGATGAGAGGAGGTCACTCGGCGAGGTCGCCCGCCCTGCTGTGACCTCTAAAAAAAAATTTTTTTTTTTAAGATGAGGCGAGGTCACATTGTCTCATCTTGGGTGTGCTACCTCTATTATCTTGAGGTTTGAACTCACCGAATATTTCTTTTGTTAGACTCAAGCTCACTTCGATTTTTCATACCTTTTGTAATGAGATATGCTTCTTCAAAGATCCACATACTTTCTCAGTGACATCTTAAAATGACGATTTCGAGTTCCACTCGTCATCATGGCGCCGACTACGGTGAGACATCCGTAGTTCTTTGATTCCTAGTGCGGCTCTATTGAACCGCAATGAAATCTTTCACCGTTCATCCTTGCCTCGTGCCAATCGGTAACACGCTTGTGGCAAAAGTTAAAACTCGTCAAATGTACTGGATTGATTTTGGGGAAGGTGGCCACCCGGGCCTCGGCCTCCCGCCTAGCGTCGGTGGGAAAGCCTACACATAATTGCAAATTGTCAACAAAAGACTGAGGTGTCGGCAGGATCGAGGGACCGTACTCATTGCTTTGAAGTCTTTTATTTCTAGAAAAGGGGTCTTCTTCCAACACCATGGATTGTTACTTTTTTTGGACAAAAGCCTCGGCTATTTTGCGATCCATCAATTCTTCTAATCTCTGCTCCCAACTTAATCATCGGTGTCGCTATTGATGGTTGCCCCCAATATAGATTCGGGGCGGATGTCGCTGAATAGGTGGAGCTAAAGAACTCGGAGCTCGCAGCTGAGCTGCCGTTGGCTGTGTTTCTATTGGCCGGAATTTGAATATTATCCCAATACCAAGTCATTTATTTTGCGGCTCTTCATTTAGTACTCAACCCGCTTGTTGTATTAGTGTTGGTCGTTTTTTCTAACTCTTCATCAACACCGGTTTCAAATCAATAGGATCGTGTGTTGTGATTTTACCCTGGGGTTTCTCAATCTTATAATCATCACCAAATTCAAGAATTAGAATATCATTCATCAATTTGGTGGTCGAAACTTCATTGTGTGTAATGCTTCATGTAGAAAATAGAAATGTAGAAGTAGAATGTAAAATTGTAGAACACTATAAATGTAGAAATGAAGAAATTGAATAGAAGAAATCACTAAAATAAGCAAATTCAACTGTAAATTGCACAATAAAAAAATTAATATTGAGAATACAATATTTTTAGTTTGAGTAAGTTGAGAGTTGTCAATTTGTGATGAATTTGGAAGTAGATGGAGGTTTTTATAGACAAAAAAAATATTAACCGAAAAAAAAAAGAATTTAAGTTCAGGGCCAAAACAGTCACACGCCCCAATTTTTTTTAAAAAGCTCATGTTTAGCCCACGGGATGGCTCGTGGGCTAGATTCACAGGCCAGGTCGGCCTTTGAAATCATAACTCAACTCATAATGGACTGAGCAGTTGGGACCACCAACCGTTCGACTCGATTGTTATCCCAAAGTTCTATTCTTTTTAATAAAAGTAAACTTAGATGCTACTAAATCATGGGCATCGCTATATCACAGGCGATAGTTGAAAAATACTAAATGTCATTTACATGATTTTCACCATTTTAAAATATTTATAAAGTTTATTAGGTGTGGATTTGGTTTACAGACTAAAACTTGAACTAATTTGGAATTACTTTTGTTAGCAAATGCCAAATTATTAGTGTATGTTCTCAATATTCCATTTTGTGAATAATTTCAATAAAAATTAAATTGTTGTAGTGGCATCATAACAGAAAAACTAGAAAAAATTTATCAACAAATGTAATTTGTAGATGTGGCCAATGGGTTAAGCGGGCCGGGTATCATCCGGAATTCAACGAACCACACAAAAAATTGGGTTTGATTGGCCTTGACCCAATTTTACACGGACCCGTATTTGCTGGACCAACCTAATCCAATTTAAAATTTTAATTTAGTTTTTCAAAACAATTTTTTAAAAAAAGAATGAAACTAAACCATCTTCCTCCAGCAAACCCATACCCCTATCTTTAGAAGTGGAAAAATTGGGTCGGCTTAGTAGGCTAGCCCAGATAACCCGGACCTTGGGCCTGACCGGTCCAATAAAAAGTTAGTTAAGTAAAAACCAGACCTATTTGGCCCAGTATAACTAACCTACTGAGCTAATCGAGTTGAAATCGGACTGGCCCGGTAAAATTTATTGACCCACCTCAACTACATCCATTCATCCAATCCCACCTCCCTATCTTCGGTGCGTAATTTGTAGCAAACAGGGAAAGAATTTTCCCCTCTTGTCTTCGGCACCAGTGCTGAGAACAAGGATTGTTTTTTGCGAGACAGCTATAGAGTGCATGGAGACTGGCAGAAAAGAACAAGAAAAAGATAAATTTGTATTGTAATTGCCAATGTAATGCTTATCTTCAAAGAAAACCAATCTTGATCAAAATTGCAAACTTCAACAATACGATTTTTGGGATCTCTCTCAATTACTAAATAATATACATGAAAGATATATCTTCTCAAATTTACACGACTAATTTCTTGCAACCACTGAAACACTGAAGGGGACATATGAAGGTTTCACATATTCGTACTCTCAAGACAAATGACATGGGATAGAGCAAAGCTTACAATAAGAGAAAACTTGAATCCAAGTGTTGTAGAAGCCCATACTCGCAATCTGATACAAAGAAGTTCCAGGTTACCAAGCTTGAAGGAATGCTCTTGTTGAGGACGACTCGCCCAAGGAAACGGTGGCCAAAGATGAAGCCCAAACCCGAGCATTTCACGAAACCAATGAGAGAAATCTTTTCCGATTTTCATTTGGGTCCCCTGATTTGGTGACTTGTGGGGTGGGGGGGTGGGGGGGGGTGGGGGTGGGGGTGGGGTGGACTTTGTTGAGGAAGATGGTGAAGTTGGACTGGTATAGTAGCCCAATGGCCCAAAATGGGGATATGTTGGTCCAGTAAATATGGGCCCGTTTAAATTGGACAAAGGCTAGCCCATCCCAATTTTTTGTGTGGCCCGTCTAGTTCTGGGACGGGCCGATCCGTCTAGCCCATTTGCCACCACACCACACCACACCACACCACACCAAATCAAACCAAATCGAAAAGAGTGGTGGAGAGAGAAATCTCCTTGGTCTAGTCATGAAACCAGGCCATGGCTTGCGACAAACATGGGGGAATTATCCACCATTGTTTTTGGCACCGAACAGTCTCATCAGGTGTCAGAAACAATGGAAGAAAATCCCCTACATTTGCTCCCGATTACGACATCACACACACACAGAGAGAGAGAGAGAGAGAGAGAGAGAGTGAGGGTGGATGATGAATGGGGAGTGGGGAACTTGGGCAAAAAATTTTACAGGGGACAAATTGTTGTGAAAATATTGTGATTGCAAGTGTACAATATCGCACAAAAGTAATAAAGTGGACCTATTGAGTCCGGATTATCGTTCCCACGAAGACTATCTTATTTATATATGAGTTCAATTAATCTTTATTGATTAACCTGTAGGAGATAGTATAAAATGAATTGGTTTGAGATATTTTAACCTAAAACTTTAGATTTCTAAAACGAGAAAAATAATGCAATAACTTAATTGAAAGCAAAAGTTAACAATCTAGAAAAGAATGATAGTTAAAGCGTTTGGACAAACGATTTCACCTAGTTGTCATCTCTAATTCCTCCTCTCAAGATTTGTTTCCTAGAGTTGTATTCGGTCGAATTCACGAATTTAACCTAATTTACTTCTCTCGAGTTCAAATTAGTCCTATCTAATTAAGTCAACTTAGACAGTCAGAATGGTCCTTAATTAGATGCATTAATTCTCCTAGGAATTCAATTAAGACCGCAATGATAATAAAAAAGTGTATCTCTACCTTTTATCCAATTGCTTGGATTTTACTACGTGGTCTAGATTAATAATTTGTTTCTCGATTCATTACAATCCACGAGATCAAAGAAATAATGGCCAGATTATTCCAAGCATTTATAGAAGAAGTAAAATCAAATACTTAAACAATTTATAAGTCAAAACTTGAGATTCGAAATTAAAGAATTAAAACTAGGCTACATTGTTCATCCAAACATTAAATTTAGCTACTCATGATTCGGGAGAAAGAAAGCAATAAAATATCTGAATACATAACTGGGTTCTGAAGAAAAGATGAAAAGATGTTGATTATCTTGCACCAAGAAATCTTGATCTTCACGTTCCAATCTTTTTGATCTTGGTCGTTTTTCGTCTTCTTCGTCGTTCTTTTCTCCGTCTTCTTTTTTTTTTCTCCAAGAATTCAACCACCACTCTTGACCTAGATTAGGTCTTTATATAGTGTTTTACTAATTTAACAACTCATGTATATGAAAAGACGAAAAAGACCCTGATTGGAATTAAAATAAAAACCAAAAATGCTCGAACAGCGGACGAGATTTCATGCTCGGGGATGCGGTTTGCAAACCATGGTCACACTGCCAGGACAAATAAAAAACAATTACCAAAATTGATTCCAATCCACATATTGCACACTTGGTCCTCCAAAGTTTGATATATATATTATTTGGTCCCCACTTCATGTTTTTGTCATTTTCTCCTCTTTTGTCCTCTTATTTGTCTTCCCAAGTCTTTCAACTTTAAATTTTGTCCTCTTTAGTCCTTGGATTTCTTCTTTCATTTCAATATAGTCCTCTTTTATTTGCAATCCAAGTCCTTAAACTTTTAGATATTTGCAAGTTGATCCCCACTTCTCCATATTCGTACACCTTCAGTCCCTTTTCGCCTATTTTGCTTTGTTTTTCTCCAATTCCATCCGATCTCGGGGTTTTGACCTAAAACAATTAAATAGACACATAATTAAGTAAAAAATCACTTAAGAGTACTTACAATTGTCTAATTTTGATGGTCTAAATAAGTGTAAAATCACACTTATCAAATACCCCCAAACTTGAACATTTGTTCGTCCTCGAACATGACTAATTACTTAAACAATCAGACAAATAATATTAAATTTTACTATAGTAGATAGCTTGCCGTATGTGCCTCATGTTTTTGAAACAACTCAATCAATTCATAATAAAACTTTCAAATCATGCTACCAAAATCAATCAGTTTTACTTATCCAATGCTTGACAGATATATGTGTGTGCGCATAGTCAATCCAATCAACATAAACCTTTGGGTTGGTAATATTCTGCCCCCAATGGTCAAATATTTCCTTTCTCTCTCGTAAGAATACACACTCCCATATTGATATTCATTCTCTCCCCCGGGTGTTAACTCTAAAGTTGCTTTCAAAACACTTATTCTTTTACCGCTCAAAATTTGGTTAGGTCTAGCCAATACAGTTGCTATTTAGATCTGTGAAGATTCTCCTTTTATTGAATGCTTTGGCCATCAAGCTTCCACTAGGTAAGTCAAACCCACTAGTCATCTAAATCCCCAAGTTATGCGCATAAATGCTCAATCTTGTTTTTGCTTTTTTTTTTCTCTTTTTTTTTCTTTTCTTTTTTTATAATCATATATAGATATATATCTTATGTGTAAGACCTCACTCCCTTAAGCTTTCTAGATGACCCTTGTAGCGAGCTTTAGGCCGATGGCTCCCAAGTCTGATAGACTTTAGGGCACCGAGTTTTGAGAACTCCAACGGGCTTTATCACTCGAGTCAACTAGGCTACGAAGAGAGGTACAAGATAATGCAAGTGCAATGTCTTTCACTTTTTTATTTTTATTTTTTTGCAAGATAAATAAGCGGGGATTAGATTACTAGCATTTGGTCAATACCTAGATTCCACCTGGTAGCCAAATACACTCCACACAACTATTACTCAAGCTCGGAATCAACACCTATCTAAACAGCTTCTGCAATGATTTAACCACCCCCAAACTATCCTTTCAACTGGTTAGGTAATTGAGTTGTCAATTGGTGGTTTTGGTTTTCACAACTTAGTTTCACAATTCTTTCACTGTATTCTATTCAATATACCAACCCAGCGTAGTAACAATCATGACTATTTTTCTCACACTTAATCATCTCTCACATGGATAAGTATAGTCTATAAAAAACAGCTTAAGTAGCATAACCTAGTCATATTTCATGAATTGATAACAATTTCAAATAATATCATCATAAGCCGGCAAGGCTATCCAACATACACACACACATAACAATTTTTTTTTTTTAGCACACAAAAATAATGAAAGTAATTAAAGTCACCTTCAAGCTTAAAGTTCACATTGTCCTCAATGTGATAGAAGAAAGCAAAGTAAATAAGAAATAAGGAAAGAGACAACCCGAATCAAAAGGCGTGGAGATAACAATCGGACTTTTAGCTCATCAGTACGCATTGGATTGGAATGACGATGTACAACCTGAAATATAAAAAACAATAATGAATAAATATTCTTAATCACTAAAAAATGGGAAACGTGCTCTACTTCCTAATGCAGTCCTAAAATTCTACATGCAATGCAATAAACATATAAGGGATAGAAAAATGGGTTGCCTCTCATTAAGCGCTCGATTTATAGTCAAGAGCTCGACTTATTGTCTGGTTGCTTTACGGCACTTTAAATAGTACTTTGGAGGACCTGCTTTGCTTGCATCTATTGACTTTGCACCATTTTTCGTTTATCTTCCAAAAATTTAACTTGTGCTTCTCAGATAAATATAATTGTAGTTTAGCACCTTGTTCAAACACCACTACGAAAACCTCAACTTCCTCATCTGCCTTGATCACAAAATCAATTTTAGAATAAATATGGGAGTCGGAGAATTGCTTGATAAGTGAAACATCATTAAATGTCACTTTTTTATTTTGCTCATGTAGGATCAACTTTTCTTTTTCCACATACTTTTTTTTTCTTTAGTCGGTGTTTCATCGGGTTGGATGACATGTCTATTATCCAAAATCTCGATGCGATTGCTCTTCATTCACCGTTGTAATGCTTGGCATGTGTTCCAATTGGTTGGCTTCAACTTCACTTGAGAATGTGTAGGAGTAGGGACAAAATTTTTTGTGACGATAGATAGTTTCCATATATCTCCCAATATCAAGTAATCGTCATCAATTTCGAAGTTTCATCATATCTCATTTGTATTAGCTTTGATGCATTATGATGAAATCTCCAAAATTCATGTTGTCCTCGTCAATTTCAGGAGTCGCATCGATTCTTCTTTGTTTAACTTGGTGCATTGATAAAATCTCCAAAATTCATGTTGTCCTCATCAATTTCAAAATATTGGCGATCATTTGGATTATCTTTAGCGATGTGTATTATATAGCACAAAATTGATCTGTTCTTGAGAGGCCAATAATAGACAATTTGATGTCGAGTGGTTAGCCCACAATTTTCGCACGTAATGATTGCTTGAATGGCATTCATCCTTTGCGCAGTATTCGACGAAGAGCTCAACTGCTTTATCAATACAAGTTTGTGCATTAATAGCATCTATCATTTGAAAGAAATAAACAAAGAAAAAAAGAAAATAGTAATAATAACAATAATAAAAGAAATCAATAATAATAAGAATAAAATTAAAAAATATAAAACTAACACTAACGATTAATCTAAACTAATATTAAATAAGAATAGTTCCCAAGAACGGCACCAAAAAACTTGTTGTGAAAATGTTGTGATTGCAAGTGTACAATATCGCACAAAAGTAATAAAGTGGACCTATTGAGTCCTGGATTATCGTTCCTGGAAGACTATCTTATTTATATATGAGTTCAATTAATCTTTATTGATTAACTTTGTAGGAGATAGTATAAAATGAATTGGTTTAAGATATTTTAACCTAAAACTTTAGATTTCCAAAACGCGAGAAAAATAATGGAATAACTTAATTGAAAGCAAAAGTTAACAATCTAGAAAAGAATGATAGTTAAAGCGTTTGGACAAACGATTTCACCTAGTTGTCATCTCTAATTCCTCATCTCAAGATTTGTTTCCTAGAGTTGCATTCGATCGAATTCACTTAATTTAACCTAATTTACCTCTTTCGAGCTCAAATTAGTCCTATCTAATTAAGTCAACTTGGCGATCGAGAATGATCCTTAATTAGATGCATTAATTCTCCTAGAATTCAATTAAGACCATGCAAGAATAATAAAAGTGTATCTCTACCTTTTATCCAATTGCGGGATTTTACTACGTGGTCTAGATTAATAATTTGCTTCTCGATTCATTACAATCCACGAGATCAAAGAAATAATGGCGATTATTCCAAGCATTAAGAGAAGAAGTAAAATTAAATACTTAAACAATTTATAAGTCAAAACTTGAGATTCGAAATTAAAGAATTAAAACTAGGCTACATTGTTCATCCAAACATTAAATTTAGCTACTCATGATTCGGGAGAAAGAAAGCAATAAAATATCTGAATACATAACCGGTTACGAAGAAAAGATGAAAAGATGTTGATTATCTTGCACCAAGAAATCTTGATCTTCACGCTCCAATCTTTTTGATCTTGGTGGTTTCTTCGCCTTCTTCTTGCCGTTCTTTTCTCCGTCTTCTTTTTTTTTTCTCCAAGAATTCAACCACCACTCTTGACCTAGATTAGGTTTTTATATAGTGTTTTTACTAATTTAACAACTCATATATATGAAAAGGCGAAAAGGACCACGATTGGAATTAAAAATAAGCCAAAAATACTCAAGCAGGGATAGCGCATTCTCATGATCGGATTGCGGTTTGCAAACCGCGGTCACACCGCGGCAAACAGAAAACAATTGCCAAAATTGATTCCAATCCACATATTGCACACTTGGTCCTCCAAAGTTTGATGTATATATTATTTGGTCCCCACTTCATGTTTTTGTCATTTTCTCCTCTTTTGTCCTCTTATTTGCTGCCCAAGTCCTTCAACTTTAAATTTTGTCCTCTTTAGTCCTTGGATTTCTTCTTTCATTTCAATATAGTCCTCTTTTATTTGCAATCCAAGTCCTTAAACTTTTAGATGTTTGCAAGTTGATCCCCACTTCTCCATATTCGTACACCTTCAGTCCCTTTTCGCCTATTTTGCTTTGTTTTTCTCCAATTCCATCCGATCTCGGGCTTTTAACCTAAAACAATTAAATAGACACATAATTAAGTAAAAAATTACTTAAGAAGTCTTTACAATTATACTAATTTTGATGGTGCTAAATAAGTGTAAAATCACACTTATCGTGACAATTTCAAATTTCATCTCAATTGGTCTGGTGGGCTAGTTATACCAGGCCAATTAGATCCGATTTTTATTGGACCAATTTTTTATTGGCTAGTTCTACTGGACTGACCCATTTTGCCACCTCTAATAATTTGCCAATTATAGTCAATTAAAATATGTTGATTTTAGTTTGAATTATAAACAATCATAATATCTATAAGAATTTAAACACAAAGTATGTGAAATTCCATCTAATTTTAACATGAATTATAAGAATTTTAGTTTTGAAGATCTACGAGTATGGTGAAATTCCTAGTATGAATGAGATGATAAAATAAAATTATTTAAGAAGTATTAAAATTACTTTACAATTGTGCTTGTAACAATTTTTCTAATAACTATTAAATTAAAGATATGATATGACATAGACATAGACATCACAGTACATATAAAACAGTTTCACATCATAATGAGGTTTTAATAGTTAATTATATTTTGGGGTATTACTAGAATTAAAACTATAGAGAATGATGTAATGTTCTTAGTGGGTAATTTTTATTTAGTTCATTGGACACTTGTTTTGTGGGCATTGGAGGATGATTTAATTCAATTGAACCTTGATTGAAAGATTGAACGAGTTGGTTCAACAAAAATTCTAGTTTCGACCATCATATAATATATGAAATTTCCATGCAAGTTAAAAGGTCTTCGAAATGGGAAGTCCTTGTCATGCCTCAAAGTTGTTGTAAAGGAGAATGAATTTAATACACGTTTTGTACTCTATTAGAGATCTGAAATGTGTTGATGGCAAAATTTTACTTTACTTAAATATAAAAATATTAAAAGTTTAGGTTATTAAGACCAAAGGTTAAGTTGAACCTCTAATAACTTTTGGAACATCTTGAGAGAATAACAGTCAAGGGAATATAATTTCAATGATGTGAACTACAAATCAAATCAAACCCATGACGAAAACCATAGTCAACAGATTGATCAAAGTCATCAAGCTTCGGGCTGTTCTTCATCGATACTTGTACTCAAAAAACAAATTGTATCGCCAATTATCGACTCAAGATTAGACCGTATTCACGGTGAATTGTGTGTAGTTGTGCAACTATAGAGTTGCCGCAAGAGTTGGTAGAGATGAAACTATTCATTGTGCTATAGAGCTCAGCATGAAAAGTCCGTGCAAGTGCACTGATAATCAAGGACAGATTCAGACAGAAACTAAAAAAATTTGTGGGCCGAGCTAATATATGAAAATTTTCATATAAAAAATCTGACTTGTTGAAAAAAAAAGGGCCAATGGTGCTCCAGCACAAATGAGCCTCCTGTATCCGTCCCTACTTATTGGAATCTTGATCTTTCAAGTAATCTAGTTCTGGAAAGTAGGGTGGGTACGATTCTGTTTGGTCAAGTTTTAAAGAGAATCGAACCGAGAAATTAATGGATATCCTGTAAATAAAACCATCGATTGTAATTTTAATTATAAAACCAAACTGACCGGTTTGGTTCGATTCGATTCGATTCGATTCTATAATTAAATTTTTATAATTTTAACAACTATTTTCATTCTCCTAATGTTTAAAACAACTCAATTATCTAACAAATTATAACTTCAAAACTTTAATCTATTCACAAAAGAACAATATATCGTGTTTTGAATACAATGTTTTATCTTAATACAAAATAATAAGTCTAGTCCAAATTTAAAAACATAAAAATAAGTTGTCTAATAAAAATCATTTACCAACGTACACGAATGATTCAGTTCCTGGTTCGATTATTCGATTTTGGACGTAGAATCGATACCAGAAGTATAACTGGTGGGTTTTCATTTCTAATATGAACTACCCATATCAAATAATCTAACTCTCATTATTTAAAAATGGATAGAAATAGGAATGAGCTAATGTCAATAAACAAATTTGATACACATTATGAATACTTATCACGATCATAAAGAGTTTTCTCCGTTATGAAAAGAAAAAAACACGTTCATATATCAATACGTCTTCAATTTCATCTCTTCCAAAATTTGTTATTCAATCATTTTCTTCAACGGACCATCTCTAAAATCTGCTCATCTTTTCAATCCATCCACTTCAATCGATCATCTCTAAAATCTGTTCACCGCCTCAATCTATTATCATAATAAAACATACGATCGAATTCTACTATAAAAAAAACGATATACTAATAATTATATGCATTAATTTAAAAGATATTACTTTTTAAAAAATATATAATTTTTTTTTTATCATTTCTTTAAAAAAAAAAACCATTAAATTGTGAGATCAGATCGATTCGAGCTCGCTCGCCACGTTTTTGTCACTCTCAACAAACCATCAATCACAAGTTTTAAGGTCAAATTGATATTCTTTTTTCATGGTTTACACCAATCACAAATTCTCTCGCAAAAATAACGAACCTCGCCAGCCGGTTAGATATTTATGTGCAAAAATTAAATCACAGCCTCAAAGGGCATTTTCGCATTACAAACACACACGCATCTCCCTCTTCATCTCATGGCCACAAGTTCACGCGCACGCCAGCTACATCCATAAACAAATAAACATTTCTATTTTGTGTACTCGATTATTTTATAGCAATTATTACCAGTTTTGGAAAGTAGTTGATGGCCGCCGCGCGCTCTCCGGCTACACCTCACGTGATCGGCTCCTCCGTATTTGAACTTTCTAGAACCGCCTCCCATATCGGAGCCCCGTTTTCTGTCCGGGTCTCCACTCGGAGCCACTGCATTTCTACCCCCGCCGCCACTTACGTTAACCGTCAACCTCCCGAAGGACCGTCCTGCATATTTGTAGGACCCATCGAAACCGCCAGTCAAGAAACCCTAGAAGCGCTCTATCGTCAGGTAACCAAAATTTGTAACTGAACTAACTATTCTATATACAATACTTGTTTTTCTATTACTTTTGAATTATTGACTTATTTTTGTTGATTGATTGTTATTAATTATTTTAGGCACGGGATGCGTATTATAGTGGGAAGCCTTTGATAGTGGATGACATGTTCGATAGAGTCGAGGTGAATTTTGTTGTTTCTCAGATTATTGTAGAATTATTCATTTTAAATGTTATTCGTTTATTTGGTTTTTATTTGCTAATGGAACAATTTGTACTGTAACAGTTGAAATTGCGGAGGTATGGTTCAAAGTATGTGGTGAAGTACCCTCGTTGCAGTCTCAGGCAGCAATCTACTTATGCTGATGCTGAGGTAATTTTGATTTTAATGTGTATTGGCTAATGTCATATGTCTGTATTTGGGGTTAATGCTCTCATCTTGCCTCACTCTATTTTAAAGACTTCATTATGATGTAAAATAAAATAATTTGGTGACGAGCAATACACAGAGACCACGCTTGAATGGTTGAAACTTCTTCTTAGATGTTTTTAAGCTTACTTTGATCCGTTGACTGTAACTTTTAGATAGTTGAAATTTTTGCATATGATATATTCTGACAACTTTGCCCCAAAAGTTATTGATGTTAGTATTTACACTGTATATACCTATTACTATTCGGCTTTGGATCATGGAATTTAGTAGGGAGATGTAATAACTTTCAAGCATTTTATGCTTAAGAGGATGCTTATTACTCTTTACAATAGCAAATACAACTGATAATTCTCCAATCCTTCAATTTCTTGTCCAGAATTTGGAATTTCAACATACTTCTATAATGAAAAGGTTGTTTATGATGATAAAGATAAAGATAAGTTTACAGATTAAGCATGAATAAACAAAACTAATCTCTCGTAGATGATCCACGGTCTTAAAAATTATTAGCTTTGCGAAGAAGAACTTCATAGTCCAAGCAGCATATATACTTAGGAACCTCTTAGGAAATCTTTATCTGCACTATTGGACTTGATTCAACACTGCAAGACAAGATTTTAGCTTCTTTTCTTTCCTTACCATAGCACACGTCTTATTTATCTTACCAAACATATCATTGTTGTATAAGAAATTAAATATCCATTCCTAAGGATGCTTTCCACAGTCCAGCAAGGTCTAAATTTTATAATCTAATGCTCAAAAATTTGTGTTGCACCCCCAGTCAGCCTCAACTTGTTAAGATAAATAATCCTATAAACCTAACAATATCAGATACTTAATTTCGATGGGTAGGCCTTCTAAAATCAGTACAAGGACAATTAAAAAAAAAAAAAAAAACCTGTATCTTATCAAAAGAAAAGCATCTCACATCAGTATTTGCCACTGATAACACCCAATTTCTTTTCTTCATTTCACATCAGTACATATCACTGATAATTCCCCATTTCTTTTCTTTCTTTTGTTCATATAGTCAATAAATTCCTAGCTTTTGATTTGTTGGACCAATTAACATGTAACATCTGCATTCTCTAACAAGCATATCCACAATCTCTCAATAAAAGGTCCTCAAGAATATAAAATGATATTAACACTTCAAAGCTAATCGAATCTTGATAAATCAATTCGGTTACACAATCAAGTTTGTACCGATAATTGAACCTAAACTTTGATACAAATTTGGTTGTGCCTCGAAAAATATGCCTGTGCCAGCATAGTCCTAGACTATAGTATAAAAAAAAAAAAGCCATAAAACAAAACTTGTGGATAATCATCTCCTAAGAATCCAACTGAAATTAATGTCTCAAACTCTTCATATAACCTAGCAAATAAACCAAATGTCTAATCTCCAAAGGAATCATTTACCCGTGCCAAAGTTTTAAACAAATGCAAATCTACAAACTTATTAATCATAAATTATAGTAAATCAAAGCTAAAAAGTGCCAAATACACCAATTACTAAGATTTTATCGTTAGTTACAAATCCCCGAGCAAGAACCTTGTGATGTAAAGCTAGAGAACACAGGATAGTAATAGGATCATTGATTCTGCAAATACTCGAACAATAGCATATTAGTTTTTTTTTTGTTCTTTTTTTCGCTGCACTTGAATTTTGAATATGTGGATGTAGGGCAGGAAGATCCTTCTCAGGTTTTTGCTCTAGCAAGCATATGGTTCTTGATTCTTGGTTTTGGCTCTTCAGCATGTCTTGTGCCTATACTCTACACCATTTGTCGAGCTTATCAAGATGCAATTGATTCTGGAGTTGTTTATTCTAGTCAAGCTTCTGTGCTGGAGTTTCTCACCACACTTAATGGCACCCTCTTAATATTATTGGGATTCGTGATTGGCTACCCAATTGCATCAGCTTCTGGTAATAGATTTAAAATCTTCTACTATGCTCTTACAATTGCTTTTAGCAAGCCAAGGATTATCTGTAACTTTTATTTCAGAAGATGAAAGTGATGTTGAATGTCTTTAAGCACCTAGAATTCCTTCATCAAGGAAAAGCTGTACAATTATATAAAGTGTCTTTGAGCATGTTTGGGAGTGCTTAAAGCTCCTTATAATCACTCCCAAACCTGCTCTTTGTCCACTTTGTGAATTTTCATTTCTGATGATATTTTCATTCATGAACATGTGCTATAAGTTGAGTTTATTGCTTAACTTTTGAACCTTGTAGTTAACTGTTTATGTTCTAGTGAAAAAAGCCAGAAGAAATTCAATTAATGAGGCCCAACTGGATTTTGGTAATAGATCTCTTTGGCTATGGTTTTCTGTAATCAAATTTTGAATCTTCTAGTTGTTTGATTAACACAACAAACCCGATTGGTTAATAGGTGATTATCATGAAAAAAAGTATTGCAGTAAATGGATTTGTCTCAATAAAAAATTACTGCCATTCAGTTGCTTATTATTTAATTAATAACTGGTTATCAATTATCATGATCTTATTGTGTAGTATGAATCAAACAAAGCTTGCTTTCTCTTGTTCCCATCAGTTTGAACATATGTATATGGTGATGTTGCCCTCATAACTATATTTCTTTATGCTCTCTAGTCGACATGCAGGAAGATCTGTTTAACCATATTTCTTAAATTTGGAAAAAAGGGAATTAGAAGGAATAATTTGGTGTCATTTAACTTTTACTTTAATGGCTACACCGAGAAATGGGATACAAAATCTTTCAAAGACTGTTGCTCCCTTTAAAGAAGTGAGCAAGATGGCCTTAGACTAAGATAACATTTCTAGGAGGAAATGATGTTGCTTGTTTTTATATGCATACCATGTCCGCCAGGTTCTTTTGTCCTTTTTCCTGTTAGGGATGGGAGTGGGTGTTTGGGTCTTGGGTTTGTTTGAAAATTATTTATTGTCTGCTATTTTGATATATGCATTGATGTATTGATACAATAGAGTTTTGTCAGCAAAAATGTCAGATGAGCCGAGAACTCAAGTATCTTTTGTAAATCATGTAAATACCATAGACCAAGATTCTATTTGGGCTATGGGTTTTCTGGTAACTTTTGAATGATACCAAGTAATGACAATATTGTTGTTTACAATGGCTTGCTGGATTAAATGATAAGGAAATGTCAATAGCATTAGAACAAACTGCATTTCGATATTCTTTGAATTTCATGCTGTGCATGTAATGAGCTCATTGTATGATAATCATTATGTTTTCTTTAAAGTTGTTCAAAATCATACGCAGAAGTACAAATGAGTTGAATTAAATATATAGCATGTTATGCTTCAAATATGCCCTCTAACTAGGAGATTTCATGTAGTTGGAGCACTTCAAAGGCTTTGGAATAATAACTTGGTGGCATTGAAAGGGGCATGCCCTAATTGCGGCGAAGAGGTTAGTTAATGGAAATGCGAAGCTTTGAGTTTTTGTTTTTATTTGAATTGTTGGTATTGATTATTTCTCACGTCTGACAAACAGTATTACTCTCTCACGTCTGACAAATAGTAATTCTCAGTGTATGGATCCCTGTATCTTGAGCTACTACTACATTCTTTTTTGGCAGGTGTTTGCATTTGTTAGGTCAGATCAGTCCAACCGTTCCCCTCATAGAGCAGAGTGTCATGTATGTGAGAGCTCCTTAGAATTTCGCACCAACGTTGAGGTACTTGTAGCTTGATTCTGATTTTGGATGCTAAGGAATAACATGTTTTTCATTTCAGGAATGACACATGTTACTTGTATGTGTATGTTCACTAATATTCTATTAGTTCCTGAAAGGGCCAACAGGATGAGATCATCGTAGAAATATTTTAGGAAATTTGTTGAATTCAATTTGGCTTGTTTCTAGTCCCTTTATGCATGCTTCTGAATCAATGTAAAGCAGGTTTACAAAACTATTCATGGACACTGTGCACATATAGTGAAAAATGGAGCATAAAAAACTTCACATGCTGAAAAATTTTGCACTCTTTACATTCCTGGGAAATTGACATTTTTTGATGATTTTTTTTCTTTTTTTGTCAAAAGAAAAATTGAAGTTGTGTTTCAGGCCCTAGAGTAAGGCAATTCCTCGGGGTTGTTCCTAGAGCTGCACAAAAAATCCGTCAAACCGCAAAAACCAAATCGAATCCGTTGGTTTGAATTTTGAAACCCTTGGTTTGGGTCCACATGGACGTGTCAATGTTTTGGTTTTAAACCAAATCGAACCGTTTGAAAATAGTTTGGTTTAGATTTCAATATTTAAAAAACTGCTTAAACCAAACCGAACTGCTTAAATCAAACCGAACTGAATCGAACCGTTTTTTATTTTTTATAATTAAAAATAAATTAATACTACTTATTTACATATTTACAAAGTGAGCAAAGTACAATGCAATACTAAATTTATTGGACCAACTTATTTAATTTTTACCAAACTATTGGGTTATTGTCTCATAACCTACAAGTTCATTTTTTACTCAATTATTTACTAATTTTTGTCAATTTTCTCCCCATTATCAATTCCCTCTAGGACAAATATTAAATGTAATGTAAGAATTGAGACAAATATTAATGTATTTTAATACTTAGGTTTAAAAAGTTTCCGTTTAAGTTTGTAGTGAGAATTTTAGACCAATTTAAGTTATGTTTTAACTTGTTTTAAATACGTTATTATTATGTCGATAAGTAAATCGTGGTTTAAAATCAAGTCGAAGTGCAAAAAAATTGTTTGGTTTGGGGAATGAAATAGTTTGGTTTGGTTTGAAATTTTTCCAAACCGTTTTAAATTGTTTGGTTTGAAAATAGGTCAAAACCGCTCAAACCGAAACGTTTTCTTGTTCCCCAACAGCTACTGAGTATGTGAGGGATGGTTGTGCAAGGGGATGAGGTTTAGGTACTTTGTAATGCCTGAATGCTTTTTTCCTTTTTGGGACAGGGAGAGGGGACAGGGCGTAGGTTGCCACTCTATCAGCATACTCGTTAATAAGTTTAATTAGCCATTAGACGACTCTAATTGTGAATCCTTATATGACTTTTTGGAGGCTTAGGCAGCTCTACTTTTTCCTGGGTTTTCATGAGGGTTTATTCTTAGCGTATTATTTCATTTCTTCTTTTTGTTGTCGTGTGTGGGTAGTTGAGGGTGAAATTCATGTGAATTATTTGGTGAGTTTCGAAGGAATGGATAAGCTGGAGTTTCTATAATTTACATAGTTGTAAACGTGGCATGTTGTAGTAGTGCCGGCATAACAAGTGAACCTCTTCTTTGGACATTTAGTAGCTGATGCGCAAGGAATGCTTCTTCTTCTTATGGTATTAATATTGATTTGTATCTATGATGTCGTTACAGAACTCCATCTCGGGACCAGGCAGTCGATGGGTATATGGCCGCATCTACTTAATTAAACGGAGGGGTAGACGCCAAAGATGGGCATAAGATGGATCTTGCTCTGCTTTATTTTGTTCCAGAGCCTTTTGTATAGAAGACATTCACCGATTTTTCCTCCAGTCTTTGGGTTGGCAAGCTGTAGCAATTATAGTGCAAGTTTTTGTGACTGATGCACCTCTTATATTGAAGATTGTCGTTACATAGAACAAATATTTTACAATTATTTGTAGAGAAGTTCTTCTTTGGTTAGAAATTACGAAAACCAATATGTTTACATAGAGTTCTATAAACTATGGATCAATATGTTTACAATGGAGTTCCAATCATGTCCTGTATCAATTGTTTTATAGTTCTAGTGCAACTGCCAATGATTGTTGATCACGAGCCTGGTTTTTTAGTTATGTAAACAAAACTAAGCCGGCTTTGTTGAAACATTAATAAATAAATTTGTTCAAGTTTTTAGTTGATGTGGTTTAATGTGGTATTTGAATGATCTGACACTTTACAAGGAGGATTTTTTATTTAATTGGTCACTGAACTTTCTCGCATTGCTACTTGGTCACTGAACTTTAAAGTGTTTCTTCATAGCCACTCAACTTTCAAAAGTGATATACGTCCATCATTTCAATAGATTTTGTTAAAAAAGCTGCTGACATTGCCAATGAAAAATTTATGTGGATGTTAACGATGTTAGTTTTGCTCAATTGTACCAATTGTGTTGTCAAATGGTCAATAAATTTTTGCTCGAGTTTCTTCATGTTCATTGAATTTTAAAATATTTTTTCATGGTCACTGAATTTTCCATAATGAGTTTCCATGGTCATTGGGAGCATCAACTTCAAGCCACAACTATTTTAGTTTATAACATTTTTACAGTTTTAAAGACAAATCACTACAATTATTTTCCATTGAAAGGATTTATATCATCCTCATAACATTGAAGATAAATTTTCACGACTATTTTTCATTGATGGGATTGAATTGGACATGGGTTATAACAAAGCCAACAGTTAATTCTACTATAATCAAAAGTTAAGCAAAAAGATGATAATCAATTCCCAACAACATATATAAATTCATTTAACGATACAAAATTGAACTAAAGAAATCTGAATATACACAAGGGAAAAAATATATACCACAAACTGTCGTTTAGATCAAGTCAACCCGCTAATAATAGTTTGATTTGCACGATTGAGCAGATTGGTTTAGATTTGCAATATTATCAAATCGTTATAAGTAATTTGGTTTGAAATGTAAGACTTAACATGGATTCAATATACTAATACAATCTACAAAAAGATTGAAATTATAGGTTAGTGATTATCTCTTAAAGTTAAAATATAAAATTCCCTCACCGCATCGGAAAAAGTCTTGTCAGATCGATCATGCTTAGACTAGATCTTCCTCTCCACTCTCCAAATTATAGTCACAGCTTTTTATAGGGCAAGCCTAAAGTGTCTAGAATTTTCTTGGATATAAAAAATCTAAACGTAACCTGCATATATATAAGTTTCACTTATCATAAAAACCTAACGGAATTAGACTCATTCATCACCTCAAAACATGGGTCTAAACCAACAAGGTGAATCTAGTTATGATCAAAATAACAAATTGGGCCTCCATACATTATTAAGCAACAACTCAACTCGTTTTGATAGATTAAAAGTCCAATCAACAATACCATATCAATAAAAAATTCCAACATGAAAAGGTATCATTAACAAGGCAAGATAAAGGAAAGGGAATTCATGTTCAAACTTTTTACAAGTTAATTATTCCATGTGAACACTTTAAAAAGCTCAATGACCATGGTGATATATTTTGAAGTTAAAGACCATCCAATAACAAAAGGAAAAGTTTAGTAACTATTTGAAAACACGATTTATCTTAGTTGGATAAAGTTAACAGCATTGACATGCCATGTAAGATTTCTATTTGCCATGTTAGCAACACTTTCAAAGGATTCTATTTGAATGATAGACAGGTATCACGTTTAAAAGTTAAGTGACTATATAGAAAATTTTTAAAATGTAGTAACCAAGTAGTAACCAGGAGAAAAGTTGGTGACCAATGAAATAATTAACCCTTTAAAAGATCATTTGTTACCTTCGTGACCTTTTGGTTTCTCGAAGTGACAGATTCAGCGTACTTGACCAAGTTTCAAGTACATAACCGTCTGTAAAAATTGAAAAGTAAAAACAATCTTTAGAGTATACATTGTCGCACTACATTGCAATACTATATAAATGCATATTCAGTATATAAGGCTTAGGCCATGCATCAATATGTGCACGACATTCTTTGCTCCCATTGTGCTTTTATTTGTGAAGTTCACATCATTTATCGTCATCTTTGGTTAGAATTCTAACTACGGCACATTGTCTGAGTTCATCAATCGTATCCATTGTGCAAAGTTCTATTGTTATTAGTGTGGAGGTCATAGTTGCCTTACTACTATGACTTCTGAGATTACACCAGTAAGAATATATTACAATGAATCAATTGTTAATGTCTGTGTTGGTCATAGTGATTGCTATGACTCTTGATGCTACACCAATCGAAATATATCTCTAGTATACCGCCTACGCATGGTGAAATCCGACCATAGAGTTACAATTCAAATCAATAGATGAATTTTGCAAAAGATAATAAAAATTGAGTTGAGGAGAAGAGATTTGAGAAGATGGGTTTTTAAGATTTGATTTTGATAAAGATAGACGTATATATTTTTCTATATCTGTAGGGGTAAAAGACTCCCTACGGTAGTTGATAATAACATGAATCGGCCTTAAAAATATGCAATTCTAATCATATGGATCCACAATTCTCATATTGCTTTATCATGTCATGATCAATATTCATAAAGCTCAATATTATGTTTAGGAGTGTTTATAAATACTCATAAGCTGGTTAAAAAATCATTTTTATCCCCACATTTCGTAAAAACTACTTTTTATAATTTACCAAAAAATTTACCAAACAAATATATCAAAGAATAATAAGTTCATTCTTTGACCTTCTAAAAAGCTTAGTGAGATGTATTTAGGTGTCTTGAAAGATAAATAAAAAGTAGGGAAATTGGCACAAATGGTCCTTAACCTTCATTTTTTGCACAAAAATTTCTAATATGTGTTTTGGTGCATAATTGATTTTTATTTGATAAAAAAGACAAATATATCCTTATTTTTAATTAGAGAATTTTCAATTGGATTTTTAATCTTTGCAAAAAGTACAAATAAATCTGATACTTTTATTTTTATAAAAATTAAAAGAAACTAATAAATTAATAATATACTAAATTAGTTTGTATATTTTACGAACTATTATAAAATAACTAAAATTTAATCCCATAATTATTAACAAACATGTTAATTAAAATTATTTTATTATTATTACGTAGTCATATTATTTAAAATTTATAACTTTAATTTTACCGTTACAACATAAAAAAAATATCACAAATTTGATACTCAAGTAGTTTTATTTAATTGAGATATTCGTCTATTAATTACAAATATTAGAGCTCAAATTGTATTATTCATATTTTAATTTATCATTTTATATTATCGTTCAAAAATAAAGAACACATAATGTGTAAATTAATTTTTAATAGTAGTTTTATGTTTTAAAAAACATAATAAGATTAGTTCAATGTCATAAAATTATATACGCTATTTTATTATTTGTCTAACTTAATTTTTATTCAACTCTTTCACATCACATAACAATTACATATACTTAAAGTACAATAATTTTATATTTTTCTTATGAAAATTTAATTGACACGACTATAGTGACATATTTAATAAGCTAAATTAAATATTATTTAATAAATATATCGAACATATTTGTATATTTTGCAAATGTTAGAAATTCAATTGCAATTTTTTAAAATTAAAACTAAGGACAATTTTGTCTTTTTTATCAAATAAAGATCAATTGCACACCAAAATATATAGATTAGAAATTGTTGTACCAAAATACAAAGGTTGTGGACCATTTCCATACTGAAGGCAAATGTTACACACCATTTGCGCCAATTTCCCAAAAAAATATCTCTAGATTAAAAAAAGAATATAGAAGTCTTGAAATTCGAATATCAAGCACAGCCATCTATTAAACTAAGCACAATTGGCATAGCAGCCTGCTTAAGAGCTTCATCACAACAATACATAGGAAAAATTTAACTTGCACAAAAGAAGAAACAAAAGGTAAACAAATGAAACTCCAGGACAAAAAAAACTGCAGACTAGTTTTGCCCACTAAAAAAAAAGTGCAACAAATATAACAAAATTCGATTTTGAACTTCCTCAACGTTTACGGGGCACAGATTTAGCCTCATAACGTCTAAACTAAACAAATCAATTATCATTTTGCTAAACGGGAGACAAAGGATAGAAGATCCAAGTCGTGAATGTTGCCGATCAGAAATGTGCCAAACTGTATACTAGAATCCAAGCAAGCTGATCAACAGAAAACAAAATGTTGAGTTAATTGATGAACATGTTCAACAGATCGATCTCGTGTTTAAAACGCAATAAAGTTCTGGGGAACTGCTTAAATACCAGAAAGAGTGATACTGAAGCAAAGAGCCCCTCCTGAAGTAGAGCTCCATGTCCGCCAAAATCTTCTTCATCGACTTTTAATATAAGCGCATAATATCCGTATATAATCCCAGAGGATAAAACAACAAACCTGGAAAATCAAAGCCAGCAAACCGAGAGTTAATTGAGGGATCTTTCTTGTACCAAAGTGTTAAATGAAATGTGTTTTAAATAGTGTTTAATCCAATGGTTGTAAAAAGTGGACAGATGTAAGAGATTTAATCTGGTGTGGTGTTAAAAGTCCTCTTTTATGTCTGATATTAGAGCTGTGTCAGTAATTTCCAATTGCAGCAGAGATTTGGGTAAAAAGGGTTTTAAAAAAAGAGGGCTTTTGAGAAGAATTAGAAGAAGATGACAAGCACAAGTGGTTCAAATGGAAGTCTACAGCAGCCATATGTACCAAATTTTGATGGTCAAAATTACGATTTTTGGTCTGTGAAGATGAAAACCCTGTTTCTATCAACTGATCTATGGGATATGGTAGAGGAAGGCTATGAAGAAACAGCTGAAGGTGTGGTACAAACAGATGCCCGGAAGGAGTTGAAGGAAGGAAGCAAGACAGAGGAAAGCTAGTGCTCTCTCCATGCAACAAGGAGCTGTAGCAGATCAGATTTTTCCAAGAATCATGTAAGCAAAAACAACAAAAAAAGGCTGGGAGATTCTACAAAATGAATTCCTAGGAGATTCAAAGGTTCGAAACATTAAACTTCAATCTCTTAGAAGGGAATTTGCAAATATTAAACTGAAGGAAAATGAGACTACAAAGGAATATTCAGATAGATTCACAGAATATGAAACATCACATGAAATTATATGAAGCTGAAGTTTCTAATAAAGACATTGTGGAGAAAATTTTGACAAGTCTTCCTGAAAAATTTGATCATGTGGTGGCTGTTATAGAAGAAATGGAAGACATCAAAATTGAGTGTTAATGAACTAATGGGGTCTCTAAAATCACATGAGCAAAGGTTGATTCAACATTCCAAAAAATCGATCAAGAATGCGTTTCAATTGAAGCTCAATGCTGGTTTGAAAAGCAATGAAACACACTCCAAATTATAAGCAAAAGGAGGAGATGTCGAGTAGATGTAGAAGAGGAAGAAGAAGAAATTCAAGAGGTAGAGGCAACTCTTGAAATTTAGTGAAGAAGGGTCATCTCAAAAGTGCAAAATCTGCCAAAGGAGCTGCCGTGTTGAAGAAGACTGTTCGTTCAAAGGAAAGCCACAATGCTACGATTGTAAGAATTTTGGGCATTATGCTAAAAGTTTGTAGAGTTAAGAACACTCAACGAACAAATTGTGCAGCTGAGAAAGATGCAGAATCGAGCTTATTTTATGCATGTTTGAATGCACTAGTACCAACAAATGATACATGTTTCGCAAGCTTAAGTTGCTCCAATGACCAAGAAAGTCAATGGTTTTTGGATAGCGGTTGCACAAATCATATGACTTCAAACAAAATATCTTTTTCGATATGGAAGATCTAAGTTCGAAATTGAGTCTTGGAAATGAAGCCTTGGTGGATGTGAAGGAAAAGGGACAATTGGAGTCTAAACAAAGAAGGGCTCAAGACTTATTCGTGGTGTGTTGTATGTGCCGGATTTGGATCAAAGATTGCTAAGTGTTGGACAACTTTTAGAGAAAGGCTACTCACTACATTTCGAAGACAATTGTTGCACCATCTATGACAAAAGAAATGAAAAGATGATTTTGGCAAAGCTGAAAATGGAGAATAAAATCTTTCCTCTCAACTTCAAACACTCAAGTGATAAAGCTTTAGTGGTGGCTAATGATTCATGGCTATGGCACGAGAGACTTGGGCACCTAAATTTTCAAGGCCTAAAGTTATTGCAGCAGAAAAATATGATGCAGAGGCTTCCAAAAATTGGAAAAAAAAAATGAAGATGATGAATTTGTGAAGGATGTACAGTTGGGAAGCATCACTAGCAACCATTCCCAAAAAGGATAGCTTGGAGAGCCAAAAAACCACTTGAATTGGTGCATACTGATGTGTGTGGCCAATGCACACACCCTCTCATTCTCAAAAGAGATATTTCACTCTCTTTATTGATGATTTTACAAGAATGACATGGGATTATTTCATGAGGCAAAGAATTGAAGTTTTTACTATCTTTAAAAAGTTCAATTTTTTTTTTAAAAGCAAAGTGCCCATTTCTTAAAAAATAAAAAAATTGAGAAGTGATAGAAGTAAGGAGTATACTTCAAAAGAATTTGATAAATTTTGTGAAGATGAAGACGTCGGAAGGCAGCTAACTGTTGGTTAAACTCCGCAACAAAATGAGGTGTTGGAAAGGAAAAATCAAATGGTAATGGAGATGACAAAATCTATGTTATATGAGAAAAAGCTTCCAAAATTTTTTTTGGGCTGAAGCTTTGTACTGCAATTTATTTGATAAATTGATGCCCAACAAAAGCTGTGTGGAACAAAGATTGGATTGAAGCTTGGAATGGGAGAAAACCATACTTAAAGCACTTGAGAGTCTTCGGATGTATATGCTATGCTCAAGTACCAAAAGACAAGCGGCACAAACTTGATGAGACAAGTGAGAAATGTATTTTTGTTGCCTATAGTTCACAATCGAAGGGCTATAAGTCATACAACTTGAAAACCAAGAATGTGATCACTAGCAAGTAGCAAGATGTGTTGTTTGATGAAAATGCTATTTGGAATAGGGAAAAAGAAGAATATGTCCCAATTATTTTGCCCCAAAATTCAATTGATGAAGAGGAAAAAAATGAAGAAAGAGACAAACTGAGCTCACCATCATCATCAAGCAGCCTCTCAAGTACTAGCTCATCATCACCAAGCTTAACTCCAAGAAAAATGAGGAGTCTGAGTGATGTGTATGAAAGTTGCAATTTTTGTGCGGTCGAACCAAAAATTTTGATCAAGCATGAAAGAAGAGTGTTGGAGAAAAGCTATGGAAGATGACATTGAAGTAATTGAGGAAAAAAAAAAAAACTTGGAGCTAGTTGAAAGGCCAAATGAAAAAGATGTGATCATTGAGGTAAACACAATTCTAGTGGATCGTTCCAAAGAAAGCAAGATTAGTTATGAAGGACTATGCACAATAGCTCGGGATTGACTCAGAAGAAACCTTTGCTCCGATTGCTCGCGTAGACACTATAATAGCACTCATTGCTCTAACTACTCAAAAAGGTAGTTGTTATACCAACTAGATGTCAAGCAAGCCTTTTTGAATGGGGAACTCATAGAAGAGGTGTATGTTGACAACCTTAAGGCTTTGTCGCTAAAGGTAAAGAAAACAAGGTGTACAAGCTAAAAAAAGGCTTTGTATGGGCTCAAACAATATAGTCAAATTGATGGCTATTTTCACAAACAAAGATTTTTCAAAAGCAAAAATGAGCCAACCTTGTACGGGAAGCACCAAGGTAAGACTAACATTCTCATTGTTGCATTATATATTGACGACTTGGTGTTTACTCAAATGGTACAAAAAGTAATTGAAGAATTCAAAATGAGTATATTTTCTTAGCATGGAAATACATCAAAATGAGGCTGAGTTACTGTGTGTTTATGGTCAAAAGAAGTATGCTGAAAAAGTTCTCAAAAATTCAAATGTTTGGATGCAAATCTGTTGAAACTCCTCTTGTTTGCAATGAAAAATTGATGAATGAAGATGGGGAAAAGGTGGATGAGACTTTATAGAAGCTTGATTGAAAACTTTCTTTTTCTCACTGCCACAAGGCGACATATCATGTATGCAGCAAGTTTGCTCTTAAGATTCATGAACAGTCCAAGTCAAAGTCAGAAGCATTTTGGTGTTGGAAAAAGGATCTTGAGATATATATATAGGACAATGAATTACGAAATTAGATTTGAGAAGAAATCTGAAGTGAAGTTGACAGGCTTTTGTGATAGTGATTTGGGAGGTTGTGTTGATGATAATAAAAACACCTCCAGTTATGCTTCTCTCTTAGCTTGAGAGTATTTTCGTGATTGTCCAAGAAGCAACATCCAGTTGCTCAATCTTCAGCTGAAGCCGAGTACATATCAGCCTCGATAGCAACTTCACAAGCAATTTGGAGAATTCTCGAAGACATTGAAGAGAAGCAAGAACAAGCTACAAAATTGTTTTGTGATAACAAATCAACCATTGCTATATGCTTTCACAGCCGGACCAGACACATTGCAATCAAGTACCATTTCATCATAGAAGCAATTGAAGATGGA
Source organism: Forsythia suspensa (assembly GCA_023638005.1). Classification (NCBI taxonomy): domain Eukaryota; kingdom Viridiplantae; phylum Streptophyta; class Magnoliopsida; order Lamiales; family Oleaceae; genus Forsythia; species Forsythia suspensa. The sequence goes on from CM042666.1 coordinate 40,436,469, forward strand.
GAAGTTGGACTTAATTTTTGCAGGTCCGAAGAACAGGTTGATGATATTCTCACAAAGGCACTACCATTAGCAAAATTTCAGCAACTAGGTTCAAGAAAAACACATCAAGGGAGAATGTTGAATGTAATGTGTTTTAAATAGTGTTTAAACTAATGGTTGTAAAAGTGGACAGATTTATGGCTGAGATTTAATATTGTGTAGTTTTAAAAGTCCTCTTTAACGTCTGTAAATGAACAGACGTCTGAACAATGAAAAATTAGAAGAAAATTCTGGAACCCACTTCTCACTGTCCTCTTTGTTCTCTGTTTTTACTCATCTGTTTTTATACTTTAACTGCTGCATTTATTCCTTACATGTATTATGTATACATCAGAATTTGGAGTTTAATAGCTGAAACTACAGCCATCACAAAGCAAAAATATGAATGGTACACTTAATACATTAGGCGTGTTAGGTACTAAGTACGGGGAAGGAGTGGACAATACAATTAACAAGATTTGAGCTTCTTTTTCTTTGTTAATTTCTACAATTCATCTTACCAAACAATCCATAGTTGCTTTCCATTTAAAAACGGATAATAAAGGGAGCATGTTGCCTTGCAGAATGCAACATAAGTTGTTAGTTTATCTAAGTGCTTGTCTTACAAAATGTGTGGATAAAAATGATTTTTGTCCAACTTATAAGTGTTTATAAGCACTCTCAAACATGCTTTGAAAGTCCATCCCTTCACATCAAATGCACTCGTAATATTTTAGTCGTTATTTCTAACCCAAATAAAAATCAAAACAGAAAACTAGTACTGCATGAGCAAGATGTGCTCGTGTTTGTTTACTTGAACTAAACATATCCTGGAACACCAAATAAGTGTTTGTCCAAACAAATGCATATGTGGAGTAGTTTCAGCAAATGTATTCATCAAAATGATTACAAGGAGACCAATTTTGGCTAATGAAAGCAGATAATGAAAAGTTATATGTACATCAATGCCAAGAAAAGAAAACCATTATATATGAATGTGAACATGATGTCCAACAAAAATGATTCAAATGTTCGTCACTTCTTTTCGTAAAATGTACGGCTTTATGACAAAATATGCGTATAGACAACAGACTATAAGCAGTAACTTACAGGAGAAACCAAATGCCCCCAACTAAAGGAATGGCACCCCATAGCAGTCCACATATAAGGGCCAATGCTTGTCTAATCCAGTGCAATATGTCTCCCAGTTGATCCTGTGACAAGGAATGCATACAATCAGAGTCGGCTTAACTATATAGGCAAGTTTGGTGGACGCCCAAGGCCCCGTATTGAAGGAAGGCTCCCAAAATTTTTAATAATTTTCATATTTTCGCATTTTTTCTATTTTTACTAAATATTTTAAAAGACTAAAAAAACGCAATATTCAATACTCTTTTACTTCTTTTATTTTTTTCCTCATTCTTAAAAATTCAAGAGACCATTTATTATTTCAATTCACGATTAACAAACTCTTTATTGTTACTATTTACAATCAACTTATTGAAGCAATTCTTGAAAAGCACATGATTGGTATTTTCTCTCGCTTCGCACGTGCCTACTACAAATTTCATTTTCCAACAAATCAAAAATCATCATTGATGTGCCCTTTTCATGCATTCTCATGGAAAACAAATCAAAATGGTGAATCTGCTGGATTTTCGGTCGTCTTGTTTAATAAAATCATTTCCTTGTATCAACTTTAAGAACAAAGTCGATTTCTTATATAAAGAAGAAAACAGTCTTCATTTTTGTATTACCTAATTGCGTTAAATGTGTTCCACAAATATACAATACGTCCCTTTCTATGAAAATCAAGTTCCTCAATATCAAATTCAGGTAAGAATCTAAAGAGTTTTATTTTCTTTTTTTTCAATTTTTTATTTGTTTTGATAGCTTTATTGCGGAATTTCGATAATTTCACTTTTAAATTCATTTTTATGATAAGTGATAGTTTATTGAGTTTCTTTCATTTGAATTTCATGAATATTCATTTTTTACGGTTGTTACTTATGTTAATTTTATGGATTTAAAATAAAACCTAATGCTTTTATTATTTGAATTTTTCGGATGAATTTCGTTTACTAAGTGGCAATCAAATTTATCAAGATGTTATATGTTCGAGAGCATTCTAGTTATCATGTGGTCCATAGTCTTAATTTAGTACTTTGTGATGTTGTCACGTCTTGTGTTAGTGTTGTATTATTTTATGGAGTTCTACGAACCATGGATTCATTATTATTCTCTTCACTCAAACAATGGTAATACTGAAAGACTACATATCTAGTTTAAATGTCAAATCATTGTCGTAAACTAGTTGAGAAAGTCATATTGCAAGGGTTATTAGATTTCAAACATCCAGTCCACCTCTTGACATCCATGACTCCCACAAGCACACACACAAAAATAAAAAAAATAATTACAAATAAAAAAAATGAAAAACCAAGAAAGTGAAACTATGAGGAAAAGGGGAAAATTCCAGGAGCACAAAATTAACTATTTAGAACATATTTAGACTGTGGTTGTCCATTTTCCAATTCAAGATTAGTAATTCTGTGGCAGCAAACTTCCCTAGTTGATACTTCTCCCAAACCATAAATAAACTTAAAGAAACTCAAAGGTTGCTCTTAAAAAGAGATCATGTCATTGTGCCAAAGATAGTTGGTAATATGCCAATATCACTGTTGAACAGCATACGACTGCAATTGACTACTCTATCTAATATTCAGTTTAATGAAGAAGGGCCATATATCACAAGAAAAACAACTTGTATCCTCTTGCTGAAGTATTAACTCTAATCTCCTTCAATAAATCACGTGCTACAACAAAACCAAAGATCTACAGCATAAATAGAGATCTCCTATATTGAATTTCCTCGTAAATACTGAAGGTTAACGGTGCAAGAGTTTTGCATTAATTGTTGTACGGGATTGGTGATTGTCTCAAGAAATCCTCTAATGACATTACTTTTGGCATCTCTCTCCTTTCAACTTCAACATAAGTGCATAATCATTGGAGCAATGAGAGAAGAAATACATGGAGAGCTGCAAGCATGATTCAGATGTGCAGAAGAAGAAAAATAGAAGCCAAATTCTTTATTTATATAAAATTTATACTTTTTTAGATATTTATACAGGTTTTGTAATAATGAAACCATGAACTACGCTGAAATCCTAAGAGAAGTCTCAGCTTTCTTTACCCACGTCTCCAAGTGATTAAGATCAAAATATGAATCTACACTAGCACATCCAAGAAAAATAGAGGATGAAAACTGCAACAAGTACACAAACTCGTGTCTGATTAGGATGAGTTAATATCATTTTCACAGATTATTTTTCAGCTCCATTGAAATACTCAAAATTCAACAAACTTCAGCTCATTTTGGGATGATACAGAGAAATCCCAGAGCTCAGCTTCTTTTTTCTATCCAGCACTTTATACTAAACAATATCATCCTCGATTTCGTTAATCAAAATATTCTAAACTCCCCTTCCCCAATATTGTCAGTTACTGATTTTTACATTTCATTTACAAGCATCAGTGATGTATTTAATTCTTATCAAAATAACTTTAACAATATTGAACATCTCAAACTGAAAGCAGATTCTCATTACCCTCATTTAATTTTAGAGCATGTTCGGTAGAGTTTTTTCTCCAAAAAATCTATTTTTTTGCCTACAATTTTTTACTTTTCAACCCTTTTTACACTACAAAAAGATTTGAAAAGTCGAAAATAACCAAAAAAACCCATTTTTTCCCCAAAAAAACTCTTCCTTAATAACCCTCACTATACATATATAAAATGTTAGTTTCTTTTTCCCAATATATTTGCAATAATAATTATTCCAAAACTTCAACCGCCTAATTCCATAGTCAACTCCTGCTAAAAATTCATCAAATTTGGACATCATCCACTTATAATTGCACACATTAATACGTTACCTAAAAACACAATAATCTTTAAATTTTGTTGACTTGCGTAGACCAATTACAAAACACAATTATAATAATCATGTTAAATAACAGAAATTTCCAAAAGGATATTTCTCAATGAATTCTACTAAAAAGACGATTCAAAATTACATAATAAATAATAAAAGAAGCTAAAACCTTGTCCCAAGAAGCATCTGGATCGAATAAATTCGCCAACTTAAACGGAGATAAATGACCGTTCTGATCCTCCTGCTGCTGCTGTTGAAGATTAAATTTCACCGATTTCCTTTCTCTCATGTTTAATTAATTAAGAAAACGGCTAGTCGATGTAAATCAAACACGGTAAATTAAACTTCTTTTCTTATTTTTCAACGGATTTAAAGGTCGGAAAATACGAGAAGGGATTGTGTTTCAGATTGGAAAAGGAAGTGAATCAGTGGACCAAAACGTCATTGAATATTGTAAATATTCATAAATCAGGAAGGGGAAAAAAAAAGCTTCGCTGTAAAATTGACAGATATAATGCTATTGGACGTTGGGTTACAGCAGAAAATGGTTGCTTTTTGTGTGTTTAATTTCTCAATTTTGTTTTCTTTTTCCTTTTTTTTTTGTGATGGGCCGTTTGGCTAGCAGAAAAGAGGGGGGTGAATATGCTCTTTAGATTGCACGTGCTGCACATTTCAGCACGCTTTCGGGCGCTACCGGTTGGCGGTTGGCAATGTTCTCAAGTTTTTTCACCCCATCTATTAAACTCAAGAGTGATATATAAAATAGACGAATGAGCGATTAAATTAAAAATTCATTTCAAATAAATTTTTTTAAAATTAATATTATCGCTTATATGACATAAATTATTTTAAAATTGACGGATCTTCAATTTTTATTTTCCTCATTCGACTTTGTTTTTTAATAAAATACTTGATTTGGTAAATTGCCTGTTCATTGCTATAAATTTTAGAAAATTTAATTTAGAGTCATTTTTTTGGTAGTACATTTAGTTAGACGAATCCTCATCAACACGTATCAAGAGAGATAATTTTTTATAACTTCATATATCCATCCACGCTTTATGTAGAGACGCCTAAAAAGCAATAGATGAAATATATTGTAGATGCTCTAAGTTTGGCATGTTGAGTTCATGATTATAAGTGTTTTTTTTATTGATGCTTATCGACTTTTTCCTTCTACGAGAGAACGTTCAATTGAGGATGATATATGCAAAAAGGATTGAGAGCTTAGTCATCAGTCCCTCTCTAGTGCGGAAATAAGTGAATTGTTCTTTAGAATGAAATATATATAAAGAGAACGGAAATTATTTGAAGTGTGGAAAAATGTTTTAACATTCTCTCTTTGAGGTAGGGCTCTCTATCTAAAACTTCAGTTCTTAATGATATGTCCAAGGATTGTTATTTTCACATGGGACTAGTGTTCCTAGGGCTTCTTTAATATTAGGCGAGAATAAGAGATATAGTTGGAGAAGATTTCATGTTAATTGTTATACCATTATATTACATGGCAAGATAGGGCTCCACATTAGCTGACCCAGTGATGCTAACCAAATTGAGTAGGATCTAATCCTATCGGTCTTGTTATGGGCTTGGACCCGATTCATTAGCCCATGTTGGCCCACGTATCATACTCATATCTCTCTCTCTCTCTCTCTCTCTCTCTCTCTCTCTCTCTCTCTCTCTCTCTCTCTCTATATATATATATATATATATATATATAGTTAAGAATACGTCGTTGCACGTAATTTTATAATAATATTATGATTTTTTTTTTTAAAATTATCGATGAATATAACATTTAAATAAAACTCATTTTCAATCATAAGTTCATCAATAATTATGACCATCTAAGAAATTATATTCAAACTTCTTGGTAAAACATGTGGTTCTTTAAAAAATACAACCACGTTACGTGAATATTAAGTTTGAAAGATTATTGACTCTTTTAATTATATTTTAAAACATATATCTAATGGCATATCGGAAAAGGCAACTTTCTTTTATGAAAATTAGTATCAAATTCTAAAATATATAAATATATACATGAAAATAGTATATATAAGTATAACACAATTTTTATTGATTTTCTGTATTTATATCATTATAAAAAGCATACGAAAACAAAATATTTAGCTTTTTTAGATAATTATTTCTCGGAAAAAAATCTCAAAATTCTTTGACATAAGATAAAGAAGAATTTTCTATTGAATATCCATTCGGTTTAATGCACCCATAAATTAAGGGGTTTTTTTTTTTTATTCTCTTCATACATTCTTTCCGTAATTCCATGTGAAATATTATTAAATTTCAAGAAAATTCAAAACAACCGATATATTTGGACAATGATTTTAACTCGAAGATATAAAACCACTTATTATGCGAGATTTACCTTTACCTTATACATAACATAACTCACTTTATCCAAGTTACGTCTTCCTAAGCCACAGTGCTTGAAAAAGTTATATAAGAACACCCGCCTCCTTGTTCTAACTCGTTCTTCCACAATAAATATACGTTTAATTGCTTACAAAATGACATAAAACAGCATTCAAGCTTAAATCCATTTATTATCAAGACTACCACAATAATTAACATTTTTACATCGAACAAATATTCTAAATCAAGAAAAAAAGATATAGAAATCAAAATTTAAAATCAATATTACCATCATATGTATTCTTAAAATTAGTTAATCATTCATGGAAAATTAACAGATTCATTATTACTACATTACTATCAAACTAATTATCAATGATTAAAAATTGTCATTGCGAGGAAAAAATATTCTTGGCATAATAAAAAACAAAGACGACTAACAAATGAAGAAAGTATGAATCAATAATATGAAAGTCGAAATGCAAAGCCAAATTCATCTTGTTTTGTTATGTTGATGAAGGAATTTGCTTAAATTCTCGTGCATAATAAAATTGACTCTTTGGTTGTTTACAATTAAAAATAATAATTTCAATATATTAAAAATTTTATTAATATATTTTTATTTATTTTCATTAATTACAATATATATAATAGAATTTAAAAAAACAAATCGCTTTCAATAATCAAAATGCAATATTTATATAGTATTAAATAGTTTAAATTAAAGCCAAAATAAATTATATTAATTGAAATATGATTTTAAGAATTATAAGTTATTTGAGGGCAATATCGTCCATAAATATTTCTCCCATACTTGGAACAGAGGAAGAAAATATAAATCCATAATAAGAAAGTCGAAATGCAAAGCTAAATTCATCTTGTTTTGTTATGTTGATGAAGAAATTTGCTTAAATTCTCGTGCATAATAAGATTGACTTTTTGATTGTTTACAATTAAATATAATAATTTCAATATATTAAAAAATTTGTTAGTATATTTTTATTTATTTTCATTAATTACAATATATAATGGAATTTAAAGAGACAAATCACTTTTAATGATAAAAATACAATATTTATATAGTATTAAATAGTTTAAATTAAAACAAAAATAAATTATATTATTTGAAAGATGATTTTAGAAATTATAAGTTATTTGAGAGGCAATATCGTCCAAAAATGTTTCTTCCTTTAAGAGACTTTTAGAATTAGTATAGATAAAACTTTTTTATTTATATAAATATTAATATAAATAAAAGTTATTTGCACTTAAAATGTATAAAATCAAACCCCTAGCTAAATTAATACTCACATATTTATTTCACACCCAATTATATTATATTTTTTGGTAGTTGACTTGACTATCAGAGTGCAAATGATCGTCGAACATTTTTTTGTAACAAAGTCTTTTTCACTGAAATTTTTCAATAGTCGCACCTAGACGTCCTAGCTATGCTGGCCTTCTTTAGCGCTCTCATCATATGCTTACTTCGACTTTTTATTATTGTTGGGTATTTATTGTCAAACAACTTCAAACGACAATGATGATTTAAGATTAATTTTATAAGCGTTAGCCAATGATTGAAATTAAGGGGAAAGACGACACCACTCAGTGAATCCAATTAAAGCTCGACTCAAAACGGGCCATTTTGGAGTGACTTATCTTATAGTTGCTCAATTGCTCACTCTATTTAATAGGCCGATTTATGGTCTTGTAAATGGTTTTTGGTGTTATTGGACCACAAGCCCAATATTGGTCACTTAACATAATTAAGTGAGTGTTGGGACTTTTTGTTCTTCATTCCAGAATCTTCATTTGGTGTGTGCCTGGAGAGTGAGAGAGTGAAATACGGCTGTTGTTTCTTCCTTCTTCACTGGTTGCCATTGTTGGTTATTTTTGGTTTCACTGTGAGATTAAGTTAGCTCTTTGTGAGTTTAACCATTTAGGGAGAAATAGATGTGTTTGTGGGTCGAGTTTTATTTGTAGTTTCTAGTGTTGTTTAAGCTTAAATCTGAGCTAAATGAGTTTGGTGATTTATATCTCCGACAAATTGGTATCAGGGCTAGGATTTAGTGTATTTGGGTGTGAAAAATCATCAAAATAGTTGAAGAAACTAGAGAGCCTCAAAATCGAGCCAGAATCTGTATTTTTTTTCAAAATATCGAGAATTCTGATCGATTTTGTAGCCAAATCAGGAGTCCATTTCTTGAATAGAGACCATATTTGAACTGCTGAAGGCGAGGCGATCCTGACCATTCGGTGCATGCATCACTGTAGCGGTGGCGCGTGTGAAATACGTGTGAAAACTCTGGCAGCGCGTGAGGCGTGCATGTAGGCGCGTGTGACGTTTGTTGGGTTCTGACCAAAAAGGCAGTTTACTCTTTGTTGTTTTTGAGACGTTTTGGTGGTGTTGGTATTGTCATCGATGTAGTGTACAAAAATCTAGACGTTTTTGCCCTTAGGGTGCGTTTGGCAGGTTCGTTCCGTTGTTGTGAGTTGCTGTTGCTGCTGGCCTAGAGTGTAAAAAAAATTCGCATCTATCCTAGAATACGAATAGCGTGGTTTTCACTCGGTATCGTATTCTGACTTTTTAATTTTCGCAGTCAAGGCTATCGTATGGGGTAGCCATTTATTTTTCTGCAATAGAGATCATCGTGTAGGGTGATCATTAGGATTGAGGTTACCGTGTGGAGTAACCACTGCCTGTTGCTAAATCTAGGATATTATTTGTTGAAATTATTCACTGATTATTTTTGTTTGGTTAATATAAGTTTACGTAACTTATTGTGTGAAAATTGCTTTAATGTGAAAATTGTTTTAGTGAGATTTTTTGTTGAATTATCTCTATTGTTGCAATTGGACCATCTTAGTAGTCTCGTGAAAAATTGTGTGTTTTGGTATTTCCTAAAAATGACAACTCATAATTTTGAAGTTGCAGTTTTTAATGGAAAATGAGATTTCTCAATTTGACAATAAAAGATGAAAGAGATTTTGATACAACAAAAAGTTTCAAAAGCTATAGATGGTAATTTTCCTATAGATTTCACTAAAGAACAAAAAGAAGATTCAGATGAGCTTGTTTACTCTGCCATAATATTACACTTGTCAGATGCTGTTTTGAGAAAAGTTGGTAAACATAACACTACAAAAGAACTTTGAAAAAGGTTAGAAGACCTTTATTTGCTTAAGTCTATTCTTAATAAACTTTTCTTGCTAGATAGATTTTTCAGTTTTAAAATAGATCAATCAAAGGATCTAGACGACAATGTGGATGTATTTAACAAACTTGTTCAAGATATTGTTAATTGTAGTGAAAAGGAGTCCGAAAAGTATAAGGTCATAATATTGCTTAATTCTATTTCCGATATTTATAAAGAAGTAAAAAAATACAATTAAGTACGGTAGGGACACTTTAACTGCTGAGATTGTCGTTGATTCTCTTGGAAGTAAGGAGATGGAGATGAAAGCTAAAAAAAATGATAAGAAAAGTGATTAAATTCACATGATGAGGGGTAGAGCACATTTTAGACAAACTGGTAGCCTAGACTATCAAAACAGTGGCGAGTCAAGTAATAATAGGGGTAAAAAGAAGAGCAAGAGTTGGTATAGATCTAAATGTAGATGGAAAGGTAAAAAATGTTGTAGTTGTGGTAACATTGGCATTTTATAAAAGATTGCTACAAAGCAAAGAACAAACAAATTGGTAAGGGGAGAGATGAAGTGAATGTCTAATCGTGGTGAAGTCTATTGTTGATTAATTCTGTTGTTGATATTGCTGCTGAATTGAATCTAACTGCAAATCTCGTTTGCATAAGTGGGTACTTGATTATGGTGCATCTTTTCATGTGGCATCTCATAAAGATTGGTTTGAAAATTTACATGAATCTAATGATGGGCATGTTGTTTTGCGTGACAATTCTACTTATACTGTTGCTGGGATTGGTGATGTTACTTTAAAGTTTGACACAGGTTTTGTGTATACTTTATATGATGTTAGATTTATTTATAAATATAGTAGAAATTTAATTTCGATGGGGCAACTAGAAAAATTGACTTTAATAGTAAAATTGGAAATTGTCATCCTTCATCAAATTAAAAGAATTTTTGGTCAAAATCTCAAGCCAAGTTTTTTTTTAAAAAAAAAAAAAAATTGGATAATGATGGCTTAGGCGGTGGATGGCTGTGGAAAACAAATCCATTTTCCTTTTCAACTTTTAACTTTAGCAAAGAAACAAGATGACATCATTTTTTTTTCATCTACAAAGATCCTTTTTTATATCTCTTCCTTACTCACATTAAATTTGATGCAAAAATTTTTTTTGGATCAATGAGAAAATTTGAAAGTGGAAGAAGTAATAGGAAATATTAAGTTTGAAGAATTTAATTTTCTGCTTTGGCTACGATACGATGTAAAAAGAGAAACTTTGATTTTAAGAATTGGTTTAATTGTATGATTATAGTGAGTTAAGAATTAGCAGTTCAATTCATAGCTTTAATTATTGAATTTTTTAAGAAGGAGAATTATAAGTGAGTTTTGATTTGGATAATCCTATTGTTATCTCAGGAAGTGATTCAGATATTGGAACAGTCTATCAGTCGAGTTAGTCTCTAATAGACAACTCTATAAGTGGAAAAATTAAATATTCTAGAGAATGACAATTAATTATACTATTATGTTGCGTATGATTTTAAGAACTTATTGGTCATTTTACGTGATTATAATTAAAGGTTTATTTCGTATATTAATTGTAAAATTATAAAGATTGTAATTGATTACCCGTGAAATGAATGTGAGAAATATGTGATGTTAAAAAATATCAGAAAAGTGTCCATGATTTTATCTATTCTAGTATACTGATGGGTCTTGGTCGTGTTCTATATTACACTGAGGGGTCTAATTGGCCGTGTAAATATAGTTTCACTGAGGGGTCTTGACCGTGTACTATGATGTATTGTTAGAGAATTTTGGGATCCAGTTCCGTACACTGAGGGGACCTTAAGCCCGTGTATGGGGGTGCCTAGTTTTGAGAGCAGTTTACACATGCATGACTATATTACCGATTTTAATTAGAAGGTACATTTTGGTTATATTTTCCATTATACTGTGATATAATGGAGTCATGGTACATTTTAGCTGATAAATATTCTACAAATATGAGCTGATATTATTTGTTGAAATTAATATGATGTAAATGTTGATTTAGATGTTGGGCTCATTTACGTTATGAGAAGTTATAATGTGAATTGTTAAGTAACGTGAGCTCATTTTTGATAATATCTATAAATGAAAAGAGTATAATTATTTTCGAAAATCTCCACTCACCGAGCCTATCAACTCATGTATTTTCCAACTATGATTTTTCTTCGAATTCCATGGTCGATAACAACAAAACCTATCAGGTAGCAGTTGAGTTTCTGAGCAGCTTTTGAGTTCAAAGTCGGAGCCACACGACAGAGTTATTTAGTATGACTCACTTCATAGAGCATGTAGTCATTATTTTGAAAATACATGTTCATTTTTAATATCATTTTGCATCACTTGTAAATAATTAGGTGGGCTCACTATGTATTTTGTATATGTATGAATAGTTTATGTTAATTAAATAGTAAAAGTTGTATGATTCGGCTAGTCTCTACTATGTTGTTTTGAATTGGATATTGGAAGGGTAAATGGTCCCATTTAGTTATGAATATTGTTGTTGGGATATGTGGTATTTTATTTCAGGTTGGTTAGTCCGAATTACAGAGGAGATAATGTCGAAATTTTCATAAAAATAAGTAATAATGAGTAGTAATTCTAGTAGCCTTGGTGGTGGGTCCAACCCTTAGTTGGTATTCACTATCGGCGCACGTCACGTCTCGGGTAGATGAATATTGCTTGGAACGGGTCGTGTCAGATTGGTATCGAGCATCGTTCAAAGTTTATAGGCTTGCTTGCATGACACACGCATTCTAATATTTAGCATATCATGCATACCATGTAGGTGAGTCATGCGTCGTGGTAGTAGAACTTGCAAGCTCCAAGATATTTTTCCCAGACTCATATTGCTCCTGATAGAGATAATCTTGGAGAAGATGAAATAATAGAAGAATCAGGTTCATCGACCACTTTGAACATCCGAGATGAGAAATGTGGTTGAAAATTACCCAATTGATGTTGAAAGGATTGCTACTGCAGTTGTTTCAGCTATGCGCCGTACATATAGAAATTTCAGTATTGAGAGAGCAACAAAGTTAGGGGCTAAAGTTTTTACTGCACACGGTGATAATGCAAATTGCCGAGGTCTGGATGATAAGAGTAGAGAGAGTTTTTGATGTGATGGGTTGTCCAGATGATAGAAAATTTCGTCTTGCCACTTTTTTGTTAGAAGAGGTAACATACGATTGGTGGCAGCCAGTGCACAAAAAATATCTAGACCCTTCTATTATAACTTGGGCATATTTTAGGCGTAATTTTTATGATGCTTATTACCCCGTTCTTTTAAAGATACTAAACAAAATGTGTTCTTGAGACTAGTACGCAGGGTCTTCAAGCTGCTATGGAATACCGTAAGAAAATTATTGAACTTTTGAAATATGCTCAAGTCCTGGTTGGTAATAAAATTGACAAATGCGTATGTTTTGAAGATGGTTTAAGAGAAGAGATTAGATCATCGCCGATCGCAGCGGGTTGGAATGAAGTTGGCAAATTAGTAGAATCGGCTTTAAGAGTAGAGAAAAGTATACGTTGACGTCGGAACCTACACTATCCACGTGTCAACATATATCTAGTCACTCCTCTGCCAACCTGTATATTACCTGCACACTCGGACAATCGTTAGGTACCAAGATCTCTGAAAAAAAGGGTCCAACGATCGTTGGTACTCCGACGATCAAGTCAACTGCCGGTATATAGAGTAATACACGAGGGATGAAAGCAATGGGGTGTGGAAGGGACAAGCAGGTAGATATTTGAACAGAGTTTATGAGTGAAATTATTGTATAAAAAGACCGTACCTTAGAATAACCAGAGACGTTATATTTATAGCACAAAAGTTCTAATTGATTTAAGAAACAATCAATTAGATATCTGATCGGATTCTTCTTCCTTATGGGATAGAGATGATCGGTTGTCAAGACAATCTCCTAGATTACCGTTCTTATTTGAATTCATCATGTTGCCTAATCTTTAAGAGGTTGGGGTTTGGTTTCCTTGTGAGGATCCGTGTGCTAATCAAACACAATCTGTCTTTAATTACTTCTCTGGTCATCCCAAAATATCGTGCTACATGTTAGTTATGATAAATACGAAGCCTGGCGAGGCTCTCTAGGTCGACCATGAGTGTCGAGGACCTTCAGGGGCTTCGTAATACTCTGATTCAGGGATGCTAAGATGCTTGATGGGCCTCCGAGGCCTTCTCAGAATTTACGATGCCCTTGCTGGGCTTCTGAGGCCTTCGTCGGGTCTATAGAACCTTTATAAATCTAAAAGGCTCTCGCTAGGCCTATAAGGCCTTAGCGAGACCTGAATTAGGCCTATATGGGATCTTTACTGGGCCATTGGTGACGTGGAGGCTTTACCAAAATCAGATGGTAATAGTATGTCAGATAGACAAACTGATAAAGAACAGATAAAATCTAGAGCTAGCGGTAGTAAGTCATGGACAGAAATTTCTAACTACAGACCACCTCAGAGGGATAACAGAGGATTTCGACCTGGTATTTCTATTTCAAGCCAGTTCAAGCCCAGATCACGAAGAAGTCAAGGCTCTAGATTCAACCAAAGTACGATACAGCAATTAAGGAGTACTCGTCTTCCTACTCCAAGTTCCTCCCAGAGACCATTCACTACGAGATATGGAGAGAGTTCCAGTAGCACAAAATTTACTCATTGCAAATTCTATGAAAAATTTCACTTGGGCGAGTGTTTAAAGTTCAAGGGGTTTGGTGTCTGTTATCATTATGGCCAAACGGGACACATACGAAGAAATTGCCCAATTTTAGTACAAGAGAGTAGTACATCACCAAGGATATTTTTCCAGCAAAGTTTAGGTAATACAAGACAGGATCAGATCCAATGAGATACTTTGACTAATAAAGCAGGCACAAATAGTGGAGTTCAGTCCAATATAGCAAGTAGTACCGGAATAAAACTGAAGGACCAAGCAGGACGTCCAAAGAATTAGGCAAGAGTTTTTGTTATGACATAGCGAACCAAATGTAAGAGTCACCGGATGTAATTATGGGTATGTTATCTATTTTTGATAGAGATGCTCATATTTTAATTGATCCTGGATCTACACACTCTTTTATTTCAATTGCACTTGACGTCCAAAGAACTCTGTTTTCCAAAGACTGAATATTAGGCTCCTATGAATAAGATGAAAAATCATCAGTGTCATCAATTTTTACATTGATTGATTCAATGATAGTCTGAGTACGCATGTTATAGATTCTGTAAGTTCGGCTGTTCTCAGAATAACCAATAAATACTCCCTCATCACTTTTTGAATCGAATTTACCCAAATATTCCTCATCATTTAAAACATGGCATTTACTACCAAAGATATGGAAATATTTGAGATTTGGTTTTCTTCCTTCCTAGATTTCATAAGAAGTTTAGGTGGTTCATGTTCTCAAAGACACACGATTCAAAATATAACAAGTAGTATTAATAGCTTCAGCCCATAATTTAACAAGGAGCTTCTTACTATTTAGTATTACTCTAGCCATCTCTTATAGAGACCTATTTTTCCTTTCCACAACACTATTTTTTCGGGGTTTTAGTGCGGAGAAATCATGAAAAATGCTATTTTGATCACGGAATGTAGAGAAAATAGCATTTTCAAACTCCTTCCATGATCACTTCTAATTCTTAATATTTTTATTCCCTCAAAATATTTTTCTGTTGTTAGTTTTAGGTGCAAAAATTTAAATCTTTCACAAACATCGATTTTCTCTCAAGAAATCTACCTAAGTGTATCTAGAAAAATCATCCATGCAAACATAAATATATTTCTTGCCACCAATACTTTCAGTTTGAATAGGTCCCATCAAATCTATGTGAAGTAATTCCAAAACATGAGATGTAGTAAGAAACGTACCTTGCTTGTGAGTACTTTTGGTTTGCTTACCTTTTAAGCACGACCCACACAATCCTTCAGATTTTTCAGTAAGCTTAGGAACGCCTCGTATTACATTCAATTTTGTTAGTCTCAACATATCACTATAGTTTAAATGTCCCAATCGTTTGTACCACAACTTAGTAGAGTCAGTCTTTGAAATATGACAAGTAATTTCAGTATCAAGAAGATAACATTTATCACTAGATCTAGTACCATGTAGAATGTAACTACCATCATAATTCTACGAGATTTTTTTGAGAACATAACCAAATGTTTATTGTCACAGAATTGGCCTATACTAATCAGGTTAGCTTTTAAACCTATAACAAAAAGAACTTCTTTTAACGGAGATAATCCATCAATTAAAATAGTCCTACACCTTCAATTTTACCGTGTGCTCCATCACCAAAAGTGACCAGGCCACTTTCACGACTTTTGTAGTTAGTTAGATGAGATCGATTACCAGTCATATGTCTAGAACAACCACTATTAAAATGCCAAAAGTTAAGAATAAAAGTTCTATAGGCAACATCAACTATATAACAGTTTAAATCACTATTTTTAACCCAAATTTGTCTTACTTTAGTGTTGTTATGGTGTCTCATTTGTCTATTAATCAAGTTTTTACTATATAAACAATGAAAGGAGTCGTGTCCTAGATTTCCACAGATGTAACGTTTCACAAAGTAATTTAATTTACCTCTCTGTATTGAGAATTGATACATTGGTTGTATAATTGATGGTCATGACTGTTTTTGAGTCTTGGCATTGGTCGAACCTACTTAGGCAAAGTCGACACCTTTAGTCTTGACGGCGATGGGAACAGCTTTTATGCAAGATACAATGATTTTGTTTCTTTGATGAAATTGATCTGATTTCCAACTTTTTTTTTACCTTTTCCAACATATCCCAAATCTTCTTTGACGTTTGAAGTTCTTCTATAGCTTAGGGTTTCACTCAAGCGAGAGGCTCCAATTGTTAATTGCTTGATCCTTTCTTTTAAAACTTTTAATTCATCAAGAAGATTCTCAATTTCATCATCATTCTCTTTTAAGATGTTGGTTAGAATATTATTTTGAGAACTAATTTCACCTTGTCATCTTCCAAAAATTCCATCATGACGTGAGTAGAAAAGTTTTTCTCTGTTCGTCTTTTAATTTTTTGTTCACATTGCTGCAGTTAGAATAGACGCGGACTGGTTCTTCAGATATTGTAGTTAAGATGTCATAACCTGCAGTCAAGTTTTGCACTAATCGATGCGAGATTTTATGTTCACAAGCTAAAGACGTTACACGATCAACTGTAGTTCTGTAGCCCTCGTCCTCATCTCGAATCTTTTTCATCATTTTCACTCTAAGTGATATTCATGGCCTTTTTGGTATGAGATTTCTTTAAAGTATTTGCACATTCAGAGGTTATGTGACCAAAACCCTCACACTCATGGCATTGAATTCGATTATCAGATCTATTCATAGATGGAGTGGGGTTTTGTTTTGTATTGTTCGAAAATCTCTTCTTTTGTTGGAGTAGGATATTCAAGTTCTTTCCCTTTTGATTTTTTTTAAAAAATTTTTTGAATTGTTTGGTGAGCATGGCCGTGTTTTCATTTGTTTCACTCTCCTCACAATCAACCTCTTCTTCATCGTTTTTAATTTTGAAGGCAATACCATATCCTTTTTCTTTCTTTCTCCTTCGTAGATGTAATTCATAGGTCATCAATGATCCCACCAATTCTTCAACCTTCATATTCCCAATCTTCTTACTTTCTTTAATTGTAGTTACTTTAGAATGAAAACGATCAGGCAAGGATCTGAGAATTTTCTTTACAATTTTACTCTCCGAATATTTCTTTTCCAAAATATAAGCAGTATCGATGATGTCACTGAGTTTTGCATAGAAGTCATTGAATTGTTCATTGTCTCTCATGGTTAGTTGTTCAAACTCTAGAGTAAGAATTTGAAGCTTGGATGACTTGACCATAGTGGTTCCTTCGTGAGCAATTCGTAAGATGTCCCAAGCATCTTTTGCAACCTGACAAGTAGAGATCAAACGAAATTTATTAGAGTTTACAAAAGAGAATATGGCATTTAAAGCTTTGGAATTCCAATTAGTATAATTAAAATCAGTTGTAGCCCACTCGTCTGGTTTTCTCTCTCTTTCTACACCATTTTCAATAATGGTGGTAGTTTTATAGCCATGAACAATAGAGTACCAAGCTTTTCATCAAGGGATTGGATATAAACTTGAATTCTAATTTTCTAATAGGCATAATTAGTACCATCTAAAACATGTGGTCTAAACGGAGCTCCGTCCATATCTAGGTTTCTTTGGATGCACTTATAAAGTGTACCCTCTCTGATACCAATTGAAAGTTCTAAAACCTAGATTAATTAAATTAAAATGAATTTTAATCTTAATTAAACAAGCAGTGGATAGAACGCAATTAGAACTGGTAAGTGATAAAGATAATGCTCGATTACGACTCAACAAGCGATGTTCGTTTACCTAATCTTGTTAAGTGCAAAAATTAAAAAATTAAATACGAACACAAGATGTAACGTGGTAAACCCCGAAGGAAAACATCCACGGGCCTCCATGCCATAGGTAAAAACAATCTACTAATAATCTTGTTCAAAAATACAATAGTATCAGTTTTTGTAATTTCACAAGTTAATAAAATAACAATCAAAAGAAAACATATCAACTCCATGTGATACTTCTTCTTCGACTTGTTAATGAAGTAGAATCAAACCCACCGCCTTAACTTTATCGCCACTTCTCTATTGTACTTGACCGCAACCACCACTTGGATTAGGAACCTCCGTTCTTAACTTCACGCCAAGTAGCTTAAACAAGATATGGAATTGTTCGTTAAGCACCAATTAGTTCTTGATTCTTCAATGAGTTTGAAAAAACTTTTTGTTTTGAAGTTGAATCAATGAAGTTTGATGTCTTTTTTTTTCCTTCCATGGATTTTGGCGCTTTTGCTTGGAGAAAAAAAGAACAAAAATTATATTTCAAAGCCCTATTCTTCAATGTCTTGAAGAACTCGTTGGCTTTGAAAACTTAATCAATGAAGCACCATGTCTTGTTCACCTTGAATGGATTCGGGTGGTTTGAAGCTTATGGAATAAGAACACAAAAATATTTTCAAAGCCTTAATTCTTTATTGATTTCCACTCTTACTTATACTTAAAGTAGAAATCAAATTAGAAATTATTTTTTACCTAAAAATCTGCAACGAGAATGGTAAAAAAATTAGTAGGAAAGAATATATAGAAAGATATTCTTAGATTTGTAGAAGGAAAACATTTAGGAAACTAAATATTTCCTTCCTAAATAAATATAAGAGAATAAGAAAAGATTCTTTAACCTACAAAAAGAGTTGTCAATAATATTTATGAGATCAGAATATATCAAGTAGAAAAATAGAATAAAATCGCAGCTTTACTGATGTGGAAAAATTATCTACTTATCAACCCAGTTAGTCAAAACTGGCGTTATCCGAGACTATCAAAAACAAAAACGTTGACCTACTTTTTTATCATTAAAAATCAGTTATACTCATTAAAAGAGCCAAGATATAAAAAGTGAAAAATATAACACATGTTTTTCCAACAAGAATTATTGGGTCTACCTCCAGTTAGGGAAGTTGAGTTTACTATTGATTTAATTCCAATAACTACAACTATTTCACAAGTATCATATAGAATGGCTCCATTAGAATTGAAAGAGTTAAAAGTTCAGTTATAGGAATTAGTAGACAAATGTTTTATCAAATCTAGTGTGTCTCTGTGGGGAGCACCAGTTTTGTTTGTGAAAAAGAAAGATCGTTCCATGCGATTGTGCATTGACTATAGACAATTGAATAAAGTGAAAATCTGTAATAAATATCCTTTGCCACGTATTGATGATCTATTTGATCAGCTTTGGGGTGCTACAATATTTTCAAAAATTAATTTACATTCAGGATATCATCAACTAAAAATCAGGGATGAGGATGTACTAAAAACTACTTTTAAAACCCGGTATGGCCATTACGAGTTTCTTGTGATGCCGTTTGGGTTGACCAATGCCCTAGCAGCATTTATGGATCTAATGAATAGAGTGTTTCATCCGTATCTTGACATATTTGTGAGTGTATTTATTGATGATATACTGGTATATTCTCGAAATCAGGAAGAGCATATCGAACATCTTGGGATCATTTTACAGGTCTTGCGGGATAGACAATTATTTGCTAAATTCAGTAAATGTAAATTTTGGCTCGACAAAGTGATACTTTTAGGGCATGTTATATCAGCAGAGGGAATTTATGTAGACCCACATAAAACTGAAGCAGTGGTAAAATAGAAAAGACCTACTAATGTGACAGAAGTACGTAGTTTTCTTGGCTTAGTAGGGTGCTACCGTCGTTTTGTTGAAGGCTTTTCCAAAATGGCTCTTCTTTGACCAGTCTGACTAGAAAGAATGTTAAATTTGTGTGGGATCAAGAATGTGAAAAGAGTTTCCAAGAATTGAAACATTGATTAGTTATTGTCCCAGTGCTTACTCTTCCATTTCCGGGTGAGGAATTTGTGATTTACAGTGATACTTCACGTCAAGGTTTGGGTTGTGTTTTGATACAGAATGGAAATGTCATAGCCTATGCCTTTAGACAGCTTAAAGAAACATGAGCTAAATTATCTTACACATGATCTAGAGCTGGCCATAGTTGTTTTAGCATTGAAAATTTGGAGACATTATTTGTATGGTAAGAGATGTCAGAGTTTTATAGACCATAAAAGCTTAAAGTATATCTTTGATAAAAAAGAATTGAATTTGAGGCAGAGAAGATGGCTAGAGCTAATAAAAGATTACAACTGCAGAATCGATTATCATCCAGGGAAGGCCAATGTAGTTGATGATGCTCTCAGTAGAAAGATATCTACTTCTACTACTCAAACTAATGCAATTTGCTATTCATTGTTCAGTGAATTCAAAGTTTGGAATGCTCAACTATCAGTGACCAGTTTGGGAACATTATTTGCTAATTTTCAAGTAAGACCTACTTTGATTGACAGAGTTAGAGAAGCTCAAACTCAAGATCCAATATTGAGTAATAGTAACAGTAAACACGCAGATTATACTATTCGAGACTACGGAGCTTTGGTTATAGGAAGCAGACTATGTGTTACAAATGACTCAAAGTTAAAGAAAGAAATTCTAGAAGAGTCACATAGTTCAGCTTCTGCAATGCATCTGGGTAGTACTAAAATGTTTCGCATACTTAAAGAACATTATTGGTGGCACGGAATGAAGAAAGAAATTGCTGAGTTTGTATCCAGATGTCTTATTTGCCAACAAGTGAAAGCAGATCGTCAGAGAATAGCTAGACTCTTACAGACATTGCCTATTCCCGAGTGGAAATGGGAGCACATCACTATGGATTTCTTATTTGGGCTTCCTCGTACTCAGAGTGGTCGTGATGGTATATAGATCGTGGTAGACAAATTGACAAAGACTGTCAGATTTTTGCCAATTAAAGTTACTTATTCATTAGATAAGTTAGCGAAAATATATGTGGATGAAGTGATCAGTTTATATGGAGTACCAGTATCTATTGTTTCAGATAGATATTCACGTTTCACTTCTAAATTCTAGCCTAATTTGCAGAAAGCCATGGATACTAAACTACATTTTAGTACAACTTTTCTCCCACAAACAGATGGCCAATCAGAAAGGACTATATAGACTTTAGAAGATATGTTATGGGCTTGTGTTCTTCAGTTTAAAGAAAATTGGGATATTCATCTATCCTTAATGGAATTCGCATATAATAACAGCTTATCATTTTAGTATAGAAATAGCTCCTTTTGAAGCACTATATAGTAGAAAGTGTCCAGTTTGTTGCGATGAGGTTTGTGAAAGAAAATCATTGGGCCCGAACTTGTTCGATTATCACGAGAAAGTGAAACTAATCAAAGAAAAACTAAAGAAGGCTCAAGACAGACAGAAAAATTACGTAGACAAACGTAGAAGAAATCTTGAATTTGAAGTTGGAGATAGAGTTTTTCTATGATTATCTCCATGGAAAGGTGTTCTCAGATTTGGTAGGAGGAGAAAATTGAGTCCAAGATATATCGGTCCATATGAGATTATTGAGTGCATTTGTCCAGTTGCTTATCGTTTAGCCTTGCCAACTGAGTTATCTAGAATTCATAATGTGTTTCATATTTCTATATTGCGTAAGTATATTCCAAATCCATCTCATGTGTTGGAATCGCAACCGGTTGAGTTGAAAGAGAATCTTGCATATGAAGAAACCCAATTGAATATTAGATAGAAAAGAACAAGTTCTTCAAGTAAAACTATAGCAATGGTTAAAGTGTTATGGAAAAATCACGCAATAGAATAGGCTACATGGGAAAATGAAGATCAAATGTATTCTCGGTATCCACAGCCTCTTGATGCAATAACCGGTTGAATTTCGAGGACGAAATTTTTTGAAAAGGGTGAGTTTGTCATACTTCATCAAAGTAAAAGAGTTCTTGTTTCAAAAATCTCAAGCCAAGTTTTTAAAAAAAAAATATTGGATAATGATGGCTTAGGCGGTGGATGGTCATGGAAAACAAATCCATTTTCCTTTTCAACTTATCACTTTAGCAAAGAAACAACAGCATCATTTTTTTTCATCAGCAGCATCTTTTTTCTCTATCTCTCTTCCTTACTTACATTATATTTGATGCAAAAAAAATTTTTTTGGATCAATGAGAAAATTTGAAAGTGGAAGATGTAATAGGAAATATTAAGTTTGAAGAATTTAATTTTTTGCTTTGGCTACGATACGATGTAAGAAGAGAAACTTTGATTTTAAGAATTTGTTTAATTGTATATTTATAGTAGGTTAAGAATTAGCAGTTCAATTCATAGCTTTAATTATTGAATTTTTCAAGAAGGTGAATTATAAGTGAGTTTTGATTTGGATAATCCTATTGTTATCTTAGGAAGTGATTCGAGATATTACGATCTATCATCCGAGTTAGTCTCGTGAGTGAAAAAATTAAATATTCTAGAGAGTGACAATTAATTATACTATTATATTGCGTATGATTTTAAGAACTTATTGGTCATTTTACGTGATTATAATTAAATATTTATTTTGTATATTAATTGTAAAATTATAAAGATTGTAATTGATTACCCGTGAAATGAATGTGAGAAATATGTGATGTTGAAAAATACCAGAAAAGTGTCCATGATTTTATCTATTCTAGTGTACTGATGGGTCTTGGCCGTGTTCTATATTACACTGAGGGGTCTAATTGGCCGTGTAAATATAGTTTCACTGAGGAGTCTTGACCGTGTACTATGATGTATTGTTAGAGAATTTTGGGATCCAGATTCCTGTGACAATCGAGGGGGCCTTAAGCACGTATATGGGGGTGCCTAGTTTTGAGAGCAAGCATACATGCATGACTATATTACCGATTTTAATTAGAAGGTACATTTTGGTGATATTTTCCATTATACTGTGATATAATGGAGTCATGGTATATTTTAGCCGATGAATATTCTACAAATATAAGCTGAAATTATTTGTTGAAATTAATGTGATGTAAATGTTGATTTAGATGCTGGGCTCATTTACGTTATGAGAAGTTATAATGTGAATTGTTAAGTAACGTGAGCTCATTTTCGATAATATCTATAAATGAAAAGAGTATAATTATTTTCGAAAATCTCCACTCACTGAGCCTATCAACTCATGTATTTTCTAACGATGATTTTTCTTATCAGGTAGTGGTTGAATTTCTGGGCAGCTTTTGGATATAAAGCTTTTGAGTTCAAAGTTGGAGCCACACGACAGAGTTATTTAGTATTACTCACTCCATAGAGCATGTAGTCATTATTTTGAGAATACATGTTCATTTTTTAATATAATTTTGTATCACTTGTAAATAGTTAGGTGGGTTCACTATATATTTTGTATCCGTATGTACAGTTTATGTTAATTAAATAGTAAAAGTTGTATGATTCGGCTAGTTTCTACTATGTTGTTTTGAAGTGGATATTGGAAGGGTAAATGATTCCATTTAGTTATGAATATTGTTGTTAGGATATGTGGTATTTTATTTCAGGTTGGTTAGTCCAATTTACAGAGGAGATAATGTCGAAATTTTCATAAAAATAAGTAATCATGAGTAGTAATTCTAGTAACCTTGGCGATTGGGTCCAACCCTTAGTTGGTATCCACTATCAACGCATCGCCACGTCTCGGTAAATGAATATTGTTTGAGATGGGTCGTGTCAGAAATGGAATACTAAAATTGATGAAGGGTGCTCTCGTTAATTGTAAAGAAACGAGAATAAACACTACTGGAGAAGTGATAAAAGGTTTAGACTTCTCAATTTCTTCTACTAAGGCTGATCACACACTTAAATGACACAATAGACTTGCACATATGAGTATTAAGGGGCTTAAGCTCCTTAATGATAAAAATGTCTTTGGTAAAGATTTTATGTCTGATTTGTCTTTCTGTGATCATTGTGTGCTTGGTAAGCATCATAAATTGTCTTTCTCTATGGGGGTTCATAAAACAAATGAAATACTTGACTGTGTGCATTCCAATTTGTGGGGTCCTGCCAATAATCCTACTTTAAGTGGAAAAAGATATTTTCTATCTATTATTGATGACTATTCTAGGAGTGTATGGGTTTTTCTTTTAAAAGATAAATCGGGTACGTTTGATAGCTTTAATAATTGGAGAAAAAAGTTTGAAAATATAACTGGTAAAAAGATAAAGTTTGTTCGGACTAATAATGGACTAGAATTTTACAATGTTGAATTTGATAAGATGTGTGTTGAAAATGGAATAACAATACATAAAACTGCTTTCTTGAGGTAAAGATGTGATGACTGCTTGTTATTTAATTAATATTACTATGTCTACTGCTTTGAATGGTAATACTCCTCATGAAAAATGGTATGATAAATGTGCTGACTATTCTATGCTTCATACTTTTGGATATGCTATTTTTTCTTATCAAGGTGAGTGAAAGCTTGAACCTAGAGTTAGAAAATGTGTTTTCTTAGATTATCCTGAATGAGTGAAGGGATATAGGTTGTGGGATAGAAGCTTTAAAGGGAAGAAAAGTCATAATGAGTAGAGATGTTACATTCAATGAATCAAAATGCCTTGTTCAAGACCTGATTTAGAGAAATTAGGTGGAGATCAACAAGAGGGTGATAGTAGACAGTTGGTGACTATTAAGGTTAGTACACATATTCCTAATGTCTCTAGCGAGGTAGAGACTCAAATTCAACTACTCGAGGAAGAGGGTGAAGAAGTAGTGATAGAAGAGCATCTTTTTGAAGAAGATCCTTTAGTGGATTATCAATTAGCTAGAGATAGAGAGAGAAGGCAGGCGAAAAAAACTTATGAGGTTTGGATATGAGTCCGAGTTAGCCTTTGCCTATGCTAGCTATGAAGAGTTAGGCGATAGAGAGAGCCAAATACTTTTGAGGATGCGATGAGGAGTGAACAATCGGAAGAAAGGCTAAAAGCAATGAGAGAGAAAATGAGTTCCTTAGCAAAGAATTAAACTTGGGAGTTAGTACCTAAACCTAAAAAATAAGTCAACCGTTGATTGTAAGTGTATTTTTAAGGTTAAGGAGGATACTAGTAGAGCTAAATCGTTAAGGTTTAAGGCTAGATTAGTTGCTAAGGGTCACACACGTAAAGATGGAGTTGATTATAATGAGATTTTTCACCAAATTGTTAAGTACACTACTATTAGGGTCATGCTTGCATTAGTTGCATACTTTGACTCAAAACTTGAACAACTTGATATTAAAACTACTTTTTTGCATGTTGAACTTGATGAACAAATCTTTATGAATCAACCTAAAGGTTTTATAGATAAACAAAAACTGGATTATGTGTGTTTTCATAAAATATCTTTGTATGGTTTGAAACAATCACCTAGACAATGGTATAAAAGATCTGACTCTTTTGTATTATCTATAGGGTTTCAAAGAAGTAAGTTTGATCATTGTTTGTATCACCAACATAATAAAACTAGTAATGACTATGTGTTTTTATTGTTATATATTGATGATATGCTCTTAATTGGTTCATCTTCTAAATGGATATGCAAGATAAAAACAACTTTAAATGGTGAATTTGACATGAAAGATCTGGGAAAAGCTAAAAGAATCCTAGGTATGGAAATTAAAAGAGATATATCAAATTCTACGTTGTTTTTCATCAAACTCCTTACATTTTGAAAGTGTTAAAAATATTTGGCATGCATGAATGTAAATCGGTTATATTGCCTTTAGCTAATTACATTGTGTTAACTAAAGATCAAGATCGTTGTAATGAGGAATAAATTGAATACACGAGTAGGATTCTTTATTCTAATGAGGTTCTATTATGTATTTAATGGTGTATACTAGATCGGATTTAGCTTTTGCTATAAGTGCCCTTAGTAGGTTCATGTTTAATCTGGGTCCTAGTCATTGGGAGGCCTTGAAGTGGCTCCTTAGATATTTGAGAGGGACGAGTAATGTAAGTCTAATGTTTGGTTGTAGTAAGGAATAAGTGAAATTGAAGGGTTTTATAGATGCGGACTATGCGGGGATAGAGATAAGATGAAGTCTACTTCCTCTTATGTGTTTACTTTGTCTAATTCTTGCATTAGTTGGAAGTCTCAATTATAACACATAGTTGCTTTATCCACTACCGAATCTGAATATATTGCTACCACCAAGAAATTAAAGAAGCTTTGTGGCTTAGGGGGATTGCTAAGTGAACTATGTATTTTGAATGATGATGTGGTAGTATATTCGGATAGTCAATCTTTAATACATTTGTGTAAAAATCCCGTTTTTCATGAACATACCAAACATATTGATATTAGACTACATTTCATTAGAGATATTGTGTCACAAGAAGTAATAAAGCTTGAGAAAGTGTCTACACAACATAATCCCTCAGATATGGGCACTAAGGTGTTGCCCTTGGTGAAGTTTAGAAGTTGCTTGGATCTTATAAACATCGGTGGAGGTAAAATACTTTCCAATTTTATTGGTTCTCGAGTTGTTACTAATGAGTGATATTTTTTCTTTTTGTAGGTGAAGGTGCTAAGGAAGAGAAACAAAGAAGTGCTACTTCATTATTCAAGAGTTCTTTGGCACCAAGGTGGAGGTTTGTTGGGTATTTGTTACCAAACAACCTCTAACGACAATGATGATTTAAGATTAATTTCATAGCGTTAGTCGATGATTGAAATTAAGAAAAAGACGACACCACTTAGTGAATCTAATTAAAGCTCAACCCAAAACTTAGTGGTCATTTTGGAGCGACTTATCTTATAGTTGCTCAATGGTCCACTCTATTTAATAGGCCCAAATTATGGTCTTGTAAGTGGTTTTTGGTGTTATTGGGCCACAATCCCAATATTGGTCACTTAACCTAATTAAGTGATTGCTTGGACTTTTTGTTCCTCATTCCAGAATCTTCATTTGGTGTGTGCCTGGAGGGTGAGATAGTGAAATACGACTGTTGTTTCTTCCTTCTTCACTGGTTGCCATTGTTGGTTGATTTTTGGTTTCACTATGAGATTAAGTTAGCTCTTTGTGAGCTTAACCATTTGGGGAAAAATAGAGGTGTTTGTGGATCGAGCTTTATTTGTAGTTTCTATTAAACTTAAATCTGAGCTAAACGAGTTTGGTGATTTATATTTCCGACAATTATACCGATGGATTATATTATTCTCACGATACAACTTTGTCAAGATTCTTCAACGGACCAGAAGATAATATCTATCTTGAAAAGTAAAGTATTAAATAAGCTAAGTAAAGAGCATTTATCTATTGCGGTTGAGAGTTACTCATTGGTTACTAATAATGCATCTTCATGTTCCACATTCCATGGTTGTCCGGGGTTTTCCAATCATGTCTTTTAGGTTGTACAAGCCCTTACCCACTGCCTTGATTATTTTATAAGAGTCTTCCCATTTGGCTCAAGTTTCGATGGCCTATGTCCTGTAGTTTGTCACACTTCTCAGTACTAGATCACCAGGTGCAAATGTTAGCGACCTTCGGTTGAAATACTTAGTTGTTTTCCTTTTATAAGCGGTGCCGCTAATGGTAACTTTTTGTAACATCATCGAGCATATCAAGTTCGAATTTGTGCTTTGGAGTTGATAGGCTCAATATGCATTCTAAGAGTATGAACAATGACTTCTACCATTAAAATAGTTTATAACATAAAACAAAGTTAACAAGGTGTCTTCAAAAACAAAGTTAACAAGGTGTCTTCCCAGTTGGTTCATTGGGATCGTATGGTATGCCCATAACCCGTTTGGTATTTCAGCAGCCTAAGAACCTTTATCATTCTCTACCATGGTCTTAATATCCTCCAAAATTGTTTGATTTGTTACCTCGGCTTGCCCATAACTCTGAGGATGAGACACATATGTGTAGTCAATGCTTGATCTTGTAAATAGCGCAAAACTCATTCTAACAATGATTTTCAAATTGATGGTTGTTATTTGTAACTAGTACCATTGGAATGCTAAGTCAACATATTATATTTTTTCAATCAAAACCCTAAATCTTTGTGTTTGAAATATGTCCAACGACTTGGCTTCGACCCATTTTGTAAAGTAGCCAATTGCTACTAGTAAGAATTTATTTGACTTCATGCGATTGAGAATGGCCCCGGGATGTTCATACTCTACTGAAAAAATGGGCAAACCCTATAAATTGCTAATGGGTCTTCAATCGGTTGATGAATCAGATTCCCAAATCATTGGCATGCTTCTCATTTTTTAACTAATTCTTTCATATATTGCTTAAAAGTTGGCCAATAATAACCTTGCCTAATCGTTTTGAAAGCTATCATGTTTGCTCTTTAATGGTTTTTGCAAACCCCCTGATGTATTTATGTGAGCATATCTCATCCCTCATTAGTATCCAAACATTTTAGGTATTTCATTATGATCCCTCGTTTGTAGAGACTTCAACCTATCAAACAATATCATGTAGCTTTGATACATAGTTTTCTTGCTTCCCTATGATCTTTAGGTAGCCTCCATTCTCTCAAATAATTTAAGGTCAACCTCATCCAGCTTGGTTTGATTGAAATCCATTAGGTCAATGTTAAAGGTAAAATTGGGATTTGCGGGTGTATTTATCAACGCCGACCTAGGTAAATTATCAGGGTTGGATGATGCTAGTTTGATAATGCGTATGCTCGCATGTTTTTCTTTACGGGCTTTTTCGTAAACTCACACTTCTTCGGATTTTCGGTTATTTTCACGTAGGACGGGTGTCCCTAGGGTTTTCTTAATATTCGACAAGAATAAGGGATATGGTTGGAGGAAATTACATGTTAGTTATTTAAAATTGCATCAACTCCACCTCTAGTTATAGCAGTTCATGTTCGATCTTGCAGCACGACCCTACTCTTTAAATTGATCGAGCATGATCTCCTATAACTGACTGGGTTATAGTGATGTCAGTTTGACGAAGTTCTTGTGCTCTTGATTGCACAACCTCCACCTACGGTCGAGAGCCCCAAGATCCCTTGATCATGGTCAAATACTAACCTATTTACTTGTGTAAAGTCTTTTGCTTTGTTATCCATCTATGGAGGCTAATCATTTAGCATCACTTACGATAAAATTTGATAAAAATTAAAATATTTAACAAATTTGTTGATATCCAATTTGATTTGTTACATCAATTAAGTAATTCTTCATCGGTGCTACAAGAATATGCTCGGATGTCATCCTCATCTAGATCTTACCTGTGTCGGACCTCATGGAGGCTAATCCTTTAGCATCACTTACGATAAAATTCGATAAAAATTGAAAGATTTAACATATTAATACAAGTTCGTAACAAATGTGCATTACAATATTATGTACAACTGAGATAAAGGACCTTTCAAAAACAAGTCAAAATTGCACATTTAATTCTTACTTTTTAGCACGTAAATTGCATTCACTAGTTCCCATGCTTTCAATCCTAACTTCTAAACCCTCAATTTTCAACACTCATCATAGTGACTTTGAAAAATTGCTTTTTCCAACGCCAACTTTTTTTGTGCATTACAATATTATGTACAAGCGAGATAAAGGACCTTTCAAAAATGAGTAAAATCAAAATAATCTTATTAAAAATGAATAAAAATGATAACACAAACAAAAGGAAAATGAAAAAAAAAAAAAAAAATGAAAAAAATGTAGAAAACAAAAGGAAAAAAAGAAAGAAATCAAAATGGGTAGAAACAGTCACAAACTATGTACCTCTCCACACCCATTGATCATTACCTGCCACCACCACCGCCACCGCCACGCCACCGCCACCTCCACCTTCTACAGACACTTTCAACAACTTTTGTTGTCAACCTGATGTGTGTATTTTGTATATAGTCAGTGCTATCTCATTTGTTTGGTTGTATTTTGAGTTTTACATTAATGAGTTAAATGTGATATTCGTGCTTGACTTATTGTATATTCAATTTTCAAAAGTGTCTAGCTAATGTTGCTTTTATAATTGATCTATTTTACTCATTTTCAAAGTGACTTGTTTAGATTTTGTGAGGTATGTTCCAGCCTCCAAAATAAGATTTTATGTCTATGTCTCATCTTGTTGCGAACACTACTTATGTATATGATTAATGACCATTGTGTGCCTTAAGAAGGAGAATCTACATACGAGTTATAGTTTATGGCATCTCCGAGGTGCGCTTGTAGATTTAATATCTCATTTGACGGTTTCTATCTAAAAGGACCAACTATGCCAAAATGCTAAAAATTGGAGATAAAGTTGGGACAATTTTAAAACAAATGCTCAAAGGTTAAGGATTATATGTGCAATTTTCTAAAAAAACAAATATTAGAAGGCAAGAGAAAAAGACACTATCAAAATATTGAGTAAATTTAACTAATAATCACCCAACTTTACCTTACATTACTACTTGCTTACCCAAGTTTAAAGTGTTACTCGTTGCTTACTTATATATCTCAAACCATTACCCATTCATCACACAACTCATTTCCGACAATAAACATTAACGAAAAATACCACGTGGCGAATGGCATATGATGTGGCACAAAACTCTATTAAAATATGCCATATAGATAAAAAAAAATATGCAACATTAAAATTATGTTTCTTACCAAAATAGACAAAAGGCCCAAATCAAGAACCCAAATCAATAAACATCAACTGAACCCTAATTGCTCAAATTCATCTCCAAAATTAACCAATCCATCAACTCAACCACAATTATGCCTCAATTTTGAGTGACAAAGGAGACCCACATCATTCAACATGGAAGATAATGTAAATGTGGAAGAAACATTATTGGAGGCAGAAGATAAGGGAACAGCACGGAGGAGGTAAATCATTTTAATGTATTTTGCTTTTACTTGTTGTCTTTGTTTGAGACCACATTTATTTACCCATGTATAGTTGTTATGTAACCAATTTTTAATACTATGGAATCTGAATTTGAAGTTCTAGAACCACACTTTATTTCTTTTGGACAATATTCATGCACTTTTATATATTCATATTGTATATGCATTTGAGAAGTGTTTGAAAAATCATAACACTTGTGTTTTCAAAGCAGAACAACCTTTGATGAAGAGGAAATTATACATCCAGAATGCAACATAAGTGATTCAGATAACGAGGTTGACGATGATGGTTTTCTATATGACACGAATGCAACTGAACGTGTTGCGGTGGGATTAAATGCAGACTCTACAATCGAACTTGAGGCAGCATGTGTAGATAAGTTAGAATCAGACGATAATTATTGTCCAAGTGAAGAAAAGTTGCTCACTGATTATTCTTCTAGTGAGGAAAGCAATTATCGTTTCCCTATTTATGATGTCGAAAAAGATAAGTACGACCCACAGTTAGAGGTTGGGAAGGGGTTTCAAAATATTGAAGAGTTTAGGCAAGCTGTTAGGAATCATGAGGTTGCAACTAGGTGCAATTTTAGGTTTAGGTCGAATAATAATGAGAAGCACAAGCCAGATGCAAGGAGAAAGGTTGTAAATTCAAGATTTGGGCATCGTTGAATAAGGCAAAGGGTTGCATCCAAATAAAGTCTAAGATTTAAGAACACACTTGCACTAGGGACATAACAAATAGGCATTGTACTGCAATGTAAATAGCTAAGAGGTATTTGGAGACTTTTAAAGTTGAACTTGGTTGGAAGACTAGTTTGATAAAGAAGGTTATGAATGATGATGTGAAGTTGACAATCAACAACGTTACTACTTGGATGGCTAGAAGATATGTTGGGATATTATTAGAGGGTTCTAATGAGCACCAGTTTGGCTTGCTTAGGTCTTTTGCTGCTGAAATTCTGAGAACCAATCCAAGTTCTACTTGTATAGTTGCCATACATGCTAGAAAGCTTTAAGGAATATATGTTTGTTTAGAAGTTTGCAAGAGGGGGTTCTTGACAAGTTGTAGGTAACTTCTAAGATTAGATGGGTGTTTTTTGAAATGTACATTTGGAGGTCAGATGTTTGCGGCAGTGGCATTAGATGCGAACGACTGTATTTATCCAGTATATGCTATAGTAGAGAGAGAAAATACTACAACTTGGATGTGGTTTATACAACATTTAGGTAAAGATTTGAAGATCTTGAATAGCAATGAGTGGACTTTTATGACTGGCAGATAGAAGGGTTTACAAAATGTGATAGAAGACTTGTATCCTGAGGTAAAACATCGATATTGTGTGAGATACATGTACACCAATTTCTTTAGTGCTGGTTTTAAAGGTTTAGCTCTAAAAGACTACTTACGGAGAGCTGCAAAATCAACAACATTTGGCTGATTGGAAGCATTGGATGGATGAGATTGAGAAAGAGAACGAGGCTGCACATGGTTGGTTAATGAAGAGGCATCCAAGTGAGTGGAGTAAGGCTTATTTTTTTACAAAAGTGAATAGTGACATACCTTTGAACAACCTTTGCGAAGTATTCAACAAGATGGTGTTGGAGGATAGGGAAAAGTCCATCTTGACCATGTTGATCAATATACACATAAGTTTTATGAAGAGGATACAAGATATGAGGGATCAGATGAGAAGAGCTACATGTCATTTGTGTCCTAAAGTCCAACAAAAATTGATGAGGATTATTAAAATAGCTACATGGTTTGAGGTGGATTGGTCAAGGGGACCACAATCTTTTGTGAAGTGTTGACTGGAGAGTATGTTGTTGATATGCACAATAGGACACGTGCTTGTAGGATATGGGATTTGACAGGGATTCCATGTTCTCATGCAGTTGCTGCTATGCTAGATAGAAAGATTAAACCTTGGAGGTATGTGCATGAGTGCTATAGTGTGCAGACCTACCTCAGTTGCTACGAGAATATTATCATTCCTATAAACGAGATGAAATTATGGCCTCCAGTCGATGCCTCCCTATCAAACCACTGGGTTGGTTGGTAACCAAAATGGGAAGAAAATAGAATACGAGAATGAGACAAGAAGAAGAAGATGTCATCACACGTTCATGTTCGAAGGCAAGATTGAAGAAATACGGAACAATGATTATGACTTGTAGTATTTGTGAAAGAACAGGGCAAAACAAAAGGTACCACCAGAGGCGTGATGCACCAAATGAGGTTTGCGTTCGTTCCAATTGTCATAACTTACCAAGGTGTAGAATGATCATAATTATTTCATACATTTGCTAATGTTAGGAATGGCTTGCTCACGATTTGGACCATACATGTTCACAAAGGTCTAGCCAAATAGACAAAGGCCGCTCAAGGATAATCATATATGTTTTCATTTAAGCAATATTCTTAGAGTGTGATCAATATGTATACAAATTGATATTTGATAGCTTGTCGGATTTTTCATTGTAATATAGGCAAAAATGGTGCCTAGGATACCAAATACGAGTTCAGGAGATGAAGTGAACCACTGCCACCACTACCATCCGAGTTTCAGTTTATGCCAACACATGGGATAGGTTTGACAAAGGATGCATAGGTTGACAAATCTAGTCCTTCATTTACCATGCCAACACCCGCAATTACATCGCTTCTAAACATGGTGGAAGATTTGCAAGAGATCGAGAATCAAGAAAATGCAAAGAAGATGGCAACGAGAGCAAAGAACTTTCGAGTGGTTAGAAGCTCAATACCTTTTGCAGCTCGAAAGAGAGGGAACAATGCAGCAACTCAATAGATTATGACTTAGGTTTTTTTTTTTTTTTTTTTTTTTTGTATGTTGGATATTAAGTGATACAATATTATGTTGAAATTTTGTTGGGATTGTAATAAGCTATTCACAAGGCTCAATGATGTGTTGATATCCTATTTTTTGTATGTTGGATATTACTATGCACCAATAGAAATTATGTTGAATTGAATAAGTTGTAAGTATTTTGAATTAATGGAAATTAAGCTGTATTGATTATATAGTATCATTTTGGTAAAGTTGTAGATCGTGTCTTGATCTGTTCAAAGCGTAAGAATTTTGATCTATATTGATTTTGCATAAAGATTGCTACTGATATTTGCACAACTAACTAGTGCAAAATGCACCAACAAAGTCACCGACAGACCGACACAAGCAATGGTGCAATTTGCACCGCTTATCTGGTGTGCAAATTGCTCTATAATCGGTGCAATTAACTCGTGCAAAATGCACATCAAATTGGTACAAAATGCACCAGCTAGCTGCTGAATTAACCAGTGAAGTGTTGCACCAGTTCAACTCAACAAATTTGCTCCTCATTATTGGCTAAAATTGGTTCAAAATGCACCATTTAAATGGGATGAAATTTTACTGTTATTAGTCAATATTTTTGCTCCATAAATGCACCAGTTCACTTGTGCAAAATGCACAAGCTTTTGCACCAGTTTTGCACCATTTACCATATCAATTTTGCAACCTCCACACCTCCCCCAATTTTGCACCAATTTGCAACCTCAACATCGACCCCATCATCGACCACGAGCCTCGCATTTAGTGGCTGATTAACATGAATGTCAAAATAAATGCTTTTCTTTACAAAGCTCCATCCACAATGACTCACATAACCAATTAATAGTAAATTTGTAAATAAAAAAAACATCATCCCATTAATAGTAAATTCCCAAATAAAGCCACATACACCAATTAATAGAAAAAATGTATAATTTTTATTATAACAAATTCTGATAATTTACAGTTTTCATCACATCTCTAACACTAAGATTGTGTACAAAATAAGGAAAAAAAATGAATTTAACACTTGAGCAACTTCCAAATTTAACTTCTGGGTGATCAATCCTTCACATGGTAATTGAACTCCTCGGCACAAGCTTGAGCAACTTCCAAATTATGGTTCAATGGCAGAGTTTTCATGACCACCAAAATCTCAATGACCTCAAAAGCTTGCTTATACTTCTTTAATTTTCTTGAGCTTTTCCCAAGCTTCAATGGCAGATTCTTCAATACGTAGATTTGGAGATGAATTCGAGCAATTAGAGTTTAGTGGATGTTTATTGATTTGGGCATTTTGTCTATTTTGGTAAGAAACGTGATTTTAATGTTGTAGATTTTTTTTTAATCTACGTGGTATATTTTTAAAACCGTTTTGTGACAAAATTATATCGGATTTGAAAAATGTAATATTTTAAAATTAAATGAGTTTGGTATTGCAATTTAATATAAAGTTGTGGTAATTATTAATTAAATTTACCCTCAAAATATTTGAAACTCTAAAACAAAAACATATATTAAAATTCAAAGGAAGAACCGCCAACAAATTTCATCGCAATTCCTCGCTGTTCAACAATTATATATCACTATATGTTATTAATACCCCAACACTATAATTATCACCATTTCACCAATGTGTTAACGTCTCTTTCTTATATTCTCCCTCTACAACAAATAGCTGAATCCAACGATTCATCGATCAAATTATAGGGTTAACTACAATACTTTCATGCTCCTGATTCTCCAATCTTGAGTTGAGATTTCGGATTTCCTTTATTTTTGTTTAAATTAAGGAATTCAAATATAGCAGAGAAGATATGGGGAGTCCGGAGAAGAATCAAAGCAAGGGAGGTTTCTTTGCAGCCATGACATCGGGATTGTCACTGTTCAGCAGCGCCATGCACAGATCTGTCAACGGGTATATATGTTAACTATTTCTACGCAAAATTAGGTTATACAGGATTTAAGTTGTCTGACTGATTTGGAATTTCCAAGTAAAATGCGTTTGTGTATTTATCCGCAATAATACGATTTATTTAGTTATTGGGGTTTTGGGAACATTAAAGATTTGATTCCGATGTAGTATATATGTTGGTACGAGAATTAGCTGCACTGTTTTCATATTGTTTGGTGATTGATGGGTGCTGCAACATGTAGTATGTCAAAATGGTTTTTGTAAATTTACACTAATAAAAAGGATGATTTTCTCATACATTGATGGGTGATTTAGTATGTGATATATTGCTATGTGCATTTTGTGCATAAGTACTGGTCAACTCTAAGGTTGGTCAATGCAAGTCTAACAAGAGTCTAGAAGGTGATGTTTTTTGCTTTGAGGTATAGAATTGTTGGAAACAGTGTTGTAAATAACACAGCAGGACCTGTCGCCTCAACTGTGCCAGGACTCTATTAGATTTTTTACTTTTATATGTTGGCCTGCAAATGAATCGAGCTGAGACAAGTTTACGCTTTGTCGGGATCTGCTTTATTCAGGAAGGATATTCAAGCTCTGCTTGGATCCATGACGAGATAAAAAATGTGTGCTCATGTTGACTTCACAATTTGTACATGAGCTTCACTCACTTGGTTTTTTTAGTTAGATAAACTCAAACCTCATGTTCAGTAATAAGCAAATTGGGGCTCGTGGTTTTAGCTTACGAGTCATTAGCAACTAAAATCATCATATTACCAAGAGTTAATAACTTCTAAAATAAATTATACCAAGAGGTAATAATTTTCTTTACAATTTCGAGCAAAAATGTAAATAAAAAAGAATGTTTATACAATCCATATGAGCTATTCATGAATGGCTTGGTTCATCTGCAATCCTAGGGGTGGAGATCGTAGACTTTTGGGGATTTGGAGGAATCATTGGTGGAACTCATAGCTAGAATCACAACAGTGTTGTGCTGTTTCAGATGGAACTCTCATGAGAGAATGAATTTTTATCCTTTTGATATGTATTTAGAGTGAGGGTGTGTTTGATTTTGATTAAAATCAGGTTTTTTGTAAAAGTTGATGAAGTGTGTAGTTGAAAAATTATAAAAAGTTGTGGGTCCACAAAATGAGTAGTTAAAATCAATTGTTGACTTTGACTTTAGCTTTTTAGTAAAATTTTAAGTAAAATCAAACAAGCCCTGAATTACATTTACTTGTGTCCGTTTATACCCTATCTAAAACTTTTCGTTCTTGGAGTTGGAAGTTTTCACTTCTCCATGCTTGACAAACAATCAAAGTATTGAACATAAGTACATAACATTGGCTCGATTTGTTACTATCATTGTATTTGAATTTATTTTTGGTTAAAGTGTGCATAAGTCTCAAGTCCAACTGGAGAAAGTTTTACACAAAGTAGTGTTCAAAAGAAAATCTGAAATCCAACAATACGAGACCATGCAAAATGTCACTTTTTTAAATTTGTGTCATACATGCAATAGGCGCTTGTTGGATTACCACTTCACTTTTCTTTAGGCCTGAGTGTTTTACACGGTTTGCTTAGAGGGATGAGAAAACGGGTTGATGTTGTCCTAAAACTCATAAACTACTAATTTCTCAAATATAAGCACCGAGGCAAAGAACTTCAAATCCATTTCGTGAGGAGGAGGAGGAGGAACCATGCTCTTAGTCGAACTGCTGTGGTTGTGCTGTCCTTCAGCTTCTAATCGATTTGCTTCTCTGCATGGATGTATGGTGGGATGACTGAAGTGGAGAATGGCATCTCACTTCCTCTTCATGACAGAAAAGGGGAAGTTGCTTGACTCAGTGTACGAGGTGAATGAGGAGCTACTTCATGAAAAGAGAATAAGCTATACAAACTCTTTTATTGTAATATCAGGCTTCCAAAATTTGACCTGATCTCCCAGCATTTTATTGAGTAACTAATTTTTTCTTTAAATGTGCGGTTGAGCACAAAACGTTTGGTGGGATTTTCTTAAAGTAAGTTCCTTCTTCATATGTTAACAAAAGTATATGACTTTGTATTTACCTTTGCAGGATTTTCCTTTTATGGCTACCTTATTTTATGCCATTTTCTTTCTTTTTGGATGATCATTTACTTTATTGAGAGTATGTTGTCGAATTATGTTCACCTCAATACTTAACTCTTACAATGTGTTGATGGGACATTATTTTTTGCCTATTAAATGCTTGGTTTTGGTTAAATTTCTATTCTATATCTAATTATCTATTTGGTTCACTTCAATATAGATAATCAGTGAGGTTCCATCCTATTGTGTCAATTGTGATGTCACATGTCAATATTTGTTTTTAACAAATATGTGTACTTTACTTCCCTACCTCTAGATTCCTCGGTTATGAAGGTGTGGAAGTTATAAATCCCGAAGGAGGTAAAGAAGATGCTGAAGAGGAGGCTCAGAGAGGAAGATGGAAGGAGGAGGTAGGTTGTACTGTTATCATTAACTTTTTTTTCTTTTCTTTTGACAATGTATTTTCTTCAAAATAATGCCATACTTTTACCGAGATACAGAAAAGGAAGTGTTTATAATAGAATTTGAGTTATAGAACATATTTGAAAAGGCAAGGGGCGTAAGGCAGCTCAGAACCTTAGGTTTTGTAGATAAATCGGAAAGATCAACATATTATTTTAATGAGATTCACATTTTTGGTGGTTAAAGTG
Organism: Forsythia suspensa; assembly: GCA_023638005.1. Taxonomy (NCBI): domain Eukaryota; kingdom Viridiplantae; phylum Streptophyta; class Magnoliopsida; order Lamiales; family Oleaceae; genus Forsythia; species Forsythia suspensa. The sequence continues at coordinate 40,474,789 of CM042666.1, forward strand.
CTGATAAAAATTGCCTCTCCGAAAATTTGGTTGAAGTTTTAAAAATCATTGTCTGTGATATAAAGTGATAATAGCATCAATTGGTGAATGTTTTCTTGGTCCTCCACTAGTACTTGTGGATTCAAGCAGGTTGTTGTTTTGTTGGACAAATTCAGGAAAGACACATTTACTGGAGAATAATATCCATAAATGTATTCAGTCTATAAAGTAGTGGAGTGTCCCTGTGAAATATTTGGATTAAGCTGGAAAAATACACAAATATTTGGGACTAGGCCAGTTATGTTGCAGTGAAATTAAAATTCATATAGCACAGAAAGCACTCATTAGGGTGACGATAGAACAGAAAGGAGAAGATAACTGGCATATTGAAACATTCTTTTATGTCCCCACTGTACTCCTACCTTGCTACGCCTTCCCTTCTGGCTGGACTTCGAGTTCAATACACACTAATGTGATATTAGCTTCATATTGTTTGAGTTCTCTTGTTCTATGCATGGTCAATCACCCTTTTATGTTGTAATTCAACTTGCATTGATTGTTGCTGATATACATGTAATCTGAGAGATCTATTTGTTTTCAAAGGAACGAGACAGCTACTGGAAGATGATGCAAAAATATATTGGTTCTGACGTCACATCCATGGTGACACTTCCTGTTCTCATATTTGAGCCAATGACAATGCTTCAAAAAATGGCAGAGGTTTGTGCTATCTTCTTTGCATACTGTTGCTGCTAGTTTAATATTAGGCTGTTTATATCATACATCTTATAATGCTAATTATGCAATTCTCATGGCAGTTAATGGAATATTCTCACCTTTTAGATCAAGCAGATGAATGCGAGGACCCATACATGCGGTTGGTGTATGCATGTGAGTACTTCTTGATTTAACTATACACGAGATCTTTTTGATTATATAAAATTTTGAGGAAAGTTCATGCACTAAAGGAGTTTTATTATTATTCAATATAGCATCATGGGCGATATCTGTGTACTATGCCTTCCAACGTACCTGGAAGCCTTTCAATCCAATTCTTGGTGAGACTTATGAACTGGTTAACCATGGTGGGATTACATTCATTTCGGAACAGGTAAATCAATTACCTATTGGAATTTTGATTTATGCTATTTGATCCCTTGTCCTGAATCCTAATACATTGCAAGAATTCTTTTACTTGAACTAAAATAGCAAGTATATGGAAACAGAAGACTGAAATTCTCTCGAGGACACAGAAAATTTTATCTATAAAGGACTCCACTCTCAAAGATTTTATAGGATTTGTTGCATTTTGCAGGTGAGCCATCATCCTCCTATGAGTGCTGGACGTGCTGAAAATGAGCATTTCAAATATGACGTGACTTCTAAGTTGAAAACTAAATTCTTAGGGAACTCTCTTGATATCTATCCCATGGGAAGGTAAACTTTGGTGTGAATGATTTATGGTTGATCTTGACTATTACTTTTCTTCATGCCATATTTTCTGAGCTCATTATTGGCTTTCAGCCATTCCCAATGCGAATGTATTGCCTTAATTGATTCAACTTTTGTCAATATTGTGAACTTGCTTATTTGTCTCTTACATTCTATAGAAACAATTTATAGTCTAGTTGTGTATTCCTGATGCAGGACTCGTGTGACTCTTAAAAGAGATGGTGTTCTCCTGGATTTGGTTCCACCTCCTACTAAGGTTAACAATTTGATTTTTGGACGAACCTGGGTGGATTCACGAGGAGAAATGGTCATGACAAATTTAACTACTGGAGAAAAAGTTGTTCTCTATTTTCAACCTTGCGGTTGGTTTGGGTAAGTTGGCTCTCATTTCATCTTTCATTTTCTCAACTTTGCTTAGCTGCACTGTTATTTATTGAAATCTTTATGATTATATGGAAATAGTCGCCACTTACTTTTTATGTAGAGCATTGTTAGTTAAAAGTCCCTAATCGTTTTATTCGTCATTCTCTGCTTTCTCTTCTGTCCTGATTTTGGAAAGGTACTGCAGAACTTAGCATTAGAGATACTGGGTGGGTATATTCTTATATCAGAGTACTAGAGAATGAACAGCTTTCAATTTGGTTGTCGTCTTGTTGAGGCTTTTGATTCTTGCCACTAGTTTTTAACCTCTAGTTTGCAATACTAAGAAGATTTTTATTTAATCACACACATAGGCAGTGATCCTCCCAGCTGCTTCTGACGTCTAACATACACTTTTGGGTGCAGAGCTAATAGGTATGAAGTAGATGGATATGTCTATAATGCTCAAGAGGAGCCTAAAATATTGATGACTGGAAAATGGAATGAGTCGATGAGCTATCAACCATGTGATTTGGAGGGGAACCTCTTGCTGGCACAGAACTGAAAGAGGTTAATTTTGAAAACCTTCTGATATGCTTTTTTAGTGCAATACAAAACTATTCATGTATGTTGATGCATTAACTGTTCAGTCTCGCTATAGAATCATGACGCGTATCTTTCACTTATTTTGCAATACCAAACTATTTCCTGTGTGTTGATTGATTAACTATTCCATCATGCATAGAATCGCGACCCATATCTTTGCAGTGATTTAAAAATGTAGTTCATTGAGTTGGGGTTTGGGAGAATGCTAAATGATATCTTTCTTGCATGCTTTTTCTCAATGGTTTCTTTCTGTACAGCTTTGTTTATTGGACCTTACGGGGGGAAGACTTTGGGGAAATTTTAGAAGCCATTATTCTGGTGGGTCATGTTTGTTTCCAATTACGCTCCTTATGTTGAGTCTTCTAATAGCACTAGTCTGGGTTCTGTTTTCTCATGATCTTAAGCTTCTATTAATATCATATTTATTTGCTTTGTTTTTATGCATTTGATGGATTTCGCTCAAGGCAAATTGAACAGTGTTTTACTACTTTTTCCACAGTAGATTGCTTATTAGTTTCTTTTTTTAATTGCTTGTTTAACTTGCAAGAGCTGCTAAGACAGTAAAGGTTTTTTATAACATCTTTGTTTAATTGCTGTTAATTCTGACTTTAGTGGTGTTGGAAATGGAAAGATAAGTGACTGGAAATGATTATGCAGGTTTGGCATCTTGCAGAAACTCCAGAAAATGACAAATTTCAGTATACTTGCTTCGCACATAAATTAAACAGCTTTGACACTGCTCCAAAGAAGTTGTTAGCATCGGATTCTCGGCTGCGTCCTGATAGATGGGCACTTGAGAAAGGTGAACTCTCCAAAGCTGGTGCTGAAAAGAGCAGGTAGAGCTCTCCCTCTCTCCCTCCCTACCCCTGTGTGTGCGCACATGTGTTCCTAGGTTCCTTTGGGTATCATAGACGATATGAGTGGTTTTGATATAGTTCTTTATTATTGATGGGTTTGGATGCTAGTCTCTGGCTTGCTAACTTAATAATCCATGCAATGAAGGAAACTCAACAATGTTTCGACTTTCCTGAAGTACTGTCCAAGTTGTATTTTTTGTTATTCTAACGTTCTCTGCATTGTACTATTTTCTTATGTTTTCAGTTTGGAGGAGAGACAAAGAGCTGAAAAGAGAAATCGAGAAGCAAAAGGCGATCATTTCACACCAAAGTGGTTTGATATAACCGATGAAATTGCCCCGACACCATGGGGAGATTTGGAAGTATACCATTACAATGGGAAGTATACTGACCATCGATCTGCCATTGCTTCATCAGACGCCATTGATTTAAAGGACGTCCAGTCTATTGAATTTAATCCATGGCAGTATGGCAACTTAGATGAGGAATAAGATAATCCTAAATTTGTTCCTTTTTATCCTGCAGTTGGACGACTTTTCGCTGTGACATAGAGCTAGCTATTATTTGTGAATTGTGAGCATGTGTACATTATAACTATTTCTCATAATTTTTCTTATTAGTTTATAATAGCGTGCACTTTGTACTTTATAATTGGTTATTAATATCTTTTTTTTTCCCAACTGCTTGCTGCATGTTCTAAGGTGTTGGACCCTAAATTTAGGGACCTTTCGTTTTCATTTTTTTGCTTAATTGGGTGTGTTTTGCATTATGTGTACTTATGTGATAGCATGTTTGGAAATGTTTTTGAATACTTATAAATTGGTCAAACATTATTTTTATCCACATATTCCGTAGGATCCATAATTTTTAACTATTTTTCATCTGCACATTCTGTAAGAGTCATTTTATCATTGTTTATAATCTACAAAATGTTTCACCAAACAAGTATTGAATTTATGCATATCTTGTGATTTTTTTTTTTTTTTGTTTAAACTCAATACTTTTTTTATAAATTGCTTATTTCATTTTTTATGAATCCACTCTCAATTTAATCTAACTCTTTAAATTTTATTACACTCTTCGTTTATTTCTATTTGTTTAAATTATTTATTACGTATTGTTGTTTATAGTTGAGTTTGTTAAATTCGATTTATTATAATAAAAAAGGGATGGGGAGGGAGGGGAGGGGAGGGGGGGGGGGGGGTTATTCTTGATTCTCACTCTATAATTTATTATTATAATTGTTAATTCTTTTTCATAAAATGAATCAACGATTGCCTAGCCTTTATTTCTCTAATTTTATTTTTCCTTGTAAGAAAATTTAGATATAAATATAAATGCAAAAGATGATTGATAGTACTGTTATTATAATAAAATGACAGCTCAAATATTTTCACAAAGTTGACAACTTGACACTCATAATCAGACGTGGCTTTATATAACATTTCATTCAGCCGCCTAACCAGTCACCACTTTGGATCACAAATTGAAGTTAACGAAAAGAGACGTAACAATTACTAAACAACTAGTGGTCCCACCCCCATCAATCCATTTGGAAAAATTGTTCATTGCTTCGTAAATTATAAATAGTAGATTTTATAAAATATGTAAATAAAAATTATAGATTTTACGAAATATATAAATAAAATTGATGTTTGATAATCTTATAAGTACTCTCAAAACTTTAAAATAGAAGTATGGTCATCTCAACTTTTCTTTGTATATGCACAATTGCACCTCAATGAAACTAATTTGCCACCGAGTCTAACTTTTTGTTAAAATTGTCAGTTCCCTCATTTTAAGTGATACAATTATAATGAAAACGTTAATTACCAATTTGTTCATTTTTAAAACTTAAGCATCAACGTGCTAATGAGAGAATAAGTCAAAAAACTTGCTCATTTGCTTATTTATTACACACACTCTATATATGGCTTATTTGCACAAATGGTCCCTGACTTTTACACTTCTTTCGCGGGTTGAGGACCTATCTTTTCATTTTTGGCGGTTTAGCCCTATTTCAAATATTTTTAGCAACAATGGTCCTTTTCAACATTTTCCATCCAAATGGCCGTGAAATTTGACGGTGGAAGTTTTTTTATTTAAAAATGCTTATTTGCACAAATGGTCCCCGACTTTTGTAAAGAAAAATTTGTAGCAAAAGTCCCTAATATTTTAGAAAGTGTTGAAAAGTCCTATAACCTTCTAATCCTAACACATATGACCCTAAACTTTTTAACAATTTTATCCCTAACTTAAATAAATTAAAATAACTCACAAACCTTTTCAAAAACACAAATAAGTCCTAAATTTTTTATTTTTTCTGATTTACACTTAAAATAATAAAAAGTGTGTCATCAAGTCCTAAAACTTTTAATTTTATTCACCAAAATAATATTTAAAATGTGTTTGATTAAAATCAAATTTTTTAGTAAAGTGATTGAAAAATTGTGGGACCATAAAATGTGTGGTTAAAATTAATTGTTGACTTTGACTTTAACTTTTAACAAAATCAAAATTGAAAACAAAGCGAGACTCTTGTAGTCTCTGAGATTGTCCAGGTGGTCATTAATTAACAAAAAAATTATCACCATGATCAAAATTTGACCAATTTAAAATTTTAATTTATTTTTCATATCAATTACTAGAGGTGGCAAAATAGGCCACCCAGGTGGGCAGTCGAGATAGGCCTCCTGGTCGGCAAATTTGGTCAATGTGACCGATAAAAATGATTAAATAAAATTAGGTCGATTTAGTCAGTCTGACAGTCGTATCAGTGGCCGAGATAATTTTTTGCCCAAGTCCCTACTTCACACTTACCCATCCCTCTCATCCCTCCCTCCCTCCCGTGAAATGTGGGCGCCGGGGGTGGGGTGTTTGAAGTGTGGGGTAGGGACTTGGGAAAAAAATTATCTGGGCCACTGGCTCAAGCTAGTTGTACTTGACTAAATTGACCTAATTTTTATGATCAACTTTTTATTGAACTAGCCAGCCTTTAGAGGCACGGCTATCCGAAATGACCCCATTTTGCCACTGGTAATTGATATGAAAATAAATTAAAATTTTAAATTGGTCAAATTTTGATCATGGTATAATTTTTTGTTAATTAATGCACCAATTTGACAAAAATTTGTAGAGACTATAAGAGCTTTTTTGTTTTCAATTTTGATTTTGTTAAAAGCTAAAGTCAAAGTCAACAATTAGTTTTAACCACACATGTTATGGTCCCACAATTTTTCAATCACTTTTACTAAAAAATTTGATTATAATCAACCACATTTTAAATATTATTTTGGTGAATAAAATTATCGAACGAAGATGGTTGACTAGTTGTATCGGACTAAATTGACCTAATATTTATTTGATCAATTTTTATTGGACCAAAATTCCAAACCCGAGACCCAAGCTATCTCGGATCGCCCAATTGGGTGACGACTATTTTGCCACCTCTAGTAATTGATATGAAAAATAAATTAAAATTTTAAATTGGTCAAATTTTGATCATGGGTATAATTTTTTTTAATTAATTAATAGACCAATTTGAAAAATCTGTAGAGGCTCTAAGAGCTCGTTTGTTTTCAATTTTGATTTTGTTAAAAGTTAAAGTCAAAGTCAACAATTAATTTTAACCACACATTTTATGGTCCCACAATTTTTCAATCACTTTTACTAAAAATTTGATTTTAATCAAACACATTTTAAATATTATTTTGGTGAATAAAATTAAAAGTTTTGGGACTTGATGACACACTTTTTATTATTTTAAGTGTAAATTTGTAAAAAATAAAAAGATTTAGGACTTATTTGTATTTTTGAAAAAGTTTGTGAGTTATTTTTAATTTATTTAAGTTAGGGATAAAATTGTCAAAAAGTTTAGGGTCATATGTGTTAGGATTAGAAGGTTATAGGACTTTTCAACACTTTCTAAAATATTAAGGACTTTTGTCGCAAATTTTTCTTTACAAAAAGTCGGGGACCATTTGTGCAAATAAGCATTTTTTAAATAAAAACTTCCACCATCAAATTTCACGGCCATTTGATGGAAAATGTTGAAAAGGACCATTGCTCGCCAAAAATATTTGAAATAGGGGCTAAATTGTCAAAAATAAAAGATAGGTCCTCAACCCGCAGTAGTGTGTAAAAGTCGGGACCATTTGTGCAAATAAGCCCTCTATATATAGATGCACTAGTATATCGCTTATACGCAGTGGATCCTACCGTATAATTCCAATTCAATGACAAATGAATGTTATGAAGTAGAAGAATGAGATGGATTTAATAATTCGATTTGAGGAGATGAGATTTGATGAAGAGAAGATATATAATGAAGAGAGTAATTTTTACCTTATTTTTCGAAGACAGACATACAATATATTTTATTGTGAGTGGAGATAAAAAATTTCTACGATTGTGGTAAAATTATTACAGTACAGGTGTATTCATGTTAGGTATATGTTAATTATGGTTGCCATATTTACAGAACAAACTAAAGCGAGCATTCTGTTTTCCCAGGGGCTGGGGCAGAATTTTGCCCAATCAATGTAAGAGAGACACTCTCTCTCTCTCTCTCATGAGCTGGAGCAGAATTTTGCCCAATCAATGTAAGAGAGAGAGACACACACACACACACTCTCTCTCTCTCTCTCTCTCATGTGTCATATAGCCTAGGCAAATAGCTCCTGTTTGTCATGTGCTATTAAAATTTAGACACTCAAATTAAAGTTAGATAATGAAGGCCAGTTTGAAGAAAAGCAAGAAAAATAGGTTTTTTGGTCCTCATCTCTATACATCTAAATTAGGTGTTTCAACATACATAAACTTATCAATAAGGTTCATTCGCGTTATCATTTAGTGCCCATATTATTAATTGTGACATCATAAAATTCCATCCAACTTGACAATCTCATGTTTATCAACTTTATCAATTTTGTTGCATCTTCAAATCAATTCTTAAATTTAAACTTCGAACAACCATAATTTTGAATCTTGGTGGAACAACTATGGTTCTAGATCCAAGTGGAGTCGTCCACAACATATACATAAAAATGTCTCGACAACCTTCAAGTTATAACTAGTCTGGTGAATCCACGACTCATTTCAAGCCACACTTTCCATTTTTCAAGACTTTGTGAAAAGTTTCACTCACGTTAAAGTGCCTTGAACTGTCGGTTTGTCAACATAAATGTCCCAAGTTCATGTGGACAGTGAGTATCTACGAGTACGAAGAAACATAAAAAATACATATATACTTTTTACCAAATTGGGGATGAATTAACTTCAAGAAGCGTCTTAGTCTGAATTTTCTTGCAACAACTTCAAAATTAAAGGTATCTTCTAAATAATGTTATAGATTAATCAACTCCGATATATATAGACAACTTATACAACTCAAACGATGATATTTTTCATTTTCAAATTATATTTTTATCAAACAAGCACTAAAATTAATTAGTACAAATGAATTCCATTTTTTTAAACATAAATCAATTCTTAATCTAATTAAAAATATTTTAGTATTTTATTCACATCTTGGATATCTATGACTTTAATTAATATTAAAACCTATTATCTAGAAAATACTAAATAGAGCAACGGACTCCATAAAATATTATATTGCAATTTCGAGTGATTAACAACTCCTTGTTTGGTGGGAGACTCTATGACCCATAAAAACATCATTACTCAAAATAAAATTTTCTGAATTCATGCAATCTCTTTGAATTCACGCAACTTGCATAATTTGGTCCCCAACCCCCTCTTTGGCCGGGTTAAATAGGAGATTTCAAAAAATCTATTTTAGAGCCCAATTCTTAATATACATTACACACGGAATAGTTTTTGAATGAAAGACTTGTAGGGAATAATCTGTAGTCATTACATATATTCGTCTATAAATACTACGTGTCTAGTTAAAGAAAATGTATGCAACATCAAACTATAGTCAAAATTTTGTCTATCTTCCATATCCAATTTTTATTATCTTGTAATTTGATCGTCGATGTATAACGATCATCGGAATAATTTGTACATAACATACATGTAGACGGGGAGATGACATATAATTTGTTGACAGAGAGTAATTTGTTGACAGAGAGATCGCTCATGGGATAACACATCTGTACGTCCCAGCCTAAAAAAATATGCTTGACACGGGTGGACCACCTTAGAGTTAAGCAGACCATCCTTCCTTTATACTTTTGAAACACACCCAATAAAAAAAAAAAAAATTAATATGAACCATTCACTTGCCAAGTAATAACTCCGTGTTTCTACTACTCATTATAGTAAGAATGCAATAAAATTATAGATACAAATGTTTCTTGTATAAATATTAGTTAGACACACGAGTATTACAAGTGTTTTTGTAATAATATTGTCAAATTTTTATATTTTCAAATTTTTATTTTTAATTGTTAATAATTAAATGTTAAAATAGCAATTGCAATAATGATAAAATAACGCGATTTCTGATAATATGTTGTGTTGTATTGTTCGATGTTATAATGAAGAACGTTGATATTTTATTTGTATTTATAGAAGTACAATTGTGATTAGAGATGAGTTTTATATAGTATTAATCCCAGCAATAACTTAAACTCAGTGAAGACTTTTGGTGATTTAAGTTTTGATGATTAACGAACCCTTGATATCAAATCTTATGAAATTAATGATGTATTAATAGGGATCTCCATAACTGCATTTTATGAAGAATAAAATTAATAATAACTAATTTTATTGTAAGTAAATGTAATAATTAACTACATAATATTGTATCTTTGTTCGAATAGTAGTTCATTGTAAATAATATTAACTTTGTGTATGTTTTTTTTTTGAAACAAAAAATTAAAGAAGTGTTAATACATACTTATGTTGTGAAAATAAGAGAATAAATAAGATAAGAAGAACGTTATATATATAACGCTCTAATCTATAATTAGGGTAATTAGCACAAAATGATAATTTCTCACTTTTTGAAGTCATTGTGCAAATCGTCCACACCTTCAAAATTTTGGCATTTTTGCCCTCAGCTCCACATTTTGTTGCGCAAAATGTCATTTCTGTCCATTACCATCCAAAAAACTTCGTTAAATATGATTTTCAACACGATTTGTACCAATTTTGAAGGGTAATATTGTCCAAAAACTTTCTTCCCAAATTCTTCCACCTGCAATTCTTTCTAATGGCGATCAGAAATTAATCCAACCCAAAGAGGGAGGAAAAGAGGGGGGAAATTCTTCCCAAATTTTTTTTAGATATTTTTTTTGACAAACTTCTTGTGGGCAGCACTCAACCTTTATCTGCATTTCGGGCTGTCTGCAGAATGGATTGTTCGGCGTGTAGAGTTTCTTATTTCTACCTATAATAAAATAGGCTAACTTTCCTACTATTTATGTTGCCACGTGTCGACTTCACATGTGGTCGCCTTCTTATTTTTTTCTCCTTTTTGTTCCTTTTTTGTTTGGGTAATTATATTTAAACCATACTTTTTTTTAATCACACCACATTTTATATAATTGTAATAAAAGTACTCAATAATATCTAATTTTTACATTTATGTTTCTAATTATTTGTTATCACATTTTTTATCATCAACCTATTAATTAGTCATCAACAATAAAAGAGGCTAACTTTCTTACTATTCATGTTGCCATGTGTCAACTTCGCATGGAGGTCTTCCTTTTTTTTTTCTTTCTTTTTTTTCCCCTTTTTTGTTTGGGTAATTATATTTAAACCACAACACATTTTATATAATTGTAATAAAAGTCCTCAACAATATCTAATTTTCACATATATATAATATATCTCTAACTATTTGTTATCACATTTTTTATCATCAACCTATTAATTAGTACATCTTATCTTTGTCTTTGATGATGATTTCTTCAAAAAATTAATTAAGGGGGTGTAAATTTTTTTTTTAACCATACCGCATTTTATAATTGTAATAAAAGTCCTCAACAATATCTATTTTTCACATTTATGTTCCTAACTATTTGTTATCACATTTTTTATCATCAACCTATTAATTAATACATCTTATCTTTGTCTTTGATGATGATTTCTGTTCAAAAATTTAGGACCCACAATTTACAACTCACTTTTTATCCACACATTCACTCACAACTTATAATATAAACACTTAAAAATAAATTCAAAGACTACCAAACATATGCTTAGTATTTCTCAACTTCTACTATTTTGAAAACAGTTATGCAATCAATTACAAGTTCTTCTAGGTTGTAAATTGTGGTTTGTTCAAATAACTGTTTGCTTGTTATATTTATATTTAAGAAGTGTGTCTTTTGATTATCTATTTTATATTTGTTGAGTACTAATTTTTTTAAATCATTTGCTTCAAATTATACTCGGACTATTTTATATCTGTATAGATTACTAATTAAAATACAATAATGCAAGTATCCTACGAACTACATTACGTGTATCGCACGTCCAATAAATAGTTCTTTAAAAAAATTCTTGCTTCTGAAGTATTGCATATCATTTTAAGTTTCTGAATAACTTGTGCATTTCATCATCTGGAAACGGAACAGCTGTCAACATTTTATAGTCCAATATTGATTGGGAAGTTTGCAAGTGTATCATCAACTTATAATTTGGTAGAGTTTCAAGGAAAAGGAAATTGTAGATCTGAAACAAGTAGTGGTCAGGAACTAGTGCCATAGAATCAATTTTGGGCCTTGGTTTGTAGATTTATCTTTCCCACCCATTTTGCTCTCTTTGCACAGTGGCAAAAGATTCGAGAAAGCTTCATGAAGGGGAAAATTACATCTGCTGCTACTGCATTAATTCAGGATAATCAATTACAAGTTTCAGTCTGTGTTGGGAATAATTTGAGAAGAATTTTCTCTCTTTTCCTCCTTCATTGCCTCTATTTTGGATTGGATTAGCTTTTGATTGCCATTAAGAATAATTTGGAAAGAAAGTTTTTGGACGAAATTACACTTTGAAATTGGTACGAATTGATTTGAAAATCAGATTTAACAGAACTTTTCAGATAGTAATTGACGGAAATAACATTTTGCGTAAGAGGAGGTGGAGGTGGAGGTGGAATGCCAAAATTTTGGAGGTAGGGACGATTTGCACAATAACTTCAAAAGGTGTGGATGTTTTGTGCTAATTACCCATATAATTACTATAATCTAACGTATTAAAAATAAAATTTTCATTTCTATTTCAGTTTTGACAATATTTGAATTTTTCCGTTTATTTTTTTAAAAACCCGTTTCTCATTATTTTCATCTACGTAATATCAAAAAAAAAAAAAAAATTTTGAGACCATCTTTTCACCTTCATATTTAATTTAATAGATTAAATATTTTTAAAAAAAAAAATTAATCGTACATTTAATAAATTGTTAAAAATTTAATCACAACCGTATGAAGTTTTTTCCACTATTGGAAGAAAAAATGAAGAAAAAATATATATATACGTTCATGTGTCTATACGTCTTCAATTTTCATTTCAAATTAAATTTTCCTGAAATGATCTTCTCATTATCCTACTCACTGTCTCAATTCTAAAACAATAATCACCGCAACTCAGATCGTCGTTATCGCCCATCAAGACTCAATAAGAAACAAAGGGGTTCATATCTCAATGATTTATTCTCATAGATTCTACGGTCGAATCCCATCGTATGAAAGTGGTATACTAGTGTATGATAATGATGAACAATAAAAGAGTAATAAATAAAAACATTAATAGATAATTGTACATTTAATGAATACTAAGAGTGAATATGAAATTTTTTTAGAAAAAATTATAAATATTGAATCATCCAAAAATGTTTCTCTTTTTCAGGATCTTTTAAATGTAGTATAGATTAAGGGAGTGTCCTCAACTTAGATTTTAATCAATTTCATTGAATTTTAGGTGTACTCAACTTGGATTTGAATAGATTCTTTAGAAATCTATGTGTCTTCAATAACTAGTGAATTTCTAAATATTTCATGGATTTTAATATATTTCAATAGATTTGGAACTATGATTATAACTACTAAATTTTTTAATAATTCTAGTCATAAACCTCAAAATTTCAATTGACATATCTCTCCCTCTCTATCTTTTATCTTTCACCTTTAGCATATGATTTTGCTAAAATACTTTTGCATATGATTTTGCTTGAAATACTTTTGTATTAATTGACTTGTCTTTTTTTTTTTTTTTTTCTATATCTCCTAACTTTCACATTTCACATAAGATTTTCAAAACTAATGAGTTGCTATTTGTAAAACTAACGACTTTCATCTAAAAGTTGTTATTTTTACAAATACTAGTGAAATTCACGTGCAAGGCACGTGTTGTATTTTTAATTAAGTATTTAATAGTGTGGTCATTGTTAATAAATTTTTTAATTATTTTTTCACTTATAAAAGACTAAGTAAAACATATTGAAAAAATTACGTATTATTTAAAGGCTGGCGATATTGCTTCAATCGATTTTTAATAAGAACGTTCTTTATTTTTAGATGATGTTATGAATGGTATGTACTTCACTAACATAATTGATTAATACAAATTCTAAAATCGAATACTTCAATTATGATCTCATAATTTGTTGCTTTAAATTTTAAATGTATTCCATATTTCTCCTCATTATGACCTAACTTTGTAAATTATTTCAATTTTTCAATTTAATTTTATTCATTATAATGTATCAAATATTAACAAAAAAAGTTTAAATCACACAAGTGTCGTGAGATATGCATAAGATTTCTTGAGAACTTGCGGTAATAAGTAGTAAAAATACTTATTATAGATTAGCATAAGTTGTTAATTAGTGATTTTATTTTCTTGGTATATTGGACATGATTGTACTCATGTATATATTTTTTTTTACTATTGTAACTTTCTACTTTAAGAGTAGTATTCTCTTTCTCTTTTTTCTTGCACAAAGGCAAGATTTTTTGCTTAATGGGTAAATTTTCTTGAACTTAATTAGAATTTGATTCAGTGATCGATAGAAAAAATGAATTAAAACTATGTATTTCTTATAATCTTGATCACTGTATTGCTAACTTAATATAAGTAATTAATTAAAGAAAAGTTGTTTCGATTGCAAATGATATTGAAGTTCAAAGTGGATTGCTTGATATATGTTACTATGTCTCGGCCTAAGAGGTCGAACCTAGAACCTAATATATATGTGTGGAGCTGAATTTTGTTTCAATAGTTTAAGTTTTTAGGAATTTGGATAGCTTCTATTTGGAGAAAAACAAAAATAATATTTAATTGCGTATTCAAAATAATAAAAACATCTGCAAAATATTTGGACGATTTCGAAAAGCATGACTAAAATCGGAAGGAAGACGAACAAAACGACCAAAGGAAAACGAGAAAAATGGCGAAACATTAAAAAAAATTTGGGAGTAAAAAAATCTACAATTGAAAAAAAATAAAAAGAAAAGAAAAATAAGAAATAGGAAAAAGTAAAAAAAAAAAAAAAAAGAAAAAAAGAATAATAGTTGGGCACACATTCCTATGAATAGTGCCCAACTCAATTCCCTCTTTTAATATATAGGGATTATTAAAAATTGCTATTTTCAAAAATTACTATTTACATTTGTCTAGATTTCTATATTTTCCGTAAATTTTACTGGTGTCAGCTACAAACAAAATGAAAACTCATTTTTTAACCCTCTGATTCTTAACGTCGTTGGCTACCTCCACTGTTCGCCCAACACGTAACCTCATTTCCGTCATGTCGATTTGGCATGCCCAAGATATATAATATATATATATATATATATCAATGGAGCTTGTTGTACACTCCTACTTACCGCATCGTGACCACGATACTTTGTCATAACTTGCAATATTTTGATTTGAACAAAATAAAACAATAGGTGTAAAAACTTCTACAGTCCAGATCTGTTTTTTTCAAAAATATTTGGTCTCCTCCTAATTTATTCTCCTAACTTCAACTATATTTTTTGGCAACATTCCGGCGAGTATCCAAACATTATTGAGTGTCGGAAAGGTATATCTTAAGGCGATGGAAGAAATACATGAGTAGAACATACACTAGGATGAAGATTAATTACAATAGTTGGATTAGCACACCTGCTCAAGTACGATATGATGAATTATGTGATACATTTCACAAGGTTGATGACGTGGTAGCAGAGAAGTACATACTCGGGAGATTACAGTGGTTTGAAATGAAAATGATTAATTTGAATATTTCGAAGAACAAATCATCATGTGGTAGTAATCTCATTTCCGAACATTCTCGTGTTCAACCAACGAACGATGATCAATCGAGAAGGATTCTAGTATTCACATGTTGGATCCAAAATGCTCATAGACAAAAGGAGCCCCAGAAAACTTCGAAAAAATGGTCCATTGAAAATAAGTTCCACAAAGAAAAAGGTATGTTAGTAAGTAGGGAAACAAAAATAAAAATAAAAATAAAAAATGCACGAAAAATTCTAGGCAATCCGGGCGCTTGCCCATGTGTTCTACTTGGCTATCGCCTAGAAATGGCATGTGCGATCACCTAGGCCATTTTTCGTGCAACTTTTTTTTTTTAATACAATACACGTGGTTTTTCATCAACATTTGTGTCTTCTTTATGTGCTTGAATGTAACGTTTGTTTGCACAGGTGGCTTATAGTTCAAGCAAAAGGAAGACCGTAACACAATCCAATATACATCATGCTAGCGAAAGCTTCATCCAAGCATCCGAAGAAGTCCATTATCCCGTCATCAACCTTTCGCATGCTCAATATCAACCATGACTGCCACGTTGATGAGTAAACTTGGTGCCAACTTATGGGTCTAGTCAACACTTGATGTCAATGTATCATCTAGTTCGACAACTCGAAGAAGAAATCTCGAACGATTTGTTAGCCATTCCAAGATTCCACGTATATCACAATCAATAGAATAGTTTATATGTCATTGTTTTTGTAATGCAAAATATTTGAATTGCTTTTAAATAGGATATTCGTTCACGAACACGTACTATGCCTTTATCTTGTAAGTTTACGGAAATCAAACATGGCTCAATACAAATAAAGATCTCATTAAAAAAAGTACCAATTTGAACTACCATCTAATTACGCCATATTTTGAAGCATCAAATTTAGTCCGAAAAATACATGATTAGAAATGTGTAGGGTTTCGAATATTAACAAGTCGACGTAAAAAATTTCTCGAACAACAATCTTTTTGGTCTGTGTGAATTTTTTTTTCTCGAACACTTAAATCTCTAAATGGTGTGAAAATAAAAAATTTCTCATAAAATCTGGTAGCTGGAAATAGGAATGAAAATGGGTTTCCTTCAAAAAAAATTAATGAAGGGGCATATTTGTCCAAACTGCTTTTTGAGGTAATTTAATCCATTCATGGACATTATTGTCATTGTCTTCCTTGCGGTCATCAATGCGATAAGTGTGAATGTACAACAAGCATTTTTACACACACACACACACTAGTATATCACCCGTGCGATGCACATTACTTGTTTTTCATAATAGTGATTTTAAAATATTTTAAGAGTATATTATTTATTTATTACATTCAAATAAGAAAAAGTATCATATAAATAACATTTGATTACACATTGATATTGAAAAAAAATAACATGGCTAATTCAGATTTTTCAAACGATTATTTGAAAACCACGTTTGTGGTCGAATTGGTTGATGCTACACCCTATCACAAATCAACATTTTCAATTCCGTATGATTTGTAACTCTAGATAATGCTACATAAAATTGTCCATGACTAAAAGTTGATTTTTTTCAGATATAGTCCCACGTGGAAGAAAGATTAACCATGATTCTTATTGATAGTTATAGTGTATGAGACAATTAATTAATTTTTGGCGCGGCTCGTTAAATAACACACTGATTTGTATATTATAATTTGAAAATTAATTTTCTAAATTGTAAAGATGCATATTGCGTTAATGATATTCTGCAAATTTATTGTTTTTCTATTTGTAGACAATTAGTAATATTTACATACTCTAAATCGTATATTGATTAATTAATGCAGCATTCAAATTTGTTATTACTAATAATTGAAGTGAATTTATCTTGTTCGGAAGACGTGTATTTTTTAATTGAAAATGTAAATTCATAATTTTATTCATTTTACCAGGTATCATAGAAAATTCAAAACATTGGGAAGTTGAACCGGCGGCACTATCTACACTGCATTGAAATACTGATAATTAATTAACTGATGTTGGACAATTACTTAACAAATGAATTGTTGAGAATTTCACCCGGTTTGCATTATTGTTTCATAAGCGTTATTTTGCCCAGTTGTGAAATTAGAAACAATTTTATTTTTCATTCTTCAGCCAAAGCATTTCTATCATAAGTTCATAACGCAATTCATCATGTATAAATTTATTACTGCGAATTGAAACGTTTACGATCTCAGGGAAAGGGCATTGTTTGAAAGTCTCGAAGATTCTTTCCACTACTCCGCAATATTTTTTCCAATCTCTATTAGTGAATAAATTTTTATTTCTTCATCAATCAATTTTAATATGTAAATCGAGACAAACATATAACTATAATTAATTTAAAAGACAAAACAACAACAATAATTATTATGTAATAAAACATTGATGAGCTATAATATGATTATTTAACGTTTTCAGCCTATATAATAAAACATTAATAAAATTTAACGTTGATTATTTAATGTTCTCAACCTATCATTTGTTTAGAATTTTTTTGAGGAGCTAGAATTTGAGGCGGACTTTGATTTGTATGAATTTCATTTTTAAATTATCATATCTACTTTATTAATTTAATCGATTTATTATTTTTATCAATAAATCAGATCTTTTGACAATAAAACATAATTATATGTTTTATGTGTTTTGATGTTTTTTAAAAGAAAACTGCAACCTATTTATAAACCCGCTAATCACTATGGGAAGCATAAAAATGTTGGGGAAAAAATGAGTTTATTTTTTGAAAACTATTGTATTATTGTCAATAGTTCTCATGCATTGATGTTTCATTTTTTTTTTTGAAAATATAACTTATTTAAATCCTTCAACCGGTATAAATTAAGACTTCGGAACACATAACCTCATTTGTTTTATGTTTTGAAATGAATTTAACTTGTTCTAGAAGATGTGGTATTTTTTTTAAAATGTTAATTCTTAATATTATTCATTTTAACCCAGTGATCATGGAAAATTGAAATATTGGAAGCTCATTCTGATTAAATTGTATTGGCATACTGATTATTAATTACATGAAGTTGGATAGTTAATTAATTAAATTTTAATATTATAAAATATTAAAATCCTGTCATTTGATTTAATTATATTTTTTGTTGACTTTGCGAAATTATAAATAATAATAATAATATTATTATTATAAAATATAATATAAATACTATAATATTATTTAATATATAATATAAATAATATAATATTAAAACTTATTGAGTAATTTTCTATTATAATTTAAAAATAATTTTTGAGTATACATAGATAAGTTTTTTTAAATAATCAATACAATTATTATTAGATTAATTGATTTTTTAGTTACAATAAAATTTTAAATCTTTTCATTTGTTTAAATCAAATGAATGCGTTTTCTATTTATATTTAATAGTCAGATTGTGTATTTATATATATTTTGTAAATTGCAATTAATTTTAACTGTTTCTTAGTTAACGTGAAAAAAAAAGAATTTAAGGGAATGCTTTTCTAATTTTTAAAAAGTGCTTTCGACTTAATTTTTAGCGCAGCTCATTAAATAACCTACTAATTTTTATATTAAAATTTAAAAATTAATTTTCTAAATTGTATAGAAGTAGATTGCGTTAATTATATTTTGCAAATTTATTGTTTTCTATTTGTAGACAATTGATAATATTCACATATTCTAATGGGGTGTATTTAATCTAGACTTTTAAGGATTTTGATTGACACTTTTCAAGTGATTAGCTTTGATAGATTTCATTAACTTTTATTGACTTTTATAGATTTGAATAGACTCATACAAGTTTATATGAATTTGTATAGATTTATTCTGAAAGATTTCCTAGATTTTCACATATTTTTATGGACTTTTCTATACTTTTTTTTAATTAAAAATTTTGAATATAAAAATTTAATATCCGACAATTAAAAAAAAATGTCGCAGGAGAAAAATCTAGTAATAATTTATTTAATTGTATTAGTATTATTAAATTCATAAAAAATGTTCTATTTAATTGTTGCAAAGAAAATTCAAAATATGGGAAGTTTGAATCGGTGAGATTATTTATATCTTGTATTGAAATCGATAATTAATTAACTAAAGTTGGACAATTACTTAACAAATGAATCATTGAGAATCCACATTAAACTGATTATTAATTACTTGACATTGAGTAATTAATTAATTAAATTAAATATTATAATAATATATAATATATATTATTATTATTATTTTGTAATACGTGGGAGAGGTTTTGAGTGAGTAAATGCGTTGACTTTTATTGATGATTATCATTCTTTTATTTATATTAATATTAAGATATTAAGATTAAGATTAAGATATTTGAGACAATAGTCCAATGCGAGTAACCATGCTAATGCCACGTCGGATTCCGCTTTAATCCGACGTGGCAAGAGATTAAAAGCGCCAGCAACCTATTTTTTAATATCTGAGGAATGATAACATGCTTATCGTGGAGACTACTTAAAGTGCGAAAATGAAATGACAAGAGTACCCTTCTTGGTTGTGACTTGGATTCAAAGGGTGGAAAAACGGATGGGATTTGGTGGCACGTGCTTCATATGTAGTTGTTTTTAACGTTATTCTTTTGTCCAATCAGGATATTCTCCTTCTCTCCTACAATAAATACTTATTTTTATTAATTTCTTTAGTGCTTATTTGATAGTGCTAATTTTTATTTTTTATTTTTTCAAATATTTATAAGTCGTAGATCTTATAAAATATATGAGTAATAATTAAATAATAAATTATTAATTCTACGAAATGTGTGAATAAAAAATATATTTGATCAATTTAAATTATAATTTAATCATAGCTAATTAATTAAGTACAATCATGAAATCTATTTTTATAAAAAAATTGATTTATTATAAAGTTTTCTGTATATTTTTTCCCACATTAGGGCCAGAAGGAACTGTTACATGTTGTAATTTGAGTGTCTAAACTTAGTTAACACGAGTTCAGACTACAAGAAATTTTATATAACTTGGTTTCAATAAATAAATAAATAAATAATATAACTCAAGTTATTTCCTTTGGCTAACTAGTAATATATACTTGAGATGTTTGATACGATTGATAGAATTAAACAAAATAATTGAAAAAGTTTACATGTCCACCACATTATAGTATTGTTGACGCGCACACAAAAGTAAACGTGCAGCCCTACTTATTTTTCATTGTTATATGTACATGTTCATTACTCGTGTCCAAACTTATCGAAACTAGTGTTCTTACCATGTTGTGTGTGTTTGATATACTACATTAGATCTAATTGAAGATATAATATGTGTTTGATATACTACATTAGATCTAATTGAAGATATAATACATGAAACTTTGTCTCTCTCTCTCTCTCTCTCTCTATTGTTTCATACTATACAATCCCATCTACTTAATATTTCGGTAGCGGGTGGTGTAAAAATTAATTTTAAAATATATACGATTGACTTGAAATTATGTCAATGTATGAGTAAGTGGATGTAGAAATGTGGGTACTTGTTGGGCGGCTCACATATGTTTTTTACTATTGAACGAGTATCTTGCAATAAGCTCGACCCAATTGATTTATAGAAGAAATTCCCAAGGAAAAGCTTTAGAGGCCCAACACACCATTTTGTCTCGTCCACATCCGTTGGTCTCCTTAATTCAACAAGTGCTAAATACGATACCATATTCCCGATGATTGAATTAGTCAATAGAGACTTTGACAATTAATTTAACAAAGGAAAACTTTTATCACGAACTATCGAATCTGAAAATTAAGGTCCATGCCTTGTTATTGATTGAGAGAACATGGATCGTGACTAAAATAGATGCCCTCACAATTTTATAAGAGCAAGGAAAATGAGGTAAGAAATAAACAATCTTCAATATTGATACATCAACTTACTCTATTAATTTTGCTTCTCAGTCTATAAGTCGTTTTAGACTTAAACATCGAGGATTAACACCGAAATTTTTTAATGGGTCATCTAACGCTTGGTCGTAAGTGTAAGAGCAAATACTCAATAAAAAATATTTTCTTAAAATTAATGACGATCCAGAAAGACCAATTGTCTATCCTTGTGCCAACTTGTAGAAATACCATATACACACGGATTTATGGTTAGTTTAAGCCAAGACCTACCGAAATAGGTTCCCCATTTGTTGGGACATTTATGCATAAAGCCTGTCAGCCTGTGGCCCTGTCAATTCGGGTTTTCTTGGACATCCCAAAATGGAACTTAAATTAATTGTCCAAATTACATTTTGACACAAAATTAAATAAAAAATTAAAATTCCGTGACCCGACGTTTTTCTCGACGGTACAAACCAGGCTTGACCACAGGATTCCAATCTTCCTCCATGTGGCACCATCCTGTACACAAATGGGCCCACACAATAACAAGTCTTTAGGCAGTTCTTTTCAGCAACTTGCAATAGCCGGTCGCTCCACGGCCCGTTACCGATGGGTCCGGTGGAAGGGGTGGATTGTATAAAGATTTGGGGTTTAAGCAATGGCGTGGGTGGTTTTCAGGGGGTTTTGACCATTTTTTCAGTGTGAAAAAAAAAAGAAAAAAAATTTACGTAGATTTTGGGTAGAGAGATCATAGTTAGAGAATTTGGTATAATGGAAATTGAAAATTCGGATTCCTTTTAGATTTGTTGTTTAAAAAATTCTCCGATCTTGCATTATACTGCTCCTCTTCTATGCAAATTCTACAGGGATTTTGTTTTCTAGGAAAAATTATGTGGAATTTTGAAGGCAAATTCTTGTGGTAGTGAAGGAAAATTGCAGTTTTAAAGGTGATATATCCATATTCTTTGTCCTTTCGTTCTGTAATTTGGTAAATTTTTGTGTTTGCTTCAAAATCTTCCTTCGGTGCTAAGAAATTTTGGGAAAGTGAACGAAAAGTTCTAATTTTGGGAGTTTGTTTGGGGATCAGGTAGAGATTTTTGTCAGATTTCAGGCAACCAAACAAGGCATTTCTCTGTTTTCTGTGTTATATGATTTCTTTTGATTTACATTTAGATACCCTTTTCTGGACATATAGAACTTTGCGTTCGATCTGGGATATTTCCATGCAAAGGTTTTTAATTTTTTTTTCTTAAAAGAAAAAATTTGAGCGTTGAATTATTTGTTTCTGAAATTATTAAAGATTGTCTAGATCGGTTCAGTTTGCTATGTTTCTATTATCTTTTGAACCGTTTGAGTTGTTCAAGATGGTTCCGCCATTGATTATTATAGCTCCTCCTAGATCATCATTATTTATGTATGCAATTTTTTACTTATACTTTTTAAAGTTCAGCGATGCATGAAATGATCGTGTTTTTACTTTTTAGCGTAACAGATAAATTTGGGGAAATATTTTAGTTAGGGTTCTGTGACGGGTTTTTAATTTCTTTCCTTCTTTATTATATGTTTGGAGTACATAAACAAGTTTTTCCTATTAAGGAAAATAGTGATGGATTTGAAATTGTTAAAAAAAAGTCCAATATTTTGAATTTAATATGCTAAATCAGATAAGGTGGCCTCAAATTTCATTTTCTATGGTTTATGGCTATATTCATGCATAACAAGTATGAATTCTTTAGATCCATTCCTTCTACGGGAATATCTGCATTTCATGCATTACATTTCTTGTTTTCTTCTCTTCATCATTTTATATTTTTCTTTTTATTGCAGTATGTGTATCAAAGCTTTATTCTGATTATCCCAATCTGATTTAATTTTTTAGTTCTTAAGACAATTCATTTGCGGGATCCTGGTTTTTTTAACAAGCATTTGGAGTGATTTATGGGAAGTTTAATGCAGTTAAAATTGCAGATACAATAGTTCTTAAGGTTGGGTTTACTACTTAAGATTTGGTTTTCTTACCTTGGATTCTGGAATTATTTGATTGCAAGTAATAATACGAAACTTTTTTTCTGTAGACTGTAGAAGTAGTTTTTTCATTCCATTGGTGGGTTTCTGTCCAATTTCTTCTTTTAGTTTAGTTTGGGTGGGACATGTTGATTAATGTCGTAAGATGCTTTTTGTATTTAAACCAAATTCTGTTATGGTCCTTATGGCCAACATCTTTATCAAATTAGTAGCTTTTCATGATTACAATGCTCCGTATTTGAATTTATGTGTTTGGTATGGAAGTTTTAGTAATGTTATTGTAGTGTCCGCTTATTGCAATCAAAGAATATAACTATAACTGCCTTATCATATGCATCGATATAGTCTCAACCATCTGGCAGCTGTTGGACTATTTTGTTTTTGCCAATTTGCCTTGTGGGTTTGTACTAATTTGATTTACCCTAAACTTGTTACCTTGATTTAATACTTTTCACTGCTAATGTTTGCAGGGTCTCTTGCACTTGGGCTTTCCTTGCATAAGTGACTAGCGGGATGCGCTTTACGTTGGATAGTATGTTTACTATGAAGTGTAAATGAGTGCTGGCGTTTTGCTTTTATGAAATTTTCATAGTATGGTTACTGAGATATGGTGTTGCAGAAGATGTTAGACAATGGATTTAATGGCTATCAGATGCCTCCCACACCCCGAGCTGCCAGATCTTCTAGGGTAACAAGACAGACCTTCCTGGATTGCTAATTTTTTCCTTTTCTGGCTTGTGGTTCTGAAAAACTTACTCATTTCCTGTTAAATTATCACTTTGTCTTAGAGGAGATGCAAATTTCAAAGGAAAACTGATGACCACCAATTGGGCGCATTTGACTTATTGGCTACTGTAGCTGACAAGTTAGTTATGGAGGAGGGAATTTCCCCAAAACCTGTGGATACAATTACAGACGGAGGACAGGCCAAAGATAAACTGTTGATAGTAAAATCTTATGATCCAGATGTCTGTGATCAGAGTTCTCTCTTTACAGAGCAGGTCTCAGAAGCTACCCTTTCAAATATTTGTTCAAATGAACATACATCTCTTCCAAATGATGCATGCTCGTGGCCTGCATCTATAATGGCTTCTGAGAATTTGCGAAAGGTTGGTTCTGTGGAACAATTGGATGATGATGAATGCAAGCTTGGACTTGGGATTATTACTAAGAAATATGATGTTCAGTCGTCTGGTTGCAGAGTATCCGCTGGTTGTATATTAGAGGGTGAAAGTGAAAACAGATAAAAATGGATCCCAAAAATTGTAGGAATTTGTCAATAAGTGGTAAGGATGATGTGTGCAGCCTGGGGTGTCCAGAGACTTGGGACAGAAAACAGTCTGCGTTAGTTAGATCAGCTAATAGTGTAAAATTTCCCTCTTGCAAGGGCCACATGTCTTGTGGTTCTTTCCCCTTTAATTCAGAGGGTGTAAAGATAGTTACTAGAGATAATGACGAAAACTCTTCTAGGTGCACTCAACCTAGAAATGCAAATAAGGCCGTTAGGCGGCTGCCACGTAGTGGAGATTGTAGAATTAGGAAGTCACTAGCATCCAAGCATTGGAAAGCGACTCCAAATCTGAAGGGGGAAGGTTATAACGCCAGTAAGATTTCGTGAATAGCTTTAATTTGAAAGTGACTCAGATATGTTCATACAGTCTTGATGATGTATTTAATTTGATATTATGACGATGTCTTCAGATAAAGAAAGATGCAATTTCCCGAATACAAAGAACAGTTATAAGCGCCAAATATCTCAGAGAGATTACCCTTTCAAGAAAAGAAAGCTTTATTACTGTAGCTCAGCTTCTAATTCTGACGTACTCGTTAGCAGCGATGGAATAAGTAGCTTGCCTGAGAATGACTCCAAAGGAGCTCCCCTGCTCTCTGGTCCTGCATTGCCTGGAGGTTCATTTACACTTTTGCATGCGCACTCGTGCGCAGACACACACAGCGCACTATGTGTATTTTATATTTTTCTAGGACCTAATTGACACAAATTTAATTATTATTACACTGAATGCAGTGAATGCTACTCCCACTTCAGCAGCAGGTGAAAGTTCGCCCTTCCAGTCCAGGAATTCCCATGGTATGAGAACCTTTTATAGAGTAATTCATTTTTACTCTTATGATTCGTTCTGTGTCTGACATTCAAAGAGGTTCTCATGAGATGTATTTCCTTTCACTCAGTGAAGCTTAACATCAAGTCTTTTAGGGTTCCCGAGCTTTTTATTGAGATTCCAGAAACGGCAACTGTTGGTTCTCTGAAGGTATATGAACATCAAATCTAACTTTTCTAATATGCTCTTGTAGCCATCATCATTATAGTGTTGAGAAATATTCTTCTGTGCTCTTGCCTTAAATCTTGGAATTGAATTTTCCCCCTATTTTTCAGATTTTCCCCCCTTAAAACTCTCAGTGGCTGATATATACCAAGTGTCATGTTCTGCTCTCCGCTTTTACATCAATTTGATTCATATTCCACCAGTTTCAGCTAACAGCATATAATTTCTTGCTTTCTAATTGTATGCAGAGGTCTGTTATGAAAGCAGTGACCGCAATACTCGGTGGTGGACTACATGTTGGCATGCTTCTCCAGGGTAAAAAGATTAGAGATGACACCAGAACTTTATTGCAGACTGGAATTTCTCATGGTAACAAATCGGATGCTCTGGGTTTTACGCTGGAGCCCAACCCTACTCAAGCTTCCCCAACACTGTGTCCAGAAGATCCTTTCCAACATCCTCATGATTCTCCACAACCGCTAGCAAGGTATTCTTGGTGTTATAACATCTGTTGGGTGACAGTTTGTTTACTCTCGGTCTCACATTCTTTTACCTATGCTATGTCACCAGGAGCCCTCCTACCGCCAATGAGGTTCAAGATGCTGTCGAGCAGGGGAATTTGGATGCTCTTCCATATCCTCTGGGAAGTAACATCAGGAATTTCCCTGAAAGCAATAATGATTCAGCTCCTTCCACTCCTCATATGTCGTTAGAGAAAACCCCTACAGGTTCACGAGCACTGGTTGCTGTTCCTGAAAAGAGAGAGGCATTAGCTATTGTTCCCAAGTGCAAATCTAAGCAATCTGAGTCAGCGCAGCGTCGAATGCGTAGGCCTTTTACTGTGTCTGAAGTGGAAGCATTGGTTCAGGCTGTTGAGAAGCTTGGAACAGGAAGGTATATTCCCTTAAATACCTAATGAATTATAGGAAAAGTGGTGGTTTCTTGCAGCTGAACAAGCTATAAACTATACTAATGGAGATGTAGCTATCAAGCTATGAAATGCATAAATTGTTAAAGGATGCACGACAGGCTGAATGTATGTTATTCTGTGTGCTGCGGAATTGGTTTTGTTTCTTTTATTTTGTTCACTGTCTTTATTCTTTTGCGCTCTGCTGGTTTTCTTCCGCAGATGGCGTGATGTTAAGCTGAGAGCTTTTGATAATGTGAAACATAGAACTTACGTGGATTTGAAGGTGAGCAACTGATGCTTTCTTCTTGCATGATATTCTTTGGCTTTCCATTGCTTTTTATATCCATGCTTTTTATACTCATGTCGTCCTTTCCCGTTTTTGTCTCAGCTTAGTGCCATCCTTCCACTCATGCTGAATTAGGTGGTTTAATCGCTTTTTTGGTCACTTTTTAGCTGCAAAAGAGTCCAACTTTTCAATTTGAGTTTGAGGCAATATCACCCATCTAAAAGGCAAATGATTATTAGATGACCTAATGACTTTATTTACAAAATGAAGTCTGGACGAATTTCTTAAATTTCGGTTTAGACATTTCACATGAATCTTTTAATCATCACCAACGATTTTTCCTACTAATGATCATGTTATGCACCAAATGATGACTCAATCACCGACCACCTCCATCCTGCAGGATTTTCTCATGTACTAGTTAATGAACATGACTATTCTAGCAGCTCTCAGTGCTCGTGTTGGATAGTAAAAGAGCAGTTCAATATTTTCTTAACCTTATGTATTTATTGATGTCTTGGTTTTTGCGGATTTTTCAGGACAAGTGGAAGACACTGGTGCACACGGCAAGAATATCCCCTCAACAAAGGAGAGGCGAGCCGGTTCCTCAGGAGCTGCTAGACAGGGTCTTAACCGCCCATGCTTACTGGTCCGAGCAGCAAACTAAGTACCAGCTCAAACCACAACTTGAGAGTTGCCTTGTCTGAAAGATTTCACTGTCCAAATCTGGCTGAATTAATGGATATTTTTTGTGATTATGCAGGTTCTGTAAAAAGTTTGTGTTTAAGGAAGTAAATTAGTGTTTAAAAGTAATATTTGTAGCTCTCATGGAGATCTGTTTCCTGTGTGGAGTGGTGGCCGTTGTAAATGGGTGGCTGAATAAGAAATTTCAAACAGTTCTTTTATATCCAAAATATTGGCATTTTTGTCAATGATAGGTTAAGTGCCGTAGTGAATTTGAAAGAAGCCAAGTATGTAACACTTGGACAAAAATAAGTACCTAATGCCTATGAATAAAATAGAGTAATTCATTCAACTAACACGAGTAAAGTTTACAGTTATAACAGTTCTTGTTATCATTAATAACATTCACGAAATGTTTTTTATAACAATTTTGAGTTGTCTTGAAAAGTGGCATGTTTATCACGGCTGTAGGAGTTTGTTTTCTCAGCTACGGAAAGAAAAAAATATCATTACGTCATCAATCTTTTTTTACAATATCACTTCTTCTAAAATCTGTTTACCGTTTCAATCTATTTCCATGATTCGTTCATCTTCAAAATTTATCCACCTCTTCAATTAATCTTCCTCAATCGTTGATCTTTCTCTACCGATCACTTTCAAAATCTTTTTATCGTCTCAATCCACCGTCAAGTTTACGGTCGGATTTCACCGCAAAAAAGCATAATACTATTTATATTTGGACAATAAGTTGCTCTTTTTCCTTAAATATTCATCCAAAAAGAAAAGAAAGTGAAAAACGAAAATTTAAACTCATGGTAACAAATTCTATACAAATTAATTATTACACAATAATTAATCATATAAAGACTTTTTTTTTTTCTTTCTTTTTTTCTGTTCATCTACAGATGCAATTGTATAGAAAACCAACTCACATTCAAATATTTGATTCATTGCCGTTGCTTGGTAAATCAAACTTGCGCTCAGATCTGTTCCTGCAAAACATTCTCTTCAGGGAGCTCCCGACGGACGATGATGAATCATTTATCTCTACATTTTCGATTTCTGAATTCTGATCCGCCACTATAATTTCCAATATAGAATCTGCATTGCTGATCCGCAATTCATTTAGATTTGTTTCCGATGTCCCCTGATTTTGAATCTCTTCGTTTAGTGATGAACTTGAATCCCCAGAATTTATACTGTCAGATATCACGGGAGCTCGACAAATGGGACACGTTGTATGAGAATGGAGCCACATATCAATGCATTCAACATGGAATGCATGATCACATTTTGGCAATCTCCTGCCAACTTCTTCATTTTCAAATAAACTCAAACAGATCACACATTCAAGTCCATGTCTCTGTTCTTCTGCTTTGAACACGAACAGTGGAATTGAAGAAATGGTTGAAGACTCAAGACCCTTGGATGGAGAAATAGCATAATTCGTATCAACTGTTAATGTATGAAAATGATGAAACCGAGCCCCCAATACTTGCGGAACCGACACTGATGATGTCCCACCTCTTTGACGGGCTTGAGCTAAGAACCATTTGGCATATATATGCAACAACAAAACAAAGAGAAGTACGAGAAGTAAAGAAACAATTGCTGCTAGCATGATGTTGGTATCGTAAGAGAGTATGCTATGGATTATGCCGTCCTGTGAAGACGAAGCAGCAGGTGATGCACTCAACATGTTCTACGCATTGCCTAAATGGGAAATGGCAGTATACAAGTAAACAAAACAGTGGTATCAGGGTATGATTCTAGACTTTCTTGAAACTTAAATTTGAATCAAGAAATGGGACTGCGTTTACGTAAATATAAATTCATTCTTTGATATAAAAAAATACAGGTATTGGTTGCTTGTGCATTACGTGTTCTTGTTACCTGTGATTGATCACAGGGCTTTGTCTGTATATGTAAGAGTGTGTGTGTGTGTCCATTAGAAGGTCAACAGAAAATAATCCTTTTATCGGTCCAAGGAGCGTAAAGTCATAGAATTCATGCATGAAAATGAGGGAAGGGGCTGAAATAAAGGTCTCGTGAAGGCGACGGCAGAAATAGGTTATTGGGCTATATTATTATTATTATTATTACATTGGATTGAGTGATTTGAGGTATTTTTAATTTTTTATAGAGCAATTTTAACAAATGCTCGTCCAACTTTGTCCAACTTTATTCACTATTATCACTTGCTCACTTATTTTTGAAATATTATTTATTGCTCACTCATCTATATTGAATCATGAGTAATGAGTGAGCAATAAGAGATGAATGAGTAAATTCTTTGAGATATATAGGTGAGCAATGAGTTATATTTTAAAGTTGTGTGAGCAAGTGATAATGTTGAGTGATTATTTATTAAATTTACTTATTATTTATAAGTTCGTCAAACTTTATTTTTATCCACATATTTTGTAATACACCTTGTTTATAATCTACAAACTTTAGTTGTACAATATTTAAGAAATGCATCACATTTAATGTGGGTAGATGCATGTTTAAAATGAATTAGAGCATGTTTGGCAAAAAAGCCTATGACTTATAAATTATGGTCCCTCAACATCAGAGGGATGAATAAGCTAAAATAAGTAAGTCAAACTTCACTTATTTGGCTTATTTATGTGAGACTCACTCTCGCACATTTTTAACCACATAATTTTGTAGAGCCTATGACTTATAAATCATGGACTTATTGGTCAAGTATGCTCTATATATCTATTTAGCTGTGTCAAATGGTGTCGTCCCTACAAGCAGATAGTGTGAGACTTAGTTGTAGGGGTCGTTTGCTCACCGTGAGCCGTGTCGGGTGGCCTTGGCGGGTTTTTCATTTTTTCACTTTAGAAATTGAGTGAAAAAGATAGTGTATTTATCGGAGTTTGAAGGATGTAAAGAGAATTTAAAAGTGAGCAGCCCTTTCATTTTTTCTTTTTTAACTTTAGAAATTAGAATGGAAATAATGAAGTGTATTTATCGAAGTTTGAAGAACGCAAGGAATCCAAATAGTATCAAAGATACTTCGTAACTTTTTAGCTATCCCAACCTCGATTTATTATTAGATATAAAAATTGTGAATTAAATTATTAAGCGTTCAATTTTTACGGTATTTCAACCAAATTGATATACATTTGCTGTAATTTTTTGTTCTCTATATACAAAATGTATTATACAATCATTCAAATAATAATTATAATTTTTATTTGAATATATATTTTATTTTAAATTCTAAAATAGATTAGAAACCCGTAGGTTTCAACATAGACCTGGCCAATTCTATCTTCTTTAGTGTATACTTGCTAGTGCTTATACATATTTATAAGCTATTTAAACATTATTTTTATTCACATATTTTGTAGTACTCATAACTTTTATCTACTTTTTATTAACATATGTTGTACGACCTTCTGCAATACCAATTTTGTAGTATATTTGGTACATTGAATTGTGAATAAAAAATAATTTTTTTTAAATGTCTTTATTATTTGTTTTTTATTCAATTCATTAAATAGAAGGTATTAACATAGCTTAAATTAGGGTAGTTTTCAATTTTGGTCTCCAACTTTTTAAATATTTTACTAATCTACCCCTAACTAATTTTTTTAGCACCAGACATATCCAACATTTGCAACTTGTTGCAAATCATGTCCCTATTGACATATTTTGATAGATTTTCCCTTATCTTTAAATAAACAAAAATAGGAAAAAAAGAAAAAAGAAAAAAAGAAAAAAAAAGAAAATTGTAAATAAAGTCCCATAACTTTCAAAAGACATAAAATAACTTCATCTTCTCCAAAAATCTACCCCACCCCATGGTCAAATCACTTCCACTCTAACATCTCTTTCACCACCATTGATAAAGCCCTTCATATGTATAGTGGTAGAAGACATTCACAACTTTTTTAGCTGCCCGATAACACCACAAGAATGGTCGAGATCAAAATTCGAAAGAAACTGGAAAAATCTAGGAATGAGAAAATGAACCCCAAGGGGATAGGCATGGCATAAAATAAAGGTGCCAGTTGTGCAGTGGATGGGAAAACAAGGCAGCAATTATTGGGTAAAATTTCCCAGTCGCTATATCAAGGGAAAATAAATAAAAATTTGGACGACCCCAAATTTTAGATTCCAACATCTTATCTTCCCTATATCCTCTATGCAGTCTAATAGGAAAAACACAGTTATTTTCATTAAGAGGGAGAATTGAGAATGAAAACAAGATGCAGTCAATTGATGAAATTGTGGAATGCGGGAACATAAAAAGGATTATTGAGTTAACAAATTTTGGTCAATTGATGCTGCACCCACGTCTAGATGACTATGATACCAAATTGTGGAGGCATAAAGATGGGAATACTCACCTTCCCTCTCTGTTTATGCACAGAGATGAGGTCTATCAGTGATGTAGATTCTCTGAAACATAATCAGACTCCAGTGCTTTCCTATGCTTCCTGATAGAGTGGAAGTCAAATCACTTCTCCATGATGAAAGAGATGTTAGAGTGGAAGTGATTTGGTCATGGGGTAGGATAAGTTTTTGGGGAAGGTGAAGTTATTTTGTACTTTTTAAAAGTTATAAGGCTTTATTTGCAATTTTTTTTTTTTTTTATTTTTGTTGATTTTTTGCTTTTTTTTATCTTTCTATTTTTGTTTATGTAAAGAGGAGGGAAAATCCGAAAGTCAATTATATCAATGGAGATTAATAATGTATTTGATTGAGACCAAATTGAAAGCCTGGGTTTCCATGTAAATTTTGAACGATTGTGGATGCCTTGTGACTAAAAAATTAGACCAACCCGAACCCGCTCCCGCCCCCGCTAAGAGCCGCCTCGCCTACGATTAATATGCAATAATGAAAATGCCGGGCGGGGTCAAGGATTTGACCAGAAAATTGAAAAATCAAAAATTACATTTTCACTAAAATTACCCAAACTCTTTAAATTATGAGCTACTAACCTTAATCACTACACCACAAACCCAAATCTTATTTCCAATATTTAAAAATTTTTATATTTTTAATTATTTTCAGTTTAAAAAAAAAAAAAAAAAAAATTAGGCGGTGCCTTATGACCGGCCTATTACCATCCCTACTTGGCCGGCTACTATACCTTCCCATCACAATTGGGCTGCAAGCTCAAATTACTTGTCAAATGCAATCGTTCAAACACTAGTGATTTTGAATTAGGTTTAGCAGTTGCTGTTTAATTTCAAATAATTTTAATTTTTGTTTATATAACTTAAAGAGTCTAAAAATCTAGTTAACAATTATGCTTCTATAGATCTATCTCGTGTAACTAAAGGCTTAAGAATGATATATAATACATACCGAAAATCAATTCAAGATTGCTTCCATTAGTGAGTTGCACTCGATCCATTTAATCTTGATAATTAGAATAAATTGTAGTTAGTGTCTTTCCAACTTTTGACTTTATTTGTATTTGTATCTTTCGGACTTAATTTTTGACATCCATCTCCCCAACCTTTTATATGATTAGCAGCAAATGTCTTTATGTCCTTATATAATTAGCAGCCAATGCCCCTCACATGAGGGCATTAGATTGGCTGCTAATTATATAAAATGTTGGGGTGATGGATGCTAAAATTTAATACTGAGGATACAAGTGCAAATGAAGTCAAAGATTGAGAATACTAACTACAATTTATCCTGATAATTATATCACTTTTTTTGAAATTTAATTTATGAGTGTTATATATCTCTCAAATTCAAAAGAATAAGTTTTAAGTTTATCGACTTTTTGCAATTACCATTGGACATTAGTGTCATAGATATCCATGATTATAGAGTATATGTTTTGCAATCCTTAAAGAAACACATTTGTAAGCTCTAAAACAACTTGTGTGATTCTGAGAAAAAACAAGTGTTTGCTCGCAAACTAAACTATTTTCATCATTGTACGGCCAAATTAGCAGTTATTATATTGTTTAGATTTTATTTGTTTTAACATAATAACTTAAGATTTGTTTACGTTTATATATAATGTTTTTGTCCATCGGTAAATGTCAAATATGAATATAATGTTCTTGTTATTTATTTATTTATTTATTTTTACTTTTGTTTGTGTGCATTTTTAGTACATATATTATTCAATATACTGTAATTGAGTTTTACATTTACTAAAAAATAGAAGACATTTGCTCAGTAGGACATTGATGATGTATATTTCGAAGAGCTGCATTTTATATTCGATTCCTGTAAGTTTTTGCTGGCATTGCAAAAGAGATTGATGGTCACATGGAAATTTTAACGGTTATATGAATATAAACTATCTATTAAAAATTCACTCTTATTAAACTGCAAGGTTAGAGATTTATTTATAACAAATTGAAAGTTGGATTACCTATTTACTCTATTTGAAATAGGTTATGGACCCCACATGTAATTTTTCGTTTTGGTTCTGGATAGTTTGGTAATTTCCAATCTAGACGGAGGCCATTGTTTTCGCAACCCTCGTCGAGCTCGGCGTCTCTTCGTTCTGGTGTATACATTGTCTGCGCGCAATCACTCTCTTCTTCACGCAAAACACACATAGAGAGAAGATATTTGTTGGTACTGAAATTCGCTTCAGAATCAACAATGGCCAAGAGAGAGCTATCCAGTACTTTAAAGAACTTGAAGGTACTTCAATATCACTATGTTAATTCTTTTTCTTGTTTTACATATGAAGTTTTATTCGATTTTGACTGGATTTTTATTTAATTAATCTGGGTATTTTTTATTTTCTTGATTTGCTTTATTCATATAATCTTTTGTATTCTTGACGGTATAGATATTCTTTTGTGACGCTATGAACTCAATATTGTTACTCTTGATTTCAACTGCTTTTCGTTTTTCATTTATGTTTTTGCAGTTTATGCAAAGGACAGCGCAGAAAGAGGAGAAAGGTAAGAAGGAAGAAGAGGTCACACCTGCTGCAGATTTCCCTTTCTCTAGTATCCCTAAGAAATGGTATTTTAGTTTTCCATTTCTGTTCTTTTGGTTTTTTTTGTTTTACATTGAAAATTAAGCAATTCTTATGTTTATTCAATGTGTTTTGCTTGTAGTTTAAAGAAAACTCCTATTCATATGCAATTTGATCATGTTGAACTATGTTTTGCATCCTTATGTTATGTGGATGCATCTAGATAAGATGTATGATGTGCAGTTAATATTTCATATATTTGGTCGATGCTTTAAAACTTTGGTTAATGGTTGCTTGAAACTCTTTCTATGAGCACCAGAAGAGATTAATTAGACAAAGAAAACCTTCGTGGTGAGAACTTTAAGATAATTTCTGGTCAAAATCATGTTTCCTGCCATTATCTTGAAGCAAAACTTTAATTCTAATTCTATTGTGTATATTATAATTTAATACAATCAGTTTCATTGAAGTAAGGAGAGGTGACGAGCTTTATGGAAATTTGATCATAATGGATCTGCATGCTTATTTAAGTTCAACTTCAAATTGTAACAGCCAGGGGCTTCCATGGTTACAAAATGTTTTCCGTTTTTGGTCTAGGTTTGACGCTTATAAATTTGATCTATGGTTGTTGTGATCTGAAGTGATAGATGACGGGGACGCCTTGACATATTTTCGCTTCCATTATGAAACTTGAAAATGTGAATCTTTGAAGAGAACATTTTTGTTCAAATGGATCATAGCCTATGATTGGTCATTTGGTCCTATGGAGGGGATGAAATGGAACATTTACACTAGGGAAAGTATATAAGTTTTGTGGTACCTTGTTTGGTACAAGGGGAGGGAGGGAGGGAGGAATTAGTGGAAGAGGGAGAAATTTACTTTTCTTATGTTATATCTTGTTCAGTACAACAAAGGGAAGAGGGAAGGGAAAGAAGGAGAGAGATTTGGTGGATGTCTGGAAGACGAGGAAAATTACTTTTGTTTATGTTCAGTTGTTACCTTTGTTTCCTCTTTTAGTAAGAATTATGATTTAGGCTATGTTTAATCTTTTTAGTCCTTTTCCTAGTCTTAACCCTCCACTTTGAGAGGGAAAGGGCAAAGTTTCCCCTGCACTTCCACTTTCTATCTGCCTAGCCTTCATTACCGTACACAGAAATCAGCCTTCAGTCGAGAAATGTAAGTAGTCTCCTCTGGGATCACATGGCTTTGTCTAATTAGTTTAGTTATATATCCTGAATGAAGTGCAATATTGAAAATATAATGATTCCTGATCTCATTTTATAACCACATTGTTTTCTTTATAATACCAGAGTTCTCTATTTTTATTTTCCAATTTATGTTCAAATGCAGTGTTGTTATTGTGGAAGGTGATCCCCATCCCGTGGCAACAAGAGGTCGGATGTCATTTCTAAGTTTTAATCCATCTATTGATGTGAGTATAAGAGGTTGCGTGGTATTCAGTTACTCTGGTGATTTGATTTTTGGCCATCTCACACCATAAGATTGTTTTGGTAGAAACTCAATAATGAACTTCATCAACCGGAAGCCTCTACTACAAATTCTGGCCGACAAAGCGAAACATTATCTACCAGGTTGGAAGTTCAATAGTCCGCGTTCTCTTACATTTTGGTCATTATTGACATGATATTTAGTCATTGAATGGAAGAGCTTATTATGTCTCAACCTTTATTTTGTTGTTGGACAATGTTGCAAAAAATTTCTTTCTTACTGTCATTAAAGATGAATGACATGAAGTCATGAAAAGTTCTGTTTTAGGAGATATTTATTTGATACTATTCTAAATTGATGCTTATTATTACTCATTAATAAAGCTGTCAAGTAAGCTCAAGTTCTATGGGTTGCACTGTTAGTCCCTTGTTCCACTGTATGTAAACAATTGATGAAGATTTCATTGGAGAATTGTTAAAAATACGCACTTCGTTTAGGTGTATATATAGAAGTATGTTATGATTTATTTTCTTGTAATAATAATTATTATTTTAATCAAACAATTTTCCAATTTGATAGTTAACTTTTACATTTTTGTTAGGAAGGTTAGGTATAAATAGGACTAGTATGTATGAATAATATAGACAATTAATGGTGATATTAAAAGTGTGTTTGATTTTGATAAAAATCAGTTTTTTTTGTAAAAGTTGATACAAATTTTTGAAATGTGTGGTTGAAAAGTTGTGTGGTTAAAATTAATTGTTGACTTTAACTTTAGCTTTTTAGCAAAATTAAAAGTGAAAAAAACGGGCTCTAAGTGAAATTGATTTGCTCAAGATTTCTCTCCCAATACCCAATTCTTGTTCTCTTTTTGTTCTTTACTCTCTTCCTTCTTCTATTTGTTTTTCTCGTTATCTTTCCTGTTCTGCATCAATAGTACAAAACTTAATTTGCTAATGACTTATTTTTCAATGGATAATACTTGGATCTGACCTGGTTTTGAGGAACTTCCTCCAAACTAGACATGTGTCACATGAGAAGGTGGCCACCTTACTTTTATTCGCATGCAACTTCAAAAAACTTCATTTCCTTCCCATAAACATTTGCAACTATAATAGAGCTGTTTTTTTGTTATCAATCAAATTTGACAGTCAGGAGGTGGCAACTCAGGACAACAATCAAATTAAGCATGAGATTATTGGTTTTCTTTTTTATTCTTACTGGATTGGACTTGAATGGATTTAAAGCCCTTTACTTCTATTCAAACTGCATGGCACCCTGTTGAGGTTTGTTCTGTGTTGTCTAGATCTACTCGAAAGCCCCTCGTTTTGGGGTGTATTATCCATGAAAAGAAATTAGAATGCATCTTTGATTTATTGTATATTGAGCATGACTTGAGCAAAAAGTATGACCCAAGAATTTATGGGTTTCCTTGACCTATCATTCACAGCATCTGTTCTTTTTTTTTTTTTTTTTTCCTTTTCACAGAGAAAATGGGAATGTACAAGATGGGTTAGACATTTCTGAATCAGATAGTTTGAGATGTGATGAAAATGGAGATCTTAAAAGGAAACAACACGATGTCGTCTCTGACACGGCAAATCCAAATAAATCACAGAAAAATTTTCGAGCCAATCAACAATCATCTCCTAATGGCAGTCATAATTCTCACAAGAAAACCAAGCATGAAAAGCTGGATTGGAGTGTTCTTCGACCTCCTAAGTATCAAAACAAAAAGAAATGAGCGCTATTAGGTGATTCTTTACATTATTTATTTCTTTGAATGCTTCTATTTCCTAAAGTGATGGCATTCCTTCAACTACCTTTTGTGCACTAAGGTTGTATTAGTATTTGTCACTTTGTATCAAGTTGCTTATTTGTTTTACTGATTCAGCGCATGTTTGGTAATACTGAAATTATTTTTTAAGTGTTTATAAGTTGTGAGTTTTATTAAATGTGTGGATAATATGTGGGTAGTGAGTTGTGGGTCCCTACGTAATATGTAGATAAAAAATATTTTTGACCATTTTCACCAACTTAAATTATAATTTAAGCTTTGACAAACATGGACTCACATTCTTTACCTTCGGAATTTTTGTGATGCCATTTTCATAGGATATATTTTAAGTGTATGCATGTTACTTAACGTTATAAGTGCATTTTTATTTAAGTAGCTCTGATATATTTGAAACTTCACCCATGTTCATCTTTTCTAGTGTCTTGAGCTCTTTGATTTTTGCTGTTGGAGACATTTTCTTTTTCTTGGTTGATTTTTGATCATGTAGAAATCCTTGATCACAATATAGCACTTTGATTCAATCATGGATTTGAAGCTTTATAATGATTAAACAGCTAAACTTGCAAGTACAAAACATAATCCTCTTGATCAAGTAGCTTGGACACTCCACTACTATAGGAATATTCCTAGCTAGGTACAGTAACTTATCCTTGTCAATGCGTCACGGGCTGACTCTTAAAGTCGCATGAAGACAACTATTTTTTATCCCGTGCGGCAGTAGTCTCACTCTATTTAACTACCTTCAGCTTTTTCCATCACGAGTCTAAACATAACCCGTTGCTCATTTCACCTACAAAATTTACTAGCGTGTAAACACTCGAACACATCTCTACGTTGCATTTGGTGCCAAGGCGTTCGCCTATTCGCAATGCGCATCATCATCGATGTTCTCCAACTCTTTGGACCCGACTTAGCTAGCTTGCCAGCATGTTCATGCACAACATACGATCCTCTCTGAAGCATGCTCGATGGAGGGGGGGGGCTCTTCTAGCTTTGCCCAAAGCATTGAGGATCATTTGCATGTCCTACAATACAATCTTTGTGCTCGTCCCTTCTTAAAGACATATTAACTAATTGCGTGTCACAATGCCCTTCGTTAGTGCCTTAACCAAGCAGGGCTAACTGATAATCATAGCTAGCTTAAAGTGCCTTCATAGCATACTTACTCCAACAACAATATCTTGTTATATTCACCCAACTATGCGGCGTTGTCCCACAACCGTATTTCTAGCCAACAGAACCCCGCAGTAAGGTTAGAATCCATAGACAAAGCGCACGAGTTAGCATACGAGGTATTTAAAGTGTTTTTCTCGATAGCTTATTCAGTATAGATGTGTTACCGTATCCTTAGCGTAGCCCTCGGACATATCAATGCTTTATCGATAACCTCAGGCTGTGATGCTCGGACTCGAGTACGGGTATCGGGTACGGGTACGTATCCAATTATCGAATTCTTCTTTTTTTGAACTTTAAGATACGGAGACACGGCTAAAAGGAGTCTAAATTTTGGACACGGATACGTGGGTACGGATTTCGAACTTCATTTTTTTTTCTTTTGTAAAATAAACGAAATTGAAGTAATTGTAATTTTTAATGCTTTTTTAACCATACATATGTTTGATTTGAATTTAAATTATAAGACTACGATTTTATTATAAAATTTACACTACTACTCCAGCTTTAAATTATAATTTGAACTCAATCGAATACATACAATTATTCAAAAAATTATCTTTCATTTGAATCAAATTTATAGTGAAATTGATAACTCATTTTTTAAAATGTTTATAATAAGTCTTAAATATTCTATAATATAACTTATAATTTTAAAATACAATCAAATCAAGAATAAATAATAAGTTGACTTCCAACAATTAAAAATTAATTTTTGACTTGATATTTCTCACAATCAACACCTGCAGAAACAAGTACAAAAAATATTATAAAAATAATTCAAAATCATTCATCATTCTTGAGTCGAACCATCATCGCCATTTCCTCTTCCACTTGCCCACCACATTGTCTTCTTGCTTAAGCATTCATGTTTTTTTCCCTCAACACAAGTCAGAACACGGTTCCACCATTGTTCTCTTCTTCGCTTAAGCATTCACAATGATTTTTTTTTCCTCGAACACAAGTTGTAATGCAACATGGCCCAAACCAAACGAGTGCAAGATAATCTTCTTCCTCTGGTTTGAGCTTTCCGATCTCTCTTTTCACCGTAAGCTTTCTTCTCTTCTTGATTCCGCTTAAAATAGCGATGATCCGACCCATATTTCATACCGCATTGTGCGTAATGGGTCGCTGTCATGGGTAATAGGTAATGCGGTCGCGGTCGACACCTGCACGCCGGCCGGAATGCCATGTCCGAAAGCATCATGGACCTCAGGCCTCTTTCGGTGTCCAACAAAGGCCCCGAAGCCAACACCGCTCAAGAGTTTTCAAACTCAAACGAGTACTTTAGCCTTCTCTCTTAAGTGTCTAAAATGCCCTTAGTTGCCCTCATGCCCCCCAAAGATTATTCATTTAGTGCATGGGGTTAGCCCATGGTGACCTCCGTTAGAACGAAAGCGGGAGAGGTGGGTGACCGCTCAACAAGCATGCCTCTCTTATAATAGATGCGGGGAAATAACTCAAGTGACACTAATAGATATCTTTTTGTTGAGGAATCATAACTTTCATAACCGGTGTTCCCGACCTTCAAATGACGCTCTGTTTCATTGTAGTGCGTAGCTAACATCTTCAATATGAAGTCCAATAAGTTTCAGCCCCAACGAATACTCGATCGCTGAGTTATTTCTCTTGCAATATTCTGAAATTACGACAATTTCACTATATGCCACTGTCGCCTTCGGCCCTTACGTTTCATAACCAAACGGACTTCGCTTGTCGTCTGTCTTGGTAGGAAGCTTTCTAACTCTTTAGGGAAGCTCTCCGTAAAACGGTTTTTCCAAACTCTATCGTTAAGGTTCTCTGCTCATTACACGAAGTTGCTTTGCCATTACGGCCACCTATAATCTCATGTCAAGCTAACTTCACCCGTCATCCCCGATGGTCACGGATATTAGCGTTAAGCTAAGGTGCGATCCGTGACACAATGACATCTTCAAGTCGGATGGTATCCCACATTTTTTGCTATGGAATTGCACTCAAGTGGGTCTTAAATATCTTAAAGTATTTTGCAAGCCGACGTCCTGTTGTCGACCATCTCTACTAGAAACCTGGTTGCGAATGATCTATTCCAGTGATGCAAAGCTTTGGAGGAGCACCTACTCTTTCAGAGAGGCCAAGGCAGGTCTAGTGGAAGCCATATAGAATAACAACACCAATAAAGTGAAGGCTTTCTTGTCTCTGTAGCTAGTTTTGTAGGTGATTTGTTTGCTAATAATTCGACGTTTTCTTGAATGGGCACAAGGCGTTATACACATGGTAGCTTTTAAGAATTTCAACTGCTGAAATCCGGCTACAAGTGAAATCTGTGAGAATGGTTTCGACCAATTGATAGGAACGAAGTAACAACTCAACTGGCCAACTGTTTGTTACTCCTGTATTCTTTTGCACAATAATCATCTACCCTACTACAGTTTTTCTTCTCTCAAATCAAGTGAGAATGATTTTTTCCATGCTCTTTTCTGCCTTGTGCTCACTAATCACTTTCCTTGATTTCAAATCGTAACTGAAAAAATCACAATTTGGAAGAAATTCCATTGGCTCTTTACTTTTACTTGACGTCTTGACGTCACGTCCAGATGGTTTTTTCTCAATGAATTTATGAAATGCATTTGTCGAAGACTGGCAATGCTGTTTGAGGGACCAAATGATTGATATTTGACTGTAAAATAGATTGGGTAGTAAGAACTTATCAAGAATGAATGTGACCAAGTATCTTGTGGTTGAACTTGGCAGCAGACATTTGAATGATTATTTAAGCTTTAAAAAAAAGAATTTGAATCAGATGTTATAGTTCATCTCTAGGGGAGAAGTTCTGGGAATTGAATCAGCTGTTTAAGTCGGCGTGGCGCTCGGTTCTTGTCTAGCCCAGTCTCAGGACATGCAACTGATCGACCCACGGGGTCTTGTTTCCTCTTTTCGTAATATCAATCAAAAACTAGAAATAAAAAACTGCTAGATTAGGTTGCCCTCTCATTTTTCTGCACAAATCGTGCCTGTAAGAAAATGTGGAACCTTTATGACTTAACTCGTTTTATACCTCTTGAAAGAACTAATGCGGACCGTACTGGCCCAACAATTCACATTACACTATGAGGATGAGGCTGTGAGGAGTTTAATAATAAGGCATCTCAAACTTTTC
The DNA here is from genome assembly GCA_023638005.1 of Forsythia suspensa. Lineage (NCBI taxonomy): Eukaryota > Viridiplantae > Streptophyta > Magnoliopsida > Lamiales > Oleaceae > Forsythia > Forsythia suspensa. Next base: position 40,516,780 of record CM042666.1, read on the forward strand.
AATCACGTGTAGGATTTGGCTTTCACTATACTATTCATATACTGGTCTTAAAAAATATATTTTAAATGTTATTTAAATATATCATATGTTGATATCTCATTAATGACGACTTAAAGGAAAATAAAGTAACTTGAAAAACTTATTTGACAATTTAAGTAACTTAAAAATAAGTTTGATTTACTTCTAGGCTCTAGTCCAACCAAACATGCTAATTTACACTTCACAATTTAGTGAAAATGATATGAATTTAACAGAAACTATAAATAAGTGATATAAAAGTGAAATGGATAATACATATGATACTATCAAAAATCGTACCTAGTATGATTTCTGGTCAGCTTGATGTCCGAGCTAAGTTAGATCATGAAAAGTGCTCCCAATAAATAAAACAAAGGCTTCGAGGTGTGACCTCGTTGCTTCTTTGATGCTTAAGTTGAGCAAATATAGACAGAAATATAAGCAAGATGTTATAAACCAAGTATAGTAGGAAACAGATAACGTAACTTGAATAATTAGGCAAAAACATTATATATAATGGTTAATAGTATAGTTTTAGAGAGATTGAAACTATTTTGGGACACACCGACCTATGGGCCTATGAGGCCGTACCTTAGTACAAGTCTGTGTACAAACCAATATCCTAGTTGTAGAAGGACAAGACCTCCTAGTGGATAAGAATTAGGGTGAGTAGGGATAGAAGTTGACTAGCACTAGGTATTATTCGAGGCAGACTAGTCCTCGATTATCCTCATGGTCAAGATGATGATGTGGGTGGTAGGGATATCTAGTCATCGGGTTGGTATATGATGGCCTCGGATCATGTTCAGCTCTACCCTAATTGAACGCCAATATGAGCTAGGTTGAGTATCTGAGTCGCAAGGTTGGGTCCCATATGCACTTCGCCATGGTACCATCATTCTATAAGGGATGCCCTGAGAGCCCACAAGCCAAAAGGTAAGTCGGGTCGGCGTCTTTAACTTTTTGCTTGATCATTGCACCCCTTGCATTCGAGGCCGGATAAGACCTCAGGGTGCAGACCATCATGGTCATCCCACACGTGCGCTGGGGGCGTCTGGATTTTGAAAGGTTGTGCGTCGTCATTGAGGGTGGTACAATGATGGAATGTCAAGGCTCGTGGATGGATGACACGTCAAAAATCAATGGTTGAGATTGAAAGATTTTCTTGCTCTTTTTCCTTATAAATATTTCTTGATTTCATTTCATTTCATTTGTTACTTTACATTCTTTGAGATTTAAATTGAGAGAGCTCGGGAGAACAGATCGGGTAATGAGTCAAACCAAACTTTCAGTTAAAGAGAACTCAACTTTGATTTTATAGGTAAAGCTCAACCTTTTATAAATTAAAAGTTTACTTTTATAACGTCATTCTTCTAGCTTCAATTTGTTGACACCTGAAATTGGTTAGTTTTGCACGTCAACCATCAAGAAAAATTCTCATAGGAAAGTACACAAATAGAATAGGGATGAGTCTTCTCAGTCTTTCACAGATAGAAAAGCAGTTGATCAATCAAACTGATGCCTAATTTAGATTGAATCTTGTACCGTAAGATAGCAACTTGACGGAGTTTGGTTTGAGTTCAGGTGTTTACTTACATGGAATATAGCTGTCGTGGGGCTTATACAAGGATGGAGTATTTTCATAGGTTAGATGTTAGATATAGACAAGTGTCAACTATGTAAGATTTGAGGAGTTACTGTTTTTGCTAATGTTGACACAGACATACAATTAATTAGACATTCAACTTTCTTTAGCGTCATATCATTGTCCTAGCATTAAATGAACTCATTCTTTGCATTAAATTTAAACGTATCTGAAGGAGTAACAAGTTTCTCGTTTGTAGTACATACTAAGGATAAACTTTGGCAATAGAGTCGAGCCCAACTACTTCACATATTGACCCCAATGGTTGGCCTTTACGTCCTTTTTTACCTTCACATTATGTTTTGCCTTCAAATGGCTGACCGAAACATTTGACCTTAATTTGACTTTTGTTGATGCTACACCAGCTTTTCTGAGTCCCTACTTTGCCCCATGGCTCTTTTTTTTTTTTTAAAGGGGAAAGTACCATAGTTCAACTACAAAATTTTGAAACAACAAAGGATAAACAAAGGATCATCATTTTATTCATTCTCACGTGGCTTCCAACAAGAAAGAGCATAAAGAACTCTCCCTTTCCATCCTTGTAGCATCCACTGGCTATCTTCATCCAACAGAAAATCCTTGTGGTAACCTCTCCGTACTTTAGCCTTGATTTCTTTCATGATTTCTTGGTTCAATGGCAGCTGTTGGAATCCGGCTTTCTGATTCCGGGCTTTCCATTTCTTGTAAGTTTCTGGCCTCTCAACCCTTTCAAAACCTTCACATGCTATAACATTCATAACATCACGTCCGAACACCTCTCTTTCATACAGCAGCCTATCTTGATCTTCCCGGGGAATTGTTGCCTCAAGCATATCGAAAAAAGAAGAGTAGTTGTATAGTGCTTCTTTGAATCTTGTCGAAAAGAACGCAGCATTGTACGTTCCATTAACGATTCCATGAACGAAAAGATTAGGATTTATCTTCTTGATCAAGTTCAAAACAGCATCTCGTGGACTGTTTACACTTACGGACTCGTCAGGCACATGTCTTAGCCTGTACATACAATTAACCACCAGCATTTCATTTCTGTCAATCTTTAGATCCTCTAGGCTAATAGTATCCCATTTCTTTACTATTGCACTGTATTCAAAGGGAACATTAAATCTCTTGCAGTAGTTCTGTAGACGACGCCCTGTCTGCTCAACTCGTTCTGCTGGCCGAAAACCCGACTGAGGAAAATCTATTCCTGTAATGCGAAGTCCTGGAGGCCCCCCTGGTTTCAAGGAAATGCCCTGGATTATGCAGGGCCATTGAAAACCATACAGAATACCAAAATCAATTATGTGAATTCTTGTTGCTTCGTTTATTTGTTGTCCTATTGACTTGTTAGCAAAAATATTGGACATCCTTTTGAATGGGCATGCTGTGACGTATGTCTGATATGCTTTCAGTAGAACCGCAGCTGGGATTTTCCCAGTCGAAAAAGCCATGTATAATGATGGGCCGGTGCCTGTCAATCGTGCCTCGAGGGCATTAGCAAAGTAATGTGCCAATCTTTCGGTTGCATCACCACGAGGAGGAGAGTATTGCCTAATTTGTCTAAGAAGTTCATGGCCCGTTGTGGTATTATAGTTTGCCACGGCTTGAGCACATCGATTTAGTAGACTCCGCAAATCAATCACTTCCTTTACATTGCCTTTCTTTTTACTACCCCGTGGCCTTCCTCGTTTCACCTCTGTCATTTTTCTATAACTCGATGTGTTTTCTGATGATTTCTCGTCGTCACAAGGCTGACCATAGAAACCAGGGTTCATGTTAGGACAAAGTAATGCTTTATCATACTTCTCCAAGTGCTCGGACTCTTCAATATAACTTGCTAACTGCTTACGAGTACGCCCTTGTAGACAATCCTCATTCTCTCTAGAATGATATTTCTTCCTCTCAGAGTCCTTATTTTGACTACAACTTCCTCCATCAGCACCTGCCATTAGTTGCAGGTCATGATTGACAAAATTATTTTGGAGTACGTTGGTTACATCCTTGCCAATTCCTCTGGACTCGCAAATTTCTCGGCTTTCGCTAGTAGCAGTAGATTTAAGAACCAGACTTGTAGGAGTGTCAAAAAGACTCGTAAAATCATAGAAAAATCTTGAAGGACCGCCTATCTTTAAACCTGGTTCACAGACTTGGGGGTCGACGAGGGACCGCTGCGCAACGACAGAATCAGAAGTTTTGTCAACGGCAATCCCTGGAGGCCTATAGCCATCAGGGGGGGATGAGTCTTTCTTGCTGAGAGCGTCTTTAAAGTATTTCTCAGCGGCCTGGAGAGCCGAGCAGTCCTGAAACATGCAAGGCCTATGCTCCAAGTCATCTTCTTCCATAAGCATCTGCTTAATGTAGTCGTAAACGCCATCAAAATAGTCACATGCAATCGTAGTATCCTCGTCACAAGGAGTAACATCAATAGGATTTGATGATGAACCCATCAGAAGTTGGTATACATCTTTGAACCTATGATCAAATCTGTACTTATTCACAAGATTTGATGATATTAAACAAGAATACCAATGAGCTGTGGAACCGAGAGAAGATCAAGAAAAGAGTATGAGACGGAAACGGGGAGAGCTGTGAAAATTTTGCTCAGAAAAGCTGAAGATTTATACCCATCGAGCATCTTCTTGGAACTGTCACTGAATGACTATCATTTACTGTTCTTGGAAACAGACATACTGAACCTCTCCCTATTTGGTTATGGTTGCTGGTAAACAAGAGTGACATGTGTACTTCACATGCGTATCAGTAAATAATACATGAGGTGCCCGTCTTCAAGAAACAATTGATGGTTTGTTTTTTATTTTGGTTACCTTTCTTCTCCTTTTTGGAATATTTTTACATTTCTTCATGTTCAATACAAGATTTAAGCTTAAATGTTTAGATGACATAGTTCAACACGGTGTCAGCATTGCCGGATGTGGCCATTTTTCGATGACAAAAGAAATTGTCTATCAGATGTGAGTTTAGGGACAGACATTGTTGCATCATGTGACTTTGTTTTGTATTTTGCGACAGCACAAGAGACACCTCATTTATGAGCACGATGACATTAGTGTTCTTGCAAAATATATGTATGATCAGGCAATCAGCACACGTGACGTGATTATGGCCTATTGCAGCTGAAACTTTTGAGTTTATGGGACATCTGCTTCAATTTCTGTATCTACTTCAATTATTGAACTTGTCGAAAGTAGATTTCAATCATGTTAAAGACTCAGATTAAATAAATAGATGTGAACAGTTTAAGTTTTTAGGTGAGATCGATCAACATGACATTAAAAGTAGGAGTTTTTGAGTTAAAATTTCCCTCACCCATTTATGAATATTATATACATGTCAAAACATTTAATGAAAAATAAATCAGAGATATGTTGAAAATTAAATTTGAATAAATAAATGTGTCTAGTGGTCGAGTCGGGATTTTTACGAGAGGGGTGAAAAGTATTGGAGGGGCAAAATATATATGTATTATGTATATGTTAATTTATTTATTTTTATATAAATTCAGTAGAAATCGAAAAAGTTTAAAAATATTGCTGGGGTGATCTTCCTGCCCTCCATGTGGCTTTGTCACTGATTGGGTACTTTCTCTTATAGTTTAAACTTTTAGTTGAAATCAATCAACAAAGTACTAGTATTTTGAGTTCAACAATCGTTGTCATTCATTTATGAAAAATGTACATATATCAATCATTCAATGAAAAAATGTATCCGACATCAAGTAGACAATATGTTAAAGACAAATTCAATAAAGCAATTCTATTACAATTCAAATTTTTAGATAAAATAGTTCAAGATCTCTTCTCATGCATGTACTTGTTGAAAACTGCCTCTTACAAATGGCGTCCGCCCGTGTCCTGCCTGTTGCCTATGTTGATAAACCTGCTGGAAAAATTCTTGAAAGTTGAGGAGGTAGCAACACTATAACGTTTAGTTTCTGAAAATTATTGGTAAACAGACAAATTACAAATTACTATGCCTTGAGGTGGATTTTTGTTTGGTTTCTTCAAGAGCCAAGATGGGACAGGGGACAAGAAACGATAATGCTCTTATATAGTTATGGCTCTTCATGAAACCCTCGAACCATCCTTCGTAATGTTTCTTCATTTCTATTCCCAAGGAGATTGATTTTTTTTTTTTTAAAAAAATGATTTATTAGACATTTATTAAGATTGATTTTTAAATATAAATATGTATCGATGATCATAAGTTTAGATTAACGACACAAGAAATATTAGAAAACCAAATTACATAATAGAAAAAGATTAATATTATTAATTTTTAAGATTATAGATATCGGTGCATGCAAGGGCGGAGCCAGGATACAACTTAGGATTGTCTTTGTGAGAGGAGGAACTGTCCTCATAGTTCGGGGTTGAGGCTGCTTTTTTTTTTTTATTTCAAACTACAATTACTTAGTCCATTTTATGATAATCTAATATTTTTTATAAGTCGTAATCTTTAAAAAGCTTACAAGAAGTCATTACACAAAAATATTCTTTAAAACTAGCTAAAGAAAATTGTGTCCGACGATTTTTACATGATTCTGAATTCTTCTATAATAGAATTTATGTTTATTTTATTAACAATGTCCTCTCAACAAAAATTATTATGTAATCAATGTACAAAAATTGTTTTATAATAAAATCTATATTTATTTTATCTAAAACTAAGTTATGTAGTCGATACACAAAATATTTAAATCTTTTAATAGTGTTATGTATATGATTGAAGCCCTGGACTATTAACACTATTACAAAAATGTATTTATGGTTGATATGTATTTATGTATATGACAAAGCCCTAGACTATTAACCTTGGACTACATTACCAAAAAAAAAATGCATAAGTACATTTGGATTTGGATTTTTTTTTTTTTTAATACAAAATGGGCCAAATTTTTGGGCAGCCCTGGTCGCCCCGCCCCCCTGCCCACAGGTGCATGAGAAACATCGCGTAATGATTACTGGGTCGAGAACATTAAAATAATTATATTGATTTTTCATGTAATTTTAAAGTTGGATTATATATTTATAGTGAAGCAAACATGATTAATAAGAATTTTAATGATGAACATTATTGAATCTTGGTTGCAATTTTAATTTAATTAAAATTGTAGATCGGTATAATGTAAATAAAGTATTCTTAAGTGGATTACAAATAGATTTATTTTATTCTATTTATTTTAGATATTCATATTTTAAATCAAAATATTTAGATGGGACACAGTTTTGACACGTGGAAGGAAAACTACAAAATACACCCTTTATTTAGAATGTATTTATATATTTTTTGCTACTATACATGTTACACACTACTTTTTAATTAATATTAACAAAAAAAAAAAAACATCTTCTGGTTAAAAAATTACAAATTTGGTATTTTAGTTAGCTAAACAGATCAAAATACCCCTAATTGGAAAATAGAAATAAAAAATAAAAAAACCACTCCATATAAATTGAGGCCCATTTCAGAATTTATTTTAGACCACAATTTTTTATTGTCAAACAATCGAAAAATGTTTTATGTGTTATATAAACTTAAGAAAAATTGAATATACAAGAATTTGTATTATTTTACAATAAATTAAATTTTGAGAAGAAGCAAAATAATAGTTTCTTAGTTTCTCCAATTATCTATAATCAAAATATCAATTTTGACACTAATTAATTAAATTAATTAATTTTATACTCTATAGACCATGCTTTTATTTTATAATTTTATAAATTTTGAAATTTAATAGATGTTGACGTTGGAAAATGGTTTGGACCGATTCCTAGCCAACTTAAAGATAAGTATTGAGGTCGGTTATGACCGTAGTAAGTGGTAGATAGGTAAGTATATGTAGAAAAACTTGATTGTATGATCTTTGTAAGAGTGCTTTTATTAAGCAGTTGAATGTCCCTCTGAAGGACATTTATGTCTCCTATCTATAGGAAAATATGCAATGATTTCTTTCATTTAATGCTAAGCTAGGCATTAAATGGCCAAGTTAGGCATTTAATAAGACATCCCCTTTTAGGGGCCTTTATTGTGAAGTGACGATGACGGTCGAAAGGACAAGTTATGCTGATGACGTGAGTATGACGTCTACAGGTAGAGGTCTAACCTGGAACCCAATGGAGGAGGTCCGACCTGGATTAAGACCCGCTTAGGATGAGGTCCGACTTGGAGTAAGGCCCGCTTGGGATGAGGTCCGACCACGAAGTAAGGCACCTTGGGATGAGTTCCGCCCCACGAGTAAGGTCCGCTTGGGATGAGGTCCGTCCTGGAGTAAGACCCACTTGGGATGAGGTCCGACCTGGAGTAACGTCAGCTTGGGATGAGGTCCGACCTAGAGTAAGACCTAGATAAGGATGACATCCGACCTATTCTTGTAGCACCGGTGAAGAATTACTTAGTTAATGTAACATATCGAATTGGATATCAACAATAGATATTAATTTATTCATTTTAAAGTAACTATAGTGAATATAACGTCTTAGAAAATATATGGTAGTATTATACAATATTTTAAAAACCAACCCTACATTTACCTCGGAAAAGTGAAAGGGTCAAAGGGTCGAACAGTGGTTGACCCAGTGATTTTTTTTAGAAAATTAAAAAAGTAAAAAAAACAATTACAAAAAAAATTAAAAAATGAAAAATAAGTTTTTAGAAATCACCAAAATTGCTTAAAAGTAATTGTTTTTTTTTTTCATCTTTTAATCCATTTCGTATAAAGAGAGATGGATTTCAATAGTGAGTTACAATTAATTTGTAAAAAAAATTTTTAAAATTAGTAAAATCGAGAACAGTTCAATAGGTTCTTTAAAATTGGGCGGGTCGATAAGTTTATGGGAGGATTTTTCTACATAATCGGCCCAGTTTTGAACTTGATTTTTGAATTTTATCGATCGAACGGACCTGACCGGGCCGATTCTGATAACACATGTATTATATATTGTTTATAAGTAAAATTATTTTTTTACAATACTATCAATGATAATAATAATACAAAATATAATCATTATAATCAATGTTTATTTTAGTAATTGTATACATGGGCAACAATAAAATCATTATTGTTCACAAAACTCTAAAATGTTGTTTTTGAAATATACAGTAATTCTAAAACATAAGTTTACCAAATACTTAGGTTTTGTTTGATTTCAATTAAAATTTTACAAAAAATTGAAATTAAAGTTAAAAATTAATTTTAACTACACATTTCATGAAACTCACAATTTTTACAACTTTTCAACTACATATTTCATCAACTTTTACAAAAAAATAAAAATATCATTTTAATCAAAATCAAACACTCTCTTAATTGATTCTTCTCGCAACTAATTCTTTGTTTAACATAGTAAAAATTGATTCTTTAAAATCACAACAATAACCAAACTAAACCTAAATCATCCAACACTTAAATATAGTTTGTTTAACTATTTTATTATTAATCTTTAAAATTTAATTAGTAGAAGTTTGTGATGTTTTATTATATGTTATTTTATTTAAAAGATTGTGGTTCTTAGTATGAAGTTTACAAAATTTATTATTTTCATTTTTTTATGCTACAACTTGAAAAAATAAAAAATAAATTATATTAAATTAATAATGTGTGGGAAAATATAGCAAAACCTTTAAATTTTTTCTAACATTATTAAATGGAAAAATAGAAATTATTAATTTTCGTCATTAATAAATAATTTTTGTTCAATGAATAAAAAAAATATTCAAGTAAAATAATATATTTTTTTGCATCTTAAAATGAATTTATTTATTTATTTTAAGTTAAGATTATAACTTTATATCATTTTGTAATTTAACAAATTTTGACGTATTCATACATAATTTATTTTGATTTTTTTTTTTTTAAATGTTCTTTCTCTTTCTTTACGAGAAAACTTTAGAAAAGACAAATATAAATATTGGTGATAAACATATACAAATTGTGTAAAAAAAAATTTAAAAAAAAAAAAATCAGGTTAATAGTGTAGTCAAGTTACTTGAATTGATAGAAAATTAATTTATGAAAAAGATAGATGTAAGAGAGAGAAAATTTTAATTTTTGGATGAAAACAAAATAAAAATTAAAATTTTGAAAAATAATAAAATGGTTTGTAAAGTGTTATGCAATGTTCTAAAAAGAGTAAAATGTGATTAGTCGTAGAGTTCGAATTTCAAATTTTTCTAGCCTAGACGAAGGTAAGATAAGGATAAGGGAGGACGAAGAGTAAGTCGTGGTTAGAAGTGGAGGCCGCACCTATGCGAACTTTTTAAAACGATGGTGTTACGTAATGTATCATAAAGGGTGAGATTGGTAATTATCAATTAGTGTATTCCACTCTATTGAGCATAAACATATTTGTTTATATTCATTAACTTTAAACAAATAAGTTAATAATACAATAAATAAAATATTTTTAAATTCATTGTTTTTATTCTAATATATCAGTTACATTTTTTATGTTTGTTAATAACAAATGTGTACAAATGTTTGTTACATAAAAATGTAACAACGAGTGTTACAAAAATTAAAAAAAAAAAGTATTTTAGAATAAAAAAGTAAATAATATTTTTAAATTATTTTATATTTTGTTATAAAGTGAAATTATCAAGAAATGCAAATTACATCATGCTGAAATTCATTGTACCATTAACTTGATGTCTACTTTAATCTAGTTAAGAATACTCACCTAGAATTGAGATCAATTCTTCGTTTTATCCATATGATTTGTGTTTAGAAAAAAATAGCAAATAGAAAAAATATAAAGAGATGAAAAAAACTTATGGGCTGTCAAAATTTTTCAGTATATAAAAATCATTATAATCATATAGTATGTTCTACCACCCAAACCACCAAGTATCATATGAAAAATAACATAAGTTATAGCACGTCCTGAATTTCTACTTTTTGTACAAACCACACAAAAAAAAAAAAAAAAAACCTAAGATGATAGGCTTACAAATCTCTTCTCAAATACCTTCATATCGCTTACTCAAAAAAAATGAAAAATATCATTTGTTTATAAGAGTTTAATTAATTTTGACCCAACCAAGATAAAGAAACTATTGTAATTAACAATTTTTATTTGTTATCAATTAATGCTTCTTTTTCTTTCTCATCAATAAAAAGACACAAAATCACTTGTTGGAGGACTATGCCCCATAAAAACTGTGCACTTGAGACTAGAGGTAGCAAATGGACCATATGGGTTGACCCAAAATTTGGGTTGTTAGAAATTTTATCAGGCCAGCCTAAAATAATTGGATCAGCCCGACTTCAGCTCGATTGGTCATGTGGGTTAGTTGTACTAGGCCAAATAGGCCCGATTTTTATTTGATCAACTTTTTATTGGGCCAACTCCGCCCTAAGTCCAGATTATCTGGGCTAGCCCATTTTTGCCACTTCTACATGAGACTGTTCCTTGGCCCATAGGTCATGACACAATGTTAGAATTCTAGCTCTTCCAAAGTGATATATGCCCGGACCCCATCTAGAAGGCCTAATCTGCACATGAAACGTCCAAACCTAAGGATAATTGTTCGTGTCAATTTGTTTTCTATTTATGATGAAAGTCCTTTTGGTTGGAACTTTTGAGAGACAACAATCTCAACACTTTTTCTCTTATCCAATAGCAACAAACTTTTCATATTGTTGATATATAAGGTGTTATACTTATGTATACGGAGCACAAACGAAGAGGTTCAAACAAAGATACAATTTTAAAAGGTTCACATGAGTAAAGACCCCAAACAAGATTCTAAACTTGGTCTCAATTCTAAGTCCTTAGTCCAATATGAATATTTAGACTAAAAACTTGAGGGCTATTATTATACCTCGTTTAAACAAGCAAGATAACAGCTAACTTAGACACTTTAGTTGAACGAAGCTTATAGAGTTCACCTAAAAAATGAATCTTTGTTCATAGGTAGTCGAAAGTAAACATTATGAACTAGCCATCTAATTATCTAAGTCTAACCCTGACATATGGTATTTTAACCTTCTCCATTTTAAGAACTCGTGTTCGGCAAAGAATACGAACCCAAGCCCTTGAACCACTTACTGATTATAAACGAAAAGAATATCCCTGGGACTACTGGATGAATCTCCACATCGTCAAATCAGTTACAACTAAAGCACATGTGAAAATAACAACCAAATCTAGAGAAAATGATAGATGAGCTAATGATCTTCTATCATGTGTCGTATAATTCTCTAGAATTACGAGTCTTCCAATAAGTGGCGGAAAGAGGAAAAAGACTAAATAGTCCAAAATCTTACAACACCTATAAATAGTCTGAATTAAATCAAAGAATAGATAAACAATTGAAAACATCAGTCAAATTCTTGCTCTTTGAATTTTTAATTTTCAAACGACGATTTATAGGAGGATTGATTTTTTTTCCCTTTTCTACTTCACTTTTTGGGAATGTTTTCTTAACTTGTATTTGATGAATTTCAAGGTGATGTTTGGTTGCAATTGCTATTAGTATACACTCTCATGGGATTCTAGTAACAAGTTAATATGTATTATATAATTAATCAATGGCCTCTTTTGGTTACCACTGGCAACATATTTATTAATTAATACAAGATTTTAGTTTTATATTAAGTGGTTTCGTTAAAAATCAACTTTTAATTTTAATAAAATTTGATAAAAAGTCGTGGATCTTATGAAATATGTGGTTAAAATTAATTGTTGACTTTGATTCAAATTTTTATCAATTTTTTAAACAAAATCAAACAAATACTAAATATTCATTCCCAAGTTTAAGGCATGTTAGAGTATCTCCAATGCATTCTATGGATTGCTATTTAAGTAATACAATATTGAAAATTTCCAATGTATGCGAGGCGTTGAAGTTTAATGAATAGACATTAAAATTCTAATTTGGTCTCAAATAAATTATATGAATTGTCATCTATGTGGATTTTATTTTATTAGAATAAATTCTAGATTACATTAATTAAATATGCATAGGAAATTTAAATTTTGCTTAGTAAGCATGTCCAACGTTGTTGGATAATGTCTTTTTTTTTTTTTCATATCGACTTGACAAGGTGCGTGAAAATTTGCATTGGAGAGGAAATTTTTTATACATTATTTATTTTGCTTATATAGTAGAATTTTTTTACAATTCACGATTGTATTGAAGATGCTCTTACGGGTAGAAGTTCCAAGTTCCACCAACTCCATATAGAATTTTGAATAATCCATTCAATCTCATGATTGGCATCCTTTTTTTGGAATAAAATTGGAATCCAACCATGATATTTAGAATGTCTCTAGTTGAAAAATAGTTAGAAAATTTAATTCAAATAATTTAGTTTTTTTTTTTTTTTTTTTTTTTGAGCCTTTGACGGCATCTAAGTTTTTTTATTACTTAGAGAAAATTGAATAAAACTTAGATTAAAATTGTATCGACTTGAAATAATCCACTTAGCACCATTTTCTTCTTCTTTTGTTTATTTCGTAAAAAATGTGTAGATTTGTACTTGATTAATCATTATCTTGGAGAGTTGATCAAAGGCTCTTACCCTCTTTTGAAGTCTTTATTGGACTATACACATTGCACTATATTTCCATGCATTCATGACTAGTTTCACTTGGTCAATTGTTTTGCCCGTTGAAATACGTGCCCAAAAATATTAGTATACTGTAATAGTTAAACATTTTAAATATTATTTGTTTATTTATATTTTAAATTTGTATTAAATTCTAAATAACTGTCGACTTCATCAAATCTTCAAAATGAAAGTCTTACTTCTCAAAGGTCACTTTGTTTCTTCAAGAATTGAAATAATTCTAATTTGGTCTTCAAGTTTTCAAACTTTGCACTTAAATCCTAATGAGAAATTCGGGGTGTTACACGTGATAAGGAATAAGTCACGTGAAGTGTAATTATTTAACCTTTCATTGTGCTCTTCGTCTCTAAACGGCGTAAGTTTTATGTTTATTTTTATTGTATCATGAAAATATTGTGTTCAACTATTAGTAAAACAACGTAAAAGTCAATTAAATATTGTGTTTGAAAATTTTTACCATTTACTACTAGATTTGACAGCCTATGCCCAATTCCAAATCCAAGCCCAAGCCCAAGTCCACAATTAGGCTAGGTAAGTGCCCTAGCCAATGCATATAGCAGCGACCAATCCTAGGCTCATGCCGAGAAGCAAGCCCAACCTTAAAGGCCCATGCCATGGATGGTATTTCACCATGGAATATATTTCCATAGATTTTTTATGAATTCATTTGGTTCTTTTGAAGTACTTTTTACCAAATCAAATGAGTACACCGAATAGAATCACTCCAATTCGGCCACCAAGTCGTCTGTATGGAATGTTTCTATTAGGAGGGCGGCTATAGTTTCAAACTTCTTATGAAAATGAGGTACTTTCGGATTTTAGTAAATCAACATATGTTACTAGACCTTTTGATAGTTGGACAAGAACTAATAATCCAAAGAGTAGTAGTAGATTGCATTCGTGAAGATTTGTGCAATATGAGAATTGAAAACTTGACGGAGTTGCTAGTCTAATTGTTTGTTATGCACATAATGTTTTCGGATACATACACGGTGATATCGACGAGAGATTAGACTTGTTAGAAATGGGTTATGGACAAAAATATCAATGAATCCTAACAAAAGTAGTGATTATGAGAGTGACCACGAATCAACAAAATATTGCACACGTCACATGATGAGGAAGAGTACATCGAGAGCACATGAGATATAGATTTTTCTTTTAATCTTGAGTTCCCAAGTATCTATATTGACACAAGGTTAGGCCAAATGTCTCCATTTTAAGCTTGTATTTGTTTTTATTTTCAGTTGGAATAAAAACAACACATGTGAATTACTACTTATTCACAATCATGAACACGAAAAACCTTACTTCATATTTCGATGGACATATAATTTTCTTCACGCAACAATATCGGTTCGCTTCACAAAAGAACACACATAGTGACCACAAACCACAAATGTTAAAACGTGTATATTCAATACAAGCTCAAATATGAAGAAATAAATTTCAGCACACAAAAGCTATAACTAATCCCATATCATAACAACTGCTATTACTCCTACTCCTATAAGCACTGCAAGAAACTTGAAAAATGGGGTATCAAAATAACAAATTTCTTGTGGCTTAAACCCTTTAGAAATCAAATGATTTATAGCAACATAAATGAAAATCCCACAAGCAAGTCCCATTGAAATAGCATAGATCCAATCAGCAGTGCGCCCTTGTGTAGTGGCATCTAGTGCTAGTCCAATTCCAACACCAACTGGGCTTGAAATGGCAAAGGCAAATGAATAAGCTACTGTTGTTAAAAATGGCCTTTTTGGTATCATTCTTAGAAGTGCAATTCCCATTGCAATTGCTGCAAATATCTTGTGAAGGGAAATTGTCCAAAGATTTCTCCATGCATCTGACTTGGTATCTGAAACAATTATTAGCCTGTGATCACGAAATGTTGCATGTTCGATATACAATACTCGATAAAACTAGAAAGCACAATTTGGGTATCAATTCTAATATTTGAGTAGAATAAATAGGGGTGTAGATAGTGCAATTTGGTGTTAGATAAAAAGTAATTTGTAATGAAATTTTGATAAAAATTGATAAAATATGTAATTGAAAAATTGATAAAAATTGTGGTCCCATAAAATATGTGGTTAAAAATAAGTTTAAGAGCTTGTTTGATAAAGATTATAAACGTTTTGGTTTATTTCAAAAGTAATTTTGACTTTTCAACCCATTTTTAACAACAACAATTTCAACTCAAATAAACCAATATTGGTCAAATAAACCAAAAATTAGTTTATAAACTGTTTATAATCTCTCACTTTAAAACCATGCCAAACTTGCTCGTAATGTTGTTTAGTACTTTTCACTTTACAACAACATTGAACTAAATTATATGAATAAAATTTAATTAACTTGTTTTTTCTTCTTTAATATTATCTAATTCATGTTAGTGTACATCAATTTTACGACACGTGTTTACTAGCCCGCACTAGATTGGATCAATAGAGTATTCACGGCATGTTTGTATATGGGTGATGATCAACCCACTTCTGAGGTATTGACAATTCATGATCCTATACTCATTATTTTTTTTATGAGTTGCCAATTAAAAGCTACCACATTAGCAGTGAGTTGGATAACTCCTACCCATCATGAGTAGGACTGTAGGATAACATTTCCGTTTGTATACTCTCAATAGTTAAATTGACAAGAATTTAATTTTTTTGTTCTTACTTAATATTGTCTAGTCTCAAACATGTCATCACATTGTAATAGAAATTTATGTGTAGGGCAGAGACTGGGGGAGGAATCAATTTTTGAAGTGCAAAGAAATTTTTTTGCAATTTTTATTTATTTTTAAATAGTAATCTCCTCAAAAAAAATCCTAGTTCTGCAATGGCACATGTGCAACCGACCAAAGTTGCTATAAAAAGCATTGATATCAATATGAATGTAATGGCTTACCTGCTACACCCACAGCAATGCCCTCAAAAACTGAGTGGAAACACAAGGCCAGAATAAGAAGAATAGTATCCCCAACTGATGTTGTCCTTACAAAAGCTGGATTAACATTCATTTCCACCTCTTTCCGGCCTTCCTCCACCGCCGCCGCCGTGCGGCCGCCTTCAACTTCCACTCTAACCTCTCTTTCACCACCATTGACAACATACGCAATTACACAGTCACCCAACATGGTGAAAAGGTAACCTGCCGATGCTAGCATGAAGGAAAATGGATAATCTTTCGACGTCAGATCGCCGAAAGTAGAGGCTGAATCGCTCAAGAAATGCATTAAAGATGTGCCCAAGAAAACACCCCCTGCAAATTGAGTCCCCAGCAGAAGAAAACTCTCGTTCCATCTATAGAAATAAGGTGATATTCCCCCTGCAAATGTGCTCACAAATAGAATTATCAGACACCACACTTTCACAAGAATCAGCCCTTTTGAGTGCAAATCTGTGGTGGCGCCGCCAGCATCGCTGTCATCGTCGTCCTGGCCACCGCCGTGTGCCCTGATCGTGGAAATATGGACGAATAAAATAAGTAATAATATGATGAAGGAAGTTGAAGTTTGAAAACTTGAAGAAGCCATGAATAATTTGTTTGTTTATTTTCTTGGAATAGTTTTTATGTATTGATCACAAAAAGATTTATAAGAGGCTGTCATGTCATTAAGGTATTTCTATAATTAGATTGTAGTACAGATTTGACTTTTGGAAAATTGTACTACACTGCAGGCTAGCTGGCTGGTTGATCACAGTACAAATTGTTAGGGTTCATATGAATTCACTAAAATGGAATCCAATTCGGCAGCCATATAAATGATCGAGCAAATAATGCTAACGAAACTTATAAAGATCTATTATATACAAGCCTCGTTCGGAGAGAGTCACAATATTACAATACGAGTAAAAGTATCGATCATTTGTCACGTATTATTTAATTTTTGGACAGTTTACTCTCATTCTAACATAAGCATATTCTTTATACATGTCAGACTAGTATTGAACGATTAATTTAAAATTCGAAGTTTACAATGACTTATACTATGTTGGATGGAACCTACAAGGTTTCACTATATATTTCTTTGTTTTTTTTTTTTTTATGATAAGCCTGCCAAAGTAGTTCGACACTCCCACATATGAGCCTAGCACAAGTCAATTGGGACAAATCATTTTACGGCCCAACCTATGCCAATATACGTGCATGATCTGGGAGCATGATCGCCCTGATCCTAAGCGATCCAGTATGTGTCAACCTTTAATCACAAGTGAGCTAAAGTATTCAATTTGTTTAGTACAATAAATTTGACAGAATTAAACATGATTAAACTCATGTTTGGTAGTGCTTATCTCATAATTTCAGCTGGTCAAATTGATTAAATATATTTTTTATCCACATATTTCATAGAACCCACAACTTACAACCCACTTTTTATCTACATATTCACCCACAACTTATATTATAAATATTTAAAAAATAATTTCAGCAACCAAACATAGACTAAGAAAAATAACACGAAAGTAACTATATCCATTTCATTATATCCCATAAAATACTCGACCCGGTCTACCTAGCACCACATTCCCCGAACCCGTCTCGAATATTTTTATTTTATTTTATTTTTATATTTTAAAATTTAAATTGTATGTAAAAAAATAAAATATAATAAAATATAATTAATTAATTAATTAAACGGGCGCGATAAATAGGAATTTTTATATACCCGCCCCGCTTTCGAAAAATTCCCGACGGCAGGCGGTATAGGAATGGCCGCCCCGGCCCGCCCCGTTCCGTTCCGTTGCCATCCCGTTTACACCTTTTAACTATAAGTGATCTAAATTATTCAATATGTATGGTCCAGTATGGACAAGCAATGGCCGCTGACTTCCTCTTAATCCTTCATTCCCATGGTAGTGTCTGCATAATATATTTGTTTATCATATCCACTTCTCTATTAATAAATTATTGCAACCTATTCAAATATCAATTTTGTAATGTTCCTAATTGAATAAATTAATTAATTTGTGTTATAGGTCAACACAATTGACTTTTTTTTTAAAAAAAATATAAGATCACACAATGTTGAATTATTTGATTTAAAATCGAAAACATTTATATTTGTGTTGATGATTTACTTGCACAATACATTTACTTTTCGATTGAAACTAATAGTTTGATCATATTTGTTGTATATTGAGTTAGGGCATGTTAGGATCGAAATTTTACCAAATCTTTCAAAGAGGATATTGTGCATAGGCTGTCTAGGATAAATTTTTGAAAAGAAAAAGATTTGTTCATCTTTTGTGAATGAGAAAACAATTTAATATCACTTTTAGTCATAAACATCTTTGCACATCGAACTCATACACTTATAATTACAACGTATGGACTTGTATAGGGATATGGAAACAACTAATATCATATGAAAATATCACGTATTTGTAATAGTACTATTAAATGGTTATCTATGATTCTACAGATATTTCATCGTCTTAAATTTCAAGATAATTTCTTAGGTAAGACTATAAATTCTTCACAAGCATATTGTTACACCTCCACCTCATAGTGGAGCTAAGAAGGACGCCACGCAGGATGGCCCGTCCATGTCACACCTTAACCAAGCCTCAGATAAGCTTAACACAATTGTAGTCGAGGTCATGAACTAGCTTTCGACCCACCAATAACCTTCCGGAAGTACCGCCCATAGAGGAGCCGTGTGCACATTCAATTGACACAACATAACTGACCCAATGCCCCATGTGAAACCCTTGATGCAGTAAGAAACTCACAACATAGGATGTGGGGTCAGATATCTTTTGACACCAAACCCCAGTATCTTTCCAAATAAGCAAAGACGAGCTTGTACAGTTGTACCCCCTATGTAAACAATATCGTTAAAAGGAAAGTCATGGGACAAGAGATATTTGATATAGGGTGTACGAGCACTTCGCCACCCACAAATTTAGATAGAAAGCTATAAAGGCTAGGGCAGCGAGCACTTATGAGATAGGCCTAAAATCGAAGGTGATAGCAAACAGGTTGACCGTAGGCCTACATGTGTCAAAAAGAAAGGAAAAATGCTTGTAGGCACTGATATACCCTTAACTCCAACCGGTTTTGTTCTAAAGAACTCACATGATTCCCAAACATAGGTACAAAAAATGCATTCATTTCGTTTCTCCCATAGTTAAACAATATTTTTGACTTGAGCGTTCGAGTGCAAACGATCGTCGTGGACAAGAACCTTGTATTTTAACTTAGTGTTCTCATGTGCAGATAATATACTAGTAGAAAGACAAGTGGCTGAGATTTATTAACAGAAACGCACACAAGATTTAGAGATCAACACATCATTTCTCCACCAACCCCTACCCTCTCATCCCCCACCTGTACATTCCTTCCATCTCGACAGCATCTTTAATTCTCACCCTATTCCTCTTAGGGATGGCAATGGGGCGGGTCCGCCCTTTGACTCGCCAACCGCCCAAGTTAATTTTTTTTAAAATGAAAAAAATAATTAAAAAAAAAAGAAATATAAATTTTTAAAATATTTGTAGCAAACAAAACAAAAAAAATTACAAGATTGAAGTTGTGGTGTAGTGGTTAAGATTGATAGTTTATAAGTTTCAACCCAAGTTCGATTCTTCTTTAGTCTATTTCTAGCGAAAATTATAGTTTCTATTCTATTTTATGATATTTCATTAAAAAAAATTTGATGGGGCGGGTCTGG
Organism: Forsythia suspensa; assembly: GCA_023638005.1. Taxonomy (NCBI): domain Eukaryota; kingdom Viridiplantae; phylum Streptophyta; class Magnoliopsida; order Lamiales; family Oleaceae; genus Forsythia; species Forsythia suspensa. The sequence goes on from CM042666.1 coordinate 40,536,694, forward strand.
GTCTGGGTCCTAAACCCTCCGTTGGGAAGAAAATTCTACCACAGACCTACCCTTATTACCTTAATGAGCGGGCGGGGCGGGCGGGCGCGGGCATTTTTTGTCATCCCCAATTCTTCTCCCTCTCTATCTCCCTCTCCCGTGCATCAACGTTAAAACAATTTTGTTGCAAGCTTGTGTTTTTTAGTCGCAAGTTGTATTTTTCTTTTGAAAACACATTTTGAAAGTGCACTTCATTTAATAGAACACACTTTGCTTACGTGACATGCCAACCTTACATTTTTAATGGTAAATAATTGTCAGGTCATAGTTATCGTTGTCCATTTAGATACTTCTGTTAACGGTAGTGATCTCCTCCCCACAGTGGGAGAGAGTTATAAAATCCACTGGACACTTGTCCAGTAGATTTTATAACTCATATGTTGATTATTATGATTTACTTTACTGCAAGTTTGAAATTCTGTTAATAAATATTATCTATAAGATAAATCTTATCTATAAGGGTTAGTGGTTTAGGATTAGTGTCATTCAAATATAGGTTGTTATTTTGATTTTATCCTCATGTAATTGGCTATATAATTCGGCTGTTTACAGTCAATTTAATATAACTTTCCATTCAGACTTTTGCACTACATAAATATTAGAGTATTTTCAACATTTGGTAACAGAGCTCATCACAGGTGCTTGGTTTTGTGTGAGTAAAAGAAACAACAGTTTCTTGTGAGTGGTGTGCTAAAAAGAATGGCAGCAGAGAGTACTAAAAAGAATGGCAGCAGAGAGTAGCTTCGTACAACCTGCAATCCCAAAATTTGATAGTCACTATGATCATTGGTCGATGTTAATGGAGAATTTCCTCCACTCAAAGGATTATTGAGGTCTTGTGGAGAATGGGATATCGGTAGCAGCAGACGGAGATGAGTTGACAGAAGAACATGCTAAGGCTATTGAAGAAGCAAATTTGAAGGATTGAAGATAAAGAATTATCTGTTTCAAGCTATAGATCGAAGTATTATGGAGACTATACTCAGTAGGGATACAGTAAAGCACATCTGGGACTCGATTAGGCAGAAATATCAAGACTCCACCAAGGTGAAGCGTGCACAGCTGCAAGCTCTTCGAAGAGATTTTGAAACTCTCTAAATGAAGGAATGAGAGACTGTAAATGACTATTTTGCTCGTACTCTCACTATAGCCAACAAAATGAGGGCTCGTGGTGAGAAAATGGGTGAAACGGTCATTAATGAGAAAATTTTGAGGTCCATGACTACAAAATTTGACTATGTGGTCTGTTCCATTGAAGAATCCAACAACTTCGATACTTTGACCATTGACGACTTGCAAAGCAGTCTATTTGTCCATGAACAAATGATGAATGGCCATGGAGGGAAGGAGCATGTTCTAAAGGTTGTTCATGAAGATAGAACAGAAAGAGAAAGAGGTCGATGAATGATAAGAGGAAGAGGAAAAGATAGAGGAAGACAGTCTTTTAACAAGGCTATTGTGGAGTGCTTTAAATGCCACAAACTAGGGCACTTTAAATATGAGTGCCCTAGCTAGGAGACAGGAGTCAATCACGCAGAAGTTAGATGAAGATGAAGAAGAGTTGTTGTTAATGTCCTATGTGGATCTGAACCAAGCAAAAAGAGAAGAGGTGTGGTTTATAGACAGTGGATGCAACAATCACGTGAGTGGAAATAAAGAATGATTCTCTGATTTAGATGAGTGTTTCAAACAAACAGTGAAGCTAGGCAACAACACAAGGATGGCAGTTGTGGGGAAGGGAATTGTTAGACTGCAAGTCAAGGAAATCACTCAGATAATCTCTGAAGTTTACTACATTTCTGAGTTGAAGAATAATCTATTAAGTGTGGGACAACTTCAAGAAGATGGTATGACTATTTTGTTCCAACATGGGAAGTGTAGGATCTTTCATCTTTCAAAGGGTCTGATTATGCAATCTGAAATGAGTATGAACATGATGTTTGTTGTTCTTGCAGCTATGATGCCTAAAGCTCCTACTTGTTTCCAGGTTGTGACAGAAAATGCAACTCACCTATGTCACTGCAGATTTGGGCATTTGAGCTTCAAAGGGTTGAGAACCCTTCAGTACAAAAAGATGGTCAATGGTTTGCCTTCACTTAGAACCTCTATAAAGCTTTGCACAGATTGTCTGGTTGGTAAACAGCACAAAGAATCCATTCCTAAAAGGAGTCTGTGGAGGGCCTCACAGAGGCTGGAGCTTGTACATGCAGACATATGTGGTCCTATAAAGCCTGCATCAAACAGCAATAAAAGGTATTTGTCAAGTTTTATCGATGACTTTAGTCGTAAAACTTGGGTTTATTTCTTGCATGAAAAATCAGAAGCTTTTGCTATTTTTAGAAGATATAAAGCATGTGTTGAGAAGAGACAAGTGCATATATTAGATGCTTAAGGACTGACATAGGTGGAAATTTTAATTCAAATGATATTGTTGAGTTTTGTAAAGCTAATGGAATGAGTAAACAATTAACTGCAGCTTATACCCCTCAGCAAAACGGAGTTGCTGAGAGAAAAAATAGGACACTCATGAATATAGTACGTTCCATGCTCTCAGAAAAGTAAGTTCATAAAGTTTTTTGGCCTGAAGCAGTAAGGTGGAGTGTGCACATTCTCAACAGATCTCCATCTTTAGTAGTACAACATAAAACTCCTGAAGAAGCATGGAGTGACATGAAACCTAATGTGGAGTATTTTTGTGTCTTTGGCTATGTGGCTCATCTACACATACCAGATCAAAAGAGGACCAAGTTGGATGATAAAAGCTACAAGTGTGTCTTTCTTGGTGTGAGTCCTGAATCAAAGGCATACATGTTGTTTGATCCAGTTTCAAAGAAAATAGTTATCAGCAGGGATATTGTATTTGAAGAAAATGAAAGCTGGAATTGGGGTAGAAGTCAAGAAGAAGTAAGGCTTGACATCCTTGAATGGGATGACTGTGATGATGAAATTAATCAAGAAATGAATGAAGTTGAAGATGAGACTAATGAAGATGAGAATGGTGGTACTTCAAGTGGAGCTGGTTCAAATGATGCTAGCTCATCCTCTAGTGAGTCACCTGCCAAGAACTCACCAAGCTCAAACGAATAAAGGCTGATAAGAGAATCACCTTGGATGCAGGATTATGTAACAGGAGAAAGCTTGTCAGAAGATAAAGGTTTGAATGCTATGATTATGCTTACCGAGGATGATCCAATCACATTTGAAGAAGCTGTCAAGAGCAAAAAATTGAGAGATGCAATGAATGCAGAGATTGAGTCGATTGAGAAAAATAAGACTTGGGAGCTGACAACTCTATCAGATGGAGTGAAGTTTATTGGAGTTAAATGGGTGTTCAAAACTAAACTCAACGAAAGTGGAGAAATAAATAAGTGTAAAGCGAGGCTTGTGGCTAAGGGATATGCACAGCAGTACGGGATTGATTACACTGAGATTTTTGCTTCGGTTGCAAAGCTTGACACCATTCGATTGATACTTGCTCTAGCAGCTCCGTTGAGCTGGAATGTTTTTCAACTTGATGTAAATAGTGCTTTCCTTCATGGTGAGCTTAGTGAAGAAGTCTTTGTGCAACAGCCTCAAAGATATGAGAAGAAGGGTGAAGAAGATAAAGTGTACAAGTTGATAAAGGTATTATATGGGCTCAAACAGGCACCACGAGCATGGTACAGCAAGATTGAAGCTTATTTTGTTAGAGAAGGCTTTGAAAAGTGCTATTGTGAACACACATTGTTCACAAATTCGAAGGAGGAAGATAAATTCTTAATTGTCAGTCTTTACGTTGATGATTTAATTTATACTGGCAATGATAAGAATATGTGTGATGAATTTAAAAAGTCAATGATGTTGGAGTTTGATATGTTTGACTTGGAAAGGATGAGGTATTTTCTCGGGGTTGAAGTGCTACAAAGTTCAGATGGAATTTTTGTGTGTCAAAAGAAATATGCTCGTGAAATTTTAGCAAGGTTTGGCATGGACAAGAGTAACTCAGTAAAGAATCCAATTGTTCCATGTACTAAGTTGTCGAAAGACGAGGCAGGGACTAAAGTTGATGCAACCTTGTTTAAGCAGATAGTTGGCAGTCTCATGTACTTAACTACAACCAGACCTGATTTGATGTATGGAATAAGTGTTATTAGTAGGTTCATGTCTTGTCCTACTGAGCTTCATTGGCTTGCAGCAAAGAGAATACTTAGGTACTTGAAAGGTACAACTGTGTTGGGGATCCTTTACAATAAAGTAGGCTGCAAGGATCTTATAACTTACACTAACAGTAATTTTGCCGGGGACTTGGATGATCGGAAGAGTACCTCAGGGTACGTATTTTTGCTTGGTTCTGGAGCGGTGTCGTGGTCGTCCAAGAAACAGCCTGTGGTGACTTTGTCTACTACTAAGGCTGAGTACATAGCTGCTACCTCTTGTGCTTGTCAAAGTGTGTGGTTGAGAAGAATTCTGGAGAAGCTTGGTTATATGCAGAACAAGTGTGCTACTGTTTTGTGTGACAATAGTTCAACTATTAAGTTATCCAAGAATCCTATTCTGCATGGTCGAAGTAAACACATTGACATTCGTTTCCATTTCCTTCATGGTCTTGCAAGAGATGGCATTGTTGAACTGGTGCATTGCAACACTCAAGAACAAGCTACCCATATAATGACAAAGCCTCTGAAGTTGGAGACATTCTTGAAGCTTCGAAGTATGATTGGAGTTTGTGAGGTTATTAATATAAACTGAATGCTGAGAAGTGTTCAATTTAAGGAAGGGGTTGTTGGTTATTAGGATTTACTTTACTGCAAGTTTGAAATTTTGTTAATAAATCTTATCTATAAAATAAACCTTATCTATAAGGGTTAGTGATTTAGGATTAGTGTCATTCAAATGTATGTTGTTATTTTAATTTTATCCTCTTGTAATTGGTTATATAAGCCGACTATTTACAGTCAATTTAATATAACTTTCCATTCAGACTTTTGCACTACATAAATATTAGAGTGTTTTCAACAGATGTAACTCCTCCCTACTGTGGAGAAGAGATCACTACCGCTTTTATTAATTATACTAACGAAACTAACGAGGTGGTGTACCTAAAATAAAAAGGAAAATTGGCGCAAATGGTCCCTAACGTTTGCCATTAGTGCGAAAATGGTCCCTAACCTATCCATTTAGGTGTGCAAATGGTCCCTATCACTGTTTTTTGTCTTTATTAGCAAGGGTAAAATTGTCAAGTTATATTTTTTTTCAACCTTTCAATTGGCGCAAATGGTCCATAATCTTAAGAAATTTGCAATTGGATTCCAAACCTTTAAAAAAGTGAAAATGAGTCCGATACTTTAATTTTTTTTATTAAAAATTAAAAAAAAAACTAACAAATTGATAATATACTTAATTATTTTGAATATTTTATGAACTATTATAAAATAACCAAAATTGAAATTCATAATTATTAACAAATGTGCTAATTAAAATTATTTTATTATTATTAAGTAATCATATTATTTAAAATTCAAACTTTAATTTTATCATTACAACAAAGAAGAAAAATAAATTTGTCACAAATAAAAAATTACTCATGCTCAACCCAACTCGATTTTATCACGGTCTCATATTCTTGGGGCAATCTAACCGCTGAGTCACAAAGTTCTTTGGATCAGTCCTATTTTAAAATTTAATTAATTTTTATCTTAAAAAAAAAGGTTCTCACCCCCACCCCCAAAATACGAGCAGAAGGGAGGGGATTTCTCTCTCCCTGCGACTGGAGAGGGGATAAATCCCCTCCCTAATGCTCGCGAAACCAGGGGGAGAAATCCCCCATTTTCTCCCCCACTGGTTTCGCCGCGAATAAGGGGGAGCTCATTCACGGCGAAACCAGTGGGGATTTCTCCCTCCCCTCTCCCCTTCGTCCGGTTTCACGAGCATTAGGGAGGAGATTTCTCCCCTCCCGATCGCCGCTGCTTGCGGCGGCCGGGGAGGGGATTCTCCTTCCTTCTACTTGTAATTTGGGGATGGGGATGGGGATGGGGATGGGGTGGGGTGGGGTACGGTGGCGGTGGGAACTTTTTTTTTTTTTAATATAAAAATTAATTAAATTTTAAAATATGACTGGTCCAGTAACTTTGTGGCTCAAAAGCGAGTTGGATTGACTTAGTAAATATGAGACTGTATAAAATCGAGTTGGGTTGAGCATAAGTAAATTTTTTATTTGTGACAAATTTATTTTTCTTCTTTTGTTGTAATGATAAAATTCAAGTTTGAATTTTAAATAATATGATTACTTAATAATAATAAAATAATTTTAATTAACACATTTGTTAATAATTATGAATTTCAATTTTGGTTATTTTATAATAGTTCATAAAATATTCAAAATAATTTAGTATATTATCAATTTGTTAATTTTTTTTTAACTTTTAATAAAAAAAAAATTAAAGTATCGGACTCATTTTCACTTTTTTAAAGGTTAGGAATCCAATTGCAAATTTCTTAAGATTAGGGACCATTTGCGCCAATTGAAAGGTTGAAAAAAAATGTAACTTGACAATTTTACACTTGCTAATAAAGACAAAAAAACAATTATAGGGATCAATTGCGTACCTAAATAGATAGGTTAGGAACCATTCCGTCAAAAATGAAACGTTAGGGACCATTTGCTCACTAATGGCAAAAGTTAGAGACCATTTGCGCCAATTTTCCAAATAAAAATGATATTTTAGCTATCAAATTGAAATAAATTAAGTTGAGTGACCAACATTAAACATGAATCAATTTATGAATCAAAATTGAGTGAACATAAGTGTTTTCTTATCCCGTTAAAAAATGTCAATTTTGAAAGAAACAAAATTTCACACGTATCACTTGTGCCAATTTGTAATTATCTTTGAAAGAAACAAAATTTCACACGTATCACTTGTGCCAATTTGTAATGGACTTGTCACGTGGGCTTAGGTCACTTAAGGTATGAACTCTTGACGAAGTCAATAACTATCATATGGACTTTGGGTTAAAGAAATTTTTTAAGGGTTTTTTTTACAAATAACCACAAAAAATAAAGTATTTCTTAAAATACTGTTATAGTTTTTTAATTTTGAAAATATTGTATAACGTTTTAAGAAACAAAATCAGAAAAGCTGGGGAGCTTTCCATTTATCAAACTCACAAAAAACTCAAATCCTTCCCTATAAGTCACACACAGCCGACGAGAAGGAAGACGAGAAGGAAGAGTGAGATTCCAAACAAATTGGACGCGAAATTACAGAACAAAGTTGGACGGAAAATCTCAATTCTAGCCGTCATATGTGAAATTTCATCCAAATAAACAAATTCAAAGTGAATTGCGGTCATTATCCATGAAATTGCAGAACAAATTGGACGGTAATCTCACTCTCGACCATCATCTATGAAAAAACCGCAGAACAAATTGGACGAAAAACTTATTTCTATCCACCATCTATACAGGGTAACATGTTAAATTGATGTGTATTAATCACAAAACCATATTGACCATCGATGTTCGACAATTCTCCAACTTGGTTATCATTGTAACAAATGTAACAAGTTATGTTATTATCTGTTTTCTTTAATTTCTATTTTGCAATTGTGTTTTTCTACTTTCAGAAAGCTAATTGTTGACCAATGTGTTTATCCAATTCAATGATGTGCCTCTAGTTGTTTGTTGGATTACTTATGTTGTTTGATAATCTTCCAAATATTTAATTTCAAAATTATAAATGTAACACGTTCTGTTATTTCAAAATTACAAATGTAACACGTTCATTATTTCAAATGTAACACGCTCGTTATTTCAAAATTACAAATGTAACAAGTTCTTACATTATTTCAAAATTACAAATGTAACACGCTCGTTATTTCAAAATTACAAATATAACAAATGTAACACATTCTCATTATTTCAAAATTACAAATGTAACAAGTTTTGTTATTTCAAAATTACAAATGTAACACGCTCATTTATTTCAAAAATATCTAATCCTAATCCACAAATTAACAAGTCATGTTATTTTAATTTTAATATAGCAAAATGTAACAAGTTATGTTATTTCAAAATAACAAATGTAACAAATTATGTTATTTCGTAATAACAAATGTAACAAGTTATGTTAGTATCTCTTTTAAAATTTAAATCTAATTAAACTTCTATGTTGTTTATATATTGATCATCTTGACATAATTTAGGTGTATTTAGTTCATATATTGAACCAACTTTAGATACCTATAAAACCATATATGTTACAATTCTATTAGCATGTTAGACACATCTGTTTTATTTAATTTCTGTTTTAGAATTGTGTTTTTCTACTTTCAGACAACTAATTGTTGACAATGTGTTTATCCACTTCAATGATTTGCAGGTATGGAAATGTTAAATATCTTCATTACATACTATGGTGAGACGGATGGAATTCTCGTCCCAATGGACTGCACGTACATTAAACTCGTTAATATGATATTGTCGGTGTTAAAGTTGAATCGAAAAAAAGATATGGTGACAATACAATATGAAGTGTGTACAAACATGGCTCCAATGAGGATTACAAATGACAACACGCTTTTGTTCTATATGGGCCCAAGCGAAAAGACCAACAACTAACAAGTTACCCATTGCGAGTTGAAGTTACACCATTGCTAGAAAGTTTTCCAAACATGCATGTTTTGAAGCCATTTGATTTTGAGGATATCAACCTACAGGTTAGTGAAGGGCATAATTTTGTAACATCAACATCTAAAGGGCTGCCCGCACTAGAGACTAGAGAGTAGAGAGCTTTGCTTCTAGTGCTTATGAATCTATACCGGAATTAGAGGATGTGAATAGTGAGTCAGAGATAAATGTCATTTCAAATCCTGATATTGAAGCAATAGCAAAAGACATGATATTCAGAAATAAAGAATTGTTGAGGAAGACAATGCGATTGTATACTATTGAGAACAATTTTCAGTACAAAGTGTACAAGTCAGACAAATATGAATATGTACTCAAATGTCTAATTGATAGTTTCATGTGGAGATTTAGAGCTTCCAAACTTGGTGAAATAGATATGTTTAAAATAAGATACATTAGAAATGGCCATTCTTGCTCAATGGATATTATTTTGGGTGATCATAGACAAGCAACAAGTACACTAGTTGCAGATTGCATTAAACACAAGTATATATCTGCAAAAACTATCTACACTCCTGGGGATATTATAAATGACATGGCAAGGGCATACGGATTGACATTGAGTTATGGGAAAGCTTGGAGGGCTCGAGAGCATGCGTTGAAGACTATAATGGAAAATCCTGAAGAATCATATGGAAAGGTGCCAATGTATCTTCACATGTTACAAGAAAAGAATAGTGGAACAATAACGCGGATTAAAACTAATGCGGAGAACAAGTTTGTTTACATGTTCATGGCATTGGGTGCATCTATACAGGGTTGGGAACACTGCAAGCCAATTGTTGTCATAGATGGTACATTCCTAATTGGACGTTATGGTGGGACTCTATTCACAGCTTGCACACAAGATGCAAATGACAATATTTTTGTTCTTGCATTTGGGATTGGTGACAGCGAAAACAACAATTCATGGGAATGGTTCCTAATGAGGTTCAAGGAAGCTTATGGAGAAATGGAACAAATGTGTATTGTATCGGACCGAAAAAAAAGCATTAAAAATGCAATTGGGAAGGTATATTCAAATGTGATGCATGGCTTGTGTTCATATCATTTGTTACAAAATCTAAAGTCATTTGTCGGGAAGAGTAGAGAAAATATCACTAAGCCATTCAATGCGGTCACTAGAGATTACACGATTGTTGAATTTGATTACCAAATGAAACAATTCGACAACATAAACAAAAAATTCGCCATATCTGGTAAGATTGAATACTTTTATCAAAATTTGGTTTCAAAGTCTAGTGCTAGCTAAAAATCCCATGTCAAGATGAATAAAATTGAATGATTTTATCATTCGGCCATATCTTGTAAGATTGAATGATTTTTATCAAAATGTGATATTTAATACTCTATTGGTGTTGATTAACATATGGAATTTTTTTCATATAGAAAGAAGTAGGATATGATAAATGGTCGAGAGCACACATGAGGACTAACAGATTTTCAACAATGACATCAAACATTGTTGAGTCTGTTAATGCAGTAACAAAAGCGGTAAAGAATTATCCTATAGACACTTTGTTGGAATCGTTGAGATACATCTTGCAGAGCTGGTTCTACAAGAATCAAGTAACGCCAATCAACGCTTACAAAACTTGCTAGCAAAAGGAAAATCTGTTGAGGGCAAATTCTAAGAAATGCATGAAAATGAAGGTAACGAGCTATGTTATTTTGAATGATTTCTTCATAAATATTATGTTTTAAATTTACGATTGTTTTTTGTAAATTTACGATTGTAGATTGCTTAACTTATTAAATTGCCTTTTGGTTTTTGGTGGAAAATTGAATTATTGTGTAATATAGAAATTTTTTCATACTACTATAGGTGTCGGCTTCAAGTGATGTTCTATATCAAATTAGTGATGAGAATTCACAGCATTTTGTCAACATACAAGAAGGCACATGCACTTGCAACAGGTTTCAAGTAGATGAAATTCCGTGCCAACATGCATTAGCAGTTATTGGTACAAAACATCAAGTAACATACACTTATTGTTCGAAGTACCATACAAGAGAAGCTTACATTGCAACATACCAAGGAAATATTGTGCCACTTAGGGATCATGTTAACTGGACAATGCAAGATCATTTAGAGCCAAGTGTGGTATTAGCTCCTACCCAAAAAAAAAACAGCAGGAAGTCCTAGAGAAAAAAGAATACAATCAACAGGTGAGGGCAATCAAGTCCAAAAATGTGGAAGGTGTGGAGAATATGGACACAATAGAAGAACATGCAAAAATCCATTGCCATTGAAGCAAATGCTCAAGAGAAAAAGGAAACACACTGAATTGTCAATATTAGAATAGTAGTAGAGATTCATTCATATCAAATAATAGTTTTAAAGTTATTTGATAAATATTACTGTTTAAAAACTCCATGACAATGTTTAATGAGAATTAAATTCACATCATTTCATGTGGATCTGTTTTGGGAGTTTGGTTGACAACTTTTGGAATCTGTAGCAATACAATTGTTTCTTGTAATGCAGGTTGCTGATGTTTTCATTTCTTCAAAGAGCTTTGAGTTTAATTTTCTTGAGTGTTGGTATTGATCTTTCGATTATCTTAAGGAGTTCATGTATTTGGGATCGTTTAATTCACTTGAGTGTTGGTATTGGTATTTTAATTAATTGATTTCTCCATTTATAGAATATGATGATATCGAAAGATATGTGAATTCATTCATTCGCTTACCTTCTAAGCCTTTTGGGATCCATGTTGGGGTCTCATTTATGGCCATGTTTGAGTTCATGTTCAATTTCTTGGTCAATTTGATATTTCCATCCCACTCTAAGTTCCCATTTACGTGCTTTTGGTCTAGGAGGTTTCATGGCACTGTTGATCGGCTCCATTCTTAATTTTTTTGGTTAAATCACATGGTTTTAATGGGAATGGGATGTGTTCCTGCAAAAAAAGAAACTTAGTTTTAAGACAAATTGCTTCTCGTTTATGAGTTTATGCCCAATAGCACTCTTGACAAGGTACTATACCATGAATTTGAAAATGGTAATCCTCTGAAATGGACATGTAGATACAATATTGTGGTGGGGTTGTGCCAAAGGTGAAACCAAGTCTTATTTTCATGAATCGCTTGCCATTGACTATCAATAAAATCGTTTCAGATTGTGAAGAATGCAGCACGCCCAGTTCTCAGTTGGAGATCACATTTTATTGAACCCATAATTTTGTTAGGTGATTTAGCTGGTATTTTTTTGTTTTCGTTATACAAGTACAATGAATATTAACTAGCTGAGTTCAATGCCACTTCATTTCAACTGCATCGATCGGATTACTTCTCTAATTTTGAGTATTTCCTACAGTTAATTAGGTTGGAAAGAAGTTATTACACCCATCGCTTCAATTATTTTTCCTTCAAAATACATTCTCCAAACATAATCAACCAAATTCACCAGTTTCGACTTTCGTTCTCTCAATCGGCCTACGTCCACAAGCCGCCTTCAAATCCACAAGACACCTCTTGAGTCATTTTAATAAAGCATCAAATAGTTCAAAACCCGCCAAACAAGAACATCAATCCAAACATGTCTTCATTTATAATGAATTCATAAAACAAAACCTGAGAAATGATTACAACACACTAGACAAAAACCTTTAAATAACAGTCCCAAAACAGGACAATTTTTTTATAAATTGCTACCAGACAGACACAACTATTTCTAACTTCATATTGATATGCAAATCTGGAAAAATTGAACTCAACATACAACCATAAAAAATCGAATTCAAAAGGGGGAGAAATAATGACAACATAAAGATTCGTGACTAATTAATTAAAGCAATTTTTTGATATACATCTACACTAAAATTACATTGACTTAGCCAAAAAAAAAAATTGATTACATCCATCTATTCACAAGCAGTTATGATCCCAACTCAGTTATATATCAACTATTTATAAGTAGTTACATAAAAAATGTTAGATTAGCCTCCTAGGTAATCTGAGAACAAAAGTGGGTTTAATTGCCATCCTTCAACCTCCTTGCCTTTCTCACTTCCTTGCTACATTGTCACAATCTGTATCGTATCCATCTCTTTGTTTATTAAATCCATACTTGAACAACTGGGTAGCCAAGTTAATTTTTGCTGTAGAACAATCGAATGGATTTGGCATCCTTTCTATAATCTGGTTAATTATATGCTTAGCATATTCTATAACAAAAATACCGCAATCAAATTTGCAACACCAATAAAAATAAAAATAAAAAACAGAGTTTAGAAGACCAGAAGAAGAGAATGACAATAAGGTTGGAGGGAAATGTATAATTCAAATAAAGGAAAAGTCTAGAACATAAGTAATTGCAATAAGTTCTGTTATTTCAAAATTACAAATGTAACACATTCTATTATTTCAAAATTACAAATATAACAAATGTAACACATTCTGTAACACGTTCTGTTATTTCAAAATTACAAATATAACAAATGTAACACGTTCTGTTATTTCAAAATTACAAATATAACAAGTTCTGTTATTTCAAAATTACGAATGTAACACGCTACATTTATTTCAAAATTACAAATGTAACACGTTCTGTTATTTCAAAATTACAAATGTAACAAATATAACAAGTTGTGTTATTTCAAAGTTACAAATGTAACACGTTCTATTATTCTGTTATTTCAAAATTACAAATGTAACAAATGTAACACGTTCTGTTATTTCAAAATTACAAATGTAACAAGTTCTGTTATTTCAAAAATATCTAATCCTAATCCTTAAATGTATTAAAAAATTTCTACGCAAGCACTCAACTCATGATAATATCAAAAGACGATCGAATGCATTTCATTGCATTTTCAATTAAACAACATAGGCATTTCATCGCATTCTTTTAATATACCAACACAACCACCAAAAAAAGAAACTAAAAAACATAAATAAATAAACTGAAACAGAGAACTAATAGATTCATACTAACCCATTTTCTTGTTGAGGCAAATGTTGAATGATATTAACATCTAGTGGTTCAATGCGTTCTTTGCCATCAACCAAATTACTCTTCCAAGAACCAATCTTCACCAACAGATGTGGGATAACCACAGCAAATGCTTGAAAATCTTCAACAAGTTGTCTATCCTTTATGCGAAAACCATAAGAGTTATATATGTTTAAACACTTCTTCTTCAAGTCAAAATGCCCAAGAATCCAATGGGCGTGAACCTCCATCATGATTGGCAACAAGACGTAGTCAATATCACGCCAAGGAGTGTTACAGTGCATATAGTCACCCAATGGGTACTCAAGCAAAGTTACCTCATCAGCAATGGCATTATCATCGTTTGAGATGGCCTTAAAGATTTTTCTCATCAAAGATCCGAACAAGCAATCTGTTGTAGTAACTCGTATGTTTATCGCATTGCTGTATCTCACCATCTTTCTCAGATAATAGAAGCAAACATCCATATGCTGTAAAAAAGAAAATTTTCAAGTGTAAGACATAATTAAAAAACAATAAAAAAAAATAAAGGCAAACTTATTTTTAAGGAAAAAATGTTACAAAGTAGAAAATGAAATAAAATCACCGTGTCTTCGAATGTAGCGTCATTTTCACGCAAGTCATGAAACCATTGTTTCTCAGATATTGTAATTGGACCAAAATTGAATGCCGGGACAATTTTCTCTGCTCGTTTTATAAACTTATTACCTCTGCAAATTATAATTGACATGTAAGATACAAAAACTACATAAATTTTTTATAAGTATGAAACGGTATATTATCTTACCTTTTATTAGGCCTATGTCCTTCACGATACCATTTCTCAAAACTGTCAATGTCAGCAACACTAGGTGCTATAAAGCCCGCCTCAAATGTACATAATTCAACACGACTTTGCGGTACAACATCTGACGAAGATCCATAATTAAGCAAATATGGTGATTGGAGTAAAGTGTTGGGTTTATGAGGCCTTTTTGTTGGCATGCCTGGCATATTCTGATCAGCAATAATTGTATCTGGTATATGAACCTAAACACATATTAAGAATTCCATGTTAAACCAAAAAGATTAATGTCATTGCAATTGTGATTTATTTTATAAAATATAGAAAAGTATACATTTTTTTTGATCCATAGCTTTTGCCTTTTGCACCTCATCAATTGCTTTATCAACATTCTCCAACACTTCATCTGTATAAAATGAACCATCGGACAACCGAGGAAAAATATCATTCGGAGTAAAATCAATGCCAAGATCAAAACTAGGCAAGTTATCCTCACACAGTGATTGCTCTTTTTCTGAAATTGCACCTTCTTTTTCATGAACCTTTCAATGAAAGCATGTAACACAAGTTAACACAAAAATTAGATGAAAATGAATAAAACACGTATTGCTTATAGTAATAAAAAAAGTTAATTAATTAAAGCACATACCTTAAAGTCCAAAACACCAACTAATTAAAGCACATACCTTAAAGTCCACAAATTCATTTCCCTTTGGACTATCAAAATTTGTCTTCTCTTTGTCAAAATTTTCAACAAATTCATTCTCATTTGTACTCTTAAAATCAATTCTTCTCATCAACCTATAACATAAAAATTAATTAAACTTAACAAATCCATGAAATTATTAGCCTCCGCACATGAGAAAAAATCTTAGTGAAAAAAATATAATAATCGAGTCTTATACTCATATTACCTAAGGACAAACATTAAAAAAATACCCTATTATCCAAATGCCTTTCACCAGCCTTTGGACTTGATATTTGTTTGAATCTTTCAATCATCTCATTTCTGAAGTCAGCAATCATTGATTCGACACCATGTTTGAACGACATCATTTCATGCAACATCTGTTCTTGCTTTATTTGTACATCTGTTAAACGATTGATGATGTCTTCATTATAGCGGCTTTTGAAATCCTAACAAAAACAAGGAGACAAACAAATGGAAAAACATAATTATTATACATTGGTTCAACATATTAACCACAATGACCAGTGATTACAATGAAAAAATAAAACTATAAATTAATAAGATTAAGAATATAACCTCTTTCTCTTTCGATTCAACCGCATCAGGGGGTTCAACAAATTCATTGCACATCGGTGCAGCACTTAAATTTTTCCTTTTCCGTGCTGGAGGGTCCACAACATCTTTGTTGTTATCATGAGTAGGAGCTGCAGATGCCTCTTCAAACATTTGAATACAATATGGTGCCTCCTTCTCATCTTCACACATCTCAAAAGATTTAGCCTTCATAGTCAAATACATATATGTCAAAAACTATAAATAAAAACATGTATTATTAAAAAGAAAGACAAAATAATAATAAACATACTTCGAAAGAGTCAAACATGCCGTCCTCCAGTTGAGATGACATTATGCGCTTATCAGTTGTCCAATTGATTATTCGAGGCCAAGAACCATGTATCCTCTCACATAATATTCCATCTAATGGCAATATCTCATAAATCCACACTTGGAATGCAATTGGGAAGCCACATAGCCTATATGTGATAACCCCTTCATCATCAGCCTTAGTGTTCAATGCGGACTTCAAATAAGTGAATGTCGTGTTGAATAAGTCATTCCCCCACGGAAAACTGTCTAATTCATCTAAATCAACAAGTCTCATGGTTGAATATGATACTTGTTTTGCATACGTAGTTGTAAAAAGGTAGGATGAAAGCAGATAAAGAATTCCTAATTTGACAACATCTTCATCATTGGTGTTATCAAGCAAATTGAGGAAAACACTTTCAACATTTTTTTTGTACACAGCACGCAGATGACTGAAATATCTTGTTTTGAGTGAGATTGGGGCCAATAAATGTTTCGAAATATCACTATTGCCCGTGCACTTTAGTCCTGTGACTATGCAAAACTCCTCCATTGAGAATCTTACATGCTTCTCACCAATTCTAAACCACATTTCATTGTAATTCGGTTGTTTAACCTCTCTTAGCAACATTTTGTGAATTAGTTGATGTTGCAATCTAATGTCTTTTATAACTAAGAACTGCCCAAAACAAGTTTCTTTAAACAATTGTTTCTGAGATTCTTTCAATTTAGCATTCAACTTTCCAATGACATCAATTTTTGGTGATACCATGATCCTACCGACAGGCCAACTTTTGCAATCTATGCGGTAGTCCCAATCCTATAAAATTAGCAAGAAAATGGATTAATAAACACAAACATTCTGTTATTTTAAAATTACAAATGTAACACGTTCTGTTATTTCAAAATTACAAATGTAACAAATGTAACACGTTCTGTTATTTCAAAATTACAAATGTAACAAGTTCTATTACATTCTGTTATTTCAAAATTACAAATGTAACAAATGTAACACGTTCTATTATTTTAAAATTACAAATGTAACACGTTCTGTTATTTCAAAATTACAAATGTATAACAAGTTCTATTACATTCTGTTATTTCAAAATTACAAATATAACAAATATAACACGTTCTGTTATTTCAAAATTACAAATGTAACACGTTCTGTTATTTCAAAATTACAAATGTAACAAATGTAACAAGTTCTGTTATTTCAAAATTACAAATGTAACACATTCTGTTATTTCAAAATTACAAATGTAACAAGTTTTGTTATTTCAAAATTACAAATGTAACACGTTCTGTTATTTCAATATTACAAATGTAACAAATGTAACACGTTCTGTTATTTCAAAATTCAAATGTAACAAGTTCTGTTATTTCAAAACTATCTAATCATAATCCTTAAATGTATTAAAAACATCTCTACGCAAGCACTCAACTCATGATAATATCACAAAACGATCGAAGTCATTTCATTGCATTCTCAATTAAACAACATAGTGCACACGAATAATATTATTGAGGAAATTGAAGTTGGAGTCATAGTTGATATGGGGTCATAGATGGGGAAGACTATACATCCTGCATTTCTATGGCCACACATCAACGAAACAATTAAAAAAATGACAAGAGCACAACCTGTGCTTCGTATTGCCTAATTTCTTTCTTTTTCTTGGATGGTGACTCCTTCCTAAGATTTCTCTACTTCTTTTGCACTCTTCTCATCCATAACTTCGGTGCATTTTTTCTTGTAGACGAGCGAGTTACACGATGGCCGAAGAGTCCATATGTTCACTAACATCGATGGAGACTTGTTCTTTGATGTTGAACGTGTGAGACGCAGCAGTATAAGTCTCATAACTTTCACGTAACATTCAAATCATCCAATCTATTAGAAACCTAGTATCAAACATCAAACAACGAAACAAGATTCAAAACACCATAAAATTAGACAAGATCGGTTCATAAGCTTCATGGTTTCATTTTGTTATTGAACATATTTAATTAAATGTAAACAGTGACTAATAATTTCAAGATCCTTCGACTTCACAATGTAACTCAACAAAGTCTTATCCATATTTCGTCCTCTTGGCTACATGAAAGCTCTTCCACAGTGCTCAATCAGTTGGAAAATGATGTAAAAATCAACTTAGGTTTGAAAACAAGAGGTGATTTTTTTATTGAAAAGGATAAAACTACAGATTCACTTTGCAATATTTGGAGACCTATAATTGGGTCCTTGTAGTGGAAATCAAGAAAAATGATCTTTAATTGGAAACTAATGCAAAATCAACTTAAGTTTGAACAAAATACAGTTCAAATTCTGATTCCCAGCCCACAATTGATTATTAGCCAATGCAGTCTTTATGCTCCGTAAAATGTAAAAACCTCTAAAATCACAAAATGCGAGCATGTAATTTGAGATTTTTTCATGTGAATTCATTCTTATTCAATTTTTTTAAACAGAACTCCCTTGAAACTCAGGAGAACAAAAGGTACTCCACTCTAGATTTATATCGAAAACACGAGCGTAAAAACTCGACTTCGAGATGAACTTAATAAATAAATCTTTTTCAATTACCTATCGTATTCCAAACAACTGTGCAATTAGTTTCCTCCAATTAATGTTTACCTTTAATGTTCCAACTCTATAATCCAAACAGGCCCTAATCAAAGACGATAAATAAAATAAAATTCAATAATGTGCACCTCGAAACCCCTTAAACAAAACCCTTAATTTGCAAGTAAGCATGAAAAGAAAATGCTATAAATTCAAATACAAAAGTTACAGATTGACAAACAAAGGTAATTTAACAATAAAACGAGAAAATTAATTCAAGATTTGGAGACAAAAATGTAAGAACACGGTGAAAAGTAAAAAAAAGAGCATACAACAATGAGGAACAAAGTGATACCAATCGGACGACTTGAGACTACCGCTTCACTTCCTAGCATTAGAGGAACAAAGTCAAAAAGTACAAAATATTGCACAAATTTGAGGAAAATGAATCGCAATCATATAACTTCTCATGAAGTTAATGCAAAATGGTCACATATATAATCTAGAAAAATATACTTCAAAATCACGACTCGTACCTTGGTGATGAAATTCTGAGCTATGGTTCCTCTTGAAAGTTCCCAAGAGCCTAAGCTGGTTGTGTAGAGTGTTAACAATGAAGGGATTGAAAAGTTTTGTTTTAGAATTGTATTTGAGAGAAATTAAGCCGAATTGTTATATGTATTTGGGTTATGGGTAAGTAACGTGGGCTTGGACAAGTATTGATAGTGGAAGTTATATTTGGGCTTTTTTTGAAAACAGTATTTTTGAAATAAAAAAACTTAAATAGTAAAATTGGAATTTGGAAACTAATTGGAGTATGGAGTGCAATTTCCACATTTTTTAATGGTGGTTATATTCACATTATAATTTGTTAAAAGTGCATTACATTTTAATTGTACTTAAAATCATTAACTGTTGTTCATTATTATAATTATGTTTTTAACTTTTTGTCATCGAATTCTTATCTTCAATTTTCATTAATTAGCACACATCATTAATGATGGTTTCTGTAGAAATATTTTGTTTACATGCTTTGAAATGAGGAAAAAATATTTTATTGTACTTTTGTATTTATTGTTTTTTTAAAATATGACAGACAAATCAATCTTTTTACGAATTCTCAACAAATATTTTGTTACAGAAACCGTTATCAAACATAAGATGTGTTAATTAATGAAAAGTTGAAGATAAAAATATGATAAAAATAAGTTAGAGACATGAGTGCTATAATGTTAAATGTAATTAAAATGTGGCGCAAAAAAAAAAGTGTTGTGTGAATATTATTACCCAAAATTTGAAGGGAAAATTTCATAGGGTTTTACATATATACACACACAACTTCTAAATAGCATTATGAAATTTATTTGTCGAAATTACTAATTAGAATAATACTAGATTGTTACTACAATATATTGAAAAATAAGGGGTCTTATTAAAAGTCAAATGAGTTTGATTTTTATGGGAATGTCCATTTAGAAATCAACTCAACCGTTATTTTTTTCAAATAATATTCTACAAAATTATCTCAAATTCAAATTTCAAAAATGTCAAAAAGACTTCCATCATAATAAACGATATCTAATTTTCAACGACCTAAAAATCTATTTTGCTTGAATTCACATAAAATTTACAGACTATACATAATTATCCTAAAACAATTCAGATAACAGGTTGCGAATGCAACATTCTCATTTAACACAAAAACGTGAAGTTTTTTAGATATCCAAAAAAACATCAAATGAAATTATTTATTTAAAAATATAAAAAAAAAATCAACTAGTGAAAAGACATACACTTTACACGCAAACAAGCCATAAAAGTTCACATGTTGTTTAGTATCATATTGAAGCATTAATATATAACAGTAGCATCAATAATGAGTAATATGTATATTTTGTTTGGTAATAACATAGATTAACAATCTACATTAACAAAATGTTCCGTGATATATATCAATAACAACACAAAAATGATGAACAATTAAGACAAAAATAAAAATCCTAATGAATCCTCTTTTGTACAAATGTAATTCCATGAAGATGAATAAAATGAGTTGAAAATTAAACAAGAATTGAGAAAAATAGACATACTCGAAGCACGAAGAGGTGGGTTTGGTGGTTTCACGGGTTGGTTGCCATGTATTTCTTCATTTTTGTCGAAAGATGAGAGAGGATTGGTTACGATGAATATTCAGCTTTTTCATGATGCAAATATTTGATTTTGATTCTAATTGATTTTTATTTCTAAAATAGATTTTCATATATTTTGAGTTCTAAATTTGTGGGTTTCTGACTTTCTGTTGGTGAGAGCATCTCCAATGCAACTGTGGATTGCTAATTTTTTTTTTTTTTTTTTATCACATAGATAAGATAGATAATGTAAAAAAAATTCTCTCCAATGCAAGCTAACATGGACTTTGTCAAGCTAACGTGGCAGAAAAAAAAATAGACATTATCTAAAAGTCCGTCTAGATTTTAAAAGTTCTGTTGGTCTGTGTGACTCAACAATTTTTCTATTTTTTGTTAAATTATTTTAGGAAAAACAAAACTTGCCATAATTTATTGGTTTTCTCTCTCTTACTCTTTATTTTAGTTATTTTTATTTTATGGTTGATAAAATCCACATAAGCAATAATATTGAGTTGTAGATAAAATCCATTGGAGATCAATTTTGGACTTGACCGTCTATTGATTAGACAACAAGACCACATAGATTAGAATTCTTTCTATTTATATACCATGTAGACTGCATTCTATAGAACTCATTGGAGATGCTCTGAGTGCTTAATTTGAGGGATAAAATTTATGCGTTTTGGTATTTGAAATTGAGCACATATCAAATTGAGTAATGATATTCATAGTCGCTCACTACCGGTAGTCATCTTACGTGGCATTACTCAATTGGATGAATTATTCATAACTAATGACTATAAATATATTACTCAATTGAAGTAAATAATTCATCCAATTGAGTAAATTAGTGAGCGGCTATGAATATTACTCCCTCCGTCCCACAAAGATAGACTCATTTCTTTTTTCACACAGATTAAGAAAACACATTTAATATAATTGAAATTATAAATTTTTTACACAATTTTCCTATTATACCCCCATTTAATATTAGTCATTCATGAATCTAATAAATTTAAATACTTGTTTTGAGTTGATAACAATGTAAATTAAATAAGGGTATACTGGAAAAATAAAAAATTTAATACACCCTCTATAGAGTAAGTGGTCTATAATTTGACACAAATAAATAAGAAAAACGAGTCTATCTTTGTGGGACGGAGGGAGTATTATTTTATCAAATTATATATATTTAAAATTAAATAATAAATAAAATAATAAATTATAAAATTGTAATAAATGTGAATGAAAATAGTATTAATGAATAAAATAAAGAATATCAGTATATTTCAAAATTTTGATGTAAAAAAGTTAGAGATCCTAATTTTCACTAAATGTCACAAGTATCCTACTATAACAAGAAAATCGAAAAATACCGAATTTGTCAAAAAAATATCTTGTTACTTTTCATTAAAATTTAGTTACTAAACGCAACATAGTGTCACTTTTCATCAACACTCAACATTTTTAGTTTAGCCACAAAAAATGTTGTGTTACTTATTATTAAAATCAACATTTCACACACATAGCATGCTGCGTAACTTGTAGTGTTCTAAAAGGCGAAAAAAGGTGGTGCCAAACGCACTTACTTAGCTGTGACTTGTGAGTTGTGAAGAAAAACCCTTGCATATTGGGAATAAAAGGTGGTTAACCCTATTTTGACCTCGTAATACAGGTCTAGACACCAAAAAGGCGTGCGCCTTTTTATTTTTTTGTCCAGTTTTATTTTTTATTTTTTAAGGTTTAAAAATTATTAAATAAAAAGAAAGTTAATAAATAGAAAATCGTAAAGTAGAAACTCACAAGTTACACTACATACTTTAACAAACATGATTTTGTAGGAATACAAAAACTGCATAAATTGATTTTGTATCGAATGACAAGGAAGATGAGTTAGTGCTTGTTTGGTAAAGCTTTTTGGTCATATGGAATGTATGGATAAAAAATAGATAAAAGTTGTGGGTTCTATGAAATTTGTGAATAAAAATAATGTTTGACCAGTTTATAAGTGATTATAAACACTCCTGAACATGCTGTTAGATGAAAAATATGACACTGAATTGGAATCCAATAAAAAGTTAAACTATGGTGTTGTTTAAATTATCTAGTTGTAGGAATTAATAAATCTATGTTTGTTAAAACTTAAATTATAATTTAAGTTGGTTAAATTGTCAAATATATCTTTTACACATTTTGTAGGACCCACAACTTACTACCCACTTATTATCCATACATTCAATATGATCCACAACTTATAAGTACTTAAAAAATAATCCAGTACAACCAACGTGCGCTAAGTAAATGTATTATTTATAATTTTGAGACTTATTTTTTTAATTAGAAACTTGAATATGTTATGATTAGTTGTCTGCTAACTTATTTGAATTGGATGCATTGGAGTGATAGACTTACATATATTTTAACTTTCAAGGTATATATTATTTTATTTATTTAATGGTTTTAGAATAACCAAAATAATATTAAAAAAAAACGTCTAGGGCTTTGTCTTGACTCGTAAGACTTGAGGCTTAACCTTGATGTTTTGGTCACGCTTCGCGCCTTTTAGAACATTTATAAGTTTTCATTAAAAATAAGCATTTCCACACAATTAAGAGTATGTTTGTGTGTTTATAAATATTTATAAGCCAATCAAACATCATTTTCATCTTCATATTTTGTAGGATCCACAACTTTTATCAATTTTTTATCTTCATATTTCGTAGAACCTATTGCTTATAATCTACATAAAATTTTATCAAACATACTCTAACATACTCTGCCACTTTTTATTAAAATCAACATTTCACAAAATGTAATATAATGTGTAACTTTTGGTTCACTCACCAATATCCACATATTTGAAACTCACAATCTACCACTACAAAAGTCATCATCACCGATATTAACCAGAAAATCGCTTCCATGTAAATGAATCACCACTATATATTTGAAATCGAGTTCCACCATCGCCTTAATCTTTTAACATGAGACCCTAGATCTATTTCAACTTCAACAAAAATCCTTATCTTTTTTAAAGATCTAATTGAAAAACAAAGTATTCAATCAACACATTATAATTCTGCCATAAATATCTCTCGAATATTGATTGTGATGGTGATTGGAGGCGATTGTCGTCCATGGGGTGGCAGCGGGGTCACACAATCCCGATGATGACGATGAAGGCGACATCACGGGTAGTAGATAATAGCAGCAATTGGTTGGTGGTTAGGGTTTGAATTGGTTTTGGATGCACCGGCAGTGGCAATTTGGGCTATAATATCTATCTTGAATAATGAAAAAAAATGCAAAAACAAAGATTTGGCAACCCCAACAAAATTAGAATTATCCAATGGTAGTCCAAATCCATGAAAAGATCAAGCAAACTTCAAAAAATTACAACAATAGCAAATAAATTAACGTTGCATATCACAAAAAGTCCAAGCAACAATTGATTTAGGTAGCCAATGGCTTATGCTAATAACTGTTGTATTATACAAACATGAAGCGATAAGTCAAGTAATCCAAATTACAACCCTTTAGCTTAAGCATTTAACATTTGTTACTCTTTTCTACATGACATTTATGCCATAGGATATTGGTCGAATTTCCAACTCTTTACATTTTGGGCATACTTTTACCTAGTCATTAGTTATCATCATCATTAGAATCTAACTAATAACATGTACCAAAATCATTTTCTCTCCATTAAAAAGTTAAAAATCATAATCGTAGAAAAATACCATGTCAACAACCATCACAATTCATTATCACAATTCATTGTCAACAAATAATTGATCAAAATACTTCAATTTTTGTCAAATTACTTGAATATTTTTATGACATCACTTTAAACTTCAACACTTCATTATATGTTAGCTCCATGGATTATCTTCATGAAATATGTTCACTTATAACCAATTTGGAAGATTTGAGTTCAAGTAGAAATTATCTTTTAGAAATAGCTAATAACAAGAAGATAAAATTTTGACAAGTATTAGAGAAGATAGACAATGTCAACCAAATATTGTTGATTGCTACCGCGTTTGATCCAATATACAAATTGGATTGTGTTGAGTATTGTTTTTGTAATATTTATAATAATGAGAAAGTTGCTCGTACCACAACCCAAATATTGAAGGACGATATAATGTCTATTTGTGATTGGTATGTCATGTGTGAAGTAAGTACTCAAAGTAGTCAAGTATTGAAAGACATAGATTCTGCAAGTCAAGTAAGTTCCACTTCTAGTCTTCTGCCTGTATTTCCAAGTTTAAGGAAAAACAAGCATCAAAATATTCGAATCACGATGAAAATAACGTGGAAAGATACTTGTTGGACGCTTGTGAAAGATATAGATGACAAGGAGTTTGATATCTTTAATTGGTGGAAGGTGCAGGCTCGGTTTTGGGCCGAGGCGAGTGAGGCGACCGCCTCGGGCCCAAAACCGAAGGGGGCCCATTTTAAAAAAAAAAAAAAAAAAAAAAAAAAAATAAAATTTTACTGAAGTTGCCCAATAAAAAATATTTGTACAAAAGTTTGAAATCCAACAAAGCAAAGTAAGTCGCATTCTATAAGGACAATGACTATTATTAATTAGTGACCCAAAATTGAAGGGACCTATTTTTTTTTAAAAAAAAAATTGAAGTCCAGCCCACCAATAGCCGACTATGACTTCTTGATTTGGGGGCCTAAATTTTGGACCTCGCCTCGGGCCTCGAAAATGTCAGAACCGGCCTTGGGAAGGTGGATGAAAGTAAGTATAGTATTTTGTCCAAACTTGCAAAAGATGTGTTGGTAATTCAAATGTCCATAGTAGTTTCAGAAAGAGCTTTCAGTTAGGAAGGAATAATCCTCAATCCCTTTCATAGTTGTTTTATTGCTAGGATGATTGAGGTTTTGGTTTGCACACAAAAAAAGGGCTCAAATCTACTCCAAGTGATGATAGATTCTACATAGAAGAGGTAGAGTATTATAAAGATTTGGATGATGTTCATTAAGTATGTTAATTATATGTGTTTCAATTTTATTTATTGTTTATTCAATCATTTTATATTTTATTAGAGCTTTCGAAATCAATGAAAACGAATGAAGACTCTAGTAGAGACAAGTGATTCATGCATTTTCTAAATTTTTAAGGTAAGTAATATTTTCTTGTGGCTTTTGTGGTTTCCAATATAAATTTATGGCTTTTACAATCTCTATTTACATATGACTTCTTCATTTGGTCCGTAATTTTGTTATTGACGTATGTTGAATTGACTAGAATTTGAAAAACATGTTTGCTGCTTATTTCTTACTTAGCAATAACCATTGGAATGTTAATTCGCGATGATATTGTAATTATCATTATAATACTTATAATTGTTAAGGAATGTATTTTTGGATAACTGTAATGTTTATACTATTTATGTCTTGATATATGCTTGTTAGATGATTGTAATATTTCACTTTGCTTGCTTGATTGATAAGGGGGAATGGTTTTTTTTTTTAATTGTTGGTGTTTTTGACGACTTGTAAGGAACAAAGGGCAAATCGACTCTTTTTAGTTTACATTATATTTTTTTATTGATATGCAAGTAGGGGGAAAAAATTACTCGAATTCGAGCCCAAGTCCAAACAGATAGGCAAAAAAAGTATATTAGTACTCCAATTTTGGCCAAAGCCCAAACTAACTAACCACGTTTTAGGTTGGTTCAGTTTGAACGGATGGCTTGGAAAGGTTTGAGTTGGAATTCATCCAAACTCATGAAGTCACCAAACCAACAAAGTCAAGTTCAGTTATGAGTTGAGTCCAAAATCGATCTAATCCGACCTACACCCACCCCTAGTCAAGCTAATGTGGTAAATGAAAAATAAATATTCTCTAGATTCTAGATTCAAAAGCTCTGTTAGATATGACTTAGCAAAATTTCTATTTTTATGTAAATTTAGAATGATTTTGTTCTTATTTTAAAAGAAAAAAAAAAACACCTAGATAGTGTTGTTAGGCTGTAGATAAAATTCATTTTAGACTAATTTAGACTTAAGTATCTATTAATTAAACATTAATACTACGTCTTTCAATTTGCACATTACTTAAATAACAATCTAAAAAATGCATTAGAAATACTATTAAATATAATATAGATAAATCCAACTTCTACTTTTACGTAAATTAACCTCCCTTCGTTTCTTTCAAGGATTTATTTGCCATCTCAAAGACAAATATTTTTTTCATATACTTCTTCTCCAAACAAGCTAACTTTCCATAACTTGAAATTGAAAACCACCAAAGTTGTGGAATGTGAATGTCCTTTCACAGTAACAAAGCTAAAAAGACAAAACGATCCAAGTACACAAAACCAAGATATCTTACCAAATATGCATATTTGGCATTGATGAGGGTTACTCTAGAGATTTCACTTGCAAAACAAAGTTTAACAGTAAATACTTAAACGCCCATTATTAGGAAGTGCCCACTCTTAGGCTGTGGGGTGGGGTTTTGGACAATGACAAGAAGGGGAGTTTTCTTCTTTTTGGAACACAAAGGAATACATAAGATATACATACATCATTTTCTGCCCTTGTCTCTGTCTGACTGTATTTATGCTCAAGATTTTTTCCACAGATTTTTTTTTCCTTTTTTGAAAAAATTCTTATTTTAAAAAAGCACTTTGATTATAAGGGATAATTTCAATTGATTGGTGGAATTAACCTCAAATATGTGCTACGTGTGTTTTTCATCTATTGACACTTACTGAATCGTGAAAAGAGGTTGACAGTGTATAATTTTTCAAAAATCAGTGAGCACACAACAATATTTGAAATTTCAATGAGTGATCGAATACGCGATTATAAATTTAGTGATTATTGAAATATTTAGTTCTAGAATTAACTTCAAATATATATTACGTGGACGTTCCATCAGTCATGTGTGTACTTTTGTTTATTGGCACTTACTGAATCGTGATGAGTGATTAACGAAATATAGCTTTTTAAAATTAAGTGATTAATAAAATATTTAAGTCTAAAAAATGACGTGCTTAAGAAACAAGTGCAAAACTTATTTTTGGAAAGTATTTTATAATAAGAAGTTAAAACACGGTCACTGTATTAATCCCTCTTTTAGAAGATGTTTGATTTAAAATCTTTTTCTTTCATAATAATAGTGGAAAACAAACCCAAACAACCCCTTATTCATAATAATAGTGGAAAAACAAACCCTAAAAGGGTTCTATGAAAGAGCAATTCGCCGCCGAGTTGATCTCCCATATATAACTTATATAAGCTCCTCTCTCTCATCACTCTCCTTTATAAACTCTCAAACCCCACCCCACTACTCGGCTCTACTTTTATCTTTTTTAATCTGAACATGGGCTCTTGCTATTTTCTTGAAATTCAATGTGAACAAAGAAGGACCTTTGGCCAAGAAATAAATTTTATTTGTTTATAGTCTCTTAATTTATGCTGAAAGAAAGTAAAATTTCAGGGTTTAATCATCGTGTTTTGTTGGTTTCATCATCATAAAATCAAATTTCACGAAGCTTGATTGTCAAAGAATGGGTTTTTTATGAGTGAAAAGCTTTGATTTTCAGGTTGTACATAGGGGTTTTGTAAGTTTTAGTGTTTAGAATAAAAGTTCTATTCTTGAGAGCTTTCTAAGGCTTTTAGGGTTTGTCGGTTTTGGTGGGATTAGTTTAAATTTTGTTTGTGGAAGGAGGGTTTTGGTTTTGTGGAAGATATGTTATCTGAATTTGATAGGAGACCAATGCTCGGAAACGGTGAAAATTCCTTTGGAGATGAGTTGGAGAAGGAGATTGGTTTCTTGCTTCGTGAACAGCGGCACCAAGATGCTGATGATCGTGAAATGGAACTGAATATGTATAGGAGTGGATCAGCTCCACCTACTGTCGAGGGTTCATTGAAGGCAATTGGTGGGTTGTATATACATGGTGATGTTGGTGGTGGCAGTAGCGGTGTCATGGCCTTCCCTGAAATTGCTAGGAATAAGAGTGGTAATGGGTTCATGACAGATGAGGAACTTAGGTCCGATCCGGCATATTCATCTTACTATTACTCAAATGTCAATCTGAACCCAAGGCTGCCCCCACCTCTGTTGTCCAAGGAGGATTGGCGGTCTTCCCAGAGGTTACAAGGAGGGGGTTCTGCAATTGGGGATAGAAGGAAGGTTAATAGAAGTGATAGTAGTGGCTGTGTTGATGGGAGATTGCAGTTTACAATGCCTCCAGGGTTCAATTCTAAGAAGCCAGAGACTGAGACTGAGATGGATAAAGCTAAGGGTACTGTGGAGTGGGGTGGTGATGGGCTGATTGGTTTGCCTGGATTAGGACTAGGTGGCAAACAGAAGAGCCTTGCTGAAATATTTCAGGTGAATATGTGCATAAATTTATGTCTATCATATAGGTTTTGTTAAACCATTTGCTTGGAGTTTTTCCATCTTCTCTGAGACTGAAACACTGTGTTGATGCTTAAGACTATTTGCCTTTCTACATTACAGTTCCAGATTATCAATTTTTCCTTACAGGGTTATGTGTTGATCTTTGGCATTGTTTGCCATTTTTTTGACCTGAATAAAGTGTATGTGCATGTACTGGAAGATTATTGGCAATTGTGATATTACTTTTCTGTGTATGTGTAACAGTTGTTAAGCATGACAATATTACTTGTCTGCATATCAATTTGTAGTTTTTTCCATGGATCAGATAATTTGTTGTGAGTGAACTTCGTGGACTGTGTTTCATGCATAGGTTGTCTCAATTTCTCAAATATTTCCTTTGTATTATGAATTTATGCTTTATTTTAATAATTTTGATAGTTTTCCATTGTAGTATATGAAGTGTAAAATTTAGACTGAGTCCCCTGCCGAGTGGGTTCAGCAGTATGCTGTACTATTTGCCAAACAAGTCACAGGTGCGGGGTAGAAAAGGTGTCTGCCCTTTGTTGCTAAGTACAGCTCTAGATCTTGCAATGTTTTACTTTTCTATTAACTTATATCTTACCTATAGGCTTAAGCACGATTATTCTATTGGCATACCCAAACATATCGGACTTGAATCGACTTTGAACTTATTTCTCGGTCAGTTTGCGAGATATTCTACTTTTCTTTCAAATCAGATCATTTGCAGCCTCCCAGTTGGGTGCTTGTTCATAGTTTGTGTACTTCTGTCGAAAACAGTCTTGGTATGTTAATGATTCTGCACTTAAGTAATTTGTTAGATTTGCATACACATCTTATGTTTTTCCACTTTCAATTTCTAAGTGACGGGAACATTCACACTAGTCTTAAGT
This sequence comes from Forsythia suspensa, assembly GCA_023638005.1. Taxonomy (NCBI): domain Eukaryota; kingdom Viridiplantae; phylum Streptophyta; class Magnoliopsida; order Lamiales; family Oleaceae; genus Forsythia; species Forsythia suspensa. The sequence goes on from CM042666.1 coordinate 40,566,683, forward strand.
TTGGCAATGCTTTTTGACAAAATGAATGCTGGTTGAACATGAAATTATACAAAAATTTTGGATCTATTGTAAGTGCTGAAATAAGAAGAGAAGACAGGTCAATTTCTGTAGCTAGTAATTAGTTTTCATTTCATAATGGTCAAACTCAACCTTCATTTCACACGTATGAAAAGTTCCAAGTAATGAAAGAGGAACTTCCTTTTAATTTCAACTTTTTGATAGCTCATTGCACATCAATTACTTGAAGAGACTTTTTCAACGGGGAGAGCTCTCCTCAAAGTGCCTGTCTTCTAGTTGTCTCCTCCACCCTTTTACAATTTCTGCTATTATGTCTCTCTGAGACCTATAATTTCTTTTCAGTTTCGGTTGCTGTTCCTTTTCAAAATTTTCAACTTGGGTGTGCCACAAGTTTATTGTAATATCTATGTAGTAGTTCAGTTAATTGGTTGAAGCGAGTCTCTGTAATTAAAACATGCTCCTTTTTACAATTATTGAATCTTCTTCTCTGATTGCCTTCTTCCTATATCAGAGAGATACATACATTATGGTTTTTCTGATTTTCTGTTTATCTGTTGCGAGTATTTTTTTAATGAAAATTTAGTAATTTTATGCATTAATTTATACACTACTAAAGAATTTTGTATGTGCTGTTTTCTGAAAATATTACTGCTTTAGCATTCTGGTATTGGTTGCGTTCTAAAATATCACGTGCATTGTTTATAACTATATACTTCCTGTTTTTGCATATGATAAATGTGTCATGTTATTAGACCTAGGTACTTCTTTGTGATCTATTTCTGACCCCATCAATCCAAATCAAAGCTTAAACTTTGAAACTACAATCTTCCTTGGTTTAAGTCGTCGAGACAGTTTGATGTAATCTACCTAAGGCTTGCATGCGTTACATTGTAGGATCTTTTGTCTGGAAACTCAGGTAATGGTTCGGCAGTTAGTTCTTCTGGCCTCCTTTTCATTTTGAATTATCTATTCTTTTTTTGTGATCTAAATTATTTCTGCAATAGACTCCTAATGAGTTTAAAAGGGTTAAAATAGCATTCATTAGCTTATTCCTCTGCTGTGATGTTATTTGATGTATGATGTTCCGCCCTTCCTTCCCAATCATGCCATAATCATGGAAAGTCACAATTTTGGTATTTTGTTTTGAACTCCCTCTTTCCCCTTTGCAAAGATGAATGCCCAATTCTTTCGTGGCATTCTTCATGGATCTTAGTTCTTGATATCTGTGCAGGATGACTTGAACCGTGCAACTCCTGTATCTGGACACCCTTCACGCCCCTCAAGCCGTAATACATTTGATGAGAATGCTGATAACTTAGCTTCAGCAGAATCTGAGCTGGCTCACATCCGTCGAGATTTGGCAGCTTCAGACCCTTTGCGCTCTACTTCAAATATTCAGAACTCATCTTCTGTTCAGCATGTGGGACCACCTACTTCATATTCTTATGCTGCTGCTTTGGGTGCTTCCTTGTCTAGAAGCTCTACTCCTGATCCACAGCACATTGCAAGGGCTCCTAGTCCTTGCCTTAACCCTATTGGAGGAGGTAGGGTAGGCAATTCAGAGAAGAGAAGCGTCAACGGTCCCAATTCTTTTCATGTCATATCTTCCCACACAAATGGGTCTGTAGATCTGGTAGCTGCTTTGTCCGGCATGAACCTTTCAAATGGTGTGCTAGATGAGGACAATCATTTGCCTTCTCGGATTGAACAAGATTTTGATGACCATAAAAATTACCCCTTCAGTCTTCCGGGTGGGAAGAATAACACGAAGCAGCATGCATTTACGAAGAAATCCGAAGCTGGGCAGTTCAATATGACTTCTCTACCTCAGTCATCGAAAATAATTGCTTCTGACCATGGTTTGAGTGATGGTGGTGAGTTGGATATCAGCAACTCCTCCCTCCGAGCTGAGCTATACAGAGCTGGTGTTTCTTCTAATAATTCTTACCTGAAAGGGTCCTCTATTTCAGCAATTAATGGTGGGGGAGGCCTATTCTCTCAATATCAGCATTTGGATAGTCCAAATATAACATATTCAAGTTATGGTTTAAGTGGCTATCCCATCAGTCCAATAGCAAGCCAACTTGGCAACTCTAATCTGCCGCCTCTATTTGAGAATGCTGCTGCTGCATCTGCTATGGCTGTACCTGGGATGGACTCAAGGATGCTGGTGGGATCAAATCTAGGCACTGCTGCCTCTGAAGAGAACCTCAGCCGAATTGGAAATCAGATGTCTGGTAGTGTGCTGCAGGCACCTTTCGTTGATGCAGTGTATCTTCAATACTTGAGGACAGCTGAGTATGCTGCAGCTCTTAGTGACCCTTCTGCAGATAGAGGCTACATGGGTAATTCATACACGGACTTGCTTCAGAAAGCTTATCTTGGCACCCTATTATCACCACAGAAATCACAATATGGTGTTCCATTGGTTGGAAAGACCAGTGGTTCTAGTCCTCATGGTTACTATGGCAATCCTGCATTTGGCATTGGGTTGTCGTATCCTGGAAGTCCCCCTGTTATTCCAAACTCTCCTGTAGGACCTGGTAGTCCTATGCGGCATGGAGAATTCAACATGAGATTCCCTGGTGGGGCGAGAAATGTAGCTGGGGGTATGATGGGATCCTGGCACTTGGACAACTTGGAGAATAGATTTGCTTCCTCTTTGCTGGAGGAGTTTAAGAGCAACAAAACCAAATGTTTTGAACTTTCTGAGATTTTGGGTCATGTTGTTGAGTTTAGGTACATATTTCTCAAGAATGGTCTTTTCACCTTCTGATTGTTGAAACCTTATATTTTCTAACCTTTATATCTGTTATCAGTGCTGATCAATATGGAAGCCGGTTCATACAGCAAAAACTTGAAACGGCCACAGCAGAGGAGAAGGACATGGTTTTCCAGGAAATTATTCCTCAAGCTCTTACTCTAATGACTGATGTGTTTGGTAATTATGTAATCCAGAAGGTACCGGCATTTCTTTCCTGTCTACATTTATACGCACAAATAAGCCCTTGGCTTTTAGACTCTGTTGTTTTGTTTGTTGGTACTAATTTTATTTCTTTCCAGTTTTTTGAACATGGAATGGCAGCCCAGAGAAGAGAATTAGGTAGCAAGCTTTTTGGGCATGTACTTACACTTAGCCTTCAAATGTATGGTTGTCGGGTGATACAGAAGGTAATATAAGATTTAAATCTTACACATCTTCGTGTTTGCTGTACTAGATCATGCTTCCTCCCCGTGACCTGTTATTTCTCCAAGAGAGCTATTTCATATTCTCGCAGATCCTTTTGGTATTTAAATCGTATACTTATTATAATAAACTAATATAGTTAACTGAAGTTGTGATTTTATGGATATCTAATTCATAAACTCTTTGAAAACTTAGGCTGTTGAAGTTGTTGATGTGGATCAGAAGATCAAAATGGTGGAAGAGCTTGATGGACATGTCATGCGTTGTGTGCGTGATCAAAATGGTAACCATGTCATCCAGAAATGCATCGAATGTATTCCGGAGGAGCATATCCAGTTTATTGTCACGACATTTTTTGACCAAGTCATTACTCTTTCTACTCATCCATATGGGTGTCGTGTGATACAGGTTACATAACATCTTCATATACTTTTTATCTTTTTTCATTTTTGACTTTGCTCTTTTTTATTGATAATGATGCTTTATTTTCCACAGAGAGTATTGGAGCACTGTGAGGATGCAAAAACCCAGTGTAAAGTGATGGAAGAGATTCTAGGGTCCGTAAGCATGTTGGCACAGGATCAGTATGGCAATTATGTCATTCAGGTTTGCAAAGTTTTCTGAAGATATTTAGTTTATCCTCATATATATTGTTAGCTTCTTGGGATTGTGTTTACTATTGCGGAGTTTTGTGACTTTTGTCTGGAAATATTTGAAGTTGAATATGCTGTATCAAAATTTTTGTTAAGGTTAAAGTTGTATGGATTTCTCACGCTCGTTCCATTAGCAACATAGAGTTTGCTCACATCCACTTCAGTGCTTTTTTTTTCTATTCCATGAACTCCCGTGCTTGTTTCGTGAAGCAAGCAGTTACCCTTCAGTTGTTTATAATCATTTTTCTTTTGTTTTTCTCTCCTCAAAATATATATGGGAATTGGCGTGCTCAACATTTTCTTATTCTTTGTCTTGCTGGTATCTGCTAAAAGGTCTATGCAAATTTGTCGCACCAAGCTGCTAACGATCCCCACCCCTATCCCCTTCCCCTTCCCCTTCCCCTTCCCCTTCCCCGAAAATGAATGCACGAAACTGAAGGTTGGTTGAAAAAGAAAAATATACACAGGATATGATTCAAATGAAAAATAAGTAAATCATCAATATTGTTGCATTGCTTCAAATGGCATTTACTCCAAGATTGTTTTAGATGTTCCTTTACTTAACTGTACTTTATAGAACTATTTCTAAGAAACTGGAGTTGGCAGCACACTTCTGGAGATGCACTGCCTAGTTTTGGATGGTATTATTGTCAATCAGAGTGCTAGTATTTTGTTGCTTGTGTGCTAAACTGAATTTCTGTGCCTTTTTTTGTGAATTAAATTGTGGGTTCTTCAACCAGCTACTTGATCTGTCACGGTTTAACATTAGAGGTTAATATGAAATTAATAGATTCTCATTTGGTCCAGGTAAAGCTTTCAATAATTATTGTTCATTTTCTTGTTTATGTAGCATGTGCTGGAGCATGGAAAGCCAAACGAGAGATCTACTATAATCCAGGAATTGGCTGGGAAGATAGTTCAAATGAGCCAGCAGAAGTTTGCGTCAAATGTTGTCGAGAAGTGTTTAGCTTTTGGTGATCCTGATGAGCGCCAACTCCTGGTAAACGAGATGCTTGGATCAACTGATGAAAACGAGCCTCTTCAGGTTTGATATTCGGCTATTTTAATTATAATTGTTGCATAAAAGAACTCCCCACGAAGGTAGAAATTTAACCCCTGCTTTTGGTGAAGAAGTTACTGCAATAAGAGACTTCTAATGGCCTGACTTTTTTCTTGTTGGAAGCCCTCTGACTCTCTGTGTTGGTAAATACTGAACTGCCACTGCATATAGTGATCTCTTTACTTCAAAACATCGTGGTGAGTGTAGCTTTGAATTTCTGCATTTGCTTCTGATTTGGCTAGGTCTGTAATAATTTGGTGACGCATCTTTCAACTTCCATCATTTCTTTTTTCTCAATTTAGATTAGTGGTCCCAATCATCGTTTAGAATAGCAGGAGACATCTTTTAACTTCAATCATTTCTACTTTTTTTTTTTCTCAATTTTGATTGGTTTTAAATAGTGCACAAGGTCCCCCCACCTCCCCTTCTGAAGCCTTCATTAAGCGCCTTGAAGCTTATGTCTTGAGTGCCATTTGTCAAAGGTTACGTATCAGCTTATTAAGGCACACACCTCAATGCATAAGACTTAAGGTGGTCGAGGAATGTGCTTGTTTGTCTTGGCCTTAGCTTTTTGTGCTGGTATTGTTTTTTTGTTGAGTAGAATGTTTTCTAGGGTTTCTTGAGCTATTTTAAAGACAACCTAACCCTAAAAACTAGTAATGAAGTTGGAGAAGAGGGAAGCGGAGAGCAAGTGAAGTGAGTTTTCACTTGCCTCCTACAACTGAAATGTGATAAGCTTTTCTCCCAAGTGAAGTTGCAATTTTTCAATGACAGACGCCTTGTGACGAGACCCATGACATGAAACTTCACTTTTTTCTTTCTTTGTTGTGTGTGGTTTTTCTTTTTTCTGTTTTTATGGGAAAGGGAAAGGGAAAGGGAAAGGCGACACCATTGCAAGTGGATGATGAGGGAAAATATATAATGGAAAGAAACTAATCTAGATGAGGAGGATGATATGGAAAGACACCATTGCAAGTGGACGATGAGGAAAAAGAATAGCAAGAAACTAATCTAGAAGAGGAGGATGATATGGAAAGACACCATTGCAAGTGGACAATGAGGAAAAAGAATAGCAAGAAACTGATAGTGACGAGAAGAATCATAAGGAATCAAGTGTATTGATCGTTTTCTGGAATAATTTAGCCTTTTATAGTTTTAGGCGTGGATTATCAATTTTGTTATGTTGCTATATGATTACTTGATGATTTATTATTTGATACTATATTGATCTATTTTTTGTTTACAATTTAGATTTCTAATTTTGTCGACTTCTTTTTAAAATGGATTTTCAATATGGTTTGTGGTTTTTTATGAGGAATGTTTAATTGGTTCTTGTTGAGGCTTACACCTCAGTACCCAAAGCCTTTCTAAACATTGGTCCCATTGACTTGTGGTCTTCTATGAGACCAAATAGGGATGAGAAAAGTATCTCGATGCTACCTATGAAATATAAATATGGACACAGGACACGGACATGAATCTTTAATCTAGAATGCTCAAGTTTGCAAGGTATGCATTATTGCATGGAATTTGGTGGCAAAGAAGGATGACAAGAAAAATTGTGTGTTTATTTCAATCATAGAAGTATGGGAAGATCTGAGGGTTCTTATTTTGTATTTTTCATCATTTGGCCACTGTAGGGTTTATCAAAATATTAAATTTCTTGAAAACCTATAATTTTTATCTGTGCAATCAGACATTTTTTTCATATTATAATTTTTATGCATCCAGGCTATGATGAAAGATCAATTTGCGAATTACGTTGTACAGAAAGTACTTGAAACTTGTAGTGATCAGCAGCGTGAACTGATACTTTCGAGGATAAAAGTTCATTTGAATGCATTGAAGAAATACACGTATGGGAAGCATATCGTAGCTCGTGTAGAGAAACTTGTTGCTGCTGGGGGTATGATCTTCTTACCTTTACTTTATACTTGTGCATCCATTTCGATTGCCTTTCAAGATTATGTGAAGAAATCGAATGTTACACAAACCTTTGTGTACGTCAGCTTAAGCTGTTTTTGAAATTCTCAATCCCCTCTCCCCCACCAATAAGGTAACTTCCAACATATGTAATTTCTTGAGAACTAGAAGTGACACAAATGTAACTTTTTAAGTTTAGCCAAATATGCTGTGAATCTCTCCTCATTTGTGTTAGGATGAATCTTGATGGTTTATGGCTTAAAGTACTTTTACCATCGTGTGAACTGCTATGTATTGATGTTGAAAAGATCTCAAAGATTGGAATTGAACTTCATGTAATCTCCGTTTGTTGTACTTGTAGTTAGGTATGCAGTTCTAGATAAAACTACACTTAATAGTAATAATGTACAAGATTTTATCTTCTTTATCTATAATACTCCACTACCATTCAATCCTCCTTATCAAACACGTCACCATTGAACTATGAATCCTCATTGTACAGATTGCTCTATGACTTGTTATTTCAACTTTTTGCAGAAAGGAGAATTGCTCAATCCCTTCACTCCACTTAGATGCCATAGGAAAGAAAGTTGTACAGCTAACCGAGGCTAGTTTGAGCTACCTCGCTTCCTTCTACTTCTGCCAGGCGTTGTGCTCTGGCTAATACCCTATCCATGAGGAAGACATTAGAGGATTGCAGATAAACTTGTTGCCTGTACTAAAAACTGTACATTGTGTAGTTTTAAGTTTATACATAGATTCTAGTAAGCTGAGGCTCGGAGGTTAAATGTTCCTGATACCCGTGCAGTTTTAAGACGACAATACAAGTTCTAAGGGTGTAAAAATGATGAAAGGTGAGGTGGTTTACATTGCGACTTGACTGTACAAATTATGAAGTATGGAGAGTTGGTTTTCTCAGTGAGGGCAGGATATATCATGTATTGTATCAGAGAATTTTCTTATATGGCCGAGTACACATTGTCATGATTTTATTTTCTAATAATTTAAGCAGTTATTTCACTAGGATCGTCTCAAGGTCCTGTAGTTTTGGTCGATGGAAGTAGAATTTAACGGTTGACCTCACTTTTCTAAGCAAAAATGTGCTTTTAAATAAAATTATCGTAAGCTTCTCAACCAGTCTGATTTAAGAGTAAATTGTTTGGAATTGGTTTTTGCAATTGAATTGGTTGGTCTGGTCTGGTCCGGTTTTTACGACAACATTGGTAAATAGTAAATAATGATGTCTTTGCGTTTGGTTCCTTTTAATCTACAATAAATAAAGTAAATTAATATTGTTTGGTGCTTTTTATTCTACCTCCGTTAGAGGGAAAAAAATGTTCAAAAAGTTGCTCTGTCGCGTGCGTTATGTAAGTTGGTCCTCTTTGTATGAAGAACAGAATCAGAAATTCATCTAGAAACGATCAATTCATAGCAAAAATATCTTCTCGTTACAAGATAGTTTGTAATAAAATTGTCTTTAATAAGTATTGTACAAGTAGCAAAAGTTAAATTTCTAAAATAGTTGAAATTCAATTAATTTGGTACAAAAAGAACAAGAAGAATATATATATTATATATATATATATATATACAAACATACGTGTATATTTCGTATCCACTTGTTTCGAGGGTCGAAGGGTTAGAGTTGGACGATTAGCGTTTACATTGAGGGTTGAGTTAGAGCAATTAGAGTTGGATGAGTACTTATTTCATTGCCAATTCAAACAAGAGGTTGAATTAATGAATGGTGAAGTTAATGCTGTACAAAAATTATAAGTAGGTCGATCAAAGCAATAATTGGAAACGCACTTATGATTAAAAGCATGTTTGGTAAGCATTATTGTACACGATTAAATAATATTATAGACAAGATTTTTAACATACACACGTCTAACGGAACTCATTATGCATTCTTGAGGTATAAGATGGCAATTTATTTACATCTTGTAGATTGAGTATGTTGTGTTCCTTGTATACGATCGACAGAGTCATCGGAAAAGAAATAATAATTGTTAGTTTTACAATAATAATCTTAAGGAGTGAAAAAATTAGAAATTGTTCATGAAGGCAGTCAGGTTCAAAGTGCCAAAATCAGCAAGATAATAAAAATATTCAACATAGAAGCTCGAGAGAATGTAGTTGTCAAGTATTTAGTTGCTCCAGATCTTCGAATAAATCTAACAATAAAGCAAATGGGGTAACGGGAAGCAACTCATATAATCAACACCAAATTTACTGAGAGAAGACATTTTTAAGTTGTAGAAGCTAGAGGGAGGATAAGCAAATGTATGGATGATTTTCTCTACAAATGTGTTTTTGATCCTTGGAGTCTCTAATTTGGAACCATTGTGGAATTGATTCGAACAATTCGATCCTCTTCTCTAGAGATCTCAAATGAGGGAGCCCTACCACAAGTCCTGTCGATATACAAATTTATCAAAAATATTGGAAGGGAAAATCTCGATCCTCTTCCCCAGCGACTCAACCAAGGGCCTCCAGAAGTCATATTGACACACATTTTTATCAAAAGTATTGGAAGGGAAAACTCGATCCTCTTCCCTAGAGATCTCAAACAACGGACCCCTGCCAAAAGTCGTATTGACATACACTATTATAGAAAATCAATTGAAGGGAAAAACAATTCAAAGATGACCCTGTTCCCACACAAGAGTCAGGAATTCTTGATGGTATCAAGCTAGAGCCACCTATTCTTCTTGAACATCCTTAGTTCAACACCAAAGAATTTCCCGCACGTTCTAGTGCTCGAATAGCATTCAGACTGAACGACTCTAAGAAATTGTGTCAATATTTCCATTTAGTACTGGTATGGTAGGAGACATCTCTATTTTTCTCGCAAATACAAATTGTCCTTAATGTAGTGTATTCTGAGAAATAACAAGTTGGGAAGATCTCTAGTAGCCTAAGAAAAGAAAGACTACTTCAGGTTACACCGTACAGTAACTGAAGAAGCCTATCATTCGGCTACTCTAATTGAAGATAACCTCATTGGAAATCTTTTGACTTGTGAAATTGACTCAGGAAGAGTATTGGAACAGAAATAAAAGGAAAGGTAAGTGTTTTACTTAAAACAAAAGATTAACCTTTAGAACATTGCACATATAACCTTTTTGCCCATGTTTTCTTCCAGAACCACACCTTACAAAGATTTTCCCAACTTTTCTTCATTCTCTCGACTGAAACCGCGGAATAAACTGAGTATAAAGACACATTTCACCATATTACAGAGTCTTGACATTGCAACCATTCCACAAACAACCAGAACCAAACCTTACAAAGATATTCCCAACTTTTCTTTCATTCTCTCGACTGAAACCGCGGAATAAACTGGGTACAAAGACATAATTCACCATAACACGAGTCTTGAAATTGCAATCGTTCCACAAACAACTAAGAAAAATTCATTTCATAGTACTTCAAAAGAAAGGAAGCTAAAAACCAACTAATAAAGCTGCAATGGAAAATTCATAGTTGCTAAAAACCAACTAAATTAATGATCATTTTACCCTATAATGACATTTAATTCTTTATGAGAATTGCAAAAGGCTGTAGCAAGCTTACATCAAAATATGCATTTCTTTATTCTGCCTCATCATCATCATCAAATTCTTCAATCTTTTGCCCAAAACCTCTAGGCCCAGCTCTAGATCTAGCTCTAATTTTACTCTTTTTACCACTCTTCTTCTTCCTAGCAGCATCTTCTTTCTCAAATTTTTCTCTCTCCCTTTTCTGCAAGAAATCTGTAACGGCTATGTAGATTACCTGAGAAGTCCAAATCATTCAAAATTAACAACCGACCCTGTTAGGAAAGTACAAACAAAATCCCATGCGGGCAAGACATGAGTTAGACAACGGGATAGTGAGTTTATAAGGAAATTGGACTAATGAGTGCGAACAAAATCCCGCCTGTTAGACATGGGTAAATAATGGGTTTATAAGAGAATTTTGCTACTCCTGTTAACCCCTTGCCCAGATTTCAAATTCAGCCAAAAATAATGATGTGAATGTGAAATTTACCCCGATTGTAAGAATGGCTAAACCGATGAAAGCAGTGAAAAGAAGAGCTGATATTACTGTAGAAACACCATCATCGCTTGTGGAGACTACTTCCTGCAAATTCTCTTCTGGGGTGACTTCTGAGAGCAAATAATTGCCATTTACAGCAGAAAATCTCCAATTTGTTATGGGTTTCAGATAAACGGCACTCGTTGAATTCCGATAATTCAAAGTTCTTGTCGAAATTTGAGTGAATGGAAATCCAAGTTTTTGGGTGTTGGATGGAGAAAATGAATGGTGGGCATTGATAAAAGGACAAGGTCTACGCTTAACAATCAAAGAGAGAGCTGGAGGAGATGACAAAAGGGCAGATGATGCAGCCATTTTTCATCTGCTAATTTTAATGCTGCTACCACATTGATCCTCCCTCTCGGGTGCAAAAACTGTACAATATCAATTGTGTGGGTATGCGATAATGCGACAGGTTATCTTTTCACGTTTAAAGAATAGATATGCAGGAAATTCTTATCAGGTGGTAATCTCAAAAGCATTTCTTGTTAGAGCATTTTCAATTCACTCTATCTATTAATTTATTAATTTTTAGATGTAAACACAAATAGGCACAATTATAAAAAAAACTTATTCAACACACACTAAAAAATAGACTTCTTCTAAATTTAGACGAACTTCTAAAACGATTGAGAGTATCTTCAATACAATTCATCTATTGAAATTTATATGACAGGTAAAATAGACGAACTTTCAGTCTATGTGATACTACGTCTACTAAATAGACAGTCAAATTAAAAATTCATCTTTAATAAGTTATGTCTAAAACTAATATTATCGCTTATGTGACATTAATTTTTTTTTAATTTGGTGGGTCTTCAATTTTTATTTCTCTTGTCCGACTTTTTTTTTAAAATGTTAAGTTTGACTTAAATTTGTTGACTCACCCCATCTAGAAGTCCGTCTTATGTGACTCAGCAAATTTAAATCCATCTCATCGTTTTATTAAAAAAAAATAAATATGAAAAATAAAAATTGAAGACCTACTAATTTTTTTTTAAAAAAATAATGCTTCATAAACAGTAATATTAATTTGATATGGAACTTATTAGAGATTAATTTATAATTTGATCATCTATTCAATAGACGTAGTGCCATATAGAGACTATCTATTTTACCTGTCACATAGACTACAATAGACGGAGTGCATTGAAGATGCTCTAATTTGTACGCCTATTCAATAGACATGGTACTTCATGAAATGTAGTATGTCTATTTTATCTGTCACATTGTCTTCAATAGATGGAGCATCTCCAATGCACTTTTTAGACGTGCTAGATAAGTACAGATAGACAGAGTTATAAAAAAATTCATCAAATGCATGCTGATGAGGACTTCGCCTAACAACACTGTAATCTACTTCTATCTGAAGTCTGTCTAAATTTAAACGGACTTCTAGATGGAGTGACTTAGCAAATTTAAATACAACTCAGCATTTTATTACAAAAAAAAATCGGATGAGGAAAATAAAACCTGAAGACCTGCCACATAAGCGGTAATATTATTTTGGGATAATTGCATATTTGGTACCTCCGAACCTTTCAAAATCGTTGAGGATATGCCACTAACTTAAAAAAATAGCACCACACATCTCCAACGTATGAAAAATTTGGCGTGGTAGGTCATTTATGATCAAATTGCCATTTCCTTTAAAAAAACAAAAAAAGAAGAAAAAAAAAGCAGAATTAAAAACTAACCATATATACCAAAAAAAATAAAAAAAAAAATGTGCCCAAAAAAAAAAAAATAACAAGTAGATCATCTTCTTCAAAAAGTCCTAAAATTTTATTTCTACCAAATTCGCCGGAAAACACCACAAACTCACCAAAAAAACCACCATTTTCTCGAATTCCAACTGAGAAAAAAACCACTGGCAGCGGATCGACGACTTCTATAATCTGTAAAAAAAATTTACCAAACAAGCACTTGTAATTGTTATGACCAACTCTCGAGCTGCCTGCCTCGTAATTCGTGAAGTTCTTCAATCTCCTATCAGATCCATTCCTTTTAATTACTGACAAGCTCCAATACTTGAAGTTCTACGTACCATTAAGAACTTCAATTCTTCTAAAATTCTAAAGTTCTGAAACTGGTTTTTTTTTTTTTTTTTCTACATTAGTCTGGAACCTTTTTAACTCTTGATTTTTTTTGGATTTCAGATTTGCAGGAAAATGGGGGATGATTGCATGGATTACCAGTAGCAGGGGAGAAAGATATTTATTGGGCTCGTTTCCAAACAGGTCAATTCTTTCAAATTCGTCTGGGCCTTTTGATCGGCCAGCTTTGTAAGTCCATATTCTTCTTCTTCTTCACGTGTGTGTATTGTGTCTAAGTTTTTTTTTTTTTTTTTGCCATTGGGATTCTCTTAATATAGATGCAAAAACACGAGTTTGTGGTGTTTTCCACCTAATTTGGTACAAATAAAATTTTAGGACTTTTTGGAGAAAATGACATATTCGTTACTTTTTATTTTTATTTTTTGTACATTTTGTACATTTTATTTTTTGAGGTGCATATGGTTATTTTTGAATTATGTTCTTCTTTTTTCTTGTTTCTTGTTTTTTTTTTTTTTATTTAAAGAAAAAGGACAATTTGGTCATAAAGGACTTATCACGCCAAGTTTTTCATATGTTAGGGATGTGTTGTGCTATTTTTTTAGGTTAGAAGTATATCCGCAACAAATTTTGAAAAGTTAGGGACCAAATATGCAATTATCTCTATTATTTTTAGACAAAATTCATTGGAGATAAATTTTTAATTTGACCATTTATTCAATAGACGCAGTGCCACATGACTGAAAGTCTGTCTATTTTACATGTCACGTAGACTTCAATAAACGAGTTATAAAAAAAATCATCTCCAATGTATGCTGATGAGGACTCAGTCTAACTGATACGATACACCAAAAATTAGACTCCGTCTAGAAGTCCGTCTAAATTTAGACGAGTGACTCAGCAAATTTAATCCAATTCAACATTTTATTAGAGCATCTCAAATGCACTTCATCTATTGTTTTTTAGATGTAGCACATAAATACAGATAAACGGATTTATAAAAAAAATCATCTTCAATGCATGTTGACAATGACTCCGTCTAATTGATGTGGTACACCAAAAAATAGACCCCATCTAGAAGTTAGTCTAAATTTAGACAAAGTGACTTAACAAATTAAATCCAACTTAGCATTTTATTAAAAAAAAAAAAAAAATCAGAGAGCGCCAATTTTTTTTTAAAAAAAAATTTAATGCTACGTAAACGGTAATATTAGTTTTAGACGGAACTCATTAGAGATGAATTTTTAGTTTGACCGTTTATTCAATAGACGTAATACCACATCTACTAGAAATTGCCTATTTTTTTAGACATACATCGTCGACTTCAAACGATGAGCGAGTTCATTTGAGATGCTCTTTAAAAAAAAAAAAGTCGGAAAAGGGAAATAAAAATTGTGTACCCGCCAATTAAAAAAATCAATGCTACATAAGAGGTAATATTAATTTTAGACATAATCTATTGGAGATGAATTTTTAATTTGACCGTCTATTTAATAGATGTAGTCTCACATGGACTGAAAATCCGTCTATTTTACCTATCACGTAGAGTTCAATAGATGGAGTGCATTGGAGATGTTCAAAATCAACCACCAAACAATTCTTCATTAAGGAACACTATTCATAGTCGTTCACTACCGATAGTCATCCCACGTAACATTATTCAATTGGATGAATTATTTATAATTAATGATTATAAATACATCACTCAATTAAGGTAAATAATTCATCCAATTGAGCAATGTCACATAGGATGACTCACCTAGAAATAATTACTCAATTGTATCATGAATAACATTATTCATTCTTCAATAAAACGTAGATTGTCATTACCTTGCTTTCTTTCCATGTGTAGTCTTGATAATTATTTATTCACTTTCCTATTCAATCACAATGAAACTACTGTCTTACTCTTTTTTACCTTAAATATCTGGTGGGCGATAATTTCCTAACCTTTTTTTCATCTATTATTCTTTGTATTTTCTTTTTCCATGATTTACCATCCACTAGCATGGCTTTCCCGCCCTTGGTTTTAAGAACACACTTTCGAAGAGTAGAGTCAACTCAATCAATAGCATCCTCCATTTGTTTCATATTGTGATTCAACTTGAAAAATATATATAATATCATGTCAATATGACTCTTGGGACTCTTTGTCTTAGAAAATCGATCGCCTTAATTATGTGATCATCAATGAGAATGATTTATTATTAGAAAAAGCACACTTATATTCCTTGTGGTATCTTACTATTACCACCTACAAGGTACAATACTACAATTGTTAAATTTCAAAAATTACAAAAACTCGTATTGGGAAAAAATTATTGTAAAATTTTCATTTTAGTCTTTCTTCTTAATGTATTTAAACCTTCTTTTACTTTTTTCTTTTTCTCTCTCATTTTCTCGAGTCTCTTTGATTTCTTATTATTGAAGTTCAACAATTGATGATTCTATAACAACTTCTCCAGCTCGACCTCCTCGAGAAAGTAAGTATGTTAGCATGAATAGACTCTCCTTTTATTAGACGAATTATACAGAAATAATAAATAATATAATATATTTTTTAATTAAATAGAAAAACGGAATAGAAAATTATAACAATAGTTTAAGAGAGAGAACATATTTAACTTAAGCAAAGTGAGGCATGTGTAAATATCACTATTCTAAAGAGCTCGCCTAGTCACGAGGCGCGGCCTTCATAACTAGCTATGCCTCACGCTTCGCCCTCCACACCTAGCCACGATTTATGTTTTTTAGAACATTAGTAAACACAGTGTCCAAAATAAAATTCGTGTACACAAGTCACGCTTGCACATGAGTTCAGTGCTCCGGTGTAATTCGGTTCGTGATTTGCAACCCCTGCGAGCGCCCGGAAGAGAAAACATCTATACTACACTAGATTATACTTTTGTAAAGTGTGACTATATAAATATTAGTCATATATTTGTCAATTTTTCAATGTGAGGTAAGCCACTTGTTTGTGTTTCCAATTATTTTTCAACTCTACTTTGAGCTTCAATCCCTCGTTCACTCAAACATCATTTTTGCCAAGTAAATATATGAATTCAATGTTTGCCGTAGAAGAGAACACAAATCTAATTTTATTATAAAAAACAGTAGCACGCATAATTATGCCCAAACATGATATAACTCTACTAATTTTCTAACACCTTTTTCATCTTTTTAGCAAAGTGGGGGTGGGGTGGACCAAGCCGACCCAAACCGAACCTGAAAAAACCGATTTGGCTTCTACAAATTTTTTTTTTAAAAAATGGGCCCGAAACCAAAAATCCTTCGGTTTCGGGCCCGATTAAAGAATAATATATATATATATATATATATATATATATATATATTAAAACCGAGTCGGTTTTCAACCTGAAACCGATCCGACTGGGCCCAAAAACCGACCCAAATCGGTTCGGGTCGAATCGATTTTTCAGTATTTTTTGCACATCCCTAAAAGTGATTACATCTCAATAATATTTTTCTCAAATTCATTTTAATACAACGTTTAACAAATGGTATCAAAATTTTATTATATACGATCATGATTTCATCTATTGTATATTATGAATACCATAGCAATATGAACTTGGAAGTATATTTTCATGAAATCAACGTGGACATCAGATAATGTGGTTTTGCTATGAGCAGATATCTACGGTTCTGCATGTAGTTTTGCTTTTGTTCTAGATAAGTTGAAGGTCAATCAACGTCGATTGCAGATAACGTGGTTTGGTTATTACAATATTTATTTTTTATTTATTCAAAAATATGAAAGACAAATAAATAATTTTACGCTCTTTTAACGAATATTTCTTTTACGGAAACTATCATTGGTGACAAGAAGTGTTTATTAATGAAATATTGAGGATAAAAGTATGATAATGAGCAAAAGTTGAGAACTTTCAATACGAATTAAAATGTAGTACAAGTGTACAACAAACAAAAATTGTAATGTCGATAACTATCCATAGGTTTTTATACAGATACGTGCAGCAGGTGAACAATGACAGAGCCACTAAGAAACAAGGTTGATTGCAATACTTTCATCTATTCTCACTCAATTTTCTCAAATTCAAATTCTAATCGACGGAAATCAGTTTACCCAACAACTCCGTTTCTTTTTATCCCTGAACAACGACTACAAAGTTCGACAAACAAGTGAGCAAGTGCGGAGTGTCCGACCAACCAACTGGTATTTTTTTATATTTTTTAGCATTTGTGTAAATTGTAATGTTTATATTACTTTGCATATTTTATTTTTTTATTTTCTGCTTTCAAGATTTCTTCAGCATTTGTAAATTTGCCAATTTCTATATATTGACAATAGTTTATATTTAAAGAAAATTGTTGGAGGATTGATGTTGCATCGTCTGGATTGTTGTGCTTTGTCGGCCTATTTTGTTGTCTTGACGATTTATTATTAGATTGTTATGTCTTGTTGGCTTATTGTAATGAAATTACACGTTTGTTGTTTGTACTGCGACTACTAAGCAAACATTGTCATTAGTGATTATTGATATTTTATTTTGTTATTTAAACTTTGTTGATTTTTTTTAATTTTTACAGAAATTGCTTATTTAAATATTGTTGAATTTAATGTCAACAGTGATGGAGAGATTTCTTAAAAGGAAAGTTCCATTTTTTATTAAAGAAAAAAATATTGATACAAAAAAATTTAGTAGGGTTAGCGGAGTTGTTCAAGATGAAAGAAATATTTTGGTTGAAAGTGGTGTTATTCGAAATAAATGTGATATTCAAATTGAAACTGATGTTCGGGATAAAATTGATGTTTTTCGGATTGAAAATAATGTTGTATCGAAATATTTCTATTAGTATTTATTAATAGTTTATCACCCGTGCGATGCACGATACTTATTTTTATGATAGTGATTTTAAAATATTCTAAGAGTATATTGTTTATTTATTACATTCAAATAGAAAAAAATCATATAAATAACATTTGATTACTCAAAGATATTGAAAAAAAAAAAATATAGTTAATCCAGATTTTGAAACACCTCTTTGAAAATCACGTTTGTGGTCGAATCGAAAGACTTTTGAATCGTATGAATTTAATTTTGAAATTATCATATATAGTTTATTAGTTTAATCGACTTATTATTTTTAATCAATAAATCGGATCATTTGATAATATAACACAGCTTATATATTTTCCATGTATTGATGTTTTTTTTTTTTTTGAAACCAAGAACTTATTTAAACCCACTATGGGAAACATAAAAATTTGTAGGAAAAATAAATCTATTTTTGGAACACTATTGCATTATTGCTAGGGATGGCAAAAAAAACCACCGACCAACCGCCTCACTCTCCCCTAAAAAAAAAAATTTTTTTTTTTTTTTTTTTTGAAAAATCATAAAATATGGTAGAAATTATGATTTTCACTAAAAATAAACTAAAGAGGAATAAAACCCGGGTTAAAACTTATAAACTATTAACATTAACCACTATACCACAACCCAAATCTTATAATTTTTTGTTTTGCTTGGTATAAATATTTAAAAAATTGTATATATATTTTTTAATTATTTTTCGCTTTAACAAAAAAAAAAAAAAAAAAATAGTTCATGGGGCGGTTGGCGGGTCGGGTCAACGTCGACCGACCTCCGCCCGCCCACCCCCTGACCGTCGGTCATGGGCGGGAGGCGGCGTCAACCGACCCCGGACCACCCCCATTGCCATCCCTAATTATTGCCAATAGTTATTGTCAATAGTTTTCGCACATTGATATTTCATTTATTTTTGAAAACATAATTTATTTAAATTCCTCAACCCATAAATTAAAAAATCAAAAGTTGTTGTATTTATCATATATAATATTAAATGTTACAATTGCTTTTTTTTTGCAAGAAAATAGAAAAATAAATAAATAAACAATCAATATATAAAACCCATTAAAGAATCAATTTTTTTTTGTATTTATCGATATAATATTAAATGTTACATTTCATTTTTGTAAGAAAAATAAAATAAAATAAAATAAACAATCAATGTGTGAAACCAATTAAAGAAAACAAACTCATATACGCAAAGATTTATGATTTTAACTTACCAAATCAAATGTGTGAAACCAATTAAAGAAAACAAATTTTTATGCAAAGATTTATGGCGCGATGCTTACCAAATCGAAAAGAAAAATGGCGAAAAAATGTGTGCGTGAAATTTTCGACCAAGACTTGCTTTTATATATATATATATATATATATATATATATATATATATATATATATATATATTAAATGTCACAATTGCTTTTTACAAGAAAATAGAAAAAATAAATGAATAAACAATCAATGTGTAAAATCTATTAAAGAATATGAATTTTTTTTGCATTTATCGAATATAATATTAAATGTTACACTTCGTTTTTGCAAGAAAAAACAATTAATATGTGAAACCAATTAAAGAAAACAAATTCCTATGCAGCATTTATAACGGAACTAATTACCAAATCGGTGTGAAACCAATTAAGGAAAACAAACTTTTATGCAAAGATTTATTATGGCGAGAACTTATCAAATCTAGAGACAAAAAATGGCGGGAAAATATGTGTGTGAAATTTTTTACTAAGACTTCGCTTTTATATATATATATAGATTTTAAAAAAAATTATTACTTAATTTTTGTTCGGCTTATTTGTACAAATGGTCCCTGACTTATACACTTCTCATCGGGTTGAGGACCTATCTTTTTATTTTTGGCGGTTTAGCCCCTATTTCAAATATTTTTGGCGTCAATGGTCCTTTTCATGAATTTCCATCCAAATCACCGTGAAATTTGACGACAGAATTTTTTTTATTTAAAAAGGTCTTATTTGCACAAATGGTCCCTGAATTTTGTAAAGGAAAATTTGCAGTAAAAGTCCATAATCTTTCAAAAAGTGTTAAAAGTCCCATAACTTTTAATCCTAACACATATGATCCCAAATTTTTTTGACAATTTTACCCATAACTTAAATGAATTAAAATAACCCATAAACTTTTTCAAAATACACAAATAAGTCCTAAATCTTTTATTTTTTTTTCTGATTTACACTTAAAATAATAAAAAGTGTGTCATCAAGTCCCAAAATTTTTAATTTTGTTCACCAAAATGACATTTAAAATGTGTTTGATTAAAATCAGATTTTTTAGTAAAAAATGTTTAAATGTGTGGTTAAAAAGTTGTGGGACCATAAAATGTGTGACTAAAATTAATTGTTGACTTTGACTTTAGCTTTTTAACAAAATCAAAATTGAAAACAAACGGGCTCTTAGAGTCTCTACAGATTTTGTCCAGTGGTCCATTAATTAACAAAAAAATTATACCCATGATCAAAATTTGACTAATTTAAAATTTTAATTTATTTTTCATACCAATTTTAAAAAAGGTGGTGGTGGGGTCAAGATTGTGAAGAATTTTTTTTTAATTATTATGTAATAATTGGTAGAGGCCGGCAAATGGGCTAGATGGACCGCCCAACCCGAAATTAGACGGCCACATAAAATATCGGATCGGGGCTATCTTGACCCATTTTACATGGACCGGTATTTGCTCGAACCAACCCAAAAAGTATTTGTTGGGCCAACCCAAATTTTTACAGACACAGGCCAATGGGTCACTCAACTTACATTTTTAACTTATTTTTTAAAATTACTTATAATTTTGTAAAAAAAATAAAATTAAAAAAAATTAAAAAATTTATGTAGTCTGCTAATTTCAAAGTTGGGCGGTCCATCTAGCCCATTTGCCAACTCTACCAATTACTAAATAATAATTAAAAAAAATTCTTCACAATCTTCAGTCCACCACCACCTTTTTTTTAAAATTGGTATGAAAAATAAATTAAAATTTAAAAATTGGTCAAATTTTGATCATAGGTATAATTTTTTTGTTAATTAATGGACTACTGGATAAAATTTGTAGAGACTCTAAGAGCCCATTTGTTTTCAATTTTGATTTTGCTAAAAAAACTAAAAAGTCAAAGTCAACAATTAATTTTAACCACACATTTTATGGGTGACAACTTTTTAACCACACATTTCAACAATTTTACTAAAAAAAATCGATTTTAATCAAACACATTTTAAATGTTATTTTGGTGAACAAAATTAAAAATTTTGGGACTTGATGACACACTTTTTATTATTTTACGTGTAAATCAGAAAAAAAAAAAATTTTAGGACTTATTTGTATTTTTGAAAAAGTTTATGGGTTATTTTTAATTCATTTAAGTTAGGGGTAAAATTGTCAAAAAAATTTGAGATCATATGTGTTAGGATTAAAAAGTTATGGGACTTTTCAACACTTTTTGAAAGATTAAGGACTTTTACTACAAATTTTCCTTTACAAAATTCAGGGATCATTTGTGCAAATAAGACCTTTTTAAATAAAAAAATTTCTGCCGTCACAGTGATTTGGATGGAAATTCATGAAAAGGACCATTGACGCTAAAAATATTTGAAATAGAAATTAAACTACCAAAAAAAAAAAGATAGTCCATCAACCTGCGATAAGTGTTGTAAAAGTCGAGACCATTTGTGCAAATAAGCCTTTTGTTCACTTAAAAAATCTTAGCTCTGCCAATGTCTGTGAGTGACAAATATTCCGCAAACAGGTTTTAAAATTTTTATTTTCCACTCCATTATTATATAATTGCCCTTTCATTGAATTTGTAGCCACACAAGTACTTGAAAGGGCAAACAGGCTGTATATATTATTCAATATGCCCCCAATGAGAGTGGGTTAGGCACAGCAATGGGTACGTATGTAGGTGTAGAGACAAGCCGAAAATAAGGCTGCAGTAACGACTGGCGAGGCTGCAAGTAGATTTTGGAGAGCAGAAATTAGGATGGCTATATTCACGTGTCCCTTGATGCTTTTCATCATGTTCGAATCCGTTTTATTAGGGGTATCCAACGGTTGGCATGTGATTTGTCATATTTTTCGAGATTCATGCATATCTCAATTTTGTTTCCTACTGTGCAAGTAAATTAAGTACAAGTTCGTCATTGCTTAAATTGTAATTTAAACTGATCAAATTGATCAAACATACTTTTTATCTACACATTTTATAGGACCTACAAACTTATAATCTACGAAGCACGGACACGCCACAAGCACCGACGTGTCGGTGTTGGACCCGTATCGAACACCGACACGTAACGAACACTTCGTCGAGTATTTGTTTAGAATTTAGAAAAAATAGATTAATCACTATAGTCCCGGTCAATATTTTAAACATGCCAATTATTTGTTTGTTAATATTAAAATGAGTCAATTATTTTTTGAGTATTTATTTTTTTATAAAATAAGTATGGAAATATTCATTTTATTTACACTATAAATTTTGAAAAAAAAAAATTAATCGACGTGTCGATGTCGGTGTTTGTAGTTTTTCAAAAATCGCGTGTAAAAAAATTAGTCAACGGCGTATCGATGTCGATCGCTTGTAAAATTAATCGACATGTCGACGATACGGTCGGTAGTTTTTCAAAAATTGTGTGTCGACGTATTCGATATGTGTGTCGTGTCGAACACGCGCGATCCAGACGATGTGTATCATAAACATATAACTCACTTTTTATCTACACATTCACTCACAACTTATAATATAAACACTTAAAAAATAATTTCATCACTACCAAACATATGCTAAGATCATATATGTTGATGTTGAAATTATTTTTAATTACTTATAAATTATAATTTTTATAAAATATGTGAATAATAAGTAAGTAATAAATTATGAGTTTTAAAAATATGTGAATAAAAAATATTGTAACTAATTTGACCAACTGCATAAACAAACAAGATATAAAGTGAGGTAAACAATAACAAGGTCGGATGTGTTCTCAAACTAGTGTCTTTTGTAAAACTTTTTAGATTTCGAATATCACGGAATATAAATAAAAATTAATAAAATATTTAGATCTAAAATACGTGTCTTAGATGACGTTTGACATGCTCATATAAATTTAAAATAACTTTATTTTTTAATACGTTTATGACGGTATTAAAATTATTGTTTAATAAATCCTTATAAATTTCGAGTTGGGGATAAACTCTACATTTCCTCCCATCTCTTCCATTCTTGCAAAAGCTATTTTTCTGTGTATCCGGAGATTAACATACATGTTGATTGGTGAAAATTCACCTAAATACAATTGAAATTGATGACACCATGGGCAAACAAGTGATAACTGATAGGTATGAGGACTGGGTGGCGGAGTGGGAGGATGGGCTCCCCACCGGCCACGATTTGCCATCCTTATCCCACCCTTTGATTCCACGGGATTTGGCATTGGCTTTCAAAATCTCGCCGGAGCCACCCTATACATTTCTGGACGTCAACCGTGCCTCCCAGGACACTCTCTCCTCCCTTCGTGGATCCTCCTACTCATGCAACGCCACCACCAACGGCTGCTTCAATTTCAAGCGTTTTAATGACGATGAGATTGGTAATCATCGTTTAAAACCACTGGCCATGTGGGATCACGATATGGCAGAACCGGAGTCCGACGAACTGGGCCAGACCCACAAAGGATCCGATGCCAAGAAGTCCCGTAGGAAGGAGGCTGCGGAAGCTGTACGCACCACCTCCACCGAGAACCGTATGGACTATCAGTCGGCGGCGGCGAAGACTCTGAAGAGGACGAGGCTTATGTGGACCCCGCAACTTCACAAGCGTTTCGTGGAGGTGGTGGCCCATTTGGGATTTAAAAACGCGGTGCCGAAGTTGATTGTGCAATTGATGAATGTGGAGGGATTGACTCGAGAAAACGTAGCGAGCCATTTGCAGAAGTATAGGTGCTATGTTAAGAGAATGCAGGGGGGGTTGTCGAATGAGGCCCCCTCGGCGTCGGACAAATTGTTCGCGTCGATGCCCGTGCCTCCCCACAGCTTTAACGAGTCATCCAGTGGTGGCGATGGTTGTGGCCATGGGAATTTTAATGGTGGTGGTGATAAAGGGAATCATGTCGGCATGCCAATTCCGATGCCGTACCCTCCACCCTCTCGGCAGATTCTTCCCACGACGATGATGGGAATTGGGTTCGCAGCTCACGAACATGAACACGGACACGGGAAAATGAGAATGCCGGTGGAAAGTGCGTTTCATGCGTACGAATCTAATTCTCGTAATCATCGTTAGCAGCAGCAGTGTAATAGTATGATTCAACAGCATAGGGACTGGTCTGGGAGCAAGCATAATGGTCTATCTGTATTAATTTTTTTTTTTTTAAGGTCTATCTGTATAAAGGGTTCGTTTGACAAAATTTTGATAAAATTTGTATAATATGTGGTTGAAAAGTTGATAAAAATTGTGAGTTTTATGCAACTAGTGGTTCAAATGGAAGTTTAACTAGTTAAAATTATCAACTTTTGTTTAAAAGTTGATTTCCAACTTAATCAAACAGGCACTAAGTATTAATTAGTTGGAGGAAAATTGAAAGCAGAAAAATATTGAGATGCTTTTGCACAAGTGAGTTTTACATCTTAGTATCCGTTTGGTAGAGTTTATAAACTAGTTTATTTGACAAAATAATTTATTTGACCAAGAATAGTCAAAAATGTCATACTAACAGTGTTCTATGAAATGATTTTGTTAAGTTATAAGTTCTGAGGATTACAGAATACGTGGGGACTTGCGCAAGGACCAGTGGGTCCCACAGACTTACTCAAGAGGGAAAAAAAAGAGGAAATTACATCCATTACTATGTAAATACAATATATTTTCAAACTTACTTTTCTTGTGTTTTTATTCTAAAATTACTGGGTAATATTTATATATTATTATATATATTTATATAATATAATATTTAAAAAAAGAAACACAATATGCATCCCCATTAATTTCGCAGGCAGAGAGAGAGAGAAAACTGTGGGAGAGATAATGCCATATTCATCTTCCATATCCTCTTCAACACACCTAAATCGTCGACATTGCCGTCAACAGCATATTCTTATCTCTATAATCTATAGGGTTCCATCACTATGTGAAACCCTAACCTCCAATTTGTAGATATTTTAGGCGTTGGTCAAGGATACCCAACGTGGATACTCATACTCGCATAATGACTCGGTCGGCGGCAAAGAAGGAGTCGTCTGACATTGTGAAGAAGCCTCCATTTCATTCCAAACAAAAAGTAATTTACATTGACACGCTCACTCCTACAAAAGGTTCAATCTTCGAAAAAAACAAGAATCCACATGATGAAGCAGGGCACCGATGAATGGGTTCGCATTTTTCAAAAGGAATGCATAAAGTTGAAAAAATAGACAAACCTATGTTGGACAAGGTTGCCCAGAGTGGTAGAGTGGTAGTTCCAGCAAGATTAAAAATCCCCAGGTCTATGAAGCGCAGGTAATTCTATTTTCACTATAGCGAATAGAAATTGTGAAATTTAATGTTTAAGATAAATCATATTCCTGTTTTTATCTAAGTTGAATGTTATATTGTTCGTATTAAACTTTTGTTGTATGTCTGTAAAATACAAGCGTGGGTCAAGGTTGGGTGAATTTAGTTTTTGCAATGATTGTTACGAACTCAGAACATTGTTAACATCATATGTTACGTCGCTTGTCAATTTACAGTATATTTGTCAAATTGGTCGAATTAAAATATGACACTTCAATTATGGAATATAAGTAGTATTAGTGTTCTATGGTTATATGCTAAAATCTTATGTTGTAGTCGATGTTACAAATATGCTCATCGAAAGTTGAAAACAGGCATTACATTGGATTTTACAAATTTTGATGTAATGTTGAATTGACAATGTAATCTGTTGCAATAGATTTCGAAGAATGATGTCATGTTTGTTTGTCTTTCTGGATGTTGAACTGCTTTTGATCATGATTACACATATATATTAATATTGGGTCTTCAAGTAATGGCTTGTTATTGGCTGTGTCTAATTTGTCTCTTGTGATACTGTGCTCTACCGAATCATAGATCCAATTTAATAGAGAAACCCAATAAAATGAACTACTTGGAAAGACCTAAGAGCTTAGTTAAATGAAGAGCTCCTCAATTATATCTACTTTGCATTAAGGCTGTAATAAAATTTTAAATGTTATTAAGGCTGCATTAAGGCTACAAAGTGATGTTAAAATCATTTGTTGCAGTTGATGTTACCAAGGCCAATTAATTGTTACCCAAGTTGTTGTTGTATGTCGAATTCATATGTTCCAATGCATCTTTTAAATGATCAATGTATTTATAGATTGAAGATGTTTTTTACATTATCTTATCTCTTTAACATATAATTTCAGGACTGGGATTATATTATACACCCAAATGAAAGGCTTGGTTCGAGGATAATGGTTTCCGCGCCTTCGAATGTAATTCTCAATTTGAACAGTAGGATGAGTGAGGCACAGAAAGGTTTGTTTGGTATATCATGTTTTGGGAACTTTCTTGATCTTAAGGAGTTACATCTTCAACATCAGTTAATACATAAGATGTTATTGATGGAGGTTAAGCAGCCAAAGAAAGATGAAATGTGGTTCAAAATAGCAGGGAAACTATTGAGATTCTCGGTAGAGTAGTTTTGCGTTATTACTGGTTTGAAGTGCATTGGTGTTGATGATCTGTCGAAAATGAAAACAGGGATCCCAGTATTGAGACAAAGATATTTTTAGTCAGCTGAAATGTATATACAGAAAAGATGTTGAGGATGTTTTTATGAGTATGCCTGGGACTTCGGCTGGTGAAGATGTGGTGAAAATTGGAATGATATACCTTATAACTTCGTTTCTCTTCACCACTCCGTACAAGAAACAAGTAATTGATGCCACCTTTAGCCTCATTGAGTCTGAGGATATTGAGACATATGCGTGGGGGAAAGATTTGTTCAAAAACACCTTCAGTTATCTGAAAATTGCAATGACGAAGCGTACATATGACGAGACCACGAAGAAGGAAATTTTCATGTATAGGCTATATGGGTTTCCGTTGGCATTCCAATCCTGGATTTATGAGTCATTGCCATCGATGGACAGGAAAATATGCAAAAGGATAGACTACAATTGGCCTCGTATATTAAACTGGACAAATTCTGCTACACGTGTCACTGCTCAACTGGAGAAACTCAACTTTGATCTTGCTGATGTAAGTTAAACCAGTTTACTACTTTTTTATATTAATTATTTTATGATTTGATTAACTTATTTTATTAGTTACGAATGTCATAATATATTACTTTTCCTTGCAAATATGCAGTTGGAGATACGAGTAATTGATCCCGACGTAGAGGAGAGACGCACCTCATACATGTCTGGACTATTTCAATACAATAGGGCTGCTCCGAACATTGAAGATGTCGATGATGATGATTTTGTTGATCCTCCAGTTAGATTGTGGAAAACTTTGAACCCCGATCCATCTCGGGCTTGCAATGAATCAAAAATGCCAACAATTCTACATCTAAACTGAGAGAGGTAAGATATATACTAGTTTGATTTATATATGATTTAATGTTGTATATTTTTTACCTATATTCTTCAAGTTCCATATTAATTGTTATGGGCTTGTCTACAGGATGAACGCAACTGTCATAATGAAAAATTGTATAAGATAATGAGGATATACGGTTGCAGCAAGATCAAATAATCTCTCAGCAAATTGATTTGAAATATGAAGTCAGGGCAATACAACGATGTGTTGATGACAAGATCAGTGACTTTCTTGAAGAGTTGAAGGCAAAACTGATGAAAAGTGTTAAATGAGAGTTACTCCTGGACAAATGGTTATATATAAATCTCTCAAACCGGCATCGCCTACGGACTTGGAGACCAACAAAATTTTTTTTCGACCTTCTTGATGACAATTTCTACACGATTTATGTGATGGAACACGTAGAGATTATTAAGAAGAGTCTTTGAAAAGTCGAAAACTCGGATACTATTGAGGTATAATATCAATATATTATTTCCTGTCATTTTCCAATATGATATAATTATAAATACAAAGTTTGACAACATTGTTTTTGTCTCCTTTACAATGTTACCAAAAAGATTGAAAGTGAAGGTACATATTTTCTTATTGATGAGACTGCAACAAAAATACCAGTGAAGAGGTAAAGAAAACTTGGTATTTTAACTAAATCACCTTACCTTGATGGGAGGCAACCTGTAAGAGAGTCAACATCGAGTTTTTGATTTGAAGCATGTGCATTTAACATTGGTTTGGTTCAGCCCTTCATTGAGGATGTTCGTTCATTTGAAGATTGGTTCTATGATGGTTACAGACCTGACAATATGTAAGATAATATCTCTGATTTTATATACAATGTTTTAGTTGCACGCCGTTCTTTTTTTTTTTTTTAACTATTGTGCCGAAAGAGGAAATTTTTGCTACGGAAGATCAAAATCAATCCCCCATTTGTTTTTGGTCCATTTGAAGTCAGTGACAAGACATGGTGGTACGAGCTACGCGATCTGGCCGAATCACTAAGAGACACGGTAAGTTATTAACTATATTTTGTCATAAAACTATATATATTATTAGCAGGTAAGTTAATAGAATCAGCGATTTAATTTTTAAGTGAAGCCTTTTTTTAACAGCACGTAGATATATGTTTTTACTATCTTAGAAAGATGGCAACATTCAACAAAAAAATTAGAATGAAGGTTACTACAACCGACTCATTTTTTGGTAGCATGGTAAGGGGAATATATCTTGCTGTAGTTGAGAATTCTAATGCTCTTGCTAGACAAGTATCTTTAGTAGAATATCCATTGGGGGAATACATGCATTGTAACACACCTTGGACGGAGGTTGATTATGTTTTGATGCCCATAAGGATGGGTGTTCGTGCACATTGGATTCTCGGGCACATGGATATTCGAAATAGGTGTATTAATGTTTACAACTCATGCTCGGATACGATAAGAGATAGAGAAGTCATAGCAGACGTTCAACCGTTTGCTTTTGTTATCCCTCACTTGATGGCCAATATTGATGTCCGGCAACCTATGAATGTGGATGGTATACAACGTATTGAACCACTAGTTGTTAATCTTGTTCATGACATTTCTCAACAGAGTAACGGGTTAGTGTTTACTAAAATATGTTATTATTCTTTTAATATATTATTCATCAAGTAGTTAACCATATTATTTATTAAATTCGATTCGTAATGTCTGAAGGACCGACATGTCTTTGTGATAAAGTACGGGAAGTTCTTCATGAATGATAATATGCAATCCATACCCAATCCTTTTGATGCTACAAGTGAGAGAACGTACATGGCATCGCAACTATATAAACATGGTGTGCACAAGATTAACGAATGCTACAAATCTGATCCTGATTTTCTTTCGAGTAGGGAAAGAAAAGCAAGAAAGGCAGCTAAAAAGAAATAACAAATTTTTTTGCGAGTTTTGCTAGAATAGAGATGACTTTGATTAACTAAGCACTTAGTTCGCCTTTCTCCTTTTTTTTTTTGCTACGTGGTTTTGCAAATAGTTAGACAGATTATTTAGCTCAATTTCAATCAGATTAGCATATTTTTGTCTAACAATCAGGAGCTATGTCATTTTTTTGGGTATTAACAATGGTACGCGGATGATATAAATGTCTATTTTTAGCACGTGTTCTATTATTTAATTGCAGATTTGGCTTTAAGCATATTTGACTTTTAACAGATTGGGTTTTTTTTTAACCAATGACAGATATCCTATTTTGTGTTTTCAACTTGCTTATATTTCATTCTTCATATGTTGTTAATCAGTAGTATTTTATACTTTGTCTATGATTAGTTTATTTAAATCATGCGTGCATTTGGTTGTGGGGAAAATTTCAACACCAAGCAAGGCATTATCGAAAATACTCCATTCGTGAGTCATTGGGACTGGTGTCCTCAAATTGGCACCCCAGACGGTAAAACACCATACCATTAACCAAATTTAACATTAAAGTGTTTAACAATGTCTATTTGAAACTTTAAAATGAATTCTCAAGTATGAAATAACACATCCTAATTTAATTTCATTTGAACAGATTACTAGTATTAGGATTATCATTTGTTTGTGTCATCTTCAAGAATCTTCAATTAAAAAGTAAATTAAAGCATTACAACACTAGTAGAAAAATAGCGGACCATTGCCAAAATGAAGAGAACAAACATGATGTAAGTGTAATTTATTCAGATAACCATAAAAATTCGACATAAAATATGGTATATGAAATCAATCCCAAGTTTGAGTATCAATTATTTGCTCCAATTAGATATGAAATATATTGTTTCATCCCTTCTTTGTTCAATAATTTATCATCCCCAATGGATGCTTGTATGTCCTCTTATTGTGGCCGTGTCCTACATCTCATACACTTTGTCACATAACTTCGTTCTCCTGCCGATCTGTACCTCTTTTCTTTAGGTCTTCCAGGTTTTTCTAGAAGGATTGGGTGCTAAAATAACAACTTCCTCTACATTTTTTAGCACTATCCAATTGGTCCATTCACCGAGTGGTATAATGTTACCATCATATGCTGCAATATAAGCTTCTTTTGTGTGGTAGAAAGAACAATATTTATATGTTGGCATTCCGTGTTTGCTAATAACTGACAAAGCATGTTTGCACGGTATCCCATCAACTTGAAACCTGTTACATGTGCAATAGCATTTTTCCATGTCGACTGAATGTTGTGTGTTCTCATCGCTAACTTGTTATAGAACGTCGCTTGAACCTAATACCTGTTTATTGGAACAAGTTTGCAATTTTAACTAGTAAATAAAAAAAATAAGATAAAATAAACAGGTGGCTCAAACGAAAGAATACATTACCTTCAAGTTGAGTGCGTCTTTTTAGTTTGTCCTTAACATATTCTCATTTTTTGTTGCCAATCTTGTAAAGGTGGAACATGCCTTATTACGATTTTTGTACAACCAGTCTTGCAAGATGTTCCTCAAACATTCTAGCAACGTCACGATGGGATAATTCTTCATCGACTTTGTAACAGCGTTCACTGACTCAACAATATTAGAAGTCATCATAGAATACCGGTTGATTGGCATATGTGCTCTTGACCACCTATAGAATCCGACTTTTTCTTCCTATATAAGAAATTACATATTAGATTTAGAAAATTTGACACACATATATGCTTATAATAATAAGATAGAATTTTTCTTATCAGATATGGTCGGATCTCATCGTGGACATTGTCTAATTGTTTCATTTGGTACTCAAATTCAGAAATTGTATACGCTCTAGCAACAACATTAAATGGCTTTGTAATGTGTTTTGTTACATTTCCAAATCGCCTTTTCAGATTCTGCAACAATTGGTAAGAACAAAATACATGCATTATGTTTGGGTATACCTGATCAATGACATTTTCTATGCTTTTATGTCTGTCTGAAATTATGCACATCTCATCTCGTTCTCCATAAGCTTCCCTGAAATTCATTAGGAACCATTTCCATGCATTGTCGTTCTCAGCATCACCTATCTCGAATGCGAGAACAAATATATTATAGTTTGCATCCTGAGTACAAGCGGTGAAAAGTGTTCCTCCGTAACGCCTAGTTAAAAATGTTGCGTCGACAACGACTACAAGTTTGCAGTGTTTCCAACCTTGTATAGATGCTCCCAGTGCCATGAACATATATTCAAATTGATTTTTTGCATTTGTCTTAGTCTGTGTTACTGTCCCTGGATTTTTTAAACTCAACATGTATAAAAAATTTGGGAGCTTGTTGTACGAGTCTTTTGGCTCTCCAACTATTTTCTCCAATGCTGATTCACGTGCCCTCCGTGCCTTCCCATAACTCAAAGTCACAACGTATGTCTTCAAAGCATCGTTGATGATGTCCCTTGGAGTGTAGATAGTTTTAGCATCCATATACTTGTGTTTAATACAATCTGCCAATAGAGAACTTGTTGCCTGTCTATGATCTTCCATAACGTAATCCATTGAGCAGTTATGTCCATTTTTAATATATCGTATCTTGAATAAATCTGTGTCGCTCAGTTTAGAAGCACGAAAATGCCACATGCAATTATCATCGAGACATTTGAGGACATATTCTTCTTTGTCAGATCTGTACACCTTATACTGAAAGTTGTTTTGAATAGCATATAGGGATATAGTATTCTTTAACACATCTTTGTCCCTAAAAATCCTTCCTGCTGAAATGCCGTTTAAGTCTGGGTATCCAATAACAATGTTGTCATCCTGAATTTCAACCTCTAGCAAACCTGGAATTGTTTCACATACACTAGAAGTAAATCTATCTATATAGCACAAGCTGTTACTTGAGTAACTAGTTAATGAATGAGAATTTAGGTTTTGTTGCTCTAGTCTTTCCATCTCATGATCACCCGAAATATCCAAAGTGTATATTGAAGGTATATTTTCCAATGAAGATGTAACATCAATTTGCAATGGGTAACTCGTTAGATTCCGATCCTTTCTTTTAAGCTCCAAATAGTACGTCAATGTGTTGTCATTAGTTATCTTCATTGAAGACAAGCACCCAACTACTTCATATTGTATGGATATTGCACTACTACGTTTGTCAAGCTTCAATACAGACGTTATCAAATCAACGAGTTCTATATAAGTACAATATGTTGGAACAAGGATTCTTGTACTTTCTCCATTGCAATTGATAAAAATATTTATGTTATCCATATCTATTAATATCATGATAATAAATCAATTAATAACATATACATGGAAACAAATTTTGTAACACCGCTTCCAACATATTAGTAACATAGATGATGTAACCTATTTTGTAACACCACTTGCAACAGTTTAATAACAAAGTTAATGAAACAGATTTCGTAACACCAATTGCAACAAATTGGTTCCAATCACACTCGATCATAATTTGTAACAACGATTGCAACCTATTTTAATAGATACAATGTAACAGCTATTTCCAGCATCACTTGCAACAGATTAGTAACAAAGTCTATGAAACAGATTTTGTAACACCGCTTGTAACAAATTAATAACATAGAAATTGGATCATAATTTGTAACAATGATTGCAACATATTTTTAACATATGCACCGTAACAGATATTTGTAGCAACACTTGCAACAGATTAGTAACGGTGTAACTGAAACAGATTTTGTAACAAAGCGTGCAACAAATTAGTTTCATAGACACTGGTTCATAATTTGTAACAACGATTGCAACATATTATTAACAGATGCTAAGTAACAGATATTTGTATCATTGTTTATTGCAATCTTACTGTAAAATGATATTGAAAATCTTTTATACCAGTGACTACAACATATTAACATCTGAAATACGGCAAACTATTTTGTAACATCCTTTTAATATGTTGTTTTGAAAATGGCCAATGGAAGTTGTAACATCAATAGTGAAGCGCAAATTATAACAATGCACTCCACACGTCTAATGATACATAAGGAAACGAACTTGAATGGTAACACAGACATAATCTTATTTGTAACATGACAGAATACAAAATAACATGAACCTTGTTCAATCTTACCGGAATATGGAATGTTATCGCCGGAATTGGAGATGTAAGAAGGACACGGTATGCAGTTGCTACAGATGAATGCAGTTTGTTTTCATGGATGAGAGATGTTGAAAAATTAGGATTCATTATGATTTTTAGTCAAATATAGATTCCTAATTAATATGGTAATGTGGAGTAAAAAGTGGCGACTGTTACACACAATTAATTAGATTTGGCAAAAAATAAAAAATGGAATAATTTTCTGCCCCATCCAGTATTCCTATAATTAAAAAAATGTAATAGTTTTTATATAATTATTAACATATATATGGTTTAGTTGTGAAAATTTCCATTTAATTAAGAGGAAATTAAATTACAATTTAAGCTCAACAAACATGAGATTAAAATTGGTTTTACATGGTGAAATCTAGATAGGACTTATGTTTAACTTTGTTTTCGATTCCTAGTGGTAGATAAATAAATATTTTAATCTTCACAATTTTTTGTGCGAAATTGGAAATTCTGATTTTAATTTGGTTGATTTCTTTTGGGGTCAACAGATTAGCGCCGTCTGTGGGACGCGACAAAAAGCTTCTTTTCCTTGAACAAAGGAATTTCCACTGAACAAAGGGATCGGCCAGCCATGAAAATGAGTGGAAGCAACGAAGAGGAGAATCCAAGAAGAACCAAAGTTCAAGAACAAACGGCAGTCGAGTCAGAAGAAGCTCCCAAGGCGAGAAGGAGGCCTCCCACAAACTGGAACGAAATGAGAACGATGGCCGCCACGGTGATGGCGACTTACTCGGCCACGCCAAATGCAGTCGCAGTACATCCAAATGATGCGGAATGGGGTGAGAACCGCCTTCAAGAATCTGATCAGGACGATCCCGGAAGAGCGTGAAGTCAACAATGACACCCCCATGATCAGATTCTTTTCATGGAATTCCCCACCAAGTTTCACTTACTATTTATTAAACAAATGCAACCACAACACTGGAACTATGAGGCGAAACAAACAAGCCCAGACACTTTTTCCTCAAAAGTAAACATTTTTCGAGATCCCCCACCGTGCTACTTTTGGATCCCGCATGAACCTACAAAATGAATTCTTGAGGCACTCAGGCTTGCTTTGAAAGGGCCTTTCACCGTTGTCCGGAGGAACAACAAACCGGTCGCAGGAAGCATTTCTGGCAGGCGAAAAACGTTCATAAATTACTTCTCATCTCAAAACTCGAAGCGCCTCCAACGCATAGTTACCTCTTGTTATTCTGCTGATAACCCGACGCGAGGCCTTAAAGGCTTGGACTAGACATGAACCATCCGTCCTGCAACAAACCCGCACCTTTGACGGTTGGTGGAAATGATTACTCTACAAATGAGAATATGATCCTCCACGGGGGCTCAAACCCAGTTAGGCCATATATCAAAAATCCCAACAGAAAATGCTCCCAAGACAATCCCCGCAGAAGAAACTTCCGACCACAATGCCGGGATGAGTTATGTGGCCTCTCGCACGAAGGCTGCTCCCTCCTTACACCGGCCCCACCGAAGCGATCCCCGTTACCGGACTATACAACTATGGCGCCTCCATCCACCTACTACGAGTAGGAACCAAAGACGCCTCGGTGGTCCTCCCACTCAAAGAACTCGGCCGAAATATTGCTGCGTTCACCGGAAGCTATGGACATAGCACAGACGAAGTGTCGAAGTGGAAGAACTAGCCAATCGAAATGGTCAACTCGGGGCCAAAGCGCTGAATGAACACGGGAGAGACCAGGCCGGCAAGGGCGGAAACCCAACTTTCAAGACAGGCGATCCCAAAGATGGGATAGGGCCTCCGGGTCGCGGCGGCCGATCGGGCGTAGTTGAAGCCGCGAGACAACCTCGGATGAGGCGCAATCCCGAGCCCGCAAGATGATCAAGGCGGAAAAGGCTCCGATTCGGAGATTGACACCATCCACGGAGGACCTTATATCGGTGGGCAAACACGGAATGCGAGAAAAAGCTATGCCAAGGAGGCCGGGGAACCCAGGATGACTAATCGGCTCATCAATAGCGAGCCGTAACGGATCGAAGAGGCGACCCTATTACCTTCACAGAAGAGGACATGAAAGGCGTGCATTACCCTCACCGCGGCGCTTCTAGTAGTAAGGGCGGTGGTGGAGCGAGATGGGAAGAATCTGCTCATTGACAACGGCTCGGTTAATATCATCTTCTTAAGCACCTACGAGCAAATGAGCGTGGGCGTCCCGCGGAACCATCGACGAGCCCCCTATGGGGTTCACGGGTGATTGCGTAACCCCAGAAAGGGATAGTGCGCCTCCGTTAGCATATGGAGAAGAACCTCGCGTCCCGTACTTTCATGGAATTCTGGTAGTGAGCGGAAGGTCGACTTATCACGAGTCTTGGTAAACCGACCAAAGGAACTTTGGCAAGAACTTCCATCCACCACCTTACGTAAAATTCCCCAGGAGAAGGGATAGCAACGATGCGAGGCAACCAACCCGGGCTAGAAAATGTTACCGAATGCCCTTGAGAAAAGCGGAAAAGAGAGAGATCAACATGACACTACTAGGGTAGAGATAGCCAAGCAATAACGGAAGAACCAGGGATGTTACGATGGAGGAAGGTAACCCCGATAACATCGATCCAAGAATAACGGGGCGATTCCCGTGCCACATCGGTGGGGAACTAGAGTATTTGAGGTGACAGCAATAACCCCTACGAGAAACTTGGATGGAAGGCCCTCCTTGAAATGCCCAAGGAAGCTCCGAAGAGGTTCCTTCGAGAAAATCTGGGCGTCTTCGCGTGGATTTGCTGTGACCCTTCGAATATTGAATCAGACTCGATCATGTAGATAGTTGTAGTAAAGAATTTGGAAGATAAAATTGGTCTTAGCAAATCAAGTCCTGAAACCAAAGAAAGAAAGAATAAAAAAAAAAAGAGAGTAAGTTTTGTTAGTAAAAAAAAACTTCTAAAATTATAATTGGCATAAAAAAAGCTTAAAGCTTGGCCAAACAGGTAAGTGGTTCTTTGGTCTCAATTGCACTCTTTCTGAGGTATTCGTGTTACAGATTCTTTTCATGGAATTCCCAGTTTCACTTACTATTTATTAAACATATGGCTGTGTTTTAGGAGCCTCTTTTTTATGAGAACCTACTACTTAGATGAGAATTCACAAATTAGTGAGAACTGTAAACTGTGTTCGAACGGCATATTTCTTTTGTATCTTAATCCTTGTCCTACAAGGCTACAAATATCGGCTCAAATTAATTGACACTTTTTTGAAGTATCTTGGACGTCTATAAGTTGTGACTTTTGTTTGTAGTGTAGTGTTCTTAGTATTTTAATCCAGTTATAGGGCACAACGATGTATGAATGGAATAATATTTTGATATGGATAAATTTTTTTTTGAATAAATTTAATAAATAATCATCCAATTTTTCTCACATTACTACTTGTTCACCCAACTTTGAAATATTATACATTTCTCACCCACCAACTGACTCATTTTCGTTTATCCACTTTAACGAAAAATGTCACGTAACGGACGAAATCTGCCCAATAATTATAAAAGAAAAAGAAAATCTAGAGCAAAGAAATTCACGCCCCCATTTCTCTCTAGCAAAATCAAATTGAACTTTGGGAAACGGTGATTGTTGCATTTTTGGGGTGTGGAGTGAACGCGAAATTGAGAGGTTGATTGTGATTAGTCAATTAATTGGATGGATTCAAATGGGATGGTCGAAATTTGGAAAAGAAGATTGGAGAGAGTCAGAGTACTTCTTCTGATTTTTGGAAGAATTGAGGGTCGTCTCAATGTGGAAAATGAAAGCATGTTTTATTTTGGTGTTCCAATAGCTATGTAACATTTGGTATTATGTAGCATGCATTTTTGGCCATGTTGCAATTTTAACGGAATTTTTGTGCCACGTAAATTCCGTCAACCACATGTCATTTTTCGTCAAGATAGATGAATGGAATTGGAATTGGTGATGGATGGGAAATTGTTCAATATAAGTGGGATAATGTTTCAAAATTAAGTGAGCAAGTGGTAATAGTGGGTAAAGTTGGATAATCAAGAAAAAAGTACTTAAACGTTCATGTGTCACTACGTTTTCAATTTTTCTCTTCACAAAATTATCTCATCCAAATTTTGCTGACCGTTTCAATCCATCTCTTTGATTCGATCATCTCAAAAATTTGCTCACCTTCTCAGTCCATCTCCTCCACTGATCATCTTCAAAATCTGTTCACCGCTTCAATCCATCACTATAAAAGTGGTTCAAATTTCAATGACCAATTCTTATAGATCATACAGTCGAATCCCACCGCGGGAAAGTGGTATATTAGTTATCACAACCGTATGAAGTTTTCTCCACTATGAAAAAAAGTACTTAAACATCCGTGTGTCACCGCGTCTTCAATTTCTCCCCTCACAAAATCATCTCCTCTAGAATTTATTGATCGCTTCAATCCATCTCCCTGATTCGATCATTTTCTCTCAACCGATGATTTCCAAAATCTGTTCACCACTTCAATCTATCCCCCTCAATCGATCATCTTCAAAATCTGTACACCGCCTCAATCCATCATCATAATAGAGCATAGGGTTGGATCCCACCGCGAGAAAGCAGTATACTAGTCACCGACCGTATGTAGGTTTTCTCTACCATGAGCAAAAAAAAAAAGTATGTATCTCACTACGCCTTCTTCTTCTTTTTCAAACCAAAACTCATATATTTCTCTATCAATTTCTCCATATTCTTTAAAATCATACCCCCCAAACAAAATTGATTCTCTCTCAATCTTTAGATTCTTCTCAACCCTCGATCCATTAAAATCCTCTACTACGGTCGGATCCACCGCAAAGAAAATCGGTATACTAGTTTATCACGATCGTATGGAATTTTATCTGCTACGAAAAAAAGTACTTAAACGTCCGTGTGTCACTGCGTCTTCAATTTCTCCTCGCACAAAATTATCTCCTCCAAAATTTGTTGGTCGCTTCAATCTATTTACTTAATTCGATCGTCTCTCTCAATCGACCATCTCCAAAATCTGCTCACCTACCCAGTCAATCTTCTTCAATCAATCATCTTCTTCAATTAATTATCTCCAAAATTTGTTTATTGTCCCAATCTATTATCATAATTTGTTTATTGACACAATCTATTATCATAATAGAATATAGGATTGAATTACTTTGAGCTGATATACTAGTTAAATTTACTGGAAAAACTTCGGTGTCTGATGATTTAGTAGAAAAGTGACGAATGAACTCCAACCGTTAATTTTCTAGCACTTTAAAAGTACAATAGATTTGCCAATCCACGAACAACAGTTGATGAATTCAACAAGAACATGCTTGGATTTGCTTGCTCTTTAACAGCATCACCAATCCTACACATAAACTTCTCATTTTCTTCACCAAAATCCCAATTTCAAACAAATTCTTCACTAGTCGTCTGCAGAATCGATTATGGGCTTCGCATAGAGCCTTTTGTCCGTACACCTCAAAACTTTTTACACAGTTACAGAAAAAATTACTGCTATTATCACAAGAAGAAGAGGAGAGGAAATT
Organism: Forsythia suspensa; assembly: GCA_023638005.1. Classification (NCBI taxonomy): domain Eukaryota; kingdom Viridiplantae; phylum Streptophyta; class Magnoliopsida; order Lamiales; family Oleaceae; genus Forsythia; species Forsythia suspensa. The sequence continues at coordinate 40,605,708 of CM042666.1, forward strand.
ACGGAAGCGCCCAGGTGAGAGCGAGTCAAAGGGAATCTCCTTACGAAGTTTTGGGGGTCTCAGCGTCTGCATCTGCTGATGAAATCAAAAGGGCATATCGGAAACTTGCTCTAAAGTACCATCCAGATGTTAACAAGGAGGTACTCGATGGATTAATTTTCACAATGAAGCAGCTGAATTAAACCCTACTTTTTGTTGTTGTTTATAATTTACTTTTTTTGTTTCCTATTGTACAAGATACTTTTGTTTTCTGTCTTGATAATTTTGCTGATTTCAACATTTTCTTTGGCACATACAAACATATACTCATTTGTAGTTCACGTCTTAATGAAGTTTCACTCGGGCGTCATTTTCAAGGAATTTACTTTTATGCAAACCTAGATATACATAATCAGTCATCCCAAATATTTGAACTTTATGATTTTCACAAATTAATTTCTAATAAAGAGTACATATCTTTGTCGATGGCTAATTTTTCTTCGAGGAGACTGAGTAATTGCAAAGCAATTATAGGACGTATTTTGTTTATTTTCCTTTCCCTTCTTTGTTGTGTAATGTAACGATGAATTTCTGGTACCTTTTATTCAATGGGTGAAGAGAGGGTCACATTTCCTATTTGTTGAGCTTGATAGTGAATTTCAAGTAAATATGTCCGTTTAACACGGTTACACTTTTTACGGACCACAATTAAAGCTTTCTTTTTGTCATCTTCATTTACCAACATAATTGAAGTTTCTTTAACTTGAATGAACCATTTCTTGACTAATACATGCTACGTAGGGTCATATGAGCTACACACATTGATAAAATCTTATATTCTCTCAATTGGCTTATGAGGTATTTCTTAATATAGTTTAGCTAAGAAACCATAATGCGCATATTTTCCATATCGAATCCTATTCTTAACTGTTCACAACATATATCATGGTCAAGCTAAAACTTTAATGAAAACTGTGGCGGTTGTACATCGTTGATTTCATGTAGTTCCTTCCATGTATATCACTAGTTCTTAATTAATTTGGACTATAGATAAAGGGCATCCCTTATGTTCAAACAATAATGCCTTTAAGATTATTCCTATTTATTCATGTATACCAAGAAGAAAAAACAGGAAATAATAGAAACACAAAAGTGAACTTAGAGTCAGTAAATAATCATAATGTAGATTATCAACATTTAAATCCAATATCAATTTTTGGAATATGTTGTTTTAAATGTCTTTAGTGCTAGTCCTTTTGTTAATGCGTTTAAAAGGTAACTTCACTGCTTATATGCTCAATTGACACTTCATTGTTTCTGAAATTTTTGTTTACAAACTATTTCAGTTCTATGTGTTTTCAAACCTTAGAATACTTTTCGATCTTACATGGGAAAACTGATGCAATATTGCTGACAACCTCAATTGCTAAAATAATATTTTGCAACCAATTCAAGAATTGTCGCCTCAAAGCATGCTTCAAATTCAAGTTCCATAGTCGATGCAACAATCACGAACTGTCACACTCTTTTGGGAAATTGGTCCTTCAGCTTAAAGGAACAAGTAGCCAAATGTAGTATTTTTACCATCAAAACATCCAGCAAAGTCTGAATTTGTATATTCAATCATCCCGAATCTCAATATTCAAGAAGCGTGAAGTTCAAGACTTTTCTTGTTTGGAATAATCAGAACTTGAAGAATTGATAGGTTTAAATTCTAACACTGTAACTTTGAGAAACAAATGGTGAACAATAATGTGGCATGCATCTGTTTTTTGAGATACTTTGCAACATATGTAATTTTGTTTCTTGGTCTACCGTTATATCAACCTATACATCATGGTGTACAGAAGCATAAGCACTTGTAAGGGTCCTCCTCTGATGTAGTCAGGATGCATGAGTTAGCTGCAGATGTTGCCTGTAGGGAACCTTATTAATAGTATTGACAGGTCATGTCAATAGTTCTGCTATGCACTATGCAGTAGAGGCTATTTGGCTTATATATGCATAAATATTTATTTTAGGAAGTGCGTTGGGAACAAGCATGGGTGCTCAAATAGTTCATTTCTGAACGTAATCTTGCACTTAGGTATCTTAGTTTGAGCTTGCAACAAATGAAATAACAGAAAGCTCTATGATGGAGCTGTAAAAAGCTTTTGTTTTAATTTTATATTTTATGACCTTCCACTTTTAATCTTTTGGACCAAAGGATTTAGGTACTTAAAACAGCTTGTAATATTAACTCAGTCACTGTTTCGTTAATATTTGAGCCCATTTGAACCCGAGTACATGCAGTTTCATTCTAATGTCAAGACAAGTTACTTGTTTGCATAAGCCAGTTCAGTTGATAAGAAATTTTTTCTAGCATGCGCAAAGTGTATAAAACCAGTTAAGGTTGTGGCATTGCCATCTATGTTGTCTCATTCATTGTACTTCATTTTCACTTCTTTTCAGGCCCCAGGTCATTGATATCTTTTTGTCTTATATAATAATTTTTATATAGTAATTTCTGTGTTTTGACATCTTGCCTAAAGGTTGGTGCACAGGAAAAATTTATGAGGATTAAGCATGCATACAACACACTGCTGAACTCTAGATCCCGAGAAAAGTATGGCAGTGGAAATCAAGCATCTGATTCTTTCTATTCCACTGCTGGAAGAAACCAAAATAGGACCTCCGAAGCTGAAGAAGAGTTCTATGGATTTGGTAAACACACTTCCTGTTAAGACCCTGTATCATGTTTATCAAGAACAATATATTTAGGAATGCCTTCGCAACTCCTGATTCAGTTAATATCTTCTCTTGAATATATGAGAGAATTGATGTGGACAGATCTTTGAATTAGGGCCTTTTCTGTTGAGCTCATCTACTTCAATACTTGCATCTTAGCACTGTGACCATTTCCTAAGAATTCAGTTTACTGCATTAGTTGCTTGAACTCACCTAAAGCTACAACAATGGTACGGTTGATAAGATGGATTAGATACTACTAAGTGGAATTTTTTTTTTCTATTATAAAGTTCAATTATGTCACAATAGTGCACAACAAGAATACCCTAAATGTTCTACCTTATCTTTAGTATGCTATAGGCTGATGAAATATGACCTCATTCTGCAATGTATATAATCCTTGTGAGAGAATTACGGATTTTCCTATGTATATTCTTATGTTTTTGACCCCTCAATGCTGCAGGTTACTTTTTGAGGGATGTCCAAATAACAATAGGTAGATTATACTCTTTGGAAGACCACAAGGGCATAAAATTCTTGCATCAATTTTCAGATCATTTTGGACCTTTTTGTTACGTATTCTTCTAAGTAAAAGATATGTTGAGATGCTGTCAACATTTGTGGTTGCAGAGGACTTCTTCAGAGACCTCCAGGAAGAATTTCGCAACTGGGAGGCAAGTGCTGGTTCACAAGGAAAACCAAAGAGCTTGTGGGAGGAACTGGCGGTGGGACATTCTTATTCAACAATTTGCTAAATAATATTTATACTTTATTTTTAATTTTTAATTTCTTGAGCACGTTGCGCTAAGCTCAAAAAGTTTATTATTGAAATATGTTTTTAAACATTTTTTTTGTTGATGAAATTTGGAAATAATTTGGAAATAATTACTTATTATTGGCGGTGGGACATTCTTATTCAACAATTTGCTAAATAATATTTATACTTTATTTTTAATTTTTAATTTCTTGAGCACGTTGCGCTAAGCTCAAAAAGTTTATTATTGGCAAATATGTTTTTAAAACATTTTTTATTGATGAAATTTGGAAATAATTACTTATGACAGTAACATAGGACTTCTTACAACAGTAACTTTTTTACTTAAAAAGCAAGAAAAGGAAATTATCCTATCATGTTTGGAGAAAAAAGTTGCTTTACTTTCTTTAAGCTTATTATCCAAACATGACTGCCTTAAAATGTTGTCATAACTTGCGGTGCTTGACAGGAAATTGGGGAAGAGTTTGTTGAATTCTTGGAGAAAGAGATGAACATCACAGATTCAGAGGTATCTGAAGAAAACAATAATGAAAGGACTCAAAAGGGGTACTATGGAACGAAGGAAACGGAAACTGCTGATCAGAACAAGGCAGATAAAGGGAACAACATTGAAGAAAATATTGACGAGATTGAAGCAGCCCTTGCACAACTGAAAAAGGAATTGGGTCTATAAGCTTGAATGGGAATGCATCCGAAAGCTGGATTTTCCCCGTTCAAGATGCATTAGAAAATGGTTCGTTTAAAAGCATTACAGCTTGCTTTCTGATATCCGAACATAAGCAGCTAGCTTTGAGAACCTGTCTGCTGTGCAGAAGACGGTAAATAACAGCCATGTAAAAGGATTATATTTCACATAAGAAGCTTCACAAATGGAAGCTATAGACCATTTCATAGTCATTGGATTGTACAGTTTTTTGCCCCTTAATGCATTGTTGTTTGTTTAGCTTCAGAACCAGTTTCCATTTCATGTGATGAATTCTGATTTTAAAAGTCCGAGTTCATATGTGATGAAGTGGGTAAATTGTGTGTGTGGGTGGGAGGGTGGGAGGAGGTATCCTCCCGTGATTTAACACGCTCAAATGAGTAATTTGTTTCTTTTAAAGTTCGAACAAATAATTGAATTTTAAGATTGGTTCTTCTCAAACAAACTAATATCTTTAAGAGAAATGGAGCGTGTTAAAAATAAACTTTACATAGGTAAAAAATGAAATAAATAATAAATAAATAAGGATATTAGATTATTCTTTTTAACAATGTTGAGTTTTTAAAACTGAATTCAAAGGTTTGTTTGGGATTTAGAACTCAATTTTGATTGTTAGACAATTTACAAAAACTAATTTGATGGCAAATTCTGAAAAACAGTAAGGGTGTGTTTGATTGGTAAATATTTTTATGGAAAATAAAGATTTTCCACTTATTTTCCAACTTGTATGTTTGATTGTCCAAAATTTTCCATGGATAGGCGTTTTCCACCTATTTTCCTTGTTTTGTTTGATTGCGACCCTTTTTTTTTTCCATGGAAATATTTTTCTCATTTTCCCACTTTTGACCACATTTTCCTTGTTTTCAAGGAAAATATTTTCTTTGTGGGATAGGATAATTTATTTTCCATGGAAAATTTGTTAACCTTTTCTAACTCATAATTTTTTGGCAATTCATTTCTATAGAATTTATTTTCTTTCCACCCAAATTTTTCACTTGCAATCAAATACAGCCTAAAATGATTCTGTTTTTAATTTTCCTAATTATTCTATCATTAAATGTCAATTTTAACACCCAATGAATAAAACTAATACATTTCATATTTTAAGTTTGTTGATATTTTATAATAATAAAGTTACGTCCATCATTCCGTCATTTAAGTAAAAAAACACTTGGTCATTGACATATCAAATATGTTTTCTAATTTTATAAATTTTGAAATTTAATAACATATTAATTTATTTTTCTTTTAAAATAACTATGATGAATATATTGTCTTAGATAAATATTTGATTTTACAACAACAACAACAACAACAATAATACAAAAAAAATCAATCCAATCAATATCTATTTTAGTAATTAAATATATGCAAAACAATAAAAATATTTTTTTTTATCAAACTTTTAATTGCTGATTTTTAAATATACAACAATTTTGAAACAAAAATTTAACAAACACTTAGTTGATTCTTCACACTATTGATCATTCTTTCATGGGTTTTACTACTTGTACACACACCATTTAAACTCCCACTTTGGGAGTACAACATTTGGCCAAATAAATAATAATTTAGCCAAATCATTATTTGCCATATAAGCAAATAAACTTGATTGTCCTGATCTCCTACCCCTCATACCCCTGTGGGCGATAAAGGCGGGAGTATTTGGCCACCACTGCGAGGTGTTAGCGGTGGCCCGTCCATGTCATTTGATTCTTTATTATGGACGGTCCACCTACTGACACCTCAGCAGGTGGGCTAAATACTCCTACCCACAAGGGGCATGAGATCAGGACCGATAAACTTGATTCTCTTAAAATGTAGTAGGCTACTCCAATTAAATAACTCAATGAATTGTTTTTCCATTATGGTTGTGAGATTTTGCAAGCAAATATTTTTTTAATTTAAGGGTGGACATTTGAACTGGTTAAACTAATTAAATCGACCAAATTAACTGGTTTGAATCGATTTTTAGAGCTCCTATATATAATTCGATTTTTTTTTTTAAATCGTTTAGTTTGGATTGAGATGGTTTTGTGTTACCATTTGAAACCCAATCCAAATTCACTATCCCTACTGCCCAGTAGTGGTGACTGGTGAGGAACAATTGGGGAGGATGCTCGTGGACAACGGGCGAAACAACCCAAAAAAAATAAAAAAAAAAAAAAAAAAAAAAAAAACTAAATGATTTGAAAATTTGAAACCCAAAGGCCCAAAACCCAATCGCCTAAATCCTAACCCAATTCCAAAGGAGTCCAAGTCTGGACTCATTCCAAAGGGCCAAAAGCATCTCAGTCACAGACTCTCACACTCTCCGTGTCTATAGCCCTCTCTCTCGGTCTCGCATCTCTCACCCACCGGCGGCGTCCGTCTGCAAACCACCGGCGGCCGAACTGAAACCAAATTCTGCCACCCCCACCTTACCCCTTGGGAAGCATTGCTACATAGACGACGACGCCGTATCCCGTACATTTTCGACATTATTTCGGACCCTCATTTCTATTTTCTCTTATTTTTACCATTTTTCACTCTCAAATTTAATTTTTCTCTTCATTTTTGTGTGCAGCAAGCCAGAAATTGCGTTTCTTGAAGCCCTCTTCAAGTTTTCACCAGCAGCTGGGTACCGAAGAAAAATCAGCAATTAAGGTACAATTTTTTTTTCCCCGCTTATGGGTTTCTGAATTTTCAGCTCAATTTTTGTCCTTTGAAAAATTCTGACGGGCTTTAAAATTTATATGTTCATTGACCTGACATTTGTGATCTTAATTAATGTATTTGAGAATCTGAGATTATTTTTGTGATTCTGTCCACTGTACATGTTTTCTTTTCTCTTACACTTTTGGTAAACGAGTTTTGTGAATATTGTGCCTGCCTCTATCTACAACCTTAAACCTTATTTGGACAAAAGGGTTCTACTGCAACAACAATAATAGAATCAAGTATTATCTTAATTCCTATCTGTAATCAAGAAAAAATAATTGAAATTATTTCAGTTTTAGCAACTGGACAACTGAATATATATGCAAGTTTTCATTGTATGCATCTCTTTTCTTTCCCTTGAAGAAATTTCCACCAAGTTTTAATATCCAACATTAGTTAGGGCTCTCAACAAACGTGTTGCCACCATTTACTTATCTTATTGCGGCAACTTTCAATAATATTGCGGGCAATTAAGGAATGAAACTTGGTAACTTATCTATTGTGCAATTGAGGAATGAAAAAACAAACAAATTATTGGCTTGTATAATATCATTATGTACGAAAAGACAGATTGAAATAATTTTTAAGAAAAAAATATTGTCAGCAAGTTAATTTCACACCACAGTATTAAGACAGATTGGCTTTAGCCCCAATAGGTTCATAAAACAACACTTCGAGTACGTATTATACCTATTATTTCTACCATTATTTGTTAATCCATAAAAGTTCTTGAAAATTTGTTTTTCTTTATCACTTATCGTGAAAACGAAACTTTAAACTATAGACGCGTTACGTCTGGCATCACGTGGCCCTAACATCACATAGAAACAATGGCAGAATCATTCATAATCATGGAGTTAGGTAATATCAAAACTAACTATCAACTTTTAAATCAAAATGTAGAAGTACTCTTTTGATTAATTTGATTAGAAATGTGATGTTTCCATGTATATGATCCTTGGTGGCTTGATTAATTTGTTGGATTATTGTTGAATACTTGAACTCGTGGTATTGGATTATTGTTGAATACTTGAACTGGTGTTGGATTATTGTTGAATACTTAAATTGTGTTGAATTATTGTTGAATACTCATGGCGAATTGTTATTGGATTATTGGTAGATATGAATATATGGGAAGATAGTAACAATGAAGCTACCAATGCAACCCCAACAACGACAAATTCACAAACAGATCCTGCATCTCTTCCTCCACTTCCACCATCAAGCGTACAGAAGAGGAAACCTAATCAATTAGCTTTGGATATGTGGGATCACTTCACAAGAATAGGAAATAAAGATGATCCAGACTCTAGGTGTAGGTGCAACTACTGCGGGAAGTATTATACTTGTGGTAGTAAGACATGTGAGACAAGCACATTAATGAACCATTTGAATAATCAATGTAAGAAGTATCCTGGTAGACTATCGAATAAAAAACAAAAAATCCTATCTTTTGATAATCGAGATGAGGATGGTGAGAGCAATCTTATAGCTGTTGATTGTAGTAAAGAAGAGTGTAGGGTTGCATGTGCTAAGATGGTAATCATGGATGAACTACCTTTTAGGTTTGTCGAAGCTCAGGGGTTTAGATTATTTTGTAATGTAGCATGTCCTCAGTTTGATCCTCCATCTAGTAGGATTCTTGTTAGAGATATTTATCAGTTATATTTGGATGAGAAACTGAAATTGAGAAACGTTTTTGCTGTCCACAATCAAAGGGTTTCTCTTACTACTGATACTTGGATATCCATTCAAAATATTAATTATATGTCTATCACAGCACACTATATTGATTCTGATTGGACGCTTCATAAGCGAATTTTGAGTTTTTGTGTTATTCCTAATCAAAAAGGAGAAACTATTGGCAAGGTTATTGAGAGTTGTTTGCACGAATGGGGTATTGAGAAAGTTTTTACAATTACGGTTGACAATGCATCGGCAAATGATACTGCTGTTTCTTATCTTAAGAGGAAGATGATTAGTTGGGGTAATGATGTATGTGTTTTGGATGGTAAGTATTTGCACATGAGATGTATTGCACATATGATCAATTTGATTGTATGTGAGGGGTTGAAGGAAGTACATGACTCAATTGTTAGTATCCGGAATGCAGTGAAATTTGTTAAATCTTCTCCTGCTATGTACGAAAAATTGAAGGAGTGTGCGAAGCTAGAAAAAATTGATTGCAAATCTCATGTATTTTTGGATGTTCCTACTAGGTGGAATTCTACCTATTTGATGTTGGAAGCTGCTTTGAAATTTCAAAAAGCTTTTGAGAGGTTAGAGGAAGAAGATGTGCATTACTTAAATTACTTTCGAGAGGATGATGGTGGTAGAAAAAGGTGTGGACCTCCTTCAACTTTTGATTGGAACAATGTATCTGTTTTTGTCAAGATCTTAAAGAATTTCTTTAATGTAACTTTGACTTTTAGTACTTCATTGCATGTTACCTCTTGTTCTTATCTCCATGAAATATGTACACTTATGACCGAATTAGATGAATGGAGTTTAAGTGGTGATCTTCTTTTAAGTGAAATGGCCACTACCATGAAGAAAAAGTTTGACAATTATTGGGGGAAGATGGAAAATGTTAACCAATTGTTGCTTGTTGCTACTGTATTTGATCCAAGATACAAATTGGATTATGTTGAATATTGTTTTGGTGATCTCTATAAGGATGAGGTAGTTGCTAGTAACATGACCAAAACTGTGAAAGCCAATTTGATGTCCATTTATGACTGGTATGTGGGACATGGAGCAACTTCTGAAAGCAGTCAAATACCAACTGAGACTACTTTAAGTTCTTGTCCTTTTGGTAGAGAAAGTTGTATTTCGTCTGTGTCTTCTAGTCGTATTTCCAGATTTTTGAAGAAAATGGCAGCAAAAAATTGCATTCAAATGAAAAATGATGTGGAAAGATACTTATTGGAAGCATGTGAAGGTATAGAGGACAATGATTTTGATGTTCTTAATTGGTGGAGGGTTAATAAAAGTAAATACAGTACATTGTCCAAACTAGCAAGGGATGTATTGGCAAGTCAAGTGTCTACTGTGGCTTTAGAAAGTGCCTTTAATATTGGAGAAAGAATTCTTGATCCATTTCATAGTTCTTTAAGTTCTAAATTGGTGGAGGTTTTAGTGTGCACCAAAAATTGGTTCAAATCTTCTCCAAACTTGGATGGATTCTATATGGAAGATGTGGAGCATTATAACAAATTGGGTGAAGGTAATATAGTTATTTTTATGCAATTATTAATTTTATATATTTCTATCTACTTTATTGTTAATTCAATCATTGTCTTTTGTAGAGATTTGTGAATCAATCAAACCAAAATCAACTGAAGAAGCAGTCAAGGATAAGTGATTTATTAGTATTCGAAGTTTTACAGGTAGATGTAGTGCTAAACATGTGCAAAAGACTTTATTTAATTTGGGACTCATTTTCGTACTAAATATTTCGTTTATTTTTTATTTTTTGTAGGAATGCAGCTTGAGGCTTTTGGGATGGTTGAATATGAGGGAAAGACTTTATTCAACGTGGGACAGTTTAAGTGCAACCTTATTATTTGCTTTTTAGAATTTTGGATGATTGTAATATTTTTAATCAAGTATTTATTGAGTTTGGACGACTGTAATATTATTAATTGTTTATTTCTACTTTATTTCTACTTTGTTTGATTAGATTTATAAAATTTGCATATTAGACTAATGGATTACTGGCATGGAAAGGGGGATGAAATTTTTTTTTATTATTTTTTGGAGTCAATCAAACACACCCTTAGACTAGTTAATTAAAGATTGGTATTATATTTTTGTCTTAAAAATAGAGGATGTAAATTATTGAGATATCTATAATTAGGTTTTTTCTCAGCATTTTATGTTTGGACTGTTCACGGCTAAATATTTTAACAATTACATTAAGATGGCCCAAACAAATATATCATAAAGCCGTACACTTTAAAATCTTCGTTGTTGGTTCTAAATAAGAATAGTCCATCTTGAATTGAGCCCAAGTCCAAATTGACTACCTAAACCTAATTGATGGAATATTAGTCGGGCTGGGTTGAGTCGGTTTGGAAACTGTGATTAAGTTTGGTTGGGTTGGGTCGAAAATTGAATTCAAAATCGATTTAATCTAATTCAAACCCACTCTTTATTCTTGATCTTTAAGAATACTCACGGTAAGGTCATGAGTCTTGTCTATTGCTTTTCCTTAAGGGGATTTAGTAAATTAGTTGTTTTAGGTGTTTATTATACAATTATCATAATTATTTTAATCTTAATTAATGAAATTAATTTATTTTTTACTGTGTGGACGACGTTTTATTTTTAATTTTATAAATTTTGATATTTAATAGATATTAATTTTTTTTTTCATTTTAAAATAACAATAGCAAAACATTATTTCAGAAAATATTTTATAACATTTCATATTATAATATAAATAAAAATAAAATTTATAATAATCTCGATGATAATAATAATACAAATAAATATCATTATAATCAATGTCTATTTTAATAATTGCATACATGTATAACATTAAATTATTTTTGTTTATCAAACGCTAAAATGTCGATTTTGAAATATATATCAATTTTGAAATCTGATTGTTATCGCAACTTATTTTTTATTCAACACAACAAAAGTCAAATTTTTTTTTTTTTTAAAAAAAATTACAGCAATATTAATCAAGCCTCAATTTCCATATATTTCTCTTGTATATCAAACCAGCATCAACCATTGATTCTGATTCTGATTCTGAGGGACTAAGAAAGTATGAAACCTTGGTGTCTTCCACAGCCACGACCTCAGCTTTATTTTCATTAAATTTTGCATCTATTATACGATTATTTTTCCCAATTTCGCTTGATTCATCATTTCCATTGAAACCAAATCATTCTCAACGTTAGTTTTGGTCACGTCATATAATATATTACGTCACATAACTTGAGAATTATTTTATAGACGATTTTAATAAAATATATGTAGAATATTTTAATAATGTCGTTCCATAAATACATAAGTTAAAAATACTTTTTAACTCTTTTGATTAAAGTTAAGGAGACTTCTATAAATATTTGTTGGAACATAAACCAACTTTAATTATATGTTCACGTAATTAAGAATTTTAGTAGTCAGTTATGTATTTAATAATGAGAATTTAGACACATAGAATTAAGTGAATTCGTGTATTAACTACATACATGAATTAGAATGATCTAGAAAAATGAATGTAGTTGATAAATACATTATTTAGAGATCTTATAAAAACTTATGTAATTTTACAAATTTTGTAAGAAGTCAATAATATAAGAAATAAAGTAAAATTTTTGTTTTGAATTGATCTTGTCATCTCAAAATAAATCTCTATATTTTCCTACAAAGTGATATCAAGCTCGCTTTCGCTTTCAACAATATCAAATATTAATTAAAAAATGAATAGATAAATATGTGCAAAATACAAATAAAATATTTTACGTCCACAATATCCGTCAAAATTTCCTTCACTGATTCTCTCTCTCTCTATCTCTCTCTCTCTCTCTCTCTCTCTCTCTCTCTAAAATATATACAACATATAATAAAAATTATATATAATAATTCATGACAAGAAGTAAAAACTAAAATTTCATATAATTATAATGAACTCAAAAGTCTCCCTTGTAGTACCACTATATATATAAATAAAAATAAAAGATCCAACTCACATGCGGCGAACGCAAAATGACAATGTGACATTTCATAATGGACAATTATACATTACACTTTCAAGAAGAATTTTAGTGCAAATGAAAAAGAAAAAAAAAACTTTAGTTAAATTAGATATTCCTATTCTAATAGAAAATATTGTATACTAGTTCACGATAATAATAAAATCATTTTTCATAAACATATATAAACATAATTATCAATTAATATTAACCAAAATCTAACAACATTGGTTTCATTCATAGCTATAGAGCTCATGTGTAGCACAATCTTCATGCATCAATTAAATAAATTATTGACAAACTTGCAGTCATTAAGTTCACCTCACGACCGTGGGGACGTCATCCCAAAATAATTATATACGTCTGTTTCATCTGTCTTCAAATTATCTTCAATCGATACTCTCCATCTCCTCTCAAATCTTTCATATCTCTTCGAATCTCCAATGTGAAATTTGCTATCCTTAATCGTTCCTCTATTCTCAAATCTCTCATCAAATCTTTTCTCTTTTCGAATCTCCAATGCGAAATCTGCTCTCCTCAATCGTTCGTCTATTCTCAAATCTCTCATCTCTCCTCAAATCTCCAATGCATCCATATGTTTGATTACAGCAATAACAATGATATATCCTCTACGGATTTATTTTTTTTCATTCACTATTTTTGTGGTTTCTCTCTCTCTAGACAACAATTGGCCAATTTTTCTTTCAAATATGTTAATTTGTTTGAAGTGGTTGCTCAATTTCCACCAAGTTTAAATTCTATCTATTTTTTCCCAATTATTTATCCAATCGATTAATACGTTCCATTTCCTTTGTTGTATCCCAAATTGAATAGTTTTTTCCCTCTCGGTTCCCTTTTCTTTTCTTAGCATAATTATAAGTTTTGATTGGATTTTTGAATAAATATGTTGTTGGGATATTTCTTGAATTCTGATTCCAATATTTTTGAGCCGTTTATGTATTGTTACGTTTCTTTGATATGGCACGAGTACAAATAATTTTAAAAGGAACAATTTTTTGAATCAGACTTCAAAAGAATTAAATATCCTTGATTGCAGTAATATTGTTGTATTGATTGTCATTATATTACCGGGAAATTGGCCCATAACGTCTCTAACGTATAGACCTGGTAAATCATCCTTACATTTCAAATTTTGGCAATTACATTCCTCACCTATCCATGTAGTGCGCAAATCATCATTTTGAACGAAATCCATCCAATATTCCGTTAAACTTTTGAGATTTTGGCGCACATGGTCCCTAACTTTTGTCCTTAGTATGGAATTGGTCCCTAACGTTTATGTTTTGGCAAAACAAGCCCTAACCTCTGTGTTTTGGTGCGAATTGGTCTTTATGGAATGAAAAAGACAAATATACCCTTAGTTTAATTAGAAGAAATTGTATGTGGATTCCTAATCATTACAAAATGTGTAAATAAGTCCAATACTTTTATTTTTTATAAAAAAATTAAAAAAAACTAATGAGTTTTTTTTTTTGAATTAACACTTTAGTAATAAACATGTCAAATAAATTTATTATTTTTATTATTAAGTAATAAATGTATTTAAAGAGATAGAAATCATTGTGAGAAATCATTTTTCTCCCTCTTTACTTATAAATTTTTTTTTCCCTCTTTACTTTAAAAATTAAGTTAAATAAATAACAAAATGACATATATAATTTTATGACATTGAACTAATCATATTACATTTTTATTTAACATAAAAATACTAATAAAAATTAATTTACACATTATGTGTTATATTTTCGAACGAAAATAAAACGATAAATTAAAATATAAAGAATATAGTTAGATTTCTAATATTTGTAGTTAATAAACATATAACTCAATTAAATAAAAGTATTTGAACATCAAGTTTGTGACAAAGTTATTATATAACAATAAAATAAAAGTTTTAATTTTAAATAATATATTTATTACTTAATAATAAAAATAATAATTTTATTTGACATGTTTATTACTAAAGTGTTAATTAAAAAAAAAAACTCATTAGTTTTCTTTAATTTTTTTTATAAAAAATAAAATTATTGGACTTATTTGCACATTTTGTAATGATTAGGAATCCACATACAATTTCTTTTAATTAAAACTAAGGGTATATTTGTCTTTTTCATCTTATAAGGACCAATTTCGCACTAAAACACATAGGTTAGGGACTTGTTTGCCAAAACATAAGCGTTAGGGACCAATTCCACACTAAGGACAAAGGTTAGAGGCCATTTGCGCCAAAATTCCAAAGGTTTAACGGAATATTGGATGGATTCTGTTCAAAATGATGATTTGCGCACTACATGGATATGTGAGGGATGTAATTGTCAAAATTTGAAAGGTAAAGATGAATTGCGCACCGGATCTATATGTTATGGACGTTTTAGGCCAATTTTCCTTACATTACCTCATTTATGGGATTCATGTTTTAGCATAAATCCAGGAAAAGGGAAATTGTATGGTTTAACTAGGATCTGATGGACTAAGTTCATAGGTTGAGATAAATGTGGATATTTCTAGGATATTGGATCATTAAGGATTAAAAGGATAACTTTATTTACGAAGCCGAGTTGACATTGTTACTTTGAATTTATCCAAGTTTACTTGTGAGTTTCTTCAAGATTATGCAGGTTAAATATTTAAACATAAAGTTTCATCGAATAGACAGTTACAAGCATTTTTAATAATATAACAAGAGTTCACTTACAATGTGGAGGTCTTAGAGACTTGCCACAATGAGGAAGAGAGTGAAATACACAGATAGACATAGAGCATGTTAGTGTGGTAGATTGGTATGGATCTATGATTTGGTGGTATTTCGTAAAAACTGATGCAACTTCAAAGTTTTATTTTTAGGATATAATCCCAACATATTCTAGTAATTGAAGAAAATTGATAGGAGTCAAATAATAGCTAAGCTTTTTATTTTTATTTTTGTAAATTAGAGGCTCACATTGTAACTAATTGATGTTAGGATATTAAACTGAAACTACCTTTGGAAAATAAAAAGAGTTTGTTTCTAAAAGATGGTCAATAAAATGGTGCATTCACATGTATCAGCACTATTGATTGTTAGGGTCTTCATTCTCCTTAATAAAAAAAAAGAAATTGAAGATTATTGCAGCAGTAACATTTTCGTTGTGTTTATCTCCTCCTCCGATCCATACGTTGATTTTTGGGAATTTGTATTATGAGTTGACTTGAGTAGCCATTCTTACAAATTCCTCACAACCTAAATTTGGTCCATGCTCGAAATTTAGTTATTCTTATTCGAATAATTAACATCACAAAACAATCCTTCTATAATTTAGCTATTAGATTGAAATTTCTAATTTATATTAGTTTATATCTAATAATTTGAATATGCACGTGTACAGTTCGTTTTCCAAGTGAAATATGAAGTATAGTATTGTAACTAGCAATTTTTACATGGAGCTGAGCCATAATGCCATTCTATAATTAGGTTGTCATATAAGACTAAATATATGTTCCATACTCCACGGTCCAACTTAGTGGTGAGTCCATATTCTTGTAGTGTTCTTTCTCTACCAATTTGAGCGGTCATCAAGCAAAATAGTTATTCACTTGAGCATGTGACCCTCTCCTCGTCTCTTAATTTTTTCCGTTTCTCTATTAGCTAAGTTTACATAATAAAAATTGTCAAAGGACAAAGGAATAAATATATTATAAGGACTTGGTTGAACACCTACATTGATTTCTATTTTGGAGGAAGACTGTGAGTCTATGATAGATAACATGATCCATTTGAAAATATTAAGAAACTAACATCGATAACGTTTTGCAGGTTCAATTGAAATGATCGGGAGCTCGGCCATTAAACTTAGCCTTCCATGAACAGAAACAATTTACTTGAGATTATTTATTGAACCAGTAGTATTTTAATCTTTATTGGATCAATTTTACAAAAAATTAAAACTCTTGTATCAAGTCCTATGCAATTTGTCAACTGTAGAAGAAAAAGAGTCAATTGCTATTTGTCTTGCTCTTTGTCTTCCATATAGTAATTAGTTATTTGTGTTCTTTGTTTAGTCTTGAATAAAAATGCAGATTTTCAATTATCCATTCAAATATGGATGACGTTAAATTCATGGATTCTTAAATCTTACCTAAGTTTATAGAATTTTGGAGTTTGTGACAAATTATTCCCCAAGTTTTGCAAATTACATACAGTTAAATAAAAATTTAACATCAATTCAACTCATGAATAATTTTGATCAAACTTGTATCGGGTGAGTTTTTAGTTGATAAATATTAATTTTAGTTTAATTTTATTTGTTAATTACCAACAATAGGAAGGTTTAATCATGAAAAATACTCTTATCCGTCACTACGTCTTCATCCTCTCAAACCAAAACCATATCTCTTTCTCAATTCCCCAATTTCTCCATATTCTTTTCTATATTCATCAAAATCAAACTCCCTTCAAACAAAACTCTCTCTCTCTCTCTCACACACACACACACACATTATTCTCAACTCTTCAATCCATTAAAA
Source organism: Forsythia suspensa (assembly GCA_023638005.1). NCBI lineage: Eukaryota > Viridiplantae > Streptophyta > Magnoliopsida > Lamiales > Oleaceae > Forsythia > Forsythia suspensa. The sequence continues at coordinate 40,622,827 of CM042666.1, forward strand.
TCCTCTACGGTCGGATTCAACCGCAAAAAAAAGTGATATACTAGTATAAAATATACAATTACTCATCACTATTTTGTTACTCTTTTACAATTGAGCTTTGTGATGTTGATTTATCATTGAAGTTGAAACGTAACCTACAGTCAGATCTCACCGCGAGTAAGGGATATATGCTAATCATATTTTTTGTTTAATTTTTCACCTCTACACATAAAAAAAAAAAAAACACATATAGTTTTGTGTTCAGGAAAATTTGACCACCAGCCGAATTTCGAGAGGTTAATCCAAGATCAAACAATTGCAACAAGTATGTTTTTTCTTTTTGTAAAATTCATCTATTAAATTTGAATTGCAACAACTATAGGGTCTCAATCAATAAAGTATATATTAGTATTGTAGCTGTTCTAACCCCATAACGTGCTAATAGTGTGGTTAACTCTGACTCCTTTCAGGAGTTTTTTCCTCAGTATGAGCACCGCCCTTTAAAAAGAAGAACGAGATGACGATCCTGCACTTCCCTGAAATTCACGGACGGCGCAGCGTATACAATGCAACAAAAGCATTCAACTTCCTTTTTTCCCGTGCTCCGACGACCCCCAACCACCAACCAAGTTTCGTAGAACACAGTTCCACCACTTTTAGAAATTCAATTCCTCTAAATTCAGACTACATAACTCAATTACTGCGATATGGATCTCTACAGAATCCATATACTATCAATGAAGTTGTATCCTGGTGCGCCCAAATGGGTTCTTTATCTGCTGGCATTCAGCTTCATTGTCACGTCCTCAAGACGGGTTTTGCTAACAATGTTTATATAAGCACTTCCTTAATTTATATGTATGGTAAATGCGGTGAAAATGTATTGGCTCATAATCTGTTTGTTGAAATGCCTAACAGAAATGCTGTGACTTGGAATTCTTTGATTTCTGGTTATGTGAACTCCTATTATCCTGGAACTGCAATTGAATTGTTCTTCAAGATGCTAAGCGAGGGCATTGCTGTCACGCCCTACACTGTTTCGTCTGTTTTGGTAGGATGTTCACAGTTAGAAGACATTAAGCTCGGGGTTCAAGTGCATGGCTTGAGTCTTAAAGCTGGGTTTGGGTTTGATGCTGTCGCAGGGAGTGGTTTGATTGATATGTATGCGCACCATGGTAATATTGAGGATTCAAGAAGAGTTTTTGATCGAGTAAAAGAAAAAAATATTGTTACATGGAATTCGATGATTACTGGGTATGCCCAGAATCAGTGCTCCATCGAAGCAATGATTTTGTTTAGGGATATGTTGCGGTCTGCTGTTGAGGTGAATTATGTTACATATAATAGTTTGTTGAGCTCATTTTGCAGCCAGGATGATTTAGATCATTGCAAGCAGATTCATTGTTGTGTTAGTCGAGAGGGTTTAGAGTCTAACATGTATTTGGCAACTACATTAATGACTGTGTACTCAAGTTCTAGCTGTAGCTTGGGGGATTTCTATAATATCTGCTTTAGTGTTACAGCATGGGACCAAATTGCATGGAATGCAGTCATTGCTGGATTTTCTAATTTGGGGATAGGTAAGGAAGCCCTACTATGCTTTTCTAGAATGAGGCAGGAAGGAATTACTGTTGACTTTTTCACATTCACAAGCCTAATAAAAGCGTTGGGATGCAGTTCATCCCTTGAAGAGGGAAAACAGATCCATGCTCTTGTTCTCAAAACAGGTTTTACTTTAAATAAATACGTGCAGAATGGGCTCGTTTCCATGTATGGAAAATGTGGAAAGATTGATGACTCAAAGAAGGTGTTCTCTTTGATGGATGAGCACGATGTCATTTCATGGAATTCACTGCTTACAAGCTGCGCTCAGCATGGTTATGGTAGAGAAGCTATTCAAATGTTCGAACATATGAGGAGACGTGGGATTAAACCCAATCTAACCACTTTCCTTGCAATCCTCACCGCATGCAGCCATGTAGGATTGCTTGAGAAAGGCCTAGAATATTTTGATCTGATGAAAAGTAATGACTTCCTTCCACCACCCAAGTTAGAGCATTATGCTTGTGTTGTGGATCTCTATGGACGGGCTGGGTATATCCATGAAGCAGAGGCCTTAATCAATAGCATGCCAATTGAGCCAGGGCCTTCGGTATATAAAGCTTTGCTAAGTTCTTGTCAAGTTCATGGCAATAAGGAAATTGCTGTACGTTCTGCAAGAAAGCTTGTGGAACTTTGCCCTAATGATCCTGCTATATATGTATTACTAGCAAATGTTCTGGCGACTGAAGGAAGTTGGAATGATGCGGCAAGCGTGCGAAAACTAATGTGTTACAAAGGAGTGAGAAAAGAGCCTGGCTACAGCTGGGTATGATTTTAAAGAGGAGGTGAATTCTCATCTTTGATGTTAGACAGGTTAGCTGCATATCCCTCTACAAGTATTTTAAACAAATAGGCTCCAATTGCAAATTATACCATAGTTACTGAATTTTCATTCAGAGTCCATTGGATTTAGTTAGAACCATACTGCAACTGCCCCTTGAGATCACCCTTTTTCTTTTCCTGTTTTCCTACTTATCGTCTTGAAGTTTGGAAGTTTTCATTCCAAAGATTTTTGAAACGTTATGGATGCAAGCCAGTCACACACTTTATTTTGTTTGAGCATTGACATTGAGAAGAATGTGAGTCCCTTAAGCAGATCCATATGTAATAGGTAGCTTATTAGTGGAGCAACTTTGAGAGCGTGGAAGTGCCAGCATATGAATGAATTGGGTCAGGATCACCTTCAGGGTGTCCAAACAGATTGTGGAGGCATTATTATTAATTGACTAAACATTACAATTTCATGACTCCTTACCACATTTAATTAAGGATATTGAGAGTCCTGTAGAATCTTGGGAGGATATTCAGTGCATTTTGATGGATCACCTATGTGTACAACTGGCCACATGTCCTATTTGGACTTGTCAAAATATGCCAATATAAGACAAGAAGAGAAATACACAAATGTATCCTAAAAGTTCTGTGCATTTCTCTTAAATCTATCACACATTCACTGCACTAATGATTTTATGAGAGCATACCCCCTGGCCTAGTATATTTGGGCACTTAGCATACAAATTGATTCTCTGACTAAGCTAAATGATAAGAATTTAAGCAGGACGTTAGTTGAATTGAGTCATAATTTATTATTCAACTACTAATTATTGAAGATTTTTTAAAATCCTAGAACTCTTATTGATGGAGATCCTATTAGATATAATATCAGAGACTTGCTAAGCTTAGAATACTTTTATTTCAGTTCATTATAATTTTCTATATTGACACAATTTAGGGTTTTATTTAGGTTTATTTCCTTTCTGCTTTCCTACTTAATTAGGCTAGTTAAAACCCTATTTAAAGGGGGTTTATGCATTGTAATAGTTAGAATTGATTATTGAATGAAATATAATTCCTCTCTCCCAATTTCTGCTTCTCTCTCCTCTCTCTTCTAATTCCCTTCTTTCCCCTTCTTTTATAATTTTTGGTTCTCGTTGTCAATTATAGCTCAGCCTCACCAACCTTTGATAATTTTCTACTTGGTAATCAATTGCAGAATGAGTCAAAGAAATAGTTCTTTGTATGTCCATTATCGAATCATTTGCAGGTTAATTTACTTTTGGGTGAAATGAGTGTGCTCTTTTCTTCTGAGTCAGCATTCTACCAAGAAGCTGCTGCATTCATAATGGCAAGAGGAAGCTGGAAATGAGTTTAATCTAGATAAAACGCGCCGTTCCATGGATTGTTAACTGCACCCCTGATGATGGAGATAACTCAAGGATCTTGAATATCTTGGAGCTCCAAGTAATAGCATCATTAGTCTTTATCAAATGACAGAGGTGTATAAGTTTTTTTGAAAAAGAAAAAATTGCTTTTTAAAGGAAACTTTTGTTTCCAAACACGTTGGGATAACTTACTTTTGTTTTTTCATTCGAGTAAAAAAAATTTATTTATCTTGAAAGTAACTCTTACCTAAGTGTAATTTCCAACTTTGACCAATAAAAAAATAATTATATTAAAACTTACTTATTTACGTATAAGTTACGATAAGTAAACATTTTAAGCTGAGCTAAACATGCTCCCGCAGTTAAAATTGCTAAACATGCTCCCGCAGTTAAAATTTCTAGTTCCCTAGACTGCATCTAATTGCATCCAAATTTTACTCCACATACTCGTTCAGATTCGCCTCAATCCTCTCTTCTGATTTTCAGTGTAGGAATCAGAATTGGCACCTGACGATCACGAAGAGATCCGCTTAGCAACAGGTCTCGTGGTTTTAGACAAGAAAGCTCTGCCGAGAAGTCACATGTACCTGAACTGCAAGATGATAAACCCGCCAGCACCAACAAGAATATCACTCAACAGGTAACTGATCATTCATGGAAGTTGAGGCTTTTCTGTTGTATATTCTCATGTTTGACCGTCAATGCTGCATGAAAATCTTTGAACCAAATAACAGTGGTATAAATTTATTTGTGTTGGGAAATAAAATAAACTTGCACCGAGACATTAAGCTCATGGTTCCTGCAAAAACGAGCACCTAAAGACAATATGTGCATCTATTTTCACTGTAGTGGTGCTTGCAAAATTGGGGAAGAATTTGTACTTGAGAAAGACTGGATGTCAAAGATTGGGAAATAGCTGGAGAAAACAACAATGTTAAGCTCTGTTTGGCCCTTACATGCAGTGGTGCGACGCGTAGTGTTGTGATATAACTGTAAAAAGTGTGCAATGAAGTAATAGTTTGTTAAATTATTTGCCAACTGAATCTACACATTATTTTCTTAAATATATATACCAGTCGTCCTTAGGACGTTGCAATGGAAAGTGTTTTAAGATAATTTTGCACAATTTTTGTAATTGCCAACACCGTAATCAGTTCTCATATATTTAGGAAGAAGATGGTTATGCTGATAATGAGGTGCAAAATTGGTCATAGAAGATCAAGATGGAAATCAGAGAATGTGCAGCCTATATCAAAACCATTATGCAATTTAATTCCACCTAGCTGCCCTGTGTGGTCTTGGAATTGATGGAATCATTGAAGGAACTATATCGTTTACCACCTATATTCATTTTGAAAAGGTGAAAATCACAGCGAATAATCTGATTTTTTTATTTGTGTAGGCTCCAAGATCCGAGACAATTTTAAGCTCAATCTCAACTGGAATCCTCCCTCAACTTGTTTGTCACTCAACCTCTCCTGAGATTCGGAATGCGTATTGTGCCATGCAAATGCTCAAGTCCTTCAATACAAGAAGGAATGGCAGGATCTGAAGAAAAATCATAGCCCTATGAGCGCATACTGTTGGAGTGTTACATCTCATATTGAAAGTATGGAACTAAAACGGAAAGAAGAGAAGCTCAAATTAGAAGAAAAAGAATTAGTTAGACAAGTTAGTTAGCTGAATAGTTAGTTCAGTTTTTTTTGTTATTTTTGGTAACTTTATGTTGATATAATGTATTATAAATACAACTCAATCTGATGTACAAAATTCATTCAATACATTTTGGTAATTCTTGCCATTCTCGCTTCTTTAATTCTGTTTATCAACACATACCTTGTTGCTATTGGAAATGTACTTCATAAACACGAGCAGATCTTAGCGTCTTGAAAAGCATTATGAGATCATAGTCGTAAATGTTGCTTTTCCTGGTGCTAAATTCACATTTGATGTAGTCTATTTCCAACTCTTGATTCATTCATGTCATGTTGGTAGATATTGTCTCTCCATCAACAATAAGGGAACAACCCCCGTTCTCTTGATGTTGCTTTCCACAATCAGTCGAAGAAACACACAAGTCGGAAATTATACCTACAATCAAAGTTCAAATTAGAATGGAAGCAATGGAAAAGGGAAAACACTACAATGGAAAGCAAGGAGGAAATAGCAAGTCAATGTGTCAAATATGTAGCAAAAACTGAGCACACAACACACAAGTTCTACCACATATTTGATCCCTTCTTCTCATGATTAAAAGATGAGAGCGGTAAATCCAAGTTTATACAATATCGTATTGAAGAGGATACGGAGAAAATGAAAAAGAGAAAAAAACAGCAGAATCGGAGACTTGTTGTATGGCCTATGTGCATAGTGTGTTTTGTAAATTGTTGCTTATAGTGAAGTAAGGATTATTATGACTCCTAGGTAGCATATGCTAGTCGTAAGTTGTTAATATGTTGTGAAGGGGATATTTGTTAGAAAAAAATAATAACTTTTAGACAATTTTACGAGACACAATGAATAAAGGCGTTGGGAAAGAATATCATTACTTTCTCTATTTTTTCATGATGGCGATATACAATGTTTCTTAGAGCATCTCTAATGCAATAATGTTCAGTTGATGTGGTGATGAGGTGGAGAGGACAAAATTGATGTGGCAGTATATATTGTAGAAAGTTATCCAATAATCCGTTTAGTTTTAGACATCCTATTAGACATCTTTTACCAATTTTTTCATTAATTATGTCTATCTCTTTTTCTATTTTTCCTTCTCTTTTTTCTTTCTATACACTCTCTCTTCATTTCTATTCTCTCTCTTACCACAAATTTTTTAGAAAATGTAGCATTGAAATGCTCTTATATTACTCATGGAACTTTGGTTCTTGAGCTCATAACATGTCAACTTTTAATGATATTTCGGGATGAAAACCACGAACAAGGACTAATTTCACCTAAAAATAAAATGTTGCAATATTTAATATCAAGAAAAAACATTAGGGGATAGAAGTGCAAACGAGATCAAATGTTGAAGACAACTCGTGTAATTTACGTAGAAACGAGATCAAATGTTGGAGACAACTCGCGTAATTTATGTTGAGACTAATAGTTTTTTTTGTCTAAGCTTAAATATAAATATATTTTTTATCTACACATTTTATAGAATTTAAAACTTACTACTAATTTATTAACAGCACATTTTATAGCACTTACAACTTATAAGTACTTAAAATATAATTTTAGGACTGCTAAACATGCACTAAAGGTTGGGCCAATTGTTTAAATATCTATTGGCACTAATGAGGGTGTATTTAATCTCGACTTTTAGAGATTTTGACTGAAATTTTTCAAGTGAATGAATTTGATGGATTTTATTAATTTTTATAGATTTTAATAAACTCTTATATATATATTTATGGATTTTTATAGATTTCATTTTAAAAAATTTCTTAAACTTTCACATGCTTTTATGGACTTTTATAAATTTATTTTTTTTAATTAAAAATTTGAATATAAAAATTTAATATCCCACAATTAAAAAAATTGTCACATGAGAAAAGTCTAGTAATAATTTATTTAATTGTATTAATATTATTAAATTCATAAAAAAATGTTATATTTAATTGCTGCAAGTAATTACATAAAAATGAATGACATAAATTATTAACTTACTCTATTTTTTTTTTTGGATAAAACTATAAACTTTTAGATAGCTTATGGATAAATTCAAAAAATTATGGCATGCAATTATTTTTAAAAATATTTTTCAACAAAAAAAATTATCCAGTTCATAATCTCCATTTTTAATAATCTATAGGTTATCATTATTACAACATGTTTGGGCATGCTTAAATTATAATTTTAATTTCATCAAACCCATAAACATACTTTTTATCCACACATTTCATAGGACCCACAACTTACAACCCATTTTTAACCACACATTCATACAAACAACGTATAAGCACTTAAAAAATAATTCTAACACTATCGAACATGCGCTTAGTCACCATAAATGCATAAATAAATAATCAAATTACCAATTTACAAAGAAACAAAAATGCAATAATGTTCATCAAGATAAATAGAAAAAAAAAAATGAAAATGAAAAAAATATATTAATAAAAAACTAATTTTTAACATGATGAAATTCATTAATAAACTATAATCAACAATTATATAAGAATTTAATTATAAATTTATCTTGTTTTTAATGAAAAATGGAAAAACAATGAAAAAAAAAGAAAGAGAAAAAAAATGTTATGGGAATATTGAAGAAAAAATCATGTTGTCTCTAAAAGTCCATAAAAGAAAAAAAGAAGAAAATGAGAAAATATTGCATTAAAAAAAATCAGGGAATAAAAGAATTTTATCAAGTCTTCCAAAGTTTTAGGGTGAATGAGAAAGAATTGTGAGATCGTTTATTTATTCATTGTATTTTAAAGTTAGTACATATAAAATTATTTATAAAATCATTAAAAATCATCAACATTTTGAATACTCCTGAAATTCGTAAGATTTTAAAAAGCCTGAATTTAATATTGCATGACTGTATAAGACTTTTTAAAAGTCTTTAAAAATCTATATTAAATAGTAAATACTCCAAGACTTTTTTGAAATTTATAAAGTTTAAATTGAATACACTAACACTTTTAAACTCCATAAAAATCTTATCAAGTTTTAATTGTATATACCCTTAAATTAATTAGAAGAATTTGCATAAATATTTCAAATCATTTTTTTAATTATTCCTAAATCAAGGTTATAATTCCATAATACCAAAGATAACTAACTATACAAGAATCAAATAAAATGCAATGTGAAAAGATTTCCTAATGTAGGGTAATAATTAGATAATTTTGTAAAATTATGGGACAAAATGTGCAATTAGGCAAAATATTAACTAAACAACCTTTTTTTTTTTTTTTTAACCAAAGACGCAGGGTCATTTTGGTCCATCAACCTTTCTAGGGCTTTGGCTTGAACCCCAAAAAAGCTATCAAAAGAGGCCGCCTAACACATTTCTTACCTCTCAGCTGCTCAAGCAATATTCATCATCTGCTTCTTCCTGTACTCTATCTCTCTCTACGCTTTATTTTATCTATTTATGCACGCATTATAGATTAAATGAATAATCCTGCAACTGTATCGTTATTTGGAGTAGTAATACGTACATTTATTATTAGGAAATTATACGTTTTGAATTCTGAAGAAGGTTTCTTTTCCAATGTTCTGAAATTATTTTTATCTAGGTACTTCTTTCTAAAAGAAAAGTTGTTAAATGTAGCTATGGTATATCTGTTGTGTTTGTGTACCGTTCATGTAGTGATATATTATGAAGTTCATGAAAATATGATAACTTATGCAAAAAAACTTGGTGAGAAGAGTGTCCTAGAGTTGAAATAAATCAATTGAATTAGGCCTCTAGGAACAAAGGATCTCTACACCGGTTTGGGATTTTTTTGGGTGGGTGGTGTACATTAGATCCTTGTGCATTTATTTGAAAAGCATAATTGAAACGTCAAAGCATAAATTTAACTATTTATGTAATATATAGATTGTTCAGTCAAAGAAGATATGCTTAATTTTGGGAATTTCTTTGGACACATAGTTGATGGACGAAAATTAGTCAGTTAATTGGGTTATTTTGGATTCAGGTGCTTGACCTCTGTTTGCAGTTGAACAATTTACCAAGATGCAGAACGAGGAGGGACAAAATATGGATCTCTACATTCCCAGAAAGTGGTGTGTATCTTTTCTGTGCCGCTTTTATTAGGTCTTTTAATACCTTTCCATGGCTGTTTTATATTTGACGCAAGAGTGAAATTTGTGAGTAACATGATGTTGATACTATGTGAATATTTTTCTGTGGTTGGTACAGTTCTGCCACAAATAGGCTGATCACATCTAAGGATCATGCATCTGTCCAGATCAACGTTGGGCATTTGGATGAGACTGGCCGATACACTGGCCAATTCTCCACCTTTGCTCTCTGTGGATTCATCCGTGCCCAGGTTTTTCTTCTTGCAAATTGTTTGCTTTTATGATTTTAGTGCATTTGAAATCTAATGCTGCACCTTACTCGTGGTTTGTTCCAAACCTATAAAACGATGCTCATTTGATTTTATTCTCCAGTTTTTTTCTTCTAATACTTATATTAATTAAAGATAAGTGTTGTTTGAGTAATTATAACTAGTATACGGCTTATTGGTGGAATTCGATTGTAGAAAAATAAATGGAGGTTGATAGAATGAACAGGATTGAAATTGAGAAGCAAAGATTTGGAGAAGAATAGTGAAGAAAACGGGAATTAAGAAGGAAAGAATTAAAAAAATTGTGAATGTGAAGATAGACGTATATGTGTTTTTTGACCCAGTAGAGGAGAAACTCCCTACAGTCGTGATAACTAATTTTTCTAATAGTAACTAAAATTTCCCTGTGCACGATTCTAAGAGATCTTTATTGACACAGTTGAATTTCCATTCACAAGTAATGTGCAAATTATTGAACTTCACGGTTATTTTGTTTAAACATTATTCTATTACCATTCATATTGGAATATATAACGAGACAATAAGTGTAAGTGGTAGTGGTGAGACAGTTCTCTACTTTTATACAATGTTTTTATTCCAATTATTGCAAGTTGTCCATGTCTAATTTGGGAGTGGGTAACCCATTTTGCAGGGCGATGCTGACAGTGCTCTTGACAGGCTCTGGCAGAAAAAGAAAGTTGAAGTCCGACAGCAGTGATGCGTTTTGGCTTTTGTTATCAAGCATTTCAATTTGTTTGCTTAGGCTTTCTTTCTGGAGCTCTGTCATAGTTACTTTTAGGATCCATTTAAGAAAGCTTTATAATGACTTCATATGCTAGAATTGAAAATTAATGTTTACCAAGAAAAGTTTTGGAGATTATTTGTCTAACTGAGCTGCTTTGCATTAAAATTTTGTTATTCCTATCGCGTCTCTATTATGGAAACTGTATTTGTGATCTGCTCTGCCAATCTGAATGGTCTCTGTGTCTAGACAAATCTACTATGAATTAAAGCAGCCAACCCCAATTTTATGTTTTACATTTGTTGGCACTTGATTTTTGTGAATATTTATAATCCCCTCCTCGGAGGGGCATATTCTTTTTGTGAAAACTTGAAACTCTAGTGCAAGCTGCTGGTGAGCGAAGCAGCACCTCTGGCAGCAAATGTTTGTTCTGGATCACGCAGCAAGAGGGAACCCAAGATGGTTTCAGTCTAGCAACTGTTAACATAGTTATAACATTTTATAAGTGTTGTTACGTTGGAGTCCTGTGAAAATGAAAATTCACAAGTTTTCTATTTTGAATTCTTTGCCTCTTTCATGTTATGACAGTTTGCCACTCCAACCTGATCTCTATGTACTCTCAGAAAACGAGTCCAAAATCTTAAGAGAGAGGGAGGAACTTACTTTATCCTTTGTCATTCTTAAAGATAGAAATTGTAACTTCTACATGTATAATTGGTTTGCTTTACATAGATTTAATGGGTTGACAAGGGAATCTGTTTTGATTTTGATTAAAATTAGATTTTTAAATGACATAAATACTCTTAAAAGTTGATAACATATAGTCGAAGTTGATGAAACTTGTTATTGTTAAAAATTGTGGGTTAACCGAGTCTCGTAACGTAAATTTATATTATAATCGAATTTTTCAATGAATTCACATCAAATGAACCCAAATTTGCATAAATTTAAAATACTAAGCTTTATACATATTTTCATGATTTAACTACAAAATCGACTTTCTACCGAATTTTAATTTTTCTACTTTGAAATGAAAATCTTAATTAAAACAAACGAAATGGACATGAATCTTCATGGAACCTAAATACGAAGTTAGGAAAAAAGAAAGGGGAAAGGAAATGATTGAACAAATATTTGACCTTGCTAGAAGCCTCAAACAACATGCAATAAGCTGTGAAATTTGGCGTGCTTAAAAATGGGGATTCTGGTTTGGGCACCTTTGAAGATGGGGCTTGCAAAACATGGAAGGGTTAATTTCAGCAGGGGTTGTGAAGTTTGTTAAAATTTTCAAAGTAGTTATTGAAGTAATTTTTTATAGTAGTAGTTATTCAAATTTCTAACAATAATATTATATATCAATATAGACACAAACGGTATTAATTAGTATGTAATGGCAAAACAAAAATGTCCCACTTTTAGAAATTCACCAACAAAAATATGAAGTTTCACCAAGTGAATTTTATTAAAATTAAACAAATATGGAGAAAACATAGTTGACAATTACACCTTTAAATGTAATGAACACAACTTTGTTTGACGTGTCCTATCATAAAGCCACAAGAACAAAAATCCAAATTGACTCTGATTATTTCTGTCATTGAATTCCACCCATATGTATGTTTGGTTTGATATTGCCGTAATATTAAGAGAATAAATTTTTGTTGTGCCAAAAAAAAGAATTAATTAAGTATTTTGTAAATTTTTATTTCAAAGTTATTGTATATTTTAAAATTAGTATTTTAGCATTTGGTAAGTAGAAGTGATTTATTGATGTGTCTTTATATAATTACTAAAATGAATATTGATTATAATGATATGTTTTTAGGGAAATTAGAGTAAATGGTTCCTAACATTTGCCCTCAATGCGAAAATAGTTCATAACGTTTATTTTTTGACATAGAAATTTTTAATCTATGTGCTTTTATAAGCAATTGATCCTTATTTGATGAAAAAGACAAATATACTATTAGTTTTAATTAGAGAAAATTACAATTGGATAAATTAAATATATCACTATTTGTCATGTGAATTAAATTTTTCATAAGAAAAAAATGTAAAATTATTGTGCTTTACGTATACGTAATTGATATGTGATATGAAAATATTGAATAAAAATTAAGTTGATACAAATAAAAAAGGGGTAAATGCAAAAATTTCATTTGATATATATTTAATTGATTCATCACCCCAACATTTTATATGATTAGCGATGTATCTCTATTAGCGATTGCCTCATGTGAGGGCTTTAGGCATAATTATATAAAATGTTGATAAAGATTAAATAAGATTAAAATGAAGTTACACATTATGTGTCTAAAAAAAATGATGTATATAATTTTATAACATTGAACCAATCTTATTATATTTTTTTAAATATGATAATAATAATAATTAATTTACACATTATGTGTTCTTTATTTTTGAACGATATTAAAACGATAAATTAAAATATAATAAGAATATAATCGAAATTTGTAATATTTGTTGTTAATAAACGAATAACTCAATTAAATAAAAGTACTTGAACATCAAATTTGTGACAAAGTTATTTTTCTTTTTATGTTGTAACAATAAAATTAAATTTTAATTTTTAAATAATATAATTACTTAATAATAATAAAATAATTTTATTTAACATATTTATTAATAATTATGAGCTTAAATGTGTTAATTCAAAAATAAAATAAAATAAACTCGTAGTTTTCTTTAATTTTGTTATAAAAGATAAAAGTATTGGACCCATTTGCAATTTTTTAAAAGATTAAGAATTCAATTACAATTTTTTTAATTAAAATTAAAGGCATATTTTTTTTGTTCAATTGAATAATGATAAATTACGCACCAAAACACATAAATTAAGGGCCTCTATGTCAAAAAACAAACGTTATAGATCATTTTCATACTGAGGGTGAAACTTAGGAACCATTTGTGTCAATTTTCCTATTCTTTTATATTATTATTATCTTTAGTTGTATTGTAAAAATTATCTTTACTTTCATGTAATATTATTAAATATTTTTCTAGGACAACGTTTTCATTATAGTTAATTTAAAATGAAAAAATTAATATTTATTAAATCTCAAATTTTATAAAATTATAAAATAAAAGTGTATTCCATATAGTAGAAAATAAATAAATTTAATTAATTAGGGTTAAAATTTGTATTCGGTTATAAATAATCGAATAAACTAAAAACTCGGACATCAATGATAATGAGCTTCGGGTAATATATCTATAAATGTAGTATTGAGGACACAACGTTATAAAATAAAATTATAAATACTTAGGTTCACATGATATAATCAAGGGTAGAATTAGGGGTGGAATCGGACTCACTTTTTTCGGAAAAATCATTTTTATAGTGTAAATTTTTTTTTTATGATAAAAATTTTTTTTTAATTAACATTCGATCTCCAAAAATTTCTAGATTCACTAGAAAATCTCGAATATAATGTTGTTAAGTTTGTTATGATATAAAATGATTATAAAGCCACATGGTAAGTATTACATAGACATGATGAATCATATGATTACAGTTGAGATTATTTTTGAGATATTACCATTAAATGCCTATAGACAGATCATATAATTATCAAGGAATGATCAAAATATTTGTGACTTGGTAATTGTGATGTGGGGGTATACAATGACTTATTAGACGAAAATCGAATGAACAGGGTGGATGGTCATATTAATAATTAATACTTCATCTTTTCATAAATATATCACATTTTAATTTTAGTGAAAGTTCTTAACTTTTATTCATTGTTATATTTATGTCTTTAATTTTTCTTTTACCGCATTCATAACTTTAACTTTTTATTAATTAAAACATATTGTCTCTAATGACAATTTTCGTCTAAAAATTCTATTAGCATTTTTAAAATAAGAGAAGATAGTTTGATGTAATTTCATATTTGTTTATTTTTTGGATAAATAGCACCGGGGGTTCCAAACTTTTGAAATTTGTGACGATGAAGTCTCAAACATTTAATTTCTAGCACCCGGATCTCTAATCTATGAAACATTAGCGCATGAGGTCTTTTTTTTTTTTTTTTTTTTTTTTTTTTATAGATTAAGCTTATTTTCATTTTCACCGTTGCTTTTCTTTTTTTTTTTCAAGGAAGCGCCCTAATCATGTTTCCATCTCTAACTCGCTTCAACGGCTAGACGGAATCCAAGACCTATGTCTCCATGAATTGCATCGTCGGTTTGACCATTAAATGGTCAAATTTTGTTAAACAAACAATTTTGCCTTTAAATTGAATGATAATAAATAAATAAATAAATAAATAAAAATTGCAACTAACCTCCAACCCAATCACTTCTTCTTCTCCAAAATTGTCGCCGCCAATCACCACCAACCTAAAAATTTGCCACCGTCACACATTGTTTATGAATCAGGTACATCCGAGTTTTGTAGTTGGAAGGATCACTTGCAGAACGCGATTACTGGGAATATTCTGAAAATCAAGAACAATAAATTTAGTATTAGTGGATTTTAAAGATCGAGTTCTTAAAAAATTCCATCCACGACGATTTTACGGCCGAGTTGTAAAATTTTGCCGATTTCCAAAGTACACATACCTTTCGACGAAGCATTGTAGGATTTCTTGCAATGAAGAATGGCCCCTTGAATTCCATCCTCGTGTTGTTGCATTAGGAAGCCATCTCTCCGGCTAATCAGCGACGGTGATAGTTCGACAGTAGCGGAGGCCGATCGGCTTTTCCCTAAATGCTTGGTTACAATCTTAAAACTACCTTTCTATCGAACAATTTCCTCATCGAGAGATTTAATGGAGCCGTAATCGCGAAGATAACGGCGTGACGGATTTAGAGAACTTCGATTTCTCATTTTGCCTTTTTGATACTTTAACATACAGATGCTTTATCAGCTTCAAATACTTGGGAACAGATTGCTTTGATTTAGCTTCCAAGGAGGTTTCATCAAAGAAGTTTTTTACCAATTTCCTTCTCAAACTATTGTCTCTGGTGAAAACGGTCGCCACCGAAACTCCTTTCGACTTGCATTTCATGGTAAAGCGTTTACACTGTTCATTTTTCAATGGCTTCGAGAACCATGTCGATGGACATTCCAGTAACTCGTCGTCAGACTCACTTTATTTTCTATTCCTTTTTATCATTCATTTAAGGTAAAATGACTTGTTTAACAAAATTTTGACTATTTAATAGTCAAACCGGCGCTTTTTATTAAAAAGACCTCAGCGCTAACGCTTAAGTTAACATCCGGGTGCTAGAAATTAAAGGTTTGAGATTCTATCATCACAAAGTTCAAAGGTTTGGACCCTTGGTACTATTTACCTTTATTTTTTGCTTATTTAAAAATACGAAAGACAAATGAGAATTTTTACTTTCTTTTAATGAGATTTTTGGATGGAAACCATTATGAAATACAAGATAGGCTAATTAATTGAAAGTTGAAGATAAGAATACAATTAAAAAAAGTTGGGGACATAAGTGTAACAATGAGTAAAGATAATGTACCTTTTATACAATTTAAATACGGTGTACTTATAGACAAATATGGTGTGAATATATTTAGTCCTAATTGGTAATGGAGAGAATAATTATTTAGATCTATCCAAATGATGGAATATCGAATGTGTTCATTAAAGTCTGAAAATTTTAATTAAAATGAGTGTACTCAATTTATATTTTAATTTTTTTTTATAAATTATTTATATTTTTTAACATAATTATTTAGTTCAACGGATGCATAATTATAGAGTATCAACAATATAATTCTAAAGACGATGTTTTACAATTGTAAAAATCTAAAGACCTCCAAATTGCAATAAACAACACATTTACACGGATACGACACGTTTTGGTAATGATTCCTCAAGAGAAAATTAGAATTCAACTTTAAAAAAAAGGATTATTGGGAGGGGAAATAAAACAACAGAAGGGGGAAAAAAAAAGAAATCAAATTTTCTAGGGACATCTTGAAATAAAACAACAGAAAGGAAAAAAAAAATCAAATTTTCTTTAAATGAGAAACTGAAAATGAAATAAGAAATTAGAAATTCAACAAAATGGCATGAAGAAATCAAATTTGTCTTTCTTTAAGCATTCAAATAAAGCACGATGCCAACGCCATTGCATTGAATTGAAAGTGATGATTGAATTTAGTAGTTGGAAGTATTTAACATTTATTAGTTTGGATGCCTATGCATGTCCTTTTTTTAAACATCTCATCCTCATTATTGCACGTGATGTATTAATAATTAAGAACGTAATTGTATTTATTATATTTTCATGTTACGAATTGGTTTGATATTGATAATCTAAGTATAAAAAAATTAATTATTAACAAATCAGACGATTGAAACCTAAATAGATACTTAAAACCTAGTTTATTAAAATTTATTATAGTAGATGACTCAAACATATGATAAACTTGAATTGAGTTTACTTCATAAAAACCACTATTTTTAAGTACCATTTTCTCTCGAATTTGCATTCATCCTCGAAGCCTGAGTTCATTCTTTTATAATATTTTAATCACGTAAAGAAAGTTGAATGCCTTTGCATTAAGAAATTTCACATTTACTTTAGAATAAGACTCTGGGCATAAGCATCTACAATAATATTTGCACATTAATTTCAATTTTTTTTTTAAAAAACTTAAATAAAAGATAAAAAGATTGTTGAATTGAGTTTACATCGTCCAAGATTTGAATTTTCAAGAACGAAAAATTAGGTTTCTTCGGTAAGTGTACCAATTTGATGTGGTATAATAAAAAGTTCATAAAAATCTTCTTTCTTGCTTTAGATTAAGCTATGGAGATAATCAATAAATTAATTGATCAAGTAGTTTCATGGTCGAATTAAAACTCTTAAAACAACATAATTTCTAAAAGTAAATAAATCACTTTGCAGTTGTTCATCAAGCATGTTAATGAAGTTGTATGTATTAGATGCAAGTCAGAGATTATGGCAAAAATGAGGCTACAAAAGTGTAAAAAAATAAACAAGTCAATAAACATATTAATTGTACTTAAAATTGTTCCACAATCATCGTGTGTAAAAAGTAGCATCTTAAATACAATTTTTTAATGTACTGAGTGGAGTTTGCATTGCTAATATGCAAACAAGTCATTTTCAAAAATAATATCCTAGAGTTGCATTAATATTCAAAAGAAAAATAACAATAAATTGAGACATTACTAAAATACTATATTTTAATACATTATATATAAACAAGCAATTTTAATTCCAAGCTCATGTAGTTCAAAAATGATAATATTATTTAATTACAACTAAACAAAACATATTTCAAATTAAATAATGTCTCAAATGATAGTACATTTTCAACGACAATCAATTAGAAGAAAATTTCAGGTTAAACAATGTCTCAAAGTAACAATATTATCAAATTACAACAAAACTAAACTAAAATTTCTAAATTTAAAATTATTGAATAACAATATAAAGTAGGTATGGGTGTTGAGTGGGTCGGTTCGGGTATTTCAATACCGGAACCGGTTGGTTCGAGTTCGGTATTTCGTAAATAGAACCGTTCGGGTCCACGTAATTTTTAGAACCACGGAACTGGCTGCCGTTGTTCGGTTCGGGTTCGGTTTCTACCCATAACATTTTTTAACACTTTGTTAATTTAATGCACAAAATATGAATATATAATCCAATAGATATCATAATATAGCATCCAATATCTAGCAAAATAAGCCACAAAATAGCATCCATTAGCAGAGTAAAAATATTAAACACCAAAAAACAAACCCCCAAAAAAAAAAAATTATTAAATTTACAAATGCTAAAAATAACATAAATTTTTCCTCTCAAAACAACATAACAATAAATATTGTCGAATTTTCCTTTCGTCGTTTTATTTGCTTCACCATTCATCAACTTTTCAAAAAAGAGTGAATTGTAAAGTTAGAAACAATATAAATGAAATATTTTTCAATTTGTATAGAATTACTTACCATTTACCAACCAACCATTTAAAGTCATGTTGCTTGATTTGTAGCATTGACAAATTCTGCAATGTATAATTAAAATATCATAATTAAAACAAGTGTAACAAAATTAAAATTTATTAGATTAGTAAAATGCAAAAAATAAATTTTGAAATCACATGTCTCAATTTTCTCAGAAAACTCTGTCTCTTCTATGCAAAATCCATCTTGGAGTACTTGTCAAAAAGTTTAGATTCTTCTTGTGACCAATTTTGAGTGTAAATTATTAAAAAAAAAAATCAGTTCCAGTTCGGGTATTCACAGTTCTTGTTCAAGAATCAAGAACTGACCCGAACCCGATCAGTTCTCGGTTCTCTGTTCTAGTTCTTAATTTATTTGTTCCAATTCGGAAGGTTCGATTCCTGTTAAAATGCCCACCTCTACTATAAAGTGTCTTCAATGAACACAAATCTCAAATTTTACAGAAAAAGAAACTAATAAAACAAAATTTGAAATGTTTTCCAAAATAATCAAATTGCAAATATAACAGTTTAATAGATTATAAAAGTACAATTTTTCCAAAATTCAAACTCTTAAACAAAAAATAAAGTAACAACTCATATGTCTTTCAATTTGAGTAAGAAAAAATAACTGCGAGTAAAAAATACGACAAAAATCCAAAACAAACAAGACTATAAAAGTAAAGAACACTAAAAAGTTGAACTTTCTGAAATAATTAAAAAAATTACAAATTTAATAATCTAATAAATAATAAAACTACAATTCTTCTGAAACTCAAGCTCTAAAACAAATAAAAACCAAAATCAAAACTCACGTGTCATCAATATTAACCAAAAAAATTGTTCAAAGCATTTCACAACAACTTTAAATTTGTCAATTATCTTCCTTCATTTTATTGTCGTTTCACTATAAGATCCGAAAACCTCTTATGTTTTGTTTTCCTTGAAATTGGATTTTATGAAAAATGAATCTAAAATTAATGACACAATTTCTAATTCTAATGTCGGGCATCATTCATCAAAACTATTTAGTTAGAAAATGCATTGAAAATTTGAAATAATCATAACTTAGTTTAATCAAAATTGATATAAAAGGAGCCAAAATTATGTTAAATATACATTTTGTCTATTTATGGCCAGTTGCAACACGATGCAGCAACTAACTGGTGTAAATATATATAATTACAATAAATTCAAATTCAAAGAAAAAACAAACAGATACGTGGATATGAGTTTAAAAACATCCAAGTTTTATTGTGTGAAAAAAGTCAATAAAAATAAATATATTGCTTATATTACTATAGTAGTCTTGGTTTACTATAATGTGTTATATCTTAATGCATTACTCACAAGATAGTTTTTTTCGATCTATGTAAAACAAGCCACAATTATCTTAGAATTTGCATTCGAAATTGAAACACTTTTTGGTCAAGTCCTACAACTTGTACTCCGGCATAGCGATGTATACTGAAGTTGCTATAGAATTTCATTTTATATAGGTTGACTTGGATTTTAAAATGTATTTTAAATTCTTTTTATTGACGTTACTTTGAATAATATTACACGTATAAATTTATGAAACATTCCATAGTTCTTCAGATAAAGAGTGTAAATTACACTTTACATGCTATATTTTCAAGAATTACATATGTATCACGTTCCATTAAGTCTCCATAAAAATAATAGAAAACATTAAAATAACGAGCTTATAAAATGTAATTGTATTTCACATAAACTTAATTTTTAAAATTATAATTTACATACTATTATTTAAGAAACGTGAACAAATATTATATTTAATTAGGATGAATTTATCTTTAGATTCTTATAATTATTTTGTAATTTTTTTAAAATAAAAATATCCACACTTTTAATATAGGTAGGATTTAGTTGACCGTTTTAAATATTAAATCAAATATAGGTATATATTAAAGTAATCAATCAACCACCCATTTCTTTTTCTTCAACATGATAGAAGACAACCGTATTTGCAAATTTTTAATTTCTACAAAGTCAAACAATTCAATAAATTCTCATTTTAGTACGTACGAATAAAGTGAAAATTAAGAACAATAAATTAGTACAAAAACCTGTGGCAGTACAAAAACCTGTGGCACAAATAAAGAATAAAGACGAGATGAAAAGATGCATTAGACGAGGTGGATTGAAATTTTGAGAGATAGAGTTATAATTCCTAAAAAATTTGTTATTTATATTTATGGGTTCAAAATCCATAAAATTTGTTAAAATCTTTTAATAAATGAAATTTTTAGAAATCTATTAGTTATTGACACTTAAATTTTTAAATAATCTATTTAAATTCGAGTGGAGGACATCTAAATTTCATTAGAATATATTAAAATCTAAATTAAAGACACTTAAATTTATATAAATTTTTAAAATTTATTCAAATCTGAGTAAGAACCTTAAATTTAATCTAAGTAAGCTCATTATCTATTTGTGGGAACATTTAAGTTTGATTTTTGGGTTAAGAAATATTATTGTTGGGATTTGGATTTAAATTACTTGGGTCATTTTTATGGAGATGGTGAAGGAAAATGAATATAAATAGGAGAAGAAAATTGTGATCTTGCTAAATGCTAATACAAAATTTTATAACACATTATTTAATTATGTTTTAGGACAAACATTTATATAGGTTTACGATTTTATGTTTAACATGAGGATAAAATTTGAAAGTTGGGTTTGGACATATATGATACTCATTAATTAAGAGTTTAGATGTTATAAGTTTTATATCCTAATTATTTTATGCCTACGGTGTAAGAGAGTTCACTATTTTGATTATTTCGAAGAATAGTCTCAAGAATAAGTAGCGAGCCAAAATTTTAATAGATTTTTAATAATTATTTTCTATGTCATTGTTAACGTGTTAAGAGTATTATTGTCCTTATATTGTGACATTATTGTCCTTGTACATCTATTCTCTTAAACCAATAGTTTGTATCACATGTCGGGAGTCTAGAATGAACTATATTTCTAAAAAGAGAACTTTATTCAATTATAAATTATCAAAAAAAAATTATTAATAAAATTTGAGTACATTCTAGAACATGAATTTCTTCTAAACTCATTTTCTAGATTTCACCAACTAACCTGTGGAGCAAGAATGGTATAAACAATTACATATGGTCCGTAATCGTCTCTTCAAAAAAATTTTGCATGAAAAAGTTATACTACGGATCAAAAACGATCCACCCAGACGTATAGCTATCACAAGAGTCATCATGCCCTTGTTAATACCGTAGTAGTGACTAATTGTGAGCTAGAATATCGTTGATAGCGTACAATTAATAAAGAATAAATTAAATTACAATAGAAATAACAAACCATACTAAAAAAATATCGGATTGATCTCATGTTTACACATCAATTGTTCACCGATGTAAGCAACATCAATTGTTCACCATCTGACACGATGAACAACATATATTCTGTCATTGGCCCGATAGGACATTAATCTCTCAAAAAACATATGTGTATATTTATAAGTATATCTATATACAAGCACGTGCTTAAAATCTCTATGTAGGCATGCATATGCGTGGAACTTAAGAAGGAATTAGGAAATAAAAATCTAACCAACTTACCACAAGAAAGTGACACTTGTAAATGAAAAGAAATGGAATTAGATCTAACTTTTAAAGAGATCAACCACCGATGGCTTTCTGTCCAACGGGTAGGAGCACTGAATGGCGAGTGCAGCCACCTACAATCCAGAAAGATTAAAATTAAAATATATTATTATACTATTAAGAATTAATTTTAACGCTAAAAGACTCAATCTCCAACAAACTTATGATTACTCAGCATAGGCTATGAATTAGTCTTCAGCATATAGGTCTTTTTAAATGATTATATGTGACCATCCATCAGTAATTAGTCGTATGAGTGCTCGATACATTAATTATTGATATTTTTTTTGGAGTTTACTTCATAAGATATTTATATGCAATTATTACTAAGTTTTGATCTCGAACTCACTTGAATTGCTCACTTATAATATTTACGCCAAGAAGATAATATAATTGATAGTTAGATTAGTAATATAAGATTCACAATGAATGACACCAATTATAGTACTTCATCGAGGCGGGCCCGGGATATAGTATAGGATTTGGACCATGGTTTAAAATATCCTAGGTCATGACATTAAATTTTTTTTTTTTAAACTGATTATTTCTGGAAATTTTTGAAATAGGGTCAGGGCCTGTCTCACGCTCTGCCATCCATCGTCGTCGCCATCACCACATCGTGCGCTTTTTAAAAGTTCAAAAACTTTTCTATAAATGTGGTGATGGCATCAAAACACTTTAATTAGTCACCACCGGGTGCTATATCACTATTCTTGATAGTTAATAATTCCACGGTAATAATCTCCTCCTATATGGGGAGGAATTATAAAAGACGCATTCTGTTGATTGAACAAGTTACATTTTGTCATTTCTCAACGACCATGTGAACGCTTTCTTGCCTTTATAATTCCTCCCACCATGGAGAGGAGATCATTATCCATAGTTCCATATTTATTATTTTTACTAATGATGTGATAGCACTTCAATATGAACATTATAAGTGGACAATATAAGTAGGTTCGAAAAGTTTGAAGTTCGACCTCCATACCTATCTACGCTTTTACGATTTTTAGAACATTGATTATTACACATGCACTATTCTACTCACTAAACGCGTAATTTATTTATTCTATTATTTATAACATTTTAGGCTAAACTAGTAAATAATTATCAAAAGTTGACACGGACTTCAGCATGGCGTGGCAAGTATTGATATGTTGGGTGACTGTAAATTATGAATCGGTCAGAATTGTGAATATTGTGATTTTTTAAAAAAATTTATTTCATTTTGTAAATATAAGATAGACGTGGAATTTTTATTTTAAACGTATTTTATTATAATAAAACATTTTCAACCGAGATCACAAGAATCCTAATTGAAAATGATCTTTTTAGCTTCTGCATTTGATTTCATAAAATATCAATACTTTTGTTAATATAAGTCAATGACTCCATCGTTATAATTAAAATGTATTGTGACTTTATATTTTGTTTAATCGAATTGTCTCGTAATTTTATATTAATTTTTATTTTATATGAATTTAGTCAAAAATTAACAGAATACATTGTCATGATATTTCTTGTAATTTTATTGTAATTTTATTGATGTTTAGATTTGTAGTTTGATATATGTTGTTTTCTTTATTTCATTGCAAAAAAAAAAAAAAAAAAAAAAAAAATAGAAAGATATTTATAATCATGAACTTGCTAATAACATTAAAACAAACATTAAGAAAAATATACGAGAAATGCAGTTTAAAATCAGGACAAACCATTTAGTTTAAGTTTGAGTTTTTCTCAAACCGGTCTAAACGGATTGGTTTGAAACAATGTTAAAAATCGTCGAAATCGAACAATTTAAATCCACTAGGTAGAGTTGCACAAAAAAACTATCAAATCGAATTGAATCGTTGTTTGAAACCATTTGTTTGGATTTATTGGATTTGTCAATGTTTCAATTTTAAATTGAACTAAAATACTTATATAATTTTTAAAAAAAAATTGTTGTAGTGAGTAATTTTAACTGTAAAGAAATTTATATAGAAATTTACTTATGAGCAAATTTAACCTTTGAGACTTATATTTAAAAAAAAATAATGATATTTATCACTACTAATGATTATCATTTGTCATGTGTCAACTGTGTTGCTATTAAATGATAGATTTAATAAAATATGGAGATATAAAAATTATTTTATTAGACCTGTCATTTAATACCACATAAACTGATGATTATCAATTGTAATAAATCGCATTACTCTAAAAAAAAAAATTCAAAGAAAAGGAAAAGAAAAAAAGAAAAAAAAGTGAAAATGGTATCCCTTCATCTTTAACAATCAGATCATTTGGTTCATTATTCTTCAGATTCTCAAGTGGGGTTTCTATTAAACCCTCTTAACTCCATCACTTTTTAGTTTTTACAGTAAACCTTTTCTTTCGCTCTCTTTTCATATAAATACATATGAAAGACACATTAAATATTGAAATTTTAGGTGAAATTTTTTACATATTATAATATGGAGATTTTGATTGTAATTCTTGTTGATTGGAGAGTTGAGATTTGATTATAAAGAATTTTATTTTGAATTTTTATTCTGGAACATGTTTGTTAAGTAGAATGATACAATTTTTTTTTTTTTTTTTTTTTATGGAGAGTTGAGATTTGATTATAGAGAAATTTGTTCAAAAACAAGTTGTTTAAAGCAGGTTAAATTGATTAAATATATTTTGCAGGATCTATAACTTAATATTTATTTATTATTTTCATAATAAGACTTAAAATTTATAAGTATTTAAAAAATAATTTTTGCATTGTCAAATATATACTTGTGGAGTTGTGGCTGGTTTGCCACAAGTTATTTGAACCTTGTATTATTTTTATAGCTTTTAAGTGCATTTTAAAGAGTAAAATTTCTTATACTCTAATTAACTCTTTTATTTTATTTTATTTAATACTTATTTATTGTTTTTTTCTTATGTTTAAATATTTAGAATTTGTTTGAGAGAGATTTTTAGTAAATTTTAATAAAAAAATTGATAAAATGTACATTTAAAAGTTAATAAAAATTGTTGATCTCGACTTCTGCCCACAATTTTTTAACATATTTTAGTCTGGATGTATCAAACACTTATATATTCTTTTAGATGTTAAGGGTTAAAACATTCAAATATTATTTGAATAATTCAAAAGTAGAGCATTAGAAGTTGCAGCTTCTTAAATATTTGATCATTATAAAATAAAAATAGAAAGTGAATACCGAAAAAAAAAAAAAAAAAAATAGAAAGTGAATAAATTCATTCTCTATTTTAAAAGGTTAAATTAGAGAATTTTTAGAGAGTTTATTGGAGCTTAAATTTAAGAATGTCACCTTTAAAACAAATAGTATCTTATTTTTAAAAAAAAATTTTGGAGATGTTTTAAATTTGTTCTGATACTAATATTTTGTAACGTTTATGTTTAAAAATTTCTAATTTTAAGTCTTGTAAATTGTAATGATATTTTAGACTAGAGGTAAATTGTTGATTCAAATCGAATCGAATTGTAACAAAACAATTTTATTTGGAAAGTAAAATGGTTGTGTTTGGTTTGAAAATATATCATTTTAAAGAGCAATTTCAATTCACAACGTCTATAACTACAGGAAGGGCAAATTTTAA
Source organism: Forsythia suspensa (assembly GCA_023638005.1). NCBI lineage: Eukaryota > Viridiplantae > Streptophyta > Magnoliopsida > Lamiales > Oleaceae > Forsythia > Forsythia suspensa. The sequence goes on from CM042666.1 coordinate 40,648,557, forward strand.
GAGTAATGCTGTTTGTACAAAAAATAGTTATAAATTGTATTATAGATACTGAGGTGGCAAGTATATTTGTGAATTTGTGATAATAAGTTATGGATAGATGGATCATTGCACTATATGCTACATCATCTTCTGTATACTAACCTAGATACTACGTTACTCAAAATTTGAAAGTTGAAAATTTGAAGTTAAGGTGGGACCCTTATGAGTTCAAAAATGTTCTCAAGACCCAACAAAAAGGAAGCCTGCAACGTGTCCCGGCCACCAACGAGGAAAGTATGCTGAATCTAGATTGTACCCAAGTGTCGAAATTTAACCCCCATAGACCATATATATTCAGCCACCACGTCAACGACGGAGACACCTGGCCCCATCCGCTTGCTACGTACAAACCCCTCATTGGGCCACAGTACACCACCGCAATAAAACCCCAATTTTCTAATATCCTTCTACCCAACTTCTCTACACGCGTCCCTGAATCAAAATCCATAGTTTTAAATAAGAAATAAATTTCACATGTCACGTCTCCAAGTTTGAAAATCACAGTTCGTAGACCTCAACGTTTAGTGTTGATCGCACAAGTACTCCTTGTACCATTTTTTGACGAACTTACGTCCATAATGAATTTTTTGAACAACAAAATTGCATTCCCAACCCAATCTATTGTCTCTCGACTCATCTTGAACACTTTGGGCACTTGCGATAGTACTTGTTAGGATAGGCATGGTCCTATTTAATTCGATTCCAAAAAAATCGAACCAATCCAAAGAATCAATACTTATAATGTAAATAGAATTATCAATCGATTTTGTTCGAATTGATGCTATAATTAAAGTTTTCAAAATTGTCATATTATTAACTACTGTTTTTATTCTCATTCTTTGAAATAACACAAAAATCTTTAAAAAAAATCATAATTTTCAAATCTTAAAGAAAAATATATCAAGTTTTGAACACAACGTTCTATTTCAATATAATATAACAAACATAAAAATAAAATAATTTATTTTATGGTCTAAATTTATAGAAAAAAACTAAAAACAATAAGGTAGGTTATATTCTTCAATTTTCAATTTAGAACTAATAACCGAACTATAAATAATCAATTCTATATTCTCGGTTATATTGTCCACTACTAGATTTAAAGTTAAGAAGAATCGAATCGAACCAAATCTATCCAACTGTTTGTCCACCTTCAGTACAATTGTTAAATTTGTCAAAACTAATTAAAGAGTAATGAAATTCATTATTAGTAGTGATTATTACAAGTCTACGTGACTTTGAGACTATTATCATATTGTCTAATTAATTGAGATATATTTTTATTAAATAGACCAGTAATTATACTACTTTATAGACTAGAAAATATAATAATCATTGGTGATAAATATTATTATTCAAAATTAAAATGAGAAAAGTTGATATTAGCAAATTATATTAGGTTTAATGCTGGGAGTAACTGAAACAATGGAAGGCTGAAAATTGCGACCTCTAGAGGTTGGGGAACAAAAATAGCATAGTACTAAAGATTAGGGACTAAATATGAAATTTTTACTTCATTAAATAATCACACGTCCCTGTGGGTCCCGATCCTGTCAAACTATTAGTCAGACGTCAAATTTGTCGGATTTTGATTGGCCCACGTATGGGGTTTGTACGATAGTAGATTGTACACGTGTTAGATGAAAATGGACGGGTGGAATGGGTTTGGCCGGAGATGAACTATTGCGATCTATATGTGTAGGCGGGGATGCACAAATTGTTAAGGTGTCCAGTTCGGGCAGCGGGCAGACTGCCCTGGAACGTTCATAATCATGCTAATTCACCATAGCTCTCCACGTACCATAGGAGAAAAAGGGTTTCGTAGTTGAACTGAAATTGTTCTTTTATTAGATTCCTCGTGGCCTCCGCAATCATTTCTTCTTCTTTCACAGCTTTCTCTTTCCGTAATGTGATTGAATCCAATACCTTTTTTCTATAATTGAATCCGAATTTTGAGAAAAAAGTTGAGATTATATGAACTGTATTATTTGAACCGTGGCGAGGTGGGCCGGGGAATGGCGGAGATTTGTTACGGGGTAGTGGGTAAGAATAAATCATCGACTTCGTGTGAACCGAGCAGCCGAGCCGCGAGGCGGCGGAGGATGGAGTTGCGGAGAGTTAAGATTGTGCCTGAGATGCCTCCGCCTCCGGCGGCGGATGGAGTAACGTTTCCTCGGGATTGCGACAACGCCATCGAAAAAAGTGGACCTGACAGTGAAGAGGAAGTGATTTTGCAGCCGGAAAACAGGAGAACGGAGATCAAAGAGTTGCAACCAATTCTTTTGACTCCGATTTTGAGACCGTTAATGGTATCTTCTCCTGAAATGTGCCCCAAATTTGGGATGGCCTCTGTGTGCGGACGGAGAAGAGATATGGAAGACGCGGTTGCAATTCAGCCTTCATTTTACCGGAGAGAACATGAAAATTCTGCAGATTTGCATTATTTTGCTGTTTATGACGGTCACGGATGCTCTCACGTACGTTCTCGTTTATTTTAGAGTCGACTATACAAATTATTTTCACCAATTTGTTCCATTTGATCAATCATTTTTTGAATATTTTCAGGTGGCGACGAAATGTAGAGAGAGATTTCATGAACTAATCAGGGAGGAGCTGTTACTAGAAATCATGGAAGGCAGTACAAAGTGGAAGAATGTGATGGAACGAAGCTTCATTAGAATGGACAAGGAAGTAATTGCATGGAATGAAAACGTAATTAACATCAGAGCCAAATGCCGGTGCGAACTTCAAACGCCTGAATGCGACGCCGTCGGATCAACCGCCGTCGTCGGAATCGTCACACCGGAAAAGATCATTATTGCCAATTGCGGCGATTCTAGAGCCGTCCTTTGCCGCAACGGCAAAGCAGTCCCTCTTTCTATCGATCACAAAGTGAGAATACAGTGCATGTTGGGCTTAAAAAATGACTTTTTTAGCTACTTTTCTCCGTAGTATGTAATAATTATATCTTCATTTTATGGAATTGCAGCCGGACCGTCCAGATGAGCTTAACCGGATTCAAGCCGCCGGTGGTCGTATAATATATTGGGACGGGCCTCGTGTGCTTGGAGTTCTCGCCATGTCAAGAGCTATAGGTAAGACTTAAGAGATCATTCTTTTTACGTGTTCATTTGTACTACATAAATGTGTCGTGTCCTGTGTCTGAACCAATTAATTTATGAGCACCCATTTGTCCAATGAAAACTTACCACCGCCACATAGATCTACCCTCAGCACCACTAGGAGCTCGACAGCATTATTCATAATGATTCCTACCCTGAATTACAAGTACTTCAAATGCCTTTTTTTGGATCTTAATAATTTCTTCATCAATAAGCTAAAAGGTTTTGATATTCATTATTACACCCAAGGCTAAAAATGTAAATGTCCTTGTTAAATTTTAATAATATTTTATATATTTAATTTCCTAATAATATATTTGTATAATGACAGGTGATAATTATTTGAAGCCATACGTTAGTTGTGAGCCGGAGGTAACAATTACAGACCGGACTGCGGATGACGACTGCTTGATATTGGCCAGCGATGGATTGTGGGACGTGGTGTCAAATGACACTGCATGTGGAGTTGCGCGGATGTGTTTAAAAGGGAAGGCGGTAGCCACCAGTGAGTCGCCGCAGTTGGAAAATGATGGCGGTGGTTCTGGGGATAACTCCGACAAGGCTTGTACTGATGCATCAATGCTCCTCACCAAACTGGCTTTGGCCCGGCGGAGTTCCGACAATGTCAGTGTGGTTGTGATTGATCTTAGGAAACTGTCTTAAAAAGGCGGCATCTTATCAATGTATTCTCTTCTGTTGGCTCTGTTTGTCTTTTCTTTTTCTTTTTTATTTAAAGAAAAATGTAATTTCTTGTTTTTAAAGAAAACAAAATTTTCAATCGGAGAAGGATTTTATATTTGTTTTCTGGCTAAAGAGTGAAAAATTATTATGTGTTAGCCCAGTCCTACGCTAAGTTAGGTTCCGTTTGGGATTGATTTTGGAGTCTAACTTCTGATTCTCAAACAGTGGCGGATCTATGGTTGAAGTTTACTAGAGGGGCGGACGTTGACTGATTAACGGTTAAATATTGACCGTTGACCAGTCAACAAACGATACTTGTGAAAAAATAATGTGAAAATATTTTTAATAAATATATAACTTAATAAAGCAACAAAAAAAAATCATATAATAGTGAAATATAATTTGATACAAATCATAATAATTTCGTTTGATGACCGATTCTGATGTCTTAGTCAAAATGGGAACGAACATGAATTACAAATTTGGTAGTTCAAATAACTTACCTTCCTCGAATGAAGTCTCTCATTCTCTTCTTTTTTGAGCTCTGAAAATGTCTGTCAACAAAACGATAATCATTCATTAATATGATAAAATACACGTCATACATGATAACCAACACCAGGGGCGGACCTAGGATAATGGTTCAATAAGGGCGATAAAGATTTACATAAAAAATAATTTAAAATAAGACAATTAATGATAAGAAAAAACTTAAAATAAAGTCAAATCTATGACAACAAAAAAAAGAGCAAAAATTTTAATAAATACTTTCTATATTCTTCAATTTTGACACCCTCTTTTCAAATTATGTAATTATCATATTAAAGAGAAATAATAAATTCTTTAGTTGAAGATTTATTCATATAATTATCTTATTTTTTTAATTTCTTAAAGTTTAAAGACCACAAAAGAAATTTTCAATTTAAAATAGAATTTTTTTTTTCCTTTTTCTCTTACTTTCTCTCTCTCCCTCTCTCACATACACACACACACTGACACACACACACACACACACACACACACACAAACACACACCTGACACCGTCTTCTTCAAAACTCAAGAAATGTTATATACTTATATATACAACATATATATACACTACACGCACAATACACACATTGACGCAGGAAAAAAATTTGACGAAGCCAACACCATTTTTTGGCAAAATTCCAGCATGGGCGGACGCGGGATCTCGCCATGTGGTAGATTTGTCTTTGTTCTCAAACAATCAGAAGTTGATTTAGGTGTTTGGTAAATTTTTAAAAGTGATTATAAAATAATATTAATCACCTCTCAACAAATTTTGAGAAGCAACAAAATAGTAACTTTTCAGATTCTGTTTTTAATTTTTTAATTTATATATTATTAAAATATTTATTTTACCCCTAATTAATTAAATTAATTTTTTTAATATCTTAGGTTTATTTGTATTATATAACTATGTTTTTATTTGGTAATTTTTATGAAATTTGAAATTTATTAGGTGTTTATTATTTTTATTTTAAAATAATAATAGAAAATGTATTGTCTTGTTAAAAAATATTTGACAATATTATATATTACCATAAAAGTAAAAAATGAATTTTACTACTCGTGATAATAATAATAATATAAAATAACATTATTATAATCAATGTTATTTTTAGTAATTTAATACTATTATAGTAATAAATCACTTTTATTTACCAAATGTTCAAATGCTGCTTTTGAAATATACAACAATTTTGAAACAAGAGTTTACCAAACACTGATATAATTCTTTCCACAGCTGATTCTTTCTGCAGTGCAGCAGAAGTTGATTCTTTTAAAAGCACAGTAATATCAAACCAAGCCTTAGAACTATTTGAGTATAGTTTGAAACTGATTTGGCTAATTAGAGGCTTCTTCTTCTATTCCCAGTTCGGTCTGAGTAAGAAAGAAATTTGTTCATGTTACGTGGGAACATATACTTTCATGCTAATGAGTCAAAGGTAAAACAACTCTACTTTTTATCCTCTCTGGGGGTAGGACTGGTCCTGAAATTTTGGAGGTTTTAATCAAAATTTTAAATGGGGTGTTCATAAATAATTTAAAATATATATACACACAATCTTAAATTATAGTGATGAACTACGCTAAATATTTTGTGTTTGAGCTTGATTATTCAATACTCGATGAAATTACTCAGTGAATTATTCAACAACAATGAAGAAATATTTTCAGTATGAAAACTCAATCCAACAAATACCGAAAGCATTTTAATCCTTACGCATTCCATTACTCTCTTATTACAGTATTTTTGTAGTTAAATTAACTTTAAAAAATTCAAGCAAATTATAATAGCATAGGAGCAGAAAAAATCAAATATAAATAATAGTCGGATTCACTCTTATTTCCTTGCATAGAACTTCAGACATTATACGAATTAGGAAAACGAGTTAAATGAATTTCAGATCCATGAACTTCATCAACATAGACTCAAAACAATAAAACTTAAAATCAAAAGATCCTAACCCTAACAATAATATAGCAAAAATAGAAAAAAGATTAAAATGAAACTAAAATTATTTGGAGGACGTTAAAATGCTAAAGACTTATTGAAAGCCAAATACAATGAAAAGATTAAATTGAAACTAAAATTCCTAGTTTGCCATTTGGGGGTGAATTTCAAAATATGGCAAATTCTTTAAAAAAAAAAAAAAAAATGTGGGCCGAAATTTTAGGGCCCAAAGAATGGAAAGGGGGCCTAGTCGCCGCCTTAGCACCTGAGCCTGTGGCCGGCCCGTCTGGGGCTAGGGTCAACGGCACATTTTATACTAGCCAGGGTGAAAAATATTTTTTTAAAAACTTTTTAAGCATCAGATATCATATCTGCCGTGTTTTTCTTTAAACTCGGAATATATTCATATGAAAAGGCTTTCTAGCTCTAGAATCTAGAATGTATATGAAGAGTTGGGGTGGCAAAAAAGCTCGTCAGCTCGTAAAAGCTCGGCTCAACTCGGACTCGGGCTCGTCGAGAGACGAGCACGAACTAGGGCCGAGCTCAAAGAAAAAAAAGAGGGCCGAGCTAGCTCGACTCGGACAAAAAACGAGCCGGCTGGTGGGCTCGCCCACGACCTCGGCTCGTTGGCTCGTGCTCGTTTGGGCTCGTGGACATGAGCCCACGAGCTTAAAAGCACGAGCCACAAGCCGGCTCGGCTCGTGGCTCGTGCATTAAGTGACCATTTTTTTTTTTTTTTTTTTAATTTCATTATTTTTCTATAAATACTCTTATTCTAAGGATGAGAGTTTTCAATATTTAATTTTTAACATAAAAGATACCCGATATTTTATTTCTCTCATTTTCAAAATTTAAAAAAAAAAAAAAAAAATTTGAGAGTCGAGCCGAGCTCGTGGGCAGCTCGACTCGGCCCGTTCGGCCCACGAGCTCGTGGGCAAAATCGATCACGTATTTTGGAGACGAGGGCGAGCCGAGCTCGGATTTTAAGCCGAGCTGTATGATTTTTGTTTGTTTGAAAGTATTTATAAGTAGATTGATCAAATATAATTTCTAGTTATATATTTTATATAACTTACTTTTTATAATTTACAAAAAAAAAAAACATTAAATAAGCACAAAATTAATGCTATAATATCATAATATGCATTGTGGACAAGTTTACAACTTTTATTCGTATTTTCGTGTCAATCAAGTCATATAGACTGGGCAATGTATATGTGTGTTAAAAATCTAGATTTTTAAAGATTTTATGAAGTTAATTTAGGGTATGTTTGATTTTAATTAAAATTAGATTTTTAAAATTTTATAAAAGTCTTGAGTAGATTTTAGAAAAGTGTGAAATTCAATTTGATCTGTCCCTCTTTTTAAAAGTCATGTGATTTTATTCTAACTTATTTCTTTTTAAGCTAAAACAATATAATTACAATTACCTTAATTAATTGCATTTTTCGCAATTTAATTAACTAATTGTCTCCGGTACAAGTACAATGAATTCTAGTTTCTAAATTGAAGCCATTAAAAGTATTAAGATCGAATACAATTGATTTAAGCCTCATTAATCAATTTTTGTACTGGTTAATCAAATTTTGCACTGGTCAACAAAGATTTAACTAATTAGTCTCAATTTTTTTTCCTTAATCAATCTTGTTGACCACTAAAATAGAAGCCAACAAATCATCGATCACCTCCTTGCTTGAATAATTAACTTAATTCTCTTATGGAAAGTCGTCTGAAGATTAAGAGTTAAAAGAGCAAGAGTTTGACTAAGACGTCCTCTTTTTCTTTGATTTAATTCAAGCTATTTATAGATGTTACCAAATTCAGGGTTTTTTAGTCTTTTCTCTTTTTTATGCCACGTGTCACCCTCTAATTGAAGGATTTTTAATTCTAGAGGATTATACGACACGTGGCAAAAAAGTTATTGGCTCGGCAATTCTTTTTTTAGATTTGGTTGTTATTCTCACACGTGCTTTAGTTGTAACTGATTTTACCACGTGGAGATTCATCCAATGGTCCCAGGGATATTCCTTTCATTTAGAATTGGTGAATAGCGAAAGGACTTGAGTTCGTATCATTTGCCCCAAATAGCGAAAGTTAAAATAAACTATGCCAGGGTTAGATCTCAAAATGATAAATTCATACTCTTTTCCTTCGCCTTCTTTGGGCGAAGGTTATTTTTAAGTGAATTACATAAGCTTCGTTCAATAGAAGTGTCTAAGCTAGATGTTCATTTGTCTGCTCAAACTAGGCATGACAAGTTCAAGACTGTAATCTTTAATAAATAGAAATTATTGAAATTTAATTTTATCAATAATTAAATCCTTTGACATGTTCTAACAATCGCCTTGTCGATCGTTAAATAATTGTAAATGGCTCATTTGACCAGAGAGATCTTCTCCCTAGTTTTGCACAATTGGGATATTTCTCCCACGGTTTTTTACCCAAATGTCGGTGGGTTTGGGTAAGAAACTTGGGAGAAGAAATCTCCACCAGTTGGTGACACATCCAGTGGGACGGGGACGAGGATGAAGAAGATCTTTTTTTCTTTTTTTTTCTATTGTTTTAAATAATTGAATGTGAAGAGACTATTGTACATTTGTTAAATTGGTTAAATTTACGTCACGTGTTTAACTCTTGGTCAGCTAACGGATCTTTGGATGAAATCCATTTAGACTCTGGAGGTTTTTCCAGTGCACATATACTGAAGGACGTAGGTGCCAAGATTAGAATGTTTGGCACCTGATGACACAATTTTTATTATTTTGGGTGAAGAACTTTAAAAAAATAAAATATTCGAGATTTATTTGTACTTTTGAAAAGATTATGGACTCCAACTGCAATTTTTTTCTTTGTATTTTTTTTTTTTTATTTTTCTATTTTAGTTTATTTAAGTTATAATCAAAATTGCCAAAAGAGATCATCTCCGTGAATTACTGAAACATTAGAATGATACGTGCGATTAAAATTAAATAGGGACGAATTTGCTATAAATCTAAAAAAACAGAGATCCTGTGTATAATTTACCAATTTCATAATTGATTTTCAAATTTGGTTTTATTTTGATACATATAGTCAATAGTAGCATGGTGTGATATTGGCATATTGCAGGTGTTGTTTAAGCATGTTGTGTTCATATTTTTCTTTGATAAGTAATGTATTTTGATATAATATCAAGTACGTTATCTAAAGGTTTTGAGCGTGTAGAAGCCTAATTTTTTCTTTGTGTAGACATATATTTAATCTCAAACAACTAGTAACAATAGTTGTTACTGTTTGTTGTCGAGGTTTTCAATATGTTGTGTTAAACTAGTTCTATGATAACTAATGCATTTTAGAAATATGTTTGTCAGTCGAGGTTTTCAATCACGTTGTGTGTCAATCATGTTGTGTGACTATCTTTTTTCAAGTGTTTTAATCATGTAATGGACAATTATTTCATTAGGTAGTTGTGCGTTTTAATCTCATATTAGGTAAGACGTAGTGTTAGTGTCTGATTTGAATGATTTTAATCGTGTTATGGATTTTTTTATTTTATTTTGAGAAGTTCATTTTAAATTTAGATAGGTAACATTGTGTGTTATGTCTGTTTTTGGATAATTAAAATCATACTTTGGACAATTTTTTATTTGAAAATTAAAACAAGGTAACATTATTGTTACTGTCTAAGTTGGGAGCTTTTAATAACATTGTAGACATCTTTTAACTTGGAGATTTCATATATTTTAATGAATGTTTTGAATGCTTTAAATCATGTTTTAGCATAATGTTCTTTGATTTTATTTTCTAGGTAAGGAATCTATTAATATCTTCTTACGCTACAATGAAAATGGATCAGAATAATGAATACAACAATTACAAGACAACTGTAATCCTGGTTGCACAAGAATGTACACCCAACATGTTTCTTGAGAAGATATATTTTGAATTGTAATTGGATCGAACAAGAACAAAGATAATAATACAATATCAAGAGAAATGATCGAGACTTTACAAGTTTTCTCGTGTTCATTGACACTTCACCAATAACATATGGTAATAGACGTGTTAGACTTCGTGAAGGCGGCTTTTGCAATATACAAGTCAAAAATGCCTCAGCTACAATTACTTGAAACACATTATTCAATAGTTGCAACCCTTTCCCAATTATCAACCACCGAAGACATTGCTTATGAGGTTTCTCAATACATACCAAATGTTGACAAAGTTGTTGTAGAAATTGAAAGCAACGTAAACATTCAACTACATATAGAATAAAAAAAAAAAATCAAATTGTTCACAATCAAAGAACGTGCAATAACCTAATACAATTGAAGCTGAAGAAAAAAATAAATAAATTTCTTGTCAATTTCTGAATAATTTCTAGCCAATTTCACCACCAATTGTTTGGGCAAATTGTTTTGTTTCAATTTTTTTTTCTTCCTTAATACAAGTTTTGGTTGTTACCTGAGATAGTAAACATAATGCCAAAATGACTAAATCCATGTTTTAGGATACAAAAGAGTAAAAGCGTATGAGAATGAATAGTTTTAACACTTCGTTTTATTTATTTTACTGTTAACATGGTGTTTTTAGGAATGCAAATATGGTATGTTGTCCCGTGTATATCATGTTTTGTCGATTGAGTAAATGAGAGGATAACACAACGTTTCTAGCATTCGTCGTATGTTACTTGCATATGTAATATGTTAGGTAATATTATTGTCATTTTCTCATTCTCATTGATTATTTTTTTATTCATTTTCAAAAAGAAAAAGAGTATAATTTTTTCCACACTATTAGAATTTAAAGATTATGTTAATTACAATTTAATAAAAAATTATTGTATAATTTTATTGACTTGAGTTTAAATAAAAAAAAATTATTTCAAGAAAATAATTAGGTCATTGCATGTGAATTACTTCAAATTGACATTTCAGCCAGTTTATACCGCACATCTACATCTTTATCGCTAATACAAAATTTGTTATTAATTTTTCATATGTATGAATAGTAAATTAAGCATAAAAAAAAATATTTTATTTCAAGAAAAAAAATGATGTCATTGCATGAAGATTACTTCAAATTGACATTTCAGCCAGTATATACCACATACCTACATCTTTATTACTAATACAAAATTTGTTGTTAATTTTACATATATATGAATAGTAAATTAAGCATAAATACTTCTCATTTATGCAATTGACACATTGACTAAAATGTGTCTTCTTATGAGATAGTAACACAATGTGTTACTTGCATACATATTTTGTTACTTCTATATATGACAATGGCTAACAAATAAGATGAATATATAAAGTCAAAGAAGTAACAATTCAATGTCAAAACAATACAATCCACATTTTGACAACAAACCAGATTATCTTACAAAAATGGGAAAATTGCATCAAATGTCCCCAACGTTTTAAAATTGTTGGAGATATACACCTAACCTAAAAAAATAGCACTACACATCTCCAACGTATGAAAAACTTGGCGTGGTAGGTCCTTTATGACCAAATTGTCATTCCCTTTAAATAAACAAAAAAAAAAAAAAAAAACAAGAAAATAGAAAAACATAATTAAAAATTAACCATATGTACCCAAAAAAATAAAAAGTAAAAATGTACAAAAAAAAAAAAGTAACAAATAAATCATCTTCTCCAAAAAGTCCTAAAATTTTATTTATACCAAATTCGTCGAAAAACACCACAAACTCACCAAAAAAAACCACTAATTATCTTACTAACGGCTTAGTTTCCATCGGCATTGAGCTGGGCGACGATTCAACAGTATTCATCGGATTCAACGGCGACGTCATTGCCCTAGGCCGAGTCGGGTCGCTCGAAACCAACTTACATTTCTCCAACGGAACCTCACATAGAACGGAATTCTTCTCAAACGCCGACACAGGAAACCTCGATAGCGAATTGGGTATCTCGCCGTCTAGTGCATTACCCGAAACATTGAAATCCTGCAAACTCGGCAAACTCAAAACTCAAACCCGAAAACCTAGAACACGAAAACTCAAAGTAAGCATTCCCAACCTCAAAGTAAGCAAATGCGTCAAGTGGTTCAGTGCTCAAAAAATAATACCCGAGAGATTATTATACGATAGATCAAGTCGGTAAAGCTTCCAAAGAGAAGCCACTGACACCGAAAAATCACTAGAAAACTCATTGTGAGACAAGAACGGGAGTTTTGTGAGATAAGAACGGGAGTTTCAAACTGGTCAAATTCGAAAGTACCGGAATGGGACCAGAGAAATTGTTCTGTTTTAAACTGAGGACCCGTAGTTGGGTTAAGAAAGTAAGTGGGTTTAACAGGCCTGTTCTTGGAGGTTCGATTTGCAAGGACTAAACAAGAAACCTCATAGAATGCATGAAACTCCGAGCCATGAGACAATGGATGAGTCATAGGTGGAGTTCCAAGTGGTGAGAACGGTGTTGGATGGGTCAGAGGTGGAGTTCCAGGTGGTTTTTTTGGTGATTTTGTGGTTTTTTTCAACTGAATTTGGTACAAATAAAATTTTATGACTTTTTAGAGAAGATTACCTATTTGTTATTTGTTATTTTTTTGGAGTACATTTTTTACTTTTTATTTTTTGGGGTACATATAGTTATTTTTCAATTATTTTTTTTTTCTTGTTTTTTTTTTTTTTTTTGTTTATTTAAAAGAATGACAATTTGGTCATAAAGGACTTACCACACCAAGTTTTTCATACGTTGGGATGTGTGGTGCTATTTTTTTAGGTTAGAGATATATTTCTAACGATTTTGAAATATTGGAGACCTTTGATACAATTATCTCTACAAAAACTAACATTGCAATTAAAATAAAAACATATTTTGAAATGAATACATTGTTTTTGGCAAAATAATGTGAATAGTGACTTAAGACAACACTAATCTTCAAATGCTAAATTGTACAACTATCTTCTTTCCTCAGTCTCTTTTACATCTGTGCTATACTATGATAATTCCAAGTGTTTCAATTGAAAGATATGTTCAATGCATTACACCAAATGCTGTAATCCATAAAAGAAAAAATGTTTGATTCCATCACAAAAAACTCTTTCTGCACATTATTCAACTTTCCAAAAATGTGTGAGATTACATCACTCTTAAAAGTCGCCATTAATTTAACTGTAGCCCATTTCTCTGGATTAGTCAATAAGTCCCCTGTTTGCAAAAGATATAACATACAAGTCAGTACAAAACAAGTAATAATGACGAACCAAACAAAATATAAAAACAATAAATTATTTTTCATGTAAGAGTAACACATTTTGTGAAATGTGTTACTCTTACATTTTAAGCATGCGTGTATGTAGTCTTCATAGGATCTTACTTTGTAATTAAGGAAAATGTGTTACTCTTACATTTTAAGCATGCGTGTATGTAGTCTTCATAGGATCTTACTTTGTAATTAAGGAACACACATTGAAGCACTCATAATACTAAAAATATCATAGTTTGTGTGCATAGTAGCATGATATGTTATCAAGACAAATGATATTGCAATGTTATCCACATACAAAGTAGACAACATATCTATAAATCGATGTAACATGATATGTTACTAAAATAGACAACACACGTGCACTAAAAAATGTTATACTATTTCAAAAACAACTGACACTAACTTAGTAACATAGTTTACACAAATATAACTGCAAGAACACGACTACAAATGTATTAAAATATGATTGCAATTTTAAACATAGACAATCTATAAAAAATGTAAGAACCTTTTATAAAACTTACATAATAAAAATGTTAGAATAAAAAATAAAAAAAGACAAACATAAAATTTGAATTCTATTTAAACATCATTAAACTCTAGAATAAAAGAATCACAAGAAGTATTCAACAACAGTTCAAATAAAAAATCAACAACAATTCAAATAAAAAACAATATAATCATAAAAATATAATAAAAAAACGTGAAAAATCGAGATTGATGAACACAATATCAAAACATATACTGACAAATATATGTAAAAAATGGGCCAGCCGGCCCCGGCCTAGCTCGAAACTGGATGGGCCAAACAAAAAACTATTCTGGGCTAGATTGGCCATGACTCGATTTTATACGGCAGTCTAACTCGATTTTGAGCCACAGAGCCACTGGCCATCCCGGCTTAATTTTTTATTTTTTATTTTTACTTTTCAAAACAATTTAAAAAGGTGGGCTAATCCCCCAACCCCCCTGCTTTGAAAGCAATCGTCTGTGTCGGAAACATGTTGCGGACTTTAGCAACAAGGTTGGTGTGGAAATGAGTGGAGAAAATGAATGGAGTGAGAGACTTGGGCCAATATTTTTATCGGGCCAGTATGGCGTGAACCCGATTGATTTGGTGGTTAATTGTATCAGGCCAAATAAGGTTGAATTCCAAGTTATCTGAGGGCAGTTCATTTTGCCACCTCTAATGAAAAATAAAAAAAATTAAACAACGTGCTTTTACTTACATTCAGTGCCGATGTCTTTTTCGATAGTATATCCCAGCCTTCCTCTTTCCAGATCGACTAGGAAGATGCAACATTTTGTACTCTTAAAATTCGACTTTGTGAATTGATTTTGTGGTAGGGAAACCAATTTCGCAGGAATCACCTAAAGACACAAAATGTGGGGTTTAATTAAATTAGCGTAAATATCATCAAATATTTGAATAAATCAGGTATTTTTCAATAAATATAAAAATTGGGTATATTTCATTTTTTTTTCCAGAAGTATGGTAATGGGTCACATTTACACTTTTAAATATTGAATTGTTACTGTTAGTTAATAAATAGATTTTGAACTCAAATATTTTCTTGACCAAAATAAAGATATATATTTGATGTCAAGAATTTATCAAACATGACATTTTCTTCAACAAATAAAATTTAAATAAATGATATTAAAGTTAAATAAATTTTCAACTACATGTCAATAGTAGGTACTCGGAATCAAAAAATCATCTGAACTTGAAAAGTGTTGCTTAGACTAGAATGCCTACAATAAAAATAGAAATTAAAATATTTATTATTTTATTTTTACAACAAATATTTTTATGCATACAAAATTGCAAATCTCAAATTATACAAATATATTTTCAATGTAAATGTAAATCAAGAACGTATTCTTAGGAAATATTACATTTTCTAAGTACGGGATTTTGACTTTTCTATTTGGAAAGGTGTACTGTTTGTCCCCAAACTATTATCTATGTTACAAGTTGGTGCTCAATTAATTAAAAGAGTAATTTAAAATAAATTTTAATGGCAAAAATGCCTAAATCTTCATTAAAGTGGTATTGCCCTGACTGGACAACCCTTACTAAAATGCGTCTCACTTCAAGTTTCTAGACACCAGCTGAAATGAGAAACCAAAACTTAACTTCATAAAATTAAACATGCGAGATCCAAATGACAACGTTACATATTTGAACTATTTCCATCGTTAAAAACTGATTATACAACTATAAGATAAAGTTGCGGACAATTTGGTCAGTTTTAAACATTTGAAGCAAAGGTGCAATTTTCACTTCATAATTGGGAAACTAGTAAAGTAGCAAAAGCAAAATACTGGCCAGAAAGAACAGAAAATCCGTAGACACAACTTAAAAGGGAATGAAAAACAAATGGGTACGCCTATGTGTTAGGACTTGCAAACCTTCCCAAGAACTCGAAATTAACGGGTACTAGTGGCTAAGGTACTCCACCTTAGTTTGCCCTAGGAGCAGCCCATTCAACTCTAAGGATGAGATTGTCATAACCGTATCCATTAAGTTTGTTGATGGCCCTCTCAGCATCTTCTCTGATAGTAAAGTTCACGAAACCAAAACCTCTGCTGGTTCCCGTCTTTTGATCAATAGCAACATAAACTCGACTCACGGAACCAAAAGGACGGAATAGGTCGTGCAAGTCAGGCTCTCGTGTGTCTTCTGAAAGGTTGGTGACCCGGACAGAATTTTCTTCATGCCTGCGTCTCATGTCAGTCCCAGTCCTCTCAGCACCAGCTCTCATGCTTGGAGGAACATATGACCCCTTGGTAGCACCGGCTGAAGTAGCTGTGTTTTCTGATGAAGGCGGCTTATCTATGGAGGTCTCAGTCGGAGCAGCAAGATCCTTGAAAGGGCACATTGCTGTCCAGTGTTCACCTTTCTTAAAGCATTTCCTGCAAACCATGATAGCAGCTCCTGCCTTCCCCATTGAAGCTAAAGGATCTCCAGCAACCTTAACTTCCTCTTGTTTGGTACCTATTTGACATTTATCAATTAGCTAAATTGTCATGTATAGCTATAAAAACCATGAAATATTACTACATACACACCAAAAAAAAGTACTGTATAATACGTGGAGAGTAAATAGCATCAACCACCTTGAACATGTATTGGTAGTTTGTAAATAATTTTTAAAATATCTAAAAAAACACTTGGCAAATAAAAATTCTTCGACACCCGAATACCACGTCCAGGAAGACCCAACGAAAGAAAGGGGTAAGAAAGTAGTGTCCTAGACATGCAAACAATGCGTACACATGATACTCCACGTCTCTTCTAGTGCGGTGCACTGATAACGCAAACGTCACCATGCTTCAGTGACGCATATCTCCCAGTAGAACATTTCGATCTCCAGCTCATTCAAATTTTATACATAAACACAATGAGAAAGAAAGAAGTAACTAAAGGAAAAATGATCGGAGACTGTACAGCAAGCAAAACATAAATCAATATCCCCAGTTCAACAGGGAAACATTTAACCAAGAGCCTATAAGTCTCGGTGATGGCATCATCAATCTCAAGAGAATTCTAAAGAGCAATTATTCAATAATCAAAGCATCCAAGTATTATTTTTCAGTAATCAGTGTCACCGGACTCCTCCCAAATTTAGTGATTAGTCGTATTCCTCTTGATGTGGACAAGTAAAACAATAATACAATGGTTACACGCAATGTTGCACGTCATTTCTAATGCATAATCAAGTTCCAAAGTTCCAAAGCAAATTGTTTCTTCACATATAGCAAACCACATAATATATTGGCAATATTTCAAAGCCTCACAGGTTTTAACTTCAGCCATTCTGTACCTCTTACACTAGAAATAAATCAGGCTAACCACATATAAAACAAAGAAACAAAATTAAAAATACAATCATGAGGAAAACAAAGAACAAAATTAATGACAATCATGAGAACTACTTGATCAAGCCCGGCAACCTCTTTTTAAACAAATTATTTGGCAAGTCAAAAGGACCACAAAAAACTGCCAAGAATCAACAAACACTTCCGGATAACAAAAAAAAAAAGTGGCAATTTCTTGCCTGAAATACATCTCCTGCCGCTAAGATTTAATGAAAATGCGTGACTTACCTGGTAGCAGTGTGAGCAAATATTTACAAGAGCAAACTAGTTAGACTTCAACAGTTTGAAAAAAGAGAGTAATTATCCCGTGAAACAGTTTTCATTAGGTATGGCGGCCAAACAAGTTAAAATGCCTCACAATATTGCATTGTATTGACTCGAATAAAACTTTCCTAATCCTACAAATGCCAGATTCAAAAGTATTCATCTGGGGAGCTGATTCTATTGTATAGATAACTTATACCATAGCTGATGACATGTCACTCTCTCCTATACAGAAATAACCTCGT
The DNA here is from genome assembly GCA_023638005.1 of Forsythia suspensa. NCBI lineage: Eukaryota > Viridiplantae > Streptophyta > Magnoliopsida > Lamiales > Oleaceae > Forsythia > Forsythia suspensa. The sequence goes on from CM042666.1 coordinate 40,666,494, forward strand.
GCAACGACCTATGTGTGTGAAAGAAAAAAATATTTGTACTTGTCACATAAGAGGTGGTGACATGTCTCCACCAGTGATATATAACTTATGAACCAAAAAATTTGGCTGTTTGCAGTATGGTTTCTCATCTCTAGTTCCCCAAATTAACTATAATGCACATGTCAACCATACGAAAATAGAGAAATTCAATCCTTCATTGGAACAAAAGTGGCATGCTCAAAGTGACAAAATTAACTGCTTCATCACTCTCTTCCCTCAATACAATGAAGACGCTTGCGTGGGTGTTGGCCAATCGTGGAAGGTACATTGAAGAACTTGGAATTTCTTGTGAATCAAACGAAGGATCCATGAGTATGTCAACTACTAGGAAGGCTGGGGATCCCTATACGTGATTGAAGCTATTGATCCCAACTGTTTCAAGAAACACTACTGTACAAGTTCCTTAGACAATAAAGATAAGAAATATGATACACAATGTGACACCATCAATAGGGAATAAGGAGCAACCTGGCTTTTTGGTAATAGTGTAAATCATGTATTGACCACATAAAAATCAATCAAAATTCCTTCATATATTTATCCCCCATCTTTCCAATAATGAATCCCACCCTTCTCCCAAAAATAAAATAAAAAAACCTTCAAATTATAACTGATTCTGGACACCATATAAACCATATCAATTCAATTATACAGAAGCTTCATCAAATCCATTTCCATGAATAAAATTACAGCTATCATACATAACTACATGAACAAAAAGAGTGCAGTAGTAAGATAACAACTGAAAAAGATGGACATAAGATAAAAATATGCATGTACATATATTAATATGTGTATACCGGGGGCGCGAGGCCGTTCGAGGATGATTTCTTCAGTGGAAACCATGGTAAGGCGGCTGCCCACGTCCTCATTGACGGCGTCACCGAACTTGGACCATGAGCGACGCTCGACAGCGCGCTTGCTAAGGCGGGCGCTGGCGAGTTTGCGGATGCGAGTTGTTGTGGTGATCTTCACCTTGTTTCCCTCGTCGTTGAACTTGTACTCCACCACCCTCTTTATCCCGTTCTCGTCCGGACCGAACACCTGTTTCGGCGGCAGCAAGAAATCCAAATCCTCCGCATCGTCCTCCTCCAGTTCCCCCCACCGGAGCTTGCTCGGCGGTGCCGCTGCTTCTGCCGCCATTCCTGCAATTCCCTAGCGAGAGAGTAATTTGTAATTTTTTCTGAAATCGCGAGAGTGTAATTTTGTTGGTTCTACTATACGGGAACTAGGGCTTTTATATACTAATATTATAAGCAATATTAGTTAATTGATTAAATAATACATTATTGTCTTACAAGATATTTTTTATTGGATAAATTGTACTGGAATCCTAAACTTTTGAACTTTGTGACGATAGAGTTCTAAATCTTTAACTTCTAGCACCGGAATCCCAAATCTTTAAACGTTTGCATATGATGTCCTTTTGTGACAGAAAACGTCAATCGTTTGATTGTTAAGTAGTTAATTTTTTTTTATTGAAATTACAGTTCTACCTTATTTTAATTTAGAGTAATAGTACTGTGAGTCTTAATTTTAAAATTGAGACAATGAGGACTTGAATCTTTGATTTTTAACATCTGAAAACCCAAACCATTCAAAGGTCTGCTTTTAAAGTCCTTTTGCGACGAAAAATGTCAGTTTGGCCATTAAAAGAAAAGAAAAATAATAATAAAGAAATATCATCCCTAATCATTCAGACCAGTAATTTTTTTATCAACTTGGAAATACGAACTAATAATTATAACATCACAAAACAATATCTCTATTTTCCAACCTCAAAACTAAAAAAATTCAGCAACCAAGCACCACCGGAGATGATTTTTCTTTTCTTGAGCTTGATGTCGACTAAGAGTAGATTTGAGATTTTGGATTTCGATTTGGTTGTGATTGATTTTTTTTTTCTACGAATGGAATGAGTTTTCATGAGTTTAGAGATGGGTGGTGATCAAGAGAGATGAATGGGATTGAGAGGTGCATAGGTTCTCAGATGCTACAAAATACTAGTTAGTTTATTTTTCGGTTGATGGTGTCGCTGCCACTGGAGTTGAGGTGGATGGTTTGGAATTAGGGATGATGATTATTTCGTTTTTTTTTCTTCATTTTCATTTTCATTTTATTTAATTCAAAATTAAATATGGGTACACAAATTATTTTAATTAAATTTTGATATTTTAATAGTCAAACTGGGAGTATGGGACTTTAGGCGCATAAGTTTGAAAAGTTTGAAATCTCGAGTTCTAGAAATAAAAAATTTAGGACCTCATTATCACAAAATTTAAAGATTAAGGACTTCTAGTGCTATTAAAATAAGAGTATAAATGTCATTTCTATTTTTTTAAAAAAAAAAATTGACTATTTAACAGTCAAACTGATATTTTACTTTACAAAAGGACTTCAAATATAGACGTTTGAAAGATTTAAACTTCCAATTGCTAGACATCGAAGGTTTGAGACCTTCTTTATTTCGTCAACACAGTGTACTTAAGCTTCATTTGGGGGGGAGGGGGATAAAATTCCTCCTACAATTATGGTGTGGATTTAATTGCATATTAATTTATGTAATAAACGTAGGTTTGGGCGTCGGGTGGGTCGGTTCGGGTATTTCAATACTCGGAACCACCTGTTACAGTTCGAGTATTTCGTAAATGGAATCGTTCGGTTCCATGTAATTATTGGAACCAAACCCGAACCGGACCCGTCGGTTCGGGTTCGGGTTCGGTTCTACCCATAACATTTTAAAAAAAAAAAAAATCTTTAGTTGACAACATGTTTTGAAAAAAATTAAAAATTACAAACCCGTTAACATTAAAGTATGTTAGATATTAAAACAATTTATGAAAGATATAAAACATTAACCGGAAGAATAGACACCAAAATTGCAAACTCATAATTGAGGATTCGTTTCGGTTAAAAAGGAATTTCGCCTACGCAATCTCACTGTGTGTTGAGCGAGAAAGAGATATGAGGGAAAGTGCGAGACAGAAGATAATGTTTGTATTGAGCATCTCAGTAAATAACGATTGAAATTTAAGATTTGAGTAATTACAATTGGATTAATTGAGTTTAAGTTTAAGAGTGATGAGTTTTGTACTTTTTGTTTGGATCTTAGATATTTGGACTCTTGTTTTTGGTACCGTGGTGTTGTCATGAGTTAGGGTGAATAAATTGTAAAAAATAAAAAAGTATAAAAAATGACAAGTTCGGTTCCAATTGGGTACCCACGGTTCTAGTTTAAGAACCAAGAACCGACTCGAACCTGATCGGTTCTCGGTTTTCAGTTCCGGTTCCTAATTTAATTTTTTTGGAACCGAACTAGAACATCGGGTTCGGGTTCGGTTCGGGTTCGGGTTCGGGTTCGCGTTCGGTTCGGGAGGTTCGATTCCGATTAAAATGCCCACCCCTAAATAAACGGGTCTTATATAATACTAAAAGAATTTTTTACATAGTTATAAATTTATTGAACTATTTACTTATGATGTTAAGTCGAATTGGGACCTATAAAAAATTTATTAATTAATTGAGTTTGTTAATTTATCAAATACTAATAGATCAAAATGTTACTATAATTTTAAAGAAAATAGTATTTTCTCTGTCAACTGAATTAGTAAAAATCATTTCAAGTCGAGTCATAATTGATCTTGAATTGTGTCAAAATCGCAAATCGAGTCAAAATCAATTCAAATAAACTTTCTAGCAAAGAAGATGAACATGCAAATATTGAATATAAAAATATATTCAAAATAAAAAATTTATTTTCTAAAAACTATTGGGGGTAGAATTTTGGTGTAATAATAAAATTAATTACACCGGCACCCCTTGAGTTTCTCGTAAACATACCCAACGTCCTTATAGTTTTTGGAATTACACTTTTTTCCACACTTGTAAGAAATAGGAGCTTTTAAATACCTTATTTTTATCTCATCACACCTTCAAATTATTTTATGTGTGAATACACTCTTTCACCAATATACTAATTTTTTAATCACACCCACTCTAAGAGCATCTCCAATGCACTCCGTCTATAACATTTTAGACGTGCCACATAAGCTTTTATAGACGAAGTTATAAAAAACCATCTCCAATGCACGCTGACAAGGACTCCGTCTATCTGATGTGGCACATTAAATTATAGACTCCGTCTAAAAGTCCGTCTATATTTAGACGGACTTCTGACTTTAATGAGTCGAGAAATTTAATTTTAGACGGAGTGCATTGGAGATGAATTTTAATTTGACCGTCTATTCTATAGACGTAGTTCCATATGGATTAGAAGTCCGTCTATTTTACTTGCCACGTAGACTGCAATAGACGGAGTGCATTGGAGATGCTCTAATCTCATCTATGCGTCTCTCTCTAACTACCTCATTGTATCTATAAAAATATAATTTCAAAACATTTATTCTTCATATTATAAAAAAGTGAATTCTTTACATTATATTATGTTTATGATATTTTTGATAAGTTTATCGTATTATTTATGCATATTAATACTTATACTGTCATAACTCAGACGCGCCTTTATTTACAACTCAGGATAAATAGCATTGGGTCCTGAACCTTTGAACCTTATGACCTTCAATGTCTAGTACTTCGAGTCCTTAATCTTTAAAAAACGCGTGAGCAAAATCATTCTGTAAAAAAAAAAAAAACTGTTAGTTTGACCGTTAAATGATCAAAATTTTCTTAAAATAACAAGATTACCCTTTTTGAATTAAAATAAGAAATAAAGGAAATGGAAAATAAAGGAAAAATTGCAATGAACCCCCTCGTCCATTTTTTTTTCTTCACCAATCAACCCCAACCAACAAGATACAAATTTAAGAAAAATAGGAATTTTATTTGGCACACAATAGAAAGATTATGGAAGTTTAGATCGAAACAATAAAAACAATTTTCAGGGTGATCCTGCTGGAATGATGCAGAGGAAGCCTAAACTTACACTGACAAGGCCCAAGACACCTGAATTTGAAACATCCCAGAGGGCACGATCAGTGAAAATTAAGAGTTCAGCTGAGCTCGAGGAAGAAATGATTGCTAAAATGCCCAAATTTAAGGCTCATTGCCTCATCCATTAAACAAAAAGGTATACTTCATGTTTCTACATAAGAGCCCTTTTTTAATTAAATGCAAGACATGTTCATAATTCATTCATACGATTATTTTCTCTATGACAGGTCATGGAAGCTCCAATTGTAACAGCATCGCAAAGAAGTACACCCCAGCCTCCAGAATTTAAGGTAATTTGCTAGTTTCTAAAAACAGTCAGAAAAACTAATTGTCATAGCTCATTTTCACAGGAAATTCCATTTGGAAACAATGTCGAGAGCCATTCAGAATGCAGAAACATCTACTGTGGCTTCAACAGAATCTGCACGGGTACTTTTTCTCTGGCCTCTATTGAAGTGCCGTTGTTTGTAAATTCCTCACTTTTACGTACCAAATAGAACTCAAGGCAATTGTTTCTTGCAGAATCATCAATGGAAACCTCACCTTACAGCACCAAAAACACCAGTTCTTCAAACATCTATGCGAATGCGAGCACGTCCTCCCAAGATAAAAAGTTCTGAGGAACTTGAAAAAGTTTCCCAGTTCAAAGCAAAGCCTCTGAATAGAAAGGTAGCCGCATCTTCACCTTTTCATGAAATCGTGTTGAAAAATAAGTTGAATGAAATTTTAAACTCTTCATTTTGTTTGAGACCTTCCAACTTCTCAATCCTTTCATGTTTTGTAACTCTTGTAACTCTCTTGTTAATGGCAGATTTGGAATTGGAAGGTCGCTCTAAGGCTGTATAAGCATGTCCATTTTCCTCATTCTACACACAACAATTCAACATTTCCTTCTTAGGTTCTTTAGCATTCGTTTTCCTCTTTGGCATTCGAATTTCCTCGCCGTGATATTGTTCGAGTAGTAGGTCGGTTCGCTGGTACAACCAATGCTGCCATTGTATCCTGGGAAACAAACGTTCATAACCTACGGTAGGGGACGAATCTGTTTTAAAGAAACTGTACTTGTACAAGCCTCGGTTTGCTTTCTTCTTCAATTCTTTTTTCTGAAGTTTCCTTACTCCATTTGTTTACAGTTCATTTTAATTATAATATGATGTTTAACGTTTTTCAATTGACGTATGTGTAACAATCTTAAAACAGATTCTTGCTAAACTCATATTACATAAAAAATGAAAAACAGTGAAATTCATACGGGTGAAACTAGTTTGTAACAATCTTTTGAACTAGGAGAATTTATACTTTTAGATACTTTCATTTTCTCTTATGGTTGGAGTTTTGTTGATTTGTGTATTCGCAAAACTGAAAGGCTTTGTCAAAAGGATCTAAATTGTCTAAGGAGAGCTTGGAATTTAAGTGGTCCACTTGTGACCCCCCCTCTTCACCTGGAAGCTTTTTAGTTGCGTGTTATTCAAATCAACAAGACGAAAAGAAATGGGTTAACAATTGTTTTCTGCGATTAGATTTTTCCAAGTTCTGTTCCCGTGGAACTTGTTTCTGCCCCAAATTTTTATGTTAGCAGTCTCGATAATTTCATAATTGCAAGTGTAACTAAACTGAAAAACAGATTTGTTTATTCTGTTTATTTTAAAAGTGGAACAAACATTTTCCTCTTGTTTCAAAAAATGGCAACTGATCCGATTATTGAAGTTGTGACAGAAAATCAGACTGTGGCACAAGTGCCAAGTTTTATTGTGACCCAAATTTTGGCTCCAACTGGTCATGTAAATGTTCCAATTAATCATGGAGAAAAACTTGAGAAGTTCAATGGATTGAATTTCAAAAGGTGGCAGCAGAAAATGCTATTTTATCTGACCACCTTGAATCTTGCGAGATTCTTGACTGAAGATGCTCCGAAACTCAAACAGGGTGACGGAGACATACAAGCTGTCAGCGCTGTTGAAGCTTGGAAACATTCTGATTTCCTATGCCGGAATTATGTCATGAATAGCTTGGTAGATTCACTACACAACGTGTATAGTACAATGAAAACAGCTAAGGAATTATGGGAGTCTCTAGACCGAAAATATAAAACCAATGATGAGGGGCTAAAAAATTCATTGTTGGCCGTTTCCTGGATTATAAAATGGTGGACTCTAAAATAGTAATCAGTCAAGTACAAGAACTTTAAGTAATCTTGCATGAGATTCATGCCGAGTGGATGGTTTTAAGTGAAACTTTCTAGGTGGCAGCAATGATTGAAAAGCTGCCTCCGGCTTAGAAAGATTTCAAGAATTACCTGAAGCACAAGCGAAAGGAAATGAACATTGAAGCACTGATTATCAGACTTCGAATTGAAGAAGATAATAAAAGTTCTGAAAAAAAGGGGTTCAATCCTTCAATCGCCAGAGCAAATATTGTGGAACATGGTCAAAGCTCTAAGACAAACAAGAACAAGTTTGGACTGTCAAAACTGGGTCCAAAAGGGAGAGTTTCCAAAAAGAAATTTCTTGGAAAATGCTACAACTGTGATAAAATAGGTCACAGATCATCGGAGTACAGGTTGCCGAAGAGGAACAACAAGAAAGAAGCCAATGTGGTTGATGACATCACACATGATGTTTCTGAAATGAACCTCGCTGTTGTCATTTTTGAAGTGAATCTGGTTGGATCAAATCCAAAAGAATGGTGAATTGACACCGGTGCTACCCGACATGTCTGTTCGGATAAAGAGATGTTCAGTTCTTTTGAAGAAACTGAGAATGGAGAAAAACTGTTTATGAGAAATTCAGTACATCTGAAATAAAGGGCCAAGGCAGAGTGGTTTTGAAGATGACGTCTAGAAAGAGCTGACTCTGAATAATGTGCTTTTGTGCCGAAATTGAAAGAACACGTCATGTCTGGTCACCGAACAAGCATGGTTTTTGTATGGTATTTGAGTAAGATAAAGTCATTTTGTCTAAGAATGGAATGTTTGTTTGAAAAGGTTATATGTCTGATGGGCTTTTTAAGCTCAATGTAATGACGGTTAAGTAGAAAATTAATAAAGTGATTAATTATTCTGCTTACTTGCTTGAGTCTTTCAATTTGTGGCATGGTAGACTAGGACATGTTAATTATGATAATTTGCGTAGATTAATTAACTTGAATTCCATACCTGCATTCTATATTGATTCTAAACACAAGTGTAAAACGTGTATTGAGGTAAAATTGACAAGGTCATCATTTCAAACTATTGAAAGGAAAACTGAACCACTAGATCTAATTCACACTGACGTTTGTGATTTAAAATCTGTACAAACAAGGGGTGACAATAAGTACTTCATTACTTTTGTTGATGATAGCACAAAATATTGTTATGTCTATCTACTTAAAAGTAAAGATAAAGCTTATAAGAATGAAGTTGAGAATGAACTCAACAAGAAAATTAAAGTGTTGAGAAGTGACCGAGGTGGTGAATATGAATCACCATTTGCTGAATTATGTGCACAAAGTAGAATCACACATGAAACCACAGCACCTTATTCACCTCAACAAAATGGTGTTGCTGAACGGAAAAATTGTACCTTAAAAGAGATAATGAATTTCAAGATCCATAGAGGAAGCAAGCTCCTCTAAACGGACACATGAAGCAACGGACCAAAAAGAACAATCCGAAGAAGAAGATGAGGTTGAACCAAGATGTAGTAAAAGAGCTAGAACTGAAAAATCGTTTGGTCCAGATTTTTTGACTTATATGCTAGAAAGTGAACCTCAAAGTTTTAAAGAAGCTGTAAACTCTTCTGAAGGACTTCAATGGAAAGATGCAATTAAAAGTGAGATAGATTCTATTATGCAAAACCATACATGGGAGCTAGTGGATCTTCCTCTAGGATGTAAACCACTAGGCTACAAATAGATTTTCAAAAAGAAAATGAAGGCAGATGGAACAATCAAAAAGTATAATGCCAGGCTTGTTATAAAAGGATACAGACAACGAAAATGCCTTGATTACTTTGATACATATTCTCCAGTAACGATAATAACATCCATCAGGATGATACTTGCAATTGCAGCGTTGCGAAATCTCGAAGTACATCAAATGGATGTGAAAACTGTATTTCTAAATGGAGATTTAGATGAAAAAATCTACATGGAACAACCTGAGAGTTTTCTGCTCCAGGCCAAGAGAACAAAGTATGTAAATTGGTGAAGTCATTATATGGCTTGAAACAAGCTCCAAAACAATGGCATGAAAAGTTTGATCATATCATGATGGAATGTGAATTTAAAATCAACGAGTGCAACAAATGCGTTTATATCAAAGACACTGAAGGCTATGTCATTTTATGTATTTATGTTGATGATATGCTTATTGTTGGAAGCCAACGATAAGATGATTAAATCTACTAAAGACATGTTAAATTTAAAATTGACATGAAAGATATGGGCTTAGCGGATGTAATACTTGGGATTAAAATTTCAAGATCATCAGAGGGAATTGTCCTAAGTCAATCACACTATGTGGACAAAATTCTTGATAAATTTAACAAGGATAATTCTGGCGTGGCTAGAACACCTATAGATACCAGTCAGCACCTATCAAAGAACAGAGGCGAGAGTATCTCTCAAGTAAAATACTCTAAAATTATCGAAAGTCTGATGTACTTGATGAGTTGTACAAGACCAGACATAGCCTACACAGTTAGCAAACTGAGTAGATACACGAGTAATCCAGGAGGTGACCACTGGAAAGAAATAATAAGAATACTAAGGTATTTGAGATATACTCGTGATTATGAGCTACACTATACCAGATATCCTGCAGTTATTGAAGGATACAGTGACGTTAATTGGATATCTGATATAAAAGACTCAATGTCTACAAGTGGATTTGTGTTCACACTGGGAGGTGCAGCTATATCATGGAAATCCTCTAAACAGACGGTTATAGCCAGATCCACTATAGAATCTGAGTTTATAGCCTTGGACAAGTGTGGTGAAGAGGCTTAGTGGTTACGTAACTTCTTAGAGGATATTCCTAGATGGCCAAAGCCTGTGCCAGCAATTTGCATACATTGTGATAGTCAATCTACAATTGGTAGGACACAGAGTAACATGTATAATAGAAAGTCTAGACACATACGTCGTAGACATAATACCATAAGACAACTACTCTCAATTAGAGTTATCTCTATTGACTATGTGAAGTCAAATGATAATATTGCGGATCTACTAACTAAAGGTTTGAATAGAGAGTTAGTTGAAAAGTCGTCGAAAAGAATGGGACTTAAGCCTTTGGAAGAATAAGTTAATACAATGGAAACCCAACCTAGTTGACTGGAGATCCCAAGATTTAGGTTCAAATAGACAACCTAATTGTAAATACTTAATTAGATCACTGTGAGGAATCTCTCCTATCCATTCCTACGATGAAACAGTGATACCCGTAGAGGAAAGGATAAGCAATAGGCTTTTAATGATTCTTACGCGCGGAGTAGATCGGGCTACTATTAATAAGAAATCACCTATGTGAGAGAGAAGTGGGGCCGCTTCTAAGAGAATTTTGTAAGGCGCAATTCTTAAAAACTCTCGCAGAACCAGGTACATGTTCACGGCCATAAATGAACATAACAATGAGAACTGAACTATGTCATGATGAATTCTGTGTGAGGTATATTATCGTTTACACAAACGGCAAAACAGTTCAAGGACATCGCGTCTACAGATCAGCTAGTAAAGTAAATATACTTTCATAAGAGAAGGTTCAAAGGGTAACAACTACCTATCCTATGCAGGATTCAGACGTTGAACTTTATCACCAAGTCTTTCGTGTCTCTATCAATTTTCATTCATATGGGGGATTGTTGAAAATAAGTTGAATGAAATTTTAAACTCTTCATTTTGTTTGAGACCTTCTAACTTCTCAACCCTTTCATGTTTTGTAACTCTCTTGTTAATGGTGGATTTGGAATTGGAAGATCACTCTAAAGCCTATATAAGCATGTCCATTTTTCTTATTCAACATTTCCTCCTTAGGTTCTTTAGCATTCGTTTTCTTTTTTGGCACTCGAATTTCCTTGCGGTGATATTGTTCGTGCAGTAGGTCGATTCGCTGGTACAACCAGTTCTACCATTGTATCCTGAAAAACAGACGTTCATAACTTACGGTAGAGAACGAATCTGTTTTAAAGAAACTGTACTTGTATAGGCCTCGATTTGCTTTCTTCTTCAATTCTTTTTTCTAAAGTTTTCTTACTCCATTTGTTTACTGTTCATTTTAATTATAATATGCTGTTTAACGTTTTTCAATTGACGTATTTGTAACAAATCGTTGGTTGGGAGTTGATTGTTGAAGAAAAAATGAGAGAGGAGGTTGATTGGAGAAGAAGAAGTGGGAGAGAGGATTGATTGCAATTTTTCATTTATTTTCATTTTTCTTTGTTTCTTATTTAATTTCAAAAAGGGTAATTTTGTCGTTTAAAAAAATTGACCATTTAACCCTCAAACTAACAGTTTTTTTAACAGAAGGACTTTACTCGTGCGTTTTTTAAAGATTGAGGACCCAGGGTGCTGGACATTAAAAGTTCGGGACCCCATTACAAGATTCAAAGGTTCGAAACTCCTACTATTTACCCTAAATATTAAATAGTACATGTTTGACCACAGTTGGCTTGAAGTAATTTCCTTGGCAGGACACAATTCTTCAATCATGTTGGGCAAAGACATGACTAGGCTAGGCTGTCCCTCTCAAATTTGGTCGACATGACTCGGACAACCCGATGAACCTTTTGAAAATAAGTATCAACTAAGAATATCACATATCTCTCTCTCTCTCTCTCTCTCTCTCACACACACACTTATTCATAGAGATTTTAAGCATCGTATAAAGTATAAAATATATTTGTCAATCAACATTTTAAATTTCAATAGCACTCAAATAGACAATGGAAATTAAAGATGAAACTTAACTGTATAGGTCACATTTCCTACTTTCTCAATGATCGAAAATGAAATTAGATATTTTTGGATAGATTAACAAAACTTCAGATACAGTTTCAACTCCACAAACTTAATTGACAGCAGCTTCACAACCTCGAGGTAATAATCAGATAAGAGTGTAGGAGATAACACGAACCATATGTGCAATTAGGAAGTAGCACCGGGATCGCTTATCACACCCAAAAAGTCATCCTTTATGGTGCCAATACAGAACTGCAAAACAAGAGATAATAAAGAAAATGCGTAAGAGGGCGTTGTAGACAATAAATATCAACATACTTCTTAGTCTTGACAATTACTTCAAGCAAGGATCGACAAAATTTTGGTAAGAAACAGGATGCCAACATAGCATTTATATTTTTACTAGTATAATAATTTGGATTACACATTTCCCTAGTGAACATTATAAACAAGATAATCACTTCAAAAGAACTAGGCAATACAACAACCTCGATAAGGAGAACACCTTTTTCCCAACAAATCTAAATCTGCTACTTGAATCTTTTTTTGCAACTGAGCATTAGATTCTTAGCAATAAAATTGTTGTCATATAAAACATAAATTGTTCAGGGTTTCTTTCTCTGGATAAGTTGAAAAGGAGATTAGGATTTTATAAAACACAAATCACTTCAAATCTTTACAACCTTGTTTCATAGGATAGAGACTAATATACACCTTATTTTTTTCTCTCTCCCTACTTAAAATTTTCTTAGGCCAAGCATCAAGTATGACATTTGGTTATTTGTACCCTTTTTGAGGAAAGAAACCTTAGGTGAGTGACAATAAAAGAAAATTGGATCCCTACTCTAGCATTCAACACTAACCGGAGAATGGGAAAAGAAAAGTAATGTTACAAAAATGATATTTTGTAGGATACAAGTTGACATATGTATAAAGGAAATGGATTGCATACAAGTTCTGTAGCATCAACTCGAGTTCCAATAATCTTTAGCCGAACTTCACAGTCTTTCTGAATTTTAACCTGGGAAAAAATGAGTGTCCACAATGCAACATGAAATTAAACTTAAAAACACACAGGACGGACATGAAGCAGGGGCGGGGTGTTGGGTTGCTAATGATACATACAGATCCATCTGAAGTCGAATAGTTAGGCATGTCTCCTAATTGAAGTTCCATATCATCTGGTATCAACTATATACAAAAAATCATAATGTCAGATCATTTAGAAGACAAATAAAGCCTTCGGAATGGAAGTTCTTGAATGAGTAAAGGTATGATTCTGGCACGATATTTTCTATCATGTAATAGACAAGGAGAGTAACATTTGTAACGGTAATATCTGAAACATAAACAGAAATCGAAGTATACGAATAACTCATCACCAAGTCAAACTTCAACTCTTCCACGCCTAGATCAAAATTAGAAGTTGCAAGCTAAAATAGTGCAAGAGGTCATAGTACGGTAACTACTTTTGCTCTTTGTGCTACCAAATAATAATGTAGACATGGTTTCTGATGCTTCCAGAAATTCAATGAAGAAATAACATGCCATCTTTTCAAATTATTCTAAGGTGCATATGACTTGCGCACACGAAAGAAATTGCAAAAGAAAATCAAAGCGTAATCAGAACCTATTGGACCGGTCTCCATCACTCACAATTTACTCATCATAGGTAAACCATATTGAAGATCTTTTATATTCCACGCTACTCAGTATCCTCAAAAACAGTTTTGATTAATCACTATGTCGTCAAATGAATTGTAAAGGTCAGAGTACAGTGTATTGATGTGAAAAAGCTCACAAGAAATAACACGTGGATTGAATTTATTCGACACTTTATTCGATACTAGGTAATTGATCATCAATACAAAGATAATAGGATTAAGATCTCAGACATGAAAACTAAAGACTATTGCTTGCATATCAAGACGAGGATCAGGGAATTCACAATGCACTTCGGCTTAATAGTACTATGATTCCATATATGAACTTAACCTGTCAGTTTCAGGAAACTAAGCTTGTGTCTAACACTAAAACAAGCAAATGTTTCCTCTGCAACTAGGTTTAGTAAGAACAGAGAACATGAATGTCTGTTTTAATAAAGCAGCAAAGGCGTTTGATGTGAAGATAACTATTAGTTTGAATTCACACGACACTTGGTCTGATTAGCAAGCTCCAGAACTAGGTAACCAGTAAGCACACAGACAGACAAGTTTCAAGCTAACACATTCTTGGAAGAGACATTCTTCTCTAGACCAACTAACCATAGGATCTGTCTAAGACTAATTCACAATTGCCATTTGAATAATAAGGTTACAAATAGAAGAAGGCCTGAAGCAAATCCATTTCTACAGAATCAAAAAATCTCCCGAGTCTCCAATATCTAGACATTGTTCAATCACCAGCATGCTCCAATAGTCAATTCAGTTACATAATCCTAGAAAGAACTGAAGTTTCAAATGGCAACTATATGTCTATAAGAACATTTTGCATGCATATAAAAATCACATACTGATGGATAATGCATTTCCAATGATTATGAAACACAACCACCATTGCCCTTAAATCATTCAATTACAATTTTGTGCTTCAAACAATGCATGAAATCAGTCCGAAGCCAGAGCACATCAATCACTAGTTCATTCTTTCAATTTTGACTCCAAAATCCCATATCATTCTTGGAGGATCTCGTTTTCAACACCCTTCTGCACAAGGACTCTGTAAGAACATCAGACAATTTTCTACTGAGCATGGCTTTACTGTTCTAGTGAGAATCCAAACTTTAATCTGTCGGCTCAGTTGAATAAATTTGGAATAATCAATTTAAATAATATTAAGTAAAGAGTCCATTGACTAACTTTTATGAACACATTTTTGTAACAAAAAGTGGAAAGATAAAATTTCAAAATAAGTAATGGTAGGTTAATTCGAGGAAACTTACACTTCCAAAAGTATTATTGGTTTCCGAAGAACCAATGAAAGTTGTAATCCATCCACCCTTTGTTCATTCATTGCTCGGAATTTATATACAAAATAAAATAAACTATCTATCCTATAACTAGGAGCACTATTTATCTCCATATCACCACGGCCTACTAAATAGCTAAGAGTACTAATAACAATCCACATAACACCATAGACTCATTCAAAAAATAAATAAAACATGAAAAGTACAAAATAAAATAAAACCGTAACACAAATCCTCCTGTACAGATTATGATTAGAACTCATGCAATAAACTGAAAAAGTGATAGAAATTTGTGAAATGGATAGGAGCGGCAAACACAATTTTCAGAATAGAATTTGGAAGAATAGTTGTAAATCAAGACACTGACGTGATTCGAAACGAAAATTTGCACAGGTCCTGCTTCAGCGAAAAAACCCATCTGCAAAAATTTCAAATCAACATCTTAATATTTCAAACGACACAAAAACAGAGACGCGAGTTCATAATAAATAAATTAAATCAAAATGAAAATAAAAATAAAAATGATGGCTGAGTTCTGACTTTGTTAACCATGGAAACAACAGCTTCAACAATCTCTCCCTTGAAGAGTCGAAACACAACGCATTGATACTTCACCGGAAATGTAACGTAGCCAGTGCCATCGCGAATTAACCCTTTACCCACGCTTTCAATGCCAGTGATCGCCACAATGTACCCGTGACGGCCGCTGTTCAAATCAAATCAAACCCAATTACGATTTATTGTATGAATTAAAATATTAAATGTGAAAAATCATTGATTGTGGTTTGATGGAGGACTACTTGCAAGTGCCTTCAACATCTTTCATGAGTTTGGTGACGAGCTTATCGCGCAGGTCACGACCGAAGTGGCGTGGATGCAGCTGCATGTTTCGCTCCAATACTATGTGGAAAAACATTTCTTCTCAAATTCTGTGGCGAATGCATGTGTTAATGTCGTTTTGTTTGGTGGTAGGGTAATATGTATGTCATGTTTGGCTATGCTACAAAGAAAGAAAAACAAAGATCAACATGTTTGAATAAGTAATTTTATTTTTTTTTACTTTAATAAAAAAGATTACATATTATCGTAAAACTAGTATATCGCTTCTCTGCGGTAGGATCCGACTGCAGGATCTATGAGAATGGGTCATTGAAATTTAAACCCTATATTTCGATTGAGTCTTGATGTGTGAGGATGACGATCTTAGTTGCGGTGGTTATTGTTTTAAGATAGCAAGTAGAGCAAATAGAAGAGTGTGAGTGAGAGTTTCATTTGAGAGAGAGAATGAAGACGTCTTTTTTTCTTTCAGTAGAGGAGAAAATATTTTATAGTCGTAATAAAAAGACTTGTAAATAACTCACTTGAAGGATTTATTCTCAGTTATCTTTCCTATAAAATTATTTTCTTCGAAAGAAATTTGAAAAATTGGCACAAATGGTCCGTTACGTATGACATTAGTGCGCAAATGGTCTCTAACCTATCCATTTAGGTGCACACTTGGTCCTTTTTTACGGTTTTTGTTAAAAACCTATCATTTAAGTGCGCAAATGGTCCCTCTTCTTTTTTTTTTTTTTTTTTTTTTTTCTTTTATTAGTGTGGGTAAAATTATCAATTTACATTTTTTTTTTATTTCTTTCAATTGGTGCAAATGATCCCAAACTTTAGTTTTAATTAAAGAAATTTGCAATTGAATTTTCAACCTTTGCAAAAAGTGAAAATGGGTCCGATATTTTAATTTTTTTTATTAAAATTAAAAGAAACTAACAAATTGATAATATACTAAATTATTTTGTATATTTTATGAACTATTATAAAATAACTAAAATTAACAAATGTGCTAATTAAAATTATTTTTTTATTATTAAGTAATCATATTATTTAAAATTCAAACTTTAATTTTATCATTACAAAATAAAAAAAAATAATAAATTTGTTACAAATAAAAATGGGTAAATTCAAGGCCGGTCACTTTTTTGGCACTTATAGGTTCTAAAGTCATATGGTCAAAACTTAATTCAATTAAAGTCACATTTTAGAGCTAAAAGACCAACATACCCTTAATTGTAAAAAACGCTAATTGTGATATTGTTTTGTCGTGATACTGTTTTGTTGTAATATTGTTTTATATAGATAATGTGCTATGATACATTTACACCATACTTTTATCTTTGATATTGATTTATTATGATAATATATCAACCTATGATCCTATTTTAATCTATAATAATGTTATTGAATACAAACAGTATCAATGATCTTATACTACTAATGGAGCATTTTAAAAACAATATAATTACTTCAACTAGTAAAATATATATGATACTGTTTTAATATATGATAATGTTATTGAATGCAAACAGTATCAATGGTCTTGTACCACTATTGAAATATTTTAAGAATAATATAATTACTTTAACCAGTGTACCTTATAGTGGTGAAAATCAACTCCTAACTCATTTTTTGTTTGGAGGAGGGTGGTTGGACTATATTCATATATTAAGTTATTAATTTCAGATTTTACAAAGGTGAGACATAAGATCAGCCATTCCAAAGTTACATTTTGTAATACACACATATGTCAAGCTGAACTAGTATTGAAATAAATGACTGTCCTTTAGCATTAATATACTTTGCCTTGACGCTGACAAAATGTATGATATTTCTAATGCAATGAGAAACTAAATCAAAGCTAGCGCAACTGATGTACTTCACGTCTCATATTGCAAGCAATCTTTAGCTCTGGTATTAACAGAAGAAAAAGATATTCAATCCTGACTTCAACAAGTAAAACAAATCTATGGTACTGTTTTAATTAGATAAAGTGATGTGACATACTTATACCATGCTTTTATCTTTGATAATGTTTTATTAAGATAATATTTCAATTTATGATACTGTTATTTTATTGAGTTGTAATTTGTGTATGTGATACTGTTTTATTAAAATATTTTCATGTATGATACTAATATATTAATATACATTTATCTGTGATACTGTTTTAGAGGATGTATGATACTGTTTTGACAAGAAAAATTAAAGATTGTCATTTTAAGCTAAAGAGACGACTTCAAACGGGTAAAATCTATTATACACAGTGGCAAACCTGTTGGTCTTGACCGTCTCGTCGAGAACATTCCGAAAATATATTATAATAAAAATTCTGAGCACGTATGCGAATTTTATGTCCATTTCTATTGTGATACTGTTTTCTGTGATACTGTTTTGAATAATACAGTATCAAATAACACACATGACTAATTAACAACACAAAGAAATAATCTAATAGCCAACTTAATACAGTATCAAGCTGCTATTCTATAATACAGTATCAAATTATTTTCTATAATACAGTATCGAACTGTTATTTACAGAAGCAAATTATGACCAAAACTAATCATGGCAAATCAGGATCAAAGAAGTGAAAGCAATGATCTTCTCATTCTCCTTCAACCCCCACCAGCTCCACCTCTCCATTCCAACAACTTTTCTACACAAGAGGGGTACTCTGTAGAATAAACATTAAATCACAATGAATAAAGAACTGTGAATCTCTTTTGAACATTTAAGAATATTCCTAAAACCTCAACTGGAAATTGATCCAAAATATTAACCAAAGAACTGCCTAAAACCAATCTCAAAACCAGTTTATCTACGCCAAGAAGTACCACACACCCTCCACTCTTCCCACCAAATTTGTACTTCCTGGCTAGCCATCCAGCGCCATGGCAGCATGGCGTTGCACCGAACTAGCACCCGATTAAGTTCATTATCCCAAACACGGACATTATTGAAACATCCTTTTCTGGGAAAAGATCTGTTGACAATTTACATACAGTAATGACTGAATTTAGGATTGATAAAAAAAGTTCTTGAATAGTCTCTTTCACAAATCCTTCATTCCATGAATGTTTATATATCTTCACAATTTCAATTATAGATGGCCCAGATTTTACTATAGGAAATTAAAAAGTGACACTGCGTCGTAGTAGCATTCGTCGGAGGTGGATGAGGTTTGTAAAGGTGAAAGAACGTGCCGATGAAAAATATGGTTAACAAGGGTGATTTTGAAATTAATTTAAAATATTGCTGTAAAGTATGACTTAATTATAATTTTAAAAAAAGTGTTGACCTAATTTAAAACAAATCATGTGGAAGTGACTTATAGATAATTTTTCCAATAAAATTTTTAATTATGCTCAACCTAACCCAATTTTATACGGTCTCATATTTACTGGGTCAACTCAGCCCGCTTTTGAGCCACAGGACTATTCGGCCAGTCCAATTTTAATTTTAAATTTATTTTCTATTTAAAAGAAAGAAAAAAAAAATCTCACAATCTTCACCGCCACCGCCACCGCCACCGCCACCGCCACCGTAAGTCAACCAGATCAGAGAGGTCGAAACCAGGGAGAAGGTCGCAGACACAGGGGGGATTTCTCCCTTTGTTTCCGGCACCGCGATGCCGGAAACAAGGAAAGAAAATTCCTCCCATTTTCAGCGTGGGGTGGGGTGAGGTAAATGGGTTGGGTGATTTGGGTCCAAAAAAATATTTAATGATCCAAAAAAAATTTAGTTTTTTTTAATTTTTGAAAAAAAAAATTAAAGTATCGGACTCATTTTCACTTTTTACAAAGATTAGGAATTTAATTACAAATTTCTTTAATTAAAACTAAGGTTATGGACCATTTGCGCCAATTGAAAGAAAGAAGAAAAAAATGTAAATTGATAATTTTATCCCACTAATAAAGACAAAAAAAAAATGAGAGGAACCATTTGCACACCTAAATGATAGGTTTTTATTGGAATCCGTGAAAATGACCAATTGAGCACCTAAATGGATATGTTAGAGACCATTCTACCAAAAATAAAAGAATAGGGACCATTTGCGCACTAATGTCATACGTTAGGGGCCATTTGCGCCAATTTTTCAATAAATTTTTAAGAAAAAGAAACTAAAATCATATTTGGATAAACATTTTCAAATTCGTAAGCTGATTAAACATTATTTTTATCTACACATTCGGTAAAACTCGCTCTTTATAATTTACCAAAAAAAAAACTTTACTAAACAGTCACTTACATGACATTTATTGCGTTGAATTTTTCAATAAATATAACAAAAAATAATTAGTGTAAGTAATTTTAAATTTATTGAAAATAGATCGTCATGGCTGTTATGCACACTCTATTCGCATGCAAAACCAATACCAGTATTATTATTATTTTTGGACTTTATTTATAAGTAAATTTATATTTTTGATTTTATTGTTTAAGATTAATTATATTTTCACAGAATTGTACAGATATTTATTATTGCTTGGTGAGTGATTATGAGCAGAAATTGAATGTTGGATCTATCGAGACAGGGAGAACCAGAATGTTTTAAAAATAATAGTTCCACAAATAAAGTTTCAAATGCATTTATTAAAAATGTTATGGAAAAAGAACACGTGATACGTGTATTTCTTTTTACCTATTTTTATATATTCTAGACATTTTTTATGTCTCTCTACTATATTAAAAAAGTCAATCCAAAGTCACCGTTCATATGAAATGGGCCTCCCATACAACGCCGTCTTTCTTTCTTCTCTATATGCTAGTTTTAGCGTAGCCACCAAGCTTCTCTATGATACACCCACATCATCCACTTTCTCTCAATAATTCCCGTCTTCTCTCTGTTTCTCTCCACCACCCCTACAACGCACCATCACACACACACACACACACACACACACACACACACCACCCAATTATTGACGTTTTCTCTCTCATCGTCTTCTCCGTCCGGCGCCGGCTATCTCCACAAGAGATTCGTTTCCAGTCAGTTGAAATCCATTTTGGGTCGTCTTCATCTATCACGGTGAATAAAATTCTAGAATCTCTCCAAACCTATCAACTAGAAGAGGAGGATGAATACCCAACTTCATTTCTATCAGATATAATTTTTCCTGATTACCTCTTTTCCTAATTTAAAAGCATAAGGCAAAAAATAGATTAGAAGTGAGAAAGAGTTACCATCAATTAAAATCGGGTATAGATAAATTGGATTTGTGAAAATTTTGTACGTTTTCAATTAGAATCGGACAAATCGAGATTGAAGGCGAATTTTGGAGATGAGGATTGAATTAATGAGGAACTGAATATAAGCGAGAAAATGTCAGGGATAGCGGAGAGAAATTATAATTACAAGGACAACAATAATACCAATTGTTACCCAATTATGAAAGTACTTCGATAAATTTGCTTTCTTTTGGTAATTCCATTATGGAGCAAGCTACTTATGATGTATCGAAGTACTTGCTGAGATAATTTAGTGAATCTTGATTTTTGAACTTAGAGACTTAGACTCGGTTTGATTACCCAATTGTAATCTGGACTGACTTTAGGGGATTTTTTTTGTTATTTGGACTTCTTGGAATCTGGATCTAATATTCATAGATTGGGTTTGCTCTTTGCCACCAAGTTGGGTGTTCTTAGACCTAACCATATTCTCTCCGCTCCGCTCCCGCCTTGTCAACCTAATTAAAAGAGGAAGAGTGATAAAATAAAAGATGATACGAAAAATAGAAAATAAACTTGTGTATTAGAAACAGCTTCTCTATGTAGAAATGATAGAAACTAATTAATCATCGAGGTGCATATATAAGTACATTTGTGCTTTGAGTTTGTAATAGCTAAGTGGAGGACTCCAACAAAGTTTGATAGTAATATTTTAGTTTTTTTTCAACATGTCATATTTTTCTCTTCCATGCTTTTGTTATTATCTGTTTTTTTTTCTTTTTTTTCTATCTATTCATATTGTCAATGAGAATAATTTCTTAAATTTAAGAATAACGTTTATTATGTATATTTATGACTTTTTTTTTTGAAGAAAAACTGGATATGCACATTACTCAAGGTCGTTTGTGTTCCTATCTCTCACCAAGGATGTTGGGAAAACGGTGAAACGGATCAACATGCGACAACTAGAAAAGCTGTTTAAGAAGCTAGAGTGCAAAAGTCTTTATGGGTGTCCTTTTTTACTCTTGTTGGGAAAAATTCTACTTCGCAAGTAATTTGCCATATCCAATTCATATACTTTGTTTTGATAATGAATTATGAAACAATTATGAGATTTGAGTAATTATTTGTTCCTTTATTAGTTGAAAATTGGGAATACATGGTAGTCTTTTTAACTAAAAAAGATACTAGAATTTCATGCTAATGCTTGTCTTTCAAGTTCAAATAGAAGTGTTCTTTAGCTACTATAATTTGATATTCTATATTGAAGTAGAGATGCAGAAGGTACTATTTATTATCTGTCACTATAAAATATCGATTGTTAAATGCAATCTAGTTTCTCTTATGTTTCAAATTGGTGAAAATGCAACCTATCGTAGAGCAAGTCATCAACTGTTGTTTAAGCTCTCTCTTGTTTTGGATTTCTCTTCCTTTCATTTTTTCTTTTTCTTTTTAAATGCTTAGTGTAATTAAAAATAAGCTGAGTGTATTGTAAGACGTGCAAGTGTTAAGAAACACCAGATAGATGCACGAAAAAGCTTGCCATGGCCATGAAGTTGACATTATGCATTTCTTAATAGGCAATGCTATTCCTGGAAGACAGGAGGAAATCCAGTTGACACAAGAGAAGGAAATGGATATGACAATATATTTTGGTCTCAACAAACAGGTTTGGTCATTAGGTTCATGTGTATGCTTGGAATCCGCATTGTCAATACCCTGATGGTCTCGACCCTTCAGGTATGCTTGGAACCTGTTCGATGTTTCTGCATAAGTCATATGCTCAAAAGTATGGATGAGCTACTAAGAACATGTTTAATTAACTTTTTGCCAAACAAGTTTGAGCTTTTCTAAAAGTTACTTAAAAAAAAATTAGTTCAAAAAATTTCTTTTCAAAATGGTACTTTACCTCTTTTTTTAAGCTTAGCCAAACACTCTCATACGTCATTACATCCATTCCGTAACATGTTGAGTTAATGTAGGGGATCAAGTGAAGTTAAACATGCTTGATGCACTATAGTTGCTGATTTTGGTCTCATTTGGTGTGTGGTTTAGTGTGATTGTTTAATAATTCTGAGATCCAACCATTTGGCTATGTCAACTAACAATTGCCGGTTCCTGCACATTGATGACATGAAGTGTTCTCCCAGACACAGAAGGACTAGAATCTTTGAATAACCATTAATTCAAATGTTCAAATAGAAGTTCAATGTTGCTACATTAACTATCTTTATTAAAATTCAATAATTATTATACTTATAACAATAAAATATTTATGTTCCTTCGTCGAAGGTCAAATGATGTATAATCTATATTTACTTACCACTCTGTCGCGTGCAACGTACAGACACTAACTAGCTATATTATAAGAGACATGTTTAAAGTTACTGTTTATTATTTTTTGTCCCAAAAAGACAAAAATGACACTATTTTGTAACACGTGTTTCTTATTAATTTTTTTTTTATCTAACACATCTTCTCTCTCTCAACCTCAACCTCACAGACACAACACAATCTCTCCCTTTTCTCTCTCTTTAACATTTTCTCACTTCTTTCTTTTTTATTTGCATATTTTTCTATGTTCTTGGAAGTAGGGCTGGACAAAAATCGATCCAAACCGCTCAACCCAATCGACCCAAGCAGTTGGGGTCGGTTTTTAAGTTTAATTGAGTTGGGTTCGAGTTCTTGATTCAAAAATTACGTCGGGTCGGGTCGTGGGTTGGGTCAGTAAACCCGACCCGACCAACATAATTAATTAAATTTTTTTTTTTAGAGGAATAGGCGATGGTGCCCTAAACTAAAATGGGCAACCGCGTAATTAAAGCCCATTTGCAATTCACACACTAGCCCTAGTCCCTACAGTCTCCTCCTCGTCGATTCCAACTTTCCACTCCAGTCTCCAAGTTCCAACAGAAACACGCAACCGCCTCCAGCCAGCCCTCCCCTCCCCCTCTCCTCTCCTCTCCTCTCCAACAAAAATCGTAGTCGCTAGTAACTGTGATTTACCTCCCTAGTTACCAGTCACCACGAATCATCTCCAAAGTACCTATCCCGTCGCCAGTCGCCAAGAATCACCACGAATCGTCTCCGAATCCGAAGTACCTCCCCAGTTGCCAAGTGATTACGAAAAAAATGATTTTCCCTCAACTATGATAGATTTTTTGCTAGTAGTTAGTTCTGATTTTATTTTTTATGTTGTTCTTTTGTTTTTGTTGCCGAATTTATTTATTTTTTAACGACAATTTTGAATTGAATTAGTTCTAACATGTTGTTCTCATTTAACTTTGTTCAGTTTTTCTGAACTCTGAATTATGTGGTTTAGATTAACATTTCAAAGCTTGCTCTCATTTGATTTTGTTGCGAAATCGTTGTTGTGAGTTGTTATTTTTGCTGTGGGCCGAAGCCCAAATCGCCAACCCGGCCGAAGCTCGATTGGGTTGGGTTGGGTCGGGTTGAAATCACTGTGTGGGTTGGGTTGGGCCCACCCAACCCAACCCAACCCAACCCAACCCACGCCCACCCCTATTTGGAAGGAAACTAATTTATTATTAGTAGGTGCAAAACAATGATAATATCATATATAAAACTTCAAACTTGCTTGATCCTGGCTGTTACACCAGCAAATTCTAATTTGGCCAACTCAGATGCTATTAAGATGGCAGGAAAGGAATTACAGATCCTGATGGTAGGTTATGCTCTTAAATCTTCTCTTACCTAAAACAATTTATAACCAGAAACTAACATCTAGCATTTTCAGAGTGTGGTTGTTTTTGTATTCTAAAGTTTGTGCACACAAATTTCTAGTTGCATGTTATTGATCGACTTAGATATTATGTACCGAGGATGTGATGCGTACAACCTTTGCTTGGAAAAGTGATCACTCTTCGACTTGGTTATGTAGGTGTTGTGAATTGTAGTCATATTACACTATTGTATTTTGTTAATATTTGAGGCGGGGGTTAAATTATTCTTACATGAATCGTATCTTACTATTTTCAAATTTGTAATGTTTTCTTAGACTAACAAAAGATAATGCTCTTCTTCATTTAATTATATGTAACTAGTGTGCTATACTTCAACTAAATATATAAACTATGAACATGTTATTCTTATAGTATTTATTGTCATTATATTCCTATATTTAAATTTAATAAACAAATATGTTAAAAATACGATCGATAAATATATGTCTCTCTACCACGTGCAACGCATGGACACTCACTAGTAATACTAAAAAAGGGAATTTTCGTATATACCCAAAAGTAAAGAGTGAATTTGAAATATAACAATTTTTTATAACATTTACAAATATATCATTTTTTTAGATGCAAAATTTCAAGGGTAATTTGCAGCCACCGTATCCAATCTTTGAACTTTTGGTACTTTTATCCTCATTCTTTATTTTTTGGCACCCATATCCTTAACATTTCTTAATTTGATGGCTGAAGTACCCAACCTTTGAACTTTTGGCACTTTTATCCTTATTCTTCATTGTTTTGCACACATATCCTCAACCTTTCTTAATTTGGTAGCTAAACTTCCCAACATTTAGACTTCTGTATTATATTTTTTAATTAAAATTTATGAAAAGTTTATTTAAAGCCAAAATTTATGAGTAATTTTGTCTATAAATATTGGTTTATTTAAAAAAACTTATTTTTAAAATTTTATGAGATTTTTAAATTAATTTTTAATTTTTAATTGAAACCAGATCGACCTTGGTTCGACCTTTTGACCCTTGATCCGTTTCCTTTTTCGGGTCCTGTTTTCTAAATATTGTATTATTCAGATAAATAATTTTATTTAGATAACTATATTTTGATTAATGCTCCATTTGGGAATATGGGTGCAAAAAATGAAGAATGAAGATATATGTGCAAAAAATTGAATTTTAATTGAAATCGGGTCAACCTTAATTTGACCCGGTTCGACCTTTTGACCATTGACCCGTTATCTTTTTCGAATTCGATGGCGATCTGTTTTCTGAATATTGTATTATTCAGATAAATAGTTTTATTTAGAAAACTATATTTTAATTAATGTTCAATTTGAAGATATGAGTGCAAAAAAATGAAGAATGAAGATATGAGTGCAAAAAAATCTGAAGAAAATCTCATAAAATTTTTAAAAATAATTTTTTAAAATAAACCAATATTTATAGACAAAATTACTCACAAAACTTGACTTTAAATAAACTTTTCATAAGTTTCAATTAAAAATTAAAAATATGATACAAAAGTCCAAAAGTTGGGAACTTCAACAACCAAATTAAGAAAGATTAAAGATATAGGTGCAAAAAAATAAAGAATGAAGATAAAAGTGCCAAAAGTTCAAAGGTTGGGGACTTCAGCCACCAAATTAAGAAATGTTGAAGATATGGGTACCAAAAAATAAAGAATGAAGATAAAAGTGCTAAAAGTTCAAAAGTTAAAAACGGTGGCTGCAAATTACCCAAATTTCAAATATACCTTTTTATAAAAATAACCAATTTTTATGTGCGTAAGATTTAACGATAGTTGACAATCGTTCAATAGCTTCAAAGAGAAGCTATTAGTCTAAAAACAGTACAAAAAATCGACAATTGAATTTTTTGTTAAAGAAAATCGAAAAATTAGTCTAAAAAATGGACATTTAAATTTTTTTTTTTTTTGGTAGTATGATGATATACACAAATTTATATCACTCAGTCTAATACTTATTTAATTTCAACTTTTAATTACTGAATACCAATTTGAATTGAATTTCGAAAAAAAACTTTTATCTCAAAATAAATATTTCGATATCAAAAATTTTGTGAACATCAACAAAAAATTTGTCGACATCAACTAACTAAATAATATCGATGTTAACAAATTTTTTGTTGATGTCTAAAAATTTTGTCCATTTTGTCGATAAAATAGACACAGACTTAATAGAAACCCATTATTTTCATTGTGTCGATATAAAAATAGGCACCAAGTTGGCGCCCACTTTTATATGAACAAAGCCCATTTTATGGGAATTTGATTCCCATTTTTGGCGACGTGAAATTTTATCCCACATCAACAAAATGAACAATTTTATTTCTTTTTTGACGATAAAATAATTGGTTATTTTGTCGATTTATTTTTTCGATGATATCGACAAAATGTCAATCCATTTTGTCAACGAAAATACGAGTTTTGTGTGCATTTTTCTGTCTGTTTTCAATCAAATCAATTTTATTATCCGACAACAAAATATACCAACAGATTACATCGGCAAAATTTGTAAATTAAATTCAATATCTAATACAATCATCTAATATACAAATTAAATTAAAAAAAAAATTGCTCAACAACATAAAATATATCAACAAAAAAATAGAGATAATATATCAAATTTAATTTTCATGTAATCCACAAAAAGAATCCACTAATTTTTTCAATTTTTAATAGTTTATAACTGATTTCAAAAATTTGAAATCGGTTGACTTCTTCAAATGTTCAAAAACCAATAATACATCTGACAATGTAATTGAATCTATAATTGAATCTAAGATAAGAATAAAAGTTTCCAACCACAAAAATAATAAAAGAAAGTGAAAAATGAAACTTAGAACAGCGTCAATAGTAATAAAAGTGAGGAGAGATAATGTGTAAGTTAAAGAGAGATAATGAACCCTAGAAGATAAGAAAATAGATATAATATATATTCAATTGATAATCTATAGATAATTTTTTCTAAATTTTTTAAATTTAGTTAGTTCATCAAATGTTATAAAAAAAATAGACATATTTCAAAACACACTTATAAAATAAATAGTTTGTCCAATTCCCTCAACTAAAAATCACTTCAAATAAAATAACAAGACACGAGAGTTTAACTTCTTTTCATTTATTAATCATATCTAACGTGGTCCAATACTGCCATATAGTTTTAGCACCAAATTAACAATGAAATGGTTATTTCATTGTCTTTTTCTTTGGCAACTGGCAATTAGTAATTTTTTTTTTCCCTTTTTTTGCAGTAGTATTCATTTTGGGAAATCTTATAACTTTCATTATGTCAATTATGATACCTAAGGGTGTATTTAATTGCCACATTTTTCATGAAAAATATCACATCCATAGAAAATGTTGTCACATCTATAAATTTTCTTTTCTACCTTTGATTGTTTGATTGCATATAGAAAAGAAAATTGATTTTCAATGTACAATCACTTACTTAGGGTGTGTTTGATTGGTGTGCATGAAAAATGAATTCTACTATATAGGTGAGAAAATATTTTCCAAGAAAATAGAAAAAAAAATGTGCTTTAAAAAGTGATTGTACGTTAAAAATTAATTTTCTTTTTCATGTTCAATCAAACAACTAAAGATGGAAAAGAAAATCCATAGACGTGATAACATTTTTCATGGATGTGATATTTTCCATGGAAAATGTGGCAATCAAACACTTTCATTTTCTATGTAAGATGGGAAAAAAAATCCACCAAATAAGTGAAAAAATATTTTTCAAGAAAGTGGCAAAAAAATATGCTTTAAGTGATTGTCTGAAAAAATCATTTTCATTTTCCGTCTTGAATCAAACAACCAAAGGTGGAAAAGATTTTCCATGAATGTGTTAACATTTTCCATGGATGTGACATTTTCCATAGAAAATGTGTCAATCAAACACAACCTTAAAGCACATTTTTTTCACTTTCTTAAAAAATATTTTCTCACCTATAAAGTAAAATTTATTTTCCACCTTAGATGAAAAATATTTTCATTTTCCATGCACACCAATCAAACACACCCTAATTTATATTTAAGCAAAAAGGAAAATAAAACATTTTTGGGCTATTGTTTCAATGTACAAACAACAGTAAAATGTAAATATTCTAATTCCAGTTTCAATTTTAACCAATCAACAAATTTTCAATTTCATTTTGTTAAACCACGTAAAACTGAAATGCCACATGGCACATGTTGCCCATGTCAATACGCTTTAACCCAAATGGTTCTACAAACCTCTATATGCTTCGAGGCAAACAATTCAGTTCACCAACGAGGGAGGGAGAGTTAAATGTGTGTCGCATTCAACGAACCTCCTAACTAGGCAAAACGAGACAAACTTTAACCTCACCCTTCTCCAAGAAAAAATTAAATGACAAATATATTTACCTTGCGGATATTATCTAAATTTTATACAAAGCTAAAGGAGAATTAGCAAGGCAAATTAAATGACAAATATATTTACCTTGCGGATATTATCTAAATTTTATACAAAGCTAAAGGAGAATTAGCAAGGCACACAATAAGTGACTTTATATGCATTGTCTCAAATAAACGAACACAATATCACTTCTGCCATGTGCAGTTTCATTGCCACATAAACTGAAAATGTTAAAAGTGAAAATGGAATCAAATAAAAATAAGTTGATTGATAACAACTTCGCCAATGAGAAAGCAACGTGTGCCTAGACAGTTGAAATATCCAAAACATCCAAAATACCCTTAACCTTAGTTTTTTTTTTATTATAAATTCTCCATGCTTTGTGAAAAAATGTATAAAAAATCAAACTTCTAATCAAATCTCTGTCCATTTTATTTCTCTTACCTACTTGTCTTATTTTTGTCACCAACTTGACTGTCCAAGTGCAAACAGCCATTAGCCCACCTTTTCGGACAGTTCTACAAGAAGTGGACAAAGAAGTAACAAGGATCTATTAGCATCTTAATCCTTGCAAGAATTTGAAGTCAATAGATTTTGGCATCTTAATCCTACCTAGGATTGTCGAGGAAGAATTCCTAGTTAACCTTCTACAAAAATAATCCTTGCTTCCGCTCATACACCTTATTGGGGATATCCACTAAGGGGGTGAACTTGAAAGACCTAGGGCTCATGTAATAACACCTCGTCTGGTCTGACCTAATCCCCAACATAACAGGCCAGTACATCTCACCATCCAATCCTGTCTACTACCACAACAGGAACAAACCTGCCACCTAAGCCCAGCCTTTGGGTGTCATTTGGGTAGAGGCGAGGTTATGATGATTAAAGATTTTCCTGAAGAAGTGGTGGATGGGCAATCTAAGAAACCCCTGGGACGTAGTTTGATACCTGGAGGTTCGGATGAGTTCAATGTCTAATGAAATTTAATAGTCCCCCCTGATATCACTTAATTGATAATCACTTATCTCCCTCATTATCCACTGAGGCTTGGTCCTCAGGTAAGCGCACTGGTAAACCATAAACATATAATGAGGGTAATAAAAGGAGTTAAAATTTTATTTATTATATTGTCAATATCCAATGACTAGGTGAAACAACTTATCCTCTATTAAAATCCTCAGGCTTTCCTCATCAAATACATTTACTCCCGAGACCTTGAGGAGACGAACTGATAATCAGATTTGTAATGGTACAGAGAATCGAGAACAGAAGTGATAAAATGCAACCCCTCGTAATTGCATCAAGATAGAGCACTAAATCAAGTGATCAAGTCAAATTGAAATGCGTACAAATAATTAGGATCGGCATGATGCATGTCAAGTGCAGCTAAATTAATATCTGGGAATCCTGACATTATGTGAAGCATACAATTTAAGGATACATTAGAACGACAGTGTTTCAAGGCGAGCCAACTTTCAGAGGAGGTCAAAAATATAAGATTGCACCACGATTTACAAAATCCAGTGTATTTATACGGTTGAATTGTAAATTGCGTTAGAAGAATTAAATAAGGAGAGAAATATTGTGACGCTTCAGGCCACTCAAGAACAATTGCCTCCGTACAAAATAAGCCTTTCCACCGCACCACACAATACTATGGCTAAAGGTCTAGTGTACCCCACTCCTCTCCGACTTCTGCAAAGTTAAAAGGCCAAACTTCTCCACCGCAGCAAAAAGCATGGCTTGTACAGATTTTTAAAAAAAAAAAAAAACATACACACCAAAGATCAGATCAAAAAAGAGGTTTGATAAATATTTCAATTCAGAATTTGAGGTGAGCAAAATAAATCAGTCAAAAGCAGCCAACAATGTATAAAATCTGGAATAACTGGTAAATTGCCAGCATCAACTTTCTAAAGGTCGCTTGTGTGCCTTAGTAAGTGATTTCCCCCCCTCCCCCCCCTCCCCTCAAAGAACATGATAACATTGCCTTGATGATATGAGAATAACAGAAATATGCATTGCGGAATAAGCAAAAGAATTTGATAGACATATATACAAGCTGTTCACGTCTGCCAATGAATAAGGGGGTGCATCCCACAAACGATTCACTGTCACGGGTCCTAAATAGCATTCATACACAAGTCAGTAGTAAAATTAGTATTCATGGGACAGCTATCAATGACAACAACAAACTAAGCCTCGTTGCTTGAAATTTGAGGTCTGCACCAATCTGTTCAGTTCATTCTAGCTCTACTAGAAAATCCAAAGCAACTTAGCACCTTAGCAACCATAACAGGCCATCTTAATTTTGATCTACCCTTTCCTCTTCTAACATGATCCAGCACTCAACGACAATTGTGAATAGAAGAAGAGATGATAGGGAAGAAAACAATTGAAGCAAGCAATAGAGAAGTAGCAGGACTATTTGGTGACAGAAAAATTCGATCTAAGTGGTCAATGACCCGACCAAGGTGATCCATGGAAATGCTGCAACTGTGTATCCTATACAGTTGGTGCTCTAATCACTTGTGTTCAATAATTTATAAGTATCTAATAATGAATTCATTCGAATCAATTCGACTAATCCCAAAACTAATAATTTGACGTCCAATGATTAATACAAGTTTCAGAAATATCCTTTTACAGTATTAATCATTGATGTGGAAATTTCAGAATACTATATATGCAATAATTTACTGTATACATTAATAATTATCTGTTATGAATTGTTTAGTGGAGAAGTTAATAGCATTAGATACCATAAATACTAAACTTAAAACAAATAAAGAGCATGATGCCATTGTTGTGTTAAAAATTTATACGAAATAGAGAGCAGGATGCCACTGCTGTGTTAGGTAAGACAAGATAATGCTCATCAAACATGATTTTCAATCAATTTTATAGTTCCTTCCAATTCAAAATGCATTCTCTAGTTAAAAATATTATGAGTTCCTTGTTCAACCTAACCCTATATCTCCTATCTTAACTAACAAAAAAGGAATAAATATTTGTATAAGTAATTTATATAAATAGATGCATAAACATGGCAAGCAGAACTGAAAAGGAAGCAGTAAACACAACATCCGTACTGAGGTGTTGTGGATGAAAAGAAACCTTTTACCCATGGATATACTTTCAAATTATGATTAAGAAAGCTCCAATTATTTTTTGTAGTTTAAGAGCTCTAATTTTATATTTCCATCTCTCAAGGTTATCAATGCCACGGGAACGGGCACGGACACACGACACGACACGACACGTGATTTTTCGGAAAAGTAGGACACATCGGGGACACGTCGATTTAAATTCTTTACTTTTTAAATTTATATATTATATCTTTATTTTTATACTTTTTAATATAGGACACGGCACATGCATCATAGGTGAATACACTATATGAAGATAGATTCTCAGAGAAACAGATCTTTTACTTTACCAGAGACATTTCCCTTTGGAAAAGTAACAGTCCTGAATTTCACAATGCCAACAGATCTTCTGCTTCCATGGAAGTGGTTACTTAAGTATGTGCACATAGAACCAGGCTGGACATAATTTGGAATAACCAGATCGGTAGCAGTCCCTTAGAGCAATCTGGTTGCCTAAAAGTAACTCTTAGAATGTTTTGAATTACTTATATATCACTATCTACCATCATACATAACTAAAACCTTAGAATTTCATATACACGTTAAGTGTCTAAAAAGCTATATTTGGTGGCATCTATACAGATCTCATATCTAAGAAAAATAATGTTTACCTTTAAAATCAGAAGTTTTTTGAACTAGCAGTACAATACGTTCTTTAAAGAATATTATAATAGCATCAGGCACCCAGAAGAAACCAGATGAAAGTATTTCTTTGCGAGTGGGAGTGGGAGTGGGAGTGGGAGATAGAGATGAATCCACAAGATTCCACTGTTTCTGATCTGACCTGTAATACCAGCAAAATCTATGAACATCCATATTTCTCTCTCTTTCTAATCCAATCCGAGCTCCAACTCAAAAACTCAAGGACTCCCTCTAACTGCTGCTCTAACTCGAAAAAAAAAAAATCACGTATCCAAGAGGTGAATCAGAGGAAGAGGAAGCCCTCGCCCCTAGGAGGGGGATATAGAAACACCATTAGAGGCTCAAGAATACAGTCTATAATAAACAAATAAGAAGGAAATTATATTCCAAAATGCAATATCATAAAACTAAACTAGGGTTGAAATCACTTAAGGATCTAGGCAGACATGAAAACTAGGATCCGATTGGCCTCCTTTACCCATGAATCCCAGATTACGTGCCCCAACGATCGATTGATTGAAGCAGAAAATACAGATTATTTCATCAAATTAACTCAAACTTGCAAACTGGTCAAACAAATATAATCTGCATCAGTGAACCCACGAAATAATTCAGAGTATCCAAGATTGCAAAACAAATATAATAGATACTGACCTTGGGCATTCTCCAAGAACCAATTTAGCTTCATGAGAACCGCTTTCTATCATTTGGTTTCAGAATCTGAAACGAACACATCAAACTTTCATCAACACTCATCATTGCACCAGCATTATCGAATTCACCACAATAGTTGGGCGCTGAAAATATTGTAACGAGCTGCCTGTCAGCGAAAAACTCATATCCATCTTCCACAACCTGGGCAAAAAGCTTTCCACCAACATTAGAAAAT
Organism: Forsythia suspensa; assembly: GCA_023638005.1. NCBI lineage: Eukaryota > Viridiplantae > Streptophyta > Magnoliopsida > Lamiales > Oleaceae > Forsythia > Forsythia suspensa. The sequence continues at coordinate 40,700,188 of CM042666.1, forward strand.
AGAATCTACAAAGGATCAAAAGAACCAAGAGAAAATGTCCATACCTGATGAGCACGACAAACAAGGTCCATATCGTGCTGCATCAAGAATTCAGCCACCTTATCTGGACCAAATGTGTATGAGACTCCCCTATCGTTCATCCCCCAACCTTTGATTTCTCCACTAGGATCCGACCAAAGTAAATCACAAAGCAAACCAGAGTCAGGAATATCAGTTGGACGAGGTAACTTTCTTATTTGATCCAAGTTTGTTAGTTCAGGAGAAAGACCGCCATGCATGCAAAGTATTTTATCATCTATAAGAGCAGCCACTGGAAGGCAATTAAAACAATCGGTGAAGACTTTCCATAGTCTCACGTTGAAGCGGCGTTTACACTCATCATAGAATCCATATATCCTATTAATAGAAGCACATTCATGATTTCCTCTTAAGAGAAAGAAATTCTCAGGATATTTAATTTTGTAGGCAAGAAGAAGGCATATTGTTTCTAAACTGTGTTTGCCACGGTCTACATAGTCCCCTAAGAACAAATAATTTGCTTCAGGAGGGAATCCGCCATATTCAAAAAGTCTTAAAAGATCTCCATATTGCCCATGAATGTCACCTGGAATCCAGACAGAAACTACAAAGATTAAGATCTGACTTTTGTCAGATTACAAATTGAAAGACAAAGGAGAAACTATCAACTTAAACTGAAAATGCATTTTACTGCACATTGAGTAAAGAGTAGAAGAATACTAAAAGTGAAAATTTTCATCCATACAAGCAATGAAAAACCGCTTAATACAATTCTAATGGAGGAAAATGAATTCTTCAGTACCATAAAATAATGCTTTGTGATGGACAATGTATTAGATATTATATGGAAGATTTGAATGTAGATACTTATTTTAAGAAAAGCAATTAGGGGTTAGTTTTAAAGATTTTCTAGTATTTTAAGTCATTTCTTTGGCTGTTTTCCTACCTAAATTAGACTACTTAAAGTTAAAACCATATATAAATAGGGTTTATACATTGTAACAGAAAAAATTGATTGTTCGACAAAAAAAGACTTTCCCCTGCAATTTATTCTTTCAGCCTCTCCCCTTTCTTTCTATCTCACACCCCCCAACTCTGGTTCTTCTCCCTTTCTTCTCTCTCTCTCTTCTCTTCTCTTCTCCTCCCCTCCCCTTCCCCGCTTCTATAACGGTTCTATTGTTCGACAAGCGTCCATCGTCACTTTGTCGATCTATTTTTCTGCTTATTTCATTTTTTATCGCAATCTGCACTCTGATAGATTCTCAGAAGACATGTTGACAGATAACAGCTTGGTTTTCAAATTATAGCAAACACTTGCAACATCATTGATGTACAAATAAAACGAACAGAAAACAACATATTTATACGGTATGAGTGGCCAGAAAACAACATATTTATGTATATGAAGGAAGACTAACACAAGGACACCCCCTCGGGAAAATAATATTGGAAGTCCAATTTTATGCTCCCAGAAACTATCTAAATTTAGGCACGAGTGCATTAAGTCTTATTACAAAGATTAACCTACAAGAAAGGATAAAGGAAAGAGGAAGGAAGGACGACCGCCTTCCTTAAATGGAGTAACTTTTCATGTAAATTGTCCAAGATGAAGATCCAAGATCTCTCCATCATTATTCACAATCTAAAGTACGATTATAACCTCAATTCAAAATATCAAACTTGTTAACCATGCACCCATTGTCTAAGAGGATGAACACGAAAAAATTAGATCACAAAATATAAAGAAAAAATGATAGCAAAAATCAGATTTGACAGGATAAAGATTCTAGATGCATGCACTGCCGAAAATATATTCAACAAGCAAAGCAAAAATGAATTGCTTCCATCCTCCTACCCAGGAGAACTCCATATCATTAAAAACTGTTCCCAATGAAACTGGTTTAGCCTTCCCTCACACTACTCCATTAATCAACCTTGCGTTTAAAATAATAATTATGCATTTCAACAGTGTCTCGTGTCCTTGAATTTAAGTTGCCTAAGACCACAAAATTATAACTATAGCACATTAGCACCCACATTTTCATTCAAAGGATAAAAAAAAAACTGAATTTGTCAACGATTCATCACCTATTCAAAATTTATATTCTACAAGCAAATTCTCACACAAGTCATAAGCTTCACAAATCACAATGCAATTGCAAAATTCCAATGCATACCCATATTGAAGTACACATAGACAATCAAATATAGGTGCCAACGTACATAACAAACAGGTACTAACATGTCTATACACAGTAAATAGGAATACCGCAAATCTTGATGGGTGCTTCGAGCTCAAGGAGATTAGGCTGCGAGAGAAAAATTTCGCGAGCGGTGGTGCAGAGACTGCGGATCTCATTCTCTGAAAGCTGGACTTGCCGTGGCGTCCTGGCATCACGAAACTCCAATAACCGGTTGACAATATCATCTAGAACGGCAGGCTCTAAGCCCTGCCCATTTGCCGCCATCTCCACCCCCTCTCTTACCCTTCAAATTCTAAACCAAAACTCAACACAAATGACAAACCCTAGATTCCCAGAAACCCGAAAAGGAAAATCAAACAATAAAAACCCAAGAATTCGAAGCTTCAATTGTTGTTGAAGGAAACAATAGATGAAAATTGATTTGGATAAATCTGCAGCCGTCGCGTGGTTCTGCAGTATGTGCGGCTGGAGTGGACTCCCCCCCCTTTTAGGTTAAGATATAAGGAGTTGTAACTTGGAGGGTCTCGATGCATTTTGGGAGTTTCAGGAATATCAAATTCATTTGACTTCACAATTTTTATATGCTCAAGAACAGAGAGCGGGCCCCGCTTCTATCCAGATTGGATTCTGGAAGGAAGTTTTAGTTTCAACACAATTAGGGATCTGGTCTTCAATTTCTCACCGTAGATCTTTAAAAGTGAAGTATTAGAACACCTCCAATGCAACTATATAGTTATCTACTATGTATATGTGATAAGAGACATTGACATTATATCAAAAAAATTTTCCAATGCAATAATATAAATAGTGCAAATGTGTCAAATTATTATTAGCTTTTTAAAAAAAAGAAAGAGAAAGAAATATATTGATTGAATAGAGATTATTAAATTAATGATGGACATTGTCAAGATCTAGACATAACAATATACAGAATTGAAACGTTATCTTGTATACTTTCTCTAGATTAATTGTGTCACATTAACACTTTTTGACCATTTGTAAAAAAAGTACTAGACTGACATTATTGCATTAGAAATGTTGTTAGATTCTCTAACTTATTTAAATTTTTGAATTTGAGTCTCATGTGATTGATATTGTCAATAGTTGAAATTGAGAGTGACTTTGGTATGATTCAAGTCCAAACCATCAAACCACTTAATATTTATCTCCAATCTATATCTTTACTAATTCTAAAAATAGTTTAAATAGAAAAATATTTTTGGACCATTTTACTCTTACAAATTTTTTAAAATTCTATATTCACCTTTAGTATTCATTAAGGATAATTATATTTATACCACATTTTTTTTTTTCACCACATTTTAATTACACTTAACGTCCTTAATTTTTAAATATTATTACATTCATTTTCCCAACATTTTTTATCACAATTTTATACTCAACTTTTCATTAATTAGCACAATTTGTGTCTGATAATGATTTTCGTCTAAAATATTTGTTGGAAATTCGTAAAATAACTTATTCGTCTAAAATAACTTATTTACCCATCATATTATTAAAAATACAATAAATACAAATGTATGACAAAATATTTTTTTTTCTCTCATTTCAAAGCATGTAAACAAAATATCTTGACAGATACCATAATTAAAGATAAAATGTGTTAATTAATGTAAGTTGAATATAAGAATTCGACGAAAATAAGTTAAGAACGAAATTACTACATTGAACAAAGGTTGAGTACCTTAAGTACAATTAAAATGTGGTGTGCTTATAACAAATTGTAGTACTATTATAACCACTCATTCATTAATGTATAATTATTTTTTATATTTTATTTATTACTCTTTTATTATTCATCTTTATTGTACATTAAATTTTCAACAATTTACTAAATATACAATTAAAATTTTTAAATATTTAATTTATTAAATTAAATATGAAGGTGAAAAGATGATCTCAAATTTTATTTTATTTTTTTACATTAAGTAAATAAAAGGAATGAGAAATGAGTTTAAAAAAAAATGAATGAGAAAAATTGTAACTTTGTTTATTACCGTGTTAAAATTCAAATCATAGTTGTCAAAACTAGAATAGAAATAAAAATATTATTTTTAATACATTAGATTACAGTGATTACGAGCATGTTTGGTTTAATTTTTTTTTTAATTCTTTTTTTCTCAAATTTATTTTCAACTACATATTTTGTGGGACCTACAACTTTTATTAACTTTTCAACCACATATTTTACCAATTTTTTTCAAAAATTTTAAACTCCACCAAACATATACTATAGTTTATGACTAACGTGTGAAACTTTTTTTTATTTTTAATTAAATTAAATTAAATTTATATATATATAAAACGTTCTTTTCATCTTACTTATATCTATCAACAATATTTTTACAACATAGACAAGTATTGACACTTCTTTAATTTTTGTTTCTTACTCACATTTATGACATTTCATTTACGTCGTCAAATCAAACACATTTAATAAAAAGAGAACATACACAAAGAATATTGTTCATAAAGAGCTACTACTCCAACAAATGTACAATATTATGTAGTCAATCATTACAATTTCTCACAATAAAATTAATAATTATTAATTTTATTATTCGTAAAATGTAGCCCTGAAGATCATTAATACTATAAGAATTGATATCAATAGTTCTTCAATTATCAAAGTTTAAATCCCCAAAAGGTCTTACTTGAGTTTAAGTTATTGTTGATATTATCACCATATAAAACCCATCTCCAATTGTAATTGTACTTAAATAAATGCAATTATCTTTTAATAATTATTTGTTACTCTTTTATTGTTCATTATTATCGTACATTAAATTTTTAACAATTTATTAAATTTATATTTAAAATTTGTAAATATTTAATATATTAAATTAAATATGAAGGTGAATAGACGATCTCAATTTTTTGTTTTTTGCCTTACGTACATGAAAGAAATGAAAAATAGATTTAAAAAAATAAAATGAACGGAAAAATTGTAACTTTGTTTATTACCGGATTAAAATTCAAATCATTGAGATAAAAAGATTATTTTGAATACATTGGATTACAGCGATTATAGTTGACAACTAATATATAAAACTTTTTTAATTTTTAATTTTATTAATAATACATCGTCGCTTAATAAAAAAAAGGACATACACAAAGAATATTATTTGAAAAAGTACCTACTTCAATAAATGTACAATATTATATAGTCAATCATTACATTCTCTCCAATAAAATTAATAATTATTAAAAAGAATTGTAAAATACAACCTGAAGATCCCTATTAATACATCATTAATTCCATACGATTTGATATCAATGGTTCGTCAATCATCAAAGCTCAAATCACCAAAAGCTCTTCACTGAATTCAAGTTACTATTCGTATTAATATTATATAAAACTCATCTTTAATTGCAATTGTACTTCTATAAATGTAAATAAAATATCAACATTAAACAATACAAAACAAAATGTTATCAACAATCATATTTTTTTTATCTTTATAACAATTGCTATTTTAACATTTTAATTATTAACAATTAAAAAATAAAAAATCTGAACATATTAAAAATTAACAATATGATTACAAAAGCACATGCAACGCACGCGTCTCTAACTAGTTCAATTAAAAGTTGCATATGATTGTGACGTCTATATTAACAGATTCTATCATGTGAAGACTCACGCATTTATATATTTAAACAGATTGGAGATCATAGTCTCACTCTTGAATGTTGAAGACTTAGAACATCACAATATAAAAGATTAAAGAGTTCAGCTCTATAAACAAAACTACTCAAAATCAATATAAATTAAGAACAACAATACTAATTTTTTAACTGAAAAATCGTCTTTACCAACTCATTATGACAAGTATATTTGTTAGTGCTTATAAGCATTAATGGTCAAACATAATTTTCATTCACGTATTTCGTAGGACCATAACTAACACTCAAAAATCCTATCATTTTTATCCCATCAACTTTGTAACCTCCCCTCAAAATAATTACAAATTACGTAGATTAATTTTCAAAGAAGAATATAAAAGAAAATCTTTACGAAATACTCTGTGTTGTGGATCTAATTTGATAGGATGCATTGTAAACATCTCGTTGCTATGAAGTCTAGAAGGAAAATAGATTGCTAATTAGACTTAGCTTCAACATCCCTATCTAGATTTTGAAAATTAAACTAAGTCCCTATTTGATTAAGTTAAAAACCAGTGATATTATATGTCTTCTTCTCCTCCAAGTGCGACGACGGCGAAGTGGTGGAGACACGCAAAAGTGGTGGGGCTTTGTCCCCGCTTCCACTCCGTGAAAATTAGTATAGTATAGACTCAAATATGCGGGGTAATATTGAGTATGTATGTTATATCCGTACTGGAGGATGATCTCCTATTTATAGGAATGACCCGTGATATATTTTCAATGGTCATTAATGGCGGGTGCCTTTTCATCTTCTTCATAATTAGGATTTAATGTGGGACGCTTCGTCTTCTTTAACTCACTTGGTGCTTCATATTCCCAATGGACGTGGGTGGCTGTTGATCTATCCATCGAGGGCGGGCCTATGAGGACAATGAGGCGGGCGGATCGACGAGGCGGGGACCGCGAGCGTAGGCGGGTTCTTTAAGACAAAGCGCCCACGGAAAGTAGCAGCTCATTTACCAAAATGTAATCATATTTATCATCACCGACTTTTTGCAAAATGTGATAATTTTAATTGGTCGAACTTCAATTTTAAACACATGTTCTATAGAATCCACAATTTTTATCAACTTTTTAATTACATTACATCAATTTTTATCGAAATTTATTAAAACTTTTATCAATTTTTTTGTCAAACACACCCTAAAATTAATTTGGGTTGCAACATCATAAACAACCCATTTATTGATAATTGCATATTCAAATTCTAAAAATAAAGCAAAAAAGTTTATTCCCATTTTTTACTTGGTGTTCGTTTGATTGAGTTTTAAAAAAAAAATTAAAAATTTGAAAAAAAAATAGTGAGATGTACGATTGAAAAGTTGATAAAAATAATAAGTTTCGTAAAATATGTGGTTAAAAATGAATTTGAAAAAATAAAATAAAAATCTCTTCCAAATATGCTCTGCATAAAAATAAAAATAAAAATAAAATAATAGGAATACACATATATCAATGCAGTTTAAGAGACCATGTCCCCTCTTCACGCATTTTATCCAATAGTTTTAGAGCATCTTTCACACTACTTTTGGTATCAATTATCTCTTCTATTCTAACCTTTTTTCCAAAATCCCGATAGTCACAAACAAATTTGTTCATCTCAAAACTTTGTGAAATTAAGATGACAATAAATTCATACTTAGAATATCTCCAATACAATAATTTGAATTGTTGTATACGTAACAAATAAAATAGAAATGGATAGACTGAAAAAATTATGGTTCAATTGTACAAAGAATATAGATAAATTATAAAAAATAAAATAAAATATAATTAACACATATTATGATGGAGATAAATTATAAAAAATTAAATAAAATGGGCTTAATACACATTTCGATGAATATTTATTGTAAAAAACTAAATACAACACATCGTTCAAATGTGAACTGTGTGGTAGACATTCTCCACTTTTTTTTCTTGTCATATAAGTATTTTGAGATAATTTAACAAATCTTTTAGTGCAATTCACGGTTGTATTGGAGATGTTCTTAGACACTTTTAGTTTGTAAAGACAATCGTTTTACGGAGTGGTTTGACAATTATATGCACTCTAACGGTCAAAGTCAATTGTCAAAAAATAAAAATAAATATATCATTTAGGTGTGAGAAGAACAAAAAAATAAAGACTTGGTTAGGGTTTCGATTTTTTTCATACATTTTATTCACAATTTCATCAAGTATTTATAGGGAAACTGAGTTTAAATGTATTTTAGACCTTTTGGACACATGTTACTTGCTTATTGGTGAGACTGTTATGAATAGATGATTCTTGTTTGAATCTGTTTTGCCTTTTTAAAAGATGTCTTCACGCATCTTGGTGGTCCATTGTCACGCGGCAAGAGAAAAGAATATTCCGCTTTTCCCTCATTTGCAGCAAGACATGTGGGGTCGTTTGTGCTTCGCCATCTTTTACTTGGTGCTTGTTTGGTAAAGCTTTTGTAGATTATAAGAAGTGAGTCATACTAAATGGGACCATCATATGCAATCGTTAGTTGTTGATATGGAATAAGTACAACTTTAGTGAAATTAATAACGACAATTAAATTTCCATTCAACTATTGATCTCCATTAGATTGTGCGTGATGGGTTTTTACAAGATTCTATGTAGAAAATACTCTCTATTATAGCAGTGACAACTAGAAGAATTAATGACAATATCACAAGACTATGAAGTGATGGATGCACTACATTTTTTTCATTACAACTAACTTATATGCAAGATCACCAAAGCCCCGTAATCTTCCAAAATCTGGGTCAGTGTGCATATCAATAATACATATTTTAAGTTGTTCATTGAATGCTAAGAGTGAGAGATGTATTGGTAAAAAATCTTTGAGATAATACTCATCAAGTCTAATTAATTTATCTTTGTCAAAAACAGAATCGTCTGGACACAAACATACTACACATTGTTTAGCCGATCCTCCACCAACAATCATCATCTTATCAACCAAATCAAAGAATGATTCAATCAGCCACATGCTTGTTTGCCACATTTACAAGAGCCAGTTGAAGTTGATGAGCAAAATACTTAACACTCTTTTAAATAAGTATTTGGGGACCATTAAACTCACATTGCATATTCCTAAGCATCATCATAAATTTGACATCTCAAGCTAAATATACTTAACTTATCACTAATAGACATTCAATTAGAATAGAAAATAACCATTCACCATTATCGTTAATAATAACATTGATTGTTTGCAACACTTGTTGTTTCTTTTTTAATATCAAGCAACCGAATTAATCTCATCACTGTGATCAACCAAACAATGCAGTGTTTAAGAAAATTCTCTTAATTATTTGAATCACCATATTCATCATGTCCATAAATGCAAGCCACTGTCATAAAAGAAATCAAATACAATCGATTGATGCACTCAAACAAATTCAGTAGTCATTTCATATTTGTTTTGATTGCTTCAAAAAAATTGCCCGAGTATTTTTCTTTCGATTCATGAAGGCTTCACAATTATTTCGGTTTTAATGTGAGCACTATTATGATCTCCAATGTGCTCTTGAACCCACACTTAGTATTGACAATTTTCATTTGAAGGAGCTATAATGGACTAAAGCTTTGATTTAGGTCTTTTTAACCAAATTTCTATTGTTTCACACGCAATATCGAATTAGGCTTCATTTATGGGTAGCACTAAAGTTTTGATTTAGGTCTCTTTAACCAAATTTCTATTGTATCACACGCAATATCGAATTAGGCTTCATTTATGGGTAGCACTGTTAACGGGCACAAACTTTTATCTTGTTTATAGTGTCCATAGGAATAGCTCAATATCATAACCATGACCTTATGGCAACTCTTACAAAGGTAAGTTTTCCAAAAAGATGCGTGACTCATACCTCATGGGAATTCCCTCATGGATACATATTTAGAGTTTATATAGGTAAGTCCTCCAAAAGTACATGTCCTCGAAATAATTTCCGCTCCAGTACTATTACAATACGAGTAACGCATTTCAAATTATTTCTATCCATTGAACGTTCTTACATAAAATCTCAAGTCAATTCCAAAATCGAAATCAAAACTCAAACCAGAGAATTCATTTATTCTCATTATTGCCAGTGTTCTCGTTCAACCAGAAAAGGCCAAAACTGCCAACAATATGATTTGAGAACAATAATTACCTTAATAATATATAACCGATTGTTTTGACGTGGATTGCTGATTTTCTTGGACTAATAAAACAACCAAAATACATTAGAAACTTGCCACCCCATTTATTTCAATATTGGGGAAATGATTATACCCCAAAAAAATTGAAACTAAGGACATGTTTGGCATAATATTTTGTATTCTTTCAAATTTATTTTCAACCATATTTTATAAAAATCACAATTTGTTTCAACTACACATTTCATCAACTTCTTTCAAAATTTCTTAAAAAACTACTTTTAAATTCTACCAAATAAGACTAAAATTTAAAATTCAAGGTGTATCTTAGTAATTTAAATGAGGAAATTGCCACAAGAATGGAGAAAATCTAATACAGCTGGAGGCTTAGAGTGGCTAAGGAACTTGTACACGATAAAATGAGTAAATTTTTCGTGCAATAACTATATTTAACCACATTAATAATAAACAAGTGCAGAACCTGAAAGGTAACACTTAATAGTTTCACCATTTAATGTGGATAGCAGCATAATGTTGATTTTCCCACTTTCCAGTGTTTGTCAAAGTTAAACTTTGTTTTGAGCTGATTAAATATACTTTTTATTCATACCATCCACAACTTATTACCAGTTATATCCACACATTTGCTCATAAATTCTTAAAAGCATAATCAAACATAGCACTATACTTCACCACACCGGTGTCCAAAGCACTGCCCTACAGCAGCAAATTGCTATAAAGAAGCCACAACTCGACAATATATATAAACCACTTTTTTTCATATTCAACATATCATTCTATAATATGCATCATTGCAGCAGAATGTTGATTCCTTGTGCATAATTCTTTGAATCCCCATTTACTTTGCCTCAGTGGTCGTAGAAAAAGTTAAAAATATGGGAAAAATATGAAAACACGGAAGCACAAAAAAATTTAAAAACTAAAATTATAAATTAAAACAAAAACTGAAAAAGAGGAAAAGCAATAACAAAAAAATAGAAGGAAGAGAAAACGAAAAAGGAAAAAAAGTCCGAAAAAATCACACTGTAAATTAAAATAAAAAAGAGAGAATAATACTGAAACAAAAAATGAGAAATAAATAAACACAAAAAGAAAAAAACGAAAACCAAGAAAGCGAGGAAAAAAAAAGTGAGGGACTAAACATCAACTCAAAAATAATAAACGAAAACAAAAAACAAAAACTATAAAAAGGGAAACAGCTTAAAACAAACAACGATAAAATGCAAGAAGCAAGAAAACACAAAAAAAAAGTGGAAAAATAAAAACAAAAAAAGGAAAACGTGTAAAACAAAAATTGGAAAAAATAAAGAAAACATGAAATAAGAGGAAAAAAAACAAAAAAATGGAAAATGCAAGAAAAAAAAAAAAAAACAAAATAAGCAGGAAACTCAAAATAAAAAAAGTAAAAAAAAAAAACTAAACAAATAAAAATTTATTAAAACAAAATTTGAAAATAGGAAAACTAGAATAGGATAGAAAATTGGAAAAACAAAAAAACAAAAATTGGAAAAAAAAAAAACAAAACATGAAATCTGAAAAAAAAAAAAAAAAAAAAACTTGAAAAAAAAAAGCAGAAAAGGGAAAATATGGGAAAAGAAAAAAGAAAAAACAAAAACAAAATAAGCTAAATAACTCAAAATAAGGGAAAAGTAAAAAGAAAAAATTAAACAAATAAAAACTTGCTAATAAATAAAAACAAAATTTGAAAATAGGAAAATAGGAAAAAAAACAAATAGGATACACGAAAAAAAAAAAAAAAAAATAAACAAAAAAAAAAGAAAACAAAAATTGGAAAAATAAAAAACAAACATGAAATAAGAGAAAAAAAAAAGACTTGAAAAAAAAATTGGAAAAAATAAAGAAAACATGAAATAAGAAAAAAAATCTTGAAAACAAAAAAACGCAGGAAAAGAAAAACAAAAAAAACAAAATAAGCAGGAAACTCAAAATAAGGAAAAAGTAAAAAAAAAAAACTAAACAAATAAAAACCTGCTACTCAATATTAAAACAAAATTTGAAAACAGGAAACTAGAATAGGATATATCTGAAAATAATAACAAAAAAAAAAGTAAGAAAACACGAAATAAGAGGAAATAAAAAAAACTGAAGCGGGAAAGCGAAAAATGTAAAACGAAAAAAGCAAGAAGTCACGAAATAAGGGAAAATTAAAATTAAATACAAAAGGAAAACATGAAACCAAAGAAGAAAAGCAAAAAAACAAAAAAAAAGCAAGAAACACAAGATGAGTTCAAAATGGAAAAAAAAATAATAATAACTCAAAAATAATAAACTAAAATAAAAAACTAAAAATTGAAACAAACGGAAGAAGGGAAAAAGCTTATAGAACAAACAAAGAAAAAAAAATCAATAAGCAAGAAAACATGAAAAAAGTCGAAAAAATTAAAATAAAAACAAATACTAAACCGAAAAATGAAAACTGAAAAAAGGTAAAAGCGTAAAACAAAAAATTGAAAATTGAAAATACAAAAAATGAAAAAAGGTAAAAGCATAAAACAAAAAATTGAAATACAAAAACTGAAAAAAGGTAAAAGTGTAAAACAAAAAATTGAAAATACAAAAACTGAAAAAGGAAAAAGCAAAAAAAAAAAGAACGAAAAAAAAAAATAAGGGAAAACAAAAATGCAAAAAAAAAAAAAAAATTAAAACAAAAATTGGAAACAGGAAAACTAGAAAAGGGAAAAGGCAAAAACAAAACAAAAAAGCAAGAAAACACGAAATAATGGAAAATTAAAAACTGAAAAGGGGAGAGCGAAAAAAAAGCAAAAAATCACAAAATAAGGGAAAAATAAAGAAATGAAAAAAAAGGAAAGCCTAAAAAGGGGCCAGAAACACAAGATGAGCGAAAAATGAAAACATGACTCAAAAATTAAAAACAAAAACAAAAGGGAAATCTTAAAACAAACAACGAAATAACGAAATAAGTGGGAAAAGGTGGAAAAATAAAATTAAACCGAAAAATGAAAACTGAATAAACGAAAAACAAAAATCAATAATCTTATAAATTAAAAAAAAAAAAAAAACTAATATGAAAATGAAGGGAAAATAAAGAAATAAAAAATAATATGAAAAATGAATAAACGAAAATAGAAAATTAAAACAAAATAAAAAAAAAATTTATGAAATTCAAAACATACACAATCTAATAATCTTAGATTTTGGAAAAATAAAAGGCTACAAAAAAGAAAAAGGATACCTGGAAAATCAGCTTTCAATGGCAATTGAGAATGAATTTTGAATCGCTGATCAAATTAACACCAAAATCCGAAAATTTAACACACAGAAAAAGATTATCATATTATCTGGGAAAAAGAAATTGAAGAAATCATAATTAGATTATCATATTATCTGGGAAAAAGAAATTGAATGGAAATCTCTATAGAGTTCGTTTTCCCGAATGAAACCCAGAGTTCTGATTTTAGAGCAAAATTGAAGAAGAGCAATCTTGAAGAAATCGGTTTTGAATCCAGATTTGGATTTGTCGGAAAGAAAACCGACTGAAATTTGAATTTGTTGGGTAGGGTTTTGTGGGTAACTTTGGGGCTAATTAATACAGCATTTAGTTTGTAATAATCCCTATTTTGGAGCCAAAATTACGGGAATGAGGTGAGATTGCTTCCTTTTCAACGGTCTTCTGTTTAAAACGCTTTTGACCAAAAAAATAAAAATTTAAAATAAAAATTTAAAAAATAATTAAAAAACATTTATACCCTTCCTTCAAACCCAAAAAACCACAAAACCCTATCTTCCATACTTTTCTATTTGAAATTGAATCCAGCATTTTCTCCAGTATCTCTTCTTCTAATCACTTTCTTCTCCAGTCTCTCTTCTCCATCACCATGCTACCTTAGTTTGCACGTGCCGACATTTTCGCTACTACCTAACTCGAATTTTATCTTTCTACTCTCTTTTCTCTTACGATAAACCTAACATTTTCTTGTATAAAAACCGAACATCAAGAAAGTAAATCGATAAAATTATTCTTCATTTTTTATTTTGTGCAACATTCTTTTAATAGATATTTAATTTATGAAAAAAATTGATACGTATATTGTAATGAAATTTCATTTATTGGATTTTAGTGTTTTGATTTTTTGGTCAATGTTTCATACTGATTATGAGTTGAAATGTTGAATTTGATTTATTTAGTTGAAATGCTAGAAATTCTAGAAAATTTGAAGGGTTGGAAATTCTGAAAATGTTGATTGCATGTTTATTGATGATATGGAAATTCAAGGTTTTAGTCAAATTGCTACATTTGGTGATTTTCAATATGAATTTGTATGTGTATACATCTTTATATTTTATCAATTTTTTGAATTTTGAATTTTGAATTTACTTACCAATTGAAGTGGTTATTATATATTTATGCCCTGTAAGAGAGTATTTATGCTATCATCTAGGATTAGAAGTATCCATGTTTTTATTGTTTCATTGTCTTGCCTTTTATTCAATTTTATACACACTCTTTTGAATCGATGTGTGACTGACGTATAATTATTAATTATTTTGTATTTTGCGAGTCTTTGTGGAAAAAGGCAATGATATTGAAAATGACGAAATAGTTGAAGCAACGATCACGAATCGATGCAAAATCAGAATGGTATACGAAGTATTTGACAAATTAGATGCAACACACAAAAATAAGTTTCAGACGAACTGTTTTGGACCACTTCTTAAATTGAAAAAAATGAAGTTGGCATCTCAACTTGTACATCAATTACTCATGAGGTCGATCTAGACCAAAAAAAAAAAGAAGAAGAAGCACGGTTTAGAATTGGAACGTGCAAGATTTGGGTTTGCAGGAGTTTGTACTGGTAACCTACTTAAATGCATGTGGTTGTGAATATGTAGATAAAAGTCTAGATGCATATTGTCGAATTGTGAAAGATCATTTCAAGAAAAGCGTTAGCATGACACTTTGAGCCTTAGATTATCACTTCAACGGAGGTATTGAGACACAAACTCTTCGTGCATTTGTTGGAACAAGTCAAGATCAAATCAATGGCCGTGTATATTACATATCTTTTAACTTCTCTAAATGCCCAGCAAAGTGTAATGGCATCAGACTATGCCTTCTCAAAGAGCACAATGGTTGTGGTTTCAGGAATCTAGTGCTCAAATGTATTTTTTGAAATTTTGGTTCGAATTTTGGAATTAAATGCCGACTTGTTAATATTCACAGAAACAATGAATATAGTTAGTTACTGTTATTGGTTCTTCAATTTTTGTTTATTTTCTGGATTAATAATTTTACATTGAATTGTGATATTCGATTTGAACAACAAATTTTGAGATGATCAGTTTATCCATATGATGTTGGCGAATTTTGGAAAAAAATTGAGCTTTTTTCCATATATCATTTTCTGGTGAAATGTTCATGCATAGTAATAATTATATGATGTACCCATACATTTAAAATTTATCATGTTCTGGTGAAATAGGTTCTCATTAGTAGATAAACCACCAAAGTTGAAGAGAATGCCAGTTTCTTTGGTTCAAATTTAAAAGAAATTTATTCACTATGTGGATGTATTTTTTTAATCTTTTTTTGGTTTTTCAGTTTCGAAAAGTCGTTACGTGTCCAATAACGACATTGAAGTCGTTTACAGTTAAGTAACAAATCGCACATGTATCAATTTGACATACAAAAACAATGAAGTCGTTGTGATAAAAAAAATATAAAGATATTGAAATCGTTCCATTACACATAACTTGTCCTGCATGTATCTTTGATATCACAACATCGACATCGTTATGATAACAATAACGACTTAACAACATTAAAGTCGTTTCAGTTTAGTAACAAGCACATGTATCGATTTGACATAACGATATTGAAGTCGTAGTGATACAAATAACGATATTGAAGTCGCTTCCACTATATTTTAATCATGGGAGCTCGCCACCTTAATCTGGGCGTTTGCCCAATAGAAGCATAAAGCAACTCGCTTTTGTGAGAATTTTTTAAAATAATTTCTTTCTTTTTTATTTACCAATATTTCTTTCTTCGATTTATCTCAGATGTATAAAGGGTATATTTGACATCCTAAACCAATATTGAATGAATGAAAATTATGGGATGATAGGGTGGGTTTTCGGTGCCACTGTCCCCTATGGGGTGGGCGGCCACCCCTGGCTTGGGCGTCGCCCGTCCTTTTAGGGTGGGCGCCCGGCCCGCAATGGGCGGGCGGCGCCAGACCCTGGCGGGCGGGCGCCCCCCCTTGGGGCTGGTGTCGCCCGGCCCCTGGCTGAGCGGGCGGCCCGGCCCTGCGGGCGGCGGCCCACCCCAAGGCGGGCGGGCGCCCACCTGGGCGTGCGCCCCCGCCCCCGTGGGCGGGTGGGCGCGCGGCCCTCTGCGAGGCGGTATCGACCCCATTTTTTTTTTTTTTTTTTTTTTTTTAGCGAACTTTTGATTAAAGATCACTACCGAATAGGCTTATCACCCTTCTTTTTTCGAGCCATAGGTTTATCGCCTTGGTCTTTTGATTAAGGTTCATCACCTTACTTTTCGAGCCATAGGCTTATCGCCTTGCTCTTTTGATTAAGGTTCAACACCTTACTTTTCGAGCCATAGGCTTATCGCCTTGCTCTTTTGATTAAGGTTCATCACCTTACTTTTTTGAGACATAGGCTTATCGCCTGGTCTTTTGATTAAGTTCATCACCTTACTTTTCGAGCCATACAGCTTATCGCCTGGTCTTTTAATTAAGGTTCATCACCTTACTTTTGGAGACATAGGCTTATCGCCTTGTTCTGGTTTGATCGTAGTAGCAGTTGGAGAGATATTTGTATTGCTCGATTAAACGTTGATAGAGACTATGTCAAATAACAAATGATTGCCGTAGGTCGAGTTCAGTAGGTGCACCAGGACTTCCCAGCTAGGCTGATCCTTCCGTAGCACCCTCATCATTCATCCGCCTTGGCATTTTATTGATTTGGTAATTAAACATAGGAATACTTATGCAATACAACTTCATAAAAAAAAATTGATAAATTACTGATAATATTTCTTCAAGTGCTCACGCATTCCATGGTCTTCCCAAGGGTTTTCCGTTCGCATCTTTTTAGATCAGATGCTCCTTTTCCTATCTTCTTAATAATCTCGAAGGACCATGCCAATTGGGTTCCAGTTTAGACGGTGAATGTCCGTGCAACCGTGACTCTCCCTAACACTAGATCATGTGGTTGGAAACTTCCGGCTTAACTCGGCGATCGAAATATTTAGCGACCTGCGCGTTTGTAAGCCATTGTCTTGATAGCGGCTCTTTCTCCGACTTCTTCAAGTAGGTCAACTTCTGCCCTTGTGATGTCGCTATTCGTCTGCTTCAACCCGCATTCTCAAAGTTGGATTTACAATTTCAATGGTACCACCGCTTCCATACCAAACGATAATTTGAATGGTGTCTCTCTGCCGGGTCCTCTAGGAGTGGTGTGATAGGCCCACAATACATTTGGTAATTCATCCGCCCAAGATCCCTTTTCTTTTCCCACCTCGCTTTTAGATCCCAAAGTATGATACTGGTTAGTGACTTCGATTTGGCCATTGCTCGGTGGTGTGCTACTTTGAAGTGAGTCGGTGCGAAATTTTGTAATCGCTCACGAAAATTTAAAAGCTGTGGTTATCAAATTGTCTTCCGTTATCTCGTGACCATCACCCGTGGTATCCCAAAACGACATATTATATATTTCCACACGAAACTCTCAGATTTTGGTCGTAGTTATAACAACTAGTGGCTCGCTTCAACCCATTTTGTGAAATAATCTATGGCCACCAATGAAATTTTCTTTGACCTCTAGCAAGCGGTAAGGACCTAGAATGTCCATCCCCATTGATAAAATGGACATACCGCATAAATTGTTGATTGTGGCTCGGTGGTTGATGAATTATGTTGCCAAATCTTTGACAAAGGCCGCATTTCTTGACCAGTTGCTTGGCTTCCTGTTTCATTGACGGCCAATAGTACCCTTGCCTTAAAGCTTTGAAAGCAAGGGCGTCTCCACCCAAATGATTTCCACACAAACCATTGTGTATTTCAAACAAGACCTCAGCTGCTTCTGTGGGCCGGAGGCATTTCTGATAAGGTACAGAGAATCCCCTTCGGTATAGTTTTCCATCAATCACAGAATACATAGCAGCTCGTACTCTCAACCGTTTTGCTTCAATTTGGTCTGTTGGTAGAGTACCTTTCGTAAGATAGTCCAAGATGGGGTCTATCCACGAAGGTTCATTATTCACTTCCAAGACAACAATCAACGATACCGTGCTAGGCTCACTAAGCACTTGAACACTAGCAGTGGTTGGAAGATGTTTGTGATTGGCTGATGCTAACCTGGCGAGAGCGTCAGCCCGTTCATTTTCTTTTCTTGGGACCTTTGTAATCTTGAACTTTTCAAATTTTTTCTGCAGATCTTTTACTTTCATCGATAGCAGCCATGCGGCCATCTTTGGCTTCAGATTCTCCCAAAATTTGCCCGACAACCAATTGCGAGTCGTCATGCGAATTTCTACAACTGTCACTCCTAATCGTGTGGCGAGTCCCACCACCTTATGACCGCTTCATATTCTGCATCATTGTTAGTGGCTGGAAATTCAAAGCGAAGTGAGTATTCAAGTTCTTCAGCATCTGGTGAGAGAATTATGACCCCTGCTCCTGAACCCTCTCTGTTGGAAGATCCATCTACATATATTACCCAAGTTGCTTTGTCGCTTATAGGTGGTTCTTCAGGAAGAGTGAGTTCTGCAATAAAATCTGCCAAGGCCTGTGCTTTTATTGCTGTGCGTGGTTTAAAATCAATATCAAACTCACTTAGTTCAATAGCCCATTTCAAGAGACGCCCAGATGTCTCCGGCCTATGCAGTATCTGTTTAATTGGTTGATCAGTCATCACCTGTATCTGATGAGCTTGGAAATACGGTCTTAACTTTCTGGCTGCCACAATCAGAGTTAGAACCAATTGCTCAACTAAGCTGTAGCGTGTTTCTGCCCCTCTCAATACTTGGCTTACATAATAGACAGGTTTCTGCCCCTTCGAAAGATCTTTCACCAATACCGCACTGACCGCATGAAGAGATACTGCTAAGTAGAGACTTAGCTTGTCCCCGGGGTTGGGACGCGCCAACACTGGTGGTTGTTGCAGTGATTTCTTTAACTGTTCGAAAGACTCCTCGCATTCTTTTGTCCATTCAAAATTTTTGGACCCTCCTATAGCCTTGAAGAAATGATGACATTTATCGGCAGCTCGCGACATAAAACGATTGAGAGCTGCCACCCTTCCAGTCAACTGTTGAACTTCTTTCTTGGTAGTTGGGCTTTTCATGTCTAAGATAGCTTGTATTTTGTCAGGATTTGCTTCAATACCTCGGTGTGTAATCATAAATCCTAGGAATTTTCCACCCGATGTGCCAAACACGCATTTCTTAGGATTTAACTTAAGTTTAAGTTTTCGAGCAACACCAAAGACTTCCTCGAGATCCGTTATGTGATCTTTCGCTAACCGGCTTTTGACCACCATGTCATCCACATAGGCTTCAACATTACGACCAATGAGCCCATGAAATCCCGATTTACCATCCTTTGATAAGTAGCCCCTCGCATTTTTAGCCCAAAAGGCATAGCAGTGTAGCAAAAGTTCCACTATCGCGATTATGAAAGAAGTTTTCTCCCGATCACCTTCACCATAGAGATCGATGGTAACCGTAAAAGCATCCAAGAAGCTTAGCCTTTCATGCTCAAGTTAAATCCACCAAATGGTCTATCCTTGGAAGAGGATAAGAATCCTTGGGACAAGCTTTATTCAAATCGATGTAATCTACACACATCCGCCATTCTCCGTTTGATTTCTTTACTAAAACCACATTTGCCAACCACTCGGGTAGTGTACTTCTCGAATAAAACCAGCTTCTAACAATTTTTTATCTCCGTAGAAATAGCCGGTTGTCGCTCGGAGCAAATTGTCTTTTCTTTTGTTTTACCGGCTTTATTCCGGAGGAGGAATTGCAAGTCTATCTTTGGCAATCATGGGGTTTGATTCCATCGATGTCATGGGGTCCCCAAGCAAATACATCTATGTTGTCGACACAAACATGTCACTAGTTTGTGCTTTTCCTCGGGATCTATTCCGCCTCCGATTTTCAAGACCGACCTTCACCTATCACCACCTCCTCGGTGAGTTCCAACGGTTCTATTCGTCCCCTTAGGTCGCTCAATATCAAGCATCATCACCGTATTTTTGATATGTATGCCGTCTACATAACACCTCCTTGATGCTGCTGATCACCTCTTACACACCCTACTCCCCGACTAGTGGGAAATTTCATCACCGGTGGTATGTAGAAACCACGCCCTAGCCGCATTCAAAAGTGGACGACCATAAATTGCATTGTAGGCCATAGGAGCTTTTACCAACAAAAGTTAGTCATTATCACCACACTAGTTGGGTAAGTACCCAAAGTCACCGGTAATTCAATTGTTCCTCCGGTATAATCGTAGCTCCTCCAAAACCATGGAGGGAGTGATGACAGTCCGATCTTACTAGGTGACATCTTCAATCCTAGGAAAACTTCCCGGACATAACATCTGCCGCACTACCATTGTCCACCAACACTCTTTTCACGTCGAAATCGCAATATCGGCCGACTATCACTAGAGCATCATCATGTGGACGGTAACACCATCCAAATCCTCATCACCAAAGGTGATATTCGGGCTGAACCTTTCATTCTTATCTACCGGCAGATCTATTGACTCGAGCATAGTTCTTCCGTCTTTGAATTTGAGTCACCCCCCCTGCAAAGAATGCCACCCACGATGACATTTATAACTCCAAAGCGAGGAGGTGGTTGTTGTCGGTGATTCACCTCTTTTCCTTTCTCTTTATCTGCTTTTACAAACTTGGACAGTGTCCTCTTTTTATAAGTCTTTCTATTTCTTCCTTCACCGGCTTGGCAATCCTCAGTATCATGTCCATGATCTCGATGGAATTTACAATATTTAGTCTCATCCTCCTATGTGGTGGTGCCCACATCTTTTTGGGCCATCGAGCTCTTTCATATTTCGGTTTCCATCAAGACATTAGCCCCGGAGGTGTGCAGTGGTGTACTATACGCCTCCTTTCAAAGACTTAGGCCTATTAGGGCTGGATGAATCATTTTTGCTTGCCTCTATCTTCACGGGGCCTTGGTTCATCTCGGCTTTCCTTTTGTTAGACTCGGCTCTTTTCGATCTTTCATGCCCTTAGTAATGAAAAAGGCCTCTTCTCAGATCTACATATTTATCACCTCTTCTTAACAACTCATGCATCGTGTCTCGGTGGGTTTTAGAGAGTGACATTTTAAAGGCATGATCATGGGTTCCATTCATCATAGCGGTAACTACAATGACGACATCCAGAGATCCTTAATTCCCAAAGTGGCCCTATTGAACCCAAGCTATAAAATCTTTCAATAACTCATCTTTGTCTTGGGTCAATTGCATCGAGGCCAATAGCGGTTTCTTAGAACGTTTGCTCTTGGCAAAGTATGCAGCAAACTTCTTAGAAAAATCATCAAACGTCTTGAATCGACTTTGGGGGTAGAGTAGCTACCAATCCCTCGGCTTCACGCTGAGTGTGGGCGGGAAGGCCCCGCACATGATTGCGTCGGTGGTAGCCCTCAACCTCATCAAATCGACAAAGCTCGAGGTGATCGACCGGGTCGGTGATCCGTCGTGTTTCTCCATCTTCTACCGTTCGAAATCCGTGGCAATGGAACCGCCATCACTTCGGAGAAAAAGGGTCTTCTTCCAACACCATTGATTGTTGTCTCATCGCTTTTTTCAAAGATAGCCTCGGCTATTTTGCGACTCATCATGTCCTCCGATCGTTTTCTAGAGTTAACACAGGTGTCTCAACCGGAGTAGGCGTTGGAACCCACGACGGTTGTCCCCAGTGGATTTGGACCGATGCCGAAATTGAGATGAGGTGCGAAAATGGAGCTAATGAACTCGGAACCAACGGTGGAGCCGTTGTCGGCGGTGTTTCCATTGTTTGAAAATTATGAGCCAACGGAGGGGCTTGCGGTGGTGCTTCCGTTCTTTGAAAATTATGATTACGGGAGGAGCCTCCGGTGGCGAGGTCCCCTAAGGCGAAGGGTGGGACCACGGGATGGAACATCCAGCGGTGAAGGTCCCGCTGCGAAGGGCCGAGATCTTGCGGTGATCGAGAAACCGTAGTGTTACGACTGAGCAAAGCCGCGTAAGGCCGCCACTTGAGCTTGCAACGCCAGAAGTTGAGCGGCGAAGCAAACTCTTCGCATGGATGATTAGTGGCGGCATTAGACTCAGATGTCTGCATCCCGACGCGGGGCTGCCGGGCCGTTGCATTCTTAGTTCTTCCGGTTCGAGCCATGATTTCTTGTACGGTTTCCACGCTGCATTTGCGCCAATTGATAATTATATGTCTTCTTCTCCTCCAAGTGCGACGACGGCGCGGTGGTGGAGACCGCAGTGGTGGTGGGGCTTTGTCCCCGTTTCCACTCCGGCGTGAAAATTAGTATAGTATAGACTCAAATATGCGGGGTAACAATATTGAGTATGTATGTTATATCCGTACTGGAGGGATGATCTCCTATTTATAGGAATGACCCGTAGATATATTTTCAATGGTCATTAATGGCGGGTGCCTTTTCATCTTCTTCATAATTAGGATTTAATGTGGGACGTTTCGTCTTCTTTAATCGCTTGGTGCTTCATATTCCCAATGGACGTGGGTGATCATTGATCTATCCACCGTGGGCGGGCCTATGAGGACAATGAGGCGGGCGGGATGGACGAGGCGCAAAAGGCACCGACGAAAGCGCGTAGACCGACGAGGCGGGGTGTTCTTTAAGACAAAGGCGTCCACGGAAAGTAGCAATCATTTACCAAAATGTAATCATATTTATCATCACCACTTTTTAGCAAAATGTGATAATTTTAATTGGTCGAACTTCAATTTTAAACACATATTCTATAGAATCTACAATTTTTATCAACTTTTCAATTATATTATATCAATTTTATCGAAATTTATTAAAACTTTTATCAAATTTTTGTCAAACACACCCTAAAATTAATTTGGGTTGCAACATCATAAACAACCCATTTATTGATAATTGCATATTCAAATTCTAAAAATAAAGCAAAAAAGTTTATTCCCATTTTTTACTTGGTGTTCGTTTGATTGAGTTTAAAAATAATTTTTTTAAAAAATTTGAAAAAAAAAAATAGTGAGATAATTGAAAAGTTCATAAAAGTAGTGAGTTTCGTAAAATATGTAATTAAAAATAAATTTGAAAAATAAAAATAAAAATCTCTTCCAAATATGCGCTGCATAAAAATAAAAATAAAAATAAAATAATAGGAATACACATATATCAATGCAGTTTAAGAGACCATGTCCCATCTTCACGCATTCTATCCAATAGTTTTAGAGCATTTTTCACACTACTTTTGGTATCAATTATCTCTTCTATTCTAACCTTTTTTTTCCAAAATCCCAATAGTCACAAACAAACTTGTTCATCTCAAAACTTTGTGAAATTAAGATGACAATAAATTCATACTTAGAACATCTTCAATGCAATAATGTGCAATAATGTGAATTATTGTATACGTAACAAATAAAATAGAAACGGATAGACTGAAAAAATTATGGTCCAATTGTACAAATAATATAGATAAATTATAAAAAATAAAATAAATATAATTAACACATATTATGATGGAGATAAATTATAAAAAATTAAATAAAATGGGCTTAATACACATTTCGATGAATATTTATTGTAAAAATTAAATACAACACATCGTTCAAATGTGAACTGTGTAGTAGACATTCTCCACTTTTTTTTTGTCATATAAGTATTTTGAGATAATTTAGCAAATCTTTTAGTGCAATTCACGGTTGTATTGGAGATGTTCTTAGACACTTTTAGTTTGTAAAGACAATCGTTTCTGTGATGGTTTGACAATTATATGCACTCTAACGGTTAAGTCAATTGTCAAAAAATAAAAATAAATATATCATTTAGGTGTGAGAAGAACAAAAAAATAAAGATTTGGTTAGGGTTTCGATTTTTTTCACAATTTCATCAAGTATTTATAGGGAAACTGAGTTTAAATGTATTTTAGACCTTTTAGACCATTTGGACACATGTTACTTGCTTATTGATGAGACTGTTATGAATAGATGATTCTTGTTTGAATCTGTTTTGCCTTTTTACAAGATGTCTTCACGCATCTTGGTGGTCCATTGTCACGTGGCAGAAAGAATATTCCGCTTTTTCCTCCTTTGCAGCAGGACATGTGGGGTCGTTTGTGCTTCGCCATCTTTTACTTGGTGCTTGTTTGGTAAATCTTTTGTAGATTATAAGAAGTGAGTCATACTAAATGGGACCATCATATGCAATCGTTAGTTGTTGATACGGAATAAGTACAACTTTAGTGAAATTAATAACGACAATTAAATTTCCATTCAACTATTGATCTCCATTAGATTGTGCAGATGGGTTTTTACAAGATTCTATGTAGAAAATACTCTCTATCATAGCATTGACAACTAGAAGAATTAATGACAATATCACAAGACTATGAAGTAATGGATGCACTACATTTTTTTCGTTACAACTAACTTATATGCAAGATCACCAAAGCCCCGTAATCTTTCAAAATCTGGGTCAGTGTGCATATCAATAATACATATTTTAAGTTGTTCATTGAATGCTAAGAGTGAGAGGATGTATTGGTAAAAAATCTTTGAGATAATACTCATCAAGTCTAATTAATTTATCTTTGTCAAAAAGCAATCGTCGGACACAAACATACTACACATTGTTTAGCCGATCCTCCACCAACAATCATCATCTTATCAACCAAATCAAAGAATGATTCAATCAACCACATGCTTGTTTGCCACATTTACAAGAGCCAGTTGAAGTTGATGAGCAAAATACTAAACACTCTCTTAAATAAGTATTTGGGGACCATTAAACTCACATTGCATATTATTAGGCATCATCATAAATTTGACATCTCAAGCTAAATATACTTAACTTATCACTAATAGACATTCAATTAGAATAGAAAATAACCATTCACCATTATCGTTAATAATAACATTGATTGTTTGCAACACTTGCTGTTTCTTTTTTATTATCAAGCAACCGAATTAATCTCATCACTGTGATCAACCAAACAATGCAGTGTTTAAGAAAATTCTCTTGATTATTTGAATAACCAGATTCATTATGTCCATAAATGCAAGTCACTGTCATAAAAGAAATCAAACACAATCGATTGATGCACTCAAACAAATTCAGCAGTCATTTCATGTTTGTTTTGATTGCTTCAAAAAAATTGCTCGAGTATTTTTCTTTTGATTCATGAAGGCTTCATAATTATTTCGATTTTAATGTGAGCACTATTATGATCTCCAATGTGCTCTTGAATCCACACTTAGTATTGACAATTTTCATTTGAGGGAGCTATAATGGACTAAAGCTTTGATTTAGGTCTTTTTAACCAAATTTCTATTGTTTCACACGCAATATCGAATTAGGCTTCATTTATGGGTAGCACTAAAGCTTTGATTTAGGTCTCTTTAAACAAATTTCTATTGTATCACACGCAATATCGAATTAGGCTTCATTTATGGATAGTACTGTTAACGGGCACAAACTCTTATCTTGTTTATAGTGTCCATAGGAATAGCTCAATATCATAACCATGACCTCATGGCAACTCTTACAAAGGTAAGTTTTCCAAAAAGATGCGTGACCCATACCTCGTGGGAATTCCCTCATGGATACATATTTAGAGTTTATATAGGTAAGTCTTCCAAAAGTACATGTCCTCGAAATAATTTCCGCTCCAGTACTATTACGATACGAGTCACGTAGTTCAAATTATTTCTATCCATTGGACGTTCTTACATAAAATCTCAAGTCAATTCCAAAATCGAAATCAAAACTCAAACCAGAGAATTCATTTAATCTCATTATTGCCAGTGTTCTTGTTCAACCAGAAAAGGCCAAAACTGTCAAAAATATGATTTGAGAACAATAATTACCTTAATAATATATAACCGATTGTTTTGACGCGGACCTGATTTTCTTGGACTAACAAAACAACCAAAATACATTAGAAACTTGCCACCCCATTTATTTCAATATTGGGGAAATGATTATACCCCAAAAAAATTGAAACTAAGGACATGTTTGGCATAATATTTTGTATTCTTTCAAATTTATTTTCAACCATATTTTATAAAAATCACAACTTGTTTCAACTACACATTTCATCAACTTCTTTCAAAATTTCTTAAAAAACTACTTTTAAATTCTACCAAATAAGACTAAAATTTAAAATTCAAGGTGTATCTTAGTAATTTAAATGAGGAAATTGCCACAAGAATGGAGAAAATCTAATCTTCTGGAGGCTTAGAGTGGCTAAGGAACTTGTACACGATAAAATGAGTAAATTTTTCGTGCAATAACTATATTTAACCACATTAATAATAAACAAGTGCGTAACCCGAAAGGTAACACTTAATAGTTTCACCATTTAATGTGGATAGCAATAATGTTGATTTTCCCACTTTCCAGTGTTTGTCAAAGTTAAACTTTGTTTTGAAATTTGATTAAATATACTTTTTATTCATACCATCCACAACTTATTACCGCTTATATCCACACATTTGCTCATAAATTCTTAAAAGCATAATCAAACATAGCACTATACTTCACCACACCGGGTGTCCAAAGCGAAGCCCTCTGACAAAGAAATTCGCTATAAAGAAGCCACAACTCGACAATATATATAAACCACTTTTTTCATATTCAACATATCATTCTATAATCTGCATCATTGCAGCAGAATGTTGATTCCTTGTGCATAATTCTTTGAATCCCCGCTTACTTTGCCTCGGTGGGTCGTAGAAAAGTTAAAAATATGGGAAAAAGATGAAAACACTAAGCACAAAAAAAAATTAAAACTAAAATTATAAATTAAAACAAAAAGCGAAAAAGAGGAAAAGCAATAACAAAAAAATAGAAGGAAGAGAAAACGAAAAAAGAAAAAAAAGTCCGAAAAAATCACAATCAGAATTAAAATAAAAAGAGAGAAAATACTCAAACAAAAAATGAAAAATAAATAAACACAAAAAGAAAAAAAAGGAAAACCAAGAAAGCGAGGGAAAAAAAAGAAGCAAGAAACTAAACATCAACTCAAAAATAATAAACAAAAACAAAAAACGAAAACTATAAAAAGGGAAAAAGCTTAAAACAAACAACGATAAAATGCAATAAGCAAGAAAACACAAAAAAAAGTGGAAAAATAAAAACAAAAAAAGGGAAATGCGTAAAACAAAAAATTGGAAAAAATAAAGAAAACATGAAATAAGAGGGAAAAAAAAAACTGAAAAATGGAAAATGCAAGAAAAAAAATAAAAAACAAAATAAGCAGGAAACTCAAAATACGAAAAAAGTAAAAAAGGAAAAACTAAACAAATAAAAACTTATTAAAACAAAATTTGAAAATAGGAAAACTAGAATAGGATAGACGAAAAACAAAAACAAAAATTGGAAAAAATAAAGAAAACATGAAATCAGAGAAAAAAAAAAAAAAAAAACTTGAAAAAAAAAACTGAAAAAGGGAAAACGCAAGAAAAGAAAAACAAAAAACAAAATAAGCAGGCAACTCAAAATAAGGGAAAAGTAAAAAAGAAAAAATTAAACAAATAAAAACTTGCTACTGAATAAAAACAAAATTTGAAAATAGGAAAATAGGAAAACTAAAATAGGATACACGAAAAACAAAACAAAATAAACAAAAAATAAACAAAAATTGGAAAAAATAAAGAAAACATGAAATAAGAGAAAAAAAAAAAACTTGAAAAACAAAAACTGAGAAAGGGAAAACGCAGGAAAAGAAAAACAAAAAAAAAACAAAATAAGCAGGAAACTCAAAATAAGCGAAAAGTAAAAAAGAAAAAACTAAACAAATAAAAACCTGCTACTCAATATTAAAACAAAATTTGAAAACAGGAAACTAGAATAGGATATACGAAAAACAATAACAACAAAAAAAAAAGTAAGAAAACACGAAATAAGAGGAAATAAAAACTGAAGCGGGGAAAGCGAAAAAAACAGAAAACGAAAAAAAGCAAGAAGTCACGAAATAAGGGAAAATTAAAAATTAAATACAAAAGGAAAACATGAAAACCAAAGAAGAAAAGCAAAAAAACAAAAAAAAAGCAAGAAACACAAGATGAGTTCAAAATGGAAAAAAAAAAATAATAACTCAAAAATAATAAACTAAAATAAAAAACTAAAAATTGAAACAAACGGAAGAAGGGAAAAGCTTATAGAACAAACAAAGAAAAAATCAATAAGCAAGAAAACATGAAAAAAAGTCGAAAAATTAAAATAAAACAAATACTAAACCGAAAAAT
Organism: Forsythia suspensa; assembly: GCA_023638005.1. Taxonomy (NCBI): domain Eukaryota; kingdom Viridiplantae; phylum Streptophyta; class Magnoliopsida; order Lamiales; family Oleaceae; genus Forsythia; species Forsythia suspensa. Next base: position 40,728,742 of record CM042666.1, read on the forward strand.
GAAAACTGAAAAAGGTAAAAGCGTAAAACAAAAATTGAAAATTGAAAATACAAAAAATGAAAAAGGTAAAAGCATAAAACAAAAATTGAAATACAAAACTGAAAAAAGGTAAAAGTGTAAAACAAAAATTGAAAATACAAAACTGAAAAAGGAAAAAGCAAAAAAAAAAAGAACGAAAAAAAAAAAATAAGGAAAACAAAATGCAAAAAAAAAAACAAATTAAAACAAAAATTGGAAACAGGAAAACTAGAAAAGGAAAAGGCAAAACAAAACAAAAAGCAAGAAAACACGAAATAATGGAAAATTAAAAACTGAAAAGGGGGAGAGCGAAAAAAAAGCAAAAAATCACAAAATAAGGGAAAAATAAAGAAATGAAAAAAAACAGGAAAGCCTAAAAAGGGGGCCAGAAACACAAGATGAGCGAAAAATGAAAACATGACTCAAAAATTAAAAACAAAAACAAAAAGGGAAATCTTAAAACAAACAACGAAATAACGAAATAAGTGGGAAAAGGTGGAAAAATAAAAATTAAACCGAAAAATGAAAACTGAATAAACGAAAAACAAAAAATCAATAATCTTATAAATTAAAAAAAAAAAAAAAACTAATATGAAAAATGAAGGGGAAAATAAAGAAATAAAAAAATAATATGAAAAATGAATAAACGAAAAATAGAAAATTAAAACAAAATAAAAAAAATTTATGAAATTCAAAACATACACAATCTAATAATCTTAGATTTTGGAAAAATAAAAGGCTACAAAAAAGAAAAAGGATACCTGGAAAATCAGCTTTCAATGGCAATTCGAGAATGAATTTTGAATCGCTGATCAAATTAACACCAAAATCCGAAAATTTAACACACAGAAAAAAGATTATCATATTATCTGGGAAAAAGAAATTGAAGAAATCATAATTAGATTATCATATTATCTGGGAAAAAGAAATTGAATGGAAATCTCTATAGAGTTCGTTTTCCCGAATGAAACCCAGAGTTCTGATTTTAGAGCAAAATTGAAGAAGAGCAATCTTGAAGAAATCGGTTTTGAATCCAGATTTGGATTTGTCGGAAAGAAAAACCGACTGAAATTTGAATTTGTTGGGTAGGGTTTTTGTGGGTAACTTTGGGGCTAATTAATACAGCATATTGTTTGTAATAATCCCTATTTTGGAGCCAAAATTACGGGAATAAGGTGAGATTGCTTCCTTTTCAACGGTCTTTTGTTTAAAACGCTTTTGACCAAAAAAATAAAAAATAAAAATTTAAAATTTAAAAATAATTAAAAAAACATTTATACCCTTCCTTCAAACCCAAAAAACCACAAAACCCTATCTTCCATACTTTTTTTTGTTTGAAATTGAATCCACAATTTTCTCTAGTATCTCTTCTTCTAATCACCTTCTTATCCACTCTCTCTTCTCCATCACCAAGCTACCTTAGCTCGCAAAGTGCCGACATTTTCGTTACTACCTAACTCGAATTTTATCTTTCTACTCTCTCTTCTTTTACAATAAATTTAACATTTTGTTGTGTAAAAATCGAACATCAAGAAAGTAAATCGATGAAATTATTCTTCATTTTTTATTTTGTGCAGCATTTCTTTAATACATATTTAATTTATGAAAAAAATTGATACGTATATTGTAATGAAATTTCATTTATTGGATTTTAGTGTTTTGATTTTTTGGTCAATGTTTCATACTGATTATGAGTTGAAATGTTGAATTTGATTTATTTAGTTGAAATGCTAGAAATTCTAGAAAATTTGAAGGGTTGGAAATTCTGAAAATGTTGATTGCATGTTTATTGATGATATGGAAATTCAAGGTTTTAGTCAAATTGCTACATTTGGTGATTTTCAATATGAATTTGTATGTGTATACATCTTTATATTTTATCAATTTTTTGAAATTTCAATTTACAATTTACATACCAACTAAAGTGGTTATTATATATTTATGCCTTGTAAGAGAATATTTATGCTATCGTCTAGGATTAGAAGTATCTATGTTTTTATTGTTTCATTATCTTGCTTTTATTCAATTTTATATACACTTTTTTGAATCGATGTGTGACTGACGTATAATTATTAATTATTTTGTATTTTGCAGTGCTGTGGAAAAGCTGAATGATATTGAAAATGACGAAATAGTTGAAGCAACGATCACGAATCGATGCAAAATCAGAATGGTATACGAAGTATTTGACAAATTAGATGCAACACACAAAAAAAGTTTCAGACGAACTGTTTTGGACCACTTCTTAAATTGAAAAAAATGAAGTTGGCATCTCAACTTGTACATCAATTACTCATGAGGTCGATCTAGACCAAAAAAAAAAAGAAGAAGAAGAAGCACGGTTTAGAATTGGAACGTGCAAGATTTGGGTTTGCAGGAGTTTGTACTGGTAACCTACTTAAATGCATGTGGTTGTGAATATGTAGATAAAAGTCTAGATGCATATTGTCGAATTGTGAAAGATCATTTCAAGAAAACTGTTAGCATGACACTTTGAGCCTTAGATTATCACTTCAACGGGAGGTATTGAAGCATAAACTCTTCGTGCATCTGTTGGAACAATTCAAGATCAAATCAATGGCCGTGTATATTACATATCTTTTAACTTCCCTAAATGCCCTGCAAAGTGTAATGGCAGCAGACAATGTCTTCTCAAAGATCACAATGGTTGTGGTTCCAGGAATCTAGTGCTCAAGTGCAGTTTTTGAAATTTTGGTTCGAATTTTGGAATTAAATGCCGACTTATTAATATTCAAAAAAACAGTGAATATAGTTAGTTACTGTTATTGGTTCTTCAATTTTTGTTTATTTTCGGATTAATAATTTTACATTGAATTGTGATATTCGATTTGAACAACAAATTTTGAGATGATCAGTTTATCCATATGATGTTGGCGAATTTTGGAAAAAAATTGAGCTTTTTTCCATATATCATTTTCTGGTGAAATGTTCATGCATAGTAATAATTATATGATGTACCCATACATTTAAAAGTTATCATGTTCTGGTGAAATAGGTTCTCATTAGTAGATAAACCACCAAAGTTGAAGAGAATGCCTGTTTCTTTGGTTCAAATTTAAAAGGAATTTATTCACTATGTGGATGTATTTTTTTAATTTTTTTTTGGTTTTTCGGTTTGAAAAGTCACAGTGTCCAATAACGACATTGAAGTCGTTTCGCTTAAGTAACAAATCGCACATGTATCAATTTGACATACAAAACAATGAAGTCGTTGTGATAAAAAAAATATAAAGATATTGAAATCGTTCCATTACACATAACTTGTCCTGCATGTATCTTTGATATCACAACATCGACATCGTTATGATAACAATAACGACTTAACAACATTAAAGTCGTTTCAGTTTAGTAACAAGCACATGTATCGATTTGACATAACGATATTGAAGTCGTAGTGATACAAATAACGATATTGAAGTCGTTCCACTATATTTTAATCATGGGAGCTCGCCCAGCCTTAATCTGGGCGTTTGCCCAATAGAAGCATAAGCAAATCTGCTTTTGTGAGAATTTTTTTTAAAAATAATTTCTTTCTTTTTTATTTACCAATATTTGAACAATATTACAATACATACAACTTGTCGTGCATGTATCGATTAGACATAATGAGATTTAAGTAGTTATGATAAAATACAACATTGAAGTCATTTTAGTACATATAACTTGCGCAGTTATTAATTTGACATAATGACATTGTCGTCGTTATAGTAACAATAGCGATATTTATGTCGTTTCAATATAAAATACAATTATAACTACATTGAAGTCGTTTCAGTTAAAAGGTAATGAGATTGATATCGTTCCAGTTTAAAAAGTTGAATGGAACGTCCACGGCCACTCGGCATGCCTCCGACATACCGGAGGTCCAAAAATGGTTATCAAGTGGGTTGATCCTATTCGGATGACAAAGGAAAGATGAACGGAGTTACCTTATTCCCACCAGAGAACTTCAAGGTGGTTGACAATATTAAAACTTCTAAGGTATTCGATACGAGCATGTCTATCGAACCGATTCGTCGATTCTTACTTAAAAGTAATGCTTGTATCAAGGAATGATGTTTCGAGTCGATCAGAGTGTGAAACGATAGTTCAACCTACAAAACGACATTGGGTTTGTCCTAGTTCTAAGAAAACGATATTTATGTCATTTCAAATACAAAATACAGCTATAACTACATTGAACTCAGTTAAAATATAACGAGATTGATATTGTTCTGGTTAAAAAAGTCGAATCGAACGTCCACGACCACACAGCATGTCTCGACATACCTGGGAGGTCCAAAAAATGTTATCAAGTGGGTTGATCCCACTCGTTTGTTTGTAGAAAAAAATGATCTATCTGTAAAATAACGACATCTAAGTCGTTTTAGTTTAGTCATAACGATGTTCATATCGTTCTAACTTAAAACATCGAATCCGATCCACGACTACTATAACAATATCTACATCATTCCAAAAAAATAATAAAACGATATTTATGTCATTTGTTTTGAGAAAAGAAAATAGGGTTAATTACACTGATGATCCCCATTCTTTCAGATTTGTAACGATTTCATCTCCATTATTTTAGTAGATATCATCCTCATTCTTCTATTTATACTCACAGATGGTTTCCAAATCACTATTTTCACTATTCTAACAATTCTTGAACAATTTTGCCCCTTGACTTAAATAAATTAAAATGATGTGAAAAAAAATATAATGAAAATATTGTAATTGGACCTTTAACCTTTTCAAAAGTACAAATAAATCCTAAAATATTTTATTTTATTCAAATAGGTGTTCTTTTCCAACTAAAAAGAATCACCCCACCCCACCCCACGCCACGCCACGCCACGCCACGCCACGCCACGCCACGCCACACCACGCCACACACCACCCCACGATCTGTTTGCATTCAATCTTTTGGGTAAAAACAAAATAAAGGAAAAAGAAAAACACCTAGCCTCTCCAATCCCTCTCCCGCTACCACACACTAGCGCCACGCCGCCACCCATATCCAAGTTTTTGACCAAGCACCGCTTTTTCAACCATCTACATCGCCGCCTCCCAACCACGTACCATCCCACCATTCGCGACCGCAGCTTCTCGACGCCTATACCATTTGCTCGAACGCCACCACAACCGTAGAAAAGGGTCTCCATTCAATTTTCCAACTACTTAAAATGATAAAATTTTGTGTTCCACCTCCTTGAGTATTCTTTCCGTGAAATTGCTTTCCTTTTCTCCTCTTCCATAGATTCGACTACCCAAACCCTATTGAAGAAGGAGCTTGAAGGTCCGAATTCTCCTTCAAGCAGAATCGGATGAGACTCAGGCGAAGAGGCACGCCAAAAATCTTATTTCAAATAAGACTCATTTTCACAACTCTACGCCTCTACTCCCAATCCTTACCATTCTCCAAAGACAAAACTCATTTTCACCGACACGATTTTGTTAGTCTACGATTCAAGCTCCCCAATGAGGTTGCCCAAATCTACAATTTGATCCAAGATTTGCAAAGGAGTTTGGAGTTGATGAATCACATGAACACATGTAGGTGGGGGGTTGAAAAAGATGATTCTTTTTTAGTTGAGGAAAAACACTTATTTGAATAAAATAAAATAGTTTAAGATTTATTTGTACTTTTGAAAAGGTTAAGAGTCTAATTGTAATGTTTTCATTATATTTTTTTCATCATTTTAATTTATTTAAGTTAAGAGGCAAAATTATCAAAAATTGTTAGAATAGTAAAAATAGTGATTTGGAGACCATCCGTGAGTATAAATAGAAGAATGTGGATGATATCTGCTAAAAAGAATGGAGATGAAATTGTTACAAAACCGAAAGAATGAAGACCATTAGTGTAATTAACCCAAGAAAATATCGTGTAAGTAAAATAACGATATCAAAGTCATTTTAGTTTTGTCGTAACGATGTTAATGTCGTTCTAGCTAAAAACATCGAATCAGTTCCACGACCACTATAACGATATCTATGTTGTTCCAAAAAAATAAAACGATAGTAATGTCCAGAAATTGGAAATGTGAAATGATATTATGGCATTAATGTCTTTTTACATATAAGGATATATTAGTCATTTCATATTTTATTTTTCTATTTTCTTTAATTTTTAGGTTTTTAGCCAAATAACATTAAATGTAAACTTTTTAAATAAAGACATTGTTTGACAGGACCTTTTAAATGACTACCCCCAAAATTATCCCGAGCCCACCAACTTATAATTTATGACATTATCTATAAAGTTTATAAAGTCTGTACAGTTTCTCACAAAAATGCACACATCAAATTTGTGACTTCAGATGTACATGCGGTTGTTGCACTATTGAAGTAAATTCATAATTTAATGGTGTTGTATAATTGCGACCTAGTTAACAATACACCATAAATTAGAAGTTTGAGACATTTTTTTTTTTTTGGCAGAGTATTACACGACACGTCTTATTTGGTTATGTCCAAAATTATCTAGTCCAACTTATCAAAATTCAAACACACTATGAGTCTGTTCCTTGCCATTGCCAACATGTATTTTTAGTTGAACTTTCACCCGATCAAGTACCGGGACTCTCAAATATTGGGTGCAGAGTGGAGATGAATATGTTTGTCTGAAGAGAAAACTTAATAGCAGAATTATGCTGCAGAATCTCCATTTCCTTGGCTGCCATCCCAGTTGAAAGTTTACACTTTGAGCAAGATATTTGACCAAAGCATCATCAATAGTGTTGCGCATCTCATGCACTTAAGAATTATAAAGGTAGAGGAGAAAAGGAAACCACATTCTCCACTAGTTTAATACCAATATCTTTACACAAATTCCATCACATCTAATCTTAAAATCAAAATAAAAGTATTCAAAATAAAAGTAAGGTAAACTTTCAAAATGTTAAAATTTAAATATAGCATTACTCTGAATTTTTCTGTACAAGTATTTCGCTCTAAGACTATTGGATCTACTGCTGGATTGATCTACAATTGTCCATTAAATGTTTGACCCAAGACAAAAGCCCAATGATGTAATTCTTGGCCCAAGATATAAGTCCATGAATTGGCCCAATTATCAACCATTGAAGTCGCCCTTTTGGAAACACGACTTATGCAAAACGCTGGAGTTGTGGCTTTCTTACGATGGTGACACGTTGAATGATAATCACCGTTGATCCGAGGGTTACGTTGAATATATATATATATATATATATATATATATATATATATATATATATATATATATATATATATATATATATACTCTTTTCTCTAATTGAATGGTAGAGTCAATAGGTGCACAACTTTCTTTTGACTTCGTCTTTTGAGTCTTTCTTCTGGTTTCTTCTTCTCTATAAACCTTCATCTTCCTTCTACCTTTCTTGGTGAATAGATATATGGCTAGGGTAGGTCTGGTTGGTTACATGTATGATGAACAGTAATTGTTTGGTATATATTTAGTGTATCTGTGAAGAGAGAGAAGTTCTGAGGGCATATGTTTTTGTTTTAGGTGATACTTGGTGTATCTTTGTAATATTGACTGATCTTGAGGTTGTGCTAGTGGATTTGGAGCAAGAACTATGTTTGTGGAAGTTCAATGGGTGATTAGGCCACTAAGGTTGAACATCCTAGGACCGAAATGGTGAAAAATCTTGCGTTCTTATGTTCTTTACAAGTTTTATGAGTTGCATATTCATGACTGGGACCAACAGTGGTATCAAAGCTCAGATCTAAAAAAATCCTTTCTCCAAACTTCTAGATCTAAATGGATCTTGAGATTTCTTGAAAGAAAAATCAAGATTTGTCTACCGAAAAAGAAAAAATAGTATTCTGATGTTATTTCTTAAATCTCATGCGGTGGAGGATGGTAACAAGTTCTAACCCTTTTTTTTATTAAGTGATTTGTTTGACCTAATATTGTAAATCTTGACATGAGCCATCTGGATCTTCATTTGTCTAGGGTTTCATGCGAGAACCCTAGAATATGAGGGACTGGACTTGGTTTTATCAAGATCTTTTATGTTCTGGACAATATTCTTGTAAAATAAATAAGTAAACATGTGGAGATATGAACTTTGTTTAATTTCTTGAAATAACTTGAAGTTTTTTCTTTGGTTTTCTTGTTGTTATTGTGTTCTATTGCATATATTCAAACACCTCTAAGTGCATCTTTAAAGTCTAGTAAAACTTTCTTCGTTGTGACGTCTTATTGATAAATAACTTTTGTTTATCTTTAATTTTCTCTTATACTCTTTTCTAAAGTGAAACTTTATTGATTATCTTGTGAAAAATATGTGGAAATGTCATCTAAAAAGGTTGATATTGAAATTTGGAATGGCAAAAGAGACTTTAGTCTCTGGCGTCAAAAATTGAAAGCCTTACTTCTGCAACAAAGGTGTGCAAAAGCCTTAGATGAGTCATGTGATGATGACATAGAAGATGTTAAAAGAATAGAACAAACTGAAATTGCATGGAGTACTTTGTTTCTACACTTATCTGATAGTGTAATTAGGAAAGTAGGCACCACTAACATCAAGCTCGCACTTTGTGGAAGAAATTGGAAGGGTTATACCCAACCAAAACTTTACCTAATAAATGTTACTTGTGGAGGCAACTCTTTAGTTTTAAATTTGATTATTCCATTGACCTAGAAGCAAATTTAGACAAATTTAATAAATTGACTTTGGGTTTAGAAAGCAGTGGTGAAATAATTTCAGATGAACAACGTTCAATTGCCTTGTTAAGTTCTTTGTCCGATAAATATAAAGATATGAAAAATGCTTTAGAATATGGCAGAGAAAACCTTACTGTAGATATTATAGTTTCCTCTTTGAGAAATAAAGATTTGGAAATAAAATCTGAGGCTAAAGACTCTACAAATGGAGGAGGTCTTGTAGTAAAAAAAATATCAAAATAAAGAAAACTATAGTACCAACAATAAGGAAGAAAATAACAAGGGAAAAGATTCATCTGAAAAATTTTCAAAAGAAAAGTTTAAGCAAAATAATAAGTCTAAGACTAAAGGAAAAATGTTATTTTTGTGGAAAAATGAGACACTTTATTAAAGACTATCACAAAAGAATTGAGGAATTAAAAAATTCTCAAAGGGTAGAAGGTGCAGCTTTTATTGCCTATGAAGAGACGGTAGCTGAAAATGGGCAAGTTTATGCTACATACACTATAGTTAACCAAAATGAGTGGATTTTAGATTCTGGTTGCACTTTTCATATGTGTCATTGTAAAGATTGGTTTTTTGATTTTTTAGAAATTAATGGGGTCAGGTTTCAATGAGAAACGATTATTCTCGTAGAATTAAAGGTATTGGAAAAGTGACTTTAGACTTGGGGGCTGGTCATAAACTTGTCCTTAATAAAATTAGATTTATACCTGATTTGAGAAGAAATCTTTTTTTTTTATGGAGTTTTAGATGATGAAGGATATGATATAATCATCAAAGTTGGAGTCACTAAAATCACTTATAATTGTGAAAAAATAATAAATACTCCAAAAGTGAATGGAATTTATGTTTTAAAGGCAACTCCTTTAATTGAAAGAAATATGGCTACATATGTTTTCCAAAAGGACAAATCTGAAATTTGGCACAAAAGATTAGGTAACACAAGTGACAAAAATCTTCATTTCTTAAGAAAAATGGTGTTTTTGGTTCAGATAAAATTAAAATATTGCCTTTTTGTGAGCAATGTACTCTAGGGAAGCAGAATAAACTGCCTTTTCATGCAAGAAGTCATAAATCTACTACTATCTTGGAATATTTGCATGCTAAGCTCTGTGGGGTCCAACAACTATAAGTACTTTTACTGGTTTTAAGTATTTTCTTCTTATCATTGATGATTATTCTATAAAAAAATTGGGTTTTCTTATTAAAGAATAAATTTGATACTTTCTCAAACTTTAAAAACTGGAAAGTTCAAATTGAAACTCAGATGAACAAAAAATTAAAAGTTCTTAGAACTGATAATGGTTTAGAATTTTGTAATGAATAATTTGATAACTTTTGTAAAGAAAATGGGATTCTCATACATAAAACTATAACCTATACCCCTCAACAAAATGGCTTAGCTTAAAGAATGACTAGAACCTTATTAGATAAAATTAGATGTATGCTTATTACCTCAAGTTTACCAAAATTATTCCGGGGGTGAATGCCTAAAAACCGCTTCTTATCTGATAAATATTTATCCTTCAAGTGCCATAGATCACAAAGTTCCTAACTTTGTTTGGAGTGGTCATCCTATTGATTATTCCATACTGAGAGTTTTAGGGTGTGCTGCCTATGCACATTAGAGTGAGGGTAAACTTGAACCAATGGCTACTAAGTGTGTTTTCTTAGGTTATGGTGAGGAGGTAAAATGTTATAGATTGTGGCAAAGGGACTTAGGAGGTTTCAAAGTGATAATAAGTAGGGAAGTTGTTTTTAATGAGGCTAAAATGCCTTGTATAAAAGACCAAAAACATAATACTGAGTTATCTGAAAATAACAAGTCCTTTTCTAAGTCTAATTTAAATCTCTTGGATTTAAATCCAAGAGAAGATAATCAGCTCGAGGTGGAGTTTCCTTATAATGAAGTTAATGTTCCTGAGGAAGAAGAAAATGTACTTTTAGATTAAAAAATTCCAGAATACCCTTTACACAACTATCAGTTAGCAAGAGATAGGGAAAAAGGGAAATCAAACCTCCCATTAAGTTTGATCAAGCTGATTTTCCTTTTGTTTATAATGTTCAAGATTTCATTGGAACTGAACCTGGTTCCGATGAAGAAGCAATGAAAAGTAAGGATGCTATGAGGGAAGAAATGACCTCCTTACTTAAAAATAAGATTTGGATCTTAGTAAACAAACCTAAGGGGCAGAAACTAATTGGCTGTAAATGAATTTACAAAAGTAAAGAAAATGAAGTAAATTATGATAGCCTTAGATACAAAGCCAAGTTAGTTGTAAAGGATTTTTCTCAAAAGAAGGTATAGACTACAATGAAATATTCTCCCATGTAGTTAAGTACACTTCTATTAGGATCTTATTGGCTTTGGTGACCCAATATGACTTTGAGCTTGAATAATTAGATGTTAAAATAGCTTCTTGAATGGAAACTTAGATGAGGAAATATATATGTCTCAACCTACATGTTTTGAACATAAAGAAAGAATAAACTGTGTTTGTCTTATGAAAAAGTTCCTTTATGGCTTAAAGCAAGCACCCAAACAGTGGTATAAAAGATTTGATATTTTTATACAACACATTGACTTTAACAAAAGTGAGTATGATCCCTGTGTTTATTACAAAGGATCTGAAGGTATCAATGCTTGTTACTTATTACTCTATGTAGATGATATGTTGCTAGCATGTAAAGATAATTCTGTGATTTCCTTTATAAAGAATAAACTGAAATTTGAATTTGAAATGAAGGATTTATGTCCTGCTACTAGGATTTTAGGAATGGAAATCAAAAGGGATAGGAATAAAAATAAGTTGTTTTTAAATCAACAATCTTGTATTTCTAAAGTCTGAAGCAAAATCTGTAAGTTTACCACTTGCATATTATTTTAAACTTTCTTCTCATCAGTTCCCTAAATCTGATGAAGAACAAATGAGAATGAATAAGATTCTCTATGCTAATGCAGTAGGATCTATGATGTACTTAACCCGATCTTGCCTACACTATTAGTGTTCTTAGAAGATACATGAGTTAGCCTGGTGATGAACACTGGCTTCTCAGATATTTGAAAGGCACATTAAACTTAGGAATAATGTTTGCGAAAAGGAAGGAATAAATTAGTTTAAAATGTTTTGTTGATTCTTATTTTGCTGGGAACAATGACAATATGAAATCCACATTTGCCTACATGTTCTGTATAAATGATTCCTATATTAGTTGGAAATCCCAACTTCAAAAGATTGTTGCCTTATCATCAATAGAGGCAGAATACATTGCTGCTGTTGTGTTGTAAATGAAGGTTTATAGGTAAAAGGAATTCTTAGTGAATTAGGTTTTTTGAAAAATCAGATCCTCCTTCATTCAGATAGTCAGAGTGCAATACACTTAAACAGAAATCTTGGTTTTCATGATAGAATTAAACACATTGATGTTAAATTTCATTTCATCAGAGATGTGCAGGAAAAGGGATTGATAAAAATTGTAAAAATTTCTACTAAGTGTAATCCTTCTGACATGGGAACTAAAGTATTGCCACTAAACAGGTTTAGAGATTGTTTAAATCTTCTAAGCATTCGGTGCAATCAAACAATGAAAAGATTTTTTCAATCTTTTGCGGTGGAAAAGGAGCTCATGTTGCAAATATGGTATGCTCTAAATCCACTCTGGTATGGCCCAAGGTTGAATGGTACAATATGCGAGCAAGGTGGAGATTGTTGGATCTACTGTTGAATTGATCTGCAATTGTCCATTAAATGTTTGACCCAAGACAAAAGCCCAATGATGTAATTCTCGGCCCAAGATAGAAGTCCATGAATTGGCCCAATTATCAACCATTGAAGTCGCCCTTTTGGAAACACGACTTATGCAAAACGCTGGAGTTGTGGCTTTCTTCTGATGGTGACACATGGATTGATAATCACCGTTGATCTAAGGGTTACGCTGAATCTATATATATACACTCTTTTCTCTGGTTGAATGGTAGAGTGAATAGTTGTGCAACTTTCTTTTGACTTCGCCTTTTGAGTCATTCTTCTGGTTTTTTTTTCTCTGTAAACCTTAATATTCCTTCTACCTTTCTTGGTGAATAAATAGATGGCTAAGGTAGGTCTGGTTGGTTACATGTATGATGAACAGTAACTGTTTGGTATATACTTAGTATATATGTGAAGAGAGAGAAGTTCTGAGGGCATATGTTTCTGTTTTGGGTGATACTTGGTGTATCTTTGTAATATTGACTCATCTTGAGGTTGTGCTAGTAGATTTGGAGCAAGAACGATGTTTGTGGAAGCTCAACAGTTGATTAGGCATCTAAGGCTGAACATTCGGACCCGAAAGGGTGAAAAATCTTGCGCTCTTATGTTCTTTACAAGTTTTATGAGTTGCATGTTCATAATTGGGACCAACAAAGACTATTCCGTATACTTTTAGCTTACATACTATCTACTAGAAATTGGACCATAAAGTGAATTTCTTTCGCGTCTCTAGTTATTCGAACTCTTGACATCCTTCTTAAAAAGCACTAATGTTGAATGCTAGTACCGATTGGACAAGTTCAAATAACTGGGGCGTAAAAGAATCTTCGAATTGCTGGATACGCAAAAGAAATCTACATTGAAGTTCAATCCCCAATGGACAGTACGTAAGCTAACGAGTACACCGAATACTCATGAACGAAAGACTTGTAGAAAAAAGTTCGTGGTCGTTACTTTTCTTTAGAAAACACTTTCATCTTAAAGTAGCTTTTAAGTTTGGACTTGCGTTAGGCTAAACCTATGTTTGGCTAAACTTAAATTATAATTTAAATTGATCAAATATATTTTTTATCCACATATTTTGTACGATCCACAATTTATTATCTACTTATTATCCATTCATTTCATAAGACTCACAATTTATAAATACTTAAAAATAATTTCAACAATGCCAAATATAAGTTTAGATGTTAATTTTAAGTACTTGTACCTTTTCGACTTAGCTAAATATGCTATCGATCCCCAATAACCTACATCAATATTTTGTGACTCCATCGAACCAATATGTTAATTTCAACAACACGCAACTTAGCCCCATTTGACCCCCATTTTCTAAAGTTCATTTTCTCTAAACTTATTTTCAACCATACATTCCATGGATTTACAACTTTTACCAACTTTTCAATCACACATTTAATCAATTTTTATTAAAATCTCCTAAAATTCTAATTTTTATCTACACCAAATATGTACTTTAACTATCTGTATTATGCATCAAAGAGAAATTACACTATCTTGATTTTAATAAAAGATTACAAAAGACTCTCAATGTTAAGGGTATGTTTTTTAGTTTTCAATTTTGTAAAACAAAAAAAACTTGTTTATGTTTACTATGCTATTTTTAAAAATGCATTTTTGAAACAAAATTAAAATTTAACACAAAATTCAAAACAAATTTTAGACGTTTTGAGTATTTTGAGTGAAAACACTCAAAATAAGGGAAAAAAATTATTTAAATAAAAATTTAAAAAAATAAAAATACTAAAAAAATAGTTCAAGCCCATATTGGTTATTTAAATAAAAAATATATTTAAATGAAAAGAGATTAAAATTCTCAATCCATGTCTTTAATTTTTATTTTTCTATTTCCTATTTTGTCAATTTATTATTGGGTAATTAGTGCATTTCATCCTTATCCTTTTAGTCTATTGTGCAAATTGTCCATATCATTTGAATTTTGACATTTGGGTCTTTAAATCCACTATTCTTTCTGCAAAAGGTCCTTACTGTCTATTTCTGTGAAATTTTGCTGTTAAATCATCGCGTCCTGCACAATCTCTCATTTTATGAAGGGTATTTTTGTCAAGTTGTCAAATATATTGTTCCCGCCAAACTCAATTTTTTATCCTACAACGGTAATATTATATATATGTACAATTATATGCAGATTTCATATAAAACACGTTATTGTACAATGAGAACAACAATGCATCGTTCTTTGTATAGGTGTGGAACGCGAATAGAGATGAAGACATCTTGTGTCAATCTTGGTCGATGCTTCCTTACTTGCCAACGCCGTCTAGTAATTGCTTTTACACAATTATGATTTTCCATTTTCTAAATTTTTGTATGGCCTCTGAAAATGTATTTTTTTTGCAGCAAATTGTGGCTTCTTTTCCTGGTGTGACCCACCCACCTATGTGTCCCCAATCTATAGAGATAATATCCGGTTGGCTTAGATCTAAGAATGCGTATGAAGAACAAGTGTTGATTCTCAGAGAACAAGAAGAAGATGTTCAATTTTAGAATAGGTATTTAGGGTTTGTTTGTGGGTTGGTTGTAATGTGGATTATGAAAGCCACATTTCGAGTGTAGAATATGGCGTTTTGGGTTTTGTTTGTGAGTTGGTTGTGTGAAGTGATTGTAATATGTATGTTTAAAGTGGTAATGAAGTTGGTGCTATCTGGGAAAGTAATTAGCGGATTGAAGAAGAAAACCCAACATCTGGGATGTAATAGTTTGTTTGTACAAAACGTCCCTATGCTATAAACCTTTTACGTAAATCATCCCTATAGTTAGGGCTACACAAAAAACCGCGAAACTCAAATCTAACAGTAATCGCTGGTTCGGATCCATGTGGACCAGCGATTTTTTTTTCTCTTAAATCGAACCAAACCGCTTTCAAATGGTTTGGGTTTATGTTTCAATTTTCAAAACCGCACAAAACCGAACCGAACCGCTTTTAAATTTTTAAATTAAAAATAATTTTATTAAATTATAAATATTACGCTTTTAAAAATGTAAAGTTGGCATGTTGCTAGAAGCTAACTTGCTACTACTTTTTTGTCTTTTTGTTTGTATTTCGAATTTTAGACAAATGTAAATGTAATTTAACATTCAACATTATTAGTTCTCGTTTAAACTTATATGTTAACTTGTTTTAAATATATTATTATAATATCGATAGGTAAACCGTGAATTAAAATCGAACTAAACCGCAAATAATGGTTTGGTTTGGAAAAATTTCAAATCGCACCAAATGGTTTGAGTTGAAAATATGGAACAAACTGTCCAAACCGAACCGTGTTCACCCCTACCTATAGTATGGTCTTTATTGTGTGTATTATCACTATCCTTTTTGATGAATTGTGGAAAACGTCCCTAACCTATTATAATTTTGCACAAATGGACCCCGAATATTTACCATGAACACAGCCAATCTAGCTTTCAGTGAAGTATTTCATCAGCAACTTACCAACAAATTAACACATCATTTAAACACAATGTAAACAACAAAGAAACACATCATTCATACGTAAAAACACAGTTAACAAAAGGTTTTACAATAGTTACATTACATCAATTGAACTTAAATATTTGAACAATTTTTTCAAAAGGGAAGAAATGCTTGTCACAAATTAATAGCAGGTGGTGGAGCCCATTTTCAAGACCTCTTGTTGTGGCCCGCTTGACCACACTTCTTGCACCTCATTGTCAGTCTTTTTCTACTTAAGTTTCTACTTGTTGAAGGTGTTGCATTTGCAGCTGATGATGGTATAGCATTAGTTGAGTTTTGCTGCTCACCTGCATCTTTTTTCTGTTCTTGTTCGGTCTTCCAGCTTTTTTGGTGTAATATGGTAGAGTAGGTGGGTTGAGTCCTAGATTTGGCAATGCCTGTGGACATGTGATAGGAAAAATGGTTGGTGTGTATGTCCGGAGATAGGCATCTCGTTTGTAGATTATCATCAACGTGATCCATCACATTCATGTTATGGGAATGCAGCCAAACTATCACATGACAGCAAGAAAGTCCAGTTAATTGCCAAGCCCTACATGTGCATGTCTTTGCACTGATGTTAACAACATGGATGATGTTGCTTGAATTGTGCTGTACTTGGAACTTTAAATTACCCCAATAATCAGCATACTCTGATCTTGCCAATTTTCCATTCTTTTCCAAAAATTTTTGTATTCTTGGGCCTACATCTGCATTCCATTTCTCACATGCTTCCTTCCGAGCCACAATCCTTTTCATTAAGGACATTCTAATCTCATCAAGCATTGTTAGAATAGGCTTCTCTCTTGCACACAAGATTGTACTATTGAATTATTCACACAAGTTGTTTAATAGCATATCACACTTGTTACCTTCTTGGAAATGTGATTTGCTCCATTGTGAAGCTAGCTTCAACTCCAACCAATCGTAAGCTACTGGAATATCACACATCATCTACATTTGTTCTAGCCATTGTGGTATAGTTGTGGCTCTTGCGGCAGCCCACAAACAATTCTTCAATGCCAATCCTTTATGAGGTAAACTAAAGTTGTTATACAAGTGTCTCACACAAGTCCTATGCTCATCGTGTTCAAACAATGATCCAATGGTATTGACTAGCCCTTTTGTTTGTCTAACATGAATATCAGCCCATGACTATTGTGTAACCCCAAATCATCTTTCAACAACTCCAGAAACCATCTCCAACTATCACCATTTTTAGTCTCTACCATTGCATATACAACTAGGTACAATCCATTGTTTCCATCTACTCCAACAACATATAATAACGGCCTCCATGTTCTATCTTCAAGAAGCACCCATCCAATCCTATTAGTCTCCTACAACCATGTACAAAACCCATCTTGCATGCCCCTAAACAAATGTACATCCTTTTGAACTCACCGCCAATCCCTTCTACTTGAGAAGTTTTTCTTGGATTTGTATGTTTCAACTCCTCACAGTAATCCCATAGAACTTTGTAGTGGTCTATCACATTTATCCTTATCTTCTTCATAGCCCTTTCCTTTGTTCTATACACCTGCCATAGTGAAATGTCATACAAACCATATTTCTTAACCCTATCAATAAGTCCACCAACTGACATGTTAGGTTTAGCCCTCCAAGCAGATGCATACCTCTCTGCTATGAATGTGGAGCTTACTTGCTTGTTTTTATACACCATTGGGCAGATGTGCTCTCCTCTGAAGGTCTTCACAATAAAACTAGACTTTCCATTCTCATTCGTTGCATACAATACCCATGTGCAAGAATTAGGGCATATTGCCCTTAATCTATCGTTGTCATCCTTCTTGTACTTGATCTCTCTATTGTTTGTGACAGAATGTGTAGTGATTGCAACCTTTAGTACACTCATTGACTTGAATGTAAGCCCTATCAAGTCAACAAAAAATGAAGTTATAAGAAGTACAATTAGAAACATAGCACACTGTGGTATAGTTGTGTTTGGTTACTAGTTCTGAAGATTGGCTCATCCATGACAATCCTTGGATTGAAAACATCTACTCTACTTCTCTTCTTTGAACTTGTTTCTTCTTCATCTTTGCTACTCAAACTCCTTAACTCATCAGAGTCCCCATAGTCTTTGCCATCTGCTCTAACCTCTTGACATTGTATTGTGCCAAACCCAAAATCATAATTCACCTTTTCAGCTTCAACAGTTGCAGGCTGCTCCTTATCCAGTTCATAATCTGACTCGACAAGTTCTTCATCAGATTCACCTCTAACTTGCTCTCTAGCTCATTCATCATCACTCATTTGATTAACACCACCATGACCTACATCACTTGCATTGCCTACATCTGTTGAAAGATCATTATACACAAGGGACTCCTCCAATTGGCTCCATATTTCTTCTTGATGGGAAAAATCTTCGTCAATATTATCATTATCTACCTCCATCTCACTACTACACTGCATTGTAGGAATATAACATTCACCATTGTTGTCACTTCCTAAACCAATCCCTTCATTGTTCACACATTGATCATGTTCATCGAAAGCCTCCATCGCCAATGATAGGATTGTGTGTGGACAAACAACGTATATTTGCACAACCCTCTGGCCGTTTCTATTCTTCAACATCTCTCTCACATCTGCTTCAGACTTCAAATCGACCAACCCCTTACCCAAACTCATTCCTCGCTTCTTGTAATAGAATTCCATATTCCCTCCAGACCTACATGCATCACAAAATTTGGCCAACATGCCTCGGTAAAGTGCTTAGGCAGCACGAAGTCGACGAACATGACATACCCGTGTTCATACACTACATTGTTCGACTTATCGAATAATTTACCTCCATGGTGCACTTCAAGAGTAAAAAGTATTTTTACACCTGCATGAACATGAAAACGCAAGTCAAACACTCGATACAACAAACTTCCTAAAATAGAAGTAATTTCTTCTTAAAAATAAGAAACATCTGGCAGTAATAGCTTCTGAAAGTTCAACATCGAGGAGATTGCAGTTGCCACATCAATCATACTTACCATATTGTGGTGCCCCTCGCCATAATGTCTGAATCTTGGTATTGACATTATCTTCACCAGATGATTTCTTGGTTGTATGAAAAAAAAAACTTCCATCAACCATAGTAGACGATTCATCTTCTTTCTCATGTACCAACCACAAAGACCCATTAATAATGAACAATAAACTGTAACATTGACTTACCTAGTTGCTTATTGATAGAATTTTAAGAGGGTAAGGATGCAACGTCAGTTCTTCGCCGGCGTCCTAGAGGTGAGGAATTTGGGAATTTGATTTTGTGATTCTTGGGGTTCTTTTCACTGAAACCGTTGTTCCATTTTGTCCTTAACAAATACACCCTCCACATTATATTTGGTAACTTGACGAAAATGCTCTTTATAAAATGAGATATTGCACATGACGCGATGATTTAACTGTAAAAAGTTCACAAAAATAGACGGTAAGGACCTTTTGCAAAGAATGGCGGATTGAAGGACCCAAATACCAAAATCTAAACGATAGAGACGAATTGCACAAAGGATATGGACGAAATGTACTAATTACTCTTTATTATTTGTTTGTATTTTATTTTTGTAACAAAAAAATATATAAGATCTACTAACTTTAAAATGTATATATTACTTAATAATATATTATCATAAAATTGTTCTATTTTATTGAATAATCAAATTCATCAAATAAAATGTTATCAAACAACTCATCAAAATTTCAAACAAAACGTGTTTTTCATTTTTGTGTTTTCAAAAATAGTTTTTAAAATAACAAACCAAACGTATTTTCAGCAATCTTAAAACAAATTCTCAAAACAGAAAATTGAAAATAAATTCAAACTCAAAACTCAAAATTAAAACACAAAGAAAACATGCCTAAGCTTGTAAAATTTCAGAAAAATTGTGAGCAAAGCCAAATAAATGTAGACTAATAGAGGCAAAAATACTTAAATCCTATTTATTACAGGGAAAAATTAAAGTAGAAGATATCCAAACAGAGATACTACACTTACAATACCACCTCTTTTGTCCCAAATCCTTCCGGATTGAGACGGTTAATTGGTTGTGACCCAACATCACCAGTATCAGCCACTTCCAAACGACAAAAATATATAGCCTAAACCACTAAACATTTTGAACATTCACAAGCTCGTTTTCCTGTCCCATTGATGTAAGAAAGTATTCTACAAGACTCTTTTGCACCGGAGGAAGGAAAAATAGAAGGAAACGGGAAACTAGGAACATAAGTTTGTGCTCGTTGCCAAATATCATCTCTTATCTGGAAACTCAACTCAAGTAGAACAGCAGCCTCTCTTCATGTTTCCAGACGAATCGCCAACATTGATGGTCGTACCCTGACCGGGAAGTACAGTGGTTGCTGCTGCTTCCTGGGCTGCCAATGCCTTCTTGCTAATGATATGGTATATTTCTGTCAAAATAGTGTGAAAAGCCTTTTCAACATTATGTGCTTCCAGTGCCGATGTCTCAAGGAACGAGAGCCCTTCCTTCTCGGCCAAAGTTTGACCATCCTGATCCGAAACAGCTCGGAGATGGTTCAGGTCGGATTTGTTTCCGGCCATCATGATGACAATGTTAGAGTCGGCATGGTCTCTCAATTCCCGAAGCCACCTCTGGACATTGTCAAAGGTTTGTCTCTTAGTTATGTCGTAAACAAGGAGTGCACCAACCGCTCCTCTGTAGTAAGCACTTGTAATAGCTCGATACCTTTCCTGCCCTGCAGTGTCCCATATCTGGGCCTTGACCGTCTTTCCTTCTATCTGTATCATTTATTACCAGCATTAGTATTTCAATGACCCTGTTGTGCTCTCTATCGTGGAATATAAACTACGAAACAGGAGACGCACAATCTATAATAACACAAAAAAACAGGCGGGAATACATAGGTAGTTGACATGCAAATATTTCCCCCCACGAGTACTAAATGACTCCAGGAGTAAGTTTACAGTCTGACCATTGATTAGTTTGTAATTTGTAGATTACATTTGTAACATGTTTGGTAAGGACGATTGAATAGGACTATACAATATTAAAGAAGAAAAAAAAACTAAAAGTGTTTGTGTCATATTGTGGAGTACTATATAATATAATATACCAAACGTACCCTTGGCTCACTGGATTCTTTAATACCATACAGGCATAGTGGCATACAATCTTAATATGCTATATCTGTAACCCAGACGTTATCTACAACAAAACTTCAACAGATGAAACTCCAGGTGTAGGATTACGAGTTACGACAGTTACAGAAGACATGGAAGGAAAATGACATTTTCCCGAATCATAAGCACCTTGGCGAAGATCAATATAAATCAATCCATAAAATACAGCGCACTATAATTTTATGTTACTTAAAAGTACACATATAGATGTAGCTATCTTCAAATTTATCCCGAATCATGTCTTCAAGTTGAAATTGTTGCTTTCAACTCTGACAAGCCAATACCCACAGTTTATGCGTTTCATTTAAGTGAAAAATCATAATCGTAAACCATAATCAGTCAATCAATGTACCGTGATTAGCAAAATTATCAATCAAACATTTCCCAACCACCCAAAGTCCACACAATAATTAAGAAACAGAGTCCATCCCCACAGATACATAAAAATTCCTTAAAAATAACACTAATCATTTAACAGTTTATTCATCAGTCCATCTCATTCCTAGTACATTATATGATGATGAAAATTAATTTTAAAAAAAAAAACAGATAGAACGGGAATAATAAGATAATGCTGACCTGAAGAGTTCTGGTGGCAAACTCAACTCCAATGGTGGATTTGGACTCCAAACAAAATTCATTTCTAGTGAACCTGGAAAGAATATTTGATTTCCCAACTCCTGAATCCCCGATCAAAACGATCTTGAACAGGTAATCGTACTCATGATCCACTCTATTCGCCATCCCTTTCAACTATTTTTTCCGTTTTTTTTTTGTTTTCCCTAATCCCTCACGCCTACACAAAAAGAAAACCCATAAACCAGAAACGAATAACAAAATCAGATCCATACTATTCAGATCTACATATTTAGATCCCAATACAAACTCAAAAATCCACAAAAAAAGAAGAAATTCATACATGAATAACTTTGCAGAAAAAAGTATAAATTAGAAAAATGACATAAAAATTTTAAATGGTGGTTCTTCATGGCTTACCTTTAAGGAGAGATCGGAGTGAAAATGATGCGTGAAAATTCAAAAGAAATAGGAAAATTGCTGTGAAGGAAATGATAAGAATAAAGGAGGAAACAATGGCAGTGTAATATATTTTGAAACGGCCAATATAAGTGGGTAATGGGTACTCACTGCACCATGTTTTTCTCCATTTTATATATGTCTGTTTCCATTTCCAAATGGAAAAATCAAGAAAAATAAATAATTATGCGAAGCAATATGTGGGTGGTGGAGATTCTTGATTTGAATAATCAATTAATATAAATTGGGGTAAAAGTGACGTCGTTTCAGGAGAGTTGACAAAAATTAGTTTGCAATATTTTTTTTTTTTGATCGAAATAGTTTGCAATATTTTGGTTGGCACAATGGGGGTGGGTGGGGTTTGAGTTATAGGAATGTAGTGACTCTCCATTCCTAAGTAGTGGATGTTTGGGTGGTGGCTTCTCCTTTTTTTTTTTTTTTTTTTTTTTTTTTTTTGGTTGGATTTATTTTGTTTATTTTCATAATTGTTTTGTCATTTCTTTCTTGTTATGGTCTACAAGTTTTTAAACTTTGTCCAATTGGTCCCCATCAAAAAAAAATCTTTTGGAAAACAATCGTGTCTTACTAAGTTTAGTAAATGTAAATGCAATGTCCAATCTTGTACATTAAAGTGCAAGATTACCAACCACACTTACATACTCAATTTGAGCTATTGCTCTTCCATCATTCTTGACAAGTTTTATACTCGAATCAAATGTGGCATTTACATCTTTGATTTTCAAGTGATTAAACTTGTTATCACATTCTCAATATAATATGATTGACTTAGTCTTGGTGCATAACTTTTGTCATTTATTATCACTTTGATATTAATAAGATATCTACTCATCCAAAGTCTTTCACCTTGAATGTAAAAGATAAAACCTCATCATTTCTTGTACATACTACATGTTATTGCTAAGAATTAACATATCATTCAATATAGAGTATGTTTGGAATAACTTTTTTAAAATCCAAAAGCACTTTTTAAAATAAAAGTATTTTTGGTTAAATTTATGGTTGTTTGGCTACCGTTAATAAGTGTTTTTTTGACTTAAAAAAATAGCTTAAAAATTAGTTTTAGAGAATATCAAAATTTGAACTTCTCCAAAAAGTTCAAATTGAACTTTTACAAAAAAAACTGCAATTAACCTTAATGAAACATTATAATTATCAAAATTATCATTATTACACATATAAAAAAAAAAATTCCTATCTAACTTATCTATTCTTCAACATTTCACTTCTCTCATCTTCTCTACCCCACTTCTTTTTTAGGTAAACAAAATCCAACCACCTTAAAATTTATTGATTGATCAACTTTAAAATTACAATATATATATATTAATTTAAGCAATTCATATACATGGTGTTTGAGATTTTCAAGAATTTGGATTGTTTTTTAATTCTCTTAAATAATTTTTGTATAACTTTTCCTTAGAAATTGGACATGAATTCAATTTTGATTTCAATCCAATTGACAAGACTGAGTAGAAATGC
Source organism: Forsythia suspensa (assembly GCA_023638005.1). NCBI lineage: Eukaryota > Viridiplantae > Streptophyta > Magnoliopsida > Lamiales > Oleaceae > Forsythia > Forsythia suspensa. Next base: position 40,752,402 of record CM042666.1, read on the forward strand.
CATTGTTATTGTTTTCTATGCACATTCTTGAGATTGCTTAAATTATAATTTCAACTAGTCAAATTGATCAAACATATTTTGTATCCACATATTTTATAAAACATATAATTTACAATCCACTTTTTATCTACACATCCACTAACAACTTATAATTTAAGTACTTAAAAATAATTTCAACACTACTAAACATGAAATAAATAAAACTGAATGCTGATAGTGTTTCTCATTATTGTTTTCTAAAGGTTCCATTATTGCTAAATAAACCAGAATTTTGCTATTTTTCCCATTATTGTTTTATATTGTTTTCTAAATAAATTCGTGAGCAGCCCCTTTGCCATAAAGCTGCTATTGTTTCCTAAAAAGATTTCAAAATTAGATTTATGCTCTTAGATTCTTTATCTTTTGATTAATATTTCTCTTTTTAAATTATTAGAAAATGTCAAATCCTACTCAAAAAATTCAAGGAGATAATAATGGAAAAAGAGAGGAAAAAAGTAGATTAGAATGATTTTAGACTTGAATCATTTGTTAAAATTTGTGTTAACGAGACATTAGGTAGAAATCAACCAAATAGTCACTTCAATAGGATTCGATGGAAGAATGTCATTAGCAAATTTTTTAGTGTCACCAAGAAGGATTATGATTACAAGTAATTGAAAAATAAATGGGATGGATTAAAAAGGGATTGGCAGATTTGGACAATTTTAATAGGAAAAAAAAACTGGTTTAGGATGGGATCCAGTGAGACAAACAATTGATGCAAGTGACGAATGGTGGAATACGAATTTGAATGTGTGGTTTAACTTTTTATTGTTTTACTATAGAAATTGTGTTATAATTTAGGTTTAATTCATATTTGGACATAGTTATAACTTACTAATATTAATGTAAGAGAATCCTAATGTATCGAAATTTCAAACTAAAGGTTTGAAATATGTTGAATAATTGGATATCTTGTTTAAAGATGTTACAACTACATAAGATGGAGCTTGGGCACTCTCTTTAGGTTATATACCAAATGGTGTTGGCGAGGAAGTAAATGGTTTTGATACATTTGAGGGTTCGTATAAAAACTTCATTGATGATCCACCGTTTACTCAAGAAATCGAGGACATCGATAAAGATTTGGGTATATCAAATTCTACATTTTGAGCTTTCACTCAATATAAAGGAAAGAAAAGGAGAAAAAAAAAATGATGAGACTAGAAGTGGAGTTGCTACAAGTTATTTATACAATTAGATAATATAGGTGTTGCAATTTAGAATAGAAGAAGAGATGAGCCCGGTTGTAGCATTTCCGAAGTAATATAAGTATTTATCTACAATGCTATGAACAAAACCATAAGATACAATAATTGAGTCAAATTTTTCATACAATTGTTTAGGTGTTTGTTTTAAACCATATAAAAATTTATTAAGTTTACATATTTTATTCTCATTACCGGGTTGAACAAATTATTTCGATTATTCCATATAAACCTCGTCATCGAGATTCTTATTTAAGCACATTGTTTTTACATCTATTTGATGAACATATAGATCATGTATATATGCTAAAGCAAATGAAATCATTATCAATTATTCTAACTACATGTGCACATGCGTGTCAAAATAATCAATTTCCTTCAATTTATCGGTAACATTTTGCTACCAATATAGCTTCCAAGGTGTACTTTTTCCTAAACACTCATTTACAACCAATAAATTTAAAATCGGATGGTAAATCAACAAGTTCCCATGTATTGTTTGATATAATAGAATTTTTCACCTCTAATGGCATCTTTCCAAAAGCTAGAGTCCCTAGAAGATATTGTTTCTTTGTATGTTAATTTTCAACTTGAAGACCAAATGGAATTGTTCTAATAACATTCCTCCTACTTTCTTCTACTAGAGTAGATAAAATAACTTGAGAGTCAATCTCATTAAATCATAGACCTTTACTTTGTGAATTCTCTTATTTATTCGAAGTTATTAGACTCATTAAAATTAGTAAGAGACGTTTTTCTAGTGATTTACTAGGCATATGAACCTCCACTTGAGTTTCCTTTAGATTTTGAGAATCACTTCCACATGTTAATAAATTCTCAAAAAGTTCAACTTTCTAGGATTCTATTATCACATTGGTTCTAGGTTTAAAAGTGGATATGCCCGAAGCATATCCCACAAAGTCATATTTTAATACCTTTAACACCTAGTTTCGTACTAAAAAAATTACACACAATAATTGATTGCTAGGCAAAACTTGGTGTGGCTGGGCGTTATTGTCAGTGACTGCGCAAGTAAAACAATGTGCAATGCTTTTCCAACCACTTTCCAACGACCGTCGAGTATATGGTGTGACCGTCGGAATAGGTCTACTTAGTTGCTTTTGTGATTTCTTCTTAAATCTCGAATTTGAACTCGTTATGCATTTTGTTCACCATTGAGCTTCCTGTTTTCGCTTCCAATCCTCGACTTGTCTCATTCTTTCTTCTTTTAGTCTCCAATTCTTCATTCTTTCTCAAAAACTTGGCTCGTCTCCTAAAATAACAAAAACAAATGAAAAATCAATAAACAACCAAATAATTGACTAACAATTGTGTAAGTTAATAACAACGATAAAATAAGTGTAAAAATTACACTTTTTATTTCAATTTTTGTATTATGTTTGACTTGTAATTCAATTCACTTTTGTCCACGAAGTTGTCATCCTATATTTTAAAATTTAACGTTCACCAATTCAACTTATATTGTTGTTAATTAAAGTATTCGTCAATCTATAAAACAAGTAGAAGAACTGCTGAAACTATGCTTTATGTACAAAGAACAGGCAAATCCTTATCTTAACTCTAGGCACTTTGGTTAGTTTAAAAATCCAAGGTCTTTATTCGTAGGAGAAAAAACATAACACGGAAATACATACCTTCTACATTTGGGTTTTCGTATATATATATCCAGTTGGGTACTTATGAAAAGTTCGAATCAACTTATTATTGGGACTGCACCCTTAGCAGCAGTCCACTAGTTGTCGAATATAGCTTATTGGAGAGGTACAATCCACCTTATATCATCTAGAATCAGGCTTGAGAATCCACAACAAGTCCAATCCGTTTTTACCTCACTTTGAATGACACCTTACGAATGCTCCGTTAGCGACCACTGGATCAACTTCGTTTCAAGTATGCTCCTGCATTATAACTGATGTAGGGGGATGCCTACTTTGCTCAAAAGCTATAACTTACTGGGAGGTGTAATCTACACTATATCACCCAGAATCAAGTCCCATCTTAAGCCCACTCTATTTAGGCCTCACTGCTTCAAAGGACACTTTACGAATGCGCCATCGAGCCATATCCAAATAGCAACCATATGCCCATCCTACTTCAAGCGTGCTCCTGCATAATATACCCACTCTATGGAAATGCTCCAGCATCAATTGAACACAAGACCTCCATCTCTAATATCAATCGAAGTAGAAAAATACAATCACTTTACCCACAAGCTATAACGCATGGAGGAAATGCAACCAAATCTTGAAGGCCGGCCGCAAATCACCCTGTTGCACCAAATTACGTATCCCAAGAGTGAGAAATCAACTTTAAGATCATCAATTTATCGCACTTCAACCAACCACTTTTGAGCGCAAAGTATTTCCACTTATCTTATTATTTCGAACATCTGCACATAAGTATTATTTTTAAGTTCATCTTTGTGTATATGTATTACCGTCTTCTAACATTCTTAACACTCCCCGCTCTAAATTTGTATTATACCCATGTTCATACATACAACACCAACGCCAAAACTACTAGAGCAGAAAATTTCTCGAACTACATTATCCATTTCCCTTCTCAGTCAATTGTCAATTTAAGCATATTCTCCAAAATTATTAGATTCGTTCTATGAAACTTAAATAGGAACAAATTAGATATAGTGATTTTACTTTCTTCAATAACTCACTAATGCCTATATTCAATTAGCATCTACTTAACACATTATAAATCAACAACAACAATTGAACTTTTAAACACGTATGGCAAGATGAATTTTTTTTTCAATCCGTTTCACATTTCAAATGGCGAGTAAGAAATGGAGAACATATACACATTTTTCACGATTCATAATAGTCACGACCAATAAGTTTTAAACCCATAAGGGTGCATTATCTAATTTTAGCCTTTCGCGGTCACATTTAGGCTGTTATAGCAGCCCGAGGGACTCATATGGTAGGTTCACTATCTCTGAAAGATGATGAGGTTATAGCGCTCCAAGAAGGACTTTCCCTAGCTACAACAATCGGGATGCAGGTAAGGGTTGCTGAATGTGATTCCCTTCGGGTGGTACAAAGCTAGTATTGTTCTCAATGCTTAGTATAGACAATGTGGCATTGTTAAAAGACGTGAGTAGCATCTCTTGTTGTTTTATTATTTTAAATAAGAATAAGGTGGTCTACGACATTGCATCTTTTGCTACGCTTAGATTATATTTTAACGATCGAATCGAACTGATTGCATTCCTTCTTTTATTTCGGGTCAAAGTTTGCCCATGCGATCGCATTATTTGCAGCGACTTAATTTAAAGTTGTTAAAGTATTTTCATAAACTCTTTTTCTCTAATCTATTGAGAAATTATTGCCTCGATTTGGGATTGGGCACTTGATTGTGCCACGTGCATAGAGTCGACGTATGCGATTATTGGATGTTTTTCTTTTTTATTTATTTATTGTTAAATTAATTTGCACTATACTTTGACAGCAATTGAACATGTGTGCGTCACACGAGCATTTAATAGAAAATTAAACGAAACCGTAAAAAAAATTGAAGGGATGACTCCGCCAAAAGAAAAAGGTCAGGGACCAAACAGTGCAAGTTACCCAAAATAAATTGCTACCTACGTGCAACATTTCGTATTTAATAAATTGGTAACCAACTGTTTCGCAATTACCTACAACTGCAGTCCTCGGTATAGTTGTATACTACACGATTTCTGGGCAGAATTCCGTAGTTTGGTGGGGGAGCGAAGATGAAGGAAGACATGGTGAAGCTGATAAGCGCCGACGGATTCGAATTCGTCATAGATAAAAAGGCAGCCATGGTCTCCCAAACAATCCGCAACATGCTCACCTCTCCAGGTCGGTCATCACTGAATAGATTACATTCGAAATCATAAATAATATATATATGGGTTTTGAAATTTTCCTTTTTGTTTGGAAATTTGACGTATTTTACTTCTGCAGCTCGATATTGAATGTCGTGGGTTTGGTTTTTCTTGTGAAATCGACGAATTACTTGGTGTTATTTACTTATTTTCTATGTATTAATTTAATTTCTTGAATTTAAGTCTTCTAATTGTATCCCATACGCCATAGATTATGTTGGGTCCGTTAACTGGTAGTATGAAATGATGCTCTTAATTCACTTTATTGGATTGATTTGAGATTTTGCAGTTTTTGTAAAATTAGGTTTTTGAAAATTAATTATGATATTTTGTGATTCAGTTTGCTATTTTGGATTTGATTTGTGTTTATTGTCTCTTGACAATACTTTCAGGATATTGTACAAAGGGTATTCTTTGTTCTTATACCTTTGTGTTTGTTGGTGAATTTTAGGGAGTTTTGCTGAAACGGAGCATGGAGAAGTGACTTTTCCAGAGATAAGCACAACCATTCTGGAGAAGATTTGCCAATACTTTTACTGGTCTCTTCAATATGCTAGGTAATTACTTTCCCCTCAATTTCTTTTTTTAATTCTTTTGTTTTCTGAGGAGATTACATATGTTTGGAGGTGCTGAAATTATAATTTAAGTGCTTATATTATAAGCAGTTGGTAAATGTGTGGATAAAAAGTGGTTGTAAGTTGTGGGTTCCATGAAATGTGTGGATGAGAATTATGTTTGACCAGGTTTAACCAAATTTGAAATTATAATTTAAGTGGTGCCAAACATATACAATTCTTTCTTGTAATTGTTTTGGGTCAGAGTAAAACTGAACATGTCTTCTTTTGGGCGTTAATACTATTGGTGTTTTTCTTATTTTTAATTTCCCATCTGCCGCCAAAAAGAATTCGGACTTTCAGTAGTCATGCTTTGCAGATTGAAAAGTGGGTAACAGATGACGCATTACTCTGCAACTTAAATGAATGACGTTTGTTGGATTCCCATAGGTGCCCACACATTGCACCTTAAAAAATAGTGAAGGTACCTGTGGAGAATGTTCAGATTTTATGAACTAGTGTGTGATGGTAGAACATTGAAAGCCATTTTATCTTACAAGATATTGAATTAAAATTTATTATGTGGATTTGCTAAGTATGGAAATTAAAGATCGTGGAATTTATATTAGGAGATGTTATCTTTTTTTGTCACGATCACATTCCCTTCACATCTTTCCTCTTTTGCCTGTTTATTATTCTATTGCTCTAAAAAGTGCCTGAGACTTGCGTCTTTAGGCATGCATCACGTGAGACTTTTATTAGATGGCCCAAGGTTATTCCTTCCGTGCTCGTTTGTCTTGCCATTTCTGAATTTTTTATTACTATCCTCACTTGTTTTGCATTAGTTTTTCATACCCTAGAATGTTTTTATGGCTTCTTGGAGAAGAGAAGAGAACAAGTGAAGCAAGTGTGCCCTGGCTTCCTACAACGGAAGTGCTATAAATCTCTATCTCAAGTGAACAACTTTTTAGCTGTAGAAGGCACATAACTTCATTCTTTTCTTCATATTTTTATTCTTCTTCTTGTTGTTGTGTTGTTTTCTTTCTACTTTCCTTATAGGGAAGGGGAGGGGGAACGAGAAGAGGAAGGGGAATGTTCACTGCAAGTGGTGGATGAGGTAAAAGAATAGGAAGAAACTGACCGTGACCGGGATGGTAATAGAGGAATCAAATTCTTCCTTGGTTCTATTAAAGATCCATTAGCAGTGATGATATGGGGGACTTTAACTTTTTTCTTTTTTTTTTCCTTATCTATATTTCTAGTGATAGATTACAATTTTGTTATGTGATAACTACTTTTATTTGTTATTTATTACTTAATCGATTGGTAGTTTGCTTGTTTGCAAGTTGGACTTTTAATTTTATCAAATTGTTTTGTTATGGGTTTTAAAGATGTTTATTGTTTATTTTTGTTATTTTATTAGATTGTATTGAGGCTTGCACCTCAGCTCACAGTGTTAAAATGCGTTGCTACCTGGTTGAGCCATTTCAAACATTTTATCTTTCATTGGCGAAAGCGCGCATACATGGTTGAATTTTCTGCCACGGGGTCGTAGGTGTTTCCTGATTGGGATGAACTATGGACACTTTTATTGGCAATTTCATGGCTGAATTTGTATCAGCGTAGAGTTGGTGACCTGGAAATTTCATGGCTACGTGTAGAAAAACCAGGGCTGCCTGCATTATTTGTTTATGCAGTTACATTATCACAATAATATATCCATCCATAGTACTAACTACTAAGTCATATGTTGTATGCAATGTGTTGGCCAGTGAAAATCATGGTAGGTGATTTCTTATATACATCATGTAGAAGTAATTGTGGAAGGCCTACATCAAAACACAGTTTATTAGCGTCAACATGGCTCAATTTGGATCTACAAGGAAAACTGGATACTTGAGTGTGAATGTTGCAATTTCTGCCTTCTCTCCATTTCCTATTGTTCTGAATAATTCATATGTACACTCTTGGCTACCTTGTAAAATATATTTCTCAACAAAATTTCTGAATAAGTTCACATAAGAAGTTCGCTTACCTTGGAACTATTTGGATTTTAGTGGTATTGCACTGATGAATACTTTTTTTGACTCTAGTTCTGTGTGGGTGGATATTTAGTGACAAAAACTATCAATTAATTGGACAAGAAAATTCATTTGGATTTCTACTTGTGGGGATAAAATTTGGGAACGACTTAAAATTATCATAATTGCAGTCACACATTTAATACTTTTTATTTTTTCTTGCCCTTTGATAAATTTTGATTTGAAATCATTACATGCCAATTTGTATGGAAACCATACTCTGCAGAGGGAAGGAGACTGAGTTCCACATCGAACCTGAGCTGACATTGGAACTTATGATGGCAGCTAATTACTTACATACTTGAACATGCACCACTTGTTTTCTGGGCAATGACTTCTCTTTAGCTTTGTAAGTCTTCTTCTCATTAAACATCTCTCCGGAACTCTATTTCACACATATCCTTACTATACCTTTTACTTGTTCCGAAAATGGAGAAAAAGCTTCTTTCCCTTGTACTTTCATCTTTTGTGCTGTAAATTTATGGATATGTACTAGGTGTAAATGGAAACTTAAAATTTTCCTCTTACTTCCATCCTCACCGTTTCCTAAATCTTTTTTGTCAGGGTAGATCTAGGGAGATGATGTTGCGCCTATTCAGAAAATCAGTGTGTTAACGCTTGCTATTGCTTTGAATTAGACCTTTTGACTTAATGTTGTCATTGCCTCGAGAATGGTGTTGGGGACTTATATCAATGACTTGAATGTTAATATGTAATAATTGGAAGACCTTTATAGAAAAGTTGTGGCATTCTAATTACATATTGGACAAAGTATATGGAAACTCTATTTGAGCAATGTGGTTGCTATGGCATTGTCTCATATGTTGTGGTCATTGTAGTCGTGTACGAGTAACTCCCACTTCTCGTCCACTATGTTGTTTCGGTAGATCCAATTAATTGTCAGAGTGTTCGTCGATACTCACATGTTCAGTGCAGGTAAGGGAAAGATAATCCAAAAGAAAGGTGGTACAATTCAAGTCTATTTTAAGTGTTGGATGGTTGGAATAAATAGGGAAGATTAAAATAAAAATATTAATCTCATTTAGCTTATCTTTTAATGTTGGTTTCAGATAGATTTATATCTTAGTAGAAGATAAGATGTGAGTCCTTAGGACTTGGTTGGGAGTCTTATGGTTGTTGTCTTTCTTTTGCTATATCATTGTGTATTTTACAATAAAATCACTACTTGAATCTTAATATGTGGGCAATAAAATTAATCAAGCCAACTATGTCGAAAAATATTTTCTTTTCTTTGTACTCTCCCTTCAAGCTCGATCATGGTCCAATCAACATCTATTCTTGGTACTCGATAAAGTTGTGTCAATTAGCAAACTTGACAACGAACTCAAACTTGTTTTCATACTCTTCACAATTAATAGAATTCTAGACTCGTAGAATTATTGATGTCAAGTGCGATCAAGGTCCAATCAATCCCTATTCTTGATACTTCGATAAAGTTGTGTCAATTAGCACGATCTTTGACTTTAGTGCAGCAAACTTGATCGCGACTCAAATTTGTTTTCATACTCTTCACAAGGAATTTCTAGAGTGGTAGATTATTGATGTCAAGTTTGTAAAAGGGTCCCGAGTATCTTCTAGTTTGATTGAATCAAGTCATAGTAGTCTTGATGTCATCGATCTACTACCATGTTAGGACATCGAGTAGCCTTTTTTCTATTAGAAATGGAAACCAACAAATTGTTCTAATAACATACCCACTAACAATGTGTGTACAAAATCGACCACAATCTCATTTATGCTCAGACTTGCAATTAGATTGAGTAACGACACATTTTCCGCAAAGAGATTTAGAAAACTCAATCGAATATTTGGCTTTATACATAGGCACGACATTAATGTTGTACTACAAATCTACAATATATGTATTCTTGAGTGGATTTGTGAACTTATTTTTGCTCGGCATGTTTTACTATGAAAGCTCTCACCAAAGAATATTTTTTATATTTTACCACTCGATTTAACCAAAAAGAAAACATTAAACAAATGAAAAACTAAATATAACCTTTTTTTCATTGGGTAAACAATTTGAATGGTCTTCGAACTTATCACTTGTGTGAATAATGTTTCTAAACTTTAAAATAAACTTTGTTAGTTCTTCAATTAAACATCATTAATCTCGTTAGTTCCTCTATATGTCTCTACCGTTCCAACTAACGGAAATGATGAGTTGACTGACAAAATTACTTACGTGGCCGTTAACTTTGCCAACTTGTCATCTAAAAAACATGGTTGATTTTTGAACAATATACTTTGCGTGCAAAAAATCCCTAAACTTCCTTTCATACATTCACTAATTTTTTATACTGAGAATTTTTAATTTCATTAATTAAAAATTATTTCTTAAATATAATTATTATAGATATTTTTTTATAAAAAATAAATAATAATAATAATAATAAGCACAATTGAGATACTCATTTTATGACAACTTGTAATTTTTCCTATTTTTGTGCTTTAGTAGGCAGAGTATTTTCATCAATTGCAATAGTTATTCTTTTATCTCTTCATGTTAAAAAAACAAGATTGTTTAAATTCGATCAGACATCTCATTTTTTTTTCAAACTATCGAAAATGATGAGTGAACAGACGAAATTACTTACGTAAAAGTTAATTTCATTCAACTCAACTTCTGTCTCAACCAAAAACTAAAAATAAAAATTAGACAAGAAAGGAAAAAGAAGGAAAAAAAATTACTTTTCTTTTTAAAAAAACAAAGGAAAAAAATATGGTACACCTACACCCAACCTTCCCGTGGGTATCATCCGTCGTCTTCTACGCGTTAAGAAGTCATATTATCGCCCTCGTAAGTAATTCTTCGTAGTTGGAAAAAAACAACCCCTTTATTTATTTTTTTGTCAAAGTTGAGTTGAATGAAACACCACGTAAGTAATATTGTTTGCTAACTCATTGTATTCTTTAATTGAAATGGCAGAGACAAACAAAGAGACTAAAGATTAAGTTGTAGGATTACACATGTACATTGTTAAGGTTTATAGACCATTTGCGCACAAGGTGTATTGTTCAGGACCAATCATATTTTTTTAGATGATGAGTTGACAAAATTAACAGTCACATAAGTAATTCTATTTGTTAATTCATCATTTCCGTTAGTTGGAATGGCGGAGAGATACGGAGGGACTAACGGAGTTCACGATATTTAATTGTAGGAGCAACAAAGTCTGTTTGAAAATTTAAGGACGTTATTTGGACAACAAGAAAGTTGGGGGACCATTCAGGTTTTTAAAATAGAATCCTCTTTAAAAAAATTGGCCATTGAATATTCCAACTTCGAATCGTCCATTTGAATTTAACGCTTGAAACAACCGGCCCATTTTGGGAAGACGAGGGAAAAAAACCACCTCCTCCACCGCTACCACCGTCGTTTCTTTGTTTTCAACCACCAAGAAAACATTTGAATTTTCAGCCCGGTTGTGTGTGCGTGTGTTTTGAGGGTGGAGGTGGTGGTGGGTGTTGAAAGAGAAACGAAAACATCCACCCGGCGTCCCTGCCCACGTTAATGTCGTCAGAACCTGTCTGTATCAGTATATATAAGCTCTTATTCTTTGGTTATTTTCATTTCATGAAATGGGAGCTCGTTGCACCATTTTGGGCTTATGTTGCCGGCATTCTAACGTTGAATCTGACGCCCCTTTTGCCTCCTCCTATAATGGCGGTATTATACACAATACACATAAATATCTATAGGCATATAATGCATGTTTTTAATGTTTTTATTTTCATCCATGCTGAACCATTTGATTGTTTTTATGTTCTTTTTGGTGGGTGGGTGGGGATTTTAGAGAAATGTGAGGAAAAAGAAACGGTGAAATTGTCAGGATTCAGGAAGTTTAGATTGGAGGAGCTCAAGGCTGCGACCTCAGGATTCTCCGTGGACAGAATCGTATCTGAAGATGGGGAGAACGCCCCAAACGTGGTTTATAAAGGCCACCTCGTGGTGGATGGCGGTTGGATCGCCGTTAAGCGCTTCAACAAGTCTGACTGGCCTGATTCTCGTCATTTCCTTGTCAGTTTGTCTATATTGATATGCCCTTTTTCTGATTTGATAATAATCTCGTTTTTTGCATATTCTGATTGTATTTGCTGATGATACAATGTGCATCGAACTGAATGTGTGCGTAAATATATGATATATCGGTGGATTGATTAGGGGGAAGCAAAGGCAATTTGGCAGCTAAGGAATGATAGAATTGCAAATTTGATAGGTTGTTGTTGTGAAGGGGATGAGAGATTGCTCGTGGCCGAGTTTATGCCTCATGAAACTCTTCCGAAGCATTTATTTCACTGTGAGTTCTCTTTAATTTGTTATTTCATGCATCAATGTGCTGATTTTGATTAATGTAATCCACATCTCATAAGATGGAACTTATGTTATTTGTTTGATTTCTTAATTTCATTTAACCAGGGTGTTTCTATGATAAACTTTTCGGCTAATACAATGGTCACTGAGAAAAAGAATTATTTTGTTTCCATGAATTGATACAAAAATTCCAAATGGAAAAACAATGAGCGAATTCAGTGTTAAGAGTGCCTCATCTGGATATATGAACTGAGGATGCAGATTTGAGTCCACAGAGTGCCTTCTGCTTAACCTCACAGACAGGATGACTCTTTCTACATTGAGTTGGATCAAAACTCGAAAATTGTTTTTTTCCTCATTTTCTTTATACCTTATTTAATTGTAGAAATTAATTTAAGATCAAAATGAAGTGGTTTATCTTCTCATTTTATTTTCGTGTGAAGGAAATAACTGTTTGTTTTTGAAGATTTAATTTTTGTTTAATGATATCGTTTTGATTGGTTCAGGGGAGAACCAACCAATCAGATGGGCAATGAGGTTGAGGGTGGCTTTGTATTTAGCACAAGCATTGGACTATTGCAATAGTAAAGGGCGAGAACTATATCACGATCTCAATAGTTACAGAGTTTTGTTTGATCAAGTACTTCAATCGGCCTACTATTTCTCCAAATTTTGATGCATCCCAAGTATTGTCCAATTAAGATTTACAAATACTTTTCTATTGTCTACTCCTTACTTTTTGTCAGCATCTGGCAGGATGGTAATCCCAAGCTTTCATGCTTTGGACTAATGAAGAACAGCACGGCCGAAAAGAGCTACAGTGCAAACTTGGCTTTCACCCCTCCAGAATTTATAAGGACAGGTATTTGATGCCCTCGAGAAGAGTATCTAAGTTTACTAGTTTTTGGTCTTGCCATCATACAAAGAACATGTAACCCCAATCTACTTCAAAGCTACCAAAAAGTTGCACAAAAATTAAACTATTTCTGTGGAATTTGAGATGATAGATTTTTACCGTCTTTCTTCAATGAGTATCTATATTTCTTTTTGCATAATTTACGACTTTGAATAAAGCTTTTGCATCTTTTGTGAATTTGACATAGTCCTCTTTCAGATTGCAACATGCAAGAGGCTTACAGTTGCAGTCATTTTCATAACTTTTTTCTCTCTAATTAATGAAGTCAGCTGGCTAACCATGCTGACAATAAGCAGTTTCTCCGTCGGTTTCTTAAGAAAATTGATCTATCTTCATTGTTTACATGGCAGGTAAAGTGGTCCCTGAGAGTGTAGTTTATAGTTTTGGCACCATATTGCTCGATCTTCTCAGTGGTAAACATATTCCGCCAAGCCATGTAAATACTCACTTCCTTCTGCTTATAGATAAAATGTTGTGCCCCTCAATTCTTGATAACTTTAAGCTATAGAATTAATTAAGCTTGAAATATAAAATCTAATGAGTATTCAATCATTTGGCCTCTGTTTGTACAATTTTTCATGGTGAAAAATATATTCTTAAAATGCATGGAGAAAATGTCCGTATTGCACCGGCAACCCCTTGGTCCAGCACAACCCTTCATTTTTAGGTGTGCCGGACCTTAGATTTTCTGTGCTCGTCATAGCCCATGTTAAGTTGTGTCAGGCCTACAGGGTTTTACATTTTTTTTCTAAACTTTAAAATGAATGAATTGTAAGACTTTTTGACGAAGAATTTGGAGTTTAAAGTCAAACGGCTCTATGCAACAGATAGACATTGGCCCCATGCCAAAGAGCCACAGGATGAGAGCCGGTGACTTTCATTTAGTTTAATAAAAGCCCGTGTGGGTCATTCCACGAGGGCCACGAGCCTATACAACCGAGTGTCGCCCGGCCCATGACATGGTCCGTGGCAGATTGGGCCATGCCTTTCACATGCTAGGCCACTCTCAGCCTGGGTGGCCCGGCACATTATGACAACTGTAAATACAACTGAAATGTTGATTGATTATTTTAGTGCAATTTTGAAATTTGCTTGTAATCCCTAGTTCCTAATTGTATTTATTGTGTCCAGGCGCTTGACTTGATGCGTAGCAAGAAACTTTTGATGCTGATGGATTCATGTTTAGACGGCCAGTGTTCAAATGATGATGGAACTGAGTTGATGCGATTAGCTTCATGTTGCTTACAGTGTGAACTTCGTGAAAGGCCAAATTTTAAGTCTCTTGTAGACTCTCTTGCTTCTCTCCAAAAGGAAAAAGATGTACGTCTGCGCAGTGATACTGATATAAAAAGAATGTTTCAATCTTTGAGGAACATTAGAGATAGATATATGCTTTAATTGCTGCAGATTATTTGAGCTGATTATATATTATTGATGAGATATTGTAGATACTAACGCGTTGGCCTGATTTGTCTGATGATAGTATCTGATTTATGCATTGGCACCATGGTCCATGAGCAGGTCAAGGGTGCTGTTTTTAGATGTATTGTTGGGCACAAATGCATTTATGTCAGTCAGTTCAAAATATGTTTGTTGCAGCTGTGCCTAACCTGAATTATCTAACTATTAACTTTCAGAATTATAACCTCATTATTGTGAGCTTGCCAACATGGAAACATAGGAGTCGGGAAATTGCCAACTGTATGTTAATTCAAGCGGTGGTCTGGTGGATACTGCTAAAAATAGATTTTATGGGCTGAAAATTAAATGTTAGGTTGATTTGCATCAATGCAGCTATGTATTATGCTTGAAAATTTGCCTTACCTTGTGCTGAACTTTGCAGGTACCGTCTTATGTATTTATGGGTATTGTTCATGAAGCTACATCTCCAACCCAAACGTTATCCCCCCTTGGCGAGGCTTGCTCGAGATTAGACTTGACTGCTATACATGAGATGCTGGAGAAGGTTGGATACAGGGACGATGAGGGTGTTTCAAACGAGGTTCGTGTTTCTTGAACTTGTACTTTGTGTAGTGTCCATCTCCACGTCTTTTTTGTCCATTATTACCACCCGATAACACCTCATTAGTTTATTCATTCCCATGGACTTCTGAGTATCCCTACATGATCCACTTTTGGTTGTTTTAATTTTCCATGTTTATGAAATCATTAAAATGTAGTGCTTTTCTAAATTCATTTTTAGAGCTGACTTTTGTTGTGCACCGGTTTTCGTTTCAGTATACATGAACCTATCCATGCGCCATTAATTTTGTTAAACTACTAATTTAGCAACTCATTTCTAGAAGCCAGAAACTAGAATATGCAGGTCTTGGCTTTGTTTCTTGGTTAACTAGAACTAGTTGTTGAAGATCGAATCAAGCAAGGCGTGTCAAACTGAGGTCTATTGACCAATTTTAATGCAATTTATATACCTATAAATGCACGCCATATTAGACCGGATAAGAATTAAATCTGTTTGGTTCAAATAATATCTAGACTAAAGGTGTGTTTAATTTTGATTAAGAACAGATTTTGTAAAAAAGTTGATAAAATTTGGTTCAAATAATATCTAAAATTAATTGTTTAATTTTGATTAAGAACTTTTTGTAGAAAAGTTGAATTAAAAAAACAAACGGGTCAAAATTACTCTAGTGAACTTATTCCCTTTGGACCAGATTAAAATAATACGCTCAATGAGATGTGTTTAAATTACGGGATTATTCATTCACCATGTGATGAATAATAGGCTCTATGAGATGTGTTTAAACCGGGATTATTCATTCACCATGTGATGAATAATAGGGCAACAGCTAGTTGAACTAAAACATGTAAATAAATAAGTCTTAAAATAAATAGCTTTTTTCAATAATTAAAGTTAAAAATAATTAAGTTATTTATTTTGATAGTAACATGAGTGTTGAAAAATAAGTTATCTAAACATGTTTATAAACAAAAAGCAATTTTACTTATAAGTCAATTTACTCAAGTAAATAAGTAAGATTTAGAATAAATAGTTTTTTTTTTATTAAAATTTTATTAAAAATAAGTAAGTTACTTATTTTGGAACAACACAAGAAAAAGTAATTCTTGCTTAAAAGTAAGAGTAAATATTTGTAGAAGATGAGTTACTTAAAAGAACTTTTTTTTTTTTATTTTAAGCTTATAAAAAGTTTTGCCATAAATTTTTATTTTTCAATAGTTATACATTTTTCTAATACGGTGAAGCACCGAATGCCATATTAGAATAATGCATCCTAATCCAACTTATCCTAATCAACTTACCAAAGTCAATATCTTCTTCAATCCAATCCAGTGCACCAAACACACACCCTATATGGTTGAAACCACGAGTATAACCTATATTCAATTAAAAACAAATAATAAAATAAAATGAAAAAAGAAGAACTTTTTGAAAGACAACAATTTTCTCTCTCCTCCCACTCAAATGTTCAGAGTTTCTACTGAGATGTCCTCAAATTCTTGGTTAATGTCGCCACAGAGATGCACAAGATCGATCCTTTGGAAAAAGAGGGAATTCACTCAAATAATTTGGCCTGTAAAGCAGGGAAAAGACAAGCTGCATGCCAAAAACTACACCTTCATTAGTAGAACTTGATTGAAATTCTATAATGCTGACTCTTGATTAGTTTCATGGTACTGGCAACTTATCATCACCTGATGTCGAAAGGAACTTTTCCAGTATACGTTATAATGTCAAATCATTTTGCTTTTGCAGCTTTCTTTTCATATTTGGACAAGTCAAATTCAGGAAAGCTTGAATTGTAGGAAACGCGGAGATACCGCATTTCGCACTAAAGACTTCACTACTGCCATTGCTAGTTATACACAGGTCAGTCATCCATGAACATCAGCCTTAACAACAGAAATTAGTGCACAAATGGAAATGCAATGAGAAAGCGTGTTTATTAGAAATTTGTTCATTATTTCCTTTCTTTCAAGGCAACAATGATGGAAATGCTTTGCTAATTTTTGATTATTTTCTTGTTACATTAATAGCATTTGCAAATGGTTTTTTCGGTCTTGATGCTTGTAAATGATCTTTCTATTGACTAATTGGTTACCTAGAATTCAATAATATCATCCAAGTGATGTAAATTGTATATTAGATGCCCATAGAAAAACCTATATAACCTTAGGAAATCAAAATGTGGCATGAGCAGTGTTCTAAAAAGTGTGTCATACCTCATTTAGGGCCTAGGCACGCGTTTTTTTGGTCAACTATATTTTTAATTAAAAAATGCACGTCTAGATGCACATAGTCACGCCTAGGCGCACCTAATCTTGTTTATGCGCGCACTTTTTAGTTAATTTTTTTTTTTTAATTTTTAAAATAATATTAAAAATAAGAAAACGTTTTTTCACGTCTCGTCCAAAAAGCTTGAAGATTGACCTTTACACCTAGCCACGCTTTATGCTTTTTAGAACATTGGGCATGGGAGTGGGTACAGCTGTAAATGGAGCTGCACCGACTTGGTTTTGAGGTGGCCCAATTAGAGGTGTAATCTGGGCTGTGCCAGGTCAGCACTGCCTGGTTTTGAGGTGGCCAACCCGTGCCCCATACAATATGTTTGCACAGCTTTTCTTTTCATGTTATCTTTACAATCAGCTTGTACTTTAAACTTGGGCGTGAAAGCTTAAATTACTTGGCTTGCAGTTTATTGATGGTGGCACCATGCTGTCCCCAACAGTGTTTGCCCGGCGAGGCCTGTGTTACTTGATGAATAACAAATCACAAGAAGCTCTGGCAGATGCTGTGAATGCACAAGCACAATCTCCAGAGTGGCCCACTGCTTTCTATCTTCAAGCAGCTGCCCTTTTTAGCCTCGGAATGAAAAAAGATGCCCAGGAAACACTCAAAGATGCTTCCTCGTTAAGTGCCAAATGGAATAACGAGCATTTATAGTTATTCTTTCCTTCACTTTTCTGTTAAAAATCTCATTGTATCTACCCGTTTCGACTCATCTGGGATATGTTTCGTATGCAATATTGAATTAATTGAACAGTATGATGAATTTGATTTTAGCTTGTTTTTCCTCATTAACATTGTCTAGTGCTTTCAAATTCACTTTATCAATTTGATTATTTTTTGTCTTTTCCTTTTCATTAAAATTGTCTCTAGTATCTACCCGTTCAAATTCACTATGTTTCTATGCAATATTGAATTAATTGACATGATGAATTTGATTTTATTTTTTTTCCCTCATCTTGTCTAGTGCTTTCAAATTCCTTTATCAAACGTCTCAATATATTTTTTTCATCTTGTGCTTTGAAAGTCCTTTCTCAATAACATGCTACATCGAAATGATATTATAATGGCATTGAATAATAGCCAGGACATGATATTCAGCTTTGCTAAAATGGTAAACCAGACGAGCAACTTGAGACGTCTCAAACGTAATGGAACAAATTTAAGAAACTCTATTTTAAGTGCCAAAATTTTATCATTTGAGAATTGTCAAGAAAATAATGACCTAAAAAGTAAAAAATTTACCTATTTGATCTCATAAGGACACCATTCTTCATATCGGAGGCCGACCAGAACCAAGCAGCTGCCCAATAAGATTGGTCACCTGAAAAAACAGGATTAAATAATAAAATGTTTGTCAAATAGTGGAAGCCTCCTCTTCTCTGGCTCTCTTGGGTGGGGGCTGGGGGTTGTTAAGAAAAGGGCAACCAGGCAACCAAAGAACTGAGTCACATACTCTGGTTTGATTACTGTGTAAATCATCCATGTTTACAACATTTGTGCTTCTTTTTAGCATTTATATGAGATCCATATGTAAACAGAATATGTTATAATTGATAGATGTACAAGGAGTGATATACAAAAGCATTTCCATTGGTTCATGAGAAGAAAGGGGCAAGTTTACTTAAATCAAATGAAATCGGAAATCCTCTACCTGCCAATATTTTGAAACACAGCGATCAATGCAGCTATTTTCACCTATGTTTAGTTCAGCATCCTTGTACCTTTTGGAAAATAAAAGGTCAGAACAGATCACTGGTAAACATCATGTCATGGACTTTGGAAAATAAAGGGATAAGAAGTTAATACCTTTTCTCAACACACTTGTTGAAACATGTGTGGGTAAGCCTGGAATATGATAGATGACATGTCAAAATTCAGGACTATATTTATTGATGGTATAAAAGCACATTATTTATTGCAGGCTCGACTTTACTATAATGAAGTAAATGTAGATACATGCAAAACCATACAGCACATGGAAAATGTGAAAGACAATGCCAACTTTATAAGAACGGTGTATTATACAGGCTCAATGCACAAACAGGTGTAGGTATGGGAGCATAGATGTTCAAAATATGTTTCACATTATATAGCTGATATAACCATCTCATTTATAGGGCCATCATCAATTTATTCACCATTATGTAGGAAAACCAAACATCAATTTCCTTTTGAGAAAGTGATACCTTCAGATATAACTTGTGTTATAACTAGCTTATAGTTTAACTTGACAAAATGTCCTTTTATTGATATCTTGTAGAACTTATTGACAAAGTGCTCGGATAACACAAGGATATTTAATGTAGGATTCAGATCTTCTCCGATAAGCAGGGTAAATGGAAGATCTTCCTACTAGCTACGGAAATGATACGATCTCCCAACTAAGGATTAAATAAATTTTCTGAATTTCACAAGTTCACATGGTTCTGAAATAGGACAAAATCTTCTAGCCTAATTGAAGCTTGACCGTGATAACTGAAGATCATCCGCGTTCCCTCTAAATCCTTATCTTAAAATTAAACTAACCAAAGATAGGAGCAGAGCTAAAAGAGCTTAAATGTGGAGGGTGTCTAGAAACCAATTTAGGATTTAACACACCTTTGATGCTGCCTCCTACAGGAGCCATGTGTGTGTGTGTGTGTGTGTGTGTGGGAATAAAGGCTTGGTAAGGTATCAAAGGCCAGAAAAAGCTTTCCTCTTGGGGTTAGCCACGATAGCTATCACCATGAATAAACAAGTTCCTTTTAGTAATTCAGACACAAAGGCCCAACAAGAAATTCCTAGTAGTAATTCAGCGAGGCCCAATTCCAACAAGAACTTAGTAAAACTTAAAAACCTGGAAGGTTTCACTGAACCCTGCAGCCAAGAGAACAAAAATTCATGCACGGGGATCCTCCTCAGTTTGCAGAAATATTCCATCAATATTGGATGGTTTGGTTGGAATTCAACTAAAGGACATTAATGCAAGAGAAGGTATAGATGAGAGGGAAGCAATGAGGAAAGGGAAAATCAAATTTGAGTTGAAGAAAAGAAATAAAAGGTCCAGACGAGGATAGAAGGGAATGGGAAAAATAAAATTTCATTAACCACATGCTGCTAAACATGGGGATTATGGATGCTAAAAAGAAAACTGTCTGGAAAGCAAAATGAACTCTCTTTGCCAGCATGGGATCAGAATTGCCTTTTATCTCAGTTTACTTGCCAAAATGTTTCTCTCTCGCTTTCCTTTGTGGTTTCCTTTTCAGTTTTGAGCCCCCATCTTAGCCACAATCCATAACCCTTTTCTCACCAAATGGTCAGCCAAATTCCCCAAATTTTATGTTTCATCCCTTCTCTATATCTTTCACAAAAGCCACACCAACAAATTCTTTCTCTTGGCAGATCGTTCAGATCTTAGCAAGAGTCACTTGGAGCATGACACTGTTTTTTCTCTATTCAGTAAAAGACACAAGTCTTGCTATGTTTGTGTATTGGTATTTCGTAGGGTTACTATTGAAGTCATCAGTTCTTCCAGGTTTTCTTTAAACCTTCTTAATTATGAGCATGGAACTGTGCTTGTGAATGTTGACTGTTGAGTAGCACAATTAAGCCTTTTAATACCCCTCTCCATTTGTTCAAGATCTGATTGACAGAGGTTCCACAAAATATAGCCAACTTTGGACTATGTCTGACCTTCCATTTTGCCACCTTATTAGTTCTAACATGTGTTTACTTACCCACTTTGATTGTTCCTTACCCACTTTATTTAGGTTTATGTGGTATTATTATTGTCTTTTGGCTGTACTTATGGGTGAGGTTGCTGGTCATATCCAATATGAGCTCCCTTGTTGTATTTTATTCACCGATGACATAGTTTTAGTTGGTGAGACTAATAAAGAAGTTGATCATAAGTTAAAAGACTTTAGAATCCAAAGGTATTAGCCTTTTGGCATGCAATGCCATTTTAGTTATAGTAGGAATAAGGATAATAACGAGCGTTTTATGTATTAGGCTTGATTATTAACCAAAAACTGTGGAACATGCATGTATAGGGTTAGAACAGGGTGGCTTCAAGAGACTTTCAAAATGGTATTAGCTTATTTCCAGTTTCCAGTTTCAAAAAAAAAATCACAAATCTATGTCTGGCGATTTTTCATAAGTTCCCAATCATCAAGACACCAAAACAGTGATTTTTTACAAGTATCAATTATCTCTTACTTCAGATTCTGTTTCAGGTATCAAAAAGCACAAGCCGAAAACGCAAAGAAATAAATTATGAACTTCAACAATTTACCAAAACCTGGATAACCTTACTTGTTAAACAATTCCACTCTGTATTCCATCTCCTTTTCTGCCATACCAATAATCTGTTTCCAAATCACAAAATTATAACCAGATTATGCTCATTTATGACTTGTATTTAACGCCAAATCTAATTACAGACAGCACCTTTTCCTTGTCCATTGCTGTTGGTGGGGAATTGCTTGAAGCGATTAGTACTCCAGTGGAACAGATAAATGTAATTTGAATAATACAAAGACAAAGAATAGTAAGATGAATTGAAAAGAGAGTGAAAGCCAAGAACTGGATTACTGATCTCTGTAGATCCCAGTAGAAATAGAGTTTTAGGGTTTTCAATTAAGAAAAGAAATAGGGTTTTAGGAGCTATATCAGAGTGTAATCATAAAGACAGAAATCCGGTCTGAGCGACAGGGTACGATATTAAAAATTGGGAAATTTGCAGTGCGGTACCCAAATTTTGATTTTAAGTACAAGTTGATATTCATCTTCTGTTTGATTTAGTTTAAAAATTTGAGGTCAAAATCAACAATTAATTTTAATCATACATTTATAGGCTCACAACTTTAATCAACTTTTCGACCATACATTTCATCAAAATTTATCAAATTTTGCTAAAAAAATTTTAAAAACTTTATCAAACAATTCGACTCTTTAATCGATGCACACCATCAATTTTTCTGCCACGATGCACGGAAGGTTTATTTAAGAATTATTTTTGTTAACTCACTTCAATATGATATTTATTTATTTTAATTTTGAACCATTTTTTCCAAGCCAATCGTATGAATAGAATTTTTAAACTGAATTGACAAATAAAAACTCAAATGTATCGTAGTAAAAAAAAAAGGGGGATTGAGACACTTTGAAAATTTAGTCACAATTGAAGGGCTCGTTTATGCAAAGTTGGTAACTTCAATACATAACAAACAGCCACTTATATTTGAAGTCTCAATGTTACCAACAAGATCTAAGAACAATATTAATTAATCAAACGAAGAGGAGATCGAGATTTCCAGTGTTGCGAGGAAAGGCACCGAGGTAGTACTTAATAATGGTGTACTTACGAGTGCTTAGTGTTTGTTTGGTAGAATTTAAAATTAATTTTTAAGAGATTTTTTTTTAAAAAATTGTAAAATACATAATTGCAAAGTTAATAAAAATTGTAAATTTCTTAAAATATGTAATTAAAAATAAATTAAAAAATTAAATATGTGAAAATTAGATCGTCAAGCATTTCTAATAGACTTAGAGAGTCGATTTAGATTTTGAAGAGTCCAACGGACTCTTTATATGTGAAAATTAAAATAGAGAGTAAATCAAACTTTTCAAATGTAGAGATCCAAGTTTGTAAGGTTTTCATTCATTATTTCACAATTTTCTTATCAACTTCTTTGAATTCTGCTTTAAAACCTTCGGTTTCAAGCTCATGGAAGAATCAATCAAAAACCAGTTAGTCTCAAACTTTTCATTATCTACCAACATGAAGAACAGGTTAAATATAGATGTGATCACTAAACTTTTAATGGATTTCACATTACAAAAAATTTATTTTGTTTCAAGTTAGCCACTGAATTTAAACCTTGTACAATTTAATCACTAGTATGAGTGACAGAAAGCATGATGTGGCAATTTAATTATTTGCCAACTTAACTACAAACTAGACTGTCATGTCAAATTTTTCAGTAGTCAAAGTAACAAACAGACCAAAAAAAAACTAGATTGTTATAAACTTTATGTAAAGTGCCCCCAATGGTAACAAGGTTTAACTTGGGTAACCAACTTGAAACAAAATACCATAAATCTAGCATAAAATTTTGCTAAAAGTTCAACAACAGCTTGCGTTTTACCCGATGAAAGACAAGCAAAAATATGTGGCAGAATTAGACTTGCATCATTGTCCCATTTAAAGCTAAACGTTGGAATGGTAACACAGTAACAACTGATTTATGTGACAATGAAATCTAAATTCAATTGGCTTGGATCTAGAATTTAACAAAAGGCTTTCATAAACAAATTCAACAAAGATACAGAGATACAGAGAAATTAGAGTTTCTCAGTACCACTCCTGCACATGTCCCAGCATGTTCAATTTGATTATACCTTCAACCGCAAAGAAAGGATATCATAGAGAAGATCGTCCAAATTGGTCGCTCGAAACAAATAATATATCAAGCAGCTTGAACTTCTGGTTTTGGGGTACATTCTTCCGTTTTCTTTGTGTTTGGTATGTATCTCCAGCAACGCTTGTGAACCCCACTTATTTTCTTAGGTGCATCTGCAGCTGACATGCCTGCATAACATATTCATTTCGTAAAAATTTTCACTTTCTTATTGGGATGAGCAAAGACTACTCTTATGCTATGAATGCAGAAGCACCCCTCCCCTTCTCTCGCATAAATACTGTACAGCCAATGAATAAGAGCAGAAAATATTGACACAGTCTCTGTTTCAGCTGTTTGAACACAAGAAAGCTGCAAATTCTATGACTTCTCGCAGCAATTAGAGTGGAGGCGGGTAGGAAGTAAGATTAGTTTTATTCAACTATTACATTTTAGGACTCAATTTAAATTGAGATCATTTAGGATCCTTATTCATGTAATTTTCTTTAATTTGGAGAGTTCCATTAATTAAGTTTTCTCCTTGTTAATATTTTGGCATGGCCTGTACAAACGATATTACTGTAGGGTCTTTGGTCACATTTCATGAAATGATTGAAATACAAATGAAATTACCCCTTAGTTTATCTAGTCTACATGTAGCTTTCTCGTCCTAAGTCAGAATCCAAACTCTGAAGAAACTCGACGTTGTGACTTCTTGTACCATTAACCCCACCGTTTTCATGCAATTAACTTGAAATCCCAATCCTAATATCAATATATCAATTTTGATATGTGATCATCGTGGAAACACAAAATTGAACTATAATGCACCAACACAACTAACAACCAGCTAGCAATCTTATGGCACTCCTCTCGCTCATTTACTTATAACCTTATATTACTCGGTAACTCACCACATCATCACAGAAATGGCACACCTACTCACAAGTTTCCTTAACTTGTCTTCCTAAAGTACTGAATGAAGAGACATTTGTCATCTCAAACTGGCAATAAGACTTGTCTAACTAGAACGTGTACATGAGCTTCATTGGCCACTCTACTAAGTTATCACCACATAGATGCTTCAAAGGATTAGATACTTTTCCCGTTTAAGTGGTAGGTTGTTCTCCATCTCTCCTGGTTCGCAATTTCTGGCAGTAGTCTCACGGCCTCACCCATTTTACTCAAACCTTTACTCAATGCCTCAACTTATCATCATAGAAATCAAATGACTGAACACAATTTCCCACAATTTGTCTTCCTATGTTCTGTGCATGATTTTGCCCTTTCTTATCGCCAAGGTTTCCAGACCTATAAATGTGACAATACTCCAGGTTCCCTAGTCCAACACAACAATTATGATACACACCAGTCTGATGTCTATGGAAAGTGTACCAAGGAAGAACTAGCAAGATATGAATAAGCAACCTACAAGTTATTCAGTGATAACCAAAATATAGAAAAGAAAAAACATGTGGTAACATTCCCACACTTTATATATTGCATGTTCAGTACTTCCATTGTGAGCATAACTTATGGGACTCTGCATCTGATATGTTTATCAACCTTATTTATCTTATTATCACCATTCAGCAGCACACGTGATATAAAAATTTATTTCCTCTCTGTGATACGGGATACCTAAAAAGCATACAATATCCAAGTCATTTTAGCTTTGATTGGATCCTGGAATTCAATGAGGAAAAAAGAGCAAAACTTTAGGTAAATGTTTTCCTGTGTTAGGTTCCAACTGATACACAAAGACAGCAGTAATACAAACATAAATTAGGGGAAAATTTTAATATTTATACCATATTTCCTTTTCATTTTCTAATAATGAACTATTTTCGTGAAAGTTTTGAATATAATTTTTATTTTGCAAGTTCACACCTCCCCACCTAAAAGCATAGTATAAAGAGAAGGGATATCAGAGTCATGCACTAGAGGACGCATCTGACTAGTAGATAAGCTTGGTGGGCCTATCCACTATGTTATTTGCACTTCAAAGAATTAGATACTTTCCCCGTTAAACAGAAAGGTTGTTCAGTATCGATGCTTAGCTAGCAATCTTTCATAACCCCTCCCACTGATTTTACATAAAACTAAAAATTATTCAATACCTCATCACATTATCATAGAACTGGTACAACAGATCATGACTTCCTCAACCAGTCTTGTGAGAGATTTTAACCTTGTTTCTTTTCAAAGAAAATGAAAACGCAAACATTATTAACGGAAAATTTTAAGATTCATCCCTTGCTTTTTTCATTTTTCATAAAATTAATAACTATATTTGAGAAATTTGTAAATTTGATTGGTGGGCCTCTCTACTTTAAAAAACAAACATTATCCAAAAATTTTGTTTCTCATTTTCTTCATATTTCGTAGATGTACAAAGTACTGGAAGAAGGGTAATAGCCATCTCAAAATGACAATTGCACTTATCGAAGTATCTAACTAGTACCTGAACTTTGTGTGCCTCTCTACTATGTTAATTGAACTCATATTAGATAGATGCTTCAAAGAAGCAATACTTCTCCCTTTAAGCGGGAAGTTGTTCTCTATCTATCCTAGATTGCAATCTTTTGGCACTTGTCAGGCCCACTTTACTACTGTACATAAGGAAAACACTTAAGGTTGAGAACGTGCATAATGGAGATTGAAGAAAGAGAAATATCACCATTGCGGCAAACGGGACATAAAATTAAATTTTGCAAGGTTGTTGGAGGAAATGCAAGTACTTCCAAGAAAGAATCAATGGCCTTACTGATTGGGAGAGTACTTGTCAGCCAAAACCATCAACACAAATAATTTGTTAAGGATAGCCACAAATTTTAAGAAACAGTGGATTGTTGATTCCGGGTGTTCTCACCATGTGACTGGAAACAATTCAATTACTTTCTCGTATACACAATCATGAAAATTATGAGTTTATTGTGACAGCTGACGTTACCATCAATCCTGCGGAGGAAGAGGGGACTGTACAAGTGAAGAATGTTGAGTAAGATGCTAACAACCTTGCCTTCGGAAGTGTCTATTGCATCCCTTGTATGGCTAAAAACTTTGCTTCAGTCTCAGAAATTGCAACTACCGGAAAGACTTTTTTGTTTGGTCCAAATACCGACCTGGTTCTTAAGATTTTAAGATCACCGATGCAGATATTGAGATGAAAGCAAAAGGAGTCCAATCTTTACATGTGTTGTATGCTGGTGATATCTTTGGTGAGAAGACCAGCAACCAATATAGAGTTTCTTTATGGCACTCAAGATTAAATCATGTTGGCTATACTTAATGAAATTCAGGGGTGGATTGCATGTTTGAGTGTAGCAGTTGACATGAGTACATGTCAGATGAGTTTCATGACTCGTGAAGAACGTGGAATTAGAAGACATATGTCTTGTGATGAAAATGTTGCAGAGCGCAAGTTGAAGCATCTAGCTGGAGTTTGCAGAAGCTGAATCTACGCTACTTGTATGAGTATATTCCGGATAATTTGAGAACAAAATTAGATGCAAAAGCCAAAACGTCAGTATTTGTCGGGTATGATGAGCGAAGGAGGAGTGCAGGTGTATGGATCCCAAACCAATCTGGGTTATTACATCAAGGGATGCTGTTTTGGTAAAATTTCTTATTATTATCATAATTATGTACAACCAGCACCAATCGCTTTCCTTTTGCAAGTCATTTGATAAAACAGAAAAAGATAAACGTGAAACATCTTCACCAAAGAGTCCTAATATAAGTGGGGATGCTAAATGGTGTTAGGAAAGCGAAACTGGAGTCGGCAGCACTTGTGAGTAATGAGAGTGGGGTTTCATTGTAAAACAACTTTTGATGATTGTATAAATACAGCTCTCTCTTCTTCTTCCCCTCTCTCGCTATTCTTCTCCCTTTCCCTTCTACTTCTTGTTTCGAGCGTCCGTCGTCGAGTACTGCCCATTTTTTGCAAATGGATATGCACCATTGATATAAATAAAGCAAGGCTTGCGGCACAAGAATACAAGCAAGGGTTTTGTTTGAATTATGTGGACAATATGATTATCACGTGGAATAAAGAGTGAGAAGTTGCAAGACTGGGAGATGAACTTGTATTTAGATTTGATATGAAAGATCCTTCCTCAACCTTCGAGATCTCCAAACCAAAAATTTGAAAGGTGCTAAAGGACCCAACATATCTTTCCCTATTGGAATTATCAGTCAGCTTATGCAGAAACCTAAAAGTACCCACCTGGATGCAGCAAAGAAGACTGTGTTATCTAAAACACGCCCTAACATGTGGCTTGTTCATTGTTGTATAAATACAACGCAAAATCTTGTTCTTTCTAGTTTACACATGTAATTGGGCAGGAGACCTATCAATGAGGCGTTCTACCACTGGTGACTCATTTCTTTTGGAGTTAGCTGCTATAATTTGATGCAACAAGATGCAAGGACATTGGTTTATCAAGTTCAAAGGTTGAATATGATGTTGCAACATCAACAGCTCAAGGCTAAAAAGACCTACCTAAGACTTCTTCATTCTACTAATGAACCAGTGAAAATCTGTAGTGACAATTTGAGTATGCTTAGATTACCTTCTAATCCTATGTTTCATGCAAGGACAAAATATATTGAAACTCGTCAACTTTGTTCAGGAAAGGATGCTGACACAAGAAATTGATCTTAACATTGTGATGGATACATGTGAACAACTAACTGACATTCTCATAAAGCCCTTTTGGCAGTGTAGAATGAATTTTGATAGATTGAGAGCTTGCTTGGGCCTAATTTAGTACAAAATGGAACAGTTGAGTTGTTGTGAGAACTTTGTGTTGCCAGATTACAAGTCTTGGAATTCTAACAGGCTACTTAATCTGTAAAATGAAACTTTGAGTATCGTACTACAGTATTACATCCTCTAGTAGTATTCTATTGCAGAATCAAGAATGTTCCATGTAGCCTATAACAGCAATTGTACAACAAGCTGTTTAATGCATTTAAAAATTCAATTTCAGCAGAATATTTGTCCTGCATTTTTGCAGTTTACTCGTAGTATAATTCCGCATAGCCGCCTAGTTTCACTAGATTTCTCTTGCCTTCTTGCAGGTGTTTAAAGTGTAGACTAGTGTTTCGGCTACACTAGAGAAGAAGTTATACGTGATCACATAGTACATAATCTAAGTTTCTCTTTATATCTTTTGTGGGTCAAAACAAATACACACACAAATCTTAAGCAACCAACTACTGCATAATTTCTTCAACTTATTTGGGATTAACAGACCAAAAGAAACCTCGAGAATGTAGAAATTGCCCCTTCCAACCTAGTATAGACATTGACAGATTATAAATTCTTCTAGCTAATTTCAATCCGTAAAGTCAGTAACAGTAAGTTTTCAACTGTCGTGAAGCTGCAGATTCAGTTTGTTTCTATTTGTTTACTCAAATGCTAAAATTCCCTTTTATTCTCAATTCTCATGTATCAATAAATTAAAGTAAAAACACTAAATAAAGTACAAACAATTAATTCTCCGGAAATGTTAAACATTTTCTCAAACCAGACGAGAATTAAGGACAGATAAAGCATACAAAAGGGAAACCAATAATTTAAGACTAGACAAAAAAGAAAGGTACCATCTTTGTGAACAATGCCCCAAGCTTTCCCGTGCCTTCCATCCTGCAAAATTCCAACAAAAACCCTTAAACCCTAGTAACACAAAATAGTCCATAAGATACATTCCTACATAAACACATATAGATAGAGTTGTACACACAGATAAATATATAAGTGTGCATAAGTGAAAAGGATAAAAGGTAGCTACTTTGTACAGATTGATTTTTGTAATCTGATACGAGACGCCGGTCCAGTGGGTTTTAGCCATGTGATAGCCGATGCCCCAGTTGGGCAAAAACTGAGCCACCTCGAATAGGTTCTTCTTCTTCTTGCGCTGCGGCTTCTTGGCTACAGCATCCGCCGCCGCCGAAGCCGCAGGACTTTCCGTGGAAGCGGTGGTGGTAGAGTTACGGAAAAAGTTGAATGAGAGTCTAAAAAGGGTAGCGGTTCTTTCCAGTGACGATGCTCTGTTGGCGAGGACCGTCGCCATTTTCACACACTATTTCTTCTTCCCTTCGGCTTTCCTCTCTGGTCTGGTCACTGCCCAATAACATTACCCTACAGTCTTGTTTGCCCAGGCTTAAAATTTTTACTTGTTTTAAAATAAACTAATATACTAATTTGGATCCACCGCATAATCTATTCTCAAATAAAAAATTTGATAATAAAAATAATATCAATAAAAAATATCCAAAAAAAAAAACGAAGAAAAATATACTTAGTAATTAAAACAAAAATAAGAAAAAAAAAACTCAATTTATAGTTTTAAGATTGATGGATTGAGGCAGTAATTAAAGTTTGGAGATGAACGTTTGAGAGAAAGTTTCGTTTGATCAGATAAATTGAAGACGTATTGACACACGAACATAGTCTTTTTTTTTTCCATAATAGAAAAAACATCCCTACGATCGGTGACTAATTTTAACTACTATACCGCTTTTTCCAGCTGTGGATCCGAGTCATCCAATCAACTCTCTAGTGCAAAATCTTCACATTTACGATATATTTTTCTCAATAATCACCGCAATAAAAATGAAAATACCATTTAGCCGCTTATTCATTCTATCTATTGATTAAGATCCCTTTAACAGAAATTATAAATCAACTTATAAACTAATATTGGTTTGTTTGAGTTGAAATTATTGACTTTTCAAGTCACTTTAACAAAAAATGACAAAATTGTCATTCTAATTTGAAATGATGTTATGTTGTTTAAGGGTAATATATGCATTTCATGTTAAAATTAGTTTGAAAAGTCAACAAATACGATTGAAATAAACAACGTTTTGTTTTATAATCCCTGTTAAACGGAACCTAAAACAACCATTTAGAAAAAATTAAGAGATGATTGATTGATAGTGGATTTTAATGAATAGGGGGATGGAAAAGAATTTGTTGAATATTGAGATAAATGGGGTTTTGGTTTGAGTGGAGTTGATTTTGAACACGTTTGAAAATAATTTGGAAAAGATTGAGAGAGTTGATTTTTGTTTGAGATGGATGAAAATTTAGTGACATAATGACAAAAGAGTTCTTTTTTCTGTCTGTAGTGGAGAAAACCTCCATACGGTCGATGATAATTGAAACTAGTATAACGCTTCCTTGCGGTGGAATCCGACCGTATGCTCTATTATCATGATGGATAGAAACGATAAACATATTTTGAAGATGGTCGATTTGGGGTGATAGATTGAGGAGGTGAGCAGATTTTAGTAATGATCGATTGAAGTAGATGATTGAATCAGGGATATGGATTGAAGTTGTCAGCAAATTTTGAAAGAGATGATTTTGTGAGGGAGAAATTGAAGACACAGTGACACACGGACGTTTAAGTAATTTTTTCTTCCGGTAACGGAGAAAACTCCTTACGGTCGTGATTAAAAAGAAGTTACTTATTTTGATATTAATATTTGTGCATACTTATATGCACTAATAAATCGGTCAAATATAATTTTTCTACTTTTTACCCACAAATTTCTTAACATCCCTGCTTATAATCCATAAAAATCTTTACCAAATATACTATAAGATACAGGCATGTTCTCCTATCTCAATGGGTCTTTCTTATCATGCCCACATCCCATGTGGCATGTTCAACTCACATAAAATTGTCATGGCACAACTTCCACGTAAGCACTCCAAACAGAATTCAATTTCCACATATCCCTCATTTTGCTCTAAATCAATTGATCCACCACCATCACGCTCATGTCTGGCCTCTACCACCATCCCATACCACAACAACATAATCTATCTCTCACCTCTCCATCCACTTCTGTGCAAAGCTTACCAACGTTGGACAACCACTCAAACCACTCATTGTTATCTGCCCCCATGCAACCTAATAGCGGGCAAATCTATCACCAGACACAAACCCACTACCGCAGTTTCTTGAACTCTCTCATCCCACAATGACTAGAAGAAGGGTTGCACTCCTAGCGAGCAAGAGGCCCATGAAACCATAATGATAAAGTAAGAAATCCAAAATCGGGGTCCAACAACTAGCGCAATAAGCGTAAGCTAAAAATCAAGAAAGAGGATAAATCAAAATGAAGCCCATTTGATTTTAAACAGTGTTTTTGACGTGTTTGTGGGTCATGCGTGGTAGTGGATTTGCGTTCGACGGGGTGGGGAGAGAGATGTGGAAGAGGAGAGACAATATTTTACTAATTTGAATTACAGATGTGGCAATTTTATCTGAATTGGACATGCCAAATAAGATATAGGTATGATAAAAAATACCCATCGGGACAAGAGAACACATCAGCTATAAGATATATTAGAAAATAAAGCAAATTTCAAGATTACTTACTATTACGAAAGTATTCCTTTCTTTTAAAAAATTACAAGAGTATTTTTGGGATTTGTTTTCTATAACATATTTTCTAACAAATCAAAACAACTATGTAAATTTTTTATTAAACGTAAAATATATATTTTTTCTTTTGTTTTGTTTTTGTTTTTGTTTTTGTTTTTCAGTTTGATTTTTTCATGTTTTAAATTTATATGGAAACATTTCTTTTTAAGTTAAAAATTTTTTGTACTCGAAACTAGTTTAGATGGGAACATTGTTATGATAAAATTGAACTAATTTGATTAAAAGTATTAAAAACAATTTTATCAACAAAAAATAAATTTTGATCAAAATATTTATAAATATAAACAATAAGATTAACATCCAAAATTTTGATTTAGAATAAAGAAACGACCTTAAGGAAAGAAAGATGTCAGAAACAAATAATTTTTTTTTTCCTTTTTCTAACTAAAAGGATTACTCCCATCTAAATGAAAAATATTATGAATACCAAAAAAAAAAAAAAAAAAAAAAGGAAAATATATAATTTATATTTTTTAAAAACAATTTCAAATCTAGTATAAAGGAAAAGGGTAAAATTATTGATACATAATTGTTTTTTGCCTATCTAAATTATTGATTATCGATCTTTATTTGAAATTGAAAACTCATGTGACACATTTCTCTCGTGTGTTTTTACTTTTTAATTATCCTTCTATTTAAACATACGCAGAAATATGTTTGGATAAATTATTTTTCTAGCGATAAAAGAACAATTAAATACTTTTAATTTAAATGAAATTAGCCCCGATTGCAGCAAGACTGAAATATTATTTATGAACCCCCATAGAAAGAAAAAAAAAAAGTCTGCATCTGCACGTTTCAATCGATTTCTGGAATTAAATTTGAAATTGCAATTCAGATAAATTGACAAAGTTTTAGCCAGTCACATAAATAATAAATTGTTCTGTAAATTGATAACCCTCCATCTTCTTTCACTGCTAAATTTACCCTATAATCTGGAAAACTGGTAGTTGAGGTTACAACCACAGTAGAAATCAATTATTTCTACAACTACAATGCAAGTTTCCCAATAATATCCTCCATCCCATCACCATTTTTCAGCATCATTCCTCGTACGCTTCTTCTTCTTCTTCATCCTCGTACTCTCCCTCCTCGTCGGCTGTTGCATCTTGGTACTGTTGATATTCCGACACCAGATCGTTCATGTTACTCTCAGCTTCAGTAAACTCCATCTCATCCATTCCTTCACCGGTATACCAGTGCAAGAAAGCCTTCCTTCTAAACATGGCAGTGAACTGTTCACTAACCCTGCGGAACATTTCTTGAATTGATGTTGAGTTTCCAATGAATGTCGATGCCATCTTTAATCCAGTTGGTGGAATGTCACAAACAGTTGATTTGACATTATTTGGAATCCACTCGACAAAGTATGAAGAGTTTTTATTCTGGACATTTAACATCTGCTCATCGACTTCCTTTGTGCTCATCTTTCCACGGAACATAGCAGAAGCTGTCAAATAACGACCATGACGAGGATCAGCAGCACACATCATGTTCTTTGAATCCCACATTTGTTGAGTAAGCTCCGGAACTGTTAGAGCCCGGTATTGCTGAGACCCACGTGAGGTGAGAGGAGCAAAACCCACCATGAAGAAGTGGAGACGAGGAAATGGAATGAGATTTACAGCAAGTTTACGGAGATCAGAGTTGAGCTGGCCGGGAAATCTCAGGCAACAGGTAACTCCAGACATGGTTGCAGATATCAGATGATTCAGATCACCAACTGTTAGATCAAAACAATTAAATTATTAACTGCAGTTAAATAGACAAAACATTTTACAAATAAGAATACAAAAACTAAAGAAAAATTATATACTGCAATTTATGAATTAAGAAAACTCACAGCTAGGAGTAGTCAGCTTCAGCGTTCGGAAGCAAATGTCATACAGAGCTTCGTTGTCAAGAACCATGCACTCATCAGCATTCTCCACAAGCTGATGAACAGACAACGTTGCGTTGTAAGGCTCCACGACGGTATCGGAAACCTTGGGAGATGGGAACACCGAGAATGTCAGCATCATCCTGTCAGGATACTCCTCCCTTATTTTCGAAATCAACAAGGTCCCCATTCCAGACCCTGTTCCTCCTCCCAATGAATGGCACACCTGAAACCCTGCGTCCAAACACCACAACCGTAAGCACAGATCTACACAAAATATATTTACAAATAATTAACCTAAACATAAAAGACAAAAAATTAATTCTTAATACAAACAATGATTCAAACACTTGGCGGGTACAAGGGAATTGATATAAGGCATAAAATCACATTTTCAAATGTTTTGTATGGGTTTAAATCAAACGATTTAGAAACAATACAAACCGCAAATGTGCTATACAAGACAAATTTTGACGTATCTGATAGAGACATAAACACAAATACCTTGCAGGCAATCGCAATTTTCAGCTTCTTTCCTGACAACGTCTAGAACAGAATCAATAAGCTCGGCACCCTCGGTGTAATGCCCTTTAGCCCAGTTGTTTCCAGCCCCGGACTGACCAAAAACAAAGTTGTCGGGCCTGAA
Organism: Forsythia suspensa; assembly: GCA_023638005.1. Taxonomy (NCBI): domain Eukaryota; kingdom Viridiplantae; phylum Streptophyta; class Magnoliopsida; order Lamiales; family Oleaceae; genus Forsythia; species Forsythia suspensa. Next base: position 40,787,071 of record CM042666.1, read on the forward strand.
GATCTGGCCATAGGGCCCGGATCGGACGCTGTCCATGGTACCAGGCTCCAGATCCATGAGCACAGCACGGGGGACAAACCTTCCGCAGCTGGCCTCATTATAGTACACATTAACCCTCTCAAGCTGGAGATCCGAGTCCCCTTGGTACCTTCCCGTAGCATCAATCCCGTGCTCGGCGCAAACGACCTCCCAGAACTTGGCACCGATCTGGTTACCGCATTGGCCTCCCTGAATGTGAAGAATTTCACGCATTTTTCTTCGTTTTTCGAGAAACGAAACAGAAAATTTTCTAGGTGGAGAGAGAAAATGAGAGAGATTTGGGAAATGGGAGGGTAAAAATGAGGAGGGTTGGAGGGGGAGGTAATGGAGGGTTTATAAATAGAGAGGGATTTGGGCAAATAATAATATAGGGTTTGTTGAGTAGCCAAACGGCAACTGTTTTGAATTTGAATTTGAATTTTGAATTTTGAATATTTGGAATTGATGGTAGACAGATGGTGTTGGAGTCCGAGAGGGGTGTAACGGATACAAATATAACGGTTTTTTATGGTAATTATTTATTGGGCTCAACTTTTTCATTTGTGGTACTCAGAATTCCTAACTTGTGAAAAGTGTGCACCGTTAGGGACTAGGACAAAAATCAACCCAAACCGATCAATCTGCCCAACCCTAACTTGGGTTGGGTTGTGGGTTACCTTATAAAAACCGACTCAATCCAACCCAACCCAACCGACTTATTAAAAGATATTTAAAATTAAAAATTAATTAAATTGGGTCAAAATCTTTCAATTTTTAATTTTAATGTAATTAACATTAGCCCAATTTAAACTGGATTCAAACATTAAAAAATGGATAAATAAACTAGGGATCCTAAACCTTTGAACGTTGTAACGATGGGATCCCTCGACGTTTGTTTACTTACTAAGATCGGACTCCGAACCTATCAAACGTTAGCGTCTGAGGTCCTTTTTTTACAGAAACCATCAGTTTAACCGTTAAATGGTCAATTTTTTGTTAAATAGACCATTTTATCCTTAAATTGAATGATTAAAAAAAATAAAATAATAAAATAAAAATAAGCAAAAAACCCCAACCAATCAAAAAAAAATTGAAACCAAACCCAAACTCAATCACTTCTCCTTCTCCAAATTTAAATCACCACCCAATCAAAAAAAAAATTGAAAACCAACCCCATAAATTTCCATGACTCGGTATCACACTATCGATCCTTCAAATCCAAATTGTCAAGAGATCGATTGGATTTTGAATGGATTTGGAGACAGAACTAAGTTTTGGGTAGATATCACCCATTTCGAAAAAATGGAAAGACAGTAGCTTTGCTAGGCGTCGCACCACTACCTATGCTGCTTCACGACGAGGATAGCAAAGCATATGCCCTGCTATCTCCACCGCCCATTCATTTTCTCTAACGCCACGCCTAACCTTCATTCACCTCCACCGCATACCGAGTAGTCGAGAAGAAACAAATTTAACCATCTCCATTCAATTCTTGAACAAATGTACAAATAATGGATTCCTCTTCTATCCCGCAATCTCATTCTCAAGAACAACATTATTAATTTCAAGCATATGACAATCCATCCCAGATTCGACCATATACATACGATGAATCACATTATTACCATAACCCACAATACTCACCGACGGATGAGGTGCCACAAAGATGTCGGAGGTCACATTATCCGGGGTTTGGTTGCAATTTTATTTTTTGTTGGTCGGTGTTTAGTTGCAATTTTTATTTTCTTTTTCTTTTTCTATTTTTTTTATCATTCAATTTAAGGGTGAAATAGTCTATTTAACAAAATTTTGACCATTTAACAGTTAAACTGACGGTTTCTATCAAAAAAGGACCTCAGGTGCTAACGTTTGATATAGTATTTTTTTTTAGTTTTATGGGATTAAATGCTGGTGGTGGTTGGCACGGGGAGATCTTTTTCTTTTTCTTTCAATTTTTTTTAAAACAAATTAAGGGTACAATGGTTGCCTTACACAAAATTGACATTTTAACATTTTTACTAACATTTTTCCATCCAAAAAGGATGACGATTGCACACATTTAAGAGGTTAGAACCTGAGGTGCTACAAATAAAAGGTTGGGGTCCCTATCGTCATAAGATTCAAAAATTTGGAACCCCAACTCAAAATTGTCCTTATTTTAAAGTACGCAAATGGTTGTGGTCAAGCTTAAATTATAATTACAGCTTGTCAAATATATTTTTTATCTATATATTTTATATGATCCATAATTTACTATTCACTTATTATCCACAAATTATATAAGATCTGCAACTTAAAATACTTAAAAATAATTTAAGCACTATCAAATACGCACTCTGATTTAGAGGTTCAAGTCATTTTCAAATCGGGTCAAATTATTTTAGTTGGACCAAGATTGTCCATTAACTCAAACTTGCGTTTAAATTCTGATTATAATTGAATTCTTTATCTAAAGTTCAATTCTTATCTGCCTCAAATTCTAAATTTGGTTTTACTATATAAAAAATCCAGCTTCCAGGACTACACATCTTTCCTATTTTGAAGGAAGTAATATCTACACCACCGATTTTTTAGAGTGAATGGACTTGATTTCTCGTAGAAGAATATGAGCATTCGAGTTAAAATTGTCGAGAATAAGTTAGACTTTATATTGTTCGACATTAAAAATTTATAATTTCATACTCCGCTCATAATAAATTGATAGAAATTCAAGTCTAACCTCAACGCTCTTAAAAAATTGAAGGTTTGCAAGTACAACTACAAAATCTTAATTTTCATATTACTACTACTAACTAGCAATATGTTTAGATGAGATAAAAATGAATATTAAATTTCTAAGAACCTCTTTAGTTAGTCTCAAAGAAATTGGTTCATATTAATTAATAGACATAAAAAGCCAATCCATTACTTGTATCTATCTACTCGTCAAATCTAAATTGTAAAAAAGGTTGAAGAGTGTTGTCATTTTATAAACTATGTGATATTGTTATTTCTAAGCCCCAATCCTATATTGTTTATACAAGTAAATAAATAATTGAACATGTTTAAAAGTAACTAAATATTTATTCAATCTATAATACGTAATCATTTAAAAAAATATAAATCCACGAAAACAATACTTGATAATAAGCGGTAAAAGAGATCTTGGGTTTTTCATGCTTAATTAAGGCTATTTTATGCATAATCTAATTTGTTAAATATTAAATACATAATTTAATTATCCAATTTTCTCTAAAGTATAAGTATTTATTTTGATGAAAGTGCCACGCGTGCTGTTAATTGTATATTTGAAATGCTGGTTGCAAATGCATTTAGCGTTAAATAATTAAAATATTAATATCATTATAACAAAATTAAATTATACTAAAGTTTCAAAATTAATTCAAATATTAACCATAAATGTTACAATGAAGCAGATTTGAATTTCTTTCAATATATAATTTCTTAAAATCGGTGTTTTATCAAATAAGTTAAAATATTAAATACATGTTAAATAAATTATCATCGCCATAATAATTAGGAAAATAGTTTTAAAATAATTAATTGTATCTAAAATGTCAACAAATAAAAGTCGCTACAATAATTTAATTTTAATTTTGGTCAACTGTTTACAATCCCAAATAGGGGAATCTGCATAAATTACTGCACACTAAACATTCGAAAGTCCGAAAAATAAATCTTAAAAGAGACAAATTACCTACAATTTCACCTTACAAATCCATACAAAGCCACGACAAATTAAACACTATAACAAAATCAGACATCCCAGTATCCCTACTGTAGAACTTACAAACGCAACTCCACCACATAACAGCAATAGGCAGCGATAAACTCTGTTGGCTCAAGTACACAATAGCTTCAATGAATCACTGGGTGCCTCATTGTCAATGTAGACAAAAGACCTTGAGATGAGGAATCCCTGGTGCCTCATTGTCATTGTAGGCAAAAGACCTCGAGATTATCCTACTGAAACCGTACAGAGACAAAACGAGGAATACTTTCAAGTACATTAGCATTCTACACATTAGGAGGAGCATTTTATAAACCAGTGTGTTCTTTCAGCTGCAGTGCTTTGAGACTACAAATGTAATTTCTTCAGGGTTTTCCTCAAAAGATATACCATATTTGATACCAACTCTTGTCCTCTAAGGATGTAATCTAAACATAAAGACAATCCTAGTTCACTGAGTAACCTTACTCATATTTTGTATTATTTGAAGAAAATACCTTTGGAACATTATTTTAGACTTCCCCAAAAACTAAGAGCATGTTTGGCCTAGCTGAAATACTACCAAAGTAGCCCAAAACGCTTATTTTGCCACGGCCGATAGAAGAGACAAAATTTTGCCAATTTTGACCCCAAAAAAGAGCAAAGGAAAAAACAGCTTCATTTGTAGAAAGAAGCAGAGTCAAACATTCTCTAAGAGATTTGCCCCAACTATAGAGTTGTCAATATTATCACATTACAATTTTCCTTTTTTTTTTTTTTATATTTTCCCTGTTTTATCCTTTAAATGCAGATTAAAAATTACCACTACAGTGTCCAAATGATGACAGGATGGTCAAACCAAAAAACTGATTGGCTAGGCATCTCATTAGAACCTATTTCTCTGTTCTCAAAAAGTTCAAAAACGTAGTCCAACAGATAGAATGAAAACATGTCTCAATTAACCATTAAGCTAACCCCTACCAAACCACACAAAAAAATATATATAAATAAAAATTAGAAGCATTAGTATGTACATAAATCTTCAAGCCCTACACTGTACACAGCCAACATGGGTTTATCCTGATACCTAGCAACTTGCATCATCCAACGAAAAAACTGAGCATCTATAGCACAACATTAACAGAAGGCAGTCTAAAATGTTGTGTCACTGGCTATAGGTACATCTTAGCATTAGAGAAGGTAAGTGCACTCATGAAGTTTATAATAGACAAGGTCAAATAAGGTTCAAAAACTTCAAGGTGAGGGAAATGAGGAAACCAGAATTCCAAGGGTAAGAATAAGCATGCGACTAGGGAAGGATTACAAAACTGGGAATCTAGCACATCATGGAAACCCTAGATTATCAAAGTAGTTAACCAACACACTTATAAACGCACTAAAACTCTTACACCCAAGAATATACTATATTTTCAGAGTTGGCCAAAACATAATATCTTGTTTCTCCACCCATACCTTGTGACAACGAAATTGCTATAAGCAAGTAAATTAGAATTATACACGACTTACCAAAAACAAATGAAAAGACTTTCTGCATCCACAAAGAGCTCCTCAATCGCAATCTTCAAACCCACTTGTAATTCGGAGTTATTGGAAGCAATGGAAAACTTGAATCAAAGATAAAAGCAAAAGGAAATTAAAAGAAAACTACATATGACATGCCCCCAAGAACAATTTCTTAAACAGAAATTCAACCAAATTCAGAAAGAGAGCTTATGATTTACGCAAAAAGTAAAGAACTAAAATCGTATTAGATCAACTCTAGGAATGGGATCAATGGTTTTAATCATTGGTTTCCAAAATCACTCTAAATAATCTAAAGAAACCCAGCCTATCCTTCTTCTTTCGATTTATCCACTCATCTAATGCAGAATAATCTCTGTTGGCAAAGCGAGTAACTAGATATTGAATCCATTGTTCAAAAATACACCCTATTTTACATCTTCAGGAAAGCCTCACGTGAAGCCTTCATTAAGTGCCTTTAAGCTAAATTCTTTCAGTGCCATTTGCCCAAGCTATGCTTAGACCTACTGACACGAACACCTCAAGGCCTAGGCTTTGGGGCACAGAGCTGTTTACTTTTTTACCTTTCCCCATTTGACTGGCCTTAGCCTTTTGGTCTATTTCAAGGCCTAGAGTCAAGTATGTATGTTTTTTTAAATGATCACTTTCATTTATGCTATGCCCTGCATCATGTTCCATATTCCATGAATATGATATCTATCTAGTGTGATACTGTGATGTATGGAATATATGACATGGGTGGAGTATTTCTATTTATTGGTTTCAGGTTTTCTGGACTATTTTAAACACAATCCTCTAAAAACTAGGGGGAAAAATAATTGTAGAATAGAGGGGAGCAAGAGAAGCAAGTGTGCCCCAGCTTCCTACAAATCAATCGTGATGAACCCCACTACAAAGTGAAGTTGCAACTTTTGAAGGACAAACAACCAAGACGTGTCAAATTTAGTATTTATCTGCTCTAAGTTTAAACAATTAGATTTTTAACCTTGCTGAAATATTGTTTATGGACTTTATGGTTAGTTTAATGTTTATTATGAGTATAATTTTGTATTTTTGTAATTAAGTGAATTATTTTATTGATTTATGTGCCTCCTCATAGATGTAATAGGGGCATTGATATGCAATTTAGTCTTTATAAACATGGTATATCTCAAAACAGAACTACTGAATTTAATGTGAGCAAAGTCAACTGCTACACGTCACCAACTCTTTTTCTATTCCAGTCACGTGTAAATGTGGAGGTCTAGAAGTTCTCTCACTTATGCTCTATATCATTTCCATGTAAGAATCGTTTTTCTTTGGAAAGAGCTCGAAGTGAAATATTTTTTATGCAAGAAGATCAATTATTTTGCACCGTAATTGGACAGACCCCACGTTTTGAGCATTGCATAGAGCACTGAATCATGAACATCAAGGTCAAGTCATTACACCACTGAAAACAATCAGAATTGAAATTCCTATTCATTAGCCAAATTGTGCATATCCAAACAGAAAAAAATGCTTGCACCATAATACAACAGCCAATAAGAAACATAGGTCACAGACATTAACACGATTAAACTGCTAATGTTTCATTACTATAATAATTGAAATGGAATGAAAAGTGCAAAACATAACACTCACCCATATTGGTCGAAATCAACACCCAATTAAACCTCAAACCATGGTTTAAAAAATCCCAATTGAGGCGCACCTCAAAGTGAGAGCAAAAAACGCCTCAAAGGAGTTGATTGTGAGGTTTTGGAGGTGTATGCCTCAATTGAGTGAGGCACTGCACCGCCTCAAGGCTAGTCAGATGTACACTCCTTAATTTTCCAAACTTAGTCACTTTGCTTTAAGTGTGGTCCCACAAAACTTTAAAAAATCTCATTGACCCACTATGGGAATAGCCCAATACCCATTTGTTATTACTTTATAAATTTTTCTTTTGTTTGTTTGCACACTTTAAACAGTTTTATTATGATTATGAATATTGTTTATTATTTATTATGCGCTTATCTTGCATTTTAATAGTTTTTTAACATTATTTTGATTTATGGCAAGGGCTTACACCTCAAAACGCCTTGAGGCTTACACCAAAAACGCCTCGTTACCAGATTACACATTTTTAAACATTGCCTAAAACTGCCATAGGAACTCCAATATTTTGGCAAATGTAATTCCAAACTCCTACACTTAATACTCTTGATGTCTGAATCACCTTGGTTTATTTACAGTTACACCTACTATCATTTAAAGGAAACAAAAATCCATGCTTCACCATTGTCCGGTAATGCAACTACCCTAGACTAGGACCTCATGTATTCTAAACTTTTTAACTCCTAGAGATAAATTGAATGGTTGGCCATCAACACGAGAGTTATATTCTCCAAGTCTTGTGTTAATTAATCAACATCATTTAAAAATAATATCTCTCATGAATCTAAAACAGATCCAAGCAATGCTATTGCAAGTGTTTGTGGTGTGAGTTCTACATTGGTTCCATCATCTAGTCCCTCATTTTGCTCGTTTGTTTGGGTGGGATGGGGGGAATCAAAAATATTCTCAAGATTCCTAATTTGAACCCATATCAATGCAAAGAAAATACCAGATTTTTGTTCATTTTTTGGAAGGGGGAGAGAGAGGGCCGTTAGGGGAATGTGAAAGTTAAGATTTAAAGATGTAATGAAAGTGTCTCTGCAAACAAGTTGTCCAGCTAATTCAAAGTTAAACTAAGCAATATAGCAGAATGTAAAATTGCAAATTCATTGATCAGCTCATCACACTTCAAAATCTAAAGTAAAGACTATGATCTTACTCCTCTCTGTCTTTTGCAATTACACGAAACATACTTACTTTTCCCCCCATTTTTCTCACGAATGGGCACAGCTGTTCCAAGCTTTCAAATATCACTAACCCATCAAACGTCAAACAGAGAGCATACAAGGACACAAGACCTCTAAATTCAGCTGTGAGCTTCTAGATACACAGATATGACATGTGACATGGATCAAACCATTAAAAAAGTTAAGGCAAAAAGTCCAGGAGTCTCACATACAAACAACATAATGACTTCTCGTATTTGTGTAAAACTAGAAATTGTAAGAGGAGGGAGGTTAACAATATTCTGAGGGTCGAAAGAAAATAATTCAATAAACTGAAATTAACACACCAATATGCTATCAAACAAACATTGTGCACCAAACATATCCTTACCCCAAAAGGACTTGCGAGCAAACCATTCTGCTTAACTTTGAGCCTTTTATCTCTTTTGCTTCCCGAAGAAAGACAGGTTGAGTTGAAAAGATCTATTATAGAGAAATTTCAACCAGAGAAAAAGTAACTTCAAAACTTGAACATAAAAATTACAAATAATTTTAAGAGGATTAGGGATTGGGCCTTACTATTAACATAAAGTTACAAATGTTGTCTGAAAAGTATCCTTCAAAATTTATAAACTGAAATCCTGCATTAATCGACTACATCTATTCCCCTGACAAATAAGTAAATGATGGGATAATTGTTTCCTAAGCTATTCCAAAACTAGAGCTCGCCGAGCAATTTCCTGGAGGAGTATCTGACCATTTATCTGTAAAGTTTATACTATGAATAATTGGAAAACCAGACAATCCTATGGTGAATCGTATGTACTCAGTTTGACTCACCTTTATTGAGTTAGAATTATCTGGGGGAATAATCAAAACAAACCTCGTGATGTATACCAAGTCCATTCCCCAATTCGAGCCTTACAGCTCACTCATTGACAAACCAAAACATAGTTTTCCGTTTCTATATGCCATCTCTGGGATCCTCACTATAGCTTTATAATTTCATCAGAATTTATATTCTCCATGGTTTCATACTTTCAGCCATGAACATCCAGGACACATTCAAAAGGTAGGCCATAAAATTTGAATCAACCTTCAAATTGCATATTTTCTAAGCTATTTGTTTGATGATACAACCCCCTTCTCATCAAAATCACATCCAAATAGAATGACCTTTCCAAGCAAAGTTCAAACTAGCAGTGGAGAACATATTGATACAAGTACATTAGATTACCAAAAGGTGAGGTAAGGAATTCGACCAATGATTATTCTCGAACTTAACAAGTGAGCCAATTTGTGAAACACTCTAACTACTCCAGAGTTCAAGTTCAACTAAGTTTTTAAGCAATCATAGCCACCATTTATGAAGTAGGCGTCATTGTCTTGTATTTATTTAGGTTTAACTATTGTATGAAATTTACAAGTTTCCAACTGCAAATTATATACTTCCGGAGCATTTAACAGCCTGAATAACGTTATTAAGCAAGAATAAGAAGTTCATTAATGGCTGAAAAAGTAGTATAAAAGAGCAAGACAAAATATCCAAAACCCTCTATAACATATGTAAAACAAAATGAGGCAAAAAATCCAAGTGTGCTAAAAGCTGAATCATTTAAAGAGTTTTTGTCAACCTTGTTGAACATCTACTAGTTTATCGATTTTTCAATAGGGAAAGAAAAGACTAAAATAAATTACATATGTCAAATTTTATTTAATACATTTGAACCTTTTAACTATATTGTGAAACCAACTTTGTCCAAGAATATGTAAGATTAATTTGTTCTTTTTCCAGGCAAATCCATTCTGGTGAAACTAATATTATCTTAGATAAGTTACTATATCATAACTTTTTATTTCTGGCCAGGGGGTGCACAATTGCTTGTACCTATTATATCATGATAATTTCTTACAGTATTCTTTTTGCAGAAGACTTGATAGAATAGATTGCCTTCGATACTCTTATAGGGATAAGCTAATTGACATTCTACTCTCCGTGCTTTAAGGCAGTTATAATGATTTTAATGAACTGAACTATAAATGTGCTAACCGTTCTGCTAGACCTTATCAAGATGGTAATGCCACTACAACAATCTTCACATTTCTGGAGATGTAAGACCATTGAGTTTCAAAATTTCAATAAACCCAAAAAATGCAGTGTTTTTAACAGTGACACCATCTCAGTACAAATGGAAGACAGAAGGATAAACCAAAACTATCAAAGGATGTAGCTGTTTTCAATCTTTCAATAGGCCTGCAATGAACTGAATGGAGTGGTTCATATAGCAGACCCCAAAATTTATTTGGAATAAGGCCTGGTTTATTGTTGTTGTTTCTTGTTGTTAAGATATTTGCAGTTATCAAGTGGAATTGAATACTATATTTCCACTTTGCTTATGACAATTATATTAACTACCCTCTACATTTGCTAATTTTATATGACAATTAGACTAGTAATAATATCCCATACTTGTCAGGAAAGAAGAGCCAAAATAGAAAAATACCAGATTCAAGTTATAACATATCCATAAATATCCACTTGAAAAAAATGCAGATATTCGCTAACAACAATTTTATTCCAGACAACCCTTTTCCCTTCGAGTGGTTTTTTAATCTCTTTCAAGGGGTACCACAACAGCTACTTGTTTCATAATCAATCTCCAATGGCTACGGGACCCAAAAACCTATCACAGGACCTACTGTTTTACCAATTATTAAATAGTCTCTATTTTAAATATCCAATTACCGCTAATGAACATGCCCCACTGCTTGTAAATAAAGCATGCATTCGTCATGAGCAGCATTTGAAGTTCAATCTTGTTAACCTGAACTAATATCTCCTTTCCATACTTATACCAAGCACTCAACTAAAATGCAGATTAACTTTCTAAGAAGTTTATCTGCATAGTCAATTCAACTCAATTCTCCATCTAAACTCACAGTGAAAATCATGATGGTTTTCAGAAAGCTGAATGGTGGGAAGCATGAGGATAAAAGAGAAGAAACTGGAAATGAAATTAAGAATAAGGTCCAAGGTAAGAGCTAACCACCCTAACAGCAGGTCAAAAATCAAATGAATTTACTGTCACCCAAATGTCATCACTCCAAGGAACTAGCACAGTGGCTGACAACATCTTTTTTTTCTCAGAATAACATGGAAGCATGCAGCAGTTGACGAGTGAATCACCTTTAATGCACAAAAGAGGGCCTGTCCGGAGACCAGAATATAGAAAAAAGAAGGGAGACATAAGAGGCGTAATAAGATGACGGATGCTACTAGAACAATTAACAGCGTGAAAGACCAAAACTGCAACATGATGAATTGCAGTACACTCAACAAAAGCCCGAACTACTCAACCAACTCAAAATTTTGGTGGCGATGATGTCTCAACCCAAACTGCAGTTTAACCACTGTAGAATACTCTAATACTAGCCTCACGACCCCCATAATGAAGCTCTAGAAAAAAATTCCTAGCTCCGAGTGCACATATTCTATAACATTCAAATCTAACTCCACGTATTTGTCTTCCTAACGGGACCCAAGCCTGGCTTGGAAGGGTTCTTTGTCACATTTTATAACATGAATTCTTTTGTTGTATAACATTCACCATCTCAGCATGTTTTGCCATCTCCATGACCTTTGACAACTTGGAATCTCAAACCATCAAATTTTGAAGTTAAATCATCACGTTAAGTTATTTTCTATGAAAAACCAACAAGAGAGCTCTTTATTAGAGAAAGACATCGTAGTGATCATCACATTGAATTAGAGCATGTTTGGGAGTGCTTATCATGTCGCCAGAAAAAGGCTCATTATAGGCACTCCCATACTAGTTAATAGCTTATCTTCAAGAATAATAAGGGTAGAAAGAATGGACAAAAATGGCTAAGTAAGCATTTCAAATCATCAATATACCAGATCATAAAAAATATTAGGAAAGGTATATGCACTGCCTCACATCTCATTTAGTTAGTTGTGTATCTAACATTTAATATCAATGGCAAAGGGAAAATGCATATGCATAGGCTGCAGCAGGGATATGGTAATACTCTGACCAAACACTAGACAAAATAAAATTTTGAAGTATAAATACCAATCTTGTCTTCTTTATTTTCAATATTTCAGTACTGATATTAGCATGGAAACATTTTAAATCAAGTCAAATCTGCTCAACACATTTTAGAAATTCTCATACTGAGTTTAAGCAGGAATATTTTTTTATCCATTTCTAGTTGGGAATGTTTTCAATGTCCTCAAAGCTTAATCTAACTATCTCAGTTTAGTTGTGCTCTTCACTACAAATATACTTCTATGCATGGTTTGAAAAGGGGCTGGCGCGCCCCTCACCATGAGGCGCATCATCCACGCCTTGAGGCGTGGATTTAAGTGCTTTTTTATGCTCCTTGTGCCTCTCTATGTGAGGCGTACGCCTCACGCTATAGCGCCTCAAAAGCTTGAGGCTATAGCATGAGGCGTACGCCTCGCATCTAACTTAATTTTCAGTTGGACTTTTAGTTAATTGGGCCAATTTTCTTAACTTCAACAGATGGGCTTTTAATTAATTTTCTGTTTGAATTTTAATTAATTTTCAATTGGACTTTTAGTTAATTAATCTGGATCCAATAATATAAGTACATAACATATAATATCAAAAGATTTAGACCTTACAATTCAAAATAAAAGCCCCAAAGGTTGCTTGGTATAACATTGGACAAGTCACTAAGTCAGACATCAGGAGAAGATCATGTTTTTGAAAGGAGTAAAATTTGTCAACAAGAAGTAAAATTTGTCAACAAGAAGATCATGTTTTTGATAATTTACTTAAGAAATTTTAATAAAGGTTCTGCTCTTTATTTGTTAAAATAGACTATTTTATATCAATTTATAGTCTTTTGACTAATTTTTTAGTTCGTGGTGAGGCTTACGCCTCAAACCGCCTCGAGGTTTACGCCCACAACTGAAAAGAGCCTCATTACCTATTTCCGCCTTTTTAAACATTGCTTCTATGCATGTGTGCGCACACGGTGACAAAGAGGTGAGGATAGAAGATTGATGATAAATATACATTCGACAACTTGTTAGGCCCACTCCACCACACTCGTCATGAAGCAAATCCAAAACATTACCACTTGGGTCATCCACCAGGAAGTTATTTTATCATTTTCTTTGATCACCCACCCCACCCCAAAACCAAAAAAAAATTGAAAATGAAAAACAAATGCTCCTTTTTTTCTGTTTCTTTTCAAAGGTAATTGGCTCTCTTATCATGATTACAATATATTTTCTGATTATTCAAATTCTACTGAACAGCTTAAATAGATCAGAAAACCTCCAAAAATGTTCCAGTATGTGCACTGTCAGAATCTCTGCAAAAGAAATTAGCATAGTAGATCGAACACTCTATAGCCTATCTTTTATCCATCAACAGTTCAAATATCAGGGGGGAAATAATAATGCTTAATGAAATTAGAAGAATACTGAGAACCCATGTGAAGAAACATGTCCTTCCACGACATAACCAAATATAAAATGAGTAAAAAGTGCAGTACAGTTTTAACCAGAACAATTATTTGACATAAAACTGTCCGATACGAAATAAGGATGTCAAGAACTAAACAAACTTAACTGCGAAAGTAATTTCACTTCCAAAAAACCATCTTCATTAACAGGGCAGCAACCTGAAACAACAAAACTAGCATAAACCATCCTGATATTAGACAAAAGACATTTAAACGCAAATCACCTAATTCACTAATATGGTAGTGAAAATACAGCTCTATTCCCGACCAGCAAAGTCAACACTTCCACTCCCAGCAAAGTCAACACTTCCACTCCCAGCAAAGTGCATATAGGGAGGGATTCAGGGCTTGTTCCCACGACCCTCATAACCAATGTTTCTTGTCTTCCCCACCTCCTCACGTGCTGCACGACCACTGGAAGTTCTACACGGTGATGATAAAACTGATGATTACCACATCAAGTAAACCAGTATAATATAAAAATCTAGTTACTACTTACTTCTGTTTCTTTCTACTCTGCTGTTTGATGCTTATAACCAGATCCATAGTCATCTTCTGGTGTTCCCGTGTTTGTGAATGCATGTCCAGGCCTTCCACTGTTTCACAATCAACCCTGCATATACGGCACCATCCCGTGCTCATTGACTTCCTCTTCCTTGATTTATCAAAAGAATCCGCATCACCCTGAAAAGATATGGTACACAAACAAACAATCCATCCACCTAACTCAAGTAAATCAACAAATCAGAAGAAGTCACAACTGGCGGAGAACCAACAGATGTCGATACTTACTGCAAAACGTTCAGCATTAGAAAATCCCTGGAGTGAATAGTTGCTCCTAAAACCTGGCTCCCCAAGACGTGGAAGACTAGAAACAGGGCCATAGCCAGCAGGATCAACCATGTGCGAATGATTGGACAAATTAGGACCACCCAAAAATTCACCTCTCCTAACTTGGCCTGACATAACATCTTGCCCAAAAATGTCGTCCCTCATATGGTTGAGGGGAGGACCAGGAGCCATATGCTCACCAAATCTCAAATTCCCTGGACCATCCATATCACCTCTCCACATGTGGCTAGACAAGTGAGGAAACCTACCATCACGCCCAACTGGATCCGAAGGTAGATTAAACGATCTGGATCCCTCACCAAATCTACGTGCTTCCACACCATCAATATCATTGAGGCCCGAGTGGCCATGAGGAAAAGTGGAAATGCTTCCAAACCCACGTGAAGAAATGCTGTGATATTCTCTATCTGGACTTCGGGGAGGAAAATGTTTCATATGATCACGACCAAATTCAGGGCCGGGTCCAAACAAATCTGGATGCCCACGTCCAGGGTCTACCCTTCCTTTATTATTGCCATTATAAGCAACTGGAAAATCTCTTTCTCCACCAATATTTGATAGCAAACCAGCAGGAGGATGATGCAGAGGTAAAAATCTGGAAGGTGGACCGCCAGCAGGAGGATGATGCATATCAAAAGGCCTTGCTGCTGAATTAACATTCAAACACATGAGAACTACAACCAAGAATCCATGTGGGGTAAAAACTCCAAAATTTGAAAAGCAGATTATATACCAAATGAGAACAACCATAAATTTGGTCGAGATTTTTTTTAAAACTCACCTGGGTCTTGGTGCTGAGTTGTCTCCATCTGAAAGGAATTCGAATACTCCCCAGCCAAGGCCTTGAATTTTTCACCATGCAAACCAAATTTGGATGAGTCAGGACCTGCTCCAGTATTCATTCTTGATGGAATGGGTTCAACACCATAAGGCCGCCCTAGTGGACCCCTTTCAGGTTCATTTGACCTAACTGGATGAGGACCAAAGTGAACTTCAGGGCCAAGTGGAGGAGCTCTTCCCATTATCCCCCCTCGTGGATCAACAGAACCAGGAGCCAGCACAGGCGGGGGTGGTCCTTGAGGAGCAGAATGCAGTTCAAAGCTTCCAGGTCGAGGACCTAATTGACCAGGTCCCCTTCCAAAATGGGCGTTTGTGCCTGATTCAGGGATCCCACCGAAGGGGGACTCAAATGGCTTCTTCAGAAGTGGCGACTGGTGCTCAATTTGGTTAAATGATTGGCCAGGGTGCGGAAGTCCAGATCCTCTAGGCTTTAACATCGGTTGAGGATGCCCTTGAACTTGTGGTCGAGGCAGATGTCCATCAGTATGAGAACTCTTACCAATATCAGCTGAAGATAGTCCTGCATCCGTTGCTTTTTGTAACTCCAACTTCCGATGCTCATGAGGTTCTATCTGTTGCGATGGATCGTGATTGACCAAAGAATGTATCTCGTCTTTCTGTGCATTATCAGTGGCGTACTTATCTTCTGCAGCGGCAGTTTCAACCGGTTTTCCATCAGATGAGTTCAAAGAACTCCCAGCTCCATCTTCTGCAGCATCAACCTTGTGATCTCCATCCTGGACAACTGTTCTGTTTTGTCCGGACTCGTCTATTATCTCTCCTATATTCTTTTGGACATTATTCAGGACTTTTTCAGATTTCACATCTGCATCAGTTCCTAGAACCTTAGAATCTTTTCGAAAAATGTTCTCAGGAGGTGATCCAACTTCTTGCACAGTTTCATGATTCTTTGATACATGATCATCTGCCCTCTCCAGCACCACAGATCTGGCATAATTTTGATTTGTTGATGGCTGGTTTAAATTGATCTGCGCAGGTCTAAGATGAGCAGCACCAAAACCAGCAGAAGATTGTGGAAAAGACTGTGGCTGAATCACATGATTTGCCATCATAGGCCTTCCAACATAATTCTGAGACTGCTGAGGTAGCGAGCTTTGTGGCACTGCAACATTTTGCTGCATCATACGAACTTGAGGATGAGGAGGCTGTTGCTGCTGCACAAAATGACCATGCTGATGCAACTGACTCTGAACTGGGCCCAGAAAAGGCTGCTGGGGCATGGTTTGTCGAACTGGTTGCATGACAGGCATATGTTGAATTTGATGGACTGGTTGTTGAGCTTGAGGTTGGAATTGTTGCTGTTGTGCGGGAGGGATACCAGAGACCTGACCTTGAGGTGGCAACACTGCTGACGCTTGTTGCTGGGGTAGCTGACCATGAGAATGGGGTGGCCTCATAAATGCAGGCTGTTGCGAGACCTGACCATGAATGTGAGCTGGAGGCAGAGACCCATTGGTGGGATATGGATGCATGGGATGTTGCTGCAATGCTCCAGTCTGCATTTGCTGGGCTGGATGAGGTTGTGGATGGGAGTGATGACCCGTAACTGCAGGAGCTGACGGATGTAGGGTCTGGGGTTGGGCTGTAGGAGCGGTGGGCTGATTGAGCTGAGGACGCAGCTGAGGATGGGACTGTGGAGGATGTTGAAGATGTGCTTGTGGTTGAGTTTGCAAATGAGGCTGCAATTGGGGTTGTGGATGCATTTGTGGTTGATGTTGAACTTGAGAAGCCTGAGTATAATACATCTGTGATTGAGGTTGTGGGTATTGAGGCATCTGCTGTTGTTGGGCAGGTGGTCGCATGGACAAGGGCTGAGGGTGAGTCTGACCATGGGCGTAAGGTGGAGGCTGAGGAGCTGATTGACCAGGAGGGGGTGGTAGAGCCTGTGTTGGAACCTGAGCCTGGGACTGCATTGCAGGGTGAAGCTGCTGCAATGGGTTGACTTGATGACCTGGAGCTGGAGCACGGACAGGTGCATGCATTTGTGGTTGCCCCTGAGGTGGAACTTGTGATTGAGAGTGAGTTTGAGGCTGCAGTGGGGGCTGGGGTTGGGACTGATGTTGAGGTTGCCCATTGGGTTGGGGTTGGGGTTGGGGTTGGGGTTGTTGGGTTTGAGGATGCAGTTGGGGCTGGACTGGGGGTTGAGGCTGTTGCGGCTGAGCATATGCCTGGGATTGGTGCTGCCCCTGCATATGCAGTGAATTCTGCTGGTACTGTTGCAACGGCTGCTGTTGGGGGGGATAGTACTGATGATAAGGCTGTTGTTGAGGATCATATCCAGCATACTGCTGATAGTATTGCTGATATTGTTGCTGATACCACTGCTCTGGAGTTGGCACAGCAGTGGTCGCAACAGTTGGAGCCTGAAAGTTGGGATCTGCTTGCTGGTTGAGATCTTGTCCGGGCAGCAGAGGAGCAGCAGTACTTTGTGGATTCTGAGCCTGAGAAGTTGCAGCTCCTGGTTGGGCAGCAGTCTGGTTGGAGTCTGCTGCATTCGTAGCGGAGGCTGGACCTGAGCTAGCAGCACCCTGGACACCCTCTGCTGTCTGCTGTGTTTGATATACACCCTGGGATGTAAATTAAAGCTGAGAACTAAGTACTAAGAACAATATCCGTGTCATCATGTTATTATGTAAAACTAGGCCTTATAGCACTCACAGGACAACTCTGGGCATGATCATGTACTTGACGATGCACGATTTGGACTCCACATCTGTTGCATATGACTGGTGAATTTCCAAAGGTACACCCAGAACAGTGGGAAGTGCACTCAGATAGGGGACCCTCCCATGTGCATCCACTCCGATGGAAGAGACAGTGCACTTTAACTTTGCCAATTTTGTCCGCCAGTGCTTTGTCCGATTCAATTAGTAGCTGTCAACATATGTTAGCACAAAAAATTTAGATTAACAAGATGGCAAACCATAATTGTCCAATAAGTATTTCAGGGTGAGTTGTAACCTTAGAATCTGATTCTGTCACCAAGTATCCATCGTAAGGGCAGGCTCGGCTGCCATTAGCAACATGTGCCAAGCAGGGTTTGCAGTATAGATGAGTGCACTGAGACTGAAGTGCCTCATTTGGGTACACAAGTGTGCGACAAACAGGACAAAAAAACTCCCCAGGGTAAGTATGAATGTCAATTATGCACTCTATATCAAAACCCATCTTTTCTCAAAGCCACCGTGCATCAACACGCCGCACTAAGTTTGTTAAGTATCAGCTGGTACAGGCAAGATGAACTATTAATCCAAAAAATAATTAATATAGCAAAAAGAGTAACGCTCTCCTGGATCAACAATACACATTCCCAAAATATAAATGAAAACAGTAAAAACATAGATGAATATGAGTAATGCAACTAGAAAAGACATATATTCAGTAATCATTGTATGTCACATCCAAGGTATCTCTAGAAAGATTAAGTATGAGGGAACAAGTTTGCGCTGCAGAAACAAAGATAACAAAATAAAAGGATAGATTCATATATTCTTAAAATCTAAATCCAACCTGGGAAATCTCAGAATGAACACCATGTGTTCAGGTTAGTCACATCATCATCCAGGCAATTAATTCAGAGTAACATATGGTAATCTCAGACCGATCAGGCAAAACATATAATTACATCTCCAAAAACATAGATTTGCATTCTTCTGAGTGTTATAATTTTATAGTTTCCTACAAGAAAGCTGTTCACTTCAAGAATTATCATTTGGAGTTCGTACAACAGAATAAATTTCTGCATTTACTACTCATCATACTTAAATGCAAAAAAGGACTGCCAATTTCCAAAAAGAATTAAAGTTAATCAAAATACATTAGACATAATTTTGTAACACAAAACCATGTCAATGGAAATCTCTCCATGGCACAGATGCTTGGCATTTAAATTTGGAAACACCAATAAACATCGTTCCAATCCAATCCCTTCCATTATACCGCAAAAAAAAATCCACGTAGAGCATTTTGATGAAACTGAAAAGATCAGGAACAATCAAAACCAACAGCAAAGAACGTAGGGTTTTACATGTTACGAAAATCCAATATTTTTCTCAAAATGGCCTAATTGTGGGGGAGGGGGGAGGGGGATGGATTAAAAACTAAAAAAGGTATTATAAACAAATCAAAAAAATCACCATATAACTCAGAATCCAACTTTCTTTAGAAATGGCCTAATTGTCCAGGGTTTATATGGGGAAAAAAACCTCTAAATATGGATTTACAAAATACCAATTTACAAAAATTAGCGAAATCAAATGCTAAAATATAATCGCTACATCAGCACGAATGCATAAACCTGCACTCCACATTTATATTTACTGATTCAGGTTACATACCTCGAATTTCAGAAACACCGGCTTAGCGAAACGAGGTTTCAGAACCCTAGCTACGAGATAGATAAATAATCCCTTTAGAATTGTCGAGTTTTATATAGTGAGAAGTGCAAGGGAGAGCGCTTGTGTAAGACGCTAGGAAATCGGCAGGAGAGTGAAAGAAGCGAGTGAAAAATGAGAGTGATAAAGCGGGGCGGTGCTTTTATACAGTGATGAAAACTGCAGGGCAACGGGTTAACCCTAACCCGCACTCAGGAGAGATATTTGTACTGCTGTTTTACTTTTCCTTTTTTTTTTTTTTTTTTTTTTTTTTTTCACAAAAGAATTAAAGAAATTTTTTTGCATAGTTGTTGTTTTCCTTGTATAGGGGTGCATATTGAGCTAAAGAAAATGCGATTCCAAAAAGAATAAGAAGTTATCTTTTTTATAGTTCTGAGACAAGAAATATTTTTTTTAACATGAATGCAACTTTCTTAGTGGCAAAGTATATAAAAGAGCATAAGTCCACAACTAAGATTCTATTAAAAGAAATGTTGGAATGTGATACTAATGTATTACTTCTATAATTTAGCATAAATCAGACATTGAGGACTTGACACCTCTTACACATGCTAGATCGATGAGAGCTGAGCCTAATAAAAGAAATGGTAGGTAGTTATACCACAAGTACAACTTATAAACCCTAGTGGGCAGACATAACCAAAGATAGTAGATGAACATGCCCCATTGATTAACATCCACTAGTTTTTCACGATGAGGAAGCTGAAGATGTTGGTCCCAACCAGGGACAAAATCAGATAGTGGGAAGAGAGAAATTACATCCAATTCGACCAACCGACCAATTATCTCTAACGATTACTCACGAGTGGAAAAGTCCTAAGACCACCTTATATATACTTGTTTCGTGGATAGTCTTATCAGGCAGTATAAAAGGGAGATCGCATCTCATTTAAAGATGTGATGGAGGTCTTATCAGGTAGTATAAAGGAGATCGCATCTCATCTAAAGATGTGATGGAGGATATGGGTTCTAAATTATAGAAAGTTGCCATAAACTCAAAATTGTATTTTTAATAAGGTTTGGGATCTAGTAGATGCTTTTAATGGGCTCAAACCCATATGATATAATGGGTCTATAAAAGAAAGTGAATGATATATGGAAATGTGAAAACATTCAAAGCAAGACTAGTGGAAAATGGTTTCACCTAGAGAAAATGCATTGATTACAAGGAAATCTTCTATCTATAGCTATTCTTAAGTCTGTTGGGATTATCTTATCCATATCAACTTATTATTGTTATAAGGTGTGAATAATGGCATCTCTCTTAATAGATGTTTTGACGAGACCATTTACATGATGCAACCTATAAGGTTTGTTGAAGAAGGCCACGAAATTAAAGTATAGAGTAAAACAGGTGTGTAGGTCTTGAAATATCAAATTTGATCAAACCATTAAGACTTATGGATGTGTTCAAAATTTTGAATACAAGCATATATAAGACAAAAACGTAGTTTTTTTTTATTGTGTTGATGACTTATTGCTTATTTGGGAATGATTATAAGTGTTATCGGTAAAGAAATGGTTGGCATAATAGTTTGATATAAAGGATTTAGGATAAGCTAGCTTTGTTCTAGACATCCAAATCTTACGAGATATGAATAACAAGTGGACAATTTTATCCCAAGCTTAGTATATAAACAAAATATTCATCATAGTTGCAATGTATATTTCCAATAAATGACAACTTCATTTCAGGAACTCATTTATCTAATGAGTATTCTCTCAAGACTCCTAGTGAGATAGAAAACATGAATAAGGTTTCTTTTTATTCGGCTGTTAGAAGTTTCATGTATGTCATTCTTTGCACTAGACTGGATATTTATTATAATGTGGATGTTGTTAGACCACATATTTATTATAATGTGGATATTGTTAGTCGTATCAGTCAAACCTAGGACTAGAGCATTGGATGACAACAAAACATATACTCAAGTATTTTTGAAAACAAAAGATTATATGTTCGCCTATTTAGGGCAAGATCTGACTCATATATGTTATACTAACCGAGACTTCTAATCCGATTGAGACTCTAGAAAGTCAACGCATAGATCACTAAGAAGTGGAGTTGTTGTGTGGAGAATTATAAAAAAAAAATCGTATATTTCTAACTTCACCATAGAAGTAGAATATGTAGCAGCTATGAAAGCTATTTGGATTATAGAGTTTCTTATGGACCTTAAAGCAATACTTTTGGCGTCTTAGCCTATTACATTTTATCGTGATATAGTAGGGCGGTTGACAAACACTAAAGAATATAGAAGTCATCAACATGGTAAACATATAGAGAAGAAAACACCACCGGTTAGATAGATTTTCATCAAGGGGATATGGCAATGTTCAAGATTGAGTCAGCATATAATCTTGCGGACCTATTCACTGAGAGCATGGCTAAGGTTTAATGGCCATATATGTTACATATACTCCAAGGACAAGTGAGAGATTGTTAGTTTTATACCGCTAGAGTAGTATTTAGTAATAAATGACATTATGATTAATAATATAATTTAATTGTTGTATTTTACATATTTCATGTGAGTGAGTAATTTAATATCTCCTTATCATACGAATTGTTATAAATCATATACTTGACTGGTTAAATATAGAAAGACGCAATTTATAACATGATCAAAACTAATTATTTGCAATTGATAAATATAGTTACAAACTTTATTTTGATAATATCGTATTGTTGTTACTTAGGTTTTTCTAGGCTCGGTAGTAATAATAATGATAAATTTGGAATAAATTCATGTTGGAGAGAGCATATGAAGGGTTGCTTTACCAAATGCGATCACACACTGACTCGAGTGTTGTAACGATCCCAATGAAGATTTCATGGCTCAGCACTACTCAACGTGTGGGGTCTCAAATACTCTGCAGACAACAATTGTAGTAGTCACCAGTCTCGTCCCCTACCTCATAGTAGATGGTCAAACCACTTCCAAGGTAAATAGTGCCCTATAGGTCGTCCGACACCATTCAATAGAATGAATTTCACTTATGAGTGGAAGAATACTCGTTCATACCATTAACTCCCTTTATTTTGATAAGATCGTATTGTTCTTAATTGGGTTTGCTAGATTCGATAGTAAGACTAATGATGTATTTGAAATAAATTGAACTGGACAATGTAAAGTCATATTTGTGACTGTTTGAAATACAATTTCACTTCATTATCGAACGAGTCACCTTAATACTGGATGGGTAATGAACTTGGATTGCTAGTTTAAATTATTTAAGGTGCCAATGAGTGAGATCTAACTTTGAATATCAATACATAGATACTTTGAGAATTGGTGCGAACAATTAAGAAATATATACTTGTAAGACAGAATCCATTAATCACATTGTTAGACAATCATCACTTCGAGTTATTTTTTTCTAGTGGGCAATCGAACATGAGCTTTAATAATTTAACGATTGGGTCGTTTAATTGAAATTGTAATTCAATCACAATTAATTATCCCATGAACCCAAAGAGCTAAATATATTTGGAATGGCTCCATAATATTAACAATCAAATGGAGGTTACCTTGTTGGCAAGATAATCGGATGATATTGTTATTAGATAATGTTGAGCTTCTGTAATATCGATCAACCCAATAGTGCAATCCCAACTCTTTAGCATGATGAATTGAGATTATAAGTAAATATCAATTGGTCAAGAGTTGACTAATTTGAATTTGACTTATCGGAGGTTGAGTCAATTGAATCCGATTGTCGGATTGTGTCCCTCTTTTAACTCCACGAGAAGATAATGACCAAATTATATACTTATAATTGGTCGGAATTTAGAGTGCGTTTGATTTCGATTAAAATCAAAAAAAGTTAATGAAATATGTAGTTAAAAAGTTATAAAAAATTGAGAGTCCATGAGATGCGTGGTTAAAATTAATTGTTGTCTATGACTTTAATTTTTTATCAAAATTAAAATTGATATCAAACAAAGCTTAAATTACACAAGATATTTCACTTTGACAGTTAAAGTGAGAAAAAGCCAAACATGTGTAGTTCTATGCCTATTTAAAGGTTCTTTAGAGCCCGTTTGATGTGGATTATAAATTAGTTTATTTGACAAAAATAGTTTATTTGACTAAAATAATAAAAAAATATTATGCTATAAAGACAAATTTTTAGTCAAATAAATCATTTTCATCAAATAAACTATTTTAGTCAAATAAATTAGTTTATAATCCACATCAAACGTGCTCTTAATCTAGAAACACAAAAGATTTTAGAGTTTTGATACACAAAGGAATGGTGGCTAGGATTTTGAGAAAACTTCTCAAAATAGTTTAATCTTCTCAAATAGTTTTATCTCAACTTAACTAAGTAAAAAAAATCTATTTTTTTGAGCAATTTTTGGCTTTAGGCTTGGGGTTCCACAACTTAACTTAATCAAGGATCTTTGAGGAGAACTCTTGAGGGTTGAAGTTCGATAATTAGAGTTATAAAGTCTTGATATGGTTGGAAGTTTCGATTCAAAAATAACACAACGTGTTAGAAGTTTGGATCTATCTGGATCTCTACAAAAATATTATTATTTCTAACCCTTTTCATGATCAAATTTGACAAAATTGACAGTGAGTGCTGTTTATGCAATCAATATTTGCACACAATAATGCCTCATTGCACATCATAATAGCAATCGAAGCAGCCTAGCTAGCATTAGCAAGCGTGCTTAGTGGGTTGAATTAAATAGAATAATGAATAGATAAATATTATGAGTACGCACGTGTTTGAAATTTGTTTAAATTATAATTTTAATTGATTAAATATATTTTTTATCTATATATTTCATATAATTCACAATTTATAATTCATTTTTTATCTACATATTCACCAATAATTTATAATTTTAACACTTAAAAAATAATTTCAGTACTACAAAACATGCGTTATGTTTGTATATGATTATAAATACTTATAAGCATGTCAAACTTCATTTTTATCTACACACATTTCGTAGACTTACACATTTTATCACACATTTTGAATGACTTACTGCTAATAATTTACAAAAATCTTTACCAATTATACTATATCCCCCTCATCTTTAATCCTAATTATAAAGATAATTATACTAGCATGTTTGAGAGTGTTTAAATTTTAATTTCAATTTGCTCAAAATTAGTCTAAACACACACGCTCAAGTACCGATACAAACCCTTCAAATTTGTTTTAAACTATCAACCCCATTTTACCGTTTTTATAAAGACTTTTTATAAAAGTCTGTTTAATACCTAAATTTCTATTATTTAAAAAAATTAAAAAAATATTCATCTTCTTAAAAAGATGGTAATTTGACTCACCGTTCCGTCCGATCTCGTCCCTCACCGATTATTTGGGGTAATAAGAGCACATCCAAGACATTATCCACCCCCCCTCCCGCCATTTATTTTTCAAAAATCTTAATAAATACAATTACAAATTATAATTTTTGTAGACTAAATGAAATTTGAACCCGAGTTAAAAATGTTAAATTATAAAACTTAACCATAATATCCACGATTCCAATATTTTATTTTTTTTGCTACAAATATAATAACAATATTTCCACCAGAATTTGTTTAATTATTTATTTCCAGGTTATATATATGAAAAAAAAATTATCAAGGCACTTGGCAGGTCAATGGGTGCTCCCCCGCAAATTGACGGGTTGCAGGGTGCCCCAATTTTTTTGCCGGCAGCGACGCAAAATTTTTGCGGGGCCCAGCAGGGGCGGAGACGGGACCACCGTCCCCCCATCTCCAATCAACCCTCCTCGAAATGACGGTTAGGTTGCTGGGGAAGGAGATTCCACCAAACACGCACCAAATCAAACAAATCAAATCTACACAAATGAGTAAATTTAAAACAAGCCCATGAAACTAATCAACACTAAAAAAACATTGCTTTATTAAATTACAGTCAAATTATGCTGCCTTGGCTGTACAAGCCAAAGAAAAGCAATAAAGATCTCCATTTCTATTCATTCTCCCATTCCTTGTCGTTTCTTGATCTGCATGCAAAGCTCGAGATTGCAGCTTTTTTATGGCCTCCCTTCTTCGATCATGATCTGCCATTCTGCACCAACAAAAAACATTATTACACTGTTGCTCATGAAATGTTGAGCTGGTGATGTGTGTGTTTTTTGGGGGGGGTGGGGTAAGGGGTAAGGGGTGAAATTGTGAAATGAAAAGGAAAATACTCCTTGGAGAGAGAAAGAGGATGAAGAGTGATCCCAGAAAGACAAACTGGAAGGCCATGGCTGGTGTTGGGTGGCATTTTCTTGAAAGAATATTGAGGTGTGAGAGATCAGAGATGAGGAACCAGCTATTAGTTTCAGGTTCTGTAAATTCTTGTCCGATTTGGGCTCAGATTTATCTGATGGGTTATATGTTAGTATGTGTTTGAAATGTGCTTATAAGTATTTATAAATTGATTAAATATTATTTTTATCTATAAATTTTATATAAAATTCACAACTTTTATCTATATTTTTTAAATTCTTGTCCAGACTTTGAATTTAATACTATTGATGATATATGTTATAATGTTTCTTCATTTGGGGGTTGGGGTGGGGGAGAATAAACACTGGATATTTGGGAAAGGCAATTAAAGCATAGTAA
Organism: Forsythia suspensa; assembly: GCA_023638005.1. Classification (NCBI taxonomy): domain Eukaryota; kingdom Viridiplantae; phylum Streptophyta; class Magnoliopsida; order Lamiales; family Oleaceae; genus Forsythia; species Forsythia suspensa. The sequence goes on from CM042666.1 coordinate 40,813,382, forward strand.
AAGTAGTCGACACAATAAAGAGCCATCCTTTTCATTGGATAATGACACGGGCTTAAATGAAATTTGGCGTTAATGGTCTCTGATTTTTGTTTTTAGTTCAAAAATGGTCCTTAATGTTTATTTTTTGGCACAAATTTTTTTAACATATGTATTTTAGTACACAGTTGGTCATTATTTGATGAAAAATAATTATACCCTTAATTTTAATTAAAGAAAATTGTATTTGAATTCTTAACAATTATAAAATATACAAATAGGTTCGGTATATTTATTAAATAATATTAATTTTGCATACTAAATATATCATTATAGTCGTGTCAATTAAATTTTTTATAAGAAAAAAATATAAAATCTTTAAGTATTGTTACGTGTATGAAAAACTTGAATACACATTAGATTAAATAAATAACAAAATTACGAATATAATTTTATGAAATCAAACATATCTTATTATATTTTTGTTTAACATAAAAATATTAATTAAACTTAAATTACACATTATGTTTTGTTAATTTTTGGACGATAATAAAACGATAAATTAAAATATGAAGAATGCAGTTGGATCTCTAATATTTGTAGTTAATAAACGAATAGTTCGGTTAATTTATAGTATTTGAGCTATACGTTTGTAATAATTTTTTTTTTTTATAAAGATAAAGTAAATGTTTAAATTTTAAATAACGAAATTATTTAATAAAAAAATAATTTTATTTGACATGTTTATTAATAATTATGAACCTAAATTTTAGTTATTTATACTAGTTTAGAAAATATACAAAACAATTTAGCATATAATCAATTTGATGTTAATTAAAAAAATTGTTAGTTTTCTTTAATTTTTTACAAAAAAAATTAAAGTATCATACTCATTTGTACTTTTTACAAAGATTAGAAACATAATTACAATTTCTACTTATTAAAATTAAATGTATATATTAATCTTTTTTATTAAATAAAGACTAATTATACACCAAATACATATATTAAGATGTTTTGTACAAAAAAATAAACGCAAAAAACTATTTACACACTTTTCGCCAAAATCCCTAAATCATGCTATATGTTTGTAAGGTCAAGACGAAGACATGATTCAACTACATCTCTCACACGTCTCTGAATTTAGGTGCATTCCACCATATATTAGAGTTCAGTGTCTCTTTTAACTTTTGTCAAGTAGGGTTCAAGGTGGGTCAAACCGTTTAGATTGGTATGATTGGATAGAGGGTACGATAGAAATACTAAAGAAAATATTAGGTACTGTATCTCTTGTCATTTCAAATTTTGAAATATGCCTGTAGATATTAATTTTTTTCATATTTACACTTAAATTTATATAAATACATTTTATTGTGATATTTTAAATAATAATTAATTTTCTTAAATACATCTATTATAACCGAAATTTCTCATTATCAAGAGATTTGTTCGTATATGAAAATTTTCATAGAAAAAATCACGCACATTTTTTCCATTATCCATCAATTTGAAACTATAGCATTCTCTAATCACAATTCTATATATATATATATAAAAAAAAAAATCAAGGTCATTTTCATCTGCGTTCTTGGAGTTTGCAACTTTGAATGTAATCTAAAAAATATTTTCAGAAAACATGAAGAAATGGTCTGGTAAGAAAGCCAGTACAAAGTCGAGGAAGAAAAAATACAGTGTTCCCGTTCTTGAACAAACCAAGGTAAGTTCCTGTTTGCAATTTACTTTTTTTATTTTTAGATATTATTTTGTTTTGTTATATCGTAATTCTAAAATTCCGTTATTCACTATAACAGATTTTGTTATTGTGAAAAATATTTTCATTAATTGATGTTAGGACAGATTACAAAACCGTCGTATATTAACTGAAAAACTGTTACATACACTACTTTCAGTTACCTCACGTTGTTAACATATACATACTTATTACAATACAATACTAATTTATATTTTCCAAAGTATGATAAATTTTTAGTGTTTGTTAACAAGTTTTGTTACATTATCAATTCATGTTGGTTACCATGTTCTGATATAAAATATGATATAATTGTGCCCATTTGAGATTATTTGATATTAACACATACATTCACGCAAACTTGTGTATTCATCTTTCTTTCTTTCTTTTTTTTTTTTTTGGCAGTCTATTGAACTCCATTGTGAAGTCTCTAATTCAAATGATATATGTTATTTTGCATCAGTGATTGTGGTATCTTCATCATCAAATATGTGGTGAAAAAACCTTTAAACGTGTCACCGATAAATATTACAGATGATTGTGACTTCCAATAAACGATAGACAGAGAATTAGCATTGATGAACTCTGTATTTGAAATTTAAAAATAAGAAATTTATGGGATAAAATCTTTATCCAAAAATAATATAATTCTGTTATTAATTAAGATAAGAATGTAGAATAACATGACTTTTCACATCATATCAATATTCAATTTATGTTATCTTTTATTGATATATACGAAAAAATTAATAGTAATTAGTAAATTTCAATTTTCTATTACAAAATAGGTTATATGTGTAATTTTCCCAATTCTAAACAATGTTGGGCCATGGTTTTGAGGCCCACAACAACGTAGGCTGGGCCCTTTTTTTCTCTTTCTTTAATTTCTATAAAATTTGAATATAAATTTTTTGGGGTTGGGGGAGGGGATTTTACACAAATAAACTATTATTTGATAATAATTACAGAAAAATATATATGTATCGTATATTATAAAAATACACGTACCGTCATTTTGTCTATAACTAAAAGCTAAATAAACGACATTCATTGTAATACAAGATTGCAGGATTTTAATTATGGGATCATTTTTTCAATCATCTAAATATAACTTTGATATATCTGATTAAAAAAAAAAACTCTCTCTTCACAAAAATAAATTCACATAAATATTAGTGAATTTTATTGAAATAAAAAAAAAACTCTGCAATCACAATAAGAACACATTTGTAACAATTCGTAGTACATATAGTAAATCTCGTGATAATAACAGTTGTAGCACTTCATGTTACATAATATTTGTGACAAAGTGTCAACAAGTCTACATAATCAGTTGACATAAAATGACAATAATCAAAAATCACACATGAATATATTTGTTACAATTTGTGATACATGTGATACTATCAATTGTAACAAACAATTGTAATAGATAAAACTACAATTGTGACACTTCATGCTACACAATTGTTACGTAAATCACATTTGTGATACACCATGAAACATTAATGTACACAATTCTACACAAACACTATCACACATTTAACAACTCCATAATTATCATTTGAAGACCATTTATAACACTAACCGTTACTGATGGCATATGGGCAGCTACGAAAGGTAAGGAATAATTGCAATTAAATTTACATCTACCAGGTCTTTAATTTTTGGAGGACTCTTTTGAGGTTGAATATTTTGTGCACCGACGACTTGAAACTTCACAATGAGACCGATTTTGTTCCGCCAACAATTCATTTTTTACTTCGACTGAGATACGTGAGCGCCGCTTGGTGTATCCAAATAAATAACATTCTCCTTCGTTGTAACTAATGACTCAACTTTGATTATGGACCGAGTAACCATGCAATTTGGAGTATCCATTACTGAAATTTTTGTTGCATGAATTATGAGGTTCAAACTCCTGAAGAAGTGATAATGGAGTTCTAAATGTTTTAGGATTTTACAACTTAAAAATGAAGGAGAAATCTGAGTATACTATTCCAAAATTGAAGACACATGCAGCTTGAAAATTTTATTTAAAATGAAAAAATAGATGCAATTTAAGAATTCATCTTGGATTTTATGTGCAGCAATGTAGGAACACGATAAAACTGTTTGCTATATTAAAATTATTTTTTAAAATACAAATACTTGTTGTAATTTTCCCTTCTTTTTTTTTTTTTTTTTTTGAAAAAGTTTTAGCTTAGAAATCTTTTTGAAGTTAATATTTTCAAGGATGAATCCATCCTTAAATATCCTTTTACTTAAAAGATGACAAAATGGAACAAAAGTAATGAAACCTACCATGGCTCCTTTACTTTCCCTATAATAAAGGCTTTGTCTAGTTATGTATGAACAAATATAAGTATCAAAATCAATTTAAGATTCTGTTGTTGAACGAGATGGTCAAATCAATTCGATGTCTAATTAAAACATAGATGAGAGCCATGATAATGAGAACAAGTGGGCACTAATTATGTATCCTACTAATCAAGGTCATGATGCAAATAATCGTGCCTTGGTTGCACAACTTAAAATTAACTGAATTACTTTTAGATAAATACACATTTCGTTGGTGTAAGACTATGTTCAAATTTATTAGTGAGTGGTGACACGAGCTAAGTTTACATAAGAACATTGGACCCTTTTCACTTAATAATTTATATGTCTTCATAGTTTTTGTTTTTATTTTTGGAGAAATATTTCTTATATTGAATCAGAAAAGTTACATAATATTCAATGGAAGGAAAGATAACTATTTTAGCCTAATTTATAGCTATATAGTCAAGAAAAGAGGAAAGAATAAACTTATATATTATAGACATAAAATCAGTAAACTAAGTGCCTGTTTGATGGAGTTTAAAAGTAATTTTTTAGGAGATTTTAATAAAAAAAATGATGAAATGTGTAGTTGAAAAGTTGATAAATATTGTGGTCTCATAAAATATGTAGTTTAAAATAAGTACCTTTAAAGAGCTAAAAAGGAATTAAAGATATTATTATGTCTCTAGCTCAGGCACTCATGAGCTTTTTAACTCAGTAGATGAACACCCCTACTTTATTATTTCTTTTGTCAGGAATAGTCAAGACAAAAAAGAGCTCAGAGAGGAGAGTTAGGGTTCGTCCCTTATTATCTGTTTTCATCGAATTCGAGAAGAGCGGGCCGAGGAAAGCTTTCGAACTCTCTTTATACTATCTTCCTTCTAATAAAAATCAAACTAAAAAATCGTACATACAATGATTGAGACTACTAGACCTAAGGGCTAGAAGTCCAATAATAGAGTTGCTAAAAAAGAATCACGAGGATACCGTTTGAGAAAAAAAGAGTTTATTTTAACATCCACCAAACATGTGCTAAAAAGGTTCCAATTCAGATTTTGTTTGGGGTGGCAATGGGCTTGACTCGGCCCATCACACGAGCATGCTCGACTCGTCTAAAAAAAGTGAGCTTGGCCTCCTATGAGTTTTTTTTTTTTGAAAAAAAGAAAACTCCTAAATAAAAATATAAAAAAAGGGTAAGAAAAATGTTCTTCTTATTTTTGGACTTGAGACCGGCTAAATTAACCCAGGTAGAGTTAGAATTGTACACAAATAAATTATTGCTTGTACAATTCTTTCAAAAAATTAACATTGTTGACGTTGGAAAACGGTTTGCACTGATTCCTAGCCAACTTGAAAGATGTGAGTATTGAGGTCGGTTGCGACCGTAGTAAATGGCAGATGAGTAAATATGAACGGGAAAGCTTGAGTGTATATATATTTACTTGTTTTTTTTTTGAGCCCTTTAATGACATTTATTTCTCCTATTTATAGGAGAATGTATAATGATTATGTATTCTTTTGATGCCAACCTAGGCATTAAATGGCCATCCTATGCATTTAATGCTTACAAGACATTCCCTTTATGGGCATTCAATGCGAAATGACTCGTGTCAGACAACTAAGATTCCGACGTCAGATGAAGATATCGGACGAGGTCCGAACGGGATGAGGGGCGGAGGCCGAACTCAACATGATAAATGAGAAAGGCCGGAGTCCGGATCGATTGATTCGGCTTTTTCAGATTCCTTATTGAATGATCGAACGCTGGGAGTGGCCAAATCAGTCGGTCGACAACAATTGCCCCAAGACCTACCTTGAATTAACCAAGGCGGGTTTTAATTGTGATTTGAGATCGGTAGCGCGGTTTGATTTGGCTTCCAACACCGAGGCGGCGCCCGACAGCTCGTCTTCTTGATTGACACATGGGACGAATCCAGCAGTATGTCGAATTTTGCGTGCTCGAGAAGGCGCTTTTAATGGGCGCCATCATTATCGCATTGATGGCGTTGCTCCTCGGTCTTCCTTCTCTATAAATAGGAGGGATTAGGGTCATTTGAATTGTCGCCTCGATATTTTCATTTCCCGAGTCATATCATCTCGTCTTTGAGTGTCGTCGATGACGGTAGAATTTGGGGCCGAACCGAGAGTCACCGCGCTTATAAAAAGCAGTCAAGACTTACTTCTTCCTCTTTCACGTTACTCCTTTCTTTCCTTTGTTTTTCTTCTTAAAGTAGATCGAGTAGGATGTCGAGCGAGTTCGGTGAGTGATAGTGGGGAGAGGCCATGTCCCGGGTAGAGGCCGGAGGAGGAAGAGTTCGGCCGGGTAGAATTGTGGAGGGAGTAGATGAGGATGAGGTTCTTAGTCCAGCCCCGATAACCACCGCTTTCTCCCAAATTAGATCGCCTCCATGTAGGGACGAGTGGTGAAAGGCGGCGATCGAGCCTCGGGAGTTTAGGTCGGAGGGAGGCCGCTGCTGAAGTCGGCCTATAGGTCGGCCCCTCGTATGGAAATGTAGGTCGCTCCCATCCGAGGTTAATGAGAGGCGCCTTAGGGATTGGCACCAAGCTTACGGATCCCGTGATGACATCGAGTTCTTCGTCCCCCTCGGTTCCGATGACCGGCCGACGATCCTCCATTGGGTTGTGTGGCTTTGAACCAGGCCGCGTCTTTGGCGGCCGACTCGCCTACCCTTCCCGAGAATAGTTAGGAAATTTTTGAGGAGTGGGGAATAGCTCCCGACCCAAATATGTCCCAACGGGTGGAGGATAATGATAGTTTCTTCATTCTCGCTGGGACCAGCTTTCGGTTACCCCGTCCTTCATCGGGGAGTTCAACAACTGCATCTCCTTTAAATCGGACGGGAAGAAGTCGTTGGTGGTACGCTTTGGTCAAGGCGAAGACCGGGTAGTGTCATCACTCGGACCCCTTGATTCCATTAAGAATTGGAAGAAGTTTTGGTTTTTTGTCCGAGGTCCTTGGCAATTCTCGGTGAATGACACCAGACCCGATCTGAGTATTCCAGTTCGATATCACGCCCTGAGTAAGCGTGTTTCTTTCTTTAATTCGATCTGGATATAGTTAGACCGACCAGATTTGTGGTAATCGAGCTAGCCTCGTTTTACTTGTCTTTTCAGGATACACGTCTCAGGATCCGACGCCGGAGTCCTCAGAACGAGCTCGAAGGGCTAGATGTATTAGTGAGGATCTTCGGTCCAGTGGCGTATTGATAACCGAAGAGAATTTAGCATCAGCTCGACTTTCGCCGGCAAGTTCAGGTCGTCCAAGCGCAAGTGAGTTATTCCGATCTCGTCCTAGTTATTCCGAACTTGTTACTTATCGGTTCTGATATTGGTTTGTTGCAGGACAACCCGGAGGCGAAATGAGGGACTTATCTACCCTGCTGAAGAAGAAGACCCAAACTGGAAAGGGGAAGAGGAAAGCCCCTGCGGGGGACCACGAGCCTGTAGTTCGACAAAAGGTTCAACCAGAGGTCCCCCACAAGGCGATCCCAGTCCACTCGGAGTGTGGAGGTTGTGGCCTCACTTCCGCTTCATGCGCAGGCCCTCCTCCTCCCAAAGACGTCCGATCTCCTCCGTCGTCGCCACCGTCGCCCAATTACTTGGGCTCTACTCCAAAAAGACGCGAATTTTTAAGACTCAAGTGGTGCTCTCCGAAGCCACTTGAGGAGTTCATCCCATCGAACTCTCCGACTAGGGAGGAGATAGGTGGGCTCCCCATCCACCCGGGGGCAATCGAATCGGTTATGGCGTCTTGGACTCCAGCCCAGCAGAAATATCTGGACACAATGGGAGTGGTGGACTCCGTGATGGCGGCGTCAGTGAATACTTCGAGGGCGGCCATTCAGCTTACAGCGGCCTCCGAGAAGATGGCCAGGCTTGTAGCGGACGTTCAAGTTATGAGAGAGGAGGGACTTAAGGTCTTGGCTGAGCTCGAGGAGGAGAAGAAAAAACGGGCTACCTCCGAGGACGTCCTCATGAGAAGGGAGGAGGAGCTGAGGAGGCGGGAGGAGGAGCTGAAGGCCAGAGATGCGGAGTTGGAAGCGCTGAGGACTGAGCTGGAGGAGGAGAAGCACCAGAGAGGGCAAGATCGCTTGAGCTCGAGACCGAGTCGAAGGGCCATGCCGAATTGAAGGAGCAAGCCGCGGGCCGAGTTCAAGTCCTCTACCGCCTACATGGCCGATCGAGAGATGGTCTATTTCTTGACCATGGAGGAGCCGATTGATGCGACGGTGGAGAAACGTCCGGACCGACGTTCAATTTCTCGTGGACGAGTTGGCGAGTGAAGGAAAAGTCCACACTCAACCCACCGTCGCCGTAAGAGGCAGATCGGGTCAGGTCGATCAGACGACGAATGACTACCGAGCTGTTTGTAAAAATTTTAATGTGTCGAATCGGATGTAGTAATGTCTTCGACTAAATTATCAATGAAAATTCTCGCTTACGTATTACTTGTTCAAATTTTCTTAATGAAGTAATTTTTAGTACTGACTCTGAGTTTTAACTTCTGACTTTGAAATCTTGACTTCTGACCTCTGACTTCTGACTTTGAAATCCTTAGTTTCTGTCTTCTGGTTGAAGTCTTTTGGTACATGGGCGAGCTGGAACTTGAGAAAAATTTACGTTTTGGGAGATAGGTCGACTAGCGATGTGTTCTGGGCCGACCTGATGGGTGATGCCCCCCTAGCTTGTAGCTCGGACCATGTGTTGTCGAGGTCGTTCAATCATTTTTTTTTTTTTTTTTTTAACTGTAGTTTGGTCTCTTGGACGAACTGTAATCCTTGAAAAACTTATGTCCTCAGGGTAGAGGGACTTTGGTTTTTGTTGTTGGTGGCGTAGCACTTACGTCGCATCCAACGCGGTCCTAGTTTTGTAGGACTCTCATTAGGTTGATTCATGCCTGACTTGTAAGTCTTTGTATAAAACACTTGTTATTTTATAGAAGCATGAAATTTTTACAAGATGGAAGCCATAGCTTCTTTTTGACGAAAGTAGATCATGCCCGTGGGCCTTTGTAGGTATGTTTCATTGGTAGTATTTCTTTAGATGCTCGGCATTCCATGGATGCGCGAGTGATAGTCCTTCTGCATTCTGGAGCTCGTAAGCTCCATTTTTAGAACAAAGAAGGATCTTCTTGTAAGGTCCTTCCCATTTGGGGCGAGCGTGCCCACTTGACTTTCTTTCGTTGCTAGGGATGCCTTTCTCAGGACCAGGTCCCCAGCTTTGAATTTCTGCTCCTTGACTTTGCCGTTGTAATACCTTGCACTTCTTTGCTTGTAGATGGCAGTTTTCGATTCGCCTCACCCTTCTTTCCTCCAAGAGGTCGAGCTAGGATCTCAAGTCTTCGTCGTTGTGATTTTCGTCAAAACGTCCGAACTCTATAAGACGGAGCTCGAGTTCGACCGGTAGATGACGGCTTCACGGCCAAGGCGGCCGAGAAAGGTGTCTCTCCGTGCTTGACCGGCATGTTGTTCGATAAGACCATAGCACACTGGGGAGCTCTTCCGCCCAAGCTCCTTTCACCATCCAAGCGTGTCTTCAGCCAGTATGCTTAATAATTTTATTTATCACCTCAACTTGTCCATTTGACCGGGGTGGTTTGGAGTGGAGAAGTGCTTTCGATATTGAGGTCTTCACAGAATGACCGAGTCTAGCATTGTCGAATTGCTTGCCGTTATGTCTCGTGATGATCGAATGTGGGACTCCAAACCCGCAGACAATCGATTTCCATATGAAACCGGTAGTTTTTTCGCTTTCGCTTATTTTGGCAAGCGGTTCGCCTCCTACCCCGCCCATTTGGTGAAGTAATCCACGGCAACTACGGCATACTTAGTTCCACCTCTTCCCTCTTGGCATGGGACCGATGAGGTCAATTCCCCATTGGAGAAGGGCCACGGACTGAGGATTGAGGTCAGCTCTTCCGGGTGTGCTTTGATTGAGGGACCAAATTTCTGACATTTGTCGCATTTCCTCGCGAAATCGATGGAGTCCTTCTTCATTGATGGCGAATACCCCCCTTTCAAGATCTTGAGTGCGAGGGAGTGCCCCAGTGTGGTTGCCGCATACTCCTTCGTGGACTTCACTGAGGGCGTATTTAGCTTCATTTTCCTTTAGGCACCGCAGTAGAGGGAGCGAAAAGCCTTTTTTGAACAGGATGTTATCGATTATAGTGTACCTTGCAGCCCTGATTCTTAACTTTCTAGCTTCTCCGCTATTTGGGGGTACCTTCCCATCCCTCAGGAATTGGATGATCTCGTCAGTCCAGCTAGAGCTCGGGCCGGACGTGTTGCTAATTTGCTCAGGCTGAGATATAGCTGGTCAACCGAGTCTTCCAATCGGGATGCTCTCCGCCTCTTCTATGCCTCATTGGTAGAAAGTCTTGCTAGTGCATCGTGAGGCCATTCTGTGTCCCGAATCGCTAACCTCGGCGGTGGCGAATGATTTCGCTCTTGCTCCACAATGAGTGAGTAAGACGCCATCCTATCGCCTTTGGTTTGGTAAGACTTGTTGATTTGATTGACCACCACCGAGAATCACTGTATGCACGAGCAGCGGAGCTGAGTGCACCCATACCTTTCGCAAACCTTAGGCCGACAATTAGGGCCTCATACTCATCGCCTCGTTGTTTGAGGCACGGAAATTAAATCGTAGAGATTGGCATAGTGGCTCTCACGTCCGGCTCATCAGACTACTCCTCCTCCACCGAGTCTCGATCGATGAGCCATCCACAAAGAGAGTCCAGATTCCTCCTTTCGCACTGGGTTCGCGCTCGGCCGAACTCAAATGATGAAGTCTGCGAGCTTGACCATTGATTGCAGCCCTGGTTTGTAGTGGAGCTCAAACCGGTGAGCTCAACCGCCCACTTCATAAGTCTCCGGAGGTGTCTGGTTTCTGCAGACTGCCTCGGAGGATAGTTTGACAGACTGTATTGGATGTTGCAAGAAGTAGGGTCCGAGCTTTCTTGCGCATATGATAAGGGCATACGCCAATTTTTCCATCGGGTGTAGTTCGATTCGGCATCGTAACGCCTGGCCGACATAGTACACTTGGGTGTTGGATGCCCTCGTCCGCCCATGAGTACGGAACTAATTGAGTGCTTCGAGATCGCTAAGTAGAGAGTGAGGACCTCCTTCACTAGAGGTTTGGAGAGTAGGGAGGTCGTGCCGCTTGCCTCTTGACTCTTGAATGCTAACCGACATTCCTCGCCCACTTAAACTTCTTTCCTCCGCGTAAAGCATCGAAGAAGGGTTTGCACTTATCGGTCGATTTTGAAACAAAACGACTAAGCGCCCGCTATACGCCCAAGAAGACTGCACTCTTTGATCTTTGTAGGGGCCTCATCTCTCGAGAGCTCGATCTTTTCCAGTTGGCCTCGATTCCTCTTGATGGGACCATGTACCCCAAGAACTTCCCCGACTTTACACCGAAGGAGCATTTGTTAGGATTGAGCTTCATTTTATATCTCCTCGGTGATGGAGAACATCTCGAGAGAGGTGGTCCACGTGGTCCATTTCCTTGGTGCTTTTGACAAGCATGTCGTCAACGACACCTCCATAGTTTTCTCAACGAGTTCGGAGAACATTGAGTTCACCACCGTTGATAAGTGGCTCGCTGTTCTTCAACCCGAAGGGCATAACTCGATAGCGACAAACCTCGATCGCTGATGAAGGAGGTGTGCTCTTGATCATCCTCATGCATTGCAATTTGATTGTAGCCGAGCACGCATCCATGAAGCTCGTGAGCTCGTGCCCGCCGGTGGCATCCACCATTTGGTCTATCCGGGAGTGGAAAGTCGCCTTTAGGGCATGCTTTTTCGGATCGAGAAAAATCTATGCACACCCTCCAAGCTCCACCGCTTTTTTTACGAACAGGGTTGGCTACCCACCGGGATAGAGTGATTCCCTAATGAAGCCGCACTTGAGTAGTTTATCGACTTCCTTAGCTAGGCATCGCACCTCTCCGGATTGAGAGGACGCGTCGGCGTTGCTTGTTTTGGTTTGACGTCCGGACCGGTATTCGATCCGCGGCACGAGAGTTTGGGATCAATTCCTTCCATGTCCGCGTGTTCCCATGCGAAGACGCCGATGTTGCTTTTCGGGAAGGTTGTAAGTTGGGACCCATCGGGTTGTTCGAGTTCCTTTCCGATGTGGAGGACCCTTTCGTGTCGGCCGGGGTCGACCTCTACTTGCCTCAGTGTCTTCAACCGGGTTCACCTTCCGTAGCTCTTGTGCCGACACCCTGGGTCGAGGTGACCCAGATCTTCCACCGCGCTCCCATCCGTGATCATCCTCCACTTCCCACCGCAAGCTCAACGCCGATTCGGATTGTGTTTACCCCCTCCGGGCGGTTGATGTTGCGACTCCTTGCTACCAGATTGGCTTCCAGTACTACCCTACCCCATGTGGAGTGGGGAATTTGATGGTGTAGTGATAGATGGACGCCTCGCTTTTTAGCTCATGCAGGATTGGCCGCCCTAGGATGGCGTTGTAGTTAGATGGGAGATCTACAATTACAAAATCCGCAATGATCCTCCCGCGATGTGGAGGCAATCCGAGCTCAACCACCAAGGCGATCCGCCTCGGGATTTACACAATCCCCAAAGAACCCCAGGGGCTTTGGAAAAGGCCTAACGTGCCGAATGTCGAGATCCATCCGATTGAATGTTCCGAGATATGGGATATTTACGGAGCTCCACCATCTACCAATGTTCGATGGATGTTGACGCCGAGACCGGCATAGTAAATGACGAGTGCATCCGAGTGTGGTTGCAATACACGGGATGCGTCTTCCTCGTAAAAGAGAATTTTTCCGCATCGTGGTTAGGCGTTGTACCGCTAACACTTGGTAGTCATGTGAGCTTCCCCGGAGGACTTACGGCTACTGCCTCCTTGATCCTTCCAGTACCGACTCCCACCGACTATTATGTGAATTTCACCTCGTCCGGGTTGAGGTGGAGGTGGAGGTGGTAGTTCACCTCATCCATGGACCTCAGGAAGGCTCGGCCCACCCGGGCCGCGCTTAGAACTCCTTGTGTGGCCTCGCCTAATGAGGCTTTCAATTTCTCCTTTTAAATCACGGCAATCATCCGTGTCGTGCCCACCGATCGATGGTACTGCAGATCTCCTTTAGTTTAGCCCCGATGAGTTCGCTTCATAGGAGCCGGACTTTTGAGGATGCCTTGCCTTTGGTTTTCATTAGGACATTCTCAAGCGAAGTGTTTAGGATATGGTATCCTGGTACCTCGGCGTGGTGGGCCTCGACGCCTGCATGTCTTTGAAATTCGGTGTTTTCTTAGGACTCTCCTTCTTCTCCGCTGTCGGTCTTTCTTTAGCCTTCGTGGCTTTGTCCTTACGATCGTATGCGGTCATTCTCCGGTCCGAGGTGGCTTCCTCAAGACCGATGTGTTTTTCACCTCTAGCCAGAAGTCTTGGTAGGTAGCGTCCGTCTCGTGAACGAACCACCGTAACCGAGTCTCATGTTCTTAGTCCTCGACAAAACCGCCATCGTATGCGATCATCCGATATTTTGTCCACCTCCACTATCCTCTTGCTAAATCGATCCATGTAGGACCTCGGTGTTTCAGATTCGGCCTTGTTTAATGCCGATAAGGCGCTCTTTCGGGGTGGATCGAGTTCTTGCCCCATGAAAGTTGAGACGAACTGACCTGAGAGGTCATTCCACCTTTTCGAATGGAGCGCGGTGGTAATTTTTTGAACCACCTCATCGCTCTATTCCCGAAGGTGAGGGAATGCTCGCACATGATAGCGTCATCGCTCTTGGAGTTCCATCCAAGAGGTATACCATCGAGGTGGCCCACAGGATCATTGCCATCCTCATAGCTAGTCAATCATGGCATTTTCGACTTCTCCGAGGTTTTGCCAAGATGTCCTCCGTGAATGGGGAACGCCTGTCCGTGGTGACTTCTTCCGAGGTATTCTTTTGTAGTGGTGTCAATCCGGGACCGCCCGCCTCGATGAGGCCCGTGCAGAACGCCCGCTGCAAAAACCCACGCCATCATGGGTTGCGGGCCGGGTCACCAAATTTACCTAATTTTTTTTCAAAAGCCCGCTCACCCATCGCCCATACGAATTTCGAGCCCATATGGGCCGCTGGCTCGATCCTGGCTCGCCCAGTATGAATAAAAAATTAATTTTTTTGAAATTACTAAAAAATTTAGTTACTTATTGTAATTAAAAAAAAATGTTTACATATATAACAAAAAAGTGTTAAATTACTAAATAAAAATAAATAACAATGATAAATTCACATTTGTTAATTTTTAATTCAATTTCTATTTTTATTTATATATTTAAAGACTAAAACATGAATGCATCTCATCACATCTTTCACTTTAAACAACTCTCTCGCCATTTGTTTTTTATTTTTTTAAAATATCATTTCAAATATGAAAGTTTGAATTTTCCATCCATTTTTTTTTTTTAAAAATCAAAGCGGTTCACGGGTCGGCCGTGGGTTGGCCTCTTCTACTGCGGAACGGCCCGCGCTGCCCGCGGTTCCGGTCGAGGCGGGTGGGCCGATGCCGGGTTCGATCGGCCCGCCTGCCTTGACACCTCTATTCTTTGCTTCGCTTCAGCCTCGACTAGTCGCCGCTTCATGAGTTCAAGCTCATCCGGAGTGTCCCGTACACTCGAGGCCGCCATGGACTGAGCTTTCTTCTTTCTTTGTGCCTCCCTGCTCGCGAGGGACTTGAGAAGAATGACCTAGACGGTCAAATACGCTAACCGACCGCTGCGTGGAAGCTTTCCGCTGGGGACCGGAGCGCACTTTTTTCCTCCCTTACTTTCCTCATGGGCTCTTCGCTCGAAATCTAGTCTTCGCTTTTACTCGACGGCTTTTAGACTCATCGCAGTGCCGCGTGACTCGGCTTTTCCCGAGTCGAAATTGGGCTTGGTAGTGGCTTGATTTCTCTCGAGCCGCTCAATAGCTCGAGTTAGGTATTCAAGCTTCAGAGGACTCAAGGCTCCCTCGGGCACATGTGTTCGAGCCGAGGCTTCTCCTGTTGTCTCGACGGAAGACTTGGGAAGGTTGACCACCGACTCCCGCTCTTCCGTGGTCATGAGCCCTCGAGTCATGACTACGACTCATGTTTGGATAATTTTTGAGTGTTTTGGTGTATGGTAGTTGTGGAAAATGGAGAGCCTTTTTTAGAAATGAGCCCTCCTTCTAGCGCCAAACCGCTGACGTTGGAAAACGGTTTGCACCGATTCCCAGCCAACTTGAAAGATGTGAGTATTGAGGTCGGGTTGCGATCGTAGTAAATGGCGATGAGTAAATATGAACGGAAAGCTTGAGTGTATATATATTTACTTGTTTTTTTTTTGAGCCCCTTTAATGACATTTATTTCTCCTATTTATAGGAGAATGTATAATGATTATGTATTCTTTTGATGCCAACCTAGGCATTAAATGGCCATCCTATGCATTTAATGCTTACAAGACATTCCCTTTATGGGCATTCAATGCAAAATGACTCCTGTCAGACAACTAAGATTCTGACGTTCGCATGAAGATATCGGACGAGGTCCGAACTGGGATGAGGGCGGGAGGCCGAACTCAACATGATAAATGAGAAAGGCCGGAGTCCGGACTGATTGATTCGGCTTCTTCTGTATTCCTTATTGAATGACTGAACGCTTGGGAGTGGCCAAATCAGGCTGGTCGACAACAGGCGTAGTAAAATTATTAGATGTTACATACCATCACTACACAGTAGGAACACTCAACGGCCCCTTATATCGTGGGCGTCATTACAAGATGATCAAGATTTATAGCACTACTAGTCAATTTTCTAGCCATATTTAATTCCTTTATAGTACTACAGGTGGGGCCGGGGCCAGGTATTTTAGTTTGTGGGGGCAATATGGCAGTTAGCAATACTATAGTGCTGGTCGAAAACACTGTACTAGCTTGTAGCGTCTATAGCAGTAAGCAACAAAACAGTAACGAGTAGAGATAGTGTCATTTGAAAAAAACAATAAAACCACTTATTGTACTCAAAATTATGTTCTAGTTAAGTACAAAAATTTAAAACTCAACTATATTTTCACGAGATTTGTACGTAAAAAAAAAGGGTATTTTGTTCAATTTTTTAGATTTTGGAATTGAAAATCAAATAAACGTTAAGGTCTAAAAGATTACATTCGGTGTTAAGCGTAGTATTTTATCAATTTTATCATTCTAAAACATGAAAAAATTAGCACTAAAATTTATAGAATTAAGTAAAAAAAAATGAAATATGCAAATGGAACTAAAGATTCGAGATTTAAAAGTTACTTTTAATATTGTGAATTAATTGCCCAAATTTCTTGAAAGAAAATAAAAAGAAAAAATAGAAAAAATAACGTGGTAGTTGGGATTTGAACCCAAATCTGCCCAAAAATAAATAATAAGCTTTGTTATTAGGATAGAGGACTTCTTTTGCATTTATCTATATTTTCATAAGTTTATATTTTCACGTGGGGACAAAATTATAAAATTTAATTGTTTTTTAAAACAAAACAAATCTTTTGAAATCAGAGCCACTTACCCCACTCTAAATCCGCTCATGACTACAGGTACTGGTATTCGAACCTTGAATTACTGCTGGAGTTATCTAGGTATTTTGCTGCAGACATTCTTACTATTTTAGATAGTGAAGAAAGATAAAATGTTGATCTACTTAATAAATGGCGGAGATACAATGAACGACAATATCTAATATTATCAATGATGGCACATAGTCTACTAACACATCTGGTATGTGCTGTAGAATTGGATAAGGGTTTTTTTAGTGCATGTGGCAGGGCTAAGTTGGAGTATCGGTCAAGGTTGAAACAAGATATATTAGACTTTAATGTATTTGATGACTGATAAGATGTAGAATACTAAATACAATACAAAGTTGACAACTCAATAGCTGAAGATTTTCAGCATCTTGGGTCGTAATTACTACGTGCCATTTATGTTTGTTGTCGACCAGCCTGATTTGGCCACTCCCAAGCGCTCACCATTCAATAAGGAATACGTAAGAAGCCGAATCAATCATCCGAACTCCGCCTTTCTCATTTATCATGTTGAGTTCGGCCTCCCCCTCATCCCGCTTCGGACCTCGTCCGATATCTTCATGCTAACGCCGAATCTTAGTTGTCGACAGAGTCATTTCGCATTGAATGCCCATAAAGGAATGTCTTGTAAGCATTAAATGCATAGGATGGCCATTTAATGCCTAGGTTGGCATCAAAAGAATACATAATCATTATACATTCTCCTATAAATAGGAGAAATAAATATCATTAAAGGGGCTCAAAAAAAACAAGTAAATATATATACACTCAAGCTTTCCCGCTCATATTTACTCATCTCGCTATTCACTACTACACGCAACCGACCTCAATACTCACATCTTTCAAGTTGGCTAGGAATCGGTGCAAACCGCTTTTCCAACGTCAACGCTTACGCTAGAAGGAGGGCGCCATTTTCTAAAAGGCTCTCCATTTTCCACAACTACCATACACCAAAACACTCAAAATTATCCAAACACGAGTCGTAGTCACGACTCAAGGGCTCGCAGACCACTCAAGAATTGGGAGTCAAGAGTCAACCTTCCCAAGTCTTCCGTCAGAGACAACAGGAGAAGCCTCTACCGAACACATGTGCCCGAGGGAGACGCAGCCCCTACGTAAGCTTGAATACCTAACTCGAGCTATTGAACGGCCGAGAGAAATCAAGCCACTACCAAGCGACTTCTCGACTCAGAAGCCGAGTCACCGCACACGATGAGTCTAAAAGCCACGAGTAAAACGAAGACTAGATTTCGCCAAGAGCCCATCGAAAAGTAAGGGAGGAAAAGTGTGCGCCCAGTCCCACAGAAAGCTTCCACGCAACGGTCGGGCTAGCGATTTGACCGCCTAGGTCATTCTTCTCAAGTCCCTCACGAATGCAGAGGCACAAAGAAAGAAGAAAGTCTCGGCCCATGGCAAATTTCGAGTGTACAGACATCTCCTGGATGAGCTTGAACTCATGAAGCGACGACTAGTCGAACCGGAAGCGGCAAAAAGAATAGAGGTGTCAAGACCAAGGGCGGCCGATCGAACCGCAAGATCGCCCACCCGCCTCGACCCGAACCATGGCGGCCCCCGTGAACCGGCGGGTGCTGCTCACGGGCCGAGAAGGCTAACCATGGGGCCGCTCACGGGTCAAGAGGCCAACCCGCGGCCGACCTGTGAACCGCTTTGATTTTTAAAAAAAAAAAAAAATGGGCGTAAAATTCAAACTTTCATATTTGAAATGATATTTTAAAAAATAAAAAAACAAATGGCGAGAGTTGTTTAAAGTGAAAGATGTGATGATGCATTCATGTTTTAGTCTTTAAATATATAAATAAAAATAGAAATTGAATTAAAAAATTAACAAATGTGAATTTATCATTGTTATTTATTTTTATTTAGTAATTTAACACTTTTTTGTTATATATGTAAACATTTTTTTTTAATTACAATAAGTAACTAAATTTTTTAGTAATTTCAAAAAAATTAATTTTTATTCATACGGGCGAACCGGATCGAACCGCTGCCCATATGGGCTCGACCCGTATGGGCCAATGGGTGGGCCGGCTTTTGAAAAAAAATTAGGTAAATCAATGACCCGCCCCGCAACCCGCAGCCGGGCGTGGGTTTTTGAACGCTGGCCACACGGCCTCATCGGAGGCGGGCGGGTCCCTGATTGACACCACTACAAAAGAATACCTCGGAAGAAGTCACCACGACAAAGCGCTCCCCATTCACGGAGGACATCTTGGCAAAACCTCTGCGGGAGAAGTCGAAAATGCCGCAGCTTGACTAGCTATGAGGATGGCAATGATCCCGCTGGCCACCTCGACAGTATACCTCTTGGATGGAACTCCAAGGAGCCAGCCGACGCTATCATGTGCAGAGCATTCCCCTCACCTTCGGGAATAGAGCGATGAGGTGGTTCAAAAAATTACCACCGCTACCCATTCAAGTCGGAATGACCTCTCGTGTCGGCCTTCGTCTCAACTTTCATGGGGGCAAGAACTCGATCCACCCCGAAGAGCGCCTTATCGCGATTAAACAAGGCCGAATCGAAACACCGAGGTCCTACATGGATCGATTTAGCAAGAGGATAGTGGAGGTGGACAAAATATCGATGATGCCGCCTCGATGGCGCTTTGTCGACTAAGAACACGACTTTGCTTACGGTGGTCCGCTCACGAAGACGGACCGCTACCTACCAAGCACTTCCTCGGCTAGAGCCGAAAAACACATCGGTCCGAGGAAGCCACCCCGGACTGTGAGAATGACCGCCTCGATCGTAAGGACAAGACGGGCTAAAGAGAAAGACCCGAAAACGGAGAAGAATGAGAGTCCTAAGAAAACACCGGATTTTCAAAGATGCAGGCGCCCAAGGCCCACCACGCCGAGGTACCGGTGGATACCATATCCTAAACACTTCGCTTGAGAATGTCCTAATGAAACCAAAGGTAAGGGCATCCTCAAAAGTCCAAATTCCTATGAAGGCGAACTCATCGTGGCTAAACCAAAGGAGATACTGCAGTACCATCGATCGGTCGGGCACGCACACTCTGATGATTGCCGTGATTTAAAAGGAGAAATTGAAAGCCTCATTAGACGAGGCCACCAAGGAGTTCCTAGCGCGCCATCCGGTGGAACTGAGCCTTCCCAGTCCACGACCGAGCCGAACTACCACCTCCACCTCCACCTCCAAACCCGGACGAGGTGAAATTCACATGATAGTCGGTGGGAGTCAAGACTGGAAGGATCAAGGAGACAAATAGCGTAGTAAGTCCTCCAGTGGAAGCTCACAATAGCTACCAAGTGTTAGCAGGTACAAACAAAAACCCGATGCGGAAAAATTCTTTTTCTCGAGGAAGACGATCCCATGTATTGCAACCACACTCGGATGCACTCGTCATTACTATGCCGGTCTCCTCACACAACATCCATCGAACATTGGTAGATGACGGAGCTCCGTAAATATCCCATATCTCGTAACATTCAATCGATGGATCTCGACATTCGCACGTTAGGCCTTTTCCAAAGCCCCCGCAGGGTTCACCGGGATTGTGTAAATCCCAAGGCCATCGCCTGGTGGTTGAGCTCGATTGCCTCCCCCGCTCACAGGAGGATCATTGCGGATTTTGTAATTGTAGATCTCCCATCTAACTACAACGCCATCCTAGGGCGGCCAATCCTCGCATGAGCTAAAAGCACCACGTCCATCTATCACTACACCATCAAATTCCCCACTCCACACGGGGTAGGAGTAGTACGGGAAGCCAATCGGTAGCAAGGAGTCGCAACATCAACTTCGCCGAGCGGTGGGTAAACACAATCCGAATCGACGCCGAGCTTGCAAAATGGGAAGTCCGAGGATGATCCGGATGGGAACGCAGCGGAAGATCTCGGGTCACCTCGACCCCTGTGCTCAAGACAAGAGCTACTAAGGTCAACCGCTTGAAGACTGGAGCAAGTAGAGGTCGACCCCACCGACCGAAAGGGTCCTCCACATCGGAAAGGAACTCAAACAACCAAGAAGGTCCCAACTTACAACCTTCCCGAAAGCAACATCGACGCCTTCGCATGGGAACACGCGACATGGAAGGAATTGATCCCAAACTCGCGCCACGCATCGAATACCAAATTCGGACGTCAAACCAAAACAAAGAACGCCGACGCCATCTCAATCCGTAGAGGTACGAGGCCCTAGCTAAGGAAGTCGATAAACTACTCAAGTGCGGCTTCATTAGGGAATCACTCTATCCCCGGTGGGTAGCCAACCCTGCTCGTCGTAAAAGAGCAATGGAGCTTGGAGTGGTGTGCATAGATTTTACCGATCCGAAAAAAGCTTGCCCTAAAGATGCCTTTCCACTCCCGGATAGACCAAATGGTGGATGCCACCACGGGCACGAGCTCCCGAGCTTCATGGATGCGCATCTCGCCATACAATCAAATTGCAATGCATGAGGATGATCAAGAGCACACCTCCTTCATCACCGATCGAGGTTTGTACCGCTATCGAGTTATGCCCTTCGGGTTGAAGAACGCCGAGCCACTTATCAACGGTCAGTGAACTCAATGTTCTCCGAACTCATTGGGAAAACTATGGAGGTGTACGTTGACGACATGCTTGTCAAAAGCACCAAGGAAATGGACCACGCGTGGAGCACCTCTCCTAGATGTTCTCCATAATCGAGGAGATATAAAATGAAGCTCAATCCTAACAAATGCTCCTTCTTCGTGTAAAGTCGTGGAAGTTCTTGGGGTACATGGTCCAATCAAGAGGAATCGAGGCCAACCTTAAAAGATCGAGTTTCCAAGAGATGAGGCCCCTACAATGATCAAAGAGGTACATAGTCTTATCAAGGATATCAGCATGCTTTAGTCGCTTTGTTTCAAAATCGACCGATAAGTGCAAACCCTTCTTCGACGCTTTACGCGAGGAAAGAAGTTTAAGGGGCGAGGAATGTCACCTAGCATTCAAGAGTCAAGAGGCAACCGCACGACCTCCACTACTCTCCAAACCTCTAGTGAAGGAGGTCCTCACTCTCTACTTAGCGCCTCAAGCACTCAATTAGTTCCGCACTCATAAGGACTGGACGAGGGCATCCAACACCCAAGGTACTATGTCGCCAAAGCGCTACACGATGCCGAATCTAACTACACTGATGGAAAAATTGACGATGCCCTTATCATGTCTCGCAAGAAAGCTCGCACCCTACTTCTTGCAACATCCAATACAGTCCCGCAAACTATCCTCCGAGACAGTCCCGCAGAAACCGACACCTCCGGAGACTTATGAAGTGGGCGGCTGAGCTCGGCCACTTGAGCTCCACTACAAACCACGGACCGCAATCATGGTCAAGCTCTCGCAGACTTCATCGGCCGAGTTCACTGAGCACGAACCCAGCCGCGAAAGAGAGGAGGAAGTCTCGACTCTCTTTGTGGATGGCTCATCGATCGAGACTCGGCCGGAGCCGAGTAGTCCCGATGAGCCCTGGACGAGAGCCACTATGCCAATCTCTACGATTTAATTTCCGTGCCTCAAACAACGAAAGCCGAGTACGAGGCCCTAATTGCACGCCTAAGGTTTGCGAAGGTACGGGTGCACTCAAACCGCTCGTGTACAATGATTCTCATCCGTGGTCAATCAAATCAACAAGTCCTACCAAACCAAAGACGATAGGATGGCGCCTTACTCACTCATTGTGGAGCAGAAACTCGAAATCATTCGCCACCGCCGAGGTTAGCCGATTCCCAGACACGTAATGGCCTCACCGATGCACTAGCAAGACTTTCTACCAAATGAGGGCATAGAAGAGTCGGAGAGCATCCCGATTGGAAGACTCAAGAAATTTCAAACCTATATCTCACCGAGCAAATTAGCAACACGTTCGAATCGAGCTCTAGCCGGACCGACGAGATCATCCAATTCCCGAGGATGGGAAGGTACCCCAAATAGCGGGAAGCTAGAAAGTTAAGAATCGTAAGCAAAGCAAGGTACACTATAATCGATAACATCCTGCTCAAAAAAGGCTTTTCGCCCCCTCTCATGCGCGTGCCTAAAGGAAAAATGAAGCTAAATACGCCTCGAAGTCCACGGCGGAGTATGCGGCAACCACACCGGGGCACTCCCTCGCACTCAAGATCTTGAGGCGGGGGTATTTCGCCATCAATGAAGAAGGACTCCATCGATTTCATGAGGAAATGCGACAAATGTCGAAATTTGGTCCTCAATCAAAGCACACCCTAAGAGCCGACCTCAATCCTCGGTCGTGGCCCTTCTCCAAATGGGGAATTGACCTCATCGGTCCCATGCCAAGAGGGAAGAGGTGGAACTAAGTATGCCATAGTTGCCGCGGATTACTTCACCAAATGGGCGAGAGGCGTAACCGCCACAAAAATAATCGAGCGTAAAACTACCGGTTTCATATGGAAATCGATTGTCTCTGTGTTTGAGTCCCACATTCGATCATCACGCATAACGGCAAGCAATTCGACAATGCTAGACTCAGGTCATTCGCGTGAAGACCTCAATATCGTAAAGCACTTCTCCACTCCAAACCACCCCTACCAAATGGACAAGTTGAGGCAATAAATAAAATTATTAAGCATACATCAAGACACGCTTGATGAGCCGAAAGGAGCTTGGGCGTAAGAGCTCCCCAAAAGTGCTATGGTCTTATCGAACAACATGCCGGCCAAGCACGGGAGAGACACCTTTCTCACCGGCTTCTGGCATGTAAGTCATTATACCGGGTCGAACTCGAGCTCCCCGCCTTATAGAGTTCGGACGTTTGACGAAAATCACAACGACGAAGGCTTGAGATCCGAGCTCGACCTCCCGGAGGAAAGAAGCGTCAGGCGAATCGAAACCGCCATCTACAAGCAAAGAAGTGCAAGTATTACAACGGCAAAGTCAAGGAGCGGAAATTCAAAGCCGGGGACCCGGTCCCGAGAAAGGTATCCCTAGCAACGAAAGAAAGTCAAGCGGCACGCCGCCCCCAAATTGGGAAGGACCTTACAAGATCACCATTGTTTCTAAGAAATGGAGCTTACGAGCTCCGTAATGCGAGGACTATCACTCACAAGATCCATGGAATGCCGAGCATCTAAAGAAATACTACCAATGAAACATACCTACAAAGGCCCACGGCATGATCTACTTTCACAAAAAGAAGCTATGGCTTCCATCTTGTAAAAATTTCATGCTTCTATAAAATAACAAGTGTTTTATACAAAGACTTACAAGTCTAGGCATGAATCCAACCTAACAGGAGTCCTACAAAACTAGGACCCGCGTTGGATGACGTAAGTGCTACGCCACCAACAACAAAAACCAAAGTCCCTCTACCCTGAGGACATAAGTTTTTCAAGGATTACAGTCATTCAAGAGACCAAACTACGCTTAAAAAAAAAAAAAAATTATTGACCGACCTCGACACCACATGGTCCGAGCTACAAGTTGTGGGGGCATCACCCATCGTCGGCCTGTAACACATCGCTAGTCGACCTATCTCCCAAAACGTAAATTTTTCTCAAGTTCCAGCTCGCCCATGTACCAAAAGACTTCAACCGTAAGATGTAAACTAAGGATTTCAAAGTCAAGTCGAGGTCAAGTCAAGATTTCAAAGTCGGGTTAAAACTCGTAGTCAAGATTAAAAATTACTTCATTAAGAAAATTTGAACAAGTACACGTAATCGAGAATTTTCATTGATAATTTAGTCCAAGACATTACTACATCCAGCTCGACACATTAAAATTTTTACAAACAAATTTCGGTAGTAATTCGTCAAGACGGGATCGACCCAGATCCGCCTCTTCCGGCGACGGTGGGTCGAGTGTGGACTTTTCCTTCACCGCCAACTCGTCCCTCGAGAAATTGAACGTCCCAGTCCCCGGACGTTTCTCCACCGTCGCATCAATCAGCTCCTCCATGGTCAAGAAATAGACCATCTCCTGATCGGCCATGTAGGCGGTAGAGGACTTGAACTCAGCCACGGCTTGCTCCTTCAATTCAGCATGGCCCTTCCGCTCGGCCTCGAGCTCCCTCAAGCAATCTTGGCTCTCACCGTGCTTCTCCTCCTCCACCTCGGGCCCTCGGCCCAACTCGCATCTCGGCCTTCACCTCCTCCTCCCCTCTCCCGCCTCCTCTTCCTTCTCAGGGACGCCCCTGAGGTAGCCTGCTTTTTCTTCTCCTCCTCGAGCTCACCCAAGACCTTAAGTCCCTCCTCTCATAACTTGAACGTCCACTACAAGCCCCGCCATCTTCCTGAGGTCAGTGCTGTAAGTCGAATGGCCGCCTCAAGTATTCACCGACGCCGCCATCACGGAGTCCACCACTCCCATTGTGTCCAGATATTTCACGGGCCGAGTCCAAGACTGCAACTGCTCGATTGTCCTTCGGTGGATAGGGGGAGCCCACCTATCTCCTCCCTAGTCGGAGAGTTCGATCGATGAACTCCCAGTGGCTTCGGAGAGCACCACGAGTCTTAAAAATTCCGCCTTTTTCTCGAGTAGAGCCCAAGTAATTGGGCGGTAGCTGAGGCGACGACGGAGGAGATCGGACGTGCTGGGAGGAGGAGGGCCCTGCATGAACTGGAAGTGAGGCCACAACCTCCACACTCCGAAATGGATCGATCACGCCGAGGGGACCTCTCGTTGAACCTTTTGTCGAACTACAAAGTCGTGGTCCCATGAGGGGCTTTCCTCTTCCCTTTCCGCTTTGGGTCTTCTTCTTCAAATAGGTAGATAAGTCCCTCATTTCGCCTCGGATTGTCCCCGCAACAAACCAATATCGAACCGATAAGTAACAAGTTCGAATAACTAGGACGAGATCGGAATAACTCACTTGGCGCTGGGCGACCGAACTTGCCAACGAAAAGTCGAAATGATGCTAAATTCTCTTGGTTATCAATACGCCACTGGACCGAAGATCCTCACTAATACATCTAGCCCTTCGAGCTCGTTCTGAGGACTCCGGCGTCGGATCCTGAGACGTGTATCCTGAAAAGACAAGTAAAACGAGGCTAGCTCAGTACCACAAATACAGGTCGGTCTAACTATATCCGTACTGAACCAGTAAAGAAACACGCTTACTCAGGGCGTGATATCGAACTGGAATACTCAGATCGGGTCTGGTGTCATTCACCGAGAATTGCCAAGGACCTCGGACAAAAAACCAAAACTTCTTCCAATTCTTAATGGAATCTGGGGTCTGAGTGATGACACTACCCCCGGTCTTCGCCTTGACCGAAGCGTACCACCAGCCCGACTTCTTCCCGTCCGATTTAAAGGAGTACAGGCTGTTGAACTCCCTGACAGAAGGACGGGGGTAACCGAGCTGGTCCCACAGAATGAAGAAGCCTATCATTATCCTCCACCCGTTGGGACATAGCTGGGTCGGAGCTATTCCCCACTCCCTCAAAAATTTCCTAACTATTCTCGGGAAGGGTAGGCGGAGTCCGGCCGCCAGCACGGCCTGGTTCAAGGCCACACAACCCAATGGAGGATCGTCAGCCCGGTCATCGGAACCAGGGACGAAGAACTCGATGTCATCTGGGATCCCGTAAGCTTGGTGCCAATCCCTAAGCTGCCTCTCATTAACCTCGGATGGGAACGACCTACATTTCCATACAGGGGCCGACCTATAGCCCGACTCAACAGCAGCCTCCCTCCGACCTAAACTCCTGTGCTCGATCGTCTTTTCACCACTCGTCCCTACCGCATGGAGACGATCTAATTTGGGGAGAAACGGTGGTTATCGGGGCTGGACTAAGAACCTCATCCTCATCTACTCCTCCACAATTCTACCCGAACCTGACTCTTCCTCTTCCCGGCCTCTACCCTGTGACATGGCCTCTCCCACTATCACTACCGAACTCGCTCGACATCCTACTCGATCTACTTTAAGAAGAAAAAACAAAGGAAAGAAAGGAGTAACGTGAAAGAGGAAGAAGCAGTGCATCGATCGCTTTATAACCGCAGCTGACTCTCGGCCTCGCCCAAATTTCTACCGGGTCCCGACACTCAAAGACAGATGATATGACTCGGGAAATGAAAATATCAGAAGGCAGCAATTCCAAATGACCCTAATCCCCTCCTATTTATAGAGAAGGAAGACCAAGGAGCAACGCCATCAATGCAGTAATGATGACGCCCCATTAAAAGCGCCTTCTCGAGCCACGCAAAATTCTGACATACCTGCTGGATTCGTCCCATGTGTCAATCAAGAAGACGAACTGTCAGAGGCGCCGCCTCAGGTGTTGGAAGCCAAATCAAACCGCGCTCGATCTCAAATACGAATTAAAACCCGCCCTTGGTTAATTCCAAGGTAGGTCTTGGGGGCAATTGTTGTCGACCAACCTGATTTGGCCACTCCCAAGCGTTCTCATCATTCAATAAGGAATACGTAAGAAGTCGAATCAATCGATCCCGATCTCGCCTTTCTCATTTATCATGTTGAGTTCGGCCTCCCCCTCATCCCGCCTCGGACCTCGTCCGATATCTTCATCTTGAACGCCGAATCTTAGTTGTCCGGCAGAGTCATTTCGCATCGAATGCCCATAAAGGAATGTCTTGTAAGCATTAAATGCATAGGATGGCCATTTAATGCCTAGGTTGGCATCAAAAGAATACATAATCATTATACATTCTCCTATAAATAGGAGAAATAAATGTCATTAAAGGGGCTCAAAAAAAACAAGTAAATATATATACACTCAAGCTTTCCTGCTCATATTTACTCATCTCGCTATTTACTACTACCGCAACCGACCTCAATACTCACATCTTTCAAGTTGGCTAGAATCAAGCAAACCGCTTTTCCAACGTCAACAACGCCGATAAATGTTATTTTTGAATTTATATGGGGACTAAGAATTCAAATAAAAGAAAGTAGTGTTATGAATGTAAATATTGAAAGTGATGCTACAAATAGAAAATTAGAAGTGGTGCTATAGATAAAAATAAATAAAATGCTGAATGTCAGAAATATATGTGCAATTATTTTGCAACTATTGGCAATGTGGATAAGAATGGGTGCAATACACACATCAATATGGATAAATATTAAAAATTAGGCCAAGTAGAATTGTGTCAAGTAGATGAGTGATAACCACACATTTTTTAGTCAATTAAAGAGTGCCAAACTGCGTAATATGGGTCACATATAATACTAACAAATTTCAAAATGACATGTATGTTCATAGCCCTCTGTCTACAGGGACTTCTATTTTATTTAGAAATCATAAATTCTTGAAAATGCCATGCAATAAAGTTATAAGAATTTCTCCAATCAATTTAATTACTTATAAATAAGTAAAAATAATAGAGATTATATCAAAGCTTTAAAAGTTAAGCGTGGTTACACTTTACAATACATGAATAACACACATGGCACGAATACGAGCTTAAGGTGAGACTATATCAGTGCAAACACATGAGATTCTATCAAAACATTTAATTCAAGCGTGATTGGACGAGGGCAATTTCACGATGCGTGATCTCATGAAAGTCTTCTTAAATTAAGTTTTAAATACCCACAAGTTAGCAAAAATGGTAAAAATACAATAGAAGATAGAAATTATGCCCGCGTTGTGGGGTACACATGAAAACGAAACACGAGGCATCGGTCGAGCCATGAAGGACTCCAACCCTTGTGATTTCACGAAATTACTACTATTACTATATACATATATTTGTGATCATTTTCCTATAATTGGAGTATTTGAGATATATTGTGATTATATGATTTCATCAATATACATGTGTTTACGCTTAGAAATTGGAATATTGTCACCCGTCATATGTGACGCATGAGATATAGCTTATCCATGGATATGAAATGAGTAACTAAGCATAACTTGTAAAAGAATAAATAATGAAAGCTAGATAAAGATTATTGTGGATACTCAGATATAGTATACAATAGAAGATGTTAATATTGAATATAATAGTATCGCCCTACATGTGCACTGTCGTAACACCTGTAATTTTCTGGAACTTTTAAATGATATTTGGAATTTTAAAATGTTTTTTTAGAAAGTAGAAATTTGTAATTGGAGGTTTTACCCTAGATCAAAAATAGAATTATGAAAAATAAAAACCACAACTAGATTAGGAACTTGTTCTATAAATATGAGATTGGTGATTTCATTTTTAGAAATATTAGAAGATAGCTTGCCCTCTAGAATAAAGTATTTTTATCCTTTTAAGCACTTTTAAATACGCAAAAATAGAAACAAGAGAGTAAAAACGACTCTTGGACTTTAGTGAATCACATGAGCACGTTTTTACACTGTTGAACGATCCCTAGCCTTAGGTGGTTGACAACCCAAGCTTCTCAAGTAAGGGATCGACCTCCTAAATGTATGGAGCCCTCCCGTATCCACTATTTTTTCCCATGGACCTCATTTTGATTATTTAACACCCCATATCTTAGTTTAGGCACATTAGTCGAGTTGTGCTATATTTTGACGTTCACTAATGTAGAAGCATCTTGATGCAGACTCCGAAGCTATTAGATAAGAACAAGGTAAATATGAATGATTTCAACTACAATACAAAAATATTGGGATAATTATGAACAAGTGACAACTTGTAACTTTTTTTTTTGTTACGTGATATTGTTATGTAACTTAGTTGTGCATTGTGAGTACATTGGAAAGTCGGGTTGGACCCTTGAACCCCCACGACGTGCATTGTACATATTGACACTCATATGAAAAGCATTGATGGTTATTGTGAGTGTGAATCCCATTATAGTTTTACCTACTTTTGTGCCATATAGATATACCGCTTGAAACGTCTAATGGTCATTAAGGGTGGTCAATGATCGAGTGTTTGGGGGTCCGACACAAGTATACATGTGGTGTCAGAAGGTCCATTGGTGGCCTTGGAACTATAGATACACATGAAGAGTATCGTATACGTAGGCCATGCCTTATAAATTAATATTATATGTACATGTTTAGAATATTGAGTCTTGGTGGGCAATGACAAATTTACAAACATAGGTTTGTGGGTGTGTAATGACCATGATACTTTAAGCTCATAAGGTACATTATAACATGGAAGTAGGCCCACGTGTGATTGGCATTTAATCAGAATACATAGTCAGATATTGGACGAAAAAAATTCACTATACCAAATAGCATAAGATGGAGTAATGTTGTTTCGCAACCAAATACAAACATAAGCTAAGATGGAATGTTGTTTAATCAAATATATGCTAAAGCAAATATATGCTAAAGCACATAATAGTATAATACTCCATACTTATACATTTAGAAGCTATCAAAATGTATCATGAACTTAAGCTCAATTTTTGGTGGCTACGAATGAAGCGGCATATCGATGAGCATGTGAAAAAATGCCCAACTAGTGTAAATTTTGGTGGCCACGAATGAAACAGAATATCACAAATGATATAAATGTGGAATATTGTGTAAGTTACATTGAATCAATACAAATGTATCATTTCCACCACTAACCATCACGTGTTGAATCTCGTGACATTATATTCGTAATTTAAAGGAATAAAAACCTCTTGGATTACATCCTAACATTCCTAACCTTCATTGAGTTCTTAATCTTTACTTTATGGTATTCACAACATATTTATATTTAAAATTCAATTTATAGTAGTCGTCTTTTAAATACGCATCCCGATAAAACTCTTTTTATTATAATCGTAAATAATGGTAATTGATTTAGTAATAATACTCATTGGATCAGCTGAAGTGAATATTGTACATTTGAAAGATACATCATGATATCTATACAAGATGTACTTTATCACGACCATGGAGACTAGTTCGAACTACTTATCCCAAATACTAAAGTTATTGACAATCAACAAAGTAAGCTCGTTGATATGTCAAAATATCTTCAGAGCAAAGAATACATAAGAATTAGTAGGTGAGAGAAAATTAATCTATGAAATAAAAACTAAGTAAATGTTTTCTCTCCATGTTTAATTCAACATACCATTTCACGGAACACACTATAGACCCGCCATCCCATACATCTTAGTATAAATCACCCAATCGTACTAAAGTTGACACACTAAAATTTATATTGAGTTGTACATTACTTTTATGGAAATTTATGCAAATGGATCTATAACGTTCAAATCTTGACACCACATCCCTCGAACTTTTATTAATGTAGTACGTCGATCAGATTCTTTCTAGCTAAATCAATGTTAAAATGGCATGTGCATTGTACAAGTCCAATTTTATAAAGGGCAAATAAGTCAATACTTAAATATTAATTAAAATAGGTAAAGTAAATAGAAAATCGATAAAAAGAAAAAGAAAAAAAAAAAATAAAAATTACCTTCTCCTCCAAACTGTAAAACACCAAACGGTACGAAATAACTACTTGGACAAATCAACGGATGTGTGATATGTTGGGGATGACAATAGTTAACCGTTAATGGTGTGGGTTGGAATACTCATATAACGTTTGATCGGACGGATTCCATCTGTTAAAATCTATTCTACTACATTAATAAAAAAATTGAGGACTGTGATGTCAAGATTTGAATGTTAGGAAGATATTTGCACTTTTCATGAATGTTAGGACTTTCATTACAATTTTCCTTACTTTTACTAGCTGAGTGAAGAATGGTGAAATTATTATTAACTTTATTGATTAAATATAGAAGAATAATACTTTTAATAATCAATTTGAAATTTTGTACATACTCGAGTGACCACCGGTAAAATTATGTTTTAAGGTTTTATACCTTCACAAATAGATTGTCAGAAAATATATAACTGTTTATAATTCTAGTTTATTGTGTGGAATTGAAAGATAATTGATTT
The DNA here is from genome assembly GCA_023638005.1 of Forsythia suspensa. Classification (NCBI taxonomy): domain Eukaryota; kingdom Viridiplantae; phylum Streptophyta; class Magnoliopsida; order Lamiales; family Oleaceae; genus Forsythia; species Forsythia suspensa. Next base: position 40,844,816 of record CM042666.1, read on the forward strand.
TTTTGTACTATTTAATCAATATAGTTGTCATTTTCTAAACAATTTATTTGTAATTAATTTTATTACTGTAAAACTTTTCACAAAATATTTAAAATTTGAATATGGTTTTATTCATTCTAATATTTTATTTTTTTGAAAAATATGTAAATTATCGATTAAATAATTTTTAATAAATAATTCATCATCATGAAATTTACGCAAGTAATCGCATAAGAACTTATCTTACCGTCTCAACTTTTCTAGCATAAAACAAATGGTTTACGAGATATTATCATGACATGATTTTAATAAGACATCTCAATTCGCTTATTCGAACTATTAATATGTTGGATTGCATTTTGATAGATAACGGGGTGTGCTAATAAGGTCACTTTTTTGTAACTTTATTTTAAGGTTTCACATTTGTTATGTAGTATTAAATATAATTAAATCCTAAGTTGATAAGATTTTAGTTTAATTTATCTTTTTGTTTTTGAACATTGTCAAATAATGTTGAATAGGTCCTTGCCAGCTATGTGACATTTGAGAAAGAGCATCTCCAATTGTCAAATAATGTTGAAAGGCCCTTGCCAGCTATGTGACATTTCAGTAAGAGCATCTCCAATGTATTATATATGAGTAGTTATTTTGGTGACCTACAAGTTAAAGGATTTCAATTTATTTGATATTGATGTGTAATGAATAAATATTAAAGTCTAAAATTAGTCTCTAATAGATTTTATCTACAACTCAATAATATTGTTTAAGTGTCTTTTAATTTTTATTTTTTTTGAGAAAAAAAAAAAAAAAAAGACAACAAAACATGATTGCATATAAGTGTGTGTTTGATTCTACTATTTTGGAGGAAAAATAATTATTCTAAGCAAGAGTGCAGTCCAATTGACTAATTGTAGCCCACAAATGTTGACTTTTGGTTATTTGATTTATTACCAATTTACTATTTTATCCCTCTATTTAATAATTAGGTACACACAAAAAGGGCGAAATTGAAATTACAAATTTATTGAATGGAATGTGGGAATGATTTGCTAGGAAAATTTGATATTTTTTTTTCCAAAATAGCAGAATCAGACATGTTGTATCTGACAGTGCTTCTGAGTCTAGAAATATGAAATATAAATTTTATTGAGTCACTCCATCTAACAATACTTTTGAATCTTAGATGGAACTCTTGACAATGTCTATTTTTGTATTTATCACATGCATTGGAGATCAATTTTTTAAATAATATTATGGGTAATTATATTCATGCCACAATTTTTGTTAACCATGCCATATTTTAATTACAATGAAGATCTTCAACTATTGCTCATTTTTACATTTATGTCCTCAACTATTTATTATTGCATTCTTATCACTAAACTATTAATTTGCATGTCTTATAATTAGGAGGGCGTAAAAAAATTGCTTCTCGAATTTTTAAATAAGTAAAATAAATAATAAATACAAAAGTTTAACAAAATATTTTCCCTTCATTTTAATGTACAGTAGCATAATATTTTGACAAAAATCGTCATTTGAGACAAGATGTGAAAATAAATTGAAAGATGATGATAAAAATGCGATGAAAAAAAGTTGTGGACATAATTACCAAAATGTCAAAGGTTGTATGACATTTATTGTAATTAAAATGTAGTGTATATAATAAAAATTGTGGTGTAAATATAATTAATCACCTATTTACAAGTACATGAATTATTTATTTATTTTTCTTCTGATAATGTCAAAAATTGTCTTTTTTTTTTTTTTTTTTTATTAAAAGCATGTTTGCCATATTTTTTTTAAACACTTTTTTTTTCAAATTTATTTTCAACCACATATAATTTTTCAACTACATATTTCACCAATTTTTTTAAAATCTTAAAAAAAATTATTTTTAAACTCCATCAAACATATACTAAATATATATACAATAACAAGATCTTGTGTATATAATGAATGAACACAAAGTTCTAAAAGTGAAAACATCGGAAAAAGTATTTTTTTTCATTGGATTGTCTCCGATTCTTTGTAGTAATTTTGAAATATAATAAAATATGTCCAATGATTTGTAATTTTTTCAAAGAAGATATAGTTGAGGAAATAATACATTGGCTAATACGAACATGTTTGGATGAGTTTAAAAGTAAATAAAAGGTTATTTATGTCATAGTAACATTTACTTATTAATTTATTAAAGGATAATTATATTCACACAACTCTTTTTTTTTTTTTTTGCATCACATTTTAATTACATTTAACATCTTTAATCTATGAACATTATAGCACTCATGTCCTCAACTTTTTTTATCACATTTTTATCCTCAATTTTTTATTAATTAGCACATTTTGTATTTGATAATGGTTTTCGTCTAAAATATTTGTTGAAAATTCATAAAAAGACTTATTTGTCTGTCACAATTTTAAAAAAAAACAATAGATACAAATGTACGATAAAATATTTTTCCTCATTTCAAAGCACGTAAACAAAATATCTCGATAGAAATCATCATTAATGATTAAATGTGCTAATTAATGAAAGTTGAATATAAGAATTTTGATGACAAAAATTTAAAAACATAATTGCAACAATGAACAAAAGTTGAGGATCTTAAGTACAATTAAAATGTAGTGCGCTTATAACAAATTGTAATGTGAATATAACCACCATTTATTAAATAGTGATTATGTTAATATTATATTTTTCTTTTGTTGTTTCACGTTTTTATTGTATTAAAGATTCACAATCTTTGTTCATTGTTGTACTTTCTCCAAATATTTGATCCTGATGATAGTTTACGGATAAAAAATTCGTTAAGAGGCGTACAAAGACTTATATTTTTAGATAAATAAAAAAAAAAAAACATATACAAAATTTTGACAAGATATTTGCCACTCGTTTCAAAAATGCTAACAAAATATTTGGATAAAAATCATAATGGGATCATATGTGGTTATTAATGAAAATTGAAGATAGGAATGCGAAAAAAAAAATATGATTTGAGACTTTTGTAAAATTAAAACGTGATTGTGGTGCACCAAATGAAAGATATGGTATTAATATAAACACGTTTTATTAAAAATTCAAGACGATTCTTGATTCAATAGCAACCGTAATTTCATACACATTTCGTTTGAGCTGTCATATTCGATACCCATTTTAAAAGTTAGTCTGAATGATAAGTGAGACAAAAACAAAGTAAACTACCAAAAATCTAGAAATGAACTTTTGAAGCTTGGCCAAACATATTGTACGTATCACCATAATGATAATTTTGGAATATTATAAAATATATGTCCAAAGATTTGTAATTTCTCTTAAAGAAGATTAAAATAGTTGATGCAACACTACATTGGTTCTAATCACCATAATTTGATTAGACTCTATTTGGTGCTAATAAAAATTTGATTTTTATTAAATTTTGATAAAAGTTAATAAAATATACAGTTAAAAAGTTGTGGATCCCATGTAAATGTATGATTGAAAATAATTTTTTAAAAAAAAATTAGAAAATGGGAGCCATACAAAGCATCTAATTGGCTACATTTTCATTTTCTTATAGGAATTAGATAATTAAGTGATTATAACACTCTTAATCAAAATTACAACCCTAATTAATGGGTGGCACTTAAATTTTCAAGTGCACTACAATCAGATACCACTATTCTAGACATTTGGTGCAGCTTTGCGGGAGAAGGATAGGCACACTAACCTCGTGTTTAGAAATGTTTAAATTATAATTTCAGTTAATCAAACATATTTTTTTTTCCACACATTTTATAAGACCTATAATTTACAACATACTTTTTATCCACATGTTCACCGACAATTTATGATATAAGAATTTAAAAATAATTTCAACACTGCCAAACATGTGCTAAATGAAACGGATGGAATAAGTCGTTTGAAAATCAAATATTATTACTTATAATGAAAAGGCTATTTAAAAAAATAGTGATGAATTGTAATAATGACAAATAGTGTATGAATAGTAACATAATGACTACTTTGAAAATATGAAATGGGTAAGCAATTCACATGATTTTTGAATTTAAACAAGACTGCAACATAATTATAAATAAGATTAAAAGTATAATTATGACATAATAAAACTTACAAGTATTTGTTTGTTTCAAAAACAAATGTTGAGAATACTAAAATACTATTGAAAAGATAAACTTGACGTTACAAAATTTTACAAGAGCATAAAACTTGTCTCCCTTGCTTTGTTATGCCTCTTAATATGTCATGTATTTTATAATCGACATTGAATGTAACAATTTGAATTGTGTCAACCTGAGTTGTTACTAATTAATTGTTTTTTAACTACTAGGATAATCAATAAGACCTCTTACAGTCTTAAATAAACATTATTATTGACGCAGATCATAAGTTTTATTTGAAAACTCTATTGGAAATTTGAATTTATCAAACAGAGTCTACGATTGTCCAAATTTTTATGACCAAATGAACTAAGTGGACCTTGAAATTTTAATTGCATGTAAATAACATTTAGGGGTAAATATATAGTCAAAAATCACGTTGAAATTATAACAATTGATTACTTAAATAATTTTCCAAAATGAGACCCAATAGTTTCTAAAACTCACATGTTAACTAAAATGAACATAATTCAACCTACGTGTCACATAATTTCAACGTGATAAATACACAAGACTTTAGATGTACAACACGATCTAACATATAAAGAAACTCCTAGATAGAAAATTCACGTGTTGAGGAATTGAAAATTTTTTTTAGTCAAAGTATTGTGACGTAACTATGGAGTGGAAGAGTCAACTTAAGAAAATGAAGATGAGATTTTCACTAGCAATTTCGATGATGAAATTATATGAAGGATGGTAGGTTGTAGAACTCCAAAAATTTTAAAGTTCTCTTACGTATATTGAATTAGTCAATTGATATGATTGTCATGTCTATTCACTATGTAAGTTAATTTGTTTTGCTTTGGACAATTATGAGCATTCTTGATAGTTATGGTACTATGAATAATTATTAGATTCTTGAGTATAATTTTCGAATATCATTATTTGTATATGCTTGAGACTCTTTGATAGAATCTTAGTCGGATAATTATTTATTAGATAATTTCAAGCTACCAACGGGATTAAATTAAATTAGAAATAGGGTAAGTTTCTTAAATGAAGTAAAATTATTTGAGTTTAAATAGTTAAATATTGAAGAAGTGAGAATTACTATATTAATATTGGACTCGTTTCGCGACCCGTAATTAATTATGTGGACTTGATCCAAGAAAAAATTTGGTTTGGATTTCTGAAACTCGAGTTATAATAGTCTAAAGAATTCCAAGTTCAATGAATCATTAATTTTTTTGGGGGGACTAGACAGTGGGTTGTTATTTTTGGTAGTTAAATACTCCTAATGTTATTATTTTGTCAAACTTTTCTAGAATGCGATTGAATTTTTAAAAGTGAATCTCATGTACTATTAATTTACATTCTGTTTTTAAAACGAAATAGTATATAAAATTCACTTTTAAAATTTCAATGACATTTCGGGAACATTTTAAAGTACAGTGCCATTCTAAGACATTTAAAAATGTATAGTTGGATTGCGGTATTTAACTCATATTTTTGGACTAAACTATGAATTATAAGACCCTGTCCAATAAAAATAGACTTAGATCGTATTTGGACTAGTTTTTTTAAACTCTTTATTCTCAAACTTATTTTCAACCACATATTTTGTAGAATCCACAACTTTTATCAATTTTTCAACTACACATTTTACCAACTTCTTTTAAAGTTTCTTAAAAAACTACTTTTAAATTCCACCAAACATACACGTGAATTTTTTCTCCCATCAGCCATAAAGCAAAGAAAAGTCGCGAAGGTTAGACGTGAATTTTTGTTCAATGAGGAAAACAAAAAGGGATTTAGCACATGAATAATCGAGGATTTTCATCGAGTTTTCGAGGCCATTACGAGTAAATCTGATTTTCAAGTCTACTTTCCCAAAAAAAAAAAAAAAAAGAGTTTCAAGATTAAGGTGAGTGCTATATACAATAAGTGAATTTTTTTACGTTTTTCTAGATTTTGTGATTATACATGAATTTAGTTACACATTCCGGGTAAATTTAGTCCCCAGATTATTTGTAGCGCCTGCTTAAATTATGACTAAGTTCATGGTGGTAATAGAATTTTATATATAATTGCAATATTCGAATTGATAGTGGAATAAGCATCTCCCTAATATAACTATACTCATCCTTCCTCTCAAAGACATTTATATATAATTGCAATATTTGAATTGATAGTGGGATAGCAAGCATATAATTCATTATATTCATTTCTCCTCATTAATATTTTTAAGTAACAATTAGCGTGATGTACCGATATTCGCCAAGTAAACTTATTATTTATGATGTTTTAATTAATAGGACATTTGGAGTCAATTTCCGAATATTAGTTTGAAGTATTAATTTTATACTCATTAAATTATGTTTGAGACTTGTTTAAAAGTTTACAAATTATTGAATTGTTTGACCAGACAAAATTTCAATTATAATGACTTATTCCGCAATGTTAAGTTATGAATTTTAGTAAGTCATTGGGTTTGTAAAATTGGAAGTGTTACATTGAACTTAGATTGAATTCAAATAAATTATCAAAACAATTCATTTCTCCTTTTTGAAATCATTTTTTGTATTATTCACTTGAACAATAGTAGTGATGTCTTGATATGTAAAATTATTTTGCTGATACCGTTCTTTATTTTTGGTAGTGCTTCTACAAGATTTTCTTGAATTTTTTTTATCCAATGTCATTAATGCTCACTTGTTGCTTATAGCTCACATAGATCCATGATATAGTAACTATATTCGTTTGACTGAGTGTCACTTTCTTTGTCAACCTGAAATGATTTTAATAATCTTATTGATAAGGACTGAGGTGACGTGGGGAGAAATCCTCCAGCAACGTAGGTTTGATTCTCGTGTGGAGCAGATTTTCACTGAAATATTGTGGGAGTCTGTCCTGGGGGTTGGTCTGTTGGCTCTCTTCATCAGGTCCCTGCCACTCGTGCACATCCCTCGTTTTACAACCCGCCTGGTCAAAGAATTTCTAACACAGGTGGAGTAGCTTCGCCTTTAAGACTTCCCCTTATAAGGAATAATCCTATTGATAAGGTTTAGAAATTCATTTGAGCTGCTACACCTCGATAAAAATAGAAATTAATTGTGATTTTTGAGTGAGAAAGTTTGCATTGACAGTAAAGCCTAATTGTGATGATATGCGACCCAAACAAATTCGTCTATTCTTCCATTCTTGTACAACCTTTTCATTTATGACTGCTGGATCGAACTTATCCTACTATTTGACCTTGAATCTCCTTATTAATGATCTTTGACGAAATGGTTTGAACAAATCTTCAAGAAAGAAGTCCCATCAAAATATTCGAGCTAATTTGAATTGTGTGTGCAAAAACTTAATTGGTCTTCATTTAGTATATTTGTTTTTGTTTTTGACAAATACTCTAGAGTTGTAGTATTTTTCTTACATAGTTGAATCCCTTTTGAGCTTCTTGCGATAATAATCTTTCATCAATCTTGAAGTATATCCACCAATCCCGAAACTATTTTGGAAATCTATTTGGTCAATTTTTATAATTGACTAAACCATGAGTGATTTGAGGGTATGAAAGATAGAATGTAGTCCAGGCTTTAACGTATTCTCTCTAATTAATTGCATGTTTCGTTTTGCTAAAAAATAGATTTTTAGTAGATTTTGATAAAAGTCAATGAAATATGTGGTTGAAAAGTTGATAAAAGTCGTTGATCCCATGAAATATGTGGTTAAAATTAATTGTTGACTTTGACTTAGATTTTTATTAATTTTTTTAGTAAAACCAAACAAACACTAAATCTTTCCCGTATGATTCACAAAATCTCTTTTAAGTAAAGACATCTTGATTCCAATATAAAATTGTCAATATTTGAAGAATTTTGATTTTTAAAAAGCTGTTATTGTTTTGTCTATTTCATCAAGAGTGTGGTTAATCTGTGCTAACTTAGTGTCAACCAAGATAAATTTATAAAATTCTCTTGTGTTTTTTAAATCTCGTGGAAGTTATATGACCAAAAGTTTTGTAGGAAATATTTTCTTGTATATGTCATCCCAAGATTCCATTCCCACACAGAATTCATCTTCGAATATAATTACGGGTGTTGATAAATCATTGATATGATATATGTTTGGAGGAACCGTATTTTGTTATACTACTACTAAATATTATAAGATAATTTTGAAATGTATCCAAGACTGTTGTTGACCTCAAAATCTGCACTGTCCACGTGTTAACAAATCTTCAATCAATCATCTGTCAGCCTGTATGTTACCTGCAACCTTGGACAATCGTTAGGACCAAAATCATTGGGGAAAAAAGGGCCGCCGACCATTGGCACTCCAATAATCAAGTCAACTGCAACTATCAAAGTGTATAAGAGAATATGGGTGTGGGAGAGACATGCAGGTAGAAATTTGAGCAGAGATTAAGGTTGAGAATAATGCGTACTTTGGAATAAATGGGGAATCTGGTATTTACAGGGAAATAATTCTAATTGATTTAGGGAAGCAATCAATTGGTTATCTTATTGAATTCTTATTCCTTATAAGGATAATGCTGAATCCAATCTTACCTTGATCCCCCAATATTTTGTCTTAATCCTTCACACCCCCAGGATTGCATTACTAATTTTTAGGAGATTGATATGGTAGTTGAGTATGGTCTTCTTAATTGAATACAATCCTTTTCTAAATTATCTTCTTTGGTTGCCCAAAACATCACATTACCTGGAGGGATCCCAAGGGCTTGATGGCCTTCGACCAAAGACTGGGGTTTGAATAAATGGCGAAGCACTTCCACGGCCTCGTTTGGCAAATTGTTGAAGAGCAAGGGTCGTGGGTGCGGAATGCAAACGCGACTGCCTCGCGTGTCAGGAGCGAATGCCTAAGTGGACTTCGATTGGGCCCTTTGGTTGATGTTGAGGCTTTGCCAATTTTGAGCGATAACAACTGAAAATCAGAATTTGAGAACGACTATATTGTTTAGGCAAAGAAACTCGTTTTTTTAGTGTTGAGTGTGCTGATTTTTGAGTATTTGAAGAACAATGTTTTAACTAGTTCTCTTTTGAAGTTTTGAAACAAAAATGGTATTTTGGAAATTTGAGAAAGCTTTGGATTTTGATAGGTTTTGAGCTTAAGATTGACTTGTTATGGCACTCTCGTTCTTTTGAATAATTTTTTCTATGTAAAAATTCTTTTCTAAGAAAATTTGTAAGAGTATTAGTATTTCATTTAATATATTATATTGAAAAATCAAAACATGATAAAATGGTTTGCCATATTGCAAAAATCTTTTTTAAAACGAGGTTCTTTACAATATTTTGTAAAACTTCTTTAGAAACTTGTTCTAATTAAAAATCTTTTGTGACCTAAATCATCTTGAAATTTAGTAATGCATAATATAATAGACAAAATTTCTTTTTTGATAGTAGAATAATTTTTTTGAGGATCGATCCAAACTCCAGAATGGTATCTAACCAATTGTTCTTTATTATCAATTTTTTTTTTTTTAAAATACCTCCATAACCTTTGTCACATGCATCAATTTCTATAATTAAATATATGTATTTGATTTATTAAATTTAGACAATGACGACTTTTGACCATTTAATTTATCCTTCTAAGTGTATTAATATGTTATTCACTCCAACCATAAGATTATTTCTAAGTCTTTGTAAAGAAGTACGCAAATTTGACAAATACTATGATTAGAACCAGCCACACAACTGACACATCGTAGCAATCTTTGTAACTAGGTTTTGTCCTTAATTCAATTGTCAGCAAACTCAATACTCTTATTAATTGGCGTGATAGTTCTTTGATAAATTTTGTGCCCTCGAAATTTAATTTTTGGTTCAAATAACTTTATCTTCTTAGCTGATTTTGTTTAATGACATTGTCAAATATGTTAATATACTTAATGTCTTGTTCTATTGAATTATAATAGATTAAGACACCGTCCATATTAACTATATAGAAATTTTGATCAGTATTAAATATACGAGTAAATTACACCCAGCATAAGCGTCCTCAACTTTTGAACGTTGTCTCAATTTCGTCATCATTTAATTTTATTTGCACCTATCTAATATTTAAATAATTTGTGCAGATAGTCGTTTTTAACAAATTTTTTCTCTAACTTAAATAAATTAAAACAACAAAAACGAGAATCTGCATCAGAGGTACCAAGCTTTTTAAAAATGTGTCGTAAAGACGTAAACATTCTAATCCTAGCACTTAGTTCCCAAAACCTTTAATAAATGTGCGGCTAAAGTAACCCGACATATTTCGTCTAGAGGGTCGTTACTTGACCAACATTTCCTTTGCCTAATTTTAATAAGGACAAAATAGTCTTTTAACATTTAATTATTTAAAAAATAGAAATGAAAATAAATAATAAAATGATTTTAAAAAAATATCATCTTCTTCACCAAATCTATCCCCCACCCCTAAGCGGTGGCGCTGAAACAACTAAGGAGATTTCTCTCCCTCGTTTTTGTCCCACCAAATGATTTCTCAACTTTGTTGTTTTGTGAAAACTTGAGAGATCTCCAAGGAGAGAAATCCCCGGTTGTTTCAATGCGTCGTCGTTGAAGCTTGGGGTGGGGGAGGAAAATTGGGGAAGAAATTATATTTTTCTTTTTTTACTTATTAATTTCTTTTTTTTTTGGTACTTAGGTACTAGAATTAACAAGTTTATGACCTTACAACATATTTTTGAAATATTTGGAACCTCTGCAGCAAGTTCATTTTTTTCTTTCATTGTTGTGGTTTATTTAAGTTGGAGGAAAAAAATTTGTTAGGATACAAATATCTGATCGAATTATTGAAAATTTGAGGATGATAGGTGTGAATAAAATAAAATAGGTACGAAATTGAGATAACATTCAAAGGACCCTTAGTATACTTTACTCTAAATATATCATTCATAATTTTTTAGAATACTAATTGAACGTTTTTAAGCTAAAAAGTATCACATTCCACTCACACTAGCTAAATAGTACATTAAAAGCAATTTTATACCTATTGGACTCAGCATTTTGGATTTGTCAAAATCCTGACTTTATATTAACTTTTAAAAAGGTAATTGCGCATTATAAAACATATTGAGTAAATCTTTCTTTTGATGAATATGATATATAATTCATTGAAGTACTTTATTTAATGATTTGTAATTGATAATTAGTCTTGGGCGTCTTTTTCGATTTCATTTTGATTATGGACTTAAAAGGCTAAATAGTTCCAAGAAAACATAATGAGTCTTTTTAATTTCTTGGAAAGTAAATCATTGCTTCTTTTTGTTACAATATTTTAATAATTTTTATTTAGTTGCATATTTGGTAGGAATTTCTTGTTCACCAAATTGTTTTATACAATGTAAAGAAACAATATTTTTCTTCTTCCTATCGAGAAAGCATTAAGAATAATAGAACATACTTCTTTTAAAATCTTTTCTTGATACTAACTTCTTTGTCTTTTGACTTCTCAATCTTTTAATTGTATTTCTATTCTTTTCTATTTAATTTTTTGTTTTAAACATTTTATGTGTTGTTGTATTAATGTTTTTTATTATCTTATCAATAGACATCTCTTTGATGGTATAGACTTCTTTAGAAGATATAAAAATTTAAAATTCACATACATCTTTTTTTTTTTTTTTTTTTGGGGGGTAAAATACCTCTCTCTCTAACTTGAAAGGGTTTATTTTAGTGATAAAATGAGTTCCTAAAAAAATTTCTTATTCTAGGTCTTTTATTAATAAAAATATATTTTTGATGCAATATCATTCATTAGATATATGGACTTTGGTTATCTTATACCTTATATTTTGTTTTTGTTGTGTTTTTTTTTTTTTTTTCCAAAATATTTCGTAGAGACAAGTCCATCTCAGATACAATTTAAATATGCACCAGAGTCGATTAATACCTTAGAATTTAGGTGTATTTAATTTTGATTAATATCAAAAAAAAATTTATAAAAGTTGATAAAATATGTTGTTGAAAAGTAGTGGATCCCATTAAATATGTAGTTAAAATTAATTATTAACTTTAACTTCAACTTTTTAGCAAAATTAAAATCAAAATCATACACACCCTTAACATAAATTCACCATTTATTATTATTTTCATCATACAATGCCATTTTTGTAACTGTGTTTTATTAATGATATTTAATTATTCTTCATGATTTTTTTAAGAAGATTATTCTAACTATGGTTCTTTTTTTTTTTAAAGGCTTAGAATGTTACATTTGCAATTCAATAATATCTGATTTTATTATCATATCAATTTCTTAAATCTTGTGTTAGTGCTTTTAGATTGTTAATTTCTTTTTTGCAAATCTTGAATTGTAGTTGGAGAATATTAATGTCGAATTGTGGAATAGTTTGTTTAAACTATAAGGACATGTTCTCTTTGCTTTTCAGTTTTGAGTTTTGAATTAATTTCAATTTTCTGTTTTGAGAGTGTTTTAAGATTGCTGAAAACGCATTTGATTTGTCACTATGAAAAACTATTTCTCAAGATAGAAAAGTAGAAAACGTGTTTTGTTTGAAATTTTGAGAAATTATTTTATGATATTTTAATCCATAAATTTTTCTATTAATTAAAATAGAAGAATATTATACTAATATCTTATCAATTAATATATACATTTTAAAGTTGGTGAATCTTACAATATTTTTTTCTGCTACAAAACTAATATACAAACAAATAACAAATCAACAAAATAGGAAATAAAAAAAAATTACTGAAGTGGACTGAGAATTTTAATCTGTTTTTATTTAAATAAAAATTTTAAGAATTTTTATTTAAATAACCATTAGGGTTTGAACTATTTTTACTTTTTTATAATTTTTTAGTAGTTTAGAATTTTTAGAAATTTCATTTTTATAGACTTTTATTTTTTTATAATTTTTAAATTTTAATTTTTTTAAAAAATTGTTGAGAAATTAGATTTTTTATTTACACGATTATTTATCCCATTTTGAGTGATTGCACTGAAATGTCAAAAATCTGTTTTGAATTTTATGTTACAAGTTTAACTTTGTTTTTAAAAATACATTTTCAAAAATAACATACCAAACAAATTTTGAGTATTTTACAAAATTGAAAACTGGAAATAATTTGAAAACATGCCCTAATGTTCTAAGGGTTCTATATTTACTTCAATTGTAACTATATCTCTTAATTTTAGTAAGTACTATATCAATCGTTTGTCTTATCAATTACATCTAATATTAACTCTTTTGTATTGATAAAACACTATTGGTTTTTTATTTTTTCAATAACATATTTTCTTACAATCTTGATCGCTGGACTCCGAAGAATCAAAACTATTATAATCTTCTTGGATATTAAATATTTGTTAATTATTAGAATCTCATTCTAAACAAATTTCACAGACATCAGACTCTATTAAAGTCAATAGTTGATCCTTAAATTTTTCATCATTTGAGATTGATTAATTCTACTAAGCATAATATCTTGCCAGTCTGTATTTTCAACAAGCAACATTTTTAAAACTTTTTTTTTTTAATATTTTCATTTATTATTTTGTTTAAAGTATAAGATTTTCACTTTTTATAAAAGTCTTGCCTAAAGCTATTTTTCTTATAATATTTTATTTTTGTATTTTGAAGATAGTTCTTCTAGTTTTTCAAAACTATATTGAGCACAGATCTACGACTTTCGTGAAGTTTATTTTTTTTTTTTTTTTGAAGGATTATCCTTATGTAGGGATATGAAACTTAAAGTTAAAATAAAAAATGAACTCTATGAAAGTCGTAGAAAAATAAGATTTTTATGTTCTTAATATGACTTCAAAAACTAGAAACACCATATTCAAAATACAAAGATAATAAAATAAAATATTATAAGAAAAGTAGAGAACTGTTATAAATTAAAGAGAATAATAGAAGAGATTAGAAAAATATATTTTTCATTATAATGATGGACCCATATATATAGGGTTCCAAGACTTGTATGGTAATTAAGACATATATAAATATCGTCATCAATATTGTTTTACATGATTTTACAACACTATCTTTTCAATGACCACTAGTACAATAATTGATTCGTTAAAAACATTGTTTGGTAAAAATCAAATGGGAACAAAAATACCAAATGGAAGAAAAAAAAAATTATAAATTTTTAGAATAATCAAGTGTTGCCTCGTTAAAATTTTGTCATAAAAACCTAATGGTACAAAACATAAACAAAGAAAAAAAAGTACAGATACTCTGCCTTATTTCAATCAATGAAAATCATTGTATTGAGCTATTATCTTTATACACTATCTTGTACGCTAATGCCTTCAATGCCACCTTTTTGTTAAAAAAACTTGTATAAAACAATTCTGGTCAATTATGCTTTATGTGATAATCTCTAAGTAATATCATCTTCATACACTACTTCTGGTTGATTGACCTGTAGTTAGCATGATAGTCTGATACAATTATATTAAAAACAAATCTTCTTGTTGTTCTCTTCAAGGGTCTTGTATACAATTTTTAAAACATAGTATAACCATAGAGTTATGTGGTAAATATATTGTAGATTATGGACATTCATAACTATAATATTTATAACATTTTTTATTGGTGTTCAGACTGTAGGTCTAGAAATTTCAAGTTTCTCTGACAAGTTCAATTTACTTAGATTACATCCTTTTATTTGGCCAATTAATTATTTGACAGATTTACTTCAATATCCTTGCTACATTTCATAATGTGAAGTGTTATATTTATATACAAAAGTGTTGTCAATCAACATTTTATTTTTTATTCCATTCTTTCTCCACAACGACATAACTTATGGAGATATATTTATCTTCAGTATTTCATGTACCCGAAACTCTTATGGGATTTTACAATTAGTTATATCCAGTACGCGCCTCCTCATTTGGATTATAGTTACAATTGGCTCTATTTTTAATTTGAGGGTTTTTGTTTTAAAATCAAATGTCACCACACTTTAGGCGTGCCATTAATTTACCGATATAATATTAATGGATTATTCTTATAGGACGTCAATATGAATTTGACCATTTATAGCTGGTATATACGACTTGGTTTAATCTCTTTGGTCAGTAAATTCATATGTCAATTGTATAACTTACAAATAAATTATTTGTTGAACTTCTAGTTCGTATTGTCTTGTGCAATGATCTAGAAAATATATTATGACGTATTTTCATGTATTCTTTTCAACTCCTAAATTCTTTCTTTAATGTTGAGAAAACTGCATTATTAAAATGACAATCAGCAAACTATGTTATAAAGTTAGGATTTAAAATAATTTATAACAGTTCAAACTAAATATGTATTCTCGAGCATTCTTCAATGTCAATTTCAGTGCACTGCACTTTAGTGTACATGTTTTACATATATTACACTAGAAAAAATTATTAGATGGGTAATATTAGGCTTTGACCATAAGCTAATTATAGTTGGGATAACTTTGATGTTGAAATAATGCATATAAATGTTGTTGCGTGTAAAATAGATTTTCTATGACAAAAATGGAAAGCACTTTGTTGTTCTCAATAGTAATAGTTTAGAAATTAATTAAAGGCGTTTAACAAATAATAGTGCTAAACTATTTATCGTCATCCCAACTAACAATTATTAAAAGTTTGAGATTTAGATTCACTAACATTAACAAGTCTTGATTGTATAATTTGAAAATTATGTTCGTAATTTAATATTTTAGCAAGTAATCTATCAAACTTTAAGTTGCGAATATAAAATAACACCACACAATCATCTAGTATATGTATATATTAGATACAAATGATATCTAAACAGTCAACATAGAAGGTGACGGGACCTATACACCACCCTAATGAATTTTCAGAATTATAAGGAATTTAGTTCCGATTTTAGATAATGAAAGCCTCACTGATTTATATACCACGAGAATAAGCAACGTGTGAGAATTCATTCTATTGAAAATCTTCTGGTTTTTCGATAGATATTCTCATTAATTATTCACACCAAATTGATCCAGAATAGTCTAACTAGTCATGTCAAAGAATAAAAAACTTCAAGATGGTAAACTTCTAATTCAATACAATATTTGTTTCAATTGTACTAATATTTATAGTACAAACTAAAAAAAATTGAGTAATACAATATAGACTCTTCTAGATCATTTAATCAGATAGATGATTTTTATATATATATATATATTTTCAAACTTATTTACCATTTAAATAAACAAGTATAATAATATGATTGTGCAATAATTCATAATTTTGTAGCCAAGAATAATAATAAAATTCTTATGCTATATTTGATGTCATTGAACTATAGTTCCAAACCATAACTAGATTGGAAGAGAAACATATGTAAGCTTCTTGTCATGGATAAGTGGAAAATAATAATTTTCATAAATCTTTATAATATGTATCAACCCTTAAGTCAATCAAATATTTCAAAAAATGAGATTTCATATATCACCATTACAAGTAGTAAGCAAATACTGAATTCCATGTCATTGTATACTTTGCAAAATGAAAATGAAAATTATTTATCACATAACCATTTCCAATTGGTAATGCTCTAATATGATACAAGTAGTTATTTAAATCTATAGACAACAAAACCATATTTAACAACCATGAATTATTGTATAAATAAGCACTGCAATTTTCTTTTTCATTAAAAATTGTTTTTTTACTTTCTAGATGGTGGTGTCACAAAATATTAATAAGGTAAGCAGATTTGTCATCTTTGAACCACAATCTGTGGGACTTATTCCAAAAATATAACATATTGCCCAAAATTAAATAAGAATAGGGAGGAAAATAAATTATTGTTTTTAAATAAGTGATGCTTTATTTTTAGTATATTAAATTCTATAATTTGGCATTCGTAAGTAATTGAAACCAATGATAACAATAATTGATTTTGTTCTAAAAGTTTAGACTTACCGTCAGTAAGCGGATCCGAGAATTTAGTCCGTGTGGGCTGAAATATATTAAAGTCAATGCAATAAAATTTATATATAACATAAAAAGTTATTAAAATGATATTATTTATTAAAGTTGTTCCCGACGAGGTTTTGATACATAAAATTCATCTATAATAGAATCTACATCAATTTTTTCAAAGAAGTTCTCGCTCAATAAATAGTGTCATACAATCGCCTAGAAAGTCATCCTCCATTTTGTTCAAGATCGCCTTCACATGTTTCATTGCGAAAAATGACCGCTCAGCTTGTCGCAGAGAAATGTGTAATGTCAAAACAAGACGAATCAATCTAGTCACCATAATGTAACTAGTGACCTTCCACTCTCGCTTAATCGTTGGCATAACTCAACAAGTGTAGATACTTGAAATTGAGGATCGCGCTTCATATCTAGCTCATAATGTCGCAACTCATATTCCAAACTACGAATATCTTGCATTGAAAAATCAGTAGGATAAAACTTCTCGCTAGTGAGCAAATATCAAGATCATTAAATGATTTATATGAACCTTTAGGATCTAAAGCGACACTGAGAGAAAGGAGTTCAACTGCTGTCTCATTAAATCTTGTATCTAACTCCATCAGTACAAAATTTATCACTTCATTGAAAACATCGAAGTGATAATGATGCTCAACTGTAGTTTGATCTCGAGAACGACCAATTCTATACAAACCATCTAGATCAGGTATGACAATATCGTTTCTTGAGCAAAAACTATTCACTCTTTGGAGAAATTCTTCCCAATCAGCATCTCTCAATTTCTGAAGAAGTTCTTTTGTAGTTGATACAAATCTTATAGCAGATAAGATGTCTAGAGATTTTCTTTGAAGTGTTTGACAAAGAACATCAGATATGTTCATAATGTCATGCATTAAATGCAAGATAAACACAAATTCATAACTTGTCAAGTTTTTGTAAGTGCCACAGGCTTCAGCTCGAGATCTTGCGTTTGAAGAATGTTGAGTAAGATTTTCAAGTACATTGCAAGTTGCAGCGTACATATCTATCAAACTCTTTATGGAGTCATAATGAGAACTCCAACGAGTAGCTCCCGATCGTTGCAAATTACCCATTTGATTAGCACAACTCCTAGACTTACGCTCTCCAGTAGCCAACATACGCTCAATTTCTATTGTTTGAGCAGTTTGCAACTCATTAATACGCTAAGGAGACGAAGTAATAATATTGATAACATTATCCAAATGAGAAAAGAATTCTCAAATAGCACCAACATCTTTAGCTGCAGAAACCAATGTTAACTGCAATCGGTGGGCAAAACAATGAACATAGTATGCATATGGACAATCTCAAAGAAATAATGCCTGAAGTCCATTCCAAGCACCGCGCATGTTACTTGCACCATCATACCCTTGGCCTCTCATTTTTTCTATCTCAAGGTCGTGTTGAGCAAGAACTTCGGAAATTTTATTTTTTAGATTCAATGATGTGGTGTCACTTACGCTTTTGATCGCAAAGAACCGTTCTCTCAAAATACCATGCTTGTCCACAAACCTTAGGATAATGGCCATTTGCTCTCGTTTAGATGCATCTTGTGCTTCATCGACAAGAATACAAAAACATTCATTCCCAATTTCTTCACGAATCATTTGTCGTACCCTATTGGCCATAATGTGCAAAAATTTCTTTTTGAATACTTGGAGCAATGTATTGAGCATTTTTTGGAGCATTATCCAGTACAACTTTATCAATTTCAATATTCATTTCTGCCAACAACTTTACCATTTGAAGGAAATTCTCCCGATTCAAGGAAGATGAAGATTCGTTGTGACCTCTGAAGGCACAACCTTGAAGTGCTAACCATCGAACACTTATGATTGAAGTTTTTAGACGCAAATGACGTCTTTGCACTTCCTCACTCGATACTACATGCATTGCCTTGTCAATATGTTGAGACGGTCGCATTAAATCTTGCGCTCTTGTCTCACACATGTTATGATGTGATGCACCAACATGAGTAAGAAATGCACATTTCGCTCCGTCATTAACTCTCTTCCACTTATTATATCTATGACTGACCAATGTTGAACAATTTGATGAATTACCACCATTCTGAAAAAGAAAGCAGTAAAAACAGTATGCCCTATCCGTTGTAGGCGAATACTCCAACCAAGGAAACTGACCAAACCATTTCTTTTGAAATCGGCGAGACTGAGTTTTTCCTGTTGTCTTTGGATATTCTGAAAGTATTGGTTGATAAGGTCCAATCTTTAGATATGCCACTCTATTCTCATCTCGCAGATTAACAGGCTGTTCAAATATTTGCTTTCTTTTTCCGGATCTCGCTCAATAATAATAGACGGTTGCAATTCATGATTTGAAGTTGAAGGATGTACGATTTACGGAGATGAAATTGGAGAAGTTGCACGGTAGGAATTGAGGGTTGATCTTCGGTCAATATATCAGAAGGTGTACTTTCACTAGATTGGCTGTCTTTTTAAAAATGAAAATAATGTCTTTTTCTCTTGGCGTAAGCTTGACCTTCCATTTGTAAATTCTAGAAAAAAAAAGTTAACAATCTATCATTAATCCACAAATAGGCCGACAAGGCACAACAATTGAATTTAATCAAAAAATACACAACAATTCAATAATATACCTACAAAGCAAGGAAATAGGCCGGCAAGGCAC
Source organism: Forsythia suspensa (assembly GCA_023638005.1). Lineage (NCBI taxonomy): Eukaryota > Viridiplantae > Streptophyta > Magnoliopsida > Lamiales > Oleaceae > Forsythia > Forsythia suspensa. Next base: position 40,864,523 of record CM042666.1, read on the forward strand.
AACAGTTCAATAATAAAAAGACAAATCATTAAAAATAAGTCGGCAAGGCGACAAAAAATTAATGACACGATTGTAAGAGAATTAGCAAAATACCTGTAAGGTTGTAGGGGTATTTTTTTTGTACTTTTCCTCACATTGGCCGTTGGCCGTTGCCCATTGCCCGTTGATTTGTTTCTATACAATAAAATATATTATTCAATCGCTATACATAATACATTAAAAAAAATTCTATTATTCAACAGATTTATTGACCACATGAACATGATGAATCCATCACAAATAACTGAAATGAGTATCCTCAAAAGTCAAAACTCAAAAACTAAGCCAAACGTGCCCTGCCCTTTTATGAATGTAACTATCCAGTTCTCCCTTGATGATGAATATTATAAAGCTTCAAGGAAAAAAAGTAAAAAATTAGGTATGCAGATTCATCCCCTTTTCACTCTTTGATTATTAGTTTTTGCATTCAAGAAAAATCCATTCATTAACTACTTTTGCTTTTCATTTTGAAAAACCCATTCAAATTTCAATAACCTATTCAAGAAAAACCCACTCAAGATAAATAGATTCAATCACCATTCATTAACTACTTTTGCTTTTCATTTTGAAAAACCCACCCTTTTTTTTTGTCCGGTTTAATTACATTACAACAATGTTAAAAAATTAAAATAAAAATACACATTGGTCTCTTGTTGTTCGTTCGAAATATTTTCGCCCAAAAATAGATTTGCGCTATTTTCATTATTAGAACTTCAATTTGATAAAATGAAAAACAAAAAATGGGTCTTGTCTTGCCTTGGTCTCAATATGATGGAGGCATGGAGCTTTCTTCTTATTGGTAAAGCCGTGTGTGATATTGGGAATTGGATCAAAATATCAAATAGTATGTTAATGTTACCTTCACCATTGTCTACTGAGTTCAAGTACTTGGGTTGGGTTCCTAATTTTTTTTTATTTGGGCTTAGACAATTGGGCTAAAATGACAAAAACAATGTAGGAATCAAACAAACTATGGGCTAATTTCTAATTTGGATATGGGCTATATCCGAAAAAAAAATTTTTTTACTTGTAATTATGAATCTGGGTTTGGGCACAGTCGGTGTAGTCGAGCCCCACCCTTACATCCGCCATCCGCCAATGCTTACCGTTGTAACCACAATCTTTTTTTTTTTCAAGTATAAATATACATATAAATCTGTAAAGCATTAATCAATAGTATAAATACGATCAATGCACGTTGTTCTAGAATATTTATATATTTGGTTTGTGTTTCTTAAACAACACAAACGCCATATTCTCAAATATTGATAGAAATCGTGCTTCTTCAAAAATAACAATTCAATATTTTTTTAGAATAATGATATGTACAAATTTATGATTTTTCAAAAACAATCATATAATATTCCCTTAATTAAATCGTGCTTCTTCAAGAGTAACAATACAATATTCATCTAGAATATTTCTATACTTTATGTTTCTTCAGGAACAACAATATCATTTTTTTAGAATGTTGATATTCATGACATTATACTCATTCAAGAATATTAATACAATATTTTTTTATAAAATATTAATACATCAATAAATATTCTTTTTCGGGACGAACTCAACATTTTTCTAAAATATTAACATGTAAAAAATTCATGCTTCTACGGAACTGTTATATTTTTATAAAATAAGGAAAAGTGCATATAAGTCACTTACAAGTGACTTGTTCCACATTATGTCAACATATTTCAAAATTGTGATTAAGTTATACTATTCAGCAATACTTCAAATTAATCCTAAAACTACCCTCCACAAACCTTGCGTCTTCTTCCACGTTTATAAACCTCCATTGTCACCTTCTTCTACCTCCATAAACTTCTATCGACGTATTCTTCTACCTCCACAAATCTCATTCGCCATGGCGGTGAAGCGACATCTGAGAGTTCTTCTTCTACGACGCAGTTGTGGGGGTCTTTTTCTATGGCGCGGTTGTGGTGAAGATTCTGTGTTGCTTATGGGGTGAAGATTCTGGTGTTGCTTTATGTGGTTTTATGGGTTCACCGGCTGAAATTTTTACAGACTTGGATATCTTAGCTTGCCTCCGACGAACATCCATTGTTATTAGTTAATCTAATTTAAAACTCCCAGGCAATAAGGGCGAGGGATAGCAGATTTAGCTCCAGATGGTGACATATGCGGTGGCAGAGTTGGTGGGCTTGCGTTGTATAAGTGTATTGTTTGTGATGGGATGAGCATAGAAACGAATGTTTATGAAATATATTGGTTGTGGCCATGATTTCTTGCTGTAAATAAGAGCTTGAATTTCTAGGGGCTTGAATGCTATAAATATGAGCTTGAATGCTCCACCATCTAAAGTAAATAGGAGCTTGAATGTTCCACCATTTAATATAAATAGGAGCTTGAATGCTCCACCATCTTATGTAAATATGAGCTTGAATTATTGGGGGCTTGAATGCTGTAAATATGAGCTCGAATGCTCCACAATCTTATGTAAATAGGAGCTTGAATGCTCCACCATCTTATGTAAATAAGAGCTTGAATTTATGGAGGCTTGAATGTTGTAAATATGAGTTTGAATGTTCCACCATCTTATATAAATAGGAGCTTGAATACTCCACCATCTGATTTTAGTCATGTTGTGTTGTTTGATACTGTATTATAGAAGAATACAGAAAACAGTATCATACAAAACAGTATTATAATATAAACGGGCATAGAATTCGCATACGTGCTCATAATTTCTATTATTATATGTTTTTAGAATCGTCGTGACGATCTGGTCAAGACCAGTAGTTTTGCCATTGTTGAAGATGTATTTTAGCCTTTTGAAGTCGTCTCTTTAGTTTAAAATGACAATCTTTAATTTTTCTTGTCTACACAGTATCATACATACTAAAACAGTATCATAGATAAATGTATCTTAATTTATCAATATCGTACATGAAAGTATCTTAATAAAATAGTATAAAAAACTACAACTCAATAAAATAACATTATCATAGATTAAATAACAGTATCAATCACAGGTTGAAACGTTATCGTAACAAGACAGTTTCGAATATAAAACCATGATATAAGTATAACATATCACTTTATCATAAATAAATGTTGAAGTAATGATATTGAAAAGCATTATCATAGATAAAGTTAAAGGTATCATAAAAGCAGATTAATATAGATAAAACTAGAGGTAATGATATTGAAAAAAGATCAAGATATTGAAGTAATGATATTAAAGTAATAAAGGTTGAACACGTTATCATAGATAAAACAATATTATATATATATATATATATATATATATATATATATATATATATATATATATATATATATATATATAAAACTTATTAGAGATGTTTCTTGATTGAAGTAATGATATTGTTCTTAAAATGCTCCATTAATAGTACAAGATCATTAATACCGTATGCATTCAATAACAATTACTAGTAGATAAGACCATTGATACTATTTGCATTCAATAACAACATCATATATTGAAATAGTATCATAGACTAAAACATTATCATAATAAAACTAAATACAAGATATTTTAATAGTTGAAGTAAAAATATTGTTCTTAAAATGATCTATTAGTAGTACAAGTTCATTGATTGTGTTTGCATTCAATAACAGTATCATATGTTGAAATATTAATAAAAATAGTATTAAAGATAAAAGTATGGTATAAATACACAAATGTACATTATTTAAATAAAACAATATCATATATAAAACTAAGTATAAGATGTTTTAATAGTTGAAGTAATTATATTGTTCTTAAAATACTTCATTAGTAGTACAAGATGATTGGTACTGTTTGCATTCAATAACAGTATCATATGTTAAAATATTATCATAATAAAACAGTATCAAAGATAAAAGTATGATATAAATATACCAATGTACAATATCTAAATAAAACAGTATCATAGATAAAACAATATCATACAAAAACAATATCATTAAATTATCATTTTTTACAATTGTAAGTGTATGTTGGTCTTTTAGCTCTAAAAAGTGATTTTAATTGAATTAAGTTTTGACTATATGACTTTAGAGCTTATAAGTGCAACAACAGTGACCGATATTGAATTTACTCTATAAAATGTTGGAATGTTCATTGAGGCAATAACTTAATATTAAATATTACAAAACTACGCTATTCTAGAGTTATAAATATTCTCTTGAAATATGAATATAATGTGGTGCTATATCATGAGCAACAACATATTATTATTTAAGAATATTAAATTATGTAAAGATTTACTCATGAGGAGTAAAAACATAATATATGTTTTATCTTATACAATTATACTATTTGAGAGTAAATAATATTATAATAAAATATTAATATTTACAAAGTTGTGTTTATTTCAAAACAATTTACACACAAATTGCATAGATTCTACAAAATTTATAAAACTATTGCTCTCGAAATTTATCTCTATGTTATGTGAGTTTCTTAGTGCTGATAACGTGTTATAAATTAGAGAAAATAGAGGAAAACTGTACGTTTCATTATAACGATAGAGAGTTTTAAAGATTTGTAGCATGAGTAAGACATATCTAAATATGTCCATTAATATTAATTTTCATAATTTTACAACAAGAACATGAATTATTTATTTATTTTTTTTCTTATAATGTAAAACTGTTGTCTAACTTTTTTGGGAGAAATCGGCGCAAATAGTCCTAACATTTGTCTTTAGTGTATAAATGGTCTCCGGCGTTTTTTTTTAGCACATAAATCTTTAACCTATGTGTTTTGGTGCGTAATTGGTCATTATTTGATAAAAAAGACAAATATTATATTAGTTTTAACTAAAAAATTGTAATTTGATTCCTAACTTTTGCAAAAATTGCAAATATGTCCGATTATTTTATTTTTTTATACAAAAATAATAGAAACTAACAATTTTTTTTATAATTAACACTTTATTGACCAAATTAATAATATACTAAATTATTTTGTATATTTTATGAACTATTATAAAATAACTAAAATTTAAGCTCGTAATTATTAACAAACATGTTAAATAAATTTATTTTATATTATTTAAAATTTAAACTTTTATTTATCGTTACAAAATTAAAAGAAAAATAATTTTGTCACAAACTTGATGCTCAATTTTTTTTTTATTTAATTAAGTTACTCGTTTATTAACTACAAATATTAGATTTCCAATTGTATTATTCATATTTTAATTTATCGTTTTATTATCGTTCAAAATAAAGAATACATATATTGTAAAACAATTTCTATTAGTATTTTTATGTTAAAAAAATAATTCAACGTCATAAAATTATATACACCATTTTGTTATTTATTTAGCTTAATTTTTATTTAAGTTTTTCACATCACATAGCAATTACACATACTTAAAGTACAATATTTTATATTTTCCTCTTATAAAAATTTAATTCACACGACTATAGTGATATATTTAATATGTTAAATTAAAAATTATTTAATAAATACACCAGACTCTTTTGTTCCTTTTGCAAATGTTAAGAATCTAATTGCAATATTTTTAATTAAAATTAAATGTATATTTATCTTTTTTTTTTATCAAATAAGGACCAATTACGCATCAAAACACATATGTTAGAGACTTCTGTACAAAAAAAAAAAACATTAGAAATTATTTCCTAACTGAAAACAAAGATTAAGGACCATTCACGCCAATTTTGCTTAATTTTTTAATCAAACATGTCTCTAGTGTTGTTAGGAATTTTGGTGTAAATGGTCCATAACGTATGCCTTTAATGCGTTTTTGGTCACTAACCTTTATTTTTGGCTAAGAGGTCCCTAACCTATGCTATTGGGTGCAAATGTGGTCCATATGAACTGATTCCGTCCAAATTTGCTCTTAGTTGGGTGCGTGAGATGGTCTATCCTTTAAATTGTCTTTACCTACAATGACAAAATCGTCAAATCATATTTTTTTCTTTTTCCTTTTTCTTTGTATGTCTTCATATTATCCAATAATGGTTTAAAAATTTTGAGGAAAAAAACTCTCACCGCACTGAAACGCGAGAAAACCCTCTTTCAATCATTGCAAAAAACATAAATTAAAACAAAACAAAACAAAAGAAAAGCATATTGCGTTGGATGAACTGTTTTTTAGGGTTGGTGTACAGATAGAATGTTTATGGTTTTGCAAATGTGTAAATGGCACTCATAGTTTGTATGTCTCAAATGTTGTATCCTTTTTTTTTCCAAAAATTTATCTGGTTTTACAAATGTGTAAATGTCACCAGTTAATTGAAAATTTATGTGCAAATGTTGTTTGAAGAGAATATTTGTGCAACTTTTTTAATAGGTTGAGGACTAACAATTGCACCATTTTACATACCTAACCACTTGTGTACCCTTAATGAAAACCTTAGAGACCAGATACGTAGGGACCATTCACACACTTTTACTGAAAATGCTAGGGACTATCTATACACTATCTCCTACAACTTTCGTCTCCAACAATTTTCATCTCCAACAATTTTCATTCATTCATCCAACAATTACAATATACATTTACAATACCTTAACCCTTCATCTACATTGTAGCAACTCCACACATAAAACCCAAAACCAAATCTTCCAAAGATCACCCGTCTTCTTTGGCAAAACAAACTTAAAAAATTATAACCTTTCGCAGATAACCCATTAATAGAGAATGAGAAATAAAAAAATAGCTCACCCATATTCTTTGAAAAGCGAGAAAACTTATTCCAATGTTCAAATATGTCCATAAAATATTCATCTCCAATAGTAACCCACATTCAACAAAGATCGAATTCCATTTATTTTTCTAATTATAGTCAAACACTTTACTTCAAATGAGAGAGAAAGTGTATATATATGTAGCAATTATTTGTTGAAACCAACCAAAGGAAAAGTAAAGAAAATTGACAATTTTACCTCTACAGGTAAAGATAATTTAAAGAAGAATCCACCCCCACGTACCCAACTAATTACAAATTTGGACGAAATCCGTCAATATGGTCCAATTTTGCACTCAATGGCATAGGTTAGAGACTTTCTAACCAAAAATGAAAGAGTTAGGGACCAAAATGTACTAAGAACATACGTTGGAGACCATTTGCGCCAAAATCCCTTGATGTTATTATCAACCTATGCGATCTAGTGTACAGCCTGCACGAACACAAAGTTCTAGAAATGACAACGTCCAAAAAAAAATTTTTCTTCTTCTTTTTGATTTGTTGGATTGTCTCTGACTCTCTGTGTATATAATTTTAGAATTAATAAAATATGTCCAAAGATTTGTAATTTTTCTTTAAGATTAAGTCTTTGATTGATTTTATTTAAAAAATTGATAAAAATTTGAATCAAAGTCAAAAATTATTTTTGATTACATATTTTATAAAATTATTAAATTTTATCAATTTTTTAATTATACATTTTATTAACTTTTATCAAAATTTACTAAAAATTAATTTTTAACAAAATTAAACATACACTAAAAATAGCCTAGGAAACACCGTATTAAAGTTAGATATCACCATAATCTGATTTGGCATCTAATTGGCGTCATTTTCGAAAAAAATATTATAGGAATTAGACAATCATAAGTGATTATAAGAGTATATCTAATTCATTATGTGAATTGTTATGTATGTCGCACAAATATTGTTATGTATATCGCATAAATATTGAAAGACTTATGATCTACGTGGTATTGATGTCTAATGAATAGACATTCAAGTTTAAAGTTGGTTTCTAATGCATTCTATGGATTGATATCCATGTGAATTTTATTTTATAAAAATAAATACTAGATTAATTAAATAAATATGCATACAAAATTTAAATATTGTTGAGTTAGCATGTCTAACGGAGTATCTGAAACTAGACGAAGTGTTAGACATTTATTTTTTCTTGCCACGTTAGTTTGACAGAGTGCCTGGCAACTTGCATTGTGGAAGAATTTTTTTAGATATTGACTATTTTACTTAAAAGTTAGAACATCTTCAATGTATTATGTCTATTGATTTTTAGATGTGCTTCACGTAAAGCCAGATAGACAATATTATAAAAAAAATACTCTCCAATACATAGTGACGAGGACTTTGTCTAGTTGATGTTGTAGCACACAAAAAAATATTCCATCAAAATTTAGACAGACTTCTAGATGAAGTGATCCAGCAAATTTAAATCTAACTTAGTATTTTATTAAAAAAAACTTGCATGAAGATCCGTTAATTTAAAAAAAATGCCACATAAACGGTAATATTAGTTTTAGACAAAATTTATTGAAAATGAATTTTATATTAATCGTATATTTAATAGATGTGAGTAGTGTAATATGTATTGTAAAAGTCAAAATATTTTACTTGTCGACTTTAATAGACATAATACATTCAAAATATTGTTATGTGACAATTTTTTAACAATCTACTATTACATTGAAAATATAAATTTCAACCCTAATTAATAGGTCCCACTTAAATTTCCGAGTGCACTACAACCAGATACCACTATTCTACATTTGGTGCGGCTACTTTGCAAATGGAGGCGGTGGGAAAATTTCACCAGAGGTCACTCAACACATGTTTGTTTTATATTGGTCATCTAATTTTAATTTATTACATTTTGATCACTTAATTTTTATATTTTTGTTTTAGTTTGACCATTTCGCCTATACACATAATTGGAGTAATAGAGAATTCCACGTGGGAGCAAAATATATGACGACTTAGCACTTAGTTTAATGTTAAATCAACAATGCTTGCCAACAATGAAATGAATTAAGAATCCTACCTCTATATTTGTACTATTGGTGTCGCAATATTTTCAAATTAAAAAAGAATTACTCATTTAAAAATCTAAGTTGAAACCAGCATAATCCACTTCAAACCAATTCATTGGTTGGTCTGTAATTAAGACAAATCGTGCTTGGTTGTTTTTTCCACCAAGTGACCCATGATGATTGACTCGATTATTAAAAAAAATTACTATTACTAATAAGTCATAGTTGTAAAGTGTTTATTTATATTTCAGAAATAATGTAATTTACAAATATATCAACTAAAATAATTAGTTTGTTCAATTATAGATTAAAAATTGACGTATTTGTCCAATTAGCTCGGCTAGCCTGAAATATTTGCATGTTGGTCTAGTCCACATTTTTTGAAGATGGTTTGAATTAGGTCTCGACCTCATTTTTTAGATGAGGTGGTTCATGCTTGATATGACCTGAGTTAAGTCTACACGCATGTGGATTAGTAGGTCTATATATTTTGACACTCCTAATTTGTGTAATTTTTTGTTGTTAGTCATGCAGGAGTTGCTATAGTATTAATCACACTTACATGCGGTGTGGTCAAATTGAAATAAAAATCTATGTTAAATGATTAAATTGGAACAAATTGAAGTTGGATAACGAATACGGGAAAAATCTATAAATTGGGTGACCTCTGGTGAATGGAGTTTTATAACACGTTTGGAATGCTTATAAACTATCTTCATTTTTATGCATATAATATAATAGGGTAATTTGCAAATTTGGTCCTCAACCTTTTAAAAAAGTAACTAATCTATTCCCAAACTTTTTTTTTTCATTGGCCATCCCAACCTTTACATTTTGTTGTAAATCACGTCATTTTGACATATTTTGACGAATTTGCCATTCTCTTTAAATAAAAAAAAACAAAAAGCTAAAATAATAATAATAATAATAATAATAATAATAATAGCAAATTGTAAATAAAGTCCTACAACTTTTAAAAAATACAAAATAAGTTCATCTTTTCCAAAAATCCACCGACCCCACCCCATCCCATCCCAAAACCCAACCCAACCCAACCCAACCCAAAAATTCACTTCTACCACTTCTCCACTCCACCAGGCTATTGCTTAGAAATGTTGTAATTTTGATTGCTATCTAAACTAACAGTCTAAAGGTGAAAAGCTCATCTGTTCAACTTCAAGTTAAAATCAATAGAAATCCCATCTCCGTAAATTCAAAGTCATCCACATTAAGAACAAATCCGTAAAAGCCCTTTTGTCATCTCTATACAATCTCCAGTTTCAATCGGCTGAAATGTTGCAGCTGTTCTTCACAGTGACATTTTCTGCAGTCCCTTTGATTTTTTACATCTCTTCAATTAGAAGCTTGAATATCTTTGTGGATACGATTGAGGATATGTGGAGAGAGTCAAGTGTTTATACTGGTAGGATATGTATCCTTGTCTGAGGTATGCTTGTGGTAGGATTTTGAATTGTATGCTTAATCATCGCACTAGGTAAATTAGTTTAATTATTTCACTTTGAATTCATAGCTTAAATTGAACTCACCCAGATAGATACAAAACAATATTTGAAAATTCTTGACTCTTTTTTTTTTCTTTTTATGTTGGGATTTAACCATATGTTTCAAGTGTTTTGGGATCGATTTGTAACAGTTTAGGGTTAGTTTCACTTCTACCACTTCAAGTTCCTTTTCGCATTGGGTGGGTGGGGTGAACTTATTTTATACTTTTTAAAAGTTGTACTTTATTTACAATTTGTTTTTTTTTTTTAACGTTTTTGTATTTTTGTTTATTTAAAGAGAATGACAAATTCGTCAAAATATGTCAAAAGGACGTGATTTGTAACAAAATGCAAGTGTTGGGATAGTCAATGCTAAAAAAAAAGTTTGAAGGTAGATTAGTTACTTTTTTGAAAGATTGAAGATTAAAATTGCAAATTATCCAATATAATATACAATTTTTTTTACCAAACAAATATTTATTCCGCCTAAATATCTAGTTTAAATTAATCTCATTGTACATGAAGATTCATAAGATATAAGTCAAATACAGATGACGAAAGTGTCTTCACTGTACAACTTTTTAATGCATGTTAGGGAAACAGTGGTTACATATGATCCCAGCCTATTACTTCTCTTCTCATTTCTTAAATACTTAAAAACAAACCCACGAGGCCACGACGCTTCTTACGTCAAAAACTAAGAAAGAAAAATAAGAATAAAATGAAAAGGCAGAAAAGTGACACGTAAGCGACAGCACGGAATCGAAACCCGGACGTGTCTTCAAGGAACAAACCGGAATTGATAAACCGATGATACGTCCGGAATTATGGTAGCTTCCTCTTCTGGCTGGTTTTGGTCAAAACAACACAACTGCGTGTGTTTGTGTGTGTATGGACCCAATGCACGAAGAGAAAAAAAGAGAAATTTGACTCGCCGCGAGGTCTACAAAAACCCTAATTTTCTGCATCCCTCAGGTACTCCTCAATTCGCTCTCTATCTGTGTATTTTTAATTTAATCCATGTTAATTTATCCATAACCGCGATGTCTGCCATCATTTTCGTAATTATACTTGATTATGATTTTTTTTTTTTTTTTGTGAATTTATGAATTGATTTTGTTATGAGTTTAGTTATTTTATTGATGATGTGAGTGGTCAGGGTTTGATGGCTAATTTTTGATTTTTTGATGAGCAGATCGATCGTTAATTGGAGAGGTGCATGGCCTGTGTTGATTGAAGACCGTTTGCTCTTTTTTTTTTTTTTTTTTTTCTTTTTATTGTGTGCTGGCAGAGTGACTGGAGGAGGGTAAAAAGATGGATTTAGTGACTAGTTGCAAGGTGAAATTTAACTTTATTTCAGGATGTTATTTGATTTTTTTTTTTTTGTGCAACTGATTTCATCTTTATGCTGATGAAATTGTGCTATTGTTGAATTTTCATTTTACTGTGTGGTTCGGCAACACTGCTGGCAATGTTTGTTAGTGTTTGATAATCTCATTGAATGTGGAGAGCTGTATTTTTCTTAGAAATGTTGAATTTTAAATAAGTGGAAATGAGCTTTGTCTAGCACGTTATGATATGGCTGTTGGTTGTTTGTTCTTGTGCCAAGGTTGTTTTCACCTGATATGGTTATTTTATACGAGAAACTAGCACCATTAATTGTTATGTGCATGATATGGTTATTTGACCATTCTGTGATTGCATGGTTTATTAATGTGGCAAGATTGTTTTGCTTGAAATATTGTTTCCGTTAGTATCCCAAACAGGCAAAGTTTGTTCACTAATCTTTAGTGGAAACTAAGCTCCACTGAGATCTTGATGCATAAATTTGAAGTTCTGGACTTGGATCATTGAGAGCTGAGACACTTAGTTTGCCTGCAGTCTCCATATGACAACCTGCATTAAATTAGTTTCAATCAAGGATCTCTTCTATGATCTGTGCAGCTATTGTAGGTCTACCATATCACAGGAAAGATAGTTACTCCAATTAATGTGTTGGCCCTCATGAATGAGAAATTAATCTCTAATAAAATGTAGTCTCAAAGAGGAAATATCTTTATTTGTCATCTTTCGAGTTGAAATGGTTTGTTATACCCACAATTTCTGGCATCTCAATGTGTTAATGTGGAGACAGAAAACTTCTGATCGTAGTTCATTTGGTATGCAAACTTTTGATATCTCTTCAAACACATTTCACATTTTGCACATAAATATATGGTAACTATAATAATATCAGAGAAACTACAATGAAGTAAATTTCTTAAAATACGATGATGTAATTGTAATCTGATAGTAACTACATTTGGGACCTTTGATATGGTAAGCTGTAAAGTTAGCTTCTATTGCTTTTGAAGTAGTTATTTCTTTGTCTTTTATTGGGGTATGGCCTTTTGACTTACTAGAAGAATATTGGCAAACGATGAAAAATGAAATTTGTTTCATGCCTAAGACACTGTGGAGAAGCTCAGCTGTTTGTGGAGGTATCTTTTCCCTGAATGATCGGTGAAGCCTTGATAGAAGGTGCATGTCTCAATCGACTGTCTTTCAACTGTGTTCTGCAACATTTGTTTTCTTTTTAGTTGCCTCTCACTAGGGTGGAGCTGATTCCCAAGCCTTCCCTTCAAAGCACTCTGAGACTCTGCTAGGATACTGAGGCTTCAGAACCAGTTTGCCTTTTTGAAAAACTTCAGTTTTTACATTTTAAATATGCACTGAAAGAATGAATATTGAGTAAATTGATTGTTTGACTTGGCACGTTCTTTCTTGCCTTCTATTCTTTTTTTATTATGTCACTGGTGGCTTGAATGGAAACTGTCTTATCCGATGTTTGTTTTTATCTTATTAATTGTTTTGGGGAGATTGTTGTATATGCTAGATTTTGTAATATTATTTGCTTTCCTGAGATGGATTGGTGAATTATTTTATCCTCTCTTACAGGACAAATTAGCCTATTTTCGAATAAAGGAGCTCAAGGATGTCCTTACTCAGCTAGGACTTTCAAAGCAAGGAAAGAAGCAGGTTAAATCCTAGAATTAATGCTTAAGCTAGTGAAGCTTTAGGCTAAAGAACTTATCCCCGTGCTTTCCTCCCCCTCTTCTCACTTCATGTCTTCTTTGTTTAAAATACGAGGAAACAATGGAAACTTTTTTTGGTAGGAGGGGTGCATAGGTGTCCGTAGTGGGAAGCTAAAGCACAATTAATTATTTGTTTCCATTCTTATACATTAGGTTCTGTTTTAAGCTTAGGCCTTTCTTCAGAAGTTACATGCAGTGCACTTGATGCATCTTTGTAAATGAACCCCAAAGTGTCTAGTCTTCACCAACTCTTCAACACTTGTTCAAGCAACTTGTCCAGCACTAGTTAGCACTTGAAGATTGATTATACTTGGAAATCTGGCTTTTAATTGGAGCTACCCTGTTCTCTTCTAATTTTGATATTTTGGCCTATGAATGAATTTATCACCTGACACGCAAGATTTTATATGGGGGGTACATATTTAGTAATTTATTACTAACCCCTTGTTCTACTGCCGTTTTAGCTCTTGGACTAGTTTATATAAAATAAAAGGCATTCTTTAATTTATTTGCTTTTTAACATGGTGTAGGACCTTGTTGATCGGATATTAGCCATTCTCTCTGATGATCGAGGTAAATAGTTATGTACATCCTTTAGCAATCATACCTTCTGACATGACAAATCTTTCACAAAAATATGGATGTTATGTATTTTGTAAATCTACACCTATACACATATGTCAGTGGGGATAGTACTAATTTCTACTCTCATCCATATACCTTAAAATTCTGCAAAATCTAATAGCAAATCTATAGCCACAATGCGATTGTTGTTTTTCTTTCAGTCCAGTGCTTTTGCACCTCATGGTTATCTGAAACATTGCTTATGATTCTCATGTTAAGTTATTTCTTTTATTTTTATATAAGCTGCTCAGCTATTCCTTGTAGCTCATCAAATATTTGCTGATGCCTTAGAAAGCCTGTTTTCTTTGGACGATGTCACTTCCTTGGCCCTCCAGTCCTTTCTTCCTGTACCGTCTTTGCATCATTTTCTTGAAAACTGCCTTAACAATTTGAATTTAGAATTTCATCAACCTCAATTAGCATTATTCCAGTGCATAGGGAATCACATATCTAATTAGTTTATTTTTCCAAGTAGGTAAATAAATCGAAAATAAAGATGATGCAGAATGGGAGAGTGGAATATAAATCGAAAATAAAGATGATGCAGAATGGGAGAGTGGAGGAGACGAATAAGAGAGAGAGAAGCCAGAGAAGGAAAGAGAGAGAGAGAGCGAAGACGAGAATTTGGGAGAAGAAGATTTTAATACATCTCAATATTCAGCAATCAACTAATAGTCTTTTCAATTCAAAAACCCTATTTCTACTTATTTCAAGAAAATCACTTAAAATAAATCACAATCTCTTTCCTGAAGGCAAATTCACTAAAGTTTTAGGATCAAGGCAGAGTCTATTAATTAAGTAATCTATTTATGTTTTTATTATTAAAATGGAAAAAAAGAGGAAGATGTCACCAAAATACATTTCATTGCCAACATGCTGGCATGTAATGCGAATTTGTAAATTAGTTTGGTCGCAATGTCTTTCTGGTTCATCGAAGTGCCTATTACTAATTATAAATTGGAAAACAAATCAGAACTTCTAAAAGGCATAAAAGGAGAGAACATGGTTGTTTGGACTTGAAATTCTCATCTGATTGAAAGAAATAGATATTTTTAGCGGTTGGTGATACAATAGTTTTTTTCTGCCCTCAAATACTTCACACTGCGTAATAAAGTATGCGGGTGCACAGATGTTTCCGTGTGTGCATCAGTGTCTATGTAATGTTCATCTACATATGTATTGTATAGAGAAAAAGAGAGAGCTCATATGCTGGAGTAACAGGGATATATTTGAGTTACTTACCATTGCCTAAAAATAGAATGCAAGTTTATAGAGCGAGACCAGCATTTTAGGTTTTCGATTGGAAAGAGAACTACAAATTAAATTTTATGGTGTATGTATAATTGAATAGCACCTAGGAAAAAGGAATAACACTTGACAAGAATTAAATAAAATATTTAAAATTTTGCCTCATGATTTACCCCCATAGCCCAAACCTCTAAATTCAAAGAATTGAAAGAACTGCTTTCATGTTTAGTAGTGAAGAGAAGTTTAAAAATAAAACTATCTTAGAAGTTTCCCAAAATGACCTTGTATGTTACCCAACTGGCTGAGAGGCATATGCACACAGTTTAATTGCTTAATTTAAGAGAAAAAATTACAAATAATAAGTGAATAATTGCAGAAATATGTTCCACTTAACAAATAGATGATGCAAATTTTAATTTCTCATGTCGCTTAATCCTTTATCTTTATTATAATGTTATTCCCAGTATGTTGATGATACAATTAGAAATCAGATAAATTTTTATGACAAATTTAGATGGTAAGGTCACCAGTAATTAATATAAAAAACAGAAGTTTTTTTAACAAACAAACTATTTTTGTGGAACATGTTACATGTTACATGTTACAGTGAAGCTATCTGGGACATGGTGGAAATGACAAAAAATAATGTAATTGAATAAACCACAAAGATGCACATGAAAACAATTCAAAGAATGATTTAAGCACGAAAAGCTGAAAAATAATCATTTGAAACAGTCAACTTACGTTGAAGTTGAGCAAACTAGAAGTGATTGCGGAGCAATCTAGAGAGGAAAATCTTAGGGTATTGTTGGTTCAAGTAGAGAGAGAGAGAGAGAGAGAGAGAGAGAGAGAGAGAGAGAGAGAGCGAAAAATTAACTGGAGTTTAGAAAAAAATAGGGATTGACTGATAATTGACAGTGGACAGCAGCAGGCATTTACCTGAAGGATGGGTTCGTTAATTGGATTTTGGCAATCAAGGGAGAGATTATGAGATAATTGTTACTCCCTCCGTCCCACAAAGATAGATCCGTTTTCCTTATTTATCTGTCCCAAATTATAGGCTACTTACTTTATACAGGATATATTAAATTTTTATTTTTCCTAATATACCCTTATTTAATTTATATTGTTATCAATCAAAATATCTCTCTCTAAACTTTCATTTACTTTTTCTTCTTTCCAATGTAATTCTCTCTCTATCTATATAACTTTCTCTCTCTAACTTTTATTAATGTTTTTTTTTATGTGTAACTCTCTCTCTCTCTCTCTTTATATATATATATATATATATATATATATATATATATATTTCTATTTAACTTAAATAGGGGTATAATGGGAGAATTGTATGAAATTTTATAACTTCAATTACATTAAATGAGTTTTCTTAACCTGTATGAAAAAAAAAGTGGGTCTATCTTTGTGGGACGGAGGGAGTAGTATTGTGGACATGTGGTATTCAATGGAATATTTTTGAATGGATTGCTGATGATTGTCATATCGGTTTGACTTAGGAAGGTGAACTATTAGGGGTAAAAAGCAAAAATGCAACAGAAATAAGAGCTGCAAGTTATGATTAAGAATGATGAACTATTAAATTGAAACATTGATGTGTAGTGAAAGGAAGTATAAAGAGGCTGTCCAAGTTCCAACTTAGCATCCATATCAGAGTCCAGTTGACCCTCGCTTGAATAGCTTTGTGCACATGTGGTTGTTAGTTTATTTGTATGTATTAGATTCTCCCTGTCTTATCTCTAGCTTTGCTAGTGCAATGATCGAGAATAGATGGTACAACTGAAGGATGCATTATGGTTGCATGCTTATTTATCACTATCCATCAAGCAAATTTTAGGTATACTTTCTATCGTTTTCATTTTTAGAAATCCATGGCATAATACATTTGAATACCTATTCCACTTCTGAATGGTTGAAACTGAAGGATGACACTCGCCATTGTGGTTGGTCCTTACCTTCAAGCCAACACTAAACTCAGTTTTGATTTGCTAAGCATTCTGGCTTCCAAAATCCAAGTTTGTGTGAGATCAGCAATGTTGTGGGACCATCACCTTCTACAATCTCATGTACTTTGTTGGGTTATGTATATCTTCTTAATGCTGCTGATAGTTTTTAAAGATGTGTTTGGCGATTTATTTATGGAATAAATTTTGTCTACTCGTGTTCAATTTTTGGATGCAATTATGTTTTCAAGTATAAAAGCAATCTTGTATTGTTTTGTGCAGTTTCAGGAATGTGGGCTAAGAAAAATGCTGTTGGGAAAGAAGAAGTAGCCAAGTTGGTAGATGACACTTACAGGCGAGTCATTATATTGTTTGATTGCTCAAAAATTGTGACGAGAGACATACTAATGCAAATGTTTTGTTTTATCACCCACGTCAACTAGGCACCCTCTTTGAAATTAGTGGATGAGGAAGAATATTTGATAGAAATTGCCAATGAAGATGAAGAAGATAGATAGGGGAATTAGATATCACAATGATTCTATAGAATATGTTACTAATAGCGATGATCATAATCAGAACAACTTTCTAGCTTTCTAAATTTTGATAGTTTAAGCTTTTTTCATTGCAAAAATAGGAAAAATTGTCGGCAAACATATCATATTTTTCATAGTCTACTTAAGTAAGAAATTTTAATTGAGGTTATGTTATTTATTGGTGAAATAGATTATTTTTATTTTTATTACAGTTTTTGACTAATTTTTTAGTTTGTGGTGAGGCTTACGCTTCAAAGTGCTTTGAGGCTTACGTCTCGCCTCACAAACGAAACCGCCTTAGTACCTATTTCCGCCTTTTTAAACATTGGGTGGAGGGTAAACTTGATACTATGCATAAAATAAATTTGATTTAAAAAAGTGAATATTCTCGTAGGGGAGAGGGAGTATTCTGTTTTCAACATTAGTTGATCTCGTTCATGTTTATCTTTTGTTGTTGTTTTCAGAAAAATGCAGATATCTGGGGCAACTGATTTAGCATCTAAATCAGATAGCAGTAATGTAAAACTCAATGCAAAACCCAAAGAGGAATCTGAAGAGCCTTATCAAATGGATAAAATTCGCTGCCTTTGTGGAAGCACACTACCAACTGATTCGATGATAAAGGTACACAAGCGTGTTAATCTTTTTGAGAACTCTGTATATTTCTCCCTCCTAACTAGGTATGAATATATGGTTCTCTGCCCATTATTCTGCTTATGGCTAGAAGGAAAAATGCTTCTGAATGTTAGGTTGCTCGGTAAGTCTGTCTGTGTCTGCACTCGCCTCACTATTGTGGCTTGCATGTGTCTGTCGCTGGAGGTGTGTGAATGTGTGTGTCACTGTCTGCATGTTGGGCAGCTCAAATACGTGGGAACGGGGGTTGGGGAGCGTGTATGTGTTTGTTGTGATGGCAGGGTGGAGTGTGTGTGGCAGGGGGAAGCCAGTTTCCAGATATATGGCCTTCAGCTGTTGGGGGGATGGTCATGGGGGTGTTGGGTGGGGAAGGACCCAGCCACCCCTCACCGAGAGGCGACCTTTGGTTGGAACTGCTTACTTGGTGCGTTGTAGATTGCAAAGTGGCTGGACTCCCAAGTGTTCAAAGTGGGAAGGTAGGTCTGGGAAACCCTTAGGGAAGGGGATTTTCGTTCTGCTCCCTGGAGTTGGAATTACCACTTAGATTTGAGGCAGCCTAATGCAAGGAAAATTCTAATTCCAGATCCCCATTCTTCCAACTGGACAAGCCCTTCTATCAATTGTTTACAAGATTAAAAGTCATCTTAAAGATTGGTGGCAGGGATAGTTATATTGACAATGTTATCATAGTACCTGGTGAAGTAATAGATATTTTGAATTTTCACTTAACTTCCTGATAGTTATATTTTTCCTTACAAAGAATTTGCATCTAAAACCTTTTTTGGTCCAGGTGTGACACTTTTATGTTTTCACTGTGTATTTCTTGGTGCAGTGTGAAGATCCAAGGTGCAATGTGTGGCAGCATATAGCATGTGTGGTGATCCCTGAGAAACCTGTGGAGGGTGTTCTACCAATTACCCCTGAGATATTTTACTGTGAAATTTGTAGACTTAGTCGGGCTGATCCGTAAGTGAAATATTGTATTAATCTGCCTAGTGCTTTGGATTATTTGTTCATATAACTCCCACAGTTTTTGTGGGTGCTATCTATTGGCAGGTTTTGTCTTTTTTTCGGGGCTTATTTCTTTGTCCAGTTGATTATTTTAGATTTCATGCTGGAGAAACTAATTCCTTGTACAAGTCTGTACTTGTATCTTCTAGTCCTTCCCACCCAATAAATAGATAAAATGAAAAAAAATGATGCCAGTTTCTTAAGATACTTAAAAAATCTTTTGTAAGTGATTTCCCGAGACTCATACTCCTCCCATAACTATGATATCCACCTTCATGAACACATTCATATGGGTCTCAGCAGTACCAGGCAATGTTGATTCATGCCATGATATGTGCTGATGCTTATCCAGAAAAAAGCAGATTATAAGCTTTGTCATCTTCTGGTTCATTTGTCAACTAGTTTGAAGGTTTCCAAAAATGATTGGTTCACCATAGTTCTCATTTTTCTTTTTTAACAATGTGTTCTTTTCGTTACCTGTTGCAACTCTTATCTATTAACTGTTTTTTCTTAATTTTTCTCAAATTTGAATCAAGAAAATACATGGATGCGATCAAATAATGATAAATCAAATAAAAATGGTGAAAATGTTAACTCCGCTGCTGGAGCTATTAAACCCATTAATGAATCTTGCTTGAACTAGCTCAGAAACTAGATAGTTGTCGGATGATGCTTTGTGTAGATGCTTAAGTAACATTCAAACATGCTTAGAATTACTTTGTATAATCTCAAAAGAATTGGATATTTCTGTTATATCTTTTCATTCAGTTTTTTTTTTTAAAATATGCAGCTTCTGGATGACTGTGGCACATCCTTTATATCCTGTGAAGTTGACTATTACCAGTGTTCCTTCAGATGGGTGAGTAAACACCATAAATCTGACCAGCATAGCTGTCATGGTATTCAGGCTATCTGAACCTGAAGTTCTGCTTTGGTATTTGTATTCAAGCTCATTTAAACTTTTCACATAATCTGAACTGTTGAAGTATCTTACGTATAATATAGGCTACATATACTACCACGGTCGATCATACACCTGCTGGCCATGAGTTTTTCTGCGAACTGTATCCACTACATTGAGGAATACAACTTAACTAGATGTTTGTTTGTGGTCTCAGATATCATCGCGTTTTTGCTGTTAGTGGCCTGCCTATTTTTTTTTGTCTAAGTGGTCTAGTGGCCTAGGCTTACAATTTCTGTTATTTTTCATTGGATTTGCAAATACTGGCCTTGTGGCATGCTCTTGTTGCATTATTTAGACTTCAGTTAGAGATCTAACTGAAAACTAAGATACGTAGGCCTATAGGCAAATATTTGCAAATCCAAGACGACCCTTGAAAATAAAATCTTAGAGGGTAACTTTTGAAACATCATTGAGAAAACTTGGTTTTTTTGCAAAATTCCTATCCAAGTATGCAAGTCTACAGTGAAAACCTGATTATCTCCCTTCCTCTCCGTTACACACTATTTATTTTACATTAAGAATACTTTTGGATGGGTGATGCCAATTCTGCTACTTACATCTGTTTACTTTCAAAATCCTTTTAAGTCTGCATTTTGGGCATCACTGCTCTTTAATATTGTGTTTCCATTCATTTTGCCCAAGTATCCTTGTAACTGAGACAAGAAAGAGGTTCCAAGATGCATATTGAAGCAGAAAAACCAAACTTGGAATATGTAGAGGAAATTGATCCATACAGTAGATCAATTAAAGCTCAAGTTCCAAAAAAGTTGTGAAGAATTTTAAAGTGGGAGGACAATTCTAGAGTTAAGGGCATTGGTGATTCAGTAAAGTGAGATACTCCAGGAAGAGATGCAAGGTTTTCTTGGGGACATCTCTTTCTTCCTGACTTTCTGCCCTTTCTTCCATTTTTCAGGTTTCTTTCAGTTTTTTAGTTAGAATTGAGTGACACCATGCCTAAATAGTAGACACATGCAATAAATAAAGCTCAAGTCCCAAAAAAGATGTGAAGAATTTTGAAGTGGGAGGACGATTCTAGAGTTAAGGGCATCGTAGATTCAGTTAAGGGAGAAACTCCAGGAAGAGATGCAAGGTTTTCTTGTGGACATCTCTTTCTTCCATTTTTTAGGTTTCTTTCAGTTTTTTAGTTAGAATTGAGTGACATCACTATGCCTAAATAGTAGACACGTGTAATAAATAAGATTGCTTCATTTGGTTCAGTTTTAGTTTATGTTTACTGTAAAATAATTATAATAAACAAATGCATTCATTCAATTCTAAAAAAGCTCTGGATTGCGAGCAACAATCAGATTACTCTCCAAACCCGTTAAAGGTCAGTTGGGCTTTAAGTTGCTGAGCCTTTTGAACCTGAACAGGGTGGTTTTGCAGACACAACAGTATGTTTGTCTCTGTCTGAAGTGAATGACCCTGCCACCAGGGAGTCCATAGAAGTGTAGATGCCTGAAGAAAAAATGCACCACAGAACTGGTGGTGTCTCCTCGTGTAGATTGTTTGTTGGCTGATGACCAGGCAAGAGATCACAGGGAATTGTTCTGGCAGAGCCTCAGGTCTCAAAAATCTTTGTGGTGTACGGAGGAGACCTGATTGAAGATTTTGGCTACTTTAAAGAATTTTTTGACCCTGTGATTCTAAAAGTCGGGCTTCTGGCAAAGGGTCGTTGAGAAATATCTTCTTCAACTGCATGAATTGTTAATGAAGGGGTGGAATAATAATCATTCTTCTGGTTGGGAGGAAATCAAAAGTTTAAGTGTGTTTGCAGGGGTACCTTTTTGTTAATAGGATGATAGGACTTGGACATTGTTGTTAAATATCCAAATGAGAACTGATGAGGACAGTAACTAGGACTACATGGACAAGGAGGAGGAGTTATAGATTGAAGTAAGAGCTTGACATTAAAAGGCCTGGGATTTTTGATAAATTATGATTGGAGACTAGGAGAGAGAGTGATGGGCTGGATAGGAAATTGCACTACCAAATGAGTATTTATACATTTTTGCTGGATTTAGTATTTATCATGTTATATTTGTAGGTTGTTTGTCCTAGACATTTTTGTTGGTGTGCATGCACGTCTATTTTGTTGCAAGTGTATGCATACACTTTCCATCTTCTAATGTACATTTGCAATTTTTCTTAGCTCAAATCCTGTTCAGAGCATAGAGAAAACATTTCAACTGATGAGGGCAGACAAGGAGTTGTTGTCGAAACAAGAATACGATGTTCAGGTATGCAAGGATGCTGTGTGATAAATGATAAATAATATAGTTTATTATCGTTGGATTTTCATGGTTACCTACGAGCTAATGATGTGTGCGCTACCATGACTAGGCTTGGTGCATGCTTCTTAATGACAAGGTGCCATTTAGGATGCAGTGGCCACTGTATGCAGACCTACAGGTCAATGGTATGCTATAATCCGACATTGCCATGAGAAGATTGATTCTTAGCTCCTGTATCCTGTTCCTTCTGTAATCAAATTTTATCTTTCTTCCTTCGAACTGTTTGGAAAGAGAATATATGATTTGGCTGCGGTATCCTTTTACCTCAGATTAGATCATGCTTTCTATTGTCAAACTAGGATTTACTCAATTTATGTAGACTCAATTGTGTACGCATAATGATTTTGTTTGATAATTTTGCTTAAGATACACCTAACTGTCCAGTTGAATTATCCTTCAATTTGTTTCCTTTTTTCTTCTAAGTAATATTTTTATTGCTTTTTGACAGGTGTACCAGTACGGGCAATAAACAGACCTGGCTCACAGCAGCTGGGAGCAAATGGTCGAGACGACGGGCCTAATGTGAGTTTTCCACCATCTCTGCTAACACTTTTGTTTTGACTGTTGATTTTTGAACTTGGAGACTGTGATCTCTTTCTTTCTTGTGCTCGCTGTTGGGGATGTCTATTTTGGCTTTCTAATATAATTCTCATCCTTCATCTGACCACATGAGAGTTTGAGTATATCTTGGTTGCTCATCAATTATTCTTGTTTGGTTTCTTTACTTCTGTATCTAATTATTTCTGTGGGAAGCAATCGTTCCACTTACTTTTTGTTGTTGCATTCTCACTAAACTTTCTTTGTTTGATCCTTTATGTTTTTCTACATCTCGTTGTTTTGTCAGATAACACCATGCACCAGAGACGGCATTAATAAGATTTCATTAACAGGATGCGATGCTCGCATATTCTGTTTGGGAGTTAGAATCGTGAAACGGCGTACTCTTCACCAGGTAGATTCATCTACCTCATCCCTATATTTCAAAATTTTCTTGCTTTTTCCTTTTGGATATTGGGTGACTATTATATTATGGATCAGAATAATGTAAAAGGCTGATAAATGTTCTCTGTTGAATCTTTATTTAATGTGCTGCAAGGATGTTTGGCTGGTGAAGTTTTCTTGGTGTTCTCCAGGTTCTTCATTAGTTGGTCCATCTATTTCCTTCTTGTATGAAAGAGCGTTTGTGAGTTTACTTATGAGAGTAATTGTTTGACTGGTATTAACCAGAAAAACTTTTAGAAGACAGTCTAATGTACTTTTGTGAATATTACTAATGTACTTTTGTGAATATTACTAGACTAATAAATCATCCTTCGCTTCCAAAAAAGGATTATGATTGGTTGACATTTTAAGAGAGAAGCAAACAGAGGGAAGCGAGGGAGAATGAGATACTTGAAAGACTAGGGTGGGTATTTTTATTGAGCTCTTCATGACAATGGATATTGACTTAAAGCCATGCTATCACAACATTTTCAGTCCCGACTTACCGAGGACACACCCAATGATGTTTTAATCTTCTGTGCACATGCATACATGTATCATTGCGCACGAGACATTTTTTTTCTGATTAATGAACTTCCTTCTGAATAATGTACTGCCGAGATTAATCCATTGTAATAATGTGTCTGGGATAACGTGATCTGTTAGTCCTGGAATGATGTCTCATGAGTTTCCTCTGAATAATGTGGTGGTGAGATTAATCAATCTAGTAGTTATGTTTGTGGGAAGGAGCGTAGACCAGAAATAAGGTTGCTGAATGTGCAAGTATAGTGGGGCTATGCTTCAGATTAGACATTGTCAGCATTAGATGGTGAGAGGGGAGCTGAAAGAGATACACTTGTGAAACTGAAGATGACACGTTGATGAGGAGTGAGGAATATCAGCTATCTGCTGTTTCATTTTATCAAGCCTGCTTTGGCATCATCTGCACTAATATAGAAGATAGGGGCTGGACTTGTGAAGGTTATGAGTCAAGAGAGATACTTGGAAGCAATTGGGAGAATTTTGTGAAATTTAAAGAACTTATTGAAGAGCAGCAAAAATTTGATTATGTGCCGCTTAACGGATGGGAATATGAAATGATTAAAAAATAAATGCGAGAAGAAAATATTGGTTTGAAATCAGACCAAGAACTTGAGAGGCTTGATTGTTTGGCAATATATGAAGTTTGCCAAAGCCAAAAAAGAGCCTCTGTGTGTTCGGCGATGGGGGTGGGGGTTGTTATGGGAAAAGATTAGAAATCTGTTTATAGCATGTGCTGTTTTTGGATCTTTTGTTGTTTTTGTCGATTAGAACTTGTGTAGGATGATGTTTTTATGATACATGTAGCTTTATTGGTTGTCATTGAGTGTTGGTGCTTAATCTTCTTATAGTTCCCAAGCAAACCATATATGGGTGGCACTTAATCAATAAACTTTTTGATGTAGAGCACAAATGATGAAGGTCCCCAAAACCAGTTGGTTCTGCAAATTCCAGGGAATTTGAAAATTAAAGTTTTAATGTGCTGAAGAACACTAAAATTTGAAAGAGTTTTGAGAGAATTCTCAATTTTTATTCAATAAACACCCCAAAATGACAAAGCTCTAACTAGAATTTAAATAGAAAATCCAGAAAAACCTGATCTCGCCAAAGGCGTAATGGTTCCTAGATGATCAAAGTGCAAAAATATAAAAATAAAGAACAATGAAAGAATCTAATAAGAATTGCCTCCACCAACTCACTTTGACTTTTCAAAAAATAAAGAAAAGAGTTCTAGCCCTTGCCCTTTATTTCGGTGTATGCCAGATCTGTTTCTCTGGTTTCTTCATTTACTTGCATGTTCTACTTAAAATATGCAGTATTAAGGTACGATATTGGTTTTTATTAATTCTTGTAGTAATTTAAATGTTGTGTAGTGTTTAGCATTTGTAAGCTTTTTTATTTTGTAATTTATAGTGACTAATCATAGTAGCTTTGTCCCCCTTTCCAAGGTTCTCAACATAATTCCCAAAGAGTCTGAAGGTGAGCGTTTTGAGGATGCACTTGCTCGTGTTCGTCGTTGTGTTGGTGGCGGGGCTGCCACAGAAAATGCTGATAGTGACAGTGATATTGAAGTTGTTGCTGATTTCATTCCTGTCAATCTTCGTTGTCCTGTAAGCAGTGTTAAAATTTCTATATTCAAATAATCACACATTTTATGTGGATACACTATAACTTAAGCTAAATTGTGATAGTCTGCATTTGATGCATCACGCCCTCTTTGTAGACATGTTTGCCTTCTCTTATAGAACAAGTCATGAATTCATGATTAAATTAGTATTCAATGTGGTTGAATAAAATCTCCATTAATCATAACTACTTCTGTATTACTTTGCTCTGGGATTTCGGATCTTTGATTTGGAAAGAGAATGACACACTTATTTGTGCACTAGAAGTTAAAAGCCTTGTCAAAGATTAGGTTCTAGATCTGGCTCTCAGTCAGTCTCCATCATAGTAGCAATTACCTCATTAATTCTTGAAAACTTCATATTCCTCCGATATTGGTGCACAAATGCCATTTCAAAGTCTTGCCTTCTTTTTTGTTTTGACCCCAGATATGAGGGGTTTGTAATTATTATTAGTTCCGTTAGGACTGCTCTATTCACAGGTTTTTCCAACTAGTATTTGTTGGAACTGATTTGTATTTATATTTTTATGCTTGCATGATTCAGATGAGTGGTTTAAGAATGAAGGTTGCTGGAAGATTTGAACCCTGTATCCATATGGGCTGTTTTGATCTTGAAGTTTTTGTGGAAATGAACCTAAGGTCTAGGAAGGTAAGTAAATATGATGAAGATTATATGTTTCGGCTTTCTTTCAAATAGACTAAATCAATGCAACTGTTAGACCTTATATCAGACACAATTATCTTTTGGTCAAACCAATTATCTTTTTCGATTTTTCTACATGGATGCAGTGGCAATGCCCTATTTGTCTCAAGAATTATTCTCTGGAGAAAATCATCATAGACCCTTATTTCAATCGAATTACATCCAAGGTATTACTTATTATATGTTATGGTGTTGATCTATTCCCCGACCCCACCCCCAGCAACATATGCATGCACATTTCACTTTTCTCGGTTATATTTTACAGATAAGGAATTGTGGAGAAGATGTGAATGAGATTGAGGTGAAGCCTGACGGCTCCTGGCGTGCAAAGACAGAAGGTGATCGTAGGGCTCTCGGGGAACTTGGGCTATGGCACTTGCCTGATGGTAATCTCTGTCCCTCTATGGAAGGAGAATCTAAACCCAAACAAGAATTTCTTAAACAGATTAAGCAGGAAGGTGGTTCTGATAGTCATGCCGGTTTAAAACTTGGAATGAAGAGAAACCAAAACGGTTGCTGGGAATTGAATAAATCTGATGATATACTGAAAATGTCTTCTGCGAATAGATTACAGGAACATTTTGAAAACGACGACCATAATGTAATTCCTATGAGCAGCAGTGCCACTGGCAGTGGCAGAGATGGTGAAGATGCTAGTGTCAACCAGGATGGCGCAGAAAACCTTGATTTTGCCACAAACAACGGCATTGAGCTGGAGTCAATATCCCTGAATATGGACCAAAGCTATGGATTTAATGAGCAAAATTTACCTGCACCACCTGAGGATGTAATTATCCTCAGCGATTCAGAAGAAGAAAATGAGCCACTAATTTCTTCTGGAGCTGTCTACAAGAACAATCACGTGGACAATGGTGGAACCGCTTTCCCTATTTCCCAGCATGGAATTCCTGGTTCTTACCCGGACGATCCTGCCTTTGGTAATGGTATTGGTCTTTTCAATACTCACGATGATGATTTTGGGATGCATATGTGGTCTTTGCCTTCTGGTAGTCAAGGAGCCCCTGGTTTTCAGTTATTTGGTTCAGATGCAGATGTAACAGATGCCTTGGTTGATGTGCAGCATGGTTCTATCAATTGTCCAACTTCGGTTAATGGCTACACATTGACTGCAGAGACTGCCATGGGATCTGCTGCACTTGTACCGGAGTCTTCTGTTAAACATACTAATGTAAATGATGGCTTAGTTGATAACCCTTTGGCATTTAGTGGTAATGATCCTTCTCTTCAAATATTTCTTCCCACGAGGCCATCTGATGAATCAGCACAGGCTGATATGAGAGATCTTCCAGACGTTTCAAATGGTATTCGTAGTGAGGATTGGATTTCTCTCAGGCTCGGGGAGGCGGCGGAGGGGGTCATGGTGAGTCTGCACCTTCAAATGTTTTAAGCTCGGGGAATCAATTACAATCCAAGAATGGTGCCTTGGATTCATTGGCAGATACGGGTTCGTGATGTTATGTTCTGTTCAATCATAATATTAGCTCACATTTTCCAAAATTCTTTTTGAAACCACTAGAAATTTTGTCTGCACTTACAAGATGAGTAATTTTTATTTCCGCATGTCTTCATAATGGTTTAAAAGGGATGGAAAATAAGATAAAACCAGCCATATAGCTTTGACCAAATGAGAACTGAAACCCCACAGCATCCTCCTACAAAATAGTTTGGTTGTGCGAATTTTTTCTCATCCCGTGGCCTTTCCTTAAAGATCTTTTCCAACAATGTTCATATATGTCATAAGACTGTTATCTCAGTCACTAATATTACTCTTTTTTATTTTTGTTGCAGCTTCTTTACTTCTTGGTATGAATGACAACAAGTCCGGTAAGGCGAGTAGGGAAAGATCTGATAGTCCTTTTTCATTTCCTCGCCAACGGCGTTCTGTAAGACCAAGATTATACCTATCTATTGATTCAGACTCTGAGTAAAGCTGTTCGCAACCATATTTGGTGGATAACATCACTCAGTAAAGGGAGTCACGATACCAGACGCATCTCGTTTGAAGAAATTCCCCAGAGGGTTTGGGGATTTGTTATTGCTACCTAGTTGATCTGTATTTGTTAAACGAAGAAGCTAACTTCAGTATCTGCTATGGCAAAAAAGTAATTATCAGATACCGCTAGGCACTCCGTGTGCTGCCACCTGGAGAATTACTTTTGCTTGGTGAGCAGTTTAACTCTGTTTTATTTATCAGAGTTAGTTCCCTGCAATTCCTAGTATTTTTCGACTTCATTATCATGGATCTGCCCTTCCTAGTAGGTTAGAGGCACATTCTTTTTCTTCTCTTTTCTTGAATGGCCTGCAGGTATGTTTCTGGTTGATTGTACATTTGGAAGTTGTTTTATTTGGAAAAAAGAAAAAAAAGAAAAAGAAATTCCATTGGTATTACTTCCTAGTTGTAGTTAGCAGGCTTTAGAAGAGGAAAAACATTCTGGTTTTGCTCCTCTTTATAATGAGCGAATGGCCTGTAAATGTCTCAACTTCAGATTCAGTGACTTATGTAGCAACTTAAATTATATACATATTTTGGAGTTCAATTATTTCACAATGCAATATTGGTGTATTGATGATCTTATTTATAATTCATTTATGCTTGCGGAAATCTGACTAAGGATCGTGGTGGGGGGCAGGCTTTATATAACTGATGTTGTGGTATCTGCATTGATCTGTATTTGATTTGGAATTTTAACGCACTAGATATATATATAGGCTATAATGGAATGTTGCTCGTATTAGATATGTTTCAGTCCGTGGTTTGTGTTATGGCAAATAACCTTCTCATGGCCAAAATTCTATGATTAAATAAAGCTCATGGCCACCCCGATTTCGTTCTCTTCAAATCAATTTCCCATTTTCATGATGCTTAAATACATGACCTAGAGGGAAAACTTCCACTTTTTCTTTTATTGGTGATCTTGTTATAAATTTTAAATGTAGGCTCGACTGCACTGCATAACCATTTTCTCGTTCAATCCATAAGCCCTAGGGCCAGATGGATTTCGAATGGGAACTGGTTGGGACAATGGTTACACAGGCGTGTTTGGAGGTGCTAAACAATTTGAAATCGACTAGATCGAATAATGAAACTACAATTGTACTTATTACAAAAAAAAGCACCCAATTTGTGTTACGAATTACTGCCTATCATCTTGTGCAATGTGTTTTTTTAGTTGATTACCAAGACAATAGAAAATCAACTGGAGGGAGTCTTTCCTAGTCTTATTCCTGAAAAAAGTTCTTTTCTGATAAATTAATAACAGATAATGTCATTGTGGCTAATGAATTGTTACATTACATAGCAAGGAAAAATAATGGAAGCAAATGATTTATGTTTTTAAAGCTGGACATGAGCAAAGCCTATGACCGAGTTGAATGGGCTTTTGTCAGGCGCGTGATGGAAAAGATGGGCTTTCTTAGGCATTTTTTACCTTTAATTATGATCTCAAGCGAAACTTGGTTTTCTCTTGCTATACCAGGTATTGTACAAGAGAGAGCAGACTCTTCCACATTTCAGGGTATTTGGGGTGCGGTTGCTCGTGCTTTCTCACAGCAGTACGGGATTGACTACGACAAGACGTTTGGTCCCGTGGCAAAGATGACTATTGTACGAGTGCTCATCTCAATGGGAGGGTTATTCCACAGAGAGGGTTGAGATATGGCTGCCCTTTATCTCCATATCTGTTTATTACGTGTGCATAGGCTTTTCATCACTTATTCATTTAGCTGAACGGGAAGGGGCATTAATTGGCAGTGTTCACGGGCAAGGGCCTTGGGTATATATTTGGAGATGAACATTTTTGCCCGAGCTTTTGACTGTGGGATTTGAGAGGAGGGTGAGTACATGGTTAAGAGTAACGAGTTATTTGTAACAATTCTAATAATCCCCGGGGGTGAATGAGGTATTTGGGGTGGTAGCGTGAGGCGTGGGGTTAGGGGAATTCCTAACGTTAAAACTTTTATTTGAAGGATGTTTCATGATGTCCTACCTAGGATCTTTTAGGATCAACTTTTAAGAGGTGGAGGCTAGATTTTCCTGTGTGGGCTTGAGGAGGATAGTTTGCATGCATTATTTCTATGCAGGGAGACGAAGTCTATATGGAAAAAAGCGGGTTACTAGGGCTGGTGAAGGGTAGTTTGGCTTCGTGATTGGGAGACACTCGTCTTAACATCCAAGCTAGTTACACTTGGAAGGATTTTGAGTGGATACAATGTATGGAGTGGCTGCTATGGGAGGAGAAATGGGGTGGAACATGGCAGGAGGGGCAAGGGAGCTGAATGTCTCCTTTAATTGGTTGAGGGGTTGCGGGCTATGGGCGAGAGGAGGCGAAGGGTGTGCAATCATCTAGGGAGGCAAGGACGGATGTTGTGCACTGGAAAACACCGTCTACATGTTACCCAAAACTAAATACCGATGCAGCAGTCAATGTGGAGACCGAAATAGTTGGGTGAGGAGCGGTGATTAGAGATCATGAAGGAGTTGGGAAGGCTGCACTCTCCAAACATTTGATTACCCCTTTATCCCCGGCAAATGCTGAGGCTATAGCTCCCCATGAAGATCTTCTGCTTGCATAGAGCAAGTTGTTGTAGGTGAGCAAGTGGAGTGTGATGCATTAACTATGGTGCAACAGTGTAAAGCTGGTGCCTCTCTTTCTTCCACAACTCTTACTTGTTTAGATATTGTAACTGTTATTTGGGAAGTTAGATATGTTTCTTGTCAATTTATTCCCCGTAATGGGAATAGTGACCCACGATCTAACTATTTTTGCTACTTCTACCCCAGCTATTCAACGCTGGGTTGATCGTATTCCTGCTTTCATTGCACCAATTCATTAATATAATTGCTCTGATTGGATTTTAAAAAAAAAAAAAAAAAAAAAAATGTTTTGAAGCTTCCAATCCCAGAGTACAAGCAAAAGCCCGACTCAACAATTTCCATTTCCCAATAAAATTAAATCCAATGTATACAAAAAAACATGTTTCAACACTTGGAACTAGAACACATTGTGGACCCATTTTCCCTTGCTCCCCATAAATCCTCTAGCATGTAAATTCACAACCAAACTCAATGTCAAAGCAACTAACCAAGCCTAAGCAATGACATTACCTTCCCTTTTCTCCGATTTCACGTGTACAAGAAACAAGCTGTGAAGGAAGAGTTCAGTCCTTGAAATGACTTCTATATGAAGATATAAACATAGATTTAACAGATAATTGAATCAAAGCCCCCATAAACTTAATGGATTTTCCAGGTCCATATAAACTTAGCTGATCCACAACCAATCTCGTGATATATTATTGTGGTCAAAGAATGGTGAATCACATAAAACTTTCACCTCAAACCCAATCTATAATGCTTGACATTGAAGACCATAGTCGCTTCAAAATGTTGTAGGCACGTATTTTGGCTTCTGGGAAAGGATGAAACAATGAGTACAACGTGGGACAACCACTTCCCCTAATAAACCCTGAGGGCAACATCATTCTTGTATTAGAAGAGTCCAGTAAGAATACCATTATGCGGGGGAAAACATTTTCAGTTGGCTATAGCCAGTGCTGTCATCTGTCCCCACTATTGAGACTTTGAATGTCTGAAGCTTTCACAGCCAGGGCAGTTGTGCAAGCTCTCATGAATGTAAATGTCACAATCGAGACAGAAATGTTGTTTGCATTTCGGACAAGCAACAGAAAGGCCTGGCAAGTTTCCTGCATCAACATAAACTGGGTCAATGTGAGAAAGAAGCATAACACAGATAATGTATCTACAGTAAGTACAAACAAGCCAATTTTCAAATGTTAACAAGAATCCACAATCCCAAGCTATTGGATCCATAATTTACAGCACATACAATGATTGCCTTAAAACAGACGCTTCTCACAAGAGCAAGCACAGAGTATTAGGTGAAAACATATTACTCGGTTCTAGAAAATGGCCAGCAACATGGCTTAACACATTAGAGTGCCAAAGACAGCTTAAAGTGATTATAAATTTCCTGTCAAACCAACACAATACTATTATAAAAGACGTAAACAGCTGAAAGGTTATTACCATGAAACCTGCGAGCATTTCTTGACATCCATTCACTATGGCAAAGTTACTTAACTAAACAGTAACACATCAAATGAATTGTTATTGGGTACGAAATCGGTAATCCAGTGTGTTTTTTAATGCTTTTGCCATGTCAAGTAGAATTAGAGAGAGATATGCCTGGTTCTATCCCCACCTTACAGAAAGGAGGCAGCTACTGAACAAATAAGATCAGTGACTGGGCCTTGCGGAACCATCAATGCTCAAAATGGCAACAAAGACATATATTGTATCTTCTAGCAGATTTATCATATAGTTTTTTATTGTAGCACGGGATTTGAAGTCATCACAGAATTTGTCTTGTCAATGGACCACATACTAATCTATCAATTGTGCCTTCCTAGATAATTGCATAGGCAAATAATCTACACCAAAAGCTAATGTAAAGACATGTACATATATAAAAATGATGGAGACTTTAAGATCTAGGTTCATAGGGATGATACATTGCAGAAGTTAGTCCAAAAATATTATCCAGGAAAGCAAGTCAATTAGAGGTATAAAATGTGACATATAGGTCAGGAACCTCCTCAAAGGGTAATTTCTTTAAAATTGAGATTTTTTTTTTTGGCATATAAATCTTATATAGCTTTGTCATGGGATCATCAACTAGTCGGTAAATAATCAAGTTTCTCCCACAGCCTTGTGGATTAGCTTATAAAATGCTTCCTTCATTTCAAATTCAATGTCTCTTTGACTTCAACTACGAGAAACTTGAAAATGAGAATACTTTTCATATCATACCTTTTCTGGCCAATGATGTATGGCACAAATTTAAATTTAGAATATGTTTGGTAAAGATTTTTATGGATCATAAGTAGTGGATCTTACGGAATGTGTAAATAAAAAATGCGTAAAAGTTGTGGGTCCTACGAAATGTGTAGAAAATAATTATGTTTGACAATCTTATAAGTGCTTATAATAACACACAAACATACACTTAGATTCAATCTCTCCCTTTTGCAGTAGGGAGGTATACCGTTTATTTGATTTCTGAAAGATAATCGTTACATTGGTAAAGGAAAATATCTGGAAGGACAATTTAAAATGAATCTAATCGAGGAAAGACATTATTCAAAGACATCCAGAAAAGTAGAGTAGGAAATTCAATATCAGATGGAGGGAGTATGTTCTGACATGAATATATTATTCTAAGGTTATGCAATGACAGATTATAACCAATTCATTTTTGGCCTCTGTCACAGCTTGTAGAGAAGGGGGCAGAGTTTTTTCACTTTGTCATTATCACCACAAAAATGCTTCACTGAAGTGAAAGATGCAAGTGTGCAATTGTCCATAGGTAGGTATGCAATGGAAGAGATATATAATTGATGGAAAAAAATTTAAGGTAAGGTATGTTACGTGGAAACAAAGTAAAGCATTCCAACCACAAACATGCTCACAGGTATATAACAATGTAAACCAAAGCAAATATTAGATATCTGTGGCTGCAGAAAAGAGGCACATGTTGTGATCTCCATGCCAAAAAACCACAATGTTGATTCTATTGTAAGCCATTCTAAAGACGAGGGAAAAAAACCAATGTCTATGCGTCTATAAGACTATAACCTAGTCATCTACTTTAATAATTACATACAACAGAAACAACACTACAAACAGGGCAGCGTTAATGTATTTATTACATTTTGATGCTGCCAGAATCATTAAAGGTTACATCAAACAGATGGTGAAGTTTGAATATTGAGTTCTTACCAGGAGCTAGGAGACTTTGTTGGCAACCGAAACAATTTTTTGGCACTTTGTGTGGATCACTTGAAACTGATGGTGCTACATCATCAAATGGCGTAATAGGAAATAGATGGTGATATGACCTTGCCAAATGGGGTGAGGAAACAAGGGTCAGTCCACATATACAACATTCTGTTGGCAACTCACAAACGCGTGCTTTGCATCTTGGACAAGTGTAGCCTCCACCAACCTTGGCCTCTTTATGACATGAACAGATTGAGATAACACCTTCTGCTGCTCTTTGTGGAAAACCCATCTTGATCAAATTGGCAATTGCAAATTCTGCTATGGCTGGAGGTGGTGGTGCATGCTCGAGTACTAATTCTTTTAAATGAGGCTGTCAAATAAAGATATTTACGCTGAGTTTTTCTGACGTATTAGAATGGGAACTTTTTAAGGATTATTTACTAATTTTGATCATCAGTACATACATCCCAAACATTATTCTCAAAATTGCAACTCACCTCATCCAATGAAACAGAGTAGGATCCACCAGTTTCTTGGCAAAGATATTTGCATATATAGAGCTCAGCAGAGAGACCGATTACCGAGCACCTAATCTTAGACGACTTGCATTTTTGGATTGTTTCCATTATGTCACCTGGATCACAAGTGCTAAGAGCGGAGTACAGAATAAGGACTTCACGGTGACCATACGACGGGATTTGATTGAGAAGGCTGTGTACGAGATCTAAGCCATTTTGCAGGGAGGCATCACCTGAGCATACCAACTTACCCATCAATGCTTTGATATGAGACTCAGGACTGCCACCAAGCTCTGTTAAGCAATGAGAGACCCCGTCTTTTAAGGTTAACAGACCAATATGACTCAAAGGATTTTGGTCAAAGAACTCCCTGATGAAAGCTTCTACTTGTCGAGCAACCACGACCATTCTGTTTGGTTTATAGTCTGTCTCTGTAGCTGCCTGCATGTCAGAATTCAAATTAGTTAATAAAATTCTTTCAGAACAAGATAACATGGTGCATACAAATAGATTATACCATTAAACTTTTCATTTCTTCGACTATATTTTTATGGTATCAATGCCAGATTTAACATTAAGATTGGTGATGTTATACGATTCCACATAAAAAGGTGTTTCTACCCAACCTTTGCTTATATATACAACCATGAGAAGTTAATCCTTAACCTAAAAATATATGGGTTGATTACATGAATCCATCTAGTGCTATATATACTGAAAGGTCTAATTGAATTAAATGATTTGCAGCCATATTATATATTCATTTTGATCTATTTCTCACTCTTGTAACCTATTCTACTTGGGTCATGGTGCTCTACAAATACGTGCTTCTTTAAGTTTACGCAAGATATGCCTTGAGTCGTACTTCCCTTAATTTATTTTATCCTTAGTTAGGATGCATCCATTTGTTAATCCATGTCTTCTTTCTTATGCTATCCATTTAGTATAGCAACACATTTATCTAAAACCTTCATTCCTCCTACGTCCATCTAATGGACATTGTCCTTTAGCAGCCCAGAAATCAATTCCATAAAGTATAACTCATCCACAACCCGTTTTACAAAATTAATGATTAACTCGGTAGGAATTTTCTAATTGCATAAAAACATTTCGAAGAGACTCTTTATTTATAAAGAGTATCTTTTGCATTTAGAGAGCACCATCAGGTCTTTATTTTTAATAATTCATTTTACTTCTCCCAATAAGTATTTATTATTTTTACTTATATTTTACTTTGACATACTTCCTTCTAATTATTATTTGATTTTCCTCTATTTCTCTATTTTATTTTATATATACTATTTAATTTAGTCAACATATGAATATTGAAAATTGAAATTCTTTGAATGCATTTAATTATAGACTCTTTATTTTATAAAGTTAATTTAGAGAGTCTCTTGGAACATAATTTCAAGAATTGGCTCTCTAAAATAGTGAGTATCTCATGTTTAAAGACCCTATTGGATATGCTCTATATCAGTGTAATACATCTCTATATTGTCCAACTCACTCTAACCCTATGCGTTACATCATCTCCAAGTCATTCATTATTGATACTTGAACCTAAATTGAGTCCTCCTTCCTTATTAACAATTGAATCTACATACCCAATACAACCGCTCATTGGGACAATATAATCCTCTATTATGATTCCATTATCATATTCATTTCTATTGCGACTAAAAGAAACACAATCCTCTATTACATATTGCACTTTAATTCTACTTAAAGTAAACCCGTAAGACTTTATCCCAAACTTTGCTTATATATGCTGAGGCACATAAAGAACTTCTAAGAAATCAATAAAATTCTTAGATAACTTCATTGGAAAACAGGTGCAATTTGAACAGAAGAGCTCGGCAGCATATGTGTTTAGTAAAAGAATTATATTCAATTTTCTGAACCATTTAAAAATACAAAATCGACTGCACCACATGAGCAAGACAAGCTTTAACAACCAGACAAACCCATAAAGATTTATAGTCCGTCAAGATCATTTATCTATATGCCAACTCCACTGTAATCCTATAGCTAGAGAGCCTTCAGTTAAAATCAACACACAAGAACATTTTATACATGAATATGTGTCTTACAGGAAATATTTGACAATCACAGAACAATTGATCACCTAAATACAATATAAGAAAACATTTCTAAAATTAAGAGGAAGTTCTATATTATTAAACAAATAAAAAAGTTCATTTATTAAAGTATTCAAGAACTCCTCAGGGAGATTTTCATCCCTTCTTGTTTAAGAGAAATATGTTCTTGATCCAATCATAAATGGGTTATCTAGTTTACACAACCAGTTAACAAGAAGCTGATTACATTTTTCAATCTTTAGTATCAAACTGATTGTTTACGTACCCGGGAGAGATCGATGACAATGTATAGATAGCGAATGAGGCCTTTCTGAATTCGAGTGGCAGTTGCAGTGCGAAGGCGACGACGATACTGAGCATGGTAGAGGGTTTTGTTGTCAATAGGGCGAAGGAGTCCAGATTCATCCTCCTGCAAAGACTCCCAAGATCTCTCATCTGCATAAGTTCTCTCCCATGCATCAAGTCCCCTATCATTTTCCTCCTCGTCTTCCTCTTCATCTCTATCAAATCGTCTTTCTTCACCATTAGTTTCTTTGCGTAACATGTTGCTCACTCTTCTCTATCACTACACATGTCTTACTCAGTACATCCGTGGAAAATAACATGAATTTTTCTAAAACTGAGAATAAAGCCAATAGTACTGATTCACTTCATCAGGATTCAGAGATAGATACGCACGTGTTAAAGAGAAATTACAAATCACACAATATGTAGACAGTTCAGCTAATGAATAACCACAGATGATCTTAATTGGCTTCACCTTTTAGATAAAATTGGTTTCTAATTAACCCATATCTCTTAATTCTTAGATTAATAGACACACAAGAATAATTTTTAACTGATTCACTCCACGCCTCTCAATTCCGGAACTAATATAGAAACTTTGCAAAACATTTTTCCACACTTTGAACAATTAAGCCTAGAAATATTACTATGTTCAACTTTGTAGTTCAAAAACAAAAGACCTAAAAGATCAAAATTGCTTCTCAAAAACTGAATAAGAAAAATAAAGAAATACAAAATTATTAGCAGAATTGAAGAATACACAGGGGCGCAGCCACCTGGGGTCTAGTGGGGGCAGTTGCCCCCACTGGATTTTGGTCCTGGGTATTTCATCTATTACACTTGAGGGGCGGCAGTTCCAAATGGAAGGAGAAAACCATAAACAACCAAATCAAAATTTCAAGAGAGATATTGTCAAGAAAATTGCTGTTGCACGAGGAAGGTTACCATCAAGAAACAACAATTTTGGAAAAATAAATTATAAGGTGAAGAAGAAAACAGCGAGAAGGCTGGACAGAATCTTAGATGCAGGTTGTTGAAACAATCAAATCGAGTGCGAAATCAACAACTAAAGCCCAATAAATTTAAAGCATGTTTTTACACAGATAAATCTGATATTACCTTCCAAGTTTGGTGATGAAGAAGATGACTTCTCCTATAGAAAACACTGCAAGTCTGCAACACAACCCTTTTTCCCTCTCCTTCACAGTAAATTGTTCCCAAATTTGAGTGTAAATACCAAGGAATAAACCCTTTGCTTCTTCTCCTCTTCTATTGCTCTATCAACAACATTTGAAACAGGCATTTGATAATCGATAGTGATAGCATTTCGCTTAAATTCCTCGGGAGGTCAAGTTTAAGCTCTTCTTAAAGGTTCGAATCGCCAAGTACTTAACAGTGCACAGAATACTCCTGAACGAAAGACACAGTCCGTGGTCCATTTTTAATTTTTTGTTTTGTAAAATTAGTCATTAATAAATAGTTTGAAAAATAAAATATTTAAAGAATTAATTAATTCAAATAACTATTTCGATTGAAACGTGTGATATTTGAATTATGATTGTGATTCTTTTCTCTAATATTATTGTGATATCTATTGTGTGGCATGTGATTTTTCTCTTTTTTTATTGTGTGGTTCTGTATCTAATTTATAACGATGTTTCGTCAAAAAATTTGTGCGGCTGTAATAATATTATGTGACATCTGTTGTCCTCAATTTCAAGTATGTACGACTCATAACTAGTCTTGTCACCTTTGCTCTGTGATTGCTAATATGACGAGTAAATTTTTAATGATTTTTTTTAATTTTAATATTTTAATAAAATTTCAGCACGTGACCATGAATTTTAATAACGTGATCTTTATTTATCAATGCTACGAACTTATTATAAGTAATTTGTAGTATAATGTGGCATATGTAATGCTCAATAAGTTGTCTTGTACTTAAGTATATTCGATAAACTTCTTGATAGTGAATACTTGCACAATTTCGATTGTCGTTCACATAGATGATTTTGGTGAGAGAAAATAACTAATGAGCGATATTGTTAAGATATATTATTGTGAGAGAAAATATAATTATAAATATATCAAATTGTTACTTTATAAACTCATTTAAGCTATGTGCTAAATCGGTTACATAACATAATTTCTTAAAAATTATATTTTTTTTATAACCTAATTATGCAAATTTTACAATATTTTGTTATTTCTCAAAATGTCACTTTAATTATTTATAGTTAAATTTTTTTCTTTTAATCAATTTTACTTAATTGATTATTTGGAGTACATTGCGAAAAACAGGACATATGTCTATAGACATCAACAAATAAGTAGTAACTGTATGTTTATCCTGTTATGATTCGATATTAATATAGTGTATCTACAACGTTACAATAATATAATTGTCCAAAATATTTTTTAACAAAAATATTATGAGTAAATCGGCTATTATTATAACAATCCACGCATGATATTTCAACATGTAATTTATTTGGTGAAAAGACCTGACATGTGAAATACATGGAATAGAGATGAGATTGCATGAGAGAGTTTTGAAAAATTGGAATTTGTAAAAAGAAACGCTTTGGTACAAAAGAGATAACTTGTTTTTGATATAAGAAGTGAAGAGAGAAAATATATAAATTAGTAGAAGTTAAATTACTTGATACTTTGCCCATCAATAGTGCACATATATTTAATTTCATCATTAATCTCAAAATAGTGTTTAATTCACCACTAATCTCCAATTCTAATCTATAGGTTAATTTTATAAAAAAAATGGATCATTGAATATTTTAGTTATTTAAATTTAATATGTAACTGTCGAATATATTTGACAATAAAAATTGTAAATTTTAATAGGTATTAAGATTTAAATAAATTGAATAATAACTAATTACCATAAAATAGAATGTGTCTATAATATAAATTAAGAATTTACCTTATATATTTTTCTAATATATGCTAATTCATTTTTGTTATGATTAAATTAATATGATTGTTAGGTAAATTATCTTGATTAGATAATTTATAGTTAGAATGTAATTTTTATGAAATAATTGTTTGGTCACCAAATTAAACAATTCATTTTTAAAATAAAAAATTATCGTATTTAATATCTCATATATGTAATTTCATTATTAACAATTGTGTTTTCAAATACAATCTCCTCTATAGTATTATATTTTGTTAATTATTTTTCTCACGACATATTTAAATTTAGTATAAAATTTCGAGATATGGGTAAATACTTGCAATTATAAGTATGGTAACGATATGTTAAACTCCAGTTGTGACATTATCGAACATCCTAATGCAGCCAAGACTTGCAATAAAAAATATGTTAGGAGTATGCGAAGGACATATGCTACATTTGAGGAGCTGAAGACATGTGAGAGAATCTAAGTGTGCGAGATGCAAAAAAGCCAAAGTTTGGACGCGAAAAATGCATTCAAATATTAAGACTAGCTAGTAGTGTAGATAGACCGACCACCTACATATTTTGCAAAATTTTGAAAAAGTTTGTGAAAAACTCTAGAAACATAGATAATGTCAATTTTAGATGGGACATTTTAGATTAAATAAAATAGATGTAAGAGGATTTTGTATATTAAATATCTCATTTAAGAACTTGTAGAAAATTTGTAATAGTTGTCTAGAAAGTTGTAGAAATAGCATTTTTAGAAGAAGCAATGTAAATTTCTACAAATAATAATCTAGAAAAAAATGTCAATTGTACAACAAAATCAATTTCCACCGTCCATTTAAAGGAGGTAGAATTATAAAAGATCAAAGGTAACCTCATTTGTAACAAAATGAAAATTAAGTTGAGAGCTACCTACCAAGAGTAAAAAATTTGAAAGTACCTTGTAATATTATTTGAAAGATTTATACAAGAAATGTATTTCTCTCTTAATTATGTTGTCTATTTACTTGCCTTTAAAAAAAAATCTTAGCATACTTTCTAGTGTGTCACTGTCATCTACTATACATGTTAGTGCCAACATTCAATGGAGACTTACTTAGCTAAAACTGTAAATAATTGAGTAGGTCATGAATCAGAAAGAACCGAGCTCATAACAAATAGTTGAGTTGTATTTATTTTTAAAAATATTATGCTTCCACTAAACCAAATCTCTAGCTCCTCTCCTGAGAATACAGTTAAGGTTTTTACAGTTCAACTTCATACCTCAATAACCATATTGTTAAACGCCAACAAATTAACACGTACACTTTCGCATTCTATCCAAATTAATACATGTGAGAATACAAAATTAAAACTTTCTTAGACTGTATTTTTTTATTCCACCAGTTGTATACAAAATTAAACAAATTAACTAAAATATTCGCTTTTATCCATCTAATAATTGCATAGAAATTCGACATGTTCAGTTCATTATAGTAATTAAAATAAATTTCAATGCACCCGAGAAAAAATAAATAAATAGAAGAGATAGGCCTATGAAACAATAAATTTAAACCGAATCTCTCTCTTTCTCCCATTCAGAAACACATTATATCACACTAATATAAACAAATTTTTACCTATTCTATTTTTGGAATAATTGAAATTTCGATTATCAAATTAAAAACCCGAGAGCAACATAGGGATTTTAGCAGAGAATATGGAATTTTGGCGAAGAGTTACTAGTAGTAAAGGTTACAGTACAAACTCTGAAGTATGAAAAAAAACCTGCACGAATAATATATAATTAAATTTGCATCCTTGAAATTTTACAACTTCACATTTGAGCCCCAATTTAAATTTAACAATGCTTATGACGCCCATTTAAAGATTTTTAATGAACAATTCTAATAAATTGATTTATTATGGTATAAGATAATAGTGTTTGTGGTTATGCAACTTTTTCGCGCCATCTGCACCAACAAATTCGAATTCTGATTCCAAGACCTCTAATTAATCGTATTTCTTTGAGAGTTATTTTACAATTGCTAACAATTTTATTAGTAAAATATATGAAATGCTAATCAAGAAAAAATTTATATTTATGATATTGATTATGAACTACATTATGGATAGTTTAAGTTTTGTATAATACTATTTTATTTATTAATAATAAGTAAATAAATAATAAGTAGATTTATTGACTTGTCTATTGAACAAATATTCAATATAAATACGAAGAATAACAAACTATATTACTTTTCTGTTTGTTTGGTTAAGTTTAAATTATAATTTTAAGTAGCTCAAACATACTTTTTATTTACACATTTCGTATGACTCACGACTTACTTATTGTTTATTTATTATCTAAATATTTTATAAGACCTGTAACTTATAAGTATTTAAAAGATAATTTTAGCACTATATATATGTCTACTAAAATAGTTATCGAATCTACTACTAGAATATAATCCGAGAGGAGATATTTGAAGAAGGCTTATTTGCACAAATGGTCCCCGACTTTTGCACTTACCGTGGGTTGAGGAGTTTCAATATTGAAAATAAAATGATAGGTTGAGAGTCGAGATATTTGAAGAATAGTGATGATAAATGAGAACTAGAGATTTAAGATGAGAGTGATTTTTTTTTTTCCTTTAAATTGAAGACATGTATGTATATTTTTTTTTATTATGAGTGAAAGTGAAAATCTCCTTTCGATCGGTGATAATATATAATTATACAATGAATAATCATAAAAGCAATAAAATATCATAGAAATCAAAGAAAATCAGTGACAGTTTCCTATGATTATTGCTAAGATCTCCTATTAATTTGTCCCATTCCAGAATAAGAAGTATACTTGTGATTTTGTTGCCCAACTAATAGCTAATGATTTATTTTTCAATTAAAAAAAGTAGTAAAAATAGCTAATAAAGTTTGTGGTAAGGACTAGAAATTTAAAACCATGCAGGGTTCTTCAGTATATCGTGTTTGAGTTGTTCACAATTCACGACCAATTTGTTGAGAATGAAATTTGAAATAATATACTCGATTCATTTCTCTCTCCTATCACCTACTCTCCCCTGTGCCATAAATTGAAGTTCTTTGTGATTCTTCTTCTACTTCTTCTACATTTTTTCTGAGTAAATATGTGAGTGAGAGTGATACAAACCTTTGTAACAGGGTATTTGTTGGCAGAATTTCTGTGAAAATGACTCAAAGCAATAAGAACCAGAAACCGAAAAAGGAAGAAATAATTAAGCCGAGGCAAGAGTTGAACTTTTTGTCCTTAAGTCAATTTTGCCCCGCAAAGGTGCCTACGGTATATGGCAATTGACTCCCAAAATACAACGGCTTCCTACTTGTGGTTGAAGCACTACAAACCACAAGCACAACGAACCGGGAATCGGTTTTGTACTCCAACAGATGAAGAATGAAATGAAGAACCAGAATTTCTGCAACAAATGCAAGAAACTTGGTTTATGAAATGATGAAATGAGTTCTTTGTGTTTGCTTATCTTTCTGTATCAATTCTATGTCAAATGGACGTCCACAAGTCCTTTTTAACGCTGAAGATCAGTTGAAAACGAAAAGGAATAAACCAAATCGTGCAACACTTCAAAAGGACATGTCTGTTCACGCAAACCTATGCGATCGCATGGTACAAAAATCCAGAACAGACCTTGATCCAAATTAACCATGCGATCGCAAGGCTTTGCCTCCTGCGATCGCATGGAAGGACCCAAAAGCGTTCGCTTAAAATTTAGGATTGCGATCGCAGTGTACATACCGCGCGATCGCATGGTCAAAATTTTGACCCAAAATGTCCTTTTTCCGTAATTTCTCATTCATTCGATATTGGTTTCGAGATGCCAAATATACTCTTTAAACAT
Organism: Forsythia suspensa; assembly: GCA_023638005.1. Taxonomy (NCBI): domain Eukaryota; kingdom Viridiplantae; phylum Streptophyta; class Magnoliopsida; order Lamiales; family Oleaceae; genus Forsythia; species Forsythia suspensa. Next base: position 40,908,520 of record CM042666.1, read on the forward strand.
GCGGATAAATGAATTTTTCTTTCCGGGCGCCGCCTCCGACCCCATGACCGACCGGTAGGTCGATCCCCGTTCTCCGGCATCGAAGTGGCAAACAAATTTGCCTAAACGGATTGGGTCGGGTCTTGTATATTTGACCAAGTTGACACAGAGTCATTTTCGTTATTTTTAACACTTAGTTAATTTCTCGACATATTTAAACCAATTTCCAACAGTATTAACTATAAAACCCTAGTTTGAGTGATCTCTGAGCGAGGTTTCTTTTTTTTAATTTGTGATTTAGTGTTCTTGAGAGTTCCATTTCGGTAGATTGTAATCTTGAAAGAAGAAAGGCGTCATTGGTTGTGGAGCTTTGAGTCTTAAGGATTTAGATTTATTGAAAAACTGAACCTCGTTAAGAAATATTTGTGTTCTTAAGTGATTACTTTATATTGCACCAAATCTAACCGTAAGAGTGAATAGCTGAATATCAAAATACCTAAGACAATTAAAGAGAGCAAAAGTGGGAATATTTGATCCATATTGCATACCAACAATTTAGCTTGTAGAAAGAGGCAATGTGAATTTGATCTAAGATGAAAAAATAGAAGCATGGAAAACAAGACACATTAAATAAGAACATATACAATTTATCTGCCATTATTTTAAGGTATCTAATACTCTACTCGTTTCATCAAGATAGACTTATTTATATTTTCACACAGATTAAAAAATTTAATTATTAATAAATTTTCATAATTATTAATAACAAGGCACATTAAATAAGAACATATAAGAAAATTAAGAAATTAACTATACTATCAGCAAAGAAAGTGAACTATAATTTATGATAGATAAATAAAAAAAGTAAGTTTATCTTTATGAGACGAATGAAGTATATTTTTTAGATTTGAACTACAAAACTATATGATTTTGGCCTAGCAAAAGATGGACCTAAGTGTTGACAATCTATGGGTTTCACTTTTCGCTCGTGTAATGGATGCATATATATGGACATGCATTAGATTCTATTGCTCGTTATGAATTGACAAACAAAACTTATCCATTGTTGGATGAATTTGGCAATATTTTTTCATAAATATATCATGTGAATTATTACCGTTTTCAGACACCGCATGGTGTGAGATTGGAGGATCGGATGAATCTTTTCTAACTCGAGAAGAACGATGCAGTCCAACACTTAGGCATGCAAATGGCTTCATTTGATTTTTATGGCTTGTTTTAGTTATTTATAATGTTTTATTTTAATTAGGGGTCAAGTTTATATTTTTTGGCAATAGCATAGGGACCAAAGTGCAATATTAATTAGAGGTTGCACTAGGGATTATTTTAAACAGCCGCACGAACCAATACGTCTTTTTGGTGTTTTTTGCTTCTATAATTAATAAAGTTGTGAGAATTTTTTTCCGATTTTCGATTCAAATTAGTATTAGTGTTTGAATAATCGATTTATTGATTAAATCAATGAATTAATGAAAACTTGATTTTAAATCAACTCACACTACTGTTCGATTGAATTAACAAGTATTGATAGATCAATTCACGGTATTCTTTTGAAATCGAATTTTGGTATTTATTTGTTCATTGTTTCTTGACGCTTCTATTATGTCATACTAACAATAATGAAATGCATATTTTAGTAGGAAACACGATTTTATTAGTTTTGCCTTTACTTGTGCATTTATTTGGTGGTGGTGGTGGTGGTGGTGGTGGTGGGGGGGGTGTGTGTTTAATTAATTTGCTTTCTATTACACATGGAAAGCTTTTGTTTAAACTTCTATGCTATTCTTAAAAGGTTAAATGCATTGTAGGTCACCTAATTTTTAGTGGAGTTGCATTTTGGTTATGTATATTTAGTTTTGTATAATCAAGTCATCTAACTTTGATTTACTTGCAAATTTGGTCACTATGTCTAGTGCAGTTAGTTCAATTAATGTAATTTCTTGAAGATGGCTGATGGAGTGACCACATCAGCAAGCAAATCAAAGTTAGATGGTTTGATCATATGAAATTTGTTACGCCCCTTAATAACGTGTCTCACGCGTGGCAACAGACGTAGCTTCTTCACCACCAACTCAGCCTCACGTAAGACGAGTCACACAAGCGACACCTGAAGGACGCTTTTAAGCGTCCGGACCGCTTCTATATAGCGGTCTGGTGCTCAATAAATACCAGACCACTATGACTGATTGATGGGACAGGAGTAAGACGGCCATGTTAACCTGACATAAGGGACTAGTATAAAGGGGATAAAGTAACTACTTGCAAACTCAAAGTCGAGCAACGGCGATAACTTGATGGGACGCTAGTCAATCACGTACGCAGGGGTCAGATTCACTCCTACCAAGTGAATTTTAGATATAAATAGGAGGTAGAGTACCAAAGAGAAGGTAAGTTCTTCTAACTTAACTAAAGAATTGAATATATTTGACAAGTTCAACCAGTCCGGTTGAGAGACGATTTCTAACTTGGGCGTTGGAGCACATACGGTGGCCTCCCCAATTGCCTATGTCAGCTGACTTCTGGTGTTGAGTGTGCATGATCAAGACATCTGGATAGAAGGAAAGCAAGTTGGTGTTGATTTAGAATCCAACTAGGATTTGTGGTCAATTAAATGCTCATTGGGGTCAAGATGAAGATCCGGAAGCTTAAACATTTATAGAATACTAGCCTAACTTGTTCATAGTTGACCATTGAAGGTGGGTTATGAGTGGGCAAAACGTATCATTTTCCTAAGTACACGAAACGACCTGTAATGATGGCCAGGAGACGTGGGAAAGTAATGATTAAGGCTGCGTTATTTAATGAGCCTTCAGACAACTTTGTATTACGCATGTGTGTAGGACACCCATGAATTTGGGCCATTGGATGTGTGCGTGCATCCACGTTCTCAGTCTTCACTGGTTCAGATTGGGAGGCACGTGGAACGCTCAGAACCGTTGAGTAAGGAGATGAACGGCAGGGATGGAGAGCAACTGTCTATAAAAGCCTTAGGGTACTACTCCCTTCTTAGCCTTTTCACGTTATTTTGAAATCCAAGCATATTCGGAGAGAAGCCTTTTACCTTCTTCTTCAAGCCAGGCAAAGAGCATTTCTTCTGTCAAAACCATATACTTTAATTCTCTCGTTCTCCAAATATTCATTTAATTGACCTTGTGAATTTAAGACAAGAAACGTGAGGCAATGCCGCCAAGCGCCGAATTTAAAACATGATAAAATATACCTTTTGAGTTAGGAGAATTTCTTGTTTGCTATTTTCTTCTGGCAACACACAAGGTCAATTAATTGAACAGCTGGGGAACGAGAGAATTGTAGTATATGGTTTTGACAGAAGAAATGCTCCTTGCCTGGCTTGAAGAAGAAGGTAAAAGGCTTCTCTCCAAATATGCTTGGATTTCAAAATAACGTGAAAAGGCTGAGAAGGGGATACGCTAAGGCTTTTATAGACAGTTGCTCTCCATCCTGCCGTTCATATCCTCACTCAACGATTCTTAGCGTTTCACGTGCCTCCCAATCTGAACCAGGAAGATGAAGAACGTGGATGCACGCACGCACGCATCCAATGGCCCAAATTCATGGGTGTCCTACACATGCGCGTAATACAGAGTTGTCTGGAGGCTCATTAAATAACGCAGCCTTAATCATTACTTTCCCACGTCTCCAGGCCATCACTACAGGCCGTTTCATGTGCTTAGGAAAACAATATGTTTTGCCCACTCATAACCCATGTTCAACGGTCAACTCTGAACAAGTCAGGCTAGAATCCTACAAGTGTTTAAGCTTTATCTTTATCTTAGCTCCGGCGTGTAATGACAGACCGGATTGATTAATGACCGCGCCACAAATTGCAATTGTGCCCTGGTACGTATTCAATCCAACTAACCAAAAAGGACTAGACGCTCAGTATAGGACTCGATAAGCCCATGAACTTATATGAATGGTTAAGTACATGGCTTAGGAGACTATTGTTACGCACCTTAATAACGCGTCCACGTGGCAACCTACGTGTAGCTTCAGCCATCAACTCAGCCCCACGTAAGACGAGTCACACAAGCGACACCCAGATGACATTTTTAAGTGTCCGAACCGCTTCTGTATAGTGGTCCGGCGTTCAATAAATACCAGACCACTATGACTGATTGATGGGATAGGAGTAAGGCAACTCTATTAACCTGTCACAAGGGAAGAGTATAAAGGGGATGAAGTGATCACCGCAAATTCAAAGTCGACGCAAAAGGCAACAAAAGACATCGACAACTTGATGGGACGCTGGTCAATCACGCATGCAGGGTCAGATTCACTCCTACCAAGTGAATTTTAGATATAAATAGGAGGGATAGTGCTAGAGAGAAGGTAAGTTCTTCTAACTCAACTAAATAATTGAATATTTTTGACACGTTCAACCAGTCCAACTGAGAGATGATTTATAACTTGGGCGTTGGAGCACATACGGTGGCCTTCCCGACTGCCTATGTCAGCTAACTTCTAGTGTTGAGTGTGCAGGATCAAGACATCTGGATAGAAGGAAAGTAATTTGGTGTCAATTTAGAATCCAACTAGGATTTGTGGTCAATAAAATTAAAGATGTATGACCCGGATGCAATTCTGTTGAAATTTTAGTGCCAACGAAATCAAGATTCAAATTGCCAAAGAAGCAGTTGAATTGTTACTAAAATTCCTGTACATTATTTTTCTTTGTTTTAATTAATTTTAATAATATATTATATTTTTTAAATACAATTTAAATTTTAAAATATAAAAATAAAAGTAAAGAAAAAGATTTGAAACGAGTTTGGATATATATTTTATACTACTTACAATTGCTAAAAATTTGAAGTTAAAGTAACAATACATTTTACGAGACCTAAAATCTGTATCAAAATCTAATATTTCATAGTACGTACAATTTGCTAAAAATTTAAAGTTAAAATAACAATACAGTTTTACGAGACTTCTATATCAAAATCTACTAAAATGATATCAATTGGATGAACAAAGTACATGCCACGTTACCAGTAGCAGTCGATCTTAAAACGACAAGAAGTTTCTAATTTTATAAAGTCTGCAAACAAAACGACATTATTCTGGAACCAGCATTGACAAAACCCACAGTTTATACTTGCCAAGTTTTTGTTTCCCAGCAGCTGCTGGTATACCGCCCACCACCATCCCCTTTAAGCGCTGTTCATTTATATACATAAATACATACAACCATATATATCTTTTAAATTATGAGCAATAATTTGCAGAGAGAAATGGGGAAAAATGAAGGCATAATAGGGAATTTGAGCAAAAAATGCTATGCAGTATTCTGTTTGGGGGTGCTTCTGATAGCAGTGGCCATAGTCCACTATGCTTGTGCTGATCAAGACTCAGACAACTGCAATGAATGCAGCAAGAAGCGTCTTTAAGCCTTGTCATGGCTGCACCGCCGCCTGTCCGCCACTTACCTAAAGTTAACTCGAGATGTATACACAAGATTTCAGTTTATTTTTTTTCTTTACTTTGCTCGAGTAGAGTCTAGTACGATGTATTAAACATGCCTTTGAATGTTCATTGCATAATATTAGATAATAGTGAATATGATAATAAATAAAATTTTAATTTCTTTTTTTTTTCCCGATAATCTAGCTAGGTTGTCCTATTTGACCCCTTGGGTGTTAAATCTTAATAGATTGGAATGGAAACCCTCACACTCTGAGTCTGACTAATTGCAACTTTTGTAATGGTTGTTTGGAATGATCATAAACAAAGAGGTTAATAAATTTTGGTATCTTATGATTTAATCATCATCTTTGTCTTGTAAAAAGGAGAATTTGATAAGAGATTATAATTAGAGACAATGTTGTTGTTCGACATTATAAAAAAAAAAATAAATTTACCACGGTCAAACACATAGGCAAACTTACCCCTGCTCAGTTTTTTCAGTTGAGGCACAGTAATGTGTCATCCGAATTTTAGTGCCTTTATACTATAAATTCAAGTGGAATTTGATGATTAAAAACTATGAAATTATCCCCAAACAACAATTGACATTAGTGATTTCTCATACTTATGCTTGTTTAATCCTACAAACTATTTGTCGGTGTATCATTTAAACATTCTAAAACATTCTAGAGGGGGCAAATATCGTTTGAGGACAACGATTATTGTGTTCAAGTTATTTCTACCATACGAAGTGTTTTATTGTTTGTTCTTGTTCTCCTAATTTTCCTAACACTTTGTTCTTCTTGTAATTCTTGATGTAGTTCTTTCTTGTTTCCGCATTCTATTTTAGAGCCTCCTCAATGTAGCAAAATTTGCTAAAAGTTGATGAAAAGTATATTTGAAGAGTAGATCAAAGTTGTGAGTTTCATGTGTGTTGTATGATTAAAATTAATTGTTCACTTTAACCTCAACTTTTTAAGCTAAATCAAACAGATGCTTAATATCAATGTTGGTAATGTCTTAGACTCGATGACATTTTTAGATTTGTAGTTATCAAAATAAAAATGCATTAACACATGTCAATAACTAAGAAGGATATGCATCAATTTTATTTTTTATGTATTCTTGAGAAACAAGTTTTGTTTGTAAAAGAAAAAGTAATTTTGAAAATTACACTTGGCAAAGAAACTAACTTAAAATGGAAATTAAATTATGTACTTTCAAAAGTTATTTTAATTGTTTTAAACATTGAAAATAAAATTGGAGAATTGAGTTGGAAATTGCGAGTTCTATCAATAAAAAGAAAAGTTAGACAAAAGTAGTTTATAAATTTTACTTCTAAATTGTTCCCCTCCTAATGTGATCGCTACGAGTCTAAAGCCGCTTTATAAATTTTACTTCTAAATTGTTCCCTCCTAATGTGATCCCACGAGTCTAAAGCCGCATAAATTTTACTTCTAAATTGTTCCCCTCCTAATGTGATCGCTACGAGTCTAAAGCCAATTTATAATCCCCACACGGCCGCATGCCCATGGCCGTGATGGGTCACATTTGTCTTGCTATTTTTTTTTTATTTTCTAAGATGTAGAGATATGAATGAATCATACTATGTGGTTTTGAAGTGGTATGAGCTAATTCACCCTTGACTTGACACGAATAGGCGTACTAGAAATAACCTGTCCTATCTTAAGTTACTTGTCTCAAGATCTATCGGACCGTTATGACAATTTTTTTGAGATAAATTTGCATAAAGCATTTTTTCTTACAATTTGATAAAAGTATATATAGGCGCACACATAATCCGCAAGCCTTTGCAAGTGCTGAGTAGAGTCAATACTAGAACGTGTCAGGTTAAATGAGTTTGGACAGTCCTATTTCTTTACCTACTGCACAAAAAAGTTAATTTTAAGCACCATTTAGGTGTGGCCAAGCATGTTCTTAAGCTGCACTAGACTCAATTGTTTCACCTTGAAGTAGGGGTGGATACATAGGAGAGCCCCGGTGGTCCAAAAACTTTTTTTTTTATTCTTTAGAATTAGGAAAAAAAATTGAAAAAACAATTTTTTATATGATTTTTTTTTTTCATATATTAGCTTGTCTTTAAATTTTTTTTAACTCCCATCTCGATCCAGCTCAGCCTTGATGCCTTCATTTGTGCAATTCTAAATATTATTGATCAGTACATTTTGGAACTGGCTGTAGGTTTCCTCGTGTAAAAAGAAAGAATACAATTTAAATCAGGGAATTTTATTTTAAGAATGGAAACAGTTAAGAGATTATTTGTATTATTAACGTTACAGCAGAAATAAAAAAGTACAAATTAAAAATAAAAATAAGATTCCAAACTTGGAAAAAACTAATGCAATGACATATAAGCACATGAGATTACATAATAATGTTTGTTGACAAGAACATCTTATTCATGGCATCGTCCCTGGTAGAATGATCCGTGCATGTCTAGTACAAAATATTGGACACGACTGGGATGTAATGGATAAGAAAGTAAAAATTTTGTTCATGTATAGTATTGTCCAGTCGCATCTAGTACGGTATACCAAACATTTCAGTATTGCTGAACCTATATCAGAAATGGCCTGACTTTTATGGATATTTTGCTTTATTTACTGAAGAAAAGTTTCTGATAGTGGTGGCATATAAAGCTCCAGACAGTTGGTCATGGCGTTTGATGAGTTAATGTTAAACTTGTCTCCTTCATATCTATGTTCCTCAATTATGTCTGTACCCTTGTTTTCCTCGTTAGGTGAATTGAACAAACTTTGAAACCAAGAATTTGGTGTCTGATCATTGTTTCCTTTGCCATTGTTGTGGCTTTGTGTGGGGGCTTTGGGAATAAATTCTGTTGTGGGCTCGTTTCCGACGAGTAAGGAAGCTGTCCGATGATAGTCACTCGACAAAAAATAATCTAAAATCTTTTCTCCTCCGTATGCTGATGGGAGCTCATCAATCATTGGAAGGTAATCCGAAACTTCACTGGTATTCTTCTGAATTTCTCTTGCATTCTTTGACATGTTGCCTTTTAGTCGAATCCGACATAGTACCCAATCATCCAACTGTATGGTAGAGACAATATTTGCGATCATGTAATACTCATCTTATAATTTGTCTTGGGGTGTCAAAATGTGTTGTGTGTCTGACTCATGTGGGCTCAGCCCATGACTAGCCATGTTTTGGGCAACCTTAGCTACTATCTCTCAATTAGTCGATTATAATTAGTATTTAAAAAATATAAATCGCGATTGGCATACTTTAGGTCGAGCTTCAAACTTTTTTGACTTGGATTTGGACGAGAAAGGCGACACAAGGGCTCGTGGAGGCCGTGCCTCGCCTAGTTGAGCTTTTTAGAATAGTAATCATAATATGTAATATGAAAATAATTCATAATTAGCTAAAAACCAAAATGAAAGAAAGAAGAAAAGAATAAATGTATCTTACTCTCATGGATCCTTTAGAACTTAATGGTCGGGAAGTCGTTTCAGGCAGTCTGTATTCCGTCATGATCCAATCCGTCTTGACACCCTTTGGTGGTCGACCGATGTAGAAGACGAGAGCTTTCTTGACTCCTATTTTTCGCGATCCAGACGAACTGAGAATCGGGTTATCAATACCAGTAGCTTTCCAATAACCCGAAGCTGCTGTTCTATTAGGCCTTCCCCCATTCGGGTACTTTCGATCCCTTGGAGTGAAAAAGTACCATTCATCTACTCCAAACACAGCCTTCCCTATATATGTATTGAAAGAAAAGTGAAAAACAAAAGGTTTTACAACATCAGCTAGCACAATATGATCCAATAAAACAATATGTTAATGGGCACGTCACGTCTATCTGTTATTTGAGAATTAGATAGTACTAGACAAGAAATTCAATATACTGTCTAGTCGTATCCAATCAGACGTACCCAAGCATCCACGAAAAGAAGAAGGGTTGAGAGAGAACAAACTGGCAAGCTCCCAAGGGTCATAGTCGTAAAGCTGCGTATCAGCAATCACATTTGCAGGCAGTGGAAGAGATTTCACTTTGTTTAGCAAGTAATAAACGATTAATTCTTCGTCCGACGGATGAAATCGAATCCCGGGAGGAAATGAAGCACTGAAAATAAAGTTTTTCTCCATGGAAACTGCACAAAATCTTAAAATTCCTATCTCCTCCCAGATGGCCGGCAGCAGGCTGAGTACAGTGGTTTTTAAAGGAGTACAAATTGTGTATATTCCAAGAACAGTGCCAGAGAATTATATATAAGCTGAGAATTCATGGCTTCATGCTGATGTTGACAAACAATATATGTTTTGGTAACATGGTGGAGCCAAGATTTTTTGGAAGGTAGATTACTACTTTAAAAAAAAATGTGCATTTCAACATCGGATTTCTACCCAAAAAAAAAAAAAAAAATCTACTACAAAAATTAGTTTTTTTTGGAGTGGGACGGACCCGCCCCCCTACCTTTGCCCACTTTTTTTGTGTAAGTCTCACTGTTTATAATTTACACATAAAAAAAAAAAAAAACTTTATGAAACAAGCACATAAATCTATAGAGACAGATATATAATTTTTGTCAAGTTTAAAGAAATAGTCAAGAAAGCAGCGTTTTGCTTTATCATTCGTCTTTAAGTGCACCCTACCCCTCTTTGAGGCAAGATACTCTGCATCTATTTTGCTTGATTTTTTTATTTTATTTTTGTTTGAAATTTTGTGGGTTTTATTGTTTGCTTGATGTAGATTATAGGACTGGATTGGATATGATTGCTTCAATACTGCTTTTTTGACGCCCACAGACAATAATATTCCAAGAAACATTCGATGAAATTAAGGTCACATAATGATGCTGTTCTTTAATCTATTCATCCATATTCATAGTTCTCTCCGAACCAAGTTTCATGGGAGGATTTTACACGCGTCGTCTTCTTATTCGTTGACATAATACAGCCATACTGTGACAGCCCACAATTAATTGGAATGTGTTTTAGCTGTTCCTTTAACATTTGTGCATAAAGTTAATTTGTTCATATTTTACGTCTGTTAGTAGCATTGGAATTAGTAAACTACAAGAGAGTAGGTTGCCTAAAATAATTTGTAATTAGTAAATTACATTAGTTAATTTGTTTATTTCATTATTCTTAATTAAAATATTAAAAAAATAGAATTAAAAATTTATAATTGAGAATAATGGAATGACAATTTTGTCATTTATTTTATTTTATTTTATTTTATTATACTGGTTAAATGAGTTTACTAAGAAAGAAATTGATCGAATTCATCCATTTGGATCCAAATGCCACTTATTTACTAACCGAAAAATGGATGAATTTTGCTTATTTTCTAAACGTTAGAGACAAAATAATTTAGAAAAAAAAAGTTGAGGATGAAAGTACAGATAAACCTAAAAGATGGGACATTTTCCGTAATTTACCCTTATAAGTCCCATGAAAAATTTACATAATTAAAAGGGTGATTATATTGCCACCACAATTTTTTTTTTGTTGTACTACATTTTAATTAAATTTAATGTCCCCAATCTTTGCCTATCATAATACTTATATCCCTAACATTTTTTCCATCAAATTCCTATTTTAGCCATCTAATTAATTAACACATCTCGTCATTAATGATGATTTTTGTTAAAATATTCTATTTTATGTGTTTTGAAATGAGATAAAAATATTTTGTCACACTTTTATATTTTATTCTTTTTTAAAAAATATATGATGGGCAAATAAGTAGTTTAACTCTTTACAAACCGGATTTTTTAGACGTAAACTTTTATTAAAGGCGAGAGATATGCTAATTATTAATAGAAGATTGAAGATAAAAAAACGACGAAAAAAGTTGATGACATAAGTGCTACAATAAATAAAATTGAAGATTTTAATTGCAATTAAAGTGTGGTGCAACAAATAAATTTTGTAGTGTGAATATAATTACCCTAATTAAAATACTACTTTCGGTTATATATTTAGTGATTGTTTGGTTTTACTAAAATTTTTGATAAAAATTTGAGTCGAACTCTCACTCAAGTATTAACTACAAATTTTATGAGATCCACAATTTTTATTAACTTTTCAATCATACATTTCATCAACTTTTATTAAAATCTACTAAAAATCTTATTTAAAAAAAAAAAAACTAAACATACACTAAATGTATAATCATACTTGTATTATATGAATCGTTTCTCAAATTTTATTATCCATATTCACGTTTCTCAAATTCTATTATCCTTACTCAATAGTTCGTCTAGAACTCGAGATCATATTGATGGACCAAAGTCAAAAGAAGAAAATTGAAGGAACAAAAACATGTAAAAGGTAGTGTCAAATGCCATATTTTTCTCTATAATTGGTGCTAAAGGAAATTAAAAAAAAAAAAGCGGTTAAAAAAGTAAGTTTAAGGGCTTTTCGTTTAAAATGTTCTTCTTTTCAAGTTTAAATTGGATAAATAGATTTTTTTTTTGATAAAATAGAATCGAGAATAGAAAGGAATATTATGGTTTGATTATTGATTATTGATTATAGACTCAAAATCGAAGAATCGAACTGACTTTATTGTTTTTTAATTTTTTCTGAAAAATTAAAGAATAAAAATAAATTATTTTATTTCCATGTTTATTTATTTTTTATTGAGATGGAACATTGTGTTCAAAACTTGATATATTGTTCTTTTGTAAATATATTAAAGTTTGAAAATTGAAAAAAATAATAAGTGTAGGATTATGAATTGTCAATCACGTGTTGTCACCTCAAGAAGAGCGATAATAAATCATACTCATTATAGGTGGAGAACATTCCCCTTTTTAGATTATTGTGTTGTTTCAACTTTCAAACTATGAGAATAAAAATGGTTGTTAGAGATATGATAATTTTGAAAACTTTTAATTATGAAACCAAACTGAACGGTTGGATTTCGATTTGATTCAATAATTTAAGTTAGAATCGATTATTTCATTTACAAGACACACAGTAGTTTTTGATTTAGTTTAGTTCTTTACATAATCGAACAAAATCAAGAACCAAATCAAATCAATTCGCGTGTCACCCTTAATCATTTCCAATTCAAGCATCCACTGTGCTGGTATGATAATTATATCCTTAATTTTCACACGAGTGTTATATATAAAGAACTAATAAATTGATCAAGATTAATCTTATAATACCAATTATGTCAGATACATGTTACCAAAAGATATATGATAATTTCATCTTGACCTTAATAATTAAAGGGAAATTTACAAAAGTAGGGTGGATTGAAAATATAGAAACTTTTGATTATATTTACAAATATAGTAATTTTTATATGCAATTTTGATTTTGATTGCAGAGAAGATGGTAAAAATTGAAATTTTGATTGTTTGTTAAGGATATTTTCATCACTTTTTTTAAAAAAAAAAAAAAAAAAATTGGCAATTTGTTCAAACTTTCAAAAGTAAACATATTTCAAAACTTACATTCAAAAGTAGATACTTTGTCCAATTCTCTCATAATTAAATCAAACATTCCTCAATGTCTCTTCTCATAATTAATAAGTGTATGTTCATACCCTTTACATTGTCTAACCAATTCGATCCAAAATAAACGCGACAAATCTGAAAATCTTTTATAGTATTGACAATTAATCAAACTTGTCAAATCATTTTTATAGAAGTGGCAAATGGAACGTTCAGCCTGGCCCATACTGTAATGGGATGAGCCACACATGAAACCGGATTGGATTGACCATCAGGCAAGTCTTACAACGACCAATAAATTGTTAGACCAACTCGATCACAATTTAAATTTTTTTATATACTTTATAGATTAAAAAAAAGACAGCAGAGCAGATTGTCATCACCAGCCTTCATCTTCTCCTTGGGAAATTTTCTTGTTTCCAATTCTTTGTTGGCGAGTGATTGAAGTCGCCGGTAGAAAGGAGTTGGCTGACTAGGTTAACAGATTTTGGGGCTGGTTTTGGCTGATTGGTGCTTGAATTGGAGAAAATAAAGTGAATTTGTGAATAAAATTGAAATAGATGAAAGACTGTTGCACTAACCTTATCCCTTTATCATCTGCCACCACCCAACTAAATAGTAGTAGAACCCATGCCAGAAACCACCATCATGCTGAACAACCCCGCGCGGAACCCACGCAGCAGCACCACCCCCAACAACCCGCGCACCGAACGGGTCTACGAATTAATTCCAATTAGCAGTAAACTCTTGGTTGTGTACTAGTCTACGAATTAATACCATTTGCTCATTTAGTTGTGTACTAGTTTGGTTCTAACTCCCAAATTAATACCAATTAGTAGTAAACTCTTGAGTACTGAAATCCTCAATTCCAAATCGGAACACATCGTTAGAAGAGGCAATAATATTATTGAAGAAAATTGGAAAGCGTCTGTTGGAATGAATTGTAATTCAAATCATTTCACTTTTATCCTAGAAAGTCTTGATACGTGTCGTGAGGCTTTGTGTAGCTAGATTGCTAAGAAAATTGGTGAATGGCAACATGAGATTCGATTTAAAAAGAAGCGACTGTCACTGGACTCAGCATATTTCATGGATGAAATCAAATGGCTAGAAAGAGAGATTGAAGATCTTTCTGAACATGAGGAATTGTATTAGAAATGTAACCCTTTCAATGAGAAATGGAAGAAGTTAGAGCAGATGAGAAATTGAGGTGTGGGGAGAGGAGAGCCACTTAATTTTGCAAAAGTAATTGCTTATGTGGCATTGTTAACATGGATAATTGATCTGATGTAGCACGGCCAATTGGGATGGGGCACAATAAAAAATTTCCCACTTTGGACGGGAAAACAGATTTGAAACACTACATATATCTTAATTAAATGTTTCGATAATTACTGAAATTTTTTAGTCATTTTTCGATTACTCATTGAACTTTCAAATGTTGTTGTTTACTCACTAAACTATGGAACCACACTCATTGCGATTTCGTAACTGCCAATAGATGAAAACGCACACATGACGAACATAGTATTCATATGGCACACATTTGAGGTTAAATGTCGAATTACATATTTCAATAATCACTGAACTTTTAGTCGCGTCTTCGATCACTCACTGATTTTTCAAATGTTGCTCTGTGCTCAATGAACTTTAGAAAGTTACGTTTCGTTAATCACTTCTCACGATTTTGTAATCGCCAATGGATGTAAGTGCCCATGTGGCACATATTTGAGGTTAAATTCTACCAACTAATGGAAGCTATCCCTCCATGTCATCAAAGTGTTTTTTCAAAATGTAAATTATAGTGTATTTGGAAGAGCTTTTTTAAGGTTCAAAAGTACTTCTTAAAAAGCAAAAGTGTTTTTGGTTATATTTATGGTTGATTGACTAAAGTCAATAAGCATTTTTGACTAAAAAAATAGCTTAAAAAAACAATTTTAGAGAAGTCCAAATTTTGTGCTTCTCTAAAAAGCTATAATCGAGCTTTTACGGGAAGTTGTAATTATATTTAATAAACTTAAAAATTTACAAAACTATCATTAATACATAAAAAAAATTAATTTATTTACCACATTAATTACTTATAACAAATTGCCACTTCACATATTTATATATATTGGCATGTTAAATAATATAATATAAATTACATATAATATATTTGATTTAAATAATTAATTAATTAATTTTTAAGTAATATAATATATACTAAAATAATTATGTTATTATAAGTAATATATTAATTTTAATAGTTATTATAGGATACAGAAAAATATTATTTAGTTTTAAAACAATAATATGATAAATATAATAATTAATTACTATTTAGTCAAATAAATATAAAGTTTATACAAAAGTACTTTTATAGTTATTCAACCAAACACTCAATTTAATATTTTCAGCGACTTTTTGAATTCATATACAAACAGTCAACAACTTTTTAACAAAAGTTCTACTACCAAAAGCTATACTACTAAAAGCTCTACTTACAATAGTTATACCAAATGGTTTTATACATGAGAAATGTGTATTCTTTCCATATTGAAATCCCCGAAAGTATATTCTTCCAAATTCAATTTTCCCCAGATTCGATTTCTAACCCCAACCCCTTATCACCCATGACAAAATGACATGGTTGTCCGATAAACCAACCTAATCGAGAACCACTACTCCGTTTAGAAATCAACAATGTCGCACATGAAGGACCACATGGAGGTAAGGCCAAAGTTTATTGATTTTTTTTTGTTGGTCGTATTGTGTACCCAAAAATCTGTCTATATGAAGTTTTTCTCTGGAAACCTAACCCTAAATATGTAAAATATAGTATTATTTATTTATTTACGATGAATTTCATGTTGCATGCCGTCTGTTAGATCATGTATTTCACGTTACAAAATATGTATTTTGACCATATTGGATATCTTTTAGCAACTAACTGCATTTTCTTTTGTTGGTGCTGCCAACTTTGGATGGCGATCTATACTTCATTGATTATGAGAATGATGACGATTTACTCTATGAGTAAAATGTCATATAAGGCATTGAAACGAAAGTTGAAAATAAAGTACTTGAAGGGGTCGAATATGTTGACAATAAAGTACATGACTTAAAGTATTCATGTTCTGAATAATTACTAAATGATTGTGCATATGATGATGAAGCTAATTCCTAAAACAGAGTGGTGAATCTAGATTATACTAGTTTATGGGTAACATTGTCGTTTTCTCACATGAGAAAATGGGCTAGGGGTTAGAAAATTGAATTTAGAGAAATATGTTTTGATGGATTTAAATTTGAGAAGAGAATATACAATTCTCATGTCATATCATATTTTGAAAAAGTGATTTAATGACATGGAAGTAACTTCAATTGGTTGACGGAATTAAATTTAAATGTGTGTCACGTGGGTGTTCCATTAGTCATGCGAGTAGGGATTAATAAAGTGTGATATTCTAAAATTTAGTGAATTGTTCAAAGATGCAATTAAAAGTTCATTGATTATTGAAATATCTAACTCTAGAATTTAATCTCAAATACGTGTCTAGTGAATACTCTATCATTCATGAGTGTGCTTCCATCATTGGCATTTATGAAATTTTGATGAGTGATTAACATATCGCAATTTTCAAAGTTTAGGGAGCACACATTATTATTTAAAAGCTCAATAAATGATCAAATTCGCAACTAAAAATTCAATATTGTTAAAACTTTTGATTCCGTATTAAATTAACAAACATTGCTCATATTTCTTTATCTCAACAAACATTAAGGACTTGTTCGGTAGAGTTTTTTTGAGAAAAAATAGGTTTTTTTTGTTATTTTTTAACTTTTTAAATTTTTTTGTAGTGTAAAAAGAGTTGAAAAGTCAAAAATTGTAGGTAAAAAAATAAATTTTTTGAGAAAAAAACTCTACCGAAGATGATCTAAATATTTATGCATTTACGTTTTAAATTCTGCAATGCAATCATTTATTGCGACTTTATCAAATGCGATTCCATCGTCAACTTTTTTCTATTTCCATTCATAATTTCTATTCTGATTCTGATTCTGATTCTGATTCCGATTCCTTTTCCAATCTCTGTCACTCGCTCAAATTTCTTTTTACAGATCCTCGCCGTACACTTCGCCCAGCAAATCAGCATGATTTTGTCAAAAATACCCTTTTCATTAATAAAATCCCTAATTTGCTGTTCCCAACTTTTAAATAATTTTATTTATCATTATTTTGTTGATTAATAAGAATCAGATCGTCAATTGCGTTCTGAGCTAAGACTTATTTCTCCTTCATGTTAATGAAAGTCACAATAAGCAGGTAAATATTGATTTTTTTATTATCGAATTTTAACTGTTATTGTGTGATTAAATGGCTCAAATTTAAAAAATTGGATAGAAATTTCATTTTCATTAGCGCATTTAGTCATTTTCTGAATATTCTGGATGCAGCATTTGTCCTTTTCTTGGATTATTCCATTATCCAAATCAAACTGTTTGCGTATTGCAGGTATTTTGTTTGCTAATGAATAAATTATAGTATTGCCATCAATTACAATGAATGTTAATTTATTTTTGTTATTTTCTGTTTATTAATTGGACAGAAGGTCAAGGCACTATTGGCTTTAAGGCATGAAAAAGTAGGGTTTCGCCTGCATTCATTTGTACTCTGTTTTGCAAAATAATAATAATTAAACTGGAGGCTTTGTGATGTTGGGGCTGAGTCGCAACGCGATCAATTTGGTCAACTGTTTCTTTCATTTTGCTGAATGGCACCCTCTGGAATAGCATAGCTGAATGGGCCTTCAAAGCTCACTTCAGAATCTCCTTTATACAAAGAAATAGGTATTCATTAACTTTATTTTTACTTTAATTTTAATTGAGGAATTTTAAAATACGATAAATGTCCATTTATAGCAGTATGAAATGCAGCCCCTGTTATTGGGATTTGTGCTAGATGGAACCTGTGCCAATTCCGATTCCAAGGCTGCAAAATGCAGCAGACTTATACCTCTTTGTTGGTTATTGAACCAGTGGTTAATTCTAATTGTTTGTTTTTTCTGCTTTTCAGGTTTTGCTATCGATTTTATTCATCTTGTTGAAAATTGTGAATCGGTGGACAGTTTTACTTTTTTTAAGTCGAGTTCAATTGCCCGAGTGACAGAAATGGGTTGCGGTTGGTGTTTTGGGTTTTCATTTTCTAGGAAAGCCGAGAAGGTGATGGGGTCCAGAAGTGGGTCGGATAGTCACACTTCACAGGAGTCCTTGTTGGACAAGGAGGTGGAAGATGATTATGGTTCTTACAATGGTTACATGACAGATACTTGTAGTGCAGATGACTCTGAGTTCCAAAGCCCAACGAAACGATCTGAGGAAATCCTTGTGTACAGGATGCAGCATGGGTTGATTTGCAGGGAATTTCCTGTTAAAGAAACCCACGAACTCATTCGCTCAGAGGTAAAATGCATAACAAATGTACTTTTCATTTAAACTGTGTGTTCTGGAAAGAATTGACTTTTAAGCTAGGTGTTGGGGAGTTATTTGACTGTATGTGCATATATTAATATGTAACTTACTATTATTTTGCCCAGCCAGACAAGTTCGTTATGTAAAAAGCTTCCCCGTGAACCATATCATTTGGATTATTTATTTTTTGTTGATGAAATCTAGGTATAATGTATATGGCAGAATATATCTCTTATGAATACCTTGGTTTCATTTATACAGTTCACACTTGGAGTTTGAATCGAAAATGTTGATTCGGTGCACTCCTCCCCAAATTTAAATTAAAAAAAAGGAAAAATGAAAATAAAACCAAAAGAAAAAGAAAGAGAATATAATTTTTTTTCACCCAAATAATAATGTAATCAATCAATTTACAAAATGCATGCAAACTTTGGAAACCTAGGGAAAGCTAGAACATGGGTATTGTGGCTTTGTTTTGTTCAATGTTGTGCATTTTGTGTATTAGTGCACCATGAAAAAAATAAAAAATCTGATCATAAAGTTGCTTACTGGGGAGCTCAGTTTTTTTTTTGGGGGTGGGGGGTGGGGTGGGGTGGGGTGGGGTGGGGTTTGTAAATCAATCCGAGTCTATAGAGAAATTGATGAAGGTCAATGCAAACTTTAATTCTTTATACTAGCAAAATGAGGTTGGCCACAAGTGCTTACCACTTTAACTAAGCGTGCATAAGCAAATTTTATATATTATTTGGATGAAATGTTTTATTTATCTATATTATGTAGTATTCTGGTCAGAGTATTATCGTTTGCAGTTTCGATTACAATGTTATATAGCTGGAATTGATTTATATAGGACGACAATGGGAACAAGATGGTTAATGAGTATGTTCAAGGATACAAAATTGGTGCTGGTAGCTATGGAAAAGTGGTGAGCACATTGCTGCAATACCATACCATCTAGCTTTACTTGATAGAATCTAATTTGTAGTTTCATGCCCTGCAAATGTTACAGGTTCTCTACCGAAGTCAATTAGATGGGAAACATTATGCAATAAAGGTTGTGTCTTCCTTCATACTTGCTCAAGTATTTCATGATCTACTATTTCTACTATTAGATTCTTGGAAGTTTTTCTTTTGGTATAGAGTTCTGACAGCTGTGACCTGGTTCAAATCTTTAACTATACACAAGAATATCACTAAAAAGGCTTATGATTTTGAGTATGATTTGGTAAACTGTGGAGAGGTTTCCTGCACTTGTTTCCTGATGAGGACTTTTGTCCAGGAGATGAGTCCTAGATATTTTGAGCCTTACATCACACGGGTGTTTCCATATATATATATATATATATCATATATATCAGATACCCTTTAGTTAGATTTTCAAATCCACCATGGAAGATGTGGTCCTTGTTCCAATTTAGTCGGTGATCTAGTGGAT
Source organism: Forsythia suspensa (assembly GCA_023638005.1). Taxonomy (NCBI): domain Eukaryota; kingdom Viridiplantae; phylum Streptophyta; class Magnoliopsida; order Lamiales; family Oleaceae; genus Forsythia; species Forsythia suspensa. Next base: position 40,928,290 of record CM042666.1, read on the forward strand.
TTATTAGTATTCATAAAGACAAAATTGAAAACTTCTGGAAAATGAGGACTTTCAATAGACAATGTTGGCTTAACATGATAGAACTATTATTTATTTTTGGATGCAGTCCTTTCACAAGTCTCATTTACTAAAGCAGCGGGTCGCGCCTTCAGAAACCGCCATGAGTGATGTTCTCCGTGAGGTATTTTTCCACCTTATTCTAGTGTACTGTTTTGGAGTTTTTAGAATTAGGTTCTTGTCATGATTTTTTGGACCTTGCATTCTTTCTGGTTCAACATATCTAACCACATAATGTATCTTATTGCCTCTTGGCCTGCAGAATCTGCAATCCAACCTATATAAGCTTCTTTTTTGGTGATCAGCAATGTATTAATACTAACTATAGTACTACCATTATTGTTGGTATTATTACTGTTACTTTTACCATATAATATTACAGCATGCTATCTATAAATCTGAGATGGATTAATCTGTTTATTCCTTTGTTTGTTCATCTTTGAATCACGACATACCTTTCCAACTTGGACGATCAACTTATTAAATCTTACTTGTGTTTCCAGGTTTTAATTATGAAAATGTTGAGCCATCCCAATATAGTTAATCTCTTCGAGGTGATTGATGACCCAGCAACAGATCACTTCTACATGGGTATTATCTGCTATTAAATTTTTTGCTCCCTTCCCACAGCTGAAGTTGTCTGTTTGTTTGACTGCAAAACTTGTTTTGTTCAGTTCTTGAATATGTGGAAGGCAAATGGGTCTACGAAGGTGCTGGTCCTCCATGTGGTCTTGGAGAACATACGGCACGGCAGTACTTGCGGGATATAGTTTCTGGGTTGATGTATCTTCATGCTCATGTATGCTTGCAGACAACCTGTGTTCAATTTTTATGTCATCTTGTGTTAAAGTAACATATCTGGTCAATTGTTGATTTTTATGTACTGCTTTTGCTAAATAGTTCAGATATGTTGAGATTGACCTTTTCGACTTCTGTACGGTGACATTCCTTTTCCTAGCGCTGTCAGTTAATTTTATGGATCCCGACAGATCATGCAAAGGGACCCTGTAATTGTACAAAATGATTGGTTGACCCGGATGGTCATCGAACTTTTTGTTTCAGGTTGGTTATTCAGTTTGTCTCTGTTACTTACATTAACGGAATTGACGGTGTGGTGGATGGAGTTGATGATGTGGCTAATAGAATTGATTACTTGGCATTAAAATAGAAAACCCACTCTCTCTCTCTCTCTCTCTCTCTTCCAGCTCGGCGAGTCCCGTATTTGTGGACAAAACTGTATTGCGAGATGCGATTTTTCCAAAACTCGAACTCGAGGTTTAAAACTTTCCAAGATACAATCATCGTGTTGAAAAGCCAAATCTGTGATGGCCTTTCCAATATGCATTCAATACACACGTGGTGCTAGCTTGCTTGCTTTCTCAAAGAGAAAAAATATGGGAAATTTGTATAAGAAAATTAGAGTTACTTTTTTTTTTTCAAAATTTTTGAACAATTTGTAATTTGGACCCTTTTGGTCTTTGATTATGTGGGTGTTGTCGCAATTGATTCTTGACAAGAAATTTGGTTTCTTCTCTCTAATTTTCGTCTTATAGTTTTCCCCCAGAACCTGGGTTTTATCTTAGAGAATTTCAAAGTGTAGGAACTTTTGAGGAGTCAGTCGCCAACTTAAAGAATTGGAGAAGAATGCTGCTGTAAGTTCGGTGTGATATGGATGTTCACAACTTAATTTTGACGATTCAACCAAGAGTTCAGATAAAAGAGGTTGGAGATCTCTATTTTCAGTACTATATATTAAGCCATTGAATTTGACTTAATTTCAGTTTCAGATTCATGCCATATGTTATTTATTTTAATTTTGGAAAAATCGCATATTCGGAACACACTTTTGTCCACATACTCAATTTGAGCTGGAAGAGAGAGGGAGTGGTTTTCTGATTTTTATGCTGATTTCCGTTGGCCACATTATCAACTCCATCCACCACGTCGTCAATTCAGTTAAGTTAATTAACAAAGACAAACTGAATTTTTAACCTGAAGAAAACATAAAAGTTTGGTGACTGTTGTTTTTTAAAAAGAAAAAAGATGGGCGACCAAATTGAAACAAGATGCTAACTTTGGTGACTAGTAGGGTTTTTAACCCCAAAATCATTGCATAACAAAATTATAGCATGATATGTTGTTCTAATACCAATTTTGGCATGTTGAACATGGTTTAAATCGTGTAGACTTCTTTCTGAGTTCATTGTTGACCTAAAAATGACCATGTACTCTTTGAACATGTTGGATTGACTAACCTTTGGGTTCTTCATAGTAAATTGTTATATACGCATATAATCTGCGGTAATGTGACTTGTAATAGTCTGTGCAGAACAAAGTATGTTATCATATTTCTTGGCAATTCCACCAAGAAGTCTTCCATCGTATAAATTTCTCCCAGTTTACAATAGCATCACTTTCACCTGCCTCATCCCTAGGTGTTTCTCACACTTCCTTGGAAATTGATCTTTCACCATGGTACCGGTGGGAAGAGAAAGTAGTGAAATTTTGATGCTTCTTAGAGTCTGCTATCTGTTGTAAGGGCGATCTTTTCTCATCGCCATGTTCTTTTAGTTGGTGGGCTTTATAGCCAGAGTATTCTGGTAAATTGCTGTTTTTCCATTTCTTAAATGACAAAAAAAGTTTTTAGTTTGTTTGATTTTCTGCAATGAAATTGGCATGAATTGCTCAAATTTCTCTAAGGATACTTTATTGCTTGTAGGGGAATGCATTAAAACTATTTTCTTTTTTGTATCACACTTTATAAGGAAAAAAAATACTTGAATTTTTCAGTTTGTACACGTTTAATATCTTAATTTACCCTTTTTATCATATTGAGATCCTCGAAGTATTTTTTGGTACAAGTATGGTGTTTTACAGTAATTGAATGGCCATGTCTTTTTAGTCATCATAATTCTTATTAAGATTTGAAATTTCTAGTTGCAGAGGTGTCTGCCCTGATGGAGATGTGCTTGCCATGTATGCATTAAATTGAGGCACAATCTTTAATCTTAGAACAGTTCAAAATGGCTAGTGGCCCTCCTATCATGTTTTTCTTTTTTCTTTTTTGCAGTTCAAAATGTAATCATCTTGATTTGTTTTGCTTTCGGTTAAACTAATGTGGTTCACTATTTTCTTCAATCTAACAGAATATAATTCACGGAGATATTAAACCTGATAATCTTTTAGTTACTGGTTCTGGCACAGTTAAGATTGGTGATTTCGGGGTCAGCCAGGTTTTTGAGGTAAGAATTGTTTTCTTACTCTAACTTTTGTCAAGTTTCAGAACTACAATTATGTAAACGTACAAAAGGAGGAAATTACTTTTTCCTGCCCGTGCAAGTGGGTCAGGTTGAGAGAAATTCTACTCTTCTATGAATATCATACTTAGCCTGCAGGAGGAAACAGACTGCAAGAACAAGGTTAATTTCCTGATGGGGAATTAAAAAGGTTTCTTTTTAAAAGTCCAAGCATGCTGCTCATGAGTAATTGTGCAATGTGTTTGAAAATAGCGCATCACTTGGGTCTTCTACTGATTTTAATTCTGATAAATGGGTTGGTCAGTGGAAGCAGCTAAAAAATAAGGAGTCAATTTATATTCTATTTTCTGAAAACTTCACACTGTAATCTGTGATTAGACACCATGTTAACATTGTTCCTTTATTTCTTCTTTGAAGTCAATTTGTGCAACTCAGTTCTGCGGATCCTAGTTTGTGGTTTAGTAGCAACGGGTGCAAATAAATAAGAGTTTCTTTTTTCATTTCTCAGTTAGGAATGCACACAAAATATGTGCATTTGTTTCCCATAGGATTGGGGAAATGCTCGCTGTCGCTGGTAATGTCTTGTCATAGATGAGCAGGGGCAGAGGCAGGGCTGGGCCTTACTGGGCCCAGGCCCAGCCCTGCACTGGACCACAACTTGGTTCTTTAACAAAAAAAAAAAAAAAAAAAATTCCCCCCAGGCCCAGTGGTGAGAAACCAGCGGCCCAGCCCATGTTATTTGAATAAGAAATCAGCATTTTCAGCCCAGGTTAGCTGAAGAACATGTTTTTTGATTGTCTATTATTACTAATATGTGATGTATTAAATACAATACACAAAGAAAAATACTTATTGTATATTTTTGTTAATTAGTTATTCAAAATCTTGATTACGGAATGAAATAGAATTTTATAGCGAACATTTAGTACAAAGAAAAGGATATACAATTGAATTGTGTTTATAATCACTTCTTTAACAAAAAGTTTGAGAGAATTGTGGTCGAGCACAACTTTCTTTTGCTAATTTTAGATCTTGAATATTTTTGTACAATGACTTCTTGTAAGTTTTTTAAAGATTATGACTTATTATAAAATATTAGATTCTCATTAATATGGGTTAAAAAAAATTAAGGCGGCCACTCCGAATCCCCGTAAAGGGGTTCCTCTCCTCCAGCCCACCCTTTTACCATATCCTGGCTCCGCCCCTATAGATGAGTGATGTTTAAGAGATGCCACAATTGTGATGCTTGTGGTTTGTAGGTTCAAGGATAGACATATTTATATTCTATAATGGGTATTGACTGTTTGGAGAGCTGGTGGCTTGTCGTGGTCTCTATTGCTTATCATTAGTCAGCGAAACTGGTGTATGTTGTGGGACCCAGCAAATACATAGAGCTTGTGATGTTCGGACTCTTCAAAATGGAGGAAGTGCTCGACGACGACCTTACCTACGACACCTATTACCATGGATGCATGTATGGGATCCGCTTCGATCCTTCAAATCCGAAGAGGATACGGCATAGGGACGACACCATTGGTAGATGTCCAAGTTGCAGAAAGGGAAGAAGAAAAAGGGAGGAAGAAGAAGATAAAATGCAGTGAAAGGAAGGAAACCCTAATTGTAAAATAATTACCATTGTTGGCTCATATGTTGCAGCGGTGAAAAGAAGAAGACCATCACGCTAAGAAGAAGAAGAAGAAGACGCAGAGACGGCAATTTGTTTTGATTTGATTTTAGGGCTAAAGTTTTAAATAGTATGGACTTTTTGGGCCAAAATAGAACATGGGCCTTTTTTTGCCGAAAACAATGAAGAATTGGGTTGGACCAAGGTTTTTAATTGAACTTTTTTTAATTGTAAAAATATCTTTATAATTTTAACATTAATTGTAAAAATGTCCATAAAATTTTAAAGATTGTATAAATAAATAAAAATAAAAAATATTTTACAATATAAAAATAAAAACAAAAATTAATAATTAAATTAAAAATACTTTAATATTAATTTAAATTAATTTCTATTAAAAAAATTTTAAAAAAAATTTATAAAACGTATTCCCGTACCCGTGTCCGAAATTTGGACCTTTTTTAGCCGTATCCCCGTATCTTGAATTTTAGAAGAAGAAGAATCTGACACTTAGATATGTACCTGTACCCGACACCCGTACCCGAGTCCGAGCAACATAGCATAGAGCTACTAGCATTGTAATAGGGCACACACTCCAAATTCGCCTCCTCCTGTAGGTCCCATGAAGCTTATTTTTGGGCTTTTCAAATGTGAGAAAGGAATAACAAGGGTGCTGAATAAATGATTTAGGCAAAGTGAGCGTATCCTGTTCTCTTTTATATATAATGCTTAGTGAATTACTTATTGCTGTCATTGGCTCACTTACCATATATTTTCTTTTGCACGTGGCCTTTGAAATAGAGATGCTCATCCTTTTCATTCTCATTTTTCTGTCGATAATTAGTTTATCTTTGGTAGGGATCTTAATAAAATGACTTGCTGCTCTAATGTCCCTAAAAATGTGTTTGGAACTGTGTGTTCAGACTTACTTTTGCAACTTATCTTTGTGAAAGCAACACGTCCTTATTGCTGTTAATCCAGCAGCAGCAGCAGCATGCTTAGACTTCATCATTTTGAGCTGGGTTTGTTATGAGTTAGCATCATGTTAGCGGAGTTCAACTTTGTCTTCAGGTGTCATAGTTGCTGTAGTTTTCAGAATGAAAATGCACTTTTTGTTGAGTGAGTTTTTCTTTTTTCTAGTTACCTCCTTAATTCTATAGCTAGTGTAAATTGTTCATCACGTTCTGTTTATAGGACGACAATGATGAACTACGTCGTTCTCCCGGGACTCCTGTATTTACGGCACCTGAGTGCTGCTTAGGTCAGAGTTCCTCTCTTATTTAGAAAGCATTATTCAATATTCATGTACCTGATATGTATAAAATGTGCAAATTATCCATAACTCACAACAAGCATTTCTTCTTACAATTAGGTCTAACTTATCACGGCAAAGCTGCTGACACCTGGGCCGTTGGAGTTTCTTTGTATTGTATGGTTTTGGGAAAATACCCATTTTTAGGGGACACTCTTCAGGATACTTATGACAAGGTATACGGAGATTGCTTTGTCTTACTGTTTTTGATATATTTTCTGTATTTATGTATATGTAGATTCATGTATTAGTAACCCGTTGGTTCAGTCTATCTTTCGGGTTTGTATCAATAACTGGAGATATTTACCTTATCTTTCGGGTTTGTATCAATAACTGGAGATATTTACCTTTCCCAGATAGTAAATGACCCGCTGTCTCTCCCTGATGAGATGAACCCGCTTTTGGAGAACCTACTTGAGGGGCTTCTCCATAAAGGTCAGTTTCTGCGTCATTTGCGTCATAATATCGCCTTACTCAATTCATTCCTCACTGAATGAAAATGCAGTTGGAGTTGTATTCAGTCCTTTCTGAGTTTTGCATTAACAATGATTTCATTGCAGATCCAAGACAGAGAATGACACTCGAGAACGTTGCAGAGCATGCATGGGTCATTGGAGAAGAAGGGCCCATCCGTCAGTACGTGTGTTGGTGCAAGCACAATCGTCTGCGTAGGGAACATTCTAATGGTAGTCCAACTGATACACTCACTTTTAAATACTAACAGAAATGTGCTACTGCTGGTATGGGTTCGTTTGTGTATAGCAATAGGAAGGATATTCTTACCTAATTGTACGACACAAACAAGTAAAAATAGCAAAGGTTAGATCAGAAGGAAATTAAAGTTCAAGAAATGAGAAACCCAGTCGGATTAGCTGAAAACTTCTAGTTATATCACAGACAATTAGGTAGAGAAAGAGCTCAATGAAAATCACATTGATGCTTTTCGAGTAATCTTTCACAAGATTATCCATTGTGTAGGTTTTTTTCTCCATTATATGTTATTGGTGATGTGTGATGTTTTATCCGCCATGAAGTTGATTAAATGTTTTGCATCCTGATGGAAGTCCAAGGATTTATGTTAAGGGCTGTGTTCATTTGCAGATTATTTGAGATTTATGCTGCCATATCATAATATTATTTTCAGTGGTATATAATTGGTTCAAAACTTGTATCAATTTTATTAAAGATTAACTTGGTCGATCAAGGCTTTTGGAATCATAGTTTTGTTTTCTCTAGTTTAAAAGAACTCCTTTTCCATCCTTGTACGAAAAAAATATTTGTTCATATAAGAGTTGGTGGACAAAATTTGCTTGGTAATAACTACAGATTAACACCCTCGAGGAATGTTGGTTTTGTTCCAATTTTTGTGTTTGTGTAAAATGTTATTATTTTATTATTTTTTTGTATGCGAGAATTTGATTAGGAAGTAAAGGGAAAGAAAATCGTGTTTGATACTCTCAAGTCTCGAGGGGAAACGCATTATAGGAGTCGGTTCTTGCTTGAAAAGTACAAGATTTGCAAACAATTTGCTTGCTTTTCTACTACACAATATAATCGAGTGGCGAGAGGAAGAATTGACATCTTGTGATGAATGACAAAGAATGTGTAGTCGAGTCGAATTGATGATAGCTGAAGCTGATGTCATCAACATATTGCCCTCTCAAGCTTTATCTTCTCTTAGATCTCCATTTCTAGGGTTTTAAACAATCAAGTTACCATTGTTTAGGACTTTAGGAAGTAAGCTTCATGCATGTTGTCTCCACCCATAATTACAATTAGTTTGACCACTCAACAAGCATTCTTGGCCCATTCGTTGGCAAATGTAACTTGGTCGTCGATTTTAAGTTTGGTAGATAGTCCATAGTCCTGAAAAAATAATAGAAGAAAGATTTTATTATTTCATGCGTGCTCCACTAAGAGAATATACTTTAGTTCGAAAGGTTTTGCTCTTGCAATTGAATCATTGTGAATAAATGTTGAACGTCTAATTATAGACAATAAATATAGTATTTTGTACATCAACTAGTCTTTTCTTCTCTAAGCAATGAGAAAGAGGGCATAAACCTGTTATCAAAAGATTACTCAGTCTTAGATAAAGATACCTTGTCAAGATGGTGGATGGAGTAAGATGGAAAGGTTATCAAAAGTGTTATTTTTATTAAAAAAAATAATTAGAACTATTGAAAGAAGGATGTAAAGAGGAGCGAATAATGTTGCATTTTTCTAGTTTACCATTAGTGTCACATGTTTGGTTGGTAAGATTAGATATTGCTTAAAATCCGAAAGCCCATTAATATTGGTATTTTCTAAAGAATTTTTATTTTTTTTATTATGTGACGTAATATTACTTATAACTAGTAAGTAACATCTACAATTTCTATACAAATTTCTATTTTGTAGGAAGGATATTAGAATCTATTTGATTAAGAGTATTGGAGTCATCTAATCGAAGTTAAATTATTATAGAAAACTTTTATTGTAGAGCTTCAACTCTATTCAAGACAAAGTCACTAACTATTATTAAAACAATATTTCTCTTTTTAAAAATTACAGACAATTCTCGAGATCAATGTTTCACAGCATATTCTTCTTTTTACGGTTTTTAAGGATATGTTTGAGGAAAAATAAAATAAAATTGTAGTACCTAAACTACCTCGGTCCCGCGTTGGTTGCCTCATCAATAAGAGATGCACAAAATGACGCATGAAGAAGTTGGTAGAGGATGGATGTCAAGAGGTCCTCTTCAAGTTTTTTGTGACCGAGGACCCCACACCACATGCAATTGAGTGGCTAATTGCTAAACATCTTTTCCAACAATTTCTCAATAATAATTTTGAGGGCCCTCAACAAATCTAGAAAAGGGCATGACAATCAAGAGTGTGATGCAACAGAAATTTACCATCAGATGATGAATCTCCTCATCAATTATGCTTAAATATAAATGAAATGAAATGAAATGCTCATCCGATCATGTCCCTATCGATTCATTTAAAAATGAAGAAGTTGATCATTAACTTTTTATTTTAAGTACATAATCAATTTAAAAAAAAAAACACGAATCATTCTAAATTCTGTTAAACCATCACGTGTTCCTCGTGAAAACATGCGCGAGTTCAAATTTATAGACACCCGCTCCAATTGAAAAATGAAATTTAGCTTTATAGAATTAGCATATGTTTGGAAGTCTTTGAAATTATAATTTAAGTCTTTATATTATAATGATTAGTTAAAACGCGCTTGGATAAAAAGGTTGTAAGTTGTGGTCATGAAATGAATGTGTGGATGAGAATTATGTTTGAATGAGGTTTATGAAATTTGAAATTATAATTTAAGTGGTGCAAACATAATTTTAGACATATGATGATTTGATGGAGATTCGGATAATTTTTCGCGTTGATAACTAATTGTGCAACTATATTGAAAGTTGAGGACCAACTCACTCATCTTTAATGATTGGAGACCAACTTGATATTCAGACAATAAATTTAGGACCAAAAAAAAAAATACTTGATTTGGTTTGCGATGCAGAAGGAAATTTTTTTCTTAATTGTTGATACAAAAAATAAAGCATGTAACATGGGGGTCATGGGCAGTTGGCAGTTAGAGACATTTCCCTATTTTTTATTTTTATAGCGATAGTTTAGATATTACACTTTTTTTTTTTAACAAAAAAAAAAAACCTAAAATTTCACATGAAAAACAAATACCAAAGATGTCATGTTGAAAAAGGGAAAATATATTTGTAATAATTAGTATTACGTATGAATGATCTCCTAAGCACCGGTGACATTACAGAGATAATTGTAAGATAATAGTATATCCTACATAATAAATAAATAAATAAATAAAATATACATTAAATAGACATCCTATATCATCCGTGCTTAATACAAACTAAGCACTAATTCTTAAGAGATCATTCATGTTAAATCACGTTGTCCAATATCGTAGCAATACTATTGGACTGTAATTGTCTCTGGATTGCTATTTTTTTCCAAAGTCAATCCTTTTTCCTCCCTAGTTGTGCATGTTTAACTATGTTGAAATTATTTTTAATAAAATACTAAGTCATGAGTCCTACAAGATGTGTAAATAAAAACCATATTTGTTAAATTTGACCAACTTAAATTATAATTTAAACTTAGCCAAGCAAGTCAAATTCCAATTACATGAATGGGTAAGATAGGTGAAATGTACATGTCATGTCTATTCTAATTAAACTTTGTTACACATTTATTTTAAGCTTTGCACTATGTGATAGTTGGTTTCTACTACGAAAGAAAATAACTCAATAACGATTTATATAGTTGACTCTAAATTATTGCTAATAAGACTCGGTTTCTTGTTAGTTGCACAAGCAAACATAAACCAAAGAGCCATTAACACAACACGACAATTATCATACCATATGTTTCCACCATAACCTAGAAGAGGAACTCATATGTGTTCAGACAATAAACAAAAGATCAAACAAACTTACAAACATAGTTCAACATGGAGGACTGTACTAAGATTACATGTTCAATCCAAGACTGTCTCCTCCTTTTATTCTCCAGCAGAAACTAAACGAACGGACTAAAATAACGATCATGAAATTCACCCGACTTGCCTCAGTCCACGATCAGTCACCAGACCACTGATGAGCATACAATCCACTGTTTCTGAGACTCTTCAAAAGGCTCATGCAGTCTCCACACATGGCCGTTTCGCAGTTGGCGGCATCTGAACAATGCAGGTATAGTTCATCGACACGACATATCGCTCCACTTTTGAATAATTCAACAAGAATATTCAACTCGTCCAACTTGGCATTCATCATGAGTACGACAAAATCTCCATCAGATACAGTTTCATTGAACCAGTGAATAAAGTTGAACCCTTCTTCATCCGGGGGCGCACTCAAATATTCATCTGAGGTTATCTGTGGAAAAGTAACGTCTCCTGCAAGTCCCGGATGATAAACGAAGGTGATTCCGGGATCCGTCACATATGAAGATAGGACAGAGGTTCTATGATCAACAATAAAAACATCAAAACCTGCATGGTGGTTGGAGCAATAGGGACTCAACATTCTTGCAATACTTTTCTTTGTGAATTCACCAGCACCAACATTAATATACACCAATTTGTTTCTGGAGGAAATATTCATGAAATTCGGGAGAACTGAAAGTTCTAGGTCAAGTTGTCCCGACTTTTCATCTACAAGAGGCTCGATGTACTTCATAAACGGCTTGTTGTTCACCACTGAAGGGCACTCGGATGGAAGCCAATAACGCTCAAAAGAAGCAAAATTTTTGAACCTTTTCTTAAAAATCACAAGTGTAAATGATCCAATACCACACACATGAACAACATCAGAACTCTTCAAGAATGATGAAACCGAGGTGGCTGACCTTACCAAGCCCCCCGAGTGGAAATTCCAAGAGCCCACAAGCATAGCCCCCATCCCTCCTGGACGCAGGACACGCTCAATCTCAAGAATAAGAAGGGCCGGAACAGAAACCCTGTCTAGATCTCTTGAGAACACGAAATCAAAGTGGTTATCCTCATAGTCGAGCTCATACACGAATCTTCTCCGCACGTGGGAGAAAAAAGGGTGTCTCTCGACACCAAAGGCATTGGCAAATCCCATCTCCTGCAATGCCAATATAGCAGAGGCGGATCCCTCCCCAATACACAATGCTATTGCATTTGAATCCAACAAATTCTTCTCAATTAGCTCTTGAAACACATTTTTAGTCAAATTTCCGCTTTCTTTGCACAGCACTGGGGAAACACCAAATAGAGGTGCAAATCTTGACGTCGTTTTCAAAAAACCAGTGAGATTAAAATAAGGGTTCGAGCCAAAATTCAATGAACATTCATCAAAATTCAACATCATTGGCTCCATTATTCGAGACTCATGTGCCATTTGCGTGAAAGAAAATGCAAGCATAGCTGATACAAACATAAAAGCTTTGAGTACCACACGCCTTATCAAGGACCCATGAAGCATTTGCCATTTCAACACCTTTAAGTCCATTTTTTACCCTTAAATCAAAGTACTCAGATCTTAATTTCGCAGTAATTGATTGATTTAAAAGCTAAACAAGCTACAGATTTGATTTTTATGATGGAAAAATCAGATTATGGTAAATCGAACTAAAGCGAAATAAATTAGCGAGTACAGAACCTGGATGAAGTGTGATTTCCACCCACCAGTAAACCCATAGACATTTGGAACCCTAACCAGACCCTTCTTGGAACCCTTCTCGCCATTGGCTCAAACCAATTGTAACCCATCTCGAAATTGAAAATTCGAACCCTCCTTACATTATTACAGATAACTCAAGAATTGTATAGAAATTTATATATGTAATATATGTATGTTTATATATATACTATATATAGAACGAAATTGGAGTGTGGATACAGATAAAACTGTGATGTGAACTGTATAAGGTTTGGATCTGAAGCTGGAAACGAGAGGGGGATTGGATTTTATATCAATTGTTTGGGTAAATAGCACTTATGGTTCTGAAACTTTGAACGCTGTGACAATGGTTCCGATCCTTCAACTTGTAGTACTACACGTCCCTAACTTTTAAAAAAATATGCGAACATAGTCTTTCTTTTATAAAAACTGTTAATTTGACTATTAAAAAGTCAAATTTTTTTTTTTTTAAAAAAAATCTACCCCTTTTTGGATTAAAATAAGAAAATAGAAAAAAAAAAAAAGAAAAAGCAATCAAAGAAAAAATTGCAATTAACTCCTTTTGAATGTGGATAATTCACCCACCATTGAATTATTTTATCATTAACCATAAAACCTTGCCGACACTGTGGTGGGTGAATTATCCCGCCCCCTAAAGGCGCGGAGATCACCACCCTTAACTCCTCTCTTCCTTCTTGTTCACAAATCAACAAAATACAAAATTGCAACTAATTTTCAATCTCACAACTTCTTCTTTTTCTCCAAAATCGTCGCCGCCAACTACCACCCACTAAAAAACCACAAGGGGGACTAGTTACTTTGCTCAAACAAGGAAAAAATGAAAATAAAATAAAAAAAACTGTAAATAAAAAAACACCTGTTTTTGTACCTGAGTTTCTATAAATCAAAAAACTTAAGTCTCAAAATATAAAAAGGCATTAAGGGTCATTGATGTTCAGCATCAGAAACAGCGTGCTAATTAATATCTAGTATAACCCTATCAATAGAAACTTCAATTTCAAAATTCAATTTCTTCAAAAGTTGTACCAATTTTTGTACCTGTTTTTTGCCCATCAAGTGAGTCTTTGATCATCTTGTGATTCGACCTTGAGGTGATTTGAATACTTTCTCACAAGTCTCACATTCATACTTTTTGTAGTGAGTTGGCACATTCCTCTCGACTAAGTCATTTAAACTCCAAACCTTTCTTGAAAGCATAAAGAGACACCAAATATCGTCTTCTTCTTCAGAAACTAAACTGCTCACCATTTTTAACTCGACACAACAAGTCAGTTGATTTAAGATTCCCAAAATTGTTTTCTTGATCACTTGCTTCGAATTTCTTCGAGTTGGGTTTTTCTTGGGTTTAGAAAAATGGTGGGGGATCAAATGTGATGATAAATATTTTTCTCTCTTCCAAGCATGGTCGCAACAGTGGTGGAGACCTGCAAAAGGTGGCGGGGCTTCTTTCTTCCGTGTTTACTCTGGTGTGATAATCAGTATATGATTAAAATAAGATATGTAGAATAACAATATGGAGTATATGAGAGTTGGTTTTTATCTGAGGATTGGCCTCTATTTATAGAGGTGGTCTGCAGTTACGGCCTTTAATGGTCTTTAATGAAAGGTATCTCTCCATTTTCCTCGTTACTAGGATTTAATGAGGGATATTACATCTTTTCAATCGCCAGTGGTAACTGTCATTCTGTGAGTCGTTTGTTTGGCTAACCCAACGACAATTAGTTTATTGCTATCCACCCGTCAGAGGTGAGCTATGAGACCATTGGGGCAGGCGAGCCGATGAGGCAGGCGAATCGTTGAGGTGGGCGTGCCAGGACGTTTCACTATTGGCAGACAACATATAGAAGTTGTCATCGTAACATATAGTACCTGTAATCGTAACATATAGCAGCTGTCATTGTAATATATAGCAGCTGTCATTGTTTTATCATCATAAGCCCATCTACTTTTCATGGACTGTCGTTAATGGGAAGTAGAAGTAATCTACCACACCTACTCCTTTCTAAATTTTTCAGTTTTCTATTAAGATAAATATTTGTTTGTATGTTATGTGCTATAAGTGTGTATAGCCCCTATTCAATATTGTGATGGTGAAAGAGTTCGAAAAAATATGTACGAGTAGGGAGAATCCAGCACATGACAAGGTAGGCGTTCACTCACCTTTTTTTTTGTGCGCCCGCCAGCCCCCTCCCTTAGTTGGGGATGGGCGCATGCCTTCTTGAATGGGTGAGCATTTGCCCCGTCCCCTTTGATGGGGCAGTCTTGCACCCATCACTAGGCGCGGGTCTCCCCTTTCATTTTGTATTATCATTCCATTGAAATTTTGCTTATTTAGACTAAGGTTCATCGCCTTGATTTTTAAACTAAGGCTCATCACCTTATTTTTTAAACTGAGGCTCATTGTCTTTATTTTTAGAGAGATGCTTATTGTTTTGATTTTTAAACAAATGCTCATCATCTTGTTTTTCAGACAGTGGCTCATCGCATTCTTTTTAAACTAAGGCTCATCGACTTTATTTATTTATTTATTTTTATTTTTTTGAACATGGCTCATCACTTTAATTTTTAGCAGAGGCTCATCACCTTTGATGATATAAATAATAACAGTTGCTATATGTTATTTAGCTATGGTAGCACGTCTTGACACGCCCGCCTCAACGATTCCAACTTGCCCACCTCGTTGGTCTCATGAGCACGCTTATGACAGATAGAGTGTGATAATCCAATTGTCATCAGATTAGCAAGGCAGGTGACCCATAAAATGATAGTTACCACCAGTTATCGAAAAGACAAAATATCTCTCAACAATTAGAAATATGAAACATCCATCATTAACTCCTAATAATGAAGGGAGTTGAAAGGACACCCGTTATCAAATGAGGGATATGAAGGACATCCATCATCAATAACTGCAGGCCATCTATATAAATAGAGGTCAACCCTATAGGTAAAAACAAAAGACACGATTCTCATACACTCCATATTGTTATTCTAGACATATGTTTTAATCATATACTGATTATCACACCGGAGTAGCAATAGGGAAAAAAAGCTCTACCACCTTTTGCAGGTCTCCACCACTATTGCAACCGTGCTCGGAGGAGGATAAAATTATTTATCAACAATTTGCGCCGTCTGTGGAAAACTGCACAAAAGGTCATGGCTCGAACTAGAAGAGCTAAAAATATAACCGCCTCCCTAGCCCCTATCGGAGATGTTGACACAGAGTCCAATGCCGCCACTAACCACCCACAACAAAAATTTGCCTCTGCCGTTCAACTTGCGACACTGCAAACTCAAGTGGCGACCTTAAGGACTCTACTCTAAGATCAGAACGCTGCTGTTTTTCAACCACCACAGGGTCCCAACCTTTACTAATAGGATCATTGCCACCAGGGGCTCCACCTCAGGGTCCTAGCCCTCCACCGAGTAGGGACCCTCACTGCTAGGGGCTCTTCTCTAGGCTCCTAACTTTCCAACAATGGAAATACCGCCAACGGTAGATCCAATTTCTTTAGTCCCACCTTCCGTACCCCACTTCCATTTATTGATATTTGGTACAAATCCATACTGGGGGCAACCATCATGGATGCCCATGCCTACGTTGTTTGAGACACCGGTGTTAAGCTTGAAATAGCGATTAGAAGAAATGATGGGTCGCAAAATAGCTGAGACTATGTTTAACAAAAGTAGTAGGCAACAATCTATGGTATTGGAAGAATATCTTTTTTTCCTAGAAGTGATGGCAGTTCCCTTGCCACGAGACTTCAAACAGCCAAAGATGGAGAAGTATGATGGATCATTTGATCCTGTTGATCACCTCAGAGATTTTGTTAACTTGATGAGGTTGCAAGCCCCTCTGATGCGATTATGTGCACGACTTTTCTGCCAACACTTAGGTGGAAGCCAGGGACTGGGTAGCCATCCTACCTCCAAAATCGATTCGTACATTTGACGATTTTTCTAAGAGTTTTGGTCCACACTTTGCTAGCAACAAACGTGTTAAGAAAACTGCCATGAGTTTGATGTAATTGACATAGGACAATGACGAATTACTGAAAGATTTTATTGTCCGGTTCAATAGAGCTATGCTGGGAATCAAAGATTTGCATATGTCTGCTGTAGTCACTGCCACTATGAGTGGAACTCGAAGTTATCCTTTCAAGATGTCACTCTCCAAAAACCCCGCCAGATACTATACATGAGTTACACAAGAGAGGGGATAAGTATGTGGACGTTGAAGAAGCATATCTCATTACTAAAAGTATGAAAGATCGAAATGAACCTGAGTCTAACAAAAGAAAAACTCAGGACGAGCCCGGACCTCTAAATAATAGAGACAAGCTCACCCAAGACGAGACGAGGTGACCTCACCCAAGCCAAGGCGAACCAACCAAATGAGCTAGTCAAGCCAAGGTTTAAAAAAGGTTAAAAAAAATAAATTAGGCGAGCTCACCCAAGGCGGGCGAGGCGAGCTCCCCATCCAAGTTCAAAAAAAAATAAAAAAAAATTTAGGCAAGCTCATCCAAGGCGAGCTCATCCAAAGAGTTGAGCTCACCTAATCCAAGGCGAGCTCTCCCATCCAAGCTCACCCAAAGCGGGCGAGTTGAGCTCACCCAATCCAAGGCGAGCTCATCCAAGTTAAAAAAAAAAAAAAAGTCTAGGAGAGCTCACCCATCCCAATGCGAGCTCACCCAAGGTTTAAAAAAAATTAGAAAAGAGCATGTGTGATAGATTATTTATATTTTCATTAACAGTAGTCTATAAAAGGTAGAGGGACTTACAAGGCCATAATAATGATAACGCCATCGTCTCGAAAAATAAAGTCACCGCTACTATCTGAAAAACAAGACCAAAAATAATGACAACTGCCACTGTCTAAAAAACAAAGCCACCGCCATCGTCTCGAAAAATAAGACAAATAATAATAATGGCTACTATCGTTCTGAAAAATAAGGCCACCACGCTCGTCTCAAAAAACAAGGTCAATTACCACTATTTAAAAATCAAGGCGATAGCCACTATTTAAAAATTAAGATGATAGCCTCTATTTAAAAAACAAGGCGATGAGCCAATGTCTAAAAAGCAAGGCGATGAGTCCATGTTTAAAAAAATCAAGGCGAAGAGCCTCTGTCAGAAAAACAAGGTGATGAGCCTATGTTTAGAAATCAAGGCGATGAGCCTCTGATTAAAAATCAAAGCGATGAGCCTCTGTTCGAAAAATAAAGCGATGAGCCTCTGTCAGAAAAACAAGGCGATGAGTTTATATTTAAAAATCAAGGCGATGAGCTTCTGTTCGAAAAACAAGGCGATGAGCCTCTGTAAAAAAAACAAGGCGATGAGCCTATATTTAAAATTCAAGACGATGAGCTTCTGTCTGAATAAGTTTAGAGAAGAGCAGGTGCAGTAGATTATTTCTATTTTCCATTGATAACAGTCTATGAAAAGTAGTCTATAGAAAGTAGATGGACTTATGATAATATAATTAATAACAATTGTTATATGTTATTTAGCTATAGTGGCACGTCTTAACACGCCCGCCTCACCGACTTGCCCATCTTGTTGGTCTCATGAGCACGCGTTCGACAGATATACTGTGATAACCCAATTGTCATCAGATTAGCAAGACGACGCGACCCATGGAATGACAGTTACCACCAGTTATCGGGAAGACAAAATATCTCTCAACAATTAGAAATATGAAACATCCTTAATTAACTCCTAATAATGAAGGAAATGAAAGAACACACGTTATCAAATGAGAGAAATGAAGGACACCCATCATCAATAACTGTAAGTCATCCCTATATATAGAAGCCAACCCTCCCAGGTAAAAACAGAAGACACAATTCTTATACACTCTATATTATTATTATGAACATATGTTTTAATCATATAATGATTATCACACTGGAGTAGCCATGGGAGAAAAAATCTCCGCCACCTTTTGCAGGTCTCTATCATTGTCGCAGCCGTGCTCGAAGGAGGAGAATATTATTTATCATGAGCCTTGATTTTTAAACAGAGGTTCATCGTCTTGTTTTACACTTAATAAAGAATGTAGTAAAAATAAGAAGTTGCCGCAGGTCGGGTCCAGTAGGTGCATTATGACTTCCCAGCTAGCATAATCATTCTTTAGTACCCTCATCATTTATCCACCTTAGATGATTCATTTTCTGCTTGCCTTTATCATCTCGAGATTCAGGCTCACCCCAAGTCTTCCTTTTGATAGACTCGGGTTCATTTCAATCTTTCATACCTTTGGTAATGAAATATGTTTCCTCAGTGTCCACATACTTATCCCCTCTCCTTAGCATCTCATTCATTGTATTCGATGAGTTTTGGAGAGTGATATCTTGAAAGGGCGACTTCGAGTTTCACTCATCATGACAGTGACTACAACAGACATTTGGAGATCATTGATCCCTAGGGTGGCCCTATGGAACCGGAACAATGAAATCTTTCAGCAGCTCGTCTTTATCTTGGGTCAATTACATCAATCCAATAGTTGTATTCTTAGCCCACTTGCTATTGGCAAAGTATGTAGCAAACTACTTAGAAAAATTATCAAACATATGGATGGATTTTGGGAGAAGGATTGTCACCCAGTCTCTTGCCTCCCGCCTAAGTAATGGCAGGAAGGCCCTGCACATAAATGCATCAGGAGTGGCTTGCAACCTCATCAAGTTGACAAAAGCCCTAAGGTGATCGACATGATCAGATGATTCGTCATACTTATCCATCTTTAGCTATTCAAAGTCTCGTGGTAAGAAGATCGCCATCACTTCTAGAGAAAAAATGATCTTCTTCCAACACCATAAATCATTGCCTACAATTTTTTTGAGACATAGCCTCAGTTATTTTGCGACCCATCATATCATTTATTCGTTGTTCCAAGCTTAACACTGGTGTCTCAACTAGTGTAGGCGTAGGTACCCATGACAGTTGCCCCCAATGTGGATTTGGGCCAAATGTCAATGAATAGAAATTGGGTATGAAATGTGGAGCCAAAGAACCTAGGGCCAACGATGGAGCTGCTATTGGTGGTGTTTCCATTGCTGGAAAGTTATAAGCCTATAAATAAGTCCTTGGTGGTAACGGCCCAACTGGTTGAGGGCTAGGACCCTGGGGCGGAACACTTAGTAGTAAGGTCTTACTGCGGAAGACTAGGACCCTGAGGTGGCTGAGAAGCAGCAGCGTTCTAATCCTGGAGCTGAGTCGTTAAGGCCGCCACATGAGCTTAGTACCACAAATTGAGCGACAGAGGCAAATTCTTATTGGAGATGATTAGTGGCAGCATTGGATTCATGTCAACATCCCCAACGGGGCCTGGGAGCGGTTACATTCTTCGCTCTTCTAGTTCGAGCCATGACTTTTTGTACGGTTTTCTACAAACGGTGTTAAATGATGATAAAAATGTTCTCCTCCTCCGAGCACGACTACGACAGTGGTGGAGATTTGCAAAAGGTGGCAGGACTTCTTTCTCCCATGTTCACTCCGGTGTGATAATCAGTATATGATTAAAACCAGATATGCAGAATAATAATATGGAGTATATGAGAGTTGATTTTTACTTGGAGGGTTGGCATTTATTTATAGGGGTGGCCTGCAGTTACAGCTTTTAATAGTCTTTAATAAAATGTATCTCTCCATCTACCTCATTACTAGGATTTAATGAGGGACGTTACATCTTTCCAATCGCTAGTGGTAATTGTCATTCTGTGGGTCATCTGTCTGGCTAATCCAACGACAGTTGGTTTATTGCTATCCACCCGTCAGAGGCGAGTTATGAAACCATCGGAGCATGTGAACAGGTGAGGCGGACTTGTCAGGACGTGCCTCTATAGAGCTCTCTAACTAGAGTTCCCTTATGTAAGCTATAGGGGTATTAAGATATACTTTAAAGAGCTAAAAGAGAATTAAAGATATTATTAAGTCTTTAGCTCAGGACAACATATAGCAGTTGTCATTGTTTCTATCATCATAGCAGCTATCATTGTTTTTATCATCAAAATGTTTGTGTGATTTTGAGAATTTTTTGGATGATTGATCTTGGACTATCATTGGACTCTTAAAAATGGATCAAGAATAGCAAATGTTAGCCCCATGGACATAGGCGAGTTGGTAAGGCCTGAGTTGGCGTAGGGAGAAATCTTCCCAAGCAACAGTGTTCGATTCCCGTGTGGGAGACAGATTTTCACGAAATATTGTGGAGGTCATCACGGGGTTGGCCTCTTGGCTCTCTCCCTCAAGTCCCTACCACTCGTGCACATCCCTCTATTTACAACCCGCCTAGTCAAGAGGCATCTGACATATGTGGAAGAGCTTTATCTTCGGGACTTTCTCCTTATCAGAAGAATATCAAATGTTAAAATGGTTCTTTTCTGTATTTGAATAACGACTTCAATCAATCAATCTCTCTGTCTCTCTCTCTCTATTTATCTCTCTCTCACACACTTAAACAGACAAGCTTAAAACAAACAAACAAACACACACACACACACACACTCTCTCTCTCTCTCTCACACACACACACACACACACAAAGAGAAGTTCGGCTGAACTCTCTAGTTTCTTCGGTATCAATGTTGGTAGCCGACGGTACACTTACATATTTATATTTACACGCATGTACTATTTGGTGGTTTTTTTACTTTTTTATTTCTTTTTTTCCTATTTGAGCTAAGTGAATAGTGGTGGGTAGTGGTGTTGTGGGTGCTAGTGATTTTTCGGTGCGTAATGGGTGGTGAGTGGTGGCGGTGATTTTGGAGAAGAAGAAGTAGTGGGATGGGAGGTTAATTGCAATTTTGTATTTTGTTGGTTGTGGGTTTTTTTGTGAAGAAGAAGTGGAGGAGGGGGTTGGTTGTAATTTTTTCTTCATTTGTTTTTTCCTTTTGTTTCTTTTTCTATTTTCTTATTTAATTCGAAAATGGGTAAATTGGTCATTATAAGAAAATTTTGACCATTTAATAGTCAAATTACAAGTTTTTATAATAGAATGATCATGCTCGCACTTTTTTAAAGTTTAGGGGACCATGGTGCTACAAATTGAAAATTTAGGACTTCATCGTCACAAATTCAAAGATTTAGGACCTCAATGCTATTTACTCTAAATTGATTGATTGTACGAGGCTTCTTGTTGGTGTAATTGAATTGACACGTGTAGTAATGGCCAAAGCATCAAGTTGAATTTTAAAATAAATTTTTAGAACCCTTTTTAAACTAAAAAAGATATAATATGTTCTCCATTATTTGTAAATTATTTTATCTCTATTGGACTAATGAGTTAAAAGCATGAGGTATAAAAATGTATAGGATTATAGAGTAAGTGAAAAGTCTGTTGTCGTCCATGTACGCTTGAATTTTAAAAACTTATGATAAACTTTTGCGAAAAATTATAAAATCTTATAAGTTGGTCTAATAAAATTTAGCATCGTGAATGAGCCACTTAAAAAGGAGAGTTGTATCAAGATAAAGGGCGACTATTGACACAGTTGAGAGATGATGGCAATTTAAATTTCCACTTCTAAACGAAAGATCATGTATTTTCCATTTTTACGAGAAAAATTGAAGATCTGACGTAAAATTCTCAATTGAGTAATAACATATGAAAAGGTGAAAAAATAAAATTTGGTGCAAATGATTTATAACCATTGCCTTCAATGCAATAATTGTCCCTAACGTTTATTTTTAGCATGAATGTATCTAGAATGTGTGCTATGATGTGAAATTGATCATTTTTAATAAAAAAAATTGTATTTGGATCTTTAACTTTTGAAAAATGTACAAATGAGTCTCATATCTTTATATTATTTTTTATAAAAATTGAAAAAAACTATTGAGTTCTTTATTTTTTATGAATTAATACTTTATTGACCAAATCGATAATATATATAAATTATTTTGTATATTTTATGAACTATAACGAAATAACTTAAATTTAAGCTCGTAATTAATTAACTAACGTGCTAAAAATTTATTAATTTTATTATTTAGTAATTTCACTGTTTAAAATTTAAAACTTTTATTATATGGTTATAACAAAAAAAAAAAAAAAAACAACTTTGTGCCACAAACTTCATCTTCAAATATGTTTAATTAATTGAGCTATTTGTTTATTAACTACAATAGTACGTTTGATTGCAAGCATTGAATTTTGGTTGGAAAGAAAACGAATTCAGAGAAAATAAAATTTGGGTGGAAACAAAACAAATTTGGGTACAAATTTTACCTAGAAAATAAAACCCCATCCCCCCCCTCCCCTCCAAGAAAAAGTTTTCTGACTTTTCAAGGAAAATGTGATCATTTATGTAGAAATGAGAAAATATTTTACCTGAAAAAATGACCATCAAACACCCTTCTAATTGGAAAATAGGTGATAAAAAAAAAAAGGTTTTTTCCATAGAAAAATGTGGCTATCAAACTTATTACTTGGAAAATATGTGGAAAAATTTTTTTTCAATGGAAAAATACTTGCAATCAAACGCACCCTTTATATTTTAATTTATCGTTTTATCACTATTCGATAAAGAAAATAAAGAACACATAATTAGTAGAATATTATTTTTAGTATCTTATGTTAAATAAGACACAATAAAATTTGTTGAATGTCATAAACTTATATACGTCATTTTTTTATTTGTTTATCTTAATTTTTATTTAAGTTACATCACAAAGCAAATACATATACTTAATACACGATAATTTAACTTTTTTCCCTTCTACAAAATTTAATTGACAGAATTATAATGATAAATTTAGTACGATAAATTAAATATTAATAAATCATAATTCGAGACCCATTGTACTTTTTCCAAAGGTTGAGGCCAATTCCAAAATTGAAAATCCCTTATTCTTCTTCAGGTCTTTTCCATTCTCCAACCTAGGGTTTGCCTCCCATGCCAAAAGCCACGAGCCCAGGCCCACCAACCTCCAAAAAATAGAAAGGAAAGAATCATATAGTCAATAAAAGAAATGTTCAGAATAAGATTGATTTAGCACAATGGAAAGTGTTTTTTTTTTTTTTTTTTAAAGTGCATCTTAATTTATAACCTCCACAATAAAAAAAATATCTGATTTATCCATTGAGACTAGAGAAAAATCCTGATTTTGTTTCTAATATTGACACTTTCAACTTTTTGTATTAGTAAGAGTGTGTTTGATTTTGATTAAAATTATATTTTTTTTTAAAAAAGTTAATAAAATGTGTGGTTAAGCAGCTCAACAGAAAATAAGAGCTTGGCAGACCCGGGGATTTTTCGTTTCTATTCTCCTTCCTCAAAAAAGACGAGAGGAAATCGAAAGCATTGAATCATTCCGCCCGTCCATGATTCAACATTCTTAGATTAGGCTTTACCGAGCTTCTCTCTTTAAGCTTCAAGGCAGGGCTAAGGCATTTTCTTTTTTCTTAAGGCTAAGACGCAGCTAGGATCAAGTCAGTCACGTCAAGCATGACCTAAAGACTTTTTTCTCCGATGAGCTTTCTCTCGTAAAGCCAAAGATGCCCCAAGACAAGGTCAAAGGTCAATCGAGTGGGGAGAACAAATGGCTTAGGAATCGACCGGTTCAGAGTAGACTCGTGGAGCTGCAGCTTGGATTATCGTAGAATAAGAGGTCTTTAGCTCACTAATTCATTAATGCAATTAAGTCATAAGTCAAGAGCTCATTAGCTGCTTAGCTCAATTATGGATAGTTACCCTTCAAATCCTCTTGTGAAAAGTAGTAAAAAGTTGTGAGTTTCTGAAATGTGTGGTTAAAATTAGGATAATTAGCACATTTAATCCATATCCTTTGAATTTATTGCGCAAATCGTCCATATCGTTTGGATTTTGGTATTTGAGTTTTTAAATCCACCATTCTTTGCGCAAAAGGTCCTTATCGTCTATTTTTGTAAATTTTTATTGTTAAATCATCGCATCCTATATGCAATCTCTCATTTTATGAAGGGCATTTTCGTCAAGTCG
This sequence comes from Forsythia suspensa, assembly GCA_023638005.1. NCBI lineage: Eukaryota > Viridiplantae > Streptophyta > Magnoliopsida > Lamiales > Oleaceae > Forsythia > Forsythia suspensa. The sequence continues at coordinate 40,952,717 of CM042666.1, forward strand.
ATGCTGATTCCATCAATGCTTGATTGCGCTACGTGTCCAGCGAAAACCATTAAAAAAGTAAAACCCTTAGAGAGAAGACGAAGAATCATTGTAGACGCATCTGCATCTTGCTGCAATCTTCTAAGTGAACCGATAATCGCCACCATCTTGGACTTGATCAGAGCCTCTTCTCCGGTTGTATTCGCCCTCTGCAACTTCAATGGTCTGACGCTAAATTTGATGCAGCAAGTTTGGACTTCAACTGTGAGGAACATCACCCGTCTTTATCCTATAAACAAGTCAAAATGTCATTAAGGAATCAACATTTTTGTTTCCAATTTGAAGCTTCCCAGATTAAGTTTTTACATACACAAAAGAGAAAGAAAGAATGTACATCGGATTCAAAAGGGTGGTCTCGCTTTCTTTTGAATGAGGTAAAAGAAACATTTTCGACGTCGCTACTGGAAGAGCTCGCTACATTAGGAAGAGGCAGCAGCGAGGGTGGTGTATAACTAGAATTTGACCATGGCACCATTTGATTATTGCCGTCATCATCATCTTCTTCATCCTCAACATAATCATAACCATCGATGTGACTATAGTACTCCTCACCATCAGTTTCACTTTCCTGAGAATCACCATCTTCATCTTCATCATCTCTATTTCTTCTTTAAGTGGTTACTTGGTTTTCTGCACAAGTGTGGCAGATGGAGACAGTGAGGCCGAGCTTCAGACCAGCGGCTTTCCACGATGTCAGAGATTGGTAGACATGGCAGAGTAGGCTTCTAGAGTGCTTAGCCACCAAAAAATTTACACCACGCACCTTCTTATCGTACATTCTTTGGAGAAGATGAAGAATCAAAGTGCGGAGAGAGAGAGAGAGTTTGGGGAGGGGTTTATACTTTTTTTAATGGTTTTGGCGGGACACATGGCGCAATCAAGCACATGTGGAATCAACATGGACTTAACGAAAATACCTTTCATAAAATGAGAGATTGTACATGACGCGATGATTTAACGGCAAAGTTTCACATAAATAGATGGTAAGGACCTTTTGCGCAAAGAATAGTGGATTTAAGGACAAAATGCTAAAATTCAAACAATATGGACGATTTGCGCAATAGTCTCAAATAAGGACGAAATGTGCTAATTATTCTTAAAATTAATTGTTGACTTTGACTTCAATTTTTTAACAAAATTTTAATTGATTTCAAACAAACATAAATAAGAAAGAGAAATGCAACCGAATTTGATGAAATGAAAAATTGCAACGATTGTCCTCAACTTTTGACTTTTTTAGCACTTTTATCCTGGCCCTTTATTTTTTGACAACTTATTTTCAATCTTTCATTTTTTTCCATCCACCATTCCTAATGATGGTGAAGATGAGAAAATTCAAGGTATTAATGTAGTTACAATCATCGTTCTTTCAGCTTTGTAATAATATCATCCCCATTCAATTTTATTCATAGATATCATCCCCATTTTTTAATTTTAATCACACATAGGGGTGGCAAAAAAGCTCGTCTGCTCGGCCCATGAAAGCTTAGCCCAACTCGGGTTCGGACTCGTCTAGGGATGAGTACGAGCAAGGGTCGAGGCCAAAAAAAAAAGGCCGAGCTCATTCGGCTAGACCAAAAAACGAGCCCACGAGCCACAAGCCGGCTCGACTTGTGGACCGTTGGCCACTTTTTTCAATTATTTTTTCAATTTCATTATTTTCCTATAAATACTCATATTCTAAACTCATTTTTTTCACACTTCAATCTCTCATTCTATTATATATTCAATCCATTAACAATTCTCAAATTTCATTCTCTCAATTCTCAATATTAGTGTTATAATTAGTATAATATCTCATTATCTAGATATTACTTTATAATTTGAAATTTTAATTTTCTACTTCTACTAATTCTTTACATTTCTATTTTTTAGTTTCTACTACATATTCATCTTCTCCTATTCTCTTTATTAAATTATTCCAAATGGCCTACAATCGATGTGATAATGATTTCAGTAGTCTGAATGACATTCTAATTTCAGACGATATTATTGATCAGTTTGGTGGTAGCACTGATCCAATTGATTTGGAAGGCGTTCAAGAAGATGTCGATACACAAACAACCTTCAGTTCTAGCACTAAACGAAAATCCACCAAACAAAAGGCTAAGTGCTGACAGCATTTCAAGTAGGTGCCGACTGTAAACTAGTGGACGGAGTCCCTGAGTACAAAGCAAAGTGTAAATATTGTCAAGAGAAGTTAGCCTAGCAAAAGGAGATAGGCACGACCCATCTAAACAAACACCTCAAAAAGTATCAATTCAAACATGAATGTTTGAAAACAAATCAGGCACAACTCTAGTTCGGATCTCCGGGAGCCGGGTCCAATAGTCCCAATCTCAACACTTGGATATATTCACAAGAACTCATGCGTCGCGAATGACTACCGAAATTGGTGGCAAATGTCGAGTTTCCACTGAGCTTGGTGGAAAATCCTCATTTTACGAACTTTATCTAAAAATATCTCTAACCAAGGTACGTTAATATTTCTAGAAATACTCTTCATGAAGACACTATTGTTAGATATAATAAAAAGAAATAAGCTATTGTAAATGATATTAATAATTATAACGGTGTTTTATCTTTTACGTCAGACTTATGGACATGTAATAACCAAAAAGGATATATGGTTGCAACTGCACACTACATTAATAGTAATTGGATAATGCATAAAAAAGTAATAGCGTTTAAACAAATAGACTATCATCATAATGGAAATAATAATTTTCATATTTTATTAGGTGTGTTATGTAAATTTAATTGTGATTTTAAGACTCGTAGTTTTATATTTGATAATGAAAGTCCCAATGACATAGTAATTGAGAAATTAATTCAACATTGTAGTCCATAATTTGATGGTATTTTATTTCACATTCGTTGTGTATGTCATGTGTTTAATTTAATTGTGCAAGATGAATTACAATTTATACAAGCCCAATTACAAAAAATTAGATATGCTATGAATTATATTACGGTCTCACCAAAAAGAAAACAAGTTTTTACTGCTCTATGTCTGAAAAATAGACTGCAAATCAAAATATTTTTGTACTGATGTTGTCCATAGATGGAATTCAATATATCTCTCATGCTTGAATCTTGTGAAGATTACGAAGATTGCATTACTGTATATTATAATGACCGATACTCACACTGCTCAGAATATGATTTGGAATCATATGACTGAGAAATATATGCTCATGTTAGAAAATATTTGAAAGTTTTTTACGAGGCAACAACTACGTGTTTTGGTGTATATTATCCAACTACTCTACTTGTTTTAAATCATTTCTATAATATTGCTAACAATTTTACTAGGTATAAGAATTTTGCTCTTTTTTCTGATATTATACATGTCATGGAAGTTAAATTTAGAAAATATTAGGAACAATTGCCTATGTTATTTTTATTAGCATGTATTATGGATCATAGACTTAACTTAGAGGGTACGAAAGTAATAATAATGGCAATTTCACAAAAATTAACTTACGAAAATATAGTAACGTGTGGTAATTTAAAACAAATTTTATGTAAAATATATGAGATCTATACTGAAAAGGCCGATACGAACGTTGTACGACCCCCCGTTCCAACATGTACTTCGTCATCAACTGATGACATTGATTTATGGAGTAACGTGAGTACACATAGGAGTGGTCAAGGTCAACAATCAGTTGGTTATTCTTCTACTTCTTCTCTTCCCCGTTCTAGTGATATACATGTAGAGTTAGTTATGTATTTCGCGCATGAAGTGATTAGTATTTTAAATGACGAAGAGAGAAATTTTTTTGATATACTATGATAGTGGAGACAACATCAACGTAGTTACCTAATTCTTTCAAAAATGGCACGTGATCTACTAACATCTTCAGTCTCAACTGTAGCATCGGGGGCTGTATTTAGTATAAGTGGCTGGGTTCTATCTGATTTCAGGTCAAGACTCAAAGCCGACATTTTAGAAAGCTTAATGTGTCTAAATGATTGAGATGACCCCGAACTTCGAATCCAAGACAAAGTGGACATAATAATGACCGAAGAACTTGAAGATTTGAATATAGATTATTCAGATTTCTAGTAAGTATTATTTTGCATTAGTATTTGATATTTTTTTGTCTTGTTTTAATAAAAAATTGTAGACATAACATTTTGTTCATATACAATTTTAACTCCGCCTATTTTCAAAGTTGTCGGTCCCATGCCTGAAAAAAAGGTGGAGGATTTTCAACATTTAATTTTTAATATAAAGGATTTTCGATATTTTCTTTTATTTTCATTTTCAATTTTTTTAAAAAAATAAATTTAAGGGCCAAGCCGAGCTCGTAGGTAGCTCGGCTCAGCCCATGAGCTCGTGGGTCAAACCGAGTAACATTTTTGGGAGTGAGACGAGCTCGTTTTTCATCCGAGCTCGGCCCGACCCATTGCCATACCTACTCATACAGATGGTCCTTAAATGATTTTTTTGATACTTTCACCCTCACTTAAATAAATTAAAATAACAAAAAAATAAAATACAATAGAAGAATTGCAATTGGACCCTAACCTTTTTAAAAGTATAAATAATTACTAAACATTTTAGTTTTACAAATTAAAAGAACAAAAAAACAAAAATAGGTCTTATTTTCCACCCCACCCCACCCCACCCCACCCCACCCACCCACCCAAACACGAGAAGTAGCGAAGATGAGGACTAGATCTACTATAGCCATAGCAAATCAGATGTAGGACAAATGCCTGATCAGTCCATCCATCCGACTTCAAAATGTAGAATCCTTCATTGGAGGAAGATGAAACTATGTTTCGGATCTCCTAAATTTAAAAGAGAGCCATTATTGAAAAATATTATGGAGAAGAGGTGGAGATGATATTGGTTTTGTTCACACAACTGGAGGAGGATTTTTCCTCCCGATTGCCATCGGTCCAAACCCCGGCAGTTTGGGCCGACAAACGGAGGGAAAAATCCCATCTGGTTGCTCTAGTGAGGGATGATATTGTTACAAAATTGAAAAAATTGGGACTGTGAGAGTAAGTAACTCTAAAAATTAAAATTAGAAAATTAGAACACGTCTTATTCAACTCCCCGAACACCCAAACCTAATCCCAAGACCCAGCCCCGCATTTTTTTGTTACATTAGTGTACATGACTTTTGACGGAGATTTTGGTGGACTTTGTTCATTATGAACAGTGACTCTAAAAGATGAAATTTTAGAAATTTTATTAGAATATCTATAATATATAATATATTAAAGGATAATTATATTCATACTACAATTTTTTGTTAACACCACCACATTGTAATCTAACCTATATTATAAGAGTGAATATTGGTACTATTCATAAGCCATCGTCCTCAGAGTAAGCCGCCTAAGCCCGAGCCGCTTTGGTCCCTTCTTCCACACGCCTCCGGTTAAATGATTGGTCATTGCTACGCTATTGTCTAAACTATAATAGGCGTGATTTTTCTCTTTCTTTCTTCAATCCATTCATTATCTCTTCCCAATACTCTCTCTTCTCGACATCGATCTCTCATCCGCGTTCAAAAATTGTCCTCTTCATGATAATGTGTCGGACATTTCAGTTTGTTCCGGTTTCAGCGATTTCGGCGTCAGTCGAGGCTTTTTTCTAGGGTTTTTGTTCAATTGCTGCTGGTCTAAGCTCGAATCTGGTTCTGGGGTTTCTTTGCAGGAATCAACATTAATCTGCACTCCAATCAATCCAAATCCAGAGTTGTTTGTTGCTTTAGCGCGCAGTTTTTTGTCACACCCATTTTCTGCGATTCTGCTCACTCAGAATTTTTGTTGCTTCATTTAAATTTCATAGTGAGTGCAGGTAATGTGGCTGATTCTTGGTATTTTCGTCTTGTTTATCGTGTAAATATCCATTGTAATATGTGGTTATTTCTCTGTTGCAGAAATTAGTACTTTTCCCAAAATTTTCTTTCCTAATTGCCGTTTACGTGTTGTTTATCAGTTAGCATTATCTCTCGAGTCTTTCACTTGTGTGAAAATTACCTTTGGTGATGCAGCTTAATCAACTTGAAAAAATATTTAAGGTCATAGGTGAGAAGGTTCTTTAGTCATCCTCTTTTTCAAATTTGTTCTCGAAACAATTGTTGATGATTGATTGCGGCATTAGGTCATCCCACACAAGAGAAGTGGCCTACGCTTGTGAACTTTCCACACTGGCAGTCTGATTTACAACACATTCAAGGCCACAAGTAGTAAGTTATTTTTAGCTTCTTCCATGTTTAGGATTTTAGTGTTTTTTATAGTCTTAGTTTGTCAGCTCTCAATTTTCTAAACCACCTTTAGCAAATGCCTTCACGATCCTTATTTTCTTGGGACTCTATTGTTCTTCTTCTTTCAGTGAAACTGGTGGTCTCTACAATGTAGTTCATAAATATCCAGCATATGACCTCCTCTCCAAGATGTCCGAGAACGCGTTTATCTCTCGGTTGCATGCTTCAATTTTCATTTTCTTTGCCAAGAAATACATGATATTGATGTATCTTTGAAAGATAGAAAATTATATAAGGCTTTTGGCTCTAGATTTGTAAATTTATTCACGTAAAAGTATTTCAAGAGTCGAAATTGGATTTTGGATCCATGAGTTCTTCAATGTGTAACAACTTTGTTTCAATGAACCCAAGAACAAAGAGTTACTATTAAAATAGTGTCTACTTCTTGCATTACAATTTTTGGAGCAGCTGGGTTTTCAAATGCGGGGGCTCTACAAGTCATTCGACAATTTTTGCACACAATCAACGTGAAGGTGAGGTTTTAAAAATTACATTCTATCATGTACATTATTTCGATCATTGTTAAATTCCGAGCGTTGATTTGTTTCCTTTAAATTTTTTTTGTTGATATTTTTTGCACTATATTGATATTAGTATGTCATTATTGTTTTTGTGCATTGATAGATCGGATAAAGCTTTGCTGAAAATATGGAGGAAAAAGAAAGTGATGCTGCCAGTGAGGGAGGCTGACTTATCAATAGTGAAATATCAGTATGGAAAAATTGAAAGTATATTTAGTTCAGTTAGTTTATGCTTCAAATTAATTTTAGCTTTTAATGAATTTTAATTGTCCTGTTGTTTGATGAATTGCAATTTCAATTGCACTACCGCATTTGACTAAATTTTCAAACAAGTTATTTATTAAATTGCTCAAATCGCCATTTTGGCTCTTTGATTATATCTCACATGTTGAAATAGCAGCAAACAACATTGTTTATGTATAATTTTGATATATTTATCCCAATTTTAAAGCTTCTTCACGCTTTCATAGATTTCTTTTTGTTTCCTTCATCCGGGAGAGAGGAAGGGTAGAATGAGAATATGAACATGAATTCCCTTACAACTATAGACATGTCTAGGAGGAGAATGTCAATGAAAGATATGACAAGACACGCAAAATCCAACCAACAACTAGAAAGGCGATGTCACGGTAGCATAACATTTTATCTCATAATTACGATTTAAATGAACCAAGTTTGATTTGAGTTTTCGTGAGGTTTCGATCAAGTCTTGTATCATGCAACCAAACATTACACGCGTAATGTGCCAAGAAAGATTTTGCGGGGTATGCTTCAACTTTTCGACTAGGTTGACATCGAGTTCCTTCAACGCAACATTTCCAATTGGATCTTGATGAAATTGGCGGTCAAAGATCATTGTCTGCTTAAATAGGAAGACTCCTAGAGAAGTGAGTTGAATCAACTCTATTTATACAACTCTTTGTTGCTTAGCCTCCACTTTGAGTTGAGAATTGAGGTACTTTCGGCCAAGTGGAATGATTAGATCCTTCATTATCTCATATTTTTAGCACTAATCGAGCACCCTCAAGAACCTATTTATACAACCAAAACAACTTTCAAGTTAATGTGTGATTGAAAAAATCACGAAAAGGAATTATATCATTATCATGACATAGAATGCTCGATGAATAATCTACAAAGTATTAGTTTCTCTTTATTCTTAATACTTGAGCGACAAAGCATGGAACCAAAGAGTCCTTTGTTAAGAAATTACAAGGGAACCTTGATATTAATGAACTTCAATGAATCAAAGAAGATTGTGGATTTTCAACGGACATAACAGATGAACCAATTCTCGACAATCTTAATTGCTTCATCTATCATAGTTTCTTTTACGTCTTCCAATTCATTAGGTTGAGTTGTACTAACACACCGAAATTGAATAATTTACAATTATATCCAAAAACACATACAAACTTTAACTATATTCTATCTTGTGTAAAAAATAAATTATACCCAAAACCCTTTCAGCATCCTAAACCCTTACTATATATAGTTTCCATCCCATTCAAACACATATCTACAATTCCACAATTCACAACACCATTTCAAGAAGCTAGCAAGTTCTACTCCAAATGGTAAGAACGATTATTATGGAAATAAAGCAAGTATGATTTCTTAACAAAGGACTGCTGGTTCCATTTGTTAATGCGCAAGAAGAGAAATGCAATGCACAAGTATTTGAGGAATGACATTGCTGATTTGCTTACAAATGGATTAGATATTAATGCTTAAATATTTGAGGAATGATATTGCTGATCCTCATTTTTTTGTATCAATTTCTTGAATATTAATTTATTTTTACATTCACATTCTTGAATTTATGCTCCGGAATTAATATGTATTTGTCCAGTATAATTGTTTATGCCTGATTATTTGAAACATTTGCAATCATTTAAATTTTGGGATTTTGATTGATGATAGCTCTAAAGCTAGAATCTTATAAGATTTTGATAAAGAGGAACAAATAACTCAATTAGATGGATGCAAGAACCTTAATTCTTTCTTGAATTATTGTTTTTCAACGGATAAGGGCTTTAGGAGCTGTTCCTAGATATTTACTTTGTTGAAACCAATGTACAATTTTTTTAGGCATTTGATTGCTAAAAATTTCTTTTGCTAATGAACACACGACACATGAATTCTTGTTATTCTGGGTTTGGGTTGTGTAATGCAGACTTCTTTTGTTTACTCATGATATTTAGGACTACTAACTAAAATGGTATAAAGTTATTGTCGAGCATCCGATTATTAAACAATGAAAAGTACTTAGTGAGTGGATAAAGCTTATAATCTCATATATAGGTGGGGTACAGCTCTCACAGCTTCCTTTGTATGTGAATCCTGTTTGATCCAAAAAGTTCAATCTAAATCATTGATCCCATTGGTAGTACCAAAATGAAATGTTCTCTCTTGCAGTACTTATGCACCCACCTATTTTTGAACCTAAAATTTGTTAGAATTCATTTTAGTTTTTTACTCTTGTTTTATGCATTTTTTTAACATTAAGATGTGCACTTGATATTATTGTTATGACTCTTAGTCCCGTTTTTTATGTGAAAACAGGCGGAAGGACTTCTAATTGAGTTGAACAAATCTAGCTGTTACGATTTAATTGTGCAATTTTCTGTTTTAATCTTGAGAAATCTTGCAGCCATGTCTAAACAGAGGTATTAAACACATTCTTTATTTAACTGTGATAGGGATATATGAAATACCAATCAATTACTTTTCGCAGTTTCCCTCTCTGTTTGCCATGCTCTACGAATGCATAGTTCTCTAAATATCATGCATTTACATACAAAAACACGTGCTAGATGTCGTTAGAAATTAATTTCTTATCATGTCTTGAATAACTCCTCTTGGTTTTTTCTTATTTCCTTTCATTGTTTAAATTTTATGTCCTATCTCAATTATGTGTGCAATGACTAATAATTTGTTTATACTTTACTTCCCTTGTTAGTATAAAAATATTGATTTGTGGAACATTGATTCAATAGCTTTGTGGAACATTGATTGTTATGCGGTACTTTTATTTTATTTACCCCAAGTTCTTATAAATTGTGAAATTTCTCAACAATTGATTGCCTATGATTATTCACCACTTTTTTGCTTCTTCAACTACTCAATCGATTAATTTTACATTTCAATCTTTTATATTAAGCTTACCTTTTATCACTACTTCAATTACTACACATCTTTTTATCGTGACAATATTAAAATCATGTGAATTTGTTAGAAAATGAAGTTTATCTTCATTCGTAGTCAAAGGTCCAATGACGTGAATCCAATTCCTATAACTACGTAACTCACATAGCCTCAAAAAGCTAAATTCAATGAATCCAAAAAACTATAATTCCTAATTCCATGACTCATTGTTTTAAAAGTGAAATCTTTTGTTTTTAATAAATAGCGCAGCTAAAGAGACAATGGGAGACTGAAATCAGATACCACCAAGATTTTATGGGTGTCTGTTGCTTAAAGTGGTGGAGCATTGTGGTTGTTTTCTGGCAATTGAAGGTGTGCTTGAACCTTTAGGTTAGTATTTGAATATAGATAGCACTTATTCTAACATATTCACTTTTTATTACGGTGCTTGTTGATGTTTCGGTTTAGCTTGAATAATCTAAAATGTGGCATTTCCTCTTTCCGGTTTGTAGTCAATTTTTAATTGAAGTCTTGTTGGCATATTTTATGTTGGAAATACACAATTTTAAGTTTTGATTCTCTTAGATATATAGAATTATATACTCTCGTAGATATTATATCTTTTTTTTCGACAAGTATAGAATTTACAAAATTTTGCTCTTGACATTTGCCATGATAGTGATTAGTGAAGAATGCATTTAGAGAATAACAAATTGGGTTTTCCGTATGGGTGGTGGTGGGGTCAAGTCCAATAACTAAACGTGTTATATCTTCCTAAATGTCGCCTAGTATTCACTTTGACCGCCTCTCAAAATATGGGTTACTTAATTCCACTTAATTGTATATTGGTGTATTCTATATGGGAATTATTATTTTTTAATATTGGACGTCTTTAGTTGCCATTATCTCTAAGATTTAAGAAATCTTACTTTTGCTATAATCTTCGAGATGTATGGAAAATCATGGCTTTTGTTGCTCGATTGGAAGTTTTATATTGCCTTTTCGTTGTTTCTTGGGGCATCAATTTATCTTTGGAGTACATTGTAGATGGATCATGGTATCATAGCTCTTAAATTTGTTAAATTGGAGTATATGGTTTTTATTTATTTATTTTTTTTCAAATTGTTTTGGGAGCTCAATAACAAGGTATAATTTTTTACCATCTTTTTGCAGGGTAATACTTCAGGAGGGCACCGTGCTCGCCATGCTGGAAAGAAGGCTGATGCTATGATCAAAATTGCATGGGCATTTATTCAAATTGGACTATATGGTTTTTATTATTTTTTTATTTTTTCAAACTGTTTTGGGAGCTCAATAACGAGGTATAATTTTTTCACCATCTTTTGCAGGGTAATGCTTCAGGAGGGCACTGTGCTCGCCTTGCTGAAAAGAAGGCTGATGCTATGATCGAAATTACATGGGCATTTATTCAAAGAAAGTCTGTTCTTTTGGAGCATCCACCATCAGGTAGCCACATTTTCTAATTGATTTAAGTTAACTGGGAAGGAACTAATTTATGTGTATGTTCTTAATCCTGGCACGTGACAAGAGGGCTAAGATGTTAACTGAATAATTTATATAATGTGCTTGGGCTATGGTGATTTTATATCATTGTAGTCTAACTTGAGAGAAGATGCAATTAACTGTTGGAAGCACCTTTCATCTTAATCTTTTTGTGCTTTTTAAAAATCGGAGAATGTTTTGGTGGGGAATAATGTACCACATTGGAAGAGAATCCATCAACTTTTGAGACATATGCCGTGTCAAACCAAGAACACACTTCTCAATAAGCTTGATCTAAGGTAGAATTTAAGATAGGCAAAATTAATATATATGCACACGGGCACAGAAAAAAACTGTAGGTATCCTTGACACATTTCAGACAAACATTGACTTTTTCTCCCAATTAAAACAAATTTGACCTAAAAGGATTTCTTGCATCTTTCCAATAAGATCTATATATCTTTCCCAAAGTTGAAAAGGTTGCGACTATCCCGACAACTTCCATGGGTCTTGCTGAAATTCTGGGAGCTAGGCTTAAACTGAATCATGCATCAAGAGGACATTCTGATAGTACATAATTTTTGACAAAATCTCATTTCTTTACTTCAATGTACTGGTTAATATTTCCATTGGTGATTAAATTTCACAAAATCCTTTGATATTTAAAATATTCAGTTTACAATCTCTAAAATATCCATGCCAACTAATTGCTATTGTCATAACATTTAAAACTTATCTGAGATCAAGAAATGGCATAAATTTAAATAATACGTGATAGATAGAAGCCAATTCTTATAATTGCTATTTTTGGGAAAGTGGACTAATCCAAAATCTTTTGTGAAATTTTGTTGCTTCCAATCACTCAGATTCAATTGCTCAAGAACATATGCAACAAGCAGGAAAGGAAATGAGAGATCACACCTATTCAACGGGAGGGAAATTAGTCCCAAGTCAGAAGGTTCAAGATTTAAGAAACATGGTGATTAAGTTTATGGAGGATTGCATAAACCCAATGGAAAATAAGTTACGAGAACTTGCCCAATCTACTAAGCGAAGGATAGTTCATCCTAATTGAGAAGAGAAGTTAAAGGAACTAGCAAAAGAGAAAGCCCTGTGGAACTTGTGGATACCGTAACATTTACTAATTGCATTTTGTCCCTTGCTTTCACTTGGAAAGTTGAGAAGCTCTTTCTATGTACTGGGGCAGTTGTACGTGGAAAATATTCTATGTAGACGCCAAATATTTTTGTCTAAATTTTCCAAGTTTGTATGCAGTTTGATAGTGCTACCAGGGTTAAGAAAAATAAGGTGATTATGGACAACGATTATCATAGTTTCGCTTTTTTCGGCATCTCGGAAGAATTAGTACCGAATAGCAAAGGTAAGCACTAATTCAAAATATAATTTGGATTCTTTTAATTGGTGCTTTGATTATTGGCTTAATTAAATTTTAAACATTGTGAATGCGAGATGGTGAATGAGGGTTTTTAAATGGCGGGAAGTTAACACAAGATCATAAGTGAAGATTGTATGGAAAAGGAGTTTCATTCGATTAGTTCTTGTTATAGGCATTATTTGGATATTACTGATTCCATCTGTGTTCTTATTTTATATTTGGAAAATTGTGAATGCAGATGGCAGAAAAGGAAAGCAAATTGTTAGACCAATTAAGCGGACCTTATTCTCTCTTAAAGATTTTGACAGCAGCCAAGATGAAGAACATGGGGGCCTCCCTGGCAGCAACATCCTTTCCCAGTCAGGTGAAAACAAAGATTATAGTGTTGTGAACAATTCCAGTGAAGAAGACGACATTCTTGTCCAACAACAGTGACCTCGCCTATTGCTACGGCATATTATGATTACAAATATTGGTCAATCTTTTGTTTTGACGAGCAACATGTTGGCGATGTCCTCCTCTTCATCTACGCCGAAGCATAACAATGATATAGATTTTAAAAACTCTTCCATGTGATAACACTGGCATGAGAATGTGTTTGTTTTGTAAGCAAGAATTGTGATGTGTTGTTATGTGTTTGGATTAGCCATTTAAATATAATTTGTATCTTCAAAGTACCTGGTTTTTGTGGGCTGAATGAATATGGTATAAGAGTATTTTATATGGAAAATTGTGTTCAATTGGTTCATACATTACGTTCACAAGCACTTGAAGTTAACCAACAGTGTACATATAAAGAGGAGGTGGTAATATCAATATTTTTGTCCATTTTTCTGATATCGTACAATACTAGATTACAAAAAACCAGCTACTGAGTTGTAGACACTTAAATAATTTATCGCACAATTGCCAAAAAAAAAAAAAAAAGAAAAAAAAAAAAAAAAAAGTTATCTCTACATGACTACAGATGAAGAATATATTTAATTTTATAAATTTTATAATAGTATGAATGGATGATAATTGTAGAATTAGATTTCTCAGGATATGAGTTCTATTAACAGGTTTAGACGTCTTGTTGGTTGGTCCGGGTATTTCAGTATCCATAACCAACTATTACACTCTCTAAACGAATAAATATTTTGAATTTTGAATTCATGTATTTCGAATCAAATCAATTAATTTGGGGTCTAGATATGTCAAGTTTTGATCTATGAGTTTACATCTTGGACAATTGAAGTTTTGTCTTTGTTCTTGTCATGTTGAGTTGAGATACGACTTCCGCGTAAATAGATTGTACAAATTTCCAAACTTTTGAAGACTGGCAGATTTGATTTCAAATTAAGGTATCTACGTGTTCAATCCAAGTAACACACATCAACTCGGACTCCTTTGCTTGCTTTGGCTTTCACATCATTTTCTTAAATTATTTTCTAAAAAGCTGACATGAACTTGAATATGGTAAGTTTACATTCTTGAATGTTCGATTCCAATTACAATACCCAATCCTATCTCGCTAACTTCTAACGTCAAATGGATTGAAAATTCAAAGTAGCAACAAAACCCATATGGAAAATACGTTAGTAAGTATTGAATTGTTCACCAAGTGGTCTTCTTGGTGGTCTTCAAAAATTCAAATAACGGATAAGACAAATAATGTAGAGATCTCAGAAATTTTTAAACCACAATTGAATAATACATGTTGGGTCATTTGCTAAATGAACTTTCTTTTTAGCCTTACGGTTTCAATAGTTACACATGGGTCACCTTCTTCATTGCACAATAAACCCAACATTTTTAATCTTTGCTGTGTACTCATCGCTTTAGACACCATGCCCTGTACTTATTACCAGCAGGAAAACTATGAGCAATTGGCATATTCACATCAAATACAAAGAAATTACCATATTATTTGACAATGTACAGTTTCAATAGAGGCACATGACATGTCTTCTTCACCTAATTGCACTCTTGTGTCTTGGTTATCTCAATTAACTCAAAGTTCTTACTTTATAAAAGCGCCATACCCTTCCAACGTTAATTGTACCACGTATCTTATATTTCCATTTAATTTATAGCCAAAGATACAACATATCAAACCGGAATCACGTTCTCTCACGTCTTGTCATAACTACCCCAGAAATTTTTCACAAGTATTGCACACACATATATAAATATACACGTTCTCAGATTGACCTATCAATTAAGCAGTTGTTTTCCTCTCGTGCTTAAGCTCATATATCGTTTGTTCTTTGTACACATTCTACTATTAGTTACACAAATCATACAAATTGTTAAGTAAATAAATGGTAACCATTTTTCATGAATACATTAATAATTTTTTCATATCTTGCACCCCATTTCTTTTTTCAATATAGATATTCATTTTGTATTATTATTGTCAAATTTAGCACTCTACCACGTGCAACGCACGTGCGTTCACTAGTTGTAATAAAAGTCCCTAATTATTGCTTAGTTTTACATTTATGTTCTCATCTGTTTTTATCGTATTCTTATCATCAATCTTTTAATTTGTACATCTTGTCTTTTTCTTTGATGATCGTTTATATCTAAAAAGTTAATTGGAAGAGCAAAATTTTTTTTTACCTCTCATATTTTTTAATAGACAATATAAATTAAAAATATAAAAGTTGCCAAAATATTTATCCCTCATTTCAATGCACATTAGCATAATATTTAGAAAAAAATTGTCATTAGGGATAAGATGAAAAAATTAATTCAAAGTTAAGGGAAAAAATGCGATGAAAAAAATTTAAGGACATAAGTGTCAAAATGTCAAAGGTTGTAAGACATTAATTGCAATAAAAACGAGGTGTAGATAGATAATAGATTATATAATGTGAATATAATTACCCTATATTAAATATCATATCAAGTGAGAATTATTTTTTGGACGATTCTACCCATATCATACTTATATTATTTCAATAATATCTTCATTTTTCAATACGTATTTAATTAATTTATTTAATGTTAATATTTAAACATATTATATTAAAAGTATACATTTATTGAACCATTTTACTAATCTATTCAATTTATTTAGTTGTAAATGTTGACTTCTAATTCAACGTATCTCTTTATGATAAAGAGTATTTCAATATTTTATGTTGACTTCTTATTCAACATATCTATTTTTTAAAATACAAATTCAAACTTGAATCACCAACTATAAAATGCAGTCATCATCTCTCAATCACTCTCTCACAATCAAAATCACTCTTTTTGCCTTTTCCATATTTCATTCATGCTACGGACTAAGAGAATTTGTTCAAAAACATATTCGATAATGCCTCATATATATGATATTGTTAGATAGTATTTAGAGTATAAGTAGGATCCAGTGCACGATAAGGGCCAGTACATTCAAGAAATGTTAGTGCAGAGTATGATGACGTATAGAGACGAAGTAATAGTACTTTTTTTCAAGTTTGGATAGGGTTTCATTTTTCATGTTGTTTGAGCGCCAGACACTCTTTTATCATTTGGTATTCCTCTTGAAGGATTACGAAAAAATAAACACTTTATAAAGTTTGTTATTTATTTTTTGATATATTTATATGTTATGCATAGTATTGGTCAAATATTAAAAATAACACTTTTACACAACTTTAAAAATTTTAAAAACTAATGTGTTGCACATATTTGGCTAATATCTATTGAGACATAAATTTAATTTAATTATGCATTCACCTATTTGAGAATTTTAATGGCCATTTATGTGTTTTATTAATTAGACATATGAAATTAAGTGGATTAATGCTAGCAACATACATAAATTATGTAAGAAGATGAATGTAGTAATTTATGGATACATAATTAATGATAATTGTATTAGTATAAATAAATTGAATATTAAAGACAAAATGATAATAGTATGGAAATTTAAGGAATAAAATAATATTAATGGAATGACGGATTATTAATTATGAAATATCCCTGAGGGAGATTATCATCTAAAAATGTTTCTCCCTACTTCACTTATTAGAGGTTATGTAATATTTATACATTATATAAGAACGCTACACATCGTATCGAAAATCATAAACAATTTAAATAATTACCATAAAACTATCAATTAATATTGAATTAAAATTTAAAAATAATATTTATACAAGACTTTAAAAAATCTATGAATAACGTGCAATGCACGTTTACACTAACTAGTGTATCCGAAAGTATTAGTATCATGATTAAATACATAAATTTTGAAGAGTTAAATGTTTCAATAATCACAGAACTTTTAGTTGCGTCTTCGATCACTCACTGAATTTTCAAATGTTGCTGTCTACTCACTGAACTTTGGAAAGTTATGCTCCGTTAATCACTCCTCACAATTCCGTAACTACCAATTGACAGAGATAAACACGTGGCTGACGGAATACCCATGTAGTTGACGGAATGTCCATGTGGCAAGAGTTAAATGGTTCGATAATTCACTGAACTTTTATTCGCGTCTTCGATTACTCACTGAACTTTCAAATGTTGTTGCGTGCTCACTGAACTTTAGAAAGTAACGAGTTGTTAATCATTCATCATGATTTCGTAACTACCAATAAACAGAAATGCACACGTGGCTGACAAAACATTTACGTGACACACATTTGAGGATAAATTCTACCAACCAATTGAAGCTGTCCATCCATGTCATCAAAGTGGTTTTTCAAAATACGATTTATACATGAGAAACGTATATTTTTTTTTCTAAATTGAAATCCCTCAAATTCTATTCCCTCAAGTTCAATTCTCCCAAATTCTATTCCTAACCCTAACTCATTATAACCCGCAACAAACTGACAGCGCTACCCTACAAACCAGTCTAATCGAAAACCACCATTCCGTTTAGAAATCAATAATGTCGCACATGAAAGTTCTGTCAATTAATTTTTTTTTTTTGTATTATGTACCCAAAAATCTATTTGTATGGACTATGGAGTTCTTCTATAGGAAACCTATCCCTAAATGTGAAAGTTTTTTTTTTTTTATTTTGTTATGATGAATTTAATGTTGCATGCCATATGTTAGAATATGTGTTTCACGTCAAAAAATATATATTTTGACCATATTGGATCTCTTTTAGCAACTAACTGTAGCTGACTTAAATACATGGTCAAAATATATTTTTTATTTTGACGTGAAATACATGTTCTAACATACGGCATGCAACATGAAATTTATCATAAAAAAATAAAAAAATACTTTTCACGTTTAGAGTTAGGTTTCCCAGATAAGAACTCCATACGGGTAGATTTTTGGAGTAATTGAATCGAAGTTGGGGTAATTGAACTTAAGAGATTTCAATATAGGGAAAAATATATGTTTCTCATGTATAAATCGTATTTTGAAAAAGTGATTTGATAACATGGATGAACAGATTTAATTGGTTGACAGAATTATCTTCAAATGTGTGCCACGTAAGTGTTTCGTCAGCCACGTGTGCGCTTCGTCCATTCGTTAATCATGAGGAATGATTAACGAATCGTTTCTTCTAAGGTTCAGTGAGCACGCAGCAACATTTGAAAGTTCAGTGAGTGATCGAAGACGTGAATAAAAGTTCAGTGAGTGATCGAAGATGCGAATAAAAGTTCAATGATTATTGAAACATTTAACTCTTGCCATGTGGATATTCTGTCAACCACGTGGGTATTCTATTATCCACGTATATATCTCCGTCAATTGGTAGTTACAAAATTGTGAGGAGTGATTAACGGCGTAACGTTTCAAAGTTTAGTGAGTAGACAACAACATTTGAAAGTTCAGTGAGTAATCGAAGACGCGACTAAAAGTTGAGTGATGATTGAAACATTTAACTCTATTTTAGATGTTATTAAATTAATATTTTTTATTTATTCATATTTTAAATCATTGTTGCATTTATATTGGGTACGTGATTATGTGCTTTCAATCGTTGCGTGACAATACAGGTTGTATGTCGATCGAGAATCATTTGTCCTAAGCCGCTGAGCAAAGATTGACACTTTGTTCTAACAAGGTCATAAGGTAGACTACTCTACCAATTGGGAGTATGTGGACTGTCGTGACTAAGTGGGACTCGTGAGTAATGTCTCAAGTCATTAGACATGACTAGTGTATGTAGAGTTTTATCCTATAGCATTTCCATAAATAGAATTAAACTCCATGCTACTATTTTGTAGATTATATTAATCAGTAATTGAATAGTGGTTGTTATTTGTGAACTCGATGGTCTTTGAAGTTCCAATGAGTAAGATCAATTAATATGGTCAAATATCTTGGTATGTTGAGAGATAAAAGCAAGCTAAGAGTAAACACGTATGCATGTTTGGAATTCGCATACGTATTTTCTTCTTACTAGTAGAGGTGGATCAACCCAAACAAAAAAATGCATGTATTTGGATGCACATAAAAGCTGCATCCAAAAACTTTCTGCCAGAGTTGTTTCAGTCCAGGAGGTCTTCACTATTGGGATTTTTCAAAGGCACAATGCACCTTCTGCACTTTGGAACAAACAAATGAAGTCTGCATTCTAAAAAAAAAATTGGGTTTTGAGTTTAGGTTTGGGTTTTGGTTTGTGTTAGTGTGTGTGTGTGTGTCCAGGAATTAGGGGATTTAACAAATGAAAAGGAGAAATCGTGTTTTCATTGTGGGATTTGAACTCCTTATACCACGGTTTCATGGTATGACACAAAATTTTAGACATTTGGACTGAATTAACATCTAAGGCCTGCCACGTAGGCAGATCCCTCAAGTGACGAATCATGGATGGACAACGTGTGTAGTTCAACCAACATTTAGTTATGATTGAAATAATTAACCCATGCTTGGCATGACTAGTATGCATTTGTCTCATCCTTGAATTTTGGGTAAGCAATACCCCACCAAATTGAGCAACTTATCACGACTATGCTGAATCAATGTTATTTATGTTGTGCTAGCTTTTGTATATGTTTGGGCTCAATGTCAAGACGTTGTAGATTGCCTTACTACGAGTATTAGCATACTAGCCCTTCCATACAAAGACCGTGGGACTTCTTGCTAAGCTTGTCTAGTATTAGCTTAACAACTATGTCTATTATTGAGCTTATCAAGCTAAATCTCTTCATTTGAACTTTGACTTGGTTAACTTATTGTCTTTGACCATGCTTTTTCTTATCACGTCGGCTTAGTAATTCCTCCCATGTTATTTCGTTATTTGTACAACATATCTCGACCTTCGATGGAAAGAGTTGGAACTTTCTAGCTCAACGATTATACTTGCTAACTGGTATGAACTTGCAAACCATACATGTGCTTGGGCTTTTAAGTCGAGTTAAAACTTCTTGTCGAAAATTTGGTTTAACCACATTATTGATTTTGGCCCCTCTTCCTTGCCACATCAGCTTGGCAAATTTTAGGTTGTCACATTATTATTGTGTACAACAAATGTCCCGAAGTCACATAAGAGAGCACAAATCTTCACACATATCAATAACTTTAATCGAGTTATGATATTGAAAAGATTGTTTACCTCAATGCACGTTCAATATATACCACATAAAAGCAGCTAAGATACATCTCACCATATATAGAAACCTTTGACCATAATCAAGATGTTGAACGTGCTAGCCATTTTAATGCAGATTCAACAAAAAGCAATAACATATACATTGAAAAGTCTAACCATGCAAAGATGTTGAGAAATAATTTCAATTTAACATTAATTATTTACTTAATTCTGGACTCACAAAACTTGGTATCAAGTGAACAATTAATTTTTATTTTATGTGTAAGAAATGACAATCTTAATGGAACAATTAGTGCTATTCATGTCAATTTCCCTAATTGGGTCGTTGATGGCATAGTCCATGAGGGAATTATCCGCAGGCCCTAAACCGATTGGACCCATCTATGAAGTGGCAATATTGCAAAATGGCCGGGTGACCCGACCATTTTTTCAAAAGAGTCGTTGACCACTTATACGTTTAAAAAAAAATTTAATGAGTTTTTTTGAAAGGACCAAAATAAACTTCATCACTGTGAAGCATATTAAACGTAAAAAATTTCAAACAAATGAAAAAAAAATCAAAAATTGGTGAAGTTTGAAGTTGGTAACCACTATGCACACTTAAAATTTTGGGTTTCTTCCTCAGTAAACTTCACAATCAAGAAGAATGCTAGAGTTCCAGCATTTTCCAAAGTAAGAGTTTTAGCAAACTTCAAATTTTTTTTGTATTTACATCATCTTTTTTTGATATTGTTGTGTGAAAATCTTTTAAAAATCTTGAAAATATGTTTGGACATATTGAAACTACAGAAGAATGGCATAACTAATTGTAAATGAAGCAATGTACTGATTAAAATGAAGATTGAAGTTCTTAGAAAACCGTAACCGAACTATGGCATGTTAGGATTTCATTTGATGTTATAAAAGTAGTAGTTCTGTTAACAGGCCAAATGGTTAGGTTAACCTGCCAACATTCCTTTAATGAAAAACAAATAGGTTAACCTAAGAAAGTGTTCTGTTAACCTAAGAAAGAGTTAAGTTAACCTAAGAAACTGTTCTCTTAATCGACCAAAAGTGTTCTGTTAACAATCCAAAGGTGATTTGTTAACAGACACCATTGTTCTATTAACCTACCAAAATGTTACCTGTTAATAGAACAATATGTTAGGTTAACAAAAGAGTTGTGTATGTTAACCGAATAGTTTCTTAACCTACAAGAATTTATGTGTTAACAAACAAAAGGTATGTTAAATTTAGAAAGTCACATGTTAACATGCACAAATGTTAGGTTAACCGACTCAATTGTTTCTGTTAACCAAAATTAATGTTAGGTTAACAGAATATATCATCATGTTAACAGAAGAATATGTCAGTTAACTGTTTCATTGCCATGCTTTAATTTTATTTCGTTTATTAAGTTATTACATGTTAATTTTTTTTTGCAGGATGGAGTATGTACTTGACCATAGATTATGTGAATTTCTTGGAAAGGTGACTTCTAATTGTAATATTACAAATATCAAGAGGGTTGAGGATGCTCTTGATGACCACCATAAAGAAGAGTTGCACCGATCATGCTTTTGGAAATTTCATCAGGTTAGGCGCATGCAGTTCTCGGGTCAAATAATTGACAATTTATTGCTTCGGCTAGTGAAGTCAGAAAATGCAGACGAACTATGGTTTCTATTAGGGGATGAGAAGGTGGTCCAGTTCAGCTTGATAGAGTTTATTATTGTCACCGATCTAAATGCCGGTAATGAAAAAGAAGTAAGACCAAATATTCATCTATCCAAAAAGACTGTTGAATAAATATTTTTGCAGCAAGACAACAGTCACACCTGTTGAGCTGGAGTCTACATTTAATGCATGCACGGTGATGGAAGATAAATATAAACTTGGATTGGTGTACATCTTGGAGACTGTGTTGAGATGCAAACACCATAAGACCAGCATCGATGACTTTTGCTTGGACGTAGTCGACGATGTAGAGGTCTTTAATGCATATCCATGGGGTTGGAGGTGTTTTTTGAAATAGTGCATGCATTTAAGAGAATGCATAAGATGAAAGGTTCCAAGTCCGATCGGAAGTACGATATATACATATTTCCATTAGCCTGTGCAGGTAACTAGTGAAACTTATAATTTCTAGCGTTTTTGTATTACAGTATATGTAATGATACTAAATTTGTATGTATGGGCTTATGAGGCTATACCAGCCTTGGCCGATAAATGGGCTATAAGAAAGGAGTGGACTAGGATCCCGATGATGTTAAATTGGCAGGCGACGAACATTCCTACTACAAAGGATGTCACAGCTATACTTGATGATCCTCAGGTGAGAACTATTTATTTATATTAAACGTGATGTTATTGATAGCGCTTCGAATTAACGTTAAAGTTCAATATGTCAGGTTGAGGTCCATACTGTTCTGACTCCTACACCCGAAGAGATGGAGAATACGTACATTTAGGAATTTTACATTCCTTCTAGGGTACCAGATCCTATCCTTGATGCCTATCTTGTTGCGAAGAGGTAATATATATATATATATATATATATATATATATATATATATATATATATATATATATATATAAAGTTCAATATGATACTTGGTGTGAAAAATTCTAATCGTGTCTATTCCATCATGTGGAGACATCTCTGAGTTGCCTTTTCATACTTTCACTTTCTCATCCACCGACCCATCGTCGTGGGACATCATCGTCACCTTTCCCATACTACAACACATTTTGGTTCAAATGTCTCCGATGCTTTATTTGAACGTTTGAACAAGCAATTGACTTCGATGGAGCAGTGAATTACTTCTCAACTGATGGCCAAGGTCAGACGCGTAAACAAGAAGGTTGGACAATTGAGAAAAAAAGTCGATGAAGTTATTAAGTGGGTGAGACCATATCATCACACAGATGTGTTTCTAGAGACGGCATCGGACATGATTCTGGTTGAGTCTAACATGGTAAGGGACCAGGAGGTTGACAAGGAAATGGAGACTAGGGATCAGCCCGAGGTTGACATAGGGGTTTAGGCGAATATGGAGATAGAGATTGAGACTAGGGCAGTCGGATGTGGAGATCGAGTGGGTGACAGATGGAGAGCTGGTGTGGAAATCGATGGAGTGACGGAGCTGGAGACGGGTAGTCAGCAGCAGGCAGTGGAGACAGAGCAGCCTGATATGGAGATGGAGATGAGTGGACAGCTGGATGTGGAGACCGAGAGGATGACAGATGGATAGCAAGAGGTGGAGATCGATGGAGTAACGGATGGAGTGGTAACGGAGCTGGAGACGAGTTGTCAGTAGCAGGCGGTGGAGACAAAGCAGGTGGAGACAGAGATGGAGATGGGTGAGAAGCCAAACGTGGATATAGAAGGAGTCACGAAATGAGTGATAGAGAGAGTGGTGACAGGGGATTTGCCGACTGTCTTTTTCACACATAGAAAGAGGAAGGACGAGGGGATGGTTGAGAATACGGAGATGGTGGGTAAGAGGATGAGAGTACCCTCAGCCTACTTGAGTTCTCCATGCACGGCTGGGGTGAAGAGAAGAACCTTTATTGACAGATCAAATATCGATCTATTCCAAAAGGTTGATCCGTCAAAAGAGACAGAGTTCCTTAAGTGGTATTCTAAACTTGGTACTCGGTAAGTTATTTATACATTCATTGCTAACATATTATTTTCTTGACATCAGTTCCTAACACTATTTATTCAGCGTAGCATACCAATTGGGAGTGTTCGAATCATAGACGCCAAAGAATGGTTTAACGACGTATTGACGGACGGCAAGTGGCTCTTAGACGAAGTAAGCAAAATTTTGTTTCAGTACTATGATATAATCACTATATGTTGAAATTCATCTTTTATTTTTGATGTTGTAGCATGTTGACATAGCGATGTACCTGCACGACAACGGGCAGCCATGTACCTAAAATCATTCGAAAATAGAAGAGTCATCATGGATTTTGCATTCAAGAACATTCTGGATGTTGTACAGATGATGAAAGACTCATGTCCAGACAATTTTACATGCCCAGATTACCTATTCGACTACGTACACGGGAAGTCGCAATCGAATGGTCAACTATGGAAGGGTTGTACACATCTGTACATTCCGGTATGTACAAATTCACACTGGTTTGCGGCAGAGGTTAACTTTTCCTAATGTACGGTATATGTTTACGACCCCGACAAGAGTTGCCTTACACAAGGTCATCTTGAGAAGTTTTAGAGTCAGTAAATATTTCAGTACGGGACAAGGTACAAGTGCAGATGATTGATGGCATGGTTAAACAAAAAATTTCATAAGTTTCTTTGTGTTGGATTATTAGTATTTGCAACTGATAAAAATTTAAAGAAGTTGGTATGACTTAATTATTTAATTGCAATAGTGATTGCGGTGTATTCACAATTAAATTCATTGAATTCTTAACCGTTGGAGAGTCGGTGTTGCTCGTACAAAACTATTACATGTCCATGTGGCGGAAGAAGCTAGCAACCGATTTGTACACACAAAACTATGATCCATAGGATATGATTATTCTTTAAAAAAATATACGTTATGTACATTTGTATTATTTTTGTACATTTGTATTATTTCTGATGTAAGTTTTGTACGTTTGTACATTTGTAAATAGGATAACAGATGTAGTATTTCTATTGATGATCAGATTTAACGAAGGTATGAAGTCATCGATAACCTAACACAGTAGGGTTAATTGTGTGCATAATGTAATATCTACTATGTTAACAGGTGAATCATAAAATATGTATAAATCTGAGTATGAATTATAATTTTTACTTTAAATTTTTGCAAATCTGAGTTGATTTGAGATGGATTAATTGAAAAAATAAATTATAATTGTATAAATTTGGAGTCATTATCAGGCATTGGAGTCAATAAGGCCAAAATTGGCCTAACAAGGCCAAATTGGCCTTGACAGATCCAGGCATGTTAACGTAACCAAGGTTCATGTTAACGATCCAAGTTTAACAAACCATCGCTAACAAACCATCTGGTCTTTTAACCGATGGTCTGTTAACTAATGTAGATTGAAGTAGATTAATAGATTACATGAAATAAGTTAAGCTAAGTATAGATTAACCTAACCAAGGTAGGTTAACCTATTCCGTGAACATGTTAATAGAAATATGTTAACAGATTATATGAAATAAGTTAACTAATTTTGCTAAGTAATGTATAAGTTAACCTAACCAAGGTAGGTTAACCTACTCTGTTAACAGGTTACTCAAGAGTAGGTTTAACATATTTTTTTAACCTACTCTGTTAACAGGTTACTCAAGAGTAGATTTAACATATTTTTTCCATCAGAAATTCATTGGTAAGCCAAAATAATAATTACAAACCCATAATTAAAAGAAAAACAAACAATGTATGATAAAATAAAGTACAAGCATTGTTTTGATCAAAAGAATATTTGTAGTAAATTAAAAAATTTAAACATTGTTTCCAATTTTCAATGAAATAAAATTCTTTCATTTTAGAGAAGGGTCTGTTCTTTTCCTCCAACCGCAACCTTGTACATGTTGAAAGCAGGCACGTCACCGTTGATGAGCTCGAACACACGTGTCCCCAGAACTGATATTTTTTGTTGAATAAAATGTTGCCCAACCTCTTGCGAAGCGAAGCACAATCCCATTGCCCCTTCCATTCACTCCGATCTGCCACACTCGACCAAATGTATCGTGAATTTGAACATTGTTTACAAATCTTGGCAGGTGTGTTCGGGCAAATGTTTCGGGAACGTACTGTAAAATTATACAAACAAACGGTGAGTGAAATTATACAAGTCAACGAATGCTAAAACTGATAAGAAAATACGATATAAACTCGCAATACAACGGTGGCAGAAACACCTTGCAGCCAAAGTAATCTGGAAGGATGGTAGAGGTTGACTGGTTGATGATGAAGCAACCGGGCCATCCATATGTATGTCATATGCAGACTCATCAAGTATTGAAGTCAAAAAAGTAAAATTTCTAGTGTACTCGAATACCACCATATAACTGAAAGTGAGTGAGTGATGTGCGTAAAAATCAGACCATCCAGTGCTAAAAATGATCCCTTCATCAGATCGGATAATTTGAATATGCCATATTCGGCCACCCATATCACGAAGTTGAACACCGCTCCCAATGAGATGGCCATATAAGGCCATAAAATGCCGGTTAATTAGTTGGGCAATGTAAGCAAATTAAATGTTAATGAATGTTTTGAACGATAATGCAACTAACTGAAATCTATTACTGAGTTCAAAAACATACCAATTGATCGCGATGTCTTGCAGGGTTGATTGCGTTAAAAAAACTCTTAACATATTCTGCTGCCATATTTTACATTATGATAGCCATAGAGTAGGTGGACAGAACAAAGTAGGTTAACAGGACCAAGAATACGTTAACAAAACTATAGAATAGTTTAACAGAACAAAGTAGGTTAACATGTGAATTGATTATGTTAACCTACTAGCCATAGTAGGCACTAGTAGGTTAACAAAACAATTTATGTTGTTAAAATACTTTTTAGTAGGTTAACAAAACAATACATTAGGTTAATAGAACAATATTAACCTAGTAGATCAATTAATTATGTTAAAAGATGAAATGTAGTAAGTTAACATAACTTTGAATTAGGTTAATAGGTGAAATGAAGTAGGTTAATAGAACAATTGATTAGGCTAACCTACTTCTTAGAATAGGTTAACAAATCAATTGATTATGTTAACCTTCTAGCCATAGTAGGTTAACACAACAATTTATGTTGTTAAAATACTTCTTAGTAGGTTAACAGAACAATACATTAGGTTAACAGAACAATATTAACCTAACAGATCAATTAATTATGTTAACAGGTGAAATGTAGTAGGTTAACAGAACTTTGAATTAGGTTAATAGGTGAAATGAAGTAGGTTAACACAACAATTGATTAGGCTAACCTACTTCTTAGAATAGGTTAACAGATCAATTGATTATGTTAACCTACTAGCCATAGTAGGTTAACAGAACAATTTATGTTGTTAAAATACTTCTTAGTAGGTTAATAGAACAATACATTAGGTTAACAGAACAATATTAACCTAACAAATCAATTAATTATGTTAATAGGTAAAATGTAGTAGGTTAACAATTAGATAGATACGGACAATACTGTTAACTTTAGGGATACATGATTAAGTAGATACGGATAATACGATTAACAATTACTCAAATACAAACAACAGTTCTCACCGTATGTTGTTTTGATGGATACTGAAGACCACTGGGATATACGATTAGGTAGATACGAACAATTGGGATACTTGTATGTAGTTTCAATGGATCCTGTAGACGATCGGGATACACGATTAGGTAGATACGGACAATACGGTTAACAATTACTCAAATACCAACAAAATTTCTCACCGTATGTTGTTTCGATGGATACCGAGACCACCGGAGATATACGATTAGGTAGATACGGACAGTCGAGATACCTATATGTAGTTTTGATGGATCTTGTAGATGATCGAGATACACGATTAGGTAGATACGGACAATACAGTTAACAATTACTCAAATACGAACAACATTTCTCACCGTATGTTGTTTCGATGGATAACAGAGACCACTGGGATACACGATTAGGTAGATATGGACAGTTGGGATACCTGTATGTAGTTTCGATGGATCCTGTAGATGATCGGATGCACGATTGGGTAGATATGACAAATACGGTTAACAATTACTCAAATACCAACAACAGCTTCTCACCGTATGTTGTTTCGATGGATACCGAGACCACCGAATATATGCGATTAGGTAGATATGGATAGTCGAGATATCTGTATGTAGTTTCGATGGATCATGTAGACGATCGAGATACACGATTAGGTAGATATAGACAATACGGTTAACAATTACTCAAATACGAACAACAATTCTCACCGTATGTTGTTTCGATGGATACTGGAGACCATCGGGATACACGATTAGGTAGATCTGACGGTCGAAATACACATGTAGTTTTGATGGATCTTGTAGATGATCGAGATCCACGATTAGGTAGATACGGACAATACAGTTAACAATTACTCAAATACGAACAATTCTCACTGTATGTTGTTTCAATGGATACCGGGGACCACCGGATACACGATTAGGTAGATATGGATAGTTGAGATACATGTATGTAGTTTCGATGGATCCTGTAGACAATCGAGATACACGATTAGGTAGATATTGACAATACGGTTAATAATTACTCAAATACGAACAACATTTCTCACCATATGTTGTTTCGATGGATACCAGAGACCACTGGAATACACGATTAGATAGATACGGACAGTTGGGATACCTATATGTTGTTTCGATGGATCTTGTAGATGATTAGGATACACGATTAGGTAGATACGGACAATACTGTTAACAATTACTCAAATACGAACAACAATTCTCACCGTATGTTGTTTCGATGGATACCAGAGACCACCGGGATACACGATTAGGTAGATACGGATAGTCGAGATACCTGTATGTTGATTCGATGGATACCGAGACCATCGGATACACAATTAGGTAAATATGGATAATACAGGACAACAATTACGTGAATACAAACATATGATTATCACCGTATGTTATTTCGGTGGATATCGGAGACTATCGAGATACACACTTAGGTAGATATAGCCAATACGGACAACAATTACATGAATACGAACAACGATTATCACCATATGTTGTTTCGGTGGATATCGGAGACTATCGAGATACACAATTACGTAGATACGGACAATACGAACAACAATTACGTGAATACGAACAACGATTATCATCGTATGTTGTTTCAATGGTTATTGGATACCATCAAGATACACACTTAGGTAGATACGGACCATTCGGACAACAATTACGTGAATACAAACACCAGTTATTACCGTATGTTTTTTCGATGGGTAACGGATACCATCGAGATACATACTTAGGTAGACAGAATAATTTATTAGGTTAACAGATGGAATGAAGTAGGTTAACGGAACAACATACTATGTTAACAGAACAAATAGGTTGTTAACCTACTTCTTAGTAAGTTAACAGATCAATTGATTATGTTAACCTACTATCCAGAGTCGGTTAACAGATAAATATAGTAGGTTAACCGAACTATTTAGGTTAATTAACCAACTTTAGACAGTTTGGTAGGTTAATAGAATAATTTGTTAGATTAACAGATGGAATAAAGTAGGTTAAATGGAACAATATAGTAGGTTAACGGAACAATATAGTAGGTTAAGAGAACAAATAGGTTGTTAACCTACTTCTTAGTAAGTTAACAAATCAATTGATTAGGTTAACCTACTATCCAGAGTCTATTAACATATAAATATAGTAGGTTAACCGAACCTATTTAGGTTAATTAACTGACTTTAGATAGTTAATAATTTGTTAGGTTAACAGATGGAATGAAGTAGGTTAACGGAACAATATAGTAGGTTAACAAAACAAATAGGTTGTTAACCTACTTCTTAGTAAGTTAACAGATCAATTGCTTAGGTTAACCTACTATCCAGAGTCTATTAACAGATAAATATAATAGGTTAACCAAACCTATTTAGGTTAATTTATTGACTTTAGACAGATGAAGTAGGTTAAGAGAATAATTTGTTAGGTTAACAGATGGTATAAAGTAGGTTAACAGAACAATATAGTAGGTTAACAGAACAAATAGGTTGTTAACCTACTTCTTAGTAAGTTAACAAGTGAAATTGATTAGGTTAATCTACTATCTAAAGTCTGTTAACAGATAAATATAGTATTGTTAACCGAATCTATTTAGGTTAATTAACCGACTTTAGACATATGAAGTATGTTAACATAACATTTGATTAGGTTAATTGGTAATTGTTAACCTAACCCATGTAAGTTAATAGGTGCATCTAACATAACATAGTTAGGTTAAAACAAGAATTTAACAGAACCTATTTAGGTTAATTAACAGACTTAAAACAGATGAAGTAGGTTGATAATTGTTAACCCAACCCATGTAGGTTAACATGTGCATCTAACAGAACCTAGTTATGTTAAAATGAGAATTTAACATGAGCATTTAACATAACAAAATAAAGATGAAATTTTATTTGTAAGAGAAGCAACTTTTTTTTATCTTAGTCCTTTTTCACATTGTTTCCTCAACAGATTTCAAATAAATAATAAAATAAACATCATACAATACATCCAATAAACATCATACAATACATCATCCTAAATATGCTTATACTATTCTTCGTCCATGCGGCTACTAATAAGAGGAACCTGACTGCTACAATTAATTCGAGTATGTCCAATTGCGCTACATTTACTGCACCTATGACGGCGGGGACGCTCTCCAGCAGACGGTATTCTTGATGTAGATTTACGGCCAATCCATCGTTTCACTAAAGGTGGCAAAATATTGAGTGCTAGGAATATGGTCGGAAACTTTCCATTCGACTTCATTTGGCACGGAGAATATTGTTTGGGCATATGCTGCTCTAAAAAATCAACTATGTAATACTAAGAGCACAATTCGTGAGCTGAAATTCCTCTATGTAATGCAACAGCAACACCATGCGCGCAGGAAAAACTCTCTAACTGAAATTGTCTGCACGTGCAAGTGTTGTCATCCAAGTTCACAATGTACCGGGTGTTTGGTCCACTATTTACATCAAATCGAAATGGGTCTAGAGGCTCTACATACAACGTCTTTGCCACCTCAAGACTAATGAAAAGTTTTTCTTCCATTGTCGGGGTTAGAGTGCTTGTATGCATCCGCGACTCCACGCGTCTATTATAAAACCATTCTTGCAACTTGCTGCGTATGTTTTCTATTAGTGCAAGAATGGGTAACTCTCGATCTTTCTTAAACAAGGAATTCAGCGACTCTGCATTATTTGATGTCATCATATTGTACCAAATTCCAGTAAAATGTGCCCTTGCCCAATGTTTAACTCCCATATTGATCAAATACTGCCATGCTTTCTTCGATTTATTATGTATCTCGCCCATGAATTTATCAAATTCTTCGACACTGTATGCCTCTGCCGCTCTCTTAAACAATGACAGGAGACCGATACCTCGTCTTCAAGTTTTCTTGTATATGGTAGATGCAGTAGCCATGGTGTGCATCAAGATAAACATCTCTTATACCATTTCTTATACTATTACCCGGTCAAACACAAAAGCAATGTTCCCAACGTCGCATGTTGCTTCTTTCAACTTTGTGAAGAACCAGTTCAACGATTTATCATTTTCATTATCGACAATGCCGAATGCAAGATGATAAATTTGAATATTCGCATCTTGACATGTAGCAATAAACATCGTACCTTCATATTTTGCTTTTCAAAAATGTTCCATCGACATAAATTATGCGCCACATTGAAGATATAAATTCTCGAATACACTATCCAATAGACATGAAAAAGTATTTGAAGCGGTTGTCAACATCAGTCTGAATAAAGAACACTGAGCCCGAATTAGTTTTCTCCAAGTTATGGCAATAGGAGGCTAGTTTACTATAACTATCCTCAGGTGAACCCATTAAGTCCTCCAGAGCGCATTCTTTAGACTTCCAGGCCTTCTGATAGCTCATTACAACCTCGAACTCCCAACGGATGTCATGGATGATGTCTGCAGGTCTATACATAGTTTTGGGGTCTCGAAACTTATGCATTATATATCTTCCAATAACTCATGATCGTGCTTGTCTGTGATCATTGCGACGAGTCCCATATTCACAAGTATGTTCCCGTACATACTTTCGAACAGTAAAGATATCAGATATGTCAAACTTCATTGCTCGCAAACGCCACTTGTAACTATCATCTACACAAGCAAATGTGTACACTATTTTATTTGATTTCTTCACTTTAAATTCGAAGTTATGTTTTAAAGCAATCAAGTGCACAGCTTCCTATAGATCTTTATTCTTATCAAACAAGTGGTCAACATGCAAATCTTCTACATCAAAAATCACTCGAGACGTACGAGAAGATCGTGAACTAGGACCAGCCTGGTGGCTACGTGAAACTGAGGCAATGAGATCGTTGTTTGTAAATGAAAATTTCTCCTCATTGTCTTGAACTATCTCAGGAGGTCTTTGTGTAGCATTCGTCTCCGAAAAAACTACATCATCATCTTGAGTTATATCTACTGTATTCCAAAAATCATCTCTGTTACATATCGTACATTTCATCCCCGGCTCTATCCTCTACTTCATTCCCTGCGTTGTGTCTGTTCATAGGTTGCTCTCTCTTTACAAGAGTTACACATAGATAAGTATGATATTTTTGTTCAGTTCAATCAGTCACTTCAACTGCATGTCTGAAGTTATCTTTACTAGTGGAATTGAAAAATGTGTATTGGTAGGAAAAAAAATCCAAACTCCATATCGTATTTCGAAGAGTAAAAATTATCATGATACAATTTCGTATACGATGTATTCACAGATATAATAAGTGTAGCAAACCGATTCTCCATTATCCCCATTCCATTTCCATGTCTACCGACCTTGGTCATTCTTTTCAAACTCACCGAAATAACAAATAGCAAAGAGTGTCGTATCTCAGATTTCAACAAAATAATTAAAATGATGTTAATAACAAAAAATCCATATGGATCATGTTAATGCATCGCTTGGGTGATGGTTTTATGTTCTATTTCATAAGGATCATTAAGTTCAATTGGTCTGTTATATGACGTATGCTAAGTTCAGCTAGTGGCTAATTAGAAAGTTTAATCGAGCAAAAGTGTAGGTTAACATAGCAACTGTTTAGGAAAACAGACCAAAGTGTAGGTTAACATGCCAACAATTTAGGTTAACATACCTCAAGTGTAGGTTAACATACCTAAATGGTAGGTTAACAGACCTCAAGGGTAGGTTAACCGACTCAAGGATGTATGTTAACCGACTAAGATTGTAGGTCATCTAATTCATAAGTATAGGTAACCGATTTTAACCGATCAACTATCTTGTTTGGTTAATCTACTTACTTCTTACCTACGTGACCTTCTTCAATTTGAACACAGGAACAAAGATCTTTCCAATTAACACAATACAGGAACAAAGATATTTCCAATTAATTCGTTCAATTCATGCCCATTAATCTAATTATTTTACAATTACGATACCCACCTAATTTAAAGTGAGAATGAACTTACTTACCAATTAAAAAATGTTAAAGTGTTGGATTCTGTGTTGTTTACGCAATGCTTGCGATGCTTGTTCTCAACTTTGATCTCAACTTTGAAGATAACTTTTGCTGCAATTTGATAAATAAATTAATGTTGGATGCGTTTCTATTCTAACAATAACATGAGTCGTTCTGTTCAATAAATGAATTGATTTTTTAATTTAATTCTATTTGTATAATTAAAAGGGTATTTAGATCTTTTACATTTGACCCATTTTTGTAGTTCTAATAACTTAATAAGGGTATTACTATCTTTTACAACAAAAGAGGGCTTCAAGACTTATTTGTTGAAAGTTAGGCTATTCGATTGTACAGGTGGTTTGAGAAAGCTATTTAGCCAAATCCCCCCATCTATGAATCTTTTTCCTCCAAAATTACACCTTCGCTAGTGGGGAAAGCTTGTGCGAACAAGGAAGAAGAAAGAAAGCGAGAAGAAACCAAAGAGAGAAGAAAAGTAGAATGAAGATAGAAGAAGTGCAATCCACCACAAAAAAGCGAGAATAGCAACTCATACTCACATTAAAGGCCTTGGCCTTGAGGTTACTTTCCTTCCTTTTTACTCTCTTTTTTTTGCTTCTCGGTACTTTTTTTTTTTTCCTCGACCATTTTTCTTTATATCTTTCGACAAAGTAATCAATTTCCTATATTCTTGATTTTTTTTTTTTGTGGGTTTAGGGTTTAGGATTTTTCCTGTTTTGAGTAGTATTAATGCTTATGGGTTTTCTCGGGTTTTGGCAATTTGAGTTGTCTTGAGGGCTTATAGTTTTCCGCTTTTGTGCCAAAATTATTTAATCATCTTGCTTTTTTTTACACTTTATAACGTAAAAATGTTAAAAGAAAAACGAACAATGGCATCGAGAAATCTAGTATTTCTCTTAAACGCGTTAAAAGAAAGAGAAGAAAATGGGGAACGAAAGGAAAAACGATATTTTGAAGTGCTAAGATTGGATTATTGTTATCTGAGTTAGATATATTATTAGAAAGAACTATACTTTTTTTGTTTTAAATTACTGTAATGATTATTTGTGGTAATGCTTATCTGTCTTCACATAACCAAGTGAAGAAATTAATGTTGATTTATTTATTTATCAATTTATTTTTGTTTTGGCTTATTGTGTTGTAGCCCAATGGAAAAGCAATACCTTTGGTCGCTAGATTTGTGGGTCGCATCGGTGAGGAAAGCTGGTGGCCTTGTGGTCAATATGATCGCCAAAAGAAGATGGCTGGACGTGTATTGTTACTTGATGGTCTTCTAGGTACCGAAAAAAAGCGCTCTCGCCCTTGGAATATCCCAAAACTTGGCGACAGAAGGTATTTCTCGAACATATTATTTCCTTTTTTTCTTATCACCATTGTCTTTGTTCGCTCTACGTTTGTTTTGCTGTGTTGTTATTGATTTGAGCATCTTGGTAGCAAGGTATTTCTTGGACATATTATTTCTTTTTTTCTTGTCACCATTTTCTTTTTTCGCTCTATCTTTTTATTGATTTGAGCATTTATGAATTTCTTGGTATAACTCCCCGAGTTCCTAGAACCCAAAGAATTACTAAAAGTCTACTTTTGACACTTTAAATGAAGAGGCAACAAATAAATAACATGATCAAAATAACTTTTTGATACTAACATTCATTTTTAGACAAATCCCATATATGAACAAATAGGTTTTCAAAAAATATACTGGAATGTCAGACTGAATGAAGATTTCCTAAAATACCTTAAACAAGAGTGTCACTTATTTAATATTTTTTACTCAGATTATAATGCCCATCGGGACACTTGTCCAACAAGTGTTGGATGAGTGTAATGGCCACCATTACACTCATCCAACACTTGTTGGACAAGTGTCCTGATGGGCATTATAACAATACCCACCGTGGGCACTAGAACAAAACCTTTTTTAATATAACAAATAGGGGAATGAACTTATTAAATCAATTAATTTAAAACTTTCTTGGTAGCCCGCTTGACCACTTAGCCACAATTCAAACTTGACCAAATTTGTAGTAAGAGTGAATATTTAACAATACTCAGCAAGATAAGTGCAGTTCCCATAACATAATTAATTAAATCAACGAAATTGACATTTCCTACCACATTTCATTAGGAGTAGTCGATAAACTCAACACATATTTATGTTTACTCTCGAGCTGACAGCTAGCCCATGTTGGTTGTTTTCCTGTCCGCTCGAGCGGACAAGAAGTACCTATATTGAGAGTTATGTCCGCTCGGCCGGACGAGAATGTCTGTTGTGGGTTTTCCGCGTCGGTTCGAAAGGACGAAATGCCCCATTTGTGGCTTTTCCTGTCCGCTCGAGCAGACAGGAAGCACCTTCGGGGTGGTTTAACAAGAAGTGTTCATACTAATCAAATAGTCCTTAGTATTATAATTGGTCATTAACAATTTTCACCAAACAATTCATTGTCAAGTGTATGAAGCACCTGTACATTATATTCCCAATTTGAGTTAAAATATTT
Organism: Forsythia suspensa; assembly: GCA_023638005.1. Classification (NCBI taxonomy): domain Eukaryota; kingdom Viridiplantae; phylum Streptophyta; class Magnoliopsida; order Lamiales; family Oleaceae; genus Forsythia; species Forsythia suspensa. Next base: position 40,988,818 of record CM042666.1, read on the forward strand.
CAATTTCAAATGTCAAATATTCACATAAGAAATTGTTGCAGTACACTTAATGAACATGATAGTAGTAAAGATTAAAGATTCAAATTTACAATGGCGGTGACCTCCAAGTTTATAACTCAGATAGGATCTCACCATCCTAGAGTTATGTGGACAACTGTTGTCTACCAATATATAACACAAAAGATGGTAGACGTGTACGACAAAAAAGTAGACATACTTGTTACAAAACCAATCCGAACATAAGTTAGACGGACCAATGTTTTCCACAAACCTATATGACAAAAGACAAGTATGCCATAAGTCAGAGGTCACCTTAAACATACTAGTGATTACATATTTACGCCGAACATAATGTGCAATCTAAGGCAATGGAGGCGGATCACGACCAAGCTGCTCAAACACCAAAGCACCATGATTTTTGTATTGGTCAAGCTCACAAATATCTTAGCCAAATCACCGTCCGGTTGAAATGCTTTCATGACTTTCATGATGTCAACCAAGTCTAGGTCCATGGCTTCAAGCTTTTCTGTAATGAACTGCTAGTTGACGTGACTCAGTGTATCAAGTGTTGCTTGCATTTGCATAGCTTCAGCAATTTTTTTGGATGACTCATCAATTACTGATAAGGAACCATGACTTTCATCATAAGTTTGTGTGCGTTTACGCCGCACTTTGGTTGTACCTTCTTCAGCATTTCTCTTACGTGAGAGAGTTAGGCTTGGATCAGTGTCCTCATTTGGTCCGTCAACCTCGTTCAGACTTTCATCAATTGATGTAGCAAAACTACAAAATATTATGTCTGCATCGATACTACAATAAGAATAACATAAATCTTTTTTATTATTATTACATTTACCTTGTATAGGCGAGAAATTATCAAAACCCGATAGAACCCGATCTCCAGTAGCTGTATCGTTTCCAAAAATAGCCTCCATGTCATCATAACAACGACACAATTTGGTCCTCCATTTTCCTAACTCGGGTTTTCTCTAACAAAATATAAAAAATGCTCATAGTTGTGCACAATCAAGCGTATGAATACAATAGAAGGACTATCTATAATATAATCGATGACAAATTATACCTTTACAAGATCATCTCAAGCAAGTGCATCGGTAGTGATTCGTCCAATTTCAGCTTCACAACCGAAGCCACTAATACTTAATAGCTGGTTGATTTCAGTATATTCCTTTTTCAAAGTCTTCAATTGGGATCTCACATTCTTGTCAGACACGACAACCCTGCACCTCTTGTTCACGCTGTCAACTGCTTTTGATACTTGAAATGAGGAGAAGCCATTGTCACTTCTTTTGTGACCGGCCAACACTTGATGAACTAGTGCGATAATCATAAACCCATCCATTTCGTCATTCCAACGTACTGCCAAATCTTAGTATTATGATCAACCTGGGTATTGTTTGTATCTATGTCCTCCTTGTCTGAAGCAGTTGTTTGGTCTTGGAACTCGGATTGTGACTGTAGAGCTTTGTCGCTGATGTGCCATCAAATCTGTCTACTATCAAACGAACACCTGAAATGATTATCAAACCTGCAAGCACAAGCTTCGTTATTTCCATAATGAAAATGCAGCAATCTGCAAAAATATAAAAGGCTACATAGTGAAAAGTTTGATGGACAAATGTTGAGCTGATGATGGTTCTTGCTCGGTTACAAACATGCAATGGCTTGAGAATTAAAATACAAGCAAATTAATGTTTTAAATCACCACTTTTTATTACATAACACTATTTAATCATGCAATTATTCTTTTGGATTCTTGCAAATTTGGTTTATGTCACGAAAATAAACAAATGTCCATAAAGAGAAAGCAAATGTTTAATCAAAAACAACATATTTTCAACCCACCGCTTAGATCGACATTGGGATTATGATTAGCCCACATTGATTCAGCAATTACATCCGTATTAGTTGACCACGCTGCTTCAGCAGTAAAGGATATATGCGCATTTGGAGTCTCTTCTTCTTGCACATCAAGAGGAGTATGGTTAACCTCATCATCGCCTTTTAATAAATATTTTGCTATCCAAGTCCTCAATAAATGTGAATCATTTCATCATATCATACTTATTTATTATCATACATCATAAAATGCACACATCTCAAATAATGAAATTCTATCATTTCCATATAAGTCTCGGTCAATCCTTAGAAAGTTGTGAATAGCACAACAACCGAGGACTATCTTCACTTGTGTGCTAATGTCGTGAAAGGGTTGATGCATCAAATAAGCAAATCCTTTCTTAAGCAGACCTATGGTCCTCTCGACCGCATTGCATAAAGATGAATGCCGAAAATTGAATAATTCTTTTATACTATTTTCGTCTTAGTTCTACGACTCGATATCTCTTCGATGATAACGAGTTCGACAGTAAGGTGAAAGAAAACCCGGAACCAAGGGAAATCCAACGTTAGCAAGGTAGTATTTACCTATGAAAGAATTATTTTTAGCATATGTGAATACAATTGAAATCCATCATCAAAGTGCTACGAAACTAATAACAAAACTAACCCAAATGAATTGTTAGCTTATGTACTTAGCGTGCATAGAATTGTGTTTCTTAACAACCTACCATCGTGTGCCGATCCCTCCCAACCGGCGAGCACATATGTAAATTTCATATCAAATGTGCAAGCCACTAAGACATTTTGAGAAATGACTTGCTTCCTATTGCGGTATCTAGCTTGTTCCTCTACAACAACATTTGCAGCAACATGTGTACCATCTATTGCCCCTACAGCGTCCTAAAAATAAAAAGGGAGAGTGTGTTACATTTTTTAGAATGTTTAGCCTCTAAACTATATAATGAAGTAGCTATGAACACCTAACTTGGAAATACGAGTACCACGACTTCACATTATCCTTCTCGTATGGTGAGTTATGGATAGTGGCATTAGTCACAACTTCTCTATATAGTCGTAGACAAGCATGCAATACCATATGGAAATAATAGCTTACTGTTTGTCCAGATCTGAAGAAAGTAAAACTTACAGAACGATTACGTTGGTCGTGCTCGACGGTGTTGAAAAAAATGGCCACTTGTTCCTCAACTCGAACTGATTTACTATCAACCAATTCGAAGGTGCGTAGATGAGCACATAATCATTGAAACAAACTTATTTTTATCCTAAGAAGGTCACGACATATTCTGTCACTCGTACCAAACATTCGTGTAAGTGTCATTTCTCTCTCAATATCCCAATTTTTTATGAGGTGCCCTAAGAATATGTCGGGCACAACGTCTAATACCATCATATATCACAATTGCTTGGATGACCATGGTCCAAAACAAGCCCACGCGTTATATTTGGTACCGACGTTGCCTCCTTTGTGTATCCATGGCACGCACTACCACGTATTATTACATACATAAAGAAAACATAGACAAATTAGCATATACAGTTATATAATATTAGAAAGTTCATGCCAAACCCAATATCACTTTGTGTGGACGGTCATCATCCCGAATAGTTATCTAATGAGCATTTTGCCTAAACAATTTGGGACTTAAGGTGCAAAATATAAAGCTTTCGGAATACACTCTCCAAGCTCGCTTCTCTCATTTCTTCATGTAGTAATTCTTTGTATTGCTTTGGCATATCCCACCAATTTAGTTTTTCTTGAAGTACAACATTTGGTGAAGCCTAGAATGTGTGAAGTTTATCAAACTATACTCTAAGGATCGGGTTGAAATCGCGCTTCAAAGGTAGATGAATACATAGTAATAGCTTTCATTGATTGAAATAAGTTTTAGTTGCATTTTCAAAACCAAATTGATCCGTTTTCACTTTATCACCGGATTAGTTTTCAAAGCAGTTCCATAGGTTCGTAACTTACACCTATGTTCACCTATCTTGTTGTACTATCCATTTCAATTAACAAAAAAAAAAAAAAAAAACTTCAACCATATCAAGTTCTTCAGGCACTCAATGTAAGAATATTCGGTTTCATAGAGCTACAAGTAGCACAAATGGTTCAATGAAGAACTGAGCATGAACAAAAAATATACATGCACAAACCTTGGAGATACACTTCAAATTGATCTATTACATGCAATTTTGTAGTCTATGCTAAAGTAGTAAAGACCCGAAAACCAACGTCTATTATCTTGCCATGTTTCCACCAAAGTAAATATGGTCATGAATCGCAATTTCAATCCTAATATTCAGGTGCGAAAATGAAAAAACCGACTGAAGTGAACACATACTAAATATTGAAAATATGTAGGCGAAAATCGCAAAAATCTCCATATGAAGAACTCTCAACGACAACAATGACAAATGTAGAATAGTTGATTGAAGCTAATAACTCAAAACTAGAAAATTACATCACAGTGTCCCCTATGAAAACCCACAAAAAACATAGCCATTGTTTGAGAAATCAAGAATTCACCAGTTGCTTTTCAACTGAGACAAATACTACCACAGGTGGATAATTTTTTTTTTACCTTGTGTGTGAAACCGAGGCCTCTTATTCTATTTGGGCTGTCGAATTTGTATGAATGCCCTATGCAATAAAGGTTCTGTTCTTCGAACACCCGTGCAGTCACAGTGGAAAGTGGAGCGGAAATGAGGTGTGGGCGGGTTTTGAGAGAGAGAGAGAGAGAGAGAAACGTGAATGGAAAATTCAAAATTTTGATTGGAATATTAAACCTCATCAACCCAAAGAAAAAAAAAATTCGGATTTTGAGGAAAAGAGGATCACGTGACATAAACTGGGAAAAAAATTACTTGGAAAATATTGACTATCAAACATCCTAAAAGTTGGAAAATGGGTGACAAAAATGGTTTTTCCATGAAAAATTGTGCCAATCAAATGCACTTATCATGTGGAAAATATAGATTCCAAATTTCCACCTGCAGAAATGGAAATGAGAAATGAAAAGTGACACGGGAAAATGTTATTTTTAAAAATAAAGAAATCCCTGAAACATTATATAAAAATTCAATTCAATTTTAAAAAACTATTTAATATTATAATTAAATAATAAAAATATTACAATCAATTATATTTATATATGAGGAAATTTGGTGTAAATGATCTTTAACTTTTGTCTTTGGTGTGGAAATAGTACATAACATTTGTTTTTTACAACAAACGTCCACAATCTATGTATTTTCGTACGTAATTGATCTTAATTTAATAAAAAAGACCAACAATTCTTAATTTTAATTAAAAAATTACATTTAAGTTTGTAATCCTTGCAAAAGTACAAACATGTATAGTACCATGCGAAATATGTTCGACCTAAAAATGCCAATTAAAGAAAAAAGTTTAAATCTCATCAACCGTACTCTTATATATGTTATCATGTTCAGACGAATCCTGTCTAATTGGTTACGAGATTTATAAATTCTTGAAATTTATAAATTTATGAAACCAAAGTGTTAAAAATTGAAAATGTTGTGACTTGTAATTTTCATGAGTAAATGAAGCAAGTGTAATTTTAAAGTGGAAGACACGTATTTGTGTTTGTGGTTAGAGTGAAGCAGTGTGTTTTAATATAAGGAGTTATGTTGTTATCGACTTGAGCCGCCAGTCACTCTTGCCGGCTGGACTTTGCTTTAGGTTTATCCCACTTAACTCATTGTCAATGTAATTGTTGTGCGATTTCAATTCTTTAATTGTACGATTTGTTTACAGAGTAATATACTAATGTGTGGAGTGTCGAATCTACGAAGACTAGATATCAATTTGATCAATTAATTTGTAATTCAAATTCTAACATTATGAAAAACAAAGATTTGATTTTGATGTGTGATTCTAAACTAGTTTAACTATTTTAATTAAATATAAAATATCAACAAGCAACTTTAAATGATGAGAACGAATTCAAGTTTTTACTAACACTAGGATTTGCGAATCCACCTACACGTTCTATAATCAATTACTCGTTAATTGCATTAGCGGTTAATTACCCAATATTGAAAATCGGTGATCCTATAATAATCAAAATCCTCTCTCGATGGTCAATTAATTCTATATCAATATGCGAACCTAATTATCTCTAATCAAGTTTCGAACATAAAAATATGCATTTCAATCACAAGAACACATAACTGGATTTCATAGAGTATAATAGTAATTTTTATCTATTATTGGACCCGATATTATTCAAAACTACGTGTTAAATCTATATTGAATCTTTTGACTTCAATATAGATCACATAATATTCTAATGGTGATCAGGCATTAAAATATTAAATATACTGAATAAAGAATAATCAATCAAGAAGTAATTACCTACTAAAACGGAAAACTTCTAATTAATTAAAAATATGAGGTTTCATCGTTCATCCTATAAAAAGTAAATTTAGCTGGACATGATTTCGTTAATTATTACAATAATTGAATTCATCATGATCCGGAGAAATAAAAACAAAAAGTAAATAAAACCCGTGATCCCGGCTCAAGAATATTCAATCCCGAGTATCGATCTTCGATTCTTCGTTTGTATCTTCTTCTCCAAGATTCGTCGTCTGCGATATGTCTATTCTCTCACTTTTATACTCGTCTCCCAACACTTCAAAACGTGTGCTAGGTGGTTGTTTTCGATTGGAGTTGTAGAATTCTGATCCAATCAGGAAACTGCCAAACTGCTACTCGTTTGACCCATGCGATCGCAAGCCTTGGACAACCATGCGACCGCATGGTTATTTGGAATGCTTTCTTTGGTTCTTTTCGTTGATATTTGCATGTCAAGTCCTTCAAGTCTCTTTGTCTGTTCAATTGAATCCATTCTTCTTCTATTTACTCTTTTTTCGTCCTTTTGTCAAAATGATACTTGAATTCAATTATTTCCCAAAATAATAAGAAAACAATGCACCATTAAACTGAAAACAATTAATATAACTCATAATCGTCTTTTTGTGAGCTCCAATAAGTACAAAATTGTATTTATCAGTAATATTTTTTTTTACTTGATGCCTGTTTGATTTTGTTAAAAAATCAATATTTTAATTTTTGATAAAAAATGATAAAATGTGTATTTCAATATTTATAGATTTTATAAAATATATAATTAAAATTAATTATTGATTTTGACCTCAAATTTTATCAACTTTTTATATAAAACCAAATAAAGACTTAGTAATTACTAATTTGCAAGAGAGTGTAGGGATTGACAAAAGTACTCAATCGAACCGAAACCAAGCGGTTTAGTTTAATTTTTCATATGTTTAAATCGAGTAATGGATATTAAAATCGAGAACCGGTCATTTATGGTTCGGTTATTAATTGTAGACTCAAAATTGGATAATTGAATCGACTTTATTGTTTTTTTCATTTTGTTTTTAAAAATTTAGATTATAGTTTGTTATTTTGTACTCGGATAGAACATTGTGTTCAAAATTTGATATATTGCTCTTTTGTGAATAGATTAATATTTGAAAATTGTGAATTGTTAGATTATTGTGTTGTTTTAAACAAGTAGAATAAAAACAATTGTTAGAAATATGACAATTTTGAAAATTTTAATTATCAAATCGATGTTGGAACTAATTGCTCTATTTACAAGATACTCAATGATTCTCAACTATTTCAATTCCCAAAAACGGAATCGTTTTGGGATGGCTGGGTTATTAAAAAAAATATATATCAACATGCAAAACGATGCCGCGTTGGTCGAAGGTGAACAACATACGGCAAAACCCACTCTTATATTAGGGACTAGTTTGTAGACGTGCGATGCACGTCAAGTTCCCGTAATGATCTATTTATTAAATACAACTCAATATTAATATGGGATGAATCAACAAAGGAGCATCAAAATTTTGGAATGATGGTTCAAATATAGACTATTACACGAAAGAATCTGAAGCACATTCATTGAGCACGCACAAGGATAGAAAGTGTTTCCGTCTCAATTGCCTTACTCTTTTGCAAATCTTGCAAGGACGGTTCCTATTGTGTACAGTTGTGGTGACAACCAGTGGCTCCCAATCCCTAAAAGGAGTGTACGAAATCAATGTTCAATAACTCATTTTAGGACCATCAAATAATTCAAGAACACCAACTCTAATTTTTGTAACAAGATTTTTATAGTTCATACATGGAAAATGTAAACATAGCTAGTCACTGTTATGTATAAAAGAAAATACCTACTATAGCAATTAAGGTTTAGAAATTTCTCAATAAAATGAGACCTCTAAAATTTCAAAGAGAACTTTAATTTCCCATGAGATTCAACGAGAATCAGCCTATCCGGAACTTATAAATTTTGGAAGACAATAATACTAACACACAATGGAAAGACATAGACACACAAGCAAGTTCTCATGTTAATGCAATTCATGTTTATTCCAATACAAAAACACCACGAGATAAACAATATGATAAAACCACATGGCAAACATATTTAAGCCATTACAAAAAAAAAAAAAAAAAAAAAAAAAAAAAGTCCATAAAGAAAAGAGTCTTCCAAGTAATTGCTCCAATAATTCTTGGAAGGTTGTTTCATTGTGACGTTAGGGGAAATGTCCAAATGGAATATTTACTCGTCATTAAATTGGAATATATACTCGTAATTCTGAAAATTAAGCTTAATTCATAGCAATGTTGTGCATTCCTGTAAAAACTCTTCTAGAGAAATATCTTTCGCTCAATTTCAACTACACTTGAGATAACAAAATAGTTTACTATTTTTAAATAAATCTATTACACATTGTAATGGAGTTTTTAGTATTTCATTTAAAACAAATAGGCTGCTCATTTGTCCATTGTGTTCCAACAACATTGATAAAGAAACAAGTGTTGCCATATATGGACACGTGTACAAAGAAATACGAGAGATACATATCAATAAAAAATGAGAACCACCTTAGGAGAAAGAAATAAGCTCTTTACTTCTATAAAACCCATGACGACATGAAACATTCACCAATAATCAAGCACCCCTAGAAAAAAACAATAATGAAAAAATGAAAAGAAATCACTACACACCATGTTCATTCACCGTAACAAAACAGCCTCATGTCAGCGATTTTATATCTTAAATAATTCCGCAAGTGCACGGATCGCTCAAGTAATAAAGTGGATTGTGAGTCCAAGTATCGTTCCCACTAAGATTTAGATAATTCAGTTCAATTACAATGACCTTAACCGAATCTAATGAACTTTGGATGATTTTGTTGTTTAAAAACTAATAAGAATTTGAACTAAAAACAATAAACTAATTATAAATCAAATAACTAAAAATTATATCAATTAAGATTACTTTAAAATTGAGAAAGAAGAGTACTAGGATCCCGAATCCGTTTATAATCGTTAATTCCTCTATCTTAATTCTTGGTTTTGACAAAATACATCGCTTATGAAGATCAATATCCCTAGATTGTTTAACAGCTTTCTCTCGAATAAAATTAAACCTATTCATATGCATGACTCGACTATATCTCTATGATGAAATGCGAATACAAAGGAAAGCATTAAATTTACAGCAGATACTTAAAGATCACCTAAAGCATAGCGGTATATTTCTATCCCCATCGGACTTTAAGATAATTAAAATAGCGTCTAGCATGTTTTCGATCTTTCGATAGTAAAACACACCACGATCATACACAATTATTGCGCATATAATTATAGATTCATATAAATCAAAATTAATTATTCAAAACTATAATGAAATAAATTATCAAAAACCAAGTCTTAAGATGGAAGAATTTAGATTACAAGCTTCATCGTAATCCTAGCACAAAATAAACTAGCCTAACATACTAATAATAAGAGAAGAAAGATGAGAAGAAAACATAGAGTTCATCACCCGGATATGAAGAAACTTGAATGAGAAGAAATCTTGATCTTGATCTTCGTTCAATTCTTCAGAGGTTAGTTCTTGATCTTCGTTTCTTGTGTCCGTCTTGTGTTTTTCTCTCCCAAAACTTCCTCTCCTTGATATGAGTTAATAACTCATATATATACTTACCTAATTGTGCCCTAAAAGATCCCAAAAATTCATTAAAATCGTGTCCCAAATATTTCCTAAGTATATCAGGACTCAAAAAGAAAATAAAATTACGTTTACATCGAAAATACATCGGGCGAGCGCCCAAGGCAAACACTGAAGATCGCCCGTGCCAAGGAAAACTATTCTGCTGAAAATATAGGGTTGGGCGATCACCCAAATTTTAGACCCAAAGAATTCTTCAAGAATCATAGAAGCAGCCTACCACTCTAGCTTGTATTAGTACCAAATTGAACCCAATATCATGAAATTTTATGTCTGAAACTGGTGCTTTAATTAATTCAATCAAGTCGTGTATATATATCATGAACATGTTTAGAATGATATGCAATGATTAGCAGAGACCAACGATAACTACTCTTATCCAAACACGTGCTCCCACTCGCTGTTTGATTATAAAAAGAATAAAAGCTCAGCAAAATTAAGTTGGTTGATAACATGATAGCCCATCAATTTTTATTCTTGTAATTATGAAGTATTAAACTTTGTGAAATTCTAGTGGGAATATTTTACCTAAAGAACTGCTTTTATCTAAGTCAATATGGAACGATAAACTTTAAGAGAAAAAAAATGCACTTCAACATGGTGCCTCTTTTGCTCATGATAGGTGTCACTAACCAAGTCATTTTATAGTATAGGACAAATACTGAGAAGTATGGGGCTAAATCAAAAGAAAAGTGAACTCAAATAGGTATGAAGAACATAAGATATTCAAGACGAAAATGGAAGTAAACAAATCAACTTTACTTGAAAAACCTTATCCCGACTATATAAATTGCTTTTTCCCCTACCTGATAAATCAAACAGCTGATGCTCAATTTAACACCGGGTAGCTGTGTCTTTGCAACCATCTATTCAGTGCCTTTTGGTCCATTTTTCAGCAACAACATTAATAGTTATCATATTACTTCTTCATCTGGTCACGTTATCTTGTCTCTGTTTAAAGGTGCCTAGAGGTCCAATCTAAACAATATAAAACTTTGTTATTGACATACCTTATAAAATTTTCATTAGGGATTTTTTCACGTGTAAGTTTATATGTGTATGTATAGGATTGGAAAGGCATTGATTAAATAAGAATGCCTCTAAAATCTGAAATATATAAATAGAGCTATATATGCATATATAACTATACCAAAAGCACAAAAACCCCTCTGGTTATATAAATCTACTCCAAATCTCTGCTAGGTTTTTCACAACAGCAAGTAACACAAACACACAAAACACGCAAAACTGGAGAGAAAAAAAGGCCCACAAGTAACACTTGATTTTCTGAAAAAACAAAAGAAGGAGAAACAAATTAAAACCAAACATACCTCAAAGGTCAGATTAGGGCATCCATATACGCAGAACACAAATACATGAAATCCATGAGTCCAAAAATAGCTTCGAATCTGCCAAACGAACTACATATTACAGATATACAAATTTACGGGATATTTGATACTTCTTTATCGAACGAAAACGACAAAACTCAAATAAACCAAAAACAAGGAAAACAAATTAAAACCAAACATATCTCAAAGTTCAAATTAGGACAACCATATATGCAGAACACAAATATATGAAATCCACGAGTCCAGAAATAGCTTTGAATTTGCCAAACGAACTACGAATTATAGATCCACTAATTTCTGGGATATTTAGAACTTATTTATCGAACGAAACCCACATAACAAGAACCCAAAAAAAACAACACCGTGTTTCGATATGAATGAAACCAAATGACAGAACAACAAGAAATTGAAGATTATAGATGGATCTAAGTCCAACGAAGGGTTGAAATTTTTTATTTCTAGTGGATCCGAATGAAACCGAATGACAAATAGGCGCCGTTTTAGGGGTTGCATGCTGTGGACAATAGAAATCAGCATACAATGGACCAATTTTAAAAAAAAAATCAAAATTGTGTTTTTAACTTACCAAAACAGTGAAAAATGGATATTGTTAGGATAGGATATTAGCATGTACACTGTGTGGCTAAGCTTAAAAAGAGTTGCAATCAAGTTACCTATCTAAACATGTAAATTTGGAATCAAAACTCAGCCAAACATCCTTAAAATAAGGATTAAAATTTGTGGAATATTTATGTTTGAATTGAAGTTTCATGACTTACTTTGCTTCATGAATATAAACAGCTTGGGTAGTTTGTTTAGCCATAATAGACATTTCCTTAAGAAGCTCATAAATCCTTTGATCTTTAGAATAGTCTGTGGCTAATAATGCTTTACACAATACCCTAGAGGTGTAACAGTCAAGATAATGAACCATCCACAGCACACAAGAACCATCATTGGAGGCTAAATTATTCCATTCATTCATAATTTCAGCACAGCTCATTTGATATGATGGCACCATTTGCTGCAATAAATAAAATTCATGTTAAAATAATGGACATTAGGTCCATGCCACTCTAGTTAATTTGATAAAAAGGAAAAACAAAAATAATTACCTTTAATTTTTCGACGTACAAAACGGGGTCCAAAGTCTCTCTGCTTTTGCTCCATTCCTTACCTTCAAGATTAATAAGTCAACCAACAAGTAGCTGAACTGTGGTATTAGGCACTTAAATTTTTTAGTAAAATTATTGAATTCATTCATGATAGTTTTTATTTGGACAGGATCCAATACAAGCACCCTTGGTCTTGGTCCTATCCACATAAATGAATTTCATTCAACGAAAACCAAACCCAATTTTACATACAACATAATTTAACAAATCCCTATATATTAAAAGAGTGAATGGAATGTAGTCACTATTCATAGGAATGCGTGCCAAGCTATTATTCATTTTTTTTTTTTACTTTTCTCTATTTCTTATCCTTTTTCCTTTTTATTTTTTTTTCAATTATAGATCTTTTTCTGCCCTACTTTTTTTTCCAACGTTTTTTTATTTTTCTTTTCTTCCTTTGGTCGTCTTGTTCGTCTTCCTTCCGACTATAGTCATGTTATTCAAAAAATTGCGAAATTTTTGCGGATATGTTTATTATTTTTATACCCAATCAATTTTGAAGAAACTATCCAAATGCCTAATAATTTAAACCATTTGAAACAAAATTCAATTACACACACATATATATATTAGGCTCTAGGTTTGGCCTCTTAGGCCAAAACATAGTAACATATACCAAGTAACCCCACTTTGAACTTCAAAATTATTTGTAATTGAAACAATTTTTCTTCAATTAATTACTTATATTAAGTTAGCAACACAATGATCAAGATTACAAGAAATACATAGTTTTAGTTCATTTTTTCTGACGATTACTGAATCAAATTACAATTAAGTCCAATAAGATTTATCTACAAGCACAAAATCTTGCACTATGCAAGAAAAAGACAAAGAATACTATTCTCAAGATAAAAAGTTACAATAGTAGAGAAAGAAAATATATCCATGAATACAACCCTGTCCAATATGCCAAAAAAATAAAATCACTAATTAACAACTTATGCTAATCTATAATAAAAAAATTTACTACTTATTACTGTAAGTTGACAAGAAATCTTATACATATCTCACGACACTCGTGTGATTTAAACTTTTTTTTAATGTTTGATACATTAGAATGAATAAAATTAAATTGAAATAATTTACAAAGTAGGGTTATAATGAGAAGGAATATTGAATAAGTTTAAACTTCAAACCAGTAGAATAATATTGTGAGATCATAATTGAAGTATTCAGTTCTAAGATTTATATTAATCAATTATGTTAGTAAACTACACACCATGAATTACATCATCTAAAAATGAAGAACATTTATGTTAAATATCAATTGAGGCTATATCGTCTATCACTTAAATTATACGTATTTTTTTCAATAAGTTTTAATATATATTTACTTAGTCTCTTATAAGTGAAAAATAATTAAGAAACTCACTAAAAATAACTACACTATTAAATACTGAATTAAAATACAACACGTGCCTTGCACGTGCATTTGACTAGTGATAAAGATAAAAATGAAGAACACATAAAAGGGATGATTCAGTGTTGCGTCGTGTTATCTTCCACGGCAGGGGCGGACTTGGAACAAATCTTTGGTAATTTAGCTTAACACTGTAAATTCCATCAAAAAGGGATAAAACGTAGAACAAAATTAAAAAAACTTGAACTAATTTTATCCTAACCCAGTAAACCTTGAACCATAAACTAATTTCAACATAATAAATATTCAAAAACAAAATCAGAAACTTGAAGGAACAACATATTCAAACATTTTACGCATAAAAAATGGGACACTATAAAAAAGCTAAAAAAAAATTCAACAACGCACTGTCGTCGCCGCTGGGATAGCTGCCGTAGAGAGAGATCCTTTGTGATCGTTAGAGTTTGTGCCGATTAAGTGAAAAGCCCGCTTCAAAGCTTCCATGTATTCATTGAATCCATAATCGGAATCGCTATTCGAAAATTGTTCGTGATATGAAGGCATTTGGAGAATCGTTGAGAGAGGAAATTTTGAGGAGTTTGAAATCTGATGGGTTAGGATTTAGTAAAGAAACGCGAAAGAATTGAATGTAGGTCTCACTGTTGGGCATATTAGGACAAAGATGAAGGGTTGGCGGAAGAAGAGGCAGATAGGTTTTTCTGGCAAACGAAAATTTTTGTGGTTTCTATACTGTAGCGCAAAAAAAAAAAAAAAACTCCAAAACGACTCCGTTTTGGTCGAAGGCGTGAATAGTAATTTCCTAAACCAACTCTTATATGTTTGTAAGGATGTAAGGATTGGGAGATATCACTTATTTTAAAAGGTAAAAAATAACCAAAATTTCTGTCTTCATTATCTATTCATAGTTAGCAATGTTACTCTTTAACTAGTATTGGAAATACAACTCTGTACGTTATCTATTAAAAATAAAACCAATAATTAAATAATTATTATTTATGGAAATTGAAATTTTACACAAATTAGATAACCCGAACTTTATGCAAAATCGCCTAAATCTCTCCATAATGCAAATCCCTCCAAAATCCCACATTTCATACTACTGATCTTCTTTGAAACTCTAATTTAAGAAAATCCTAAAGATCTTCACCATTCACCGTATTTTTCAATTCTTGGAAAGTTTGCGATTTTTTGAACTATTTTGAGGAATGAAGTATTTTCCAATTTTGCCAATCCTTTAGTGTGATTGTCAATATTTTCCCTTAATGGGAGTTGGTCCAATTCCTTGAAGCTCACATTCGGTCCATCATAAGTGCCACCCTGAATCCGTCAAACAACTAGCAGCAGCCACTCTCTACTTCATGGTTCAACCCCAATGGCGGGGTACCACGCTCAGTGGTGGAGCTGTGTACAGTTGTACCTGCAGTGGACTTTTGGAGTCCAAGAAAAATAATTGGGCGTAAGTTAAAAAAAAAAAAAAAAAAATATGATAATTTCATCATATACTACAAAATATATAATAATTTAAAAAATAATATCTAATTTTTTTTATTTTAAAAATACTGTTTTTTTACTTTTTGACATTGTTATATATTGTTATTTTGTTAATAACAAACGTAATACATTATTATAATTAAAATAACAAATATAACAACAATCATTACAAAAATAAAAATAATATTTTATAATAAAAAAGTATAATAAATATTTTAAGAAATATTTTATTTATTGTAGTTATCTTTAAAAACCTCGAAAAAAGATTGATGAAATGGGCCACTTAAAAGGAAAGAAATACAAAAGCTGTAGTCCAAACTTGGATTTCCAGACTTGCAGTTGCCGAAAAGAACCGTGAAAGGCTGGAAGGCGGAACCCTTGAAGAGTTGAAGTCGACGGGCCGATGGCGACTCTCAGTCTCTCACGATCTCACCTCCGAGCTGATCACGTGAGTGGTTCAGCACTTCACTGAATTCTTCTGGATTTGGTTCATCACTTTACTGAATTTTTAGGCTTGAGTCTGAATTTATTCTTCTTATCTGCCGCTCTACGTGACTGCATGTGTACAGTGTATATATGTGTGTTACTGGGAGGGGTTAGTTTATATTATTATATGTGATGAATGGCAGAATGATGAATTGATGGTTGTCTTGAAATTAAGATTTTTTGCTTGTTAGCTTAGCTGCCCATTTTGAAGCTTGCTATGTGACTGTGTTATTAATATGAATAAATGGAATGGAAGAAACAAGAATTAATGGGCCGTCCACAATTCAAAAATGGAGTATACTGATGACTACATTCATTATTTGTATAAACAAATGCTTAGAGTTAGACAACATAATTCATTATTCCCATAAATAATAGCAAAGGTATTTCAAGCAATAGACTATTTGCAGTCGCAGACCAAAAAAAGTAGGCATCTAATCTGTTAGAACTTAGAATTTAGAAACTCACCTTTTACAATTAAAAGCCAGAGAAGCCTTTGCAAGCCTCAAATGAAAAAACTCATCTTCCTTAATACTTGACTTGAGATTTAGGATTTGTTTTCACGGAGAATATATGTAGTCGAATAATTGTTGTTCACGGCTTGACACTACTAATTATCACTTTTTTTTTAAGTGTGATGTGGCAATGGAGAGATTCTTCAAAATATATGATAGCATCATTGTTTATGTAGAGAAAGATATATTTTTGAAGATTGATAATGAAGTCATTGTACAACAAAAAACCGCAAGGAACAATTGTAATGTATATTATTTTTTATATTGTTGTGTTATTAAATTGTTTTATATTATTACATTTATTAATTTTTGCTTGTACTGACTTAAATTTCTGGCTCCGCTCTTGGCAGGCTGTAGCTATAATTGTGCATTTACGTGCCAGTGACCCCCGCCACCGAAACCAGTCGCCGACCCCGACGCTGCCTCCTTGCTGTTTCCAGTATCAGTCCATCTGGTTGCTTCACCTAGGCCATTGCCGTCCTGAAAGTTTGCACCTCAATAGCCATTAACCCAAGTTTGTGTGTAGCGCTACTTTGCCACAAATTTTGAATTTGGTTCACAACTCCTCTATCACGTAAATTGAAATCTTGCATTTTCCCCATAAAATCTGAAAAAAAATCTCACTGAAACAATTAATTGAACATGCAGTTCCCTTAATTTGCAAATGGACTACTATGAATCTTTGGCTCCAAACTTCTCTCTAAAAAAAATCTGGAACTTTACTTACCGATAAAACTCTCCACTATGTCCCAAAAGTTTCTATCCACCTGTGTTTCCTACTCGAAGCTATTATCACAGCTTTCCCAAGCCAGGTCCCTTAACCCGGGTCTCCAAGTCCATGCACACTTAACCAAAATCGGATTATCTGAGGACCCTAAACACAGGAATCATTTTGTTAATTTGTACTCAAAATGTAAACTTTTTGGATATGCTCGGAAGCTGATCGAGGAAAATCCCGAACCAGACTTGGTTTCTTGGTCGTCTTTGATATCCGGGTATGCACAGAATGGCCTTGGAAAAGAAGCGCTTTTGGCTTTTTGCGAAATGCATAAAATGGGAATTAAGTCTAACCAGTTTACATATCCGAGCGTGCTCAAAGCCTGCGTGAGCACTAAGGACTTTGTGCTCGGGAAACAGGTTCACGGGATTGTGGTGGTCACTGGGTTTGAGTCCGATGTTTATGTTGGGAATACTTTAGTAGTTGTATATGCTAAATGTGGTGACTTTGTGGATTCTAGGAGGTTGTTTGAAGAAATTCCTGAAAGGAATGTGGTTTCTTGGAATGTTTTATTCTCTTGCTATACACAGAGTGATTCTTTTCTAGAAGCTTTGGCGCTGTTTCAAGAAATGGTTGGTAGTGGAAGTAGGCCTGATGAGTTTAGTCTGTCAACTATATTGAATGCTGCAACTGGATTAGGAGATATTAATCAGGGGAAGAAGATTCATGGCTATTTAGTGAAACTTGGATATGAGAGTGATCCGTTCTCATCGAATGCACTTGTTGATATGTATGCAAAGGCATGGGTTCTTGAAGATGCGACAGCTGTTTTTGAAAATATTGCTGAACCTGATATTGTTTCTTGGAATGCTCTTATATCTGGTTGTGTACTTCATGAATATTATGACAGGGCTTTGGAATTGTTGGATCAGATGAAAAGATCGGGAATATGCCCGAATATGTTTACCTTATCAAGTGCTCTTAAAGCTTGTTCAGCAATGGGTTTCCAAGGACTTGGTATGCAATTACACTCTACTTTGATAAAGATGGATTCAGCGATGGATTCACATGTGCGCGTTGGTCTGATTGACATGTATTGCAAGTGTGGTTTGATGAAGGATGCAGGGATTCTCTATAATTTGATGCCAGAAAAGGACTTGATTGCGCTGAATGCCATGATCTCTGGATACTCACAGAATGGGGAAGATGGAGAAGCTCTAAACCTATTTGTGGAGATGTACAACCAAAGAATGGGATTTGACCAGGCAACTTTACTAGCAATCCTTAATGCAACTGCTAGCTTGCAGAATGTAAATGTCTGTAGACAAATTCACGTCCTTATCGTGAAGTCAGGGTATCAATCTGATAACTTTGTTCTAAACAGTCTTATTGATTCTTATGGAAAATGTAGTCATGTGGGCGATGCTTCGAGAGTTTTTTATGAATGCTCCAATCCAGATTTGCCATCTTTTACTTCAATAATAACAGCTTATGCTCAATATGAACAAGGTGAAGAAGCATTGAAGCTTTATTTGAATCTGTTGGAGATGGATCTTAAACCAGATTCATTTGTTTTCAGTTCTCTCCTTAATGCGTGTGCAATTTTATCAGCATACGAACAGGGGAGGCAAATCCATGTCCACGCATTCAAACTTGGATTCATGTTCGATGTTTTTGCTGGAAATTCTCTTGTCAACATGTATGCCAAATGTGGTAGCATAGAGGAGGCTGGTTGTGCTTTCTATGAGATCCCCGAGAGAGGTGTTGTCTCATGGTCTGCAATGATTGGGGGCCTCGCACAACATGGTCATGGTAAAGAGGCCCTACAGTTATTTGATGAGATGTTGAAGGAAGGCGTATCTCCCAATCATGTAACATTAGTTAGTGTCCTTTGTGCATGTAATCATGCTGGTCTAGTTGATGAAGCCCAAAAATATTTTGAGACAATGAAAGATGAATTTGGAATAGAACCAACACCAGAGCATTATGCTTGCATGATTGATGTCCTTGGCCGAGCAGGAAAATTGAATAACGCTATGGATCTCATAGATAAGATGCCATTTGAAGCTAATGCTTCCATTTGGGGGGCACTTCTTGGTGCCGCAAGGATTCACAAAAATATAGAGCTGGGCCTACGTGCTGCTGAGATGCTCTTCATTCTTGAACCAGAAAAATCTGGTACTCACGTTCTTCTTGCAAATATTTATGCCTCAGCAAGATCGTGGGGAAATGTTGCAGAAGTTAGAAGATTGATGAAAGACAGCAAAGTGAAGAAGGAACCCGGGATGAGTTGGATAGAGGTAAAGGACAAAATATACACTTTTATAGTTGGAGATAGAAGCCATTCTAGAAGTGAAGAGATATATGCAAAACTTGAGGAGTTGGGCCACTTAATGGCCAAAGCTGGGTATGTTCCTATGATAGAGATCGACCTCCATGATGTTGGAAAGAGAGAAAAGGAACTTCTTCTCTCGTACCACAGTGAAAAACTTGCTGTAGCTTTTGCACTGATTGCCACCCCACCAGGAGCTCCTATTCGTGTGAAAAAGAACCTCCGAATCTGTTTGGACTGCCATACAGCATTCAAGTACATTTGTAAAATTGTTTCACGGGAAATCATTATTAGGGACATCAACCGCTTCCACCATTTTAGAGATGGATCTTGTTCTTGTGGAGATTATTGGTGACATTAATTGAAGAGGCTGACTGTTATTTTGGTTCTAAAAGAATATGCCAATTAATTTGGTTAAGTCATGCCAGTGAGTTTGACTTTGCCAGTGTTTTCCTTGTGTTCTCTTGGAATTTACTAATATCTGGAATCTGGATTAAATTTGAGATATCTGATTTTCAGATATTTTTCTGGCTTTAATAAAATTAATATGACTGCTATTCTTAAACTTTCTATGAGATTGTGCTAGTTTGTGTGACAATTTGATTTTATGCTGGTAAAACTCATATCTGGATGGCTTTGTTGAGGATGTGTTCATGAATGGCTAGCCTTGGACTTCCGGAGTGCAGGATGGATTGACTGGTTCTTATGTATTTGTTTGCGCTCATAACAACTGAGACAGTAGGGGTGGTGTTTGTGGTCCAGTTCTGATGAATAAGTTTAAAGAGCAGACTATATTCAAGGGTTTTAAGGACCAAGAACTTGTGACTGGTTGCTCTCACATTGGAAAATACAAGTAAGCAGGCAATGGGATAGTTTTTAGTGCTGATCTGGAAGGAAAAATTACTGGTAATTGGCTATAACCTTATCTTTACTGCTGTCTGTTATCGTTTCTTTGAACTAATGGCAAGAAGAGTTGTTCTGGATATGTGTTATATTTTTGATAATTATGTATTTATAACATGTCCTACCTATAATAAAAGAGCAAAGGACGGAGGTACTGTTCATTTGTTGTCAACCAACGACTTTGTTTTGATGTTTGTTTTTATTAGATGATAACTCATTTTATCACTTCTCTAGAGCTGGTTTTGTACCAGTTAAACTTGGTGAATATCTTTGTGATGAAAATGAAAAATAATGTCTTTTCATAACTAGTATTCTTGTTTTAATTTCTTTTAAAATCATTAGAATGGTGCAACTAAGAACTCTTACTTTAATAAAAAAGAGTCTCAAGCAGAAGAATGAAGGAAAATCATTTATATGCTTCATTCCCCTCTTCTCCCTACTCATGTTCTTATAAGCTTTTTTTCCCCTGTGACGATGCTGGCTTATGAGGTTGCTTATTCTTTTATTCTCTCTTCTCTCCCTCTCTCTATCTAGGTACTTGAAACGGCTATCAAGATATATGGTTCTTTAAAAGGACCAAATGGGGTACCTGGCCATACTGGATGTAGATTCTCAAGAGAAATTATGAGAGCAATGCTTCTGGTCCTACATAGGTAATAGTATTTCACAATGCTCAGCTCTAATTCGTACTTTCACGATGAAATGTCTTTAAGCTTCAGTTTTGTACCTTCATTATGTTATTGATTTTAACTTAATGATGTTTTGTGTGAGAATGTGGGTCATTAAATCTACTTGGCACAAATTTATTGGGCAAGATGGTTTGTGTTTTGTGTGGATTAAGTGTGGACCGTTAGATATAATGGTTGGATGAGTATATCTTATTTGTCTTTTTCATCTAGGGTCAAGAAAAGTGAGGACCCTTTTAATTCTTTTCTCAAAGTGAGGTTGGACTAAGTGATTGAGACTGTTGGTAATGTCTAGAGTTATTTTTTCTTTACTATCATCCGAACTTGTTTCAGCTAGATTCCTTATAGAGCTCGAATCTAGGCTATTTTCCTGCTTGACAGAGAATTTCCAAATTAATTATCATTGTGAGAAGCAGAAATAAGTGCATCTGGTTGTTAGAAAGACAAAAAAGGTCTGTCTGACGTCAATTTCGAACTCACCTCATGAATTGCTACATCAACTGCAGGCTCTTTCTGGTTGCCTGCTTCCTCTTCTTCATCTTGTCTTCTCGCGATTTTGCTCCATCTTCATTAGGTTCAGTTTTTTCTGCATGCAGCTCTTCTCTGTGGATTGTCGGCTCTTTCTCTTTAGTAGAATGATCTTCCGCTATGGGAAGAATGTCAGGTGGTGAACTTTTAGCTATCTCTATTGATGTGGACTCCTCTCTGGATTCTATTGTTTCACCAACAGTTATTTTCTCTTGTCCGCATTTTGCTTCCTCTAGCTCTCCTTCCGCAGGTTTCATATCTCTTACATCGGTCAGGAATGTTTCTGATGTATCTTCCTGTTGCAGCTGCTGAATATTCACGTTGCTGGTTTCATTCTCAGCAAATTCCCTCTCCATAAATTCTGCTTCTTCTACCATGTTCTTATCTGATGCTGGTAGAGAGTCTGCCACTAATTTCTCCATTACTCGAGTGTCTTCAGAACCATCGACACTTGCAACACACAATTGAGCATCCTTTTGTTTTATTCCCATGGGCGAGTCATCGATGTGTGCTAAAGTGTGAAGGTCATCCTGTTGTTTTTCAGTTCTTTCATCTTCACCCACCTGCAGTGTCTTTTTTTTGGGATTCCTGAAGACGGTTGGATGATGAGATTTCATCTAATTCCACAAAGCTGGAATTGTCCATTATCTCTTTGCAATTGTCAGTAGTTCTCGTCGCTCCTTCGTAATTTACTCCTGCTTCTGAGACAGCCTCAGAAGCATTTCGTGGTTGTTGCTCTTCTATCTCCTCCATAATAGTTATTGGGTCTTGTTGCATTGATTCCACTTTTTCTCCACATGGAACCTGAAGTTCTGTGCTTTCTTCTGGATCTACTTGTACTAGATTCTCCTTTGATGAAAATGTGATGGAGTCATCTAGCACTTGCACATCTGCAGTATCAGTCTTGTCATGGAAACTACTTGGCTCATGAACAATTTTGTTATCACTATTCTCCTCCGTTGCTACGAATGCCAAGCTGGTTATATTTGCAAGTTTCTCATCTTCTGACACTTTTGTGACAGATGATTCTTCTTGCTCCCGAATGAGATCTTCGGCAATGTCTAGAGTCATTTTTTCTTTAGAGACGGCTTCAGAAGCATTTTCTGGTTGTTGTTCTTCTATTTCCTTCACAACAGTTATTGGGTCTCGTTGCATTGATTCCAATTTTTCTCCACATAGAACCTGGAGTTCTGTGCTTTCTTCTGGATCTACTTGTACTAGATTCTCCTTCAACGAATATGTGATGGAATCATCTAGCACTTGTACATCCTCAGTATCAGTCTTGTCATGGAAACTACTTGGCTCATGAACAATTTTGTAATCACTATTCTCCTGTGATGCTACAGATGCCAAGCTGGTCATATTTGCAAGTTTCTTAACTTCTGACACTTTTGTGACGGATAATTCTTCTTGCTTCCGATTGAGATCTTCGGCAATATCTAGAGTTATTTTTTCTTTAGAGAGCCTCAGAAGAATTTCCTGGTTGTTGTTCTTCTATTTCCTCCAGAACAGTTATTGGGTCTCGTTGCATTGATTCCACTTTTTCTTCACATGGAACCTGGAGTTCTGTGCTTTCTTCTGGATCTACTTGTACTAGATTCTCCTTTGATGAAAATGTGATGGAATCATCTAGCACTTGCACATCCTTGGCATCAGTCTTGTCATGGAAACTACTTGGCTCGTGAACAATTTTGTATTCACTATTCTCATGTGTTGCTACAGATTCCAAGTTGGTCATATCTGCAAGTTTCTCATCTTCTGGCACTTTCGTGACAGATGGTTCTTCTTGCTCCCAATTAAGATCTTCAGCAATGTCTAGAGTCAATTTTTCTTTACTATCATCTGATAGATTTTCATCTAGATTCTTTATAGAGCTTGAATCTATGCCCTTTTCCCGTTTGATAGAAAATTTGCAAATTAATAATCATAAGAGAAACACAGACAAGTGCATCTGGCTGTCAGAAACACAGAAAGGTCTGCCTAACATCAATTTTGAACTCACATCAAGCATTGCTACATTGACTGCAGGCTGCTATCATTTGAACATCCTCGAGGCAACCTTCTTCCTCAATTTGTTCTTTAATTTTCCCTGTACTATCAGCGCTCTCGTTCTCTCGCTGCACCTGTAGAATCTTTAAAAAATAAATATTGTTGGACGAGAATGTTTTGTTATTTTCTTCTTCTCAATGGTAGTCACCAAGGAATAATTTACTGTGATGATGGAAGCCAGGGCTTGTATTTTGACTGACCTCTTCAGACGAACTGCCACCCGTTATTATCTGGTCACAATTTGGTGCTCTATTAATTGGCTCATCAGCCCCTAATTGGATTTTATTTTCACAACTTTCTGCTCTTTGGCTGCTTTCAAAATCTTGCTCAATTACCTTTTCTTCTTGTTCAGGCTCGTGGGCCTAGTTAAAGTATGTTTGGCAAAGTTTAATTTTTTAAGCTATTCAAATATATATTTATTTATATATTTTATAAGATCAAAATTTACTATTTATACATTCTAATTCTATAAGAGTTGCAATTAAAAACATATCATACAAAACATAGGCTACTAATCAATTGATTTATAAGATAAGAATAATGGCTTTTGCCTACAACAAAAAAAAATGAGAAAGTCGGCGTTTGTGGGGTCATCAGTCGTGTACTATATTTTTATTTGCTGACGTGGACGGTCACATGCACCTGCCAGTAGCTGGCTAGAAGCGGCCAAAATCCCAAGTAGAGCTTGTATTTTAGTAGGTCCAATTGCTAGCTTAAAAAGGACGATAATCAACAAAGAATCCGATGACAGAAATCACTTATACGTTTAATACTCATATTATTCATTGTTCGTTTTCCCTATGAACGAATGAGTTTCTTTATTCTCATCGTTTGACTGATTATAGATTATATTATATTATATTATATTTTGTGTATGTGTATGTGTATATGATTGCTGTAATAATAATAATGGATTATTCTGTCGTGAGCTCGAAGTTGCAGCCTGTTCTTAAACTCAAAACCAATTACTTATTAAATTAATTATTTGATTATAGTTTTTTGCGCACGAAAACGTATGATTACTTTCATCTCTTCCGATTTTTTATTATTTTTATTCAATTGTTTAGCTGTATTATGAATTACAGTATTATTATAATAGATGATAGGGTTTTGAGGTTTTCCGTTTTGATTTCTTCGCTATGTGTCTTCATTTTATATTGATTTTTGATTTTGTGTATTTTTGTTCGTAGCTGGAGTGGAGGAAAGGAAAAGTACATCCAATCAGGAAGAGTTTGAGAGCGAAATTGAGGAAAATTACGATGCTGGTGAACATGATTCAGGACGGTGATGGATCGCCTCAGATTATATTGTCTGAGCCCACTGGATCAACAGCCGAGGTTCGTCTATTTGATTTTTGTTTTTTCCTTTTCCTCAATTTCAGCCCTATGATTTGGTTAATATTACACTGACAAGGTTGATTTAAGTTTGTTTATTTTTGTGACGAAAACTGTAATTGCTCTCACTGTTCTTTTCTTATTTTTATTTCTAAATAGGGGTTTTGGATTGGAATTATAAGTTACTATAAAAAGTGAAAGTGGAAGAAAAATATATTAGTTCAATTTTGAGAAAACCTAAAGTTTCATTATGTTAGGCGGAGGTAATATTAGAATATAACAAGTTTATCTCGAGGGAAGTTAGTTATATTACTTTGCCAATTAAAAGGAACAGTTCAGTATACTAAGGCCCCATGCTTGCATGCACAATCAACAAATTGCTCCTATTTTCATTGCAAGAAAAGGTTTTGGAAGAAGATTATAAAGCAATCTAACACGCATTCATTTGTTGCTCTAGGTGCTTCTGTATGGTGCACAGGTTGTCTCGTGGAAGAATGAACGAAGAGAAGAGCTTCTTTTCAGGAGCAATAAGGTGAACTTAGAACTTATTTTGTTTAGTGTGTTTGAGATCTAATTATTATGTTTAAAGGCAATTCTGAATAATAAAGTCTTTTGGAGAAGATATTCAAAACTGATATCTAACGTTTAGATGGATGACTTCCAATTTTTGTGTGTGAACGTGGTGCACATATATGTGCATGCATCATTTTGGTAGGAGCTTTTTGCATCTGAAATGGGATTGAGCTTACTATATGTCATTGAATTGTCTTAAAACTGCCTGTATATTAGACCAGTAAATGATATAAATATGTCATTGAGTGGTAATTAGAAACATTGGCATTTTTCCTTTTTCATGATGTCATTTCGTTTGGAGCCATGGTAGGTGCAATTGAAAAATATGTCACCAATCGTTTCTCTTTAAACTCCAACTCTAACTACCGTGATCTACTTTTGCGTGAAAGAATAAACTAGTTTATTACTTGGTAAAAAGAAGATGCATGATTTCTTTTTTGCCTTGAAGTGTCTTCAATAATTGCTTGCCTATGATGCAATAATTGCGGATACGCGTGTCCGTCGACGACACGTGATCGGATACGTCGACACGCCGATTTTCGAAAAAGTAATCGACAATCGACATGCCACCGATACGATTAAATTTTTTTAATTAAATTTTTTAACTTTATAGCTTAAAGAAAATAAAAATTTCTATACTTAATTGTATAAAAACAATACTAAAACATGACCGACCCATTTTAACTTAATTAACAAATAATTAGCCCATTTAAAATCTTGACCGGTCCATAAAAATTGACGTATTTTTTCTAAACCCTAAACAAATATCCGACGAAGTGTCCGATACGTGTCGGTGTCCGATACGTATCCAACACCGACACGCCGGTGGTGGTGGAGTGTCCGTGCTTCTTAGTTGCTTGCATTATTGCTTCTAACCCCAGATTACAAAATGGAATTCTATGTCTGAGAAATGAGTCAAGGTGGCCTAAATGCGGGCCGTACTTTTATCTTTTTCCAATTTTTACTGAGTAAAGTAGTACTTTTGAATTTATGGGTCTTTTTATTCCATTTATCAAAACATTCTATATTTTAATGATAAATATTCATCTTGCTTTATCCTGCAGGCTCTATTGAAACCACCTAAATCCATCAGGGATGGTATACCCATTTGCTTTCCCCAGGTTAACTAACAACTTAATTAGAAGGAACTTCTACATCTTATGAAACTGGAGATATGCATTCTTACCATTACTTTCATATTGTAGTTTTCCAACTTTGGTTCACTGGAGCAACATGGATTTGCAAGGAATAGACTTTTCATATTGTAGTTTTCCAACTTTGGTTCACTGGAGCAACATGGATTTGCAAGGAATAGACTATGGTCAGTTGACAATTCTCCTATGCCTTTGCCCACGGCTAACAATCAGTCCACTGTAGATTTTATTCTGAAATCCATAGGAGAGGATTTGAAGACTTGGCCACATAGGTAAGGATGCAAATGATATGATACTTAATAGTAGTATGAGAAATCACTATCTAAGCTTCAAGCTTCTTCTGGTGCTTTTTGAAGATTTGAGTTGCGGTTACGTGTTTCTCTGAGTGCCAACAAGCTCACCTTGATCCCTCGAGTGCGAAACACTGATAGCAGGGCGTTTTCATTCACATTTGCATTGTGTAATTACCTCTCTGTATCTGATATCAGGTTTGCCTTATTACATTACAAGTTATTCTTCTATACAAAGTTAAACTATGTTATTGCTAATCCACTTGAATTTTCGTTGAGTTATTTCTTGCCAGTTTGCATTGCATTCTTATGTTATTTGTTATGTATGATGAGGAATTCCTTTTTTTTTTTTTTTTTTTTCAATGCTATATATGTTAGATATTTTATTATTCTTTTCAGATAGGTTGCATGACGCCATTTGATTTGCAGTGAAGTGCGTGTGGAGGGCTTGGAGACACTTGACTACCTCAATAATTTGTTGCAGAAAGGAAGATATACAGAGCATGCAGATGCAATTACCTTTGATGGCGAGGTACTGTCTTGCATTTTGCCAGTATTTTTCGCCGTTTGCGTTTGTGTGTATCAGGACCAGATGGGGCTAGATGCACTGCCCTGATTCAGTACTGTCATTTGTTATACCTTACACTTAGACAGTTCTGCATATAAGGGTCTTTTGGAACTTGGACTTTTCCAAAACATTCGTAAGCTTGTTTTGTGTTTCTTTATAGATTGACCGAGTATATTTGAGCACACCAACAAAGATAGCCATAATAGACCATGAGAAGAAGAGAACCTATGTACTGCGTAAAGAAGGCATGCCAGATGCAGGTTTATATCTAATTTTCATTTTATTGTTCAGGTCTAAAGTTTTAGTTAGTTGCTAGTTGTATGAGTGTAATACGGCTGCAACGTGTTTGACTGTGTGCAGTTTTATGGAATCCTTGGGACAAAAAAGCAAAGGCTCTTCCAGATTTAGGTGATGAGGACTACAAAACTATGTTATGTGTAGATTCTGCTGCTATTGAAACTGCAATCATCTTGAAACCCTTTGAAGAGTGGAAGGGCCGTCAAGAGCTGTCAACTGTGTCCTCAAGTTACTGCAGTGGACAGTTGGATCCTTGTAAAGTTCTTCATGGCTTCAGCTGATCATATTGAGTTTAGCATTGTGAGTTATGTATAATATTAGTGCATTATGCTTTGTCTGCAAATGATCGTAGGAAAATGCGCAGGTTGTTCAATGAGCTTCCTCATTTTTCATTTTGCGAATATGAGGGTATGCCATATTAGTTCTGTATATGACTTGAAAAAGAAAAGTTTGTTCATCCTGTCTCTAAAATTTCATGTCATAATATTCTTTGGTGGTTGTGCTTTAAGTTGATTTGCTAGTTAAAATCTGAGGTGGATGTAATACATGCATATGCATAGATAGATCCCTGTATATGTATAGAAAAGAGTAGAGATTGGTAGCTTGGTACATATTTCCTGAGCTACTTTGAAAGCACTGAAACTTTGAACAAGTAGGGAGTTTCTAGAACATCTTTCTCATCATCACTTTCTTATTCATCATTTATTGGGCGCAACATAGTAGGCTTGTGTCTTATTTTTGTGTCTTATTCCTAAATCCTAACAGAACCTAGATGGGACCAAGTCTTTCCTTAGAAAAGAGAAAGAAGGAATGTCCCAAACTTTTCCTTGGCTTCTTTGTCAAAAGGATCTTCTCCCAAATACATGTAAATGTAGGCCCTGCAGAGTAGTTCACTTTCAACTGTGCTCACAATCTCACCCATAACTGCATTTTCCCCAGGATGTAGTGAGATACTTGAAAAGTTCTTAGTTTTTAAATCCACAGCAGATGAAAATTTACCATTTGTTTACCTTTTGTTTGGAGAATGTATCCCGGAAGCCTAGATATCTCAATTGTAGAGCCCGGTGTGAGCTTTATCTCGTCCGATGCTTCACCCATATCCTTTAGTGAAAGATAAAGCAGGTAAGACTGTGTGTGTGTCTGTGTATAGAGAGAGGGGGGAGTGGATGTGGGGTGGGGGTTAAATTATGTGAAAAGAGTGAAATTACTTTTTGGTGAGTTCTTCATTTTTCCCACCAGTGAGCTTTTTGATGGCTGCTCCAAGGCCTTCGTCGAAGTTTTTCCTTACCATGTTCATGGTGAGGCCGGAGTAAACAATAACCAACCGTACCATCATTCCCACATTAGTGTCAACCACCATTTGATACATATCCTTTGTTGTTTTGGACGGTGCTTTCCCAACTTTTGTTGTTACAAGTTCTCTCAGTTTCTCATTGTCTGCATATATCCCTGTAATTTGACAACTACAGAAATCAGCTTACTTTGCAGTCAATTAGTGATTGAGATGCTTCTCCCTGTGTGAAGAAATTATGTTCTATCCTGACACGACAGTTAGTATTTAAAGGGAGAAAATTTGTTTTGATCAAACAATGTGAAGTCGTTGGGCTTGGATAAATCATGCATGTTCTAGTATCCTAGGAGCAACATTTGTGATTGAAGATATGTAAAATAATAGGTGAGTAAGTAGGTGGAGAAGTAGTAGATTACCGAAGGCATAAATTTTGATGCCCATGCCGAGCATACTCTTCTTTCTCAAACCTACAGCTTTCAGCAGCTTTCCATCATCCAACTTACCTGGAAAAGAAATCCCAGATTTGGTTTCAACTTCATCGGGCATTGGTACTAAACAATATCAAGGCAAAAAAGATATCAAGACAGAGAAAATATCGTGATGGAGAGAAAAATTATATTTCTGTATCTCTTTATTCAACATCTGAATTTACCTATATATACACAAGATGTAAAACTGAAAATATAGCTAAATCAATAGGAAAATGACACCTCATCAAACTATTTAACAAACTAACTACTTGGAATATTAAATAACTAACTGAAGCTAACGATTGATGTTACTGCTGACTTTCCATTCTTTACATCCCCTCCTCAAGTTGGAGCATGTAGATCAATCATGCCCAATTTGGACACAAGTTTAAAGAACTGGGGGCTAGCTAAGGCTTTTGTGAAAATATCCGCAAGTTGTTGATGAGTGGAGACATGTTGTGGAAGAATGAAACCAGCCTTGTATTGATCACGAACTAGATGGCAGTCAATTTCTAAGTGTTTTGTACGCTCGTGAAAGACGGGGTTCTAAACAATGTGCAAAGCAGCTTGATTATCACACCATAGGTTAATAGGAAACGGAATTGAAAGATGAAAGTCTTGAAAGATATAAGAACACCATTGAAGTTCACAGACAACCGATCTTGAAGCTTTTATACTCGGGCCTCTGGCGATGAATGTGACATTCTAGTTTTCTTTTTGAGCAACTTATAAATTGACGGGGTTAATGCCAAGTATGCATTTAACGGCGCAACGTCACTATAAGGTTAACTTCGTTAATAAGGTGACCAATAGAGTAAGCGCTGCAAACGTTAGTGACTATTGTTCTAAATTTTGAACTTTAGTGACCTTTTTTGAATTTTGCTCAAACGTCAATGACCGTTTGTGAAATTAACCCCTTCCTTTTTTGTTGAAACTAGTTCTCTAATGCTGACATTTTTCAGCTGATCAATTCCATCACAAAAGTACCTCGTTTGAATGGTCTAAGTCAACATATTGCAAGTCATTTTATAACTAATGGATGTCTGAAAGCTTGATGTGATGCAACAAAAATGTAATAGCATAATGGGATTGATCAACGCGGCATTTTTTATTCCAAATCGATCATGTGGTATCAAAGAAGGAATATCAACAATATAGAAGCCATTTTTACTTTAAATCCTTCTTTATTCTTCCTCTCATCATCTGTGCTTAGTTTGTATTAAGCATTGTCACATGATATTATGATGTTGATTAGATTTGTTGGTAATTAGATTGTTAATTAAATTTGTTGGTAAATATCATTAGTCTTTAGTACTATTCTAAAAAGTCTGTCTAAGCTTTGTCTAAGCATTAAGTACGACTTTTATACTTAGTTACGTCTCACACTTTACATTCGTTATTCACTTTTTTTAAATCTCCACCTCAATTACTGGCAAAAGGTATGATTTGGAAAAATCGGGCCTTTATTGGCTTTTACCCTTTGTTTTTGGCGCCAAGGTTATAATTTGGGGCATGCGGCATGCTTTCGTATATATAGGCGCTCAAATTTCGAATTGCATTTTGCAAAGATGATGAAAACACGCATATCATCAAATCTCCATACTAACACTCCTTTCAATTCTCCTCGCAACTGTTCGCACACGTTGATTCACCGATCTTCATTACGATTCGCTCAGCCGAATCCAATTCCTCGCCGGCGAATCCAGATAACCTTTTGTACGAGTGTTCCGTTAAATTCACTGACAAACAATGATAATCGAGACACTGATTTATTGAACAAAACTATTATAGTGCCATCTGGTTTGTATTTCCTAACCCTGCCCTTTTTATGGCTAAGCATGTATATTTTTGTATTGATATCAATTTTCAATTATTATTCAGGCGATATGTCAGTTAAAACTTTGACATGGATCAGAGTGGCTACTCTTACGAGCAAAATTCTTGTAATGCTCAACTATCTCATAAACTTCGGTTATTTTAATTATTTTTTAGTGTTCGATGTAGTGTTATTGGTTCAAAAGCCTTAGTAGGATTTTTTTTTTTTTTTTTTGACTGATGTTGGGATTAATTAGGGAGGTTACTATGGCTTCAGTTTTTGGGGTTGGTCCTGTCACTACCGCTTTCAAGTACTATAATAAATTCTTCATTTCTAGCTGGAATGTAAATATATATTTTGTAAAAGAACTGTTAAATATACTTTAGAAGAACACTGTTTGATTTGACTTATGATGGATATTACATTGCTGGTATGCTTGGGTTTTGCCTGGTTTCTCGTCATCACTTCTTGGTGGTTAGTTAACTCAAACATCTCATGTTTAAGAATATGATATTTTTAACTGATAACATGCTGAAATTGCTTAACTGTCTATAATATTCTTATTGCTTGTGCATTTCTGATACTTTTATGTTGGTTTCGTCCCATTTATTTTGGACTCAGGATTGCTATGAAGAATGAATGTTGAGTAGTTTCATATCTTTTAATGTCGTGAGGACAAAATTTGATTTGAAAACCAACTTTTGTTGCTCAGATTTTATGAAATTTTAAGCCTCCAATGACCTGATGTATCAAGTTCAACCTCGTAGACTCTCTATAGATATAACATTTTATTTGTGTCAAATATTTTTTGAATGGTTTTCTATTCTATAGGTGTTAATGGTCCCATCCATATTATTATGGCAACCACTATAAGGTAATGCATCCTTCCTTATATCTTGCCATGTTACCTAGCTTTTACGCGTATTTTTAGATATGGCAATGGTTCTTGTACTTTTTTCCTAACGCTATATAAAGCCCGGTCACAGTATATAACTTTATATACACTTGCATAACATAGTTACTATAAGTGGGTTTCTTTATGTCTGTTGACTTTGAGGAATTGATATCTCTGTGCATGATTACACATTTCACTTTCTTATGGAGATGAAATAAGTAGTACATGAATTTTGAAAAGATAGCTTTCTGTCATTGTGTAGGCACCAGAATTAGTGACCTAATGTTAGCAATTTCTTTCCAGTTTAAAGGAACAATGTAATATATTTCTAATTTGTTGGTTTATTATTGACACATTATTCATGGTTTTGATATTTATGAATTTGATGATTGATCAGTAAACTCCCAAAGCACCGCCGAGAAAAACTATTTCAACATACGGCCACCATTATGTTTCTGGTACGTGTTGTAATTTTTCTCCAGACACAAGCACATCTCTAGGAAATCATAATGAAGTTGATGATAAGTTGTGATGCTTTGCAGTTAGGATGTGTTGTGGGTGCTCTTGTCTACATATTTTCTGAGTTCATAATTCATATATGTGCACCTGGGTAAGGTGGTTATTAAATTTTTTCTAGAAAAGGTTGATAAAGATTTTGCAAACACTTTATATATTTTAAATTTACGGCAAAGATACAGCCTATGAGGTGATGACTATGAGTTTTTAGAAATTTGTCATCTTATGTGAATCTCATATGCTTTGCAAACTTGGGATTAGCATGTGTAAATGGTATTGGTGTTGAAAAGTGAAATGCATCTATTTTTGATATTATTTTACTTAGTCCTTGAATAGAAGGTGTGACACTTCTCTCCACTCTTTGGACTGAAGGCCAGCCTCGACGCGCTTGTTTTTCGCCTTGTGCTGCATTCATTGAGATGTAGTGCATGGTGGACCTCGAATCATTCTCCATGTTCCTTGTCCCTCACAAATAATGGTGCCGTGGGTATTAGCCCATGACGTTTTACTCAAACTCTTGGGATGTAGAGTATCAAGTGGGTGGGTCATTGGGCTCTATTTGTCCCAAGCAGTATAGTAATGCATTATCATTATATTGTCTGCGTTATTTAGCATTTCAGCTGACTGCTTTTTAAATGCTATCATTAATTCACAGCTTGTGGATCTTAGCAGAAGGCCGGATTATAAGAGAAATAGCTATCGAGCAGGTAATTATGCTCAAGTATTACAAAGGGCAACAGTATTATCTCTTGATATTATGAAAAAAATTTATGCCCCCACTCTCAAATGTCTTTACTTCATTTTGGGACCACCCATGTAATAATGATCACAGTTTTGTATTTTCTACACATCTAATATAAGCCACGTGGTTTCGCATATCACTTAATGTCTCACATAAGCAAAAAATTGAAAATTAAGAAAAACTCAAGAATTTACAACCAGCTCCTATTAAAGAATTGAGGCAACATAGCTTTATGTTAAGAGCTTTTAATATTCATATATTCCAACTTTAAGGTTTTTTTTAATTTCATTTCCATTGAACCCAGCTCTAGTGTTGCGTGGTGAGTGTCTCCTCTAAATAATTTATGATTAATCAACTGCAAATCATTTCTGGTCACCTGTGACAATCTTAACAACTCACAAATTAGTCATTTGTGTTTGGGAACATTTATTTTAACATGCTTATCTTGTTTTTTGTTTTCCCACCGTTCCCTTTCCAGTTGAAAATAATGACTCCGTGTATAGTTCTTGCTGGTCCTGTTGGACTTGGGTTTGGATACATGAGGCAAGTAATATCCTTGTGGTTTCTCCATGATTTTTTGAAGCATGTAGTTGTTACGTGGGTATTTAACATCTCCTTTGCACCCCATCTCTTCTATCAGTGCAGAAGGAAATAATATTCTTCCTTCTATTAGCCCCGCTTTGTCCAGCTCCCTCCTGATTGTCAGTGTAAGTTGAATCTTGGAAAACTCTATCACTCAAACTCTCTCTTATCCTCCACCCACCAACGGACATGCACATACACACTCGCTCACTCTCATCCCACTTGTATGTATGTGTTTGAGGATGCTGACATGCATTTAAATAAAAACCACTGCAGTGTCTCATCTATACTTTTACAAGACAATCAAGCGCTTCCTATTCTGGTCAGTAAGGAAATTGTATCCATGAGCTCCTTCGATATTACATTCTAATGGTGTTTATTAATTTTTTCAATGCTTTGTTTAGGTGGAAGTCTGGTATCATTAGGAGTTTCACTTGGGTTATTTCTCCAGTGGATCATCCAGGTCTACCTCCCTCCACATAACTCCTCCCCTTTCCAGAGGGAAAAAAAATGCTTACTTGTACTTTTGATGTGATGAAATGAAGCTTCTATGTTGAAACCTTAAAAAGATTTTGAAATTTTCTGATTTATTCTATTGTGAACATTCCATGAGTATCAGACCATGGTGCTTAGGGGAAGATGGTGCAATGGTATTCCAGATTCATTAATAACTGCTTTAACAAGTGGAGATGTTCATGAGGTAAGGGCTTAAGATGCTCTAGTCAGACTCTGATTGCTGCTTTTCCCACATCCTATTTTGATTTTTGGGTGCAGTTCTTCTCATTGCTGCTACCAGCGACCATCAGTTCAGGATTGGCACAAATTGCATCATTTACTGACCTTTGTTTTGCATCTTTCATTCCTGGTGCTGCTGCTGGTCTCTCCTGTAAGTGATTGGTGCTAGTGCTAGTGCTAGTTTGAACTTCACATTGCATATCTAGTATGATCTAGTTTGATGCATTGAGTTGAAATTTGTTTTCATTGATTTGCGAACCTCTCTAAACTGGTCACTTCAAGCAGTCACTACGTTATTGTCAGGCTTTGACTTGCTGGCAAGATGTTCCTGTCTAAGCATGAATCAAGGGAGCAGATATAAGAAATACTATAAACCAGAGATAGACTTTTTTTTTTTTTTTGTCAATTGCATTTAGCACTGTCATTTTGTAACTACAGTTAAAATTTCCTACAAGGGACCTAATCTGATGAAAAGCAGCTTTTGTGACCATTAACAGCCAGAACATCATTTACTGCAGTTATATTAAGTGCTTTGGTGGATCTCTTAGCTGATCATCTAAGAAACAAAGGCATCAATCTTAAGCCCGCGAAAATCTTGCATCAACCCGATGTGGGCAGTGAGAAACAGATGCACAAACCCATTCATGGGATTGATACACTATAATAGACTGCATGCTTTGTATCTTGCTTAATTGCCTGCTATATTCTGAAGATTATTCTCTCTTAAGCTGACTTACATATTCTGTAATACATCGTTTATGCGATTTCCAGATGCATATCTTATGGTCATGGCTCCAGTGGGCGCACTTTCAAGCATAGTTGTACTGCCTCTTTTACCTTCAATCTCCAAACTGGCGAAGGTACTCCATAAATTTTCA
Source organism: Forsythia suspensa (assembly GCA_023638005.1). Taxonomy (NCBI): domain Eukaryota; kingdom Viridiplantae; phylum Streptophyta; class Magnoliopsida; order Lamiales; family Oleaceae; genus Forsythia; species Forsythia suspensa. Next base: position 41,024,543 of record CM042666.1, read on the forward strand.
CCTTCCTTTTCATTAATTGAGTTGGTGATGTTTTCTATTGCAATGTCTTTGCTTCTTCAGGTTAATGATTCTCTTTTAATTTTTTGGCAGACTGCATCATGGGAGAGCTTAATGGAGAATTTAATAAGATCTGTGCTACTTTGCACGGTCGTTTACATTTATGTGATATGGGCTTACATTGATAATGTATTGAAACTAGAAATTCTAACCATAGAATTCACATAGAAAATCATCATTCTCAACTCTATTTCTTTATCTGCCAAACGTGTAATAAACTCGTCCAAAAATAACATCATTGCTGTGAGAAATTCAAGTAATCAGTTTTTCCACGTTTTATACATGTTTTCTGAAGAAAAATATCTCACTTCAGTTTTCTGAAGTTTCTTTTCCTTGATAAAATTTTCAAATGTGGACAACTGGCAGACTTATTGGAGGGCATTTTGCACTTCTGAGTTGCATTTGTGGATTCATTTTTAGCGAGGTTGGTTTCTGCCACCTGAATTCTTGATCCATGAGCTAAAACCATTTGATTTTGAATCCATATTAACAATTTGGAATGGTATCACTGCACATTCTACTGAAGTTTTCTATTTACAAAAATATTAAACTAAGATTCTACTCAGCATTGAGAAGAATTTAATGGTGATTACTATTTACTAATTTTGTGACCTAATGCAGAATTTAGAGTTCTTTACATCATATGGCTGGGTCGCTAATACCTTTTTACATGTTTGCTTATGATACAGGTAGTTCTCTTGCCCATTTTGTCAATCATGTGGATCCTGGCAGAGCAAATCATCCACATGTTGTTCAAACGCTATGCATTTGAATGTATAGTCACGTATTGGATGAAAATGTATAGTTGCGAGGAGAATTGAAAGGAGTGTTACTATGGAGATTGGATGATATGTGTGTTTTCATCATCTTTGCAAAATGCAATTCGAAATCTGAGCGCCTTTATATACGAAAGCAGGCAACAGGCCCCAAATTATAACTTTGGCGCCAAAAACAAAGGGCAAAAGCCAAGAAAGGCCCGATTTTTCCAAATCATACCTTTCGACAGTAATTGAGGTGGGGATTTAAAAAAAGCGCATAACGAATGAGAAGTGTGAGACGTGACTAAGTATAGAGGTCATACTTAAATTTAAGCGGGTTTTTAAATTTTAAGCTAGTGATTTTTAGAATAGTGTTAAGGACTAGTGATATTTATCAACAAATTTAATTAACAATCTAATTATCAACAAATCTAATCAACATCATAACATCATGTCACTAATGTTTAATACAAACTAAGCACCGATGATGAGAGGAAAAATAAAGAAGGAAAAATGGCTTCTATATTGTTGATATTCCTTCTTTGATACCACATGGTCGATTTGGAATAAAAAATGGTTGAGGGATGTATAGTGACGTATTGGATGAAAATTTAGCATGAGTTTAAATTTTTTATCATGTAACATAGTTATTTAAGATATTTTTGTAGCACATTTTGTCAAGCAACGGTTACTTCCTTTAACTCCAAATCCAATTTAATCATTTTCTTACCAAGTAGGGAAATTTATTGCGCGTGAGTATGAGGATAGAAAATTTGACAATTGAGTGTTTGTTTGACAGTTTAAAAGTAGTTTTTCAAAAAATTAAAAAAAAAAAAAGAGAGAGAGTTATTGAGATGTTTAATTGAAAATTAATAAAAGTTGTAAGTTCCATAAAATTTGTAATTATAAATGAGTTTGAAAAAAAACAATTTAAAGTTTAAAAGTAGTTTTTCAAGAAATTTTTTTTTTTTAAAAAAAAAAAAGTTATTGAGATGTGTAATTGAAAATTAATGAAAGTTGTAAACCTGTAAAATTTGTAGTTATAAATGAGTTTGAAAAAAAATTCAAAAATTCAAAAAAAAACCCTTCCAAACATATGGAGGGGAACTCCCACTTTAGAGAATTAATTTGGGTTAATTTCATTGTCAGCGGAGTTTGTGCAAAATTTCAAATTATCTATTAAAATATTTTTTTTAGTCCTATAAGAAGTTATTCAAAATTTTATAATTATTCACCCGATTTCAAAAATAGTCACTCAAGTTATAGGTTAGATTTAAAAAAAAAAAAATTTATCCACTTTAGCACAATTGTATTAAATATTTATTTCTTGACAATCTTATGTCAATCTTTTAATTTCTTAGTGCCCTTAGTCCTTATTGACATTTATGTCAACAAATTCTATTAAGTGGGAATTTAGAAGACGAATCTACATTTAAGTTCATATAAAGAATAAATATATTAATAAAAAGAACAAAAAAAAAGGAAAAAAAAAAATCAATTCACCTTAAAGTGGTGGTGTCATTGCTGGAGTAGAGGCTAAAACATATTAGAAATTGTGAATCTGATTACCACTTATCAAATTCACAATTTCTTCTTCAAAATGATTTTGTATCTTATTTTTATATTTTGTCTACTATTTTCATCTATCAATTGTTAATTGGAGTTTGGTGCTAACATAAATTGGTGGTCACTATAGTGGTATATAAGAGCAATGGTGGTTGTTCACTTGTTTGTTGTTGTGTATGGGAGATGTGGTGGTGTACGGATATGGTAGTTGGTTTTTTATTCTGGTTGTTTATTCTTGGTGGGGATGAAGATTTTGTTGGATGATGAAGAATTTTAATTTTCTTTTATTCTTTTTTATTTTAAAAATTTATTCTTTTGTATATATATATATTTGCTTTATTTAAACTTATGGACATATTTGCCTTTTAATACTCTATAAACCATTGTTAGGGGCTAAGGTATTGAAAAATGAAAAGTTGGGAATAAGATTGTCAATAAATAAAGGGTCGGGTCAGGAGTGCGAAAGAGGATAATTTTGAGACAAAAACTGCAATTTTCCCATAGATTTATTAAGTGAGTGATCATTTGTAAAACTACTAATAATTTCAATGACTATTATGGCAAGAAAAATAATTTAATGACTAATTTAAAATTTAGCATAAACTTCTATGATAATTAGTGAAATTAACCCATAAATTACATAAATGACGAGAAATCAGTGGAAGAATAATGGACATTTTGATCTTTTATATGACTCGAGTTAAACGCTAAGAAAGAAATATTTTGATTTTGTCCCATTGATTGGATCGAAGCCTTATCAATCCAGTGTAGGTAGATGGTTGCACTGGACTTTGGACGGCCCATTAAAATTCCGCCCATGCTAAACCGGCAATATAGGGGGGAAAAACATTTTTGTCTATGTTTGGCAATATAGAGAAAAAAACACTTTCAATTTAAATTAGAGAAAATGAGGAATCTACCCACTTTTTTTATTGATTTTCAATTATACTAAATTGTTTAAAATTTTTTAATATTACTAATTATAACATATTTTTACTGTATTTAATAAATAAACCAGCAATATATAATTTCAAAATTCAGATTCAAATAATTACTAATATGCTATTTTTCAGAAACCAAATCTTATCAAAATTAGTTAGTGGGATTAATTCTCAAATTACCCAAAATAACATGAAATATCCTAAAATTCTTGGTTTCTTCTTCTCTGTTAGAATAAGTAATTAACTTTCACATTCCTAGAAACCTAATTCATCACACAGTCAATCTCTAACCAAATCCAATAAATTTTTTATACTCAAAGCTATTAGCATCCTCACCAATCTTTGTTAAAGTGCCATAAAATGTGTTTTGATATATCAATCAGTATCATCTAACACCGTAACAATGTCAATACATAATATTCAGTAATAGCATGCAACAACCTGGTTCATTATAATCGTGTACATTATTCAATAACAGCATTACGATACTTTATTAAGTGACACCATAATATAGTAACGTTATTCATATATATTGCTCAGCAACAGTGTTCAAACACATGGTTCAACAAATTTTAATGTACAATATCACCTTACAGTCCAATAATTATGATCCTTAATTTTTTCAATTTGATATAATAATTAACCATATTACATAAAAAATTATTCACTCTGTCAATAACAACAACCAATAATATGTGAACCCAATCAAAAGTAAGTAAATACAATCAAAAATTAATTAATTAACGTGCCTTTCGATTTATTATTGATGTTCAACATTCAGTAACTACAATCAACAAATTATCGTAGAGCGTGATTGTTACAGCTCCAACAACTATATGAAAATTTTCATATTAAACAATATCAGTGTTAATATACAATAACAATGTTCATTTCAACATCAAGTTTGAAAATTGGTTATCATTTCAACAAATGTTAATATAAATACATGGAAATTGAAGAAATTTCAAAAATATGATATTGGGAGGAATAAAATTTATAAATAATTTGGTGAATTGCATTCGAATAACGAAGATATCCGATCTTGTAACTACAAGTGTTTGAAGATGGGCGACAATATCATTTTTGAAATTTCAAAATTAGGAGATAATTAAGGGATGATAATCTTCTATATAAAATGGAAGCAATGTAAAGCACAGAAATTAAAATAGATGAGTTTTGGTTGCTAATGTAATATCCAATATTTTTATTTTTTAATTTTTAATTAGTCTTATTTTATTTTATTTTTCAAATCCAGTAAAAAAAATAAGTTAATGAATAAATATGGGTATATATGTTAATAACTATTTAAATTAGAGATAATTTTACCATACACTACAAAATATAAAATAATTCAAAAAATATTGTCCAAACTTTTTTTATTCTAAAAATATTATTTTTTATTTATGTAACACTTATTGTATGTAACACATTTATTATAACTAAAATAACAAATGTAACAAAAAATGTTATAAAAATAAAAAACAGTATTTTTAAAATTAAAAAAAAAAGTATGATAGTAATTTAAAAAATATTTTAGTTATTGTAGTTATCCTAAATAAATAAGAAGAGGCTTAAATGGCATCAATTTTTTTTTTTTTTTAGCTTTAATATCCAAAATGACATCGTTTTTTTTTTTTTTATAGCTTTAGACCTCATTGTAGGCAAGCACGCGTCGTTTCTTTGATAATGCGTACGCACTATGCTTCTGACACATTGCAAAAGCCCATCTCCTCCACTTTTCTCTCACCAAACTCTCTTGTCTTTTCTTTGTTCACAAGAAGAAAACTAAGAGCCTCTCTCCCCACCACCTCCACAACGCACTGTCACACACACCCAATAAATCTCCGATCACCACCCTTTCGGCACTCAACCACTTCAAATCGTGTCCTTCCACACTATATTTTCACTTCTCATGACGATTTTTTTAGAAAGAAACCATAATCTATATGTTTATCAAAGACATTCAGGGTGTGCTTGAGATTTTTATAGTACCGGTTATGAAGGTTTTTAAAATACCGGTTTTTAGTGTTTATGAGTAGAGCGGCTTTGGATGGTTTTTAGTAGTGACTTTTGAAACGGTCCAACTCATGTTTGGGAGTTTATTATCTAGCGGTTCTAAAAGTTTTTTTAAAAAATCAAATTACATATACGCCCATATATTAAAAAAAAATTAATTTTAAAAATTTTATATATCAACCTATCATTAAAAATATAAAATTAAATTTATGTTACTGCATTTTTTTTTTTTGTGTGTTCATATATTCTTTTATTTTTACAAACATTAAGTTTAGGAAAGTTTGAAAATAATTGTTTGAGAGATGATAAAATTGAAAGAAATTTTGAGGAACGGCAAAAAATTACCGATTTGAGAGGTTGTGAGATACACTACAAATTACATTACACTATTTTTGTGCGGTTTAAAAAACGTTAAAAACAGTGCTGTAAAAAACTAACAAGCACTAGTTTTTTCAACTCTTCATAAATGGTACCATCCAAAATCGGTTAAAATCGATGGAAAAAAAAACTCCCAAATAGGCCCTCAGGCTCCATATCTTTGAAAATTGCTTTGATTTTCTATGCATTTTCACTTTAAGAGTGTGTTTGATTGGAAAGAGTGGAAAGGAAAAAAAAATTACATGTAAAAAGGAAAATAAAAACTACCAAAATGGTGAGAAATTATTTTCCACCAAAATGACCAAATTCATGCTTCAAGTGATTGTATCCTATAATTCATTTTCCTTTTCCACCTTGTATCAAACCGTCAAAGTAGGAAAAATATTTTCCTATGATATGACATTATTTTTCTCGAATGTGACATTTTCCATGAAAAATGGTGTAATCAAACGGACCCTGAAAGTGGAAACGAGAGGGGGATTGGATTTTATATAAATTGTTTGGTTAAATAGCACTTATGGTTCTAAAACTTTGAAGGTTGTGACGATGGTTCCAAACCTTCAATTTGTAGTACTACAGGTCCCTAACTTTTAAAAAATATGCGAGCATCGTCTTTCGGTTATAAAAATTGATAATTTGACTATTAAACGGTCATTTTTTTTTTTTTAAAAAAAAAGGAATCTACCCCTTTTTGGATTAAAACAAGAAAATAGAAAAAGAAACAAAGGAAAAAAGCAAACGAAAGAAAAATTGCAATCAACCCATCTCATACTTCTTGTTCATCAACCAACCACCAATCAACAAAATACAAAATTACATCTAATCTCCCATTCCACCACTTCTTCTTCTTCTCCAAAATCGCCGCCACCAACCACCACCACACACCAAAACCACTAACACTCACACTCACACACCCCCCCCCACCCCCGCCCGCCTATTGCTTTGTTCAAACAAGAGAATACACAAATGGGCCTCATAATTTTATATTTATTTTTATAAAAAATTGAAAAAAGAAACTATTGAGTTCTTTATTTTTTTTTTTGAATTAATAATTTATTGACCAAATCGATAATATATAAAAATTATTTTGTATATTTTATGAACAATAAGAATATAAATTAAATTTAAGCTCGTAATTAATTAACTAACGTGTTAAAAAATTATTAATTTTATTATTTAGTAATTTTGCTGTTTAAAATTTTAAACTTTTATTATATGGGTATAACAAAAAAAGTAAAAATAACTCTGTGTCACAAACTTCATCTTCAAATACATTTAATTAATTGAACTATTTGTTTATTAACTACAAATATGCTATATTTTAATTTATCATTTTATCACTATTCAATAAAGAAAATAAAGAACACATAATTAGTAGATTATTATTTTTAGTATTTTATGTTAAATAAGACACAATAAGATTGATTGGATGTCATAAACTTATATACGTCATTTTGTTATTAGTTTGTCATAATTTTTATTCAAGTTACATCACAAAGCAATTACATATACTTAATGCACGATAATTTAACTTTTTTCCCTTCTACAATATTTAATTGATAGAATTATAATGATATATTTAGTATGATAAATTAAATATTAATGAATAAAAATTCGAGACATATTTGTACTTTTTCCAAAGGTTGGAGCCAATTCCAAAATTGAAAATCCCTTTTTCTTCTTCTTTAGGTCTTCACCATTCTCCAACATAAGGTTTGCCTCCCATGCCAATCGCAGCAGCCAGTCCCACCAACCTCCGAAAAATAGGCGTAAGGAAAGAATCAATGTTCAGAATAAAATTGATTTAGCACAATGAAAAATGTTATGTTTTTTTTTTTTTTAAAAGTGCATCTTAATTTATAACTCCACAATAAAAAAATGTCTGATATATCCATTGAGACTAGAGAAAAAATCCTGATTTTGTTTCTAATATTGACACTTTCAACTTTTTGTATTAGTAAGGGTGTGTTTGATTTTGATTAAAATCAGATTTTTTTTTTTTTAAAATTGATGAAATGTGTAGTTAAGCAGTTCAACTGAAATAAGAGCTTGGCAGGCCCGGGTTTTTTTTGGTTCCTATTATCCTTTCTCAGAAAAGATGAGAGGAAAGCGAAAGCAATGAATCATTCATCTCGTCCAGGATTCATCATTCATGGATTAGGTTTTACCGAGCTTTTCTCTTTAAGCTTTAAGGCAAGACCAAGGCATTTTCTTTTTTCTTAAGGCTAAGATGTAGTTAAGATCAAGTCAGTCACGTCAGACATGACCTAAAAACTTTTTTCTCCTCCGAGCTTTCTCTCGTAAAGCCAAAGACGCCCCAAGACAAGGTCAAAGACCAACTGAGTGGGGAGAACTAATGGCTTAGGAATCGACCAGTTTCAAATACACTCGTGGAGCTGCAGCTTGGATTATCGTAGAATAAGAGGTCTCTAGCTCACTAATTCATTAAGGCAATTAAGTCATAAGTCAAGAGCTCATTAGTTGATTAGCTCAGTTATGGATAGTTATTCCCCAAATCCCCTTGTGAAAAGTTGTAAAAAGTTGGGGTCACTAAATGTGTGGTTAAAATTAATTGTTGACTTTGACTTCAATTTTTTAGCAAAATTATAATTGATTTCAAATAAACCTAAATAAGAAGTAGAAATGCAACCGAATTTGATGAAATGAAAAATTGCAACGATTGTCTTCAACTTTTGACCATTTTAGCACTTTTATATTTGCCCTTTATTTTGTGACAACTTATTTTCAATCTTTAATTTTTTACCGTCTAACATCCCTAACGACAGCGAAGATGAGAAAAGTCAAGGTATTAATGTAGTCACAGTCCTCATTCTTTTATATTTGTAACAATATTATCCCCATTCAATTTTATTCGCAGACATCGTCCCTTATTTTATCATTTTACTCGCACAAATGGTCCCCAAGTGATTTTTTTGATATTTTCACCCCTCACTTAAATAAATTAAAATAACGAAAAAAAAATACAATTGAAGAATTGCAATTGGACCATAACCTTTTTAAAAGTACAAATAATTACTCAACATTTTAGTTTTACAAATTAATAGAAAAAAAAATCAAATATAGGTTTTATTCCCCACCCCACCAAACATGAGCAGTAGCGAAGATGATGACTTGATCTACTATATCCATAGCAAATCAGATGTAGGGCAATGTCTGATCAATCCATCCATCCGACTTCAAAACGTAGATCATTCCCTCGATGAAGATGAAACTAAGTTTTAGATATCCTAAAATTAAATGAGAGCCATTATTGAAAAAATATTATGGGGAAGAAGGTGGAGATGATATTGGTTTTGTTCGCACAATCGGAGGAGGATTTCTCCTCACCAGTTGCCACCGGTCCAAACCCCGGATTTCTCCTCTCCAGTTGCCACCGGTCCAAATCTCGAGGGTTTAGGCTGGCAAATTGGTAGAGAAATCCCCTCCGATTGCTCTGGTAGGGAGATTATATTATTACAAAATTGAAAGAATAGTGACTATGAGAAATAAGTAACTCTACAAATATAAACAAGAAAATTAGAACACGTCTTCTTCAACTCCTCGAACACCCCAACCCAATCCCAATTCCCAATACCCAACCCCGCCTTTTTTTGTTACATCAGCGTACATGACTTTTGAAGAAATTTTGGTGGACTTTGTTCATTAAGAACAGTGAAATATTAGAAATTTTTATTAGAATATCTACAATCTATAATATGTTAAAGGGTAATTATATTCGTACTACATTTTTTTGTTAATACTACCACATTTTAATTGTAATAAAAGTCTCTAATTATTGCTTAGTTTTGCATTTATGTTCTCATCTGTTTTTATCGCATTTTCATTATCAACCTTTTAATTTGCACATCTTATTTTTGTCTTTGATGATTGTTTAAGTCTAAAAAGGCGAAAAAGTTTTTTTTTTTTTACCTCTCATATTTTTAATAGACAATATAAATAAAAATACAAAAGTTTGCCAAAATATTTATCCCTCATTTCAATACACATTAGCATAATATTTAGACAAAAATTGTCATCAAAGACAAGACGTAAAAATTAATTAAAAGTTAGGGTGTGTTTGATTGGCAAAGGTAGAAAAGAAAACAAATTCCATGTAAGTTGGAAAATAAAAAGCACCATACCCATAAGAAAATGTTTTCCATGGAATTGGCAAAAAACAAGTTTAAAGTGGTTGTACCATAAAATTCATTTTCCTTTTCCACTTTTGTATCAAATAGCAAAAGTAGAAATTGTTTTCCTCGGATGTAACATTTTTCATGGAAAACAAGCCAATCAAACACACCCTAAAAATGATAAAAATGCGATGAAAAAAATTTAAGGACACAAGTGTCAAAATGTCAAGGTTGTGACATTAATTACAATAAAAACAAAGTATATAATGTGAATATAATTATCCTATATTAAATATCACATGAAGTGAGAATTATTTTTCGGACGATTCTATCCATACCATACTTATATTATTTCAATAATATCCTTACTTTTCGTTTTTCAATACATATTTAATTTATTTATTTGAAAATCATTTTTTGGACGATTATATCCCTATCATACTTACATTATTTCAATAATATCCTTACTTTTCATTTTTCAATACGTATTTAATTTATTTATTTAATGTTAACATTCAAACATTATTATATTAAAAGTCATACATTCATTGAATCGTTCTATTCAATTTATTTAATTGTAAATGTTGACTTCTTATTCAACGTATCTATTTTTTAAAATACAAATTCAAACTTGAATTACCAACTATAAAATCCAGTCATCAAATCTCAATCACTCTCTCACAATCAAAATCATTCTTTTTGCTTTTTCCATATTTTATTCATGCTACGGACTAAGATGACTTGTACGAAGACATGTTCGATGATGCCTCATATATATGATATCATTAGATAGTATTTAGAGTATCGGTAGGATCGAGTGCACGATATGGGCCAGCACATTCGGAAAAATGTTAATGCAGATTATGACGACGAATAGAGATGAAGTGGTAGTAGTTCTTTTCAAGTTTGGATATGATTTATCTTCCATGTTGTTTGAGCACCAGACGCTCATTTATCATTTGATATTCTTCTTGAATGACACTTTATAAAATTTGTTATTTATTATTCGATATATTTATATGTTATGCATAATATTGATCAAATATTAAAAAATAACACTTTTACACAACTTTAAAAAATTTTAAACCTAATGTGCTACACATATTTGGATAATATCTATTGGGACATAAATTTAATTTAATTATGCATTCATCTATTTGAGAATTTTAATAGTCATTTATGTGTTTTATTAATTATACATGAAATTAAGTGGATTCATGCTAGCTACATACATAAATTATGTAAGAAGATGAATGTAGTAATTTATGGATACATAATTAATGATAATTGTATTAGTGTAAATAAATTGAACATTAAGAACAAAATGATAATAATATGGAATTTTAAGGAACAAAATAATATTAATGGAATGCCGGATTAGTAATTATGAAATATCATTGAGGGCATTATCATCCAAAAATGTTTCTCCCCACTTCACTTATTAGATGTATGCAATATTTATACATTATATAAGAATGTTACACATCGTATCGAAAATCATAAACAATTTATATATATACCATAAAACTATTAATTAATATTGATTTAAAATTTAAAAATAATATTTATACAAGACTTTAAAAAAATTCTGAATAACGTGCAATGCACGTTTGCAGTAACTAGTGCATCCAAAAGTATTAGTATCATGATGTAAATACATATATTTTGAATGTTATTAAATTAATATTGTTTATTTATTCATATTTTATATAATTGTTGCATTTATATTGGGTACGTGATTATGTACTTTGGATCGTTGCGCGACAATACATGTTGTATGTCGACCGATAATCATTTGTCCTAGGCCGATGAGCAAAGATTGATACTTTGTTTTAATAAGGTCATAAGGTAGATTACTCTATCAATTGGGATATGTGGACTGTCGTGACCAAGTGGGACTTGTGAGTAATATCTCGAGTACGCCTGTAAGTGTATTAGACATGACCAGTGAACGTAGAGTTTTATTGTATAGCATTCCCATAAGAAGAATTAAACTCCACGCTACTATTTTGTAGATTACATTAATGAGTAATTGAATAGTGGTTGTTATTTGTGAACTTGATAGTTATGATTGAAATAATTAACTCATGTTTGGCATGACTAGTATGCATTTGGCATGACTAGTATGCATTTGTCTCATCCTTGAATTTTGGATAAGCAATACCCAATAGGAAGTGCAAAGCACAACGTCACCGAATTGAACAACTTATCACGACTGTGTCGAATTGAGCAACTTATCACGACTATGCTGAATTAGTGTTATTTATGTTGTGCTAGCTTTTGTATGTTTTTGGGTCCAATTTTTCAAGACATTGTAGATTGCCTTACTACAAGTATTAGCATCTCTTACTAGCCCTTCCATACAAAGACTATGAGACTTCTTGCTAAGTTTGTATAGTATTAGCTCAACAACCATGCCTATTTTCGAGCTTATCTATCAAGCTAAATCTCTTCATTTGAACTTTGATTTGGCTAACTTATTGTCTTTGACCATGTTTTTTCTTATCACGTCGGCTTGGTAATTCCTCCCGTGTTATGTCATTATTTGTACAACATATCTCGACCTTCCATGGAAAGAGTTGGAGCTTTCTAGCTCAACGATTATACTTGCTATTACTCAGTGGTATGAACTTGCAAACCATGCATGTGCTTGGGCTTTTAAGTCGAGTTAAAATTTCTTGTCGAACATTTGGCTTAATCATACTATTGATTTTGCCCCCTCTTCCTTGCCACAAGCTTGGCAAATTTTAGGTTGTCACATTATTATTGTGTATAACAAATGTCCCAAAGTCAGATAAGAGAGTATAAATCTTCACACATCAATAACTTTAACCGAGTTAAGATATTGAAAAGATTGTTAACCTCAATGCACGTTCAATATATACCACGTAAAAGCAGCTAAGATACATCTCATCATATGTCGAAATCTTCGACCATAATCAAGATGTTGAACGTGTTGGCCGTTTAATGCAGATTCAACAAAAAGCAATAACATATAAATTGAAAAGTCTAGCCATGCAAAGATGTTGAGAAATAATTTCAATTTAACATTAATTATTTACTTAATTCTCGACCCACAAAACTTGGTATCACGGTCCCAAGTGAATAATTAATTTTTATTTTGTGTGTAAGAAATGAAAATCTTAATGGAACAATTAGTGCTATTCGTGTCAATTTCCCTAATTGGGTCGTTGATGGCATAGTCCACGAGGGAATTATCCGCAGGCCCTTAACCGATTGGACCCATCTATGAATCTTTTTCCTCCAAAATTACACCTTCGCTAGTGGGGTGGGGGAAAGCTTGTGCGAACAAGGAAGAAGAAACGCAGAAAGAAACGAAAGAGAGAAGAAAAGTAGAATGAAGATAGAAGAAGTGCAATCCACCACAAAAAAGCAGAGAATAGCAACTCATACTCACATTAAAGGCCTTGGCCTTGAGGTTACTTTCCTTCCTTTTTTACTCTCTTTTTTTTTGCTTCTCAGGTACTTTTTTTTTCTTCCGCCATTTTTCTTTTATATCCCTCGACAGTGTAATCAATTTTCCATATTTTTGATTTTTTTTTGTGGGTTTAGGGGTTTAGGATTTTTCCTGTTTTTTAGTAGTATTAATGCTTGTGGGTTTTCTGGGTTTTGGCAATTTGAGTTGTACCGAGGCTTATAATTTTCCGCTTTTGTGCCAAAATTATTTGACTGTACTGTTTCTTTTACTCTTTGTAATGTAAAAAAGTTAAAAGAGAAACGAACAATGGCATCGGGATATCTAGTATTTCTCTTAAACGCGTTAAAAGATGGAGAAGAAAATGGGGAAGGAAAGGAAAAACGATATTTTGAAGTGCTAAGATTGGATTATTGTTATCTGAGTTAGATATATTCTTAGAAAGAACTATACTTTTTTGTTTTAAATTGCTGTAATGATTATTTGTGGTAATGTGTCTTCACATGACCAAGTGAAGAAATTAATGCTTGATTTATTTATTTATCAATTTATTTTTGTTTATGGCTTATTGTGTTGTAGCCCAATGGAAAAGCAGTACCTTTGGCTGCTGGATTTGTGGGTCAGGCATCAGCGAGGGAAGCTGCTGGCCTTGTGGTCGATATGATACGCCAAAAGAAGATGGCTGGACGTGCATTGTTACTTGCTGGTCCTCCTGGTACTGGGAAAACTGCTCTCGCCCTTGGAATATCCCAAGAACTTGGCAGCAAGGTATTTCTCGGACATATTATTTCCTTTTTTCTTGTCACCATTGTCTTTGTTCGCTCTACCTTTGTTTTGCTGTGTTGTTATTGATTTGAGCATCTTGGTGGCAAGGTATTTCTCAGACATATTATTTCTTTTTTCTTGTCACCATTTTCTTTGTTCGCTCTACCTTTGTTTTGTTGTGTTGTTATTGATTTGAGCATTTATGAATTTCTTGCGTATAACTCCCTGAGTTCCTAGAACCCAAAGAGTTACTAAAAGTCTACTTTTGACGCTTTAAATGCAGAGGCAACAAATAAATAACATGATCAAAATAACTTTTTGATACTAACATTCATTTTTAGACAAATCCCATGTATGAACAAATAGGTTTTCAAAAAATATACTGAATGAAGATTTCCTAAAATACCTTAAACAAGAGTGTCACTTATTTAATATAACAAATAGGGGACATAACTTATTAAATCAATTAATTGAAAACTTTCTTGGCAGCCTGCTTGACCGCTTAGCCACAATTCAAACTTGACCAAATTTGATTTAACAATACTCAGCAAGATAAGTGCAGTCCCACAACATAATTAATTAAATCAACGAAATTGACATTTCCTACCACATTTCATTAGGAGTAGTCGGTAAACTCAACACATATTTCTGATTTACTCTCGAACCCGGAAGGAGTTAGCATTTCATTAAGTGTATATTTGGTAGTGTTGAAATCATTTTTAAAGTGTTTATAGTATAAATTGAGGGTGAATGTGTGGATAAAAAGTGGGTCATATGAAATATATGGATAAAAAATGTGTTTGATTAGTTTGACTAACTGAAATTATAATTTATGTATTTCTAAACAAGAGCTAAGAAGGGCCCAAAGGTTTATTAGCAATCCATGAATAATTACATTGAATAAAATAAAAGCGTATAGGAACCAACCACTTGAATCTTATGTATCTTACTTCTTCATTAAAGTTGAATGAATCTTGACGTCACGTGAACCCCAACGCTTAAATTCTTGTTTCTACTCTTAAAAACTTGCAAGATATGAAAGGTGTGTCCGTGTATGAGTTTTAACTTTGTTGGGAGAAAATAATGAAGAGGAAAAGAGAGAGAAAAAGAGACACGTGCGTGTGTATTTTGTTGTGAAAGGGGTGGGAGAGATAATAGTTAAAGGAATCCCTTTGGAATTCAAAGGCGTCCAATTAGGCGAGATTAAGTAGGATCAGGGATTTATATAATAGTGATCATTAAAATTTTATCCCAAAAGATGGTCTATTAAATAAATAAAATATAGACGAAATGCGTTTCTTTGGGTAGCAACAACTTGGGCCTATGTTGAACACATTTACTTTTTAAGTCCAATCTACATTATTTAATGCGAGCTACAAAATGAGACCAAAATCGATATACTATTTCTACTCTTACAATACTAAATATTTGACAAACGAAATTATTTTCAAAAAGTAATAAATTTGAAATTCTTCTAAATCCGTCAAAGGCACAAATATGAAAATTTTCGTTAAAAAATAAATGAGCTCGGCCTATCACTCTAACTTGTGGGCTTTGATGTGACTGACTAGGTGCTTGTTTGGTAATTTTTTTTTTAAAAATTATAAACAATGGGTCCTAGGAATGTGTGGATAAAAATGATATTTGACCAGCTTATAAATACTTATAAGCACTCCCAAACATCAAATAGGTTAAGACATGGGCGGATGGGCGTTCTATTTGCTAAACGGCAAAGATTAAATTAGTAATATTAGGCCTTTTGCAAATTAAATATTAATTCCGGGTGCTACAAATATTTTTTTTTTTATTGAAATATTAGCTTTGTCTTTGATTATTGATATTTGGATATTTTACCTTTTGTATTATGAAGGTTCCATTCTGCCCAATGGTGGGATCAGAAGTCTATTCATCAGAAGTAAAAAAGACAGAGGTTCTAATGGAAAATTTCCGACGAGCTATTGGTCTCCGTATCAAGGAAAACAAGGAGGTTTATGAAGGAGAAGTGAGTTACCCTTTTATCAACCTTTTTTGGGTTGTGAAATTTGTGATTTTTTGACATGCTTAGGGTTTTTTGTTTGCTTAGTCTGATGTTCTGTAAGCTTCTTTTATCTTAGGTGACAGAACTATCTCCAGAGGAAACTGAGAGCGTGACAGGTGGATATGGTAAAAGTATAAGCCATGTTATTATTGGGTTGAAAACTGTCAAAGGAACCAAACAATTGAAGTTGGACCCAACAATATATGATGCCTTAGTTAAGGAAAAGGTTAGTCAAACTTTTCCTGGTTAAATCACTTGTACTTTTCCCCCCCTAAAATGATGAATTTTATCAACATAGTCAAATTCTGAAATTCTGAAGGATAGTGTCTGATTAATTTGTCTGTAGGTAGCAGTCGGTGATGTTATATACATTGAAGCGAATAGTGGAGCAGTTAAAAGGGTTGGAAGGAGTGATGCTTTTGCTACAGAATTTGATCTTGAGGCAGAAGAATATGTTCCACTTCCTAAAGGAGAGGTTCACAAAAAGAAGGAGATAGTCCAGGTATGTCTCAGTGTTATGCAGTATGATTTATTAAATATCTTTTAGCGGGTTGCACTTAAAATAACTGGAAGTTCGCACGCAAAAAGGCGATGATGTTTTATATCACACGCTGACTGCTGGGCTGCTTAAGTTTAAATGTCTTCAGTATTATCATATTGTGAGTTTTCATTTGTAATTTAATTCAAATTCTGTGTTCAGCTAGTTCCTGCCGATAATTTGCTTCCTTAAATGTTTTAGTTCTAAATTAGATTAAAGTTTTGACCTTTTTTGATGTGCATGGCTTGATTTTGCTCCATTGAGATATTGAAACCGTGATTCATTTTAAACGTTATTGCTATAATTCCTGTTTGTATGCTGTTTACAACTTTTCTGTTTGTCCAGAAGAATAATTCAAGTTTGTTATCATGGCTTTTGAAGATAACGTATCAAAATAGATGTATTAATTTATGCCGTGAATTGTTTTTGAGATACTTTCTGGTAATGTACTTGACTACTCCAGATATTGTTTCATCCGAAGGAAAAGGAGAATGCTTTGCTAGAGGGAGGGTGGGTGGGATAAATGGTTCAAAAGTTTATGCACCCCAGATATTGTTTCATCCGAAAGAAAAGGAGAATGCTTTGCTGGAGGGAGGGTGGGTGGGTGGGATAAAGATTTCAAAAGTTTATGCACCCTTTTTCTTATGTGTTATTGTGGTTTACCAGGATGTTACATTGCATGATCTTGATGCTGCAAATGCACGGCCTCAAGGAGGACAAGATATATTGTCACTGATGGGCCAGCTGACGAAGCCTAGGAAAACAGAAATTACTGATAAGCTACGACAAGAAATAAATAAGGTACTAATATATATCAACTTTTCATAGAAGTCCGGTTGGATGCTTTCCATATGGATGCAATGTAACATTCTGTTGAAGAATTGACCATCTGCAAACAATATCATTGGACTAGTCCTGAATTACCTGAAACTGTATGATTTCTTATTTGGGGTGTAGAATATCCAAAATACTATTGACTTATAAGGTTTAACTGATTACAGGTTGTTAACCGATATATAGATGAAGGGGTGGCAGAACTCGTCCCGGTGTCTTATTTATTGATGAGGTTTTCCTCTCATACACATACATTTTTAGATCTTATTTTAAATTTATTGGATGTATCTTTCCTCAACACTCTAAAAGAGTTTCAGGTACATATGCTGGATATGGAGTGCTTTTCATACTTGAATCGTGCTTTAGAGAGTTCCCTATCGCCAATAGTAATTTTTGCCACTAATAGAGGAATTTGTAATGTCAGGTATGGTAAAATTCTTATGCCATTTTTTCATAAAAAATTGGTTGATGTCTCACGCTTTCAAGCCCAGGGGTTGCACCTTCTTACTAAATGGTGTTCGTATTGGATCCGTTACACTTAACAATTACCATCCCCAACAAAAAATGAATTATTTCAAAAATGTCACTGATTCCTTTATTATTATTTATTATAAAATTTTGAACTCAATACACAGCGATTATATTGTCGCAAAAGGGTTCTGTTTATATAAAAGAACTCAAAATAATACGATCATATTGTCACGAAAAGGTTTGTTTATTAATTAATTTATTTACTTGTTTGTATATTTGTTTTTTGCAATACTAATTTGCTCAATATTGAAGAACTAATTTGGCATTAATAAGTTGAAGGGCTACAATGATGTTTGGTGATAAATGAAGGAAACTAATGAAGTATGTTAAATAATAATGTCTTCAACTTGCTAAAATAAATTCTCGTTAAATCTTAATACTGCATATAAGCTCACTTGTTTATATGCATTACTTTAACAATTTAAATGTATAAATATGTAAAGAAGAAAACATCTCTATTGGAGACTTTATTTTTACACTGATCTTAATTCCCGTCACATTGTGGAAGAGGTTACCAGGTTCATGATTCCTTTTGGTATGTCAAAGCATATACCTGTGACTATTTTAATTCAATCCAAAATTACTCTGCAGAGGAACGGACATGACTAGTCCCCATGGCATACCAGTTGACTTATTAGACAGATTGGTTATTATAAGAACTGAAACCTATGGTCCAGCCGAGGTGATACAGGTTCGACCTTATCTTACAGAACTGCATCACACGTTAATTTGATTTCACCCTCCAAAAATCTTTTTAACAGCTATTTCTTTGTAAATGTTTATGTCGATGCATGGCTAGATATTAGCTATCAGAGCGCAGGTGGAGGAACTGAAGATAGATGAGGAAAGTCTGGCTTATCTTGGAGAGATTGGACAACAAGCCTCCTTGAGGTTGCTTTTTTTCTTAATTTTTCTGGCTTTTTTATTTGGGAAAAAATTGCACCATTGGTCTATAATCTATTGCATGAGTAGCAAGTGGTCTCAAGCCTTTAAGGAAGGAGCGAGTTGGACCTCAACCTTACATTATAGTTGCACAATTAGTCTTTAATGATGAAAACTATCCAAATTTCCATTAAATCATCACGTGGCAATTGTGTAAACATGTCTCACTTCAATTTGGGCACTAGCGTAAGTTGGTAACAAAACCTAGCTTCCAAAAGCTGGACGTGAGGGACACATGATGATTTAATAGAGTTTTGGACTGTTTCCGTCTTCGCAACTAATTGTGCCACTATAAAGAAAGGTGAGGATCAACTTACGATTTAGACAATAGTTTTGACTTTTGAGGAACAATAGAGCAATCTGTCCATATTTTTGGAGCCCCTCTTCTCCATTATTTTGATACTTTGAACTGAAATCCAATTCTTTTGTCAGGCATGCTGTCCAGCTGTTGTCCCCTGCCAGCATAGTTGCTCAAATGAATGGTCGTGACAATATTTGCAAGGTACCTTAATTTGATGTTATCAAGAATATGCTCAAAGGTGGTTTACAAGGGAAATATGTACTTAGCTTGCACCATTTGCAGGCGGATCTCGAAGAAGTGACTTCTCTTTATCTGGATGCCAAGTCTTCGGGAAGGCTTCTTCAAGAGCAACAGGATAGATATATATCGTGACAAATTAAACTGCACCACTTCATGAATTCGTTGCTGACACGGTTCTCAGACGTGTTTAACCATTTCAAGGGTGCCAGTCAAGCAGCTTTTCACTTCTACAAGGCGCAATAGAGGCTTCGTCCATTAAATGCCACCGCAATATAATGGGACTTCCTTCGACAAGTATGGTACTATGTGACTAGTTCCCTTGTCCTTTGGTGTTGCAATTTATTAGGAATTGAGCATTTTATTTGGTGGGTCGATAATGTAGAACGAATATATTCTCAAAGTTGAAAAACCTTCACTCCCTACTGCCTTTAACTCCTGGCCTCTATAACCCGTGTTAGAAATATAATCTGAATTTTCTGCATTATTAGCAACCTATTCTGGATGTTCAAACTTTGCGTGTCTATTTATAGTGTCATAGTTAAGAGGTCACTAGGTCGTGGAGCTGTTGTAGCAGCACTTTGCTAAATGATTGTAATGCATTTTCTTCTTATCATATGCACGGTGTAATTTGAGTAAAAAATACTTGTCTAGTACTACTTCGAGGTGACAAATGCACGGGTGGATTGCGTTGAAGTTTGTGTGCTCTTGCTATAGTACTAATGTTGTTTAGTACTATAATGTTATGTTGTGTTCTTTTGAGTTATACATAAATTAAGGAGCGAGGATTACATTTGTGTCCGGATGATGCCAAATTCATTGCGAATGGTGACTCCAAATCCAAGAGGAAGATTAGGAACTCCCAAGGTAAAAAGATTTCGATCCACCAGTGAGAAAAAATCATGTAAGAAAGTGTGATGGGTGCAGGGATTATAGACAATCGAAGAACATGCAAAACGCCAGTGCCATTAAATTAGACAACAAACGAGAAACGGGAAGTTACATGAATTGTAATATTTTGGATATGTATCGTCTTCAGATATATACTTAGATTTGAAATTGAACCTGTATGATTTAGCTTTCTTCTTCGACTTTATAATTCAAACATCATGCATACTGAAATCAATAAAATATGGATTGAATTTCATAAAAAATTTGATTTCACCTTGAATGATTTGAATTTCAACCAATAAGCGAGTGCGTTAATGTGAAACATAATAAAGAAGTTACATAAAATGTAATTTGTTGGACTAATCTTGTAATCACGACTCCCTACTATTAAGATGCACGTTGAACACGGAGTTGGCCTTGATGCTACTTGTACACTCTCACTTACACTATTTTTATATTATCTTGTTATCTTTAGAAAAAGAAGAAGGAAGAAATTTAGAAACACATGATGAACAAAAACACTCCAAACTTTTATTTCGAAAAACAACTTATATCTTACAAAGGGATACAAGCCTCCTTATATAGATAGAGGCATCAAGCAAAGACAAACAGCTGGGACCATAAAAGGACAATAATTTTACAGACACATTTTACATAAAGATCGATATTTGACATAAAGTATAAAGCATACCAATAATTAAGCGAGAGTGTAAGTGGGGGTGTAGAAGAAGCATAACTCTTTCGTAAGACTCATAATTTGCTACAAATTTATTATCCGCATATTATATATGGAGGGCCGTTTTTCCTATTAATGAATTTGACAAATAAATTTTACAACTCCTTAATTTAAGATGATCTATCGGTAGAACTTTTAAAATTCTTATACCTACATCCAAACACATTTCAATAAAGGGTTTAATACATCTAGACCGTTAGATTAGTTGAAATTAAGGATCGTGATTATTTTCAAATTTATTGGTAGGTGGAGCGGTCTTATATATAATCAACAATTTATAAGTACTTAAAAAAACAAGTTCAAAAAAAATTTGTAATTTGAAGATTATTTTTCAACTTATCCTTCCCTTGATTCTGGAGAGTGATTTTGAGATAGAAGAGTAAAAATCTTATTTTTCATTTTTTTTAATGTTATGAACATTTAGGGGGTCTAATTTCCTCTTAATTCAATCTTATGATTGAAAGGCGAGAACTCTAGACTCTTCCACATTAAATATAAGATATTTAGAATGAAGATTCTATAAATACTATTTCTACAACTTTCTAACAAATTTTTTTTACTATAGACTAGTCTAAATGTTGTTTTGTACATTTCTCTACAACATAAAAAAATGTGCATGTAAATTATTTCTATTACACACTTCATTTTTCATCTTCTCCACAAGTGACTCTAGAGCATTTCAAATGCCTATTGGCATTTCCACTAGATGCGCAAATTGCCTTCTTGCCTGTTCGCAAGCCTTATCCTTCAACTGTGCATTGTCCAATCCCTCATCTTTAGTTTTTCAAAACCAACATTTGACTTGACCCCTTGCATATGGTTTACTCGCCACTTTGCCTGCAAGTCCTTTCTTGCGATATCAGTAGACTGACACACACACCTTGTGCATTTTTAATATAGATTTCATGTGCTTCTATGAATTTACATTATAGTGGCCCAAGAGTATTAGAATTTATCTTCGAGCATGTCCTCCAATTTGTCTCATTATTGCCAAGAGCCATACCTAATAATTGTTCTCCCTCCCAATGGATATCTATGGTCGTATTATCTAACTTATTATCATGTGTTGTCTAACATAAGAATGAACAGTGATGATCTCCTCCACACTAGTGGGAGCTTTATTTCTTACCACTGGGTGATTTGTCAAATTCTCATTAGTCTAACAACAATATTGTAAGAATGAAATCGAAATTTGCGTTTGGTCCTTAAATCTTGCTTAGAGGCCCGATAACAGAACATGGAGTTGGGCCTGGACGTTTGAACCTTACATCTTGATTAAGGGCCCAATAATAGAACATGGAGTTGGGCCTTTACTTTATAGATTGAACCGTACCGTTACACCCGAAGCCCACCTGCTGGTCAGACGACGTCGTTATCTGTTTCACATCCAACAATTTTATTTGATAATCACAATCAATTCACAATCAAATGTCTTCTTTGATAATTGAACTCGTCCTTCTCAAAAATCCCTAATCCATTTTGTATATTTATTTGTTAAATTATAGTACAGCAATGCCCTCGGAATCCAGTTCCGACAACGATGATCAAAACCCTAATGCGATCCTGAGTCCCAACTCGGATTCAATGAATCTCTCGCTCGATGCAATCGAGAATCAGTTGGAATCAATCTCAATGACCTCCCAGGCCGAGACGAGATCATCTAATCAACAAGTGTTGATGATTCAATATTTGTACTTTGTTGAATCGGGGTTTGAAATGGAATCTTTTCCATGGGGAAAGGAGTTGTATAGTTCGGACGTTAATGTCTCCGAAAGGGTGCATTCAAAGAAGAGGATCATGGAAGTTAGATCCTTCAAAAAAAATTTGGAGTATAGGTTTAATGGTTTCTTCTCGCTTTCCAAGTTCGATATACGAGTCTATTCTCTGCAATAGTCGAGAAAAATTTTTTGTGAAGTACAATCCATCGCTTCTCGGATCTTGAGTTGAGTTCTAATGTGCATTTGACATCTTTACAATTGCACAAACGTATTTTGATTTGATAAAAGTAAGCTCTCTTTATTATTTATGCGATTTTTTATTTACATTTTTCATTAATGCTTGTTATTTTAAATATATATATGAATATGTGTTTTTGCGATAGAAGTTAATGATGTTAAGATCATCGATGCAAGAAAGGAAGTGTCATATAATCACGGGTTGTTTGAGAATTTAATATCTCAAGGCGAACACTAAAGACGATGACAACTCGAAGATCCCGTTATTCATCACCAAAGCCGATGATTACAAATGGCGACTTACGCTTCTTCAAAGTTGAAGAAAAAAAGATAGTCGAAGTTTTATGAGCATTTATTTACCTTTTATGCTTTTATACCTATTTTATTTATTGTTTCTTATGATTATGTGTTTTTCTCTCGATTTTTGTATTTTTGTGAGACATTATGAATCAAATGAAGTAATATTGAACGTTTAGCGAGATTGAAGTGAAACTTCAATCAAATGAAGAAATTTTGAAACTGGTTATAAATAGAGGCAAAAGTGGAATCACGTGATCGATATTTTGAAACGGTTTGATGAGACAGAGTTTCGAAAATACAATCAAATGAAGAAATTTAATCGACTATTTGAGCTTGAAATCAAAGTTCAATCGAATATTCAAATTGAAGAGAAAGTAAAACAACCTGAAGAGAAAGTAAAAATTGAATGAAGAAATTCTAGAACGGTGGCAAATGTTGAAAGCAAAGTGAACGACTTGCAAATGTTGAAGGTATGTCACATTTTTTGATCTATGTCACTTTTTGGACATAAATTGTCACTTTTAACACAAGAAAGTGACACGGCTTTGTCACTTTTTGATAAAGAAATGACACAAATAGTCACTTTTTGCTATAAGTGTGTCACTTTTGCTATGTCACTTTTGTTATAAGTGTGTCACTTTTTTTGCAAGGTCACTTTTTTACTCTAAGTATGTCACTTTTACTATGAGTATGTCACTTTAAGAGATTTATGTCACTTTTTTATATAGATATGTATGATACTTTTTATTTATTCTTATGTCTAGAATGTCATGGAAAATGTTAATGATACAATGGGCATGAAAAAGAATGCAACTGATGTTCCTAGCTTTTCATCGGGTATCGAGTTCGATTCGACCGGAAAAGTATCGAGACGCCACCAAACTAATGAAAGGTATTATTCAATTCCAAATAAATTGTATTTTTAATTTGATATTTAATTTTGTTATTGTGTACTATATAATGCGACTTATTTATTTTTTATTCTGCCTATCGATGAAGATATAATAAATTTTGAATGAAGAGGATCGAAGATTGTCATTGACGATGTTCATTATCATAGTTTAGCCAAAAAACGCATCAAGATGTATTTTTTCACATTTGATTTTGTATTTTTACTTTGTTAAATCTGTTTTTCAGATCGCAAAAATCTTCTTTGTAATGCTTTATTGAATCGCTGATGCAAATGATGATGATGTTGAATTGAAAGATGAGGATCGACAAAAATTGATGAGATTGGTAAAGAAATTGCTTTAATTAAACATAAACATGAAGAGGCAATTGTTTGTTTGATTATTTTTCATTTGAAAGACTTATTTTTTGCACAATATAACTTTGACACTTTTTTAATTATTTCATGACATTTTAGACGGGATGATGAAGTCATCCGGATGTGCCCCTCAAGAGGCAAAAGAAACCCGTCACGACTTCTTCGGGCCCCTATGGGTAAATCAATATGATTCTACTATGCTGGTACTTCTCGACGGGTACTTACACGGATCTTCTAACGCGAAAGCCGTGTGGTGAAGGTACTGCGCTAAGATTCAAAGTTGGGTTGCGCCCTCCATTTGCTCCGTGATGTTGGAAGCATTCGAGTTTAATTTACAAGGAAGGTTGGTACACGAAAAACAAGTAAGACAGTGACATAATGTCACTTTTTAATACGAAGTGACACATTATTTTTATCCAAATGTTTTTGTGTAAAAATTAAATCAACCATAGAAAAGATTTGTTATTCAAATGTGTTTGTGTAACTTTCGTATACATTGTCGTCATTTTTGAGCAAAAAGTGACAAGAGTATGTCACTTTTTAGGCAAAAGTGATGTATTATGTCACTTTTCAATCCCAAGTCATAATTCATATTCAAGATAAAATTTGATGCATTAATGGTTGTTGATGCTTAATAATTCAATGTCATCAGAATCCTGTGATTCAAATCAACCACATAGATGATTTTGATTCAAATTTCTTTCTAACTTGTGTACATTGTTCTCACACTTTTGAGCAATAAGTGATGCATCATGTCACTTTTTAGACAAAAAGTGATGTACTACATGTCACTTTTTAAATAAAAGTGACATAGCATGTCACTTTTTCTATCCACAAGCCTCAATTTATATTCAAGACGCAAATAACGTATACATTAATGTTTGTCTAGGTTCATACAATGTTCTGCTATTTTTAAGCAACAAGTCGACAAAGCATGTCACTTTTTACAAAAAGTGATGTATATGTCACTTTTCTAACTCCAAGCCTCAATTCATATCGTAAGTGAAAAATAACGTGCATTAATGTTTGATCATGCTCACAATTCATGTCACCCATGATGCGTAATAAATAACAAGTTAGACCTTGCATTTAAATCAACCATAGAGTAAGATTTGTTATTCAAATGTGTTCGAGTAACTTATATACATTGTTCTCATTATTTATGAGCAAAAAGTGACAGAGCTTGTCACTTTTAAGCAAAAAGTGACAGAGTATGTCACTTTTCAATCCCCAAGCCACAATTCATATTCAATATAAAAAATTGATGCATTAATGATTGTTCATGCTCAATAATTCATGTTACTATATAATGCACAACAAATATCAAGTTAAATCCTGTATTCAACCAACCACATAGATGATTTTGATTCAAATTTGTTTCTAACTTATATATATTGTTTCACTACTTTGAGCAATAAGTGATGTATCAAGTCATATTTTAGACAAAAACGTGACATGGCATGTCACTTTTCTATCTCCAAGTCTCAATTCATATTCAAGACAAAATAACGACATTAATATTTCATTAACATTGTTCATTACTTTTAGAGCAAAAGCTTACGACTATGTCACTTTAAACAGCATATAGTATGTCACTTTTCTAACTCCAAGCCTCAATTCATATTCGGATTGTAAAAACGTATACATTAATGTTCGACCATGCTCAATAATTCATGTCAATTATGATGCGTAACAACAAATGTTAAGTTAGACTTTGCATTTAAATCAAATCCATAGATAAGATTTGTTATTCATGTGTTCGAAAATCAAAAATGGCTCATTATGAGCATCATAAGTCACTTTTTTAAACAAAAAAGCCGCATGTGAAGATGCTGCTCTTTCAACTCTTTCAAGCCACAATTCATATGGTTCAAGACAAAAAAAACGACGATTAATGTTTGATCATGCTCACTAATTCATGTCACTATACAACACACAAATAAATATCAAGTTAGACTTGATTCAAATCAACCAACCATAGATTAATTTTGATAGCATTTGTTTCATTGTCATATTTTGAGCAAAAGTTTGAGCAGACCTACCAAGTCATTTTTAGACAAAAAGTGACATAGCACATGTCACTTTTCTATCTCCAAGTCTCAATTCATATTCAAGACAAAATAACGATACATTAATATTTTGATAATATAATTCATGTCACTTTAGTCAAAGAAATATTATGTTAGACTTGCATTTTAAATCAAAGCCATAGATGACTTTTGATTCAGCAACTCGATGTAATTGTCACTTTCATATTCAAGACAAAAACGATACATTAATTTTTGATCAAAAAAATGCTCAATCACTTCTTTTCATCCAGTCTCAATTCATATTACACTTGATCATTAATATTTGGCTAACATTGTTAGAGCAAAAGTGACACTATGTCATTTTTTAAATCAAAAAGTGATAGATGCGTCATTATAGATTCACTCAATTATTCAAGAAAAAACGATACATTAATGTCACTGATCATGCTCAATAATTCGCTCAATTCATATTCAAACAAAATATTGTTAGACTTGCATTTAAATGTAAACTTGCTAGATGTTCATGATTGAAACAAAAAGATGACTATTTCTTTTTAAACAAAAAGTGACAGTAGCGTCACTTTTCTTCTCCGCCTCAATTCATATTCAAGAAAAAAAGATACATTAATGTTTCATCATGCTCTAATAATTCATGTCGCCTTCACAATACACAACAAATATTAGTTTGATTCGTATTTAAATCAACCGTGATAGATGATTATGATTCAAATTTGCTTGTCTGTTCCATACATTGTTCATCACTTTTTGAACAAAAGTGACTGCATCATGTCACTTTTTAGACAAAAAGTGACATAGCATGTCACTTTTTAGGAAAAAAGTGACATAGCGAGTTGAGGTCACTTTTCTATCCTAAGCCTCAATTCACGGTATCACCGCATGTTACGTAATTTGTACCAGCAATTGTATGCGACATTTCTTTTTGTAATGCAGAGTTAATCATTTCAATGATGAGAATGTTAAGATTAGCCCTAGCTTCTACTTCAAAATGATGTTTCAATCTCTTCCTAAACTGGTGGTATGAATTAGTTGGATAAGATAACGGTGCTTTACTTATTACGTAAGTTTTTGTTTCTTAGTTGTTTGGTTTAAGATTTATGTATAAAATTTATTAATACATTGTCGATTCTTTTTTATACACTTGTTTTGTAGCATATGAATGCGTGTTTTTATTATTTGCGAAAAGATGTCGAGGTATGAACAGGGTATAAAATTCAATGGTACAACAACGGACTTTGCCTTTGCCTGCGCAAGTTGTGGAGTTGTATGATGATTTTTCATGAGGATCCAGAGTCCTTGTTCGAAGAAACTTCTACCGTCGATCCAATTGATTGTACATGCCTGCAACACCAGCCATGAGAGAAGTTGACCATGTCCTTACGCCTTTGAGGATGTATAACCCTACCATCGCTTCTTTGTCATTTTGACATCAAGGAGATGTGCTTGAATATTTATAATTCCTACACTAAGGCGGTCAAGAAGCCTCTTGTACTTGAAGTCAAGTTAAACCATTTTCTATTATTCCTCATCTTTTGTATACACCGTGATTCTTCGACCAAGAAAAATATTACTGTAACAAGAGGCGCTAAAACCACTTGGTGTAAAGTTGGTTCCAAAACTACCACAAAGAAAAAGAACGAGTTAGTTCGCTTTTTAAAAGTTTGAATTTTTATATGTCGAATAGATAGAAATGTACGGTTTGCTTTAATTATCGGTTAATGTTTCATTTGTTCTTTTGCAAGCAGGTGATTGTGGAATCTATGTGATTAAATATGCCTAGTATTTAATCAATGGAATGTTGAATGAGATGCAAAAGACATTCAATATCGCATGTTTCTGAAATACTTCTGGCCACTCAATTGTACGTGTATGCTAAGAAGAAGCAAGTGGAGAAATTATGATACCGATAATGATCAGGTGGGAAAGGATATTTGACAAGACAGAGAATGTCGCAATTTTTTGTAAATAATATTTTGTAGTAGGAGTACATATGACATGTAAATGTAGTGTATATGGTGAATGTAGTTTCATGTAAATGAGATTAACAATGTAAGTTTTGAATGTTTCTTTGCAAAAAATGTAAGTACAAAATATTTTTTTATACAGTGACATGCTATTCGTGGTTAATGTACTAAGTTATATGGTTTTAATAACGAACCGGTGACATAGTAGGTCACTTTTCGTTGTAAAAGTGACATGGTGTGTCACTTTTATTATAAAAGTGACAAATTGCAGGTCACTTTTTTGTTCTAAAAGCTTACATAGTGTGTCACTTTTTGCTCTAAAATTATGAAATTATGTACACACTTAGACACCATGCATGATGGAGTCGAATTGTTCTGAATGCGATAAATGTACCTAATCATGCGTTAAGAAGATGTACCAACTTATGTAATTGAGATTCAAATTTGTAATAGAAGATAGTATTTATTTATTGATTCAATTTGATTGAACATGTACGTAACAATGTAAACCGCTTGTCACTTACTTGAATGAAACGAAATGATACTACGGAAGCTTGAGAGCTCCCCGTCCTCTCCCAACAAAACAATACTCTCTCCCAACATCCATACTGACTATTTTATTACAATTTCCTACTACGTTGTCAGTATCGACTTCCTTGGCTTCACAACTAGTCCGCCTCCCTTGTTCAAGGCTCCGGTTCCACTCCCTTGTCAGCATCCGGGTCCAGCCCTCTCTTGGGTTTAGAATACACCAAATGAATTGGTGGTCTTGGTGTCATCCTATCACCATGTTAGTGGTTTTAATAACGAACAAAAGTGACATAAGAGTGTCACTTTTAGAACAAAAAAAGTGACATAGCGTGTCACTTTTCATTATAAAAAGTGACCATGTGTGTCACTTTTATTCTTAAATTATGGAAATTATGTATACACTTTGTCGTACCATGTTAGTGGTTTTAATAACTAACAAACAATATAGTGTGTGTCACTTTTTAGAAACAAAAGTGATATAGTGTGTCACTTTTCATTATAAAAGTGATGTAGGTAGTCATTTTTTGTTCTAAAAGTGACATAGTTTGTCACTTTTTGTTCTTAAATTATAGAAATTATGTATACACTTTGACAGCCATGTTAGTGGTTTTAATAACGAATAAATAATGATAGTGTGTCACTTTTAGAACAAAAGTGATATAGTGTGTCACTTTTCATTATAAAGTGACAATGTATGCCACTCACTTTTGTTCTAACGAACAAATATAAAAGCTTTCACGAAATTTGAAAAGGAAAAATCATTGCAAAAGTGACACAAATGTCACTTTTGTTCAAAAAGTGACATAGTGTGTCACTTTTTTGTTCTAAAAAGTTACAATTTCGGGTATTCATGAAATTCCTCAATAGTTGAACTATCATGTATACAATTTAGTGTTAAATGATAAGTTTTACATTCCACTATAACGTCATGACCTATAAAAAGCAAAGCACATGAATGTTAACACTATTTTGAATAGAAAACCCAATAAGAATGAATAAGTGATACTTTTCCAAATAAAAATAAAAACTTATAAATCTTGTAACTTTCTTTCTTTGCGGCTTTCTTCTTCAAAGAGTGCCGGAGTTCGACACGATCTTCGGTCAGGCCATACTTTCCACATCTACCACATTTTGTACTTTGCTTTTTTTTTCTCCTTTTGATGGTATTCTTTTCTCTTAGGGTCGCCCGCATTTTCTTTTCGGATCGAGCCAAGACTATTCTCGCTTTTACATCATCTCGTATATTCCAATCATCAAGCGATCTCTGCCGGTAAACTGCACTAATTTATGTTCTTGACGCACATCTCACAGTAGTAATATTTTGAACAATACAAATATGAATCTTCCTTTATCTTTTGCAATAATCCCGCCAATGCAGTGCACATGGGATTTTGTCCACTTGAATTGATTGCATGTACATGTCTTTTCTTCAATATTCACCACATACGAGGCACAAATATCATCGATTCGGTATATTATCGAACTTGAATCATGCTTGTGCAAATAATGCAAAAGAAAATAACGTATTAATAACCACAACAATTAAATCATGCTTTCATAACATTTAACTCAACTTACCGAAAATTTGTAATAATATGTCACTTTTATTCGTAGCAACACACTCTATCACTTTTTATTCGTAAAGTGACAACCTCGGCTACTTTTTTAGATCAAGATATTTTCATCACAATAACAATCAGATATAATAAGATTTCAAAATCATATACCTTCTACTAATATTTAATTATAAATAGAGCCATAGATGATAAGGAAACCCAAGTCATGCCACTTTAGACAAGATAAAGCGACACACTATGTCACTTTTTTATTCGTAGCTTAATGACACTATGTCACTTTTTTAGATACATATTTTCACATACAATAACAATCGACATAATAAGATTTCAAAATCATAAACCTTCTACCGATATGTAATTAGCAATTAGAGCCATAGACTATGAAATCCAAGTTATGCCACTCTATAGTAAGAAAATAGTGACACACTATGTCACTTTTTTACTCGTAGTGACATACTCGCATTACCTTTTAAAAACACACTATATCCTTTGTTGGTACATGCATGTTTTCATTACACAATATTCTAGCCCTGCTGGTCAGACGACGTCGTTATCTGTTCACATCCAACAATTTTATTTGATTGATAATCACAATCAATTCACAATCAAATTTCTTCTTTGATAATTGAACTCGTCTTTTCTCAAAATCCCTAATCCATTTTGTATATTTATTTGTTAAATTATAGTATAGCAATGCCCTCGGAATCCAGTTCCGACAACGATGATCAAAACCCTAATGCGATCCTGAGTCCCAACTCGGATTCAATGAATCTTTCGCTCGATGCAATCGAGAATCAGTTGGAATCAATCTCAATGACCTCCCAGGCCGAGACGAGATCATCTAATCAACAAGAAGATCAACTGACGATTCCCAATGGATTATTGAATGAAGAAAGTAGATCAGAAGTAGTGGATGAATTCGAGGAGGAGCTGAGTAATAGTAATTCGAAAGCGGGGTTGTCTTCCGAGGTGATTGTGAGCTCGTCGTCAGTTTGGAGATACAATAATTTAGAGGCAGAGGAAGCGGAGGCACCTTCTAGTCCAAGTAGCAGCGGGTATGCAGGCGAGAGAGGGAGCAGTAACGGTGCCACCAGTGTGGCTGATGAGGAGTTTAACGATGATTCAATTCGCGAGGCTGGGACCCCTGGAGTTTCGAGTTCTCAGGAGCAGTGGGTTCCCAGGGAACGTGACCTCGATGAGGTTAGCTTAATATCTCACCATTTCTTCCTTTAAGGATGGTGCCATAGTGGAAATTGCATAATAGCGCATTTGAACCATTTCAGTTCCTGATTAAGGATGGTGCCATAGTGGAAATTGCATAATAGCGCATGTGTTAGTTTTTTGAGAATTTAAATGCAATAAGAGTTGTGTGTTGGTTGTGTATTGCAAAGAAAGAAAGCGCGAGGAATCTTACTTTTCATAATGTGTTTGCAGTTCAATCAAAACAAATAAGTGTCCCATGAAAATGGAAGGCATTGGTGGCCTGTTTGTGAGGTTAATAAATAGGCGTAGATGAGCTTGTGAGCTTTTTGTGTATAGTCATTGACGAAACGACTTTTTTTTAATTGCATTTATTGATGAATAGAAGGTCTGATGAAAGTCTCTTGATTTTAATAGTCCTTGTTAAACTCCCTGCAAACGCAAATTGTTTATTCAAAAATTATGAATATTTACTACAAATTAAAGGTGTAAAATTGAAGAAAATGCAGATTTTGTTTCAAAGACTTAGAATAGTTGCTACTCATTAAAGGTGTAAAATTTAAGTGGTTAAAAGTCTAACTTTGATTTAAATAACTAAATTTACCAAACTACTTTGATGCATAAACATCTACTTTAGTACTACAACAATTCTCTCTGATAGGAAGATTTATATCAGGTTAGAAGGCCAGTTGTGCAGAAAATTTATTAGACGTGATATGCTTTATGGCAATAAGTGTTTGACTGCAAAAGGTCAAAATTATAAGATGAACACTGCGGGAATGAGAATATAAGATTGATGTGTAGCCATCCTAGAATCAAAATGATGAGACATGAAATGAGATTATAATTAAGAATTAATTAGGAAAATGTCAACTAGGTGGTTGGGGCATGTATTGTGTACACCTAAAGAGGCAAATGTCCATTAAAGGGAGAAAGATAGACCAAAACTAACATGGCATGTTTTGGTTGCCAGAAGTTGTATTGATGTACTGAACTAACGGTTGGAAAAGGATTTATGCAGCCCAAAATCTATTGGGAATAAGGCTTAATTGATGTTGTTGTTGTTGGAAGTTTCTTGATTTATAGTTATTCTGGCATTAAATGAAATTACTGATTAAAGAAAAATTCTGAGAATAAAGTGTGTTTTTCGATCATACAGTGAGGGGCCAACTAAGATCTGTATTATAAATTATAGTTAAAATTCAAGCTTTGACAAATGACAGGGCTTGAGTTTGTTTCGAAAATTGCAACTCTCTGTGGTTATACAACAATAGCTTTTGTATGCGAATCAAACTTGCAGAATAAATGTTAGACTTTATTTCAAATGGTTTGCATATGAGGAATGGCTATTTTTCGTTCTTTTCTTTGTGTGAGGCCACCTGTGTTCCATGGAGAAGGTTCTTGGTGTTTATCTTGCTATGCCAATTTCCTACTTATTCAAGCAATAATACAAAATCATTTGCTGTACCCCTTTCGTATATGTTATCGGTTAGATGAACATTGTCTCCTTTTTACCCTTGAGCTAAAGTCCTCGAGATTTTGTCATTTCTTTCATGTGCTCCATTTTATTTTATTTTGCACACTTCTTCTTCTTCTTTCATGCCTGATTATAAATATTAATATCATAGTTAGCTAGTATTCAGATAGAATTGGCTCTTTAATTCCTGCTTTGCGATATATTGTTTAATTAAATTAGTGAAGTGCAGGATGATGCTTCGATTTCGTGGAGAAAAAGGAAGAAACACTTCTTTATTTTGAGTCACTCTGGAAAGCCCATATATGCTAGGTCAGTATTACTGATTTCTTGAAACTTCTGCGTTATAACTCAGAACTTTTATCTTTTTCCCTGTACAGAAGGGTGTGCATTTGTTCATTGTTTTTTAAGTTCCTGAACGTTTCTGTACAATTAGTTATGGATGATATTCTCTTGTTTGGTTTGTGATTGACTCAAAGATATGGGGATGAACACAAACTAGCTGGATTCTCTGCAACTTTGCAAGCCATCATTTCCTTTGTGGAAAATGGGTACATTGCTTGTGACAGCTAGCTCTCTATTTTTGCATACTTTCTTTTTCTTTATCAGCTTGTTGATTGAGTAATTTTATTATGTTTGTTGATCTCTTTCAGGGGAGATCGGGTTAAAGTGGTAAGAGCAGGGAAACACCAAGTTAGTATATCAACTTTTCTTTGCACTTATAATTTACTTCAGAGAATTGCTTGTTCTTCATATGGATTGGATTGAGAGGCAAAAACTTATACCGAATCTTTATCAATAGGAATATCATTAAACTAATTACCGCTGCTTCTTAGAAAATGATTAGGAACTGCATAATGACAGCTTATGTAAAATAGGATAATGCTGTAAGGTGCACAATACAAGCTTATGCAGACCCTGTAGCTTGTAATACTTGTGCTGTTGTGCATGATGCTGTTAGCCAGACCAGTTGGCTGTATCCCGTCTCAAAATAAAAGGCCAGAAAAGAAAGAAATGATCGCTATCAAATTTCATTTCCAGCACTTGAGCATTTGGGAAAGATTGCTGTAATGGATGGCATGACTTGCAGATTAGATCTCTTCATGTATGAATCCACAATTTCATGTGGCTAATTTATTTTCCTACTACAAGCAACTATCCCAATTTTTGGCTGTTGTCCCTATTTATTGTTAGGAGAACAGTTAGCTTACTCTTTGGATGATGGAAATAATCATAAGCGACACTTCATTCCCAAAATTACATTTCTGGCATGTTGAAGAGTTATTCCAATTTGGACAGTTAAGGAGAAAATAAACATTATGGACTGTGGTGTAAATCTAGGATTAACTGGAATGTTGAGAATGATCAATCTGTGATATTAAAAGGAAAGCTGGATACTATCATATGCTCCGATCATATATTGGAAACAAGAGAAACATTTGTTGATAAACCCTTTTGATTCATCTGATTGATTCACATGTAGCAGTAAAAGAGAAGGAAGTGTAAAGAACATGAAAAAGCTACCATAGTGAGGCTGTGCACGGCCTTTTGTTGACTTTTTTTTCCCCTTCTCTCTTGCATGACAGAGGAGACCAGAAATTAATGCCTAAAGATTGCTCCCTTGTTGTGAAAGGAAATTAAAATGGAGAATAATGTTGTTTGAAAGGCAGCAGTAGATATATCATACTAAATATTAGTTAGAATTGTTAAAATGAACAAAAAGCCCCTGGTTTGACTGACAACTCAATGATCAAATATGTTTCCTAATGGTTATAACTTAGAAGTGGTAAACAATGGAACCATTGAAACCATAAAGCCTCTCAACCTAATTTGCTAAGGTTTGTATGTATTCTCATTAAAAGAGTCATTCTATAAATAAATATGGAAGCAATTCTGGTATTGTTTATGAAAACAGATGTACCGGACATGCCAAGAATATTTTCCTACAGTAAATATCATTCTATTACATAACCCTAGAATTTGACAACATTAATTTAAGAAGAAAATAAACAGCACAGGATAAGAAATGGAGACTGGCTGGGGAACATTTTGGACACTGACAGTTTCCTATCATGTCTGGTGCATGTTTGAGTATTGAGATGTGGAACCCAAAGAAGGATCCATGGTTACTTGCTTCAATTGTTAAAGCATTTAGTACAAAACTTTTACTTTTTGAAGTTTTAGTTTTCATCAACTGTTTGTGGAAATTTTTTGCCTCAACATGGTTGAAAACGTCATAGGTGGGTAGTTAAGTCTTTCTAGTGGTCTTTTCTTCAAGTAATTGAAAAGATAATTCCATGTCCCTGTTTTGTGATTAATCGGTGGTGTGTATAAATCAATCATAGGTTAGGACTCTTTTATGTCCTAGTGGTCATGAGAAGCTGTGATGCTTGGACTCTTCAGTTTGGTCGAAGTACCCGTGTCGACACGGCACAACACAGGTTGGGTGGGATCCGGATCTGATCTTTTAGTTCAGAAGCGGCCACGGCAATTCAAATCCAATTCAAAATCGAAAGGAAGAAGATAGTGAAATGTTGTAAATAGATGAAAGAGATAAAGAGGAAGGGGAAGGGGAAGGGGAAGGAGGTAGAGGTAGAGGTAGAGGTAGAGGTAGAGGTGGGGGCATTCTGGAGTAGGAGAAAGAAACTTAGGGAAATGGAGAAACGGGAAGGGAGGAGACAGATTGAAACTTCTGGAAAATGATTAAAATTAATTAGATGGGTGGGAATGTG
Source organism: Forsythia suspensa (assembly GCA_023638005.1). Taxonomy (NCBI): domain Eukaryota; kingdom Viridiplantae; phylum Streptophyta; class Magnoliopsida; order Lamiales; family Oleaceae; genus Forsythia; species Forsythia suspensa. The sequence continues at coordinate 41,060,689 of CM042666.1, forward strand.
GGATAAAAATTTGATGGGTTGTGGGCCAATTAATTAGAGGACCCATTCAGATTTGTATTGGACCCAAAAGAAACATATTGACCCAATTAATTAGAAGACCAATGCTTTTGACAAATACTTTTCTCAAAAAACACAAAAAATAAAATAAGAAAAATAATAATAAAAGTTTAATTTTATATTACTTTAATCAATCATATCATACATATATCCCTAAAAAATATATCTAAAAGACTAAAGTTATTAGTATGTAAATATTAAAATAAAAAATTAAGTTTGAAAGACATATCTACATACCCGTGTCCAAATTTTGGATCATTTTTAGCTGTATCCCATAACCTAGATTTTAGAAGAAAAAAGATCAGACTCCCTAAGTGTGTAACCGTACCCGAGTCTCAGTGTCACAGGTGAGAAGCACTCCACAAACAGTTACCATAAAAAGCTTCAGTATTAGACCATGTGAATTCAATTGGAGGCGTGTTTAATTATACTGTGTAAAATATGGTGAAACCATGGTTTTATACAAAGTTTGCCTTTCAGGTGGTATTTCTTGTGAAAGGACCAATTTACTTAGTTTGCATAAGCTGCACAGAAGAGCCTTATGAATCACTAAGGGAACAACTGGAGCTCCTCTATTGTCAGGTAGCAATCCCTTTTATTTTATTTTTTTCAGTTTTCTTTATATTTGACGATGCATTAGTAAGGTTTATCGACTATCAAGATCTCCCTCTGAATATTTATTTGACCGGGGTCGCTTCTGATGGACGGATATCCTCATTTATTTATCGTGTTGTCAACGCAGATGATTCTTATCCTGACAAAGTCATTAAATAGATGCTTTGAGAAGAATCCCAAATTTGATATGACACCTTTGCTTGGAGGAACAGATGCCGTCTTCTCCTCTCTCATCCATTCTTTCGGTTGGTAAGTCGCTATGCATCTTAACCTGTTAATATAAAGCCAAATATTAGCATGATGTCTCACTGATGGTCTTCCATGTTTTACTTTATTTCAATTTGGATGTAAACTGTCCGTAATCCAAAGAAATTGTGATGTCAAAACCGAAAAAATGATACCTGCTCAATGATTGTGGAGGACAGTATTTCACTATTTTGAGTTGTGACACGAGGAGAAGTTTGATAAAGGGATGCATATAAATCATATAAAAGACTGAAGGAAAATCATATTTAAAAAACCTTGTCAGCTGTTCCAACTCATTGTTATTGACTTATTGTTTGATTCCAAAACAAGCCTGATCTCCATCACATACACTATATCTTATACTAGTTGAACTAATGTAATTTTGCTCTTTGCAACTCTTGCATTCCCTCATTTCTCAAAGAATTTTGCCAGCTACCCATATATGTAGGTTGTTATTTTCTTCAATGTATGTTCATCCAAATTAAACAAAGTTTGTATGATTTATGGATTATCACGTAGCTGACTATTTATAAGATGGACATTTTGTGTTGACTACAGGGTCCTCTTTTTAATTATTAGAACACCTTTATGAGTTGTGTTAGCCAAATAAAGCATCTTTTTTATTTGAATGTCAACTGTTTGATTCTTAATCGAATAGACACGATGCAATTATATCATATGATTGCTTTCCGAGTCCTATATAGTGTTTGCTATCTATCTGTAAATAGTTTTTATCTGTCAAGTGTCAGTTATGTGAATATGAAATGAATAGTAATTCTCTTATCTCTCACATTGATTACAACTAAGACCTGTTTACTCTGATTGTAGGAATCCGGCCACTTTTCTCCATGCATACACATGTCTTCCCCTGGCTTATGCGACAAGGCAGAATGCAGGTGCCATCTTGCAAGACATAACTGATTCAGGGATCTTATTTGCGATATTAATGTGCAGACACAAGGTCATCTTTTTATATATGCGGTTCTCAAACTTTCTTGGTTATTCGCAACTTCTAGTCAAAATCATCACAAGTTCAAATGCAGGTTATCAGTCTTTGTGGTGCACAAAAAGCTTCTCTTCATCCTGATGATATGCTGTTACTCTCCAATTTTGTTATGTCTTCTGAATCATTTAGGCAAGTTAATCTAATTTTAAATACTCCTTATCGTCTTTCCTTCATCATCCTAGCTCAGATATATGTGCTCGCATGCTAGTTTCTGAGTGTTGCTGGATGTTCTCAAGTTCTCTGATATAGATTTTCCAGAAATGATATTGTCCATTTGGAAAAGGTTTACCAAGAAATATATTCGTGACCTTTAATAATGTTTAGCAACTTAATCATCCATTATTGCATAAATACGTGACGGTCCCTTAAAATGTATATCATGCCAATGAAAAGAGACTACTGGCATTAATAATGTTGCTAGATATTAATCTACTTGATTAATTTTGTAAGTTTAAAATTAAATCATGAGCAACCAATAAAAGGAAAAACACGAGCAACCAATAAAAGGAAAAACATTATTGATTGCATGCCAAAAATTCCATGAGCAATTATAAATTGAGTGAAAGGAGAGTTTAAAGAACCATCAACATTTTCTTTCTTTTTTACTTTTGAAGATTGAAGACATGGATTAGAAAGGGAAGGGGAATCATCAAAGATGAACTTCAAACACCACATCCAAGAGTGTCAGTGCCTAACTGTTGAAGGAGTGATGGGACCTTGAGTTCTAGCAAGTAGCGACATTCCCATGTCCCTTAATTTAGCAATAGATCAAAACAAAGTGGGTACAAAGGTTTACTACATCAATAACTCAGCAAAATTTTTTGTATTGTTTCCAGTTAACATTATTGTTATGGATGTACAAGCTTAATTTCATTGTTGTGGTCTTCTGCATCCTATATCAAAATGATTTCGTTTGTATCATCAACTTTCATCATTTTTCGGATCAAATTTGTCATATATATCATCATGTGCCTCATAATATTGATGAGGAGAACATGAATTTTGAATATTATGGAGATGGATTAGGTCTAAACTATTGCTATCTTATTATGCTGGCATCTTCACTAACATCAACACTTCTTCTGACTACTTTCTGCTTTTAACTTGCACTTCAAGCATAAGGAAATTTTGTCTGTTTTTTAACCTAAAAACTTTTCTTCATCTTTGAGCATATAAATCTAGATTCTGAATGTTCCTCTGTTCTTGGACACATAAACAACAGTTCCCATATCATTTTGGATAGGAAGTGAGATAAAATTTGAAACGTGAGACAAAATCTCTTTTGATTCAAACTCCATCTAGGCTGTGGATGGCCTAATGTCTTGCCCTGGTTATTAGAGTTCTCTTCTGTGCTTAAGATGCTATTTTAATTTTATCTCCACTTCACTCGCTACCTAGTTAACTTATGGATCTAAAACCATATTATATATATGACTTTGTAGACTTTAATCTGGTTAGATTATCCCCCAAACTCAATATGCTTGAGACAACTATTTGGCCTTCAATTTGAGCTAGAATACCACGAATTGCCATCTTTATACTTAGGAGAAAGTTATTCATTTCATCAAGAAGATAGATCTCTAATAATGATAATTCATGTAAGTTGATCTCTTTCTTTCTCTCTCTCTCCGTGTCCATACATAGTCGTGGAATGAGAGAAATAACTCTGCAGCCCTGAATCTTTCCCAAGTGAAATTGTGTCTAGCAAATCATGTAATGATTTTGTCAGGTGCTTATTTTCATGAATTGTTTGATGTTTTTCTCTTATATTCTTTCTGATTTCGTGCAGGACATCTGAATCTTTCTCACCCATTTGCCTGCCTCGATATAATCCCATGGCCTTTCTATATGCTTATGTGCATTATTTTGATGTAAGTCTATATAAATTCAGAAATTATCTTCTCTACAAAAAAAATGTAGATTTTACTGCATGTTTGAATGAATTAAATTGAGATCTTAAAAAATTGAACATTTTGGCCTTGAAGGTGTAAAACAGATATTGAGGACTCATTTTGCAAGTTATTTACTGGAGAAGCTTAAAATCTATGGACTTCTTCTCTCTATCTATCTCTTAAAAGAGGAATATTGGTTTTGAAATCTTTAGCGCATTTATATATTTGAAAGCAATTCAAAATTTAATCAAGTAGATTGATAAAACTCGTGTTCAGTATACATTATATTGATTTTTCTAGTCCAAGTTTACCTTGTCTCTGCTGTGAATTATTTACCTTTGTTAACTGTACTAGTCGCTTTGCCGATATCTATATGTTCATTTATTAACTTTCTTCCACATAAAGGAATAGGGTAATCTGGTAGTGTATTATATGTTTATTAGTTTATGTATTTCAGAACTGGTCACCTGGTGGGCCATTGATGTAAACTTTGATATTGGAAAAATCATTGATTTTAATTCCATGATTTACATTATTCATGTCTATCTTTTAAAAATGACAAAACAAGTGCGTTGGATGACAGGTCGATACCTATTTGATATTGCTTACTACAAGTTCAGATGCCTTTTATCATCTGAAAGACTGCAGGTAGATTTTATGTTATTGGTAAATGCTTTCAGAAACTTACAGTCATGATTGTTTGGACGTCCAAATTTTTAATACTTAACCATCTTGTTTGGGCCTAAATATTGTTTCCATGGGTTCATTAGTCACAAGATGGCCTATTGGATTGGTTACTAGTTCTTTCCACTCATTACTAAATAAAAAAAATCTCGGTGCATCTTGTAGGATTCGTATTGAAGATGTACTTCTAAAGTCAAATGTACTAAGTGAAGTTCAAAGATCCATGCTAGATGGTGGTATGCATGTCGAGGATTTGCCTATTGACCCGGCTTCTCGTACGGGAACCATGTTTTCTCATCCGGGTCAACCTAGATCTGCAACAGATTCCCCAGATAGAATTGGGGATGCATTTTTCGGGATTGGTGGTCCTGCTGGACTATGGCATTTCATATATCGCAGCATTTATCTTGACCAATATGTATCATCTGAATTTTCGTCGCCAATCAACAGCTTGAGACAGAAAAAGAGGTAACAGAATCGAAGTCACATTGCAACTTTTAAGACAGAATGCTTTTTCCTCCATAAGGAAAGTACTTTGCTGGATAATTTACCACTAGACTGCAAAAATGGTGTCTTGTTTTGCAGATTATTTAGGGCTTACCAAAAACTCTATGCATCCATGCACGATAAAGGAATTGGGCCTCATAAAACCCAGTTTAGAAGGGATGAAAACTATGGTAATATTCACTTTCTTTCTGATGACTGCTTTACTTTGGGTGGTTTTCATTGACTTTCTTTGCATTTGTAGGATAATATTAGATCTTGTCCTTTCATAGTTGAGTGAGAACCAGCGTTTCAGTGTTGACATTTTCTTCACATGAACGAATCAAAACCACTTCACGCAGTGGGCCAGCCTCACGATTGAAATTGTTTTGTCATTTCACTTCTATATAATTTATACTGCTGGAATGTTATTTAGTAATTGACTAGGCTCATCTCTGTAAAAAAAAAAAATTGGAGAAATGAACATATGATGCACAAGATGTGTTCTCTTTAACTTTCTTAGATCATTACAGTGATGCTACGAGCTCTAAATTCACTGTGATCAATGGGACGCTAACAAATTCAATATCATGTCCTTATGAAAGCATTGATTAGATATTGTAGTAAACTCACATGATATATGTACAGTAAAAGGGCAGGCAAAAGAGGTAGCAAATATGTGCATGTCATTATGTTAAGCTTGTTTGGTCTCTAGTTTTAGTAGAGAAGAAGGTTATACTAGCTTCAATGAATGTAAAATCTGTAAAGAAAGGAAAACAATAATGAACTATTCCCGTTAAATTTTGGTGTACTTTTCCATCTATGGCAACAGAACTTCTCATTGGAACTCCAAATGTCTTTGTACGAAGCTGAAGTTATTAAAACCTAAACAATGACAGAACTATGTAAAGCAATCTGACTGTTGCAGTGTTCATTGGGTTGACTCTGCAGAAAATATTTAGTTCTTAGAACATTATAATTTTGTGAAAAATATATTCTTCATGAATTAATGATCTCCCAACTTTTGTTGGAGTGAATCTTTTTTCTTTCTTCATGTTGAAATACATTCCAAACTAATTTGTTTTATCTTTTCCTGTTCATTTCTGCCTTGAAATTTGATATTCTTTTCTGCTACTTATTTACAGATTTATGCTGGAGTTCTTTATCTCTATCTTCTTTTTATACTTTTTACTTTTTATTGGGTTGTTGTAATCAATGTTGTCAAAACTGGACCAGACCGGACCGGACCGGCTGGTTCGACAGGAAAAGCCGGGAACTGGTCAAAGACCGCCTTCTTATTGACTAAAACCGTCATATTAAAAAACAGGAAAAACTGGCCAAACAGCCGGTCCAACTGTGAACCGGTTGACACAGTTCCGGTTTTGCCTGGTGTCATTTTTCTTTAAAGAATTGGAAAATTTTAAAGACTGACAGGGCCAAGAAAAGCTACATTTCTCCACTTCTTGGCCCGTATACTCTACTTCTTGGCCCAGCTTTTTTATAATCAACTTCTTCTGTGCTTTTCTTTTACGGTAGCCGATGTGGGATCAGAAACTGATATTTTATTGGTTTTTGATCCCACTTCTGCTTCTATAGAAACTAATTTTATAATCACCCAATTTATAATCAGTTTATACTCCTTTATAGATTTAATTGTTCAATGGTTTAAGATTATAATTGCGTAAAGCTGAAACTGATTTTTCAATTTAAAAGTTGAAAAATTGGAAGTTAAAAGTGCTATAAGGAAAGACAAAAATATTGTTAGATTACTTTTTGGTTGATGTAAAAATAATCTGCTCAAGCAATTATGAATATTGTTACTTGACAAAATGAAGAAGAAAACCTAAAGCCGAAAATAAATTATTGACTTCTATTTTATTCCAATTTACTCCATCTTTCTCATTTAGCCTTTGTTTGGTTTTGCTTAAAAGGTCGATAAAAATTCGAGTCAAAGTCAACAATTAATTATAACCACACATTAACATTTCATAGGACCACAACTTTTTATCAACTTTTCAACAACACATTTCATCAACTTTTATCAAAATCTGCTAAAAAATAATTTTTGCAAAACCAAACAGGCACTTAAAATTGATTTTTGGTATATAAATTTATTTATTTATTTATTTTGACAACCTTTCGACCCTTGACCCTCTACCTTTCCGAGGTCAATACCTTTGCTGGTTTAAAACATTGGTTATAATCTCTCTCTCCTATTTCGTATAGCTGTTTTCTTTGATTCAATTAATTGATTATACCCAGTTCCATTACTAATAATTGTTGTAGAGTTTCTTACTAATCCTTTGACATTTCAGTTCTACTCTGCTGGGTCACAGAAGATTTTGAACTATATGCAGCTTTTGATCCCCTTGCAGACAAGGTATGATTATGAGAATATCTAGCTATGAACTATATCACCTAAGAAAATATCTAGCCATGTACTATAACTTATCTGAGTCTTGTATGAAATTACTCGTTTTTTTTCAAAGAATGTGTTGTGAGTCAATTTGTACGAGCTATACTTGGCTCGACACACCTTGCCGCATTTTTGTTGGTCTTGGCCAAGATTATGTATTCTGATGAGATGATTTATACCAGCTGTGGCATAACCATTTAGCTTCATTCAATCAACAGATAATGCATTCCTTTTTGCACTGTGTCCTAAAATTGTTGATAGCCTGGTACTGCAACAATTGCAGTTTTGAGACTTGTGATCATTATATCCCAGTGATAAGCCGCAGTTTGTGACTGGTGTCTTACACTCACTAAAGCTCTTCTTACTCAAAATAAATTAATTAAAGATTTAGGATTTTGTTGTGGATGAACAAAAGCATATGACTTCCTGCCTGTTATCTCTGGGTATATCTGGCTTACTCATTTTTTGTGCAGTATACATGTCAGCTTTTGAAAGATTGATTATGTTACCTACAGTGGATCGATCTATTTTTAATCTTTGGTCCGGTGAGGAAAGCTAGAAATATTATATATATGATCGGATAGATCCTCTTGAACATTTAAAATTGAGGCACAATTGAAATTGAACTGGGTGTGTGGGATTTTGATTATGCATTTTCATGGTGTTCATTTATGGTAAATTTCATGTTGCAGGCTTTGGCGATAAAAACGTGCAATCGGGTTTGTCAATGGATAAAAGACGTAGAAAATGAAAATTTCTTGTTGGGAGCAAGTCCTTTTTCATGGTGATTCCCCCAATTACTATGTATAGGAATTGTATTGGAGGTTTCCTAGCATTTATCCTTTCCCTTTTGCCCTCTACATAATTTTTTTGATAGGTTCTATCTGTGCTTGATAGTAGTTGTACCTTCTTACACACCAATGCACACCTCTTGTAGCTTTCCACTTTAAATATCATTTTATGCGCATTTTTATCAATTCGAGGCTCTTAGCATCATTCACTTTTGCTTGTATTTAACAAGATTTCAGAGTTTTATTCTATCAATGATTAGTTTTTTGAGGGAATGACAGAAGCCAAATGTGCATCTCTAGTGTTGATGTGCAACTTCATGGTGTTAATCGAAATGTGTAAACCATGCTTGGTACATGACATTATTATATAGCACAAGGGAAAGGGTTGTCAACTTCATCTTAATTAGTGTCTTCCGGTTCAACATGCTACACATGCAGTGCTGTCCAGTACTGCATGTTAAACGTACCATTGAAGCTTTATTGTGAACTTCAAAATTTTGGATTATTGAATAAATCTTTTTATTTTACATAATTTATTATATTTTCATATAAAAGGATCTTAGCACGCAGCCGAATGTACTTGCCTCCTTCAGGTCTATTTAGTGACTCGTCTTATAGATGTGTTTCAATTTGGTTGTCCTACTATAATTTATTTAGTCAGTTTGACTCTTGTTTGGCCTCCGGCAGTCGAGAGTCGAGACAGGTCGTATTGTGGGATATGGACTATGTTGAGCCTGATTGCCCGTCCTGTCCGGTATGTGTTGGGTCTTGCATTTTCTTGCAGCTGAAAATGCAAACTATGTTGTGCTCAAAGGTAACTCGTACTGACCTAACTGAACCAAGTTCACTTTACATCTCTATTGTGTGTAAAGAAACTTAGCCTAATTGGACTGCAATTGCGGATAACAGTTGCTAAATGGAGTTCATGTTTACTCTTAAACCACCTGAAATAAAAGGCCTTAGTTCAATCCATATTGGACTATTCTATTCAATTGAAACTTCGAGAATAATGTGATCAAATTAAAATGTTAAGAATGAAAGTGAAACTAATTTAAACTTTATTAGTTGCTAGTAGTTATGTCCAGTTTAATATATTAGTAGTGCTATCACAATTATAATATAACTTAATTTTATTATTGTTGACCTTATGGTACAATTAAGATGTCAACATATCTTTTTCATCTCTCGTCCACATGTTGTAAAAACTGCATATAGTTCCGTTAGCTTACAAATGCAGCCTTCCAAAAGTGTGGCTCATCCATCGTTTGCATCCGACAATCAAGTTAATTGTTGGTAAAATAGAAAATGTGCAAAAGAAACAAAATGGATGGAGAATTGACTAGGGGTTTAATTTTTCAAACTTTGTCCTTCCAGTTGCATGGGATATTTATAGGAGATTTTAGATCAATGGTATTTCAAATCTTTCGTATTTTTTTTTACACTTGTCACCCGTTGATTGGTGAGGATACTGACTAGTATCTTTCAAACACGCGTTGCTTCCTCATTGGTGAAGTTGTTATCAATTAACTGATTCTTGTTTGATTTTGTTTGTATTTTTAACGGTTTTAACTTATGTGACAAAAGACCGTCGCGTGATAGAAAAGATATTTTGTTGTTTTTTACCTACGACAAAAGAAATAGAATAACATGTTTCTTTAGATCAGTTAACTCCCTTTTAACTTTGTATGAGACATAGATAATTTTTACAAGATAAATAGATTTACTTCTTATCTCACATCTAGAAACAACGAAGTTAAGGTTCGACCCATTTGTCTAGCCAAGAGTTTCGCTTAGGCGTGAACCAACGATCATTGTCTTTTTCTCGACAAACTAAATTGTCAACATCGCCTTAGCAAAGAGACACTAGCGATGCATATAGGTTTGCAAGACTATTTGGGTCATTCATGATGATGTGGCCAATATGTGACACGTGGTCTCTAAGTTCGATATGACTCCCACCGCGTGGCAAAATGTAGTAACAATCATGTTATTGTTTTCTTTCTCAAAAATTGAAATAAATAAATGAAATGTGTTTAGAAAAATATCTAGGTTGTACATAAACAAAACAAATTAACGAAACGCAACATGACGCATTAAACATTATTTTTTAAAAATTAGGACACAAAATGGTTTGTAAAAACTAGTAATTTATTTTTATGAATTGAAATACTTAATTTTTTTTAAAATGATATTTAATCTCCGCTCCGTTAGGAAAGATAGACTTTCGTTTCTTTTTTCACACGTGATTAAAATCTCATTTAATGTAATTGAAATTATAAATTTTACACACTTTCCAATTATACCCCATTTAATATTAGTTATTCAGAATCTAATAAATTTAAATACTTGTTTTGGGTTGATAACAATGTAAATTAAATAAGGTTATATTAGGAAAATGAAAAATTTAATACACTCTATAAATTAAGTGGCCTATAATTTGGGACAGATAAATAAGGAAAACGAGTCTATCTTTATAGGACGGAGGGAGTATTAATTTAAACTTTAATTGCTTGTTAACATTTTATAGTATTAAATTTTAGTTGAAGCCTTAAAATAGACACATGCAACAAATTCTACGTTTTTATTAAGTGTAATTCTTAATTATAATTTTGAAATCCTACGGTTTAAAGTGTTTTAAAATTTCCTTTGAATCCTTTCAACGTTTCTAAATATTATTAAAGAAATAAAAAATAAAAAATCCTTTTTTTTTTTTTTATTTTCAAAATAATTTCAAATAAGTTCGAAAGAGTTTCGATTTACGACACGTGTCGAAAAAAAAAAACAATGACAAGGAGGAAGTAGCTAACGTAATTAATGAAGTAACATAAAACTAGTGAAACATATGCACATCAACAAACAACATCCAGTTTGACTTTTGAATTTTGATACATAAATTTCCTTTTTCATCTTCATATTTCACAACTCACAACCACTCGAACCCTAAAAAGGAGGCGGAGGTGACTGGTTTTGGTTGAACAGCAACCGTAACCACCACGATACTGCAATGGCATCTTTATCCATTTCTGGGTTAAACCTTTTTATGGTGAAAATAACAGTGTGTGTGTGTGTGTGTGTGTGAGAGAGAGAGAGAGAGAGAGTCTTCTGGTATGGATTTTTTTGGTCTTATTTTTAAATTAAACCGTTTGAGACAATTTCGAAACACGACTTTGATTTAATTGACGGTTTAGTAGTTTTTGGTTAAGTTTAAATTATAATTTTATTTAATTAAATTGGTCAAATATAATTTTTATTTATATATTTTATTGGACTCATAATTTACTATTTATTTATTATTCACATATTTTATAAAAATTACAATTTATAAGTACGTCAAAAATATAAATGGGATAAGAGAAGGTAGATAGATGTGTGTGTGTGTGTGTGTGAGAGAGAGAGAGAGAGAGAGCGCGCGCGCGCGCGAGGGAGAAAGCAAGAGAATGTGTGTCTTGTCATTCCACGTGTAAATGGGCTGAGAGATGGTGGGCCTAAGTCATCACTTCAACAAAACCAGCCCATCAAAGCAAAGTCCATATCAGCATTCTATTTATTTACGCAAACAAATATTCTGATGGGCCACATCACAACTGGTTGGGCCCACAATGGTGGAGAGATTGTAGGGCCACGGGCTCAGTTAGGGCCCACATGGGATTAATTTAGCACTAGCATTTATTCCTTCCCTATGACAAAAGCAACGGCACAAGGCAAAAAAGGAGACAAGATGGGAACCCTCCACCCATTAGCAACATATCAAGAAAAAGTAAAGAAGACAAAAGATAAAACCAACCAAAGAGGGGGTGGGGGTAGAGGGGGGAGACAAAGTCCAATTAGCAACATATCAAGAAAAGTAAAGAAAACAAAAGAGTAAACCAACTAAGATGAGAGAAGGGAGGGGGGGTAGGGTGGGAGGGACAAAGTGGAGGAATGTTAATTCAATCACCTAAAGTTAAGAGCAAAAGAAAATGAAAATATGTACCCTATTTGACTTTGTTATTGCTCATCATACAGCATTGATTGTCCTATATAAATTCAACCTATGTTGTCTCTTCTATCCTAGTCAATTTGTGTATGTTGGGCATGTTGTCATGAGTAATGTGCTTAGTGACAATCTTGAAAGAACAAGTTCATCTTCTAACTTAATTTATTTACAACAACTACCGACTAACTCTATTTCTTAATAAATTTGAGACAGTAGTTAAAATTGTTTTTTTCTATTATGTCTAGTTTATAGTTCTTTCTATTTGAAAAATCTAGACCTTGTTTGATTTTAATTAAAATTATGTTAAAAGTTGAAATCAAAATTAACAAACAATTAATTTTAACTACATATTTTATATGACTCAAAAATTTTATTCACTTTTCGATTACACATTTCATCAACTTTTATCAAAATTTGCTGAAAACCCGATTTTTAGCAAAATCAAACAGGCGTTTAATACAAGTAGATTCATTTGTAACCATAACATATCATATTAATTTAGGTCTTAAAGTTTCATTTTTCATAATCTATTTTAGTAGAATATAGAATACAAAGTTTTAATAACATTTAATAGAAGAGTTGAATTTTTTTTCAAAATTGGTGAAAAAATAGTGACTTTGTTGATTTTTCCTTCTCTTTAAACTCTATTAGTGTTTAAGATTAAGATGAACCAAAACATATTTGAGTGGGTTATAGCTATAACTATAGTCAATTTATTTAAAAGCTAGTTTGAAAATTGTTTCTTTTACATTAAATATTTTTTCCACTAGTCTATTTTTTAACAAAATTTAAAAGTTAAATATGGTTGGCCCATTCAATTTGCTATTATTTTAGTACTAAAATTAAGGCTTAAAATTAAATATTATAAAGATTTATACCATATATCATGTAAATAAATAAATAAATAAACTTATACCGAAATAAATTTACCTACAAATTAAGTGCATGGTTGATAGAGTTTAAAAGTAGTTTTTTTATGAGATTTTGAAAAAAATTGGTGAAATGCGTAGTTGAAAAGTTGATACAAGTTGCGTGTCCCATGAATTATGTAGTTGAAAATGAGTTTGGAGAAAAAGTAATTTAAAATAAACTAAACCAAACATCTTCTAAAACTTGAGATTCCAAACAAACCTTAAATTTTAATTAATAAAAGACTGACATTCGTATCACAAATACATGTGATACGGTATATTTTTGTATGCATCAAGAATGCATTGGCTTTAGGTTTTTTTTTTTTTTATCTTGTCCAAAAAAAATCTATATAAAATGTTAAATACGTTAAATTAAATAAAAATAACAAATTTTAGTGTATACCATTTTATTTAATTAACGAATTATGTAAATTTGTATACAAAGTGATACATACACAATAATAGGGACATTTTACCTATGGGGCATGAAAGGGTGGTCAATGTTTATAAAGTCAACCACTAACATCATTTGAGATGGTATTATAGAATTGGCATGTTTTGGGGAGACAAAACAAAATCTTTTGTTTTTTGACATTGGAGTTGAATTCAAGCTTCTTAATATGGAATCCAAGCAAAAAGGACTCTCTTTTTTTCCAACAAATCATGTAGCCTTCTTTTATCCTAACAAGAAATATAATTATTGGGTTCGGGAAATTTAAGATAAATTTTAGTATACGTCGTGATTAAATTTGACTTGAATGTTATATCAGTAAATTTATTAATATTGGAACACCGAGCCAAGCTAGCCATATTTCAATAACAACTTTGAAGTGGTAGGAAGGACTAGCTTGTATTTGAGAGAAATAATAACATCAATTGATAATTGAGTATTAAGTCTTGGACGATCGAGCAACAAGTCTCTTGTGAAATTATAAATGTCGATATCAATTTAGTATTTAAACAGAGTGAATACATACTAACACTTAATAGTTCGTTTTTGAAAAACAAATTTAAACTCTCATAGAGTGTGGTATTGTAAATGCTTGAAATTTATTGTTATTATTTTAATTATCTATTGCTTGAATACACTCCAACAATGTCGTGTTTGACGTGTTGGACTTCGACGATTAAGTTAGCAATGAATTTGATAACATAATTGTGTGTTAATATAATATTTTTGGTGTATACTAGTAATTTCAGTATAATAGTGTGTCAGGCACTATGATTTGGACTTCAGAATTTGTTTAGTAGGTGAGTTTATTTTATTTCAATCGATATCTTTGGGATTCCTTGTATCGAGTTCAAACTGGATTCTGTCGCGTCTCCAGCGATTCGAACACTGACCTCTCTTTTTAAGAAGAACTTAAATAGAATGCTTGTACCAATTGGACAAGTGTCATGATATCGTCATCCGGTCTAATTCAGTCCAATCCACCAGTCTGCCTTAGTGTATACTTAATAAATATTTTTATAGATTATAAGCAGCGTGTTGTACAAAATATGTGGATTCTATGAAATTGTAGATAAAAATAATGTTTGACAAGTTTATAAGTACTTATAACTTAAAAACATTAACAAACATATTCTTAATAAATAAATTCCTATAGAGTGTTTAGTGGGCATGATTTCGAGATTAGTACAATAAATTAAAAATTGGGCTAAAACATCAAAAAATACTTTTGTAGGATGATCATATATGCACACATAACATCGATTATTCACTCAAATTATAACACTTCGGACACCAAGTGGGTCCAACCACCCACACACTCTCTCTGTTTCCTTCTTTTACCCACTAGATGTTTAAGGTATTGTGATTTGAATTATTGAAAGTTCAAAGAGTATATTGATTTAAGTAAATAATCTCACCACGTGAGTGTATAAAATTGTCCACTAAAGTATTTCTTTAAACTATCTAAAATGATTGGCCCCCCAAAGGGCCATTTTAACTCGACCCTGTTAAAGTGTTTGTAAAATATAAACAATGTCTTTACATATTAAAATACATAATCTAATCAAATAAACAAACATTCACAATTTTTTATAGTAATGGTTTATTAATTCATGTTGTTGGGATGTGTTTGGGAGGTTTAATAATAGTTTTAGTAAGTACAAGTGAAAATATATAAATTGAAGTTTGTCATCGCTATACGAATAAAATCTATTAATGTCAAAGAAATAAAGATGAAACATATGACTATTTAAATTGACCACTTCAGATTTGAATTTAGAGACGACAGAAATGAAATCAACAATCGTCGCTAATGTTGAACTATAATTAACAATTCCATCACTATGTGAGTTTTGATAATGGTTGTACATCAATTGAGAATTAATACATGGACCTCACTTAATTTTATATGGTTATACGACAAAGATTTTTTTATATAGTTCTGATTCATGTATGTAGTTAATACATGGACCTCGACCTCACTTAATTTTATATGTCTAAATTCTAATTACTAAATACATAATTGACTACTAAAATTCTCAATTACATGAACATATAATTAAATTATTAAATTTCATTTACACTTCAACAAATATTTATGGAAGTTCCATTAAATTTAATTAAAGAGTTAAAAAAGTCTCTTCAACTTCTTCTAATATGTATTCATAGAAGGGTATTATTGAAATATTCTACATATACTTTGGATAAAATCGTTTATAAAATAATTCTCAAATTATTTGATATTTAATATATATTATAGATTAGACGAGCATTTTTAATATTACCATACATAATATGGATACTTCATGTTAAGACATTATATTATGTCCAACATATTAAATATGTTGTTCTAATTTTCAAACATAAGCATGTTTCGCTAAGCTTAAAATGTTCGTTCATAAATAAATAAGTTTTAAATTAAAAAAAAAATTATTTATTTATGAAAGTTAACAATAAATAAATTACTTAATTGGATAGTAAGCTACAAATTACATTATAAAAGTGTAATTATTTCTATTTAAATGTAAGAAAAAAATAAATTATTTATATATGATTAAATACAAAAAGTTACTTAAAAGTACTTTTATTATTTTTATAATTACTTGTGAAGCACGTGAGTCCTCTTTTCGCGCATGCCAAAAGGAGACAAAAATGCACTGTCATAAATCAGAATTCATTTTATTTTTCTTTTTTCTCTTCAATAACATGTTTGGGATATATTTAATAAAATGAGGACTAATTAGTAATTCAGTCTCGCGGACCAGAGCTAATATGCGCCGATGGTCCACATCGAGAGAATGTAAGAAAGGAGAATTGATTGATTTTAATATAAGGTCCACTAACATGCGCATGTGGCTTTTTATAATGTTGGTCCGGAATTAAGGAACCGCCTCCAGACTTATATATATTATTGTTGGTCCCTTTTTCTTTTTCAATGGGGTCAACAATCTTTTTTATACATTCTTCACACCCTTGCTTCAAATGGGAGCTTCTAGACATATGATCAATTTTCTAGCCAATTTCAAATATCATATCTTTTAATTTTAAATTTATCTTATAATTCACGTCCCGTTTCACTTTTGTTGTAATCCAAAAGTGTAAAGCAGATTTGTTCATATTGCTTTAGAAAGATCTAGTATGAATTGTCTATGGCGTAAGACTTGTACTTTTTTATGGGTTGATTTTGTATAAAAAAAATGTTTTTGTCCACAACATGATATGTGCTAGACAATTTACAATAGAGTCCATCTTAAACTTGAATGACTTTAAACATCTTTAGACTTTACTACTATTTATTTTCTCAACCTCTATCCGAACATTTGTTCTAATCATAAGTTCTGTACAAGACATTACCTCCGGTGCCACTGAAAGGCGGGATACCGCAAAAGGTGGTGGCAGGTGTGGTTTGTTCCAACCATGAAATTTGTGACGACATACCCATGATGCCTCTGAAAGACAAGATACTATGAAAGGTGGTGGTAGGCTTGGGCCGGAGGAAATATTTGAGTATATTTCTAAAACAATGGATTATAAAAAAAGAATTTTTGTTAAATTTTACATAAATGAGTGAGTGTGCGCGGGAAAAGAGAAAAATAAAAGTTATTGTTTGTTTGGCTAAGCGTAATTATAATTTAAGTTAGTCATACATATTTTTATTCACACGTTTTCATATGATCTGCAATTTACTATTTACTTATTATCCACACATTCTATATGATCCACAATTTATAAGTACTTAAAAAATAATTTCAGTACTGTCAATCATGCACTTAATCTTGCAATGTTTTTCGATAAATTTTTTAAAATATCCATTTTTACCCTTCTATAATTGGGTTGGATATGACCTATGTGGACAAAAACATTAAAAATGACTAGTACAATTAATTTGTGTAATGAGTTTCCATATGTGGCCTAATAATGTAATAAATCTTTTTATTTCATTTCAATCAACCTGATTAGTTTTTCAAACGAATAATTAATATAGACGTTGACATAACTTAATAAATTTAATTTAGACAATAAACATTAACTGTCCAAAAAAAAAAAAAAAAATCCCTTTCTCGAGCTAATAGACTCCAAAGGAGTTAAATTAATTGAAATAAAATTATAAATTCGAACAATTTAATTATTATAGAATAATTTTTTATAATAAAAATTGCAGTGGAGGTTCCCGACCTTTCAACCATGAGTTTTTGAATTCTTAATCTATCAAAAGAAGCATTTTAATTTCTAACCTTTTTTATTGGCAGCCAAGCTCCTTCTGAATATAAATTGACCAAAAAGAATAGTCAAGTTAAAACGTGAAGTGTACCTAGATATTTTTTTTTATGAGTAATGCTATTTATCAATGATGATGATCGTCAATCCATATATCAATAAAGTTTGCCGTAATTAAATGGTTTGAGAAGACAACACATTTATGTAGCGTTAATCAATTGCAGTAGACTCTACTGACACATAGACTGACGATTATCCGTAGTGATAAAATAGTATTATTCATTTTCTACCTTAAAATAGTATCGAAAGTTTTCAAATTGATAAAGACTAATAATTAATGGTTGTTTTATATGTTTCAAGTTGATTGATGTTGTCTTCTTCGTACTTTTATTTTGGCATCAGAAGATTGAGTTCATTGACATTTAATGAATGTCGGTCATTTGATTCTTAAATTTGTATTGTACGTCAATATAAATGTGTGAACATGACAAGATAAAAAATGAGAAGTGGAGATGACACCGATTGAAAATAGATTTAAGGAAATGACGATTTGTGACTAGAACATGTTTTTTATACATTTAGTGAGATCGACGGTGTCCGCAAAAGTGGAACAATTTAGAAGAGTAAAGGTAGATAAAAAAAAAATAACACGTTGTGTTGTGACTGTCAATATCTAATTATTTTGCATCTTTTAATAAATCTAATAAAGTAACAAAAAAAAGATTCATTCAATCGACTTGCGAATCTAATTACTTAGTGAATATCTATAAAAAAGAATTGTTGAAAGAAGAGTAATCACAACACAAGAGTGGACATTATTGAATATGATTAAGACTTAACAATGATAAAGGAAAAAAGTGAATTGAAGTACAACCAACCAAATGTCAACTATTTTTGTAAAATTCTCTGCAGATAATATCAACTGCATATGTAGTTTGATCAGTCATGTCATGTGGATCATACGTCCAAGATTTAATGCTTTTGTCCACAATTAATTAATCACCATTAACTAAATGCAGAGCTTACACCAAATTGTTCCAACAAGTACTCTTCTTGTAGGAAGTCGAATAGAGTATGATTGTTATGCAATATTGAACAATATTGTATCAAAGAGAAAACGAGAATTTCTTTTCTTTTCTTTGACATGGTAGAGTCTAACATGATGTAAATATTATTATTATATATTGTTACAGTATTTATCGATTAAAATCTTTAAAAGTAAAAAATTGTAGAAAAATGTTAAAATTATTTATAATCGATAGAAATTCGTGTATTGTGTAATCACATCCCAATAATATGTGAAATACCAAATGACATAGCTAAAAGAATACATATTGATTTGGTTGACATATTTTTAAGGTCTTAGAATTTGTTTGAGTGAAATTATAGTTCAACATAATCAATTAGAAAAAGATTGTTTGAAAGTGTGACATCAAATCCCAATTCCCTTTAACACGGTCGCTCGATTAAGCCAAATACTCATTTTAATCAAAAAAATAATATATAAGAGTTCATTTGTTTCTTCTAGTTATCTCGTGAAATATATGTTTAAAGTTGATTTAGTTAGTCAACCTTGAATTTGTCTCTCCTCCATTTCTTTCTCTTCTTTATATTGTCTCCAGACACCTTACAATTGATTAGACCCGAAAGAAGGCAAGGAATGATAACATGGTTTTTCCTCACTCAAAGTGATTTGAGTGAAATAAGCATCGAAACCGAAACAACCATAAGTGGTTGACCAATAAAGATAATGGACTAGTTTTCTTACCGAAATTCAAATATGTTATACTATCATAAGTGACTCCTAACACCTAAAAATAAGGTCTTAAAACACTTTTACTTACACTTTCTATTCTTGTAAACTCCTCGAAGTATTTTCTATATGGGATGACAACTCTATTTCGAATACGTTTGGGATTCCTTGGTTAGTTGTGGAATCGAGGTGGTAAATGAGAAACATGATTCCCGTCTTTGGCTCTTATTTTTTATTTTACTTAAATCGTATTATAAAAAACAAGAAAATAAGTAAATAAAAACAAAATATTGAGATATTTTAATTCTATCTCGACCAGTCTGTCAGAAATCTCCCACGGGGCCAGGGACACAGAGGGCCATCCCGACTTGTCCCCTTTCTCATGTCCATATAATTTATATATTTTTTGCTTTAAAACACAAATAATAATAGCTTTTCTCAAAGAAGAAATTAATGTAAAACTAGAAACTAGTGAAAGAAAAAGTTATTTTCTCCCTCTTGGTATATGAATGTAAACATGCTAGTAAAGTAACATCCCATCAGTAAGTACATATTTTGCAGTGTCAAACATGTGAAGCTAAAAATCCTTATCTCCCGACATTCCTCAGTTGAATTGGCTAATTCACTGACACACTAAGATTCCGACAACAAAACTTATAATGTCACGGATTTATATCCATTGATGCTAATTAATGACTTGTGCATCTTTTTAAAATTCTACAGTTTCGACCTAGGCTCACACTAATTTTATACGACCTTGTCGAGCGCATAAAATGTGCCTCTCGATATAGTCAAGGGAAAGAGTTTCAAGAGTGAGGATACATACAATTTATGTGACTAGATCGAGTGCCACCCCCTCGATGGAATTAAGGAAAGCATTTTAGGTAAATTGCCACAATTCAGTTGTTGAAATTTTAGTATGATCAAGTTGAGTGCATAAATGTGTCTCTTGACGGGTTTATGGGAAGACATTTATAATGTTTTAGAAAATTAGATAAAATGAACGAGACGTGATTGGAGATAAAATTATGAATACACATTTGAGTAAGAAAGATTACACCTAACTCGTAATTGAGAAGTCATATCCAATTCTATGGTTTTAATTTAAGCACATCAGTAACGGTTGTCATTCAGACTATATTAAATGCCAATGATTTAATTCAAGCCATAGTTTGCAATTTTTAACACCCCCACCCACAATAATATTATAAAATAGTATGGTGGTGGATAGAAGAAGTGAAGAGAGATGTGAATATTAGTTGTGTTTAGTTGTTCAAGAATTGAAAATTTTCGTAAATTTCAAAATATAACTATTTTCTTTGAAATGAATTGAGAGAAAAAATCGATAATTTCGTATTCATGACAAATATGATAAATACTTAAATAGTATCACAATCATTTATTCGACCTCTCCACCTTGAATCACCCCACCCCTATTTTACTATTCTAAAAATTCCGCCTAGATGTGAGGCGAACTTCACATCTCACGCTTTACGTCTCGTTCTCGCTTTGTTTTTATCTCACTCTCATCTAAATCTCGATTACATCTAAAAAACTTAAAACTCAACATCTATACCTAAGACACATATGTTCTTTTAAAATATTGCCCTATCCTATTCCCCACAACAAGAGACCCGAAGGGCGAGGGAGGAGGCAGAGAGCCCAAGATAGGCAATGGCAGAAGATTTTGTTTGTGTGATTTGACCAAAGCATTTAAGGGAAAAACAATCGGTGTGTGGGTCTAACCTGTCATTTCAAGCATTTAAACAGGATTTTAGCTGGTAAATGCGCCGAATCAAAATCCTTCTTTATCTTTTTTTTTTTTTTTTTTTTCCATATTCTGAAGAAAATGAATAAATTACAGTAATCTACAGTAGGCAAAAAAGAAAAGAAAAACTCCAAAAGAGTGTATTTCAGTACAGTAATCAGGCCAACAGCAGCAGAAATAAACTTGAAAATAAAATCTCTGCCATTTCGATTTGCGAGCAGACCACCGAAAAATCTCTCTCTCTCTCGTACACACACTGTTTCTATCATCACGTCTTTCTTTTGCCCAACCTCATCCCACAATACATACACACCACATCACTATCCATTTTTCTGTATAAGATAAGAAATAAAAATCCCTTCTATTTTCTTGAAATCTTGTTGCCTCTTCTCTCTTCTTTCTGACATTTTTGTCATTTTAGTCTTGACATGTCTACAGGTTCATTATCTCTCTTTCATTCCTCTCGCAGATCTTCAAAGAGCTATCTTTTGTCTTGAAAGAGCTGGCTCTCTTCTTCTTCTTCTTCTTCTTTAGAGACAGAAAGAAAAAGAGAGAGCCTTCAGTCTGGTATTTTGTTTATTTCTTGGAAATCCCATTTGAAATTTAGAGTTTATCTGATCTACAGTTAAGAAACCTTGTCTTAATTTCATGACCCTTTGGTGAAATTCGTTTTTGGGTATTTTAGGTGAAAAAGAAAATATTCTGAAGTTTTGAGTTTCAGCTGGAGCAAACTTGTGCTGTGTTTTGGAAGTATTGAAGGAAGGGAAAAAAGTTACACGAAATGAAAAGGCTGAATGATTCCACAGTAAAAAATGCAGAAAACGCATAAAATTTGTTACTTTGTGGTGTATTTGGGAGAAAATCAGGGGTTTTGAGGCGGCTAAAAGGAACAGATTTCAACTTCAATCACGTAAAAGTAATAATTAGTAAGAAGAAAAGAGGAGTTACAGTTTTTCGTTCCAGTGGTTTGTTAATTTACAGCTTCATTGAACGGTGGTTTTGAGTGTGAAAAAAGATAAGAGAAAAAAGATATGTTTTTGTCAGTATGTATATGATTTGCATATACAAGGCTTCTTAGCTTTCGTTGAGCTATTTTGGCTGTTAGCCCTTTTATAAGGTAAGTGGTATAAGTGTGTTTCTCAGCCATCTAAAGGCCCAAGAATCTTCTGCCTCGATCAAGATCGTCCATTTATTTTTTCTGAGATCACTAGGTAGCATAAACAAAGGTTAGTAAATTAAGAAAATTTCGGGCTTTGTTCAGATAATCTTTGTCAGCTCTCTGTTGAACTATAAAAAGCTACACAGAGTATTCAAGATTTGCATACTTTTGGTGTGGGTTTTGTTTAGGGGGAGTTTCAGAATTTGAGGTTTGGGGGAAATGGCTATGGTGGCACAGCAACATAGGGAGAGTAGCAGTGGGAGCATAAACAGGCATCTTGATTCCGGAAAATATGTCCGGTACACGGCGGAGCAGGTGGAGGCCTTGGAGAGGGTATATTCCGAGTGCCCGAAACCGAGTTCTTTGCGCAGGCAGCAACTGATCCGGGAATGCCCTATTCTTTCCAACATTGAGCCCAAACAGATCAAAGTGTGGTTCCAAAACCGCAGGTGAATGAAAAGTTTTTGCCGCATTATTTTTTTGTTGTTTTTATTTTCGATGCCTTTAATTGTTGGTTGCATCAATGAAATTAATTTGCATTTAGTTTGTAAACAAATTAGACATTAATGTAAGGAATAAATTCTTGATTTTCAGATGTCAGTTTGTTAGATTTCTGGTGCTTTAGTTTGTAATACAAGTCATTTGGAGTGGATTTAATTATGTTTGTGATGTGATTCTGGGTTATTTTAGTTCTGATGGAGGCTAGGAAAATTATTGTTTGTGAATTTAGGTGTCGAGAGAAGCAGAGAAAAGAATCTACCAGACTTCATAGTGTGAATAAAAAATTGAGTGCTATGAACAAGCTGTTGATGGAGGAAAACGATCGCCTTCAAAAGCAGGTATCACAGCTGGTATGCGAGAATGGATACATGCGCCACCAATTGCAAAGTGTATGTCGTCTTCTTGTACTAATAATCTGTTTTAGCTCTTTGTTTACATGTTTTGGATCCACCCTGTCTATCATTCGTCATCGACCTCAACATAAATATTCCCATCCCGGTGTTAAAATGAGCACAGGCTTCAGTTCAACTTGATCGGTTCTTTCCTTCAGTTCAACTTGATCGGTTCTTTCTTCTTAAATGGACCATTTTTCTAATTATATGAAATGCTAGGTTAGGTCTCTTAAGGTTGAGCCTTTCACAACTTTGATACAAAGAGTTTCTGAGTACTAACACGGACATGATTATATGATATCAGACAACTAGGATTATGACAATTTTTGTATCTAAATTCCACGAGGGTTGTTTTTATAGTTAATATCGATATTTCATTCTTATTTGCATTTAAGCTCTCAAAAGACAGCTCTATGTGCTACCACCTAATTGGTTTAAACCATTTTTCCCCCTGGAACTCTTATGGTTTTTAGCTCAATATGCTTTTCTCTCTTCTCAGTGAGCTTCCAAACTCTTATTCTGTAGTGGAAATCTCTGCAGGCATCAGCTGCAACTACTGATGCAAGTTGCGAGTCTGCGGCGACCACCCCCCGGCATGCTCTCAAAGATGCTAACAACCCTGCTGGGTACTTGTTCAAATCTGATCCCACCTTATTGTGTTTTTGCCATATAATTGCCTAATTTGAAGTGTCAAAATTTTACGTGGTCCTCATTGGCATTTCTTTGATATATGTCCATGCTTTTTGCAGACTCCTCTCAATTGCAGAGGAGACTTTGGCAGAGTTCCTATCAAAGGCCACAGGTACTGCTGTTGATTGGGTCCAGATGCCTGGGATGAAGGTCTGTTGTGTCTTGTCTAAATTCATCTGTTAATGGTTTCCTTTTCCTGTTTGCCATTAATTATACAGTCTTTCCAATTGTGAGATTAAACTGAATGGGACATGTGTGAATTTTTGTTTTTGTTGTCAGCCTGGTCCGGATTCGGTTGGGATCTTTGCCATTTCACAAAGTTGCAGTGGAGTGGCAGCTCGAGCCTGCAGTCTTGTTAGTTTAGAACCTTCAAAGGTAAGATCTCGTAGTTCTATTATTTCTTTTTCCTTTAGGTCTTTTATTCCAAGTTTTTATTTATCACTTGATGGGTGCCTGATCCTATAATGTGGCATATAGTAGTTGGCCGTCTCGAAATTCAACTCATACATATTTTTCTTTAAATCTTGCAGATTGCAGAGATCCTTAAAGATCGTTCGTCTTGGTTCCGGGACTGTCGGAGCCTTGAAGTTTTCACTATGTTTCCTGCCGGAAATGGCGGAACAATCGAACTTGTGTATACACAGGTGAATTTTTCGAATATTACGTTCTTATAATGTTCTGCATTCAGGTTTCCATGTGGGAGAAATAAATTCGTTAAATACTATTTGCAGACATATGCACCAACTACACTGGCTCCTGCTCGTGACTTTTGGACTCTGAGATACACAACCACCTTAGAAAATGGAAGTCTTGTGGTATGCATGTCTCTGAATCATTCCGTCTGCTCTTTTTTCTGTGCCAATTTATGCCTGTCTGTAGCTGAATCTAGACTTTTGGCCAAGTGAGAGATATAATCGTTATGCACGTGTATAACTTTCTTGATATCTAGCACTGAACTAAAAAAAACTCTTCTTCATACTTGTATAAGCTGAGGATTGAATAAATTGCGTTGCCATTTTTCTCTTTCTCATTCTCAAGCTCTAGAAAACCTTCCCATCATTGATTAAACCTTCCTGTCTAGCATGGTTGCAATGCACCAAAACAAAGAGAGATGGTATTATTAAACAGCCTTATTTGCAAGCTCTACAATTGTCTTGACTAAGATAAACCATGATTGCATCTGTTCCGTTATTATACGTGTTTGAAACAACTTGATTCTATTAGAATGGGCGGTTACAACTTTGTGAGGGTAGTGGCAAAAATCGTATTATTATTTTTATATTTTTCATTCTTATTCTATAAAGGTCTGTGAAAGATCTCTTTCTGGTACCGGGGCTGGCACAAGCGCATCAGCAGCTTCACAGTTTTTAAGAGCCGAGATGCTTCCATCTGGATATTTGATCCGGCCATGTGAGGGTGGAGGATCAATTATTCACATCGTTGATCACCTGAATCTCAAGGTTAGAAGCGCATTAACTGTTAAACATTAGAGTTTCTTTGATGGGCAGAACATTAGTAACAAAACTCCCATTTCCAGGCCTGGAGTGTGCCAGAGGTGCTTCGGCCACTTTATGAATCACCAAACGTTATAGCGCAGAAGATGACTATTGCAGTGAGTGTAACTCTTTAATGTTCTATGCAGTTGAGGCTCTCTAAAGATCATGCAATGATTTATTGATTAAGTAAAGAGCAAGCTAGACCAGATTTTTTACTTATTTTGCATTGAGTAATGTTTGCCTTCTTATATTATATTTTACTACCCTAGATGCACTATTAAAAAATCTACCCTTGGCCTTTTTAGTTATTTTCTAATGCTGCCAAAATGGATAGTGACTGTTCTTTTTGGATTTTTTTGCAAAAGGCACTGCGATATATCAGGCAGATAGCTCAGGAGACGAGTGGTGAGATAGTATACGGTCTTGGCCGGCAACCAGCTGTTCTACGCACATTCAGCCAGAGATTAAGCAGGTAGCTGCCTCTATATTCCGAGCATATTTTCATTTGTATCTAGAGACATGTTATGCACAATAATGTACACTATCTTGCATGCTTGTTGTTGTAGTAGAATCTTGAACGGGTTGCTGTTAACATAGTATTTCTCCTGTGCAGAGGCTTTAATGATGCTATTAACAGCTTCAATGACGATGGCTGGTCATTATTGAACTCTGACGGGGCTGAAGATGTAGTAGTTGCCATCAACTCCTCCAAAACCCTGAGCACTGGATCAAATAACCTTTCCTTTATTGGAGGCATCCTTTGTGCCAAAGCATCTATGCTACTTCAGGTGATTTTATGTATATATTCTTTTTTGATGTGACTTTCATACTGCTTAGTCCACTGAAATTACAGACGGCGACATATAACGTAATACCAACTTATTTGAGAAACCTAGAAAATAAATAGGAAACTTGTTTACAGTTGCTTATAACATTGACTATTTATCATAACTATTTAGATAATGTGATTGAAATATCATCCATCGGGAATGGAATGATCAACTGGAATCCGATATCCTGTTTAATGGGTTAACTTTTGTCCTTTCCTGACAGAATGTCCCTCCAGCAGTGCTGGTACGGTTTCTGAGGGAGCACCGTTCAGAGTGGGCCGACTTTAATGTTGATGCCTTTTCTGCTACTTCTTTGAAAGCTAGCTCATATGCATATCCAGGAATGAGGCCTACAAGGTTTACTGGAAGCCAAATCATCATGCCACTGGGTCATACAATTGAGCATGAAGAGGTATGTTCTTGTTTGGTATGAACTATTGTCGTTTACTCAACAGGACACAACACTGTTATTGGTGACGAAGGAACCAATGTATGTCTAAATATTATTCTGTGTCGCACAGCAAGAATTTTAACACCCTTTCCAAAATGTTACGCAATAAAGAAAGGGACTGAGATGAGACTAAATTTTTTCATTGATGTAAAACGGAATTTAATTTGTTTGAGTTTTAATTTTGGGGTATTTATTCACCTGGAGTTGCTTTCTTTGCATTCAGTTACTCCTCTCATTTTCTTCTTGTTTATAATAAGAAACAGAAATTCCCTTTTGATCTTTAGTTAATTTTTACTTGATTCGAGTTCTCACAAATTCTGCTGTCACTGAAAATGTTGTGTTGTCAAATAATAACAAATGTGGAAGACAAGATTTAAATAAATATTATATATGCGATCCTTTTTAACAACTTAAGCTTTTAGATCAAGTTATTCATTATGGTATTAAGCATACAAAGGTCTTGGTTCAAATCTTGCCGCCACCCGTTTAATGAAATTTGCACGCCTTAGGCTTCAATGGGAAAAAATCAACCTCGGCTACACATGAGGTGACGCATTGAAGACATGATTTAAATAATATACATGCGACCTTCTCTAATAGCTTAAGGTTCTAGAATAAGTAGTTCAACACAACCATCACAGAAAAACATGACGTTGTGTCTCGCTTTTTAATCTTATATTCCAGATGCTTGAAGTGATTCGGCTGGAAGGGCACCCTCTTGGTGAAGAAGATGCTTTTATCCCAAGGGACATTCACCTTTTACAGGTGCGTTGCTCTATATCTTAATGTCGTATAAATAGACTTTGGGACAACTACTGGACGCCAAACAGAAGTTTACACTTGACAAGTTAATTTTAACTGCAGATGTGCAGCGGGGTTGACGAGAATGCAGTGGGAGCCTGCTCTGAGCTCGTTTTTGCTCCAATCGATGAGATGTTTCCTGATGATGCACCGCTGGTGCCCTCTGGTTTTCGCATAATTCCGCTTGATTCAAAACCAGTTGAGTTAAAACATTCTCCACATCAACTTTCATTTTTCCCCTCAAATATTACCTTGTAGCTTTAGCGATCCGTGAGAAACTTGTTTTTTATTGAAATTTTAATACCTTATTTCTCATCAATCTCGCGCACAAAATGACATCACAATGACTTAAAATTGTGTTAGAAACATGGACGAAGGTCTCTTTATACTTTTTCTCTCTCCTTGTAAGTAAGCTTATAAGCCAACCCCATACATGCTCTGAATATAGAGTATGCTTTGCTAAGCTTATAAAGTTTACTTATGAGTAAATAAGTTTTAAAATAGATATTTCTTTTTATTGATCAATGTTGGAAATAAGATAGATAGTTTGAGAATAAGGTAAAAGCTATTTTCAATATAACTGACTTCTAAGAAATAATCTCTACAAAAAGCACCAAGTAAATCAAGATGATATAAAGTAGAAACAAAAGTAATTGGACAATAAGTAGAAACAAAAGAAAAACTCCAAGCTTCACTAATGGCACTACAATGGTGGAAAGGAGGCTCAGATTTTAGCTAATCTTCAACAATGGTAACACCACAAATAGTGGCCAAAACACACTCATAATCAACCTACAAGAGTCTTTTCGAAATGGGAAAGGTGAAACTTCACAAAGAAGAAGAGAAGAGGCGCGGATTCAGCCGAAGAAGACGGGGGCAGCTGGCTTTTTTCACACACGAGCAGAGAGAGGTGAATAGGTATATGCTTGTGTTATGTACACACCAAAGTCAGCCCACATATATATATTGCTCACTCAAGGACCAAACTAAGAGCCCTAATTTAAGTGGGTCAACTTAGAATCGATTAGCCGAGTAACTGGGTCGTGGCCCATTACTCAAAGTTGACAATAAAATGTTTTGACCCGTCTTTCTAATTAGGCTGCCTAATTGTTGGAGATTGGGCAATATAATAAATCTTCGATCATTGGCCGAGCCTACAAAGTATAATTAAACCGATCCGTTTAATCATCATCGCCCTTTTGATTTGTTCTGCACCAAAAATCCCAACATAACTTTTGTTACTTAAAAGTGAGAAATAAATAAAATATTTTAACACGTTCTGGAACAAAAAATCAATTAACAATAACTTTTATTTTCTTTTAAGCTTACCCAAACATGCTTATGGTAGGTAGTCAAATGTCTAATAACTAATTGTTATGTATTGGTTTTTGTTCATTATACTGGATAACTAATGAATTATGTGTTCAGGGGGACTCACAGGATACATTGACTGCACAAAGAACACTAGATTTGACATCTAGCCTCGAAGTCGGCCCAGAAACAAACCATGGTGCAGGAAATGCAACACCGTGTTATAGTGCACGATCAGTATTGACTATTGCCTTCCAATTCCCATTTGAGAGCAATTTACAGGAAAATGTTGCTACAATGGCACGTCAGTATGTTCGTAGTGTGATTTCCTCTGTGCAGAGGGTTGCCATGGCTATATCTCCATCGGGATTGAGCCCTACACTTGGGCCTAAGCTATCACCAGGCTCTCCAGAAGCTCTTACGCTAGCTCATTGGATCTGCCAGAGCTATAGGTAAGTTCTGCTAATTTTTCTTACTTTCTGAACTTGCAATCCCCTATCATTTTCTCGCCGATGGCAAATCTTGTCAGTTGTCTTCAATAAAGTGAACCACCACCCATCAAGGTCAAAGCATGTTAGTTGGGTTGGAGATAAAAATATAAATAAATAAAAGCGTCCACTCTCTAACTGTTTGAGCTTTTAGATGAGGTGGTTTAAGAATAGTACCTTAGCAGGCAAACGTTTTGAATTCAAATATTGTCGTCATTCACTTGTAAAATTATGGAGTGTCAAGCATTGGATGAAAAAAATGAATTTGGTCTCCGCACTTGAGGGGGCTTGTTGAAGACAAAGTATAACTAAATAAATATGTTGCCCCTCTAACAACTTAAACTTTGCTGAGTTGGTTCAATTGGTTGACCATGCAACCTGTCATTCTGTTGTTGCCTTCGAACCCACCCACACCCTCTCCAAAAAAAAAAAAAAAAGGTGCAAATTCTTTTGTTGGTTTGATGATGGAGTGGAGCGGATGTTCTGTTTATTTTTCTTAAGCCTTTTTGTGCATTTGCAGTTACCATGTGGGAAACGAATTGGTGAGGGCTGATACTATGGGAGGTGAATCAATATTGAAAACACTATGGCATCACCAAGATGCCATAGTGTGCTGCTCCTTGAAGGTATCATGGTTCTGAATTTATTTGCTTATTCTTTTCTAATGTTATTTATATAATTTCCGCTGACTGTCAGAAAATCATAATCTATGTAAAGATATTCGTTCAACTTTGTTTTATTTTTCTTTCGGGTTTGGTATAGCAGGCACTGCCAGTTTTCATATTCGCAAACCAGGCTGGGCTTGACATGCTGGAGACTACTCTACTGGCTTTACAAGATATTACATTAGATAAGATATTTGACGATTCTGGGCGCAAGGCATTGTTTTCCGAATTTGCTAAGATAATGCAACAGGTACTTTATGTGGCTAATATGTTATTTTGTTGTTTGAAATTTTTTGGTTTCCTTAACACGTGATAATGGATAATCAAATATGCTGGCAAGACATTTTTTTTATATATATATATATAGTATAATGCTATTCTCATCGTTCATACGCAGTCATCATCTCAATTGGATTGAATTATTTACTTCAATTAAATAATATATTTATAGCTATTAATTATGAATAATTTATTCAATATATATATATATATATATTGATTTCTTAATTTGTACACTTGATTGTGTTATTTAAAGAACTCTCCTTTTCCCTGAAGATTGCTTTATTTAATATAATTGACTTTATAATACGTTTCAGGGATTTACGTACTTGCCCGGTGGTATATGCATATCGACAATGGGCCGTCATATCTCGTATGAACAAGCAATTGTGTGGAAAGTCTTTGCGGCTGATGAGAATACCCTCCATTGCCTCGCCTTCTCTTTTGTTAACTGGTCTTTCGTCTAAATGGTCACAAAGTCCTCGGTTTCGAGAAGTGATATTTTGGCAGGTCGACAAAAGATATGTGATATAAAAGATTGATGATGGAGGAGGAAATTCAAAAGTTTTGTAATGTATAAAACCCCTGGTTTGGTTTTTTTGTTTTTTTTTCAATTAAAATTTGTTGTATGCTCATTTTTTGAGTCTCCGATGTAAATTCTGCTGCTTTAGTCCCCTTTTGAGTATTTTTAGATGGTAGATGGATTATATCTTCAAGGTCTCTTTATGGAATTTTTTTCTCTTTTCAAGATTTCAAGATGATTAATCTGTTGTTCTTTTTGTTGAAAATAAAATTTAAATAAATAAATGTAGCAGCAAAGATGTCACTAAAGACGGACAACAGTGTTGAGGCCCGAAGACTCGAGCAGTTTTGTATAAATGGTTTTGGCATAGTGCCGGAGAGAAGATTTTAGGTTCGAGTTTTGTTGTCAAAACCATGAAATTTGTGCATTAAAAATTGAAAAATGTAACATATAGTGTTTTTAGATTAAGTGTTTGTTTGGTTCAGTTTAAAAAGTTGTTAAAAATATGAATTTAAGATTTTAATTAGAATTTACAATTTTTATCAATTTTTTAACTATATATTTTATATATCAAAATTTGTTACAATTTTTATCAAAAGCTATCAAACAATCCTTAAGTAATGAAGTTTATTTCAGGGGCTCATTTGAATTGTGGGTAAAATTGTTTATTTGAATAAAATATATTTGAATAATAATTATTCGAATAATATGTTTATCATTGTCATGTTTGGTATTGGTATAAAAATAGAAAAAGTCATTTTTAAGTTAACTTTCCTAAATAAGATAATTATACGATTATTTTTAATTAATTAAAAAAAAATTAAAGGAGAAAATAAATGGGTATAGTGGCGAAGAGTGGTGGCAGAAGGCCACCACGGAGGATGATGGTGGGCTGAGGGTAGCGGAGGTGGTTGGCGGAAGCGATTATCTTAAGTATGGATTTTCAAAAATAAATTAAATTTGTTTTATATTATATAAAAGGTATGTTCATTTTTTAAAAAATGATTTAATCCTTATCAGGATAAAAATAAAAATAAAAATTGTCCTTCTATTTTGAGAACAAAATTTATACTCATTAAATTGTTATTCGGATAAAATTATATTTGGACATTAATTCCATCCAAACAAGATAAGACAAATTTTATTTATTATTTTTAATTATTGATGTTGACGCGGAATCTGCACTATCCATGTGTCAACAGGTCGACCTGTATATTACCTACACAATAGGACGATCGTTAGGCACCAAGATCACTGGAGAAAAAGGGTCCGACGATCGTTGGTACTCCGAGTCAATTGCCTACCGGTATATGTAAGAGATAACAATATACAATGGATAATAAATGGGTGTATGAGAGACAATCATGCAGATATTTGAACATAGTTTAAGGGTGAGAATAATGCGTACCTTAGAACAACCGGAGATGTTGTATTTATAGCCTCAGAGTTCTAATTGATTTAGAAAAATAATCAATTAGATATCTGATTGGATCCTCATTCCTTATGGTATAGGGATAATTGGATGGCAAGGCAATCTCCTAGATTTTAGCCCTTATTTGGGTTGATCCTCATTATCACGTTGTCTAATCTTTGGGAGATTGCGATTTGGTTTCTTTGTAAGAATCTGCATGGCAATCAAACACAGTCTTCCTTTAACTATTTCTCTGGTTGTCCCAAAATACTAGATTGCTTGTGAATTACGCGAAGACCGAAGACCGGTGCGCTCTAGATTGGCCATGAACATCGAGGCCCTTTATAGGCTTTGCTGCACTCTGATTCAGGAGTGCTAATATATTGATGGGCCTTCGAGGCCTTCTATGTATTCACAGGGCCCTCGCTGGGCCATGAGGCATTCACGGGGCCTGGTTTGAACTTTTATTGGGCATATGGGACATTTGCTGACGTGTAGGCCTTATTAAAATCTGGTAGTAACAATAGTCTCCCAAGTCCAAGTCTATTATTTATGGTAGGCATAGGACTTTTAAGAAGAATAAAATTAATAATAACTAAACGGCGTCCTGTTTTGAATTGTGCGATGGAGTTCCTCGCACCGGACCATTGGATTTGATAACAAAGCAGTTAAGTACAGTCCTCCAAGTCCGAAGCCTGTTTATTCATAGCGGATGAGAACTTTGATTGGTTTAGACTCATGTGACGGGTCTGGGGTAGGTGTGATTCTGATTGAGCCGTCAATCTACATTGACATGTAGGGAATGATGACACGAGGCGTCAACGTCATCATTGTTGTAGGCGCGTGGTAGAAGTTTGGGGGCCCGCGTGATGCTCATCATTTTCCTTCATTAAATGCCTTGGGTTTCGTTTCCCACATGTTGCCCTGCCTTTGACACGTGTTCGCTGAATGGACGATTCAGATTACATCTTTTGAATTTGACGGTAAGATGAAAGGGCCTCGTCTATATAAAGAGTTGCATTGCTTTCTTTACTCGTACTTGCACGCGTAAAGTCCCAGCGAGTTAAGGAGTTGGCCGCGAACCACACTCCCTTGCTGTTTGTCTTCTTTTTGGCGCAGATGAGAGAGAGCTTGAACTTGAACTATCTGAGTTTTAATTGAATACGCCTATCTTCGAATAATATTAAAAACAAAGGACAAAACTAGTACGCAACTCAGCCAATATCCTTCGATTATGGTGTTGATCTCACGAATTGGAGAGGCTCTTGCAAGCCGGTCTTGTGTGCAGGTGAATCCGAGTTCCTGTTATCCCTCGTCATGTGTGGCGTCAAGGGCCATCGTCCTAGCGCCGAGGTGGAGGTCTTCGCCTCTGGTTGGGCGGCTCAACGTCCTCGAGCCGGATGGTTCTCCTTTCATTGCCACCGATTCCCTCAATCAATTAGTTCTCGCACATCCGGGCAGTCTTCTGTGTTATGACTTCGAGTCCGATGTATACGACATAACTTGGAAGATGGAATCGATGGTCGATGGATTGCCACTGGTGATCCAGGCGGTGGTCCCGGACTACCTCTGTTTGATTAAACCTCCGGTAGTGGTAGGTGTGAGGCTCAAGAGAAAGTCGTCCTTTCCGCGGTAGCGTTCTCTTCTCTCTCTCTTTCCACATTTTCTCTATTCTCTGTGGTCTCTTCAGAGCGAATCTCTTGTTGGATCAGATCCACCAGCTTGAGTTTATGTCTTGGGCTCCCTTTTCTTGACATCTCTCCATAAAGGAGTTCGCATATGGAGCTTGGTTATCAGTACATCCAGTGCCTTGTCATCGATGACGTTCTCAATTTTGTTGATGACATTGCTAAACCTCTTAAAGTACTCATTCACTTATTCTCCTTTCTTCTGTTGAATGTCTTGGAGCTAGGCTACATCTGCTATTATCGTCATGTTACCGATAAAGGCATTGATGAATTCTGCTCCAGCTGTGGCTAGCTCCTGATGCTCTCAGGTTTCAGCTTGTTATACCACCTCTTCGCGTCAGCGACGAGGGTGGTGTAAAAGTTCTTGCACTTGATTGCAGGGATATGTCCTTGGAGTTTGGTCTTGTAAACGTTGATATGGTCCGTGGGACCACCTCTCCTATCGTATTTCTCCGTGTGAGGCATTTTGAACCCATTATGGAGTTCTCTAGCCTTCAACTCTTTGGAGAACAGGAGGTTCTCGTCATCATCATCAAGGTCACATTCTAGTTCTGCACTTTCATCCTTGAACCTCGCATGGACAAACTTTGGGTCATTTCTTCCTTATGTATGGGCCTCGCTATGCTCGCTGCGCCTATTGTGCGCTGGTAGGAGCGGTGCTATAGAGGATCTCATCCCAACTTATCAAACACACTAGCAGCAAAAGCCGGCTGGTTTCCTCGTGCCGGAAAAGGTTTCCCATTTTGATTGTCTTACGAGGGCCTCGGATTCACATTCCGAGAGTTTTTGCCATTTGAAACTTGTAGGTCGTCCTGAGATCGACAACTTCCTATCGAGCGAGACCTCGAAGGACTTCCCCGGGCACGGCGACTTCGCTTGGGTCCATGTTAAAGAGATTGATTCTCTAACAGTTCAAGCACCGCCTTCATCCGGGCATTTTCTAGCTTCAGATCCTGGTTTTCTTACTCGACCGTCCGCTTCTATCGCTACCTCTTTCTCTTGCGGTGGGTTACGTTCTGAAGGTCTTAAACGCTCTTTGCAGGGAAATCACGTGATGAGACTCGACTTTTCTTCTAGAGAGTTTTATGTCGCCATGCTCTTTCAGGTAGAAAACATGTTTTTACCACAAGTTTTAAGTTGTGTAACGTTTTTCGA
Source organism: Forsythia suspensa (assembly GCA_023638005.1). NCBI lineage: Eukaryota > Viridiplantae > Streptophyta > Magnoliopsida > Lamiales > Oleaceae > Forsythia > Forsythia suspensa. The sequence goes on from CM042666.1 coordinate 41,095,796, forward strand.
TTCCCACAAATGACGCCAATCTGTTGACAACGTCGGAATCTGTATTATCCACGTGTCAACAGATCTCCAGTTAATCCTCTACCAACCTGTATATTATCTGCACACTAAGATAATCGTTAGACACCAAGATCATTAGGGAAAAAGAGTTCGGCGATCGTTGGTACTCCGACGATCAAGTCAACTTCTGGTATATGTAAGGGATAACAATATACGGGAATAATAAATAGGTGTGGGAGAGACAAGTATGCAGATATTTGAGCAGAGTTTAAAGGTGAGAATAATGCGTACTTTAGAACAACCGGAGACGTTGTATTTATAGTCTCAGAGTTCTAATTGATTTAGAAAAATAATCAATTAGATATTTGATTGGATCCTCCTTCCTTATGGGATAAGAATAATTGGATGGCAAAGTAATCTCCTAGATTTTAACCCTTATTTGGGTTGATCCCAATTATCACATTGCCTAATCTTTAAAAGATTGTGATTTGGTTTCCTTGTGAGAATCTGCTTGACAATCAAACACAATCTTCCTTTAATTACAATTTATTTTGTATTTTTTGTTATCCCTTTACAAATGTTTTCATATTGCTTGTAAATTCTTTTATTTAAGTGTGAAGACTAGCTAAGCACCCCAGGCCCCTGACCCCCATTGGCCATGACCTGAACGCGGGTAAGACCCTTTATAGGCTTAGATATGCACTCACGATTCAGCCAGTGCTAATATTGTGATTGATTCCTTGGCCTTATTCAGGTTTTCTATGTATTCATTATCCCAGTGTGCGAAGACCAGTGGCCTTTCTTTGGGCCCATGAGGGCTTCATGGGGCCCGATTCTATGGATTTTTTTTGGAGGTCTATGAGGTATTTCTTTTCGACGTTGAGACCTTACCAAAATCTGGTGGTAACAATTGACTATATACCAAACAAGCCACTAAAGACATTTTATCAATACCTAGCGAGTATTTAGGTAGTATGATAGGCAAGATGCCTTGTGTTCATAAAATGTTGAAGTGGGTACTACGTTAATTTTTTCATATTAAAATTAGCTCGAGTACTTTTTTTTTCAAAAGAGTTGATATATACTCTTACGTTTTAATTATCATTATTTATCCTGTTTTAATAATATTTTTAATAAATTTACCTTTAACTATAAGGGAAGAATTGTCAAACTCATTTATCCCACACTCATATCGACGCCCACACAACATAAGGGAAACGTTCTTTCCACCAAAACCCCCCAAATTTCTCAAATGTGGTTTCCAAAAATTAAATCGTAGCTTTGCTTTCATCAACCAGTTTGTTTTATTTGAATTTTTTAATTGAGTTTGAAATGGTAAAAATACGAAGCAAATTGCTCAACATTGAGTTTCAAATAGATATTAATCGTAAAAGGTTAAAGAGGAAGCTGGCTATCGATCTGCAAATCAAAGCATGAAGAATAATATTCTATTCATGAAGATGTTGAAGAATGACAATATGTATGAATGTATGTCCTGATTTTGCTTTATTGTATTTTTATTTTTTATATTTTTTGTTAGAATTTTATAACTATTGTATTTATTGTTCAAATCTTTATAATTTTGTAGATGTTGATAATGGCTACTTTATTATAAACTTTATATACTTGTATGATATCATATATGATAGTTCTACATGCTGTGAATTTTATAGCTTTTGACATTGAAGTTTTTTAATGTAAAAATATTGACAACTTTGGTTTTAAAGTACGTAAATATTTGTTGAATTCTTGTAATCTGTTTCCATCTTCCAAATTTCTGATATGTATGACATTATCAATTTCTGGTATGTGAAAAAGGAGTTTTGGAAAATTATTCTCGATGACCAAATTATCTTAAAGTTTTATATATTTAAGTGGGGGTGAATTTTAATTATTTGTGCCTTCATCATACCACTCACATTTTAAGTCTCATTTATTTTTTCATAAGTCCAGTAGTGCAGTCATCACAATTGGTGGCGAAAAACTTGAGTGAATGACTTTTCTTGACTTTGATGTCATTTTGAATTACATTTAAAAACTTAAGTAGTTATAAAAGGATATTATTTAAATTATATTTACCTTTAACGCTCCTTATGTACACCATGTTCCAACATAAAAAAAAAAAAAAAATTCTTGCAGTTTTGTTGTTACATGTTAAACATTTACTTACTAGCCATACTTTTGTAAATTGATGTATATGAAGATGCATCAAAAGCTTGAGTTGCCTTCATTTCTAATTTGGATAATAAATTGCAATTGCTAGACCTGCAAATGTTTTGCCCAAAATGACAAAATAGTGGGAGTTCAAAAACATGTCATATTACTTGCTGGCATGGTCTGGACTATAAAAATGTAGTTTTCAACACAAAAAAATATAGCTACATCATCTATTACTTATAATTTAGTTATATTATATTTATTGTATAAGAGAATCTCTATTTATGTTTCATATTTATGCATTATGAGAAAATAGGATTCTATTGCACACTTTATGTTCATACTAAGCTAATAGCGGCATTTTAATAATTAGTTAGTTTTTGTGTATTCATTTAAGTTATTACTCCAAAAGATTACTTTGAAAATTCCAAAATGATGAAAGCATGTGAAGAGAGAATAGTTGTTGCTGAAAGGGAAAAATGACTAAAACTCATGAAAAGAGGATGATAGTTTGAGTTACATACCATGTGTAAGATACCATGTGTACCTTAGTGTGTCTAATTTATATTGTTGCTTGCTTTGTTATTGTTGGTTTTTTAATATAATTGGCATGTTAAGATAATTTATTGCCTTCGGTAACATGATATGTTATATGTGCTATATAAAATTTAATAAACATATGTTAGTGCGTATTAAAAAGGCACGAATCATGATTATTCATCTTTAGTAACATGTGTGTTACTATATGTGTTACTACATGTTTTTTGATGCATGTTGAATTGAGTAACATATATGTTACTTTGTATTAAAAATGAATGAATTATAGTTATTTCTTTAATAACATGTGTGTTACTATATAAAGTTTCGAAGTGAGTAACATATCACGTGTACCTTAGTGTATCTGATTTGTTATTGTTACTTGCTTTGTTTTTGTTATATTTTTTTTAAATATAATTAGCATGTTAAGGTAATTTGCCTTCAGTAATATGATATGTTATATGTGCTATATAAAATTTAATATACATATGTTATATTAAAAAGTCATGAATCATAGTTATTTTTCTTTAATAACATGTGTTACTATATGTGTTATTATATGAGTTACTATATAGAGTTTCGAATTGAATAACATACCATGTGTACCTTAGTGGTCATTGTGGTGTTAAAACAATGTTGGTGGTGGGGAAATATAGTAGTAGTAATACACGTGTTATCTTACAAGTAACATATGTGTTACTCTAATTTAAGTTAGGACAAAAGATGATGGTGGTGGTGGTAACACGTGTTACTCTAATTTAAATTAGGATAACACATAATTTAAATTGGGGTAACATGTGTGTTACCCAATTTTGGTGGAGGTGATTTGGTCGTGAATGGTGGTAGCGATATGATGAGATAAAGCAAGTGGTAGTGGTGAAAGGCAATTGATAATGATAAATAATATGTAACTTGTGTAAAAATGTTGTTTTCAAATGAAAAAAATTAAAATATTGATTTTAATTTTAAAAACTTATAAAATGAGATAAATTATCAAAAATTGATTTTAATGAAAATGAAAAGTAACATAGTTACCCATGTAAAATATTTATTTTCAAATGAAAAATTAAACTACGATTTTAAATAAAAATAATGTATTTTTTAAATAATTACAGAATGAGATGAATTATCAAATATTGATTTTAATAAAAATGAGAAAGTAATATAAGGTAACACATATGTTACTATATAAAAATGTTGTTTTCAAATGAAAATTAAAATACTCGATTTTAAAAGAAAATAACTTATTTTTAAAAAATTAAAAAATATTAATTTTATTATATAAGAAAGTAACATATGATAACATATATATTACCAAATGTAAAAATATTGTTTTAAATTTGAAAAATTAATTTAAAATGAAAATAATGTATTTTTAAAAAAATTATAAAATGAGAGAAATTATAAAATATTGATTTTAATGATTATAACATTTTATAGATAATAATAATATAATTTTAGATAATGAAAACTCGAATATTGATTTTAAAAAAATGTATTTTAATAAATTTTAGATAATAACAAAAAATTGAAATATGGATTTTAAATGAAAATAATGTATTTTTTAATTAAATTATAAAATATTGATTTTAATGAAAATGAAATATTTTTTAAAATTTTAAAAAAAGAAGTATTCTTCAACTTTTTCACAAAATATAAAGCACTTTTCGAGTTTTTCCTTTTTTCATTGCATTTAGGGTTGAAATTCGTCGACGCAAGGGATTATCTTCAAGCTATGGGGCAAGCCAAGTGCTATTAAAAGCCTTCATTTTTCCCTATAATGGACACGCTTTGGATCATTAAGTGGTGATTCGATATTTAACAGACACTAAACCACGTAAAAACTTATAACATAGTGATTTTTTTGGAGTGAAAATTAGGTACTCTATTTTCTTTTTCCTTTTTAAGATTATGTTTTTGTTTTTTTATCAATTTTACTATATATCATATGTTTTTATTGGATTAAAAAAATAATTAATTTTATTTATTTATATATAAATCTATTAATTATTTTACAACATGTGATTGTTATAATTATTAAGTTAATAATGGATTTAAAATATCATTAAAAAAATCTACAATTAAGTTCCTATTTAAATTTAGAAAATCAAAAGCTAATCAGCGCTCATTTTTCTTTCATTAAAATTTAATAGCCCTAAAATCCTGAAAAAAGAACAAATTAGAGAAGATTATGTTATGATTTCTAGTGGGATTTATGAGAATCTGGATCCTACATCGAAAGTATAGAACTTTCATTGTGTGGGCTTTATATAGATTTGGATTCTCCAACCACATAGGGCCAAAACGTGGGGCTGTCCTAGTTCATGGCATTGGTATCGAGAGCGGTGACGTCTTCATGTCTCGACCACTTAGGGTGTATGGGCACCTACTCGACGTGGGCGTGGTTTGTCATAATTTCTAGTTTTATTTATAAATCTGAATCCCACATAAATATAGGCATTTTTTGTGGTTTATATGATACGGGTTCTTCAACCACATTGACAAGCTTTGTGTGGCTGGCTCTTTCAAATTCCATAACATATTCAAAACAATGGATGTAGTAAAATCGCAGCAAATTTTATGACAGACCGATTGAGAAGGTGGGATCTTTTGAATTCTTATTGATTTGTGCTGGGATCTTTTGAATTCTTATTGGGTGCCTCTTAAAAATTTCATGCTTATAAATGTCTTTGGCAGCACTGGGATTGAAATAGAATCAATTCTCGGATTTGGTTCCAGATGGCTTAATTCCTTGCCACCAGATATGGTCTAACCCTTTGTCATAGTTTCTTTATTGAGTCTCATCACATTGTTTTTTCATCAATAATAGTTTGAAATTGCATTGACTTCTGCCAGTTGTTACAGCACTCTGTTATTGCAGTGCAACTAATGGAGATGATGCCAAATAATTATTGTTGCATATAATTATTAAAATTTGAAATAATTTTTAAGTTAAACTTGCTACTATGATTTATTAATATTTATTGTTTAAATAACACTGTTACCTAAATGGCGATTATGATAAATAGCATTAATCTTGTCTAAATTTACTAAATTTATGGACTTTTCAAAATATCCCACCAGTTCCCATCTCCAAGGTATGGAAAATGTTGGAAACACATTATGCTGCACACTTACAGAAATCAAAGCAAAAATAGAGAAATAAGGCCATCTCCAACCCATATCTTCAAATTGGTGCAACTTTTACTCTAAAATAGTGCAATTTTCACACCAAATCCATATATAATCTCCAACCCATTACTTCAAATTTTGCACCAAATGAATAGTATATATTTTCATTCATTTATATTTTTAATTTTAAACAATAATTTATTTCAAAATTATTTAATTATATAATGTATTTAACATAAAAAAAAAAATTGGACAGAAAAATAAAAAAAAAAAAAAACATTTAACATCAAAAAAACAAAAAAAAAACCAAAACATTTAACATCAAAAACCAAAAAAAAAAAAAAATTGGACGGACAGATGTGCGCCATTTCCAACTTCAAATGAACACTGCTCAAAACACTAAAATGGCGCACAGATATGGCGCTGGATTGGAGGGAGTTCACACTCCATTTTGGAGTTTTCACTCCAAAATGGAGTAGGGTTGAGATGCCCTTAAGCCACAGTGAATGCACCATGCCTGTACTTCCTTCAATCTTGTTTTCCAAGAACAATACATATCCCAAATATACAGTCGGAAAGTACAGCAAAGCAAACAAAGTCGTTTTATGCCACTGATAGTCAAAACTAGGCAAGCTAATGCTCCTGTCTTCATGGGATGTAGCTTTTAAGAACTGTCCCATAGTTATATGGAAGATATCAAACCTGTTTGACTTGCCAAAGATGCAAGCATAGCTCGTAGCCATTGATCTGGATCGTGTTCGTCTAATATATAACCAACGTGTTTGGCTACGTTTAAAAGTTACTTAAAGGTAACTTTTTTGAAAAGCTCCATTACCATGTGTAGATTGTTCGAGCATCATATCCTGAAATGGATAGGGAGATGTGTTCCACAACAGACCCATGCAATTGAGAATTATGATGGAACACACCAAAAGAAAACATTTAACACGTGGGAAAATATTGTCGCATTTACACTGTGCATATGAGAGAACGTGCACGCATGTGAGGACACATGGCAGCATCAATTTTGAGTTATATACATCATTGAACAACACAAGCAGAAGAAATTACATAAATTCACAGAACCTTCAGATAAATCTTACAATCCCATTCTTCTTTCGTTGGATCATATATTTTGCTCTTCATCGGGATGCCAACGACCAATAATTTAACAGAAACGACGGTAATGCACAAAACCAGCTAAGGAAGGCCATAGCTGTAGCAGTCTCAAACTCTGTGCAATGATTCCTATCACATGCACCGAGATCATTGCCAATGAGAACGGTGATGCCAGCAGATGCACAGGCTGCAGCAAACATAAGGGTAGAAGCAACCTGCAACAGAATATATATCTACTTTAACAAGCAAGAATTCCATTTCTTGATGAAATCAAACATCAGATTGTACATCAGTATGAAGAGGCAGAAGATTTGAGACTATGAAAAGTATCAACTATTGACAAATTGCAAGAGTGCTTCGCGATTTCAACAAAATCAAGTGTTCGATTCAAAAGTGTTAAGAAACCGTATTAACAGGGTTAGTGGCGTTCATGTTGCCAAGCAGAGGTCAATTTATTACATGCAAATGGGGAAAGGAAATATGACTGATAAACTCTTGCACACTTGTCACATATCATTACCGTGTAAGAATGCATGTCATAGAAAAAAAATGCTCTTGGCCGAGCGAGCATATGGATTAGTGAATCTGCATGCTTCAGTTCAAGTTTCTAACAAGTATGAACAATGTCGGATAAAATACAAGATGTGATGACACATTGGTTGACAGATACATTTCCAGATCAAATGGGTAGTCCTAGGAATATCTGCCAATGTACTTTGTTGGATATATATGATAAATAAACAAGTAGAATTTGATTAATTTTAATTCAACGCGCTTCCAAACCAGATTGTCAATACCTCAAGTATCAATAATCAACAAGACAAACCCAAATGAAAATTGTTGAAAATTTAAAGTCTGTATTTGTCAATTCATAGACATATATAAAATCAGCAACAAACACACAAAAATCATTTCCATCTTTACGTGTTTCACTCAACTTAAACTGCACTCTAGCCCGGAGAGTAAGTGCGTGTTTGGGAGGGCTATTTTATAGAAATTACACATAACATATATACTTTTAACAAATAAATTTTAAATAATATGATATATACTAAAATAATTATGCGATGATAATTTAATTAATATTAATTTTAATAGATTTTATAGGATAAAAAATAAATATTATTTGTAAAAAAAATATGAGATATATAATAAATAATTGAAAGTTAGTCAAATAAATATTAGTATATGTACAAGTCATAAAACAAAAACATTTTTACAATTCTAACAATCAATTTAATATCCGCGGCACTTTTTGGATTGACAATCAAAAGTCAACAACTTTTCAATATTAGCTCTTTTTAAAAAAGCTCTATGGACAAAAGATGTACCGCTCTCCTCACAGCTGTGCCAACTGCCAAACGGCCCTAAATCCAATTCACCTAGAACTCTGACCAATATCAGTTCATGACAAAACCAGTCTTATTTTCCTGAATCATCTTTACACATGTCTAGTCGAATGTTATTTGTTCATGTTTTTATTAAACATACTCTAATAAAATACAAAAATCTCCAATATGGATATTTTGGATCTTATGCAAATTTTGGTGTCTTACTAGCTGCACTCCTTCCTTCCACACCCCCACGACCCCAAGGAAAACGTATGTCTCTTCTTCACTTCTGATTTACATGACTAAGAGCATCTCCAACAAGTTCTTGTCTTACTAGCTGCACTCCTTCCTTCGACACCCCCACGACCCCAAGGAAAACATATGTCTCTGGCTTCACTTCTTACTTACATGACTAAGAGCATCTCCAACAAGTTCTTTAAACACATGATGCTCTTAAAATTATGTTCCAATGGACTCTTCACAAATGTTCTTTAAAATGTTAAAGATGCTCTTTAAATATAGATAAGCTCTTGTATATGCTCTAAGTCTAGTATTTAAGACAGTGCCTTTAGATGACTAAGACTGGAAGGAGAAGAATAGAGAATCACAACAAATTCATGAATGACTAAATTACCAATGCCCATATCAATTAACAGAACCAAGAATAGGTAAATAACTAATAACAAGATCATTTAAACATAAACTTGACAAACCTTTTCCACACAAAGTGCAATAAAGAAATTATCAGATAACACCAGCAAAGAAAGCACTAGGATGGGGAAGTCATTTGTGAATAAAGAGACTGCCAATGTTGAAATATTTGAGCAGCCACCTCTAAGATTAACACACAAGTCATAAATTTGCAAAACTTTCAAATAGACTAGTCTGGCACCATACCAACAGAAAACTAGACTAACACCTTGCCGAGTGCTTTCTCAAAATATTTGAATTTGTTAGAGCAACCAGTAGTCACTGACTTACCCCATCACCGATAGCAAATAAACTAACAACTTGATAATTCTGCAAGCAACGTCCTACAAGAAGAGCATAAATGTCAACAATTGCTAGGGCAAGGCTCCACATGCTCTGCAAACCAGCAGCAGCAACAAGATAGCTGAAAAGGCAAATAATAGGAGTTCAATTCTATTGTGATTGAAAGACCAACCAGAAGCAAGTTATTTTATTTAGAAAACAAATGGTGCTCAATTGAGACCAACCAGAAGCAAGTTATTTTAGTTAGAAAACAAATGGTGCTCAATTGAGAGAGACGTGAGCCTTCTAATTAAATATGTAAGATGGAGAAAGTCAGGGTTTCCATCGTTTGCAACTCAACCATAAGATATCTTTTCCACACTATATTGGACTATATATTTGTTGTCAATCAAATGCTTGTTGTTTACTAATTATTATTAATATTTAGTCTAAACAAGATTATGCTCTTCTTACTTTATGTTTTGGAGTCATTTGATCCTTTAATCAAGTCTTACCCAAAAATATCTTAAGAGAAAGCAAGAAATGGTTTAGATTCGAGAATTAATTCTTGCGTAGAAAAATAGTATGTTTCCATGCATCCACAAGTGTCTTCATGTGGTTGCTTGTTTCACCTTCATTTGAAGTTGAGGCATCCTTGTATAGAACCCAGGCCAAATTTAACGAGGTAAGAAAAGGTGGGACAACCTTTTCCTCTTGAAGTCCACTCCAGTGAACTCAATTTTTTTCCATAGCCATTGACAAGAGTCACAACAACAGCAGATCTAGATACCATCGTGATTTAATATAAACTAGTAATATTGGATATTTAATAAAAACCAAAAAAAATGCAACACTCACTCACTCAGTTATAATAAACAAAACAGTACGTCAAAATCATCTTAAGATAGTTGGATAATATACATATGTTTTATATAACAAATAAATAGATCAAACACAATTACATAAAATAAAATATAAGACTATAAAGTGTTGCAAAATCTACAGAAGGGGATCTATTTATAGATATTGAAAGTGATTGCTTGAAAGAGCATGTTTGGTCTAAAAGGACACGTCTTTAGGCTAAAAGGGCATGTTTGTGTTCAAAGAACGTGTCTTTCATACAACAACTATTTAATTCATAGACATATGCTCCCAAAAGATACCCTTTTTGTGTGAAGAACGCATCTTTTGAAATGTCTGTCTTCCATGGCATGTGTGATATCTTGAAAATGACATCTATTTCTAGAGAGATATGTTTGTTATGAATGGACGTGTTTTCAAAAGTGTCTTTTATTAGACAAAATAACCAGCCACGATAAGATTCATCTTACGATTTAATGATAATTCTGCGAGTGACAGCACCTCATTTGTGGATTATATTTCATTTGTCAACACCTTGACAAGAGATGAAAAAACTAATTACTCACTTCCAATTTGACCATCAAATTTTCCATTATCAAATGGATAACTTAAAACTCAATTTCTCATTCACCCAAAATAGTTTTGAATGCATAAATATATTACTTTTAAATTCGAACAATTATTACAACAAGTTCAACTTTCTTTGCTTTTGCTATCTTTTTTCCATGCTTTTTTCTTTACCTTGCTATTTCCAAGAATGGAGCGAAAAAGAAAAGTAATCCTAATACAACAGGGAGCCTACCTCCATGCCTTTTCTCCTCTTTTTTTTTTGGGGTTCTTTTTGCTGAATACAGCAACAAGACCAATAATATCATTGAATTTAAATAATTTAGCTCAAGTCTCGTATTAACAAACGATTAAAAGCGAGATGCTTGAATTATACTAAATTATACACAAAGTTCTCTCATGCGTGTATGGGGTAAAGAGAAATTACCAGAAGGCAGTGACAGAGGGAAAGTCACTGGTGGTGGCCATGACCGAGAGCGCAACAACCGCGAATAACATCTGAGATAATCGCAGGAAGAGGCCGCCTACAGTCCCCGGCATGCCCTGGAGGTCCTTTATCCTGTTCCGAGGCAGCGGCACGTTCGCCCTCTCCGTCTGCAGCGGCGGCGCCTCCACTGGGTGCACCGCCCCCTGACTCACATTCATCTCTGGAGTAAATTACACTAAATATCGATTCAAATCTTCAACTATATACATATGGCTATCTGTATATGTGTGTGTTTAAGTGATCTACTGGAATTGCTAATCCGTTTTAGCGATCTGCGAAATGGGATTTAAGGATTTCGCTGGCGGGTTGGGAGGTCGAAGGGCTTCGGCGAGTTCAGAACGTCGTCGTATTGATGTAGACCGGTGGCGATTAATGGATGAAAAGTGTGAAATGAATCGCCTCAATTTGAGTGAAGAATCGTCTTCTTGTTCAGGGTACTGTAATTTTTTATTCGGTCACGCACTGACCGTTTACCTAACTGTTCGACCGGTAAATGTTTCGTGGAAAAAAGAACAAATTGTCCAAAGGTCAAAATAGGAAATTGATTTTATTTTTTGTGTGAGTAAAAAGTTATTGGGTAATTATTTATTAACAATACTCATGTAGAATTATAGTTAATGATGAATGACTATTTAATTGTATTTAGATGTCTATGTAGTTATATACTTACTCCAAAAGAAAGATATATTATAATCGGGTTAGAACTCCTTTCAAACTACATAAATAGAGTCGTTTTATTACATAGTAAATTTACACATTTGAGTTTGACTCTTTCTATTCTCTTATCTTTTTCTTTTCTACTTTTCTAGTTTCACTTTTCTAGTTTTATAGCAATTTATCAGCACGATTTTCTAATTTTCTTTTTCAATTTATATTACAAATAAAATAAGCCAATATTAGGCATGCTTATTATTTTTGAAGAAAAACTGGTGGTGCTTCGTTGTTGCAAAAGAAAAAGAATTCCATCCTTGATATAGTTGTTGTTACCACTCGATTTTGATAGAGACCTCCACGTCAGCAAAGGCCCAACGAAAGCCCAATATAGGCCCAGCAAGGGCATCGCAAATCCTAAGAAGGCCCCGGAGGCCCATCAGACATCTTAACATTCTTGAACTAAAATACCGCGAGGCATACGGAGGGCCTCTGCACTCATGGCCGACCTAGAGAGCCTCGTCGGACGTCGTATTTATTACAGTCCGTATATAATTCGATATTTTGGGACAGCTAAAAGGATATTCCAGGGAAGATGGTGTTTGATTGTCATAAGGAAGCCATATCCCAATCCAATAAAATCAGCAACACAATCTTAGAGATTGAAAGAGATTAGGATGCAATCTCGGAAGATCACAAATGAGATTGGAACCTACATTATCTCGATAAGGAAAGAGAATCCCAACATAATTCTAATTGATTGCTTCCCTAAATCAATTAGAACTCTCCCCTATAAATATCAGATTCCAGTTATTCTAAGGTACGCACATTTTTCAGTACTCATAATATTTAGGACGCTCTTTTTTTTTACACTTGAATCTCACCCTAAACTCTACTCAAACTTACCGCTTTGTCTTTCCCACACACCAATTACTTACCTCCCCGTGTATTATTTCGATATACCGCAATTGACTAGATCATCGGAAGTACCAACGATCACGGACCCTTTTTCTCAAGAGATCTTGGTGCCTAACGGTCGTCCGAGTGTGCGGTGTAACATACGTGATTGAGGAGGGTGAGCGGAGATCTGTTGACACGTGGACACTGCAAGTTCCGACGTCAACAGTTGTCCCAAGTACACCGTCCACTATTGAAGCTCTCTTCCAATTGCAGTACCATGTTTAGCTCGTTTTATTCATATTAAATTATGCTATGTATTAATGATTTGTTTAAACATCTTTTTCTTAAACAAACATTAGAAAGAAAGTTGTACTTGTCCTTAAACTAAATATGTGCATCTATTTTCCAATATGAATATTAATGATTTTGTTAAATATCCTTTTTCTTCTTTTTAAATTAGTTGTTATAATCAAGAGTCATTTAGAATGCAGTTATGTAACAGATTGTACGTAACAATTGTTATTTTACATGTTTTATTATTTTAGCATTTAATAATGAATTATCAATTATTGAACAAGATTTTTTTAATTTTGTTTTTCTTGAAGAAACATAATTTTACAATTCAATTAATATTCTCGAAGAATATTTTATTGTATTTCATAACCTAAAAATCTAAATATTCTAGAAGAATATTGTTTTGTTGCTTTTAAGAAGCATAACGTTACATAAAATAATTTCTATAAAAATATTATGTTAGTCCTGAAAATTAACTTTATATAAGTCTAAGTTTGATAAATATGTTAATGCTCCCGAAGAGCACAATATTATATTAAATTCTAGAAGAATGTTAGTTGTCCCTAAATAGCGTGACATCATTAATTTAATATTTCAGAAGAATGTTGTTTTATATTTCATGACCTAACGTATAAATATTATATAAAAATATTTTGTTGCTCCACAAGTAACACAATTTTATATTATATTAATATTCCTATAGAATATTAATTGCTCTCGAAGAGTCTAATTTTATGAGATCTAATATTCTATAAAAATATTATAATATTGTTCTTAAATATCAAATCTTTACTTTAGAATAAAATTTAATATTTTAAAATAATTTGTTGTTGCTCCTGAAGAACCACAACGTTATATTCATATTCTAGCAGAATATGACTTACTCTCGAAGAGCATAATTTATGTAATTTAATATTAAACTATTTGTTTCTGAATAGCAAATTTTTATTAAGTTTAATATTTTAAAATAATTTGTTGTTGTTCCTGAATAAGCACAACGTTATATCATATTCTGGCAGAATATGACTTGTTCACAAAGAGCAAAATTTTATGTAATTTAATGTTAAATTATTTGTTTCTGAAAAGAGATTTTTTATAAAGTTTCATACTTTAAAATAATTTGTTATCGCTCCTTAAAAAGTACAACGTTATATTAATATTCTAACAGAATATAACATGCTCTCGAAGAGCATAATTGTATAAAATCTAAACATTTATTATATTTTTGCTCATGATGAGTAAATTCTTACATAATTTAATATTCCTAAATAATAATTTGTTGTTGCTCTTAAAGTAGCTACAACATTATATTAATATTCCAGTAGAATATTACTTACTTTCAAAGAGCGTAATTGTTTAAGATTTAATATTAAGTTATTGCTCCCGATGAGCGTTCTAATATTTTATAGGAATATTATTTTATTGTTCTGAAAAAACATAAAATTCATACATGTCAATATTTTAGAAAAATATTGAATTTATCCTGAAGAAGAACAATTGTTTATATATTAATATTTATACAAATATTTTATTAATACTCATTAAGAAGTATAACTTTATGAATATAAATATTGTAAAAGAAAATGCTATTGTGTTTCTTGAAGAAACGCAAAATATAGAATATATTAGAAAAATACTATGTTGTTGCTCATGGAGAAACACAATTTCATTAAACAAGTATTAAATAATTGCTCATGAAGAACCATTAAGTTTGTACAAATCAATATTCTAGAAGAATATTGTTTTGTTTCTTTTGATAATCGCAACTTTACTGCATAAATTAATGCTCTGGTAGAATATTATGATGTTTTCAATTAAAAGACACAAGTTTAAATACATCAATATTCTAGAAGAATATTTGGTTAATGTTCTCGAATAAACATTATTTCTTATATATACCAATACTCTTGGAGATATTGTGTTGTTCTTGAAAAATATATTTTTGAACAAATATTGTGTTGATACTTTTGAAGAATATTATATTGTAGTTTTAAAGAATCACAAACTTTATACATATCAATATTTTATAGGAATATTGTATTGTTGCTCCTGATGAGCGTACATTATAATATTTATTTTTTATTGTTCTTTTTCTGAACAAAGACAATTTTACAATTCTATTAATATTTTAGAAAAATATTACGTTGTTGTTTTTGAAAAAAAAAATACAACATAAGCCTATAAATATTCTAGAAAGAATATTTTGTTGTTGCACCTAAAGAAGCACAATTATATATTATGTTCATATTATACTTTAGTAGAATATTACTTGCTTCCGAAAAAATGATATTAGAAGATCGTTGAATTAAATATTGTCACGAACCCGAAGTTCGTTAATCCAAAAAAAAAAATTATGTTTTGATATGTTTAGATCATTTAGATTTCAGAGATGGCGACAATAATCACGTACATATTGTACATACATACATACATAATGAATCCCTGAAGGGAAAAAAACAATAATGATGAAACAAATATTATGTAATTCATTTATTTTAATTTGTACTACACAAATATTAATATATTTAAACAAGTACTATGTTGAACTAGAAGTTCAATGTCCTAAAAATTTTATTGATTGGCATTACCGGTTAGACCACTCCAAATCAATATGATGTGAATTATTAATAATAATATCTATTGAAACCAGAAGATTTTCAATATAATGAATTCTTACGTAATGTTTATTCTCATTGTATATAAACTAGTAGACCTTCACTAGGTAAAATCGGGACATAATTTCCTACATTTCTGAAAATTATTTAAGGTGATTTATAGGATCCCATCACCCTCCATGTTGACCATCTATATATTATTTGTATTTAATAGATACATCTACTAGATGATTGTATGATGTTATTATTTGCAACTTAAAGTTTACGAAATTACTTGCTCAAATTTTAAATTATGAACATAATTTTCAAATTATACAACCAAGACGGTGATGTGTCTTGTCAATACTAGTGAGTCTAAATCTCAAACTTTTAATAAATATTAGTTGATATGATGTTAAATGGTTTAGCAATATTGTTTTTCAACGCCTCCAATTAAATTCTAAATCATTACTATTGAGAACAAAGTGCTTCCTAGGGAATGCTATTTTATATGCAGAAACACTTATACACATCATGCCAACATCAAAGTTACCCCTACTATAGTTGACTTATGGTCAGAGCTTAATATTATCCATCTAATGATTTTTGATAGTGCAATATATGTACAATCGGTCCACCATAGTGCACTAAGATGGGCTTTGAAAAATGTTGAGATAACATGTTTAGTATGGAACATTATAAAATATCTTAAATCCTAATAGGTGCTATTTTAAAATACGGTTTTTTGAATGTCATTTTGATAAGACAGTTTTCTCAACATTAGAGGAGAGAAGTTAAGTAGCTGGAAAGAATACATGAAAATGCAGTATATTATATTTTCTAGATCATTATACAAGACAATATGAACCAGAAGTTCGACAAATAACTCATTTGTAAGTTATACAATTGACAGATGCATTTACTGACCAAAGAGATTAAATTAAATCTCATATACCAACTCTAAATGCTCCAATTTATATTAGCGTCATTGAAGGACAATCCATTAATATTATATCGGGTAAATTAATGACACGCCTAAAGCGTGGTGACATTTGATTCCACAAAATTTCTCGAATAAAAAATGGAGTCAATTATAAAGATGGTCCTATTAAGGAGGTGTATACTATTGGAGTGTATATAGACATAACTAATTATAAAATCCCCAGAAGAGGTTCAGTTAGCTGAAATAATAAAATGAAAAAATCTCGTTAAGTTAAGTCGTTATGAAAAATAAATGGATTCAAAAATAAATATTTTTGACAACATTTTTGTACATAATGAAGCGCTTCATATTATAAAAGGTAGCGAAGATATTGAAAGAAATTTGTCAAAGAATTAATTGGCCAAATAAAAGGATGCAATCCAAGTAAATTGAACTGGCTAGAGAAACCTGAAGTTTTCGGACTTATAGTCAGAGCACCTAAATGTGTATATTTATGCGAAAAGGAAATGAAAAAATGAAGTCGTAATATGTAATGCACGACTTTTAACATTATGAATTTCGTAAAAACTTATGTAAAGCAATCATAAGTTGATATCTTGTTAGTCTATCAATGCATGACATATATGCTTATAATGAATATTGTTATAACCAACTCATTTAGCATGACTAATAAAACAATATATATAAATCTTTAGAGGATTTAATATGCATGAAGCATATAGTTCAACTTTTTGAGAACTTAATCGATCAAAGTACATACTTAAAGTGATATTATGATGAAGGGGAGTAAATACATGTTGTACTCTTTTCCTTGACCAATGTTTTGTCCAATTGGATTTTCCTGGCAAGGTTTTTAATTAGACAACTTTAATGGTGTATTAAAAGAATTATGTACTCTTTTTCCTTCATTGGGATTTTTGCCTACCGGATTTTTTTCTAATAAGGTTTTAACGAGACATATTTTTTTTGTAAATGACATACAATTGGTAGTTATATAAATATTATAGTTATGGATGTTCATAACCTACAAAACATTTTACCCTCGTCATAACCCTATGGTTATACTCCCGTGTATTATAAATTGTATATGAGACTTTTGAAGGGAACAACAATAAGATCTATATTTAATATAATTGCATCAGACCATCGTGCTAATTACAGTCAACCAGAGATAGTGTATGAAGATGAAATTGCTGGAGGTTATAACATGGAGCACATTTCACCAGAATTATTTTATACAAATTTTAACAAGATGGCGATATTGAAGACATTGACGCACAAGATATAGATACCTCGATACAAGTTTTTTTTATTGATTGAAATCAGTTGGAGTAACTGTACTCTTTTTCCTTCGCTCAGATTTTGTCCCACTGAGTTTTCTTGACGAGGTTTTAATGAGGCAGCATTTGAGTACTCCAATTTTTTATATTTTTTTTTCTTTCTATTGGTATTTTTGTCCCATTGGATTTTTGCCAAATAACGAACCAGTTATTGTGTAATAAGTCATTCAAGTGGAGTGTTGTAAAATTATAGATAATGATGAATGACTATTTAGTTGTATCTAGATGTCTATGTAGTTATCTACTTATTTTAGAAGAGTGTATTATAATCAAGTTGTAACTCCCTTTTAAACCCTATAAATAAATGTCATTGTTATAGTAAATTTACACACTTGAGTTTTGACTCTCTTTATTCTCTTATCTTTTTCTCTCTACTTTTCTAATTTCATAACAAATACCACATTTTAATTGTAATAAAGCTCTTTAACTATTATTCATTTTTATATTTATGTCTCTAATTTTTTTTATCACATTCTTATTGTCAACCTATTAATTTGAACATCTTATTTTTATTTTTGATGATGATTTCTGTCCAAAAAGTCAATTAAGAAGGTTAAAAAATATTTTTCTGCCTCTCGTATTTTTAATAAGTGAAATAAATAACAAATACAAAAGTTTGACAAAATATTTTTCTTCATTCAATGCACATTGGCAGAATATTTGGACAAATATTGTCAACAGAGATAATATGTGAAAATTAATTAAAAGAAAATGAAAAAAATGGAATGAAAAAAAGTTAGGGACATAAGTGTCAAAATATCAAAAGTTTGGAGACTTTTGTTGCAATTCAAATATAGTATAAATAATAAAAATTGTAGTGTGAATATAATTACCCAAAGTTATATCCTGCAATTTGTAGGACATGCAAGATACAATGATTGGGAAAGAAACTCTTGGGTCAGGACATTATATAAAAATCTCCTTGTTGCATATGGAACTAGATGGATGTCTAATCACCATTTACATCTATAACACGTCTCATTTAATTTCATATTTTTTAAAACTTCAAAAATCATCAATACATCTCTTTTCATTTTCAAGTTGAATGTCGGATCTCTATATCTATTTGAACTCTGTATCTATTTGAAAGAGGAGTTATCTCCTACTTCCAATGAACAATTGTTATGTTGTCCACAACTAATGTGGCACTTGCACATTAGATGAATTGTCACATCAACAATTTATTCAATGTACAAGTGCTACATTGGATGTGGATAACATAACAATTGTCCACTGAAGGTAGGAGATCACTTCTCCTATTTGAAAAGAGAAAAGTTTCACAAATAGTAAAAAACAAACTATTTATAAAAATACTATCTAATTTATTTATTTTTTGCCAAAATATTGTTCTTACTTAATATTATTTTATTTTTTACACCACTTTTTATTAAAAAAATATTTACAACACACGTGATTATGCATAAAATACGAGTGTAACAGTGTGTTATGCACGTTGCAAGTGTAGCACATTGTGTTGAGCACATTCCTCTGATTGTTTCCACCATTCACCCACCAACGACATCAAAACCATCATTATTGCCGCATGTTTCCACTATCACCATAGCTGGTATCGCGCAAATTTACACCACCACCCACCACTGTCGCAATATGCTAATTACCACAATTCCACTGGCGCCATCACCACCTCCATTTAATTACATCACCACGACCTCCGTCGCCTCCAGTTAAGTCACTTTTGGGGCCTTGATTGTATTAATCATTAAAACATACTACCATAATAATAATAATAAAATCAAATATATCCCTACTTTTTCTTTCCTACCTAGTCAATTTAAAAAAAAAAAAAAAATAATAGAGGATTTCAAACTTCATTATTTTGCAAAGAAATTAACATTTTATTAATATCAAAACAAGCTCAAACAAGTGTAGGAAATTACATTTCAATGTTATAATATAACTCATCTAATTTCTTGCAAAATTTGTGGGCATTTTTCTTATTTTGATTCATGGTACAAATTGTGTTTATGATATAAATCATGAAAATATGTATACATTTGAATATAAATTGTAATTTTTACTTTAAATTTCTAAATTTGAGTCCATTTGAGGTGGATTAATTGAAATATTAGTTTAACAAGTGTAAACTGTTGTTAACAAACTCATGATCTATTAAGATTTGATTCGTTAAAAGGCCTTAACAGAGGTATGAGGTCTATTAACATACCATGTGTCTATTAAGGCCTGTTAATGGATGATCTGTTAATTGTATATTACCAGATTTTACGAACAAGTGTATTTAAGTCATTTCTTTATAAAAGAGACATTTACAACTTAAATTTTATAAGTTAATTTATTTTTCGATTCAACGTGTTTGTCTCGGCCTTTTAGCCACGCCTATCATTATTGGACATAGGCATGTATTGTATGCACCTTATAATTTTGGAGAAATTGTCTATAAGTCACTCGTATATGACTTATTTCAAATTAGGTCAAAACACTTTTTAAAATTATCATTAAGTCATATTATTCAACCATATTTCATATTAATTTCAAAATTACAAGTGTGATCCATATTTAAACTTCAACGCGCAACGCACGTGGCCACCATCTTTTTCCGCGCCTCATTGCCGGCTATTACACCTCGTCGCCAAATAAGCTTCATGACTCGTCGCTCGCCCCCCAAATATTTCCCACTATTTTTTATAAGTGATAGTAGTGGATTCACAGTTTTTTCTGTTCTTTTATTCCCAATCGTGTAAAAGATAAAACTTTAAACTTTTAACAGCCTGCTACTATTATCAGATAATGATGGTGTTTCTCATAAGTGTTGGACAGTTCATAGAATACAAAAATTTAGAGACAATTGTTTCTTGAATATTAGTTTGTAGGTGGATTCAGTTTTTATAAATGTTTTTTTTCCTATTTTTCTTGAATTATGTTGTTTTTGTTGAAGATATTGTTTTTTTATATACAGGAACACAATTGTTTTGTAATTATTTTTTAGTCAAGTTAAAGAAAACAACATTTGTTTCACATACATCAAAATTTTTATGTGTTTTAGAATGTTAATGTCACACATTCACGTGTATTGTTTGATATTGTATCATATATAATAATATATTAATAAAACAGTATCACAAATAGTATCTTATTAAAAATAATATTTCAGCACTTTAATATAACAATATCACATATAAAAGTATCTTAATATTTGAGTATCAGGAACACATTATTATATTAATATTACAAGTATATTATATCAGTATCTTTGTAGACAAGGACAACATTACATGCACTCAAAATAGAAAATTCCAACCCAACAAAATAATATTATTTTAATAAAAACAATATCATAGAAAATAGTATCAGAAGCACATTTATATCAGTAACATAGATAATAGTATCGTATGGTTAAAAATTGCAAATACAATAATATCATAAACACATTATTATTAAGCACATGATTTAGGTGAGCACAAATATTTTGTTCTAACTGAAACTATAACACAATATCTTACTAAAACAGTATCGTAGATAAAAGTATCTTCATATATCAATATCATACACGACAGTATATTAATAAAATAGTATCACATACATAAACTACAACTCAATATAAGAACAGTATCATCAATTAAAATAGTATAAAGTATTTTGAATGAAAATAGTATCAATATCATTATTTCAACATCAAATATTTAATTTTGAATTTATGTTTGTTTGGTGGAGTTTAAAAGTAGTATTTTTTGAGATTTTGAAAAAATTTGATGAAATATGTGATTGAAAAGTTAATAAAATTTGTGGGTCTCATGATATATGTGGTTGAAAATAAGTTTGGAGAAAAAAGAGTTAATAAATTTGAGCAAACATGCTATAATATAACGAAAACTAGTGTACAATATTAAAAGTAAAATAATATCAAACATTTTTCATAAAACAATGTCATATCATAATAAAAACAGTATCATAATACAACAATATCATAAAAAACAGTATCGTGTTTGAATTGGCGCATTTTGCAATTGCAATGGTAAGCTGGTCTTTTAGCATTGAAACGTGACTTTATTTGAATTAAGTTTGGATGATAGGACTTAAGAGCTCAATCGGTGATTAGCCCTGAAATTTTCCAAATTCTCTATTTTAATAAATAAATAAAAAACACCAAATATGTGGTTTATTTAAACAAAAAATAAAAATAAAAATTAAACATGCTCTAGCTGACTAGCTGGACGTGAAATGTTGTGAACTATGCAATCAACTGGCCAAGTATTTCAATTAAACTCATTATAGATTCATTTATCTAACTAAATTTTGTCAATACCCAATTATGTGACCCACTTTGAGTAAGAATGAAATAATAAATGATGTATTGATTTGAAACAAAATATTTTTGTACTCCTTGAAACTCAGTTGCTAATAACATGTCTAAATTTCAATACAATTTCTTCTCTCAAAAAATGTAATTAGCATAATAGTGAGCCTAAATAAATAATCCAAGTAGGTTATATAAAATCAAATTTATTATTTGTGTTTTTGTTTCAATATTAAACAATGTTCAGAAAATCGGACCAGCCATCGAATTCAAATATAGAAACGGGTCAAAAGGGTCAAAAGGTTGAACCGGTTTCAATTAAAAAATTAAAAATTAATCTAAAAATCTCATAAAATTTATAAACATAAGTTATTTTTAAATAAACCAACATTTATACACAAAATTACTCACAAAACTTGGCTTTAAATAGACTTTTCATAAGTTTTGATTAAAAAATTAAAAATTAATCCAAAAAAAATCTTTTTTATTAAAATCGGACTGGTTCAACCGATTTTTTTGGTTTAACCGTTGGTTTCCAGTCCGATTTTTTGAAGTCCGGTTAAATTGGTAAATCGGACCTATTTTGTGCCCGGTTCCCAATTTTCCGGTTGAACCAACCGGTTCGATCTGGCTTTCTAAACACTGATATTAAAAGAAACATTATATTTATAGTTATTATTTGTTTGTCATTACTTAAATTATAATTTTAACTGGTCAAACATATTTTTTATGTAAATATTTCGTAAGAGCCCACAACTTATAAACATTTAAAAAATAATTATAGCACCACCAAACATGCTCTATGCAATATTTTCAGAGGTTAGTATGTAACACGTGTGTTGCACGTGACTTTGTAATGGGATTTTGAAATATTTTTTGTTCAAATATTTAAATAATTTTTTAAAAAAAATCTTACACTTGAAATTGCAACAAATCATTTTGTATTAAACTCGTTATTATATCTACGTTTTGGGTGCTTTTATGAAACTTTTAATAAATGCGTCGATTTAATTTTATATAACTAAATTATATTTCCTATTTAATAACCAACACATTCCTCTTCAAATGAATATTTATTGTATTGTGGTTATAAACAATGTACTCGACCTATATTTGTAGTAATAATTCAAATTAATTATATTTATTCAATTTGTATCTTCGAAGAACAAATAAAATATTTTCTACAATTATTTGACCTTAGAAATTCAACGTTTGAGGTTTATATTATAGTTAAATATTATCAATTAAAGAATCAATGATAGTGCACTAATATTTTGTTGTGTTACACTCACACGTAAGTTATGTCCAAATCCTCATTTGAAGCATACCATTCACTTTTATTTTTTCACAACCTTCATCAACGTGAAGTCTTCATATTTTCCTTCTATCTTTCTATTTTTTCTATGGACATTTTTCCTCTAGTTTGTTAACAAAACACAAACGCCAAGTCAATCAAAATAGAGATTTTCACTACATTTATGCACGGGGACACACGAAGTTCGAATTTTTTTTAATTCGATTTCAAAATTTTTTCTACATCATAATACATATACAAATCTAGATCTACTAATTTCAAATCATAAAGGATAATCTTTGGTTGTACATATTTGGTTATAGGTGATGATGTGGCAGGGAAATGTAATTACACAAATGCCCTTGTACAATTTCAAATACTTTAATCTCACTCTTTCAGTTGTGGAGCACTCTTTCAGCCGTGGAGAAGAAAAATATAGTGACCCATTTTCCATTCACTTTCTGGGTCGCCGATTTCAACTTTGGAGAGAGAGATCGTCGCCGGTGGAATCATTGTCGTCGGTGACAGAAGATTTATCACCAAATCATCATACTCTCTTACCTTGTAAGCTTGTAAAGATGGAGGAAAAAACCCCCAAATCCCAATACCACCTTCATCTCCGACGAAATCGAGGTTAAAGATTCACACAACCAAGCTAAGTTTGGTTTGAAAATATTAATTGATTTTAACAATCATTTATATGACAAATTTTAACTCTCATTGAATCGACGTTATTTTATTTTCTATATTTCCTCAGCATTTTTTTGATTGGTATAGTGAAATTTTTACTATCATTATCATTATCAGGTGAATTCTGTGTTTCCAGTGTAGTGTGTGTTAATGTAATGAAATTTTCATTATCATTATTAGTGCATTTGTCATGAAGAATTAGTTATCCGGTGCATTTGTCATGAAATTTTCATTAACATTAGTAAACTAATTATATTATCCGGTGCATTTTGGCTTTAAGAATTACTAAATTACTTAGATTATCTGGTGCATTTGTCTTCATTACTAGGTGTTTTTGTCCTTATAATTTTACCTGTCACATGATTAATTAGATTGTTAGTAATTGGTGTACAATTGTCAATAAGAAATAACAAAGGAATGTGTCATAGTTGTAGACAGCCATATAACTACTTGCAAGAATACCCGAGAAAATAAGGATGGCCAGTCTGTGGCGAGGGATTTGTGAAATTGATGGAGGTGGAGAAGAAGATGATGAACATAGGAAAGTTATTCTTTTGTTATACTAGCGATTGCGGATATTTTAAGCGGAGTGAAGTTGCGCCAAAAAGGAAATCGTAATGTATGAAGGTGAATCAAGTTGCATTTGTTCAATAAATCTGCACCCAATGATGAACTTGAAGATTTTTCACATATTGTCAAAAGTTTGGCTCAGATATCTAAAGAAGAAGGCATGGAAATTTCACTGAACATAATTACTCGTAAGGGAAAAACAAATGTGGAAGGGAACGGGAAATAATATGGATATTGAAGTATTTAAATTAGTTGTTCTAGTTTGTTAGATTGTTGTAATTGAATGACTTTGCACGATGAGTGATGAATGCGTTATGCATAGTTTTATATCATGTGACCCTATTTTATAGTTGGAAAATTTTGTTTTCGACTCTGTTAATGAACCCTTTGCATTACTTTTGGAAAAAATGGTTCTTTCTGGTGTATAAAGAGTTTGTCGTGAGTTTGAAAGACGAGAAAATGAATAACAAATATAATTGTGTTAATTCATTGTTGAACATTGTTGACGAGAAAATGAATAAGTAATAAAATGGTTCTTTCTCAATGGAAAATTCATCGTTGAACATTTGTACTGGGCGAACACTTAGTACAACAAATTAGACTCTGTTTTTGGCAAACGAGGCTGGGCGTTCGCCCATAATTATTTATGGGCACATTGGATGCTTTAACAGCATTAGCCTCTGTTGTCTTCTAATTATGTGACATAACATGAAGCAATTTGAATTTCAACCAATATATAGACCTATAGTGAAATAACACCAGCTCACATAAAAAAAATATGAAATTCTATAACATGCTACGAACAGTCACGATACTTAACAAACAGATTGAATAAATACTACTACGGCCCATATTCAATTTGTTGGTGGCAAATTGGATCGAACAAATTCATCCTATGCTCCAAACACCTACTCTTGTCTTGGTCATAATTGTGGCACACACATACATTGGCATCGTGGGTACTTCCATCCCATACGTAGGCAACAAATTCAATCTATAAGCATGACTCAAATGTTGATAGTGTACCCTACAACATATAATGTTAATATTGTTCTTCAAGGTACGTTAATATTGGTATCAAAACAGCTTGAAATAGCAATACTTACTAGCAACTGCTATGAATAAGATAGCGGATGAAGAGTGGGGTGTTGTTCTGCTTGAACCGATGGAATCAAGTCAACATTATATTGTACATTAGTTTGCCTCGAGTTCTTCGATTTATTTGATTTCAAACGTGCCTGTGCAACATATGGTGGTTCAAAAAATACAAATTCGAACTAATGAAAATTAGTGCCCAATGTAATGAAAACTTACCTTAGCTTTTTTTCGACATTGTTTCCAATGTCCATTTTTGCCGTAGTTTCTTCGGAGCTCCTTTAGTTCTCAAGTATTTTGGATAAAAAATGTTTTGACTAGCATTCTTATCCACTCTACCACGGTTAGAGCCTACTTGAACACTATTTTGGGATAAGCGATTACTTCCACAACTTGGTCTATATTTCGATACAGATAAATCATTCAACTGAAATTCGATTCTCTCCATAACCGCTCGTGTTCTTTCTTCATCATCTACTACCAAGTCAGCTATGTTCACAAATGCAAGAGTCATTTTTTCATATCTTAACTGCGCAGGTGTACTAATCCAACTATCATAATTGATTGAGACCCTAGTGTGAGCTCTACTAACGTCAATCTTCCACCGATGCAATATATAAGTCTCAGGAAGTTTTGCCACATTGTTACAGATAAGCACTAAGATAGCATGTTTATAAATGATTCCCCTAAAATCGAATAGGTGACAACTGCATTCAATGTGAGATTTTTCGCTCAGAAATGATATGCTAATTTTTTTTAACTCTTTCATTTAATATGATATCCTTACGAACCTCATAATTAGTTATCGAACCACACTCTTCATTGGAGATAATCTCTCAATACACTTTTCCAATAAACTCTACATGAAATTCCCTGAATGTTGAGATTGCATAAGTTGCCTGAAATTGTTTTTCCATTTCATACTTCGTTGCACATGGGACTATTTGTGAAAATGACCTAAAATCTGCCTGAAACTCCATTTCCACCTTGCTCCGCAATGCACGCTCATACTGTTCAACAAATTGCTTCAAAAAAGTTTTTGCGTGGACATACCCATCGAAGAAGGCATTCATACTCTCACTCCGTTGAGTCCCAAAAACTATTTCTCAAGAAACATGGAACCCAACGAGATTTGTCTTTGTATAGTCCTCAACTAATCGTTGTCTTACAATTTATACATTTCAATCATATGTCTCCAACTCTCTTCAAACTCTCGAGGAATTTGAGAATCATATACTAAACAATGTATATTAGAAAATATAGAACCCTTATAAACATGGTTGCCAAATTTTTTATGTAACTTTTTATTATATGCCACAAATACCATATATGCTTTGTATTTGGAAAAACTATTTGAATTGCATTTTGCATAGCCCGGTCTTGATCGGTAATGATTCCATTCGGATCCTGATCATGCATGCATTAAAGCCATGTTTGAAATAGTCAAATGAAAGTTTTTGTATCCTCATTAGAAACCAGACCGCACCAAAACAATGTTGATTGTCCGTGATGATTCACTCCAACAAAAGGAGCGAAATATATGTCATACTTGTTAGTCAGATATGTTGTATCAAATGTGACAACATCACCGAACTCCTTATATGCTTGCCTACACCTATTATTTGTCCAAAATACATTATTCAATTGAGATTCTTCATCCAAATCCATACTAAAGAAAAAATCAGGACAATTTGTTTGTATTTTTGAAAAGTAAGCTTGTATTGCTACAATATATCATTCCCCAAGTCGTAACTACCTCACTTTTTCAATGTAGTTTTTACAATTCTTCTCGACACATGTCATATTTTTATACCCACCTGCTTCAACAACATCTGAATTATAACTATTGTGCAATGGAATTCCAGCTATATACCTACTTCAAGCTTTCGTTTCACACGTGCACTAAGTTCCCGATTGCATCGATATATCCTGGATTTTGAAGGACTTGTTTTATGATTATGATCAAGATGGACTGTGTTAATTCGCCGTGTTATACAAATATCTAAAGATGCTGTTATCTTAGCTTTACAACCTGTTTGAATTGTTGGTTGAGGCTTTAAAGAAGTGCTTGTACCACTAGTTCTTCGACCTTCACGACTACATATAAATGTAACATATCTTAGATTCTCATCATCACCCTTCTTCGAATTTCTTTTTCTCAATGGAAAACCTAGATGATAGGCGTAGCTTTTGTAGAATTCAAATACTTCATTTTCATCCGTAAACTTCATCCCAACCTTAGGCACACTCTCACTATCTCCTCCTAAGATTTCATCATCTAATATGTTAGCATTATCCGTTACAGTCTCATTAGCAGAATCTTCCAAACTTTCTTCATCAATCTTTTCAACATTCCTATTTATTGTCTTATTGTCGGAATATGAAATTTGATTTTCTGCATGAATAAACGAAATGTTAATATACATATAACATTCAAATACATAAACAAATAGCCTACAAGTATATTATGAATTGGAATGGCAGTTATAAACAATTTTCCTTTTGCTGAATATTGTAATGGGATGGAAACAAATTGTAATGACATATATAAACACTAGTTAGACACGCGTGCGTTGCACGTGCTTTTGTAATCATATTGTTAATTTTTAATTTTTTCAAATTTTTAATTTTTTAATTGTTAATAATTAAAATGTTAAAGTAGTGATTGCAATAAAGATAAAACAAATATGGTTGTTGATATTTGATAACATATTATTTTGTATCGTTCGATGTTGATATTTTATTTACATTTACAATTGTAATAAAATATGAGTTTTATACAGTAGTAATACGAATATTAACTTGAATTCAGTGAAGAGCTTTTTGTTATTTGAGCTTTGATGATTGACGAACCATTGAAATCAAATCATATGGAATTAATGATGTATTAATAGGGATATTCAGGGTTGTATTTTACGAAGAAAAAAATTATTAATTATTAATTTTATTGGAAAAGATGTAATGATCTATATAATATTGTATATTTGTTGGAATAGTGACTCATTGTAAACAATATTATTATTATTATTATATATATATATATATATATATATATAATTATTAATTAAATTAAAATTTAAAAAATTTCATATATTAGTTGTTAACTGTAATCACTCTAATCCAATATATTCAAAACAATATTTTCATATCCATGATTTTAATTTTAATCCGGTAATAAAAAAAGTTACAAATTTTCCATTCATTTTTTTTAAAATCCATTTATCATTTCTTTCATCTACAAAAAAAAAAAAAAAAAATTTGAAATCGCTTTTTGTCTTCATATTTAATTTAATATATTACATTTTTACAAATTTTAAATATTTATTTAATAAATTGTTAAAAATTTAATGTACGATAATAATGAACAATAAAAGAGTAACAAATAAATATTAAAAGATAATTGAAATTATTTAAGTACAATTACAATTATAGATGAGTTTTATATGGTGATAATACTAATAATAACTTGAACCCTGTCAAGACCTTTGGGTGATTTAAACTTTGATGATTGACGAATTATTGATATCAAATCTTATAATATTAATGATCTCCATGACTGTATTTTAAGAAGAATAAAATTAATAATTACTAATTTTATTGTGAAAAATGTAATATTATTGTACATTTGTTGGAGTAGTAGTTCATTGTGAACAATATTGTTTGTGTATGTTCTCTTTTTATTAGACGTGTTTGATTTGACGATGTAAATGAAACGTCATAAATGTAAGTAAGAAACAAAAATTAAAGAAGTGTCAATACTTGTCTATGTTTTAAGATTATTGTTGACGGACAGAGTAAGAATATTGTTGACGGACATAAGTAAGATGAGAAAAGCGTTTTATATATATTAATTAAATTAAATGAAAAATGAAAAAAATTTCACTCGTTAGTTTTAAACTATAGTATATGTTTGGTGTGGTTTAAAGATTTTGAAAAAAAAAAGGTAAAATGTGTGGTTGAAAAGTTGTAGGTCCCATAAAATATGTAATTGAAAAAGAATTTGAAAAAAAAAACTGAAACAAACTTGCTCATAATCACTGTAATCTAATGTATTAAAAATAATATTTTTATCTCAATTTCAATTTTGACAACTATGATTTGAATTTTAATACGATAATAAACAAAGTTACAATTTTTTTTTTGGTTGAAACTCATTTCTCATTCATTTTATCTACTTAATGCAAAAAAAAAAAAAAATTGAAATAATCTTTTCACCTTTATATTTAATTTAATAGATTAAATATTTAAAAAATTTAATTTATATTTAGTAAATTGTTGAAAAAATAATGTACAATAAGGGTGAACAATATAAGAGTAATAAATAAAATATTAAAAAATAATTATACATTAATGAATACTAAAGGTGAATATGAAATTTTAAAAAATTTGTAAGGGTAGAATGGTCCAAAAATATTTCTTCATTTAAACACATTTTAGATATAATATAGATAGATTAGCTACTGGAATGGATTTTTCCCCTCTTTGAGCTTCATCCATTACACCCATAAGTCCGTTTCTCCATTTCTATCAAAAAAGAAAAAATTTTAATTTTTCGATTTTTTAACGATGAGGAGGAAACATTTTACAAGAATCAGATCAGCGTACAAAAAAAAATCAATTTTTCACAAATTAATTTACAACAATTAGGAAAAAAAAAATTACCTCTGAATTATTGTGATAGATTTTGTCAAAGAAGATGAACGATGTTGTCGGAGAAGATGAACAATGTCAGCGGTGATGGACTCAGTATGTATATTTTCTCTCTTCTTGGCAGGAATAGATTGTTTAGGGCAAAAGGAATAGTTAAATTTAATTTAAGCCCAAGCAGGAAAATTGATCACTTTTTGGTGGAAAATGGTAAATTTATTGTGAGATTTTGGCTTCTAAAATATCGCGAGATTCTGGCTTCTTAAATATCGCTACACATTTTAAGTTTGGAACAACCATTTAGGTGATTAAATATCGAATACTTTTGGTCAAAATTCGACAAAATTTACGAGTATAACCTACCATTAGATGTTCTCAACGTATTTTTAATTTGATTTCATTGTGTAGTAATTATCAAAATATGTTTATAAAACTATATAAACTAATTTGTAGTCACAAAAATATATTTTGAATGATCATATTAAAAGTTCAACGTCGAATTTCCATCATTTTTGTCAAAATTGTATAACTAAAACTCACCGGTTTACAAAATAGAGATTTTCACTACATTTATGAAGGGTCACACAAAGGGTCAATCAAGAACACTTTTTGTTAATTAAAAGTAATGAACTATTGAAACTTTTCTTTAACGATTTGATCCCAAGTATAAATTTCAAACTTTAGAACATGTTTTATAATTTATATCCTCTTGTCGCAATATCAATAAATTTCCGCACAACACCAATGGTTAACTCACCTAAACCCAAAAAGACAAAACAAACACGAGAAGAAATTGAGCTTAAAATTGAAATACTATTTAGTACCATATTGTTGAAATAGCAACACGATCTTGATCTCTTAAAATGAGCAAGTTGATTTGCAACATTCAATTACAATTGTATAATTGATTTTAAATGAAGAATATCGTTTCAATATTTTTTACTTTGTTAAACCATTACATGATATCTCATGTCTAACTTTACGAAATTAAGTAAAACTTTTTAATTTTGGCTACATCCTAGAAATTTAAAACAAGGTATTTTTCATGGAGATCACACGATGATTTAATAAATATTTGAATGATTTTCGTCTGATAATGTAACTATAATGAAAGCTTGGAATCAATTTTGTTCTTTTTAAAAAATGGTAGCCCCATTATTTCTTAGGCGATAGATTGGGGAACAATATTGCAAGTTCATCATTTAATTTCTCTAAAGGGAAATAAAACACCCCTCGCTATTGAAGTCTCCAGTGGTGCAATCTCTCTCTCTATACAAAATTAGGGTTTTTCCTCTTCTCCCTTTTGGCTCCAAAATTCTCCAGAATCCAAATCACTACCTCGAATCTTGAGCTCTATTTCTCTCAATTTTATATAATTTTTTAGGGCTTACAGATCTATCCACCCTCTCTCTCTCTCTCCTCTCTCTACTTTTTGGCTCGCCTCTCTCAACCTTTCTTTCCATCTCCGTCTATACACACACGCACGCTGTATCTATACACATATTCGATATGTTTTGGAAGCTCACAGCCCTTTCTGCTTCTTC
Organism: Forsythia suspensa; assembly: GCA_023638005.1. Classification (NCBI taxonomy): domain Eukaryota; kingdom Viridiplantae; phylum Streptophyta; class Magnoliopsida; order Lamiales; family Oleaceae; genus Forsythia; species Forsythia suspensa. The sequence goes on from CM042666.1 coordinate 41,127,791, forward strand.
ACCTGTAAGTCAAGAACAAAATCGAACGACATTTCTGTTGTTGGAGTAATTTGAGCCAATTACTAGTGTCTGTATTTTTGGGTTGAACTTGATTTGTTATGGCAATTGTAAGTCAAGAAAAAAAAAACTAGACATTCTATGTTGGTGTAATTTCGGTCAATTAAGTGTCATTGTTTTACGGTTTTGATTTGTTCTCTTCATCAGTGAAAAAGACAACTGACATTTCTATGTTGGAGTAAACTGAGGCAATAATGAGTTTCTGTATTTCTTGGTTTAATTTGATCTGTTCTCTTAATTAGTGATAAAATGAGCTGAGATTTAATGACATTTAATTAGTGAAAATTGATCTTTTTTTCATGGTTCCTGTTTATTATTGAAGATTGTTAGTTAGTGGATTTGTAGTCGCTGTAAAATGAGCAACTTCATACTTTTGTTAATTGCATTTTTGACTACTTATTTGGCCTAATTTATTTTTATTAAGTACATTTCTTAGTATTTCTAACGAAGGAAATTCAATTCCAAGTCCTTGTTAGTTAAGAAAATGAAACCAAAAGATAGTGGAAAACAATTTTGATCTCTGATTGATACCTTTTGTGTTGTATTTTATATTTCATGAAAGAGTTGTAGAATTACATGGTTGCAAGTTTCCTTAGTTTTGAACCTTAAGCTGAATAGATATTTATTAACAAAATTTGTTTTGGTTTTAGTAAATGTTTCATGGGTAATAAAAACTTTTTTGTCACCAGCTTTTAAGCGAAATTTTGAGTTGGTCACCCAACTATATTTTGCTGACTCAATTTGATCACTCCGATACGGAAAAGCTGACCTACACAATGGAAAATCTAACGACCAAGATCTATCTAGTCGGGATCTTACCCCTAGCCGATATTCATCCATAATGTTCGCTTTGGGCCGAGCCTGAGCTCATTTTACCCCTTCACATATTTTTTTCACGTTCCTAGTTATTTGAACCCAAGACCTTTACTTGGTACCAGTATTTAACATAAGTGCCTCATGAGTAGAGGTCTTGGACAGTATGGATGAGTATCGGTTGGGATAAAATCCCAACTAGAGAGATCTCGGTCGTTAGATGTGTCACCATATGACATGTGTTGGGCTGGCCACATGTGCGTAACTGTATTTTTATGTCGTAAAATTGTTTCTCGAAAATGCAATTTCAAAAAAAAAAAAAAAAAAAAAAAAACTAAGAAAAGACGAAAAGGAAAATGTAATCCCTGTTAAAAACCCTACCACGTCCCTAACCCTGATCCTACCTGCCACCAGCACCACACAAAAGGAAAGAACCTTTTGAGAGTCTTGAATATCAAAATTTGGATAACCTTTTGAAAAAAATCAAAATATTGAAATAAGAAGAACAACACCAAGTTTGAGAACATATTAAAGAGTGGTATAGTGCATCTGCAAGTGATGGTGGCACTGGACATTGGCGAAGAAACTGATCCGTTTGATGGTGAGGGTGGGCCACAGGAGTGGTCCCCGCCAGAGGCAGGAATAGGATGGGGTGGTGGTGTGGTGTTTCACAGGGAATATGTTTTCTATCTTTCTCTTCCTTCTTTTTTCCAAACAAAATTGCATTTTTAAAACACGATTTGATTTTATAAAAACACACTTTTATACATATGGTGTGCCAACGCAAGAAGCTTGCAGAGGAATTGAAACATTTCGGATTTTCATTGGCCATGTCATTTCGTTAGTTAGCTTGACGGAGTGATCAAAATGGGACAAAAACAGTAGTTCAATGACTAAGTTGGAACAAAATGAAGTTAAGCGACTAACATGAAATTTTGCTCAAAGTTGGTGACCAACAGTTTCTTTTACTGTTGCCTCTCCACCTCTTTTAAAAAGATGGGATGGACCGTGGACATTGAAGTAGTTTTCCACATAATTACGACAACCAATTATGGCAAGTTATGCTCAAATCATCTGTTTTGCTTATCTGGTTCTATTTTGATCTTTAAAAACTTCATTTGCCACTGACGTGATCGTGCTCTTGAACTCTGTCTGCTGTATTCGCTAATGCTTCACGCCTTCAAGGGTTTGAATTTGGATATCCCCATAAAATTTGTTCTTTGATTAAATCTGCTTGCTTAAACTCGTCTAGGGCTGTAAATGACCAAGGCGGTTGACCTTATAGGGCTTGGCTCGTTTGAGACTCAGTCAAGCTTGGCTTGTAAGTTGAACGAGTCCAAACTCAAGGTTCAATCTTACTCAAGCCTGTAGTTTTGTCAAATTATGAGCCATGTTCAAGTTTGGCTTGATAAAGTAAAGTAGATGCAGGTTCTCCAAAATATTAGACTATTCCAGCTGGGCTTATCTTTAGCTTGGCAAAAGCTTGGTCAAAATTTGCTTGAAAGATAAGCAAATCAAGTTCAAGCTTCACTTGAGGCTTGCATATATATAGAGACAAACATGACTCGACTCATTTACAACCCAAACGTGATAGATTGGGTTGATCACACTGGGTTCTTTTGTTGAGTTTAAATTTCCTTTATGTTGATAAGGACGAAATATAACTCTTCTGAGATGCCCTTAATTGTTTTCTCCTGGGTGTGTTGCATTGCCTCCTTTGTCTTTTATTTTTCCTATTAATTTTGGACATATTTTTTGGGATCTTAAGGTTGAGTCAGTGTTAGACAAGGAAGGTTTTACATTGGAAGAGCTTTTGGATGAAGAAGAGATAATCCAAGAATGCAAAGCATTGAACAGTCGCCTCATAAATTTGTATGCAACCTATTCTTCTCAGCTGCACATCTTTGTTTATTAATTCTGATCAACCTTTTGACTTTGGTTCTGGAAGATAATACAAAGTTTGTTGGTGTCTCAGTTTAAGAGACAGGACTCAGATTGAACAGTTGCTGCGATATATCGTTGAAGATCCCCCAGAGGATGCGGATAGCAAAAGAACCTTCAAGTGGGTCAATGTGATTTTGAAGCAAAAAAAAAAAAAGCATATCAAATATAATGTTCAAGTTTTATGGTGTTGCTTTTATTTATATTTTCAACATGCATTTCTTTTTCTAAAGTTCTTTAAATAGACAATGATTTAGTTCTTTGAGAAGATTGTATTTTGGTTCTAATTTTTGTTTCATAATGTAGGTTTCCCTTCATTGCTTGTGAGATATTTACTTGTGAAATCGATGTCATTTTAAAGACTCTGGTGGAGGAAGAGGAGGTGAGGTCGTCATATCGAACAATTGGAAATAGATAGTTAAATATCAGATTTGATTTTCATCTGCCTGATGATGCAGCTGTACTCATTATCTTATTGCAGCTTATGAATTTACTCTTCTCTTTTCTGGAACCAAACCGTCACCACAGTGCATTGTTGGCTGGATATTTTAGTAAGGTCTGCTTCGAATGCTTTATAAGCTCTGTGGTTTTTCTGTTTAGGGTTTGTCTAATTAGCATTATGGCAAAAGCAATGAGTTTGACATGATTTCCGTGGCATTGCAGGTCATAATATGCCTCATGTTGCGGAAGACTATTCCACTTATGAATTATGTGAAGGTGACTTGAGTAATCCTTCAACAGAGTTTTGTATTTTACATGCAATTGAAGTTATCCCTGAAATTATTCTGAATTTAATGAACTTATTGGTTTTTGTTTTTCTTTGGAGAAAATATGTAAGTTGAATTTTGTGAGATTATGCATTCGCCTTCTCTATTTCTGTTATCAAATAGTCTGAATCCTTGTTTTGTGAGCTTTGTATTATACTTAATATATGCACTAGATGTGCTTAACATCTATGCCATCTGTAGCATTGTTGTTTTGGAAACAACAAAACACCTTATGATGCGTATACCATTCCCGCATTGGATTAATATAGATAGAAGGAAAATTGTGATTACCATTCTGCTCCGGTTATGTGAGCGGTTCAATAAAGAACCATTTATGCATTTCATCTTATCAATACAAACTTAGCTTTGTGAACTTTGATATTTGGTATAAGATTAATCTTTAATAAGTGTAGAATCAGAGAGTTGAGAAAAATATTTTAGTAGATGTTTTGTACTTTAATAAGATTTAAGAGTTTCTAGAAGCAGATTAAAATGTCTGTAAATCTGTAATCAGTATGGATCTGGCAAATTGTAAGTACAAAGTAATGGAGAACATTTAAGCTAGATGATGAAATTAATGCATCAATTAGTTAAGCTCTCAAGCCATCTGGAGGTGCTGGTTTTTAAGAATTTTAATTTAGTTCTCTCTTTTTCTTGGGTGGTGGTGCTGATAATTATCTCAGCTATAGTACTACAGGGTGTGACAGAATTTAGTTAGCTCTTTATATAGACTAGGAAGGCATTTGTTATTCGGATGCTTCTAGGCTACTGGCCACAACAATGACACAACACGGACACACTGACATGTAGTTTTTCAAACATGTAGGACATGGACACTATGATTGAAATACTTTAAAATTATACGATTACATATTATATATACAGTTGTACCTTTTTATTATTCAATATAGTTAATATTCTTTTTTAGCCTTCATTTTGAATTGTGCAAGTGAAATTTTTTGAATTAGAGAAGTTGAAATTTGTTTGTATTAAGATGCTTTGAGTTATGCTATGGATTGCTGGTGCCAACAAGATGAAAACCTTCATGTGTCAAAAATTGTACATAGTAGATATAAACCAATTTGACAAAGTTCGCATTTTAACATTATTTTGAGTTTCTACTTAGTGTTTTAATAACGAAAATTTTCCCTAATTATATATTTTAAAATCTACAAAATGGGGCTTACAATGTACTTGACACGTCATGTACCTCGTGCTTAGAAATTAAGAACTCTTAAAAATAATATAGGTTGTGGCGTGTTGGATATGCGTTAGAAGCATGCCAGAAATCTTAAATGGTAGGACAAGCCTCGTGGTGTGTCAGACACCAACGCTCCACCCCAGAGGAGTGTCTTGTGCTTTACAGTTTCTGGGTAAGACTGGTATATAGGGGGCATCCCCAAAGCTGATTGGAGCTTGGTATTATTGATCACTGGGGAAACCCGACCGTTTGCCCGTATTTAAACTACATGTTTGAATTTGTGCGAGTTTAGTGATGGGAAACATATACTCCACATACGATGGGAAGGAAGTTATGGATTTTATTGTTTGAAGCTTGTTTCTCTTTTCTTATGTTTCATGGAACAGTAATCCTTCTGACTATTCTATATTCCGGCTACCGCTGGTTTCTTGCAGGTCCACCAAGATGTTTTCAAGCAGCTGGTTGACTTGATTGGTATCACATCCATAATGGAGGTTGGCATCTTATATTTATATTGTGAATTTTGTCGTCTTATATTTATATTGTGAATTTTGGCGTGAGCAGATTCTTTGTTTATATTTAGCTTATTATTTAATGCATGTTTTGCAGTGTTAAATTATTTTTTAAGTACTTTTTTTTAAGTATTTATAAGCTGTGGGTTCTACGAAATGTGTGGATAAAAAGTATGTTTGACGTGTTTCACAAGGTTATATTATAATTTCAGCTTAGCCAAACAAGCTATATTTGTGCTGCTTGTGGAGGATAACTATGTCTTCTCATTGGTTCTTTATTTTCAGGTCTTGGTGCGACTTGTAGGTGTTGATGACCATTTCTACCACAATTCATTTGATGTAATGCAATGGTTGGCTGATAGCAATTTATTAGAAATGATCGTGGATAAACTAAATACCTCTGTAAGTTACAAATTTGGTATTATGGGTCTATAATTTATACAGTAAATTTTCCCTTCAATTTACAAGGTTGGTGTATTTGACTTGGTACGGTTGATTCTATTTAGCTTTGGTTGACAGTTAGAATTAGGTTCATATATTTATTGAATGTGATTGCTATGTAATATTTAAATGTGTACTTAACTTAGGTTTTGAACGCAGCATCTCTAAATTTGTAGACCTGCTACTTCTCTCTGTCTTATATTTTGTGTATCCAGTCACAAATTCACTGAACATAAATGATTGTGTTGCAACACTGGTGCTGTGTGAATGCCACCGTATGTGGTTTTCTAGAGTTTGTTTGTTAACTTCTCAATTGTTGTTTTAGGCTAGTGGTTACCAAGTAGTTTAACAACTGACTATTATCATGATTGGCTTGACCACGTGATATGCATTATGTGTCCATCTGCTCATGGAGCCTTAATATTCAGCTCCTGGTTTGCCTTATTGTTTATCATTTATTCCAGGTGTTTTATTTTTATAGATAATTTACATATTATAAACATTGAAGAGCAAGAACTTATGCATAAGCAGAGGTTCTGCATCACTTTGGATTGTTTAGGAGGAAGGACATTCTTCTAGTGGCTTATTTGATAAGGATTGTTGCATCACTGTTTCTGATAATCCTCCATCATGCCTAGTTGGTATATAATTCTCACTCTGGTTTTTTATCCCATTTCTGGCTCAGCCAGATTATGGATAGTCTTTCATTTGCAATTGAAAAATGCAATGTTAGGGGTGTGTAGGCTTTGTTTGCATATTATGTCAACATGTTTATTAACTGCGTATTTTGCTAGACTCGAAGAGGTTTTTGTTCGTAAGTATATCAGGTTACAAGAGAGTGTGATAGACCAAAACTAACATGTCGTGTTATGGTTGCTAAGAATCTAATTGCTTTGTATCTTTCAATAAAGGTAGAAAGGTAGCAATGAATGCAGGGAGTGGTGAAAAAGAAATCACGTAGCCAACCACAAATTTATTGGGATTGAGGCCTAGGGGGTGTATTCATATTTGGATTTTTAAGGACTTTTAAGGATTTAAAAATTTAGGGGTATTCAATGTAGACTTTTAAAGACTCTCCAAAAGTATTGGTATATTCAAAAAGTCTCTAAAAGTCAAGGGTATTCAATTAAAACTTTTTAGAAGTCTATATAAGTCATGAGTATTCAAATTGATAAGGATTTTTAGGGATTTTCTACTTATCAGATATTTGGTGGAAATTATAAATAGCAAATCTAAAAAAAATATCCCGTCTACTTTGAGACTTGTGAAGACTCCATATTTTTTTTCACTTCTTGGATTTTCTCGTATCTCTCTCTCGCCACCACCCTGAGATGTTGGGAATATTTGATATTTTTTTTATTGAACATTACTAAAATGTTATTAATTTTTTTTTGGGATTTATGTTATTTGTTAATTTAATTGAGGTGACTTAATTTTTTTTTATATTTTTTAATACATATTTTTATTGACATGAGAAATGTGATTTATTAGTTTGGGTTCTTAATTATGTGTGATGTGGATGATTTGGACATACAAGAAGTTACTCAAAATAATATTATATTATATAGAAATTTAGCTTAATATTTAAAAAAAAAAAATAGAAGTCTTTAATGAAAGTCTATACTTTAATGAAAGTCTATACAAGTCTACACAAGGCTTTAATCAAAGTCTACACAAGACTTTTATTAATTCTCAACAAATCCATAAAAATCACTTAAAAGTCCACGAATTTTACAAAAGTAACCTACTTATAAAAGTCTATAAAATTCTTTAAAAATCCCAATTGAACACACCCCCCTTTAGTTTTGGTTTTTAACTAAATGTTTACTAAACACATGCTCAAAGTTATAATTTGGTTTGTGAACGTGGATCATTCTAAATCTCAACTGATGATTTTCTGTTTTCTTCAGAATCCTCCTGAAGTGCATGCCAATACAGCAGAAACATTATGTGCTATAACCAGAAACGCTCCATCAGCTCTGGCCACTAAACTATCCAGCCCAAGGTTTTTATGACTTTGGTTTAATGTTATCCTCCCATCCTGGATCAGTTTTTTGGCCTGATATTGGTATTAGTGAATTAATAATTGTTGACTTTTAATGTGCAGTTTTGTTGCAAGGATATTTGATCATGCACTTGAAGACTCGCAGTCAAAATCTGCACTTGTCCACTCCTTGACTGTCTGTATTTCATTGTTGGATCCAAAAAGATCTATTCCTTCTTCTCTAATTTATTCTTTCAGAAGTCAAAACATGTATGAATCACCAATACATGTCAATCCTGATACTGTTGGTGCAATGCTTCCCAAACTTGGTGAGTTTATACTGCATACTTGACGTTTTCTCTTTCTCATTTGTTATGTACATTGTGCGGCAATTTTGTTCACAGCAGGATTTCTGTATAGATCATTCTACTTATTTTATGACTAGGAAAACACCAAAAGAAAATGGTTCTTGATTTACTTTTGCCTATATTCTGGGCTCGAACTTCGACTCGTATAGTCATGGATCATATAACTGCTGTTGTACCAAAGACAGTGTGGGGTGACGAATTTTCAATTGTACTTAATATATATATATATATATATATATATATATATATATATATATACACGCACATGTATATATGGAGTTTTTGGGTGTAATGTCCCACTGTATGTAGTGTTTGTGGGAGAGTGGGGCTTTCTAGAGGCACACAGCTATGTGATCTTTATAAATATTTGCATGGCCAAATTCTATCGATTGACTTATGTAGGTTGCATTGCGCAGCATTCAACTATGAGCTTCAACTTATAATCTGAAGTAAAGACATTTTGCTTCAGTACCTAAGAGAAGTGTTAATATCTCTAGTAAAAATTCAATTTTGTTTAGAAGGAAATACCTATGCAGCTTTTGACACTTTTGAATTGACGAGCTAGGTAGCTTAGGTTTGGTGAAATCAGCCTTGCAGAGAGGTAAAAAGTATTTTAACTACCAAAGGTCTAAAGGACACATGGCCAGAGAAAAAAAGTGGTGGTGGTGGTGGTGGTACATATGCAGAGCAATACGGGGGAGAGGGATGTTAACTATTATGTGTCTTCTTTCTGTGTGCTATTTATCTCCTCCCCTTTCAACATGGGTGTTGGGGCTAAACCATCCTTTCATTTGTATTTTTTCAGAAAGTGCCCAAGGTTTACATTGAGGCGTCTCACATGAAACCTTCTTTAAGAACATCGAAGCTTACGCTTGGTTGCCATTTATCAAGACTAGCCCTGACTTCTTGCCCATGTTTCTCTTTATCTCTGGCCTCAAAACTTTTGGGCTTTTTTTTTTCGGTAGACTAGAATGTTTTAGAGTTTTGAGCTATTTTAAACACAACCCAGCCATAAAAACTAGAAAGGAAGCAAGCTTGCCCTAGCCTCCTACAACTTAAGTGCAATAAAGCCATCTCACAAGTGAAGTTGCAACATTTTAGCAGCGGAAGTTCGATGGGAGAATACAAACAATATGTACTTTACCATTTCCTCTCTTTTATATTTTTCTTGCTGTGCGTTTCAGCTTTCTTTTCTATCAAATTCAGTGCAAGAAAAATTTATGAATAGCTGGTTATTTATCTTGTTTGTTTTCAGATTTAGTTCTAGTTGCGGGCTAATGATCTTGTTATGTGATCACTACTTTGTTAATTTATTTATTTGTTACTTAATTCATTTTAAATTTTGAATTGCAAAATCAAACTTATTATATGAATAATGATGAATTTTTAAGATGGTTTATGGTTTATTATGAATATCCTTTTGTATCTTTGTTGATTTTGATTTATTTTATTGGTTTATGTGTAAGCCTGATGCCTTAAAGCAAGTTGAGGCTTATACTGCTCCTCACTAAGGCAAAACGCCTCAATACCCTATTTAGGCTTTTTAATCACAGGATTTGTATAGTTTTTTACTTCGTGATTATCTACTTTACTATTAACGATTTAATGTAATTACAAAGCAGCATTCTCTCATTTTCAATTTTCAACTAATAGTAATAATTAGCACTTATATATCTTATCATGCAGAGGACTTGCTGTTGCTGTTGACTGTGTCTTTTGACGAGAAGATTCTACCTACGACATATGGTGAATTAAAGCCGCCTCTTGGGAAACACCGCTTAAAGGTTGGTTAACATGACTCATGGTTTATTTCTCCTGCAATCCTCAAATGATGCGTGCTTCTGAAGTCTTAGTTGATATGAAACAATATGTAATAATATTACGTTTATATGATAAGGATTGAAGTAATATTATTACATCTATATGATAAGGATTGAAGCAACCTTATCCGAGATTTGACACTAATTTCAATTTATTTGGTATTATGTAATGTGCTGCTCAAAATTTGATAGGTGTCCATATTTTCTTTGAACAAAACATTAATAATTTGTTAGACTTTTCTGGCATGGACAATGATTTACCTATTTGCATACATACAGTCTATACTATCATACTCTTTATTGTTAGTCAAGTCATGAATGAAAAAAAGCTAAAGACAATCTCCCTGATTGTAGATTGTAGAATTTCTTGCGGTGCTGCTGAAGACTGGCAATGAGGTGGCAGAGAAGGAATTGGTCAGCTCTGGGACAATTCAGAGAGTCCTTCATCTCTTTTTTGAGTAAGAAGTTTCTTTTATTATTTGTTTTTTCCCCCCAAATGACACTGGATTAGTTAGCTGACAAAAGAAAAGCTTCAAATTTTAATCTTGTCTTGGCGTTACTTGTAGTTCGAAGCACTTGCTATATGTTGTTTCTCAGGATGTTAATTTTTCTTGATGCAGGTATCCATACAATAATGCGCTGCACCATCATGTTGAAAGTATTATTTACTCGTGCTTGGAAAGCAAAAATAATGCCATCGTTGATCATATTCTCCAAGAATGTAATTTGATTGGAAAAATTCTTCAAACAGATAAAAATCCAACACTTTCTGGTGAACTTAATGAGGTAGACAAATCAAATTTTCTCATTTTTTCTGCATGCCATCATGCTTTGTATCATGTTGCGATCCTTTCTATCTTTGTTGAGAAAGATGGAGTTGGTATGTGCGTGTTTGAGAATCTGAAAAGTTTGCAAATGTGGATCAGGGAATAGTTCATCTATGATCTATTTTAAGCACATGATTGTATTTGTAAAGTGAAATACTTATCTTGGTAGAATATGACATTCGTGTCGTGTCCTTATCCTTCGTGGGTTGAATTGAAATTATGTAATGTGTTTCAATTACTGACTGCAGCCAACTTTACCTGCTACTGGAAGACAGGCGCCCCGAGCGGGATACTTTGGACACATATCGCGGATATCAAACAGACTTGTTCAGTTGGCAAACAATGACAATTGCATTCAAACACATCTTCAGGTGTGTGATAAGCTGAAGACTTCTGTTAGGTTTATGGCATGCTCTAGTTGTTTTTTCCTAACAAGCACTTCAAAGTATGTCATTGCTAACACTTGAAAAGAACAAGTGCAACCAAACTACTATTTTTTACGGGGGAATTCAAATTTTTTAACTGGCTGAATTGTTAAAAAGTGGTACAACGGACTATTATTGCTTTCTGTGTTTGCAGTTCTTTGGACTATACTTTTAGCATTTTTGTAAACCGCTGCACTATTCTGTTATAGATATGAGAGGTTTCAAGCTTAAGCATGATCATATCATCACGTGTTATGTTATAGCCTTGTTTGCGGGCATAACCTGTATTACGAAGTCATCTTGTCAAGCCACACGTACTAACTTTCCCATTACAGCACTTGCTGATTTGTCTCTTTTCATATTCTTAATAAAGCTCTAATCATTGGAACCTAAGGTTGCTAACTATGACAAACAGAGGTTTTATATAAACATAAATATGTTTTTGCACAATAAATATAAATGTTTTAGGTTATTCTCCTTTCCTCATGCAATGCTATTTTGTGTGCTTTAGGAAAATAGCGAATGGAATGAGTGGCAGTCTACTGTCTTACAGGAGCGTAACATGGTTGAAAATGTTTACAGATGGGCTTGTGGGTATGCTTCTTTCCTCTGTCTGGTGCTTTTGCTTTTACATCGGATGACACTGATGGAGGTTATTATCAGTTTATAATCCAAATATTTGTAGGAGTGGCTAACATCATCACTGAATTTTAAGATAATATCCTGCCTTCTAACCTTTAAAAGAGTCAGGAATTTACCAAGTTAATATGAATAAACAAGTTTTCCATTTTATTGGTTTTTTCTGTCTAACTCAAAGTAGTTTTGTGAGAGCACCAATTGTCTCCCTTTGTTTTGCTAAGAAGTCTTTGCATAGAAAAGTTTGAATGTTTAGTAATTTCTGAAAAGCTATATTCGTTTCCCATTTGTTGTCTGCAGCCGGCCTATTGCACTGCAGGACAGAAACAGGGATAGTGACGAGGAAGATGTTCACGACAGGGATTATGATGTGGCAGCTCTTGCAAATAATTTAAGCCAAGCATTCAGATATACTATATATGAGAACGATGATGTGGAGGTACTCCCTATACCACTAACACACACCCATCCGTCACCCCACAAAAAATTAAAGAAAAACGAAAGTCTTCCCAAAAGCAACCTGAAACTATAAATAAATTATTTCTTCCATATTTATTATGGTTTTCATTGCTTTACTTCAGGGTCATGAATCTCTTGATCGGGACGAAGAGGTAAATATGCTTATTCAACTTAATTCTTCTTGCTTATTAACAGTCATGAAACCATAGGGTTTAATTTTCCGATCAGGTCAACCAGTTATGAGGAACAACTGTTTACCCCTCTGTAAATTACCCTATGCTGAATATTGGAAATTCATTTATGAAAATGCAGGACACTTATTTTGATGATGAATCTGCGGAAGTTGTGATTTCTTCCTTAAGGTTGGGTGATGATCAGGGGAGGTGAGATTAATTCCATTTGTCAAATTTGGAGTTGCATCAAGACATTTTTAGCAGTTTTATTAATTGGTATAGTAATGTTGCAACTGCAATTGCATTTTTCAAGTTATGTCCCCAATTCAATTACCCTACTGCCTACTGCACTAACCCTCTTCATACATCTCAAGCTAGAACAAACAAAAAGCTGTATAATTGTAAAGGAGGGTCATAAATAAGACAACTGAAAATGAAAAGAACAAATGGGAGTTTCTGTTTAGAAATATAACATATGCCCCACTGAATAACAAATTGGAAAAATAGAAATTATGCATATTATATCCCTTGGGCTTTGATATTGTGCTAGAACTTGGAAGGTGGCTTCCATGTTTTTCATGGAGGACAATTCAACTCTGTATGACACTGTTTACTTTTTTACAGCAGTTTGTTCACAAATTCCAACTGGTTTGCTTTCCAAGATGACAGAGGTGATGCTCCTATGAGCACCTCACCATCCAATATGACTGATGAGATCAACTTGAACGGAACGTCAAATAGTGGTAACAGCAGTAGTGACGATGAGGTAGTTGTTGGGGAAGATGAGGAACTTTGTGAGTTCAAAACTTCTGCTAATGGTTCATCCAGTTCCGATGCGAATGTCTTCACTGGATTGGAAGGAAGCAACTCTATAAATGGAGGAAACACGAGTTCCCAGGACGAGACGGCAGGTGCCTCTAATGATCCGAGTTCCTTCCGTTTTGAGGCATCCAACAATGATGATGCGTTTGGAGACAGGCCAATACCTGAATGGGCAGCATGGAGAAAGTCCCCAGATTTTCACCAGGATGGATTAAGCACGAATCCATTTGATGGCCAAAGCAACACTAGCACCAATCTTGTCAATTCTGTGGAGCCAATTGCTACCCCAGTTAGTTCAACTTCAAGTGGAAGTTCTGCAGATTCTTTCAGTGATTCTTCAACTAAATCCTGTTCTTGTTATAAAGCTGTTGCTGTGCCCTCTTTGTTCGAAGAGGATGTTGAATTTGTAGGTGTGGAATTAGAGGGTACCGAGAAGGCAATGGAGCAAGCCCTCAAGGAGGGGATTGTTGGGGAAGCGGGGCCATTGAAGAGGAATATTGTTCCGAAGATGCCAGAAAAGGAGGAATCAGATGATGGTGGAGCCGGGATGAAGGAATTCAACGACGCTAAACTATTGGAGAGTTGATCAAGAGGTTACGGTATTGGAGTAAGGATGGGATCAGTACTTTTAAACTTTTGAACATGGTGTTGACATCCCAACCAGAGGATCCCATTCTCAGTTGGCAGGCGTTATGCATTATTGGCATGTTTGGTAAGTTTGGACAATTCTGGATAGTATCAAGTAAAAAAAGAGTTAAGTCTTGTTTGTTATATGTCCAGTTTTGTCCAGTACTGCGTACCAAACAAGCTATATATGTACAGTATTTGTGTTTCTATTGGGATCGCATCCGGGCTATATATGGTTACTGATTTTATTGTTAGACTATTTCTTTTTTTTTTTTTTTTTTTTTTTTAGAGTGGCTTCAGTTTTTTCAAAGATTTTACTGGTTTTCCCGTTAACTTCATTAAATTCTTTGTTTCCTTTTACCTTGTCAAGTTACAAATGATTCATCATTGTGTAATATGGAATATAACGTTCTAATGGGTTTAGAGCCAATTGTTGGTTCAGGACTTGGTTTATTAGCACAACTTGTTTCATACAAATGTTCAGATGAATTTTTTATCTTTGCTTAGTGCAAGGCAAATTTTGACTGCAATTGCAGCACAATCTCTGACAAGAAGGTACGTTTCAAAAGATCCACAAGGCTGTGTAAATTGATTATTTTGCACAATTCTAGGTAACATTGTTACAGTGAATGTTCATCCTGGTAGTGTGGTAAAATTGTTGCGTTCCCAACTTCCTGCAGTGTTTTGAACTCTAGGCCGGGATCGTAATGTGCAAAATTTCAAGATCCATTGGTATCAGATTGGGATGATGAATGGGATAGAAGACTTGTTCTTATCGAATCAGGATGAATGGTATTGGTTTGGCCTGTAACTTATGAGAAAGAGAGGTATGTTTTCAGCGAATTCACGTCACGATAATATTATTGGATTAGTGAGATAATTTAAACAAAAGAAAAAGAAAGGAAAATCTCTTTCAACTTTTCGTTTCTTTCCTCTCCCCAAACTTACGTAGGCCTAAATTACTAGAACTTGAGGAAGTTCAGCAGTGTGTTGAAGTTTAGAACTTTAGGATCAATTGCTAGATGATTTTGAATTGTTGTTGCTACAACATTGACACCACCCAAATGTTTCTGTAATATCACTTGCATTATTGGGATTACTCTTTATTGCCACAAATTTCTTTCCAATTATGATGAATTCTGTACACAATGCTTTTCCACTCTTTATTGGGGTTTCTAAATTATGTTTATCCATCATGTTGCCATCAAAAAGTGCTACCATCACGTTGCTATCAAAAAATGACGTAGCACTTTTTGATCAACTTACGCAAATTGTATAAAATTGAATGATTACAATAATGTCAAGAGATTTTAGTTTGAAGTGAAATTAAAGAGCTTTTTTCGAGTTCTTGTGCTTCTCTCTCTTGATTCTTCTCCTTCTATGTTTCTAAATCGTCCTATTTATATAGAGGAGATGTATAGGAAGGAACCACCCTAGTTACATCAAGTTCCAATATTTGATCTTGAGACACGTGCAACCACCTGTTTGAGAGATTCTTATTGGTTCCCGAGGTCGGTTGGGGCGGGTTAATGGGTCTGCAGCCTAGGCAGCCCTCTAAGTTCTAGACTTGTATTTTTGGTTGGTTGGTTTGGAGGGTGCCACTGCCATGGACTGACATTTCTTTGTTGTGTTACGATGGTATTTTCTTACGATGTCTCTCTAACTCCGAGTTGAATGGTTGGGACGGGCTTTAGGTCCTAAGATACGTGTGGATAAAAAAATAAATAAAAATTGTGGATCCTATAAAATATATAGATAAAAATAATATTTAATCAACGATAAACTTGAAAAAGCTTAGCCAAACATGCATTAAATCACATTTCTTACACATATTTTCACTCCATGATATTTCATCACAAGATGAAAATCCTTCACCTCATGAAGAACAGAAGTAAGTTTTTTTCCGTACTTTTCTTGAAGCCCTGGTTTATGATCAAATATTTGAAGCAATAATCCCACACAAATAAAGATTCAATCCCTTGCCTTCTTTTAACGACAATTGATGCACTTATTTTGGCGTAAATACCTTCACAATAACCCAAATGCCAACTTTTGAATGGTTCGTAGCCAAAAACAAGTCCATGAATGTGTACGATTTTTTTATTTTTCTAAAGCATTGACATGAATAGATGGAATATGTTGGAGTTATCGGAATGATATGATTAGTGAGAGGGTTTTTTTTTTTTTTTTTTTTCTAATTCAAACATTAATGCATTCCTCTTTAACACATTTTTATATTATATGGGATCGGTCAACCTAATATTCAATATTCAAAATATATATTGTTTATACAAAATTAAAATAGACTTTTTTCTTTCTTGCAAAGTAGAGATTGGGAATGGTGTGTTCGTCTGATGTCAAAGTTACCTACAATTTGAATTTATTTATTTATTTATAAAATGTTACTTATTTTGGTAAGAAATAAATATTACTTGCAAGTAGCTTACTTATTATTTTAAAAATCAATTGTACTTAAATATTTTAAGGGTGGTTATATTGCCACTGCACTTTTTATTTTTTACACCACATTTTGATCGAACTTAAGGTCTTCAATATTTATTTATTGTAGCACTATGTCCATGACTTTTTTTGTTGTTGAATTTTTATCTTTAATCTTCTATTAATTAACACATTGCATCCTTAATGATATTTTATGTCAAAAAATGTCTATTTGCGTGTTTTGATATGAGAAAAAATAATTTGTCGCACTTTTGTATTTATTGTTTTTAAAAATATTATAGACAAATAAGTCATTTTACGCTTACCCAATACACTTTTTGGATGGAAATTAAGAGATAATGTGTGCAATTTAATAGAAAATGAGGTAAAGAATGTAGAAAATGAGGTAAAGAATGCGAAAAAAAAAAAAAAAAAAAAAGAGACATAAGTGCTACAATAAGCAAAGTTAAAAACCTTAAGGACAATTAAAATGTAGTGCAATAAATAAAAATTGTTGTGTGAATATAATTACAAAATATATTGACACCTATGTCATCAACTTTTTTTCATCGCATTCTTATCACCACCTTCTATTAATTAGCACATCTTGTTGCTGATAACAATTTTCGTTCAAAAATTTTGTTAAGGAGTGAAATGACTAATTTATCCATCCTATTTTTAAATAAGTAAAAAATAAAATAAATACAAAATTACAACAAAATCTTTGTATCTCGTTTTAGAACACGCTAATAAATTTGTTGGATGAAAATCATCATTAAGAACAAGATGTAGTAATTAATAGAAAGTTAATGATAAGAATATGATCAAAAAATTTAAAAACATAAATATGATAATAAATAAAAGTAAATTTTTTTTTGTACAAATAAAACGTAGTATATTTATGAAAAAATGTGGTAGCAATATAACTAACCTTACCCATATTTTAATGGGATAATTGCATCAAAGGTCTCCAACTTTTCAAAAACGTTAGGGATATGCCCCTAATCTTAAAAAATAGCACCAGACATCCCAACGTTTGAATAAATAGGCATTGTTGGTCCCTTTTGACAGATTCCATCTATTTTTTCCGTTAAAAGCTAAATTTGGACTGCACGCACTTTCTCTCTCCAAAAAAGGCGAGTAAGAATGGCAGGAGTAAAAATAGTCACTGAAAAATGGCCTCGGTTTTCCAACAGAGCTTCAGGTTCTTGTTCGGTGAAAAAAAATGGCCATGAAAAATCTAGTTCCCAATCCAAACACAAATTTGGGGTTTCGAAGTAGATGACATGAATTTCCTTCTACACGGTCGGGTTGGTTTGAGCAAATAGAAAGTGGAGTTCATTTAGAAAGATGAAGGCCAATATGAAATGAATGAAGTTGTTGACCATGAAGACTTGATCTCAGATGATGCAAATGATGGTATGATATTTGGAAGTTTCTGTGGCCGCCAAGCATTTCATTGAGGAGCTGGAACGAGGTTCGGTGATGGTTCGTGTGCTCCCAAAAAAAAATCTATCCGCAGATTCAAGAACAATTGATCTCTGTTGGAAAAAATCGTTCCATGGTTTATCCTCACTAAAGAAAATTGTCCCATGGTTTATGCCTCTGTTGAAGAAAATAATCCCATGATTTCTCGTCCGATGGCAAAAGTAGGTGCATTCAATGTTTACAATCCTAGCCACGACTTTGCATTTTCAAGGACAATCGCGATCACGGGGACCTTTGATCCAAGCATCCAAACCAGATTTCGAATCGCAAATTTCTTGAAGGTGGTGTGGTAAGTCCATAATCCCTCTGCATTGTGGCTACGGTTGTTGTGCGACTTCGATGGAGGTTCTTCCACAAGACATTGTTGTTGGGGCGAAATTTTGGAATACGAAGAAATCTCCCCATTTCCAAGTCGAGTTAAGTGCCATAGCCATGGATTTGAACAATATTGCTGGATTAGAAGTGGTCTTGAGAATCTTTGACGGAGGAGATGATTAGGGTCGGGGAAAGGTTGTTTGGCCCTTACGAGTGTGAGAGATTTGGATTATTTCCCTGCGACTCCAATGATTTTTTGAGAGAGAAAGCGTGTGTAGTCCAAATCTAAGGTTTAACGGAGAAAATGGATAGAATCATCAAGAGGGACCTCACGATGCCTATTTATTCAAACGTTGAGAATGTCTGGTACTATTTTTTAAGGTTAGGGGCATATTCCTAACGTTTTTGAAAAGTTGGGGGACCTTTGATGCAATTATCCCTATTTTAATTTACCGTTAGTTTGATTTCAATTAAAATTTTATTAAAAAGTTTAAGTTAAAGTCAACAATTAATTTTAAGGTAAATTCAGGGCCGGTCACTGTTTTGGTATTTATGGGCTCTAAAGTCATATGCTCAAAACTTAATTCAACTAAAGTCATATTTTAGAGTTAAAAGACCAACATACCCTTAATTGTAAAAACGCTAATTGTGATCTTCGCTTTGTTGTGATCATTGTTTAGTTGTGATATCTTTGCTTTTTGTGATCTTGCTTTTTTTGACATCTTGTTTTGTTGTGATCTTGCTTTATTTTGCGGATACAAAAGTGTTCTCGAACCTTATCTTATTTGGTTAGAAAACATTTTCTTTTCACACTTATGTTGGGAAAAAACAAAGATATTAACTCTTTTTGTGGCTACTACTTGAGTGATGATATGATTTGGTTTATAGTTTTATACTGAGTTCATTTTCAACAACAAAGATATAAACATGAGTATACTTTGCTTTATTTTTCTATGCAGGGAGAACAAAAATTTAACAGTGGATTGCACGCTATGCAAGTTGTAATACTCATCTTGGAATTAGTGAGTGATAGACATTTTTCCGCATTTCTTTTAAGACAAAGACTCTACCCACTTCTTTTTCGTTTAAATCGGAAAAGAGGAAGATAAATGATGGGTTATCTGCATGATGACATGTGGATCACATTTTCTTGTTTTGCATAACAAAGCAGGCGTGATGATCTTAAATCTCTTGGTTATGTTCTTTTGTATTTCTTGAGAGGAATGTGCATCAATTCTTTCCACTTTTCTTATGTTATATTCTATTTAGATTTTAGCAAAATGTTGATATACAATGGTTTTTTTTAACCAACTACTAGTCTGCATATATTGTGATACTGTTTTGTTGTGATACTGTTAAACTTATGATTCTTGTAGTGATAATGAAGAACTAGGATCTGATCAATCAATAATTGGGAGTGTTAATGAAAAAGGATCAAGTTCAAAGGATGTTCAACAAGAGAAAGATGAATGGTGGCTTCAATAAAGATATATTTATCCGTGATCTCGCTTTTAGAGGATTTGTGATATCTGTTTTGAGAAAAAAAAATTAAAGATTGTCATTTTAAGCTAAAGAGACGATTTCAAACGGGTAAAATCCATCATAGCCAGTGGCAAAGTGACTGGTCTTGACCGTCTCGTCGAGACCATTCCGAAAACATATTATAATAAAAATTACGAAACGCGTGTGCAAATTCTATGTTCATTTCTATTGTGATACTATTTTTTGTGATACTGTTTTGCATAATACAATATCAAACAACACACATGACTATGATACCATGCTTTTATCTTTAATACTGTTTAATTAGTCATGTGTGTTGTTGTGTTGTTTCATCTTGTATTATGTAAAACAATATAATGGATTAGAACATGGATTAGAACATGGATTAAAATTACTAATGCACATTACTTAAACAAAACAATGATCATAGATTAAAATTGTATCATAGACAAAACTAAGACATTCAAACAAGATTATCACAGGTTCAAACCTTGACATAATTAGACAGTATCAAAGAATAAAAGCACGGTATCATAAATAAAACTCATTCCACATAGAGTAAAAACAAGATCATGGATTAAAATAGTATCAAAATATACTAATGCACATTACCTAAATAAAACAGTATCATCGATTAAAACTAAGACATTCAAACAGGATTAACTTGAGAATGATTGGCAGTTCTTCTTTCTTCATCTTGGCATTGCTCTGAAGTACGTATTTGCTTTTAAGGGACTCAGATACCTTGGAAGAGCTTTAATTTACAGCAAAAGGATGTACATTAATCTGTGATACTGTTTTAGAGGATTTGTGATACTGTTTTGAGAAAAAAAATTAAAGATTGCCATTTTAAGCTAAAGAGACGACTTCAAACGGGTAAAATCCATCATAGGTAGTGGCGGCGGCCGCGATCGGTCTTGACCGTCTCGTCGAGACCATTCCGAAAACATATTATAATAAAAATTCTGAGCACGTGTGCAAATTCTATGATCATTTCTATTGTGATATTGTTTTTTGTGATACTATTTTGCATAATACAGTATCAAACAACATACATGACTATGATTTCATGTTTTTATCTTTGATCTCGTTTAATTAGTCATATGTTTTGTTTGATCTTGTATTATGCAAAACAAATATCATAGATTAAAACATGGATTAAAACAAGATCAAATTATATTAATGCACATTACCTAACACAAAACATTATCATGGATTAAAACTAAGCCATTCAAACAAGATCACGTGTTCAAACCTTGTCATAATTGAACAAGATCATAGATTAAAAACAATTATCAAACACGTATGCGAATTCTATATAATTTCGGTTATGATACTTTTTGTGATCTTGTTTTATAATACAATATTAAACAACATACATGACTAACAACATAAAGAAATAATCTAAGGGCTACCAGCATTCATCCTTACAGAAATTAAAGCTACTATTAACAGCAACAAATCATGGCCACAACAAATATACTTCCTAAACATTAACTTATACGCTCATCCCATCCATATTTTGTTGTCCTCACATTTTGTTCAAATGGCAACGCCGGTAGCATTTTTTTAAGAGAGACAAAACATCTTCCAGAGGAAGAGAACTAACTACACTATCCGACAAGGATGAAGGACTACCAAAGATTCAAAGAATTAATAGTTGGAATAGCTAGTAGCTGATGAATATTTCTAAAAGCTTCACCGAATTCACAACCTGTTCACAGTGCACCCATTCTCGTGGTACCACCGCTCCACCTCCACCTCCACCTCCACCTCCTCCGAATTGAAGTTACCACCGATCCACCTCCGCCGAAATTGAAGTTACCATTGCTCCACCTCAACTTCCACCTCCTCTCTGCCGAAATTGAAGTTACCCATTCTCTTGGTATCATTGATCTACCCTCCATTCTCGTGGTACCACTACGCACAGTCGTCGGAATTGAAGTTACCATGATCCACCTCCGTCGAAATTGAAGTTACCATTGCTCAACCTCCACTTCCACCTCCGCCTCCGCCGAAATTGAAGTTACCCAGTCTCGTGGTATCATTGATCTACCCTCCATTCTCGTGGTACTACTATACATAGTCGCCTGAATTGAAGTTATAATTTTCGATTACAAGCTCTGCAGAAGAGGTTTGTAGAGATAGAAAAAGGCACCATGAAAAATACGGATCAGAGGGGTATTTTGGAATTAATTTAAAATATTGCTTAAAATATGACTTAATCACAATTTAAAAAAATATCTTGACCTAATTTGAAACAAGTCATGTGTAAGTGACTTATAGGCAATTTTCTCTTAATTTTAACCACACATTTTATAAGATCCATAATTTTTTAGTTTTTACAATTTTTCAACCACATATTTTATCAACTTTTAAAAAAAAAAAAATAATTTTTAATTTTAATCAAAATCAAAAATTTTTTAATCGCCCGCAACCCGGGTCCAGTAAAAACCCATACCGGACCCGCTTATTACCCGAAGCGAGGCGGGTATGAAAAAAGAGGCTTCCATCCTTACTAATTTTAATCAAAATCAAACGTACCTTTAATCACCGATCAGTATGAGGTTTATCCATATATAAGACAAAAAAATACTTCTCATTCTTCGCATTTCTTCTCAAATCAAAATCCATATCTATCTCTCAATTCCTCCATTTCTCTATATTCATCAAAATCAAACTCTCTCTCTCTTTCTTCTCAACTCATCAATCCATTAAAATTCTCTACGGTCAAATTTCACCACAAAAAAAAGTGGTATAGTAGTCTAAAATTGAAAGACTACGTTACCCCCAAGCGAAAATTCGCGGGACATTCAAGAACCCACGGGTCGGGCCCGCTGCTTTGGAATTGGGATTCCAAGATTCCTTCCTATTCTTTCTTGCTGTACGGATTACGCGTGAGCTTTATCTTCAGTAAAACGGGAATAAAAAAAACCAATCAAATAGGGCTTTTTTTGCGGTTGAATTTCTAAAGAAGAAGATGATTGAGGTGGTGCTGAACGACAGGCTTGGGAAGAAGGTGCGAGTGAAGTGCAATGATGATGACACGATCGGCGATCTGAAGAAGCTGGTCGCGGCTCAGACTGGAACCAGGGCCGACAAGATCCGGATCCAGAAGTGGTACAACATCTACAAGGACCACATCACTCTTAAGGATTACGAGATCCATGACGGCATGGGCCTTGAGCTCTACTACAACTAAACCCTAGTAATTTCACCCTCTTAGCCCTCCTTTGTTGAAGTTTCATAGTGTTTTAGGGATTTTCATATGTAGTAATAAATTTTTTGGTGATTGTTTTGGAACTTTACGTTTTGTGTTTCATTTTTATGGAATAGTCGTATTCGTATGTGCTTTGGAGTTTGGAATTAGGGCAAGGGCGAATTTGTATGTGACTGTAGTTTAATGAAAATAGAAATATATCTGATTGTAGGTGAATCACAAATTTGAAAGATAAATATTTTCGAGCTGAAGGTTAGATTAAAACAACTAAACGGTTGAGAACAAAAAAAAGTGGTCATTTACTTGGGGGTCATGAATTGGTGAAAGTTGAGTTAATTTAAATATGCAATTAGCTCAACGAATTCAAAATAGTACTTCAGAGAAAACGATTCTCAAAGGTAACTTGCACCTACCTCTCACTGACCTATGGTGGCAATTGTCTATATTTCTTTGATCATTTTGATAGTACACTCCAATAATTGTAACACTGAGCAATTAGACTCCCTGAACTCAAGCCAAGGATCATACTTGTTTGTCTTTAAGGAAACTGCTATGTTGATGTTTATTTCTTTTTCCCTTTTGCATGACTAGTCTTCGATGTCAAGCTAAGTTAATTAAAGCAATCTATGGTAACTAAACAAGAAAGTGGTCATGGGACACATGGGTCATAGGTTGGTGAAAGATGAGGTTTTATAGTGAACTGGTGAAAGTTGAGTTGAATCAAATATGCAATTAGCTTAACGAATTCAAAATAGTACTTCAGAGAAAACGATTCTCATAACTTGCACCTATCTCTCACTGACCTATGGTGGCAATTGTTTATATTTCTTTGATCATTTTGATTGTACACTCCAATAATTGTAACACCGAGCAATTAGACTCCCTAAACTCAAGCCAAGGATTATACTTGTTTGTCTTTAAGGAAACTGCTATGTTGATGTTTATTTCTTTTTCCTTTTTGCTTGACTAGTCTTCAATGTCAAGCCTAAGTTAATTGAAGTAATCAATGGTAACTAAACAAGAAAGTGGTCATGGGACACACGGGTCATAGGTTGGTGAAAGATGAGATTTTATAGGAATTTAATGATATTTTAAAGGTGAAGTCTTTGATTTTTCTCCCAGTTCAATTGACTTTTACTCTAGAGAATTCAAATTGACACAAAATAGTCCAAGATAACTCTCAACGCAACGGGGATAAGCAGTTGTATTCATTTACTATGATGCTATTTGGTAGAGCAAGTGTGAAGATACAGAATGTTGGGGACCTGATTAACCAAAGCTGGGGTAGACTTATTTTTTATTTAATTATATCTTTTTTCTTTGTGGTGATTATTTAATATTTGGATGAGTATTTTTATCTTTAATTGTGAATGACGTGACTGATATCCATGCTGCACCCTAGACCTAAAATTTCACAAACCACATGTAGTGTGGGTGGTTGGGAAGATTTGGGTCATCACTCATCAGTCATGGCACTTACGATTGATGATAGCACTTTTCATTGTGAACACTCACTACATGAATTGATGTGAGATGAACCGTTAATTGGTTTCAATTAATATGCTCTCCTTAGATTTAGAGAATGAACCGTTAATCGGTATCAATTAATCATGCCATCCTTAGATTTAGAGACTTTTCTCAAGCATAAACGATGAGTAATTCTCATTGTCTTGTATTAGTAGAATTAGGTTCTTCTTAATGTCTTCTAGTGTTTTTGCTGTAGCAAAACATTTTTGACTAATATTTTCTATTATATTTTTTCGACTAAATAATTAGTTTGGAGAAGTCATACCAGAATCTTCTATTAGATTTTGGGATTTTTGGTTATGACTGTGCATCATTGGCTACATTTTGTAAGGAATTATGTTCATTTTACTCGTTGGATTCAGTTGTATTAAGTTCTGAGATGGGAATTTACTGGAATAGGTTAATCAATATCCTTGAGGTCCCTTAATGAGTTTGAAATCAGGGGAAGATATCAAGTGGGGTAGAAAAAGTCCTACACTTTATACTTGAATGTAATAGTTTCAATTCAAACTAGATAACTACACACTTTAATGTATATATACGAAGAAATTTCTTTTCTCTGGGGAGATTTGAGGTTGAAATATGGTAATACATGGTCATGACTTAATTAAGTCAGTGTATTGAAGTTTAAGCTAGTAATTGAAATTTTGAGATTGTCAAGCTCATGGTTGATTAAGAAACTAAGTGTTACTAATGAGTAATGAATAGAGTAGTCTTGAGCTCATGGTTATGGATTGCTTAAAATTGAGATGATTAGATGATGCAAATAACTTAATGAAAATACCACATAAGGGATTGCTCAATTATGCTCTCTCAAAAGCAGTCCTACTACCTGAAAAGGGATGAAGATGGCAATAAAAACAAGGACAGGGAGGCAATATCAATTTAATTCACTATTTTTGTTAGAGAGTGTAAATAAATCAGGAATTTCGGTCAACTAGTCGCCTCAGTTGTGGGAAAACACCATTGCAAAACGATGGTTCCAAACGGGATACAAGATTACTGTATGGAATTGAACTATTTTCTTTTAGTGGAGAAGGGTAAAGAGATTAGCAAATAAGGTAATATCCTTTAGATTTTCTTAATAGTGTTTAAAAAGGCAACATCGGGTCAGGTATTGAGCCGTTTTTTTGTTTGTGAGGTGAGGTGCAAGCTTCACAGTGGACCAAAAAAAGTAAAAAAAATACAAAAATACAAAAATAAGCATATAATATACCATAAACAAACTTTAAAATTCCCAAAACAATAGAACAGGTGATTTCAACTTTATATCAAAAGTGATTTATCAAAAAAAAATCTTTCATTTAGTTAGTGCATGCACGTATGTATGACATGGGTTCATGCATGTTTTCCATCTAAACGTAAGAAGAGAGGGAGAAGACAAGGCAGAAAAGTAGACAGCAAGAAGAAGAAGAAACAACCCAAAAAAAGAAAGAGAGAGAAACAAAAATCAGAAAAAGGAAAAAAATATAGATTAACCTGCTGCCAAGTCTCCTCTGCTGTGAGTAGCTGCTCTTGAATTACATATTGTGTGCTAATATACTTTTGTTATTGAGGGTTAATGCATGGAGGGAGCCATTAACCGAGGCATGTTTGTTGGTGACATGTCTTAGATTGATAAGAATTCCAACGATGCTATTAATTTGATAGATTTACGGAGAAGGTAAGGTTTGTCTGCTTTATATTCATTCTGACAGATAATTGTGCTACTTAAATTGATTTGAAATGTTAATATTTGTGTTCCTATTCCATTTTATTTTGTAAGATATTTCAGTGAATAAAGCTACATTATTCAGGCATTATTGATATTGGAACTACATCTATTGAGTTGTTGGTACCATTTTCTAATGTAGTAATTTGTTGCTTTGCATCATTCAATTTCTTCTTAGGGAGAATTTAGCATCAGGATTTCAGTTGTTATTCTTTGCCCCCTGCAGGTTCACTCTTGCAATGGAAGAACGTGTGGATCTTGATGCAGACCAATTCTGGTTTATTTTTAGTGTTAATGGAAAATGACAGATGAAATAATGTCATTGTCAAGGGTGAAAATATTGTATGATTGGTGAACTAGTTGTGACTTGTGAACATATTATATTGTGCATAACCTGTTGGTCGTCGTTAATATCCTCAGTCATTTTTGCTTGCACGTTGTGTTCTCCAACACACAATACTGAATTTATTAATTTTCAAGACAAAACAGAATCTTACGGAAATCAGTAATTTAGACATTACAACATAAATAAGAGTGGTTGTATTGACACTACAATTTCATTTTTTATTTTTTTTTGTTGCACCACTTTTAAAGGTCTTAATCTCTGTTTATTTGCACCTATGCCTTAAATTTTTTTGGTTGAATATTAGTGCATGTTGTCTCTGATGACACTTGAGGAAAGTAACAAAGTTGCTTCGACTATAGATGCATGCACGTCTCTTGGAGCGAATTGGATGACTCGGCCCCCTCTTCCCCTTACTCTCCTTTTCCCTTATATGAACATTGCGTTTGTTAAGAAATTTACTACTCATATTTTCTCTAGAGATCAAATTTGCTTTCCTCCTCTGTTGACCCTCCCTGGGTTTGAATATAATGATACTATTAATTTCTTGTTAGGAAGATAGTGGCATCTAACCGTGGCTATTTATGGTGATTGTGATGGATTGGCTAATAGAGTATATC
This sequence comes from Forsythia suspensa, assembly GCA_023638005.1. Lineage (NCBI taxonomy): Eukaryota > Viridiplantae > Streptophyta > Magnoliopsida > Lamiales > Oleaceae > Forsythia > Forsythia suspensa. The sequence continues at coordinate 41,154,830 of CM042666.1, forward strand.
TCCCTTCACTTTAAATATTAGTGCAAATATTTATTATGAAAATTGAAGATAAGAATGCAAAACAAAAAATGTAGGGACAAAAGTGTGATAATAAGCAAAGATTGAGACCTTTAATACAATTAAAAGGAAGTGCAATAAAAATAAAAATAAATAAATTTTAAGTATCAATATAACCACCACTTAAATAATCCCATTGATTTCTTCCAGGAATGAAGCTGCTTTGGTTAGGGCTAACAAGTTGGTTCATAAATGGTCTAAGCCTAATATGAGTTGTGTTTCTGGTGCAAACTTGTCTGTTTTGTAGAATGGCAGTCCCCTCCCTGAATTCGAGGCCAGGAGAGGACTGGGACATGGAGATCCACTATGTCCTTACTTATTTACTTTGTGTATGGAAAAACTTGGCCAAATGATAAATAACGAAGCTAAAAACAATAAGTAGAAAGACTTGAAAGCTTCTAGAGATGGTTTTGAGATTATTCGTCAGTTTTTGGCTGATGATCTTTTGGCAACTACTTCCAACAAGAAAACTGTCAAACTATACAAAGGTTCTTTTGGAGTTTTACTATCTGTATGGACAGAAAATAAACTTGCCAAAAAAAAAAAAATTTCTTGTATCGAAATGTGCCTAAAAATAGAGCTCATCATACGGCATTCATGTCACAAATGATCTTGAGTTATCTCATCATAATATGACATCTAATTCAAATAAATAAAAGTTAATTTTAACATGTTAAATAATTGTATTATTTGATAATATGCATAATTTTGGGACGGTCTTGGCACTCCGGGTTAGTGAGAAAAATATTACTATTTTATTGTTGAGAAAGTATAAAAGAGACTAAAGTGGTTGAAAAAATAACTCTTTTCTATAGTCGGTATAATTATACTTATCCAATTCGTGAACTGTGCTATTCCTAGTCACATTATTCGCACGGCCTTACTTCCTAAGGCTATTTGTATATATCATGATAGGATTAATAGAAACTTTCTTTAGGGCGATAATGAATTTGAGAGGAATGCTCATCTTGTTAATTGGGATAAAGGGGGTGAGGAATAAGAAGGTCTAGAGAAAATAACCTATCTTGGCTAAACTGGGTTTGGACAAATGGAAAATTTTGGAAGAAACTTAATTATGCTTCTCATGTTTTGAGAGGTATTTACAAGACTAAAGAATGTTTGAAAAAAATGTACTAAAAGGATTATTGGAAATGGAGAAAAAACTCTTTTTTCGTCATGATTGGTGGATTTGAGAATTCTCTAATAGTGGATACTCATGAATTTAGATGTTGCTCGAATACAATAATGTCACACAGTAGCTCAAATGAAATGACATCTCTAAAATAATAATAATCCCATTGATCCCAAGGCAAAAGGGACATGGTCCATAATACATGGGTTTGGAACTGAAAACAAAGGGAGGAAATATTGGGATGACACAAGAGTTTGCTGTAAATAATTGTTTTGTCACCTTCATTTCCTCGAATTATAGTCCCAATCCAATTGCAAATATTTGAGTTTGGAAACTTGAGGACTGTTATTTAATGCAATTAGGAATAAGCAGTTAAGATTAATTTATGGGATTTATGAAATTATTACATACAGTGATGTACTTATTGGGGATTTATTGTTATAATCTTGTAATATTATTCTAACTCTGGGCAAATTTTCTTATAGCTTGGTGTTGTGGCTTACATTTCGGGTCTGATATTCTGGTGCCGATATATATCAAAATTATACTATGATACTTTCTATTTTGTTGAGCCCTATTTTGATCTCTGGTTTGATGGTTGTATGTGCTAAAAATCCGATACTTGATTGCTTGAGCAGCGGCTTCGGCTCATTCTTTTTGGACATATATTGTTCGAGGAATGATTGTTCATGAATATCTGTACAATATTTCCAATTAATACATATAATGAAGAATACGTGAAAAATTTTATGCTCTATATTCTGAATCTATGACAGTATATGTGGCAACTAAGAGATGATTTGGTCAAAGAGAGCATTAATATTGGAGCAATTAAACGCAATAGTCTCAGCCATCAAGGCGGCGAGGGGAATGGAACCCCACATGATGGTTGACTAGTGAACACATCAATTGATGAAAAAACATAACCTCAATTTGGTTGTCATAGTGTCACACACCTCACGTGGGGTTTTTTTGGTGGTGGTTGGGGGTTGATTAATTTATATGGGTTAGTTGTTTTTAGACTTTTGAAACAATTCAATAGTGCGAGTTTTGTCACTTTAGGTTGTGGGTATTTGTCAAACTGTTTTCAAACTGATCCTAGACCACCCTGCTCTCTCTCTCTCTCTCTCTCTCTCTCTCTCTCTCTCTCTCTCTCTCTCTCTCTCTGCGCATCTGTGAGAGAAATAAAGATATCAATAAGGGTCAAGAAACGAATACCTCCTAAGAGGTGTATGGATCGACTTAGTATCAATAAAGGACAAAAGACGTGTTTGATGTATGTAATACTTTACAATGCTGAACAGAAAAAAAAAAAAATACATGTAATAAAACATGTTTACTAAACATTTTAAAAAAGACCTTGGAGAAGATCGTAAAATAATTTGGCACATCAAGGATTGAAGGTCAATGGTCTATTGTAATTTCATACAGAAGAGGGCAATGAAAACAAACAATATGTTTCCAACATTCATCGGTCAAGGTAATGGATCAAAACCCATATCAAGAAAGTGAAGAGATTCACATCACCAGCACATTGACCGACATACTTTCATAAACCCACAGGTGTAGTTTAGTAAGGTGGATTGCAGAGCAAGTATTAAGAAAGAAACATAAACTAAAATCTTATTTATTGTCCAATTTTTTCTCGTACCGAAAGAGCACAATCAAAATAACCATGATTCAATATTAAGCCTATCTACAGTCAGTAATTTATTTAATAAATCCAATTTAACTCCACAATCATCAAACAAAACCCTAATGCACATTATACACAGCATGTGGAGTGACATATAGAAAACATAATCACATAACTTCGCATCATAATAGGCATCAAAATCCTTGTTATTTATTTCTGGCTACATAATAGGCTTCAAGATCCAGTAGGGCATACACTTATTCACAACTGAAGTTCTTCACAAATACACATAAACAATATCTATTCATAGAACAAACATGAACTTCTCCAAATAAAGTTTCTAACTGAAAAAAATGGAAAAATGGGTCTCTTAAGTATTCAGCAATTAATACTTCACTACGTTGAGTAAAATGCTCTTACTAAGCAAATATGCCCAAGGGTCCAGTTGGTTTTGACGATTTTAGTCCACATTCGGCACCTGGAAGACCAGTAATCAATTTCCTGCAATACAAAATTAGCAAGTTTTTAGTTGATCGATCATTTTCCAGGTTGAAAAGAATTCAATGTAAAAAATAAGCTAACTTTGGACAATTTCTTGAAGATTGAAAGAGATAACTAGATTTTAATCTACAAAACGAATAAGCTAACATGAAAAAAGTTACGCATCAGCTGTTAACAAACAAGATTTACAATTTCCTTTCAGCACTGTTGCTGCCGCGCCTCATAAGAATTGTCAATCTCTTTGCACTTGTCGTGAATTCACTGTAACCACCATAAATGCAAATCCCAATGTGTAATTTCAGATGCTGTTGAATCATGGAAAGTAAAAGAATATAAAATGATGAGCCTTACCTATAAAATGATGAGCCTTACCTGAACGGTTCTTCTCCAGCTTGTTTAACAGCACCTGTTGCATCACGATAGAACACAAGGCTGAGCATTTCTGATCTTTCAATCCCGAACATGTTTTCCAGCCTTTTGTATAGCTCTTCGTACGATCCAAGAAGTGACAGATCAAGAGTTCGACCCACATTTTCAGACTCCAGGAATACTTTGCAGTGACCAGCATCCAGGCCAAAACTTTCTGGAAAACTTTGCCCGTCAGGAGCCAAACTTTCAGTTTTCAATGGTGTTCGACCCAAGGAACTCTTTTGAGTCGGTAAATTCAAAACTGCATCACTTGAGCAGTCGGATATCTGCTGCTCAGTAAGTATTGGCTGACCAAAAAGTAAAAATTGAGGTATCTTTACATTATTAGTCTTCTCCGACTTTTGACAAGAACTTCCCATGCTTAGCAAGCAAGATATATTTTCATGACCATCCATGTGGCTTTTAACAATATCATCGGCAATTTTAGCCTGTTGATCAAGACGCAGGAATGTGGGTGATAACAATCCCAACTGCAGTTTGTTGTCGAGGTGGAGATCCGATAATGGGACTCCATTCTGAGCATGCCTGGCTCCCTGTATGCCTGCAGTAATTTTGTCAGATAGACACCGCAAGGGAATGTTCGCCCAAGGGGTTGCCTGAGAACGATGGCATTGGAAATTGGCCATCTAGTGAAAAGTCGGTATGATGCGGTGAGCGCAACCTTTTTCCTGGTGGTGAGAAGGGTGAGAGATGAATGGCTGGCATATTTGAGACCAATTCAACCAGCCATGGGCTAACACACTTTACATTTTGCAGTAAATCTGGTTCATCCCATGTCACCTAAAATAAAGTAGTGAAAGGGAAAGTAAACATAAGCTTCGATTATATTGTCAGCTTTATTAAAAATTTGCAGCCAGATTGAAGTGCATATAAAGTGAAAAAAACTGGGAACAAATGCAGAGAGTAGAGAATGACGGAATAATCATCCAGTGATGCGTGTTTAGAGATACTAGAGTTGGGTCCAAAATTAAATTCAAACAGATAGTCGATAGAAGGCAGGCACAGGCATACTAATAAAGGAAATTACTCAAGTCCAGGGGGGAAAAATGTAGAAGAAAAAAGAGGAATATCTTGAGATACTAAAGCATGTTTATGCCTTTTGGTCGGGTAGGCACCCACACTAAATCTAATTAAGCAATAAGAGAGTGCATTAAATATTTTGATACTTAATTATCACTTGGATGAATTCTGTACCGTGCTTAATATTGAATACAAGTCATTATACTATGCATGTGATTTGTGAAGAAAGCATTGCAATACTCAATTTAACAACAAACGAATTGGCACTCAAGTCAGAACCATACAATGTTCTGGTATTTGGAAGCAGGAAGAAGACAATTATCCTTGCATGCCAAGGAAAATGGTTAAATTTCGAGTCTTTCATCTCTATGGATATGATAATACTTAAAGCTACATTACCTGAAGAAGCCTCCATAATGAATTAGGCCAACGAATAGGGTCAGCAACCTGAACAGAAGCAATAGTTCCCATAAACCAGCTAATCCGAGAAGAATCCTCAGTTTCAAAAGCCATCTTGAACCTCATTCCAGCACGCCACTGGATTCTCATCACGTCACTCACAGAAGATGCCATAACACAAAACTCTGGTGTGTTTGCACGAGGGTAATAAACCACCTCAAAAGACTGTTCATTGGCAGCTAGAAACGCAGCCTCCAACACAGATTCAGGATTCACTCTCCTCCTCTCCCTTAAATTCTCATTACTACCAACTCTATGCATCAGCCTGTTGTCATCTTCCTTCAGAAATGCCGAGAATCCCCCAAAATTTCCAGTACAATTCGAGTTCCACCCAGATGAGGAGTCATGACCAGCAATGCCCCAACCCTTCTTGGTCCTCCTAATCCCAACGCAAAGATCTCCATTTTCTGCCCTCAAAAACACAACTGAGTCTCCTGCAACCAGCTTCTTCTGATTGACAAAATTGCTCCACCCTGTAGTCAACAAATGCCTCCTCGGCGTTCCCCTATATATATGCCTAAACTTCCAAGCCTCCCCATGAACATCCTTGACAATTACTGTCTGCACAGGTGGATCAGCTGTATAGTCAAGCCGTGGAAAGATCGTTTCTGCACAGTACCTTGGGACCGAGAACCCCCCACCATTATTCGCATCCGATTGGGTAAGTGTTTTCGCAAACGAAGTGGGTTTTCCGTTAGACTCAGATCCATTACTCACCAGACCCTCATCATCATCGAAATTATCCTTATTGTTCCCAATCGGGATCAGCCTAATTTTCGTGTAAACTTCATCTGTTTCAGGGTCTGCTAAATATTTCACTGCGACAACCCTGCAGAGAATTAGTGGAGGGATTCTCGGCAGGGCACCGAAATCCACATTAGTTAGGGTGTGCTCGGCATGCCCTTGCGGGAAATAGACGACCTTGGAATTCACTGGAGGAATTTGGACCATGCATCCGGCACAGACATGCCATAACTCAGAATCCAAACTCTTCTCCACCTCTTCCTTCATTTTCGATTTTCACACCTTAATACCCAATTACAAAATCAAACTTTCTTGACGGATAGAGCAATCAATTAGTTTTTTGCCCAGCAGAAAGATCTTACTTTTTATGTATTCTTCACTAAATACTGTAAACAATCAAAACAAGCAAGATATTCAGGAAACACACATTTAAGTTAAAAGCTAAAACCAAATGATAGAATATGTATGAAAAATAAAAGACAACAATAAATAATATCAGACAACGTAACATAATATATTAATAAATATGCAAACAGTACGGAGAGAGAAAGATGACGCAGAGAGCAAGAGATCTATAGAATTTACCTCTCAAAGCCAAAAATTGGAGCAAGAGTTCTCCATCCTAAACCTTGTTTTCAACATTAAGCTTACCAAAAAACAAAAAAAAAAAAATTAAAAATTAAAAACCTCAGAATATGAGCAAAGTGAGAGTGTGACGTCGAATAAAGAAGAGTATCCAATACAAAATGCTGAGTAATTTAGGAATCAGAAGAAACGAATTACTTGTAATGAATTGAAACGAAAACGCAAGTACAGAAGAGAGAGTAAGAATCTTGGACTCTGATAATACACCGAAAACATCGCCATAGGAATAGTTGTGACAGTTAAATTTCTACTGTTTCAACTCTGGTTTCGAGTTGATTAAAAACTTCCAAAAGGAGAAGAAAACATCTCTTTCTCTCTCTACACCTGGATTTATTTTTTATTTTGTAATTATCTTTTAGTTCTCTTTGTTTTTTTGTTTAGAGCCCAACAATAATATTACCAATCACAAAATGATTATTACATTATTGTAAAAGAACGATGTAGATATATTGCATTTCGTGTCGTGTTGTTGATAAATAAATATATCGTGACATATTTAAATATAGTTTTTCTCTGGGGCAAAAATCATACAAATAGTTATTTGAGTTGACATATTTGAAAAATATTACGTTCAATACCATCGTTTTTTCTAAAATTGCAAATTAGTTTGTATTCTAAATATACTATATTTATTTCAAAAAATTCTTGAATCCTTGGTAATGGCGGGATGAGAAATATCCATCGAAGAAAAACTCTCTTCCAATTCTCTTTGCCGAAAGAGTGTTAAAATATGCCAAGGAAGTTGAATCTTTCAAGTCTCAAAACAACAACCTTGCTATCCAAGTAGTCCAATTATCCCAACACCTTCGTGTTGTATCTTACCATGCTCCGCTATTATCTATGACTGTCCCATCAATCGAGTCATCGCCGATCTAACAAAGTCTTTTGACAGTGATCTTGCCCTCTCTTGCAAGTATAGACATAAAAAGACTAACATCCACCGCCACGTTTTGTCCATAACCACCACCGACTTCAAAAAAGTGTCTAATCTTCTTGATTCCTGTTTAGCAGATGTTCATTGGCTTCTCCCCCTTTTTAAATCCCAACTCAGAAAATGTGACTATTAACTTGTGAGATGGTGGTGATAGCAACAATGGTCAAATGGGCTCATATTGATGGGGGTGGTGGTAGTAATGGTGGGGATGACAATTTTGTGAAATAGTTTGTTCTTTTAAAATAATTGTGAAATTTTTGCAATATTTCACTATACACTACAAAATATAAAATAATTTAAAAAATATTATCTAGCTTTTTTAATTTTAAAAATACTGTTTTTATTTTTTTAACATTTGTTGTTACATTTGTTACGTTTGTTACATTTCTTATAAAAGATGTGGGTTACATTTGTTATATTTGAAATTTAAAATATTAAAAAGTAATTATAGAATTTTTATATAAAATCAAATATGTGGCAAAATTATCATCTTTACCATTGTATATGTTGATCTCGAAATCTGTACTATCTACGTGTCAACATATCTTTAATCAATACTCTATCAGCCTGTATGTTACCTGCACACTAGGACAATCATTAGGCACCAAGATCACCGAGAAAAAAGGGGTCGGCGATCATTGGTACTTTGACGATCAAGTCAACTTCCAGTATATAGAATAATATATACTGGGGAGAGTATTTGGGTGAGAGAGAGACATGATGGCAGAAAATTGAGCAGATTTTAAGGGTGAGAATAATGCGTACCTTAGAATAACCGGAGATGTATTTATAGCTCTAAAGTTTTAATTGATTTAGGTAAACAATCAATTAGACATCTAATGAGATTTTCTTCCCTTATGGGATAAGGGATGATTGGGTGTCAACTCAATCTCCTAGATTTCAGCCCTTATTTGAGTTGATCTCCAATATCACGTTGACTAATCATTAGGAGATTGAGATTTAGTTTCCTTGTGAGAATCCGTGAGGCAATCAAATACAATCTTCTTTTAAATATCTCTCTGGTCATTCCGAAATATTAAGTTGTCTGTAGATTCTATGGAATATGAAGACCGACGAAGTACCCCAGATTAGTCATGAACGTCGATGCTCTTCACGGGCTTCGATGTACTTGGTTTAGGAATGCTAAGATGTAGTCGGGCCTTCGAGGCTTTCTTTGAATTTACAAGGCCCTCACTGGGCTCATGAGGCCTTCGCGAGGCCTAACCTGGACTTTTACTGGACATTTGCTGACGTGGAGCCCTTACCGAAATCGAGTGGTGACAATAGTCCCTCAAGTCCAAGTCTATTATTTATGATAGACGTTGGACTTTTAAATTTTGTTTTTTTTTACGAGAGGCGAACAACGAACCTTTGTTCATGTTCATAAAAATTTGTCGTACATATTCACAGTCCCCTAAGTCCGAGGTCTGTTTAAGCCAAATTATCATGATGCCACTTTTATCCCACCTCATAAATATCAAAAAAATCGAACCACTGTCTAGAACTGGTGTCCAAGACTTGACTAGATAATACTTTGACTAGGCCTAAGATACAAATATCGACGTTCAATCTATTTAATAGACGACAAGATGTGGTCTTATTTCTAAATAGCTCTTTGGTAGAGTTATCCGGTGCGATCACGTCTCCAACCACCGGTGGATCTCGGAGGATCATTGCTACGTCATCAAGACGGTTACAATCTTTTTCCTATAAATACCACCACCATTTAGATTTCAAGGTATGCTCTGGAATACTCTCTCTTTAAATTCCATACGGTCTCTCTCTAAATCAATCACTAACTTGACCGTCGAAAGAACCTACAGACAGCACCACACCGGTGTTCACCTAAAGATCTTTAACAATCTTTCTTTTGTTTCCATTTTCTGAGTTCCAACATGATTGATGGATTGATGGTGGCCAAACTTCGTTCATTTCAATAGTAAAAACTTAGTCTACAAACATTTACTCTAGATAAAGTTACCTTCAAGGTTTTCAAGTTTGCCGCAAAAGCGATTCACTATTTGACCCAACGTAGCATACTTTAGTTAGAATATTCAATACTGTGACTGTCGGTCGATGGTCGGGTGGCCAAGCAAACACACGAGCATGTTGTCACGAATTTAGCACTCTAAGCTAGTGTGTAATACTTGCTCTTTAATTTCGACCTTTGTTATCTCAACTAAGTCAACCTCAAAGGATTGGTAACACTTATAAGTACGTAATAATTTTTTCACTGGATAAATGAAAAGAATGTCGAAAATGAATTCATCAACTCTGAAATTATTGAGTATAAAACTTAATTTGTTGGCCATACATTTGGTAGTTGAATTTTTAACAATTGTTATTAAATTTAAGAATGCAACTTAATAGATGTATAGCCAATTAATGTTAGACAGCAAAAAGGAGCTCTCTACCATGCTTTTTAAACCTAATCTGGAATAGCACAAGACAAAGACTGAAAGTGGTTGGTGAAGGGAAGAACAATTATAGAGACATACACCATCAAGCCAATAACATAATGATCACCTTCAAAGCAACAACAAATGTGACCAACATCTTTCTACTTGGCTTTTCTATACTCCAACCTAATCTTGTTCTTTACTCTATGGGAGTGTGTGGCAGTGTGGGTACATGCGTGTATATATACATTATACATACACTAAATATCATGATTGAATCATGAATGGATTAGAAGTGCAAGTTTAGATCAGACCACTCGATGAATTGAGGGTTCACGAGTTTGGGTTGTTACGTTTCTTGTCCAGACGTGTAGGTCCAACTCAAACTCAACTAACGACCATATCTTTTAATCATGTCATATCGATTGTATTGGTCAAGCCATTGAAATTTGACTTATGAATGGAACATATCCCAATGACCATTGTCTTTCATGTCTACTTAAGAGTCAAAATTTGTATAATAATAGTCAAAAATCTTAAATAATATATAGCTAGAATGTTGGTAGAATCACTTTATCTAAACTGTTGGTAGAATCACTTTATCTAAAATGTTAAAGATGTTAGAAAGACAATATATTTATTTATTTAAATTTTATTTTCAACACAACTAGTTACATGCAAGTTAGATTTATTTTTTCATTAAAAGTACAATATGTACACAATTTTCATAAACGAGTGATAATAAAATATGTATTTTTAAATATTTAATTACTATAATATCATATTTAACCACCTCGTTTGATTAAAAATTAAAGCTATTAACAATTGGTTATTGCAATATATAAATTGCACTTATTCTTTCTCGACAAGTTATATTATTAAAAATATCAAAATAACAGTGTGACAATGAGTGCATGAACAATAAGTTCAATTAAGTGAGAGAAATCATGGGTGGTTTTAGCAATGGTCCAGAGAGGGCTAGGACCCCTCGTGAAAAAAAGGGGGATAATTCAAAGGTTATGAGAGATCTTTTATAAAAGTAGTTGGTCAGATTTTATGAATACCAGATGGTATTAGTGTTTGCTCCCATGAAAATCGTTTCATGTTCAATTTCATATGCTCTCCTATTTTGTAGAACAAATAACGCTACCCAATTATACTATCAACTGCCACTAAATATTTCACAACTAATTTTCTATGTTCACTTCTCTCACATTCTCCATAAATTATGTCTTCAATTTTTGGGCCAAAAACAAAAGGAGGTTGCAGTTTAATGAGTTAATTAATGCGTGTTCCAGGATTACCAAATGTAATCAACCTCAGCTTCTCACCGTTCTTCTTGAAGTTGATGGGTCTGTCATTTTTTTCATTGTTGATGCATTTTAGTATGTTGTGTATGTTTATGTTAGTGTGCATTTTTGCTACTCTGGCTAAATCAATTTTTGGCTTAATATGCGAGGACTAAAATGTTGAAATGTTTCTTGAAGAACCTATTTAACAAGTTGCTAGAAAAGTCTAGGTCTAGATATAGGGGTTTTGATCTCCTATAATCATGTGATGTCATTTCAGCGGGGACATTATAAGTGGGTAGGAGATCAAAACTCTTAGATATAGATATTGCTTTTTGGTGGGCATTGAATTGGAGCATTAGAGTTGCAAAAAGGGGAAAAAGTTCTACTCAAATTAGTAGGTTTTGACATTTTTTGCTTATTGTTTAAGTAAAATTCTATGTCCACTAACGGGAGAAATAATGTGTAGAAATAATCAACTTCTCGCCCTTAAGCATGCAAATGGCTTCAAAGCCAAAAAGCTGTTTGGCAAATGGCTATAAAACCATTTTGTGGCTTATAAGCACGCAAGTAATAAGTTGGTTTATCAATTGTTTTTCAAGTTCAATTGAATTCTTAGCCCTCACGTTTTTGTACCAAATTCTAAACACACCCTTGTAGAGGATGAATTAGACTTAGATGAAGATTGTATTTACAAGCTCACATGGAAGACATACCGAACAAGTTAATTGACAAGCACATTGTCCCTTTTCTCTACTAGTTTTCGGCCATTTTAAAGTTCCATTTCCTCCTTTTATTTTCAGCAAACTAACACCCATTTCGTTCATCATTGTTGCCCTCATTTCATCCAGATTTTGGTCTCCATAAGTCCTCTTGTTTCCCCTCTTTTCAGTCCTCATAAATATAATCTAGCAATCCATTATTTTCTGTAAATTTTCGGTCCCAGAACCTGGCTTCCATACTCGAAATTTGTATCAAATTCTTCATATATTTTCTTATAAATTTCAGGCTCTAAAAGTAGGCATTCAATACCTTATCTTTGCTTCATCATTTTCCCCTCTTTGTTTGTCGAAAAACCCGGCTTCAACAATGTAAAATCAGTAGCCCTTATTGCGTCAATTTTGCTCATGTTTCAGCTCTCATTTTCAGCAAGCAAGATCATATTTTCCTTCTCTCTTTTCCTTCTATTTTAGTCACTCAAACGACACTACAACACGGACTTTGTAAATTAAAAAAAAAAAGGCAAGGACACAGAGTTATTATTTTGAGGAAATGTGCATCCATTGTTCACATTCCAACTCAACCAAAAGTTACGAATTTTCAAGGTAGTTTTACTTAATGTTTTTACTGCGATTTTAAATGAAGTTTTAGAAAAATTACGATGTTATATGAATGCTATGTAAACATATTTACAAATGAACTTATGATAGTGATTGAAGGTAATCACTTTAACATGTTTATGATTGAAGGTAATCACGTATGACGTTATGTGGTGCCGGCTACCAATGTTTATGATATTATGTACGTTTCAAAAATCATGGTATGTCGAATTCATGTTTAAGTAAAATTTTCCACATGTTATAAGTGTTGCTACTGAGTGTTTCTTATGAAATACTCACCCCCAAAACGAATAAATTTTCAGATTTAACAGATTGGCGTTGATGCGATGGCGGTAGGCTAACGAGCTTGTCATGGAAAGTCTTATTTAGTTTATGTTTTGATGTCAAAATGATCGAGTCAATTATGATGTAATTATCATATTTTAAGTATTTTATTCATTAATTAATGATGTAATATGTACGGAAACAAGATATTGATTTATTTGTCGTTCAAAGTTTTAAATTAGAATTTTGCCTAGTTTCATTTTTCAGAATTTTTAGCTTACTATCTTTTTTTTTAAAAATCATAACTTTTGCTAAAGTTGGAGTTTTTGAGTGAAATTAGCGACTATGAAAAGCCCTATATGTGGTCTAATAACAGAAATTAGAATCACACTAAAATTCCATCGTATGAATTTATTATGTACGTTTGAACAAGCTGTCTTAAGACACCCGAGACAGTTTTCAAGTAACATCAGCTATCTTTTTCACCTCTCAAACGATGTATTTAAGGTTTGAAATTTTGATATGTTTTAGTATGTAGTCCCAAGTATCTACAGTTAAAGTTTCATAATTTTTGAAATTTGTTTGATCAGTCAAATAAATTGTGACGACACCTATCGTAGTATATGAAAAACTATGAAATTCTAAATTAAATTTCTCTTCTCTTGCACACTTATTATTTTTCCGCAAAATATTATTTTTAATTGACAAGTTAATTTACTACCGGTTCAACCAGATCCAATCATTTGTCCCTTACCATTTTCCTTTTCATGGTCGATGTCGAAGAATATAATGAAAATAGCAAATATTCATTATCCTTTCTACTTGGTTCTAACTATTACTTCATACTAATCTAGCAAATATAAACATCTCCAATGCACTCCGTCTATTGCTTTTCAGACGTGTCACATAAGTATATATAGACGGAGTTATAAAAAACCTTCTCCAATGCATGCTGACGCGAACTCTGTCTAGCTGATGGGACACACCAAAAAATAGACACCATCTAAATTTAGACGGACTTCTAAACGGAGTGACTCGTCAAATTTAAATCAATCTCAGTATTTTATTTTAAAAAAATCAGACAAAGAAAATATAAATTGAAGACCTACCAATTTTTAAAAAAAAATTAAAGCCACATAAGCGGTAATATTAATTTTAGACAGAACCAATTGGAGTTGAATTTATAATTTAACTGTCTATTCAATGAACGTAGTGAGACATGGACTGAAAGTCCGTCTATTTTACCTGCCATATAAACTACAATAGATGAAGTGCATTGGAGATGTTCTAATCTTGACTCAATTCTATTTTTGTACAAGAATCTAACTACGAGTTACCATAACAGCAGACGACACTTCTTCTCGTTGGGAAAAAGAACAAGGAGAAAAGGTTCATAACAAAGAACTCAAATCAATCCCCTAACTAAAACTACCACCAGCTGTATCATTACATAAAATCTAAAGAATAGCTATTCATAGGAACTAATTTGAACAGGCTGTTTACCTTTGTTTCTCATTTCTACGACCTTCTTATGGGAGTTTGAGTGCAGAAACGGGACAAATGTTGGACTTGCTGCAGGCCGATACTCGGGAAATAGACGTCCTGACCGGTATCGAACCCCACATGCATTGCATAGTGTCTTTGGCCCCATTGGTCCCTCCCTCCATTGTGGTGTCTTTATCACTTCACAATGTGTGCACTTTTTATTTATGGTTTCCATTGCGGCCGACAGCTGTGATGATTTCTTCTTCTTTGCCTCTATGTTTTTCTCAGAACTAGGAGTGTGCTTAGAGACAGAAACAGCAGAAGATGTGGGAGGCATCAGAAACGACGGGTTTATAGTCATGGTCCTCATGGATTTAGGTCGCTTGGATCTGGGTTGCCTTGGAATGTCGATGTCAGGTTTGAGAGTCAGTCTCTTTCCAACTGAGTATGAGCGACTGCTTTCAAGCACAGAAATCGGACTTTGTGTCTGTAAAGCACCCGACTCTTGAGTGTTGCCCGATTTATTTTGACTCAGAATAATTGAGCTAGAGTCGTCTTCAATGCAACATGTCAACGGTTTTTGCTCAGGAGTTCCACTAATCTCTAAAGGCTGATGAACATATTAGAAAGAGTGATCAGATCAGAAATGAAGCCACAATTAGCATGCATCAAAACAATTAAAAACAATTGGTGACACCATTATTTCCGTACTCTAGAAATATAAAGCACCACATGACATCAAGAAATTAGTTAGGCATGGGTGAAGTAAAGAGATCAATACATACGCATCCAACGAGTGTGCTCGAGCACATAAAAACAGCCCTTACAACAACAACAAAGCCTTATCCCCACTGAGCTCTCAATGCTACATCAATTGGAAAATACAAAGCAACCACATTCTCACCAATCATGACAACCAGCATAAAACTTGGCCGCATCTTATGACATAAATCAATATACACAACAGCAACTTTTAAAAAAAGAAACAACACAGGTCCGTGTAACACATTCCTAATGACCAATACAGATTCTAACAATGTTATAATTGATCGGTTCAAGCTCACACAAAATAATTTTACACTTGGCAGCAGAGATCTAGAATCAGATTATTATAATTTCTTTAGGAATCCAGAGATGTCACATTTGGACCAAGAAGAAATATACAGAAGGAGACTCCACAAAGAGCGAGCGACTAGAACTATTTAAGAATTTTGTTCGCTTTGACTTCTGAATAAGAAAATACCCAAAAGAAAAGAAAAGGAAGAAGAAGAATATAAAATAAAGAGAAGAGTGGAGTTACATGTCGCAAGTCTCCTGTCATCGCGCCCAAAAGTTGCAACTTCATTTTGGGGGTTATCACACTATAGTTGCAGGAGACAACGGCACGCCTAACTCTTCACTTGTTATCTTCTCTAATCTTCATTTCTTTTCTTTCTAGATTTTAGTGTTGGATTGTGAAATGGCTTTGAGAAAATCAAACCCAAAACGTGGAGACTGGTAAAAAAAAGCCTAGAAAATACAAGACTAAGGAGCGGAGACTGGGCAGCCCAAGGCTTATGCTCTGAGGCATGCGCCCCAAGTGACAGTGACAATGGCAATCAAAGCCTAAGCTTTGAGGCCTCGCATGAAGCACTCATGGAAAAAGCTCCGTGTGCATGTGAAAACAATGACAAAAATATTGAATTGGGTTGAAATTTTAGTGAAAATACACAACAGAAATTTCACTTTAGAAAATGTGTAAAAATTGCAATAAAAACCAACATTTCGACTTTGAAAAGTCCGAACATGATTCTTTTAAATTGTAACATAAGATATCTACTTTAGGACCACAACATACAGCCAACGAGTCAATTCATCGATGCCTGTCAATGCATATCGATTCAAAATATCTGATGAGCTACTGCAGAAATGGCGCTCAAACCATGTTCAAAAAGTGGTTTACCACAACTCGTAATAATTGCCATCCTTGTAATTCCTTTGTTGCATTGCAACTCAATGCTAAATAGAAAAGGACTCTTTTTCTCTATACGCTCTACAAATGTTGGTAGATATTCTTGCATTCAACATAAAACACACAGAACCATGGTGCATTCAAACCCCTAACGATAATGGGAATTGGTTATGAAAACTCACAGGAGCAACAGATTTCAACCGCGATGTATTGCCAATTTTTCCTCGAGGAGTCGGGGGCAATCCTATTAGTGCATCCGAGGGAATAGGCCCAAGGCTAGCATCCCAATCTCCATCAAATCCATCCTCTTCCAAACTTTCCATGGGAAAATCCAATATACTGAGTATGTTTTCAAAGTCTTCATCATGGGCAACTCCATTCACAATCTTATCCCAATAACTACTATTCTCAACCATATTCCTGTTCTGAAACACATAATCAAAACCTCTATAACACAATATGTCAACAAAAAAAAAAAAAAAGACAGCATTCAAAACAGAATCCTTAAACAATACAAACAGTACAAAAACACATAGTACTTAAAATTGTACGGAATTTATAAGAAAAAACTTATATGATTTTATCTAATATATTGGATTGCCACATTTAGTATTTCAAAATAATCCATAAGGGTATGTGATCTTCTGTGTATATCGACAATTTTTTGAGTAAGAAACAAAGTCACCATTTTCTTGAAATTCTTGGTGTGGTTGAAACTTAAACCAAAGATAAGGACTAAGTGTTTCAAAAAATAATTAAAAAAAAAATGATAAGGACTTAGTGTTTCAAAAAATAATTAAAAAAAAATGATAAGGACTAAGAGTATTTTTATTTTATTTGTTGGTTCGTTTTTATATAGAATTTTGAATATTATTTTCATAAAAAGGAAATAAAAAAAAATATTCGTTTGTTAATTGGAACAAAAGGGTGTCTAAATCTATCTTAACAGCCCACCAAATCTTGGTAGAAATACTAACTTCTAACTAAATCCAAATTATTGAAAAAAACCATTTTTTGTCACTTTTTTAAGTGTACGTCGTATGATAGTTGCTATCCATTTACAACAAAGCTGTGTTTGGCTGCACAGAGAATGCAAGAAAACCATAGAATAAATAAATAAAAATCCCAGAGAAACAGGGTTTCTTTTACTTTTTTTTTTTTTTTTTGCCAACCAAATGCAGGAAAATGAATGAAGAATGCTTTGGCACTTACCAAAACGTCAGCCCTTTTATGCCATTGAACTTTTGCAGAAGGATTTATAATTTATTGCAGAAAATGGGAAAAAAGAAGAAAGAAAAAGCAAAGCTTTTGCAGAAACAAGATAGGGTTTTTTTTTGCCTTGTCCGAATGGTACTATTGATTAGCCAGTACAATATATATGTGTGTGTGTATGTATATATGACTTAGTTACTTACCTTGTAAAAATGAAAAGGTTAAATGATACTATCACATAATTAATGGTTGGTCCCATATTTAAAGGTGGTGTACAGATCAGATGATGTGATTTTTTGGGTGTGGGTTTAGTGGGCCCTGTGATTTGAATGATTTTTTTTTTAGGGTCCACCTAGTGATGGAGTAGGTAACTTGTGTGTGACTAAAGGCAATTTTCACATGGGTCTTAATCTTTTGATAATAGGAAATTTCGATGGTGAAGTCTCCTCACATGTGTTAGAGGTCTCTTGATCAGACGGATTATAAATTGAAGAATGAATCACAGTGGCGAGGGAGCTTGAAGGGTGAAAATCATGTCATCTGCGAGAATCGAACCGCGTTGTCGGAGGATTTCTCCCGCGTCGCACCCAGGCATTCTTACCAATTCGCGCCTACGCCTTGCAGTAGCGTTAGTGCTTGATCTTCCTCTTCCACTTATTTGTTTATTTGTAATGCCCATGTTAAGGTGGGATCACATGATTGATAGTTTATAGTCCCACACTTATTATTTTACCAATCATGTGATGTCATTTTAGCATGGACATTATAAGTAGACAACATAAGTGTATAGGAGATCAAGACATATTTTCACATACCTCTTTTATCACAAAAATGGGCATCCATAATTTTGATGTCACTAGGTGCGAGGTCAAATTTTTGTTGAGAAGAGACTATTATTTAAAAATAAATAAAAACTGTAGTTCAAAATTTAATTGTTGGAGGATGTTATCCTACCCATCGCTGATATGGCAATGGATGATTGGCAAATTAAATGAGTGTTAGACCATGAATTGCCACATCAGCAATTGGTATGATAACTCTTACCCACCATGGATAGGAGAACATATGCTCTTCTCAAATTGTTACTGATTAAAAAATTGTACTTTAAAAATTAATTTTTGTTAGAATTGGATCGAACTATCTCCACCTCAGGGTGCAGAACTGTCTTAATGTATTAAGCGTCTTAGGAGGTCGCTGAAAGCCCCGACTTAAAGAAGATCTTCGATTTTTTAAAATTATTTTTAATATGTAATATTTTTTTGTTAAAAAAATTAAAAATAAAACACAACCAACTTACAACAACCTAACCCAATAAAACTCCAAATCATTGGATAAAAATATTTTAGAAAAATATTGTTTGAATTTCGAAAATATTTTAAAACTGTATGAGTTTTCAAATATATGTGATTTAGATTTATTTCCGGAATTAAAAATTTTGAGGGAAAATTTTCAAAGGGAAATTCTTCATCTATACTACTTTTAAAAAGGGTTTAAATGGAGAAATATTTTTGGACTATTATACATTTACAAATTTTTTAAAATTCCATATTAACCTTTAGTATTCATTAATGTATAATAATTTTTTAATACTTTATTTATTAATCTTTTATTGTTCATCTTTATTTTACATTAAATTTTAAACAATTTACTAAATATACAATTAAAGTTTTTAAATATTTAATCTATTAAATTAAATATGAATGTAAAAAGATGATCTCAATTTTTTTTTTCATTAAGTAGATAAAAGGAATGAGAAATGAGTTTCAACCAAAAAAAAAGTGAATGGAGAAAATTGTAACTTTGTTTATTACTGTATTAAATTTTAAATCATGGTTGTCAAAACTGAAATAAAGATAAAAATATTGATTTTAATACATTAAATTACAGTGATCAATATTTTTATACATTTACAGTGATTACAAGCATGTTTGGTTGAATTCATTTTTTTTTTAATTCTTTTTTTCTCAAATTCATTTTCAACTACATATTTTGTGAGACCTACAACTTTTATCAACTTTTCATCCACGCATTTTACCAAATTTTTTCAAAATCTTTAAACTCCACCAAATATATACTATAGTAGAATTAACGTGTGAAATTTTTTTCATTTTTAATTGTGAACGTTCTTCTCATCTTACTTATATCCGTCAACAATATTATTAATCTCTCTGTCAACAATATTCTTACAACATAGACAAATATTGACACTTCTTTAATTTTTGTTTCTTACTCACATTTATAACGTTTCATTTACATCGTCAAATTAAATACGTCTAATAAAAAGAGCACATTTACAAAGAATATTGTTCACAAGGAACTATTACTCCAACAAATGTACAATATTATGTAGTTAATCATTACATTTTCTCACTGTAAAATTAGTAATTATTAATTTTATTATTTGTAAAATGCAGCTTTGGAGATTATTAACACTATAAGATTTGATATCAATAGTTCGTCAATCATCAAATTTTAAATCACCAAAAGGTCTTAATTATGTTCAAGTTATTGTTGGTATTATCACCATATAAAATTAATCTGTAATTGTAATTGTAATTAAATGAATGCAATTATCTTTTAATATTTATTTGTTACTATTTCACTGTTCATTATTATCGTACATTAAATTTTTAACAATTTATTAAATGTACATTTAAAATTAGTAAATATTTAACATATTAAATTAAATATGAAGGTGGAAAGATGTTTTCAACTTTTTTTGCCGAACGTAGATGAAATAAATGAGAAATGGATTAAAAAAAATAAATAGGAAAATTGTAACTTTTTATTACCGGATTAAAATTCAAATCATGGAGATAAAAATATTGTTTTGAATACAATGGATTACAGTGATTATAGTTGACAACTAATAAATGAAACTTTTTTAATTTTTAAAAAAGTTCAAATGGTTCGTCAATTATCAAAGCTCAAATTACGAAAAGCTCTTCATTGAATTCAAGTTGCTATTTCATATTACTATTATATAAAACTCATCTTTTATTGCAATTATACTTGTATTGATTTACATAAAATATTAACAACGAACAATATAAAACAATATGTTATCAACAACCATATTTTTTTTTATTTTATTGCAATTGCTACTTTAACATTTTAATTATTAGCAATTAAAAAATAAAAAATAAAAAATAAAAAATATTAAAAATTAACAATATAATTACAAAAACACGTGCAACGCACGCGTGTCTAACTTGTTGCATAAAAAGACTAATGATATTCATAGTCGTTGACTACGATAGTAAGTTTATGTGACATTACTCAATTAAATTATTCTATATAAAAGAGTAATGCTATTAATAAAGTTGGCAATACTTTACGGTTGAAATCTATGTGGCATTATATATATTTCGCAGTCAGTATATGTGGCATTACTCAATATACATAAAAGACTAATGCTATTAATAAAAGATTCAATTTTTTTTTTTCCAAATGTATACATTGCTTATATAATCTTGTTAACAATTCCAATTTGAGTTGCTTCGGCGGAGAGGATTTTTTAAAAATTAAAGTTGATAAAATCTTATTTGAGATCAACTATTTCGTAAGAAATATTAAACGGATTAGCTTTATTGTCCATTGAACACGATTTGGATAAAGTTGAATAAAATGATCTAATAATTAATTTTGCATCTCAAAAGGCAAGAAAATTATTTTTTCATAGATCTTTGTTTTATTTTCAACTGCATGAGACTAGAGAGTTTTCCTTGATCTTCCCAAATTGCACCGACTTCTTTTGTGTTTCAAGAAAAATTAGCTTTGTTTATTTTTTATATTGTAGTTGGTTGTTTATTTACTTTTTGAACAATGTATATTATGTTTCAAAAATTGTAGTTTAGTATAACACTTCAATGTTATTAAGAGCTTATTTTAAATTTTCATTAGTTTTGTCCTTATCAATGAAACGATATTTTAATGGACAATGAGATTTTTTATTTCTCAATAAAATTTTTTTGAAAAGGCCCTCTAATATATATTTTTTTTTTTTAATACCCGAATGCCTTGAGCCGATTCTACCTGGGTATCGCCGTTTGAATTTATGATTTCCAAGCAAAAAAAATATTTGTTAGTCTCTGTGTGGTCTTATTTTTTAACTTTTTTATCTTTTGTAAAATTTATAATTTGTAATATATAAAAATATTATCCAAACAAACACTAAGTCACAAGAATAACTCCCACCATTTCATGCTTCCTTCGAACTCAGTAAACCTAAAGTTTTTATTTTATTTTTTATTTTTTTTATTTTTTGTGGAGAATTTTCACTATTTACCATGCAAAATTGAGATTTCAGAAAATGAGGCTCGCGGCTTCACCAATTCTGGTTTAGAGGCATCCAAATGATTATGAATAGTGGCGGAGCCACACATTTTAAATTGGAGTTCTCAAATAGAGTCGGAGCTAGGATATAACAGGGGATGGGCTTGGAGGAGGGGGAACCCCTCTCACGGAGGTTCAGGGATAGTGCTCTCTATTTTTTTTCTTTCTCAAACTATAATTGCTGGATCCATTTTTATCTAATGTTTTTTTTTATAAGTTGTAATCTTTAAAAAGCTTATAAGATATCGAACAATGCAATTAGAAATATTCGATACTCACTTCGTGTTTGTTCTGATTGCTTGAAAAGACTAGGCCCTATACTTTTTTCTTGGTTATTGAATGATTCAAACTTAATCCGAGCTAGGTTGTGTACACTACTAAATTTTTCAATATGTTTTATTAGAGTATGTTTCTTTTTTCAATTTGACAACCTGTCAGCAACATAAGAATCATGACTTGAACTAAAATTTGTTTTGTGGAATTAATGTTTTACCATAGCAAAAAGAAAATAATCTCTAGCTTAAGTGAAAAAGGCTGAAGATGAAATCGCAATCAATTTTTTTGTATTAAAGGCTGAAGACTTAAACGTGAACTGACCCCCCATCCTCCTCCGCGCCTGGTTATGAAAGACATGTTCTAGGAGGATATTCGAGTAGTTCGTTTTGTGTATTAACCTATGTAAAAAATTATATTATAAATAAAAAATTATTAGACTTCAAAAAGAACATGAAAATAAGCAATCTCTTGTGAATATTCTCCATCAAGTCACAATGAGATAAAGTGATGAAGCTAGGTTCTGAATGAAAACATAACGAGCAGCGGAAGCAAATGATAGGATATTTGAGGCAAGCCCCTGAATGGGTTGTGCCTAGATGCAGCTAATCGACTGATGATTTCATCAACTTACTTAGTAATCGTTTATGGAGAAAGTCATCAACAAATTCATCTTGATGCTACTTGGCTTATGTTGTGTCAATGCTCTTACGCCTATACACTATAGGCAAAAAGAAGTTTATCTCTACTTTCTTTATCTTACGTCTCCTACTATAATTTTTTTTATAACCCACCGCCAAATATTTTATTCATAATATTTATAGCAAGAATCGTTGACTCTCAATAAATCATTACTCGTAACAAAATATATACATAAGAGACTATGAGTGTGTATTAGAGTACATGTATCAGAAATGTCATCTTAATAACCCATTTGTTTAGGTAACCTAGAACGAGGTTGAAAATGGTGCATAATTATTTTGATACTATGAACGTGCTATTTTAAATATTTAGTAAAATAATATAGCCGCTACTAAATTTTCGGTGAAGCGTTTTTTAATAAAGTTATAATACTTGACCAACAAGACACTCTTTTCTCCAACGATATGCTTGACTATCCACGAACCTTGAAAAATAAATTGTAGATAGTACAAACTTCATATTCACATAACACCGACTATTGATTGATGAACACAAGAAACCTTGGCCTATAGATTTTAAGTTGTATCTCGAAGTGTAAGAAACAAAGGGTATTGAAGTGAGTCAAAATGTGTTGGACCTCTTGGGTAGTGCTACATAGATTGAAAATTTGTCTATTTTATCTGCTGAGTAGATTTTAATAGACGGAGTGTATTGGAGGTGCTCTAATATTACCGCTTATGTGACATTATTTATTTTAAAATTTGTGGGTCTTCAATTTTTATTTCCTTCGTCCAACCTTTTTTAATTTTTAATAAAATACTGATTTAGATTTAAATTTGATGAGTGACTCCGTGTCACCGTCTAAAAGTTTATCTAAATTTAGACTAAATCTATTTTTTGTATGCCATATCAGTTAGACGGTGTCCTATCAGAATATATTGGAGGGAGTTTTTTTATAACTCCCTGTCTATCTGTGCTTATGTGGCAAGTCTAAAAAGTTAGAGCATCTCCAATGCACTCTATCTATTACTTTTTCGATGTGTCACATAAGCATAGATAGATGGAGTTATAAATAACTATCTCTAATGCATATTGATGAGAACTTCGCCTAACTGACGTGGCACAGTAAAAAATAGACTATGTTTAGAAGTCCATCTAAATTTAGATAAACTTCTAGATTGAGTGATTTTGCAAATTTAAATCAAACTCAGTATTTTATTTTTAAAAAAAGTCGGATGAGAAAATATAAATAGAAGATCCGTCAATTTTTTTACAAAAATTAATGTCACATAAACGGTAATATTAATTTTAGACGGAATCATTAAAGATGAATTTTTAATTTGACCGTCTATTCAATATACATAGTGCTACATAAATTGAAAGTTCGTCTATTTTATCTGTCGTATAGAAATGAATAAATTGCATTGAAGATGCTCTTAACAGCTACGCAGGACTATTCTCTTCCTGTTACTTAGAAAAGTGAATTGTCGATTCAATTACAGGATGGTATTAATATCGCCTAGACAGTCTGAAATTCAACTATCCATTTGGAAGAGGTGGGTAATGATTAATTAGTGTGTTCTTGATGTAGGAGATGGGTTCAATAGGAGGAAAAAAAGGGAAATTGGCATAAATGGTCCATAATGTATATCAATAGTGCGCAAATAATTTCTAACCTTTCATTTTTGGTGGAGTGATCTCTAATATATCTATTTAGGTGTACAATTGGTCATTATTTGATAAAAAAGATAAAAATACCTTTAATTTTAATTAAAAAATTACAATTGAATTTCTAATCTTTACAAAATGTGCAAATAAGTCCGATACATTTATTAAACAATATTTAATTTAACATATTAAATATATCACTATAGTCGTGTCAAATAAATTTTTCATAAGAGAAAAATATAAAATTATTGCACTTTAAGTATATGTAATTGTTATGTGATGTGAAAATTTTAAATAAAAATTAAGTTAAATAAATAACAAAATGACGTGTATAATTTTATGACATTGAATCAATCTTATTATGTGTTTTTAATATAATAATATTAACAAAAATTAATTTACACATTTTGTGTTCTTTATTTTTGAACGATAATAAAACGAAAAATTAAAATATAAAGAATACAGCTTGATCTCTAATATATGTAGTTAATAAACGAATAACTCAATGAAATAATAATATTTGATTATTTAATTTATGACAAATTTATTTTTTTTATGTTGTAATGATATAATTAAATTTTAAATTTTAATGATTACTTAATAATAATAAAAAAATTTAATTAACACGTTTGTTAATAATTATGAGCTAAATTTTTTGTTATTTTATAATAGTTCGTAAAATATACAAAATGATTTAGTATATTATCAATTTGTTAGTTTCTTTTAATTTTTTTTTTAAAATAAAAGTATCGGACCTTTTTACAAACGTTAGGAATCCAATTGAAAATTTTTATAAATAAAAATAAGAGTATATTTGTCTTTTTTATCAAATAAGAACCAATTACACACATAAATAAATAGATTGGGACCACTCTACTAAAAATAAAAGGTTAGACAGTATTTGTGCCAATTTCCAGAGAAAAAATACAGAACATAGACTTTTTTTGGTTGCTTCAAGCTTTATTCTTGTTAGAAATAATTCGACATAATTAATTTCTGGGATTTGAGATCTTTTCTTTTCACTTTAATAAACTTTATAACTGCTTCGTTAAAGTTAGATTAAATGTCTAATATATGAAGACACGCACGTTGCAAAAAGTACAATCTATACTATAAACTTTTATCTTGTTGGAGGATTCGATTTTTGTTGACATTCTTAATTATAATTTGTTTTAATTAAATTCGTATTGAAGTGAGCCAACTAAGAGTCAATCATTATTTGGTAGTTGAATAGAAAATCTGCATGATATTCTTATCCCCTTCAAACTATGAGTTGAAAACTTAGTTGCTCTAAAACTATCGTAATTTATCAGATAAATAAGTGATTGAATTAATTGTGTATTGAACATTTTATATGAACTGAGTTTTTAAATAGATAACATATTGAACTATTATATTTCTTCTTATATACTTAAATGAAATTATTTAAGTGAAATTATTTTCATATTTAATTTTTGTGAGTTAACTCATCTTGTCTTTTATAAAACTTGTATTTAAATTTATAGGATTAGTCTACCTTATCGCCGAATAAGATAGATACTAAGTTATTGAGTTTAGACAAATTATTTTTGCATATAAATAAGACAGGTAATGAACCAAGAATTCTACGGACTTTGAAACCAAAAATACTCAAGCATCTATGAGTTGTGCATTCCAAAGATATATTCAAAAGTCCCAGTCCGATCAAATACTCAATTTTTGTGAAAGACTCGAAAACCAAGTAGCGTAGAAATCAATTGTGAGAAGGAATAGTATTTTGGCAGCAAGATAAGGACTGTATCCTTATTCCTATTTGTGGAGACAATTCGAATACACTCGTGAAATGGACCAAGATCAAGACCGATGAACTTAATTGCATTATTTGACTAGTTAAAAAATTTCTAAAACAGAAAATTTTTATTGTTCTTGTTAACTATGGTTTGCTTTTTGTAAATTGCTGATAAAATTTTAGATTATTGTTCTTGTTAACTATTGTTTGCTTTTTGTAAATTGCTGATAAAATTTTAGATTATGTCTAAAATTGTAATTTTAAAAAAGCTGAGACGTGTGTAACTTGTTCTGAAATATTGGATTTATCCGTAGCATGGAGACCCGTAGATGTTTTTTTTAAGGGTTTACCACTATATATCTATTCTTAATTACTGCTTTAATCTTCATTTTCATTATTTGTCTCGAACTTTGCGAAATGTTCATTGTAATGTTCTGACGTTGAACAAATTTCCACCAACATCAGAACATTAAAGTGAACTTTCGTGTTAACACTTTTTGTTTTAAAAAAAAAAATTGTCAACTTTCGCTTAATTTCAATAACCTATTCAAACTCACATTCTAAGTTGTTTGTTACCCAAGTATAAAACTAACATATCTAAATCAAGATCAAAGTAAAACATTCCAGGTTATTGCCACTTACTAATGAATAATTAAAAAAGAGGACTTGAAGTACCAAGAAATGTTACGTGCCAAAATAAAATCAGCAAGATGCAAGTTCTTGATGTATTGTCTAAACATGTTTTTCATTATATATATTTTCACATGACAACATCTTGTTAAAATTAATTGTTTTACACTGAATATTTACTATACACTTTAAAGTCATCATAAAATGGAATTGGGAAAATGCGATAGCTCAAATATTTGGTGACATTCCAAGACAAAGGGAGGAGCGAATCTACTACACATCACACATCAATGAGTGGTGTATAAAAACATGAGAAAAATGTATCTACACAGATATGAAAATTACATGGAAGAAAGGCATTGGAATTTAAATTTAAATATATGGGCCTCTCCAACAAATTTCGAGCCTAATAACTAGTGAAAATTAGAACTGGTCTTACAAATTTTATTGATAAATAATTTTTTATTCATATTTTACTATATTTTTATAATTTATTATTTCATTTATTATATAATCAAAATCGACCGGTAGGTTCGTCCGAGGAGATTTTTCCACCCCCACACACAAAAAAAAAAGACATATCGTCTGTCTTGACTTCCAATTTTTTTTTTCCTTCCAATTTTCTTATTTTTCTCCTTTCAATTCTCTTCTCCCCACCGCTTCTTCTCCATGATTTTTCTCCAAATCTTCACCATTCTTCTCAAACTTTTCTTCCTTGTTATTTTTCATTTTCCGATCCACCGATCAATGAGATACTAGTTTTAAAAACATATATTTTGGATGTTACTAATTTTTAGGGACCAAAACATTTCTTCCTTATTTTTAGAGCAAATCTCGCAAATGACAATTATGGACTCAGCATTGATGGAATTTCGATTCAGTACGTTTCCATTTTTACCGTCTCTTTCTTCAAAGCAAATCAAGACGGAAAAATATCCACCCATTTCAATGTGATTCATACCAGTTCGATTACACAAATTCTTCACAATAAGAGCAATTTACATGTTATTTACCTACATTTTTGTAAATATGATTTACTATTTGTTCATGACTCCATGAGTTTTACCAAATATTCTACATTTTTCGGATTTTATTTGACCCTAGTTTTTGTTTTTGAGAATTCGAAGAATTCTTGCATATATATTCTTTATTTTATTCAAAATTCCCATTTTGTAGATTATTGGACATGGCTACCACATCCTTCGGCAGCAAGAATAGTCACAAATGAAAAAGCAAGTAGAAAATTTCACAAGAGACCAAGAATAAACGTCAAAGAAAAAATTCCAATAGCACAGAGAAGATAAAGATTATGGTTTCAGTTGCAAAAGGAAAATATGGTATTTTTTTGACTTTTTTATATGCATTTGGGCTTTTTTTTTTTGTTTCTTATGTCAGTACACATATATCCTCTTCAATAGAATAACTGGTAATATGATCAAATTACCAGGCTCCATGTGCATCTTATTGTTCAGATGAACTTCAGTAAATTTCTTTCTATTAGTATACTTTTGTGGATTGAGTATTTATAAAAAATTTGTGTGTTTTTTTAATTCTCACCAGAAAGAAAAATTGACAATTATAGAAACAAATTAGAAGAGACCTCATTGTGGAAATGTTATTTTATTTCTTATATAGTTTGTAATAGTTTCTATTTCAGCTATAGATTTTTTTTTTGTTGTAACACTCATATTGTCCATTTCTAATATACCTGGCCAAGGTGAAATTACATAATCATATCGCTAACTTAATGTGTTTCAATGTGATTATTTTTTACAAGGTGGCGACTCCGATCAACGATAGTTTAAGTAAACGGTTGAATTTCCGAGATAGTTTGTATATTCATTGTTTCTCACTTCCCTTATGAAAATTGATTTTTCGTTGTTTTGTTTAGCATATGGACGCAATGTTCTTCTTTTTGAGAATGATGATGAAAATTAGCAGTGGCAAGGATATGAGGGCGACATCTTCCGACTGTAACTTCATGTAAAGGTTAGAGGTTTATTTGACAAGTACATACCAGATTGCAACGTCATTGCCAAACAGAGTTCGCTGATATTGTACCTCATTGGACACAAGATACAATTCAACACTAATTGGAGAGAGTTCAACCATGTTTTCATTCACATATGCATGGATAAACGCTATCACTAGATCTTGGGAGATTTTGACATATCAAACTGGTGTTTGAATGTCTACAATTTATGCTATCAGGATGTTGCTGTTCTCAATGCACTTGAGCCAATGCAAACAATTCTTCCACACCTTTGATGACAATCAAATGTCCTCAAAGTTGAAGCATTGGATGAGCCATTGGTGTGTAGGATAGTTAAAGAAATTCCACAGCAAACTAATGGGCTGTTTATTAGTGTCTTGCTTTGACTTGTGGAACTATGTAGCAATTGCTGTTAAGTTCAATGTTTACCGTTTTCACAAACTTATGAGTTTCTCATGTTCTTTTGTGTTATTTGCAGCGGTTATTACATAATATTTTGCATCAATTATACTAAATACATTTTTCACAACAAGAACAAGGACATGTCAAAAAGTTTGACACGAAGCTTGCAATATTGAACATGGTTGTTCAATTTTACAAATACGCTAGGGAAAAACCAAATGTAACTCTATCGGGAATAAAAAATACACAATATGTCTTTTGGATCGATTTATTTTCATTATCATAGACTATAGCTTTCGTGTATTGAATCGTAGAGTGTCGTGCTTTTGTGAACATTACTGTTCATCATTTGACATATTGACAGTGCTTGTTTTACAGTATAAACTTGACTTGTACATCTCTATCAGAATTGTGTTGAACTTATATGGAAGTCAATGTTCATTGTATTTGAATTGTATGTAGTTCACAATACTTGGTAACTGTGTTTAGTATAATTTGTGGATGACACCTAGTAATTAGATGTTTAATACTTCCAGTTTATTAGTAACATTTGTTAATGCGATATGATACTTACCTGTGATGATAGAATTGTGGTTCGGTACCTATGTCTACTAAGAAAACTTCATAGAGAATTGTTCTTGATATCATCCTAAAATATCATGTTGCTATAACAATTTGTGTTAACAATGTATAATGTTCCGTAAACAATTGGTACTTTTTCTGCTAAGAAAACTTCATATTATATCACATAGTTGATCTGAATATATTATGTTACTGTAATAGCATATGTTAATAATTGCTAACATATTCTTGTCGTTATATGTAACTTGTATTCGCTATAATTGCATGAAACTGACCAATGCTAACATTTATAATTACGGGTACATGTCTTGTTAATGCTGCGTTGCATGATATCCAAAACAAAATCAACATCTGATAACAGTTGAAAATAAAAAACAATGTGTAGTAACACTTTTTGTTACATTGTTATATTTGTTATATTCATTTCGTAGGACCTACAATATATAATCTACTTTTTATTTACATATTCCATAAAATCCACAATTTAAAAGTACTTAAAAAATAATTTCATCACTACCAAATATACATTTCCTCATAACTATTTGCATGCCATAATTGGTTAGGCCTTAACCAAAAATTCAATATCTTTTCCAATTTTATAGTTAGCCCAACAACTAAATATGCCTACTTATGAACTTAAGATATTTATTGGGAGAAACTTGACAAGAACCCTACGATTTGTAAAAAAGTCGAAAAATATCATCCTTTTTTTAATTTTCAAAAAATACTTCATTTTCATGTTTTTGTTTTTAAAAAATACCCCATTTACATAAAAATCAATATTCTATAATTTATCTCTTTTTATAATAATTAATAAAAAAATACAATATTTTCATTTGAAAATTCATATTTCAGTTTTTCATTATCTAAAATTATATTATTTTCTTTTAAAATTAATATTTCAGTTTTTCATTATCTAAAATTATATTATTTTTATCTTAAAATATATCATTAGTAACTAAAAACAATCATATATGTGTACTATTTCAAATATAATAGTAATCATAATAATATTTTACAATTAATTTCCTTAAATAATTTTTTTTATAAATACATATATTTTATTTAAAATCAATTTTTCATTTGTAAAATAACATTTTTACACGAGTAACATATGTATTAGAGTAAATTCAACCATTGGCCATCGAACTTTAGCTAGGTTACTACTTAACCACTCAACTTTGAAAAGTATATCAATGCTCACTCTTCTTTCCACTATGTTACCTATCTATCACTCGATGTCTCACACTCTTTAATTCTTAACGGGACGTCTCACGTGGCAAGTAAAATTTTGACGTGATTTGTTGACAGCATTAAATTTCACCAAGTCATAAAAAACGCATCACACAAATACTCCCTTATATCATAGAATTGCAACACGACTTCAACCATTGGAAAAACGATTTTTGAATTAGGGATTGGAATTGGTGAAATATGATTGCACATATGGATTTGGGAGAAGAAGTTTGGGTTGTGTTTCAATTTTGGAAGAGGAAATGCGCGTTTGGGATGTGCTATTTTGTTGAGTCGGTCGAGTTCACACTGTCAGTCCGCCACATCAAAAATCATGTGTCAGGTTGGATTATTCGTTACAAGTTGGCACATGTTGGTTAATGGGTGGTGGATGAGTAACATAGTGGAAAGAAGAGTGGGCATTAAGATACCTTTCAAAGTTTGGTGGTTAAGTAGTAACCTAGTTAAAGTTTGGTGACCAATAGTTGATTTTACTTTATGTATTACCATATGTTACTTCATCTGTTAATCATTTTCATTAAAATAAATATTTTACAATTTATCCCATTTTATAATTCATATATAAAATCAATATTTCATTTAAAAATAACATTTTTACACGGGTAACATATGGTTGTTACTTCATCATTTTTATTAAAGTCATTATTGTAAAATTTATCTCCTTTTATTATTTTCTTAAATATACATTAATTTGATTTAAAATCAATATTTTAATTTTTCAATTTAAAACAATATTTTT
This sequence comes from Forsythia suspensa, assembly GCA_023638005.1. NCBI lineage: Eukaryota > Viridiplantae > Streptophyta > Magnoliopsida > Lamiales > Oleaceae > Forsythia > Forsythia suspensa. The sequence continues at coordinate 41,186,613 of CM042666.1, forward strand.
ATACGGTAACATATGGTTACGTTATTTCGTCATTTTCATTAAAATCAATATTTTACAATTTATCTCATTTTAAAGTTTTTTAAAAAAATGCATTATTTTTATTTAAAATTAATATTTAAAAACAACACTTTTACACTGGTAATATATGTGTTACCATATATGTTTTACTTCTTCATTTTCATTAAAATCATTATTTTAAAATTTATCTCCTTTCATATTTTTTTTTTTAAAATACATTAATTTTGTTTAAAATTAATATTTTTCAATTTTTCAATTCAAAACAACACTTTGACACATGTAACATCATCATTTTCAATAAAATCAATATTTTATAATTATCTTCTTTTATAATTTTTTTAAAATACAATATTTTTATTTAAAATTAATTTTTTAATTTTTAATTTGAAAACAACATTTTTACACGGGTAACATATGTTACCATATGCTACTTCCTCATTTTTAAAATCAATACTTTATAATTTATCTCACTTTTTAATTTTTTAAAAAACACATTATTTTCATTTGAGAATAATATTTTTTCACGGGTAACATATTCTTTATTTTCGATAAAGTCAACATTTTAAGGTTTATATCTTTTAATAATTTTTTTTTACAAAATACACTATTTTTATTTAAAATCAATATTTCAAATTTTCATTTCAAAACAATATTTTTACACAAATAACATATGTGTTACTCTATGTTACTTCCTCATTTTCATTAAAGTTAATATTTAATAATTTATATTAAGTTATAAATATTTAAAAAAATACATTGTTTTTTTATTTAAATCAAATTTTCAATTGAAAATAACATTTTACATGGGTAACATATATGTTACCAAGCTCAAATCCACTACCACTATCCACAACCATAATCACATCAACTACAGTCGAAGTAACACATGTGTTACTTGTTATGCAACACATGTGTTACCATCACCACTTCTCTACCATCGTCCATAACCATCCACAACCATAATTATCTCTACCACAGCCAGGGATAACATACGTATTATCACCACCACCATATTTCACCACCATCCACAACTATAATCACATTTACCACAGTCGTGGTAACACATGTTACTTCACCACCACTACTACTCCACCACCAATTAGAGTAATACGTGTGTTACTTGTAGGATAATAGGTGTTTTAACTTATTATCCACCATCTTTTCCCACCACCACACAACTCTAATACTACCACCAACATTGCTCCACCACTACCACCATACCGCTGCTCCAACGAGATAACTACAAGTCTTACTAATTCAAAATTTTAGGGGCGCAAGTACGTATATAGATTAAAATCCATCATGTAGTAGAATCTATAAAGCCAGTTCATTGCTTTCTGCAAACAGATATATAATTTGCTTTTTGCAAACAGATATATAATTTCATGTATTTAGTTGCACTTGTAGTCTAATCCAAGTCCAAAAGTTCTTTCTCTTAAGTCATTTCCAAATAGCACAGCAATATCCCATACTCATTATGTGGTGGTGATACCAACACATGTAATATGTAAGTTTCCTAGAGTAATTTATGATTTTTTATTGAGGAAACATACAATAGTTCAAAAGGGTTACAAAATGGGTGCTTTTTGTCTGGTATGTACTCCTTCAAAAGCAACCAGAGCAATTGGGCTTCGATACGACATTGTCCATGTCGTTTATGCCAAACCTATTTTCACTCCTTAAAAGTAGGTATTTGTGTTGAACTAATGAAGTAGAGATGAAGAACAAAAAACTAGATATTGAATCACCGAAAGATGGTTTGAATACAATTATGAATCGTTGTCCTCAAACGATATTTGCCGCCACCGGAATAAGTGCTTGAAGGTTTTAAATGCAAACAGTTTGTAGGAGTAATCAAACTTTTAATTCAAGTTCAAAATCAATCAAAAAAGAACTTGATGAAACTTGAAGAACACTTTGAGAAAATATGAGATTCAACTTTGATTTGGATATAGATGTATATCTTTTATGTTTTTTCTTATTTTTTCAACTTGAAAACTATCTATATATATAGATAATCAAGTCTTAAACACGAAAATGTGTCAAAACCAAATCAAAAGTGCCAAAAAACCTCCAAAACGTTGTCATAAATTCAAACCCAAAGGTCACTGAATTTTGGCCTGGGCTGGGCGATCGCCCACCTTTAAAATTCAAAATGAATTTTGGTTTTTCTCTTTTGATTTTCGGATTTTATTTTCACCTAATTGATATCCAAATCACTTATTATTATATAATTTGAACAATATTACAACAATCATCCACTTGTTCAATTATATAATAAGCACAAACTCAAGTTTAACGATACTTATGCATAAAGTATGGATATCTTTCAATTTGAATCCAACCTTAGTGTAAATCTCACAAAGTATCATCGAAATCTCAGGTAACGTGAAAGCTTTGAACCTGTTATTCCTTGTGATAATACTGGTGAAATCACACACATAAGCATCATGTGTTCCAAATTCCATACTAACTCATTTAGCGCTCTTAAGGCCTTGCGCTCTTCCTATTCATGAACTTTTAAGAGATAAACTCCAACTGTCTATGGAGGCGGCACCACCTCGAAGTTCGCATAGATAAAGTTCTTGCAGTATCTTTGTCACTTTTAGAGATGCTTGATCCAACGATTTGAACTTTATTAAGAGTTATAAAAACTCATCCCTCCTTTCCGTGACAACCAGCACTTATAACCTAAGATAGAGTTTAAGAAAGAATAAGTGCTAAAACTATCCACTTATCATTTGACTTGTTGTTATGCTTTGAACCCGAGATATACTTGTTAGTATAATCAGGTAGGGTTACCATCATTTGGTGGATTTAATTACGGAGTTTTAACCCCCATCCTAATAGTTGTTGTCCGTACTAACTCCCTTGTGAGCGGTTTAGTAAGCGGATCAGCCAAGTTTTCATTTGACTTTACATAAGTGAGTGAAATTATTCAATCTTTAATTAATTTTCTCACATAGTAATGTCTTAGACTCATGTGTCTAGATTTACCATTATACACTTTATTGTACGCTCTAGCTAAAGTGACTTGACTATCACACAAGATAAATGTAGAAGAATTATTCTTTTCTCCCAATGGAATTTCATACATTAAATTTCTAAGCCATTCAGCCTCTTTTCCAGTTTCAGCCAATGCTACGAATTCGAATTCCATAGTTGAGTGTGTAATGCAAGTTTGTTTCTTGGATTTCGAAGAGACTGCACCTCCTCTAAGAGTGAATATCCATCCTGAGGTGGATTTATTCTCACCTGCATTAGAGATCCAACTAGCATCGGTAAATCTTTCTAGGATTGTCGAAAATTTAGAATATTGGAGACCTAGATCCTTAGTTTTCTTCAAATAACCAAGAACCCTACCAATTGTCTTCCAATGTTTTTCAATTGGAATGCTAGTAAACCTACTAAGTTTACTAATTGCAAATGCTATATTGGGTCTTGTGCATTGCACCGCATACATAAGACTTTTAATAACACTTGCATACTGAAGTTGTGCTATTACTCTTCCATCATTCTTTACAAGTTTCAAACTTAAATCAAACGGGGTATTTACCTCTTTGATGTTAAAGTGATTGAACTTCTTAATCACATTCTCAATATAATGTGATTGGTTCAACATATAACCTCCACCAGTCTTAGTAACCTTAATACCTAATATGGTATCCATTTGACCAAGGTCTTTCATTTTGAATGTGGAAGATAGAAACTATTTTTTTTATACCTTGCATTTGATTACTTACAATCAACATATCATCTACGTATAAACAAATGAGCACAACATAATTATCATATATTTTTTAATATAAACATTTATCAACACTATTATGTTTAAATCCAAATGACATTATTGCTAAGTCAATTTTCATGTCATTTCTTTGGTGCTTGTTTTAAACTATATAATGATTTTACTAATTTGCATACTTTATGTTCATTTCTAGGTAGACCAAAACCTTCAAATTGTTCCATATAAACCTCCTCATCAAGATCCCTATTTAAGAATGTTGTCTTAACATCCATTTGATGTATATGCAAAAGCTAAAGCAAATAAAATCCTAATCGATGTTATTTTAGCAACTGGTGCATATGTGTCAAAGTAATCTATTCCTTCCCTTTGTAGATATCCTTTGGCCACTAATCTAGTTTTAAAAGTATTAAGAGTACCGTCTGCATTATACTTTCTCCTAAATATCCATTTACAGCCTATAATTTTTGAGCTGAGCGATAAATCGACTAATTCTCAAGTATTGTTTAACATAATTTAATCCACTTCATCATTTATAGTATCTTTCCAAGAGATACTATCTCTTGATGACATTGATTCTCGATAAGTTTTAGGATTGGTTTCCACTTGAAGAACATACGGAGTAGTTCTTGTGACACTTTTCTCATTTCCTTCAACCAAATAGAAAGAAATAAGTTGAAAATCAATTTCATCCGATCCTAGAACTTTATCCTTTCGAGCTCTTTTATTTCTACGAAGTTCATTTGTATCAACATCCTTGGAAGGTGTTTCTACTTGTGATCTTATAGAAATAGGAGTCTCCACTTGAGATTCTCTTAATGAATTATTATCCTAAGATAATAAATTTTCAAAGAATTTTACATCGCGAGATTCAATTATAACATTGGTTTTAAAATTTAATAAGCAATATGCTTTGCTATTTTGAGCATACCCTACAAAAGCACATTTAATTCCTGTAGGACCCAACTTAGTCCTTTTAGGATATGTGTTCTTGCAATAAGCAAGACACCCCACTCTTTGAAATAACCAATGTTAGGTTTTCTTCCTTCACATTTCGTAAGGAGAAACCTTTAATCTTTCAGAAGGAATTCTATTAACTATATGACATACAATTAGTAAAACTTCACCCCATAAATTAAATGGCAACTTAGAATTTAATAACATAGTATTTATTATCTCAACTAATGTCTTATTCTTTCTTTCACCAAACCATTTTGTTTAGGTGTTCTAGGAGCACTACATTGATGTATTATGCCATGTTGTTTACAAAAAAAGATCAAATTCATTAGAGAAGTATTCACCTCTTCTATCACTTCTAAGAATTTTAATCTTTCTATTTAATTGGTTTTCTACTTCGATCTTGTATATCTTAAACATAATAAATGCCTCATCTTTATGCTTCATTAAATAGATATAACAAAACCTAGAATGATCATCTATGAATATTATGAAGTATTTATTACCTCCTCTAGTTAACATTCTATTTAATTCACATATGTCGGAATGAATTAAGTCTAATAAATTAGAGGTTCTTTCAACGCTATGAAAATGTTTCTTAATTATTTTAGACTTAACACATAATTCACATTTATTATGTTCTATGTTTTCACATGAAATCATTTCATTTTTAATAATTATTTTTATAGTAGAGTAACCAATATGTCCTAGTCTATCATGGCATAAAGAAATAGACTCAACAACATAATTCAAATTTGTAGTTTTATTGAATCATTTTCAACAATACAAAATTTGACCATTCCATCACTAGAATAGTCTTTTCCAACAAATAAACAATTTTGAGAAAGTACAAGTTTGCCCGAATCATATACAGACTTGATTCCTGGTTGTCCCAACAAATTCTCACTTACTAAATTTCTATTCATATCCGGTACATGTAAAATATTTATTAATGTAATCTTCTTGCCGGATGTGAAAAGTAAGTCTATACTTTCTTTGCCAACAACCTTTGATTGAACTTCATTTTACATTCAATGTGTTCATCGTCCACTTCTTGATAGGTTTTAAAAAATGACCTATCATAACAAACATGTATGACAGCACACATATCATACCACCATCCTTGAATATTTTCTTTGACAGTATTGACAATGTTCACAGTAGCAACAATATTTTCCATGTCAATGGAGTTCACTTTTCCTGTTTGTTTTGGTTGTTTTCGGTTTCTGCACTCACGGGCATAATGTCTAGGTTTGCCACACATATAACAAAAAACCTTAGATTTTTTCTTGTTCTTGTAGTCTTTGTTGGAGTTTGAGAATTTTCTCTTCATCGAATTCTTGTTGGATTTGTCGGCTTGATCCACGGCATGGGCTTTGGAAGTCCCTTGAGAATGTTCATTCCCATCTCGTGCTCTTGATTTTTCCTCAATTCGAAGATGCTTTTAAATTCCTTCCAAAGAGTAATCTTCGAAACTATGAATGATTTTCTTCCTATAGCCTTTTCATGATGATGGCAACTACGCGATAATTGCACCAACTTGGAAAGTCTCGGGAATTTCAATCTTCACGAACTTCATTTTTTGACAACGACTTGCAATTCATGTACTTGTTCTAACAAAGGTACGTTATCCAAAAATTTGAAATCAAAGTACATGAAAATCAGAAACTTTTTGGTACCTTCATCTCCGGCCTTGTATTTATTCTCCAATGCGTTCCATATCTCCCTTGCCGAAGTGGTGTTTGTGTATAGATCATAAAGGCGATCAGAGAGAGCATTTAAGATGTGTCATCTGTAGATAAATTCGTTTTCTTGTCTCTTCTTTCTGTCTGCATTTATTGCGTCAGAATCATTTGGAGTTGGTTCCGGCAATGGTACCAAATCCAGATCCAAAATGTAAAAGATCTTCAAAGTAGTGAGAAGGGATTTCAACTTATCCTTCCATCTTATAAAATTTGATCCGTTGAACCTATCAAGCCTCACAAGGTCTTGATTCATCATCTTAATAGTAGCCATCGTAGTTTCGTTCTCCATCACAAAGTATCGTTTGAGATTGTTGAACTAATGAAGTAGAGATGAAGAACAAAAAACTAGAATATTGAATCACCGAAAGATGGTTTGAACACGATTATGAATCGTTGTCCTCAAACGATATTTGCCGCCACCGAGATAAGTGCTTGAAAGCTTTAAATGCAAATAGTATGTAGGAGTAATCAAACTTTTAATTCAAGTTCAAAATCAAGCAAAAAAGAACTTGAATGAAACTTGAAGAACACTTTGAAAAAATCTGATATTCAACTTTGATTTGAATGTAGATGTATATCTTTTATGTTTTTCTTATTTTTTCAACTTGAAAACTATCTATATATATAGATAATCAAGTCTTAACCACGAAAAGATGTCAAAACCAAATTAAAAGGTGCCAAAAAAAACCTCTAAAACGTTGCCAGAAATTCAAACCCAACGGTCATTGAATTTTGGCCTGGGCGTTTTTGGCTACTATTGCCAAAGGAAGAGGCCGGGCGATCGCCCAGCTTTAAAATTCAAAATGAATTTTGGTTTTTCTCTTTGATTTTTAGATTTTGTTTTCACCTAATTGATATCCAAATCACTTATTATTATATAATTTGAACAATATTACAACAATTTGGGCTAACACATGGTATGTGTGGTGGTGGTGGCTCGTAAAATCCGATCAACCTCCTGCGTTAAACAGATCTACGTGAAAAAAGTCGTAGATCGTGCAGATCTGCGTTATTCAGGTGGCGTCGCATAGATATGCACGACTGAGGTTGCAGATAATCGCGATATTGGTTGGTTGCGGTGACGGCAACGGCGGTGCAATTCATTAGAGTTGGTGATTTTCATATTAGAGTTTGAAAGGTTGAAGAAGGAAAAATATACATTAATTTTTGTATATTGTGTTTGGAATGGTAAATAAATATATGTTTAAAGGTTAGGGAATAGGGACCCCTAGTGCTATTTACCCAAATATTTATACAATATAAAAAGTAAAATTCTAAAAAGCATAAAGCGTGGTTAGGCGTGGAGGCTAAGTTTCAAACTTTTTGGGCCTAGGTGAAGTTTAGGCGGGGTGAGGAGTGAAAAAGCGTTTTCTTATTTTTAATATTATTTTAAATATTAAAAAAAAATATTTTAACTAAAAAACGCATGTATAAGCGAACCTAGGCGCACCTAGACGTAACTAAGCGCGCCTAGACGTGATTAAGTGAGCTTACGCGACGCTAGGCACGTGTTTTTTAGTTAAAAATTTAGTTGAATAAAAAAACGTGCCTAAAGCCTAAGCAAGTTGTGGATGTCAAGTTTCGCGCCTAGGCGTGCTTTTTAGAATACTGATAAAAAATAAATATTTTTTAAAAAGTATTATTTAGATGTAAGGTAAAAATAAAAAAAGAGAGATATTTTAACTTTTAGGAGAAAAAGCGTATCTCGCATAAATTTAATTCATGACGGTGGGCTTTAATTGTGGGTAGGGCCCGAGTCTTTAACTACAGCCCATGTTTAGGTGGGCCTAGAGTCTGGTTGTCATTATCCAACCAAATCCAGTTATCATTTGATGCCGGCAATTGGGTAGGTGTTATTCCAATACTGTCCCCACTCTTTGAAAACGATTGTTCTGATTTCATTTTCTTCTTTCAAATCCTTAGAAAGCATTCAACATTTACTTACCGAATCTCAATCGTTCCAGACAGCGATAGAGGATGGTGTAGAATTCGAACAAAATTCATTGACGTCTTTGTCTTTATCTCATTCGCGACAGAGGACGGTGTAGAATTCGAACAAGATTCATTGATGTCTTTGTCTTTATCTCATTCTTAAGACATTCTTCTTTATCGGAGTTTGCATTACCAGGTAGGGAGGAAAATGATCAGTTGGGCGGGATCGAAAATTCAAATTTCCATAGCATTCCCAAGGGTGGTGGGAGGGGAAGCATTGAGAAAGCACTGAATCGTAAAAGACATAAATTGGATTCTTCGAGTCAAAAGGCACCGAAAGTATATTTTCTTCAATTAACAAAAAAAAAAAAAAAAAGAAGAATTACGAGCAAATCCATTTATCATAATCAAACAATAGAATTTTTGGCAATAGAGTTTTTGTTAGAAAACTGTTGACTTTTTGGATAGGAATCAAAAAATGTTGTGCATATTAAATTGAGTGTTTAGTTGAATAACTATAAAAGTACTTTTGTATAAATTTTATATTTATTTGACTAAACAATAATTAATTATTATATATTTCATATTTTTATTTTTATATCTTATAATAATTATTAAATTTTATATATTAATTTAATTATAATAACACTAATTTTTAATATATTAGACTAAACTCTAATTAATTGTTATATATCTCATATTATTTTTTAAAAATAAATAATATATTTTATATTATATAATAAATATCAAAATTAATATAAAATTTAATTATAATAACACAATTATGTTAGTATATTTGACTAAACATTAATCAATTATTTAAATCAAACATATTATGTACAACTTATATTATATTATTTAACGCGTCAATAAATATATTTTACTTTATATAAATATATAAATGACAATTTGATATAAGTAATTAATGTTGTAAATAAACTAATATCTTTTTTTATCTATTAATAGTAATTTTGTTAATTTTTACGTTCATTAAATGTTAATTACAACTTCTCGTAAAAACTCAATTAGAACTTTTTAGAAAAGTTCAAAATGTTGGGCTTATTTAAAATAGCTTTATAAAACTATTTTTTTAGTTGAAAGGTATTTATCGACTTTAGCCTAACAACTATAAATATAACTAAAATCACTTTTACTCTTTAAAAAATATTTTTGACATAAAAAATGTCCTTCCAAACACACTATAAATCACGATGTAAACTTGAGGAGATTTGGGGTCAAATACATATTTCTATTTTTCTTTTTATCTTTTTTATGCATTCTTTTGCTGATGTAAATTTAATAATGAATCGAATTGTGTGATGAAAGAACAATTAAATATTTGATCTTAAATTATTGATATCAACAATTAGTTTGTTGTTGTCTGGTTATTGTCTATCATTTTTCGCTTTTGTATTTTTTTCTAGAATCTTCGAATGGTGTATCATACGAAAGTTGCGACCTCAAAAAAAAAAAAAAAAAAAAACACTCATGAACCGAAGAGCCCACCTCACGAATTATAGATGATGATAACATTTAACAATCACTTGTTATAAAATATATTCACTAATCACTACTAATTTGATAATAGTGTCAAATTTGAAGTACCATTTTTGTATTTATTAATTTTTCGAAGATGGTCACGGCCGGCATTTGTTTTTACCTAAACATGATTATTGAAGCCTTATGATGATTAATGGCCCACTTAATTTTCTTGATTTGAAAAATATTTATCTTTAAGCCTGTTTATTATATGGTCAATGGTTAAAGATAACTAATAAAATTTGTCTTATTATATTTGGACAAAATTGATGTTCGAATACACTTTTATCCAAAAAATAATTTTTTTAAAAAAAAACTAGAATATTTTTTATCTTTAGAAAGAGGAAGACAACTCACCTAATCTAGACAAACGTACCCTTTAAGAACACTAATTGATTTCTCATTTACTCTTTTCGTACATATACCGCCTCATTATTCTCACCACCACCGTAGTGGTAAAATTATTCTCTTGGCCCAAATATCTCGAAATTATTCAACGAGGCCCGGAGGAAAGGCCCATACAACAAAACGCTCGATTCGGCCCAACCGATCGAACTCAAGATATTATATAACTCAAAACATCACGGGTCATCTATAAATCCCAAACTTCAAAAGTCTATCCTCAAAACGATTTGGTCATATCGTAATCAATCGCAGAATCTTTGGTCATATCTCTAAACTGTTGAATCCACACCATGATGCTTTGGTCATATCTCTAAACATCGCGAATCGCTTAATCAAGCGCATTATGATAGATAATGGGAGCGAATATAACTACTCAACTAGCACACCTTATCGAAACCAAGCGTTGGAAAGACTAGAAGCGAGAATCATACTTTTCTTAGAAACCAAGAAAAAATCCGAATATGAACGAAAGCTAGCCGCAATCGAAGCCATGGTTCAACGCATCCGGCAATGGGCATTCCAGAAGAAAACATTACTTTCTAACAACTCTGATGACTATTCCTAGTTGCATCGATCGGGCTTTAGCCAAGTGCGGTGAACAAAAGAACACTTTAGTTGAAATCGTGCTACTGTTCTTACGGCAAGGAGTTAACCTCTACAGATTCCTTAACTCCATCATCGATGGATTGTCCATCAAGATATAACTCCATCTTGGGAAGACCCTGGATCCACGAAATGAAGGCTGTACCCTCAACGTTTCATCAAGTACTTCGTTTTCCTACCAAATGGAGAATAAGGCAGATCCTTGGCGACCAAAGAGATTTGAAGCATTACTGCGAAATTCTCTCCTCCCCGGAGCCGAGCCCTTTATAGCAATTACAGCAATGCCGGCCCAACATCCCAGACTATCCAGACATGGAAGATCTGGATGAAGTCCAGATCAACCCTGACTTTCCAGAACATAAAATACAGGTGGGATCAAAGCTGGAGCCAGAGCTCAGACAACGTCTCATCAAATTTCTCATGGAAAACCATGACTGCTTTGCTTGGTCTCACAAAGACATGACCGGAGTTGACCCAAAAATCGTTACGCACAAGTTAAATGCTGACCCTAAATACATTCCAGTCAAGCAGAAACGAAGAAGATTTGCACCAGAAAGAAACTGTATAATTAATGAAGAAGTGCAAAAGCTCATAGAAGCTGGCTCCATTCGAGAAGTTCATTATCCCGCATGGCTCGCCAATGTAGTGGTAGTAAAGAAGAAGAACATAAAGTGGAAAATCTTTATAGACTTCACAAACTTGAACAAGGCTTGCCCAAAGGATAGTTTTCCTTTACCACACATCGACATGATGGTAGACGCAACGGCTGGACATGAACTTTTAAGCTTCATGGACGCTTTTTCGGGATACAATCAGATCTTGATGCATCCAAACGACCAAGAAAAAACTTCTTTCGTGACAGAACGTGGTACATTTTGTTACAAGGTGATGCCATTCGGACTCAAGAACGCCGGAGCAACATATCAACGACTGGTGAACAAAATGTTCGCTGATCACCTAGGAAAGACCATGGAGGTCTACATCGACGACATGCTAGTAAAGTCCTTGATTGCAGAGCAACACATAGACCACAGTACAACATGAAACTTAATCCAACCAAGTGTTCGTTTGGAGTATCATCTGGAAAGTTTCTTGGCTACTTGGTGACCCAGCGGGGGATCGAGGCAAATCCAGATCAAATCCGTTCAATCATCAATATCCCATCTCCTACTAGCATCAAAGAAGTTCAGAAGCTTACCGGAAGGCTTGCAGCTCTTAATAGGTTCATACCTCGATCATCTGAAAAATGCCAACGATTCTACCATATTTTGAAGAAAAATAAAACATTTGAATGGACTACAGAATGTGAAGAAGCGCTTCAACATCTCAAACAATACTTAACTTCACCTCTTCTCTTATCCAAACCAAAAGACGGAGAACAACTCTACATGTACTTGGCAGTATCAGAAACAGCGGTCAGTGCTGTCTTGGTTCGTGAAGAAGAAGGAAGACAGTTTCCTGTCTACCATGTTAGCAAATCATTAGTAAATGCAGAAACTCGCTACAGCCAATTGGAGAAACTAGCCTTATCACTCATCAGTGCGGCTCGAAAGTTAAGACCTTACTTCCAAAGCCATCCCAGAGTCGTATCCCGACTACTTTTCCATTGAAGCAGATACTTCACAAACCCGAACTATCCGGACGATTAACCAAATGGGCTGTAGAGCTAAGTGAATATGACATTTCTTTTGTACCTCGCACAGCTTTAAAATCTCAGTTACTTGCAGATTTCATTGCAGACTTCACTCCTAATTCTCAAGCCCTGGCTGAAAAAGAACTTCTCTGCTTAACGAATGGATCCAATTCTGGCACATGGCTACTCCAGGTAGACGGAGAAAGCAATATTAGCGGTACAGGCCTTGGTATTATCTTGATATCACCAGAGGGAAACCAGATAGAACAAGCAGTCAAATATGAATTCAAGGCAACCAACAATGAAGTAGAGTATGAGGCACTCATTGCTGGATTGAACGTAGCAATGGAAATCGGAGTCACTAGAATAAATGTCCGCAGTGACTCTCAACTCATTGTAAACCAAATCAATGGCACCTTCCTAGCTAAAGACACAAAGATGACATCTTATCTGGAACTAATCAAACAACTTTGCAGTAAGTTTGATGAATTCCAAATCACTCAAGTACCAAGGACTGATAACATCCAAGCAGATGCGTTAGCCGGCCTTGGGGCAGTTACGAATACAAAACAAAGCAAAGTTATCTCGGTGGCTTATCTACAATGGCCATCTGTTTGGAAACCAACCGAAACAGAAATCCATCAATCGGAAGATGAACACTCCTGGATGACTCCAATTGTCCGATACTTAGAAAACGATGACTTGCCACAAAATAAGAATGAGGCTCAACGAATCAAGGCGAAGGCCGCCAGGTACTGCATTATAAGTAAAAAATTATATAGAAGGTCTTTCTCTGGACCATACCTTCGATGTATTGACAAAGCAGAGTCCCAATATGTCCTAACTGAATTGCATGAAGGAGAGTGTGGTAATCACTCTGGAGCTCGAAGCTTAGCACATCGTGCACTATCCGTCGGATACTATTGGCCGACAATGCGAGCAGACTCAATTGACCATGTTAAAAGATGTGACAAATGTCAAAGGTATGCGGATATTTCCCACCTCCCACCTGAACGGCTTAACCCTATTCTTTCTCCCTGGCCATTCATGAAGTGGGGAATGGACATTGTCGGGAAGTTACCAACTGCACCAGGACAACGCGTCTTCGTGCTTGCATCATCACCGACTATTTTACAAAGTGGATCGAGCCAAGCATTTTCACGAGATACGTGACCGTGAAGTTATTCAATTAAATGCGAAAAATATAATTTGCGGTTTTGAATCCCAAAAGAAATCGTAACCGACAATGGATCACAATTTATCGATCGCATTCTAAGATTTTTGTAAGAAATAGAACATCAAATTGAACTTCTCTACTCCACTTGGTACCCCCAAGCTAATGGTCGGTGAATCTTCAAATAAAACAATCATGAAGATACTAAAGAAGAGACTCTCAGAAGCCAAGGAAAATGGGCGGACGAACTACCGTGGAGTTCTTTGGTCATATCGCACTCTCGCCAAGACACCGACCGGTGAAACACCTTTCTCCTTGGCCTATGGCACTCGCGGCAAATGATACCAAAGGAAACAAGCATACCAACCTTCCGCTACGAATGGTCAACCGATAAGCGAGAATCACACCGAGTTATGCCAATCGTTAACTATTCACACAAAGCAGTGAACTACAAATTGCCCAATACTACAACGATTATGAGAGCCGAACCTTTAGAGAAGGTGATTGGGTACTACGTAATACAAAGAGGGTGGTCCGTAAACTTGTAGCTAATTGGGAAGGGCCATACTTAATTACCAAAATAGTTGGACATGGATCCTACAAATTACGTGAGTCAAGACGGTGACCATAACCTTCCTACTCTTCTAAACTTATACTCATCCTTATTTATGGACCGATAGGACAAAGCCGATCCAACGTTCTCGGTGACCATATGAAAACCACGATTGAGAGAATCACAAGAAAAAGCGCAATCGAGAGAACCAAAAAAAAGCTCGAACGACCCAAAAGACAAAAAATGGATGAATCCGGACATCCATCACAAGTAACATCTTACTTTCGCATTTCCATAGTTTCTTTTATTTTCAATAATTTTATCGAAAAGACATTGCTGACTTAAGCATCGGAGAGTCGATGGCAGCAATGCCTTCGGCGCTCCTAACATGTCTCGACTTTCATGAAATTCGCCAGGTAGAACAAAACGCCGCTTGCAAAAGTTCAAAACTTACCTCACCAACCGGAATTCATAACGTCTTGAACTTTGGGGGATGAAGAACAGACATAAATACTCAATGGAATCAACGAAACAGGCAGCCTCTAACAGACCATCCAGATTTACATGGTTTCCATCAAGCCATTCAAGCGAACATGAATGCTCAGTCGCCTTCAAGTCATTCATAATTCAATGGTCGCGCAGAATGAAGACTAAGTTACTTTCAAGAAAGGACATCTTCAACCCGACTAGCATCATTGCACATAATGTTCGGCTAGACTAGACCAATTGAATTAACTGTACATGTGTAAATTATCCTTTATTTTAATGTCCTAAAAATAAATGTCGTTCACGGCAAATTTCATACTATGAGTTTTATTATAATTAAGTAAAAAAAAATAGTTGAAGACTTTTTGTTATCAGACTTGTTTTCGCTATGATCAAAATTTTGTTTTCACTTTAATCAGCCATTTCTTTCTACTAAGTACATAATCAAAATAAAGTTCACACGCTGCATAAATTCGAATACACAAGTACACACTACTCGAATAGGTAAATCCAAAATATCTGATACATAAGTATGAAAATACATATAAGCCGACCAAAGACATCGGGAAAATGTGCAATACATATAAGCCGACCAGCACACTGGGAAAATGTGCAACCAAATGGTTTAAGCTTGATCATTGCCATCGTCACTGGGACCAACACCTCTGACCTCATCTTCGGATTGTTCCTCTAACATGTTGCGCATTCCAAGCATCTGACACAACTCAGCATACTCTGCAATTGCTTTGTCCACCTCCCAGCTGGTATACTTGCCTTTTTTATAGTCATTCATAAGGAAGGCTCTGGTAGCTATCTCAACCTCCAGCTGGCAATTCTCTAGACGATCTTCTAAAGAAGAAATATGAACCCCCGAAGACTCCTTCAAGCCAGCAAGCTCCTCTTTCAGCGAAAGATTTTCTTTAACCATCTCAGTTAGCTCATCCATTGCCTTTCTCGCTGCCAAGTCAGCATCTTTCTTTCCAATAGACAATATTTCATTCTCTCCACGTAAGAAGGTGTTTGCATCCTGTAATGAGCGCACCCGTCTCGCCTGTCTAATGGCCTCGTCCGTCTGGAAAATAGCACCTTGCAACCCCTGAAGTTAACAAAGAAGGTTAGCCAAAAAAAAAAAAAAAAGAAGAAGAAGAAGAAGTACCTGGAATATTTGGGCCATCGTGCTCTCCGCTGCTTTCACTTGTCCAAGTTCTTCGTAATGAACCCGATCTTCAGGAAACAAAAGACCTTCACCAAGAGCCACCATGCCTGGATTAGAAAATGCTGAAGAGTCGGCTGGAAAAGAAATCACGATCGAGCCATCATCTCCAGAAGTCGGTATTGTACGACTGCGCTTTTGTACTACCGGAGAAGCATCATCAGGAAGTTCTGTCTGGCTCGGTAAGCCATGAGACGAGGCTGGAGGATCAACTGGTCCGGTTGAGGAAGAACATGTCTTAGACTTCTTCTTCTCTTTCGCCTTTCTCCTCTCCAAAGCATCGAAGGAAGATCCTATCACTCTCGACATGACGTGATCTGCAACCTCATGTTCAGTCGAGTTAAGTGGGCCACACAAAGAGAGATCACTACCAATAATTTCCAAACCTCTCTTTATCATTACGATAGGGACCATATGTCTAGGGAATTCAGATGGGATACCTCTTGGTTCCTCCAAAGCGTGAGCCCACAAACTACCTGAAGCTAGAACCCCCGAGGATAAAAGAAACCAACAATTCCGCTGACTTTCGGATATCGCTAAGATCTTCGAAATACGCTCATTCACTAACAAGCCCTCAACCGGCTGCGTACTTCGAGACGACGTCCTGCAAGAAAGTAGAATAAAAACATCAAATTAGTATAATGCACTACACAAATTACTAACATACTGGAACTCACCACGTGACCATACCAAAGGAAACCTATAATCTCCGATAAAACCAAATCCCACGCAAGAAAAATACGACCCTTTCCAAATTCTTATCTCCTAATTAAGACCAATTATCGCCCACTTGATCTTCTTTCTCGCGTTTAAAGAAAACCGACCTTTTTCTCCGTCATGCTCTCTTATGAAATACCCGTGTAATAACTCCGGCATGCCAAATATAATACCATGCCGCTCTGTAAGGACTTGGAGAGCCAGGAGCAACCGCCAAGAATTAGGCATAAGTTGACATGGTGCAATTTCAAAATATTCTAACACCATCGCGACCATCTTGGGAATCGGGAATCGAAAACCGTCTTTGAACGGCAACTCATAGAAAAACATCCAACCAGGAACGTTCCACGACACCCTTTCATGTTGTCGTGGTAAACGGAGACGTATAGATGCGGGTACACCATAGCTATCTCGAATCCTTACCAAATCAGCTTCTTTCAAACGGCTTGGTACATTGCCCGTAAACAAAACGTCAACTCCACCCGGACGGCTCTGCTCAAAAGAATCGAATCCAAGGTTTCCACCGTCTAGACTTGGACTAGCCGAATAACTTCCAACACGAATACTTTCTGGATCGGTTTGAAAAGCTGAATAAATCCCAGGATCACCCGTAAAACCTGCAAGAGTCGGTTCGCCTGGACGGGCTAGGCTTGTGTAATTTTCCATCCAAAATTTTTCGTTAGGATGGATATGTCGACCCGTACCTTCGTCTGGCCAAATTCCGGACGGATTAACGAAACAATATTTTTCTACTTCGTTTGAATTACCACAAAAATCATTCCATTCCATTTTTGTAAAAACAACTATTCCTTATTACCCAAATTTTCTTATGAATCAAAACAAAACTCCAAAAAACGTTGAATCAAACTCTCATCAACCACTCATGGATATCCAAAAAAGTCTGAAGAACATTCAAACATATTCAAGAAAAATTGAAGAACAACAAAAATAAAGGAGAAAGAAAGAGAACTCACCAAAATCTCTTCAAGTTACCAATGCCGAATGAGAAATGATGAGTGAAATCTTTAAATCTTATGAAGGCACGTTCTACGAGAAAAAAGATTGTCTACAAAATTCATCTAAATGTGTGCGCTCAACCATTTGAATAGACACGTTTGCTATCTGATACTTTACGTACGTATTCCGTACGGTCCAATGTGATTAAACAGTGTATTTATTATATATGTTACCTTTTGACATCTACCATGAGCGACAAAATATATATACATATACATACATACTTTTACATATATATATATATATATATATATATATATATATATATATATATATATATATATATATATATATATATATATTTTGCATTTACCGCTCGACAAAGATCGCTGAAGCGGAAATACATAATTGTGCATTGCATGCATGCACAATTGTCGCCATTATCGGCACAACCTCGCCGTGTGGCGACAATTAATTCCACACGGTGGTTCGGTTCTTTATACACACGATTCCGAACCGTAGAAATTACTAAGTGAAATATTTTCGAGCCGTGCGAAATTGTTCAAACATCACTCACATTTGTTTGACTGGGTAGATGATTGTCGCACGGTTCCAATCGTGTGATGGACTCCGTCAAGTCGCCGACCTATAGCTCGATAATTTATTTCAACCAAAAAATTCATTAAAATTATTCGCAAGAAGTTCTTAATTTCTGTCCGATAACTTATCTGAAGATTTTGAATTAATCTCTGATAAATTATTTGCGATATTATCTCACCCTACATTTGACGTAAATATCAAATAAATGGAAAATCATTCGCCATGCCGAACCAACTGGTCAAACGGTCCATACCTATGACCAACACATACCACTTTAGGGTCTGATCAGCCCTTGGTTATGTCTTACAAGGTTAATACAAGTTCAATAATTTCTTATTTTCCAGTGAATAATATTGACACGAGAATTAAACTTTAATTCAAATATCACTCGAAATAAAGAGTAGGGGACAAATTGTAGTGGTAAAAATTATTCTACTGGCCCAAATATCTCGAAATTATTCAACGAGGCCAGAGGAAAGGCCCATACGACAAAACGCCGATTTGGCCCAACTCGAAGATATTATATAACTCAAAAACATCAAAGGTCACCCTAAACTTACGAAAGTCTATCCTCAAAACGATTCACCATATCGTAATGAGACTTGACTAAATCCAGACGGATAAGACTTATCACGAAACCGATCGAAATACAACTGACCGTATCTCCACCTAACCGAAAATCTCGAAGAATCTCCACCGGTTTCAACTAGACGTTTGTGACGTTGCTCATATAAATGTTACCATCTATCGGATTGAAAGGGA
Organism: Forsythia suspensa; assembly: GCA_023638005.1. Taxonomy (NCBI): domain Eukaryota; kingdom Viridiplantae; phylum Streptophyta; class Magnoliopsida; order Lamiales; family Oleaceae; genus Forsythia; species Forsythia suspensa. The sequence goes on from CM042666.1 coordinate 41,205,652, forward strand.
CGTTGATGAAAAAACATTCAACTTTACTTATTCATTTTTCGTCTGACACTCTCGTATTCATCTATACAATCTTACTGACTTGACCGTCGGAGAGTCTTCGGCCGACACCACACCGGTGTCCTCTTGAGACCCTTTAACGGTTTTTCTTTCATAGTGTTTTTTCTGAATTCTTCAGGATTGCTGGTGGCCCAATCAATCCAAAATTTTCAATTGTAGAATCTACCGTCTACCACCACCACCACCACCACCACGGCGTGGCCACCTTTACAATCACCTCAAATCAACTATGCTCCTCTCTATTATGTCTGAACGTACAATAAAAATATCTGTGTGTTTCAATCAATGATGGATACCTTCTAAAATGTTGAATTCTAAATATAGACTTGCAAGTCTGAAATTCTAGATCATTAAAAACTCGAATTTTTCAAAGTAAAGTCTGCTCGCTTGTCAGCAAAGGCTGTCTATAGAAAATCTTTTATTTTATATAGACACAATAAGATAAAGATTGTAAATTATTAAAGCGTCTAAGAAAATCGCATTAGCATATACTTTCCATAAAAGCTGAATCTATGAAATTGGTTCCAAAACGTGAACATCTTCTATTGTCAAAGTTTTCTCAAAATTATCCAATAATCAAACATCACAATTTATTGAAAAGATCAAGAAAATAATATCAAAAGATATTTTTTCAAACAAGATTTGTAATGTGTTGACATTCAGTTAAGGAAACTAACAAGTTTTCAAACAAAGTGACATTTGATTTCCAAATCTTTGACCTTCCAACTGATTTTTTGAAAGATAAATCCATTTAAAATATCAATCTAGCTGTAAACACGAGTGGATTCAAAAAAAATTTGGAGACCGAACTGCTCACTTCAAGATTGGTCGGTCAATAAAAAAAAATTTTACACTAATTTTTTTTATACTATAAACAGTGATTTTTTTCAGAGCGGAACCAGGCCCCCCCTCCCCTCTTAAATCTGCCGTTGGCGGTAAAATTCAAGTAATTATTGTTAATTAATTAAGAAAATAATAATAAAATAAAAAACAATCACCAATTTTCTTCACACTATCAACAAATCAATCACGATCTTTCTCGATATTCTAAAAAAAAAATTATATCGATGGATGAATATCTCTTTTGAACTAGGTTAAATTAGATTTAGAATTTGTAGTACCATGTAACAAAACACACCTCTTGGGGTATGGTAAACCTGGATAAATGACTTATGAATAGCCAGTACAACCTCCAATCGCCAAAACTATAGACCATAATCTATTCTCATTTCTACATAGCTCAAATCTGGTAAAAATCATGTATTGCCTTTTAATCCCAAACTTTAATCTCTCGTATCGGATCCCGATCGACTCTTGACTGTCTCGGTTCGTTCAATTAATGTTGGACCATTCCACTAAATCCCCTGCACTATCGAATATGCAAGATAAATTACAAAAGTTTAAATAAATAATTAGACTCGTAATCATAAATTCAACTTGCCAAACAGTCAATTCTCCATCAAATGTTCAAAATTGGACTTAATTTTTGTTTTATTACATATATTGAGTTGACTCTTGACGGTGGGCTGCAGTGGTGGGTAGGGCCCAGTGCTTTGACAGAAGCCTATATTTAGGTGGGTCTAGACTCTAGAGTCTGGTTGTCATTTAGTTTCTCATTTGCTGCCGGCAACTGGGTTGTTCCAATACTGTCCCCACCACCTTCTACAATCCCCGGAAAATGACTTGATCCAGATTTTGCTCTTTATACCAGATGTGACCCACATCGTACACTAATTATAACACTCATCGTCTATTACACCGTCACGTTAATTACTTTTTAAAAAATTGTTGATAATTTTTTGAATTTTTTAAAAAGTAACTAATGTAGCAATGCTACCAGTGGCGGAGCCAGAAATTTAATGTTGGGAGTCCTCAAACAGTGATGGGTCTCAAGGTTTCTGGAGGTTCGAGGCAAATACCCATGATTTTTTTTTTTAAACCACGATTCTCGGCGCAATTTTATGAGAATCTAATATTTTTTTATGTCATAATCTTTAAGAAGTTTACAAGAAAATATTGAATACAATCGATTCATGCAGTTAGACGTATTCGATATTCACTTCGTGTTTGTTCTGATTGCTTGAAAAGACTAATTTCAATACTTTTTTCTTGATTATTGAATGATTCCAATTTAATCCGAGTTAGATTGGACTTTATTTGTTTAGTTCATTTATTGTTGGATTTAGGCTTTACTATTTTTTGTTTTGGTTGATTATTAGGAAGATTAAGTGATCTTAAAATCATGTTTGATTCTACTATTTTGAAAAAAAATAGATTTTTCCTAAACAAATTTTGGCCCACATTCTATTCAATAAATTTGTAATTTCAATTTTACCCTTCTTGTGTGTATTTAATTATTAAATAGAGAATCAAACACAATATTTAAAAAAAAAAAAAAATTAAAATTTCGCCCCTGAATGCTACGTAGACAATAGACACTAATTAATAATTATACTACCTACTGTAAGTGTTATATCACTACTCTTTATATTATTTTTCAATTTATAGTTTACTTTCATATATTTTCCTGTAGAGTCTTTTTAAATAGTGCTTTGTATGTCGAGTTCGTTTTTGTAAAGAGTTTACTTCATGAACTAAAGATGCTTAACAATCAAGTTTTATAAGTAACATTTTCATATTAAATTATAGGTTTTTTGTGTACATTTCATCCTCAATTTTTCTAAAAAGTCTTAAGACATATCCCTAACCAATTTTACTAGTACTGTTCATTCCCAACCTTCTAATTAATTAACAGAGTTCGTATTTTCCATCCATTTTGGTCTTTAGGGTTGCGTAAAATGACAAATTTTGTCATCTTCTTTAAATAAACAAAAAGAAAAAGAAATCAACCAAATAAAAAAATAAAGGGGAAATTGCAGTGGAAATCTCAAATCTTTCCAAAAAGTACAAATGAGTTCCATTTTTTTTTTAAAAAAATAATAATTTAGAAAAAGGAAAAAATGAAACAAAAAGGTAAAACTTTCATCTTCCTCGACCAAGGAACAACGATTCTTTCTCCTTTCTTTTAGTTGCCTTCCTAGAACGAGTACGAGAGATTTATGGAGAATTTCGCTTTTGGTGGCAAAAATCTAACTCTCATCCATCAAATTTATACATCTAATTAACTTTATAATAGTGTAGAAGTGGATGATACCTGAAATAATTAAAAAACAAGATAAGGAATTCAAGGAACACATTACTTACTTCTTGCTTGCTTGGATTGATTAGTCTTATGCGCTATGAATTATTGTCCTCTTTTTGTGTGCGGCGGCTAAGACATGGTGGGGTGGTGAGAAAGACAATCTCTTTTTTCTCTCTATTTATTTTACCATATATTAATTATTTATTTGGGAAGACGAAAATTTTCATTTTTCCTTTTAATTTTTTTTTTTGTTAATTTGTTTTTAATTGTTTTAAATGCGACCTATTTGCATTTTTTCACAAGGTATGGGATTCCATCTACAATTTTTCCTTTATTTTTATTTTTTTGTTGATTTGTTTTCTTTTTGCTTATTTAAAAGGTGATGGCAAAGTTATTATTTTACACAATTTTAATGGCCACGTGGATGAAAAAGACGACTCTACTAATTAATTAAAAAGTTAGAAATGAATGGTACCAATAAACTTGATTAAAGACATATCTCAATTTTATTTTAGAAATTAGGGACCAAATATACAAAATACGCTTAATTTATTATTGAGGCCGGCCACTGCCGGCATCATCTCAAACATTGTTTTTATATAAACATGATTATTGATTATTGAAGCCTTACGATAATTAATGGGCCCCTTAATACTTTTCTTGATTTGAAAATTATTATTATTTAGTGTATAAGTAATATATTGGTTAAAATTATACCATCCTATGAATGAAACCCTAAAAATCTATGCTTTCAAGCTAAACAATGGCCTACAACTAAAATTTTATTTTAATTAAAATAAAATATTTATTTGTTTTTTATAATTGAAATTTGTTCGTTCAGTTTGATTATCGAATTCAACTGTAGAACTCGACAATCGAATTAAATTTATTTTTCTCGACGATAACGTCCATTCCAAGAACTCTGATTAAATCTATACTGATGCGTTGATAATAATTTTGTATGTCTAAATGTCAAACTTAATTTTTATTAATCTTACATAATCTAATAATAAAAGTATTTTTTTTATGTTTCAAACCTTGAAAGCATCTAACCAAAAAATAAAGGTTTGATCTAATTTTGACTTCTTTTTACTTTTGACTATACAACTCACCCAACGAATAAAATCTTTCTTCTAATATCGTAATTTTGACACTTTGATAATAAAACAATTTAATTTTTACTTGACTAGTTATTTATCTAACAATAAAAAATTTATCGAAACAAATTATATCTATCTTAAATTTATATATTTGCCAAAATGATATTCATGTTTACGTTAAAAAAAAAAAAAAAAATTAGGGGGAAAATAAAAAATTGACCTCATGCAAGCTTCTTCTTTTTTTTTTTTTTTTCTAAAATTATAAAAATCGTATAAATATTTTTTATTTAAATAAAAATAATGTCTTATATTTTGTACTTCGCGTGCACCAAACGATGCAACTATTTGAAGCAAGTATTCTATAAAGACGCCCTTGTTTCTCGGGGGAAGTCGCGGTAAATCCGGTGACGTGGCAAACGACTATTGGTCGAATAATCAATCAGGTCAACTCCTCGGATCTTTACAAAAATTAATGTTTTATTTTTTGCAACTGGTTCCATACTTCCACCCCATTCTGAACCTTCTCTAGTCTGGACATATTCACAGTACTCTGTTGGATATATATATAAAAATACACAGAAAAATAATACATACTACAAAATAGGAAGAAATTAATAACTAAATATTTCCACATTTATATTGTTGTCTTGTCTCCTTGTTAACTGAACTTCTGGGGGTGGCAAGAACAAGGAGATTTGATACTATTTTATTTTATTTTTTATCCCCTAAATTCAGCACCCTCTCTATCTGAATCAAACATCCTGTTTTTGCCTGAGTTCTTGATAAATTTCATTCACATTTTCATTGAGAACCCAGTATTGGATCCGAAAGTTTGCAGGCACAGGAAAAGAGAGTGCAGCACATAACAGAAGATTTATTTAAACTTCATATTACAGAGTTTTTCTTTTTTTTCGATACAGATGTTTGTAAGTTATATCTCTATCTCTGTGGTTGTTTTAGTTCCTTGAATTCATTCATGGGAAGGAGTTTTTATTTTTATTTTTTATTGTTAAATGAACTTGATCAGATGCTGACACGGCCAAGGCCGGCAAGATCTAGCCCGTTCCGGGTCTACTGGCATTCACTTTTTTGGTCATATATTAGACTCTAGTAAAATTTCACTGTATTTCTGGTTATATATATCTTTTGTTATAGGCAACTGCCATTGTTCATGTCTAAGATGTACTGGCTACATTTATGAAGCTTGACATAATTTTTTTTTTTTTAAACTTTGTTAATTGTAGTGTCGAGTTGTGTCCACTACTGCACATCGAAGGTGTCTGATTGTGGAAAAAAAGAGAACTTTAATGTTGACTGGTTCTGCCTCAACTGAACTTTGTAATCTTGACATTTTGGAAAGGGGTTGGGGGAGTGGGAGTGGGGGTGGGGGTGTAGAATTGACTGAAATTATGAGAAATTCAAAGAATTGGTCACATGTTTGACCTGGGTATTTGGTTAGGAGAGACTGTAATATTCATGTTCAAGTTGAAGATGGACTTTAAATTTCTTCACATGATATCTACTGAAACAAACCACAGCTGTTTCTCTTTTTTCTTGGTGGCCATGAATTCATCGCCAGTCGTTTTCTCATAAATTATGGATTGATATTAACAGACTGTTGTTTTTCATGTTTGACAGATCAATTTTTATAGTAGCAGCCACAACAAGTTTCTTTGATCGATTATCATGGCTTTCAGCAATTCAAAATCTGTAAGGTTCGTCGGTTTTGAATTTTTTTTTTTTTTGGTTTCAATTTTGATCAATCATACTGTTTATTCACTTATTCAATGTGTATAAGGTAAAGATACTATGATCGAATGCGTACATGTCAAAATTCACAAAATTTCTTTCAGATTCCAAGATGATGCTGAGTTAGCAAATATCCCAACAGTTGATGGAGATAATGTGATTAAGGTCAAGTACAAGATTGATGGAACACGATTTCCAGAGCCGAGTTCCAGGAAGGGTGGGACGGATACTGTCAAGAGTGGAAAATCATTGAAAGCTAAAGTATTATCCAGAGTATTCTCGGAGGACTATGAAAGAGTGAAGAAAAAGATATTAGATCCTCGAGGACCTACAATTCGTAGATGGAACAAAATATTCTTAGTAGCTTGTTTAGTATCATTGTTTGTCGATCCTCTATTCTTTTACTTGCCAGTAGTCGAGGAAAATGTTTGCATAAACATTGGATTTACTCTTGAAGTTGTCCTCACGATTATAAGATCAATAGCGGATATCTTTTACATGGTTCAGATTTTTGTAAGATTTCGTACAGCATATGTTGCTCCTTCTTCTCGTGTGTTTGGACGAGGAGAGCTCGTGATAGACTCCTCGAAGATTGCAATAAGGTACTTGCAGAAAAGTTTGTGGCTCGATGTCATTGCTGCCCTGCCCCTTCCTCAGGTTTGTCCACTAGATAACTGTCTTTATTAGCTCTCAGTAAGTTGTACTCAACAGGATTGGACAATATAACCAACAAGATTTGCTTTTTTACCTTTCTTAATAATTTCCATTAATATCTAGTCATCGCAAACAAACACGCTAAAAGAGTTTTACTTTTGATCATGTTTCAGGTGTTAATTTGGGGCATTATCCCTAACCTGAGAGGCTCGACTATGGCAAACACGAAAAATGTCCTACGGTTCTTTATCATATTCCAGTACCTCCCAAGACTATATATTATATTTCCACTTTCATCACAAATTGTCAAGGCTACTGGAGTTGTGACTCAAACTGCATGGGCTGGAGCTGCTTACAATTTGATGCTCTACATGTTGGCAAGCCATGTAAGTAAACGTTCACTATCCTGAACTTGTCTCGAACATCTCTGGTTTCCCTTAGTGTACGGATGGAGCCCTAATCCCTTTTTACAAGAGCAATAATGAACAAAAAATAAAATTCGAAAACAAGTAGGTTCACCCTCAATTCCACTTATCTATTTTCACTATAATGAAAGAGAGTACAAGGTGACTCACGCATCTTACACACAAAAAACCTGACCTCCTAAAATCCTAGGAATATTAGGGGTGTTTGATTAGGCTCCACAAAGTCAACACTTAAAAGTGAACCTGTCTTCTGTAGAAGAAGCTATTCAATCACACGGCCAAACTTATATAAGCTTCTTACACATAATGTTTTATCTTCTTATGTTCTGGCAATCATTCGCGTTTCCAGCAAGATTTTAAAGACCTGACGTCTCATGTCAATACGAGTTTATAATTGTTTCCTCTAGGCTTCCTAATTGATGTTTTCAAAAGTCTCAAGATAAAGGTTGTTTTCGTTGAATTCGAGTTTCTAAATCAGTTCTGAATCCAGATTTTAGGGGCTTGCTGGTATCTTCTCTCAATCGAAAGGCAGGAAGCATGCTGGAGACATACGTGCAGTCTTGAGAGTCCTCCTTGTCAGTATACATACTTTGATTGCCACAGGGTTACAGACTCTGGTCGAAATGTCTGGTTTAAGTCGAGCAATGTCACAACTCAATGCAATCCGGATAGTAACTCTTATCCGTTTGGTATTTTTGGTGATGCTGTGACGTCCAACGTTACCTCAGCTCTGTTTTTCAACAAGTACTTCTATTGTCTCTGGTGGGGTTTGAAGAACCTTAGGTAAGCTGCTTCTCTATCAACTTAGTGTTGATTCCCAGATATTCGTGTCTCCCGGAAATGAAATCTTATCTCGTGCTTTATGCTAATTATTTATTATTTAATGGAGACTAGTTTCAATCATTTTATCAGGTGAATGTTTGCAACATAATCTGAAATGTTAGTTTTCTTGATTACAATATATTTTGCCTATGTGCAGTTCTCTGGGGCAAAACCTTTCGACTAGCACGTATATTGGAGAAATAAGTTTCGCCATCATAATTGCGACTCTTGGTCTTGTTCTCTTTGCCTTGCTCATTGGTAATATGCAAGTAAGTCGACTAATATGCCTCACGACTCAATTGCATGTTCTGGTCATTAAATTCTTGGTACCTGATCTTTCTGTCTGCCAAGCTCGGTTTCTGCTATGGCATGGATTATAAAAGTATTAGAAATACTCAATATTAAGGTGTGAATGGGTCGACGTGAGCTGAGCTGTTGTCGTAATTATGGTTTTTTAATCCCATATTAATGTCTGATATGCTTGGATATAAGACTTTTTGTCATGCGTGAATCACAAATTACATTCTCTACATTTTTTTTGACATTTTATAAATTTTTTGAAATTATATGAGTCGATCGTCCTTTTACCTAATGTGTCAAATTATTGATCCACATTCATCGGCAGACGTATCTCCAATCAACAACAGTTAGATTAGAGGAATGGAGAATCAAGAGAACTGATACAGAACAATGGATGCGTCATAGACAGCTACCTCCAGAGTTACGGCAGTCTGTAAGAAAGTACGATCAATATAAATGGGTGGCTACTAGAGGAGTCGACGAGGAGGCTTTACTCCAAGGACTTCCCTTGGATCTCCGGAGAGATATCAAGCGCCATCTCTGTTATGACCTTGTTCGACGAGTAAGTACTGATACATATCCCCTTATTCCATTGTTCTCCTTCGATTGTTTTTATTGGAACGAACATATGCAATATGTACTTCAAAAAACTCCTAGAAACACGAGAGATCAATCGATTTTTACAATGATTGCCGAACAGAACAGTATAACCATGAATATAAATGACAGTGAATATGCAATCCTGAAACCAAGAATCATGTTTGGTTTTGCTCAAACTTTTTACTTATTTTGCAAACACGATTTTCAAAGTTACTTTATTTTTATTAACGAAACTTACTTTTCTGGGAAGTAAATCGCCTAATGAAAGTTTTGATGATCTGGTGACATCGCTATCTGCACTAATTAGTAATAATGTTTCTTGACAATACTAACAGGTGCCACTATTTGATCAAATGGATGAAAGAATGCTGGATGCTATATGTGAGAGGCTTAAACCTGCATTGTGCACCCAAGGTACTTGTCTAGTGCGTGAAGGGGATCCAGTTAACGAAATGCTATTTATAATTCGAGGAAACCTCGATTCATACACCACAAATGGTGGTCGTACGGGGTTTTTCAATTCATGCCGGATTGGTCCTGGTGACTTCTGTGGCGAGGAACTCCTAACATGGGCTCTTGATCCACGTCCAAGTGTCATTCTCCCTTCTTCGACTCGTACTGTCAAAGCCATATGCGAAGTCGAGGCTTTTGCTCTCAGAGCAGAAGACTTAAAGTTTGTAGCATCACAGTTTCGAAGACTACACAGCAAAAAACTAAGGCACAAGTTCAGATTCTACTCCCACCAATGGCGAACGTGGGCTGCATGTTTTGTACAAGCCGCGTGGAGAAGGTATAAGAAACGGAAGAGTGCAGCCGAACTCCGGGCTTTAGAGAATTTAGTCACTGACATGGAATCATCAAATGGACAAATGGACGGGAACGCCCCTCCGGCTTCTGGCGTGGCCATTTATGCAGCAAGATTGGCTGCTAGTAGAAGAGGCCTCCATAAGCACTCAGGATCAGACTCCAGTGCAGTGAAATCATTGCAGAAACCAGCTGAACCTGACTTTTCTGTAGACGACGAATGATAGAAGAATAGGTGCATAAAGTCGTCTTGAAAAGTGAACAACCAGTTCAAATATTCACAATCAAGAAGTATCAGATTCTATATCGGAGAGTGCATTTAAAAGTGAGGTTTATATGTACATTTTTTTATTGGTTAATACATAAAGGAGATGAGAATTATTGTTTAGTACATCTATATAGATACTTTTAAGGTTTTAAGAAATGCTTCAACATATTGACAACTGACAAGACAGCAACAGCAAATTTCTAATACTACGATGTTTCTTTTAAGGCTACTTATCATTGACAATGTGCACAAGGTGAATGGTCTCTTTCGAACTCCATCGGTCGCTTCTTTCGCAGTGTCCAACCTTGATATGTAAAAATGATTGGAATTGCTAGACTCAAAGTGACTCAAATCTTATTTGGTCCAGCTTAGACTCAGGATGACCTGAATTTGATCTCCTCTACTCAGTGGAAAAATTATTTTGTCCAGTAATTATTTTGTCCACTGGACAAGAGTCCTAAAGTCCAGTGGACATTGGAGGAGCATAAAGTTTGACATTAAGTCAAACACTCCACTATAATGTCCAGTGGACAAAATAATTCCCTCCACTTAAGTGAAGAAGAACAACCCTGCACGATGACCTACCTGAAAATTTAGACCGAAAGAAATAGGTGTCAAGTGCTTCAAATTTAAGAAAAACGAACATCTTTTTAGAAAAATTCCACTTTTTATTTTATTTTATTTCATTACTTTATTTACTCTTTTTTTTTTCCATGTTTTAAGTTTTTTTTTTATGTGTTTTTAATTTTATTAATTTTTTGTATTATATTCCATCAATTCTTTCCCACTATCTGCAAATATGTCCTCCCAAACCATCTTTTCTTCAATAATTAAATAATAATAGCCTATAGTTTTATTTGCAATATCACATATATTTTTAAGTTTTTTTGAGCCGAAATACACCTATACTATCCGTAAATTCAGTTATAAAACTAATCCAAAATCACAAGTGTAAAGAATTTAAATATTTAATCAAACTAAACACATTTTTTTAGTAGTTTGTTATTTTGGATTAGCCTTTTTTTTTTTTTTTTTTTTCAAGATAAAAAGTTATTCTTTGTTAATTCATAATATTGAAGAAAAAAATTCTTAGAAATTCTGAAAAAAATAGTTAGAAAACCAAAAAAGAATATCGTTTCTCAAATATTAATTTGGAGAAACAATAATTTCAGATTTTGTGATCTAAATTTTAACTGGCGGGATCGAACGAGGTTATTTCATCAAAATTTAGAAAAAAAATTCTGTTTTTTGTCGCCGCGTCCATAGTTAAATTTGTAAGCCCACCTTCTTGTTTTGTGCTGAAATTAGATTTTTTATACGTATATTTTTCATGATCATTGGGTTTTTGCTCAAATTTGTCTTCGCATTTGGTAATGTTGGTCTTTCAGAAATGAATTGAAATTTGTATTCTTCTCTTTGCCTTAATTTACGCCAACATTTTTTTGGCTCAACTGTTAATATCGAGTCCTGCCTTCGATCCCAAGACATTAATACCAAATTCTTTTATATATTGATCATTATTTTCATTTTACCTTGACATGCTCCGCAAGAGGTTTCGGAAACACCAATCTTCTCTTAGAATGTGAGAGCTTAGATAGATCGAATTGCTTGTTTCGACTTTAGATTGATCCACCTGCTCGTTTGAGCTTTTGGGGTTCCAATGGGTTTACGATAGGTCAAGATTATTAAGAGGAGATGTCTAAATTCTTAAACATTAATTATTGTTTTCATATTTAAGTGACATAGGATTATTACCTTAACACTTGAACAATTTAGAATCAGTTTTAACTCTTCATCTCGTGTTGTTCCACTTTTCTCTTTGGGTTTAGCATTTATTTTTCAAATGACTAGTTTCTTTTAATTTCAGACAACATGAAAAACCGACAACTTTATAATTTGGGAGTGCATGCATTAGATTTCTTTGTCAATTTCTGTTAATGTAAATATCCACTTGTATCATGTGCTTTAGTAGTGGTGCCTCACTATTCAAAGTTTGAAGTTAATTGTGTTACTCCCATGCATAAAATGGAGAAAGTATAACTTTAAGTTTCTTGAATTTACTACTACTTTTTTTATTTAGATTCAGGTTACTTTACTTCCAAGGGGGTATCTTTTGGCTATGAAATAGAATTACTGGAGTTGATCAGTTCCTTTCTGTTTTCTTGTTTTCTTTTTCAAAATTTGCAATGAAATACTGCCTCACTTTATGCGGTTATTTCGAAATAAATTGTTGGAAAGAGTTGTTGATCAAAGTGATAATGAAATGTTCGACGAATCTGTATGCTTTATAAATTTATTACCCTCGTGAGGTGTTTTGACAGGATTTTTACTTTTGAGAAGTGGAAATTCATTTTCTGTAAGTGGCAGATAACTGGTTTCTGCCTTATGCGTGACGTTTAAGTTGGGGAATTTTTTATCACAATGAGAACCCTGCACCGCAGGTTGGCATTCTCCATTCTATAGTCATCTTACAATTTGATCACCTGCGTCGAAAATGAAATCTTGGCTCTGCAAGTTGCATGCTTATAGTTGCTTTTTCCTTTCATCTACAGTGGGACAATTAAGAAGTCAAATGCCAGTGCAAGACTTGTTATAACAACTATTATGGGAATGGTGTTTGGATATTTTATAGGTGTTTCATTTCCATCCGTTCCTTTAACAAAGGTATGTAGGCTCGAATGGTGGAATACACTTGCTTGAGGGATGATATTTATCATCTATACGGCTCATCCTATCTTCTTTTTGGCAGATTAATTTACCTTCAGAATCTTTATCATCTCTTGACGTAGCATTGAATGATGAGAATCATAGTTTTGGTTTGGGTAGAACTCCTTTAATACCCAAGGTACTTTTGCTTGTGACTGTTCCTTTAAATTGTGATATTGCTTCATTGAAGCCTTGAATATTTCTTTCACCTTGAGTTATAGCAATCATTAATTAAATTGTTCATCCATGTGGTTTTACTAAAGAATGTCTCGTAAGTCCTTTAAATTTTGATATTGCTTCATTGAAATCTTAAATCTTTCTTTGACTTTGAGGACGAGCAATCATCAATTAAATTGTTCATCCATGTGGTTCTACTGCTAGAGAATGTCTAGAACCAATATGGTAATTGTTATCTACAAGAAGGTACATATGTTTATGACAAAAAACCTTGTTGATAGGTAAGATGGAAAATAATGTAGCAAAGCAAAAAATGTGGTGGAATTAGTAGATAACCAAAACTAACATGGTCTATATCGTTGCCAAGAATCTAGTTGATTTGGATATCTAGCATTGACCAACTGAGTGGGAAAAAAGATTCAGGTTACCGACTCCAAATTTTATTTGGAATTAGAAGAGTTTGCTGATTTTCTTCTGCCTTGTCCTTATGGGTGTTATTTACTCAGGTGCTGGTATATTTCCATCCCTGACTCTTCCCTGGTTTCTACTCTTTATGTGGAATTTCCTGAAAAATGAAGAAACATTATCGTTAGATTAGCCTTCTTTCATGTGCTCTTGGATGCTCTTCGACTTCATGCAATTGGATTATTCTGATATCCTTTTGGCAAATATGAGATTAACTTTCTGTTCAGCACAAATTTATTGATTTTTTTAATTAGGGGCTGTATGCCTAAAGTAAACTTTAAAGGTCATTTTGATAGTGATTCAGCTTTGCTGCTGGGTGTTATTGTAAAGCCAATCCCTCCCCATATTTATTTTGTGTAATCGTTTAGTCTCTTCAACAAACTTGCTTATTGCATGTCTCTCCAAATTACTGGAACTTACTGAGTGTGTCTTATCTTTCTTATCTATTCAGGATTATATTTGGGTAGAAAGCAATAACTCTCTTGCATTTGCTGCTATGCTGCATTTAGGTTCTATGGCAGCTTAAGATGTGATGTTAGCTAATTATTTATTCATGACTTTTGGCTTATCAGATCTATGTTCCTACAAATCCTCGTGGCGCAGAGGCTTTGCCAGAAGGAATTGTAGTCTCAGAATCAGATTTTTATCCGCGAAGATTATGGGGTGAACCTAGTGAGGTAAGATGTAAAGAATGCGAAAGTCATAATAGCTTTGGCATTACAGGTAGTTCACGTTAGTAACAGCCAGGGGCGGAGGGGGGGGTTCCGTCCCGCTTGAGAAAAAATCAAAATCATTTTCTGAAGTACAAATTTTTTTTGCCAGTTATAGCCTAGTTTTGAAGTGTAAATTTTTATTATTATTATTTTTTTAGGCAGTAGTTCCTTTCCAAAAAATCTTGACTCAACCCCTCGTAAAAGTTCATGGGGATTGTTTCATTTCATGCATGTCAATGGTTAAATTGGTAGGTTAGGGTCAGAGCATCTGCCCGCATCTTTTCCCTTTCTTACTGTTTATCCATTCTCTGATGCTAAGATCCAGCAGGGCAGTAGAATGAGGAAGGCAGGACTCATTCTGTTGGCATATTTTAAGAGTAGGAGACAGAAATTACGAACACCAAATTGAAGAACGAAACTCGAATCACAAACCAGAAAACCTTTATCAATGGAGGCTTGAAAAACGTGTAGAATACGCTTTCCTAAAAGCGATATTTGCCCCTCTCGGTCAGAGATTGCTTTCGGATTCACTCCGGTAAATAGCTTTCATGGATATGACAAGCCTTTGAGTGAGTATTTTTCATTCAAATAAAAGTGAGATTGAAAGTTTAAATGGCTCACTATAAACTTGGGAAAAGTTTTCAGCTTATAAGCAAACATGGAAAAGAGTTTGTGGCCGAAAAACAATTTTGAAAGTGACTTAAATTTAAACTTGGTGAAAGTTTCTTCAATTTGGTTTTCTAAGTTTCATTCTCCTACTCTCTCGAAAATCATCAACAGTATCTTCAGCGGAATATTGACGAATAAATGAACTCAGAAACAAACTTTAGCATTCTACAAGATTTATTGTAATTGGAGAACTGGAGTTGATTATAAAAATGCTTTTTGGGACACTCAGGATCTAAAGAGAAAGCCAAAGTATCTAGTTACATTTACAGTCGGTTTGGATCAGAAGAGCAATATTGATGCAGCGGTTAAGAAGGTTTTGGCATTTTATAATATTTCTTGATCTCTATAAATATATGTACATGATAGAGTTCCGTTGTGCTGAGATTCATTTATTATTGCATTGTAGTTTCCTGAGGATTTTCAAATTATGCTTTTTCACTATGACGGCCAGACAAGTGAGTGGGATCAGTTTGAGTGGTCACAGCGTGCAATACATGTCAGTGTTAGGAAACAAACAAAATGGTAAAATTCTCCAGCTCTATGCTTGCTTTAAGATCTATGTTGGTCATAATTTTGCATTAATAGTCATTCATAAATGAGAAATATTACTTATATTGGAATCCTGATGTTATGCTTAGGTTTAAGCAAAAAGACACGCATTGACATTGAATGGATAATAAACTTTGGAGAAATATAGATTATTCTTCACAAATTTCACGACTTCTCTTCATCTTTGGTTTTTCTTCTCTTAGGTGGTATGCGAAGAGATTTCTACATCCTGATGTTGTTGCACCTTATGATTACATTTTTATTTGGGATGAAGATCTGGGAACTGAACATTTCAACGCTGAGAAGTAACAATTGTTTCTTTTAGTTGCTGATAAAATTCCAAGTTATAGATTTTCTGTTCTATGATGTTATTTTGGTTCTAAATTGATCTGGCCCTTTTGTATATGGCAGGTATATTCAATTAGTTAAGAAACATCGTTTAGATATTTCCCAACCTGGTCTTGAACCCAATGATGGACTAACATGGGAAATGACAAAGAGGAGAGGTGACAGAGAAGTTCACAAGTAAGTTTGTTGCCCCCCTCCTCCCTCTCCTCCGCCCTTCTCTTGAGCAAAATCAACAGAAAAGCGGGAGGAAAAAAAAAATCTTTAATACCTCTGTGCACATTTTAAATGTAGGTGTGTTTGGATGTGCTAAACAGGGACACAAAAGAGAAACCAGGCTGGTGCAGTGATCCACGGTTGCCTCCATGTGCAGCGTATATCCTCTCTCTCTGGCTCTAGTTGACTTACCTGCATAATGCGTATCTTGATAAAATATTAGAATCTTAAGATAGAAACTTGATTATGATAATGGAAGAAACTATGACACGTCTGCTGGTGATTGAAATCGCACCAACAGAAAGATTAATCATTGATCTCGATGACAATTTTACTGTAAGCTCAGAAGGGAGATTAAAAAAAATGGTAATTAACACACATAATAAATGTGGTTTAACATAAATCGTGGCCTAAGTAGAATTGTATGAAGAAAGAGCATTAGTTTAGTTAAGAATCTTGCCTATGAAATTAAATTTACAATTTTGCTGTACAATGATACTGACATGGGAAAGGCGAAACCACAAAGAATTTACATTGTGGTTCTGCTTGCATTCAGCTTTGTTGAAATTATGGCTCCAGTATTTTCTCGTGAAGCTTGGAGATGTGTTTGGCATATGATTCAGGTGAGCTCTAGTTTTAGATATGCTCTTATCTTGACATGTTCATTAATCAATTTTTCCATGGATTCTATTTCTGGTTATAGTTTTGTTAAATACCAACTTTCTAATAATATGCTTGCAGAATGATTTGGTACACGGATGGGGATTGGATTTCGCCCTAAGAAGATGTGTAGAGGTTGGTGACTCTCAAAACCTCCCTCATCTTGTGGGTGCGCCAAAAGAAGAAAGAAATGGACACCAACTCCCAAGTTTTCGTGCCGCTATCCATATTGACAGCCACCCCATCACTTAATGAATTTCACCAGTCTTCAATATAATGATATCCTTAGTTGGACAAATTTCTGATTGTTTTTTATTTTGCTCTCTGTAGCCTGCACATGAAAAAATCGGCGTGGTTGATTCACAATGGGTTGTGCATCAAGTAGTACCATCTCTTGGAAATCAGGTCAGTCGCCGCAAAGTTGCGAATTGCCTAGTTATCATGTTTTTACCGTTCTGTCTCCATTATATGAGTAAATTGCATGTCCAGCAGCAACTTCCAACTGCCTTCAAATATTATCCGTGTTTTCTGCGTTTTGGAATGTTTTGAAGTATTGAAACAATAACGTTCAAGAGTTGATCCTCTTTTTGTGATAAAAAAAGATTTTAACAGAATTTACTGAGGAACTTTGATTGGGAACATTTCCATTTCCATCTCATCATTCCACTGAGAGCCTTGGAGTGTATTTGAGTGCAAGACCAGTGCAGTCCATGGGCTCCTCTATGGCTCCCATGAAAATAGATAGGAAGATCAATGATTCAGCGGTCGTACAACAAGAGTTTTTACCATGTATACATGTTTGGACGAGGACGAACGAATTATTTCCAAAGTCGAGGGTGATCTTGGAAGAAGGAATGCAAAACTATCTATTGAGTTATTTCGTTTGCTATTAATAAATATTGTTCCACTGCTATTCTACATTGGTCAATAACTTTTTATTTTCTGCTTTTCACAAGTAAATTTCTACCATAGATAGGATTACTTCTCATGATAGAGTCAACTTCTATTAGAAGTTCACTTTAACTACTTAAAAAGCTTTATGTCGAGAAAGATAATTATGTGTCCCGACTAGGGGGTCTAAGCAGTTCGGTTTGGGTGGTTTTTGATATATTTCAAGCCAACAGTTTGAGAAAAACCCAAACCTAAACCAAACTGTTTAAAATAGTTTGAGAAAAACTTAAACCTAAATCAAACAGTTTGGTTTGGTTTGGTTTTAAACCGCGGTTTCGTCGTATACTTTTTTTTTCTAGTTCATTGATTATAAAATATCTTTCTACATTATTAGCAATGAAAATAAAACAAACTATAAATCTAAATATCAACCAAACCACGATAAATTCACAATAAAAACCACAACTAAGTGTTTCTTTCCCGAGTTTCAGGAGTTGAAGAAAAAGCAAGGTAGATTATCTTTTACCTTTTAAAAAGGATAAGGACATGAACATTGGGTTGTTAAGGGCATTTGTCTCTTTCCCATTTCTCTCGTCTTCTCCCATTTTAGCACTGTCAAACAGTATACCCCTTTCTTTTCTCATCTGTTAGTCATGTTTTTTTCTTTTTTTCTTCCCACATAAGATTTAAATGATAGCTCCCTTGATATCATCCCTTCTTGCCGGGGTTTCTGGCCCAGTAAGTACTGTGGCTCCAAAGCTCAGAGTTTTCTCTCAAAATATCTTCATTACTGTTGAATCATACCTACATGGTTGTTTTCATCCTTTATTATGTGATTGCACTTAATCAAATTGTATGTGCCTTGTGTACGTGGAATAGTGATGAAAATGCCAAATGAAGTTGCATGTTTTGATCTTGACTATCAGATTAAAATTTGATGGTAATAACAACATACTCCCATATTGTCACATTGGCATTGTGTTTATTTCATGCCTCTTTTTAGCATGCTTGTTTTGCCCGTCTCTTTAGTTTCTTCGCTTGGAGCCAATAATGGTACTGTGAACTTCATTAATTCCAAAACTTTTTACTAAACACTCAGGGTCAGACCGAGAATGGGAGAGCTCCATGGGAAGGGGTACGTATATCTTCATCCACGTGTTCTTTGGTTTGAACTGATTCTATACCACTATCTTCCGAAGTTTGGGTAGATGTTACTCACTCAACTTGTAGCGAAGTTTTGCGTTAGTCGCAAAACTTTATTTTGTTTCAAAGTGGTCACTGAAGTTTGCTTCCTTTTTTTGTTTCAGTTTGAATACTCAGTTAAAATCCGCTAGGTTTTCTAAATGAATGTTTGACATGGAAGACCTCCATGTTGATACCATGTTGGGTTGCTGTTTTCCACGTCAGACATTCGTTAGAAACCTAACACAGATTTTAACACAGACCTCCA
Organism: Forsythia suspensa; assembly: GCA_023638005.1. Taxonomy (NCBI): domain Eukaryota; kingdom Viridiplantae; phylum Streptophyta; class Magnoliopsida; order Lamiales; family Oleaceae; genus Forsythia; species Forsythia suspensa. The sequence continues at coordinate 41,224,414 of CM042666.1, forward strand.
AAATTTCCATATTTATAAATATGGAGTTGTTCTGTTTATATTTCAGCAATGTGGAAACTTATGATACCTCTGGTGGGTTTTGGCATCTCTTTTCTCAACGGTCTTTGCCAAAGTGTCGATTGACATGAATTATATGCTTTTCTTTCCGAAAAAGCACTAACCAAAAAAAAAAATTCTTTTTGTATATTGCACGGTTTATTTATAATGGCCTCTCGATGTTAAAATTACTACCAACTTGATTTGTTACTTTTCCTTACATAGGTACGGGCGAGATGCAGGAATGAGTGGGCGATATTTCAAGATCGTCTTGCTAATGCAGACAAGTCATACATTGCAGACCATTGAAAGCTTTAACTGTGATGCTTTGCTCTCCTCCTATCTTGTACATTGCTTTGTTTGTCCCCTTGCAAACGTTTCATATTCCAATTCTTTTACGTTACATTTATTTTTTTTTTTTCAATAGAAGATTAGCACATAATTTGTAGTTCAAAGGAAGAACTTTCATCGAAAAATTTTTCAGTTTATGCGCATAAATGCATTAGGTGCAGGTTCAATTAATTTTTGCCTACGCTCCCCCTTTTTTTACTCCATTTAGCACTATTATCATTGCCAAAGAGTTTTTCCCATCAGGTTCTACTGACACTTGCATTCGTCCTTTTGGTTTTGTGAAAATATGTATTTTCCTTTTTTTTTTTCTTTTCGTGAAAAGTCATGCTTAGATTTATTATACTCGAATGGTAGAAAGCACAATATCATTATAGTGTCAGATACTTTTTATTTGAGCTCGGCCATTTTTATTCATGTTTGAGCACACCAAAATTTTATTTGTATTTGTTCATATGAAAAAAATTCACGACCAATTTGACTCCAGTTTGAGTTTAGAATACTTATCTATGACAGGTCAGCTGCTCGATTATTAAAACATCGGTTTTTAATTGTAATAATTGCTTTGTAGTGTTCACCTCCATTAAGTGCATGTTTGGTGGTGGTGCTGAAATTATTTTGGAATAATTGCATATTTGGTTCTTAATTTTTTAAAATCGTTGAAAATATGTCCTAACCTAAGATAATAGCACCACACATTCTCAATGTATGAAAAATTTGGCACGGTAGGTCCTTTATGATAAAATTGCCCTTCCCTTTAAATAAACAAAAAACCAAAAAACAAGAAAAAAGAAAAATATGATTGAAAACTAACAAATTGTACTCCAAAAAATAAAAAGTAAGAAATGTACCAAAAATAAAAAATAAAAACTAAGAAAGATGTCATCTTCTCCAAAAACTCAAAATCCACCAAATAAATAAATAAATAAATAAATAAATCCAACTTCCAAAGAATGCAAAGAATTTAAAAAACAAAAATATAGTATTAGAAAAGTTTTTTTTTTTTTTTTAACAGTTGGATCACAGGCGAAGATGATCAAAAAACATAGTAAGAAATGTACCCCAAACAAAAACATCTTCTAGTTCACATAGACACAATTATAGGATCACAGGCGATTCACATTTGCATTTTTCAGTAATGTACAAGAATAAAAATCAAATCTTCAGCTAAATCACAGTACAAGATACAAAACTGAGTATGAATAAATTTAAGACAGTTACCTTTAGCAGAGATTCAAATCTGGGTCAACTTAGAGACACCAAATCCTCATTTTTTATTCCCAGGGCTTTCAACTTTCTACAGCACCGCTTGAAAAAGCTTCATTTTCAACCTGAGTCAACTCAGTAATTCACCTCACCCAAACAATGATATCAGTCAATCAAAGTCATAATTAGACCCCAGAAAGCAAAAAATCCAAATTAAACCATTTCACCGAAAAATCAAAGAGCATAAAAACCCATTTTTGAAAATGAAATAATCAAAACCCACTTTCCAAAAATGAACAAAAAATTATTACAAATAATACAGAGAACAAAGGAATTATTACAAAGGATTTTTGTTTTTGTTTTTTTTTTTTTGGTAGATTTTGAATTTTTGGAGAAGATGACATCTTTCTTAGTTTTTATTTTTTGGGGTACATTTCTTACTTTTTATTTTTTGGGGTACATTTGGTTAGTTTTCAATCATGTTTTTTTTTTTTTTTTTTTTTGTTTATTTAAAGGGAATGGCAATTTTGTCATAAATGACATATCATACCACGTTTTTCATACGCCAGGGATGTGTGGCGCTATTTTTTTTAGGTTATGGGCATATCTCCAACGATTTTGAAAGGTTGGGGACTAAATATACAATTATCCCAATTATTTTTCAAGTGTTTATATTTTAAGCTGTTGGTGAATGAGTGGATAAAAAGTGGATTGTACGTTGTGGGCCCTATTAAATGTATAAATAAAAAATATGTTTGATCAGTTTGACCATCTGAATTATAATTTAAGCATTGTTAAACATGTGCTAAATACTAATGCTGAGATTAACACAAGAACCATATAAAACTAACATTCTTAGTGGATGCTTGGTTTTGCTTATTAGTGTTTATAAGCTGTGAATCTTATAAAATGTATAAATAAAAAGTGAGTAAAAATTGTTATTTAATACAAAATATGCAGATAAAAATAATGTTTGACCAACTTAAAAGTACCAAACTCCGGGTGAATTGAGTTATTTGGACCCTAAAGGACTAAGAGGGCAAACTACTAGTTTTTGAGTACGGGATATCTATCTTAATTACGTTCTCAAAAATCCACACTTTTCAAATAGATATTGCAAAAATATCTGATCCGCCCCGAACCCGATGGATACTCGATCCGAATGGAGCGAAAAATACCTGATCTGCGGATCGACGAGGCGGATCGGGACAGATATCTGTGATCCGCTGCGGATTTCGGGGCAAATCGGATCTGGGCTGCCCCGATCCGCCCCGCCCCGAATTTAAAAAAAAAGGATTAAAATATTGAATTTATATTTTGTTTTATATGTGATTTGATAATTAAAATATTTTTTGAATAAAAAATTTATCACTTTCGACATATTGTGGACCTTGCACAAGATTTAGTGAGGAGGATGATGTTGTTTAAACTCTTATAGTATAGTAAAGCTTGTTTCAATATAGTTTAAATTTTTTGAATGCCAAAAAAAAAATATGGATCAGTATACGGATCAGAGCTCTGATCCGCCCCGATCCGCCCCGAAAAATGACGAATCGCGGGGCGAATTTGGATCTCCTACAATTATTGTGGGGCGGATTTGGATCAGGCCGATCCTCCCCGTTGCCATCACTATTTCCAAACTTACGATTGACTCTGAACTAGTCGAGCACTGACTCCTACTCCACTATAATTCATAGGCTTTCCTACGAAGTGATGGACAATTGCTATTATCAAAACATCAAGAGCATCTTCCTGATTAGTCATATTAGTTTTTACTTTTTACTAAGTTATTCTCTCTTTTTTCAACAAGGACTTCTTTTTAGGCATAAAGAATGCCATTTCTTTGTTCAGCAGTGAGATAATTATCCAACTAATTTTTCAATTGACTAGTAAATCCTGCAACAATACAATTGGCTTGTTTTCTATGAGTATTAGCAAGGATTTGAGCATACATAAGCATTTTGTGCATAAGATTAATAATATCATATTCTAGTAAAGCATCAATATTCCACTCATACATGATACTGTCATTTAAACCACCAGAAAATATATCTTCCACTTCTTCATAAAGAAGATCTTGTGGAGATGGACGATGGTAATAATTATAAATAGGTTCAAATTTAACCTTTCCTTTCGAAGAAGATCCTTTGAAAGTAGTGGCATTCAAATCACCAATTTTCATACCGGGAAACATATTTTCGAGATTGCTATATCCAAGTTAAAAACTGGAACGTCCGAAGATTTGAAAAAATCTATACTTCAAATGGTTTCAAAAAGATCGAATTTTTTATTATCGGATGAAAATAAGATGTCCATATCACCCAAAGGCCAAGAAGATTTCTTGAGAGATGAAAATGAAGATATGAAAGCATATATGGGAACACAACTTCATGATTTGTATGAAGAAAATGAAGGTGCAACCTTAGTCTTGACCAAAAGAAAAGAAAAGGTGAAATAATTTGGTGACACAACTGTCCTCACACCTGTCCCCATTTCAGAAAAGAGACGGTACAACTGTCCTCCATTTTCAAAAAGTAGGGAAAAGAATTTGCAATTGTCAAAAGGTCTACAATATCTTGTCGCTCATAATTTCAAGAAATGACAAATAGTGTCCTCCGCGTATAAATATTAGTTCAAAAGAAATCTCAACTGTCTTTAATGAGAAAGAAATAATGTTTAGGTTTATAACTAAACCTCAAACAAGAGAAATTGATGTTTTAAAAACACAAATAATTTTTTAAACAAAATCAAATCAATCTTCTTAGCACGTGTTTAGAGTTGCTTAAATTATAATTTCAGCTGGTCTAACAAGTCAAATATATTTTTTATCCATATATTTCGTAGGATCCACAACTTACAACCTACTTTTTATCCACACATTCACCAACTTATAATTTCAATACTTAAAAAATAATTTCAACACTATCAAACATGCACTTAGTGAAGAAGTTTTTTGTTTAAATTTAAATAATAGACTTCAATGTCCTAGTTTACAAGAAAAGATTAAAAATCTTGAGCAAAAGTTCATTTCAAAAGTTTGCAATGATTTACGTACTGCTTTTTGTAATAGGAAAAAATATATTATTAATCTTCCTTATGAAAAGTATTTTGATGAAAAGAACATTCCAACAAAAGCAACACCAATTCAAATAAACAAGAATCTTGTGGAATATTACAAGAAAGAAATTGATGATCTCTTTGAAAAAGGAATCATTCGTAAAAGTTACTCTCCTTGAAGTTGCGCCGCCTTTTATGTTAACAAAAATTCTGAAATTGAAAGACGTACTAAAGTTAGTAATTAATTATAAACCTTTGAACAAAGTCATATAATGGATTAGATATCCAATGTCTAATAAAAGTGATCTTTTGAAAAGAGTTCATGATACAAAAATTTATTCAACTATAATTTATACGCGAAGGACATTGTTTGTCTTTTCTTGAAATAATGGCCTACAAGATACTGTAGACCTTTTGACAATTGCAAACTTCTTTTTCCTACTTTTTGAAAATAGAGGACAGTTGTACCGTCTCTTTTTTGAAATGAGGACAGTTGTGTCACCAAATTATTTCACATTTTCTTTTCCTTCAGCTAAGGCTGAGGTTACACCTTCATTTTCTTCATACAAATCGTGATGTTGTGTTTCTATATATGCTTCCATATCTTCATTTTCATCTCCCAAGATGACTTTCAGCAAGCTTTTGGAATTCTTTAATATCTAAAGCAACAGTTTTAACCGTAACTTCATGATCATATTGAGTGAGATTAAATCTTGAACCCCATCCTTGCCTTGCTTTTTATTTCCATTTATGAGTAAAAAGCAAATTTTCGTATTATATATGGTTGACTTCCTCAAGTCGACTTTTTCTAGTTAATTTTAAGCCCTTGGCTTAGAGTCGGATGAAGCTTAACATCCCAAGACAGAATTGGTCTTTTCGACTTTGCTACAGAGGGAAAGAGGAATAGTAAGCTTGGGACAGGTGGAACCAAAAAGCCATCCGTAAAACAAACAAAGTTCTAAGATTCTTCCTTAAGACAAATACTTTTATACACACGTTTCTGGTTGCTCCACACCATAAACTATTCTCGTAAAATGAAACACAATTTGTTTCAGATGGAAGAACATATTCAATGTGAACCCAACCACCCCCAAAAGAAAGGAAAACACTTGATCCATGAAGCCGTTCAAAAATCAATTAGCATGGAATTTGATATTTCAATCTTCAATTACTTCCGTGGGTCCTAATGCTACTCAATGCTTCCCCTCTCACTATCCTCAGAAATACTACTTTAGAGAAGCAACGTGGGTCAGACTAACCAAAAAGTCCGCACTTTTTTTGTAGGCTAACCTAAGACTTGCACTACTCTTATTTTTTATCCGAAAGACTGAGTTCAAAAATATATATATTTTTTGAATTCTTCATTTGTCAATTTTCAATCCAAATTAAGCCACGATTCTCGCCAACCAACCTATTGACCAAGAAAAAAACCTCATTCTTTTAGATCCAAAAACGATGAAACGACAATACAAGTAGAATACATAGGTTTTAAGTTGCTCGTTAGTTCTTGCTAAATTCAACACCACCCAATCGATGAAAACAGAAATGTAAAGTACATAAAAAACAAAAACAGACGAAAGTGAAAAGAATTTGTATCACAAAACTGCGTGGCATGATTAGAATTTTTTAATTTTTTCTCCCCAAGACCCTTGGACACTCTTTTTAGGCATGAAGCATAGAATATCTCGTAAACTCATCATCCAACCGAGACATGGATTCTCGGTTGTCCCAAGACTGCCTAGGCTTTATTGGTTTTAAAATAAGCAGAATTTACAATAAAAAAAAATTGTCTAAAGAAGGTGAAGAAACCCACTCGATTTTCATAAATACAGTGGAAAAACAATACGAGATGTACATATGCCCGATTGAGAGACCACAAGTCATACAAGCAATGGAGGCCTTTCAACTCGACCAAAAACGAATTTTCTGCTATTACTCCGTAAAGTATATTAGCTGAAATGACCATAAATAAATTTTATATGACCAGCCGGTAAAAGCATAACTGCCAATTTAGATCCTAAAGAAACAAGTGTGAATCAAATAACCCTAGAGAAGATAGTTTGGCAATTGAAGACGGTTAACTACACATGTACGCACATATTTGGCTATTATCAATGATACTCGAATCCCTATAGTTAGTTTTGTACATTCTGCTTAAAAATGATCATACCTTCCAAGTTAGCATTGCAAAATCCCACCTACATGAAGTTGGTCGTGGTATAGTTCTCTGAAATATCAGTCGTCATCAGACAAATAAACGACGTCTGTTGTAGCAACTGGGGGAAGGCTACCCTGTACATTACCAAGCCTTTCAAGGTCAGACTGCTCCAAAGAACCAAAAGTTGTACCAACATCTGGTAAAGATGCAAATGTATTATGTCCATTTATACGAGGTCGATGATCCATGTCCATAAGCAACTGAACGGCGGATAGAGACGGGTTATGAGAAGCTGGCAGTCTACTTTCAGGCTGAGGTCTATTACGAGAAACGGGATTAGTTGCTGGTAATGGCAGCTGTTGTGGCAGTGATGACACCTGAGAATGTGGTGTCCGTTGAGGCGTGTGTTGAGAAAATGATGGAGAAGTTGCAGGACGGGGCGTTGGTGCCTGCTGACTAGGCATACCATGTGAAAGCGAAGGGAGACTGGCTGCAGATGCAGACGTTGAGGACCGGAAAGGTTGAAGATGGGGGGCCGGAGAACGGACCTCTCCAACGCGCAGATTACCTGTGGAAGGTGTGATGGTGCTTATGTGTGGGGGTCTGGTCGGTACACCTGAGAAAAGAGCTGATGCATGTTGTACAGTTTGTACAGCTGCCGTGGGATTATGCTGGCTGGCAGCAGGTTGGCAACCTGAAGAAGAAACAATGCCGGAGGCAGGTCCTGTTGAATGTGGCAGTGATGGCTGATGTGTAGCTTGTACAGTTGGAGCCATAGTCTGGGGTTGGCAACTCGAAGAAGAAACAAAGACAGGTGCTGATACTGTAGAATGCGGCAGTGGTCGCTGTTGTGAACCCCGTACAGTTGGAGTCATCTGAGGTTGGCAAACTGAAGACACTGGGTGTCTCATGGGGCGTGACATTGATAGCTGATACAGCTGCTGCATGAAACTGGAAGACATGGCTGCAAAGAGAATGGTACCAAAGTTTTAGTCCCCAAGTACATACAAATATGCATCACTTAAATTATTCAGATAATTTTATAGATGATTACAGTTTTACAAAAGAAATGAAACGATATGACTAAAACTAGAATGCAATTCAATCAACCCAAAACATAAGCTAGATAGCAACAAGGGAATCTTGCACACGACACCTGGTTCTGGAGAGTCCATATATGAAGTTGAAAATTTTTCTTTTAATTCTTTAGATCCTAAAAGTATTTCTAATAAGAAATGAACATTCGTACGCCTTAACGGAAATAATGAATTGCTTCAAACTTAATCCAATACAGCTAGCAATTGACAATAATCAAACAAGTCAGCGTGTCAAGAAAGAAAAGTTGGAACTGCAAGTCCACTCTTCTGTTACTACGTATTACATGGCCAACCTAACAGACGCCTGCTCTTAGTCCAGGAAGCAACCCATCAATCCATGGATTGCTTAGAAAGCAAACGTTTTCAACCTCGCCAACACAAAATGCATTACCACCCCGCTCTTTTGGTGGAAAGGTCGTGCAGGTTAACTGAGACAAACAGGTTAACTGTGATACACAATATATACAAATGGAAGTTCACAATAGAACTCTTTCAAGATGGCATACTTGGTAGCCCATCTCTAACGCCTATTAAGTTTGAATAACTAGGTGGGCGAAAAGGAATTACATCAGTAGTTCACACAGACATGGTGAATGGTATTGAGAATTCTAAGCATGCTAAACTTATGTTTAAATCGTAAAAATCAACTCAGGTACCAACATTCTGAACCAAGAAAAAATTACTTGTGATTTGAAAAGGGTATAACCAAGGAATTATTACCTTGCTGCATTCCTGGAGGCCCAGAAGGCCTGAGATCCAAACACTTAGATCTGAAAGCCTCAGCCAATATTCTATTCATAAGAACTTTATTATGATTCTTATCAAGTTCATTCTTTTTCAGCTGAAATGCTGTTTCAACATCATGAAGTTTTGCCTCGAATTTATTTCGTATTTGAGCAATAACTTCCTGTATCTCCTTCTCACACTCAGATTTCAGGCACAACTTCTGCAAAATGAGAGATTTCTAGTAGAATCAGGACAATACAAAACAGACTTATTATGTGATTACGAAGCAATTCAGATACTAACCAAATCTTCATGGACTTTAACCGCCTTTTCTGTCTCTTTACTGATCCATAATAATTCATTTTGAAGTGGTTCAGCATGCAAAGATGGAGTTGGATACCAAGTGGGGACTTGATAAGGAGGCAGAGATGTAAGGTTGCCAGATCCGCGAGGATGAGATAAATCTACTTCCGGTTGCAGAATAACTTCAGCTGTATTCACTACAGCTTGGGAAATAGACACATTACTTTGGGAGGAGGCAAAGTATTCAACATTTTGCACATGATCAACTTGGCTAACTAATCCTAAATCAAGGTGATTGCTATCAAGAATTGAATCCAGAAGAGCAACTGGAGGATGCTGTTCCAAATCTTGCCCACTTTGAGAAGCGACTTGATGTGAAAGTGCTTCGGGTTCCCCAGATAATGGAGGAGAAGTTTCCGGAATTAGGATTCTTTCTCGATCATGGTTTTCTTGTTCAACTTCACTAGGCAGTGTTTGATCACAGCTGAGAGATACATCAATGGAAACTGGCTGCAGCTGCTGCTCATGATTCCCAATTACCGGTGCATGATTAGACTGTGCAGGGGGGGTTTCAGAGTCATTATGTTCTGAGGTTGCAACTTCAACCTGCAAAGTACTTCGATTTTCTGGGACTGGTGCGTCTTCGTCTTGAAATTCCCCAGATACCGAACTTTCTGGTAGTACCTGATCATATGACATTTTCTATTAGTTGTTATTCTATAGTTTGACTTGTAAAAAGCTCGGGGAAATCTGCATGGGTAAAAAAAACCACATTCAAATACATCCACCCTCTAGCTCTAATTTTCTACCAAATGAAGGCTGCTGGAATAAATACTTATACAAGAATGCCAATACATGGTGAATAGCCAGTCCACTCTAAATGATTTCAAGACAATCCTCCAAAAGTAAACAATTCTAGCACTATCAATCAAGAAAACTCTTTAAGAAAGCCTAGTTTTTATAGGATACCATAACTTAATGAAAGATAAGAGTTACTCTTTGGTGCATTGCGGAAGGGCAAACGAGATAAAATAGCAGAAATGTAGACAATTTGGAAAGGAATAGGATATATACTTGACTCAGGGGAAAAGAACCACAGTGATCTGAAGGAGCAACTGTTTCTGCCAGAGGTAACAATGATTGTTCTGGCGAACTTAGACAGCCACCGATTGACTCATTGCCATCTCTCTGGTTCACTACATCATCAGACAAATTGGAATCAATTCTATCTCCTTTATCACACTTCTTATTGGAAACATCACTCCGTTCTACGGAGTGAACATGACCCACATCTTCAGGAACAGTTTCAGGGACCTCTGTCGGAATCTCTTCACTCGCTTGAACCATTGGAATTTCATCAGAAACCAGTTCTCCAGAACCAGGCAGGTTGACAGAAGCCATCTCCCTGGTTGTATTACTGAAATGAATCAATTCACTGGGCAGCTCAATTAAAGCAATGGATGTCCTCTCAAAGGAAGATGTCCCCACCTCCCTTTCAGAAGTTGTACTTGCCAGATGACCAGCAGTTTCAGTAGGCACAGTACAACCTTGTGCCTCAGCTTGTGCAATGACACACGTATTAGATGGTGTCACATTGTTCCCTTGCACGAGATGCACATCCTTGATTGGATTTGTGTCTTCAATATGCCGGTCAGACACGGGGGCAGCATTCTCAGGACCACTGAGCATAATATGTGCACAGGCTTCAGAGCATCCAACCTTGTCTTCAGATTTAGATCCAACCAGCTGATCAACAGCTTTAAGTTCACTACAGGAGGCTTTTGCTTTGGCCAACCAACTGGCTGCCTTTTGTCTCTCGTCATTCCTTGCAGCTAACTGATTTGCCTCAAGATCTTTAACACGCATGTCCTTCGAGCGCTTGTACTCTTCCATTTTCTTCGCGAACTCAGTATCCAAAAGCTTGAGTTTGTCAATCGTTACTGAACCTTGACCATGAATAGACCGGATACAGGCCGACTCCAATTCGTGTTCTTTCTCCAATCGCACTCTTTTCTCCTCCCAAATTCGGTGGAATTTCTGAACTTCTTCCTGCTGTTTCCGAATAAGTATTTTCCTCCGCTTGTCACATTTTTTCTGGATTTCCTTTAACCTATCTTTGATTTCACATTCAGCATCTTTGTCTTTCGATGGCTGTTTATGTACTGAAACAATCAGATCACTGGAAGGCTCTTTATTTGCTGATCTTTCAATATCAGATTTCACATTTTGCAGGTCAACTGCTGAAAATAGTGGTATCCCTGCATCAGCTTTACGCGATTCTTTGCTGACATCTTCTGTCGATAACAAGCAATCCTTTCTAGATTCTTTGGTGATCTCTGAACACTGCAAAAACGTCTTCTTCAACAATCGCATCTTCGAATAAACATAGTTTGCCTGTTCTTCTGTGCATCCATAATTCAGAAACTGTTTTGCTCTCACGAGTGAATCCTTCTTATCGATTTTTTGTTTCAAGATTGAAGCTGCGATCCAACACTGACAAAATACCAGTACATATAGAAACGAAACAGTCAAAATCATAGTGAATCATCATGCATAAACTAAAAGCATAATCAGAGCCTGTACTTCTTCCTATGTGCCAGAGAGCAGCACAGAGAAGCATATATATCACTGCATTTGACCGAATCCGGAACAGTAAAGAAACTCATATTCACATTCAACTTACCATTCCACAACAGCAGAACCTCTTTATCATACGTAAAGAAATCAACTGCATTCTACTTATCTGTGAATTTCCATTCACATTGGTACATTAAACTAGAAGAGCATAACAAATGATACGGAGGAAGAATATTACAAGGTCAATTAGTGGGCAGCCACCGACCAGGAAGGATTCCAAAGTGCAAGGATAGTCCCTCTTATGGACTCCAAAGGAGAAAGAACCCACAAAAAGTTTCCGTGTATAAGAACATTTCAAAAATAATTTTAAGGATACATTAGATAAACTACTTTTGGTGGTTTTATATCTAGAGCACAACTGAATTTCTTCTGAACCACTGATTGGCAGGCCCAAATTAAAGCACAAGTCTGGTTGCTTATTATCTTTTCATTATTTTATCATCACAAGAACAAGAAGGGAACTCATGGTTCATATGCATACAAAGAATAATCAAATTGAGTTCATAGAATTCCCTAGGTCATTTAAACTATGTCTACACCTAATAGATATAGAGTTGGCGACATGAAACCCTTTTGGCCTTCCTATTTGATCAATTGCTACATGTACCGGAATATCTAATACAATCAAATCCTTCGAAACCATTGTTTTTATAGAAGTTATTTAAGGCTTACACCTCAAATCCTGCCTCATGTGAGGCTTTCATAAAATGCCCCAAAGCTTACTTCTTGAGGGCCATTTGTGAGGCTTACGCCTCTAGGCTAAACCTCAAGGAGACTAAGGTGTTCACCCGTTTGTCTTGTGTTTCCAGACATTTGTTATTGGCCTTAGCTTTTTGGGCGATTTCTTGATAATCTGGAATGTTTTACAATTTTTTTTTTTTCTTTTTTTATGTCTTTACATGGAAGGGAAAGGAAAATACAGGATTGCAAGTGGAAGATGATGGCAAAGAATTAGAAGAAACTAATAGTGATGAGAAGGATGTTGATGATTTCCTAAAAGATCCTATTCATAGTGATGATAAAGGGATCTTTAAGTTGTTTCTACTTCTATTAGTATATTATAACTTGTTTTGTGATCTTATTCATTGCTTTTTGGGCTATTTTTTGACATCTATGGGTTGTTTATTTTCATATTTACGTCTTTTTTACACAGAACGGAAAGGGGAAGGAGAATACGTGATTGCTAGTGGAAGATGATGGCAAAGAATGAGAAGAAACTAATAGTGACGAGGAGGAGGAAGACGATTTCCTTAAAGATCATATTCATAGTGATGATATAAGAGATCTCTAAGTTGTTTCTACTTCTATTAGTATATTATAATTTTGTTTTGTGATTATCAATTTGAGAACTTCTAATTTACAACTTTATTAATACATTTTATGTTTGTTTGCATATTAAACTTTTTATTTTGTTAATTTGTTTTATTATGTATTTTCAAAAGATAGTAGTTTATGGTTAATTATGAGCATGTCGTCCTATTTTTATATTATTTTGAATTATTTTATTGGTTTATCTCGAGGTTTATGCTTCAAAGTGCACGCCTCAAAGCGCCGTGAGACTTGCACCTCGCCTCACAATGATAAAACGTCCCAATATCTAATTAAGCCTTTTAAAACCATCGAAACCACATCCAGCAGCGTCAAAGTTGGTTTGCTTCACCGTCTTCTAACTTATTCCACTAGGATTGCATCACTCTTGTGCGATGGCTTTCTTTAAGTCTGCGGAGGACACGTCCCAATCACATATGTCGTCCTTCCTTGTTTCTTCAATTGGAGGACTTCCACTTGCCGCCCCTCTTCTCCCGTTAGTGTCACTTTCACTTGTTAGTATATTTTCTTGTTTCTTATTTTCTCCATTCTAGATGGCCACGCATCCACCTTAACGTACTCATTCCCACTAAGTTCATCTTATGGACATTTTATTTAATTTTTGATACTTGACAATTGATACCATAAAGAATAGCTAGTCTAATAATAGTATTGTAGAACTTGTCTTTTCACAATAAAAGTATCTTCTTATAACATAGAATCCCCGTAGCATTTTAATGTTTTATCCTGCACACTTCGATAATATGTATTACATCGATTCAAGTTACCAATAATCAAACCCAAATACCTACAACAATCACTTATTGGTGTACTATGATCCTACATAGGAACCCCCTAACATCCTTATTTATACTATAATTAAAAGGACATTCCATTTACAGCATCTTAGTTTTACTTAACCTAAAAACCTTTAGATTAGCACCTTGTATTACACCGTATAGGGATAATTTTTATCCTATACGGCGTTTGGTGTCGACAACCCAGATTATATTTATCCGGGTACCTTATCCTACCTTAGGCACACCGCATTAAAATAATCGACTCAATGAGATGGATCTAGACCGAATTATTCATTATGAGCAAATAAGTTGGATTGAAATAAGGAAAATGTGAGTTGGATAATAAAGTAAAAAAGTAATAAGTTCACTCACAAGTAAACTTATAACTAAATAAATTTGGAAATAAATAACTTACTTTATTAATCAAAGTTAAAAATAAGTTACTTAATTAGATAATAATGTGAGAGTTACTTTAAAAAAAAGTAACTTTTGTACTTAAAAGTAAAAGAAAAGGTAAGATTTCCGAAAATGGATGCAGACAAAAGTAAATTTACTTAGAAGTAAATATGTAAATTTTGAATATATTTATTAATCAAAGTTAAAAATAACTAAGTTTAATAATGTAAGAGTACCTTCTAGAAAAGTAACTTTACCTTGTAATTAACTAAGTTCTAAAATATATAACTTTTTTCATTAATCAAAGTTAAAAATAAAATACTTATTTTGAAACTTTTAAAAAAGCAACTTTTTTACTTAAAAGTAAAAGAAAAGTACGCTGCATAAAAGTAAGTCTACATTTTAAGCTTACTTTTAAAAAGTAACTTTTTTTTACTTACAAGTAAAAGAAAAATTAGTCATCTAACATGTTTGAAAAAAAGTACTTAAAAGTAACTTTACTTTTTTTAAGCTACTTATAAAAAAAAAAGAATTTTTTTTACTTGAAAGAAAAATATCTATACATTTTTGTAGACAAAAAGTTACTCAAAGCTAAATTTCTCTTTTGAACTCATTTTTAAAAGAAAAACATTTTTTCCTTAAGGTTATGCAAAACAAGTCATAATCACCTAAGTTTAATTTATCCTCAATAGTGTTAGATCTATTTTCTTTTTTTAATTTCTTATCTTATCTATTGTTGCATGACCAGACGTTCATCTCAGCATCTTTACCTCTGCTATGTACACCTTATAGATGTAGTGATTTAACAACCGAATATTTACTATGTAAAGTATAGTGTGTCTAATAGTAATTCTATTTAACTGGCCTTTTAACCTTATAGAGATGTTCTTATCACATACAATACCCATAGCATTCTCCATTTCATCCAACGTACTCCAATCCTACGTATTACATCCTTCTTCAATTCCTCGTTGTGAATAATCAAACCTGAACACCTAAAACAATCATTTTTTGAGACAGCACAATCCTTTACGGTAATTCTATATTATCTTTGCATGTTCTCTGTGTTTGTTCTACTTAACCAAAACCCTTTAAACTTCAAGTTACTCCAATGTTCTTATTTATGACTTAACCTCTTTAGGTTTGATCCTTTATCTTAATTTTCTACTCAAATACCTTCGTCTCCTAAACTAAAACAAGTCTCAACATGCCTTTGCCATTTGAACCGCCTTTTCATAACCCATAACATTTTTGGTTGTTTGACACAACCCAACCCTAACAACTAGCAAGAAGAACTTGGAGATTAGAAAAAAGAACAAGTTAAGAGGCACGCCTGACCTTTTACAACTAAAGTGCGAATATCGCCCCACCCTCAACCACCACCACCCACCCACACGCTAAATTGAAGTTTCAATGTTTCAAGCAAAGGTCAACAGTTGTGGCTCAAAATCAACAATCACAGTGAAAAATTATCGGTAAACTTGACTAATATTTTGAGACATGGATTTATACACTTGGCATACAAACAGGTAATAAATGTTGTTTGAAACACTAACCAGAGATATCTGGAAAGCCTGAATGATGGTTGGTGATTCATTACTGACATGGTGATTCTTGATGACATATTCAAGGAATCTTTCCACCATATGCATGACATCTTCCTGCATTAGATGCCATATGAACAAATTAGATAGCAAGAGAAACAACTGGGGATTTTTTTATCAGAGCAAAAGAAGTTGCATAGTCCAGAATGTTCTTGCATACAGTAGCTAGCACTTCAAAACCCTACATGCTTCACAAGAATTTTTCTTCCTGATTTCTTGGAAAAGAACAACTATACAGTTGCATATTGAAAAACGAATTTACCACACCATTTAACAAATAAAGAAAGAAAGTGGTATAAAACAAACAGAGAAATTGAAGCGGGTAAGGAGAAATGACAGAATAATAAAAACGTAAATTAGGAAAAACAGAAGGTAATTTGGATTTTATTTGATTTTCAGATCAGATTAACATGGTTTTGACGATATTTTGATGCGGTTAGACAGAATAGTGGTTCCCTTCGATTTAGGATTTATACAACTAAAAAATGGGAACAAGAATTTCAGATTGTATAGAGCTTGAGTACTGATTAGAAATTATTGTTTTTCCTCCTCTCAAATTTCTCTTTTCTTTCTCTTCACTCTTCTCCTTCTCTCCGTCAAAAAGAGCATTAAGGTTCGATATCTTTCTTCCGAAGAAAGTGAAGTGTCAAGCAAAATAATTTCCGAGAAGCAGCCATGTTTAATAGGTTAATTCATCATTCTGAGGAGCTACCACTACATTATGGCGATCACAGACATCAAAAGAAGGCATTTTCTTTAATGTGGGTCGGAGGGGACCTTATAGACAAATCGACTACCCAGAATTAGGCGTAAAATCATTTCGTAACCATCACATCACATGAGATTGTTATTGTAGTCTATTGATCAAAAATCAACTTGACCTTGAACTCACCATGGATACAATATAAAGTTTATGTTTCACTATAAATCCCAAAGGAACAATACGTGTAATGTTTATATTAGAAATCTTGATTCTAATTACATGACATTGTTGAAACCTCTCTAGCTTGTGTACTTACCGAAAAGGACTCAGAACTACAAAAGTTAAAGCCTAAAATCTTAAAACCAAAGCAATAAAACCCTATATCCAGGAAATAAAAACTAAAGAAATCAGAGTTAAATTTATATCGACTAATGGAACTTGACATTTAATTTTTGTCCTACGGCATCTGCTCCATTCAAAGAGAGTTGTTCTCAAGTTTGTCTATATGTATTGATTTCTATCCGAAAAAAATAAACATCAAGTATGTAAATTGCTTCACATTTCCTTTACCAGAAAACCATCTAAGTTAATCTGAATTCCCACAATCATGACTTTCAGTTCATCATCAGAATTGTCTAAATCTGAGATGACACCTAAACAAAGCATGCATAAAAAGTCATTTGAAAATGTTGAAGGCAATATTTTAAATGATATACATGGGGCCTTATCTAACATGGCTTAAGCTTTTAGATCAAATAGTTCAATGGTATGAGAGTAGGCAAAGGTTCTGGTTTCAAGTCTCACCGCACCAATTTAATGAAATTGTGCACGTATCAAACTTTGATTGGAAAAAAAAATGAACCCCACATACACGTGAAAGGACGTGTTGAAAGCAATATTTAAATGGTACATGTTGTCTTATCTAAGAGCTTAACTTAAGCTTTTAGGTCAAGTGGTTCAATTATAAACTCAACTAAATTCTTAAATCCAAGATAAAACTAATACCTCTTCCTATATCCTTTTATGGGTCATCAACTTTAACAGACTTCTAAGAGTTTGAGACAGATATTCATAGAAATCTTTTAGAAGATATGTTTTAACACATTTTTTTTTTATCATGTATTCCTTTCCATCTAAAGCAGCCCGCATGCATCTTCAGAACAAGCGTTGTCATCTATGAAGCCATTGCTATAGCAAGACAGTAAGCCTACATCATTTTTTCCAGCCAACAGAGCTCAATTGCCAATTTAATTCTTCTCTTCTGCAGTGAATGGTATACGTATATGATCCAAGAAAACATTCACTTTCTGTTAATCTCGTATTAAACCAAAGCAAACTGAGGGGAAAATTCAATTCAAGATGCAATATGTAACATTATGTCATAGAAGTCAATTTTGAAAGAGTCAATCATCACTACATCAGTCAGTTGAAGAGCTACCATATCAGTAGAAGCTACTGAAATGTCTAAAGTTATATCAACTTCAACCAGTCTATTACAGCTTCAAATTCAATCCCCTCTCCCCCCCTCCCTATGCTGAAATAATGACTTACACTTCCAACCAAACATACAGCCAATTATCATCAACTATTCTGTCTAAGAATATCAATCAGAACACCTTCTCCATCAGCTCAGTAAGATGACCATTCCAAAATCTTCGAATTCACAATTAATATTTCAGTTATAGGCCAGGTTTTCTTGATCACTAACCACAGTAATAATAATGTTCCCAAAACCAGGCATCCTAGAAACACAACTTCAATTTGCCATGGAACCGTGTTGGGTAACACCACTTGACTATTCTACACAATATAACTGGTCAATAACAATCCAAAACAAGTCAAAGATGTGCTGGACCTGGGACTCGAAATTAAGACCACCACCTCAATAATTGGCCTCTTAGAACTGTGCCACTTAATTTCTATTGTTAAATACTAACCAAATAAATATAAAAATATTATCATACACCAAAATATATTACCTTTTTTGTATTAATATATTACAATTAGTCATAATCTATTACAAAAAGGAACATTTTAAGAAGAAAGATAAAGAATTTGAGAAATAAATATGACACAATGTCATGCAATACAAATTGTCTTTATAGATCAATTTTTACAGATAGCATAGTGCGGAGAGTAAATGAGTCGAACAAGTGTTATTAGTGAATTCATTTCATACATAATATACACATAAGAACAATTTGAGTTGTGAGAGAGGAATAAGATATTGTGAAATATATTTTAGCATTAAGAACAATATATCTAAAATCAGAAGGACGAAATCTCACAACAAATGATAAAAAATGAAAAATTGAGCAATAACGTAGACACGATTATGAAATACTAAGAAAGCATGAAAGAGAAACGAACTCACTTGATTTGATTTGCAATATGTTTAAGAAATATATATTTTAGATTGCGTCACCAGATGAACCAATAATTAGGCAACACCGTACTTGATCTGGGTCAACAACCAGGCCGGGTCTCAAAACTATGGTTCTTACATGACAATTATCGTCTTTTGAAACAATAATTGACCAAAGAAATCATTCATTTAAGAATGAGGTTGTGCATACAGTTATCTAGACAGAAAATGTACTCCATAAGAATATATCTACAACTATACATAGAAAAAAGTAATACATAAAGGTATTAGAATTACTCAACAATACAATTCCTCCATCAGTCAAAACAAAATCTGGACTGAGGGTGAGAGTATGTATTGAAGAAGCATAAATAAAGGCTCTAGGTTTCAACTATTTCCATCATCCATTTATAAAATTGTAAATGAGTCAAGCCTTAGATGAGCTGAACAACTCCAGATTTGGTTCCACGGCACAACGAGGTTATTGCGATGCACCCTTAACATGAAAAAATAAATTTGGCTTGCATGTGAAGGGGTGTGTTAAAGATAAAATTGAAATGAATAAATTCATCATCTCTCCAATGTTTAGAAAGGCTCATTAGGTACTGAAGTATTTTACCTCCGTGAGGCAAAGCATAAGACTCAAGGCATTTTGAGGCCAAGCCTTAAGACAAACTAACAAAATAATTCAAAAGAATATAAATATAAAAATATGATCATAATAAACCATAGACCATCTTAAAAATCCACAATAAATGGAATTAACAAAATTCGAAGTGTAACTTGCACACAAACATAAAAGAGACGAATAAAGTAGCATATAGTTCTCAAATTAGTAATCGCATAACAAATTATAAGCTAAATCTAAAAGTAAAATTTACCCACAATTCTCCTAATCACTACTAATATGATCTTTAAGGAAATCATCAAAATATTAGATTCCCCTACACTCCCTGTCGCTATTAGTTTCCTATAATTCCTCTGTCATCATCCTCCATTTTCCCTCCTATAATAGTGCATTCTCCTTCCTCCCTTCCCCTTTTGCGTAAAGGAGAAAATGAAAAACTCGAAAATTTATCCCATATCTAACTACTTGAAAATTTATCCCATATCTAACTACTTAGATTCTTAGATGTTATGGTTTAACTTTAACAGAAGACCATTCACTTGATCCTATTTTTCTGGTTTGGAAATATATAGTGCATAAAAAGGTGGATACCCTAATTCATCATTATTAAGAAAACCACAATGCCAATTTGCTAACTGGCACATGCTAGCAGCTTCTTGTGAGATTGGCATTCTTCGTGTCATCAACTAGCAACATTAAACGATTTGAGTGCAGACTGGATTCAGCGGCAGTATTTATCCCCTTTCAGGAGGCATTATGCGATTTGAGGTTCGCTATAAAAGGAGAAGCTTTTGATTTAATGTATCAGCGGTGTATGTTCTGTTGTCAGATGCATCTACCAAAGGTCTACCAAAAATTTGTCAGAATGTACGATGTAACACCCGTCCAACATCCTCAATAATGAGGATCAAACTAAGCAACAAATCTGTATGATCTGAATTCTAAAATAAAAAAATATGGTATACTTAAAAGAGATAACGGGAATGAAAATAGAAAACAAGCAGTGGCAGAGTCCTTAATCTTTAATTGATACCACTTGGATTATCAATGATCATAGACAAGGGAAACAAGAGAGGTACCGAAACTTTAAGAATTTGGCATAGTCTTGCCATCTCTCCTTTTAGTAAACTATGGAGGCTCTTCTGCTCATTGGATGATGTTACTATTTCCTGTGGCTTGTCAACGTGGACTCCAGGATGGAAAGAGCTCTGACCAGATATGAAATTTGGGTTGCTTTCTGGATTAACATTATCAGTTCGACAAGAAGTTGATTCTTCTAAAGATTGGGACTGGTTGGTCGCTATGGCTGTAGAAGACCCTGCATCACCATGGGAATTTCGCAATGAATAGGCATCTGATATATAAAAGCCTTTCCCCGTCTAACAACAGTCCAGTACACTCAAGCTTAATTTTAAAAATACAATACTAACAATCATTAGGTGAAGAAGTCAATAGTTTCGCACTTATTGTTACCTCCTTTAGAACCAGTAGCTTGAGTCATTTGATGCTCTTTCAATTCAACTTGAACTGAGGCTGGAGCTACATTTCCATTCACCACCTTTCTACGTTTCTTTCCAACTTCATCACTCTCAATGTCTGGGTTCCTGGATGATCCATCAAAGTATTGAACTCTCTTCCTATTACGTGGAGTTGACCCACAGGAATACTTCCACCATGGATTTCTACCCTCCAACAGCTTTCTCCAGAAAACATGAGCCTCTTCTCCATCTTTCAGCTGAAATTTTCCCTCTCCAAGTAGGGGAAGATTTATACTGTAATGTCCAACACCCAGTTGAACTTTTGAAATGATACAGCCTGAACCATTATTTTCATAGCTTTCAGAAAGTATGGACAGGAGCTCCTTGGTAGTGTCATTCAAAAGCAATTGCTCTGATGAAATGTTTGAAGCAGATGTAGGGCTGCTGTCAGCATGATAATCATCCAATTTGCTGAATAAATATGAAGCACCCCACATGAGCAGGGTGTCACTAGTGGTCCTACTTAAGTTTTGCAGATTGTTATCAAGATTTAGAACCTGCTTTGCCAGAAGTAGGGCTTTTTCTTCAACAGTGCAGGATGAATATAACCGAAAAACTTTTATCTGCTCAAATTTTGAATCGAAGGATATCTTTTGTAGCGCCTTCAAATCATTTGCTGGATTCCACTCACTATCATATATGATAACAATATCCACTGATGATAGCTTAATGCTTGAAGAACAAGCACGATTTTCTAGTAAGAACACAAATTGCCCAGTTTCCTTCTTGTTGAAACGATTCACAGCAGCATGCTTCTTGGATGGGGCAACTCTAGCTTCAATACGTTCATAAGAATTTGGACCAAATCTTTGACGCAGAAAATCATCCAATATGTCTCCAATTGATGCCCCTCCTAAGCCAACAATCGTCTGTTGGTGAAAAATAAAAGCAACAATTGAAAGTCACATAAACCAATAAAAAGAAATGTGTTGGAGTTGTACGTGAAATGAAGATACTGGTGCACAGGTGAGCGTGTGTGACCCAGAAAGGTGAGAATATGAGATGTAAAACAGTGGGACTCCTAGCTAAGATATGAACTTATATGTAGAAGACTCATGCATATTCTAATTTAAAGTCCAACTAGTGTTGTATACCTGAAAAAGTATGACCACTTGTTGTCCTTTATTTTTTATCTCTGAAAGTATCATGTCAAGAAGCTGTAATTTGCCACAAGCTTTTATTCCAGTATCCAAGAGTTCAGTTGCCAGGCGCCCCTCAGCTATCAAACCTTCTTGTGTGGAGGAGTCCACGAGATAAGGATGATCGCAACACTATCAGGAAATGACATGTAATTAAATTTCAAATTGCTTGTTATTGGCAACAAATCAAACCAAAGAAAGACATTTCAATCTTAGCAGTGTAATATACAAAGTACAAACAAAAAGTTGATGGTGTTTATAGTACTCATACGGTTAGACAACCACGTTTTCATTCAAGTCTGATATCATGTTTTAGCAGTCAAAATTGCTGAGTTCCATTTCCAACACCAAAAGGTACTCTTAGTTCATTACAATAGCCATGAATATCTATTTGGAAGAAAAATGAAATTGAGGATGCACATGCTAGAGTTATAACTGACTTCAAAGCGTAAAAGAGGGGGGTGGGGGGTTGGAAGGACATCGTGTAGCAATGCAAATGGAGAGAAATTGACAAAGCAAACCTTTCGAACAGTAAAAAGAATATCGCGGAGGACCCCAACAGGATCACTTTTGGAGCAAGAACACAGAGGAATAGAGTTCGAAAGAAGTGTGGCACAGTACTGCTCAAGCTGGCAATTCGACATTGGAACAGGAACCCAATACTCTACAAACTTGGATAACTCAGGAATGCTGCCATATGCAATAAAACGTGATAACCTCTCTTTTAATTTACCAAGATTATCGTTTGTGTTGGACTTGAAGCCTCTAAATTTTTCCAGATCATCACGAGAATCAAGCAATGATAGTAGATTAAGATACTCAGATACAGTATCCTGAAAATTCCAAAAAGATTATTCAAAACCTGTCCTGAATACATACAAGGAATTGAGGACAAGGAGGAGAAAATTGCCTTTATTTGACCATTGAAAAGAAGTATCCTGGAATCTGTAGGGAGCATTTTAATTTGTTCCCAATGATTTTCTATCCCAGACTGCTGGCACTCGTCAATTATAACTGCTTCCCATCTTATGCATCTCAATATGTCTAAATCCTGCAAAATACATTCAAAACACAAAATAAGACACAACCATAAGACCACAGCCAGCAACAAAAGAAAAAACTGAACAAATAAATTCTGAATTATTTCCTTACAATTTAAACAAAAAACATAGAAACAGTAAAGTAACATACATGGTAACAAGAATTCCTTAAAGAGACAAAACATGAACCACAGGAATTTACTTCAGCTCAAAAAATAATTGACCCTAAAAATCATTACCAAGATCCTGACATCAAAATAACAGAGCTGAAGCAATCTCCATACCTCAAAAACAGCTTCTGGAGAAGACAAGAGTACTTGGAGCATCAAGCAACCCCCTTCCTCGTAAAATTCTAATGTCCTAATACTTTTCCTTGTATCTCTGCTTCCACTATAAACCGTGACAGCAATGGATGGGGCCAGTCGTGTGAACTCAGCTTCCCATTGAGAAATTGCATCTGAAGCCACAATAATGAGGAAAGGCTGACAGACTTCAGTCAAAGATAGAACAAGGAAAACCACAGTCATTGCCCAGTCCTGCAGGTTACAATCAATAAGATCCATTAAATTTTTCTGCTCCCCATTTTAAACAATACCGCTTCAAGCTAATAGAAATATCAATGCCAAACCCCCCACTACACCTATTGAAAGTCCAATTGATGCATCGATGGAGGTTAAGCAACAGATAGAATCTTCAAGAAAGTGAAAAAGAAGAAAATATTGGAGTTATATGAAAAATCCCACGAATCACCTCCAAAGGTCTGGCAACATCCATTAGAAAGCATGCTTTGAAAGCTTTAGACACCCAAAAAAATGGAAAAGGAGGAAACAATAAAAAAGAACCTAAAAAGGAGGGATCAGCTCCAAGTGTCAGTTATCAATTGTGTGTAGTACTTGTAAAATAGAACCTAAAAATTCATTATAGTTGAAAGACATGGATGGTCAATACATCACCTTTTACTGCCAAAAGAAAATGTTAGCAATTAAACCTATTCACGAGGCAGTAAGTAACATAGACTACACTTGGTTGTTCAATAAAAATATCAAACAAAGATCACCTGGTTATCAAAAACAACAGCGTTCTGGCTGTTGTACCAGCACCAGCGCAGCTTGTTAACATGTTTCAATAGATTGTAAAAATTCGGAAGTGATCCTCCTGCCGGAAGCTTTGAGAGCTTGACATATGATCCTTTGGGACTCTGCAGTATCAGCAAAGAACATGCACACACAATTACAATGCTGATGCTAGTGTAAGTAGTAGTGATGGTAAGCTTTCGAACAGTTGAAACATAAGGTCAACATTCATATGCACCACATTGATAAGTTATTATTTTACATGAGAAATAACATATTTCAAATTGGAGCAAATAATTGCACCTCGAGATCATGATAAGATCAACCTTTTATCGGAGAAGATTGGAAATGGTGCTCTAAACAGTACTGATGGAGGACTAAACTTATATTGTTATTCGAATGATCGACTCTTAGATATCCACCATTTAATGAAAGGATACTGTTTTGAGGAAATCCAATAGATTAAAAGGTCAGGATAAGTGCACTTCAGCGGAAAACCCTTCCGCTGTTATTCCTAATACCATATGCCTTGCCTCGTCACAATTCCATTCCAATCACCTTTGAATACACTATTCTTCACTACGCCAACACTCATGCCCTTAGTGGTACAGCTGGACTTATTATTGTTAAAATAGATTTTCTTTTTAATCTAAAAGGTGCATACCGATCACATGATAAACCTGAATACTTGCCAATATTAACCAACGTGTTCTAAATTTATTATATCACCATCTCCAGTATTACCATATTTGTGAATAATATAATCTACATAGCAAAATTGTTCACCATTTGGAATCTCTTCCCCCTATTTTTTTGTTTCTTCCTCACACCTACATCCTCCCAGCATGACTCAAAAAATAATCAAAAATCAGATAAAGAACACCAAATGGAGAGATATTTCCTAATCCCGGAAACATGAAAATGAAACCAGTAAACACCCTCCTCCAGTCAGCCAAAACGAAAACAAAATATGCACCATTTGATTAGCCTCAAAATTTATATCAAACAAGATTTATTAACATACACGTGAGGATGAAGTTTTTGTCATATATGTTTGAAAATTAATCATTAGTATGCAAAATTAAATGACAGATTAAAGAATAAAGACAAGAATTCAATATTTTCTGGCATATTTGACCTTGTCAACTGTTCTCTTCGCCTTCTGAAGACGAATTTCATAATCCTTCATGAGGTTCTGACCTCGAGGGGAGCTTAGAGTGTAAGAATTATCTAACTCCCATGAAGCATGCTCGTAATCAAGATCACACCATTTCACAAGCCATTCATACTGGCAATCTGAAATATCAATGGACGGCGAGATCTGATGCTTAATTTGCTGTCTAGAGAAGATAATTGATCTTTTCTTCAACAGACGATGCGGCACTGTCCATTCTGCATTCCACCTCACAACCTAAATGTCGGAAGAACAATCATATTTATTAATTTTCTTTTAACTAATAGAAGTGCTATTAGTAAAAAATTGTTATTTGTGTAAAACTAATAACACACCAATTATCCAAGAAATCAAACTGAACATACAGGAAAGAAATGATTTGACCTGATGTTTTGAATTAAATTCTGCAATAAGAAAATAATTTTCAGGAAGCAATTGTTTCTCCGGCACCCAATGGTTGTGGATGTGAGCAAGGCCATGGTATTTAACAAGATACTGCTTCTGCCTTTGCACTCCTAAGATCAATGCATAAATTTAATAGAATTATCACAAAAAATATGCTTAGACTGAAGACTGATAACATTATAGCATATTGTATCAATGTTAAAAATATTACTCACTTCATTTTAAAAGAATGGCTCACTTTATTTGGTCCATTTCAATACATGTCATTTAACAGTAGGACATAATTTTACCGTCTTTTCCAAAGTTACCCTTTATTTGAAGACTAACCAATAAATAGTTTACCAAAACGTGGTCCCACCAGTTCCATATTCTCTCACCCCTCTCAAATGGTGTAGCAAACCCATCACTGTAAACTATCTCTGGCCCTACCTTTTCTAGCATGACCCCTCACAACCAATTTTGTAAGCCTTCTACCTCCGCCAAGCCAGCTCCTCTTTCCCAAAACCACCACTACTCCTGCCAAACCAAAAACACATGTGGTGGTGGGGGGGTAACTTAATCATTTGAACCTCAGAAACTATACTGGACTATCTAAGTTACAGTACCGTAACAACCTCGGAGTACATAATCACCACCACTGAATCAATCTTTCAACCATCCTTCAACATCCTGTTTTGTTTCTTCATGAAATCATTAACTTGAGATCAGCTAAAAGTATTTTGTACTACAGGTGCGGTGAGTTTGAGGTTTAGGAATTTGGTGGAGGTGGCTGGTAGTTTTCTTCCTTTTTAGGTTAATCTGTTGGCTTAAACTAGATGCTGTAATAATGGGGAGTTTGGGGGCTTTGTTGGTGCCTGTGTTCTAGGGGTAGCAAAGGTAGCTGGAAGTCTTTTTGTCCTTTGAACATGGTTTCAGTTGTGTGTGAGATAATGGTGGTTTTAATTGATGGTCGTGGTATCAATGGAGATGGTGGTTAAGGAGATTGGTTAGTGGTGCTGGAATATTAATTCTTCCCGAGAAGTCTTTAGGCTGCAGGAGATTGTTTTGGTGGTTGCAATGGTTGGATAAGGGTTCCTTTTTTGATTGAGAATAAATTAGTGGTAGTTGAAAATTCTTTACTCCCAGATGAAATAATTTTAGTTGACATCCCAATGGTTTTATGTTTTGACAGCAGACGCTAGCAATGGTAATGGTGGTGGGCCTATGCTTGGTGACAGCATGGCATCATTACCCTTTTCTTTTCTTTTCTGTTTCTATTGGAAATTGATTATTGGAAGGTAGAAGACTGAAGAGAGGGAAAGGAAGGATGGAACCAATGGGGACACGTCTCAAAGGAGAAGTAGAAAAAAAACCTAAAGTGTTTCACCTGACCTTATGTGAAACCGCAACACTCAATTCACAGTGGAGGAAATTCATGTTAGTTTCTTCTTATTTAGATTTAATTTGAATATAAATATAGCAATTAACGTGTCAGACCTTCAGCATTTGATACCTCCACTTCTCTAGCATTCCAAATTGACTCAACTCCTTGTGACACCGAATGGGCACCTAATTCAACCTTCTTCTTCACACAACATAAACAGTGCCAAACTCCCGGTGGAACATCACTTAGAGGAGGATCTAGACAATACAGATGGTAACATCTCTTGCATCCATTTCCAATACAGCACCTGAAATGTGAATGATGTATATATCATAACATAGACCAGGGGAAACAAGGGACTAAAAATTCTAAATTTTCATGGTCACGACGTATAAGCCTGCAGCATGTTGAGATAGGGAGAAAGCAAATAAACAAATGAGGCTAGATCACTATCAAAAAGAAATAACCATTTCTTTACATTTATCAAACAGCCCATAAACAAAGTACTGAAGATGCAAATACAATTACATAATTAGAACTAATTTAACTGTCCATAAAAGTAATGATCATTGCAGGACTTAGAGCACAAACGCAAAGGTTTACTCACAGGAGCTCGCCACCTTGATTGCAGATGACACACACATTCTCGGGACCACACATTCCATGATCTGAATGTATCTCATTAAGATGCTCACCGCTGCTACATCTTCCAGCAGATTCAGAGTAAATAGCAGCTTCCTGATCCCCTCTATCCTAATGCACAAGGCATTACCAAAACAGCATTAAAACAATTATGAATAGTACCTCCCTATTACACGTATGATTATAGCAAGTTTTGTGAGCTTCGATTTCCTACAGATGCTCAAAATTAAGGACTTCAATGGAAAATAATCTCTATAACAAAATTTGAGTTCACGACCGCAGTCATAACGAGGGAGAGGAATAGGCAAATGATACACATTAAAAACAATTACAGAAAGCAACGAAAATGTAACAATGTGAAGAACAAAAGTTTCACCCAGTCCTGTTAAATCAAATAAGCCTAGTCCTTAATCAGGATAAAAATAAGCTACAGCTAGAACATCAGACATTGGCTGATCTCACCTGGCTCTGTTCCACTCATATCCTAGATAGTTACTAAGCTCAGGACAGGGTAATAATTTTCATTACATTAACTCAAATTATTTGACTAGCATGTCCAACAAACATTTTAAGGAGGCCACAAGAAAAATCTGCTGCAGCAAATAGAATTACTTGTTTTTCTTTTTATTTGTCGGGTTGGAGGGCATACAAGTAGGACAGATTTTCTGTATATTGCAAAGAAAGCAACACAGGTGTACACGAATAATTCAGACTAGCCATCACCTCCATGCCATCACAGACAATCAATCCACATATCAGCAAAAGATATAACAAAACTTGGATATGCTTCTCTTCTCCATAAAAGTAGACCAAAAGAGTTAAGTTTCAACTTAGCAGGAGGTGTTTCCACCCCTTTGAAAGCTCACAAGTTCCTTTCATTCCAAAAGCTCCCCAATACCGTTACTCCTCAGTCTTCGATACTACAGCCTGTACAACACACCACTACTAGAATATTAATCCTGCCTTGAACAGAAATTCTATGAATTCAACAGCTTCCATGCTGCATCGCCTTGATAAGATCAACGACGTAAATGCGATCCCAACCAAAGCAACAGCATATCTCCCTTTCGTCTAGTCAAAAGACAATGCCGCACACTCACACTCAGGTCATCCACGAGATCGAACTTACATTTACAAACTTATTCTTTATTTCACTTTTTGGATGCAGTCATATAAATGAAGGAAACAGAGTATGCAAGTCTAGAAAGGAGAAGAAAACCCCGTAAACAAAAAGGACAATCGAATATAGGCCAAGAGCATGAACCTGAGGTTCACTTTGCATAATTTTTAATTTAAGTAGAGATTTTGCAGTAACTTGATTTTCTTTGGATAAAAAACATGAATTTATTATTACAATCATCAAGAAGATAATGAATCCTCTAACAAAAATAAAAAGAAAGCCAAGAACACAACAAATCTTTCCAACCAAGAATAATTAAAGCAAAAGGAATACCCTTCAACTCCTTATCTGTATAAATCCACCTTATCTGTATAAATCCATAAGGATGCTAAAAATTTGACTCTTTTCCATGACTCAAAAGAGTATTGGTCTCTTCCTTCAAAATCCAATTGTTTCTCCCTATCCAAATTACCCAAAAGATAGCCAAGACCACACTTTCCATATAACCACGCTCATCTTGTCCTACAAAGCCAATGTTCTTTTCAAGGAGTAATTCGTTGCAACTGCTTTGGAAAACCCAATTAACACCAAACTCTGGAAGAAGAGTACGATGTACGCATATTGCAGCATCAAAATGTAAAAACAAGATATCACTACATCTGAATCCTCTTACACATCTCAGGCCATCAAAGGGAAAGAGAGAAATAGAGGACATTTCTTTTGAACCAATTCAGAAGTAGAAATCTTCCTACGAAACACCTTAATGAACTAGAACTTTTAAAAGATAGAGTAGTTTGAGAATGAACAAGAGCAAGAAAGAACAACTTGCAAAAAACCCCCAAGGAATCCAACATCCACAGCCTTTGACATTTTGAGAAGGTTTTAGAGGAACATTCTCAAGGATAATAAATTATGAGTAAAAATCTAAACTTTCAATATCCCTTGAGTTGCATTGAAACTGAAAATTCCAATTTATGGTCGCGTTTTCTTATAATGAACCTACAATAGGGACATTATTAAGTAAAGAAATATTATATAGACTAGAAAATGAAGAAGCATGGGAACAAGAACCAATCCAAACTTCCTCCTAGAAGCAAAATGTAACTCCCGCACCCACATCCTATTTTGTGAACTATAAAAAGTAGAAAATCACTCGCATACATAAAATTCTTTCTAAGAGAACCCCCCCATTTCTTTCTAAATAAATACCAACCATTTTGGTCCAACACATACTTGCTCCTTGCAACCCTACCCTAAAAGGAAGATTGTTCCAAGGGAAATCCTCTAAAAAAATTCCTATTAGAGACAAGTTTTTATCCCTAAGGTTGCCCACCCGTAAACTGCCTCTCTACTTGTACATCTTGTTTCCAAATCCCAAGCTACCAAATGTTGTTGACAACATTACCCATCTTTCTATACAGCAATTTATAATACATAGGAATAATTGACACTCTAGGAATTATCTTCCCCCTCCAAAGAATTTTTTTTCCAACAAACCTCTCAACTATCAAACACGAAGACTCTACATACAACAAATTCCCTATGAAGAAGGTCTAGAATTCCCCTATAGAACAACCCACCCTCATTGCCAAATTGTGAGTGCAGCTAGAATCGATCTAATTCCGACATTACACTTGGACAAGTTAATTTTATAAGTAAAATTTTAGAAAATACCCAAAAGTCCAAGGGAGTATTCATCAGATTCCTTCAAGAAAAATAAAGATAGTATGCAGATTGTCAAAATATGTACAAAAATTATAGTGAATTGATTTATTATGCCACAAAAACCATTTGCTAGTAGCTGTTCGGAATCAGCCATTAAAGCAATTGTTCTCATATGCAAAACGGAATTTTGGAACGAGATTCATTATCATTATATACATTCATTGCATGTATTTTGTTTACACTGTTGATACCATTAATCGCCCATCGGTGTAGGTAGACAAGCTCATACATAGAAGATACATAAACGGTTTCCTTGTAACTTGATCATTTGTTTAAAAGTCAGTGGTTAGTAAGGTTCACTAACTAGAGATTGCACTGCATTGACCTACATATGATGGGGTGATTTGTCACATAAGTGAAAATTTAAGTTAGACATAATATGCGTTCCATGAGATGGGATATATTAAATAGGCCAAGTGAGAAAACTTTTCTTTTTAAGTGCATGTTTGGTGGAGTTTAAAAGTAGTTTTTTAGGAGATTTTGAAAAAGTTGGTAAGACTTGTAGTTGAAAAGTTGATAAAAGTTGGGACCCACGAAATATGTGGTTGAAAATGAGTTTGGGGGAAAAAAAAAAAAAACATCTTCCAAACATGCGCTAAAATACAATCTATTAGATTAGATATATTTTTCTCCTATCTACTATATCATGTCCTTAGGTGTGAGTGAATAATAGGCTCAAATGATAGAATTACTTTCTTTGAGAAATCAATAAGTGAGACCTCAATGCCAACCCATACCCTCTTCGTGATTGGTCTTGGTGGGTGTGACATTATATATTATCAATATTGATACCATGATACCTATTGAAGAGACCTGAAATTCCTTGAGCTAATATGATGGTTGTGTTCATGAAACTCATGCGTATGGTAATTTAAATAATAAAATAAAAAAGTTTAATTAGAATGGATTATTAAGACATTTATTTAGAATTGAATTTCAAATATATAAGTCTTGGTGATCATTGATCACAAAGTTCTAATTAATGACTCGAGGACATTAGAAATGCCAAGATATAACCTAAAAGGTTGGTAGTACTTATCATCTAGATTATGAATATCCTTTCATTGGGTAACTTATAATGATTAGTAGATCATGGACATTAAGTATTTACATTGTTTCAATATGCTTTTCACATAATCATAGAGAGCAATCATAATTATATAATGGAGTTAGGCTTGGTTTGGTATTGCTCTAATTTAAGAAAATGAATTTTGTTGTGTTGAAAAAAAGAACTTGCTCATAAATTTTTATTTCAAAATTATTGTATGTTTCAAATAAACAAAAATGATTTATTGTCGTACCTATATATAATAACTAAATAGACATAAATTATAACAATGTCCTTTTTGTGTTAATATAATCGTTGTTATTTTTACTTTCATAACAATATGAAATATTATCAAATATTTTTTTACGACAATGTATTCACTATAGTTATTTTAAAATAAAAAAAATTAATTTCTATTAAATCTCAAAATTTATAAAATTACAAAATATATACATAATCCATATAGTAGAAAAAAATTAATTTAATTAATTAGAGTTAAAATTGATATTTTAATTATATATAACTGGAGAAACAAAAAGTAGAATCGGAGAAGCTCTCCTTTTGCTACTTCTCAAAATCAATTTTTCATAAGTTTAACAAACACCTAAAACAACTTCTTATTATTTGACAATTAGAAGTTGGGATCTAAAATCCTTCCCAAACCGAGCCTTAGTATATGATTAATAGGAATGTTATGAATCGAAATGAGATTTGCAGATTGAATTCAGTGCACAAGATAGCATGAGCTATGATTCTCTATCTTAACTCTCTTTTGCTAAACTACTTATTCCTACTCCCAGCAAGTAGATGCCAACCAGAACATAGTTGCACAAGGTCCCCGTAAGCCGAAGTGGATTTGGCGGTGGAATTGGCCAAAAGATACCAACATAGAGCTAAGTCCAAACTTTTCAGATTTGCATAATTATCTTTGAGGTGCATCTCCCATTCTCTTCCCTTCCTATGATGATTAATTAAAAGTTGATCCTACAAGCTACTGCTACAGGCTCCCCAGTACCAACAGTAGCCTCCATTTCTTAGGAGTTAAAATGTATTTTTCTAAAGTTATAAGCTGCTCTCCATGGCGCTATAATTGGTTTACCTAATGATAAGCAAGTTTTAAGAGCGTCCCAAACATTCTAGAATTATTCAGATTCAAAAAAGATCTTAGATCCTATAGTTTCCGAAGATTTGTGTCATGTGGCAAAATAAGATTAGGAAGTCCTAGCAACCTATGGATGTAAGTTATGTCTCCCTTCAGTGGTGAAGAACAGCGTCGAGTACCTGATTTCTGAAGTTTTGGTGCTTTATTGCAACTTTACCTTGAGGGCTGTTCCCACCCAATATAGGTGGGATTTCTCTAGTCTTTATTTCAACCTATTGCTCTTCTTCTCCAACTCTTCTTTCCACCCCTCAAAATCCACTCTCTTATGATATTTATCATGCAAACTTTGATTCAACAGCCCTATCCATCGCAACTTCCAAAGTCACTTCATATTAATGTTCATCGGCCCAAAGACAATCAATTAAAGCCTTTCTTTCCTAGTCTTATTTGAGCCTAAAACATTTCCCCCCACCCTTGTTCATCTTTGGTCACTGACAATATAATAAATTACCAGATTTTTTCCCTATCTAGCCTAATCAGCTTCTTATTTGCTTGTGTTATTCTATGAGAGTGCTGCCCAAACTAGCCCTGCACCACAAATTTTTTTTAAAGGTAACCACTAAAACTTTCCACACGACTAGAATCAAGACAAGAAATCCAGCTTTCTTCATCAGCATGCCACTAGAAATTCTTTGCTGTTTCTCATGCTTTCAGAAATTAAAAAGCATCACTAAGTCACTCATTGTGCGTGCTTAAACACAATATGATAGAGATCATCTCAAGTATGAGGAAATGCAGAAGTTGTCAGAGCAAAAATGCATATAAAAGATCAAACCACCAAAAGCAGTGCACTTGTAGATTTCTTTGAGTACTAGGCACCAAGGAAAAAAGGCTTGAAATTGTCATCCCTAATCAGCAACCATTACAGGATATATTACATCATAAGAATTGTATGATAATGGTATGCACAGTGTTCAAGATCCTGAAAGAAAATAACTATGCCAACAGGAAAGGGAGGATCATTTCTAAGCTAGAAGAATCCATCCGACTTTTTACAGGAAAAAATATGATTCTTCTGACTTTTTTACAGGAAAAAATACTGTCCACTTCCCCCCTCAGCATCTGATCATTTTCAGTGACTAGCCAAGTGTCCAGTGTCCTAATATGACACGTTAGAAAACGTCAATTTTTGAACAGGGAATGAGGGCTTTTAATTTTTAACTACTCAATATCAGTTAAGAAAATCTATATATTTCAGCGATTCTTCAACAGGTATTAGCCTCTTGTCTGGTTAATAGAGCAAGTTGACTTGGACAGATCAAACAAGTCATAAGGCAAAGAATAGTAAAGACAAAATATATTTCTTATTCACTTCTTGTAATTGGATAAAAGAAGTGTACGGTAAACAATATCGTATTCACATAAAAAGCATAACCAACCTTATAATTAGAGAAGTCATTTAAATACTTGTTCGATGTTGCACCGCAAGAACATAGCTCCTCTTCTGGTGAATCATATTCCAGCCTGCAGGAAATAAATAATAAACTACTCATCTTAGTAAAGCTGAAACCAGTCAATAAGCCATTTCCCTGCCTGACTTACGAAACCACATATGCTACTTACAAAATCCAAACACCAATAAATAAATTCTCCAAGCTAATTAAAACAAATTGCTCAACGCTAGAACATATATCACCATCTCACAACATCCCCACAAAAGGTTGGGGGTGGGGTGCCCATCTAATGTGATTTAAAAATGTGCAAGTCTGCGGGGGGCTTCAACAGTACACCATATGACATCCCCAACAACTGAAAAGTTTAGCAGATTTCTGGTCTAACAAAAAAGTCAAGAATTCATTTTTTCTTTTCCTTTCTTTCTCAACATAAAAATTAGTTTTCTCAATACCTTCAACTGAGGTGACGCAGCTTATTTATGAAGGCTCTACAAAGAGACTGCACGCAAGGACATGCATTCAATTTATGTCTATATCATGCTACCCAAAAAATCTACAAAGCAGACAAACGAGCCCAGATAGACCTCTGCTCACCAGAAACAAATATCCGAAATGGTAATTTTAAGGATCAAGCCTCGAAGGGGGAAGTGA
Organism: Forsythia suspensa; assembly: GCA_023638005.1. NCBI lineage: Eukaryota > Viridiplantae > Streptophyta > Magnoliopsida > Lamiales > Oleaceae > Forsythia > Forsythia suspensa. Next base: position 41,259,260 of record CM042666.1, read on the forward strand.
TTTTTAGCTCAAATCCTCTGCTTTGCATGAAAAGCTTCTGAGTTCCCCAGACTCCACAAACACCATAAGCATGCCAAGATTTTTTTCCCCCCGGGAAGAGGTAAAATGCAAACAATTCACATTACAGGCCGGATTACAGCTTATTTAATTTATTTTTTAAAAACCGATCTTATTTCGTAACCATTCAGAAACCAACCCAAGTCGGTTCAGGTTGGTGGGTTTTTTGCCCACCCCTAGCCGTCATCTAGCAAGTGCTTACAGGCTTTCTTTCTGGGAGGATATGGCTGCAATAGATTGCCTTTAAATTATTCTTTTATTCTGACCATTTTCATAAAAATATTCTTCTGCAATACTGCTACTTCCTTTAATCATTAACAAACTCAAATCCACAATATCCATCGTTAACAAACTATTAAAGTAACCAGTAACCAGCCCTCTTTCATTCCTTTAAAACTTCTCTCAATTACCGATCCATTTGAGGTACTTTGTTTATTTTACCAGTTAACCGATTGTACATGATTTGTCCTGCCGGCGGTACAGACTGTTTTATGGAGGTCAAGAGTAGTAGTGCTTTCAGGAAGAGGGGCAGCAGCTGGAGGGCTGGAAGTCTGGAACCTCTCCCTCCTCTTTCCTCATTGTCTGCTGGGATGTGTGTTTTCTGGTATTCGTGTGGATGCTGATTATTTCAGGTTTCAGCAGTGACAGTCGTGCTTTCTTTTTTCCACCCTCAAGATAATGGTTGGCTCTTTGAGTTGGGTGGTTAAACAACGGCCTCTATCTTCTTTCCCCTCAAATTGCCACTTGCGCTGTTCTATGGAAGTGGTTTTAAAATTCTGTTGGTGACATCTTCATTTATCCAATTAAAATGTGGAGGTGGTTTTGGTTTATTAATGGCAAGATCAACAGCTGCTGGTGGGTTTAATTTTTAATGCTTGCAGCAACATGAGTTTTTTTTCCCTTTATTGTATTGTTTTAGAGAATGGTGATTGAGGATGGGAAATTAAAGAAAAGAGTACGAAAGTGGCCCCACAAATCTTTACCTTACTCCACCTTCAACCTCCATTACTTTCAAAATGGATCAAGTTCTCATAGCGCTCACTACTATTAAGTAAACTAGGAAGAAAAACATTCACAGAAAGTGCATTATGTGTGTTTATTATCCTATTTTGAGAGTGTCTTTTCACCATGGGCACCTCTCACCATACTTCACACATCCACCAACTAGTAATCCTCAAACCCTCCTAGTTTCTGAAAATAGAACAAAAGATTATTATCTCGTTGGCAGACTACCATACACTAATCAGGAGTTGCCGTGAAGTCAGATCACACGTACAACTACTAAATATCATCAAAGTGAAGGCTTTGATTTCAGAAGGAACCTTGGCCTTCCAAAATTGTCTTCTCTGGTATAGAAGTGTATAGGAGAAGGATTATCCATCAACAAAAGCGATATGAGAGTTTAAAGAGATGTGGACAAAGCTATCACCTAGCAATAAAGAAAAGGGAATAGAATTTTACTAGTATTCAGTTTCTTCGCAGTGGAATCCGACCGTAAGATCTATAAAAATGATTACTTAGATTTGAACTCTTTTATTCCTGATGGAGTTTTGATGAGCGGTGATGACGATCTGAATTGAGGTGGTTATGATTTTAAGATTAAAACAAGAATATCGTTTGAGGATGAAATTGAAGATGTAGAAACGCAGGGACGTATATTTTTTTTTCTTTCTAATAACGGAGAAAACTCCATATAGTTATATAGTGATAATGAAAAACTGGCGATTCCACTAGAGGTTCCAAGGGAACTGGAATTTCTAATAAAATAATCTCAATGAACAGGAATTTGGTACGTCTAGAATACTGTCCAAAGAGACATGGAATGGCAAAAATAGTGGATAGCACCCAAACGAAAGGTCTTCTCACATTTGAAGACAAACTCATCACCTATTCTAAAACAAATGAGAGGAAAGAAAAGGTATCCAGGAAATGAACTTACTTCTATGGACTCCCATGTGTGAAATGATCGTCCAGCATCCCACCTATTATGTTGCAACCCTTCTATACTTCTATCTTATGCTACAATTACATTTTGACTTGCAAGTACAGTTCTGTTAGATACAATCAGACAATTTCTCGCTAATTCTAGATGGCTCTGTCTCTTCCATCAAAACCCAACCCCCTCCCCCACCACCACAAACCATTCCTCCTCTTCTATCAAAAATTATTCGAACCACATCAATCTCTTGTACCCTTTTAATATACCTACTAGGAAATCATTGTTTTCCCCCTCTTTCCTTGTACACGGATGCTCAAAAAAGGAACTAATAGTACTAGGAAATCATTGTTTCCTCCCTCTTCCCTTCTATCTAACCCAATCCATTATAATATATTTGATTTAAATAAATTAATTTTAAGTATTATGGTATATACTAAAATAATTGTATCATAATTTAATTAAGATATTAATTATAATAGTTAATATAGAATATGAAAAAATATTATTTATAATACAATATAATATAACAATTTAATATTCACAACATTTTTTGAATTTCCAGTTAACAACTTTTTATGCTAACAAGTATACCAAACGAACTCTAAATCAAACTCAAGTTTTGAGATACACCTAATGAAACCATTTAGTTCATAAAACCACGTCAGCAAGCGTGCATGTATTCAGATCAAGTTTTTGAGAGATGGTCAAACCATTTAGTTCACACAATATTATCGTGCACTAAATGCCCGCATGCCAATTTCACACTCTGCTACAATTGAGGTCAAGATAAAAGATGTTTCATTTTGCTAATGCTATGTAACAATTACACAAGATACTTAAACTTCAAAGTAAGTAAATGAAAAATCAATATGCAATTACGAAGAGAAAACTTAGATACAAGGTAATATAATATAATATTCCTAAACATTACAGTGGATAAAGTATAAAGAAATTTACAACATAATGCACTGTAATTTTTTCACATTTGGAAGAGAAGGACAATGTCATACATAATAAAATGGATGGCTAAGTGAGGAAAACTCTTCCCTATTCCAAATTTGTAAAACAAATCGTAAAATTAAAAGATCAAGATGACTAAATTCAACACTTATCAAGGTAGCACATGGACATCATACCTTTTCTTTCTAAAACATATGATACAAGTACCCAAATGGCCATGAACTTCGCGTCCAGATGATGACAAAGGAACACTCCCTGCAATAGTCACCGAAACATCTTTAATGGCATGCATTGATCTAAAGTCTAAATCTGTGTCAATAAGCCTTGAACCCTTGGGCTGTATGCATTCGACATCATTTTCTGAGTCTGGAACCTCCACATTCTTAAAAGAAGAGCAATTCTGTGGAGCCCTTTCTACATCATCGACTATGTCTATGACAGTACAACCAATCCTAAGGTTTTTTAAACCATCTCCATCTGGAGGTCGAGGAGGCTCATCATTATCACTATGCGTCGGGCCAGATTTTGAATATTTTCCATCAATGTCATTTGCCAATACGCCCACATCAGAAGCTGTACCTGCAGATTCACCTGCCAATTTCTCTATCACCCTTCTACTGCTCTCCTTGTTCTTTCCTATTGGCTCAGAAATGACTCCTCTGCTATCAACTTGAGGTGGTTTATCTTGTCTCGGCAACTCTTCAGCAACATCTAAGTGGGGATAGGGGAAAAAAGGTTTACATTTGGAATAAAAGTTTTCATGCTTAAAGGCAGCATATAGACACTTTTCATCAGGTATGCCAGTCATAATTAAGACTACAAGCACTCCACAGAGTTCCCTTCCACCCACCAACCCCCTTTACAGGCCATTGCAAATGATGAGTCATGCATGGGTAATGGTAACAAACAGAATATTAGATTGCAAAATAAAGGTCGAAAATCTAAAATTCTCTCCTACTTCAAAATGTTTCCAAGAAAGAGATTCATCTACCTGGCATGGTATATTTTATCTTTTGTGGCTTAAATAAGGCCTTGTAACTGCGAGTATCCATTTTCTTCCTTTTCGTGCCAACAGAGTTCGGGTCAGGATCAGCTTTCCCAGATTCCACAGTCAACTGTTTCAAGCTCTTCTCTTTGGTCTCCTTCTTCTTCACATTTAAGGGACTAAGTCGTTTTCCAGATTGCTTGGTTCCTGAAGAAGTTGACGACTTACTTTTCTTACCCCTGTCAGACGTCCTCAGGGGATTCATCACATTATGTTTCTCAATTCTATCGGATTTCCTCTTCACTGGATGCACTGCGGGTGGTGTCTGTTTCTCAATTCGTTCAGATTTCCGCGTACTTTGCGGGCTTGGAGTCTTGCGTCTTGAAGACTGTGTTTCCCGTGCTGACCTTCTTAAACCCAAGATATCAGCTTTTTCAGGACTCAAGTTTGATAGTTGTTTTCTATTAACCACTTTTTTCTTCGAACTATTACCCACCACTTCATCTGTATTCTTCTTCGCAGATCGAGTATTGCTCACCATTCTTCAGCTGAAATTATAACCAGGCGTCTTAAACTTAAAAATCTTCTACAAGTTCAACGAAAAAAATAATGCTGGAAAACAAAAACTATTAGATGTTAAAACAATTCAATTTCTGAAATTGAGGACATACACTAAAACCCCCAATTGTAAACTTCCACTAAAAATCACTTTGAACTATCATTATAACATTCTTTGCTAATCCACCAATTACTGTTCAAGGGTTTATTAATTGACGTATGTAGCTTCCAAACAACAATATTCAAGACATATGTTAACATAATTTAATTGTTTTTGTTTTCTATATGCAGTAAATCAACACCATGCAACACCTAAATAAACAAACAAAAAAAAGTTAAATTGTTAAAATATCCCGAAAGTCAGAAGAAAAAACCCTCGAAAACTTGAAGAAAGATCAACCATTGATAATTTAAAGAAATGGAAACGAAAGAAAAATAAAAAAGATGTACGTTTTAAGCGCAAAATAAAACCCTAGATTTTGGCATAATAAATTGTAACATCTGGTATCAAATTTTACCAGAATCTGCTTGAAATCCTCCTTGAAGAAGCCCTAGAAATGGAATTTCAGGGCATTACTCCTCGATTTTCTACTGATATTTGATAATCAATAGAAGGAGTAAGGAGATGGTAGGTATAACACCCAAATATTTCCCTTGCGCCAGCTACACAATTTCATTATTAGGAACGGCTACCTGGCTTATGCTTTTCCAATTTTGCCCTTATCTTCTTTTCACTTTGACTTGACAAGTAAATTGTTTTACAATTCCCAAAAATTTAATAATTATAAATAAACTAGTATACCGTTTTTCTCAGCGGTGGAATCCAATAGTATAAGATTTTAATAGATCGATAAATATGGTGAATGAGAGAGAGAGAGAGAGTTTTGGTTAAGAAGAGTTTGAGTTTGATGAATATGGTGAAAAATATAGAGAAATTGAGGAATTGAAAAAGAGATATGGGTTTTGATTTGAGAGGACGAAGACGTAGTGACGGACAAATAAGTATTTTTTTTGTGCTTGTAGTGGAGTAAACCTCCTTACGGTCGGTGATATGCAATTTCAAAATAAAAATTTAAACTAAATTTTAAAAAAAAGATAACTGCATATTTGGTCCTCAATCTTTCAAAAACATTAGAAATATACCCCTAACCTTTGAAAATAGCATCATACATCTCCAATGTTTGAAAAACTTGGTATGACAGGTCCTTTAAGACGAAACTGCACTTCTCTTTAAATAAACAAAAAAACAAAAAACAAGAAAAAAAAATTGAAAACTAACTAAATATACCTAAAAAATAATAAATAATAAATAGGTCATCTTCTTTATCAAACCTCAAAAATTCAAAATCCACCTAAAATCATTAACAGTTCAATTAGTTATCCCAAGTCAAAATGAAAATTAGGAAAATTAAGGCCAAAATATAAAAATAAAAAAAAATTAAGCCATTCATTGGGAAGAGGAACAGGCTCGAATGAGGACCTTGTTGATTTCAAAAATAAGGAAGAAATATCCTAATAGAATGATGCTGACATTTTCGGTGTTCCCATCTCCCAAGGTTTCTGATACCATCGTGGAGCCTTACAATAGAGCGTTGTTTGTTCATCAGCTTGTGGAGAATGCTGACGAGTGCATGGTTCTTGACAACGAAGCTTTGTATGAAATATGCTTCCGAACGCTAAAGCTGACTACTCCTAGCTGTAAGTTTTCTTAATTTATAAATTGCAGTATAATTTTTCTTAAGTTTTTATATTCTTATTTGTAAAATGTTTTGTCTATTTAACTGTCCTTAATAATTTAATTTTTTTATCTAACAGTTGGTGATCTGAATCATCTAATATTTGCAATCACGTCTGGAGTTACTTGTTGCCTAAGATTTCCACGCCAGCTCAACTCTGATCTCCGTAAACATGCTGTAAATCTTATTCCATTTCCTCATCTCCACTTCTTCATGGTAGGATTTGCTCATCTCACCTCACATAGGATAACAAATCAAATGTTAATAATTTTTGGTGGATTTGGGGTTTTGATGTTTGATAGATAAGATGACATCTTTGTTAGTTTTTATTTTTTGGATACATTTCTTATTTTTTATTTTTTATTTTTTTGTTACATTTGGTTAGTTTTTAATCATTTTTTATTTTTTTTTTTTTTTTTTTTTTATATAAAGAGGATGACAATTTCGTCATAAAGGACCCATCATGCCAAGTTTTTCAAATGTTGGGAATGTAATTTTAAAAGTTATGGATATATCTCTAATATTTTTGAAAGATCAGAGACCAAATATACAATTATCTTTTAAAAAATGAACTACGTTAAAAGATAACATTAATCTATTTAGTTTTGCTAAAAATCACTTTTTAGTAAATTTTAATAAAAATTGATAAAAATTATACATTATATTAAATATGTGTTTAAAATTAATTCTAAACTTTGACTCAAATTACTTTTTAAATAAAATCAAACAAAAAGCTAAATGAGCGTTGAAGTATTTGATGGTTTTCATTAATTAACTTTGTGTTATTATAACTCTCACTTTAATCTTTAAAAAGTTTAAAACGAATCAAATCCCTATACAAATTCAACGAGTTCAAAGCTATTTATTATAAAGAATTTTGGTGTAAATGGTTTTTAACATTTGTCCGTAGTGTGGAATTTTTTTTTTTTTTTTTTTTTTGCACGATGTAAAAAAAAAAAAAAAAAAAAAATTTGATTCGCAGAATTGATCCTTATCTATAATACCTCTTAAAAGCCCTAAAAAAGAGAAACAGCTTTAAACTATTTTACCCTCCTATATTACATCTTTAGACTATTTTACCTTCCCATATTAAATTAAAAAAATCAAAAAACTTTCCCCTCTCACCATTATTGAACAAAATAAGAAGTTGTTTGGGCCTTTAAGCAACTTATCTTCAATTTTTTTTTTTAACTACAGAATACAAAATATCATATGATAATTATGTAATTCTTAAATATGTATTTAGCATCATAATGAATTGGAGAGTTGAAAGACATTTCATTTGTCAATATTGACATCGAAATTTATCGTTATTTTCTCTAGAAAAACCTTGTGATAGTCGACTCATTCTCTTATTTATTATAGCATCAACTATTCAAATATTATACGTAAATTTTATAAGTTAGAATTAAAAACTTTCTCTCAAAATTATATCGTTTTATCTTTTTCTTTTCACAACATATTACACACAAAACTCATTTTACTTTAAGTCATTACAAAAGAAAAAATAGGTGATAATTCAAAGTTGTTGATGAACAAACAAATTAGTTTTCAATTCAAGAAAACTAAGGTGAAATCCACGTGCAAGTGGTTATTTCAATTTGATATAATGTTTTTTATAATTTTGCACGATATGCTAATAAACCATTTATAAAATGTTATAAAGAAATGTATAGAACTTTTCATTCGACATGGTTCGTTCTTTTCACTATAAAATGTAATGAATAAATGTAAAAAAAGAAAAATCGTTCAACATGGTTTAGTTGCTCACTATAAAATATGGTATGAATTGTGTATAACTTTATATAAATTTTGGAGGAATGGAAGGTATGTTCAGTACTAAAGATAATTAAATAGGATTAAGAAATAATGACATGTGAAATATTTGTCTATTGCTCAGTCAAGCTTAATGTAGCAAAAATGTCCATGTAGTATAAGCCAATTGAAATTGGAAATGGTCAAAATTCCTTGGCATTAGTTTGAAACCGGTAGAAAGGAAAAAAATATAGAAAAGAGAACATACAAGAATCAGTTTTAATGTAAACAAAATAGAATTCCGATGGGGGAAAATGAACAAAATTATACCAGTTTAAATATTAACCAACATAATTAACATAAAAGTAACATGTCTGATATTAATAAATATTTCAATTGTATTTTATTTATCATTATTTAATTGCTTACATTTTAAACTAAGGAAAATTCTGATTTTTTCCACCCATATCACATCTTCTATGTAAGACACGTTTTTTTCCCTTCTCATTACATATACCAATTATATTACCTTTAAGTGTTGCTATATTTTTTTTTTTTTTTGGTAAGGGGAAAGTTCCGAAGGCGAAACCCCCCCACCTGTGTCAGAGGCCCCTTGACCAGGCGGGTTGTAAATCGAGGGATGTGCACGAGTGGCAGGGACCTGAGGGAGAGAGTCAACATGCCAACCCCCATAACAGACTCCCACAATATTTCAGTGAAAATCTGCCCCACACGGGAATCGAACCTGCGTTGCCGGAGGATTTCTCCCCACATCACCTCAAGCCTTACCAACTCGCCTATGCCCCTAGGGGCAGTGTTGCTATATTTTATTATTTTGTTTAGTCTTCATAGATGAAAATTGTAGCACGTGTATATAACAAGGTCTTGATTTTCAGGCTGTCTGTCAAGGGCAGAGACATTCAAGTTACGAATTTATTTTTCGATATGCGAAGTAGACAAAAGATGAGTCATCATTTTTCTGTTAGTTCCTAAAAATATTTGTAATTATCCTTCATATAAATAGTAACTGATTTTCACACATTTTCATTTCATATAATCAATAATGTGTATCTATCAAAATTGATTGTGTTCATAAAAAAGTGAGAATATGGGTTGATTGGAGTTGTATTAATTGAAGTAGCTTGTACAAAGTTCGCTAAATAGGATAAACAACATTATGTGAAAATTGTTGTATAAGCATTGTTACTATAATTATGTTATTGTAGATTTAGTAGGGTTCAAGAAAAATCTCGATTGTAATTTCAAAACACAAGTGAAATATTGAGCATTTGATGTTTACCAAGCATTTTATGTACTGAAGTTCGTCAATTATCAAAGCTCAAATCATCAAAATGCGACTGAGTTCAAGTTACTGTTGGTATTACCACAATATAAAATTCATATCTAATTGCAATTATACTTTTAAGAATGTAAATAAAATATCAACATTATTCATTATAATATCAAATAATACAATACAATATATTATCAACAACTATATTTTTTTTATCTTATTGTAATTCCTAGTTTAATATTTTAACATTTTAACAATTAAAAAATAAGAATTTTGTAAATATTAAAAGTTAACAAAATTATTGCGAATTATTGCACGTGTTTCTAACTAGTTTGATTAAAAAAACCAATATTCCGTTAATTTTAATAAGAAAATTTGCAGTTTAATTTTTAACCTTTGCAAAACGTGCAAATGAGTCTAGTGCATTTATTTAATAATATTTAATTTCGAGTACTAAATATATCATTATATCCATGTCAAATTTTCACAAGAGAAAAAATTTAAAATTATTGTGTTTTAACTTGTAAGTATATATAATTATTTTGTGATGTAAAAAATTTGAATAAAAATTATGATAAAAAAATGACGTATATAATTTTATGTCATCGAACCAATGTTATTATGTTTTTATTTAACGTAAAAATGCTAATAAAAACTAATTTACAAATTACGTGTTCTTTATTTTCGAATGGTAATAAAACGATAAATTGGAGCTCTAATATTTATAAATAATAAACGAATAGTTAAATTAAATAAAAGTATTTGATGATCAAGTTTGACCAAGTTATTTATCTTTCTCTCGTTATAACTCATAACATAATTATTTAAATTTTAAATAATGTAATTATTTAATAATAAAAGTAATAATTTTATTTAACACGTTTGTTAATAATTATAAGTTTAATTTTTTTTTTCATAATAGTTCATAAAATATACAAAAAAAATATACATATATTACCAATTTGGTTAATAAAGTCTTAATTCAAAAAAAGAAAAAAGAACTTATTAGTTTCCTTTAATTTTTTATAAAAAATAGAGGTTCATGACTTATTTGCACATTTAACAAATGTTTAAAACTCAATTGCTCACCAAAACATATAAATTAGGAACGTTCGTGTAAAAAAAACAAACGTAATGGACCACATAAAAAACGTAATTAAGAACTATTAGCACCAAATTCCCTTATTATAATAGTGTTTGTAGATACTCAGGACTTCAAATTTTCAAAACTTAGATAATAACTAGTTAACTACCAAAACTTCAAAGCATGTAGTAAAAAGTATGCCATTATAAATACTAGGATGCCAAGAGGCATGAAATGTGATGTTTATTATTGTACTTTAAGTGAAGAAATGTGATGTTTGTTATCACACGATTTTGATAGGGCCTACACATCAGCGTCAGCAAGAGTCCCATCTAGGTCTAGCGAGAGCCTTGCAAATTCTGAAAAGGGCCTCGGAGGCCAATCGAACGCCTTAGCCTTCTGCAGCTAGAATGCCGCGGGGTCCAGGGAGGGCCTTGACACTCACGGCCGACCCACAGGGCCTCACCAAGCTTCATATCAATTATAACTAACAGGCAACACGATATCTTCGGAATGACCGTAGAAGTAATTAAAAAAGATCTGCGTTGATCGGGCACACGGATCCTCACAAGGAAACCAAATCGTAATCTCCTAAAATCAGGCAACGTGATAAACTCGAAGAAGAAAGATAATCTCGGAGATTGTATGGGTAACGGATGATCTTTATCCCATAAGGAAGGAGGATCCGATCGAGTATTTGATTGATTTGTTTCTTAAATCAATCAGGACTTTTGCGCTATAAATACAACGTCTTCAGTTGTTCCAAGGTACGCTCTCTTTTTTTGCACTTAAATCTCACCCTAAACTCTACTCAAATCCCTGCCTGCTTGTCTCTCCCACACCCAATTACTTTCGCCCCCCGTGTATTGCTCTAATACCGGTAGTTGACTTGATAGTCGGAGTACCAACGATCGTCGGACTCTTTTTTCCTCGGAGATCTTGGTGCCTAACGATTGTCCGAGTGTGCAGGTAACATACAGGTTGGCAGGGGAGTGACTGGAGATCTGTTGGCACGTGGACGTTGCAGGTTCCGACGTCAACAATGTTTATTATTGTAATTTAAGTGAAAAACAAAGAGAACGTGTTGTCATCAATTAGAATCATGAAAGAATGTGTAAAATATTCGCGTAATCTCTGTTGATCTCCGTGATCACGTAATATTTTACAATTATTTTTGTTAGCAATAAATAATCTCAATATTGACATTATTTCCCTTCATTACATGTATTTTTATAAATACGATTATTTTCTTTATACTTTTAATACATAGACAAAACTATGTACATTTTTCTTCTTTTCTTTTCACGATATTAGAATCTTACTCTGTTGAAAAGATTATGAGCTTAGCTATAAACTTTATAGCTGTCTTTATCTCTTATTGTGAGTGATTCTAAATATCATTGACACTATATTATCATATTTGGCCATAAGTATCTTATAAACTTAGCCAAACATGCGATGTGTAGCCTATCAGCGTTAAAACTGTGTTGAATTATTTTATGTACTTAGAATTAGAAAAAAATGAATAAGTTTAAATTTGTGACTGTTTTAACTCTCGGGTTAATTCTGACAAAGCAATAAACATATCAACCTCGATATAAACCTAATTACTCAAATGTATCTATTGTATCACGTATATGTTCAAGCTTCATGAAATTGATATCATTTCTTTAATTTTTTCAATCATACGTAAACATTTTGATATTTGAAAATTAGACAAAAGCCTTCTACCAGAATTTGCAACAGTACTGGATATTACAGTGAAAAATATTTTACTTCTATTAAAATTTTAAAATTGTCTAGTAATTTACAATCTATCTTACCAAACAAGTTATAGCAACATATACTTAATTAAATCCTATTAGTTAGCTTATATTTTGATCTTTATCATAGTAAGTTTAATTGGAAAAACAAAAGGCACGAAATATTAAAATTATAGAATACTATTGGAAACTTTTAGAATCTCAAAATTTCCAAAATTATTGTAAAACTCGTGATATTTTGTGATTACTTTCGCAATTATGAATTTTGATATTATTGTGAATTTATAATTACATGCAATCTTATAAATACGATAATCTTTCAAAATAAATTATAGCTATAACCTAAAACATTTAATTCATTTTGCATTTGGCTAGTTGTATCAAAACTACAATTTTCTTTCGTAGCACCGCTTTTTAATTATATTAAAGGTTTTCAATATTTACTTATTGTCGACCTATGTCTCTACTGTTTTATTGCATTCTTATTATGAATTTTCCATTAATTGGTGCATCTGGTCCATGATGATAGTTTTTTGTTCAAACATTCTATTAGCGTGCTTTGAAATAGTGGCAATTATTATATCTCCCTTTTTTGTATGTTTTTTTTTCCTTATCTAAAAACATGATGAACAAGTAAGTCTTTTTATGTCCTCCTAATAAATTTTTTAGATGAAAATTGTAATTAGGAATAAGATATGCTAATTACTTAAATTTTTAAAATGGTAACAAATAGAATATTATATTACAATATAAAAGTCGAAAATCTAAAGTTATCTCCTACTTAAAATATTTACAAAAAGAGATTCATCTACTTGGCATGGTATATTTTATCTTTTGTGGCTTAAAAAAGGTCTTGTAATTACAAGTATTCATTTTCTTCTTTTTTGTGCCAACAAAGTTCGGGTTATGTTCAGTTAAGGATGGCAACGGAGAAGGTCGGGACCGGGGCGGCCCTCTCCACCCCTGCTTAAAGCGGGGCGGGTCGAGGTCTGGTCAGGGTGGCTTACTACCCAATTTTTTTTTTTTTTTTTTTTTTTGTAAACGTGATTTTCATTGAGGACAATATATGAAATTATGAGGGAATTAAAGTTAATTCTAAATAGTATGGTTATAATTTAGAAAACAAATTGTGTATAATATGTTTATTAAACAAAATGAAAAAAATACAAATCAATAGGTTTTGGTGTAGTGGTTAGGAATTATAAATCAATGTTCATAACTCGGGTTCGATTCCTTCAACAACCATTTCATCAAAATATTTTTTTAAAAAAATAAAATAACATTGGGCGGGTCTGGGGCGGAGCGAACCCGACTCAGGGACATTATCCCCGCCCCGTACCCACCTCGAATACCCGATTATCCGAGGCGGAGAAATTCTAAACGGGGCGGGGGGCGGGCAAATTGCCATCCCTAGGTTCAGCTTTTTCTAGATTCCATATTCAATTGTTTCACGCTCTTTTCTTTGGTCTCATTCTTCTTCACATTTTAGAGACTAAGTCATTTTCCGGATTGTTTAGTTCTTGAACAACTTGTCGATGTACTTTTCTTACTCATGTCAGATGTCACATTATGTTCTCGATTGTATCAAATTTCCTTTTCATCGAATGCACTGTGGTGGTGTTTGTTTTTCAATTCGCTCAGATTTCCACGTGGAGTTTGAGTTTTGAAGACTGTGTTCCCCATCTAACTTTCTTAAACCGAAGATATCAATTTTTCGAAGTACTCAAGTTTGATAGTTGTTTCTATTAACCACTTTTTTCTTCGAACTATTACCCACTGCTTCATCTCTATTATTCAAACTACTACCCACTTCATCAGTATTCTTCTTCGCAGATCGAGTATTGCTCACCATCCTCTTTGTCTCAAATTATAACCAGGCATCTTAAACATAAAAATTTTCTACAACTTCAAGAAAAAATATAACCAACAACTTATAAACACTTTAAAAAAAAAAAAACTTGAACTACCAAAACTCGCATAAATGTGTGTTGAAATATTTGATGGTTTCCGTGTTGAAAGAAAATATGTCTAATTAACTTTGTGTTATTATAACTTTCAAGTTAATCTTTCAAAAGTTTAAAACGAATCAAATCCTGATGCAAATTCAACTAGCTCAAAGCTATTTATTTTAATTGTGTTTCTAGATGACACTTTGACTTTGAATTTTCAAAGCTTAAATAATAGATTACTTTCAACTCTTCAAAGCTTGGAAGTGATCACCGCTCCTCAGGGAAATTTTCGCCCACCAGGTGTCGATGGGTGGACGCTGATGATAAAATAATTTTTCATCAATCGCCCACCACCGACACCTCTCACAGTGGGCGTTTCCCACAAGAGGGTCTTGATCACCGCCGCTCAAAGCTTATTGCAAAAAGTGTGCCATTATAAATACAAAGATGCCAAGAGGCATGAAATTTGATGTTCATCATTTTAATTTTAACTAAAAAACAAAGATAAAAAACGGTTATCATCAATTAGAATTATGGAAGAATATGTAAAAGATTCTCATAATCTTTGTAGATCTTCTTGATCACATAATATTTTGCAATGATTTTTGTTAGCTATAAATAGTATCAATAGTGGACATAATTTCTCCTCATTACATGTATTTTAATAAATGTGATCATTTCTTTTATAGTTTTAATTCATAGATAAAAGAAAAATTGTCAATAAGTCATCCACATATGACTTATTCTAAATTAGGTCCAAACACTTTCTAAAATTGTTAATAAATCATATTAGTTCAGCCAATACTATAATTACCCATGAATTCTTATAAACCAGATTTTCTTCCACCTCCATAAATCTCCTCCTCTGGCGAATGCTTCTTCTCCAGCTAGCCTTAATCCACCTCCATAAATCTTATCCACCTCCGACAAGTGCTTATTATTCGATCGCGCAGTGGCAGCCTTCTTCCACCTCCGACGGGTGCTTCTTCTTTTTTCATTAAAAAATTTGCCATTTGAAACAAAAAATTTCACAGAAAAATGAAATAATCATAAATGTGTGGAGGAGCTATAATATTAGACTTGTTGGCGCTGAACAGATCGTCACGCTAGCTAACTACGAACTTGCTATGGAGAAGTGGCGGCGGCGCCGATCTAATCAACGGCAAGAAGAAGGTTCCCGAGAACTACCACTCAAAACCACTAAGATCTAAGCCGGTTGTTGACATTGACGATGATTTCGAGGCTGACTTTCAAGAATTTAAGGATTACTCTAATGATGAAGTGGAGATCAATGTCAAGCCCTTCACTTTCTCTACTTCAAAAAATTTCAGCCTTCAAAGTTCTAAATATGTAAAATCTGCTGAGATTCGAGACCCTAGAAAAGGTGTCCGAGTTTGGCTTGGAACTTTTAAAACTGCTGAGAAAGCTGTAAGAGCTTATGATATTGAGGCTCGGAGGATCAGGGGCAAAAAGGCTCAGGTAAATTTTTCTAAAGATGTTTTAGTTTCTGCCTCAAAACATGCAGGCAAGGTGAATCCTCGTGAAGGATTTCCTAAGGAAAGCTCAGACTATATTCAACCTAGCGTGAACCAGAATATGACTTTCATGAACATGATGGATAATGACAACTATGATTCGTTTAGCTTCCCATAAGAAAAACTGCTAACAAATTAGTATGGCAATGTTGATGTTTACCCTTCCAAGGGTGACGTGGAACTACGATCACTTACCCAATCTGATGGAATTAATATTTACTTTAGCTCTGATTAAGAAAACAACTCTTTTGACTGCTCAAACTTCGGTTGGGGAGAAAATGTGCTACAACTCTAGAAATTTCATCTGTCATCGCGATTGTTGAAGACGATCGAGCTCAATTTGTAGAAGATGCTAGCCCAGCAAAGAAACTGAAGTCAAAATCTGGAGAATTGGTACATGTTTCTTTGAAAACATCATGAATAATCTCTCTGAAGAGGTCTCGTCATTTGAGTCCCAAATGAAGCCCTTTCAAATGCCATATATGGATGTCAATTGGGATGCCTCACTTGATGCCTTCCTGAATAGAGATGCAATTCAAGATGGTGGGAACGAAATGGATATTTGGTCATTTGATGATGTTCTGGCTATGTTGGGTGGGGTTTATTGAGCCTTGTTGCTTCACCCCTTTTACTGGCTTTCTGTATACATGTTAGTGAATTTTGTCACATCCGCAGCTCTTAATATATTTCTTCTAAGTTTTTGCACTTGATCAAGCATAACTGGTTACTTGTTTTTCCATTTGTCTTTTTAGGTGTGGTTTGGCCATAATGGTGCTTTAAAAGTTTGGTTAAATAAGCAGTATATAGGCTATTAGTTTTAAGATGATCTTTCAAAACTTCTAATTCGGGACGATTTTAAATTTGTCTTAGTGGATGTTGACATGTAAACTGAAGAACGTTCTATTATGCTACGTTTGTTGCTTGCTACATGCTTGTTTAAAAAAAATACTTATGTTTGAACATATGATACTGTTTCAACCATGCTCTTAATATATCATGTAACAAATATATTCTGTATTTGCAATGCAGATATATATTGTGGTATTTTATATTGTGAAATTCTGTGTAAAATATTGCAGAATTGAGGTGGGTATGAGAATTGGAATGATTTGACCTTTGTGGTATGAGAAACAGTAGTTATATGTGTTGTTTAATACTGTATTATAGAAAAACAGTATCATAACAAAAATGAGTATAGAATTCGCATAAGTGCTCAGAATTTTTGTTATAATATGTTTTCGAAATGGTCTCGACGAGACGGTCAAGACCAGTCGTTTTGCCACTGCGTACGATGGAATTTAGCCGTTTGAAGTCGTCTCTTTAGTTTAAGACAGAAATCTTTAATTTTTTTTGTCAAAAAAATATCATACATACTAAAACAGTATCACAGATAAATGTATCTTAATATATTAGTATCATACATAAAAATATCTTGATAAAACAATATCATATACACAAACTACAATCAATAAAATAACACTATCATAGGTTGAAACATTATCATAATAAAACAATATCAAAGATAAAAACATGGTATAAGTATATCATATTACTTTATCTAAATAAAACAGTATTATAGATTTGTTTTACTAGTTGAAGTAATTATATTGTTCTTAAAATGCTCTATTAGTAGTACAAGACCATTGATATTGTTTGTATTCAATAACATTTTCATATATTAAAACAGTATCATATATGTTTTACTAGTTGAAGTAATTATATTGTTCTTAAAATGGTCCATTAGTAGTATAAGACCATTGATACTGTTTGCATTCAATAACATTGTCATTTATTAAAACAGTATCATAATAAAACAGTGATCAAAGATAAAATCATGGTGTAAGTGTATCATAGCACATTATCTATATAAAACAGTATCATAAACAAAATAATATCATATATAAAACTAAGTATAAGATATTTTAATGGTTGAAGTAATGATACTGTTCTTAAAATACTCCATTAGTAGTACAAGATCATATGTTTAAACATTGTCATAATAAAACAGTATCAAAGATAAAATCATGGTATAAATATACCAATGTACATTATCTAAATAATACAAAACAATATCACAATTAAATTAACATTTTTTTTGCAATTATAAGGGTATGTTAGTCTTTTAGTTCTAAAATGTGACTTTAATTGAATTAAGTTTTAACCATATGACTTTAGAGTTCATAAGTGCCAAAACAGTGACCGACCTTGAATTTACCCTAGATAAAACTATATACATTTTTCTTCTTTCTTTTCATGATATTAGAATCTTCTTATGTTGAAAAGATTATGAGTTTAGCTATAAACTTTATAGGTGTCATTGGCTCTTATTGTAAGTGATTCTAAACATTATGTACTACTATATTATCATATTTGGCTATAAGCATATTATAAACTTAGCCAAACATGTGATGTGTGGCTCAACAGCGGATAAAACTATGTTGAAGTATTTTATGTATTTATAGTTAGTAAAAAATGAATAAGTTTAAATTTGTTACAGTTTAACTCTCGGTTAATTCTAACAGATCATTAAGTATGGATGGTAAAAGACTCAAGCCGCCTGTGGGCCCTTAAAAGTCCGGCTAGTGAGTGGCCTGTAAAAACAAAAACGGGCCGAGCCGTGAAGTCCACGAGCCGGCCCGGCTTGTGGGCCAATGGGGACCAATGTTACAATTAGCAACGGTCCAAAATGTGACCGTTGAAGTTGGTCTCCCAACTTTTTTTTTTTAACGGCTATATTTATTTTTCTTATGAATACCCTCATAAACTTTTCATATTTTTCACAAATTCACAATTCTCTCAATTTACATTCCTACAACAATCCGAAAAATTTATATTATCAATATAAGGTCTTTTATTGTACAATTTATTGTTAAATTTTCACATTTCTAATCTTCAACATTCCTACATTCTTATTTATATTCTATATTCTACATTTCTATTATCTACAATTCTACATAGATCGATACAATTTTTAAGGAAGAGCCGAGTTTTTCGAAAACCAAATTCATGATAATTTTAGTGGGTTAAATGATGTTCCAATTCATGAATTTGGTGATGATTTTGGAGTTGGAAACATTGGTCCAAGTATCGATTTAGATGATATCGACGAAGAATTATAAACAACCAACACTACTCAATCAACTACTAAACGAAGAGCCGCAAAACAATGTTCGATGTTGGGATCATTTCAAGTTAGTGCAGACCGACGCAATCATAGACGGATAATCAATTTTCAATGCAGTGGGTAAATATTGCATGAAAAAAATGTGGTGGAACGAGCCATTTAAACCGGCATTTTCCTAAGTGTATGCAAAAGCACGGAGGAGTTGATACCAATCAAGCTCAATTGTAGTTCGATCTCCCGGTGGATCTACTAGTTTTTCTTCGAATTTTAATAACTGGGTTTATTCACAGGACTCTATACGCCGGGAAGGCATGTTTCAGTCGGTGGCCAGTTGGTGAGTTTTCGCTTAGCATAGTAGAAAGCCCTCACTTCACACGATTTGTACAAAGGTATCTTCAACCAATGTATGTGCCATTTACTAAAAATACTATTCGTTCTGATACTATTGCTGCATATAATAAAATAAAACAAAATATAAAAAATAATTTAAGTAAATATTCTAATGTTGTATCATTCATTTCAAACTTATGGTCCAGTCAAAATCATAAATAATATATTGCAGCTACTTTACATTATATTGATAAACTATGGATTTTACATAAAAAAATAATCACATTTAAAATAATTGACTATCATCATAATGAGATACAAATTTATAATTATTTAATGACAATTATTAGAGAATTTAATTGCGAATCTAGAATTCGTAGTTTCACATTTGACAATGATGCACCTAACAATATAGTAATAGATAAATTAATTTAAGAATTAAATCCGAATTTAGATGAAATTTTGTTTTATGTTATATGTGTATGTCATATTTTTAATTTAATTGTCAATTATGGTTTAAAGTATATAGGCCCACAATTAGAAAAAATTAGGTATGCCTTAAATTATATTATTGCTTCACCTGCTAGAAAAACAAGTATTTGATGAATTGTGTGTAGAAAATTTCATTCCAACAAAATCTTTATATACAAATGTATGCAATAGATGGAACCCTACTTATTTAATGCTTGAATCATGTGAAGGTTATGAACATTGTGTAACTGTATATTATAATGGCCAATATTCACACGGTCCAGAGTACGATTTGCAACCATATAATTGGCAAATTACATTTCATGTGATAAAATTTTTAAAAGTATTTTACGACGCCACAAACGCATGTGCTGGCGTATACTATCTTACTAGTCCATTAGTTTTAAATTATTTTTATTTTATTGCAAATTATTTTAATAGGTATAAGACATATGTAATTTTTTTTTGATATTGTAGAAGCAGTGGAAATTAAGTTTAGAAAATATTGAGAAGAATTGTCTATGTTGTTCCCGTTAGTATCAATTATAGACCCAAAGTAAATTTACAAAGTACTAAACATGCTATTTTAGAAATTTATAATAACTTGAGTTATGGTAATCCATTAACTTATGGTAATTTAGAAAAAACATTATGTAAAATGTATGATTTTTATGCGAAAAAACATTCGGTAAGAACGTTAGAAGACCTCCTGCACTAATTCATTCATCATCATCAAATAACCATAATCCTAATGATTATTAGAGTTTCCTTGTTGTCAAAGGAACTCAACAATCTAGTTTTTTTCTTCTTCTTCTTCTTCTTCTTCTTCGCTTTCCTGTGCCACAAATGTAGAAACAAATATTAGAAACATTCCTTTAGAGTTAGCTAGATATTTTAGTTACGACATGCTTAATTTGTTAGATAAAGATGAGATGAATAATTTCGATGTACTTAGGTGATCGAGACAAAACGAGCGTCAATACCCAATTGTTTCTATTATAACACGTGATCTCCTAACACATCCGATATCAATTGTAGCATCAGAAGATGCTTTTAGTACAAATGGTAGGATTCTGAATAATATGAGATTAAGACTTAAACCAGACATATTAGAGAGTTTAATGTGTTTAAAAGATCGGGAGGATGCAGAAATTCGAATCCAAGATAAAGTAAGCCTATTTTGTAATAATTTCATTTTTATTCATTTAACTTTAAGTGTTGATATTTAAATTTACAAAAAATTGCACACGTAACAACTTGTTCGTGTACAATTTTAACTCCGTCTACGCTAATAGTAGCCGGCCCCAAGTCCAAAAAAAGGAGGAGAGTTTGAATTTTCAATTTTGTCATAACTTATTTCTTTTTAGCTTAAAAAATATAGAAGTTCACATGGGTCCGCGGACCGGCCCGTGGCTTGCCAGTGTGCCCGCGGACCACGGGCCGACCCGAACTCGTTTTCCATGCTTGGCTCGCTCGGCTCGGCTCGTCTCTTCACGGGGGGCCGAGCCAGACCCATCTTGGTATGAGTCAAGGCGAGCCGACTAATTCGATCCATTGCCATTCCTAGCATTAAGCATATCGACCTCGATCTAAACCTAATTATCAAATATATTTATTATTTACATACATGTTCAAGCTTCACCAATTGATTTCATTCCTTTCATTTTATCAATCACACTTAAACGTATTGGTTTTTGAAAATCAGACAATATACAATACTTGATACTAAAATGAAAAATATTTACTTCTTTTTATTTTTTAATATTGACTTGTAGTTTACAACACATCTTACCAAACAAGCCAAAAAAGTATGTAGCAATAATTACTTAATTAAAAACTATTATCTAGCATAAATTTTGATGTTTGTCATAGAGAGTTTAATTGGGAAAACAAAAGACAAAAATATTAGAATTATAGAATACTATTGGAAACTTTTAGAATCTCAAAATTTCCAAAATTATTGTAAAACTTGTAATATTTTGTGATTACTTTTGCAATTATGAATTTTGCTATTACTATGAATTTATAATTGCATGCAATCTTATAAATAGGACAATCTTTCTTAAAATAAACTACAGCTACAATCTAAAACATTTAATTCATTTTGCATTTGGCTAGTTATATTACAACTACAATTTTGCATTTGGAGTAATTGTAGACTAGGCTAGAATATGAGAAAGTTCTCATTGGATTATTTCATTTCTTTTAGCACTCACACTAGTCCTTGTGGAGAACAAGAACTTTAAGTTAACCTACTAATGTATAACAAATTATTTTTAAATTACTTATTTAACATAATGTTACTTTTTACAAAGGAAAACTTATTTCTTTAGAAACTATAAGTACTTGTTTGATAAATTTTTTTATAAATTATAAGTAGTGAGTCATACAGAATGTATGGATAAAAAATGGGTAAAAATTGTGGGTCTTACATAATATATGGATTAAAATGATGTTTGACTAAGTTATAGATTTGAAAAACCTACACAAACACCACCTATAAAAATAACTTGTAAGACTTGGTTTGGTTTAAAATAATTAGTTGCAGGAAGAATCGATTAAGTTTTTGGTAAATTTTTATTTTAAAATTGTTGTATATTTTAAAATAAACATTTTAGTGTTTGAAAAAAAAAAGTGAATTATTGATTTACATGTATATAATTATTAAAATGGATATTGATTATAATGATGTCTTTTTTTTATTATTATTATTATTATTATTATTATTACTACTAAATTTATAGTAGTAGTATTTTTAAAATTTACTTTTACTCTTCTAATAATATGTAATGTTATCAAATATTTTTCTCAATACATTTAAAATGATTTTTTTATTAAATTTCAAAATTTATAAAATTACAAAATAAAAACACATTTCATATGTATAAAACGAATTCTTCTAATCAATTAGAGTTAAAACTAATATTTATATTATAGATAATTGAATAAGTTAAAACAAAAGAATAATTATATTCACACTATTTTTATTTGTTGCAGCTA
The DNA here is from genome assembly GCA_023638005.1 of Forsythia suspensa. Classification (NCBI taxonomy): domain Eukaryota; kingdom Viridiplantae; phylum Streptophyta; class Magnoliopsida; order Lamiales; family Oleaceae; genus Forsythia; species Forsythia suspensa. The sequence continues at coordinate 41,281,800 of CM042666.1, forward strand.
CATTTTAATTATAATTAAGGTTTTCCATCGATTTTATTATAGCACTTACATCCCTAACTTTTTTTTTGGTTATATTATTATCTTCAACTTTTATTAATTAACAAATATTATCTATGATAACATTTTTTCGTCCAAAAAATTCGTTAGGAGGGTGTAAATAACTTATTTATTCATCATATTTTTAAATAAATACAAAAGCAATAAATACTAAAATGCGACAAAATATTTTTTTCTCTTAAGCCCTATTGATGTGATCTTTTCTCGTGTTTTAGAAGCTAGGATTGGACCGGACTTGGAAATATCGACTTACTCAAGTTAATTTTAAACCTCTTGGCTTGGTGCTGGATGAAGCTTAACACCCCAATATGTCCCCGTGGATAAAAAAACCAACCCTCGTAATTTGTTTCTATTGGAAGAAAATATTGGTTGAAGTTGAATGAATTTCTCAATATCTCATTCTAATCTCATGTATTAGATTCGGGCCTACCCTTGACTTGCATGCACAACTTTTACCTTTTTGGAACTCACTTTTTTGTCATCAACCAAGATAGTAACTAGCTAGTTGTAACTTCACTGACTTTGAGCATTGTTTCTTTTAGAGATGTCGCATCATTAACGATTGCAAATCATTATCAATGACGATATGTGCTAATTAATGGGAGATTGGAGATCAGAATTCAACGAAAAAATGTTAGAAACGTAAATGCTACAAAGAGAAAAGATTGAGGAGTTCAAGTCAAATTAACATGTGGTGCCAGAAATAAAAACTATGGTGCCAATATAACAATTCAAAACAAAATATGAGAAGTTACCATTTTCTTATGAGATAGTACATATTCTTTTATAATCAATTTTTATTTATTTATTTATTTTGTTTATTAAACATTTAAAAGACTTGTTATTGTTTGATAATTAGAAGTGCGTGCACAGTCAAATCTCGCACACACGTTTTGAATGCAACGCAGTAATTCGCGTAACCAAACGTTCTTGTGTCCAAGTCACCAAACGTCCCAAAAATGGAAGCCATGGATTTTCCCTCCACATTACACTTTCCACTTCAGTTGCAAGAAAGAAATCAAACATTACTGCCATGGCTGCTCTTTTTAATCACATTTCCAAACCCCAAAACTATAAGATCTTTTTCTCTAAAATCAGTAGAACCCGGGGCGCCCTCTCCACCGCCGTCAACCCAAAACCAATTAGACGTCCATTTCAAGGTAACCCCAACACCTGTGTATATATGCATACAGTTTAAAAATCTTTCATTTTGATACTTTTATATTGTCCTATTACTGGGTTTTTAAGTATATGATTCAAAGTTTAGTTGTCTCGCATGTTTCTTGTTTTCAATTTATTTTCTAGTGTCGTTACCAAATATATTGACTTGTTAAATTTTACAAGGATTAAGCTGACATAGTTTTTTTTTTTTAAAATTTGTTCTAGTTTTTATTAGTAATCGTTTGCAGTCTTTGGTCCTTAGCGATTGCTTATTTTTGTGCACATTGTCGGGGAGAAATCTGGGCAAAACAATGTTGAAGATGGGCTATTTTTCAACTTCTGAAAACACAACGATCAAAAAAGATTCTAAAGAATTAAAAGTTTAAAACTGAATGGTTTCACAAAAGGAAAACAAAGGGAATAACGATATTTGATTGAAAAGGGGGTTGCTTTTGAAGGTAATCCATTTTTGCCAATAATCATTATTTTAACGTGCTTCACTGGAGGCCTTCATTAAGCTTATGCTTTGAGCGCCATTTATTAGGTTTATGTTAACCACTTATCCAATAAAAACGAGAAACTTCATATTACATGAACACGAAATAAAAATTAAGGAAACTGCAGAATTAAAACTAAGAAAACAAATCGAGGCTCTCTATAAGCAGTTTCCTTAAAATGATTAAGTCCCCTCTCAGTAAGTTATGAATGTCTGTTTCTTAGGATACAACGGTAGAACTGATTGTACCAGCGAACCGACCTATTGCCCGAACAATATCACCCCGAGGAAATTCGAATCCTAAAGAGGAAAACGAATGCCAAAGAACCTAAAGAGGAAAAGTTGAATTGTTGTGTATAGAATGAGGAAAATGGACATGCTTATATAGACTTTAGAGTGACCTTCTAATTCCAAATCTACCATTAAAAAGTGAGTTACAAAAGTTACAAAATATGAAAAGGTTGAGAGATGAGAAGTTGGAAATGTGAGCTTTAATTTTCATTCACCATATTTATTTTCTAACAATCCTCCACATGAATGAAAAATTGAAAGAGACACGGAAGACTTGGTAATAAAGTTCAACGTCTGAATCCTACATAAAATAGGTAGGTGTTACTCTTTGAACTTTTTCTTGTGAAAGTATATTTATTTTACTAGCTGATCGATAGGACGCGATGTCCTTCAACTATTATGTCGTTTGTGTAAACGATAATATACCTCATACACAATTCATTCTGACATAGTTTAGTTCTCATTGTTATGTTCATTTATGACCGTGAACATGTGCCTAGTTCTGCGAAAGTTTTTAAGAATTGAGCCTTACACAATTCTCTTAGAAGCGGCCCCACTTCTCTATCACATAGGTGATTTCTTAATTAAGAGTAGCCCGCTCTACTTCGAGCGTAAGAATCATTAAAAGCCTATTGCTTATCTTTTCCTCTACGGGTATCACTGTTTCATCATAGGAATAGATAGGAGAGAACCCCCGCAGTAATCTAATTAAGTATTTACAATTAGGTTGTCTCTTTGAACCTAGATCTTGGGATCTCTGGTCAACTAGGTTGGGTTTTCATTGTATTAACTTATTCTTTCAAAGGCTTGAGTCCCATTTCTTTCAACGACTTTTCAACTAACTCTCTATTCAAACCTTTAGTTAGCGGATCCACAATATTATCCTTTGACTTTACATAGTTAATAGAGATAACTCAGGTTGAGAGTAGTTGTCTTATGGTATTATGTCTCGACGTATGTGTTCAGACTTACCATTATACATGTTACTCGTGCCCTACCACCTTGATTGACTATCACAATGTATGTAAATTGTTGGCATAGGCTTTGACTATCTAGGAATATCCTTTAGGAAGTGACGTAACCACTCAACCTCTTCACTACACTTGTCCAAGGCTATAAACTCAAATTCTATAGTGGATCTGGCTATAACCGTCTGTTTAGAAGATTTCCATGATATAGTTACACCTCCCAGTGTGAACACAAATCCACTTGTAGACTTTGTGATGAGGACATCATTGTCAAACCTCTTAGAGTATATGAAAGAAAGAGAGGGAAGAAGACTAAATCAAATTTGGCAATGTCTTTGTGGCTAGATTAGATGTTTTCACATGCATCTAGAAAAAAGTCAAGTGTCTTTTCGTTCTTCAAAATAAAGTCTTATGCATGTAATTGGAATAAATGTGGGAAGTTTCCAAAAATCTACATTTATTAGGAAGTCTAAAAGTTGGGAAGTCTAAAAGTTTGTCTTGGGTTTAAATATATGTAAATGCCATTAGAAAGGCAATGAATTGAATGAAAAATATTCAGTAATCAGAAAACAAATTCTGGTTTATTTTCTTGCGATGGGAACTTTGGTGTGAAGCCAAGTTTTGGTGTGAAACCAAGTCTGAAAGTGAAGTCCATTCATCCTTGTCTTTATCTTTATTGTTAAGAGGTTTGCTATTATAATTTCCTGCTTCCAACTGTAAGTATGTTCTTTATCTACAATTCAACCAGTTTCTTTTTATTTTCCGCTGTAGCTTTCTTGATAAGTTGATAGACATTAAGTCTGTTATGTTTCAAAGCTTAAATTAATTCTAAAATTGATTTTAGCTTTTATTAAATTCATATCCTGCATCAATTTTGGTATCAGAGCCTAGGTTCATTTAGTGTCTTTTTATTATTTGTCCACAACCTGCTTTGTTGTTTGCCTGTCTCAGGTCTGCATGCCCACTACCTGAAGTGGCAAGATATATTCACCAACCATGGATCTGGCACAGATTACTCAAGTCCTAGAACATTTGTCCACACAACTAGCTCAAAGCCAGAATTCAAGAGCAGTCAGCAACTTCAGAACATCGATTGGCAGAATTGGAAGCAGCGATTCAAAATGATGAAGAAAGTGTGGGTGGGGACAATAGACACCCTAGGAGAAATGTCAGAAATGGAGGAAACAGGCTTCGCAATAACCAAGAAGCATTTGAACCAGAAGAGAGAATTTTGAAGTCTATCAAGGTTGAAGCTCCTAGCTTTGAGGGACAGCTGAATCCCAAAGTGTTCGTGGATTGGTTAAGTGATATGGATCATTACTTCCAATGGTATGAAATGTCGGAAGCTTGTAAAGTCAGATTTGCCAAAATGAAATTGGTGGGTCAAGCTAAACTTTTCTAGACAAATATTGAAAGAAAAATGGAAAGAGCAGGAGAAGAACCAATTACCTATTGGGATGAAATGAAAGAAAAGTTAAAGGAGAAATATTTACCACTGTCTTATCGTGCACATCGTACACAACTGCTGGATCAATGGCAGTCTCTTCGTCAAGGAAGTATGACAGCAGTAGAGCATATTGCCAAGTTGTAAGAATTCATGTTGAGGTGCAATGTAAATGAAGAATCTTCAGTGACTCTGTCCCGTTTTCGAACAGGCCTTCGCTTAGAACTCCAAAGAGAGTTGATTCCTCATGATGTCAACTCTTTAGAGCAAGCCTATCAATTAGTACAAGAGCTGGAACGTTATTTGAAGACTAATACTGTAGCAAAGCGATATGATTTGTGCTCTAATGACTTTCGTGTAGCCACTTTTGGTGCAAAGCCTAATTTAGCTCCAAAAGTTCTTACAATACTTCTAAACCAGAGAAGAATGAGAAAGGAAAATGACTTCTATATGAGACACGAGGTGGTGGACCAACCAGATGTTACAAGGTGGTGGACCAACCAGATGTTACAAGTGCCAAGGCTTTGGGCATTTCGCTGCTCAATGTCCCACAAAGGAGTCATCCCGAAATCTGTTTGCTATATGGAGGAAGAGACTAATAATCATAATGACTGTGAGGAAGAAGTTTATGAGCCTAATGTTACAGCTAGTGATGATGAAGTAGGTGGTGAATTCAACGAGGCTAATAAATAAAAATGGCAGAAGTCAGATGCACATTGACTCAACCAGCAAATAATGAAGATTGGCGTGGGACTTCTATTTTCCATACTTACTCACAACATGGCAATAAAAGCTGTAAAGTCATCGTTGACAATGGGAGTTGCATTAATGTTGTTTCGCCACACACCCTCTCACGTTTGGGCTTGAGTCCTGTCATTCATCCTCAACCATACAAGGTAGCATGGATTGATAAGTCTTCTATTCCTGTCACACAACGATGCCAAGTGCCAATTCAATTCTCTTCTTACAAAGACACAGTGTGGTGTGATGTAGTTCCTATGGATGTGGGCCACATACTATTAGGTAGACCCTGGATATATGATAATGGTGTGACTATTTTTGGCAAATCCAATGCTTGTCCGTTTATACATGGAGGAAAGAAAATCAAGTTGAATCCTATTCAACCTAAAGCTCGACCAGGGCCAATAAAGGTCAGAAAACCAGCCAAACAAAGTCTCTACATGTTATCAACTCAAGGGAATTTTTAAGACAGACAAAAAGATTCAATTATTTTTATGGTGGTGGCAAAAGAGTGCTATTGTTTGTCTGACAAGGGGATATGTCCAGAGGCAAAGACAATTCTAGAAGAGTTTCAGGATGTGTTTCCAGAAGATCTTCCAAATGAGCTTCTTCCTCTCTGTGACATTCAACATGCAATTGATCTTGTTCTAGGGCGTCATTACCCAATTTGCCACATTATTGGATGAATCTATCAGAACATGAAGAATTAAAGAGACAAGTTGAAGAGCTTCTTGCAAAAGGTTTTATTCGAGAGAGCCTAAGCCCATATGCTGTACCTGCACTTCTCACTCCAAAAAGATAGGTCTTGGAGAATGTGTGTGGATAGCAGAGCCATTAACAAAATTAAAGTTAAATACCGATTCCCTATTCCAAGGTTGGATGACATGTTGGATATGATGGCAGGTGCTACTATCTTCTCTAAAATTGATTTAAAAAGTGGTTATCACCAGATTCGCATCCGCCTTGAAGATGAGTGGAAGACTGCCTTCAAAACAAAAGATGGGTTATATGAATGGATAGTGATGCCCTTTGGACTAACTAATGCACCCAGCACTTTCATGAGAGTGATGACATAGGTGTTGAGACCTTTTATTGGAAAATTCCTAGTGGTTTACTTTGATGATATCTTAATCTGCAGCACCTCTCGAAAAGAACATATTTATCACTTGAGGCAAGTATGCACGGTGCTTCGGAAAGAGAAGTTGTTTGTGAACTTAAAGAAGTGCACTTTCATGTCCAATGAAGTTATCTTTTTGGGATTTGTTGTGTCTTCAGAGGGGATGAAAGTTGATCCAGAGAAAGCAAGAGCAATTGTTGAATGGCCAGAGCCAAAGAACATTCATGAAGTAAGGAGTTTTCATGGTTTTGCTACATTATATCGGAGGTTTATTCGTGGGTTTATTTCCATTACTGCTCCTATCACCGATTGCATCAAGAAAGGAGAATTTGAGTGGACAGCTGCAGCTGCAAAAGCATTTAGTACAATCAAGGCCAAAATGATTGAATCACCAGTCATGCGTCTTCCTGATTTTACAAAACCCTTTGAAGTTGCTTGTGACGCATCTGGAGTTGGCATTGGCGGAGTTTTAAGTCAAGAAGGACATCCTGTAGCTTATTTTAGTGAGAAGTTGAGTAGAGGTCGCCTAAACTACTCTACCTGACAAAGAGTTCTATGCGGTGGTTCAAACTTTAAAATACTGGAGACACTATTTACTTTCCCAAGAGTTCATTTTGTTCTCTGACCACGAGGCCCTACGCTATCTCAACTCTCAAAAGAAGTTAAATCCTCGCCATGCTAAGTGGGTTGAGTTTCTTCAAGAATATACATTTGTGTTGAAGCACAAAGCAGGGGTGGAAAATAAACCAGCAGGCGCTCTTAGTCATAAATTCTCACTCCTACACATTTTAAGTGTTGAAGTAATCGGATTTGAGAGGTTGAAAGAAGAATATCCAAGCTATCCAGATTTTGGAAACATGTATTCTGAACTGATGGAAGGTTACACAAAAAGCACAGAGTTCATTTTGCAAGATGGGTTCCTATTTAAGGGTTCTAAACTTTGTGTTCCCCCAGACATCAGTGAGAGAGTTCGTCATCTTAGAGCTGCATGCTGGAGGGATAGCTGGTCACTTTGGAAGAGACAAAACTATTGCTTTTGTGGAGGAAAGATTTTTTTGGCCTAGTCTCAAGCGAGATGTGGCTAGAATAGTAGAGCGATGTCGTACTTGTCAATTGGCAAAGCACAAGAAGCAGAATATTGGGTTGTACATCCCATTACCCGTTCCTCATACCCCTTGGCGAGATATTAGTATGGATTTTGTACTTGGATTATCTACGACTCTACGGAAGCACGACTCTATCTTTGTGACAATGGATAGATTTTCTAAGATGGCTCATTTCATTCCTTGTTCTAAGACCTATAATGCTTCAAGAGTGGCGAAGGTTTTTATGGATGAAGTTGTTCGGTTACATGGACTGCCTATGACTATAGTGTCTGACCGTGATGTTCGATTTATGAGCTATTTTTGGAAAACATTGTGGCACATGATGGGCACCAAATTGAAGTTTTCAACAGCCTACCACCCCCAAACCGATGGACAAACAGTAGTGGTCAATAGGAGTTTGGGTAATCTGTTGCGATGCTTGGTTGGTGAACATGTCAAGTCATGGGATTTTGTTTTACCTACTGCAGAATTTGCATACAACAATTCAGTCAACCAGTCCGCAGGTATGAGTCCATTTGAAATTGTGCATGGTCATAAACTTAGGGCTCCTATAGATTTGATACCCATGTCCATTTCACATAAACCTTCTGAGTCAACCCATGCTTTTGCACAACATATTCATGAATTGCATGCTGAAATCAATCGTAGAATTAATTAAAGCAATGATCAATATAAGCAGGCTGCTGATGCCCATCGAGTATTCAAGGAGTTTTCAGTAGGAGATAGTGTCATGGTTCGAGTTAAACCCGAGCGATTCACACAAAGAATTGCAAAGAAACTACAAGCACGTAGTATTGGACCCTTTAAGATCTTGAAAAGAGTGGGATCTAATGCTTATGTCTTAGACCTTCCTTCGAAAATAGGGATTAGTTCCACTTTTAATGTTGAGGATTTAGTTCTTTATAAAGAACCTGTGATACCTAGTCCAACTCGAACATGTGCTGATGTTTCTGAATTAGATGAGTCTTTAACCTAGTCCAACCCGAACAAGTGCTGATGTTTCTGAATTAGATGAGTCTTTTCTTCCCTTCTCTACTTCTGCATTTCCTCCCTTGACTCCTCTTTTACCCCCTTCTAAACCTCTTAATAAAGATATTGTGGAGGACATTTTGGATGAACAGGTGGTTTCAACCAGACATGGTGGATCAGAAGTTCCTAATCAAATGGAAGAACAGGCCAGAAACACTTGGGTTACAAAGGAGGAACTGCAACGATGATCCGTATATTCTTGAGTGATATTACAGTTTTGTCTCGCCAGAGTCAAGCTCTTCTCAGCAAGGGAGAATTGATGAGGACATCATTGTCAAACCTCTTAGAGTATATGAAAGAAAGAGAGGAAGAAGACTAAATCAAATTTAGCAATGTCTTTGTGGCTAGATTAGATGTTTTCACACGCATCTAGAAAAAAGTCAAGTGTCTTTTTCGTTCTTCAAAATAAAGTCTTATGCATGTAATTGGAATAAATGTGGGAAGTCTCCAAAAATCTACATTTATTAGAAAGTCTAAAAGTTGGGAAGTCTAAAGGTTTGTCTTGGGTTTAAATATATGTAAATGCCTTTAGAAAGGCAATGAACTGTATGAAAAAAATATTTAGTAATCAGAAAACAAATTCTGGTTTATTTTCCTGCAATGGGAACTTTGGTACGAAGCCAAGTTTTGGTGTGAAACCAAGTCTGGAAGTGAAGTCCATTCATCCTTGTTTTTATCTTTATTGTTAAGAGGTTTGCTATTATAATTTCCTATTTTCAATTTTAAGTATATTCTTTATCTACAATTCAACCAGTATCTTTTTATTTTCCCGCTGTAGCTTTCTTGATAAGTTGATGGGCATTAAGTCAGTTATGTTTCAAAGCTTAAATTAATTCTAAAATTGATTTTAGCTTTTATTAAATTCATATCCTGCATCACTTTGAGTCTTTTATATTATATATTTAGTTAGCGTCACTGTATCTTTCAATAACTGTCGGATATCTGGTATAGTGCAGCCCATAATCACGAGTATATCTCAAATACCTTAGTATTCTTATTATTCCTTTCCAGTGGTGAGCTCCTGGATTATTCGTGTATCTACTCAGTTTGCTAACTGTGTAGGCTATGTCTAGTCTTGTACAACTCATTAAGTACATCAGACTTCTAATAATTCTAGAGTATTCTACTTGAGAGATACTCTCGCCTTTGTTCTTTGATAAATTTCTTCATCTAAATCTCCATTTAGAAAGGCATTTTTCACATCTATTTGATGTACTTCGAGATTCCGCAAAGTTGCAATTGCAAGTATCTTCATGATGGATATTATTCTCGTTCTTCGGAGAATATGTATCAAAGTAATCAAGGCACCTCTCGTTATGCATATCTTTTTATAACAAGCACTTTATACTTTTCGATTGTTTCATCCGCTTTTATTTTCTTCTTGAAAATTTTTTGTAACTTAGTGGTTTGCATCTCGGAGGAAGATCCACTAGCTCCTATGTATGGTTTTGTAGAATAGAATCTATCTCACTTTTAATTATCTTTTTCCACTGAGGTCCTTCTGAAGAGTTTACAACTTCTTTGAAGCTTTGAAGTTCAGTTTCTAGCATATAAGTCAGAAAATCAGGACCATAAAATTTTTGTGTCCTTTTTTGTTTGCTACGTTTTGGTTCAATCTCAACTTCTTTTTCTACTTCTTGGTTCTGACTATTCTCAATCATAGTCTCATATGTCCGTTTAGAAGAGCTCGCTTTTTTTTTTGGACTTGTATGGAAATACATGTTCAAAGAATGATGCATTTCTCGATTCTATTATCGTGTTTTTGTGTATATCAGAAATTTTTGAATCAAACACAAGCAATCGATAAGCACTACTATTATGTGCATATTCGATAAATATGCAATCAACAATTTTTGGTCATATTTTCATCTTCTTTGGTGTAGGTACCACCACTTTGACAAGATACCCCCACACTTGTAAGTATTTTTAGGAAGGCTCTTTTTCTTTTTAATAATTCGTAGGGCTCTTATCTTCTTTCTTGGGCACTTTATTTAAAAGGTAATTAGTTGATAACACGACTTCTCCACATGTTCGAGGTAATCCGAACTTAACAACATCAGATTCATCATTTCTTTCAATATTCTATTTTTTCGTTCAAACAACACAATTTTGTTGAGGTGAATAAGGTGCTATGGTTTCATGTGTGATTCTACTTTGTGCACATAATTCAGCAAATGGTGATTCATATTTACCACTCCGGTCACTTCTCAACACCTTAATTTTCTTGTTGAGTTGATTTTCAATTTCATTCTTATAGAGAACAAATTTCTCTATAGCTTCGTCTTTACTTCTAAGCAAATACACAAAACAATATTTTGTGCTATCGTCAATAAAAATAGTAAAATATTTGTTGCCTCCCTTTCTTTGTAAAGATTTTAAATCACATACATTGGTGTGAATTAAATCAAGTGGTTCAGTTTTTCTTTCAACAGATTGAAATGATGACCTTGTCAATTTTGTCTCAACACAAGTTTCACACTTATGTTTATTATCAATTTGGAATGTGGGTATGCAATTCAAGTTAATTAGTCTCATATGAAGTATCGTAATTAACATGTCCTAGTCTACCATACCACAAAATCGAAGACTTAAGCAAGTAAACAAAGAGTTTTTCATTTTATTCATTTTTGGCTTAAAAGCCATAACATTGAGTTTAAAGAGCCCATCACTTACATAATCTTTTCCTACAAACATTCCGGACTTAGACAAAATAACTTTGTCTCGACTCAAACACCATACGAAATCCACGCTTGTTCAACAATGAGCCGGACACCAAATTCTTGCGAATCTCGCACACATAGAGCACGTTGTTTAGAGTCGCCTCTTTCCCAGACGTCATCTTTAGAACTACTTTTCCATGGTCCTTGATTTCAAAGGTTCTTTGAATTTCCATATACGCTCTTTTTTTCTATCTGTTTCTTCAAAACTACTAAACATCTCCTCGTCGAGCAAACATGTCGGGTGGCACCGTGTCTATCCACCATTCTCTCTCGATTTGAATCCACCATATTCACTTGAAATAGCGGTGAAGTTCATTTCGAACACATCATGTGTGATGTCTTCAACAACATTTGTTTCTTTCTTGTTGTTCTTCTTCGGCAACCTGCACTCCAACGATCCATGATTTACTCTGTCACAGTTGTAGTATTTTCCAAGAAATTTCTTCTTGAAAACTCTTCCTTCTGGACCCATTTTCGTCCCTTTCCCAGACAGCCCAAATTTGCTCTTGTTTGTCTTAGAGCTTTGACCATACTCCACAACATTTGCTTTGGTCATTTGAGGATTAAACTCCTTCTTTTCAGAACTTTTGTTGTCTTCTTCAATGCGAAGTCTAACAATTAATTCTTCAATGTTCATCTCCTTTCTCTTGTATTTGAGATAATTTTTAAAATTTTTCCGTGTCGAAGGTAGTTTTCAATAATAGCTGCCACCTGGAAAGTTTCACTCAAATTCATTCCCTTGGCGTGAATCTCATGTAATATCACTTGCAATTCTTGTACTTGACTGATAACAGATTTTAAGTCCACTATTTTATAATCAAAGAAGCGGCCAACAATGAATTTTTTAGCCCCTGCATCCTCGATTTTATATTTTCGGTCTAGAGACTCCCATAATTCCTTCGCCGTTTTCATTGAACTATACACATTGTATAGTGAATTTGCCAAGCTATTCATGACATAATTTCGGCATAGGAAATCAAAATGTTTCCAAGCTTCAACAACGCTGACAGCTTGTATGTCTCCTTCACTCTGTTTGAGTTTCGAAGCATCTTTAGTCAAGAATCTCGCAAGATTTAAGGTGGTTAGAAAAAATATCATTTTCTGCTGCCACATTTTGAAATTCAATCCATTGAATTTCTCAGGTTTTTCTACATGATTAACTAGAACATTTAAATGACTAGTTGGGGCCACAACTTGGGTCACAGCAAAATTTGGCACTTGTGCACACGATCGATTTTCGGTGCTATAACTTCAGTAATTGGATTAGTTGCCATTTTTTGAAACAAGAAGAAAATTTAGTTCCACTTTTAAATAAAATTAACCATTTCTTTTCGTCTTGTTGATTTGAATAACACGTAACTAAAAGGCTTCCAGGTGAGAAGGGGGGTCACAAGTGGACCGCTTAAATCCCAAGCGTTCCTTAGACAGTTTAGGTCTTTTTGACAAAGCCTTCCAGTTTTGCGAATACACAAATCAAGAAAATTCTAACCATAAGTGAAAATGAAAGCATCTAAAAGAACAAAATTCTACTAGTTCAAAAGATTGTTACAAACTAGTTTCATACGTATGTATTTCACTATTTTTCATGTAATATAAGTTTATCACGAATCTGTTTTAAGATTATTAACCACTTATCAAATAAAAATGAGAAACTTCATATTACATGAATAGGAAACAAAACTTAAGGAAACTATGAAATTAAAAGCGAAAGAAAAAGCAAACCGAGGCCTCTACAAGTGCAGCTTTTCTTAAAAGCAGACTGTCCCCTCACCGTGAGGTTATGAGCGTCTGCTTTCTTAAGATACAATGGTAGAACCGGTTTGTACCAAGTGACCGACCCTCTTGCCCGAACAATATCATCCCGAGAAAATTCGAATCCCAAAGAGGAAAACGAATGCTAAAGAACCTAAGGAGGAAAAGTTGAATTGTTGTGTATAGAATGAGGAAATGGACATGCTTATATAGGCCTTGTGAGTGACCTTCCAATTCCAAATCCACCATTAAAAGTGAGTTACAAAAGTTGCAAAATATGAAAGGGTTGAGGGTTGAGAAGTTGGAAAGGTGAGCTTTAATTTTCATTCAACATACTTATTTTCCAACAGTTTATGCCTCTGACTCATTGAGGTACACGCCTCAAAGCATAAACCGAGGTGTGCTCTTGCCATTCTGAGCTATTTATTAATAGCCTCAATTTTTTGGATTAACTTCTTTATGGCCTATAAGGTTTTATGGGTTTTTTCTGTGCAATGTTAAATGCATCCCAACCCTAAAAGCTAGAAAAACAGAAATGAAAATGAAAAAGGGGATAATTGAAGCAGGAGTGCCAGCCTCTTAGACCTGAAGTGCAAACCCCCTCTTCCAAGTAAAGTTGCAACCTTCTAGCTGTAAACTGCCCGTGATAGGTGGCCTGCAACAATATTTTCGTTTTTGTATCTACTTTTCTTGTTGCTTCAATATTTCTTGCTTTTGTCTCCACGTTTTTGTTTTCTTGTTGACTTCTATTCTTTTAAAGTTAAAACAAGTAAGGTTCTTGAGTGGTTGGTTAGTTATTTTATATGTTTTAGAGTTCTAGTTCTAGTTGTGGATTGATTGTCTTGCTATCTGAACACCAATTTGTTAATTAATTGTTTGCTAGATTCAAGTTGCAAATTAGACTTTTAATTTTGATGAAATGTTAATCACGAATTTTTTAGATATGCTTTTGTACTTTGAACTCTTTTGGTTTATGCTGAGGCTTATGCATGCCTCGAGGAGGCAAAACTCTTCGATACCTGATTTAGCATTTTTAAAGATCTCATGCGTATATACAATTTCACCTAGTGGTAGGAAAATGTTTCAGCCTGCAGAAAGAGTTTCAAATAGTTCAGATATATAAATAGGAAATAGTCAATCATGAAAGGGTACTATGTCATTTGTGAATCGCATATTCAAATTGATGCTATAATTCAAAGTCCTTTGTGCTTTTCCTCGAGGCTGCATTTTGCAGCTTTGAATAAAATGGAAATAAAATTTCATTCAAATTCGAGTTGAGTTTTCACTGATTACATCCTAAGGCCCCCATTTTGTACTATCAAATATAGCATGAGTTTTGGATGTCAGTTATGTGATGGCATTGATAGTCGCATGGAGAATTATTAGCCCGGACTTACTGTTCTATCTTACCAATTCGGAGCAAGGAGCAATTTACACATAAATGAGTCCTGCCTCGTTATTAAGCACATTATATTATTTAACAATAGGGAGCATTTGATAGTATGAAACTTTTACCACAAGTAGTTTTGTAAATCCCATATTTTTCTTGTAGTGAGAAATGCTGTCACCAATGTTGAAGCTGTAGCTGGATTTGAGGAGATGGTTTCGGGTACACAGTGGAATTATTACATGTTAGGTGGGATACAATGTTTAAAAAAATGGTATCCCTTTTTGACACTCACTGTAGATCTCCCTCCACTTCAAACCACTTGCTTCTCTGAATGAGATCAGATAAGTGGACATTACTTCTTTTCAATTTGTACGGCTGAATTGTTAATTGAAACAAGCTTCCATTTTTGGCCTGCGATGGAAAGTGTCGTATAAATTAGGACAGAGGGAGCTCACTGTTACAAGTATTATGCTACCTCCTAGTTTCCTACATTGGTTTTGCATATTTGTTTATCAATTGCTCTTTAATGTATGGCTCATCTCAGCTTAAGAAGAAGATAGCTTCAGCGACTTCGGCCATTAAATCTGTTTTTGGAACAGGAGAGTCAGAGGAAAATAGTGTAAGCATGAAACTTTGATACTTGAGCATGTTTGGCTTACTTTTAAATAACTCTTTGTATCCAAACATGTTTGAATAAGTTAAAAGTAAAAAAGTTGCTTTCTTTCTGAAAGCAAAATTACCTCAGTGTCAAAATAAGTAAATTATTTCTAACTTTTACCAATAAAAATGATTTAGTGTAAGCTCTAATATTTGGTTTTTAGCAAAATACCAACAACACTCATTTATTTTCCCTTCACTATTTGTAGAGTGACAAGCTAGAGCAACTAAGGGAAAGAATGGCAAAAGTGCGAGATCTTTTTCATGACTCAGAGACCACAGAGTTTGTGATAGTAACAATCCCCACTGTAATTGCCAACCTGCTTTGTTTCATAATTTTTAGATTTTCTGGAGTGGGTATTTTGAGATGATTAATGTAATTTGAAGCTATCTTACAACTATATAACAAATTTTTATTTTTCTTTTATTTGTCTATGGGTTCATTTTTTGTTAGGTAAGTTTCGTGGTTATAATTTAATAAATTTCTATTACCAACATTTGTCTATTGGTGTGATGATATAATTCACGAAAACATCTTATGGCCTTTGGCAACTTTTTGGTTATATAAATATGGATTTTAATATCTCTTAACTGGCTCCTCCGGATGCCTGCTTATTTTATCTCAATAATTTATTCGTCCCCTCTCTACTGGGTGTTTCATCCATGGCTTACCCGAAGATACATATCCTATAATTGGTGAGCAAAAAACAAGTTGAGAAATAATCAAAAGCTCATTGCCAAAAAGATTCTTTTGTCGTAGTGTTCCTTCATGTAGATGGAATCATATCATGAAGGTATTTGGAAGGTTATTAATTCATCTTCTCATTTTGACAGTTCAGTGTGCGGTGTGCCCTAATAGAATCTGAAAGAGTTGAAATATGGAATTGATTCTTCCGTTTAACCGCTTCACTAACACTTTTTGGTATGATATTGTTACAAGGTTATGGCACTTAGTGAATCTTTGAGACTTTGTGCATCCTTGAGGAAGGAAAATGTTCCAGTATGAAAACTCATCATTAATCAAGTGCTACCAGTGTCTGCATCAGACTGCAAATTTTGGTCAATGAAACGAAAGGTAACATGTGAATTGATCATTATTTGCTACCTAAGAAATGCTGCCTCAGGATATTTATAACTATACTTGCACTAATACAATTTATGCTTTAATTATGGAATTGGACTGGTTAATATATTGACATCCAATCATCAATGTAAATAATTTGTGGTTCGAGTTCATTTTACATCCGTTTCTGGTACCATGGATTACCCAAAACTTCTTCCTGGAACATATATTCCAATTTTTATTTACTCGGTAGGTTCCAGTTTTTCTACTGGATGCAAAAATATACATAAGGGCAAAAGGATGGCCATAACAATGTAGAGCTGATTATTTGTTTCGCATTGTAAGACACCTCATTTCTTATGGGAATAGTTTAAAAGATAACACGACAATTTTGGTAACGTCAAGCCCTATTTCTATGGGATAGATGCCGATCTGATTGGCTTTCGCCTTAGTTTGTGAATGCTGAACTAAGAATAATTTGGTCTTGTATTGGTCCAATATACAAATTAGGTCCAGCTACATTTATAATCCTCCCTCCTTATCTTTTGTCATTATAATAAAACGAGAGTTATTAGGAATTCTGAAAGGAGTTCTTGTTCTAACCGTTCTTGTTCTAACCACTGTTTTGTAAAATCTTCCCCAATCAATGAATTGTCCAGAGCTGCTGATCCTCATGCACCTGTTCAAATAATATTTCTGAACACTGACCACGTAATGGAGAGTCAGTACAAGATGCTTTGTATATGGTAAGACTAATTAGTAAATCATGCTTTCTTCTGAAATGTAAGTGGAACCCCAAGGTTCCTTTGACTCATTACTGTGCCTGCCTTAATTAGTTTGTGAGACTTTAATTTGTAACTCCAGTCCTTGTTGCTGGACATGATAATGCTCTGGACATGCACACATATTTAATATTGAAGTCTCTCGTCCATATAATTGAAATTTTGGCTATTAGTTTTTTGTTTATTTATTAGGTTCCATGTATCCGAAGGCAAGTATATTAGCATTTCCAATGCAACCGTGGATTGTTTAAATTTTTTTTTGCCACATAAGCAAAATAGACAATGTCTAAAAAAATTCCTCTTCAATGCAAGATGCCAAGGATTATGTCAAGCTGACGTGGCAAGGAAAAAAGTGGACAATGTCTAGAGCTCCGTCTAAAATCAAAAGTTCCATTAAACATGCTGACTAAGCAAAATTTAAATTTCCTATGCATACTTAAAGATAATATAGTTTTTATTTTAATAAAATAAAATCCACCTAGATAGCAATCTATAGAATGCATTGGAGATCAAATTTGAACTTGAATGTCTATTTATTAGACATTAATGTCAAGGAGATCGGAAGTCTTTCAACATTCGTGCCACCTAAATAGCAATCCATAGAATATATTGGAGATGCTCTTATGCTTCAGAAAAATATGATATTATCCTACTTATTTCTAGTTTGAGCGAAAACAATGAATTTTTTGCTCTTGCTAACTACTCCGATGTTCTAAAGCTTCTCATTTGATCTTCATATGTTGCAGGATCAGATGCGTGCTCTAGAAATGATCAAGAAAGATTCAGAATTAGCTACGTTGACAGTAATCCAGTCACTTCTGTTTGATGTAGAGATAAGGGGTGTTCCAGCACTCAGGTTTATGGGGGATATAGTTTGGAGATGAGGCTTATGTAACTGAAACAAGGTAACATTATGTCTTCCTCTGAACTGTCTCCTGTGTTCCAGCTTTATAACCATAATTTATAACAACCGCTTGCCTGATCACACGAAGATCCAGTTGCATAAAATTGGGATTGGGAATGGAAATGGAAAAAAGATCACCTAGAACGCCCTCGGTGTTAAAAGACTTCCTCTGCATGTTTGCTAAGACTAAAAAGTTCACCTATAAGGAAATAAGTTTTAAATAAATAACTTTTTAGTCGGTGAAAGTCGGAAATAAATTACTTAGTTTGACATTAAGGTACAAATATTAGCCTACTGGTCTGCTGCTCGGGTTCCTTCCCAATTGCAATGCTGGAAATAGAAATAGAAATCAGCAAAGGTTCTGTTCCAAAAAATGTAAGCAATGCTTGATTTGATACTTGATTTCATGTTCATGGCATTATTGAATTAGCAGTGTTGGGTGCATATCATTCACCGTTTCTGTTTGGTCTCTTTGCATTTCAGGAATACATTTATTGATCTGAAAATAGAGACGTGTGTGCGCTGAAACCTCCCTACCTACTCAAAAGAATGTGCTCGTGCTTGCACGTGGACATGTGAGCATCGGCTAGGGTAGAGAGAGAGTTTGCAGCTGCCAAAAATATTTTTGTTATGTATTGAAAGACACAGGATACATTATGATGGAAGAGAAATTTGACTTGTAAATGTCAGCTGAGATTTTGTCTTGTTTTATGAACTTATAACAGTCTGGGATTAAGTTTCCACCTCGTGTGTGTGTGAGCTTGTAGAACCTCAAGCTGCTGATTTAGAAGAATTTGTTGAGTAGTTGATTTGAGTGTCAAATATGTTGAAAGAAAAATCACATTGCTATCACGAGTTTTCAGAGGTTCAATCACTCTCTACGAGATTGATGAGTCCCGCAGGTTCCCATTTGTTGAGAACATCAATAGTAAGTTTGGTATGCAATATTAGAGTGATTAGACAATTATAAAGACTCGACAATACAATTGATAAGAGGCTTATTTGCACAAATGGTCCCTGACTTTTGCACTTACTGCGGGTTGAGGACCTATCGTTTCATTTTTGGCAGTTTGGCCCCTATTTCAAATGTTTTTGGTAGCAATGGTCCTTTTCATCATTTTCTGTCCAAATTCACGTGAAAGTTGATGGAAAATTTTTATTTAAAAAGTAAATGAAAATTTGCAAAAAAGTCCATAATCTTTCGAGAAAGTATTGAAAAGTCCCATAACTTTCTAAAACTAACACATATGACTCAAACCTTTTGACAATTTAACCCCAATTTAAATAAATTAAAAATAACTCATAAACTTTTTCAAAAATACAAATAAGTCTTAAATTTTTTATTTTTTTTTTATAGATTTACACTTAAAATAAGAAAAAGTCGTCATCAAGCCCCAAAATTTTAAATTTTGTTCACCAAAATAACATTTAAATTGTCTTTGATTAAAATCGATTTTTTAGTAAAAGTTGTTGAAATGTGTGGTTGAAAAGTTGTGGGACCATAAAATGTGTGGTTAACATTATTGTTGACTTTGATCTTAGCTTTTATCAAAATCAAAATTGAAAACAAACCGGAAAGCGGCTAGAGTCTCTACAAATTTTGTCCAACGGGTTAATTGAAATTTTGAAACCGAAAGTGGCTCAATTATTTTGGACCGCCCATCAAAAATATTTTTGACCCAAATCCCACCCCCACCCCCACCCCCACCCCCACCCCAATTCTCTCTGGGACAACAAAATGGGGATTTTCCCCATTTGTTTCCTCGTAGACCGGCCTCGGTAGGTGTCGCCGTCTTGAAACAAGGGGAATCCCCCTCCTTTTCGCGAAAAACCGTGGAGCTCCACGGGTTCGCGAAACCGTGATCCCCTGGTTTCGCGACCCGGGGCGGGGAGTTCTTCCCCTTTGTCGCCGGATTTTCCGGCGACAATCACCCTCCCCGCAATTTGGCGGGGGTGGGGTGGGGTGGGTGGGTGGTGAAGATTTTCTTTTTTTTTATTATTTAAAAAAATTAAAATTTATGTTGGATCGCCCATTAGCCCATTATACAAAATCGGGCTGGGTTGGCCCAACAAACATGAGCCCATATAAATTGGGTCGGTTAGATCAACCCAATTTTTTGTTTGGCCCATCAAATTTCGGTTGGGCCCCCATCCCGCTCATTTGCCACCTCTAGACGGATCACATAAAAATTGGACTGGACTAGCTCTGACCCAATTTTACATGGGCTGGTATTTGCTGGGCCAACTTAACCCGATTTGTTTTCAATTTTGATTTTGATAAAAAGCTAAGATCAAAGTCAACAATAATGTTAACCACACATTTTATGGTCCCACAACTTTTAAACCACACATTTCAACAACTTTTACTAAAAATCGATTTTAATCAAACACAATTTAAATGTCATTTTGGTGAACAAAATTAAAAATTTTGAGCTTGATGACACACTTTTTCTTATTTTAAGTGTAAATCAAAAAATAAAAAGATTTAGGACTTATTTGTATTTTTGAAAATGTTTATGAGTTATTTTAATTTATTTAAGTTGGGGTTAAATTGTCAAAAGGTTTGGGGTCATATGTGTTAGTTTTAGAAAGTTATGGGACTTTTCAATACTTTTTGAAAGATTAGGGACTTTTTGCAAAGTTTCATATACTTTTAAATAAAAAATTTTCCATCGTCAACTTTCACGTGGATTTGGACGGAAAATGATGAAAAGGACCAATGCTGCCAAAAACATTTGAAATAGGGGCCAAACTGTCAAAAATGAAACGATAGGTCCTCAACCCGTAGTAAGTGCAAAAGTCAGGGACCATTTGTGCAAATAAGCCATTACATTTTTATCTTAGAGAACTTACTTTTTTCTTTATAAAAGTAAGAATGTTACTTTTTTTCAAAAATAATTCTTTACTTTTTTTTTTTATCAAAATCTCTTACAATCATTTATAAAAAATTCACATGCCAAATCTCTCATTAAAAGGTATATTCAACCATACATAAAAAATACGGTAAATAAATAAATTTATCAATTATCCAACACTTCAAACTTCTAAACAAAGTAATTGAACATATGGGGTCTCAAAATTTTCCAAATTATGAGACTTATTGATCGTGTGCACTGCTGAGCTCCTCTTGTGGCACATTACTAATCTTATGCTCTTTTTTAAGCTTGGTCAAACATGCCTAAATGCATATTAAATAAAAGATTTATGATGAATTCATATTGTGCTTTTATTTCCTGTTGAGTTATTTTTAGGATAGAGTATATTTTCAATTTTATAGAAGTAACATATGTTGAGACGTATAAATTTTTTCTTCATTACTGGACTTCGACACAAACATTAGTAAAAAATATGTTGAGACGTAGAAATTTTTTCTTTATTACTGGACTTCGACACAAACATTAGTGCAAATTTTTTACGCCATCCATTATACATAATTACATAGATAATTTTTACTTTCAAGAATGGAAGACATTATTTTAGTTCAAACCATCTCCTTTTCTAGCAAAGAAAGGAGTAATTTTCAAAATAAATAACTTGTTTAGTTTTAATTTTGACGAACAAAACTCATTTCAGATTTACTTATTCACTTATAAGTAGATATTTTAAGCTTTACCAAACATGGTCTACCAAGGAATGTTCTGGAAGCCCCTCTCAGCCTCACTACAAGCCCTAGTATACTCTTGTCTTACGCTCTTTTATGTCAAACCCCTTAACACTACTACTGTATACATTTCTCAGCTCCTTATCCACACGCACAATCCTCTGCAAAGGACCCAAACTTTTCCATAATTGATCTTCAGATAAGAATGGCATCTGCAAATGCTATTTCCACGGCCTCAATTCTCTCCTCCCCCTCAAAACAAGTATTCCTTTCCCACTCCCTTTTCTTTTTGTTTTTCTAGCCATTTCTTGACGTGGGTTTATATATATATTTATTTATATTTTGTGTATGTTTTAAGCTTAGGGAGGATTGAAGAACTTGCCCACACACCTTTCTATTTTTATTTTTTATTATTTTTTTCTAGACATTTCTTGATATGGGTTTTATTATGTATATTTCTTTTGTGGATTTTTCTGTTTGTTGTTTTAGGGAGGATTGAAGAATAGGAGGGTGAACCAGCTGCAGCAGGGACAGAAGTTTAACTACAAGCAATCGAAGAACCGGTTTGTGGTAAAGGCTGCAGCTAAGGAAATTGCTTTTGACCAGAAATCCCGGTCTGCATTGCAGGCCGGTATTGATAAACTTGCCGATGCTGTTGGTCTCACTCTCGGTCCTCGGGGTAATTCGTGGAAACATACTTCTACTGGTTATTTTTTCAATTATAGCTCAAATTCGTGATTCTTTGTGAAAATTGATTTTGTTTTTGCTTTTACATTTTCTTTTCAGCAAGATAGTATATTGAGAGAAGCAAAAAATTGATGACTTCAACTATGTATCATTATCTTTTAATATGAGGCTGATGTTTATTATTAATTTGTCACTTTGATGACTACATGGCCTAAGGTAATAACATCGCCTTGATGATTCAGAATAATTTCTATGATTTCCTGAATGAATGAAGTTTAGTTTTCTGTAATGTAATGCAATATGTTAGAGAGGGTAAAATTTGATAACTATCATCTCTTTCTAGCGTAGCAAAGGAACAAGTAGTAGTTCGAGTGGGTTTAGCTTTTTTGCTGCAAAATAAAGAAAATCATTTTTTTTTTTTGGTGATGTAACATTTAACATAAATGTTAATCTTATCCACTGTCAGCCTAAAATTTTATTTTTGGCACAAGTGCTTTTCAAATCGCGACACGTAATAATCAATTGTTAGCTCACAAACCAATGCATTCGCTTGATAGGAATATAGTAAAAGTGACAGAATACAAATGCCATGGCCAAAAATTTCTACATGTCAAAATTGTATGTATTACATTGACTGAAGTGATATGATACGATAAAACTAGAATAGCTTAAGGTAGGTGATGCTTGTGGCTATTGAACAAATATAAAATGTGTGCACATGCAAGTTTGAGATGCTTAGATTAGTTTTGTCTGATCTCACACAGGGAGGAATGTTGTATTGGATGAGTTTGGGGCTCCAAAGGTGGTTAATGATGGGGTTACCATTGCTCGGGCTATAGAGTTACCCGATGCTATGGAGAATGCTGGTGCTGCTTTGATCAGGGAGGTTGATCCTTTAACTTTCTTCTGTTTTATTCCTTGATACTCAACTGTAATTTCACTGTTTTGCTATACATTCAATGGTGCATGATTTATCATGTCCCGTTTTTGTTTTCCTTTAGTTTCCTATATTTCCTTATTTGACACAATGTATCACTTGGGAAGGTTGCAAGCAAGACAAATGATTCTGCTGGTGATGGGACAACAACTGCATCGGTTCTTGCTCGTGAAATCATAAAACTTGGTCTTTTGAGTGTTACCTCTGGTGCCAATCCAGTTTCTGTGAAGAAGGGTATTGATAAAACTGTGCAGGGTTTAATTGAAGAGCTTGAAAAGAAAGCTAGGCCCATTAAGGGGCGTGATGATATTAAAGGTATTGTTTTTGTCATATGCCAATCACCATTTTTTGGTTGGCGATGAACACCACTAACAGAATTCCATTTTACTGATAATTTGATCTCGTTGCAGCCATTGCCACTATCTCTGCTGGAAATGATGAGATCATTGGAACCATGATTGCTGATGCAGTTGACAAGGTTGGACCAGATGGTGTTTTATCTATCGAGTCATCGTCTTCCTTTGAGACAACTGTTGATGTAGAAGAAGGAATGGAGGTCTGTGCTTATTGTCAACTCCTTTCGTTTTAAATTTATCCGTTTATTATGTATGCCGCCACCAGTTTAGGATAATTGGTTGAGATATTTAAGTGTTGTGACACATGCAGATTGATAGAGGATACATCTCCCCCCAGTTTGTTACCAACCCTGAGAAACTGATTGTTGAATTTGAGAATGCAAGAGTATTAATAACGGACCAGAAGATCTCAGCAATCAAGGACATCATACCCTTGCTAGAGAAAACCACTCAGTTACGAGCTCCTCTACTAATTATTGCTGAAGATGTCACTGGAGAGGCTTTGGCTACTCTTGTTGTTAACAAGCTGCGAGGGATCCTTAATGTTGCTGCGATCAAAGCACCTGGTTTTGGAGAAAGGAGAAAGGCTCTTCTTCAAGATATTGCCATTTTGACTGGTACAAACAAAACCTCTCCTAAAGAATCGATGCAATACTTCTCAGAGTGCTGTTTCACGATTTCACTTTCATCTGTTTAAATTATTGAACTCAATCCAAAAAATAAGGCACCAAGGACAATGGCTCATCCATTGGGATCCATACTTATTTCTTCCACAAGGCAACTTTGCCTTTCTAATCATATTCATTAATTGGGTTTAAAATTTTCCATAAAGAAAGATGGCAGGATTTCGTTAATCGCTAGGACAAGATAGATTTGTTCACGCGAGGGAAAAGTAGTATTCTGGAACTGGCAACATCGATAGGAAGGGAAGCATAGGGATAAGCTTTATTAGCTTATTTTATTTTAGGGTAAATATACAAGTATAGTCTGATGTGCAAATTTTCTGTTTTTCAGGAGCTGAGTTTCAAGCTAGTGATTTGGGTCTGCTTGTTGAAAATACTGATGTCGACCAGTTGGGTATTGCAAGAAAGATAACCATCTCCAAAGATTCCACAACCATCATTGCTGATGCTGCATCAAAGGATGAGCTACAAGCTAGGATAGCCCAACTGAAAAAGGAGTTGGCAGAGACAGATTCGGTTTACGACTCTGAGAAACTTGCCGAGAGAATTGCAAAATTGTCTGGTGGTGTTGCAGTTATTAAAGTTGGTGCTGCAACAGAGACTGAGCTTGAGGATCGCAAACTTCGTATTGAGGATGCCAAAAATGCTACTTTTGCTGCAATTGAGGAAGGCATTGTGCCTGGTGGCGGTGCTGCTTTAGTTCATCTGTCAACTTATGTCCCTGCCATCAAGGAAAAGATTGAAGATGCAGATGAGCGGCTGGGTGCTGACATCATACAAAAGGTAAAAATTGCATTATTTTTATGGTAGTACCTCAGTATCTTTCTATTTGCACGTGTTGATTCTGTAATTTTTCAAAAGTAAGAGAGACTGTAATTTTTCAAAAGTAAGAGATATAGTGTCGCTTATATATGTGTGTGTGTGTGTGTGTGTATTTATATATACATGGACTTTTAGCAGCCTCAAGCTGGAATAAATTGATTAAGGTTTTGTTTAATTTTGCTTAAAAATTTGTTAAAAGGCTGACGACAAAGTCAATAAATATTTTAATAGCACATTTTATGGGACCTATATCTTTTACCAATTTTTCAACCACACCATTTCATTAACTTTTATCAAAATTTACAAAAAAATCTGATTTTTAGCAAAATCAAACCGATACCAAATTTGCAATGGTCATCTAGATTTTGCATTCTTTTACTTCCGTCACTTGTGGTAAGGTGCTACAGCAAGATTGGGGATTGTCTTCATGGCTAATATTTCACTTCATTCTTGAGGTTTTTGGTTTTTGTTCTTCTTCGACCTGAATTTCCTAAGAGGCATTGCTGCTATCTGTGGCATAATGCACCCTCTGGAGCTAGACTTGGTCAAATTAGGAAATGTTTCTTTCACCTTACCAACGGCATAGGACACTGGGGAAGTTCTAGTTTTTATCTTTTAATGCAATACCACCAGTGCCTAGGTAGGGGGCATGGTGGAACCCTATTCATAGATTAGATGAAAATAAAAGCTACAGTAGAGAGGCGGACATAGCACCTCACCTCCCAGGAATTCTAGTTTCGTTTGCTATGGTTCTGAAAATTGATATTATGTATTTCTATTTATACGATTATGTTTGCAAAAGAGCTTGATGTTGCTTTGATATTATGATGTGATTTTAGGCACTAGTGGCACCAGCGTCTCTGATTGCCCAAAATGCTGGGGTTGAAGGCGAAGTGGTCGTGGAGAAAGTGAAGGCTAGTGAGTGGGAAGTTGGTTACAATGCGATGACGGACACGTACGAGAACCTGGTAGAAGCTGGAGTGATCGACCCAGCTAAGGTTACTAGATGTGCTTTGCAAAACTCAGCTTCAGTGGCCGGAATGGTTCTTACCACACAAGCCATTGTCGTGGAGAAGGCCAAGCCCAAAACACCTGCTGCTGCTTCCCCACAAGGCCTTGCAGTTTGATTGAACAGTACTATTATAGCTCGTGTAGGAAATTTTGGCTTTACTCTAGTGAGGACGAAGTGAACAATTATTTTATTTGGACTTGTTTGTATTTCTTCTTCAAGTTTTTAGCCGTAAGGCAGAGGCGAAAACAATGTTGCCTGGGGCTAAAATGTTGTGACTGCTAATAATCCATTGTTTGATCTATTTGTCTATATGATGATCTGGGTTGAGCTAAATATTGGTTATTAATTATCTAGTTAAATTCATTTTAAGTTTACTCAGATGTTTGCTTAGGGAAACAAATTAATCTAATAATGGATCTATTGCATGTTGTAGGGGTAAGAGCATTTCTAATTCAATCTAGGATTGCTTAAAAAATTTGTTACAAGTAAAAAAAAAAAAAAAGATAATGTCTAAAAAAAATTATTTTTCCATGTAAGTAAAGGATTCTGTCAAGCGTGGCATAAAGAAATAAACAATATTTAGGGAGTAAACTAAATTCAAAAATTTTGTTGGATATGTTGATGACTTAGTAAAATTTAATTTCTTTGTGTAGATTTAAATTTGTTATGTATATATGTAATTTAGTTTTTATTTTAATAAAATAAAATACACTTAGATTATGTATAGAATGAATTGGACTTTGTGTAGATTTAAATTTGTTATGTATATATGTAATTTAGTTTTTATTTTAATAAAATAAAATACACTTAGATTATGTATAGAATGAATTGGAGATCAAAGTTGAAATTGAATATATATTAGTTAGAGATCAATGTTACAAAACTTAGAAGTGTTCAATATTTGTGCCAACTAAATAACATTTCATAAAATGAGTTGAGTGGTGACCTCCTCCCCACCGTGGAGGATTTATCTTGTGAGGATAGTGAGTGAAAAAAAAATTTCTTCTAACATTAAATGAATTTTTTTTTGTTAATAGCCCATTTCCATAAATCCTCTCCACCGTAGTGAGTTCATAACATACATTAGAAATGCTCTAATAGCCCATTTCCTGCAAGTGGTAAGTAAGTGCATGTCTGGTAGTGCTGAAATTAATTTTTAAGTATTAAAATTATAAGTTGTTGGTGAATGTATAGATAAAAAGTGAGTTGTAGGTTGTAGGTCTTACGAAATGTATGGATATAAAATATATTTGACCAATTTAACCAGTTGAAATTATAATTTAAACAGCTCCAAAACATGTGCTTAAATAACATTTTTATTTTACCAGTTTCCAACTATTTGAGCCCCAAGCTCTTCATATGTAGATACTTACCCTTCTAGTATGAACATGATATTGTACATGGGAGTGATTTTTTTTTTTTTTTTTTTACTAGAATTTGCTTAAAACTAAACAACATTTTGGATGATTTAGGTATATAAAAATGAGACCATCCCTTTTAACAATGTATTTGACAAATAATTACGCATTTTAATTTAAGTTAATCTAACGGTCTAATTCTATTAAAATCTTTTAAAA
The DNA here is from genome assembly GCA_023638005.1 of Forsythia suspensa. Taxonomy (NCBI): domain Eukaryota; kingdom Viridiplantae; phylum Streptophyta; class Magnoliopsida; order Lamiales; family Oleaceae; genus Forsythia; species Forsythia suspensa. Next base: position 41,309,153 of record CM042666.1, read on the forward strand.
TCCTTATACCCACATTCAAACAAATCTCAATAAAGATTTTAATACATCTAGATTGTTATATTAGTTAAAATTAAGAATTGTGATTATTTATTAAATACATTGGTAGGTGAAACGGTCATACGTATGAAACTCGAAAATCCACTTGTTCGTAACCATTTCATTTTACAACTTTGATTTTAACGTATGATTATTTAAATATAAGACTCACTAACTAATGTTCCATCAATATGTGGATAATTTAGAGCAGTCTCCATGGATGACGGAGATGGTATATCGATTGAATGGTTCAAACACTCTATCTTGAAATTAAAGAAATGCGTGAACCTTGAAAACGACATTTATAATAAATAATGATAATGAAGTTCAACATTGAGGTGCAAGGCAACGGATGGCCGAAAAGAAATGCTTTATCTCTATTTCTACTAAGTCAATCATAAACAGTTGTACTAAAATTTCAAAAAATAGAAAAATTTCCTTGAACTTCGATCACATGTAGTGCTCTGCGCAAGAGATAGTCGAATAGATATTATTAATTAGAAAATCGTGATCGTATTGTATAACATCCAGAATGACAAATCACTTTCTTCAAAAGAAATATTGGTAAAATTGATCTTGTATGTAACACAAGATCTTCTGATAATGACAATAAATGGTCCTTCATTTGCATGGAATGTCTCTACTTTTTAAAAAAAAGGTTGACTCTCAATTTTGAGGGCCTCCACTACTTCTACTCTGAGGCTTCAATGAAAGATGTAAATCACAGGATGTCTTGATGAAACGAAGAGGCTGAGAAATAATTATGACTGAAACAACTTCTTCTATACCAAAGGTAGGAATCGAACCCCTACTTTGCAGTTGTCGGCGAAGCTGAGATTACCTCACTCTCGCATTTCAACCAACTGAGCTATAACCTGGAGACACGTCTCTACTTTATTTAACATATTGAAAGGCATCAAATTGGATGGGTTCTCACTTCATAGTCCTTCCTAAAAGTGAAGAGGTGTGAATGTTATTTAAAAAAAAAAAAAAAAAAGTTCCATCGAGTCACCTTTTAACTGGAATTAAAATTTAAAATTATGTACCTTCAAATCAATGTGGCAACATTTAAGTTAACATATGAGTGTAGTCAAAATCTGCAAAAATGAAAAAGGTGGGTAAGTTTGCTTCGTGGGCAAGTTAGGCAGTGGCATAAGACTTCGTATTTAGGTAAGGAGCCAAATTTTAAAAAATTTCATTCCAAATAATTTTGTTGGGTGAATCTCCGAGTCATAATTTATTGATAGAATTATGTCGCTAAATTATGTCGCTGAAAAAGTAGAGTAAAAATAACAATTAAAAAAAAAAGATTAACTTAATAAATTTAAAAAAAAATTAACTTAATAAATTCATTTGTTGATAAATTTATGTTGCTGAATAAAAAAAAAATTAAATATTATTTTCAGAAGAAAAAAAAAATTGGTAATTAAAAAACAATTTGAAAATTAACTTAATATTCCAACAGTCCAATTTCTCTTTAAACTTAACAAGTTGTGTGGATTATTATTACATTTCCAATTTTAAAGATGTTAACATACAAGACAAGGACCATAAAGATCTTAAATTTTGCATTTTGCTAATGTTTTAATAATCTTTTGAGTTAAATTCTGAAATTGTGACAATTAACCAAAATAAATGTAAACTCGTAAATTAATAAAACAACTTATTAACCTTATAATGACGAAATATATCATGAATCACCAACTCTCAATCCTTCTTACCCAATGTTTTGCTCAGAAGTTCGATTTACTCTATTGTATTGTGTTGATTTACGAGTACTCACTACTCAATACAAAACATGCTTGACGTTTAAGAATTAATAGACAAGTTATGGTTAGAGGCAAAATGCCACTCTAATCATCAATACTAATATAAAAGGAGCTTAAAGGGAGAAACATTTTTGGGCAAATATGTCTTCATTAATATTTTATATTTTCTAAATTATCCTTGAGTTAATGTTATAATTGAACTCCTAATTTAACATTTATAACCACATATAGTTTTTAGAAGTTGGAAAGGCTAAATATCCATTTATTATATTTAATTATTAGATTTTGAAAATATTTTCTTTGATTTGTGAGAATAGATTTGGTCAGTTATAAGATTAATAGTAAATGACATTCTACCAACAATTTATTTAGGAGGGTATTCTCAACTCAAATTTTAAAAGATTTGTTAATATTTATGAATTTAAATGGATTTAATGAATTTGAATAGAATTCCATATAATTTATAAGATTTCAACAGAATTCTATATTTTAAATTTCAATATATTCTTATGGATTTCAAATAATTTTCATGGATTTGTGGTCTTTTTATTAAAAATAGTAATTTTATTACATTGTTTTTATTCTAAATAGTTCGAGTGACTGTCCTACATAAACAAATATTTTGAGTAGAATTTTGGAAAGAGATTTTTTTTTTTGAAATATAAACAACTAAAAATTCTTTTCGATCAAATGGGTGAATGTTTTGATGGATTGAGAAGTATACAAATTCGACATCTGTGTCAGCTAAGATCCAATGGAATAAACTAATAAATAGGTCATCCGTCGTTTCTAAGCTCGAAAAGTAATTAGATACATTGTTTGGGGGATTCACATTATTATTATTATTATTATTATTATTATTATTATTATTATTATTAATTTCCTCAGTTTTGAATTAAAAAAAATTAATTAAAGAACAAAGCTTCCTTAAAAAAAATTTAAAATAAAGTTTAATTTTTATTTCTTTCTACATGTCCTTTTTATATAATCACCTCTTTCATATCCGAGACTAAATAATGGATATTTAAGATTCATTCTTTTCCAAATCAATTGTTTAACCATCTTGTATAAAAAATTTATTTTATGGCTTAAAAAGAGAATTTACTTGTGTCGTATTTGGATGAATAAATCTTTCCAAATTCAAAAAAGAATTTTTAGTGCGATACTAATTTTACAGTTCAATATCTAATTATCATAAATGGTAATTATCTAATTAATATTTACCAATATATTATTTATATATTTCAACCCAATTGTTTGGTTTAATGAATGGTCATGGAGCATCAAGAATAAAAATTTCAAAGACAATGTTTAACAATTGTACAAAAAAGAAATATTAATAAAATAAAAATAAAAATTCAATAAACTTCCATGCTAATATAAAAATCAAGAACAATAGTTTACTACAAAAACTTGTAGTACAAATTGAGGAGAGAAGCGAGAAGAAGAGATGCATAAGAGAATAGTTGAATTGAAATTTTGAGGAGTGTGGATAAAATTTCTAAAGAATTCGTTATTCATATTTATGAGATCGAAATCCATACAAATCTGTTTAAATCTTCTAATTAATGAAATCTTAAAAAATCCACTAGTAATTGAGGACACATAAATTTCTAAAAAATCTATTTAAATCTGAGTTGAAAACATATAAATTTCAATTGAATCTATTAAAATCTGAGTTGGGGACACCAAAATTTACATGTATTTTTAAAATCTATTCAAATCTAAGTTGATGACACACCCCTTAGTTTATTTAAGGTCTAATTTGAAGTTTAAGGTCGTTGGTAATTATGTAGTTTGTGATGTCCATAAAGAGTTCATTTGAATATTTGTATTTGTGATTGTAGTTTTTGTTAGTTAATGTGAATAATCCTCTCTCAATGCTCTTCTTTTTCAAAATAACAATAATTTGCGTTGGACTATAAATGTTACGGTGTATTTTTTAATTATTGTGCATGCTCATGCGTATTTGTATATTGTTTACATATCTAATTAACTTTGCGGTTTCAGATTTTCTAGATGAAAAAAACTTTGTAGGCTAACTTTAATAATTGTTTCAATCCACTATTGATATGTATCTTATTTCTATTATTTCTTTTTATGCTTTTGAATTAAATTGTTATCTATTTTGCTTAAACTAATTTTTCTTTACTATTTATGCTCCAACGTGAATAAGACGCTTAAATCGCTAGAATATTTAGTTTTGGTAATATTACTTTATTTCTCCAATACAATTTGGATAAGTTCACGTGAAAACATCTGGGCACTAAATTGTGCAAATGAGAATGTTTAATTTTGTCAATTTCTAATGTAATGTTATTTTGTTTTCTTTTATATACTGATTGATAAACCTACCTAACTTGAAGTGCTACAAGTCCAAATTGCATGTGATATTTTGGTTAGAGAACTATATTAAATTACAAAATTTGTTATAAGTCATTTGTCATCTCATAAAGAAAGAAAATTCAATGAGTTTGGGTGCTCGATATATTTAAGAATTTATATACACTATTTTTTATTCTTTTTGTTTGTGTTCTTTAATTGACATTATTTGACTATATTACAGACTTTAAAAAAGAGATGTTAAATACTGACAACACAATTGTAGAAAGTACTTTGTTTGAATATAACAACAAATATTATATTTCACTGTATTTTTTAATGTCAGATTTTTGTATTTTAATACAGTATAAAATTAAGTTATAATTATTTAAATATTTGAATAAACATATATCTCACTACATTATTATTAAATCACGTGCAACGCACGTTTTACATACTAGTTAATTATAAAATGAGAAGTTAACGACTTGTTATGTTTGATTGTGTTTAAAACTATAATTCGATATATCTCAATAATAAAAATCAATAGTTTATGTAATTAAAAATGGTACTCCTATTTTTACATTAAACTACTTAGTATAAAAAAAAAAAGTTTCAAACAACCAATATTAGAAAGTAGGCATGGTCGTCGGGTGAGTTGGTTCGGTATTTCAATACTCGGAACCATCCGCTTCTGATTGAGTATTTCATAAATAGAACCATTCGGTTCCAAAGTAATTATTGAATTCAAACCCGAACCTGACTCGCCGGGCCTGGATTCTGGTTCTACCCGTAACATTTTGTAAAAAAAATCTTTTGTTGATAACATGTTTTTAAAAAATTAAAAATTACAAACCCGTTAACATTAAAGTATGTTAGATAGTAAAATAATTTATGAAAGATATAAACATTAACTATAAGAATAGACACCAAAATTGCAAACTCATAAATTAAGGTTAGAAAAAAGAAAATTACCTCTCAAAATTGAAGATTCGTTTCGGTTAAAGAGGAGTTACGCATTCACCGTCTCACTGTGTGTTGAGCATGAGAAAGAGATGAACGAAAGTATAAGAGAGACGACAATGTTTTTATTGAGAATCTAAGCAAATAACAATTGAGAATTTGAGATTTGCATAATTAGAATTGGGTCAATTGAATTTGAGTTTAAGAGTGATGTGTTTTCTACTATTTGTTTAAATCTTGGATAGTTGGACTCTTGTTTTTGGTACTGTGGTGTTAAATCGTAGGTTATTGGGTTAGGGTGAAAAATTGTAAAAAATAAAAATTTATAAAAAATGACATATTTGATTCCAATCGGATACCCACGGTTTTAGTTCAAGAACCAAGAACCAACCCGAATCCGATCGGTTCTCGGTTCTAGTTCCTGTTCCTATTCGGGAGGTTCGGTTCCAGTTAAAATACCAACTCCTATTTGAAAGAAAATAAATCAAATACGAGAATTAAATCCTAATGTATTCTTTAACTCTAATTCGAATTTCTAAATATAGGGGTGTATCTTTGGCATGTTTCCTTTGCTAATTTTTCAACACACGTGTTACTAAGTTAATAAATCCGGCACAACATACGTGACGTTTTAATGTTAAATCACTTCATCTAGTTATTTAAGCAGTGAAAATTTTATATATTTATATGAATGATGGACATAAAATTTTATTCAAGGAGGGCACTATATAAATAATAAACAAAAAATATCAAGACGAATTATATATAAAAAGCACCAAATTAAAAAATTCATTATATTAAAATTGTCCACTACGAGATTTTATATTCTTAATTCATTTAACAACAACATCATCACATATATTATAAAAAACATCTTTCTCAATGTATGCAATCATTCATCCATTCATTTCTAATTCGATTGTACAATCGATCTTTTATGATATTTATAGCTACAATTGGTAAAAGAAGAACTAATTTTATGAGTTTGTTTTTTTTTTTTTTTTATTGTCTCAACCAATTTTTGTGTAAGGTCATTTACAGCCACTAACCTGAAAATTCTATATTGAAGCGTACATTATTATCAAGTTCATCACCAAGTAACACAAATTGAAAATAAAACTTAGTAAGTTGGTTCAACTTGAACTTATCAAAAGTTGAAAATGATTGAACCAAACATACCAAACAAATAAGCAATATATGTAGATTTAAATTATTATTTTTTATAAAATTAAGCGGGGGTCTAAGTCTCCTCTGAGCTGCCCATGTTTATATCCATTTCGACACACTTTAGTGTTAAACCACCAGCACTTATGTAATCTCACGTGTAATGTAGATTCATTTTTCATCAAAGACAAATAAAAAATATATCATAAATAGAATAGACATAAAACTTAACCTTAGGATCAATATTTCATGCTCGGATATATACCACATTAACCCATCTCAAGTAATTAAAAGCTTCAAACAAAAAAAATTAGTTATTTGTGTTTTATCTTCACTCGATATTTAAGACACATAACAAAATAGCGAAAAAAGATTTACACAGTCGATAAGGCTTAGTTGAAACAAATTGTATGAATCATCATTGTCATAAAATGGATAAAAAAAAAGATAATTGGAACTATTATAGAGGTGGTGGACTGAACATTTCTGTGAGGAAGAGTACATGCCAAGTTGCAATATATAGGTCCACTTAACTGGACTGATGTTGATAAGTTAAGATCAACCCAGCCCCAACAATGGCAGTCACAAATACTATCATCAATTTTCCAAGAAAAGTTGCAATTTTCAAAGAAACCATTCATTTGTTTACAAGACAAATACACCACTTTGAATTATGTCCATGAAATAATCAAATTTACTTTGAATCTTCTCTAAATAAGACAAAGTAACATAAAAACAAATCTTGTTTGATGTCCTACGAGAATTTAGAGTGGGTGTAACTCATCAAATAGTACTATCTCATTGTATAAGAGACAAGATTTTGACAACTTTTCATTAATTAGAGACTAATAAAAAGATAAAAAACTGTCCTCACCTCTTCTTGGCAATGCAAATTCTTGTCTAATACCATGTCACACGTCGATTGTCCATGGGGAAAAAAGAAGAAGCCATGATTAATACTTCTGATAAGTATCCAATAATGAATGTGGAAAAATAAACAAAAATGAAAAAAATTACCTGTTTATATTAATTTATTTATGTAACATAATCAAGAATTTCTCCAAAATTTTTGATCTTTTTTCTGCACACAAGAATAGTCATAGATCTATGCATTCGATCAGCAGAGTGAAGTCCTTTAGCAATCACTTGTGTCTGTCTACAAAGAGCTGACACAAAACCCACACAAACAAAACTCAAAGAGTATACAGGACAGGATTCGACTGTACAATTATGGTTTATTTGGTAAAGAGGAGTTTAGACAGTATTAAACCAATATCGAGTACGGCACATATTTAGTAAGTAGTACTGGACAGGACTGGATTAGACATACCGCAAAATCCCAAAATCCCATCTGGCAGAATCATTTATCACACTAATCAATTAATAATACTGAGTTTACCTACTTGACGATGTAAAGGAGGCATGGAAAGCTGTGACAGACAATTCTATTGATTTGCTAGTCATTTATTGCCGATGCAGCATCATCAAGATTCTCACTACCAAAAAGCTATGTCTGAGAGAGAGATGAACTCACCATCTTGCCTTTGCATGTGAATCTTGATGGTGCTACATCAGCAAACAACGACTGTCGACAAGCCATTTTATGGCTGTTCCGTCTATTACTTTATTGTGAAATACAAAATCGATATGTCTGTTCAACTACAAGTACCTCTGTGTTCTGCTAATCGAAGATCTTTATTTTCTCGATCTCGATTTCCAAGCTATTATATAGATGTATGCAAAATATCACCAAGATATTGAGTTCTAAAATATCTTGGGAGTAAATTTTATGTGTGGGCGTAAGTGTTCAACTGGCAAGAAAGCCAAGAGCATGAGGCTGATGTGGCCTATTATCAGTGAATAATAGGTGTAAAGCCATGACTTGACTGATTGGTACCAAACAAAAATTTCTTTTGTTAATTAAAACTCATTTTCATACCACAGAAAAGAACAAAAACAAATCCTTTTTTATAATTTTTGATATAATAGAAGAAAAAAAAATATTTTTTAAATTTTACTTTCAATCACAGAAAATGACAAAAAAAAAAAAAAAAATTAACAGATAAAATAAAAGGCAGAATTTCTTAATATGTATGGAATATCCGATCAGATTCCAGCATTGATTAAACCTTATCCGATTTCAAGTTCAGATAAAGGAGGAGGGTTTTACGACTAACTTGCAGAAATATGAATTTCTAAAAAGAAAAGAATCTAAAGAAGGAAAAATTCAGTTCTCAAGTCCGGATAAAAGAGGAGGGTCTTACGACTCGATCGTGAATCCGATCTAAAGAAGATCGAAACAAAAACATACGACATACACAGAGAATAAAAATTCAGATGTTTACTTAACTAACCAGTCATCTGTAAAAATTCAATGACTAACATATGAATAAATGCATAAAAGGGCAAGAGAAAAGAAGAAGAAATATTGACAAGCCTGATATGTTACTCTCTGGCCATTGAAATATGTTTCTCTGTGTGTGTGTTTGAGAGAGAGAGAGAGAAGGGTTGGGGGAGGAAGAAAAGGGTTAGCCAGTTAGGGAACTCACGCAGTGGGAAGGGGTTTCCTGAATATTCACTCACGTACTTATATATGCTATGTCTAAGGATTATTATTATTATTATTTTCGAATAGGATAAATACAAAATTCAAGACTGTTGCTTAGTTGTTTCAATATGACAGCAGTTAAAACGTTTCCATTTTTTGGAAACCCTAATTTTCTTGTAGGAGTATCGGAAAATGCGCATAGTTTGGGAAGAGGTGTAAAATAGATCGAACTCTTTTGACAGACGTTCTACATGACCCATGTCATGTCGGTACATTTTTCAATTATTTTTTAAAAAAAATATAAAAACAAAAGCAGCATGACATTTTTTTTTTTTTTTTTTTAAGATGCTAAACCACAGGCAAAATAAAGGACAAATTGTATCATGTCTCAACACAATTCAATATACCATTATATACTTCTACACTAAGTGCTTATCATGAACCCTTCAACGCCGGGAACTTACCATTTACCCCTTGACTTCGACCACGGATCACATCTACAATAAAGTGGATCGTAACGGTGAATCAACTTTAAGGTAATTATATATTGGGGTTAATTAATGTGTGAGAATCATCCAACTTCTACTCCAACTGTAATTAATGTTGGAAATTGGTTTAAAGAAATTAACTAAGTGTTAAAAATAACGTAAGTGACTCCGTGTCAACTTGACAAATATACAAGACCCCACCCAATCCGCTTAGGCAAATTTGTTTGCCACTTCGACGCCTCCCGGACCGGAGATCGACCCGCCTTGGCCGGTCGCGGGGTCGAGGGGCGCCCTCTCTGGGGCTCGAGGCAACGCCCGACAAAAAAAAAAAAAAATTCAGATTTATCCGCATGTTTAAAGGGTATATTTGACATCTCGAAACCAATATCGAATGAATGAGAAATTACGAAAAGGACAAAATCGGGTCAAGTTTGACCCGTGCGATCGCACGGTTATTTTAACCTCGCGATCGCAACTTGCTTAAAATTTTAACGAGAATGTATTTTGGTCCTTCCATGCGATCGCAGAGGCAAAAGCCTCGCGATCGCATGGTTAATCTGGATGAAGATCTGTTCCAATTTTTTTGTACCTTGCGATCGCAGCTTTGGTTAAACTATGCGATCGCGATAGGTTTTCTTGCGCTAATGAGATATGTCCTTTTGAAGGTTGCACGATTTGGTTCATTCCTTTTCGCTTCCAACCGACTCTCCAACGTTAAAAAGGGTCGTGGACGTCCATTCGAAGAGTAATTGATACAGAAAACAATTTGCAAACATAAAGCATTCATACTTTTTATCTTTGAACCAAATTTATTGCATTTAAGTTGCACAAAATCGGGTTTTCATTTTCATTTCATCCTCGAGTACAAAACCTTTTTTGTTCATTGTATTTGAGTTTTTGTAGTCTACAAAACTCAAGCTCAAACCAGTTAGATATCTTGGGAGTCATTTGCAAAGACCGAAAGACTGTCTTGAAGCACTTTTGACTTAAGGACAGAGAAGCTTCACTCTTGTCTCGATTTATATTCTTCATTTCAGTATTCTCGATTCTTGATTTTTATTGCTTTGGGTCACTTCCACGAATTCACAACAACAATTAAGTTACTTAACTTCGATTTAATTACAATCGAGTCACTTAAATTCATAGTGATATACTAATTTAGTCTTCTTTGAAATGAATGGACGACTTCTTTCGAGTGAAAGTGTAAAAAGCCTCTTACGCTTTGCATAATTAAAGTTAATGTGGCGAGTACATCCACGTGGATGGACACGTATACATAAGTTGGTTTTAATGGTCAAATAAGCATGTTTTGGACATAATTTCAATGGAGTGATTTAATTGCAATTAAATATTGAAATTAAGTGACCCAATTAGTAGCAATTGAAATTCATCAACTGATAGGTGATCGTCAGTATAATTAAACCTAATTAATGAACAATGATATAATTAGATTTTTTTTTATGATTGCTAAATTCTTTTGAATTAAGAATACGCAAAAAATAACTATTTTTAAATAAAATTATTTTTATGTACTTATAAATTATGAGGCTTATAGAATATATGAATAATAATAAATAGTAATTCAATTTACGAAATAAAATAATAATCTATGAAAAACATCGTGGTGGAAACGTTTAAGTTAAGATTTTTGTTGGGTGTGGGAGTTTCTATATTTATGAGCTTTCGAGGTTGGTGTATAGAGTGCTGACCAGTCATTTGCCTGCCCAACTACATTTTTTGTCCTTCCATTTTGCAGTGCCCACTCTCATGTTAAAGCGCGTATATATATATATATATTATATTTTGTGAATTTTAATGCACATATTACTAGGTTTTACTTTTAACTTTTAAGTTGTATTGGTGGAGCCTGGAATTTAATGAGGCACCGCACATTGATGTTTAGAAATTGTCAGGACACTTTTTGAGCAATATCTCGTGGTCAGATTATATCCATAGATGATGATTTTATTCTTCTTTATATTTTCTATTTCAACTTCTAAATAAACATCAATTAATTTTTCGAGTATCACTGAGTTCTATTTTTGTTTTTTATACGTTGAACAAAAAATAAATAATAGTTTCCACGATTAATGACCCGTTTGACAGAGATTATAAATTAGTTTATAAATTAATTTTTAATTTATTTGACCAATATTAATTTATTTGAGTTGAAATTGTTGACTTTTCATGTTAAAAGTGGATTGAAAAGTTAAAAATGACGGCTGAAAAAAATCAAAATGAATTTTTAATCTGTGTCAAACAAGGCTTAAACTTTCATAACTTCCAAGCAAAATGGTCAATATAGACGGACATATGTCTTCAGGTTATTGGTTCTCTAGTCATGTCGTCCATAGACACAAAAAATTGACTGAACTGTGATATCTCGTCGTATTTGATTATGGATTAGTTGGGAGAGCTAAGACCATGTTTGGGTTTGTCTTATAAACATATGCTAGCTTTGTGTTTAGCTCTTAGCAGACTTTTTGCTTGATCTTCTTAGTCTATTCCTTGCTCGGACTCAAAAGCTGGAATTGTAGTTTTTTCAAGCTTTTGTGCCAATTTTTTTTATAAGAGCATCTCCAATGGGTTTCATGGACAGTCTACATGACATATAAATATAAATACTTCTAATTTATGTGGTATTAATATCTAATTAATAGACAGTTAAGTCCAAAATTGATCTTCAATAAATTCTATCTACAACCTAATATTGTTGCTTATGTGAATTTTATCAATCTTAAAGTAAAAATAAATAAAATAAAGAATAAGAGAGATAAAATCTAAAAAATATGGCAACTTTTGTTTTTCCTAAAATAAATTAATAAAAAATAGAAAAGTTGCTGAGTCATTCCGTCTAACATAACTTTTGAATTTAGATGGACTTTTAGACAATGTTTACTTTTTTTCTTGTTACGTCAGCTTGACAAAATCTCTATCAACTTGTATTGGAGAAAAATTTTGTAGACATTGTCTTCTTATGTATGTGGCAAAAATATTTTAGCAATCCACGATTGCATTGGTGAATGCTCTAAAAAAAAAAGACATGATAACATTGTTCGAATTTGTATTTGACAAAGGTATTTTTTGAGAATCAAAGCCGCTTTAATGGGGGCATAGGGACATTGAATTTTGAGCGTCTACATGTACATTCTTTTTGTGAGCACATTTAGCTCATACTTCATCCATCCCATCAAAATAAACTTATTTTTTTTATTCATCTATCTCAATTTATTCTTTGTTTCGAGTATAGTGAATTTCTTTATTTTCTAATATATTCTTGTTTAATATGTTTTGTTATCAATAAACATTAAATATCATTATATTAATGTAGGAGTATATTAAAAAAAATGCGGGTATAATTTATTGCTCCAACGATAATAATTAATTTTTCTTCATCTGTGTGAAAAATAAAATAAGTATATCTTTATAAGATGGAATGAGTACTAAATAATATTACTAAATAAAATTATTGTCTTTGTCGAATTCTACCATTTCACACCACTCAGTCACACTATCCACCTATTTTCTCTGTTTTTGTCGAATTCTATCATTATTGTCGCATAAATCAAACACATTGCAATATTTATCGTCAGCCCCGTTTTAACTACCACCATGACACCGCCACTGTATTGTATTCCCACTCAAACACTCAACCATAATATTTTTCACCACCATTCCGTCGAATTTTGGACCACATAAATTTTTGATTTTACTCTAAATATATTTGGGTGCATTTATTGTTTATTCCATATGTTAACTCATTTGAATGTTAGATTTTATTGATTTGTTACGATCCATTTGGTTTGATATTTGACATTGAAGATACATGTCAATTTATTTTCTTATTTTCCAACAGTAAACTGTTGATTTTTTTTTTCGAACTATTGATTTTTGGACTAATGTGTTGATTTTTTTTTTAAAAAAATTCATTGGACTAATGTGATGATTTTTTTTTTTAAAAAAAAAAATCAATTGTCCATTTTCGACTGAATTTTGGATTTCTAAAAAAAAAAATTCATCAAATATTATTGTCGATTTATTTTACATTATCTTGTGTGTGTAATGACATAATATAGTGTGTAAATACTTTTAATTGTCCAATGTTCACTGGATATATCTCTTCCTCACTATGAGGAGGAGATCATCACCGTCCACTTTGATATCTTATTTTAGAAGTTATGGTATGAGTTTTGACTACTGTAAAATTTTAAGTCCATTAAAATTGATTATTTTTGTAAAATAGTATATTTGATATTTTACATTTGAAAATAACATGGTTACAAATATTATAAAAGTTATCATATTTCAATTCACAATTTTAAAGCACTTTTCAAAATTCTCTCTCTCTCTCTTTTTTTTTTTTTTTTTTTTTTTAATTTAATTCAAATGTAGGAGATGAGACAAGAAAGAGCTCAAAAATTAAAATAATTTTTAGTGATGGAAAGGAAATGATTGCAAATTGTTGGCCCACGTTGATTGGATCTTTGATTAGACCACAAAATTTTCTCTCACATAATGGCTTTTGTTGGTAGTGAAATTTCAAAAGGTAAAAATAATTTTGACTATAAAATGAAAGTGAAAAATAGTAGTTTTTAAAATGTTTTTATTGTGTAAAAAACGTTTTTTATACATTAAATACCTAATCTGATTTGTTTAAATGAATCATCTTCTTTAGTACATTTCTATGTGCATCCCATCTTTCTCGCATTATCACGACTCTTTTCTCTCATGATCTTGTATATGGGTAGATTCAAAAATTTTAGAAGCCTCGTGCTATTTTGAAAAAAAACAATTTATATTTAAAGAACAAACTGTTACTAAAAAAAAAAATTGTGTGCAAATTTTTACCCAATTTTTTTTTACACTATAAAAAATAATTTTTTCTAGGGCGAGATTGGACTATCGTCACGTCCCACACCCCAAATCCACCTTTCATCTGTTGTACCCCGTTCCCCTCCTCTTGTGCGTCCCATCCTCTATACATGAGCTCATGAGCAAGTCAAGAGTCTTCCAAATTGCTGAGTAGCAGTTTAGGAGGCACTAACATTGTCCGTGTCGAATTCGTTCCATCTTCTTTCTAAAATTTTGAATAGATAGAATTTTTTACAATGCATGAACCGACCATTCAACTCACCAACCGAGGTTTTTTCCCTCTCTAACATGAATTCAAACACCATTAATATTTCCCAGTAATTCCACAATCAAAATCATTATGTTTTTTTTTTTCTTGCTTTTTAATTTTTTAATTTTTACTAATTTTGTAGGGCTGCAGCTGCATAATGGAAAATTTGAAGGTGACAGAGAAGCAGATACCTGAACTGAACATAAACCGTTTGATTGAGTCTGATGTTGAAAAGATAAAAAAAAAAAAATAAAAATAAAGTTGGAAATCTTTGGTGTTAGATTCTCTACAACAAAAGGCATCCACCTGAAAAAATGGGCCCCACGTCCGTACAATCTGACGTGGCCGGTGCAGGATATTTTCATTTTGTGGGTCTTTGTAGCCTTACTTTTCTTATTTTAATAATTATCATGATTCTTTCATGCCCACAGTATTCCAAATTGGCAAATTCAAATCCTAAGCGGAATAGTGCATGTCTGGCGACTTAACTTTACTTATAAGCAAGTTTTAAAAGTAAATAATTTTTTGTCATAAATTATGTAATTATTAGTATATGTTGATATTCGAATTTATTAAGTTATTGAATTTACGCCAGAGGTGCAAACTATAAATCGTCTAAAAATTTAAGAGACGTGAATTCAATAACTTCATAAATTCGAGCATCAACATATTGTGGGATAAACATGTCGTGATACATAATATTAACAATTGCCATACTGGCAGAGGTGCAATTCGTTTTTTTCTACACTTGATTTTCAGTGTATCTTATTTTAAGAATATTTGTACTTTTCATTTCTAACCTTTGCAATTTGTTAATCTATTCAGTCTTTTTTTAGTATTAGACATTCTCAACCTTTCACTTAATTACAAATCACGTTTTTATTAATAGATAATGACAGATTTGCCCTCATCCTTAAATAAACAAAAACAAAAGATACCAATAAAGCAACAACAAACCATTAAATAATAAATTAAGGAGGGGAAAAGCCTTCCTCCCCCCTTCATTCCCACTTCATATCTTTAACTAGGTATGATGAGGCTCTTCAAAGAATATAAATATTTTAGACTCAAAAATCTAAAATCCGGAATTAAAATCCCAAAACCTTAAAAACTCTGTTAAGATCTTGTTTTCATTCAATCAATGAATTCGAACCAACAATCTCTAGAAAGATTCGATCTCGAATTTCCAACACCAAGTTTCACCACAAAAGGCCTCGTAACCTTTTTTTTCACACAACTCAATAGCTTCTGCCTATAAAACAAGCAAATTTTCGCCTCATTAAAATTCGACTATATAAATGGCCTTCGATTCCAAGCACAAATTTTCAAAGTGAAAGCATTGCATGGCTTTGCATATCAAGTAGAGTAGGTGGCTCATGTGCTTGTGCTTTTACCATATTTACTACTCTATCTATACATGTATGTACACTTTCTCTTCTTCTGTGCAAATCAATCAATTCAACCTTTTTTAATAATTCTAAGAAGCCATTAATGTAAATGTTTGGTGGCATAGTCGCATAGATGTGGAGTGGGGGCTCATGCTTGAGAATTTATTATTCAACGGTTATAAAAATTATTTAAAATAATAAAATTACGTATATAACCATAAATTAAAAAAAAAGGTATGTGTAAGCAATATGAAGTATGTAAAAATTAAAATGTATATATATATATTCGACTATAAAAATTTTTAAAAATAACTCAATAGCACATAAAAAAATTATTGTTTGGAGAAAATAGACAAAATGCGCGTTTGAAGTGAATATGAAGAATGAAGTATGTATTTTAGGTATATGGTAGATTTAGAAATAATTGTTTTAGAGATGGTAAAATGGAAAATAATTTGAAGAACGGCAAAAACCATCAATTTGGATGGTTGAAAAATACGCCTCAAATTACACTACATCGTTTTTGGGTGGTTTTTAAACCATTCAAAAATATTTCCCAAAATACTAACAAGCACTGATTTTTTCAAACCTTTATAAACAGTACAATCCAAAATCGGTCAAAAGTGATTGGAAAAAAACTCTGACCTTAAGATTTTTTTTTCAAAAGTAAATGATCAACTTGATAGTCGAACAAAAGAAGTCATACAATAATAAAATCATAGTCTATACAATTTAAAGGTGTAAAACATGCTTATTAATGTGGAAATAAATCATAAAGGAACTAGTCTAAGATGAGATATTGACCACACACAAAATAATCTGCCTTTTTGAACCCAATTGGTCCCCAAAATAGGTAAAAGCAAAGGCCTATGATTTATTGCGCAAGGAAGATCATGTGGGGGCGATATTTTGTGGGGGCAGACTTCACATGGCATGCACGCAGTGTTGCGGGAGAGGCGCAGGAAATTGGCCACATTAACCGTCGTCTATTTGTCGCTTCATTTGGCCTTACATCTGTTTGTTACAATGCCTCACCGAATCACAGTGATGGTTTTTGGTGAAGGTGTTTTTCTCGTCAGCTCTATCTGGGTTAGATTTCAAATTTTAAAATTATAAACAACATCCAATCACTCGTAAACATTGAATAACATGTTTAATATATAATATATAGTTTAAAATATTAAATATTTATTTATTATTTAGAACATATAGAATTTTAATTGTTCATCCCTCGACTACTTTTAAATAATTGCTGCGAACTCATGTTGATTTTTATTTATTCCTTTCTCAAAATTGTAGAGTCGCATAATATATCCAAAAGTTGACAACTATTCATAAATTAAACACTCTCTAAATTCTAATGTGAGGGGAGTTTTGACTCAGTTTCTTGCGAAAGTTTTCGGACATTTTATGTAGGACATTAGAATTTTCTTAATCGGGGGGGATTTATAGTTGTCCTTCCATGTCGAGATCCAAAATATCCTATAAAAATTTCCATGAATAGTTTAGGTCGATAGTTCACTAAAAACTTTATCGGTCCTCATGACATAAATTCTAATTATAAAGTTTTTTAAGAAATCATTTGCTATCGAAAAGTGACAAACATGGAGAGTAATGTAATAAAATATTCTATCAATATGATGTATCTTGTAAAATATATTCAAAGTTTGTTTGAGAGGTCGTTTTAGTAAAATTTAATAAAAAGTTAATAAAATATGTTGTTCAAATTAATTATTAATTTTTTAATATAGTTTTTTAACAGATTTTAATTTAGATCAAACAACCGTTCAATTCGACAAAAAATGTCAGAAAAATTTATTGTAGTGTGGGGGCAAGCGAATCAAATGATCTTGACCGTTGAGAGGGTAATAAACTCTCTGTGAAAAGGTGGGGTCTAAGGGAACGTAAGGAGCGCAGGCAGTGATCAGCGTGATCACTATTAATTGTATGTACATGCGGACATTGTCGTTGTGTCACTTGTAGTATTTCATGCACCAACGTTGCTTTTTAGTCTCCACAAAATGTGATGTTGATGTAAGCATTCAGGACTTTTATTACATCACTATGTTTCTAGAAGGGTGTGTTTGATTGCACAAGTAGACAAAAAATGAATTCCAACTTCTATGAAAAATAAAAATCAATCCTCTCTAAGAATTCATTTTGTGTTATGAAATTGGAGGAAGAAGACAGAGAGAATATAAGAGATACGAAAAGAAATTGTGATTTTCATTATGAATATGGACCTATATTTTATAGGATTCCAAAGAGTTACTGAGAGATTTGGATATGATCAAACAAAACTTATCTAAATATACTTGATAAGACTAAGATCCTCGATATCTAAATAATCATCAATAATTATCTCATAATTTTACAACACTCCCCTTTGATGACTATTTCTACAAAAACTGCTCGCTAAAAACTTTGTTTGATAAAAACTCAATGGGACAAAATATCAAACGAAAAGAAAAAGAAAGAGTAGAATAATTGTTAAAGTTTTGGAGTATTAAGAAAATCTTTGCCTCATTAAAACATTGTCGGGAAAATCCAGTGGGACAAAACCCGGACTAAGGAAAAAGAGTACAACTACTCCCTAATATTAATCATTGAAGATCTTTGAGTCGACGATCCCAATCTCGTGCACCAATTTCTTAAATGTGGATGTCAAGAATGCTTTTGTGAATAAGTCGGCCAAATTGTCACTTGAGCAAATTTGTTGAACATCGATGTCACCATTCTTCCAAGCTCGTGTGTATAGAAGAATTTTGGAGAAATATGCTTTGTCCTGTCCTTTTGATGTAGCCTCCTTTGAGTTGTGCAATACAAGTCGCATTGTCTTCATACAATATTTTGGACTATCCTTTGTTGAAGGTAATCCACATGATGCTTGGATATGATGTGTCATGTTTCTCAACCATGCACATTCTCGACTTGCTTCGTGCATTGCAATAATTTCAGAATGATTTAAAGATGTTGCTTGTCAATGTTTGCTTCACGGATCTCCATGATATAGTTGTTCCTCCACGTATAAACACATATCCTGTTTGTGATTTAGCTTTATGTGGATCGGAGAGATAACCCGCATCTGCATATCCCACTAAAGATGATCCTAATTTTCGTGAATAAAATAATCTCGTGTCAACAAAGATCTTTTAGGTAACGAAGAATGTGTTTAACACCATTCCAATGTCTTTGAGCGGGTGCAGAGCTATATCTTGCAAGGAGATTTACTGAGAAAAGCTATGTCCCAGAGAGTGCAATTTGCAAGATACATTAATGTACCAATTGCACTTAAGTATGGTACTTGTGTCTAAAGAGTTATTTCTCCATCTTCAAGTGGGCGAAATGGATCTTTTTTCACTTCAAGTGATCGAATCGACCATAAAGGCGATATCAATGGATGTGCTTTATCCATATAAAAACGCTTTAAGACTTTTTTTCGTAGATAAGAAGATTGATGAACAAATAATCCTTCCGGGAAATGTTCAATTTGTAATCCAAGATGTAATTTGGTTTTTCCCAAATCTTTCATCTCAAACTCATTTTTTAAATAATCTGCAGCTTTGTTGAGCTCTTCGTGAGTTCCTATAAGGTTTAAATCATCAACATAAACCGCCACAATTGCAAATCTAATATATGTTTTCTTTATGAAAACACAAGGACATACATCGTCGTTTTTATAACCTTCTTTCAACAAATATTTGCTAAGACGATTATACCACATTTGTCCAGATTGTTTTAATCCATACAATGATCTTTGTAATTTAATTGAGAACATTGTTCTGGGGAATGAATCATTTGCTTCTGGCACTTTAAATCCTTCAGAGATTTTCATGTGTATATCACTATCAAGTGAACCATATAGATATGCAGTTACTACATCCATGAGGCGCATATCGAGCTTTTGTGACACAATCAAACTTATTAAAAATCTAAATGTGATGGTGTCCATTACGGAGAATATGTTTCCTCATAATCAATCCCGTGTCTTTGTGAGAAGCCTTGGGCTACTGAGTCGAGCTTTGTATCTTGTAATTTCATTGTTTTCATTCATTTTTCTTACAAAGACCCATTTGTATCCTCTGTGGATTATATTTTTAGGAGTTCGAACTACAGTCCAAACACTTTTCGTTTTTCTAAGGAATTCAACTCACTTTGTATGGCTTCTTTCTATTTTGGCCAATCATTTCTATTTTGACAATCTTTAATAGATTGTGGTTCGGGATCCTCATTTTGTATGATATCTAGTGCCACATTAAAGGCGAAGATATTGTCAACGACAATATTATTTCGTTCCCATGATTTATGAGATAATAAATAATTTATTGAAATCTCATTGTTTTTGGACACTCGTAGTTCTTCAAGAATCACATTATCAGTGTTTGATTGATCAATCGTTTCTACCATTTTTTCATTAAAAGTTTTTAGTTGGGTTTTCTCTTGTACTTTTTTCTTTCGAGGTACGTAGTCTTTAGCACCAATTGGTCGACCACGCTTCTCAGGCGTATTTGAGATTCATTTGCTATGGCGTATTGTCTTACTGGGACATCAATTTTTGAAGGAGCATTTTCTGCTTTGGAATATATGACTTTGTCACTTTCCTTGTATCAACGAATACATCAGGTAATTGGTTTGCAACTATTTGCAAGTGAATGATTTTCTTAACTTCTTGCTCACATTGAATACTGCGGGGATCAAAATGAGATAGAGTGTTTTCATTCCAAGAAATTTTATCTTGTTTTTCGGATGCGCTTTTTCCTCCCAAAGTTGGGAAATGCATTTCATCAAAATGACAATATGCAAAACGTGCGATAAATAAATCACCCGTTAAAGGTTCAAGATACCTAATAATGGATGGTGAGTCAAACCCAACATAAATTCTAAGTCTTCGTTGGGACCCATCTTTGTATGCGTTGTGGGGTGAAATTGGGACTTGGACAAGACAACCAAAAACTCGTAGATGAGAAATATTGGGTTCGTGACCAAATGCAAGTTGTAAAGGTGAGTATTCATGATAAGCGCTTGGTCTTATACTGAACTAATAATGCAAAGCATGTAATATAGCATGACCCCAAACATATGTTGGGAGTTTTGTTTTCATAAGTAAAGGCCTAGCAATCAATTGAAGACGTTTGATAAACGACTGCTTAAACCATTTTGTGTATGGACATGAGCAACTCGAATGTTCAACGACAATCCCGATTAACATACAATAATCATTGAATGTTTGTGATCTAAATTATCAAAGATTATCAAGACGGATTGTCTTGATTGAGTAATCGAGGAATTGAGCTCGTAGTTTTATAATTTGAGCAAGTAGTCTAGCAAAAGCTACATTTCTAGTAGAAAGTAAATGTACATGTGACCATCTAGTAGAAGAATCAATTAATACCATAAAATAACGAAATGGTCCACATGGTGGGTGTATCGGCCCACATATCTCCATGAATTCTTTCTAAGAAAGTCGGAGATTCAACACGAACCTTCGTAATAGAAGGTCTAATGACTAACTTGCCTTGTGAACAAGCAAAGACATGGATAATCATTAGGTAAAAGAATCTTCTAGTTCTTTAGAGGATGTCCATGTGAGTTATTAATTATTCGGGCGCATCATTATTACTCCCGGTGTCCAAGTCGATCATGCCAAAGCATAAAACTTTTTGGTTCAACGAACTTCGAGTTCGTGACATTGTTTGATTCAAATGTTTTATGAATGTATAATACATGCCGATGGGAGTGCCATGAGTTTTTCTTTTATCTCGCTTCGGCGGATACAAAAGAAATTATGCAAATATATTCACAATTATTTTCTTGCATCGTCTCAATGTGGTATCCATTGTCATGGATATCTTTAAAACTAAGCAAATTTCTTCCGGACTTGCTAGAATAAAGTGCATCATTTATATGCAATTTCGTATTATTTGGTAAGATAATACTAGCTCTTCCTGAGCCTTCAACGATATTTGATGTACCGGATATCGTATTAACATTATTTTCTCGCAAATGTTAAGTCCAAAAATATTTTTATCTTGAAGAATTGTATGAGTAGTTGCACTATCATTAAAACAAATATCTTGGCAATTCATCATGAATCTATAAACATGATCAAATAGATAATTTTAAGAGTTTAAAACTAAAAAAATTAAACATAAAGAAACATTCAATCAACTAAGAACTAGTTTAACAACGCAAAGTTTCAAACTTTAAAGGAACCTATTTCAAACTAAAAGTTTGAATCAAAGTAAATACTACTATATCGAAAGTAAACTAGTCTATTTTTTCTATCACACCTCCCGATCAAATGATTGATATTTCCATTTTGATCGCGAAAAAAAATCGAGACATCTAGATGAGTCACATCAATTGGATCATCACGGTCGGCAAAATTTGTCTCCACATTTTCTTTTCCCTTGATTGATCTTTGGTAGAGATCCACAAGATGTTTTGCCGCACGACAGGTACGTGACCAATGTCGTTTTCATTCCACATCTAAAGCAGTTTTCTTTGTGCTTCTTTTTGGACGAGTTATTTTCATTTATTTTTTGCTTTTTAAAGCTATCACCTTGTGGTTGATAATGTCCATTTTTTCGTCCAAATCCGCGTCCTCGCCCTCGCCCACGTCCATTTTCGTGTCCAGCGTTTGCGTCGCGTCCGGCGTCCGCAAGGCGTCCGCGTCCGGCGTCGCGTCCCATGGCTTGATATTGCATTTGCTTCGTGCAATGCAAGTACCATTTGCTTCGTGCAATGCCGTGGAACCGCTTGGACGTAGCCCATGATTTTTCATCAACAGCTCATTATTTTGTTCAAAGAACTAGCGTGCGTGATATGAGTTCGGTATTTTTAAAACCACGCTCACGATATTGCCGTTGAAGGATCACATTGGACGCATTGAAAGTGGAGAACGTCTTTTCCAACATATCTTCATCGAGATTTTTCTCCACACGAGTTAGTTTTGAAGTTATTCGAATAGTTCGTAATTGTACTCACTAACTGCTTTAAAGTTCTGCGCAGCGTAGGTGCATCCATTCATACCGAGCTTTGGGGAGGACTATAGTTCTCTCGATGGTCAAACCTTTCACCAAGTTTTTCCAAAGTATTTTGGATCTTTTACAATAAGGTACTCAATTTTCAATCCATAGTGGAGATGGTGACGAAGGAAAATGAGTGCTTTTGCTCGATCCTGCAGGGATGCTACGTTTCCTTCTTTTATTGTCTCTCCAAGACTCTTTGAGATAAGATGAATCTCAGCATCGAGGATCCATGACAAATAGTTTTTGCCAGATAGATCAAGTGCAACAAACTCAAGTTTTGTGATATTCGCCATTTGAGTAACTACACAATGAACAAGAAAATATAATTAATTTTCTATTAGACATTGTATAATCATATAATTCATACTAATCAATGTCAACATAACATGATTTATATACTTTTCTTCGTGAATAATTATTAGTTGATTAATTACTCATTTATATCACAATTTAATTATGTGATATGATATATTCTTCAAGACATGTGCTTCTTCTAGAACACAATAAAATATTATTTCGAATAACGCCTAATATTCTTCCGGAATATAAAATTATAATGTTATGCTCTTCAGAGCAGCCTAATATTTTGTCAAAATATTATACGTTGTGCTTCTTCAGGGGCAACAACAAATCATTATTCTGAAGTAAAGATTTGTTCTTCATGAGCAATATTATAATTTTCTAATAGAATATTATATTTCATAAAATTAGGCTCTTCGGGAGCAATTAATATTCTACTGAAATATTAATGTAATATAAATATTTGCTTATTATGATGCAACAAAAAATATTCTTCTAGAATATTTATATGTTAGGTTTGACATATGATTCTGTCAAAATATTAACGTTGTGTTTTTTTTCAGAACACCAACATACTATTTGTGAATATATACTCTTCAGGAGCAATAGTATGATATATATCTCAATTTAAAATTTATAAATGATTATCAAAAAATAAATATTCAAGTTAAAGATAAATAGTAACCACAACAATAATAAATTAATGCATTTATGATACTATTTTAAGGTAAGGTGAATTTAGATTAATTAAAGTAAATTCAAATTAATTTATACTATCCAAATTTCCTCTTTACAATTTATATTCAGAAAAAAAAGAACACGTCATTCATGGAAGAAACCATAAAAATATTAATTTACCACAATCACTTTTAAATATTGTACAAGTATGATTGACGTGGGTGCTTTAGTGTTAAACATAATATGTAGGTTAGATGTAGGGGATTAAACAATATTTCAAAAACAATTTAGATGGACCATAGACTCAGTAGCATACATGGAATTATGTAACAATTGAAAACACAAGATCTAAGCTATTGATTTTGGTACATAAAGAAGCTTTTAAAATTTGTGCATACAATATCAATTTTTTTTTTTTTTTTTACCTTTAGATGTTGAAAAAAAATTATACCATATTGATTTGAAAATATTCATGCCACCACCATGTATATAAACATAAAAAAAAATGAATTAATACCTGCTCCGAATAAATCTAACTTTAGTTTTTAATTGTGGTATGAGAGGGATTGTTGTTAGAACTTCAACTTCAGTAGGCTAGAACCTCGTGCTGATAACGTGTTATGAAATTGGAGGAAGAAGGCAGAGAGAATATAAGAGATACGAAAGAAATTGTGTATTTTCATTATGAATATGTACCTATATTTATAGGATTCCAAAGTAGGTTACAAAGAGATTTGGATACAATCAAACAAGGCTTATCTAAATATACTGATAAGACTAAGTATCCTGATAAGTCTAAATAGTCATCAATAATTATCTCATAATTTTACAAATTTTTGAGGAAAACAATGTTATTTTTACATGAAAAATGTTGACAATCAGACAGTTAGATCTAAAAAATAGATATTTTTTTATGGAAAATGTGTGCAATCAAACACACCCTAATATAAAGGAGGCTAGATTAGAGGTGGTAAATCCGGCTCGGCCCGTTACCCATCGAACTCAACTTGTCTCATCCCTAAGAATGAAGTTCAATTTGGTCCATTGGCTCGTGGGCCAAACGAAACGAGCCGAGCCGAGCCGAGCCGAGCGACCCACAAGTTCGACTCGATTTTTTTTTTTGAATATTATTTCGAAGAATTTTAAAATAAAAAAGAAATAAAGTGTTAGAAATTTGTTATGTGAAAACTTAAAAGTTGAAATCTTCATTCTTTTTTCGAGATTGAGACCGGCTACTTTGAATGTCGGAGGAGTTAAATTTGTACATGAACAAATTGTTATGTGTACAATTTTTTGTTAAAAGAAGACGAAGGAAATATAATATATTTACGCAAATAATACTTTCTACAAATTCAAGTATTTTGTATTCAAATCTTTTAAGAGAACATCATTCTGTGCTACTTTATCTTAGAATCGAAGTTCGACATCATCAGACACAGTAAACTTTCTAATATGTCGACTTTATATCTTGACTTGAAACCAGACAAACCCTGCCACATGTACTAAAAGCATACTCTGATATTATTGTTGATACCGGAGGTGTTAGTAGATCGCATGCCATATTTGAAAGAATTGGGTATTGACGTTCATTTTGTCTCCACATCATAGTATATAATTTTTTTTCTTCATTATCTAAAATACTAAGCATGTCATATGTGAAATACCTAGTTAACTCTAAAGGTGTATCACTAGAACGGAAAAGAGAAGAAGAACCACTATTATTATGTTGACAACTCCTAACTGAATTAAGGTAACTCTATAGGTCATTATCGTCAAGTGATGACAAAGCATGTGTTGAAATAGGGAGTCGTACGACGTTTCTACTTGCCTTTTCAGCGCAGACCTTATACATTTAACATAATTTTTTTTCTAAATTATTATACGTTAGTGGATTTTCGTTCGTTAATTTTTATAAATTTGCAATTATGGTTACTTTTGTACTCTCTAAGTTAAATATAAGATCCATAATAGATGCTAATAGAAATAACATATGCAACTCTTCTCAATATTTTCTAAATTTAGCCTCTATCACATATATAATTTTAGAAAAATAGCAAAATTATTATATCTATTCAAATTGTTAGCAATATAATAGAAATGATTGAGAACTAGTGAAAAAATTGGATAATATACACTTGAACAAACATTTGTTGCGTTGAAATTTTTTTCAAAAATCTAACATGAGCACATATTTTCCAGTCATATGTTTGCAAATTATATTCTGGGTCGTGTGAGTGTTGGCTGTTATAATATACAGTAATGCAATCTTCATACCCTTCACAAAATTCAAGCATGAAATATGTTGAATTCTACCTATGTCCTACATTAGTTCAAAAATATTTTTCTTAAAGTCTATTTTCAATACACAGAATAGTAAAAACTTGTTTTGTGATACCGTAATATAATTAACTGATATCTAATTTTGTAATTGTATATCTATGAATTTTAATCCATCCTCACAATTAAATTAAAAATGTGACATACACAATCAATGTGAAATGAAATACCATCAAATTTTGGATGAAAATATTGAATTAATTTTTTAATTACTATATTGTTGGGGTCTGCATTGTCAAAAGTTAATCTACGAATCTTCCTTTCACAATTAAATTCACGTAAAATACCCAGTAAAACGTGAAAAATATTAACTTAATTATGAGGATACTCAATTGTTCTAAACGCTATTACTTTTTATGCATTATTCAGTATTTATTAATGTAGTTTGCAATTGCAGCCATATATCATTTTTTGTTTTACCGGTCCATAAGTCTGAAATAAAAGAAAAAATACCGTTATAATTATTAATATCACTTATAATAGCTTCTTTCTTTTTATTAAATAAAATAATAGAGTCTTTACAAAGAGTATTTCTAGCAATAGATACGTACCTTGGTTGGAGATATTTTTATATGAAGTTCGTGAAATGATGATTTTCTACTAAGTTCATTGAAAATTCAGCACTTGCCACCAATTGAGGTATTCATTCGCGTCGCATACTATCTTATGAATATACACAATTATTTAGATCAAGAATACTACTGGAGTCGGCTCCAGGAGATCAAACTGGAGTTATGCCTGATTTGATTCCAACCTCCGTGTTTGAACACACACTTTTGAAGTGTTTGTTTAGATGGGTCGTGCCATCTTCTTTTACCACGCTAACTTCTCTTTATAGTGTTTGCACTATGCTTTGTGCTTAAGGACTCCGTCTATTAGTTTACCAGTGGGCACCAACTCAAAATACTGCCATCACCTAGTCTTTTATTTTTTGGATTTTCGTCCAGTGTTATAACGGTAGAACCTGTGGTTGTATTTGTATGTGTGTCAACATCTTTTTGAATGTCATCCAAATCAAACAAATCAGTGCTACCTCCAAACTCATCAACAATATCGCGATGAATTGAAATGTCATTAAAACCACTAAAATCATTATCACTTCGATTGTACGCCATTTCGAATAAATTATAAAAAGAAGAATATAAGATATAGTAGAAATTTAAAAATATAGTAGAAAAAATAGAAAATTAAAAATATAGATTAATATTTAGATAATGAAATTTAAGATAAATAATTATAAACTAATAATGAGAGATAATGAGATTTGATAATTGTTGTTGAATTGAGTATATAATAGATTGAAAGATTGAGCTCTGAAAAAAATAATTTTAGATGGGACTATTTATAGGAAAAACATCTGAATTTGAAAAAAAAAATCACTAAACGATCACTTAAAAAGTGACAGTTGGACATGAGCCACGAGTCGTAGCAATGCCCACGAGTAGGCTCATCTTTTTATCGAGCCAAACATGCTCGACCCTATTTTTTTTTGGGACTTCGCCCTAACTCAGGATCGTCGCGGGACGAGCTCGAGCCCATTATGGGCCGAGCTAAGATGGGCTGAGTCGGCGAGCCCACAAGCCGCTCGGTCCATTTGGCATCTCTAGGCTAAATCAAGTTAGGGTAGCAGTTTCGTTTGGTGTTCATTGTTTTATCTTTTTTTTTTTTATCCTCCGTTCCAAAAACAACATAGTTTCCTAAGTAAATAAGCGAGAATATTTCTCATTTGTTCCATTTGTTTGTGAGTTGTTTCTCCCAATGTCTTTTTTATGTGACAATTTTTTTCTCTAATATCATTACATGGTTTGTCTTTGATCGAGCATTCATTAGTCTTTGTCCCTCGTTCTCTACTGGGGAAATATTATTGCTTTTCAGCCATATTTGGTTGTCGGTTAGAATTTTTGTGGTTCACATATCTTATTGTGTTTTAACTTTAAATTTGAAGGCTATTAGTGTGTTTTGTTGAATATTTGTTTGACTCTTAGAATTTGTTAGATTTCGCTTGTTTCGATTTACATAATTTGTCTCTCTTCTCCTTTAGAATTTCTTATATTTCGGTTGTTTTGATGTAGTGGTTTAACTTGTGGTATGCTGGACCTTTTTTTGTTGAAGTGATTATGATTTTGTTGCATTGGGGTTATTATGTGAAATTTCTTCTTGGTTGTCTAGTTTGGTTTGGTTTTGGTGTTGCTAAATTTATGCTTCATTTTAGTGATTAGATATGTTTATAGTTGTTTATAGGCTTTGTGTGATGGGCAGTGATTAGGGGCGGAGCCAGGAATCTACGGTGCGGTGGGGTGGGGGGGCAAAAATTTCTAAAAAGTTAATGTACGAACAAAATTCATATTAACAGAAAAAATCACAATACGACATTACCTATTGAAGTGGTACTCAACGATCTTTTATAACATAAATTTCATCAATAATAGGATCTATATCTATATTTACAGTAAATTCTCGTTCATGTAGAGTGTCATACAGTCAGCAAGAAAATCATCCTCTATTTTGTTATGAATTGTCGTCTTCACATGCTTCATTGCTGAAAATGTTAGCTCATCAGTTGTCGTAGAAATAGGTAGAGTTAATACAAGACGAATCAATCGAGTCAACATAATATAATGATCCGACCTTCCGCTTGCTACCATTTGCTGGCATAATTCAGAAAGTGTTGGTACTTGACACCGAGGTTCAGAAATCATATCAATTTGATAATGTTGCAACTCAACTTTCAAACAATAAATATCTTGAGATGTAGAATCTTGAGGATAAAACTTCTCTGCGAGCTTGCAAATATTATCCATGTTAAATGATTCAAAAGAATTTTTAGGATCCAAAGCAACACTGAGAGAAAGAAGTTCTACTGATATCTCATTAAATCTTGTATTTAACTCCATCAATAGGAAATCTATTGCTTTATTGAAAACATCAAAGTGGTAATGATGCTCAACTGAAGGATGCTCACGGCCACGGTAACTACCAACCATATATGAACTTTCAAAGTCTGGTATATAAATATAATTTCTTGAGCAAAAAATTTTCACTTCCTCAAGAAATTCTTTCCAGCCATCTTCTCTCAATGCTTGAAGGACAGTTTTTGTAGTATAGACAAATCTCATAGCACATAAGATGTCTTGGGTTATTTTTTGAACGGCCTGACAAAGAACATCAGTGATTGACAAAATTCTACACATGAAATGCAAAACAAACACAAATTTGAAGCTCATAATATTTTTGTATACACCACCAACTTTACCCCGACATCTTGTATTTAGAGAATGTTCACTAAGAGACTCAAGTACTTTGCAAGTTGCAACGTACGTTTTCTATCAAGCTCGTTACAGAGTTGTAATGAGAACTCCAACGAGTAGCTCTTGATCATTGCAAATTACCAATCTGATTAGCTCCATTCCCTGACTTGTGTTCTCCAATTGCCAACAAATGCTCAATTTCTTGTCTTTGTACAATTTGCAACTCATTAATACGCTT
The DNA here is from genome assembly GCA_023638005.1 of Forsythia suspensa. Taxonomy (NCBI): domain Eukaryota; kingdom Viridiplantae; phylum Streptophyta; class Magnoliopsida; order Lamiales; family Oleaceae; genus Forsythia; species Forsythia suspensa. The sequence goes on from CM042666.1 coordinate 41,338,785, forward strand.
AGGAGAATACATAATAATATTAACAACAGTATCCAAGTGAGAAAAGAATTCTCAAATTTCACGGACATTCTTAGTTGCAGAAACCAAAGTAAGCTGTAATTGGTGGGCAAAACAATGAACATAATATGTGTATGGACAATCTCTAAGAAATAATGCTTGAAGTCCATTCCAAGCACCTCTCATATTACTAGCACCACTATACCCTTGACCTTTCATGTTTTGAACTTGAAGGTTGTGACGAGAACAAGAATATTAGATATTTGATTTTTGAGATTCAATGAGGTAGTGTCACTAACACTTTTGATCGCGAAAAAGCGTTCTGTTAGAATTCCATCTTTGTTGACAAACCTCAAGATAATAGCCATTTGCTCTCGTTTAGATTAATCTTATACTTCATCAACAAGAATACAAAATCTTGAATCTCCAACTTCTTGACGTCTTATATGTCGTACTCTGTTGGCCATAATGTTTAAAATCTCTTTTTGAATTTTAGGAGAACAGTATGTAGTATTTTTTGAAGCATTGCCTAGTACAATTTGTCCAATTTTTGTATTCATTCTTCCAAAAGCATCCACCATTTCAAGAAAATTCTCACGGTTCAATGAAGACAACGATTCATTATGACCCCTAAAGGCACAATCTTGTAGTGCTAGCCATCGAACACTAATTATTGTGGTCTTTAGCCGCAAACAATTTTTTTGAACTTCTTATCTAAATACGACATGCATCACCTGGTCAATATGTTGAGACGGTTTTATTAAATCTTCAGCTCTTCTCCTACACATATTATGATGTGATAAAGGTATTATACCAATATGAGTAAGAAATGCACAATCTTTTTCTTGGCTAACCCTCTTCCAACTATTAAATCCAACTGTAATCAATGACGAAATATTTGATGGAGCATTGTCATTTAGAAACAACAAGAAGTAAAAATAATATGCTTTATCTATTGAAGGCTAATATTCCAACCAATTATAATGATTATACCAATGTTCCTGAAACCGACGTTTCTGCTTTCTACATTGTTTACTCGAATACTCCAAAAGTTTCGGTTGATAAGGCCCAGCCTTTAGATATGCCCGTTTAATATGATCTCGTTCATTCACTGGATGTTCACATATTTGCTTCCTTTTTCTTAGATCTTTTTCAATACAAGTAGATGGTTCCAATTCATGATTAGAGGATGAAGGGGGTTCCATTTTAGGAGATGAGATTGGGAGAGGAGGCACAGTAGGAATTGAAGTACCCTAAGATGGATCTCTTTTTTTTTTTTTTTAAAAAAAAAGATAGCAATGTTTTTCCTTTCTTGGTTGAAGGTTGTTCCATTTCAAAATCTAAAAATACAAAAAAAAAAAAAAAAAATCAATAACTCAGTCAACTATCTAACAACTCAACAATATTCAACATGTTCAATATCTAACCAATCAACTATCGAACACCAAATCTAATAAATCATAATTTAACCTTTTCTCCAATATAAACACTATTCAAAGTTAAAAAGACAAGCGAAGTACTTGTCATACGTAGCTTGTTGCAACGTCAAATTAATTGTGACTTGGAGTTTGAGCAATAAAGAGCAAGCCTAATATATATAATCAACAAGACAACAACGAATGTTACCTCAAGTTTAAATTACATATTGTAATTAATTGGAATGATATTCATATTCTTGTCTTGTCCAAAAAATATCAATTCAAAGTTGAAACTAAAAAAATTGAAAATTACAGAAACTATAAAAATTGGAACCAACCAAAACTAATGATACAAATTTGACACATAAATATACCATCCAATTGATACAAATTCCACTGAAAAACAAGGATCAATTTTATCAATCGATCTATCATAATTAAGAAGGTTTACAAGGCCATTTTTATTTTATTTTTAAATATTAGATCATCAAGGCACCAGATTCGTGTCACTATGCATATAACATGTCCCAGCTATCTAATTTCGCGTTCTCTTAATTTACTCTCATCATATCATATGTCAAAATTTTCATCTTCACCATCAATAATAAAACAGCAAAATAGCTCAATATAAAATATTCAAGCGTTGTATACTCTAGTTTCTTCAAAGCCTCATCTTCCAATTGGGTAAAAAATTGAATCTTTAGATGCTAACAAAAACAGATTCAAACACGGTCACACGAAGACACCCTTCTGAAGAAATTTTTGGAAAATATTCTAGAAATGCAGATTTATGTGTTCTAATACTTCGAGTGGATGGAGATTTTATAAATTTCTATATAAAAAAAATTACTTACCAAATGACGCGAAGAGAATAGGTGGAGAAGAAACCCACACAGAAATCGCTGCAGCGTGAAGACCTGGATGCTGGATAAATGATTCACACACTATGTTAATTGGATTTGGTCCATTTGGACATTTGGACTTTATTTCAAATTTTTTTTTAATACAATTGGGCCTAATTTTTGGACAGTCCTGGACTTGAGTCCAAGGCTCCCCCCACCCCAATTCCGCCCTTGGCAGTGATGAAGGTACTGATGAAGGTTCTGAATTAACAACATCAAGAAATAAAGAAGTACAAAACAAGGGCAGTTGAGAGTTGTAGGCTCAAACAAAAGAATGATAAAATAAAGAATTACAAAACAAGTGCCGCCGAGAGCTGTATGCTCAGATGAAAGATCGAGAGTCGCACACTCAAACGAAAGAATAGAAGATGCAAGGCAACAAAATCTATGCTCAGGCGAAACAATTGTGAAATGTACATCAGCAAGAATTGTATTCTCGAGCAAAACAAGTGCAAAATTGTCTAGAGGTGAGACTAAAGAAAGTGATGGATGATGAAGTTCTGATATTGAATGCAGTGAGTTGATCAATCATAAAAAAGTTGTGGTGGAAGGATTGAGTGAAGCTACTACTTATAAATTTTGTTTTCAACTAGTCATATTTTCTTGTTTTATTTACAATGTATAGATAAAGTGTTGTTGAGGGTGTACAAATTCATGATTGAATTATAATTTATTATGCTTTCTAATCTCTTTTGTTATCTTCAATTGTTTTATAATATTATTATCACAATAATTTTATTTTTCACATTGTCAAAGACATCTTTAGCATTTGGACATGTAATATTTTAATTGGTTAGATTAATATTTTATTGTGTATTATTAACGGGTCTAATCTCCTCCCCACAATCTTCTCCACTGCCTACATGGCATGTTAATTTTTGGCCAATAGAAACATGTCATATAGGTCGTGGAAAAAATCGTAGAAAGGAGAACATGCCCGATATTATTAATATTCATTTTGGTCCTATGTATATAGATATAAGTTCCATTCCTCCTATACCTATTTATAGGCAAATTTTTAGTTTGATTTCAACAAAATAACAGTAATAACTATTACATATGTCCTACTTAAACAAATCAACTCAAATAATACTATTATAAATGCAATTCGAATTGCAACACATGCATCGCCCGAGATGATCCCATTATTTATTGGAAATTGGATTCTATAACTGTAATTTTCTATAATTTATTTGCAATAAATTCCCATTATTTATTGGAAATTGGATTCTATAACTGTAATTTTCTATAACTTATTTACAATAAATTTTGTTGCGTTGAAGTTGCTGGTCAATATTTAAGATTAATTTTTAATAATTTTATTGAAATTTTTATCACGAAAGTACTACTAAATACAGAATTACAAGGCAACACGTTTTTTCTGCTAGCGTATATATAAAAACCCAATAGTCGAGTTTCATGCCGTCCATTCATGAAAAATATTAAGTGTATAAGTTTTTTTTTTTTTCTGAAAGAATAATTTAGTTTGAAGTCGAGATTACATGTTGAAAATAAAATGATTATAAATAAATAAATGTTTCTCTAATTTAATAACTCACACTTTAGAATTTTATTTATTCATACCGATATTTTCAATATGTCGTGATGTGTGGATGGGATTTTTTGGTTTAATATAATTTTGACCTATTTAATAATGTTTAAATTATTACACACAAAATCTAGCAACAAACACTTGAGTAGCCTTGTAGTCATTTGTGCCAAAGCTTAATAGCCACGCTCAAAAAATATAAATGTTGCGCCCAAAACTCTTTTTATGAAAGCCCAAATACTATTCTCCTGAGGAAAACCCAAATTTTTGTGGACCAATATAGTGTTTTTATCCGGCTTATATGGCCCATTTTAAGAGAAACGTGTGAGCCCATCAATTAAAATTTTTGGTCCATTACATTTATAAGCGGTTGTGACAGCCAATTTTATTTTTGTAAAAAAAAACGAGAAATTGCCTATAAGTTGTGACTTTTTTCAAATTAAAAATATTTTTAAAATGGAGATAATAGGTTAATTTTTTGATGGTCATAAGTCACTTGTAGGTGACTTTTTCTAAATTATGACAAAAAATATTTTTAAAATTGTGATTAAGTTTATACTTTTTACCCACAATAATAAATATTACAAATTAATCTCTTCAAAATAAATTTTATCCAAATACCTCATCCATATTTTCTATCTTCAAATTTTAGTCTTTTTCAATTATTTTTAGTTAAGTCTACATCCTTAAGTCTTTCAAATCTTCTTTGGTTTCCAAATTTTCTTAATTTTCCCTCCAAAAATTACATATTTGGTCCTTCAACTTTCTTCTTCTGTTTTGACCCCAAATGTTCAATTATCAGTTAAGCCTTCTTCCACCTCTACAACTTTGGTCCCCAATAATTCTTGATTTTAGTGATCAAAATAAATATAATTTTAGTGGTCAAAATTATTATTTAATTACATTATTTTAGTACAATTATTATTTAACTATATTATTTTGTTCGTTTAGTGAACTGTAAATTCAAAGATCCCACTAAAATTGTACTTATTTTGGAGGTTGTTAGAGACAAAGTTTGACCATAATTGATACTAGAGCTTAAGACATCCGAAAATTTGGGAATAATGAGATTGGACCTAATGTGAGATAACAAGATAATGAAATTTGGGACCAAAATTTGAAGATCTAAAAAGTTGAAAGACCTTAGATGCACATTTTTATAAAATTTATTTTGAAGTATTTTCACTAAGTCCTTATATTATGTAAATGTAAAATTTAGGGAGTGGTAAAATGGCATAACCACATGGACATTTACAAAAATTAATTTAAGAAGAAGAAGCTTTGGTGCAAGCTTTAGTAAACTTCAAATGACCACCATTGAATTTTGTTACTTCATGGACGGTTTTGTAATTTCAATGAAATTTCAAAGTGAGCATCGAAAATTAACCCTTTAAAGACATCCACAACCTTATTCGCCGTGGTGAAGTGAACTACAAAGAAGAGAAATTTCACCATAATTGATACTAAGCGAAGAGTAATGGAGTGATGTCCATGAACTATAAATGTAAAATTTAGGGGTAAAATGGCATAACCCTTGAAAAAAGTTAAAGAAGAGAAGTGGAGTGGAGTGATGTCCATTAGTAGATTGTAAAGTAATGATAAGTGGAGTAGATTAGCCATGATTTGTTGCTATAAATAGAAGTTTGAATTTTTGTATGAATGGTTTCTTTGATGAATTTATATAGTGGGATCATTATTTGTTGTTATAAATGGTAGCTTGAATTTTTGTAGAGATGATATCGTAATGATTTGTTTGATGAATTTAAGTAGAGTGGCTATGATTTGTTGTTGTAAATAATAGCTTAAATTTATGTTGGGATGAAAAAGTTTTATGTAGGCATGCTCTAACGTAGCTATTAGATTATTCTTTGTGTTGTGTAATACTGTATTATAGAAAACATTATCATAACAAACGCAAATAGAATTTGCATACGTGCTCAGAATTTATATGATAATATATTTTAAATCTTCTCGACGAGTCGGTCAAGACCAGTGGCTTTGCCACTGTTGACAATGGATTTTAGTCGTTTGAAATCGTCTTCTTAGTTTAAAGAAAGATTTAATTTGTCATATCTTAACAGTATCTTAATAAAACAATATCATATATAAATGTATCTTAATATATCAGTATCATGCATGAAAGTATCTTAATAAAACAGTATCACAACACAAACTACAACCCAATAAAATAACAGTATCATATATATTGAAATAGTATATACGACAGTATTTTGAATGAAAACAGTATTATAGAAAAAACTAAGTACAAGATGTTTTAAAGGTCAAAGTAATGATACTGTTTGCATTCAATAACAATATCATAAGTTAAAACATTATCGTAATAAAAAAGTATCAAAGATAAAAATATTATATAAGTATACCATAATATTGTATCTAAATAAAACAGTATCATGCAAAAAAAAAATATATATATAAAACTAAGTAGAGATGTTTTACTGGTTTAAGTAATGATATTGTTCTTAAAATACTTCATTAGTAGTACAAGATCATTTATACTATTTGCATTTAATAACAGTATCAAAGATTGAAACATTATCATAATAAAACAGTATCAATAATAAAAGCATGGTATACATATATTATAGCACATTATATAGATAAAACAATATCATATATAAAACTATTATATATAAAACTAAATACAAGATATCTTAATAGTTGAAGTAATGATACTGTTCATTAAAATATTCCATTAGCAGTACAAGATCATTGATACTGTTTCCATTTAATAACAATATCATATGTTGAAACATTATCAAAGATAAAAGCATTGTATAAATATACCAATGCACATTAACTAAATAAAACAATATAATAGAAAAAAATATCATAATAAAAAAATATCATAATAAAACAATATCTTTTTTTTATCGTTTTTTGTAATTGTAGGGGTATGTTGATTTTTAGCGTTAAAATATGATTTTAATCGAATTAAATTTTGGTCATATAACTTTAAAACCTATAAGTGCAACAACATTGACGGGTCATGAATTTGCTCTAAAAAAAAATGGTGAAAACTTTGTGAAAAAACAAGATATAGCTTCTTGACGGAGAAATTTGGGATGAATCTAGACCAATTTCCTGATTCAACCCCCAAAGATCCCTTCAATTAAATATCAAGAAGCAAAGTGAAGTAGAAATTAAGAATAAAAACAAAAACATAAACATTGGAAGGAATAAAAAAAAACAAAAATTTCACTATGTGAAAGATCATATAACATACATTTACTAAACTCCAAGAAATTCAATAAAATCTCCCGCCAAATCTCATGAGTAAATATATTCACACCATATTATTTATTAACCACACTATATTTTCATTGTAATAAAAGTCTTCAATTATTGCTCATTTTTGCATTTATGTCCTCAATTTTTTTAATCACATTCTTGTTGTCAACTTATTAATTTGCACGTATTATTTTTTGTATTTGATGATTATTTGTCCAAAAAGTTAATTGGAGTGCATAAAAAGATTTTTTTTTTTTTTGTATTCTTAAATAAACAAAATAAATAACAAATATAAAAATTTGACAAAATATTTTTCCTCATTTCAATAGATATTAGAAGAATATTTGGATAAAAATGGTCATCAGAGATAAAATGTGAAAATTAATAATAAAAATGCGACTAAAAAAGTTAGAGACTTAAGTGTCAAAATATCAAAAATTAGATGACATTCATTGCAATTTAAACATAATGTAGATACTAAAAATTATGGTGTGAATATAATTACCCCACAAAAAAAAATAACTATTTCAAAAATTACAAAAAAGTACTAATTTTTCTCCCTTATTCTCTCTTATTCTCCTCATACAAAATTACGAAAAAGTATCTATATTTCTCCATTCCTTTTAATTACTTTTGGCATGGGACAAATCATCTACAACAAATATAATTAAGAACTCAAAGTAATAAATCATATTTCTCATATCAATAAAAATATTTTAAAAAATATAAAAATTTTTTTGAAGTCACCTCAATTAAATTAAGGAAAATTGGTAGAAATGGTCCCTAACATTTGTCATCAGTGCGGAAATTGTCTCTAACCTTTGTTTTTGAGCACAGAAGTCCATAACCTATTTATTTTGGTGTGTAATTGGTCCTTATTTGATGAAAAAGACAAATACACTTCTTAATTTTAATTGATTCCCAACCTCTGAAAAAAATTCAAATACGTCCAATATTTTTATGTTTTATAAAAAATTTAAAGGAATCTAATAAATTGATAATATACTAAATTATTTTGTATGTTTTACGAACTATTATAAAATAACTAAAATTTGAGCTCATAATTATCAATAACGTGTTAATTAAAATTATTTTTTAATTATTAACTAATCATATTATTTAAAATTTAAACTTTTATTTTATGGTTACAATATAAAAAAAATAACTTTATCACAAACTTAATGTTCAAATATTTTTATTTATTCGAACTATTCGTTTATCAAGACCGTAGGGAGTTTTCTCTACTACGGGAGAAAAAAGCACGTCCGTATGTTCACCGTCACTACGTCTTTAATTTCATCTCTTTTAAATTTCTTTGTTAAATCATCTTTTTCAAAGGACCATCTCCAAAATCTGCCAATTATCTCAATCCATCACATTCAATCGATTATCTTCCTCTACCGATCATCTACAAAATCTGTTCAATACGTCATTCTATTATCATACTAGAGCCTACGGTCAGATTCTACATCGAAATAAATGGTATATTAGTTAACTACAAATATTATAGCTCAAATTGTATTTTTCATAATTTAATTTATCGTTTTCTTATCTTTCAAAAATAAAGAACACATTTTCAAAAATAAAGAACATATAATATGTAAATTAATTTTTATTGGTATTTTTATGTTAAAAAACATAATAAGATTGATTCAATATCATAAAATTATATACGTATTTTTGTTATTTATTTAACTTAATTTTTATTCAAGTTTTTCAAATGACATAGCAATTACATTTACTTAAAACGCAATAATTTTACATATTTCTTTTATGAAAATTTAATTAATACGACTATAGTGATATATTAAAGAGAATTCTGAAATATACCTAAAAGTAAATAGTAGATTGAAAATATAACAATTTTTTATAACATTTGCAAATATGTCATTTTTTATATGCAAAATTTCAAATACACCCTTTTGTAAAAATGATCACCTTTTATGTGGTTAAGATTTAATAGTAGTTGACAGTCATACAATAGTTTCTAAGAGTAGTTATTTGTCCAAAAATTGACATATCAGTATAAAAAAAATTGACAATTGATTTTTTTTTTTTAAAAAATCGAAATAGTATGAAAAATCAACATTTGAATTTTTTTTTTTTTGTAGAACGATGATATACACAAATTTATATAACTTATTTTAGATACTTATTTAATTTCAACTTTTAATTATTAATTTAAACATTCGAAAAAACTTTTTCTCACAACAAATATTTCAATATAAAAAATTTTGTGGACATCGACAAAATTTGGTTTACATCGACCAAATGTTGTGGTTTCCATTGACCAAATATTGTTGATGATATCAACAAAATAGATATTTATCGAAATTGGTCACAAACTAATACTCATTTTTTAGTTAAAAATGCATGCCAATTTACTTATTTTTATATCACTAAAATGAGCTTTGTTTCTCATTTAACCAAAGCCCGTTTTGGAGCCAAAATGGGAATCAAATTGATTCCATTCCATTTTGTCGAAGTCCAAAATGGAAATTTTCGACAAAATTGGAATTTTGGATATTGACAAAATGGCCATTTTGTGATGTCGATAAAATGGATGGTCATTTTGTCAATATCATCGAAAAAATATATCGACAAAATGACCATCTATTTTATCGACGAAGAAACGAGTTTTTGTCTATTTTTCTGCTTGTTTTTTTTTTTTTTTTTTTCAAATTTAACCAATTTCATTATTCGACAACAAAATATATTAACAAATTAGATCGGCAAAATTTATAAATTAAACTTAATATTTAATACAATCCACTAATATACAAATTAAATTGAAAAATATTATCCAACAACATAAAATATATTGAAAAAAATACATATACAATATATCAAATTTAAGTTTCATGTAATCTACAAAAAAAATACACTAATTTTTTTAATTTTTAATTGCTTATAACTGATTTAAAAAATTTCTATTTTTTTAAATGGCTCAAAAACCAAAGTGATGACATCCGACAAATTATTTAAATTTGGGATAAAAATAAGAGAATTCAGCCACAAAAATAACAAATATGAGTGAGAAATGAGTTTAGGACAACGGCAATGGTGGAGAAAGTGATGAGAGATAGTGTTTATGTTATAGAGAGAGAGAGAGAGGAGAAGATAAGAAAATGGATATAATAGATATTCAATTGGTGATCTAGGATAATTTTGTCCAAAATTTTAAAATTTGGTCAATTTATTGAATATTATAAAAATAGGTATATTTCAAAATACCCTTTGAAATCAGGTAGTTGGTCCAATTCCATCTATATTTAATATGCTAAATTGTATATTATTTAATAAATATATATGACTTATTTGCACATTTTGCAGAAATTCAATTACAATTTCTTTTATTAAAAATCAGGGAATATTTGTTTTTTTAATTAAATAATGACCAATTGCGCACCAAAATACATAGGTTATGGACTTCTATGCTAAAAAATCAAAGGTAATGGATCATTTCTGTACTGACAGTAAATATTAGGGACTATTTGCTCCAATTTTCCTTAAATTAACAATAATAACAAATAACATAAATGCAAAATAATAATAATAATAATAATAATAATAATAATAATAATAATAATAATATAATAATGTTTTAGTAATGTTTAATAAAAAATGTTTCAAATTTGATATATCCATTTTGAGATCAGATACAAGTTTTCAAAAATCAAATCATTCTAACCTCAATCTCAGAGAGTCCATTTCAAATCAATTTAAATCCAAATATATTCATGAGCATCTGCATCAATCAATTAATGTGAGCGGGGAGATATCAATTCAATTAGTTTAAAAATAGACTCAAAAAGCAAAGTGATTCCACGACAAAATACATGAATCGAATGATATTTTTTGAGGACAAACGAATCTAATATCAAATGGAATCCAGACTATCATGTAGAGAAAAAATTCATAAAAGTACAATTCTCATAATTAGAAAGCAAAACAACTCGTTACAATCATGAGAACTCATTAAACAAAAAATCGATGAATTGTAAAAACATCCCGTTATGCAATCTAGAAAAACTCACACTCAAATAGTAAATTCATATTTTACATTAATTGTAAATTTAAATTTCACATAAATTATAAAATGGCGTATTTAGAACAAATAAAATACAATTCTTACTAGAAGAGATACGAGAAAAGAAAAGAGGTGTTCTTTATTTTGGGACTTTGGAGTATTCACAAATTTCACGGTATACGAGAGATTTTTGTAGAGATTTGTTATTTATACTTTCTACTATAAAATCTCCGAAAGTTTGATAAGTAGAGATTTTCCTAAAAGTCATTCTCAATTTGAATACTACATGACTTTTAAATACTTTTTTAAAGTATCTAAATGTATCTATTAAATACATCAATACTTTGAGATAGTTTTAAAAAGTCTAAATTAAATACTCCTAAATTTTTTAAATTCTTAAGGAGTGTGTATTCAATTAAAACTTTTAAAGACTTTTATAGACTTTTTGTAAGTGAGTAACTTTTGTGAAATTCGTGGACGTTTGAGTGACTTTTATGGATTTGTTAGGAATTAATAAAAGTTTTTCATAAGCTTCTGAAACTTTAATTAAAGACTTATTTAGACTTCTATAAACTTTCATTTTGGAAAAAAAAATATTAAGCTAAATTTTTATATAATGTAATATAATTTTGTACAACTTCCCATATGTCTAAATCATCCACAGTACATGTAATTAAAAACTCAAAGTAGTAAATCAAATTTTCAATGTCAATAAAATATTTCTTAAAAATAAAAATTAAAAATTTAAGTCATGTCGTCAATTAGATTAACAAACAACTTAGGGGGTGTATTCAAATTGGAATTTTTAAGGATTTAAAAGTTTAGAAGAATTCAATATAGATTTTTAAAGACCCTCTACAAGTATTGATGTATTCAATAAATATTTTTAGAGACTTTAAAAAAGTTTTTAGAAGTCACGGGGTATTAAATTAAAATTTTCTAAGAATCTCTATAAATCATGGGATATTCAACTTGACAATGACTTTTATGGATTCTCTCTTAGGGATGGCAAACGAACTGGGCCGTCTGTCTGCGCCTGTCGGCCTAGTTTGTGAAAGCCCGGCCCTTAGACGGCCTGGGTTGCAAAAATAATCACGGGCCGACCTATGGTTTGATCCTTTATTTTTTTAATTTTTTCCCCTTCAAGTGGCTCTTTTTTTTTTCCTTATAAATATAAAATATCCCTTAAAGTTTCCATATTATTCAAAAATTCATAACTCTCTCAATCTATACAATACGAAAAAAATATATTGTCAACATTAGATATTTTATTGTACAATTTATAGTTGAATTTATACATTTTAACTATCAAGTTTTTTACATTACAATTTATAGTTGAAAAGTCAATTTTATCTTAACTTTTTTAACTTTTTTAAAAAAAACACAAAAAAAAAAAAGAAGTTCATATGTGGCCCGCGGACTACGGGCCGATCCGAGCCACGATTTCTTTGACGGGTCGAGCCTTTACTCGGCCCTTTTTTCAAGGGCGTAGCCGGGCTGTCTCGGCAAGTAGGCCCGGCCCGGCCCATTGTCATATCTAGATTATCTACTTACTAGATTTCTAGATATTTTTAGAAATATTTTGGTGGAAAGTATAAATAGAAAATTTAAAAAAAAAATATCTCGTCTAGCCTGAGACTCGTGAAGACTTCAGAGTTCCAGAATAAAGAATGCCTATATTTTTTTTTTTTCTCACTTGTAGAACTTTTTCATATCTCTCTCGTCTATCATGAGATGTTGGGAATTTTTGATTTTTTATTGAATATTATTAAAATGTTATTAATTCTTTTTAGGATTTATGTTATTTGTTAATTTATGTGACTTAAATTTTTTAATTTTTTAATAACTATTTTTATTGATATGAGAAATGTGATTTATTACTTTGAATTCTTAATTATATGTGATGTAGATGATTTGGATATATGAGAGGTTACTCAAAATAATATTATATTATATTATATGTGAAGTGGATGATTTATATGTGCTTAATATATATTTTTTAAATAAAAATCTTTAATAGAAGTCTATACAAGTCTATCTTTAATCAAAGTCTACAGAGTTTAATAAAGATTTTTATTAATTTTCAACAATTATATAAAAATCCACTTAAAAGTTCATAAATTCTACGAAAGTCACTCACTTATAAAAGTCTATAAAAGTTCCAATTGAATACACACTCCTTAAATACCAAAAAGAATAATAACATTTTAATAATGTTCAATAAAAAATGCTTGCATTTTAATAAGTCTATTTGAAATTCAGATACAAATATTTAAAAATCAAATTATTCCAACTCTAATCTCTACAAGCCCATTTCAAATCAATCTAGTGCGTGAGTTTTTAAGAGATTTTGATAAAAATTGATGAAATGTATGATTGAAAAATTGATAAAATTTGTGAATTTTTATGAAATATGTAGTTGAAAATGAATTTAAGAAAACAAGAGTTTATTTTAAACACTACCAAACATGTTACTAAATCCAAATGCATTCACGAGCATCTATGAGAGAGATAAATTTGATATTTTTAATTAACTATTCAAAACGGACTAAAGATGCAAATTGATTCATATATGAATCCAACAATATTTTTGGAGGACAAACGAATCTGAGATCAAATAAAATTTATATTATCAAACATTGAAAAAATCCATAAAGACACAATTGTCGTAATTAGAAAGCAAAACAACCCGTTATAATCATGAGAACTCATTTAATAAAAAAGTGATCGATTTAAAAAAAAATCTAGTGATGCGATTAAGAAAAGTGCACGCTAGAAAGTGGTAAATACAAATTTCATATAAATTGTAAATTTAGATTTCACATAAATTAGAAAATGGTGTGTCAATAACAAGTAAAATTAAATTTTCACTAAATCAAATTCTTACTGAAAGAGATACGAGAATAGAAAATATGAGTTCTTTATTTTGGGGATTTTGGGTCTCCAATAATCTCACGGGTATACAAGATATTTTATTTGAGATTTACTATTTATACTTTTCATGAAAAAGTCTCCAAAAGTTTAGTAAGAATATAATTCTCTAAAAGTCATTCTTAATTTAAATACATCATGACTTATAGATACTTCTAAAAAATTTAATTGAATACTCTATCACTTTTAAAAACTTTCTTAAAGTCTCTATTAAATACATCAATACTTATAGAGAGTTTTAAAAAGTCTATTAAATACATCAATACTTCTAGAGAGTTTTAAAAAGTCTACATTGAATACCCATAGACTTTTAAATCTTGATAAGTCTTTAAAAATCTCAATTTGAACACACTCTTCTTACTTCTTAAACATAAGAAGGAAATTCCAAAAAAAAAAAACAAATCTTCCCTTTTCGACTACAATTAAAACCTCAGCCAAGCTTGCTCTTCTTGAAACTGAATAATTATGCCTTTGCTTGAGTACTATCTTCCTGGCCGGTCACATCACTAGAAAAAAATCAGTGATTTTTATTTTTTATTTTTTTAAGCCACATTTCTTAGAACAGAGAATTACCATATTCTACCATAATGAATATAAATATTGAGAATCAACAAACTCTAAGAATTTTAAATCGATTTTTGTCAAACAAATTTGTTGAAACTTATGGTTACAACTCCATGCTTGATTTTTTATCGGAGTTCATCAACTATCGTCATAAATTCTGTCACACACCTTGCATGAATGTTATAACAATGCTCGTGTGCAAACTTGTGAATCCATTAGCATTAACATATCATCTATGAGGATGCACATGTTTATCGTAATCAATACCATCACCTCTCATGAAGAGAAACATGTTAGTAGCTAGGGATGGCAATGGGGCGGGTCGGGGGTGGGGTTAGGCAATCTTTTGACCCGCTAACCACCTCGAATTTTTTTTAAAATTTTTTTTTTGTAAAATTGAAAAAATTATTAAAAAAAGAAATAATTTTTTTAAATACTTGTAGCAAACAAAACAAAAAAAATTCAAGATTGGGATTGTTGTGTAGTGGTTGAGATTTGTAGTTTATTACTTCAACCTAGGTTAAATTCTTCTTTAGTTCATTTCTAGCAAAATTTTAATTTGCATTCTATTCTATGATTTTACAAAAAAAAAAAAAATTCTTTGATAGTGGGCGGGTGGTTCACGAGCGGGTTGATGTTGAATTGCCGAGTTGGGCAGTTCAACGTCAAATGGGCCAGTGGTGTCATGTCAACTCTCTGCCGTGACATGAGTCCCGACCCCTGCTATTTTTACAAAATATAGTTGCATGCCTACAATTTTTAATTTGTAGGCATGCAGTGTAAAAAAATAATAATAGAAAAATAAAAAAAAATATGTGTAAGTGTGTTGTCACAATACACTTACACACGTTTTCAAATTTTAAAAATTTGGGCAGATCACATCTAACGTTATAATTTTTTTATATATAAATTTGAACAAAACAACAAATGTAAACTACACAAATTTCATCTCTCATTTTCTCCCCTCTCTTTGTGATTTGGCTTACATATTAATATTATCAGATAATTTTGAATTTTTTGAAGCTCTTAGTTGTATACATTCATTATTTCTCTCATAAAGATATTTTTATCAACTACAAATTTTAAACTATTACATTTTCACTTATTTAATTAATTATTTATATTTTATAAAGTTTGTACTACTATGCTATGGATTACCACAATTTTTCTTCTGAAAATATTAATTTACATGATAGTTGTTCTCCAATAAATTTAGAAGATAATCATGTTATAGATGTTGGATCATCTAAAAATCCAAGAAAAAAAAAATCAGAGATGTGACAATTGTTTACATTAGATGAAAAAAATGCTAAAATAGTATGTAATATTTATAGAACTGCTTATATGTGGAGAAGTAGTCAAGGTACTAGCACGCTATGAAGACACAAAGACAAACATCTAAATGAAACATGACATCATGACATTTAGATTCGAGACAAGCTCAAATTACTTCATTTACTAATGCTAATGGTTCTATGACTTTTTCTAATTTTACTATTCGTAGGAACAAATGAGAGTTCGAATGTTAGAATTTATTTCAGCAAGTGAGATGCCCTTCACTTTTGCAGAAGATTTATAATTTGAAGAGTTCGTGCAAAAGTATGTTCAACCCTCTTACAAGAGTGTAAGTATAAATACTGCTCGTTTTGATTGTTTGAAATTATTAAATACAAATGCTGAAAAATTAAAAAATGAACTTACAAATATTGAAGAAATTATATGTTTCAAGTCTAATTTTTTGGTTTGGACGCAATCACAATAGATACGCTTGTGTTACAACCAATGTTTGGAAAATCGGACCGACCGCCGGTTCGACCGGAAAAATAGAGAACCAGCCTTAAAATCGATCCGGACATTGCAAATAATCGCCTAGAGAAGAACCGGACCGGGAACTAGGTTTTTAGGTGGTTCAACCACGAACGGGTTCGCAATATGAGGCGGTTAAACCGGTCGCAATTATTTAGATCAAAATCAGATTTTTGTCCCAAATTTCAGCCGTTTCTTCCTTCTTCCGCTGAGGCGACACGATGCGACCTTCTTCTACTTTTTCAAATTTGTTCTCCATTTCTCACTTTATCATTTTCAAATTTCAACATATCTTGTGCTTGTGGAATCCCGAAACCGAACTCTTCTTCCAATTTCATATTTCATATTTTTTGTTCCAAATTTCCATTTGAAAAGTATTTTTTTCTTTTGCTTGCTGATTTTTTGTTATTATGTGTTAATGTAGTTAACTCACATCAATTTTTGGGGTTAATGTTCACGTTCTTGTTTTTCAATTTTTTTTCTGCTTTGATTTAAAATTGTTCTTTTTCGTCCTGTTCTTGTTCTTGGATTATTACTACTTCATGTGTTAATTTTTCAATACTTATTTTGTAATTGTTATTGTTGTTGGGTTCGTCTAATTGTTAACAAGAACATGAACATTCAATTTGTCTTGGATATGCTTTCTCCTGTGGCTGTAACCATTTTCGAACTTAATAAACATATTTAGTTATTTACTCAAGAACATGTATAGTACTTGTTAATTTTTCAATGCTTCATTCTTGCTGGCTTGCTGCACATCTATTTTAGGTCAGTTTATTTTTTCTTCTTGACTTGCTAGCTTGTTAGTTTATTCATCCGATCATGTCATGTTGTCTAGTTTATAATTTGTTGGTTGCTAAATAAATTTGTTGGCAAGTTAATAATTTGTGAATGACAAAAGTGTATTGCCTCCACCTCTGTTTTTTCAGCCAGATTATAATTTGGCTTTCTTCTTCTTCTTGATTGTGTAGGATGAGCACTTTATCATCATCGGAGAGACAATCAACTGCCTCCATCCCTTCTATTTGTGAGAAGAGTCATCCGGCATGGGAACACTTCACTTCTACTTTGTGATAACGATGGTAAAGTTCATTACACATGCCTTTATTGCAGCAATACTTTTAAGGGTGTGGGTATTAACAAAATGGAATATCACATAGTTGAAATTAAAGGTCAAATATCTCAATTAAAGGTTTATTTTGATGTTAATCAATGTAAAAGAGTTTTTTTTGATGTTAAGTCTCAAATGCATAAAATACTTATTGAAATATCTCAAAAGGAAAAAGCAAGCAAAAGAGGCGCATGAATATATATTTGGTGATGACCCTATGGACATTGGAGAAAATATGGATGATGATGTAGAAGATATAAGTGTCCCTTTACAAAGAAATGAGAAATCAAAAGGAAAGAGAAAAGTAGTGGAATGAATTGATAACTATTTTGCACCAATAACTACTCCAGGTTATCAACCTAGTATTAAGAGTGTTTTAGCTGGTAAAGAAGCAAAAAAAAAAAAAAAGCACATATGGCATGGACTAGGTGGTTTTATGATGCTTGTATTCTTTTTAATGCTTTGTAATCATCTTATTTTCAACTTGTATTAGATGCTACTTTTGCAATTGGCCTTGGATATAAAGGCCCATCATATGATGATATTTGTATTAATTTATTAAGAGACTATAAAAGAGAATGTCAATTGCTTATCGATGGTTATAGAAAAAAATGGGCTAGTAGTTGGTGTACACTAATGGCAAATGGTTGGAGTGATAAGAGGCAAGGACTTTGATTAATTTTTAAGTTTATTGCTCTTCTGGAGTTACATTTATCAAATCTGTTGATGCATCTGATGTTGTGAAAGATGCTAAAACATTGTGCGATTTATTCACTAAGGTTGTTGAATGGGTTGGGCCACAAAATGTAGTACATATGGTTATTGATAATGCAACAAACTACATAGCTGCAAAGAAGTTGTTGCATCAAAAATATGATCACATTTTTTGGTCCCTTTGTGCTGCACATTGTTTGAATCTTGTTAGGAAAGGTATTGGTTGCATGCATCATGTACACTCTCTTGCATTGCATGCTTCAAAAATTACAATGTTTGTGTATAATCACACAATTTTCTTATCTTGGTTGAGAAAAAGACCTGAATGGAAAGAGATTGTATGCCCATCAACCACTTGTTTTGCTACTACATTTATTACATTGAAAAACTATTTATGAACACAAGCAAGTACTCCAAAGTTTAGTGACAAGTAGATATTTCACAACCCACAAACTTTCAAGAACTGTAAGAGGGAAACTTGTAAGTTCTATTGTGTTAGATAACAAATTTTGGGATGATTGCTTGATGATTGTGAAAATTTTGGCACCGCTTATAAGATTGCTACGCATTGTTGATGCGGATGAGAAACCTTCTTTATGATATGTGTATGATGGCATAGATAGGGCAGAGAAGACAATCAAGAACATATTTTTGAACAAAGAAAGATTGTACAAGCATTATATTGACATAATTGATGAAAGATGGGACAAGCATCTTCGGCACGACATACATGTAGCAACATACTTTCTCAATCTAGCTTTCATTTATGAGGAAGGATTTTGTCAAAAAGTAGAAGTCATGAATGGTCTCCTCAATTTGCTTGAAATCAAAAGTATTTGTTCCGACAAGCAACAAACAATGAGAGAAATAAAGAAATATCAAGAATGTCAAGAGAGTTTCAATAGACCATATGCATTAAATGCTTGCAAAAATTTCTAGCCTGGTAAGTATTAAAATTTTAGCTCTTGTTATTTATTTTTACATAATCTAACATATTGATTCAAGATCACTTAACATTAATTTAATATATAGATGAATGGTTGAAACTATTTGGAGCAAGTGCTCCTAATTTGCAAAAGATAGCCATTCGAATCCTTAGTCAAACATCATTTGTTTTGGGATGTGAAATAAATTGGAGTGTTTTTGAGCGTATTCACACGAAGAAAAGAAATAGATTGAACATTAAAGACTAAATGATCTTGTTTACGTGTCTTATAACATTAAATTGCGATTGAACAATATATATGTTATCTCTTCAATACATTTTAATTGAGTATGTCTATATCAAAATGTATTAGTTAAATTGTTCTTTGTTTGTGTAATTTTTTTTAAATACCTTTACAAACTTTATTACAAGAAGGAAAGTTTTGATCTAATTGATTATGAGTGCATTGACAAGATAGACTTTTGGATTGAAGAAGAAACACCGCCTCAAGAACTTGATTATGAAGAATTGGAGGATGCAATTTACGAAGACAATGCAATTCCCAATTTCAACTCAAAGTTAGTATATAGAATCATCTTATTCGTTCAATTTTATTTTTTCTTATGCAAGTAATACACACACACACACACACACAATATAACTAATTCATTATTTCTCTTAATATATATGTTTGTTGGATGACAATCAAAATATGGAGGAGCTTCATACCCAAGACGTGGATTATGCGGATGTCATTCATCGTTTTGGTGGTTCAAGTGATTTTGAGACGCCGCAAAGATTCATGCTTATAGATGAGATTGATTCAGATGATAATTGACCATGATTTATTTGTTTCACTTTCATTTAGTCATATTAGTTGTAATCACTTTGGTTGGTTGTGGTTTGTTCATTTTGTTTGTGCTATGTTAATATTTTGAACTTTGGACATCTATTTTGATTTTCGACTATTTTCTACTAATATTGGATATGGACATTATGATAAGTCTATTTGAAGCTAATTTTTGGGAGTTATATTATCTATAAATGTTGGTTTATTTACAAGTAATTTATTTTTAGGAATTGTGAGATTTACGTATTAATTTTTTAATTTTTTTAATTGAAACCTGTTCAATTTCGGTTCAACCCGGTTCGACCTTTTGACCTTTAACCGTTGCCTTTTTCGGGTTGATGGCCGGTCTGATTTTCTGAACATTGGTCACAACACATTTTATTCATAATAATTGGTTATTGCATAAAAGAATAATTGTGTTTCGTTTACTTGAATATCTACATAATGGAGTAAATTTGTGTGAAAATTTATTACAAGTGTTTAATGAGTTTGGTGTCTTAAACAAATTATTTAGTTTTACTTTTGATAATGCAAGTTCGAATATTGCATGCATTGACCTTTTACTTAAAAAATTAAACCCTTTATTGATTCTAAATTATTTCATGTGCGTGTGTTTGTCATATATATAATTTAGTTGTACAAGATGATTTGAAATTAATAACCCCACAAATATATATGATTAGAGAAACTATTAATTATATTTCTTCTTCAGATTATAGACAACTAGAATTTGCTACAATTTGCAAAATTTTTGAATTGAACATTTCTTATGTTAAAATCGTGTGTTGGCTATACCAATGCTATTAATGCATTCGTCAATTCGAAGCAGAATCAATTTTATATAGATGATTCAGATTAGGAACATGCATTTAGAGTTATGAAAATTTTGAAACTTTTCTATAATGCAACAAGAGTTAGTTCAGGTGTGTATTATCCAAATAGTAATATTGTACTTTTACAATTGGTAGAAATTACTAGCCAATTTTCAAATTTTAGAAACGATCTATTTTTCTTTCAAATTATAGAGAAGTTTCGAAAATATTATGAAAAATGCCACTAATTTTTCAGTGGCAATGTAATAGATCCTCACATCAAATTATTTGGAATTTATTGTGCTTTAAAATCACTTTCTAAACATTAGCTTTTAACATAAATATCACAAATCGACAATTGAAATTTTTTACGAATGAAATGTATAAGTACTATTTTATTATATACGATAACAATAAAAATCTTTCTGCTTTCAAAAACTCTAATACAACTTCTAAAGGTAAATATTCTTTTTTCACGAACACCGCACCTATCGAATTAGAAAGATATTATCAATTTGATCATTATATTTTACTACCTGAAAATGAGATAGACAATTTAGATATTTTACGATGGTGGAAATTAAATGAGAGGCCATACCCAGTATTATAAAAAATGGCACGAGATCTACTAACAGTTCCAGTCTCAACAGTAGCATTTGAGTCTATTTTTAGTGCAGGTAACAGGGTATTGGAAGAAAGAAGATCAAGACTTAAAGAAGATATTTTGCAAGCACTCATATGTGTGAAAGATTGGCTATTCGCAGATAGAAGGATGCAAGATAAAATTTCCGACGATATTACTAAAGACTTTAAAAATCTAGTAGTTGCTGGAGATTGATTTGTAAACAATATATAATTTTCAATAATTAAATTATAGTTAGGTATGTGCCAACCTAATTGAGATGTACTTAAACTAAAATATGCAAATGATTGATAGTTGTATACGTGTCAACCTAGTTGAAATGTACTTTAACTATAGTGATGCATTTTGTTGTTATTTGTTTGCATTTTATTTAAATTCATAAAGTTAGAAATAATTCAATGTATAATATAATATAAATTCCATGTAAATATTTTTTGCCATCAATAGTAAATGTGAATTTATCATTGTTATTTATTTTTTATTTAATAATTTAACACATATTTTTGAACTAAAATAAGTTAGAAATTTTTAATTTTTTTTTTATTCATTTTAAATTTTTTTTTTTTATGGCCATACTGCATGGTCCATATGGGCTCGACTCGACATGAGGGTCGGGTTTCATGCTTAATTTTAGGTAAATTTGGATTGACCCGGATCTTGGGGTCCGACTTTTTCTAATGTAGACAATCACCGTGCTTCATCGTCGAGGCAAGCCGACTCGGATTGACACCTCTACATCAAAATAGGTTTTATGTTCTTGTAAGAAAATGGAAGAGACTCAACGAGTTTTAATGCTTTATGCTCATTATCAATTTTAACATCCACAACCTCTATTTCAGAAATGATCTCATCAAGAACATTTAGATGGTATGATATTTTCCTATTTGCAACCATTCGTAGAAAGTGAAATTGTTCCTTAAACTACAATCAATTTGAAATGCTATTTGTCTAATAGAGCTCTTCAAGTTTTCTCTAAAGTTCATTTATATTAGATATTCAATGAATATTTGCAAGAATATTTTTTGCAAGACACAAACATTTAGTACTTGTAACTTTTAAATTCAATTATCCTCGATCCTCATCACTAATACATGATTTTTTAGCAGCTTTGAAACGATTGTTGGTCTTCCTTTTAAAGCATCTTATAACCCGCTATTAACGAATGTTGATCTCACGATTGGTCTTTTATCATCAATTGTCAGCATCTTATTTCGATGAAGTGGGTAAATTCCCCGCCACAAGACTGCATTAGATCACCTCCCATGTTAACATATCTTTGATTTATACTTGTCACAGACCAAAATAATTCTTCCATCAAATTTTTTCAGTTCATACCTGACATTTCAGTTCCTTGGGTGCTTTGATTATTAAACAAATAAATAAATTAAGGTTTCTCAAAAGATGCGTAGCTCTCATGAACAAGTCTCTTTAGATCCAAAAGTAACAAGTGCTAACAACGTGTCAAATTATGCTTTTGGTTATACAATTTTCATATTGGGACCACTCAACTTCAATTTTGTTGTATGACAGATCAATTTATCTTATTATATGACTTAATTAATGATGTATCCAATGTGACCGTTAATATTTTGACGTGTAATCTTCTATAGTTGAATATCTCATGTTGGCTCAATTGTCAAACTAAAAGACACTAAAACCGCATTTGAAGAACATGTCTTTGACATAACTGTAGTAGGGAGTTTTTTTGGATTAGGAAAGAAAAAATATTTAAGTGTTCATGTGTTATTATGTCTTCAATTTATTTTCTCACAAAATTATTTCTTTTAAAATTAGTCGACCGCTTCAATCTATATCTCCAGTTCAATCATCTATCTCAATCGATCATTTCTAAAATTTGCTCACCTCTTCTATTAATCTTCCGCAATCAATTATCTCATTTTACCGATCATCTTCAAAATCTGTTCACCACCTCAATTCATTATCATAATAGAGCTTAAAATTGGATCTCATCGCAAGAAGGTAGTATACTAGTAAAACAAACGGGAATCTTTGGTAAATTTTTTTAAGCTTACCCAAACATGGGCTTATTAATTCCAAGCAGACACACAAAAAAAACGCACACTACGCATATGATTCTCATGACTCTATTGGCGGAATCTGCTAGGTAACATGTTTCCTTCATTCGTAAGTTATAAATAAAAGTCTTCCTTTCACTTCTCCATTATTACTGGAGTTTTTCGATTTTCTTTTTTCTTTCCTGCTAATTTTCAGGTAAGAATTCGTTTAAATTTTTAATTTTTTAAATTTTTTTACCCTCTCATACAAATGGATTTTAATATGTCAATACTCATATTGTTTTTCTTTTGTGGGGCTGTGTATAAGAAGTTTTTTAGATTTTTTTTTCTTTTTATTTATTCACTCTTGTAGGTTCTAGAGTTTGAGCTTACTGGGTCCTTTTCACACGATGGGATGTAGTTTATTTTTACTTTAATTTTTGCTTGAATTTTTGCTGGTATATTTATGGGTCTCTGAATATTTATTTAAAGATCGATTTTTTTTTTGCTTTCCGCATTAGATTTAGAAAGGAGAGTTCTCTTCAGAAGCTGTTGGTTGAAAATTAAAGTGCCAGAGTCGAATTTTATCAGGTTTGATTCGACATCTTTTGGTTTTCTGATCTAAATTTTGAAGTTCATTCTTTTTAGAGAATAATATATGCTTAGAATATTGAATTTTTTCTTTTGCAGTCCTTGAATTGGTTGGTTGCAACTTGATAGTTTTATATCCTGCTCTAATTCAACTTGAAAAGACACTTTTGTAGATTATGTTGATTATGATTTTTCTACAGTTCCATTATAATACTTGATTTTTCAGATTTTTCAGTGTATTTCATCCTTTTGTTTGTTTGTTTTGAAACTTTTTGTCAGTAGCATGTTGAATTTGAGGCATTTGATCTTTGTGTGCCTTGTTCTTTCGCAATTTGGTTCCCGAGATTGGAAATTGATTCAATTAAAGCAACTATGTTTTTAGTAACTGGGTCAGAGTTTTCACGGTTTATTTATTGAATGTGTTTGTGTGAATATCTGGTTAGTGACGACAATTTTAGTTACCATTATCTGGCTTCATGGGTTACCAAGACTAGCATGTTTGAGGTGGCTTAACGTGCTAATGTATCGAATGAGACGAGGAGGGTGAATAATGTAGTACTGAATACACCTTGTGCTCTGCATGGAAGGTAATTTGATGTAATGCCTAGTAAGAGAGTGATCTGTTTTCCACGTGTTGGAGATTACCTCAAGCGGTAGTCAACATTGGTAATATCTGAATAGTGAGTTTTACATGTGAAAAAATTGTTATCGACTACTCTACATACGTGTCACTGAACATGGAAGAAATTGCCAAAGCACGTGAGAATTCTGTAGCATTGGACATGATTGCATATGAAATCATAGAACATGTAGTTCCTTGTGCCTAATAACGGTTTTTGGAACCATTTACTTCCAGATGTAGGTGATACCAGTTTAATTTAATCGAAATATTGGCACTAAAGTGGATGCTTTTAGGCGTTTAGTAAAGGTCTCACACGAGGTGGGCCTCAAGGTGTAAGCAGGAGAATCGTAGTTCATAACTGTAATAAAGTTTGGAGCTATCTCACAGATTTCTTGATGATAAAATGCTTATATTTTATCAATTCACTGGGAGATGATATTGGGTTTGCATTTGGCATATTTTACACAGAAGCTGTGAATAGTTTTGTACAGAAGCGTTCTTCGTTCACCTTGAATTTTCTTTAGTTTTACCTTTGGCCTTTCTTCATGATCTATCTCTGATATTTTTTGGCACAGAGATACTTTCATGTATTTCTTGAGACTTAAGTTTTACTTTTGGCCTTGCTAAAGATTTTTGAACTGATGTTCTTAGGTTTTGGCTGATGATTCAAGGTGTTAAGGATTTAACGATATTTTTAGGAGAGATGAATGTCATATTATTTCTGAAAATTCAGAAATAAAAAGAGGAGCAGAAGAAAATATGTATCCGCTGGAATAGCCTGCAGCGCCTAGGGTTAGAGTGTGTTGTGTAATCTTAAAAATGCTGCTATGTAAAAACTCAATAATCAGATCCTTGCGAATTAGAAGCATAAGAAGGCTAGAAGCCGAGGTCATAAAACCCTAAGAAGCACGGACACGATACGGGTCCGACACGCCGAAAATGCGATTTCTAAAAAAAATTGCTACACGACACGACACAACACGTTAATTAATTAATTAATTATTTTTTTTTAAACTTTTTTTTTTTTTTGTGTAATCAAATGAAATTTTGTGTAATTGTTGCATCAAAAACTAATAGCTATATATATATATATATATATATATATCAAAGTTGACATAATTAACTTTATACATGTTTTCTCATAGCATGAGTTCAACAAAAAAAGATGAAATAAATTCAATCATTCATCTTCAATATTTTCACTCCATCATCGGTAATCACCATAGCCTCCAACTCAGGTTCATCAAGAGGTAAATTGGCGACTTCAAGTGCACTACCATCTTCAAAGGAATCAAATGTATCACCACCGATATTCCACATCTTAGTCTCTCTTTGTAGGGTTCTTCCTTGACAAGAGGCGAAGATTGCTATGAATGAATATTAAATCCTCGGCACGTTTTGGAGTTAACTTATTCTATTTAAGAGAGTGCAAAAGGAATAAGTACTCCAATTTCGTTCACAACAAGATGAAGAAGATGGTTGCGCCAACAACTTTAAGACGAGCTTGAAGATTGGGTGCACAAGCGCCATGAATGGCCCACCAAGTCTTTGGATCCAAGTTGTAACGATCATGGATATAATCAATATAACCAAAGTTTTTTTCCATTGTCGAGAATTTTGAATACTCTATATTCACTCTAGTGCGTTCTTCATTTTAAGACAAGTATCTTTTGAAACATTTTACTCTTTTTTGAGAAACTTCGGAATCTCTATGTGGAGGAACACGAGTAGGATCCTCATTAAGCCATTCTAAAGAACACATAATAATTAGTAACTTTCTAGACATGATAATGAATAGAAAAATGTAAATAGATAATAAACATATAAATTAGAATTACCTCGGATTTAGAAAATGAGACAAGCAATGAAGAAGAGTGTTATTCTTGTTCCAATGATCAACAAGTATTTTGTAGATGACATTATAAAATAATGGTACATCTTCTTGATGTTTTCCTTCATGTCTATAAATCACTCCTTTCACTTTCTCTATAATTGTATCCCACATGTCATAGATCAAGTGAAGGTAAAGTTTATCCGTATCACAAAATCTAATCATGTCATATATAGGCGAAGTGAAGGAAAGAACATAATCTATATAGTCCCACCAAAATCATCAAGTAATTTCAACTTCACAAAACTTGTCCTTTGCACATCATCTTCTTGATAAATTGACCATTTTTCATCAATAACCATATTTTGAAGCCTACTCTTGATAAGCTTTAATCTTTTCATCATAATAATAATGAAAGCAAATCGCGTATCGGCCACGAATAACAACTTCAAGGGCACAAATTCATTAAATATTGCTCTTCTCATAGAATGGTTCATGATAAAAATTTTAATGGCCATTACTTTTTCATAAAGATGAGTGATCCAACTACATTTTTCATAAGTAATCAAGTTATCTTCAACATTCTTTGTCGCACAAATATTTTTCAAAACAAGGTTAAGAGTGTGTACAACACATGGTGTCCAAAAAATGTGAGGATATTCCGATTCAATTATTTGCCCGCACCCTTACAATTTGCAGCATTATCGATAATAACTTGAACAACTTTTTCCTACCAACTTCCTCTATAACCTCCTTCATGAAGTTAGCAATAAAATATTTATCTTTGATCTCACCTTAGCAATCAACCGTCCTTTAAAACATAGATCCACTTTTGATCGCCACCATGAAATTAATTGGTGGTCTTCTTTGTGGGTCACTCCAACCATCACTCACAATAGTCACTCATTTCTCCGCCCATGTGCTCTTAATAAGTTGTATTAATCTCTCAACATTTCTTCTCTCTTTTTGAAGAAGGGTAGTTCTCAACCTATTGTAACCAGGAGGCTTATATCTCGACAATCGATTATTCGAAGGCTAGAGTATAAGAACTAATATAATAGGGATTTTTGCAACTTGCAAGAGTAAAGGGCAAGCCACTTGAATAATATATCCTTGCAACTTTGGAATCTAATTGATCACGGGATGTCATGTTAAAGGCTTTTTCAATTGCACTACTATTTTTTTTCTTTTTCTCCCAATACATAACAATCTGTTGAAGTCATACAACCCTCCGATGGCAATGGTACTCTTTTCGGTTCTTTTTGTTTCATTCTCTCTTCTAAATTTTGCATTTCTTTCATATCTATTAGTATCACACTAGGACAAGTCCCAATACCATAACCCGGCATTTTTAACAAGTGTGACCTAACTCGAGTATATAAACTATTCTTAGTTTTATTACAAAAAGTACATTGCCAAAGTACATAACCACCCCCCTTTATTCAATTTATCAAGTTTTGATACAAATTTTTAAGGAGGTTTGGATAAATCATCTATGGTAGAAGTGTTATTCATAATTTCAAAAGATAAAAGAATCCAAAAGTTCAAATAAAGAGTGATATTACCTGATATTTATAAGTAGTAGTGTCACTTTGAGGAAAAATGAATTGATTTGAAATGGATTTTGCCTCATCATTTAGCCGGATTTTTATAGGACAAATTAATTGATTTTATATTATTATTATATAAAGTTCCTTCTCGAGGAAGATAAAAACTTAGCTGACTTTTTAAAACCATTTGACCGGTTTATATTAACAAAGACGTTTTCACAATTCCATTAAAAAAGGCGTGTTTGCCCATTAAAAGAAAACATGAAAAGGAACTTGGCCGACTTTTTAAAACCATTTGACCGGTTTATATTAACAAAGACGTTTTCACAATTTAATTAAAAAAGGCGTGTTTGGCCCATTAAAAGAAAACATGAAAAGGCAATATATAACCCAAAATTAAGGTAAACAATTTATGTGACGCTTCGGTTTGCGAGCTTGCTTGAGGGAGGTCAACCATGGTCATTGGAAATCGTTCAATTGAAGACAAGCTGATGAAATACAAGTTGAATCAAGAGAGCCCATCTTAATTTGAAGTCAAACATTGAAAAAAAAAGTTAATTTTTTTTTGGTTTTAGTAATTTTTTTCCCTTTATCTACCTCTGGCGTGTCGGAAGGCGTGTCGGAGACGTATCTCCGAGTGTCCAATGGCTGAAAAGTCTGGGAATATGATGATACGCCACGTTGCAACTCCGACACGTATCCATGGCGTATTAGTGTCGTCGGACACCGACACACCGGCATCAAGAACGTGTATGTGCTTCTTAGATAAAACCTACTAAGCTTTGAAATTCTAGAGCATGTTTGGCTTTGTTTCTTTGCTACAAAAGTAGCTAAAAGTTTGCTTATTTTGGTGGTAAAAGAATTTTGGCAAAAAAGATGCTATTTTGTAGAAAGTAGCAAAGCCAAACATGCCCCTAATTAGGAACCAAATAAAGTACCTACAAAACTAAGATTTATGACTTACCATAAAAAGACACGACTTGGCCCTTGAGTAAAGACACAACGCAACATATTTTACTTTGGCGCATGCAAATTACAGATTTTCTAGAAATTGCAAGAGTGCCCCAAGGCCAAATTAGTTAAAAGAAAAAAGATTAACGAGGGATATAAAGTACTCTACTTATGGACTCAATTGAGTGATGCTTTGGGCTGTAAATATCTTCCATCAAATATTCATTTATATTTGCTTTTCTTGATCTTTTATTGTCCCCATCACTATGATTGACAGTTGACTTTCTCTTCATCTTTTTTTTTTTTCCCTCTACATTTTTATCATTGATATTAGTCTGCAACTATAGTACACTAATTTTAGTCTAAAAGAGTGTGCAACATAAATAAAACCTTGAACTCCGTTAAATGTTACATGTCATCAAGATCTTCGTTTTTTGCTAGGAATGAGGTAAAAGAAAAAAATAATAACCAAGTAGCAGAACATTACCTTTTCCAGCAATGTCTGGTGAAATTCAGTTAACCCTTTCTTGATATTGTGATTTGAACCCATGTTCCTTGCTCAGTATGTTGGAAATTTTTTGGAAAATGTCGTGTAGACAAGTCAGTTTCATGTTGTCATGCCCATATCCGTGCTTCTTAGGTCTGGTTATGGAGGCTTTTATGTGGGATCTATATTCAAGGTAAAATGATAGTAGAAAGACAAGGAGCATACCCTTATTGATGATCCAATCATTTATTCTGGAGCTGAGAATGAATATAGGTGAACTCTTAAAGAGTTCTAAAAGATGCCTTCCTCTTACCCTAGTTTATTTATCATTTTGCAGAAATTATTTATTTTGAAGGTCTGCCATTTTATGTTACCGCGTTTTTCTTTGTATTTAGATAGTGTGGGACGTACTGGTGGGAAAACATGAAAACAAAATTGGATTCCTATCTTCCGAAGGGCACAGGATACCTTTCCTTTACTTAGAGACTTAAAGAAAATGAAGAATTGGAATAAATAGTTAAAAGAGAGAGAAATGAGTATGGTTGTTATTCTTCTATTTTTTGTTTTTTAATTGATAAACATACTAATTACTGATGGATATTGAACCTGATAGAAATAATGCATTTTATACAAATAGAAGCAGTAAATCAATAAAATTGGTTACAAAATAATTGTAGAACATCAGTCTAGAAAATGTACAGTGAACAAGTGGATTTCACATTGTCAAAATTGAGAAAAGAATTTTTATTTACCAAGTCAAATTATCTAATGTTAGTTAAAAATGATTCAGATTGATGTACTCTTAGACCTCATATAGTGCTTTGTAGCAATTGATCAAATTCTATGAATAAATTCTCAAGAGAGCGTGAAAAATAGAGTAGTGGATGAAGGAAGTCTTGAATATGGGATATTTATGTGGGAGTTCATAAAAACTTTGGCAATGTTTATGTGAGCATGTAGATTTAGAAATATCATTTTATTATTAGTATATGACCTTTTGTAATAGTTTGGTGCAACCATGTTATATTCATATTATATTTAATATATTAGTGTTTTCTTTCTTGAAATTTTTGAACTATGAGAAATTCATAGGGTTCAATTCTCTTATTTATAAAAGTCTACCTCTTTCAAGCGTGCTTGCAATGATTTTGCGTATAATTACCGATTCAATGCATATATATAATTTCAGGTTTGGTTACAAGAAACTACCATTATAGAACGATACTTTTAATGCGTATATCATGTGGCTAGCAGACACCCTGTCTATACACGGGCAATACAACATATACTCTATTTTAGGTAGTTGCCTTGGGGTCATCAAAGTCATTATATTTTATCTCATTACCCCTGTCAGTGTATTATGAAGTTCCTTTCGATCACGTAGCAGCATGGACGGAGCCTAAGCTAGGCTTAGCCCAGGGCAAAGTTGCCAAACAAAACCTTTTCCAGTCCAGCCCAGCCCAAAAAGTGGAGTTGGCCCACCACCAAATCCAGCCCTGCACACATCACTGTCCCTTTCGGATGAATCCAATCTGCTTGTTCTATTTCCAGGAAAGGGGTGTATTATGGCCCGCTAAATTTGAAACAGATTTATCCCATGCAGTGGCCTGTCCTTTGTTAGTTGTGAATTGGAAGTCTTCTTTTTCTCTTATTTGTTTCTTTTTGGGGGTTTTGTGCCTTCCAAAAATGAAATGGGCTCGATATAGATAATGTTTTTAATTTTGTCCCTAGGTTTTGATACTTGTTTGCTGCGGAATTTAAAAAATTTAAGTTCTGATTTTCTTAATTTTTACTTTTTTAATATATACTTTTGTTGAATTAAACAGAATATATTTATCTTCCAAGTATCCCCTTTAAATAATTTCGTGCCTATAGGTTAGTTTTCTTCTTTTTGTCATTAAAATATGTCAAAAAATGGATCTTTTCCCATTCTTCTAGTGTTAAGACAATGACAAATTAGTTTGTCAGGGCATGCAAAGAAGCCCCATTTATAAAAATGTAATGTGATTCTAGTTGAGTAGGTTAGAAAATGGATACGTAGATCAAAATTAATACAGCATGATGTGGTTTCAAATGATGTGATTTAATTGGATTCTTCATTAGATGCAGCAATAGATCAAACAAAATGATGGAAAAATGATTAATGTACTCGACCCAAAATATCTTGTACTGTATAAATATAAGAATGAAGATGTGACTTTGATTCAACGTTTGTTCAAATTTTACTGAATATTCTTGATATTTATTTTATTATATGTGCTGCCACTGCGTGGAGTATGTCAAAAAGTGCTAACAGAATTGTGTCTATAATTTTCAGGTTCTAGCTTCCTCTGTGAGGATTTCACCGTGTCATATTGCATCAAATTTACACTATGAACCATCCTTATGGTGAAGATCAAGTAAGCTGCAAAACTTTGGCGGTCAATTTTATAATTCTAACCGAACTGCTCCTAAACATATAATTGCTTCACAGGATCAAGTAAATGTTGTAGGATTTGACATTCCAAGGTCACCCGATTCAAGTTACAATAACGTGTTTCCCCGGAACGAAGATGAAGACCGAGAACCACCCCAAGTACCCCCACACCTTCATCATACATTGCTAAACTATCCAACAAATGGAGATCCATGTTCATCCCTCCAAACGCCACAGAATGTAACTCTAAATCATCTTTACATCGAGAACAGACAACCACCCCGTTCCGTAGTGGCGCTCGGGGCTACACATCGTTTTCGTTCAAAATTCGTTACTGTTGTGCTTTATAAACCAATTCATAGGAGGTGAAACAACTGCATTTTTTGTGCATATTGTGGAAAAACTCTATTCAGGATATAGGTTTGTCTGTGTAATGACTGGAACAGTAGTAGTAAATACCCAAAATGAGATTTAGAAGCAAAAAGTATCTATTTTCTTGTACCCTGTAGCGATACTGTCTTCAAATTATTATGATTAGGTCTAAACTTTATGAAAGATTGTGTTGCATTTGAGTTTTTGCAGAAAATTTTCAATCCTTTAATTATTGTTTTTCTAAATCTTCAATTATAGGCTAGAAATATTTAGTTTCTTCGGGATATTGGTGTTTGAGCTATGTTAATTGTTAGAGATAGACTATGTTTGGTAAATTTTTTTGTAGATTGTAAGCATTGTTCTCACAAAATGTATGAATAAGAAGTAGATAAAAGGCATGACTTATATGAAACGTGTGGATGAGAATGATGTTTGACGGTTTATGTTGTTAGCCATGAATAATAAAATTATTTTTCAGAAATATAAATTTTGATTTCAAAATATGACGAAACAGAAATATGAAAAGAACAATGATCGAGGCGAGAACTAGGTTCTTTGTCCTTAAGACGTTTTTACCCCGCTACACGATGCTTACGGTATATGGTAAAACGTCTCTCAAGATACAACGATCGAACAACTTGCGGAGTTAGCACCACATTTGCAAGAACAATGAATCGGAAGAAATAGCACTATTTGAAAAATGCAAGAAATGATCGAAAAAGAGAAGATCTTTGAAATGCGTAAAACGAATCGTATGTATGCGTATGCTCTGGACTGTTTTTTCGTATATGAATGAAAGCTTGAGGAACTTATTTATGGATGAGGGAAGAGCAGTTGAACAGTTACCAAGCACTCCACATACCCACGCATGGTTTCCACTTTCCAAAAATTTAATACTTGACAAGGCCCGACCCGACCCGACCCGACCCAAGCCCAAGCCCAAGCCCAAGCCCAAGCCCAAGTCCCGGCCCCGTGCACGTGTCGAGCCGACCGGTCGGACGGAAGGCGGCTGCGACAGCCAGCGTGTGGGCTTTGCTCGATTATGAGCATGCCTACATCCTCTACCTTCTAAAGACTTGCAGTGCCCCTTGGGGCCCAAACCCATTTCTAAAATTGGAGTATATTAAGTGGTTCAATTTTTAGTTTGCAACCAATGTGGGACAACCACTTTTCAATAATCTCCTATTTTATTCCACATTTATTGTCCAACTTTCAACCATAATTTCTCATTCATAATGGAATGGTTTAGCACAATTAAATATACTACGTTCATTTACTCGAAACATAGAATTTAACCGACTATTTATTTTGACAAATCGACGCTTGGGTCCCACCCAATTATTATGTCAAAGTGATCTATTTCCAACAATCATCCACATGAATGGAAATTATCAAGAATATGCTAAATGCAATGCAGACTGGATTCAGAGAGTACGAGCGAAAGGTTTATTGCATCAGGAAAGGTAGCTTTTGGCTTTGAACCTGCCTTAGTGAAATACTATCGAGTTTACTTAGCTATTCAGTGAACTTGATGTCTTGAACTGCTTAGCTGTCAATGTAAACCAAGACAACAGTATCAACACAATAACCTTCCTATCAATTCTTTGTTTCTCATAGTTGTGTTCATTTTGGCCCTGAACAATTCTTGGGATTCATAAGTGCTCTAGAGAATTTAAGCCTCAAATTCTCACGGAAGCGGCCCCACTTCACACTTATATAGGTAATCTCCTATGAAGAGTATTCTGCTATACTCCACTTGATTTATCCAAGCTATAGGAATCATTAAAAGTTATAACTTAACCTTTTACATTGTGCAGACATCACTTTTATAAAGGAATGGATAAGTGCTTAACTGAGTCTTAATAACTTAGTTGTCCCATTGAACCAAGATCTTGGGATCTCCAGTCAACAAGGGTGGGTTACCATTATTAAGATTCATGCATATTAGGCTTTAATCCGATTCCCTTTGATAGATAGTATACTTGATCTCTTGGTAGGCCTTTTGTAAGCGGATCCGTGGGATTCTCCTTTGATTCACATAATCAATGGAGATAATACCATTTGAGATCAACTGTCTTATGGTATTGTGTCTACGACGTATATGTCTAGACTTACCATTATACATGAATTTTGTGCCCTTGCAATAGCCGACTAATTGTCGCAATGAATGCTAATTGCAGGTACCAGCTTAATCTAATACTGGAATATCCTCTAAGAAGTTACGAAGCCATTCTCGCCTCTTCTCCAACTTTTATCTAATGCTATAAACTCGATTCCATTGTTGATCGAGCTATGCAAGTTTGCTTTGAGGATTTCGAGACACAAATTGCACCACCAAGTGTAAATAGGTAACCACTTGTGGATTTAGAATCTTTCATATCGATATCTAATTTGCATCACAATATCCTTCTAATAATCGCTAGATATCTCATATAATGTAATCCAAATTTTAAGGTATACTTCAAATATCAAGTACCCTATTCAATCCCTTCTAGTAATCATTGCTTGGATTACATGTGAACCTACTCAATTTATTAACCGCGAACGCAATGTCTAGACGTGTGCGCTTCATTAAATACATCGACTTTCAATAATCGAGAATATCTTAATTGATGTATAGGTTCACCTCTATTTTTGGCTAAGTGTAGACTTGTGTCTACAGGAGTTTTGACTAGACTTTCATCAAAGACTCCAAACCTTTTTAGTACAGACTCAACATAATGAGATTGTGAGAGAACAATGCCATCTGGTGTTTTAGAAATTTTAATTCCAAGAATTACATCCATTACACCCATGTCCTTCATGTCAAAATATTTTGTTAGCATTTTCTTGGTGGACATGATAATATCATGATTGCTACCTAGAATTAGCATATCATCCACATATAGACATATTAAGACATATGATGTGGGTGTACTTTTATTGTACACACATTTGTCACACTCGTTAATTTTAAATCCATTTGACAACATTGTTTTGTCAAACTTTTGGTGCCACTGCTTTGGCGCCTATTTTAATCCATATAATGACTTAACGAGTCTGCAAACCTTTTTCTCTTGTCCATGAGCAACAAATCCTTCATGTTGCTCCATGTAGATTTCTTCTTCTAACTCATCATTTAGAAATGCTGTTTTAACATCCATTTGATGAATTTCTAGATTGTGTATCGCAGACAATTGCAATAAGGATTCTTATCAAGTAATCCTCACATCGGTGAGTAAGTATCAAAGAAATCAAAACCTTCTTTTTGTCTATATTCTTTTGCTACCAAACGAGCTTTGTATTTATCAATAGATCCATCTCGATTTTAACTTTTCTTGAAAATCTACTTGCAACCTAGAGGTTTATTTCGGTGGAAATCAACCAACTCCCAAGTGTGATTTTGCATTATTGACTCAATTTCACTATTGATAGCTTCTGTCCAAAAAAGAGCCTCTGGTGTTGACATTGCTTCACTGAATGTCTTAGGTTCATTTTCGATCATGTACGTTAGAAATTCTGAACCAAAGGACGTAGACTTTCTAGCCTTTTTACTGCGTCTGGGTTCTTCTTCATTTTTACTATCATTTGCAGTATCGTAAGTTCGTTTTGTTACACTTACATCAATTTTGTGTTTACGAGGAAAGACATGTTCGAAGAAACTTGCATTTCTTGATTCAATGATAGTATCTTCACGTATATCATTGATCTCAAACTTGTGCACAAGAAAGCGATATGCACTACTGTTATGAGCACATCCAATAAATATGCAATCTACATTTTTTGGTCCTATTTTTATTTGTTTAGGTTTTGGCACTTCTACCTTTGCCAAACACCCCCACACTTTCAGGTATTTATATGAAGGTTTGTGATATTTCCATAACTCGTAAGGTGTTTTATCATTTACTTTGTGTGGTATTTTATTAAGAATGTGATTTGCCGAGAGGATAGCTTCCCCCACAAATTCTGGGATAGACCAGAACTAATCAACATAGCATTCATCATTTCTTTAAGCGTGCGGTTCTTACGTTCCGCAATACCATTAGATTGAGGTGAGTAAGGAGCCGTTGTTTGATGAATAATGCCTTGTTCAGAACAAAATTCTTCAAACTGCGCTCCATATTCTCCACCTCTATCACTTCGAACAATTTTTATTGTTTTGCTAAGTTGATTTTCAACTTCATTCTTATAATGTTTAAACATTTCCAAAGCCTCATCTTTGCTTCTTAATAAATAAACATAGCAGTACTGAGTGCAATTGTCAATGAAGGTAATGAAATGCTTTTTCCCACTTTTAGTTTGTACAAATTTCAAGTCACATATATCGCTGTGAATTAATTCTAAAGGTAAAGTATTTCTTTCAACAGAAGGAAATGATCGTTTGGCTAACTTAGCCTCAACACAAGTTTTGCATTTGTGATTAGGATCGAAACTTAAAGAAAGTAGCAAATTTAAGTTCATTAATTTGCGCACAGATTTAAAGTTTGCGTGTCCTAATCTGTTGTGCCATAAACAAGAAGATTCAACGATATACACAGAAGTAGAAGCTTCATTAATCTTGTTCAATTTGGGTACAATAGTAAGGACGTTCATCTTGAACATCCCACCAGTCATATATCCCTTTCCTACATACATTCCATTCTTAGTTAGTACAAATTTGTCGACACAAATACTAACTTAAACCCATTCTTGCTAAGAAGAGAACCGTAAACAAGATTTTATAGAATATCCGGTACATGCAAAGACATTGTTGAGGACGAGTTCCTTGCCGGACGTCATCTTCAAGGTCACATTTCCTTGTCCTTCAACCTTTGAACTTGAGGAATTTCCCATGAACAGTTGTTCTCCGTTGATAGTTTTGTAATCGAAAACATGTTCTTTTCAAAGACATATGTGGCGAGTAGCACCGATGTCCACCCACCATTCCCTCAGGATTT
Organism: Forsythia suspensa; assembly: GCA_023638005.1. Lineage (NCBI taxonomy): Eukaryota > Viridiplantae > Streptophyta > Magnoliopsida > Lamiales > Oleaceae > Forsythia > Forsythia suspensa. The sequence goes on from CM042666.1 coordinate 41,376,037, forward strand.
CCAACGAAATTACATTCGAGATATTACAGCCAGAGATAGGTGCATTTCTTGAACACCCTCGACCGATTATCGCTTTCAACTACATGTGCACGATTATTTTGCTTTTTAGGCTTATGACGGTCAATTGAGCAATGTCCGTGTTTGCCACAATTGTAGCAATCCCTTTGAACTTCTTGTTCTTCCGGTTGTTCTCAATTTTCTTAGGAGCATAACTGGAGTGCTTCCTTTTCATGTTCTTCTTTGAACTCAATTCAGCAATGTTTGCCTTAGCTTCCATGCTTGGTCCCTCATTCCTCCTTTCAGACTTTTTAGTGTCTTCTTCTATCCTCAAGCGCACAATCAACTCCTCCAAGTTCATTTCTTTCCGCTTGTGTTTGAGGTAATTTTGAAATCTCTCTAGGAAGGTGGGAGTTTCTCAATTACAGCTGCTACTTGGAATGACTCACTTACAGTTATTTTTTCAAAGATGTAAATCATGGAGGAGTACCGCAAATCTTGAACTTGGGAAATAACAGATTTAGAGTCAATCATTTTATAGTCCGTAAATTTACCGACATGAAACTTTTTAGTTCCAAAGATCTTGCTTTTATATTTTTCTCTAAAGATTCCCATAATTCTTTTGCAGATTTCATTAGGCTATATACACCATATAGTGAATCATTCACCCATTCAAGACATAGTTTTTGCATAGAAAATCGAGAATGTTTCCATGCGTCCAAAGCAATAACCAAGCTCGATTATTTTCTCCTTGTTGAGCATGTAAGGAGGATCCTCCGTGAGAAACCTTGCCAAGTTCAAATAGAGTGAGGTAAAACAACATTATCTGTTGCCACCTCTTAAAATCGACTCCATTAAATTTTTCAGGTTTCTCCCCGTGAAGAATATGAGTCGATGCAGACGGACCAGCCACAGTAGGCGTCACAGTAGGTGCCACATTAGGAGTCATAGTAGGTGCCACATTAGTCCCAATAGTATTAGCCATTTCTGTTTTCAAAACAGAAGATCAAGAATTTAAGATTAATAATTTCAGTTATGAAAACCGAACCAAAATCTGCAAATGTTAGAAGGAAAATAATTTCGACAGTTGAAAGAAATCATGTAGATTTGCAATTTTCGAATTTGTACACAAGGCATGCAAATCAGTACTATTCACATCATTAGAATTATATAATCACATCATTAGAAATTTGAAAATCTAAGGGACATAAACAGCAATATACGTTCTGAAATGAAAAAAAAAAAAAAAAGAACCAAAACTGTCTTTAGTTATTGTTTTCTGTTTTCTGTTTTTCTTTAACAAAATTAGCAGTGATATCACACGAAGCAAGAACAATTTTTGAACCAGTAAGCATTCTGAAAATTCAAAGTTGCATGATTTTGAAAATTAGAATTTCTGATTCATGAATGCATGTAAACAGAAAGCATGTAAACAATTCAAAATGAATTTCTGATTCATGAATGCATGATGTAACTGACAAGCAACAAAAGGACATGTCAAAGGCTGAACGTCTTTCAAGCTTTAAACACCAACAATTATCATTTTGAAAAGGCAGACAAAAGACCGATTCATCTGATATCTGATATAAAATCTGGCTAAAAACAGTAAATGTAAAAACGTCTTAAGATTGTTGTTAGCCATGAATAATAAAGTTATTTTCCAAAAATAAAATTTTGATTTCAAAATATGACGGAACAGAAATTCGAAAAGAACAATGATCGAGGCGAGATCTAGGTTCTCTGTCCTTAAGACGTTTTTACCCCGCTACACGATGCTTACGGTATATGGTAAAGCGTCTCTCAAGATACAACGATCGAACAACTTGCAGGTTAGCACCGTCACTGCAAGAACAGCGAACCGGAAGAAATAGCACTCTCTGAAAAATGCAAGAAATGATCGAAAAAGAGAAGACGCTGGAATGCAGAAAACGGACTGTATGTATGCGTATGCTCTGGACTGTTTTTTCGTATATGAATGAAAGCCTGAGGAACTTATTTATGGATGAGGGAAGAGCGGTTGAACAGTTACCAAGCACTCCACATACCCACGCATGGTTTCCACTTACATACATGAAAGCACGGTTTTGTAACCGTGTCTTTGGAGGAAAAAAATTCAGAAAAATTAAATAAATTTTATCCAAAATTTAATATTTGACAAGATCCGGACCCGGACCTGCACGAGCCGGTCGGATGGGCGGCGAGACGCGCTGGGGCTTTGCTCGATTATGAGCATGTCTACGCCTCTCCCCTCTAAAGACTTGCGGTGTCCCTTGAGGCCCAAACCCATTTCCAAAATTGGAGTATATTAAGTGGTTCAATTTTTAGTTTGCAACCAATGTAGGACCACTTTCCAATCATCTCCCATTTTATTCCTTATTTATTGTCCAACTTTCAACCATAATTTCTCATTCATAATGGAATGATTTAGCACAATTAAATATACTACGTTCATCTACTCGAAACTTAAAATTTAATTGACTATTTATTTTGACAAATCGACGCTTGGGTCCCACCCAATTATTATGTCAAAGTAGTCCATTTCCAACCGTTTATAAGTGCTTATAAGCCTGCACAAACATACTCATAATAAGCCTCAAGCGTAGATAATATATTTATGTATATCCCATGTCACATGTAGATAACTATGTATAGATATGTTGTGTAACCATAACAATTGTATTTATTTTAAAGACTTTTTAGTTCGTTAATATTCAAACGAATTATTCGGTCCTTCTAAAAATTCAAACGAGCCATCGTATTCCATGGTACAAGTATCATGTGAATCATTAAAGATTGTTAAAGTAACTTATATTGACTAAATTAAACACGACGATATATTTGTTGAAATTTATAACATTTTTATTTTTTCTTAGGAGAGAATAAGATTGATCCAAAATTTTAACTAGAAAGAGGAAAATAAAAAGGAAAAAAACTTTAATTCTTATTTAATGTCATTTTTATTGTATTTTTTTATATTACAGTAAGAATATTTTAAATTTAATACAGTATAATTGTTACGAGTACAAAAATAGAGATTAAAAAATATAATTTTATTTCAAACATTATTACATAAGTAACGATATTTTTTTTAACTTAAAACAATGTTTGCATTTAAATCCTAAGATATAGTGTTGGCAACAGGGCGGATAGTTAAATATTATTTATTAATAGTTTCAAATTATATTATAAACAATAAGGGTAAAATATAGTGTTGGCAACATGGCGGATTCGGATCGGATCGGTCTGGTCTGTATCCGCTCTGGATCAATTTTAGAAGATCCAAATCTGCGAATTGATTCGCCATTTCTGCCTGACGGGATTCGGCCTGAGGGCGGATCAACGCTTTGTAACGCAGACTGATTCATGTATATTTTTTTTAGGTCAATCGTCATCCAAAAAATTAAACAAACATTGAAATAAACATTACTATTTTACAACTTTTTTTTTTTTTTTATCTTTATCTTTTTTTAATTTTCAAATGGGGTGGATCGAATAGGGGCACACATGATTCGATCTGCCTCGCATGGCCCCAATTTGTCCCGATCCATGGATCGAGATTTTTTTGCTCTATTAGGATTGAGTATCTATTGAATTTGGAGCAAATCAAATATTTTTGCCATCCCTAGTAAAATAAAAAATAAAAGTTTACTTTTGATTGATTGGGCAATCCTTTATACAAAACAAACTTGGAGGGAGGTCTCCGTAATTTTTAAAACAAGAATGGGTGTCCCTATTATTGTCATAAACTTGAGGAGTTTTCTAAAATTTATTATTTTATATAAATGCAATAAGATTATTCTAATTCTTTTATTTGTATTAATTATAAAATGTCAAAATATGTGCACAATGAGGGTTAATAAACAAATAATAAGATAAATAATTAAACAACTAAAATAATAGTTAGACTTGTACATGGGACCTTACCGTTTTAAGAGCTCAACGCTAGTTACTTTAATTATATTTCATTGATTACAAGAAATGTATTACAAATGAATAATTCATGTCTATGCAGTGCATTGGACAATGAATCAATGGAATTGCCATCAGATAAATCGACGATGATCTATACTAAATATTAGTGATAGATAATATTACTCATTAAGAGTAGACTTAAGTATGTATTAACTTAATAAAGGCCAAGGATCTAACAATCGAACATAGGCTATGTTTGGCCAGTGGTAAAATAAATAAATAAATAAATAAAAATAAAATTTTCTTCATCTTTAAAAATAAAGCGGGTGGTTTAAAGGTCAACTAGCCAGTTCTAAGATTAATTTACTGAATATCAAATTTTTGGTTCCACATATGATCAGTCTGGATATCGGATTGATTCTCGGCTTCCTAGTTGAACTCGCCAATATGATAAGATTCTTATAACATTGACTACAAAGTGCGACGATTAGAGATTGTGTAATGAATTTATTACATATTGGTATACTATACTTGACATTGCTTTCTTGATTAAAGTAAATTAAAAAATAAATAAATGAGATATTTTAAAAATATTCTTTATCTATGTCAAAATAAGTAACTTTATTTTATTAATAATTAAGAAAAAGTAATCTATCTACATATGTTTGAGAAAAAAAGGTAAAATAAATTTGACTTAAACTTTTAAGTTTTATCAACGACGATGACTTTTTAATCTATTTAATTATTTGATTAGTAGATCCGCCAAGTTATTTTTTGACTTCACATAGTCAAACTCGGAAAAACTCGAGAAACAAATCATATTTTTAACTTTTTCCCCCTTTGGTAAGATTGAATATTGTCACGTGCTCTTGTATTTTAATTGAATTTACAACATCAAATCAAATTGTATACATTTAAGAAAATAGTAGCATAAAAAGTTAATATCTATTTATATGATCAATTTTTCATAATTAAAATCCATAATTTTACTAAGAACAAATGAATAATAAATTTCGTATATATTGAATAAAATAGTACCATCTTCGTATATTTGTGTTAGTATTTCTTTTCAATACTTCCGAGATAATGTGTGTGACTAATAGTAACTTTGGAACATTTAATTAAGGGATTTTGGCGCATATGATCTTAAAGTATGTTTTTTGTACGTTTTTGGTCTTTAACCTTTTATTTTTTGTTAAGAGATCCCTGACCTATGTCTTTAGGTGCGTAATTGGTCACTGTAGAAGGATTCCGTCCAAAATGTCTGTTAGTTTGGCGCATGGGTTGCACCTTCATTTTATAATTGCGACAAATTTATTAATTCTAAAATAAAACAATAAAAATAATTTTAAAAAGAATAAAAAAAAAAAAAGAATAAAAAGATCATCTTTACTCTACCCCACATCCACCCCATCCTACCCTACCCTATCATACCCTACCAGCACATTGGGGGAACTTCTCCACCCTCCATTTATGCTACCATTTGAGGTGGGTGAAATCCACACCTCCTCCTCCTTTGCAATTTCTGTTATATATTGAAGCTAATCTTCAAATTCTCTTTGCAATTTTCATTACAAAATGAATGGTCCTCAAATTTGTTGCATCTACGACAAATCCTTCATCTCCTTTAGTGTTTACTCTCTCCAATTTCTCCACAGTGAATTCATTTTTGTTTTATATTTTAATTTCAAAATTCTTGAAATTTTTCTCTAATTTGTTTTTTTTTTTTTTTTAGGTGCATATTTTTGTGCCAATAAAAATTGGTCTAAAAGTGTATTCGCTACACTTTCAGATTCTTCTTCCCCAATCATTCATTTCATCTTTTCCCTATATACACTTTCTCATTTCCCTCATTTTCACACTTCTACAATACCCATTTTCTGTGTATCGCAAATCTCAATTCTTGAGCTCAAATCATTCCTCTATCCAACCTATTTATTCATGGTAGAATAATTTTAAGAATCTGAAGTAATTTTTTGAAAAAATGTGGGACTTGAAGACAGGGAAGACTGAAATTTTTTAGTTCATTTGAATTCTCAAGAATGGAGAAATAGTAAGGGAAGGAGAAACAAGTTGAAGAAGAATTCGAGTGAAAATAGTGATGATGGAGAAATAGCCCCACGTCATAATTGGATGGTATGTCGCTAGAAAAATGATGACGTATACACTTTTGTTTCTATTTTTGTTTTTGTTTTTATTAATTTATTTTATAATTGACAAATTTGCCCTTACTATAAAAGGAGGGTGCAACCCACGTGCCAAACTAACAGATATTATGGATGGAATCCATCTACAAGGATCAATTTCGCATCTAAAGGCATATGTTAGGAAGTTCCTAGCAAAAAATAAAAATTTAGAGACCAAAAACACACAAGGGTCATACGTAAGGGACCATTTGCGCCAAAATCCTTTTAATTAAAATATGCAAAAAAATTAATCAAAGTAACACAAGTTATTAAAATGAGAAATTGTAAAAATGTCCATATTTTTCAGTCCAATTGTCAAAGTATCCAATGTTAAAATATATTGTCAATATTGTCAATTTTAATTGAAACTGTCTAAAATATCTTTACACAAATTTGAAATATCTCTCTCCCGGTTAAACGTTACTTGACATAACACATCAAAGGAGTTTCTCTATCCTCAATTTCAAAATGTCTCCCTCCCTTTTATTATTCATCTCTCTTTCTTCCTATTCTAAAAGTGCAAACCTCAAACAAAACTAAGAAATTTCTCTAAATCTCCCACCCAAAACCATGTTATGTACATGGAAAGAGTATACTGCAACTCGATAATCCAATTGATAAGTTGGGTAACATTGTTGGTGCTGAAATCTTGAAGTCCGCTAAGGTAATTTCTCACTTTCAAATTGAAAAAGATGATAATATATTTTTACGACTTTCTTGTTTCTCATCACATTGACATTATGTGATTTTTCAATCTTATCTTGTGGGTGTTGGATTGTGTGTGTGCAAAGAGTTAGAGATGTGGAGGTGTGACTTCACCATCACTGCTGGTTTCTTCATTTATTTTTTGTGCAATTTTGGTTAAATTGAAATGGTTAGTGCCAATAATCTAATTTGCTTTCAAGTTTTCTAAGAAGTATAAAGTCTAGAATTCTTGACAAGTCAATCCAGACATCTTTGTACACAAGTCTAGAGTCTAGAATTTTCTAGAACATCATGTTTTCTTCAGGAGGTTGATCTTCTCCCCAAGGCAATGGCATACAGTCCAAAAGATAGAGAAGAATTCTCTATTCAAATCAAAGAACTCCTAGAACTAGGTGTTATTGAACCTAGTAAATCTCCTTTCTCTTCTCCAGCCTTTATGGTTAGAAAAGAAGCAGAAAAAAGAAGAGGAACAGAACTTTTTAAAGTAAAAATTGGTATCAGAGACTTGTTTACATTTAAATATCTACATTATTATGAATAACTGCAGAATGTGCAATCGTTATACATTTAATATAGAGAATTATTTTACTCTCTATATGTATCATTATGACAAATGTTCTCGCTAGGTAGCTTATAGGAATATAAGTCTTTACCTTTATGCATATAGAATCCATGAAAATGAAAGAAATATTGCATCAACAAATTATAATTACGAATTGGAATGCTATTTAATGCATTATTCATTAAATCATCTTACATAATGATTGAATGTCGCTTTATGTAACACACACATTGTTACAATCACAAAACATTATGGTATGCACACATACTCGGTATTATAGATATACATATTTGTGCATGATAGGAGCACACACAACCGCAATAAATCAAATGAAAGAACGAGTAAATCCGCCTTAAGTAATCACTTTGAGGAAACTAAAATATTTTTACTTCATTATATTTTACATCATCATACACCATGATAAACTCAGAAAAATCTGCTTAAATTATACACATTCAATTGCTAATAAAAGCAACCTTTATGAATACTATGAAGAGTATAGATTCCAACTAATGTTTGAACATGTTCATCATTCGGCTTAGAATTTATATGAGACAACAACGGACAAATACAAAACATTATTTGAAGAAGATGTTAAAGAATTTATGTTACATTATCTTTATCAAAGATTATGAATAGTGAAATAACTCTCGAAATTGAAGTTGACGGTTGTTGTTGAACAAACCGAGTCTCTTGGAAACTTTTCAAAAGAAATCTTGATTTCGACAAAAAAACTTGCAAAAATTGGTAAAACTAATTTGGCGTTAAACCCAAGAGAAGTGTTTGAACAACCTAATTTTATCAACAAATTTATGAATAGGGATAAGCATATTTACTATGGGGTTTCCCAAAAGGAATTTGCTATCCACATTCAACACACTTATGGTAAGATAGGAATCTCCCTTCTTACTAAACAAGACATTAACAAAGCCAAGCAAAAGATTGACTTGGATAACAATAAAAACCTTTATTGGGTCACCATAGGAGCTATTAGGATTCAACTCCGAAGCACCCTATCTGACAAAATTGACCAACCCATTGTTATGGGATTAATTGATGAAAGAATCAAAAATCCCAAAGAAGGATGCTTAGGCACCCTAAATGGAAATCTTGCATGTGGAAAATTGATTTTCACATCACACCCAAGACTTTCAGTAAGTCTTCATGACCAAGACTTTGATGGAATTCTTTCCTTCAGATTAAATATGGAAGAAAAGATTTAGTCAAAGATAATAATGTTCCTTTTTCGGGTTCATATCTTGTGAGTTATGCAATTCATAACCAACATAATATGGCAATTGTTAAAGAACCAAAAGGAATAAAGATTGACCCTTTATTCTCGGGATTACCTTGAACGTAAGGAAACCGAATTTGATTGGCTTGTCCAACCAAAGAAGAAAATCATTACAAATTGATCTCGAACAAAAAGGACTCTCGTTAAAGAACAAAACCTTTACTTCTACATTCAACATCAACTAGGAAAGATCCTATGTATAGATGGAAAGAAGACATTCCGTAAAGTAGCCAAAAAGAGAAATAAGAGAAATCAAGAAAGCAGCTAACCAACTAGCTAATGTTCTCTTAATGTAAAAATAATGTCATTAGGAGAAATTTTGAAAGAGATAAAATCCTTAAAAGACATTATTGAAGAATTAAAAATGATCTTAAAGATTATCATTCAAAAGCGAAAAATCTTTAGACCAACATTCGCAATAATCATAACGGAAATCAAGAATCCGGATGCCTCAACATCAAAAAAAAACTCATTAAACCTTATAAAAATTTGGAATCCTTCAAAAAGGGGGAATTCTACAGAAAAACAGAAAAATACAAGAAAAGGAAAATTCGATTTTGAAAATTCGTAAATGTAATCGTAATGACGGAAGTAAGAAAAATCCTTGAAAATATTTATGAATCATCCAACGATTTAGGACATCTTAATGTTCTATTGGCATTTGAAGATAACGAACTCGAAAAAATAGCTTCAATCTTCAAAAAAGTCAACATAAATAATCAAGAAGTCATTCTTACAGCCAAATCAATTGAAAATACTCCAGAAATAAACGTTCCAATAACAATAGATAATAATTCAGAAAGTTCTGAAGAAGAAACTATCATTCATGAAAGATTCTTCACAAACACTGACATTGGAGTGAAATTCAGAGAACCAAAAGTAGAATCTGAAGCAGTCCCAATGGACTATGAACCTACATCATCAAACCCAAAAGGGGATGGAAAAAGACCTATAGGAGACTTCACTCCTAGACCAAGACCTTATGAAGATAATGAAATTGATCCCTCATATCTTCTTAACAAACCAAAGAAATCACCTATAGATGTCAAGATACTTGACTTAGGCGTATAATGAATCACAAAAATATTGAGGATTGGTATAATAATATCATGATTTCAATGATCATTCATAAAGAAATACATAAAATGAGCAAAACTCATGGCACTATGTAATCTCAAGCACAAGAGGAAATGTGAAAGCATTTCTTACAACATTTAGCTACTGAAGCAAAAAATGCTCTATGGCTTGAAACCCAGGAAACATTCCCAATTCATCAAAAGAATTGTGGAACAAATATACAAACAATTCAATTTGGTCAAACCTTTGAACTTTACAAAAGCGTCGATCAATTATAGATCAAGGAGATGCTTTAAACCATTTAGAAAAATGACAATTTGTGATATGTGCTATTTTGAAGAATACACATGCGAATTCTCAAAATACTATTACATTTGCCCTCCGGCTGAATGGAAACAATTAATGAGAAAAGTTTATGAGAAAACTTCCTTATCCTTTTAATGATGAAGTCATCCCAATTTTAATGAAGCCATTAAAATTCAAGAACCAAGCACGAGATAATTTCAAAGCTAACATGCAAATTGATTCCTCCTTAGGATTAGCAATTCTCATACAAGAAACCTTCTTGCGAGATAAATGTAAGCAAGCGCATTTAACAAGATCTAGTGTTAAACAAGATTCAGAAATCCTAGAATTTGTTGTGGCAAATACTTGGATAGAATCCCAAGACATTATGGATGTTATCCCGAAAGAAAGAAAAAGAAAAATCAATCCAAAACAAAAAAGAAAAAGTTATAGGTTCAAAAATATAAAAAACCTTATAAAAGAAATTCTTTAGAAAAAGAAATTCTTTAAAAAATACACTAAACCTAAAAAGGAAAGTTTGAAGACAAAAAGAAATTTTGTCCTCAAAGAAAAAAGAATTGCGAGATGTCGGGCTCAGAACGAATCGAGACACTATGCAAATGAGTGCCCTGCAAGAATTGGAAATGAAGACTGTGTCAAATCTGTTAAAAACTTTTGAAAAACAAGGGTTTTATCCAGGTTGAAGATCCTAGTGATACGTAATCTCTCAGACATTTTATCTACGAACAATCGAATCGATTATTCATCATCGTAATCTTCTCGATTATGAGTAATAAAAATATAACAAATCCCAATTCTATTTACATTCCTATCAAACTTAGTTTTGAAGGATACAAAAATACATAATACATGCTTACATTGATACAGAGCATCTGTATGCACTTTGCCAAGCAAATGGATTATTCCAAAGCAATTTTGGGTTTTTTCTCGAAGAACTTTAAAATTAAAATTGCGAATAATTCGAAATATCCACTTCAAAAGTTGTTAAAAACATCAATATAGGAATATGTGGAAGCCACAACTCCACTATTCAAACCTTTGAATTTAAAATTCCAACAGTTTATCAACTCGAAACAGAATTGATTTCATAATTGGAAATAACTTTTGTCAGTTATATCATCCATTTATTCAAGAAATCAACTCAGTAAGTTTTACTTTACAACATAAACAAATTTGGATTTTAAAGAAAAGAAAAGCCATAGCTTTTAACTCTTTAAAAGAAAAATTTTTAGACATATTCAAAATCCCAAATTCAAAAAATTTTTCTTCCCCAAAAGGAGAGAATATTGCAAAAAATTCAAATATTTTCATTTCTAATGAAGAATTAGAAACTTTCAAAATTAATACAAAAAGGCAAGAAATTGCTAAACTCTTCGAACTTTGCTGTTCTGAAAATCCCTTGATCCAAACATCAACAAAGGAACTTTCACAGCAAAAATTGAAATTCTTGATGAATTCAAAAATAAAATCATCCGTGCCAAGGCAATGGCATACAGTCCAAAAGATAGAGAAGAATTCTCTATTCAAATCAAAGAACTCCTAGAACTAGGTGTTATTGAACCTAGTAAATCTCCTTTCTCTTCTCCAAATTTATGGTTAGAAAAGAAGCGAGAAAAAGAAGAGGAAAAGCTAGAATGGTCATTGACTATTCACAACTTAATAAAATCACAAAAGCTGATGGTTACATTCTCCCAAATATGCAAAGCCTCATTCACCTTATAAAAGGAAAAATGATATTTTCATCTTTTGATCTAAAATCTGGTTTCCATCAAGTTAGATTTGAAGAATCAACAAAATCCCTTCTGACCTTTAGTTGTCCACAAGGACACTTTCAATGGACAGTAGTACCTTTTGGCCTCAAACAGGCTCCAGGTATCTTCCAAAGACATATGGATAATACTTTCAAAAACCTAAATGAATTTTGTTGTGTATACATTGATGATATCTTAGTTTTCTCAGAAAACGAAGAAGATCATGAACAACATGTTTTACAAGTTCTTAAAAAGGTCCAAAAAGAAGGAATTGTTTTGTCAAAAAAAAAAAAAGGCAGAACTTTTTAAAGAAAAAATTGGATACCTAGGATTGGAAATTGCTTACGGTTTTAAACAACTCAAGCCCCATATCTTAGACCATATCCAAAATTTTCCAAATGAAATTACAGATCAAAAACAACTTATGAGATTTTTAGGTTGTTTAAATTATGCTGAATCATTTATTTTAAACCTTGCAAAAATGAGAGCACCTCTTCAAAAGAAACTCAAGAAAAATTACAAATGGAATTGGACTAAAGAAGATAGTCTTTACATTCAAAAGATTAAATCAAAAATTAAAAATATTCCATCTCTTTATCATCCTTTACCAGCTGATAAAATGATTATTGAAACTGATGCTTCCCAAGATTTTTGGGGGGGAGTATTAAAAGCCAAAAACAGTTTTTCTGAAGAAGAAGAAAAATTATGTAGTTACTCTTCTGGAACTTTTACAGATTCAGAAAAGAACTATCACATTAACGAAAAGGAAATCCTTGCTATGAAAAAGGCAATCTCAAAGTTCAGACTCTACATTATTTCCAACAAATTTACGGTAAAACAGACTCTTCGCTTTGTAAATCTTTCCTAAATTGCAAAATCCACCTCGATTACAAACAAGGTAGATTAATCGATGGCAAATGTGGTTTAGCCATTATGATTTTGACATTGAAATCATTAAAAGTAAAGATAATTATCTTGCTGATTCCCTAACACGTGAATTGCACTTGTGCAGTTAAAATGTCAGACATTGAGAAACAATTGGAGGACCTTGAAGAACAATTGGAAATCAAAGAAATGGAAATACAGGTAATTAAGAAAAAAATCTCTAATTTGAAAAAGAGATTAAAAGGCGACATTACCAAGAGTAATGAAACCAATGAAACATTACCACAAATTGTGAATGATACTTTTGAAACAAGTTCGCAAGAACCTGTGGATATTCAAAATCCAGTTTCAAATCCCCAACAAAAAGACAATACTCCTCTTGTAGGATTTGGCACTTCAATGCCCGGTAAAAATTCTATGTCATCTTTGATGGCCCAAAACGTGGTTTTTATACCAATTGGGAGCAAGTTGAACCACTTGTCAAAAACAAACCATACAGACACAAAAAGCTTCAAAGCATTCATTGATGCCCAAACAGCCTTTCCTTGAATTCCATAAAACAAAGGATCAGATCCTTCACCTTACAAACATCTCATTGATCATTCACAATTATCTCTGAGACCCCAACCTTTCCAGAAAGACATCCGTTCTAGGCCAAGAATGCCTACTTTTCCAATTCCTGAAAATCAAAGATTCAGAAACTTTTCCTACAAAGAAGCTGTCCAAACAAACCAAGAAAACTTTCCTGACAGATTTAAAAGTCTAGGAAAAACCCAAAGCAAAGAAAGTGCCACCCTTTCTGATATTGCACTTCAAGATTTTCTTTCTCTTGAAGGTGAAGCAAGGTCATTTGTGATTCTCGCTCGAACAAACTTACATTGCACGCTTTGAAAAGAAATTTGGTCGGTTCATCTTTTTCAAGGAGCCGAGCCCACATTTGTAAGAAATGCATTTTATTGTGGTCTTATTAAGATGATGATTCCTAGTCCGGATTTTAGGAATTATCCTTAATAGATCCAAAACTTTACAATGTTTAATTGATTTCAAAAATATGTTGTTAAAAATCTCGAACTACAAATCATTTTGAAATTTAACAAAGACCATACCTTTTTGGGATGAAAACAATGTTTTATACAAAGGATATCATCATATCCAAATTAAAACTTCCCAACAAGTGTATTTGGACAAACCAAAAGAAGGACAATATTCTAGCGTTAGTGAGCTAATACTAGAAGATTGGAGATCCTTGTCATTTCAAAGGATTGTGACATCTTTAAAAACATTTAGTGGTGAATCCAAAGCCAAAGTAAATTTTCATTCAAAATACATTTTGGTTACAAGCAAAACTGGTATTCCCATTACATCGGAAGCTGTAAAAATTATTTGTAATTTTGAAAAAGGTTTTTACAATTTGTTTAATACCACTCCTGAATATAATGGACATTTATGCGAAGCTCTTAAATCCAGTTTAGGAGAATACCATAATTGTAAATTTTGCAAAAACAAAGATACAAAAAACAAAGGAAAAGAAAAGAGATTCATCTAGATGATATTGAAAATTTTGTGGAAGATGAATGTTCTCGAGTTGAGAAAAGGCAACAAGACGTGACAATGCTTACCATTCGAGTAAAATCATCAAATACCTTTTGGCGGATGTTTCCGGTGAAACGCGTGCCCACGCTTCTATGCATACATCCAAGATCCGACAAAAATCCAAGTTTTTCAGATTTCAAAAGTTAAGCGAGCAATGAGAATCGTCCTTTTGCCAAAATTTTCCACATCGACGAAAAAATCACTATCTTTTCTACAAGAAAAGTCAAAATCACTATTCATCTACAAAGTGAAAAGCGATTCCTTCATTGTGCAATCACGGGATGAAAGGAAGAAAAATTCGTAAGAAACAAAACACTTTTACACACCGGCATAATGCGAATAATGGAGCATCTCTTGGTGGTCTATTTAAGGAAGCTCATTCGAGACATTCAAGGCATCCGCATCGAGCTTAGAAAAAATTTCTCTGTAATTTTTGAGCTTTAGAAATGTGTTGTAACTAAACCACCTTGATACATTAGATCCATTTGGATCATCATTGTAATTAAATAAGCTAAGAGAGTTTTTCTCTTAAGCCTTGAAATAAAACTTCATGTTTTAATTTCACTACTCTTTATATATCATTTTGTACGGATCTCCGTCTTTCAGCCAATACACCAAAGGCAGGTGGCGAGTGAGAGTGTAAGTGCGTAAAAATCCGTGGAGTGAGGCGTAAAATATATATACAGAGGCACCAATCAAAATACAGTAAGGCTTTTAAGATTAATCTCTAGTTTATTATTGCAAGGTGTTCAAGTTGGTATCTAATGTGTCTATTTTCATTAATTTTTGAATTTTCGATCTTTCCGCAGTTTAAACATTATGTGTGGTGATGTCAAGATACTTGACTTAGACTGTGTAATGAATCCTGAAACAATCATTGAGGATTGGTATAATAATATCATGATTTCAATGATCATTCATAAAGAAATACATAAAATGAGCAAAACTACGTAATTTTTGAGCTTTAGAAATGTGTTGTAACTAAACCACCTTGATACATTAGATCCATTTGGATCATCATTGTAATTAAATAAGCTAAGAGAGTTTTTCTCTTAAGCCTTGAAATAAAACTTCATGTTTTAATTTCACTACTCTTTATATATCATTTTGTACGGATCTCCGTCTTTCAGCCAATACACCAAAGGCAGGTGGCGAGTGAGAGTGTAAGTGCGTAAAATCCACTCTCTTAGCTTATTTAATTACAATGATGATCCAAATAGATCTAATGTATCAAGGTGGTTTAGTTACAACACATTTCTAAAGCTCAAAAATTCGGAGGTTGATCTTCTCCCATGGTGGGAGCTTTTATAACCCTCCACCGACACGTGTCCGCGGGGATTGGCCAATGAAAAAATACTTGACAAAAAGTCAAGCACTTGTCTAATCCCACGAACACGTGTCCGCTTTTTTTTTTTGGGGGGGGTTATAAGAACTCCCCACCATGGGAAGGAGATCAACCCCTTTTCTTCAAAGTGTGTAGATAATGAATTCCCCGTTAGTGTGACTATGGTTTGCCTATTGAATTGAAAACACCATGTTTGAATACAGGTAGACGATTTCTTACATGCCAAAAATGGCAGGTAATTTATTTTATTTTTTCAAATCCTTGTTGGCTGCCATCTTATGAAATGTGTGTATTTAGTTTTCATTTACTATATATGAAATTGGCGGGTGTGGATTTTTTGCTTGGTGTAATCCACTCATGTGCCATAGGTCAAAAGAGACAATTTGAGGCTTGCCGAAGATAAAACGTCAATAGGAATTGAAGAAGTTGTTGTAATGTGCTATTGAAAATTGAATCTTAAAATTTTAGGATGTTAATGTTTGTGTGATTCTTTTATGGGAATTTGGCGCAAATAGTCCATAACGTTTATTTTTTGGCATATAAATTCCTAATTTATGTATTTTGATGGGCAAATATTGGTCTTTATTTGATGAAAAAAATATGTTCTTTGTTTTAATTAGAGAAAATTGCATTTGAATTCCTAACATTTGCAAAATGTACAAATGAGTTCGGTACATTTATTAAATAATATTTAATTTTGCACACTAAATATATCATTATAGTTGTGTGAATTAAATTTTTCATAAGAGAAAATTATAAAATTATTGTGTTTTAAATATATGTAATTGCTATGTGATGTGAAAAATTTGAATAAAAATTAAGTTAAATAAATAAAAAATGACGTATATAATTTTATGACATTGAAAAAATCTTACCATATTTTTATTTAACATAAAAATAATAATAAAATTAATTTACATATTGTGTGTTGTTTATTTTTGAACGATAATAAAACGATAAATTAAAATATGAAAAATACAATTGAATCTCTAATATTTGTAGTAAATAAATATATAACTCAATTAAATAAAAATATTTGATCATCAAGTTTGGGACAAAGTTATTTATTTTTTTGTTATAACGATAAAATAAAATTTTAAATTTTAAATAATGTAATTACTTAATAATACAAAAATAATTTTATTTGACATGTTTATTAATAATTATAAGCTTAAATTTTAGTTATTTTATAATAGTTCGTAAACTATACAAAACAATTTAGTATATTATCAATTTGGATAATAAAGTGTTGATTCAAAAAAAAAAAAATTGTTAGTTTTTTTTAATTTTTTATAAAAAATAAAAATATTGGATATATTTGTACTTTTTTGCAAAAGTTAGCAACCCTACTACAATTTTTTCTTATTAAAATTAAGTGTATATTAGCCATTTTCATCAATCAAGGACCAATTACGCACCAAATACATAAATTAAGAATTTATGTGCTAAAAAATAAATATTAGGAACTATTTGTAGAGTAGAAGCAAAGGTTACGACCCATCTGCACCAAAATTCCCTTTTTTTAATTGAAACGTTTTTGAGGCTGTGAATGGAAGACTTCCTATGTAATGCTGCATTAATTATTCTAGTCCTTTATCTTTTAATTATTTAGAAATATTGGTCCATAATCTTAATTACAATGTTTGGTGGGTAATGCCCATAACTTTTTAATTCTTTGGCACAAATTATCCATGCAATTGTTATTTATGTGCTTAAACTATTAGGGTGTGTTTGATTGGTAAATGTGGAAAAGAATTTTTTTTTTTTTTTAATGTAAGTTGAAAAATAAAAATAATCAAATTCATAAGAAAATATTTTCTATGGAATTAGTCAAAAATAAGTTTAAAGTGGTTGTACCTTAGAATTCATTTTCATTTTTCACATTTGTATCAAACAGCTAAAGTAGAAAATATTTTTCTCAGATGTAACATTTTTCACGGAAAACTAGTCAATCAAACACACCCTTATTTCTAAGTTAGTTAATCATTATGCCAACATGTTATTCAAATTTTATGTCGATCAAAACAACCCGAGAGATGCCGCTTCTCGTGGCATCTTGTGTCCATTCATTGAACATTTTCTTAAACTCTCGTCCATAAGAAACAAGAAATATGTAGGTTGAGTTCATTCTTAAACTAATAAAGATACAACAAATGTGTTATGAATGCAAACATCTCAAGTCTATGAATTCTTAGACAAAAATGAAGAAATCTAGAATCTAGTATACATTGTAAAATATAGATGTTCAAATTCTAGAATCACACCAGTATTCTTGATTTTAATAAATCGTAATTTCTTAGATATATAAACGTAGTGTTTTGTTAAACGTCACCATATGACGAAAATTATCTTATTTATTTCATTTTTAAAATCTTAGTAAACTAATAGACTCAGAAAATGAATTATAAATAACATTATTCTTATGTTATTTATATTTTTATGAAGAATATAATGTACGTTTAAAAGGTTTACATTTCTATACAAAAAAATATTAATAACCCAATTAATGAGATTAATGATGTTTGATAAGTGTACCTTCGAGTTATATAACTATGGTATCGCCGTATCAATAAAATTTGGGTGTAAAATAATTGTTAATTATATAACTTTTCTTCGAACTATAAGATTTGGTCTCGTAATTTGTTCATCCATCAAATTTGTAATATGCAATTGTAACTACACATTTGAAATGGACATTTTTCAAAAAGCCCTATTAAAATTATACGGTCCATTAATCTAGTTTAAGAAGAAGACAAAGCCATAATAAAGCGACAAAACAAAAGAAAGAAAATGTAAAATCATGAAAAAAAAAAAAAAATATAACAAGCATGTGGTCGAAAAAAATTATGAAATAATAATTGCTAAATTTTTGTAAGATTCCATTCTATCTGGTAAAGAATCATACAATTATCTTGGTGTTGAATTGTTCATTAATCAATTGTCAAAAGAATGATAATAAGACCTATCCTCATTCCTCCTACTCCTACTAAGCATTATGATCATGGCAAATATTGTGCGATTATAATCCCACAAGTGATAATCTTTATTTCATTTACAAGTAATATATTGATGTGTAGAGTGTCAAACCCACGAGAACTAGATATCAAATTAATCAATTAATTTGTAATTCAAATTATAACAATACGAAAAACACAGATTTGATTTTTGTGTGTGTGATTCTAAACTAATTTAACTATTTCAATTAAATTTAAATATCAATTAACAACTTTAAATGATGAAAACGAATTCGAATTTTACTAACACTAGGATTTACGAATCCACCTACACGCTTTATAATCAATTATCCGCTAATCGCTTTTTAGTTCTTAATTACATTGGATTGAAAATCGGTGTTTCTAAAATAATCAAAAGCCTCTCTCGATGGTCAATCAATTCTATACGATATGCGAACCTAATCATCTCTAATTAAGCTTCGAACATAAATATATGCATTAAAATCTCAAGAACACCTAAATGGATTTCAAAAAGCATAATAGTAATATCTATCTATTATTGAACCCTATGTTATTCAATACCACGTGCTTAATCTATATTGAATCTCTCGACTTCAATATAGATCACAGTATATTCTAATGGTGATCAAACATTAAAATAATGAAAATAATGAATAAAGAATAATCAACCCAAAAGCAATTAATTACTAAAAAGGAAAAACTTCTAATTAATTAAAAACACGAGGTTTCATCGTTCATCCTAGAAAAGTAAGTTTAGCCGGACATGATTTAGTCAATTATTACAATCATTGAATTCATCATCATCTCGGAGAAAGAAAAACAAAAAGTAAATAAAACCCGTGATCCCGGCTTAATGATCTTCAATCCCGCGCCTTTCATCTTTGATTCATCGTTTGTATCTTGTTCTTCCTCCAAAATTCGTCGTCCGCGATATATCTCTTATCTGGCTTTTATAATATTCTCTTAATCTTCCAAGACGTGATTTAGGTAGTTGAATCAATATAGACTTGGTAGTGTTTCAATTCTATCAGAAAAATGTCATCTTCTGCCGCGTTATGCCCTTACGATCGCATGGTGTAACACCTTGAGATCACATGGTTCAATCGTTTTACATTCTGCTAATTTTCTAGAAGGTCTTGCGATTGCAGACATAGATAACCATGCGATCGCATGGTTATCTTCGATGATTTCTTGGATTCCTTTATTTGATATTTGCATGCTAAGCCCATGAAGTATATTTTCTTAGCAGTTTGAGTCCTTTTTCTTCTATTTGCTCTCTTTTCGTCAGATTGACCTTTGAATTTGATTATTTCTTAAATTAATAAGAAAACAACATGCAATTAAACTGAATATAAGTAAGAGTACTCATAATCGTCCCTTTTTGTGAGCTCAAATTAGTACAAAATTGTACTTATCGGCAAACACTTATAATTGAAGCCTTCATACTTATATTAGGGGCGGATCCAATAATTTTTGGAGATCGGACTGCTCACTTTAAGATCGAGGTCTTACTAATTTTTTTTTAACACTATAAAAAAACAATTTTTCTGGGGCGGGACCGGACCTAAATCCGCCCCCTGCTTGTATAGAATTATTGTATTAGGAATTATCTTTGATAATTTTTTTTAATTCTAGAATTCTATTTCTAAAATTAATATTATTTTAGAAATCAATGGAATTATTGCATTATGAGTTGTTTTTGGTAACTTTCTTTATTCAAGGATTATACTTTTAAAGTATGTTTATATTATAATTTTATTTCTAAGATTAGATTATATTGGGACTCATTATGAATTGAATAAATAAGACTACTCAGGTTTGCTTAAAATGAAAATTGAGTAGTCTCAATTATATGTCTAATTCTTAGTATTTTCTTTCTATTTATATGTGAATCAATAGAAACCAGGAGGACAATGAATTTTGCTATATTATTTGGTATTAGAGCCATGTTCGCTCTTTTGATCATGCGGCCGAGATGCCAGCACCCTGAAGTACTAGTAAAGAATGTTTCTGATCGAGAATGCATGACACAAATCAAACAATAGTTGTTGTTGATGACACCATGATGCGACTTATTATCATTGGCCTAATCAAAGAGGAATTTATAAACCTGCAACCAGGGTCAAGAGTGATCGAGCGACATCAAGAAGTTATTCGTCAAGTTTTCACAACAATGAAAAATTTCGCAAATAAATTTAAGAGTATTTAAAATTCGAGGATAAATTTTCTCCACAGTAATGGAAGTAATGCAGTCTATAGGAAATGGAATTATTAGGAGTTGTTATTTTATAATTTTCTTTACTCTATTAATTAATAGAATTAGTCTTGTTCAAGATTCTATGCAATTATTAGATTAAGAGTTATTTTTGGTAATTCTTTTATCATATGATTCTTATATAATTAGTCTTATTCTAGAATTAGAATTAGGATATATTTTCAGTTGTATAAATAAGGCAATTCAGTTATGTTTAATAGAGGATTTATTGAAAAAAAAAAAATTGAGTCTTTCCCTCATTTGTCCAATTCTTGATATTCTATGTAAATTATCGAGTCCAAGTTCTCGATATTATGTTAAATCAATGATTTTTTTATACCTATTTTGCATTCACGAGAGAATCAACAAGAATTAAAAGATTCTTCGTAAATTCTGAATTTTCTTGTTTTAATTTATGCTTCCGCTCATTTAAAAGTTGAAGTTATTAAACAATACATATATTTATTTAAATTTAGTTTTCCACACCCACTCACGTATAAGTAAGATTTGTTTTTCGTCAATGATTTGACGCATACACAATAATCATAAATAAATGCATACTGACATCAATTCTCTTCATATCCACCCAATCCATACCACAAACCAACTCATTTGATGAATAAAGTCTCCAAACAATAATTCAATTAAAAAGGAAAAAGTAAAGGAAAAAAAACTCTCACAGCTTCTGAAAGGTTAAGGTTAAGCTATATGATATAATTTTGTGTCCTTATCAAGCAGACATTCACAAGCTGTTAATTAAGAAATATTTTTAAGTTTTTAAATTAAAGCCGAACACTATCTTAATATGGTTGAATTGTTTTTTGTTATTTGATGCACAATATTATTTCTAATCGTGACGAGTACAAATAATGCAATATTAAGAATATAATATTATCCCAAATCAATTGTTAAAAGAATGATAATTATAAGATTATCTTCAGGAATTCATTAAATGCTCACATATGGAAATTGTTCAATAAATTATTTCCAGTTTAAAATCACTTCATTAAAAGTTAATTATCTTCTACCATTACTTATTTTAATACTATGTTGAACAAGTTTATGTAAAAGTTTAAGCCATGCATGAGTTAACATAGACTTTAGTGGGTTTGTGTTCATATGGATCCACCCAATCTTTGCCATAAAACAACATGCAAGTCATTTGCTGAAGAAAGTCTCCTCAATAAATCATTGAGAAACAATCTCACAGCCTCTCAAAGGTTAAGGTGGGCTATATGATATAGTTTTGTGTCCTTATCAATACAGTCATAAGCTGTTAATAAGAAAATGTCTTCCATGAGAGAGCAATACATTGAAATTAATCTGAATAAACTTTTATTTTATTTTCATCTAACTCATGTCCCATTGACTTATAAGTAGCCATATATTGAATATTCAGAACTATGACTTCTGGACTTTAATTGTCATACTTTATACAATATTTTAAGTTTAAACTTATATGGAACCTTGGAAGGGTAAAATTCAACAAATGGCAACTGAATTTTAATTGAATTTCTACTTAACTACTGAACTTTAAAAAGTATCTCAATGGTTACCCAACTTTCAAGTACTAGTTTCTATTTAGCCACTGAACTTTAAACTGTATCTCGATAGCCATCTAACTTTCAACTAAGTTTTTCATATTACACCCGTTACTCATCCTGTTGTAATACTTGACGAAATATCCTACGTGGCAAACGATATTCCGACATAGTGTAGTAATAATGTTATCAACAAAAATGCACTACTCAAACACGTCTAATTTGCATGATTTTAGTTGAAAAAAAACTAAAAGTGTTTTCAATTTTTTGAAATATGGCGTATTTAAGTAGTGCACTTTTACTAATTGAGAGATTTTTAATAATATTACTATGCTATATTGAACAAATATAGCGTATTTGAGTAGTGCACTTTTACTGATTGAGAGAGATTTAATGATATTACAATGTTATATTGAAAAAGCTTTTGCCACGTAGGATATTTCGTCAGGTATTGCAAGCGAATGAGTAACGGGTAATATATGAGAAACTTAGGTGAAAGTTGGGTGGCCTTTAAGATATCTTTTAAAGTTCGGTGGCTAAATAGAAATTAATTAAAAGTTAGGTGGCTATTGAGATATTTTTTAAAATTCAGTAGTTAAGTAGAAACTCTGATTAAAGTTTAGTAACCATTGGTTGAATTTAACCAACCTTGGAATATTGGCAATGGAACCTTTGGGATATACGATAAGGTTTACACTATTGATCATAGTCAGATGCGGCGAAGTGGATTCCCATTCTAAAAAAAAATGTCTAAATGCAATAATGCAACCGTTGGGAAACTCAAGCAGCTGTGTAAATAATAAAAATGTCAACGCCTTAACACTATATATTCAACACAGACAAGGAAAATAATAGTATCTTTACAGTTTATATTATAATTGTTCTACAGATCCTCTATTATTCCAAGATCTAGCTAGCTCCAAAAATGACTGACATTGAAGGCTCTCCGGGAAGCTCCATGCATGGAGTCACCGGCCGAGAACCCGTTCTCGCCTTCTCCGTGGCTTCCCCGATAGTCCCAACTGATACCACCGCAAAATTTGACTTACCTGTGGATTCAGAACATAAAGCCAAGAAATTTAAGCTGTTTTCCTTTGCCAATCCTCACATGAGAACATTCCATCTTTCTTGGATTTCGTTTTTCACCTGTTTTGTGTCCACTTTCGCTGCCGCGCCGCTTGTTCCGATTATCAGGGATAACTTGAATCTGACAAAAGGTGATATTGGAAATGCTGGTGTGGCTTCTGTATCAGGAAGTATATTTTCCAGACTTGCAATGGGGGCTGTTTGTGATCTTCTAGGGCCACGATATGGCTGCGCGTTTGTGATAATGCTTACAGCTCCGACAGTGTTCTGCATGTCATTCGTGTCCGACGCATCCGGATATATCGCCGTCAGGTTCATGATTGGATTTTCCCTGGCGACCTTCGTCTCGTGCCAGTACTGGATGAGCACAATGTTTAACACTAAAATTATTGGGCTTGTCAATGGAACAGCTGCCGGATGGGGGAACATGGGAGGCGGTGCCACCCAACTACTGATGCCACTGCTATACGAGATAATCCATAGGGCCGGAGCGACTCCATTCACGGCCTGGAGGATTGCGTTTTTCATTCCTGGATGGCTTCATGTGATTATGGGTATTTTGGTTTTGACTCTTGGCCAAGATTTGCCTGACGGAAATCTTGGAGCCCTACAGAAGAAGGGTGATGTTGCTAAAGACAAATTCAATAAGGTCAGTGGATAATAATTATATTCCTCTCCTTGTTTTTAACCTTAATTAATTTTCCAGATTTTGACTAATTGGGAATTTGTATATTTTGAATATTCAGATACTTTGGTATCTTATCACAAATTACAGGACACTGGATTTTCGTCCTCTCATGGATATTCTATGAAATCGAATCATCAACCGATAACGTGATTGCAGAATACTTTTACGACAGGTCAATTTTTATACATAACACAAACTATTTTCTCTTTAAGAAAAACATAATCTTACAATTGATTTTCTCATGTACAGATTTGATCTAAAGCTTCATACTGCTGGAGTCATAGCAGCCACTTTTGGTATGGCTAATCTCATAGCTCGCCCGTTTGGTGGTTTTGCTTCTGATTATTCAGCAAGAAAATTCGGAATGAGAGGAAGACTATGGACCCTTTGGATCCTGCAAACCCTAGGTGGAGTTTTCTGCATTCTTCTCGGCCGTGCTAATTCCCTTCCCTTTGCTGTCACCAACATGATTATCTTCTCCATCGGCGCACAAGCTGCCTGTGGCGCTACTTTCGGCATTATTCCTTTCGTTTCTCGACGATCACTCGGCATAATCTCCGGCCTGACGGGGGCTGGAGGTAACTTCGGCTCCGGTTTAACTCAACTGATTTTCTTCACCAGTTCAAAAGTCTCCACTGCAAATGGCTTAACTTACATGGGATTCATGATTTGTGCTTGTACTCTTCCGGTGACTTTGGTGCATTTCCCACAGTGGGGAAGTATGTTCCTTCCGCCGACGAAAGATGTCGTCAAGGGGTCTGAAGAACATTACTACGCTGCCGAGTGGGACGACGACGAAAAGCGCAAGGGAATGCACCAGAACAGCCTCAAATTTGCCGAAAACAGCAAGTCGGAACGTGGTAGGCGTGTCGCCTCCGCCCCAACTCCACCGAATACGACGCCAAACTATGTTTAAATCAATTCCTGGGTTTAACATCTTGTTCAACTTTTTATTTTCTGTTTTTATTCATACTTTCTAGTTTCTATATAATGTGCGAAACTGAGAGGAACTTTGGAGCATTTAATTTAAAGTGCAAAAATAGTTATTATATTTGTCTGGAATCAGTTATTTGGGAGGGAGATTTTTTGACCAAATTGTAGATATATTATTATATCCCAGACAGCTCATAGTAACAAAAGTAACAAAAATTGTATGTTTCGTATATCTAGTTTAAGATGAAGACACACAGACAGTAAAGCAACAAATTAAAAAGACAAAACATGTAAAATCAAAATCAAAAAAATTCGACCAGTTGTATTATTTTTAAAAGAGTATTTTTATTTCAATCAATATCTACTAAAATTATTCTTAAATTAATACTCCACAACTCTTATAATAATCAGTGGCGGAGTCAGACATTTTAAGTTGAGTATTCTCAAATTAACATGCAAAAAAATTTGAAACATCATAATAGTGATAGAATTTTTTTGATATCTTATTATAAGTGTTCTTTAAGAGTTCTCATATTTTGATAACGTTGTATAATTACTTCATCACCAATCTTGTCAAATATATCTTTCTCAATATACACAATCAAACTATCATTTAATCATTTATTATCTATGTATTCCACTACGTAATCAATTCTTGACATAATTCATTGTAGAAAATGTCATCTCTACCGTATGATTAGCACCAATTGGAAGAACAGTGTCAGTCACAAATTATTGAATTCACAATATTGATTTGCTGAGAAACCAAACCACACTCAATAAAAAAGGTATAATTGTATAGTCGATACAAAAACTAAAA
The DNA here is from genome assembly GCA_023638005.1 of Forsythia suspensa. Lineage (NCBI taxonomy): Eukaryota > Viridiplantae > Streptophyta > Magnoliopsida > Lamiales > Oleaceae > Forsythia > Forsythia suspensa. The sequence continues at coordinate 41,401,947 of CM042666.1, forward strand.
ATATAAATTATTTTATTTATACATTATATGCAAACCATACTAACAAACCCACTCATACTAGTAGTCTGTCCTATCTAGCTAGCGACCGAGAAGTCAAAGATGGCCCGTGGTGCGTGGTGGTCCGGTGGAGTCGCTAACCTAGTGCAAGGGTTTTTGCGAATAGCAATTGAAGATTTTATAGTAAAATTTAGAGATTGAGTTTAAAAATTTTGGAGAGTGTTGGTGTGGTGGAGTCGCTAATTGTTTGTAATTTTGGATTATTAATTTTATTAGAACAATAGGTCAAATTGCATTCTATTAAATTGATATTAGGCCAATAGATCCAACTGTCTTCCATTAAATTTATATTGCATCAAAGTTTTCTTCTATTAAATTGCATCTTAATAAATTAAAAAAATAAACAAATAAAAAAAAATTTGTCCCAAAGTTGGGGGGTCCAAGCTCCCCGAAGACCCCCTAGCTCTGCCAGTGATGATAATATGTATTTTTCTCCAAATAAATTAGAAAAAACAATGTAGAAGTACGAATAACTAGCTCTATGTATTCTGTGCACTTTTGGGAAAGTATTAACAGCAGGGGCGATTTAGGGCCTATTCTCCACCCCAAGTGTTGTTTAGTTAAAAAAAAAAATGTTTTCCTTGACCCGGTGATCAATATCAACAGCCCAGCCACCCAGGTACAAGACCAATTAACCACAGCCCATTTTCCATGATTCGATCAGCATTTTGTCTTGGACTCTTGATTAAACTCAGCCCATTTTCCATCCTTCAATTTTCACGTTCAGCATTTTCATGACCAATCAGTGAAGTGAATCCATCAAGCATCAACGCATCAGCCACTAGGTCTTTCATGCTCAGGCCTCAAGCTCAGCCATTTTCATATCGCAAATCGCAGGAGCTAGGAGCCTTGATTTCGCAAATCGCAATAGGCCATTTTCGAATCTCAAATCGCAGGAGTGACGAGCCTTGATTTTGCAAATCACAGCAGAAGCCAGGAGCCCTAATTTCCCAAATCGCCGCAGCCCTAATTTTTCGAATCGAAGTATCTATTTGAAATCATCACTTCTTCAACATTCCAGTAAGTTTAATTGTTGTTGGAATTTTGCTTATGGTGTTTTAATCGCTAGAAATGCTGCTGTGCTGTTGAAATTTGAAATCATCATTCATCACTTTATTATTTGATATATTTCGAATGTCATTTTCTTTCACTTTGTAATTTCAATTTTGGGAATGTTGTTGAAATCGTATAATTTTAGTGCTAATCATGAAAATTTTTATTTTGCTGATGCCTGATGATGTCACTAAATTTATACTTTTATACTTTTTCTGTTGAAATGTCGGATTGATTATTTATTCTTGCTGATGACATTGTTGAAAATTCGGATTGATTATTTATTCCTGCCGCTGATGATGTTGAAATTTCGGATTGATTATTTTTTCCTGCTGGCTACTGATGATGTTGTTGAACATGATGGATAAATTTGTGCTGAGATGTTGAAATGTTGATGGATAGTTTTGTTGAAATTGGTTGATTTTTTAGAATACACAATGGCCGCACAACCACCTTTTACGAAGAAAGAAAAAACGACATTGCATTCTTTCTTCAAACCAAGAATAGATACACCAACTGAAGATTCAAATCAACATCAACATACTCCTCCAACTCATAATCAACAAACTCTTCCAATTCCATCTTCCAATATTGAGCGGGATCCAGAGAAAAGGATTAACATATATGACTATCCTCTTAATAAAAGGGATGAGATTAGACGAGCATATTTGATAGCTGGACCTTATCAACCTAAACTCCAAGAATATACAGCAAGAAAGTATAAAGATAAAGCTCGTCATTTCCAATATAGTTGGTTTTTGCAATTTTCTTGGTTGGAGTATTCGCCTTCAAATCATAAGGTTTATTGTTTTCCTTGCTTTCTTTTTTGCAATGATGGACGACAGGCTTCTCTTTCAGCATTAATAACTACTGGATTTGATAATTGGAAGAGAGTTCAGGAAAAAGAGTGTGCATTTCTTCTACACGTTGGTTCTTCAACTTCATCACCTCATAATAGGTGTGTGACAAACGCTCAAGATTTAATGAGATCGGCTCAACATATTGATAAGGTAATTTATAGGGCAAGCAAAGAGAAAGTTATGAAAAATTGATTGCGGCTAAAGACGTTAATTGTAAGTGTTCGGTGGCTAGCACTGCAGGGGTGTTCTTTCAGAGGTCACGATGAATCTGAAGAGTCATTGAATCGTGTAAATGTAATCGAATTGATTGATGCATTTGGAGAAATGAATGTGGATGTTAGAAACGTTGTGTTGGGTAATGCACCAAAAAATGCCAAATACTCTAGTGGGGATATCCAGAAGGAGATTTTGGGCATTATGGCCAACAGAGTGCGTAGGATGATTCGTGATGAAATTAGAGATGCTTATTTTTCTCTTCTTGTTGATGAAGCACAAGATGAATCTCACCGAGAGCAAATGGCCATTATTTGAGATTTGTAAACCCAGCAGGTATTCTTACAAAACACTTTTTTGCTATCAAGGGTGTCAGTGAAACTTCTTCAGAGACACTAAAAAAAGAGATATCTGATGTTCTTGTTCAGTACAACTCCAGGTTCATAAATTGAGAGGTCAAGGGTATGATGGTGCAAGCAATATGCGTGGCCAATGGAATGGACTTCAGGCATTGTTTCTTAATGATTGTCCATATGTGTATTATGTCCATTGTTTTGCTCATCGATTGCAATTGACATTGGTTGTCATGACCAAACAATGTGATCCTATTTGGGACTTCTTTTCTCTATTAGATGTTGTCATTAATATTGTTAAATCTTACGCTAAATGCAATCTTGAAATGAGGGCTTTTCAAAGAGTAGAAATTGAGAATATGTTAGCAACAGAGAACATGAGTCCGGACGTGGGGCTAATCAAATGACAACCTTGCAAATGATCGGGAGCTACTCATTGGGGATCTCATTATGAAGCTATTAAGAGTATGATATACATGTATGTTGCAACTTGCAAGGTGCTTGAAGATCTTCTTGGCAACTGTTCAAATCCAAAGGCTCGGGCAGAAATTCGTGGTGCTTGCAAAAACATCAAGAGCTTTGATTTTGTATTTGGCTTACATTTAATGAGTTCAATTATGGAAATTATCGATTTTCTTTGTCAAGTATTTCAAAAAGAATCATGACATTCGCGCACTATGAGATACGTATCCACTGCAAAAACTCTTCTTCGAGAATTAAGACAATAGGGTTGGGAGAAAACCGCTTGTGAAGTAAAAGATTTTTCTCAAGACATGACATTGATATACCCAACCTAGACACCAATATTGATCGTGGTCACAAGCAAATTACTATTGAGCATCATTATCACTTCGATGTTTTCAATGAAGCCATAGATTATCAGTTGATAGAGTTGGATACAAGATTTAATGAGACATCAGTTCAACTCTCCTTCAACTTAGTGTGGCTTTGGATCCTAAAAATTCATTTGAATCATTTAATGTAAATGATATTTATGATCTTGCTGTGGAGTTTTATCCTAAGGATTTTGAACGTCAAGAGAGGAATGTCTTGTTGACCGAATTGAAATATTATCGTGATGATGTGGTTCGTGATCCTCAATTTGAAGTACAAACGCTTTCAAAATTATGCAAGATGTTGGTTAAAACACGAAGGTGTGAGGATTACAAGATGATAACTAAATTGATTCGCCTTGTGTTGACATTACCTGTTTCTACTGCGACAACTGAGAGAGCATTTTCAGCAATGAAACATGTGAAGACTTCAATTCGCAGTAAAATGGGTGATGAATTTTTGCTGATCGTATGACAATTTTTGTTGAGAGAAAGCTTGTTAATAAAATAGATATAGATTCTATTATAGATGAATTTGTAACTGTAAAAGATCGTCGGGCACAACTTTCTTTTGCTAATTTTATATCTTGAATATTTTTGTGTAATGACTTATTGTAAAATTTTTAAAGATTATGATTTATTTGAAAATATTATATTCTCATTCTTATTAAAATAGGGTCAAAATTTTTTTTCGGGGGCGTTGCCACCGAACTCCCATATAATTTTCCCTCCTCCGGCCCACTCCTATACCATATCCTGGCTTCGCCCCTAATCAACAGAAATATCATGAACAGGTCAAATGAAACGTGGCAAACAATTAACCCAACTATGAGACTAACCACATAATACAGTAGCAAAAGAAGCAAGTTCCCGGCCACTAGCTGAAAATAATGCCCTCTTCCACCCCTTTCACCTTGTTCCATAATCTATCTTTAATGCCAGCAAATCTATATTTTGTTTTGGCCCACAACTAATGGTAGTCCCAAATATTTAATATGCTTACAATATTGCTAAGGCCTAAGAAATTATGCATTACACCTTTCTCAATGGCTAAATGTACCACATGGGAATGAATTTGTTCACTTGATGAAGTGAATCAAATATGTTGGAATCGGGGTGGACTCAAAATTTATTCCACGGGGGCTAAAATATATAAAAGTCAATATAATAAAATTTATATATAACATAAAAAATCACTAAAATGATATTATTTATTGAAGTTGTTCTCGACAAAGTTTTGAAACATAAAATTCATCTATGATAGAATCTACATCAATTTTCTCAGCAAGTCCTCGTTCGATGAAGAACATCATACAATCAGCTAGAAAAGTCATCATCCATTTTGTTCCGAAGATCGGTCTTCACATGTTTCATTGTAGAAAATGCATGTTCAGTAGTCACGGTAGAAACATGTAATGTCAACACAAGACGAATCAATCTAGTCAACATAATGTAACTCTTTGACCTTCCACTCTTAGTTAACTGTTCGCATAACTCAACAAGCGTAGACACTTGAAACTGAAAGTTGCGCTTCATATCTAGCTCATAATGTCGGAACTCATATTCCAATCTACGAATATCTTGCGTTGAAAAATCTTGAGGATAAAACTTCTTTGCAAGTAAGCAAATATCAAGACTGTTAAATGATTTATATGAATTTTTAGGATCCAAAGCCACACTGAGAGAAATGAGTTCAACTACTGTCTCATTAAATCTTGTATCTAACTCCATCAGTATGAAATTTATCACTTTATTGAAAACATCGAAGCGATAATGATGCTCAACTGTAGTTCGATCTTGAGAACAACCAATTCTATACAAACCATCTAGATCAGGTATGACAATATCGTTTCTTGAGCAAAAACTATTTACTCTTCGGAGAAATTGTTCGCAATCAGTATCTCTCAATTTTTGAAAGAATTCTTTTGTAGTTGATACAAATATGATAACAGATAAGATGTCTAGAGATTTTCTTTGAAGGATTTGACAAATAACATCATAGATACTTATAATGTCATGCATTAAATACAAGATGAACACAAATTCATAACTTGTAAAGTTTTTGTAAGTGCCACAAGCTTTAGCAAGAGATTTGGCGATTGGACAATGGTAAGTAAGATATTCAAGTACATTGCAAGTTGTAGCGTACATATCTATCAAACTCTTTATTGAGCAGTTTGTAATTCATTAATGCGTTTAGGAGAAGAAGTAATAATATTGACAACATTATCCAAATGAGAAAAGAATTCCCAAATAGTACCGACGTCTTTAGCTGCAGAAACCAATGACAACTGTAATCGGTGGGCAAAACAATGAACATAGTATGTATATGGAAAAATAATGCCTGAAGTCCATTCCAAGCACGCTCATGTTACCAGCACCATCATACCATTGGCCTTTCATTTTTTCCACCTGAAGCTTGTGTTGAGCAAGAACATCGGATATTTCATTTTTTAGATTCAATGACGTGGTGTCATTGATGCTTTTGATCGCAAAGAACCGTTCTCTCAAAATACCATGATTATTCACAAACCTTAGGATAATGGCCATTTGCTCTCGTTTAGATGCATCTTGTGCTTTATCAACAAGAATACAGAAGTATTCATTCCTAATTTCCTCACAAATCATCCGTCGTACTCTATTGACCATAATGTGCAAAATTTCTTTTTGAATACTTGGAGCAATATATTGAAAATTTTTTGGAGCATTATCTAGTACAACTTTTTCAATTTCAATATTCATTTATGCCAACAATCTTATCATTTGAAGAAAATTTCCATGATTCAGTGAAGATGAAGATTCATTGTGACCTCTGAAGGCACAATCTTGAAGTGCTAACAATTGAACACTCATGATTGAAGTTTTTAAACACAAACGACATCTATGAACTTTCTCTCTCGATACTACATGCATTACCTTGTCAATATGTTGAGACGGTTTCATTAAATCTTTAACTCTTATCTCACACATATTATGATGTGATGTACCAACATGAGTAAGAAATGCACAATTCGCTCAGTCATTAACTCTCTTCTACTTATCATATCCACGACTGACCAATGCCGAACAATTGAATGAATTACCATCATTTTGAAAAAGAAAGCAATAAAAACAATATGTCCTATCTGTTGTTGGGGAATACTCCAACCAAGAAAATTGACTAAACCATTTTTTCTGAAATCGATGAGACTTATTTTTTCCTCTTATCTTTGGATATTCTTGAAGTACTGTTGATAAGACCAAAATTTTAAATATGCCACTCTAATCTCATCTCGCAGATTAACATGATGTTCAAATATTTGCTTTCCTTTTCTCGGATCTCGTTCAATACTAGTAGACGGTTGTAATTCAGGATTTGAAGTTGAAGGATGCGTGATTTCTGGAGATGTAATTGGAACAAGTTGCACGGTAGGAATTAATGTTTGATCTTCAGTCAATCTATCAGAAAGTGTACTTTCACTAGATTGACTTGTCTATTTAAAAAATGCAAACAAGATTTTTTTTCTCTTGGCAGAAGTTTGACCTTCCATTTGTATGTTCTAAAAACCACAAAAAAAATGACAATCTATCAACAATCTACAAATAGGCCGGCAAGGCATAACAATTTAATCGTAATCCAACAAAGAACAACAATTCAATAATAAGCCTACAAGGCAGCAAAATAGGTTGGTAAGGCAAACAATATAATAATAAAAAGACGAAGCATACAAAATAAGCCGGTAAGACAAAAACAAAAATTAATGACACAATTGCAAGCGAAATACTTGTAAGGGTGCAAGCGTATTTTTCCTCAATTTTCTTCATGTTGGCCGCTAATTTCTTCCTACACAATAAAATCTAGTTTTCAATCGCTAGAAAAGAAAAGAAAAATAAAAAAGCTTCACAAATTGTAAAAGACTTCAGCCAACAACAAATGGGCACTTGATATTTAATACAGTCTCTCATTTCAGTTCAATTTTCAAATACTACTTTCTTTAATTCATTCATGAAAATTTAATTATATTCGTTTTTCTTTTACAGTCATATTTCAATTTTCCAAATATTTGGAAAAATGAAAATAATATACAATCAATCAATTAAGAATATGGTATAAAATCAAAAATCAAACATGCAAAATAATATAAACATTACACAAATGTTAAAAAAGAAAAAAAAAAAAAAAAAAAATACCTATTTTTAAGTACGGGAAAGGTAGCACTATTGTTGGCGGAAAACAATGAATTTTTGACTAATTTAATGCTGGGTAATAGAGCCACCAAGTTGGGTTAAAGGATTTACGGTTGATTTTGAGCGATTGGAGCTTTAATTTGAGAAAAATGAGAGAAAAAAAATGATTAAGGAGCTTCAGTCTTCTTGCGCACACTTCTCTGTGATTTGGGAATGATGGCAGTGAATGTATTTTGTTTGGGTAATTGGCTAATATACACCAATGTCCAAGAAGATGTTAATCAGATGAAGGCGTTTCATTTGTTTGGGCAATTGGGCTTGAAAATCAATTAAAAATTCTTGTTTTAAGAATTGGGCCTGGTCTTTTGTTTGGGCTAATTTTGGTTTTGGGTTGGATTTTCATTGAATTTGGGTTGGGCTACTTCAAATTAAAAAAAAAATTGGCTTTCAAAATTGGATTTGGGCTGGGCTTGACATAGGCTGTAATCAGGCCCAACCCCTCTCCATTCGCATCTGTTTATAATATAAAATCTGTAAAATGAAATGAAAAATACAGAATTAATCTGGTAAATCGAGGCTAGAATTCGACTCTATCTCTTTAAAATGAATTTTCCCCACCTAGGTGCTTATGGTATATAGGCAATCATCTCTCAAGATGCAACGGTATTCTTCTTGCGGTAGAGGCTTCAAATAGTAAGAAACGACGAACTCAAAAAGATGTTTTGTACTCTCTATATGAGAAGGGACAAATATAGAATACTTTGCAGAATGCGAGATAGAATAACAGAGAAAGCAAGGTGATTGGAGTGAATAAAATTTGTAGAAGGGATGGGGACCTATTTATAATAAACCAAAGTCCTGAAAGGACACACCACTTGGAAAAGGCATGTTTGGATAGACACACCTACTATAGACAATGTTTTGTCTGAACTGACATGTTGGTTTAGGAAAAGACAAATTCCGAATCTGTTTTCTAGAAGTAGTGACACATGTCAATATCTGATCTGTTATACAATGTGTTGAAGTTTTATTGGAGTCACATGTCCATTGGAAGGAAATAAATTAAATTAATTTGTCCAAAAAGATTATATTCAGCCAAACCCAATTCGAACTTACGACCTATGACCTGCGCCTTGAGCCCGACCCGGCAAGCAGGCTATCGACCAAACCTAATAAGATCTAGGTCTCTTCCCTTCCAAAGCCTATTGGTACCTCTTGGGGCCCAAACCCAAGTACCAAACTTGGGGTTTATGAATATGTTAAGAAACCACTCATTTTTCAATGTGGGACAAGAGATTTCTCATTTTCCCTCCAATTAATTCTTTTCCTAAGTTCCAAGATACCAACTTTTGGCTCTAATTCTCATTCATCCGAAAATAGTTTTGTGAAACCAAATATATTACGATCATCTACTCACATAGTAGAACACCCTTGACTATTCATACGCATAAGTTGATTATCAAGACCCACTTGAATATTTGGTCAAAGTTTGATTAAATCAACATAATTAAAACCCCAATTTCCAACAATCCCCTACATAAATAGAAATTACCAAAAAATACAAATGATAATACATAAACTAATAAAGAGTACAGGTGGAAAGCTATTGCATCAGGAGATATAGCTTATGACTTTGAACATGCCTTAGTGAAATATTATCGGATTTACTTTGCTAATCATTGAACTGTTCAGCCGTCGGTGTAAACCAAGATAACATTACTCACACAATATCTTTCCTAACACTTTCGATTCTCATGTTGTGTTCATTTTGGTCCTAAACAACTCTTGGGTTTCATAAGTGTTTTAGAGAATTTCAGCATTGAAAATTCTCATAGAAGCTGCCCCACTTCACACTTACATAGGTGATATCCTATTAAGAGTATTAATGCCATATTACACTTGGTTAATCCAAAGAATAGGAATCATTAATAATATTACTTATCCTAATACACTCTGTAAAGAGCACTTTTCTTATCATATGAATGGGTCGAAGATAACTTCTAAGTGCAACATGGAATTTTCATAACTTAGTTGTCCTGTTGAACTAAGATATTGGGATCTCCTGTCAACAAGGTTGGGTTACCATTACAAATACTTTTACGTAGTAAGCTTTAATCCCATTCTCTTCGATAAGTAGTATATTTGATCTCTTGGTAAACTTTTATATAATGGATTCACGAGATTCTCCTTTGATTTCATATATTCAATGGAGATAACACCATTTAAGATCAATTGCTTAATGGTATTATTTCTTTGACGTATATGTCGAGACTTACCATTATACATATTATTTTGTGCCTTTCCGATAGCCGACTTACTATCACAATGTATATTTATTGCAGACACTAGTTTACGCTAACATGAAATATCCTCTAAGAAATTATGAAGTCATTCTACTTATTCTCCAACTTTATCTAAAGTTATAAACTCAGATTCCATCGTTGAACGAGCTATGCAAGTTTGTTTTAAAGACTTCCAAGACAAAGCTGCACCACCAACGATAAAAACATAACCACTAGTGGACTTAGAATCTTTTGTGTTTGATATCCAATTGGCGTCACAATATCCTTCTAGTACACTTGGATATCTTGTATAATGTAATCCATAATTTAAGATATATTTTAGATATCTAAGAATGTTATTCAAAGTCTTTCAATGGTCATTGCTAGGATTACTAGTAAATCTACTAGTTTGCTTACTGTGTATGCAATATCTGGACGAGTGCAGTTCATAATATACATTAAACTGCCTATTATTTGAGAATACTTGAGTTGAGATATAGGTTTATCTTTATTTTTTACTAAGTGTAGACTTAAATCTACTGGATTTTTAACTGTACTATCATTATACATATTAAACTTCTGAAGTACCGTTTTAACATAATGAGACTGAGATAAGACAAGTCCATCAAATGTCTTAAAAATTTTAATTCCTAATATGATATCTGCCATACCCATATCTTTCATGTGGAAATGTTTTGCCAATATTTTCTTTACAGTAATGATAATACCATTATTACTCCACATAATAAGCATGTCATCGACATATAGACATACTAACACATAAGCTTTCGTTGTGTATTTGATGTAGACGCATTTATCACACTCGTTAATTTTAAAGTAATTTGACAATATCGTTTTGTAAAATTTTTGGTGCCACTGTTTTGACACTTGTTTTAATCCATATAACGACTTAACGAGTCTACACACCTTTTTGTCATGTCCATGAGCAATGAACGCTTCAGGTTGTTCTATACATATTTCTTCTTCTAACTCATCATTTAAGAATGCCGTTTTTACATCTATTTGATAAATCTCGAGATTATGCAATACTGCAATTGCAATTAGAACTCTAATCGAGGTTATTCTTGTCACCGGTGAGTATGTATCAAGAAGTCAATGCATTCCTTTTATTTATATCTTTTGCTACTAATTGGGTCTTATATTTATCAATAGATCCATCATGTTCTAACTTCTTTTGAAAATCCACTTACGACTTAAAGACGTATTTTCCGGTGGGAGATCAACCAACTCTTAAGTGTGATTTGCATAATAGAAACTATTCACTATTGATAGCTTCTTTCCAAAACAGATCTGTTGGAGTAGACATTGCCTCATTAAATGTCGTAGGATAATTTTCTACTATATAGGTTAGAAATTCGGACCCGAACAATGTAGATGTTCTAGTCCTTTTACTACATCCGATTCTTCATCACTTAGATGAGTACCACTTGTAGTATCATAAGTTTGTTTATTTGAACTTATTTCTTTCTTGTTTTTGCACGAAATACATTTTCAAAAATGCAAGGCATTTATAGATTCAATGATAGTACCTTCGTTTACGTGCGTCCTGAATGTCTCGACTTGTGAACAAGAAATCGATATGCACTACTCTTATTAGCATATCCAATAATATGTAATCAATTGTTTTAGGTTCAATTTTAACTTGTTTAGGCTTTGGTATTTCAACCTTATCCAAATACTCCTACACTTTTAAGTGTTTATAGGTAGGTTTATAACATTTCCATAATTCACATGGAGTTTCATCATTTTTCTTTTGCGGTATCTTATTAAGAATAACATTTGCTGAAAAATAGCTTCTCACTCACAAGTTCCGAGGTAAGCTTGAACTTATAAATATAGCATTCATTTCTTTATGGTTTGCTCGGAAGTTTTGAAGTCCAGCTTATGAGAGTTTTTACAGTGCCGATTTAGGCATTTAGGAGTGGAACGACTTTGAGTGGTTTTAGTTGCAATTTTTAAACGATCCAATCCATGCTTGAGAGCTTATTATCTAAATCGGTTCTAAAAGTTTTTAAGAGAATCAAATTACATATATGCTCATATATAAAAAATTAAATTAAAGTTTAAATTTTTATATATCCACCTATCATTGAAAATATAAAATTAAATTTATGTTATTACATGTGTTTTTTTTTTTGTATATGTTCTTTTACTTTTACAAATATTAAATTCGTGGTAGTTTTGAAAATAATTATTTGAAAGGGGTAAAATTGAAAGAAATTTTGAAGAGCTGCAAAACCACCAAGTTGGGGGGTTGGGAAATACGCTTCAAATTATACTACACCGGTTTTGGGCGGTTTAAAAACAATCAAAAACTAGTACTCCAAAAAACTAACAAGCACCGATTTTCTCAACCTTTCATATATGGTACCACCCAATACCGGTCAAAATCGGTGAAAAAAAAACTCCCAAGTAGGCCCTAAGAGTCCGATTTTTGCGCTCAGCAATACCGTTTGAACAGGTAAATAAGGTGTCATTGTTTGATGAATAATACCATATTTGAAACAAAATTATTCAAACTGTGCTCCGTATTCTCTTCATCTATCACTACGAATAATCTTTATTAGTTTGCTAAATTGACTTTCAACTTCGTTCTTATAATGTTTAAAAATATCTAAGGCTTTATCTTTGCTTTTTAGCAGATAGACATAACAGTCTCTTGTGCAATCGTTAATAAAAGTAATAAAGTACTTTTTACCACCTCCAGTTTGCACAAATTTTAAGTCACAGATATCACTATGAATTAATTCTAAAGGTACAATGTTTTTTCAACAGAATGATACAGTATTTTGGCTAGCTTAACCTCAACACATGTTTCACATTTGTGATTAGAATTAAATTCTAAAGAAGGCAATAATCTTAATTTCATTAGTTTACGCACAGATTTAAAGTTTACATGCCCCAAACGATTATGTCATGAACAAGAAGACTCAAGCATATAAGCGAAATTAGAAACTTTATTATTATTGCTTGATTTCAAAGACAACAAGAAGGGACATTCATTTTGAATATTCTATCACACGGGTAACCCTTCTCCACATACAAATAATTCTTAGTGAGTACAAATTTTTCAAATACAAATACCAACTTAAAACCATTTTGCTAAGTAAAGACCTAGATACAAGATTCTTGCAATGTCGTGCACATGTAGCACATTGTTGAGGACGAGTTTCTTTGCTTGTAGTCATCTTCAAAGCCGCTTTCTCTTGTCCTCAACCATTGAACTTGTAGAATTTTGCATAAACAATTATTCTCCATTGACCGCTTTGTAATTAGAGAACGTCGCCTTGTCGGACAAATGCATTGAGTAGCCCTAATAGTCAGCTCACCATTCTATAGATTTACTATGTTGTTGCATTTAGAAACAACAACATACAATTTCAGCTCTTGTATATCATTAGATAATGCATCACTTTTTGTCACATTTGCTTGGGCCTTTCATTTCTTTTACTTATGACATTCACTTGCATAATGTCCCACTTTTCCAAAATTATAGCAATCGCCTCTTTGAACTTCATAGCATTCTTTTTGTTGTCTTTCTTTGGTGCATCACCGAATGTTTTCTTTTCTTGTTAGTCTTTGAACTATATTCCACCACATTGTCTTTTGCATGTCCAAACCGTCCTCCGTTTCTTGTCGACTTTCTCATTGTCTTCTTCCATCCTTATCGTGACAATTAATTATTCCAACTTTATCTCTTTGTGTTTGTGCTTAAGATAGTTCTTGAAATCTCTCCATAAAGGAGGAAGTTTCTCAATGATTGCAGCCACTTGGAATAACTCACTTAAAGTCATATTTTCAGCATGTATGTCATGAAGAAGAACCCGCAACTCTTGTACTTGACTAATAACTATCTTGGAGTCTATCACCTTGAAGTCTAGGAATTTTTCGACAATATATTTCTTCGATCCAACATCTTTAGTCTTGTATTTTTCTCCAAGGATTTCCAAAGTTTTTTTGTAGATTTCATAGCACTATATACACCAGATAGTAGTGTATGGTGCGAACCATTCTGAATGTAATTCTTACGTAGGAAGTTCGAGTGCTTCCATGCATTCAAGGCAATTAGAGTCTCCTTATTGTTTTGTCCTTCTTGAACTCAGCAGAGCATCCTCAAATGAAAACCTTGCCAAATTCAAAGTGGTCAAGTAGAATAGCATCTTTGAAATCCATCCACATACTGAATTTTTTCGATTTCTCTCCATGAAGTATCGGAGTTGACTAAAGCGTAATAGCCACGGTGGAACCCTAGTAGTGGATAGAACATCGTTAGTTCCATTCGAATCTATTTCACATTACAAAAGCAGTTCAACAATTGAGATTGCGATAAAATAAGAGATCCGAAAAGTAAGAACTTATTTGCTTATATTCGAACAAACTTATAACTATAAATTCCAATTAGTAACTTAACTTTAACAAATCGATACTAGATTTAATTTTTAGATTAATGTAAATAAAAACATACACGTAAAAAAAAAAATGCATGTAATATCATTATTAATTTAGTTACGTAATTAATCTGGTAGATCAATGCTAAAGTTTGACTCTATTTCTTTTAGATGAATTTTTCCGCCTAGGTGCTCACGGTATATAGGGGAATAGTCTCCCAAGATACAACAGTCTTCTTCTTCTTGTAGAATTACTTCAAACATAAAAAAAAAAGCGATGAACTCAAAAAGTTATTTTGTACTCTCTACATGAAAAGAGATGGATGCAATACTTTACAAAATGCGTGGCGTAATAACGAGAGAAATCAAGATGATTGGAATGAATGAAATTCGCAGAAGGAGGGGACCTATTTATAATAAATCAAAAGTACTTTATCTCGAAAGGACACACTACTTGGAAAATGCATGTTTGGATAGACACACATGTTATAGATGTGTTTTGTCCAACCTACATGTTGGTTTAGGAAAAGATGATTCTCGAATTTGTTTTCTAGAAGTAGTGACATGTGTTAACATCTCGAGCCACCTATATGTTATACCATGTTTTGAAGTTTTATTGGAGCCAAATGTCCATTGGAAGGAAATAAATTAAATTAATTTGACCAATAAGATTATATTAAGCCAAAACCAATTTGAACCCATGACCCACAGCTTGAGCCCGGCCCGACTGGCGGGCGTCAGGCGTGTGTGTGGGCTATTAACTGAACCTAATAAGATCTATGTCTCTCACCTTCAAATTAAAGACTATTGGTACCCTTGGGGCCCAAACCTAACTACTAAACTTGGGGTATATGAATAGGTTAAGAAACCCCTCATTTTCCAATGCCACAAGAGATTTCCCATTTTTTTCTCAAATTAATTATTTTCCTAAGTTCCAAGATACCAACTTTTAGCTCTAATTTCTTATTCATCCGAAAATAATTTTGTGAAACCAAATATACTACAATCATCTACTCATAGAGTTGTACGCATTTGACTACTCATACGCATAAATTGATTATTATCTACCCACTCAAATATTTGGTCAATGTTTGATTAATTCAACATAATTAAAACCCCCATTTCCAACAAACTCTTCTAACTAATGGAAACTAAACTAGAATAATCTTGATGAAGACATTCCATGAGAAACAACAATGCAATAGATGGCAAGAGACTCCAACGGCTTTGCTTGATTTAAGGATTTTTTAATAGTTAAACCACTCTAGGTGGCACATTTTATTAATAACAAATTAAAACCAAGATAATAAGATTTACTCGTCCGAAGATGAAAAATATACTTGCAAAACTTAAAGAAACTACACTTAATGCGTCTTAGTTATACTCATTATCACCATACGTCGAGTGTAGTGCATCTCTAGCTCCCGGTCCCTTTCGGATTCACTACTTCAAGGAGATTGTATAAGTTTATTATCATATTCGAAATTTGAAAAGTCGATAGCTTCATCATCGTCTTTATGAATGTATCCATAAGCGTCCCCAACATATTCTCTTATCCTTGAGTAGAAAGGAAGTGCTTATTCTCTAACATCACTTGCAACCATCGCTCCAACATATTGATATTGCTTACATTACCAGGAACCCTCAAGGTTGGCTACTAAATGAAATGAACTCTAAGCTTGATTTGGGGATTATGGATAGAGATGACAATTTGACTCACCATCCCGGACCCGTCCCACGCCCCGTCCCGATTGTTCGGGTAATTGGGAGGCCAGTAGGCGAAAATATTTGTCTATGCGCGCTCTGGAGCGCCCACTACACCACAACACTGTGGTTGAAGTTGTTAAATTATAAAGTTTAACCACTACACTGCAACCCCAATATTGTACTTTTTTATTTTGTTTGCTACAAATATTATAACAAATGTCTATTTCCTCAACCCTAACATTCTAAATTCATAATTCTTTCTATTTCAATTCTTCCAAATTTGTGTTTTATTGTTTGTTTTCGCCATACATAATAATAATAATAATAATAATAATAATAATAATAATAATAATAATAATAATAATAATAATAATAACCACTTTTGTTGTACAAAATGGTAATCGCATTTAATATTTTTAGGGCTGGATGTAAAGAATTGGATTGTTGTAGTTGAAGACCGAATTTTTAGAGGAGATAAAGTAGCCATTAAACTTCGGCAGTTGTTGTATCCATTAAGCACTATTCGACTTTGGCACTTGAAAAAGACACGTCTTGACATCTATTTGGCACACTTCAGTCTTCATAGTTAAAGTGTGTTACAATGGATAAGAAAATCCCAATGATCTTAAGTATGGTTACAGTCGAAAAGGTAATTAAACGTTATTTAGCTTCGGTTCTTGAACAAGAAATGCTTGGTTTCTTCTTTGATGCCCAACTGATGCAATGTGTTCATGTGAAGACACAATAACCAGTTTTACTTCAACGGGTATATGGGAAGCCAAATCCAGTCAACATTGCAAATATCAAATTAAGTTTAAGACAAAAACGAAGTTCATAATTCTATGCAAAATCACTATATCTCTACGTGACTAACGATTGTTATTCAAAGGAATAACAAATACTCAACATGTATCTCACCTCTTAATCTCAATATAGTTCACATATGATTTATATATTAGCCAAATAATTGAAAGAATTAAAAACACCAACGAATACTAGGGATGTAATTATAATTTAACTTAAAAATAGAAAAATTAAATTAAATCATCATAACAAGGTTGCATTTTTAGCCTAGATAGCTTAATTAGTTCATGATCTAACTAAGAGAACAGATGATTGAAAATGCATACATTCATACACAAAATTTGAAAGGAACGAGAAAAAGTGAAGAAGAATGATTCGTTCATGACTTCTTGCTGCTCACAACTCTCTCATCATTTTTTTTCTTCTTCAAAACTATACCTTTAATTTCTTGTTCAATTTTGCCCAACAACTTTGATTTTCCAAGTTCAATTGTGTCCAAATCCACGAATATGTGTCCAAAAACTCTTCAAAGTATTAAAGGCATGAAGCATATATATATATATAGTATTAAAGTTGAAGACCCTACTTACGCCTAAAAAGTCCCCCAACTTTCCAATGGAAGCTGTGCAAACCAGATCAAAACATGAATTTTCTTGTCGAATTCCTTTTGAGACTTCCCAGTACTTTTCCTTTTGTTTTGCTTCATTTTCTCTTCCATCTTGTTCATGTGACACCAAGGGCGGATCCGTGGATATAATAAAGGGGGGGTGGTTTCATGGGGTTCGAAAGGCCTAATTTTTTTTTTTCCTAAAATTACAATTACTTAGCCCATTTTTATAAGAATCTAATTTTTTTTATAAGTCATAATCTTTAAAAAATTTACAAAAAGTCATTACACAAAAATATTCAAGATCTAAAACTAGCTAAATAAAGTTGTGTCCGACGATCTTTAATAGCTGCAAATTTTTCTATAATAGAATCTATATCTATTTTATTAACAAGATATCTCTCAACAAAAATTGTTATGTAAAAACATATAAAATCCTAAGCACTTTTTTTTTCTACTTATTAAAATTTGAAATAATTTTTCAAAATCAAGTAAACATCATTATTCATCACTCAATGACAAATCAAAATTCATATAAAATTCAATCAAGTAAACATAATTGCCGACAATATGTTTAATGGAATTAAATTTTAAATGGGTTTGGACTTTGGGCTTTGGGGCTATGTCTTAATTCTTTCAATTTTTGGGGGGCTGGGCCTGTAATTCAATTAGTTGCTTCAGCTTTTTATTTTGGGTCGGGACATAATTGCCGACAATATGTTTAGTGGGATTAAATTTTAAATGGGTTTGAACTTTGGGGCTATGTCTTAATTCTTTCAATTTTTGGGGTCAGGCTGTAATTCAATTAGTTGCTCCACTTTTTATTTTGGGTCAGGGCTCATGCCTGGGTTTGGATCCGCCACTGTGACACCCCTTGTGAACATACTCTCTTCATTGCATCAAAGTGACCGTATTAAGCTGGGGTGGTTCTTAAAACACAAAAATGCAACAAAAATAACGATCTAATTGTATTCCTCATTATTCATGAAATGCTTGCTTTGTGGATTTATAAGTTCTTCGGCACCCTCCCTTTACAAGTTGGTTTTAATAGCGAGTTCTCTCTAAAGTGGTTGATAGTGGCAATCATTGGCGGATTTATTAAGGGGCAAGAAGGGGCCCAGACCCTTTTCAATTTAAAATTTTTTGAAGCCCAAGAAGAGGCCCATATCCTAGGCAGGAGGTCCCCTCTCAATTTTAGGTAGTCACTGTCCACAACTCCATATCTTCCCTACCAGCCCTTATTTCTTTAATTTGTCATTTCGTCTTTCTCAATTTTTGCAATCGATTCGAGCACAAGATTTCTCCTCGATTCAAGTATTGATTCGAGCAATCGGGACCTATTTCCTATTTGTTCGCCAATCACCACAACCAAGAGTCACTCTCCCATTTCTCCGTCAAGCAATTGAATTGCAAAAAAAGAAAGAGATAAAAGAATCAAAGAACGAGTTATCTTCTTGCTTGGTTAGGGCTAGGCTTGTAACTTATTTCTTTTCATTAATTACTTTAGTTCTTATTTAATATAAGTTTGTTAATATTTAATTTTTAATGTAAGTCTACTAAATTTGTTAATTATACCATTAATTTGATGTGAGCCTATTATCTATATTTATATCTATATCTAAAATGGGCTTAAATTGAGAAATATTTTTAGACTATTTTACCCTTACAATTTTTTTTTTAAAATTCCATATTCACTTTTAGTATTCATGAATGTATAATTATTTTTAATATTTTATCTATTAATATTTTATTGTTCATCCTTAGTGTACATTAAATTTTCAACAATTTACTAAATATACAATTAAAAATTTTAAATATTAATCTATTAAATTAAATATGAAGGTGAAAATATGATCCCATTTTTTTTTTTTTTTTTGCATTAAGTAGATAAAAAGGAATGAGAAATGAGTTTAAAAAAAAAAAAAAAAAATTGAATGAGAAAATTGTAACTTTGTTTATTACCACATTTTAATTCAAATCATAGTTGTCGAAATTGAAATGGAGCTAAAAATATTATTTTTAATACGTTAGATTACAAATGATTACGAGCATGTTTGGTTCAGTTCTTTTTTTCAAATTTATTTTCAACTACATATTTTGTGGGATCTACAACTTTTATCAATTTTTCAACCACATATTTTACCAATTTTTTAAAATCTTTAAACCCCACCGAACATATACTATAGTTTAGAACTAACGTGTGAAACTTTTTTTCATTTTTCATTTGATTAATATATATATAGAACGTTCTTCTCATCTTACTTCTATTCGTCAACAATGTACGTCAACAATATTTTTACAACATAGACAAATATTGACACTTCTTTAATTTTTGTTTCTTACTCACATTTATGACATTTCATTTACGTCATCAAATCAAACACGTCTAATAAAAAGAGAACATACACAAAGAATATCGTTCACAAGAAACTACTACTCCAACAAATGTACAATATTATGTAGTCAATTATTACATTTTCTCACAATAAAATTAGTAATTATTGATTTTATTCTTCGTAAAATGCAGCCACGAAGAACATTAATTCTATAAGATTTGATATCAATGGTTCACAATCATTAAAGTTTAAATCACCAAAAGGTCTTAATCGGTTCAAGTTATAGTTGGTATTATCACCATATAAAACTCATCTATAATTGTAATTGTACTTACATGAATGCAATTATCTTTTAATATTTATCGATGTTCTAAAAAACGTTCCTAGGTGGTGCATAGGCGCCAAGCGTGACCTTCACACCTCGCTTAGGTCCTAATCGCGTGCTTTTTGACCAACTATATTTTTTTACTAAAAAGCGCGCTAGCCTCGCTTAGACTTGCTTAGGCGCATGCTTTTTAGTTAAAAATATTTTTAATATTTAAAATAATATTAAAAATAAGAAAATATTTTTCACGCATCGCCTCGTCTAAGCCTCGCTTAGGCCCAAAAATTTGAAATTTGGTCTCCACGCTTTACACTTTTTAGAACCTTGATATTTATTTGTTACTATTTTATTGTTCATTAATATCGTACATTAAATTTTTAACAATTTATTAAATATAAATTTAAAATTTGTAAATATTTAATATATTAAATTAAATATGAAGTCGAAAAGATTATCTCAATTTTTTTTTTGCTTGCGTAGATGAAAGAAATGAGAAATGGATTTTAAAAATAATGAATGGGCAAATTGTAACTTATTTTATTACCGGATTAAAATTCAAATCATGAAGATGAAAAGATTGTTTTGAATACATTGGATTACAAATGATTATAATTGACAACTAATATATGAACTTTTTAATTTTTAATTTAATTAATATATATATATATATATATATAGAGAGAGAGAGAGAGAGAGAGAGAGAGAGAGAGAGAGAGAACGTTGACAATTTTTTAGTTTTTGTTTCTTACTTACATTTATGTTAATTTCATTTACACCATCAAATAAGACGCTTAAATAAAAAAAAGAGAACATACACAAAATAATATTTTTTTTACAAGGAGTCATTACTTCGACAAACGTATAATATTATATAGTCGGTCATTATATTCTCTCCAATAAAATTAATAATTATTAAATTTTTTTCATAAAATACAACCCCGAAGATATATATTAATACATCATTAATTCTATACGATTTGATATCAATAGTTCGTCAATCATCAAAGTTTCAAATCACCAAAATTGCTTTACTGAATTCAAGTTACTATTCGTATTACTACTATATAAAACTCATCTTCGATTACAATTGTACTTCTATGAATATAAATAAAATATCTACATCTAACAATACAAAACAACATATTATCAACAACCATATATTTTTATATTTATTGTAATTGCTACTTTAACATTTTAATTATTAACAATTAAAAAATAAAAAATTTGAAAATATTAAAAATTGATAATATGATTACAAAAGCACGTGTAATACACGCGTGTCTAACTAGTACTAAATACTAAATGTCTAATCCTTGAGAAATGTGTTTGGAAAACAAATTCATGGGATTTCAATTAAATTTTGGTTGGAAACTAATATGCATTGTGAGAGTCTGAGAGACAAAGTGGTTTTATTAGTTTGTTTCAAGGCAGGCAAGTTTAAAGATTGAAAATGCACGTAAAGTATTTGATAAAAATATTGATAGAAAAATGTGGTCTTGGAAATGCAACATGGGTAGTGATAATGTGATATTGATTAATTGAATATTAGAAATTGATTTGCAAGGTAGCCTCAGATAAGTAATAGTGATTTGCAATGTAGCCGGAATAATTTGGTGGCCTTGAATATATATTGTAATTTATTCTTTTCAATTTTTTGTGGGTTTTGAGTATTTTTATCAGTTCGATTTAGTTGCGCACAGAACAATATTCGAATGGGTTTCTTTTATGATATTTTGTTATAATTTTCTTTTATATATTTATTCAAATTTAACAAATAGAATTGTTTACTCATGGGATCAAAGTTATTTATTTCTGAAGCAATATTTAGGAAATTTTTGGAAGTAATCTGTAGTCAATTTATTCTTGAAAGTATGTTCTATGTGAGAAAAGTTAGTATGTGATCTAAAAATGAAATGTGGTGATCAAGCATGTTTGGCTAAACTTATTCTTGAAACATTACAAGAAATGAGGTCAATAGCGGCGACATATGTCGTCGCTGAATACTCAGAAGTCGTCTCTTTAACTTTTTAGAGACAACTAAGTCGTCCCTAAATGTCACCACAACAAGTTAGTGTCTCTAGAGATATAGCGACGACATTATATCATCTCTATATAAATTTGTATGTATAGCGACGACAATGTCGTCATGCACAGTGTCATGACCATTTCTCGAAAAATGATATAAAGAGACGACAAAGTCGTCGCAAAACTCGTCGCTATTTACAAAATAATAGAGACCATTATCTCGTCGCCATACATCCTTCTCATATAGCGACGACTTTGTCGTCGCTATTACCAATTGTTTTACTTTACTACAGCGATAACAGTGTCGCCGCTATAAACGTTTTGAATTTTTTAAAATTTTTTTTTATTTCCAAATAATATAAATAATATATAAAAATTCTAAAATCTACGGACCCTCCAAACCGTCCGCCCTCGTCCCCTGCTTCCTCCTCCTCCTCCTCCTCCTCCTCCTCCTCCTTCTCCGCAGAGCACAACCGGTATTTTACTTTTCGTAAACTCAATTTCACGCCGCATTTGGTGTAGCCGATCCTCGTATATGGCAAACCAAGATCATTATTCGGGGTCCGCAGATGACCGATGGGAAGTTCCCGGGCAAACGATGCAAGAGTCGAATCTAGTGAGGAGAGGTGCCCTTCTAAACCGACCAACCCCACGGACGTGACCTCGTTGTTCTCCGAAAACCTCCTTTGCAATAACACGCTGCCTAACAACTAGCTATTGGAGGCGACTTGTGTATGTTGAGTCTCTCTCAACTCAACAAATTTATCCTGCTCATTCGAAAAAAAATAATAATAAATAATAATATCATGCATGTCGGATAAAATTATATTAACATAATTTAAAAATTCTCACATAGTCACCAAATGCCGCCTGGTTTGACCCAATTGCCATCCCTAAGGTGTGAAACGTCCGGAACGAATCAATAATCCCCACCACTCACGGGTCTCTGGGGTCCGCTTACGATAATTTAAACGTGAAATGTAGTTAGTATACATTTTTACGTAATGTAGTGAAGATATGTATAATGATATTGAAAATTTATATGTTGTACCTAATCGTAACGCTGCGTGGCGGAGAAAGCTCTTCGACCCTCGCAAACTCGGGTATTTAGCCTTACTCCAATTGACTTTATTTTTGGAGGACCGTTCCTCAAGGTATAACATATAATTGATTAGCAAAAAATACATCGCTTAAAAAGTATATAAAATATCGTAAACAATATATAAACAATACGTACCACGAAAGTAGGACCGGTGAAGAAGTCAATGCACTTCGCTACCCTCGGCGACATCTCGCCGTATGGTCGGCTTTCGGTCCATGCGCTTTTAAGTGATTATGCGCCTTGAGTTTGTAATCGTGATAACGATCGACCGTCGACGATCTCATCATGCGGCACATACGCCTTGGTATTCGCTCGGGCGACCAATCGACTGCGGAGATCGAAGTAGCTCGCAAGAGTGAAAAAAAATACGTTAATGTAGAAGTCGTAAAACAAGTATTTATTAAGTGTACTAATAACAAAACTAATTTAAGTTCATACCTCGATAATGCTACGTAACCGTGCCCGCTGCTCCTCTGGAATCTTTGTCCATGAAGGGTAGCACGGGGGCACGGTGAATCTCACTTGGTTCCCAACCAAGCGCGTGAAATACTTCGCGTTATCCCGATCGACTACATTGTGCGTTCGACATTGTCAAACGCGATAGGAAGTGGCATCTTCCCGTTAGCCTGTCATAGCATCTCAAGGTTGATGCCTCGAGAGATACCCCGTCGCTTTGGCGAATGTGCTGAAAATGAAAAAATTGTAAAATGTATTGATCATACAATTTTCAACGATATGTATAAAATAATAAATAATTACAATTTGAACGAAAAGTCTTACCGCACTCAGCATGTCAAAGGGAACCGGTGAGATGGTCACGTGGAGGATATCCTGCACCATCACCTCCGTGCGACATCACGTCAGCCATACTAACACATGACATAATTGCGAATAAGTCCCTGAACTTTGAATGTATGGGAAAATTTGAATTTATTATATTTTATTTCGAATTGGTCCCTAAACTTATTTTATTGCAAATAAGTCCTCGAACTTTGAATTTATGGAAAAATTTGAATTTATTATATTTTATTTCGAATTTGTCCCTAAACTTATTTTATTGCAAATAAATCCCTAAACTTTGAATTTATGAGAAAATTGAGTTTATTATATTTTATTTCGAATTGGTCCCCGAACTTATTTTATTGCAAATAAGTCCCTGAATTTTGAATTTATGGAAAAATTGAATTTATTATATTTTATTTCTAATTGGTCCCTAAACTTATTTTATTGCAAATAAGTCCCTGAATTTTGAATTTATGGGAAAATTAAATTTATTATATTTTATTTCGAATTGTTCTTTGAACTTATTTTATTGCAAATAAGTCCCTGAACTTTGAATTTATGGAAAAATTGAATTTATTATATTTTATTTCGAATTGTTCCCTGAACTTATTTTATTGCAAATAAATCCTTAAACTTTGAATTTATGGGAAAAATTGAATTTATTATATTTTATTTCGAATTGTTCCCTGAACTTATTTTATTGCAAATAAGTCCTTGAACTTTGAATTTATGGAAAAAATTGAATTTATTATATTTTATTTCTAATTGGTCCCTAAACTTATTTTATTGCAAATAACTCCCTGAATTTTGAATTTATGGGAGAATTTGAATTTATTATATTTTATTTCTAATTGGTCCCTGAACTTATTTTATTACAAATTAGTCCCTGAATTTTGAATTTATGAGAAAAATTGAATTTATTATATTTTATTTTGAATTAGTCCCTAAACTTATT
This sequence comes from Forsythia suspensa, assembly GCA_023638005.1. Classification (NCBI taxonomy): domain Eukaryota; kingdom Viridiplantae; phylum Streptophyta; class Magnoliopsida; order Lamiales; family Oleaceae; genus Forsythia; species Forsythia suspensa. The sequence continues at coordinate 41,426,818 of CM042666.1, forward strand.
TTATTGCAACTAAGTCCTTGAATTTTGAATTTATGGAAAAATTTGAATTTATTATATTTTATTTCTAATTGGTCCCTAAACTTATTTTATTGCAAATAAGTTCCTGAATTTTGAATTTATGGGAAAATTTGAATTTATTACATTTTATTTCGAATTGGTCCCTAAACTTATTTTATTGCAAATAAGTCTCTGAATTTTGAATTTATGAGAAAATTTGAATTTATTATATTTTATTTCTAATTGGTCCCTAAACTTATTTTATTGCAAATAAGTCCCTAAATTTTGAATTTATGGAAAAAATTGAATTTATTATATTTTATTTAAATTGTTCCTCGAATTTATTTTATTGCAAATAAGTCCTTGAACTTTGAATTTGTTGGAAATTTTGAATTTATTATATTTTATTTTGAATTGTTCCCTTGACTTATTTTATTGCAAATAAGTCCTCGAATTTTGAATTTATGGAAAATTTGAATTTATTATATTTTATTTCGACTTGGTCCCTAAACTTATTTTATTGTAAATAAGTCCCCTAATTTTGAATTTATGGGAAAAATTGAATTTATTATATTTTATTTTGAATTGTTCCCTGAACTTATTTTATTGCAAATAAGTCCCTGAATTTTGAATTTATGGAAAAAATTGAATTTATTATATTTTATTTCGAATTGGTCCCTAAACTTATTTTATTGCAAATAAGTCCCTGAATTTTGAATTTATGTAAAAATTTGAATTTATTATATTTAATTTCAAATTAGTCCCTAAACTTTTTTTTATTGCGAAGAAGTCCCTAAACTTTGAATTTAACAATTTAACGATTTAACGATCTCTAACATTTATTTTAGTGATGAATTAGCCCCAACAATTAGTTTATTACACACGAGTCCCTAAATTTGAGTTTTTTTGTAATATTGATCCCTAACTCTCATTTTAATGATAAAGTGGCCTCTAAACTTAGTTTATTTCAAATGAATCCCTAAATTTTGAGTTTTTGTGAAATTGATCCCTAACAATTATGTTACTGATGAATTGGTCCCTAAACTTATTTTATTTCAAATAAAAACTTCATCCTCAATCAAACTTCATCCAAACTAAACCAAAAATCATCCCTAATATTCAACATCAATTCAATCAAACTTCATCCAACTTAAACCAAAATTTATCCCAACTTTCGATTCGTCAAAGCCAACAAAATTGAACAAAATAAAAAGCGAAAGTAAGATGTCGCAAACAAATCCCAAATTCAAAGGCAAACAATCCCAAAATGAACAACAATGATGTCATAAAACAAAATTTGTGTGTATTTAGCTTAAAAAACCAATTTATATCTAAATGTACCTTGGGAGTTGGATGCGAGTTGGATGTCGTCGCTATTGAAATAAAATTTATTGATATTTAATATTATCAATAATAATTTTAGTATTTAATATTTAATTTTAATTTAAAATATTTAATATTATTGATATTTAATATTATCAATAATAATTTTTAGTATTTAATTTTTAATTTTTAATATTTATTGATATTTAATATTATCAATAATAATTTTAGTATTGAATATTTAATTTTTAATTGTTAATATTTCATATTTGTTGATATTTAATATTATCAATAATAATTTTAGTATTTAATATTTGATATATAATTTTTAATTTTTAATATTTAATATTTATTGATATTTAATATTGTCAATAATAATTTTATTATTTAATATTTAATATTTAATTGTTAATATTTCATATTTATTGATATTTAATATTATCAATAATAATTTTAGTATTTAATATTTAATATTTAATTGTTAATTTTTCATATTTATTGATATTTAATATTATCAATAATAATTTTTAGTATTTAATGTTTAATTTTTAATTTTAATATTTCATATTTATTTTGGTCATTCAACTTTAAACATTTTTCATTTGGGTCCTCTTAATTTTTCTTTTATTTCAATTTCATTCAATTTTATTTGCAACATAAGTCATTCAAGTTGTAACGATGTTAGATATAATGGGAAAATTAAATCATGTTTTTGTACAATTGCGTAACTTTTTTTGTCCTACATTACATCCACAAAATGTTGAAAGTCCACCCAAACTCGCGTTTTGACCAATAGCAATGATAGTATGAATGACAAACATTCAAGCCGAAAACAAAAAACAACAATTTGAACATGCGTTTTATAAATTAATTTCATAAAATTTAGTGACGCACAATAACATTTCAATCGATTCACTATCATGATACGATTGATTCTCATCATCGCCACCGACGCTTCATTGATTTCACTCGATGTTTAGTCATCCTCGTATTACGCATTTGTATCGTCTTCAACATCATCGCCGTTTATAAACGAAGTTTCTCCCGCATGTCGGACGAGGCTCTCCCCGATAACCGATGCTTCGATCTCATCGACTTCATCATCATTCCGGCAAGGATACATGCTCTATGTTGCCAAGATCAACGACTAGAGATAAACCGGAAGAGTAGTTATTGTGGAGCAGGTCAATCTCTGTGATGTTAGCTCCCACCGTGTCCCACGTGCTCCTGTGATGGATAATTTGTACTACTCGCCAGTTCGGACCACGAGATGGATCTTCAATGTAGAACACTTGTTGTGCTTGGCTAGCAAGTATGAACTGATCATCTTTGAACGCCTCTGCACTGATGTCAATACTAGTAACGTTATTCTCAGTTACCATCCGTCTCCCATCACACCTAAACCACTTGCATCGGAACAGATAAACTGAAAGTTTTGATCCATATTGTAGCTCCAGTATATCTTGTAGCTGCCCGTAGTAAATCTCACCCCCAGTCCCTGGGACGGACACACCACTATTCTGAGTTTTTCTTCGAATATCACGATCATATGTCACGAACCAAACTCCTTTGACAACACAAGCCGTGTATGACATAACTTTCTTTGAACATCCACCGCCAACGCAAATAACTCATAAGAAACTTGATGGTTGTGGCTTTGGCGCATTGCATATAGCTGCATGACGAGAATTATTCTCGCTTATTGAAAGCAATTATGTTGAAAATTGCAATTTTATTCATCGATGTTCGCTTTACCTTTCTCAGAGAACCAACCGTGAAAGTCTCTTCTCAAGCACTAGTTCAATGTTTAGACGACCATTGTTCAAGAGGTTCCCGCCTATGTTCCTTGAACAAAGTATTGAAGATCAAAGTTCATTAGTTCGTTTCAAATGATAAAGTTAATTCGAGATAAAGGAATAATAATAAGGAATTAACGCCGTCTTCTTTCCGCAAGAATGGCTCAACTTCATAACAGCTTGTTCGGACGTAAAAATTGCTTGATTTCAAACTTGAGTAGGAAACGTCGTTGGTGATCGCTTTCCAAGTGGGTGACACATGTGATCGAAAAATAGAAAGTTGTGTCTCGTGGAACAAAGAGCATTCTCGTTTCATGCGGTCGGTCAAACCTTGTCCCTATGTCTTGGAAGTACTTGAACAAAAGGTCAATGCCTCGTCCACAACATACCCTTCACTATTGATCCTTGGGCCGAGCTCGATTTCCGACGTAGCCTTCAATTTCTTCGTATCGCTCGAATGGATACATCCATCTCATGTGCACCGGACCTCCAAGGATTGCCTCTTCCGTAAATGCATTACAAGGTGAATCATGATGTCGAAGAAGGTCAAGAAATATCCTTTCCAACTTACAAAGAATGAGTACAAGGTGATCGTGGGATGCTATCATGTTGCTAACCTTTAGTGTTCTTGCACAAAACTTTTTGAAAAACGTGCACAGTTCAATAATTACTGTGGAAATTGTTTTATTCAAGAACGTTCGACATCCGACTGGTAATAACCGTTGCATGATAATATGGCAATCATGTGATTTCAACCCGATAATACAGCTGTCATTTGGAGTAATATTCTTCCAAGATTAGAAGCGGCCATCCGGAAACTCAACCGATCGGATAAATTGACAAAACTTCTTACGATTTGAAGACGACATGGTGTAACATGCGGCGTGCTTCATCCACCTATTCTCGCTTACGATACAAGTGCAATTCTCTTTTGATCCCTAATTGCATTAGATCGCTACCGCATTGACCGTGTCTTTTGATTTGAATGGATCGTCCATAATTGTGCCGAGCAAGCTATCACAAATATTCTTTTCTACGTGCATGACATCGATGTTATGTTTGAGTTCTGTAGAAGTCCAATACGGAAACTCATAGAAAATGCTCTTTTTTCTCCAATTGAGCTCGTCATCACTTCTCCGAATTGTAGCACCACCGTAATTTAGGTGCTTTCACGGACTTCTATATCTGACACGACTTATCTGTGCTAAAATGTTTGTAGGCGTTAACCGACGCGGAGGTGGTCGCCATCCGCCCTCCCATCAAGTCTAAATTATACCGAAAATGATGCCCGGATGGCGGGAACCGACGATGACCCACATAAGTCGCCTTACCTATCACACGGATCGAAGGAGTATCCTCGTTGCACGTCGGACATGCCTTGTACCCTGACCACTCCAACCGGACAAACTACTTCTCGTTGGAAAATCGTTAACGATCCACAACAAAGTCGCACGCAGATCCTAAATCTCGACTTCTGTCGTTGGTTCCACCGCCTCCCGTGTCAATCCCATCGCCCACAACTCCTTCAACTCGCCTACTAATGGTCGTAAAAATACATCAATGTCCTTACCCGATGCTTTAGGACCAGGTATCAACAGAGTAAGCATGAGGTATTCGGGCTTCATGCATACCCATTGTGGCAAGTTCTAAATTGTTACAACCATCGGCCACATCTTTGTCGCACGATGACTCATGTCACCGAATGGATTGAATTCGTCTGCGGCCAAACCTAACCTAACATTCTTGATCTCACTTGCGAACAATAGATGTTTCATGTCAAAATCTCGCCATGCCTTTCCATCAACAGGATGTCGCATTTCATCATCGCCCTTGACCTTCCTATACTTGTGCCACCTCATAAGTTTTGCAAGATCCTTCGTCATGAATATACGTTTTTAGTCCGGGGCCAAGAGAAATATCACAACACCTTATGCGTAACATTCTTCCCGTTTACTTTCCCGTAGTGTGCACCCAACGACTTTCTGCAAATCGAGACAAGTTTGTCTATCAAGATGTTCACCCCAAAACATTGCACAATCGTTCTTGCGAGGCATGAATGGATTTGTAATCCAAACCAAGCTTCGTCATCGCCTTCTTAGCTTCGTGAGTGAGTCAACCAGTTCATGTTTGGGAATACTAACTTCAAAATTTCAAAAGATCATCGACAAACTTGTTTGTCCATTTGTTCATAACTTAAATATGCATCAACTTGACTAAAAAATTTAGGGATGAAAATGATGAAACTCCGAGATGCGATTACGAATGGAGAGCACAAACAGTTCGTCATAGTAACCATCGGTGCTTGTACCGCATGCTCATCACCAACTACATCGTCTATTACATCCATCATCTCATCTTCCACACCATCTCGCTCATTCTCGTCTATACACATTCGCAGTACGAACATCGATCTCGCCATGATATATCCAGGTGACATAACTCTCTGCAAAACTATTACGAAATATGTGAGCCTCGACAATTTCCAATAGATGTGTGAGACCGTTTAAACATTTTTTGCACGGATATTTAATCCTTCTTCTGTCGTTAACGTATTGCCTCACCATGTTTATAAATGCTTGCAAACCGTTTCGAAAATCTGTAGATTTTGTGCGATTTCTAATTGTTGTCCAACTTTTATCAATATCCATACTTGAAAAATACTATATTCTTACAAATACAGTACTGATAATAAATAGAGATGAAAAAATAAACTATAAAGAAGATGATTATGAAGGAAAACAATAGAAATGCAAATGACCGGAAGATGCGAGATGGAGAAGAAATTATTTCGGTGTAGTCTCAAATACGTAAATGCGGAGATGGGAAGAAGATAAAGAAGAGTCTATAGCGACGACAATGTCGTCGCTATATCTAAAAGTCGTCGGTAAAGGATCATTCCCATTTTACGAGAAAATTAATAAGTCACGCGCCTGCAAAATTGATCCACATAGGTATAGCGACGACATATGTCGTCGCTATATATAACAATTGGGCGCCAATTTTCCCGCTTAAATTGATGTAGGTATATAGCGACGACATAAGTCGTCTCTATAGACCTCATTACACTTTACGAGAAAATTCATGATTCACGTGACTTACAGCATCATCCGCAACTCAATTGGGACGACATGTGTCGTTGCTATTTATGCATCAAAATACCGCCATTTGTTCCCGTCGTTTCCGAATCTTAGTGGCGACGACCTGGAAAGACGTCGTTATAGGGTCTACGTAACAGCGACGACTTATACTCTAGAGCGACGACATATGTCGTCGCAATAAGTTTTGCTTGTATTGCGACGACATTTCTTAGTCGTCTCTACTGTGTAGAATAAATATAGACAACTTTGTGTCGTCGCAATAGATGTCGCCGCTATAGACCCTCTTTGTTGTAGTGAAAGTATGTTCTATGTGATTACCAAATGAGTTATTTCATTCTATATATGACATTATATTTTTTATTCTATTTTCTTTATGAAATAGTGATGAAAATGGTCGTACTTGGTTAGAGTATAGCAAGAATGAAGATGTTTTATTCTGTCTATATTGTTATTTGTTTAAACCACAGCAAGGAGAAAGAGGAGGCAACGATTCTTTGGTTGTCAAAGGGTTTCGAAAGTGGAAGAAGAAAGATAAGTTACAAAAGCATGTTGGAGATTCAATTAGTGTTCACAATCAAGCTTTTATAAGTTGTGAATCTCTCATAAATAGAAAACAACATATTGAAACGTTGTTTACCAAGCACACATATGAAGAAAATGTTAAAGATCATACTCGTTTGGTTGCATTGGCTGATTGTGTTAGATTCTTTTTACGACAAGGACTACCATTTGTGGGCTTGATGAATTTGAAAATTGAAGCAATAGAGGTAATTTTCTTGAACTTTTGCAATGGTTAGGTGATCATAATGAAGACATAAAGGCTGTTGCATTGAAGAATGCTCATGGGAGATGTCAAATGGTTTTACCAAAAGATATTGTAACATCTATTTCAATTGAAATAGTTGATGCAATATTTAAGGATATGTGTGTTGATTATTTTTCTATTCTTATTGATGAATCTCGTGACTCATCTTAAAAAGAGCATACAGCTATTATGATACGTTATATTAATGAAAATGGTTTCATAATTGAGCGTTTTGTAAGTATTGAGCAAGTTGTTGATACTCTCTCTCTCTCTCTCTCTTAAGGCACCAATTGACAATTTCTTTTCGAGACAAAGTCTAAGTATATCTCAATTGCGAGGACAATGTTGTGATGGAGCGAGTAATATGCAAGGTGAGTTCAATGGTCTGAAAACACTTATCTTAAAGGAGAATGAATGTGCTTTCTATATTCATTGTTTTGCTCACCAACTTCATTTAGCTTTTGTTGCCATTGCAAAGAATAATCGTGGTTGCTAATGTGGTAAATATTGTTGGAGCATCATCTAAGCGTCGTGATATTCTTCGAGAATTACATGCTAATTTTGTTATTGAAGCTTATAATAATGGTAAGATTTCAAGTAGGAAATGTCTTAATCAAGAAATCAATCTAAAGAGACCAAGTGATACACGTTGGAGCTCACACTATATCACTTTAATAAGGTTGATTGGCATGTTTTCATATATTGTTAAATTACTTGAGATAGTAATAGACAATGTTAAATTAAGCTCTGATCAAATAAATGAAGTAAAACAAATATTGGTATCTATTCACTCATTTAGTTTTGTTTTTTGTCTACATTTGATGAAGACTGTATTGAAAATTTCAAGTGATCTGTCACAAGCGTTGTGGAAAAAAGATCAAAATATTGTGAATGCTATGACTTTTCTTAAGAATATGTAAAGAAAGTTTGCAAATAATGAGGACGATGGTTGGAATCTCTTATTAAATGAAGTCCCTTCCTTTTGTGATAAACATAATATTGACGTTTGCAATATGAATGATGTATTTTGCCATCCGAGATGCTCCAGCGTAGATTACATGAAACCACGAATATAATATGCATCATTATCAAATTGGGATATGTTATATTTGTCATTGATTTGCAAATACAAGAGTTAAACAAATATTTCAATGAGACAAGCACCAAGTTATAGGTAAGTAACGATTAAATTACAATGCAAAACAATAATATATTATAACATGCTCCTATTTGATTACGCGAGATGTATTGTTGTTTCTATGTACACGTATATGTTACATGTAATATGATGTTATTATCAATGTAAATGACTTTATATGTTATTATGACTCATAAATGGTACACGAGATATATTGTGGTATTTATATGCACATGCATTGCATTTGCGTGGACGTGAGACAAGTAGTCATGCATAACTCATAAAAGAACTGATAATGAGAGTATGAGAAAGATGATGATGAATACTCAGATTTGACATTGGAAATGAGATGATAACATTGAATATAATGGAATTGCCCTAAGGGTGTATGATACTACTCTCCATGTCTAAATAGATATACCGTTTGAGGCTCTCGATGGTCATTAAAGATAGTCGATAATAGGATATTAGGGGTTCGACACTGGTATACGGATGATATTAGGAGGTTCTTGGTGGCATTGGAATTGTAGATTAGCACGAGGAGCACCGTATACATTGGTCGTGCCTAATTAATATACTATATTTACCAATCAAGATCCTTGGTCTTGGTAAGCAACATGTATATACCGTGACCTTTTGAGTCTTGGTGGGCGATGATGGACCCACAAGCACTGGATTGTGCACTTGTTATTGGTCATATTGATATTTAAGCTCATACGTTACACTGTAGTGGGATTATGGGCCCAAAGAGATAAAAGATGAATATATGTGAATTTGAGATCAAGTAGAGATATTGATGAAATGTGTGAATTTCGAGAATGAGATCATAATGAAAAATAAACATTAGAAATCGTGCATATGCTCATGCATGTCGTTGCTTGCTGAGTATTTGCTCATATAGTTTTGCATGTACTGAAGGTTGGCGCCTACTCTCAAATGACAGCACGATGTGCACTAGATACTTAACTGTGGTCTATCACCATGAAACCTAAAAAAGGTGACAACTAATTTTAAATGAATTGTTTAGCTTTTAAGAATATTGAAATATATTTTATAATGTTAATTTTCGTATGTCTTCCACTTTCTAATTTAAGTAAATATTATATATTACGTTCTAAGTTATATTGTTTTTATCAATTCGGTCAGTGGTAGTACGATATCTGAATATCCTTTCACAAATCTTTATAGTAGTTGGCCAACCTGAAGAACGAGCGTACATCATGTACGTGCCTTGGCGGTTGCCAATCTTTGATAGCCATAACTTGGCAGTTTGCCCATCAAGCGCATCCACGCTACTGCTTTTAAATACTCTTTTGTGATCTACCAACTTTGTGGTGTGTGATGCATTTGGATCCATCATTTTCTTATCAAGGGTCATGAGCAGCAACTCTGATACCAACTATCACATGTTACCTTTCTTTCTAGCGCAGAAAGAGACACCGTGCTGTAGTAGTCTACTCTGCTAGACTATACTCTGTCTGTTCTCGGTCGATTCAGTAACGAAAGACAATTTAAAGAAAGCTTTGAAACATGAGATTTGAATGCATTGAAAATAGCTTGTTCATTGATTGATACAGTAAATTACAATTGCTGGTACATGAGATAAACACCAATAAGTTTGATAAGACTTCAAATACCAACTACCCTTATAATAGCTTAAGTAAAAAAAATCTAAGTTATAGGAGTAGAAGTTTTAAAGCTGAGGAATTGTAATAAATATTTAGAACAATATGGTTCTTTTACAATTGAAATAAACTATTACAACTAAAAATAACTAACAACTTAAACTTAATATTTACAAGGTACGACCGAAGATGGGCAAGCTGCGGCTGCTAGTGGTCAGGGCCATGAAACACCAAGCCATTTGCTGAAGAAAGTCTCCACAATAAATCATTAAGAAACAATCTCACAGCCTCTTAAGGTTAAGGTGGGCTATATGATATAGTTTTGTGTCCTTATCAAATAGTCATAAGCTGTTAATAAGAAAATGTCTTCCATGAGAGAGCAATACATTGAAATTAATCTGAATACACTTTTATTTTCATCCAATTCATGTCCCATTGACTTGTAAGTAGCCAGATATTTGAATACTTTCTAAATATTCAGAACTATGACTTCTGGACTTTAACTGTCATACTTTATACAATATTTTAAGTTTAAACTTACATGGAACCTTGGAATATTGGCAATGGAACCTTTGGGATATACGATAAGGTTTACAGTACTATTCATAGTCAGATGCGGCGAAGTGGATTCCTATCCTTAAAAAATGTCTAAATGAAATAATGCAACCGTTGGGGTGGGGAAACTCAAGCAGCTATGTAAATAATAAAAATGTCAACGCCTTAACACTATATATAATCAACACAGACAAGGAAAATAATAGTATCTTTACAGTTTATATTATAATTATTCTACAGAACCTCTATTATTCCAAGAAAATTCTAGCTAGCTCCAAAAATGACTGACATTGAAGGCTCTCCGGGAAGCTCCATGCATGGAGTCACCGGCCGAGAACCCGTTCTCGCCTTCTCCGTGGCTTCCCCGATAGTCCCAACTGATACCACCGCAAAATTTGACTTACCTGTTGATTCAGAACATAAAGCCAAGAAATTTAAGCTGTTTTCCTTTGCCAATCCTCACATGAGAACATTCCATCTTTCTTGGATTTCGTTTTTCACCTGTTTTGTGTCCACTTTCGCCGCCGCGCCGCTTGTTCCGATTATCAGGGATAACTTGAATCTGACAAAAGGTGATATTGGAAATGCTGGTGTGGCTTCTGTATCAGGAAGTATATTTTCCAGACTTGCAATGGGGCTGTTTGTGATCTTCTAGGGCCACGATATGGCTGCGCGTTTGTGATCATGCTTACAGCTCCGACAGTGTTCTGCATGTCATTCGTGTCCGACGCATCCGGATATATCGCCGTCAGGTTCATGATTGATTTTCCCTGGCGACCTTCGTCTCGTGCCAGTACTGGATGAGCACAATGTTTAACACTAAAATTATTGGGCTTGTCAATGGAACAGCTGCCGGATGGGGAACATGGGAGGCGGTGCCACCCAACTACTGATGCCACTGCTATACGAGATAATCCATAGGGCTGGAGCGACTCCATTCACGGCCTGGAGGATTGCGTTTTCATTCCTGGATGGCTTCATGTGATTATGGGTATTTTGGTTTTGATTCTTGGCCAAGATTTGCCTGACGGAAATCTTGGAGCCCTACAGAAGAAGGGTGATGTTGCTAAAGACAAATTCAATAAGGTCAGTGGATAATAATTATATTCCTCTCCTTGTTTTTAACCTTAATTAATTTTCCAGATTTTGACTAATTGGGAATTTGTATATTTTGAATATTCAGATACTTTGGTATGCTATCACAAATTACAGGACATGGATTTTCGTCCTCTTGTATGGATATTCTATGGGAAATGAATCATTAACCGATAACGTGATTGCAGAATACTTTTACGACAGGTCAATTTTTATACATAATACAAACTATTTTCTCTTTAAGAAAAACATAATCTTACAATTGATTTTCTCATGTACAGATTTGATCTAAAGCTTCATACTGCTGGAGTCATAGCAGCTACTTTTGGTATGGCTAATCTCATAGCTCGCCCGTTTGGTGGTTTTGCTTCTGATTATTCAGCAAGAAAATTCGGAATGAGAGGAAGACTATGGACCCTTTGGATCCTGCAAACCCTAGGTGGAGTTTTCTGCATTCTTCTCGGCCGTGCTAATTCCCTTCCCTTTGCTGTCACCAACATGATTATCTTCTCCATCGGCGCACAAGCTGCCTGTGGCGCTACTTTCGGCATTATTCCTTTCGTTTCTCGACGATCACTCGGCATAATCTCCGGCCTGACGGGGGCTGGAGGTAACTTCGGCTCCGGTTTAACTCAACTGATTTTCTTCACCAGTTCAAAAGTCTCCACTGCAAATGGCTTAACTTACATGGGATTCATGATTTGTGCTTGTACTCTTCCGGTGACTTTGGTGCATTTCCCACAGTGGGAAGTATGTTCCTTCCGCCGACGAAAGATGTCGTCAAGGGGTCTGAAGAACATTACTACGCTGCCGAGTGGGACGACGAAGAAAAGCGCAAGGGAATGCACCAGAACAGCCTCAAATTTGCCGAAAACAGCAAGTCGGAACGTGGTCGGCGTGTGGCCTCCGCCCCAACTCCACCGAATACAACGCCAAACTATGTTTAAATCAGTTCCTGGGTTGAACATCTTGTTCAACTTTTTATTTTCTGCTTAAATTCAATTAATCAATGTACGTAGAGTATAAGCAGTACTTGGTTTAAGGGAAATATAAGCTAATTTCTTGAAGAACTCTTTGATGTTTTATTGTTGGTTATGTAGAAATCTTCCATCGGCTACTCAAAATACAATTTAAGGGATTGTTCGGGTAGATTTTTTCTCAAAAATAAGTTTTTTGTCCACCTTCTTTATTTTTAAAATTTTTTTATTATGTAAAAGTTTCAAAAAAAAAAGCAAAAATTCGTTTTTTTTTTAAAAAAATGGGAATCGAACATGTCCTAAATTGCAAATTTAAACCCCAACCGTTGGACAATATAGCGATTTTGTCCCAAACCAATTTTTCATCCGTGCTTTGTCCCAAACCTTTTAGAAATTAGCAAACTCAGTCCCTCTTCATGGTTTCAGACCATTTCAGGCATCAAATCCTGTCAAGTGAGTTGCACAAGCATTTTTTATGAAGGTTGCTTTTTATTAAATAAATAGAGAAAAATTTAAAAAAGAAAATTAAGAAAGAGAAAAAGAAAAAAGTTAATTACACTCACAATCTCTATACTTTCAGTTTTGTAAGAATATCATCCTCATTCACTTTTATTCACAGATATTGTCCTCGTCCTTTCATTAATTCGCACAAATGGTCCACAAATAATTTTTTTTAACAATTTGTCCATGACTTAAATAAATTAAAGAGAAAATAAAATAAGAACATTGTAATTATGGACCCTAACCTTTTCAAAAGTACAACAAAATTCTAAACATTTTTTTTTTTTGACAGTTTCACTTAAATTAATAAAAAGGTTTCATCAAGTTATAAACCTTAGGTGGAGTTTTCTGCATTCTTCTCGGCCGTGCTAATTCCCTTCCCTTTGCTGTCACCAACATGATTATCTTCTCCATAGGCGCACAAGTTGCCTGTGGCGTTACTTTCAGCATTATTCCTCGTTTCTCGACGATCACTTGGCATAATCTCCAGCCTGATGGGGGCTGGAGGTAACTTCGGCTCCGGTTTAACTCAAACTGATTTTCTTCACCATTTCAAAATTATCCACTGCAACTGGCTTAACTTACATGGGATTCATGATTTGTGCTTGTACTCTTCCGGTGACTTTGGTGCATTTCCCAGTGGGGAAGTATGTTCCTTCCACCGACGAAAAGATGTCGTCAAGGGGTCTGAAGAACATTCTACGCTGTCGAGTGGGACGACGACGAAAAGTGCAAGGGAATGCACCAGAACAGCCTCAAATTTGCCGAAAACAGCAAGTCGGAACGTGGTCGGCGTGTCGCCTCCGCCCCAACTCTACTGAATACAACGCCAAACCATGTTTAAACCATTACGTAATACGCTTTGATCTCATTCTCTTCAACAAACAATATATTTGATCTCTTGGTAAACCTTTAGTTAATGGATTCGCGAGATTCTCTTTTGATTTCACACATTCAATGGAGATAAGTAGATACACCATTTGACATCAATTGCTTAATGGTATTATATCTTCGACGTATATATCGAAACTTACCACATTATACATATTATGTGCCCTTTCGATAGCCGACTTACTAGCATAATGTATATTTATTGTAGACACTGGGTTACGCCCATATGAAATATCCTATAAGAAATTACGAAGTCATTATGCTTCTTCTCCAACTTTATCTAAAGTTATAAACTCAGATTACATCGTTGAACGAGCCATGCAAGTTTGTTTTGAGGACTTTCAAGACACAGGTGCACCACCAATGGTAAAAACATAATCACATGTAGACTTAGAATCTTTCGTGTCTGATATACAATTGATGTCACAATAATGAGATTGAGATAAGACAAGTCCATCATGTCTTAGAAATTTTAATTCCTAATATGATATCTTCATAGTAATGATAAAATTATTATTACTCCCCATAATGCCATCAACATATAGACATATTAACACATAAGCTTTTGGTGTGTTTTGTGAAACCAAATATACTACGATCATCTAATCTTGGAATAGTACGCATTTGACTACTCATGCATAAATTGATTATTAATTTGGGACCCACTCGAATATTTGGTCAATGTTTAATTAAATCAACATAAAACCCCCCATTTCCAACAAAATCTTCTAACTAAAATTTATGGAAATTAAACTAGAATAATCTTGTTGAAGCCATTCCATGAGAAACAACAATGCAATAGATGGCAAGTGACTCCAAAGGCTTTGCTTGATTTAAGGATTTTTTTAATAGTTAAACCACTCTAGGTGGCACATTTTATTAATAAAAAATTAAAGCCAGTACAATAAAATTTATTCCGTCCAAAGATGGAAAATATAATGAAAAACTTAAAGAACTACATTTCATGCGTCTCAGTTATACTCATTATCACCGTATATCGAGTGTTATACATCTCTAGATCCTGATCCCTTTCGGATTCAATACTTCAAGGAGATTGTATAAATTTGTTATCATATTCGAAATTTGATAAGTCCATAGCTTCATCATCGTCTTTATGAATGTATCTATAAACGTCCCCAACCTATTCCCTTATCCTTGAGTAGAAAAGAAGTGCTTCCACTCTAACATCACTTGCAACCACCGCTTTCAATGTAGATGGTGGAGAGACATCTTTATTGATATTGCTTACATTTCCAAGCACCCTCAACGTTGGCTAGTGAATGAAATGAATGCTAAGCTAGACTTGTGGATTATGGATAGGGATGATAATTTGACCCGCCACTTCGGACCTGTCCCCGTTTGTTCAAGTAATTGGGACAAGTTCGGGACGGCCACACCCCGTCCCTCAATTTCCTTTTTCAAAAATAATAAAATAAAACTACTGTTTCGCGCAGAATGTGTATCTTTCGCTAACAATTAAAGGATTCAGACGATGTATAAGGGACGCCAAACCTTTTGAGACAAAGTCCCAACAAGGGGTGTTTGATTTAGGAAGACTACAATAATGGCAGAGGATGAAAAAACAAAACGAAATGCCTCCAAGGGGCACAAGCACACTAGAATTCACTGTAAAGAAATATTTAAGACTAAATGGAATGAAATTACATTTCTCTGTTTTTTTGAGAGTTGGCTTTCTTCTCTTCTCTTCAATCAATCTCCTTTCTTTTATACCTTGCCAAACGGTTTTATCACACGTTTTCCTTCAATCTTGCATAAAACTTCTCATCGCCCGCTTTCTTCCTTATCGCCCAAAGAACCACCTCGTCGCCCAATAACTCGCCCATTTCTTCCATAATGATTTCAACTGCTTGTAACTTTCCCATGATGATTTAACTTCTTGTAACTCCTTCATGAAGTAATCACCTCGTCGCCTAATAACTGCCCATTTCTCCCATGATGATCCCAACTGTTTGTAACTTCTCCATGATGATCCAACTTCTTGTAACTCCTTCATGATAATTCAAGTTTGTAACTCCCGACAACGTGGGAATAATGATGAGAAAAACTACTTAATGAGCAGCTACTCTTATGCGCGATTGACCATTCTAATCGTCCAACGCCTCGAGCGTTTTTGATCCGGGCGATGTCCATTTTGGGCCATTCTGGCTTGGACAATTTCTATTGGACTTATATACAAATTTATTTGGGCATCGGTTGGGCTCGGCCGACATATTTTCTAAGCCTATATGCTTGGGTATTTATTATGGGCCTACATGTACAATTTTTCTTAAGTCTCTTTTTAGGCCCTTGTTATTTCATATGTCAATAGTTATTCCTCCCAATATGGCTTAATTAATATAATTGCTTATTTAATTAGCCATATTCACTTGGTGGCGCTTTCATCTTCTCGAAAGTTTTTGGCGCCTTTAATTCAAAATCCTAAGAGCACGATTTATATAAACCCCAAAAGGCGCCATTACCAATAACCACGCCCAAATTTCCCCATCACATCATTGTCCCTTTTCTCCCTCTATAAAAAGGACACTATTCATTCATCTTTTCTTTAACTCTCACTCATCCTTCCAAACCGATCGTTTCACTTGCAATCTTCTTGTCCATTTTCTCAAACCATGTCGACGCCCGTAGCTTCCTCCAACAACAAAGATTACTTTCAAGATTTCTAAGACCTCCTAACCAAACCTTACGTAAACCCATCAAATCTTCTACCCTCTAGGCCTGGATATGAACGAGTTCTATTTGGGCCCGTCGTTCGTGGATGCGAGACTCTATCAGGCGGCACACCCGTTTTTTTCCTTGTACCCAAGGACCTCCTTTCTTGGACCCATTCTCATTGAAGCCAATCCATGAGAAAAGCATTCGCACATGGCCCAAATCGATACCACCTTCCGCCTCGGCATGCGCGTATGATGAAGCATGCCCCTCACGAAGCGCTTTTGATCGTGCTAGGATTTCTCGATCTTTTGAAATTGCCACACGTCCCCGCTATATGACCCAGCTCTTTTCCCAATCGCCTAAGCTTCGGTCTTCCGAGTACAATACCTTCATTTTCCCTCGCCCAATGTCGCCATTACTCTAAGGGATGTTGGTGCTTTGGTCAATCTTCCTCCTCCGGGCGATACCATTTCTCCCGCTATATTGATATCCTCCCGCCCCAAAGTTTGATAAGAAGTTTACTGACTCCTATTCGTGCATGCAAGAGCTTTATGAAAACACGGGCAAAGATCCCACGCATGCGGAGCGTGTAGCTTTCCTCCAAGTTTGGGCCGTAGGTACATTCTTTGTGTTCCTAGTCTTAAACCTTCCATGGCCTATTTGCCTATCGCCCACGAGTTAGCTCTTGGTAGGTCTTTAAACCTCTGCTTCTCTCTGTTCGCCGCCTTCTATAGAGGTATGGCTTACCTTCAACATCGCCTTAGGACCAATGCTTCTCCCATCGAAGTGGGCCTCTTTGGCTCGCTCAATTGTGGTTGAGAGCATACTTTCCACAACTTGGTGTTCCTTCAATTCCCCTGTGTCCGCGAGTTGTTACGGGCTAATTATTAACCAATTAGCTCCCGCTGATATGTCTAACCGGGACGTCTTTACATTCTTTTATAATTTAAATTCAATTCTCTTTTCTTTCCTTTCTCCATTCATCAAGTCCCACCCACGTCCAACCTCCTCTTAGTTTGAACGAGGTGTGAGTAATGTCTTGCCCGTTTGGGTCCAATACTTGACCGGGCGAGAATTGTTTCATGACATTCTCACGGGCACCAATGCCAAGGCGCAGGGGTCGAGGTCTATGCTCCCCGCTTCTTTGCCCGACAGCTTGGTTTTGGCCAAACTTGGCCCTTCCTCCTTGTTACTCAAAGAGTTTTCAAGAACGCTTCCATACCATCACCAAAGTGGAAGCCCAAGCTATAGATGAGCGTAATGCTTCCTTAATGAACGGGTTTTCTTTGGCTCCTTTCAATCCCACTTTGGCGCTCACCCTCTTTTGAATGCTTTTGGCCTTTGGTGAAACGTAGGCTCTTCACTACTAATGTCAACCAAGCATTCCACATACTTGAGGGGTCGGGGTCTTGAGAACTTCCATTTCTCCTACTCCGATTCCTATCCCCGCCGTGCCCATATCCGTTAAACAACCCGCTCGCTTCGTCTTCTCCCCGCAAAGCCTTCGACAATGCGTACTAGACGTTCTACTTTCACTCACCATTCAATCCGCCTCCTCCCGCCCAAACCGGGATTGCGAGAGGTACATCCATCAGAACGGCCTGCATCGGACCCGTCGGATCGGTGATGATGAAAGTGATGATGATGGTGGTACTCCTCCTCCGATCGTAAGAGAGGTAACCTGATTTTCCTCATTTAAAGAACTCTTTAGCATGAATATTGACATTCTCTTTGTATTCTAAACCGTAGGGGAGTCACTTCTCCTTTGAAAGAATCCACATCGCTCGACCCTTCAATTCTTCGATCGTCCGAGCCGACCATAGAAGTGGATTTGCCTCGAAAAGGATTTGGAGACTCGGTACGCTTCAATCGCCTGCAGCTTGATGAATCTTCATCATTTCAAGCGCGCTTCTCCGTGTAGAACCGGATGGTAATATGTGCTTATAGTTGTAATCATTTTTCTAATTCTACCGCTTGACATGGCATTTGATATGGCTTTACTCTTGAAGCACTTATCATCATTCGTCCTTTTGCGTAAAGACCAATTGACTTGCCGGTTGTACCGAACCAATACGTCCGGCTGTACCCGAGCCATCACGTTCGGATAGGGGGTGACTCTTCACAAAGGTGGTAAAATCGCCCAAAGGGCACACTTCTCCCTTCTTTCTCTAAGACCACCGATGAGGTAATTTTTCTTTCGATTTTCCTTACTTTGCTTATTTCCAAAGAAACACTAAGTAATTGTTTTACCTTTACGGTGATGTCGATACCATCTTGCGCTCTATTCGTGACTTGTTTACGCTATGGGAACAAGTGAAGGCTAGTCGAGCCGCTGCGTTCGCCTTCGCCGATCGTCCTTCTTCTTCGCCTCGGCGCTTTTTCCATGGAAAACATGAACATCCCAAGCGTGCAAGATTTGAATATACTTCCTTCATGGACATGGATATCTCACATGCTAGTGTCTTTGCCAACCATCGGGACAAATTTGAGCATTTAAGCCACCAAATGGCCCAAGCACTTGAGCTTCCTTCGCTCAAACTCCCCACGATCTCAAGTTATCTTTGAAAGTCATTCATCGTGAGATAAGTGCATTGTCGGCCAAGAATGTGGAGCTCAAAGTCAAGAAGACTCAATATGTCAAAGCCACGACCGAAAAGGAATCCCTTCACCAGAAATCGATCAAGCCAAAAACAATTTGAACGAGATTTCTTCCGAGGTCATGGTTGAATACTCCTTGATGATGAGTTTGGCTGCTCGTATAAAAGAAATCCAAGAAAAGATGGACGATCAGAAGGCCAGTCAAGTACCAAGAAGCGCAATGCTTCACGGAAGTTGAACGGGCTAAATCTTTACTTGAGCGTTATTCAAGTTTAGAAGTGGACGATGGGTTTATGGATGAACTATCCGCCGCTCGCTCAACAAATACGATGAGTGGAAAAACTTAGAGAGCAAATGCGCCTATTTGGGGAAGGATGTAGTTAGGATTTTAAAGTTTTAAGGACAACTTTTGTTTTATCCAGCTTCCCTTTTGTAATGGCGTACCACTTATGGCAACCAAATTATCTCGATGAAATGAAAGGCTCTATTCGTTTATAGAATTGCATCCCTTAATGTTTAAACCTCTAATCGCTTAAAATTCCAAACCGATTTTAACGTACTTTTTAAATATTTTCCATTAATAGACCTCATGTGCCTCATACCATCCAAATTTTCTAAATGATATGCCCCATTTGGCAACACCTCTTTAACTCTGTATGGTCCTTCCCAATTTGGTGACCATTTCCCAAACTTTGGATTACTACTATCCAATGGGAGTATTGTTTTCCATACCAAATCTTTCGTATAAAACATTTGGCTATAACCCTTTTATTATAATAGGAAGCCACTTGTCTTTTCTGAATTTGCAACCTATCCAAAACGCTCAACTTTAGTTCGTCCAATTCTAATAAATTCTGAACAAGTAGTTCAGTATGCTCATTTTCATCTATATTATTTTGCAAACGTGCTCGATCGATTGCACATTAATTTCCATAGCGACATTGCTTCTTGCCCATATGTCAACTGGAAAGGAGTTACTTTAGTACTAGATCGCGGCGAAGTTCTATAGGCCCATAACGCCCTATTCAAGCATTCATGCCAATTTCTAGCATTTTCGCCTATCATTTTCCTTATGATACTCTTTAAAACCTTATTTGACGATTCTGCTTGGCCGTTGGATTGGGCGTAATAAGGCGTAGAGTTCGCCAACTTGATTCCAAACTCGCCGTAAATTCTTTCACTTGATTCCCGCTCAAAGAAGTTCCATGGTCCATCACTACAGCTTGAGGTATCCCAAATCTATATAACGATATGATCACGAATGAACTCTATGACATTTCCTTGGGAAATTTCTTTTAAGGGTATCGCTTCTACCCATTTAGTGAAAAAATCGGTAGCGACTATTATAAAGGTGTGTTGCTTGGACGATGGTGGGTAAATCTTTCCTATCAGGTCTATCGCCCAACACTTGAAAGGCCATGGTTTAATAATAGGTACCATTTCCTTGGCTGGCACTCTTTGGATTGGGCCATGTTTTTGACACTCCAAGCAACTTTTGGCATACTGAACACATATCTCGCCCATTTTAGGCCAATAATACCCATTCTTGATGATCAACCACCTCATCTTTTGCCACTTTGATGTGCTCCGCACACCCTTCATGTGCTTCACCATAACCACTTTAGCTTCTCCCAAATTTATGCACTTCAAAAGTATACCATCTCGAGCGCTTCTTATATAATTCTCCTTCAACCAAAGAAATAGTTCAGTGAACGTAATTTTAACTTCCTGTCGCTCTTCTTATTGGGTTCTTCCAGGAATTTTTGTATTTCTTCTCTCCAATCCAATGTGTCTCTATTTTGTATACAATGCACATTAAACCCCTTCGCCTCTTCGTTGAAGTACGTGCAATATCGTTCGCACTCGCACGCAGTAATCGTTATTTAACATTTTGAATAACCTGATGCCATTTGGGCCAACTCATTTGCCAAATCGTTATACATTCTATTAACGTATTGAAGCTCTACTTGGTCGAACTCGTCCAAGAGCTCTTGAGCGATGCCATATTGACTTATGACAGAGTCACTTTGGCATTTAAAATCGCCATTCAATTGATAAATTATTAGTTGAGAATCACCTCGGATAAGCACGTTTTTGTCCCCAACCAATAATAATTCTAAACCGACAATCAACGCTCAGATTCGGCTTGATTATTAGTACACATTTCGATCGTATGAAAGCAAACTTGTAACAAACCCCTAGTGGGTTTATTAGCACTACCCCTACTCCTGCACCTCTAGCGGTTTTTGAACCGTCAAAGTATAAAATCCAGGGTTTTAGCTCGAGCAAATTGACTTCTAATTCAATTTCCTTAGGTACATCCAAGCATGGATGATCGGCCAAAAAGTTAGCCAATGCTTGATTTTTTACCGCCTTTTGTGGTATGAATCAGATTTGAATTCGATAGTGCTAAAGTCCAAAGACCAATCCTTTGATGCAAAACAGGACGTGAGAACATGTACTTAACCAAATTTACTTTAGAAATTAAGTAAATAGTTACAGGCCGTAAGTAAGCCCTTAATTTAGTACATGTAAAATACAAAGCAAGACATAATTTTTCAATAGCAGAATAATTACATTCACACACGAAGAAGTCGCTCACTAAGATAATATATCGTCCTTTCTTCTCCAAACCGGTCGCCCCGGGCGACTAGTCCAATATTGACTCTCGTTCGGCCGATATATAAACTTTCATTGGCCGACCTTGGATAGGTGAAACTAATCTTGTGGATTTGACAGATATGTCTTCGTGCTATGGAAAGCCTCTTGATGCTCCTCCTTCCGCATTTAAGTCGCCCCGATTTTTCAACTTTAGAAGAGGCGAGAAAGCTTTCGTTCGCCTCTGCGCACAATTAGAGATGAAACGTCGTAAGAAGTTCACTTGCCCAAGGAATCTTTGTAATTCCTTTTTGTTCTTAGGTGGTTTAGCCTCTAAAATGGCTTTTGCTTTATTTTTATCAAGTTCAATTCCTCTTTCATGCACTAGGAATCCTAGGAAATTTCCGCATTAACACCAAATGCACACTTCAACGAATTCAATTTTAATTTATATCTGCTCTCATCCGTTCGAATGAACGTTTCAATTGTTGGAGATGGTTTTCTTCTTTCAATGATTTAACCACTATATCATCAACATAAACTTCAACGAATTCTCCTATCATGTCATGAAAAATTAGATTCATTGCCCTTTGATAAGTGGCTCCCGCATTTTTAAACCAAAAGGCATGACCACCCATTCAAAACATCCTAGAGCACCAGGCATCCGAATGCGCTTTTATGTATATCTTCTTCACTATATAAATTTGGTTGTATCTTGAATATCCATCCATAAAAGAGTACATCACATGTCCAAAGAATTGAATCTACTAAGGAATCTACCGCTGGCATTGGATATTCATCTTTAGGCGCTATAAGTTCAAATTTCAAATCTATGCAAACCCTAATACTACCATTTTTCTTTGATACAGTGCACAATATTAGACAACCATTCAACGTGTCGACCGTCCTTATAAAACCCGCCTTCAACAATCGTTCTATTTCTTTCTTTACTTGAGCAATACATTAGGAGCAAAACGTCTGGGGTTGCTTATGTGGTTTAAAGTGTGGCTTAGTTGGTAGCCTATGTTCTACCAAATTTTTATCTAAACCGTGCATGTGTTCATATTCCCAAGCAAAACAATCTCTATACTCTTTTAACAAAGCAATTAACTGGTCACTTACCTCTTTGCTAAGCATCCGATCGACAAACGTTGGGCGATCTTCTTGTTCATCTCCAATATTTACTTTCACCAAAGGGTCTTGTGCTTGGGCGCGCCTCGCCTTCATGACTCCTATCACATCGTCGTCCCAAGCTCCTTGTAGTGATGTCTTACGCATCCAAACAATCCACCTTATTCACTTCTCGGCCAATATTCTGCTCTAACTCGAACACCGCTAATTTATCCCTTAAAATCTTTAAAGTCGCTTTTCTTTCTTATTTCTCCTTCAGCACCTTTCTCGAAAGCCATTGACTTGGCTTCGACATCCCGAAGGCTAGACACCTTCTTCAACATTTATCGAATATCTTTTTGCCAATCATTGGCTCTTCAAGGGCCACTATGTTTGGCCTCATTTGATCGAACATTTCAATAAATGCATCTATCGATAATGGCTCCTCGCCTCGCGCGATGATCCGAGTTTCTTCACCATCTTGGACTACTCTTACAGCCCATAATTTCTTTCATACATGAACTTCTCGATCGAGTTCGCTTCAGAAACAAAGGTCTATGATCCGCTTGCACCACTTCGGCCTCACCTTTATCATTCCAAAAACTAGACACCGATGGAGTGATGAAGGTATACAACGATTTCCATGAATCCAATCTCTTCCTAACAACACATTGTAGCTAGTCGGCCCGCCTATTACAAAGAATACTCGCTGTTTTGGTGAGAGTTCCTACCGTCACATCCAAAGGCATTACTCCTTTGGCCAAGTCACCCCGCCATTGAAGCTCGTAAGAATAACTTCAGAGGGATCAAGTCGCTCTCTGTCTTTGCAAATTTCTTTATCATTCTAGATGGAATGGTATTAATAGCGGCCCCATTATCGATGAGAACTTTGGCTGCTGGGATGCCATTGACTAGAGCCTTTACATATAATGGCCTCAAATGTTTGGTTAGATTGGCGTTGGCTTCTTAAAGATGACCTTTTCAACCGCCTCTATCTCCACTTCTTGTCTCCCATCATCCTTTGGATCGAAATGTCACAGTCGTTTACGTGCAACATTTCGCAGACCGATCTTCTGTCTTGGGCTCTTGAGCTTCTTTGTCGCTCACTTCCTCCCAACCCCGTAGGGGTGGCAATATCGTTGGAGGTGATCCATACTTTTCGTAGCGTGGTACTCTCATTTTCCTCTTGGGCGTCCCGATAACACGTAATAATCAAAAGATCGCCTGGATGGTTCGCCCAACAAATCTACTTCTCGGACACCTTCTTGATACAAATTGCTTTAGCAAATTGTTATATGAAACTCCTCTTTTCTTCTTTTTGATTCTAAGTCAATCTCTTCTTCCACATCCGTCAAGCCATCATCTTCTTCTTCTCCTCCATAGATATCTCCGAGGTTTGCCCGATTTCTCCCTCACATTCCAATGTGCATGCTTCCTCCTCTCATCGCCTTGTGGCCCCTCATCCCTTTTGCTTTTAAATTCACCGCAAGCGAGATAATTATTAGCCAATATTGGGGTAAAAAACCAAACCGAATGGTGATGGATTGTCCAGATCATCTTCATCTTCGTCTTTCTTTGTGTCTTTCAAACTTGACCTACCGTAAGAATCTTCCGCAATTCTTCCGTTGAATCGCTCACATTATGTTCCTTCTCATCTTCGAGATTTTCTTTAGCAACAATGTTGGAGAAATTGGGCAATTTGGGTCGATCACTTCTTGTTGCCGCCTCATCATTCGTCCATAATTTCTCCGATGACGTCTTTCTTTGTGTCCTAGTCATTTGATCAAAGGGTATCACCCTTCCCGCACCGTATTGGAATGAGTGCCATACATTCGATCGATGGGGCTGTGGCACTCAAACGTTCTATTATTGAGCATCGGCACGCCATCATACATCGGCCCCGACTGCCTTTTCAAAAGGAGGCCGTGATACCTTTCGTCCTTGAATAGGTTGGAAATTTTGGGTCACGCTTGGATGATTGTGACGCCCCATGCTTCCATTTTCTCCTCATCTTCATCTATTTCTCTGCTACATCTAGCACACAACACTTTTTGTTCTTTTCAACTTCTTTACCTTTGAGACGTTCGAACACGCCGGGATGTCGTTTCAAGATCTTCGTCTCCATTATCGACTACCAATTTGAATTTAGGTAAACCACTTTTGAAACCTCACCGACAACATATTGACTCCTAGTGGCGCATGAAAAGGATTCTCATCCACCGCCATCTTCTTTTAGCTTCAAAAGTAATTACCTGATTCGATGGCATCCTCGTAATACATGACGAAAACCAAACAATTATTAGTTGTATGAGACCATGCATTATGCCACTTACAATATTTTTTATCCTTAACTTGCTCGGTGATTTGGCAATTTGTGCTTATCGCTCGCTTTTATTTGCTTGTCTTTATACAATCTATCAAATATAGTATCTGCTTTGGTTATATCGAACAAAACGTTCTAGCTTTCTTGCTTGTATCTCTTAGAGGCTCGTTTTTCGCCGTCATCCCCGAATTAATTATTAACGGACATTCATAAGCATCTCCTTTAATCAATTCGCCAAACATATTTCGGTTTGATCATAATACTCATCTACAACGTGAACGTTGAAGTTTGGGTCTCTATAGTAAGTCCCTTTGTTTGGAATTTTTCATTTGTTCTTCTTCCTTATCAAACGCTCATACCTAATCACATTGGCCGTTAATTGGAAGAGATCGTGAAACTCCCTATCCCGAAATTTCTTTTTCAAGTCGAAACTTAAACAACTTTGAGCGATCTTAACAAACTCTTTTTCGTGTAAGGGCACGAAGCATTTACTCCTAGCGCCTTAAACCTTTGAAGGAAAACTTCCGCCCATTCGATTGGCATTTGACGTAATTCGCCAAATCGCCAAGGTGACTTCATTCGCTTTTATAGAATTGGGCGTGGAACAATCTGTTCTAATTGTTGCCATGTCTCGAACAGAGTTTGTTTGGTAAATTAATGAACCATGAAAAAGCTACCCTCAAGTAATCTAACTAGGAAACAACCTTATTTTATGATAATCACTTACTTCACCGCATTGCAAAGTAAATCGCCCTACATGTTCCAATGTTGAGACCTCTCCTAAACCCGTGAATAGTGAAAATTCCGGCACTTTATATCCCCAGGCCACGGATAGGCTTGGTCTATCCAATCGGGATATAGCTTCCTATAGGTCGGCCTAATGAAAGGACGCATTCCAAAAGCCATCCGATCTTGCATTATCTCGGTGATTTGGTTTCTTAAGGCTATGTTTGGATCGTGACGGACTCCTATAGGTTGATTCACGTGGAATCATCTCGAGGTCTATTGTTTAAACCTCGGTTTGTGGCCAAATTACCATTACTCAATGTATTATTGCCATTTATTTGGACATTTGCCCCTTAAATTAACACGTGTTGCGTTTTGTCCTATATTTGGCATATTTTCTCTTGCATTCGGGCTACCCCCCAAGTTGGACGATCCCACATTATGACCACTCAAATTGGCCATGTTGCCTCCACCCACATTTGACGTCGATGGTATAAAAGGCATTTCTATTCCTTGACTAGGATTTATAGGGTTCATTGTCGGTGAATTGTGCCCCACAACCGTCCTAGCTTGGAAATGATTCCCTATATTTGGCAAATTTGGTTGACATGTCCGCCTACTAACCTAGTTATAAGTTCATTTAAAGTACTTAATTGTTTGGCCATGTTGTCGTAATGCACATTTCCGCTTTGAACAAATTTTTCCATATCATGAACATTTTGCAAGCTTACCTCGTCCCACGACATCTTGCGTGAGTTCGCCAAGTAATGCGCCAAGATGGTTCGTGGACTCAATTCCGTCATTGGTTCATAACGGCTTTGATTTTGTCCCTCCGTTGCTGGTGTATTTTGTTGTTCTTCATATCGCCGATCACGGATTGAATTCGGCCGCTTCTTTGGTTCCTTATCCGAGTTCTTGTGAGGCATATTGTTCCACCCTCTTGTATCTTCTAACACCAAAAGTGTCCCATCATGGGCGTGCCAAATTGTTTCGCTGCAGAATGTGTATCTTCGCTAACAATTAAAGGATTCAGACGATGTATAAGGGACGCCAAACCTTTTGAGACAAAGTCCCAACAAGGGGTGTTTGATTTAGGAAGACTACAATAATGGCAGAGGATGAAAAAACAAAACGAAATGCCTCCAAGGGGCACAAGCACACTAGAATTCACTATAAAGAAATATTTAAGACTAAATGGAATGAAATTACATTTCTCTGTTTTTTGAGAGTTGGCTTTCTTCTCTTCTCTTCAATCAATCTCCTTTCTTTTATACCTTGCCAAACGGTTTTATCACACGCTTTCCTTCAATCTTGCATAAAACTTCTCATCGCCCAGCTTTTCCCTTATCGCCCAAAGAACCACCTCGTCGCCCAATAACTCGCCCATTTCTTCCATAATGATTTCAACTGTTGTAACTTCCCATGATGATTTAACTTCTTGTAACTCCTTCATGAAGCAATCACCTCGTCGCCCAATAACGCCCATTTCTCCCATGATGATCCCAACTGCTTGTAACTTCCCCATGATGATCCAACTTCTTGTAACTCCTTCATGATAATTCAAGTTTGTAACTCCCGACAACGTGGGAATAATGATGAGAAAAACTACTTATGAACAAGCATTACTCTATGCCGCGATTGACCATTCTAATCGCCCAACGCCCGAAATGCTTCGATCCGGGCGATGTCCATTTTGGGGCCATTCCTGGCTTGGACAATTTCTATTGGGCCTATATACAAATTTATTTGGGCATCCGTTGGGCACGGCCGACATATTTTCTAAGCCTATATGCTTGGGTATTTATTATGGGCCTACATGTACAATTTTTCTTAAGTCTCTTTTTAGGCCCTTGTTATTTCATATGTCAACAACTACAAATCACAATTTTTGTTATTAATTGGTTGAATGAGATTCGAACCCGGGTTGAAATTATTAAATTATAAAGTTTAACCACTACACCACAACCTCAATCTTGTATTTTTTTTATTTTTTTTTACAAATATTATAAAAATTCTTATTTTCTTAACTCTAACATTCTAAATTCATAATTCTTCATATTTCAATTCTTCCATCCGAATTTGTTTTATTGTTTGTTTTCGCTTTACCAAAAAAAAATATATATATATATTAACAAGAGCAAGGTTGGTCAATGGGCTGCCCCGCCCCACAAATTGGAGGGTCGTGGGGCAGGGCGGGGCTGACTAGCCCTGGACATGCTCCATTGTCATCCCTAATAATGGAAAGATTTTCAGGGTAATGCGTTTCTCACAATATCCACAAGTTGTTTAGGAGATTGGAATTTCGCAAGTAATGATCGTCCGAATGACAACTTTCTCTTGTACAAAATGGTAATCGCATTTAATATTTTATGGGCTGGATGTAAAGAATTGGATTGTTCTAGTTGAAGACCGAAATTTTAGAGGAGATAAAGTAGCCATTAAACTTCGGCAGTTGTTGTATCCATTAAGCACTATTCAACTTTGGCACTTGAAAAAGACACGTCTTGACATCTATTTGGCACACTTCATAGTTAAAGTGTGTTACAATGGATAAGAAAATCCCAATGATCTTAAGTATGGTTACAGTCGAAAAGGTAATTAAACGTTGTTTAGCTTCGGTTCTTGAACAAGAAATGCTTGGTTTCTTCTTTGATGCCCAACTGGTGCAATGTGTTCATGTGAAGACACAATAACCAGTTTTACATCAACGGGTATATGGGAAGCCAAATCCAGTCAACATTGCAAATATCAAATTAAGTTTAAGACAAAAACAAAGTTCATAACTCTATGCAAAACCAAAACTACAATCACATCTAAAATCACTATATCTCTACGCGAATAACGATTGTTATTCAAAGGAATAACAAATATTCAACATGTATCTCACCTCTTAATCTCAATATAGTTCACATATGATTTATATATTAGCCAAATAATTGAAAGAATTAAAAACACTAACGAATACTAATTTAACTTAAAAATAGAAAAATTAAATTAAATCATCTTAACAAGGTTGCATTTTTTGCCTAGATAGCTAAATTAAATCATCTTAGTTCATGATCTAACTAAGAGAACAGATAATTGAAAATGCATTCATTCATACACAAAATTTGAAAGGAACGAGAAAAAGTGAAGAAGAATGATTCGTTCATGACTTCTTGCTGCTCACAACTCTCTCATCATTTTTTCGTCTTCAAAATTGCACCTTTAATTTCTTGTTCAATTTTGCCCAACAACTTTGATTTTCCAAGTTCTACTGTGTCCAAATCCACGAATATGTGTCCAAAACTCTTCAAAGTATAAAAGGCATGAAGCATATATATATATATATATATATATATATATATATATATATATATATATACGGACATGAGTGAATTTGAGTGGGGGATCACACATTTCTGAGAGGTATTGTTCTTTGTTTGGGAACATTTGGTCTGGAAAATGGGAAAGGAAATGTTTGGCTCTGAGATACTCAATCCGATTGTTCATGATTTTGGCTTTAAGATTTCTTTGTTCTTTTGAAGAAAATCTTTCAATTCTTTCTTGAGATGGAGTGAACAGGAAAAGAAATAATTGTTCAAATATTTGTAAATCATTTTTTTGAAAAACAAATTCATGAAAGAACTCAATTGAACAATCAAATAGATTTGAAACATCCATGTTTGAATTCAATAACTTAATACATCATAAACATAATTGAAACAAAGCAAAATTACAAGATAGTAAATGCTCTGGAGAGTAAAGGAAAAATTGAAAGGTAAAACACACTCTGCCTATTACAATGAGAGAGACAACATTAAATAGACAAAGACCGCCTTGGATGCTTGGAGAATCTGCTTTTTCTTTTCTTTGTCTTGATACTTGAGAAAACTTTTGTCGGCCATATTTGAAAAATCTCACCGAACTGTTCAACTTTTGAATTTTGAGGAAAAGAATCTGCTTTCACTATTTGCTTTTGAAAAGTTTTTCGGAGACGTCACTGTTGGTGATTGAAATGTTTGGAATCTTTGAATTTTGGCCAAATTCCACGCTTTTCTCTACATAATTGCGAGAGTAATGATAAAGGGAAAGGCTATGATTCAAAGAAATCAACATTGACTCCCAGACAGTCATCTTCATTGAGATCAAAATCCGGGTCGGGTTCCTCATCGGATCCGAGGGCAGAACCCTTGCTTGATTCAGCTTTTGCCATGGAAGCAGCTCTATGTGCAAGAACAGCAAAGACTTCGGGATCGGTACATTGAGCCATTTGCGCCATAATTTTTGATTTTTCAGACAAGAAATCACTTTGAGAGGAGGCAGGAGCCTTTGATTTAAGTTGCTGATTGACCCATGATTGAACTGCTTTAGAGCATGCATTTGAATCATTGAACTTATCCCACCATTTTACCTTACAATGGCGACGAATAGATTTGTAAACAAAAGGTTCATTTGAGGATGGGAGGACCTGGAATTCCCAACAGAATATCCAAGCGATTTTGAAAATTTGGCAGTATTGAAAAAGAAGACATTCATTTTGGACCAGATTGATCGGGTTTGTTTTGAAGAGGTTAAATCCTCGTAAATACTACCGGGAAGATTTCTTGAAGCACCAAAGAAGTGCCACCAGATTGAAACCGCACCGGAATTTCTTAGGGCAGCTTTTGGTCAAATAAAACAAACCATGAATGGCTTGAGGGACGAAAGTAGAAAACATTGTGCCAGGCTTTGATATAGTCAAGATAAGTAAATTGAGATTTCTGGCCATTTTTGAAAGAAAAAACCTTTGGTTCCCAAGGTTCTTGTCCCCAGTCAGAAGGAGAAAGGACCTGGAGAATCTTGATTTTTGAGAAATCGATCCAGTGAGTATTTGGCTTGTTTGGGGTATGAGAAATAACTGCAGATTTGGTGACTTTGAGAATGGTTTCGTACCACATTCTCGACTGATGAAGAGATTGAGGAATGTAGTAGAATTCATTAAGAACATGGTATTTTTGGTCAATGAAATTGAGTGGATCATCGTCTTTGAGGAAAGGAGGAAAGATCCTCGCAAAGCATTCTTCAAGAGAGGGGTATTTGGCCCATTCATTTTCGAAATCAAAAACATGAATTGTTGAGGGTTTGGAAACATATTGATTTTTCTGGGTGTTGATTTCGGGAGTTTTCTCCCGATCCGGGACGATGATCGGGTTTAAGGCTATTTTTGTAGCTTGCTGGAATCTTTGTTTGAGATGGAAGAGTTCCAAGGACGGTGAAAGGATTTGAGGTTCCAGTAGTTTGTTTGGATTTTTGAGAAGACAGAATTTTTGAAGAAGAGCTGGAGCTCTCAAGGAGGTAATCCTCCTGGAGACCTTCCTTTCGGGAAGAGGCTTCTTGGACATTTTTCCTTGTAAGAATTCTCCGGTAAGATAATCTGGGAGAGAGTTATCCTCACCTTTATAAACTCAATTGTAAAATCAAAACACGATAAAATTGCTTGCCACCTGGCAAAGATTTGTTTAGACACAAGATTTTTGACATCTTTTTGAAGGACATCTTTTGACGCTTTACAGTCTGTTCTGACAAGAAAAGATTTGTTGATAAGATCATCCTGAAATTTTGAAATACATAAAACAATAGATAAACATTCCTTTTTGAAAGTAGAATAATTTTTTTGCGGGCCAAGCCAGATACCCGAGTGAAAACGGACAAGTTGCTCTTTGCCTTGATCAATTGATTGTTTGAGTATTCCTCCATAGCCAATATCAGAAGCATCTGTTTCAACAATAAGGGATGCTTTTGGGTTAACAATATTGAGGCAAGGAAGGGTTTGACTTTTCTTTGACGAGTTTGACGGCTTGGGTATGTTTATCGACCACCGTGAGGGACCTTCCTAAGTCTTTGATAAAGAGGTTCACAAATTTGTCTAATGTTTGGGATAAAGTCTGAAATATAATTGACACATCCTAAAAATCTTTGAAGGCTTGTTTTTCTAAGATTTGGTCGTGGGAATTTGGATGCAAATTCGAGACTACGTTGACCTGGTGTAATAGTTCCTCTAAAGATTTCATGTCCTAAGAATTTGATTTTAGTTTGACAGAGGGACAATTTTCTTTTCGTAGACAAACTAAACCATTTCTTTTGGCGATTGAAAGAAAAATTTGAAGATGTTTGAGGTGTTGCTCAATACTATTGGAATAAATAAGAACATCGTCAATGTACACAATAGAGAAGTTTTGATATGGATTGAAGATATCATTCATGATTTTTTGAAACTCAAAAGGGGCATTTTTGAGGCCAAAGGGCATGACATTCCATTCATATTGGCCAAATGGGACATTGAAAGCAGTTTTGTATCTATCCTTTTCATTTATTTGAATTTGCCAGAATCCTGATTTAAGGTCAAATTTTGAAAAGATAACAGCATCATTTAATCTATTGAGGAGGTCTTTCTTTTGAGGCATGGGATACCTAATCCATTGGAGGACTTGATTGAGAGGTTTGTAATTGATGACTAACCTAGGGACACCTCTTTCAATTTCACCATGATTGTTGACGTAAAAAGCGGCACAACTCCAAGGGGACTTGCTAGGCCTGATTAATCCCTTTTGAATGAGATCTTGAATTTCATTGGTACATGTTTCAAGGAGATCTTTGTTCATTTGAATGGGTCTAGCTTTTGTTGGTATTTGCTTTTCGTCAAAATTTGGAATATAGGGAAGAGTAACAATATGCTTCTTTCTTTCCCGTAAAGCATTAGGAATAGAAGAACATACTTGGACCTAATGGCTTGATCAATTTTTCAATTTGATCTTTGATACTTTTGGTTTCCAATTGTTCGTAAATCTAGTAAATCGGATATCTTCTTTTAAATATTTGATATGCTATTTTTTTGAGATTAATATTATTGATGATTTGTGAAATAGAGTGTTTTTGATGAGATTAATATCTCTCGGATGAAGGAGGATTGATAAATTCAAAATATTTCTTGATCAAGATATTTGGATTTCAATCCCTTTTCAGTAACAGAAATAGGGTATAATTGAACCAAGAATGGTGTTCCTAAGATAACTTCTTGGTCAAGATCTTTGACAAGATAAAAGCTATTTTTGAGACAGACGTTACCATTGCAGACATGGGCTTTTGATAATTTATATTTGATGTTGAGACTTTTCCCACTAGCACCGTAAAGATTCTCAGTGGTTTTCTCAAAATATTTGGTAGGGACAAGACCTTCCCTAATGCAATTTTGATCAGCACCGGAATCGAGGAGAACTTTGGATTTAAGCTTGAATTCTTTATTGATAATGATAGTTGCATAAGTATACCATTTTTGAAGACGGATTTGACTGATAACATTCATGGATTGTTCTTCACTCAGAGGACTTTGGATTTTAATTGGTGAAGAAATCTCATTATCATTATCAGAGGATTCAGGGCTTAACTGAGAAGAACTTGATTGGATTTTCTCTTTTCCTTTTTCAAAGGATTTTGTTTTAAGAATAGAGACATCAAATTTTATTTGAGAGAGTTCATCTTCGAGATTGGAGATTTGACTTTTCATTTGATTGACTTCAAAACGCAGATCTTGACTGGAGGATGCTTTGGTTGTTTTGAATTTGTTCATGACATCATTGAGATTGTAAGTTCTTGGAGGTGGTTTAGAATCGATGGTTCTCTGTAAAGAGCACTTTTCTTATCATATGAATGGGTCAAGATAACTTCTAAGTGCAACATGGAATTTTCATAACTTAGTTGTCTGTTGAACTAAGATATTGGGATCTCCGTCAACAAGGTTGGGTTACCATTACAAATACTTTTACGTAGTAAGCTTTAATCCCATTCTCTTGATAAGTAGTATATTTGATCTCTTGGTAAACTTTTATATAATGGATTCACGAGATTATCCTTTGATTTCATATATTCAATGGAGATAACACCATTTAAGATCAATTGCTTAATGGTATTATTTCTTTGACGTATATGTCGAGACTTACCATTATACATATAATTTGTGCCTTTCCGATAGCCGACTTACTATCACAATGTATATTTATTGCAGACACTAGTTTACGCTAACATGAAATATCCTCTAAGAAATTATGAAGTCATTCTACTTATTCTCCAACTTTATCTAAAGTTATAAACTCGATTCCATCGTTGAGCGAGCTATGCAAGTTTGTTTTAAAGACTTCAAGACAAAGTTGCACCACCAACGATAAAAACATAACCACTAGTGGACTTAGAATCTTTTGTGTTTGATATCCAATTACGCGTCACAATATCCTTCTAGTACACTTGGATATCTTGTATAATGTAATCCATAATTTAAGATATATTTTAGATATCTAAGAATGTTATTCAAAGTCTTTCAATGGTCATTGCTTGGATTACTAGTAAATCTACTAGTTTGTTTACTGTGTATGCAATATCTGGACGAGTGCAGTTCATAATATACATTAAACCGCCTATTATTTGAGAATACTTGAGTTGAGATATAGGTTTATCTTTATTTTTACTAAGTGTAGACTTAAATCTCTTGGATTTTTAATCTGTACTATCATTATACATATTAAACTTAAAGTCTTGTTTTAACATAATGAGGCGAGATAAGACAAGTCCATCAAATGTCTTAAAAATTTTAATTCCTAATATGATATCTCGCCATACCCATATCTTTCATGTGGAAATGTTTTGCCAATATTTTCTTTACAGTAATGATAATACCATTATTACTCCACATAATAAGCATGTCATCGACATATAGACATACTACCACATAAGCTTTCGTTGTGTATTTGATGTAGACGCATTTATCACACTCGTTAATTTTAAAGTTTTGTAAAATTTTTGGTGCCACTGTTTTGACACATGTTTTAATCCATATAACGACTTAACGAGTCTACACACCTTTTTGTCATGTCCATGAGCAATGAACGCTTCAGGTTGTTCTATGCATATTTCTTCTTCTAACTCATCATTTAAGAATGCCGTTTTTACATCTATTTGATAAATCTCGAGATTATGCAATACTGCAATTGCAATTAGAACTCTAATCGAGGTTATTCTTGTCACCGGTGAGTATGTATCGAAGAAGTCAATGCATTCCTTTTATTTATATCTTTTTGCTACTAATTGGGTCTTATATTTATCAATAGATCCATCATGTTCTAACTTCTTTTTGAAAATCCACTTACAGCCTAAAGACGTATTTTCCAGTGGGAGATCAACCAACTCTTAAGTGTGATTTGCATAATAGAAACTATTCACTATTGATAGCTTCTTTCCAAAACAGATCTGCTGGAGTAGACATTGCCTCATTAAATGTCATAGTATAATTTTCTACTATATAGGTTAGAAATTCGGGACCGAACGATGTAGATGTTCTAGTCCTTTTACTACATCCAGATGCTTCATCACTTAGATGAGTACCACTTGTAGTATCATAAGTTTGTTTATTTGAACTTATTTCTTTCTTGTTTTTGCATAGAAATACATTTTCAAAAAATGCAGCATTTATAGATTCAATGATAGTACCTTCGTTTACGTCTGGAATGTCTGACTTGTGAACAAGAAATCGATATGCACTACTGTTATTAGCATATCCAATAATATGTAATCAATTGTTTTAGGTTCAATTTTAACTTGTTTAGGCTTTGGTACTTCAACCTTATCCAAATACTCCTACACTTTTAAGTGTTTATAGGTAGGTTTATAACATTTCCATAATTCACATGGAGTTTCATCATTTTTCTTTTGCGGTATCTTATTAAGAATAACATTTGCTGAAAAATAGCTTCTCTCTCACAAGTTCTGAGGTAAGCTTGAACTTATAAATATAGCACTCATCATTTCTTTAAGGTCTCATTGGAAGTTTTGAAGTCCAGTTATGAGAGTTTTTACAAGATCTGATTTAGGCATTTATGAGTGGAACGACTTTGAGTGGTTTTTAGTTGCAATTTTTTAAACGATCCAATCCATGCTTGAGAGCTTATTATCTAATGGTTCTAAAAGTTTTTTAAGAGAATCAAATTACATATATGCTCATATATAAAAAAATTAAATTAAAGTTTAAATTTTTTATATATCCACCTATCATTGAAAATATAAAATTAAATTTATGTTATTACATGTGTTTTTTTTCATTTGTATATGTTCTTTTACTTTTACAAATATTAAATTCAGGGTAGTTTTGAAAATAATTATTTGAAAGGGGGTAAAATTGAAAGAAATTTTGAAGAACGACAAAAAACCACCGAGTTGGGGGTTGGGAAATCGCTTCAAATTATACTACACGGTTTTGGGCGGTTTAAAACAATCAAAAACTAGTACTCCAAAAACTAACAAGCACCGATTTTCTCAACCTTTCATGTATGCTACCACCCAAAACCGGTCAAAATCGGTGAAAAAAAAACTCCCAAGTAGGCCCTAAGAGTCCGATTGTTGCGCTCAAAGAATACTGGTTTGAAACAGTAAATAAGGTGTCATTGTTTGATGAATAATACCATATTTGAAACAAAATTATTCAAACCGTATTCCGTATTCTCTTCATCTATCACTACGAATAATCTTTATTAGTTTGCTAAATTGACTTTCAACTTCGTTCTTATAATGTTTAAAAATATCTAAGGCTTTATCTTTGCTTTTAGCGAGATAGACATAAAGATATCTTGTGCAATCGTTAATAAAAGTAATAAAGTACTTTTTACCACCTCCGCTTTGCACAAATTTTAAGTCACGAGATATCACTATGAATTAATTCTAAAGGTACAGTGTTTTTTCAACAGAATGAAACAGTATTTTGGCTAGCTTAACCTCAAGACATGTTTCACATTTGTGATTAGAATTAAATTCTAAAGAAGGCAATAATCTTAATTTCATTAGTTTACGCACAGATTTAAAGTTTACATGCCCCAAACGATTATGTCATAAACAAGAAGACTCAAGCATATAAGCAGAATTAGAAACTTTATTATTATTGCTTGATTTCGGTACAACAGTAAGGACATTCATTTTGAATATTCTATCACACAGGTAACCCTTCTCCACATACAAATAATTCTTAGTGAGTACAAATTTTTCAAATACAAATACCAACTTAAAACCATTTTTGCTAAGTAAAGACCTAGATACAAGATCCTTGCAATGTCAGGCACATGTAGCACATTGTTGAGGACGAGTTCTTTGCCGGTAGTCATCTTCAAAGCCGCTTTCTCTTGTCCCTCAACCATTGATCTTGTGGAATTTTGCATAAACAATTATTCTCCATTGACCGCTTTGTAATTAGAGAACGTCGCCTTGTCAGCACAAATGCATCGAGTAGCCCTAATAGCTGCTCAATATTCTATAGGATTTACTATGTTGTTGCATTTAGAAACAACAACATACAATTTCAGTTCTTGTATATCATTAGATAATGCATCACTTTTTGTCACATTTGCTTGGGCCTTTCATTTCTTTTACTTGCGACATTCACTTGCACGATGTCCCACTTTTCCAAAATTATAGCAATCGTCTTTGAACTTCATAGCATTCTTTTTGTTGTCTTTCTTTGGTGCATCGCCAGAATGTTTTCTTTTCTTGTTAGTCTTTGAACTATATTCCACCACATTGTCTTTTGCATGTCCAAACCGTCCTCCAGATTTCTTGTCAGACTTTCTGTTGTCTTCTTCCATCCTTATCAGGACAATTAATTCTTCCAACTTTATCTCTTTGTGTTTGTGCTTAAGATAGTTCTTGAAATCTCTCCATAAAGGAGGAAGTTTCTCAATGATTGCAGCCCACTTGGAATAACTCACTTAAAGTCATATTTTCAAAGATGTATGTCATGAAGAAGAACCATAACTCTTGTACTTGACTAATAACTATCTTGGAGTCTATCACCTTGAAGTCCAGGAATTTTTCGACAATATATTTCTTCGATCCAACATCTTTAGTCTTGTATTTTTTCTCCAAGGATTTCCAAAGTTTTTTTTGTAGATTTCATAGCACTATATACACTGTATAGTGTATGGTGCAGACCATTCAGAATGTAATTCTTACGTAGGAAGTTCGAGTGCTTCCATGCATTCAAGGCAATTAGAGTCTCCTTATTGTTTTGTCCTTCTTGAACTCAGAGCATCCTCAGTGAAAAACCTTGCCAAATTTAAAGTGGTCAAGTAGAATAGCATCTTTTGAAATCCACAGCGCTGAATTTTTTCGATTTCTCTCCATGAAGTATCGGAGTTGACTAAAGCAGAATAGCCACAGGTGGAACCCCAGTAGTGGATAGAACATCGTTAGTTCCATTCGAATCTATTTCTGTTACAAAAACAGAAGTTCAACAATTGAGATTGCAGATAAAATAAGAGATCTGAAAAGTAAGAACTTATTTGCTTATATTCGAACAAACTTATAACTATAAATTCCAATTAGTAACTTAACTTTAACAAATCTGATACTAGATTTAATTTTCAGATTAATGTAAATAAAAACATACACAGAAAACAAAATGCATGTAATACTGTTATTAATTTAGTTACAGAATTAATCTGGTAGATCAATGCTAAAGTTCGACTCTATTTCTTTTAGACGAATTTTTCCCGCCTAGGTGCTCACGGTATATAGGGAATAGTCTCCCAAGATACAACAGTCTTCTTCTTGCTGTAGAATTACTTCAAACATAAAAAAACGATGAACTCAAAAAGTTATTTTGTACTCTCTACATGAAAAGAGATGGATGCAATACTTTACAAAATGCGTGGCAGAATAACAGAGAAATCAAGATGATTGGAATGAATGAAATTCGCAGAAGGGGGACCTATTTATAATAAATCAAAAGTACTGTCTGAAAGGACACACTACTTGGAAAATGCATGTTTGGATAGACACACATGTTATAGACAGTGTTTTGTCCAAACTACATGTTGGTTTAGGAAAAGACAGATTCTGGAATTTGTTTTCTAGAAGTAGTGACATGTGTTAACATCTGAGCCACCTATATGTTATACCATGTTTTGAAGTTTTATTGGAGCCAAATGTCCATTGGAAGGAAATAAATTAAATTAATTTGACCAATAAGATTATATTAAGCCAAAACCAAATTGAACCCATGACCCACAGCTTGAGCCCGGTCCGACTGGCGGGCGTCAGGCGTGTGTGTGGGCTATTGACCGAACCTAATAAGATCTATGTCTCTCACCTTCAAAAGACTATTGGTACCCTTGGGGCCCAAACCTAACTACTAAACTTGGGGTATATGAATAGGTTAAGAAACCCCTCATTTTCCAATGTGGGACAAGAGATTTCCATTTTTTTCTCAAATTAATTATTTTTCTAAGTTCCAAGATACCAACTTTTAGCTCTAATTTCTTATTCATCCGAAAATAATTTTGTGAAACCAAATATACTACAATCATCTACTCATAGAGTTGTACGCATTTGACTACTCATACGCATAAATTGATTATTATCTACCCACTCAAATATTTGGTCAATGTTTGATTAATTCAACATAATTAAAACCCCCATTTCCAACAAACTCTTCTAACTAATGGAAACTAAACTAGAATAATCTTGATGAAGACATTCCATGAGAAACAACAATGCAATAGATGGCAAGAGACTCCAACGGCTTTGCTTGATTTAAGGATTTTTTTAATAGTTAAACCACTCTAGGTGGCACATTTTATTAATAACAAATTAAAACCAGTATAATAAGATTTACTCTGTCCGAAGATGAAAAATATACTGCAAAACTTAAAGAAACTACACTTAATGCCTCTTAGTTATACTCATTATCACCATACGTCGAGTGTAGTGCATCTCTAGCTCCTGGTCCCTTTCAGATTCACTACTTCAAGGAGATTGTATAAGTTTATTATCATATTCGAAATTTGAAAAGTCGATAGCTTCATCATCGTCTTTATGAATGTATCCATAAGCGTCCCCAACATATTCTCTTATCCTTGAGTAGAAAGGAAGTGCTTATTCTCTAACATCACTTGCAACCACCGCTCCAACATATTGATATTGCTTAAATTATGAGGAACCCTCAAGGTTGGCTACTAAATGAAATGAACTCTAAGCTTGATTTGGGGATTATGGATAGAGATGACAATTTGACTCACCATCCCGGACCCGTCCCACGCCCCGTC
This sequence comes from Forsythia suspensa, assembly GCA_023638005.1. Taxonomy (NCBI): domain Eukaryota; kingdom Viridiplantae; phylum Streptophyta; class Magnoliopsida; order Lamiales; family Oleaceae; genus Forsythia; species Forsythia suspensa. Next base: position 41,466,743 of record CM042666.1, read on the forward strand.
CCGATTGTTCGGGTAATTGGGAGGGCAAGGGCAGAAATATTTGTCCTGCGGCGGCTCTGGAGCGCCCACTACACCACAACACCAGGGTTGAAGTTGTTAAATTATAAAGTTTAACCACTACATTGCAACCCCAATATTGTACTTCTTTTATTTTGTTTGCTACAAATATTATAACAAATGCCTATTTCCTCAACCCTAACATTCTAAATTCATAATTCTTTCTATTTCAATTCTTCCATCCGAATTTGTTTTATTGTTTGTTTTCAGTTTACAAAATAATAATAATAATAATAATAATAATAATAATAACCACTTTTTGTTGTACAAAATGGTAATCGCATTTAATATTTTTAGGGCTGGATGTAAAGAATTGGATTGTTCTAGTTGAAGACCGAATTTTAGAGGAGATAAAGTAGCCATTAAACTTCGGCAGTTGTTGTATCCATTAAGCAGTATTCGACTTTGGCACTTGAAAAGACACGTCTTGACATCTATTTGGCACACTTCAGTCTTCATAGTTAAAGTGTGTTACAATGGATAAGAAAATCCCAATGATCTTAAGTATGGTTACAGTCGAAAAGGTAATTAAACGTTATTTAGCTTCGGTTCTTGAACAAGAAATGCTTGGTTTCTTCTTTGATGCCCAACTGATGCAATGTGTTCATGTGAAGACACAATAACCAGTTTTACTTCAACGGGTATATGGGAAGCCAAATCCAGTCAACATTGCAAATATCAAATTAAGTTTAAGACAAAACGAAGTTCATAATTCTATGCAAAATCACTATATCTCTACGTGACTAACGATTGTTATTCAAAGGAATAACAAATACTCAACATGTATCTCACCTCTTAATCTCAATATAGTTCACATATGATTTATATATTAGCCAAATAATTGAAAGAATTAAAACACCAACGAATACTAGGGATGTAATTATAATTTAACTTAAAAATAGAAAAATTAAATTAAATCATCATAACAAGGTTGCATTTTAGCCTAGATAGCTAAATTAGTTCATGATCTAACTAAGAGAACAGATGATTGAAAATGCATACATTCATACACAAAATTTGAAAGGAACGAGAAAAAGTGAAGAAGAATGATTCGTTCATGACTTCTTGCTGCTCACAACTCTCTCATCATTTTTTTCTTCTTCAAAACTATACCTTTAATTTCTTGTTCAATTTTGCCCAACAACTTTGATTTTGCAAGTTCAATTGTGTCCAAATCCACGAATATGTGTCCAAAAACTCTTCAAAGTATTAAAGGCATGAAGCATATATATATATAGTATTAGAGTTGAAGACCCTACTTACGCCTAAAAAGTCCCCAACTTTCCAATGGAAGCTGTGCAAACCAGATCAAAACATGAATTTTCTTGTCGAATTCCTTTTGAGACTTCCCAGTACTTTTCCTTTTGTTTTTGCTTCATTTTCTCTTCCATCTTGTTCATGTGACACCCCTTGTGAACATATTCTCTCTTCATTGCGTCAAAGTGACCGTATTAAGCTGGGGTGGTTCTTAAAACACAAAAATGCAACAAAAATAACGATCTAATTGTATTCCTCATTATTCGTGAAATGCTTGCTTTGTGGATTTATAAGTTCTTCGGCACCCTCCCTTTACAAGTTGGTTTTAATAGTGAGTTCTCTCTAAAGTGGTTGATAGTGGCAATCACTGGCGGATTTATTAAGGGGCAAGAAGGGGCCCAGACCCTTCTCAATTTAAAATTTTTTGAAGCCCAAGAAGAGGCCCATATCCTAGGCAGGAGGTCCCCTCTCAATTTAAGGTAGTCAATGTCCACAACTCCATATCTTCCCTACCCGCCCTTATTTCTTTAATTCGTCATTTCGTCTTCTCAATTTTTGCAATCGATTCGAGCACAAGATTTCTCCTCGATTCAAGTATTCAGATTCAGGCAATCGGGACCTATTTCCTATTTGTTCGCCAATCACCACAACCAGTAGTCACTCTCCCATTTCTCTGTCAAGCAATAGAATTGCAAAAAAAGAAAGAGATAAAAGAATCAAAGAACGGGTTATCTTCTTGCTTGGTTAGGGCCAGGCTCGTAACTTATTTCTTTTCATTAATTACTTTAGTTCTTATTTAATATAAGTTTGTTAATATTTAATTTTTAATGTAAGTCTACTAAATTTGTTAATTATACCATTAATTTGATGTGAGCCTATTATCTATATTTATATTTATATCTAAAATGGGCTTAAATGGAGAAATATTTTTAGACTATTTTACCCTTACAATTTTTTTTTTTAAAATTCCATATTCACTTTTAGTATTCATGAATGTATAATTATTTTTAATATTTTATCTATTAATCTTTTATTGTTCATCCTTAGTGTACATTAAATTTTCAACAATTTACTAAATATACAATTAAAAATTTTAAATATTAATCTATTAAATTAATTATGAAGGTGAAAATATGATCCCATTTTTTTTTTTTTTTTTTTTTTTGGCATTAAGTAGATAAAAAAGGAATGAGAAATGAGTTTCAAAAAAAAAAAAAAAAAAGAATTGAATGAGAAAAATTGTAACTTTGTTTATTACCACATTTTAATTCAAATCATAGTTGTCGAAATTGAAATGGAGCTAAAATATTATTTTTAATACGTTAGATTACACGGTGATTACGAGCATGTTTGGTTCAGCTTCTTTTTTTCTCAAATTTATTTTCAACTACATATTTTGTGGGATCTACAACTTTTATCAATTTTTCAACCATATATTTTACCAATTTTTTTAAAATCTTTAAACCCCACCGAACATATACTATAGTTTAGAACTAACGTGTGAAACTTTTTTTTATTTTTCATTTGATTAATATATATATATATATATATATATATATATATATAAACGTTCTTCTCATCTTACTTCTATTCGTCAACAATGTACGTCAACAATATTTTTACAACAAAGACAAATATTGACACTTCTTTAATTTTTGTTTCTTACTCACATTTATGACGTTTCATTTACGTCATCAAATCAAACACGTCTAATAAAAAGAGAACATACACAAAGAATATCGTTCACAAGAAACTACTACTCCAACAAATGTACAATATTATGTAGTCAATTATTACATTTTCTCACAATAAAATTAGTAATTATTGATTTTATTCTTCGTAAAATGCAGCCCTGAAGAACATTAATTCTATAAGATTTGATATCAATGGTTCGTCAATCATTAAAGTTTAAATCACCAAAAGGTCTTAACTGGGTTCAAGTTATAGTTGGTATTATCACCATATAAAACTCATCTATAATTGTAATTGTACTTACATGAATGCAATTATCTTTTAATATTTATCAGTGTTCTAAAAAACGTTCCTAGGTGGTGCCTAGGCGCGAAGCGTGACCTTCACACCTCGCTTAGGTCCTAATCGCGTGCTTTTTGACCAACTATATTTTTAACTAAAAAGCGCGCGCCTAACCTCGCTTAGGCTTGCTTAGGCGCATGCTTTTTAGTTAAAAATATTTTTTAATATTTAAAATAATATTAAAAATAAGAAAATATTTTTCACGCTGTCGCCTCGTCTAAGCCTCGCTTAGGCCCAAAAAATTTGAAATTTGGTCTCCATGCTTTACACTTTTTAGAACTTTGATATTTATTTGTTACTATTTTATTGTTCATTAATATCGTACATTAAATTTTTAACAATTTATTAAATATAAATTTAAAATTTGTAAATATTTAATATATTAAATTAAATATGAAGCTGAAAAGATTATCTCAATTTTTTTTGCCTTGCGTAGATGAAAGAAATGAGAAATGGATTTTAAAAATAATGAATGGGCAAATTGTAACTTATTTTATTACCGGATTAAAATTCAAATCATGAAGACGAAAAGATTGTTTTGAATACATTGGATTACAGTGATTATAATTGACAACTAATATATGAACTTTTTTTAATTTTTAATTTAATATATATATATATATATAATATAGAGAGAGAGAGAGAGAGAGAGAGAGAACGTTGACAATTTTTTAGTTTTTGTTTTTTACTTACATTTATGTTAATTTCATTTACACCATCAAATAAGACGCGCTAAATAAAAATAGAACATACACAAATAATATTTTTTACAAGGAGTCATTACTTCGACAAACGTACAATATTATATAGTCAGTCATTATATTCTCTCCAATAAAATTAATAATTATTAAATTTTTTTCGTAAAATACAACCCTGAAGATCTATATTAATACATCATTAATTCTATACGATTTGATATCAATAGTTCGTCAATCATCAAAGCTTCAAATCACCAAAATTGCTTTACTGAATTCAAGTTGCTATTCTTATTACTACTATATAAAATTCATCTTCGATTGCAATTGTACTTCTATGAATATAAATAAAATATCTACATCTAACAATACAAAACAACATATTATCAACAATCATATATTTTTATATTTATTGTAATTGCTACTTTAACATTTTAATTATTAACAATTAAAAATAAAAATTTGAAAATATTAAAAATTGATAATATGATTACAAAAGCACGTGTAATACACGCGTGTCTAACTAGTACTAAATACTAAATGTCTAATCCTTGAGAAATGTGTCGGAAAACAAATTCATGGGATTTCAATCAAATTTTGGTTGGAAACTAATATGCATTGTGAGAGTCTCGAGAGACAAAGTGGTTTTATTAGTTTGTTTCAAAAGCGAAGCAAGTTTAAAGATTGAAAATGCACGTAAAGTATTTGATAAAAATATTGATAGAAAAATCTGGTCTTGGAAATGCAACATGGGTAGTGATAATGTGATACCGATTAATTGAATATTAGAAATTGATTTGCAAGGTAGCCTCAGATAAGTAATAGTGATTTGCAATGTAGCCGGAATAATTTGGTAGCCTTGAATATATATTGTAATTTATTCTTTTCATTTTTTTGTGGGGTTTGAGTATTTTTATTAGTTCGATTTAGTTCTTGTGAGAACAATATTCGAATGGATTTCTTTTATGATATTTTGTTATAATTTTCTTTTATATATTTATTCAAATTTAACAAATAGAATTGTTTACTAAATGTGGGATCAAAGTTATTTATTTACAAGCAATATTTAGGAAATTTTTGGAAGTAATCTGTAGTCAATTTATTCTTGAAAGTATGTTCTATGTGAGAAAAGTTAGTATGTGATCTAGAAATGAAATGTGGTGATCAAGCATGTTTGACTAAACTTATTTTTGAAACATTACAAGAAATGAGGTCAATAGCGGCGACATATGTCGTCGCTGAATACTCAGAAGTCGTCTCTTTAACTTTTTAGAGACGACTAAGTCGTCCCTAAATGTCACCACAACAAGTTAGTGTCTCTAGAGATATAGCGACGACATTATGTCGTCTCTATATAAATTTGTATGTATAGCGACGACAATGTCGTCGCAATAGTGTCGTGATCATATCTCGAAAACAGATATAAAGAGACGACAAACTCGTCGCTATTTACAAAATAATAGAGACCATTATCTAGTCGCCATACATCCTTCTCATATAGCGACAACAAAATTGTTTTACTTTACTACAAAGTGATGACGATTATCGCCGCTATAAACGTTTTGAATTTTTTTAAATTTTTTTATTTCCAAATAATATAAATAATATATAAAAATTCTAAAATCTACTGGACCCTCAAACCGTCGTCCCTCGTCCCGCTCTCCTCCTCCTCCTCTTCCTCCTCATCCGCAAGCACAACCGGTATTTTACTTTTCGAAACTCAATTTCACGTCAGCATTTGGTGTAGCCGATCCTCGTACATGGCAAACCAAGATCATTATTCGGGGTCTGCAGAGGACCGGGAAAGTTCCTTGTGGGGCAAACGATGCGATGAGTCGAATCTAGTGAGGGAGGGTGCCCTTCTAACCCAACCAACCCCACGGACGTGACCTCGTGATTCTCCCGAGAACCTCCTTTGCACAACACGCTGCGTCTAACAACGAGCTATTGGAGTGACTTGTGTATGTTGAGTCTCTCTCAACTCAACAAGTTTATCCTGCTCGTGTGAAAAATAATAATAAATAATAATATCATGCATGTCGAGATAAAATTATATTAACATAATTTAAAAATTCTCACATAGTCACCAAGAGAACTGGGTTGACCCAATGCCATCCCTAAGGTGTGAAACGTCTGGAACGAATCAATAATCCCCACCACTTCGGGTCTCGGGGTCCCGCTCGACAATTTAAACGTGAAATGTAGTTAGTAAACTTTTTACGTAATTAGTGATATGTATAATGATATTGAAAATTTATATGTTGTACCGATCGTAACGCGCGTGCGAGAAGCTCTTTGACCACTCGCAAACTCGGGTATTTAGCCTTACCCCGATTGGCTTTATTTTTGGAGGACTGCTTCTCAAGGTATAACATATAATTGATTAGCAAAAATACATTAGTTAAAAAGTATATAAAATATCGTAAACAATATATAAACAATACGTGACTACGAAAGTAGGATCGGTGAAGAAGTCAATGCACTTCGCGGTCCTCGGCGGACATCTCGCCGTATGGTCGGCTCGATCCATGCGCTTTTAAGTGATTATGCGCCTTGAGTTTGTAATCGCGATAACGATCGGCCGTCGAGACGATCTCTCGCGGCACATACCGTCCGGTGACTCGTCGGGCGACCAATCGACCACGCAAATCAAGTAGCTCGCAAGAGTGAAAAAAATACGTTAATGTAGAAGTCGTAAACAAGTATTTATTAAGTGTACTAATAACAAAACTAATTTAAGTTCATACCTCGATAATGCTACGTAACCGCGCCTGCCGCTCCTCCTGGAATCTCTATCCATGAAGGGTAGCACGGGCACTGGTGAATCTCACTTGGTTCCCAACCAAGCGCGTGAAATACTTCGCGTTATCCCGATCGGCTACATTGTGCGTTCGACATTGTCAAACGCGATAGGAAGTGGCATCTTCTCGTTAGCTTTGTCATACCATCTCAAGGTTGATTCCTCGAGAGATACCCCGTCGCTTTGGCGAGGGTGCTGAAAATGAAAAAATTGTAAAATGTATTGATCATACAATTTTTAACGATATGTATAAAATAATAAATAATTACAATTTGAACGAAAAGTCTTACCGGACTCAGCATGTCGAAGGGAGCCGGTGAGATGGTCACGTGGAGGATATCCTGCACCATCACCTCCGTGCGACATCACGTCAGCCATACTAACACATGACATAATTGCGAATAAGTCCCTCAACTTTGAATGTATGGGAAAATTTGAACTTATTATATTTTATTTCGAATTGGTCCCTAAACTTATTTTATTGCAAATAAGTCCCTGAACATTGAATTTATGGAAAAATTTGAATTTATTATATTTTAATTCGAATTTGTCCCTAAACTTATTTTATTGCAAATAAGTCCCTGAACTTTGAATTTATGAGAAAATTGAGTTTATTATATTTTATTTCGAATTGATCCTCAACTTATTGTATTGCAAATAAGTCCCTGAATTTTGAATTTATGGAAAAATTGAATTTATTATATTTTATTTCTAATTGGTCCCTAAACTTATTTTATTGCAAATAAGTCCCTTAATTTTGAATTTATGGGAAAATTAAATTTATTATATTTATTTCGAATTGTTCCCTGAACTTATTTTATTGCAAATAAGTCCCTGAACTTTGAATTTATGAAAAAAATTGAATTTATTATATTTTATTTCGAATTGTTCCCTGAACTTATTTTATTGCAAATAAGTCCTTGAACTTTGAATTTATGGGAAAAATTGAATTTATTATATTTTATTTCGAATTGTTCCCTGAACTTATTTTATTGCAAATAAGTCCTTGAACTTTGAATTTATGGGAAAAATTGAATTTATTATATTTTATTTCTAATTGGTCCCTAAACTTATTTTATTGCAAATAAGTCCCTGAATTTTGAATTTATGGGAAAATTTGAATTTATTATATTTTATTTCTAATTGGTCCCTAAACTTATTTTATTGCAACTAAGTCCCTAAAATTTGAATTTATGGAAAAATTTGAATTCATTATATTTTATTTCTAATTGGACCCTAAACTTATTTTATTGCAAATAAGTCTCTGAATTTTGAATTTATGGGAAAATTTGAATTTATTATATTTTATTTCTAATTGGTCCCTAAACTTATTTTATTACAAATAAGTCCCTAAATTTTGAATTTATGAGAAAAATTGAATTTATTATATTTTATTTCGAATTGTTCTCTGAACTTATTTTATTGCAAATAAGTCCTTGAACTTTGAATTTATAAGAAATTTTGAATTTATTATATTTTATTTTGAATTGTTCCCTGAACTTATTTTATTGCAAATAAGTCCCCGAATTTTGAATTTATGGGAAAAATTGAATTTATTATATTTTATTTTGAATTGTTCCCTGAACTTATTTTATTGCAAATAAGTCCCTGAATTTTGAATTTATGAAAAAAATTGAATTTATTATATTTTATTTCGAATTGGTCCCTAAACTTATTTTATTGCAAATAAGTCCCTGAATTTTGAATTTATGGAAAAATTTGAATTTATTAAATATAATTTCAAATTAGTCCCTAAATTTATTTTATTGCAAATAAGTCCCTAAACTTTGAATTTAACAATTTAACGATTTAACGATCTCTAACATTTATTTTAGTGATTAATTAGCCCCAACAATTAGTTTATTACACACGAGTCCCTAAATTTTGAGTTTTTTTGTAATATTGATCCCTAACTCTCATATTAATGATGAAGTGGCCTCTAAACTTAGTTTATTTCAAATGAATCCCTAAATTTTGAGTTTTTGTGAAATTGATCCCTAACAATTATGTTCTTGATGAATTGGTCTCTAAACTTATTTTATTTCAAATAAAAACTTCATCCTCAATCAAACTTCATCCAAACTAAACCAAAAATCACCCCTAATATTCAACCTCAATTCAATCAAACTTCATCCAACTTAAACCAAAATTTATCCCAACTTTCGGTTCGATCAAGCCAACAAAATTGAACAAAATAAAAACGAAAGTAAGATGTCAGAAACAATCCCAAATTCAAAGGTAAATAGTCCCAAAATGAACAACAATGATGTCATAAACAAAATTTGTGTGTAGTTAGCTTAAAAAAAAACCAATTTATATCTAAATGTACCTTGAAAGTTGGATGCGCTTGGATGTCGTCGCTATTGAAATAAAATTTATTGATATTTAATATTATCAATAATAATTTTTAGTATTTAATATTATCAATAATAATTTTTAGTATTTAATATTTAATATTTAATTTTAATATTTAATATTATTGATATTTAATATTATCAATAATAATTTTTAGTATTTAATTTTTAATTTTAATTTTAATATTTCATATTTGTTGATATTTAATATTATCAATAATAATTTTAGTATTGAATTTTTAATTTTAATTGTTAATATTTCATATTTGTTGATATTTAATATTGTCAATAATAATTTTAGTATTTAATATTTAATATTTAATTTTTAATATTTCATATTTATTGATATTTAATATTATCAATAATAATTTTTAGTATTTAATATTTAATATTTAATTGTTAATATTTAATATTTATTGATATTTAATATTATCAATAATAATTTTTAGTATTTAATGTTTAATTTTTAATTTTAATATTTCATATTTATTTTGGTCATTCAACTTTAAACATTTTTCATTTGGGTCCTCTTAATTTTTCTTTTATTTCAATTTCATTCAATTTTATTTGCAACATAAGTCCTTCAAGTTGTAATGATGTTAGATATAATGGGAAAATTAAATCATGTTTTTGTACAATTGCAAAACTTTTTTGTCTACATTCATCGTCCACAAAATGTTGAAAGTCCACCCAAACTCGCGTTTTGACCAATAGCAATGATAGTATGAATGACAAACATTCAAGCCGAAAACAAGAATAACAATTTGAACATGCGTTTTATAAATTAATTTCATAAAATTTAGTGACGCACAATAACATTTCAATCGATTCACTATCATGATACGATTGATCCTCATCATCGCCAATTGACGTCCTCATTGATTTCACTTGATGTTTCGTCATCCTCCTATTCGCATTTGTATCGCCTTCAACATCATCGCCGCTTTATAAACGAAGTTTCTCCCGCAATGTCGGACGAGGCTCTCCGATAACCGATGCTTCGATCTCATCGCCTTCATCATCATTCCGGCAGCGATACATGCTCTATGTTGCCAAGATCAACGACTAGAGATAAATCGGAAGAGTAGTTATTGTGGAGCAGGTCAATCTCTGTGATGTTAGCTCCTACCGTGTCCCACGTGCTCCTCGTGATGGACAATTTGTACTACTCGCCAGTTCGGACCACGAGATGGATCTTCAATGTAGAACACTTGTTGTGCTTGGCTAGCAAGTATGAACCGATCATCCTCGAACGCCTACACCGATGTCAATACTAGTAACGTTATTCTCGCCACCATCCGTCTCCCATCACACCTAAACCACTTACATCGGAACGTATATAAACCGAAAGTTTCGGTCCATATTGTAGCTCCAAGATATCTTGCAAATGCCTGCGTAGTAAATCTCACCCCGGTCCACTCGGGCGGACACACCACTATTCTGAGTTTTTCTTCGAATATCACGATCATATGTCACGAACCGAACTCCTTTGACAACACAAGCCGTGTATGACATAACCTACTGGTAACATCCACTGGCCAACACAAATAACTCATGAGAAACTTGATGGTTGTGGCTTTGGCGCATTGCATATAGTCGCATGACGAGAATTATTCTCGCTTATTGAAAGCAATTATGTTGAAAATTGCAATTTTATTCAATCGATGTTCGTTTACCTTTCCTCAGAGAACCAACCGTGAAAGTCTCTTCTGTGCACTAGTTCAATGTTTGGACAGCCATTGTTCAGTAGTTCCTGCCTATGTTCCCTGAACAAAGTATTGAAGATCAAAGTTCATTAGTTCGTTTCAAATGATAAAGTTAATTCGAGATAAAGGAATAATAATAAGGAATTAACGTCGTCTTACTGCAAGAATGGCTCAACTTCATAACAGTTGTTCAGGACGTAAAAAATTGCTTGATTTCAAACTTGAGTAGGAAACGTCGTTGGTGACTGCTTTTCCAAGTGGGTGACACTGTGATCGAAAAATGTAGTTGTGTGTCTCGTGGAACGATAGCATTCTCGTTTACATGCGGTCGGTCGAACCTTGTCCTTATGTCTTGGAAGTACTTCAAACAAAGGTCAATGCCTCGTCCACAACATACCCTTCACTATTGATCCTCGGGCGAGCTCGATTTCGAGTAGCCCTTCAATTTCTTCGTGTATCGCTCGAATGGATACATCCATCTCATGTGCACCGGACCTCCAAGGATTGCCTCTTCCGTAAATGCATTACGAGGTGAATCATGATGTCAAAGAAGCGTCAAGGCGAAATATCCTTTCCAACTTACGTAGAATGAGTACAAGGTGATTGTGGGATGCTATCATGTTGCTAACCTTTAGTGTTCTTGCACAAAGCTTTTTGAAAACGTGCAGCTCAATAATTCTTGTGAAAATTGTTTTATTCAAGAACGCCCGACATCCGATCTGGTAATAACCATTGCATGATAATATGGCAATCATGTGATTTCAACCCGAATCATACACCGCTATTTGGAGCAATATTCTTCCAAGATTAGAAGCGGCCATCCGGAAACTCAACCGATCGGATAAATTGACAAAACTTCTTACGATTTGAAGACGACATGGTGTAACATGCGGCAAAGCTTCATCCACCTATTCCTGCTCGATACAAGTGCAATTCCTTTTGATCCCTAATTACATTAGATCGCTACCGCATTGACCGTGTCTTTTGATTTGAATGGATCGTCCATAATTGTGCCGAGCAAGCTATCACAAACATTCTTCTCTACGCGCATGACATCGATGTTATGTTTGAGTTCAGTAGAAGTCCAATACGAAACTCATAGAAAATGCTCTTTTTTTTCCAATTGAGCTCGCCATCACTTCTCCGAATTGTAGCACCACAGTAATTTAGGTGCTTTCCTGGACTTCTATATCTGACACGACTTATCTGTGCTAAAATGTCTGTAGGCGTTAACCGACATGGAGGTGGTCGCCTATCTGTTCTCCCATCGAAGTCTAAATTGCGCCGAAAATGATGCCTGGATGGCAGGAATCGACGATGACCCACATAAGCTGTCTTACCTATCACACGGACTGAAGGAGTATCCTCGTTGCACGTCGGACATGCCTTGTACCCCCGACCACTCCAACCGGACAAACTACTTCTCGGAAATCGTTAATACCACAATAAAGTCACACGCAATCTCGAATACCGACTTGCCGTTGGTTCCACTGCCTCTCCGTGTCAATCCCATCGCCCACAACTCCTTCAACTCGTCTACTAATGGTCGTAAAATACATCAATGTCCTTACCCGATGCTTTAGGACCGGTATCAACAGAGTAAGTATGATGTATTCGAGCTTCATGCATAACCATGGTGGCAAGTTGTAAATCGTTACAACCATCGGCCACATGTCGTGTCGGCAGCACTCATGTCACCGAATGGATTGAATTCGTCATGCCAAACCTAACCTCGACATTCTTGATCTCACTTATGAACAATAGATGTTTCATGTCAAAATCCCGCCATGCCTTTCCATCAACAGGATGTCGTGATTTCATCATCGTCCCTTGACCTTCCTATACCGTGCCACCTCATAAGTTTTTCAAGATCCTTCGTCGCGAATATATGTTTTAGTCCGGGGCCAAGAGAAAATATCACAACACCTTATGTGGAACATTCTTTTCGCTTACTTTCCCGTAAGTGTGCACCCAACGACTTTCCCTCGCAAATCGCATAAGTTTGTCTATCAAAGATGTTCACCCCAAAACAAAGTACTGCAATCGTTCTTGCAGCATGAATAGATTTGTAATCCAAACCAAGCTTCGTCCATCGCCTTCTTAGCTTCAGTAGTGAGAGTCAATCAGTCCATGTTTGGAAATGCTAACTTCAAAGAATTTCAAAAGATCATCGACATACTTGTTTGTCCATTTGTTCATAACTTAAATATGCATCAACTTGACTAAAAAATTTAGGGATGAAAATGATGAAACTCCCGCATGCGCCTTACGATGGAGAGCCCGAAATAGTTCGTCATAGTAACCATCGGTGCTTGTACCGCATGCTCATCACCAACTACGCCGCCTATTACATCCATCATCTCATCTTCCACACCATCTCGCTCATTCTGTCTATACACATTTGCAATACGAACATCGATCTCGCCATGATATATCCAGGTGACATAACTCTCCGCAAAATCATTACGAAATATGTGAGCCTCGACAATTTCCAATAGATGTGTGAGACCGTTTAAACATTTTTTGCACGGATATTTAATCCTTCTTCTCGTCGTTAACGTATGGCATCGCCATGTTTATAAATGCTTGCAAACCGCTCCGAAAATCAGAGATTTTGTGCGATTTCTAATTGTTGTCCAACTTTTATCAATATCCATATTTGAAAAATACTATATTCTTACAAATACAAGATCGATAATAAATGGAGATGAAGAAATGAACTATAAAGAAGATGATTATGAAGGAAAACAATAGAAATGCAAATGACCGGGAAGATGCGGAGATGGAGAAGAAATTATTTCAGGTGTAGTCTGCAATACAGAAATGCGGAGATGGGAAGAAGATAAAGAAGAGTCTATAGCGACGACAATGTCGTCGCTATATCTAAAAGTCGTCGGTAAAGGATCATTCCCATTTTACGAGAAAATTAATAAGTCACGCGCCTACAAAATTGATCCACATAGGTATAGCGACGACATATGTCGTCGCTATATATAACAATTGGGCGCCAATTTTCCCGCTTAAATTGATGTAGGTATATAGCGACGACATAAGTCGCCTCTATAGACCTCATCACACTTTTACGAGAAAATTCATGATTCACGTGACTTACAAATCATCTCGCAACTCAATTGCGATTTACATGTGTCGTTGCTATTTATGCATCAAAATACCGCCATTTGTTCCCGCCTGCTTCCGAATCTTAGTGGCGACGACCGGAAAGACGTCGTTATAGGGTCTCACGTATGACGACGACTTTATACTCTAGAGCGACGACATATAAGTTTTGCTTGTATTACGACGACATTTCTTAGTCGCCTCTCTCGTGTAGAATAAATAGAGACAATTTTGTGTCGTCGCAATAAATGTCGCCGCTATAGACCCTCTTTGTTGTAGTGAAAGTATGTTCTATGTGATTACCAAATGAGTTATTTTATTCTATATATGACATTATATTTTTTATTCTATTTTCTTTATGAAATAGTGATGAAAATGGTTGTACTTGGTTAGAGTATAGAAAGAATGAAGATGTTTTATTCTGTCTATATTGTTATTTGTTTAAACCACAGCAAGGAGAAAGAGGAGGCAACGATTCTTTGGTTGTCAAAGGGTTTCGAAAGTGGAAGAAGAAAGATAAGTTACAAAAGCATGTTGGAGATTCAATTAGTGTTCACAATCAAGCTTTTATAAGTTGTGAATCTCTCATAAATAGAAAACAACATATTGAAACGTTGTTTACCAAGCACACATATGAAGAAAATGTTAAAGATCATACTGCTTTGGTTGCATTGGCTAATTGTGTTAGATTCCTTTTACGACAAGGACTACTATTTCGTGGGCTTGATGAATTTGAAAATTCAAGCAATAGAGGTAATTTTCTTGAACTTTTGCAATGGTTAGGTGATCATAATGAAGACATAAAGGCTGTTACATTGAAGAATGCTCATGGGAGATGTCAAATGGTTTTACCAAAAGATATTGTAACATCTATTTCAATTGAAATAGTTGATGCAATATTTAAGGATATGTGTGTTGATTATTTTTCTATTCTTATAGATGAATCTCGTGACTCATCTTAAAAAGAGCATACAAACTATTATGATACGTTATATTAATGAAAATGGTTTCAAAATTGAGCGTTTTGTAAGTATTGAGCAAGTTGTTGATACTCTCTCTCTCTCTCTCTCTCTCTCTCTCTTAAGGCACCAATTGACAATTTCTTTTCGAGACAAAGTCTAAGTATATCTCAATTGCGAGGACAATGTTATGATGGAGCGAGTAATATGCAAGGTGAGTTCAATGGTCTGAAAACACTTATCTTAAAGGAGAATGAATGTGCTTTCTATATTCATTGTTTTGCTCACCAACTTCATTTAGCTTTTGTTGCCATTGCAAAGAATACTATGGTTGCTAATGTGGTAAATATTGTTGGAGCATCATCTAAGCGTCGTGATATTCTTCGAGAATTACATGCTAATTTTGTTATTGAAGCTTATAATAATGGTAAGATTTCAAGTAGGAAATGTCTTAATCAAGAAATCAATCTAAAGAGACCAAGTGATACACGTTGGAGCTCACACTATATCACTTTAATAAGGTTGATTGGCATGTTTTCATATATTGTTAAATTACTTGAGATAGTAATAGACAATGTTAAATTAAGCTCTGATCAAATAAATGAAGCAAAACAAATATTGGTATCTATTCAGTCATTTAGTTTTGTTTTTTGTCTACATTTGATGAAGACTGTATTGAAAATTTCAAGTGATCTGTCACAAGCGTTGTGGAAAAAAGATCAAAATATTGTGAATGCTATGACTTTTGGTAAGAATATGTAAAGAAAGTTTGCAAATAATGAGGACAGTGGTTGAAATCTCTTATTAAATGAAGTCCCTTCCTTTTGTGATAAACATAATATTGACGTTTGCAATATGAATGATGTATTTTGCCATCCAGGATGCTCCAGGCGCAGATTACATGAAACCACGAATATGCATCATTATCAAATTGGGATATGTTATACTGTCATTGATTTGCAGCTGCAAGAGTTAAACAGTCGTTTCGGTGAGACAAGCACCAAGTTATAGGTAAGTAACGATTAAATTACAATGCAAAACAATAATATATTATAACATGCTCCTATTTGATTACGCGAGATGTATTGTTGTTTCTATGTACACGTATATTTTACCTGTAATATGATGTTATTATCAATGTAAATGACTTTATATGTTATTATGACTCATAAATGGTACACGAGATATATTGTGGTATTTATATGCACATGCATTGCATTTGTGTGGACGTGAGACAAGTAGTCATGCATAACTCATAAAAGAACTGATAATGAGAGTATGAGAAAGATGATTATGAATACTCGATTTGACATTGGAAATGAGATGATAACATTGAATATAATGGAATTGCCCTAAGGGTGTATGATACTACTCTCCATGTCTAAATAGATATACCGTTTGAGGCTCTCGATGGTCATTAAAGATAGTCGATAATAGGATATTAGGGGTTCGACACTGGTATACAGGATGATATTAGGAGGTTCTTGGTGGCATTGGAATTGTAGATTAGCACGAGGAGCACCGTATACATTGGTCAGGCCTAATTAATATACTATATTTACCAGTGCAGTATCCTTGGTCTTGGTAAGCAACGACAGATACACTGTGACCTTTTGAGTCTTGGTGGGCGATGATGGACCCACAAGCACTGGATTGTGCATTTGTTATTGGTCATATTGATATTTAAGCTCATACGTTACACTGTAGTGGGATTATGGGCCCAAAGAGATAAAAGATGAATATATGTGAATTTGAGATCAAGTAGAGATATTGATGAAATGTGTGAATTTCGAGAATGAGATCATAATGAAAAATAAACATTAGAAATCGTGCATATGCTCATGCATGTCGTTGTTTGGTCGAGTATTTGCTCATATAGTTTTGCATGTACTCAAGGTTGGCGCCTACTCTCGAAAATGACAAAGACGATGTGCACTAGATACTAACTCATGGGTCTATCACCGAAACCTAAAAAAGGCGACAACTAATTTTAAATGAATTGTTTAGCTTTTAAGAATATTGAAATATATTTTATAATGTTAATTTTCGTATGTCTTCCACTTTCTAATTTAAGTAAATATTATATATTACGTTCTAAGTTATATTGTTTTTATCAGTAGCAGTACGATATCTGAATATCCCTTCACAAATCTTCATAGTAGTTGGTCAACCCAAAGAACGAGCATACATCATGTACGTGCCTTGGCGGTTGCCAATCTTTGATAGCCATAACTTGACAGTTTGCCCATCAAGCGCATCCACGCGCTGTTTCGTACTCTTTTATGATCTACCAACTTTGTGGTGTGTGATGCATTTGGATCCATCATTTTCTTATCAAAGGTCGTGAGTCGCAACTCTGATACGAACTATCACATGGTGCCTTTCTTTCTAGCACAGAAAGAGACACCGTGCGGTAGTAGTCTACTCTGCTAGACTACTTTCTGTCTGTTCTCGGTCGATTCAATAACGAAAGACAATTTAAAGAAAACTTTGAAACATAAGATTTGAATGCATTGAAAATAGCTTGTTCATTGATTGATGCACTAAATTACAATTGCTAGTGCACGAGATAAACACCAGCAAGTTTGACAAGACTTCGAATACCAACTACCCCTATAATAGTTTAAGTAATAAAAATCTAAGTTATAGGAGTAGAAGTTTAAAAGCTGAGGAATTGTAATAAATATTTAGAACAGTATGATTCTTTTACAACTGAAATAAACTATTACAACTAAAAGTAACTAACAACTTAAACTAATATTTACAAGGTACGATCGAAGTTGGGCAAGCTGCGGCTGCTAGTGGTCAGGGGGCTAAGTATAGCTGCTGGCCCCGACACTAAAACTTGAACAATTTGAATATATACAGAAAATTATAGTTAAGTTTGGCCTAAAGAAAGCCAAAATCACTTCTATTCCACTAGCTAATCACTTTAAACTAAGTAGTACTCAACATCCATAATCAAAAGAGGATGAAGCAAAATGAGCTTAGTTGCATACTCAAATGCAACTGGATTAGTCGTGTGCACTATGGTTTGTACAAGACTTGACCGACACTCAAGAAGTAGTTTGAGAATATATATATTAATCTAGGTGAAGGACATTGGAAAGTCCTTAAGTGGCTTCGATAAATGCTGATTTTACTAATGATAAGGATAAAAGAAGATCAATTACATTTTATGTCTTTAGTCTTTGTGATTCATGTGTGAGTTGGAAGTCTCACTTGGCAATCAAAGAATCCTTGTGGCTTCAAGGACTAGTTTCTTAAATTTAATGGACTAAGGCAATCAAAGAATCCTTGTGGCTTCAAGGACTAGTTTCTTAAATTTAATGGACGCTTAAGTTTGCTTAACATTGACAATGGATAATTTCTTTTGCAGGTTCAAAGGGGCAAGGAAGCCAAATAGATAAGCTCTTCTGCAACTTTCCCCTCATGTCTTCAAAAGCACCAAGGTAAAGAATGTTAAATTGGTGCAATTGATGATGACTTACATTAAAGGCGTGTTTACGAAGATTGCAACTTAAATGAAAACAGGATTCCTACTTGTCAAGCCAATATCAACCGTTTGATCTCCACAATTAATCAGAGCCATCAATTTTGTTTTGTATTCTTCACACTTTTTACAAGAGCTTCAAAAGTTTTTTAGTGCCACAAAATTGTGTGTATCTACAAATTAAAGTAGGCATTAGATTGATTAGATAACATTTTTTAGACAACGAATAAGAAATAAGATTTTCTCTAAAATTTCCTCCACAGACTGAAGCACGTTCCACTCTTCTGTGGCATGGATAGTTCAAATATGTGTCACAACTTTCCCTTTCACACAATCGTTTCAGTCACAAGAAGTGTTCTAAAAAGCGCGTCTAGGCGGCACCTAGGCGTGAAACGTGACCTTCACACCTCGCTTAGGCCCTAAGCACGTGCTTTTTTGGTCAATTATTTTTTTAACTAAAAAGCTAGCATATTCACGCCTAGGCTCGTATATTCACGCTTAGACGAGGGCTTTTTAGTTAAAAAATTTATTTTTATATATATTTTTTTAAAATATTAAAAATGATATTAAAAATAAGAAAACGATTTTTCACGCTTCGCTCTCGCCTCACCCTCGCATAAGCCTCGCCTAGGCTCAAAAAACTTGAAACTTGGCCTCCACGCCTAATCACACTTAACGCTTTTTAGAACTTTGGTCACAAGTGATGCAAGGACAATAACAAACGAACAAAATGTTAGCATATTTCTTATTTTTCAACTTATAATGGTATTATTATGAGAATATATAACCCACTAATTCTATTCCATTATTTTTTATTTTCGCATGAGAAAAGAATATAATAAATTAATTTCATTCATGTCTCTTATTCCTCTTTAAAAAACTATTTTTTTCCCCTGAAGACAAACCATTAACTCACATGTACCCGAATAAAATTATGACACATTAATTCCCAAAATTTGGTAATCAATATTCATACAACTATCTTAATACGGTTGAATTGTTCTTAGTTATGTGATGCACAATATTATTTCTAATCTTGATGAAACAAATAATGCAATATTAAGGAAATAATATTATCCCAAATCAATTGTAAAAAGAATGATAACAAGATTATCTTCGGGAATTCATTAAGTGCTCATATATAGAATTGTTCAATAAATTGTTTTATATATTTCCAGCTTAAAATCACTTTATTAAAAACTAATTATCTTCGACTATTATCTATTTTAATACTATGTTGAATTAGTTTATCTAAAAGTTTAAGCCGTGACATAAAACTTAGTGGGTTTGTTTGTGTTCATACAGATCCACCCAATCTTTGCCATAAAACACCAAGTCATTTGCTGAAGAAAGTCTCCTCAATAAATCATTAAGAAACAATCAGCAGCCTCTCAAAAGTTAAGGTGGGCTATATGATATAGTTTTGTGTCCTTATCAAATACAGTCATAAGCTGTTAATAAGAAAATGTCTTCCATCAGAGAGCAATACATTGAAATTAATCTGAATAAACTTTTATTTTCATCCAATTCATGTCCCATTGACTTGTAAGTAGCCAGATATTTGAATACTTTCTAAATATTCAGAACTATGACTTCTGGACTTTAACTGTCATACTTTATACAATATTTTAAGTTTAAACTTATATGGAACCTTGGAATATTGGCAATGGAACCTTTGGGATATACGATAAGGTTTACAGTACTATTCATAGTCAGATGCGGCGAAGTGGATTCCTATCCTTAAAAAAATGTCTAAATGAAATAATGCAACCGTTGGGGTGGGGGAAACTCAATCAGCTATATAAATAATAAAAATGTCAACGCCTTAACACTATATATAATCAACACAGACAAGGAAAATAATATTATCTTTACGGTTTACATTATAATTGTTCTACAGATCCTCTATTATTCCAAGAAAATTCTGTCTAGCTCCAAAAATGACTGACATTGAAGGCTCTCCGGGAAGCTCCATGCATGGAGTCACCGGCCGAGAACCCGTTCTCGCCTTCTCCGTGTCTTCCCCGATAGTCCCAACTGATACCACCGCAAAATTTGACTTACCTGTTGATTCAGAACATAAAGCCAAGAAATTTAAGCTGTTTTCCTTTGCCAATCCTCACATGAGAACATTCCATCTTTCTTGGATTTCGTTTTCACCTGTTTTGTGTCCACTTTCGCCGCCGCGCCGCTTGTTCCGATTATCAGGGATAACTTGAATCTGACAAAAGGTGATATTGGAAATGCTGGTGTGGCTTCTGTATCAGGAAGTATATTTTCCAGACTTGCAATGGGGGCTGTTTGTGATCTTCTAGGGCCACGATATGGCTGCGCGTTTGTGATCATGCTTACAGCTCCGACAGTGTTCTGCATGTCATTCGTGTCCGACGCATCCGGATATATCGCCGTCAGGTTCATGATTGGATTTTCCCTGGCGACCTTCGTCTCGTGCCAGTACTGGATGAGCACAATGTTTAACACTAAAATTATTGGGCTTGTCAATGGAACAGCTGCCGGATGGGGGAACATGGGAGGCGGTGCCACCCAACTACTGATGCCACTGCTATACGAGATAATCCATAGGGCTGGAGCGACTCCATTCACGGCCTGGAGGATTGCGTTTTTCATTCCTGGATGGCTTCATGTGATTATGGGTATTTTGGTTTTGACTCTTGGCCAAGATTTGCCTGACGGAAATTTTGGAGCCCTACAGAAGAAGGGTGATGTTGCTAAAGACAAATTCAATAAGGTCAGTGGATAATAATTATATTCCTCTCCTTGTTTTTAACCTTAATTAATTTTCCAGATTTTGACTAATTGGGAATTTGTATATTTTGAATATTCAGATACTTTGGTATCTTCATCACAAATTACAGGATACGTGGATTTTCGCCCTCTCATGTATGGATATTCTATGGAATCGAATCATTAACCGATAACGTGATTGCAGAATACTTTTTATGACAGGTCAATTTTTATACATAATACAAACTATTTTCTCTTTAAGAAAAACATAATCTTACAATTGATTTTCTCATGTACAGATTTGATCTAAAGCTTCATACTGCTGGAGTCATAGCAGCTACTTTTGGTATGGCTAATCTCATAGCTCGCCCGTTTGGTGGTTTTGCTTCTGATTATTCAGCAAGAAAATTCGGAATGAGAGGAAGACTATGGACCCTTTGGATCCTGCAAACCCTAGGTGGAGTTTTCTGCATTCTTCTCGGCCGTGCTAATTCCCTTCCCTTTGCTGTCACCAACATGATTATCTTCTCCATCGGCGCACAAGCTGCCTGTGGCGCTACTTTCGGCATTATTCCTTTCGTTTCTCGACGATCACTCGGCATAATCTCCGGCCTGACGGGGGCTGGAGGTAACTTCGGCTCCGGTTTAACTCAACTGATTTTCTTCACCAGTTCAAAAGTCTCCACTGCAAATGGCTTAACTTACATGGGATTCATGATTTGTGCTTGTACTCTTCCGGTGACTTTGGTGCATTTCCCACAGTGGGGAAGTATGTTCCTTCCGCCGACGAAAGATGTCGTCAAGGGGTCTGAAGAACATTACTACGCTGCCGAGTGGGACGACGAAGAAAAGCGCAAGGGAATGCACCAGAACAGCCTCAAATTTGCCGAAAACAGCAAGTCGGAACGTGGTCGGCGTGTGGCCTCCGCCCCAACTCCACCGAATACAACGCCAAACTATGTTTAAATCGGTTCCTGGGTTGAACATCTTGTTCAACTTTTTATTTTCTGCTTAAATTCAATTAATCAATGTACGTAGAGTATAAGCAGTACTTGGTTTAAGGGAAATATAAACTAATTTCTTGAAGAACTCTTTGATGTTTTATTGTTGGTTATGTAGAAATCTTCCATCGGCTACTCAAAAATACAATTTAAGGGATTGTTCGGGTAGATTTTTTTCTCAAAAAATAAGTTTTTTTGTCCACCTTCTTTTATTTTTTAAAATTTTTTTATTGCGTAAAAGTTTTAAAAAAAAAAAGGCAAAAAATTCGTTTTTTTTTTTAAATGGGAATCGAACATGTCCTAAATTGCAAATTTAAACCCCAACCGTTGGACAATATAGCGATTTTGTCCCAAACCAATTTTTCATCGGTGCTTTGTCCCAAACCTTTTAGAAATTAGCAAACTCAGTCCCTCTTCATGGTTTCGGACCATTTCAGGCATCAAATCCAGTCAAGTGAGTTGCACAAGCATTTTTAATGAAGGGTATTTTTTATTAAATAAATAGAGAAAAATTTAAAAAAGAAAATTAAGAAAAAGAAAAAAGGTTAATTGCACTCACAATCTCTATCCTTTCACAATAACGATATCCTCATTCGGTTTTTATTCACATATATCGTTCTCGTCCTTTCATTAAATTCGCACAAATGGTCCACAAATAATTTTTTTTAACAATTTGCCCATGACTTAAATAAATTAAAGAGAAAATAAAATAAGAACAATGTAATTATGGACCCTAACCTTTTCAAAAGTGCAACTAAATCCTAAATCTTTTATTTTTACATATTTTCACTTAAAATAATAAAAAATGTTTCATCAAGACTTACGTGGAGTTTTCTACATTCTTCTCGGCCGTGATAATTCCCTTCCATTTGCTGTCACCAACATGATTATATTTTCCATCGGCGCACAAGCTGCCTGTGGCGCTACTTTCGGCATTATTCCTTTCATTTATCGACGATCACTCGACATAATCTTCGGCCTGATGGGGACTGGAGGTAACTTCGGCTCTAGTTTAACTCAACTAATTTTCTTCACCAGTTCAAAATTCTCCACTGCAACTGGCTTAACTTACATGGGATTCATGATTTGTGCTTGTACTCTTTCGGTGACTTTGGTGAATTTCCCATAGTGGGAAAGTATGTTCCTTCCAAGCGACGAAAGATATCGCTGAGGGTCTCGAAAAACATTACTACGTGGCTTGAGGTGGGATGACGACGAAAAGTGCAAGGGAATGCACCGTATCACCCTCAAATTTGCCGAAAACGAAGAAGTCGAACGTGGTCGGCGTGTCGCCTCCGCCCCAACTCCATCGAATACAACGCCAAACCATGTTTATACCATTATGTAATAAGCTTTAATCTCATTCTCTTCAATAAGCAGTATATTTGATCTCTTGGTAAACCTTTAGTTAATGGATTCGTGAGATTTTCTTTTGATTTCACATATTCAATGGAGATAATACCATTTGAGATCAATTGCTTAATAGTATTATATCTTCGACGTATATGTCGAAACTTACCACATTATACATATTATGTGCCCTTTCGATAGCCGACTTACTATCACAATATAAATTTATTGTAGACATTGGCTTACACCAACATGAAATATCCTATAAGAAATTACGAAGCCATTATGCTTCTTCTACAACTTTATCTAAAGTTATAAACTCATATTACATCGTTGAACGAGCTATGCAAGTTTGTTTTGAGGACTTCCAAGACACAGGTGCACCACCAATGGTAAAAACATATCCATCTTTCGTGTCTGATATACAATTGGTGTCACAATATCCTTCTAGTACAGATGGATATCTTGTATAATGTAATCCAAAATTTAAGGTATATCTTAGATATCTAAGAACCATATTCAAAGCCTTCCAATTGTCATTGCTTGGATTACTAGTAAATCTACTTAGTTTGTTAACTACATTTGCAATATCCGGATGAGTGCAGTTTATAATATACATTAAACTGCCTATTATCTGATAATACTTCAGTTGAGATAGAGGTTGACCTTTATTTTTGACCAAGTGTAGCTTAAATCTACTGAATTTTTGAATGTACTATCATTATACATCTTAAACTTTTGAAGTACTGTTTTAACATAAAGACAATGAGATAAGACAAGTCCATCATATGTATTAGAAATTTTAATTCTTAATATGATATCTTCACAGTAATGATAATATCATTATTACTCCCCATAATAAGCATGTCGTCAACATATAGACATACTAACACATAAGCTTTTGGTGTGTTTTGTGAAACCAAATATACTACGATCATCTACTCATTGAATAGTACGCATTTGACTACTCATACGCATAAATTGATTATTAATTTGGGACCCACTCGAATATTTGGTCAATGTTCGTAAAGAAAACAGGTGGACAAATGAAATTGGAAGAGCATCTTTCAATTCTTTATAAATCAGAAGACAGTTCAGAAGAAGAGGCAGAAGTTTTTGATACCATTTTTTCGAACACAAAGTAAAAACTGTTAAATAGTATTTGAAACTTGCGGAAGGATCACCAAGTACTGTAAACATAGACAATAGATGCCAAAGGAAACAAATTGTTGCATAAATAATCAAGAATTTAAAATTTATAGCCTTACTGTATTTGAATTGTGGATTCCAAATGTTCTCCTTGCCTCACTCTGCGGTGGATTATGTCTGTGCAAACAAATGGCCTCCTGCCTGAAGATGCTTTTGACAATATCCTAAGAGATCCGTACAAGACAAAATATTTGGAAGGGAATGAACTAAAACATGAAATTTTATTTCATTCAAGGCTATAAGAGATAAACTCTTGACTTATTTAAATTACAACATTTGATCTAGAGGATCTACTGTCTACTGGTGTTTAGCTAAGAAACAATGAAATGTTTACAAAAAAATTTTAAAGAGAAAAGTCTGATGCTCGAAAACTTCTGCTTCTTCTTCTGAACTGTCTTCTGATTTATAGAGAATTGAAAGATGCTCTTCCGATTTCATTTGTCCACCTATTTTCTTTACTTTCGTAAAAGCAAATATGTTGTCTGCCATTTGCTTCCCTTTTCTGCTGAAAGAAGGAAAATTATTGACCTTAAAGTTTTTATGGATCCCACCATTTTGTTTTGTTCGCTTGTCGCACTCGCTTCAATCGAGAAACTTCTAGCCATTTCCTAAAAGACAAAATTCCTTTAGTCTGATTGATATGCACTATCTGCTTTTCCACTGTATCCTTCGACTTTTGAACACTCGTCTTCAATAAAGTCTTCAAAATCATCAAGGTGCTCTTTTCCTTTTGTAACTTTTTTTCCTTTTTCTTGCTTTTCCTTACTTTTGCAAAATTTGCAATGATGATATTCCCTTGAACTGGACTGTTAGGCGTTGCACAGATGCCCATCATATTCTGGAGAAGTGTTGAACAGGTTGTAGAAATTTCTTTCGAAATTACAAAGTGTTTTGACTGCTTGAGGAGAAATCTTTGAACCAGTTTTACTTGTCATGAGGATGAATTTTGAACGATGGTTTACTTTGATCTTCGATTCACCATTAAAGGCTTTTAAACTTGTAAGGATTCTTTGGAAGGATAACGATCTCTAGTCTTCTAAAATTAATTTGTCGACGCTGCTTGTCTGTCCTTCACTTGGTTGATCCATATAAATCTGTTGAGTTGTTTTAATCTGGATATGATGATATCCTTTATACAAAATGTTGAATTCATCCCAAAATGGGATTGTACTGTTGACTTTTAGGATTATTTGAAGATCTTGGTCTTTGATGACAAATTTCTTGAAATCCTTTAGAGACCTGTAGTAATTTGTCACAATCATTTCTAATTCTTCAAAGTTAGGACCAGTGAGAATTATTTTTATCAATCCACTGTAAAATGCATTTCTAACCATGAGAAGATTGGCTCCTTCATGGAAGATAAATTGTCTGAACTTTTTCTCAAGAGTTCCAAGGTAGTTTTTCTCAGGTGCTGTTTCTCCAATTGTCCTTGCCTCTTCTTCAAGGCTAAGGAAATCCTGAAGTGTAGTGTTTGAAATTGTGGCACTTTCTTTTATTTTTTCTAGACTTTTGAATCTATCTGGAATGATTTCAGGGGTTGATTGTGCTGCATCTTTATAGGAAAACATCCTATAACTAAGGTTTTCACTTATGGGTGTATTGAATGTAGGCATTCTCGGCCTTGCCCGGATATCTTTTTAAAAGGTTGTGGTCTCAAAGAGAGTTGGATATGGTCAAATAACTGTTTGTATGGTATTGGGCTTGAGCCTTTGTTTTTGTGGAATTCTGTAAAGGAAGTTTGGGCTTCAATAAAGGATTTGAAACTTTTGTGTTTGTAGGGTTTTCCTTTTACAAGGGTTCAACCCGATTCTAGTTGGTGTAGTAGCCTTTGTCTCGGACCATCATAGATAACATAAAATTTCTTTCCTACAATCATATTATTTATACCAACCAAAGGTTGACTGTCCATTATTTTCGAACTTTGAATGTCCTTAAGCTCTTGCGAGCTTGTTCTGTTGTAACATTTTTTGCTGGGTGGCACTATATCTGCTTTCGGTTTTGAATACCCTTAGGCTCTTATGAGCTTGTTTCTCAGTAATGTTTTCTCTGACCGAATTGGCAAAGTGTAATGTTGTTTCCTTTTGCTTTCTTTTGAATTAGATAAGAAAGCCTTTTTCATATTGCTTGAGTTTCCATGTTTTTAACTTCAAGCTGCATTTTAAGGTCTTCAATTTGTTCATCAATGTCTCGCCATTTTACTCCGCATAGATGTAACTCATGAGTTAGTGAATCAAGAAGAGAATTGTCTTTACTTTTGATTATTTCAATTTCAAAATCATAGTGGGAAACCACATTTGCCACCGATTAATCTCCTTGCTTGTAATCGTGTGTATTTTGCAATTTATAAATGACTTGCATATGTATGAATCATCTCTAACAAGAAATTTATTCGAGATTATGTAAAGTCTAAATTTTGAAATAGCTTTTTTCATAGCTAAAATTTCTTTTTCGTTTATGTGGTAATTTTTTTTCTGAATCTGTAAAAGTACCAGAAGAATAACTACATAATTTTTCTTCATTTGAAAAACTGATTTTTGCTTTTAATACCACCCTCCAAAAATTAAGAGGAAGGTTTCATTTTGATTTAATTTGGAATAAAATTGATTCCATTGCCATCTCAGATCCTTTTTCACTTCTTTTTCAAACAACCTCATTTTGCAAGATTTGAATAAAAGATCTCATAAACAACCTGAAATCTTTTGTTTTGATCCACAAATCATTTGGAAAATTTGGATATGGCTGAGGATATGAGGCTTAAGTCGCTAAAACCATAAGCAATTTCAAGTCCTAAGTATCCGATTTTTCTTTGAATAGTTCTCGCCTTCTTTTTTTTTGAAAAACGATTCCTTCTTTTTGTACTTTCTTGAGAACACCAGAAAACATGTGATTCATGACATTCTTCATTTTCGAGAGAAAACTAAAATGTCTTCAATATAAACACAACAAAATTTGTTGAGTTCTTTGAATGTATTGTCCATGTGTCTTTGGAAGATACCGGAGCTTGTTTAAAGGTCGAAAGGTACTACTGTTCATTGGAAGTGTCCTCATGGACAACCCGGCCAGAGGGGTTTTGTTGATTCTTCGAACCTTACTTGATGGAAACCAGATTTTAAATCAAAAGATGAGAAAATCTTTTTCCTTTTATAAGGTGAAGCAAACTCTGCATGTTTGGCGTGGATATAGCCATCGGTTTTGTGATTTTGTTGAGTTGTGAATAGTCTATGACCATTCTGGCTTTTCCTCTTCTTTTCTCTGCTTCTTTCCTTACCATGAAGGCTGGGGAAGAAAAAGGAGATTTACTAGGTTCAATGACACCTAGCTCTAAGAGTTTTTTGATTTGGATAGAGAATTATTCTCTATCTTTTGGACTGTATGCCATAGCCTTAGCTCGGACTATTTTCCTTTGAATTCATCAATGACTTCAATT
Organism: Forsythia suspensa; assembly: GCA_023638005.1. NCBI lineage: Eukaryota > Viridiplantae > Streptophyta > Magnoliopsida > Lamiales > Oleaceae > Forsythia > Forsythia suspensa. The sequence goes on from CM042666.1 coordinate 41,494,947, forward strand.
TTTGCTGTGAAAGTTCCTTTGTTGATGTTTGGATCTAAAGAATTTTCAGAACAACATTTTTCAAAGAGTTTTGCAATTTCTTGCCTTTTGGTATTTATTTGAAAACTCTCTAATTCTTCATTAGAGATAAAAATATTTGAATTTTTTGCAATATTCTCCCTCTTTGGAAGAACAAAATTTTTTGAATTTTTAATTTTAAACATGTCTAAAAATTTTGTTTTTAAAGAATTGTAAGCCAAAGCTTTTCTTTTCTTTGAAATCCAAATCCTTTTGTTTTGTGAAGTAAAACTGACTAAATTGATTTCTTATATAAATGGGTGGTATAACTGGCAAAAGTTATTCTCAATTATAAAATCTATTCCAGTTTCGAGTTGATATACTGTTGGAACTTTGAAGTAAAAGGTTTGTAATGAGGAATTGTGATGACCACAGATTCCTATGCTGAGATTTTTAACAACTTTAGAGGTAGAGAACTCTGAATTGTTGGCAATTTTTAATTTTAAAGTTCTTTCAGATAGAACCCAAAATTGTTCAGAAATAATCCATTTACTAGTTGTACATACAGATGCTCATGTATCAATGTAAGCATGGATTGTGAAATTTCTAAATCCTTCAAAACTAAGTTTGATAGGAATATAGATAGAATTGGGATTTGTAATGTTTTTATTCATCTTCAGATGATTCTGAATCTGAATATTCTTCTGATTCTGATGTTAAATAATACAGAGATTTTGTATCACTTAGGTCTTCAACTGGATAAAAATCCACTGTCTTCAAATCTTTCGAGTCGCTTGACTCTTTCTTCATTCTCAATTCTTGCTGGGCATTCATTTGTGTAATGTCCTTCTTCATTACAGAGCTAATATCTGCAATTCTTCTTTTTCTGTGGACAATTTAAAATTTTGTCATTGTTTTTCTTTTTGGATTCTTTCTTTGGGTATTTTTTGAAGAATTTCTTCTTTTTGAAAAATTTCTTTTTGTATGGTTTTTTCCATTTTTTGAAAGTATATTTTTTCTTTTTAAAAATTTTTCGTTTTACTAGTTTTTTGTAAGGTCTGCAACCATACTGACTAGGTATTCTGTTTCTGTATAAATCACAACAGACTTTTGGATTTTTGATGACAGCAATTTTACTTTGTTTAATCAAACTGTTCTCTTTGCACTTTTCTGCAATAAGGTTTCTAGTCAATGTAACTGCAAGACCTAAAGAGGCATCAATTTGAGAATTCATCCTTGGATTAGGATTTTGGTTTTGCAATTTTATTGCCCTGTCAAAATCTTCAAGAACTTCATAGTTGAAAGGTTCAGCAAGTTTTCTAATAAAATTTTCAGTTAATTGAACCATTGCGTTGGAGGAACAAGGTAAAAATATTTTGAAAATTCACATGCGTAGTTTTCAAAATAACACATGTCACAAATTGAAAGTTTTTCAAGGTGATTTAAAGCATCAGAAACTTCAATAGTAGTTCTTTTACGTTTGAAAGCTTCATAAGTTTGTCCAGTAAATTGTTTGTAAATTTGATCAATAATCCTTTTAATGAATGCTGGATTGTTTGCTTGACAATCTTTCCAGATTCCACTTTTAACATCGTAAGTAAAGTTTTCAAGGTAAGCTCTGACTCTTGTACTTGCGATAACATAACTCCAAGAGTTAGTTTCACTTTTGTGTATTTCTTTGTTTATGATCATAGAGATCAAAATTTCACTGTACCATGCATCAATGAGTTTTTCAGGCTCAATAGTACAATCAAGGTCAAGAATAGCTACTCTATTCCCCTTGTTTCTTTGGAATGTATTCTGAAGAGATGAAACCTATTTTATCAAAATCATCCTCAATTGGCTTAGGTCTAGGAATATTGTCTCATACTGGTTTTTTACTATCTCCAATTGGATTTTCAAAAGTATCCATATGATCATCTGATCTGGCGTCTTCAACTTTAGGGTCTCTGAAAATAATTCATGTTTTGTTTGTAAGAAATCTTTCATGGATTGTGACTTCTTCATCAGAACTTTCATTGTCACTACTTTCTGGTGATATTTTTCTAATTGGTTCAGTGCTACTAGGAGTATCACCAACTGATTTTGCAACAAAAATGTTTTCTTGATCCTCAATACTGACATTTTTTATGAAAGACACAATTTTGTCTAATTCTTGGTCTTCAAAGGCGAGAAGGACATTGAGAAGTCCCAAGTCTTGATTGTCTTCATGGATTTTTTCAAGATTCTTTCTGAAATTATTCATTTCAGATCTTCGAGATCAAATTTTCCTTCGAGAATTTTTCTGTTGTTGGTAATTTCTTGGATTTCTTCAATTCTTCCACCCCACCCCCACCCCCACCCCCACCCCCACCCCACTTCTTCCAAAGGTTCCATATGAAATCTTCTTGATTTCTTTACTTGTTGAGGTACTATCTTTTACTCCTGCTAAGATGACAGCTGAGTGCTGATCTAAAGATTTTTCTATCTTTGATTGATAATCCTTAAGGTCTTCTCTAAGATCCTCAATGATCTCTCTCAACTTTCTGATTTCCTTTAGAATGTCTCCTAAGGACATTATTGTTCTCTAATAATAACCTTAGCCATATTGTTAACTGTATCTCTTAATTCCTTTAGTTGCTTGCTTTGGCTACTCTCTGGTTTTTTTTCTTTCCACCTACACATAGGATCTTTCCTAATGGACATGGTGTGTAGAAGTAAAGGTTTTTGTTCTTTGACAAGAGTTCGGTGTTGGTCAAGGTCAATTTCTACTGACCTCCTTGATGGTTGGACCAACCAGTCAAATTCTGTTTCTTTGTGTTCAAGATAATCTGAGAATAAAGGATCAATCTTTATTCCTTTTGGTTCCTTGACAATTGTCATATTATGCTGATTATGAATCGCATAACTAACAAGGGAGGAAATTAAGAAAGGTACGTTGTTGTCTTTGACTAGACCTGATCTTCCGTACTTGTGTACAAAAGATAAAATCCCATCAAAGTCTTGATTGTGTAAACTCATAGAGAGTCTTGGGTATGATGTAAAGATCAACTTTTCACATGCTAGGTTTCCATTTAAGGAACCTAAACATCCTTCAACTGGATTTTTAATCCTTTCATCAATCAAACTCATAGAGATTGGTTGATCAATTTTGTCTGACAAGGTGCTACGGATCTGAACCCTGATAGCTCCTATAGTAACCCAATAAAGGTTTTTGTTGTCATCCAAATCAATTTTTTGTTTGGCTTTGTTAATGTCTTGTTTGGTAAGAAGGGAAATCCCTCTTTTACCATATGTGTGTTGCACATGAATGGCAAACTCTTTTTGAGAAACTTCATAATAAATATGTCTGTTTCTATTCAAAAATTTGTTGATGAAATTTGGTTGAACGAAAACTTCACTAGGTTTTAAAGTTAAATTTGTCTTGCAAATTTTTGCAAGTTTTTTGTCTGAAATCAAAATCTTTTTTGAGTAGTTCCCTTGTGATTCGTTTTGTTCAAAGATTTCATCAATCTCGGTTTCAATGTGTTCACTTTGTATACTCATGCTGGATGATGATGTGTAACAAAATGTATGATAAAATTTTTAACACTGTATAGAAAGTTTCTTTCATGTTTATCTCTTTTTTCTCTCATCATTATCCTGATGGAATGATGAACATGCATGAACATGAGATCAAATCTGGATTCTTCATAATATTCATAAAGACTGTATTCTATTGTAATGTCTCTAATGTAATCATGACATACATGGCAATCAATCATGATTATGATGTTGTAAAACATAGTGTATTATGAACTCATGAACATTGTGGTTATATGTATGTAAAGCATTTAGCATTCTGTTTTTCATTCCTGCTAAAGAGGCACGATGAATATTTGTAAACAAGTGTTGTGTAGATACTTTTATGATATTTGTAAATTTCATATTGTGAGGTAACTGTAAGAACATGTATTTCACAAGTATCACAGTCTATCATGTGTAATTATACTGTAAACCGACTCTGATACCATATTTTCGAACATTTGACGAATAAATTTCTTGTTAGGACAGATTCATCTGTATGCAAGTCATTTATAAACTGCAAAATACACCCTAATTACTAGCAAGGGAGATTAATCAGGTGGCAAATGTGGTTTTCCCACTATGATTTTGAAATTGAAATAATCAAAAGTAAAGACAATTCTCTTGCAGATTCACTAACTCGTGAGTTACATCTATACAGGTAAAATGACAGACATTGATGAACAAATTGAAGACCTTAAAATGCAACTTGAAGTTAAAAACATGGAAACTCAAGCAATACAGAAAAGACTTTCTTATTTAATTCAAAAGAAAGCAAAAGGCAACAACATTACAGTGCCAATTCAGGTAGAAAACATTACAAAAGCAAGCTCGCAAGAGCCTAAGGGTATTCAAAACCCGAAAACAGATACAGTGCCACCCCAGGCAAAAAATGTTACAACGGGAACAAGCTCGCAAGAGCCTAAGGACATTCAAAGTCCGAAAATAATGGACAGTCAACCTTTGGTTGGTATAAATAATATGATTGCAGGAAAGAAATTTTATGTGATCTATGATGGTCCAGACATAGGCTACTATACCAACTGGAATCAGGTTGAACCCAGGAAAACCCTACAAACACAAAAGTTTCGAACACAATGTAAAAACTGTTAAATAGTATTCGAAACTTGCGGAAGGATCACCAAGTACTGTAAACATAGACAATAGATACCAAAGGAAACAAATTGTTGCATAAATAATCAAGAATTTAAAATTTATAGCCTTAGGATTCCAAATGTTCTCCTTGCCTCACTCTGCTTGTGGATTATGTCTGTGCAAACAAATGGCCTCCTGCTTGAAGATGCTTTTGACAATATCCTAAGAGATCCGTACAAGACAAAATATTTGGAAGGAATGAACTAAAACATGAAATTTTATTTCATTCAAGGCTATAAGAGATAAACTCTTAAGCTTATTTAAATTCAAAGGGAAAATAGTCCGAGCTAAGGCTATGGCATACAGTCCAAAAGATAAAGAAGAATTCTCTATCCAAATCAAAGAACTCTTAGAGCTAGGTGTCATTGAACCTAGTAAATCTTCTTTCTCTTCCCCAGCCTTCATGTAAGGAAAGAAGCAGAGAAAAGAAGAAGAAAAGCCAAAATGGTCATAGACTATTCACAACTCAACAAAATCACAAAAACCGATGGCTATATCCTGCCAAACATGCAGAGTTTGCTTCACCTTATAAAAGGAAAAAAGATTTTCTCATCTTTTGATTTAAAATCTGGTTTCCATCAAGTAAGGTTCGAAGAATCAACAAAACCCCTCACAGCATTCAGTTGCCCACAAGGACACTTCCAATGGACGGTAGTACCTTTCGTCCTTAAACAAGCTCTAGGTATCTTCCAAAGATACATGGACAATACATTCAAAGAACTCAACAAATTTTGTTGTGTTTATATTGACGACATTTTAGTTTTCTCTGAAAATGAAGAATGTCATGAATCACATGTTTTATAGGTTCTCAAGAAAGTACAAAAAGAAGAAATCGTTTTGTCAAAAAAGAAGGCAGAACTATTCAAAGAAAAAATCGAATACTTAGGACTTGAAATTGCTTATGGTTTTAAGCAGCTTAAGCCTCATATCCTTAGCCATATCTAAAATTTTCAAATGATTTGACAGATCAAAAACAACTTATGAGATTTCTAGGTTGTTAACTATGCAGAATCTTTATTCCAAATCTTGCAAAATTGAGAGCTCCTCTTCAAAAGAAGTTGAAAAAAGGATACAGATGGCAATGGACAGTTGAAGACAATCTTTACATCCAAAAAATTAAATCAACATAAACCCCCACCACCCCACCCACCCACCCCCCCCCACCCCACCCCCCACCCCAATTTCCAACAAAATCTTCTTACTAATTTATGGAAATTAAACTAGAATAATCTTGATGAAGCCATTCCATGAGAAACAACAATGCAATAGATGGCAAGTGACTCCAAAGGCTTTACTTGATTTAAGGATTTTTTTTAATAGTTAAACCACTCTAGGTGGCACATTGTATTAATAAAATATTAAAACCAGTACAATAAAATTTACTCCGTCCAAAGATGGCAAATATACTGAAAAACTTAAAGAACTACATTTCACGCATCTTAGTTATACTCATTATCACCATACGTCGGTGTTGTGCATCTCTAGCTCCTGGTCCTTTTCGGATTCAATACTTCAAGAAGATTGTATAAATTTGTTATCATATTCAAAATTTGATAAGTCCATAGCTTCATCATCATCTTTATGAATGTATCTATAAACATCCCCAACATATTCCCTTATCCTTGAGTAGAAAAGAAGTGCTTCCGCTCTAACATCGCTTGCAACCACCACCTTCAATGCAGATGGTGGAGAGACATCTTTATTGATATTGCTTACATTACCAAGCACCCTCAAGCTTGGCTACTGAATTAAATGAATGCTAAGCTAGACTTGGGGATTATGGATATGGATGATAATTTAACCCACCACCCCGGACCTGTCCCGATTGTTCGAGTAATTGGGCCATCCAGGGCGGCCACGCCCCGTCCCTCAATTTAATTTTTGAAAAATCATAAAATAGAACTACAAATCACAAATTTTGTTATTAATTGGCTGAATGAGATTCGAACTTGGGTTGAAATTATTAAATTATAAAGTTTAACTACTACACCTCAACCTCAATCTTTAGAGGAGATAAAGTAGCCATTAAACTTTGGTATTTGTTGTATCCATTAAGCACTATTCAACTTTGGCACTTGAAAAAGACACGTCTTGACATCTATTTGGGACACTTCATAATTAAAGTGTGTTACAATAGATGAGAAAATCCCAATGATCTTAAGTATGGTTACAGTCGAAAAGGTAATTAAACGTTATTTAGCTTCGGTTCTTGAACAAGAAATGCTTGGTTTCTTCTTTGATGCCCAACTGATGCAATGTGTTCCTGTGAAGACACAATAACCAGTTTTACTTCAACGGGTATATCTGGGCAGCCAAATCTAGTCAACATTGCAAAAATCAAAGAGACTAAGACCAGTTTAAGAACAAAAATGAAGTTCATAACTCTATGCAAAACCAAAACTACAAACACATGTAAAATAACTATATATATCTCTATGCGAATAACGATTATTATTCAAAGGAATAACAAATACTCAACATGTATCTCACCTCTTAATCTCAATATAGTTCACATATGATTTATATATTAGCCAAATAATTGAAAGAATTAAAAACACTAACGAATACTAGGGATGTAATTATAATTTAACTTAAAAATAGAAAAATTAAATTAAATCATCATAACAAGGTTGCATTTTCAGCCTAGATAGCTAAATTAGTTCATGATCTAACTAAGAGGACAGATGATTGAAAATGCTTTCATTCATACACAAAATTTGAAAGGAACGAGAAAAAGTGAAGAAGAATGATTCGTTCATGACTTCTTGCTGCTCACAACTCTCTCATCATTTTTTTCTTCTTCAAAATTACACCTTTAATTTCTTGTTCAATTTTGCCCAACAACTTTGATTTTCCAAGTTCAACTATGTCCAAATCCCCGAATATGTGTCCAAAAACTCTTCAAAGTATTAAAGGCATGAAGCATCTATGTAGATACATATATAGTATTAGAGTTGAAGACCCTACTTACGCCTAAAAAGTCCCCAACTTTCCAATGGAAGTTGTGCTATTCACAAATATTTACTTACTTTATTCATTCATTTTACTTACCTTATTTATTCTTTATCTTATTGGTAGAATTGTATTTGTAGTAGGATATCATCTATGTAATATTTCTATTTTAGGTAGAATTCATTTTCTATTAGTATATATTTCTTAACCCTCTTCATTATTCATTCAATCAATACAGAGAGTTATTTCTCTACACATATTTTTTCTTATAAATTTCATATGGTATCAGAGCGACGATTCTAAGCAACGATGTCTGGCACAAACGATGATAGAAAAATCATAGAGATGACAATTGCCCAATCGGATCCCATGGCTCTACAACAATCCGATCATCCCAGCTTAATCCTCGTTTCTAAACTACTTGATAGAAACAATTATGGACAACGGAGTAGGACTATGAGAATTGCCCTAATTGCCAAAAATAAAATTAGCTTCATTGATGAGAAGTTCAAAGCACCTGAAGCAGAAGATGAGAAGTATTCTATATGAGAACGGAGTAATCACATGGTGATGTCCTGGATACTTAATTTGGTACATTCAGATATTGCTGAAAGTATCATATACTCCGAATCTACCACAGAGGTATGGAACGACCTACGAGATCGATTTTCTCAAGGTAATGATGCGCGAATATATCAAATTCACCAAGAAATTGCTGAGCATCGACAAGGAAATCAATCGGTGTCAGCTTATTACACCAAATTAAAGGGACTATGGGATGAATTGAGTTCTTATCATAACCTAATTGGATACACTTGTGGGAATCTTAAGGCACTGGCTGAAAGGGATGAGAATGAGAAGGTCATGCAATTCGTGATGGGGTTGAATGATTTTTATTCCACGATTCATGGAAACATACTAATGGTGAGCCCCCTTCTCAGATACCAGAAAAGTCCACGCTATTTTAATGCAACATGAAAGATAAATTGAGGTTGCAATAGATCATGAAGGGCAACATTCAATCAATTGGGAGAAGTCGAGCAATTGGGGATCGAACCGAAAAGGTGAAAATTGGTCGACCAATAATCAGTCAAACAATGACCGATCGACCGTTTCTACGGGAACTGGGCAGCAAAAACAGTGTACCCACTGTGGGATGACAAGGCCACAATGTTGATACTTACTATTTCATCCATGGCTTTCTTCTAGGGCACAAGTTTCATGGGAAGGACGTGAAGCCACGAAACAAACGCTTCACAAATACTGCTACCGCTTCTACACTTGACCTAAAGGAAGGAAAAACACTCACTGCCAAGGAATATGAGCAGATCATGACACTTCTAAACAAAAAGACGGGTAATGATAATTCTTATGTTAATACCTTAGGTATCAATTCCTCTACTACCTCTTTGAGTAATTAATAGATTATTGATAGCGGGGCCACTAACCATGTGACAAAGGATGGGATCGTTGAGAATAAATCCATGCCAAAGCACAAAACTATGCAATTTCCGAATGGGGGTCATGCTCTTATTAAATCCATTGGTGCAGTTAACTTGAGAAATAATATGACTGTTGATAATGTGCTTTATGTTCCCAACTTCAAAGTTAATATATTATGTATCAGTAAACTAACTAGAAGGTTAGATAGCTATGTGACATTTTCTCCTGATTTTTGTGTCATGCAGGATTTAACTACGAAGAAGACGACTGGCTTGGTAAGGCAGATTAACGGCCTATATTATCTTTCACAAAGACTACAAATACATCATACTACCAGTGGATCAACCAACCTATGGCATAGACGTCTTGGGCACCCTTCAGCCTCACATCTTCAATTCCTAGCACAAAGTATTTTAGAAATTAGTTTTGATTCCCACGATATTTGTGATGTTTGTCATTTGGCAAAACAATCTAGATTACTCTTTAAAGTTAGTCAAATTTCTAGCAATAAACCATTTAATTTGATTCGTTGTGATATCTAGGGACCTCATATGATTTATTCTTATTCTGGTGCTAGATATTTTGCTTACAATCGTTGATGATTTCTCTCGTTATACTTGGGTACACCTCATGCGTCACAAATCTGAAACCCAAAGCATAATTAAGAATTTCTTTGCTAGGGTTAAAACTCAACACAACCTAACTATAAAAGCCCTAAGGTCTGACAATGGACAAGAGTTCTTATCCTTGCAATCATTCCTAGATGAAAATGGTACCATTTTATATAGATCATGTCCTTATACCCCTCAACAAAATAGAGTAGTAGAGAGAAAACACCGCCACCTCCTTAATGTGGCCCGTGCCATTAGATTTCAAGCTAATCTTCCATTAAAATTTTGGGGAAACATATCATGACAGCTTGTTACCTTATCAACTGGATACCTACATCATTGCTATCATACAAAACACCATACGAAAAATGCACAAGACACCACCAGCTTATTCTCATTTACGTGTCTATGGTTGCCTGTGTTTTGCCACCAATCTTAAACCCAGCCATAAATTTGACACACGAGCCAGACGGTGTATGTTTCTTGGATACCCCTCAGGACAAAAATGATACCTCTTATATGACCAAACCGACAGAAAGCTGGTGGTATCCCGAGACGTCGTGTTCTATGAAACCATATTTACATACGCCTCCCAGCAAAATGAAGAAACCAACTCCATCCCGTTGCCACAATCTATGCATATGGATGTTGAATCGCCACATTTAACATACCCTATCAACCACCACATAGCAGAAATAGATAACATGCCTGAAAATCTCGAACACAGCTCTACCGATCGACCAAACGGTTGACCAATCCCCTTATCTGGTCCAACAGATAGCTCCACAGGTCGATCGGTTCTCTCTTCTTCTCTTTTGGATGACCAGCCAGAACAACCTCAAGTCGTACCACATGACCAAATTCGACGATCCACCAGATCAATTTAAACCCTAATTCATCTGAAAGATTACTATGTCAGTCATGCTCTGCCTACTCAGGCCAGGACTCTTCTTGTCAAGTCCAGCCCTTCGACATCCTATATCAAGGTATGTATCATATAGCAATCTTTCTTCTATTCATCATGCTTTTACATACAATATTTATCATATCATTGAGCCAGCAACATATAAGGCAGCATGTCAGGATCTCAAATGGGTAGCTGCTATGAATGATGAAATCCGTGCCTTAGAAGAAAAAAATACTTGGTCACTTGTCCCGCTTCCTCCAGGTTATCATCCTATTAGTTGTAAGTGGGTGTTCAAGGTCAAATTTAATTCTGACGGTACAGTTGAATGATACAAAGCATGACTAGTGGAAAAGGGGTTTACACAATGATAAAGAATTGATTATAATGAAACTTTCGCTCCAGTTACAAAGTTAACAACAGTCTGATGCTTACTTGCTAATGCCTCTATTCAAAACTGGACGCTTCATCAGATGGATGTACAAAATACATTTCTTCATGATGATCTTGATGAAGAAGTCTATATGACTCCTCCATCTAGATTTCATCGACAATGAGAGACACCACTTGTATATCGACATCATAAATCTTTATATTGATTGAAACAGGCATCTCGTTCTTGGTTTCAAAAATTTGTATCTGCTGTCATTCAGTTTGGGTTCACACAGTCACATGCAGATTACTCACTCTTTACAAAGGTCAGTGGTGATTTATTTACGGCTATTCTATTATATGTGGATGATATGATTGTCACAGAAAATGATAAAGAAGCAATTTCTACTACAAAAATGTTCATTGCATCTCAATTCAAGTTAAATGACCTTGGCACATTAAAATACTTTCTTGGAGTAGAAATTGTTCGCTCGAGATTAGAGGGTTTCAATAAATCAAAGAAAGTATACTCTTGACATTCTTCAAGAGGCCGGATTACTTGGAGCAAAACTTGCAGCATTTCTCATGGAGTAGTCATTAAAACTTAACTTGACAGATGAAAAGTTGTTGAAAGATCCCACATATTATCGACGGTTGGTAAGGAAGCTCATTTATCTCACAATTACTAGACTAGAAATCTCATATTCGGTCAATACGCTCAGTCAGTTCATGCAGGCACCTAGACAACCCCATCTTGACGCAATTTATCGATTGCTCCAATACTTGAAAAGAGCACCAGGACAAGGATTATATTTCCCATCAGAAGAAAAATTGAAGCTAGAAGGATTTTGTGATGCGGATTGGGCTGGAGACATTACTACACGACGGTCGGTTACATGATATTGTATATTTTTGGAAAATGCACTTATATCATAGAAAAGTAAGAAGTAAACGACCGTGTCTAAATCTTCAGCAAAAACAGAGTATAGGGCGATGGCTTCTATTGTTTGTGAGCTTACATATAAGAGACAATTTCTGACAGACTTATGTATAGATCACCCACAAGCAGCAATCTTATATTGTGATAATCAAGCAGCAATGCATATTGCTGCTAATCCAGTATTTCATGAAAAGACAAAGCACATTGAAATAGATTGCCATATTGTTCGTGAACAAATTGTTAAGGGAGATATCAAGACTGCCTATGTTCCAAGCAACAATCAGATTACAGATTTATTTACTAAAGTACTAGGCAATGAGGCATTTCACAGTTTCACTCACAAGTTAGAAACTTTTGACATATATGTTCCAATTCGAATGGGAGTATTAACAAATACTTACTTACCTTATTTATTTTTTACTTTATTGGTAGAATTGTATTTGTAGTAGGATATCATCTATTTAATTTTTCTATTTTAGGTAGAATTTATTTTCTATTAGTATATATATCTTGTATTCCTCTTCATTATTCATTCAATCAATACAGAGAGTTATTTCTCTACACATATTTTCTCTCATAAATTTCATATGTGCAAACCAGATCAAACTTAGACATGAATTTTCTTGTTGAATTCCTTTTGAGACTTTCCAAGACTTTTCCTTTTATTTTTGCTTCATTTTCTCTTCCCTCTTCATTGCGTCAAAGTGGCTGTATTAAGATGGGGTCGTTCCTAAAACATAAAAATACAACAAAAATAACGATCTAATTGTATTCCTCATTGTTTGTGAAATGCCTGCTTTGTAGGTTTATAAGCTCTCTTTAGCATCCTCCCTTTACAAATTGGTTTGAATATATATTGAGTTCTCTCTAAAGTGGTTGTTAGTGACAATCAAACTGGAATAAAGTAAAAAGTGACTGTCCAATATTAATAGAAGATATGTTGCGAATTGTTGAAAAGATTCAAAACAAAATGTCCAGTGACAAGTGTATTTTACACGCTTATCCTATCATATAAACTTGATATATAATTGTAATTTGAGTGAATTTCTACTTAATTTAGTATAAATATTGTCATTATAGGTAAAATCTAAGAATGGAGGTAAATTGAGCCAAAATAAAGAATATGGAGCTACATAGGAGTTGATCGGGAGCGTTTGAAGATTGGCATAATGGCATGGAAGTGATAAGAACCATTAAAAGGCCCGTTGAAACTTTTGAAAGATCAAATTCGAATGACTAAAGAGGTTTAGGGACCAATTTAGAAGCTCTTGGAAGTTTGAGATAAATTTTGAAAGACTTGGAGCAAAAAAAGGACCAAAATATACAAGGTTGAAAGTTTGGGGGACCAAAATGTACAATGTTGAAAGTTTGAGGGACCAAAAGGTACAACTTTAAATATTCGAAGACCAACTACAAATTTTCTGTTTGCCATGGTCTGGCATCGATTTGTAAACCGCGGCAAATATTGTTGTGAAAATAAATATAATTGTAAGTGCACAATATCGCAAACAAGTAATAAAATATACTTTTTGAGTCCAGATTATCGTTCCCACGAAGACTATCTTATTTATATATTAGTTCAATTAATCTTAATCATAATTTATTGAAAACAATTTGAAATAACTTAATATGAATATTTAAACTATAACTATTAATTCTTAGAAAATAGTGTGAAAGCAAATATCAAGAATTTAGAAAATATGGTTATTAAAGCATTTGGATTAACAAATTCACCATAGTTGTCATCTCTAATTTCTCATCTCAAGATTTATTCATAATGTTGTATTCGGTCGAATTCAAGAATTTAACCTAATTTATTTCTCTCGAGTTCAAATTAGTCATATCTAATTAACTCAACTTATGAAATCATAATGGTTCTTAATTAGATACATTAATTCTCCTAAGAATTCAATTCAAGACCGCGACAATAATAAAAGCGTATCTCTATCTTTTATCCAATTGTCGAATTTTACTACGTGGTCTAAATTAATAACTTACATCTTTGTTTGTTACAATCCACAAATCAATGACAAATAATGGTCAATTATTTCAAGCATTAAGAAAAGAATTAAAATCAAAACATAATTAGTTTATAAACAAAACTTGAGAGTCAAAAATAAAGAATTAAAATAGGTTACATCGTTCATCTAAACTTTAAATTTAGCTATTCATGATTCGGGAGAAGGTAAAGAGATTTGAATACATAACCGGATGTTGAATAAAAAATAAGAAAACGTTGAATATCTTGCACCAATAATTTTTTGTCTTCAAGTTCCAATCTTGAATCTGATCGTCATTCCTCCTCTCTTTTCTATTCTCTTATCCAAGATTCAACAACCTAATCTGACCTAGATTAGGTCTTTATATAGTCTTAAACCTAATCTGACCTAGATTAGGTCGGGACGTGGTTTGCAAACCGTTGCCAGAATGTGGCAAACAAAAAATTTGTAATTTGGTCCTCGAACTTTTAAAGTTGTACATTTTGGACTCCAAACTTTCAACATTGTACATTTTGGTCCCTTTTTTGTTCCAAGTCTTTCAAGATTTATCTCAAACTTCCAAGAGCTTCCAAATTGGTCCCAATACCTCTTTAGTCATCCGAATTTGGTCTTTCACAGGATTCAATGGGCCTTTTAATGGTTATTATCACTCCTATGCCATCATGTCAATCTTCAAACGGTCATGATCAACTCCTATGTAGGTCCATATTCTTTATTTTTGCTTCATTTACCTCTATTCTTGGGTTTTACCTATAATGAAAATATTTATACTAAATTAAGTAGAAATTCACTCAAATTACAATTATATATCAAGTTTATATGATAGGATAAGCGTGTAAAATACACTTATCAAATATCTCCAAATTTAAACACTTGTTTGTCCCGAGTAAGATTATCTATTTAAACAATCAATCAGATAATAATATTATTTACTATAATAGATAGTTTGCTGTATTTGCTTCAGGTTTTTGAAACACGTCAAACAATTCATAAAAACTTCTAAATCATGCTACCAAAATTAGTTTTTACTTATCCGATGCTCGACCGACATATGTGTGTGTGCATAGTCAATTCAATCAACATAAACCTTTAGGTTGGTAATATTCCGCCATCCAATGGTCAAATATTTTGTCTCTTTTCGTAAGAATACACACTCTCATATTGATATTCAATCTCTCACCCTAGGTGTTAACTCTAAAGTTGCACTCAAAATACTTATTCTTTTACTGCTCAAAATTTGGTTAGGTCTAGCCAATACAGTTGCTATCTAAATCTATGATGATTCTTCCTTTATTGAATGCTTTGACCATCAAGCTTCCACTAGGTAAGTCAAATCCACTAGCTATCTAAATCTCTAAGTTATGCGCACAAAGGCTCAATCTTGCTTTTGTTTCTTCTTTTTTTTTTTAAATCTTATATGTAAGACCTCACTTCCTTAAGTTTTCTAAATGACCCTTGTAGCGTGCTTTAGGCCGATGGCTCCCAAGTCTGATAGACCTTAGGGCACCGAGTTTTAAGAACTCCTATGGGCTTTATCACTCGAGTCAACTAGGCTATGAAGAGAAGTATAAGATAATGTAAGTGCAATGTTCATTTTTTTTTTTTTGCAAGATAAATAAGTGGGGATTAGATTCCTAGCATCCGGTTAATACCAAGATTCCACCTGGTAGCCAAATACACTCCACACAAATATTACTCATGCACAGAATCAACACCTATCTAAATACCTTCCGCATTGGTTTAACTACCCCCAAACTATCCTTTCAACAGGTTAGATAATCGAGTTGTCAATTGGTAATTTTAGTTTTCACAACTTAGGTTCACTATTCTTTCATTGTATTCTATTTAATATACCAACCAAACGTAGTGATATTCATGACTATTGTGCTCACACTTAGTCATATCTCACATGGATAAGTATAGTATATAAAAACAGCTTACGTAGCATGACCGAGTCATAATTCACAAATTGATAATATTTTCAAATAGATATCATCATTAGTCGGCAAGGCTATCCAACACAGAAGCACACAAATAATTTTTTTTTTTTTTTTTTACTTTTCCACAACACACACAAAAATAACCAAAATAATTAAAGTCACCCCTAAGTTTAGAGTACACATTGTCCTCAATGTGTCAAAAGAAAGAAAAATAAATAAAAAGGAAAGAGTTAACTCGGATCAAAAAACGTAGAGACAACATCAGACTTTCAACTGATTAGTACGCATTAAGATTAAGATGACGATATGTAGTCTGAATTAATAAAAAATTTAAATGTACTTAATTAATAAAAATTGGAAAACGTGCTATACTTTCTAATGCAGTCATAAAATTCTACATGCAACGCAATAAACATATAAGGGATAGAAAAATGGGTTGTCTCCCATTAAGTGTTCGATTTATAGTCTAGAGCATGACTTTTGGCAACTTTCAATTATGGAGGCTTCAATTAGACTTTGGAAGTCTAGCATTGCTTGCAATTACCAGCTTTGCAAGATTTATCATTTGCTCTCCATGTTTTAAATTGACCATTTTCATCTTTAATTGCTCCAACTAGTCTACCTATATCCACATCCGGTTTGCACTTTTTTTGGCCAATTTTCACCAATTCATCAACTCTAAAATACTCTTCGAGGTCGATTGGTTGCTCGGGTATAGTGTACATACTAAATACTGCTCGTTTATCATCATGTGCCCTCAAGATTAGTTCACATTTTTTAACATCAATAAGGGTTCGACTTGTTGCTAAGAATGGTCGGTCCAATATAATTGGTATATCCCGGTCCTATTTGATATCAAGGACAATGAAGTCAACCAGAAAGATAAATTTATCCACCTTGATGAGCACATCATCAACCACACCACGTGGGCGCTTGATTGATCTATCAGCAAGCTGCAGAGACACGGTTATTGTTTTTACCTCTCCCAAACATAATCTCATGTAAATAGAAAGGGGCATCAAATTAACACTTGCACCTAAATCACATAAATCTTTAAAATTATAGAAATTTCCAATTGTGCTAGGTAATTTAAAACTCCCTGGATCTTTTAACTTCGGAGGCAACTTATTCAGCAGAATAGCGCTATACTCATTAGTTAAAGCTATTGTCTCTTATTCATCTGGTTTTCTCTTATTGGACAACATTTCCTTCATAAATTTTAAATACAATGGCATCTGGGCTAACCCTTCGACGAAAGGAATGTTGATGTGCAGTTTTTTGAAGACTTCAAGAAATTTTCAAATCTGCTTGTCGAGCTTGTGCTTCTGCAACCTCTAAGAAAATAGAATTGGTGGCACATAAGCTTTGACAGAAATTGGCGCCCTCACTTTTGATGATTTAGCAGATTTCTTTGAAACTTCTTCTTTTGATTTTGCATGTTGTTGTCCAATTTCTTCTTCCTCAATTACCAACTGTTTGTCATTTATCTCTGGTCTTTTCACGTGAATTTCTGATAGTTGTACCCCACTCCTAGTAGTGATTGCATTTACCTATTTTTTTAGATTTGTCACTGTATTGCTAGGTAAAGTGCCTGGTTTTCTATCTGACAATTGCAATGCTAACCGGTCAATCTAAGTATCTAATTTTCTAATAGATGCCTGTTGATTTTGATAGTTTGTGTCTAGCCGCTCCAATACTTTATCAATTTTTTGCATATACTATTAAAACATCTCCTTCAAACTTGGTCCTCTTTCTTGTTGAGCATTATTGGCATTGCCACTTTGTTGATTCTCAAACCACCTAAAATTTGGGTGTTGCTTCCAACCTGGATTGTATGTTTGTGAATATGGATTATACTGCTGATGTGTATTATTCTGCACAAAATTGACCTATTTTGGATAGGCTAATAACATACAATTTGACGTCGAGTGGTTAGCATCCACATCATGGTTACTTGGATTGCATTCACTCCTTGCATTTGTGTTCTGACCAAGAGCTCCACCTGTTTTGTTAATGCAGCAAGTTGTGCATTAGTAGTAGATTGACTATCAATATCATGTATACCTGCTACTTTTCTTGGAGTGGTACGATCAAATGAAAACATGGTATGTGTGTTTGTAATCAACTCATATAGATCCCATGCTTCATTGACATTTTTATTCGCAATGGACCCGTTTGCAGAGGAGTTCACTGTCGATTTGGACTAAGGAGATAACCCAGAGTAAAAATATTGAGCTTGTTGTCCCTTTTTAATACCATGATTTGGACATTTTCTGAACAACTCTTTGAATCTGTCCCAAGCTTCATAATACTTTTTCCTATCTATTTGCTGAAAGGTAGAGATTTCCAACGTCATCTTGGCTACTTTAGCTGGCAAAAAATACTTGTTACAAAATTTTCAAGCTAAGTCATCCCACGTAGTGATACTAGTATGTGGTTCTGAGTCCAGCCATTTTAGAGCCCCATCCTCAATGTATAGGAAAATAACCGAAGTCTAATAGCATCCTCATTCACTCCTTGAAACTGAAAGTTAAGGCACATCCGTAGGAATCTGGAGAGATGTGTATTCGGGTTTTCATTCGCTTTTCCATAGAACTGCAGGTTATTGCTGAAGAGATTAATCAGATCGGCCCTTTATTGAAAGTCGTTCTTACCAAAAGTTGGATATACTATGCTTGAACGATCAGGAGCTGCTGTCGGAGTTAAGAATTGAGCCATTGGCATGTTTCCATTGTCATTTTCTTTTATTTCTTCATATTGCTGAATTTACTGAGCTGCCAAATGGGTTGTTTCTACTGTTGTTGCTCTTGCAGCCTTTTGTTCAGCTTCTCTTCTTACATGTGCATCTGCCATTTTAATTTGTTGCTGATTTTTCTGTTTTTGGTTGTGTTCTTTGCGTCTTCGTCTGAAAGTATGTTCAATCTCAGGATCGAAAGTCTCAAGATTTCCGCCTTGTGTACGGAGCATGCAACAAATACTTTTTCTGTAGTAAAAAAACAAAGAAGAAAAATAAAAAGTATAATAATAACAAAAATAATAATAATAAAATAATAATAAAATTACAATTAAATTAACACTAACAATTAATCTAAACTAATATTAAATAAAAATAGTCATCGGCAGCGGCACCAAAAACTTGTTGTGAAAATAAATATAATTACAATTGCACAATATCGTAAACAATTAATAAAGTAGACCTTTTGAGTCCGGATTATCATTCCCACGAAGACTATCTTATTTATATATTAGTTCAATTAATCTTAATCCTAATTTATTGAAAACAAATTGAAATAACTTGATTTGAAGGTCTAAACTATAACTATTAATTCTTAGAAAATAGTGTAAAAGCAAATATCAAGAATTTAGAAAATATGGTTATTAAAGTGTTTGGATTAACGAATTCACCATATTTGTCATCTCTAATTTCTCCTCTCAAGATTTATTCCTAATGTTGTATTCAGTCGAATTCACGAATTTAACCTAATTTACCTCTCTCGAGTTCAAATTAGTCATATCTAATTCAGTCAACTTATGAAGTCAGAATGGTCCTTAATTAGATTAGATGCATAAATTCTCTTAAGAATTCAATTCAAGACCGCAACAATAATAAAAGCGTATATCTACCTTTTATCCAATTGTCGAATTTTACTACGTGGTCTAAATTAATAACTTACCTCTCGATTTGTTACAAACCACAAATCAATGACAAATAATGGCCAATTATTTCAAGCATTAAGAAAATAAGTAAATTCAAAATATAATTAATTTATAAACAAAACTTGAGAGTCGAAAATAAAGAATTAAACTAGGTTACATCATTCATCCAAACTTTAAATTTAGCTACTCATGATTCAGGAGAAGGACAAGATGAAGAGATTTGAATACATAACCAGATGTTGAATAAAAGATGGGAAGACGTTGAATATCTTGCACCAAGAATTCTTTGTCTTCAAGTTCCAATCTTCAATCTGGCCGTTGTTCCTCCTCTCTTTTCTATTCTCTTCTCCAAGATTCAACAACATAATCTGACCTAGATTAGGTCTTTATATAGTCTTAAGCCTCTCTGACTTGTTTTAATTCAAAAAGGACACAAATGCCTATGAGTTTCAACTTTATAAAGTCAAAAAATTACTTACGGGAGCTGCAAACTGCGGCCAAAACCACGGCAAACGAAAATTTTCTGTTTGCCGCGATCTGGCCACGGTTTGCAAAATGCTACCGAAACATAGCAAACAGAAAATTTGTAGTTTGTTCTCTAAACTTTTAAAGTTGTACATTTTGGTCCCCAAACTTTCAACATTGTACATTTTGGTCCCTTTTTTGCTCCAAGTCTTCCAAGATTTATCTCAAACTTCCAAGGGCTTCCTAATTGGTCCCAAAACCTCTTTAGTCATCCGAATTTGGTCTTTCACAAGTTTAAATGGGCATTTTAATGGTTATTATCACTCCCATGCCATCATGTTAATCTTCAAACGCTCTCGATCAACTCTTATGTAGCTCCATATTCTTTATTTTTTCTCTATTTACCTTCATTCTTGGGCTTTTACCTATAATGACAATATTTATACTAAATTAAGTAGAAATTCACTCAAATTACAATTATATATCAAGTTTATATGATAGGATAAGCATGTAAAATACACTTATCATCCAGCCAAGATTGATAAAGAAGTAAGTGGACAAAAGAAAAAACTTGATAGAGTTTAAGATAGGAAATAACGTATCGAGATTGCAAAAATGTTTTAATTATTGACATCTCGTGTCAAAGAGTTGTTCAAAATCTTAAGAAATGGTTGAATGCATTGTGTATAAGCAGGGTGGACTTTACATTCTTCACTTCCAAGTCGAACTTTAAAAGTTTGGCCATCAAATTGTAGTGTATTAAAAAAAATTCTTCGTAAGAATTTTCCAGAACTAAACCAATAAACTCAAAACCCAAAAATAAAACGACAAATAAATTTTTTATATTACAATCAAATAATAAGGCAAAAAATGTTCCAAGTAATTACTTAAATGCTATTCGTATTACAGTTTTTGAAGGCAAAAGTATATGATTTATCTTAAAAGCATATAAAAGAACAATTTTTCAACCCAAGTCAATAACAATCGAACAATAATTCAACACCATATATCTATATCTAACACAAACAATCAACTCAAATCCACAATAATCCAATAATTAACATCAATAATAATAGCCAAGTTAATAATAATCTAAGTTTTCGACAATAATTATAATTACTATATCAATTTTTTAGTCCACTAAAAATTTCAACCCAAACAACGAAAATAATATTTTCAAAAAATTCGAAATAATCTTGCATCTAATTTTTTTTTTTAAAAACCTAGAAATAACATTGAAATTTTCTATTGCATCAATTCTATAGGATTGCTATTGCTCCAGCTTTGAAGAGATTGAGTTTGGAGTTTTGGGATGGGTTACATGGGAACAAGCCTCCAAGTACAATAGCTTAATGCCATTGGAATTTTTTATTGCATCGTTTTTATGGATTGTCGTTGCTTTAGCCTTCAAGATGAGCTTTGGAGTTTTGGAGGTATATTTTTAATTGGGTGGTTTTTAATTGAATATTTAAGTGGGTTTTTAATTGGTTAATTTTTTAACTCGGATGTGGGCTTAAACTGCTTAGGCCAATATTTTTAAATGACAAAAGAAAACAATAACATATAATTTTTATTTATGGGATTCTAAATATTTTGGGCCCGAGATAATCACCTTTTGAGTTTGATATAAAGTCTGGGCCTGCTTATAAGCTAAAGCTATGATAATTGATGAGTTGAATACATAACATATCCTACATATTTGCACTATAGAAATACGTAGTTGACTCCTTACAAATCAATACTAGAACTTTGTTTGATACTCCATTCGAGTTAACGTTTGAGGAACATCTTGCACAAGATGAAAAAGATATGATATAAACTATAAAGTTGTATTGTTATTCAAGGTATTGTAAAAGAGTAAAGCAATCAAGAAAGAATCGTGAAAGCTCAAAGGTAAAATAAAGAAAGGTTATTTGAATTATTTGCTTTGGCCGTTATTTATCTTTTTTTTCTTTTTATTTTGCTTTTAGGATAGAAATCCTTAGAACTTTAGTTTAACATCTTCAATTGGAGGGTCAATATGAATAGACTATTTAGATACTTGAGATATGTTAGAGCTCTTATGTTAGAGCACTTATGTTAGATCACAAAAAGTGCATTTCATCGATCTTTTGGGATGAAATTAGTGGACGTTAATTATTTTGGACCAGAGATAATTGAATAGATAGTTGAGAACATTTCGTGAGATGATCAAAATGGTACAAGATGGACAAAAGAGTTATATTGAATTGGGCGACGAATTTGAAATCCATGGTTGGAGAGAAAGTTTTTATGAAAATAGTACCACTGAGAAAAGTGCTACCATCAGCGAGAAAGAGAAATTCCAACAAAGATTCATAGGTCCTTATGAAATTTTAAAGAAAATGGGAAACGCATCTTACCAAAAAGCTCTACGTCAAGAGTTAGCGGCAATTCACGATATTTTCCCATCTCTATGAACAAAAATTATTTAACACAGTCAAGTCTTTGATTACTTTGCCATTATTAGATGTTCAATCATATCTGACTTATGAGGAAACTTAAAGATTTGTCATGTATTGGATGATACACGTTTTATGGTCTAAGGATATTTCTCTAGTTAAGGTTGAATAGAGGTTATATAGAAACGAGATAAGGACCAGAATTAAGTACCGATGATTGTTCAATAGTAATGTAATTTCGAGGGCTAATTTCTCTAAAGGAGAAAGATTGGAACATCTCGAAAAATTTTGAGAATTTTTATGGATTTTAATAAAGTTTATGGGATTGAAAATGTGATTAGTAAACTTAAAAAGATAATTACAAGAATCACCCTGAAGATTTAAAAGTGTAAATATGATATTTATTCTAATTTTAATTACGGCCAAGTTTTGGGAGAAAACTATAAATAGGGTGGGAGATTTTCATTTGAAAGTTTGAAAATTCTCTAGAAAAGAAGTTGCTCGACTAGAAATGGTAATTTCCCTTTATATAGCATTGTCAATTACTACTGGATAAGTAAAATAGTTAAAAGATTGTAGAAATAATCTCGACACAGTACTGCATGCATGGCGCACAACAAACGAGGTAAAAAGTCAACTTTTGGGTGTAGGGGTCAACACATATGACCCTGGGATCGACACCAAGCTTTTTCTAGAGGGCATAGGATGTCGACACCCTAGTGAGTGACATGGCAGTCCAAATGGAAACACGCATAGCTTTTTGTAAAAAAAAAACTTCAAATTGAGATCCATAAATTGCTTTGGACTCTTGACTCAATAGGAATTTTAGTGATATATTTTATGCCTTTGTGGATACATGTGTATTAATCTTGGTACTCTAGTTTCTCCATATGTTCTGTGTGTTGTTTCCAAGTGTCGACTTCCCACCCCTATCTTTATCCCAACGTTTTGATAGTATTTGACTCTAAATATGATATATAAGATGATTCTTGGTCACTTTGAACTTCAAGCAGATGATCTATACGAAATGTGGATGAACAAAACCTTGAATGCTAGAATAAGCATAGATATAGGTAAGTAACGGATAAACTACAACACAAAACAATAATATATTATAAGTAACGGCTAAACTACAACACAAAACAATAATATATTATAACATGCTCCTATTTGATTACACAAGATGTACTATTGTTACTATGTACATGTAATATGATGTGATGTGATTTTCAATGTACATTAATTTCTATTGGAATACTGTTATATGTTATTATAACTCATACATGGTGCATGAGATATACTATGGTATTTATGTGCACGTGCATTGCATATGCGCGGATGTGAGATAAGTAGTCATGCATAACTTATAAAAGAAGTCATAATGGGAGTAGGAGAAAGATGATTATGAATACTCAAATTTGACATTGAAAATGAGATGATAACATTGAGGCTCTCGATGGAATATAATGGAATCGCCCTACGGGTGTATCGTACTATTCTTCGTGTCTAGATAGATATACCGTTTGAGGCTCTCGATGGACATTAAACATAGTCATCAATACGACGAGCACCGGTATACGAATGGTATAAGGAGGTTCTTGGTGGCATTGGAATTGCAGATCGGTACGACTAGCACCGTATACATTGGCCAGGCCTAATTAATATGCTATATTTACCAGTGCAGTCTCCTTGGTCTTGGTCTTGGTCTTGAGTCTTGGCAGGCGATGATGGACCCACAGGCATTGGATTGCATACTTGTTATTGGTCATATTGATATTTGAGCTTATATGTTATACTGTAGTGGGATTATGAGCCCAAAGAGATAAAAGACGAATATATATGAATTTGAGATCAAGTAAAGACATTGAGAAAATGTGCGAATTTCGAGAATGAAATCATAATGAAAAATAAATATTAGAAATCATGCATATGCTCATGCAAGTCGTTTCTTGCTGAGTATTTGCTCATATAATCATTGTAGGTGTGGCAATACATGTACTGAAGGTTGGTGTCTACTCTCAGATGACGGGACGATGTGCACTAGATACCTAACTGTGGTTCAATGGGTCTATCACTAGGAAACCTGAAAAAGGTGACAACTAATTTTAAATGAATTGTTTAGCATTTAAGAATATTGAAATGGGTTAATTTCACTAAAGGTCACTGAAGTTACCTTTAAAATTTCAAAACGGTCACTGAAGTTCAAAAGTTGCAGCAATGGTCACTAAAGTATATAATCATTTCTCAAACAGTCACTCTCTTAAATTTCCAACTTGAAATGGTTACGTGGCATGATGACGTAGCATACAATAGACCGTTATTTATTGCATGGTAATCCCTGTCTTTTATATAATATTTATTTTAGTCTCTATATTTTTAATTATCCTTCAGTTAAGTCCTCTAAAAATTGCATCTTATGTCCTTAATCTTTTTACATCTTTACACTTTGGTCTCTAAATTTTCAATTATCTTTCAGTTAAGTCCTCCAAAAATTGCATCTTAGGTCATTCAACTTTTTACATCTTCAAATTTTGGTCT
Source organism: Forsythia suspensa (assembly GCA_023638005.1). Lineage (NCBI taxonomy): Eukaryota > Viridiplantae > Streptophyta > Magnoliopsida > Lamiales > Oleaceae > Forsythia > Forsythia suspensa. Next base: position 41,519,884 of record CM042666.1, read on the forward strand.
CTCAAATTCTTGATTTAGTAGCCAAAATAAGTGCACTTTTAGTGGTCAAAATAAGTGCACTTTCAGTTAAATTCTTGACTGTACACTCGGGTGTTCACCTAAACGAACAAAATAATATATTTAAATAATAAACTACTTGACAAAACTCACAAATGTCCACTTTTAGTGGTCAAAATAAGTACAAAATCCACACTTATCACTTGGAGTTGACAATGAAATATATATTTTGTCTATTTTTTTGTCTATTTTTTCAACTCTAAGTGATAAGTGTGGGTTTTATACTTATTTTGACTACAAAAAGTGGACATTTGTGAGTTCTATCAAGTAGTTTATTTTTTAATTATGTTATTTTGTTCGTTTAGATGAAAATTCGAGTGTAAAGTCAAGGATTTAATTGAAAGTGCACTTATTTTAACCACTAAAATTATACTTATTTTGGCCACTAGAATCAAGGATTTGGGACCAAAGTTTGAAGATGTAAAAAATTGAAAGACCTAAGATGTAATTTTTGAAAGACTTAACTGAAAGATAATTGAAATTTTGGGGACCAAAGTGTAAATATGTAAAAAAATCAAGGACCTAAGATGCAATTTTGGAGGACTTAACTAAAAAATAATTAAAAATATAAGGACTAAAGTGAATATTATATAAAGTATAGGGACTATCATACAATAAATAAAGTTCTATTGTATGCCACGTCATCATGCCACATCACCTATTCAAGTTGGAAACTTAAGGAAGTGACCGTTTGAGAAAGGATTACATAATTTAGTGACCAGCACGGGAACTTTTGAACTTCAGTGACTGTTTTAAAATTTTAAGATAACTTCAGTGACCATTAGTGAAATTAACCTATATTGAAATATATTTTATAATGTTAATTTTCTATTGTTTTCCACTTTCTAATTTAAGTAAACATTATATAATATGTTCTAAGTTATACTGTTTTTATCAATTCAGTTAGTGGCAGTGCGATATCTGAATATCCCTTCACAAATCTTCGTAGTAGTTGGCCAACTCGAGGAACGAGCGTACAACATATACGTGCCTTGGGATTTGCCAATCTTTGATAGACATAACCTGGCAATTTGTCCATCAAGCGCATCCATGCGTTGTTTCACACTCTTTGTAATCTACTGCCTTTGTGGTGTGTGGTGCATTTGAATCCATCGTTTTCTTATCAAGGGTCGTGAGCTGTAGCTCTCATACCAACTATCACATGGTGTCTTTCTTTCCACCACAGAAAAAGACATTGTGCAGTAGTAGTCTACTCTGCTAGATTACATTCTTTATGTTCTCGATCGATTCAGTAACAAAAGACAATTTAAAGAAAGCTTTGCAACCGAAAATTTGAATGTATTGAAAATAGTTTGTTCATTGATTGATAAAAGCAGTAAATCATAATTGCTGGTGCAGGAGATAAACACCAGTAAGTTTGACAAGACTTCGAATACCAACTACTCCAATAATAGCTTAAGTAAGAAAAACCTAAGTTACAGAAATAGAAGTTTAAAAGTTGAGGAATTGTTATAAATATTTAGAATAGCAGAGTTCTTTTACAACTGAAATAAACTATTACAATTGAAAATAACTAATATCTTAAACTAATATTTACAAAGTACGGTCGAAGTTGAGTAAGATGCGTCTGCGAGTGGTCAGGGGTGTAAGTATAGCTACTGGCCCTGACACTAAGGCTTGAACAATTAGAATATATACAGAAAATTGTAGTTAAGTTTGGCCTAAAGAAAACCAAAATCACTTTTATTCTACTAGCTAATCACTTTAAAGTAAGTAGTACTTAATATCCATAATCAAAAGAGGAAGAAGACAAAATGAGCTTAGTTGCATACTCAAATGAAACTAGGTTAGTCATGTGCACTATGGTGTGTACAAAACCTGACGCACACTCAGTAAGTAGTTTGAGCATATATATGGCCAATCCATGTGAGGATCATTGGGAAGTCCTTAAGTGACTTCTGAGATACTTAAAGGGACTTACAAACTAGGTAACATTTAGGAAAATTAATGAAGGGATTAGGCTAAAAGGGTATGCAGATGCTGATTTTACTAATGATAAAGATAAAAGAAGGGATTGGTCTTTTTCCAAGCTGGTGCCATACCTTAATGAAGAAGCTAGGCCCTTGTGTGGGGATGATGCTTCTGCCAAAACTAAGTCCCAGTTACGGAATGAGCTTTCTTGTGTTGGGAAGAGGCTTATTTGCAGAAGCTCTTCCAATCTCAGATGAGGCATGATATTGGTCTTTTCCCAGCTGGTGCCATGCCTTAATGAAGAGGCTAGGCCCTTTGTGTGGGGACAATGCTTTTGAAAAAACTAAGTCCTAATTATGGAAGGAGCTTTTCTGTGTTACGAGGAGGCTTGTTTGCAGAAGCTCTTCCAATTTTAGATGAGGCATGATATTGGTCTTTTCTCAGCTGGTACCATGCCTTAATGAATAGGCTAGGCTCTTGTGTGGGGATGTTGCTTCTGTAAAAACTAAGTCCCAATCATAGGAGAAGCTTTCCCGTATTGGGAAAAGGCTTGTTTGCAGAAGCTCTTCCAAAATTAGATGAGCAATGTTATTGGCCTTTTTCCCAGCTGGTGCCATGCCTCAATAAAGAGCCTAGGCCCTTGTGTGGGGATAACGCTTCTACAAAAACAGGTCCCAATCTTGGGAAGAGCTTTCCCGTGTTGGAAGAGGCTTGTTTGTAGAAGCTCTTCCAATATCAGATGAAGCATGAGGCATGATATTGGTCTTTTTCCAACTGGTGTCATGCCTTAATGAAGAGGCTAAGCCCTTGTGTGGAGATGACACTTCTGTCAAAACTAAGTCCCAATCATATGAGGATATTTCCCATGTTGGGAAAAGTCTTGTTTGCAGAAGCTCTTCCAATATTAGAGGAGACATGATATTGGTATTTTTCCCAGCTGGTGCCATGCCTTAATGAAGAGGCTAGGCCGCTTGTGTGGGGATGACGCTTCTGCAAAAACTATGTTCCAATCATGGGAGGAGCTTTCCCGTGTTGGAAAGAGGCTTGTTTGCAGAAGCTCTTTCAATATCAGATGAGGCATGATATTGGTCTTTCCCAGCTGGTGCCATTCCTTAATGAAGAAGCTAGGCCCTTGTGTGGGGATGACGCTTCTACCAAAACTAAGTCCCAATTATGAGAAGAGGCTTGTTTGCATAAGTTCTTCCAATCTCAAATTAGGCATGATATTGGTCTTTTCCCAGCTGGTGCCATGCCTTAATGAAGAAGCTAGGCCCTTGTGTGGGAATGACACTTCTGTCAAAACTAAGTCCCAATTATGGGTAGAACTTTCTTATGTTGGGAAGAGACTTGTTTATAGAAGCTCTTCCAATATCAGATGAGGCATGATATTGGTCTTTTCCCAACTGGTGCCATGCCTTAATGAAAAGGCTAAGCCCTTGTGTGGAGATGGCCCTTCTGCAAAAACTATGTCCCAATTATGGGATGAGCTTTTTCGTGTTGGGAAGAGGCTTTTTATAGAAGCTCTTCCAATATCAGATGAGACATGATATTGGTATATTCTCTACTGGTGCCATGCCTTAATAAAAAGGCTAAGCCCTTGTGTGAGATGACGCTTCTGCAAAAACTAAGTCCCAATTTTGGGAAGAGCTTTCCCATATTGGGAAGAGGCTTGTTTGTAAAAGCTCTTCCATTATCAGATGAGGCGTGAGGCGTGAGGCATGATATTGGTCTTTTTCCAGCTGGTGCCATGCCTTAATGAAGAGGCTAAGCCCTTGTGTAGGGATGGCGCTTCTGCAAAAACTAAGTCCCAATTATGGGAGGAGTTTTTCTTTGTTGGGAAGATGCTTGTTTGCATAGGCCATTCCAATAAGCCGCGAGTACATCTTTGTAGAAGCATACGAGAAGATTTTAACCCAAACTTGATTAGGTACTAGTTCATCTTTTTAGAGGTTGTGTTCCTAAATCAAATGACTGAACGATATACGTGGCGCTTCTATAATGCCAATGCCTCTTCTTAGAAACCTCAAACAAGTAGACAATTGGAACTTGATTAGTAAATAATCAAATGATGATGCCTCTTCTCAGAGGTGTCACCTAGTCTCCAACCAAATACAAGCACTGCCTTAGGAATGTTGAACTATTAATCAAGTTGGAAAAGCTCATATATAAGTTTCCTAGTGCCTCTTCTTCGAAGGACCTACGCTAGCCTCAAAGGTAATACTTGCGTAGGGTCTTTTCTTCAAGAAAACTCCTTTGTTCAAGGAGGTTTACGCTTTTGATCACATTCTACTCGTGGTTATATGTGTGGTTTTCCACAGACGACGCCAATCTGTTGACCTCCAAAAATGGCTGCCAACAGAAAATCCACGACTCATCTACCTACGTGTATTTTACCAATACACTTGGACGGCCACGTGGTCTCGTGAATCACTATGGTGCGCTTAGAAACAACTAGATAAGATGTTTTGGTGTTGGAGAGGCATGTTATGGCGGAGGTGGGGGCTTGAGGGCCCCTAATCACAGATTCTCCAAATGGTATGAAGAACACTTAGGTTGATCAATGTAGAGGACTTTGGTTTAGTATAGTTTTCTTCTCAGATTTTTATCCACTCTTCTTGTAGATATGGCTTGGTATTTATAGGCCAAAGCCAATTAACCAAGCCCCTTTTGCTGTGCGACAAGTGGCACAATCTTAAAGATCTTCGTATCACATCCTAAGTGTCATGTCAGTGGTTTAATGAAGAGATCTCTTTCAGAAGCATGCTAGGAGGCTATGACTGTGACAAGCCGCATTGACAGGTTGTCCTATCAATCTTTTTAAATCTAACTCATAGAGTGTCAGGAGAGACTTTTCCAACACGCAATCGAGATCGATCTTCGACCGCCTCGTCTTCTCAACCTCATCTTTTCAAACCTCATCAACATAAATGAACCGCCTCGTCTTCTCAACCTCATCTTTTCAAACCTCATCGACAAAAAGGACCGTCTCGTCTTCTTAACCTCCTCTTCTCAAACCTCCTCGGCATAAAGGACCGCCTCGTCTTCTCAACCTCCTCTTCTCAAACCTCCTAGGTATAAAAGAACAACCTCTTCTTCTAAACCTCCTCTCCCAAAGAGATATTTGAGTTCATACGTTATACTGTAGTGGAATTATGGGCTCAAAGAGATAAAAGACGAATATATGTGAATCTGAGATCAAATAAAGATATTGAACAAATGTGTGAATTTCGAGAATGAAATCATAATGAAAAATAAATATTAGAAATCATGCATATGCTCATGCATGTCATTTCTTGCTGAGTATTTGCTCATATAGTTTAGCATTGTAGGTGTGGCAATACATGTACTGAAGGTTGGTGTCTACTCTCAGATGACGGGACGATGTGCACTAGATACCTAATTGTGGTTCAATGGGTCTATCACCAGGAAACCTGAAAAAGGTGACAACTAATTTTAAATGAATTGTTTAGCTTTTAAGAATATTGAAATATATTTTATAATGTTAATTTTCGATTGTCTTCCACTTTCTAATTTAATTAAACATTAAATAACATGTTCTAAGTTATACTGCTTTTATCAATTCGGTTAGTGGCAGTGCGATATCTGAATATCCCTTCACAAATCTTCATAGTAGTTGGCCAACCCAAGGAACGAGCGTACAACATGTACGTGCCTTGGCGGTTGCAATCTTTGATAGACATAACCTGACAGTTTGTCCATCAAGCGCATCCATGAGTTGTTTCGTACTCTTTTTGTGATCTACCACCTTCGTGGTGTGTGATCCATTGGATCCATCGTTTTCTTATCGAGGGTCGTGAGCTGCAGCTTTCATACCAACAATCACATGGTGTCTTTCTTTCCAAAGAAGAAAAAGATACCGTACATTAGTATTCTATTCTACTAGATTACATTCTGTATGTTCTCAATCGATTCAGTAACAAAAGACAATTTAAAGAAAGTTTTGCAACCGAAGATTTGAATGTATTGTAAATAGTTTGTTCATTGATTGATGAAAGCAGTAAATTATAATTACTGGTGCAGGAGATAAACACAAGTAAGTTTGACAAAACGTCGAATACCAACTACCCCTATAACAGCTTAAATAATTAAAAAACCTAAGTTACAGAAATAGAAGTTTAAAAGTTGAGAAATGTAATAAATATTTAGAACAGCGGGGTTGTTTTACAACTGAAATAAACTATTACAAATGAAAATAACTAACAACCTAAACTAATATTTACAAAGTATGGTCGAAGTTGAATAAGCTGCAGTTGCGAGTGGTCAGGGAGCTAAGTATAGCTACTGACCCTAATACTAAAACTTGAACAATTTAAATATATATAGAAAATTGTAGTTAAGTTTGGCCTAAAGAAAGCCAAAATCACTTCTATTCCACCAGTCTATTCCACCAGCTAATCACTTTAAAGTAAGTAGTACTTAATATCCATAATCAAATGAGGAAGAAGACACAATGAGCTTAGTTGCATACTCAAATGAAACTGGGTTAGTCATGTGCACTATGGTGTGTACAATACCTGACACACACTCAGTAAGTAATTTGAGCATATATATGGCCAATCCAGGTGAGGATCATTGAGAAGTCCTTAAGTGACTTCTGAGATACTTAAATGGACTTACAAAGTAGGTAACATTTAGGAAAATTAATAAAGGGATTAGGCTAAAAGGGTATGCAGATGTTGATTTTACTAATGATAAGGATAAAAGAAGATCAATTACATACTATGTCTTTACTCTTTGTGATTCATGTGCAATTCCCAAAATTTCGTAAGATTCCATTGTTCTATCTTGTAATCAATTATACAACTATCTTAATATGGTTGAATTGTTCTTTGTTATTTGATGTACAATATTATTTCTAATCGTGATGAAACAAATAATGCAATATTAAGGAAATAATATTATCCCAAAATCAATTGTTAAAAGAATGATAACAAGATTATCTTCAGGAATTCTATAAGTGCTCATATATAGAATTGTTCAATAAATTGTTTTATATATTTCCAGCTTAAAATCACTTCATTAAAAGCTAATTATCTCCGACCATTATCTATTTTAATACTATGTTGAACTAGTTTATCTAAAAGTTTAAGTCGTCAGTCGACATAAACTTAGTGGGTTTGTTTGTGTTCGTATAGATCCACCCAATCTTTGCCATAAAACACCAAGTCATTTGCTGAAGAAAAGTCTCCACAATAAATCATTGAGAAACAATCTCACAGCCTCTCAAAGGTTAAGGTGGGCTATATGATATAGTTTTGTGTCCTTATCAAATACAGTCATAAGCTGTTAATAAGAAAATGTCTTCCATGAGAGAGCAATACATTGAAATTAATCTGAACAAACATTTATTTTCATCCAACTCATGTCCCATTGACTTGTAATTAAGTAGCCAGATATTGAATATTCAGAAATATCACTTCTGGACTTTAATTGTCATCCTTTATACAATATTTTAAGTTTAAACTTATATGGAACCTTGGAATGGCAATGGAACCTTTGGGATATACGATAAGGTTTACACTATTGATCATAGTCGGATGCGGCGAAGTGGATTCCTATCCTTAAAAAAATGTCTAAATGCGATAATGCAACCGTTGGGAAACTCAAGCAGCTATGTAAATAATAACTATGTCAACGCCTTAACACTATATATAATCAACACAGACAAGGAAAATAATAGTATCTTTACAGTTTACATTATAATTGTTCTACAGATCCTCTATTATTCCAAGAAAATTCTATCTAGCTCCAAAAATGACTGACATTGAAGGCTCTCCGGGAAGCTCCATGCATGGAGTCACCGGCCGAGAACCCGTTCTCGCCTTCTCCGTGGCTTCCCCGATAGTCCCAACTGATACCACCGCAAAATTTGACTTACCTGTTGATTCAGAACATAAAGCCAAGAAATTTAAGCTGTTTTCCTTTGCCAATCCTCACATGAGAACATTCCATCTTTCTTGGATTTCGTTTTTCACCTGTTTTGTGTCCACTTTCGCCGCCGCGCCGCTTGTTCCGATTATCAGGGATAACTTGAATCTGACAAAAGGTGATATTGGAAATGCTGGTGTGGCTTCTGTATCAGGAAGTATATTTTCCAGACTTGCAATGGGGGCTGTTTGTGATCTTCTAGGGCCACGATATGGCTGCGCGTTTGTGATCATGCTTACAGCTCCGACAGTGTTCTGCATGTCATTCGTGTCCGACGCATCCGGATATATCGCCGTCAGGTTCATGATTGGATTTTCCTGGCGACCTTCGTCTCGTGCCAGTACTGGATGAGCACAATGTTTAACACTAAAATTATTGGGCTTGTCAATGGAACAGCTGCCGGATGGGGAACATGGGAGGCGGTGCCACCCAACTACTGATGCCACTGCTATACGAGATAATCCATAGGGCTGGAGCGACTCCATTCACGGCCTGGAGGATTGCGTTTTTCATTCCTGGATGGCTTCATGTGATTATGGGTATTTTGGTTTTGACTCTTGGCCAAGATTTGCCTGACGGAAATCTTGGAGCCCTACAGAAGAAGGGTGATGTTGCTAAAGACAAATTCAATAAGGTCAGTGGATAATAATTATATTCCTCTCCTTGTTTTTAACCTTAATTAATTTTCCAGATTTTGACTAATTGGAAATTTGTATATTTTGAATATTCAGATACTTTGGTATGCTATCACAAATTACAGGACATGGATTTTCGTCCTCTTGTATGGATATTCTATGGGAGTCGAATTGTCAACTGATAACGTGATTGCAGAATACTTTTACGACAGGTCAATTTTTATACATAACACAAACTATTTTCTTTTTAAGAAAAACATAATCTTACAATTGATTTTCTCATGTACAGATTTGATCTAAAGCTTCATACTGCTGGAGTCATAGCAGCCACTTTTGGTATGGCTAATCTCATAGCTCGTCCGTTTGGTGGTTTTGCTTCTGATTATTCAGCAAGAAAATTCGGAATGAGAGGAAGACTATGGACCCTTTGGATCCTGCAAACCCTAGGTGGAGTTTTCTGCATTCTTCTCGGCCGTGCTAATTCCCTTCCCTTTGCTGTCACCAACATGATTATCTTCTCCATCGGCGCACAAGCTGCCTGTGGCGCTACTTTCGGCATTATTCCTTTCGTTTCTCGACGATCACTCGGCATAATCTCCGGCCTGACGGGGGCTGGAGGTAACTTCGGCTCCGGTTTAACTCAACTGATTTTCTTCACCAGTTCAAAAGTCTCCACTGCAAATGGCTTAACTTACATGGGATTCATGATTTGTGCTTGTACTCTTCCGGTGACTTTGGTGCATTTCCCACAGTGGGGAAGTATGTTCCTTCCGCCGACGAAAGATGTCGTCAAGGGGTCTGAAGAACATTACTACGCTGCCGAGTGGGACGACGACGAAAAGCGCAAGGGAATGCACCAGAACAGCCTCAAATTTGCCGAAAACAGCAAGTCGGAACGTGGTCGGCGTGTGGCCTCCGCCCCAACTCCACCGAATACAACGCCAAACTATGTTTAAATCAGTTCCTGGGTTGAACATCTTGTTCAACTTTTTATTTTCTGCTTTAATTCAATTAATCAATGTACGTAGAGTATAAGCAGTACTTGGTTTAAGGGAAATATAAACTAATTTCTTGAAGAACTCTTTGATGTTTTATTGTTGGTTATGTAGAAATCTTCCATCGGCTACACAAAAATACAATTTAAGGGATTGTTCGGATAGATTTTTTTTCCAAAAAATGAGTATTTTGTCCAACTTCTTTTATTTTTCAAATTTTTTATTGCGTAAAAAGTTTAAAGAATCTTAAAAAATAGGCAAAAAATAAGGTTTTTTTTTTTTTTTTTTTGAAAAAAGTGGGAATCGAACATGTCCTAAATTGCAAATTTAAACCCCAACCTTTGGACAATATAACGATTTTGTCCCAAACCAATTTTTCATCGGTGCTTTGTCCCAAACCTTTTAGAAATTAGCAAACTCAGTCCCTCTTCATGGTTTCGGACCATTTCAGGCATCAAATCCAGTCAAGTGAGTTGCACAAGCATTTTTAATGAAGGGTATTTTTAATTAAATAAATAGACAAAAATTTAAAAAAGAAAATTAAGAAAAAGAAAAAATGTTAATTACACTCACAATCTCTATTCTTTCAGTTTTGTAACAATGTCATCCTCGTTCACTTTTATTTGCAGATATCGTCCTCGTCCTTTCATTAAATTCGCACGAATGATCCACAAATAATTTTTTTTAACAATTTATCCATGACTTAAATAAATTAAAGAGAAAATAAAATAAGAACATTGTAATTATGGACCCTAACCTTTTCAAAAGTGCAACTAAATCCTAAATCTTTTATTTTTTATTTTTACATGTTTTCACTTAAAATAATAAAAAAATAATTCATCAAGTTATAAACCTTATAATTATGTTCACCGAAATGATCTTTGGAGTCTGGTCAGATTTCGTCCAAAAGTTCGTTAACTAACAAAAAACCAAGCTCGTGGCCTAAAATAAATCAATTTAACAAAGACAAAACAGTCTATTCACATTCTATTATTTAAAATAATTGAAAAAAATAAAAATAAAAAAATAAAAAAGTCATCTTTCCCAACCAGTCCTCACCCAACCCCAACAAGAACAATCGGGGATTGTTCACCCCTTTGTCGGCCCAAACTATTTGTCGGGTTTGGGGTGGCAAAGAACTACGATTGGAGAAATTCTCCCGGTTGTGCGAAGACCAGGGAGGATATCTCTCTGTTTTTCGCGAAAACCAACCCGGCAGTTTGGGCCAACAAACAGGGGGGAGAAATCCCCGTTGTTCTTCTTGGGAGTGGGTTTTCTTTTCTTTTTTTTTCTTTTAATTTTCTAAAATAAAAATATCTTAATTTATTTACACTTTAAAAATGTTAGGAACTTCAAATACAATTTTTTTATTTTAATTTTTCTTTAAGTATTGTCAAAAAAAATTCATTTGGGACCATCTGTACGAATTAATGAAAAGATGGGGATGATATCTGCGAATAAAATTGAATGGGGATGATATTGTGACAAAGTCGAAAGAATGGAAACTATGAGTGTAATTAACCCCTGCCAACATGCCATCGCCACTCCGACGCCAAACTACCATATGCAGTCTCATTTTTCGTGGAGGTGAACTCAGCAACATGACCACATTCTAACTCAAATATAATGTCCAAATTTACCCAGAAACTTTCTAGCACCAAGATTCACCATCACCACCATCTCCAACTCGTCTGCTTTGACAGAATCGATGTTCACAAATTCGAATGTACCATCACTGTCAGGGGGGTTTATCCCTCGTTTTGTGCAGCCTCCGGCCGCGAAACAAGGAGAAAACCCCTAGTTTTTGTTTTGTTTTTCCATCTAGGGGATTTTTCCCTGGTTTTCGCCACGGACTGGGAAACAACCCCATGGTTACACAAAACTGAGGAAACCCCTTGGTATTTTACAAAATCAGTGGAAAACCCTTGGTTACATGGTAGGAAGAAGGGGTGTTGAGGTGGGGGTAAACAAGAAGAAGACATTTTCCTTTTATTTTTATTTTTCTGTTTGTGTTTGTGTTTGTCTTTTTTTTTTTTTTTTTATTTGAAATAATTGAATGTGGATATACTATTTTGTCATTGTTAAATTGGTCAAATTAACGATCTTGACTTTTTGTCAACTAACAGATTTATGGACAAAATTTTTCTAGACTCGAGATATTTTCAGCGCACATATGCTGATGAAAGGTAAGTGCAATGATTAGAAGGTTTGTGGCCAGAATGTACATTTTTTAATTATGTTAAGTGAAGAACTGTAAAAAATAAAGTTTAAGAATTTATTTGTACTTTAAAAAATATGAGGGACCACAACTACAATTTTTTCATTCTATTTTCCTTTCTTTGCTATTTTAGTTTATTTAAGTTATGGACAAAATTGTTAAAATGGACTATATGTGCGAATTATTGAAAAGTTTGGCATGATATGTACGAATAAAATTGAATGAGGACGATTTTGTTACAAACATAAAAGGATGGGAAATGTGAGTTCCATTTACCCTTAAATTTTCTACCATAGAATGTTATGCTATTGTCTACTATTGAATTTTATGCCATTTGCAGTTTATTTTCTATCGATTAAGCATTGGAAGTGTCTACCACTTGAAATTTATTTGTTGAATTAGAGGTTTATTTTCTGTCGTAGAGCTTTATTTATTTTTGAAGAGGCGAAATTCTACATGTCGGGTCATACAATTTTGATTGTAATGTATTTTGGATATGTTAGTTCATACTCTTTTGTGTTGTATGTTTGTGTCTGGATAATCTAATTTTTGTTTTGGACAATGACAAGTTAATTCAACTATGTGAGTATTTAAACTAGAAAGATCTTAACACAATAGCACTTGATAAGAAAATTCAGACATATATTATTGATATGCGTACTCACAAAGATTTAGAAGGGTTACGAGGCCTTAGTGATCTTGCGGAAGGGTTATGAGGTGTACCTATTAGTTTACAGGCTTGTAACATTGGCATTAATTCTTTCAGTTGTTATTTTCTGCAATGAAGATTGTCAAAAATTGATTGCGTAATCAAATGGGAGATCAATGGTTGAGTGATAATTTAGTGGCATATATTAAGAACAATGTATTTGACAATATTGATAACGATGTAATTATACAACATTTTCAAAGTATGAAAACGTGCAAGCTACAATTGTAATAGTGTATTGACTTATTTTCATTAATGTTGTGTTTTTAAAAAAAAAAAAAAAATTGCATCCATATTTTTGACCCCACAATAAAAACCGTCTAACTTCAACACTAGTTGCGATTATGTCAACTATTTGTTTTTTAATCAAATATGTCGACGTGGCTCTTTAATTTATTTATACCAATCTAAAAGGAGCTTAAAAGGAGAAACATTTTTGGACAAATATGTCCTCATTAATATTTTATATTTTCTAAATTGTCCTTAAGTTAATGTTATAATTGAACTTATAATTTAGCATTTATAACCACGTATAGTCATTAGAAGTTGAAAATGCTAAATCTCTATTTATTATATTTAATTACTGGATTTAGAAAATATTTTCTTTGAATTGTGAGAACGGATTTGGTTAGTTACAAGATTAATAGTAGTTGACATTCCACCAACAATTTATTCAACTTATTTAAAGTTTAATTTGAAGTTTAATGTTGTTTTATTTGAAGATAATTATGTAGTTTGTGATGTCCATAAAGACTTCATTTGAATATTTGAATGTGTGATTGTGGTTAGTTAATGTGAATAATCTCCTTTCAATGCTCTTCTTTTTTCAAAAAATAATAATTTGCATTGGACTATAAAGTTACAATGTATTTTTTAATTATTGTGTATGCTCATGCGTATTTGTATATTGTTTACATATCTAATTGACTTGCAACTTCAGATTTTTTAGACGAAAAAAATTTTGTGGGCTAACTTCAATAGTGGTTTCAATTCACTATTGATACGTATCTTATTTCTATTATTCTTTTTTATGCTTTTGAATTGAATTGTTATTTATTTTGTTTAAATTAATTTTTCTTAACTATTTATGCTCCAACGTGAATAAGACATTTAAATCGCTAGAATATTTAGTTTTGGTAATATTATTTTATTTCTCTATTACTATTTGAATAAGTTCTCCCGAAGAAATCTGAGCACCAAATTTTGCAAATGAGAATGTTTAATTTTGCCAATTTCTAATGTAAATGTTATTTTGTTTTTTTTATATACTGATTGATAAATCTACCTAACTTGAGGTGCTACGAGCCCAAATTGCATGTAATATTTTGGATTAAAACCTCTTCATAGTTGGAGAGCTATATTAAATTACAAAGATTTGTTATAAGTCATTTGCCATCTCATAAAGTAAGAAAATTCAATAGGTTTGAGTGCTCGATATATTTAAGAATTTATGTACACTATTTTTTATTCTTTTTCCTTGTGTTCTTTAATTGACATTATTTGACTATATTACAGACCTTAAAAAATAGATGTTCAATACTAGCCACATAATTGTAGAAAGTACTTTGTTTAAATACATCAACAAACATTATATTTCACCATATTTTCTAATGTCAGATTTTTATATTTTAATGTAGTATTAAATTAAGTTATAATTGTTTAAATATTTGAATAAATATATATCTCATAACACTATTATTAAATCACGTGCAACGTACGTTTTACATACTAGTCATCTAATAGGCACTGCCACACTGGTACCATTTTATTTAATTTATCAAATAGAGAAAATAAAATATATTATGCAAGTATATATTTTTCTCTTTCATAATCAGTGTGTGTGATGACTGTTTAATTGAAAGAAAATTATGGGCTTTCATAATTTACAAAACATGGCTTAAAAAACATATGTTACTTTGAAACAAATCTAAACTTTACGTGTTCAAAAGTGTCTAAAATTGAGTGGATAAACTGCCAACTTGAACACAACTGAGATATATCAACGACCAAATATATGAACAAGAACACAGCAAACCACGAAATTAAATTCTTTATTACATAGTTCACCAACTTGCATAAATTGGTCAAGTACATTCGCATCTTCAAACCTATACTTACAATTTGTTTGGCTAAGCTTTAATTATAATTTAAGTTGCTCAAATATATTTTTTATCTACGCATTTTGTAAAATGTATAACTTACTGCTCACTTATTATCTTCACATTCTTTATGATCTACAATTTATAAATACTTAAAAAATTATATTAGCATTACCAATCGTGCACTTATACATTAATACAAAGGGCAGCTATTACGTATAATTTTGTACTTATCAATGCCCACAAAATGAGACAATTATGAGTACTCATATGTGTGTTTCAACATAATATTGGTGTGTTGTTTTTTGTCATTATAGGTCAAAATTGAATCCAAGTGTTGATTGAATGAAAAGGAAGTAAACAAAAGTGAAAAATGACTGAAACTTGATGAAAAAGTGAAAATATGTACTTACTTGTAAACTCTGGAAAGATGAAGAACCTGGTTGCAATTAAAAGAAGGCTTAATTGAAATGAAAAAAGAAGCTCAAGGACTCAATTGAACAACTGAAGAAAGTTGAAGAGCTTGTCATACAAATATCCCAGGACTAAGCTACAGAATTGGAAAAGAATTAACCATGCAATCGCAAGGTTCTATTTTTTTAAACAGAACCTTAGAAAACATAATCATGTGATCATATGGTATTGCACCATGCGATTGCATGGGTATGATGGAGAAAAAGAATTTTGTTTCTTTATGGAAACATAAATCCATTGAGCACATGATTCAAACATAACTTTAAACATGTTTCTGGGATAATTTAAAGAGAGATAAAAGGTGGAGAATACTCTCATCGCGGGCGAGGCGAATCCAAAGACAGAATACATCACAAGAAACGGAGATCAAGAGAGCGGAATTGAATATTCTATGACAAGAAATCACAGGTTGTGTTTCTCTTTTCTTCTTTTTCTTTCGAATCATGAATAATTCATCTTTTGTAATATTTTACGAAATCATATCCGGCTAAACTACTTATTGTTGAACAATGAAACACGCGTTTTGATTAATTACAAGTTTTCCATTTTTCATAACTCATTGATTCCGGATTGATTATTTTTATTCTCTTTTAGCGTTTTGATACTTGATCACCATTAGAATGTTCTGTGATCTTTATTGTTTTCGAGAGATTCAATTTAGATAAGTATATAGTATTGAATAACATATGGTCCAATAATATATAAAAATTATTGTTATGCTTTATGAAATCTTTTTAGAATGTTCATTGTGATTTAAATATATATTTTTATGTTTGAAACATAGCTAGAGATAGTTAGGTTCGCATATCAATATAGAATTAATTGACCGTCGAGAGAGACTTTTGATTACTGTATGATCAACGATTTTCAACCTAGGACAATTATTAGCGAAAACGATTAATGGATAATTGATTAATGAACGTGGTGGTGGATTCATGAATCCTAATGTTAGTAAAACTTGAATTTGCTTCTTAAGCTATTTTTAATTGGTTGATAATTTAGATTTAGTTAAACTAGAATAGAACAACCTTAGAATTTGAATTTTCAACAAATCGGTGTTTTAATTTTGCTAAAACTCGAAGTATACATTAATTAGTTAATTAATCTCTAGTCATCGTGGATTCGACACTTTGTTTATCACTTTATTACTTTTAACCGATCCGTCTACTGAGAAAATAATTTCTAAAGTTTTTTCAAAAGATCATTTTTCATTCCTTTAGAGAAGAGTGCAGTTATTTTTTGGTTCGACTGACAAGGTGTGTATAGTGCAATACTAACTTTGGAAGAAGTGTTGTATATCTTGAAAGAAATGCGTCAATTCATCATGTTAGCACCTTTGTAGGGGACGAAATCTGTTTTAAGAAGATTTGCTAGAGCATACATCGCTTTATCTCGTTTTTACATTACTATTTTCTGTTTTTTCGATTGTTCTTGTCAATCTTAACAACAATTGATACGTAATAATTTAAGCTCCTTCAGAAAACATATCAAAGTATTGTTATAGAATGTAAGTTTAAATAAAATTGTGATTATCTATGAACACAAAGAAAGACCACTCACTAATCCAACGCGTTACATAAATTTATATACATTATTCTTTTTTAAAAATAAAGAACTCGCCCACCCTCCAAATTTGAACAGGTCAAAATGTTAGGCGTTTCCCTCATCTGGATGAATCATAAGTACTAGATAAAGGCTATTTTGTGTTGCCAACGAGCCCTAGGTTTAATTTGAAGCAGATCTGGAATAATAACTGGAGTTCTGTCACAAGTATTTCATCTCTTCCTATGATTATTAATTTGTTGCATTCTTTTTAGCACATTAATGTCATGCTCCAATAGACTCTGCTGAAATTTGAAACCAAATAATATTAAAGTGATTAAAATCAATCTTTGCTGAAATTTGAGTGAGCATCACAGACTTTTACCCTCAAAAAGACAAATTATTTTTTACGCTTTTGATGTATTAATTTTTTTTTTTCTATTTCAATAACTTCAAAAAAAAAATCTTCTTTTAAATAATTTTAATCGTTTTTGTTGAATTAATGTGTTCTTCCTTTTTTATTGGAATTTTAGGGAACAATATGCTTGATTTAGTGGGTGATAGCAAATTGTCGAAATTGTTGTTGAGTTAAATTTAACTTGAACTATTATTATTTAAAAATTTTAACAACATAATAAAATTCACAACAATATTATTTATAGCATCACTAGTAGCACGTGTTCTTAACTAGTATCTTTAATTATCTCATGGAAGTGAAATTTTAAATCTTTTATTATAGTGGTCAATAACTTATTTTTAGCGTTTAATTTTTCGGGTGTTGTAAAATTATAGATAATGATGAAAACTATTTAGTTGTATCTAGATGTCTATGTAGTTATCTACTTACTCCAGAAGAGTGTATCCTAATTAGGTTGTAACTCCCTTTGTAACCCTATTTCCCTTTGTAACCCTATAATTAAGGGTCACTGTTATAGTAATTTACAGACTTGAGTTTTGACTCTCTCTATTCTCTTCTTTTTTCTATACTTTTCTAGTTTCATAACACGTTATCAGCACGATAGAGCTCATCCAAATTAGAGAGAATACCCGAGAGTTAGTTTAGAAAATTAGTAGAATTTGGGCAACATGTCTTGATTGTAATCAAATATTATTATCTCAAGACTCCATGGTTCGATCATTGTGAAATTTGGATAGTAACTTCAAAACTCATTGTTCTTAAAATCCAATGGTTATGATTATGATCATACGGTTCATGTTTGAGAAATCATTGCGTGAACAGTAACTATTTTTGAATTCGTTGGAAGAATTTGGGCAGTCTGCACAACTGAGATCAAACGTTGATATTTCAATATTTCATTGTCCTATCGTCGTGAAATTTGGAAAAAAAAGTTCAAAACTCATTGTTCTTGAAATCCAATGGCTTTAATTAAGATCCAACGGTTCATTCGTGAGAAATCACTACATGAACAGAGGTAAAGTTTAAATTGTGCATATGGAGATGAAGCCAATTGAATTAGCTAATGTTAGTATTCTCTTTACTATCATATTTGATTATATATTTTATGTATTGATAAATAGTAGATAAATATTTATTGAATATTGTTAATTACTAATTTCAATAATTAAAATAATATTGTGTTAGTATTCCTGAAAAATATCAATTTATACAAATTAATATTCGAGAAGAATATTTCTTTGGTCTTCCAGAAGAAGTACAACTTTATATTATATTGTATTTCAATACCTAGACATATAAATATTCTAGAAGAATATTTTGTTGATCACGACGAGCATAATTTGTTAGATTTATTATTAAATTATTGCTCCCGAATAGCGTAATTTTATAAATATAATATCTTATAAGAATATTATGATATCATTCTGAAGAGTAAATTTCTATCTGATTCAATTTTTCAAAATAATTTATTGTTGTTCTGAAGAAGCACAACATTACTTTAATATTACTGCGAATATATAGAGCATAATTCATAAGATCTAATATTAAGCTATTGATCCCGAAGATTAAATTTTATAAAGTTTAGTATATTTAAAATTATTTGTTGTTGCTCCTGAAGAAGCACAACATTATATTAATATTATGGTATAGTACTTGCTCTCGAAGAGCATAATTGTAAAAGATTTAACTTCTAGTATAATTTTGCTCATGATGAGTAAATCTTTAAATAATAATATGTTGTTGCTCATGAAGTAGCACAACATTATATTAATATTCCAATCAAATATTATTTGCTCTCGAAAAACGTAATTTTATAAGATATGCTATTTTATACAAATATTGTATTAATACTCATGAAGAAGTATAATATTATGAATATCAATATTTTAAAAGAGAAATTCCCCCTAATTTCACCGCATCGCAAATGACCATGGGAGAAATCCCCAGTTTCGCGACGAATGGAGGTGATTTCTCCCTCCCGGTGGCCGTCGAAACCCTCTCTCGGTTGTTGTCGACGGCGACCGGGGAGGGGAAAATCCTCCCTTCAGTGTGGTGGGGTGGGGTGGGGTGGGGTGGGGTGGGGTGGGGTGATGGTGAAACTTTTTTTTTTAAATACAAAAATAAATTAAATTTTAAAATAAGACTAGTCCAGTTTCTTTGTGGCTCAAAAGTGGGTTGGATTGACCCAATAAATATGAGACCGTATAAAATCGAGCTGGGTTGAGCATAATTAAAAATTTTATTTGTGACAAATTTATTTTTCTTTTTATTTTGTAATGATAAAATTAAAGTTTGAATTCTAAATAATATAATTACTTAATAATAATAAAATAATTTTAATTAGCACACTCGTTAATACTTATGAATTTCAATTTTAGTTATTTTATAATAGTTCATAAAATATACAAAATAATTTAGTATATTGTCAATTTGTTAGTTTTTCTTTTAATATTTTTTATAAAAAAAATTAAAGTATCGGACTCATTTTCACTTTTTTTAAAAGTTAGGAATCCAATTGTAAATTTCTTTAATTAAAAGTAAAGATATTTTTGTCTTTTTCATCAAATAAAGATCAATTGTGCACCAAAATATAATTATAAGTTATGGACTATTTGAGCCAAAAAAAAGGTAAAGGTATGGGACTATTTGTGCCAATTGAAAGAAATATATAACTTGACAATTTTACCCCCACTAATAAAGACAAAAACAATGAGAGGGACCATTTTCGCACCTAAATGAAAGGTTGTTTAACAGATTTTTAACCGAATCCGTAAACAAGGATCATTTCCGCACCTAAATGGATAGGTTAGGAACCATTGCGCCAAAAATAAAAGGTTAGGGACCATTTGCGCACTAACGTGATACGTTAGGGACCATTTGCGCCAATTTCTCGACGGAGCACCTAAAGGTGTATATTTATGCGAAAAGGAAATAGAAAAATGAAGTCGTAACATGTAATGCACGACTTTTAACATTATGAATTTCGCAAAGGCTTGTGTAAATCAATCATAAATTGATATCTTGTTAGTCTGTCAATGCATGACATATATGCATATAATGAATATTGTTATAACCAACTCATCTGGCATGACTAATAAAACAATATATATAAATCCCTGGATGATTTAATATGCTTGAAGCATATAGTTCAACTTTTCGAAAATTTAATCGATCAAAGTACATACCTAAAGTGATATAATAATGAGGGAGAGTAAATACGCGTTGTACTATTTTCCTTGACCAATGTTTTATCCCATTGGGTTTTCCTAGCAAGGTTTTTTAATGAGACAACTTTAATGGCGTACTAAAGAATTATGTACTCTTTTTCTTTCATTAGAATTTTTGCCCACCGAATTTTTTTCTAGTAAGGTTTTAACGATGCATATTTTTTCTGTAAATGACATACAATTGGAAGTTGTATAAATATTATAGTTATGGATGTCCATAACCTATAAAACATTTTACCCTTATCATATCCCTATGGTTATACTCCCGTGTATTATAAATTGTATATGAGACCCCTGAAGGGAACAACAAGAAGATCTATTTTTAATATAATTGTATCAGACCATCATGCCGATTCTGATCAACCGTAGATAGTGTATGAAGATTATATTGCTGGAGGTTATAACATGGAGCACATTTCACCAGAATTGTTTTACACAAATTTTAACAAGATGGCGACATTGAAGACATTGACGCACAAGATATAGATAGCTCGATACAAGTTTTTTTTTCATTGATTGAAATTAGTTGGAGTAGTTGTACTCTTTTTCCTTCGCTCAGGTTTTGTCCCACTGGGTTTTCCTGACAAGATTTTAATGAGGCGGCATTTGAATACTCCAATTTTTGATAATTTTTTTTTCTTTCTATTGGTATTTTTGTCCCATTGGATTTTTGCCAAATAACGAACCAATTATTGTGTAATAAGTCATTCAATGGAGAGTATTGTAAAATTATAGATAATGATGAATGACTATTTAGTTGTATCTAGATGTCTATGTAGTTATCTACTTACTCCAAAAGAGTGTATCCTAATCAGGATGTAACTCCCTTTGTAATCCTATTTCCCTTTGTAACTCTATAAATAAGGGTCATTTGTTATAGTAATTTATAGACTTGAGTTTTGACTCTCTCTATTCTCTTCTCTTTTTCTCTCTATTTTTCTTGTTTCATAACACCGGGCTAATTAATTTTTGAGAAAAAAATGCCATTTTTGAAAAAAAAATTAGGACATCTGGCTATTCATATTTAGGAATTGAGATATACTAGTTGATTTTAACATTTTGAAAAATACTTATCAGCTTGTAAATTTCATTGATAATTATTAGAACTACAAAATTAAAATATTAATTACGAGATTTAAATGACAAATAACCAGAAAATGCCTTATATCAACGACCAATATGTAATCTACCATATTACTCGAACTATTATCACTCATCTTTTTCCGTTCTCTGCCAAATCGCCACCTGCAAACCATTGCAGTCACCACTCGATTCCTGTTGAAGATATGAAAAGATCGTGATGTTATTCTATTTGATATTTTTTCAATTGTATGAGATTACTTTCCTTTATAGTTGATTGTGTGGTTATTACACAATCTTTCCTTTTAGGACTATTATAACACTATAAATAACGTTTTCTACCTTGTAATAATTAGACAGAAGAATTATACAATTTCTCATACTTCTTTTATTACTCTGTCTCAATTTTATTCAATTCAATTTATTCAATTGAATCAATACATAGAATTATTTCTCCACATATATTTTCTCTCATATTTTACATGGTCTCTAATTACATTATCCATTCTAATCTGGTAAACGAAGAAATAATGAAAAAAGAAAGATAATCATGAGTAGTCAATGATAGGGTATTGGTGGTCCGACACCTGTTTACATATGGTGTCTGGAGGTTCTATGGTGGTCTTCACACTACAGATCAGGACGCCAAGCACCGTATACTTAAGTCATGCTTACTTTGTCTGTATTATATTTACCGATGTAGTATCTTGAGTTTCGATAGATGTACAATATGATAGCTTGAGCCTTGGTATAGGCGACAACGGAAACAAGCACTAGATTGCACGCTTGTTATTGGACATATTAAAATTTGAGCTTATACGATACACCGTAATGGGATTCATGACCCAAAGAGATAAAATACGGATAAGAAGTAAATCTGATAACAAGTAAATATATTGAGAAAGACGTGGATTCTGATAATGAAATCATAATTAAAGAAATGATAGAACATTATTCACGTGATTAAACATAGCATTACTTGTTGAACATTCAGTCACATAGTTTTGAATTGTAGATGCGGCAATGCCTATATTTAAGATTGGTGCCAACTCTTTGATAACGAGACGATTGTCTATTGCGTACCTAAGTGTGGTTCAGTAGGTCAATCACCAAAGAAAAAAAATGTACAATTGATTCTAAATGTATTATTTAGCCTTTGAAAATGTAATAATATATTGTATAATGTTAATTCTTGAATATATTTTTCGCTCTCTATTTTAATTAAAGATTAGTATTTGTCTTATAAACTACGTTGTTTCTATCAATTAAACCCAAATTACGTATTGATATACTAATATCATGAAGAGTATTATTAAATTATTTTCAGAATGACTTAAGAGCTGTTTGATATAGTACTATTTTATTATTTCAAAAATTCAATAAGGAAATTAATTAAATGCATAGAAATTAGGAAAAAAATTAAGTCGTGACACTAAACATGTGTGAGAAATGGATAATCCTGAGCTATTATCATGTATTATATCATCAGGACCTTCGTAATTATATTGAAGCGAGAGGTCTGAGATACTATGAGTGATATGGTGAGGAGCACTCGAGTCGACTATCCAAATGCCAGAAGAAGAGAGAGTTGTCGCATGGTTTACCAAGGGTTGGATGGGCAAAGATGTGGGAATAATTTGTAACAGTGATTGGTGGTGTGGCCCTTCTTGTGACAGAACTGACAGACCACTACCGGTACTGATAGGTCACAATAAGGTGGTCGACTGATAAGAGTGGGTAGGCAGCATTTGTGGTGTTGGAAGAAGACTCGGGGCCGAGGAAGCTGAATATTTCTTGGGGGCAATAAGAATAACTAGTGTAGTTTCGATTGGAAAATTGAGGAGGATGTCGAATGAGATTGAGAGACAGATAAGAATTTATGGCAACATTATCGACATCATAAAGGTAGGTTTCATGGTCGATTAATTTGTCATATAGTTCTTCGAACGGAGTAGTAGTGTCACGGGTATATGAGAAGGTCGGCATCACTGGGAAGAGCATTGAGAATAGTAAGTTCATCAGCTGTGCTTTTTAATTTGAGAAGTTGGCCACGGACTGAGTGCCCTAGGACAACTTAACTTGGCTTTTAAATGAATGATGTGGGATTGGGAACGTTTGTCGAAGATACGGTGGATTCGAGTCCACGCAACATGGCTTGAGGTGGTAGAGGAGATGATGTGAATGATAACATCGGTGAGCGAGGCAACAATGGCATGGAATATCAACTGATCTTGGCGCATCCAAAACGAGTAGTCGGGGTTAGGTGATTTAACCACATCGACAGATATGGTTTTGGATGGACAGGGAGTTGTACCATCGAGATAGCCAGTGAGGTTTAGACCCTCGAATAAGAAACATGAATTGGACCTTCCAGGAAAAGTAGTTTGCATTGGTAAGATGGAGAGGGAGTTGTGTGATTGTATTAATTTGAACAAGAGTGGACTTTTGACTAGCTGGAGTTTGAGAGGTGGTGGTGGTGGAGCTGGTGACTATGTCGTATTGTCGTTTGTCATGGAAATATGGAGAGAGATGAGTAAAATAATTCTGGAGACTTTTAGTATAATGTGATTATATTCACACTACAATTTGTTATAAGTGCAATATATTTTAATTGTATTAAAGATTCTCAACTTTTGTTCATTATTGCAATTATGTTCTTAACTTTTTGTCATCAAATTCTTATCTTCAACTTTCATTACTTAGCACATTTCATCATTGATGATGGTTTATGTCGAGATATTTTGTTTACGTGCTTTGAAATGAGGAAAAAATATTTTGTCGTACTTTTGTATCTATTTTTTTTTTAAAATATGATGAGACAAATAAGTCTTTTACTGAACTCTCAACAAATGTTTTTACGGAAATCGTTATCAAACACAAGATGTGCTAATTAATGAAAAGTTAAAGATAAAAATATGATTAAAAAAGTTGAGAACATGAGTGCTATAATGTTAAAAGATTAAGAATGTTAAATGTAATTAAAATGTGGTGCAAAAAATAAAAAGTGTTGTGTGAATATAATTACTTTTTTTAAAAAAGTATAAATAGAATATATAAAAAAAAGTCTCCCGCTTACCGTGAGATTTGTGAAGACTCCAAATCCCCAAAATAAAAAACGCCTATTTTCTGTCATTTCTAGGATTTTTCATATCTTTTCCATTCAAATAAGAATTTGTTGTACTCAATAATTTATATACAATTGTATCTAGAATTTGCAGTAATCAAAACTTTGATATTAAAGTACATTGTCTTGTATCAAAAATTGAGGATATTTTGCGTGATAAATTTGCAGTATTTTGATTAATGTTTGATGGAAGTCAAATTTTTCGACGATAGTTTGGCATTGTACTGGAAATCTTCTGTTGTACTTTGATAATTTTTTATTCAACATTACTAAAATGTTATTAATTCTTTTTGAGATTTATGTTATTTGTTAATTTAATTGAGTTGATTTAAATCTTTTTAATATTTGTTAATAAATATTTTTATTGACATGAAAAATATAATTTATTAATTTGACTTCTTAATTACATGTGTTGTAGATGATTTACACATAAGAGAAGTTATTTAAAATAATATTATAGTATATATAAATTTAGCTTAACATTTTTAAAAAATAAATAAAAGTCTATAGAAGTCTACAGAAGTCTTTAATAAAAATCTACATAAGTTTAAGAAATAATTTTATCAATTCCTAACAAATTTATAAAAGTCACTTAAAAGTCCACGATATTTACAAAAGTCATCTACTTATAAAAGTCTATAAAAAATTTTAAAAGTCTCGATTGAATACACCACCTAAGATGAAGACAAGACAGAAAATAAATTATAGTTGAATGACTCATTAAAGTTTGAGCGACTCTGATGAAAAAAATATTATATGAATAATAATTTTATTGATTTAAAACGAATTGTGTTGCAGGTCTATATATAGTGTAACTAAAGTGGAAAATTAAGACATAATAAACTCTAAACTATTTATTAGGAATAATATATTAGAGTTTCAGTTAAAACATGTATTAATCTACTCAAGTTTGTTGCAATTAAATCTGTTTGAGATTATCATTCCTTAATTGATGGTGTGTATTTGCAACTTTTGTGATGAGAATTATCTTTAGTTGATTGGCCATAAGCATTATCTTCAATTTCAATATTATCCTTAACAATATTTTCTTAGGAGTCTTGTGATAATTTTGTATGCTAAATTGATAGAATTAGATAATTGACAAATTTAAAAGCAGACTTTTCTTTGTATCATGTTAATTCTATAGTGCAAAACATGTTCTTGGATCATATGAATATTCAATCTTAATACAACTCACAATTGGCACCAAGTTATTGATTCTTGTTATACTTAATGGTTTGTTCATGACTCATTGAAAGAGACTAGAATATTATATTTGATATAATTTTTGGTCTTCTCAGCAATTTCCCAACTTATAGGAGTTGACTTATTTTGATTATTATAGTTCATCAATTATAAAATATGACAATAATTAGGTTACTTAACTTGTTAATATCCTGAGATTATTAGAGATAAGACATGTGCTGGTCCAGTTATAGCCCAACACAACTCTGTTGATTAGAAAAGCCAGCAAAATCATTGAGATACTCCTAAATATCAGCTACCAACAAATGAATTGCACAAAACACAGACACACACACACCTCGAATGTCAAAGAAAGTGCAGATTTTGGATCTATTTTAGGGTTTATAGTAAGTGTTATTCTTGAAGAATTTCTAATATTGTTTTGATACGAAATTGATGGAAATTTGTCTAAAAATAAATGAAAATGTTTAGTACACTAAAAAAAATGAGCCAATTTGAGCTTCGAAATTGACTCCGTCTCAAAATTTTCAGCATCTTAAAATTTATCCTGCTTAATGTAAAAATGTACGCAAGATATGTTGACCATGTTCGATCTTAAAGATCTACTCTAGGGGAGGTTCAGTTCTGAACGTATGTTGACCATGTTCGATCTTAAAGATCTACTCTATGAGAGGCTCAATTCTGAGGTAGTCCACGCACCTAGATCACCTAAATTAGGGTCTATATCTATATTATCAAGTCTCCTTGATCTATTTCGAGTAGTAGTTCAATTTCTTGTGTATTGTCTTCCATATCTTTCATCTTAATCTGAAAATTTTCAAGTTCAGTAAGTAATATTTGATGTTTTTCTGAACATATTCCTTAATTCATTATATATCAATACCACGTAGATTAAAAATCTTCCAACATTCGTGTCATTTGAATAATAATTTATAAAATGTATTGGAGATGCTATAATAATAATAATACTAGAATTTGAAGTGGGCTGTAAGAAGTGGAGTATTATGGATCTGTGTCAATAGATTAGGCAGAAACTGGATATTGGTCTCATTTTGTCCGTTGGTTGTAGCCTTTTGGTTCCATAGAAATCAAATAGAGCAAGGGGCATCAGAAAGAAAATGTGTGTGAAAAAAACCATTCGAGACATAAATGCGAAAATGAACAATAATTATAGATTTTTATTGCAATTAAAATATGGTGTAGTTATAAAAAATGTGGTATAAATATAATTATAGCTCTCATCACAATATTCGAGAAAAACTGGTAAACTTTGACAGTCACAATTCTCAAAACATATAATTAACATAATCTACTATAAAAATTATAATCATTTAGAATTAATAAATTCTAAGAATTTCATTAGCTCATTTCGAATAAACTTGTTGAAAATTATGGTGCAACTCATGTTTGGCTTTCCCGGAAGTTCATCACCCATCGTCATAACTTCCACCATGCACCATGCATCAATGACAAACTAATGTTCGTGTGAAAATTTGTGAAGCCGCTAACAGTAACACATCATTTATCGTGAAAACTAGCGACATGCCAGGAGAATTTACATTTCTTTCTTAATTGATATTGTCGTTTCTTATGAACAGAAACACTAATAGTACATTGTCCGTATCTGAGTCTAAGTAGTTAGTAAGTCTCCTCCACTTTTTGGACAGTTTTCTTTGACGTGTCAGATTGTGTAAACTTGATGAAAACATGGGTTGATCTTTCTCTTCAAATCTTTGTGCAATTTAGACCGAACTAAAAATCATTGACTTGCACTTCCACATGTCAAAATTAATTCACCAATTAAATTTTTCCACGTATTTGCCCTCTGACATATCTTTTATGTGCTCTAACTCTCCGAACGAGCTAAAGTTGTAATACCACGGTTAGAAATTAAGATAAATTCCTCTATTTGCCCATGGGATCCTTATTTAGATAAATATATAGAAGCCATAAAAATATAAAATTATAGAGAGAAGCAACACAGATTTTACATGGAAACCACCAAAATTGGACAAAAAACTGTGAACTTTCAAATATTGAGATATTCTACTGTATAAAATATGTGTTATTACTGTATAATTATTACGATTATATAAAATCTCTCGACCACTCAAAATCTCAAGTATTGCAGAAAAATAACATAGGCTTTACACCCACAATTTTACGTGGAAACCACCAAAACTGAAGAAAAACTATGGACTTTCAAAGACTCAGATATTCTACTATATAAAAAATTATTACAATCATATAGAATCTCTCAACCAAACAAAATCTCGAGTATCGCAGAAAAATAACCTAGGCTTTCTACCACAAAAACAACAAAATTCCCTGGATGCTAGACCTGATGTTTTCTCTTTGTCCCATACGCTACAGTAGCAAACACATCAATATATATAGAGAAATTGGCTGAATATTTGCACCAAAAATTGCACTTTTTTTCGAATAGCACGATATACTTAATTTTGCCAACTTTCCTTTCCAATTGATCAACAATATATTTGGCATCTTTTTTCTTCCGTCACCGGATTTCATTTCAAGGAATTGTCCACCTTATTTCATGCCATTGTTGTAATTTTGACATGTTTAGAGCCAATTTTTCCAACGATCTCCACTTTGACGAAAAACTAACCAAAACGCTTGTCATCTCTACTGCAACCCTTATCACAATATTCGAGAAAAAAACTTGTAAATTTTGATAATCACAATTCTCAAAATAGAGAATTAATATATTTTACCATAAAAATTATAATCACTTAGAATTAATAAATTCTAAGAATTTTATCAACTCATGTCGAAGAAACTTGTTAAAATTATGTTACAACCCTCATGTTCGGCTTTTTCGAGAGTTCATCAGTCGTCGAAATAAATTTTACAACACACCATGCATCACTACCAAGCCAATGCCCATATGCAAATACATCATCTATCATGGCAACTAGTGATATGCCTTGAGGATTTACATATCCTTCCTAATTGACATAATCTTCTTTCATGAAGAGAGACACTATTAGCGACTCTCAACAGTTAGTCGAGTCTACTCCATTTTTTGGACATTTTCGTTGACATGACAAATTGTGTATAGATGATGGAAACATGAGTTGGTCTTTCTTTTCAAATATTTGTGCAATTCACTGAATTAAACATCATTGATTTGCACTTGCGACAAGCCAAAATTAATTTTCCAGTCAAATATTTCCACGTTTTTTACCTCTGACATATCTTTTCTATGCTCTCTAATGTCGCTCTTGGAAATTTTGATAAATTTCTTGATCTGCCCACAAAATTTGTGCAGAAAAATGTAAAATGATGGAGAAAAACAATACAAAGATCTCCAGCCAACTTTCATTTCCAACTGATCAACATTTGACATCTTTATTTTCCATAACCGGATTTCAAGAAATCGTACACCTTATTTCTGTCCACAAAAAATTATTTCATGCCATTATTGTAATTTTGGCATGTTTAGAAGCAATTTTCCCAGTATTTTGCGTCATCTTTTGGATCCGTTTTATAACTTTGAAATTAATGTGATAAGTGCGGTTTTGCACTTATTTTAGCCTTTAAAAAATAGATAATTGTGAGTTCTTTAGAGTTGTTTACCGCTTATTTTTGTTCTTTTGTTCATTTAGGTAAAAACCCGAGCTTGGATGGTGATTGGAAGAGATCCACGCGAAAAATGAGCAAAAAGGACTAAATTTGTGCAAATCAAGAATCTTGGGGACCAAAAGATAACTATGTCTAAAGATGGAGGACCAATGTTGCAATTTATTGAGGACCTATATGAAAGACAACCAAAACTTCAAGGACTAAAGTCAACATCTCAGATAGTGCAGGGACTGTAAGTGCAATTAATCAAAATTCAAAATCTGGCACTTGGATATTTGGCCCATGCGATCGCATGGGCCTATTTTCGTGCGATCGCGAATGACTAATTTTTTAGCAGAATGGTTTTAGAGTCTACCATGCGATCGCATGGATTATAACCATCGATCGCATGGTTCAATTTTGATCTCCGCAATTTTTTGTTCGGTTTTTCAGGGGGCTTTTGGTAATTTTGCCCTTCACGATTTCTAGGGTTTAAAGTGCCGTTTTACGGCTTTTGAAAGACATTCTCCCATTCTCTCATACTCCTTCTCTCCATAGAAAGCTCTCCACAAAGAAATTAGTTAGGGTTCTTGAAAAACTCCATGGAAATGGGTTTTCTTGACTTTTAATACATCATTGTGTGTATTTTGTAAATAGAGGAAGATGGATGGAGGTTTATAGTGGGCAAATGAAGACAACCATGGGCTCAAGCTAAATCTTGCATTTCTCTTGACTTTATCAAACCCGTGATGTATTTTGTATCTATTTTTCATTTTGTCTTTGTAAATACTATGGGCTAATTTTATTTACTAGGAATGAGATGAATCCATTTATGAAGCTTTAAAGTGCATTGTTCTTGTTATTGATTCCTTATGTTTGGTTTTATGGTTGTTGATTATTGGGCTTTATTGTGTATTGAGATGATTGATCACCATTGAAATGCTTTTGTGACTTAGTTGCTACCGGGAGGTTGAAATTAGGTTTAGCACATTTAATTGACAACACAAGGCTTATGGAATGTAGGAATACTTTTTCATACTTTGTGCAATCAATTTTGAATGTTCTTGAGTTTTAATGCAATTTTACATATCGTTCTCTCGGTAGGAATGCTTGGGGTCTTGTGTAAAATTAGGTTTGGCTCTACTCGGGAGATTGCTAGACATTTTAGGAGCATGGATTGTCATAGTAACCTTATGTTGGAATTGATAATGGGAAATGAAACTTTAAAGTGGAATAGTTGGTGAAGTCAATTCCTAGTATTTTCTTCTAATTGATTTTATTTCCTACAAATTTCTCTTTTAATATTTTTTTATTAGTTTATTTTCATCATCTTTGAATTCTAGGTTTAATCATCAAAACAAAATGTTTTATTGTGTGTTTAAAATAGGGCTAGATTGATTTGGATGTTAGCAAAATTATCTATCCTCGTGGGTTCGACACTTTCTCATCACTTTATTACTTGAACGCGACCCGTGCACTTGCGGTACATTTTTAGCGAACAAGTTTTTGGCGCGTTCGGGATAGATTTAATTAGTTAGCTCCTTGTTATTTCTAGCTTTATTTCTTTATCTTTATTTTATTTTTCCATTTAAAGTTCCAGTGCTACCTTTGTTCTTTTCAGGCATATTATCTTTGGTGGATGCAAGATTTTGAAACTCTTGAGAATTTGGTGTTTGACCCCGAGATTGAAAGAACTTTCGGACATCAAGAAGAGAACAAAGAGAAGCACGACATAGAATGAACACCATGGCGGGCACGAAGAAGATCAAATGGTTGAGATTGATGAGGATGATTTGTTAGTTAGGGACATTATTACTCCAACATGGTTTCAAAGCCAATCTAGTATTGCATATCCGGCTTATGGGAAGGAAAATTTTCAATTGAGACCGGATGTCATCAACCTCTTCCAGAATACTCTTCAATTCTATGGGCGTTCTAATGAAAACCCTCATATGCATCTATCACGCTTCTTGGAGACAGTGAGCAATTTTGAATATCAAGATGTCAACATGGAAGCTATCAAACTCAGATTATTTCCACATACTTTGAGAGATGGAGCAAGAGAGTGGTTGGATTCACATTCTGCGGGGAGTATCACTACATGGAATGACCTTGTTCAAAAATTCACGAACAAATACTTTCCTCCCGCCAAAGTTGCAAAGTTGAAGCATGACATCTCCATATTCAGGCAGCAAGACACAGAAAATTTTCATGAATCTTGGGAGAGGTTCAAAGAGATGCTTCGGAAGTGTCCTAATCATGGGATCAAGAAGGCTTTGCAAGTTCAATACTTTTATGCCGGACTACTTCCACATTGTCGCTCCATTGTTGACTCATCCTCAAATGGGTCAATCAACACAAAAACAATCAAAGAGGCATGGGTATTGTTTGAAAGAATGGCTGAGACAAGTTCAAATTGGCCGGCTGATAGGGGAGTAACAAAAAGGGCAGCGGGGATGCATGAGGTTGATGTTATATCTGCTCTTTACGCACAAATGGCGCCATGGAGAAAAAGATGATGGATACTATAGCCCGCAATCGATGACTCATGCTATTCGACGCCTACTCTTGAATGCGATGGTTGTGGAGCAAATCATTCAACCCGGAAATTGCCCAACGTTGACTAGTTCTTCAACATCCATTTGAGCAAGCATGTTATGCTCGAGAATCATCCCATCGACAAGGTAATATCTACTCCAACACGTATAATCCGGCTTGAAAAATCATCCAAATTTTTCATGGAGCAACAACCAACACCAACAAGGTGCTCCGAGACAACAATCAAATTTTCAACAAAAGGGGTTGGGAAGAAGCTTTGG
This sequence comes from Forsythia suspensa, assembly GCA_023638005.1. Classification (NCBI taxonomy): domain Eukaryota; kingdom Viridiplantae; phylum Streptophyta; class Magnoliopsida; order Lamiales; family Oleaceae; genus Forsythia; species Forsythia suspensa. The sequence continues at coordinate 41,551,953 of CM042666.1, forward strand.
CTCGGTTGGCACACCAACAGTTAAAATTTCAAAACGAGTCGAGGAATCTATTCAGAGTATCAGAGCATCCGTGAAGGGCTTGGAGAATCAAATGGGCCAGATGGCAAAACTTCTATCGGAAAGACAACAAGGGCAATTACCGAGCAACACTGAAACTAACCCAAGAGAGCAGCTCAAAGCAATTACTACAAGAAGTGGGGTTCAGTTGCCTGAGATAGAAGTCAAAAGAAATGTTGCCACTCATGACAAGACACCCTCTATTGATGATGAACAAAGGGACCAAGCTAATGCACAACAAGATGCTAGTCAAGAAAAAGATTTGGATACTCCATCTACTAAGGCAACTCCTCAAGTGAAAGCTTATGTGCCTCAATCCCATTTCCGCAAAGACCGAAAAAGCACAAGTTGGATAAGCAATTTGAGAAATTCTTGGACGTCTTCAAGAAATTGCAAATCAACATCCCTTTTGCCGATGCCCTAGCTCGGATGCCTAGCTATGCAAAATTCATGAAAGAGATTTTATCTAACAAGAGGAAGCTAGAGGAGCACGAGGCGGTGATGTTGACCCGAAGAGTGTAGTGCTATCTTGCGTAACAAATTGCCACCTAAGCTTAAAGATCCGGGAGTTTTACTATTCCTTGTACCATTGGTGATATTGATTTTAATAAAGCTCTTTGTGATTTAGGTGCAAGTATTAATTTGATGCCATTTTACGTCTCTGAGGAGATTAGGATTGGGGAGGCAAAAGCAACAACAGCTTTCTTTGCGATTAGTGATCGCTCAATCAAATATCCTAGGGGAATCATTGAGGATATCTTGGTGAAAGTTGACAAATTTATTTTCCCCATCGACTTCATCATTCGGACATGGAAGAAGACAAGGATATTCCTCTAATATTGGGCGAGACCATTTTTGCCTCTTTGGAAGAGCTCGATTGATGTGCACAAAGGCCGATGATATTGAGGTTAAATGATGAAGAGGTGGTGTTCAATGTTTTCAAAGGCGGTCAAATATCCAATGGATTCTCGGCGGTTGTTTCGAGTTGATGTGGTGGACGAAATGGTGGGAGAATCATTTGCACTAAATCAATCTCAAGATCCGCTTGAGATGTGTTTGGTTCATTCTTTCACCGAGGCCTTCAATTCGGAAAAACGAAGCCCATGGTGAACCAATTAGAGGCAAATCCGACTTATAAATGGCAACCACCTTTCCAAGGGCTTGGAGAAAAGTCGGCAAAGTTACCACCATCTATTGAAAAGCCTCCATGATTAGAACTCAAGCAATTGCCATCTCACTTGCGTTATGCTTATTTGGGTGATGATTCTACTCTTCCTGTTATCATTGCAAACTCCATCATAATTTGGAAGAGGAAAAATTGCTACTGAGTCCTTCGAGAGCACAAACCGCAATAGGATGGTCTATCTCGGATATCAAAGGCATTAGTCCCTACGATGATCTGTTTGCACAAGATTCTTATGGAAGATGATTTTAAGCCATCGATCCAATCGAAGATTGAATCCAACATTGCAAGAGGTAGTCAAGGTCGAGGTGATAAAACTTTTAGATGCGGGGATCATCTATCCTATATCGAGGCATTGGGTCACCCAATCCAAGTAGTACCAAGAAAGGAGGGATCACGGTGGTGCCCAATGACAACAATGAGCTCATTCCAACCGAAAGATTCTGGGATGGCGAGTTTGCATTGATTATCGCAAACTCAACACTTTGCAACTCGAAAGGATCATTTTCCTTTGCCATTCATCGATCAAATGTTGGAAAGGTTAGCCGGGCATTCACATTATTGCTTTTTGGATGGGTATTCGGATATAATCGATTCCGATAGCTCCGGAAGATCGAGAAGACCACATTCACATGTCCCTACGGCACATTTGCTTATAGAAGGATGCCTTTCGGCCTATGCAATGCTCCGACTACTTTCCGGTATTTGTATGATATCCATATTTTCGAGATATGGTGGAGAAATACATTGAGGTCTTCATGGATGATTTCTCGATCTTTGGAGCATCTTTTGATGAGTGTCTTCATCATCTATCTTTGGTTTTGCGTACGTTGTGAAGAAACCAATCTTGTTCTAAATTGGGAGAAGTGCCATTTCATGGTCCGGAGGGAATTGTATTGGGGCACTTAATTTCAACAAAGGGCATTGAGGTTGACAAAGCAAAGATTCAAGTAATTGAGAAGTTGCCGCCTCAACATCAATAAAAGGAATTCGGAGTTTTCTTGGGCATGCAGGCTTCTATCGGCGTTTTATTAAAGATTTCTCAAAAATCACGAAGCCACTTTGCAACCTTTTGGAGAAAGATACTCCTTTTCACTTTTCTGAAGAGTGTCTACATGCTTTCAACACTCTTAAAGAAAAGCTTGTGACAGCACCAGTTTTGGTTACACCTGATTGGAGTCTACCCTTTGAGCTAATGTGTGATGCTAGTGATTATGCAGTTGGGGTAGTGTTGGGGCAACGCAGGGATAAAAATTTTCATGTGATTCACTATGCCAGTCGGACCTTGAATGATGCTCACCGAACTATGCCACCACGTAAAAGGAGCTTCTTGCGATGGTTTATGCCTTCGATAAATTTCGGTCCCATCTTGTGGGATCGAAGGTGATTGTTCATACGAGATCATCTTTGCTCGAGGCATCTATTTGCAAAGAAGGATGCTAAGCCTCGACTCATTAGATGGATACTTACTGCTGCGGGAGTTTGACATAGAGATCGAGAGATAAAAAGGGAGTGAAAATGTGGTCGCGATCATCTATCTAGACTTGAGATTGGAGAAGAGTCGCGAAGTGGAGAGATAAATGAGGAATTTCACGATGAGCAAATCTTTGCGATTGAGGAAACACCGTGGTATGCGTGATATTGTCAACTTCCTTGCCAGTAGCATCACTCCACCGGATCTCTCTAGCCATCAAAAGAAAAGATTCTTTGTAGACATCAAGCACTACTTTTGGGATGATCCGATTCTTTATAGAAGGGGACGAGATCAGATAATCAGGAGATGTGTGCCAGAAGGAGAGATGATGGATATCCTACAGCATTGTCATTCATCAGATTATGCTGGGGACATTTTGGGGCCTCTAAAACTGCTGCAAAGGTGTTACAGTCTGGTTTCTACTGGCCTACCCTATTCAAAGATGCATACAAAATTGTGAAAACATGTGATCGGTGCCAAAGGACAGGGAATGTTTCAAGAAAGAATGAAATGCCTCTTAACGAAGATTCTAGAAGTTGAAATCTTTGATGTTTGGGGTATTGACTTTATGGGACCATTTCCACCATCATTCTCTAATCAATACATATTGGTGGCGGTCGACTATGTCTCGAAGTGGGTGGATGCCGTAGCATTGCCCACCAATGATGGCCGGTCGTGATCAATTTCTTGAGAAAGCAAATTTTTACCCGTTTGGTACTCCACGAGCAATAATCGATGATGGGGTAAGCACTTTTGCAATCGTCAATTTGAGTCGGTGTTGGCTAAATATGGTGTCGTCATCGAGTGTCCACTCCTTATCATCCTCAAACAAGTGGGCAAGTCGAAATCTCCAATCGGGAGTTAAAAAAATTTTGGAGGTAACGGTGAATGCTTGAGGAAGGATTGGTCCAAAAAAATTGGACGATGCACTTTGGGCATACCGCATCGCATTCAAAACTCCTATTGGTATGTCTCCATATCGTCTAGTGTTTGGAAAAGCATGTCACCTACCCGTAGAGTTGGAGCATCGTGCTTATTGGGCGTTGAGAAAGCTAAATTTTGATTGGAAAGAAGCCGGTGAGAAAAGACTCCTCCAATTAAACGAAATGGATGAATTTCGACTTGAGGCATATGAAATTCCAAAATCTACAAGGAGCGCACTAAAGATGGCATGACAACCACATCCAAAGAAGACAGTTTGAGGTTGGGCAACAAGTTACGCTATTTAATTCCCGGCTCAAGCTTTTTCCAGGAAAATTACGCTCTAGGTGGTCGGGACCATTCACAATTAAGCAAGTGTATCCATCTGGGGCTGTGGAAGTTGAGGATGAAAGCAAGAGGGCATTTACAATTGAGCGGTCAAAGGTTGAAGCATTATTGGGGTGGTGACTTTTCCAAAGGAAAATCAATTGTCCATCTCACCAATCCCCGCTTAATTTTGTGCTATAAGTCTAGCTAATGACTATAAAGAAGCGCCGAATGGGAGGCAACCCATTTTCTTTCCCTTACTTTTGTTTTGCTAATAGTCCATTTTTTTTGGCATGATTTAATTCCTTGGACATTAGATGAATTTTGATTTTGTGTTCTTGTTTAACAGTGCCTCATAGCAACGGATCCACAACAAGAAGAAATTTAGTCTCCAAAGAATCTCCATTAGTCCTAACAAAGATTTCTCCAACTTGAAGTTGCCATCACCAACCAATTCACCCGGGGAGTTCCTTTTCTCCTCTCTTTTGATTTTTAGTTTTACATTGAGGACAATGTACATTTTAAGTTTGGGGGTATTTGCTTGAGTTTTACTTGTTAGAAAGCCTTGCCGGCTAATTTAGGTATTTTGCTTGTTTTGCTTGTTAGAGAGCCTTGTCGGCTAATGTTGTGATTTTGTTGAAATTGCTGTGATTCATGGATTGTAGACATAAATGCTACTTGTGGTTTTCGATAATTATACTTTTCCATGTTAGATACCCTCTCTAGCACTCTTGTCATGATGTTCATTGCATACAAATGTTGAGTGCACTTGTTCTTCATAAGCGATTTTAGAATTCGAGCGGTGCTATCCATTACCTACTTTTCATCTCTTTAATTTGTCCAAATGGAAGGATAGTTTGGGAATGGTTGAGCCGTGATTTATCTCCTTGGGAGTGTGTTGATTCCATGCTTGTTGAACATGTGTGTGGAGTAGTTTTGACTAACTAGCGAAACTTGGTAATGACCATATCCTTGGAATCTAATCCTATATAAAAAGTTTGTTAGTTGTGCTCAAGATGGCTATACTTACGCTATAATTTTAATTCTTTTACCTTACTTTGTAGCCTTTTTGACTTGAGTGATTAAGTCCGTTGGGGCATCTTAAAGCCTAGTACCCTTTGGTTTCTTTTAAAGCGGGGAGTTACCGACCCTAAAGCTCGTTACATGGGTCAAATAGAAAGCTTAAGGGAGTAAGGAAGCAAAAAAAAAAAAAAAAAAAAAAAAATTAATCATGAGATTTTCATAGCAAATCTTGCAAGTTTGAGCCACTTTGTGACTACTTTTCGGGATTTAGATGACTTGTGGGTTTGAATTACTTGGTGGAAGTTTATTTGTTGAACTACTCAAATTTTGGAGAATCTTCACAAGCCTAAGTGGTTATAATCATTGGCTAAATCTCACCAAACTTGAGCGGGAATGATTGAGTGACTTGAGAGAAACCATTGAGTAGACACCCCGGGTTAGAGTGAAAATATCAAGTTTGGGGGAGTGCATCTAACGAGAATGAAAGGAAATTTTGACCATTGAGGGTTGGGTATTCCCCAATTTTTGTTTTGCGATGATTCAAAGTGACTTTGCACACACATACATCTAACATGGATTAAGTTGAAAAGTTTCTTTTATTTTTAGCATTTGTGTAGATTTTTCATGAATTATAAGCAAGTTTCAAAAGATCATGGTAAGGTGGCAAGCTCCCTAATATTTCGCGTGTTTGTTGTCCTTTTATATTTTGATTGTGCTTGTGTGCTTGCATGACGTTTTAGATCATTTTGCTTGAGGACAAACAAAAATGCAAGTTTGGGGGTGTGATAAGTGCGGTTTTTGCACTTATTTTAGCCTTTAAAAAATAGATAATTGTGAGTTCTTTAGAGTTGTTTACCGCTTATTTTTGTTCTTTTGTTCATTTAGGTAAAACCCGAGCTTGGATGGTGATTGAAAGAGATCCACGCGAAAAATGAGCAAAAGGACTAAATTTGTGCAAATCAAGAATCTTGGGGACCAAAAGATAACTATGTCTAAAGATGGAGGACCAATGTTGCAATTTATTGAGGACCTATATGAAAGACAACCAAAACTTCAAGGACTAAAGTCAACATCTCGAGATAGTGCGAGGACCGGAAGTGCAATTAATCAAAATTCAAAATCGGCACTTGGATATTTGGCCCATGCGATCGCATGGGCCTATTTTCGCTTGATCGCGAAGCGCCTAATTTTTTTAGCGAGAATGGTTTTAGAGTCTACCATGCGATCGCATGGATTATAACCATGCGATCGCATGGTTCAATTTTGATCTCCGCGATTTTTTGTTCGGTTTTTCGAGGGCTTTTGGTAATTTTGCCCTTCACGATTTCTAGGGTTTAAAGTGCCGTTTTTCCGGCTTTTGAAAGACATTCTCCCATTCTCTCATACTCCTTCTCCCCATAGAAAGCTCTCCACAAAGAAATTAGTTAGGGTTCTTGAAAACTCCATGGAAATGGGTTTTTCTTGACTTTTGTACATCATTGTGTGTATTTTGTAAATAGAGGAAGATGGATGGAGGTTTATAGTGGGCAAATGAAGACAACCATGAGCTCAAGCTAAATCTTGCATTTCTCTTGACTTTATCAAACCCGTGATGTATTTTGTATCTATTTTTCATTTTGTCTTTGTAAATACTATGGGCTAATTTTATTTACTAGGAATGAGATGAATCCATTTATGAAGCTTTAAAGTGCATTGTTCTTGTTATTGATTCCTTATGTTTGGTTTTATGGTTGTTGATTATTGGGCTTTATTGTGTATTGAGATGATTGATCACCATTGAAATGCTTTTGTGACTTAGTTGCTACCGGGAGGTTGAAATTAGGTTTAGCACATTTAATTGACAACACAAGGCTTATGGAATGTAGGAATACTTTTTCATACTTTGTGCAATCAATTTTGAATGTTCTTGAGTTTTAATGCAATTTTACATATCGTTCTCTCGGTAGGAATGCTTGGGGTCTTGTGTAAAAATTAGGTTTGGCTCTACTCGGGAGAGATTGCTAGACATTTTAGGAGCATGGATTGTCATAGTAACCTTATGTTGGAATTGATAATGGGAAATGAAACTTTAAAGTGGAATAGTTGGTGAAGTCGAATTCCTAGTATTTTCTTCTAATTGATTTTATTTCCTACAAATTTCTCTTTTAATATTTTTTTTATTAGTTTATTTTTCATCATCTTTGAATTCTAAGTTTAATCATCAAAACAAAATGTTTTATTGTGTGTTTAAAATAGGGCTAGATTGATTTGGATGTTAGCAAAATTATCTATCCTCGTGGGTTCGACACTTTCTCATCACTTTATTACTTGAACGCGACCCGTGCACTTGCGGTACATTTTTAGCGAACATAATGCTTCGACTAATGTAAACTAGTGATAAAGTATACTCATTTCATTACTTTCAACTGAGACAAATCATATCATACATATTAAAAGCCAAAGTTAATGGCAAGCCTGAAGAGTATTATATAGGCCTTTTCTTATCTCTAAGATAAATTCTAGGAGTGGCTGCTGCTTACCCTCATCCTTGTTCATCTAAATCAACCACTGGCTGTCTAACCATTACTCAGATCCCTAAATAACTTCAATCCAACCCAAGTTTACTGCAGATGAAAAATGGCAACAATGACCTCTTATAAAAAGTAGAGTGGCAAAAATATCTGATCCGCCCCGAACCCGATGGATATCCAATCCAAATGGAGCGAAAAATACCTAATCCGCAGGACGATGGGAAGGATCGGGGTAGATATCCGTGATCCACCACGGATCTTGGGCGGATCGGATCGGGGCTGCCCCGATCTGACCCGCCCCGTATTTAAAAAAAAAAAAGATTAAATTATAACAAGATAAAAAATTTGGGAAGGGCTGCAATTGCAATTTCAAATTTCTTAATTCCTAATTTGTTAATTCCTAAACCTAGGTGATTTCCCATTTTCACAATTTTACTTGCTTTTGTCAAACTGAACATTTCTTTCCTGATTTCCAGTTCTCCACGACTCCACCGGCTACTGCTGCTTCGCCCTTCGACTGCTTCGCCCATTGACTGCTTCGCCACTTCGCTGCTACCCCTCACTCATTTTTCATCGACGATCTTTAGTGTTAGTTTTTTTTTTTTCAGTTTTGATGAATGTTTTCTGATTTTTCAGTTTCGCTCATGACAATTTCTTCATTTCTTCACTTTGCCGTCGCCCCTCGCTAATTGGATGAATTGTGTAAAACTTTTGAAATTGGAGCATTACTTACGTACTGTCTATTAATATCTAGGTTTACCTTGTTATGATGTGATAAATTGTAGAAGAAACTTAAAGCTTAGTTTCTCAAATATCTTGTAAAGTCTACAATATTCATTGTAACTTTTGGTAGTTAGTTTGAGAGCTTTCCATAGTGGGTCTAAGATCTCAAATGTATTTTAGAATATTGTTTAAACTCTATAGTATAGTAGTAAAGCTTGTTTCAATATATTTTAAATTTTTGAATGCCAAAAAAAAAAAAATCAATGATACGATGCCTGGATCCGCCTCGATCTCCTAAAAAATGGCGGATCATGGACGCGATTTGATCTCCTGCAATTATTGCGGGGCGAATTTGAATCCGCCGATCCGCCTACTCAATCATCCGCTTGCCATCACTAATAAAAAGGGTGTATTCCATAAGTTAAATTGGACACGAGATATATTCAAAATTCATCACATATCATGTCCATTCATGTACCCTCGTGTAGTAAACTTGCCAAACCTGACCAATATCATAATTTGAGGTGAGCTAGGCATCGACCCACAGAATTGTGAACTTATTGCAGCTACAAAATTCAAGCACAAAATATTTATAAACCCATTTCTAAAATAACGAGTTGCTTAAAAGTAGCAGAAAATATATCGAGGACTTCCATATTCATCAGCAAGTGCTCACTCAACCTCAATTTTACAAGTACAGGAAAGGCTTCCAGTCGAAACTCCGTTGTTAATTAAACGAACTGCTAAAATAGGACAACAATTCACTGTACAAATCTAGTCTAAACAATAGACAAAATGTCAATTCTTCAAACACGAAAAGAGTCCAAATTACTTGACCAAATGTAAGGCTGTCATTAGCCCTTTCATGGAACTTGGCAGCATCAACGCAAATTAAATGTAGGGATATTTGAAAAGCTAACTATACAAGTCATCTTCATCGGCTCCACCAGCAGAAGCAGCAAATGGGTCGGATCCAGAAGTCCTGGCTCCTGACTCTGCAAACCGGAAATCAGTTCCAAATCCTCGGGACTGCTGCAAGGTTTGAGCAAATGCCTGGTATTTTCGTATGTCAGCATCACTCACACTTCTACGTGCAAACTTCATGGACTCCTCAAAATGCGCAGGCTTGATCTCAGACACTTCTTCATCAATGTCCTCATCCATGGAATCGGGATTATCCCTTCTCTTCCTCTCCCTTTCAATATCCTGAAATAAGGACAAACGTTAGCAACAACCTCAAGCACCCACAATAATAAGAAAGACTCGTTGTACATTAAATCCGTACAAGCAAATGAAAAATCAACAATGTCAGAAATGAAGAGAAATGAAGGTGTTAAAAATTATAGTTAAGAAAATAACATGAACTGAAGTTGCCAACCTCAATTAATCCAAGGACTTATGCGACCTCAACTAAAGGTAAATTTATTGTAATTGGGGGCATATCTTCATAAGTCAAACCTTCAGGTCAGAACTAGGTTAAGTATATTCAGTTTAGATTTTGACAACAGCTCAAGCACCATGAAAAAAAAAATACCTTTGACATGCAAAAGTCGGAAATTCTAGAAAGATATATTGGGGGGGTTAAAGGAAACAGAAACATCACATTAAAATGATTTAAAAACACAGTGATAAAGTCTGCAGGCACATAAAAATCTATGATATTCACAGAAATGTGATGAGAAAAGCAAATTAAAGTAGGAGAGAGGCATACTTTCTCAATATTCTCTCTTATTGCATATTTGCAAGCCCGTTGGCATATCTCTGTGATATCAGCCCCGCTAAATCCTTGAGTATATTTGGCGAGAGCTCTCAAATCAATGTCTTTGGAAAGTGGTGATTTTCGGAGGCAAGCCTTGAAAATTTGAAGGCGTGACTCTTCATCTGGCAGAGGGATATAAATTAACTGATCAAGACGACCTGGACGCAGAAGTGCAGGGTCAATTATGTCAGGTCTATTAGTAGCCCCGATTATGAAAACAGTTTTTTTCGCGTTCATGCCATCCATTTCAGTCAGAAGTTGGTTGAGAACCCGATCAGCAGCTCCACCAGCATCTCCAACGCTACTTCCCCTCTGTGACAATACCAAGAAGGGTTTCCTGTAAGCTGTCAATTGCATTTGGGTAGTACAAATGAAGCTCATCGAAGGCTCTTCTCATTAATATTTGATCTCATATTCAGGCCAACCACACTATGAAGCACTAGGCCAAAAAATTTAATAAAGATTTTTCCCATTTTGGCCTTTAAATTAAATGATTTTCCAAAAGACTCTTTACTTCTAAAGAGCATCTTGTGCATAAGAGAAAGCATCTTTAAATTTACAGAATGAGGAAGAGCCAAAGGTCACTCTCTATTATAAAAAAGTTAAATTAAAGAGCCTATTGGAGCCTAATTTCAAGGATCGGCTCTTTAAAGTAGAGAGCATATTATATTTAAAAGTCTCTCATAGATGCTCTTACATATGTATGTGTGTATATATATATCCTGCTATTACACACAAAAATTTAATGCCAAAACCGATATAACATGTTTAAAAACAACCTGAGTAGCAATGGAGTCGAGCTCATCAAAAAAGAGGACGCAAGGTGCAGATTGTCTAGCTTTATCAAAAATTTCGCGAACATTGGCTTCACTCTCTCCAAACCACATCGTGAGCAGTTCAGGTCCTTTAATACTAATGAAATTGGCTTGGCACTCATTTGCAATTGCCTTGGCCAGTAAAGTTTTCCCACATCCAGGAGGACCATAAAAAAGAACGCCTTTTGAAGGTGACATACCAAACTTCTCGAACTTCTCTGGATGTTCCACGGGATATTGAACAGTCTATAAATAATAAGTAAGAAAAAATCAGCCTTGCAATACATTCCAGAGTATAGGGAATACAGAAGCTCAAACCAAATACAACAACTTCAATTACCTCCTGAAGCTCCCGCTTCACATTTTCAAGGCCTCCGATGTCTTCCCAACTGACATTAGGCACCTCAACAACCTGCTTGTCAATACAATAAACATCAACAAACATAAAGAGGCAAATACAGCATGACAGTGTATCGAGCAAGATATAGAGCAGTCAAAATCCACTTACAGTCTCCCGCAAAGCAGATGGATTGCTTGTTCCTAGAGCAGTCTGGAAGTGCTCATTGGTAACAGCCATGGAGTTTAGTATCTCAGCATCAATAGAATCATCTTCCAAATCAATGACATCCATTTTCTCTCTGATGCACTGCAGTGCAGCTTCAGTGCACAGAGCAGCAAGGTCAGCACCAACATAGCCATGAGTATCTTTTGCTATTCTTTCCAAATCAACCTGCACCATTACAATATAATTATTCCATAATGTTGTCTTTCATTCCCAGGAGCATCGACTCAAAAGCAAGATTTAGGCTTACTTCATCAGAAAGCTTCATGTTCTTAGTATGAATACGAAGAACTTCCAAGCGTCCAACTTCATCAGGAACGCCAATGTCTATTTCCCTGTCAAAACGACCAAACCTTCTAAGAGCAGGATCAATGCTATTTGGACGATTTGTTGCCCCCATAACAATAACATGGGCTCGAGATTTCAGTCCGTCCATGAGAGTCAAGAGTTGAGAAACAATCCTTCTTTCAACTTCACCATTTGTCTTCTCTCGCTTGGGCGCAATTGAATCAATTTCATCAATAAAAATAATAGATGGAGCATTCTTCTCTGCCTCCTCAAAAGCCTTCCTAAGATTGCTTTCACTCTCTCCAGCCAATTTGGACATAATTTCTGGACCATTTATTAAAAAGAAGAAAGCGCCTGTTTCGTTAGCAACAGCTCTAGCTATTAAGGTCTTTCCAGAACCTGGGGGACCGTAGAGTAAAATTCCTTTTGGGGGTTTCACACCAATCGATTTGAAAAGCTGTGGATGCCTCAGAGGTAACTCAACCAATTCACGAATCTGAGCCATCTGTTTCCTGACACCACCTACGTCATCATAGCCAACCTCATCCAGCCTATCCTCATCTTCCCTCCTTACAGGCTCCCCCTCACAGAAGATCTCTGTGTCTGGGGCAACAACACAATACTCCCCAGGATTCGTCTCAATGACCTTAAATTCCACACTTCTCATGCCTCCTCTCACAAGAAAATGGTCTCCTTTCCTCACAGGGCGATATGCATCCAAAAAGTAAGCTACAAGCAAAATTTTAACAGTTGAACAAGATCAAAGTAAAGAATATAATTATATCAATTGGGATGTAAGAAGAAAGCAAAATGGACCAGTGAAACAGGATTTACATTTTAGAAAAGGGGTTAAATGATTTAGTCCAGCAAGACTTACATTACTGTTTACAAGACCATAGGCAGAACTTACAAAAATATATTCATATGCAATTGTGCACGCAAAAAACACAGACATCAACATGAACAAGTAACATCTAACAGCCGTGGGTTGGAAATATGACATGACCGATTCTAACCTCTTTAAAACCTATACTGAATCTCACGAAGAACTAAATAAATAAAGTTCAAGGGAAAAATAAAACTGTTTGAACAGAGACTGCAATGCATAAACTGAATGGCAGGTAACAGATGAGTTTTGGAAAGCATCTCAAGAGGTATCATGCCTTTCAACAAAAACTAAATGCCACAGACATGGCAACCTAAAACAACGTGTTCTAATCCATGTGTTCATATTCCAATTAACTTGATCCATAAAAATTTGATGAATAAGTTGAATTGATTTAAAATATTAGGAAATATTATCAAAAACCTAGTTCCAACCATAATAAGAATTACCAATCCCACCTGCTTTTGTTACTAACATATCAAGTCACCAACAATAAGTCTTACTGGATAAAGATAATTTATGGCGTACACTGGTGGAGAGACCAATCTTTAAGTTTTAAAATTATTTGTTGTTAAGTTCGCCACAAAAAACTCTCTTTATAATGCTTAAACCAAGTAGGAAGAATGAGCATCAGAAAATGTCAAATTTAACTCACTATGAGTCGCCGGCACACATCAGTCCACGCATTACAGAACCAAGGCCACCCACCAATAGAAGAATTTCTTCAAAAATAATTATTGCTATTATAATCACAACAGATTAGTCAAGAATTTGGGGGACTGCAATTTTTCAACATTTTCCACATGTAAGATGTTATCAAAGAAAATCTGCAACATTCCATGTTGTAGACAACATTATTTACCCAAAAGGTTATCAGATATATTTATACTTGGAGATTGCTCTTGTCAACCAGAGGTGAAAAGGTAAATGATTTGAAGCAAGCTATCCAGCTCAATAACAGCACACAGATGGTTAAATGGTTCGATCAGCTTTGAGCAAACTTAGCCAACGCATCATCGAATATTTACTCAGCTTATACTTAAGCAACAAGCAAGTGATAAAACAAATTGTTCTTGTTAAATACTTACGTTTGAGGAATGCATCAAACAGGTCCCCAGTGAGACCTTCTATTGTATCATCCAAAGGCAGAATGTGAACACGGGTTCCATATTTAACATCAGGACACTGATGCACAGATACAACATCCCCAAGACGAACCCTCAAATTTGTTCTGACGACCTTGTTCATCCTGATCTTTGGCTCTTCACAGGTCTCATCAGCAAGTGCAATGCAAACTGTATCTTTCCTTTTCTTCCCCTGGAAACAGTATGACAGCATAAACTATCAATGTGACTTCATGAAAACGAGATTTATGGCAAACAGGTCAGTAAACACCCAAGCACATCATGTAACTGCAACTATGTCTATCAGTTAATGTCATATTTTGACACAATCACAAAAATATGTCCACATTTATAATTACTGTGTGAAATTATATTATCTTCATTGCATTATACAGTATCCCCTGAAAAGCATGGAAGACATTATCAACCATCCAACATATGCTTGCAAAATATAACAGGGTCTACGTGGATATAATTTATATATAAAAAAGAAGAAAAGAAAAACGCCAAACAGACTGATTCCATAGCCTAAATAACTTAACTTCAAAGGTTATTCCTTGAACAAATTACACTGGATCATGTAACAACTGAAATCAAGTCACCAAGTACCAGAGAGCGGGGACTGGTAGCATATCCAAATCCAAAACAGTATGGACATACTCTACAAAAGCAACACGATCTGGGACTTCAACGTTTTATATCTTATATTGCTGTTTTTATTGAACAAGAGACAAACTGAAAGCATTTCCCGATAAAGTGATGCCTCAACAAATAGAATTATCTTGTGCTTTGCTTTGTAACACGAAATCGGAACCTGGGGGCTGGGATCAAACTCATAGTCATATTTAAATTGCATTTTAAACATATTCCAATTTAGAGGAGCAATTCCATATAGGCAATGTAGCATTCCATTAGTCACAGACAAATTAGCTTATACTAAATACAGCATCAAATCCCCTTCAAGTTTAGTTCTATAAGTAATCTTCACCCCCCATTATAGATATGGATAGACCTGGGCGTCGGGTGAGTCAGTCCTGAATTTCAATACTCGGAACCACTCCGTTACAGTTCGGATATTTCGTAAATGGAACATTCGGTTCCACATAATTATTGGAACCAACCGGAACCTTCGATTCGGGTTCGGGTACAAGTTCGGTTCTATCTATAGCATTTTTTTTTAAATCGTGAGTTGTCAAAAACTTATTGTTGGTTTTTATCTCGCAAGTGGACGATCGGTTACAAGTAATAAAGTGATGTGAAAAGTGTCGAACCTACGAGGACTAATTATCAATTAGCCAATTACTTATATAATTAAAGTTTAACAAAATTAAAACACAGATTTTTTATTATTTCAATTCCTACAATTATCCTATTCTAATTCAATTAAGTCTAAATTATCACGTAAACAAAAATAGAATAATTATCAAATTTAAGTTTTACTAGCGCTAAGATTCACGAATCCACCATCACGTTTCAACAATTAATTATCAATTACTTGTCTTCGCAAATTATTGCCCTAGGTCGAAAATCAATAATCCTAATATAATCAAAAGCCTCTCTCGACGGTCAATTAAATCTATACCTCTATATAAACTTAACCATCTCTAATTAAATTTCAAACACAAAGGTATGCATTTAATCACAACGATCATTTTAAAAAAATTCATAAAGTATAATAATAATTTCTATCTATTATTAGACCATATATTATTTATTACCACATACTCATCTAAATTGAATCTGTCGAAAGCAATCTAGACCACAAAAACATTACATATTTTTGAAAAAATTAAAAAATTGCAAATCCGTTAACATTAAACGTTATATATTAAAATAATTTCTAAAAGATAACTAGAAAAATAGGCAACAAAATTGTGCTTAGAAAAAGGGAATTTACCTCTTAAAATTGAGAATTTGTTTCAGTTATGGAAGAGTTTTGACTTCGCCGTTTCATTGTGTGTTGAGCGAGAGAGAGATGAGCGAAAATGCAAGACAGAAGACAATGTTGTATTGAGTATATGAACAAATAGCGATTTGAGAATTTGAAATTTGAGTAATTATAATTGGGTCAATTGAGTTTGAGCTTAAGAGTAATAAATTTTGTACTTTTGGTTTAGGTTTTAGACAATTGGACTCTTGTCTTTTGGTACCGTGGTGTTGGGTTGTGGATTATTAGATTAGGGTGAATAAATTATAAAAATAAAAAAAAAATTATAAAAAATGATAAATTCGGTTCCAATCGGGTACCCACGGTTCTAGTTCAAAAACCAAGAACGGATCCGAATAATTCCGGTTCCTAATTTTATTTTTTTGGAACCAGACCGGAACCTCCTGCTTCGTGTTTCGGTTTGGTCATTAAGAAGGTTCGGCATCGGTTAAAAGGCCCATCCCTACATATGGATTTACTAATTCTATTTAATGATGCATTCGGCTCATACTACTCAAATAATCTTCAATTAAATGCTACTCTTCTCAGATCGTGTATTAATGGACATTAATATTTTTTACTCGCCGAGAATGAGTAGTTCAACAATTTTCTTAAAACCCTAAAACAATCTAAATTCCAAAAAACTAACAAAAAAAAATAACATATAAATAAAAACTGAAAAAAAAAAAAAAAAAAAAAACCTTAATCAAGATAGTGTCCCCGCGGAAAAGCTGAAGTTTTTCCATGGTGGTGGGGTGAAGAGAGACGACGGAATTATCATCGTTGACCGCCTCGTCAACAACCAGCCGATTCGCCGCCTTCTTCCGCTCGAGAATCGCCGTCGAATAGTCCTTTTTCCCAGCTTTCCTGTTTACAGAAAATCGCACAAAAGATCGTCAAATTCTGGCGATGCTTCAAAAATTTGAAAAAAGAAATCGCGATGTAAAAGAGTACGAGTTAACCGAATCGGAGACTTACGAGTCGGAGGACTCGGCTTGGTTACTCATCTTGATCTGAGGAACTGTGATTGCAGATCACAGATGGTTATCAAAGAGCAGTTGCAGAATGGGTAGCAATTGTGTAATACATACAATACATTTATATCCTACGCACATAAAAGTGCCACTTTTGAGGCATAGTGGCAAATGATTGGTCAAATTAATTTCTAAGTGGGGCCTCTTTTACAACTACTTTTATATATTTATTTTCACAAATATGGTTAACAATTTATTTTTTGAAAATTCAGGTATTATATTAATTAATAATTTCAAATTCAATTAATTAATTAATAATTAATTAAAATAATTTATTATAATTATTTGTATTTATCTTTCTTAATAATTAGGAACTAATATCAGGTTGTTAAAAAAAAATATATTTTAGCATTCAAAACTTTGTTACAGCCAAACACTGCCCGAACAAATTGATCGACCTTCATCATTCGTAAGGAGAGTTTCAAAATCGAAACAGGGAGATAATCTATTTTGCTCAAACTTTTATCATCTTCCTGATTCAAGAAAGTTTTTGGGAAATTCTTCCAAAATTAGACTTAGGCAAACCTAAAAAATCTATTTCAATTTCTGTGCAATCCCAAATTTCAAAAACCCTAACTCCAAATCTTCAATGGTAATACTGATTTTTACGTGTCATTTATCATGATTATCTAATTATAGTATGTGACTGATTATCTGGTGATAGTTTGTGACATGATAATCTGGTGTATGCTTGTCACTAGTTATCTGATAATAGTTTTTGACTATTTTGATATGCTGTTATGGTTTAGTATCTGATGATTAATTGTGTGACTCCTTTTCTGTGGCAGTGATTTTAATCTCATGTTAAGTACTTGAATAATGTTGTTCTTGTGATAGTTTGTGATTTGATAATCTGGTGTATTTTTCTCTCTAGTTGTCTAGTTATAATTTGTGACTGTTGTGACATGATGTAATGGTTTAGTATTTGATGATTATTTGTGTAACCCCTTTTTTTGTGGCTGTCCATTCAGAGACGCTTGTCACAATGTTTCATATTCGAGTCACAACATATTTCTTTAGTCACAGATAGAATATATTTTTTTCTCTTTACAAATCAGATTTTTTTAATTATAAAACATGATAGTAACTAAACTTAAATTTTATTAATAAAATTTGATGAGAGATAATATAGTTATATATTTATATCACACGTTTATCGTGAGTCCTATTCAAATGTCGGTTAAAAAAATCTTATCTTTTATGTAAACATTATTGTTTTAATTATTATTGTTAAATAATATATGGAAGATAAGTGAAACACGCGATACACCTGATTGTTCCAATTTTTTGATAGTTTTGTCATTTATCAAAATGCAAATTTAAATATTGGTATATATCAAATTTTCTCTTCAATCTTTTTAAAGATCTACTCGAACATCGACCAAAAAAAAAATGTCAAGAATAGTTGATCAGTGATTTTTAAGAAATTTAAAAAATAAAAATATATAAAAAATAAGTTTTTAGAAATCACAAAAATTTCTCAAAAGTAATTTTGATTTTTTTTTATTTTTTAAAAATCACCGGGTCAACCCTCAGTTCGACTTTTAACAATTGACCCTTTCACTTTTCAAATCGATACTTAGGTCGGTTTTTAAAATATTGATTTATTGTGAAACAAAATTATTTTAAAATCGGTGAAATCAGAATGGGTTGAACGGTTCCTCAAAATCGGATGGGTCAACAGATTTTTTGACGGGGTTTAAATTGAGTATTTTTCTACATAATCAGCCTGATTTTTTGTCCGATTCCTAGTTTTACCGGTTGAATCAGTTAGATCGGATCGATTCTAATAACACCGTGTAAGTTCCACAAATGCACTAGTCTATGATTAGAAATTGAAAAATACTAACAAGTGTATTTAAATTGAAATGTACGACTGAATAATGGTATAATCTAAAAATTACTAAATATTTAAATATTCTATTTCTTTATAATGTTAGCTTAATTAAATATTCAACCATTTCGTTCCTAAAAATAATATCTTACAAGATTCCCTATTTTGAAATTTGAAATTGAAAGTCACCAACATATTATTAAATAAATTAAATGAAGTAGGTTTTAATGTTAAATTTTAATTGGTAAATTGAAAATGATGAGTTCTTATTTGCACACTTTGATAGAAAGTATGCAATTTTAAGGTCAATTAGAAATTGTTTATCTCTACCTATAAATATGAATTTATTCCATCAAATAATATACGTTCAATTACAGATAAGAGAGAACAGTTTCTTGGTTTTTTGGTTTTTTTATTTTTATGCAGGTTGTATTTATTTAATTATCATTAATGGATCAAAGTGCGCCTAATTGTTTATTCATAACGTGAAAATCATTAAGTTCTAATATCAAATATTTAAGGTTCATATAAATTTTGGCTTTATATAAAGATGTTGATTTACTAACATGTGGTATCAAAGACCGGTTGAGGAACTTGTGATTTTTCAATTAAGTGTATTCTTTTACAACTAAAAATTTATGTGAATTATTATTCTGCTACAATTACAGTATTATATAAATTGGGCAAATTAAGGTTTTCGTGCGCTGTTGAATTCTACAAATAATGAGTACGCATTGATACAAAAGTTTTGCTGAAATTGATGAATAAATAATCAATTGCCATTTAATTGTGCCATAACATAAATCTATTTGATTTATTAGTGTTAACCACACAAATTTATTGGATCAAGTTGCAAAGTCTACTACATGATATATATATTTATGGTGGGTCGCATTGCATGCAATAATGAAGAATTGTGTTTCTTTTTCCTTATTTTTCAATTCACAAATGATCTATTAGTGCTTGAATTAAATATTCAGCAGTTTACAATGCAGTGCCCTAGGTTTGACCCATTTGTAGTACTTAAAAGCTTTGTAATATGAATAGTATTAATCTGCTTTAATTTGATTCAACCTATTAAATTATATCTCGAATGTTCACTGTAAAATGTTGAACCCCAACCTTGAGGGTCCCCACCACTACTGTCTTGGAGCCTTGGTGGATGATGTAAATCATAGGATGTGCCTCAGTAGAGCAGGGTTGAGAGCTGCTTTTTAACAGCGCTTACAAGAGGCCAAATTCATACCAAATGCAAGACTCGAACCCCCACACTGCAGCTGCCAGCGAAGCTGAAACTACCTCACTCCCCGTCCTTTCAACCACTGAGTTATGCCCTGGGAGTTTGTTCACTGTAGATTTAACCTTGTATGGATCAAAATTTATAGATTATTCTTATGAATTTTTATGTTTAAGTAAATTAAGGTTATGTAATATTAATATTCAATTAATGTGATTTGTTAGTCACCAAAGTGGTCAAACCTTATGATATTTCGAACGTTAAATTACATAATTTATTTGTCAATTACTAATGACAGATTAATGCTTATAAATGAAGATGACATTAAGATTATTATTGTCATGAGTATATTGATGTTCATGGTATTGACATCGAAATCTGCACTATCTACGTGTCAACAGATCTTCTAGTCAATCATCTGTCAGTCTATATATTACCTGCACACTAGGACAATAGTTAGATACCAAGATCACGGAGAAAAATGTTCGGAGATCGTTGGTACTCCGATGATCAAGTCAACTGCCGGGACAAGAATAGTATTGGGGAGAATGTTTGGGTGTGAGAGAAACAAGCAAGCAAAAAATTAAGCAGAGTTTAAGTGTGAGAATAATGCGTACTTTAGAACAGCCAAGGACCTTGTATTTATAGGTTTAGAGTCCAATTAATTTTAGTAAGCAATCAATTAGATATTGAATATGATCGTCCTTCCTTATGAGATAAATGGTAATTGGATATCAACACAATCTTTTAGATTTTTCATCCTTATCTGAATTGATTTCCAATATCTTGTTACCAGTTATTAAGAGATTGATATTGACTTTTCCTTGTAAGTTTGTATCGTGATCAAATACAATCTTTTCTTAATATATCACTTTCACCATCCCAAAAATCAGGCAACAGTGGATTATTCAGAATATGAAGACCGACGAAGCACTCCAGGTTGGTCACAAGGGTCGAGGCCCTTTATGGGCTTTGTTGTAACCTATTCAGTCATGTGAGGCCTTCGCAGGGCATGTGAGGCCTTCGCTAGGTCTTATGAGGCCTTTATTGGGCCTAAGAGATCTTACTTGGGCCTATAAGGTCTTACTGGGCCTATGAGGCCTTGCCAAATCTGTGTGGTGATACGTGGATTATAAAAATTGTTAATGATCACCCAAAGGCTGATCAATTGATTTTATTAATCTTGAACATGATCGTGGTTAATTGATATACTTACTTAGATGTGTTTTGTATCCAAAGATAACAGACGTGTCTGATTAGAATATATTTAATTTTTAATTAAGTGAAACTAAAATTAGTAACATTATGTTTATTATGATTGTATAACGTAATATCACCCAAATGAAAACTACGGTATACATTTAGTGTTAAGTTATATGAATCTGAACCTAAGTATTTAAGTCAAAACTCAAAGAAATAATATTCGAACATTTATATTTTGCGGTATCTATTCCCGCGTCTCTATATTCACATGCTTCATCCGTACCACTGTTCAATGGGCTCAATTTCTCCGATTGGTGTGAACAAGTCCAGTTCAACGTAGGTGTCTTGGACTTAGACTTGGTACTTCAAGTTGAGAAACCTGCTAATCTAACTAATGAAAGCAGTACTGATGATAGATCTTTCCATAAGACTTGGGAAAGATCCAACAGATTGAGCCTAATGTTTATGCGGATGACCTTAGTAAAGAACATCAATCAAGTCTACTATTCCCAAGACTGAAATTGCTAAGAAATATATGAAGTTTGTGAAAGAATGCTCCCAAATAACTGATAAATCACTTGCTAGCACACTGATGGATACCTTAACCACCATGAAATTTGATGGTTCTCGTACCATGTATGAGCATGTTATTGAAATGAGTAATAATGGAGCAAGACTTAAGACTCCTAGAATGAGTGTGGATGAGAACTTTCTGGTACAGTTTATCATCAACTCCTTGCCTCTTGAGTATGGTCCATTCCAGATGAACTATAACACCTTAAAGGACAAATTGAATTTGAATGAATTGCACAGTATGCTTGTGCAAGAGGAGACAAAGCTTAAGAATCATGGAACTCATTATGTTCATCTTGTAAGTCATCAAGGAGCTGGAAAGAAATATAAGAACAATTCTGGAAACGGCATCAAGCAAAGACCACTAAAGATAAACAAGTCTTCTGCCCAAATCCACAAGAAAGAACCAAAGAAAGATACGTGCCATTTATGTCGTAAACCTGGGCACTATCAGAAAGACTACCTGAAACGTAAGACATGGTTCGAAAATAAAGGTAAGCATATTGCTTATGTATGTTTATAATCTAATTTGGTAGAAGTTTCTTATAATACTTGGTGGATTGATTCTGGATGTACCACTCATGTTTCCAATACGATGCGATACAGGGATTCCTTTCAATCCAGCCATAAATCCAAATGAAAAGTTTGTTTTCATGGGCAATCGAGTCAAAGCTTCAATTGAAGTCATTGGAACCTATCGTTTGATTTTAGATACTGGACATAATTTAGATTTGTTTCAAACTCTTTATGTAACTTCTGTTTCTCACAATTTAGTTTTCTTGTCAAAACTTGATTCTGCTAGATATTTCTATTATAGTGGAAATAGATGTTTGTGTTTGTTTAACAGAATCATCTTATCAGTTCCGCTATTCTTTGTAATGGCTTATACAAATTAAATCTTGAAAACATTTTTACCAAGACTCTTTTAACCCTGCATCATAATGTTGGTACTAATCGTAGTTTATTGAATGAACGGTCTTCTAACTTGTGGCATAAATGTTTGGGTCATATATCCAAGGAAATAATATCAAGATTGGTAAAGAATAAAATCATTCCTGACTTGGATTTTACTGATCTTGGAGTGCGTGTGGATTGTATTAAAGGTAAACAAACCAAACACACAAAAAAATAAGCCACAAGAAGCACACAAGTTCTTAAGATAATACACATTGATATATATGGGCCTTTTGATATTCCATCTTTTAGGGAGAAAAGTATTTTATCACATTCGTTGACAATTTTTCACGTTGTGGTTATGTCTATTTGTTGCATGAAAAGTCTCAAACTCTAAATGTTTTAGAGATCTTTATCAATGAAGTTGAACGACAATTAAATAGAAAGGAAAAAAGCATTAGATCTAAGAGAGGTGGTGAATATTATAAAATGTATAATGAAACTGGACAAATGAAAAGTCCATTTGTTAAAAGCATTTTTGTTTTCAAATCAAATAAATCATTATTTATCTATAATTCGTTGGAACAAAAGAAAGGCTTGGCTAGGTACTGACCAGGCCAGAGCCATCAGAATAAGAAGGGTCTTTCAAACAAAATCAACTTCTTGAAAGACGTAACATATGCTCAATACACACACAAGAACATAATAACGTAGCTGAAAGGCGTAATTGTACTCTAATTGAAATGGTTAGGTGTATGTTAAGCAACTCTTCTTTACCCATCTCTTTGTAGATGTATGCATTAAAAACTGCTATGTATTTACAAAATAGGGTTCCTAGTAAGGCAGTTTCAAAGACACCTTTTGAACTGTGGATTGGAAGGAAACCCAGTTTAAGGCATTTGCATATTTGGGGTTGCCATGCAGAAGCAAGAATTTATAATCCTCATGAAAAGAACTGGACTCAAGGACAATCAATGGTTATCTCATTGGTTATCCAAAAAAATCAAAAGGGTATAGATTTTACTGTTCTAATCATACATAGTACCATAATTGTTGAAAATGAAAATGCTAGGTTCATTAAAAATGGCGAAGTTAGTGGAAGTATAGAACCACAAAATGTGAAAATTCAAGAAGTTAGATTTCAAGTTCATTTGCCATCAACTTCTTTTAATTTTGTTGTTCCTCCAATTGTTGAACGACATGACAATTTTCCAGAACAACAAATGAAAGATCAAACACCTCAAAATGAAGTTGTTATTAATGAACCTGCACTAAATGAACCACAAGAAATAGCAATAAGAAGGTCAGAAAGATGCCCCATGGGTATAGGCGAGTTGGTAAGGCTTGAAGTGATGTGGGGAGAAATCCTTCTACAACGCAAGTTTGATTCTCGTGTGGGGCAGATTTTCACTGAAATATTGTAGGGGTCTATCTTGGGGTTGGCATGTTGGCTCTCTCCCTCAGGTCTCTGCCACTCATGCACATCCCTCGATTTACAATCTGTCTGGTCAAGGAGCCTCTAACACAGGTGGGGGTTTCGCCTTCGGGACTTTCTCCTTATTAGAAGAAGGTCAGAAAAACAGCATATACCTGCTATTTTTAATGATTATGTGATTTACCTGCAAGAGTCTGAATTTGACTTAAGAATTGTTTATAACGACCCAGTTTCATTTTCACAGGCCATTGATAGTGCTAATTTTGATAGGTGATTAGATGCTATGAAAGATGAGCTAAAATCTATGGAGCATAATAAAGTCTAGGATCTCGCTGAATTACATGAATCTTATAAAAAAGTTGGGTGTAAATGAGTCTCTAAGACCAAGCGCAACTCTAATGGTAATATCGAATGATATAAAGCTAAAATTGTAGCCAAATGTTTTACTTAAAAAGATAGCGTTGACTATAAAGAGATATTTTCGCCCGTCTCTAAAAAAGTCTCATTCGGAATTATAATAGCCTTAGTAGCTCATCATAACTTAGAACTACATCAAATAGATGTAAAAACCGCATTTCTAAATAGAAATTTAAATGAAGAAGTTTATATGGACCAACTTAAAGGTTTTTTAGCTGAAAGAAATGAACACGTGGTGTGTAAACCGAAGAAATCAATATACGGACTTAAACAAGCTTCTCACCAATGGTATCTTAAGTTCAACGATACCATTACTTCATTTGGATTTAAGGAAAATATCGTTGATCGATGTATATATCTAAAGGTCATTGGGAGTAAGTTTATTTTTTTGATTCTATATATAGATGATAAATTGCTTGCTACTAATGATCTTGGTCTTCTGCATGAAACTAAGAAGTTCTTCTCTAAGAACTTTGAAACGAAAGATATGAGAGAGTCGTCTTATGTGATTGGAATTGAAATATTATGAAATAGGTCACAAGTATTGTTAGGGTTGTCTCAGAAAGTATATATCAATAAAGTCTTAGAGAGATTTAAGATGAAAAAAAATGTTCATCATGTGTTGTTCCAATTTAAAAATGAGACAAGTTTAGTCTCATACAATGTCCAAAGAACGAATTAGAACGTCACCAAATGGCAGCTATTCCTTATGCATCTGTTGTTAGAAGCTTAATGTATACTTAAAAATAGACTAAAGAAGAATTGAACCATGGTTAAAATTATAAACTATAAATCTCAACCATTTACACCACAATCCCATTCTTGAATTTTTTTTTTTTTTTTGTTACAAATATTTTTTTAAATTAATTATTTCTTTTTTAATTATTTTTTTCAGTTTTATAAAAAAAAAAAGAAAAAAAATTTCATGGGACGGTTGGCGGGTCAAAAGATTGACCCGCCCCGCGAATTCGTGGGTCGCGGGGCGGGGTGGGTAAAAAATTTCGTGGGGAGGGGTGGCCCCGGACCCGCCCGGATAACGTCCCGTCCAATTGTCATCCCTACTTATACTAGACCAGACATCATTTTTGCTGTCGGAATGCTGGACAGGTATCAAAGTAATCGAGGACTTGATCATTGGAAAGCTGTAAAGAAATTATTGAGATACTTGCAAGCACTGCGTGGATCCGGTGTGGTTTATTCGTTTTTTAAGTTATTTTGGATTTTACTTTGTTTACCTCATCTTTAAAACTTATCTCTATCTCTCTCACTCTACCATACAAATATACCATATTAACATTTACACAAAATCTGCGTGCAGCCCTCCAACACGTGAAGCGGTGAAGATTCAGGGGATTAGGGCAAATAGATTCTAATATTTCCGATGATTTCACGAGCCTCCATCTCGAGGTAATTTTTTTTAATAAAAAACAATTTCCAATTTTATTTGACGAATATCTTATATTTTGTCTTATTATTTCCCATATTGTTGTCGAAGATATAGTTCGATACTTTTTTAGCTTACCTAGATCTAAATTTTGATTGTGAGATAATAGTTTTTGAATTTTTAGGAATTATGTTGGAACATGATTCACAACTTTCTTTTTCCGGTGATGTTGACTTATTAATTTGAGGTTTAATTTTGTGTTAGTATGAAAATTTTGTGATATTGCTTGATGTGTTCATTGTTTAATTATTATTTTTTTGTTTCCTTCAGATTTTCCATAAATTTCATAAAATTGTAGCATATTTTTTACTACAAGATTAACATAGAACCCCTCGCAGTTATATCAGTAAATATTAATGGATTTTATGATTAATTAACTAAGAGGGGAAAATATATTTATCTAGTTGTTATAGTATTTATTTCAATCTTTTAGGATCTGGGTCATTTAAGATTTACGGAAAGAAATGACATAAATGTTTAAAATTATGGATTGATCTTATACACTAGTTGTTGGATGTTGTGGTTGAAGTTTTGGAGTTGGTTTTCCAATATTTGGTTTAATTTTGCTTGTGAGCTTATGATTATTGATATTAGAATTTATCGTTTCAGGAATGGATATTATAGTACTCTTATTAATGATATTTTGAATGCGAGAATGGGGGAAGTCATGACGTAGCTGTTAATTTAATTTGATTAGGCACATTGCATTGTTTACAGCTTACAAAGAAGGCAAATAGCTTCTATCTAATTATTTATTTTTTGGTGTAGATATGGAGAAATTTTTAATCAAAAGAACAAGACCGGAGCAAAATTTTTAATCAAAAGAAAATTTATGATTATCATCCTAATGATAGAGATCAAATTCGAAGAACTTGTTTACTGAGAGGTCCATGTCAACCTCGTGGACACGATTTTAAACCAAAAAAGCAGGAAAAAGCATTGCGTCGTTTCTAACCTGAATGGTTTGATGAGTTTAGTAATTGGTTAGAGTTTAATGTTGAAAATGAAGTTGCTTTCTATTTGTGTTGTTATCTTATGAAAGATGATGTTGATGAGCAACGGTCTGGAGGTGACTCTTTTTCTTCAAGGGAATTTAAAAATTGGAAAAAAAAAAAGAGATAGACTTCAAATGCATATAGGAGGCCCCGAAAGTGCTTATAATAAAGCTTGAAGCAAATGTCAAACTTTAATGAATCAAAGGCAACATATTAAAACTGCATATTCTAGACAATCTGAACAAGCTCGAAAGGATTATTGGACTCGTTTGATTGCAACAGTAGACTGTATACGATTTCTTTTATATCGGAGGTTGGCATTTCGTGGACATGATGAATCCGACGATTTATTTAATCAAGACAACTTTCTAGAGCTTCTAAAATTTCTTGCTAATCACAATGACAATATCAACAATGTTGTGTTGAAAAATGCTCCAAAAAATCATATAGTAACAGCCCATGATATCCAAAAAGAAATTGTGATTGCAGCATCAACTAAAACTACCAATGCAATAATCGATGATCTTGGAGATAAAAAAATTTCTATCTTGATTAACGAGTCCCGTAATGTAGAATTCAAAGAACAAATGGCTGTTGTATTGCGTTATGTTAATAAAGAGGGAAGCGTCATTGAACGGTTTCTTGGAATAGTTCATGTTCACGACACAACTTCGTTGTCACTTAAAGCAGCAATACAATCATTATTCTCAAAGCATGGATTAAGTTTTTCAAAATTACATGATCAAGGCTGAGATAGAGCTAGTAACATGAAGTGAGAGTTCAATGGTCTTAAAAGCTTTATCTTAAAATAGAATCAATTTGTTTTCTATATTTATTGTTTTACACATCAACTTAGTTGGCTCTTGTAGCAGTTGCAAAAAGTCACGGCCAAATATCTCTTCTTTTTAATGTTCTTAGTAACTTAATGAATGTTGTTGGAGGTTCATGCAAGTGTTGCGACATTTTAAGAGAAAAGCAAGCAACTAAAGTCGTTGAAGCATTGAGTAATGGTAAAATTACAAGTGGACGTGGTTTGAATAAAGAAAGTAGTCTCCATAGACCAGGTGATATAAGATGGGGATCACATTATGGTACATTAATAATTTGATTATTTTATTTTTCTCTGGTGTTGATGCACTCGAAATTGTTTCACATGATGGTACAAGTTTAGAGCAAAAAGGTGAAGCTTGTGCTTTATTAAATTTAATTCAATCTTTTGATTCTGTATTCAACATGTATTTGATGAAAAATGTATTGGGAATTACAAATGAGTTGTCATAGGCACTACAAATAAAAGATCAAGATATTGTAAATGCTATGAAATTGTCGAAACAATGTTTACATAAGATGAGGGATGAGGGATATGAACTGTTACTTAATGAAATTTCTTCTTTTTGTGAGAAGCATGAGATTGTTATTCTAAACATGGATAATGTTTATGTTCTTCCAGGGAGATTACGATTGTAATGCTGAATATCATGCTAATTTGCATCATTACAGAGTTAAACTATTTTATTGAGTGATAGACAAACAACTTCATGAGCTTAACAACTGTTTCACAGAGATAAACACCGAGTTACTTCTTTGTGTGGTATGTTTGAATCCAAGCAATTCATTCTATACTTTTGATAAGGATAAGTTGCTCCATCTTGCTCGGTTTTATTCATTATAATTTTCTGAAGTTGATCTCATGGTGCTTGATAATCAGTTGGAGACTTATATAATTAATGTGCGGTATGCTTATGAATTTTCAGAAATTAATGGAATTGGTGGTCTTGCAAAAACATTAATTCAGACAAAAAAGAATATTGTATATCCATTAGTGTACATACTTGTGAAGTTAGATTTAATTCTGCATGTTGCAACTGCAACTGTCGAAAAGGCATTCTCAACAATGAAAATAGTTAAGAATCATTTGCGCAGTCGGATGTGTGATCAATGGATGAATAATTGTTTGGTTATATATATTAAGAATGAGACATTTGATACTGTTGATAATAAAAAAATTATCTAGCGGTTTCAAAATATGAAGACTCGGTGAGAGCAACTATGAGGACATAAATGTAAGTACTTTAATTTACTCTTTTTGTTCTACGGGTTTTTTTTTTTTTGAAAACTTATGTTGGAACTTGGAATTTTTGTAGAAACAACTCAATGTTGTTTGAGTTTGAATATTAACGCTATCTTACAGTACTTTTTTAATCAATAATATTTTTGACATTTTAAATTTAATTTATATTATCGCTTTATTTGCTTCCACAGTACAAAAATCATGCCTTCGCCCCTGCTTGCAAGGAATTAAAAACCACATGCTCACCTATAGAAGATCTAATAATTTGGAGGTCATTAGATATTCATATTTAGATTTTGCTAGATGTATTGACACCAGAAAAATCCACATTTGGCTGTTTGTTCCTCTTAGCTGGAAGGACAATATTATAGAAAAGTGTGAAGCAACCAGTCATTACTGCATCTACTATGGAAATCGAGTTTGTGGAATACTTTGAGGCCACTGTTCACGGAAATTTGCTATGGAACTTTATTTCAGGACTTTAGATTGTCGACAGTATAGCCAAGCCGCTGAAAATTTATTGTGATAATTCCGCAACGGTCTTCTTTTCAAAGAATGACAAGTACTCTAAAGGTGCTAAACTTATGGAATTGAAGTACTTTGCCGTTAAAGAAGAAGTTCAAAAACAAAGAGTGCCAATCGAGTATATTAGCAAAAATCTTATGATTGCAGATCCACTAACGAAATGATTGCCATCAAAGACATTTAATAAACATGTCGAAAGAATGAGCATTATTAGAAATGATTATTGACATTATGTAATTTATGATGTTTATGTATTTGACACTCTGAGCTCAATTATGCATTATTTTTTATAAAAGTATTATTCTTGTCTTAATTGTTGGTATATGTACATGAATGGAGTATGTGAATGTTGACAAGGATAATCTTTATGAAAACATTATTGTTATAAAATTATTGAACTTCTCATTACATATCATGTTAAGTGAGGACTAATATCGTAGTACATGGAAGGGACTATGTCGAAATGATGATGTACAACCGCCATGACTTTTATTGGTCTTTACTTAAGGATGATATATTAAGGGTCCGTTTAATTGCACCATTTTCCATGGAAAATGTCACATCTGAAAAAAATAATGTCACATCAGAGGAATATATTTTCCTACTTTGACTGTTTGATACAATGTGGAAAAGAAAATTGAATTCTAGAGTACAATCACTTGAAGTATGAATTTAGCCATTTTGGTGAAAATATATTATCACCATTTTGGTAGTTTTTATTTTCCTTTTTACATGGAATTTTTTTTATTTTCCACATTTTCCAATCAAACACACCCTAAGTGACCAATGTACGAGAGATTTTAACTTATGATATGCGTATTATATTGTAGACCACATAACGAGTCCATTTAATATTATTAAATAAATTAAATGAAGTGACTTTTAATGCTAAAATATAATTGGTTAATTGAGGAGTGACAATTTTTATATGCACACTTTGATGGAAAGTGTGCACTTTTAAGGCCAATTAAAAATTGCCTCTCTCTACCTATAAATGTGAATTTTATTCTATCAAATAATATACGTTCAATTATAGAGAGATGAGATGAGAGAGAGAAGAGTTTCTTGGTTTTCTGGTTTCTTTTTATCTTACAAGTTTTATTTCTTTAATTATCATCAATGGATAAAGGTACGTCTAATTACTTTATTCATAACGTGAATATCATTAAGTTCTAAGATCAAAGATTTAAGATTTATATAAATTTTGGCTTTATATGAAGATAATGATTTACTAACAAGTACATGTTATGAATGAGGAAGAAACAGTTCAAACAAGTTGTTCTTCAATGCGTGCAAGAGACAAATTACGAGAAATAAACGGCATAAAAGACTTATATGTTAGAAATAAAATCTTTATATTTTTAATTAAATATATATAATTAAATATATCATTTATCATGTCAAAATTATCAAGTATAATAATTCAGAAGAATACATGTCTCCATTGGTGTTGAAATTGAGAGGGTTGGATCTTCCGCAGTCTAATCATCTCAATAGTGCTCAATAGAATCTCTGTCTATAATGGTGTAAAAGAAAAGAGCAAAAGATTGTGATTGACCTGGGGACCATAACCTTATTTATAATATTTGGTATACCCTAGTCCATTTAGAAGTCCATCAATCCTAATTGAACTAGGATCCGGTCTCTACACATTACAAAGTCTACACTCAGTTTAGATGTTTCGAGGGCTCAATCAACAGATCATTTAATAACCCTATTAATCAGATAGCCCATATAATTGCAATACAATATGTAGCCCATTATAGAGATAAAAAATCCAACAATCTCCCACTTGGGCTACAAATCTTATCTCGAAATTATTATATTTTAAACCTTATGTGTACACTTAAATTGCTATCTTACTTGAAACATCTCCGTGCAATCTGGTCCATCTACTATACCAGTATGAGATCAAAGCGGTCTTCGTCACATTAATCGGTAACTAAACTCATCAATGGTCACCATACCAACATATTCAATGACATAGATCAAGTATGGATGTATAGTATGGAAATTACATGCAATGTGATATTAATAAATGTTTATTTTCAATTGGTCCTACTTTATTCTTTAATGAGATCATACCAGAGTTTTCCAATCTTAATGTCAAACCACATTTGGAATAAAATTCAGAGACTGAAATAAATTATTTATTATTCAAAATAATCATAAAACGTGTCTATTACATCAAAATAACAAACTCCCACTAAACCAGTACATCATCAAGTAATACAACACCCATATGAGCAGTGTGCTCATGAAACACCTTAGGCGGTCAACCCTTGTTGAGCGGATCCGCAATCATAAAGTTTGTACTGATATGCTCTATAGACACTTGACCACTTTGAACTCTTTCTTTAACAACAAAAAATTTGATGTCTATGTGCTTAGACTTCGTAGAGCTTCTATTGTTGTTGGAATACAGTATAGCCATCTATTGTCACAATGTAATTTCAATGGCCTTTCAATACCATCTACAACACGCAGCCTAGTGACAAAGTTTCGCAACCATATCCCATAATTTGATGCCTCATAACAAGCTACATATTCAACTGCCATGGTAGATGGAGTTATGAGTGTCTGCTTAACACTCTTCCAAGAAATAGCTCCTCCAGCCAGCAGATAAATATAGCCCGACGTGGATCTCTTACTGTCTTGGCATCCAGCAAAGTCAGAATCAGAATATCCAATGATCTCCAAATGATCTAATTTCCGATAAGTGAGCATGTAATCTTTTGTTTTATGCAAATAACGCATAACCCTCTTGGCTGCAGTCCAATGATCCATCCCAAGGTTACTTAAATATCTACTTAATAATTCCACTATGAACATTATATCTGGACGCATACATACTTAGGCATACATAAGACTCCATATGGCTGATACATAGGGATCTTCTGCATTTCCTTTACTTCAAACTCATTCTTTGGGCACTGATTGAGATTGAATTTGTCTCCTTTAAAAATGGTTTATCTCCCGGTTTACAATCCTTCATGCCGAATCTCTCGAGAATTCTTTCGATATAGCTCTTTTATGATAACCTAAGAATACCTCGAGAGCGATCTCGATGTATCTATATGCCTAATTCAAAAGAGGTGTCCCCAAGATCTTTTATTTCAAAATTCTTAGTTAGAAATCTCTTGATTTCGTGCAATAAGCTCATATCACTGCTAGCAAGCAATATATCATCGACATATAAGACCAGGAAGATGTATTTACTCCCATTGAACTTGTGGTACACACAATCTTTCACTATATTTACTTCAAAACCGAATGAAGTAATGACTTGATGAAATTTGTGATACCACTGACGGAAAGCTTGCTTGAGACCATAGATGGATTTTTTCAATTTACAGAACATTTTCTTTGGATCACCTGATACAAAGTTTTCTAGCTGCACCATATATATCGTTTTTCAATATCACCATTGAGAAACGTAGTCTTTACATCCATCTGATGTAGCTCCAAATCAAAATGAGCTACTAATGCCATTATTATCCTGAAAAAGTCTTTCGATGAAATCAGAGAGAAAGTCTCTTTGTAATCAATGCCTTCTTTCTGAGTAAAACTCTTGAAAATCAGATGAGCCTTATATCTCTCAACATTACCTTTTGAATCCCTTTTGGTTTTAAATATCCATTTACAACCAATAGGTTTCACACCAATAGGCAATTTGACGAGATCCCAAACGTCATTGGTTTTCATAGATTTCAACTCATCTTTCATGGCATCAATCCACTTTTGAGAATTAGAACTTTGATTGGCTTGATGGAAGGTGATTGGATCATCTTCCACCACTCCTATATCACCATCATGTTCTTGGAGAAAAACGATATAATCATCTGGAATCGCCCTTCTCGTTTCTCTAGTGGATCTTCGCAATGGCATTTGTTCTTGAGATTGTTGAGTTTGCTCATCAGGAGCAACAATTTTATTTTGGATAGGAAAGTTGTCAACATTGTCTTGATATTCCGGATTCGCTTCTTGAACAATGTCAATGATGTGATCATTGTCAATAGCGACAGTAGGAAGAGAAACAAATTCCTCTTCAAAGACGATGTTCCTAACCTTATCTTTCCCTCCAAACTCAACATTCTCAAAGAACTTCACATTTTCCGTCTCAAAAAAGGACCTAGTCAAGGGATCATAGAATTTATAACCCCTGGACCGTTCAGAGTATCCAATAAAATAGCAGCTTACAGTTCTTGAGTCCAGTTTCTTTTCACTTGGCCTGTAAGGCCTCACTTCAAGTGGATATCCCCAAATGTGCAAGTGCTAAAGACCAGGTTTCTTACTGATCCAAAGTTCATGGGGTTTTAGTTACTGCTTTACTTGGAACCCTGTTAAGGATATATGCTGCAGTCTTTAGTGCTTCTCCTCAGAGTGATTTTGGTAAAGAAAAAAAAAACTAATCATACTTCTTACCATGTCCTTAAGCGTTCTGTTTCGCCTCTCAGCAACACCATTCATGTTAGGTTTCTCTGGCATTGTGTATTGTGGGACGATACCGTATTCCTCTAGGTATTTAGCTAAGGGTCTTGGACGTTGTTCACCAGATCCATCATATCTGCCATAATATTCACCACCACGATCAGATTTGACGGCTTTAATCTTCTTGCCAAGTTGATTTTCAACTTCAGCTTTGAAGGCCTTAAACACATCCAGTGATTGAGACTTTTCATGAATTAAATATAGGTAGCCATATCATGAATAATCGTCTATAAACGTAATAAAATACTGTTGACCATTCCATGAGGTCAGAGGGAATGGGTCGCAAATATCGATGATGAATTAGTTGTTAGACGTCACAACTTCTGTTGGCTCCTAATTTTCTGATGTTTGTTTGTTTTCCCCTTATACACTCGACACAGACTTGAAAGTTTGTCAAATCAATAGGATTGAGAATCCCATCTAATACAAGTCTTTCAATTCTCTATTTAGAGATATGCCCTAAGCGCTTGTGCCACAATGCAATCGTTAATCCTTATTAGTTAATTTATTTATTGTACCGTGTGAACTTGTATACAAAGTTTCATTATACGAGGCATTAGTATTTAACAGATATAGGTTATCATTCAAACACAAAGAACCAATACCAATAAGATTCGAATTTTGAAAGAGAGTAACTTTATTGTTTCCAAATGAACAAAAAAACTAGATTTGTCCAATTCAGCAACAGAAATTAAATTTCGTCTAAATAACGGTACAACGTAAATCTCTTCTAAATTCAAAAAATGACCAGTACTTAATAATAACCTAAAACTACTAATAGCCTCAACTGCAACTGTATTGCCATCGCCACATAGATGAATCTTTCAGCATCAATCGGCTTTCTGGTCCACAGACAACCTTGCATAGATACACTTACATGAATAGTAGCACCAGAATCTATCCACCATTTATGTTTAGGTACAAAAGTTAAATTAACTTTAGAACAAACCAAAGCGAAAAGTTTACCTTTCTTAACACGCCAATCGGCGTATTTGGAGCATTCCTTTTCATGTGTCCATCTTTCTTGCAAAAGTAACAAGTGAATTCCTTATCCCATTTCTTTTGCAATTTTTTTTGTGGTGCCCCAACTGCAGCTTCCTTTTTCCTTTTTCTCTTTTTATCCTGAGGATTAGTGGATAAATGAGCACTTTCAGTCCTATCTTTCTTAAGCTTTCCTCTTCTTGCACACAAATGAGATATGAGTTCATTAAGAGTCCATTTGTCTTTTGGGTGTTGTAACTCACTTTAAATTGTCCATATTGTGCAGGAAGAGAAATCAAAACTAGATGCACGAGCAAGTCCTCAGACAGCTCTAACTTAAGTGCTTTAAGCTTAGAAGTGAGATTGGACATCTCCATTATGTACTCTCTTATATTCCTTTTTCTTTTATACCTCATGGAAATAAGGTTATCAAGAAGAGTTCTTGTTTCAGTCTTTTCATTTTTAGCAAAACGTTGCTCAATATCCTTAATAAATTTATCAGCATTTTGCTCCTCAGATATAGAGCCCCTAAAAGTTTCTGGAATAGAATATTTCATGATCATCAAACTCATGCGGTTAGAACGATCCCACTTCTCTATGTCTCTTTTTGCCTCAGAGGAACTTTCTACAGTGAGAGCGGGAGGTTGTTCTGTCCAAAGTGCAAGGTCAAGATCCATGCAACTGAGAACAATCATTATATTCTCTTTCCAATGTTTGAAGTTTGAGCCATTAAGGATAGGAATGGAATTGATATTGGCAGATATTGTAGAAGCAGAACGTGTAGCTAATAGAAAAGAAAAGAATACATTAAGCTCACGAATCATGCTACATTAATCCAAAAAAGCATGTATTTTATTGGTGGGCCCATCACAAGATACCTAGCGCAACATTGATATTTAGTTTTTGGACATAAATATCAATTGTAAATGGTACTCTCCGCACGGTAGTCAAACATAGATAATAAATCTGTCAAACAATATGCCTTTCTTTGGACCGACTTATTGTCCACATGAAATTTTTATAATTATCATATATTTACTGCCACATGTATGTTTGCTATTTGGCCAAACAATAACCTTCATTTGGGCTGGTCATTGTTCGCATAAGTAATAGATATACTCATCTTTATATTACAAAATAAACAAATCAATACAATAGAGGTTACTTTGGCAACATATTGCATTAATATTATTCACTTCGAAATACAAGACATTTGAATCAAGAATTTTAAAAAATTTTGGAGGAAAAAATTAAGGTTTAAAACTTAAATGACTTTAAAGTTGAAATTTTAATACTTTAGGGATTTAAAATTTAGGATTTATGAAGTTTTGAGTTGAATCCTAAATTCTAAAACTTTAATGGCCTTAAAATTGAAGAAAATTTGAAACTTTAGGGTTAAAATTGTAAAATTTTAAAATTTTAGTGGCCAACTTATAACAAATTTCAACTTTAAGGGCTAAATTATTAAAATCCCATAACTGTAGGGTTAGATTACTTAATATTTAAAACTTTAGGGCTTAGTTTTAAATTATCATAACCTTAGGGATTTAAATAATTAAATTTTAAACTTCAGGACTTAATGTGCAATATATAACCAAATCTCCAAAATTGCAAGACAAACCCCTCCTTTATCTAATTCTCAACCTAAGTCCTGTTTTTAAAAAGATTGCAGCTAGGGTTTGAAACCCTAGCTGCCAACCACCGCCGCCCCTCCAGATCTGATGGACGTCTGTTTCTCGACAACAACATCGCCGGCGGGCTCCTGCGACCATGGTGCTACAAAATAGCAGCGCCCGCGGTGCAGCAAAAATAGCAGCGCCGCGCGAGCGAAGGGTCGCAGCGCCTGTTCTTTCTGACCGGCAGCAACGCCAGCGCTGCCAATCTCCCCCCTCCTTTTTTTTTTAAAATCTTTAATTTTTAATTCTTTAATTTGAATTTTTCTTCAAAGTGATTAAAGCATGCCAAAAAAAAACGCAATACAGCAAGAGCAAAAGAATTAAGCATGCTAAAAATTTCTTTAATTCCAATCCAGCAACAAAAACATTAAGCATGCACAAAACATAATACATATGATTTAAGAATTTTCAGTGAGAAAAAAAAAACTTTTATTCATGTGTACGATTTGAGCATTTAATAAATTGACCAAAACAATTATCATACTTAATAATTCAAAACGATATTGACTACGATACCAATTGTTAGAAATATAATCTAAAGTCTTTAATTACATACTAATAATGAAATCATATATATCATGCTAAAATTACTAATTATAATAATTCGTATGAATACATGTCTCCATTGGTGTTAAAATTGAGATGGTTGGATGTTCCGCAGTCTAATCACTTCATAGTCTTCAATGGAATATCTATCTATAATGGTGTAGAAGAAAGAAAGAAAGATGTGATTGGATCTTAATTATAACCATATTTATAATATTCTCAGATACCTTAGTCCAATTAGAGTTCATCAATCCTAATTGAATTGGGATCCTGTCTCTACACATTACAAAGTTCTCACACTCAATTTAAATGTTTCGAGGCATAATCAATGATCACTTAATAAAATTTATTAATCGGATAAATTTATATAATTACAATACAATATGTAGTACTATTATATAGATAAAAAAATCCAACATTATATGCTAAAGAGATAAAGAATTATATAGCGAGCGGCATAGGGATTAAGATTGAAAAAACAGTTGGCGCATTGAAGATATGAGTACAGATAAATATAATGAAAATAGGAGATGTAAAAATATTTCTGTTCTAATTAATTTCAATATTTTTTCAGGTGTTTGTGTGTTTGAATTTTGTAGGTGATAGGTGTTTGATTTTATGTCTTACAAAATGGCTTTATTTGTTTATTATGTAGCTAATGTTTTTTATTCGACTATCAGTGAGCTTTGGAGATCGGTGCAAATGATGTTGATAAAGGTGCGTTATAAGGTGAAGTACGAAGTGTGAAAATAGTGTTGAGGATGTGCAAGAAGGAAAAGATACTCGTAACGGTGGCAAAAATTAATGTTTATATAGGAAAGTAGAAATGAGATTCGATATTTTGTCCAAAATTAATTTTTGCACCAATCTAAATTAGACTAAAATCAAATAAGTTTTTAATTTTATTTTAATTTGGTTTCATCGTAGTTCCATTTCTCCATTATTCTATTAAATGTTTTATTGATTAATTTATAACTGTACATTCAATTTCTTGCACGATTGACATATACACAATCCTAACATTATAACTAAAAGTCTAAAACTAAAATCAAACCTATATAAACTATGTAAACTTCATATAGTCCATCTTTTGTTTCATTGGCGGATTTCAAAACTATTGTTTTGTTTTAGGAAAAAATTAAATTTTATAATTTTACCTCCACAACAAAATATAAATTTTAAATTTAGATAAATGTAAAAGAAGTCCTCTAGTTTGGGCAAATTTATGTTCAAATCCCAACTGTTATGTTAGTTTTGTTTTTATTTTCTTTTGAAAAATTTGTACAATTAATTCTCAATCTTAAAAATAATTTTTAAATCTCTAATCTTCGGTTCAATTTGTATATTTTGTCTTTTTTTTACATAATTTTAAAAATTTGAGTTTTAGTTTTCTCAGTGTTTTAGAACAATAAAATTGACAAAATACTATACTTACCAACGAATGTAATTTTTTAGACTTTAACGTTTATTTGATTTTCAATTTCAAAAGCTGGAAAATTAAACAAAATACCCTTTCTTTTTTTACGTACAGATCTCGTGAAAATATAATTGAGTTTTTAAATTTTTGTACTTAACTAGAACATGATTTTGAATAAAATAAGTGATTTTATTGTTTTCTTCAAATGATGTTATCTCTACGGGTTATTGTTTCATTGCCTACTGTTATAGACTAAGCGATCGTAGTGTCGTCGGCCAGCACTATAGTACTGTTAACTATCATATTACCTCCACAAAATAAAATTCCTAGCTCCACCCCTACATCTAGAAGTCATAATCATATCCCCACGTCTCATCCCAACATACATTACCAAACATTTCAATCCCAACGATTAGGATTGAAAACCTTTAATAACAATAACAAAGCACAACGTAGACATTCAACAACTTCAGTTACAACATAATATATATTTCCATCTTCGTCGCATACTCATATTATATTATTGACATTCTAGTAAAGGGAGTCTATTCATTAGCACTCTAAAAGACCACTAAAGTTTAAACATCATAAATTATTTACAATTACTCATATTAATCATGTATTATCATGTATATAATCCATGAGGATAATTGATCAAAATACCATAAAATGTATTTAGTACTAATGGCGTACGAATTATCCTAGATTAGTTGTGTATTTCTCCATAAATAATCCCTTAGTTCATGAAAACGCACACATAATATTATATGAATATAATATGCTTATATATTAGAATGTAATATGATTTTAAAAATTGAAAAACTAAATAAAATAGAAAAAAGGTGCCGAAGCATGCTTCTAGAAGATTAGGATAACAACACAGAAAAAGTAAAGAAAAAGATAACGCATGGTCTCCATATTGTAATAAGTGAGTTTTGAGTGTTTATAATTGAGGATATTTTCATGGTTTTCAGTGGGGTAGCAAAAAAAAAAATCTTCAAATCGTAAATCGAATTAAATATATTGGATTGAAATCATTGAATCGTCAAATCGTAAATCGAATTAAATATATTGGATTGAAATCATTGATTCAAGTTTACGTGGACTCGTCAATATTTTGGTTTTACAAACCGAATCTTTAAAAATAGTTTGTTTAAATTTTAATATTTAAAAACCTGCTTAAATCGAACTCAACCGTTTTTATTTTTATAATTAGAAATAAATTAATTCTATTTATACATTTATAAAGTGATCAAATTACAATGCAATACTAAATTTATTGGGCTAACTAATTTAATTTTTGTCAAACTACTGGGTTACTACCCCATAATACACAAATTCATTATTGAGCTCAATTATTTATTAATGACAAATAATGTAATATTTATATTTAAAAAGTTCTCATTTAAACTTGTATTAATGATTTTAGACCAATTTACATATGTTTTAACTTGTTTTAAATATAATATTATTATGCCGATAGTAAACCGTAGTTTAAAACCGAACTGAATTGTAAAAAAATAGTTTGGTTTGGTTTGAAATTTTTCCAAATGTTTGAAATGGTTTGCTTTGAAAATAAGTAAAAAATCGTCAGAATCGAACCGTGTTCACTTCTAGTTTTCAATGTATTATAAATTTAAAGAAATTTACTTAAGATTTAGATATAACAATATTATTTCTCATATTTTATAGAAATGCTAAAACTGACATAAAATAAGTAAAATTCACACATACATTTTGAGTGTATGAGTCCATTCAACTCTTATACTCATCAAATTCCCAAAGTCTATTGGAAAAATTTGACCAATAACTTATAAATATCGAACACGATATATTAGAAACAAAGTAGCAAAATAAAGATTTCTTCATTCTTGTGTGAACTAATATGAATTAATAAAATAGAGCAATAACTAAACAAAAATAATGCGCGAAACTAACGACATAATATTTAACGTGGTTCGACAATATGCTTACGTCCACAGTCCAACACCAACACCAAATCATCAATAACTAAACAATTCTTGGCACCAAACCATCATCTAACAAAGATGGGAACCCACAAAATCTCTCTAGTCAATACTAGCGATATAACCAATATTAAGAACACAAGTCTTGGTACACAAATAATTTTCGTCTATCAAAGACATAATTCTTCAAAAGTAATACTAACTATATACACAAGCACAACTCTCTCAAGAACAAGTTCTTGGCAATATTACTCAAAATTAGGAAGAAAATATCTCACCGAATAACAATTCCTCCCGATTAAACTATTGGATCTTGATCTTCAATGAGTTATGAATGTTTTGTCAAAATTTCATGACGATCGGACCATGGAGTGCAGAGATATCAACCTTTGATCACCGCAGGGCGCATGCTGTCCAGATTTTGCGAATTTTCTATATTGTTGCTCTCAGGTTTTCTCTCTATTTTGGATGAGTTGGGTTATCTCCTTCATGCACTCAAACATGGAAACTATTTCCTAATGTCTCAATTTATAATGTTAATTAAAGCATCAAATAAAATCCTAATGGGACATTCCTTCTCCAATTATCATCCATGCAAGAAAACCATATTTTAATCACAATTAGAATAGGAGCCTTTGCTACACGAAATTAAATATCATTATGCCTGTAACGCCCCGAAAAATTCGTATTTTCAATTTAAATAAGAAAATGAGAATAAAGCAAGAAATTTGGTTGAGTTGTCCCAAAAAGTATTTGAAAGTCGTAGCACTTAGAATTTAATTTAAATCCGAATATTAAAAAGGGAGAAAAATCGGATTTAATGTTTTATAAAAGGGCTAAGATGAATTTATTTAAGATTTATTGGCTTTTATTAAGGCTTGTTTGGATAAAAGGGAAAAAGTTGGGTAAAGACCCAAAAAGTGAGAAAACAAGTTTTGAGCCTTTTTCATTAAAGTTAAGTAGCCAACTTTGGAGCCATCGTATGATTTATGTATTGGTTGGAATTCTTGAAATTTATGGTGTTACTGGCACACACAACGAGACCTTCGAAATGGTATCAAATATGCATATTTTTACTATGAAAACAGCCCCGAAAAATTATGTCAAAAACGTTCCAAGATGTTAGAAATCTGGAATCAGCCAAAATTCCAGCAAAACCATTTTCGGCAGCCATCTTTAGAGTGATGTTTTAACCTCTGTATTGGTCCATTTTCACGATTCAAAGTGCGTTGCGAGTACGCAATGAGATCTTTAAATGGTACCAAATACACCTATGTTCGACTCAGGAATCAGCCCCTAATATTTTTGTCAAAACCTTCCAGAAATTGGAAATCTGAATTCTGTAAATTTGGGTTACTGAAAGACCATTTTGAGACAATGATGTGATCATTGTGATGATCCGCTTTCTCACGATTCAAAGTTCTTTGTGAAGATTCCCATGAGATCTTCGAGATGGTATAAGGAACGCCGAAAAATGAGCACGTTTCGACCTTCAAAACTCGACCCAAAATAAGTCCGAAATCACTAATTGGAGTTTTTGCATTTTTACCCTATAGGCTACCCTAGTACCTTCTTAAATGTGAGTAGTTGGGAAAAAGAATTTATGAAGGCCAACCAGAAAATCTTCAGCAAATCTCCCCAACTTTACATGTGTCACCATGAGGATGAATATAATCATTGAAAAAGATACCTTTTGCCCCTATAAATACCCCCATCCATTCCAAGTTATCTTTGCCCCTTTCCTCATCTCCAAACCCCCCATAACTCTCCCTCAACTCTACCTCACGTTTTCTAACATTAAGTAAGGAGGAAGTAGCCTTCAAATAAGAGAAAGACACCAAAAATAGGAGGTGAGTGTTGATGTATTAAGAAAGCTAGGGATGGAGGTTCTCTAGTTCAATAGATGAATCTCAACCCAAGCGCCAAAGCCCCATTTTGGGCGGCAGACTTAGAGGGACCAAGGAACTCGGGTTTTTGGTGTAGAAAGTTAGATCTTATGGGTCAAGAACATAGCTTTCAAAATAAAATGTTTTAACACCTTTACGCCTGGTATGGGTATCGATACCACATTTCGCTTTATGACAGGTACCAATACCTTAAAAACTCACTGCACTGAAATAATTTTAAGGTCGTTTCTTTCATGGTTCCAACACCCTCAACTTCAGATTTAAGTATCATTCACCCCATGCAAGGTTATAATGTTTAAAAACCTTTTATTTTCAGGTGGATCAAGATTTAACGCCAAGTTGTGAGTAAAATTATGTATATGACTTATATGCAATATGACAATTATATACATCTATATGTGTGTATATTCCATGTGCTCTTGATGAACTATATTGATGAGTTACTTGATATGATTGTGAGCATCTTGAGCTTATTGACTACTTTATACAACAAGAAGTTGTGAGTAAAATTATGTATATGACTTATATGCAAAATGACAATTATATACATCTATATGTGTATATTCCATGTGCTCTTGATGAACTATTTTGATGAGTTACATGATATGATTGTGAGCATCTTGAGTTTATTGACTATTTTATGCAACAAGAATGAAGAACAAGAATGAGAAAATTATCTTGTGCCATTTATGCTCAACTTGAGAAGGCAAAATTATATGTAAACAAAGATGAAGTATGTTTGAACACATAAAGATTTCTCCAAACTTATTTGTACACCACGGGCAAAAGTGGCCCATAAGGGACGATGAAGGTCCCAAGAAAAAGTGGATTCCATCATTGGCGAGGTTAGAACAACCCACACGAGGACTTGAGGTCCGATTGAACTAAGGCCAAAAATTAGAACGACCCACATGAGGACTTGAGGTCCGATTGAACTAAGGCCAAGGGTTAGAGCGACCACATGAGGACTTGAGGTCCATTGAACTAAGGCCAAGGGCAAGAGTAGCCCATGAAAGGACATTGAGTGTCCTAAGAATATTGATTTGAGCGCTCGGTGTACAAATATTGTTTGTGGAAAGGGCCCTAAGAAAGATAAAAGATATATTATGTGCAATATCACACAAGCACCATATTTTTACTCATTGAATGTCACCATTCATAGTCGTTTTATCACTCTTGTAGGAAATGGATCGAGACATGTATGAAGTCAAAGGACAACGGGTGGAAGTGGCCTTCGATGAACATGAATACCATTTGATGACAAAGATTGAGATATGGTCCTCCAATCCTCTTCAACCCGGATTGCAAAAGCATGAAACCACCTACCTTTGTGTGGACATATATGATTTTTGGACCATGGAGTATCTTACTACTCGTTATTATGAAGTATAATATTTTGATTAACCTTGTCTTTATCATATCACCTTTTTCTTAAAGTATGTAGTAGTATTTGCTAATGGGCTCAAGCTTTTGGAGTGTTCATGAAACGTAATGATTTGTCATGAACCGCTTTGAAACAAAATGTGTATGTGAGGTACTTTTACTTACTTGGGCCCATATTTTGTGTTAACTTATGCCATTGAAGGTGAAATGAACTAAAAGACCGGATTTATATGTTTTAAACTTCCGCTATATTTAAGTTGTCATACTCTACCTTATGGTTCTTTATTTTATCAAGTATACATGTTTTTACTTAACATAGGATAAAGCAAATCCGAAGCAAAATGAGAAAGGGTGATCTCCAAATACTGTCTAAGATTAGTTTCTAACTACTTTCCTCAAAAGAAAATGGAGAAAATATGTTTTAAATCAGTTTTTAATCAAACCGAGAAGCGTAATCGCTT
Source organism: Forsythia suspensa (assembly GCA_023638005.1). Classification (NCBI taxonomy): domain Eukaryota; kingdom Viridiplantae; phylum Streptophyta; class Magnoliopsida; order Lamiales; family Oleaceae; genus Forsythia; species Forsythia suspensa. Next base: position 41,596,023 of record CM042666.1, read on the forward strand.
TTCTGCGTAAAGAGTATCAATACCCTCAAATATGGGTACCAAGTACCCTATTGGCGAGAATACAAAAAAAAAAAAAAAAGTTTAGGCGGAATTTTGAGGTCGCCACAATGCCTCTTTAATTTGGACTAATTTTTTGAACATGGGCATTTGATCTACCACAAGACATAGGGCGGATATCCAACAAATCTTTCCATCAGCCTCATGTCGTCGAAGGAGTCATCATCCTCCCAATGGAACGACAAACATCAAAGTTCTTCCCCTTTGGCAATACAGTAACTGATTCCTATTTGTGTTCATCTTTCGCAATTTCTATAGAAATTGTAAAAGATTGATCAAACAATGATCAGCTTAAGTGCTGATTAAGTCGCATTTCTGTTGTTTCACGCCTTTATACTTATATTGGGCTTCTTCATCTGAATCGTTGGTTCTGTGGTTTCAATCTTAGCCCTTCAACTGGAGTATAAAGGTTAATCTTTATGTAATCGCTGATGAGATAAGAAAATCTCGACTCTTCTTCTTCCGGACGTTTCCTCTTTTCTCCTATCTGTCTTTCCGAGTTCTTGATCCATCTACCATTTCTTCTGTGATGATTTCTCCGTGAAATCACACAGTAGAACAATAGATGATACTTCCTGTGTGAAAGTCATTCTCATCTGTGTGTATATTTGAGGTCAATCTTTGATTGACGCTCAGTCTGTAAAAGCTAGGGTTAGAGTGTGATACTTGGTGTTGAACTCTTGTAACTTCTGAGACTTACGTTTGAGAGATCTTGCAAATGCATGAAGTCGAATCCACTTTGTGGAGCTTCAACAGGAAGTAGCCAACGGTTGGGTGAACCCGGGTCCTACGGGACATAAAAACCCTTGGTGTTTTTACTTTCTGCACTATATTCCTGTTTTTGATTACATTCAAATATCAAAGTGAAATCGTAACAGAAATCTTTGACTTTCACTCTTCAATAACTATATATAGTCGTCGGGAGAATGGCACATGGAAGGTTGTCCGTCTATCGTAGACCTTTTTAGAGGAATATTTGTTGAAACTTCTCACAATGATAACTACTCGTGTCTATCACCCAAACTCCCAAAGCGTATATGAATGTCTACATTGGGACACTTGAATGTAACTTTCTTTTCCTTCTTTATCGAGGAACGAACACATTTATGTAACTCTATACTCTTTATTCAGGATACCAATTTCTTCTTAACTAGCAGTTCACTTTCATTCACACTCTTGCGAGTTGGCCTATTATTATTAAAGTCAACTGCTATCTCATTCTCCACTACATTAACAATGCGTTTGGAGAGCTTTGCCTTCAATAAGTACAATGATGAATATTTTCTACCATTGGCCACAATTATAGTACCTTTTGTAAGTTTTCACTCACCATTACTAGAAGAGTTGTAATACTCCTCGTCATTGAGTCTACTAGTAGAAATCAAATTTAATTGCATGTCAGGAACATGCTTTACATCTTTGAAGACCAATCTTGGGCCATTGTTGGTTTCCAAGCTTACATCTCCAATACACAAAACTTTTGCCAAGCAACCATTTTCCATCTTTACATCTCTATAGTCACCGAGTGTATAAGATATGAATTTTTTTTTAGACGTAGCATGAAATGAAGCACCACACAAAAAGTCTTATGACAAGCTAAGTTGGCAACATCATTGTCATAGATGATATAGGAATCATCTACAATGGTAGAAGCTCGATCAACATCGGCATCCTCGTCTTTCTTATTTGCTTCACATTTCTCATTTTTGTTGTCTTTCTTTAACTTCCGGTAAAACTTCTTGATGTGCCTTTTTTTATCACCATGATAACACTCAACATTGGCATACTTGTTGGACATGTCTCTACTTATATCTCTGTCCTGACTCATTCCCTATTCTCAACAACAAAAGTACCTGACTGTGAAGAGTACCCATTTGTCTTTCTTCTCATTTCTTCATTCAAGACACTACTTTTGGCTAAATCAATTGAGATCATACCATCTAGGCTGAGTTAGACAATGACGTTCTAAACATTTTCCAAGAATCTAACAAAGTACTAAGGAGCCACAATCTTTGTATCTCATCTTCAAATTTGATATCCATTGCAACCAACTAATTAATGATACCTGGAATGCATTGAAATGGTCTGTCAAAAGAGTTCCATACTCCTACCTTAAAGCCATCATCTGTTTTATCAAGAATAACTTATTATTTACAGTATTTCGAGCATACAATTGCTCGAGCTTACTCCACAAATTGTGTAAATAAGTTTTTTTTACTGATATGGTTCAACACATTATCATCTACCCATTGCCTAATGTAGCCACACACTTGCCGATGAAGTAAGTCCACTCATCAATGGCCTTGTTAGCGATTTTTTCTCAAAAAATACTAGTTGATAATAGTTCTTCACATTGAAAAAATATTACATCTTTCCTTTTCAAATATGATAATTTGAACCATTCAGAGTAAGCATTTTACTTGTATTAACCTCCATCGTTCAACACAAGAATCCCAAAGCAACGACGACTGAAGCTCTCTCATACCACTTGTTGGAAAGATTTGACTAATAACCAATAAATCTCGAACATAATATATTAGGAACAAAGCAGCGGAATAAAGATTTTCCATTTTTTTGTGTGAACCTAATAGGAATTAATCAAATAGAGCAATAACCAAACTAAATAATACGTGAAATTAACCACACAATATTTAACGTGATTCGACAATGTGCCTACGTCCACAACCCAATACCAAATAATCTTCCACTATAATCAACAACAATAGGTACAACGTTCTTCTATAGATACCACTAGAGGCACACCAAATTATCAAGAACTAAACAATTATTGACACCAAACCGTCATCTAACAAAGATGGAAACTCACAAAGTCTATCTAGTCAATAATATAGGCATAACCAACATAAAAAACACAAGTCTTAGTACACAAATAATCCTCGTCTATCAAAGATAGAATTTTTCGAAGGCAATACTAACTATATACCTAAGCACAACTCTATCAAAAACAAGTTCTTGACTATACTACTCAAAAACACACACAAAATATTTCACCAAATTCGTCACTATTAGGAAAACAATTCATCCCGAATGAACTATTTGATCTTGATCTTAATCATTGAATTTGATCTTCAATGTGTTGTAAACTTGCTTTCAAAATTTCACAACGATTGGACCATGTAGCACTAACATATCAATATTTGATCACCGGTGCATACCGTCCAGATTATGCGAATTTTCTATATTGTTGATCTCATATTTTTTCTTTACTTTGGGTGAGTTGGGTTATCTTCTTCATGCACTCACACATAGAATATACTTATCAATGCCTCAATTTACAATGTTAGTTATTGCATCAAATAAAGTCATAATGGGACTTTCTTCTCTAATCTTCACTCATGCAAAGAAACCATAATATAATTAAAGCTAGAATATGAGTATTTACTACACCAAATTATTTATTATTAGACATCTTTAATTTAGACTAATTTGTTGGATATGGGCTTTTATTCTACCACAAGGCATGGGGAACACCCAACAAAGCCTTGCTAGAAGGGGTTTACATGAGCAAGTCAACTTCGGTGTTGCATGCCTCATTGGCTAAAGTGTGAGTGTTCTCGTATGCTTTATTTGTTTATGTGTGACACTTCTTATTAAAATTAGTAAAAGACCTAAAGTTTTCTCAAGATAAGCACAATGCAATGCAAATTGGTAGCTTCATGATAACACTTGACAACAAAACTTTACTTTAGTGATAGAGAATTAAGAGATTCTCACCTTTTAAATTGCATTCATAAAAATAATTGATGTAGCTTGTCACGGCGCGATCAGAAAAGAAAATCCAATTTAAGTCAAGACAACATGTATTTGGTCACATTAGGCTTAGCAAAATAATAAATCTATTCCTTTTATATCTGTCAAAAGAAAGAACACCAACATTTGTAAAGTTTTAGATGTTAGAATTAATCTACCGAATTCATAAATACGGATAATTACATATCTATGACTTAAAACCATCATGCTGTAATTACCAAGATTAATACTGAAGTGGAAGCGTACCTGAATCCATGATTCTGTTTGATCGAACTGGGTTATGGTCTTCCAATTGATCCGTGATTTTCTCCTTAGTGTCTCTTGTTGATGGGGATACAAAGAGTTATGAAAAGCCACGCTCAATTGGGGACCATGACCTGTATATATAACTGCAGGGCAGTTATTTTGTTTCAATGTTGTTAAATCGGCCCCTCATCAATTTAAAACATTGTATCCGTCTCTACACTTTAATCTCATGACACTTAATACCCATTAGTCCAAAATAGTCTTTAGTGGATCACTTTATTGACTAAAACCTTAAGATAGCACCACATATTTTAATATATACATGTTTGGCCCCACATGTTGAATTTTATCCAACAATCTCCCACTGGGCCATACATGTATCCTTACAAATGTGCACAACCTTATGAGCTCAAAATTTTGCTATCATTTGTTAAGGGTATTTCCAAACAATCTCGTCCCATCAATCATATCAATGTAGGATCAAAGCGACTTTCGTTACATTAATCGTAACTAAATCCATCAATGGTCACGTACACTAATACAACCAAATGACATAGATCAATCATGAGAGTGTAGTATGAAAATTACATGTTATGTGATCCAAACATGTCTATTTTCAATTGGTCCGACTTTATTCCTTAAGTGAGATCAATACCAAACATAATGTAACAGAATGGAATGAATCAATACTTTATTTTCGTATGCAGAAAATTATCCAAATACACAAATGTGTCCAAAACAAACATAAAGCAACCAAAATACAAACTCCCACTAAAACATGATATCCTCAAGAAATACAACACCCATACGAGCGGTGTGCTCATGAAAAACCTTGGGTGGTAATCCTTAGTAAGCGGATCCGCAATCATGGAGTTTGTCCCAATATGCTCTATGGAAATCATCCATTCTGCCCTTTCTTTCACAACCAGAACTTAATGTCAATGTGTTTTGACTTAGTTGAACTCCATTGTTATTTGAATATAGCACTGCAGAAAGAGTTATTGTCACAATATAATTTTAATGGTCTTTCAATGCCATTCGAATCGCGCAGCCCAGTGACAAAATTCGCAGCCATATCCCTTGATTAGATGCCTCATAACATGCTACAAATTCTGCGCCATAGTGGAAGAAGCTACGAGTGTGCGCTTAGCACTCTTCCGGATATAGCTCCTCCAAATAGCGTATATATGTAGCCTGATGTGGATTTTCTACTGTCTTGGCATCCCGCAAAATCAGAATCGGAGTACCCTACGATCTCTAACTGATCCGATCTGCTGTATGTAAGCATGCAATCTCTTGTTCTCTTCAAGTACCTCATAACCCTTTTTGCTGCTTTCCAATGATTCATCCCAGGGTTACTTAAATATCTGCCCAGCATTCCAACAATGAATGCTATATCTGGACGTGTACAAACCTGAGCATACATCAGACTCCCAACAGCTGATGCATAGAGAATCTTCTGCATTTCCTTAACTTCAAGATTATTTTTCGAGGCCGATTGAGACTAAATTTGTCTCCCTTAGCAGGGGTGTCCCCACGGTTTACTATCCCGCATGCCAAACCTTTAAGAACTTTATCGATATAGCTCTTTTGTGACAATCCAAGAATACCCCGAGAGCGATCCCTGTGTCTCGAATCCCTAATACAAAAGAGGCGTCTCCAAGATCTTTCATCTCAAAATTCCTTGACAAAAACTCTTGGTTTCGTGCAACATGCCTATATCATTAGTGGCAAGCGGTATGTCGTCAACATACAAAACCGGGAAAATATGCTTACTCCCATTTGAACTTGTGATATACACAATCATCAACAATATTTATCTCAAAACCAAACGAGATAATCACTTGATGAAATTTGTAGTACCACTGACGGGAAGCTTGCTTGAGTCCATAGATAGATTTCTTTAATTTGCAAACCATATTCTTCGAGTCTCCAGATACGAAGTTTTCTGGTTGCACCATATAAATAGTCTCATCAATGTCTCCATTAAGGAACGCTTGCTTAGCATCCATCCGATGTAACTCAAGATCAAAATGTGCAACAAGTGCCATGACTATCTCGAAAAGAGTCTTTCGTTGAAACCGGAGAGAAAGTCTCTTTGAAGTCAATGCCTTCCTTTTGTGTAAAGCCTTTAGCTACAAGACGAGCACTTATATCTTTCCATTTACCTTTGAATCCCGTTTGGTTTTAAAACCAATGGGCTTCGCACCTATCAGTAATGGGACAAGATCCCAAACTTTATTGTCTTGCATAGACTTATACTCCTCATTCATGGCATCAATCCACTTTTGAGAATCGAGAACCTTTCATGGCCCGATGGAAATTGATTGGATCATCTTCCATCATTCCATTATTTTCCTCATGTTCTTGGAGAAATACTATAAAATCATCCGAAATAGCATTTTCCTTTCTCGAGTGGATCTCCTTAATAGTATTGGTTCTTGAGGTTGTTGAGTTTGTACTTACGGAATGGTTGGAGGTTCTTCAACATTATCTTCTTTGAGGTTCCGGATATACTTCTTGATCAATGGCGGTATATAGAAACCTGCGCATTGTCAAAAGTAATAGTAGGAATCGAAATCGATCCTTCCTCGCTTTCTTCCTCAAAGACAATGTCTCTAACCTTATTTCTCCCCAAACTCAACATCCTCAAAAATGTTGCGCTTCCGTTTCAAAAATGACTTAAGTGTGGGATTATAAAATTTGTAGCCCTTTGATCGCTCGAAAATAACCAATAAAATAGTACGCCTCACGCTTTTGGAGTCCAATTTATTTTCATGTGGCCTATAAGGCCTAGCCTCACCGGACATCCCCAAATGTGGAAGTGCTTTAGAACAGGTTTTCTGCCTGTCCAAAGCTCATAAGGTGTTTTAGCAGCAGATTTAGTTGGTACTCTATTCAGAATATAAGCTGCAGTCTTTAATGCTTCTCCCCAGAGTGATTTTGGTAAAGTAGAATGACTAATCATACTCCTTACCATGTCCTTAAGAGTCCTGTTTCGTCTTTCAGCTACACCATTCATGCTAGGTGATCCTGGCATGGTGTACTGTGGGACGATTCCACATTCCTCTAGGAATTTAGCAAATGGTCCTGGACGTTGTTCACCTGAACCGTCATATCTGCCGTAGTACTCACCACCACGATCAGACCTAACGCTTTTAATCCTTTTGTTGAGTTGATTCTCAACTTCAGCTTTGAAAGCTTTGAACATGTCCAATGACTCAGATTTTTCATGAATAAGATATAGATGCCCATAACGTGAGTAATCGTCTATGAATGATATAAAATATTGTTGACCATTCCAAGAAGCCGTAGGGAATGGTCCACAAATATCTGTGTGTATCAATTCTAAGACGTCCGAAGTTCTATTGGCACCTAACCTTTTTGTTTTGGTCTGTTTTCCTTGATACAATCAATACAAACATCAAAGTCTCAGTAAAGTCCGGGGAATCCAAAATGCCATCTGACACAAGTCGTTCAACTCTTGTTTTTGAGATGTGACCTAAGCGCTTGTGCCATAATTTTGCCGAATTTTCTTTATTTAATTTTCGCTTAGTACCACGTGATTCCACATGCAAGGTTTCATTATATGACGCAATAGTATCAAGCAAATATAAGTTATCGTATGAACATAATGAACCGATTACCAACAATATTTGAATTTAATGAAAGACTAAACCGACAATTTCCAAAAAGAACAATGATATCCAAATTTGTCCAATAAGAAAATAGAAACCAAATTCGCCTCTAAACGACGGTACAACAAAAGTGTCTTTCAAATCCAAATAAAAACCGGTTCCTAACAATAACCTAAAAGTGCCTATTGCTTCAACTTCCACCGATTTTCCGTCACCACAAAGATGAATCTTTCGGCATCATTTGGCTTTCGGCGAGCAGTGAACCTACGCATAGAAACACTTATGTGAGTAGTAGCACGAAATCTAACCACCAAGTGTTTCTAGGTACTGGCTAAATTAACCTCGAATGCACCAAATTAAGAAATGTACCTTTCTTTTGCCATGAGCGTTATATTTAGTACAATCATTCTTTAAATGTCCAGTTTCGCAAAAAAAACAACCATCTTTGTCTTTATGTGGTTTCTTTTGTTCGGACCCTTAGCGACTTCATATTCTGCTTTTTTTTCTTGCCCTTATCTTTAGAGGTACTTGCCAAGTTAGCAATTTCGATTCATCACGCTTCAACCTTTCTTCCTCTTGCACACAATAAGAAATGAGCTCATTTAGAGTCCATTTCTCCTTTTGTGATTATAACCGACCTTAAATTGATTGAAATGTGCAAGAAGCGATATTAATACTAAATGCACGAGCAAGTCATCGACAAGTCGAGCTTTAGTGCCTTAAGTTTTGAAGCGATATGAGACATCCGCATGATGTACTCCCTTATGTTCTCCTTGCTTTTATACTTCATTGAAATCAAGCTTTGCGAGCGTGCTTGTTTTCGACACTTATCGTTTTAAAGTAAAAAGCGCTTTTCAATTTCAAAGAAGGAATTCTTTGGCATCGATTACCTCCTCGACATCTGCGCCCCAAAAGGCTTCGGAATGCGCTTAATGATCATTAGACTAAATGCGATTTGAGCGTTCCCACTTCTCAAAGTTCCTCCTATCATCGGTGAACTTACATCCGTAAGAGAAGCGGTTTCTCAATCTCGAGAGCAAAGTCGAGATCCATGCGACCAAGAACAATTAAAACGTTCTCTTTCCAATCCTTGAAGTTTGACCCGTTAAGCATGGGATTGAATTGATATTTGCGAGATATTGTGGAAGTGGATGAATGAGCTGTATAGAGAAGAGATAGAAATAGCTTACATTAGTACTTTATTATGCAAATAATAATTTCAAATATATTGGTAAGGCCCATCACAAGATACCTAGCACAACATCAATATTTAGTCTTTGGACAGAAACATTGACTCGTAAGTGGTACCTCGATGTAGCAATCAAACACTGACAATAAGACATGTTAATCAATAAACCTTTCTTTGGACCGATTTATTGATCACACGTTAAACCAAATAATTGTCACGTGTTTATCACCATTGTGCATGTGAAATTCCGACCAAAACATTGACCTTCATTTGGGCGATCAATATCCGCATGAACAACACACACACAAAACCTTCTAATATTCAAAGTTAATTAATTTCCACAAGAGAGTTACTTTGGCAACATGTTGCTTCAATTAATTCACTTTGGAATATTATATTTCTCAAAAGAGTCCATCATACCAAAATTTGAACCTGAATTAATTGTTTTGCATATCTTTAAAACTTTAGGATTTGAATTTTTGAAATTCAAAGCTTTAGGATTAAGTAATCATTAAGTTGGAGGGTTAAATTGCAATTTAATTAAACTTGATTGGCCAATTATGAAAGATTTTAAGCTTGAAGGACTAAATTGCAATTTTACCAAAACTTTAGTGGCCAATTATTTAAAATTTTAAACTTTAGGGACTGAATCATAAAATTCAGAACTTCAGAGGGCCAACTTAAGTGATTACTAAAACTGTAGGGACTTATTTTATAAATTCAGAAGTCTAAAGGGCCAACTTAAATGATTTTAAAACTTTAGGGTTTAATTAAAAGAGGGAATAATCAGGAGGACCATAGGTTAAATAAACCAAAATTTCCCAAATTGCAAACCAGCCCTTTAGGTCTTCTAATTTCCGAAGGAAGTCCCTAGGCCCAAAATCACAAAATGCAACAGCTAGGGTTGAAACCCTAGCTGCCGCCGCCGCCAACGAGACCCGGAGATGGCGCCGCAGAGTTCGCGGCGCCACTGCCGGAGTCTCCGCCTGCAGCGCCATCTCCGGCGCTGCAGGAACTCCACACGCAGCGTCGCTGGCAGCGACGCTGCCACCCGCCGCAGCGCCATCTCCGGCGCTGCGTGTCCTGAATCCAACGACGGCAACAATCAATCCATGATATAACATCAACCAATAAACAACCCACAAATCCATAAATCCGACCATTGCAAACCGAAAATTGAGAAAACCCATGTTCTTAAACAAGATATATATCTATATCTATATATATATATACATGCATATTTGAGAGTTAATATGCATACTGAAATTGGAATCATATTTTTGCAACTATTGCGCGTATATACATGCATAATATATATACGAATTGTTCGTTAATTTCCAAATCCATGATTAAAGAATATATAGATACACCATGAATTTATAATTTCACAAAAAACGAATTATGTCCACATATATTCATATCTGATAATTCAACATGAAGGAGGCTACGATACCACATGTTGAATTAATCTACCGAATTCATAAATACGGATAATTACATATCTACGACTTAAAACCATCACTTTGTAATTACCAAGATTAATCTTGAAGCGGAGCGTCTGCGAATCCAATGATTACGCTTGATCGAACCCAAGGTTATGGTGCTTCCAATTGATCCGTGATTTTCTCCTTAGTGTCTCTTGTGATGGGGATCTGAAAGAGTTATGAAAAGCACGCGATTGGGGATACGACCAGATATATAACTCATGAGGCGATTATTTTGTTTCAACGTTATTAAATCGCCCCTCATCAATTTAAAACATTGTGTCCGTCCTCTACACTTTAATCTCACGACACTTAATACCCATTTAGTCCAAAATAGTTTTAGTGGATCACTTTATTGATTAAACCCAAGATAAGCACCACACATTTTAATATATACATGTTTGGCCCCACATGTTGAATTTTATCCAACATTAGAATCTCTATTTATGTGGGAAAAAGTTCCATTTGCAAGATATGCCATGGGCTACCTTACAAAAATATATATTATAAAGCATTTACAAAAATATATATTATAAGCATTATTTATAGAATAAAATGTGAGAAATATAATAGAAAAGGGAGACTTCAAAAACTTATGTACTAAAAGACTTAGGAAAAAAAAAGGGGATCCCTCTTGACCACATTTTGGTCTGTTCATGCCAATCATGCTGCGTTGGCATTTGGATGTATCCCAAAACTTCAAAAAAGATGTAAACAGACTTTAATTAGAAAAAAAATGTACTACTGGTCCTCAACTTATTGTTCAAATAACAAGTTGATCCCCTCAACCAATTGGAGTAACAAGTTGGTCTTAACCTTTTTAAGTTAATCCCAAAACTTCCATTACAGTTGTACTTGCACAGTCACTCTCAATGATGCAAACTTTTCAAATATCAATTAAATATAACCTGACATTTGAATTGTTGGAAACGGTGTTTAAATTAAAATATTAATAAATTGGATTTGATCAATTTTGATCAAATATTTGAGTAGATTTCGTTAACCAATTAAGGTGGAACTTTGGTTTAGCACTAAATTAAAAAATTATTAAATATTTGATTTGACCAACTTTGACTACATATTTGAGTGGGTTCTGTTAACCTATTGAGGTGGGACTTTGGTTTAGCACGATCTACTCCTGCGAGTAGATGTTTATTATATATTTGATTGTATAAAACTATTTTCAGGTGAATAAAAATTATAGCCAAAAGTTGGCACCTTAAACTTGGAATATAAAGTAAATTAGAGAAAAAGTGGAAACCTTGTCCCACATCAGAAGATGAATATGTTTTTCATCTATTTATATAACACAATATTAGAATTGGATTTGAGCCTCTTGAGGTACCACAAGTCTAGAAGGGGAGAGACATATACCTAATTGGGTTCGGTCCAAAGCTTTCACGCCATGGCATTGCCGCTGCCCACCGCCGGATTGGGCTTAGTCCAATATAAATTTTTTGGACAAATAAATTAAACAATTATCTCCGATCATTTGTTGACACGAGGTTCAAACACATGCCATGTCTTCTAGAACATTCCAGAATCCGTCTCTTTGAGAAACACAATAGTTTAGACAACAACTTTTCAGAATTAATATTCTAAGTGTTGTGTCTGTTGGCATTCTATAAATTAGTCCCTCCAGTTTTCGAATTGGCATAAGAAATTTTGAACTATAAACCATATCATTTTGCACCTTGCATTTCTACATAAGCTTGCATAACAGAGAGAATATAAAGGCATCTTTCCGGTTCACTGTTTCTCGAGGTTTGAAATGCTACTACTGCGAGAGAGAGGATCGTTGTATCTTGGAAAACGTTTTCCATCCAACCGTGAGTACCCGTACATGACAATTTCGTCTTAAAGAAAAAGAGTATACCTTTTGCCTCAGTCCACCATTTCTGGTCATTTTTATTTTCTGCACTTTTTATTCTTAAGTAAGTTGTATTTGTGCGTTCTTAAATCGAATATAATTTGCACCAATAAATCCAATACATATTTATAACTTTATAAAATCAATATTTTGTTTACCAACTTAGATTGGTGTCTAGAAATTTGAATTGAAACATGCTTCAACGAGCATTGCGTGATGATTTAACAACTATTTGTATGTATTTTGTTATTGAGATCTAATTGTGCAACTATGATGACATGTTGCTGACTAACTTATTCAATTCTTAAGGTTTACAAATTAACTTAGGAATGATAACGAAGTGGGAAAGGGACGGACAGCCCTACCCATTCCTATTTCGTCGAGGATTTTTTGAAAGGCGGGACAAGACGTGGATTAAAATATTTTTGTTTACCGTCCCGTGTAATTAATTAATTTTTTTTAGTTTTTTTAAATACGATTGAAATTTAAAAATATAAAAACCCCCACCCCCAATTAGCTGAAGGAACATGAATTTCCGTCCTTATTCGGTGCGGGGACATAATATTTTGTTGTTCTTAAATGAACTTAATATTTGAACTACAAATTAGAGACCACCAATACAACAATTTTTTTCCAGTTAAATAAAGAAAATAAAATGACACTAATCATTTTCCTTGTAGCTTTTTTGGTTCTAATCATATTCTCTAAACTTCACAAACACACTTAGGCCGACAAAAAGCAAAAGAAATTGAAAAAGGGAAAATATTTATGCTGTAACCTGAAGAATTCTTGATGGCTTATAATATTTCTCCCAATTTGAAAATTCAAATTTTAAATTGGTGCTTTTCTATTGATTCCTTGTATTGTTTCTTGAGCATCAATGATTTAAGAGCGTATTTGACTAAATTTAAAAATTACATAAAAATACATTTTATTTATTTTTAAAATTAGTCAAATATGAGTCTAAACGATAAAAATTTAAAACTATACTACGGGTCACATAATAAATAAATAAAACAGAATAAATACTTAGATTTAGGGTAAATAAAGACAAAACGTCCCTACCTATTGAGGGATTGTTGTGGAAAACGTCCTTCCTTCAAAATTTGGCATTTTCACCCTAGATTTCCTGCAAGAAAACGTCCTTACCTTCAAAATTTTGGCATTTTCACCCTTACTCTTTGGTTCACTGCAAGAAACGTCCTTCATCCAAAAATCAGCCATTAACTTAGGGTAAATTAGTCCAACCACTTTTTTACATATATATTACTTACTTTTTAAAATTGGGGGCTTCCATGCAATTTCCAAAATTGCATGGCAGGCCCCCGTCCCCAAATCTGAAAAGAGAAAGTACTTGCGTGATTATTAGTCTGGATCTTGCTGGTCATGACCTCACAGACTACCTCATGAAAATCCTCACTGAAAGAGGTTACATGTTCCTCACTGAACATGATGTATTTGTGTATCAATGGATTATTTTTTTTCAAGATTTTTGTTTCTTGAATGAAAATTGGGTTCTTAATCTGGTTTTTAGATCTTAACTCAAATGGGCTATTTCCAAATATTTATGTTTTAGTTTTTGTGGGGAATTTTGGTATGTACGTTATTTTGATATGAAACAGCTGAATTGTTTAAAATCTTTATGTTATCATTTGAAAGTTTGGGTTCAGATATTAGGCAAATGAGTTTCTGTTTTGAGTTTTGTTTCTTCTCTTGCAGTGCTAATTTGCTCGAAGCAAAAGTTTTCTTCCTACCTTGTTTAGTTAAGAAATGATGGAATCTTTTAAGGGCTTCTTTAGCTCTAATGGGGGCTTCCACTGACTCCATCATGAACATTGGGGTGGGGTGGGGTGGGGTGGGGTGGGGTGGGGTGGGGTGCTTCCACTGGTTTCAGCTTTTCAATTTGGGGACGGGGGCTGCCATGCAATTTTAGAAATTGCATGGGAAGCCCTCAATTTTAATAGAAATAATATATATGTGAAAAAAGTGGTTGAACTAATTTATCTCTAAGTTAATGGGTGATTTTTGGATGAAGGGCGTTTTCTTGTGAAATCCAGGTGGGTAAGGGTGAAAATGCCAAAATTTTGAAAATGTAAGGACGTTTTGTGCAGAAATCCAGGTAGAGTAAGGGTGAAAATCTTAAAATTTTGAAAGTAAGGACGTTTTTCACAATCCTCAATAGGTAGGGACGTTTTGTCTTATTCTACCCCTTAGATTTATTAATATAATGTTTAATATCACTGAAAACTTCCTAGAATATCTCATCCTGCTAGTTTTAGTAGAGCTCTAGAAAATAAGTTGAGGGCATGGTACTCGATAAATTTGGGATGCCCAAATCAGTAAGAATGAAAGAAAATAAGTGACAAAATGTATAAAAATTTCACACATTTCTCTATGTCGTCTAGGGAGGCTTTTACAGGCAATTGAAGTCTAGTGTATTAAATATACGGACATATGTTTGGAACATTTTTATGGTTCTTGATTTTTGAAGAGATCTGGGAGACCTTGACACAATTTATTGGGAAACCATTTTGGAAATTTTGTCAAAGTAAAATTTAGATTGCAAGTTTGTGAGAGATGTTTTCCGTAATGATTAAAATAATCATGTTTGAAGAAGAATCAAGATGTTAATTTATTTGAGTACGAGACAATTTTAGTGTTCGACAAGAAAATTCAAAATTGATTGTACACAGACAACATAAATTAAATTCATTCATAGCCCATTTTTCTTTGTCTTGTTACATTTTCACATTATTTTGTTGAAAACTTGAGACAGAGACAAGAAAAATAAAGGAAAAGAGAACAAATGGGAAAGAACAGAAAAAGCGGTGCTAGATAATTCGTATCAATTCATGAAGAGATTATTGTACTGATGACTTCACATTCCACACACACACACACACACACTAATTCATTCCTCAGTCTCCGCTGTCTCGTTACCTTTTCTTGCCCTCAGACACTCGAGTTCTCATTACTTTGTAAACCCAAACCCCAGATCCAGGTTGGTTGTCTCTTGTTCTCAAGTTACTTCTTCTGCTCTGCGAGTTCTCTCTCTCTCTCTCTCTCTACTTCATTCCCTTTTCAAAGCTTCTTGAAAACTTTTGGGAGTGTTCTTGGAATGCTAATTTCTTAGCAAATGTGTACTGTACAATGTAATTTAGAAATGTTTGTGTTGTTAGAGAAAAGAAATATCTTGGCTTCTGTGATCTTGGGGTTTAAGTTGCTAAGTTTCAGATTTTGGCAAAATTGGTAAAATAATATAAAAAGGTTCGAGCTTGATTGCGAATCATCCATCCAAAACAAGAAAAACACGTGCTTCATAGTTTCTGATATATTTGTTGGATGTCAAAAATGTTTTAAAAGAAGTTTTTGAAGGAAAGGTTCTTCATTTATTGGGGTTTTTCATTTTAGATTTGGGTTCTGCACCTGTAATTTTGAAATTTGTGGGATGCATTTAGGATATTAACTAATTTTTTTGAATAAATATTTTTTGTCGAAATTTATAGTTACCTCAAAGGATGCTGATATCTAAAATTCATAGGGGGCTACTTGTTTATACTTTTGGCCATTTAAATGTCTTTCAATTCATTCTTTCATTGACTCTAATGTTCTTTGCTGCAGATTCAGCTAGGTAGTCACTATCAATGTATTATGACAGTATGGAAAGTTTTTCAAGAAGTAAGTTCGGGTTTTGAATTATAGTGAAGTCTGAAAATGAGTTAATCATACTTGGGTGCTGTGAAAAAAAGGGTGCAAAATTATTGAGTTGGAATAGATGGAAGAAATACACTCTCAGTCGGATCATTATAGATCCTCGTCATCTTCAGCAAGCAGTCCAGCAAGTAGGGTGCCTTCGAGCAATTTCTTCTACTTAAGAAAACCGGGTGCACATAGACAGCCCATTTCATTTGAGGATTCGCCTGACTGGGATGATACGGATATCGAGGTTAAGGTGGAGGTAGGAGGAGGTGACTCCATTAATGCTGCAACTACTCCAGCCTCCCCTTCTCTCTCAAAAATCAATAGTGGATCACTTCCGTCCCCACCCTTGCCAGAGGGTGCCATTGTTGCAAGAAAGATCGCCGGTGCTTCGGTTGCGTGGAAGGATTTGACCGTTACTATAAAGGGAAAAAGGAAATATTCGGACAAGGTTGTCAAGAGTTCCAATGGTTATGCATTGCCAGGAACAATGACAGTGATTATGGGCCCTGCCAAGTCGGGGAAATCAACACTCTTGAGATCCCTTGCAGGTTCATTGCTTTCAATCCAATAGTATTACTAGTAAAATGGATGGATTTACCTTTATTGCATAAGTCTGTTCAGCAGAATCAATCTAACTTATCTGTCCTCTTTCTAATTTAGGAAGGTTGCCTGATTCAGCCAGAATTTACGGCGAGGTACATATCAATGGGGTAAAAGCGCACATGCCATATGGATCATATGTAAGTCCCTTTGTATACCACTTGCCTTTCAACCACAATTAGTGATAAATTACTTTCCCTAAGATTTAGTGTATCAATTGTATTGATTAAAATTGTTTTGAAAAAAGTTATCTTTTGTGCTTTTCTCCTGGTCATTAACATAATGATCAACTCCATTGTTGAATGTAGAAAGTTGAAAATAGATAGTAAAATTTTCCATTTCTAGAAGAAGTTTCTCAAAATGATTCTTGGATTATTATATTCTTGGACTTCCTGTCAATCAGCATTCTGTGTGTTCAAAAGGCGATACATATCAAATATTGCCTATTTACTATTGATTTTTTCTACTCGACATTTTGAGACACAAATATCCTAATTCATTTTTGAAATTTTCATGCTCAAACTGTTTTGTCCATATAAGACACATTGTTAGAGTTAGAAGCTAATGAACACTGAAAAAAATTTCTGCTGTTTTGAAGTGGTTTAAATAAAATAAAAATTAAAGATAAAATAGTTGTGTAAGGTGAAGATTCAGCTTGATTAATATCATAAAACAATTTTGGTGATGTTTAGAATGATGCTAGGATGAACTGGTGCAAAAACATCTGAAATAAATCGTGCCTTTTGAATTGTAAATCACAAAATTCTACTGTGGACTGGCTATAGCCAATAATCATCAATGAATGCTGTGCAGATGCAAACTGACATCTGCATGCAATATTTAGGCACATATTTTTTTCTAATACTATTTTAGCCTATTACTCTCATTTGTGTTTTCATAGGGAACTTTTTTTTTTTTCCACAGGGATTTGTTGAGAGAGAAACCACACTTATTGGATCCTTGACTGTACGTGAATTCCTTTACTACTCTGCATTGCTTCAGCTTCCTGGATTCTTTTTCCAGAAGAGGAGTGTGGTGGAGGATGCCATCCTTGCTATGTCATTGGGGGATTATGCCAACAAACTCATAGGTGGCCACTGTTACATGAAGGGTCTTCCTAGGGGCGAGAGAAGGCGGGTCAGCATTGCCAGGGAACTTGTAATGAGACCACATGTCTTATTTATTGACGAGCCTCTTTATCATCTTGACAGGTTTAATTTTCTTCAAAAGCTATATTTAGATTTTAAAGACCTTTTCCATGAAGTCCGTAGATGTGTCATGATGTCTTTGAACTTGACAACAGTGATTTTTATGTCTTTGAAGTGAATAATATTTATGCATCCCATTCTCCCTTCTTTTCATTACTTTGTAATTCGTTATCGAACATTACAGGGACAGTGAGGACCCAGTTTAGTTTGGTGTCTTACATTAGCCCATAGGCCCACAGATATGTTGGCTGACTTTTATTCATCTCTGAAAAAATTGTCCTCTCCCCTTTTCCAACTACTAGTAACTTATTTCATGTTCAGTGTCTCTGCACTCCTGATGATGGTTACATTGAAGAAGCTGGCAAGCACGGGATGCACTCTGATATTCACCATTTATCAGAGCAGCACGGAAGTTTTTGGTCTTTTCGATCGCATTTGCCTTCTTTCAAATGGGAACACATTATTTTTTGGGGAAACATTGGCTTGTTTGCAGGTAATATATGCCTGAATCTAGCATTTGAAGTGAATTAATATTGAAGTCATTAGAGCTCCAGAGAACCTTCAAGTAATGTGTCCTAGTTAAATGATGCATCCTATAACACCCATTTAATTGCCCTCAAATTAGTAATTTTTTGTACAAATCTTTTCCATAATTCAGTTAAAAGAATGTTAGATCAAAATCATGCATATATTATTTCTTTGGTTTGGATATCAATGTAAACTAGGATCTAGGAATTTTTTCTATGGTAAAAAATCATCGGAACTTTGTTTGTTTTCCTCTTTTGGCATTGTATGGAAACCTAACACAAGCTTATTTGTGAAGCACTTCTCAAATGCTGGATTTCCTTGCCCAATCATGCAAAGCCCTTCTGACCACTTCCTCCGTGCAATAAATACGGACTTCGACCGAATTATTGCTATGTGCAAAAATTGGCAGGTACATTACTCACTTTTGTTCAACATTCTTAGCCTTCTGATTTGACAAACATTTATTTCATGGGATTGTGTTATGAACGTATCAGATTAAGGTCGGGTTAGCAGCTTAGTAATTGATTTACTTTTTCTGCAGAATTGTTACATGTTAGTCTTCTTTTATGCTTATGGTCTTATTGCTTTATTAGTAATGATATTTTATGTAATAGATTTTTCTGTGATGGCATTTTTTCTTTCGGTTCCTGGTGTTCATTAGCGAAACATTTTCACAGGATGACCACGGGGAACTTTCATCAGTGACTATGGACACTGCTGTAGCCATACGTACCCTTGAAGCAACTTACAAATCATCGGCGGATGCTGCTGCAGTTGAGACTATGATATTGAAGCTTACTGAGAAGGTATGGTTGTTAATAAATAATAATGCTGATATTCTTGATATGTACAATTCATTTAAAACATTTTATGCTTCATTCCCTTCATAACCTTATTCGTAAATCCAATTAGAATTGATGAAAATCAAGAGTGGGAGTCCTCTATTATGTTATTCCAATAAGTGATTTTAACATTTGTTTTTCTTGGTAGATTTGCAAGTCAGAATTTCATGGTTATCCCCGTTTTGGATTTTCCATGTAAATCCTAATGTTATTGTCTTTCCTTCTGTTATATCTTTCATCGTGCAATCCAGTGTGTGAACATTAATGAACACAAACCATAAATTTAACAGCATTAATAGTTGACCAAATTGGATTATATGACTTGTTCTACCCCTCATTCTAGGCTGTTTTTAAAATAATTGACCTTATGATGTGAAGCAATTTTTTTTTCCTTTCCGTTAGTGTAGTTTCAATGTAATGATTGAGAGACTGACACCTTTTTCCTTTAGTGGACCTAGGAAGCATTAGATATTGGCAGCTATAAGACTACTTAAATTCATATTCTTCATATTCATACATTCAAAAATGGTCGATGAACACTCTTTCTGCCTTTCGATGCCATTCTGCCACAAATGGTCTTAGTGTTGTGTTTTGGTCTCAACTACTTCTTCCTAACAATTGTTGTTACAGGAAGGCCCATCTCTCAAAAGCAAGGGAAAGGCAGGCAGTGCAACAAGAGTCGCAGTACTGACGTGGAGATCATTATTGATTATGTCAAGGGAGTGGAAATACTATTGGCTTCGGCTAATACTTTA
This sequence comes from Forsythia suspensa, assembly GCA_023638005.1. Taxonomy (NCBI): domain Eukaryota; kingdom Viridiplantae; phylum Streptophyta; class Magnoliopsida; order Lamiales; family Oleaceae; genus Forsythia; species Forsythia suspensa. The sequence goes on from CM042666.1 coordinate 41,615,913, forward strand.
CATGCTTCTGGCACTATGTATTGGTACTGTATTTTCTGGACTGGGACATTCTTTATCATCAGTTGTGGTAAGTTTCATTAGTTATGGTAAAACTCTCCCTGTTTTAAATATTCTGATATTTCAAATGTGCAGTGTGACACATCTATATTTCTTTTACTTCCACTCTCGATGAAGTATGTTGCAAACCTTTCCAAATGATAAACCTTCCTTTCATTTTCCATTTATCTATTGGTATCCGTATATCAATATGTGCTATATTGTTCATTTGACTAAAATTGAGAACTACTTGTAAGGACATCATACAGTTTACAAAGTCACCCATTGCCACCACCAAACTAAAGAATTTCCCATTTCTGATTCTTTTCTTTTCCTCAGTCAATATATGTATTTTCCTTGGAAAATATCAGGATGTAACCAAGATTTGGTAGGTCCCTTGTTGGGCAATTAGCTAAAATATGAAGTCCAATTGCCACTACTTAAAAAATATTGTGTGTTTCTGATTGCTTTTTTATTTTCTGCAGTTGATTTGTGTATATTTTAGGATAATTAATAAGGCATAATAAATACTGAACTGTATCAAAAGTTAGTTATGGTAGTCCCTTGTAGGGTAATTTGCTTAGCTATTTCCTCCAGTGCTCCCCCAGGACTGCGTAATTATTGATGCGACACTCTGGTTCTCTGGGCTTGCTTGAAATTGAACAGTTACATCATTAACTATTGCCTATGAAACTAAATTTCATGTTGATTCTGTTTGAAGTTTTCATCTGTTAAGCATGTCTTTGCTTCTAACAAATGGATTGCTGTTGCAAAACCGCCCAGTAGGGCATCTAATATTGAGTATCAATTACTCCCATCTCAAAATCATTGGCCTTTCCTTCCTGGATGTGTCGAAAAACTGTCCAGTTTTTACATGAACTCATTCTTAGACTGTTCAATCTGCACTCACTAAAATAAAATTATCATTTTAGAAATGGGATACATGGCCTCTCCTTATCATCTGTTCTACCTACTTCTTGTGGATGACATAAGGACTCACATTTTATTTCATGTTGTACTTCAAGGGGAGAAAATTATGTCATACTTCCATCTGTTTCTTAAAACCCATATTGAGCCAAACCAAGGTGTTCAATTTGGAACGAGGAGGGAGTTGATGGAAAAGGAAGATTGAGACCCCCCCTCTTTTCCCAGGCACCCTACTGATGTGCAAAAAGAGAAAAAAAAGGATATAAATGACTAAACAGAAGAACTAGCAACTGGACACCCTATAGCGATGACAGGAAATTAGACTCGTGCTATCTTATGAGGACCTCTCTGTGCTTTCACATTATTTTCTTTTTGTCTTCTTGCATATAATATTTGTTCGCTGCTTCTTTCTAGTATTTTACTTTCTTTCTAATATTACATACATAACAAACTGCAGACAAGAGTTGCAGCAGTTTTTGTGTTTGTATCATTTTCTTCTATTCTGAGTATTGCTGGTGTACCCGCACAGCTGAAAGAAATCAAGGTAATGGGAATTCACAATCCTTTTTTCTTTGTGCAAACTTTTCTTTGCTACTAGCGTGCTTCTTGGTAATACAGTGGTGTCCAGTAATCTTCGAAGAGGCTCTTTGGATATTTCATTATACTCGAGAAAACTTTACTTCCTTTAACTGTTGTTGGTAAAAAGTAGTGCTGGCGCGTGTTGATATACGAAAGGCATAACTTCTGGTACTTGGATTGCATATGCCTGAAATGCTTCATAACATTTTGATATTCATACTTCACACAAGATGTTCAGTTTTTTCTCGAAAAATTATTGTGAATCTAGTCAAAATTATTGCGAACTCTTGTAAGGCTAGATCATGAATATCTGTGATGTACCTAAATTGGGTTTTAATGGCATAAATGATTGTTGGACGCACATGAATTGAAGAATATGGATGTTGAATTGATTTTCTTTGCTATCGCATGTTTTTATAGTTGCAATGTATAACATAACCTGATGGATGACCGTGAAGCCTCAATTTCAGGCAGAGCGATGTTTCCAGAAATGTACTTTTAACCTCTAAAGTTGTGAGCACATCAAGCTTTCATAGCTAGATGTGAGGCTTTTAAATGGGTTACCAGTTGAGTTATTTTACATATTAGAAGTTTCAAGGTTGCATCCAGAGAATGATGTCTCTGATTTACCTTCTGTTGAGGCAAAACATAAATCGGTATATTTCTCACTGACTTATGACCTGGAAGCATATTACATCATTTTGTAAGGAGGAGCCGTGTAGCACAGTACTGGCTTAGATTAAAATTACTAGTATATTAATTGCACTTGCAAGATCCTTTTTCTTATATTAATTCATTGTGAATGGCTCTGTGATTTGCAGATATATGCATGTGAACAATCAACCTGGCATTCTGGGACATTAGTCTTTTTACTTGGGCAACTTCTCTCCAGTATCCCATTTGTGTTTCTCATTTCCATCTCATCAAGTCTTGTCTTTTATTTCCTGATCGGGCTGAGAGATCAGTTCAGCTTGTTGATGTACTTTGTGCTCAATTTCTTCGCATGTCTTCTAGTAAATGAGGGACTAGTGCTGTTCATTGCTTCCATTTGTCAAGACATCTTCTGGAGCATCTTAATATTGTTAAACATACATGTAAGTTCCATCCCACTCAATTGTTTTCGCATGAAAAAAATTGTTATCTTAATATATTAAGCCGTACATGTTTGGCACAGTTCTATAAATTTTCACGAGGATTGTCTTACTATCTATTAGATCGTTTCCTGTCTTTTGATTGGTAGCTTGTCTGGATTTTCCTTTAATGTAATTGTATAGAGCTATTCAATAGAGTTAATATCGGTTATCTGTTCTCTCTCAGGTGGTAATGATGCTTTCAGCCGGGTATTTTAGAATTCGAAGCGCTTTGCCCAAACCAGTGTGGATGTATCCTGTATCTTATATCGCGTTCCATACTTATTCTGTCCAGGCAAGTTAGTTTCTACATTTCTACATTATAAACCACGCCACTATACCCATTACTTGTAATACCTACAATAATGTCTGAAGATATCAGCGGACATCCTCAACTATTAAATTGTGCAAACGGGTCCTCAACCTATTTATTCAGCAGCTGGGTCCTCAACCTTTCAGCTTTGTAGCAGCTCCGTCCACAATGGACGGAAACTGTCCAATTCACCATTAAAAAGTCGTGTATGCGTGTTGCACTGCTTTGAGAGATAAAATGAGTCACCACGAATAATTTTATTGAAAAAGTAAATAAAAGATGCAAAGAGAAAGAGCAGAGAAAGAAAAAAAAAATAAAATAAAAAGGCAAACCTGCATCTCCTCCTCTACCCACCTCAAGAAAAGAGTGTTGATCTCTTTTTTTGCTCTTTATTTTTCTTTCGGCCGTTCTGCATTGGAAATGTGCATTTTCAGAATATTAGGAAAAGGGGACTAGTTTTTCCTTTTTTTTTTATTTTTTATTTCTCCAACTGTCTGTCTATATGGAATCCTATGTCGGTATATGGTAATTAGCATGTTCGCGTAATAATGGCCATGCATTTCAGCGTCGATCGTGCATATCCTTTCTTCCCCTTTAATTGTGTATGCAAATACCAGCATCCTTTTTCAAGGATACTGATATTGGTTACAATCTGAATAAAGTTGTTTCGTGTGCTTCAGGGACTCTTGGAGAATGAGTACATTGGAACTTCCTTCGCCGTTGGCCAGGTAAGGACCATATCCGGTTATCAGGCTCTTCGAAACGTGTACGATATATCTCCCGACAGTAACTCCAGGTGGGAAAATTTACTAGTGTTGTTTCTGATGGCTGTTGGATACCGCGTTCTTGTTTTTGTTTTGCTACAATTTCGTGTCAGAAATACCGTATCTCTACGTAGATTATTGCAGTGTAATCAAAATACAAAAAATCCAAGATAAATGATACTCTCAGAAACTTTCGAGCTGTAGTTTCTGCTGCGTTTTGCTATGATTAACAAAGAGGTAAGCTTTTGTGGTTCATGTTTCTCATTCTTGTCAGCATTGAGGCCTAATTATTGTTTTAAAGTTTAAGCTGTTAAAGATAGAATATATTTATTTGTTCAAATTCTCTCTTGATGCCCCTTCACGTGCAGTCACATTCAATTTTTATCAAAGGCCTGACCTGCATATAATTTTAATAAGGCCGGTCATCAATGTTTAGAGATTTGGATGATCTTTAGTTTATGCCAAATTTGACACGGAGAGTAGAAAATGAGGAAACAAGAAAATAAAAGTTTATTATTAGGATTATCTAAACCCTTGTGGAGCAGCAAATCTTGTGCACTTGGTCTTAATCCATGAATGATTATTTTTATTCTAAGATTAATTGTCTTTTACATACATATCATAAAAGGAAAAGAAAAGAGTCTCCTAAATGATAAACAAAAATAACCTATTTCTAGTAGAACTGAAACAACATAAGTAATAGAATTCTTAAACACCCAAAATATAAGTGCCATTGGCCAGTCATTTTTAGTGTTTTGCCACACTTGGCCTGCCCTTGTTTTGAATTTTAACCTTCAGTTCTTGAATGAACTGATCCATATTCTTTTCTGATGATCCATCAGCTGCTACTGCTTTTTCCAGTGTCGTCTTCATTTCTTTGATTGCATGGCTTAACTCATCAGCTGATTTTCCAGTCATTAGTTGCTTAATTTTCTTGGAAACTTCGATCCTGGTTACTGGCTTTCTGTCGCAGAGATTAATCCCAATTTTCCAGTCATTAACCACTAATTTTCGATTAGTGAATTGATCATTGTTTAGAGGGAAACATAGCAATGGCACTTGACACCAAATGCTTTCCAATATTGAGTTCCAACCACAGTGTGTCAAGAACCCTTGGATGGCCGGATGCGCCAACACTTGCATTTGATAGCACCATGGCACGATCATTGCTTGATCACCGGTTTCCTTCTGCTGGAACCCATCTGGAAACGGATTATTTTCATCATCAGAAGTTACAAAATCAGGCCTTAGAACCCAAATGAAATTCACATTGCTTTGTAGAAGACCATTGGCTATTTGTTTGAAGTTCATTCTTGTTAATATGTGCGTGGCTACCAAATGACACAAACAAAACTGAGCCATGTGGCTTGGAGTCTAGCCAGCCGGTGCAGTCTGACTCAGCCCAGAGACTGGTGGGGACAATGCTCTTTGTAAACCTAGTTGGAAATATGGGCCCCATCGCAACAAAATTTATTCTCTCTTGTAGGGCTGATATGGTCTTAGGTTCAAGATCTTGTACTGTGTTGCAGAGCACATAATCCGCTGCTCTTGCATCGTCGAATGCACGGAAGAGGATTTGACGACACACTGTTGTTGTGTTCGTCTCTTGAAGATATGAAGTCAAATCATTCGGTTCGAGCGATTCGACGCCTGGGATGTAATTGATTGGGTCCTCACGCAAATCTGCATGAAATGCAGAATAGAACTATTCAGATCAAAAGTTTCCATATCGTTTATTGCAGATTTATAGTTGAAAATTAAATTTAAGTAAATAAGTGTCTCTTTTATTCTCCTCTAACTCCAGGCTTCTCTTCTCTTGCGGCGAATCCTAACTTGGTATGCAAGTTCTAGAAAGTCATTTACGGACAAGCAAAGCAAGAGGTTCCAATTTTATCGTGGTACCATACTCAAGTGGATAATATTCTTTGCAAGTAACCCCAGGATTTCAGACAAAAAATTATGTTTAATGTGTTTGTTTGTGTGTGAAAGAGAGAGAGACTAACCAATACAACCAAAATGTCCATTTAACCTCAAAAGATGGAGATGATAATATAGCGTAAAAATTAAAGCAGGTTCTGCCCAGAAAGAAATATATAGAAGCCCATATTTCTTTGCCATTTTCCCTGGCCACACAAAGAATGTGTCTGCAATCAAGCAACTCACTGCAGGTTCTGCGCCTTTCACAATCTCTTCAATAGCCTCTTCTACATGTGCAGAGAAAACATGCAACAATGAAGCCATGAACTTATCATAATTGAATGACCTGTTAAACTTTACTGGAAGGCCATCGGAGATGGTGGTGTAACGAATATCGAGGCCTGTTTTCCGGGCTGCGGCAAAGATGTCTTCGCTGGAATCTTCGGCTGTGCATGTGATCTGATGGTGTATGGATTTAGTGTTGATGAATGTAATGGTGAAGCCTCTTGATGCAAGCTTGATGGCTAGATGGACGGACGGGGTTAGATGGCCTTGTAGTGGGTAAGTTACTAAGATTGCATGGGGATTTTGGGCTGCATCAACCATTTTTTGGGATTTGTCTTGGTAGGGTTGGGGGTGGAGGAGGGGGAAGGAGATGGTAGACAATGGGGTGAATAATATATTTGTATTCTTTTGCTTGGGGTGAGTGGTGGAGGAGGTGGTGGTGGAAAATGGGGGTGAATCTTTGTGTTTTTAGATGGTATAGGTCTAAATTCAGTTTTCACTCAATGGATAAGCAAGTTATGGACAAGCGAAAAAGTAGGATATATTCTATTAATAGGAGGGTTATTTTTAGCTAATGGTTGTGCTTTCAATTATTTATGTTCTCAAGGTTTTTGTTACGATGATTCACGCTAAAACCAAATATTTAATGATATCAAGTATTAAGAATGAAAGCAATATAAAATAAAAATAACATCAGATATGTCCACTTCTAGTGGAGGCAGGCAGTTCGACCTTATACGATGCTTAATTCTGCCTTTGAGGCTCTACTAATGTAGATTGGTCTCTATTGCATTAAGATCAACCAACAAATGGCCAAGAATAAAGTTTAGAAAGGACAATCCACTCAAGAACTCAGATTCGCACATGTTCTCTCAAAGTTCTTTCAGAAATACAAAGAAAGCCTTCAAATAAATAGTAGCAACAACAATTTCACAGCCTATATGGAGAACCAAATGTTTACCACTACAGAAATGGAAAAGACAAACCATGAAGAAGAAAGAGAGAAAATCCGAGAAAAGTTATGCACACACTCACACTCTCAACCCTAACTTGAGAAGACAAGAAAGTATTGGTACATCAATTTGGATGAGATGATAGACGCAATTAGTCTTGTTAAAGTCCTCAGGCAGCGTGCGCTTCTCATGGATTTTCATAACCTGTGCACCCTTTATATATTGCACTATCAACGGTTGAGATTAAGTGTAGTAATTCAACAATTGAGAGTGATCTAAAGTTTACTAGAAAACGCACGTATGACTTGAACCAAACGCACACTTTCAAAACATGAGTAAGAATAGCATAAGTGGGCTTTATATTGGCTTAAACATCATATGTGTCGCTAGCACTCAAGCTTGGCCAGGTACTGGTCCTCTGGGGGCTTGAACTGTCTATTCCAGTTTGACACTTTTATATATGGGGAAATTGCACCCCCTACCATGCATTTGGAGTATAATTTTAGATTTACATTTCATGCGTTTTTATTCCCAAATTACTATGTGAGGTGTAAATAATTTAATATTATACTAAAATAATATAACCCAACAAAATCTTCTCATCCCCAAATTACCGAACAACAAAATCACAATTCCAAATATTCCGACTTCAACCCAGCAACCAAATCAAATTGGGACTCTTTAATTTTCTAGGGTTCTTGAACAATTAACCAATATCTATGTTTGCTCAACAAAATCTCATACAGTTCTTCATTATTCAAGATCAGTAACCCATTTTTGCGAAACCCTAACTACAAAATTTTAATTTATAAGTATTGGCAACTATTGATTCACTGTTATTGAAGTCAAAATCCGTGCAATGGATACTCCAACTCTAAGATTAATTTTGTCGTTCACAAAAAAGGTTTTGTCGAAACACGGGAAGAAGTCGATGTTGCAATCCAAGAAGACCTTTCAAAACCACAGATTTTGTAAGCCGGCGTTACAAAATCTGTTACATGTTTTCTGTTACCTTGTCTGTTACATTGAATTGGGTGTAAAAAATATTGAGATTGATGTAACAAAATTATGTAGTAATGTTACATTGGTCGTGGAAAGAAGTTTTGCATGCGTTGTTACAAAATTGTGTTGAGTGTTAAAAATATTTTAAATGTGTTACAAAATTCTGTAGTAATGTAACATGGGTTATGGAAAACAAATTGTTGCGCATCATTTTCAATTGCATTGAGCGTTAAAAAGATGTTGTATTCATTGTTACAAATTATGTTACATTGCATTGAATTTTTAGTAGTATTGCATGGGTTGTTACAAAATGTGTATTAATGTCACTAGAATTCATTCAAATAAATATGCAATCCAAATTTTGATAGTAACAATATTTTGATAGTCTATTGTAACTCGAATTTTGCAATGAGAATTCTTAATTTTTCTTGCAAGAGAGAGAATATGCATGAGAGAGATGGAGTAGGAGAGATATTATAGTGATAAGAGAGATAAAATCAATTAGTTAAATATGTAATTCTAATCAATATAGTAAATGACTATAATTAAAGATTATATTATAATAATAACTTAATTAATTAAATAAATAAATATTAAAAAAATCTAGTATTTTGAGAATAAATAACATGTAGCATTATTTTTATAAATATTAATATAACGTGGTTTACTTGTGCAAATTTCCCTATATAAATTCGTACCTAAAAATGAGTTCACATTAAATACCCACAGAAAGCTTAGCCTTACTTGTCCGGGTTATTAGTAGGAAATAGGTATGAAATACCCACAAAATGCTTCATATGTAAGAGCAATATCTCAGTCAAATTTGTCAAATTTATATTTTTAGAATTGGGCTTGGACTATTTTGGAAATCTTTGCACAGTCAATTGACCCCCTGTACCCCTTGGTGGCTCCGCTCCAGCTATACTTCTGTCAAACTTTGGTAAATAAATAATCAGTCAATCACTTTATAGTGAAATTTCATGTTAATCACTGGACTTTATTATACTTTATTTCATTTTGGTCACTCAGTTATATTTAGCTATCGTCTTTCTAACAGAGTACCCCTTGATGTGGAGGTCTTCCATGTAGACATCACGGTAGAAAAATAACGAATTTTAATTAACAATTAAATTGAGATAAAAGGCAAACTTATATAATTATTTTGAAACTAAAAAAAAAAGGATAAGTAACATAAAACTTGACTATAAAATCGAGTAACTATCAATGTTTTTTACACTCAACATGCGCGACCAAAATTAGTTTTCATCGGAAGATGTGCAATTTTCATTAGACTAATTAACTGTACTAAAATCTTAACTCCAGTAAGGTGAAAACTTTTAGTTGAGTCTTTAATACATATGTCCCTTTTGTTGTTTTTTGTCATGATTTTTGATAATTAAATTGTTTGGGCCAAGCATCGACAAAAAATGATCTGGCAACAACGACCGTACTTGAGCCACTATCCAATTTTTGCAAGAAAATTCTAAAGGACATTAAGATAGGATGACTCATTTGTACAACACTAATACACGGTGCTACGGATGCATGAAAAGTCACAACTATATATATATTTCGAGTCAAGTTGAATTTAATTATGACTTTATTACGAGATATTTGAGTATCAATTGAAGTGTGCAAGAATGTCATGTATCCCTTGTAGGTACCTTTTTAGTCATGTCGAAGTTAGTTTTGAGACCATTAACCTTAATTGAAGTTGATATTGTTGAAGAAGAGAGCTTGTAAATAAGATGAACCTAAGCTTATTAAGTGGAGGGGCTCTTTTCATTCACGTTTTAGTTTGTAAGGTAGGACCTTTTGTCACTACTTTTCAGATAAAAGTGCTTAGGCATGTGCCTTTTTTGTTATATATGATCTTGCATGGAAAGTTTATGGACATCAAGTTGCATTAATACATGCACAAAAACCTCAAAGTGTGATTTGATTATTATTACCTTGAACATGTAATCCATTTTGCTAGATGATGCAGTACGTATAAATATATATATTTAAAAGAAAAAAAATTCAAATGACATTTATTTGACATGAGACAATTTTAAAGAACTTGATAAACTTTATTTTTGGAGGGAGGGATGCTCTTCCTCACCAAGGAGGTCGAAGTTATCAGGTCATGTGACTATTTATCAAGAGCACGAGTTTCAACAAAATCATAAGACTATATATAGTGGATGGCGTCTGCTCATGTCAGAGAAAATCAGAAGAGTCTACAATCATAATTATAACGATTCTATAAAATTCAATATATTGTTTTGTTGATTCCAAAACTATTCAAGATGCTTGGTCGAACATAATTAAGAAATAGAGATATATGTGAGATGACTATTTATTATTGAGTTAGAGCAAGAAAATGAAATCTCGATTCAGGATTGAACTTTTCCCTACAGTGTCAGCATGTTAGTTTGCCATCAAAAAAGAGACTAGAAAGTGGTGATAGGTGTGGAAGGTGGACCATTTTCAATAATTTTGTTGTTTCATTTATTCAAAGAAACAACATTGTCCAAAGAAAATATCTAATGATCGATCACTGCTTCAATTATTTGATCATCAACTTGTTTGCACTTTTTCTATTCCACCTAATTTATTTTATTAAATAAGGGACCCTTTTATTTCAACTTTTTCATTATAAAAATATTTGAAGACACAATGACATATTTATTTAAATAGACATGGAGATTGATCATACAACATCAGATTTTCTATATTGCACATGTTTAAATATAGACCAATCGAGAAGATAAGGTAATTCATAATTAAAGGATTATTAAATTTTAATCATGCGATAATACTTTTTTATTTACACTTGAAAAGAAAAAAATCATTAGATATCGATCTAGCTAGAGGATATTAGTTTTGTTATTTTCTTCTTTCATGTTTAAACTTTTTGTTCGATTTTAATAAATTGGTACAAGACCAAGTCTAAAGAAATAAGCAAATTATAAAGACGCTTTGAAAGTTATTGTGTCCACTTTCTTTTCAAAAATTAGAGAAACATGCCTTGATCTAATGCCCCGGTGAGCGTTGTTATAATCGCCCATCGGACAAGGACAAGTGTTCCACACTCATTGAATGAGTGTAAATGGTGGCCTTTACACTCATCCAATGAGTGTGGAATACTCGTCTCCCATGAAAGATTATAACAACGCCCAATCAACTAAAGCGTTAGATCAAAACCGAAATACGTATTCTATGATCAATAAGTCAAGAATGACTATATTTTTTCAATTTTACTCTTGTATTGAATATACTATATTTGGAATTGTTACTAAAATGATATAAATTGCATTTTTTATTCCTTTTTATTCTACCTTATTTATTTACATTTTTTTTTATTTAGACGTACGAGCATTGCTTTTATTTAAAAGAATATCATTATAAATTTTTGAAACACTATTTAATTCAAGTTATATAATACAATTTCTTTATTAAAAAATTATGTAGTTTTTCTTATATAATACAATTTCTTATCAATAACTTCTTTCTGTATCAATAACTTATCAGAATATTAAGCCTTATTCTGTAATATATACAAAAGTGTAGAAAAATGAATATTGCCTTTTAATAACTTAGGGTGTTTGGAGTAGGTTGGCGCGGAGACGATGAAGGTGTACCGTGTATTAGGAAGATTTATTTTCAGTTTATTTAAAACCCTAAATTATGAAAAGTCGATATATAAAAATTAAAGACATGTTTGCAAAAAATTAATAAATTGGGGACCTCAACTTTAGCCTTCTTATTAATTTATTTAGTTTTAAAATAAGTATATATAACAAAAATAAAATATAGCCTTGACACAGCTCATTCACGTCCAATAATCTATTACTTCAATTTAAGACTTGGGTTCAAATTCCGCTCCATGCATTTATGCGTGCACGATCTTTTGGTGGCTTGCCCATAAGAAAGTGTAATAAAGACATAATTTAAATAAATATAAGTTCGACTCATCACCATTACTAGATTGGCATGTCACAATTTTGAGGTGGTCATGCATGCCTGACTTGGATGCGCCGTGGTCTGTGTTATGCCATAGAGTCAAATTTTCAATATATTTTTTTTCTTTTGTATCTTTTTTAAACACATCGAACTTGTTCAATTGAGCCCATCATGACATGATCCATAGTTCCGTACTACGTCAAGATGTGTCTAAACTCTAAAATTTGTATTTTCACGTGTAACCAAATGACTAGACACATTTTACACCTCTACATCACGCTAGACACGAGATGAGATTATTATGTGTGGATGAGAGCTAACTAAATTCGAATTGAGAAAGGTAAGCACTATTTAAAATACGTGACAAGACGTATCATGGTTGCATCAAATTTCACCCACATGCACTGGTCTCCCCATATTTACACCAGGGCTACCTTATCTCTGAGATAGAATCGTACCCTATATATAATCAAACCTTACATGCATTATGCATAGGAAAAGCGAAAAGAAATTGAAGAGAAAAAAAAAAAGAGAATGGCAAAGTCTAGAGCAAATGAGAAGAAAAAGAATGGAATTGTAAAGCTAAAGATAGTTGTAGAAAAGCTACAAAAAAGTCTACTTTCAAGCAAGAAATCCCCCTCGAAACAAGTCGATGATAAAGAAGAAATCAACGAGTCTTTAAACGTGCCAGACGACGTTAAAGAAGGGCATTTTGCAGTGATTGCAGTTGATGATGATGTACTCAAAAGATTCATAATTCCACTGAGTTTTTTAACACATCCATCATTCTTGAGACTTTTAGAACAAGCTGCTGAAGAATATGGTTTTGATCATGAGGGTGCATTGACAATTCCTTGCAGACCAAGTAAGATAGAGCAAATATTGGCTGAGGAAAGGGGTTCTTCTAGGGTTGGGACTGTTAATTGGGGTTCATGTAGCAAGACTATGGTTAAAAGCTGCTAAAATATTTCCATGGTAATTTAATTCACATAATAAAACATGTTCTTCTCCTTATAATCTAAGCATTTTGTTTAATCATTTTTAGTATCTTTTAATATAATTGGTTGTTTTTGTTGCTCGTACGTGTTGAAGATACTTTTTGATAAAAACTTGATATTAGCCCATTTCGTACCATTACCAAGTTGACTTGCAGACAATGAAGTCTCATTTAGGGTATTATGCCGACATGGGCCAGTCGCCTCGATGTACCATCAATTAAGATATCAAGTGAGAATTATTCAAACCCTCTCAAGATTCAATTATCAAAACTTGATATCTACAAAATTCTAATTAATGGTCATATTTAAGTTTACTATCTTCAATCGCGGGACTAAATTCATAGATGACGTCTACCCGTCACAATTATTTCATAGTTAAAAAATGGTCGCAACTGATCGTGATAGATTTTAATATTTACAATTGATTTATAAGTACAACTAAAATATCATAAACAATATAAATATTCAATTAAATTTTTCTGCGACCTGTTTTCACCCTAACCCTCATAACGAGGTACTATATGTTAACGTGGAATTTTTATAATAATTCACATTTGCGCGCGCAAATCTAAAGGTCATAATTACGTAAAGCACAATCACACCCCACACCTGGAGGGACTTATGGGTCACATAAATAGCTACAACTAGTAAAATAAATATGAAATTATTAATGTAAATCATTACAAATGATATATTGCATTTTTAATGTATTGTCAATTGTCATACGATTGTTTAGGGTAAAAAATAACTCAACAACATGTATTTGTTAAGAATCAATAGTGAACTCTATGTATTTATGAAGAAATAGAATCATTAGAATCTCATGAAAAATATAAAAATAATAAATCCAAGCGAAATGGTACAATTGGATAATGGAAACAGATAATATACGTTTAGCTTCCTCATCAGTTATCAACACCTTATTTTCTATTGCAATTCATATTTGTTACAAATGCAAAATTTATTTCGTAAAAAATCATCCTTTTATTCATTGTTTCATTTAAAATCAACCTTTCAATTAATTTTGGGATCCAGTGTGAGAGATGAGGTAGGTGCGTGCAATTTGGGATTAAATTATTTTTTGGATATCAATTGTGCCAAGATTTATTTGTGATATTATAAATTTCAGCCAATTAAATTTGGGCCTAGATAAATTTTTGGACGTTAATTTTGAATAAAATTTAGTTGGTGTTGGATTATAAATTGTAAGTCACTATTCTTGTAGATAAAAAACCCGATATTTTCTCCGACTAATTTATTTTTTTTGGAACCGACCGAATTATAATTTAAACACCACCAAACAAATGGTACTATTGGATAATGGAAACTAAACATGATTTCTCAAAACGTCACGTTAAAGTCTTGTAGATACCATTTTGTTACAAAATTATTTCATAAAAACCAATGCATTTAAAAAAAAAATACCCATGCCTTCACATCACAAAAATTTATACAACTTTTTTCCATTTTATTTCAACTTGTATAATTCCCCTTTTTGTAAGTAAAATTTGTATAAATATTCATAAGTCCCCCTTGAAAACCGCACGGCACTGACTGAAAACTGGGCTGTAAAGAATTTCTAGCAACAACACTAAACCAAGGGAAGTTGGCATCACCAAACGAAAAGAAATCAACCAAATGCTTAACTTCATGGTCATATAATAAGATAAGTCGTCAAAAAACCATGATAATATTCAACTACAACAATCAATTCATATAGAGTATGTAATAGTTACAGCATGATTCGCACCATAAAAAAATATTCATGGAGGGCTGCCTTCTCTCACTAGGTCGTGACCAAGATAATCGAGTAAAAAATATAATAAATCCGTAATAGAGAAAGTAAACGTGAACTCAGCTTGTAATTCGCTGAAGACGTAAAGGGCTCGGGCTCAAAACAATGACAAGAAGCTACAAACAACTTCCTCTCCCTTGGCTTTCGTCATGATCCACTTGCATTAAACATTCTGAAGATTCTTGATGCACTGCATCAAAAGCTATAGCCAGGATAGCTAGCTGTAGCTTAATTCTGATACAAGTCGGCCGGCCTATCAGTTTATCTGGTTCAAACAGACAAACCAGACTTTGCCTTTAAGTGCTCCTTGAATTTCATAATGTCACCCTCCCACCGAGTAACAGCTTGATTTTCACACACCCATATCTCCTTGGCCACCTGGTTTATGAGCCTAAAATCATGGCTAACAAGAACCAGACCACCATCCCATTCATTCAAAGCCTCAGCAAGGGAGTCAATTGTCTCAATATCCAAATGGTTAGTTGGCTCATCCAACAGCAGCATGTGAGGTTGCCTCCAAGCTAGCCATGCAAAAATCACCCGGCTCCTCTGACCATCTGACAAGTTTTTCATGGGCATCACTTGAGCTTTACCAGTAAGCCCAAACCTCCCAACAGCTGCCCTCATCTTCTCTTCCTCATTTCCAGGGTACTCTCTTATCATGAAAAGTAGTGCGGACATTTCCAAATCAAGTTTCTCAGTCAAGTGCTGATGGAACTGAGCGATCCTCAAGTGGTTGTGACGCCGCACCATGCCATCAAGAGGAACTAAATCACCTGTCATCAGCTTCAGTAGTGTACTCTTACCAGCCCCATTGGGTCCCACCAGTGCCACTCTAGAATCAAGGTCCACACCAAAATCAAGGTTCTTGTAGATGAGATTATCAGGAGTGTAGCCAAAAGTTACTTCCACAAATTGAAGAACTGGAGGAGGGAGTTTCCCCACGTCAACAAATCGGAAAACCAGAACCTTGTCCCTGACCACTTTCTCTGTGAGCCCACCACGCTCCATCTTTGCCAGAGTTTTCTCTTTGCTCTGTGCTTGACGAGCTAATTTGGCAGACCCATGTCCAAATCGTGCAATGTATTCCTTCATTCCTGCTATCTGCTCCTGCTCCCACTTGTACTGTTTCATCTGGTTTTCTTCGAGTTCAGACCGTGTTTGAATATATTGGTCAAAATTACCAGTGTAGATTTTCAACGTCTTATTTTGCATATGGATGATATTAGTACAGACTCCATTCAAAAAATCCTGGGAATGTGAAACCACTACCAGAATCCGATCAAAATTCTTCAATGTTTCCTCTAACCAGACACAAGCCTCCAAGTCTGCAAAGAATTTTTTTGTCAAGCGTCAACAGCAGTTTGAGAATAATAGATTGTTAAAATATCTGGGGCATTGACAATCATTGCATGAGGTCCGACATTAATTAGGAGATTATATGAAAATAATAGGACATTTAAGATCTTAATACAGATTCTCCAATAAATTAATCAACTAGGTCCAATCTAAAAGGGAAAGATGTTACAGTTAACCTCCAATCCACTAATGTTAATATATATATATATATATATATATATATATATATATAAAATGAATCAAGAATAGATATCCCTCAATGTTGTCCATATTGGTAACCAAACCTTTGCTACTAAAGAAGTTCACCAAGATAGTTTTTGGGTTCATCAAAGACAGTATAACAGAGAAACAAAATAGTTGGGTTTCATATATAACAGTCAAGCGTAAAATCATTAACAATTTATCAGATATTTCAAATTCTAAAACCGAGTTACCTCCACAGTACGATATACTGAACCACAAATCCACCAATATTAACAAACTTTTTAACTCATAGAAATAAATATGCATGTTATCTATAAATAGCAATAAATAAGATTGTTATCTATATCCCAAAGCAATCTGTATTGGCTCAGGAAGCTTACCAAGATGATTTGTGGGTTCATCGAGCAGTAATATGGTGGGGTTCATGAACAGTGCCCTTGCTAGAGCAATCCTCATTCTCCACCCACCAGAAAAATCTCGTGTTTTCTTCTCTTGCATCTTCTTGTTGAATCCAAGACCATATAAGATCTCAGCAGCACGCTTCTCGGCAGTTGATGCATCTAATGCATCCAAACGTTCATAAATGCGATCAAGTTGTTCACCACCACCATCATCCTATGACCAAAACAATGCTAAATAAGCACTTTTCGAGATGCTTCCCTTTCTAGGGCACTACTACTCTTTGGGTCAGACAGTCATACCTGTGCAGCCAAGGCTTCAACTTCTTTCTCTAATTTCAACCTTTCTTCATCACAACTTATGACAGCCTCAAGAGAAGACATGTCAGAAGCTTCGATCTCCCGAGTGAGGTGAAAAATATCCATGTGCTCTGGAATGGGAAGTTCTCGGCACCCAACTGCAGAAAGAAGAGTAGACTTCCCACATCCATTTAGCCCAAGTAAACCATATCGTCTGAAAATAAGGAGTATTACAAATAGACTAATGGAGCATAAAAGACATAATACAGCACTACATCCTGGAGTTGTGAAGTCAAAACACACCTTCCGTAATTGAGTTCCAGTTCAGAATCAACAATAAGATCATGGCCATGGAAAGTCAGCGACAGAGATTCAATCTGCAAAGAGCATAAACCATAGATAAATCAATGTGTCGTCATTTTAATCACAAAACCACTGTATGGATAATTTATAACAGTTATAATGGCATGATATTCGATATACAAAATTACCTCCTGTTCATGTATTCCAACAACGTGGGAGATATTGAACATACTAGATGCATCATATACGTTCACCAAGCTAGCAGCCATAAGTTAAAAGTGAGACTATAACCCCCAAAATAATCTAAATAAAAATTATATGCTGTGCATGTTTAAGACAGCTATACATCCCATGATACCTTCTCAGAAGTTCTGTTCCAGATCCTTTAGACATGATAAACATGACCGTCCAATTACACAATATTTTGCAAATATTAGTTAATTATCAATTACAGATTTCCAGACAACAGGATACATATGTACCTACTAATTTAATCCACTCCTTTTCCAGTTAATATAATGATAACATTGGCAATTCAATTTTACCATTTCACAAACAGCCAAGATGTTGATGCAAAAGTTAAGATACTTAGTTCTAAATGAAACGTTTAAACAAGAGGACAGACATGAGAGACCAAAAAGATTAAAAAAAAAAAAAGCAGTCCAGTGATAACTCAGAGATTCAAATTCTATGGGATACATTGAACCAAAATTAAAAGGACGGACGGAGCAGGATTATCAAATTTTAATTGTTTCCACAAACTAATACAAAATAGATAATTTACCATTTACTAATGAAATCCTATATAAATATAAATAAAAACCAGATCTTGAAAATTACACTTCTCAAAAGAGATCCTGTATAAAAAGTTCCATCTCCTCAACTAATTTTCGAATAATAAACAAGGGTTCAATGTAAACAAAACAACCAAAAAATCTATAAAAAAAAAAAAAAGTAATACATCAGAACCGAACCTAAAATTGGATCTGAAAACTAACCCGAATATCTCTGGAAAGCGGATGGGAGCACAATACTCCGGTACATGTCCGATCGGATATCAGAAGCGCTTCTACCTCGTTCGCCAAATTATCCACTTTACTTCCATTCTCAGCCGTCTTCGATGAGGAGGCCGCCACCGCCGCTGCCTTGCCACCTCTCTTGGCGGCCGCCGCCGCCTTCTTCTGCGCTACCTTCTTCTTGCTCGCGTCCGACACCATCTGTGATTAAATTCCAAATACAGCCTCAATTAATAAATTAAAAAAATTAAAAAGAAAAGAAAACGAAGGAGATTTTCGTAAATTTACCTTGTATTCACGAAGGGGGATCTAGGGTTTCGGAAAAAAGCAAGAAAGATATTTACGTTTTCTCGTACAAAGATTGCAAGTGTTCGAATGGAATCCGAGCACAAGGGTTTGTATATATATACGGAATTTAAATGGGTCGTTAATGGTTATGAGTGTATTTGTATACATTGATGGACTCCTATTTTTATTTAAAATCAAATTTGGGCTGGGCTGTGTATGGGTATGGCGTAGATATCCAAAAAGGATGGACGGGTTTAGGTATTGTTAGTGCAACCATTGCAAGTCAAATTTCATCTTTTACAAATTACAAAACTAGTATTCATTATTTATTTTTTGTTCAAATTAGGAGTAGACAAAATTACCCACTCGAATTGGACTGAATCGAACCGATCAATTCTATTCGATTCTTCTTAAATTTAAAATAGATAATAGGTATTAGAAGTAATAATAGACTATTTATGGTTCAGTTATCGATTCTATGCCTAGAATCGAAGAACTGAACCAACCAAGATTTTTTTTAATTTTTTTTAATTCAACCCATGCACAAAGTCCATGCCCAACTCTTATTTTTGTCTTCCTATTTTTCTAAAGGCTTACTATAATTCTTCACTAAAGAGTAAACACTCTCCAATAGTAGATTAAAGTTTAAAAGTTGTGATTTATTAGATTATTTTGTTGTCTAAAAGAATGAAAATAATTGTTGGAATTATAAAAATTTAACTATGGAACCGATGATTCTATTTACAAGATATTCATTAGTTTTCAATCGAACCGTGATTATAATAATGTGTATTATTTTCCTCACCCAACCCAACCCAACCCAATCCAATCCCAAATAGCCACCACCATCGAGAAATGGAATTGAGTGATAAATATAATTTGTTTTTTTGAAATGCAAATTTGGGTGACTACAGGAATATAGAGAGAGTGATTAAACGAACATGTGTTTTCCTACTCTCTTAATCCACCGAAGATGGGAGTTTTATCTGACATTTGTTATATTTAGGGGTTGTTTAACAAAATTTCTGACAAAAGTTTTAGTAGATTTAGATAACAATTGATAGAATATGTGGTTAAAAAAATTAATAAAAATTATAGATTTCGTGAATGTATGATTAAAATTAATTATTTACTTTGATGTCAAATTTTTATAATTTTTTTAAACTAAATCAAACGAACACTCAAAATGTTTGATACATAAACCATGTACAAGCAATAAAGTACATTAAACATATTTTGGTGGAAAAAAATGATGGACAACTTCCAATGTTCACTCCTTGGTAAATCAATTTGGTTATCTTGTAGCAAGAGTTAAATTGGAGGAAATCTATAATACTCTCCGAGTCCTACAAAGATAGATTTATTTTTATTTACATACAAATTAATATTATTGGAATAATAAATTTTACTTATATTTATTTCTAATATACTTCTACATTATTATCATATTTAATTAATGTTATTTATATTTGTTGTTAACAAGTCACATTAAATAGTAGTCTATTAAGAAATTCAACTATACTTTCAAAAAGAAATTGGACTATAATTTGAGACAGAAGAATAAAAAAATTAAGTCTATTTTTTGTGGAACATAAAGAGTATTTTAAACTATCTAAGGTTATATTTAGATGTCTTAGTGCACATATAAATTTACCATCCCACATGCATTTAAAAAGTAGCACGCAAATATCAATTTTTTACTCCATCTTGTCTTATAAAGATGAGCTTACTTCTATTTTTACACAGATTAAAAAAATTAATTATTATAGTTGGATTCCAAGACAAGGGGCATGATAGATGCAACAATTAGAGTGAACAAAACAAAAAGAAATAAATAAAGAACATGAAGACATTCATATATATGTGGTGTCAACTTACTTCAACCTAAATAATTTTTCAAATTCATAACTAGTCTCATAAATTGGGATGTTATTCTGGCATTTTCAAATTCTTCAGGTAAGAGAGACTGAAGGTTATAACCAATTTATTTGAAGGTTCTAGATTTTTCTCCTTGTTTTCTTTTAAAATACGTTTCTCTAGATTTTTTTCTTATGATATATAGATCAAGAAGGATATAGAATAATGGATGTGCTTAATTAGCACTAGAATTTTCTAGTTTTTTAATTAACCTCCATCAATGAATCTCTCTAAAAATGTTGTAACCAAGTATAAATAGGGTATGGATGTATTGTTATTGAGTAGTGTGAACAAGAGTAGTGAGTGATAAGAGAAGTAAGAGTGAGTGTTGTGTTTTATACCAAAAATATAATACAAGTGTTTATATAATATAATAAGTTTTTTTGTGTTTCAAATTTAACAGAGGCTTTGTAGTCCAACTCATGACTGCTTCAAAAAGCACCAAGGCTCACTTTGTGTGCTTTCGTCAAGGTCTTGAATCTTATGCCTTGAGTGTCATTTGTCAAAGCTCGCACCATGACACACCTCAAATCTTATGCACCGCCAACACCGTTGGTACCATAAATGAGTAATTATTTTCATACTTTCTCTCAAATTTCATATTCAATGTCAAAAAGTCGTGAATCTCATGCGTTTCATCAAAATTATTATTATAGTAATAATAAAAATAATAGTCACAAATGCTCTTAATTAAAATAAGACCATCAAACTAAATCAATTTTGTTGAATAAAACAAGCTCTTAAATTTTATAATTTAATTAATCTGACCATAGCGCTCATCGAGTCAATGCTTTTGGAACCAGGAAACTATGGATTGAAAAACCAAGAAAATTAATAATCTGCTACTCTTGGGAGAAAATCTTTAGCAATTTCCCAATTTCACTTTTTTCTTTGTCAATTTTCAAAAAGTTCAAATAATTATAATGTTCAGTGAAGTCAAAATCTATCAACGGTCAAATTGTACATGAATCTTCATATATTGCTAATGTCGATATTGACCTACAAAAGAACACGCGTCTAAAGTGGCATTGGAAGTTGTCTAGTGGATACCCTCCATCACTCAAGTTAGCCAGACAATTTTAATATAATAAAAGTTGATATGTGTGATGTTTTTTCGAATAAATTTTACATGATTTCTAGGTCTCTTTATAGTTTTATATAGGCATTTCTAGTGGACAATAGTTAGTAAGATGCACAGACTATCCATTAATCAAGGCTGATTGCCATGTTTTCTCATGAATTCAGTGCTAATTATGCCCTGGTTAGTGTCAAACTTCTGTGGCTGATATTGTTTGATTAAATTGTAATTAATTAATCTTTTATATATATAGCTTTATTGCTCTAACTTAGAGGATTTATATTTTGAAGGAAGGAGAAACAACTAGTTATTAATAAGGTGACGTGGGAAAAATTTTCCGACAACGTAGGTTCGATTTTTATGTGGGGTAGATTTTCATTAAAATATTGTGGGAGTCCGTCCTGGGGTTGGTATGTTGGCTATCTCCCTCAGATCTCTGCCACTCATGCATCTCTCGATTCTACAACCTCTCTTGGTCAAGGGCTTTTGACACGGTGAGAGTTTCGTCTTCGATACTTTCTCCTTATCAGAAGTTGTATGTAATACAAAAGCATGTAACACACAATTATTACGCACATTAATGGCACAAATATGTCCCCAGCATGCGTGCGTTAACCATGCAATTTTGAGAATATTATACAATTATTTTTTATTTCCATCAACCTCATCATTCTTAGCAGAACAATATGCATATCACAAATCAAAATTACTTGTGAAATGTTATTTAGATCAAGTTAGAGTTGTAAAATCCTTATTTTCCATCTTTTTCTATGCAACATGTCTTCGTCACTAGTCGTGTGACGAAGTCAGAGAGATGATATAAATAATGACGGTTGTTGTGTGCATTGTTCTGCTAAGAACACCGCCAGCGTTGAAGGAGTTTCATTGACATCCGCCCCGGAAATCCATACGGGGGGCAACCATCATGGATGCCCACGCCTACGCGGGTTGAGACACGCAAGATAAGCACGGAGCAGAGATTAGAAAATGATGGGTAGCAAAATAGGCGAGGCTATTTCCAATAAAAGTAGTAGGCAACAATCCATGGTGTTGGAAGAAGACCCTTTTTCCTAGAAGTGATGTAGTCACCTTGCCACGAGACTTCAAACGACCCAAATATGGAGAGCTTGCGAGGAATCAAAGAGACTAACATATTATTTTACATTTTTCCAAAACCCGGCCGGATCGATGTATGAGTTGCTCAATAGGGGATAAGTATGTGATCAAGAAGTATCTCATTACCAAAAGTATGAAAGATCAAAATGAACCCGAGGTCTAACAAAGAAAGATTCGGGAAACAACAACTAAAATAAAATAAAATTTGAGATGATTAATAAAAAGTAAAAAATTATATTCAAAAAAAAGCGATGAGTCTTTCACATTCTTTCAAGGCAAGAGCCACTTTTATAACCAATATTATTGAGCCTATGTTTAAAAATCTCATTCAGTTTGATTTTATTTACAGATATCGCGACCATGGAATAACATTTTATTCTTTTATTAATTTGAACAAATAGTTCTCAAATGATTTTTTTCGACGATTTTCTCCTTATTTGAAATAAATTAAAATAGTAAAATAGAAAAATGGGATATTATATTTACATTCTTAATTGAAAAATTACATCTTTTTTATTAATATGAACATAGTTCTGATTTTTTTTTCGAATTTTCAAAATAAATTAAAATAGTAAAAAATAGAAAACAAATTGGAGTACCTAATTTTCAAAAGTGCAAAATCATCTCTTTACATTTTATTATTTAAAATAATTAAAAAAATAAAAACAAAAAAGATGAAAAATACTCTCTCTCTCTCTCTCTCTCTCTCTCTTGTTGTGCCTTCTTTTAACCATCTTAAAGTGCATATTTCTTTTAAAAACACATTATTTTGTTTAGTGTGTGTATATATATTCTCGTATTCTTCTAACAACATAGTTCTACTAAAATTAAGGATGAAATACAAGACAAAAGAAGGTATATATATAAATAAATTTATCAATAATTCTTTTACTCTCTCTCTCTCTCTCTCTATAAATATATTACTTGATTTTTAGAATATTTTTCACACATGCACAAATTTGCTTGTGTGTGTATCATAAGAGCATCTGCCTCTTCCAAGTCTCATTTTTGCAGGTAAATGAGGTAAAACTTTTCTCTCTCTCTAAACACACAAACACACATACCATTGATAGAAGTGGAAAATATAATAAGAAAGAAAAAGAAATCTCACTTTTACAAGATCCATTTTCAAAACCTCGAAAACTTTTCTTTAGTTTTGGCCAATTTAGTCACATGATGGATTTTAAATAATAGAATGTAAATAGACCATCTTGTAATTTTTTCATTCTATTTTTTTTTATTTTAATTTATTTAAGTTAAGGACAAAATCTTCAAAAAAATTATTTGAAGACCATATGTGAAAATTAATGAAAAGATGAGGTCAATATCTGCGAATAAAATTGAATGGGAGATAGTTGTTGTTACAAAGTTGAAAGAATGAAGAATGTATGTATAATTTATCCATAAAAAATTGTACGTAATACAAAAAGCATGTAACACACAATTACACACACTAATAGCTTAGACATGAGACATGTTTCCATTACACGTGATCAATCAAATAAATAAAATGAAACAAAGAGCACAAAGAGGGTCATGCAATATAAGTCAATAATTTATTTACTTTGTGATTGACATTTCATCAGTCGTTTGATCAATTTTGAGGATACTATACCAATCTATCTGATTCCTATCAACCCAATTCTGAATAGAACAATGCACATCACAAAGCAAAACCGTCTATGAAATGTTCTCTTGGTCAAGAGATAGATTTGTTGGGCCTTCATCGCAATTTTTCGTGCACCCATAAAATCATAACTTTCCATCTTTTCTATGCAATATTATTGGCCTTGATCAGTGGCAGAGAGAGATATTTTGAGTTGGGATGTTCTCAAATGGAGCAACATAATAGTGATAATTTTTTTTTTTTGATACATCATTATAAATATTTTTTACGAGTTTTCATACTTTGATAAAGTTGTATAATTACATCATCATCAATCTTGTCAAATATATCCTTCTCAATATAAATAATCAAACTATTATTCAACTATTTATCACTCATTCGATTGCGAAAATCGATTCTTGACATAATTCATTGTAGAAAATACCATCTCTATCATAACAGTAGCAACTAAAAAAATTAATGCCAATATCAAAAGCTTGTACTAATGAAAATACTTCATGCTTTTTTGTCTCAACCATCTTTTATGCAAGTTCACCAAGATCTTTGTAATCCTCCAAAATTTTCATCAGTGCGTATACTAATGATGTATGTGTCAATTTGATCATCAAGTTGTAAAATATCTGATCCTTGAATTAATTTGCTCTAGTTAAAAGCAAAAAATGAATTATATGGACACAAACATGCTATACAAAGAAGTAAGTTATTATTCACCTAAGAAAATCGATCATTCAATTCTTGAAGTTGCAAATAAATTCACATAAAATAACTATATAAATTTTTTTTTTTTTTTTACATTATAGGTCGTGAACGATCCAAAGGTGTATACATATCGTTCATGTTAGGGACACTAATGTTGTGCTTTCCACAAAAGACATTAATCGTTACCAAAAAAAAATCTCATTCATCATCCCTGAACTCTTGTAGCCGTTATTTACATATTTTTATCAATCTTAGGGCATTAACAATACCTTGATATTTCCTTTGTGATGTTTTGACAATTTATTTGAAATTTCTAACACTTTTTTCATGAGATGTAGATCAAATGCAAATTGAAATGTAAGAATTGTTGCCAACAAAACACACACTTCACCTTTTTTTCCGCAATTTGTATTATCATTAGCAATTGTATCAATAACATCAATTGTACTTGAAAACATGAGCATCAAATTACATAAACAACCATAGTGAGAGCCCAACGTGTATCACCGGAATGCTTGATAGCAATTTCTTGATGAAGGCCTCATCCACTTGATATTTCACCAGTATTGAGCGCTTCAAGAATTTTGAGTCTTTGTTTCTCACGAATAAAATCACACCGCTTTGCCGATCATCCAAAAACATTCACCACACTATCAGACAAATAATAGAAAGATTGGATATCCGCATGCTTTTTGGCACACTAACTTAATACATACTATGAAATAAATCAAATAATAAGACAACTCACATAATGAAGTGTACACAAGTCACAACAAATAGAGTATTAGAGTAATGGAGTCGGCAACTCGACACTTTGACAGAAGAACTCAGAAGAGTGAAGACGTGATTCGTGCTAGTGGCGGAGCTGGGAGGTCCCAGGGGAGTTTTTTTTTTTAATTTTTTAATTTTTTTAATATGCAATTTAACTTTGACATAATATCGATTTAATGGATGGCAATTAGATCCATTCACCTAATATCAATTTAATGTAATGCAATTGGATCTATTGATTTAATAAAATTAATAATACAAAATTACAAATGATTGGCACATTCCTTAAATGATAATACAAAATTAATAAAGACAATTTGCTTGTTAATACATATCGTGTTTAATTGATTTTTTTCTTTTTTCTTTTGAGTTTAAGTAATATTTAATTTTATTTGTGAACCGGATCTTTCTATTTTGAAAGATAATTTTATAAAAGGTAACATGAATAAGAAGAGTTTGACTAGTTTTAGATCTTGAATATTTTTTTGCAACTTCTTGTAAGCTTTTTAAAAACTATGACTTATAAAAAAAACATTAGATTCTCATAAAAATGGGCTCGGTAATTATGGTTTGAGAAAAAAATTTCGAGAACGCTACCCTCGAACCCCGTAAGGGCTTTCCCTCTCTCCCCGCCTGACCCCGCCCGCCCGCCCGACCCCCCCACCCCGGACTCTCCAACTTTTGACTCCATCACCGATTCGATGCGACGTGCATGAACGTGATTCGTCTTCACGATGAAGACGTGAAGTCTCAAGAAGTGAAATATCAATCAATTTCTTTTATGGGCCTTCTTTGCTTAGTTTGTTGTTGGGACTTGGGCTTAAGTAATTTTTGGTTTTGGCTTGAGTATTTTCTTCTTTTGGCTGGTTATTAAATTAAAAAATTAAAAAATATCTTCAAAAATTTGGGAGGTCCAGGTCTTCAAAAAAACCCCTTGGGAGGTCCAGGTCCCCCCCAAAAAAAAAAAAAAAAAAAAAAACCATCCACCCCTGGCCTTGATGGCCACTTCTTTGTTACACTCATCACTCTAGAACATAAAGAACCTTACCGAAAAAAACCCTTCCACCAAATATATATCAAACAAATAGTCATATTCATAAATTTTAAACAAAATACTAAATTACTCTCACCATGCTCTCCACTGATAACAAAATATCAACATGTCTTTAACATACACTAATTTACAACAAATTGTCTGTTGTTTATCATGTTTTACATTCGACACGTCTTTACCATACACTAAATTACGACAAACTGCCTATGATTTACCATATTTTGTGTTAGGCACATGCTTTAACATATACCAACTCAACTAGTACTTGCACGTGTAAACTATAAATGACTTCAAAGTCACTTTAAGTAAAGGTAAGATACGAGATTTTCATTCATATTCTTCAATATGGTGAAGTAAATAGCATCAAACATTCTCGAGTTTGGTCACGACCACCCTTTCAGGTGAGGAGGTGCCTCTTTTCCCAAAATAATAAAACTATTTTCTCGAGTTATTCAAAAAGAGTTGATTAGCAATACACATATAACACGAGTCTTCAAGTAAACACTGTCGTGGACAAGGGCTACTACATGAAAACTGAGTATCAAAGTCTTTCAAGAGAAGTTCCATTCCACATACGACAACATAATTATTTGATTAGGATATGAGCCTACATACGTATTAATTGGATAAGGACTTCCGCCAAACCTAAAAAATGGATTCATACTTCAGAAAATAGATAAAAATATACTGATTGATAAATTATTTTAGGGCAATTGTCACAAAACGTCCCTATCTTTCGAAGTAATTGTGCAAATCATCCTTACCTATGAAAGTTTGGCATTTTCACCCTAAAAACTACCTTTACTTGCGCAAAACATCTTTTCCATCCATTGCCATCCAAAAAGCTCATTAAGAGGTCTTCTCAACACGATTCGTACCACTTTTGAGGGTGATTTTGCCCACACACCTATTTTTTATTTTCTTCTGCCTAACTGGTCTACTTCTCGACGAAATCCTCCACTTTCGGTCGCAAATGTAGGCAAAATAGAATATGCGAAAGTTCCCATCAAACAGACCATATTTCACCAAGAATAATGACAAATTGATTGTGTAGCCAAATTGGTATTTTGTAGTCGTATTTTGTTCTGAAATAGGTGTTTTGTAGTTATATTTTATTTATGGGCTTGTAGTGATGTGGCTACTCATGTAAGACTCTTGTTGTAATGTTGTCGAAATCAGAATCAAGTTTCAGTGGTGAATAATGCAGTGTGTTGAGTTTATTAAATTAAAAATGTTATATACTATATTGGTTTGTAATTGATGTTGTGTAAAACGTTCCAACATATTAATAACATTTCGCTAATTGTCTCTATCTTTGTTGTTTTTTTTTTATATAATGTCCCTATTTTTTATTGTTTGTTATGAAGAACATCCTTATGTAATTGTATTGTTGACTTAAAACGTTTCTGCTTAAAAATTAATTTACAACAGAAAATAGAAATAACAGCAAAACAAGCAAAACTACAATGAGTAAAAACAACAATGTGATATCACCAACAAAATAATCATATGTGAGTTGAACAAATACATCATTGTCTAAAGAAACATTCACCAAAAGACATGTACAAGAAGCCCAACGCTATTCGGTACAAATTATAATGATTTGAAATGCAAAAAACTTAATAAAAAACCTTATGTGCAAAAGGCAAAGGACCAAAAAAAAAAAAATCCAGAATGTGAAGCCCTAATTTGGTGCTGCTTGTGGCGCCCTTTTGCATCTCCTTCCTGGAACATTTGCATCTTCTACTTCGCCTACATTTGTAGTCGAAAGTGGAAGATTTCGCCGGTGAAATAGAAAAGAAATGGGAGATTTCGTCGGCGAAATAGAGAAGTAGACCAGTTAAGCGGGAAGAAATGGAAAATAAGTGTGTGGACAAAAGTATCATTTCAAAGTGGTATGAATCGTGTTAAGGATGTCATTTAAAGGAGCTTTTTGGATGACAATAGACGAAAATGATATTTTGTGCAAACAAATGTGAATTTGAGGGTAAAATACCAAAATTTCGTAAATAAAAATAATTTGCACAATCACTTCGAAAAGTAAGAACGTTTACCTATAAAATAATACGTGGACATGTAAAAAAGGCATTAAAATTCTTTCACTTGAGAAACTTTGCTAGCCGCCACTTTTAAGTTACTCTTAGACATGTGTGCGCTGCACGTGCTTTTGTAATCATATTGTTAATTTTTTATTTTTAATTATTAATAATTAAAATGTTAAAGTAGCAATTGTAATAAACATTAAAAAAAATATGCTTGTTGATAACATGTTGTTTTGTATTGTTCGATATTGATATTTTATTTATATTCATAAAAGTATAATTGTAATCAAAGATGAGTTTTATATAGTAGTAATACGAATAGTAACTTGAATTCAGTGAAGAGCTTTTGATGATTTGAGCTTTGATGACTGACGAACCATTAATATCAAATCGTATGGAATTAATGATGTATTAATATGGATTTTTAGGGTTGTATTTTATGAAAAATTTAATAATTATTAATTTTATTGGAGAGAATGTAATGATTGACTATATAATATTGTACATTTATTGGAATAGTGACTCTTTGTAAATAATATTCTTTATGTATGTTTTCTTTTTATTAAGTCATTATAGCGATTTAATAATGTAAAAATGAAAACAACATTAATATAAGTAAGAAATAAAAACTAAAAAATTGTCAACGTTCTCCTCTCTCTCTCTCTCGAAATAAAAACTAAAAATTGTCAACGTTCTTCTCTCTCTCTCTCTCTCTCTCTCTCTCTCTCTATATATATATATATATATATATATATATATAAATTATTGATTAAATTAAAATTAAAAAAAATTTATATATTAGTTGTCAATAATCACTTCAGAATCCAATGTATTCAAAACAATATTTTCATCTTAATAATTTAAATTTTAATCCGGCCATTCATTTTTTTTTAAAATCCATTCTCATTTCTTTCATCTACGTTTGAGATCGTCTTTTCACATTCATATTTAATTTAATATATTAAATATTTACAAATTTTAAATGTACATTTAATAAATTGGATATTTTAAATATTAAAAGATAATTATATTTATTTAAGTACCTTATAACTATAGATGAGTTTTATATGGTGATAAAACCAACAATAACTTGAACCCAATTAACATTTTGGTGATTTAAATTTCTTTTGAATCAAATCTTATAGTTTAATTTGTTTTGTTTTGAAGAATAAAATTAATAAGTACAAATTTTATTGTGAGAAAATGTAATGATTGACTTATTGTACAAGTTTCCTTATTCTTTGTATTCTCCTTTTATTAGACGTGTTTGTTTGTGATGTAAATGAAACGTCATAAATGTGATTAAGAAATAAAAATTAAAAAGTGTCAATATTTGTCTGCTTAAATAATGCATGATATATGCATGGAATCATATGTTGTAGAGTCTCACAAAATATTTAGTTGCTTCCTTTTTGTTCACTCTCATATTTTTTTAATGCGGTAATAAAAAGTTATAATTTTTCCTTTTTTTTTTGTTGTTGAAACAATTAGTTGAGATCATGGCACACCAAACCCATTCGACGTTTGAGGCTAAATGTTGCTAACTTATAGAGTAGATAAAATCGGTCATAGATTAAAGATTCCAAATAGTTTCCGTATTGTTTTCGCCTCCTCTCTTTTTTTGTTTTCTTCTACTTTTTTATACAAAACAGGCGCTGCCCTTTTTTCACCCACGACATGGATATTTTTTCATCTTTTGATGTTTATTTCTTTAATGTTTATTTGTTTTGTCGCTTTCAATTTCCTTATCTATTGTCCTTGTTTCCTGCTTAATTGCATGGAATCATATGTTGTCATGGCACACCAAACCCATTCGACGTTTGAGGCTAAATGATTGTTAGGGATGGTCATGGTAAGGGCATTAAAATATATTTTATTTATAGTCCTGTTTTCTTATTTATTAATTTTTATTTTTCAAATATGATTTAAATTTAAAAATATAAAAATAAGACTCAGGACACACATATTTCCATCCCTAATAATTGCTTAAAAGTAATTATAAATTTTTAAATTTAGGTCGAATATGCTTATAATTAATTTTTGTTAAGCTTAAAATCTTTGCTTATAGGGGACTTTTAAAAGACATAATTTTAAGTTATTTTTTTACAGTAAGATAACATTTAATTTTAAAAATGAATAGCTTCTTTTATCTAAAAGAGAGAAAAAAATTACATTTAAAAATGTTAATAAAAAACATTTACTTTTTCTAAACTTAGGGTTTGTTTGGTAGTCTTTGAAATTATAATTTAAAATTGAATTATAAAGTCAAAAAATTAATTTATACTATAAAAAGTTTTTATTAAGTTTTTAACTCCTGCGAAATTCATGGATGAATTATTTTTGACCATTAAAATCTAAATTATAATTTACCAAACATATCGCTTAATGAGATATGAAGCTGGCTGTTAAGCTCACGCTTGCTGCTTAAAAAAAGCTATCTAGAATTTCCACAGTATATAACCACATTGAACTGAATCACAACAAAACAAAACTCTCTCTTATTCCTATGTGATGAGCATAATTTTACCAAGTATCTTACCCTTAAATTTAAGTTTGATAGTCAACTTTATTTACAATATTAATTAATTTGTGTTCTATTTTGAAACGAATCAACAAGTTGTTACATCGGTAAAGTATACAACACATAAGAAGCAGAGGCCACATATCTTACCCTAGAAAGTGGATGCCACATATGCATCACCTAGGAAGCATAGGCCACTTATCTTAGCCTCGCTTGTTTCCCACACGATTCGCCTAATAACAATGACACTGTATGATTCTCTAATTTTGCACCTATAGCAGCATCACACTACAATTCACACGGTCTTCGCATAAAAGTCACATTGATCAAACCTCAATGCCCGTCACCAAGCTGAGCCAAGACAAAACATGCAGTGGTAACACTTGAAAATTCATTTAGAAGAACATCTTTTGCCGCTTCAGTATTCCCTACACCATTGTCTAACAATAAGACCTAGTTCACAGAGAAGAAACTAAATGCCTATTTTGAAGAGCTTGGCATTCGCAGGGATTTCTCAACTCCGTATTATCCGTATTATCCACAATTTAACAGGTAGGTCAAGGCAGGGAACAAGATCCTCAAACACACGTCGAAATGAAGATTGGAGGCCGCCGAAGGTGGATAGCTACCTCAGGTCTTGTGGTCATATCAAACCACATCTAGGACAACCACTAGCAAGAACCTCCCACAAGT
The DNA here is from genome assembly GCA_023638005.1 of Forsythia suspensa. Taxonomy (NCBI): domain Eukaryota; kingdom Viridiplantae; phylum Streptophyta; class Magnoliopsida; order Lamiales; family Oleaceae; genus Forsythia; species Forsythia suspensa. The sequence continues at coordinate 41,647,946 of CM042666.1, forward strand.
TTAAATGAAGATTACGAACTCTAGTGGGTTCGGCGGGCGAAGCCCGATGCCTTAGATGCTTAATTTATATGTTGTGGTAGCTTGGACAGCTGGAGTGTGGGTCCACAAATATATTTGATAAAGAAACAATCTTATTAAATCCTAAATATCTACACAGAATCTTTGGTGATCAAAGAAAATCTGAAAAATAATTATTATTAAGGTAATTTTATTTGAAAATGGAACAATACCATAACGGCAACGATTCTAAAACAATGGACACGTGGCACGTATCAAATTAGATTTGCAACATTTTTGACCTAATTTGACATAGAAATTCATCTATAAATATCCATGCATAACCCAAAATTGAAAGTACACCGTTCTAAACCACACCAAAACTCCGCATGCTTGTCATTCTCACTTCTCACATTTTCTTCTCTCTAGTTGAATTGAGCGTTGTTGTGCCAACGATAGTTGAACTTTTATTTAAAATGGTGATCTTGACGTGTACATGTTGATAGTGGGGGTGACCGTGGATTTATTGACAACAACGTTGTGCAGATTTTTGAGGTCAACATGAAGAAAAAAGAAGAAGAGAAAAACACAAAAATTATGCAAGGAAAGGGGCCGAGCAAGCATGTTTGGATAAGCTTAAAAATAAGTTAAGAATATTTTGAAGTATTTTTATTTTTTACAATATGTTTGGTGGAGTTTAAAAATACTTTTTTAGTAGATTTTGAAAAAAATTGGTAAAATGTGTAGTTAAAAATTTGATAAAAATTATGGGTCCCATGAAATATATAGTTAAAAATAAATTTGAAAAAAAATAAGTTTAAATAAAACTATGCCACACATGTTTAAATTACATTTTTCTTATTTTTAAATTATTAAAAAAAATTACTCTCTTAAAAGTAACTTTTACCAAAAATATTTTAAGCTAAGCTAAAGATGCTCTAAAAACAATTTCACCTATTTGGGGTGCATAACATAAACACGAAGGGAATTTGGTGCAAATAATACCTCACCTTTACCCGTAGGAAAGTAATAGTTCTTAACGTTTGTTTTTTACCACAAATATTCTTAACTTGTGTATTTTAATATGCAACTAGACTTAGTCTTTATTTGATAAAAATCACCAATATCCTCTTAAGATTAATTATGAAAAATTACGATTGAATTCTCAATTTTTACAAAATGTGCAAATAAGTTCAGTACATTTATTTAATAATATATAATTTAGCGTATTAAATATATCATTATAGTTGTGTCAATTAAATTTTCTAATGAGAGAAAAAATATTAAATTATTATGTTTTAAGTATATTTAACTGCTATATGATGTGAAAATTTTGAATAAAACTAGGCTAAATAAATAACAAAATGACGTATACAATGTTATACATTGGATCAATCTTATTATATTTTTATTTAACTATAAAAATACTAATAAAATTAATTTATAAATTACGTGTTCTTTATTTACAAATGATAATAAAACAATAAATTAAAATATTAAGAATACAATTGGAGATCTCTAATATTTTAATAAGTAAAAATATTTGAGGATCAAATTTGTCATAAACTTATTTTTTGTTTTTTATTTTAACTATAAAATAAAGTTTAAATTTTAAATGATGTAATTAGTTAATAATAAAATTAATAATATTATTTAACACATTTGTTAATAATTATGAGCTTAAATTTTAGTTATTTTATAATATATCGTAAAACATACGATACAATTTATGTATATTATCAATTTGGTCAATAAAGTCTTAATAAAAAAAAATGGTTAGTTTTCTTTAATTTTTTTATAAAATGTAAATGTACTGAACGAACCTATTTGCACCTTTTGCAAAGGTTGAAAATTCAATTGCAATTTTTTTTAATTAAACTTAAGGACATGTTGGTCTTTTTTATCAAATAAAGACTTTTGTACACTAAAACACATAGGTTAAGAACATTCGTACAAAAAATTAAACATTAGGGACCATTTATTCACTGATAGCAAAGATTAAAGACCATTTGTACCATATTCCCAAACATTAATAAACACAACAAGCGAGGTTCACAGTCCAGACACTACAGTTAGAGATGGCAAAAATGAAGTTGAGAACAAGAAGAAAGAAAATGGTGGCGTTTAGTAAGAAAGACAAGAATGGAGGCAAAAATGGAGGCAATAATAACATTAATGTGGTTTTCAAGGCTTATTTGCATTACCAGTGTCATGGCTGCGCTTTTAAATTCGCCAAATGCATCCGCTCTTTTGATGGTGCTGTTGGGTATTTGTTGCCAAACAACATCAAACGGCAATGATGATTTAAGATTAATTTCATAGACGTTAGTCAATTTTTGAAATTAAGGAAAAACGATACCACTTAGCGAATCCAATTAAACCTCGACCTAAAACTTAGCGAGCTATTTTGGAGCGACTTATCTTATAGTTGTTCTATAGCCCAATCTATTACTTAGGCCCAAAATAAGTTTCTTGTGTGTTTATTATTATTGGGCTTGTGGCCCAATTGGTTGAATAACAAAGGTGCCCTACTTTTATACTTCATTCCAGAATCTTTATTTTTGGTGACTGCCTTGTGAAAACTAGAGAGAAAAACGGCTGCCTTTCTTTTCTTCACTGTGGTTGCCATTGTTGTTGATTTTGGTTTATCTCTTTGTGAGATTAAATTAGTTCTTTGTGAGTTAAACTATTTGGGTCAATAGATGTGTTATTGGGTTGAGCTTTATTTGTAGTTTCTAGTGGTGTTTAGCTTGAATCTAAGCCCAAACACTTGTGGTGATATATTTTTCGACAAATTGGTATTAGAGCTAGGATTTAATGTCCTTGGGTATGAGAAAAATCATCAAAATCGTTCAAGAAACTGTATTTTTTAAAACAACTGAAACTTCCAACCCATTTTTCAGCCAAACTAGGAGTCCATTTTGTGAACGGAGACCATATTTGAACTTCTGACGGCGAGGCGATCCTGACCTTCTAGCGCGTGCGACGCATGTATCATTGTAGCGGCGACGCGTGTGACACATGCGTGGAGACATCGGCAGTGCGTGAGGCACGCGTGCGGGCGCGTGGAGCTTCTATTGAATTCCGACCAAAAAGACAGATTACTTCTTGCTATTTTTGGGGCCCGTTGGTGGTATTAGTTTTGTCACCGGTGTAGTGTGCAAAAATCTGGACATTTTTTTCCTTAGGGTGTGTGTAGCGGGTTATTTTTGTTGTGCCAGTGCTGTTGCTGTTGCTATTGCTGCAAGATTTAAATAAATTTTTTTTGCATCTCTCCTAGAATATGGACAACATATTTGTTCACTATGGTATTGTATTCTAACTGTTTAATTTTTGCAGTCAAGGCCATTGTGTAGGGTAGCCATTTATTTTTTTTGCAATAGAGATCTTTGTGTGGGGTTATCATTAGGATTGGAGTTACCATGTAGGATAATCAGTGCCTGTTGCTAGACCTAGGATATTATTTGCTGAAATTGTTTACTGATTATTTTTGTTCGGTTAATATAAGTTTTGCATAACTTATTATGTGAAAATTGCTTTAGTGAGAAATTTTTGTTGAATTATCTCTATTGTTGCAAAATTTAGACCATTTTAGCAGTCTTGTAAAAATTGTGTATTTTTTGTATTTTTGGTTGATTTGAGTCCTAAAAATGACAACTTACAATTTTGAAGGTGCAGTTTTTAATGAAAAATGAGATTTCTCAATTTGGCAACAAAAGATGAAAGGAATTTTGATACGACAAAAAAATTCAAAAGTTATATAGATGGTAATTTTTCTATAAATTTCACTAAAGAACAAAAAGAAGATTCAGATGAGCTTACTTACTCTGCTATAATTTTACACTTGTCAGATGTTGTTTTGAGAAAAGTTGATAAACATAACACTACAAAAGAACTTCAAAAAAAGTTAGAAGACATTTATTTGCTTAAATCTATTCCTAATAAACTTTTCTTGCTAGAGCGATTTTTCAGTTTTAAAACGGATCATTCAAATGATCTAGATGACAATGTGGATGTATTTAACAAACTTGTACAAGATATTATTAATTGTGGTGAAGTGGTGTTCGAAGTGTATAATACCATAATATTGCTTAATTCTATTCCCGAGATTTATAAAGAAGTAAAAAATATAATTAAGTATGGTATGAACAATTTAACACCTGAGATTGTCCTTAATTCCCTTAGAAGTGAGGAGATTGAGATGAAAGTTGAAAAACATGATAAGAAAAGTGGTGAAATTCACATAATGAAGGGTAGAACACAATTTAGGCAAACTGGTAGCCAAGAATATCAAAGCAATGGTGAGTCAAGTAATAATATGGGTAAAAAGAAAAGCATGAGTTGGTCTAAATCTAAATCTAGAGTGAAAAATAAAAAATGTTATGGTTGTGGTAACACTGGATATTTTATAAAAGATTGCTATAAAGCAAAAACAAACAAATCGGTAAGGAGAGAGATGAAGTGAATGTTATGTCATCTTCTAATTTTGATCAGGGTGAAGTCTATGTGTTAATTAATTCTGTTGTTGATACTGTTAAATTGAATATAACTACCAAATCTCGTTTGCATAAGTGGGTACTTGATTCTGGTGCATCTTTTTATGTGACATCTCATAAAGATTAATTTGAAAATTTGCATGAATCTGATGATGGGCATGATATTTTTTGTGACAATTTTGCTTATACTGTTGCTGGGATTGGTGATGTTATTTTAAAGTTTGACACAGGTTTTGTATATACTTTAAATGATGTTAGATTTATTCCTGAATTGAGTAGGAATTTAATTTCAGTAGGGCAATTGGAGAAAATTGGCTTTAATGGTAAAATTAAAAATGGAATGTTAAAATTGATGAAGGGTGCTCTCGATACTTGTAAAGGAACGAGAAGGAATTATATATATATATCATTACTAGAGAAGTGATAAGAGGTTAAGATTTCTCAATTTCTTCTACCAAGGTTGATCACACACATAAATGGCATAATAGACTTGCACATGTGAGTATTAAAGGACTTAAACTCCTTAATGACAAAAATATTTTTGGTAAAGATTGTGTGTCTTATTTGTCTTTCTGTGATCATTGTGTGCTTGGTAAGCATCATAAGTTGTATTTCTCTACGGGTGTTCACAAAACTAAAAGAATCATTAGTATGTGCATTCGGACTTGTGGAGTCCTTCTAGCAATCCTACCTTGGGTAAAAATAGATATTTCTTGTCTATCATTGATGATTATTCGAGAAAAGTGTGGGTTTATATTTTAAAAGATAAGTCTAATACTTTTCATAACTTTAATAATTGGAAAAGACAAGTTGAAAATCTAACTGGTAAAAAGATTAAGTTCTTGAGAACCGATAATGAATTAGAGTTTTGTAACGATAATTTGATAACATTAGAAAGTGGTATAACTAGGTATAAGAATTTGATAACATGTGTAAAGAAAGGATAAACATAACTTTTCTTGATAATGTAAGATATGATGTTGAGTTCTGTACACCAAAATCTTTTTGGGATGAAGCTATTATGCTCGCTTGTTATTTTGTTAATTTGACTCAAATCTATGGCTTTAAATGGTGATACTCCTCATGAAAAATGGATAAACATAATTTTATGCTTTACTTTGGGTTGTCTTGCTTTTTCTCATAAAAGATAAAACCTGTAAGAAAATGTGTTTTCTAGGACCTGTAAAAGGGATGTTGTAGGATAGAAGCCAAAAGGGGTTAAGATCATTTTGAGTCGAGATGTCACATTTAATGATGCTGAAATGCCATGTTTAATGGTTGGTTCTAAAACTTTGAGTGAGAAAAATCAGCTTGATGTGGAGTTAGAAAAAATTAGTACACATGTCCCCATTACCTCTAGCGAGGTGGAGACTCAAATTCAACAACTTGATGAGGAGGATGAATAAGTAGTGATATAAGAACATCATGTTGAAGAAGATCTTTTAGTGGATTAGCTAGAGATAGAGAGAGAAGGCAGGCGAGAGAACCTAGGAGGTTTGAATATGAGTCCGATTTAACCTTTGCCTATGCTAGCTATGAAGAGTTAGTTGATAGAGAGCCAAATACTTTTGAGGATGCGATGATGAGTGAACAATCGAAAGAGTGATTAAAAATAATGAGAGAGAAAATGAGTTCATTAGCAAAGAATCAAACTTGAGAGTTAGTACCTAGAGTCCTAGACTAAAAAATAAGTCAACAGTTGATTGTTAATGGATTTTTAAGGTTAAAGAGGATACTAGTACAGTTGAGCCTTTAAGGTTTAAGGATATATTAGTTGCTAAGGGTTACACACCAAAAGAGGGAGTAGATTAAAGTGAGATTTTTTCACATGTTGTTAAGTACACTACTATTAGGATCATGCTTGCATTAGTTGCATACTTTGGTTGGAACTTGAACAACTTGATGTTAAAACTATTTTTTTGCATGGTGAACTTGATGAATAAATCTTCATGAATCAACCTAAAGGTTTTAAAGATAAACAAAAATTAGATTATGTGTGTTTCTTTAAAAGATTTTTGTATGGTTTGAAACAATCACCTAAACAATAGTATAAAAGATTTGACTCTTTTGTACTATCTATAGAGTTTCAAAGAAGTAAATTTGATAATTGTTTGTATCACCAACATAATGAAACTAGTAATTATTATGTATTTTTATTGTTATATGTTGATGATATGCTCTTAATTGGTTCATCTTCTAAATGGATATGCAAGATAAAAATAACTTTGAATGGTGAATTTGACGTGAAAGATCTAAGAAAAGCTAAAAGAATCCTAGGTATGGAAATTGAAAGAGATATGAAAGTTCTAAAATCTAGATTAATTAAATTAATAGTAATTTTAATCTTAATTAAACTAGCAGTGGACATACTGCAGTCAGAACTGGCGAGTGATAAGGAAAACAGTTCTGGCTTGTACATCAGTATTCGTTTACCTAATCTTGTTAAGTGAGAAGTTTAAACAATTAAATACAAACATAAGATGTAACGTGGTAAACTCTGAAGGGAAACATCCACGGGCCTCCCATGCCAAGGTTAAAACAATCCACTAATAATCTTGTTCAAAAATACAATAGTATCGGTTTTTGTAATTTCGTAAAATTAACAAAATAACAATCAAAAGAAAATAGACCAACTCTCTTTGATACTTCTTCTTCTGATTTGTTGATGAAGTGAAATCAAACCCACCGGTCTTGACTTTATCGCCACTTTCCTATTGTACTTGACCGCAACTACCACTTGGATTAAGAACCCTGTTCTTAACTTCACACCAAGTAGATTGAACAAGATATGTAATTGTTCTTTGAGTACCAATTTGTTTTTGATTCTTCAATGAGTTTGAAGAAAATATTTTTGCTTTGAAAGTTGAATCAATGAAGCATCGAGTCTTATTTTTCCACCAATGAATTCGGCGATTTGTACTTGGAGAAAACAAGAGCAAAAATTATTTTTCAAAGCCTTAATTTCTTATTGTTTTCTACTCTTACTTATAGTTAAAGTAGAAATCAAATTAAGAATTATTTCTTACCTAAAAATCTGCAACAATAATGGTAAGAAAAATAGTAAGAAAGAATATATAGAAAGATATTCTTAGATTTGTAGAAGGAAAGAATTTAAGAAACTAAATATTTCATTCATAAACAAATCTAAGAGAATAAGAAAAAAGAACAAAAAATTCGTTAACCTACAAAAATGGCTATAAATAATATTCATGAGATCAGAATATATCGTGTATGAAAATAGAATAAAATCGCAGTTTTACTGATCTGGAAAAAATAATCTGCTTATCAACTCAGTCAATCAGAACTGGCGTTATCCAGACCAGTCAAAAATAAAAATGTTGACCTACTATTTAATCATTAAAAATTAGTTATATTAATTAAGATAGCCAAGATATAAAAAGTAAAAAATATGACACATATTTTTCCAACAATCTCCCCCTTTGACGTTGCTTAATTACAAACACATAACTATCGGATTTTTAATGTAAATGTGATGTGTGTTATGGCATGTGAATAATTAAAGAAGCCATGAGCATCAACATATAAGGGTTATTGCTCCTCCTTAGTGTGTAAACCAAAAACTCATGCAAAGAAGTTAACAAAAAAATACAAATACCATACACGTTAACCACAACTTTAATATTGCTCTCCCTTAGCAAGATATCATCAAAGTGTAATCACTAAACCACCATAAACCTAAAAATACTACCAGCAAAGTTTAACCAACAAAGTACCATCACCAAGGTCTAATTAACAATCACAAACTAACAACCACAAGATTTAAAAATACTACTACTCCCCATTTTGTAAGAGAAACGCCAAAAAAAAAAAAACAAGGAGGGAAGAGAAAAAAAAGTAAAGCAATGTTTGAAGTAAAGGAAAGCAGAATGTAAGAGTTAATACAGTCATCCATAACCAAATAGTTAGAAAGTTAGTAGTTAGAAGTTAGAACCAGAAATAGTTAGTCCCGCGAAGATCTTGACTTTTTTGCACTGGATGCATATGCTTTTGCATCTCTCTTGTGAATAGGGGCATCAGATGGAGCAACGAGTGGATGAGCATCTGGCATAGGTGCAGCAGCTGGGACAGCAGTTGTCTCAACTACCGAATTAGAAACCAGAATTTCCATCGGACCTCCGAGATGTGCAAAGAATTCTAGAGTAACTATCCGGTATGCAGACTTTATATGCTCATCACCGAGATATTCAAGTTTACTCAACACCCTACGCATGAAAATAAATTCATCAGAAAAACTTTCGGTTAAGGCGAAAAGTTGGTCTGCATGTGTTTTAACCAGCCCTATCTGAGTTTTCAATGCATCCAGACGTCCAGACTAGTCCAACAAAGACAGAACGTGCCTAGGAACTCTAGGGTGTGGGATGTGGTGTGCTACCCAAATTTGTAAACTAATGAACACCTAGCGACTGGAATATCCTCAGAGAATCTATTTGAATCCATGGTAGGCACTTCTTGATGAACAAGAAAGTAATGGATGAGAGCTGGATGCAGTAACCTCTATTGATTGGCCCTCATCGGCCCTTCATAAACAATTCTATCAAAAACTATTTTGACCCAATCAACTGGCAACCTCATCTCTAACATGTATAGTATAACAGCCCTATCTCCCGAAATGTCGGATCAATGAGTCAATAGATCAATATTGTTTATAAGAATTCGATGAAGAATTTTGTATTTGGGCAGTAGTTGGGAAGCAGTCAGTTCTCTTGATTTTGGCTAGGTATAGCCAGTCATTTCTTGCCCAATGCTATCTTTGGTCAATTATTCGTCACTTGTGACAGCCACATTGGTCACCCCAAGCCAGTCCCTGAGAGAGTTGGGACTGAAGGTAACATGTCTTCCTCAGACATAAACCTGCCACCTGAATTCATTTCCAGCCTTCTCCATATTCTTTGGAATATTGGCCATAAATTCCTTGACCAGAGTTTCATTGAACGGCCCAGAAAAACTTAACAGAATATGTAAGTTGTGAAAATCAACAATTTCAACCAAACCAAACGAACTAAATTCGAGAATTGCTACATTGCACTCAATGATGAACTTACGGTAGGTGGTAAATAACGATAAACAAACTCTCAACACTCTCCGATAGAAAACAGTAATTGATGGGGTTAATAGAGTGTCTACCTCTAGTTAATGTTTCAAGTCTGAACATTTGGGGGTCTGAACTCGGAGTAGGTCTCTATAGGCACCCCCTAAGGCAGTGGTAGGCCTATTCTGACCAGCATGTGTGGGCTCTTCAGCAATATCAGCGATTTTACCTTTCTTTTTTTTCAGCCCTCATAGCTCTTTTCGTTGGATAAGGTGTGGGAGTAGATTCCGAAGATTCATCAAAAGTAATATCGAAATCAGAATCTAATTTATTAGAAGGGGGCTTACTTGAACCTTCAACAATTGGGAGATGACGTTCAGACTCTTCATCCCCAGTCCCTTCATTCTCATGAGTTTCTTCTTCAATTTCAGTATTGTCAGACCCACTGTCACCCGCAGATATGTCATCATCATCTCCTTCTTGATCTGGTTTTTGAACATTTAGGGTAACTTTCTTGCTCAGAAAAGTAATGGGGTCTTTAGATGTTTGATGGGGCCTGTGATTTAGAATGGCTGACCGGCGGTTGATATGCAACAATGTCCATTGATTGGTCAACCTGAGATGCAACAGCCACTGGAGAAGTGTCCAGGTCTGAACTAGAGGGTTCCAGTCTTCGTGCAATTCACCGAAGAGTCCTTACCGGCGACATTTGAGGCCCCATCGTAGTTTCTTCAGTAACCGGCGAATTAACAGTGTTCGTGGAAGAGCTACCATTGTTTTTCTTTGATTTTGGCATCTTGGTTTTCACCATTGTTTGAATCTAAAATAAAGAACTTACCACAACTCTGGAATCAAATGCAAGAGAGAGTTTGATGTTAAATAATTGAGAATTAAGTGTGAAAAATAAATGAGAAAACCCTAAATCATAGTTTAAAAGGGGAAGAATTTTTTAAAATTGCACAATGAGGGATCAGCTAATTTGGAACGTTTGTCAAGCAGTTACCAAAAACTGATGATTGGAAGTTATGGACATAGAAACCTTCCTTAATCAGATATGTCAAATTTGAATTAAACCGCCTAAGATGCCAATTTATGGAAAAACGAAATTTTTAAGAAAGGTAGATCAATTTAATATTCAGTACATAATAAGATTGGATTCCATAAAATAAAATTCATCCAGATTTTTCTCAGTTAAAGCTGATTGTGCTGCCAAAATTAGACCGTTGATTGAAAAATCTACGAAAAGGCCCACACAAGATAATCACACAAAAATAATGAAAATATTTTATGAGATAAAATTGAATCGTTTATTTATTGGTAAATTTCATAGTCCACAACTTATATAATCAGTCTAAAAATATCAAAATCAACCATAATCTTCTAATCAGATATATGCGCATAATTAGATTCAATTAATTGGTCAGATTTAAAATGTATTTGTGTGATAGTCATCATATGAACATATCTCTTTAAAAAGAAAATATGTGCGTGCCAGACAGGAGTATCATAGCAATTTTTTCTTTTGAGTACTCAGAGTGTTGACTTTATATATATATATATATATATATATATATATATATATATATATATATATATATATATATATATATATTGTTTTGTTTTGTCAAAGCAATCGAATATATAAGATCATAGAGTTGACTTTCTCAAAGCCATAAATGTAGCCCTTTTCCACATGATTTATGTTTATTATCAAAGACGACTGCACACATCTATGGTGGTAGTCCTCTCTTCTATGAAATTGTCTGTTTAACACAACAACATACTATAGTGCCGTGAGACATAGATACTGACCATAAGTCACAACAAAGTATGAAACTACTTTAAAAATAACAATCTAGTCAATAGCAAGGCACAATCAAACAAGTCAATATGTTCTCAAAGTGTGCTTATCTGAGTATATTTTACTATAAGTATAATGAGCATACCATACTGATTGGTTAATTCAAGTAAATCTCAAAATTAATAGACCAATCATACATTTATATCATATGTTATTTACAAGAATACCCTTTCTTCTTCTTTTTTAAATAAAATAAATAAAAAAATAAGCAAATGCAAACAAACACACATGATAAAATAAAACCAAAAAAAAAAGAAAAAAAACACTAATTTTACTAAGTAAATTTTTTTTTAATAAAGAAAAAATTAATGCATCAAGCAAATGCCCACGGCCTTTCGTAGAGTCTCAAATCTAGCAGAATCTAAGACCTTGGTGAACAAATCAGCCAACTAATACTCAATCTGAATATGTTCTAAAGTAATTACTTTTTCTTCGACCAAATTTCTAATAAAATGATGTCTAATGTCAATATGTTTGGTCCTAGAGTGTTGAACATGATTTTTAGAAATATTAATAGTACTAGTGTTATCACAGAATATAGTAATAGAGATTTGATCAATACCATAATCACATAGCATTTGTTTCATCTAGAGTAGCTGAGTGCAACAGCTACCCACAACAATATACTCAACTTCTGCAGTAGATAAGAAAATAGAGTTTTATTTCTTACTTAACCATGCAATGAGATTGTTACCAATGTAGAAACATCCTCTCACTCATACTTTTCCTATTATCCACATTTCTAGCCCAGTCAGCATCAGTGTATCTTGCAAGATGGGAGTTAGTATCATTAGTATACCATAAACCAAAATTAGAAGTACATTTAATATAGCAAATAATTCACTTCACTGACTGCAAGATGTGATTCTTTTGATTTGGCCTGATAACACGCACAAACTTCAATACTGAATGATATGTCAGAACGGCTTGCAGTTAGGTACATCAAATTGCCTATCATGCTTCTTTACAAGCTGGAGTCAATTGCCTTGCCCTGGTCATCTTTGGAGATTTTCAAAGACGTGGCCATAGGAGTTCTGACTGACTTGGTTTGTTCATGGCCAAACTTCTTCACCATATTTTCAGCATACTTGGCCCGCGAGATAAAAATCCCTGACCCAACCTGTTTGATCTGCAAACCTAACAAGAACTTTAGTTCACCAACCATACTCATTTCAAATTCATTTTGCATAAGTGTAACAAACTCTTTGGATTTTGTTTCTAATGAAGAACCAAACAAAATATCATCGACGTAGATTTGTGCAACTATTAATCCAGTTTTAAAATATTTGATTAATAGAGTTTTGTCAGCTCCTCCTCTCTATTTGGTACAACTTGAACCTTATTTGACATGCCACAAATAGTAAAAGTCTAATGGAATTAAGTCGAACCACAGGTGCAAATGTTTCATCAAAATCCACTCCTTCTAGTTGAGTGTATCCTCGTGTAACCAAGCGTGCCTTGTTTCTGACTATGTTGCCATGTTTATCTGACTTATTTTTAAATATCTACTTTGTCCCGATCACATTTGTGTCCTTTGGTCGAGGTACAAGTTCCCACACTTCATTTATATCAAATTGATTAGCTCTTCATGCATGGCTAGAACCCAATTTTCATCAATAATTGCTTCATCTATATTTTTGGGTTCAATTTGTGAAGTGTAGCAAACATTTCAAGTTTATTAGCAAGCCTCCTCCTAGTCATCATACTGTCTCCAGAATTTGAGAGAATACTGTCCAATGGGTGTGCTTTCTGTATCAAAGAAGGAGATTACCATCTCATGTTATGTTCATTATTTGTATTTGATACGTCAGAACTTCCAGGAGCAGGGACAGAGACACCAGAACTTGATGCTGGCTATACTGCTAGTTTATCACTGTCTGGTGTGGGCACATAATTGTCTTGAGTAGGTTGACGTCCAGCAGCCTGTTCTTCCAAGGTCTGAATATTAGGCTCCTGTGAATAAGACAAAAAATCATCAGTGTCATCAATTTTTACATTGATTGATTCAATGATAGTCTGAGTAAGCATGTTATAAATTCTATAAGCTCGGATGTTCTCAGAAAAACCAATAAACATTCCCTCATCACTTTTTGAATCGAATTTATCCAAGTGTTCCCGATCATTTAAAACATATCATTTGCTACCAAAGGTATGGAAATATTTGAGATTCGGTTTTCGTCCTTTCCAGATTTCATAAGGAGTTTGAGTGATTTCTGTTCTTAAAGATACACGATTTAAAATATAACAAACAGTATTAATAACTTCAGCCCATAATTTAACAGGAAGCTTCTTACTATTTAGCATTACTCTAACCATCTCTTGTAGAGACCTATTTTTCCTTTCTACAATACTATTTTGTTCAGGAGTTTTAGGAGCAGAGAATTCATGAAAAATGTCATTTTGATCACAAAATGTAGAGAAAATAACATTTTCAAACTCTCTCTCATGATCACTTCTAATCCTCAATATTTTTATTCCCTCAAAATATTTTTTTGTTGTTAATTTTAGGTGCAAAAATTTAAATCTTTCAAAAACATCAAAATTTTCTTTCAAGAAATCTACCCATGTATATCTAGAAAAATCATCCACGTAAATATAAATATATTTCTTGCCACCAATGCTTTCAGTTTGAATAGGTCACATCAAATCCATGTAAAGTAATTCTAATATATGAGATGTAGTAAGAAACTTACCTTACTTGTGAGTACTTTTGATTTGCTTACCTTTTAGGCACGAACCACACAATCCTTCAGATTTTTCAATAAACTTAGGAACGCTTCGTACTGCATTCAATTTTTTTAGTCTCAACAGATCACTATAGTTTAAATGTCTCAATTGTTTGTGTCACAACTCGGTAGAGTCAGTCTTTGAAATATGACAAGTAATTTTGGTGTCAAGAAGATAACATTTATCACTAGATCTAGTACCATGTAGAATGCAACTACCATCATAATTCAAGACTTTACAAGAATTTTTTGAGAACATAACCAAGTGTTTATCGTTACAGAGTTGGCATATACTAACCAGGTTAGCTTTTAAACCTACAACAAAAAGAACTTCTTTTAACAGGAAAAATCCATCAATTAGAATAGTGCCTACACCTTCAATTTTATCGTGTGCTCCATCATCAAAAGTGACCAGACCACATTCATGACTTTTGTAGTTAGTTATATAAGATCGATTACCAGTCATATGTCTAGAACAACTACTATCAAAATATCAAGAGTTAGGAATAAAAGTTCTATAGGCAACATCAACCATATAACAATTTAAATCACCATTTTAACCCAAATATTTGTCTATTAACCAAGTTTTTACTATATAAACAATTAAATGAGTCGTGTCCTAGATTACCACAAATGCAACATTTTACAAAGTAATTTGATTTACCTCTATGTATTAAGAATATGCATTGGTTGTATACCTAATGATTGTGACTGTTTTTGAGTCTTGGCATTTGTCAGAACCTGCATAGGTAGGTCAGCCTTAGTCCTGACGGCGATGGGAGCAGTTTTGTCTGAAAATATAGCAAACTTTGTTTCTTTGATGAACTTGATCTGATTCTCAACTTTTCCTTTACCTTTCCAACATATCCCAAATCTTCTTTGATGTTTGGAGTTCTTCCATAGCTTAGGGTTTCACTCAAGTGAGAGGCTCCAATTGTTAATTGCTTGATCCTTTCTTTTGAAACTTTTAATTCATCAAGAAGGTTCACAATTTGATCACCCTTCTCTTTTAAGATATTGGTTAGAATATTATTTTGAGAATCAATTTCAGTCTTGTCATCTTCCAAAAATTCCATCATGATGTGAGTAGACAAGTTTTTCTCCTGTTCGTCTTTTAATTTTTTGTCCACACTGCTGCAGTTAGAACAGACACGGAATGGTTCTTCAGATGTTGTAGTCAAGAAGTCAAAATCTGTAGTCAAGTTTTGCACGGAATCAATACGAGGAGTTAAGTTCATAGTTAAAGACGTTACCTGATCAATAGTAGTTTTGTCGTCCTCATCCTCATCTGAATCTTTTTCATCATCTTTACTCCAAGTGATATTCATGGTCTTCTTGGTATGAGATTTCTTTAAAGTATTTGCACATTCATAGGCTATGTGACCAAAACCCTCACACTCATGGCATTGAATTCGATTGTCAAATCTATTCATACATGTAGTGGGGTTTTGTTTTATGTTGATCGAAAATCTCTTCTTTTATTGGAGAGGGGTATTCAAGTTCTTTCCCTTTTGATCTCCTTTTAGAATTTTTTGAATTGTTTGGTGAGCATGACCATGTTTTCATTTGTTTCACTATCCTCACAATCAACCTCTTATTCATCGTTTTTAATTTTGAAGGCAATACCAGATCTCTTTTCTTTCATTCTCTTTTATAGATGTAATTCATATGTCATCAATGATCCCATCAATTATTCAACCTACATATTCTCAATCTCTTTACTTTCTTCAATTGCAGTTACTTTAGAATGAAAACAATCAGGCAAAGATCTGAGAATTTTCTTTACAATTTTGCTCTCCAAATTTTCTTTCTCAAAGTATAAGCAGTATTGGTGATGTCACTGAGTTTTGCATAGAAGTCCTTGAATTGTTCATCGTGTCTCATGGTTAGTTATTCAAATTCTAGAGTAAGAATTTGAAGCTTGGATGACTTGACCATAGTGGTTCATTCGTGAGCAATCCGTAAGATGTCCCAAGCATCTTTTCAAACATGACAAGTAGAGATCAAACAAAATTGATTAGAGTCTACGAAAGAGAATATGGTATTTAAAGTTTTGAAATTCTAATTAGTATAATTAAAATCAGTTGTAGCTCACTCGTCTGCATTTTTCTCTCTTTCTACACTATTTTCAATAATGGTGGGAGTTTTATAGCCATGGACAATAGAGTACCAAGCTTTTTCATCAAGGGATTGAATGTAAACTTGAATCCTAATTTTCCAATAGGTATAATTAGTACAATCTAAAATAGGTAGTCTAAACGGAGCTCCGTCTATATCTAGGTTTCTTTGGATCGCACTTATAAAGTGTACCCTCTCTGATACCAATTGAAAGTTCTAAAACCTAGATTAATTAAATTAATAGTAATTTTAATCTTAATTAAACTAGCAATGGACAGAATGCAGTCACAACTGGCGAGTGATAAAGAAAACAGTTCTGACTCATACATCAATGTTCGTTTACCTAATCTTGTTAAGTACAGAATTTAAACAATTAAATACGAACACAAGATGTAATGTGGTAAACTCCGAAGGGAAATATCCACGGACTCCTATGCCATGGGTAAAAACAATCCACTAATAATCTTGTTCAAAAAATACAACAGTATTAGTTTTTGTAATTTCGCAAAATTAACAAAATAACAATCAAAAGAAAACAAACCAACTCTCTTTGATATTTCTTCTTCTGACTTGTTGATGAAGTGAAATCTAACCCACCGGTCTTGACTTTATCGCCACTTTCCTATTGTACTTGACCGCAACTACCACTTGAATTAAGAACCTCCGTTCTTAACTTTACACCAAGTAGCTTGAACATGATATGGAATTGTTCCTTGAACACCAATTTGTTTTTGATTTTTCAATGAGTTTGAAGAAAACCTTTTTGCTTTGAAAGTTGAATTAATGAAGCATCGAGTCTTGTTTTTCCACCAATGAATTCGGCGATTTGTGCTTGGAGAAAATAAGAGCAAAAATTATTTTTCAAAGCCTTAATTCCTTATTGTTTTCTACTCTTACTTATAGTTAAAGTAGAAATCAAATTAGGAATTATTTCTTACCTAAAAACTGCAACAAGAATGGTAAGAAAAATAGTATAAAAGAATATATAGAAATATATTCTTAGATTTGTAGAAGGAAAGAATTTAGGAAACTAAATATTTTCTTCCTAAACAAATATAAGAGAATAAGAAAAAATTCTTTAACCTACAAAAAGAGCTGTCAATAATATTCATGAGATCAAAATATATCGTGTATGAAAATAGAATAAAATCGCAGCTTTACTGACATGGAAAAAATAATCTGCTTATCAACACAGTCAATCAGAACTGGCGTTATCCAGACCAGTCAAAAATGAAAACGTTGACATGCTCTTTTATCATTAAAAATCAGTTATATTAATTAAGAGAACCAAGATATAAAAAGTGAAAAATATGATAAATATTTTTCCAACAAGATATATCAAATTATACCACTACAACAAAATGGGTCTATAGCGGCGACATATATTGCGACGACCAAAAGTCGCCTCTATTAATTCTACATAATAGCGACGACAAAGAAATGTCGTCGCAATATCAACAAATCCTATAGCGACGACATATGTCGTCGCTATAAAACCTAACTCGTCGCTGTTGTATAGAGGCTATAACGACGTCTTTCTGTGTCGTCGCCACTAAGATTAGGAAAGGACGGGAACTAATGGCGGCTTTTTGGTGCATATATAGCGACGACAAATGTCGTCGCAATTGATATGCTGATGATGATGTAAGTCACGTGAATCATGTATTTCCTCGTAAAGTGTGGAGTGGTCTATAGCGACGACATAAGTCGGCGCTATATACCAACATCAATTTAGGCGGGAAATTTGGCGCCCAATTGTTATATATAGCGACGACATATGTCGTCGCTATAACTATTTGGATTAAATTTTGCAGACGCGTGAATAATTACTTTCCTCGAAAAATGGGAATGATCCTATAGCGACGACGTATTTCTATAGCGACGACAATGTCGTCGCTATAGACTCTTCTTTATCTTCCTCCCATCGTCATGATTACACATTGCATCTCCGTATTGCATGTACACACACTTGAAAAATTTCTTCTCCATCTCCGCTTTTTCATCTCCATTTCATCATAATCATCTCCAATTATTATCAGTACTGTATTTGTAAGAATATAGTATTTTACAAATATGGATATTGATAAAAGTTGGACAACAATTAGAAATCGCACAAAGTCTGCAGATTTTCGGAACGGTTTGCAAGCATTTATAAACATGGCGAGGCCATACGTTAACGACAGAGGAAGAATTAAATGTCCGTGCAAAAAATGTTTAAACGGTCTCACACATCCATTGGAAATTGTCGAGGCTCACATATTTCGTAATGGTTTTGCGAAGAGTTATGTCACTTGGATATATCATGGCGAGATTGATGTTCGTACTGCGAATGTGTATAGACAGAATGAGCGAGATGGTGTGGAAGATGAGATGATGGATGTAATAGACGACGTAGTTGGTGATGAGCATGCAGGTACAAGCACCGATGGTTACTATGTCGAATCGATTCGAGCTCTCCATTGAGAATCGCACTGCAGAGTGTCATCATTTTCATCCCTAAATTTTTAGTCAAGTTGATGCATATTAAAGTTATGAACAAATGGACAAACAAGTGCATCCGATGATCTTTTGAAATTGCTTGAAGTTAGCATTCCCAAATATGAACTGGTTGACTCTCCACTGAAGCTAAGAAGGCGATGACGAAGCTTGGTTTGGGTTACAAATCCATTCATGCTCGCAAGAACGATCGCACCATTGTTTTGGGGTGAACATCTTGATAGACAAACTTGCCCGATTTGCCGGAAAGTCGTTGGGTTCACACTTACGGGAAAGTGAGCGGGAAGAATGTTCCGCATAAGGTGTTGCGATATTTTCCCTTGGCCCCGACTAAAACGTATGTTCGCGACGAAGGATCTTTGCAAAACTTATGAGGTGTACACAAGATAGGAAGGTCTAGGGGCGATGATGAAATGCAACATCCCGTTGATGGAAAGGCATGGCGGGATTTTGACTTGAAACATCCGATGTTATAAGTGAGATCGGGAATGTCGAGGTTAGGTTTGGCAGCAGACGGATTCAATCCATTCGGTGACATGAGTCTGTAAATGACAAACATGTGGCGATGGTTGTAACAGATTTACAACTTGCCACTGGTTATGCATGAAGCCGAATATCTCATGCTTACTCTAT
Source organism: Forsythia suspensa (assembly GCA_023638005.1). NCBI lineage: Eukaryota > Viridiplantae > Streptophyta > Magnoliopsida > Lamiales > Oleaceae > Forsythia > Forsythia suspensa. The sequence continues at coordinate 41,667,323 of CM042666.1, forward strand.
TGATACCGGGTCCTAAAGCACCGGGTAAGGACATTGATGTATTTTCGACCATTAGTGGATGAGTTGAAGGAATTGTGGGCGATGGGATTGACACGAGAGACGGTGGAACCAACGAAGAAGTCGGTTATTGAGATGCGTGCGACTTTGTTGTGGATCATTAACGATTTCCCGGTAGCAGTAGTTTGTCCGATTGGGTGGTCGAAGTACAAGGCATGTCCGACGCGTGCGAGGATACTCCTTCGATCCGTGTCATAGGTAAGACAGACTTATGTGGGTCATCGTCGGTTCCTCGCCATCCGTGGCATCATTTTCGGAGCAATTTAGACTTCGATGGGAGGATGATAGGCGACCACCTCCGCGTCGGTTAACGCCTCTGAGACATTTTAGCACGATTAAGTCGTGTCGATATAGAAGTCCGTGAAAGCACCCAAATTACGGTGGCGCTACAATTCGAGAAGTGATGACGAGCTCAATTGGAGAAAAAGAGCATTTTCTATGAGTTGTCGTATTGGACTTCTACCGAGCTCAAACATAACATCGATGTCATGCACGTAGAGAAGAATGTTTGTGATAGCTTGCTCGGCACAATTATGGACGATCTATTCAAATCAAAAGACACGATCAATGCGGTAGCGATCTAATGCAATTAGGGATCAAAAGAGAGTTGCACTTGTATCGAATCGGAATAAGTGGATGAAGCACGCATGTTACACCATGTCGTCTTCAAATCGTAAGAAATTTTGTCAATTTATCCGATCGGTTGAGTTTCCGGATGGCTTCGCTTCTAATCTTGAAAGAATATTACTCCAAATGACACCAGATTATCGGGTTGAAGTCACATGATTGCCATATTATCATGCAACGGTTATTACCAATCGGATGTCGGGCGTTCTTGAATAAAACAATTTCCGGTCATTATTGAATCGTGCACGTTCTTCGAAAGCTTTGTGCAAGAACACTAAAGGTTAGCGACATGATAGCTTCCCACGATCACCTTGTACTCATTCTCTGTAAGTTGGAAAGGATATTTCCGCCACGCTTCTTCGACATCATGATTCACCTCGTAATGCATTTACGGAAGAGGCAATCCTTGGAGGTCCGGCACATGAGATGGATGTATCCATTCGAGCGATACCGAAGAAATTGAAGAGGCTACGTCGTAAATCGAGCTCGGCCGGGGATCAATAGTTGAAGGGTATGTTGTGGACGGGCATTGACCTTTTGTTCGAGGTACTTCGGGACATAGGGACAAGATTCGATCGACCGACGAGCGAGGATGCTCTTGTTCCACGACATACGACTTTGCATTTTCGATCAGCAGTGTCACCCACTGGAAAGCGATCACCAACGCGCTTCCTACTCTAGTTCGAAATCAAGCAATTTTTACATCCTGAACAACTGTTATGAAGTTGAGCCATTCTTGCAGTAAGACGGCGTTAATTCTTGATTAGTATGCTTTTATCTCGAATTAACTTTATCATTTGAAACGAACTAATGAACGTTGATCTTCAATACCTTGTTCGAGAGAACATAGGCGGGAACTATCTTGAGCATTGGTTTGTCCAAACATCAGTAGTGCACAGAAGAGACTTTCACGGTTGGTTCTACAGAAAGGTAAACGAACATCGACTAAATAAAATTGCAAGTTTTCAACATACTTGCTTTCAATAATCGAGAATAATGCTTGTCATGCGACTATATATGCAATGCGCCAAAGCCACAACCATCAAGTTTCTCATGAGTTATTTGCGTTGGCGATGGATGTTACCAAAGAGTTATGTCATACACGACTTGTGTTGTCAAAGGAGTTCGGTTCGTGACATATGATCGTGATAATCAAGAAAAATTCAAATAGTGGTGTGTCCGTCCGTGGATGAAAGTGAGGTTTACTATGGGCAAATGCAAGATATACTGGAGCTACAATATGGACCGAAACTTTCAGTCTATCTGTTCCGATGCAAGTGGTTTAGGTGTGATGGGAGACGGATGGTAACGAGAATAACGTTACCGGTATTAACATCGGTGCGGGCGTTCGAGGATGATCGATTCATACTTGCTGCCAAGCACAACAAGTGTTCTACATTGAAGATCCATCTCGTGGTCCGAATCGCGAGTAGTACAAATTGTCCATCATAGGAGCACGTGGGACACGGTGGGAGCTAACATCACGAGATTGACACGCTCCACAATAACTACTCTTCCTGGTTTATCTCTAGTCGTTGATCTTGGAAACATAGAGCATGTATCCTTGCACCGCGATGATAATGAAGGCGATGAGATCGATGCATCGGTTATCGGGAGAGCCTCGTTAGATAGTGCGGGAGAAACTTCGTTTATAAACGGCGATGATGTTGAAGACGATACAAATGCGTAATACGAGGATGAAGAAACATCGAGTGAAATCAATGAGGACGCCGCCGATGGCGATGGCGTAGATCAATCGTACCATGATAGTGAATCGATTGAAATGTTATTGTGCGTCGCTAAATTTGTAATGAAATTACTTTAAAAAACGTATGTTCAAATTGTTGTTCTTGTTTTTCGGCTTGAATGTTTGTCATTCATTCATCGGTTCATTGGTATTGGTCAAAACGCGAGTTGGAGGACTTAAGTTGCAAATAAAATTTAACGAAATTGAAATAAAAGAAAAATTAAGAGGACTCAAATGAAAATGTTTAAAATTGAATGACCCAAATAAATATGAAAACATAAAATTAAATATTAAATACTAAATACTAAAATTATATAATAATAATTATTATTGATAATATTAAATATTAAAAATAATTGATAATATTAAATATTAAAATATTAAATACTAAAAATTATTATTCATAATATTAAATCTCATTAAATATGAAAAATTAAAAATTAAAAATTAAAAATTCAATATTAAATACTAATAATTTATAATTGATATTATTAAATATCAATAAATATGAAAACATAAAATTAAATATAAATATTAAATACTTAAAATTATTATTCATAATATTAAATCTCAATTAATATTAAATATTAAAAATTCAAAATTATATAATAATAATTATTATTGATAATATTAAATATTAAAAATAATTGATAATATTAAATAAGAAATTTTTTCATAATATTAAAAAGCGGAAAATTAATAAGTATAAAAATTATTGCAATTAAAATATCCCCATCAAATGAGAAATCAACTTTTAATTTTTACGTAATGTATTGTCAATAGCGACGACATATGTCGTCGCTATTGTGCTGAAAATTGGGCACCACCTTTAAGGCGCGTGTTCAAAAAAGCTGAAAAGATGTCGTCTCTATAGGTTTATATAGCGACGACATATGTCGTCGCTATTGAGTTAGACCTTTTAGTTCACACAGAACATTCTTATTTTCTATTTCTGCCAAATTTTTTCCTTCTTCCGTTCCTGCTGTCGCTCTCCGCCGCTGCTTGCGTGCGCGCCTGCTTCCTCTCTCTCAGAATCGTCCAAAGGTAAGCTCTCTCTCCGTCTGCACTCTCCGTTTGCAATCTCCATATCTCTCTAGGTAAACATTAGCTCAGAACCCATTTATTTGCTTAAATTTCATGGTTCATTTTCGATTTTTAGCTTCTATGTTGCAAGTTATAGTTTTCAAATTTTGTTGGATGTTTTTATCTATTTTTGATGTATGGAAAATATTAATTTCTTGAAATTTATGGGCATTCTTATGTTTTTAGTTATCAATTATCGCCTCAAGGTTTTATTTTCAATTGATTTTCATGTTATTTGATTCAATCCAAAGATTTTGTAATCTTTTTAAATATTTTTACTATTTGATTCATTTCCAGCCATATTTATGTTATTATTTTATTCATTTCCAACCACATATAATGAATCATATTAGTTGATTTTAATGGTGGTGGCATGGTGTTTTTGGTGTGAATATGGTGGCAATTGGTTGTTGATATTGGCAGTGGTTGTGTTGTGAGATGTTTTTTTGCGGGTTATGTAATTGTGAATGAAGTTGACAATTTGAATGTGAATTTTTATATTTTTTGTGGCGAGAAGACTTGCATCAATGGTGATTTTTGGCAGTTGTGATTTTGGAGGAGTTGTTAGCGATGTTAGTTCAATAGATGAATGGTATCTTAATATTAATATTTTTTAAGAAATGAGTTGGAACAATGACTTGAACAAGTGAGGTATAATATTTACTTGAAGGTTCAATCTTTAATATTTATGAACTCGCTTTGTGAATATGTATATGTGTGTGTGTGTGTGTGTGTGTTTTCGGGATGTTGGTGAATTTGTCAACATCATCATCATAATGGTGTATTGTTCTTCCCATTTTTCTTTCGTGTAGGTAGAAAAAAGAAAATAAACGAACCCATGAAACATTTAGGTTATAAAGATGTAGCTCTAAAATCTAAGGCAAGTAACTAACTGTGGAAAATGTAAGACAAATGGGTGAACACCCGGTTGTCTTAGCTAAGTCACACTAAGTCGAGGCATAAGCCTCAATAAATCAAGGATAAGCCTCACAAATAGCACTTGAAGTACATGGAGTTGAGGCCTTTTATGAATGGCTCATGTCTTGGCGAGGAATCGACGCATAAGCATCAATTAGGTTTTTTAAACCATGGTATATATGTGTATAATCTGTTGCAAAATAAATTCAAAATTTAGGGACTTATTTGAAATTAAAGTAAGTTTAGGGACCAATTTATAATAAAATATAATAAAGTCAAATTGTCCCATAAATTCAAAATTTAGGGACTTATTTGCAATAAAATAAGTTTAGGGACCAATTTATAATAAAATATAATCAAGTCAAATTTTTCCATAAATTCAAAATTTAGGGACTTATTTGCAATTTTACAGTAAGTTTAGGGACTAATTTATAATAAAATATAATAAAGTCAAATTTTCTCATAAATTCAAAGTTTAGGGACTTATTTGAAATTAAAGTAAGTTTAGGGACCAATTTATAAGAAAATATAATAAAGTCAAATTGTCCCATAAATTCAAAATTTAGGGACTTATTTGCAATAAAATAAGTTTAGGGACCAATTTATAATAAAATATAATCAAGTCAAATTTTTCCATAAATTCAAAATTTAGGGACTTATTTGCAATTTTACAGTAAGTTTAGGGACCAATTTATAATAAAATATAATAAAGTCAAATTTTCTCATAAATTCAAAGTTTAGGGACTTATTTGAAATTAAAGTAGGTTTAGGGACCAATTTATAAGAAAATATAATAAAGTCAAATTGTCCCATAAATTCAAAATGTAGGGACTTATTTGCAATAAAATAAGTTTAGGGACCAATTTATAATAAAATATAATCAAGTCAAATTGTTCTATAAATTCAAAATTTAGGGACTTATTTGCAATTTTACAGTAAGTTTATGGACCAATTTATAATAAAATATAATAAAGTCAAATTTTCCTATAAATTCAAAGTTTAGGGACTTATTTGAAATTACAGTAAGTATATGGACCAATTTATAAGAAAATATAATAAAGTCAAATTTTTCTATAAATTCAAAATTTAGGGACTTATTTGCAATAAAATAAGTTTAGGGACCAATTTATAATAAAATATAATCAGTCAAATTTTTCTATAAATTCAAAAGTTAGGGACTTATTTGCAATTTTACAATGAAGTTTAGGGACCAATTTATAATAAAATATAATAAAGTCAAATTTTCTCATAAATTCAAAGTTTAGGGACTTATTTGAAATTAAAGTAAGTTTAGGGGACCAATTTATAATAAAATATAATAAAGTCAAATTTTCTCATAAATTCAAAGTTTAGGGACTTATTTATAATTTTACAAGAAGTCTAGGGACCAATTTATAATTAAATATAATAAAGTCAATTTTTTCATAAATTCAAAGTTTAGGGACTTATTTATAATTTTACTGATGGTTTAGGGACCAATTTGAAATAAAATATAATTAATTCAAAATTATCCATAATTTTAAAGTAATTTTAGGGACTTATTTGCAATAAAATATGTTTAGGGACCAAATTGAAATAAAATATAATACATACAAATTTTCACATACATTTAAAGCTAGTATGGCTGACGTGATATTCGCAATTATGTCATGTGTTAGTATGGCTGACGTGATGTCGCACGGAGGTGATGGTGCAGGAGATCCTCCACAGCAGCCATCTCACCGGCTCCCTTCGGCATGCGAGTCTGGTAAGACGTTTCTTTCAAATTGTAATTATTTATTATTTTATACATATCGTTGAAGAAAATCGTATGATCAATACATTTTTCAATTTTTTCATTTTCAAAGACCCCCAAAAGCGACGGGGTATATCTCGAGGCATCAATCTCGAGATGGTATGGCGGCGAATGGGAAGATGCCACTTCCTATCGCGTTCGACAATATCGAACGCACAATGCACCGATCGGGAATAACGCCAAGTATTTCACGTGCTTGGTTGGGAACTGCGAGATTCACCGCGCCCGTGCTACCCTTCATGGACGAGAGGTTTCCAGAGGAGCAATGAGCACGGTTACGTAGCATTATCGAGGTATGAACGTAAATTAGTTTTGTTATTAGTACACTTCATTAATACTTGTTTTACGACTTGTACACTAACATTTTCTTTTTTCACTCTTGCAGAGCTACTTGATCTGATGCGATCGGTCGCCCGACGCAGTACCGCGGCAAGATGTGCGCAGAGATCGTCTGGCGGCCGATCGTTATCGCGATTACAAACTCAAGGCGCATAATCACTTAAAAGCGCATGGACCGAGCCGACCATACGGCGAGATGTCCGTACGAGGACCCAGCGTGCATTGACTTCTTCACCATCCTACTTTCGTGGTAAGTATTGTTTATATATTGTTTACGATATGTTATATACTCTTTAACTAATACATTTTTGCTAATCAATAATATGTTATACTTTCAGACCGGTCCTCCAAAAATAAAGCCAATCGGGGTAAGGCTAAATACCCGAGCGCAGGGTCGAAGAGCTTCTACGCCACGCTACGATCAGTACAACATATAAATTTTCAATATATCTTCACTACATTACGTAAAATGTATACTAAATTTCACGTTTAAAATTGTCGTGGCGGGACCCCGAGACCCGAAGTGGCCGGGATTATTGATTCGTTCGGACGTTTCACACCTTCCCGGATGGTATCAATCAACCAGCAGCGGCCGGTGACTATGTGAGAATTTTTAAATTATGTGAATATAATTTTATCCGACATGCATGATATTATTATTTATTATTATTTTTTCATTTGAATAGGATAAGCTTTGTTGAGTTCGAGAGACTCAACGAGACCAAAGTCGCCTCCAATAGCGCGTCGTTAGGCGGCGTGCTATTGCAAAGGAGGTGCTCGGAGAACGACGAGTCACGTCCCGTGAGGTTGGTCGGGTTCAAGGGCACCTCTCACTCGCTCGATTCGACCCGGCCGTATCGTTTGCCCCTACAAGGAACTTCCCATCGGTCCTCCGCAGACCCCGAATAATGATGTTCGGTTTGCCATGTACGAGGAGCAATACGCCAAATGCGGCGTGAAATTGAGCTTTTAAAGTAAAATACCACTGCGCTGCGGATGAGGAGGAGGACGGGGACGGGACTGACGGTTTAAAGTGGTTCAGAGATTTTTGAATTTTTATATATTATTTATATTATTTGGAAAAAAAAAAAATTAAAAAAATTCAAAAGCGTTTATAAGCGGCGACTTTGTCGTCGCTATAGGTAATTACATTATTGAAAAAAAAATTTTAAAAAATTCATAACGTTTATAGCGACGACATTGTCGTTGCTACGTAAATACATTATTTGTATTAGTGACGCCTTTATCGTCATTGTAATGGATGAACGTATGGCGGCGACACAATGGTCTCTATTAGTTTGTCTATAGCGACGGTGTTTGCGACGACTATGTCGTCCCTATAAGTCCGCCGAGATATGGTCACGAATCTATTGAGGCGACAATGTCGCCTATAAATACAAATTTATATAGAGACGACGTATAGTCGTCGCTATAACTCTAGAGACACTAACTTGTTGCGGCACATATTGCGACGGCGTTGTCGTCTCTAAAACATTAAAGATACGACTTATGAACATTCAGCGACGACAAATGTCGCCGCTATTTCCGCTATTTCCGGTAGTGTACGTTGTTTTTGCATCAAACTCCTCACATTTTAAAAGTGTTATATTTTTCGATAGGTAGAGATATTCATATTCTTTTATATATAAAGTTTTCCTCTGAATTATCTATTTTTTAATATTATCTGAGCCAACTCTAGATATTTTCTTCTTATATTTACTGGGTACAAAAAATTTCTTCTCTATTTCTTAACTTTTTAGTTTGAATTTGCATTTTCAGATTGTTTAATAAATTGTTTCTTTATTTTTGTAATTCAATAATGTTGTGTGTTTTTTTTGCGTTCGAAAAAGGTGTGAAGACGATGACAATTGGTGATGATCAAAAGATTACGATGACGGGAAATTTTGTTCCGGAGAAGCTCTGAGAAAAACTGGAGAAAGACCCGTAAAAAAGTGGAATTAATAGAGAAAAATAATAAAATATAAAGAATAAATGTGATGATACAAAATCCAAGGATAAGGAGGTAATGTTATTGTCACTACTCCTCCTTACCATGTTCCTTAGTGCATAAGTATTAAATGTTTACTTAATAACAAAAGACTATAATGCATAGTTATTAAATCCGGATAAAATCGATTAAACTGCACCCAAAATTGATTTGATTGTTAATTTGACCAACTGATTTGGAGTATGTTTGATAAAGATTTTTATAAATTATAAGTTGTGAATTTTTCGAAATGTGTAGATAAAAAATAGATAAAAATCGTGGATCTTGTAGTTAAAAATTATGTTTGATAATTTATAAATATTTTAAACACACACAAATCATATTATCGGTCAACACTCGAAATTATTAGTAAAGAAACCAATAAACTGGTCGTTGACTACTTAAACCAGAAGTGTATATTGAAAATTAAAACTCTTTTTTTATTTAATTTTATCTAATTTATTTTATAAAACACGAAAATTGACAAGGATGTTTTGTTTTTATCTAGTTTAATGAATGATGGTAATGTTCTGTGCGCATTCTGATTTGTCTCTGTTCGTGTTGCAAGCCCGGCGCAGTTTATCACCTGATGTCTCACCTTCAATGCACAGAAGTCTTCTATTTTCGTTTTTCCTTGGTTCGTTACAAATTACAATGATAAATTATTTGGATAAAAGGGGGAAAAATAGCCAGCGCATGTTATCTGTGAGTAGTTTGCATTTGTTGATGCAATGTTTGTCTTGGCATTTCACATCATCCATTCAATTTTGAAGATTCTGTCATTCAATTACGTAACCCCCCACACGGTCCCACACTTCTAGTTTTGTCAAATATGCCACACCTACAAAATTTTAAGGATTAATTATATTAATCATCCTCATTCTTTCAAATTTTTAATAATATCATCATTATTCAATTTTATTCGTAGAAATCATCCACATTTTTTCATTTATTTTATATAGATGGTCTCCAAATGATTTTTTGACAATTTTTCCCCAAATTTAAATAAATTAAAATGATAGAAAAAAAAATACAATGAAAAAAAATTGGAATTGGAACTCTAACATTTTCAAAAGTACAAATAAATTCTAATTTTTATTTTATTTTTTACATATTTTCACTTAAAATAATAAAATATGTGTCATCAAGTTCCAAAACTTATGTTCACTGAAATGATATTTGGAGTCTATACAGATTTCGTCCAGTGGTCCGTTAATTGACAAAAAAATTATACCCGTGATCTAAATTTGATCAATTTAATAAGGACAAAATAGTTTATTATATTCTATTATTTCCCAATAATTTAAAAAAAAAAAAAAAATGGATCATCTTCCCCAACCCACTAACCCCCACTCTAGCTAAGTTATTACACGATGTCTCTGTCTTAATTTTTAAATTATGACGGGGCTCATGCCAATATATCCCCGCAAGTTAATTGTGTGGCCCATGAACTTGCTTCGGGTTCTTTTCTCTGTCGAACTCTTATTGGACGAATTGTATCCTAATTTTCGTCCCATATGTGGGGAGAGTTGAATACATAAATTGTTTATTTATTAAAAATAGAATAATTTGTTTATAGCCACATTTGACAACTACTGTGATAAAGATGCACTTAGAGCATCTCCAATGCTATAATGTTCAGTTGATGTGGTGGCGTTGAGGTGGAAGAGACAAAACTCATGTGAAAGTATTTATTGTAAAAGGTCGTCCAATAGGCGTCCAATTTTAGACATCCTATTAGACGGCCTTCCACCCATTTTATCATTAAATTGTGTCTATCTCTATCATCTCTCTCTCTCTCTCTCTCTCTCTCTCTCTCTCTCTCTCTCTCTCCTTCCACTATCTATCTTCTCATTTATTTTCTCTCTCTTACCATATAGATTTTTTAGAAGGTGTCTAACATTGGAGATGCTCTTAGACTGTGACAAGTGCGTACAGAAAATTAACAAGATTGTCACCAAAACCAAAGATGTGATTATCAAAACCCTATTGTTCTTATGTAAATAATGTATTTTTCAAATAAATTGAAGTGCTTTATGGAACTTGTGATGGCGTTACAGGGTACGAGGAAATCAAAATAGACCGCAAAAGATTGGATAGTGACTGGTGCAATGGATGCGAAGGCTTTAGCTGAGAGTCTGAAAAAACATTTTAAGAAAAAAGTGGTAATTCCGCCACCCAAAAATGATAGCGGCGGTGGAGAGAAGAAAGAGAAGGCTGGTGTTGATAAGGGGAATGGTCATGGTGGTGGCGGCGATGGCAATGAAGAGAAGAAAAAGAAGAAAGGTGGTAGTAACAAGGAGAGGGGTGCAGTAAGGAAGATGGTAATAATATGGAGGAGAGTGGTGGCGGAGTCGGCAGTGGAGAGAAGAAAGAGATGGGTGATGGTGATAAGGTAAAGGATGGTGGTGATGCTAAAAGAAATGTGGCAGTAAAAAATGTGGTGGTGGTGGTGGTGGTGGCACGCAAGTGGCACCAAGGAATAGTGTGGTGGTGAAAATGGGAAGAGTGGTGATGGAGTCGGCGGTGGAGAGAAGCAAGAGAAGGGTGGTGGTGATTAGGAAAATAAGGTAGTAAGAAAGATAAATGTGCTAAAAGGAGACGGGTGGTGGAGGAGGCGGTGGCGGCAAGAAACAAGATGGTGGTGATAAGGGAAAGGGCGACGACGGTGGTGGTAGCGACATCAAAGAAGTGGGTGGTGGGAAGAAAATGGAAATGAACAAAATGCATGTCAAATTTGTGAATTAAGATCTGTTTATGAACCGACCGGGTCAAATTGAGAACCAGTTTTACATTATCCACAAACATATGGACCTTACCATGCTCTCCAAATGTTTAGCGATGAGAACCCAAATGCATGTCGAGTCATGTGAAGGGAGAGAAGATATGTATGTTAAAAAAGAGTAATGCTATAATTAAATACCAATATAATTATCACATAAATAAGTGATAATCATATGTGGTGATAAGTAGTGTTATTTGTGAAAAAAATAGACGAGATATATGGTGGGTATTTAGGTTTCGTGAATTTATTTGAATTTAGAAAGGATTATATGGTGTGTAATTAGCTTTCTTGAATATTTCGAGTTTAAATCGGACTTAATTTATATGTGGTATGGAAATAATCCAAAACTTTGATGCTGATTTGCACCACCACCGGCATCCACCACCACCATCATCTTCACTACCACCCACACAAACGACATCTTCATAACATCTCACCACCATCTAAATAAAACCACAAAACCGACATCGCCAGCATCAACACCACTCCATCTCACCATCGGACCACCACAAAAACATAGAAAGCCACCATCACATCCATTACCACAACGCCATCACCGCTTGTCTCCACCATTGGTGATATTTTGTCACCATTTTCAATTTTCCCATGGCTTCAATAAAACCAAGTAGTTACTGAATCACTGCTACAATTGTACAATTTTCATTATGTAATGTTCCGGTCCATTTCATCAACACAACCCGGGTAAAATAGATCTAAATTTGACGTGGTGGACAAAATCCAACTGGTGGTGAAGTTTTAGATCTGAAATTTTCGTATTCAATTTTTTGTTGGGGTGGAAGATCCGATCGGTGAAGGTTGTGTTTTTTGTGGAAAAGGTGGTTTAAGGATGAGGGAGAAGGAGAAGTCGTTGAAGGCATAATGGATGAAGCAAGATGTGGTGGTTGGACCATAACAATGGAATAATTGAACTCAAACCACTACTAATAAATAGAATATAGCCTAGGATCACTCAATTGCATCTCAATTAAGCAATTCAAACAATATAATGAAAATGGGAAAATAATTTTAAGGAAGAAATAAGTGAAATTAAAATGAAGAAGGTGAAGAAAAATTCAGTTCACAGAGATTACATCAGCAAAACATTACACAAAATCCACTATTCTCTCTCATCACTGTATATGTTGTCTATTGCCTAAAAGCATAAAACTTAAAGAAGCACTTTAAGAAAACGTAAAACAATTAATTCATCTAACTAGGATCTAAACGACATCGTCTCCACAAAATTAAACAATGTTGTTTCTGTCATTGTTCTTCTTCCTCTTCAAACAACGTCGTTTCCATTCCAGCCCAAAGTTTGAAAATCAGTTTTTTTGTTATTCTTCTTCTTCTTCTTTTCCCAAGCTGGAAAATGTAATGTCTAATCATAACAACCCCACTCTTAAATAAACCTTGTCCCCAATGTTTAAAATTCGTATAGTCCTTCATAATTTGATCACAGAGTCCTCCCATGTAGCTTCCTTTGTCGTTTGCCCTTTCCATTTAATTAACCAATGTGTTCCAGCAATGTCTCATTTCTTGAATATCTTTGCTTGAAGAATTTCATCTGGTTGTTTCATCTCTTCAGATGATATATTGGAAGGTAATAGTTCTACCATTACGACTCTGTCTCCCAGCTTCTTCTTAAGTAAAGAGACATGAAAAGTAGGGTGAATTATAGCATATGCTGGCAGGTTAAGTCTGTAGGCCACTACTCTAATCTTTTTCTCTATTTGGTAGGGACCATAATACTTGGAGCTTAATTTCTGGTTCACCCTCTTTGCTACGGATTGTTGCTGGTAAGGTGCAACTTCAAATATACCCAATCTCCCTCTTGAAATTCTCTTTCAGTATATTTTTATCAGCATAGGTCTTCATCCTATCTCGGCTCGAACAAGATTCTTCCTCACCTGATGGTCCATTTTATACCTCTCTCTCAACAGATCTTCCAATACAGCAATATTGGTTTGCTAGTATGGACCCATATCCAGCTAAGGAAAAGTAATTCTATATAGAGCCTCAAATGGAGTTCTTTTTATAGCTGTGTGATAAGTGGTATTGTACCACCATTCAGCAAGTGAAATCCATTTAGCCCAAGTCTTAGGTCTTGAGTGAGTCATGCACCTTAGATACATCTCTAAACACTGATTCAGCATCCCAATCTACCCATCTGTCTGTGGGTGGTAGCATGTGCTAAAGTGGAGTTGAGCCCCCATTAACTTGAATAATTCCTGCCAAAAAATGCTCGTGAAGATTTTGTCCCTATCAGGTATTATACTTTGGGGCATGCCATGTAGTTTGTAGATGTTATCTAGGAATAACTGAGCTACTCTTTTGGCTGTGAATGGGTGGGTCAAGATAAGAAAGTGTCTAGCTTTTGTAAATCTGTCCACTACCACTAAGATCACATCCTTTCCTTCAGACCTTGGTAATCCTTCAATGAAATCCATGGAAATGTGGCTCTAGGAATGTTGTGGTTCAGGCAGGGGTTGCAAAAGACCAGGGTAATTCACATGCTCATCTTTGCATTTCTAATTGACTTCACATTACAACACTTCACTTCTTATTTTCTTAGTCATTCCTAGCTAGAAAAAAATTTGTTTGGCTCTAAAGATACTGGCTTGCACCCCAGAATGCCCCCTTCTTGAGACTCATGTATATTCTGTATTAATTTGTTTCTGATATTTTCTCCACTGCCAATGTATATCTGACCTTTGTGCTTGAGTAACCCGTTCTTATACTGGAAATTTGGTATAGATAATGGATCAAGACTCAATGCTTGCATATTTTTCACAACAAAAATATCCTCTTCATAGTTGCCTATTATTTTATTGATCTAGACAACTACTTGGGTGATTGCAGCACATTCACCCTCTATTTCCACCCTCATTGATAAAGCATCTACTACTACATTTTTTACACCTTTCCTATATTGAATCTCACAGTCCAAGCCCAGCAATTTGGTTAGCCATTTTTTTTTTGCAGTGGTGTAGTTATCTTCTTTTCCAGTAAGAATTTAAGAGATTGGTGGTATGTCTTAATAATGAAATGATGGCCCTCCAAATAATGTCTCCATTAACTACAGCAGTGACTAAGGTCAGTAATTCTTTTTCATATATTGACATCTCCAATTCTTTACCCCTATGGATTTGTTAATATTGGCTAGCGGTCTCTTATTTTGCATAAGCACTGATCCCAGACCTCTATAACAAGCATCCGTTTTCACTACAAAGGGTTGATCAAAGTTAGGTAGTGCTAGCACACATGTAGAAGTCATGGCCCTTTTAAGATTAGTAAATGTTGCCTCTGCTGCTTCATCCCACCTGAAGTTGTTCTTCTTTAACAAGTCAATAAGAGGTCTTGCTAGGGTCCCATATCCCTTTACAAACTTTCTATAATACCAACTTAATCCAAGGAATCCCCTTAGTTGTTTAAGGTTTCTTGGTCTAGGCCATGATTGCATTGATTCCACCTTCTTGGGGTTCGCTCCCACTCTTTCTTGACTTATTATATGCCCCAAATACTCCACTTCAGTCTGTCCAAAAGAGTATTTACTTCTCTTAGCATATAGTTGATGCTCCCTCAATATTTCCAAGACTGTCCTTAGGTGCCCATAGTGACTCTCTATATCCCAGCTATATACTAGAATGTTATAAAAAAAAACCAGTACAAACTTCATCAGCTGCTTTTGGAAGATCTTATTTATCATACTCTGAAAGGTTGTTGGGGCATTGGTGAGTCCAAATGGCATGACTTTGAATCATATAGTCCTTGGTGTATTTTAAATGCAGTTTTGTATATATCCCCAGGTTGGACTCTTATCTATCATATCCAGCCCTGAGGTCAATTTTTGAGAAGTATTTAGTCCCATGTAGTTCATCAATAAGCTAATCTATTAGAGGCATGGGATATTTATCTTTATAGTCAAGCTGTTGAGCTGTCTATACTCTACACAGGACTCCAAAAGCCATTCTTCTTCTTTACCAACAGCACAGAAGATGCAAATGGGCTATTGTTGGTTTGTATGATCTATGTTTCCATCATCTATTGCACCAATCTCCCCACTTCTATTTTTTGTATGAATGGGCATCTGTAAGGCCTAAGTATGAAGAGTTGGTCTCCTTCTTTGAGGTTGATTTGGTGGTCATGGCTCCTGACTTGGGGCATTCCTTTTGGTTCAACAAAAACACCAGCAATGCTTTCTAGATTGTTCTAGAATTAGCCTCAGTTCCATTGGGATTTCGTCACTCCTCCTTCATTAATGGAATACAATTGCCTCATGACTCCAATATCTTGCTAGACCACCCATTTACCTAGCTCCTCACCATTGATCATGTCTACCTTTACCTCAAACTCCTCACTACTCAACATCACTTATTTGTTTCCACTCTAGAACTTGATGTATCCTTTTATGAAGTCAAAAGTTATAGGTCAAACCGACTTAAGCCAATTTTACCCAAGCACCATGTCACTACCCCCTAACTTCAATGACCTTAGATTGTACTGAAATTCTAGACTTTCTATTTGCCATGTCAAGGGCTTGTACATAGCCCTGCTATCTAATTGTTGTCCATTGGCTACAGTCATTATCATTGATTTAGTGCCATCAATCTGGTACTCAAGTCTTGTAAAAACTTTTCATATATAAAGCTATAGGTACTTCCACTATCAATTAAAATGTACACCATTTTTCTCCTAATCCGTCCTGGAATTCTTATAGTTCTATGTCTCAGAGTACCCATTAAAGCATTGATTGAGATTTGCATTATTTTCTCTACCACTTTCTCTCCTGATATATCCATGTCCCATCAATTTTTTCAACTTCATTCACTTCCTCATCATCTACTACTATGAAATTGAGCATTCTATTTTTGCATATGTGCTTAGGTGTATACTTTTCATCACACCTAAAACAAATCTCCAAGCTTTCATTGGTTTGAATGTCAATAGGAGTGATGGCTTTGTACTTGGAAGGTATCTATTTTTGGAAGGTTGGTGTAGGTTTGGTGTTCTGATTTTGTGGTTCAATGCTCTTTTGGGCTGATGGGTAGGGTTTATAAGTTTTTGTAGGCTTATTTAAGGTTGCTATGGTGTTTTCTTGTAAAAGGGCTATTTCAAAAGCTTGAGTAAGAGTGGTTGGCTTGATTATCTTCACCATGGACTTGATCTCACCCTTCAAACCACTGGTGATGATACTCATATAGTATTACTTAGGTAGGTTAGGTAGAGCTAGCTTAGCTTTTTTTTTAGTCAACATACCATCACATCACCAGTGTGGTTGTCAGGCCTCCATCAAGAAATGATGGAGGTTCGGATACCCCAACCTTATATAAATAACTCATAAAATATACATAGGATGGGGACATAAAACTTGACCTCGAATCAGAAGAGCTAAAGCAAACTAATAAATGAATAAATAATAAAGTAATGAATAAGGAGGTGCCACATCTCAAACAATAAGTGAAAAATTTATAGACCCATAACTGTAGGAAGTCCATGTTTATCAATTTGAACTAAGTCATGATGAGTGACGTGGTAAGTCCCGAGCTGGCAGTACTTAAAAAAAAATATGACGATTCCAACCTCTACGAGCAAATAAGTTAGCCACCGGTTGCTTTCGTGATAAATATGAAAAATAGTATCATGGTCGAAGGTAAGGAGATGTCTGATGTGGCGAATAGTGGCCTGAATAGACCAAAGTCCCCCACCTCTGGTGATGCAGTGAATGGCCAAAGTAGAGTCGGCCTCAATCCATAAATCTGAGAATAGAGTCCTCTAAGCAAGAATGATATTGTCAAGAATAGCCCTGAGCTTGACCTCTAGAATAGGGCATTCACCATATGAAGAGAAGAATGTACGAACATACTGACCTGATGAATTCCTAATAATTCTCCTCCACTCGCAAATCCATCATTGACGTATCCATCAGTGTTGACCTTGTAAAATTCCACTAGTGGAGTACGCCAATAAACCAAGACAGGGAGAGGAAGGAATGGAGTAGTAAGAGAGATACCAAAAAGATGAGCAATATCTAGATCCCATCGCCAATGAATAATCCAAAATAAATGGCATGTATGTAGTAGAGAGATAGTATGGTATACTCTCCATATGATCCGTCTTGGTTCCATACAGATATCCTGGTACTTCGCATAATTTCTCGTAGTCCAAATAAACTAGAGAATCAAAAGAGAATATGACCCTGTCCGACAAACTGACCCAAGAAACGCCAAGATTAGAAGCGATACTAAAAACCCTCAATCGGTCGAAGGGTTATATGAAAAATGTCAGAAAAATAGTGCCAAACCTGGTCGGCAATACAACTGTCAATAAATAAATGTTGAATAGTTTCAATAGTCGAGCAACACTAACAACGAGAAGTCATATGACTCCCAATCCGCTTCTGAATCACAACATCAACTAGGATAAGACAATGTCATAGTCTTCAATAGAAAAAAAAGATAGTCGTCGAGATAATAGAACTCCAAATTATGATGTATACAACCTGAATAGTATGCCCGTACGAACTAGCTGTCATGCAGACTTGGTAACAAATCTACCATTCGAAGTATCCTTCCACATAATCTAATCGTGCACCTCAGCGATTGATAGATATATTTATTATCTACTCAGCAATAATATATAGTACAAGCTGAAGAAGTCTGCCAATGTTCCATCCAGTATCATCAAATAATTCTCCAACCTAGATAAAGAATGTGTTAAGCGTGGGTGCTGATAAGCTAATGTAGACTCACCCATCTAGCAATCATGCCAAAAAAACATCTGTCCACGCCCTAACTTCCAAGCAATGTATGTCTCTCGCCTATGGGCCTATATGCTTCAGCTTCTTCCACACAACTAAAGCATAGTAAAGAATAATAGTCAGCAACGGATGGGTACCTTTACAATACTTACTCAATAAAAACTGAGCCCATAATGACTATTGAGATCTAAATAACCACCAGAGCTTTAGGGAGAATGTATCAACAAGATCCTGCAGTCTTCTAAAGCCTAGTCCATCCTCCTCAATAAGAACTAAAAATGTCCTTTCTCCTCCTCCAAAGGTCCTTCCATCTTCTCCAGTAATCTAGGTGCATTGTCTCTGGAGTCCCAAATGAACCTAGCAAATATGCCCTCTAACTTCTTCAAGATAGTCTTGGGAGGCTTCATAATCTGAAGGAGATAGAGAAGAATGGAAGATACCATCGATCGAATCAAAGTAATTCGTTTCCCGAATGATAAAAGCCTCGAGGCCCAGCCAAAAATCAAAGCTAGCTTACCTTAGGATTTAAGATCCTTAAATTTTTCCATGTATTCAGATACCCCTCCATATTATTTGATTTTGCTAAAACTCTTTACCACTTATTCCCCCCGTGTTCTTTGTAAATCTTCTACATACTTCAGTGGTCATTAGGCCCCAATCAGCATTAAGGTGACTAGCCAAACTTCCATCAAACCAGATATCAGCTCTACCTTTAAGGTACAGCTCAGCAATCCCTAACATCATCTTTCCTAGTATTTGATGAATCTGAAAAAAAAAATTGGGCTTCCTTACCCACTCATTGGGATTTTCACACCCAAATTGAGGAAAGTCTATCTTGGGTAATTTGGTGTTCATCTTTTTATCAAAACATCTCCTACCCATTCTTCCATCACCTCCATTCCTCCCAGTCACACCATCTTCCTCACAGTTAGACCCATTGTGGGTCTCTTCTGGTTGCCTTGCCCTAAAGACATTCAACTTAGCTAACATAGCCACAATCGAATCGTACTTATCATTCATTTCATGTATATAATTCTCAATCTTCTCTTGTTTACCTTCATAAGGTTTTAAGCATCTTATTTGATGATTCGGCCTTGCCAGATAAAAGTGTAAAAGCAGCTCCCAAGTTACTCACGTCTTTGTCTATTCTCTTCTAATGATCTTCATTGGCTTTCTGTCTGGTTTCTATCTCCTTAGTCACATAATCGATGCTCTGATACCAATTGTGGTGGTTGGAGCATAACAATGGAATAATTGAACTCAAACCACTACTAATAAATAGAATATGGTTTGGGATCACTCAATTACAGCTCAAAACAATATAATGAAAATGGGAAAAGAATTTGAAGGAAGAAATAAGTGAAATTAAAATGAAGAATGAGAAGAAGAATTTGGTTTACAGAGATTGCATTACCAAAATATTACACAAAATCGACTATTCTACCTCCTCAGTGTATATATTGCATGTTGCCTAAAAGCGTAAAACTCAAAAAGCACTTTAAGAAAACGTGAAACAATTAATTCATCTAACTAGGATCTAAACGACATCATCTCCACTAAATCAAACGATGCCGTTTGTCACTGTTTTTCTTCCTCTTCAAACGGTGTCGTTCCCATTCCAGCCCAAAGTTTGAAAATTAGTTTTTCTGTTATTCCTCTTCCTCTTTCCCCAACTTGGAAGATGCAGTATCTGATCATAACACAAGAGAGGTGGTTGACAGGTTTTCTAGTGGTAGCTGCAATGGAGATACGTGTTGGTGGTTATGGTAGTCACTTTTTAAAAAGTTCAAAAAAGTTGTCAACAATTTTTTAAAAAGTGACCAATGTGTTAACGTTATGTGGACAATGGATACCAATGGGTGCTATATCACTACTCATCAACTAATTAATAGGCAAAAGCGTTGGGGTGTAATCTACCTCCTCCATTCTCGAAATTTGTACTTTGGTGTTCGCTAAAGTGTTGAGAGTATTTCATTTAGATAAATTTTGAAAATTGACTTAATTTAAAAAAAATGATTACTTTAAATTGTTTGACATGTAAAAGAAAATAAATATTTACGAGAAGAGAAAGAAGATATCCACCTCCATAGTCGATCATTGAACAACAATAATCTTCAAAGAATTATGTGTAATACTTTTGCGTTGTTAAATAAAAAAAATCTCCTAGAATTCACAAGAAAAAGAAATGCTTGGAAATGTTCTCCCTTATCAATATTAAAATTCAAATCCAAATTAGGGATGGCATGGCCCACCCGCCCCGCCCGTGCCTGCGTGCGCCCCTTATCCCATCCCACTTATTCGGGTAATAGGGGCGAGTCCGCCCAATTTTGTTTTTTTAAATCATAAAATAGAATAGAAATTATAATTTTCGCTAGAAATGGGTTATAAAAGAATCGAACCCGGGTTAAAACTTATAAACTATCAATCTTAACCATAACACCAATCTTTTGTAATTTTTTTGTTTTGTTTGCTATAAATATTTAAAAAATTTGTATTTTTTTTTTTAATTTTTTCAATTTAAAAAAACAAAAAAAATAATTAATCAAGGCGATTGGCGGGTCAAAGGGCCGCCCCGACCTACGAATTCGCGGGTTGCAAAGCGGGACGGTGCAAAATTCTCGTAGGATCCCACCTCGAACCCGTCCCATTGCCATCCCTAATCCAAACCCTACATTTCGGTTACATTAAAATGTTCCTCTCCTTTGAGGGAAGTGAACTCATTTTCACATTTATCACGTGCACAATTCAAATTAAATTTTACAATTTTATGTTTTAAGCTTTTATTTATTGTGTGAGGCCTATTTGACAAAAAAAAAATTTAAAATTGACCATTTTTCCATTACCTCTTTGTAGTTTAGTCCTCTTCCGATAAAAATATCTATCTACAAACGTATCGATGTCTAATATACAATTAAGATCATATACAAGACAAACAAATTTCTAATTGATATTATTTATTTGAATAAGCATATATTAAATAACAAATTCAATTCTATTTGACTGTAAAATTATGTAGCTTGATCCATAACCAAATTCCATTAATTAATATATATTTATAGTTTAATATCTATGTCAATCGTCTAGCATTAATATATCTGGTACTATCTTTTTTTTTCAAGCACTTTTGAAATATAACTAGTCTTTCAACCTTCAATTCTAATGAATAATGTCCTCAACCTTCCAATTTATATTACATGTATCCGCACAGACTGTTTCCATTAATTTGACCATTAAAAGTTAACGTGACTTCTTTTAGAAGTATAAAATATAGAAGTCCTAATTTAATAAATAAATAAAAAATTTAAGGACCTACTTGTGCAAAGTGAAACTTGGGATCCCAGATTTTATTTTCTCGGATCATTAATGAAAATGTTTAGCAAAGGTAATTTTTTGAATTAAAGTAGGGATAATTGTATATTTGGTCTTCAACTTTTTAAAAATATTGGAGATATGATCCTCACTTTAAAAAATAGCACCCAGATATCTCCAACGTTTGAAAATTTTCACAATGTAGGTTCTTTTATAACGAAATTGTCCTTCCTTTAAATAATCAAAAAATAAAAAAAAAAAAATGATTGAAAAATAACCAAATGTACTCTCAAAAATAAAAATTAACAAAGTGGTCTTCTTCTTCCATCTAACCCCCAACATTTTCTTGAACCCCTACTTCAAGGGGTACTGCTCAGATTGAGCTCAGATTTTCACAAAGAGGTATTGCTCCTCCAAAAGGATTCTTTGCACATCATAAATGATTGAGCTCATATTTTCATCCTTTAACTCCATTACAGACGCTGATGTTCTCAAAAATGAAACTCTCGTCTTCTATATGTTTAGAAGTTTGAAAGATCATACAGAACTCGTCCAATTCCATTACTTCAAGGAAGAATTTTTGTAATACAAAATACACTTATAGGATCGAAAGCTTTTTAAGCGGTCATTTTTGTTGCATCCCGCTTATCATAGCGGATGATCTTCGTCTCTTGCCATTCTTCGATGCAATTTTGTGGGAAGATATAGGGGTGTTTGTGGACGAGAAGGATGTTCCCATTGGCGGATGTAAGTGGGGTGGGCTCGACTGATCTGATCCGGTCGACCAGGATTCATATTTACAAGTAAAAATTTTTTTTTTTAGGATATAGCCCATATCCAAATTAGAAATTAGCCCAACAGTTTGTTTGATTCCTACAATGTTTTTGTCATTTTAGCCCAATTGTCTAAGCCCAAATAAAAAAAAAATTAGGAACCCAACCCAACTACTTGAACTCAGCGGCTGAAAGTAACATTAACATACCATTTGATATTTTGATCCAATTCCCAATATCACACACACACACACGGCTGTACCAGGAAGAAGAAAGCTCCATGCGACCATGCCTCCATCATATTGAGACAAAGACGGCACAAGACCCATTTTTTTTTTTCATTTTTATCAAATTGAAGTTCTAATAGCTGAAAATAAGTTGCAAATCTATTTTTTGGCCGAAAATATTTCGAACGAAACAACTTACAACCACAACAATGTATTTTTATTTTAATTTTTGAACATTGTTGTAATGTAATTAAATCGGACCAAAAAAAGTTGGTTTTTCAAAATGAAAAGAAAAAGTAGTTAATGAATGGTGATTGAATCTATTTATCTAAATGTTATTGAATGGGTTTTTCTTGAATGGGTTATTGAAATGGTTTTTCAAAATGAAAAGCAAAAAGTAGTTAATGAATGGGTTTTTCTTGAATGCAAAAACTAATAATCAAAGAGTGAAAAGGGGATGAATCACGCATACCTAATTTTTACTTTTTTCCTTGAAGCTTTATGATATTCATCATCAAGGGAGAACGGATAGTTACATTCAAAAAGGCGAGACACGTTTGGCTTAGCTTTTGAGTTTTGACTTTTGAGGATACTCATTTCGAGTTATTTGTGATGGATTCATCATGTGGTCAATAAATCTGTTGAATAATAGATTTTTTTTATGTATTATGTATAGCGATTGAATAATATATTTTTTGTATAGGAACAAATCAGCGAACAGCGGCCGGCCCAGCGTGAGGAAAAGTACAAAAAAAATACCCTACAACCTTACATGTATTTTGCTAATTTTCTTGCAATCGTGTCATTAATTTTTGTTGCCTTGCCGGCTTATTTTTAATGATTTGTCTTTTTATTATTGAACTTGTTGTGCCTTGCCCCTATTTCGTTGCTTTGTAGGTATATTATTGAATTGTTGTGTATTTTTGATTAAATTCAATTGTTGTGCCTTGCCGGCCTATTTGTGGATTAATGATAGATTGTTAATTTTTTTTCTAGAATTTACAAATGGAAGGTCAAGCTTACGCCAAGAAAAAAAAAGACATTATTTTTATTTTTTAAAAAGACAGGCCAATCTAGTGAAAGTACACCTTCGATATATTGACCAAGATCAACCCTCAATTCCTACCGTGCAACTTCCTCCAATTTCATCTCCAGAAATCGTACATCCTTCAACTTCAAATCATGAATTGCAACCTGTCTATTATTATTGAGCGAGATCCGGAAAAAAGAAAGCAGCAATATTTGAGCGACTGTTAATCTGCGAGATGAGATTAGAGTGGCATATCTAAAGGTTGGGCCTTATCAACCAATACTTTCGAATATCCAAAGACAACAAGAAAAACTTCGGTCTCATGATTTCAAAAGAAATGGTTTAATCAGTTTCCTTGGTTGGAGTATTCGCCTACAACGGATAGAAAGACGTCGTTTGCGTCTAAAACTTCAATCATAAGTATTCGATGGTTAGCACTTCAAGGTTGTGCCTTGAGAGGTCTGTGAATCTTCATCTTCCTTGAATCGGGAATTTCCTTCAAATGGTAAAGTTGTTGGCGAAATGAATATTGAAATTGATAAAGTTGTCTTGGATAATGCTCCAAAAATGCTCAATACATTGCTCCAAGTATTCAAAAGAAATTTTGCACATTATGGCCAATAGGGTACGACAAATGATTCGTGAAGAAATTGGAATGAATGTTTTTGTATTCTCGTCGATGAAGCACAAGATGCATCTAAGCGAGAACAAATGGCCATTATCCTAAGGTTTGTGGACAAGCATGTTATTTTGAGAGAACGGTTCTTTGCGATCAAAAGCGTAAGTGACACCACATCATTGAATCTCAAAAATAAAATTTCCGGAAAAAATGTTCCTATGTTCATTGTTTTGCCCACCGATTGCGATTAACATTGGTTTTGCGCACTATTTGGGAATTCTTTTCTCATTTGGATAATGTTATCAATATTATTACTTACGTCTCTAAAGCGTATTAATGAGTTGTAGAAATTGAGCACTAATCAAATGGGTAATTTGCAATTCTCATTATGACTCCATAAAGAGTTTGAACGATAATGTTGAGTACTTGAAAATCTTACTCAACATTCTTCAAACAGACAAGTTATGAATTTGTGTTTATCTTGCATTTAATGCATGACATTATGAACATATCGATGTTCTTTGTCAAACACTTCAAAGAAAATCTCTAGACATCCTACTTTTCAAAGAGATCTTGATTGGGAAGAATTTCTCCAAAGAAACATGCAACATCATTATCACTTGATGTTTTCAATGAAGTGATAAATTTTATCTTGATATTCCCACAACCTCCTCATTTTTCAATGCAAGATATTCGTAGTTTGGAATATGAGTTGCGACATTATGAGAGAGATGCTTTCCATCATATTCTAAATCCTACCATGCCCTGCTCAAGAAAAATGTTGGAGTTGGGTGGAAGAAGATGGCCACTTTGTTGATTTTTATTTCTTGGGGTACATTTGGTTATTTTTCAATCATTTATTTTTATTTTTCTTGTTTTTATAGTTTTTTATTTATTTAAAATGTTATATATAAATTTTATTGCATTGACTTTAATATATTTCATTGCTTGACTAAATTCTGAATTGGACACAATTCTCACTAATTTCATTAACATATTGAGACCTACCACGCTTTTCAATGAAACATGCAATTTTTCCTCAAGATGTTTCCATCGATTCTAAATCCTACAATGCTGTTCATGTTTTTGGAAAGTTCACTTTGTTGATTTTTATTTACGGGGTTACATTTGGTTATTTTTCAATCTTTTTTTCTTTTGTTTTGTTTTGAAAAAGAATGATGACCAAATATACAATTATCCTATTAAATTTGGAAAAACACCATTAGTCCTAATCTATTGCTCAAGTAGTAAGTTGATCCTCCACATTTAAAAATATCAAGTTAATAATTTTGAATATTTAATTATAGTTACACAATCAATCCTCAATAATGATTTTTTTTTTTAATTTTTTTATTAAATCATCGTGTAACCTTTTTAGATCATCAAGAAATTTGTGTGGGACACACTTAATACGATTGAGATCAACTTTTTTTTTTTTTTGGTTTTTCTTTGAAGCGTAGCACTCCCAAAAAAGTCGTAAAAAGTTCAATTTGCAAAAGAGTGCAAAAGAGAAAATTGAAAGGCAACCCCACTCTTTGGGGTACATGACATATTGACATGACATGACATAACATAACATAACATATCATAAAATAGTATATACATACACCTACATGGCTACATACAGTTTGCTTTCATGACAACTAATCATGCGGGGTCCACACACACACCACTACTCCATCTTCTCCAACTTCTGGGTATAAATATCTCTTCAATGCACTAATTCTCACTCTGTTTCAGAACCCAAAAACAGTAATATTATCCCAAATGGGTGCGGTAAGACGATTCAGATTCATGGCGTTTGTTCTTAATTTCTTCAGTGTTTTGTTTTTTGATTTTTTGTTCCTTTTTCTTTTTTGGGTTGTGCAGAAGAATAAGAAAAACAATGAAGCAGAGCAGAAGAATGAAAATGATAATAACAAGAAGAAAGACAATGGAGGCAATGATAATATTACTGCAGTTTTGAAGGCTGATTTGCACTGCGATGGCTGCTCTTCCAAGTTCCTGAAATGCATTCGCTCTTTTGACGGTACAGATTTGCATCTTCCTGTATATATATATATATATATATCTGTCCTTCTCAAATCTCACTTTATATAATTTTCAAAATAATCTCATTTTTCCTTCACAATATATTTTTCTGGGTTTTTACTCCAGTTTTCTTTGTTTTAACACGATGTCAGATTTAGGGTTCTTTTTATCTGTAAATAAACATTTCCCTCTCGAAATTCACATCTTCTATAATATTTTTCAGTTGATTTTCATTATATTTTTCCTGGGTTTCATCCATTTTTCTCTATTTTAAATGATTTTCTTTTAGATTTTGGGTTCTATATGTATCTACAATTATATCGGTTTGCATTTGTCAAATTTTAGACATTGCATTAAGAAAAAAAACACATGGGAATTGCTTGATTCTCAAATTTATCTGTTTTTTTTTAAATATTATCTGAGTCTAACTCGAAATATTTTTAACCTTTTCTTCTCAATATCTTTATAATTTTATTTGGTTTAAGAAATGGTTTCTTTATTGATGCACTTGAATAAATAATGTTTGTGGGTTTTCTGTGTATGTAAAAAGGTGTGAAGACTTTGACAATTGACGAATCTCAGAAAATTACGGTGACTGGAATATTTGATCCTGCGAAACTCCGGGAGAAAGTGGAGGAGAAAACCCACAAAAAAGTGGAACTGATTTCACCGGGGCAGCCCAAAAAGAACAACAATAAAGAGAATGAAAAAGGCGAACAAAATGGAAAAGAAAATAAAATATAAAGAATAAAAGTGAAGAGAAAAAATGCAAGGACAAGGAGGTAATGTTAATTACTATACTGCCACTGTTTTCCTTATCGTGCGCCTGTGTTTGTTTTTAGTATGTATGTCTGTCTGTCTGTCGATTCTTATTATTCTGTATGCATATTCTGATGATTTGTCTACCGTTTCTTTGCATTGCACGCCCGGCGCAGTTTAGCACATGATGTCCCACATTCAATGCATTTTGCCATTTTCATTCATTAAAAGTATTTTTTTTTTTTATTTACTCATTTGGGTTGGTTATGAAATTTATATTTTAATTATTATTCCCCGATAGAAGCGGAAAAATCACGTGGCAGCTAGCGCACGTTAGCAGTCTGCGTTTTGTTTGCTGCTGCAGTTATTTTCGACGTTTCACGTCATGAATGAATGCAGTTTTTTGAAATCTTCTATCAATCAATTATGTTAACCCCCCACGTTTCTAGTCTAGTCAAATGTGCCACGTCGTCAAAATCTTTATTCCTTCCAATTTGCCCGACATTTTGTCGAGATAGTATTTTGTGGCCCTCGACCGAAGTGGACTGGTTCGACTCACTTGACAAAGTTCTTGTCATGGTTACGACTAAAATTGGATGACACAATTCACTTTACGACTATAATTATGAACTTTTGATTTACAGCCACCTGTGACGACTGCGGTTTTGAAAGTGCACTTGCACTGCGAGGGATGCATACAGAAAATTCACAAGATTGTGACCAAAACAAAGGGTGAGATTATAAAAAATCCTTGTTATTTTTCTGTATATTTTACTCAAATTGAAATGCTCAACGGATATATTTAACGGTGTTACAGGGTATGAAGAAATGAAAATAGACAGACAGAAGGATACGGTGACAGTGGTTGGAGCAATGGACATGAAGGCTCTAGCTGAGACTCTGAAAAAACATTTGAAGAAAGAGGTGGAAATTCTGCTTCCCAAGAAGGAAGGCGGCGGAGAGAAGAAAGAAAAGGGTGGTGGTGATAAGGGTAAAGGTGGTGGCGACGATAAGGGTAAGAGTGGTAGCAAAGAAGGTGGTGGTGGTGATAAGGGGAAAGGTGGTGGTGGTGGTGGTGATGATAAGGGGAAGGGTGGGGGTGAGGAAGAGGATGCAGGTGGAGAGAAAATGGAAGGCAACAAGATGCAGTTCCAATTTGGGAATCCATATCCGAGTATGTATGGGGCGGGTCAAATGGGCGAGCAGTTTCAATATCATCCACATGGATATGGACCTTACCATGCGCCCCAAATATTTAGTGACGAGAACCCAAATGCTTGTAGTGTTATGTGAAGGGGAGGAACTAATATGTATATGAAGAATAGAATGTGAATTATCTTGGTGGGTAATTAGGTTTCTTTAATGTAATTGTTAAGGTTTCAATAGAATTATTATGTTTTCTTTTTAATATCTAATTCTTTTAATATTATAACTGTTATTACTTATTATAGGATAAATTTGACGCAAATGGTTACTCACCTTTGCTTTTATTGTGTAAATATTTTTGTCGTATTTTTATCATTAATTTTCAATAATTTTCACTCTGATAATGATTTTTGTCCAAATATTTTACTAAGGTGCATTAAAATGAATAACAAATATTTTGTCATACTTTTGAATTTGTTATTTATTTCACATATTTAAAAATACAAAAGGTAAAACACTTTTTACGTCCACTTAATTAATTTTTGAACGAAAATCGCATAAAAACAAAGATAAGATGTGCATAAATTCAAAAATGGTAGTAGTTTGATACCTTCATTACAATTAAATGTAGTGTGGTTAACAAAAAAATGAATATAACTACCCATGTGAAATTGTCCATAACCTTTTATTTTTGCACAACAATTCTAATCTATGTATTTTTAGTGCATAGTGGTTGTAGTGGTCCTTGTTTGATAAAAAGACAAACATTCCTTTATTTTTATTTTAAAAATTTTCAATTAAATTTTAACTTTTGCAAAAAGTATAAATAGATTCGATATTTTTATTTTTTATAAAAAATTAAAAGAAACTAACAAATTGATAATATACTAAATTATTTTATATATTTTACGAACTATTATAAAATAACTAAAATTTAAAGTCATAATTATTAACAAACATGTTAATTAAAATTATTTTTTTATTATTGAGTAATTATTAAAATTTAAACTTTAATTTTATCATTACAACATAAAAAAAATAACTTTGTCACAAATTTGATGCTCAAATATTATTATTTAATCGAGTTATTCGTTTATTAATTATAAATATTAAAGTTTAAATTGTAATCTTTATATTTTAATTTATCGTTTTATTATCGTTCAAAAATAAAGAACACAAAATGTGTAAATTAATTTTTGTTAATATTTTTATGTTAAAAAACATAATAAAATTAGTTCAATGTCATAAAATTATATACATCATTTTGTTATTTCTTAATTTTTATTTAAAATTTTAACATCACATAACAATTACATATACCTAAAACGCAATAGTTTTATATTTTTCTCTTATGAAAAATTTAATTGACACGACTATAATGATATTTTAATATGCTAAATTAAATATTATTTAATAAATGTATTAGACGTATTTGCACATTTTACAAAGGTTATAAATCTAATTGTAATTTTTTTAAAAACTAAAAATTAAAGGTATTTTTGTCTTTTTTATCAAATAAGAATTAATTGCGTACTAAAATATATAGGTTAAGGATTTTTATGTTAAAAAATAAATGTTAGAGATCATTTGTATAATAAAGATAAAGGTTAAGGACCATTTGCGTCAATTTCCCTAGGATACATATTGAACGTTCTTTAGAGAAAATAGATGGGTCATGGGAGTGTCTCTTAAGTAGTCATCATCATATGTGTATGTGATATGATGCACGTGATTACAAAACATGTGTACAAGATGTCATAATATATAAAACGCATTCTTTTGTCAGCTTTTGGAAAAGAGATGGCCAGATGGGTACTATCCAAAAGATAATTACACATACAAATACCACCCTTTTTCCTAACTAAATATTAATCATTTGGAACCATTAATCCTCTTCTTAGTGAATTAATGCAGTACAATTATTCAACAAAATTATAGATTAAGGCTTTTATGAATTGGATTGGTTCATGGGACGAGTAGGTACAAAAATTCATCATTTTAGATGATCAAAAGATTTGCTAGTATTAAGAAAGACAAATAACTTATTTATTATAATGTCTTACCGTGTCATTTAGGTAACATTTAATTAAATTTAATATTACGTACTAAATATGTACTTAATAATTATAACAAATAAATGATAACTAATTTTTGAGCATTTCTAATATAACCGTAAATAGTTTAAAAAATTATATTACATAAATAAAATAGATTATGTTTAAAAAATTCATTTTCAATGCAAGTTGACATAAACTCCATTGTGGTATAAGAAAAATAGATATTGTCTAAAGAATCTACGTTCTCAAAAACTCTATTAGACATACTGACTAAATAAAATTTATAATTTATATACAGATTTAAATATGATTTTATTTTTATTTTAATAAAATAAAAGATACTTATAACATATCCAATGCATTCAATGGATTGAGAAAAACATGTGCCACATAATCAAATATACAATGTCTATTAAAAACACTTCTCCAATGCATAATGTGGAACACTATTTCAGGCTGACATGACACTAGAAAAAATAGAAGATAATTTAAACGTTCTTTGAGATTGGATAAGTCATCAATTTTTTAATTTTTGACTTAATTTTCTTAAAATTCTGTTAAGTAGATTAGTTTTATTATTTTTTGTTAATTTTAAAAAATAAATGCTACATAATCAACATTATTGGATTGTAGAAAGAACTCATTAGAGAGAATTTTTGGACTTCATCGTCTATTTATTCCACATAATCTAAAAGTCCATCTATTTAATTGCCACGTCAACCACAATCTATTGAGTACATTTAAGATACTCTTAGCTAGATAGCAATCTAAAGAATGCATTGAAGACCAATTTTGACTTGAGTGTCTATTCATTAAATATAAATATGGAGTCTTTCGATTTTTTGTACCACCTAGATAGCTGTTCATAGAATGCATTGGAAGTGCTCTTAAACATTCAAGACGCTTGGAAGACAAGATAGGGATAAAAACCGTAATAAAATTGAGTAATGATATTCATAATCACTGACTACTGTAATCAGTATACGTGGGTAATTGAGTAATGCCACGTACTGATTACGGTAGTCAGCGACTATGAATAGTATTACTTAATAAAATTAGTCTGTGAGCTTATCCTCTAATGAATCTTATTAAAATAATATGCTAGGGTTTAGACTAGATTATCAATTCACCATATCATGAATAATAGAGAAAAGTTAGTTGAATTTAAATAATATACTTATAAGTAAAATAAATAATTTTTTTGTAAGAAATTTATTTTTATTTAACTTACTTCTTTTTAACTTTGATTTACTTAAAAGTAAGAGAAAAGTAAATCATCCAAAATATATTTGTAGAAGAAAAAAATTAAAGATAACTTAACTTATATTTTAAATCTTAGACAAAAACATTGTTATAATTTTATTATTTTTTAATTTGGTATAGCACCAAATACCGTATTACAAGAATACACCTAATCTACCTTAATACAATTTTCGTAATCCTATCCCTGCTAATCCTATTTTCCTAACAATACGGCAATACGATATACCAAAAATGTCCTTAAAAAAATATTGTGTAGCTAGATATTTATATTTTAAAATTTCTTATATTTTATATACACTTAATATTAAAATATTTAGTAGAATCAAGATCTAGCAATATAGTGGTGATAATGAATGAGAAATATAATAGAAAATGTCACATGCAATAATCTTATTCTACCTACTGACCTACACAATGCGACTTCAACGGTTCATGATCATGCAAACATAGCAATCACCAAGAGCATGTTTGGCTAAAAGCCAGTGGAAAAAATACAGTTATTTTAATGTAATTTTTTATCTTCAAATATATTCAG
Source organism: Forsythia suspensa (assembly GCA_023638005.1). Taxonomy (NCBI): domain Eukaryota; kingdom Viridiplantae; phylum Streptophyta; class Magnoliopsida; order Lamiales; family Oleaceae; genus Forsythia; species Forsythia suspensa. Next base: position 41,699,167 of record CM042666.1, read on the forward strand.
ATAATAACTTGTTTTCTATTTCTTACTTTTGAGTTAAAGTAAAAATAAATAACTTAATTATTTACAATTTTCACCGATTAAAAATATTATATATTTTTAAGACTTACTTATTCACTTATATGTAATCCTTTTAAACTTAGCCAAACACACCATAATCTAAAATACAAGGTACGGTGAAAGCGTGTGTAAAATTTAATAGATTTCTTCTAAAGATCAAAGATGCAACGGAAAAATTCATTCAAGTCAATTCAATTCGCTCAGGAACAATCATATTTGGAATTACTTTACACAAGTGATTATCTATTTTGAATAAAAATAAAAATAAAAATTTTTTTTTTTTGGGATAGTTATAAAATTCAAAAGGGAATATAATTTGGATGATTCCAAGTCCATGTGATTAGTGAAACTCTTTTAATTTAGTCATAATGATTACTAGAGGTAGAACCCATGTGGGGTTTATGAAGATATGGAAAAAGACTGGTCATGAGAAAGCAAAAAAGTAAGAAAATTTAGCATTATTTATTAATTATTAATTATTAATTATTAAATGTCAAGAAATGAGCACATCCATTAGATACGTTGAAATGAGCACGCCCACACTAATTGAGTTAGTGTATATGTTAAAGACATGCACCTAACACATAGGCAGGCAAAGACTCGAATTTTGGTATATGGTAAAGATACGTGCCTAATATAAAACTAGGTAAATAATTGAAGATTTGACATATTTTGACGTATATTTAAAAACACGTGTCTAATATAAAACAAAGTGAAAATTGACAGTTTGATACATAACATGTTTATGATATTATTATTGATTTTTCATTCAAATACACAATGTAGATTTTAGTGATGAAAATTTTCTTAATTTATTGTTTCTCTTCTTTGTTGCCATTTGATCTCACGAGTCATCGATCATTGACCTAGTTACTCCCATCTTTTAAAAAAATTTCAAAGGATTTTTTTTTCCTTTGACGCGCATCATAGGGCTCAAAATACGTTCCATAATTTTTAACCATTCCTTCACTTATTTAGTAAAACAATGATAGTAATTGTAATTCGTTAAATCAATATTGTATTATTTTTCAACCTGTCTCTCTCTCTCTCTCTCTCTCTCTCTCTCTCTCTCTCTCTCTCTAAATATATATATATATATATATGAAAAAAAGAGATAAGTGAAAATAGTAAAATTCAATGATAGTAATTGTATTCAAGAATTTAGTTAAAGTCAATTTATTGTATTAATTTTCAATTCATCCTGTATATATATATTGATTGACTGATATATCTTTTAAAAGAATGAAAATAAAGATTTATTCTCTTTGCAAAAGTTTAAAATAAAAATATATATACATGTTCATTTTGTCACACATTTTTGCGCTTAAAAAATTGCAAAAGAAACACAAAATGACATTTTAGCGGATTTTGCATTTTCTTAAAAAACTTAGTTCAAAAACGAGAGTTGAAATTTAAGAAAGTTGCTTTTTTTTTTGTTAATCACATCGGTCAGGAGGTCATGAGTTCGTTCCCTCTCATTTCCAAGCATTTTAAATGTTTTTAATTGTTTTAAATGATTTTAAATATTTTTAATTCTATAATTAAATGATTGTTTTTAATTCCTAGTTTAAATTTTTTAATTATTTTTAATTAATAATTATTTTTAATTTCAAGTATCCAAATTTTTAAAAAATTCAAGTCTTTTTGCAAAAGTTTAATAATTTTCTTCCAAAAAAACGACTTTCAAAAATCAAACAAACACTAAACAAAACAAAAATCTAAAACACAAAACGCAAACGCAGAGTAACACCACCATCTTTCATTTTACTTAATAAACAAACAAAAATCTATCAACAATCCAACAATAGGTTGACAAGGCACAAAAATCAAATAATAAGCTAAAAATGTAATAAAATAGGCCGAGAAGATACAACAATCTAATAATAAGTCGATAATGCAACAAAATAAACTAGTAAGACAACAACAATCCTCTAACAATTTTATTTAAATATAAACTATTATGAATATCAATTAATTAATAAATTATTGACAAAGTGGCAAGCAAAATTGTTAAGTGATAACTTTGTGGAGTTTAATTGAATCATTATCCTCTAACAACAAGGTTCCAATAATTTCTTCCTATATAATTAAATCTAATTTTCAATTGCTAGAAATTAAAAAATTGCAAAATAAAAAATCGATAGATGTTGTTGTGTTAAATATTATGTTATTTGCGTTGGATGTAACATTTGTTGCAACAATTTATGTTGCATTTGCTGTTACAAATTCTATCAATTATTATGTTACGTCCCATCAAGTTTCGTTAAATGTTGTTATCCTAAATTTTATTTTTAAGTATGTTGCATTTTAAAGTAAGTAAATAGAAAAATTTAATAAAAAAAAATGGGCTAGAAATTAGGGATGATTGATCTTCATTAATATTTAAAATAACCCTTGCAGTTTGGGATTCTTCTCAAATGAAGTGGTACGCGAGAATGAAGGAGAATTGAGCCACTGTTTTGATTTTGTTTTATTTTAATAAATTAAAATATTAATAATTACATAGTATTTTAAAATAAATACATAAACATTTTAATTTGAAAATTAATTTTAAAAATATAAGTTGTGGTTGTAATTTTCACTTAAAAATTTGTGTGATCAAACCCAACAACGATGTCAGTTGTCAGCTGGGCTTCACTGATCTGTCAGTTTCCAACTGGGTTTTACTGATCTGGTTCTTAATGGATTTGTGTTCAATGTGGCCTCACATCAAGCCTAAGGAAGATTTACACAAATGGCACCACTGTGTGATGATATTCACTGCATTTGCATAGAGATGACTTTTCATTCCATGCATTATGCTTTCTTAGAATCTTTACAAAAAAATATATTCATCGAGAGTTTATAAAGTGGATCCATAGAATCTTAACAAAAAATTATAATAACTAAAATAAATAATACTCAATTTTAATTTGAACTAGAAACTCTAGTCGAGAACATGTTCAATTTTTAATGGGACTCATCATTTTCAATGAAAAAAATAATTAAACTCGATGCATGTCAAGAGTAGGATATGCTATTGAAAATCAATTAAGCAATTAAAATTAAATTGAGAATATTTTTGTCAAACATGACAATTACATGGGACAGTGTCAAATAGACATCATCAATTGGCATAGCAAACATAATGTATGTAAGAGTGGTTTTCGTGAGGAACCCTATAAAGGTATGTAGTATACTAAGTTCTTATAAGTTGTGAATTTTATGAAATATAGATAATAAATAGATAATAAATTGTAGTTCCTACAAAATGTGTGGATAAAATAAACGTTTGACAAATTTGATCAACTTAAATTATAATTTAAGCTTATCCAAACATGCATGTTTGGAAGTGCTAAAATTATTATTTTTTAAGTATTTATAAATTGTGAGTTCTATGAAATATTTAAATAATAAGTAAGTAGTAAGTTATTTGTACTACAAAATATGTAGATAATAAATATATTTTATTAATTTAATTAATTTAAATTATAATTTAAGTTTAGTATTCAAAATTCAAAAAATGATGTCTTTTCAAAGGGGAAAAAAAAAAAGAAGAAGTTAATAAAATAGTGCGCAATTTTCAAGTCGTGTGCCACAGTTACGATTTGAAAGAAAGAGAGGTTTGGTATCACCCCATATTTAGGCCACATTCACGAAATTTATGGTGGGGAGCCATGTATGCATTATTACATAAAAGTAGGTCCCTTTCTCATATGCAGTTGATAGCATCTTTGGCTAAACTTAATATTAAGTTTCGGGTCTATTTTCAACTTTTATAGAGTATCGCAAATTTTTATATATTGGTTGTTTATTTCATCTATAATAGATATGAAATTTATCGATGAACTTGTCTCCGCAAGTCAGTGGCTCATTTGACAACACAAATTTTAGAATCCAAATATTTGTTTGAGTTTTTAAACGAACCGAATTACTCTTTTGAACTTCTTAGGCTTTGATATTATATTAAGATTTGGAGTTTTATTTTAAAATATTAACTTTGCTAAAAAAAATAATTCAAACATTTATATGTTGATATAATCAATGTGAAATTTTGTCTCTAATTACCACTTATGTAACGTCTCAATACCACGTGACATTCTACTGGGCTGGTCAAAGTCAAAGTTGTTTATTGGAGGCGAGGGCATCACCACCGAGGCTATTCCCTTAATTTCGAAGAGGTTTGGTAAGAAGGGGTTGAAAGGCCGAAACGGTCAATTAAGATCGACCCCGGTGGCATGTTGAACAAGATTTTTCTGACACTTTATGAATTAGACCTGAAAAAATTGATAGACAACCTCATCAATCGCTCTTTGTTATAGTCATACACTCTTAACACGTGAATCGAAAGAGCACTCTTCATTAAACTACTGACGTGACACCTAAGATGTGATATTTTAGATTACGCCACTTGTTACGTATCAAATGAGTTAGACCAATTGGCTTTTGTCTATAAATACGTCATCAAAATGATGATAAAAATTACCAATTGGCTATATTAGACAAAGGGATAATTAGCTTATATAATAAAAAGTTGAAATATACCCACTCTTTTAAATTTTTATTTTTACCCCACGTGTAAATAACACTTATAAAAATACTCTCATATATTATATAAACTCTTTTAAAATATTTATTTATTGCGTAGTATATCACATGTACTTTATATAATATTCACTTTATGATTTCAATTAAGTTCTTCAAAAATTGTATCTTAGGTCCTTAATCTTTTTATATCTTTATAATTTAGTCCTCAAATTTTTAATTATATTTGATTAAGTCCCCAAAAATTGCATCTTAAGTCCTTCAACTTTTACATATTTACACTTTGGTCTCCAAATTTCAATTCTCTTTCGCTTAAGTCCTCCAAAATTGCATCTTAGGTCCTTCAACTTTTACATCTTTACACTTTAGTCCCCAAATTTTCAATTATCTTTCGATAATTTGCTAAAAATTGATTTTAATGAAATTAAGTAAGTAACATAAGTTAACAAATATGGTAACATATATGTTACCCGATTGTAGACGAAATTAATGTGTTTTCAATACATTTACAAGAATATAAATTATACAATAGTTAGAAAATAAAGAGGCCTTCAGGATAACACTTTATCCTCAATCATCATAAAAAATTGCTTTATTTTTTTTTTTAATATAATTCCTAATTCGTAAAATTGTAGAATGATATAATTTGCTAAAAATTGATTTTTACGAAATTGAATAAGTAACATTCTTAACAAATACAAGCTCCAAGCAGAAAGATTGTTTTCAAAACAAAATTGGAGATATTTGATTGTAGACGAAATTAATGTATTTTTTAAAAACATTTACAAGAAGATAAATTATAAAATAGTGATCCATTATAAATAAGGAAATAACATAGGTAACACATGTGGTAACATATGTGTTACCCATGTCAAATAGTTGTTTTTAAAAGTAAAAAATTAAATATATTATTTTTATTTAATATAATTCATAATTCGTAAAATTGTAGAATGATATAATTTGCTAAAATTGATTTTAATGAAATTGAGGAAGTAACATAGATTAACAAATACGGTAACATATATGTTACTCACAAGAAAATTATTTAAAAAAAATTAAAATTAGAAATATTTGATTTTAGAAAAAATTAATGTATTTTTAAAAACATTTACAAGAAGATAAATTATAAAATAGGAATTGTATTGAAAATGATGAATTAACATAGGGTAACACATTGCAGTAACATATGTGTTACCTGTGGAATTGTTGATATTAAAAGTGAATAAATTAAATATATTATTTTTATTTAACATAATTAATAATTCAGAAAATTATAGAAAGATATAATTTGCTAAAAATTGATTTTAATGAAATTGAGGAATTAACATAGGTTAACAAATATGGTAACACGTAAAAGTATTGTTTTCAAAAATAAAAATTGGAAATATTTGATTTTAGAAGAAATTAATGTATTTTTAAAAACATTTACAAGAATATAAATTATAAAATAGTAATTGTATTGTAAATGAGGAAGTAATATGTGATAACATAAATGAAAAATTGAAATATTAATTTTAAATGTAAAGAATGTATTTTTAAAAATTTATAAAAATAGAGAAATGGTAAAATATTGATTTTAATGAAAATGAAGAAGTAACATATATATGTTACCCGTAAAAAGTTGTTTTAAAACAAAAAAAAAAAATTGAAATATTAATTTTAAAGAAAAATAACGATTTTTTAAATAATTATAAAATATTGATTTTATTGCAAATGAGCAAGTAACACATAGTAGTAACATATATGTAACAAGTATAAAAATATATTTTTAAATGAAAATTTGAAATATTGATTTTAAATGAAAATAATGTATTTTTAAAAAAAATTATAAAAGTAGAGAAATGGTAAAATATTGATTTTAATAAAAATAAGGAAGTAACATGTAAAAAAACATATATGTTACATGTGTAAAATATTGTTTTAAAATTAAAAAAAAATTGAAATATTAATTTTAAAGAAAATAACGTATTTTTAAATAATTATAAAGTATTGATTTTATTGCAAATGAGCAGTAAAACATATAGTAACATATATGTTACTAGTATAAAAATGTTGATTTAAATGAAAATTTGAAATATTGATTTCAAATGAAAATAATGTATTTTAAAAAAAAAAATTATAAAATAGAGAAATAGTAAAATATTGATTTTAATGAAATATAAGAAAGTAATATATATATTACCCGTAAAAATGTTGTTTTAAAATAAAAAATTGAAATATTAATTTTAAAGAAATATAACGATTGTAACTTAAATATTTATATATATTGATTTTAAATGAAAATAATGTAAAAAAAAAAAAAAATAACTAATATACTTTTTTTTTTAAAATGAAAAATTAAAATATTGATTTTAAATGAAAATAATGTATTTTTAAAAAATTATAAAATAGAGAAATGGTAAAATATTGATTTTAATGAAATATGAAATATAAATAAGTACTTATGTTAACAACAGAGTAAAAATTACTTTCCAAATACGATTAATTTTCTATTTAAAATAAGAAAAATGACTTGTTTCATCGTTTGAAAAAAAAAAGTTAAAATTAATTTTCTATTTAAAATAAGAAAAATGACTTGTTTCATCGTTTGAAAAAAAAAAAGTTAAAAATAACTTTACCTACTTTTAAGTTTGAAAAAATGCATCATTCCTCCCCTATTTATTAATATATTAATAGTGCACTAAATTAATTGGTCTCCAATATTTAAAAGGAATTTTGGCGCAAATGGTCCCTAACGTATGCACTCAGTGCAATTTTGGTCCCTAAACTTTTATTTTTGACTGAAAGATCTCTAACCTATGCATTTGGTTGCAAAATTGGTCCCTATGGACGGAATCCGTCCAATTGTGCCGTTAGCCATTAATTTGTTTTGAGATTTTGGCGCAAATGGTCCCTAATATTTATCATTAGTGTGGAATTGGTCCCTAACGTTTATTTTTTGCATACATGTCCCTAACTTATGTGTTTTGGTGTGAAATTGGTCCTTATGGGATAAAAAGATAAATATGCCCTTAGTTAATTAGAATAAATTGTATGTGGATTCCTAATAATGTGCAAATAGGTCCAATACTTTTATTTTTTATAAAAATTAAGGAAAACTAATGAATTTTTTTTTTTTGAATTAACACTTTAGTAATAAACATGTCAAATAAAATTATTATTTTTATTATTAAGTAATTATATTATTTAAAATTTAAAATTTTATTTTATTGTTGTATAAAAAAATAACTTTATTACAAACTTGATGTACAAATACTTTTATTTAATTGAGTTATATGTTTATTAACTACAAATATTAGAGATCCAACTATATTATTCATATTTTAATTTATCGTTTTATTTTCATTCAAAAATAAAATATATAATGTGTAAATTAACTTTTATTAGTATTTTTATGGTAAATAATAATAAAATAAAATCTTGGTAAATAAAAATACTAATTTTTATCAATCACTATCATCTGTCATCATGACGCCAAACTATTAAATCTAGTAAATAAAATAATTTGGAATGTGAACATTCAAAAAAAATAATACTCAATAATATGTACACACTCCATTGAAAAAATTATATACCCACACGACATGTCAAATAAAAATTATTACATAACTTGAACTAATCTTATTACAAATTTATTTAATATAAAAATACTAATAAAAGTTAATTTACACATTATGTATTTTATTTTTAAACGAAAATAAAACAATAAATTAAAATATGAAGAATATAGTTGGATCTCTAATATTTGTAGTTAATAAACATATAACTCAATTAAATAAAAATATTTGTACATCAAATTTGTGACAAAGTTATTTTTTTATACAACAATAAAATAAAATAAAATTTTAAATTTTAAATAATATAATTACTTAATAATAAAAATAATAATTTTATTTGACATGTTTATTACTAAAGTGTTAATTTCAAAAAAAAAAAATCATTAGTTTTCCTTAATTTTTTATAAAAAATAAAAGTATTGGACCTATTTGCACATTATTAGGAATTCACATACAATTTTTTCTAATTAACTAAGGGCATATTTGTTTTTTATCCCATAAGGACCAATTTCGCACAAAAACACATAGGTTAGGGACATGTATGCAAAAAATAAACGTTATGGACCAATTCCACACTAAGGATAAAGGTTAGAGACCATTTGTGGCAAAATCCCAAAACAAATTAATGGCTAACGACACAATTGGACGGATTCCATCCATTGGGACCAGTTTTGCAACAAAATGCATAGGTTAGGGACCTTTTAGTCAAAAATAAAAGGTTAGAGACCAAAACTACACTGAGTGCATACGTTAGGGACCATTTGTACCAAAATCCCTATTTAAAAAGGTGCAAATTAGTCTTCAACATTTTTCATCTAATTGCACAAACAATTCCCAATAATGGTGATCAGTGGAAAGCAGGTGACAAGTTCCCTCAATAGTCGGGATATTGATTAATATTCAAAAATTCAAACACTATACCTATGGGGACAAGGATAAGAATAGGGATAGAGATAGAGATAGAGGAAGAGCAAAATAACGAAGATTTGATATTTCACATTTAATTCAAAGATCAATATAATAAAAATAAAGTAAAAAATTGAAATTATAAATGAACAAATTCAAACTTGAAAAAGATGTTTATGAATGTGATTCTCCCCAACACAAATGATTGTTAATGCATCACTTAATTAAAATTCCTAGTCCCTCATCTATCACAGAAATAACAATAAGTCCTAATAAATACATATTAAAATAATATAATACTCATACAAACATAAATAAAAATGAATAAAGCCTCCAACCTTTCACGTTTGCATTTAGAATTGGCTTTTTTGCACAAATGGTCCTTGACTTTTGCATTTACTACGAGTTGAGGACTTATCATTTTATTTTGGAAAATTGGCATAAATAGTCTCTAAAGTATCACGTTAGTGCGCAAGTGGTCCCTAATGTTTCTTTTTTGGCGCAATGGTCCCTAACCTTCTACTATTGGTTGTGCAATTGGTCTTTTTTGACGGATTCTGTTAAAAACCTTTCATTTGGGTGCGCAAATGGTCCCTAAATTTTTTTTTGTCTTTATTAGTAGGGGTAAAATGGTCAAGTTACAGTTTTTTTCAACATTTCAATTGGTGAAAATGGTCCTTAACCTTATTTTTAATATAAAAATTTGCAATTTGTTCCTAATCTTTACAAAAAGTGAAAATAGGTCCGATATTTTAATTTTTTTATTAAATTATTTTTTATTATTAAGCAATCATATTATTTAAAATTAAAATTAAATTTTATCATTACAACATAAAAATAAATAAATTTGTCACAAATAGAAATTTTAATTATGCTCAACCCGACCGATTTTATACGGTCTCGTATTTACTGGGTTAACTCAGCCCGCTTTTGTGCCACAGAGTTACTAGGCAGCCCAATTTTAAATTTTTATTTATTTTTTTATTTTAAAAAAAAAAAAAAAAAAGCAAACTATGGAGATGAAAATGCCAATTTTAAATTTTAATTTATTTTTCTATTAAAAAAAAAAAATTCACCACCTCCACCTCCACCTCCACCTAAATCAACCAGAAAAAGGGGGGAGCCAGGGAGATCTTCTCCCTAGTTTCGCGAAACTAGATCTCCCTAGTTTCGACCGCAAAAACAAGGGGAATATCAACCATTGTTTCCTGAAACAAGGGGTGAAATTCCCCATTTCTTGACCCGACGAAAAAGGGGAGAAATCTCCCCTTTTCTAATCGACCAAAAGGGGGTGAGATTTTTCTTTTTTTTTTTTTAAATAGAAAAATAAATTAAAATTTAAAATTGGCATCTTCATCTCCAATGTTTGCTTTTTTTTTTCTTTTTTGTTTAAATAAAAAAATAAATAAAAATTTAAAATTGGGCTGCCCAGTAACCCTGTTGCATAAAAGCGGGCTGAGTTGACCCAGTAAATACGAGACCGTATAAAATTGGGCTGGGTTTGAACATAATTAAAATTTCTATTTGTGACAAATTTATTTTTCTTTTTATGTTGTAATGATAAAATTTAAATTTTAATTTTAAATAATATGATTACTTAATAATAAAAAATAATTTAATAAAAAATTAAAGTATTGGACCTATTTTCACTTTTTGTAAAGATTAGGAACCAATTGCAAATTTCTATATTAAAAATAAGGTTAAGGACTATTTGCGCCAATTGAAAGGTTGAAAAAAACTGTAACTTGACCATTTTACCCCTACTAATAAAGACAAAAAAAAAAATTTAGAGACCATTTGTGCACCTAAATGAAAGGTTTTTAACAGAATCCGTCAGAAAGAACCAATTGCGCAACCAACAGTAGAAGGTTAGGGACCATTGCGCCAAAAATGAAACGTTATGGACCATTTGCGCACTAATGTGATACGTTAGGGACCATTTGCGCCAATTTCCCTTTTATTTTTGACATTTTAACCTCTATTTCAAATATTTTTGACAACAATAGTCCTTTTCGTTAATTTCTATCAAAATCCTCTGTTAAATTTGACCTTAGAAAATTTTGAATTTAAAAAGCAAAGAAAAATTTGCAGTAAAAGTCCCTAATCTTTCAAAAAGTATCGAAAAGTCCCCAAACATTCTAATCATAACACATATGACCCAAACCTTTTTGACAATTTTACCTATAACTTAAATAAATTAAAAATAACTCCTAAACCTTTTAAAAAATACAAGTAAGTCTTAAATTTTTTATTTTTTTACAGATTTACACTTAAAATAATAAAAAATGTGTCATCAAGTCCCAAAACTTTTAATTTTGTTCACCAAAATGACATTTAAAATGTGTTTAATTAAAATCAGATTTTTTTGTAAAAGTTGATAAAAATTATTGAAATGTGTGGTTGAAAAGTTGTGGGATCATAAAATATGTGGTTAAAATTAATTGTTAATTTTGACTTTAGCTTTTTAGCAAAATCAAAATTGAAAACAAACGAGATCTTAGAGTCTCTACAGATTTTATCAAGTGGTCCGTTAATTAACAAAAAAATATACACATGATCAAAATTTGACCAATTTAAAATTTTAATTTATTTTTCATACCAATTACTAAATAATAATTAAAAAAAAGTTCTTCACCATCTCCACCCCACCCCCCACCCCCCCCCCCCACCCCGTCCCGCCCGCCTCCCTCTACCCTTCCCTTCCTTCCTTCCTTCCCTTCCTTCCTTTGAAATCGACCAAATCGGGAGGAGATTTCTATCCTCGCGACCAGGGAGAAGAAATCCCACCTGATTTGGTCGAAACCAGGAAGAAAAAATCTCTCTGGTTTCGCAGAACCATGGGGGGAATGTTCTCTCCATGTTTCCAGTGCCGGTAACAAAGGAAAATTTTTCCCTATTTTCGGGCGAGGGGTGGGGTGGGGTGGGGATGGTGAAGAAATTTTTTATTATTATTATTTAGTAATTGGTATGAAAAATAAATTAAAATTTTAAATTGGTCAAATTTTGATCATGGGTATAATTTTTTTGTTAATTAACAGACGACTGGACAAAATCTGTAAAGACTCTAAGAGCCCGTTTGTTTTCAATTTTGATTTTGCTAAAAAGTTAAAGTCAAAGTCAAAAATTAATTTTAACCACACATTTTATGGTCCAACAACTTTTCAACCACACATTTCAATAACTTTTATCAACATTTACCAAAAAATCTAATTTTATTCAAACACATTTTAAATGTCATTTTAGTAAACAAAATTAAAAATTTTGGGACTTGATGACACATTTTTTTTTATTTTAAGTGTAATTCTGTAAAAAAAAAAAAGATTTAGGACTTATTTGTATTTTTGAAAAGGTTTAGGAGTTACTTTTAATTTATTTAAGTTAGGGGTAAACTTGTCAAAAATGTTTGGGTCATATGTGTTAGGATTAGAAGGTTTGGGGACTTTTCAACATTTTTTAAAATATTAGAGACTTTTGCTGTAAATTTTCCTTTACTTTTTAAATCCAAAATTTTCCAGGGTCAAATTTAACAGAGGATTTTGACGGAAATTAATGAAAATGACCATTGTCGCAGAAAACATTTGAAATAGGAGCTAAACTACCAAAAATAAAAAGATAGATAGTCAACCCGTAGTAAGTACAAAAGTCAGAGACCATTTGTGCAAAAAACCATTTAGAATTCATCAAACAAAAACGTTCAAAAATATTTTCGGCACCTAATCTTCGTCATAACATAACTCACTTTAATTTTTTGAGCATCAACTCAAGTTGAAAAATAAAATACAACTTAAAAACATTAAATACATATGAAATTTACGCAACAATTTAAAAAAAAAATTGAAATAATTTGTCTTAATAAAGATTGATTATACCGCAAGTATTTGAATAGATTGCACAAGTAATAAAGTGGATTTTAGAGTCCAAGTATCGTACCTACATATATTTATATAGTTTAACACAATTAAACTAACATTAACCGAATTGATTTAACTTTTGAAGTTTGAGAGCCCAAGAACTAATTAAAGTATTAATTAAAAAGAATTAACTAATTATAATTTAAACAAATAAAAGATTAAGTTCACGCCAAATTACATTAAATATAAGAAAAAAAAAAGTACTAGAATCTCGAATTCACTTGTAATAGTTAATTCATTTTTCTGGATTATTAAATTTGACAACATACATCAATTATGACGATCAATACTCCTAAATTGTTCAATAGTCTCTCTTGAATAAAATCAAACATATTCTTATGTATAACCCGACTATATCTCTATGACAAATGCAAATACATAATCATGAATTAAGTTGCAATGGGTAATTAAAGATCACGTAAAGCATATCAGTGTATCTTTTTCTTCTATTGGACTTTATGACAATTAAAATTATATCTAGTCTGTTTTCAATCACTCGAATGTAAAACAAACCATAAAAATCATATAATCATTACGTACATATTTGTAGATGAAAAGAAATAGAAAAAATTATTGCTCAAAACTATATTAATGTATATCGCCAAAAATCAAATTTTCTAACTGAAGAATCAAACTACGAGTTTCATCGAAATTCTAGCACAAAACGAATTTAACCCAACATACTAAGAAGAAGAAAACAAAAAGAAAATATAAAATCTATCACCCAGATAAGAAGAAAACTCGAAAGAATTGATTTGGATCTTCATTTCTTGTTTCTCCTTTTAAAATCTTTCAACAACTGACAACCCTAATTTATAGTTAATCTTTATTATTTATAGCTGCCTTAATGTCCCCAAAAAACCTAAAAATCGTGGCAAAAAAAGTTTCATAATTGGAGTCGAACTCAAAAAGGCAAAATTTTCGTTAGTGTAACATTGCACTGGGCGATCGCCCAGACAAAGAAGAAAACTTAGTTTTAAAGTTCGAATAAGTGCACAAAATGTACTTATCAATTATTAACTATAATAAAATGCTAACGATCAACTAACTTCTTTTGAAAACTTGAACACAACTTACTACGAAAAAATATGGCTATCGTTAATGGTTTCCTTTTAATTTTAGTTGCTTCTCATTAGTCATTACTAATTTTGGAGTGTGGGCAGTAGGGTTTAACAAAAAAAAGTCACGCGTGTTAGGAGATGAATCCTACATCGGTTAAATATCGAAATATGAACTTGTATATTAAGACTTGAGGCTCCAATTAACATGGTTGACATTTTAAGATGAACCTCTAAGATCATCTCCAATGGGCTCTTTAAACATAAGATTTTCTCTATTTTAAAGAGCCAAACTTTAAAATTATGCTTCAATAGACTCTTTAAATTAACTTTTTAAAATAGAGAGTGGTTTGGCTCTCCAAATTTGGAGAGCCAAATCCACCCTCTATAATTAAATGCATTCAAACAATTTCAATTTTCAATACTCCAAACAATGATTGAATTAAATAATATATACAAAATAAAATAGAAAAAATGGAATAAAATCATATAATAATTAGGAGAGATGCATGTTAAAAGAAAATAAATACAAAAATAATAAATACTTATTAGAAAAAGTAAAATAAAGTGTTAAAAATAAAGAGATTGTTGAAGCATTTAAAAAATTTTACTCTCTAAATCTATAGATGTTCTCTAAAATGCCAAATATGCTCTTTATAAATAGAGAGTCTATTGGAGATGCTCTAAGTCTTAATATGGAACCAGAATTTATTAAGCTCAAACGAATGATTCAGTTCATCTAAAGCTCAAACGAGAATTCAGATTTCAAGATTGATGTACTCAAACGAGCTACTATCTTGCGGGATGCATGTTAAAGGATGAATTCCACATTGGTTAAATACTGAAATATTAACATGTATATAATTGTTTAGGTTATTCATCTTCATAAGGTTGGCATTTTAAGATGAAATCCCAAATTTTAATAATGTGGACCATCGAACTAAACCGCTTTAGATTTTGATACCTAAAAAACTTTTTGAAATTAAATCGAGATGTTAATAAAATTAACAAAAATAATCATCCTACTAAGTAGTACATGAATCTAATCCATCAACACTATCTATATGATTCAAACTATTTGGATTACTAGCGAGTTAGAATGTAACGATATAGTTGAACTTTGTTCATTGTTATGATTGAGTTTTGTTTTGTTTTTATAATTTTAAGTTTGTATTGATAGTTAATGTTAGAAAGTTTTAATTTAAATTTTGTATTAATATTTTATATCAATATTTATTTTTCATTTTGTTTGAAATGCGTTATTTTTGTATTCCTTGGTAAACTGTTATTTGAAACCAAATTGGATGGTAAAAAATAATTTGATTTTATTTGAAAAATTTGGTCAAAAATCACCTAAATCGAATCGCACTGAAGTGAAGTGGGTGGGGGCCCGTGGGGGGCTTAGGCCTTATTTATTCGAATGTCTGAAAATTCAATCCGAACAACAAATCAGCAGAGACCACGAGCTTAGTCAGTGCAGTGTCAGATGAAGTATGACACGTGGCATCCAATGGTTAGTCAATCATCAAATCCCACGTGATTGGGGTTATATGTATCACATGATGTCTCTTAGCCAGACAAAGGTACTATAATTTCTGTTTGTGGGATCACATCACGTGTGCTTTTCAACTCTAATCTGTTGCTTGTTTTGTTACTTTATGAGAATTGTGGGTTTAGTAGTACATTCCCCCACCTGCAAAGCCATATCTGAATGTCATATATTTATAAATTTTAGGAGATTTTAAAAATCTACACAAATGTAAATTATTATTTTTTTAAAATAGTAAATTTTAATAATATTTGTAAAAATGATAAATTTTTTGAGTAAAAAATCAAGTATACTATTTTATCAAAAGACACTTAAATTGTCGAAATATATTTCAACTATCGTTTGTTTTTTTTTTTGTCATTTAACTGACGGTAAAAAAAACGTCAACTGTCAGATCGATAGTTGACTTTATTCTTCTTCTTTTTCAGTCAGTTGAGGCTGTCAAACGACAGTTGTTCAACCCACTTCATTTGCTTTTTCCGTTTCCACATTCTTCTTTTGTAACCACACGTTAATTCGTGAATTCAATCTCTTCCAACAATTTTTGAGCAATTATATTCAACATATTTTCTAATCTAGCACAAAATCTATTAAATTTTTACTCTTTTATAATCTAAATTAATCTATCAAAAAAGTAACTTACTTAGGGTGGGTTATTTGGTGGTGAATGGTGGTACGCAAATGGTGGGTGGTGTAGCAAGATTTGATTTTAGTGAAATAATAGATCTGATTAATTCTGAATTAAATTTGATTATGATATAGTTGAATTTTAAGTAATTGTTTGGAGTATATTTGTACAAAATTACTATTTTTCAACTTGTTTTCAAAAAATTTCATTTTTCAAAGTACCACATGCAAACTGACATTTGCTATAGTTTTCTCTAAATTTATTTACATATATATCTGAGATTGATTAATGTATGTTTAGTAAAGTTTTTTTTTTTAGATTATAAGCAGTGAGTCTTATGAAATGTGTGAATAAAAATAGATAAGAGTTGTGAATCTTTAAAAATGTGTAGATAAAAATAATATTTGACCATTTTATAAGTGTTTATTAGCACTAACAAACATGTTGATTAATGCAGTTGAAGTTCATTGATTTTTACTCAAATTTTCATAATTGAATCCATGAACATGTCGTAGATCGAATAAAAATTATAATCAATATAAACTACTAGTTCCCACTACGATAAATTAGTTATACTAGGAACGATTAGATTTCTCTAAGGTGAATTAGGACTGTCACTGAGACGATATGCAATTATTTAGTTCAGCATCTTATCTCAAATAATTCTTTATAAACTTAAAACATACTCAACAAAAAAGACAAAAATAATTGTACATATATAAGATAGATATTTAGGTCACCTCAACTCTACATTGAGGTCTTATCTCATTGAAGTGAGCTCAAACTCATAAGATTTCCCCTTTTACATAGGAAGGAAGGCATGAAAAGAATTAAGAGCGTGTTTGTTATTGCTTATAAGCTGGTCAAATATTATTTTTATCTATACATTTAGTAGGATCCACTGTTAATAATATACAAAAAAACTTTACCAAACATGCACGCAAGCTAAATCTCTATCTAATTCTCTTTAGACTTGATTAAATTATGAATTAGAGGTTTACCCTCCACATCCTCTCTCTGCACAAAGAAGACCAGGCTGACTGAGCTCATCGTTTTACACGATTAACACAAAGATTCAATGTCAATTATTAGAATATTTACTGCTCTAGTACTATGTTAAACCAAATTATTTATGTGTGTGACTTCAACATCGAGGAAAATTGCGTAACGCTAACGTGTACACGAGTCTTTATATACACATACAACACGCACAATTTTGCAACAGTTGGGAGCTTGTCAGAACAGCTAAATTTCAAGCTGTGTGCAAGAAACATGGAACCAAGATGTTGCCTTTATCTGCATTTACACCTGCACCTTCTTCCTATTTTCTTCTCTTCTCTTTTACATTTCATCAATTGTCAGGACACACACAAAATAATGGAAATTAGATGCAAGAAGAGGAAAGGAGGTGCTGATGCAAATGCAGGTGAATGCTATTTTGGCTAAATCTTGAATATCCTTCACACTTCTCTCTCTCTCTCTTACACACACACACACACACAGAGAGAGAGAGAGAGAGAGAGAGCGAGAGAGAAAGTAATGTTGTACACTTGAGGTCAATTGATCTATGTGCTGTTAGATTCTTGAGATGCCTCCAAAGAGTTCATTGAATCAAGACAAGATTCCTTCATATATATGCTTGGCATCTTCAAGAATGCGCAACGAAAAATCCTTCTCTATACGAGTTCTGGGACGAGGTTTTTGAACACAACTTCAACAGGCGAGTGGTGTAAGCACCACGAAGCTTGAATATTGAGCACTGTGTCTGCGTATATACACTTCAAGACAGGTCGTCTCTTAAACCCTCTCTCTCTCTCTCTCTCTCTCTCTCTCTCTCTCTCTCTCTCTCTGTTATGATTTGCTCATATATAATAACCATTTGAAATGTGAAGACATATTGATTCTTTGAGTGAGATTAGGGATAAAGAAACTGTGAACTCTAAAATCTAAATTAATACAAAGATTTGATGCATAGGGCTGTCATCTGGAGTTTTCCCAACATATGAACCCTAGATTTGCCCTTTTACCTATTACTAGTATTTTACGAAGCCCAACGGTTACAAAAGAAATTAGTGCACAAATTCCTACTTTGAGTCTGATCTTTTATGAGGCAAAAGGGTTTGAGGATATGGTTAACCGATAAGATTTCTTTTTATGATCATACTTTGAATAGTATAATTAATCGATAAGATTTCTACTTTCTTGATCTTATCGAGAACTATTCATTGATAAACTCGATTCAAATGGAATGAGGGATGTTCATTTTTAATTGAAAATATTCATAAATTTGTTTACTTTTAATTCCGAGGGTTTTCTATTTTACTATGACTTCTTTGTTATTTTTAAGATTCAGATCTATGACAATTAACTTCCACAAGAAGTAAAAGTCATATCGAAATACATGAAATGAAGAAAGTTTAGATATTTTTTGTTAACGTATGAAAAATTTTAATTTAGAAAATAAACATACTTACAATTTTCTTACCCTTTTACAAAATATAATAAAAATCAATTACCAAAAAAATTATAAAATTAGTCAATTAAGTTGCTAAAAAAATCATTTATTTCTTCTAATTAAAATAAATAACTGTTGGACATATATGAATTGATCTATAATAAATCATCATGTTTCATGTAGGTATATATTCCATTTTTTTTTTTTTAAATATGCCCATGCCGACTAAATTATTACTTTATTTATTGCAATTTGCAAAGAACATTTTAAATTATTTGTATTGTGGGACCACTGCGACTTTAATCATTCTTTATCATGAAGAAAAAAGATATACTTATGAGATCCTAGGCATCACAAAAATATCTTCTAAATAATACTAAAATATTTTAATACAAAATTTGTTAGTTATTTAAAAAATATTTCAATATTACTCGTCCAACTTGGGATAATATGAAAACCAAATGACAATCTTGACTAAATTATATAGAACGTTGAAGAAACTTAGCAAAAGATAAAAATATGGAGGTTTGAATAGTCATTAATACAATTTATAATAACGGTAATGGTCGAGATTTTTTAATCTATGTAAGTTTACACTTATGTTTACACCTATGTCATTTTTGTTGTAAGTCATTGTCATTTTTGTCTTAGTTATGGGCCTCATATGACATATTCGAGTCGTCACTAAAGTATGTTATTTGTCGATAATAACGTTTAATTGTTTACATCTTGAAAAAAGAGTTAGGTAATAAGTTGAAACTTTAGAAGAATAATTTGGAATCTATAGGCTCTAGGCTGATTATAATTAAGACAGAATACACACAATGTCAAATAGTAAGAATAATGATCTCCTAAAGTCGATGTTTGTTTGGTCATACTAAAATATGAGAATATACTTTATAAAAGGAGGTAGCGCCAATTAAGGATAAGTTTAAGAAATGTATACTTAGATGATTGGGACATATTTTGCTTAGATTAAAAAGTCTCTTGTTCACAAGAGTGATATAATTTTGATAGGTCAAAATTAGAAGAAAGAGATATAGACAAAAACTAATATAACATGTGATCTTCGTTAATGATTTAATTGTTTTAAATCTTTTAATAACTAGAAATGAATAAAATATAAATCTAAAAGGTGTTTTCATGTGAAGATATATGTTCTTAATTGGTCTAAAATTTATGCCAATAATATATGAGTATTTTTAGCATAATATTGCAATATTTGTAAATTCTTTTAAGTCTAGTAAAAATATTATAGAAAGATTGATTAAATCACAAATGTTTTATTAGTTATAATTTGAGTATATCGATAACAAATAGTTGACATTTATTTTAAGTGTTTAAAAAATATATTAAATAAATAATTACTCCATATTCATTGAACAATTATCATAAAATATTTAATTGGCTTATTTCAATTTTTTTTTCCACAATAGTAAAACATATAAAATAATACATCATTAATGGATCGAATATATATTAAGGAACTATAGTAACTTTTCCAATTCACACGCGAGCATCACATCAAATAAAAATAAATAAAAATTTGCATCCGTTGGTTTACTAAAATTAGGTAGGGAAAAAAATAATTTCAACAAAATATAATTTTTCGAGACATTTTTATTCAGAACCTCCATATATATATATATATATATATATTGTAGTCATTTCATTTTTGATTCTCCTATTAAATATATGGAATAAATTTCTCTTCCAATTCCAATTCCCTTTTTAAATATATGAAAAATTATTCTTCAATAATCATTTGTCTCAGTATTTGGCAGCTTGCTTCTTTGACCTTAAGTCTTTAAAATCTTCTTCATAATATTTTATTAATATATATATATTATAATATCTAGTAAAAGTAAAACTAATGGCTTCTTCCAATGTTATGTATAGGCTTATACAATCTTCCAACATTATAGAAGACTTCATACATCATATGTATATAATAAACACTTAATACATTGTAAAGATTAATGGAAGACAATTTATTGTATATATTATAGACTTCGTACATTGTATTGTATTCTATGAAATTGAAATTTTTGTAATTCAATTCAATTAATGTACAAATTTATATGTGTTATTAATTCCAAAATATTAATAGAGGTATTATTGAAATAGTCTAAATATTAATTAGATAAAATCATCTATAAAATACTTATCATATGGAACTTTTAATATACTAGTTAGAAATGCATGCGTTGCACGTGTTTTTATAATTATATTGTTAATTTTTAATATTTTCAAATTTTTTATTTTTTAATTGTTAATAATTAAAATATTAAAGTAGCAGTTGTAATAAATATAAAAAAAATATGGTTGTTGATAACATATTGTTATGTATTGTTAAATTTTGATATTTTATTTACATTCATAGAAATACAATTGCAATCAAATATGAGTTTTATATAATAGTAATACGAATAGTAACTTGAATTCAGTGAAAAGCTTTTGGTGATTTGACCTTTGATAATTCATGAACCATTGATATCAAATCGTATAGAATTAATGATGTGCTATTTATGGATCTTCAGGGTTGTGTTTTATAAAAAACAAAAATTATTAATTTTATTGGAGAGAATGTAATGATTGACTATATAATATTGTACATTTGTTGGAATAGTGACTCCTTGTAAAGAATATTCTGTGTATGTTCTCTTTTTATTTAGCACGTCTGATTTAACGATGTAAGTGATAACAACATAAATATAAGTAAGAAACAAAAACTAAAGAAGAATTCTCTCTTTTATATATATATATATATATATTATAATATAAGTGTCTATGGCCTGTTTACTATTCACCCTTCAACCAACGCGACGTCATTTTGATGTTGTATTAGTCTTAATTTTGTCCAAATCTCACCATTTTGTCCTAATCTTTTGACACTTTTGTATAATAAATTAATATCTTTGGCCGCAATTTTGACTTCTTCATCTTTTCTTTTCTTTTATTTGTTTTAATATACATATATTAGTGTCTTTTAGCCGCAATTTATTGACTTCTTATATATTATAGTCAATATATATTCATTTTTCCCTAATAAGTCATCAAATTTGGTGCTTTTTATCCCCGGTTGCTATGGGGAAGAAAGGACTAAATACAATCGATTCCTAAAGATTTTGGTAAATTTCATTTTCTAAAATGCAGCTTTTTGTTGTCCAACTTAAATATTTGCTGCAGCTTATACATTACGTATTTTTACATAATTCCAGTTGGAGACGATATCCCTATGGGTTACCTAACCATTGGTTTTGGTTTCACATAATTTTATGTTATATAACTCAAGTTATGGACAATTTTGTAAATTGCGACAGCAAAGAATCCGAGAAACGCCTTGGATGTTTCGGTGAGCATTTTAGTGTGTGAAAACATGCCGTCGGATTATCAAATTTTTATATGTGGTAGCTACATGGGTATTCTACGTTTCTTGAAAATTTCATATTGTTCGGTGATCGCTTTCTATGTCAAAGAAATTTTTTTGCTCCATGATTGGGTGAATTGTTTCTCCAAACTGCACTTTCTCGTTGACCAACTCAAAATATGCTGCACCTTATATATTAAGTATTTTTACACAATTCTAGTTGGAAACGATAGCTCTATGGTTACCTAACCATTGGCTTTGGTTTCACATAAATTCATGGTATATAACTCAAGTTATGGACAATTTTGTAACTCATGATCAGATGAATCCGAGAAACCGCTTAGGGTGTTACGGTGAGCATTTTAGTCGACCGAAACATACTGTCGGACTATCAATTTTTGATATGTGTTAGCTAAATGAGTATTCTATGTTCCCTGAAAATTTCATATTTTTTAGGTTATCGTTTTCTATGTCAAACAAATTTTGTTACTCCATGACCGGGTGAAGAAATTTTATTCACCCGGTCATGGAGTAACAAAAATTCTTTTGACATGAAAACGATCACCGAATAATACGAAATTTTCAAAGACATAGAATACTCGGTAGCTACCACATATCAAAAATTGGTAGTCCGACGGCATGTTTAGGCATACTAAAATACTCATCGCGAAACCTCCTAGGTCGCATTTTTCGGTTTTATGCCGTCGACGTCTTGGGAATCGATATTATAAACCAATCAACAAACTTTAAGTAGTGTAAATATCCTCATAAACTTTTGTGTACCTTGGTTTTGTGGTAGTTTTAGTGGATTCCCATGTTTTGGTTACACGTTAATGATGTGAACTTGAAAGGTTTTGTTAAACTTCATGTTTTTCTAATATCAGCTTCGTTGTCCAACTCAAAAATTTATCGCACCTTATATATTAAGTATTTTTACATAATTCCAGTTGGAAACGATAGCCTTATGGGTTGCCTAACCATTGGCTTTGGTTTTACACAATTTCATGTTATATAACTCAATTTATGGACAATTTTGTAAACCGTCGACGGCATGAACTCAAAAACTCGCCTATGAGGTTTCGGTGAGCATTTTAGTATGCCTAAACATGCCGATTCGGACTACCAATTTTTAATATGTCGTAGCTACCGAGTATTATATGTCCCCCGAAAATTTCGTATTGTTCGGTGATCGCTTTCTATGTCAAATAATTTTTATCATAAAAAATTGAGCTAAAAGCCCATACAAAATAATAAAAAAAAATTTATTTCAAAGACTTTGTAGAGGAAGTCAAAGAAAAAAAAATTTAATTTTTGTCGAGTAACTCGAGAAATTTAAAAAAAAAAAAATTTTATTTTTTTTGTCGAGTAACTCGAAAAATTTTAAAAAAAAAAAAAAATTATTTTTTTGTCAAGTAACTCGAGAAATTTTAAAAAAAAAATAAATTTTTTTATTTTTTGTCGAGTAACTCAACAAATTTAAAAAAAATAAATTTTTTTTTTTTTTCGAGTAACTCGACATATTTAAAAAAAAAAAAAAATTTTTTTTTTTTTTAAATTCGAGTAACTTGGCAAAATTAAAAAAAAAAAAATTTTTTTTTTAAATTCGAAAATAACTCGACAAAATTTTTAAAATTTTTTTTTTTTTTTTTTGTAGAGTAACTCGAGATATGTAAAAAAAATTTTTTTTAATTTGTTTTTAAATTCGAGTAACTCGACAAAATTTAAAAAAAAAAAAACATGTTCATTTTTTAATTTTTTTTGTCGAGTAACTCGATAAATTTTAATTTTTTTTTTTTTTCGAAATAGTTTGTCGAGTTACTATTCAACTCGACAAACTTTTTCAAGTGAATAGTAACTCGAAAAAGTTATCGCTTCATGAATTTTTTTTTTTTTTTTTTTAAATTGAAATAGTTTGTCGAGTTACTATTCAACTCGACAAACTTTTTCAAGTGAATAGTAACTCGAAAAAGTTATTGTTCATGAATTTTTTTTTTTTTAAAAATTCAAAAAAGTTTGTCGAGTTGAATAGTAACTCAAAAAAGTTATCGTTCATGAATTTTTTTTTTTTTTTTTTTATGGTGAGCTTTTACATTTCTAATTTTTTTTTTCAATGAAAAATCAACAACATATTTTATTTTTATAACTATTAATTATAACATTCTTACTAATAATGTTATAAATTAAAATTTGATTAGAGTAGGTGTAAACAAAAATTAATTATATTATGACCTCTTTTTCTCATATATTTTTTCATTTTTAATATTTAAAATTATTCACAAGGAAAAATGGAGGATTTTTGTGCAAATTTTTAGAGTTTATGCGTGCATATCTAATATGATTCAACGAAAATCTTAAGAGTTGTATTATTTTTTTTCATTTCTTACGGAACCGATTATTAAACATTAGATTATTAAACAAAGAGTTAGAATTTTTAACTTAGCAAAGGCATGGGACAATTAGAAATAAAATCCCACCATTGGAACAACATAACTTTACAAAAATTAATGAGTTCATATATTAGTTGTCAACTATAATCATTGTAATCCAATGTATTAAAAACAATATTTCCATCTCCATGATTTGAATTTTAATCCGGTAATAAAAATATTTACAATTTTTCCATTAATTTTTTTTTAAATCCATTTTTCATTTCTTTCATATACGTAAACGTAAGGCAAAAAAAATTTTGAGATCGTCTTTTCACCTTCATATTTAACTTAATATATTAAATATTTACAAATTTTAAATGTATATTTAATAGATTGTTAAAAATTTAATATACGATAATAATGAACAATAAAAGAGTAAATAAATATTAAAAGATAATTGCATTCATTTAAGTACAATTACAATTAGATATAAGTTTTATATAGTGATAATACCAACAATAACTTGAACCTAGTTAAGACCTTTTGGTGATTTAAACTTTGATGATTGATGAACAATTGATATCAAATATTATAGTATTAATGATCTATAGTTTGCATTTCTGAAGAATATAATTAATAATTACTAATTTTATTGTGAGAAAATGTAATGATTGACTACATAATATTAGACGTTTGTTGAGTAGTAGTTCCTTATGAACAATATTCTTTGTGTATATTCTCTTTTTATTAAACTTGTTTGATTTGACGACGTAAATGAAACGTCATAAATGTGAGTAAGAAATAAAAATTAAAAAAGTGTGAATACTTGTCTATGTTGTAAGAATATTGTTGATGGACAAAGTAAGAATATTATTGACAGACATAAGTAAAATTAGAAGAACATTCTATATATATTAATTAAATTAAATTAAATTAAAAATGAAAAAAGTTTCACACGTTTGTTCTAAACTATAATATATGTTTGGTGGGGGTTTAAAGATTTTTAAAAAAATTGGTAAAATGTGTTGTTGAAAAGATGATAAAAGTTGTAGGTCCCATAATATATGTTGAAAATAAATTTGAGAAATTTTTTTTTTCCTAAAAAGAATCCGAATCAAACATGCTCATAATCACTGTAATTTAATGTATTGAAAATAATATTTTATCTCCATTTCGGTTTGACAACTATGATTTGAATTTTAATACGTTGATAAACAAAGTTATAATTTTCTCTCATTCATTTCTTTTTTTTGATTGAAATTCATTTCTCATTCATTTTATCTACTTAATGTAAAAATAAAAAATAAAAAATTGAGATCATTTTTTCACCTCCATATTTAATTTAATAGATTAAATGTTTAAAAATTTTAATTGTATATTTGGTAAATTGTTGAAAATTTAATGTACAATAAGAATAAACAATAAAAGAGTAATAAATAAAATATTAAAAAATGATTATACATTAATGAATGGGTTAATTTCACAAACGGTCACTGAAGTTACCTTCAAATTATAAAATGGTCATTGAAGTTCAAAAATTTCAGTGGTGGTCACTGAAGTTATAAATCATTTCACTAATGGTCACTCCATTAAATTTCTAATTTAAAATGGTGATGTAGCATGATGATGTGTCATTTATTTATTGTATGGTAGTCTATGTACTTTATATAATGTTTACTTTAGTCTATATATTTCAAGTAAATCTTTCAAAATTGCATCTTAGGTCCTTAATTTTTACACCTTTACACTTTAATCTCCAAATTTTTAATTATCTTTTATTTAAGTCCTCCAAAAATTACATCTTGGGTCCTTCAATTTTTTACACATCTACACTTTAGTCTCCAAATTTTCAATTACCTTTCAGTTAGGTCCTCTAAAAAATTGCATTTTAGGTCCTTGAACTTTATACATCTTCAAACTTTAGTTCCTAAATCCTTGATTTTAGTGGCTAAAATAAGTACAATTTTAGTGGTAAAAATAAGTGTAATTTCAATTAAATCATTGACTTTACACTCGAATTTTCACTTAAACGAACAAAATAGTATAATTAAATAATAAACTATTTAGTGGTCAAAATAAGTGTAAAATTCGCATTTATCACTTAGAGTTGACTACTAAAAGTAGACTTTTTAGTGGTCAGACCCTATAATATTATTTTGTTCGTTTCGGTGAAAATTCGAGTGTAAAGTCAATGATTTAATTGAAAGTACACTTATTTTGATCACTAAGATTACACTTATTTTGGCCACTAAAATCAAAGATTTGGGGACCAAAGTGTAAAGATATAGAAATTGAAGGACATAAGATGCAATTTTTGAAAGATTTAACTGAAAGATAACTGAAAATTTGGAGATCAAAGTGTAAAGATGTAAAAAATTGAAGGACCTAATATACAATTTTTGAAGGACTTAATTGAAATATAGAGACTAAAGTGAATATTATATAAAGATATAGATACTAACTGATTAAATAAATAAATGCCACATCACTATTTTAAAATTGGAATTTAATGAAGTGACCATTAATGAAAAATGCCGCATTTCTAACTTCAAATTTAATGGACACCATTAATAAAGGATTTCTAAACTTCATTTGAAATTTTTGAAAGGACCATTTTGTAATTGAAGGTAACTCAAATGACCGTTGGTAAAATTAACATACATTAATGAATACTAAATGTGAATATGGAATTTTAAAAAATTTGTAAGAGTATAATAGTCTAAAAATATTTCTTCATTTAAGTCTCTTTTAGATTAGTATATAGATATATAGATATAGATATAGATAGATTAAAGGTAATAAAATTAGAAGTGAACATGCCATTACTGGTTTTAATACTTGTTAAAGTAGCAAAAGTAGTCAATCTGTTAATTGATCAAATTGTTTAATTTAAGCACGTGTGAAATGTGCATTGTGTTTCCAAGCATGCCTTTGTTAGACGATTTAGAATTTATATGTAAATTTAAAAGATTTTTTAAGCCATAAATTCCAAAGGTTTTAGTTACCTTTAACTTTCAAATTTTGATGAACATTGATGCTAGTTAAGAAAACAAAATGAATTCAAGTGAAATATGACTCTAATAATGTTGCATTTCTTTTCAAGTTTAATTGTCGGCCGATTGGTAGGTATGCAGAGATCGTGCAAGAGGTAAGACACCTAGACTTCAGGCTGGAAAGTTTAGGAGCTAATTACACGGAGATCAATCGACTCCACTAAGAACTTCTGATCAACCGACGAGACAATAAGTAGATAGGCTCCCAGACTCTCCACGTTAGTATTGTTTGGCAGTTATAACCGTAAAATATTTTTGTCCAGTAACACACCGTAATTTTAGGGATGAAGATGTGCGCCTCCCTGGCTTATCGGAATGGAGACCACATAGATTGGTGAAAACGCTACAAATAGAATGTATACGTCTATTAGGTAGGTATTCTCGAGTGATAACTTAATGTAAAATTCATACAATGTTCATATATTTTATCTAGATCAACGACTGATTATTACTCCAGAGTTCAAATGAGGGAGAAGCCTCATCCCTCCTTTTGAAGGATGGCGCCACGGAATCAGGTTGCACAGTCACAAAATCAGCCTCTCAACACCGTGCATCTACACAGTTATTGAAGAACAGTGATTGGGTAGTTTCATTGGCACCCACTCATTTTTTGCAAGTTTCTGCGTCACGGAATCAGGTTGCACAGTCACAAAATCAGCCTCTCAACATTGTGCCTCTACACACTCATTGAAGAACAATGATTGGGTAGTTTCAATGGCACCCACTCAATTTTTGCAAGGTGATCTGCCATGGAATCATGTTGCTTGTCCATGTAGTAGTGGGGTTACTGTTACATTGTCCAATGGATTTGAGATGTATTTTTATCCATTAGACAATATAACAGTGACTCTACTATTTAGTGCTACATAAACAGGTGCTTAGCACCACTAAAGCTAAATAATATTACTCTTAAATTAAATTGTGAATAACATAATGCTCTTAAATTAAATTGTAGATAACGTTTTTGTGAACATATCTTTAGAAGAATTTTCTATTTTAGGTGTTTATAAAAAAAATACCAAATGTCATAAAAACCTTCCTTAAGACTTTGTTTCATGTTTGGCTAAGTTTAAGAGCTTGTTTGAGAGAATTTTTTAACAAATTTTGATAAAAAATTAATGAAATATGTGATTAAAAATAATTGTTGACTTTTTACTACAGTTTTTTAACCGTTTTTAATCTTAGATCAAACAAGCACTAAATAAATTATATTTTATTTGTCAATGTTGAAAATAAATAAGTTATTTTTAAAAATAAGATAATAATTACTTTAAAATTTTTATTTACTCAAAAGTAAGAAGAAGTAACTTATCTAAAACAATTTATTGGATGAACATATATTTTTGCTTTATTATCATAATTAGTTGTGTTTGAGAAATCATTTTCGACAGGACGAAAAGTCAAAAATCCTTAAAAATTGCAAAAGTAAATTTTATATTATTGTTATGTAAATAATTATTATCAGTCGATCAATTTTGCAGTGCTTGAACTCTAGTCTCTGACCGCATCATTTTCCGTGTGGAAAATTCAATCTCTATTCTGATTTTTTATTTAATGGTCAATGTTTACTTTTGATGGGAATAGAAAAAGAATAAATAAAAAAAATAAATAATAGATATTTGATCGTTCTAATTTTGACTTTTTAAAATCTAATGTTGACCCAATGGCCAACAGAATCGGTAGTCGGTACTATTTTATGTTATCAAACGTTTGAAATTATGGTTTGACCAATTCATGTTGTCTTTAATCTTCTCCAATATTAAAGAAGGTAAATGATACCTATTTGAAATTCTTTCTTGAGGGCAATTTTGCTCTTACTAATTCTTTGTTACCTATTGATTGTCTAACTTTAAATTATAATTTAAATTGATTAAATATATTTTTTATCTATTAACTCACAATTTACGAATTAGTTATTATCTATACACAGAATCCATATGTTATAAGCGGCAAACATAAGAAGCAAAAATTGTGTAGACTTGTGAATGAAAAATGATGAATGCCCCGCTTCCTTTTACTTGCACCCGTATTTTTCATAGGTGGCGAGAGTAATTACCTTGTTAACATATTCTTTTTTGATCAAATATGTGATTGAGCATCATTGAATTTTTCCAGCTCCGTCTCTTTTGCTGGACTTGAGCTTATGAACCGTCAAGCATGTTCTCTACATGTTCCTGTTGAATCTTTCGATTATTGAATTTTGCACACCGTTAAAAGTAGACGTATTAGAGTTTTCTCCACTGCGAAAAAAAAAAAGTGCTTAAAGTCACACTTTTAATTTTTTCCTTCACAAAATCATCACCTCTAAAATCTTCCTAATTCGATTATCTCATTTAATCAATCATCTTCAAAATATATTTATCTCCTAAATTGTTTATCGTTTCAATCTATTATTGTAAGAGAACATAAACAAACCTTATAACAGTTTATTCAAGTCAAATTGAAATAGCTTCAAATTTCCGGGTCAAATTGAAATAGCTTCAATTTTCAAATAGCTTCAATTTTCCGGGTCAAAATCTCTCAGCCTCCTTTCTCTCTCTCTCTCTCTAAACCGCTAGTGGCATCTTCATTGCTGACAGATACATTTATTTATTACTCTATCAATTTCCATTAGTTATTTATACTCGCAAAGCCTCCCTATTGTCTTCACTCCCTACACTTGTAACTGTCAAATCAAAGGTGCAAAGAACATACACCTTTTATCTTTGATCGAATTGCGTGTACTTTAATGTTTTCATATTTGTAGAATTTGATTACCAAAGCGTTTTTTTTTGTGTGCAGATTTTGAATCATCCTACAGGATTTGTTTGTATGGCATCATCAGAATCCAAAGAGTCAGCCTCCAACAACCCAGGCCTCCACACTGGTCCTGATGAGGAGACCAAAGGTTTCTTCTTGCAACAAACTGTAAGCTCCTCAGTGCCCTCCATTATTACGAATTGTTATTTTTGTTGTTTTTATTATTGGAACGCAAATTTTGTTTTTGTGTTCAGAATTTTCGAGTGAAGGACCCCAAAGTCAGTCTGGACTTCTACTCTCGAATAATGGGCATGACGTAAGTGCTCTCAATTTCGGAAACAGCAAGCTGCTTTTTTTCTTTTTTTCAATCTGTGATTGTGGGATGTTTTGGTTTTGTTTTTCATGTTGTTTTTAAATATTATTTACTTTTTCCTAAAATTATGATGTCATTTTTATGCTAATGCATTTGGATTTACTTGAATTCTTTGGTTACCTTGTAACTTTGCCGCATATAGACTGGTTCATTTGATGACATTGGAATTTTAGTTGTACGAAAATGTGATTTCGGTTTCATTTGTCTTATTCACTGTGTTTATAGTTCCAAGTTCCAACAGCTTTTCAGTTTTGTGAGGTATTTATCCAAAACATATGTCCAACGTTCTTGTTAGACATTTTTAGTGCAAACTGCAAAGGGCGGGGAATAACTAAGTTGAACTATGGGGTTTGATCAGGTTTTAGAGTGAACCCTGTTTCAGGACATGATTTGAAAACGTTATTTATAAACAAGTTATCTAAATTTAAATTATGCATGCAGATCAACTGTGATGTTAAATTCCACAAGAAACTTGTTGTCGTTATTGCTTGTATAGGTGGAACTCAGTTTTTTCTGATTATATCTTATTTTGGAACATAGGTTGCTTAAGAGGTTGGACTTTTCAGATTACAAGCTTACTGTATACCTTTTGGGGTATGAGGTAAAACATCAAATATCATTCTAGACTTAGATCTCCACGAACTTGTGTGTTAGTATGTACGTACGCATATATGTTTGTTCTTCTCGGAAACGGTCTGGGAAATTGGTAAATTGAGAGATTGAAATTGCTCTCTCTAAATCCTTATGTGTATGGGTCGTGCAGGACACTTCATCAGCTCCCAGTGATCCTGTTGAGCGCACTAATTGGACTTTTGGTCAGAAAGCCGTCCTTGAGCTTGCACAGTAAGAGCCTTCTTTTCAAGGAAGGAACAGAAAAGAAAAAAAAAAAAAAAACACCCAAGTGGCTCTTTCATGATGTATAATTGTTATATTTTTGTTACAGTGAATGGGGTACTGAGAATGATCCTGATTTCAAGGGTTACCATACTGGGAACTCAGAACCTCGGGGATATGGTTAGTTAAACATTTAACTTAAGCATCCTTCTTTCTTATATTTTTCCACACTTATTTCTTTAAGAAAAAACTTGACCTCATATTTTTGTATGATAGCTTGTGAGGTGTGAAAATCTTGTGTGTCTATATCTTTCTTATACCTGTTTACTTAGGATAACTTTGATAATGTTTGTTCTAGATGACGTGGAACTTTTTTTTAAATATTTGTAGAAAGAATGATTAAACACCACTTCTTGATTCCTGACCTATAATGCATTTAATGTTATACATTGAATAAGATATGTCCAGAGTTATCAGGCTGTTGTATGTTTCACTAGATGAAAGGAATGCCGGTGCTTGAAGCTTGTGGTTGAAAACAGAATCAATGCTTAATTCCAATTTATCAAATTTCATGTCAATTGGAGCAAGTTTATTGACTTTATCATTGACCGGCACTTCATTATTTTAGTACGACATAACAACGCTGTATCTTTTGCAAATTTACTTAGTACGAAATCGGTTTGCATAACTATGATTTAGAACAGCCGTCAACACCAACAAAATTTAAACCGTTACTATACTTTTGATTTTAGTTTCTTATGCTTTTGTGATAAATTTGTTAAATTGACGGGATGATGAGACATATTAGGAATGAAGAACATGTATATATCGTAGTCAGCTTTCTGCAATGAATAGGGACTTTATTGTCTTGCTGGAGTTGCTGAATTTAGTCACAATCATTGTTTGCACCAACTTGATTTTTAAGTGAAGTCCTATGCTAGTTTCTTTGTGCCAATAAATCTACAATATCAGATGCTCAATACTATTGACTTTGACAGCTTTCTGTTTACTACAAGGAATTAATACATATCAGAAATGGTAATTCTCGTCAGTTTTTTGTTTTTCTTTTATGCTGGGACCTATAGAGATTTCCCTGTAAAAGGAATTTCACTTTCTATGAGATACTTGTTCTTAAATGATTTTTGAATGATTAATGTCTTGTCATGCTTTCAGGGCACATAGGTATTACTGTTCATGATGTAAACAAGGCATGCAAGAGATTTGAATGTTTGAATGTCGAGTTTGTGAAGAAACCCGATGATGGTAACCAAATCCTTTTAGTTTCTGAATTTATTTGGTGTACTTTTATTTTGAGTTCGGGGTTTACTACGTAACTGGATGCTTCTTAATATATAATTCTTAATGCTTGAATTTGGTATTTTGCGGGAATTATCATCTTGTCTAAAGTTTTGGTTCAAACCGTCTGTATTCATGGGTGTTTCATTTACCTCCGGCTTATATGTTTGAGAAAATGAGTTGCTTGCTTTAGTTATTGGTTCAGAACCTCACACCACAAATTTGCTTGAATGAAGATAATTTCACAATAATTTGTTGTCCACTTGGTATCTTCTGGAATAAATTGATGATAACCGTGCATTTTAAATTTAGAATAGAGCACAAACAGATGTGGAAGTTTTAACCGAGTGTCATGTTAGCTAATAGAAAATTCTTAATACAACTTATAATCCTGTTAAACGAAACTAAAATTGACAGAATAAATAATCAGTGTAAGATATCATCTTTAAATATTTAGTTGGATTCAAGTTGGAGTAAGTATGATATACATCTCTAACAAATTGGTTCATTATTTGAATTGCCGATATTTCCATTACTGGATTCACTAGGCAAATCACCTAAACCTTATGGGGCAAAATTGACATTGATATTAGAATTCATTTTTCCATTTTTCATTTTCAATGAAGTACAAATACAATGACCCCAGAAATTGAAAAATAAACGAGTCATCTGTATGTTGTTTGGTCTTCCCAGATTTGCATGATTGATTGACCTTGAATATGGTGTTTTTATTAAGCAACTGTTGTAAGAATTATTCTTGCTTAAATTCACACAGTTTAGTAATGAATAATATATCATAGAAATTACAACAAGGTTAGTTGCACAATAGGAGACTGTATACTTCCCAATGAAGGTGCCATTTTTCTGAAGAAAATGAGACAAAAGAGGAAGAAAATCTTGTAATCTCCAATGAACTAAAAATCTGCAGTAACAAGTGGACATAGCTCTCACATTGGGAGCGAACCACCACTAAAAATCTGTCTCTTCTTCGGTCGTTGGCAGATTTCTTTTTTGTTTTCTATTTCTCGAAGTTAGGAATTAAGGTTTAATCCATAACAAATATCTTACATGATCTGTTTCCGTGAAGGTGAACTTCATTGATGTGGTAGGATGTTCAAATTTGCATACCTATTTACTCTCTTCCCCTAGATTACTGTCCTACATAATGTATATTACCACCAAAAGTACTTGTTACATTTGACAGTTAAAGCCAAAATATCCGTAAATTGTTTTACAAAGAGTAGTTCGGGATCGTCAACGAAATTGTTTGACTAGATATATTTTCTTGAACTTGAAGCTTTTGTAAAGAAGCGCACTCATTTTGGACCAGATGAGTAATATTATACCATTATACTAGAAGTCAAAATGAAAATTATTGGTTGTGTCATTTCAATTAAAAAGATACTTATCTGATTCACATCTCGAATACTTCCCGGAATTGATGTTTGTGTATCTTATGGAAAGCACTCTGTTCTGTGCATAATTGATGCGATCTCATTGCAGGTATGAAGAATATAGCATTCATTAAAGATCCCGATGGCTACTGGATTGAAATATTTGACACCAAAACAGTCGGAAAGGCAACAGCTCAGGCTGCTTGATCGAATGCTGCACGTATTCCGGTAAATTATCTCTTTATTTTGAATGTTTTGAGTTATTTTGGGCTCTAAAAATTTGGTTTGTTTCCTATCTTTAGTTTAAACATTCTATTGACTTATCTTCATTTTAGCAGTATGTATTGCACTTTTCTGCTCCATGCCTAGTCCATTTTTTCCACCCCCGGAAGCTTTCCATGTCCAGTTTAAAGCCAGTCAGTCGACACTTGAAAAAATTCAGCTCCAAATTTTGTGATGTATGGATAACTAGACTTTAATTTTATTGAAACAGACAACTTTTTACGCTATCAATTTGATTGATAGGCTTGTCAGGTATTTTATATAATGCATTTATCTGTAAAATATGTTTATCTAATAACCAAATCTCCTTGTCCCTGTTGGTTAAGGATTGTTGTTTCCACAGCTGAGGTCATGGGTTCAAGGATTGTACCTTCTCCCCTCACTCCCTCGCCCCTCCCTCGAAAATAAAATATGTTTATCTAATAGTACAACCTAGGCACTTTAAGCCAATTAACATTCACAATCCTATGTCCCGACACTATTAATCATTTGTCTAAATTAGGAACTACTTTCACATGTATTGCATATCTTGTTCTCTTATCCGAGTATTTTAAAATTCACCTCTCGACCTCAAACTTGTTTGCGATGAATCTTTCAACCTAATTGCTTGAAAATATACTATTAAGTTTAATATGATCATATCTTTTCTCTCCCCTTCCAGCATGTGTTAGTATCTAGATGGTTTTCCCTTTTATACCACTAGGTGGTGGGGTAGACATGATTAGTTTGTAAAGCTGGTCGTTTTCTTTTTTTACTTCATATTTAAACTTTTTTGTTTTGAATATGGTTCTTAACGTTAATCTGACCATAAGCATCTCAGAATTAGGATATGCTTAGTTTAATGGGAAAAAATTACTGTTTTAATGTGCAACTGAGACTTCTTTTTTCTTTTTATTTTATTTTATTTAATTTGGCTGCAGGATTGTGAAGTTGCTCCATGGCCTGTCTACGATTTTATGCAATTCCAGTTATTTAAGAAAAAAGAGTTGATATAGAGCATGTCAAAATTCTTCAATTCCTCAAAATTTTGCATCCTCCAGTACATAGCATTTGGTGGTGGAGGACGATACTTTTTGAGTATCTGAAATGTAATAAAGTTATCCGAAATGTTGTATAAACGGAATCATTGACCCACAACTTGTCCAATGCCAACTTAGTTGATTAATAACATTACTCGTATTCAAGTGTGAATTTTTAGTACAAAAGCCTTGACTTTCTTCCAAAGTTCTACCTCAGTGAGGCTGTCGAAAAAAGAGTGTACAACATATACACAAGAATTCTAGGGACACTTCTATGTCGAGTTAATACATTGTTATCTAAGGAAAGTATTGTTTTACATTTCGTTTAAAATTTATGAATGTGGCTATTTTGTCTTATATACAATGCAACATTTGCTAGGAATTTTTATTGTAAGCTTCTCCCGTGTTTAAGGTTAGTGAAGAAGATGTCATTAGGTTGTGTTTGATTGTACAAGATTTTCTATGAAAAAAAAGCCTTTTTTTCATCTATTTCCCAATTGATATGTTTGATTGTACAAAAAGATTTTCCATGGAAAAAAATATTTTCCCACTTATTTTCTCGGGTGTGTTTGATTGCATCTTTTTTTTTCATGTAAAATATTTTCTCATTTTTCTTGTTTTGGCCACATTTTCTTTGTTTTCAAAGAAAATATTCTCAAGAGGGGATGAGGTTTTATTTTCTATGAAAAATTTGTCTTATTTTTCAATTAATAATTTCTTGACAATTCAATTCTATGGAATTCATTTTCTTGCTACTCAAATTTCTTGCTTGCAATCAAACACACCTTTAGAGTTATTTATATTGCGGCTAAAAAAGATGGAAACGAGGATTTTATTGTTGCACGAAAAATTGTGATGAAGTTCTAACATTTAATAGATTTTTATTGTGATGTGCAATGTATTGTTGAGAATTGGGTGGGTTGATGGAATGAATGAAAAAGAGTGATATGGTATTCTCAAAATTGATAAAATGGCTGATGTTGCGTCAATCATAGAGTATGGAAATTCTTGATTTATATTGCATGATTTCTTAGTTTTGTGTTATCAGTCCTGCTTCTTGTACATTCGACTTAACCGCATGGATGACCGTGATATAGGTTCCATGAAATCTCGCGATATTTTGTAATATGTTGCAAGATTTTGTTTTGAAAAAATGAATAACAATAAATAACTCACTTCTACCGTTTGTGTTATACTCCATCCGTCCTACAAAGATATACTCGTTTTTCTTATTTATCTGTCCCAAATTATAGGCCACTTACTTTATAGAGGGTGTATTAAATTTTTCATTTTCCTAATATACTCTCATTTAATTTACATTGTTATCAATTCAAAACAAGTATTTAAATTTATTAGATTTATGAATGACTAATATTAAATGATGGTATAATATGAAAAGTGTGTGAAAAATTTATAATTTCAATTACATTAAATATGTTTTCTTAATCTGTGTAAAAAAAGAAATGAATCTATCTTTGTGGGACAGATGGAGTATAATTTTGTTCCAAAACTAATAGTCCTTTCCTCATTTTTTCCTCATTTCTGGCAACATTCCGACGAGTCTACGGCAACATTTTTTAGCTAGTCTTCTTCTTCCCTTGAAGCTATCTTTTCCTTCCAAGTTGTCCACTGCAATATCTGAAAAAGGTAATTTTTGTTCTCGTATGGAAGTTAATTTTTTTGCCATTTTTTTGTGTTATATACCTTATGAAAGCTATGTATTTTCCATATTTGCAAACATTTAATTTGTTATTGCGCGTGATGGAAGCTCCTGAAGCTGTTAATGTTCGATATTTTTATACAGAAAATCTCATTTCAAATTCTGAAAACGCGACAATTAATATGAATTTGTTTATATGATTACTAGCTATGCACTTGAGGATCACGAGTAGTTGTCAGGACTTTATAGAGAACAAAATCGTTGGGTGCCGTGTTATCTAAGGACTAGTTTTTGGACAGAAATGTCTACGACGTAACGGAGTGAGAGTATAAATGCTTTTTTCGATAGTTACGTTCATTCAAAAACTACGTTGAAGCAATTTGTTGAGCAGTACGAGTAGTCTTTGAAGAGTAAAGTTGAGAAAGAATTCAAGGTTAATCACAATCTATTCTAGGTTCGAACACAAAGTAAACATCACTACAAACATCATATACTTTCCCAAATACTGAGTAGCATAAGGCAATACTCTGTCAAATTAGATTCTACTATATTTCTCTATACACTAAATTCAACATCAATTCAAGCAATTGGATGGATCATACATAATATAATCATTAACCACCATTATACACAGAATTAAACACGCCTCAACCACAAACAGCACCATTATACACAAAATTAAACATTACTTATTAAGCACCAAAAGATAATCATACGGAAAATCAAAGAAGTCTTGGTAAAAGTATTCATCGGTCCATTTGGTAAAAGTCTTGTATGATTTCTTCTCTTTTAATCGCAGCAAATTTCCAATCAATGAAGCCTTGGTACCTCTGCATTCGATACAATATTTTTCATTTGTACTTATATAAAACACATGCCTTGTTTGTACCGCCCATTTCAGATCATGAAGGAATACACATACGATAGATAATGAGTTCTAAATCTGGTTTATCACTCGAGTTGTATGCTCAAATAATTCAATTTTCAAGCTCAAACATTTTCCAAAGCATTACCATTCAAACAATCAACTCAACGAGCGTAGTGCAATACTGTTCTTCAAGAGCAATTAGTCTTACAAAAAGTATTAGGGTGTGTTTGATTGGTATGCATGGAAAATGGTGGAAAAGGAAAATATTTTCCATAGAAGATGGAAAATAAATTCTAGTATATAGGTGGAAAAATATTTTCCATGGAAGTGGGAAAAAAGGTGCTTTAAATGGTTGTACTTAGAAAATTCATTTTATTTTCCTTGTGCAATCAAACAACAAAGATGGAAAATAAATTTTTTTGATTTGACAACATTTTCCTCGAAAGTGACATTTTCCATGAAAAATGTGCCAATCAAACACACCCTTATTTCTTTGTTGGAACAATTTACCAACGTGACATCTGGCCAACAGATTTTGCTCGCTCGACAGTAGATTGACGAAATGATAAAGTCAGACAGATGTGGAAAAACGTGATGTCGCCATGAAATTTCACTCCCCATGCCTGTGAGATGAAGTATGGAAGTGAAAATGGATGGAATAGGTGAATTGAGTGGTAGAAAGGAATAAGTGACTGAGCTGAAGTGTAGTGTTTGCCTTTTATTAGTTGAAGTAATTTTAAATTCAAAGAGGGGCATAATTGTCATTATCCGCTTGATTAGTTGTAAATTTGGTTTCACAGTTAATAACGTGGGAAATGGCAGAAAAAATGATTAGTTGTACATGTTGTGCCATTAACGTGTGTAATTGTGCGTTACATATTTCTGTTTTAGGTACAACTTTTTATTCATTATCAATTGCTTAATCCTATATTAGTCTCTTTGATTCCCATCAACGCAATTCTTCATGCACCCTTAAAATCTTTATTTTCTTTCTTTTCTTGTACAATATCTCTGACCCTAGATATTGATTTTTGATAGAATTTCTAACGATAATATCGTACGACAATTTCTGACGGAATTTGAATTAGTAATTATTTTTTCTATTCAATTTTCTAATACTATTTTCGAAAATGCTACTTTAATGATTTTGTCTACAACCCTCAAATTGTCAGATTCACCTCTACTTTCGCATAAATATGTGATTGAAAGTAATACGAAAAATATAATATTTATATTAATGCTCAGAAAAACCTGCTCATTTTTAAAAATCTGAGACAAATTTCCATGTCGCACGCACATATGCCAATAGTGCAACTTTTTCTATGATTTTATGTTATTGTCACAAGACGAATGCATATCAATATGAAAAAGTATATAGTTGTGTAGACTCACTTCATTATTCTTCGTAGTTAATCTGGTATAGTCCTTAAAATAGAAATCAAACTCATAGCATTTGTACCATAAAAGAGACCGAAACCTAGATGAAAAACTAGATGAAATTGTGGGCATTAGCAAAAGAAAGAAAAGTCCATCGCTGAAGAGCATCAATGTTGGATGGTTGTGCTTGTGCCTATGCTTCACTACTCACCACAAGCACCCGTATTTGTAGTGAAGACAAAATGATTAGTTTCTTGACGCGTAAAGCCGGAAATCGTGAAATTGTTAGCTATCTTTTATTGCTAAGTTTCCCTAACCTCGTGTCGTGTTGGAAGTTGGAACAGCCAATTGCGTGACATTAAAGTACCTTTAAGCATTTCTTAGTTTCCAATTCATGCAAAAAGTCATCTTTTATTGCCTGTAATCTACTTTATTCTGCCTAAAGCTCTAATATTTTATTTCTTTTATTCTCATTTCTCATAATCAATCATTTCTTATTCTTTCTTCCTTTTAGCCTTACCGTCGGCTCACCAAACATTAGATAAACATTTAACTTGTTGTATTTCTTGTTCTGATCAACTTATCAAATGGAATTATGAATGACAAAGTATCTAACTTCTATCCCGTCTTACCTCGCATTGTCCAATCAAGAAATATGGGTGGAGACAGAAAACATAGCCTCTTTTCAAAATAATAATTTATTTTTATATTATTAACTTTAAATCATATTGAAAATTAATCAACATGAAATTTTTACTCATACTCA
This sequence comes from Forsythia suspensa, assembly GCA_023638005.1. Classification (NCBI taxonomy): domain Eukaryota; kingdom Viridiplantae; phylum Streptophyta; class Magnoliopsida; order Lamiales; family Oleaceae; genus Forsythia; species Forsythia suspensa. Next base: position 41,739,212 of record CM042666.1, read on the forward strand.
TACAAATAAAAACATATACGTATGTTTTCGTCAAAAGTTAACAACTCATCTTCTCAAATCTCCTATCTTTTTCTGCTTTCTTTTGTAAAATTTATCTGTTGAATTTGAATTGTATCCTTACAATCGAATGTCACTATTATAGTAAATAACAAATATTTTAATTCCAAAATGAAAAAGAAACTAACAAAACTGACCGTTAAAACCCAGTCCCCCCCCCAACCACCTCCCCCTTCCTAACACACAAAACACATTTGTCCTGTATTTATAAATAACCCACCATTAAAGCCTTTACTTTCCCTCTCATTGACAACCCACAAGTTATACGACAATGGCACAAATGTTTTCTCATTACTTTCTCTTGTTTTTTCTTATTTTTCCAACTTTTTCCAAATCATCCAATCTCAATTTCCCAAAATCACAGGCAGAAAAATTTATCAGATCCCTCAACTTGTTTCCCAAGCACGATGTAAACCATCATTTTGATGGAGACTATAAACCGGGCGAATCCAGAATTTCGGAAAAGCGGGTTGAATTCCCTTATGTTGGTGATTCTGGGACTACTGTCAAAGACTTGGGCCACCATGCTGGTTATTACCGACTTCCCCACACAAAAGATGCAAGGTATTAATTATTTTCAGAATTGGGATTTACATTTTTGTTCTGTAAAGATTTGTTTATGTAATTTGAGCCTTATGACTAAGAAGTTGAAAACATAATTTAAAATCAATAAGTATGTCCTGTTTAGCGAGTTATAGCTTTTACATGAGGTGGTATGAGAGCGTACACAAGTCTCGGCATCATTCATTTCTCAAAATTGTGTCTGAGTAAGGCATTCAACGAAAAAAATGAATCAAGGATGCGTGTTGAGTTGACGATATTGCATGTTTGGCTAAACTTATAAAAGTAAAGTTAGGCATAAGTAAACATTTTTTCTTGGTACGCATTTGGATAACTTATTTTTAAGTGAAACATGTTAAACGTTTAGCTTCTGGGCAAAATAAGTAACTTCCTTTCAACTTTATTGAATATCTATTTTAAAACTTACTTATATTCCTTTTTAAGCTTAGCCATGTATGCTCATAATTTTAAAAAATTAATCAATTATAAGTTTTTAGATAGTGGTGGTTCAATATGATCATGGCAAGTACCACAACATGGCGGTAAGGAGAAAATCAGCTGATGTTTGCAAAGTAAACTAGTGTTAATTGATAGGTTGAAATTTATGATGTAGAAGTAAAGATGGGGTACATAAAATGCTAAAATTCGAGATTTAAAAGATGATTCAATATTTTTCATATAAGAAAAATAAAATGATAAGATTTTCCCGAGGTACAGTTAATAGTCATTGGGTAAAAGTTTATTTAATTGCTTTTGATGTTTCCTCTGAGAAATTTGCAGCATGGGGATATTCATTCAAAATTGAGCACTGTTTTTCCTGCATATGATTTTCCATATAAGCATGTCAGGTATTAGTATTAATAATCGACGAATTAATGAGTATTTTGGTAATGCATTTATTAAGAGGACCAAATAGTTTTGTATCATGCTTTCTCCCATCTGTCAAATTGCCAAAATCTGAATAGATTAACATTTTGTCTGTAAATGGTACAAGGATAAGAGATGATTTGATATTTCTGATATTATATTTCTGTGTAAAGTAAGTGGCCTCCAGATTTAAAGTAGGAATTTGCAACTATACTTGATGCCAAAACATAACAACATTCATATGGTGCATCAGTTTTATTGCCTTGTTGAACAAGAAAAGAATGAAAACTAAGAGCACGTTTGGCTAGCTTAAAATTTATTTTTATAAAAAGTAAATTAAGACTTACTTTTAAAAAAGTTATTTTGTTAGTAAAGAAAGTAACTTCTAAAGTTACTTAAAAGTAACTTTTACTTCTTTTTAAGCTTAGCCAAACGTGCTCTAGTTTCTTCAATTGATTTTCTCCCTTTCGGTTCTTTTTCTTTGTGTCAGTTTTGCTCAATTGCTTGAGATAATGTTGCAGGATGTTCTACTTTTTCTTCGAGTCAAGGAACAGCAGGGCGGACCCTGTTGTTATATGGTTAACTGGAGGACCAGGTTGCAGCGGTGAATTGGCTTTGTTCTATGAAAATGGTCCTTTCCATATAACAAGAAACATGTCTCTTGCTTGGAATGATTTTGGTTGGGATAAGGTACGAGTAGCTTCCTTTTTAAATCAAATTTCTCTGGGTTTTGGTTGTGAACAGAACTTTTCTGTCGAATATAGGACCAGAAAATGGTTCCGAGTTTCGTTTTGTTAGAAGCATCCATTTCAAGTCCTATTCGTAATATGCTGAGAGACTACCAAAGCTCATATACCATAAAGCAAACTGTTATTTAGTGAATGTGCAACAAGTTACTTATTAATTAAAAATTTGCCGTTGGAATTTTGGCATTGGAATGTTGGAATGTGTGAAACCTAATCGTACTCTACTTATCCCTCAATTGCGGATTGACCTAACTGGACATTCCATATATGTATTACGTCACTGTAATGACCCAAAGATATATAAAAGAATTTTAAGGGGGCGTTTTTCATGCGACATAGACAGAGAGGAGTGAGATCACCATTGTAAACTTCTTCTCAATAGTGAAAACTTGTAGCGGCAAGTGGATGTGGCTCTCACATTGAGGATGGACCACACTAAATCTGTGTGCTTGCCTTGCAATTTTGATATATCTTGGCTTATTATTGCTCTCGAAATTAGGAATTAGGATTAATATAGTCAAAGAGAGAAGGGTGTATCTTAGTTGGTGGGAGAGAAACTGTAGTGGGGAGTGGGAAAAACTTATTACGAGAATATCATATTTTGTTCTGCAAGATTTGAATAGGCATCAATATCAAATTCTTGCTTCTCTATTGGAACTTGCACGTGCTTGACTGGTACTGAAAGCAATAGAAAAAAGACATTGGTAGGTAAAAGAAGGCATCTTAATCTTGAACTATACATGAAAGGTCACAATCAAATTGACTGGAGTGATAGGATATTTATTGGTTAGTTACGATATCAAAAGGTAACATTTTCTGCTCTCTTTAGCTCTATTTGTAAAGCTTTACAGATATTTCAATAGACTGATTACGAAGTAGAAATTCGCCGTTTATAAACATATTTTGAACTTTTATATTTCAAATCTGATGTGGTTCTTACAGAGACTATGCTACTATTTCATTTTAATAATTTTTTGTGGGATTTTTTTGATAATGCCGGACAAAATTGTAGAAAAATGATTTTGTTAAATGTTTCAGAAATAACTTGTAATAGCACTTGTTTATGTAGTCTTCATTTTAAAAATCCTATTCCAAAGATTTTAGGGGACTCAAATTTATCATTCCTGTGAAAGATTGCATATCAACCAACTTGCTGATAATCTTAAATACTTATCAAATGTCTCTATTCCAGGTTTCAAACCTTATATATGTCGACCAACCAATAGGAACAGGTTTTAGCTATAGTTCTCACAGTGATGACATTCGACACAGTGAAGACGGTGTTAGCAATGATCTATACGACTTCTTGCAGGTCTGTTTTTATATCTTTGTATTTCACCAAAATTATGAAATCCATAGATTGAAATAGCTACTTAATTTCCATCTTGGCAAAAAAAGGCACTTTAGTCTCTTGGTTGGTAGAGAGGATTTGATGGTAGTGGACAGTGCTAGAAAAAAAAATGAGCTAAAATATTGTTCAGTATATAGTGCATACCAAACACGAAGTTAGGGTTATTGATAACAAAAATCTGCTATATCTCAACAGATTATAAGACTGGCTTATGTTGCATTTGATACTGTTAGGCCTTTTTCAAGGAGCATCCCCAGTACGTTAAGAATGATTTTTACATTACCGGAGAATCATATGCCGGGCATTATATTCCGGCTTTAGCAGCTCGAGTACATCGGGGAAACAAAAATAAAGAAGGAGCCCATATTAACCTGAAGGTGAGTTTTCAATTACTTTTTCTGAGTACTTTCAGATTCCAGTTAACAGCCTGATTATTTGATTCATCACTAACGGTTGATCAGGGATTTGCTATTGGCAATGGACTCACAAATCCAGAAATCCAATACAAAGCATATACTGATTATGCTTTGGACATGAAATTGATCAAACAATCTGATTACAAAAGCATGAGCAAGTCAGTTTCACAATGCGAACAGGCAATAAAGCTTTGTGGTAATTCCTAATTTCCAAATCCATGACCAATCTGAACCCCCCACCTTCCCTGAGATTTCTAGTCTACCTCTGATGTGATTCATGATAATTGGCTGTTATTCTGCTTTGTCTGAAATAGAATTCAATTCCAGGCACCGAGGGTGGAACCCCTTGCGTGGGGGCATACATGATCTGCAACACCATTTTCAATAAGATAGTGGAAATTGCTGGTGATAAAAATGTAAGTAAGCATATCATATAAAACTTTTCTAAGAGTACAAAGATTACTAAACACAGAAATACATTGTCCAATGTGAGAAGCATTTGTTTTGTCATTCATCTGCAGTATTATGATATCCGAAAGAAGTGTGAGGGTGACCTGTGCTACGATTTCTCAAATGTGGAGAATTTCCTGAACATGGAATTGGTTAAAGATGTTCTTGGTGTTGGGAACATAGATTTTGTTTCATGTAGTTCAACAGTACACGAGGCGATGATCATGGACTGGATGCGGAATTTTGAAGTTGGTATTCCTCCACTCCTAGAGAACGGAATCAAATTACTTGTATATGCTGGAGAGTATGATCTCATATGTAACTGGCTTGGTAAGTTTCATTTATCAATGATTTTACTTATCAGCTAATCTGTATAAAAAATTCACTTTTAAACTTTTTGGTGTTGGATTGCGGAGCATAATCATATTGCACACTTGGATATTCCATACTAAATATATTGAGTATTCTATACATGTATTAAGTCGTAAACTGGAATGTTGAGCTCACTGAAAAGGGGTAGTGGATAGAGGGAGCTTCGCTTTTGAAAATTTGGGGCTATAGTAGTTTCAATTCTATCAATATTCATTATTTTTTTCATATGGACAGGGAATTCAAGATGGGTTCATGCCATGGAATGGTCTGGACAAAAAGAATTTGTATCAGCTCCAACAATTCCATTTTCAGTCAATAGAGTGGAGGCTGGACTGCAGAAAGTCCATGGGCCTCTAACTTTCCTAAAGGTCCATAATGCTGGTCACATGGTTCCTATGGATCAGCCCAAAGCTTCATTAGAAATGCTGAGGAGGTGGATGCACAACAAACTTCATATCACAGAGACAGATGGTCACCTTGTACCCATGTGAAATGTGATTGTGCCTCTAAACAAGCTGGGCCCAGTTTGTTCGGTACAATAGATTGGATACCACTTGACAGCATTAAAAAAAAATTAAAATCTTATCCGTCCTATATACTTTTCAAGTGTTGCATACCAAATATGTTGTTTATTACTTTTTCATGTGGATCAATGTAGAAATTTCAAATGGCTAGAATTTATCTAATCAAAGCAATTTCAATAACTGGATTAGGCCATCTTCAACCCATATCTTTAAATTGGTGCAACTTTTACATTAAAATGATACAAATTTCATACAAAATCCATATGTCATCTTCAACCCATTACTTCAAATTTTGCATCAAATAATTATTGTATAATCTCATATATTTATATTTTTAATTCTCAACAATAATTTATTTCAAAAATTATTTAATTATATAGTGTATTATATTAAATGTATAAATTTTAAAATACATTTATTTACCGTAATTATTGTATTCATTAAAAAAATAAGAAAAGGCGTGATACTCAATATCACAATTTAAAAAAACATTTAACATCAAAATTAAAAATAAAAATTGGACAAATAAAAGTATCCAAAAAACAAACATAAAACATAATTAATTGTGTCAATAAAAATAAAAATAAATCACTTCATATCACAAAAATAATAAAATGATTATCAATAAAGACACAAAGGAAAAACAAAAATTGGAATTTTATCTCACACCAAAACCATCTTCACATTCTCAACTTAGTGTAGAGAAATGGTGTCCGATTGGAGAGCTTTGATACTCCATTTTGGATTTTTCACTCCGGTTGGAGATGCCCTTATAGCCCCTTTTCATCCTCGACAATGGCAACCATCTACCTTCCATTTCGGCGACAAACTTATATAGAAACACAATGTCGAGCACAAAAGGTTACGCCAAGATAATTTTAATATTTAATGAGTCTGACAAAGCTAAAAGCTTTTGGATTTTGTTACTTGTACATATCCACTTACACCCTCACTTACACTTGCTTATGTAGTAGTAGTATTTAGAGTTGAAATATTTGACCAAAACATTATTTTCAATTTTTTTATTATTATTTTATTTTACCACATAAACAGGTGTAAGTAAAGATGTACAAGTAGCAAAATTCAAGTTTTTTTTATTAAAGATGTTGGGTACAATATTGGTAACCCAAAAAGTATTTTCCATTTGTTTCAAAATGAGGGGAAAAAACAAAGAAATTTTCATTTTAATATACATTTACATGATTGATAACGAGCTGAGTTTATTGTTTATTTTTCAAGTAAATAATTATCAATTTATTATTTTAATATTACGTGCTCTTTCTGTTTTTACTTCAAACATAAAAGAATTTTGTTTATATATGATTGATTTGAACTAAACATGCTATAATTATTGAGTTGGCTTAAAGCATCTCCAATACATTTTATGGATTGTTATTTATGTGGCATAAATATTAAAAGACTTCCAATCTAAGTGGCATTAATGTCTAATAAATATTTGGTCTCTAATGCAGTATATGGATTGCTATATATGTGTATTTTATTTTATTAAAATAAAAGCAAAATTACATTTAAATATGTTTAATGAAATTTAAATCTACATAAGAAATCTAAATTTTATTAAGTCAACGTGTCTAACGGAAATTCTGAATATAGACAGAAATCTAGATATTGTCTTTTTATTTTATTTTATTTTTGCCATGCCAGCTTAACATAGTCCTTGACAACTTGCACTGAAAAAGAATTTTCTTACACATTGTCCATTTTACTTATATAGCAAAAAAATATAGCAATCTATGGTTGCATTAAAGATGCTCTTATTTTGTCAACGATAAAGCCATGATTGCTGCGAATTTTAATTCCAATGACGTGTGTGTGAAATCGATTGTATTAATCTTAGTACATTAAAGAGTGGAAATGGTCTTGATTTTTACTTTCATTTTCCTTGTAAATTATAGATCTTAAATGAGTTAAATCAAATATTTGTGAACATTTCGTTTAAAATTTATGAAAGTAGCTACTATGTCTAATATATTTTTGTTGGGGGTTTTGTTGTAAGGCTCTATGTGTTATAGATTAGTAATGCAGTGTAACACAAAAGAGGAATTAGAGTCAAAGATATTACTTAGAAAAAGATGACAAATAAGGAATTTTTGTGTGCACAAAAATATTACGATGAAGGCCCAACACTTATCTAGAACAATTATATATTAGACCAAAAAAAAAAAAAAAAAAAAAAAAAATTAATACATTTTAAAGAAAGTGCTGAAGTGCGCTGGCAATGTTGATTGATAAAAAATATCAACTCGACGTAAAAGTGTCGCTACAACACATTATTATTATTTGATTTCATATCTATTAATTTTTTCTCCATGTAAACTGTTAAATTAATTGGATTTTGTCCGGACTCTGGTACAACTCACAATTTTTGGTAAAGTGAGTTTTGTCTTTTCGAATGCTCAACTCAATATAGTCCGGTCAAAAGAAAAGTCAACACAATTATTGACGATGTTGAGTTGTGTCATGTCGAACATACCACTATATAAAAAAACTTTATTAATTATTTTTTTTTTTATACATAATTAAATAAAAATATTTTAAAAAGGCATACGTGAGTCTGCAGGTTCAACACAACCCCTCTGCAAACGGGTAGGACCAGCCTAAGTTTGTCCATTTTTGCTTTATTTTTCCTTTTCTACAAGTTAAAATAATGAGAATGAGGAATGGAGCAAACTAATAAAAAATGTTTGGGTGCAACTTATAAGTTAATCTATATTATAAGCACAAAAAAGACCCAAACATGTTTGATTTCAAAAAAGAGTACTTATTTTTAAGACAAAAAGAAGATAAGCAATAAGCATCCACCACCATATTTTTTTGGGTAATTAGTACAAAACGTCCATATTTTTGAAATCATTGTGCAAATCGTCAATATCTTTAAAATTTTGGCATTTTCATCATCACCTATATTATTTATTGCGAAAAACGTCATTTCATCCATTATTATCCAAAATCTGCCGTTAACTCACTTCACACACGAGTCGCACCAATTTAGAAGGGTAATTTCGTCCATGCACTTTCTTCTTTGGCACCATCTGAAACCAGATAAGAAAGTACGTGAAGGAAATGGACAAAATTATCATTATAAAGTGGTGCGACTCGTGCTGTGGAAGTGAGTTAACGGCAGATTTTGGATGACAATAGACGTAAAGGACATTTTGCGCAATAAATAATATAGGTGATGGTGAAAATGCCAAATTTTAAAAATAGGAACGATTTGCATAATGACTTCAAAAGATCGAGACGTTCTATGCTAATTACCCTACTTTTTGTTTTATATTTTTTGTTACACCTAGATTTCTTAAAATTAACCAACAACAAATCTTCAAAATTGTATTTAAAAAGTTGGTTTATAAATGGCATTTTGATAAATTGTCACATCAATTTTGTTTATAAATAAGTTGATTTATAGACATAAATATTGATACTTATTTTACTTATAAGACAGTCCGTAAATTTCCCAAACATGTTAATTATATTTATAATCACGATCGTAGAGAGTTTTCACTCTCATTCACGATAAAAAGACATGTACGTCTATCTCAAATCAAATCGTTTTCTTTTCACTATTCTTCATATCCCTCTTTTCATCTTTGTTCCTCCTCATTATTTTTCAATGCGAGCAAAATTCTACGGTCAAATTCTACTGGTATGCAATATAGTAGTTTCTATAGGTGGAAGGCAATATTCATTGCCCAATGATGAATCTACAAGCACATAAAATAGGAAAAATCAAGGTAAAATAAAAATCATCCACGATTTGGGGCCTTATTTGAAATCATTGAATTGGCCTTCTCAAAAATAATATTAAAAAATTTAATAAAGTAAAAGATCATTAACAGAAATTCCGTCGGTAATTGTTGATAGTATTATCGTTAGAGATTCTGACGGAAATCAATAAAATTATCGAATGGCAAGTTCATTGATACCAATGTTGATGTTCAACCACTCACGCTCGATGATTATCGACAACAATATTATTTTTATGTTTTGTAATTTACACTTAAGTTCAAATATCTTTTTTAATTTTTTCTTTATAGTATTAGGGACATATAATATTTTTTAATTATTATTTTATTTTCAATTTACTATATTTTTAAGTTCAAATATCTTTTTTCGGTTTTTTTTTTATAGTATTAAAACTCATATTTTATTTTTTTGAATTATTATTTTATTTTCAAGAGAATTTCTGGTTTGTATATTTTTTAATTTTTATTTAGTAAGTAACTAATTTTTTTCGATAGAATAAATTTATTAAACTATTTATATTTTAAATATTACTAATTGAAAAATTGTTCGTAATCTTAGATTATGTTTTTAATTATCAATAGAATTTTTTTGAAATAAAATAAATTTTTTTATATTTCATTACATTATTTACTAATAAAATTTATATTGATAAATTAAATTTATTAAGATATTTTTTTTTCAAATTATCACCAACAAAAACTCTATTACTAATCTTAAATTATTGTTTTAATCTTTTGTAATCTATAGACTTTTCTGCCAGTATTATTTATTATTGTATTCTTATTATTTATTTAGATACATAATTTTTGTATATAAATTAATTTTATCAAAATATTTGTTCTTAGTTATTATCTATTCTATTAGTAAATTGTTTAGAATGAAATTTCTAAAATTTGGGGGTCTTGCTTAAACATGGGACCTTAGACCACTGGCTCACATGCCTAAAAGTTGAGTCGACTCTGTGAGATGAAAATATATGCTATTTTAGCACAACCAATAATGCTGTTGATAGGAATGGAGAAATTGTATTCTTCTTCAACCATAACTTTTGCGACCTTGTTATAGCATATTTTGTTGCGCTTAAAACTTTTTAGATCCAAGAAATATCCACTTACCATAAATGTAGAACTTTTCAAAAAAGAACAAAAAAGAACAAATCAAATGAAAATAACACTAGATATATTTGTCTCTTTTGGAGACAAGCAGTTCGACCGAGTATGATGTCAACTTCTGCATTTGAAGTTCTACAAATTATATATCAGTCTCTATCGCACTATATCAAACAATAAAATATTAAAATCAAAGTTTACAATAGATAACTCACACCTGAATTAAGAGATCTATTCAATTCGCTTCTCTCTATCAAACAATAAAATATTAAAATCAAAAACATCACAATGGATAACTCTAAGTTGTAAGATTAACGGGAGAATTAAGTTCACCCTTCAAAGAAGAAGAGAAGAATCTATTCATTTCCATTGGAAAATCCTACGTGAAAATCCCTTTAAATATGATCCACCAATGGCTGAGATCAAGTTTTGAAATCCAATGAACGAAACAAATTTCAGTCATTATTATATAAAACGTGTTTCCATCAAACCATCTAAAGGCATACTTTCAGATGGGGCAGCAACCAGCAAGTAGTTTTGGGCCACCATTGCTTTGGGCACAGACCATCATATGGGTCACCAACATTATACATTTGATTGCATAAAACTATACACGATTAAAGAAAATCAAACTTGTGAGAATTTTGTCGTTCAAGGTTGGTGATTCAACTCAACTTTAAGATTTCAAACTCACTCTAGTCCTAGCTATATATAGATGGCTTTAACTTTCACAAGAATTCTATGTCGTAGTTTTAAGTCCCAAGTCCTAAGCATGTAAACTAGGCCTATACCTAGTGACTCATTTCAAAAGAATTCAATAAGTGAAAAATTCGATTTTAACAACAAAATATTTTCAAGATAAAACGTCACAAGCTCTTCTTCAAAGCTTGTATGATTAATTGTATAAATTAAATTCTTATGTAAATAAGTAAAGTATATTAAGCTTATTGTTAATGAATTGATTTTAAAAGGCAATTATAATAATTTTTATTTATCTTTTATTTATGTATTGGTAATTAATATATCAAAATAAACTATTTTTAAGTGAATTGTTCGAAGAGTAATGATCTCCTACTCACGATAGATAGATCATTTCTCATCACGATGGAATGATGTGATCACAATCACATATGACACAATGAAAGAAATGATCTATTATCCACTATATGTAAGAGATTATTATCACAAAAATATATATAATAAGAATGATAATCAATCTTGCAAAACTTCAACGTGATTTGTGTCCACATGAGTAATTGATCTATTATCCACCATGGATAGAAGATCATTACTCATTGTGCAAAATATATAATAAGAATGATAATCAATCTTGCAAAACTTCAACGTGATTTGATTTCTATGCACCAGCTATGTTCATTATTTGCTTGAAAATTCTTTAAGTTATTGATAAAATATAATTATCATATCACATGTCTAAAACACACACTACAATCTACTTGTGCAAGTATAAACATGCGATAAATTACTTACATTCCTAATATAACTTATACTCAATTTGTTGCACGTATGCAAAACTTTAGGCACTGCAAGAGTCATATCATGATTTTGCTTGTATACGCATATGTACGTTGTGTATTTACTAAATATTTTAATTTTATTTAATAATATTAATTACAACCGTAAGTTTTCTTTTTCATCTTGAAAAGAAAAAATCTTTAAACGTTCTTGTGTCACTACGTCTTCAATTTCTCCCTAACAAAATTATCTTCTTCAAAATTTATTAATCATTTCAATCCATCTTATCGAATTCGATCATCTCTAAAATCTGCTCACATCCTCGATCCATCTCCTTCAATCGATCATCTCCAAAATATGTTCATCGTCCCGATTCATCATCATAATAAAATCTACGATCGAATCTCACCACAAAAAACAATATACAATTTACAAATACTTTTTGTAAGTTGTTTGAGTGTCTATCGCATATGTAAAATAGATTGCAAAAGACAAGGTGCCCAAGAGCATTTTTTTGGCTGTGCTTAAAATAAAATAAGCCAGAAGTAATTTGAAATTATGTATTTTGCTAAACATAATTTTTAAAAATTAATTTTTTTTTTATTAAAATTAATTTTTTCAACGTAATTTGAGAATTATCTTTTAAAATAAATACAAAGAAACATGTTTTAGTGTATGTTTAGTAGAGTTTAAAAGTAATTTTTAAAAATTTTGATAAATTATGATAAAATATATAATTAAAAAATTAATAAAATTTTGAATTTCATAAAATATAAAATATGTAGTTGAAAATAAATTTGAGAAAAAAAAAATTAAAATAAACTCTGAAAAGTGCCTTTAAGTCCCAACACAAGTCAAGCACTCATATTATGCAAAATATCAAAATAAAGCACAACACACATTAATAGTTGAGAATTAAAAAAAAAATTAATACGAAATAAATATAAATATAGAGATGGACTATTAGGAAAAATAAATAATAAAACGAGGGTGTGAATATCCAACGAGTTGACCCGTGCTAAGTTTCAGATCATTGGACGGTACGCGCCTTTCCTCGGGTCAATTTTACTTACAAATTACACAAAAATATTCTTTATTTCCATAGAATTCTTCTTTTATTTTGTCTCGTTCCTCTAATTTTTTTCTGATTTATTACTTTTAGAAAATCTGATCAACAAATCCATTGTAGAATATGAATCTGAATCCAAATACTATATAGCAGAATTCTCACGAACGAATCTGGTTCAATCTATTAGTAGAGAGAGCCCCTACCCGACCCTAACTGAAAAGAAGAAGAAAATGGAAAAAATGAAGAATATTTTGAAGCCCAAACCAAACCCACAGCAATTAATGAGAGATTGGCAGCGTCGACTTCGCCAAGAGTGCCGCAACGTCGAACGTCAAATCCGAGGTTATTATTTATTTTTTCGTTTTTTTTTGGGGGGTAAATTATGGGTTTTTAGTGATGATTGGATTTATTTATCGTCGGAAAGTCTGAAATTTATTTTTTTGTTTTTTTTTGTGGGTGGATTTGATTAGATATACAGAGAGAAGAGAAGAATGTGCAGAAAGCGATTAAAGAGGCTGCGAAGAGAAATGACATGGGTTCTGCCAAGGTATATTTTATTTAATTTTACTTTTTCTTATTCTGTTGATTTATGATGTTTCCGCTGTTGATCGACATAGAACACTTTGAAATTGTAATTAAGATATTATTATTATGATTTCATAATTTATAGTGAATGATGATTATTGATAACCAGTTAATTTAACATGATTTGTAGTCAGCATCTGGTCGAGTGGTTAGATTAAATTACTTTTTCTAATTTTCCTCCTCTTCACACCGTTAAATGAAGACCTTACAATATGTCAGTCAGATATCAGCTATCGCAATTGTGTTGTTCTTGTCCCTGGGGCTGGGGCTGGGGCTGGGGGATAATGTGTGGAAGAAGCATAAGGAAACAATTTTCCCTGGTTTATATGACAGTGAATGAAAAAATGAGCTAGATCAGAAAAAGTGTGTGAGAGGAGCAAGTACTAAGAGAGTTTGATCCATTTGACCTGTAAGTTTTGCTGTGAACAAAGTCTTTACTCATGATGCAATTGGAGATTGATGTGGGTTTGGGCAGGGAAGCCTAGAATGACCTTGCAATTTTTAAGAAAAGAAGATCTTGTATTTGTTGGTTTACAGTGATGAAGCAGAAGTCTTGAAATACTTCCATGAACAAAAATTGTACTTTGGATTTCTCCGCCCATTTAAATTAATACGTACTGAAATTACCAGAGCTGGCAGATTTTATCCCATGTTTGCGATGATCATTTGCTCAAAAATGTATCCAAGTGCTTGCATTTTCTGTTTACCTGCTCTAAAAATGTGTTTAGTCATAAACACTTGATGTTACATTTTCTTTTTTGGACAGATACAAGAAAAGAGTAAAAGGTCAAAAGCTGAGAGTACAAAATCTTGAAATCAAAATGCTTCCATACAACCGCAAGGAAAAGATACAACTAATTGTTGCTAAGAAAGAATGCTCCAAATGCCTTGGTCCGCAAAGATGCACCAAAAAAAAAAAAAAAAAAAACTCATGTTATGTTAGAAACCATTTTCTCTTATCAAATAAATAAAATTGGTTTAGGTTATGAATATTTTGCTCTGTCACCGAATCCTTAAGAATGTGGAGATTTCAATAAATTCAATGTTAGAAAAATAATCAACAGAATATAACACCCTTAATCCGGTTCATGTAACATAGGTGTATCTTTTTTGGAAAAATAGATGCTTGAGTCAGTGCTATATCAGGGAATAATTTTCTCTATTTTCTGTTAGGTTTGAATACTTAGTGTATATTGTTGAGTACAATTGTACAAATGACTAATTTGAGATTTATGTTCACAAAGTGGGTTTCCTGCTCATTGTGGACATAGTCACTAGACGTTCTCTTTATCGAACTCTGCTTGTAGCTCATTATTTTTTGCTGATTGGTTTTATATATGCAATCAAGGACAACTTTTTTTTTTTTACTTCTTTTCAAGCATTGTTAAATTTCTGTTTGATGATGAAATTAATTAGTTGGACAAGTGCATTCCTATCGTACCAAGCAAATTGTGAATTCTCAAAATAATAACTTGAAAGTCTAACAATTCCCTGTACGCTGCCAACTTGCTTACAAGTTGCAACAGACAAAACTAGCTATTGCTAAAGCTATTTCCTGGAATATTATACTCAAGTACTTGAGTGTAGTTTGGTAATTGGCTAATTGCAATATTGCCTACCACCAAGCTTGCTTACCCTGATCACCATCTAAGAATGGTGTCCTCAGATAACCTTACATGATATGAGATGCCCAAGACCTTCTACAAATAACAGTTTTTACTCTTGATAGCTGCAATAGTATGACAAATAAATCCTATTTGTTGTTTGCAATTTTGACTTCTCTTATACTCCTCTCAGGCACTTGCTAAAGAACTTGTGAGATCTAGAAAAACTGTGAACCGTCTATACGAGAACAAGGCACAGTTGAATTCAATATCGATGCACCTAGGAGAAAGTGTTGGTATGCTCTTGCTCATATTTTGACTTGTGCTTTTCTTTTGCATTGTAAATTTTCTACTGGAAGGCAGTTCCTCTTTGTATTATTTGATGTAAACCCCACTTGATTATGCCATTTTGATCCCAAACATCAAAATTTAAAACGCCATGGTTTTCACTCTAGTGACCTGTAAATCAGTAATGGGTGGAAATCTACGAAGAGTCAGCAAGAATGAAGAGTTTCCATTTTTTTGTAGATTAATCTCAAGAACTTTCTGAGACACGTCATCCCTTTATGCATTATAATTGTATGCCAGAATTTTGGAAGGCCAACTATCAAAGGAAATTAGTTTACTTCCTCGTTCCTTGGAGATCTTTCTAATTAAGTGCTTTATTGGGAATTACTTTGTCCATTTGGTGGGAGACATGTTAGAAATTTTGAGCAACTAACGTTACTGTTGCACTTCCTTTGTGATAGAGTACTCTTCTTTGCATCTCTTTGGGCTACGGTGCAGGAACCTTTTTCTGGACATCTTTGATTGATTTACGAAGAGCTGAATAACCTTTGATTTAAATTTTTTTTGGCTATTGAGGATGTCTTGTCTATTACTTTGTATATCTTTCTCACAGTAAAATTTTCTCTCCATAAAAAAGGATGTCTTAAGTAATTCGCAAAATCCTATTGAGAAGTAGAGAAGACTGCACACAAAGAATATACAAAAGCAAAACAAAATTGCACCCAGCTCAAGACACTCACGAAATCTATCCACTAGTCAACAGATTGTGCACATCTTTAATCATACGACGTAGTAATGGAAGCAGGTCAGCATGTTTTTTTTTTTTTTTTGGGGTGGGGGTCAAGGTCAAATAATTTGTTTGAATTGAAGAAGGAAAAATGAATAGTTCATTTGATCATTTTCCCAATTTGTGTCATCAAATTTTGCTTATTTCTTGTCCATAGCTGGAGGTCAGGCTTTATTCCCCCTTCCTAAGTTCTGTATTTCCTTTTTTTTCGCATTATTATTAATAAATACTCCCCCCTTAGAATGGTCTGAATTAAATAAAGGTCAAATACTTGGCACTAATTGGTACTTTTCCATGTGACTTTTACTGACCAGACAAAAACAAGCTGACTACATATTTAACTATTGTCATCCTTTGTGAGGAAAGGGGATCAACAGGATTCTTGGAGTGGTGCTTTCTTTCTGTTCAGATTTATCTTGTGCATGTTTATTTATGAGGATGATGCTCAGAAGGAGATTCCATTCTATATTGTGGATAGACAACAGAAAAGTTAATATTATATTTCTTTCATTCTGAACTGTCTTTGGCTTGATATTGTATTTTAATATACTCCACTTTTTTTATCGAGTTTACAGCTATTGCCCGCACTGTGGGACATTTGTCCAAAACTGCCGAAGTCATGAAGATTGTCAACAATCTTATGAAGGCTCCACAAATGGCTGTTACCATGCAAGAATTCAGCAAGGAAATGACCAAGGTAAACTTTTCATCTTTATTGCAACAAAAAGATGACAAAAAGAGCTCCAGAAATGGCTGTTACAAGTTGAGTCGGTTTATTATCTGTTTATCATGATGTTACAATTTGAGTTTGTTTACCATCTGTTTATCATGTTCATTCAACTACTCTGTTTGTTGCTCACAACAATCAAAACACTTACCCTTGTTTCCTTCAATTTTACCCTAAGGCAACCTTTTGAAAAAGAAGGCTTTTTACGAGCATAAGAAAATCAATCATTTTATGATTGTTGTACAACCTCAAAAATGGTTTTAGCATGTTGCATAAATTTTAATGAAAAAATAGTATATTTGATTCCCAACCTTTCAAAAACATAAGAAATATATCCTTAACCTTTAAAAATAGTACTGAACATTCTCAACATTTGAAAAATAGACATAGTAGGTCCTTTATGACGAAATTTTCAACTCTTTTAAATAAACAAAAAAGCAAAAACAAGAAAAAAAAAATAAAAATAAAAAAAATAATCAAATGTACCTCAAAATGAAGAATAACAAAAAGATCATTTTCTTCCTTCACCTTAATCTCCACATTTACTAAATCCACCACCGCTACTATTACACTTACCATCACCACAGTATTCATCCTCCATCCCCCATCTCCCACCTTCGACATTTACGATACAACTAAATTTCTCTTCGGCAATGCTGCGGTCGTTTTCTAAAACAACAATCTATACGCGCACAAACCCACGACAATCAAAAAAAATATACACTTCCCAAGGAAGGGAAGATCCTACCCGGATCTCAATTCTGAATTGCAAAGTGGAAGTTGCGATTTGATTCTGGTCCAATCCTCACTTGAAACCTAACTTGGGCGGCCGTGGAAATAGTATTCCAGGACTATATTCTTCTATTATATATTGGGGATATGGTGGACTCGACGGGTTGGAATGGAATGGAATGGAATGGTGATTTTGCTTTGTATACGTTTTTACTATAGAAGAGTATAGGAATAGGGACCCGGGTCATATACGGCTGCAAGAATGAGTTAGTTAGGTTACCGAATTATTAACAGTTGAACTGAGGTGAGTTAGTAAATGGGAATTTCATTTAGAGAGATCAATTACTGTCGGCGACAGAAATTCCATTTTATTCCAATTTAATAGCTACTTGATATGGGGTTGTGGGCATCAATAGGATGCTCATAAATTATTATGAGTGATTGGGTGGATTTAGGAAAGGTGGATAGTTGGGGTGAAAGAAATGACCGATGGGGTAGGTGGTGGTTGAGGTGAATGAAGAAGAGAGTTTTTTTGTTATTTTTCATTTTTGGGTGGATGGGTGGGTGGTAAATTTAGTTATTTTTTTATTCTTCTTTTTGTTTTATTTATTTAAAAAGGAGGACAATTTCGTCATAAAGACATATCATGCCTATTTTCTTATACGTTTGTAATTTTTGGTGCTATTTTTAAAAATTAGAGATATATCTCTTACGTTTTCGAAAAGTTGGAGATCAAATATGCTATTTTTCCTATTTTACAACACAACATGTTTATTAGTGCTTATAAGTTGGTCAAACATTATTTTTATCTACATATTTTGTATGCTCACTGCTAGTTTTACTAAACAAGCACTTAATTTTTTGGATAATTCCCGAATCATTTCATAACTCCATTTCTTTTCATTTTTGTGGCTTGGCTATGTATTTCAATTGTAAGTTTTACAAAGCTTTATTCTATAATACTATTGAATGCTAGTGTAAATCTTCTAACTAGTTTTGAATTAGTCAACCTGTTTATAAATTACTAAAAGCGTAAAAATTCTAGAGCATGTTTGGCTAGCTTAAAAAAATATAAATGTTTTTATAAATAAATAAATTAGTTTTAAAATAAATAATTTTTTATTGGTAGAGTTGGAAGTAAGGAAGTTCCTTATTTTGAGAGTAAGGTCAGAGATACTTTTAAAATAAGTAGCTTCTTTTACTTAAAAGTAAGAAGAAGAAAAAATCCAAATGTTTGGAAACAACTTTTACTTATTTTTAAGCATAGCCAAACATGCTCATAATGATTTGCTGAATTGTGATTGCGACATTGTGCTTCACTATATTTTTCAATTCGGGGACAAGATGATGGCTGTTACCTCAATGGAATGCAATTTGAGGTGAACCAATGACTCTCATTAGGCACTGATGTTTGATTATGTCATTACAGGCGGGTGTTATCGAAGAGATGGTGAATGATGCCGTGGACGATGCACTTGATTCAGAAGACATCGAACAGGAGACTGAAGAAGAGATTGACAAGGTCCTGACTGCAATTGCCGGCGAAACTGCTGCCCAACTTCCCGAAGCAATTAGAAAGGAAAAACTAAAGCAACCTGCGCAGAGTGTAGAAGATGCAGAGGTACATCTGAACCTAACTTGCACTGATATGCACACAAGTTGGTTTTATTCTTTTTCTGTTTCTCCTTTTTCTTGTCTTATTAGTTCTTTGAATGTGAAACTGTAGGAGAATGCCGATGATGAAGAAGAGCTAGAAGAAATAAGGGCACGTCTTGCAAGAGTTCGATCGTAGCTCAAATCTTTGTGTGCAAAATTGTAAGAGATACCGGTTTTAAGTACCGAACCTCTATTTTCTATCTGGAGCGTAATATTGTGGAAAGTATAATGTATTTTATAGAGCCTCGTGTATTGAAAACCTTAGCTGTAATATAAAATATCTGATTTTATCGCGTTTGCCAGTGCAGTAATGAGTTCTGTATGGCATTGTGTGTTCCAAATAGGGTGGGACGGGTTCCACTGGGGCACAATGTGCTGAAAACTTCAGGCATTCTGGCATGTATGAGCGTGAGGTTCTGCCTATGAAGACTTTCATCATGAACTAAAGAAAACCGAAACAGAATTGCTTTCCTGGTTCTGTGATTTAGCGTCGCTTGTATAAAAATAATTAGTCACACGAACAAGTACTTTTCTGTTGATTTGTCGAAACATGAGAAAATTAAGCAACAAAAACTCCATTCACATAGAATGTTAAGTATGTGGACAAAAAATTGGGAATATATTTTGGGTTTTGGAATTATATGTAAGGGCATTGTAGTGGGTTGCATCACTTGAATACTCGTGTTGGAAGCTTTAACAATGAATGTGACGATCCCTGATCGACCTCGATTCATGTGAACAAAAAATTAGGCAAGTCTTGATTCGTGTGATGATTCCTGATCAATCCTTACTGTTTTTTGAATAGTTTGACGTGTCTATGAATTGAATGATGATTGATGACATCTAGCTTTGACCTAATCTATAGAAACATTTGTAAACTTTTAGACATTATCCCGTACATGCTTTGATCTACTCCCTACCATAGGGAGTTCTATAACCCCCACTGGAACCCTCGTACGTATTATAAGAACAAACAATTGGTGACATCAAATTATGTCAGAAAAGATTAGATAAATATATGATTTTCTGATTTACATTACTATATGTATTAGTACTAATATAGAAGTCATTTGCCTTGTGAGGTAAAGGTTTGGTCCTACATCATATTCAAGAAACACAAATTATCATGTGGGTTGTCGGTAGGGCATTTTCAATCAATATACTTATTGACTACCAGTTATAAACAATCCAGTACTATAAGCTTTGAATTAATGAACTCAATCATATTCATACATTAAAGACAAATATACAAAGGATATAAATTCTGTCTCTTGTGATTATCAAGCTATCTAACAACATTCAAATTATTCACCAAATATCTCACTAGAAAAGTCTCGATTTCTAATTTTGATCTTAAAAAATTGGTCATTAAAAAGTGGGTCTTGTTTCACTAGACAAACCCAGATTTGAAATACAGTACTTAACAATATAATAAACAAGATTTTAGTACAATCGACTCCAACAAACAAACCATCTTGATATATACTCTCTTCAATATCAATGTACAAATATACGGCTAGAGACTATATTAAATTTCCCTGAACAAAAATATTTATGTATGTATAATAATCTGTTTAAATAAGGCCACAAGTCATTCCTCCTTTATTAAATTAAGCACGATAATCAATTATTAGTTTGATTATCTCATTCTCTAATAAATGTTGCTTATCTTCTTCAACTATAAAATTTCTTTCTATCTCTACAAAATATCAAGGCATGTCTTATGGCCAAATGTTGGAAGCAACCACAATTGATATAATTACGAACAACATGTATCTTGTAACATGGAAATTGGTTGTAAGTCAATATAAATTAACTCTATTATAGCATGTGTGATTAGAGAATTGGATAAATTAAAGGGAGTTTAGTGTAAATGATTTTTAATTTTTGTCCCCAGTGTTTAAATGGCCCCTAATTGTTTATTTTTTGGCACAGAAATCCTTAACATATGTGTTTTGATGCAAAATTAGATCTTATTTGTTAAAAAAGACAAATATATCTTTACTTTTAATTAGAAAAAATTGTATTTAGATTCCTAACCTTTACAAAATGTACAAATTGATATGGTATATTTATTAAATAATATTTAATTTTATATACTAAATATATCTTTATAGTCGTGTGAATTAAATTTTCATAAAAAGAAAATATAAAATTATTATGTTTTAAATATATGTAATTGCTATGTGATTTGAAAAACTTAAATAAAAATTAAGTTAAATAAATGACAAAATGACGTATATAAAATTATGACATTGAATCAGTCTTATTATTTTTTTATTTAACATAAAAATACTAATAAAAATTAATTTACACATTATGCGTTGTTTATTTCTGAACAAAAATAAAACGATAAATTAAAATATGAACAGTTGGGTCTCTAATATTAATATTTGTAGTTAATAAACATATAACTCAATTAAATAAAAGTATCTGAGTATCAAGTTTGTGGCAAAATTATTATTATTATTTTTTTCTTATAACAATAAAAAAGTTAAAATTTTAAATAATTTAATTACTTAGAGTGTGTTTGATTTTGATTAAAATCAGATTTTTTGGTAAAAGTTGTTGAAATGTGTGGTTGAAAGGTTGTAGAACCATAAAATGTGTGGTTAAAATTAATTGTTGACTTTGACTTTAGTTTTTTAGCAAAATCAAAATTGAAAACAAACGGACTCTTAATAATAAAAATGATAATTTTATTTGACATGTTTATTAATAATTATGAGTTCAAATTTTAGATATTTTATAGTAGTTCGTAAAATATACAAAAAAATTTAGTATATTATCAATTTGTTCAATAAAATATTAATTAAAAAGAAACTTGTTAGTTTTCTTTTTTTTTTTTTTTAAAAAAAAAAAGTATTGGACCCAGTTGTACTATTTGCAATTGTTAGCAATACCCAACTACAATTCTCCCTCATTAAAATCATTGGTATATTAATCTTTTTCATCAAAGAAAGATCAATTACACATCAAAATACATAGGTTAATGATTTCTGTGTCAAAAAATAAACGTCAAATACCACTGCGAGCAAATGTTAGAGACCATTTGTGCCAAAATTCCTAAATTAAACTAAAATATATGTAGAATTGAAAAGTTAAAATGATAACTATTATACTAAAAAAAATGGTAATAGGTCAATGTGATGTAAGTTCATCACCTTTGTCATCTTGATTATCTTAAATTTTTTCAATTATGGCATGCATCTATGTTGATGTATACAAATTTTTCTTATGGTTGTTGAGATGTCGACAAATGATGGATCTTATAGTTTTATCAAAGAAAACTTTGAAAGAGAACCGAAATAGAAGACCAAATCGATGAGATTGAAAGATGTCATTTTACATATTTATGCGATTGAATCCTTGAATTTATAAAATAATGTAAAAAGAATTGTTAGGAGCCATTGCTACTCGACTTGAACATCTTCTAAAATAATTTCAATACTCAAGGTCTTGGATTGCATATGAGAATTTCAAACTAAATCTCTTCATAAAGATCTTCCCTTTCATGATAGTCTACTCTAGTTCGACTCTCAAGTTTCATGGCTTTTGATTTGCTATTCTAATGATTAGGATTTATTCAACAACATCCATCTACTTAAGATATTCAAAATATTAAGGGTTTTTTTTTTTTTTTTTTTTCAATATTGATAATGTAGGAAAGTATTCAAACTTTTGAGCAAATTTGATTTTTGATCTATCTATCTAGGGTTAAGAAATGTTCATGCACAGCAGCTTTTGACTTAATATTTTGGAAAAATAATTAAGTATACAAGTCACAAGTTGTATAGAGTTGCATGTATTTTTATTCTAATTGTGGGCCAGGGCTCCATTTTCAGGGCAATAAGTCAGATTATCCACCACCAGAATAATCATTTTTTGACTTAATAAATCAATTTTGGTATTTTTTAATATGTTGAATAAATTTAAAAATTATTAAAAATAGGATGAATTAATTTTTAATTTTGTTTTCAACATACTCCGCCGTTTGCTACCCAAATTTTCTTTTTTATCAAAATCAATTTCACAAAATATAAACACTAGATATTTTTTAATTAATCAATCAATGTTATAAGAAGTTGAATCGGACAATGCAGCCAATTCGATAAACCAGTCTGAACTCTGGTCTAATATACATGTAAAAAGAATTATATATAATTTCTAAAAGTGTTTAAAAAAATTCGAAATTAGTCCGACTATATATTTTTTTTTTTACCATCAGTTAGACCCTCTACATTTTTTTAGGTACATTAGTAATAGTCCGTATGCGATTTTTCATATCCGTAGTTCAGCCAAAAAAAAATTCTTGTAATTTTTTAGGTACATTTCATTTCGTCAAAACACATGTAATTTTAAAACACAATATGTAATACTATCTTGAATTACTTGAATTAAAAATTTAATTTATTAAAATATTCATAAATTTATTTAATAAATTATTTTTGTAGTTAACATAGAGATAGGTCCATATTTATTGAGATAAAATGAAAAGATGCAAAATATTGTGAAATTAAGTGTCGGCAAAGAGGCCCCCATGCATGGGGAGTCACGTAGGGCAGAGGGACCAAACAGTTGAACTATCCCTTTATTTTGTCTGAATTCCATATTTTGTAACAATCTATTTATAAATGTTATTTCTTGTGAAACAAATAGATATCATATGGATTTGAATGTGATATACTAACAAATCAATCATTTCAATTAAATATTACAACCACTATATTTTTAGTAACAATGTTCATTATTTATAGCGTGTTTTATAAGCTAAACAATATTAACAAAAAAAAAAAAGTGATGTTTGAATGTGCTTATAAATATTTATAAGTTTGTCAAACATTATTGTTATCAATGTTTTAAAAAGTGTAAAGTGTGCATTGGACGCGTGGATCCGAGAACTCAAGTTTTTCTACCCGAAAGCGAGATAAGGACAAGAGCGAGGACGATCATGCGTGTGCGTGGGCTGAGCGTAGAGCCGAACTTCAAATCTGAGCGAAGTTTTAAGTGCGGGTTTTTAAATAGTGATTGTTATCCACACATTTTGTAGAACCTATAATTTTTACTCATTTTTTATCCACATATTCCGTAAGACCCACATCTTATAATCTACAAAAATCTTATCAAACACACACTAAGTTAACCTTTATTTGTTATAGTACTATTATATCATGTCTAGTATGCATGCGTGCTAGACTTGTCCTTAGTATCTTTCAAATTTGAGTACTTTATTTATTTATTTTTTGGGGCATTTGAGTTATCAATCTTTAACTTTAAGAACATTTGCATCCTTTTTGTAGACTATAGAAACCGTCAAAAATATGCATTAAAAACAATTCATAAATAATTTTGCCCAGAAATCAAATATAAAACAAATAATTAAAAAGAAAATTTAAAAATAGATGTATGCATAAACAATTAAAGAGAAACCACTGCCCTTATCTAACATTGTTATTGGAATCTAATCATATAGAGTGGTGGCTTCAAAATAAACCTTTTTGTTATTTGAATTAATTGAAATTGAAAAAATAATTAAAAATATTAATAAAGAAGCCAATTTTTATTTATTTCTCAATGAAAGTATGATTTTATTTGTAAAGTAATTTGGTAATTTATTACATTTTCATGACATCAAACTATAATCATAAAAAGTCTTTTACTTATATTTTTTTTTTGGTAGGGAGCTTCCAGAAAAGCAAAAATAGTGACAAAAACAACAAATAATTAAATTACTAGCGACGTATTTATAAATATCCCTTTTCTTTTCTCTAAAAAGAACAATAAATTGTGACAATGACAAACCTTAGACAGCAACACTCGCTAATTTGCAACGGCCAAAAGAACCCATTGTTGAATTAGCGATGTCGCCACTTTCAGCTAAGGACTTTGTAACGAAAAAATTCATAATCGAAGATCTTTAGCACAAATAGGACTTCAATGATTAAAAAATCGGACATTGATGCCATGTTTTTAATTGATACGTAGGGGCGTTTATGGTTCCAAAAAGAAAATAACAATATCTATATTCAAATAGTACACTAGAAAAGTTCGTTGAATCAAAACAACATGTATTTTTTATTTTTTAGTTTTCCACATTGAACAAGTGGGTTTTCTTTTCTATGCCATTTAATGCAAAGTCTAATTGAATACTAAAAATTCAAGAAAATAGGCGATTGAAGATTTTAAAACATGTTATTCAAACTTTCAAAGGGATTGTTTCTAAGGTCGGTTATGAGAACCCTACAATTGTCTGCAGCACATGGACTTACACTAAAATTACAATAAAAAAATTTAAATCGTTATGTAACTTGAAAAATTAGTGATATATACTACGTTAATTTGGTTCATGTCGTTAAGATTAGGACAAAACGGATATTATAAACATTAGATATCCCCTTAATTTGTGCATTTGTCATGTTTAAATTTTATCTTTAATGTATTCTTTACATGAAAACTAAATTCATTTTTCATGAAAAATACTCTATTCGTTCCGTAAAGATATGCTTACTTTCTTTATTCATCTGTCTTACTTTCTTTATTGGTAGTATAGTTAATTTCTTAGTTTTCTAATATATCCATATTTAATGTGCTTTGTTATCAACAAATATGAAGTACCATTATATTAATTGTAAATGTATATTAGAAAAAAACGTAAGTAAAATTTATCATTTCAACGTTAATAACTATATTTTCTTAAATTGTAAGAAAATAAAAGTATGTATATCTTTATGGGAGGAGGGAGCATATCGTAAGCGCATAGTTTTCATATATGAATAAGAAAATTTAACTTGTTAAATAAAAATAAATAAATTTATTTATTTAAATTTTATTCAGCAAGACCATATGGAAGTTGAGTGATTCTATTTTTGTTTTTCAGTAATTTTCTTTTTAGTTAAGTTTAACTAAAATTAGCATTATAATAGTCTTTTCAACAATTTTTTTTTTTTTTGAGTTTTTAATGGTTAAGTAGGGTTATAATTCCACCGAAGTTTTTAATTATTCCACCATTTTTTAATTGCCCTAAATTTTTTTAAACATTTGCTTATTGTCTCCCACATGTCCTTTCTTTTTTTTTTTTTTTTGTCGCATTTATCAATAACTTTTTATTAATTAGTACATCGTATCCTTGTCAATGTTTCTCTTCAAAAAGTCCATTAGGAGGATGTAAGATAATTTATTTGTTTATCATATTTTTAAATTAAAAAAATAACTATTAGAAAAGTGCGACATAATATTTAGACAAACTATTATCAGAGACTAGATGTACTAATTAATGGAAGATTGAGAGTAATAATGCGACAAAAAAAAAGGAGACATAAGTATGATAATAAGTAAAGATTGAAAATATTTAGTACAATTAAAAAGTTGTGCAACAAAAGAACAAAAAAAGGCCAGTGTCAATATAATTACCCTAGGCGTTACATATATTTATGTATGAGAGATACTTTATACTTGTTAAACAAGTTCAGCCAGTGGCGATCTAGGGTTGAAGTTCAGCTAGAATGGACGTTGACTGATCAACGTTCAAATATTGATCGTTGACCAGTCAACGGCCGATGCTTGTGAAAAAATAATGTGAAAATATTTTTAATAAATACGTAACTTATCAAGCAACAAGAAAATCATATAATAGTGAGAGTGAGAGTGCTGGCTTGTGAGTCTTGTTAGAAATTGGTTTGAAGAATTTGAGAAATTGACTAAGTGACTTCGTATCAACTATGCCAAAATATACAGACTCGGCTCAATTTGTTTAGGCAAAATAGTTTGCCACTTTGCCGCTTCGGAGAAACGGAGTTCGAACTGCGCCCGTTAGGTCGCGGGGGTCGATGGGGCAACGCCCCGAAAGAGAATTCAAATTTCTCTGCATGTATTGAAGGATATATTTGGCATCTAGAAACTAATATCGAATGAATGAGAAATTATGGAAATGACAAAATCGGGTCAATTTTTGACCATGCGATCGCATGAGTATTTTACACTGCGATCGCAACTTGCCTAAATTTTAAGCAGAATATTTTTTTGTCCTACCATGCAATCGCAGAGAGACAAAGCTATGCGATCGCATGGTTAACAAATAAGGGAGAATTAATGGAAAGTTATAGCAAGAAAAGAGAAAAAGAGAATAGAGTCGAGAGATTCTTTTCACTCAAAAGTACCTCAAAACAGAATGCACACAACCACACCCTCCCTAGAAATATGTTGTTTGGTTCAGCAAGCAAAAGCCTTTATGGTTCATGGCTTCATGCCACTTTACACACCAAAACATTCTTAATCAAGAATTATTAACTTCTAACATTTGTAAATCCTTCTATTAATACAAACACAACATAAAATTATTCAATCATAACTAAAACATTTAACACAAACACAACATAAAATTATTCACCACTCAAATTGCAGGCTAACAGATTCCAAAAAAAAAAAAAAAAAAAATTGCAGGCTAACAAACTTGGGTCGGGTTGCAACCCAAAACATTTTACGCACTATTTTTTCGTGAAATTCCATCACGAGTGGACGTGGGGTCTCGCCATGTGACCCATCCGCTCCTGAGTTCAGCCCAGAAAGATTATTTATAGTATAATGGAAAATAATGAATACTATACTAAACATACCTTAAACCATCTTCTCGTATCATTGTCTGCTCTTTGCAAGACCAAAACCCTAAACAACAAGCTATCTCATAAATAAAAAAGAAAAAATAATAATAATAACTGCACAAAAAATTATCCAAATTGAGAATTTTAATTTTGTGTGTATAATTAATAATTCTATAAAAAATTAATGATAATTAATTTGTTTAGTGCATAAATCCCCATCAACCTCTCCTCAATATTTCTTCATTTGTAGGACCCTTAAATCTTCTTATTTATACTGACCCCATACACTCAAATATACGTACTCTACGAACATTCATTTGTTTCCATAAGATCCAAAGAATATTATGCCTCTCTTTGTATTTCTTTTCTTATTCTTGTTCCCTTCAAGTAATTATGGACAGGGTCCACCTTCTCCTGGCTACTACCCCAGTTCCAGAATTGGCACTATAGGGTTCAACCAAGGGTTTGCGAATCTTTGGGGTTCTCAGCATCAACGTATAGACCAGGGAACACTCGCTATTTGGCTTGATAGAAACTCAGGTATTATTCCCCCGATATTCGAGTTTGATCAGCTACTCTTCTTATTTTGATGCACTATTTTACTCTATTGTTTACAGGAAGTGGTTTCAAATCGCTTAGTCCCTATTCATCTGGTTATTTTGGAGCTGCAATCAAGCTCCATCCCGGTTATACTGCTGGAGTTATTACCTCTTTCTATGTAAGTATATTTCGCTTTTAACAACGAAAAGCTTTGGTCTTGAAAACCAATTGTGTCGTAAAAAGATGTCTGAACGAATACAGTAGACGAGGGTTTAACTTTTATTTCTTTCTTAGTGCTATACAGTATTGGCCTGTCCATTTTATACCATATTATCTTACTATATATATATATATATATGCAATGGTTTCAAGATTCGTGTATTTCTTCACTGGTAATTTATCTGTTTTTGACAATCTATGGCAGCTTTCAAATAGTGAAGATCATCCAGGGAACCATGATGAAATTGACATTGAATTCCTTGGAACAACACAGAATAAACCTTATACTTTGCAAACAAATGTTTATATCAGAGGAAGTGGAGATGGAAATATTATAGGTAGAGAGATTAAAATTCGCCTTTGGTTCGACCCAACAAGAGATTTTCATAACTATGCCATACTGTGGAACCCTAATGAGATCATGTAAGTGTGATATTATTATTATTATTATTTTTAATTATGTAAGAATTTTTATTTTATATCTAAGCATGCACGTTTGTGTATGCAACTATGCACTCTTATTCATAGCATGATGCCCATAATTTGTTATGAGACATGCACGTATAGGTGTAAAAGCGTTTAGCGATGCTGAGCCTGAGATAGCCCGGCACGCTTTAGGTCTAACCAAGCTCACATCGATAGGTTTTTAATAATATATTTGGACGACCTGCCCCCATTTACAATCTATATGAACATATTTCATACTTGGCGGGCCAATGTTGAGTTAATATATTTGAGAAAGATTCCCATGTCAATTCGTACACGACTAAAAGGTCTCAATGAAAAGTGAAGATATGTGACAAAAAAAGAGAGCTAAATTTGACCCCATAATTATTATATTATCCTATGATGTGATGTGCAGATTTTTTGTGGATGATGTGCCAATTAGAAGGTATCCAAGGAAGAGTGATGCCACATTCCCATTAAGGCCTATGTGGGTTTATGGATCAATATGGGATGCTTCGTCATGGGCCACCGAGAATGGAAAATACAAAGCCGATTATCAATATCAACCGTTTGTTGGAAGGTACAACAATTTTAAGATAGCTGGTTGTAAGGCCAATAACGCCGCCTCATGCCGCCCTGCGTCTGGTTCACCATTGGGCTCTAGTGGGCTGAGCCAACAGCAGTACGACGCAATGGGGTGGGTGCAGAGAAATTACAAGGTTTATGACTATTGCCAGGATTCAACAAGAGACCATACACTCACACCAGAGTGTTAGGATTGGCCGATTGGCTTAGCCCAAGAGGGTTTTGTAAGTGGCTTGAGATGGGCCCAGTTTCAAAAATAGATATTAATTTGGGTTGAAGCGTCCAAGCCCTAATTGTATTGTCAAGACCCAATATGGGCTTATAAGTGTGTGTATTATCTTTTTTTGTGACATAATAAAAGAAAAATTATACTTTCTCAGTCCAATAATTGTTGAAGTACTTTATTTTAAAACTTACAAGTTGTTAAATGTTAGACAGTTTCTTTATTAAATTTGCGGCCGAATTCATTTTTTTCACTAAAAACTTAAAATGTGCACAAATTTAATAAATGATAAATTTGTTACCATCATAATTCGTTAAGGCTTCCACGTCAGTAAAAACACAATACAGACCCCATATAGGCCCAAGTTAGGCTTAGTGAAGGCCTTCCAGATTCATAAAGATCTCAAATACCTAGCGAGGACCTCGTAGATACATTTAAGGCCCAACAATATATTAACATTTCTGAATCAGAGTATAGTGAAGCCCATGAAGAGCGTCGACACTCATGACCGACCCTGGGAGCTTCGCCGGGATTTGTATCCATCATAGCAGCAGACAGAACGATATTCTAGAATGACCAGAAATATGTTTAAAGAAAAATTGTGTTTGATTGGCACACGGATTCTCACAAGGAAACCAAATATCAATCTCTTTAAAAATCAAGCAGCGTGATAAGGGAAACCAAATCAAATAAGGGATAAGATTTAGAAAATTGCGTTGACAGCCAATCATTCTTATCTCATAAGAAATGAAGATTCAATCAGATATCTAATTGATTGTTTTCCTAAATCAATTAGGACTATGAGGTACGCATTTATTCTCATCCTTAAACTCTGCTCAAATTTCTGCCTACTTGTCTCTCCCACACTCAATTTGTGATTCTCCCGTATATTATTCCATATACAGGCAGTTGACTTGATCATCGGAGTACCAACGATCGCCAACCCCTTTTTTCCATGATCTTGGTATCTAACGGTCGTCTTAGTGTACAGGTAACATATATGTTGGTAGAGGCTTGATTAGAGATATGTTGACACGTGGATAGTGCATATTACGACGTCGACAAAATTCAAAGCCGGTCCTGTAATTTTCAGGATTGAGAAGAACTTTATAAATTAGGCCATCAATGGACCTCCAAATTATAGTATGCATTCAAAATCTTCAAGTATTTTACGGAACTAACTTTAACTCAAAAATAAAACGACAAACAAAATGTATTATGCATAAAATTTATATTATAGTCAAATAACAAGGCTGAAAATTATGAAATGACACAATACGACATTTTGAAAACTCCATCGTCACAAATCACAATCCTCGAATGAAAATTTACTTTAAACAAATTTCTTCAATTAGGATCACATTCAATGAATATTATAGAAACATGTGAAATGCAGTATTCTCAATTTTAGGAGACAAAATAATATAATTCTTACACATTTGGAAATATACATTTTGGGAATTATAAATTAATTTAATGCATTTTTCCAAGATTTCTATTGATTTAATACCACCATATTTTAAATTAAATCATGGCATAGATGATAGAATCCAAAAGTAATAATAAATTAAGCTATTTGAGACATAAATGATAAATTAATAGTCGTAGGCCAGTGAATTTGTTTGTTATGTCTTAATTTATGTCTCAAACGGTCAAACTATCATATTTGGAGACTAAGAAATAAAAATAGAGCAAAATTCTTAGATACTTTCTCTTTCATCTTAGTTTCTTCAGCTACTAATTTTTTTTTAACAACTTAAATCATTAAATTCCAGCCAAAGAGCCATTTGTAATTTAAAACCCATCAATAATTTCAACATGCGAAATCAAATGAATTAAAAATAAAAAGGGCAAACATTCACCAATAAAGTTCTATAAATCGCATCTAAGAATTTTTTATATCAAAACATTCAAACTTTAGCATTCATAGAAAAAAATCAAAAGAAAATGAAATTACGGAAATGCAATTATAATTTACCTAGAAGGAGATTTTCTTTTCATAATAGTGAAAGTTATAATTACAGATTTTCTTTTCATAATGGTGAAAGCTGAGATTTAGTATTTAAGGTACTGTTGACATACAAAATAATAAAGGTCTAAGAAAGGAACTTAAGAAAAATTTGTACGTATAGGCCTATAGAAAGTACCCAAGCATATAGGCCTAGGAGTATATGTCGTCCAGGCCTAATGAACGCCCAGGTAAATTTATGTATAGGCCCAATAGAAACTATCCAAGCCAGATATGGCCCAGAATGGACATCGTCCAGGCCAAGAACGCCCAGGACGTTGGGCAACTAGAACGATTAGTCACCTTATAAGAGTAACCGTTCTTGAACGGTTTTCTTTCTCTCTTATCATTTCTCCACGTTTCAGGAGTTACAAGCAGTTGAATCATCTTGGAGGAAGTGGGTAGTTATTGCCATTTAGGGAAGAAAATGGGTAGTTATTGGGCGACCAGCAGTTTTTGATGCAAGATTGAAGGCAACCGTTTGATAAAGTATAAAAGAAAGAAGATTGAATGGAAGAGAAAAAAAAGACAACTCTCAAAAAATAGAGAAATGTAATTTCATTCCCTTTTTAGTTTTAAATATCTCTTTCCAACGAATTCCAAAGTCTTTGTGCCTTGGAGGCATTTCGTTTTGTTCTTTCATCCTTTGTTAATATTGTAATCTTCATAAATCAAACACCCTTGTTGGGACTTTGTCTCAAAAGGTTTGGCGTCCCATACACATCGTCTGAATCTTTTAATTGTTAGCAAAGAACATATTTCTGCGCGAAACAGGTACTTTGCTGATAAGTGATAATAAGAGGCTCAAAGTTGGATACTTTGATTGGATAATAGAGGGTGGTGTGTACTCGATCGACTTTAGATTGGATTGGGTTTTACCATTTTTTTTTTTTTTTAAAGAGAGGTAGCCAAAAATGGGCTCCCATCGATTTTGGGCCTGAGGCACGACTTCACTTGAGTAGACCCAAAACTAGTTCTGGATAAAGCAAAACTTGTATCTCGATATTTTTGTTGTTTGCTCTTATACTAGCTAAGATCTTAAGATGTTAGAAAGTCCATGCAACGTTTATTATTTTTGCCTTCAATATTAATAATATGCATGTAATTGTAGTTCATGTGACTTCAAATGACCTGTAAAAATACCGAAATGTAATAAACTTGCAGCAGGCAGCTAATGGGCAAATTGGCCAAGACGATGGGGGTATCAATGAGATTCCACAGCCCAATACCGAAGATCTGAACCGTGTGGAATTAGATAATTACACATTGAGAGCTTGTTCGGTAGAGTTTTTTTTCCAAAAAAAAGGTTTTTTGGTTCTTTTTAACTTTTCAAATTTTTGAATTAATAGTAAAAATGGGTTGAAAAGTTAAAATGTACTTTAATAAAAATGGATTTTTTTGGAGAAAATGGATACCGAACAAGCCCTGAATGACAAAAAATAGACTTTTCGTCCAATCCTAAAAGGTTTTAAAATATCAACAAAATCAAATTTAAAATTTTGAATTAATTTCACAAATCAGCGACTGTTTAGTGTACTTTAATAAGAGGTAACTTAGTTATTTGGAGAAGCAAAAAGCACTCGATTGTGGTACGATTAAGTGTTGAAGATGAATTTCGCTCACGATTAAGTGTATTCAAAATTTTCTAAAAGGGCTACAATTGGAGCCTAAAGAATCCATCGTGACAATAAGATTGCGATTTAGTACAGCTCATAATCTGATCCAACATCCATCATGACAATAAGATTGCGATTTAGTATAGCTCATAATCTGATCCAACACCATCGAAGAAAACATATTGAGGTGGACAAACACATCATAAAAAAGTAAATAACATCAGACAGATTATAACTTCTTGTGTCTATTAAACAACTAACAAAAAGAGTCACATATACTAATATTAATGTATATTTGTAATTAATTTTTACTTCAAATTAATATTTTAATTTAATTTGTTTACTATACAAATTAAAGACACGCGTGGACATATAGATTAACCTTACCGAAGCTTTACTCTTTTTGAAGCAAATCAATGAGTGATGATGATTTCTAGTCGAAAACTCGAAATAGAACTTTTTATTAGTGCGATTTCGTTTGCGATATAAATAATCAACCTATGGTTCAATGATGTTCAGTTTTTAAAATTGGAAATCGAATGAATCACAGAACAATATTAACATTAAGAGCCCGTTTGGTGTGGATTATAAACTAATTTATTTGATCAAAATAGTTTATTTGACCAAGAATGGTATCATGATATAATGACAAATTTTTTAGTCAAAT
This sequence comes from Forsythia suspensa, assembly GCA_023638005.1. Taxonomy (NCBI): domain Eukaryota; kingdom Viridiplantae; phylum Streptophyta; class Magnoliopsida; order Lamiales; family Oleaceae; genus Forsythia; species Forsythia suspensa. The sequence goes on from CM042666.1 coordinate 41,773,259, forward strand.
AAACTAATTTATAATCCACACCAAACGTGCTCTAAATTGACAAAAAAAAAATTATATGAAGTAATCCGAATTGATATAGACAAATAATTTACAAGGAAATTGCTATTTTGTTACAATTAGTGAATATATATTTGATCAGTCCTGATCTAGTCCCCACTGTGGGGAAAGCTTATAACCCCCATAGCTTATGTGGCGGGCTGACTAGGATGTCAAATGAGTTTAATTTTTTACCACCCACAAAACACACCCCCACCCTCATCATCATTACAATCAGCACTCTCTCTCTCTCTCACGATTTTCCCCCAAAACCGGGGTCTGAAAATGGTGGTTCACCGCGCAGAGAAAGTTCTGAAGATGATGGGTCACCGCAGACAGTGATGACAGTTGGAGGACTACGCGTTCTCGGGTGGTACATTTGTGGTTCACGGCAAGGGAGGGATCGAGGGGTTCACGGTGGGAGGTCACCACACAGAGAGAGGACACACACGGCGATGGAGATGTGCGACTGTTTGGTTGTCCACGACGATGGTGGTCAACAACGCCGGAGTGGGAGAGCTAGGGACGATTTGGAGGAGAATAGTGGAGAGAGAGAGAGAGAGAGCTCTCTGATTGTAGTGGGTGGGGGTTATGTTTTGTGGGTGGTAAAAAATTAAATCCATTTGGCATCCTAGTCAGCCCGCCAAATAAGTTGTGGGGGGTTATAAGCTTTTCTACGGTGAAGACTAGATCAGGACTGTATATTTGATAGCATGAATTGATTCCAATACAGTATTTTATGTTTCTTTATCATGCCATTTTGTGTGCAGAATATTTTGGGTCACGTACAATTAACATATTCTTTATGGTATACAGTGTTTAAAAGGCGTTTAAGAAAGTTTCTTAAATAATGCCTCTACTTTATTGCCTTTAACACCTAATTATTTCCTTTTCAAATTCCAATTTTGGACCAACAGGTGGGGAGTATAGATGAAGCTTTACTTCTTATTTAATAAAATTATACGTTTACATATTTTTTTTTTTTAAGAAGCCGTTCTTTAGAATTAACTTATTTCAAACTTAAAAAGCTTAGAGACGACTCTTATTAAACTTTGTCATTTGACTTCGTAGGATTTGAATTGAGGGCGAAACATGTTGAAAATGGCGCCACATGGGGTTTTTGATTTTTTATTAACCAGTACTCAATACTACCCGTGACCCCCTGCTGGCTCCATCCCTTCACAATTACACATCAAAGCCACTGACTGACACATCTCGGCTGCCACCCTCTACTTGTCCCCCACAATTACAAATATTCCCCGTCTCGTGACAACTTCCCATAAAGTCCACACCTCATTCAACATCAAAATAAATGCTTTCATTTAAAAGCAAAGAGAAGATAAAGTTCTAAACTCAACGGTGCTATATATATTCAGCACAAAAATTATGCTCCTTGAGACTTCAATAATTATTGGTCCATACCATCAATCAATATATACATTATACAAAATGTTTCTTGTATTTTGTCATTTATCATTATGTACGACATTTTTAACGTTGGAAAAAAGCATCTTATTTTTGATAGAACACATGCATGTTCCTTGTCACATGCACAACATGGAACCTATATCGCTCCAAACCGCATAATGAACTAATCACATCTAGCCAACTCAGCAGTACAGCTCCACATGGCCCACAATCAAATCTCTCACCCCAGGAGCCCACTTGTAATTTCATTAATATAAAACATGCCATAAGATCCGATCATGAGCGCGGCACATCAAGTCCCATGTGCATGTACCCGTGCTTTAATAGACAAGAATGTCCGGTCGACCACGTCCCCTGTGCATGTATCCGTGCTTTAATAGACAAGAATTTTCGACCTATTTTGACACTGCTAGTCCGCTACATCAACTCCATATTCTTCTACGCAGTAGGAGTTAAGCAGTCCAATAAATCCCAGCTGTCTAGCACTATATACTACATAGTATATACGTTCGCTGCCTTCCACATCCAACAAAGCGTCACCTTGGCTGGCATTCATGTCAACCCAATCAATATCTGTCACGTTGCAACTCCTTATTGGCTGGAAACCCTTGACTTATTGTGGGTCCTATAGAGCTTCGTGGAAAGGGATTCCAACACTTGCCACGTGGCATCTCCATTCATCATCGGAACATTGAAAAGTAGGGCCTTTCTTATCTCTGGGTCCCACATTCTCCTCTGCATGGAACTGAGGTTGGTGGCTGCCACGTTTTCGAGTATTTTTCCTAAATTAGACACATTTTTCTCAGCCACCGTGAGAGATATCTCCGCCCATGGCACGGCGGAGGGGAAGGCCAACTGGATACCATCCGCTATAATGACCGGCACACATCCTAAAACAACGGATTCAACTATTCTTGGACTCCATGGGGCCCACCCCAATGGGCACAGACAGAACTTTGATCTTACAACCTCTGACTGGTAACCGGAAAACCGATGCCTCTTCAAGTAAAACCGCCGGTCATTACCAAATTTCTGCCATATCATTGTCCGGACTCGACTGAAAATTAAACGCCAAATCAGGGTTAATATTGTCCTTTCACATGCCAACAGGAATAAAATGACATATAGAGGAATGAAGCAGTACTTGCTGTAAAAACGACCGCTAATATTTTTGGGGTGAACTTCCATTTTACCCCTGAAGAAGGCAAAAATATCACGCCGGCCGTTCAACGGTGACATTTCTAGGGTGGTCCGTATACTTTCCGGTGAAACATACGGCGGAATCACCACATGTTCTGCATCATTACATGGGTGTCTATAATCCACCCCAAACGTTTGCAGTATTATAGAACTCCTCAAAAATTCAGGAATCCCATCAGCTTTCGCCATATTTTCCTACAAATAAAATCAAAACCCGCATTTTCTTTTTATACTAAAAATCAAAAAATATATAAATATATATTTTCCTTTTGGGCATACCATTGTGTGAAAGCAAGAACCAAAATCATGTGAAGCAACAAAAATATGATCAGATCCAAGGCTGCGGTTCCAAAAGGGAAGTTGAGATGAAATATGCTGCACGGCGGAGGCTATGAGGGAACGTGCATGGCCAATGGAAGGGAAGCCATTAATGGTGCTGAAATTGCACGACACGTAAACTGGAACAAAGAAAAAGTCAGCCTCCAAAGGGTCTATTGTTCTTACGTGGCTATGCATCAACGCCCTGTGAATGGCTACCTCCGCCGCAAACAAATGGCTGCTGCACCTCTCGTTTGATAACCAGTCACTGTTGTATGTAGACGGCAGATCGTAGATAAATATCTTCATCCCCTTGAAGAAATCTGAAGCAATTAAGAACCGGAAAACATTAGCAAAAGGGACAAGATTTTGGAATCCATATAGGATGATTATTTTCATATACCTTGTGTGTTATGATGGTGGTGGTGGAGGGCGGATTCTTCAATCAGAGCGCGAGACGCTTTGGAATGGGAAACGGTGGTTCGAGAAAAAGAGGTGGCGGTGGTGGGTTTGTTGTGGTAAACTATGAAAGAGGCAAAGAAACAGAATGATAAGGAAAACCAAAGCATCCATTTGAAATATCTGGAAAAATGTTTCTATCGTGTCTTGTGTTGTGCAATAGCCTCATCTTGACATAGAAGCCTTTACTGCTCATGGGTCTTTTGCAGTCGAGCATATTCATCTCTCTCTCTCTCTCTCTTGGAGGAATGAATAGAGAAGTGGTTGAGAGGGGTTTACTGTATATTCGGTGTAGTGGAGATTAAGAAATTGTTGGGCTTCATTAATAATAAAGAAATTATGAATAAAAGTTGCAGCTTTTGATCTACATTCCAATTATATATTGACAAAAATATGTATAAATCATGGTTTTGGTACAGTTATGTTACTTTCAAGAAATGAAAAGGTGTGAAGGAGGAGAACAAAATGCAGACAGTCAGATTGTTGCGATTTCACGGAGCGCGATGAACCGTCGGCTTTTGTCTCGGTTTTTCAGCTCATTTTAGAGCCTCTGGCATTTCAGTTTATCAAATTACCAAAATTGCTTTTATGCTTATTTAGGGTAAATTGCATGTTACCTCTTCAACTTTTGACCTTAGTAGCATCTTTGTTCCTAATTTTGTTTTCTTGACATTTTTACTCTTAGCCTTTCAATAATTGGCAAAAAGTATCTTTGCTAACCGTATTTGTCCAAAAATTCAATTTAAAGGACATCAAAAGACAAAATTGGCCTTAAACCAACACACACACACACACACACACACACACACACACACACACACACACACACAACAAAGATTATTTAAATAGAAAAGAAAAAAGAAAAATCATGCTCTTCTTTTTCTAAAACTATATTCACAATTCCCAACTCCACCATCTCAATACTGACATTTCCAAAAACCCAATCCCAACAAGGCACAAGCTGTCAAGACCACCATATAATGTTGTTATTGCCATTACCACAAACTCAACGCGACAAAATCTCCTTATATATTGGAAAGGGTTAATTTTCGTTGTTAAGGATAATGTAGTATTTTTACACTTTGATAATTGGGTTTGGATGGAAATCGTTAATAAGGAATTGTGTGAATTAATGAAAAGTTTAGCGTAAGAATGTCAAGAAAAAATATTGGGGACAAAAATGCAACCAAGGTAAGAGGATATGGACAAAATGTGCAATTTATCCTTTAATGTATGCATCCAGAATCGCCTTTGTGCTTCTTTCAACTTTTTAGTTTAATATATTTATCAACGAGTTAAGTGTTTTTCCTAATATTCCATTAGCTGTCTCCTTTTAGGAGGATTTGTTGTCAATTAGAAAAACTTCGTTAATTAATAGCAACTGTGATGTTTTAATTAACTTTGAATAATTCAATTGAATGAACCATTGTTGATGAGAAGGGACCCACATAACAAAAGTATTAGATGCTAAAGAATTTTGCTTGGAATAATACTATTTTTACACCATAATAAATGTCTAATTGTTCAATGAATCAAATATATCACAATTTCATTAGATAATTAGTTGTGGTACCATCGAGGTTGGTATTAACACCATGACACGCTTATGTTTGACAGTGTTGAAATTATTTTTAAATGTTTATATTATAAGTTGTGGATAAAAAGTAGATTGTAGGTTCTATAAAACATGTGAATAAAAAATATGTTTGATCAATTTAACTAATTGAAATTATAAGTTAAGTATTACCAAACATGGACACTACTCTCGATAGAATAATATAGGTCATGCAAGATGAGACCAAATGGACGAGAAGTTGAGGGGTTAGTACTAATGCCCAACTCAATATAAATGATATTTGGCATAACACGACCTACTTTGAAGTTATGAATAAATAGTGGTACATACTCTAGTATGGACTTACCACGTTCGAAAGGATGGAGGTGAATATTATGTGTCAAATTTATCGACAGAGATGATCGATTTCGAGTTCTAAAATAATTTGACACGTAAATCTATTAATAAAAAATTGTTGTCCTCCATATTTTTTGTATATATACCACCCAAACACTCATCGAGAATAAATAAAAATACAACAAAACTATATAATTGGTATATCTTATTCTTAGGAAAATTAAAAATTCAAGTTGACCACATGATTTGAATCACCACTGATAAGTGTAATATTTATAGTTATCTCTACTTTTTTACAGGACTAATGTTAGTGGTTCGAGACTTATTTTTTCTTGGCTAGTTTCCATTATTTTAGGACGAATCCCGAGTTTAGGGTGCATTTGCGATGAAAAGAGAAAAAAGCAAAACAATTTGCAAGTGTTGTAAGTGGAAGAGTTAACGCTCGAAAGTTGGAAGTAGAATGAAGATGAAAAGAATAGGGAAAAGTGTCTTGAAATGAAAGAGTGAAAAAAAGAAGTTTGTGCGTCAAAAGAAGTGGATAATTAAAGTTTCAAGATGCGATGTAGGGATTTCTACTAGGCAACTAATATATTATTGAAAAACTTATCAAATCAAGCGTCCATCGTATTTTGCGGATTGTAATTTGAAATTTTGTACAAAAATTTATGCACGTTTTATTTCGATCTACCAAAGTGATTTTGCAACCACCCACCTCTAACATAGTAACCATCAAAGAGACTAAACGCAATTTGTTTACAAACTTCAAAACACGACCAAGCAGGTTATTTGGTAAGGTAGAGACGCGTAATCGACGTAGCAGAATATATTCTTGGAACGCGTTACAAAAATGTGAAGAGTTAGAAAGGGTAAAGTTGGATAAAAAAGGTGATTTTTTTTTTCTTAGTATTTTCGTGCCTTGTAATGTATATCAAATATGTTCGCAAGTTTAAATTTAGAAAATAATAAAATTTAATGAGTTGAAAATATTTAATTTGATATTTGATTCGTATTTTTAAGTCAGTGCACTTATAACTAAATGACATATGGACAAAACTTTGACACTACTTTAAGAGCATTTTCAATGCAACAACGTAGATTATTGTACATATAGCAAATAAAATAGAGATCGAGAGAAGCATCTCTAATGAAGTTGTGGATTGAAAAAATTATGTTCCAATTGTATAAGAGAAAATAAATAAATGATGTTTAGCACTCATTTCGATATACATAAAAAAAAAAAAAAAAAAAAAGTTGATGTTTGTAGACAATATGCTAGACATCTTCTACCTTTGTTCTTACCATATAAGCATTTTATAATGATGTGGCATATTTTATACTGCAATTTACAGTTGTATTAGAGATGTTCTAAGCTGCAATTCCGAAATTATTTGAACATTAAATATGGCACTTTCTTTGGGCAGGGTGCTGAAATGAAGAGTTAGTCATTGAATTTGTGATGCATTTGGTATCAAACAAGATTGTCTAGATCTTAATTTTAGTTCGAACTTGCAGATCGAATTGAAAATTATAAAATTTTATTAAGTACTAATAATTAAAATAATTTAATATATTGCACTTGATAAAATTTGTAAAACAGTTTAATATATTATACCTCATAAAATTTGCAATCCCATTACAATCCTAAATTTTTTGAATTCTCCACGCTATCCAAATCGTTGTATCATTTTAAGATCATAAAATTGTACTATCCGAAACCCGATTTTAACCACCATCTTGGTTGAAATAGGAGAATTTTGAAATGTGGCGGAAAATAAGGGGTAGATTGAAAATGTAACTACTTTTGAAAACATTTGAAGAAATGACCACTTTTACATTTAGAATGTCAAATATACTCTTTTGCAAAAATAATTTTTTACGTGGTTAAAATTACATGGTATTTGAAAGTTGGCCACTTTTGGTTGGAGACTAATATAATAACTTCCTTGAGAAGTCAAAATGAATGTTGCAATTACACACAAAATAATACCATTTTGCTCATAATCACAAGATATATCTCATTTTCATAATATTTTTTAGTTGTTGAACTATCACTTAAGAAAACAAAGTTTTAATTCAATTAGCATTTAATTTGTTGATTAAGATAGCAAGTTGGACCTTGAACTCTTGATACTCGAAGTTATTATTTGAAGGTAAGAAAATTTTAATTACTTTTTATAAATATGATTTTAAGAATGTAGAGTTTAATTTCTTAAGTTATTTGAAGTATGAGTTACCATGTTTCGATATTAATAACGTGATTAACATTATTGTGCGTTTAATTTGAATAATTATTAGAACCCTTTTGAACAGTTGAATATGTAGTTGTTTGTTGTGAAAAAACAATTTGAAAAACTAAAGTGAAACTTGTTATAGTACTATTTTTGGATGTTGAAGAATTGTAGAAAAACTATGAACTGTTGAATTCAACCGTTCATCACAAGTTGCTATCGATTTCGACGGTTCGTAAAATTGACCTCTCAATTTTGATAGTTCGTAATATTGACTTGTACATTGGACATACCTGAATGGAAATAAGAAAATATAGCCATGGTAGGTTTCTTAAAGTCAATAACAACAATGTTATCTAAGTAATAGTTGACCGTTTAATCATGTCAACTTGTTTTTTGCCACCAAAAATGACTTTTAGCTTGGAACAATTACATAGCTATACATCAGAGAGGTTTCAAATTGCATGAAGTTTACATCTCCATTGCATTGTATTGAGATTTGAGGTTCACATTAAAATTATAGGAGAGCTTGCAATGAGCTATGGAACGAAACTCAACTTTAGCATAATTTACCATCCTCAACCTGATGGATAGTCTGAGAGAATCATTTATATCTTATAGGATATGCTTCGAGCATGTGTTTTGGATCCTAAAAGATGTAGATAATCTTATTTGTTGAAGTTTACTTACAATAATAATTTTAAAGCTACTATAGACATGGTCCTTTATGGGGCACTTTTAAGGTAGAATGTATAGTTTCCATGTCCATTGGGACAAAGTTGGAAAAAAGGAGAGTTTTGGGTCTAGAATTTATCGAAGTATCGGGTTTGTTGACAAGATTAGAGCCAAAATAAAAATAGCTCAAGACTGACATAATAGTTACACAGACTAACACAATAAAAGACTTCAAATTTCAAGTAGGTGGCACCTATGAAGGGTGCCATCAGTTTTGTCCAAGAAGGGAAAACTAAGGCCACGATTCATCGAAACTTTTGAAGTTCTCGAGAATGTTGGAAATGTGGCGTACCGTTTGGCCTTACCACCAGAAATTTTGATAGTGCACAATGTATTTATGTGTCTATGATTGGGAAATATCTACATTACCCTGTACATATGGTGAATTTATCAGTCATAAGATATATAGAAGGACCTGGTCTATAACGAAACTTCAATTGTTTTATTAGATCGGAAAGTCTACAAGGTAAGAAATCTAAAAGTTCCAATTGTCAAAGTTCAATGACGTAACCACGGATAAGAGATTAAATTCAAGTACTTGACACCCTTCACCTAACTCCAGATAAATTTCAAAGACAAAATTATATTTAAGGGAAAAGGACGTGACACTTTGGAATTTCGTAGCCAATTACGCCAAGAACTTTAATTTATCATACTATTTTAGTGAGACGTGGCTAGCCGAGATACGAATTCATTGGAATCGGCCCACATATAAATTATTCACCCACACAATCGGCCCAAGTTTTAGCGCAATTAAAAAGAAAACTTATTTATTGTCATGTAACAAATTAATTTTCAGACTACTGAATTAAAATTACATATCTATTTTCAAAAGAGACTAAATTGAACTTTTCCAAACAAGAAATGCCTAATTATCATCGAGCATTTTTCAGATTTTATTCCTATGAATATCACACGGTTTTGTTCTATTTTCTGTTGCAGATCGCACCTAAAATGCATGTGTTACACTATATAGAAAAAGGAAGTTAATTTCATTGTAACTTCCATTTGGCTCACCATAATCAGTAGTGGAGCTAAGACTCAAAGTCAGATGGACATAATTTAACTACAGAAAAATTTCAAACAAAATATATAATAATAAAAAAATAAGAAAGTCTTACAAATAAATTAATTCTCAGATTTCAGTAGGGCCAGTGACCCCCACCAGCCCCACCTCCATCCGCCACTGCACATAATCCCCCCATTATCTCCTTTCTCGCCTCTCTTTCTCAAGGGTGCGCACACACACTTGTTAGATCAAAGTCTGTTTGCAATGGCTTGAGTCCCGTGAACAAAAATAAAACACAAATTTATAGATTATTTTAAGATACGTGATATACGCTTTTTAAGGCAAAATTTGTCCCACTCAAAATGAGTGCACACGGGATCCAAAGTTGCCTCTAGGATATAACCGGAAGTACTTCAAATGCTAATCAAGATGGCGTGGTAGCTAGGCTTTGAACCATTGACCCTAAGTGAATAATCAGAAGTACTCTACACACTAACTTGAAAAAATGTTGAAGTATATAAAACCGACACGTGTATAAGCCATGTGTCCTATATCCTAGTTTTTACTTCGTGAATATCTTGAGTACTTTGGCCAAAACTACTTTATAGATGACATCATCCCCGATATTCATTTAGGTAGACTTATCGAAAATACAAGTATTTTATAGAAAAACTATACAAGTCTATTAATAGTTTTAATAACTCAGCTCTCGTATAGTGATACGTTTACCAAACACTTTACATTGGGATTAAACATGTGTTTGCAATTATTCATATGGTGTACTTTGCTCATTGAACCTAAGGACTTGACTTGTCAAATGTTTCTATCATTGATGATTATTGATTGGCCACAATCCCATTCCTTATGACGTTTTAGAACTAAATCCCTTGCAAGATCTTTTGTCAAAGGATCTGCCAAATTTTAACTTGATTTTACATAATCAATAGTGATTATATTATTAGAGATGAGTTGTCTAACCAAGCTATGTCGTACACCAATATGTCTCGACTTGTCATTGTAAATTTGACTATACGCTATAGACAACGTAGCTTCACTATCAAAATGGATAGAGATTGGTGGCATGGGCTTAGGCCAAATAGGAATCTCTCTCAATAATTTCCTTAACGATTACGCTTCTTTACTACAAGAAGCAAGAGCTATAAACTCAGCTTCCATTGTAGAGTTTGCAATACATGTTTGCTTTTTAGAACCCTATGAAATGGCACTTGTAGATGCACGATCCTCCCTATCAATGATCCAACTTGCATAAGTGTATCCTTCCAATATTGTAGGATAGCCAGTGTAATGGATTCCATAATCCATTGTTTGTTTTAGGTATTCGAATATTCTATACAGAGCTTGCCCATTCAAATGACTTGAATTACTTGTATATTTACTAAGTTTTCGAATTGCAAAAGCTATATCTGGTCTAGTAAATGTCATAGCACATATAAGACATCCAATAACACTTGCATATTCAAGTTGTGAAACCGCTCTACCAGTATTAAAATTTAATCAAACACTAGAATCAAAATGTGTGGAAACTAGCTTACAATCAAATTGATCAAATTTCTTTAATATTTTTTCGATATAATGAGATTGTTTTAGGATAATTTCATTATCCTTCCTTATGATTTTAATCCCTAAAATTACATCTGTAAGCCCCATATTCTTCATATCAAAGTTGGATGATAACAATGACTTAGTTTCTTTGATGCTATTTTCATTGGATCCAAATATAAGCATAACATCCACATATAAGCAAATAATGACACCATGATGTCCATTGAATTTGTTCTATACACATTTATCCGATTCATGGATTTTAAATCCATTTGCAACAATGACTTTATCGAATTTTTCAAGCCATTGTTTTGGAGCTTGTTTTAGTCCATACAAGGACTTGCTCAATTTACAAATCTTTCTTTCTTGTTCAAGTAACACAAACCCTTTCGGATGCTCTATATATATTTCTTCATCTAATTCTCCATTGAGAAAAGTTGTTTTAATATCCATTTGATGGATTTCAAGTTTGTAAATTGCAACTAGTGCAGTCAAGTTTTGAATAGTATCCGTCCTAGCAACTGGTGCATAGGTATCGAAAAATCAAGGCCTTCTTTTTGAATAAAGTTTTTGCTACCAACCTTACTTTGAATTTATCTATAGTTCCATCAACTTTCATCTTCTTTTTGAAGATCTATTTACACCCAATAGGTATTGAGCCTGGTGGAAGATCAACCAACTTCCACGTTTTCTTAATTAAAATGGATTGCATCTACAACCTCTTTCTAAAAGACTGCATCATCCGATTCCATTGCCTCTTCGAATGTCAGAGGATCCGACTAAACTGATTGTGAGACAGTAATTTGTCGAACATATGAGCCCCTAGTCCATTCGACTAGATGCATAATGAAATATAGGCAATGAAAATTACATATATAATACCTAAGTTTTCACAAAAATCTGGAAAGTGATATTCACCCCCTCTATCACTCCTAAAGCATTTTATTTTAGTAGTACATAAATTTTCTACATCATTTTTATATATCTTAAATTTTTCTAAGACTTCATCCTTAGAACACATAAGATATAGATAGCAAAATTTAGAGAAATCATCTATAAAAGTAAAAAAATAATGTTTATCTCCTCTACTAGGAGTATCATGCAAATCACATACATTACTATCTATTAATTCCAATAATGTTGTTTTCCTTTTAATACTAGAAAAATGTGTTTTAGTGATTTTAGTTTGAGCACAAATTTTGCATTTTTCATACATATTGCTTTTGTAATTTGGAATCAAATTTAACGTGCTCATATCATGCGATCTATGATATAACATGCCATAATCCAGAATACCATAAAAATTGAGAATCAACAACAAAATAAATAGAACTTGTATTTTTATTGATAACATTTAGTTTAAATATCACCTCATACAAAAAGCATTTCTCATCAAATAGACTACTCTTGGACAATACAAATTTATTTGATTCAAACACATTTAAAACCAAACTTGTTAAGAAGACTTCCCAAAACTAAATTCTTTCTAACTTCCGGTATATGATACACATCATTGATAGTTATGGATTTTTCGGATGTAAACTCAATTTGACATTTCATTTGCCTTGAATAGTTGCAGTAGAAGAATTACTCATGTAAAGAGTTTTACAATCATTGACAGGCTCAAGTAGTGAATAGATTTCGATTCTTACAAACATGCCTAGTGGCACCAGAATCAATCCACCACTCAATATCATCCTCCACAACAAACACTTCACTTATCATCGCTACAAAATTAGAGATACCCTCTTGTTTTTGTTTTTTCAAGTGGCGGCATTCCGGTATGATATGCCCCGGCTTCCCACAATTAAAATACGGACCTCTCTTTTTCCTTTTGTCTTTAGAGTCATATTTCCTCTTCTTGTTTGATTTTGAATAATGTTGTTTGTCTTTGTTGTCCTTTTTGGTTTTTTTCTCTCTTCCACCACATAGATTTTTTATGATTGGCCAATTTGATCTTCAAAATTGTTTATTCTGAATTCCTCAACCAATTTCGACCCAAGTCCTCTAAGGACAAATTATATTTCCTGTGCTTAAGTTTTCTTTTATAATTTTTCTAGTTAGAGGAAAGTTTATCGATATTAAAGGAGACCACAAAAGATTCATCAAATTTCATGTTGTGTGCTTGAAATTGATTATAGATGTGTACAATTTCATGAAATTTCTCAATTCCTTACGAGACAAAATCAACTACAAAGTCTCGTAGTGAAGACATTCAACAAATGTTCGGATAGTAGATGGCACGGTTCAATGGTGGCGCATGTCACGTTGTCGGAAAGAAATAACACATAGCCGTACCCTTTGGTGTGTGGTATGAGCATTTTAATACTCTTTGTTGCATTGAGCTCAACAAACTGTCCAGGAAGTGCATAACAATGCCCCTTTGCGTGGCTGAGCATTTTGCTCTTTGCTGCATTGCTCGTGGCAATGCCGCGTGGCACGAGGCAGCATAGTTGTTTTCAGTCGTTCATCGATCTAATTTTTATTTTAAAATGAAATTCTAAATTGTTTTCGAATAAGTTAAATATCTTGTCAAGTTAATGCTATCTTTTTTCCAAACTCTTATTATGATTGAGATGTCTGTAAAATAAAAAAGAAGGAAAAACGGATTTTTTTTTTTTTTTTCTAACATGAATTTTTGACTTATTTTTAAAATCTTTTACCTTCTTGATATTTGGATAATAAGATTAAAAAATAATGTATAATGAATTTAGTGAACGATAATTATATTATCACCATCTTATTATATAATAAAAATAAGTTTTATTATATTTATTATTTAACATGAGTTTAAGTTTCAACTAACGAGTCAGATTATTTTATAATCACTTTTAAAAATTTTGCCAAATACTTAAATCAACTTCTAATTGTTTAAATCGTGAATCGAAGTTGACACTCAAAATCAATCCGGATTACCAGTGTTGACACTCACGCAGGTGGTGATAAAAATGAATAAAAGAGCTTTAAAAATTCTTATGCTATTCGTGTAATCTAGTTCTTCCATACTCAACTCATCACAAAACCCCAACACGGCCCAACCCAAAACCACAACATACAAACACCTCCGCATTTAGCGCTTTGCTTTTTAACTCAGAAAACTCTAAGCGCCAAATTCTTCCTCTCTCTGCGTGTTGTTCTTACAGAGGGTTAAAGAGATGACTGACATATACGATCCACTGGATTTCGAATTTGAAGAGCCCATTCGTATTTCTCCTTCCGTCCCCAAGAAAAAGTAGGCCTCTTGTTGTTGTTGTTTTTTTTTTGAACTTTCATTTTGATAAAGTCCTCACAACTTTTTTTTCTTCGTATTATTGAATATTTATAATAGTGAATATAATAGACGCTGGAAGTGTTGATTTTTATTTTTTTATTTTTTAGTCGGGTCCATTTAATTTAACTTCCGTCGAATTTAGGCTGTATATGGAAATTTTTCGTCAACATTTATGAAATTGTCAAAGTGCATCAATTGTTGTGTGTTAGAAATCCTAGTTCTTTGGACAACGAGGCCTTAGTCTTTTGAGGAAAAAGGCCGGTGTTGAAGAGTTGAGATCGAAATATCTCTAGTTCAAGACTCGCCACGTGTGTATTATTGGTTATTTTTTCCTGTTATAGTAGTTTGTTATTCCTTGCTACTGTTCCACAATGTGGTTATGATATGTAATGGTGATGAACAATGTTAATGATATTTTGCTCGAAAAAGATATAAATTTTGGACAGAAAGTTTCTCCAAACAATTATACAATCTATCATTAGATATAGTAACTATTGAACCATTTAATCTAAAAGCTATTTCATTGGGCAACATGTATATCATTTAAATATTATCTTCAATAGGCGGAATTCATTCTTTTCTATCAAAACCTTGTTGGCGGATTCATGTGTAAATGACTCCAAAAATGCAGAAACAAGAACCGAATAAATTTGGATGAAAGGTAAGTCGAGGCAAGTGTTGAACACTTTGTCCTTAAGTCAAATTTGTCTCGCAACGGTGCTTACGGTTTATGGCAATCGACTTCCAAGATACAACGACTTCTGCTTGTGTTTGAAGCACTTCAAAACACAAGAACAACGAACCAGAAATGGTTTTTGTACTCCAAAGATGAAAATGAAATGAAAACCAGAAATTCAAGCAACAAATGCAAGAATTTTGGTTCAAAGAGATGAAATATGATATTTGTATCAATTCTTTAAGTAATAGGACGTCCATAGAGTCCTATTTAAGGATGAAGAAGTGTTGGGAACGAAGAGGTATTAAACCAAACCGCGCAATATTTCAAGGACGACGTCATTTGTAAAAAGCCATGCGATCGCAGAGACTTTCTTCCCTATGATCGCATGATAGGAACGAAAAATATTCTCATTGAAAAATTCACCCGGTTGTGATCGCGAGATAATAAACCCATGCGATTGCATGGTTAAATAATTGATCCGAATTTGTCTTTTTCGTAATTTCTAATTCATTCGATATTGGTTTCGAGATGTTAAATATACCTTTACACATGCAGAGAAATATGAATTCTCTTTCCGGGGGCGTTGCCCCCGAGCCCCCCGCGACCGGTCCCGAAGCGGCAAAGTGGCAAACTATTTTGCCTAAATGGATTGAGTCGGGTTTGTATATTTTGGCCAAGTTGACACGAAGTCGCTTAGTCGTCAACTTCTCGAATTCTTAAACCAATTTTCAACAAACTTTACATGTGCGCAATTTATTTAAATAGGTGGCAGTGAGACTTGAAACAAGGACCTTCTACTTGATATTAAGCTTTCAAATTGGGCAACATGTATATTATTATCTTCAACAATAACTTTTGGTACATTAATTAAGAGTGTGCCACTTGTTAAGAATAAAATGCACATGTGTACACATTTATCATGATTATTGTTATTGGGAAGTTTATGCATAGATGTCCACATTATGATTAGTCATGTTTCTTCCAGTCAATTGAATCTTTGATTTACTTATCAAACAATTCTAGCATTGATCAATTCAATTCGTCAAGAGAATGGGAAAGACATGTATGAATTAATCAATTCATTTGGCCGCTCCTGTGGCATGCTGCTTCAAGGGGAACTTTTAACTCTAATCCCTCTTGTTGCACAAGATTATACTAGCCATCTTATTATCTATTGGATAAACAGAGGTGACAAGCACATTATCTTTTGCTGTAAAATTGAATAAGGCGATCGTATCCCTCACTTTTCCATGGTTTGTTCCTAAATCATTAAAATTCATTGATGAGAGATAACATGTCAAATTATTCTTGATCAAGTAGGAATTGTTTACATAAAATTTGGAATTTTTTCTTTATAATCGAGATCTGTCATGGGGTTTAGAGTATTGTTATACTTCTGTACAACTGTTTCAAAATATCAGCATATATTTGCATCACCTAACGCATAGAGTGATGTTTCTTTCTGCTGATTTTTTTTTTTCTTTTTCTCATAATGTGATCTACCACTTTGTGCCATCCGTCATTTTGGCTACTATATATATTATATCTCCTAGAAGCTTGCAGTTTGGGGAACATCTGCATTATTTAAAATGATTTTATCATCTAAATATATATAGATTTTATCTATGGACAATGCTCCGGAATAGTGACTTTTATTTTGTCTAATTTTACAGGAAGAAAGTTATTGGTCTGGATGATCTCTTGGAGGATCACGAGAAGGAGCAAAAGAGGATCAAGGAGAGAAAATCCAAACGAACGAAGATCAAGAATACTTCTGACTCAGAGGAGGATGAGGATGCTACGGAAATAGAACTGTCAAAATGTGTTGATAAATGCCAAAAAGAGGCATAATATTCATTTAAATATTTTTTTTTTGAACATTTTTTTTATGTAAAATAACCTCTAACACAATATGTGTTTCCTAGATGGATCAAATAAACGACGACGATGAAATGCCCTTGTGGGGTATTCAAGTCTTTGGAGATCAGGTTCCATTTTCTATTGATGGGCTCATACTGTACATTGGCAGTCTTAATTTGCGTCTTATGATGAGTTGCAATCTATCTTTCTCCTTTGTATAACTTGCAGAGAACATTGCCAGCTTTGGAATATCCAGAGCCAAGAAGTTGTGTTACTTTGCAGTCCATCATGAACCACAAGCTCAATTCTTTGGTCGAACTTAAGATTGAGAAAGGTTTCTACTTATTAGTCTTGTTTAGTTGTTTCCATAAATTGGTTCTTTTTGCTACTTTTTATAGTTGTTTATCATTTTTGTGATCTCTAACTTGAGTGGGGATTTGGACTTATGAAAACATGCAAGACAGCAACTGTGTTTCTTAAAGATAAAAATTCATTTAACTATTTGTGCACTGTGGTAGGAGAACCTTTTCTTGAAGGGTTGTTGGTTGATGGCTGGCTATTGAAGCTGATCTTTACACTTGGCCAAGTCGAAAAATCCATCTCAACATGGATATTTAATTTGAGTGAGTGCAATGTCATTTTCAGTTATTTACAAAATGTGTATGGTACATTATATTAAGCTCTTTCCTTGTGCCTTGCCAGTGTTATATTCATCAAAGGAACGGTTGAGGAAAGCTGCCTGTGAGTTTTGGTGCTCCATTCTCTCACCTGAAATTGAGGTTGGTTTATCTCTGTTCCATTCAAAGCAGTCTTTCAGTGTATACGAATGTAACTTCTAATTTCTTTCTATTTTTCAAAGTTTTGTTTACTTATTATGCTTAAACAGGTCAATTCATCAGACATCAAAATTGACTGGTTACCTAGCTATTCAGATCTGAAAAGAGCTCTTGACATATATGGGTTTCTTCTGGATTCACCGTCTAAGCTTTCATCTGACATCGATATGATCCATCGTGGTAAGCACCTTATGTTTAAAATCCCTTAATAATGGTGTATATTGAGTACTAAAACACTGCAACTAAGGAACACTGATGACTCTACTTGAAATTACTCTCTATCTTTTATTAGTTGGTTGTCTATAAATTTGGTATTGCGTAAGTAAGAAATCACAATGAATTTGTGGTTTGGCCTAGGACAACACAACAGGAAAAAACTAAGCCTTATTCCTTATAAATTTGGGGTCAGCTATGCTAATCATTCTTTGCCACTCCATTTGGTACATTGCTATATTTACTGGAAGATTAAAGCAACTACAAAGGACCATATTAGTTTTGGTCTACCCTTTCCTTTTCTAACCCATTCAACTAAGTTGTGATTGGGCCTTGTACAAGAGCGCAATAAAATTGATTCTTCTCATTTTTGGTTTTCTTGTTTGTCTTCACTTGCAACAAGTATTTTAGAAGGCCTGGTATCCTATAGGATATTTTCTTTTCAATTGTTAATGGCATATTTGCTTCTGCCTATTGTTCATTATCTATGTAACTCTGCTTTATATCTTCTATTATGTGAAGGTGACAAAGGAAGAAGGAAAATGGAAAAGAACACAGACCTTTATTCTTGATTAATGAATATGATGATGATTCTTGTCACTTGTGGGTGGTACACTAGAACAGATGTTTGAAAGATAGAAGATGCAGAATGAGGGAGATTTCTTCATGTCTTGGACTGTTTAGTGTGGCAGAAGAGTAGATATTGTGTCCTTATTATTGAACTTTGCAATGAGCCAATTTTTTACTTGATTGCCCAGAAGATGGATTGCCTTTTGAATTTCATCTGTGATCAAAATGTTAATCATGATTTGAGGCTGAAATTAAATTTTCTCCGGCAAATATTTCATCTTAGCAATTACTACTCTCCTTGTACCACTTAATATGCAAACATTCTTATGTCTTGTATGATTTATAATTTTATCATTGTTGTCATCCCTTTTCTTCACAGTTTTGGAAAGGGAAAAGTCATTTTGTATGATCTGTATTTTCCTTTGTGTAACTCCTTTCCCCTTATTTGGCGGGTGGAGGGAAGGGGACATGAACACTCTCTCCCTGACTCCATAATTCCTTCTAGGTGACATCTACGTGTTAATCATCTCGATATTGTTTCTTTGGGTCAAGCAAAAATGTTAATTTTCTCGCATTTACCCAACTTTTCAAATGGTTTCCCCATTTTTTATACAATGTTGGCTTCGCTGCAACAAACTTCTGCTTAAAATGAGCTTATTGAACTGAGTAACTGCTCAAAATTACTTGTGTTGTATAGACACAATCATGGCATAGGTAAAAGGTCCTGCGTAGGTGAAGGTAGTGATTGTGTTGGGGGAAATTATACTATATTGAGATCCATCATGTGGCTGATTGTGCTTCACAAGTTGGAAGAGGGAGGGGTACACCAAAATTAATATAGCCTATTATGGTTGCTAAGGATCTAGTTGCTTTGAATCTTTGAGTATTCGAGTAGATCTAGCAATGAACTGAACTGAACCGAACAGAACAAAGTGGCGTAAAGGATTCATGTAACCAATCCCAAATTTAATGGAAACAAGGCTTTGTTTATTGTTGTATTGTTTTCTAGTCTCATAGTGTTTGTGCGACTATTCCTTCTATTTATTTTAGATATGCCACATTCATGTTAATTGTGTTCATTACATCAATTTATTCATGGTTGGTCAGTTCCTCACACCCGTTTACACTGTCTTAGATTCTGTTACAGCAGGACCACCTCAAAATATAAGATGTTGGATAAAATTTGTTGCTGTCTGTTGCCAAGTTAGGTATGAACGGTACTTTCTGTGTCTTCGAGTTGTGTGTGTTTTTGTCTTCATGAATAGCTATTTCATTTATTCCTTTGGTTAAAACTTACAGGTGTAAATTTGTGATACAAATTCTTGAAGTAATTTTGCGCTGGTGCTTTACTCGAATGTTAAACACTCTGGACAACTTTCACTTATCTATGGTTTTCAAGTTTCAATGGTTCTTAATGTTGACATCATAATCTTGTTTGCAGGAATACACATTTAATATTCTCGACTTCGGAAGCAGAAGATTTGCTTGGGGTGATCATTAGTCTCTTCCTAGATCGACAACTTTTGGGCCTGTTTATGATTTTGCATGCATGCATGCATTCGGTTATAAGTTTCTTCAAAGATGAGGAATGGCATGACAGTTGTGAGAGAGTTGCAAAATCTCTTGGTTGGAGGTTCCTGTCTGACGCTCCTCTTTAATGACTAATCTTTATGTCTACTCTTCTTTCTACAGCCCTTGATTAAGTTGTCAAAAATGTGTTTGATACATGCCTGATGTTATTATACTTCATTTGAAGGAGAAAATGAATTGAAGTGACATTTATAGAGAGTCACATTGAGTCTCATTTGAAGCTCAATTAACTATTAATGGGAATTAAATTATCAATGAAGCTTAATTTATTTGATAATCATGAGATAGGGTTTCAGTACTAGTTGGAAAAATGAAGTCCTTGATCCTTCCAGTGATTATAGGAAGCCAAATAACTTTACTGCCGGAAATAAGTGGTCTGTAAAACTGAAATATCTGAATATATACTTCCCAGCAAGCAAAAAAAAAGCGTTCTTTATAATTTCCCGAATCCAAATTGTCAGTTCTTGATGAAAAATCTAAATGAAATTTTTTTACCAAGGATTACTCAGTTCAAGTTCTTCAGTCAGGAATTATTGCACCCCAAAACATTCTTAAGATCTATACACATCGAGGGAAAATATCAATTGTAAAAGGTACATTACCGACTTGTGACTATCAAATTTAAGAAAATGTTTGATGTGAATGAGAAAAATCTATCATCTCCATGGAAAGTAAAATTCGATTTATTGTATACTTCTATATGGTTTCTTGATTAGTTAGAGTATGTTTGGTAAAGATTGTATAGGTAAAGATTGTATAGATTATAAGCAGTGGGTCCTATGAAATATGTGGAAAAAAAGTGGATAAAAGTTGTGGGTCCTACTAAATGTGAAAATGAAAATGATGTTTGACCGGCTTATAAGTGCTTATAAGCACACAAAAACATACTCTTAAGATCTTCTTTTCATGTCTTATGTGTTTCTTGGGGATCTAGTACATACCAAATCCAGCCTTCTTTGAATTTGATATTTGATCTTTTCCTTCCCTGCTCTTTGCTAAAAATGTGATCATATTGATGAAGGTTGCCTAGGGACATCAATTGCTTGAGAACAGTTGAGAGTATTTCAGGAAGCAATGGACGAAGTAAACACCTTCGAAGTGCAGTGGCAAAACAATTTCTAATAAGATGCTTGAATGAGAAGGTGACAGTTGAACTTAATGTCCTTATTGTCTCTAAATTCATGCATATATAAATCTTTTTAGGCTCGAAAAGAAATTTCAATTTGGTTACCACTTTTAATTGTAACCCTAAAAAGGGATTGATCTTTGGTAACATAAATTTAATTATTTGCTCTTATTTTTCTATTATGCTGAAACTGAACGTGAATTTGTATTTCGTTTTACATTATCATACAAACCGTGACACAATATTTGAAGGGTTTTGTTCCTGATTTGTAGGAATGTGATGCAGAGGATATCCTGAGAATGCTAATCTCAATTAATGTGAAAGGCAAGAATTGTGACCTTTCCAAGATGTACATATACTTGGGTCTGGCAGAGAACTGGCTGTTATTTGATCCCACATTAAAAGATAATGCAGCGATACACGAGATGTGGGGCATTTGTCTACGGAACTGCTCTTGTGGAATAGCCATCACTGATTTGAGGTCTTATGCTTCAAAAGTAAGCTATGAATGCACACCCTCACATTTGCCCCCAACCCCATGCCATTTGTGCATGTGCGCCACATATATCACCGACATTAAAATTTAATACCAAAAGACAAAAGAAAAACCCAAGAAATATGTTACTAAATTGTTTAAACCGTGCAGGTCCGTAGTAAAGCTTCATTTCTTCTTCAAGGCATGGCCAACAAGTGATTGATATTTAGGTAATACCAGTCAAGCACTTGGCAATCTATATTTACTTTACAACATTTGCTTCAAAACCCTTGATTAATGTGAAGTTGAGAGGATAGCAATGAAAGTTGTTAAGTTGATTGAGGCAGAGAACATGGAGGGTTATGAAGTCATTCAGTACTCTGCATAATTGACCTTAAAAACAAGATTGAATCTCTTCATGGATATGCTAGAAGCTCTTGATATTTCTGCATTTGTATTTTTTACCAAAATATATTCTAACATGACAAAGCGTCTAACTTAAAGCGTTGACATTTGGCATTAGCAAGTCAGTTGAATGCTGAATGCAAGCCGAAACAAAATGAGATAAGTTGCCGATTCGAGTTTTTGCCCTTTGAGCAGTGGTTAGACCAGCAATCAAGAAGCCAGAATGCCCCTGCAGCATTTCTTACACTACTTGAAAAGCCCTGCTGCTGTTGCTGCATCTTTTTGATAAGTTGAAGTATGAACATTTGGTAGATTTTTGCGCATCTGTGTACCTTATAGAAGTGCTTATTTTAGTACAGCAAAACCATAATGTATAATGATGGGCAGTGTTAAATAGCTAGATTGCTCTTTAATTTATTTTTGCTTGTGTCTCAATGTTGCACTGTCAGGATTCAACATAGCTACTACATTTTCAGCATGTTTGGCTGTGATTAAAAGTAAGATTAAAAGTTAAGTATTTTGTTACATTTTTGAAAATTACATTTTTACTAACAAAATTTACTTTCTTTCTGAAAAAGTACTTGTAAGTACAACCAAGCATGCTTTTCTGAACTGGAGCCAGAACCAAATGGTTTTAGTTTCTAAGAATCAAACCATTTAAATTTTTAGCAAAACAGAATCAAATCATTCGGTTTGGTTTGGTTCGGTTCGGTTCGGTTCATTTGGTTCCGATTTTTTTGTCTACATCTAAATCTATACGTAAAAACACTTAAAACTCCTAAACCTTAAATAATTAAACACATTTGAAGTTGCAAATTGCAAAGTTAGATTTATGTTTAATAGATAGAAGGAAAATGGACTGCAATTAGATTGAAATTTTGTATTGTTAGATAATAGATGGAAGGAAAATGAATGATAATAAATTAAGAGAAATATTAAGATATGATGAAAATAAAAAAATATTACATGGTTTTTGCTAATATGTATTGCCTTGTGTTTAATTTACATGTTTTAGATAGCTTCTCTTAAAAGCTATTTTTTTATATCAAGTGCACCGACTAATTTTTGTACTATAAAATATTAACTACACAATATATTAGACATTTTTACAAAAAGATATATTTGATATTTTACATTTAAAAGTGATCATTTTTTCAAAATATTTTCGAAAGTAGAGACATATTTCTAATCCACCAATCATGTCTAGCTACATTTCTAAATTTTCCTTAGAATAATGCAAAACCAACGACAATTGTGATCTAAAAATGGTATTATGAAGTATTGGCAATTGTTTTGCTTTTGGGATAAATTCTCTTGAACAAAAAAGTTTTATTGTGTTACTATTCTAGTCTACATGATACGAAGATGAAAAGAAATTGAAAAATTATTCTATTATTTTACTTCGATATGATGTTTTTTATTTTCGTAATAATTTCCCAATTCAAAATTCAACATTAGGGTGGAAGTTTGTAGACTATGTTCTAACATTTAGAAATTTGGTCACACAATCACGATAAGAGTCTGTTTGTGATTGATTTTGGAACTTCCATTCTCAAATAATCAGAAGTTGATTTAAGCGTTTGGCAAAATTTTTAAAATTAATTATAAAATAATCGACTACTCATGAGATAGATTTTGAAAAGCGAAGAAAAGCGGTTTTCAAATTCTACTTTTAACTTTTCATTTATATAATATTAAAATATCTATTTTACCCTTAATTAATTAGACTAATTCATTTAATACCCATTTGAGAAACCGAATTGATGTGAGATGGATGCATAAAAATAATATAAATTTAATTAATTTTTACACTATATGACTATACTTTTATTTTGTAATTTTTATAAAATTTGATATTTATTAGGCGTTTATTATTTTTATTTTAAAATAATAATAATGAATGCATTATCTTGTTAAAAAATATTTGACTAAGAAAAAAAAAATTTTACCACTCGTGATAATAATAATAATACAAAATAACATTATTATAATCAATGTCCTTTTTAGTAATTTAATATCGTTACAACAATAAATTATTTTTGTTTACCAAACGCTAGAATGATGCTTTTGAAATATAAAGCAATTTTGAAACAAAAGTTTATAAAACACTTATCTGATTCTTCCTACAGTTGATTCTTTCTGCAGCACAGCAGAAGTTGATTCTCTTAAAAGTACAGTAATACCAAACCAAGTCTAATACTGAAGCTCAAATAAACAATGGTTGTGACTATAAAGTTCTTAAGATTATGATTGGGTAACGTTCTATTTGTACTAAAGGTGTAATGATCTGGTATGGATGTTATCTTAGATAGGAATTCGATAAAATAGACATAAAATTATTCTATGATACTAGACTATAATTCTAGCATTGTCTAGAATCGAACATCTTGATTTGATAGGATAATGAATAATTTTGTCACACAATTCTTTTTCTTTTCGTCTTGTTTCTTATAAGTGCTAGGGAAATTTTTAATTTTCGTCCTTAATCTTTTAAATCTGTTACTAATTTACTCCTAATCAATTTTTTTAGCACCATACATGTCCAACCTTTCAATTAATTGTAAATCACGTCTCCAATTACAGATTCCGTTTAAAACTACAGTTATGTCACAAGCGTGTACTCCACGCGTTTAAATCCATCAACCAGTGTATGAAAACTTAAGGGCAAATTGGTCCATTCACAAAAATCTTCACTTGCACCATCTTTCTCCTATGTGTGCTCTGTTCTGACATTTTCGTCCCATCCTTCTCAATCGGATGTTTAACCACTTCAATCATAGTATTAGGAGAGACCCGAAGAGCAAAACCCAGACATTTAAGCAAGCGACGATGGTGCTCCTATCATTGTTCCTAAGGAATGATCCCATCCGATGAACTTTCCAATATTTTATTACTTCAACTCACAAATGTATTTGGAATAAGGATCGTCTTTGTTGGAGATTCCCCGCCCTTGGTGACTTTTTTAGAACCATTGATGGACGGAGATGGATCCACGATTATGTTCTTAGCGGTTGTTGAAGGTGGTGTTATCTTAGAGCAATGGGCGTAAGAAGGCGGCAAAGAGATTGGACGGCAGAGATGGCCCATACCACCAATTATGACCTTGGAAGATGTGCATCTTTTTTTCCTCCACAATGTGGGTTTTTTCATGGTGGAATCACCTTCTCCAACGATGGCAATGCCTGAAGAGGTGACAATGGTAGCTTTAAGACGTGGACTCTCGCCTTGCTCAATCGAAGGAATATTTGTTGTCTTCATGATTTTCCGGAAATTAGTCACCAAACTAACACACACAAGATCAAATAGTAAGGTGAAATAAGGAATAGCACAAAGTATATAATGATTTAAAAGTTAAAATGAAGGGGAGGGGATGAAAGGGAGAAGACGTCTGAGTGAGAAGTTGAGGAAAGTGATTTAAATTGTGATGTGTATGAAGAAACTTGCACCATCTTCACTCTGCAAACCGGGTGTGGGAAGATCACTTGCACCATTTTAGGAGGGAAGATTTTTGTGAATTGACCAATTTGCCCTCAAATTCTTAGGTACATTGGTTGAGGGATTTAAACGCGTGGAGTAAACGATATAACGGCATATTTTAACAAAATTTGTGATTGGATACGTGATTTGAAATTAATTGAAAGGTTAAAATCTGGTGTTAAAAAAATTGGTTGGGAGTAGATTAATAACAAATTTGAAATGTTGAAGATAAAAATCGCAAATTTCCCAAAGTTCTATAATCAGGCGTCACACTCACACCTCGAGTAGAAAAGTGATTAAACGAATCCAAACACTCCCTCCAAAGCTATTTGAATAACTAGGTTCGGTAGCGGCTTTGCCTCGGAAACCCTTGACAACCTTCGAACACTTTGCTTCGGAAGGCCGTTAAATCTCCGAACCACGAACCTTTACCCTTCTATTTCATCTTTGGATCTCTTTGTTTTCCTTTAGCTTTCTTTGATTACCATCTTTCTCAATCCGCCACGATTCTCTCCCTTAACACCGGCGAGTAGAAAAATCCTTGTTATGATACTTTTGAGTCAAATTATATCTTAATCATCATACATACATCACGAAGGCTAGAAGGCCATTGTTTATTTTCATTAAACTTCTCTGTATTAGTAACAGACCCATGAACCCATTTGTAGATTTACACATTCATATGTCCTTTTAGTGTAATTCCCCTCGGGATATATCTTGGGCCTGAATTTCGGGTTCATTTCTTGGAAATTCCACTTGGTTTTCTTGAATTTTGAGGTTATTTTTCAAAAGGGATCTTGAAGGAGGATTATGAAAGGGGATAAAATGGCGAAAAGATCCTCTTTTGGAAACATGGTGAGAAGGAGGCTTTCAGATATTACTAATTCTTTACCGAATTCCAAGTCTCCTGTGATTGTGGAGAAGTTGCAACCAGGTTCTGCTTCTGGCAAAGATTACATTGACCATCTTGTTAAGGTACATTGTTCTGCATTTTTCTGTATACTTCATGTTCATTAGCATTTGGTTTAACTTTTTGTTGATGATTATTTTGGGTGATTTATGGATTTTTTTTAAACAGGAAAACGTGGGATTGGTGAAACTTATTCAAGACAAAAAGTACTTTTTTCTTTAATCTCTTACTGTGTTTGTGTGTTATTTGAACGAGTAGGACAGTATGAACAGCATAATATATAAAATATTAACTTTTTTTTTTTTATCAACAGTAAAATCATAGAACTAAGTGGAATAGAGATTCAGAATTTGAGAGTGAGTCTTCAGAAGATGCAGTTGCAAAACTGGAATCTTGCTCAATCAAATAGTCATATGTCAGCGGTAAATGGTTTTTGCTTTTGCCCAAATATACGAATGTAAATATGTAATATGTTTTTGGGGATAATTTGACATCTTTATTTATGGTACTTAAATTCCTTATTATCTGTGCAGGAACTTAATTTGGTTAAAGAAAGGGTAAGCTTGAAATTCAGAATGGAAATTGTATCTTAGAGCCTGTAGTTTCTCTTATTTTTAACTTAATATTTTCATTGCAGTTGAAAACTCTACAACATGAACTTGTGTGCAAGGAAGCTGTTCTTAAAGCAAAGAATCTAGAACTTAAGGTGAATCAAATCAGTTCTATATTATAATGTTTATGTGCTTTCTGAATGAAAACTTAGTGAAGAGTTGAGTTCATGTTCCTTAGGTGCTCATGATTCTTAGTACTGTTAGCTGCAGTTTATTACATATCCCACTCATTGAGCAAAGGTACATGCAAGTCTATTGTATTTCATTCTTGTTGAGGTTGCCTTGTTGCGAATGTGTTTTCGAAACATGTTATATAGCAGATTTTGAGCATCAATGATAAGTAGTAATGTTTAATTTGAGTTTCTTCCCACATTAGCATTGTTGAGGACTTTTCAGAAACTGAAATTCATTATTACCTCGTTTGACATATGTTGACGTGTGTGTACATGAAAGTTTATGGTATTTCATTCTTGTTGAGGTTGCGTGTTGCGAATACGTTTTTGAAATGTGTTGTAGAGCATCTTTGGAGCTTCAATGATAAGTTGTAATGTCTAATTTGAGCTCCTTCCTCTATCGTTTAGGACATCTTTCACATGCTGAAATCCATAGTTACCTTGTTTGACATATGTTGACATGTGTGTACGTTACCAAACTATTTGCTGGCAAATTGTTACTTGTATGGGGTGTTTATACCAGCCAATCAGATCGCCCTACAGCATGCACATCTAATTTGGTGTCAATATCCAAATTGTCTTCGGCATCAGAGTGCACTATTACAGAATGTTCACAAGAATTATAACACTTGAACAATTGAAATCGAGTTGACATTATTTTGTAATGATATTTGCAGGGGCCAGGAGAGGTGAATATTGAAAAAAATGGATTGGAGGTGTGTTTGTTGATCTCTATAGTGATTTAAGCTGCTACTTGATTGGATGTTTGAATGATTCACATTTATCTGCATCTGTTGCTAATTGTCTGTTCTATATAGTTGGAAACAAAGGAGCAGGGAATGGTTGATATGGAGGTTGGAACTAATGAGGATAACAAACCGGAAAAAAAAAGCAGGAGACGACATCCCTCAAGAAGCCGATGTAAATGCTAGATTTCAGTGCAGCTATTTTTAGTTATTTTCCGGTCCTCATCTCCTTGAAAGAAAAGGGGGTGGGGGTGGGGCTTTCAAATTTGAAAGTTCTTGTTATATTGTTGTCGTCAGATCATGTTTCCAGCTATTGACTAAGTAGAATTTATGGTTAATTGCAGCTTTAGGTCAGTCAACATCATTTCAACAAGTTGCAGAGAAAGAAGCAATGAAAACCAAAAGGTTTGTTTACTTAACTGCACAGTAATTCATCTTTCACTTGTGATTGTGCCCAAATTTCTCTTTTGCAACACTGTCTGAGACATAACTGACATATGGTTGAATTTTGGTGTTGAAATAATTAAAGAACTTTGGATTTTCTACCAATGAAAATGACCTAAGGAGGCTCCTTCTCAAAAGAGGGATGCGTGCTCTAGAGCATATTGGAAGAGGGAAGGATGGACAAAAACTAACATGGTCTATTGTGGTTGCTAAAGATCTACCAATAAATCTAGCAATGAATTAAACGAAAGTGCGAAAAAAGATTCTTGTAGCTGACTCCAATAAAAACCCTGCTTGTAAAGTGAAGTCATTGTTAAGATTTCAGAGTAAATATCACCAAGAAAATGAGATTTGTGTCTTAATTGTTTTCATGTACACAAGGATATTTGAAGTTTTTGAATTCCCCTCACCGGCATTTGCATGCCCAGTAGTTACGGCTAAATTTCATAGTGGCGAAGGATGAACCCTTTTAGGCAAGTAACAATACTCAAGATTTTAATTCTAGAATAAAAAATTGAAACATACATCTGAAGTTGCATTAATGGAGGATACATGACAGAAGAAACTGTTTCTATGATTATGATGTTCTAATAATATAATCATCTCATTATCATCAACGGGGTACTTGTCATTGCTCCATCATCCTAATGATAAGTCAAAGTTTATTATGTTGCTGCTACTGGCTATTGCTATTTCTATTATTATTAACCCAATTTTTTATCATTTTCTAGGCGTTGTTTGAGAAGACAATCTGCTACTTACAGAATACAACATCAGGAACCGGCAGAGAACTTATTCGAGATTGAAGGGGACACATTCCCAGTGGCCAGATCATTGAATAGTCCCGCACATGCAGATGGATCATATTCAGTGCCTTCATCTGAAGTTCATGAATCACTTAGAACTTCCATTGGACGACCATTGCGTAGAGCAGTCGAGAAGGTCGAATCTTACAAAGAAAGATCTATTAACATCAAAATGAGGAGAACAGAATGATCTTTGTCAAATTTGTCATGATCTCATGATTGGATAGTTAATAGTTTGCATGAATAACATTTGCTTAGTGTTTTTTGTCTCTTGTATAATTGTATTTCATGACTTTGTTATTTGTAGATTATGGAATACTTCAATATTGTATTGTGTGGGATTCTCTTATTTCTTAATCATCAATTTATTTTGGAAGGGGCATTTTGCATGCCTTTTATTGGGTACCGCAATGAAAGTAATCAAAACTTTATTTCTAATATATTTGAGGTTCGACTCCACTACATGAATCATTATTTGCCATTATGTTCAATCTCGTGTTGAAATTTTATCAATTGTGGGTCATATGAAATACGAATATAATAAGTGATTAGTAAGTTGTGAATCCTACAAAATGTGTAGATAAAAAATATATTTGACTAATTTAAATTATAATTTAAACATAGCCAAACAAATGCTTCTCAATAAGCACTTGTTGTTGCTGCAGCATGTTTTCCATGTCTTTTGGTTTCAATTAAGTTGATAACAATTTATTTATTTTCACTTGTGACTTTCATTTCTATAGAGGACGATCTCTCAAAGACTCAAATACAAACGTTCTCTTATTTTGTTTTCATATTGATAAAGAGTACAATCTCAGAATTAATATGATTTGTAACATATTATGTTTTCATATTTTGATGTGCTTAAACTCGCACTAACTTCTTCTTTCTTTCTTTTTCATTTTTATTTACTTCAAGCTACGTTATTGCGGTAATAAATTAAACACCACCTATATTTACCAATTACCCACATTGAATTTGAATAGCTGAGTTCAAATGTAAAATTATAAACATGCATAAAAAGTAGACTTTGACTAGGGTTTTATTGGTACCTTATTTTTCATGGCTTCCACTCTTGTGCATGCCTTGGGAGCTAGTTGTACTTTTTGTCTATATAAAAGCTACTTTATAATAAAATTAATACAACTTTTACATATTAATTTTCTCCTTTTCTTTTTTATTTATTTTTTATGTTTATCATTGACTAATCTTATTACTTAAAACTAAAATATTAATACTTAAGTTTATTAAAGCACTAAATTTAGTATATAATAATATTTTTTTGATATCAAAAGATGAGCTAGAAATAATGTCTTGAAGTCAACAAACTATATAGGTCTCAAATTTGGCAAATTCAAAGTCTATATATATTAAAATATTATGTGATGTTTTCATAAATTATTGTTTTGGAATTGTAAAATTATAAAACTAATTAAGGTAAAATTATATACAATTTAAAAATATTAAATCTATCTTAATCATACAAAGATCTCTTTATTATAGACTTTAAAATGTGTTTAATTTTATTGAGAAATTCACAACATTGTTTTTTGTACTTTGTTTGCCAAATTAAAAATGATTAATGTGACTCTAATCTTCTAATTTTATTCTTCAATGTTATTTTATTTTAACAAGAATTTTAAATTTCAAATTCTTTCATGCCAATCGATCAACATTAATTTTCCAAACTTGCTAATTATTTGAATTCCACGACATTTTTATTTTATTTTTCACCATGTTGAACGTGTTATGTATAGTCTATAAATTAACTTTTCATTAACTTTACATCTATTGGTATATGCTTAAATAATAAATACTCTATATTTTGAATTTCTTGCATATGTGTATATCATACGAATTAGTTTAAGGGGAAACTACAATAGTGGTTTTTGAGGTCTTGATAAGAGTATTCCTAACGTTTTATTTATTGGCGGCCAATGTTCTCACTAACAGAATTCGTTCAAATTAGACATTAAATTTGCATTCGTTCAAATTAGACATTAAATTTGCATGAAAGACACATTTACCCTTTACATTAAATAGAAAAAATTAACAATTAACATTTTTCTTCTTAGCATGCTTATTCTCAATGTTTTGTATATTTGTGACTTTTGTCTCTACAGAGAAAATATATTTACAAGTCTGATGAGTTAATAGAAAAGACACATTACCTTTCAATTAAACAAGCGAAAAGAAAAATTTATACAAAGAAAGAAAAAAATTGGACTAAAATTTATACAAGTCTGAAATTCCCTATACGCCACCACCGATCCCACAAGCCACTGGACTGAAAATTGGATATAGACACGGCATAAGTTGAGACTAAATAGGTTAGAGTTTTTGCAAAAATGATCCAATCGATGATGTCGGTCGGATGGGGCTTTGAAACTAGAGAAGGCTAAGGAGTAGATGTTGCAAAATGGGTTGACTAGGCGGGTTAGTCCAAATAACCCATATTTCGAGGCTATTTGGCCTGACGTGATTTGTTTGCTGGGCCTATTGGACTAAATGCCGGACTGACCTATTTTTTCCTTTCTAAATAGACCAAGTCCTCACTCTCACCCTTGCCCCCTATACCCCCTTCACTCCAAAAACTGGTTGTCAAATATATGACCAACTGGTAGGGATTTCTCTCCTCTGGTTTGGTGACTATGGGGTGGGATAGTGCATTTTTTGGGAGTGGGAGATGGAGATGGAGGGGAAGAAGATAAACTCTCTCTCTCTTTTAATTTTTTTAAAAATATATATATAAATTAAAAATAAATGTTGGGCTGGGTTGGCCTGACCTATCAAATAAATGGCCCATGTAAAATCGGGTCAGGTCATCTTAACCCACTTTCATGTGCGGCCCATCCCATTCCAGATCAGATTGGGCGATAAGCTCATTTGCCACCTCTAGCTAAAGTGGGGGAGAGAGGATGGAATGTTGGTTGGCTATTTTTACACATCATTTCTAATTGGTCCCCCGAATAAGACATGCCCCCATGCAAAGATCTTTTGCTCGAAAAGGAGAAGAGAATTCAATAGACACGAGATTACATGAGTAGAATTAAGAAATAGAAATAAGATTGCGCTTCATAGTCATTGGCTCATCTGAAGGAATTAGAGGAAGAGAGCCGATATGTGTAATGGAGAGGTTGGTGCTATCGCTAATCATGATGTTGTAAGAGTTGGAATAGAGAAAATATTTCGATTCTAATATCTACGGTGGACATTATTATAATGTTCACCGGAACACTTGCTCACAAGTGTTGGATGAGTGTAATGGCCCACTTTACACTCATCCAATACTTGTTGGACAAGTGTCCTCGGTGGACATTAGAACAAAACCGATAGAAAAAAGGGATAGATATATTGTTGATGTCAGACGTGAAGCCCTATAGTCAACAGTCAACTAGACATAAAGGAAATCAGTTGAACCAAGTAGGATTTGTGGGGTAGTGACATGGATGTGTAAGTGACTTGCACGAGACGAAACTAAAGCTGGTTCGGGCCATTTTTCTTGTTGTCCAGTAGTTGAAAAATGACGAAACTGTGGGCAGTGCTTGGCCGTATGGCTTGCCTTGCTGTGTGCATAGGTGATAGAAATCCTTAAATGGGTAAATTGGAAATCTTTTTGCTGATTAGGGTGGTGGACATAATGGGATAAATATTTATTAGACACACGATATAATTTGACACATTTTTTTGGTTGATAAAATAGATATAAAGATAAATTATTTATACAATATTAATTTTAACTAATATTTGTTATTATGTCTATCAGTATTTCTTATTAAAATGTAGAGCCATAATTAGTTGACAAAACATGTGCTTATTGGCTCCACATGGTGGATACCATTGACTAGCCGTTTGGATTCATTAGGTTGGGACAATAATTGTTGCAAGAAATGTGACTAAATAATGCTACTTTTGTAAAAAGTCTGTTTAAATTAAACTACGTCTATATCATGAAGTTTGGCATCCACGCCTTGTGCGTTCACGCGTCGTCGTTCTTTGCGCTTCGTCTTTACTATCGCCTACATCTTGCACAAATCAAAAAAATTTAAAACTCGGCCTCAATGATTAGCCATATTTTATGTTTTTAAAATATTGAATAATACTCCATTATTCAACCACATACGTTCTCTCCAAGCTAACAACTATTTAAGGAAAATGTTTGGTTGGTCAAATGTAATATACAAACATATTCTTCAATGCATTGCGTGAATTTTATTTGTCATTCGATTTAAATATTTGTTATACCTTATAAATGTTCAATGTAATATATTTTTAACAAAAAAGTATTCATGGAGCTTTTATTTTTTTATAATATTTTACTAACGAATCCAAGATACGTTGTTCTTATGTTCATGTTCTTTTAGTTTTTTCTTAAATTTTTGACACATCAAAATTGTTATTGTCACCCCAGTCATAACTTTGAGTATCTGTGTTCGGTTCTAGGCTTCATCACTCCCTCCACCATGGGTGTTCTTTTAGCCGTTTTCTACTTAAATTTTGACGCATCAAAATTGTTATGTTTAACAAAAATTTTGATATCTCGATAATGTTGAGACGTGTCAAAATTTAAATAGAGGGACATGGAAAGAGCAGAGGTAGGGTCATTGTCCAACTAATTAAATTCTCATTACCTATAATTCCAGACATATAAATACATACAGAGAGAAAGAGAGTTAACACTTACAGAGTTACAGAGCAAGTTCGTAAAAAGCCAAATTGAAATGAAATAGGCCAAAAGATATGCCCATAAAATAAGGCAAAAGTAACTTCCTTTCTTCTACCTTCCCAGTTGCCCCGCCTTCTTCTCCGGTCGGTCCAGTCCCTTTCATCTCTCTCTCTATACTCTGCTCTGTCACTTCTATGATCAGTCACCTCACTCCCCCCAAAGCCATCAGAACACGCATACACACACACTGATGCATTAAATGCGGGGGATCATATTTTTAGTTTAACTTGCACTCCCAGGTTGGCCTTTTTCCTTTTTGAAAACACACACGAACACACAACGCAGGCTACTAATTTTGTTAAATCTACAACTGGGTTTTACTTGCATTTGATCATCTTTGCATTTTGGGGGAATATTTTAATCTGTTATGTATTTTTCTAGCATTTATGTTTGATAGCAGTACAGGCTTTTCAAGCGCTATATAGTGTATTGTGTATGAAATCGTGGAAGTATGCAATATTGTTGACCTTCAATGATTTTTTTTTTTTAATCTTTATATTTGGTATATTTTTAGCTCATATCCAGATCTATTACATCTCAAATATTTAAATAGACAATGTAAAAATCCCTTGTAATTTTTGCCGATATATGAATCCTGATGGCTGTGTAACCATGAGTTTTTGTTTTCAAACCACGAATTAATTGAACAAGAGGAACAAATTTTTTAATGGGTTTTCATGAAAATCACTGATAATTTGAGAGGATTCAGATTGAACTAGGTTTTCTAGGCGAAAATGGAGGGGAGAATGAAGAAATACAGGCAAGTTAGCCCAGAAAGAGCAAAAGTATGGACGGAAAAATCGCCCAAGTATCATTATAAACAGCAACAGCAGCAGCAGCAGCAATCGTAAAGTTCCTGTAGTTTACTATCTATGCAGGAATCGACAGCTCGAGCATCCGCATTTTATGGAAGTCCCCCTCTCTTCCCCTGATGGTCTCTACTTGAGAGGTACTATAAAATATACTCTTGTGTATGTATGAAATGTAATTATTTTTATGGAAGTGATTTTTTGTTATGAAACTTCTGTTTGTTCTGTAGATGTAATGGAAAGGCTTAATGTTTTGAGAGGCAGAGGCATGGCTTCAATGTATTCTTGGTCTTGCAAGAGGTGAAAATGGTTAAAATCGATTTTATACTTGATTCTGTAATTTTGAATTGTGTTTGCTTGTGCTAAATTCTTTATGGTGGTTTATGGATGCAGGAGTTATAAGAATGGGTATGTATGGCATGACCTTTGTGAAGATGATTTAATCCTTCCGGCTCATGGGAATGAGTATGTTCTCAAAGGTTCTGAGCTCTTTGACGAACCCGATTCTGGTAAGATTCAGTATTCTTATGCTTCCTTTGTGTTTGTCCTCATGATTTACTGCTTTCTTGAGAACAGCTAGTTATAATTGAACCCAATGGCAACTTGTTCTATCATAGTGCGAAAATGTTGGGGAAATTGGACCAGGATACTGACTTGTTGAGATCTGATTAAATCTAGTTTGATATGCTTGACTTGGTAACAACCTTGCAATGTGTAGTCTTAATAACGAAATTGCAGAAATAAGAGGCTGGTGACTTGATATTAAAGTTGAAAATTGTTCTATGTTTTCTAAGTAGGTGGAAATTCAAGACATAAGTTGTATTAAGAAATCTTAAGAAAGTGCTTATGTTTACTCTGTACTCATATTTGTCCAATTGGGCTTCAGAGGTAGGGTAGCAATGTCTATGGAATTGAGAGAGAAGAATATACAAAAGATACGGCAGAAGAATTCAACTTTTGATTCTATACCATCCTTTACAGATAGAGTAAACAATGTCCACATGACCCTCTTAGGATATGACGGAAGAAAAGAGGGTATGGATTCAATAATGATAACGTACCTTGCAAAATCCCAGTTTTGAAACTGAACATTTTGTGTTTTTTATTTTAGGTCGATTTAGTCCGGCTGGAAATGTTGCCTTACAGAATCCAAAAGCATTACCAGAACCACCATCTTCCAGAAGCCAAGATGAATCTTCATCTTCCTCCAGCTTGAATGGTAGAACTACAAAGAGTTCTCAGGATGATGAGCTATCTCCTCCGGTTCAGCATTCATGTTCATTGGCTGTCTCTCCAGAGTCCAGTGCCGGCAAAACTCTCTCTTTTAATGCTCCTTTATGCTTGACAGAGTACAAGGTTTACCAGAGCAATGGCCTAACTGATGCCTCCACTCAGACTGAGGAAAATGCTGCAGCTGTTAGAACTCGAGACACATGCACGCGAGGTGTTTCAACTGATGACGGATCACTAGAGCCCGAGAGAAATGAGCCTCATCAAAACCAGGTTCCTCGAGTAAAGGAAACTTCGGAGATCTGCAGGGATTTCGTTTCACCACCTCCATCTACATCTAGTGCATCTTCGTCGTGTGGTATGACTGATACCTTGGAATCTCTCATCAAAGCAGATGCCAGTAAGCTCAACAGCTTCAGAATACTTGAAGAGGAGGAATTTCGTATGCCCTCAAACACAAAATTAAAGGCTTCAAATATGCTAATGCAATTGATCTCTTGTGGGTCAATATCGGTGAAAGATCACAATTTTGGCCTAATCCCTACCTACAAGCCAAGCTTTTCACATTCCAAATTTCCATCTCCATTGTTCTCGACATCAGTGATGTTGGGAGAGCTGGATTGTCTTTCTGAGAATCCTAGGCTGATGGGTCTGAGGTTGGAAGACAAGGAATACTTCAGTGGGAGTTTGGTCGAGACAAGTGTGCCCAAGGAAGGAGTTACTACTCTAAAACGATCTTCTTCATACAATGCGGATAGGTCAGTTTCTTATCTACTTATATGTCACTCTGCCAGTTATATATGTGCACAATTGTATAATAGTGGTCTAGCTCACGCATATTGTTGAAGACGTAATTTAAATAAAGAAGTTGTTTCTTCTTTAACGACTTAAGCTTTTAGACTAAGTGATTTAGCACATATGTTCTTCCCCTGTAGATCGTTATACTGAAATAGAAGAATTATTTGGAAATGCAGAACAAACAAACAATTTGATTCAGTGGAAGACAAGGAAGAAGTGAGTTCAACGCATTCAAAGTGCATTCCAAGGTCCATCAAGGCTTCATTGAGTAAGCAGCCAAGATGTGAATCAATGAGATCTCCTCTCTCTGAGGGACCTCGAATCTCGTCTGATCGATTGGATAGCTCGCGAAACATTGCATCTGGCACGACCAGTGGCGGAAGCAAGAGAATTGAAGAGCCTTTCTCTGAAAAAAATCTGTCGAAGAAAGTAGATTCTTTCAGAGACGAGAAGGAAAATGTGATAAAAATTGAAGAAAGTTAAGTTCTGGCCCTCTCTCTTACAACCGGCTCTCAACTAAGTAGCGTAATGCTGTTCTTATTCATGTGGTTTGAGATCTTTTTCACTTTTTTCTAACAGGCTTGCTTCGGGAGCACGGATTATAATACAATCCAAAGCATCCTCTGAAAGTGAGGATAACTAGAAGAAACAGTTTGGAGATTGATCCATGACAGTTTTTTATGGGAATCTAGTTGAAAAATATATTCATTTCATAACTCGACCTCAGCTGTATTCTGATCTTGTGAATTTGTTGGGCAGTCTACTGCATGTTTCTGTGAATCTGGAATGAAGTATGGAGTAAATAGCACATATGCTGAAAAGATTTGAGTTTTTGGATTGCCCCCCCTGGAGGAATTACTGGGTTTTATGTTGTTCTTTTGTCTGATTTTTCATTTTTCTGTCTAATTTGTGTGTCATACTCGGCGGTCCCTTTGGTAATATAGACAGTAATTAGCTGAATACAGAAGTTTTCAGTAGAGAGGTTGTGAAATACAATGGTTTTGACAATTTTTTGTATGTGTAACTAGTGAAGTTTAAGAATTAGAGAATTGTTGTCCATTTAGTTCAAAGTTCTCTAAATAGAATACATAGTTGTTGAAAAAAAAGTTCAAAAATCTGCATACCTGTATGTTTAATCGGAAAAAACCAAGAACATGTTCAATTATAGCCTAAAATTGTGTATTTAAATGCATGTTTGGGAGTATTTATAAGTACTTATAAGTTGGTCAAATAAGACTTATAATTTTTTATATTACTTTTTATCAAAATGTTTTATAAGATTTATTACTTATAATTTAAAAAAGGTTTTACAAAACAAGTACGAAAAAACCAGAATAAAACCCCAGTTGATCATGTTTTTCTCGCATATAGCCGGCCGTATGTATGTGGAATTTTTATTTAAATAGAAAAAAAAAAAAAAAAAAAAAAAACTGCAAAAACTTTAATTTTTAAAATAACCAAATATTGGAGAGGACATAATCATCCAAGAAGCATAGGATTCTTCTGCTTCAGCTTTTGGTTGAACCAGTTGGAATTCATGAGGTTGACTGAAAGTTTTAGAATCTTTGATAGTCAACATAGACAAAACGTCATAGGTTGAATCAGAAAAGTGCAGGTGATAATGAGTGAAAGAAAGTCAAAACAATTGTACATATTCGGTAATAAATTAAATTGTTCTAAATAGTATTAAAGAATATAATTATAATTTTATATATTATATGGTTTTAAAAATTACATAAAACTTGATTTTCAATCAATGAACAAGCAGTCCAACAAATTTAATTAGTCAAAGGATTAAGACCTAAAAAGAAAAAGGTTTTATTCTTATGTGATGTCATGTGAGTTATTGGTGTGTAGTATTTTGTAAATTCACGATCATTTTTATAATTATTATCATCATCAGATTTCGCTAATGTCTAACTATATTCCATCACCGGCATGTCCAAAGCCTCATTCATATCTTCGTATAACGTACTTGCAAGCTTTCAAAGAAGGTTGAATGTTTTTTTTTTTTGAAAAAAATATAATGCATTTAATGGATTGGATGAAATTGGACATTGAATGCATAAAATGTTTAATCTTTATCTTCTCTAGGTAATTTTAAAGGTAATTTTTGTTTCCAAGTATATTTGAATCCATAATTTTTTTTATTTGTAAGTAATCAAATATAACTTATTTTTATGATAAGAAAGTAAGTAATTTACTTATTTCTTATTTAAGCATATTTGGACTAAGTAATTTACTTATTTCTTATTTAAGCATATTTGGACGTGCTTAAAAATAAACTTGGATACCTATTCTTGTTAAACATGATTTTAAAAGCTACTCTTTTTACTAACAGAACATATTTTTTAATAAATTAATATTCAATGACAACAAAACATTACTTATTTCTTACTTTTACTTATCAATTGAAATTTTTTTAAAGCTTTGATAAACAGGCACTAAGCTCGAGACGGAAATCCTCCAAGTTTTTGAATTAAAGTGATACTGAAATTCAACAGTATAACCAAAAAGTGGAGACTCACATGTGCAAAAACCTACTTTAAAACTGCATTTGAATTTTAGATTTTGTGTGAGAGAATGTTAGGGAAAAAGGAGGGCGGGTTGTAGTGTAGTAGCATTTCTTGATTTTTACAAAACGTCATTTACTTTTCAAATGGTGTTGCCCTTCTTTTAATGCAATTGAAGCAATTATAATGCATCAATAAGAGGATAATAAAGGAGAAAATCATAATCGTCTGCAGGCGTCTTTTTGCTTTATATTGATTATTGTTTTTTCTGTTCTTGAAGTTCTCAAGTAGGATTTGAACCTACGTGCAGCCCCTTATGCTGGTCCGGCTCTACCACTGTGTGAGATGGCGTAAGACATTATTTCTAAATATCGATATCGACAGAAGCTTGTATCATGTGTTCTCATCCACTGTCTAGTTAGTGCTACGTATCAATATATGATACCGAGGGATCCCTAAGTAATATTCGATGTTTTTTTGTCAAAATTTTACACTTCATTATTATTCTACTCAATGCGCACAGAAGAACACGAGTCCACGTTCGCAATACAAAAACACAACTAATCCACATTCGCAATAAGAAAACACGACTAATCTACATTTGCAACACAAGAACACAACTAATCCACATTCCCCAACACAAAAACACTACTCTTTTGCATTTGCAACACTAAAACAAGTATTATCTATACTAGTGGCCAATTAAAGATGCAGTTCTTGTAGGTCAATTTATTCCTCTAGTTTATGCTATATTTGTCTATTGAGAATTGAGCACGTTTCAGCCTTATAAACTTTACATCACACTTTCTAAATTAATGAATAAATAATAATGCAAGCTTCGTAGCACGATTTCTAAATTAGACAAAAACGCAAATTTGTACTATTGAGAGAAAATGAATTTTGTTCAACTCTAAATTAGACAAAAACGCAAATTTGTACTATTGAGAGAAAATGAATTTTGTTCAACTCAACGTAATAACGTAGGGTTAATTACACTAATGGTCCTTATTTTTTTATGTTTGTAACGATTTCATCCCTATTCTTTTTGTTTAGCAATATCATTCTCATTCTTCTATTTATTCTCAAAGAGGGTCTCCAAATCACTATTTTTCACTATTCTAAAAATTCAATGACAATTTTACCTCTTGACTTAAATAAATTAAAATGATAAGAAAAAATACAATAAAAATATTACAATTGAGCCCTTAACCTTTACAAAAGTACAAATAAATTTTAAACAATTTTATTTTATTCAAATTAGTATTCCCCCCACCCACCCCACCCACCCCACCCCACCCACCCACCCAACCCAAGGAGAAAACACGCATAGCTCCTTCAAATGGGTGTCTGAAATCCACGTGCCCCACAAGAAATCACGCATATGGCTTGGCACTTTGCCAACTCCGGAAATGGCAGCCTGAGCTCATGACGTGGAGGCGTTAAGTATTAAAGGAAGCTCCGCCATACTAAACTTTCTTGAACTAGTCGAAGAAATTATTTCTTTTAACTTTTGGGATTCAAACACCAAACGAGTGACTTTGAGTACGTATGAATTGTTTGTGAATCTCCATTCACAGAATATTCCGTCGGAGTTGCAGGGATTCCGGCGTTGACCATGGTTCAGAATCATTTGCCCAACTCATTAAAAAGTATCAAAGTTTGGGGGATCCAATTGTTTGCATAATTTACTATTCATTGTTGCCTTGGGTTGTTGAAGTGTCCAAGAAATTTGGGTTTGTTTCAATTGTTTTTTTCACTCAAAACATATATAGATATAGATGTAGATACATATTCATATACACGCAGATCAAAAATTTGAGACTGTGCTTACCGGGTTCAGAATTTTCGAACAAGAAGGCTGGAAATGGGTTTGTTTTTTTTTTTTTTTTTTTGGAAAGATTTGAAAAATGAGACTAATAATGAGTTCTTTCAAAACCCTTTTAAGAACATTTTTTCAGGTGCTAAGAGGGTTTTTCTGATACCATTGATGGTTCTAACAAATGGGTTTATGTATTAATGGTGAAGGATTGGTGGCCGATTGCCACGGGTTTTCGGTAACGTTTGTCGAGACTTCAACCACGTGTTGCCGACGACATCTGGTGTTGCATGGAAGTGGGTAGAGAAAGAAGAACTATTTTTGATTTCTTTTTTTTTTTCTTTTAATTTGTAAAAAGTAAAATAGTTTAAAATTTATTTGTACTTTTGAAAAGATTAAGAACTCAATTGCAATGCTTTCATTGTATTTTTTTTTTTAAGTCAATGGACAAAATTATCCAACAATTGTCAGAATAGTGAAAAACAATGATTTGGAGACCATCTGTGAGTATAAATAGAAGAATGAAGATGATATCTGTTAAACAAAATGGGGATAAAATCGTTAAAACTTTAAAAATGGACCATTAGTGTAATTAACCCATTAACATAACATCTCCATTGCTAAAAAAGAAGTGGATATTACACCCACTACTTATAAAAATTAAAATAATCCTAAATCTAACAATTTAGCTTATTAATTTCAAAATACTACATTCTTAAAAATAATTTAATTAAAAAGCAATGGCACAATGGGATGAGATGAAGCAAGCAAGCGAGAGATGCTAGGATGCGAGTTTCGAGTTTTCAATGTCGTAGCATTAGATTAGGAGATTAGGAGAAAAGGAAAAGTTCCACCAAAGAAATTCTTCAAATGCCCATGTGGATCTGTAGGGTGTTTTTAGGATTTGATTGTTACGTGTATGAAACATTTTTTATTTTGATATAATATGTATATATAGGTCTATTACGATTACATTGTATATATTAATAGGAATTTGTTGAAGTTTAGATTTGGTTTTGGTATTGTAATGGTTATATGAGTTCTCTTTAATATCGATGTCGATCTTCTTTATTCTGAAAATAATATTGTGTATGAATGTTTGATACGATGTTAGGGATGATGTTATGAATCAAGTTACGATACGGATGTTACAATTGACATTTTGTAGCAATTAATATATTACTAAATATGTTCTGATTAAGTTATATTCTGATTAAGTTATGTTATTAAATCATGAGTTACGGGGTCACAAAAAAGCCCAGTACAGATCTGGAAAAATAATATTACAAATATAATTTTAAGTTACTTTCACTTTCAAACATCCAAACCTGATTGAATAAGTTAATGTTTATGCTAACAAAACTTAATTTTAATTTTTAGCGCACAACTTTTAAGCAAAGCCAAACATGTTCGATACAGCTTGAGTGCTGGTCAATGTTACCAACACATGCTTCACCCATTCTGACAATATCACGACACCATAGTCGAGTGGAAGATCCCACAAGCAGAATCCACCACTCCAACAACCTCAAACTTTGCTTTACGGTAACTTGCTACCGCAGCCTGGACTGAAGCTGAAGCATTGAACCTTCAAAACTCCACAGATTCAAGTTGGAAACTCCAAATGCTGATTCCTTCAATTCCTGTCAGTATAATCCACACGTAAATTAAATTTTGCAACCAAACTTATCTCTAAATGAGCAGTGGCCCACAAACAGACTTACAATCAACTTTTACGTAGCAATTGATATTCCCAACACATGAAGGGCTCGAACAATCTGTGAAGGCCATGCCGGCCCCTTGTCATTTGTCAACCTTCAGATAGGAGCACCTGTCTCTTTAACTCTCTGCAGTTTATCGAAATAACTTCCAGCAACTTGTTTTTTCTTCTTTAGATCAACAGGAATTAAGATATTGTCCGTCTGTCATTTGTACGATTTTGAACTTGCACTTACACAAACTGTTTGCTGCATATATTCCTGTGGCAGTTCTTCAAATGAACATCTCCCCCACTATCAAGAATGAACTAGTTTTCACATTGTTTGAAATATCTGTTCTCCTATGAACTCTTGTAGCTGTTATTCACCTTTTGTTTTATCTCTCTGTCTATATACACATAAACTTGTCATCTGGCTCAAAAGAAGAATTGGAAATATGAGAGAGTAAATCTGCAATTTCCCTAGTCTAGTCACTGCTCTTCCTAACATATCCAACATTGTAATGCAATTCCTTTTAGTTCCAGCTTCACAAAGAGTATCTTTCGTACTTTCGGCATCGGTTTCTCCATTCGAAATAATTCAAGCTTCCTTCCCAATGAAGCAAGTCTTCTGCTGCTTGGATTCT
This sequence comes from Forsythia suspensa, assembly GCA_023638005.1. NCBI lineage: Eukaryota > Viridiplantae > Streptophyta > Magnoliopsida > Lamiales > Oleaceae > Forsythia > Forsythia suspensa. Next base: position 41,816,574 of record CM042666.1, read on the forward strand.
TCCAATGAAATCTGAAACTTCAATTGAACCCCTTAATTGAGATAAAGAGCTCTTGCTAATCGCTCTTCTAATCCATCGCACTCGGGAATGGCATGAGCCACAAGATTATGGAAAGGTACTAGGTTGCAGCTGCCTTCAGATACCTCCATTTGGGCTTCCGCACGAGTTCTCTATTTCTTGCTTAAGTGTTCTATTCTCCTTATCCTCTCTTGCATCCTTTGAGCTTGTGTCAACCTAGGAATTCTTGTCCGTCTCAAGCCCATGATAAATTAGAACTGATGGCTGCTCTGGTACAAAATTTGATCAGGGAACAAGCTTGAACCCACAAATAATAGCAGAGATTGAAAGAACAAATGAATATTAGCAGATATCAAAGTAAATACTTGAGATATAGAACTTAGACTTGAATCTCAGCAAACTATAATTTTCGTGATTAAAAAATAAAGTTCTTCAATTATTATTTTTGTTCGATCGAATGTGGCATATCTTCAAATTTAAAACGATCCAAAACCTATTCAACTAGGAAAGCTAAAATCAATTGGAAAAGTTTACAACCTACTGTAACTAGAAAAGCTTTAATCACTTGGAAAAGCAATCTTATTTCAGTTGAACATCTAAAAGAAATACTAAATTAAGAGTCTAAACAGAAGTCAATCAGATAAAACTAGTCCATTAATGATTTAGAAAAATTTAACTCTTGTTCCTGCATTTTAAAGGAATAGTATCTCAGTCACCAAAAATAAAATTTTCCCTTGTTCTGTTCAACATTGGCGATAAGTACGACTATGTTTCTATTTTCATCAAATATGTAATGGCACGGTAATTGCAGAGAATTTAACTCTTATCTTTTTCCTATACTCCAACAAACACAAACAAAATCAGTTTAAGGTAAAAGAGCAACAGCTCTGATGCGAAGGGAGATAAAACTTGCAACAGGTAAATAAAAGAGATATTAGATTTAACATATGAACTCCATACTTGAATTTCTTGAAAGAAAAAATGATTTATATTAATCAAACAAAACAGTTACGCATGCTCAGGAAAATATACCTGATGCCTGGAGAACTCTTCAAGACTTCAACCTCCACAAATTAAGGGTAGAAGTGAATCTCCTGCGTTCATTCAAAAGTGCTTTGATATTATTATACTAGTATTCCTTGATCAGGACTGATCTTCGACACGACTTGCAAGGTTGTTCCTTTGGTAATCCAGGCAGTCATATGTGGTTGATGTTCCGAAGGTTTAAGAGAATGTAGACTTCCATCCTCCAGTTGTACACCATAAACAAAAGGGAGCTTCAGCGAGAGGAAACTCTCTGGAGGCAAAATTACTTGACAACCCATGCTGAATTGTACTTCTTTTTCACGGTCAAGAACAGAGGGAGGTAGGCATGATGCCTGCAATTAAGTAATGAGATGTAGTATTAATTAGCTCAAAACAAAAGGTTACATGTTCTGAAATGCTACCTGAAATAATTAGAATGCAACAGTTACAGAAACCTTTATCAATAATAAGACATCTAAAAATATTTACTAAAAGATAAACACTGGGTAACTGAATCTCATGCATACTTTATGCCACATTCAAGTTAGCATTTTTAGTTGGAGTTTCTACCCATCAAACTATTCTTTTCTATGGTGTAAAGTCCTCCATGGGTGACACATAAAAGTTATAGTATCATATTGTAACATAATTATCCACTTGCCCAACTGCCACTTTGACAAATTTATACAAGCAACTCTCCAGTCTCCATAGTCTTTCTTCTTAAAATTGTAAACTTTTTTACTGGTGGAGAACAGCTTTCAATGTATTAAAAGTCCCTCTAATAGGAGAATGCCGGAGGGACACATCTCATAAGACGTAAAAGTGCAAGCGACTGCTCAAGATTTTTGAGTATCATCAAGTCTTGTGGCATGACAAATTGCCTTAATAATTTAAATGTATTCACTATTGGCAAAAGTACAAGGCAACATCTACAACATTATTTCTCAAATTGATTTAAGCCGACTTCTTGTGTAAGAACATACATTATCTAATATTAAGTCCTATACTGCACTTACTGCTGGTGATGTATCTAGGGAGAAAGAGGTAATTGACAAAAAAGGGGAATTCAGGAGTTCTGTGAAGTTGTGGGTGCCACGACTGAATGACTTGTCTTAGTTTATTGAGTATTAACAATCTAGAACTTCTTAAGGAGAACGAGAAAAGTAACTCACTTCTATGGTTTACTGGGCACTGTAGGATTTGGTGGGAGTAGATAGACATCTTTTAATCTTCTGCACGGTTTCTCTGCTATTACAGTTTTTAAGGCAACAATGACAAAATAGGTGAAATCAATCCATCAATTGTTTAAGGTTGGCAAAATAGGGAACATGGTCCACGCCCCGAATCTTATTTTTATGTTTTAAAATTAAATTTCATTTAAAAAAATAATATTAAAAAATACATAAATAAGTAAATGGGGCGGTAAATGGAATATTTCCGTCCCCGCCCCCCTCCCGAAAATCTCCGGCGGGGCAGGGACAGGGAGGGCCACCCGGACCCGTTTCCATCCCTACAATTCTTGAAGAGAGCATACTCCTGCTTCCTATATATAGGAAGGCATGAACTAGTAAGAATGCCATTTTTCCCTAAACAGCAGATATTCCCTTGGCATTATGTTACACAAGTATTTCTACCACCCATAATCCTACGAATACCAGTCAGGCAGTTTTCTTTGTTTCTGGGCAGCTAGATGTGAAATTGTAAGGCAGACCAGATGCTAACGAAGAATTTCTCCGTGCAAATGAAGAGTCAACTTACCATGTTGAAATTGAAGGTGACTATTGACCAATTTACACCAACAGATTCACTTCTGGCTTTCTTTTACAAATTGAATAATTCTTTTATCAAATTTTAAGTGATTTAAGATGGACTTTGACACTTTCGTGATTTTGCCTCCAGATGAGAAAATGAAGCTAAAGGGTATGGCTCCGTTTATTATTTCTAATGACGTTAGAATCATTTATTTTGTGTTTGTTTATTTCTTCTCTTCCAAAATATCCTCAATTTCTGTTGGGATGCCATTAAGTTATCCTTCTACTTTTTTCACAATAACAAAAAACTTCAGTAAATTCAATGCACGATTAACAAAAATCAGCATAGTGAAACTAAAAGATAACGGCACAGTGTTGACAATACAAATTCAACATAATTAAGATCAATTGCACCTTGTAGATTCCTGCATAATACAGAAGCAGTGTATCCATCACCTACTACTTTCAAAAATAAAAAGCGAATTGCACTCAATAGCTAATAGATTTTAGTGACAGAATTTGTCATATAACTCCAGCAATAAACACTATTTATAAGTTTGTTCAAATGTCTAATGCAATATTGAACAGAAAACATTAGGTGACAACCTCAGTATTATGATCACTACTTCAAGGTAAAGTTACTATTTTGTATACAAGAATATTCATTGAAATCTAGCTTAACTATAAAAGTATTACAAGAACGTTAAATCAACTGAATTCTGGTTATCAAAATTGATGGTTATGAGCTGATTCCTTCAACTTTTTCCTGTAATCCAAGTGACTAATGCAATATTGAGCAGCAAACATTAGGTGACAACCTCAGTATTATGATCTCTACATCAAGATAAATTCACTATTTTCTATACAAGAATAGTCACTGAAAGCTAGCATATCAATAAAAAACATTACAAGAACATGAAGTCAACTGAATTATTGAAGTTGATCAAAATTAATGGTTATGAACTGATTCCTTCAACTTTTTCCTATAGTCCGAATGTCTAATGCAATATTGAGTAGCAAACATTAGGTGACAAACTCAGTATTATGATCTCTACTTCAAGGTAAAGTTACTATTTTCTATACAAGAACATTCACTTAAAGCTAGCTTATGGATCAAAAACATTAGAAGAACGCGAAATCAACTGAACTCCTTAACTTGATCAAAATTGATGGTTATGAACTGATTCCTTCAAGTTTTTCCTATAGACCATTGGAAAAATGTTTTGCTGAATTTTACCCAAATAATTCCAGAATAGTTAATTATTGTCTTTACCAAATAATTGCAGATGCTACTTATTCATTAACCACAACTGGAAACCTTTTCCCAGAAAAATATAATAAAATGTTTGCCAAACAGGTACTCATCCTACATTCTAGTATTTTAAAATGGTAAAAGGCAAATGGACAGCAAGGTTGATCAAATGGGACCTCAAGCACCAGGTTGCAATGCTATTGCTCCACATTAGCTGTGACACTAGTGCATATACACAGAATAACACGAAAACACTGCATAAGAGAATGCTTTCCATATGGTTTTTTTGATGGTTTACAACAACTTAAGTTTATTAGAACATACAAAAAATAATTATATTATCTATAAGCAATGTTCTAAAATGCATAAAGAATAGCCAGACGTGGAGGCGGGGCTTCAAGCTTTTCGGGCCTAGGCGACACTCAGGTGAGGGCGAGGCATGGAAGCCGCGCCCCACGCCTAGGCAAGCTTTTAAGAACATTGCCTATAAGTAGTAAAAATACATTTTACTCCAAATTTTTTGACAAAACCATTAGTGACTGACAATTCAGCAACTGGTACATACCTCAAATTGTATAACTGGGCCTGCTGCCAAAATGACAGGAAAGGGAGGTGTGACCTACAAATCGCAAAAGCATATACGGTAAGCATAACGTAAAGTAACTAATAAAGTCTCATTAGCAATAAAAATATTCTGCATTCTAATAAACTATGGCATACTAATAACTGAAGAAAGCACATCTAGTACATAATGAAAACAACAACAACAACAACAACAACAAAAAAGTAAAAAAAACAAAGAAAGAAAAAGTCCTTCCCAAGCTACTTAATACGTGTATTTGGATAACACTATACAACCTATCATTCTGATACGAGTTGGAATTTAGAAAGATTACTTTAACCTTCAAAATTAATCATATTTTTATAGTTTATTTTCAATAGGAAAACGAATATAGGTTGAGGAAAGCAAATTGAACGAAATTAATTCAAAATTATAACCTAAATAGAATAAAAGATACAAAAACAAAGGGATTAAGCAATAGGAGTAACCTATCCATGACAGATGAAGAAAAAATTCGTAAGCGCCAAACTAGTCTGAACAATGAGAAGAGCCATAAATCTTACAAGTTGGCCTTTATTGCAGCAAACAAGAAAATAAATTAAGAGGCAGCCAAAAACTAAAGGAAGGGGTCAACTAAAAATATATAGAATGACGTTATTAAAAAGGGCCGCGCTTTGTGTTTTAACTGAGAAACGACTCATGATAGAACATAGTAGAAGTGGATCCATGCAGCCAACCCAAATAAGCATAGGATAAAGGCTAAACTGAGTTGAGGTAATGAAATGTACTTTCAATTCAGTACTTGGTTACCATGACTACAAACCAGTTTATTCTCTAAATTCAAAAGCAACTATAGTATGATTTAGCAAGGTTACAACATAAAATTACACAGTAAATATTTTTTAGCAGACATCAAACTAAAAAGACCTGATTTGGTAGTAGACTATAAAGCGATGAGATATACAGAATACTTTGACATATGAGTTAAGGGTAATGGCCAGAATGGGTGAAATGAAGATTCAAGATGGTTTGAATACCATTTTGATCCCCCATCCTGGGTTTTTAGGACCCTTGACATGTATCGCCATTAGTCTATTGAGTTATGAATCAAAGTGATAGGTGAAGAAATAATTCATACCACAAAGATCCTCTGCAGCTGTGAAACTGCACTGGCAAATTTATTATTGGACGGATCTTTCTTGTTCATTGAGTCCTTGCAGTGCGGACAGTTCATATATACTGGTAAACTTCTATTCAACATGGAGAAGGCACATCCACCATCATCAAGAGCAGCAGGTTGAAGGCTCAATTCAAGATCTTTCACAGAAGCAGCAACTGTTGACAGGCCAATGTGCTCTTTTGGTGGTCTTATATATTGCATATGCTTGTCAATATACAAGTGTTGGTTAGCTACTCTCTCTTTTGACTTCTCCAAGGTTCTCGCCTTACTACTACCACCAGTAACTATCCCATTTGACTGTCTCCGTGTTTTACCATGGCCACCAATTTTACCCAATTTTGCAGGATCTTCTTTATGGTCAGAATTTCCCACCAATGAAGGGAAAACAGACTTTTCAGGCACCGCATAAGGGGAACCAAGTTCATTTAGATGATCTTGAGTCAATATAAACCGGTGCCCACGAGGACACTCGTGTTCAAACCCAACATATATTACAACATGCTTCAAAGAAGTGGGCACTTTAATCTTGTCGCTGCCATTCATATTTACAGGAACTACATTGCTACCTCTATGTAAAAATGGATTACCAGCTCCATAGCCATCAACAACAGTCTCATTACCGTTCAATGATTCATCAGTGGCAGGTGGACAGTCAACTTTTTGAGATTCTTGATTATGAGCAGTTTCACTAATTTTCTCCATATCCCTGTATCTTGCACGATGTTGCTTGACACCCTTTTCTGCATCTGGTAGAGATTGTTTTCTCGATAGAAGTGGAGGAAATCCAGAGTTTGTAGCAGCTGATCCAGCAACAACTTCAGAAAAAGGTTTTCTCATTGTAAAATTGGATAACCCTCTACCAAAACTGATGTTTTTATCATCAACTTTGATATTATCTGAAGAGGGCCTTTTTGGTATTCCACCACCACTTTGTATTCTGCCAGTGTGCAACTGAGCAGCACCAGACATCTTGGTGTCTGCTTCTGTGACAGTTTCAGCCTTTATGTTGTTACCTAACCTATTTAAGGAGACTTGCTCCAAGCCATTTATGGGTGAATGATTTGTGCCTTCTTGCTTCTCAAGAAATATAGTCCACTTCATAAGAAACTTCTGAGTTGCACAGAAACCACTCTGGAATAAACCTTTAGAAGGCTCATAGTACCTTGCACCCCCAATTCGGACCAAACACCATGCTGAAGGTTGAATGGGGTCTTTAATGCTTCCTTGGGGCAGTTGGAGGGCTGGAAGAAGCTTTTCACAGTCCGGAAAACAACTGTATGTAACATTAGCTGTTTCAAAATCAAAAGGATCTGGTTGGAGTCGCCTAGAACGACCACAGGCACATGCATGGAGGAATACATATCCACTGGAATGTGGCTTGAAATCATCTGCCAAAAGCATTTTCAGGTCATGCCTTTGGTGCATGCAAGGTTTTCCTGTCAGACTAACTGCATCACATAGTTGCCTTCCAGAACTCCAGATGGATGTGCATTCATCCTCCAATATTTTCATGAAAAGTTGCACAGCAGGTCCCTTAACCATTGAGTTAAATGCATGCAGAGATTTCTTCAAATGAGCTTCGTGCTGACAACTTGGATAACAAGGTGGCAATTCATTTAAATAAACCTCTTTAGCAACTGGAAGAGCTTTTTGGCACCACAAAGTGGAAAATTTAGTGTTCAGTCCTATACCACTCTCCAAATAAGATACTGCGTACTCTAAAGGATCAGAAGCTTTGTCTGCATTTTCTCCAGATGGATTGATTTCAGTTTTATCCATACACCCATGTCTTGCTGAAAGAATTCCATGTAGAATAAGCTGACAGGAAGATGACCAGATCTCGAAACTTGGAAGCTCAGGAGCAGTGAATGATTTTCCAGAAGCAGCTGAGGCAGCAGCTGCAGCTGCAGCAACAGCAACCATGCCAACACCAGCAGCCGAGCCACTGTTAGTGCTAGTGACCAAGCTGCTTCTCCCTCTTAGGATATCAGACTGCCTATAGATGAACTCCTTCACAGATATGATGTCCTCTCTGTTTGCACTCTGGCTGTGGCTTTCAAGCAAAAGAGAATCTGAAGTCACCTTCCCATTCAATACATCTTCTATAATGCCAATGGCAAACTCAAGAGATTCACCGTTTTGATTTAAACAAACATCAACAAGTGCTACGGCCTTCGATGCATCAAGGGAAAACAGAGGAGCCAAACTGGAAATGCCTCCATTTCTCGACCCAGCATGGCTGGTTTCAGAACCTGAAAGCGTCCGACATTTTTTTATTGAAAAACGAATCTGTGCCTCAATGGATGACTGCAATTTCTTCCTCGGTCCACCTTCAGTTTTATTCACAGGTCGTGCAAGCACAACAACTGACCCAGATCCTTTTGTGGGCATGGTTGGTCTAGCCAAACTGTTCAAACTTAATGATTGATTTAATGACGAGGTCTCTGTATGCTCTTCCAGATTACCACTTGGGTGAATATCAGAAAAATCATCAAGAAAAACAAAAAGTATAACAGGAGTGCATTGTCCAGGTAGCAAAGCGGTGTACGACCCTAAACCGGACATTAGTGTGATTGTTGAAGCATTACGATTTAAAATGCCCCGGCTTTTACCAGGGGAAGGGTTGTTTGATGATGCTCCAGGATACAGAAATTCGCGAAGAAGATGAAGAACGTAACCCAGATGTAATTTGTTGTGATTTCACAAATGGAGCCATTGCATGTTTAGCAGCTTGCAACACTCGAAACTTCTTCAAAATCTGAGTATCAAAGCGTGATCCCTCTTGGATAAGTATAATTATGTGACAAACCTGCATTGCTAAAGTACAATCAAATTGCTAACCTGGAAAATTTTAAAACAGTCGAAGAGGAAAAAGATTTTGAATTTCAAACATCAAAGTACAAGTTGAAATTAGATTCAAATGCACTTGAGTCTTGACAATTAAATTTGAGACATTAAAGCCAAAGTTCTCTTCCACAAGCTGCTATTTTGGGAAAACAAAACTCGTATAATCCCTTTCAAGAAAATTACATTCCCCATACTACTATAGCTTGAACATATACATATAAAGAAAAGAATAGGAAATCACTGCAGTCTTAAGTGGAAATATCAGCAAATTAGTAGTCATCTTGCTCTAATAACTTTGATCTCATTGTTTAAAAAGGCTTCTTGAGGCTTAGGCCTTGACTCTTGCTTCACGTAAGACTCTCATTAAATGCCTCGAATCTTACGCCTTTTTGTAGGCTTGCGCCTCAACTTACTGAAGCTTGCAGCTCGAGGCAGTTGAGGCATGCGCACGTTTATCTTGCCTTTTCTGAGATTTTATTACTAACCTCAACTTTTTGGCCCGTTCTTTTACAACCTAGAACACTTTATGGGCTTTTTTTATTCTCTTTTTTATTTTCAGCCTTTATGCAAAAAGGGAAGGAGAAGGCACTATTGTAAAGTGAAAGATGATGATGACAACGATGAGGAGAATGGCATGAGAATCATTTGTTGATGATTCTCAAAGATATTTGTTGTTGTTTGTAAGTTAGACTAATAATATTTTTATTTTTTTTTTCCTATGGATTTGCAAGATGGTTTATAGTTTATTACAAGCATATGTATTTATTTTTATATTTTTATGAATTATTCTATGATACACCACACTTCACATAGCTAAAACGCCTCGAAACCTGATTGAGCTTTTTTAAACATTGTTTACCTACCCACTTCATTGTAGACATAAGTAAACATCATGTCTTAGAGCAAGGGGATGATTTGACAATAATGAAAAAACTGAATAGACTCGTGGTGTGAATAGCATTTAAGGGGTACACTTCGACCTAGATAAAGTCAGGATTCTAAAACATCTGCTGAATAGTTCTCCAATGTACAATTCTTTTAATCAATTCTCAATATTGCACCTAGCGAAGCAAGAAATCATGTTTGTGATTTGGACAAAATTCGATGATAAAACAAGCCTCACTCACAACTTCATTTCCAAATGCACACTTACTGACTTTGAAATCTTAACACCCTTCATATTTCTTGAGTTCTTTTTCCTTAAAAATACTTTTCTCTATTGGATAAATTACACTCTGGGTCCCCAACATTTCCAATTTGTCTTAATTTCATCCTACTAAAATTTAGTAGCATGTATCATCCCCAAGTTTTCCATCCAAATTTATTGTTAAATTGATGTAAAAAGACAATCTTACCCTTTAACTTTAAATAAACAAAAATCAAATACAAGAAAGGCAAGAGAAAAAGACAGAAAAAGAAAAGTTAAAAGAAAAAAATTGAAAAATAAAAAAGAGTGTTCTTCTTTACCCACCCCAAGCCCCAAAACCCACATAAGCAACTAAAAATTCTGCAGCAGCACCCCCAAATATAAGGAACTCATGATACCTATCAATATTACATAAAAACAAGAATTATTAACATTTTGGCTATCCTGGGTTGATTAGATCTATATTTTGATCATTGATTCGTATTTGAATCTATTTTTATGCCGGGTCATTTTACATGTAAGATCTATATATGCATTTTGTCCATACATGTTAGAAAAAAGTAAGGAAGATTGGACAAAAATACTATAAAATCCTCAGATGATCTTTTCTAATCCGTATAAAAAATGCTTTGTTGTTGCCTAATCTTTGTTGGGTTAGTCTTTACGTAATGTTTAATTTTTTGTTGAACAAATTAGTAACTATTTTGTTTTTATTTTTTTTGCTGATATTTTTGGTGTAGAGAGGCAATTTCTATAAAGAAGCCGTAATTTTTTTTTACATAAATCAAATGAAACCTTTCGTAGATAAATATTTGGTGATGAAGATGGAACTAATATCTCCTAACCTCATGCTTGTTCTGTGAAAGTAGTACACATTTCTTTGGGTGGAGGTGTGGAGGGTTGGGTTTGGGAAGAAGAAGACTTTCTTCTCTTTTGCTTTTCGTTCTTTATCTAAAAGAATTTCCCAAATGGAAAATTTTGTAGTAAGTGGTGGAGATGATGAGGGCAATGGGTGGTGGTGTTGCAAATGTTTTGGTCGGGTAGGTAGGTTGGGGTGGCAGTAGGGTAAGGGTAGGTGGATTTTGGGGCATGGGGGTGGGAGAGGGTGGGGTGGATGAAGAAGACGCTTTTTTATTTTTAAGATTTTTTTTTTCTTTATTCTTTTTTTTTTGTCTTTTTTATTTGCCTTTTTTTGTATTTGATTTTTTTTTATTTAAAATTAAAGGGCAAGATTGTCCTTTTACATCAATTTAATAGAAAATTTGGATGAAAATTTGTCGGGAGAGACAATCTGCGTGAATTACTAAAAAGTTGAGGATGATAAGGGATATTAAAATTTAATAGGATGAAATTGAGACAAAATGAAAAGGTTGGGAACCTGAGTGTAATTTACCCTTTTCTAATAAAGTATTTCACACCTTAAAAAGATAAACCACAACGAGGCAAATGCTATATACCGAATTCTTATGCTTCGACACAAATATAATAGGAAATCACATCAATATATATCTTTTACCTCTTGCCATTTCGAATAAAATTAACAATTTCAATATTTTTTCTTTTTCTTCATGGATAATTTAGGTTTTCTTTATCTTTCTTACATCTTTCCAACACATGAACATCACCGTAAAGGTTCAATTCGTTAACACTTGCAAAAATACCACATTATAAATTCCACATTTATCTTAAGCATATAAAGAAAGATAAATAATCAATTCTACATGTTACTCAAAACTTAAATCTACAATCCAGAAGCAGACTGACTGAAACTCGTGTTTAAATAGATTATCAACACCAGAACTGATAGCCAGTGTTCAAACTTGACTCTACAATATGATTGCTTACGGTAGATCATAAAAAGAACACATTCACTTCCAATTGTATTCCTCCATTTACCGCATCAACAGAAAACTTAAACCGAGTGAACTCCACATCTGCAGCTCTGTGTATATACATTATAGTGAATCACAAAATACGGATTTATGATCCGCCCCCCAGCAATTCTTTCCAATAAATATATTTTGGTTTAACTGTGTTTTCTTTGGGGAACAAGACTCGTTTACTTTATCTTTAAAACAAAAAAAAAATCCAAATACAGTTTTAAGTTCCTTCATTCATTTAATTAACACTAAAACTTACCCTGCATTACATAATATGCATGTGAACACGAAACTAAAGCGGCAGAGGAACAAAAGTGCAGAATCGACAATTAAAGAGCTATTGTAGCAAACCCATGTTAAAAACAAACTTACAGAGAACATAAAGAGCAATCCCTGAAGATCCCTAACTCTTGTTCCTCGAAAACCGAGTCCAACCCGGACTGGGATTCCAACGAACCATCCATTACTGGACATCTAGCAGACGAATACTGCAAGTACAAAATTCCCTTGTCCTCGTCGTGATAAAAACTCAATTTCCTGCTTTCCAACCATTTTTTTAGCTCCGCCTTATTTTTTCATCTTCAATGGGAAATGGCTTGTCCAAATTCCCCGAGCCGAACACATTGGAGTCAATGATTCGGTTCATAAGCTGGGTCACGTCCTGGTGACGTCTTCCGATGAACCCAACGACAACGACGCCGTTTTGAGAGGGGTCTGGTGGTGGTGGTGGGTGAGGCGAGAGGGAAGGGGTAGGAGTCGGGGGGCGAATGAGGACTCGCATGGACTGGGAATTGGGGTTTGGAATATGAGTATCCATCGATGAATTGGGCTGTAAGTTGGGTTTTACTTTGGTATATTATTGTTGTTCCGTTTCAATTCGGAAGTGAAGTTTATTTGTAGGAGATTTGCTGATAGGTTTTATTTTGGCGGGGGAGGTGGTGGCGGTGGAGGCGGTGGAGGTGGAGGTGGAGGTGGAGGTGGAGGTGGGGAGGGGCCGGTGGGGCGAGGAGCAGGACTTCGTTAATAGAGTTGGGCCAGTTCGCAAAACCAATTGTTTGGGTTAAAATTCAATCGAATCACTGATTTTGCTATCAAAATCAGTTTAACGTTTGTCTTAACCTTGTTTTGCTTAGCTTAAAAAGTTTAATTAGAAGTAAATTTTACTAAAATACTAGTTATCGGTAGGAAAAATAATTGGAGGTTGGTAGGAGTTTGTGCATGATCGATAGTGAACAATAAGGAGAAACAAAAAATTCGAGAAGCAAAAATTTAGGGTCCGTTTTGAGATGCATTGTTATGAATAGAATTTTTAGTAATAGAAACTTTTGATAGTAGAAAATTTTGTTAAAAATTGTTGATTTGTTGGATATGAATCCATTAAGTGATGTGGATATTAAATTGAGTGTTTGATTGTATAACTATAAAAATACTTTTATATAAATTTAATATTTATTTGATTAAACAATAATTAATTATTATATATCCCATATTATTTTAAATAAATAATTTTTATATCTTATAATAACTATTAAAATTAATATATTAATTTAATTATAACAACACGATTATTTTATTATATTTGATTAAACAATAATTAATTATTATATAACTCATATTATTTTTTTTAAAAAGAAATCATTTTTTTTTTTATATCATATAATAATTATTAAAATTAATATATTAATTTAATTATAATAACATGATTATTTTAGTATATTTGATTAGATAGTAATTAATTATTTAAATCAAACATATTATGTATAATTTGTATTATATTATTTAATACGTCAATATTTTTTTTTTCCACTTTATATAAGTATATGAAGTGACAATTTGATATAAGTAATTAATGTAGTAAACAAATTAATATCTAAATCAATATCTATTTTAATGTATTAAATGTTACTTACAATTTTCCGTAATTTTGTTAATTTTTAAGTTCATTAAATGTTAATTACAATTTTTCAGTAAAAGCTCAATTAGAGCTTTTCAGAGAAGCTCAAAATTTGGGCTTCTCAAAAAATTCTTTTAAAGCTGCTTTTTAATCAAAAAGATTGTTGACTTTTAACCAAACAACAATAAAAATAACTAAAAGCGTTTTACTCTTTAAGAAGTGCTTTTAGCCTTTTAGACTTTAAAAAGCCCTTTCAAACACACCATTAGAGAACAATAGTGAAGAGAAAGAGAATTGGGAATGAGAGATTTAAGGAAATTGAGAAATTCTTTTTGAAATGGAAAGACAGATGTATATCATTTTTGGGGTGAGTGGGGTGAAAATATTCTTTACGATAAGTGAAAATAGTTGCGTGGCTATTGAGACATGATCTGCATTCACCCAAGTCGAAATTCCCTCGGACGACATATCTTTGGAACGAAATAATATAGTATGTTCAAGATGAATGATCTACTCCCCATGGGGAGTAGATCACACCTCGTATGTTCAATTCCAACTAGATCAAGTGGTAGAGTAAAGAAGGGATATTCGCTCGGCATTTGGTCGAAATTCTCTCGGGCAACACATCCTTTAGTGTTGGTTTGATGAAGTTTAAAAGTAGTTTTTTTGAAAATTTTAAAAAAGTTGATAAAATTTATGGTTCTCATGCAATATGTAATTGAAAATGAATTTGAAAAAATAAAAAATAAACTTAGTCAAACATGTTCTTAACACGAATCTTTAGGAAAGTGGCAACAGTAGACCAAGCTCCCAAAGAGGTTGTCGAACTCAAAGACTCTCTCCAATAATTGTAATATTTCAGTGGTTGCCGCAAGTAATGACGTCATAACTCCTACAAAAGTAATAACAATTAAAGTTGTATGTAGATATTCAAATAAAGATGTAAGATAGTATGTCTGCTCTAATATATGACCTACCATTTGCTTTGCTCATCCGTCCCAAAACATCATTTCCAATATATCCACAGGGCAGCTCACTATGGAAATCTAAATCACTCCTCTCGGAGTTGTACACTAAACACGATTGATACTAACTACACTAGGTGCTACTTACGGGAGAAACTTATTCTTTCACAACATATTCGTCTCTCTCAATCCGATTGTGATCATACTTCTTCGACTAGGGAATTTTCTTCTTTTTTTATTTATTAAAGTTGAAAATAAGTAACTTTCATTACGTAAAAAAGCAAGATTCACGTTATGTAAGAGTTACTTTTTTTATTTAAATGTTAAAAAAGTTAATTGGGAAATAAAAATTACTTTTTTTTAATACTTATCAATATTGATACAAATATCTTACTTAAATTTTGCACAATTTTATAAGAGTTTGTTAAAAGCTTGATAGCAAGTTTGGTGATTTAAGTAGTTTTATAATTAAAAAAAAAAATAAATTTACTTCTCTCCACTCATCATCCTAATGTGTTCTATCGTCTTTAAAAGTCCACACCCACGATTTCAGAATTTGAAGCCTACAAAAAGTTGGCTACAAGGTTGATGACTTTTTTGTCTATCGCTATTCGTTTTTGTATGTGCCCGCTTTTATAAGTCTTATTTGATTTCACTTTTTCATTTTTGTTTTGAGGAAAAATGATCAAACCGCTTTTTTCTAAAATATATAAATCAAAAAACAAAAGACATTTTGGTCATTTTTTTCAAAAGTCAAAAATAGAAAACAAAAACTTTTTTAATGAAAATCAAACAAGCACTAAATCGTAATAAACTAATATTGATTTATTTGAATGAAATTGTTGACTTTTTAAATCACTTTAATATAAAATAATAAAATTGTCCTTTTTACTTTATTTTGAAATGACGTGTTTTGTTGGTTAAGAGTAATATAGTCATTTCATGCTAAAACTAGATTGAAAAGTCCAAAAAAGCGACTACAAAAAACTAATTTTGATTTATAATCCGTATGAAACGGGCACATAGTAATCTCTTTGATAACTTTCACATTTTACATAGCATTGTAGTGGTGTGGTTATTTTTTATATTTAATATTGACTGGGGCTACAATTTTGTTGAATTAACCACAAGGAGGATGCGTCTATTTTTTATTATTTTAGAATGAAGAATTTTGATTTGGATGGTGAAAATTGTATATTTAGTTTGTTTGATAAAGTTTTTTTTTGTAAATTATTAGTAGTATATCTTACAAAATATGTGAATAAAGATTGTA
Source organism: Forsythia suspensa (assembly GCA_023638005.1). Classification (NCBI taxonomy): domain Eukaryota; kingdom Viridiplantae; phylum Streptophyta; class Magnoliopsida; order Lamiales; family Oleaceae; genus Forsythia; species Forsythia suspensa. Next base: position 41,832,369 of record CM042666.1, read on the forward strand.
GATCTTACAAAATACTTATATCTTAAATGATCATATTTTACATTAGGTATCTAACTTTTGTATAGAGAAGATCTGTTCTCGAATTACTGCGTGGCAATCATCCACACAGCAATCCCTCCTCCTCCTCCTCCTCCTCCTCCTCCTCCATCATTATTTAAACCCTCCCTATTCCTCCTCCTCCATCATTATTTAAACCCTCCCTATTTATGTAGCCAGACCATTTATTTTCTGAAACTCCCCCCCACCACCCCCCCCACCCCCACCTTTCCCTTCTTATTTATTTAACAACCCCTTTCCCAAAATATAACCCGCTCCGAATGAACCCATATCACTAAATTTACCCCCATTCCCACTAAGGCACTAAATTTGGATGATTGTTATTAATATAATTAAATTTATTAAATTAAAAATAAATAATTATATTGTACTGGGTTATTTACATAAATAATTTAATTTAATTCAATTTCTAACATAAATAATTGTACACGATAATTTCAAATTGGTAAATAATATAAATTATTACACAAGGTGGAGAACATCTAAGATGTAAACACCTTGTATTTCATTTTTTTTTTTTTTTTTTTTTTTTTGGCCATACAAATGCACACTCTTGTGTACAAAATTTAGGGGCACGGCATTCACTTACTCAAACCTCAAATAAATCGCTCAAATTGATTTATGAGTGTTATATTTCCCAACACTCTAATCGAAAAATTTCACACAACGTAATGAATAGATTTGCAATAGAAATTGAACTCAAATTCACAGAATAACTCGCACAAAACAATAAAAGTAGGCTCAAGATTCGTCCAACCTCTGGCTATTTTTCCGTTGGAGTTACATGAAGTGGGTTGGGGCTCCTTTACACTAAATACTTCAAGAATCAAGGACATATATAAGAGTTCAAACCAATACACAACCAAATCGCCTGAAGCACAAACCATAACCTATTCTATAATGTTTTACCATAAACAAACTGCCCCAACCAAACCACTAAAGTTCAAGTCTTTACAATAGTACTTAGTAATCTCACACTAGAATTCACTCTATTACATAGAATGACAACACACACACACACACACACACACAGAGAGAGAGAGAGAGAGAGAGAGAGAGAGAGTTTTGAAGGCATCATGTCTAACTACACATATTTTGTTCCAAGACCTATTGATTGAAATACGAGCTTGCATCTTAACTTGTTCCAACAAAATACCAAACTAAAAGTGCTAATAGCGAACAAGACTATAGGCCATCAATTTTTGAGGCACACATTTTTCATACATATCTCTTTCGTATTCAGCGAGCAATAACACCAAGATAAATTATATTCTCAATAAACTTGAGGTCAATTGCGTGAGCACTTTTTTACCACTTTGTAGGATTCAATACTATATCTAATGATCTAGTAAAATCATACCTAATGCAACAACGACATACCATGTTAGTTTGGTTAGAATGTACTCTATTAGATCAAATCGTCCCTTTGAATGTGTACTTCTTTAGGTCTGCACAAGAAGTGTTCCGACCATTAAAGTTGTCCTTCTCAAATTTTCAAGAACTTTTCCTCAATTGGTGGGTATATTTCATTTGTAGTCACAAACTTTCAGCAAAATTTTAATTGAATTGCTAAACTTTATTTTTTCTCAATTGAGTCACTAAAATTTAATTTAATTATAAATTTCACCACTCTCTCACCTGCCATCTCCCAAATTGATGAAATTGCTTAAATGATAGCCATATCACAATGAATATTCTACATAATCATTGCATGGTCCAATTTACCACCACACCACGTCATAAAATTGTTAAAAATTAAAAAGTACACATTTTAACCTTTTAGTCTAACGCCATAGCCTTCATCCCTCGTTTTACCATTTCATTTCTATGATGCCACATAGTGAATACGTGAAGACGAGTTATATCATAACTGTCAACTAAACAATTTCTATCAGTTTAAGGGATGATAGATAGGTGAGAGAATGGTAAATTTTGAAACTAAATTGAAGTTCAGTAATCCAATTGAAACAAATTAAAATTGAATGATTTAATTAAATTTATCTGACAGTTTAATTACCTCAAATAAAATTTACCCTCAATTGGTAGAAAATGATGTCCAATATTTACCATTTTGTGGTTTTAATTAATCATGCATCCTTCACTTGGGAGTATTATATTTGTCTACAAATTAAATGATTACCTCGGGTGATTTAAACATGATTGATTTGCCTATATATACTTTCATTTCAGTTCTAAGAAAACTAAGACATATCTTTTCTACATCCCATTGCAAGCAAATTAATGGTATTCTCTTATATAATGGAGGCAAATTTTTCATTTTCAATATAATGGAGGCAACTTGGGAAATAATGAAATATTGCATATTTTTTCCTATGAAGCAAAAAGAGTAAAAGCACATAAAAACTAAAAAAAATAAGAGCAAGTTTGATCGTTCTTAAAAAGTCGACTTTTTAACCGCTTTTCTCCCGCTAGGATTATGTACATGCTTTGCTATGGGGCTACTAAAGCAAATTTAGAATGTATGTTTCATTTTCCAACCATTACAAACACTCAAAAAGTGAAAAGGAAAAAAAAAAAAAGGTAAAACTCAAGAAAGATAGAAAAAAAAGTAAATAGTGTCACTAAAAAATAAAAAATCATCAACGTATATTGATTTTTGTCAAAGTCGCTAACGATAATACCATTAGTGATTATTTATGGTGAGGCGGATGTTTGAATTTTGAAAAATTCAACCCTAATTATGCGTGATAGTTGACGCCACAAAGGGGAGAAATTAAAAAAAAAAAAATTGAATATCATTTCATAGATTGCCATCTTGAAAGAAAATATATATAAAATTAAAGAGATGAGTAAACGGGTGTACTTAATATTTAAATGTGAGATTGATTGCATTTGAGGGAGGTCTTATGTGGTGATGATTTGAAGCTCAAAGTTGACTTAATACATATTCGACAACTAACAAATCTTATTATACCATATGCATTTTCTTTAATTTTGTCTTATTAATGTTTAAACACGCGCTAATCAATTTTTTGAAAACTAGACCAGACCGACTATATTCTAAGAACAGCATCAATAAAAACTGAGATAAAACATATCCAATGAACAATATTGTTTTCGAGTTGTCTTTTAATAAAGAAGTCTTTTGAGAGAAAATAAGTTAACCTTAAAATATATCATTATACATTTTTACATGTATTCTTAGAATTTTAATGTTTAGTTATCAATAAAGATGGCCTATTTCAGCATATTTCTCGTACTTCCCTTTTGAATCATATTCATACTTGTAGAGCTGCAGGAGTTGAAGAGATTTGAAACAAATAGAGAAATTGGCTTAATTCTTACAAGATGATTACAGAAGCCATTTCGTATAACCATAATGGGCCAGAAATCTTGCCAATATATGGTGTTTCTCAAGACAGCATGGTGGTTGAAACAAATTCAGACACACACACAAGCTCTTGCCTTAACAATCTGTCCATCCTTAAGGAAAAGGTTCATCAGGTACAATCACTGACTAGCATCTTCTTGTTATCCCCCCATCACGGCCAGCTACCGGAGTCGACCCCAGTCGAGATCCCATCCATGGTTACCCTAATTCAAGATATTGTAGTCACTGCATCATCTATGATGTTCACATGCCAGCAAATGGCTGTTGGAACGCCTTTGTGTAACGTTAACAATAGTGAGGAATTGCAAACCGGACGACCTAAGTCAACCGATGTTACGTTGACTCAATCGGACCTAAAAGGGCAGGATTTCTATTCCAATGAGACATTTGATTGGTATTGTGCAAACTATAACAATCCTAGTACAGCTGCTAAGAATGAAGTCTGTAAAGAGGAATTGCTTTCCACGAAGAGTTATGATATCGTCGAATTGGATGCTGCAGATTTATTAGCAAAGTACACACATTATTGTCAAGTTTGTGGCAAAGGGTTTAAAAGGGATGCTAATTTAAGGATGCACATGAGGGCTCATGGGGATGCTTACAAGTCTAAGGATGCTTTGAGTAATCCCATGAAAAACAATGGGAATTCGAGTCGAGTTAATGATGTTTTGCCAAGAAAATATTCATGTCCACAAGAAGGTTGCAGATGGAACAAGAACCATGAGAAGTTTCAACCATTGAAATCCATGATTTGTGTGAAGAATCACTACAAGAGGAGCCATTGTCCGAAAATGTATGTGTGCAAACGCTGCAACACGAAACAGTTTTCGATTCTGTCTGATCTGCGCACACATGAGAAACATTGTGGTGACATTAAATGGCAGTGCTCATGTGGTACAACATTTTCTAGGAAAGATAAGCTCATGGGCCATGTTGCCTTGTTTGTTGGGCACTCCCCAGCAATTAATTAATTAATTCATCAACAATGATCGAGAATGACTAGGTGTAAAGCGGGTTCGGTCAGACTGCAACAACCTATGCCTGGACCTTGTCGTGCTAGTGTTGGCAGCTCAGCCAGGTTTACGCCTGTAAGTATAAAGTTCAAAGTGCAGCATAAATGCAATTAGACCACAGGTAAATTACCGGAAGACGCATCTTAGTATAATGCCTCAGTTGTCCATATAATGTTGTGGCATGCTATAATAGATATTTTGAATTTTGAATGTTAAGTTTTATAGACTCATCTTAGTATAATTGCTTGACTAAAATTACATGTCACATAGTATCAACAATGAGAGTGTCAACTACGTATTTTGCTACAAAAAGAATTCGTCACAAAACGATGCTGGTGGACATTAATATCTTCAAACAATAGTTGTTTATTTGTTTTTAATGGCGTGTAAACATATTTCATGATTTCTAAGATAGTTTTATTTTCTTTGATTACTTTAGTATGATTTGTTGTGTATTATTAGATTTTTTTTCATTTTATAGCTATATAGCACCATATAAATAGTCATTCTCTTTATAACTCGTAACTCATGTACAAGTAAGATATACGAATTCTTTTTCTATACGTATTTCTGTCTTAATTTACTTTTATTTTATAGTTTCTAACCTTTCGAAATGCTAATTTTGGGTACTATTCACAGAAAATTAAATGTCATGAAATAGATCAAAATAATTTTGGCAATTCTGCTATGCAATCATATACAGCCAGCATGTAATTAATAATAACTCATGCATGCATGCTTTATATATGAGATGTGTTGTTCCTCTGTTCAATTTTCATTCTTGTTCACGTTTGCAGATTGAAGAAGGAAAGAAATGAGAGAAATCATAATTGTTTGTAAGATTTGGATGATAAGTGTGTGTGTGATGTGTGTTTTCAACTAGGGTTATTTTGATACAATGGCGTTTTTATGTATCTAAGTCGTGTTTAGTATGTATAGTACTCGACAATAATGACGAGCACAAATGCACGATGAAGTCTTATCATCACCTCATGCAATTTTATCAATGAAGCCGTAAATGATGAAATAGACCAATTAATTTTAAATAAAATATAAAATTTTGAACGGCGTGTAAATGGGTAGTTAAAAAAGAAGAAGCTAAAACCATCAAAGCAACTGGAGAGAAATTGTTCAACCACGAGGAAATGCCATTGGAGATATTCTACATGTAATATATAATTATATATACTAGCATAACGTTGAACTTGTTGTATAAGGTTTCGTAAAAAGAGTTTAGACTCGAAACACTTTTTCTTCAATTAGTTATTGGCATTCATTAGATTTCTAATTGCAATAATTCATGATTTTATTAACAATTTTTGAGGAATATAGATGAAAAATAAAGGGTAAATAGCAGTTGAATTCTCAATCTTTATCTTCTTTTGTAATTCTATCCCCAACATTTTTTTCTTACCAATGTTATTTCCAATCTTTCATTTAGTGGCATCCACCGATTTCAAAAAAACTCTATTAAGTGGTCATGTGTTACTCATATGATCAATTAAGTAAAGTCATTAATGTCCAAACACTACTTAAATAAGGTAAATAGTAGCCACCATCTCCAACATTTACCCTCTTTTACACTTTTATCCCCAACTTTTCTATATTGGTGGCGAGGCTACCAGATTTAGAGGATAGTAGCTTCAATAGTTGGTATTCTTAGGGTGGTGGTTAGATGGTGGCTCTGCATGGGAAAGACTGTAAGGAAGATGAGCGTTTTATCTATATTTTTATTTTTATTTTTACTTTTTATATCTAATTTTGACAAAAATACTCTCTGCCTAATTGATCACCTGAGTGGCATATGACCATTTAACGCTTTTTTCGATGGAATCCATCGATAGGGACTATAGACGCCAATATACAAAAGATTGGAGATAGTGTTGCCATGGAAAAAAGTTGAGGATAAAAGTGCAAAATATAGTAAAGGTTGAAGGTGGTGGCTACTATTTACCCAATTTAAATAGTATTTAGACATTAATAGTCTTGCTTAATTAATTGTGTGAGTAATAACACATGCCCACTTAATGATATTTTTGGATGGAATCCGAGAGAGAGGCAATGGGGCCAATAAATGAAATGTTGGAAATAGCATTGTCAAAAGAAATGATTGGAGATAGAAGTGCAAAAAAGATAAATGTTTGGATAGTCAATGTTATTTACCCAAAAATAAATATAGACATAATTGATTTATAAACCTTGTCAAGAAGACAAAAATTTAATATGCATAATTACATGTTTTAGTGAAAATCTGATCGTATCTTTGTCATATTTGTGAAGAAAATTGGCACAAATGATTCTTAACGTATGTTCATAGTACGATTTTAGTCTTTAACATTTTATTTGGTTAAGAGATCACCAATCTACATCTTTAGCTACACAAATGGTCATTTTGGACAAATTTTGTCCAAAAGGACTGTTAGCTTTGTACGTAGACTTCACATTCTTATTAAAGTAGGAATAAATTTGTAAAATCTAAAATAAAAAAAATAAAAACAAATTAAATGAAGAAACAAAAAAATAAAATGTATCATCACTCACCCCACCCATTCTTCGGCGACTTGTTTATGTCATTAATAACAGATTTTGAGAGGAAGAAGTCCCTACAGATTCTACCATTAACCCCCCTCCCCCAAATCTCTGAATGACTGTTGTTTATGTCACTAATGACAGATTTTAAGGGTGAAGAACTCCTCCAGATTCTACCATTAAACCCAACCCCCACCCCTTTCCACCAAAAAAAAAAAAAAAAAAATCTACCATAAATGACAAATTTTGAGAGGGACTTCTCCTCTCATTCAAATCTACCATTAATGGTAGAAATGAGGGGAAGAAGTCCCCATCGGTGACGGTTCGGCGGTGACAGTGTGTTGATAGGTGTGAGATAAATGAGTGGATTGAAGAAGATCATTTTTCATTTTTCTTTTTTTACTCTAGAATTGATAAATTTGTCCTGCTATTAAAAGAGGGTGTAAACCACACACAAAACTAATGAACATTTTGGACAAATTTTGTCCAAAAAACCATTTGTGCACCTAAGGTCCCTAAAGGCATAAGTTGAGGACCTCTCTGCCAAAAATAAAAAATTAGAAACTAAAAACACACTACGGGCATACATTAAGACCATTTGCGCCAATTTCCCTATTGCAAACAATAACACATCTCAATATCTAGTGAAGCAACAATAACAACCAAAAACAAAAAAACTATATGCTATTCTAAATAAATTTGAGGTTTATCTCGTGAATCATTTTCTGCCATTTGTATTAATATTCATGTCATAAGAACTGAAATATTTTAAAAAAGAACAATGATATAATGAAAAGAATAACAATAATATGAACAAATAATCCACAACGTTGAAAGTTGAAACTTTTACTATAACATTTTTCTCTCTTTTTTCCCCCGTAAGACTTTTAATTTTGACAACTTTTAGCACTTTTTGAGAGAACAATTTTCATTCCTACATCACTCTTATCCTTGTATCATATGACATTGATATTTCTTTCTCCTTTGACACCAAGTCAAGAGTCGTCAAGTACTAGTTTGAAAGTGAAAGTTTACAAAAGAGAACCAAAACCAGTGTTTGCCCCCAGTACCACTTAGTGCCATTTGTAAAAGTTTCCTAAATCCATGTTAAAAGACAACTTATTGATAATATGGAGCCAAATTTTCTATTATGGACATGGGTGTACCCTTTATCACAACGTACAATCTACACATGATAAGAATTTTGGTTCTACATGTCACCTAAATTTGAGGGTTTTAAGCTCAAAAGAAGTAGAACACTTCCTTAGTTATAACAGTATTATATAAGTTAAGACCCTGTTTCCAGTACTGTCATGTCCAGTAAAATACTAGGCACCAAACATACCCCAAGGGCTCTCTAAAAGTACTCAAATTAGAAAATCCAATTCCAAGGTGAAAGCAATACAAAAATTGATCAAGCAATGCACATTCAAGAACATCTCAAAACCTAGTAACACAGTGAGGCATCACAAATGATTCCATCACAATTGGCAAACCTGTTTTAGTTAAAATTATCTTCCTAGATTTAAATCCACAAAGTAACATGCTCTACATTATACAACAATCCCAAAACAAAGCCGAAACTGAAAAAAGAAAACATAAATCTAAATAACAGTGTTTTGCAAAAAGTTTGAACAGAAACTCATGCGAACCAATTGCAAACCCAATATTTGTAATTGATGCAATCTTAATATCCTCCAAATTCTGACATATAAGAAGAAAACTTAAATCACTATTTAACAGACACAAACACAAACAATTTCACAAACATTTTATGTCATCTAAAAGCCACAGTTCAACCGACAGAAGTGCTCTAGAAGCCACAGTTCAACCGACAGAAGTGCCTGGCCTCGCCAGAACATATTACTAGTTATTTTCAGACCACTAATATCTTTCTCAACATCACTGGAGAATATGGAAATCTTTAAGAGAAAGCAAGATAAATATGCAAAATGCTGGCCTCAAACAATTTAATAATTGAACGCTGAGGACCAGAAGATACCAAAACAAGATAAAGCAACAAATAAATAAGAATCCACCAACACCAGTGAACAGAACAAGACTTTAATAGAAAATCTGAAATATTACTAATACATTTCAGATACCAGTTCAACGTCAAAGTCTTGAAACAGAAGTTTTGACATTGAAATTCTCCACCACATTACAGCACTAAACACTTCTGACATTCACTCAGAACACAAATTTCTTCATAGAGTATTTACCATATAGTGGGTTCATTTCTAGCAGAAATGAGAGTAACAATATGTAATCAGACGTCAGAAAGGTGGACCTGAGCAAGGAATCATCCCTTGGAAACTATGTTTTGCTCAGCCTGGTTTTCCTGCTGATGCTGATAGTTCAGTGGCCTCCTGAAGAGCATGATGTGAGGCTCCGGGCGGTGAATTGCATAATGAACCCACCCCCGGCTCTGCTGAACCCCAATTGCACGCCATTCATTCTAACAGCCAACCAAATTAGTGAATTACATTACTTAAAAAATCATCTATAAGAGGACTCTTAAATGCACATTATATTTCCTGAAGTCTCCATTTATAAGAATAAATTAAATTAAAACAAACTGTTTAAAAGCCTGATTTTAAAAATTCCAGAAAAGTCGGAAAAAGAATTCTTACACAACTCGAGAATTTTAAGAACATGATGAAAATGATAATTGTTTTGAATCATTAATCTTTTATGCTCTTGGCCTCTGCAAGTTCTCCAAGAAAACATAAGAAAATTGACGAAGCATGTTAATTTAATCATTTTAGTAACTTCCCAAGTATCGTTACAATATGTTATTAATTAAAATCACTTAAACAGAAAATGAAAATTAAAAAGCATCCATTTTAAACAGAAAATGAAAATTAAAAAGCATCCATTTCCTTTCTTATCTCTGATTTCAGTCATAGACTCAAAGCTAAAATTATTAAATTCAAATAAAGAAATGAGAAACTAAGAGAACACATTTCGTTTCCTACTTTTATTTTCCAAGTCACAAAAAAACAGAAATACTTGTTCAAACAATAAAAGATAGGAAAATTAAAACATACCCTATATAAAGGGGTGTAATTACATATCACATGGCATTAGACATGAAACTAAATTTTCATATTAATATTTCATGTGCAGTAACAAAATAGAAAGTAGAAAAGATGAAATGCCATTATAAATGATTAAGACATACCAAAGCACCCTTAATTGCAAAAACCATTCAACTTAAATTAGCACAAATTATCATCATTCATCTCAACCAACTTTCTTACCAACTAGCAAAGTTACAATTTTATAGGAACATTAAAATAATTCAACTGAAACTACAACTAAGCATGTTTGGCTAAGCTTGAGAAAAGTAAAAAGTCCTCCCTTGATAGAAAGTAAGTAACGACACTTTTAGAAAAATAAAGGGGTGTTCTCTTTGCCATTTTCAACCCGGTTTTAGTTTTCTTTTTTTTTAAATAGTGAAAGCGTGTTTAGTTATCCATTTCCGAAAATTCATTTTCCAAAATACCCAAAAAAATTACAAAGGAAATAGAAAATGATGATTTAGTCATTTTCCGCGTTTTTTTTACAAAACGCGTCTCATTTCCAAAACACGCGTTTTTTTAAAGTGGTCTGAGTTTCGAATCACAATGGCGGTCTTTTTTTTTTAATTAACATTTTAGGCTGGGCGTTCGCCCAACCTCATCTGTTGGCAACAGATGCCAACATATTGTACTAGACGAATAATTTCACTCATTGCTTTTTTTAGAAATTTCGGTGACGTTTATTACATTTTGGTATCTTTTGACTTGGTTTGACATCTATTCATGTATTAGAATTGATAATCTATAAATATACTTGTTAAGGTATTAAATAATAAAAAAAAAAAAAAATTGACTAAAATATTATAAAAACATTCTCAAAAATTCCAAGTAAACGCGTTTTCGAATTTTCTATTTTGAAAAACGACTTTCGAAAATTCTAAAAAATATATTTTCAACAATCTCAAAACAAACACTCAAAACACAAAACTGAAAATGAATTCAAAACTCAAAACAGAAAATTGAAATGCAAAAGAATACTACCTAAGTTTTTGAATTCTAAGAAGCATGGTCATGGACAAAAGACATGGACACGCCAACACTTGGTTTTTTAATAAAGCAGGACATGAACATGTCAATTTGAATTCTTCAAAATTTTACATTTATATGTTATATCTTTATTTTTATTCTTTTTTAATATAGGACATGACACATTGCATGTCAAACACTTGACCGATGAGTGCCCTAAAGTATCCCTCGAGCATTGGATATTTAAAAAATATGCAAAATAAAAGGTTACGACACATGGCAAGTATAACACATCTTGGAGTGTCCGAGGAGTGCCGGTTTCCGATACAACACGACACGATACGACACATGTCAGATCACAAATACGCCACCTTAGTAGGAGTGTATGTAGTTCATAATTTGAATTAAAAAACCAAAGTAACTTTTGAAAAGGCTAAAACATGTTAGACAAAAGAAGTTACTTATAAGTTATAATCAACTATTAAGGTTAGCTAAACATGCTCTAAACGTCACTATTACTAATCATAAAATAATATCATTCAACTCAAATAGCACAAATCTGATATCAGTTACTGCAAATTCATTTACAATTTTTTCTATTTTTCTTTGACGGAGATATATGTAAAATATGCTACTTGCTATCTATCTTACATGAAATAGCAATTAGTAGATTGTAAATTTCCAGATATGCGGAAAATGAAGTGCTATGCAAAGGCAAGTATTTTCTAGAATTTCTTCTTTTATTTATATTGAAGGTATTTAGCCGTTTAATAATTTTTCCACAATGATTAATTCCAGTTAGTAATAATATTAATTCGCAATGCAGAAGTGTAAAATCTTCCTCCCAAAAAAAAAAAAAAAAGCCCCATACACGAATGCACAACTTACTTCAGAGAGAAGACGATTTTTTGGAAGCAATTTGGCAACTTCTGGTGGAAGAACCACGTGCCTGAAAATTTCAAAACCCCAGAAAAATATGTATACGCATATACACATATAACCACACACATCAGAAGAAAAGTGACAGTAAATTGAAGTACCTGAACTCATAGGTATCATCAAAATACTTATCCGAGTACTGGATCTGACCCATTTGTGTTTACTGGAGAAAATCAATTTTATAAGGAGATATACTGAGAACTTAAATTCTTCACTGATCAATCTGTAAAATGAACTGAATAATGAAAAGAAGTTAGCAAAGAAAAACCTCAGAGAAAGAAATTACTTGTTTTAATTGATCGATTCCCAAGCTCTGGGGTGAACTGCACCTCAGATAGAGAGGGAAATTGAGAGGGGAGTGCGTGTTCTGGGTGTGGTTTAATTTCGTAAATCGAAAATTTTCCAATCGACGGCTTCAATTTACACACGGGGTCTTCAATTTAAATAAAAAAGATCAAGTAGACCTTCGACATTTTTTGTAGCTTTTAGAGCCTCAGTTTTTGTTTTGTAGTACTTGAGTCAAATTTTTGTGTTATAAAACCCATTTGCCTTATTTTAAATATACTAGTGAAATTCACGTGCTTTGCACGTATTGTATTTTAATTAAGTATTTAATAGTGTGGTAATTGTTAGTGAATTTTTTAATTATTTTTCACTTATGAAAGATTGAGTAAAACATATATTAAAACATATTGAAAAAATTACGTATTATTTAAAAGTGGGCGATATAAACTTCTTGATCTTTAACAATAACGTTTTCATTTTAAATGATGCAATGAATGGTTAGTTCACTAACATAATTGATTAATACAAATTGTAGAACTAAATACTTCAATTATGATCTTATAAGATTATTCTGTTGCTTTAAATTTTAAACTTATTCCACATTTTTCCTCATTATGACCCGACTTTTAAATTATTTCAAATTTTCAATTTAATTTTATTCATTCTAATGTATCAAACATTAAAAAAGTTTAAATCACACGAGTTTCGTGAGATATGCATAAGATTTCTTGTGAACTTGGGTAATAAGTAGTAAAATCGTATTATAGATTAGCATAAGTTGTTAATTAGTGATTTTATTTTCTTGGTATATTAGATAGGATTGTACTCGTGGATATATTTTCTTTTTTTACTCTTGTAACTTTCTATCTTGAAAGTAGTATTCTTTTTCTCTTTTTTCTTGCATAGTGCAATATTTTGTGCTCGTGGGTAAATTTTCTTGGACTTAATTGTAATTTGATTTAGTAATCGACAGAAAAAATGAATTAAAACTATGTATTTCTTGTAATCTTGATCACTGTGTTGCTAACTTAATATAAGTAATTAATTGAATGAATTTCGATTGCAAATGATTTTGAAGTTCAAAGTGGGTTGCTTGATATATGTTATTATGTCTCGACCTAAGAGGTGAACACAGAAAGCCTAATATATATGTGTGTGGAGTGAATTTTGTTTCAATAATTTAAGTTATTAGGAATTTGGATAGTTTATATTTGGAGAAAACAAAAATAATATTTAATTGGGTATTCAAAATAATAAAAACATCTACAAAAATTTGGGCGATTTTTTCGAAGACACGACTAAAATTGGAAGGAAAACGAGAAAAATAGTGAAACATTGGAAAAAAAATTTAAGGTTGAAAATCTACAATTGAAAAAAAAATGAAAAGAAAAGAAATGATGGGAAATAGAGAAAAGTAAAAAAAAAAAAAAAAAAAAATAGTTGGGCACACATTCCTATGAATAGTGCCCAACTCACTTCACTCTTTAAATAAATGGGGATAAAAATAGAAATTCACCGCCATATTATAGCAACGCAGATTGCTATATAATTGTTGGACAACCATATCTTCAGCATTCAAAAGTTCGAGACAATTTATCGTGTGTCGAGATAGTTTGAATTATCACAATAGTTTATTGTTTTAGTGTCATGGATATTTTATCAACGATGTCAATTAAAGTACCACAATTAAAATCACCATACAATTCTAATCATGACAGATTAATAAATAATCAAGTATGGTGAATCATAAAAAAATTCTACGATAGTTATGACAGTTATAAAAATAGAGATTCTATTGCATAATACATAATAATATATTCTTAGAATAATTAAAATTTGTCTACCATGGCTCCCAAGTTATCCATAATAAAAAACTACATTACATGATGGCTACTTTCTTGCGACGTAAGATTCTTCATTTTAAATTTTAAATTTTTTATTCTTTTCTTTTTCTTATTCTTTCCTTCTCCCCAGTCCTCAACCATGATGGGGACGGCAGAAATAAGAATGAAAAATAAAATAAAAAATTATGTCAGTTTATTTCCAAAAAGTGTTAAAGATTGAAAATGCTCAAAAGATTGCTAAAAATATATAATATGACCAATTTTAGCACTATTTAAGTCAATTTCCCTTTTAGAAACTTCAAGAGACTACTTTTTCTTCTGATTAAGGGAAGCCTCGGAAGGTGGCTCCCACCCGCTGTGGAGGTCCTTTGACCAGGCGGGTTGTAAATTGAGGGATGTGCACGAGTGGCAGGGACCTTAAGGAGAGAGCCAACATGCCAACCTCCAGGACAGACCCCCACAATATATCAGTAAAAATCTGCCTCACACGAGAATCGAACCTGCATTGTCAGAAGATTTCTCCCACGTCACCTCAGGCCTTACCAACTCGCATATGTCCTTGGGGGCAGTGACTACTTTTTCTTAATTGTACAAATGGTACTTTGAACTTAAAATGAGCACGAAAAAATTATCGATAATTCTTTATCTTCTGAGTTATTCTGTGGTCTCGATCATTCAAAATTTTTAGACTCTACTTTGGACCCCCGATGAAAAAAGTGGCCCCAGAACCTTGATACATAGTCTCGCGTTGGTAAGATTTGTTGTCGAGTGTACTTGCAGGTTCTTTGATGTCTGGCTTAGTCCGACGAACTAGTCAACTTTATCGAGCTTCTCCTTGGTACGATAGATGAGGTACCATTGTATTATATCTCTCTTTCTATGGCATAGTTGAAATCTCCATTGTAGTAATCTCAAGGCGATTAAGGGCACCAAAAACACAAATTTCCGCAAAATAGTAAGATGATAATTGGAGGTTGACGCTAGACCAGTGTCGAAAGGTCGAGGAAATTGGTTACTTGAGAGAAAATCCATTGAATTCAAAATGTCTCAATGGTATACTTTCCTTCTTATTCTTTTACCATTTGAATATTCTAGTGCTTATTTTTGCCATGCATAAAACTCAATTTCAATGCTTTGGCTAGGCACTTTGCCCAGGATAATCTGGGCATGGAGTGGAAATCCACGACGGATTTAAAATAACGAAAAAAAATCACAAATACCTTATTATAAAATAAAAAATTGAAAAATACTAAGGTGCCAAAAAATGGAAAAACAATATGTTACTTGCATTAAAGCTTAGTCACAAAAGGTTACTTTCATTTTCATTAAAAATTAATATTTGACACATGTAATATATTGTGTTGCTTTTCATCAACATTGAACATTTCAAGCTTCGCCACAAAAAGGTAACATGCTATGTTACTTGTTATTAAAAATTAACATTTCACATAAGTAACATACCATATCACTTTTCATTAAAATTAACATTTCCCAAAAGGTAACATATGTTACTTTTAGTTCAACCATCACTATCCACATATTCAAAACCCCACCATCTACCACCATCATAACAACTAGAAATTTGCCTCATCATAAATCAATCACCACCATCGACACGTTCGAAATCGAGCGCCACCCTTGCATCAATATTTCAATAGGAAACGCTAGATCTATTTCTGATTCGAGCAAATTCTATAATTTTTTTACGTTTCTCATCGAAAAACAAAGTATTCAATCAACACAACACAAATCTACCCTTAATATCTCACGGAATATCGATTACAATGACTCTAGGGACGATTGTGGTCCATGGTACGACAGTGCACTTATGCAATCCCATTGATGTTGGTGAAGGCGACGACAATGACGTTGTGGGTGTTAGATAATAGCGACTGTCGGTTAGTGGTTAGGGTTAGGGTTAGAGTTGGGTTTAGTTTTGGTTAGTGGTGGGTGATGCGCTGGCGGTGGTGGTTCCTGTTGTCGTGGCCACCAATGGTGATGGTGAGATGGTGGTTTTTGTGCGGTGTTTGGTTTTGATTAGATGGTAGTTGGTGGTGTTTGGATCTAATCAGTAGATTTTAATATAAATTAAGGGCTTGCTTGAAATCAATTAAAATTTTGCTAAAAAGTTGAAATCAAAGTCAACAATTAATTTTAACCATATATTTCAGGGACTCACAATTTTTTATAACTTTTCAATTACACATTTCATCAACTTTTACAAAAAATTGATTTAATCAAAATCAAATACACCTTAAGTAAATATTTATAGAATACAAAGAAAGTATTCTTAAATAAATTTTAATTAGGTATAAGTAAAAATCTTTAAATTGTATTTAGGCTAAAGAAAACAAGTATTGTGTTTAAGAGGGGTGATATCATATTCTCAGTGTACAAGTGTTATCTTGTCTATATGAACAATTCATCCAATCGACAAGTGTCATATTGAATGTGAACAAAATAACACATTCACACCTGCCCACTTAAAATAAGAGATCACTCTTATGTGCTTAATTATCTCATTTATTAAATAAGTCTTTTCAACATGTTCTAAGCTTGTGTTCTTTGTAGGCTGATAACACCTTTTCATTTTAGGCTCTTGATATATGTATGAATTCTTGGATTCAAATCAAGTATAAATTCTATATAAAAAAATTAAAAATGCTGAAGAAAGCTTGCATTCATAGATTTTTTTGGTTTCTCTCAAGTTCACTAGTCTTAGTGCTTGTTTGGTAAATTTTTTTGTAGAATTATACGTAGTGAATCCTATAAAATGCTTGGAAAAAATAAATAAAAATTGTAGATCCTTTAAAATGTGTAGATAAAACAATATTTGACCAACTTATAAGTAATTATAAACACTTCCAAACATATTATTATTCATCTGGATATCAAACTCTCCTGATTTCTCCCCTATCCAAATGATCTTTGGGAATGCGCAGGTTGTTCTATTCCTTCCCCACACCTGGGAAAATTAGCCACCTGATGCAACAACATACGGCAGAATAGAATATATTGAAATCAACCAAAATTTCATTAACAAGAACTTAACTGGAGAAATTAAATCATCTTGCTCCTAGAAAGCTAGAAAACTTTCTCACACTACACGTACAGAGAAGATGTCAATTTCTTCTGCTTATTTCATACATTAAAGAAAAAGAAGTATCTGATTTCCATCAGTGGTGCATAGCATAACATGCCTTGTTAGAGCCGAAGCAAGATGCAGGAATTAAATTCATTATGAGAATGAATATGCCAAAGGATTGAAGTTGCCCTGTGGAGAAAAGAAATTTCTGCAACATATAATCAATCTCATTTCTCCCATTATATGACAGATAATAGCCTAATAAAACCACCTCCAACGTTAGGATTTCGTGGTGGCCGGCCGACCTACCGGCCGGCCGTACCAAGGTTGAGGTGGCAATAATTAGCTAAGAGGGATTCATGAGTGATTTTAGTGTTTCTGATATAAGATTGTAAATAGGTAAACAGCAATATATGTAGGGGTGTCACTGTAGAATATGCTTCCTAAATTCTACTCCCATGAATATGCAAAAATAACAGCATCTTCCAAAGCATATGCGGCGACCACACTTGAGTCCTTTTCTTCATTTTCAATATTATATTTGTAGTTCCACATGCATACACTCCATTGGCACAAATTAGTGGGGGGCTCTTTTTATTTGAAGAAAAGTCTCCAAATGCTACAATGTGAGCACTGAGGTTTTCTTTGTCGACACAGCCCAAATCTTTGTACCACATTCTGTTTTGTCTTTTCATGGTTTTTTTTTTTCCTAACCAAAAAGTATGGTTTATGTTTTCTTTGATTAAATTAAGGAAAAGGGCATGCATTTTGAGGAAGAAATAGATTAATATTTATTATGTGATGCAGTTCCCATTAGTTTGTGGAAAGGCGCTACAAGCATTTGTTTGGCAAAAATACCTAATTTTGGTAACCTGATTTCAGCACTTTGAGCCTGTATATAATTTACAATCTAATGTGGATATAGCCGTGTCATGTCATGGAGAATGATGTCCTGCCTCCAAGTGGGCAGGATGTAATGTCCACCTGTTGAGGTGTCAGCAGATGGGCAGTTGATATAAAAAGTTGTTTTACATCAATCGCTCATCTGCCGACTACACTACATCAATCTTGCCTGGCCGAGGGTGTCAAGTGGGTGGGCATTACATCCTGCCCACAAGGGAGCAGGAGAACACCACTCATGTCATTGTCAGCATATATACTTAGGAATTTGTTTACAAAATGAAAAGATTAAATGGATGTATTTAACGCACTGTTGTAAAAAATTTGATTAGGTTCTGCATAGGCGTGAAGCGTGACTTCACACCTAGCCACACATCTCGCATTGTCCCCACTTCGCTTTTGTCTCGTCCTAGGCTTTGCCTATGTCCAAAAAGCTTGAATCTAGGTCTCTACGCCTAGCCGCTTTTACACTTTTTTAGAACAATATTGATTTAATGTGGAGTTTTAAAGATTTGTATAGTATTTTTTAAGTAGCAGATTTTTGTAATATTTGTGAATTTTTATTGATTGTTATAGATTTTTACAAAATTTCATTTGACTTCTATACACTTTTGTAAGATTTTAATAGACTTTTATAATTTTATTTGACACTTTCATTTAGATACATGCCTATATAATTTATATAATTTATTGCACTCCCTTGTTTTATTGAATTATTTATTTCTGTAGTACAATATAATATTATTCTAAAATGCTATTTGCATATATAATCAAATCATCCAGAACATATGAATTAAGAGTGTATAGTACCAAAATTATATTCTCATGTCAATAAAAATATTTTTTTTAAAAATATAAAAATATAAGTCACTTGATCAATTATATAATAAATATCCAAAATACTAAAAAAATAATAATAATAATAAAAATTCAGTACTCTTTAGTGAAAAAAGAAAAATCTCTAATATGCAATATTATTAACATGTCCAAACTTGTAGAAAGACATTAATTAGACTAAACTCTTAAGTCTATTTTTTAAGCTAAGGCAAACAATCAATAAGCAGAATACTTTTAAAAATTTGATGCAAAGCATGTATAAATATTCTACAACTTATTTTTTGCTAAGATTAAATTATAATTTAATCTGATTAAATTGGTCGAATATATTTTTTATCTACATCTTTCGTAGGATCCACAACTTACTACTCACTTGTTATCCAAACATTCTATAAGACCCACAACTTATAAACACTTAAAAAATAATTTCAACATTCCCAAATACTATTTAAGATTTTAAACGTTGGAGAGATTATAGTTTTATTTATTTATTTTTGTCATCAATATCTTTTTACATGCTAAATTTATTTTTTTTTATTAAAATTTGACACGTGTACATTTTCACATATATATTACTAAAAGAACTTAAACTACGTGCTTGTTTATACAGAATATGTAGATAAAAAGTATATAAAAATTATTGATCTATAAAATATGTGGATAAAAATGATGTTTGACTAATTTATACATACTTATAAATACTTTCAAACATGTTGGACACTATCCAACCAAATCTTCTAAAGTTTAAGCCAGATGAATTTGCTTACTAGACAAGATTCCAAATTTTTGGATGAAATAGAAAAATCATATTTCCTATGTTCAAATCTTAATGTTAGTAATTAAAGTTAAATACCTCAATGCTACTATATATACTTTATCAAACGTTTTTAGAATGCCACTGTAATTTAAAACGTTAGTGATGGATTGCTATTGAACTTTTAAAAGTAAATTTTTGGATGTGGTAGATTTTTTTTTTTTAAACTCAAAATGATAAGAGCGTCACTAGTATATTCCTTTGTACTCACCCATGTCTAGATGTGGTAAGTTTTTTCTTTTGCACATTTGGAGATTATGCTCCCTTTGAAGACCTTACTACGTTTATTTTTACTATTAATAAAACATGCTAATTAGTTAGGTTAAAATTATTTTATTTTATTTTTAAAAATAAAAGATCAAAATGATAAAAAGGTCCACTTGGAGATATCCCAAGTTGTTCTTTTTCCTTAACGAGAGTCAAGAACCTGAATTCCTAAAGCATATATCTTGAGTTTCATGCAAGAAATGAAAAAGTGTTATGAAGGGACCAAACAAGTGAAATACAATAATACATGTAGCTTATTACATAAAATATTGATCACATCCTTTTCGAAACAATTCCTGATATAGACACACCAGAAGGATTAAAGCATGCCTCATCCCGCAGCACCACCACGACGATATGCATACCCGAGGCAAAAGGGATGCATAGCAATGGTTTTACTAGCCCTAGTCGTCCTTGTTGGTCTATCTGTGTTCATCTTTTGGTTAGCAGTAAAGCCGAAAGAGCTCAAATACTCCATTGAAGATGCCTCACTCCATATGCACAATAATACCAAAGAAGACATTTATGCCAACTTCAATTTCACACTAATAGCATACAATCCCAACGGCAGAATCTCGGTATACCACGACAAGTTCAAGATGATTGTTTCTTCTGAATATCAGACAATGTTTATTGACAATGACAATATTTATCCCTTTTATCAGCCTCGCCGAAATGTGACAGACCTGCATTTTGTGGTTAAAGATTTTGTGTTCCATGGAGATGAAAAACCTTCAAGGTATGCTATTTTCACAGTTAGGGTGTTGGAGAAATTAAGGTTGAAGGTGGGAGTCTTCAAATATCGTCAGACTTTAAGGATTTTGTGTAGCGAGCTCATGGTACCCTTGTCTTCATCAGGGGGGTTTCAGAGTGTATTATGTGATAGAGATTTATGAAGAAAAGCTCTTAATTTGAGAATTTTATGGCATATCGATTCATGAACTTTATTGATCCAATATTTATTTGATTTTCCTTTCATTTTATGAGCTCTAAATGTTGTATTGTCTTATTTTCTATTTTCAAAGAAGATATTTATGATAGGAAAAATTGAAGCATCAGTCCTCAACCTATAGACTTTATTGCAACTTTGTTCCCAACCTACTTTTTTATAATCGTCTCCAATTTTTTACTTTGTAGCATTGTTGGTCCCTATTGGATGGTTTGTGGACATTAAAAATGCACTTAAAACACATTTGAGCATTATTTTGAAGGGTACGCTAGATAAACATAAATATTCCAAAGTAAATAAATAAAAATGATAGAAGATATAAAATGAAAAAATAAAAGGAAAATAAAAAAATTAGTTGGGGACCAAATTGTTGCAACATTAATAGATTGAAGACCAATAGTGCAACATTAGAGACACGTGTATCAAGAAAAATAATGATATTTATTACCATTGAATAAGCAATTTTCATCTTTCAACTGGGGATTTCAACCGTATCTAGAATATATAATGTTCACATTAATCTAGCTTAACAATACTATATTTGTTGAAAAACTGTTGAATTAGACAGTTAAATTGTCAAATTTAGACAATTGAAGTGTCAAATTCTACAATTCAACTCAATTGTTGATTTCAACACTTGGGTTGAATTATAGAATTTGATAGTTCTTGAACTTCCCCAAAATAGTACATAAAAAACTTGATAACTTATATTTGAAGATGATAGTTCGTGCTTAAATAAATATAATAAAATGAGATACATATATTTTGTGGTAATTGGTATTGTCTTATGGTAATTGCATGTTGCACTTGAATAGTTTTTCTTTAAAGTTATTGTGTTAATCACTGATGTTGTACACCAATCAAAGAATACTATGAAATTTTAACAACACAAAAATAGATATTTTCATAAATGGATTTTTGCATCGAAAAGCGGCCATTGTCACAAATGTTTACGAAGTGGACATATTTCCAAACCACCCTAATTTTTTGGCTACAAATCCAAATTCCTCTATATTTTTCATCATGTACGGGTAAATAGGGGACGTCAAAATTTAAGAATCTTGTTGTATCGAAGTGAGAATTTTTCCATAAATAAGCTTTTAAAAAAAATTGTAAAAACTTATTCTTGTTACATATATTCTAAAATAGTATTTTTTTTAAAAACTATTATTTTAATTTATTATACTATATATTAAATTTAGTAACTCAATAACTAAAAATCGGATTTGATGGAAATAATTATATTATATTACAGAATATTTTATTGTTATAGTAATCGAATCTTTAAAAATTGAAATTGATTGGAATATATATGTATATATTACAGAATCTTTTATTGTTATAACTGTCAAATATATATCATTTCTATCAGAAATAGTTGTAAGAACCACAATAGAAACTCATAATCCCTTCAATAACATTTGTAATAATCTTTGTTACAAATTAAGATGTAACACAAAATACCAGTTAAAACTCATGATACGCTCAATTGTAGCATCTATATCAATCAGTGATATAAAATATCAATTGAGAGATAACATAATCTGCATCAATGTTACAAACATCATATTAAACATCAATTAACCAATAACAAATTGTAACAGTCAGTGTTACATAATAACAAATTGTATAACATAATTTGTATTTCCTTGTAACAATTCAATCAAGAATATTTAAATATAAAAATAGAGTGATCAATCAAAACATCGTATTAACATCAGTATTACAAAATAGTGTATCAACGGTACGTGTTACATACAATTAACCAATAACAAGTTGTAATATTTTTAGCAGTCAGTCTTACAGAATAACAAATTGTGTAACATAATTTATATTTTAGGGTAACAAATCAATCAAGAATATTTAAATATAAAAAAATAGAGGATTTTGGTGTGTTTGGAAATAACAAATTTTTGCCTAATTTAGGGATAGTTTTCCTTTTTTGTGCGAATTCTAATGACAGTTATAGGAAACAATTGTGTATAAATTATATTTTGTTTTGATTTTAAACTATTATTTTATTTATTAATATAATAATATAAAAACGATATTTTTAAAATAAAAAAGTTAAGTTTGTAAAAGTAAAAATATTATTATAATGGTAAGTATTGGATATAATTTCCACTTGACAAAAGTTTCTTTTTTGTAAAAAGTTGAAAATACCTCTTTTTTAATTTTTCAAAAATTACCTTATTTTTATGGTTTGATTTAAAAATACCTCATTTTATTAAATACAATATTTTAAATTATGATGATGATGTGGCATTTATTTTAAATTAAATTATGATTATGAGTTGGCATGATGATGTGGCGTTTATTTATTTTATGGTAGTCCATATACTTTATATAATATTCACTTTAGTCATTATATTTTAAATTATATTTCAATTAAGTCATCCAAAAATTACATCATAGGTCCTTAATCTTTAGTATTTTTACACTTTAGTCCCTAAATTTTTAATTATCTTTCAGTTAAGCCCTCCAAAAATTGCATCTTAGGTCCTTCAACTTTTTACATCTTTACACTTTGATCCCCAAATTTTCAATTATTTTTCAGTTAAGTCCTCTAAAAATTGCATCTTAGGTCATTCAACTTTATACATGTTCAAAGTTTGGTCCTCCAAATCCTTGATTTTAGTGGCCAAAATAATTACAATTTTAATAGTAAAAATAAGTGCACTTTCAATTAAATCTTTGACTTTACACTTGAATTTTCACGAGTAACATATGTCATTTCATCATTTTCATTGAAATTAATACTTTATAATTTACTCATTTATTATTTTTTTAAAAATATATTATTTTTATTTAAAATTAATATTTTAATTTTTCATTGAAAAACAATATTTTTTAATGGATATTTCATTAAAATCAATATTTTACCATTTCTCTATTTTTATAAATTTTTTAAAAATACATTATTTTCATTTAAAATCAATATTTCAATTTTTTATTTTAAAATAATATTTTTTAATGGGTAACATATATGTTACTATATATATTACTTCATCATATTTCATTAAAATCAATATTTTACCATTTCTCTATTTTTATAAATTTTTAAAAATACATTATTTTCATTTAAAATCAATATTTCAATTTTTCATTTTAAAAATATTTTTTATACCATAACATATATATTCTTATGTGTACTCTTTCTTCATTTGCAATAAAATCAATATTTTATAATTATTTAAAAAATTCGTTATATTTCTTTAAAATTAATATTTCAATTTTTTTTTTATTTTAAAACAACATTTTAAAAGCAGTAACATATATATTACTTCCTTATATTTCATTAAAATAAATATTTTACTATTTCTCTATTTTTATAAATTTTTAAAAATACATTATTTTCATTTGAAATCAATATTTCAAATTTTCATTTAAAACAATATTTTTATACTAGTTACATATATGTATTTGCAATAAAATCAATACTTTATAATTATTTAAAAGACGTTATTTTTCTTTAAAATTAATATTTCAATTTTTTTTTTTTTTAAAACAACATTTTTACACATGTAACATATATGTTTTTATATGTTACTTCCTCATTTTTTATTAAAATCAATATTTTACCATTTCTCTACTTTTATAAATTTTTAAAAATACATTATTTTCATTTAAAATCAATATTTCAAATTTTCATTTTAAAAAATATTTTTATACTTGTTACATATATTACTACTATGTGTTACTTGCTCATTTGCAATAAAATCAATATTTTATAATTATTTAAAAATACGTTATTTTTCTTTAAAATTAATATTTCAATTTTCATTTAAAAACAACATTTTATACTAGTAACATATATGTTACTATGTGTTACTTGCTCATTTACAATTGCTATTTTATAATTTATATTCTTGTAAATGTTTTAAAAAATACATTAATTTCAGATAAAATCAAATATTTCCAATTTTCATTTTTTTGAAAACAATACCTTTATCACGGTAACATATATGTTACCATATTTGATAACATATGTTACTTCCTCAATTTCATTAAAATCAATTTCTAGCAAATTATATCCTTCTACAATTTTCTCGAATTATGAATTATTTTAAATAAAATAATATATTTAATTTATTCACTTTTAATATCAACAATTTGACACGGGTAACACATATGTTACTACATGTGTTACCATATATTACTCCTCAATTTCTATACAATTGCTATTTTATAATTTATGTTCATGTAAATGTATTTAAAATATATTAATTTAAGTCTACAATCAAATATTTCCAATTTTATTTTTGAAAACAATACTTTTACGCTGGGTAATATATATGTTACCATATTTGTTAATCTATATTACTTCCTCAATTTCATTAAAATCAATTTTTAGCAAATTATATCCTTCTATAATTTTCTGAATTATAAATTATGTTGAATAAAAACAATATATTAAATTTATTCACTTTTGATATCAACAATTTCACAGGTAACACATATCTTACTACATGTGTTACCCTATGTTACTTCATCATTTTTAATACAATTGTTATTTTATAATTTATCTTCTTGTACATGTTTTTAAAAAATATATTAATTTTCATTTAAAATTCATATTTCATATATTTGAAAACAATTTTTACACGAGTAACATATATGTTACTTCATCGTTTTCATTAAAATCAATAATTTTTACACTGATAACATATGTGTTACTATTACCAAATTATTTTCTACCACTACTACTACTCGTCTTATACCACAACCACCACAATCGTGTTCAAATCCCCTACCACTATCTACAACTATAATCACATCCACAACAAATATGGTAACACATGTGTTACTATATTTTAAATTAGGATAACACAAGTGCGTAGTTCTAGCACCACCATTAACACGGGTAACATATGCATTACTATATGTTTTTTCATCGTATTCATTAAAATCAATAATTTGTAATTTATCTTATTTTTATAGTTTTTAAGAAAAATACATTGTTTTCATTTAAAATTCATATTTCAATTTTTTAAAAACAACATTTTTACACGAAGTAACATATATGTTACTTCATCATTTTATTAAAATGAATAATTTTTATATCTTGGTAACATATGTGTTTCTATTACTAATCGTCTTCTACCACTCGTCTTATATCACCACCACCATAATCGTGTTCAAATCACTACAACTATCCACAACCCACAACTAATCACATCCACCACAAATGTGGCAACACATGTGTTATCATATTTTAAATTAACATAACATAATTTATATTTTAGTAGCTCTAGCACCACCATTTACCCTACTCTACCACCACAATCAATTTAAATTATGGTAACACATATGTAACAAATCAATCAAGAACACCAACAATAATTATAAAAAAACTAGAGGATTTTTCGGTTGTGTTTGGAAATAACAATTTTAACTTAATAATGCAATAATCAACTAGAAATTCCATAGTGAATTATAAAAAGAAACATCCAAATAAGAAATATAAGCTAATTGGTAAATAAAATGAAAACGTCAAACGTGAAAATTAAATAGGGTTCAATAAATCACTCTAGTTTTTCCTTTTATCACAGGTTGCCAATATGGAAATTCTCACCGCCTTCCTTTCACGAATTCTAAGAATATATCATTTTCTTTGCTCTTTAGTTGGTCCATTCTAATGATGGTTTTCTTTATGTAATATAAATATCGGCCACAATTGTGTATAAATTATATTTTGTTTTGATTTTAAACCATTATTTTATTTATTAATATAATAATATAAAATATAAACATTTTTAAAATAAAAAATCACATCCACCACAAATGTGGCCATGTGTTAATATTTACATTAGAATAACATAAGTGGTATCACCACCAACATTTGCCAAACTTCACCACCACTAATTTAAATTAAGAATTAAGTTTGTAAAGTAGTAAAATATTATTATAATGGTAAGTATTGGATATAATTTCCACTATCAAAGTGTACAAACTAGTCCGACTTGTTAGGCCTGTTTTATAATAGTAGTAAAAGCCTAGCTTTTTTAAAAATGAATAAAGGTACATTCATAATTTCCACTAAAAGTGTAGCCCTGGTTAGGCTGACATCTAGTAAAAGTCTATTTCAAGGTTCATGTAGAGCTTATATATTTTTCATCATGAATGGGTAAATAGGAGAAGACAACTAAAAAAATTTAGTGAAAATTAAGTTCTCCACCTACTTTTTAACAAAATTTCAAAATTACTAAATATATAAATTTATTTGAATATTACTATATAAACAAACATTGTATATACTATTAATATTTTAAAAAATTATATTAATGGTATTCATTATCATTTATTAACAGAATTAACTAATTTTTAGATATTTAAATTTTAAACATATCAATCACTACATTTAAGCAACTATTAGAGAGGATTATCAATTTACCCTCAGTAATGTCGTAATCAACGTCAACCACCATATCTCATTTCTGGAACATTCTATGTTAACTTCATTTTTAGTAAATTATGTCTACATTGCTACGTGAATTTATATGATTATAATGTTATATTTGATAGTTAACATCTTATCTAATTATTAACATTCTATGTTAACTTCATTTATAACCTTGATGTCTTTAATTGGTTTTTATTCACTGTTACATGCCCACGACATATCATTGTGTTAACATGTTACTTTGATTTGTACTATATGATTGTGAAAATCTATTATGTAATCAAATTGATTTAGTAACAACTAAAACCTAATATTCACTACGTAGATAAGGAAGCTCTTCATATGCACATAAATTTCACTAACTAATAGATTTATCTGCACAAGAATGTTAATACATTTGATTCTGATATTTTATTACGTTGCTTTGTTACGTGTTTATTGTTGGGTTGGATTTCAACATGGATGTTTGTGTTCATGAATCATTTAAATAATGGAAAAGATATATTTATGCATATTTGGGACTTCACATTGATAATAAGGCAATATAATCGGTAAATTTCATATATTTTATGTTTTGCAACGTATTTGATTAAATAAAAGTCTTTTAATATTTTGTGTTTATGTAGGATTGGGAATATCTTATTTCACCAGACATGTGATCTCTTGGAAAAGTAAACGTATTCTCAAAGTCTAATACATTCAACTCACTGGTGGGAAGAATATCTAAAGTGCAAAAGAAACTTTTCTCACACACATGCTTTGGCCACTTTTTGGAGGCTAAGGATATTGCAATAAATCACCGATTAATCCACCAGGTACTTCTTAGGAAAGTGAAGAAGTCTAATTTTGAAGAAATGTGGTTCAAACTTGGTGGCAGCCTTGTGAAATTCAATATGGAGGACTTTTACTTGATATCTGGACTACATTGCTTTGGAGAAAGAAAACGATCGAAATACGATTCATGTTACTACAGAATTTGACAAGAAATCCTTAGTGAACTTAGCAACATTTCAAAATCAAAATTGTCTGACTTTTTTTATTAAAATTTCAAAATATTCAAATAAAAAATACTGAGAATGAAGAAACAGAAACGTATTCATATCCATTATAGTCATGTTGATATTTAATTCCAAAACACAATATCTAATAACACATTGTGGTTTGAAAACAAAATGGGAGGTTATAATGATCATATTATCATACATTAATTCCATTCTAATCACAAACAAAAAACAAAAAAATCAGAAAATCATCCTAAAATATATTTGAAAAATTAAGCAATAACAAGATGGATATATACATAGTCAATACCGATCTAATTGAATATGCTTCATGTTTTTAATTCTAATCGTGTGCCATTTTTTAAGATTATCAACATGACACTCCAATCATTATAACCTTCACAATCACATTTACAGTTAACAAAAAAACAATATTATAGTAGATTATCAACAAGTCGCATTGAGTGCATCTTGGTGATGGCATCGGTTTGTAGAATGAGGAATGTTGAAAATGAATATTAAATGCTGAATGTAGAATTGAAAAATACCTTACAAATTCGTCAACATAGCACCAACAACTGAGAGTTACAAATCGATTCTCCACCTTAATGAAACTCAAAAATCATAGATTTTAATTCTGCTAGTATGGTTGCCGATTAGTTTTGGCATATGAGATACGAATACCCATTTCACTGTCAATCAAATTCATTACCTGGTTGAGCAATATTCATTTTGAAATTTGAATTCACCATAATAATCGCAGATAATTTGCTTATTATACTCTTTATCTTCATCTGGTATCGTGAACTTTATTTGATATAGAAATAGTGCAAAAAATATGGATTGCCTTAATCCCATCATTTTACTGTGGGCCAATTGTGAAGCACAGTATTTGTGGTAATATTTTTGTAAAAATCTAGTAAATTTGTTAATTCCATATTGGGTCAGTATATTTGAGATTTGATGATAAAAATTGGGTATATATGTTAATAACTCGATAGTGGAAATTATATCCAATACTTACCAATATAATAACTAGTGGTATCAAGATGGGTAAGCCAACTTTAACCTATTAGGCCCATCCGAGTAAAAGCCTGGCCTACGTTCAGTTAAAAACATGTCAAGCCTCAAGGTTCAAGTAGGGCTTATATGTTTAGAAAAATAAAAGAGAAATTTACACAAATAACCTAAAAAGACATAATTTTCTAAAATACTTTCCAATTTTTTTTTTTTTTTCGGGTCCAAAATAGGTTTACATTTTTTGTTAACTCACTGTTTTACTTTTTGGTTACAAGTGTAGCACGTATAACATACATGTTATACTTTTTATAACACATATATTAAATTACATTGCGCACATTCTGCCACTAGTTTCACAACCACAACCACAACCACTATTAACACCGAAACCACAATCTCAACCATCGTCTTCTCTCTACCACCACTACCTTGACTAGATCTATACCATCGTGACCTGCCTCCAAATCTATACTACCATCAAACCCACGCCACCACAAAAACCACAACCACCATCATCTCACCACCACTAACCGCCACCGCCACCGCCACCGCCACCCCACCCCGTCTTACCACTATTACCATCACCAACAAGTTGATTTGTTGGAGTCCGCTCTCTCATCAGTGTTGTCACCACCAGATCTGCTTCTTCTCTGTTGGTGTGTGTGTTTGTATGAAGGTGTGTATGTGTATTTAAAAAATAAAAAGTCAATAATTGAAATTAAAAAAAAAAAGTGAATAAACAAAGTATGTGACATAACACCTTCAAAATAAGAAGTCACTTAACTGAAACGGGTTGGGCCCCAATGTCCAAGCATGACTTGTAAACAAGATAGGTTAATTCTAGCTTAGCTCTTGGTTGTATCAATTTCAACTACGGTTGAATTAGTTTGAATCGACCTCATTGTATTGGCACCTATAAGAAAATCTATATATTTTATGATCATCATACAACGTACATATTAGGACAAGATATTTACAAATTAAAGTTCAAGAATGGAAAAGGTTGAAGACTTTTTCCCGCAGAAAAGAAAATTAAATGTTCTATTATAAGCTTTGAAGGTCCTATGTATTATGCATATCAAGCTTTTCATAAAAGCTGCAAAGAAGTGATATTGATTGAAATATTGCAGGAAAAAGAGCACGTTTTTTCAATACAATCAACAAAACAAATGAAACAAGAAGAAACAAAGATAAGGCGGCGGCTATATATGTTGATGCACTCAAGCAAATTGTCAGAGCAGCCAATATGCATGAGGCCCATAGGCCCATATGTTCATGCAATCAAGCTGGTAATTGGTCATGTGAGAAGCTCGTGCAGGGATAGAGCCCATTAAGGCCCAGTGAAGGCACATACCCCCACCAGGCCTAGGCCCCTCTCCTGGTGCAGGTGGGCCTTTGTGGAGTGCATGACTGCTCACTTTGCTTTTTTGCTTCCATTTGCTATACACTTTTTTTCCTTCTTTTGATTTTCCTCTTTTTTTTTCCCCACTAAAATGTTCTAAAACAAAATACACTAATAATTAACTTGTACTCATCAATAAGCTTAACCGACAAAATTAATTTTAAAGATAAAAAAATAATAAATATTTATTGATTAATTTCTTTATATATTTTATTTTTTATGATTCCCGTTTTTAGCCATGTTTATCTTCGCTTATGCTGTCATGGCTTTTACATATTATTAGTAAAATAAATTTACTAAATTCATGCATATGATTGTATATTAGTAAATGATTTATAATAACAAAAAGCTAAATTATATTGTCAATAAACTTAAAGTAGCTTAATTATATGAATTTCTTTCTTAGACGACATCTACTTGAATGTGCAATTTAACTAGATTTTAATGGTGAGCATTGCTCTCTTAAACAAGATTCTCTTTAGATCTGTCATATACAAATATGCATGTTATTTGAAGAGATACTTATTAGTCTAAATATAAGAGTTTGTTCGGTAGAACTTTTTTGTAAAAAAATGAGTTTTTTTAAGATAACATATTTGACCTTTCAAAAGTTTGAGAGTGAAATGACAAAATTAATCTTACTACATTGAAATGGGATTGTGTTGATTAAGGACAATTTTGTCACTTTACTTTCAAATTTTTTGAAAAGTCGAATATGTTATATTAGAAAAACTTCAAAACTTCTACGGAATAAGCAATAAATAAAAATTTCAAATGTTGAGATCAAAGAAGGCAAATAAATAATTATTATATATAAAATTGTGCTTCTCCACGCAGGATAAGTGTGGGTTTGGTAGAAATCTTCCCAAAATCACGTACCCTTTTTACTTTTAAAAATTACATAGAGTATAATAGAGAGAGAGAGAGAGAGAGAGAGAGTACATGCATATATAGTTCGAGTTTTATAACGTTGTCTGATTAGCATTAAGCATGGTTTCTGTTTACACGTTCATAGACAATTAGACATCAAAAAGCCTAATACATGATTTTGGTACGATAAAATATAAAGAAATAAACGTTAATACATATGCTTATAGCCGTTGAAATTTAAAATATGTTTAAAAAAAAAACATAATTAGACATTATTTACTGTATTTATTTTGGGATGCATTGGAAATTAAATAATACTATTCATAGTCGCTCACTACTGGTAGTCATCCCATGTAGTATTATTCAATTGGATAAATTATTTATTCAATTAAGTATTGTATTTATAACCATTAATTATTCATAATTGATCTAATTAAGTAATGTCACGTTAGGATGACTATTGGTAGTGAGCGACTATGAATAACATTATTCTTGGAAATTGGATCATATACCAAACGTACCTTTAAAGTATTCTAATTCAATACAAATCAAATGAAATCGATTTGATTATAATATAGGATCTTTATTGTCTCATTAAATTGAATAACTCTGCATAATAAAAAAATACAAATATTCAAAAATCTTGTGTACTATTCCAGTCCAATCAAATTCAAATACAACTTAGTAAATATATTCTTTATAGCAAAAATAAAATATTTTTAAATTTACATTAGGAAATAAAGATCAGCTCACACAATTACGCTCCAAACTTACCGTTAAATTCAAGAGTATGGGGGAACTTTTGCAATTTCATTAAAATAAAAGGACTGTTCATTGCACATTTTCACAAGTTCAAAAATTTCTCCATGGACACAAATAGACGTTATAGTGTTCGGGCAAAATTTCAGTTTCATAGAAAATCAAATTACTTGTCTACTCATTTATTATTATTTTCATAAATCCCACGTCCACTCCCCTCATACGGTCAAAGTACATCTGTATGTCTGTTTCTCTCTCTATATATATCTGTTTCTCTCTCTATATATATCTCATTCTACACGTTCTACAAAAGAAGAGATTACACAGTGATAGAGACATTGTTCCTGCATCATAGCTGTAAGAAGGTAATGTACTTTAATCTTCTTTTCTTTTCTTTGGAAGAATACATATTCTGTTGTTTGATCTTAATATCAATATGTTTGAATGTTCTTCAATCTTCAAGTTGTGTCTCTCTCTGTGTGTGTGCTTTGAACTTCTGGATTTGTATTTTGTTTGATTTTCAGGTAGAGTTTGTTTGGCAACAACTAAATTTCATCAGTTTCTTTTTTTGAAGTATTTTTGGTTTCTATTTTGTTTACTTTCGAAAGTTTTAATATTTTGAATTTTGACATTTGCTTTTTCTTAATTTCTCCTTTTGGGTGAGATGTCAATTGTCAGAGCAAAGAGGGATCTGCAAGTCACTTTATTTTCAACCATTTCTTAAATGTTAAATTTGGAATCATCTGTAGATTGCTTGTTGGAAGGGGTTGATAAAAGTTAACCTCATAATATTCAATAAATTAACTTTATATTTTCAATATTGAAAAATGAAATGTGAATTCTGATGAAATTTTGTAGGCATTGAATGGTATACATCAATTGACTCTGAATATCTGTTGGAGTGATGATGATAATTAGTGGCTTCAATCATATGTAATAAGTTTGTGTAAATTGTAAGCATTTGTTGATGAATTGTGATTATATAGGTGGAGTATTATTCTTCGAGATGACTATCATGGTTGAGAATTGAAATTTTCTATAGTTTCCAAAGAATGGCTATCGCTGGTTTGCATAATGTATCGTCTATTCGTTCTTCTTTCTTTGGAGAGTCTCAGTCTCCACTGTCAAGTCAGTGGGCTGAGCAACAAGATAGGCCTCCCACCCGGGCATCTTCTCTCTTTCAAATATGGCGAGAGCTTGAGGGTGAGCAAGGGGTAAATCATCCTCGTAAACCAAGGCAACAGATGACTGATGACCAATCGAGCAATTTCACCTTGGATGGGCAAGGAAGTGATAATAGGGACTCTACTTCTGAAGCTGCCAGCGAGATTGAGAATCAAGTCCGGATAGGATCAGAGAATGAGCAAGAGGATAATAACAGTACTATTTCGGAACAATCTACTGATTTGGGAGAAGTTGAGCGTGAAAGAGTGAGGCAAATTTTTCGTGATTGGATGAAAGATGGTGCTAAGAGCCATCCACCTAATGGTCCGCATAGAAACATCTCCAGGCCACAATGGCTTGGTGAGAATGAGTGTGAAAGTGTGAGAACCAATAGAGAATGGGTACAGATGAATACCCAACAGAGAAGCAGTTGTCGCTCACATATAGATGGAGTCGGTGATGTTGGTTTTCAGATTCAACAGATGCGTGATGGATTAGCAGCCAACCATCCCAACCTTGGCGCACGGAGGCCTATTCGAAGATTATGTGGCAGACAGACTCTTCTTGATCTTTTGCTGAGGGCTCAGAGGGAAAGGAAAAGAGAACTACTGAAATTGTCCGAGTGGAGGCCAGTTTCAGAATTTGCTCATCGCAATCGCATTCAGGTGATTATCATTAACGATTTTACTGTTTAATAGTTAATACATTAAAGCATGAGATCCATTTTTCTAGTCGTTAAAAAACAATAGCAGCAAACTAAGCATTATTCTCAATAAAATTCATTATAAAATTGGACAAAGCCTTACACAGGCTGTCAACCTACAGCTGACCCTCCTTTGTTACCCAGGCTTGGGACTGGCTATGAAATATGAAATAATTAGGCCGATTTCTGGTTCTTATAAAATGCAGTGCAATTATAACTCGTCTCCTTATCTTCACGGTCTAATAACAGTGTATAAACTCGAGGAAACCACAAGTCTCGGTAAGGACATGAAACCCAATTAGAAAGCTAATTTTGTTACTTTTCATTGACTTATCACTCTCTAATTATCTCACATTAAATGTTAGTGTTCATGTTGCTGCTATGTCTATTTTACTACAATACTAGGAGATCATCGGTCCAAACGTCTCCGACTCTCCATTGACAGCATTGCATCTTTTTTTTTTTCCTCATCTTTTCTTCTCCTTTTCGATTTGGAGGCTGGAGCTGCTGCTGTTTTGTAATAATTCCTTCAAATTTATTGGAGGATAATTTTTCTAGAGAAAAACTAAGTTTCTTTCACAAAATTTTGTTGTAAATGAAGGATTATGTTTAACCACATTGCAAAATGCTTAAAAAGGTAAAACATTTACGTGAAATGATTTCTAACTTGAGATTCTCCTATTACAATGTTGTATTCCTACATTAACCCACAATTTATAATATAAGCATTTAAAAAATAATTTCATCACTACCAAACATGGGATTAGAATCTTCACGGTCTAATAACAGTGTATAAACTCGAGGAAACCATAAGCCTCGGTAAGGACATGAAAACCAATTAGAAAGCTAATTTTGTTACTTTTCATTGACTTATCACTCTCTAATTATCTCACATTAAATGTTAGTGTTCATGTTGCTGCTATGTCTATTTTACTACAATACAAGGAGATCATCGTTCCAAACGTATCCGACTCTCCATTGACAGCATTGCATCTTTTTTTTTTTTTTCCTTATCTTTTCTTCTCCTTTTTGATTTGGAGGCTGGAGCTGCTGTTGTTTTGTAATAATTCCTTCAAATTTATTGGAGGATAATTTTTCTAGAGAAAAACTAAGTTTCTTTCACAAAATTTTGTTGTAAATGAAGGATTATGTTTAACCACATTGCAAAATGCTTAAAAAGGTAAAACATTTACCTGAAGAAATGATTTCTAACTTGAGATTCTTCTATTACAATGTTGTATTCCTACATCAGCAAGTATTATGAAATTGTTTGATTGTAAGTGCCTCTGAAATTTTTAAAATAATAATTTTCTTTACTTTCACTAATCTCATATTTCTATTGCAGGCGTTGCTTAGAGGTAGTTTTCTGCGAAATCAAATATTAATCCAGGACAGGAGACCATCTTCTGTGGCTGCAAGTGAACTGGGTTTGCTGAGGCAAAGACATACAGTATCTGATCTAAGGTAAACATTATACACTTGCAGATATTATTGATCACTGCCCATTTGCCAAAGAAAGAACAAAATGTTGTCCTTATACTCTCACAAATATAGCAAATTTCCTTTATAATAACTTTTGCCTTTCACGACCATTTGTGATGGTCCTTTTTTTCTCCCTTTATATTCTATACTAATTTTCTTGATTTTACGACGAAATCATTTAAACTAATAATTTTGACGATAACCACTCTTGTTGTTACTCTATAGTTTTATGCATGTATGCTTGGTTACAAGCATACAAAAGTACAAAGATCTACGGTTAAAGTGGATTAGGAGCTACGGTACTACTTCATGAGCTTAGCGAGCAATGTTTTTTTTCTTCTTGAGTCTGGTTTTAATATTCATTTTACCTTTTTTTTTTTTCATTTTTCTTCTCTTTCCTCTTTTTGGTTATAGGAATTGGCGGTGTTTTCTTTTGTTTGCATTTGCTTTGTTTTTGGAGTTCTTGTTATGCCATGAATAGACTACTCTTGCTCGATTAATTGTTCAGTTCTCATTAAATTACACCTTTGTTTAACATGCAACTGAAAGATTAATTTTCTGTTAGGCTGATTCTTCTTGATTTTGTTCATACTCATACTTAGTAATCTCCCAGATTACTAAGTATGACGATTCTCATTATTGATAATTTTTCCCAAAGGAAACAAAAGATGTAGATAACATCATATAGGTGTATGGTATAATAATGAGTGTAGAATAATCAGATATTATGGCATTAGCAAAACGATTTGAGTTTTCCCCAGGCCTCTCCACAGAAGAATTAGAGTGATGGTAACAACTGCTAGGAAATATGCTCCTGTATTGTATTTTTTTTAAGGTTATCTCATATGTAGAATGATTCCTTACCAGTCCCTTTAACATTATTTTAATCAGTTCGTTTTCTGTTAGGACACTGATCATTTAAATTGAACATGAGGAAATTTATTGTATCAGTCTTTATGATTGGTTGTATTATTGCTCATACCTTAATTTTTTATTTTAAAATTTTATCAATCTAATTGAACACGACCATTAATATTGAGCTCATTTG
This sequence comes from Forsythia suspensa, assembly GCA_023638005.1. Lineage (NCBI taxonomy): Eukaryota > Viridiplantae > Streptophyta > Magnoliopsida > Lamiales > Oleaceae > Forsythia > Forsythia suspensa. Next base: position 41,869,141 of record CM042666.1, read on the forward strand.
GCATCTGTTGTCACTCCTTTTCCTTCTAAGTTCTTTTAACCTAATGTGATCACGATTTTGTGATGTAGGGAAGGGTTCCTCTCGAAATTCGACAATTCTGCTCATACCGAGGTGAATAGCTCTCAGTTTGATGTCTCTTTTAATGACGATTGTAATGGCCAAAGAGAAGAGCGATCTCAATCAGACAGTGAGAGTGAGGTCACAGATGAAGACATGAGTCAGCATGAATCCGATGTACAAGTTGCTGAAGTAGAGGAGCCACTTTTGGACAGTGAAGAAAATGTCCGAGAAGTGTCATCCAACATTGAACATGTTAGAGAAAATGATGTCACTAGAACCTGGGAGGAGAATAATGCTAATGAACAGTCATGTCAAGCTGATGATATTGATGGCAGTGGTCATGGAGAAGTTTTTCTTGAACATGATGAACCTAGAAGTAGGGCAAGTTATGCGAATGAGTTAGTTGGTAATACTGATACATATAATATGGAACAGAACACGAATGTAGAATACGTCACTGGGCACCTTGAATTCGATTGGGAAGATGCTTCAGTTCAAGGAGATGAGTTGCAAGAGTCAGTAATCGAATTTGAAGAAGGTGGCTGGCAACAGGTAACCAATGTTGCATTTAGTGACTGGATGAACGGTAGTGGAGAAGACGGGGTCGGAAGTTGGGAAGCAAGCACTGAGAATCAGTGGCTTCAGGGAACTTCTGGTATTGAAGTCGTGGAGCCGGATCAGATAGAAGAATCGCATGAGAACTGGCAAGGGCAAGACTTGCAAGAGGCTATTGATAGTTGGCTAGACATGCCTTCTGGACAGGATAGTTCCATTGCAAGAATTGATTCTTCTAATTTACCCGAAGATGAAAATGTTTATAGCATGGAACTTAGGGAGCTTTTCACCAGGTATATGATCTCATAGCTTTTGACTTCAGCTCTTGATATACTTGATATGTTTCTGAACTTTCTTTTGTGCTCCAGGAGACGTGTCTCCAGTCTTCTTCGAAGTGGTTTTCGTGTGAGTCTCGACCAAGTGTTGCAGTCCCATGTGGAAAGGCAAGGTCACGCTTCTAGTGACTCAGAGCTAGAGAATACATCTCAGAATTTAACCAATCAAGACCAGGGACAGCCGAATGGTGATCAAAATGCAGCTCACTTGGACAGTGCTGAAGGAAACCCATTCATTTCTTCATCATCACTTGTCTTTGCTTCTCAGCCACTTTGGGATGAAGAGTTTCTGGGCGCAAATTTGCCACTATCACATCAGTGCTTTGGAATTGTGAGCTCTACCATCCTTAAATCTAGTACCCAATCAGTGAACTTGATTTTTTAATTGTTCGCTTGATTTGAGATACGGAGTTATCCCTAGATAGAGTGGAATGCTGAACTGTTTTAGTCATCTTACTTTTTCTTAAAATTGCACTTTCATATCTGACTATAGGAGATTTCTTAGGACTCTAGATATATGTTTAGTAAAGGGGAAGGGAAATTGATGTACTTCTTAATTTCACAACCATATAAACACTGAAGAAACATAATAGAATAAATAATTTATCTAAGTTAATGGAAGGTTTTACGACTTTTACATTCAGTTATTCTTAGTTTCTAGACACCAATGTTGGGCATGAACATTTCTATCTTACCACGTGTCTTCCTTTTTTTTGTGAAAGAATGAATTGGCATGTCACAGTACTTTCGTAATCTTTAGTCCTTGCCTCCTTGGCCTGGTCCTTTTAATTTTTGAAGCATTTTGTTCCACACGCTTCTAACTTGTATCATGTGGATCAGGACTGGGAGGTGATCAATGAGTTAAGGATCGACATGGCTAGGCTTCAACAGAAGATGAACAACATGCAGAGCGTGCTAGAGTCATGCATGGACATGCAAATTGAGTTGCAGCGTTCAGTGCGGCAAGAGCTTTCTGCAGCTTTAAATCGATCAGTTGTTTCAACAGGTGAGGTTCAAAGCTCGAGGTATTGATATTCCTATTGTTTATAATAAGCTAAAGTCCTGTTTATTATAGGTCTCAAGGACCTAGTACTTGGTACTTAACATGCAGCCACTAAAAAGTTCCTGCCATGTTCTTTGCTTATCCTATTTGTCTGTTGCTAGTGATTTTTGTGTTGTATTTGGCTTATTTCTCATTTCAAGTATAAATAAACATTCGTTCGCCATCATTATATGCAGATACATGTTGGAGCAATATGCCTAAGGATGAATCTCGATGGGATCATGTGAGGAAAGGAATATGTTGCATATGTTGTGATAGTAAAATAAATTCCTTGCTCTACAGGTAAAGAGTTGCAAATCTTTATTATTTGCATTGCTGTTACGAACATACAAAGTTGTTTTTTATGCAGTTGTTAGATAATATTGTAATTTCAGTTTTCTTAAAGTTAGTTTAGTCTTTTCCCGTTTAGGATTTTGTAGTTTAGTATCTTACCCTTTATATTCTCTTTATAGTCTTTTTTCGTATGATTGAATAATAACATTGCATCTGGTTTAACATGGTATCAGAGCATGTTCGAATTTCGATTCTAGCTTCTGAGCCTGGCAATGTGAAATTGGTTTAAACTATACTCGTTTTTACATGTATTCTTGCAGTTTTTTTTCATCAAGCCCGTCTTTCATTTATACAGGTGCGGGCACATGTGCAGCTGTTCAAAATGTGCAGATAACTTGGTCCAAGACAAGGGGAATTGTCCAATGTGTCACGCGCCAGTAGTTGAGGCGGTTCAAGCTTACTTCGTACAGTAATGGAAGAGGAAACGTAAATAGCTAAACGTGTGAGAAGACAGAAGAAAAAATAGGTGTAAAGGTATGAAAAGAGTAGGAAGACAGACACGTTGAAATAAGCCGGTTGCTATATAGATTCAGTTATGGCTCCCGGAGACCTTCGGTAAACTTTATCTCCCGCAATACGTATGCTCCCAAGTACTACTTTGTCACGAGTATTACTTTCTAATGCTTTCGAGTTCAATCTTGTATTAAATGAATGTGTTTGAAATGACAGATAGCACCGCGGGTTTTTGTATAAGTTGCACTTGCACCGACATTATTCCAGTCGATTTTGGCACAAACTGATGGCTTGATAAAGTTGCTACTGCTGTCTGCTGATTCGTACATCGTCGAGTATAAGATTTGCTGATATCTCTTTTGATTTGGGGCACCATTGTCAATAAATACTTCTTGATTCTATAGTTTCTAGTGAATCATTTTGAAATGCAATCTCATATGTTATTTTGCCTGAGGTTCTTGAAAGAGAACTGAACTTTTTGCATTGTATAAACTATAAATTAAGCTTCAAGTTTGAAATGTTTATTGAAGTTAATTATTTTTTGAGTCATTTCTTGAGACAGATTCTGAATGTTTTTGCTGCTCTTCCGCAGCATTTATGAGAAAAATTAAGAGTCCTCCCAAGGTGTAAATATACGAAAAAAAACTCGATGGGGTGAAATTTGTGATTTTCGCCTCTCGCCCACATATTATTTTGTGTGGTGGTGCCATCCTCATCCTGTTGAAATAAAGCATTATGCTTTCAAGAAGCCTGATCTCATATAATGTCCAATGCCGAGAGGTGGCTAAACATGATTGGTAGGAATCATGAGGTGTGGGACTATGAGCTTTACTATTAATCTGATGCGACGCCACCATTGTGGACATTATAAGTGAAGTAGGATAAGTGGTAGGAGATCAATCCCCATCAATTCGCTTGAAGGTTAAAAGTGATTTTTTTACTAAAAATCTATTATTTACTTTTTGTTGAAGGTTAAAAGTAAATTTAAATTTATTTGCGTACTGGAGCAATGAAATTTTGACTTAAAAAAGAACTATAATAAGAATTTGAATTTACTTTTTGTACTAAATAAAATATACGGAGACAAAAAAAAAAATATTAGTAACTCAAGTCAACAATTTAAAACAATTTAAGACAAGAAAGGAATTATTCTGATTGCTATTCTTCAATTATGATACGTGAAATGCAACCAAACATTGTAATTAGGATATCGTTTGTAAACATTGCGTCAAAAATGATTTAGTACTCTAAAAAATTTAATAGAATTCAGGTTCATCAAAAATGATTTCGGACTCTAAAAACTTTTAACTACTTATTATCTTCGATATTAATAAATTTTAATATATCATTTATTATACCAATATCATGTAGAATATGTTACCAAATAAGAGTTCACTTTGATCACTGGCCGTCAATGGGTCAAGCGACCCATGAGCTTGTTGACTCATCTCGTTTGGACTCGGCCCAAAGGAACCCGAGCTCGAAGGTGAGCCGAGCCCCATTTGTTTTTACCAAAAAAAAAAAAAAAAAAAATCTTTCTAAAACAGCCACAAACAAATTTTGTATATAGAAGAAGGGTTTCAATTTTCAAAATTTTTGTACCGTATTTCATTTTTTTTTAAAAATTTGTTTTAAAAATAGAAATAAAATGAGTCAACTCGTGGGTGGCTCGGCTCGACTCACGAGCCCCTTTTTAGGTCACGAGCTGAGCTAGTTCGATTCGATATATTGCCACTCGTATCATTAGCCATCAAGTATACTCATATGACAAGTCCAAGATAAAAAGTCCAAGATAGAACCAAGCAAGGGTTCCAAATTGACCATCTAGCCTAATTATGAGTTCTCCAATTGACTCTATCAAATCTTGACCTTGACTTAGTGTAGGATTATAGGTAAAACTTAATACTTGTTCTAGAGGACTTGATCTAATGTTTTTGGTGGAGCATTGTTATAATGCCCACCAGTACAAGTGTCATGTCATCGACATTCATTCTTGAAGATCAAAACCACTTGTTCTAGTACAAAAACTCTCATTGTTCAAAAATGTGATAAGCTACAATAATAAGGCCATAATCTAGCCTAATTATGAGTTCACCAATCAACTCCTGACTATTGAGAGTGTGGTTCACTTAAACATGCATTTGTGGAGAGAGAGAGAGAGAGAGCCTTTTGCTTAAAGGCGTGACCGCAATGATGGTCAATAAGGCTGGCCACGTGGATCCCACTTAAATTCTCTCAACCAAGTCTGATTGGTTGTTTGAACAATTTCTCTCATTTCTACATGTGCCTCTTCTTCTTCTAAACACTTCCGCACTCGCTCTCTCTGAATGTTTTTGTTGACCTCTAAAATTGAAGACAATAAATCATAGATCATCTTCTTATTTGAATGATTAAAAACAATCCTCTAAGAAAAGCCGTCTGAGAATTTAGATTTCAATAAGTAAGAATTTGATTAAGGTTTTCAATTGTTCTCTTTTTCTTTGACTTAATTCAAACTATTTATAAGTATTGCAAGTCATGGGACTCTTTAATCTTTTTCTTCTTTCTGCCACGTGTTGTCTTCTCATTGTAAAGCTTATAATTATACATGATTCTTTGACATATGGCAGAAGATGATTGGCTCAACCGTCATTTTCTCTAGATTTAGTTGTTATTCTCACACGTGCTCTAGTTATAACTGATTTGGCCACGTGAAAATTCATCATTTGATCACAGGGATATTCATCTCATTTAGAATCAATAAATGGCATAAAGGCTTGGGTTCGTATTTTCGCCGAACACGAGTTCTCGATATGACGAAGGTAGATACTCTTAGGCGAGAGTGGTTAGAGGTTTGGTCTTCGATCCTTGCACCTTTGTCTATTTTGAAGGATAGACGAATGTTTAGATTTGAACGAACTATTAAGACTTTGAATTCATATCAAAACTAACATTTGCTTCGACTATTTTTGCGAGGTACAACAATTCTCAAGAAAAGGTTATTGTCTCATCTTCAAATTATTTTCAAACTATTGCTCATCTTACTTAGGCCTAAACGATAGGCTAGAAGGATTAAGTACAATGGTTTTTTCTGTCCAAATACTTTGTAAATTAATTGAGAGGTTTGTTAGAGATGTGGCGTTCTAATTGTGAAAACATGTGATTCTTGGAGTCAGTGTGGTTCCGACAACGTGGTTTGGTTCTAGTTGAGATTTGTGACTTAACCTGAGCTTGATTGCTTACCAAAAATCAGTGTTCTAAAAAACGCGCTTAGGTGCGAAGCGTGACCTTCACGTTTCGTTCAAGTTCTAAGCGCGGGCTTTTTTGATCAACTATTTTTTTAACTAAAAAACTTGCGCCTAAGCTCGTATATGCACGCCTAGTCACGCCTAGGCGCGCTTTTTAGTTAAAAAAATTTGTTTTTATCTTTTTTTTTAAAAAAATTATTTAAAATGATATTAAAAATAAGAAAACGTTTTTTCACCCTTAGCTCTCGTCTCACCCTCGCTTAAACCTCGCCTAAACTCAAAAAGCTTTGAAGTTTGGCCTCCACGCCTAGATCATGCTTTTTAGAACCTTGCCAAAAACTAAAGAATTTTTTTTATTGACAACTTACATAAATACCTTTAAAATTGAGGGCATTTTGAAAAATCAGTTTAAAAATTATTGTTCAATATTAAAATCGTATTAAATACGCTCAAAATAAAAATTAACTCCAAATCCACACACAAAACCTGTCCCGCTAAAATCTAAATTAGAAACAAACAAAAATTTCTTATGAAAAATCTAAATTTAGAATAAAATACAGACCTCTTTTAACGAAATTCTCGTTGTTTCTTCTCCAATTTAGCATAAAATCAGAACTCAAAATCTAAAATATCCAGGTAATATGATAAATTTAATATCTTCTTCATAGTTTTTTTTATTATTATGAATAACATAATTTTTTTTAATTTTGTTTCGAAATATTCAATAACATGCTCAAAAGTGCATTATGTTATAGATTTCAATCTTGACACATCCTTGTTTATTCACTTTTATTATGAATTTCTTATTTTTTTAGATTTTTGTTTGTGTTAATATATATAAAAGTTCAACTTTGGATCAATGGTGTTGAACAAGGTCTTGTAAAAAATGTATGAATATCAATTAAAGAGATCCATACAAGGTATTTATAAAAATGTAAATATGAATATGAATTGAGACTTTGAGAGAAAAATTGTATGTTGTGTTACTTTTTACTAAGAAAGTGACACGATAACAGATACAAAGTGACATAACAACTTTGGATTACAAACTTCTCCATTAATCACTTTTTTTTTTCTAAATTAATATTTGTTGTACATTATTGAGTGACATTCCTTATTAAGAATGATCAAACATTAATATATCATTTTCTTTGTCTTTGTCTTGAATATAAATTAATGCACTGGATAAGAAAGTGACATGTTATGTCACTCTTTAAGTAAAAGGTCACACACAATCTAATTTGAGTTATTTTAATAGAACACATTTTCTTAAGGATATAAAGAGCTTATAAAAACTTGATATTTCGATAATACCTCTACTTTTTTGTATTGGATATGAATTAAGTTTATGCATTTAAAAAATGAAATGATGTCACCTTTTAATGAAAAGGTCGCAGTGTCACTTTGGATTATTGAGAAAAGTGACACGTTCTGTCACTTTTTACTGAAAAAGAACAAATTTGGATAACAACTTCTCCATAGATTGTTTTTTACAAACGTATGGTTGATTTAACTACTAGATTTCACATTCTTCTATGTTGAATTTCAAATTTTAGTTTGAACAATAAATGTTGGAAGTTTTATGTTTCTAGATCAACTTACTTGTTCTATTTCCTTTGTACACTTTGTTTTGCATTTCAATCAGATTTTTAATTATTGTCTTCTATTTTTTTTTTATATAAATTGATATTTGTTGTATATTATTAAGTGACATGCCTTATTAAGGTTGATAAAATATTAATGTATCATTTTCTTTGTGTTGAATATGAATTAATATACTAGATAAGAAAATGATATGCTCTGTCATTTTTGCAATAAAAGGCCACACACAATTAAAACCGACATATTGTGTCACTTTTTAATTAAAATGTCAATTAAATTTGTTTATTAAAAAGTGACAGTGTACTGTCACTTTTTCAAGTAAACAATGACAATCCGTATTTTTTAACTAATTAAAATTTTGAGTGTATTTTCAAAATTTTAGTAAAAATTCCATACTTAGCCTAATTTACCATTTTTTAGTAACCCATGCAAATAAATGGCCCAAGTCCAAATGTTTTAAGTTAAATTGGGTACATTCAGGGTCGATCACTGTTGTTGCACTTATGAGCTCTAAAGTCATATGGCCAAAATTTAATTCAATTAAAGTCACATTTTAGCACTAAAATATCAACGTACCCCCGCAATTGTAAAAAAATGTTAATTTAATTATATTGTTTTATTATGATACTGTTTTATTATTATAATACTGTTTTATTATGATATTATTTTCTATTATACTATTTTATCTATGATATTGTTTTATCTATGATACTGTTTTATTTAGATAATGTGCATTGATATATTTATATCATACTTTTATCTTTGATACTATTTTATTATGATAATGTTTCAATCTATAATAATGTTATTGAATGCAAACAATATCAATGATCTTGTACTACTAATTGAGCATTTTAAGAATATTATCATTACTTCAACAATTAAAACATCTTGTACTTAGTTTTTATCTATGATACTGTTTTATTCAGATAATGTGCTATAGTATACATATACCATCCTTTTATCTTTGATACTATTTTATTATGACAATGTTTCAACTTATAATACTACTTCAATTTATGATACAATTATTGAATACAAATAGTATCAATGATCTTGTACTACTAATGGAGTATTTTAAGAACAATATCATTAATTCAACCAGTAAAAGATTTCTACTTAGTTATATCTATGATACTGTTTTATTTATATAAAGTACTATGGTATATTTTTACCATGCTTTTATCTTTTATATTGTTTTATTACGATAATGTTTCAATCTATAATACTGTTATTTTATTGGGTTGTAGTTTGTGTATGTGATACGGTTTTATTAAGATACTTTCATGTATGTGATATATTAAGATAAATTTATCTATGATAATGTTTTAGTAATATACTGTTTTAGTATGATATTGTTAAGATATGACAAATTATAGATTGTCGTTTTAAGTTAAAAAAAACAATTTCAAATAGCTAAAATCCATCGATCGATTAGAGATGATTAAAAATATATTATAATAGAAATTATGAACACATATGCAAATTCGATACATGTTTCTATTATGATACTGTTTTCTATAATACAATATCAAATAATACACATGACTAACAACACAAATAATAATTTAATGGCCAACTTTCATCAGAGCATGCTCACATCGAACTTTTTTATCCTTACAGAAATTCAAAATACTATTTACAGCAACAAATCATGGCCACAAGCAATATACTTCCTTAACATCCGTTTCTACGATCATCTCATCACAAACAATACACTTATACACCACAACCACCAACTCTGCTGCAACATCCAGATCCTGAAATTTTATCTACGCTAGGAAAGCACATTCCACTCAGTACACAAAACACATGTTCAAGATTTGGTGTTATCCTCACATTTTGTTCAAATGGCAACGTCAAAGCACTTTTTAAAAGAGACAAAGCATCTTCCAGAAAAAAAAACTAACTACACTATCCGACGAGGATGAAGGGCTATGAGCATTCAGAGAAATAATAATTAGAATAGCCAGTGGCGGATGAACCTTTCTAAAATCTTCCTTAAATTCACAACTTGCGCACAGGTGTACCCATTCTCGTGGTACTTCTACTCCAATACCACCTCCACCGCTGTCGAAATTGAAGTTAGAATTTCCGACTACAAGCCCAATAATCCACTTCCGCGGTGGAGGAGGTTTGTGGATGTAGAAGAAGGTGTCGATAGAAAATATGGATCACGGAGGTAATTTTAGGATTAGTTTGAAAAATTGCTAAAGAGTATGACTTAATCACAATTTTAAAAAATATTTTGACCTAATTTGGAATAAGTCACCTGCAGGTGACTTATAGACAATTTACCAATTAAATTTCAACCTAATTTATATAATATAAACCAAATTCCCAACCCAAATTTGTTTAATTCATTTTCACCCCGAAGTCTCTCATCTCCCATTTTTCTGTGAATTGAACATCAAACATTCAGACCTAAATAAAAAATGTTAAACGGTGGAACTGCGGAAAAAATATATTTTCACTCATTTTTCTCAAATTCAAGCTCCTATCACTCGAAATCAGTGGCAAATATGTTAACCCAACTTGTTAGCTCCATTACCCAGTCATAAATATGTCGCAAATCAATTTTAATCTCCAACAGTGCTGCTGCTACCCGTACCAAACAACTAGTATTTTTCGCTTTTTATTTTTGTTTTTTAACAAATGTGCAATGTTTATAGAGTTAATTATATCATATACCACCGACTTTTTGCTCCGTTTTATTTATGCCACACTACTTTAATTCGTTTCATTTATACCACTGAACTTGAAAATTACTTTCAGTTAAACCACTTCATAAATCAACTGTTCATTGTGTGATGAAAATTATGACGTGGCATTAACAGGTCGTTAAATAGCTTATGTATCTTGCGCATGTGTGAAAGTGTTGTCCATGTGTACAAAGTTCAAAAGAAAAAATACATTTTTCATATCAATTAAACGACTTTGGCTAAGGGTTGTCGTTCATCAATTCCCAATTTTCTCGAAATTAAATCAACTTCTTCATCCCCAAATTTTCTAAAACCTGAAGATATACATCAGTCATTTAACGATCTGTTAATGCTACATCAGAATTTTTGTCATACAATGAATGACTGATTAACGAAGTTATTTAACTGAAAGTAATTTTCAAGTATGGTAGTATAAATGAAACAAATTAAAGTACGGTGACATAAATAAAACGGAAGGGATTACATCGCAAATTGTCCCCAACGTATTCTCTTAGTGCAATTTTGGTCCCTAACCTTTCATTTTTAGCTAGGAGATCCCTAACCTATGCCACGAGGTGTAAAAATGGTCCCTATGGAGGAATTCCGTCCAAATTTTCTATTAGTTTGGTGCGTAAAGTGGACTCTCCTTTAATTTGTCTTTACCTGCAAGGGTAAAATCGTCACTTCCCTTTACTTCTCATTTGGTTGGTTTCAGCAAACAATTGCTACATATACATACACTTTCTCTTTCTTTTGAAGTGAGATGTTTGACTATAATTAGAAAAAGTAAATAGAATCCAATCTTTGTTGAATGCGGGCTACCATTGGAGATGAAGATTTTTCGGACATATTTGAACATTAGAAGACATTTTCTCACTTTCTAGAGAAGACGGATGAGCCATTGTTTTCATTTCTCTTTCTCTGGTAATGTGTTATCTGCAAAAGTTTATAATTTTTGAAGTTTGTTTTGCCAAAAAAAACATGTGATTATTGGAAGATTTGATATTTGGGTTTTATGTACGGAGTTGCTACAATGTGGATGAAGGGTTAAGGTGTTGTAATATTTTGTAATGTGTATTGTAGTTGTTGGATGAATAAATGAAAATAATCGTTGTTTCATTATGTTGAATGTGCGGAGATGGTACATAGATAGTCTCTAACCTTTTCAGTAAAAGCGTGTGAATGATTCCTAACGTTTTACTAAAGGTGCATATGTGGTTCATAACGTTTTCAGTAAAGGTACGCAGGTGGCCAATAACATTTTTAGTAAAGGTGCACAACTGGTCTCAAACGTATGTAAAATGGTGCAATGTTAAATCTGAACCTATTGAAAAAGTTGCACGAATCTTCCCCTTAAACAACATTTGCAGAGAAATTTTCAATTAATTGGTGTCATTACACATTTGCAAAGCTAGGAAAATTTCCTACAAAAAATACGTAGAATACCACATTTGAGACCTACAAACTATAAGTGTCATTTACACATTTGCAAAACCAGAAATATTCTATCTGCACACGAGTCCTAAAACAACGTATTCTACTTTTCTTCCCATTGGGTTCAATTTACGTTTTTTGTAATGATTGAAAGACGGTTTTCTCGCGTTTCAATGCGTTGAGAGCTTTTTTTTTTCTTCAAAATTCTCAAACCAATGCTGGGTAATATGAAGACGTGCAAAGTAAAAAGAGAAAAAAATATGATTTGACCAATTTACCCATGCAAGTAAAGATAAATTAAAAGAGATTCTATTCAACGCACCCAACTAACAGCAAATTTGGACGGAATCCGTCCATAGGGACCACTTTTGCACCCAATGACATAGATTAGAAACCTCCTAACAAAAAATGAAAAGTTATGGACCAAAAACACACTAAAGACATACGTTAGAGACCATTTGCGTCAAAATTTCAAAATTGGAAAAAAAAATTTAGTAGTATATAATATAATTAACCAAATGTTTATATTATTTTATATATTTTATTTTTGTTTTTGATTGATTGTGTATTATTTTTGTTTTTTCAATTATTGAGAAAAATTAGTCTAAGTGATTAGATAGCTAATTTGTTGGTTTGAGATAAATAGTGATTCTGCTGTGTTCATCCTCTATGCTGACCATGACTCAGTGTCAAAGTATCAGATTATAAGCAAACTAAGCACTACTTAAATTCCAACTTGTTCCAACGCAATTGTTCGAAATGTAACAAGCCACGTTAACAAGACCACAAGTTACGTAAAAATGACAAGATTTTTACAAGATTGTCATTTGATATGACACGCAAACTTCAGTAACACCACTATTTAAATGATTTTATATAAATATAAGGTCTTCATTAAAGACTATTTGTTTGATAAAGTTTCAAAATAATTTATTAAATAATTTTAATTGATAAAATGTATAATTAAAAAATTGTTAAAAATTATAAATCTCATAAAATATTTAATTAAGACTAGTATGTTTAATTTTAATTAAAATTAAATTTTTTTTAAAAGTTGATGAAACATGTGGTTAAAAATTGTGAATCTATAAAGTGTGTGATTAAAATTAATTGTTGATTTTGACTTCAATTTTTTCGTAAAATTTAAATTAAAATAAAACATTCTCTAAAAAAATGAATTCCAAAAAAAAAAAAATTCTCCTAAACATGCTTTTATATACACTGCAGCGACATGCCACGTATATAAAAACTAAACCTATATATACATAAATTAAAGTTTAAAAAATTATGAAACAGTCAGCAACATGACTAAACTATATCCTCAGCCCTCCACGTAGCCACATTTTCTGCCGTTTCTCTCTCATCAACCCCACTCACACCAGTGTTATCCTTCTGCTGCTACATATCCAAAGAAATCTCATCGACATTCTCGAACAACTGAGGTGACCGACACAGAGGGCAAGTCACGTGTAATGACAGCCACGTATCAATACACTTGGGATGGAACACGTGCTTGCAGTAGGGGATTATTTTGACAATATCTCTATCCTCAAACTCGCTTAAGCAGATTGTACATTCTTCGATCCAGCTGTGCTTTGCGGCCACACCACAAGCTACCAGAGGCAATGATTTGATGGTAGTAGGATCAAGTCCTTTGCGATTGTTGGGCGACAGCGGAGATGGATTTCTGCGGCGGTGGTCGGAGGAGGAGGGAGTGGTATCCTCGTCGGCAAGGCGACGGATGTAGACTGAAAAAAAGGCCATAAAGAAGAGGACTGTGAGGAGCAAAAGGATTGTTAAGGCCATGGAGGAGTCGACGGCAGTTGAGGTGGTGGGAGAAAAAGGCCTCTTTATGGTGGCGGAAGTACCATTTATGGTCTGGAAAATGGGGTTTGGGGGGTTGGAAGCTGAGAGAGTACCGTCTAAAGTGCCTGCGCCACCGTCTTCTTGGAGTAATCTTCTGATTAGAATAGTGGTGGTGGGCTTCATTGTGGTAAAGTTAGATTTAGAGAGAGATAGCGAGGGTGTATTTAGGAAAGTGGCTGCAAGTACTAGGAAGTAAGCATTTCAATGTCATAATACTTGTCCGTGCATGTACGTGTCCGAATGTATGTGAGAGAGACGGGAGAGGGGGGACATGGAGGGTGTAATATGTTGGATTATATGCATTACTGTTGGTACGGGGTGTGTGTATATATGTCCAGAGAGAGAGAGAGGGGGGGTACGGGGTGTGTGTATATTATATGTCCACAGACACAGAGAGAGAGAGAGAGAGAGAGAGTGGGCGGCGCGGGGGGATAAGGATGAGGGTAAAATTAGTTGGATTTGGGATGAGATAGACTCATAGAAGGAGACGAAAGCAAAAGTTGTCTAAATCGAAATTGCCTTTTGCGAAAGTCGAAACTGTTGTTTTGACGCTGACGTGCATCCGTCAATGAAAGTGTTTGAATTAAAATAAACGAGTTTGCTCAATTCAGATTTTAATAGACTTTATTAAAATTTAAGTATTTTTAACTTAAATTTATATAAATTTTTTTTTAAAATCTAGATGTTTTCAATAACTAGTAAATTTTTAAATATTTTATTAATTGATAATTTTTAATAGATTTCAATATATTTAGAATTATAATTATAAGTTTATAACTACTAATATTTTTAACAATTTTAACTCCAAATTCAAATTTTCAATTGATTTTTTTCTCTCAAACTTCTCATTTTTTAAATAAGATTTTACTGAAATCTTTTTGTATCAATTGACGACTTCTTCTTCTTCTTCTTCTTCTTCTTATCAAACTTCTCACATTTAACAATTTTTTTCAATTTGTAATTCTTCACGTCCTTATTCTATTTTTTCCAAATACTACCAATATTTCCAACTTTATAAATTTTTTATTTAAAATGACAAAATTGGAAGTTTCTTTTAACATATGATAATGTTATATATTTTATTTTAGAAAAAAATTCAAAATGATAAATTTGGGAGTTTCTTTTAATATACGATAATATTAAATTTTTATTTTCTAATTACAAAGTTAGAATTTTTCTTTTTAGTGTTATCTAGTCAGATGTTATACCATTTTCTTAGTGTTTTCTTAAAAAGATATATTTCGTTTGTACACAATGAATGGTTAAAGTAGAAAAAAAAATCACAAATATATTGTACGAACTTTATGAATTGTTATAATTTAGAATTCTGTTAAAAATAAAAACATCTCGTTACTCATTTTTAATATTTAAAATGTGAATTATATGTATTAATATATAATGAATTAATTGCTTTTTTTTTTTTTTTTTTTTTTTTTTACTATTAGTCTAGTTTTTAAAAAGAAAATTGTGTGCTTCTATGGAGAGTTAACTTGTCAACATTAATTTTAGAGCAATTTTTTCGTCAAGACATAATTTGACTTGAAAAGAAAAAAAATAGACTTGAAATAGTATGGTAAAATTTTAAAGTTTTTTCAAAAGTTACTATTGTCAAGTTGCTTTTAAAAATTGAGATAAAATATAAATTTTAATAAAAAGACCACAAATTCAATAAAATCTATGAAAATTTATAATATAGAAATCTATAGAAATCTTATGAAATATGTCAAATTCTATTATATTATAAGAAATCTATAAGAATTTATAAATATTAAGAAATTTATTAAAATCTAAATTGAGGACACCCCATGTAAATCATTTTAAAACAGTTTGGTTAGATTTCAGTATTTATTCGTGATTTGAAATCAACTGGACAGTTTAAGAATTTAAAAAATAGAGATGAAATTAAATTTTCAATAGAAATTGGTTTAACGGTCCGTTTAATCTTGATAAAAAGTTGAAGTCAAAGTTAACAATTAATTTTAATCATACAGTTTATAAGATCTACAACTTTTCAACTACACATTTCATCAACTTCTATATAAAAAAAAATAAATTGATTTTAATTAAAATCAAATACACTCTAAATTGAACAAGGGTCAAAATTTATCATTATTATCTTAGCCTCTAATAGTAAACTAAAATATAAACACTTTAGTAATTGATCTATCGATTGTTCATTTATACACCAAATTCTTATCTTCGTGCTGCAAATGTCGAAGTGTAGAAAACATTGTAACCAATTACTTCTCGTTTTCTCATGGTAAGAATTGTGAATATCTAGTTGGAAAGCATTGAATTGTTTTGTAATTTTGTATCTTGTTTAATAGAGTTATATTGTGACTTTATATTAGTCTTTATTTTGTACGTATTTAGACAAAAAAATAAAGACTTATTTGTACAAATGGTCCCTGACTTTTGTACTTTCATCGCAGTTGAGGACCTATCGTTTCATTTTTGACGCTTTAGCCTCTATTTCAAATGTTTTTGGCAACAATAGTCCTTTTCATCAATTTCCATCCAAATGGCCGTGAAATTTGACGGTGGCCATTTTTTTATTTAAAAAGGACTTATTTGCACAAATGGTCCCTGACTTTTGTAAAGAAAAAATTGCAGCAAAAGTCCTTAATCTTTTAGAAAGTGTTGAAAAGTCCCATAACCTTCTAATCCTAACACATATGACTCCAAAATTTTTTGACAATTTTACGCCTAACTTAAATAAATTAAAAATAACTCATAAACCTTTTCAAAAATACAAATAAGTCCTAAATATTTTTATTTTTTACAGATTTACACTTAAAATAATAAAAATGTGTCATCAAATTCTAAAAATTTTAATTTTGTTCACCAAAATGATATTTAAAATGTGTTTGATTAAAATCAGATTTTTTAGTATGTGTGATTGAAAAGTTGTGGGACCATAAAATGTGTGGTTAAAATTAATTGTTGACTTTGATTTTAGTTTTTTAGCAAAATCAAAATTGAAAACAAACGGGTTCTTAGAGTTTCTACAGATTTTGTCCAAAGGTTCTTTTTAATTAACAAAAAATTATACTCATGATCAAAATTTCACCAATTTAAAATTTTAATTTATTTTTCATACCAATTAAAAAAAAAAGGTGGTAGTGGATAGGAGATTGTTAAGAACTTTTTTTTTTAATTATTATTTAGTAATTGGTAGAGGCTGGGAAAATGGCCGGATGGATCGCCCAATCCAAAATTAGACGGGAATCATGGTCCAATTTTACATGGGTTAGTATTTGCTGGGCCAACCTAGCCCGATTTTGGGCCACAAGGCCAATTGGCCAGTCCAACTTACATTTTTAACTTATTTTTTCAAAATAATTACTTATAATTTTGTACAAAACAAAACAAAATCCACCATCTTCATCCACCACCACCTTTTTTTAATTTGTACTTTTGAAAAGATTAGGGTCCCAAAATAAAATTATCGGGCCAACCGAGGTTGGCTAGTTATGTCGGGCTAAATTGACCTAATTTTTATTTGATCAATATTTTATTGGACACGCTTGACCCGAAGAATCGGACTATCCATTTTGCCACATCCAGTAATTGATATGAAAAATAAATTAAAATTTTAAATTTGTGAAATTTTGATCATGGATATAATTTTTTTTGTTAATTAATGGACCACTAGACAAAATCTGTAGAGACTCTAAGAACCCGTTTGTTTTTAATTTTGATTTTACTAAAAAGCTAAAGTCAAAGTCAACAATTAATTTTAACCACATATTTTATGGTCCTCACAACTTTTCAACCACACATTTCAACAACTTTTATTAAAAAATCTGATTTTAATCAAACATATTTTAATTGTCGTTTTGGTGAACAAAATTAAAAATTTTGGGACTTGATGACACACTTTTTATTATTTTAAGTGTAAATCTGTAAAAAATAAAAATATTTAGGACTTATTTGTATTTTTTAAAAGGTTTATGAGTTATTTTTAATTTATTTAAGTTATGGGTAAAATTGTCAAAAAGGTTTGTAATCATATGTGTTAGGATTAGAAGGTTATGGGACTTTTCAACACTTTTTGAAAGATTAGGGACTTTTGCTGTAAATTTTTCTTTACAAAAGTCAGGGACCATTTGTGCAAATAAGCCCTTTTTAAATAAAAAAAAATGTCCACCGTCAAATTTCACGGCCATTTGGATGGAAATTGATGAAAAGGACCATTGATGCCAAAAACATTTGAAATATGGGCTAAACTGTCAAAAATGAAACGATAGGTTCTCAACTCGCAGTAAGTGCAAAAGTTAGGGACCATTTGTGCAAATAAGCCAATTGATTAGTTATACAAATTGGGCTTTATCATAGGCTTAACAATGTCTACTTGTTTTTTTATTTGAATATAGGTGTTATAAAAAGTGTAATACATTTCTTAGTTTGGAGGATGAGTTTCAAATTTTTTGGATCTAGACAAGACAAAGGCATGAAGTGTAGTTAGGTGTGGAGACGGTACTTTACGTTTAGACGAGTTTTTTAGAACAGTGTTAAATAGAATGGTTTACTAGATTTTGTGAATACATCTTAAGGATGGATTATTTTTTAATTTTGGGTTTGTTTTTGTTTAGCAGTTTCCTTTTCCTGTTTTGTTTTTTTCTTTTTCTTTTTTTTCTTTTGCATATTTAAAGTTAATAATAAGAATGTCTTTTTATACTACTTTTAACAGATTTATTTTTGTTTTTGACAAATTCTGTTAATGGAGACAATTTATGTTAACTAATGAAATGTTGAAAACGATATGTACTATTAAAATTGAACTAAAACGAAATTGCGACAAAGTGAAAGGATTTGAGACCTATAATTTACACTTTTATTAATAATATTAAAAAGAATGAGTACACCAAAGTAGAACCAGAATAAAAGATGAACATAATCTATAATTTGGTCTACAATACAAATCAAAAAACATAAACGTGGAAATAAAATATTGAAAAGTGAAAGACAATACTAAGAGTTCTCGACGCCAGTGAACCCTTAACACGGTTTTCATGAGTAATAACAATGTCCATATAAAAGGTCCGATTGAAACATCTATCTCAGGCTAAACGCCCCCACCAACTAAACTTTTCTCCATCTGTACTCCATGCATAATCAATTTAATAAATCGCACCCGCAAATTCAACTTCAAATGCATAGCATACTCTAAAGGAAATAGAAAAGCACTCCTTGACGAAGCCGTCCAAGTACAAAAAAACCAGTAAGTCCCGAACATCCAAAAGTTGATCCATTCATGTTTACCTTAAGCATGTTGAGGATGGCACCAAATGACCTCCAAAACTTGAGGTGCCTTAGGCCAACTCCAATGCAATGCCAAACGCCAAAATATCGCTGAAATCATGCTCCAATAGAGCGCTAAATCCCTACTCCAAAATGGAGTACTGAACAGTGCTGCGCCAAATTAGGTTGCTGACCAGGGAGATGGAGCAGTCGAAGAATTAACAACTCATCTATAGAACGCCTCATAGAAACCGAATGAAGACAATCTCTCTAATAGACGCAAAAGCAATGCAAGCCCCACAATAAAAGTATACCCTGTCTTCAAAAATGATGCGTCTAAACTCTTCCTTCCCTAGTTTTCGAAAAAATTAAATAGTAAAGCAAGAATTGTTTAAACAATTTTGAGTGGTATATACAATTATGCTCTGCAATTGTCTCAACTTAGAATCATTTGTATCATAAAGTTATTCTACGAACCAAAACGATCCACCCGGACGTACTACGACCACAAGAGTCAGGCCCTTGCTAAATCCCGTAAGAAGGCTTGTTGTGGGCTAGAATATTGTTGGTTACTGTGATGGCTCTCACAACTCAAAAGACAAACAATGGAAGTCAGCCAATGAGCCAGAACCTGAGAACCAACCATGTCATGTCATGCGTATCATAAGCTCAATCAAACATACTTGTAAATGCGGTTAGCATTGTCCTATGAAATAAGCCACCAAATCAATAAAACCAAGCATCAAGCAACATAAACTTAAAAAGAACAAATACCACCAATCCACTATCAAATTAAAACTACACAAAACACATCAAGTACATCCCCCACACCCTTTAACACGCAATTAAAAGATAAAAAAAAATGAAAACATGAGCGTTAACGTACCAGTCTCATCAGACAGGTCCCTAAACAGTCCCTCTAATAATAAACACTAATACCCTACAACATGGAAATTAATATAACCTAATAGGAGAATACATCAAACTATACACAATAATCTAGATTCTAAAGACTAATTAATTCTTGGAGATGCTGGCAATGTAGGTGCTAACAGCTTTTGTACCCTCAGCAATGGCATGTTTCCCAAGCTCTCCAGGCAGTACCAACTTTACTGCCCCCTGAATCTCTCTCGACGAAAGCGTCGTCCGATCAGTAATCTTCAGCAGCCGTGCCGCCTCGTACGCAATTTTTTCGAACATATCAGACATTAAATTGTTGATAATAGTCATAGCCATCGATGAAATCCCCATATCAGGATGAACCTGTTTCATAACCCTAAATAAATATCTCTTGTACCCTTCACCCCCTTCACCCCCAGCTCTTCCTCTTTTCCTTTTCCTGTTTCCTTTCTCCTTTACTCCCTCTTTTACTTGTGGGGATTTTCTTTTCTTCTCATTTTCCTCTTTCTTTTGTGGGGTTTCACGTTTTGGTGGCTGAGGGGTGGATTCAGGCTCTGAGGCTGGTTGTGTCTCCTCTTCATCTTGCTGCTGCGGTGGTTCTTCTTTGTCTTGAACAGGAACTGACCTTATTACAGGCTCTCTCTCTTTTGATGAAGTGAAAACCTCCACATTCTCATTCTCTTTGATTGATGAAGAAACCAACTCTATTTTTTCCTTCTCCTTCCCCGCCGGAGTAACCACCACTTTCACAGTTTCCTCCACCACTTTCTTCGACGTGACCACGGTTTTCACCACCTTACCAGGACGCTTCTTGGGTGCCATTTTTCTCGTATTTTCCCTCCCTCTAAACCTATTTGAAAGTGCCCAATAAATTCTTGAAGCCTGCAGTTGTAGAGTGTTCAAGAAGCTAGCACGTGGAGGACACGTATCGAGATAATAGGGCTCCATGGCTACGTGGGTTAAAAGTAAAAGTAAGAGGTTTCTGGATCTACTGTTTCAAAAGGAGATAGATCCGACCGTCCGTTGGCAGGAACTCATGACGTTGTCGTTGATCAACAGACTACACCGCTTCTAAACTTTACTTGCATGAAAGATTTGTCCATTACGTTAGCTGTTATTTAATTTCTTTCTTTATATATTTTTAATAAGATAATGGGTAAAAAAACCACTGTAGAAACACGGAGGTCCATTTGGGTCGTTTAATTTTATTTTATTTTTTAATTTAATTACTCAGTTAAATTTGGTCACTTTTTTTACGAATATGATGTAGACGACCGTTGAATTCGTTCAAATCATTTGAATTCATCAAAGACCTCTACATTAAGGTTGTTTAGATGGTTGCCATCTATCACATTCAAACATTTTATCTAGGGTAATTTGCGGCCTTCATCTTCAACCTTTGAACTTTTGGCACTTTTATCTTTATTCTTTATTTTTTAGCACCCATATCCTCAACCTTTCTTATTTTAGTGGCTGAAGTCTCCAACCTTTGAACGTTTGGCACTTTTATCTTCATTCTTTATTTTTTTGCACTCATATCTTTAACATTTCTTAATTTGATGGCTGATGTCTCCAACCTTTGGACTTTTGTATCATATTTTTTAATTTTTTAATTAAAACTTATGAAACGTCTATTTAAAGTCAAGTTTTGTGAGTAATGTTGTCTATAAATATTGGTTTATTTTTAAAAATTTTATGATATTTTTAGATTAATTTTAATTTTTAATTGAAACCGGTTCGACCTTTTGACCCTTGACTCGTTATTTTTTTTTGATCGATGGTCATCCTATTTTCGAATATTGTATTATTCAAATAAATAGTTTTATTTAGATATCTATATTTTGATTAATGCTCCATTTGGAGATATTGGTGCAAAAAAAATGAAGAATGATGATATGGGTGCAAAAATTGAATTTTAATTGAAACCAGTCGACTTTGGTTCGACTTGGTTCGACCTTTGATATTTGACCCGTTATCTTTTTGGGTCGATGACCACCCTATTTTCCGAATATTGTATTATTCAGATTAAATTGTTTTATTTAGAAAACTATATTTTGATTAATGCTCAATTTGAGGATATGAGTGCAAAAAATGAAGAATGAAGATATAAGTGCAAAAAAATGAAGAAAATCTCATAAAATTTGTAAAAATAAGTTTTTTTTAAATAAATCAACATTTATAGATAAAATTACTCATAAAACTTGATTTTAAATAAATTTTTCATAAGTTCAAAGGTTAGGGACTTCAACCACCAAATTAAGAAAGGTTGAGGATATAGGTGCCAAAAAATAAAGAATGAGGATAAAAGTACCAAACGTTCAAAAGTTGGGGACTTCAGCCACCAAAATAAGAAATGTTGAGGATATGAGTGCCAAAAAATAAAGAATGGAGATAAAAATGCCAAAAGTTCAAAGGTTGGGGATGAAGGCTGCAAATTACCCTTTTATCTAAAATCATTTATAATTCTTTGTAAATATCAAATTAACAAGGGACACAACACGAAAAACTAATTAGAATTTACAAGTACCTTGGATTGCATACCTAAGTCAAGTTAGACCCCCGACCATTAGATCAGATCATTAAACCACTGTCGATCAAGTACTAACGAGTCAAACAAGGTATCATGTTCGTAGAAGAGGTAGAATCAAACAAGATTTTCTAGTAGAGAGTGGTTAACTAATGAACTGAGGCTAGTAAGAAAGCTTTCTTCAAGAACCCCAACACAGATTTGAACTCGTTGTTGACGCTTAACTTGCGTCCGTCCCACGTCACAAGTGATCTCCAGATCACTCCTCCGCCAACTTGTATGTTACTTGCACACTTCGGACGACCGTTATGCACCAAGATCTCCGGAGCAAAAGGGTCCGGCGATCGTTGGTACTCGACGATCTAGTCAACTCACGGTACATAGAAATAATACATGGGGCGGGTAAGTAATTGGTCCGGGAGAGACAAGCGTGCGTAAGTTTAAGCGAGTTTAGGGTGGGATTCAAGTGTAAAAAAGAGCGCACTTTGGAACGACCAAGACGCGTCATACTTATAAGCGCAAGAGTCCCGATCGATTTAGGTAACAAATCAATCAGACACCCAATTAGATCCTCATTCCTTATGGGATAAGGATTCTCCCTTGTCAAGGCAATCTCCAAGATTCTCTTCCTTCCCTGAACTTATCACGTTGCATGATTTTAGGAGATTATGATTTGGTTTCCTTGTGAGGATCCGTGCGCCAAACCAACGCAATCTTTCCTTAATTACTTCTCTGGTCATTCTGTTGACCTATGGTTAACTTTAAACCTTAATGTTTTGATTATTACAAACAAATTGGTTATGTTTTCTAACATTTTATTTTCAAGCAAAATTCAAAGCGCTACAAATCGAACTCTCATGCAATGTCAAGTTCAAAGTCAAAATCAATACAAGAGTTCAAACATCTCAAGATCCGCCGAATTTCAAGATTCAAGATCAAGATTGAAGAATAGATTTTAGATAAAATTGTAAATGTATTAACTCTTTAATCCTTAGCAATTAAATGAACGAAAGCTCAAATATAATTTTTATCACTTGCATAAAAATTAGTTCTATCAAAGCCAAAAATCGATTTTCAAAAGCGTGGAAACGGATCATCCGTTTGAAAATCGGATGAACCGGTCGACCGCTTACTTTTCACCGGTCGACCGTCTCGAGCGTATCTTTTCAAAAGTGTCCGCTCGACTTTTTGCGCTTCAACGGCTAGTTCGATCAATCGACGACTAATCGAATCAGTCGACCTTTTGGTCATCCGTTTGGTCGAAAAGTGACGAAAAATTCATCTCTATAAATACCACTTCATTTACTATCATTGAAAAATAACTTTCAAGAGCATTTATAGAGAGAATCATATTGAAAAACATCATTTAAAGCTTCATTGTATTCATATCTTCAATATCTCTATTTGAAAACTTTGATTGATTAAATCAAATTTTTGGTTCATCTTTCTCAACAAAGTTTTCTTCTAACACTTGAGCTTTCCTCATCCATTGCTATTCATTAAAGTGTTAGTCTCTCTTAGAGCTAAACTTGTATCTATCATTCATCTAGAGAGAAATACTCAAATCAATCTCCTTATTCATTTGGGTCATATTGAGGTCCCTTGAAAAGCTCAATATTGTAAAAGGATCGGTGCTCCTTGCTTGTAAGTCACCGGATACATTGTAAGGGTTTGGATTGCACCATAAGTCAATCAAAATAGTAGAAAGGCCGTGCTCGTGTTGGAGAGCTTGGTAACGGGGACGAGATCATTGGTTGGATCGAACCTCCATAAAAATCGTTTGCACTCTCTCTCTCTTTTATTTACTTATATTGTGCTTATATTATTGTGAATCTATTGTTATCTCTTAAATATCATTTTGAGAATATTTTTCAAAAAGTTTGAGAAAACCAATTCACCCCCTCTTGGTTAGTTATTCTTGGGCTATCAATTGGTATCGAGCAAGGTGCTCATTTTTTTTTATTACACAATCTTGAGTAATGGCTAACCAAAATTTTCAAAACCTTGAAGGTCACTCTACAAATCGTCCTCCTCTTCTTTAATGGCTCCCACTATAATTATTGGAAAACTAGAATGATGATTTATATTCAATTAATTGATTATAACATTTGGAAAGTCATCGAGTTTGGTCCATATGTGCCTACAAAAATTATCAAAGTTGATGATAAACCGGACCAAACTATTTCTAAGCCTAGAGAAGAATATGATGAAGAGGACAAAAGAAAATTGTCTTTGAATGCTAGAGCCAAAAATTTACTTTATTGTGCTTTAGACAAAATGAGTTTAATCGTATTAGCACATGTGATTCCATATATGATATTTGGCATGCATTAGAGATAACTCATTTAGGTACCAACAAGGTTAAAGAAACCAAAATAAATCTTTTGACAAAAGATTTCAAAATTTCTTTATGAAACAAGATGAACCTATTGTTGATATGATTACTCGTTTCACCGATATTATTAATGGCCTTAAAGGCTTTGATCGAAAATTTACTAACGGTGAACTTGTGAGCAAAATACTTAGGTCTTTATCGGAAGATTGGAACTCCTTGAGGATGTTGATAGAGAATACAAAAGATATCAACACTTATCCATTGGAAGAGCTATATGGAACATTGATGACATATGAGCTCAACAATGCCGAAACAAAGGAGAAAACAAGGAGAAGCAAAGAAGAGATGAAGGAGCTTCCAAAGAAGCAAATTGCTTTGAAATCAACAAATGATGAAGGTTCATCCAACACAAACTTGAGTGATGAAGAACTTGATGACTTAGTTCTTCTTGTCAAGAAATGGAGAGGATTTCAAACAATAGGCGATTTCAAAAGAAAGAAGACAAAAGTGAAGAAAAGAACAAAAGATCATATGCTATGATTAGACAAACCCGGTCACAAGAGGACCGAATGCCCAAACAAGAAGAAGTTCAACAAAAGAAGGCACTTCAAGCTACATGGGATGATAGTGATGAAGATTATCAAGAAGATGAAGAAATACAAGAAGAAATCCCTAATATGTGCTTCATGGCCATTGAGGATGAGGTAAGTACAAACAACAATGATTCTTACATTGACTTATCTACCTCTTATGATGAAATTCTTGAAGAATTTGAGAAACTTATGTCAAAATACTCCATTCTTAACAATAAACACTCTTTGTTGAAAAAGGTAGTCAAGAAGCTTTTTATTGCACAAAAGGACTTTGAAAAAGAAAAGGATGATCATAAGTCCTTGATTAAAGAAAATGTTTTATTGAAAGAAAAAGTGGTTGATTTAACAAGCATTATTCACAAATTCACCCGAGGAAAGAAAAACTTTGAATTAATGCTTGGAGAACAAAAATGTGTGTTTAACAAAGGAGGAATTGGATATAAACCTCTCTTGAAACAAAAATCCCTTGAAACCATTTTTGTAAAATCATCCAACTTTTCTCAACAAAACATCACATGTAGTTTTTGCAAGAAAGATGGTCATGTTGCTTACAATTGTTTGACTAAAAAGAAACTATACTTTGAAAAGAAACACAAGTGGATAAAAGAATCCACAAGTACTAACTATCAAGGACCCAAACTTATGTGGGTACCAAAAGTCAAAAATTAAAATTATTTTTGTAGGTACCACAAAAGGTCAAGAGCAATTGGTTCTTGGATAGTGGTTGTTCAAACATATGACGGAGATCGATCATTACTATCAAATTTCAAAAGAAAAGATGGAGGTCATGTGACTTTTGGAGACAATGCCAAAGGAAAAATCATAGGCATTGAAAATATTGGTAATCGTTCTTCTCCCTCTATTGAAAATGTTTTATTAGTTGATAACCTCAAACATAACCTACTTAGTATAAGTCAATTGTGTGATAAAAGTTATCTCATTAAATTTGATTCTTCTAATTGCCTTATTGAGGATGCTATATCTAAAGAGGTATTGTTCATGGGGAGCCGAAGCAAAGATGTTTACATCATATCTATTGAACTTGAACTTGAAAAGGAAATAAAATGTTTTTCAAGTATAAAGGATGATTCTTGGTTATGGCATAGGAGATTAGGTCATGTTAGCATGGACTTACTTTCAAAAATCTCCAAAATAACTTTGTGAAAGGGTTGCCAAGTATAAAGTTTGAAAAAGATAAAATTTGTGATGCTTGTCAATTTGGAAAACAAGTAAAGAGTTCTTTCAAACTTAAACAACACTCTTCTACTTCAAGACCTTTGCAACTTCTCCACATGGACTTATTTGGACCATCTAGAACCGCTAGTTTAAGTGGGAAACATTATGTATTTGTTATTGTTGATGATTTTTCAAGATTTACTTGGGTCATTTTCTTGAATTTAAAAGATGAAGCCTTAAATGCATTTAAACATTTTTGCAAAAGAGTCCAAAATGAAAAGGAAACACCATTACCACAATTAGGAGTGATCATGGTGGAGAATTTGAAAATATAGCCTTTGATGAGTTTTGCAAATCCAATGGATATGAACATAATTTTTCGGCTCCTAGAACTTCTCAACAAAATGGTGTAGTAGAAAGGAAGAATCGAACATTGCAAGAAATGGCTCGAACCATGTTGAATGAAAACAATTTACCAAAATACTTTTGGGCGAAGCCGTAAACACTTCATGTTATATCTTAAATAGAGTTTTGGTAAGTCGAAAGAAAACCAAAACTCCATATGAGCTTTGGAAAATAGAATTCCCAATATCGGATATTTTAAAGTTTTTGGTTGCAAGTGCTTTATTTTAAACACAAAAGAAAATTTGGGAAAATTTGATCCAAAATCCGATATTGGAATTTTTCTTGGATATTCATCTACTAGTAAAGCTTTTAGAGTTTTCAACAAAAGAACCTTAGTAGTTGAAGAATCCATGCATGTTGTTTTGATGAAACTAACTCCTCTATACAAGAAAAAGTTATTGATGATGAAGATTTAGAAATTCCATTTGAACAACTAAGTGTTCAAAATCAAGACAAAGGAATCCAAATAACATTGAAAGTCAACATGAGGAGGAAACAAGTATGCAACAAAATGATGAAGAACCTCATGAAGATCCCAACACTTCATCATTACCAAAAGAATGGAGGTTTGTCCCATCTCACCCAAAAGATCTCATCATTGGTGATCCATCAAAAGGGTAAGCACAAGAAATTCTTCTAGAAATTTTCATAACAATTGTGCATTTCTTTCTCAAATTGAGCCAAAGAACTTTAAAGAAGCCGAGTTTGATGAATTTTGGATCCTAGCTATGCAAGATGAACTAAATCAATTTGAAAGAAATCATGTTTGAGATTTAGTTGCTAGACCAAATTCACAAACCGTAATTGGCACAAAATGGGTTTTTCGAAACAAACGAGATGAAAATGGTATAATTGTGCGTAACAAAGCTAGATTAGTGGCTCAAGGTTACAATCAAGAAGAAGGCATTGATTTCAAGAAACTTTTACCCCGTTGCTAGATTAGAATCAATTCGCATGCTTCTTGCTTTTGCTTGTCATAAGAATTTTACTTTATTTCAAATGGATGTCAAAAGTGCATTCTTGAATGGAGTCATTCAAGAAGAAGTTTTTGTTGAGCAACCACCCGGTTTTAAAAATCATAAGTATCCTGACAAAGTTTTCAAACTTAGAAAAGTTCTTTACGGTTTAAAACAAGCTCCTAGAGCATGGTATGAGAGATTAAGTAAATTTCTCTTATCAAATGGTTTTTAATGGGTAAAGCGGATACTACATTATTTATAAAACCAAAAAGAATGATATGATAGTTGTTCAAATTTATGTTGACGATATCATTTTTGGTGCTACTAACATTTCCCTTTGTGAAGAATTTTCTAAGTGCATGAGTAGGGAATTTGAGATGAGCATGATGGGTGAACTCAAGTTCTTTCTTGGTCTCCAAATCAAACAAACCAATGATGGAATATTCATTAGTCAAACTAAGTATATCTTGGATATGCTCAAAAGTTTGAAATGGAAGAGTTGAAGCCAATGAACACTCCAATGAGCTCATCAATCAAACTAGATAAAGACGAGCAAGGTACTTCCGTTGATGTAACAAAATATCGAGGTATGATCGGATCCCTTCTTTATTTAACCGCTAGTAGACTCGATATTATGTTTAGTGTATGCTTATGTGCTAGATATCAATCTAATCCTAAGAATTCCCATCTTAGTGCCGTAAAAACGCATTTTCCGTTATCTTAGTGGAACTAGATCTTTAGGTCTTTGGTATCCCAAAGAAACTCATTTTGATTTACTTAGCTTTTCGGATGCCGATTGGGCGGTTGCACAATTGATCGTAAAAGTACTAGTGGAACGTGCCATTTTCTAGGCTTTGCTTTAGTTTCATGGTTTAGTAAGAAACAAAATTCGTTTTTGTCAACCGCCGAATAATATATCTCCGCCGCTAGTTGTTGTGCTCAAATCCTATGGATGAAGCAAACTCTAAATGATTATCACATTTCATTTGAAAAAGTTCCTATTATGTGTGATAATACAAGTGCCATCAATTTATCTAAAATCCCGTTTTGCATTCTCGTACAAAACACATTGAAATTAGACATCACTTTTACGAGACCATGCACAAAAGGGAGATATAACTTTGGAGTTTGTAAACACCGAAAAACAATTGGCGATATTCTCACAAAACCATTAGCTCTTGAACGATTTTCATATATTCGACGAAATTTAGGTATGATTGATGAATGTGAAATATGTGGCTAACTCCTTATATTTTCTATAATTGATTGCATTTTATGTGATAAATATGTTTCAAAATTATTTGACAAAAGATCAAATCGATGATTTTTATAATTTTTGCAAAAATTGTCCAACCGGACGACCGCTTATTAAAACGGACGTCCGTTTCATATTAAACGGATGATCCCCGCTCAAAATCCGCTTGATCATCCGTATGAGCGCAGAATTTTGCCAAAATTAAAAAGTTTAACCGGTTGACCGCCTATATCAAACGGACGTCCGTATTATTTTAACCGGACGACCGTACATCATCCGCCTACTCATCCGGTTGAACAGAAAGTTTGAACATCAAAATTCCAGTCCAACCGGTCGACCGCCTTAGGCTTCCTACGTCCGTATATAAGCGGAAATCAGGGTTTTAAGTTAGAAATTTTTCAAATTTCTTCATTCCAACTTCCCGCGAACCACGGTTTTCTCTCCAAATCTTCCTCAAATCTTCCAATCTTCCCAAAATCTTTCCAATTTACATTCAAAATCTCAAAACCCATATCATTTCACGCCTAAATCTTCAAAATCCCCAATTTTCATCCACCGAATCGCGATAAACCCCTCAAACGGTCGACCTCCAACCCTAGGCTCCAAATCCGTCTCCAAAACCATGCCTCGGGTGAAAATGGCAGCCAAACGACCTAGGAGAGAAAGGCAACCATCTCCATCCTCCTCATCCTCCTCCGAAGAAGATCCTCAATCCAAGCGCATCGAACGAAGTCCCGTTCTCATTGGTAAGAATGTCGATCTTGCCTCTTTCACACACGAAGCACCATCTTTTAACATTGAAAATCTCTTCATGGGTATGGGGTGGGTTCCTCTTCTCACTCTCAATGAAACTGTTTACCCCCCCATTATCAAAGAATTTTACAAAAACATGGTTTTTTCCCCGGGGTCGGGTATTTCATCCTTCGTTAGGGACAAACGAATTAAGATCACTCAAGATCTTATTCGTACCATTCTCCATCTTGAAAATGGTGGTATGCGTCTCTATACCACCAAGACAATTCCTCACACCGACGAGTATAATCCCGTCGAAGCATGTTGTAATGTCACCGGCAAGCATTTTGAGGCCGCCATTCGTCTTCTTAGCTCAAATCAACTTACCCTTCCATGTTGTGTCCTACATAATATCATCGCCCACATAATTGTCCCTCGAAGGGTCATTTAGATGAGGTGAACCATTTTGATGCTTTTGTGCTCGACTCCATTCTCCGAGGGGCGTAAGCTCGATTTTTCTTACATCATGATCCAACACATGCACTACGTCCTTAGCGGCAAGAGTTCTAAGGCACTTCCTATGGCATGATTCTTACCAAAATCTTTCAACATTTCGATATCTCCTTCCGTGATACGGTCCACCCTCCTTCCGAAAGCCACCGACACCATCAATATTCTTACACTCAAAAGAATGAAAATTGTAAAGGAGAACGGTCAATGGGTGGCAAAGTCGAAGGGATTTGATGAAGAGTCGGGCCCCTCCACTCTACCTTTCGAGGGGAAGATATTGACGAGGATGCCCTCCGTCCCCTCCGCCAAGAAAGATCACAAAGCCGCCGCCGCCCTCCACTTCCGCCATAACGAGGATCGATTCACTTTACCGCATGGCCGGATCGACTCACTTACTTCTTCATCCGAGGGCCCGCACCACACCATGGGGACTCTCCAAGACTTCGGTTGCCGACATGACGGCATTGCTCGAGATCTTCACTCCCGCCTCGATGCCGTGCTTCCTCCACACCACCCCCGAGCCTTTAGTTTATTTCCTTTGTTGTTTTGTTGTTTTGTATCTATGTTTTTGCAAACATTCCTATGTTCTAGCTTTCATTATGTATCTTGGAACTATGCCTGCTTTTAGATTTTAATCTTATCAATGAATGGCACATTTTGCTCCATTTAGGGGAATATATTTTAAACCTCAATGTTTTGCCTTTGCCTTTTTTTATGTCAAAAGGGGAAAATAATATGTGATAATATGTGATGTGAGATGAATTTGGAAAATATGTGATGAGTATATAAGAAATTTGAAATTATATGTAATGTGATGAAATTGGCAAATCAAATGAAATTGATATCATATAATACAAATTCATCAAATCATGTTTACTTGAAAACGAAAGGGGGAATATATATGCTTTATTGTATCTTATTATCCTATATTCTCACATTGTTTGTCATAATCAAAAAGGGGGAAATTGTTGACCTATGGTTAACTTTAAATCTTAATGTTTTGATTATTACAAACAAATTGGTTATGTTTTCTAACATTTTATTTTCAAGCAAAATTCAAAGCGCTACAAATCGAACTCTCATGCAATGTCAAGTTCAAAGTCAAAATCAATACAAGAGTTCAAACATCTCAAGATCCGCCGAATTTCAAGATTCGAAGATCAAGATTGAAGAATAGATTTTAGATAAAATTGTAAAGGTATTAACTCTTTAATCCTTAGCAATTAAATGAACGAAAGCTCAAATATAATTTTTATCACTTGCATAAAAATTAGTTCTATCAAAGCCAAAAATCGATTTTCAAAATCGTGGAAACGGATCATCCGCTTTGAAAACGGATGAACCGGCCGACCGCTTACTTTTCACCGGTCGACCGTCTCGAGCGTATCTTTTCAAAAAGTGTCCGCTTCGACTTTTTGCGCTTCAACGGCTGGTTCGATCAATCGACCAATCTGAACGGTCGACCGTTTGGTCATCCGTTTGGTCATCCGTTTGGTCAGAAAGTGACAAAAATTCATCTCTATAAATACCACTTCATTTACTATCATTGAAAAATAACTTTCAAGAGCATTTATAGAGAGAATCATATTGAAAACATCATTTAAAGCTTCATTGTATTCATATTTTCAATATCTCTATTTGAAAACTTTGATTGATTAAATCAAATTTTTGGTTCATCTTTCTCAACAAAGTTTTCTTCTAACACTTGAGCTTTCCTCATCCATTGCTATTCATTAAAGTGTTAGTCTCTCTTAGAGCTAAACTTGTATCTATCATTCATCTAGAGAGAAATACTCAAATCAATCTCCTTATTCATTTGGGTCATATTGAGGTCCCTTGAAAAGCTCAATATTGTAAAAGGATCGGTGCTCCTTGCTTGTAAGTCACCGGATACATTGTAAGGGTTTGGATTGCACCATAAGTCAATCAAAATAGTAGAAAGGCCGTGCTCGTGTTGGAGAGCTTGGTAACGGGGACGAGATCATTGGTTGGATCGAACCTCCATAAAAATCGTTTGCACTCTCTCTTCTCTTTTATTTACTTATATTGTGCTTATATTATTGTGAATCTATTGTTATCTCTTAAATATCATTTTGAGAATATTTTTTTTTTCAAAAAGTTTGAGAAAACCAATTCACCCCCTCTTGGTTAGTTATTCTTGGGCTATCACATTCCAGTGATATTTGTCTGCGCGATCACGAACTCCTGCGAGGCCCTATGGTTCGACATGGGTCGTTAAGTTACTCAAGAGGGCCTCACCAAACGTGACTACAGAAGGTTAGGATGTTTGATGGGCCTTCGGGTCCTTTATTAAAATTTTGAGGCCTCGGCAAGAAGGCCCGGATGAGGCTCTTCTTTGGGCTAGATGGGGGCCCTTGGCGACGTGGAGGCCATATCGTAATCGTATGGTAACACCTGCTCAAAATAATGCAGCAAAGGTACTAAAAGATGGAAATTGGTTTAAATAAGTTGGTTTTGGCTATTTTTAATCAATTACTTAAGAGAGACCCGTTAATAAAAAAAATGGAATTTCTTAGGTCGAACGTGTTCTACTACGTATGTATATAATTGTAGTATTAGTTTCTCAAAATCAATTTCGAGTTAATAAGAAATAAAGACTTAAAGTGAACCGCTTGAATTTGAAAAATCTTGAAATTTTTGTTATTAGAAATTGGTTAGAAAATGAAAATTCGATCACTTAATATAATTCAAGTTTGAGACTTTGGGTTCGAGTCTCAAGGGTCTTGATCTCCAACCTACTGATTTTACCCACTATAGGTAGGAGATCGTGCTCTTGAGTCTCAATGGGTACTAATAGTATTTGAAAATGAGAAGACCTACACCCTATTGGGTTAAGTCAAAGTCCACGAGTAGGGGCAATCGCTATGAACCCTAAACTGAAGGGGCCCATATATATATATATATTTGTGATTAGTGAAGTTTGCCAAATAAAAATGTGGAAATTACACCAACTACTTACACTTTTAAAATAATTTTATTGTTATAAACTTAATCTTTTTATTTTAAAAATATTGTCCATAATTTATTTTTTTAATAATTAAAATAAAAACAAAATGCATATTTTTACACAACCTTTTATACATAACTATTCTTAAAAATTGTACACAATAGAAAAAACACTCCTAAATTGCAGACGAAATATTTGTTTTCAAATTTATCGGCATTTTCCATTTTCAAATTCCACTCCAACAATCTCAACCATTCTCTCCAATCATCTTAATTCACTGTAATCTTCATCATTTTGAAGTGGGTAGAAGATATAACAATGGACAATTCAAACCGAATCCAAAGTAGTTCGAACTATTCAAAATATGTGATTTTTTCAATTAATTTTTTCATTTATATAATTCAAAGAAATGAAGAGTATATGTCATATTTTCCCCTGCATTTAGTTTACTCATAATGGTTTTGTAAATATTGGCGAATTATTGGTAACATGAAATGTTAATACGCTTTTTGTAACATTGGTGTTAATACGAATGTTTTTGATTGAGTTATTATTATCATTTAACATAAAATGAAGCAAAGAGCATGAAAATGAGTTATACTTGTTGTAATAATGGTTTGTAATTGCCCCAATCTAATTTGTACTAAGAATTGTTACAAATATTACAGTTGAACTTATCATGAATTCTACATATAGATTGTTACAATTATTTTTTACACAAATTATGTATACTTAACAGTTTTGTCAACTAATTGTTACAGATATTTTTGACACAAATGATATATATTTGACAGTTATGTCAAACTAAATGTTACATTTAATTAGTTACACGAAGTGTTACTATGACGTTTGATATTGAAGTTACATGTTACTAATTGACTTGTTAACATCATATAACATGTAATGAAGCGTATGAGAATGTATACGGGTAATAACATTTGAAATAATATTTTGATTTTGCCCTCATTTCATTATATCATAAGTTAAGTGTGAAAGTTGGTGCAATCTGTTACGTCTATGGTCATATCTTGTTTTAAGGACATAGATTTTTTTTTTTGACCAACAGATTAATTAGGAATCAATCAGCTGCATTTGTTTTGCCAACGGATTACAATTAAAGATTCTGTAATATATTGATTACATAGAATTTAAGGAATCAGTTACTCTATTTCAAGTAATTAAATATTAACATTAGTAAATAAACTAATTATTAAGAAGCAGTATTTTTAAAATATATGTAACTAAAATAGGTTTTTATAATCATTTTCATAAAGAAGCTTATTTAGGTAAAAATTTCAATAAAAAGTGATAATTTTACCATACACCACAAAATATAGAATAATTTAAAAAATACTATCTAACCTTTTTATTCTAAAAATTTTTTTTTTAATTTTTGTAACACTTGTTACAATTGTTAATGTAACATATTTATTGTAACCAAAATAATATAACAAATGTAACAAAAAGTGCTATAAAAATTGAAAATGGTATTTTAATAATAATAAAAAAGTATGATAGTATTTAAAAAAATATTTTATTTATTGTAATTATTTTTGAAAAGACCCCAATAAAAATAGTGCAAATATGGCCCAAAATCAAAGGAGACTATATTTGTTGTTTTTTATTTTATTTTATTTTAAGTTAACAATTAATTTTGTAAAAGATTTGTGAATTTTGAATACATACTACAATTTGAAAGTTTAATTTGTGGAATTCGCTTGAGGCCCAAAAATCACATAATCGACTCTACCGTGCCGCCAGCCGGACTCGGACACGAGTCGTGTGTTGTTTTTAAGCTTGACCCAAATCTGTATATCATTTTCATAGAAATGAAATAAAATAATTATTTATTTAATTTTAATTATCTTTCAAATCACGACAATTCATCAAGAATGCGACAAGTGGTTTAACCTTTAGTGAGCGTGTCGACAACTTCAAAAAAAGACAGAACTTTGTATGTTGAGATATGTACTTTTCAAAAGTAATCTCTTGAGACACAATGTTCCAACTATTATAAATAGGTCCCACTTGTTGGAAAAATTCGAATAATTCAACCCTCCACTATCATTCTTGTGCAATTATAGTTCAAAAAAATTCTGCAATCATTCCGAGCTCATTCCATTCTCAAAGATAGTACAAAAGCATCACTCAATTCTCTGGTCTCACAATTCAAAGTGCTGCTACACATCTCGTTGTATCCTACAAGTGTCGAAGTCCGTAAGCACTAGTGAGAAAATATTACTTTAAGGGGAAAAAAAAATTCTAACTCTTGCCTCAGCCAATTAAATTTCTACAATTTTTCCTTTTACACGTTAAAATAAAACAAAACTGTCCAAATTTATGCACGTTAAAATAAAACAAAACAAAATATTTTTATGCAAAATAATTTTTTTTTTTTTTAAACAACACGAAATTACCATCACCATGCGCCTGCCACGCTGAAATACATAAAAGATTACGCCAACATAAAATGGGATTTTTCCCTTGAAAAAAGAAAAAGAAAAAGCCGTAGTCAGTTGGGTAATAAATAATTCGAACTTTGATTATGCCAATGCAAGCACTAGTGTAATATGTCGTATAGTGTGTTCAAAATTACTATCTTATTCCTTTATGGGAGGATATTATATTACAAATAAGACAATATACAACCTCGTGAGAATTCCTATAAAAAATGGGACGAGACTATCCGCTTTACAACGATCATACAGAACACAAAAATTGAGGGAAGTGCAAAACTTTTCAAGGCCCAGTGTCACTAAATACAGGCCTATGAAAGGATTGATTCTACTTTTTCTAACACTTCCAACCTGGTTTTCCTTTTCCAGCCTTTCATTGTTGCAACAAGGTTGATCAGCCCAACAATTTGATTTTTACTGTATTCCTGCAAATTGAGAAGGCATATGTGTCTCTATTTAATTATAATCAAAGCATTTTACATTTGAAAGAATATATTAAAAATGTCAGTTGTAGATCCATTTTCAATTTTTCATACCGGATGATCACGAGCCCAGTGGACATATTCGGTTTCGGGAAGGTAGTAGGCCTGTTTAGAAAGTGGAAAAACAGAAATCAGTCGGTGAAACACACGAAATACAAAATGTAATATATGCAGCAATTTCAATTAAACTACCAGAAAAGAAAAGATATTTTATTTCTTACCTTGATGAAAGCTTCGACCATCTGCAATTTTGGTTTCACATCAATTGAGACAAAATGCTTTAGGCCGTTGATTAAAACCTGAGAACAAGAACACTAGGGTAAATCAAATGGTCCACAGCAATGTGGAAATTGAAAAAGTTCAGCAGGAGTAAAATGAAACCTGAAGATCCAGCGACATGAGAGCCCTTCCCTCATCAGTACATCTCCTCACCCTTGATAGACCCTCGATGAGAGTTTCAGCAACGTTTTCAAGTCCATATTCTAAGAGGAGATCTTGAACCTGGGATTACAGGTGGAAACAGCTAATAATAATGATTAGCAAGTCATAGAACCTGCACAACATGATCATTTGATGTATGCTAGTTTGCTTCAACATTCACTTCACTTGGCCAAATTCTTAACATAGTCCAAGCCAGAAATGTAAAAGTAGTTCTCAAAATTTAACTGCATAATCGTAAAGATAAGATCCAGTTCAAGAGTGATGCTATATTTCTATAGAGTGTTGTGGTTGCAAAGGATCAAATTCATTTTGATGTTCCAATACATATATTTATGAATTGAATGGAGTGGAGTGGAGAAAAATGAATTATGCAGCTGACCAAATTTATAGGGAATAACACTTAAGGTCCGTTTGGCACGGTGGTTGTGACTAGAGCTTTTTTCAAAAGAACTTTTACTAAAAAGATGTTAACTGTTTGATAGTCAACCTAAAGAGTGCTATAAATATTAAATTAATTGTTTGATAGCATTAACTACAAAAAGTGCTTTTATTTTACTACTTGTCCAAATACTACATATTTATTTAATTAAACTTTAATAATTTATTCATAGAAAAATATTTAGAGCATGTTTGGCATGATTTTTTTTAAATTCTTTTTTTTCCAAAAACTCATTTTCAACCACATTTTATGGTACATGCAACTTTTATTAACTTTTCAACCACATATTTCACCAACTTTTTCAAAATCTCTTAAAAACCTACTTTTAAACTCTACCAAATAGGCACTTATTTCCATCCTATAATATGTATTAAAATTAATTTTAATTAAATTAACATGGCATTATTATTTTAGAGCATATCATATTATTTATTCCATAATATATTTTAACACATCAACATATGACATATATATGACATTTCATACTTAAAATGATAAATAGTAATAAAAATTAAGATAAAAACATGTTATAAATATTTCAGAAGAATTTTTAAATTATACAAGTTAATATAATATTTCATCAATATATTGATATGTATTATAATTTGGATATATTTGGCATTTTAGTAAATTAATAAGGATAATATCATTAATTTAAAAGTTTCAGTAAATATAGATTTCAATTTCTCATATAAGCTGATTGTAGAACTTTTTGGAGAGCTTCTCTAAAACTGCTTACAGAAGCTGTTTTCTTAGTCAACTAGCACATTTGGACTTTAACCAAATATTCATTATTTTAATCAAAACAGCTTTTATCTTCCAAGAAGTGCTTTTGCAAAAGCCCTCCCAAACACACTCTTAGTTTGTTGTTGTAGTAGTCAAAGATAAAATGCAGAAGATCAGCTAAAGCTTGAGAGTTTGAAATCAAAATTTAAAAATCATAATAATGAAAAATACTTCTATAGACCCCAGGCAGGCAATCATTACAAGGCTTAAATGGGAAGACATTATTGCCTTTGTTCTCAAATGATAAGCTTTCGCAATTTAAGAAATTTCACTTAAGTAAACCTAATTAGGAAGATTAGGTGAAATAGTCTCCCATCTCTGCCCATCCCTCAGTTCTAAAGCAAATTTCCATGTTACCTGAACTATCACTATCATGTCAATCAGCGAGCTTTATTTTGTTTCAAAATGGTCACTAGAGTTTATTTTTGTTTTAAGTTCGGTCACTCAATTAAAATCCATTAGTTTTTCTTAAGAACCGTCTGATGTATCAGACAACAAAATGACGTGGCATCGACGTGGAGGCCTTCCACGTTAGCCATCCCGTTAGAAAAACTAGTGGAATTTATTGATTGACTAAACTGAAACAAAAAGTTAAGTTCAGTGAACATGTTGAAACAAAACGAAGTTTAGTGACCAGCATAAAACTTTGCTGTAAGTGGAGTGACTGCCAGTGTTTTTTACCCTATCATTCGCACATGGAGACTGTGCACCAGCAATGGTACAAATTTACTGTACTAAATGATTTTCTGATTAAAATA
Organism: Forsythia suspensa; assembly: GCA_023638005.1. Classification (NCBI taxonomy): domain Eukaryota; kingdom Viridiplantae; phylum Streptophyta; class Magnoliopsida; order Lamiales; family Oleaceae; genus Forsythia; species Forsythia suspensa. Next base: position 41,907,737 of record CM042666.1, read on the forward strand.
TCCTATGTCATTAATTTCAGACAGAAGCTATCAATATTGAAAAACAGTCATTACCTCCTCTCGAATACCTCCATGAGCAAGCCTTGTTTTGTAGTGCTTAAATTCTCCCAGCAATAAATCAACATATCTATTGACACAAGTAATTACAGAAGTGATCACATATTGGTAGCAGAATTTTGTTGCTAGACTTGGAGATGATACACTATTTTTACAATCAGTTAAGAGAAGATCAAGGTGACAGCACGAGGTTAGGACTCAGAATTAAGATGTCAAAATTTAATCTACTCTGAGTGTGCGAAGACTTCTGTTGAAGACAAATTTTAAATAAATAAATTTGTCACCTCTAACAGTTTAAGCTTTTCAATGTAGTGGCTCAAAAAGTAACGAAGCAAGCAACGGTACAAGGTTAAAGTCTCAGTGCCGCCCATTTAATGAATTTGTGCACATATAAGGCTTTTGATGAAAAAACTGATTCTGGGAGCATATTGTAGACAGAATTTAAATAAAAGCTTTTATATGAGACAGTTGAACAACTTCAAATACCTTGCTTGGTTAATCACTCGAGGTGTGCAGCATATGCCCCAGGTGGAGTTTTAATTTCTTTTTCCCTTCGTATTTGAAATTATTAGATAAAGTAACCATATATTTTGAACATTTTCGAGTTTCACTTTTCATCCTCTTATCTTTTTTCTTTTTTTGCATGATCAATCACACCTTCTTCACTAAATATACCTGGTCTCTTTTCTTTTAATCTTTTGGTGTCCTTTCTTTTTCACTAAATATTGCTGCTAATTATCAACTTTAAAAATATTTGATTTCTTCTCCATTTTTTGTTCTTTTTATGAACAAAAAGTAACAGTTCACCAATGTTTTCAGTACATAGAACTAAAACTCAAAGGCTTGGAATTGAATTCCATTTTGAAGAAGAATGGCCATGCATTACTCATTACCAAAACTAAAAGTTCTTTTTCACTGATAATGATAGGAACCATCAAGCAAGCAGGAAGATAACTGTCTTTTTTTTTTTGAAAGATGATCAGCACAGAACAAAAGAAACGTACCCATTGTGCTCTAGTCCGAGCTCTCTCACTTCCCATTTAGAATTGGCAATCCGGTCAACATATCTGCACAAATCCTTCATTCAATACCATTACAAAAAGTTTATTTTTGTTTCAGGAAAAAGAAGTCATTAAAGACATTTGTCTTAACAGATGGATTTAAATAATTTCTTGGCAGTATCTTATAAGTTATTGAGTTTGCAGAATTCTGATGTAGAGAAGAACATAAACTTGATTTCTAGAATAAGAACACAGTAATCCAACCACTTCATAACAAATGGGTTAAATTAAATTATTATGTTAGAGAGGAGAGTAAACTATGCAGGACCTAACATACAAGAGGGAAGGGAAAAGGGACGACTTAAAAGAAGAGTTAAACGAAGAGAGCGCTAGAAAGATGACAGAATTAGGAGAGAAATCTTTATAGAATTTTTATTTCCTCCTCCTTTATTTTGGGGTGGTTGGGGGTGCGGATGACCCAATAAAAGTATGTTAAAATAGTTGTTCACTTGATTTTGAATTTGAAGGCTAGAGCCTCACTTCCAATGCAAGCATTGATCTCTTCATAGGTTCACCGTAACGAAAGGACACCAAAAGATTAACAGAAAAGAAAAGGAAATAATGATAATAATAATCATAAATAAACACATCAATAACAACGATAGTAGTAATAAAATACAAAGCAGTCTTAAATCACAAAAATCGGTATACAAAGTTCATGGTTATGGGGTATACAGAAAGTTAAATACGAAGTATTTTTATCAATGGTTGCATTACAACACACAAGTTGTATATAAAATGTCAAATTTTTTCTATTCCTTCATCGGAACATGCCAAATCTAATCAAATAACAGTCGCTAAAATAGCAGACTGCAAGGCATGAATCATGTTGGGCTCTAATAAATGAAGGCTTAAAATTAAATTAGTGGGTTGGGAATTAAAAAAAAATTTACTTAGAAGTTCGAGTACCCACAACCATAAGCAAAACTATGCCAGTTAATCTCTCAATCACATCAAAGATCTAATGCACCTACCTAATGTTCGAAAGTTTCAACTGTTCAAACTTTAATCTATTTTACCTTAAACTAAATCGGGGCTTCAAAACAGAACATTCTAACTCATCTAAAAACCAAGTTGATGAAAACCACCTGAGAGAGCACATAATATCAGGAGCTATTTATGCAAATTACAAAGACCTCTCCAAAGACAAAATCAGTGTCAAAATCTGGCTAGTTTTGTCCCAATTTTCATCCCTTTCCTTGTGACATAACATTTAAGAGAAGTTTGGGCAATTTGGCACTAATTCAGTGTATGAAGCTTGTGGATTCCTTCAAGAAATTCTTAGTCAACTATTCACACTTTCCATGAAGAAGATTATCTCTTTGACTACAAATATGGTTTGGAAAATAATGTAAAAGGATACATATTATGGTACCGTCTCTCAGTAGAACTATAACTGGGGGAAAAATACAATAATTATAAGTGGATTAATGAAATTCAGAAGCAATGGGAAAAATACAGAAATTAAGAGGGCTAATGCACTTAAAAACCACAACTATGTATGTAACAAATTTCATTCACCTGCCCAGCAATTAGTGTACGTCTGTCACTTTTCCAATAAATGAAATAATTTCTAACAGATTAACATTTTATTGTATCTTACGCATTTATGTGGAGGAGTAGTCTAGCAGTTGTTCTATGAATATGCTCTGTAAGTTCAGGTACAGCATCCACCTGTCAAAAAGGCCAGTCAAAATAACTACTGTGAACTTTAAGCAACTAATATATACCAAATGTAACAATAAGACCAACAATATTAACAACAATAAAAACAATATTAAGGATGAAAACCATAATCACAGATAATGGTCATAATTATAAAATGATAACAATAATAAAATTTACCGCACAACAGAATGATGCAATACTACGATACTAGTAAATAACAAAACATCTTAAACTTTTAATGAGGTTCAACATGTATCCAGCAAAGGTCTTGGGTTCAAACACCACCATTTCGATAGAAAAATGAATCTGACCTGCATGTGAGGGGGCAAGTTGAGCTAAGCTTTAAGGACAAAATGCATTAAAAAATAGACTAATGGACTATATAAGTCAGTTGGCATAATATAGAATCTTGTCATGTGAGGTAAATTTTCCAAATGAATTCAAGGACGAAAGCACCAGTCATTTGTAAAATCAAAATCATCTAAAGTTCAGTGCACCACCAATCAAGAAATTCCCAATAGTTTCAAAGGAGTTTATATCAACCACACTTTTATCTTGCCACATAATGCAGACAACTTTGACAACTCATACCTGAAGCACTCAAGAACACAAGATTATTTTAAATGTGAATACAATACTTACAAAATGCACATAGAAGTCTTCAACTATTGCTCCATTATTTTGCAAAAGCATTGATTGAAGATGGGCTTTAGATCTATGCAACAATTGAGCAACAAGGGATATAGTATCCGCACCTGCACATCTTTCCTGCAGCATTATATTAATAAGAATTATTTACACAACAGTCAAAATGAGGCTCTTCAATCAGAAAAATTCTGCAGCATCATATTAATTAATGCATGTAAGGCACGGGTATGTTTGTGAGGGAGAGAGAAATCTCCCAGATCTGCTCATTGAATGACAGCTTTTTTTCGTAGGATCACAGAATATGGAATCTCTAGTACGAGAACATATACAAGTTATCTTCTTCTTTTGTCATACATTAGGATTTAATTGTCTTTGACATCCCATATATCATAGTTAAAGGAAAAAGAGATCAAATTTTCATTCTTTTGCTCTAGCAAAGAAACTAGAAGTTTGTATAAAGGGAGTTCCCAGCAACAACCAAGTGTATTCAACGTCCCCCTTTCTTTATCTTCTTTTCTTTTATTTTTTTTCTTTGGTGGGAGATCTAAGCCATTAGCTAGCCGTCAGAGTATACATACTACATATATAGAGACAGTTTTCAAGATCATCAAATTAGTGCCTGATCCAACAAAATCTAGCAGTGAATAGATATACTGCAATACTTTCACGACAATAAATCAGTTAGCTGAAAGCCAATTAAGAAAAATTTTAAAAAATGAAAGCCTTGTTCACCAGCAAGAGTTAAGGGCCTGTTTGGATTTACTTAAAGCTGTTACTCATAAGTATTGTTTTTCAGTTTATTACTAGTAGTTTTTTGAAGATTTATGCTTCAATAAATTAATTATATTTATAAGTAGTTACATGGTCGGTAAAAATAAATATATTTAAGCGGACAAAGAAAGTCAAATGACAAGAAATATACATATATTACTTTTTTATATAATAAAACTAACTAAATACTATAATTTAGCCAAATATATGTAAATTAACATTTAAAATACCACAAAATAATTAACTTAATTAGCCTTTTATATTAATTTAATAATGTATTATTTAGATAATAAATTTTTTAAACATTTAAATATTAATTTTTTCCCTGTATTTTACAATTTTAAATTGTTTTCATTAACTAATAATTTAAATTAACTTGCGACATTGTAATTAATTACAATATAAATGAGATGTTGGATAACAATTAACAAATTATTAGTACATTAAAATCCCTTAGTGACATGAAACACAGGCGGACACACATGGAAAGGGATCCCAGTTCATAATCCTTCTTTGCACTTTAGATTGCTAAATGCTCCAATAACGGAGCTGTTTGAGACCTTTCAGATTCAAAAAAAAAAAAATAATCTCAATTTCCCATCATTGCCCAATAGCGACGGTGCAAAGGAAACATAAAAGGGGGGACCAAAACTAGAGCAGCTTTCCATATGTTCTCATAATGCAATATTTTTTCAAAAGTTATTTGACATCCATCAGATATGAATCGCGCTAATGTAACTTTGTGGAAGTCTGAAGTGTATTCACATTAACGCATGTGAAGACATATGCCTAAAATTATTGTTTGCTCCATCTGTTAGAAAAGGAACCGGCAAAAATTGTATAGAGCAACTTGCATCCAATAAACTGAGCAATTACCATCATTAGACAACAAGCTAGAGAGAATGAGTTATCTACAGAGGTCACTTAAATACCTTGAGACCAAAAGATGGGCTATTCAAGTGACTCGGAGGACTGGTAGGGGTGACATCCATATGAGTGAATGATGCATTTGAAGATATTGGGGATGCAGACTGGGGATTTATCCACTGATCACACTCTAGTGTTATTCTTGATAATGCAGTCTTTAGCCTGTCTGAGGACCATAAACAAAGTGGTGTTTACAAGAAGCAGCCAAAACATGACATGATGTACCAAAGAAAAAGAAGGGACTGGAAATGGATAGACAAACTCAAGAATTACCAAAAGAAAGTATGGTTGAGTAAAGTATTATTTTCTGCCGAATGAAAGAGGGAAAAGTATTAAACATTACTTACAAGGAAGCAAGTCCGGGGAGGCCTTTCCACTTGGATGAGTATTCTGCTGACCAAATGTCCCGTAGACAAAGTGGAAAAATATCTCAAACAACTGGCAAATACCCTGTTAAGAAAAATTGACAGTCAAAAAATACAAAGACGCAAACATACCAGAGAGAGAGAGAGAGAGAGGGTGAAAAGGAAAAGAAAAAAAAACTAAAAGCATCGTGCCTAGTGAGAACATGTGTATGAAACTACCTTAAAAAACTCAATATTGACTATCTCTAATTTCTGCATCAGTCTCGCATACTTGTCCATCAACCTGAAATGTAAAACGTCACTCAGCTTAATAACAGATGGACACATGTAGTATTTTTACCGAATCAGATTAAGAGCTCACTTCAAGAGACTAAGTGATGATCCTGTTTGTGCTCTCATCCCTTCATCATTCAAACGAGAAGAGTGATGTCTTAAATGATTTGGTTTGGAAATACGACTGGGAAGCTGACTGTCTTCATCAATAAAATCGGCATGAAGATCTTCATTTTCATCTTCTGAAAGAGAAGCACTCCCATTAACATGATTTCCAGCACTACTTTTCTGAGTAGATTTACTATTCTGAGATATTTCATCAGTATTTCCACTTTCTCCGTGCATGGTTGATCCAGTAAGTTGGAAGGAATCAGAATTTTCCTTGGTACCACCATTCAGTTTTGATGAAAATGGGTTTCCTCTTTCAAGCCAATGCAAAAATCCACTCCTCTTTGATCTATTTTCAACTGGACCTACTGATCTATTGGATTGCAGTAATTGAGATTTAGGAGAATTATTAGATGAAGCAATCAATGCTGCTCCATCACCAACCAGTCCTGCGAAACTTACTACTTGAATTGTGTCTGGCGGCATTATCTGCCAATTCTCCTTTTCCATCACCATTTTCAAGGCCTGTAAGATCAAAATATGATCCAAATCATCGAACTCATGAAGATACTGGCAAGACAAAAATATCAACTTGAGCAAAAAAGTACCCATGCCACATTTATAAATTTCATCATAACCAATTTAAAGCACAAATGACAGACTCACTAATATTAGGCACAAGCCAAATAATTAATAGTCAAATTCGACGTAACTTGAGGACATAAAAAAATTGTCGGTGACAATTAACCGATATGCTCTTAACAGGTATAAGTCAGCTTAACCGATCGATTCTAATCAGAACAAGATTCTGTAATCATTAAAGTATTATGTTTATCAACACATCAGAAAGATAAAAAAGAAAATTCACGAAGTATTCCCAGACAAAAATAACTTCACTTGAATATGATGCAGAAATGAAGATGAAGACTATTAACTCATGATGACAATAATCACAAAGAGAAACAACAAAAATTAAATAACAAGGTATGAGTATTGAACACGCACCATTAGTTCCAAGTTTGATCGGCCAAATTATGACCCTATTGCTTATTTGAGAAAACTTGAAAGAAACCACAGACAATAAACTCAATTTCTTCAACTTAGACGACAGTACAAAGGTTTCCAAACTTGGGGTCAATTTTTGTTTTATGGTAAAATAAGTAGGGTAGATTTTCATCTATGCATTGAAGACTAATTATGTGTATATTATTTTCTTCTAAGTATATCAATTCACTTGAAATAGTGATGTAGGTAAGCGGAAAAGTAAGAAGGATGCAAGAATCCAGCAGCTCCCGTAGCAGCAGCAACAGCAGCTGGAGCAGGAGGAGGAGAAAGAGACGACTGGAAGGATGTATAATTTTTTCAGCGGAAACTGCATAAATAAATAATTAATGCTTCTTATAATTAACATTTCCTATCTGACATGATTATGAGAGAATCAAAAGTGAATTAGAAAATTTCTCCTCTAACTGAGAAGAGTTCCAATAAGAACAACATAAAAACAGAGAGCCTGTGAAGAGATGTGCAAGTCTAAGTTTAAGTTGCCAGTGCTGTACAAGGCCATAAGCAATTATTATACTATGGTCCTTCAGAGACATGGTATAAGGAGTCTACATATCAAACTTACATATATACTTTGCCGATGGAAAGCAATAAAATAACTTCCACAAATGGATTTCAGCTTCTGCCTGAACTCAACTGCTTCTATCCCACAAAAAGCTTCCCCAGCCAGGATGAAGATACTCAGATCTTCGTAGTTTCTCAAAAATTGATGAATGCTGCTTGAAGAAACTGCAGAAGAAGAAAGCAGAACTGCAATACGGCTTGTTGTAAGTTGCCAAAGATTCTTACGGCCCCTCTGTAAGGTTTGAAAAACAAAAGTTGCAGCATCTTTCCGCAGTTCAAACCATGGGGATCCACTACTTGATGCTGCAGTTCCATCATCTCTTGCTTCATCAGTCTGATAATCTGAAAGAGCGGAACCATTAGACCCTGTAATTTTCGTACAAGAGGCAGAAGTCGTCGGTGGCTCTTCAACAGAGGACAAAACAGATACTCTCTCTGTCCCTGCAGAAATTGAACTGTCTTCTGCAAGGGAATTACAAGAATCTTCTCTTATAGCATCCCCTGAAACTCCAGATTTGTTACCCTGTTTTTGCCTCCTATCTGGGCTATGGCAGGCTGAGACCTGTGATAGCAATACAGAGGCTTTTTAAATACCTACTTCTACAAGATAAATTACATAAAAACCATGATACTACGGTTTCACAGGACAAGTGTAAATTTTCAAAAGCATATACATAATTTATAGGGAAAATTCCAGCTGAGATCCCGAATCTTTGAACTTAACGATGGGGTCCCGAACCTTGCATTTGTAGCACCACAGGTCCCTAAACTGTGAAAAGTGTGATCTATATCCTTTTGTGACAGAAATCGTTGGTTCAGCCGTTAAACAGTCAATTTTTATTTAAAATGACCATTCTACCCTTATTTTAAATTAAAATAAAAGAATTTAAATAAAGAATAAAGAAAAAAATGGAAGCCACCCACCCCACCCTACTCACACCCAAATATGGAACCCTTTTCTACCGGCAAACCCATCCCCACCCAAAAATGGAACCTTTTACTTCTACCCCCACCCCTGACAGTTTCTGCCTCCCATCCCCACCACCAACCGTTTCCGCTAAACCAGCCAAGCCCCACCTCTCATTTTTCTCTTTGTTCTATAGATCCATCCAGACTTATTCACTAGGTAAATTTCAAATTCAAAGCAATTACTGTGGAATTTGCCAAAATGGGTCTGATCATTTCAATGAGAATTAGATTTTCTTTTTTGGTTTGAAAAAGACTATCAAACCCAGCACCACCACCATCCAATGTCGCCGGTTCAAACAGGAAAAATACAACCAGATCTGAAATTTACATCCATTTTACATTAAGCTTTGGTTTAATATGAAAGAAAAAAGTCATTAGAAGTGAGACATTAAGGCTTCAGATTGTGGTGAGATCTCTTCACAAAAAAACCCATTGTATATCATATGGCAGAAGCAGGAAATGAATTTTAACTTTAAATGTTTTGATTTTAATTAGGTTATGACATTCCATGAGGGTGAAATTGTGGAAACAGTTGTCGGTAACGGTTTTGTCGGCGCTGGGGGGTGCTTCCGGCAATGGTTTGGAGGATCTAAATCCGATGGAGGGGGCAATTTTGGGTGTTGGTGGTGGGTTGGTGGCCGGTGGTGAAGTCGTGAGCGGTGGCCGGTGCAGCGGCGAAGCCAATGGTGTAGTGGGTGCATTTTGGTTGGTGGGTGTGAGGGGCTTTGCTGTTTTTTGTTTTCTCATGTCAAAATCATTTATATGTATTTAAAATTAAAAAAGGCACATTGGTAACTTTAAGGAAAAAATTGACTCTTTTGACGGTCAAACAAAAGGTTTGTCTGATAAGGACCATGCTCGCACACTTTTTGAACGTTAGGACCCGGTGTGCTACAAATGGAAGGTTCGGGACCCCATCATTACAAGATTACAAGGTTCAAAGGTTCGGGACCCCAATTGAAATATTCCCTAATTTATATTTAATAGCCCAGTTGAAAAAGGCATTAAACAGCAATCCATGGGGCCAGCAACTTGGTCACAATAAGAAGTTTAAAGGAAAAGGTCACGAGTTACGATCTAACAAGTAGCCTGATTATTGAAAAATATAAATATTAGAGTATGGATAACAGAGCATACCTCTGGCTGGAAGTTCATTATTGCATAATAAGAAGACATCAGCTTAAAAATCATAGCTAGTGTTGCCAGCAAACACTGCCTAAACTTGGATTCAGGTATTTGAATGCACAAATCACTGTACGTAAGCCTGGACATGGAGTGGAAGACAATCAAGAATACATAAACAGCTCCAGCGTAAGAAAAATGGGGAATGCCAAGGCATCGCGCTTTTCTTCTAAGAAAGCTAACAGGTAAAGAAACCTTACCTGTTACTTTGCATATTAGGATTTTCAAGATCCTGCAGTAAGTTAAGATGTTAATAATGCACATATATGAAGCATATAAATCTTTAAGAAAGAAGAGCACCTCATAAAATCTGCAAGTACCTAACAAAATAATGTGCTATCAAGTGTAAGATGATGTCTGCTAGGGATGGGTTTCTGTTATTATACTACTAATATATGCTTAAATTATCCAAGAGCCAGACTGAACAGAGGATCATGAAGATAATATTATTGTTAAGCAGAGCTATTTCTGTAAAACCTATGGCATACCTAGTCTGTATCGCCAAACATAGCATTTCAAACTGCTAGATACACATTAAAGAACAACCATCTCATTAACAGTTTCGTTATGGATTGTGTGCCCCTGTTAACTAGGACCTGACTGACTGTTCTTGTTTCACTTACGTAGTGATATGGCATAGGATGCCCATGAGGTTAGGGGATGATATCATCATTCTGACTCATTCTTGTCTCTTTATTTGTCTCACTTGTTTAATTGGAACCTTATACAGTTCACCCTCAAATTGGGAAAAAAAAAGAAGAAGAACAAAGAAAGAACAGAGAAGAAAAAATATTACATGTACATACCTCTTGCAATATGGTCCTCAACACAGAGTGGGTTTCAGAGAGAACCTCCTGCATAAAGAAGCTTTGTATCTTTTCAGCTAGACCAGAAACATCTCCAATCAGAGCATAAGCATCAACCACCTGTCGACCAATGTTTTGAATATTTCAAGATTGAATTTGCATAAGAAAGAGCCAAGTGTGCATGACCGTGTGTGCTTGAACGAGAAGATGATATCAGAAAGTACAAATAAAGTGAGATATGCAACTTTGTTTACTGGCTTCATTCACTTTTCGTCGTGAGAAAGTGATAGAACTTTCTCATCCTCTTCCCTGTTCTCCACTGGTTTCATAGGTGGATGATAATGATTAATGTTGGTGAAATGCATCACAGACAGGCCATTACTCCCGTACAGTAGCACAAAACTTTTAACCAAGGATGTGATGAAGATCCACAAGAAGAGAAGTCTTTTAAAAAACAAATTAAAAATAGTCGAGCTACAGTGGAAAACAAAGTTTGTGCAAAACTGAAATAACTCACTAAAGTGCATTTCCAATGCTTCCTATTCTTTCTCGTGCATTAAGGCCACGTCCTCTAGTTTCATTTTCATAGTTTAATACTGTTGCACTATTTAAACTACTGAATTCATAATTCCAAATTTCATCATGTTTCTGCCGTATCTGATTCCTATCTCAATGATGTTACAAGAAGCACCAAACCAAGTTGAAGGTAACATAAAGAACAAATTCCATTAATGCTATAAGAAACTCAAATATCAGAATACCAATATAACGTGATAATGCCAAGCAAATACAGTGTGGAGAGTCAAAAACTTAAAACGCTGGGATCAGTAAGGTTATGAGGGAAAGTTAGTATCTTTGCAGGTAACCGTATATGTACTAACATCTGGTTTTTCCTTAAACTTTTGGGAATATGGTGACAATTTAATAGGTGTATAATATGATTCCATTGATATCTGGGGGGGAAAAAAGAGAGTTGTGGTAACCAAGAACAGTTATTCATCAATTCAGTGCACTGCATCCTACTGCATATGTACTACAAATATATGTCATAGTGAGATTCTCTTCATGTGAAATACCACACTTTTAACAATAAGATGCAACTCCGCCAGCTTCTATAATAGAAAAGTGGAGGAGAAAAAAGGATAGGTTATATGTTAGATCTTATTTTCTATTGTTTCAATTAGTTAAATTATGCCAATTTCATTGATTTAGAAACATTTTCTGTTATTGTTCTTATTTAGGTTGCTGTAAGACCAAAAGCCACTGCAGGATTTCCAGAACCTTGTGAGTGTTTGAGCAATTGAGATTTGACTGAAGTCTTCCCATTAGTTAGGCTTACTTCAAGAACCCCCTACCATCCCTCATCTTTAGGTAACTATAACACTTCTGCAACTAACTTTCTCCTTGTGTTGCGCAAGAATACAGGCTCTTATGCATTAAATGACAGCAAAGACTCACGGGAAAAGTAAATTATTGAGAAGTTTAATCTCTAATTATAAAGAAACAGGAATTGTGAATGATTCAATTAGAAATAATGGTTTTGATGAGCTGACATAGGACGTAACACAGAAAGAGAAATGGGGAAGAAGAAGAAAAAAGAGGGAAGAATAGAAGAAGAATTTGGGGGAGGAAATTAATCAATATTCAATCATCAATAATAGTCTGCTCCATGCAATGAAATCCTGTGTCCTATTAATAGGGAAAAAGGGTTAAAATCAAATGAACTTCTAATAAAACTATAAAACTAATCTAATTCAATCTAAACAAACATAATTTAAATCAAACTCTACTTTAAAAACCTATCTAAACCATCTCTTTATTTTTATCTTCATTTCCCATCACTTGCATATTCTACATGAATTCACTGAATCAAACGAAAAAAGGGTGGACCAAAGCCACACTGGTAAGGTCTAATGTGCAGAGGGTGAATGAAGGTGACCATCTCTAAATCATATAACACGACGCATCAATATAATCAGGAAAAAAAAAAAAATAAGAACATGAGCTAGGAAGATCCTCAACCAATAGACTTCCAAAACCAGGTCATGAAACACACATAACAGAACTGCAGGAAGAGCAAAGAATACTAGATTAAATCATAAGTTGCAGTTTATAAAAGACAATTCATTCAGAGTAACATGAGGCACTAACAGTTATGTAGTCCTCCTCTTTGAAATCCTGGCACACTCCTAATAGAAGTGAGTCCAACTTTTGAAGAGTTTTTCCCAACCAAACCTGCAAGATTTTGACCAAATCCGAACATATTACAATGAAATGTACACAAAATGGAACAAGATAGAAAGAAAAAAAATTGCATAAAACTGTAAGACAAATGCAAAACCAAACCAAAAATAAATTATGTTCGCTGAGGGAACATAACCAGACTAAAAGAAGAAACAAAAGAGCAAGTTTTCTTTTACGTTTTAATAAGAGAGAGCTGATTCTAAAATTCACCTCTACACTACGGTTCATCTCTTGTACTGCCGAAAGCTCGGACAGACTATCTAGAAGCTGCAAATACTCAGATAGTACTTGGAATGCCTGAAAGTGAAACGTTGAAGCATTTAGCTAGTGTGTTTTTACTACATATAAGTAAGGCATAATTTGCAAGGGAAGTGCAAACCTCTGCTTGGATAAGAAAAAGAAATAAATGGAAAAAGCGAACATCATTTTATAGAACTAATATCAGAAGTGAAATGGAACCTTAGAGAAGTTCCCTTCCTCAACAAAAGTTTCAAGAGCCATTTGCATGTCCAGAGCATGACATAGCTCAGTCAGGATAGGGAGCAAGTCCTGCAAGTAGCAATAAAATATTATAGGTAACAAATATGGGAAGAAAAATAAAAATATGAAGCAACTTCAATCGGAACTTTAGTTTTGATTTTTGAGATGATTGAACTAGTAAAGAAAGTATACAAGTATCAAAAAAGTTCATACAGAAATGTAAGAGTGGTAAAAAAAATCCACCGAACTGTGGTCTTATTGTAAGCAGGATGATGTATAAATAAAGTACCTAAAATATGTGCTTTGGTAACCGATTAAAGAAGAAAAAAACAGATCAAACTGGTACTAAGTTGTCTAAACACAAAAAATAAGTACCAGGAGGGCTTGTTTCTTTTTGGAACTTGTGGTAACAATGAGATCCCTGGACACCTCGTTCCTTGATGAAGTAAGGTGTCTTCGCCCATTCTGAACACAACATAAAAACCAAGTATCATGAAAACCTTAGCATTATCAAGGAATCAGCCTTTCATTGATATTTCAAAATTCAGCAAGTGACAGGAGAACATACAAACAATCATAGTTGAGAATAATAAGCTCAAATCCACCATATATTCATCAAATGTATCTGCAAACATTCAAATTTATACTAGTCTAATAGTAACAGTTAAGTGTTAAACTGCCACCTGCTTACCATGCAAATAACATTTGCGACCTTCAAGTCCTTCTCCAATTCTCTTACCAGATTCATTCCCTTCACTGAAAACAAGTGTTCAGCAATAAATTACCACTATCAGATTTGAATAACCATACAAGAGTTAAGTATCAAAAAAAGGCCAGCCATGGGCAAAATATAAAAGAATGTGATTTGAAAGGACACCAGCAACCCAGTTCCGTGTATCAAACAAGAAGGCAAAGAAGATAGAATGAAATCAACTCGGCAAAGTTCGTCCCATTTCCCATCGAGATTAAATCTATTGCAGGAATTTATAAGTCAGATTATAAGAACAATACCTACAACTATGATGTAAAAGATATATTTTGATATGTAGTCGAAGCTCTTCCAATCATGGTAGCTAAAATGATATATATATATATATATATATATATATATATATAACTAGAATAATCATGTTGTCAAAAAATTAAAGCAATACGAAGAACTTCAAGACATCTCCGTTCCGTCCAGGAAATACACCGTGAAGGATATCAAATGTTGGAGAACGCTATCATGGAAAAAAAGCCATCAGCTCAATTATGGGTATGATCTTGACCATAACCACGAAATTGGATTCAAAGCAACAAAAACAATCTGAATTTCTCACTTTGCAATCAACTCCTGTTTTTGGTCATCTTCTTATTCATTTCATTTCAGCTTTCACATAGTTCCCATATCAGCAAGCTATGCAGGGAGCAGGATCGAAATAGGATGAAGTTAAACATGTCTTGCAAAAGAAGCCTACACTATCCATTATCTTATCATTCATTCAATAGGAAGAACTTTCAAAAAATTAAAGAGGGAGAATACCTAGAGAAGCAATGTTAGAATGGATAAGGTGCACCTGTGCTCATAACGATAACCGTAATGAACTATTCATAGGTACAACAAACCAAACTTCAGCAAATTTACATGATTGAAGGACCTTCGGCGGATTTACATGATTGAAAGGAGGCAGATTTTCCCATTAAAATCTGCAGGGCTGAAGTTCTTTCCCATATTGCACAAGACTTCTCATTTTAAATATCCTCCAATTGCCTTCTAACTTATTGCCATACTTAGCTCCCAGAAATTCACATACAGGTGACAAAGCTCCCAGAAATTCACATACAGGTGACAAATTTTCTTCTTTATTTCTAGAAGGTCTGTATATTTTTCTCCTCTGACTTGGACATATATTTAAATGATGGTATTTACTTCCACTCCAAATCATAGAAACAATCCCCCGACAAAAGATGATAATCCCTTTTCCCTATCTTCATTATCCATCGGCTATGTTGTCTTCAAAATCTAAGCACTCATACATGCATTACAATCACTTGGTCACAGAAACGAATAATTGGAACCTTTCTTCATAGACAAAAGGATTTATAGTCACAGATGCATATGGTAGGCACAGACTCTTTAAATAGGGCTATTATATTCTATTTCGTGTTTCTTCTGCGTGCTATCCCAAAAACATATTAAGAAAAAAATTAAAGTTCAATCACTTGAAATTAATGCTCATCTTTTTGACATCCCATCAAACTTGGATAAAAGTTTTGTTTTTTAAAGCAGAATTATTTCCTTATGAGGGCACATTCAAGCCACCAGTGTTGCAATCATTGTTTCTATGAGGCACTCTACCATGCTGGTCCCTCATGCTCCTCCTCATTATGTGGAACCAATTGATGTTATTGTGGATGATTTGCACATTATGATGTTTTCATATGGTCAATATCGATACGTGGAAGAAAAATTGTCTTCCTTGGAAAGGTTGTTGCAGTCTATCTCGCCAAATTCGAGTTCTGTCAACCAAAGAGAATGATGGAGATCGTGACAAATATTCCATTGAAGACTTACCAGAATGGATGCAAGAAATTAGAATTTATTTTGAAGGATTTTGTTGTGTTTATTTCATAAGTTTGTTTCCTACTTAAATTAGACTAGGTTGGACCCTTATATAAAGAAGAGTATGCTTCGTTTTAATTACAACATTGATATTGAATACAAGACTAATTTCTACAATTCCTCCTCCCCCTCCCCCCCTCATCTCCTCTCTTCTCCTCTTCTTCTTTCTGCTTCTTTTCTCCTATTTTCTTCCCCTTTCTTCTCTCTTTTCTCCTTTCTGTTACAATTTAGTGATTGTGATTGTTGATACATGCATACTTCATCAAGCCAAGTTTCATATAAAGGGGAAAATCCAGAAAAATAGGTTTCAATCTGTAAAAGGGCATTTTCACATTGTCAAAGCCTAGGCTCTTTCTTTACGCTCATAAAGTCTGACCAAGGGTACTATTGTTCATAACTTCCTTTCCACCTACTTCTGAGCCAACAAATTTTTGGCACCAAAACAGGTTTTCTGGGCTTTTCCACATAATTCCATCATAGAAAACACCATAAACCACAATTCTCAAGCTGATCTGCAGTGCAGTAGCTAGAGATTTCCACATTTACCAACCTGCTTACAAGTAGACACCAATGGATGTTTTCCTTTTGCTTTCTAAGAGTGCTCCTAGTTCTGCCAACCTCATGAGCTGTGCTGAAACATTTATTAAACTGTAGGAATTCACCATAATAAGGTCACTTTTTGGAGTGTTATATCTCATTTTATCACGTCCCACAGTTTCTGGTTCTTAGAATCTAGCATGTTGGTGTTCTGCTCTTGTAAATATCCGTCCAGCAGGTGTCTTCTAACTGAGGATTTCACACATTCCTCAGCCTCCTCTACCTTAACCCTTCTATTCATGGTGATTCTGCAAATCAGGGACTTTTCATTCTGAAAGCTCAGTGGACTGAAGTTTCTGGAACTGATGGAACCTTCTATCCAACATTTACACAATCCACAATCATGTCATACACTCAAGGTCTATGACTATCCAAACCAACTTTTCATGATATATTTACTACTTTTGCTTATCTCCACCGAATCTCTAGGGCCATCATTAAAGAGTTTAATATCAAATTCCCTTTAAAAATGTCAAGTGCAACGAGATGGACAAAATAAATGGAGACAGCATAGAGTAATGGACAAAATGGATTGTAGTTCAGTGAGACAAATAGAGTAAACTTCTTTATGTGGAAAATAGGTTCCAAAAATTCTCCTTCATTCCTATTACAGTTATTATGGCATTTATTTTTAAAATTAAAAACAATATAATCTACTTAACACAATTTTAAAAAAATTAAGTCAAAAATTAAACAATTCAAACTCATTCTCATGTAGCATCTAGATGTAGAATGAGTCTCAAATAGCTTTGGTTTTTGATTGAAGAAGTATTTCTAGAGACATTGTCTATTTAGTGATGTTAATCTTCCAATCCATTGAATGTATTGGAGATGCTCTTCTGGACAACTGACATACAATATTTCGATCCCAAACTCTCATGTAGCACGTCTCAAATAGCTTTGGTTTTGAAAGTAGAGCCGAGTTAATCAAAGTACCAGGTAAGGACACCTACAACATTTCACCTGACTTTAGGAGCCACGGATACAAGAAAGCAACCTCACCAACCAAGAGAATTGTATACCTTTTAAATATAAACTTACATAGAAAAAGTAGCTTAAAAGCAACAATATCCAATGTACATTATTGTTGCTTACTAATAAATTGAATAAAACAATATCCAATGTACGTTATTGTGTTGCAACTATGGTAGCAGTTATAACACTCCAGACCCATTCTGCTTCAACTTCTCTGAGCATTCTTATGAGATATTTCATGACAAAGTAAAAAAACAAAGGAGATTATATAGAACAAGAGAAAATGGAAAGCAGTGATCCATTAATGGAACTGTTGAACAACATTACAAGAAGCGAGGCCCATATGCTTGCAACACAAATTGGCTTCATAAACTCATTTAAATTCACGAGAAAGTTGTTGAAGCCCAAAATTGATATCTTGATATGAATTTTAATAGATTGTCTCGATGCTTTGGATCAAAGAATTTTTTTGGTAGAATGGTTTAACAAACTGATACCAAACAGGAAGTGGCGATTTGATACTTCTATCTTAGGAACCAGACTCCTACGAGAGGCAGCAGTGGGGAATTTTCTGCAATGGGCGAAAGCCTGACGGAGCAATGCCGCGTGGAGGTAGAAGGCCCACGGGTCGTGAACTTCTTTTCCCGGAGAAGAACCAATGACGGTATATGGGGAATAAGCATCGGCTAACTCTGTGCCAGCAGCCACGGTAAGATAGAAGATGCAAGCGTTATCCGGAACTTCTTGAATGGTATGAGGATTTACAGAATGGAATAGGGAGATGCATATTAAATGTACCTATAATGGTGTTCAATTATTTGAAACAGATTTAAGTTCCATATTATTTCAACCAATACAGACAGACATATGTTTTAAGCCTCAAATGTATGGATAAATGTCATATATTTGCATAATCAAAAAGATGGCTTCAGAGATCAAATCAAGCATGAGATGCTACATAAAAATCTAGCAATATATACTTGCAAACATAAAGCTCATAGATATCGAATTGAAATGTATTATATTTAAAGAGTATCACTAGAGTCTCACAAATTGATAAGGATGACTTTAAACATAAAACCTACCCATTTCTTCATAATTCTCCATGACATGGCGTGACAATCGTTCAGCAATCATATCCAGTTGAGCTAATTTAAGAGTAGCCTACATAAGAATAGAGTGCAAATTTATATGTGAAATAGTAGATAAAAAAATATAAATTTTTTGCATACAAATGAATGCATAGTTATGAATACAACTGCAACCTCCCCCATGCACAAAACCCAACAAAGAGGAAGGTCGGAAATTGCACTGACATAAGATAAGAAGAACGACCAGAAATTCTGGTGCTTGAATGAAAAATTTCAAATGTCTCACTACCACCCTATAACAGTGGTAACACAGAAATGGCAATGAACTAAACAAGAAAGAACTCACAAATGGTCAAAAATAATCAATAATATTTGAAAAGAATAGTGTGATTGAATCATCTCTAGTCTTGCCAAAATAATAAAGGTAATCGAATTAATTAATATTCCATCACAGAGATATGGGAAAGGGATAGTTTTTAGAGTATTGAATTTAAAAGCGGTCCATGTGGATCAATACCAGACCTGCGTAGGCAGTGCCAAGCTTGAGTCGCGCAAAAGGTGGGTTAGAGGCGGCCTCACTGGCCTTACACCCCTAGATTGGCTACATAATCATTTTTCACCATTCAGTTCGGTTCAACACTAGATCTACACGAAAATACAACTAGATCATCCATAACCCCAACAGACCATACTAATTTTAGTATATTCTCCTTATTATAACTTGGTCAATTGAGATCATAATCACGCTCGTGAACATGAGCTTCTTTAGATCCATGCAAGACATGTTCCAACGACTGAAGTCATTATTCACTTAGCTTATACTCACAAGTTTCACCCCCACTTATCAATATATATTCTTATTTACCACCTTACTAATCTAGTACGGTCATACCTCCATCTTCACATTTTCATTTCTGTTATAATCATCTTATGGACAATATCCTTTAACAACCCAACACTCACTACCATAGAACATAGCAAGTGATGCAGCCCGCATGGAAATTGTCATTTATTTTGGCAGTTTTAAGATTTTAGTACTATACGATAGTTTTAGATCTTTTTCCTTTGATTAAGGTTTTGCTTATGGTAGTCTTTCAATTACTATCTTTGATTTGGATTTTTATTATGTTATTTGCAATATTTCCTTATTGAATAGTATATTATTGTATTCTATAAATAAGGTCACTCGAGTCTTTTGAAAAACGGGACTTAATGAAATGAAAAATTGAGCGTTCTCAATTATGTGTCCAAATTCTCGGTATTGTGTGTGAATCAATGAGTCTTTGATGCCTAGTTTCTCGCACTCTCATGAGTGAATCAACATAAACTAGAAGATTGTTCGTGAATTACGTGTTCTCATGCTTCCATTCGCGCTATTCTACAATCAATGCGGGTTCGCTCTTGTGAGGATGCTGCCAAGGAGATGTTAGAACTGTGAAGTACAAATGGAGGATGCTTATGATCATAACTACGTGATGTAGATCGAACATCAGTTGGCGTTGATGATACAACAACTAGATGCATTATTGTTGGCCCAACAAAGCGTAATCAATATCCGCTTAAAATTCGAGGACGAATTTTCTCCACCGAGGGACAATGATGCAGCCCACATGTAAATTATCAATTATTTTGGCAGTTTTAAGATTTTAGTATTATACGATAGTTTTAGATTTTTTCCTTTCATTAAGGTTTTGATTATGGTAGTCTTTCAATTACTATCTTAGATTAGGATTTTTATTATGTTATTTGCAATATATTCTTATAGAATAAGATTTTAGTGTATTGTATAAATAAGACCACTCACGTCTTTTGAGAAGCGGAACTTAATGAAATGAAATATTAAGAGTTATCCAAATTCTCAGTATTCTATGTGATACCGCTTTTTTGACATTCATGAGTGAATCAACAAAAAGTAGAAGATTATTCTTGAATTGTGTTTCCACGCTTACGTACACGCTACTCTACTTCAGCAAGTCTAATAGTTATTTTCTAGAACTTATTTTTTACACTTATAATGACCTGTTTATCACATAAGTTCTTCTAGCACTTCTCCATTTCATTCAACCGGCTTTAATTATTTGGATTACATCCTCTTCACGTCCTCCTTTCATATCGATAATCGAACCTAAATATGTAAAAAATCACACTTTAAGATAACACAAACTTCTATAGTGACTCCAGTATTATCCTTACCCATTTTGTCACTACAAGGACATTCCATGTGCTTCAGCATCTTCAAACGTTATCTTTAATTTTTTATTTTTTATTTTTCTCTTAATATCCACTTCTTTTTTGTCATAAGTATCTAAGGTCCCTTTCCAACTCCTCTTTTAGGATAGTGGAAAAAATCATTGAGATGGTATCACTTTTTTATGTCCCTTCATGTTGATCACTCATCATCATTAAATGATAATACCATAGAATGGGAAAATACCATTTTATGGTGAAGTTTGTATCTGATTGTATAAAATTATCCATGATTGCCACTAGAACCTGTATTTAGAAGGGGGAGAAATGACATCTATTGACTTATTTTTTATGTTGATAGTGTAACTGCATTGACTGAAGATGAGTGAAAATCTTAAGGAAGCCTAATTTGGGTAAGATTAACACATTTCAAATGATAAAAGAAGTTGGGTAGTGGATAACAAATTGCCATCTATTAAACAAAGCATAAGTAGAAGTAAAGTCAATCAAACAAATCTCTCCAAGCACATGGCAAATCAGACAAAGTTTGCACTCGAAACAATCTATGACCTTAGTCTACAAGAAAGCTAGGAAAACCACACCACCCGACACAAAAAATGATGCATATATGCAGACGTGCATGCATATCAATACACATACATGCATACATACTATATACTCTAGTTAGCAACCAGATATATGCACATAATGCGAGAGAGTGCGTTCCACACATACTTGCAATGTGCACATAATAAAGACTAGGTAACCTAAGACGCGTACATGTGCACTAAGAGAAACAGCATAATGGAGAAAGAAAAAAATGAAAAAAGAAAACCCGACCCCTCAATCACGATACCATGTAAAGCATCATGGAGGCAAGAAATGAAATGAGTAGTGGAACTTACCTTCTCCTCGAAGTATGAGAGTTCACTTTCTTCAGTGGGAATATGTTCTAAAACATGTCTAACTGGATCAAATTCCTGTAAATAAGGAAGCCCAACAGTTTTCAGTAGTATAATAAGCAAATTATATCTAGGAAAATGGAGAGCAAAATAGTACATTTTCAGAACAAGACATAGGGAAAGAGCAAAAAAGTTAGATATAATCCATGCAGACCACAGTAGTAACAGTAACTACAGTATATCACAACCAGCAATTGAAGTAGAATCTAACATCCTATTGATAGGAAAGAAAACTAAATGCTAATGTGCGAGTGTTGAAAAGAAGTAACAAACAAACAAATCCATGTTATTCTACATCACATAAAGCATGATGACATAGCATCACCATGCTTCAAAGAAGTTTTACCCTCCTTTTGGTAATTATTATATGAGGAATACTTAAAATTATATATTACAGCAGTGTTTTTTTTTTTTTTGGCACGGTTTTAATGGTAATAGATTATTCAATGTAAAAGCAATAGTAGGTAACATTTCCTTTTAGACAAATCAATTAGCACTTGGTATAGCTGATAATTGCCAATGGAAAGTAGAAATCTAATACCCCAGATCTGATTTTTGTACCAACTTTTTCTAAGTTCACACCAAATCTGTGACTGATGGCCCTCCTTCCGTGTGACAACATATGCCAAAATTGATATATAGAATATAATGGCGAGTCTGTTCAAGTATGTATTGATTCACGTTGTAACTATTCCAGACAAATGAAAACATAAAATCTCTTACACCAGATAATTCATGTATGCCAAACTCAGAAGAGACTAGAAACATAGTTATGTCACTATGAATAATAATGACAAACAACCTCCTCGTAAAATTCTTCCTCGAGCTCATCCACAACTTGACCTTGAGGTCTGCTTCCATATATTGAACTCAATTCTTCAGAGCTTGAAGAGAGATTATGCCTCTGATGTGGAGGTAGTCCTGCAATAATACGGGCAACAGCAGCTGCTGCTGCAGCTCGTGCTGGAACCTGTGACCAAAATTAGTTGCATGGGTCAAGTCTGTGAAAATGAAGTAATACAACAGCAAGAATAATTCAAGAAGCATAATATGAATAAATAGAGTATTCTTTTGTATAATAATGAATATAATTCATCACTTCTAATGAAAGCAAACTTTTTTCTTTACAAAACAAGTAAAATATCAATAATAAAATTAAAGCAAAAATCTTGAATGGGGGAAAAACAGAAAAATACAGTGTCAATAAAACCATCAAAGAATGTTCCATCAAATATCTGAGCCTTTCTCTCAATAAAACCACCCCGAATTATAGCCCATAAAAGGCTAAATAAATCACCTGGCTTCCAAACACAAGTTTACACAATGACACCGAAGAAAGTGTTTTGGAATATCTAGAATATCTCTCCATCCAAAAGCATCAATAGTAACCAACAAAGACAACTTGGAAATATTTTCTCATCCTAGTCTGCACGAGTTTTTAAAATAATATTATTTTTTCAAAAACAATTAATTAAAAAAATTTCAAAAAAAATTAATTTTTAATCTTGCATTATTAGTTTTTCATTAAAAAAAAGTCGAAACAAAACAGACCGGCATGTGCTAATGGGTCTCTTCGGTTTCTTTTAAAGTTAAAATGCACATGAACCAGACTCTTTAAGTATCCAAGGATTCGTTTCCCAGACTTCATTTTCTTTTTGGCCACCTCACGTGTGCACTCTCATCAAAATCCTAATGGCAATTTTGCTCTCCACAGGTCCGCCACCTTCTATAAAATATGCTGGCATCTTCCTTTGCCTCCGACTCTCCATCACTTCCCGTCTGTTGTAAGATTGACAGAAAGTCCGTCAGATTTCATTTTCAAGTTAGTCTTTCTTTCTGTTTTTCATTTGATTATTTCGAAATGGATTTGTTGTGTTCGCACCGTGTTGGCAAACATGTCCAGATCCTTAAAAAGGGGGGACACACTGCCTGACGTGTCCAACAAGTGTCAGAACGTGTCCGGCGCATCCGGCACTCTGACCTTGGTGACATGTTGGTGTTTCCTAGCATACAATTCAACAACTTTTCATCAGAAAATCAATATTCGTCCGATTGGACAATTCACCGTCTTCTTTTCTTCATAAGAAACGTGATTTTATTAGTTGTTAAGGGGATAAGGCATCCTCTAATAACAAAACAAAATAAAGTCAAGAATACAATATAACTTATCCAACTAAGGATAATTAGAGAGAAAGGAAGACCTTGATAAAATTCCACACGGATGCTAAAAACTTAGTATCGCCAATTCCATACTTTTCAAAAACTTTTTGCTCTCTTCCTTCAAAAATCCAATTGTTTCTCTGTATCCAGAGATCAAAACAAAAAAATAGCTGAACCTATTGCTTTCCACAAGACCATGTCCCTTTTTACCCTTACAAAGAAAATTGCATTGCCATGGAGGAACCCATTACACCTGCTCAGTAATATCCAATTAAAATCAACTTCTTAAAGAATCCTACAGCCAACTTTACAGCAAGTATTAATTATGAGACACCGGCCTAGAAACACCATAATTCAGAAGCTTATGATGGCTTATGAGTCCTTGAGATACCGGCTCCGATCACATAAGCTTATGAGTCCTTGAAATTATACATGTCTAATGACACCGTAATCCATGAATAATACCTTCTGTGAACAATCAGTTATAATTGAATGACTAGCTCATTCATAGTGAAACTTTAAATAACTATCGCTCATTTGATCCAAAACTAACAATTAAGTTAACTAGAGTTGTCAAACCCAATTATCCATCTAAATCATCGACTTCCAAATTCTTTTTAGCTCTGGCCACTCAATAAACCCAAATCTTTGTCAAGCTTATGTACATAAATATGTGCATAAAATAAAATTTTCTAAATAATCCCCCTTGGTCAAGTACCCAAAGGGCCAAAACAATGATAGCACAAATGGTGTGGTAGATCAATATCAACATGTACAAATACACATTATTATAAGCACTTAAAATTCAAATTAGCACTACCAATTAGCAATTAGCCAACTTCAACCAACCCAATAATCTCAAGGTTAAAAGCACTCAACGCATACACACATTAATGTGTAGCTATATAACATCTAAATATACATATATAGGCACAGATAAAGATGTGTGTGTGTGTGGTGTATCAAGTTCCTAAAAGAGTTCAACTAATCCTAAATACTCAAATCAAACTCCAATTGGACCAAAACGTCCAATAAGTTATAAGCTTGGTGATGTGGTCGTGGAATCAAAATCTGATTAAAAAATCCATTCAATTTATTTAAAAAGTTTATCTTTTTCACTGATTCTGACTTAACTCACCAGTCCAATTCAAACTGATATCAAATAAAAATACTCAAGCAGCATTTGTCATTTGGAATTAGAATGCTCAATTCAAATTTGAGTTGATTTTTCAGTACTCTAATTCCAATGTTACAATACTATGCTGTCAAATACAGTTGACACTAAGTTTAGTATCATCAAATTGGGACCTTACAATTTGAATTTAAAACCACGAAAATTCAAGTCGATTATAAATAGATTCCTCGCAAAATTCAACACACAGAGTCGCTTTATTAAGGCCCAATTATCATTCAATTCAAATACATACATATATATAACTGTAACGAAAGTTTAAGCTTACTACCTCGGGGCGATCGGAGGGGGAAGGGAGAAGGCCAAGGGAGCGGGCAGAGCGAACGGAGCTGAGGATCTTTTCTCCCACTTTCGATAAGTCCATGCCGCCTCCTTCACGCGAGAAAAGCAGCGATCCCAGGAACAAAAACCTCGATACTTCAAACCCGCCTTCGCTCAAATCACCAGCATTCAACAGCACAAGGGGACTCAGAGGAAATGGCAGTGCCAGTGGATTATTTGACTGCATTTCAATTACAATCACTGCCGAATTCACGCCGCCTCATTCTTGATCACTAGATCAGATCGGAGTTCGGATGATATTGATTTTGTGTGTGTTTGGTGGGAGGGTGGGAGATAGGGGGTTGTTTGGGAGAATTTTCGTTAGGTTTACTTTTAATTGCCTTGGAAGACTTTTTTAGGTCTTAATGCTCACAGATTTTTGGCAGTAGATAACGAGGAAAGGAACTGAATTACCAAGCAAAAAATTTGTTATTTCTTTTCGAGTCAACTCTTCATAACTAACAATTCTTATTCTTCTTAAACTAGTATAATGGATCCATTCAATGACAAATAAATATAACTAAATAGAATAAGAAGTTGAAACAAAAGAATGAGGTGGATTTAAAAATCTGATTTGAAGAGATTAGATTTGATAAAGAAAAGAAATATAACAAAGAGAGCAATTCTTACCTAATTTTTTTGAAAATAAATATACAATATATTTTATTGTGAGTGGACAAAAAAAATTTCACGATCGTAATTATAATTTTACACGAATACAAATTACAACCTACAACATTCCCAAAAGTATTCAGGCTCGTGCCCAAAATATTTAAGGACTCGTAAGTCCAAAAAAAATGGGTTTTTTCAAAAATAATCACAATAAATAAAATATTTTAAAAAAATCATTGTCGTTTTTTTTATTAAAAAATCTTTTTTTATTTTTGTAAACAAAATAAAATTTTACAAAAATAAAAAAAAAAATAGTATTTTTAGAATAAAAAAAGTTAAATAGTATTTTTTAAATTATTTTATATTTTATAGTATATGGTGAAATTATCACACACACAAAAATGTGTTATTGTTAGAGTTTAGTGACTTGAATTTTGTTGGATCAAATCCAAAAAAATTCGCGGTATGGCATATCACGGTGAAATTAAAATTATGAGAAAAAAGAGTATGTGGCGATAGTGGATGAGAGATCAGGGAGAGAGTGTGGGGGCGAACTCCCGTGGTATGGACCTATTTTATTAGGACTGTGATTCTTCTAACACGAGTATATATATATATATATAAACTAGGCTTTCTTTAATATTTTCTTGGAATTTTTGAATCCATAACCCAGTTTTTTAGACATAATAAACAAGTGTCAATCCAATGTGTAGGAAACCGAAACCGAATCTAATTTCTGAAGATTCTAAGAAAGAATTAAAAAAGAGAAATTATATGTTTATACATTTAGGATTAATAGTTATAGGAATTAAAGAATTAGCAAGAAAAAATTTAGGATGTAAAACCTTAATCACCATTTACGATGAAAGATTCAATAACATAGATAAAAGTCAAATTGCTAGTATGGAAGTAGATATGACTAGTAACAATGGAATTATATACTGTAACCCAGACTTTTTAATGACTATTAAAGATTTTGCAGTAAAAATAAAAATAGGAATTCAAACTAAAGGATACGAAGATATAAAAAGTGGAGAAAATCTTTTAATTCACATAGGATTCTTATAAAGATGTTCTATTAATGCCCAAACTAAGTATAAGATTTAAATAGATAAAGTAGTAAATTTAATGAGTAGTAAATGTATTAATATGGTCAAACCAAAAGAATTTTCAGCAGAACAACTTGCAGGATTAGAATGGGATATGGATAAATTTTTAGAACAAAAAGAGAAAACAATAGCCCCAACAGAAGCTTTAACTTATAAAGACATCCATGGAAGAACTAGTCTAAGATTTATAAACTATGATCAGGTTGAAAAACAATCAGAAGAAAATGAAGAAGAAGATTCTTTAAGTAAACCTATAATGTTCACATAGAATTAATAGAAGAAAATTATGATAAAATTATTTTCCCAAGAGATATAGACATGAAATTAGAAACTAAAGAATTATTAGAACTAGAAGATCAAATGTATCTTAAAAAACAAATTCAAGAAACGAATTTTTGTATTATGATTCAGAACAAAACATAAGGATAGGAATCATAGATGATAATAAGTCAGACTATAGTTGTGAAAAGAATTTTATGGATACCCAACTTATAAAACTACAGATGATACCCCTTTTGATAAAACTATTAAACACGAGATTTTCCTTTACGGAGACGATTTTCCTCCGAGAGGAGCTTATAATACATATAATGAACCTCCAGAAGGTTCAGAATATGTAG
Organism: Forsythia suspensa; assembly: GCA_023638005.1. Classification (NCBI taxonomy): domain Eukaryota; kingdom Viridiplantae; phylum Streptophyta; class Magnoliopsida; order Lamiales; family Oleaceae; genus Forsythia; species Forsythia suspensa. The sequence goes on from CM042666.1 coordinate 41,935,353, forward strand.
CTAAAAGTAATGAAAGACCTTTAGAAAAAAAGATAGAGTTCCAATCAATATCAAAAGCACAAATCTTGAACTTAACTGCCCATGATCCACAGATGTAGACTAATATTATAGATGTTTGGAAGAATACTATCATAGGACATTATATTAGAAATTACTAAGATATGGAACCTTTAGACATGTACAAATATTTAATAAACTTTTTTAAGAGAAAGTACTAAAGCAATGTGGGAAGCATATAAATTAGAAAGGAAAGAAAAATTAAATCAATTAGTAAATTTAGGAAGTAATCTATACAACTTTGTTAATAAAATCCAGGTACTAATTACTAGAGCAGACCCCAATTCAGGACACATGAATATACAAAGAAAAGCTATGAGAGACTTAGAACAACTTAGTTTATATAAATGGACCAAAGGTAATTATGTAAAGAATTTCCTAAATGAATGCTACTATTTAACATCGATCTCAGGAAATACTTTTAATCAAGATTTAGGACAAAAATTATTCCATAAATTACCAGGACCTTTAGGATTAGAATTACAGAATCATGGAATAATCTATCATCAGTAAAAGAACAGCTAGATAAAAAATAGAGTACATGATATAGAATTCAGCATGTAATAAGATGTTTAGAAGATAAATGTGTAACTTTACAAATTCAAAAAGAACTTAAGAAGACAGATTATAAATTTTGTAAAGATTTTTTCACGCCACAAACCTATGGGACTCCAAAAACCTCAAAGAAGAGATTTAACAAAGATAAAAAATGTAAGAAGAGACAAATAAAGAAAAGATATTTTCTTAGGAAATCAAATAAAAAGAAACCTTACCTAGATGAAAATAAACATGTTAGAAAATTTAAACCAGACATAACTTATAAAAATAAGCTTAGTTGTTTTGTTTGTAATAGTAACGAACATCTAGTAAGAACTTGTCCTAAAATAATAAATAGTTATGATAGAAAGAGTACACTTATATAATGCACAAATGAAGATCTAATATAATTAGACGAATATATATCAGATAAAGAATCAATTTATAGCATAATATCAATAGAAGATAAATTAGAACATGAACATGAAGAATTTGATTATGAAATTATAGATGAATTTTCAAATCTTAAACTTAACAAAGAATCAAAATCTGAAGATGAATTTAATTTAGTACAAACTATAATAGAAGAATGTAAACGTAATTGGCAAAAGGTAATAGGCACAGATAGTATAGCATGCTTTCTATGCAATTGGTACCCAGCTAGGAAATTAAGAACTAAATGCTTAGAATGCTACAAAGAATGATGTATAAAATGTTTAGAAGACAATGAATTAATTGAAAAAGAAGAAATTAAAATAGAAATTACAAGAGAACAATTAGAAATTTCAGAAATAAGAATACTAAGAAGAAGAATTGAAAACCTTGAAGATATGCAAAAACTATTAATCAAAAGAATTGAAATTTTAGAGTCAAATAATAAAGGAAAATGAATAATGATAGAAGAACAGAATTTAGAACAGTCAAATTATGTTAAGTAGTATGCAATTCAGAAAAACTTAAGAGTATTAAGATAAAATGTCAGATAATAATTGGAGACTATATTATAAAATGTTTATGATTAATATATTCGGGATGTAGTAATTGCATAATAAATAAAAAATTAATCCCAGATAAGTACATAGATAAATCAAAAAACCCAATAGATGTCCAACAAATGGATGGAGATCTCTATACATACACAGAACTACTTAGACCAAATACCAAAATTAGTTTTGAAACTAATTGTGGACTAAGTATAGAATATACTCTACCTAAAGATTCTACATGGGTTAGACCTCTAAACCTCAAAGAAATAGATTTTATCATAGGACTAAGTTTTTTATTAAAAGATAATGGTAGTGTTACAATCACTAAATATTTTATACATTTCCAGAAACACACATTATTTAGTCCAACTCAAACTATATTCTCTCTATCAAAATGCGCTGAGAAGCGTGGTGGTAAAGATAGAGAAAAAGAATGCCCATACAAAAGAGAAAAAGAATGTCAATTAATAGAAAAAGAACCATTAGAAGAAGAGGAATTAGAAAATGATAATAAAAACTTTGAAGAACTAGATTATGGCCCTATAGATTTCTTAGATAACGAAAAAATCTACATCACTCTAGTAACAGAACAATAAATAGAAAGTTTAATTTATAAACTAGAAAAAATGAAAATTTTAGGAGAAAATGTGTTAAAATATTGGGAAAGAGATAAACTTATGTGTGAATTAAAAATAAAGAACCCACAATACATAATAAGAACTAAAAATATTGAAGCCACAAATTTAGACCTAGAAGATTTTAAGATGCACGTGGAAGAATTATTAAAACTAGGAGTCATGAGAAAATCAGATAGCCCACATAGATCAGCAGCTTTTATTGTTAGAAAACATTCGAAAATAGTTAGAGGGAAAAGTAGAATGGTTTATAATTATAAAAGATTAAATGATAACACCATAAATGATACCTATAAAATACTAGATAAAACAGTTTTGATTAATAAAATCCAAGATTGCAAAATATTTAGTAAATTTGATTTAAAATCAGAATTTTGGCAAGTTAAGATACACCCAAATAGTATAGAATTGACAGCTTTCACATGTCCAGAAGGACATTTTGAATGGTTAGTAATGTCTTTTGGATTAAATAATGCACCTAGTATTTTTCAAAGAAAGATGGATAGCATATTTAATAAGCATGGTAAATTTCTAGTTACATACATAGATGATATTTTAGTATTAAGTAAAAATAGAAGAGAACATAGAGGGCATTTACAAATTGTTTTTTCAGAATTTATAAATCATGGTTTAATTATTAACAAAAAGAAAATGGCATTGTTCAAAAATATATAGATTTTTTAGTAGTAAATATAGGATAGGAAAAATCAACCTCCAACCCCATATTGCACAAATGGCCCTTGAATTCCGAGATAAGCTAGAAGACCTGAAACATATACAAAGATTTTTATGATTAGTAAATTATGCCACACCATTTATTAAAGATTTAGAAAAAATAGTTGGACCGTTATACTCAAAAACATCACCCACAGGACAAATACATTTTAATCAAGAAGATATAAAACTTATACAAGAAATCAAAAGTAAAATAAAAAATTTACCAGAATTAACTATGCCTTTAGACACAGATTACCTAATAATAGAAACAGATGGAAGTAATATAGCATGTGGAGCAGTTTTATTATGCAAACCCAATAAATATGCAGACAAAAATACAAAAGAATTTGTAGATATAATAATAGAAATTACAAAGAAAAAGGAAACCTAAATAGCATAGATGCAGAATTATTAGCAATATTTTATGCCTTAGATAGTTTTGAACTTTTCATTGTTTCTAAAAAGAAATTACAATAAAGACAGATTGTGCTGCGATAGTTTCTTTCTATAATAAGTTAAAACTAGACTCAAAAAAGAGTAGTAGAAGAAGATGGTTAAATTTTATAGATAGAATTACTAATATATGAATTAATATAGAATTTGAGCATATTAAAAGAATAGACAACAAAGCAGCAGATATCTTAAGTAGAATAATAATAACAAAAGATTACTAACTTGTTTTGGTCTTTTACAATTGTCTAGATTGCCTTTGAAGCCAGGAGATCTCTCCTAGAAACTCATTTGCATCTTCAGCATTGCTTTAGACTTCTTATAGCCAGAACAAACCTTTTTATCAAGAACGAATTAGATTTGGTGCACAAGAGTTAATATGCTTTCCTTCAAGTAATATTTCGTTTAAAGTTTTACCGCATGTTTCTCTTTCCAAAGAAGAAAAATGTATTTTAGACAATATGTAGATTTCATATAATAAGAACCCAAAAGACCAAAAATATTTTATTGCAACCATGAATGCATTGTCAGAACATTTTAATCATAACAAAAATAAGTTCAAATTTTATGTTGTTATTAAGAAAAAAATCTCTGGAGTTTTTCATACATGGTTAGAAGTTTTAGAAAGCATCAATAATTTTAAGGACACTTTATATAAAGGATTTACAAATTACCAAGAAGCTTTAGAATCAGCAAGACAGCTTATTGGAATAAATTTCCATGATTCACCTTCACTTAAAAATTACCAAGATACTCCTCTTGATTTTTCATCTAGTAAAGATAAAAAGATTTTTTGTACCCATTGTGAATATATGTAGAACAATTTTAAGATTATCAATGAATCCAATCAAGCCCTTACTACATAAAGAACTGTTCTACAAAAGAAGATCGCTTCTTTAGAAAAGGAGATTGTTCAATCAAAGCTCGTTTATCCAAAAGGTACTATTGAGCCAAAGAAGTAGTAACTAATCCAGTTCAAACGATGTTACTGGTAAAGACTCATCAAATTCGTTGATGACTTTGGACTTGCCAAAAGTTCAACATACTCAATGAACTGTTGATTTCCTTACCTCCTAGAAAGATTTAAGGAAGACTCAAATTTGGGATACTTTAGGACAATCTAGTGGTAAATTTGATTTTTTAGTAAATTACTTTCCAAGTTCATCTCAGAACACCGATACCCAGATCAAAAGAGATTTTACAAGATAGTCAAGATCCAGATGATGATATAATTTCAATTGACAGACTTTTATCTCAAATTCAGAAACTCCAATAGACTGAAGGAACTCCGAAACGAAAAAAGAAATTTGTGAAAAAGAAAAATAATGAAAATGTTGAAAAGAAGCTTGAAGAATTTATTAATGAAGCTCTTAACAGGATTTTAGCCAAGAAGGAAAATGATAAAGAAAAAGAAATTGAGGAAGACCATTAGAGAAAAATTAGTCAAGAACTAGAAAATTCTCCTCAAAGAACCAAGTAATGACGATAGAGACAGATGCAATAATTTAGACAGTGGAATGTCTTTTTCTCCAACAGCAGAGTATAATCTTGACACGTGAAGATAAGATTCTTTTCCAAACAAAGCTTTTTGACCAGAAGTTTCTCGGTGAAACGCTGGTCCAAAAAGAAGAAAAAGTAGACATAAGAAAAGACATAAAGAAAGATGCGTGAAGACTTTTCAGAAAGAAGATCTGCTTTTAGATAGTTTTGTAATTTTGCTCCCAAGAATTTCTCTATATAAGAAATGGTTTCTTCATTCGTTAGAGGCAAGTGCTTTCACCTTGCATACTCCTTCCTCTCTAACATCTGAAAATCCTTCCTTATTCAGAAAAAATCTCAATCCAAATTGTAAAAAGCTTGTAAATATCCTAAGGTACACACTCTCTTACAGTCTGTATTTCACTTTTCAGGGGACTTTTCGAAAGGGAAATCCTTAGTAGTAATTTCTTTAGATGTATTATCAAATCTCCAAAAAATATGTTATTTGTTTATGTTTAAACTTTTGAAATGATGATATGTTTTTAATGAATTATTGATATTTTGATATTTTATTTCATCATATGCATATCATAAAAGTATAACTTGATTTTTAGAAGCCATACTGTTTCTAAATTAACCCAATTGATTAAGGATTTTGGTCGGAGTGAGCCTTTGATGTCTTTTAGGAGTATTGGGAAATTAATTTAGGAATTCTTAAAAATAGTGTTTCGGGTGACCTTAATGAAAAAATCAGGTTCAAGTTGATATGTATTAGGTGAAAAAAAAAAAAAGAGATTTGTTAAATCATTTTAAGAAATTATGAAAAAGAAAGTACCAAGTAGGATCTAAGTTAATTTTTGAAAACTTGAAAACAAAAAATTTATGAACCCCTCATCATCATCTAGTCCAACAAATACAGAAATTAATTTATGTTCAGAAATCTTTAAAGAATTCAAGTACCTGTTAATAGAAACAAACAAAGAATTAGAATGTGTAAGAAAAAGCTTAGGAACAAATTATAAGCATTTAGACTTAAAATTTAGAAGATACCCTGATATAAATACATCTTTACTTGAAAGAACTATTAAAAATCAGAATAAAGACATAACTATCTTAGAGAAAAGAATTAAAGAATTAGAAGAAATATTAGCAGAAAAAATTCTAGAACAAGATAACTAGTTTATCCAGTTTTATTCAAGAATAGTATATATCATGTATTCTAATGTTAGTGAATCGGCTCATCTTTGTAACTATATTTGATATAATAAATTATTATCTCTTCTACTATGGGTTTTTCTTATAGTTTTAGAGTTCTGCAAGTTGTCTGTATGTTCTTGTTATCTTTGTTGCTTACTTTTCCATTCATATTATTTTATTTTTATTATTTTTGTTATTTAAAAGTATTAACCCAAGCAGTCATATCACATCTAATTTAAAAAATTATCCAATTAAAAATCACGTCCACATCTAAATTAGAGGTTCTTTGATTCTCATTTAATGAGTTTTTTTCCCCATTTTTTGACTTTTGGAGAAAAAATGACACAAATGCCCTTTTACTTTTCAAAGTAGCCGTAATATTTGACTAGAAAAAGGACATTTTAGTTGTTTTTTCTCACAAATCAAAAAATGGATAACAAAAAACTTATAAAATGGGAATCAAACAAGGGCTTAAAAAATCTACCCAATTAAAAGCTAGCCCCATGAGTCCAAAACCCACATTCTCCAAGTTTCTGCCAAAAAATTCTAACCTAAGGTTTGTAAAATAAAAAATCGGTAATTAATCTAGACTCTGAATTCGTAGAGAGAAAAATGAAAAGAAAATTACAGAATGAAATATAATTATATTTTTTTTGAATATCTTCCAAAATTTTGGGTGTGAATGATAGATAAGTAGTGATGTTTTCATTTATACTTTGTGTTGTGCTTAAAAGTTAGCAATGAAGAATTTTATATTTTATAAAAAATTATTAATATATTGAATACTCTTGATTTTCTTAAGATTTTAAAAAGTTTAGATTAAATATCACGTCACTCTTTAAAGACTTTTTAAAAGTCTATATTAAGAGAGTGTGTTCAATTCAGATTTGAATGGATTTGAAAAATTCACATAAATTTAGGTATCCCAACTCGATTTTAATAGATTTCATTAAAATTTAGGTGTTCATTCAATTTAAATAGATTCTTTAAATCTAGATGTCCCAATATCTTGAATTTCTAAAGATTTCATTAATTGATGGATTTTGATATATTTCAATAGATTTGGAACTATAATTATAACTACTAAATTTTTAACAATTCTTGTTCCAAACTTCAAAATTTCAATTGATCTCTCTCTCTCTCTCTCTCTCTCTCTCTACCTCTCACTTTTCACATACAATTTCTTTGAAACTCTTTTGTATCAATTGATTTTTTTTTTCTTCATCTCACAAACCTCTCACATTTCACATAAAACTTTATTGAAACTCTTTTGTACCAATTTGTAATTATTCACGTGTTTATTCCGTTTTTCTTAAAACGTTCATATTTCCAACTTCATAAATTTTTTGTTTAAAATGACAAAGTTAGAAGTTTCTTTTAATGTACGATAATATTATGGATTTTATTTTTTAATCACGATGTTATTTTTTTAGTGATCTAGTCAGACATTATACTATTTTCTTAGCTTTAAAAAAATAATAATAATCCGTTTATGCGCAATGAGTGGTTATAGTTTTAAAAAAATCACAAATACGAACTCCATTAACCTTTATAATTTAGAAATCTTTAAAAGTTAAAACGTCTCGATACTCATTTTTAATATTTAAAATGTAAATTATATGTATCAATATATCATGAATTAGTTGTCATTTTTATTTTTTTTTGCTATTAGTCTAATTTTTTTAAAAAGAAAATTTTGTGCTTTTATGGTGAGTTTACTTGTCAACATTAATTTTAGAGCAAGTTTCTCGTCAAGACATAATTTGATTTGAAAAAAATAAACTTGAAATGTTATGATGAAATTTTAAAGTTTTTTCAAAATTTATAGTTAACACAATTGTGGAGATGAAAATATAATTTTTAATAAAAAGACCACAAATTCAATAAAATCCATGAGAATCTATTAAAATCTATGATATAGAAATCTATTAAAATCTTATCAAATTTGTCAAATTCTATTAAATTTCATGAAATTTATAAGAATTTATAATATTAAGAAATTTATTAAAATTTAAGTTGAGAACACCCTCTAAATATGTCAAAACTTTTATAAAGTTTAAAAAATTTAAATTGAATACACTTAAAATATTTAACTCTATAAAAATCTTTAAAAGACTATATTAAATACACCCCCTAAATATTTTCTCTCTTAAATTTGATATTTTTTCTAGTATTATCCTAGTTATTTCTTTTCCATTTCTTCTTTTTTCTTTTATGTTCCTAAAGCCATGATGAAAAAGAAGATCAATATTTTCTGTCTCTTCAATGGTTTTATAACCATTTTCTTTTTCTTTTTCATCATTATATATTCACGATTTTTTAAAAGTTATGGTGGGATGAGGTCAATATGGTGGGTTTAAGAAGAAATTATTTTGTACTTTTTAAAAGTTATATGTCTTCATTTGTAATTTTTTTTATTTTTGTTGTTTTTAGCTTTTTTTTTCTCTATTTTTGTTTATTTAAAGAAGATGGCAAATTCATCAAAATCTGTCAACGTGGATGTTATTTGTAATTAAATGAAAGGTTTGGGATGTTTGGTGCTATAAAAATTAGTTGATGGTAGATTAGTAACAAACTGTAAAAATTGGGAACTAAAATACAAATTACCCTTTACTTATATAAAACTTTGACAGATATTAAATTATATATTTAAAAACTTGTTTATTTACGTTCTGTAAACTTTTATGCTTAACCCAAGTTGTGCTTAAATTACTTATAATTTTAAAAATGACTTATTTTATTAACAAAACTTATTTTTTTCAAATATTCTCTAATTAAGTTCAGATTATACCTAAAATTCAATAATGAGTACAAAACGTTAAAATGGAGAAATGCGTGTAATTGTCGGTTGTTCAATAATTAATGCTCAAATGTCACAGCCCAAAAGCTGTCGGTAAACTTAAGATCATTTCGAATACACCAAGTCACCAACGTGTACAGGTGACAAGTAAAATATAGAACGGAGAAAATAGCATTTTCAAATAAATTGTGGATTACAAAAAGTGTGCCCCATATTTATAAGAAAGAAGATTAGATAAATAATAAAAATTAAATAAATGTTAATTAGCACATATTCCAATCGAGATAGATTATAAAAAATTACATATAAAATGAGAACTTAACACACATTTCGGTAGATATAAATTATAAAAAATAAATAGAATATGCTGTCAAAGACGCCTTCATGTGGGTGTGTGCTGAGATCCACGATTTATTTTTTTACTATGTAAATATTTTGAAGTGATGTGTCACACTTTTTAGACATGAACTCTTTGATTAACAACATTAAAACTATAAGAATAAATAAATTAAAACATTTCTCTTTAAAATTTAAATTAAATTTTTTGAAGAGATTGTTTGATCGTCTCAAAAGCTCTATGATTTGCAATGTTTCTCCAAAAACCAACAAAAAAAAATATTTAAACATAAGGAATTGCATTATTAAATAATGCCATGCAATAATGCATTGGTAAATGGCACAAATCAAACTTCTTTTAATAACGCAGGGTTTTATCGGAAGAATAAAAATTATTTTTCGTCACCAATTCGTTTGAAAAATCTATCACTAGTTATTAGAGACATAAAATTATCGTCAAAATTCATATATTTATTAAATATAATTGACATAAAATATGTAATTGTCGTCAACGAAGGGATAATTAATAACGCAGTGTTTGTTTTTGTTTAAAAAATTGATAAAAATCTGAGTTCCAATCAATAATTAATTTTCTATACATGAGATTCATAACTTTTATCAATTTTTCAAGTTCACATTTTATCAATTTTTATCAAAATTAACTAAAAATTTGATTTTTAACAAAACTAAACAGCCACTTATTGTGGTCCAAAACTCAATAAATATTTGGAGACATGATTAAGACAGTAGATGTAGAGATGGCAATGGGTCGAGTCGGTGGCTCGGCTACTGCCATATAGGGTCCGGCTCGGCCAGTGCCATATAGGGTCCGGCTCGGCCCTTGTCACGGGCCGAGCTCGGCTGAAGAGACTCGGGCCGAGTCTCTGCTCGGCCTGGTGTAAAAGGGCCCTGATCGGCGGGTGGTCCGCGAGCCATACGGGCCGAGCCACGGGCCATCCGCACCCACGTGAAAATTAATTTTTTTTTTTTATTTTTGTAAAGTTAAAAAATATATATATATGGAAATATAATTGTTAATTGCAATTTTTGGTCCCCAACTTATAGCTAGGGACCAATTTGGTCCCATTTGGACCACGGACCACGGGCCAAGTCCGTGGCCCACGGGCCGAGTCCACGGGCCGGCCCGTGGACCGGATCACGGGCCGGATCCACGGGCCGGTCCGTGGACTTCACGGGCCGAGCTTGGCTCGGCCCGTGATTTATTTCACGGCTCGGTCAGGCCAGGTGGTCGAGCGGGCCCGGCCGGCCCGGTCCGCTCTTTTCACGGACCGGACACGAGCCGACGACGGGCGGCCCGATCTATTTGCCATCTCTAGGTAGATGATCATATTTTGTTTTGGATGTTTATTTTTTTGTACGTGTGTATATAATTACACACAAGAGGTAGAATTTAATCATTGGAAAAAATGAAAAAACTTACACGTATATTTTTCATTTTATAGTTAAACAAACATCTGAATCTCTGTTCATTATTGTTGTAAACATATTACGAAGATCGAGGATTCTAAGAACGATTGTATGAAGTTTTACCTCCACTCATGATAAAAAACACATTACGTCTCTTTTCAAAAAAAATTAAGTCATATATCATCTGTTTATCAAAGCTCCTCTTCAAATCATATTTTCACATCCATCTCATTATTCATATGCTACTATCTATTGAATTAGAATTTTGAGTCTACAGTTAGATTCTATCGTATATAAGCGATATACAAGTGTGTTTTATGCTACGTCTCATAGTTTTTAAAAGAAAAGAAAAGAAAATCCAAATGCAACGTGCGTGGATACAAGTACATAACGTAATCCACGGCCATGCGTGCTCTCTCTCTCTCTCTTTTACACACACACACACACACAAACACACACACACACACACACACACACATTCTTGTTTTTATCAAAGTTCTCAAAAAAATAACAATAATAATAAGACGCGATATATGGCCCATACATTCCCGTTCTAATACTCACGGTGGATATTGTTATAATACCCACCGGACAATGTCTAGATACTCATTCAATGAGTGTTGATCAAGTGTCCCATGGGCATTATAACAATGCCCACCATAGGCATTAGAACATAACCGATGACCACTATATTGTCTTTATCCACGTATACAATCACGCATATGTATATATGCATGCATAAAAATAATCTCGTATCAAAATCGACTGGTTGGAAGATTTTTTCACCCAGACACCCAAATACAAATACATACGTATGTCTCCTCCCTTTTTTTTTTCCCTTCCAATTTTCTCATTTTTCTCCATTCCAATTCCCTTCTTCTCCACCATTCTTCTTCAAATCTTCACTATTCTTATCAAACTTGCTCATGTTAATCTTCATTTACTTTATCGCGGTCGATTTCCACGCGGTATACTAGTATTGCTTAGAGTAAAAGGAAAACCAAGATATTCAGGAGGAAATGTCGCGGAGAGGGTGGTAGCGGCGGTGGTATTAGTGGTTGCTGCGGCGGCGGAGATGGTGATGTGTAACGGAGGGAAAAGCCTGAAGTGGAATCTGCAAAGAGCAAGTCACGACGGGGTGGAGCTGAGTCAACTCAGGGACCGTGATCGGGTCCGACACGGCAGAATCTTGCAGCAAAAACCTTCTGGAGTCATTAATTTTGACGTTAAAGGCACCTACGATCCATTTCTTGTTGGGTATATATATATGGAAAAATTGCCAATAAGTTATCTTCACATGACTTGTTTCAAATTAGGTCAAAACTTTTTTTAAATTATGATTAAGTCATACTTCACATCAATATTTTATATTAATTCCAAAATCACCCATTTTAACCATATTTTTCATTGACATAAACTTTCAACTACACAAACCTCCGGCCACCTCCAAAGACGCCTCCACCTCCACCTCCCTGACCTCCTCCTCCACCTCCGCGACCATCGCTTCCACCTCCCATGACCTCCGACGAGTGCTTCTAAGCATGATGTCACTTTTTAGACACTTTTTTGGTGAAGATTTTGGATCACTTTTAGGCGCTTTTTTGGTGAAGATTTTGTTAGCTATGAAACTAAAAAATAACGTTTTATGGACTTTGGTCACGATGTTTGAATCCTTATCTTTGGTTTGTATGCTTTTTTATTTCTTCATCTTCGTGGTTGTACTCTATTCTTAATGTCTTAACAGCTTAGCATTGATCTATCTCATCTTTGCAAGAGAGGTGACCAATATGATTAACTTTGGGTTGAGTATTTAGGTTGAGTATTTTAGCATTTATGTAAACAATGAGCATTTTCCGCTTATATAATCAATGAGGTAACATCCGTTGTTGATATTGTATTATAGAATAGCAACTTGATATTGTATTAAACAAGATCACAAATGTAAAATGAGCATAGAATGTTGTATATATGAGCTTGAATGCTCTACCATCTAATTGTTTGTAAATAGGAGATTGAATGTTCCATCATCTAATGTTTAGTCATGGTATGTTATTTGATACTATATTATACAAAACAAGATTCGTAAAAACAAGATCACAATATAAATGGACATAGAATTGTTGTAAATAGGAGCTTGAATGTTCCATCATCTAATATTTGAATGTCTTAGTTTTAATCCATGATCTTCGTTTTAATGCCTTAGTTTTAATCTATGATCTTGTTTAATTATGGCAAGGTTTAATAGATTGAAACTTTGTCATAATATTTCACTATCATTTGAAACATGTTTTAATCTATGATCTTCGTTTTAATTCGCGATCTTCGTTTGAATATATATATGTGATCTTTGATCTTTGTTTAATTATGGCAATGTTTGAACTTTGTGATATTGTTTGAATGTCTTAGTTTTAATCTATGATACTTGTTTTAATCCATGATCTTTGTTTTGTTTGGTAATTAGTATATTTTGATACCGTTTTAATCCATGATATCTTGTTTTTTATCTTGTGATACTTCTATGTGATCTTTAATATTGTTTAATTATAGCAAGGTTTGAATAAGTGATCTTGTTTGAATGTCTTAGTTTTAATCCATGATAATGTTTTGTTTAGGTAATATGCATTCATATAAATTGATATTTGTTTTAATTCATGTTTTAATCTATGATACTGTTTTGCATAATACAGTATCAAACAAAACATATGACTAATTAAACAGTATAAAAGATAAAAGCATGATATCATAGTCATGTGTGTTGTTTGATACTGTATTATGCAAAACAGTATCACAAAAACAGTATCACAATAGAAATGATCATAGAATTTGCACACGTGCTTAGAATTTTTATTATAATATATTTTCAGAATGGTCTCGACGAGACGGTCAAGACCAGGGCCGCTTCGCCCTTTACGCCTATGATGGATTTTACCCGTTTGAAGTAGTCTCTTTAGCTTAAAATGTCAATCTTTAATTTTTTTTTCAAAACAAGATATCACAAATTCTTTAAAACAAGATCACAAATTCTTTAAACAAGATTATCACGGATAAATGTATATCCTTTTCTTCAGAAATTAAAGCTCTTCCAAGGTATCTGAGTCCTTTAAAAGCAAACACATACTTCAGAGCAATGCTAAAATGAAGAAAGAAGAACTGTCAATCATTCTCAAGTTAAAGGGAAGTCATCTAAAACTATGTAGGCATATGTATTAATCCTATGATACTGTTTGAATGTCTTAGTTTTAATCTATGATACTGTTTTATTTAGGTAATGTGCATTAGTATATTTTGATACTATTTTAATCCATGAAACTGTTTTATTTTATGTGGAATGAGTTTTATTTATGATACCGTGCTTTTATTCTTTGATCACTGCTAATTATGCCAATGTTTGAACACATGATCTTTGTTTGAATGTCTTAGTTTTGTCTATAATACTATTTTAATCTATGATACTGTTTTGTTTAGGTAATGTGCATTAGTAATTTTTATACTGTTTTAATCCATGTTCTAATCCATTATATTGTTTTGCATAATACAGTATCAAAGATAAAAGCATGGTATCATAGTCATGTGTGTTGTTTGATCTTCAGATTATGCAAAACAATTATCACAAAAAAAAAGTATCACAATAGAAATGAACATAGAATTTGCACAAGTGCTCGAAATTTTATTATAATATGTTTTCGGAATGGTCTCGACGAGACGGTCAAGACCACCAGTCGCTTTGCCTAACGCCTCATGATGGATTTAACCCGTTTGAAATCGTCTATTTAGCTTAAAATGACAATCTTTAATTTTTTTTTCAAAACAATTATCACAAATCCTCTAAAACAAGATTATCACGGATAAATATATCTTTATTGAAGTCACCATTCATCTTTCTCTTGTTGAACATCCTTTGAACTTGATCATTTTTCATTAACACTCCCGGTTCTTGATTGATCGATCCTAGTTCTTCATTATCACTACAAGAATCATAAAGGTTCACTACAATAATCATAGGTTTAACAATATCACAAAAAACAAAACAAAACAAAGATCACAATATATGCGGACTAGTAGTTGGTTAAAAAAACCATTGTATATCAACATTTTGCTAAAATCTAAATAGAATATAACATAAGAAAAGTGGAAAGAATTGGTGCACATTCCTCTCAAGAAATACAAAAGAACATAACCAAAGGATTTAAGATCATCACGCTTTGTTCTTACAAAAACAAGAAAATGTGATCCACATGTCATCATGCGAGATAACCCATCATTTATCTTTCTCTTCTCCCGATCTAAACGAAAAGAAGTGGGTAGAGTCTTGTCTTAAAAGAAAGGCCGAAAAAATGTCTATCACTCACTAATTCCAATATGAGTATTACAACTTGCATAGCGTCAGCCCCTCATTAAATTTTTGTTCTCCTGCATAGAGAAAAATAAAGCAAAGTATACTCATCTTTATATCTTTGTTGTTGAAAATGAACTCGTATAAAACTATAAACCAAATCATATCATCACTCAAGTAATAGCCACAAAAAGAGTTAATATCTTTGTTTTTTTTCCCAACATAAGTGTGAAAAGAAAATGTTTTCTAACCAAATAAGATAAGGTTCAGAACACTTTTATATCTGCAAAATAAAACAATATCATAACAAAACAGTATCACAAAAAAACAAGATCACAAAAAAAACAAGATCACCATAAAACAAAGATCACCACTCACAATTAGCGTTTTTTTACAATTAAGGGTATATTGGTCTTTTAGCTCTAAGTTATGACTTTAATTGAATTAAGTTTTGAGCATATGACTTTAGAGCCCATAAGTATCCAAATAGTGACCGGCCCTGAATTTTCCCTATATATAGTTATTTATTTATTTATTCACCTTAATTCCATCTTAAAAGGGACCCAACTCTTACCCATTGATTATTGTTTACGTATTTTAAGCCACATAGAGTTTTAGCCACCACTGGCTTTAAGATGCTAATTTTGAAATTCGACTCCACGTTTGAGCTTTACATAGACAAAAATTGCTTATTTGAACTTTTTAAGCTAGCATACTGTATTGGATTTTGAGGGTACATATTTTAAATGTCAATTTACTGGGCATTTAGAAATATTTTCATATAATGAATTATTTTCTTATTGATATAATTGAACATAAATTTCATGAGTTATTTGATTTATTAATGTACCTAAGTTCCAATTTTTTATACCGTTTACTAATTTTTGGGTCATTTCTTGAACCTTATTGAGTTAAAAGTATTTGCATAACCTACTTCAATTTGATAGCTCCATAATGAAATGAAAAAGAATCCAGCGATTCATTCATACGACTGTTTTGGAAAATATGTAGCAAATGTACAACCTTATATGGTACAATGGATAAAATTTTAGCTTATTTTATTATTTAATTCTATTCAATACCAGCCCAACAAACATTACACGATGATATGGGCATTTCTTGAATTATGTTTTTTTATTAAAACTGTGAATTTTGATTCATATTATGAGATTTTACGTAGTTTTATGTTGGCTACCAACCTACTACAACCCTCCTTCTTTATCCAAGCTTGGAAATAGCTTTGGGTGCTTAATGGACTGGTTTGCTAACTCACAAAACAGAATGGCAAACGTTGATTCATGTAGCCGATTCTAAATTAATTGGGGATAATGTTTTAGTTTGTTGTTCTTGTTGTTTTGTAGTGTGGTGCAAATTGATACGACGACAGCTATATTGATTGAATTGTAACTCATTGCATTGTTGGCCTTGTTTTTAGGCTATACTTTACAAAAGTTCAACTGGGGACTCCTCCAAAAGAATTCTATGTGCAGATAGATACTGGAAGTGATGTCTTATGGGTCAGTTGCAATCCTTGAATTGGTTGCCCTACATCCAGCGGACTCCAAGTAAATCCAATAATCTTTATGAAAATCTTTATCTTTTTCATTTTACTTTCATAATCAAACCTTTGTTTTGGAGCATCAAATAACCAGGTATCATTTTAGCAGATTGAGCTTGAGTTCTTTGATCCGTCCAGCTCATCGACAGCTTCACTTCTCTCATGCTCTGACCAAAGGTGTGCTTTGGGAGCACAGACTTCCGAGTCGGGATGTTCAGATTAGAATCAATGTGGGTACACGTTCCAGTATGGCGACGGTAATGGAACATCAGGTTATTACATATCAGACTTAATATATTTCGACACGATTGGTGGGAATTCTTTAACTTCAAATTCTTCGTCACCTGCTATTTTCGGGTGAGTTCTTATCCATGTGTCATACTACAGTTGTTCATATGTATTTGTATTTTTTCATCAACCTACTAGCATTGCCTGGGATTGTTTTGATACAGTTGTAGCACATCGCATACGGGGGATCTTACCAAGTCAGATAGGGCAGTTGATGGAATATTTGGTTTTGGGCAGCAGGGCTTATCTATAATTTCACAACTATCTTCATTGGGAGTCACCCCAAATGCATTCTCTCACTGCTTGAAAGGCGGCAGCCACGGTGGTGGTATATTGGTGCTTGGTCAGGTTGTTGAGCCAAACATAATTTACACTCCACTTGTCCCATTACAGTAAGTACTTCCTCTGCTCTACAGTTTTCTTTACACATCTAATGTTAGATATTCACGTTCCTATCGTTTTCATCACATCATTTTGTAAAAATTGAGGTCTTGAAAATTTGGCTTTACTTATATTGTTAATAAGGGCCTATTTGACATGGTTTATAAACCAATTTTAGTTTATTTCAGCCGTCATTTTTGACTTTTCAACCCACTTTTAACATGAAAAGTCAACAATTTCAATTCAAATAAACCAATATTGGTTTATATACTAGTTTATAATCTCTGTTAAACAGACCCTAATTCATGTTGAATAGTTGTACATACTTGATTTATATTCTTTGTGAGAACCGGATTCTTGAATTCCATGTTTTGGCATTTTCAGATTCAGATGAAGCCCACGACATGTCATTTTGCTTAATATGATTTTGGTCTTTTATTGTGTTTGATTATTGTTTATTGTCAATCCTTTTGACTTATATGCCTTCTCTCAGGCCTCAAAAAACCTAGAAGCAAAGTATTAGAAGTGATGTCCCAATATCCTACATTAGTTGATTATTTTGGCCTAAAATCCACATAATAAAAGGAAGCGGAGAAGTTACCGGTTTACATTTGGCCTATGATTTACACTCACTCAACCTACTTTTAGAAAAAGGAAGCATTAAAAGTTAAGATTTCGACTTATCGATATATGATGTTCGTCTTAGGATCTTAATTTGTAGACATCTTGGATTATGAAAATAATTTTCAATGTCTCTATACATTTATTGGACTCAAATTTTAGACAAATTTGACAGTTTTCGGTTAAGTCATTTAGATAGGTTGATTAATTGATCACTTTTTTTGAAGTTATATCATTAGTTAAATTATCCCGTTACGATGTTTGTTAATTCTCAGAGGCCCTAGTGAGTAAACTGAACTATTTGTGAGCCGAGTTGGTCGAAGTCAGCTTCTTCTTGTAGTCATGGATATTGCAATTGAGCATGAATAGTTTAATTATACATTTGCTTGTTGGATCATGATTTTGGATGATCTAGAACAAGTTAGGCAGAACTCGAAAAAAATGTAGAAGTACTCGCAAGTAACTTTTAAGCTTGGCCAAACAAATTTCTAAGCTTAAAAGTTACATTTAAATGACACTTTTTTTTTTTTTTTTTTGCAAAACATGTTAGCCAAAAATGTAGCTTTTAATGCAAAAATTTACTTTGTTAAAAAAGTAAGTCTTTAATTACTTTTCACAGAAGTACTTTTACTTTTTCTTAGCCAAACTTGCTCCTAATCCTGCATTTTGATGGGCTTTCTGTTGCTTTTTCATTTTTTTCTTCTTATTCAAGTTTCATATCTCTCCCTTATAACTGTCAAATAATGCTATATCTGTCAGCTTAAATGGTATTTTATAAATTATGTACGGAAGTGCATGTTTGGTACATCCAGTACTTCCTTAATATTGTCCATGGCTATGCTCCATTTTGACCCATTCTTTCTATTTCCAAATTTTCAGGCCACGTTATAATGTAAATTTGCAGAGTATTTCCATTAAAGGCCAGACATTACCAATTGATCCAACAGTTTTTGAAACATCAGACACCCGAGGAACAATAATCGATTCAGGAACAACTTTGGCATACCTGACAGAAGAGGCTTATGATCCCTTTGTTACTACAGTAAGTTGCCTGGGAATTTGATTTAACAGACACATAAAATAATCAATTTTTTTCACTTTTTAGTATTTTGATTGGACCTTTATGTGTAGATTACACAAGCTGTTTCAGAATTCGCTCGCCCCGTTCTTTCCAAAGGAAACTGTTGGTCCCAAAGGATCCCAACCAGCACCAAGAACATACAAGAAAGTAAATAAAAACGATAACAACACGAGGATTTGTTTTGCCCTAAAAAGGGCCCGGATGTTCAGTCAAAAGACCTACTCACCCGTTGAGCATCCACTGAAGGATAACGCTCAAGCACTAAGCATCAACCATAGAACAACGGCAAAGAACCAATGTTTACAGATTTACAGAATACAACTCTCAATAATCAACCCTCATAAGCCTATACTAAAAATACACCAAGTAAATGAATCTGTAACCCACAGGTTACTGTTCACCAGAAATCACCAGAAACCAACCCTTCCTAATTTCTTATTCACTCAGAATGCTCTGTAAACCAACGGTTTACAGAGTCAAAGAAACTCAAAAGGGGAAGAGAAGAAGAAGATGAATCACAGAACTCGAGAGAGAGAGAGAGTATTCAGTATCCAATCCCAAAACCACAGAAAACGTACAATATACACTATCAGCCCAAAAGTCAGTTGAGAAGCCTCCAGAAGATTGATCACAATCGTCCAATCCTCCATGTGTCAAAGATTCGGACACACCACCAGATGAATTATAATCGTTAATTCATCAGATGCGACTTAAGGCATTGGACTTGGGCTTCAACAGATCAGAATATAAATTGGGCTTGAAATGTTTATTGGGCCAAATGGACAGCAATCCTAACAGAAACCAGTGTTATGTAATTACCTCGAGGTTTTCTTCTGAGATAAAAAATCCAAGCGACTTTTTTTGTTGTTGCAATCAGTCATTTATTGCTAATTTGCTCTTTATTTTTCTCTTCAGTGTTTTGGAGATATTTCCCCCAGTTAATCTAAACTTTGCTGGTGGCGCATCAATGATTCTAAAGCCTGAGGATTACCTTTTACAGCAGAACTCTATTGTAAGTTGACATTTCATATCTATTTCATATTATTGTGATTTTGGTTGGGATTTGATGACCTTTTGCTTCGTTATCTGAACAAAACGAGCTTAAATGACTAAATTTAGGAATATTCTGACGTGCTTTATTACCGGGAATCGGTGTTATTAGTGTGCATTTCTTATTTTAACACTTCCTGAATCATTATGATAGTAATTCATCGTAATTGCTTGCGCAGAGTGATGCTGCAGTGTGGTGCATGGGCTTTCAGAAAAATGACAGACGGGACTACCATTTTAAGAGGTAAGACTTAAGAGTATTAAAGGCTCCGTTTGGGATTGATTTTGTTCTCAACTTCGATTCTCAAACAATCGAAGTTGATTTAAAGGTTGACAAAATTTTTAAAAGTGATTATAAAATAATCACTCACCCTAAGCAGCCAGATTTTGAGAAGCGATAAAGGCGTTTTCAGATTCTACTTTTAAATTTTCATTTATATATTATTAAAATATCTATTTTACCCTATTTAATTAAAATAATTCATTTAATACTCATTTGAGAAATCGAATTGATGCAAGTTGGATGCATAAAAATAATGTAAGTTTAATTAATTTTTGCACTATATGACTATACTTTTATTTTGTAATTTTTATAAAATTTGAAACTTATTAGGTGTTTAATTTTTATTTTAAAATAATAATAATGAATGCATTGTGTTGTTAAAAAATATTTGACTAAGCAAAAAAAAATGAAGTTTATCACTCGTGATAATAATAATAATAATAATAATAATAATAATAATAATAATACAAACTAACATTATTATAATCAATGTCTTTTTAGTAATTTAATACCATTACTGAGATTAAATCACTTTTGTTTAACAAACGCTCAATTCTTTGCTTTTGAAACATACATCAATTTTGAAACAAGAGTTTACCAAACGCTTATCCGATTCTTCCCATAATCGATTCTTTTTCTACAAAGACAATGTGTTCTATTCTCTCAAAATCACAATAATACCAAACCAAGCCTAAGGGAACTAAAATTGCATGCAAACACATTTTAATGCATACAACTGCTTCCACTCTTTTCTTTGAAGAGTTGTATTCCGTTGTTCCATGTGCATGCGTAAACCCACATTTGCAAGTCGACACACGAGATTTTTGTGCTATTTGTCTTTCAATACACAAGATTTTTGTTATCTTTTACGATCTCGCTTACAAAAATAAGATTGTTGTATATGATTTGGCTGGTCAACAGATTGGATGGGCAAATTACGACGGTAAGGGTGTGTTTGATTGATTCCATGGAAAAGAAAAGATTTTCCATGTAAGTAGGAAAAAAAACCACATATTTTGGCAAGAAAATATTTTCCAATTTTTCCTTCTTAACCATGCTTTAACCGATTGTCTTTGGAAATCATTTTCATTTTCCATGCCAGAATCAAATGTACCAAAAGATGGAAAATATTTTCCATGTGACAAGATTTTCCATGAAAAATCTTCCAATCAAACACGCCTTGATTCCATGGTAAAGAAAAGATTTTCCATGTAAGTAGGAAAAAAACCACCTATTTTGACAAGAAAATATTTTCCAACTTTTCTTTATTAACCATGCTTTAACCGATTGTCTTGAAATCATTTTCATTTTCCATGTCAAGAATCAAACAAACAAAAGATGGAAAATATTTTCATCGATATGACAAGATTTTCCATGGATTAGACATTTTCATAGAAAATCTTCCAATCAAACACACCTTAAGTTTCATTATCACTTTGACAATTATAAGTACCTTTAGAGATGTGTATGTGTTTGTGTTGTGTGGTCGTGCCTATGTCTGTTTATAGGATTCCTAATGAAGTTTGTGTGATTTAATACTTCTTGATACTTATTATGATACAATATATTTTAATTTTATTTCGTTTAGGTTCATTGTCTGTAAATGTCTCGGCAACTACTAGTGCAACTACTCGTATTGGTATCGAATTTTTCAATCATGCACAACTCGACAATAATTCGTCACACACTAATCATTACGAGCTGATACAAAACAGCATCGTGGGTCTCTTGTTGCAAATATCAATATGTCGTGTTTTCACAATTTTTATGACACCTAGGGAATGAATCAAGAATTTTTTGATACTTCTCGAGTTCTATTCGATATTCATCTGCAGCAATCAAGAGGTTTGTGTCGTATACTAGATTGCTCTGAGCTCTGTTGTACGTTAGATTTAAATGGAAAGTATTATTGATTGTACGGTAGTCATTTTCTATAATCTCATGTAAAGAACATGAGTTTTGTAAAGGGTTTACGTTATACAAGTAGAGGAATGTTCATTGTGACTCATTTCTATACATGTTTTATTGTTGACGTCATTTCTTCTATCTCTAGTACGTGTTTGGGCTAAGCTTTGAAAGAAGTAACTTTGTTTGTTTAGATAACTAATATATTTTTTCTTTAAGTAAAAATAGTGTTAGTTTACCAAAATATTTAACTTACTTATTTCTAAGTTTTCGCAATTGAAAAATTATTTATTTCAAAATTTACTTATTTACTTGTAAGTAACTTTTTAAGCTTTAGCCAAACATGTATTAGAGTTATTAGACTGACAAAGCTCAATAAGGTATGTTTTAATGAGATCATTTCCCGATTCAAAAAAGCACCCCCTCCATTGCCAACCCCTCCAAACAAAACAACAATCGGGGTCCAGATCATTTCCCGATTCAAAAAAAAGCACCCCTCCTTTGCCAACCCCTCCTCCCTCCCTCCCTCTTCTGAAAACCCCACCCACAACAAATCAACCCCACCCATACTTTAACCCCATACCACTTTCTTCAATCTCTCCCTATTTATTTACCATCAAATTTATATACACATTATTAATATAATTAAATTTATTAAATTAAAAATAAATTTTTATTATTATATTCATTTTATTTGGTTTTAAAAATATAATATATATTACTTTTTATTGAGTTAAATATTATTTATATCATATAATAAATAATATAGTTAACGTTTATTTTATTATTAAGCATATGTTTGGAGGTGCTGAAATTATAATTTAAGTGCTTATATTATAAGCAGTTGGTAAATGTGTGGATAAAAAGTGGTTGTAAGTAGTGGGTCCCATGAAATGTGTGGATAAAATTATGTTTGACTAGTTTGACCAAATTTGAAATTATAATTTAAGTTGTGCCAAACATATGCTAAGATTGGAGTTGAGACTAATTAATTAGTTTATATTTGAGTAACAAATTAAATTTTACTTAAAAAATAAAAATAAATAAAGCCTGGATAATAAATTTGCAATAAATAATTTATTGTTTTCTATTCGCGTACTAAATCCTGCTTCACGTACATATTGATTGTAAATATTGTACGACTTATCGGATGATTCAATTCCCGACCAAGTGAGAGAAATGACAATCGATAGTCACTTGAGGAACATATACATTATCACCACTCTCAAATTCTATTCCTACAAAATGTAATTTAAATAAAATAAATCATTTATACGTGTAAATAAAAAATAAATAAATAAATATTAATAATGTTACAAATAACTTACAAATTAAAATAAATATGTACAAATAAACAAAAATAAAAAATAAATTAATAATTTATTACTAACCTTTGAAAAATATGAAAAACAATAAGTGAGAGACAAATTTGGTAAAATAAATTTAGAGAACAAAAATGATTAAAAACGTTTGATATTGACCAAATTTAGATAAAGTAAATAAAACGATTGAGTTGGCTAAATTTCAATAAAAATATATATTCTGATGAGAAGGAAAAAAAATGTATTTTAATGAGGTAAAGGAAAAAAATGTATTTTGATGAGAAAAAATTATTACATTTAGTGGTGTATAAAATAGGTGGAAAACGAATAAATGAAATGGATTTTGTTTTTTTTTTTTTCGGGGGTGAAATGTGTAGTAAATGTTGGCGAAGGTGGGCGCCTGTTTGTTCGGTTTGGGGGTGCCTGACATTTGCAGAGGGGTGGTGGGGTGGAGTGGGGTGGTGCATTAATTTTTTTTGTCGAATGGCCGCGTGAGCTTTTCTCGTTTTAATGATACTTCAGTTTGTGCAAGTTAAAGAATATTTTCCGTACATTAGATTGGCATTAGTAGAATTCATAATTGGGTTATTAAACAAGAGAAAGATCCGGACCCCGAATCGGGGTCCAAATCATTTGTACCGATTGGGGAAAAAGGTACCCCACGCCCACATTTCTGCCAAAAGCCCCCACCACCCAACCCCTCTCCTCTGCCAAACCTCTCCCCTTCTCAACAAAACCCTTCCACCCCACCACACCACCCCACCCCACCCCACCCTACCCTACCCCGCCTCGCCCCAAATTAATCCTACTTTAACCTCCACCCCCCTATCTTCACTCTCTTACTTATTTATTTAGTACCAAATTTAAATCCACATAATTAAATTTATTAAATTTAAAATAAATTTTTTATTATTATATTCATTGTATTTGTTTTAAAAAATATAATATATAATAATATTTATTCAATTAAATATTATTTATATCATATAATAAATAATATAGTTAACATTAATTTTTTATTAAGATTAGAGTGAGACTAATTGATTAGTTTATATTTTGAGTAATAAATTAAATTTTACTAAAAATAAAAATAAATAAAGCGTGCATAATAAAATTGCTCCAATTAATAATTAACACATACAAAGAAGAAAGTAATATTACATTAAAAATAATAAATTAGTGACGAGGGTTAAAGCGTGCATCATACTCCCGCTGGTCTCACGGAATATGATGCATTATTCTCGCCTGTGATCGAGTATTGTGGATTTGGAGCATGATATGCGCGTCGTGGGTCCGGCGCATGATATGGGTATTGTGGGACAGCGCATGATACGCTGCATCGTGAGTCCGGCGCATGATGATACGCGTCTTCGTGAGTCCGGTGCATGATACGCTGCATCTTGTGGGTCCAAAACATGATCTTCGTTGGTCCGATGGATCCTGCGAGTATTGTGGTTGATTTGTGTTGTCCAAGCTGACAATCAAATTATTATCCATTATAAAACAAATGGACCAAACACTAATAAAACAATAAGTAAGGAAAAAAGTAATGAAATATATAACATTTACTTACCTATTTTGCAATGTAGGACAAGTTCTTCTATCGTGACCACTGGTGCCACATGCGCGGCACTGCCTATTAGATTGAGAAAGTGCTTTCTCCTTTCCCGACTTTAGACGCTTCCCGCACCCTTTTGCTCTAACAGGGTTAGGATCACAAACAACTTGAGTCTCTTCTATACTCTTGTTTCTGTTTCTGCTCATGCCGACATCGCCGCCAGTGTCAATATCTTTTACCCGTATGCGCAAACTTTGAAACTCACTGAATAGAAAAGTGCTTCGAGCATCTGTTAAAGACCCCTCGTCAACTAGATCATTAAATTCATGAGACAACATACCATGTCTGGACATTAATGAATGACCAGGATCAGTATGAACATATGAACCAGTCGTTGGATCGAACACTCTGGCTTGCTTAGCATTCTTTGTCCACCTACGGAGAATATATTTCTCCGGCAAGAGCATCACTTGCTTTTTTTTCATGTAG
Source organism: Forsythia suspensa (assembly GCA_023638005.1). Classification (NCBI taxonomy): domain Eukaryota; kingdom Viridiplantae; phylum Streptophyta; class Magnoliopsida; order Lamiales; family Oleaceae; genus Forsythia; species Forsythia suspensa. The sequence continues at coordinate 41,960,844 of CM042666.1, forward strand.
CACAGCATGTGTCGGCATGGATAACCCTCAAAATCAAACATTCGACAACTACATGATATATAGTCAGTGGATGAAAAATAATTAACTCATCGAGTTCGATCGGATGTTCCGCTCTGCTCAAAACTTTGGACCACAGACACTTTAGCTTCGTTTAGCTTGACCTCTTGGAGCGGATGTAGGAATTACTCTGTACTAGTTCATTCTGAACAACAAAAAATCTTTTTGTGTATATCTCGCACCATCCGATTCTCCATCATAAGTGGCCAGAGTGACCTTTGGCGCTTGAGTTAAATCGATATGGTTAGCGCCTAACTCTTCATGCCTCGATGAACTAACGCCCTGTTAAACCGGGCAACGAAATCACAAAGAGTTTTTCCTATCTACATATTTCTTCAAGAATGAATGGCCACTCTCGATCTCTCGCTACTAGACATGCTGCGCAAAGAACACGTGTTTGACGTGTCTTTGGTACCAGCGACTCACGTATTTCAAACAAACCGCTCAACCATTCATTGTTACCTAACTCGTGGTTTCCATCACCTCGATCCATTGTTGTTCGAATTCACCGGTGACTCGGTTGCTTGATAATGTGAACAAGCTCGTGATCATCGTCATTATACAACACGACATTCATCTTCTCTCGAAAATTTATTTAGTATGTGCCACATACAAAATCGATGCAATGTCGATGGCAATACCATAGAGATAGCTCTTGCAATTGCAAAATCTTGATCTCAGTAATGATCACTCCGGGGCGCTTGGTTTGGCATGGCTTCAATGAACTTAGTGAACAACCAAACAAATGATTCGGTCGTCTCATCGCTCGAAGAATCCACATCCAAATATAACGATCCGCCATGGTGATTCACTCCAACAAATGGACCAAAGACCATTGAGTACTTGTTCGTGTTATATGTTGTGTCAAACACAACGACATCACCAAAATATGCATATGACCTTCGTGATTCACAGTCTGCCCAAAAACAACGTACAAATTTGTTATCGTCATCAGTCTCATAATCAAAGACAAAGTTCGGATTTTTCTCTTTCTCGAAGGTAAAAACTCAATCGGTGTTTCCGCATCATGACCCAAAGATTTCTTGACGCACATCCCGCTTGATAGTTCCCGATATCCTTTTCCACACACCCAAGGGATGATGGACCTCCGATCTATCTCCAAAAGTCGCACTTGCGACACGTGGGAATATTAGATTCTCAAAACTGTTGAACAAGAGCCTTCTTTGTTTTCGAGGCACCCGTGTGACCTTAACAAGTGTACCACCTAGGAGTGGCAAGGGATGGTTATGTTCCTCAACAAATTTTTGACAATCCACCCTCGCCTGCTTGTTGCTTTACCACCGATAATCTAGCACTGCACCCACAACGTACATGTCCACGATTTCTTTCTCCAGCCGGTGTACGACATCTTTACGACTGCGTCTGGTAAGTCTCGTTCGTCTTACCTTCCTTATAGCATACAAATAATTTCCGTAAATACTCATTCGCCTCTTTTTTTTTCTTCTTCTTTGCTTTTCTATTCGTACTAAATCCCGCTTCACGTGCATATTGATTGTAAAAATTGTACGCCTCATCGGATGATTCGAATTCCTGACCGACATGGGGAATGACACTGATAGTCACTTGAGGAATACATACATTATCACCACTCTCCATTTCCATCCCTACAAAAATTTATTGAAATAAAATACATTAGTTATATGTGCAAATAAACAAAAAACATAAAAAAATGTTAATAATATTACAACTATCTTGTAAGTTACAAAAAATAAATATGTACAAATAAACAAAAATAAAAAATAAATTAATAATTTATTACAAACCTTTGAGATTAAATAAATAAATCTGAGGAGATTGAGATGGTGGCTAATATGGGTAAAATTAAAAAAAAGTGATTGAGTTGGCCAAATTTGAAGATGTATTCTGGTGGATAAATTTCAAGTGAAAATGGGATCAAGTGTTACGTTTGGTGGATTTTGAATACGTATTCGATGAATGAATTTAAGAAGAGCTGAGTTTGATGGATATAAATAGGTAGATTTAGTGGTGTGGGGTGGGGTTTTAAGGGGGAGGGGGCCTTTTTTTGTCGAGAAAGGGGCGACTTTTTGTATGAAAAGGTGGGGGCCATTTTTTATTTGGTGGGGTGGGGATTAAAGCAGGTGGGGGGTTAAGGGGATGGGGGCAGCTTGCTTTTGTCGGAAAAAAGGGTGGGATGAGGGGCCATTTTTCTTTTGAAATGGCTGCGTGTCAAACACGCAGACCAATCGGTATAAATGATCCGGACCCCGATTCGGGGTCCGATCTTTCTCTATTAGAGAAACAATATGTAGTGATATTTAGATGTTCAATCTTGTACTTTTATATCACGTGACGATGCGTGTAAAATATTAGTTGATGGATGGAATAAGCAAACATAAATAATTTCAATAATAAAATAAATAGAGGAAAAAAAATGCAAATCCCATCACCAACAACTTCCCCACCCAACCAGAAAATAAAATATACCTTAATACGATCTTGATCAAACATAAATGATATAGGGCGTCAACCATCGCAAAATGATATATTATGTTATATGCAAGAATGATGATTCTACCTTGTACTATCGTCTTAGGGGTGGCAAATGGGTCGAGTAGCCGGCTTGACCTATGGGGGCTTGGCTCATTTAGGGACGAGCCTAGCAAAAAAATTATGAGCCGAGCTTACTCAACTTGGCTAGTGGGCGGGCCGGGCCAAGAAGCGGCTCGTGTAATAGTTCTTTTTTCTCTAAAATTCTACATTTAAAAAAAATTGAAAATCGAGATGGGATCATGCTCGGCACGTCTCGACACGGCCAAACTTAACTCAACTCTAGGGCTAAGCTAGCTCCGATCGGTCCATTGCCACCCCTACTTATCCTTGTCAATAAGTGTGAAATCAAAGTCCATCAGGGAAACATAATTTCTTCCATCATAAACTAAAATTCGCTTTCCCAAATGTGAGATTTGATAGGATTTAACCAACACGCTCATAATATCCCGATAGAGTTCCTTAGATGTCACCTCAGGAGTATTGACACCTAGACACATGGTAAGGCACAAAGCTATACGCACTTAATTAAATTAAATTAAAAAATATATAAAATTGCATGGTTCCTTGCATCAAATTAAAGTTACATAACATTAGCTCATTTTTATAAATGCATTCTTAACAATGAGTTGTGAAAGTGACAGCAATTTCGCTAGTTTTTACATAGGGTAAATTACAACTAGTGTCTTCAATCTTTGACTTCATATGTATTTATATCTTGAAGATTTAATTCCGACATCCATCTCCCCAACCTTTTATATGATTAGCAATCAATGCCCTTATGTCCTTATATAATTAGCAGTCAATGCCTTTATAAGGGCATTGACTGTTAATTATATAAAAGGTCGGTGTGATGGATGCCAAGATTTAATCTTCGAGGATCTGTCTGACAAAATGAAATCAAAGGTTGAGACATTAAATTTAATTTACCTTTTACAAATGACAAGATGCACCTATAGGTAGATATCAGTTGTAGTAAGTAAAATGTGCAAATTATAAATAAATAAATAAGAGAGAAAAATTGTGTACAGTATGCCACAAATAATCACCACCTATCAAGAAGGATCAAAACAACGGAAGAAAAAATCGTATGTTGTTACATAAAATGCTCAGAGAGATGAAACAATGAACTACGAAACGATTGTAACAATACGTTCATATAACAAGCAACATCGTGGTATACATAATTAGCACTGAAACGATGTTGTTCGTAGCAGGTGTTTTGGGTCACTAAATTTTGTTTTTTTATTTTTTCAATTTAATTTTTACGTTTGGGCACTCTGACTTGTAAAATTGGTGAGAAATCTCATATAGATAATTAAGGTGAATACAAACACTAATTGTATGCTTATTCTGGAAAATTAAGTAGAACATGGGAAACCAAATGAATTTTTGTTATGTCTAGTTTGCAAAAAAGTGGTAAAAATATAAAGGAGAATAATTTTGAATTTCCATATAATATGTGACTTTTATTTGAGTCAGTGCTCAAAACAAAAAATGTGAGTAAAACACGTACATCATAGTGACTCAGATCCAATCAACTACATCCACTAGAAAATGATTTGCCTGAACAAACATTATAGGGAGTGTAAGGAGAGCGGAATTGATCTCTTGCCCCTTGGGGCAAGAAATCTTGCTTGCACGCATGTGGCGCTTGATGTAAAAAGTTCTTTTTTTACATCAATTGTCCACATCTTGATGGGCAAGGATTTCTGTCCACCACGTGAGCGTAAGATTAGGACTCGTAAGGAGAGTGGAGAGTATTAAGTAAAGAGTAGGAAGTGTGTTTGGGTTATGTGCACAATGAGTGTGGGCTTGGCAATTCAGAGTACATATTAACATTTTATGAAATGACAGGCATAACAACTTGTTAACGTGTTTCAAAATAGAACACAAAGTAATTAATATTGTCAATAAAGTTGACAATCTTAAATTTAAGGGTAAGATGTTAGGTAAAATTATACTTATCACATAGGCATAAGGGATACTTACGTTTTGTTGTGCTTCAGTTCAAGGTGCACTACTAAAAAAAGGGCTTCACAAACAAAAATTTTTGTCGGTGAAGCCACTTTTTGTTGGAAAACATCTATTCCGAAGGAAATAAGTCGTTAGAAAATTGACGAGTAAAACATCCGATTATAACGATTCTACCGCGGATTATATTATCCGCCTGTAATTACCGACGAAATTATTATTTGCAGGTAATATACTTGAGTTATATAAAATGAAATTATGTGAAACCAAAGCTAATGGTTAGGTAAACCATAGGGCTATCGTTTCCAACTGGAATTATGTAAAAATACTTAATATATAAGGTGCAGTAGATTTTTGAGTTTGAAGACAGAAACTACAATTTAGAGAAACATGAAGTTTAGCAAAACCTTCCAAACTCGCATTATTATCGTGCAACCAAACATGGGAATCTACCAAAAATACCACAAAACCAAGGTCCACAAGAGTTTAAGAAGATATATACACTACTTAAAGTTTCTTGATTGGTTTATAATGGCGATTTCGGCACGTCGACATCACCACACCGGCCTCCATGCAACAGGGACGTTTTAATCTATAAAGATATAGTAAAAAGAGTGAGTTTAAGAGAATACTCAGTAGGATAACATGGATTTTCTTTTCATTTTTATTAATCGCAAATCATTAACGTAAATGAGGAACGATCTTACCGTGATTCATATCATATCATGAAATTTTTCCAGTGAAAGCCTTAGATCTCGAAAAATCATCATATCATTATTCATACAATATCATAACCATATCATTTGCACCGGAGTTTCATTAGCATAAATTCCACCTACGTAATACAAAAACGATTAATCGAAACACCATGTATCACATTCTTAATGAACTTCAATTGGTTTCTCCAAAAGATGCTGCAAAAATGGTGCTGATTTTCTTGTTTTGTTTCTGTTTCTTTCGGTTCCAAAGGCCAGTGAAATAGGAGGAAATATATGATACAAGACATGGTTTATTAATATGGAAAATATGATCAAACGTGGCAGCCTAAGGGATTACATGGAGGGTTTAAAGGAGTTGATCATGTTTTGCTTATATGTAGAATTGCCAAGTTTCATGTCTTTGGATAATTTTCATAAATGACTATTCAAATCCCTAAACCAACCTAGCCACGTTTGCATGCATTTAAGGAAATTGTTCCACTTGTATTCCATAATATGAAATTTACAAATTATAATAATTATAGTATAAAATAAGTTTTCAACTTACTAGCTATAAAATATTTTGTTTTTGCTAAATTCATGATTTTTAACTATATAATTTGGGGAGCTAAAACTTGTGTGTGGTTTGAGTTTAGCACTCAGACTTGCCTCTATATATGACACGTGATGTTTAGTTATTTGAACTAATAAAAGCCATATAATGTGATATCGAGTGTGACTGACTATTTGTGGTATTACAACTACCAAGTTTTTATTCAGTTGAGTCTCAAGGCAAAGAAAGACCTCAAGGAGGAGACACAAAGAAATCCTATTGCAAAATTAAAATATGGCTTCTTTCGACGAAGCAGATTTTAACAATGGTGACTTAAGGTAGGAAACCTGACCGAAATACGATAAAATTTAACTATTTGATAGAAAACTGGTTAAACAAGATTATATTTCAAATTTACTTCCCGTCAGAAATGTTCTAGGCAACAATTGAATGGTTATTCCACTCAACTGTTGTCCTTGGTTTTGTTTGACAGTTTTGAGAAGAAAAATCGTATAAAATTGTACAAGTCTTCAAATAAGTTAATTTTAAGTTCCCATGTTAAAAGACTCATAGTATAACAATTCTCAATTAAAATCACCATAAAATTCATAATATACAAGCAGTAGAAATTTTTTTAAAATAAGGGCAGTGCTACTAAGGTTCAAGTAGGCTCAGTCATATATCTTCACCCGGTCATGAGTAACAAAATTTTCTTTGACATAGAGAGCGATCACCGAACAATACGAAATTTTCAAAAATATAGAAAACTCATGTAGCTACCACATATCAAAATTGACAGCCCGAGGGCATGTTTCGACAAACCAAAATGCTCACTGAAACTGCAGTTTCTCGGATTCATGATGTCGTAGTTTACAAAATTGTCCATAACTTGAGTTATATAATATGAAATTATGTGAAACCAAAGCTAATGGTTAGGTAACCCATATGGATATCGTTTTCAACTGGAATTATGTAAAAATACTTAATATATAAGGTACAATAGATTTTTGAGTTTGTAATGGTTAGGTAACCCATAGCGCATGGTGAAAGAATTCAAGAATTTGAGACTAAAGGTGATCAGACCGCCAACCCAGACTTCAACAAGAATAGAAGCTTTAACTATGCGGCCAAATCTTAGAGATCAAATTAAGGAGGTACATGATAAGGACCCATTCTTGCAAAGGATAAAAGCTGAGGTTGGTACAAGAAAAAGGTTGGGCTTTGAAATAGCTACAGACAAAGTGCTGAAATTTAAAGAACGAGTACGTGTACCCAAGGATGAGGGACTGAGAAATGAGATATTGGAAGAAGCACACTCTACTCCATATGTTGCACACCCCGGTGGTACAAAAATGTATCAAGATCTTCGAAATACATTTTGGTAGAGGAATATGAAAAGAGGAATATGTTTGTTTGTCAAAAAAATGCATGGTTTGTCAGCAGGTCAAAGAAGAGCATCAAAGACCATCTGGATTGTAAATCCACTAGATACACTTGAGTGGAAGTGGGAGCATATTACTATGGATTTTGTAGTCGAGCTTAGAAGTCGACAAAAAAGGCCACAATGCTATATGGGCTGTGGTTGATCGTTTGACAAAGTCAGCCCATTTCTTACCGGTCAAAATGAGTTTCAACATGGAACAATTTGCAAAAGTATACATCAGAGAAATAATGAGGTTACATGGGGTTCTAGTTTCTATTGTTTTTGACACAGACCCTAGGTTTACGTTCTGGAAAAGTCTGCAAGAAGGTATGGGGACAAAACTGAAATTCAACACTACTTATCATCCCCAATCCGATGGACAATCAGAAAGGACCATCTAGATCCTAGAAGATATGTTAAGAGCATGTGTATTTTATTTAAAAATTATAGTTGATTTTTTACAATAATAAATTAATTTAACTTAAAAGTCTGGTTCACGTATTATTGCTATAACAAAAACAATTGAAAAAATAAGATGACTATAAATGAATTCGATTCAAGACACTATAGTTAAATTGGTTAAGATATCAAAGTTATAGGTCATGCTCAACAGCTATTCACATGAATATAAGCTATTATTACTCGTTAAAGTAAAATCAATGTTTTGTGTATGTGTTTGTGTAAATATATTTACATACACATTGATGATGATAAATATTTTTCTCCTCCCCCGAGCACGGCGGCGACAGTGGTGGGACCTGCAAAAGGTGGCAAGGCTTCTTTCTCCCATGTCCACTCCAGTATGATAATCAATATATGATTAAAACTAGATATGCAGAATAATAATATGGAGTATATGAGAGTTGGTTTTTACCTGGGGTTAGTCTCTATTTATAGGGGTGGCCTGCAGTTACGACCTTTAATGGTCTCTAATGATATATGTCCCTGCATCTTCTTCATTATTAGGAGTTAATGAGGGACGTTACATTTTCCTAATCGCCAGTGGTAACTGTCATTATGTAGGTCTCCTATCTGGCTAACCCAACGACAATTGGTTTATTGTTGTCCACCTATCAGAGGTCAGCTATGAGACCATCGGGGCAGGCGAGCTGGTGAGGCGGGCGTGCCAAGACGTGCCACTATTGGCAGACAACATATAGCATCTGTCATTATTTCTATCATCATAAGCCCCTTACTTTTCATAGACTGTCGTCAACGGAAAGTAGAAATAATCTACCGCACATGCTCCTCCCTAAATTTTTTAGACAGGGGCTCATTGCCTTGATTTTTAAACAGAGGCTCATCGCCTTGATTTTCAGACAGGGGCTCATCACATCGCCTTGTTTTTCAGATTGGGGCTCATCGTCTTGATTTTTTTTTAAGCTCCTCGCCTCAGTTTTTTTTTTTTGCCAAGGTTTGTCGTCTTGTTTGACCGTTGCAGTAGTTGAGAATATTTTTGTCGCAGATCGGGTTCAATAGGTGCACCAGGACTTCCTAGCTAGCCTGATCCTTCCTTGGTACCCTCATCATTTATTCGCCTTATATGGTTTATTTTCTACTTGCCTTTATCATCTCGAGGTTCGAGCTCATCCCGAGTCTTCCTTTTGTTAGTCTCAAGTTCATTTCGATCTTTCATGCTTTTGGTAATGAAATATGCTTCATCAACATCCACATACTTATCCCCTCTCCTTAGTAGCTCATGCATCGTATCCAGCGGGTTTTTGGAGAGTGACATCTTGAAAGCGCGACTTTGAGTTCCACTTATCATGGCATTGACTACAACAGACATCTACAGATCTTTGATTCCCAGTGTTGCCTTATTGAACCGGGCAATGAAAATTTTCAACACTTCGTCCTTGTCCTGGGTCAATTACATCAGGCCGATGACAGTTTTCTTAGCACTTTTGCTGCTAGCAAAGTATGTAGTAAAATGCTTGGAAATATCGTCAAATGTACGAATCGATTTTGGAAGAAGGGTGGCTACACAGTCCCTAGCCTCTCGCCTAAGTGTTGGCGAGAAATCCATGCACATAATCGCATCAAGGATGGCTCGCAACTTCATTAAGTCAACAAAAGTCCTGAGGTGATCGACATGATCAAATGATCCGTTGTACTTCTCCATCTTTGGTTGTTCGAAGTCTCGTGGCAAGGGGACTGCCATCACTTCTAGGGAAAAATGATCTTCTTTCAACACCATATATTGTTGCCAACTACTTTTCTTAAACATAGCCTTAACTATTTTGCATCCCATCATGTCTTCTAATCGCTGCTCTAGGCTTAACATTGGTGTCTCAACCACCGTAGGCGTGGATACTCATGACGATTGCCCCCATTGTGGATTTGGGCCAAATGTCAATGAATAGAAGTGGGGTGCAGAAGGTGGAGCCAATGAAACTGGAGCCAGTGGTGGAGCTGCCGTTGGCGGTATTTCCATTGCTGGAAAGTTAGGAGCCTGGAAGGAGCCCCTGGCGGTGAGGGCACTACCAGTGGAGGGATAGGACCCTGGGCTCAACATTTAGCAGTGAAGGTCCTACCGGCTGAAGGCTAGGACCCTGTGGTGGCTGAGAAACTACAGCGTTCCGATTTTGGAGTAGAGCTATTAAGGCCGCCACCTAAGCTTGCAGTGCCGCAAGTTGAACGGTAGAGGTAAGTCTTGTTGTGGGTGATTAGTGGCGACGTTAGACTCGGTGTCTACATCCGTGATGGGGACTGGTAGAGCGATTACATTCCTAGATCTTCTAGTTCGAGTCATGACTTCTTGTACGATTTCCTACAGACGGTGCCAAATAATGATAAATATTTTTCTCCTCCTCCGAGCACGGTGGCAACAGTGGTGGAGACCTGCAAAAGATGGCGGGACTTCTTTCTCCCATGTCCACTTTGGTGTGATAATCATTATATGATTAAAACTAGATTTGTAGAATAATAATATAGAGTATATGAAGTTGGTTTTTACTAGAGGTTGGTCTCTATTTATAGGGGTGGCCTGCTGTTACGACTTTTAATGGTCTTTAATGATAGGTGTCCCTTAATCTTCTTCATTATTAGGAGTTAATGAGGAACATTACATCTTCTCAATCGTCAGTGGTAACTGTCATTTTGTGGTCGCCTACCTGACTAACTTAATGACAGTTGGTTTATTGCTGTCCACCTATCATAGGCGATCTATGAGACCATTGAGACGGGTGAGTCGGTGAGGCGAGTGAATCATTGAGGCGGACATGCCAGTATGTGCCACTATTAGCAGACAACATATAGCAGTTGTCATTATTTCTATTATCACATATACCTACACTAGATATTAATTATGAATTGTAAGATTAAGTTGTGATATAGTTATTATACCCAATACTTTTAACGTACCAATTAAGATGTCAAGATTAGAGGTAGGCATGATCCGATTTCAAAGAGAACTAAATCAAATAGAGTAGCAATTGGTATATTAAAATAGAACCTTTAGTTCCATCTCTAAGTATGGGACCGATCTAGAAGTGAACAAATCGACTTTAGTTCCGGTTCGGCTCAATTCAGTTTCATCAATTCGAGTTTTCAAATTCTTTATCCGTGTAAAATGAACATCTAAATATAAAATTTCTTAATGAAAGTTTCCTTTTAACCAATTTAATTACACTTATGAAATTTAAAGGGTCTATATGTCTAATTTTATAATAACACTATAATGAATTGACCACCCCAAATCAAGACTATTAGTTTGATTAGCATATATAGCATACTCATATAGAGTAATATATGTGATAATTATTATTAACGAATAATGCTATCTATCACAATTGCTTATGATCGCTAGCCTAGGTGGCAATTAAATAGAATTAATTGATATGCCATTTTATATAGGACCCATATCATCGCATTTGAGATGTCATTCAATTAATGCCATTTAATTGCCACCTAGATCGATCTTTGTCATGATTAGTAGTCCAGGTAACAATAAAATGGCATTAATTGATAAACGATTTTAAATGAGACCCGGCCATATCCATACATTTAAGATGGCAAATCATTTAATTACCACCAACAATTATGATAGATAGCACTAGTCAAAACAAATTGTCAATTTTGTCTAGTTTTGCGAGAATGTCTAGATGGTACCGAAATCATGCAAAAAGGAAGAACAAGAATTTGGTAACACTTTTGAAGAGAGAAGTGTACTTTTTGACTCAAAATTGTAAAAAATAAACATTATATACAAATTCAAAAGTAGAAGACAAAATTCATTTCATGTTGTAAGGGGAATTTCAACTAAACTTTTATCTTTTGGATGTTTAACTCAATTATAAATATATTACCGTCAGATAAACATCCGTCGCAAATATCTACGGCCTTATTCGTCGATAATGTACCGATGGATAAACATTTGTCGATAATTACCAGCTGATGTATTTTGTGCTTGTAATTACCGATTATCATTTATCCGTCTCTATTTACCGGTGGAAATTAGAATCCGTCAGAAATGTTGAAAGTCATTTTTTAAAAAATTAATTAATAATATAATATGATTTAATAAAAGATAATACATAATGGCATAAATTTTGAAATTCAACCAAATGCAATAAACTAAGGGAAGTGTCCTTAACTCCAATTTAATTTAAAAATTCATGTAAATTTAAGTGTCCTTAACTCAAATTTTAATAGATTCTATTGAAATTTAAATGTCCTTAACTCGAATTTAAATAGATTCTTTAGAAATTTAAATATCCTCAATTATGAGTGGATTTCTAAAGATTTACTAAGGGAAGGGTCCTTAACTCCGATTTAAATGAATTTTAAAAATTCATATAAATTTAGGTGTACTCAACTTAAATTTCAATAGATTCTATTGAAATTTAAATGTCTTCAACTCGGATTTAAATAGATTCTTTAGAAATTTAGATATTTTCAATTATTAGTGGATTTCTAAAGATTTCATTAATTAGAATATTTAAACAGATTTGGATGGATTTCGAGCCCATAAATATAAATACCAAGTTCTTTGGGAATTCTAGCTCCACCCCTCAAAATTTTAATCAAACTCTTCTCCCACGTCTCTCTCTTCTATTTGTGCCACAAATTTTGTGGTAAACTCTTGTTCTTGATTTTCAATTTATATTAGTGTCGAAATTTATTGAATTGTTTGATTTCTTATTTTAGTAGCATTTTTTTTAATTGTCAAACACCGTCTTTGAAATTTTATCTTTGATGCTTCATGACCATTTATTGAATTAAACAATTGGGTTGAATTATATAAATACTCCATTGATAACTATTAATCTAATAACATATAGTGCAATTAGATATTGGACGGTAAAATCAATATAATATTAAATTATTATTTTTTTGAGCTTGGAAAGATTTACTCGTCAACTACGAGACCTACAAATTATCTTTTAAATCCATAAAATAATTTTTTATATAAGAGGGTTAAACAACTAAATTTGGAAAAGAAAGAATCATAAATATCCATCCTCTAGTAGACTAGTATCGAATATGAAAGAGGAAATTTATAAAAAAGACAAGTACAAAGAAAGTAAAAAATTAAACTTTATTTCATTTTTTTTAAAGAAGCCTTGCTATTTAGTCAATTTTCTTTATTCAAACCCGAGGAAGAGTTTTTTCTTCTTTATATTTCAAGAATTTTTCTATTTCCAAAATTATAATCATATTTGTTAATATATCGTCGATCACTTAAATTATTTGAAATAAAGATAATGTAAAATTACTATTTATAATAAAAAATAGAACACAAATCCACGAAAATTCATAGAAATCCACAAGAATCTATTGAAATATATAATATAGAATTCTGTTGAATTCTATGAAATTCTATTCAAATTTATAAAATATATTTAAACTCATAAATGTTAAGAAATCTTTTAAAATTTGAATCGAATACACCCTCTAAATATTCTATAAATTGAAATAAATTCCATGTATTAATCGATACATCTCTTTAAAATGTAATTCAGTTTTTAGTTGGAGATAAAATTATATAATCAAAATATTAAATCTCTCTACAACAAATGTTTGTTAGAAAAAAACACAATCAATTATTAAATTCAATTCTAACTAAATCTAATTATATGCTAAAATAAGTAATTAAAATTATACACAACTTGGAATTAATCAAATCATGAAAGGTACTAGAATTCCAAATCCACCATTGTTAACCTACTTTAACTCTCAATTACTTGTTTATACTTAATTCTTGATTTACGTTGACAATTGGTATTCTTTATATGTCAATTTGCTCTCTCGATACAAATTAAACAAATTCTCATCTATGACTCAACTATATCTCTATGAAGAATTCTAATAGATAAAAAATGCAACACAAAATTAGAAAACTACCAAAGATTGTACAAATCATAGAAGTATATCTTTATCTCCTATTGGACTTAATATCGTTTGTTATTTGAGCTAGACACATGTAGATCCTATCGACATCAACACAAATTTCAAGAACTATCCTAAAATTTGCCAAGTTTTAGGATAACATTAATTCAATAACAAACAATCAATAAAATTAAGAACTTAGATGCCTAGGTTAAAAATCAATAATCCAAATTTAATCAATAGGATCTCTCGATGGCCAACCGATTCTATACTTATATGTGAACTTAATTATCTCTAATTAAATTTCGAACACGTAAGTATGCATTAATTTACAAAGATCATCACATAATAATTTCATAGAGCTTAATGACTTAGACCATCAATTATATGACTCTATATTGTTTATTACCATGTGCTGATTTATACCGAATCTCTCGAAAGCAATATAAATCACAAACACATTTTAATAGTGATCAAGTATCAAAACGGAATTAATGAATAATAAACAATTAACCCAAAAGCAAGAATAAAAACGAGCAATTTATTATATTGAAGAGTTAACAAGGTTTCATCAAAATCATAGCTATAAAGGTTTAGCCTATCATATTTTGATTAAGAAAATACAAGATAAAAAGTGAATGCATAACTCGGATAATTTAGAATAAAAGTTGATACAACTTTTAATCTTGAATCTTTTCAACAATCTTGGATGGCTCCGTCTTCTTCTTCAAAATCATCTAAAGTTTCAATGATTTCTTTTAATTTTTCTTTTAAGAATTTAATGTCTTTGATTTGGAGTTCCTCCAAATATTTGTGTTAATGTTACGATATGGAACTCTTTTTTTTTCTTCCTAAATAATGTGTATTTATATGGCCGCAATTACTCTAAATATATGCCTCAATTTGTGTTAAAAAAGGAGTCCAAAGAAAGCTCAAACTCATAAGGAAAGAAAAACAATCTACTAGGCCGAAAAGCATGAAAGGCCCATGCGATCGCATGGACCAATGGCTCGCGATCGCATGGAAAGAGAAATTGGGTCTCTGCTTATAATTTCAATGGTTCGCGATCTCAATGAACTTGGCCCATGCGATCCCATGGGCCAACTTTATCCACATTTTGCATATTAGTCCTCTTTTATTTTTATGGTAAGCCCCTCAACTTTACATCATTGTCAATTGCGCCCTCCAAAATAAACTTTTATTTCAATTATGCCCTCATATATTTACATTCTAGGTCCTTAAACTTTTAGACAATTGCATGTTGGTCTCTATACTTATACTTTTCTTTCAATTTAGTCTTTTTCGCAACTTTGCTCCAAACACCACCAAACTCGTGTTTTGACCTACAATAACAAAATAATTAAATAATTAAATAAAATCCTTAAATACACTAAAAATGGTCAATTTTAACGATCTAAATAAGTGTAGAATCACACTTATCATCACTCCTTCATTTCCTCCAGCAACTCAAACTTCTATTACTCCTTAAATGGTGCAACACATAACCGTTTATGCTTTTTGAGCCATAGGGCTCCAAGGTAAGCAGACTTTTTCATCTCAGTCTTGGCTTGTTGACTCTGGTGCATCCAATCATATAACTAGTTCTTTTGATCATCTTTGCAATATTCGCCCATATCATGGTATCTCACGTATTCCAGTAGTCAATATAAGTCATATACTTATTAATGTAGTCGGGGATCTTAATTCCTCGATTCGTGACGTTTTTATCTCCCTGCAATTATCAACTAATTTTATCTCAGTGCATCAATTAGTTGATAACAAATGTAATGTCCATTTTTCTCGTGGTTGTTGTCTTGTGCATATAGGATCAGGTGTTAGGGAAGATACTCGCTATGGGACCTAAAGTTGGATGATTGTTTCCATTATATTTTTCATTCCTAATTATTTATCTTTATTTTGTATGACGGTTAATAATGAGAGTGGGGTATGGCACAAGTGTTTAGGTCATCCAAACTCTGTTGTTTTGTCTCATCTTTTGAAGTCTGGTTTATTGGGTAATAAACAACATGTTTTTTCTTCTTTATTGTTTGACTGTTCTACATGCAAATTGGGTAAGAGTAAGACTCTTCCATTTCCATCTCATGGTAGTCGTGCAGACAAATTCTTTGATATTGTACATAGTGATCTATGGGGCATTACACCTATCATTTCTCATGCTACCTATAAGTACTTTGTGATGTTCATTGATGATTTTAGTCGATATACTTGGGTATATTTGCTTCGTGCAAATCTGAGGTCTTTTTTATTTTCAAGACTTTCGTAGCCTATGTCGAAACACAATTCTCTAAGGGTTTTAAGTTTTGAGATCTAATTCTGGTGGGGAATACATGTCCTACAAATTTCATGCTTTCTTACAACAAAATGGTATTGTCTCTCAACGATCATGTCCTTCTAGTCTTCAACAGAATGGTGTTGCCGAACAAAAAAATAGTCATCTCTTGGACGTTGGTCGCACCTTATTGATTGAGTCATTTGTTCCTTCTGGGTTGAAGCTTTATCTATTGTAGCTTATTTGATTAACCGACTACAATCACAGATTTTGCATTTTGATTCTCCTTATTATCGTCTTTATCATCAGCATCCTACCTATATTGATCTTCATACTTTTGGGTATGTTTGTTTTGTCCATTTGCCTCCTCATGAACGTCATAAACTTTCTAGCACAATTTGTAAAATGTGTTTTTATGGGTTATAATATTTCACAGAAAAGATATATGTGCTATTATCCCTGCTTAATCGATTTCGTATATTTCGCAACGTTGTGTTTTTTGAGCATCAATTTTTCTTTCCTACACATATTGAATCTTTACCTCATATTAATATTTTCCCTTGCTTTGATGACATACCTCTTACTCCTCATCAGTTTAAACCTAGATTTGTGTATACGCGATGTAAGACAACTTCGCATCACTGAGCCTGAGTTGACATCCGGTGTTGATCCATCTTCTGAGCCTTTTGAGCTTGGCCTCCAATGCTAAACTAGAGTTTCACGTCCTCTTGGTGGTTATAGTTATTCTCCTCATCAGTACAGTATTTCTCATACTTCTTCTAATGCTACTTTGTCTTCTATTCCCATTTTTACTTGTTTTTTGGAGGCTGTGAAACATGAATGTTGGCTTAAGGCAATGGATGAGAAACTTAAGGCTCGTCGGAAAATCATACTTTAGATGTTGTCCCTTGTCCGTCCACTGTTAAAGCAATTGGTTGCAAATGGGTTTACTCGATTAAGTTGCGCTCGATGGAACTCTAGACCGCTTTAAGGCCTTATTGGTGGCACATGGTAGTCGAAAAGAGTATGGGGTCGATTATGAAGAAAACCTTGCTCCGGTGGCAAATATGACTATTGTGCGTACTATGCATTCTATTGCAGCTTCTCATGGGTGGGTGGTCGCTTTATCATATGGATGTCAAAAATGTATTTCTTCACGGTGATCTAAAGGAGGATATTTACCTGAAACCTCCATCTGGTTTATTTTCTTCTCCTTCTCCTCATGTGTGTAAGTTGAAGTGGTCCTTGTATGGTTTGAAATAGGCTTCTCGGGCATGGTTTGAGAAGTTTCGATCTACTTTGCTTCATTTCGCAAAGTCAATACAACTCTTTTTTTGTTCCTTTGCAAAACTTCAGGTATTGTCTTACTACTGATTTACATCGATGATGTTGTCATTACTGGCACTGATTCTATATTGATTACCCGACTTCAACATCATCTTCAAGATTCCTTTCATATAAAGGATCTTAGACAGCTTACATATTTTTTGGGACTAGAGGTCCATTACCGATACATCTAGTATCTTCTTGAACCAAAGACAAATATACCCGTGAGATTTAATTACCTTAACGGGTCTCCAGCATTCCTCTTCTATGGATACTCCAATGGAGGTTAATGTGAAATATCGACGTGATGAGAGTGATCTTCTATCTGATCCTACTGCGTATCAAAAATTAGTTGGCAGCTTGAACTATTCTACTATTACACGCCCTAAAATCTCATTTGTTGTTCAACAGGTTAGTCAATTTATGCATATTCCTCGCCACCTTCATCTCGCTGTTGTGCATAGTATTATTCAATATCTTTGAGGAACTCCTAGTCGAGGTTTTTTTTCCTGCTAGTTCTCCTCTTAGTCTGGTTGATTTTAGTTATGCTGATTGGGCTGGGTGTCCAGACACTCGTCGATCGGTCACGGGATGGTGTATGTTTCTTGGGACTTCTTTAATCTCGTGGAAAAACAAGAAGCAGGCCTGTATTTCCAAATCCTTTACCGAGTCCGATTATCGTTCTATGTCTGCTACTTGTTCTAAAATTGTTTGGCTTCCGGTCTTCTTGATGAACTTGGTTTTTCACGCCTTGATCCCACACCTCTTCATGCCACAACAATAGTGCCATTTAGATTGTTTGCAAATCTAGTTTATCATGAGCACACAAAGTATATTGAAGTGGATTGTCAAATGTAGACGCTAATGTTATCTTTCTTCCGTATATCTCCACGAATCTTCAAGTAGATGATGTGTTTACCAAGACTATGACTTGTTAATGTCATTATTTTCTTGTGAGCAAATTGATGCTTCTTGATTGACCAGCATTAATTTGAGAGGGGATGTCACACGAATTAATAAATTAATTAGGATTTACCATAATTGTCAATAGCTTAGCTGTTCATATTTGTAAATATTCTTAATATCATATATAGTGATAATTAGCTCTAATTATGCTTAATTTTAGGGATATATTAGATTAATTCATTTCTATTTAATAGAGAAAACCTCTCAATGAGAGATATTTAGTCCAATTGACATACAATACCAATATGCAATCTTATTTATGGATAAGCCTTGAAATTAAAAGTGTACTTCTCACAGTCAAGCAAGTATTTTCACGTGTGAATATATTTTCATTTTTTGGTAATCGGTGGATATAGTAGAATATGCCACGAAGAAAAATCATAATGGCTCTTATTAATTTTAAAATTAAAATATTAACGTGTTCAATGGAAGAAAAGAAAATATTGATTTTGCGATATGTCCCTTATAGTATTTATCATTGTATAAATGCATATCAAGATGTAACAATTAAAGAAAAAAAAAAGGGTAAATAGCACAAAAAACGTCCCTACCTATTGAGGGTATTGTGGAAAACGTCCCTACCTTCAAAATTTTGGCATTTTCACCCTTATCTCTTCGGATTTCCAAAACAAAACGTCCTTGGTCCAAAAATATAGGGTAAATTAGTCCAACCACTTTTTTCATATATTACTTACTTCTTTTAAAATTGGGGACTTTCCATGCAATTTCCAAAATTGCATGGCAAGCCCCCGTCCCCAAATGTCTCCGCCTCAAAACCCACTTCTCCGACACCGGGGTTCCATCGACATATCCCTCCTCCAATCCCGCCACAACTTCGCCATCTGCCCCGGTCGATTCCCCGAAATCCAATGTGCCCCATCTCGCGAAGCAGAAGTCCTGGGCCTACGTAGGAGATGAAGAAAATCAAACTGAAAATGCTCAAAATCAGTTGGTGCTTTATGACCCTATTGCAATAATAGTGCTCGTGGAATTGGAATTGAAGTCGTCCCGATTCCATTGCACATCAACCTCCATCTTTTCTAGATTCCCCTTTTCAAATCGGACATCTAGGGTGTTGCCATCTCGTCGGGCTTTCACTGCTCGAAGCAGCCAATTGTTTCAAATGGAGGCTCATTCCATCAAAGGCGAAGTATGAGGAAATACGGAATACATTACGTAACAACCCTTCTTATGTAATAACTTCGTGAGTGGCGGTCTGATGTATCATGTGATGATCCACCTGACATTATAGAGAGTGAGTTTCTTCAGGGCCCGAAAGATGTGGCGATCCACAGAGTGGAAGAAGGTGGCGAGTCGCGGTCTAAGGTGGCGGAGCAATCCGTTCACGGCGGGCTGGACGTAGGCGGGATTGGAGGAGGGATATGTCGATGGAACCCCGGTGTTGGAGAAGTGGGTTTTGAGGCGGAGACATTTGGGGACGGGGGCTTGCCATGCAATTTTGGAAATTGCATGGAAAGCCCCCCAATTTTAAAAGAAGTAATATATATGTGAAAAAAGTGGTTGGACTAATTTACCCCTATTTTTTGGACCAAGGACGTTTTGTTTTGAAAATCCAGTGAGGTAAGGGTGAAAATGCCAAAATTTTGAAGGTAGGGACGTTTTCCACAATACCCTCAATAGGTAGGGACGCTTTTGTGCTATTTATCCAAAAAAAAAAAAGTTATAATAATTAGGATAATATACTTTTTAGAATATTATAGATGTCGTGACCTCTTTTTGACCCTTTTTATGACGCGGGTCTTATAATGATACTATAAAACTATAAAAAATCGTTATATTGTGAAATGTTAGAAAACGTAGTAAAATTCATACACGTTCAGGCCAATGCTAAAGTATTTATTTTAAAGTAGTTGACTTAACTATAAGAGTTAAAAGTTTGGCACTCTTTTTGCAGGAAATCTTATTAACATTTGTTTGAGTACGATGTAAAAAGAAAATCTTGCATTATAATAGTTTAATTAACATAAAAAACAAAAAATAATATAACAATATTATGATTGTAGTGGTAAAAATTAGGGTAAATTCAAGGCCGATCACTGTTTTGACACTTATGGATTCTAAAGTCATATGCTCAAAACTTAATTCAATTAAAGTCACATTTTAGAGCTAAAAGACCAACATACCCTTAATTGTAAAAAACGATAATTGTGATACTATTTTGTCGTGATACTGTTTTGTCTATGATACTGTGTTATATAGATAATGTGTTATGATACACTTACACTATACTTCTATCTTTGATATTGATTTATTATGATAATGTTTCAACATATGATTAAACACCCTATATATTTATACTTATCTATCCAATGCGAATCTATGTCCTAATTGAATCTTAAATATGTTCATAACCTCGACAGATCTCTCTAACAAGTTGAAATTTTAATAATATCTAATTCATGGCTTACCTTGAGATTCACGAATCAGCTTAAAACATTGGAGTTTTCGATATGACCATGTTGGAGTTTTCGATATGACCATGTTTTCTGCATAAAATATATTCAAACACCAGTTTTTTTGTGACTATTCAGAAGGTTTTGGTGTTATGAGTAATCGCGTACAAGTTTATGATTCTTGTAGTGAACCTTGTTTAGGATTTGATTGATTAGTTGGTCCATTAATGGCAGAAGACCAATCAAGAACTGGGAGTGTTAATGAAAAATGATCAAGTTCAAAAGATATTCAACAAAAGAAAGATGAAGGTGGCTTCAATAAAGATACATTTATCCGTAATACTATTTTAGAGGATGTGTGATACTATTTTGACAAGAAAAATTAAATATTGTCATTTTAAGCTAAAGAGACGACTTCAAACAAGTAAAATCCATTGTACACAGTGGCAAAGCCACTGGTCTTGACCGTCTCGTCGAGACTATTCCGAAAATATATTATAATAAAAATTTTGAGCACGTATGCCAATTCTATGTTCATTTCTATTGTGATACTATTTTTTGTGATCTTCGCTTTTGTATAATACAAAGATCAAACAACACACGTGACTATGATACCACGCTTTTATCTTTGATACTGTTAATTAGTCGTGTGTGTTGTTTGATACTATATTATGTAAAACATGTATCATGGATTAAAATAGGAATTAAAACAGTATCTAAATTACTAATGTACATTACCTAAATAAAACAGTATCATAGATTAAAACAGTATCATAGACCAAACTAAGACATTCAAACAGTATCACATGTTCAAACATTGCCATAATTAAACAGTACCAAAGATAAAAGTACGGTATCATAAATAAAACATATTCCACATAGATTCAAACAGTATCATAGAATAAAACAGTATTAGGGATTAAAACAATATCAAAATATACTAATGCACATTACCTAAATAAAACAGTATCATGGATTAAAACAATATTATTGATTAAAACTAATACATTCAAACAGTATCATAGGATTAAAACACTATCATGGATTAAAACAGTATCAAAATATACTAATGCACATTACCTAAAACAGTATCATGGATTAAAACAGTATCATAGACAAAACTAAGACATTCAAACAGTATCACATGTTCAAACATTGCCATAATTAAATAGTATCAAAGATAAAAGTACAGTATCATAAACAAAACTCATTCTATATAGATTCAAACAAGATTATGGATTAAAACAAGATCAAACAATATATGTGATCTTGCTTTTAGAGAATAGAGAATATATGATCTTTGTTTTGACAAGAAAAATTAAAGATTGCTATTTTAAGTTAAAGAGACGACTTCAAACATTCCTTGAACAACATGGTTACATGAATCTTTGGGGTAGTACATGCTCACGAGGGGCTTCGTCCCATGAAAAGTGAAAATCATTCTAACTCGGGTTTTCATGATCTCGCTTTTCCATAATACAAGATCAAACAACACACATGACTAACAATATTTTCTGTGATATTGTTTTTCTATAATACAGTATCAAACATCATGCTCTCTTTTACAGTGAGATCTTCTTGCCACTTCCTCAGCACAGAGTCATAACTCTGGAGGACATCATGCTCTCTTTTAATTCTTTCTTTGCAACAGAGATCATTCACTAGCAAATGTCCAGGATGCTTATGTAACTGAAGAATTTTCTTACCTTGTTGTGCTTTCTCTTTACTAGCAAATATCCAGGATGCCAATTGTTCTCCAATATATATCCAAGATAGTAATGCATCTGAATCAAGCACGACATTGTTGTTCTCATAGCAGACGCAAAATGAAGTTTCTGAAAATTAGTTGCCTCAGATTTTGACTTTTCTTCCAGCATCTTGATTGCATCATTTAAATCCAATAGTTTTCAAGAATAATTAAGAAACATCTCAGCTCAATCATTATCCACTCTATTGGGTATAAACGATTGCAATTTGGGTAACAAAGTCTCATATGCTCCTGCATCCGCAAATTTTACGTTGTAGTTATAAGAATTAATGTCCAAGGTCCAATTTGTTGAGTCGGACTTAATTACTTATTGGACCAAATTAATTAATAAGATTATTTAATCGGACATGATTGTTGATGGGTTCTAGTTGGACTAGAACTAGGGCTAGGGTTAGCCCCGCCTATAAATACATAGGCGCAACATATTAGGGTTAAGAGTTGTTATTTTCATTACTTGCTAGCACAAGCAAAAAGACAACCCAATCAATTTCTCCCAAAAGTTCCGCTTTCATCATTCTTGGTTGTGGAAGTCCAGATCCGTTCTTGTTGTGTGGATCATCATTAGAGGTCGGACATTTGGACAGCTGTGGTATTGAAGATCGAACATCCAACTAATCAGAGAATCAGATTCCACGGTGTTCATCAAGGTAAAATCCTATCACGAATTCTCTCTAAGTACAAGGTTGATCCGGGTCTATAGGAATTGAGTATTTAATTTCCGCTGTGCATGTATACCTCAATTCCTTACAGTGGTATCAGAGCCTACCTTGTTACTTATTCGAGTTCGTTAGACTACTTTGATTAATTGAACAATAATTGTTATTGATATATTAATTTAATTTGAGTTTTGATTGTAAAATAAAATTATGAATTTTTGAAAAATGAATCGAAATTGTTTTGGGTTTATTTGGGAACGGAATTAACTTGCAGAAATTCGAGTTCATGGCGGCGCTGCTTTGGAAGCACCACCAAATAACTACCCATAAATTTAGTCCTCGGCGGTGCTTTGGAAGCACGACCAACGGACCACCGCCGCGAAATCACTCGCCGTTGATTTCGCGATGGTAATCGCCAATGCGCAAGATAAAGCTCATCGAATGCAGCAGCCTTTTAGCCTGCTGCTCGATGGTGAAATGGCGGTGGCCGTCGGTGTTGGACATCGGGCGAGGCCACCGCCAGATGTCTGTAATCGGCCACGGGCTTGATGAAACGGCTTTAGGTTTCCACCTTTGCGTTAATTTTGGAAGAATGGGGACGGAGGCCTCAATGCAATTTCATAAATTGCATGAGAAGTCCCTTATTTCAAAATATTTTAAATGGACCTCCTATGCAATTTCGGAAATTGCATAGGAAGGACAAGTGTTTTAAAATTGAAAAGAGAACTTCATGCAATTTCGGATATTGCACAAGAAGGCCAACTGCTTTAAAATAAAAAAGCGGGGTCTTATGAGCGGTTTTAGAAATTGCATTTAAAGACCTACTATTTTAAAATTTTATGGGAATGACTTTGTAATTTTAGAAATTGCACATTAAGTCTTCAAACTTTAAAAAAAAAAGGGTCTCAAATACAATTTTAATTTTTGGAAAAATTGTAATTATTAATTATTTTAATGTTGGTCAAATATTCAAAATTAAATAAAATCGTTTTTAAACTATGTTTTGAATTTATGACGAGATTAAACTTTAATTTATTACTTTATAAAATTGTAAGTTTGACCCTATACAAATTTTATCTTCAATTAGAGTATGACTTTAAATTGGTAGATAAAATAAATTTTGAAAATTCTTTTTATGAATAAAATTAATTGATTAATTGGATTAATTGATTAATTTTATTGTTGAAAAATTAATTAATTAATTAGATTAATTATTTAATTACGTCTAGTCCGTTCCAAAATGTCTAAAAAGTTTAGATTTATACTTGTCAAAGTCATAAATTTAGAAATTAATATAATTTTAATATTAGATATTAAAATAAATATTTAATGGATGATTATGGACTCGACCTATGTGATTGGTTGTATGGTTAATTATTCTTGTTCATTGTTGGTTGGGTCATGAGCCTATTATTTAATTAAATGGGCTGCGTACCTATTATTATTTATTTAATTGAGTTTTGAACTCTTTATTTAATATGGACCTGCGTGTTCATTTATTTGGGCATGCGTGCCAACTAGTATAGGATACATATTATAGTTGGGACACAAGAAAGCAACTAGTATATGATACATGTTGCAGCAAGAGATGGAAATGTTTGTATTTAGCATTAGATAAAGGAATGCAACGTCCCTTAAGAATTGACCAACTAATCTTCTTTTTGGCTCAAGAATATTAGATAGATAAAGTCCATAATCATCCACGCTTATAATTATGTATAATTAATTGCATGTTGGATGTTAGTTAATATACATAAATATGATGAGACAAACCCCTCTTTATCAAAATATTAAATTCGTATTAAATGGTTAATACAACGTTCCTTCCATTGTTATAGTGAAAAATCGAGTCTATTATCGATGTCGGTTTGTTGAGTCACTCAAGGTCATGAGCTCATAGATATGTTTATCAATATGAACATTCGATGTTTCGAACAATGGGTCGAATTTAACTAAAATTTTATTTTTTGTTGAATCACTCAAGGAAATAGAATTTTAGGGGCACAATCAAGTAAACATATAAGATGTGTGCGACAATAAGTTATCTACTTGATGATCTAGGAGTCACATAGAGATGTGATTGATAGAAGTATTTACCTGGATGCTTTATTAGGATTTGTTGAATCACTCAAGGTTCTAATAAAACAAAAGGGATCCTAGCCCACCGGGAATCTAATCGGTTCTATTGATTAATGTTTGAGGTCATTAATTCAATTTAAACAATGGGAGTATAATTAATTTAATATAAGTCCATGTTAAATTAATTTTATGTATTTAATTAATTGTTCTATCTTAATATTTAATTGTTGAATCATAAGTAACCATATGAGTTTGAGAGGCATATTGGATGCCAACATTTATATCAGACTAAATTTTTTTGGACTGGCACCGCATTCTGAGAATTGTTCTCAAGCATGAAAAAGAAAAATTGGATATGTCAATAAGCAGCCAATGTCGGAAGCTCCTATTGAGGAGGCTACGCCGGAGAACGTGCAGGCTTACAAAAACACAGTGATTATAATAACACTGCAACATGTGATGCTTGCAGTAATTCACTTGAGTTAGAAAAGCAGCACGAGGGTATGGATGTCTATACCAAAATATATCATTTCAAAGAGTTGAATGATGTACAGTCACGGACTGAACACTATAAGACATCCAAAAGGTTATGAAAAGGTATGATGGTAAAAAGATCTTTAGTTAGTGCTCATGTATTGAAGATGATTGATTATATTGAAAAATAAAATCAATTAAGTTTTACCATGGACCACGAGCTAAGTGTTGACTTAGTTATGCAGTCCACACCTAATAACTTTTCACAGTTCATTATGAACTTCAATACGAATAAGATTCAGTGTACCCTATTCGAGCTGCTAAATATGCTGAAAACTGTTAAGTCCAAGGGAATGGGTAAACTTTGGCCATTGATATCTCTAAGAGCACTAAGAGAAAATCTAAAGGACCTTTTTGAAAGGATCCAAGAAGGTCAAATCTGTTGAAAAACAGTTAAGCAAAGACAAATCCAAGTCTGATGATCCGTGTTTTCACTGTGAAAATAAAAAGACATTAGAAGAGGAATGCAAGGCATAAAAGAGATAAAATTAACAACTCAAATCTTTGGCATTGCAGACTCGGTCATATAAATGAAAACACATCACCAAGTTACATAAAGATGAATACTTGGATTCAAATGATTATGAATCATTTGATAAGTGTGAATCATGCCTGTTGGGCAAAATGACCTAGACCCTCTTTTCTAGAAAAGGAGGCACAGTTGCAGACATTTTGGGTCTTGTACATACTGATGTATATGGACAAATGCTAAAGATGCTAAATGTGACTTTTCTTACTTCATTATATTTACATATGACCATTCTAGATATGGTTTTATATGATTGATGGAATTCAAGAGTGAAGCCTTTGAAAAGTTCAAGGAATTCAAGCAAGAAGTAGAAAGGCAAACTGAGAAAAATATTCTAACACTTAGTTTTGATCGAGGTGAAGAATATTTGAAGGGTGAGTTTTTAGACTATCTAAAAGAGAATGGAATTCTCTCACAGTGGACTCTACCTTATACATCAATACAAAATAGTGTATCTGAAAGACAAAACCGCACCTTATTTGATATGGTGCGATCAATGATAGTCGCACGATTATTCCAAAATTATTTTAGAGATATAAACACTCGCATGTTATACACTAAACCGTATCCTATCTAAATCGGTCAATAAAACTCCATACGAGTTATGGAAATGGAAAAATACCTAATCTTTCATACATGAAGGTTTGGGGATGCGACGCTTATGTGAAGCACATTGAATCAGTAAGCTATGAGCTAAATCTGATAATTGTTTATTTGTGGGGTATTCAAAAGAAAGTGTTGGATATTATTTCTACAATTCTATCGAGATGAAGGTCATCATATCGAGACTTGCTGTATTCTTAGAGAAGACAGTGTGAGCAATGTAGATCTTGAAGAGGTTCAAGAAACCACAAATAAAATTGACCAATTAGATGTTCCAATAACTAAGCTTGCATCTGATGAAGCATAGATTGAGAAAGTAGGAACCACCAGTTCCCAAGGACACACCAGCTCAGCGTAAGTCGAGCAGAGTCATTCATTTTTCTCTCGAGATACGATCTCTTGGTTATTAGTAATGTATTACTAATCGATGAACATGAACCTATTACTTGCGCGCAGAATCGAAGTCAAGTGTTGACTAACGAGATGGCGGAAAGCCATGGAATCCAAATGAACTCCATGTACGAAAAACAAGGTTTAGACCTTGCTTGACCGCTTTGAAGGGTAAAACCTATAGTCAGTAAATTGGTTTACATTAAAAGGGTTGATATGGATAGTAATGTTCATACTTACAAGGCAAGATTGGTTGCGAATGGTTTCAAGTAAAGACAATGGATTGACTTTGACGAAACCTTCTCACCAAAGATAGTCTTGTCTAAGTTAATTCGATTCTACTTGCGATAGTAGCATACCATAACTATGAGATATGGCAAATGGATGTCAAGATTGCATTCTTTAACTTGGGAATCTTAGCGAGGATGTATACATGACACAACTTGAAGGCTTTGAATCCACATAGCCAAACAAGGTATGCAAACTCTGAAATCCATATATAGATTAACGCAAGCCTTTCAAAAGCCGGAATCTTCATTTTGATAGCTTTGGAATCTCCATTTTGATAAGACAATCAAAATGTTTGATTTTATCAAGAACGAAGACGAACTATGTGTATAAAAGGTTAGTGGGGGCAAAGTCGTATTTCTAATTTTATATGTAGATGACATACTTTAGGAAGCGATGTCTCCGATGCCAAAAATCGAAGAAAATTGTGGTCATCCAAAATTTTTCCATGAAGGATATGGGAGAGGCAACGTACATTCTCGATATAAAGATCTATAGAGATAGATCTAAGAGAATGCTTGGCCTATCTCAAGATATGTACATAGATAAAATCTTAAGAAGATTTAACATAGAAGAGTCCAAGAGAGGACTCTATCCCATCTAGCATGGGATCAATATCTCAAAAGAGATGTGTCCAAAGACACAAATTGAAAGAGATCACATGGATAGAATTCCTTATGCATCAGCAATAGGATCTATCATGCATGCAATACTATGTACTCGATTGAATGTTTCATATGCTTTGAGTGTCACAAGCAGGTTCCAAGCGAACCCTGGCAAGAAACATTGTATCGCAGTTAAGAACATTCTTAAGTTCTTAGGAAGAACTAAAGACATGTTCTTGATATATGGAAGAAATGAACTTAGAGTTCAAGGTTATGCCGATGCCAGCTTTCAGTCTGATAAAGACGATAGCAAATCCCAAATTCGGATATGTATTTACTCAAAATGGTGATACAGTCAGTTAGAAAGGTTCCAAACAAGAAACGACTGCTGATTCAACTATAGAAGCCGAATATATAGCTACTTCAGAAGTAGCAAAGAAAATGGTCTGGATCAAGAAGTTCATTATTGAACTTGGAATAGTTCCTAGCATTGTTGATCCAATAACTTGTATTGTGATAACAATGGAGCCATCGCATAAGCGAAGGAATCCAAGTCTCATCAATGATCCAAATATATATTGAGGCAGTATCATCTCATCAGAGAGATAATCTTAAGAAATTATATAAAGATAGAATGGGTCCTAACATACGATAATGTAGCAGATCCTTTGACAAAGTTGTTGTCCCAGCACAAGCATGATGGTCATGCTAAATTTGATGGTATTAAGATACCTGAGTGATTGGATCTAGTTTGTATGGGACATTTTCTGATATACTCTTTGTTAGACATTGAAGTATATGAACAAATTAATTAGTTAAATGCTTGTCTACATTATAATGGCAGGTCTATTATTTTTAAATTTTATTATTTAAAATAATAGAGTCCGAAGAAAAGTTCATAGTAACTTGTTAATCACAAGGTGTTGTGATTGTGAGATACAAGTTATAAATAACTTATTCTTGAAATATCCTTAGTCATAGTAATAATGAGATACGGATATCATTATTGCGGATAGACTAGCATGTATTGTATTTTTTTTGAAAAAAAATTAGCTGATCTTACAAGCTAAGATGTAGAGGGACATCTGAATGAACACATGAATGCATTGTTATGAGAACATGACATTGGATGATCCGCCTAGAGATTCCACATGGATAACTATCCAAGCGTCAGTGGTAAATCTCTAATGCGCGTTGTGGATTTGGTCCTTTGACTTGAGGACATCATAGAATCTTATGTGAAGACCATTATACTTTGGCGGCGTTTGATGGGGCTCAAGATTTGAGTCACGAGGAAGACGTCGTCGGGGTATAGTGAGAATCATATGAAGGTTGTGAATGTCCAATATGAGGATTCGTCACTCCTAAAAAGTAGGAGATTATAACCGCATTTTACCTACTTAAGTTGATATAAATTTCTTCGACCGGAGTAGAGTTATGAGTTGAAAATATTTCAATCATAACTAGATTAGATCAACAAAGTTGAGGTGAATAATATGATTGGTTGAAATGAGATTGACGCTCATCCATATCTCTTAACCAATTGGGTTATATTGATGAAGTAATTATATTTCCACGGTAACCACACATATATTGGTTCTGTTATACCACATGATATTTTCCTTCACGTAGATTGCCTTGACACATTGCTAGATGTCAATTTTGGACGACGACGTGAATTGATCGATCTAGGTGAATCGATGAGAATATCACTGCGTTTGCCATCGTGAATGGGAACCTAATGAGTCACACACATAAAGCGAGAATTGAGCATCTAGAGTTGGACCTTATCCAAGTGGGAGATTGTAAGAATTAATGTCCAAGGTCCAATTTGTTGGGTCGGACTTAATTACTTATTGGGCTAAATTAATTAATAAGATTATTTAATCGGCCTTTGATTGTTGATGGGTTCTAGTTGGATTTGGAACTAGGGCTAGGGTTAGCCCCTTTATAAATACATAAAGGCGCAACATATTAAGGTTAAGAGTTATTGTTTTCATTACTTCCTAGCACAAGCAAAAAGACAACCCAATCAATTTCTCCCAAAAAGTTCCGCTTTCATCCATTCTTGGTTGTGGAAGTCCGGATCTGTTCTTCTTTGTGTGGATCACCATTGGAGGTCGGACATCCGGACATTGTGGTATTGAAGATCGAACATCCAACTAATCAGAGAATCGATTCCACGGTGTTCATCAAGGTAAAATCCTATCACGAATTCTCTCAAGTACAAGGTTGATCCGGCCTATAGGAATTGAGTATTTAATTTCTGCTGTGCATG
Source organism: Forsythia suspensa (assembly GCA_023638005.1). Taxonomy (NCBI): domain Eukaryota; kingdom Viridiplantae; phylum Streptophyta; class Magnoliopsida; order Lamiales; family Oleaceae; genus Forsythia; species Forsythia suspensa. The sequence goes on from CM042666.1 coordinate 41,991,134, forward strand.
TATACCTCAATTCCTTACAGTAGTGACAGCATAACCAAAAAGTGACCATTCATTTGATAAACTAAAAAGTGTTTTTAGATTTGAAGCTGAAATCCTCGCACTAAGAAACTCTTTTTTCCAATCTAAATTCATTGTGTTCCAGATTTCCTTGTTGAGAGGATCGAGTGCGATACTGTTGTGCAAAGAAATTGAAACTCTTATGCATATTTGGTATCTTGATTGGTGGCGGTGGCGGTGGCGGTGGCGGTGGCGGTGGCGGTGCGAAGATCGCTGGAGGTGGAGGCAGATTGTGATGGTCGCTGGATGTGGGCCTTGAAAGGCGGAGGTCGTTGAGTCATGCAAGGATGATTTTAGAATTAATTTAAAATATTGATAAAAGTATGACTTAATCACAATTTAAAAAATATTTTGACATAATTTAAAACAAGTCATGTGCAAGTGATTTATAGGAAATTTTCCCAAAAAATTATCCTACTAGTCCAAGAAGCCCAAGATGTATAAACCATGCCCACAAGTAGTTAGAACACTATGATAAAGATTACACATAAATCAGCACAAAATGCCCCCTTCATAAATCATTTATAATACGAATAATAGGATGACCATGTGATGGTGGCGAGGTGGTGGTGTGGAAGACTTGGAGTTGATGATTGTGGTGAGATGAGGCGGGAGTGAATGGGTAAGAAAAAGATACTTTATAATTTTTGAAAAATTATGAGATTTTTTTTTGGAATTTTTTTTTTTTTTTTTTTTTTTTTTTGTTTATTAAATAGGAGGGTAAATTCGTTGTTATTTGTCAATAGGGACATGATTTGTAATTAAGTGAAATGTCATGTATGGTGCTAAAAAAATGTTAAGAGTAAATTAGTAACAAATAGTAAAATTGGGAGACGAAAATTGGAAATTTCTCTATTTTAAAATATTCTTGTGTTCTAGAATTGGATTTGGATTCTTGGATTTAGATTTGGATGCTCATACATCAGTGGAATCTGGTTTTTGAAGAATACTGACAAAAAATCTTAGGATTCAAAACATCAAGAAATCAAAAGTCAGCTGTCAAAATTAATCACTAGTTAAGTATTTCGCTTTAAATCCTTGTGTAATTAATTAGGAGAAATTAGAACATGTAGTAATTAATCTAATAATGATTGAGTTCGTAAATTATTTTATTGATTTTTATGAATTAATATCCAATATAGATTGATCTAATGGAAGTAGGACAAAACGAAGCTCACGCCCATACCATACACTATTGACGGCAGGAAAATGAAGCGCAGACAAAAGTTAAATTACGTGGATACTTCTAATTTAAAGGGCAAAAACTAAAAAGTTTACAAGGACGTTGAGTAAAAATATTGTTGGCCACTCAACTCTAAATGAAGTTTCATTTTAGTTACTTAACTATAATTTGCTCCAATTTCGTCATCCAACTTTTCGATCCAATTCAATTTGAGCATTTTGTTCTGTTCACGAACTCGATATATTTTATGACGTGGCAGATTAATGTATTCCTTAACGCAATTCACCAACCCGATGGATTTCATAACATGGTTGTTAGAAAATCATGCATAGCATTTTCTAGACACTAAAATTTTGAACTTTTGCACATGTTCTAAATCAGTCATTAAATTCAAAATGTTTCAAATTAATCATTGTATTTCGATATTTGTTTCACATCCCTTGTTTCTAAATCAATCATTAAACTCACAATATTTCAAATTAATCGTTGTACTTTAATATTCCTTTCACATCCACCCTTCCTTTGAAAAATACTAACAAATACTTCCGATTAAAGGAAAAAAAAAAAAGCTAACAAATACTAACGGATTTGGTCAATTGATGTCGATGGAAGGTCGGAGGAGAAACACATTAAGTCTAAAGATTAAATTTAGTACGTTTTTGAGTTCGAAGATAAATTTGAAACACATACGAAAGTTCAAGAATTGACACTTTACCAAACATGTTGTCGAACTCTAAAAATATCCAATTTTTAGAAGTCTCGTACATCGTACGCCTAGAGAAGCCAAGGTCCGTAAACCTGAAGTTACATTGGACAGCCAGAGCCAAAGTTGCACAAGTGTTAAGTTACTTAAGGTGTTAAGTGACTTTCTAGACTTTCCTATGCCCCTAAATCTATATGTAAACAAAATTGGTGTTTTAGCCTTTCCCAAGGAGAACTTGTTAACGTGCTTAGCCATTGATATTGGTTCTTATAATCTCAAATTTAGGCCGGGTGCGTTTTAAGCATAAATGGCATGTCTAGTAAAATAGATTTGATAGTACTAAACAATATTAAAGAAGATAATCACAAATGCAAAGAAATTCTATTAGAAATACATATAGATTGACAAACAAATGACAATAGTTACAATCAGTGCTGCTCTCTGCAGTTTTTCGTGTGCCATTCTATTAAAAAAACCAATGGAGCAATCCTGACTCATGAAAACAAGAATAATCAACTAAAGAGGAAACAATAATAGACCCTCACCCGAAAACCAAAAGAAAAAGGAAGAAGAGAAACCTCGAAAAGGCACAATCTAATTGTGCGAAAGAATAATCAAAACTTCAACAACCTCCAAAATCCAACTCTAATGCTAAGCCGGTTTACATACATTTGGACCCTTGCTACTTCTTAATTAAGAAATTGATTTCTTGGGTCGCCCGCCCTCGTCCCATCCGTAAAGCGGAGGCGGGATAAAAGTGAGCCGTCCAGCCCTACAGGATTAGGAATGCCAAGGCCCCTCCTTTGAAAGGAGGCCAGGGAAACAAAGCGCTATGCTTCAAGGATGTATGGATGGGAAGTGGGCTCACTGTATAAACATTGTCACAAATTTTGCTGTGGACGGTCTTCATTAAGTAATAAACTTACAGTAAACCAGCAAGGATAGCCCCAGGATCTGATGTGGCAGCCGGTGGACTGACTGGCTGAGCTGGTGGAGTCACAGGTGCGGGTGCAGAAGGAACTGGTATGCTAACTAATTGTTCTTTAATGAACTCCTTCAATCTGTGCATAAGATGTTTACAACAATCAATTATGAGGTGCAAATAGATGCTATAAACATTTTTATTTTTGGCTAAACAGATCGAAACATACTCGAAAGCCAGTGCAGGATCTCCTGATGCAACTGTCATACGCAACTGGGTTCTATCCGCTGGATCTGTTTCTATTCTTATCTGAACACAAGAAAATAAATTTCTGATCAGATAGTTGTCGTTTGGCAGTGCTAATGGAGTTGTAAACCATAATGATCGACTCACATGGGAAATCTTTAACTTTTCATCCCACCTTAAAAAATAAATCATTATTTTCAAAATTTTCGTCAGGTTGGCTCCAATCAAGCAGCTTAGCAAGGAAAATTTGCAGCCCAATCATAAAAAATGAGAAAGTGGTCCTCGACTAATGACAGTTGCATATCAATCACCAATAATAGAGAAGGTTCAAATTTCCATTAAATCGTCATGTAACCCTCATGGAAACATGCCTCACTTGCAGATTTCTATGACGTTGGCCAAATTTGAAAATGTGAGGGTCACGGATGATTCAATGGAGATTTGGACAATTTGTCACCGATTGCATAATTATAATGAAAAAGAGGACCAACTTGTTCATTTCAACGCTCGTAAAATTTTCCCTCAAGTAAATTACAAGCTATAGATAAAGACGGCAAAGCACAATTCTCTAAGCACGCCCATAATATGCATTTCCACAAAATGGCCAGTTTCATTTGCTGAATAGACATGTTATGCTCGGAGTCAAAATCAAGTTCTAAGAGCAAGGGTCCAGGTAGTCTTTTCATTGAATGCCCATCACGTGGTTCACAGTAAAATTCCAAAATAGCATTAAAAACAAATGCAAAGTAAACAAACTTTCTAAAACCAGCTTACCAAACATAACATGGCTCGTGTATTTTCGGAATAGAATGTTGTGCTAGCAACCATATTATTGGGATTGGGATCCTGGACAGGAAATCAAAGTATAAACTCCCCAATTATATAGAGGTCAAAATTATAAGCATGGAGTGAGCTAAAATTTAATAGGATCAATGACTTACAAGCCCAGGGCAAACCGTCAACCGTAAACTGTTAAATAAGTTCGCCATTTCCACAAGTGGCATTGGTCTTACTCCTCTAACCTGGTTCATTTATAGGATAATAAGGTTATATATGTACTCTTCTAGGTTAGATATGTGAAGTTGAGAAAAAATGTCCACAAGGCACGTACAACTTCTTGGAGCTTCAATGGTGGCCCTGAGAGTGATCTCCACTGTGGGAAAAACTCTTCAGGAGACACCGGAATAGGCTGTAGAAATTTGTTCAACACAGCAGGAAGGCGCAGTTTAGGATTGACCTGATGATGCAATGTCCATATTTTAGCAAATATAAACAAACAGCTTTTATTTTTTGTTTTCAATTTTATTTTCAAAACTAATATAAACTTCACGGGCACAATACCACATGGGTTCCGAACTTATATGAGAAATCGAGAACAGCTGCATCTCTACTTGGCCGGAGGTTGATTACTTCAAGTGGGCATTGCACCTAAGCCACCAAAAGAGTTAATTTTGACAAAGGAAATTACCATATACGATAATTAAAGACGAACATAGAAGACAAGATTAATTTCAGGACAAAAGACAAATCAGACCTGTGCCCTCGGCGGAATAGTCTCAGGCACTAGTGAGATTTCCACTTTTAAATGTGACGGGGACAATATCAAAGCTTGAACTGAAACAAGTGGAGCAATATTCTTATTTCCCAAGAAAAGAACGAGTCGTCCATGCTGTCCCCGCCACTCTGCTTTAATGCCAATCTGGAAAAGAATGTTACCAAAAGAACACAGTTAGGAAAAATCATTAGCAGCTTATATTTACTTGAAAGTTTAAAGGGAATGTAGGCTGTTGCATAACATTTAAGTAAAATAGTACGAAAAGATTGTGCACCTGAATATAAGGGTCCTCGTATAGCACACCACTATCCTTAAGGCATAAAGCATGAAACCTTTCAGCAATATTACCAATTGGCTGTAACAGTCATCGAATTAAGAAAGTCAGAAGTATAAAAACATGATGGAGAAGTGGGTCAGAGCAAAGTGCTGTATGAACCCCTCTTCTATAAACTTTAAATTGTCAATTGTGTATGATAGACTTGCAACTCGGAAGAATAACTTTCATATCACGATGTGCTCTGCACAAAAATATCCATACAAGCCACAGTATGCAACAAGTAAAAATTATATGACCACCTAGTTTCCAGTAAAAACTGTAGCTAGGGATTTCACCACAGAATCAAGGTGTGACTCCATGAAATCTTATCATCCAAAATAAAGGAACTCATACAAATTTAGTGATTTAAGATGATGAAATTTGGTCGCATAACCGACTTTATTCCAATACACTTGGCAGATGCATCTATCATCAATTAAGCAAAAATTTATGAGCAAATTCCATAGACACCCTCTCAGATAATTGACTATTACAGAGACATCCCCTCATTTTTTAAAACTTACCAAAACCTCTGTTGTAGGCAAAAACTTACATCCATTTCCTATTTTACCCTTTATGTTATGCTATATTTTAAACTATACTTTCTTTCTAGTAAGAAAATTATTTTTTGCTTAAAGAAAGTTTTTTTTCCTTCCTCCTTTAACACAAATGATTACACCTCAACATTATTTGTCAACATTAACTTTTGTATATCTTTAAAAATAGGAATAATACAAAAATATTTCTTAGTTCACTGGGAAGAAATATTGGAAGAATTACTTTACCCTAGGTTACTCTTACTCCTTACCCTCCTATCTTTGAACTAGATTAGAGAGGTTTATTCACTATAGTAGCATTTAAACTACACATATAAGTAATAAATCCCACACACGGGGTAAGTAAAAAAGGTAAGACAAACAAGAATGCCGTATGGCACAACTTTGGGAATAGAAGATGCAGTTCTTCTTACATAATAGGCGGTTAGCCTTCTCTTCAAGGAAATGGCAGTTATGCCAAGACGAGGAAAGAAAAACTTCAATTCAATTATTTCAGTCTCCGGGGGTGAAAAATATAGTCTCATCTAGGACAAAAATGCCGGGACGAGGAATTCACTAATGGAGTCGTCCAAAGAGAGGACTGAGCAAAGCGAAATGCTGTTTTAAATAAAGAAATAGGCGGGGTGGGGTAGCTACTAAGGAATTCTGAAACCCGTCAGCGAGCGAAAGGGGACTATAAATGAGGATTTCATCAGGTGAGGTTAGAACAGAACACAAAACATCTCACAGCTTTCAGTTGTCCGCAAGGACATTACCAATGGAATTCTGAAATCCATCAGCGAGCGAAAGGGGGCTAGGCTCCTTTTATGTACGAGCAATGAGCAGAAGACCTTTCAAGATAGGCCTAAGAAGGAAGTTCGCTCTTTTCTATTTCTTGATCTTGCTAACTCGTGAACTAACTAAATAAATTCGTTCTTCCCCTACCCACCCCATTCCAGCTGCAAGGAAGGCAGGGAGTAGCACTAATTTGGACATGCCCATAAGAGGCTGTTTTTCCACCTGAATGAGAATACGCTGCTTGGATCTTACTAGGCTCTTGGCCTTCTGCTTCTACTTTTTAGAATGCCTTTTTATCGTCAACTATGTGCCTTCCCGGCTTGCTTTCTTGGTGACCCTAACCCGGAGACTTTTTACCTTTACTCTTTCGGTATCAATATGCCTTCGATGATTATTGCTTTACTGAATACCATATTTTCGGCAAGTTAGGAAGCTAGGAACTCTATCCTCACACGAAGGCAAGCAGATATATTTTTCAAGTAAGCATGAATATGACCGTTCCTACTTTCTTTTATTTCAGATGCACGATGTCTACTCTCCAGCAGAGACACCCTAGCCTTCTCATACAAGAAGACGTTTTTTGATAGATGTGAGCTCCACTGGTTTAGGACATTTGTCCCCAGACGGGGGATCTTAATATAAGATGCCATAAAAGAGGAAAATTGCAGAACTCTTAACGAATAAAGAGTAGTCACTCATTTCTTGCGACTGGATAAAGTAGCTACTCCATGGAACAAAAGCTGAATGTAAGTCAAAGTATAGGTATCCGGAAATAGCAAAGATTCTTGTTCTCGTAAGCGAGTGAAGGAACCTGAGGGCATAGAATGGTATAAGAATAACCAAGGACTCGCTTTCTCAAAGGATGTTAGTCAAATTAGATTGACTCTCCTTGTCAAATTAACTGGATTGATTATAATTACAAATTAATAAACATTTATTTGTGTTCATTTGTTAATTATTTGCAAACAAACAAGTTGTTCTCAATCATATTTGAAAAATTTATTAATTTATTTAAGAAATAAAATATATTTCATAAATTAATTCGAACATTAATGCATAAATTTCACTAAAAGCCATGGTTGCATTTAAATAAATAAAAAAAATTAAGAAATCAGAAAAAAATGAGAAACAAAGATAATTTAAATATCATTTAATAATAATAGTTTGAAATTTTCAATTATGTTATAAATACAAAATGGTGAAATTGGAAACATAAATTTGTTTTTGGCCGATGGGAAAATCTGTTATGGAAAACAAAGCTCGAGGGAGGTTTTTGTAATATTTAAAAGGGAGAGGTGTCTCAGTAATATTCAATTACTTCAGGGAGTGTCTGTGTAATTGTCTCTAATTTTATTTCAGAATTGAATGTATATGTAGCCTTCCAGTATTCCACAGAGTACACAAACTTATGCAGCCTAAGCTCCTCACAATGGCAAGACTACATTTCAAAAGTGATTGAAGACATTGTTTTCATTATTCGATATTTATGGACCCTACAAGTGTTTGCAGCTAAAGTATACAAATGCTATTTTGTTAGATACCTTCCTGCTACAAAACTTGATAATAGCAACCATCATCTAATCCCCTGTGAAAGGATCACTTTAGATGTTCCAGAAAAAGACATGAATCCCGCATAAGAGGCCATTACATCCAGTAATCAAGACAATCCAATGATCAACACCAGAATAGCAACTGGATAACACATGGAAACCCAGAAAGTTTACACTGGATGTACACATGCAAGCAGAAGAAAGTGATACCTGGACAATATTTGACTGATCTTCAACGGGTGCAATGGCTAAAGCGTCTGCTGCATTTGAACCACCTTCCGAACCAGAGACCAAGTTCACCTCAGGCTGAGGGCCTTCAATAGCCAGTGGGCCCAAAAGATCTCCAAGGAAATCAGCTGAAGGTGTACTAGGTGGTTGAGGATCCACTATAGTCAGAGCCCCATTTGCCTGCGTCACCCCTTGCTCTGCAGTGTTCTGATCCTGTCCACAAATAAAACTGTTAATTGATACTAGATTATGATTAAACAACCAGATCTCAATATAGATTAATATGGTTTATCAGAATGCACAGAAAGACATCTCACCACATTGCTCACACGAGGCACCTTTACCAGACTAAGCTGGCCCACAGGTGGAGTCCCATTTGCAGGGCGCTGGTCAGTCACTACCAAAGCATTAGAAGTCTGCTGTTGTGCTGCCCGTAATTTGATTGCACTTTGCTCTGCTGTATCAGCTTCAGAATCTTCAGCTTTTTTGATTAATGCCGACTAAAATCCAAAAAGATTTGTCACAGTTAGCATTGGTTGCACTGTGTGAAGCTACTATTCTAAGTGGTTTGACACTGATAAATGTCCTTCTGCAACCATATAAACAAAATAAAAAATGAACTACTTCTATACCAATATTGCAAGTCGTATACACCTACCTGTCGTTCAGGGAACTTTGGCATTTCAGCAAGTATATCCATTAGAGCTGCACCTTTCTTACTCAATGCACGGTATTCAACAGCCCGTTGCTGTATCTCAGCATCAATACAACTCTCGTATCTGGAAATATGTACAATTTGTCAAGGCATTCTTTTACAAAAGGAAGATCTCTCTTTCAAAGTAACAAAAATAATCAACAAATCATTCAATATAAATTCATACTTGCCAAATACTGCCCAAATTTGGTTCTGTAGCTCAGGATCTGGTGGTTGAGTGTGCATCAAAATCTTAGCGTATGTCGAGAGAAGGATAGGAATCGTTGAAGTCCTGCACAAGTCTTAATTGCATTACGTCTGGCGGTGAGAATGACAAAACATTGACAAGAAAAAAGCAAGTGCACTTACGAAACAGTTGGAAGTTTCTCGTGTATGATGCTGAAAATTTCCTTTGGACTGCACCCAGGTCGCCTGGCCAGAAGATGGCTGTATTCTCCAAGAATATACGCACTCAACTGTCCCATACATAGCATTAAGATAAATTCTCAGTAGAAATTACTTCAAAGGTTCAAGAAATGAATTCAGAACATCACACAAGTGAGTTCATTATTTGGAGCATGTATGCTAAAAAAACCCAAAGAGAGCTCAATGTAACTTTAACTCTTATTCTACCACATCTTTGTGTCACCAGTTCTATTAGTTTGTGTGCCCTCAACTAACTCCATCAGCCTATCAATCATCTCATGAGATTTATGACAATGATCCGATGCAAACTGAATTGATAAGAAGTTAGGTGCAAACAAAGTAGTGACAGGTGATTTAGCGTTCCTATCAACTCAAAGAATGTACTGACAACTAGAGTTGGATAATGACTCATTTGATCTTTCTACCATTCAACGCCCAAATAACATTTAAACTTTTTAACTCTACTACTACAATCATGGGCATGAACACATTCACCGACATTATATCATACCATAATAGGAACACAGAAAATAAAATCACAGGTAAGGTAAACATACCTTAACCATCGTCTCATGAATAGCGGGCTTATCAACATATTCTCTAGCTTTTAGGGCTGCATAAGTCTGACATGATATAAAAATAAGATAAGTATTGCTAGAATCAAACTTTCTAACAAAAACTCACTATGACAATAACAATAAGAACAGTTTCAGCTACCTGTAGATCCTCATTGTTTGTAACAAATTGCACAACACGGAACCAAATGTCATCACTGACAAAATCTCCTGCCTTGTCAATCAACTGAAGGATCACATCTACATACCTGCATGATGCGGGGGGGAAACTATAAATTATTTGAAGTAATAATACTGAGTGTTACATGTCTCAATCCATTTTGATATAAATATTTGTTTTACTGCCAGCCAAATTCGGTTAGATTATACTGATACAACAGCAAAGCTCCTTCAGTATATATGAATCTAATTGTACAAGTTGAACGAATATCGTCTAAACAAAGTAAACTCTATCTGCTATTTACCTAAAAGAAAATTTTAAGAAATGGAAAGTAGTAAAAAGCCACATGATGATTCAAACTTGAAGTTGACCTTTTCTGATAGTTACTAATATGAATTATGATGAAGATATGACTTTCTTGAAAGGCCAACTTATCCTGCAGTAAATAGGCTTCAGAATTGATACATGGGAAGTAGTTCATAATTTATCATTACAAACTAATGGAGCCAGCAGAAGAAAATTATATTTCTGATTCAATTTTAGAAATCCGAGACAGCAACTGCTCTAATTAATGGTGTTGTGATTGCATGCAAGTCTGTTTTTTTGTTTCTATTTTCCCATGGAAATGTTTTGTTATAAGAAATACAATTTTATTAATTCTGCTGAACAATTATTACGTCTTCTATACTTTATGGTATTGAGTGTTGGGTTGTTAAAAAGATGAAGTGTCGATAAGATGAAGATCTTACATGTAAACTAACCTGATTATTCCCTAGACTATTGGCATTTTAGTGTGCCATGTTGGCCAACTAAATTAAGTAAAAACTATATGTTAGTTTTAAGATAGTCCATACCATGACAAATCAGGAGCAAACTTCTCTGCAAGAATCGCAGCTTTAAGTGACAATTCTTCACGCATTGCGAAGTCTGCAGAGCTAAGATACTGGAAACAGATGAAAGTTAGTCACAAAGTTCTTTCTTGGTTTACAAGAGTAACCTACAAAATTTTCAAGTGGAATTGTAGACTGCTTGGCCAGTTATTGTGCACCTGCAATATTTCTTCAACTATGTCCTTTGCATTAGAAACATCACACATGCCATATAGCAAATCAAGGGCACGCCTCCTTATACTGTTAAAATAAATAACAATTCATCAACAGACCTTCAGTTGAAATAATAACTTAAAAGGTCAAATTATGAAACCCAAATACTTGTGGCAGAATTCTGTGAATGGAACCACAGTAAAAGGCCATCATACAACAAAATATGGTCTGAAGAATATGACAAAAGTAACAGCCTCCTGGGTACTATTGATGAATAAAATAATTTTGCACCCCATGAACACTAATTATATTAATTATAACATATGTCCATAAGTTCAATTTAGCACTAGATCAATTTACATGCAAATGTCAATATCCATAAAAATGAATGAATTCAACAAGTTGCTCGAGCCTAGGTCCAAAAATGTAGGTTACCATAACCAGAGTTTTCAGAACTGATCCGGTCAGTGGCCCAGCCAATGTACTGGGTCGACGGGGAAGTGGTTCAACCAGTGGGTAAGTGGTACAACCAGTCATTGTTAAATGAAAAATCTAATTAAAATATTTTTTTTATTAAATTCATATATGAGGAATAAGTATATAATAAGTTTTGAAGTCACGTTGTCTTATAAGTTAAAAATAAAATATAGTATTTTCATTATGATTTTAAGTCACATTATTACTAGTTTTTTGTTGTTTCTTAGTTTCTAGTATTTTTAATTGCGTGTTTATATTATTGCCAAATCTTTCATTATCTTAATCATTTATCTTAACTCTCTACCCTGTTATTTTATGATTTTTTTATAGTTTATGAACTTTAAACAAGGCATATATATAACATTTTACATTTGTATTGAATTGGGCAAAAATTAAAGTTCATATCTGGTAGTCTAATATAATTTTTTTATTTTTGTAGATATGGAGGAGAGGTGAATTAAGAAATATATTTATTTGAAGTGAGATAACAACTAAAATAAATTATTTGCCTCAGTGGTCATTGCCTTAGAAGACAAAGGTGAGGTCACATATTCAAATCTCTTCTCCATCAAATCTTTTCTCCATATTTTCCTGAATCGCCGGTTTTTTGACAAACAGGATCCCTGGTTTTCATGAAAACTGGGCGATTCAGTGGGGTTTTATGCGGGTTGATTGCAGACTGATCCAATTGTCTCACCTAGACCGGTTTGAACCAGCTGGTCTGGTTTTTAAAACTATGATCATAACAATTAAGCAATTGATGAAAGAAACAAAATTCAAACAACTTCGAATTTATGAACACAGAACACCCATATCCGACCTGATATCAGGGTCCTTTAAGGAAGTAATAATCTGCGCTTGATGTCTTTTAATTATGTCCTGTACATCTGTAACCATCAACATCCGAGTCATATTCTCCTGCATTACGCAAATCATGCAATCAGACACTAGCAATCAGATCATAACCTTCATGCTAACGGTTGACAATTAAGACGGTGTTTCGCACAACTACTTAAATGAAAAGTCCATCTCATAGATGGACTTACTAGTATGGAATTTAGAAGTGCCTGTACATAATGTTAAATATTTGATAAATTTACTATCTTTAAAGAGATTTGAAATTAAGAAAAACAATCCATTGAAAGGAAGACAAATTCAAGGGCTACCAAAGTCCACTTCTTTGAGATGGACTTCTGAAAGATGGACCTTTTTTCTAGAAGTCCATCTATAGCAACTTACCAGCACTCGTGACTTTTTCAAATGAGTTTAAGATCCAAAAGTCTATTTGAGATAATTGCCAGACATGATCTAAATTTTTCAGACTTCAATAGGATATGGAAATTGACGAATATATAGGACTCCCACAGCAATTAAAGGCAAGATGAAAATATGAGACCAAAAGATTAGAAAGGAAAGGGGAAAATGATGTATAAACCTCTTACCAGACCAAGATATCGTATATTTGGTTCCCGCACGGCTATAAATTTCCCAAGCAAGGCAACACATTGCGACATCATTTCTTTTTCAGCATCAAGATGCATGACCTGTGGGGAAAAATTGAACACAAAATCTCCATAAGAGAAAAATATTTCCAATGTAAACGTTAGAAAAGGAGAATATAATAGCTATTGTCAGTGCCCTCTCATTTATGCCACCACCCAAGGAAAGGGGGGTGGATAGAATTCTTCTGAAAAACAAACTATCATCATCAAGGAGAGGAGTTGTGGCATGTTATTGTTGAAGACACTTTTTAAATCAGCTTAAGCTTTTAGATCAACTGGTTCAACATGGTACCAAAGTAAGTAAAGGTTTTTTTTCAAATCTTTCCGCCACCCATTTAAAATAAAATTGTGCAAGTGTAAGGCTTTGATGAAAAAAAAAAAACTAAAACCTGCCTACACATGAGGGGGCGTGTTGAAGGTACTTTTTAAATGATATACATGTGGCCTTATCTATGAATTTAAGCTTTTAGAACAAGTGGTTCAGCAATTATTGTGAGCAAAATGGCAACGGATGTTCTTTTTACTTTAGGCAAAGATTAAATATAGTCAAGCTAAAGCATTTGCTGCTAGTGGTACACATTCCTCGTCTCAACTCTATAGCTGCATCGTTGAATCTGAAAGTGCTTTGGTATAGCCCATATTGCATGCAATTGATGAAACAATCATAATTTTTTGGTGATATTCTTGTGATAGCGGGGTTAGAATGTTTACAGGGGATCCTAAAATGATGCCAACTTTGCCACTAGGTCTACACAAGCTGCTTTGAAGAAGTATCATAAAATTCATCAGATCGTGTCTTCAACAGGCCACTGGATATTACAAATACTGTCTGGTTGTCAATAGAATCATTCAACAAATATTTTCTTTTTAAACAACCAACTTTCCTCTTTTCTACAAATTTTTCTTCATAATAAATGATTATATATATACAGTTACCGAGAAAAAGAGATACCCAGGTCTAAATTGTTCCAGCATTAAATGATCGTTTTCAACTGAATGCATGTTACTACATTTGTTGTCTAGTTCACATTACAATGTGCAGAACTCTGCATGAATTGTATGTATGTAAAAACATAAATTGCTCTATCACTAAGATTCTCGCAGTCAACAATAATGCATGGAAAACTTTCGGAAGCCAAACAAACAAGAAAGAAGATCCTTAAACAATGTTTCCGAAGACAAGGCGTGACTTCAGACAGCAACTTCAAAACTGTACAACTGAGTTTAAATGCATACTTACAAGAGCAAGGGCTTCAAACAGAACAGCATGTGATGCATTATTCTTGTTCACGTTTTTCACGACATCAGTTCCCATTAGTATCCGTTGTAAAACCTAGTTAACCAAAAGAGGGCCCATTTGAAAATCTACAAAATCTAGATACAAAAGATTTTATGAAATCTAAATACTAATAAATCTGTTGCAACTATATATAATAAAAAAGTAGTAACCACTATTAAAAAGAGAGACAGACCTCAAACAACGATCTTCTAGTGTTCGGATCTTCAACAGTTGGAAAATACTGAAGAGCCCTCATTGTCTTAACCTGCAGTGACAGATTGATATAAGCATAAAATATACGGTTATATTAATCAAAAGAAAATCAACAGGAAAGAACTCTTGATTGAGGATATAAGTTGAGAATGTACAAGTATTCCCTTGACATTTGATAGACGAGGGAGATAAATCAAGAAACATTACTCAATGAAATCATAGCAACATCCAAGATTTACATGACCTTCGGCCATAGTAGAAGTTCCACAAACTTTCCAGAATTCTAAAGAAGTATATAGATTATACCAGAATATCCTTTTTATCAATAAAAACTATAGTTATTAACTTCACTATTTATTCAATCTTAAAGAACATTAATTCCAATAGAAAGATAAAAAGAAAAAGAATATGACTCCAAGTTGTTGCTGGCATAGAGCAAATTGTGTTTCACACCTTGAGCAATCCAAATATTTTAAGTCAATGTATGCTCAAAGAAGTGAAAAATTGGAAAAAAGTACTAGTAAATTCATCAAACTTGTCCACAAGAAACCAAAGTTTTAGAAGATCACACACCAATTTGTCAAATGTGCCAATTCTGTTAGCATAGAATAGTTTTTAATTTCACTATTTATTCAATCTCAAAGAACATTAATTCCAATAGAAAGATAAAAAGAAAAAGAATATGACTCCAAGTTGTCACTGGCATAGAGCAAATTGTGTTTGACACCTTGAGCAATCCAAATATTTTAAGTCAATGTATGCTCAAAGAAATTTAAAATTACTAGTAAATTCATCAAACTTGTCCACAAGAAACCAAAGTTTTAGAAGTCACACTCATAGAACAAAACTGAGAATATCTTATTCTTTGTATAAATAAAAAAGGACTGAGAATATACTTTCAGTAAAAAATTTAATTAGTCTTTATGATTGAATCTCCAGCTTACACCCCAAGTTTACCAGACCTCTAGGAATAGTTCACTTATGACTTGTGGCTTTTCAGTTCACCCACCTCGGGACATACTTAGACTTTGCCTCTGTGCTAGTTACAAGGAGGCTTGATTTATATTATTATAGATAAGGTAAAATTTTGATTTTGGAAAACAAATCTGAAATGATAAATGGAGAGTTACAAAAATCATATCAGCAACAAGCCGTGGTTTTAGATGTCTCTTCTACATGTGTCCACTTCCAACATCTCTCTTTCATCTTCATCTTGTGTTTAAGCTTATATTGTTTTTTTAAAATTCTTTTGTACACCCATTTTGACCAAAAGAAAGTCCAGTACAAATTATTATTTTGGCATTCAAGTACCAAAACTGTGCTCATCTATCAAGTGCACAGAACACTTATCCTCGTCTCTCAACTTCTTTCTCATTTCTTTTCTTTTTATTCTGATAAGCAACAATCCATAGTAAATTACCTAGCAGGAACCTAAGTTTGTATTTTATATGTATACTGCTGCTCAACAAAAAGTACACACCTAGGTTAGCAAGAAATAAGATCGGGACCAGCATCACCTCCAATCAAAAAGGGAACAAGTTGTCAGAGAACCACAGACCTGAAGCCAGGGAGATGGGATACCATAGTAGGTGTATTCTTGTGGAACATCTTGGTTTCTTGCAAGCCTTTCCAGTACTTTAACACACTTAGGAAGACAACTCCAATATGCCTCATGATTATTAGACACCAAAGCAACCAGAAGACTCATAGAAGACGTCAAGACACCAAAATCTCGTTCGTCTAATAATTGTGCCATACGATCTGACCTGCAACACATGAGAAAGACGACTTAATCATACAAGAATTATTTATTCCGTCAAATTATCACAGAATGTACATTATACAAAAGTTCATTACCAGCCATCCACATTCACCACATCAGGGTTTTTTCTATAGAGGCGCAGAAGACACAACGCAGCCTTCTTCCTCACAAGTGGTCTACAGCTACTTGAGATCTGAAGCAATAAAACTATTAGCATCATTTTGAGCTGCTAATGTGTATCAAAATCTATGAAAAAGAAGAAAAAGATGTTATTTTACAAGTAATTTTTGAACATCAGGAGCTAGTGATTCCGCAAACTCTCGGCCCCCAATATTTCCAACCTGAAAAGATATAAGCAAGATTGGATCAACAGAAGGTAACAACCACCCAAAATTTTCAGGGCATTTAACATGTAGAAATATGCTTCAAAGCAACATACTATCAAAGTAAAATGCTTACACAAAACTAATACTGATAAACATCTAAGAGGAGAGATCCAATATCATACCATAGTCAAAGCGAGACACTGAAAAGTCTCATTGCGTCCGATAATATCATTGCGCACAGTATTAATTGCTAATCTCAAAAAATCATGATTCTCATTGAGCAAACATGATGTCACTATATAGCCAACCTGTAGCCAATGGAAGCAAGAGAAAGTCATTGAATAAGTTGAAGTTCATATCCTCGTTCCAAGCCAAACAGAATAAGGTAAGGTTGGAAAGTATCAAGTACTACCATATATCAGCAAGAAATAAATACTGTCCGAAGCAACAATGTCAACAGGTTGAGATCATTTCTAATAATCGATAATTTCATTCTCGTATAGTCATAAATGTTACATTTGGAGTTATCACTAGCTGGAAAATTAATCTCTGCATCCTGAAAAGAAAGAACGGAGTAACCTACAAAAGAAGTTCCCAAACCTAAAGGTCCTATCCTTTAGATAACTCGCTCACCTCTGAGTCTTCGTAATCCTCTTCCACAATATTCTCTAGCTACTTAGATAGTTTTATTAACACTTCACAGAATAATGAAAAAACTAGTGAATGAAGATATAGCATCATCATTTGCTGGAATTAAAATATCACTAAGATAGCAATGGAACCAAATACAGTATACAGAAAGTAGAGTACATTAATGTACAGAAACGGCTATAATAGAGATATCAGTTTTTCATATATAAATGTAATTAAGGTATCTCCTATGTCACTTCTGTAACAAGATAACCAACACCAAAAACCATCTTTCTACTTGGCAGCTCTCCACCTTATTAATTCAACCTCAAAGCCTACAGCATACTGGAATGGCTGATTTGCCATTAAGCACATACAAACAACACTATACATTAAGTTTCAGTTAGGTCCACACTAGCTATTGAAAGAAGCATTTCTAGGTATTGTAAGGACAATACCCAATATCTTATTTCTGTAAATGCGTGTAGCATATAGACTAGCAATGCATTGCATAGATTGTAACCCACAGAAGCGAAATGCAAATGTCCTATATAACCGTGGCGAGGTTCTTATTGCAGGCTAAAATTAAAGTCGCTCATGTTTGGCGGTGCTAAAATTATTTTTTAAGTACTTATAAGTTGTCGCTCCTATGGAATATGTGTTAGGATAAAAAATATGTTAGACAGTTTGACCAACTTAAATTATAATATAATCTATGGCAAACAAGCACTATATCAGTTATCTCAGTACAGAATTTCCAATTCAAGAGTATATTAGGCAACATACCATTTTACATAAATGCAGTGTGTATCAACCAAGTCACCTACATTTCAATTTTAAGGAAGATGGTGGTAGTGATGCAAGAATACATATGCATTCAAGCAAGAAGGAATTTAGTGGATAACCCAGCTTTTTCAGTTATATTAAAACTACTACAATTTAGAAGAACCAAAGAAGTATCTTCAAGTATGGTAAAGTTATGTGGTTGGCCTGTTTGAGACCTGTTTGAGAGGTATGTGGCAAGGTCTTCAATTTAATCTTATTATACTTAAAGCATCTTTAAGTGTAGTAAATTATGGTGTGAGACAGTTCGCAAGACATGTACGGAGGCCTTCAAAAACCTCCAAACTCCATTTCAGTATCCAGTTTTAAGAACTCCATTTACTATGTTAAATTCTTGTTCTAAATTTGTTTGCATTGCTAGTGATTGGAACTGCTTTTTCTCTTTAACTCTTCTATAAAATGCTTCTATTTCTCAACTGATTTGGTTGTGAAAACAGCATAAAATTGTTTAAGATAAATTAAATGCTGAAAGATGTAGGCTTTTGCCTTTAATCCCTTCTATGGTAATAGATTATAATATGATGTTTATACTCCTAAGAATGCTGGGTGCACAGAACTCTCAATTGTCAAATTCAACCTTTAAAGTCCATTCTCAATATTTTATTTTCTTTCAAAATAATGAAATTGACAGCACTACAAATAATTTATTGTCAAGACATGTGCTTCTAGGCAATTTAGCTACTGAATATGCATATACAAACTTGCATTAATTGAGTCAACAACTATAGTAACCTTAAACCACAATGTTGAAAAGAAGTTAATACTAACCTTAAACCACAATGTTGAAAAGAAATTAATTATTAACGTGATATAATGAGATAAATAGGAATATTGGAAAAACTGAATGCATATATTACCTGCTTTTCAGGATACTTTGGAGCAGATATCAAAGAAACAGCTTCCATGTGACCGAAATCCACGTCATAACCCAGCATATAAATGTAAAGAACCTTCCAGACATATTTCTTCTTTTCATAAGGTGTGGAAGCCTGTCAAATAAAAAAATATGGATTCGACAAACAGTAGTCATGTGATTATGCAATTATCAAAATAACTGTTGTACGGAGTATGTTGTAGAGTGAAAAATCAAAAGTAAACGAAAATATCTCCGACATACATTAGGTCAACAAATCGTGAATAAATGCAAAACTATGACAGAAATACTTTAGGTGAACTAATCAGTATCGCTCCTACTATTACGGAGCCATTTTCATAAAACAATTATGAGTACAAACTCCAGAAATTTCATTTCTGACAAATAAAACTTACAGCAAAGAGGAGAGATTGACAATTCTTACACAATAATTGTTTATTGTACATTTTTAGTCTTCATTGAAATCGGAGTACGCATAATTAAGGGCAATTGTTTACAGCAGTAATATGTCCACAACTTAGGGCTTTAAATGCCTTAATGTTTCTATCAAATAAAATGACGAAAAGGCTATGAATTTGTTATCAGGGCAAGTGCTTACGGTAAGCAAGAAAAATCTTAAGTCAACCATCCTTTGGCATTGTAGTTTAGGAAGGGCATCGTGTAGGGTAATGGTTCCCTAGATACTTAAACCTATATGTAAAATCATATTAAAGTTTCTGATCAATCAAGATATCTAATATTATTTATGGTTAATATGAGAACAGTTTTGTAGTGTTAATTGGTAAAGATGGCAAAAAATCACAAAATTGTATAATAAACCTCGTATTACCATTTTGGAAAAGCAGATTTCTTTTCAGAAAACTAATTTACACTGATTTTGTATAGTTTTAGATAATAGCACAATAACAATAAAGCATCACAAAAGATAATACAGCCTCAAAGATAACAACAAACTGGTTTTGCATAGTTTTGTAGTGCTTTATGGAAAAATCCAGTTTGATCAAATATGTCAAATTTCTATTACAATGGGACGGACGTAAAATACTGTCTATTGTTACAATTGTAATCATTGCATCCAGTCATCCATACACAAATACATACACTGAATATCTGTAACTTGCAACCTCACATTTTAATAAGCACACTTTGAAGTTTCCTAAAATTTTGTCCATCAGCGCAGATGACGATACTACCCAAAGATGCAGTATTTATTCAGGGTAATGGTCAAGAATGAAAAATGGTAAGTGTTAAGTGTTAAGACCCTGGACATTAGCAACACCTTCATCACCAAGAAATTGACTTATTTCAATCCTTGACATCCTGTCAATTCACATTTACATAAATGAACGAGTAAGTCAAAAAGACAAGAAAGTCCTACAGTATGGCTGCGTCTCATTTTATACACATGGATAAAAGGATTATAAATGTCTTGATGATACAGAATGAATGGACATTGGGACTGTATGATCAATTTAACTTAAAAACAACTATCATCTTGAGCCAGGCATTATAATTATACTCCATATGGCACTCTAATTCAAAAATATGGATTAAAGTATAGGATTTCGTATTCTTTTTAATAAATTAAGCATCCACTGAAGTGAGTTTTGATGTAAACCACCAAATTACAAGTAACTGCATTGTCACAGTTGTTGCCTCAATCTATATTATTTGTTGACATGCAAAAATTTATTACCACCACAAAGTTTTCAGAGGAATCTCCGCAAGTGCATTATACATGTGTAGACATGCGATGCATACATGAAAAGAGCACCAAGGAACTGCAAGGTGCACAACATTCCCCATCTCCCACTGAATTCTCAAATTCAGTTCCAAAGTTTAAAAAGGCTCAATTCGGTTACGAGGCATTTTACCTCCATGAGGCAAGACTCAAGAGTTTTGAGGCATAAGCCTCAAGATAAACCAATAAAATAGTTATAAAGAATACATAGTATAAAAATATTTGCAAAACATAAATTAGATCAATAAATTGGCAAAATATAAGTTACCAAATTAATAATCACATAACGAAATTGTAATGTACTTCTAGAGGTAAAAACTGTAACGACCATAGGATTTCGCCTACAACCCTCTAACATAAAGACTATTCCGTGTGCCATTAACTTATGTATTATCCATGGGACTTTCATCCCAAATTGAATTTCTGTCATGTCTCTAGCGATTCGATCCTTCACCTACCCCTTAAAAGAAACTTTGTAGGGAAAAATCCGTGGTGATTACACAAACAGCCCAGAATTCTCATATATTATCACTATTATCCTAATAATAAGATATTTGACGAAATTATCAACATGTTATGTTTGTCCTGTGTATCATCCTCATTATCATTATCAGTCTCTTCTATTTACTCAACCTTTATCATCCTTGACATCTTGCAATGGTGTCTTCTCCTTCCTCTTTCCTTTCAGTGTAAAGGCAAAAGAAAGAAAACAAAAAGAAAAATGTAAAACATTATAGGTTATAAAAATAAAAGGCCAAAAATAAGGTTAGCAATGAAATGTGCAGAAAAGGCAACATAAACAGGTGAAGACCTTGGTCGCTCCGATGATTAGCCTTGAGGCGTAAGCCTTAATAATAGCACTTTAAGGCATAAGCTTAGAGCATTTAGTGAAAGCCTCACGTGAGGATGGATTCTAGACAAAAGCCTCAAACAGCTTTTCTAAACAATGTAGAGTTCAAGAGAACTTGGAAATTGATTGTGATTATCAACACTATAAAACATTGACCATCTATAGTTGTTATCATCGTGCTTAAAGATTTTGATCTAAAAGGTCACTGTACAGTACGGATTGAAAGAGGAATTTTTAGGAGACTATCGACGATTTGTTGGTCAATTTCTTGTGGAAACTTCAAACATCTATCTGGATCTCTGTTGTTTAAAGGAGAAATGAGAAAATAAAATAAAATTTCAGCTGTGTTTCATTGACATTTTGGGGGAGCATGAAAATTCTTTCTAGTAAGTTCAAGAGCATAAGCTAAGTACCACAAAAGGTATTGATTTCTTTAAGAAAATTATCCCTTCTTTGGTCTTCATATTTCCATCAGTTTTCCTTTTGAAACAAACACACCCAGGTGTTTCATAAATTTTCAATGTTGTGACTCCTCAACTTTAGTTTTAGATTTTTGAATTTTTGAATTCTTCATAAAGATTCTCTGTATTGTAAGTTAAAACAGCCACGTTTTTACACACAAGCTGAAATAATATATACTCGCATAATCTTAACTGATATGACCTTGTCCACCCCTAATCTAGGCACCCAACTTTCCAACTAGGACAGTACTAAACTATTCGGTTCCTATACCTGTGCAGCCACTAACTCTGCATCTTTGTTACAAATTCTATTTATTTAGTCATCCCGAATCACATTGATAATTGTTGCGCCTTTATATTATTCGCCATATAGTAATTTGCATTAAAAAATCCAACATGCACTTGGTCCCACTTCATTAATCATCGCAATCATGTGCATAATACTTAATGTTGATGCAAGATGAAACTATGCAAGATCAATTAAAAATTTATTATCTGCAAGAAAAATGATATGCTCTCATCCTTCATTCGGTCTCACAAAAGCACAAGTCAATCCCACACACCCGATTGCCATATACGCAAGGGAAATTTACAACAACAAAATTCCATGGGTATTAAGTCTAATATTCTTAGACATCCTTTATCCAGAACATTCAACTCTGCTCGAGACAAATCCACTACTACAACACATAATCAAAAGATTAACAGTGCCCATTCAACAATTTTACTTATTCAGCTCACTCAATTGATTCACTGAGTGCCCCATGGACATAATTTAACTCATCATTAATCCTTTCGTTACTACATATCTCCATTGTAAAACCCCTAGAGAAACAAACCTCTGTAATTAACAAAATCCCAAAAAGGTGAGACGAATTTCACCGTCTACAGCTCATGAGTCATCAGATTGCAAAACCACAAATTGCATTTAATTCTACAACAAAAAACGAAAAAAAGAAAAAAGAAAATCAACCACACCTTTAATTCAGCAACGCATACATACACATACGTATATGCATATTTAATTAAGTACTTGCCTTTTCGTTCTTGAAGCGAGTGCGGATGTTTCCGAGCTCTTTATCGACGCGGAGGCGCTCCTGCTCTTTGTTCTGACAATTCCGAATATCGCTTATGAACACCGACAACCCTCTCATCCCTGACAACGCCATCCCCAATCTGTCTCAGATCCAAAGCTCGATAGATGACGTCACAATCCTCCAGATCCAACGGCCCTCAAATACAACAACAGATCTCAATCAAATTCAAAAATTCAATTACCAAAAATCCCCGTTTAAACTGTTGCCTGTATAATTTATACGTAAGAAAGTGTGTGTGTGTGTGTGTGTGTGTGTCTAGCTGTATTATATGTAGAGAGGGGGGGGGGGAGGAGGAGGGTGTGATCTAGAGAGAGAAAATGCAAAAGCCGTCGGACAGTGGAGGGAGACGACTTTAATTAAGCAGTATTTATTTTTCATTTAATTTTTTCTTTAAGAATTAATTTCTAATTGCGCATAGTCTTCTCTCTAATCTGGGTCATCGTACGGGTGGATCCTGATCCGTTTAATTGAGGGGTGGGTTTCGGGTTCATGGGTTGACCCGATTATGAGAGCTTTGTGTAATGATGACCTAGGCTATGATAAAGGCAACTCAAAGAAAGGCTATTTCTATTCTAGAAAAAAGTTCAGTGCTTTTAGTAAAAGTAAACAAAGTCAAAAGGAAAAAAGAACGGCTAAATTGCGTTATCAGTGTTCAATTTATTGTCGTATTAGTTTTTTTTTTTTTTTTTATAATTATTCAATCATTTCTCAATAATATAAAACGTCAAATATTCCTTTAATTTTTACGTGAACTCCCAAAAAAAAATGGGCTTCATGTGCTATTTTGACCAGAATTCTCCTCACGCAACTACGCCACAATTATGCAACTTTCATTTAGAATTGTCCACCTTCGAATCTTAGGTTTTTCAAAAAAAAAAAATCTAATATTGTTTTGTTAAATCTTAACATTAAGGGTTAAGCCGATAATATTAGCCTTATGAAATAAGTCATGTGTGCCGTGCTCCCATTTGACGGAGAAATTGGACGTCATGTCATAAAGACTACTTGTACACCAAAAATTTCACCATCAATGTTGAGATTGAAAAGACAAGTCATATTTTCAATGTGTCACCATAGATTAGAGACCATTTGTGAAAATAAGCCTTAATATTTATGGACTTCCATTAAAAAAAACGAACTTGTTCGAGTATATAAGATTGATAGAAGAATTAGACATAATTCAAAAAGATTAATAGAAGAGATATATTAAAATGTGTGTTTTGACTAACTTTATTTAGTTTTTAACATATTAAATAAAGAATAATAGTAGAGATATATTAAAATAAGTCACGCAAGTATATATAATGGGCATCGAACAGTTTTTGAGCTAAATTATAACTAAATTTTTTATTACAAAATCCACATCGGTCCAAGGGAATTGATTTATTTTATAAAAAAAAAAATGTCTTGCTCTTGAGAGATCTATATCATACCTAATAAGATAATCTTTTGTCTTTATTTTTTTTTTTTTTATTTTTTTATTTTTTGGTTTACAAATATTCTCTTCATAGCATAAAGTTGACCAATTTAAAAATTAATAAATTTGATGACAATTTTAAGGATTGTAGTTTAGCATGGGACTTCTAGAAAATAGATTGATTATGTACCCAAAAATAAGGCATTAATAAAAACATTTTCAAGATAAAAGAGTCAATTCTTCTTTTTAGTTCTTTTAGCACAATTATATATTTATTTATCGTCTTCTTATCTTTCAACAAGTTGTACAAGTTGTATTTATCTAATTGTTGTTCTTGTGTTTTCACATTAATTTGTATTTAAAGTTAGGTCTATTTTGTAAATGGAATGTTTTGCTTTAATCTGCATTTATACATTAATAAATAAAAAAAAACTGACAAAAATTATTTTTCAAATATCTGTCCAAAGATAGAGAAAAGAAGGTATCTGAATTTTTGATAAACCACTCATATCATTTAGTGAGTTGGTCAGGAAATTACGTGTTGGAAAAAATTTTGCAGCTTACAACTTACAAGACTCCAAAAAATAAAATTCCACACAAAAAAAAAAATATAGAGTTTGAAAGTAATTTTTTAAGAGATTTAAAAAAAAAAAAAATTGACAAAAATTGTGAATAGTTGAAAATGAGTTTGAAAAAAAAAAATTAAAAATAAACCATACCAAACATCCTTATAATCTCACAAATAAATATAAAAGGCTAAAGTAAGAAAAGTTTAAATTTACGATCTGCACTCTCCACGGTGGGTGCGATTTAGGTGCTATTTAATCTTTTCAGACGTTGGCAGTGGCAAATCCGAAATGTATTAATAATTCTAAACGTTCTGTATAACAAATTGATATATTATAAAGAATCGGAGCTTGAAAATTTGAATAGAATAATACAATATGCTCCCCTCACAAGCAAACTAAGCATAATGCCCACTAAAACAAAATGCCTAAGAAACGAGGCTGTCTTTCCTTGTAAAATACAACAGAGTATCCCCAAAATGGAGTGATTAATAAAGATATTAGACATACAAGATCCCTACAACTATAAGCTGTAAACCAGTGATAAAAGACAAAAAGTGGCACGTATACGAGAAAGAACCATTTAAGATGACTATGAGATCCTTGGAAAAAATTGAACAACACGATAAGAGAACCCAGCATTACGTTTTGTTAATTTGCAACAGGCTTTGAAATTGCCTTCTTGATAGCTTCTGCATATGTTCTGTGTTGATAAGTAAGAGTCGACTCGAGCAAGTCCCAAAGTGATGTCTTTGGATTCCATCCTGTCAATATCATGATCAGAACTTAGTCTAAGAATTGTTCTAACGCTCTCAAACAATAAAGTGTTTCTAGAAATAAGTTATTACCAAGTTGTCTGTTGATTATAGTCATGTCTGGAATTCTCTTGTCACTATCATCGTATCCTTCACCATAAAATTCTTTGGAGCTAATATCAATGGTAGGTGTTTCTAGCGATGATTCTCCACTAACCTTTGAGTAAATCTGCAAGCATACGTAAGAACAAAAGTTATGTTGAGAAAATACATATAGAGAGTAACAGAAAAGGAAAAGAACAAATTGATTGGTGAAAAATTTACATCTGAAAGATAATTGATATTCAAATCACCTGTGTCATCATTTCAGCAAGCTGCCTCACTGTTACTTCATTGTTAGGGTTGCCCACGTTGAATATTTGACCATTAGCCCTGGCTGGATTTTCCTGAGTAAAATCTCGAGGCTCAGCTACTAATTCCACATACTAAACTCAAACAGAAGTATTAGGGGAAAAACTTGACATACAATCATCAATAGAACAGCTTCAATAGCATCCTTTATATAAATAAAGGTTCTTTGTGATTGTCCACCATCTACAAGCTTAAGTGGTTCGCGTCGTAGGAGATTCTGAAAAACACAAGAGGAAAGCCAAAAAGAAAATAAGATGCCTGGAAATCATTGGACGTGAATTTCAATTCTGTGTGTGAAAAACCAACTTACATTGCTAAAGCAGGCAAGAACTCTTGGAACACCTTCACTGGGACCATCGATTCCGGGTATGAAATCCATTCTGGGACCAATCCAGTTGAAAGGCCTTACAATGGTAAACTCAAGACCATTCTCAGCACCCTCGGCTGGGAATAATTGAAGAAATTAATGCAGATTTCCATACCAAAACAACAAAATCTATGAGTTTACCCTTGTTTGGCCAAGCTTAAATTATAAATTAAACTGGTCAAACGTACTTTTTATCCGCACATTTCGTAGGGACCCACAACTTACTATCTACTTATTAACCACACATTCCATAAAACCCACGACTTATCTGCACTTAAAAAATAATAATTTCAACATTACCAAACATAAACTTAACTCCGCTTACCATAAATCAATCTTTCGACCAATTGCTTCGCACATGCGTATGACCATCTCTGCTTCTCAATCGAACCAAAAATGCAAGGGGAGGCATCTTCCTTAAGAACATAATATGCAGGATCCTGAAGCATGATGACAAGTAATGATTCAGAAGATTTTCAATGATAGTGTACTAAAAGAATAGTAAATATTGAGCACTCTTTTGCCAACAACTTGCAAAACAGTAGCCATTCTTGAGATCTGATTTGTAGAATTGACGTTCAAAGTCCTCAATAAAAAATCATTCAATACATTCCCATAAAACTAATTCAATGGGCGAATTATCATTGCTGATGTCCCCATACTGTTTATGTCCGACATTTCATTGTGAAAATATAATCCAAAGTGGCAATACCAAAAACATCATTTACAGGACAGGATCTCAACAGAAAAAAGTTTCAGTCCCTTACCAACATGTAAGTAAAAAAATTTATGTCAAGGACACCTCACAGAAGTGGCGGAAAATAGCACACGGGGACAGTTGGAAATAAACAGGGGGAAAATGCTGTAAATGTAGTGTGCATGTCTAGTATCTTATTGAGTGAATCATCAACTTATCCCCATTTCCCTCTCAATCCCACATAAATTCCAATTATTATGAGTTAATAAGTTTTATTAGTTCGATGAACAAAAATAAGAAAAAGAGTACTATTTGAATTTGCCTGGCTCCTAAATTTTTTAATTATATGATGCATGGAATCTATGTGGTGGGAGCATACATCAAATTGTATTTTCATTTAGAAATGTAGAGTAAGAATTTGATAAATATATATATATATATATATATATATATATATATATATATATATATATATATATATATATATATATATTTTGAATTCAAGATATACTTGTACTTTTCCATAAAAATTGAAAATGATGTACATCCAAGATATTATTATTCAAATATTCAATAATAATCTCAACACGCTTGTATCCATAAAAGCTTGTTGTGACCGCTTTAAATAAATAAATACATTTAACCATTCTACCCAGAAAAGAAAAGAGGGAAGAAACAGTCCTCTGTTCTGAAAAAATTTGTTTGTGGAAAGGGCTACTAAACATGCAGCAGATCTACTCGTATCAAGAGTAATTTAATGTGCTGCGGAGAAGGGACACCCAAAGCAAAACACAATTGTTTATGAAGTATCAGTACATACAAATCACATGACAGCTACAGAGACTACATAGAAGAGAAAAAGTCCTTTTCCAATTCGATTAATTCCAGTCACAGTAATTAGACACAGAAGTCAAAAGAGAATATGTCAAAAATCTAAAAGTGCAAGAAAAAGCAGAGATCTGAAATCCGCACATGGAAGAATTGTCAAACAAGAGAAAGAAAAAGGAAAGCAAAGACTAACATGCCGCAGTGGACTATCTTTTGGCAAGAAGCAACCAATTGTTTTCCCATACACTTCGCAAGTGGAGAAGTGTATAAGACGCTTGCCATTTTCCGAACAGTACTTCACCTAAATCCACAAAACCAATATCACACATCAATTTCAGAATTGAGCACCAACGAAGGTTTTATAGAATCTTTCCATCAAGAGTAAACACATACCACTGGGAGAGCATCAATGAAGTTGCTGTAGATTGTATCCAGAGGACGTGTGTTATAATCCGCTGGAGTACAGATCGCAGCAAGATTTATTGTCTACGTCACAAGAAACAGACAAGATTCACATCCAAGTCAGTCTCATCGACAATCCATGAATGATATGAAGCTCAACAAACACGCTATTGCAGCTTAAAAGGAATAAAAAAATTCACAATTAAAAGCAATTCCCAAATTCAATATAAATCATCTACAGTAAATCTTGTGCAGTAGGAACAGAACAAAAAAAAACTTCAGAGAGCAACTATATGTCATGAAAGAGTACGAATAAGATCTCAAAAGACCTAGAAACTCCACTGAAGTTCCAGTAACATACGTAAGTCATAATTAAATCAAGTAAAACTCAATTATGAAAATCTCAATTCAATTCTCATTTCCAATATGACAAGATGATAAAAGACAATGTTCGAAATTCCGAATGAGAAAAAGTTGCTCCAGTGTGAAAAATGCTGATAAAAAATAAAAAAAAATAGCACGATAAATTGAAAATAAACCCACGGAACATCTTATCTAGATCCGAAATTTTATGCAATAAGAAAATAAAAATGCGGGATTTTATCAAGAAAAAAAGATCAAAGAGTTGGAGGATTACAATATCAGCCATCTTGATGAGACCTTCGAGCCGAGAATCGTTCT
Source organism: Forsythia suspensa (assembly GCA_023638005.1). NCBI lineage: Eukaryota > Viridiplantae > Streptophyta > Magnoliopsida > Lamiales > Oleaceae > Forsythia > Forsythia suspensa. The sequence continues at coordinate 42,020,305 of CM042666.1, forward strand.
TGATATTGAGTCGGTGGAAGTGGATGCGATCGGCCCAGTGGAGCTCACCCGAGCCAGAAGGCTCCAGCAGGTGCTTGATCTTATCATTATACACGTCAACAGCGAGCACCTTGTGCGGCGTCTCGTTCACGAGCTTCTCGCAGAGGTGCGAGCCGATGAAGCCGCCGGCGCCGATCATGCAAATAGTAATCGGCTTTATGGGATTCCCGTCCAGATCTACTCTTCCACTCGCCATTTTTAATTTTACACTAATTTCTTCGATGGATATAGATATGCGTGCGTATTAGTCGGTGATTTTGGGAGGGGAAGAATGGATGTATTTAAAGGTAGAAAATGGAGGGAGGAGAGGTTATCAGAGTCTGTGGCATTGATTTAGTGTCCGATTTTGGTGATCCTCGTTTAACAAATGTTAACATAATCCACGTTAATGAAATTTAAAATTAGTATATTTTTTTTTTTTTTTTGGTAATCTTTATTCATAATCGTTCACTACTAATAACAAATCTATCAAATCTATGTAGTATTACTCAATTAAAAAAATTATTCATAATTATTAATTATAAATACATTACTCAATTGAAACAAATAATTATTTAAATTGAATAATGACACGTAGACTCTCCACCAGTGAACGATTACAAATAGTATTATTCTATTTTTTAATATTCTTTAAAAAATAGAAGAAGAATTGTTATTTTAGTAAATTAAAAGTCTTTTTTCTTTTGTTAAGTAAAAAAAAAAATCAAGAAAAATTAAAAATAAAGAGATCCCATAAATTGAAAAAAAAAATAAAAAAAAATAACAAAAAAACTTAAAGCGCTAAGATTTTGTTTGTAAATTCGTTAAAATCTGTTTTCTTATCTTTAAAATTAAATTAATATAAACTAGAAAAAATCTAATTTAAATTTTAATTTCTGTGTTTCTAATATTTTGTAAATTTTTGTGTTACTGTTACTATTTAATAAAACTTTTAGACAAAATAAGCTAAAATAACACTCTTTAACTCTTTAAAAAAATTGCATATATATGTACACTACTAACCATTGTACAACATGATGTGTTGGACTCTTGTTTATTTTTCTTTGCCGCAAATTAGAACCGGGTGTGTTTGATAGCTTTTCATGGAAAATTTTCCATGTAAATTGGAAAAAAAATTCCACCAAGAACGTTAGTTCTTTGTCACAAATCAACTTGAAGTCGATCAATGAGTATTATTTTGAGTGTTCTTTGTCAAAATCAACTTGAAGTCGATCGATGAGTTTACTTTGTTGATAGTTCTATCAAGAAATCACCATCAACTGATGAAAAATATATTTTGTGGAAAAGATGCAAAGATAATGACATTATCTTTGATAATAACCTTGGTGAAAATTTGTTGCACACAGTGCCTACAGTGGGAGCTTGGGCCATTCTTGACAAAGCTTGAAACATGAAAGAGATGGAGAAAAATTTATTTCTAAAGTTTTTATTTTTTATTTATTCGGGTTTTTTCTTTCTTCAATTTATTTGGTCTCTATATTTTTATTTTTCTTGACTCGACAAAAAAAAAAAAAAAGAGAGACATTTAATTTATCGTAATAACAACTCTTAACAAGTTGTCCTACTTTTTAAATGTTAACCCTATTTAATGACGGTCACTAAGACCAAACTCCACTATTTTCCACGTCTTATCTACTCGCATCAATAATGAGTCTCCTATCTTACTCAACTTTGATGCCACGTTGATGCAACTTTTGAAACATGATTTTATCGGGATTAAATATTGCTAGTAAAATTGATTATTGTAGGGTTAATGAAAAATAAATTTCAATCAACACCAAACACAACGAAAATGTTAAACACGTGTGAAACAAAACTATCCCAAAAATACTATAATAAATAAAATTTTAACTTTTCATTTTTTTTCTAATCACGTTCACTATATTACATCTAGCACTGTAGCACATCGAGTATCCATTAATTTTTTACTAAAATAATATATTTAAAATTAAGTTTAAGAACATCTTATTTTATCGAATTGTCCCCTATTGTTTGCATCGATTAGTTAATTAGAATAGAGTCATCTTGGACTAATTCAACATGCAACCTTCTTTTTCAAAAAATAATATTTTGGATAGCGCTCACAATCCAGTCATAGATTTTCTTTACATCTGAATAAAATACAAAATACAAATTCATGTCAAATAATCATTACTAGTAGAGAAAATCCAACTCTTCAATCAAGAAAAATGATATATAAGAGCATCTCTAATACAATCGTACATTGTTTAAAAAATTGTGTCATACAAGTAAAATAGAATGTCTAAAAAAAAAAGATTCATCTTCAAAACAAATTGATGAAATAAAAAAAAAACATTATTTAGAATTACATCTAAATTTAAAAACTCAATTAAATATGTCTATTCATTAAATATCAATACTATATAATTTAAAAGATTTTAAACATTCGTATTACCTAGATAAACAAATTTATAAAATGGATTGAAGATGCTCCAACAACCAACTTATCAACTAAATCCAATCTAGATGCTCTAGGTCACAAAATTTAAGCCAACTTTCATTTATCTCGACGTTAATTAATATTTTTAAATAAATGACTAGTCACAAAATAAATACATTTATGAAATAGAAATGTTTGGAACTATATTATTTAATGGATAACGATGGTGAGAAAAGGTATTTGACCATTTGAGGGGATTGGACTGAATACACCAAATATGATATATTATAATTTGGAAATGTTCTAATGTTGATAATGGACAATGTTATAATGTTTATTTGTTTTTCAAAAAATCCATTTTTTTTTCACTTTATACGCATTCAATACTCACTGAAAAAAATTTCAAAAGATTATTCCCAAAAACTTACTATCGCTCTCTAAAATGTGAATGTTCAAATAAATTATAACATTTAAGTAGATATTATAAAGGAAAATGTCCCCTGTATACGTTAGACGGGCTGCATTATAATTATTGGAATTTGGAACAAACAATTGCACTTATTAATGAGCTGTCCTTTCAATCACAAGCACTCATTGTCACTTAATGAGCTGTCCTTTCACCTCCTTATTGGAATTTTCCTTACAACCCCTAAATTGTCTTTCAATCTTTCATTGTCACTTAATGAGCTTTGGCACAAATGAGTCCTTAATCTTTCTCTTTATTACAATTTGGCATGGTCCCTAAATTATGGTCCCTTTTTGTTTAGCACAAAAGTCCCTAATTTATGTATTTAATGCACAATTAGTCCTTATTTGATTAAAAAAAAGAAATATGTCCTAAGTTTTAATTAAGAAAAATTATATTTAAATTCTTAACTTTTACAAAATGTACAAATAGATCCGATATATTTGTTAATTAATATTTAATTTTGAATACTAAATATATCATTATAGTCTTGTGAATTAAAATTTTATAAGAGAAGAATATAAAATTATTGTACTTTAAATATATGTATAATAAAGTGTTAATTCAAAAAAAAATGTTAATTTTCTTTAATTTTTTATATAAAAAAATAAAAGTATCAAACTCATTTGTATTTTTTATAAAGATTAGTAACTTTACTATAATTTTTACTTATTAAAATTAAAAGTATATTAGTCTTTTTATCAAATAATGACCAATTTTACACTAAAACATATAAATTAGAGATTTTTGTACAAAAAAAATAAATATTAAGAACCATTCCCACACTAGAAAAAAAGATTATAAACTATTTGAGCCAAAATCCCCTTACGCTAGTTTGCAAACACCCAGAGTTACATCTGGTATAGGGTAATTTTGTTATAAAATTCTCAAGAAAAAATTGTAAAATAGTTAGACTTGTGTATATTTGATGTGTACTAAAATTATTTTTCAGTACTTATAAATTGTAAATGGTATGGAATGTAGAAATAATAAATGGATCGTAAGTTGTGGTTTTATGAAAAATGTGAATAAAAAGTATGTTTTATCAATTTAACCAACTTAAAATTATAATTTAAGCATTGTTCTAAAAAACTCGCATAAAAAAGCTCTCATACTACTGTGTGAGGCCGTCATGCCTGTCTCGCCTTTGGTTCGCCTAGGTCCAAAAAAGTTTGAAATTCGACCTCCAAATCTAATTACACTTTACGTTTTTTAGAATACTATAAACTAGAACTACGATTATTAAAAATATATAAAATCTTATTTTAATACTACATGTTGAATATGCATTTTATATAAATTTGTGTTATCAACTTAAAAATTATTATTTGTAAAATATATTTTCTGTACTTTTTTCCATGAAAGTGGCAAAAAAAAGGTACATAAGAAAGATATATCAAATTATTTTTATCATTTTATGAGAAATGGACCATATTGATGCCATGCACTAAAATGCATTGGTGATTAGATTTTATTCAAATTTATACCCATTATTAAAGATTGAATTGCAATATTAATTCTATCTTACTTTTTTTTGTAGAGTTTAATGATTGGATATGTTTATCTAACATCAAAATCTTTCAACAACTTAATCAAAATTTGTCTAATACTATTTTGTGACTTTGGTCAATTACAGACCTCGGCAATACTTCTTGGACAACATTAGGAGTGGTTCGAATACCTTCCAATACTCAAATTAGTTTGGGATAAATGAAGTAAAAAGAGTGTTGAATATGTCAATTATTTTGTAAACTATGTTTGTATTGCCAAAAAAAAAAAAAAGGGCTAAAAATGACAATATCTAAAATCAGGTCAATTCATAATTGTTGAAGTTGACTTTGTAATCATAGTATCATACGATTAACTAAGTGTTATTTGGCCACTCCAAGAGTAACTGTTCATGATCATTATAGAAAATTCTTATACAAAGGAGATACATTAATTACATTATATATGAAAAATCGAGATCTAGTGATATAACACATGGGCTTCCAAAAGTGGAACATGTGTTAAAAGTACTTCTCGATACCAATATTTCAATGGATAGAGAGTAGATCAAATGAAATTTTTCGCCATACATGTCACTAATAAATACTTATATGCTTGTAAATGGAAATACACATAAACCTTGTCAAAAATGTAGAGATTTTCTTCATTCAATGTTCAAAGAATGACCATAATTGAACAAGAATTTTTATGAACTTCTTTCTACCACAATATATATTATTGAAACTCATTTGTTCAAGTAGATTACAAGAGTCGCCAACTAATAAAAGTTGACGTGTGCCACAACAAGATTATGTAATTTAAAATCACGATATTCAATTTAAAATATATAATTTAAATTAAACCAATTGTAGAACAAGAGAGAGTTACCAATAAAAATGAATGAATACATCAAAATTTTATACAAAAACTAAAATATTTTAAAGCTCAATTTAACATGACTCAGAAACTGATTTTTTACACTTAATTATGGACAAATTAAGTCTTACCTGGCCACCGACACACAACAATAACCTACAAAAAATGCAAACTGAAACTAAAAGAAGCATTCTAAACGCGTGTTTTGCTTATCACTCGGAATTAAAAAGTTGTTTGGAGTATTTATAAGTACTTATAAGTTAATTAAATATTATTTTTATTCATATATTTCGTAGGACTTGCAATTTTTATCTATTTTCTATTCATATTTTTCGTAACACTCAGTACTTATAATCTACAAAAAATTTACCAAACAAGCTATAATTATGTTATATGTACTTCCAACATTCCGTTATGGTTATGCCAACTGATGATAGAAACGACAACAGTTGCTATATTTTGTTGGCCAATGATGGCGCGTCTTGGCACATCCGCCTCAACCGGTTCACTCGCCTCAATAGTCTCATAACTCACCTCTTGGATTTGAACAGCGGTAGTCCAACCATCATTGACTCACTAAGACCAACAATTCACGAAGTGACAGTTACTACAGCTAGTTGAGAAGCTGTAACGTCTCCCATTAACTCCGAATAACAGGAGAGGTGGAAAAGCACCCGTTATCAAAGATTGTAACATGTATCTCTCATGTTGATTTCTATAAATATAGGTAAATCTTTCAGGTAAGATGGAGACTTTTATTTATTAAGCATTGTTACTCTGCACAATTCTCTTTTCAGATATTACTTTTATCATTAACTGATTATCACATCTGAGTGGATACGGAGGGATAAAAACCCGCCACCATCACCGCCGCATGGGGAGGAGACAATTGTTATCACCACCGACAAACCCATGTTGCCTACAGTGAGTGGGGGTACAGTGCGATGTTGGCTGTCTTTGACACAGCTAAGCTCTAAAATTGGATGCACTTTGTTGAAAGTGTGTTTCACAAACACGTTTTCGGTCTAAGGCAAATGTCCCTCTTTCTGTTGTGTTAAGTTATGCCATGTGGAACATTGGCATTGGCTTACCTGAAGTGGGAAGGATTGTGCTTCCTTCAGTGGATTATGAGCCATTGGATTAAATCCAATGGCTGACATCTATCTACTTGGTTGATCAAGTAATTGGTTAGTCCTTTCATTTCTCAATGTCATTGGGTTGTCTCTCGAGATTATTTTTTCTTTCTTCTTCTTGGTCGCTTTTTAATTTGGTTCTCTTCTTCTTCTTACGGTATTCTTTTCTTCGATAAGAATCGAGTGTAAAGAAAGGTTGAATGGGAAATACCTTGTGTGAACAAAGAACTTTAGGACTAAGATCCGGTTGTTCATTATTGTCGATGAACAAGAACTCCGTTGGGTTAAATCGGAGTTACGAGAGGTGTTATTGCCTTAGGTCCGTAGTATAAAGTGTTCTAGTGATCGGGTGAAACTTGTCGATCCTTTGGATGGCATGTGCGATGATCCTATACCGGTTTGAGTAAAATCTGAGCCCCAACTTCCGGTGGTGTAATTTCGGTTCTTTAATCAGTATTATATGTTGTTTGATTTAGTATAGATTTGTATTAGGTTTTGCTTTGTAATTCCTAACAAAGTGGTATCGAGCCACTATTGAAGTGTTGAGGGTAGTCATTGGGGTTTCTTGTTACAGTGTCTATCAATTTAATGATAGATCTGTTGTATCGATGAAGAAGCCCTAAATCTATTTTCTCTCGTGGATCTTGAAAAATTTTCTAAGAACAAGATCGCTTGCGGTGATCGAAGGAGTAAAAAAATAGTGATAATCTCCGGTGAGTATTGAAGTCTTGATGACACATGAATACTGCTTTAACAACGATGATTCGGTAAGACTCTTTATCCCTATTCGGATCGTAAACACCTTGGTTCCTTTGTCTGAAATTGCTTCTTGTATGAATGAATGCTTGTTAATAACTGTTGAATGTTATTACTCTCTGAACATATACATCCATCTGTGACTTGTATGAAATTATACTTGACAAGTGTGGTTGCAAATAATAAGTGTATTGATTAATCCTTATTTGCTGATTGTGTTAGAGAGCATAAAACCTGAATAATAGGTCTATTGAGAAATTCTGTGAATAATCTGCAATTTGCTGTGTTAAAATTCTGTCAACTGAAAACTGTGATTTCTGTTTCTTTAAAACCTTTTTTGTTTAAACATTCCCTGATCTTGAAAAGATCAGTCAATGTTGTCCAGAGAAATCACTCCTTTTACAGAATCTGGTATGGGTTCGAGGGTCGAATTGTCAATATTCGATGGAAAGGGTGATTACTCCATATGGAAACAAAAAATGAGGGCAATTCTGGTTCAACAAAGAGTCTCAAGGGCTCTTGATGATCCAGATACTTATCCTGATGAATTAAAAGAAAAACCCACTGAAATTGTTGATATGAATGAAATTGCTTATAGTTCTATTATCTTGCATTTATCTGATAACATAGTTAGGCAAGTTGATGGTTCTAAAACTGCTAGAGATCTTTGGTCTGCTTTAGATGCTCTATTCTTGACTAAAACTTTGCCTAACAAGATTTATTTGCTTGAGAAGTTGTTTAGCTTTAAAATGGATACTAATAAAGACTTGGAAGCAAATTTGAGTGATTTCAGTATAATGGTAAAAAGCTTGTCCCATAATGGGAAAGATTTCTCTGATGAAGATCTTGCTGTGATTTTGCTTAATTCCCTGTCTGACTCTTATAAAGAAGTTAAGAATGCTATTAAATATGCTAGAGATACCCTAACTCAGGCTATTGTGATAGATGCCTTAAGGTCTAGGGATCTAGAGGTGAGAAAGGAGTTTAGGGGGGGCAGAGAGGAGAGTCACTTTGTGAGAGGTAGGACCGATAAAGGGATGGGAATAACAATCATAAGAAAGGTAAAAGTAAGTCCAAAGGTAGGTCAAAGTCTAGGGATAAGAGTAACAAGAAATGTTACCACTTTGTGGCAAGCTAGGCCATTTCAAAAGGGATCTGCTATGATTTTAAAAGAAAACAAAAGGATCACCGTTGATCATCAAAATAATGCAGACTCTTGAAAATGAAATGGATAGCTTGTATGTCATGAATGTTTACGATCAAACCCGAGCCAAGAGTGGATTCTTGACTCTGGGCCGTACCTTCATATGAGCCCTATTAGAGGCCGGTTCTGTGATTATAGAGATATTGAACCTAGAAAAGTCTATATGGGAGACAACAATACTCAGGTAGTTGAGGGATTAGGAGATATAGCTATTAAAATGCATGATGGGATGATTAGGATCATACACAATGTTAGGTATGTCCCTAATCAAGAGAAACCTAATTTCTCTAGGAGTATTGGAGGATGAGGGTCTTGGTTCAAGTCGTAGGGTAGTATATTGAAAGTTATCAAAGGGACTATGGTTGTCATGAAAGGGCCAAAGAAAAATGGCCTCTATTACCTTCAGGGAGAAGCTCAGGTTGCTGACAATTCTGGTTCTTTCTCTGTTAATGAAGATAGGACAGAATTGTGGCATAAAAGACTTGGGCATATGGGAAACAAGGGGCTGAAATTCCTTAGTGATCAGCAGCTGTTAGGAAAAGATCATGTGTCTACCCTGTCCTTTTGTGAAACTTGTGTTTTAGGTAAATCCCATAGACTTAGTTTTGGTAAAGGAATCCACAATTCTGTTAGTCCCCTTGCTTACATCCATGCTGACCTTTGGGGGCCTGAAAAACACCCCACACATGGAGGAAATAGATACTTCCTTTCCCTAGTTGATGACCATTCCAGGAAAGTGTGGATTTTCCTCCTAAGAACAAAGGATGAAGCCTTTAGGAACTTTAGAAATTGGGTGACTTTAGTTGAAAATCAGAAAGAAACTAAAGTCAAAACCTTAAGGACCGACAATGGGCTTGAGTTTTGTAACATGGAGTTTGATACTTATTGTAAGGAAATGGGGATACAAAGGCACGAGCAGGTGAGACATACTCCTCAAAGGAATGGGGTTGCTTTGAAGGCTAAATAGAACCATAATGGATAAGGTCGGTGCATGTTAATAAGCTCGGCCTCTCCAAAGGGTTCTGGGTGAAGGCTGCTTGCTGCAGCAGCTTTCTCGATAAATAGGTCTCCTTCCGGTGCTATTAATTTTAAAACCCCGAGGAGCTTTGGGTGGAAAGCCCCTAATCTATCCCATCTTAGGGTCTTCGGTTGTGCAACATATGCACACCCAAAGAGAAGGAAAGTTAGATGCAAGGGCATCTAAATGTGTCATGTTAGGTTACCCTTTGGGGTAAAGGGGTTATAGGCTTTGGGTGAGAGATGAAAGGGTATAAAAATAATTAACAATGAGATGTTGTCTTCAATGAACTTGAAATGCCAAGTTTAAAGACTAAGGATCAAGTTGATGGTAGTCCTAGTAAGTCCCAAGTGATAAGCAAGTTACTGAGTTGAAGCACATACAACCTGATCAACACCCCACCGTTAATAATCGGGATCAAAGTCATCCAGCCGAGTCTCGTAATCGAACTTAGAAGGCACCTTAGAAACTATCAAAACCCAAATCAGAGCATCGGGCCAAGTAGTAGAATCAGGTGTTAGTCATGATTATCAGTTAGTTAGGGATAGAGAGAGAAGACAGATAAGACCTAATCCTAAGTATCAGTCCCTCAATCTAACTGAGTATGCTTTAGTTTCAGGTGAAGCTATTGACTGTCATGAACCATTCACTTATGAAGAAGTCATTAGTTGCCCTAAGTCTAAGGAGTGGAAAGAGGCTATGAGAGATGAGATGCTTTCTTTAGTAAAGAATGAAACACGAAATTAGTTCCCCGTCCTCCTAAGCGGAGAATAATTCAAAGGCAAGTGGTTATTCAAACTTAAAGAAAGTAGTAGTGTGGTGACCCTCCTAGATATAAGGCTAGACTAGTAGCTAAGGGATTCAACCAAAGAGAAGGTATAGATTACAATGAGGTCTTCTCCCTCATCATTAAGTACAAGACTATAAGACTTGTTCTTGCTCTAGTTGTCCAATTTAACGGGAATTAGAACAATTAGATGTGAAGATGCAGCTTTCCTTCATGGTGAGTTAGAAGAGGTTATCTATATGTCCCAAATTTCAGGATTTGAATCAAAGGGAAGTCTGATCATGTTTGCCTCCTTAAAAAGTCTCTCTATGGCCTTAAGCAATCCCTAGACAATGGTACAAAAGGTTTGATACTTTTGTGTTAAAAATAGGTTACAAAAGGAGTGATTTTGATACTTGTCTCTATTATAACAAAGATGAATAATAACCGTGTGATTTATCTTCTTCTTTATGTTGATGATATGCTTCTTGCTAGTAATAGTAAAAAGGAAATAGAGAATCTGAAAGCCCTTTTGCAATCTGAATTTGAGATGAAATATTTGGGAAATGCAAGCAAGATTCTTGGCATGGTAATAAAAGGGATAGGTCCGAAAATAGATTAACCATTACACAAGAATCTTATCTTAAAAAGGTTGTGACTAAATTTGGTATGAAAGATGCTAAATGTGTGAAGGTCCCTCTTGCTGGTCACATGTGTTTCTCTTCTGCTCAATCGCCTAAGTGTCAAGAGGAAATGAATGAAATGGAACATATTCCTTATGCAAATGCCATAGGATCTGTAATGTATTCCATGATAACAACTAGGCCTGATCTTGCATATTCTGTTAGTCTGTTAAGCAGGTTTATGTCCAACCCTGGAAAGCCTCATTGGGCTGGATTAAAATGGCTTCTCAGATATATATGTGGTACATTAAGTACTGGCCTTGTGTATGAAAAATCTGATGATATGATTTCTTTAATCGGATATGTGGATTACGATTTACCGGTGACGGGATCAAAGAAAGTCTACTAACGCTTTCTTTTTACACTTGGTAAGAATTGCATATCTTGGAAATCTCGACTTGATCTTTGGTTGCATTATCAAGTACTGAGGCTGAGTATGTTGCCATAACCGAGGCTGTAAAAGAAGGGTTATGGCTTAAGGGGTTACTTAATGAACTAAATATAAGTAACAATGTGGTAAGCTTGTTTACTGACAGCCAAAGTGCCTTAATGCTTTGTAAAAATCCTGTTTATCATGAACGTTCAAAGCACATTGAGGTGAAGTACCATTTTGTTAGGGAACAACTATCTCATGGTGAAATAGTTTTGTTAAAAATCCCTACTTCTGAAAATCCAGCAGATATGGGTACTAAGATACTTTCAGCAAGCAAATTTAATTCTTGTTTGTCTAAATTGTTAATTGACAATGGTTGAATTTGATCTTTGCAGGCACTTGAAGACTGGCAACCACAGGCGTTGATGATGAAACAAACTCGGTAGGTAGTAAATGGATAGCACAAAATGCAACCAAGGATAGTGGTACGGGTTAGTGAACCAAGGTGAAGAATGTTGAAAGTGTGTTTCACAAACACGCTTTTCGGTCTAAGGCAAATGTCCCTCTTTACATTGTGTTAAGTTATGCCATGTGGAACATTGGCATTGGCTTACCCGGCGGGAAGGATTGTGCTTCCTTCCATGGATTATGAGCCATTGGATTAAATCCAATGGTCGACATCTATCTACGGTTGATCAAGTAATTGGTTAGTCCTTTCATTTCTCAATATACATTGGGTTGTCTCTCGAGATTATTTTTTCTTTCTTCTTCTTGGTCGCTTTTACCGGTTCTCTTCTTCTTCTTCTGGTATTCTTTTCTTCGATAAGAATCAGAGTGTAAAGAAAGGTTGAATGGGAAATACCTTGTGTGAACAGTAACTTTAGGACTAAGATCCGGTTGTTCATTATTGTCGATGAACAAGAACTCTCGTTGGGGTTAAATCGAGTTACTGAGAGGTGTTATTGCCTTAGATCCAGAGTATAAAGTGTTCTAGTGATCGGGGTGAAACTTGTCTTGATCCTTTGGATGGCATGTGCAAGTGATCCTATACCGGTTTGAGTAAAATCGAGCCCCTAACTTCGGTGGTGTAATTTCGGTTCTTTAATCAGTATTATATGTTGTTTCGATTTAGTATAGATTTGTATTAGGTTTTGCTTTGTAATTCCTAACACACTTGATAATTATTTTGTAAATGGATAACCATTTTAAACAATGTTTTTGTACATAACATCCATATTTTAGGATTCGCTACCCAATGAGATTAGTTTACACCTAAAAAGTTGCACACAATTTTAATAATAATTTGAAACCAACGAGTTATCCTCGACTACACATCTTCAAGGATTGTGTGCCTTATTTTCCTTGATCCTCAAAAACTTAGAAGTATAAAATTCGACATTGATATTATGTGTATAATAAAAAATTATGAGTACGATTGAATGTGTGAAGAATGAGAGAGATAGGGAGTACTCAGCCATAGATGTTAGATTTGACATAAAAATGTATTAATAAAACAACAAGTCCTGTGCACAAGCAAAAATCACCTAGAGCTAGAAAGTTAAAACCTAAACATATATGCTAAAGAGACACCTAAAAGCGCACACAAGGAAATCTTTTTGTCTGGCTTGGGAGCGGAGTTTTTTTTATACCCGTTTGATTTTGTTAATAAAATCAATTTTTTAGTAATTTTTGATAAAAATTGATGAATTTTGTGATTGAAAAATTGAGGATCACATAAAATGTGCAGTTAAAATTAATTGTTGATTTTAACTTTAGCTTTTTAGCAAACTTTTAGTGTATGTTTGGTGAAGTTTAGAAGTAATTTTTTAAGAGATTTTGATAGAAGTTGATGAAATTTATGATTTAAAAGTTGTGGATTTCATGGTGGTTGAAAATGATTTTGAAAAAAAAAAGTTCAAAAAAACCCACCTAACATGTTTTTAATCAAAATCAAACAAACCATTATTCTTTTTTGTTTATGTAAATTTGAGGATAAGTTTGTCTTTTCATGTCTACTTATCAATTTTTCTTAGAGTGCGTTTGATTGCAACCTATTTTTCATGAAAAAAGTATTTTTTTTCACCTATTTTCCAACTGATATGTTTGATAGCCACATTTTTCTATGGAAAAAACATTTTTCCACCTATTTTTCAACTACACGTTTGATTGATGGCCATTTTTTTCATGGAAAATGTTTTCTCATTTCTATATAAATTGTCACATTTTCCTTGAAAATAAGGAAAACATTTTCTTAGAGGGGAAGATGTTTTGTTTTTTCGGTAAAATTTGTCTTCTAAATTGATATTTTCCAATTAACAAGTTTTTGACAATTCAATTCTCTGGAATTCATTTTCTTTCCACCCAAATTCAATCATTGCAATCAAACGCACCCTTGTAGAAGTTGGGAATAAGTACAAAATACATCTACAACTAGAAAATTGACGAGCCTGACGTCAACAAAATAGAAGTTAGGGTTAAAGTTAAGAAGTTCGCGTGCAATTCACACTTTGCAATAAACACAATATAGAGTCAAGGGGTTTTGAGAAGGTCTATTTGTGGTGGCATAATGAAAAATTGAACTTTATCTTACAAGAACTAAAATCAAGTGAGATAACCCAAAAAAAAAAACAAAAATTATCGTGTCTAAATTTTCATAAAAGTTGACTCACTTGATCACTTAACATTTAACAATAATGATTCAAAAAAGTCCCTTATATTCAAAATTAATTTGATAAAAAAAAAAAGACAACTAAAATAAGAGACCCTATTGCTAACATCATCTAAACATTTTGGGGTTTTTGGTGCAATGGTCCCTAACGTATGCCTTTAGTGCATTTTTGGTCTCTAACCTTTCATTTTTTACTAGGCGGTCCCTAACCTTTGTCATTAGGTACAAAAGTGGTTCCTATGAACGGATTCCGTCCAAATTTACCGTTAGTTGAGTGCGTGGAGTGGACTCTCTTTTATTTTGTATTTACCTACAGGGGTAAAATCGTCACTTTCCTTTACTTCTCCTTTGGTTGGTTTCAGCAAACAATTTCTACATATACACACAATTTCTCTCTCCTTTGAAGTAAAGTATTCGATGGAATTAGAAAAAATAAATGGAATTCAATCTTTATTGAATGTAGGCTACCATTAGAGATTAAGATTTTCTGGACATATTTGAACCTTGGAAGAAGTTTTCTCGCTTTCCAAAGAAGATGGGTGGGCCATTGTTTTTATTTCTCTTTCTTTGGTAATGGGTAATCTGCAAAAGTTCATAATTTGTTATGTTTGTTTTGCCAAAGAAGATTAGTAATTCTTGGAAGATTTGGTTTTTGGATTTTATGTGCGGAGTTGGAAGATTTGATTTTTAGGTTCTTGGAAGATTTGGTTTTTGGATTTTTTGGGTTCTCTGGTAACATGTTGTAATGTGTGTTGTAGTTGTTAGATGAATAAATAAAATTGTTGGAGATGGTGCATAGATAGTCTATAACCTTTTCAATAAAGGTGCGTGAATTGTCCCTAACATTTCAGATGCATATGTGGTCCCTAACGTTTTTAGTAAATGTACGCAAGTGGTCCCTAACCTTTTCAGTAAAGGTGCACAATTGATCGTAACATATGTAAAATGATGCAATGTTAGTCCTAAACCTATTGAAAAAGTTGCACGAACATTCTCATCAAACAAGATTTTCAATTAATTGGTGTCATTTACACATCTGCAAAACCAGAGAAATTTCCTAAAAAAAAAAAAAAAAATAGGAACCACATTTGAGACCTACAAACTATGAGTGCCATTTACACATTTGAAAACCAAAAACATTATATCTACACACCAGTCCTAAAAAACAGTTCATCCAACGCAATCTACTTTTCTTCCCATTGGGTTCAATTTACGTTTTGCAATGATTGAATGAGGATTTTCTCGCATTTCAGTGTGGTAAGAGTTTTTTTTTCAAAATTCTCAAACCATTGTTGGGTAATATGAAGAGTAAAAGGAAAGAAGAAAAAAAATGTGATTCGACGATTTTGCTCCTGCAGGTAAAGACAATATAAAGGAGAGTCCACTTCACGCACCCAACTAATGGTAAATTTGGACGGAACCAATGGCAAGTTAAGGACATTCTAGCCAAAAATTAAAGATTATGGACAAAAAACACACTAAGAACATACGTTAGAGACCATTTGCGCCAAAGTCCCAAACATTTTGTCCAAAGTTGATCGGTTATGGAGAAGAAGACAAAAAGTAGAAAGATCGTTTCTTCATGGGCTTTTGTTGGACTTCTATAAAATGAGCACTTGTATTTCTTCTATAGAAATGGGCTTTTGCTGCACCATTTTAGGGAATATTACACCCACTACTTATCAATCTTAAAATAATTCTAAATCTAACAACTTAACAAATTTATTTTAAAAATACTACATAATTAATATTATATTAATTAATTAATTATTTGCACGAAAAGTCTTCTATCTTTATAATATCTACACTTTAGTCCCTATACTTTCTCTTTCATTTCAATTTTGTCATCTTTTATTTACAACTCAAGTCCTTCAACTTTTATATTTTTACAAGTTGGTCCTCATATTTATACTTTTATATCAATTTAGTCATTTATAGTATCATTATTTGATACAGATCTTACAAATAATATTTTGTATCACTGAATATATTACTGAATATGTTACATATTATATTATGTTATTGTACACATCACATGTTACATGAATTGATATTCTATATGACTAATGTTACGTATGTTACAAATGATAAAATCAATAGTTTTATTTATTAAATTTGACATTGTGTTATACATTTATATCATACTGATGTTACATAGTATCAATATATTTTTAGAGTTCAGTGTATATATTAATATTGTGTATCACTGTTTGATACAGATGTTACAAATAATATTTTGTATCATCGAATATATTCTGATTATATTATATTATTTTACACAAAGACATGTTATACGTGAATTGATATTTTGTATCACTGATATTTTACATTTTAGTTTGTAACACAGATTGTTACAAAATATCATTTGTAACATTTGTATCAAACATTGATACACAATATCATTTATAACATATGTATTAAATAGTGATACTATAAAGGACTAAATTGATATAAAAGTATAAATATGGGGATCAAATTGCAAAAATCTAAAAGTTGAAAGACTTAGGTTGCAAATAAAAGATGACGAAATTGAAATGAAAGAAGAAGTATATTGACTAAAGTGAAAATATTATAAAGATGAATGACTTATCGTGCAAATAATCAAGAACTCAAGAACTAAATTTGGGTGAATTCATGTGAAAATATTTTTTGAGGTATATATTTGATTTTAATTTATTATTTTATTAATTAATATAATTTTAAGAATGTAGTATTTTTAGAATAAATTTGTTAAGTTGATAAAATTGGAATTATTTTCAAAAAGTGGTTTATTTATGAAAAAATTCCTATGTATTAAAATTAGGATATTTACTTTTTGTGATAATTTTGTTACATATTTGATTTTATATTAAAATTTAATAATTATTTTTTAATATTTTAAATTTTAAAAATAACAAATGTGACAAATGTAACAAACGACAACAAGTGTTATAAAAATAAAAAATAAAAATTATTATAAAAAAATTTAGATAGTATTTTGTAAATTATTTTATATTTGTGGTGTATGGTGAAACTATCCTTTACTTTTGCAAGAAGCAATTGTTTTTAAAATTTTGTAGTCTAAGAATTGTCCAATTCTTCTCAAAATCATCGCCGTTATCGGATAACAACAACATACTGTTAAGGTTTAAATTTTTATCTTTTACATGATTGGGAAGAAGAACAAAAAATAAACGTGAATTCACTATTATCACTTAAAAAAACAGTGAGAAATGTTTGGGTGGCCAACGACGAGGTGCAATAGCCAGCAGGGAGGCGCAGAGAAGATGGTGGTCATGTGCGTTGATGAGCTGAAGTTTAAATATGGATCATAGTGGTAATTTCGGGATTAATATGAAATATAGCTGAAAAGTATGACTTAATGACAATTTTAAAAAATATTTTAACATAATTTGGATCAAGTCACCTACAACTACTGGTGACTTGTAGGCAATTTCTCCATTTTTTTATTTGTTATTTGAAAATATTGACCCAAGCATTCCAAAACCATATCCAATTTAAAAACCTATCCAAATTATTCAGTTAAAAACTCACTACTTACCTAATTATAGGGATATACTTTGCATGTAGTTTATCCAAAGGTCTTTATGAATTTGAAGTTAGAGATCCTTTTTTACGTCACAAGAACTTCTTTCAACTTCTGGTGAGTTATGGACTTACTTCTGCAACCCTCCATCCTCGAAAGGTACACAAAAGCACTCAAACAAATAAAATAAAATTAATGAGAAATAAATTACTAAGATTGTTAAGAAAACACTGTGATTAAATAACTTATGGGTAATAAAAGAAAGATGTGACAAAAAAATATAAATTTTGGTTTCTGGTCATTTCTTAACCACGTCATGTATCTAATTTTCACTCACACGCAAAGACTCACATGTTTTTTCTTTGTTATGGAGGTGGGGAGGCTAATTGCTTTCCTTATTATGTTCTTTGATGAATTCTAAGTTCAGAATTATTATATCATCATTATATATTATTTTCGGATTCTTGATTTTTGTGGTCTAGTATGTATTGGATATTAAATTTTGTTTGGCGTTTTATTGTTGGATTTTGAGTTCATTGACTTAATTGTAAAAAACTATTATGAAGAAAAAAATTTGAATATATACTTCGACTTAATGGTCCAACTTTTAAAGTTCGACTCAGGCATGAGAAACATAAAATTCGGCTTTGGATAAGTTCCACTACTTATAATCTACAAAAATTTTTATCAAACATAATATAATAATGTATAAAAGAGAAAATTAGGTCTTACCCTCCTCTTAATTATCTATTTTGGGAAATCAGGTACTGAATAAATAATTTGAAATATCAAGTCAGCTTGAAAATTAATTAACTGAAACAATGGATATTTAAATTTATTTATTTGTATTCTCTCTTCAATATGGTATACGCAACATAAATATTATCAATTTAAAACGTTACATTACCTTTTCAACATGCAATATAGAGAGTGAGAAAAAATTTCTAATTATATTACTATCTCATCACGTAAGTTCGACTTATTTGTAATTTCTTTTTAATATGGTATACACAATATAAATATTATCAATTTAAAACGTTATATTGCCTTTTTCTAATTATATTATCATCAACACGTAATTTCGACACATTGCTGAAGATTTATAGGATATCATCACCTTTTACAAATAACAGCTAATTCAAAGTCACACTATATTAACAAATAAGTTCAAAACTTATTGGCTACATTTAATTAACTATTGTGATCACAAAAGAGGGAATTTAAAGAGGGAATTTAGGTTACAGTCATATCAAACTATGCGAGAAAAAAGAAAATATCTTGAAATTATGGAGCATGCACATTACATGCCACATCATGTCACCACTGGTGGTCACACTCTGGAAGTTGGATGTCAAACTTAATTAATCAACAAACTTATATATATATATATATATATATATATATATATATATATATATATATATATATATATATATATATTATATAGATTTTATAAACCTTAATATGATATTAAGGTCACAATAGATAAAGTGTGGTGATTTAGAAGTCACATAGGAATTTAGGGTTACAGTCATATCAAACTGTGTATCTTGAAATTATGGAGCATGCACATTACATGCCACATCATGTCACCACTGGTGGTCACACTCTGGAAGTTGGATGTCAAACTTAATTAATCAACAAACTTATATATATATATATATATATATATATATATATATATATATATATATATAATTATATTATATAGATTTTAAAAATAAACCTTAATATGTCATATTAAGGTCACAATAGATGTCAAAGTGTGGTGATTTAGAAGTCACATACTTGCAACAACTTTAAATGCACATTTCCAATTTCTCATTAAAACCGACAGCAACCCCAAATTAACAAACACATATATAATGACGGGCCACAATGAGTTGACGATTGTGGTCACATAAAGAGAATTCAGGATAACATTTACGTGATAAACAATCACCATATGTTGAAATCACAAAACTGTTCATTGTTAGGATTAGAGTAATAAATAAAGACGAAAAATAAACAACACAAAAATTTATACATGTTCACCTTAATGTAAAACTACGTCTTATCTTCAACTGATGCATTATTCACTATAATGAATGATAATTTATTAACAAGATATCAGTTGTATTAATATAAAAATTCAATGAAAGTTCTCTAATTATAATGAACTTATATAGCAATTCCAATAAATATTATCTAGTTATAATGAACTTTTAAGACAACAAATTAGACTTGACATACCACAACACGTTACCGCTAGTTGTTATATTCTCGGTTTTTTATAGTATACTTATCGAACAAACTTATAATTATCCTATATTGATTTCAAAAAATAACACATCAAATGTCACATTAATTAACGCCACAATCAAGGTCAAATAGGATGAATTAGAAGTTACATACTTGCTCAACAACTTCAAATGCATATTTCCAATTTAACATTAAAATCAACGGCATCCAACAATTAACGAACACAAATACATTTACTTAAAAGTAGAGCTGGCAAACGGGTCAGATCGACCCAGCCTAGATTTGTGTTGGCTAGCACAACCCAACCCAGCCCAGCGGCCCTAATTTTATTTTATTTTTTCTTTTTTAAAAATAATTTTATGTTTGAAGGATATTTTTTTAATGTCGAAAAACCTGATCAAATATATTGTCTTTTATAGTGTCGACTTCTACGTACTAAACTATTTTTAAATGGTGTCGTAGAAGAGTGATTTGTAACGAAATCTTTTATTTTACTATCTCATCTAGTCAAATTTACTTTTAATCTAAGTGGGCGTCAATATATATTTTTATATGCTAGTTTTCCTTGTTTTTGTTTTTCAAAAATATAGGCAATGTGGGCCACCTGAAATTGATGCATTCAGTTAGATGCCTTTGCAGGCAATAGTTTTTCTAATATGGTTTTGTAATTTTTGATACTAGGTATTGTCCTGTTCGTAAAAAGCATTGACAAGCCAGTAAAAAAATTAGATCTTTGGAGACTTAAAATTTTTGATAAAATTTCACGAACGTAATATGATGGAGGTCGCAGAAAACATTCCTTTCTGTTACACGAAGAATCAACAACAAACTATATATGAAAATTGATAACTGTCACATAAACATAAATGAGAGTCCACTGAGAATATGTGGATGGTTGATAACTTGTTATTGTGATATAAAACAAATTCGACACAAAAGCTTTAAATTTTATAATGTACAATTATACATTATTTATATGATTTGGATAAAATTTCATGATCGTAATACAAAATCCGAATGGTAACCTTCAAAACTGTGACATTATTACCTCCAAAATTTAATTTTCAACTGAATGTAGTGTGTATTTGTCTGAAATCGAGCCCCATGTCGCTGCTAGATTGGTCACCGAATCAAGATATAAAATATCGCAAAACATAGAAATAACTTATTTGTGCAAAATTGCAAAACTGATTATGGTGAGAGAAAAAATAATTATAAATATATCACTTTAGTTGCTTTACGAGCCTCTTATTGTAGGCTACATTCCATATCAGTTACAAATTGAATTTTCTTAAACAAATTCTTGTTATTTCGTGACAACTTGATTTCTGTAAAAATTATAATATGTCTGTAATTCTCAAAATGTCACATAAAATATTGGTAGTAACCAAATTTCCCCTTTTTAAAAAGAATATATCGAACAATAAAAAATAAAAAATGAGAAAAATTAGGTTGTGTTATGAAATTATAGATAATGATGAATGACTATTTAGTTGTATCTAGATATACATGTAGTTATCTACTTACTCCGTAAGAGTGTATTCTAATCAAGTTATAACTCCCTTTGGACCCTATAAATAAAGGTCATTGTTATAATAAATTAACAGAATTTTGACTATCTCTGCTTCTTTATCTTTTCTCTCTATTTTCTAGTTTCACACCACGTTATCGGCGACGAGATTCTAAATAACGTGAAGTTAGCAATTAGATATTATTTTCTTTTATTCAAAAAGAAAAACGAGAAGCAAAACTAGGCAGCCAAACGGTGATATCAAAATACCATAAAGAACAAACAAAAGCTTAGTGGCCCAAAGTTCACTTTCTCAAAAGAAATTCAAACGGCACCAACTGGTTAGTCTTTATATCTCTATCCTTGCTTTGATTTATGAGTCCAACTCATATTAGACTTTTTGTTATGATATTTTTATGAGAAGCAATTAAAAGAAATATTCATGCTTTAATTAGATATAACAATGCTTTAACTTTTATTCAACGGCAAAGGACAACAAATCAGTGTGTTTATTGTTCTAAAATATTCTTGAACAAGATTTGTTTATTTTTTATTTTCCTGAAGAATTATAATTCTATCAATATTCTAGAAGAATATTATGTTATATTTCATAACCTAAACATATAAATATTCTAGAAGAATATTTTATTGTTCTAGAAGAATATGAACTATTGCTCCCAAGTAGTAATAGTTTACATATATCAATATCATATTGTTGTTCCCGAAGAAGCACAATTTTTTTATATATTAATATTCTAATAGAATATTAATTGCTCTTGAATAAGCTTAATTCAATAAGATATAATATTCTATAAGAATATTATAATATTGCTCTTGGAGAGCACATATTTACATGTTGTAACTCCTGAATAAGCACAACTTTATAATATTCAGGAATAATGATTTATAATGATTTGTTTTAATTGTGCTTTTCTTGAAGAAACACAATTTTACAATAATATCAATATTCCTGAAGAATATTGTATTATATGTCACAACCTAACATATAAATATTCTAGAAGAATATTTTATTGTTGCTTCAAATAAGCAATATTTTATATTATATTAATATTTCAGTAGAATATTAATTGCTCCCGAAAAGTTTAATTTTATAAGATATAATATTCTTATAGAATATTATAATATTACTATAAATAATAAATCTTTACTTGAATAATGATTTGTTGTTGTCCCGAAGATGCACAACGTTATAATATTCTCGAAAATATTAGTCGCTTTCTTGAAGAGCATAACGTTACAATTTAAATATTCCGTAAGAGTATTAATTTTTATGACGTTATAATTTTTATATTCCGAGAAATATTGAGCAAGATTAGAAATAATATTTTATTGTGCTCTAGAAGAAGCACATGTTTTGAAAAATATCATATCACAAAATTAAATTGTGATATAAATGAGTAATTAATCAACTAATGCTTATTCCTCGAAGAAAAGCATATAAATCATGTTATGTTGACATTGATTAGTGTGAATTATATGATTATACAATGTCTAATAGAAAATTAATTATATTTTCTTGTTCATTATGTAGTTACTCAAATAAACGAAAAATATATTTGCTAAATTGTATGGAACCGTAAGTTTAATACTTGAAATTTTATTGATTGGCAATCTTGGTTAGACCATCCCGGGATCAATATGATGTGACTTATTAATGAGGATATCTATTGAAAACCGTAAGATTTTTCAATATAATGAATTCTCAAGTGATGTTTGTTCTCATGATATATAAACAAGTAGACCTTTACTAGATAAAATCGTGATTTGAATTCCCTACATTTTTGAAAATTATTTAGGGTGATTTATGGGGCCCCATCACCCTCCATGTTGACCATCTATATATTATTTGTATCTGATAGATACATCTATTAGATGATTGTATGGTGTTATTATTGGCAACTTGAAGTTTGCGAGATTACTTGCTCAAATATTAAATTATGAGCATAATTTTCAGATTATACAACCAAGACGATGATGTGTCTTGTCAATACTAGTGAGTCTAAATCTCAAACTTTTAATAAATATCGCTTGAGATGATTTTAAATGGTTTAGCAATATTGTTTTTCAACGCCCAATTAAATTCTAAACCATTACTATTGAGAACAAAGCGCTTCCCATTTTTGTCTAGGGAATGCTATGTTATATCGTAAACACTTATACGCATCATGCCAATATCAAAGTTATCCTGCTATAGTTGGCTTATGGTCGAGCCTAATATTATCCATCTAATGAAATTTTTTATAGTGCAATATATGTATAATCGGTCCACCATAGTGCACCGAGATGGACTTTGAAAAATGTTGAGAATACATGTTTAGTATGGAACGTTATAAAATATATTAAGTCCTAACGGGTGATATTTTATAATGCGGTTTTTTCGATGTCATTTTGATAAGATAGTTTTCTCAACATTAGGGAAGAGAAATTAAGTAGTCGGAAAGAATACATGAAAATGTCAGATATTATATTTTCTAGATCCTTGCACAAGACAATATGAACCGAAGTTCGACAAATAACTCATTTGTAAGTTATACAATTGATAGATGCATTTACTGACCAAAGAGATTAAATTAAATCTCATATACCAGCTCTAAATGCTCCAATTTATATTAGTGTCCTTGAAGGACAATCCATTAACATTATATCAGGTTAATTAATGACACGCCTTTGAGCGTGGTGACATTTGATTCCAAAAATTCTCAAATAAAAAATGGAGCAAATTATAAAGATGGTCCTATTGAGGAGGTGTATACTCTTGGAGAGTATATAGACATAACTAATTATAAAACCCGTAAGAGGATCAATGAATTTGAAATAATAAAACGAAAAGATCTCGTTAAGTTATGTCGTTATGAGAAAGAAATGGATTCAAAATAAATGTTGTTGACAATATTATTGTACATAATGAAGCGCTTCATATTATGAAAGGTAGCGAGGATATTGAAAGAAATCATCAAAGAATAAATTGACCAAATAAAAGGATGCAATCCAAATAAATTGAACCGACTAGAGAAACACAAGAAGTTTACGCACCTATAGTCGAGAACCTAAAGGTGTATGTTTATGCGAAAAAGAAATGGAAAATGAAATCGTAACATGTAATGCACGACTTTTAACATTATGAATTTCGCAAAAAGCTTATGTAAATCAATCATAAGTTGATATCTTGTTAGTCTGTCAATGCATGACATATATGTATATAATGAATATTGTTATAACCAACTCATCTGGCATGACTAATAAAACAATGTATATAAATCCCTGGAGGATTTAATATGCATGAAGCATATAGTTCAACTTTTCGAGAACTCAATCGATCAAAGTACGATCTGAACTAATATTATAATGAGGAGAGTAAATACACATTGTACTCTTTTCCTTGACCAATGTTTTGCCCATTGGGTTTTCTGGCAAGGTTTTTAATGAGGCAATTTGCATGGCGTATTAAAAGAATTATGTACTCTTTTTCCTTTACTATGATTTTTTCCTACGGGGTTTTTCCTAGTAAGGTTTTAATGAGGCATATTCTTTGTGTAAATGATATCCAATAAGAAGTGTTATAATTTTATAGTTATGGATGTCTATAACCTACAAAATATTTACTTTCATCATAACCCTATGGTTATACTCCCATGTATTATAAATTGTATATGAAATCCACAAGAGAACAACAACAAGATCTATTTTTAATATAATAAAGATCGCACCATCATCGACGATTCTGATCAACCGTAGATAGTGTATGAAGATGATATTCTTGGAGGTTATAACATGGAATACATTTCACCAGAATTGTTTTATACAAATTCTAGGAAGATAGCGACATTGAAGACTTTGCGTACAAGATATAGATAGCTCGATACAAACTTTTTTCATTGAGTGAAATCAGGAGGAGTAGTTGTACTCTTTTTCCTTCGCTCAGGTTTTGTCCCACTGGGTTTTTCTGACAAGGTTTTAATGAGGCAGCATTTGAGTACTCCAATTTTTGATAATTTTTTTTCCCTATTGGCATTTTTGTCCCATTGGGTTTTTACCAAACAACCAAGCAGTTATTGTGTAATAAGTCATTCAAGGGGGAGTGTTATGAAATTATAGATAATGATGAATGACTATTTAGTTGTATCTAGATGTCTATGTAGTTATCTACTTACTCTGAAAGTGTATTCTAATCAGTTGTAACTCCTTTGGACCCTATAAATAAGGGTCATTGTTATAATAAATTAACACACTTGAATTTTGACTATCTCTGTTCTTTTATCTTTTCTCTCTATTTTTCTAGTTTCACAACAGGTTGAGCACTTCTTTAAGTTTTTTTTTTTTTTTTTATCCCTTTTTCCCCTATCCAATCTATTCCTAAATTACCGCCCTGCACTCTTATCAATTAAGAAGCTAAACACAAAATATTCTATGAAATCCCTAATCCCACCTCTATGGCTGCAAAAGTTCAGAAGAACAAAAAACCCGAATTTTCAAATCTTTATGAAGAATTTCATGTTTACGGGAATTTTTTATTTCTTAATTCACTTGATTGTTGCTATGGCTAATTTTTTATTGTTAATCACGATCGTAGGAAGTTTTCTTTGTTACGGAAAAAAAAGCAGTATGTGTGTCACATTGTCATTACGTCTTCAATTTTATCTCTTCCAAAATTTGCTATTCAATTATCTTCTTTAACGGACAATCTTCAAAACCTGCCCATCTTCTCATTCTATCTCTCTCAATCGATATCTCCATCCACTGATCATCTCCAAAATATGTTCACTGTCTCAATCCATTATCATAATAGAATCTACGATCAACTCACCACAAAGAAGCGGTATATACTAATTATTATTTGTGGAAAATTCAATAAACACTATAGTAAAGGTCACATTAAGGCAAAAATTGAGGTCACATCCTGTGGAGTTTAAAAGTTACACTTGCTCAACAATTCCAAATGCAGTCATCATACTCGAATAAAAATCTATACATTAAAAGTCACATTAAGGATACAATTGAGGTTACATACAGGGAATTAATGGTCACATCCGGTGAATTCAAAAGTCATATATAATTTAAAATAGAGGTCACGTCCAGTGAATTCAAGGTCTCGAATGGATATTATAAACTTCATCAACTATTCAAAACTAATTTCACAATCATGACAAAATGCAGTAAATGCCGTGGAAAAAATGATACGTACCAAGTCAAAAACGTAAAGAACAAATTGGAGCAAAATTTTAAAGTAACATATTGACGAAAGAAAATTGAAATCTAATTTATGATCTCATGTTAGTTGTCTTTCTATATATCCATGTTTTTTGGTCGGTTAGCGTTCAGGACAACTTTTTAATCTCAATAATAAAATATACAAAAGCACAAAAACTAAGCAAATTCATTCTCCATTGTCATAGCACTAGTATATACCGCTTTTCTGCGGAGGATTCAACCGTAGGTTACTATTTAAATTCAATGGCAATTCAAATATGTAACAGATAAAGAAGGCGGATTTGAGAATTTGATTTGGGGAGAATTTGAAGAATAGATGAGATATAATAAAAAAAAAATCAATTTTGAGAATAATGTAGCAGATAAAGAAGAATGTGGATTTAAAAATTTGATTTGAAGGGATTGAATTTGAAGAACAAATGAAATATGATGGAGAAAAATTAATTTTGAGAATGAAAATGAAGACATATATATATGTGTTTTTTTGAGCCAATAGAGGAGAAACTACATACGATCGCCATAATTAGATTATTAAGATAAGATAATAATTAATTATATACTTACCATAAGAACACTAACATTCTTGTATCATGAAAAAGGGTATTAAAAATTCTAAATCCTTGTGAACATCTGTTTAATGATGAATTATTTTAGTCCATATATAGCAAATTTGTTTGAAAGTGGCTATGTTATCCTCAAATAGAGGTACGTAAACTTCGATGCTACCATCCCCAATGAAAGAGGGCAGGAACAACATCATCCACTCTGCTGGATGATAAGATGGCATAAAAATATAAGGGCACCCTCTTCCAAAATCAAGGTCATAAAATTGAAACCTTAACCAGCTGTCCACCTCCACGTTAGGACAATACACAGTCTTATTAATGTCCACACTAGTCATGAGATTTTCTTCTTCAACATTAAAGTTTGCAAAATCTATAAATGATCTGAAATAGTTGTTGTTTACCTTTGTTACTGCGTCATGAATGAGTTTTGCTGCATAGGATAAGGGTTCTTGTAAAAGGGTTTTCACTTTGGTAGTTGGGAATGCCCAAAGAACCAAGTTTCCAAAGCATTCGTTTGGGACTATAGGGTTCAGCCGGCAGCAGCCATCGATCGAGATTCTTATGTGGGTGGTTTCATGTCCACTCAGGCGGCGTGATTTGGTTATTGCTCTCCAAAAATGTGCAAGAAGGCTTTCAAACGTGGTGATGGTTTATTGTTGTTTCTATTCAACCAGGGTCGGTCCTACGATTTTCGAGACTTGAGGCGAACTCCACAAATTAATCCCTCAAATTGTATTGTGCATTTAAAATCCACTAAGTCTTTTATGGAATTAATTATTAACTTAAAACTAAAAAAAAAAAAAAAAAAAACAACAACACACATTACTCAATTAAAGTAAATAATTCATCCAATTGAGTAATGCCACGTAGTGACGATATTGCTCGATAGTGAAATGACTATGAATAACATTATTCTTTTCAAATAACAACTAATTCAAAGTCACACTATATTAACAAATAAGTTCAAAACTTATTTATATCACATTTAATTAACTATTGTGATCACATAAGAGGGAATTTAGGGTTACATTCATATCAAACTATGCTAGAAAAAAGAAAATATCTTGAAATTATGGAGCCTGCACATTACATGCCACATCATGTCACCACTGGTGTTCACATTCTGGAAGTTGGATGTCAAACTTAATCAACAGACTTATATGTAATTATATTATATAGATTCTAAAAATAAACCTTAATATGTCATATTAAGGTCACAATAGATGTCAAGTGTGGTGATTTAGAAGTCACATACTTGCACATTTCCAATTTCTCATTAAAACCGACGGCAACCCCAAATTAATAAACACATATATAATGATGGGCCACAATGAGTTAACGATAGTGGTCATATAAAGAGAATTCAGGATAACATTTACGTGATAAACAATCACTATATGTTGAAATCACGAAACTACTTATTGTTAGGATTAGAACAATAAATGAAGGACGAGAAATAAAGAACACAAAGATTTATACAGGCTCGTCTTAATGTAAAACTACGTCAAACAATCACTATATGTTGAAATCATGAAACTACTTATTATTAGGATTAGAACAAAAAATAAAGGACGAGAAATAAAGAACACAAAATTTATACAGGTTCACCTCAATGTAAGACTACGTCCTATCTTCAACTGATGGAGTATTCACTATAATGAAGGATAATTTGTTTACAAAACATCAGCCTTATATATATAACAATTCTATGAAGGTTTCCTAATTATAATGAATTTATAGAGCAACTCAATAAAAGTTCTCTAGTTATAATTAATTTTAAGGCAACAAATTAGGCTTGACAGTTTAACAGTTAATTATACATTCTGGGTTTTTGATGGTATATTTATAGAACAAACTTGTAATTATCATATATTGATTTCAAAAAATAACATATCAAATGTCACATTATCACCACAATCGAGGTCAAATAGGATGGATTAGAAGTCACATACTTGCACAACAACTTCAAATGCAGATTTCCAATTTAACATTAAAATCGACAGCGTCCACTAATTAACAAACACAAATACAATTACCTATAAATAGAGTTGGCAAACAGTTCGGGATGTCCCGGCCCAGATTTGTGCGGTGCTGGCCCAATCTAGCCCATCGGGCCAACTTGACCCTAATTTTATTTTATTTTTTCCTCTTTTTTAAATAATTTTATGTTTGAAGGATATTTTTTTAATATCGGAAAACCCGATCAAATATATCATCTTTTATAGTGTTGATTTCTGCGTACTAAACTATTTTTAAATGGTGTCGTCGAATAGTGATTTGTATCTTTTATTTTACTATCTCATCTAGTCAAATATATTAACCTTTAATTTAAGTCAAGTCAATATATATTTTTATAAGCTAGTTTTTCCTATTTTTGTTTTTCAAAAAATATAGGCAACGTGGGCCACTTGAAATTATGCATTCAGTTAGATGCTTTTGCAGTCAATAGTTTTTCTAATCTGGTTTTGTAATTTTTGATACTAGGTACTGTCCTGTTTGTAAAAAGCATTGCCAAGTAAGTAAAAAATTAGATATTTGGAGACTGCCAAAAATTTGGTACCGCTGATGTAGGAAGTCAATTTTTGTAAATGCACAATTGTGTTTTTTTCCTGTATTGATGTCTTGGGAACTGATCTCCTTCCCATAGTGGAAAGAAATTATAAAGGCCATCGGACACTTGTCCAATGACCATTGAACAAATGATTGACATTTATGACAACCGCTTTTTACTTATCCAATGGCCACTGAACAAGTGTCCAGTAGCCTTTATAATTTCTCCCACTATGGGAAGGAGATCATTGGCCTTGGTGTCTTATCCCATTAATTTTGAAACATATGCATTGGGTTCTGGTGCTATGATGGAAAACAATGGTGTAGAAGAATAATTGTTGGAGAGAATTGACATAACATAGTAGATTATGAAAAATTAAGATAAAGGCGAAGAAAATGTAAATACGTGATATACAAGGTTGTAGGTTAGTAAATTTACCCCCCAATTGCTTCATGTGGTATAAGTTTTAATTAACTAAATGTTTGTTTTGAAGCATACACAACGATATGCAATTATTGCAATGCAAAGAAATTTTTGTTTAAGAGGAGAAAAAAAAGGGAAAAATTTTGGGTCGGTTACTGTTACTGTCAAAGTTGGCTAAAAAGTCATATGGCACAATCTTAATTCAACTAAAGTCATATTTTATGCCAAAAGTCCAATATGCCCTCCAATTGCAAAATTGCCATTTAAACACGTAGACCACTACGAAAACCTCCATTTACTTTAGCAAACTTCATCTTCTTCGTGTTTGATTCTTCTCACTGCAAATCGTAACCGCATACAAAGCAGTTCGAAGGTTTGATGGCGAAGGTAATTTGTTCGGTAATTTTTTTGATAATGTAGTTGATGTGAGTTAGTTTTTCTGTCAGAACAATTGATATAAGGCTTTGAAATGCGTGATACTATATACTATGTGTTAATGTTTTGGTAATTTTTTTGGTTTTTTGTTAGAACGTGTTATTTAATCATGCAAAATGCTTGATACTCTTTCGATCTATGATATTGTTTCTATTTGTCGAATTTTTTCCTTGTTTCTAATGATAGTGAAATTTTATGACAAAGTTTCAACATATGATACTATTTCAATTTCTTAGTTTTATTTTTGATAATATTTAATTATGACAAAGTTTCAACCTATGATATTATTTCAATATCTTAGTTTTGTCTATGATCCGGTTTTATCTTTGATACTGTTTAATCCATGATATTGTTTTTATTTAGATAATATACATTGATAAACTTATACCATGGTTTTATCTTTGATACTGTTTAATTATGACAAGGTTTCAACCTATGATGCTATTTCAATCTTTTAATTTTGTCTATGATACTTTTTATCTTTGATACTGTTAATCTATGATACTGCTTTTATTTAGATAATGTGCATTGGTAAACTTATACCATGTGTTTATCTTTGATACTGTTTAATTATGACAATGTTTCAACCTATTATACTGTTTCAAAATCTTAGTTTTTGTCTATGATACTATTTTATTTAGATAATGTGCATTAATATACTTTACCATTATATATGATACTGTTTCAATTTACGTGGAATGATTTATCTGTGATATAATGTTTATATGATAATTGTCTATTATTGTGATACTATTTTCTATGATACTGTTTTGATACTTCTGATACTGTTTTTGTTTATGATGCAGCAAAAAAACTTCTGGATATAAAACAATTGGTTACAAATCAACGGAAAAAAGAAGTCTATACATATACGAAGAAAAATAACAGTGGAGAAAAAGACTTACCTACAATATCGTTCTAACCTCCAAACAGTTATCAGGGAGGTAAAATGGTTATCATTAACAAAACCACAAAGGAATGGGTTGAAAAAATTGTCATTTTATGGTCTTGTCAAGTTGATATTGGATGACAAAATTGACAAACATTGCTGTCGTCAAAGTGATATGGATCTGTACAAGATCATTGAATGCTTCGACAAGTCAAATAAGGATTTTTTTGATAAACAAATCACATCTAAAGTTCAAGACGAACGATGTGAAGGGTATTTTTAACATCGTCAAAGGTAAAAATCTGATAGTGTTTGAAAAACAAAAACCAGCATCGATTTTAGATTTCTCCCAACGAAGGTTCAGAGGCTGTCGTAGATTGACCAAAACTATAATATCTACATAGTTAAGAACTGCATCAAATGGAAAGAAAAAAGAAGACATCGACGACGTTTCTAGGTTAATGATGCTCTTTATGATGGCATCATTCTTTGTGCCAAATAAATTCTTTACTTTGAGCTGGAGATATATTAAGTACATTGAAGATGTTGACAAGATCAAAACCTACAATTGGTCGAAGCACATCTTTGAATACCTAATTTATTTTCTATGTAAAAATGAAGACCCAATCGACGTCACAAGTTGTGTGATGGCTTTAGTAGTAAGCTATTTAATTTCTGTATACTGTTTTGCATTAAATGTGATATTCACACTAATAAGGGCTTGTTCATTAAAAAAATGGGATTTTCACACTAATAAATGTTTTGTATTTAAAAGGGTGAAAATCAAAAATTGTATTGGTTGGGTTTTTTGAAAAAACTCAAACCCTAAATTTTTATTTATGAAAATCCAGTATTGGTTGTTGAAAAAACTCAATGTCTGCGAAGCGTTGAAGAATAATGCAGAACCAAAATACATTAAATGAGACTTAAGAGATCTGACATGTAGCCTAAAATATACGACCGTACACGAACTATAAAAAAAAGTAATAGTTGTATCACCAATTCACAGCATAAAGTATCTTACATGAAGATTTATTCAACATACAAACATCCAGTATATTTATTATACAACTACTACACCATTGCAGGTTGTCGAAGAATCCGATGAAGATGAAGGATCCAAATAAGATAAAGATAGAGAACCTGATAAAGTTGATATGGAAACAAAAGATACTGAAAAGGAAGAAAGTGATGATAATCAAATAGAGAAGAATGATTTAACAGAGGAAAACAAAAAGGAACAAAGTGAGGAATGCAGTGTTAATAAAGAAGAATATGACAGCTTTGAAAAAATTGAAGAGGAGGATGACAGTTGGCTACACTTGTCCCAAAGTCATCTCGCAAAAGTTGCAATAAAGGATTCATTATCGAAGAAAGCCATAACCAGTTCATCCAGACTTTGTGATGAATTAAGAGCCTTTAGGAAAAGGAGCGCATCTTGCAAGCTGCGTTGGATGAAAGCGTCTCGCAGAATGAAAAGTACTAATATATATGAATATGATACAACAATCTACAATATGATCATCAACGTTGAGGACCTTTCCGATCTTCCAATGAGAAAAGAAAAAAATGGTAATTAGCACATTTCGTCCATAACATTTGAGTCTATTGTGCAAATCGTTCATATTGTTTGAATTTTGGCATTTGAGTCCTTAAATCAATCATTCTTTGCACAAAAAGTCCTTATAGTCTATTTATATTAACTTTTGCCGTTAAATCATTGTATCATATGCAATCTCTCATTTTATAAAGGATATTTTCGTCAAATCTATTTAATTATGCCATGTGTCTGGCAAAAATCATTAAAAAATTAAAAATCCCTCTCCAAACACTTTCTCTCTCTTTGATTTTCTCTCTTCTCCACCACTTCTCTCACTTTTCAAATACAATTGCAGAGCCTTTTTCTGCATCGGCTTCAACATATTCAAGAACCCATTATTCCTAGATGGAGTCAAACTCTACTGCAACCCAAGAAGCTCCACAAAATCAGGTGAAACCTTCAGAATCTCTTCGACAGGCCTTCCAGAACGGCCTTGGACTAGTAAAGCAGTCACCTTTTAGTGAGCATTGAATCAGAATCTGCCTCAAAGATCACATTTTATTATTGTCAAGATATGCTCTGACCCACACATGTGAAACACAACCCTGCAGTTTATTTTCACTTATTTTAAATTGAGATTCCATAGGCTTTAAATTTCTTCCATAGAACAATAATTGTTCATACTTGGTCTTTGGTGATTGAACTGCTTGGAACAGTTTGATGATATCTTGAAGCTTTGGAGGCAACTCCTCAATGGGCAGGACAAAGGCTGAAGGGTAAGATGAAGACGAGGCTGAAAATTTGGATTCTTTTGTGAATATTCGTTGAAATGTAATGGACTTGGAGAAGAAGAAAAAAATTGTTGATGATGAGGGTAAAGATAAGATTTTTATGGGTTTCAAGAATTGATTGTTGGAGCAATGAAAAAGGGGAGAGTGGGATTTTGGTAGAAATCGACATGGGTTTTGGATGTGTGATTAAGAATTGGGTAAATAAATTTTCAGATGAATCTTTTGAGAGAGAGCGGCTGAAGAGTTGAAAGACGAGCGAGACAGAGCTGATGATGATGGAATTCTTTTCTCTGTTATCATGTTCAGGGAAAAGATAATAAGGAAGTAACCAGAAATTTATGAGAAAATGACAAAAAGAAAAAGAATTGGTCAAATTCAACTTGTACTGAAATTAATGAAAATACCCTTTATAAAATGAGAGATTGCACATGACATTTTAACGGCAAAACTTAACAAAAATAGACAGTAAAGATCTTTTGCGCAAAGAATGATTGATTTAAGGACCCAAATGTCAAAATTCAAACGATAGGAATATTTGCATAATAGACTCAAAGAATATGGACGAAATTTGCTAATTACCAGAAAAAAAAGTACCAACCAAAATCAATGCAAAATGGTTGGAAGCAAAACAGTTAATTACAGTTGACAGGAAGAA
This sequence comes from Forsythia suspensa, assembly GCA_023638005.1. Lineage (NCBI taxonomy): Eukaryota > Viridiplantae > Streptophyta > Magnoliopsida > Lamiales > Oleaceae > Forsythia > Forsythia suspensa. The sequence goes on from CM042666.1 coordinate 42,054,532, forward strand.
AATCGTAAATATCGGGAAAAGCCAAACCCCATCGTAAGTCTCTTCGATAAACTAATTGTTGATATTTTGATAGTAATACTGTTTAAAAATATTGTGATACTGTTTTAATTACTGAATGTTTTACTTATTATATTGTGATACTGTTTTTGTGATACTATTTATAAATATTGTGATACTGTTTCAACTATTGAATGTTTTACTTATGATATTGTGATATTATTTCATTGCTTAATGCTGTATTATATTGCAGAGCGATAGTTTACAAACCGATCGGATCAGAATTTTGTTTTGTGACATTGGGGTATTTGTTTGAGTCCATGTACTTCCTCTTTTATTTCAATTTCATCCTCTTTCATTTGCAACTCAAGTCCTTCAACTTTCATATTTTTACAAGTTGGTCACCTTATTTATACTTTTATGTCAATTTAGTCATTTATGGTATCACTATTTGATACAATTGTTATAAATGATATTTTTTTTTTATCACTGAATATGTTACATATTATATTATTTTATTTTATACATCTCATGTTACATGATTATGTATTATATATCACTAATGTTACGTATGTTACAAATGAAAAAATCAATAGTTTTATTTGTTAAATTTGGTATTGTGTTACATATCTATATCATACTGATGTTACATAGTATCAATAGATTTTTAGAGTCCAATGTGTATATTAATACGAACTTATTGAAATTTAGAGTTGGTTTTGTATATTTTAACAGTTGTAATAATTTATGTTTAGTATTGCGATTTGATACAGATGTTACAAATGATATTTTATATCATCGAATATGTTTCAGATTATATTATGTTATTTTACACATCACATATTACGTAAATTGATATTTTGTATCACTGATGTTTTACATCTCAATTTGTAACACAAATTGTTACAAAATATTATTTGTAATATTTGCATCAAACATTGATATACAATATCGTTTGTAATATATGTATCAAATGGTGATGTTATAAAAGACTAAATTGATATAAAAGTATAAATATGAAGATCAAATTACAAAAATTCAAAAGTTAAAGGACTTAGATTACAAATAAAAGAAGACGAAATTGAAATGAAAGAAGAAGTATAGAGACTAAAATGAAGATATTATAAACATGAAAAACTTATTGTACAAATAAATAATGACTCAAACAACAAATTTACTATTTAATTATCATATATTATTTAATAATTAAAATAATAATTTTTAAAATAAATATTATTTTTAAAATAAATGAAACAAGAATAGTTTTTTGGCATTATTTTCAGCTTATTTATGAAAAAATCCTGAAATCGTAATGGTGAGCACAAATGTAAATCACTTATGTATCATCGATAATCTCAAGCCGTGCAGTGCTGACATCATGGTTCAACTCCAAATGCAGGGAACTTGTCAAAAACATCAAATCACGTATGTACCATTTTGCATATTATCAGGATTCTCGAATTTGCAAACTGAAGTAGAATTACTGAGCAATATTCAGCACGCAAATATAATTTCTTTGATAGACTGTAGCATTCATCCATAACCAAAGCTTCTTGTATATGAACTGATGCTGATTGGATCTTTGGAAACTCAATTGCATGGTAAACACATTAAAGTATAAATCTTATAAATGTTATTGTTTCACACTTTTTTATTCGTACTAATAATTAAAAAATTATTCATACGATGTGTAAAGAACAAAACATCTTGAGACAATATTTTAACAGAGAGTGTTTTAATTGAAAGACTATATTATGCAATTTGTCTTCAAGAAGTACAAGCAAACAAAACTACAAGGTTCGTAAATAGAAAGCAAAAAAAAAAAAAAAAACTTAAACATAAATTCACATAATTCTTTGTGAGAGAATTGTTTTGTCTTTTTCCCTTCCAATTGCTTTGCTTTATTTATACTTTGATCACCATTCGCGCAATTCTTGCTCATAGCTGACCACTATCTCATAGGACTTCTTCTAAAATAACCTCTCATAACTTCTCATGACTGTCATAACTTCTAACTTCTCATGACTTCCATAACTTTCCATAACTTTTCATAATGTCTTTTCCATTAACTAACGTTTACTTTGGATTATGGGCTACGTGTAAAACTACTCCATCATATGTGTGATGCAGTTATTACTTCATTCGTCCAAGCCTTGTCCCATTTTGCCTTGTCGTCTTGATAATTCGCTCAAGCTTCATGCTTGGCCTCCTATTTTAGGCATTTGTTTTAGGTCTTTATGTTGAGAATATTTTATACATCAACAATTACTCCTTAATATGGCTGAACTAATGTTAATCATTAGTTTTTCCATATTCATTTATTTGTTTATCTTTATATAACCGGTCAAATATTACATCGGCTTTTGTTATATCAAAAGAGAATGTTCTAGTCTTTTTATTTTCTTCTTTTGTTGGCTCATTCTGAATAGGCACTTCTAACTTGGTCAACATAGGGAACGCATAAGCGCCTCCTTTGACCAATTCGACCAGATATACTTCGGTTTCGGCTTGATCTTAACTAGTGTCAATAGCGTGAATGTCAAAATTTTGGTCTCTATAATAGGTCACTTTACTAGAATTCTTCATTTGTTTTCCTCTCTTAACTATCGCTAAGTTGAATGAGATCGGAGAATTCCCTATCTTGGAACTTCTTTTTTAAATCAAAATTTAAACAACTTTGAGCGATTTTGACAAACTCTTTTTCAGACAAATGAACAAAACAATTGTTCCTAGTCATTTTAAACTTTTGAAGACAGGATTCAGCCCATTCATTTGGCATTTTGACGCAAATTTGTTAAATTTGACAAAGTGACTTCTGATTCAATTTTGTAAAATTGTGCGTGAAATAATTATTCTAATTGTTGCCAAGTTTGGACAAAATTTACTGGCAAGTTAATGAACAATGAAAAGGCTACCCCAGTTAGTGAATTTAACAATAGTCTCATCTTGTAGAAGTCAGTAACCTCGCCACATTACAACGTGAAACACTATATATGTTCCAAAGTGAACACTTCTCCTAGGCCAGTGAACAAAGAAAATCCGGGTGCCTTATAACCTTTAGGCCAATGATACGCTTGATCTACCAAATCTGGGTAAGGCTTTTTGTACGTTGGCCGATTCACTTGCCTTATTCCAAAAGCCAACTGATCCTACATGATTTCTACAACTTGATCTCTTAACATGGCATTGGGATCAAAAGGAACTCCTATGTGCTGATGTACGTATGGCATTGCCTAAGGCTTAACAAGATTTGGCCCTATATTGGGCATGAACGAACCATTATTTGGCCCATTATTGCCATTGATATGTAGGTTCTCCCTATCGTTAACACGTGTAGCATTTTGTCCCTTATATTGAACGTTTGCTTTTATATTAGGACTATCTCCTATGTTAGATGTTCCAGCACCCCCTAAGTTGGCTGTGGCTGGTCCTATACGATGTGTTTCTATTCATTGGCTCGTGTTTACAATTGGTGAGCCATTATCTACAAGACTTCTGGTTTGGAAGTGATTTCCCACGCCCAAAGGATTCGATTAACATACTTGGCTTACCATTTTGTTCATAAGTTTATTCAACATACTCAATTGTTTAGCCATATTGTCATAATGATTGTTTCCATTTTGAGTGAGTCTTTCTACATTATGAATATTTTGTAGACCTGTTCAACGATGTCTTGCGTGAGTTTGCCCAACAATGTACGCATGGTGCTGGGGCTCAACTCCTTCATTGACTTGTAACGGCTAACATTTGGTCTCTCTATCTCCGAGGTACCTTGTTGACCCTCAAATTGCTCAATTACTAAATGAACATACTGTTGGTTTGTTGGCTCCTTGCCGAAATTCTTTTAAGGCATGATGCTTCTAATCTTTCTAACACCAAATTGTCCTGGGCGTGCCAAATTATTTTGCGTTTTTTATTCGTGTTAACAATTAAAAGATTACTCAAATGATGTGTAAAGAACGAGACATCTTGAGACAATGTCTCAACAATGAGTGTTTGAATTGAAAGACTATATTATGCAACTTGCCTCCAAGGGGCACAAACACACAAAATTACAATGTTCGTAAATAGAAAGGAAAAAAAATACTTAAAAGTAAATTCATATATTTCTTTGTGAGAGAGTTATTCTGTCTTTTACTCTTCTAATTGCTTTGCTTTATTTATACTTTGATCACCCTTCGCGCAATTCTCGCCCATAGCTGACCACTATCTTATAGCATTTCTTCTAAAATAATCTCTCATAACTTCCCATGACTGCCATAACTTCCCATAATGTCTTTTCCATTAACTAACGATTACCTTGAATTATGGACCATGTGTAAAACTGTTCCAATATTTGTGCGATGCAGTTATTACTTCATTCGCCCAAGCCTTGCCCTATTTTGCCCTGTCGTTCAGGATTTTACATACTTCGCTCAATTTTGGATCTCGTCTTGATAAGTCGCTCAAGCTTCATATTTGGACCCCTATTTTGGACCTTTGTTTTAAACTTTTATGTTGGGAATATTTTATGCATCAACAGTTTAAAAACTAATTGGTGCAAATTATATTATATAACTTACTTGTTGAAGAAAAACAAATTTAGAAAATTGCAAAGACTAGAAATGATGGATCGAGACTAGAGTTCGACTCTATGCCTTTAAGATGAATTTGTCCCGCTATGGCGCTCACAAGTTGATGACAATCGTCTCCCAAGGTACAATAATCCTTTTTATGATGGCAACACTTCAAATCACAAGAAACAGTAAATTGGAACTGTTTTCGTACTTTTTTCTTTTATGTAGGGAAGAAACAAAAGTATTTTTATTTGAATGCAGAAATTTGGAAATTCGAATGCATGTTATGCAAACCGAATGGACTAATTTATAACATGCCAAAAGCTTCAATTGAATTGACACAATTGTTGGATCATGTCAGTTTTAACTCCAACAGTTATAATTTAAACAGACAAGTTCGGAAAGACATGTCTTTAATTCAAACAGACACCTTTTGGATTAATTAATTAATTAAATTTGAAAGATTTAAATAAAATAAATAAATATTTATATTTGTCCAAAAAGATTATAATGGGCCAAGCCCAATCTTTTGACCCGAGCCCGGAGGGCGGGGATAGTGGCGGCGGCGCGTGTTTGGGCCTTTGGATCGAACCCAATAAGATCTAAGTCTCTCTCCTTTCAAAGACTATTGGTACTCCTTGTGGCCCAAACCCAATTGTGAAACTAAAGATATATAAAGTAGTCACAAATCTTTTTGTCTTCCAATGTGAGATACAAGTTTTCCACTTCTTTTTACAATTAAAGTTTCAAGGTGTCAACCTTTGGCAATCATTTTCTATTCACCCAGAAATAATTTTGTAAGACCAAATATACCATAATCATCTACTCGCAGAGTAGAATATGTTCTAATTATAATTCATTAAAATAGGTGGTCCAGACCCACTCTAATATTTGGTCAAAAATTGACTAAAATCAATTATTAGTCAACTATTTCCAACAATAAAATTTAGAGTTGGATTATGAAAATCAAATATGTTCTTATATGATGATAAGTGGTTTTCTCCTCCTCCGTGCGCAGTGGCGACAGTGGTTGAAATATGCAAAAGGTGGCGGAGCTTTTGTCCCCTGTCTCTACTCCGATGTAATAATCAATAAAAGATAATGACAAATATTTGAAAAAGAATTTTGCGGAGTAACAATGCTTAAAAATATATATGAGAGTCGGTTTTTACCTGTGAGAGTCACCTGTATTTATAGGGGTGTCTTGGAGTTAAAGCTTGTAATGATCTTTAATGACAAGTGTTTCTTCATCTCTCTCATTACTCAGAGTTAATGAGGAACGTTGCTTTCTAATCACTAATGATAGCTGTCAGTCCGTGGGTCTGACTGATTCAATGACAGTTGGGTTATTCCTATCTAAATGTAAGAGGCGAGCGTGCCGACAGAACGAGTAACTATTGAGGCGGGTGTTTCAGAACGCGCCACCATCACTTGTTAAAGTATAATCACGGTTGTCATATCTATCATCATTGTAGATTGTTACTCCATCTTATTATGTTGTTGGTGGGTAATGTATCTTGTTATAACTGCTAAAAATGGAATACGATATCAAAACATGTTTTCAATGTTGGAATTCTGCAAATAATTTCTTGTTGTCGATACTTCTTTTCATTATTGTAAATTGCTGATTAAGTTTGGGATCCTGGGAAGGATAACATGTTAAGCAGTAATAGGTCCCAAACAACCCAACTCATTTAAAATCAAGCTGGAACTGCCAATCCAACCAGTTAGGAACGGTTGGGACGACCATTATCATCCCCGCTTCGTTAAGGATTTTTGAGATACGGGAGTAGGACGGAGATTAAAAATCTCCATTTACCGATCTGTTTAATTAATTAATTAATTTTTATTTTTTAAATATAATTTAAATTTTAAAAGATAAAAATAAAATAAAATAAAAATATTCGAGACGGGTTCGAAGAATTTGAGCAAGGACAATAATCCCAACCCTCGTCCCTGCCTCCGCCCTTGTCCCATTCGGGACGAGGCAAGGTGGGGCGGGGTCAAGATTTGGAGTATTTGGCTATCTGTACAACCAGTTCACGAGTTGGTCCGCCATAATAGGCTATTTGTACTAAGTTCATTGTCCGGTCCAACAACACACGAGGATCGACATAGTCAACCTAATTTATTGGAAAAAGATAAAATGGAATTAATAATATGCTCGAACCTTGTTAAAAATTTGGATGTAATTAGTGCTTGTTTGGTTATGGTTTTAAGTGTTTATATATAGTGAGTCTTATAGAATGTATGGATAATAAGTGGGTAGTAAGTTATGTGTTTTATGAAATGTTTAGATAAAAAGTATATTTGACCAGTTTAAGAAAAAAAGTTAAGATTCACCCAGCATGCTATTAAATTATAGCGATACATCTACTCATAATGGAATCTAAGCCTCGATCGAAGATTCTCTTGAATCGAATTGCTCGCGCCGCGGTGAGAAAAAATAGTTCGATAGATACCATCAGGGGTAGATGCAGGAATTTTGTACTGTAGGGGCGAATAAACCGATAATATACATCAAATTTAAAATGTCAAAAATATTATTGCTAAAAAAAGTAATGTAAGATAGCATTAATATTCAAACCCAAACAACATTAAGCTGTTTGTACAAAAATTCCAAGTTCCAACATAAGTTTTCCAAAAAAACAAAAAATCTATAGCACAAAAAGTGTAAATTAAAGTACTTACATTTATGTCCTTATAGTTGTTCTCGCCGAGTCTTCATATTCTGAAACCGCTGTTTGATTTTTTTCATTATCAACAGTATCAAATGCATCATTCTCAATATATGTAACCAAACAATCATTCATCCATTGATCACCTGCAAATGATTCTTAACTATTTTCATTGCTGAGAATGCCCTTTCGACAGTTGCAGTTGCAACAAGCAGAATTAAAGCTAACTTCACAAGTATGTACACCAATAGATATACAACATTCTTTTTTGTTTGAACTAATGTCTTTGCAAGACCACCAATTCCATTAACTTCTGAAAATTCATAAGTAGACCGCACATCAATTATATAAGTCTCCAACTGATTGTCAAGCACTATGAGATCAACTTCAGAAAATTCCAATGAATAAAACCGAGCAAGACGAAGCAATTTATCCTTATCAAAAGCATATAAAGAATTACTTGGATTCAAACATGCCACACAAAGAAGTAACTCGGTGTTTATCTCTCGTGAAACGATTGTTGAGCTCATAAAGTTGTTTGTCTATCACCCAATAAAATAGTTCAACTCTGTAATGATGCAAATTAGTATGATATTCGGCATTACACCGTGATCTCTCTGGAAAAACATAAACATCATCCATGTTTATAATAACAATCTCATGCTTCTCATAAATATAAGAAATTTCATTAAATAACAGTTCTCATCCCTCATCCCTCATCTTCTATAAATGTTGTTTCGACAATTTAACCAATGTCATAGCATTTACAATATCTTGATCTTTTCTTTGCAGTGCTTGTGACAACTTGTTTGTAATTCCTAATACATTTTTCATCAAATGCATGTTGAATACAAACTCAAAAGATTGAATTAAACTCAACAAAGCACAAGCTTCACCTTTTTGCTCTAAACTTGTACCATCATGTGAAACAATTTTAAGTACATCAACAACAGAGGAAAATAAAATAATCAAATTTATTAATGTACCATAATGTGATCCCCATCTTGTATCACCGGGCCTATGGAGACTACTTTCTTGATTCAAACCACGTCCACTTGTAATTTCACCATTACTCAATGCTTCAACGACTTTAGTTACTTGCTTTTCTATTAAAATGTTGTGACGCTTGCATGAACCTCCAACAACATTCACTAAGTTACTAAAAACATTAAAAAGAAGAGATATTTGGCCGTGACTTTTTGCAACTGCTACAAGAGCCAACTGAAGTTTATGTGCAAAACAATGAATATAGAAAGCAAATTGATTCTCTTTTAAGATAAAGCTTTTAAGACCATTGAACTCTCTCTTCATGTTACTAGTTCCATCATAGCCTTGACCACGTAATTTTGACAAACTTAATCCATGCTTTGAAAATAATGATTGTATTGTTGCTTTAAGTGACAATGAAGTTGTGTCGTGAACATGAACTATTCCAATAAACCGTTCAATGACGCTTCCCTCTTTATTAACATAACGCAATAGAACATCCATTTATTCTTTGACTACTACATCACGAGACTCATCAATCAAGATAGAAAAAAATTCATCTCCAAGATCATTGATTATTGCATTGGTAGTTTATGTTGATGTTGCATTCATAATTTCTTTTTGATATCATGGGCGGTTACTTTATGATTTTTTGGAGCATTTTTCAACGCAACCTTATTGATATTATCATTGTGATCAGCAAAAAATTTTAGAAGATCTAGAAGGTTACCTTGATTAAATGAATAGTCGGATTCATCATGTCCACGAAATGCCAACCCCAATGTAAAAGAAATCGTATACAATCTACGGTTGCAGCCAAACGAGTCCGATAATCCTTTCGAGCTTGTTCAGATTGTCTATAATATGCAATTTCAATATGTTCCCTTTGATTCATTAAAGTTTGACATTTGCTCCAAGCTTGATTATGAGCACTTCCGGGGCCTCCTATATGCATTTGAAGTCTATCTTTTTTTTTCTTCCAATTTTTAAATCCACTTGAAACAAAAGAGTCGCCTCCAAACCGTTGCTCGTCAACATCCTCTCTCATAAGATAACACACACACACACACAAAAGCTTCATTTTCTATACTAAACTCTAACCAATTGCTAAACTTATCAAACCATTTAGGTTGGAAACGACACAATGCTTTTCCCTGCCTTTTTTTTTTTGTTTAAAATCGTGTCCACGAGGTTGACATGGACCTCTTAGTAAATAAGTTCTTTGAATTGCATCTCTATCATTAGGATGATAATCACAAATTTTCTTTCGTAACCCCGGATAAGTTGGAAGACTTTCAAAATAAATATGCGCATGCTTAGATTGTTGTGGATCCACATTTACTTGAGTTGAATTTTGCTCCGATCTTGTTCTTTTGATTAAAAATTTCTCCATATCTACACCAAAAACAAATCATTAGATATAAGCTATTTGCCTTTCCTATAAATTGTAAGCAATGCAACATGTCCAATCATAATTAATCATAAAATCCAGTAAACTGTTAGAAATGCAAATTTTATGAAATTTTATTATGTAATTTTATGTTGCAAAAAATATGCTGCAATTAAACTAATCCAGTAGATCCAAATCCAATAAAAAAAAATATGTTGTAATTTTATGGGAAATATAAAGGAAACAAATAAACAAATAAATAAAATATGAACTATGAACACAGTTACACAGGCATAGCCGCACAACAAGCAATAATGCAATATGTCAAAATTTTCATACTATGATACTAACACAAATTTAAATCTCAAATACATATATAATTCAACATCAACACAAAAAGATGTGAACCATGTTCCAACGTAATTTCTAAAAATTCAAAAATCAATATCTCATATTCAAAATTCAGATATAGGCAACGGAAAATAATAAAACAAAATATAAGAGATTGTTCAAATAGAATTAGAAATTGTTTTTTATTAGAAAAAATTGCCTCGAGATGGAGGATAATCGGAAAGAATGAAGGATTAGAATGTATTTGCCATTTTTCCCTAATTCTCATATTCTTCACGGTGATGGAGGGCTTCATGTGCACACATATATACAATTAAATGGTAAAATGGGTATATGGTAAGAGAAGTTTTTCAAAGAGAGGGCAAAAAAGTAAAATTACAAAATAGCTTAAAAGAATACAAAAAAAATTAACTTGGGCAGTGAGAGCATCTATACACTGGATCCGCCTATGAAAACCACAATCTTTATGAGGATGGGTGCCTCTCGACAAAAAGAGACTTTTTTCAAAAGTTACCGATCTATAAAGATCACAATGTCGTATTCGTCTAGAATAAAAACAAAAATTGCGTTTGACATCACGTCAAGTGAACGGCATGGCATCAAGGAATCTCCTTGATTCAACCTTTTAGGCATCGGTTGGTTACAACTGGCAAAACTAACCTCTATACATAAAAAAAAATATATATATATATAGTAATTTTTAATTATAAGCTGTTATGTTATATTTCACAAACAAGTTAATGGTGCAATTCATAAATATATAAATAAGAACATTCAGTTAATGGCATAATTAAAACTTAGGGTAAATAGTACAAAACGTCCCTACCTATTGAAGTCATTGTGCAACGTCCATACCTTCTAAATTTTGGCAATTTTACCCTTACCTACTAGATTTCTTGCATAAAGGTCCTTCAATCCAAAAATCGACCATTAACATAGGGGTAAATTAGTCCAACCACTTTTTCACATATATATTACTTCTTTTAAAATTGGGGGCTTCCCATGCAATTTTCAAAATTGCACCAAGCAGCCCCCGCCTCCAAATCAAAAGTCAAAACCAAAGTGAAACCATTGGCCCCTTTGTTGTTGTCTTCGAAACTTGTCCACCGTATATAGTCATGCAAATCACGGAATCATCAAGAAATGAAAAATAATCTCCAACAGTAACTCCATTTTTGCACCCCTTTGAATTGAAAATTAATTTGGGCAAAGTTTTGTTACTTCACCAAACATTAAAGCATGGTCTTAATCCGCATTGTTTTTCGACATCTGCGCAGCTGGGATAATGCTTACCCACTTGCCTTTCAAATTCTTGTGCTACTAATTCAAACACTTGATTGTCCATGGAGGTGAAGGTGGAACCCGAATCCACTATCGTACCGCCATGTCCATCGGATCCCGCACCGTAAATTTGTATGGGACTTTGATGCGGATTCCACCGACCGTCATTTTTCAAGTGTTACGTAGTAATAATCCCGGAATCAGAAGTTAAAAGCCACCGGGTTCTTGCGGAATGGGGTGTACTTGATTGTACCATTTGCGCCACTTGGAATTGCCGCCACCGACTAAAACTAGTTCGCTACTTACCGCCGTGTCGTCGAACCGATGAGACACTAAGCGCAAGATGAGAATTTCTTGACGCCCATTTGCGGCGGCAATGACTCGACCACCGACCAAATCCCGCAATGCCGAAGGTTGCCTAGATGAGAATAAGGAGCGATCGACCATGAAATTATCCACAGATTTTTCGGGGAAACTAGAGTTTCCGACAACAATAGCCACCGGTTGATCTAGAACCGTCTTCAATTATATACGGTGGACAAGTTTCAAGACAACAAAGAAAGGGCCCAATGGTTTCCAATCGGTTTTAGCTTTTCGATTTGGGGACGGGTCTCTGCAGTGCAATTTTGGAAATTGCATAGGAAGCTCTCCAATTTTAAAAGAAGTAATATATGTGAAAAAGTGGTTGGACTAATTTACCCCTATGTTAATGGTCGATTTTTGGACCAAGGACCTTTTAGCAAGAAATCAAGAGAGTAAGGGTAAAATTGCCAAAATTTAGAAGGTATGGACGTTTTCTTGTGACGACTTCATAGATAGGAACGTTTTGTCTTATTTACCCTTAAAACTTATATCCAATAAAAAGTAGCAAAAATCGATTGGATCGACTAGGCATGGACTGACCCACGATTTTGGTGTGAGTTCCATAGATTTAAAAGATGGTTCAAGCATTTGGGTCTGGATGCAAGTAGGCCACTCTAGTTCGATCCACCCATTTTACACTCATACTCATTGTACTACATATTATGTTTACAATAATAAATAATAAATTAAGTATTATTTTTAATAAATTTAAAGTCTATCATACAATTTTTGTTTGCCACTTGTTCGTTCTATACTAAAAAGATTATAATCTAAAATCTACAGAATTAATATATCTGTGTGATAATTATTAAGAATCTAATTATTTTAAATTTTGTAATAGATATAGTAATCTAACGATAGTTGACTCGAGGAAATTTGATATTTTCATTACAAGTAAACAATTTTTATGTAGAAAATTATTTTTAGTTATCTACTCATTATGAATATAATTTTATACTTTGAGGTGATAAAAATATATGAAACAATATTATTTATTTTATTAAATTTCAAACATAAAAATATTGTACTAATATATTTTGTATGTAAATTTGAGTCGAACATTTTTAATTTAATTTAAGCATTTTAACAACAAATTAATTGGCCATTTTCTTCTATTTATTGTGCAAAAATTATAGTCAAATTGTCATAATAATATAATAAAGAAATATATCGATAGCAAATACACGACGACTAAGAGTGTAAATATGGGTTGGAATTGCTTGAAACCCAACTCAATTTAGAACGGGTCATGTCATACATTTAGCGACCCAATTTATCTCTTAAGAAATGATTTATTTTTAAGTTTCTAATCATATTTCATCAGGATTGGGGCAAATGGGACCAATTAGTTGCAATAAAAAACAAAGAATAAAGGAACTTATTCTCATAAAAAAGAATCACGATATTCCCAAATGTTATTGAAGGGAAGCATAATAATTGTCTCATTTTTTACGCTAATAATGTTTCTTGGAATTTTAATTCTTAACTGCAAGTAAGGACAAAAATATGATAGTTCTCTAGTTTTGCACAACCATAATTCTAGAGACCAAAAGAAAAGCTTTTAGAATTTTTAAATTCAACCTAAGCGATGACTTTTTCCTCATATAATGGATATATTTATTAGCATGATTATTAGTGCTTATAAGTATTTACAAGTTGATTAAATATTAATTACAGTCACACATTTCGTAGGATCTACAAATTTTATCCATACATTCTATAGGACCCACTGTTTATAATTTTAAAAAAAATTATCGAACAAGAACTAACTTGAGTACATATATTTCAATACCTTGTAATGAAAACGAACAATGTTTATATAAAGAAATATGGGGAGTGGTAAGTGATAGACATGGTGCATGCATGTGAGATCTCATCGTCAAGTGTGGTAGGTGAGAGTTCACTATCAAATGTCATGTCGTTATTTACCGTATGTGGTCAATTCGGGGGCTTCAAAACGAGAGTTCCAATTGCTTAGTCAATTGTTTAGCCATTTGTTCGTCACATGTACGCTTTACAAAAATGTTATAAAAATGGTATTAACATTTTTTATGACTAGTATTATTCTAGCTTTATACTGTAAACTATAAAACAATTCTTTAATATTACCTTGACGCACTACAAAAAAATCCACTTTTAACTATGCATATTTTATCGTAGAAAGTGATTTTTTGATTGTTTCATCAAAAAATGATTGTTGAAAAAAAATTCCAAGATAACATTTTTTATTGTTAAAAGTAAAGTTTATTATAGTTACGATTACAATTTAGTCGTTGTATATTAGTAATCCACTACAACTAATGCTTTAACTACATGTGTGTGTATCATTAGGGCGGAGCTATCAAAGGACAAATGGGATCAATTGACCCCGCAAAAATTATGAAAATTGTTCAAGCCCAAAATAACCTAAGCTAAGTTCCAAGTTCCAACCCAAATTGTTTTAATTCAAATTTCAACTCAAATTGGCCCAAGCCCAAAGTTTTAATTTATATGAGCTACTAAATATCAAGTCCTCAAGTCCAATTAATATAATATATTCAATTATCATCTCTACATATAAAGGCTCTCTAATTCGATTGTAATTTTCACTCAATTTCTTCAAATTAAAGTTATAATAAGCCAAAATTAGCCCTAAAATTGTTAACCCAGTTAGCCAGCTCGCCAATGGACTAGGAGAGGAGAGTTTAGCTTGTTCCATTCGTGGTTATTCTATCAAAGAGAATGACGTCTAGCTAAAAAGAGATCGACATAGACTTAGATAATCTCTTCCTAAATCAGAATTAAATTAGCATTTATGTAAATTTTAATGTTTATATTGTTTTTGTATATTTTAGTTTTGATTTTTTTCCTCCCAAGATTTTTTTTTCCAGAATTTGTATATTTGCTACTTGTTATTAATAGTAGTTTACATGTAAATAAAAATGTTGGATGCTTGTTGTTGTCTTGTGGGCTTGTTTTATTACTTTATCTGCTTATTATAATATTATTAGATTGTTGTACATTGTCGCTTATTTTGTTGCCTTGTCGACTTATTATTATATTTTTGTATCTTGCCGACATATTTTGCTGCTTATTTAAATATTATTGAATTTAATATAAACGGTTATGAAGAGATTTTATAAAAAAAAAAAAAAAGAAGCTCCATTTGTTATTAAAGAGAAAAATATTGATGGAAAAGAAATCAATAGTTGAATGACAGTATGATTGTATATATAGATAATGATATCTTTTATGAAATTGATAATTATGTAAATATACAACGTTTTCAAACTATGAAAACGCGTAGAAACAATTATAATAATGTATTTAAATATTTTCATTAGTTTTATATTATTTCAAAAAAAAATTGCTACTTAATTTTTGTCTACCCCAAAAAAAGTTCCTAACTTTGCCCCTGGTGTGTATATTTAAAATTAGTCATCGTAGATTACGAGAAGAAGCTTGTCAATCATTATATATCGGGGCGGATTTAAGAGGGACTCCCTTTTGTTGGAGTCCTTCCCTATTCCAATTTTTTTTTTTTTTTTGTTTTTTTTTTTGATCGTATTGTTTTTGAAAAGATAATTTTTATATATTAGTTCAATCCAATTTTTTTATCCCCATCAAAATTTACCGTTGATTATATAGCTATTTTTTAAGTACTTTACATCTTCTAACCATCATAAAATGTCAAAATTAAAGTAGTGTAAAAAAAAATTTATAATTAAATTGTCACAATCAAACGGTGGAATGAATATTAAAAACTTCTCGCATAAGCTATAATGTCTTATTTTTAATTTCTAATCCCATTTTATCAGACCAATGGTGCGAAGTAATTAAAAGCAAAAGCAAAAGCAAATAACGATAAAAGTTATTCAAAATCAATTATTTAAAAACGTAAAAAGAGAACCATAAGATCCTCCTAGGTTGTTAAAGGGAAAAATAAGAATATCTTTTGTGCTTTTCATCCTAAATGTTTCTTGGAATATTATTCTTAATTACTTTAGAGTTCAAAGGAAACCTCAACTGCAAGTAAGCACTAAAGTTTGATACAGGGTGAAATCAAGAAATTTTTGAGACTATATTGTTATTGATTTTTATTTTTTTTTTTTTTATTTTTACATTTCAAGACTGGATTGTTGCTGAATTTTTTTTTTTTATAATTTCTTTTTTACACTATAAAAAACAATTTCCCGCCCCCCATGTCTGGTCTCCCCTAAATCTACCCATGGTTTGATACCTACGTAGTTTCTTCGAACCTTACTTTTGAGGATCAAAAGAAAAGTTGGCATGGTCCGCATGGAAAGTAGTGTGGAGAACGTATATGAAGTATTAAATCACTTGCCTTTTTCTACACATCTAGACTTTTTATATACAAAAAAGTAAATAAGTTGATGATCCATAAATTTTAAAATAAAGCAAATTTGTCTCAAATATTTTATTACAATTACATTACTTCCTAGTAGTAGAAATCTTTGAATTTTAAAAAATATTGTCACGTAGTCTTTACGAAAAAATGTCTCATTTCATATTTTTAGAATTTCAGTCCAAATTTAAAAGTAAAATCTTAGTTTTATAAAATTAGATGTGTGAGGATCACGTGACGATTTAACATAAATTTGAATGATTTTCAACATTAAAATTGACAGTCAAATTATAATAAAATATCAAAGACCAATTTATTATTTTGACGGTTAGAGATTGACTTGCTGAATAAATTAAAGACAATAGTCTAATCTTCCCAAATAAAAGAAAAAAAATCTTTTAATTTCGTTATATAATTGATCACTCAATGTGATTATGTTACTAACTAATATCAACTATCTATGTGATTGTTATTTGTGTAGCATGTAATCACTATTCATCCAAATATGCCACATCACAAAAAGTGACAAATTCAACCCTCGTAAATGGCACAGAAAGAACAAGAAGATTTGACAAATAAATTTTCAAAACTAGCAAAAAAAAAAAAAAAACAACATGATACAATATTAACTCTAAAATTCTTGGCCCATAGAAAATGATAAATTTCAAAATTTACTTAATTACTTACAAGTGTATAGCCAAACATGTCAAAAGTTTATTATTATTTTTCTTATTGAGACACGTGTATGTACGGAAAAATAGAAAATAAAAAAAATGTACTATAAAAGCACTATTTGCCAGTTGCCACCATTATATGGCCCACAATCCACGTCAACCCTACATAAAAGCAGACCAACAAAAAATTCAAAAGGTTTTACCCTCTTTTAGAAATTGGAACTTCCAATTTGGCCCTGCTTTATTTCCAACCCCCAAGTCAAAGAGTAGTATAGAGATCCTAGTTCCTGCCATGTAAAAGTATAGAATTGCATCAAACTATAAAGAGTTGATGTCTTGTTATTCTAAAGAGTTCATATTAGCTAAAGAGTCAAAATTCAATTATAATTATATTAACAAGTTTTGATGTCTTGTTATTATAAAGTAAAATTTTAATTATATTATTATATGGATAAATGAAATCAATTGCATTTATACCAGTTCTTCGACATAAAATGAATTTTTTTTATTATAGATAAGTGAAATCAATCACCTTTATAACAGTATTTCGACATTAACTTAAATTTATACAAATGCATGCCATGCTTTCTAACAATTGGTGATATTGTATAAATAGTTCTATTTAGTCTTAACACTCTTATTATGACTCAAACATATAGTATACGAACAATCAAAAGATGAAAGAAGTTGATGTATTATCATAAAATCGTGCACTCTGTTCTTATAATAGTTAAATAGCCATCTTATTAATCTCCGACCTGACTGACCATCGTAATATTTCGATGTTGTCATAATGTTTACTATGGGAACTTTCACTTTCAAAGACAAAAAATTGTAGTAAAAATTCTATTTTTCGTTGTTGAAGATATTTACATCGTCATTGACTCGTTGGCAAATATTCGTTGAAAAATAGTTTCAACGAAAAAAAAAAATTGCGGTATGTTCATTACATACGTAGTTAAACATGGCTATTAATCACCAAGATTCTTATGTGGGTGGTCTCATGTCACCTTAGGGGGCGAGACTTAGTTATGAATCTCCAAAGATGTTCAAGAAGGCTTTCAAATGTGTTGAATGGTTTCTTATTGTTTCCATTCATTGAATAAGTCTTGGCCTTGAGCTTTGCAAGAAAGTCTACTATGTTGTAATGAACTTTGTGCACCACAATGTTGATTCGAGAAGTTTATGCTTATAAATTTGACTCTTCGTATTCAAACTCGAAGAGGGTTGCTAAGCTGAATAAAGTACAATCATCAAGGGAAAGGACTACTTTCGAGTCTTCGACAAGCTTGCCTTTGTGCAATAAAGAAAATTACTAGTAAAATGCTCGTCGACGACAAGGTAGTGGACGATGATTGTCCGGTCCACCATTAACGAGCTACATGCGAACCTTGTGAGTTGAACTTGTACCAACTCGACCATTTCTTCGAAATACAAGTCTTTCTCTCTGTGGCCGTCTTCAAGGGCTCAGTGGTAAACCTTGGATTTCAATGTACCGTGAAGGCTTAGTAGAGATAGTGAAGGTTTAGAGGAAAATACTTGATTAAGAGTTTATTCAATGTACGCCTTGACAAATCTAACGCCTTAATGATTGAGAAGTATCGCATGTACACCATTGTCATCTATGCTCAGCCTGCTGGACTATTCTTGGTACACGGCCAATGCCTTATGCAATCCTGTCTCTATGTATCACGGGACGCCTATCTTTTTAGCAAAAAAAGAATGCCGTGCGGCAGTAGTCTACTATACTAGACCACCTTCCACCTGTTCTCGATCGATCTAGTAATGAAGACAATTTAAAGAAAGCTTTGCAACAGAATATTTGAATGCAATGAAAATAGCTTGTTCTTTAATTAACAAAAATAGAAAATTACAATAACTGGTGCAGGCGGTGAACGCCAGCGAGCTTGACAAGACTTTGAATACTAACTACCCCCTTATAATAGATACGGAGAAATAACCCAAGCGACACCAATAAACGTCTTTTGGCCGATTAATCATAACTTTCATAACTGGTGTTCCCGACTTTCAAATGACGCTCTGTTTGATCCGTAGCAAAGTTAACATCTTCAATATAAAATCCAATAAGTTTCAACCCCAACAGATACTCGACCGCTAGGCTATTGCCCTTGCAATATTATTAAATTACAACAATGCCATTGTATGACACCGTCGTTTTCGGCCCCTACGTTTCATAACCAAACGGACTCGCTTGTCGTCTGCCTTGATAGGAAGCTTCCTAACTTCTTAAGAAAGCTATCCGTAAAACGGCTTCTCCAAACTCTATTGTTAAAGTTCTTTGGTCATCACACTAAGTTGCTGCCATTACGACCACCTATAATCTCATATCAGCCAACTTCACATGTTATCCCCAATGGTCACAAATATTAGCGTTAAACTAATATGGAATCTGTTATATCCTACTCTACTCAATTCTATCAACGTCCACGTTGACATGGAGTATACTAAGAATTTAGTATACGAGATCTCCACTTCAACTGTTGTGCATCTTGCCCATTCTCGCTCTTTTAGGCTCTCAAGCGAGTCGACCTTGAATCAACAACGCTAAATCAACTCAAAACCGAGCCATCCCATACTGACTAGTTATCGCTGATAAGTCATCCTATACTGACTAGTTGTTGTTGATGCAATGTCCTCCAACACATGTGCACGCAGCCTCGCTTCTTCTTGTGCTTTTTAAGCCATCGACCATGAATCAACTCAAAACCAAGCCATCATATACTGACTAGTTATCACTGATAAGCCATCCCATATTGACTGGTTGTTGATGATACAATGTCTAATACCTTACTGTTTGCTAAGGCTTTCTCAAATCATTGTTGTCCAACGCCTAAGGTAAGGGCCTCTAATGTCCATTCATTGCAGTCCAAATGGTGGCTTGTCTTGCGGAAGCAATTTAATCAATCACTTGGTTTAACACCAACTTCAGCATGGCAATTAGCCAACATGACTAATGCCCCAATTTGATATGGGTAAGAGATTACTCAAACCGTATCTCGACAAGAACAAGCTATCAACTCTTTGATTCAAGTTCGATCCTGAAACCTGTGAGGGCAATCACTTGCACAACACTAGAAACGCCTCGTTGCCTCCATAATGTGACTATTCACCATTATCTTATAAGCTCATCCTCTCACGGCTTGGAAGGTACTCAACAAGGTGGTATCTTACCACCGCATGGCAATTCACTCCATTCGTCTGTATCTGAAATATCCGTTTTCTACAACTTGGAAGCTTCTCTCGAAAAGGTGGTATCTTACCACCATATGGCTACACTGCCTTAGATTAACCATAAACTAGGCTAATAAACTTCACCCAATCAATAGCAACCAATAACCACAAATGAAGCTACTACACTTTACCCAGTCTATAGCCATTAACAACGTAGTGCAACAGTGCTCTCGAAGCCAAACTAATGCACTATAAGCTCAATCTCTGAAGCCAGCATTTGCTGCTCTTATAAGGATGCCAACTGATACTCAATCGATTCTCGGCATATCCAAAATCATGCACAATCTACAATCGAAACTATTGAAGCAGTTTAAAGCTCATGGCAACAATCCCTCACATTGGTGTTGCAAACCGGTACAATTTTATTATCTAAATCTAGGTTTTAACCGTCACCCCCTGACGAGTTCTTTCGGTCAATTCCATTTTGTAATAGTATCGGGGTCTACACAAAATACTCTGATAATGCATTAATTTGTGCTCTGATACCAACTATCACGGACGCCTTTCTTTCTAGCACAAAAAAGACACCGCATGGCAGAATCTACTCTACTAGACTACATTTCCACATGTTATCGATCGATTCAATATTGAAGACAATTTAAAAAAAGCTTTACAACATAAGATTTGAATGCAACGAAAATATCTTGTTATTTGATTCACGAAATCAGAAAATTACAACAATAGCTGGTGTAGAGGGTGAACACCAGTGAACTTGACAAGACTTCAAATGTCAACTACTCACTTATAATAGATGCGGAGAAATAACCCAAGCGACACCAATAGACGTCTTTTGGTTGAAGAATCATAACTTTCATAATAGGTGTTCCCGACCTCCAAATGATTATCCGTTTAATCCATAGTAAAGCTAACATCTTCAATATGAAGTCCAATAAGTTTCAACCCCAACGGATGCTCGACCGATGAGCTATTGCCCTTGCAATATTCTAAAATTATGACAATGCCACTGCATGACTCTGTCGCCTTCGGCCCCTACGTTTCATAACCAAACAGACTCTGCTTGTCGTCTGTCTTGGTAGGAAGCTTCCTAACTCCTTAGAAAAACTCTCCATAAAACGACTTCTCCAAACTCTATTATTAAGGTTCTCTGCTCATCACATAAAGTTGCTGCCGTTACGACCACCTCTAATATCTTGTCAAGCCAACTTCACTTGTCATTCCTGATGGTCACGGATATTAACGTTAAGCTAAGATGCGATTCATGACACTATGACTCCATTCAGTGGGGCTGGTGGACGATATACATAAATAACGGTAATGTGTGAGTCGTGTGTGACATTGTCAAAGTCTATAAGGGTAATGCTATTTGTTGTTGGAGGAGAGTTGCTTTCATATAGATGTTTAACGATTCTTGTGATTATGATTTTCATCTTTGGTTGTTTCGACTTTTTTGCTTTATTTATATATGATGATAAACTATAGGTGACTTACTACAAAATCAATATTTTTTTTTCTTCCACTGAACACATCAACATTTTGTTTTTAAATAATTAATTCATTATGATTTTTTTCCATGACATATTTGACTAGATCCACTTATTACTGAGGTAAAAATATATATTACAAAGATTTCATCTTTTCGGATTACAAATTATTCATGTTAATTGTCATTATGCATTAAACAAGGATGTCATTGATCACATCTTAAAAATAAGAAAAAATAGTATATTTGGTCTCCAATTTTTAAAAACGTAAGAGATATATTCTTAACTTTTAAAATAGCATCAGACATTCACAACGTTTGAAGAAATAGGTATAGTAAATTTTTTATGACGAACTTGTCTTCTCTTTTAAATAAACAAAAAAAAAAGAATAGAAAAATAAATAAATATACCCTAAAAAATAAAGAACGTCAAATATACCCCATTTTTCCACCCAACTCCCACATTTCATTCTTTTTTGCCATGCATATTCATATGCTCCTCGAAATTGGTATCTCTTCACAGGATGCCACCACACCATATTCCAAACAATTATTGACCTCAATTCTAGTAGAAATTCCTCTAAATGCGATACAATTCCAATTTTCACAAAGTAATTTCCAATCGTCTTCAACTGCAAATCGTAGCCTACGATGGTTAGCGCATATATCTAAAATAGAAAAGAAAACAATACTAAATTTGAGTTTTAAGCAAGTCGACTTGACTGACCCGGAAAAGGTTTGGAAAAATATATCCGCTCATAATGTGAACGACATACTAAAGTGTAGTAGAAACACCAAACATGCCAATATGTATGAAATACACAATAAAATTCCTTAAACATACATCATACTTTGAGTATCTTAATGAATAATATTCATACATTCTAAAGTTTTTTCCTTTATTTTTTATTTTTTGTTTGGGTGGGAGGTGAGGATGAAGGAAATAGTAGACCTACGGCATATGCCTTTTGGAAAATAAGCCCACGCTTCTAGAGTAGATTGGAAGGCCTTTCTATGAGGCTAGAATGCTAGTTTAGAAGTCCGTAGTAGATTGGGATTTTGGGGTTTGGTGCAGTGTGGTGCGGTGAATTTTGGATTTTGAAATTTGGTAAAGAAGATTGTCATTTTTTTATTTTTTATTTTTTATAGTACATTTAATTATTTTTCTATTATTATTTTTATTTTTTCTTGTTTTTTGTATTTTTTTTTGTTTATTTAAAAGGGAGGACAATTTCGTTATAAATAAACTATATGCCTATTTCTTCAAATATTGATGATGTCTTGTATCATTTTTAAATGTTAAAGGTATATTTCTTACATTTTTGAAAAGTTAGAGACTAAATATGCTATTTTTCCTAAAAATAAAAAACTCTCAAAAATTCTAAAAGTACTTAAAGAATATCTTCATATAAAGAAAACCGAAAAATAACTCTCCTTGGGTGAAAAAGGCATAAGTAGCTCAAAAGTAATTAAAGTAAGGGATAATTGCATAGTAGGTCCTCAATCTTTTGAAATTATTGAGGATATACTCATAACTTAAAAAATAGCACCACACATTCCCAAAGAAATATGCATCGTAGGTCCCTATTAACAGTTTCTATCCATTTTCTCTGTTAAACCTTGGAATTGGACTACACGCACTTTCTCTCTCTAAATTAACCGATTGTGATTGCAGGGGTAAAAATGTCAAGACTTCCTACAAACAGTGTCCTTGCCTTAGATCGTGAAGGAGTCATCGGATGTTTCTCACTCTCATCAGAAATCTCAACATCCTAATTTCACTGTTGATAAACCTACAGATGACGGATACAACTGGCAAAAGTATGGGCAGAAGCAGGTGAAGGACGGTGAATATCCTCGAAGCTTTTATAAATGTACTCATCCGAAATGTCCAGTCAAGAAGAGTGGAACGATCTCTAGATGGTCAAATAACAGATATCATATACAAGGGCCAGCACAACCATCCCTAGACCAGTAAGCGTACAAAAGATGTTGGAAATTCAAATGGAATCGTGCACCTTCAGGAAAACTCTGAATTAGGCTCGTGCAACTTCAAAATTTAAACAACCATTTTCCCAAAAACAAAATCCCGAACATAAGTTTAACCAAAAAATCTAGACAGGAAGCAGCTGAACTTATTCATTCAAACGCCAGTGCACACACAAGCAGTTATGTGTGCAGAAAAATAAAAATAGCAAACAACCTACTAGATGAGGATCCAAAATATCAATGGCATAGAGCCCATAATCATCTTGAGGCACTACTATTTCACTACTATAATCTAATACCTCCGTGAACCTGAAGAAAGCATAACAAAAAAAGCAAAAATGAAGTTAATTTGTTAAATAGAAATAAAAGAAAAATCAAATTTGAAAACTTAAATAAACTCCCAGACAACATAAACCTATTTTGGGATTGTAGATAGAGAAGAACTTCTTCTTGAACTCCAAATCAACTATGAGGATTGAACCCATTCCCGAGTCTCGAACTCGAATTTCTTACTCTTGGAGTTGAGAATCAACCCAAGAATACCCGATACAAGGAAGACCGAGTCCAGTCAAGAACATCCCTGAGTCGAGCTCAGAGTTCCAAAGTAAAAGCACCGTGTTTCAAGCATTGTGGAAATCCAAACTAAATAGATTTCCTCGGCGTCCTAACAAAATTAGAAACTTGTGAAACATTTAAGTTTTGTTGATCAGCAACATCAGAGGATGAAGACCAGAATGGTGGTGAGTCTCCCACAGAGGGTTTTCTATTTTTGGGGGTGGGGTGTTCTCTTTGGAATTAAGGGATTTGATTGTTGATTTTGGTATTGGACCATTGGTACAATGGAGTTGCTTGAACAAAAATTCACAATCGCTTAATTTGGAGAGAGAAAGCGGTGTAGTTTAATTATAAAGTTTAACGGAGAAAATAGATGAAAACTATCAAGAGGGACCTACGATGCCTATTTCTTCAAATGTTGAGAATGTGTGGTACTATTTTTGTAAGTTATGATATATCTTCAATGATTTTGAAAAATTGAAGATTTAGTATGCAATTATCCTTTAAAGTAATGGCGGGTGTAAAACCGTCCTTTCGCCAGTCAATCCCTCATCCGTACAGTTTCGCAGTCTTTCTTCGAAAGCAACACTTTCTCAGCAGTTCAACGCAACACCACACTTCCTCCAATTACTTGCTGTGTAAGCATAACATATCCCTTCTATTAATTATTAATTATACAATACATTATACATATGACATTATTTCCCGTCCGTACAATGCGTCAATGCCTACCCAAGAGAAATTTGCAGCCATGGTCCGTAAATTTTACCACACAGAGTTGTAGATCCCCTATTTTTTAAAAAGTTTTAGAATCCAAAATTAAAGTCGAAGCAAGTCAGTCCCTACTAAAATCCATCTCAAATTCCGTTAAATAGCCACTTGACATGCACGTGTCCAATTTTAAATAGAAGTATACTTGTCAATTCATTATTTCTTAAAAAAATTAAAAATAAAATAGAAAAAAATAAAAGTATTTTCATCTATAAGACTATAACTAATCACAACATTCCTTGTTTGACCTTCCTAACCTTTGCCCATATCCACGTCTCGTTCTCGCAAAACTAAAGAAATGGCTAGGGTCAAAGATTGTTTGTTCTTTATTTGTTCTCCTTCATTTTTTTAATCATCTTTCTTTTGTTTTTGTTTTTCATTTTTTCCTTATTTTTTAATTATTTATTGAAGAAATAGAATTGACTCATTAAAATACTCTTAACATAAAAAAAAAAAGCAAATGCAATACACATGATTGGATAAAAGAATGTTTCATAGTTTACATTCAAAATGATGTGTTGTCAAAAAAAGAAAAAAAAAACGACCAAATGCATTTAAATAAAGATTTGAGAATTCAACAAATTGAAAATGAGGATCCAATTACTCTGACTGACAACGTTTGGGGAGTGAGATTGCAAATTTCTCAAATACTCCTATAAAATGTGATCTGGGGGCGTTCCCAAACCCACTCACTGGGGCATACCCCAAACCCAAACCCAAACCCACTCCCCTCCCTACTCCCTACTCCCTACTCCGCACTCCTTTTACTTTCTGCAAAATTTAAAACATTTGGTGAATCTCTCTCTCTCTTGAAAAAACTTCTCGATGTCGGGGCGTGGACGAGGACGAAGCGGAGACGGTCGAGGTCAGCCGTCGCCATCAACTGGACGCCGCGGCGGCGGCGGAGGTCGAGGTCGAGGTCGTGGCCGTGGATCATCACAACCAGAAGTTTATAATGCTCCTCCGCCTTCTTCTCAGCCGGTGGCTCCGGCTCCTACTGCGCCGGTTTCGTCACTGAGCGATGAAGTTGAACAGAAGCTCACAATTCAGCACTCGGCATCGTCTTCGGAGCCCGTGGCTCAGCCAGTACAAATGGCTCCGCCAGCGGAGGTAGTACAATCACAGCCACCGCCGTCATCTTCCAAAGCTATTAGGGTTCCAGCGAGGCCTGGCTTTGGAACCATTGGGACTAGGATGCTTGTTAAGGCAAATCATTTTCTGGTTGATGTAGCTGATCGGGATCTAAGTCACTATGATGTAAGTGTTTCTATCACATTTTTAGTTTTGAGCACATACTAAAATAAACGTCAAATATTGTATGGAAATTCAAATTATTCTCCTCTATTTTTTTTCCTCTTTTTTTTTTGCAAATTCAGAATAAGCTAAAATAAAAGTCAAATATTGTATGGAAATTCAAATTATTCTCCTCTATTTTTTACCTCTTTTTTGCAAATCCAGAATAAGGTTACAATTAGTGTTCCGTGTTCGTATTTCTGTTATATATGTGAGATTTCTCACCAATTTTATAAATCGTAGTGCCCCAACTTGAAAAATAATTTGAAAAAAATAAAAAAAAGAATCCAATGTCACCACAATGCGGACATGGGACCCAAAACAACTATTATGAAAACACCGTTTCAATGCTAATTATGTATGCCTGCTCACATTGCTTGTTATATTAATATATTGTTACAAATGTTTGGTTGTTTATTGTTTCATCCCTTTACGAATTTTATGTAAAGATTGATGATTTTTTTCCATTCCAAGATGGAAGTATCAAATGGAAATACTGTTCTGTTTTTTAAGCTATGCGATGTTACTAATTGTGCTGGTTATATTTTCCTTCCTGTGTTTTGAGTTAGTGTAGTTCGTTTTTGGGTGATACCTTCTAAATAGGTGGTGGTTATTAGTGGCATACCTGTACACAATTTTTCTTTTTCTTTCTTTTATTTATATTTTGCACATTTTGTATAACCTGTTAAGCATCTTGTCATTTGTAAAAACTAGCGAAATTACAATCACTTTCACAATTCATTGTTAAGAATGCATTTGTTAAAATGAGCAAGTGTTATGTAACTTTAATTTGATGCAAGAAACCATGCACTTATATATATTTTTTTAATTTAATTTAATTAAATGTGTATACTTTTGTGCCGTATCATGTGTGTAGGTGTCCATCACTCCCGAGGTGACCTCTAAGAAACTCAGTCGGGATATTATGAGCCAGTTGGTTAAATCCTATCAAGTCTCACATCTGGGCAAGCGAATGTTAGTTTATGATGGAAGAAAGAATGCTTATGCTGCGGGGCAACTGCCATTCTCTTCGAAGGACTTTGATGTAACTCTTGTTGACAAGGACAATATTACAAGGTAGATTCTACACCCTATATCATTTATGTGATGTTTTGTAATGGTGTTCAGCATTTGATGTTTGTAATGGTGTTCAGTGTTTGATGTTTGTAAGGGACGATACTTGTTTTGATTTCTGCATGTTATCAATATGGTGTGAATTTTGATGTAAATATCAACTTACAAGTGTAATGTTCAATGCAATAATTACCGATAAAGGTGTCCGACAAAATTTTGTGAATGAAAATTATATGTTCGCGAGTGGCATTCATAGACTACCTTTTTCTTTGGTATGATAAATAACCTCATTTTGATGAGACAGCTGTTGTGATTGATTTGCTTGCTATAAATGCAGAAAGGATCGGAAATACAAGGTCTCGATTAAATTTGCTTCCAAAGCAGACCTTCACCATCTTCAACAATTCATACAGGCTCGACAACTTGATGCCCCACATGAAACTATACAAGCTCTAGATTTGGTTCTTCGGGAGAAACCATCCAACAGGTTTCTTTCTCTTCTGCACGTTGATCTACAATATGGATATGCAGTGTTTGAATTAATCTATTTTGATAATTTTTGTCATTTAATTGCAGTTATGAAGTCGTTGGAAGGTCATTCTTTTCCCCAGAATTGGGCCAAATGGGGGAGCTTGGTGATGGGTTAGAATATTGGAAAGGGTTCTATCAAAGTCTTCGCCCAACCCAGATGGGCTTGTCTCTCAACATTGGTAATAACTTCAAGATTTTTCTGTATTCAATTTGTGTAGTTTGGACTTTGCTGTGGTCCTACACACGCCTTTCTCATTTATAAATTTTTTCTTAGTTCGTTTGGTGGAAGTTCTAAAGCAGGTCTTCTCTCATTTATGGGGTTCATCCTCAGTTTAATCATATATTTCCATGTTTCAGATATGTCAGCCAGAGCATTTTATGAGCCTATTCTGGTTTCTGAATTCGTTTCCAAGTATTTCAACCGAGATCTAACAAGGCCTTTGTCTGACCAAGATCGTATTAAGGTATTCTGTATTTTCTGGTTTTAATTTTAACCTAGTAATCTGTAAGCCCAACTACATTTTGTAGCATTGTAGAAGGTGGTAGTTGTGTTATCTGTAGTTTTAACGTGCCATAGCTCAACTGGTCAAAACATTTGCATGCTAAAAGAACAGTTGTTGAGGCAGTCCGTATTCGGAGTTTCTTCTGTGTTTTGGTTGGCAGATAGTTACTATGAAGGTTTCCCCCCCCCTATGATTGACGACTAATTTCTTGCTGTCTTGTGCATTTTCAGGTGAAAAGAGCATTAAGAGGCATTAAGGTGCAGCTCCACCATCAGGAGCATGTCAAACGGTACAAAATTTCAGGCGTGTCAACAGAACCTACTCAAAAGTTGATGTAAGCTCATTTAATGTTTTTATGGGTGTGTTTTTTAGTTTTGGGTACTGTGAAATATTGTTTGGGTGGCCAGCAGGGTGGCTTTACAATGTTTACTGTGATCGACTTTTCCATTTGTTGATATTACATGGCTTGTTTTAATAATGATATACATTCAGGTTTTATGAATTATGTGGAGTGAGTTGTTTTCTTCTGTCTTTCTGAATGTCATGTAGCATTGAGGGGAGAGACGTATTGGAAGTTCCTGATATAAATGCCTTGTCTCCCTAATTGTTTATTTTCTGCTGTACTTCTCTGTGCAACATCCGCTTTCTGTTATCCGATTCTAAAGCCATTAAAATCAATTGATTTCTTTTCTGTGAATATATTTTTGTTTTAATATTTTAGTTCTGACATTTTTCTTTATAATTGACTAGGTTTCCGCTGGAGGAGTCAGGGACAAGAATATCTGTGGTTCAATACTTCCACCAGAAGTACAATATTGTGCTCGAGTATCCATTCTTGCCTGCGATTCAGGCGGGCAGTGATTCAAAGCCTGTTTATCTTCCTATGGAGGTAGCTTGTTAAGAAATGCATATTTTCTGTCTCCCTGTCTGTTTCCTGACACTGCTTGTTGTGGTTTTAGATTATAATTCCTTGTTCTTCCTTTGCAGCTTTGCAGCATTGTTGAGGGCCAAAGGTACTCTAAGAAGTTGAATGAGAAGCAAGTTACTGCACTTTTGAGAGCTACCTGTCAACGTCCGCAAGAGAGAGAGAGAAACATCAAAGAGGCACGGATGCATCATTCATTAAATTGATTTCAGTTTTTATATGAATATGCCCGGACATTATTTTGCACCTCTAAAATGAAATTGACTCCATAATCTGGTTCCTACTCCCTAGTATTAATTTTACTGGATAGCAATTTACCTGCAGATGGTCAAGTATAACAATTACAATGGTGATGTGCTTGTGAATAAGGAGTTTGGAATTCAAGTTAGGCCAGAGCTTACTTCCATTGAAGCACGAGTTTTGCCAGCTCCCACTGTAATTTCTACAATTTATGATTGTTTTGTGTGTTCTTGAATCATGTTACCTTTTGTATGAGTTCTGAAGTGTGCTGCAACTTTGGATTGCCAGCTGAAGTATCATGAGTCTGGGCGGGAGTCACGGATTGATCCAAGGGTAGGGCAATGGAACATGATTGACAAGGTGAATCTGCTTTCCTAACTGAGTGTATTTATGGTCACCTTGTTTCAAGGTTATTTGTGCAAGCTTGTTTTTGTATGTATTTGTTTACCTGTTGAATTACTGTCCTGTTGTTGTTTAGAAAATGGTTAATGGTGGAAGGGTGGAGTTTTGGACATGCGTCAACTTCTCACAACGGTCGAACATAGATTTAAACAGGTTCTGCAGTGAATTGATTGGCATGTGTTGCAGTAAAGGAATGGTATGGATTTGTAAATGTTTTGTCCATCAATGCAATTGATGCAACTTTCAGTGGCGCTGACAGACTATTTCGTGCTTGCTTTTAGGAATTTAATCCAAGACCTTTAGTTCCATTTCGTTCGGCCCATCCCGGTCAGATCGAGAAGGCACTGATTGATATTCACACACAGTCTACCACAACACTATCTAAGCAAACAGGAAAACAGCTGCAGTTGCTCATCGTCATTTTGCCTGATATCACCGGGTCTTATGGTTAGCTGCACTATTCCTGGATTCTACATTTATCAAAGACGGGGAATCTTTTCTGAAAAAAGTATTTGATTTATCTCAGGGAAGATCAAGCGAGTTTGTGAAACCGAATTGGGGATTGTCTCACAATGTTGTCAGCCCAGGCAGGCAGCAAAATATGGCAAACAGTACATGGAAAATGTAGCTCTGAAAATCAATGTGAAGGTTTGTTATTACACCACGTCCCTGAACTGTTTAGCTAATTTTTCTAGTTTCCAGCATAAAATTATTGCCCAAATTTTCCCATGTTTTGCCGTCATTGTTCAAATAGGTTGGAGGACGAAATACTGTTCTGGAGCAGGCTGTTCTTAAAAGGATTCCTTATTTGACTGATCGCCCGACCATCATTTTTGGTGCTGATGTTACTCATCCTCAACCCGGGGAGGACTCTTGCCCTTCTATAGCAGCGGTAGGTTGGTGAACTTTGTTCCCCCCACCCTCTTCCCAAACACACACGTGTTACAGAGAGAGAGACAATAAATGGGGAGAAAGAAAGCTGAGTCAGATATTTTTACAGGTGGTGGCTTCAATGGATTGGCCGGAAGTAACAAAGTTCAGAGGCTTGGTTTCTTCCCAGCACCACAGGGAAGAAATAATACAGGATCTCTATAAAACAAGCTCAGATCCTAAGAGAGGAACAGTTCATGGTGGAATGATTAGGTTAGAAAATCACAAGTGCTATTGTTTGCTCCCCATTTTCCCTTTCCTTCAATCATCTTTAAATTTTGTCTTGCAGGGAACTTTTGATTGCATTCTTCAAGTCCACGGGGTTTAAGCCTCACAGAATTATATTCTACAGGTCAATTCCTTCTTAGAGTTCATGTACATTAAGACACCTTTTGTATCTGATTATATTCTGATATTAACGCAAAATCACAGAGATGGTGTAAGTGAAGGGCAATTTAGTCAAGTTCTTTTTCATGAAATCGATGATATACGGAAGGTACATTCTTGGTGATTTTCTGGATTTTTTTTCCTTGAATACAATTCAGTTTCCATCTATGAAATATTTATAGCTGACGTGAAGAAAATGACTTTCTTTAGGCTTGTATTTCAATAGAAGAAAATTATCTACCACCAATCACCTTTGTCGTTGTGCAAAAGAGACACCACACACGTCTCTTCCCTGCTAATCATGGAGAACGTAATACAACAGACAAGAGTGGCAACATTTTGCCAGGTTCGGTATTTATTTTATCTTTTTATGTAACCTTTGTATATTTTCATTCAAGCAATTCCGTATATATCCATTCTCTATGCTTTGTATGACCAGGTACTGTCATTGACACTAAGATATGTCACCCCAGCGAATTTGATTTTTTTCTTTGTAGCCATGCTGGGATTCAGGTAAATTTGATTTCCACTGAATATTGTGTAGATAAGTGGAGGATGTTCTTATTAGGATGAGTGATGATCTCCTACTCTAGTGGGTAAGTGTTATCTTGCCCACAACCAATGTGACACTTGTCTATTGGATGAATTGTCCACTTATTTAAACAATTCATCTAATGGGCAAGTGCCACATTGGATGTGGGCAAGATAACACTTACCCACTGGGGGTAGGAGATCACCCCTTATACAAATACAATGTTATTTTGCTTAATAATTCTGATTGATTTTTTCATTTCGTATAGGGAACCAGCCGTCCAACACATTACCATGTGTTGTATGACGAGAATAGATTTAGTGCAGATGCTTTACAAATGCTAACCAACAGCTTGTGTTACACGTAAACTATCCTCCCTAAAACTTGTATATTTGATTTCAATTTTTATGAGTATATGTTTGCCTGACATTGCTTTTGAAAACCTTTTCCTTTTAGGTATGCCAGGTGTACTAGATCAGTTTCTATAGGTTAGTCTTTGCATCTACTGATTGCGCTTTATTGTGTTTGAGCATTATTGGCTAAGCTTAAAAATAAGTAAAAGGTTAGCATTATTTGTTTCTGAACTTGTCGGGATAAGTTTCTTTTGTCTTACTTTTAAATAAAAAGGTTACTTATTTCCAATTTTGATCAATAAAAAATTTAATTAGTTATAAGTGCTTTATAAGTTTAGCCAAACATGCTTTTTATAACATGCAATATTTTATTATATTTTGGTTTTCTGACTGCTAACGAATGTCTGGTACCTATGCAGTTCCGCCGGCTTATTATGCACATTTAGCTGCATTCCGTGCTCGCTACTACATTGAGGGTCTTGACACTTCAGAGAGTGGATCCTCAACTGGAGGCGGCAACACCACAAGGGAGAGGAATGCAGAGGTCCGCCCACTGCCTGTTATTAAAGATAATGTGAAAGATGTCATGTTTTATTGCTGAATGAGAAGTGTCATTTTTTGTCAAGGAATTGTTAGCCTTGCTAGTTTTTGTTGTTGAGCATGGCTGAAAATCTCTAGGTTCTCCCTCTCTCATTTGATACTTCATCTGGGGGGAAAGATTGGATAGGTTTAGGCTGAATTTATCAATTACAGCAGGCTGTGGCTCTTTTTTATTGCTGAAATGAAATTATTACTTTTGCTTTTTCAAATACTTGTGATGGGAAGACGTCTCTTATTGCATGTTTGACGGGAAGATTGGATATAATTAAGAAGAGAGCACATGGGCAAAATTTATGTTCTCTTGTTCAGTCCATTGCACCATTGTTTTATCTTAATTAAGCAAGAACCACGACTTTGGCCTTCTTTCTTTGATTGGACACATGCACTCGTACTTGGCCTTGTGTTGTCATTTTTTAGTTGCTTTTGCTTCGTTAAGATTGTTGAAATTATGGGTTTGAGTCTAAATCGTTCAGCTGGTTCATGAAAGTATTCTTCAGCCTCTGTGCAATGTAGAAGGTTATAAATTTTTCCCAGATAAAATAAAAATCAAATCTAATAAAAAGAATAAAGAAAGAAAAAACACACAATATTCCCATCCGCTGCGTGCCACCTCAACCCAGTCCCCACTCCCAAGCTACTATCCTAGGTGAGGGGGCAGTAGGAGTGCCGAAATGGGGAAGTAGGAGAGGGCGGAATTTGGGGTCGAGGTTGTGTGGTGGGGGATTGAAGGGGCGATGAAAACTAACACTAGTGGGATACTGATAAAAGCAAGCCAATAGGAGCGGCGAATGGGAAGAGCTGAAGAGGGAACAGAACCTTCAGGGAAGTGGGAAGTGGGAAACGAACCACCGACAGGGTGGGGAAGTTGGTGGTTGATTGGGCTTGCTCTTTTTTTTTTTTCTTTAATTATTGAAACTATTTGTTTGTTTATTTTATCCATCAAATAATATTTTACGTGTACTATACAGAAAGAACTTTTATTTGTGTTCATGTGATATAAAAGCACAAAATTGGACATTTATACTTTAGTAACCCAACTATGAAAAGGTTGTTGGATACCCCAATTGTAACATTCCCACTTATTTACAAGTCAACAAAACATGGATACCATCTTATAGTTGATTCTACAATGAAATTAGAGAAGACTAATTATTTGTTCATGTGATTTTGAATAGGCAAAATTAACATAATATTTGTTAAACCTATATTAATAAATGGTTTTTGTAACTTTTAATTCCATTACTCATTTTCTTAGTCCTCGCTAATCTTATGTTTTTACGTCAATCAGATACGATAATTTATGAATTTTGCCAATGCCCATCTTCCATAAATATGTCAAATTTAAAATACGAAAAATATTCTTATGAACAAAAACCTAGTTCTTATATTATTAAAACATACTTTCTTGAGTTCTGTCAGTTAAACATCTCTAACGTATGTTTGGCTAAAGCTTAAAAGTTTACTTACAAGTAAGTAAGTGCTTGTTTGGAAGAGATTTTAATGGGTTTTTAGTTTTCTATTTTTGACTTTTGGGAGAAAATGACTAGAATGATCCTATTTTTAGTCAATATTGTGGCTCTTTTGGAAAGCAAAGGGTCATTTTGGTCATTTTCTCTCAAAGGTCAAAAAAATGAAAAATTAAAAACCTATTAAAATCTCTTCCAAACAAGCACTAAGTAAGTTGTAAAATAAATAACTAATATTTTTTTTTACTTAAAGATAGAAAGTAAGCTATTCAAACAAACAAAAAGTTACTCAAAAATAACTATCACTTTTTTTGTCAAAGCTTTAGCCCAAACGTGTACTAGAAATAGAAGAAATGCTATCAACAATACAATTTCGTATAAAACATGTATAGAAATATTCCTCTACTCGTATACCATAAATCCTTTACAAAACTCATGTTCTTTACATTGATCTGAATGGTGGTATTTATAAGAGAATGATTGTAATTGTCCGAATGAGGATATCAATGATCATCTGAGATCCATGAGTGATTGGTTATGTGATCTCAACAAATAGCTCTATTATAGGGGCTAAGATAATGATCTCCTCCCACTATGGGAGAAGTTATAAAAAGCGCGTGTGCGTGTCGCATGGCGGTTGGACAATGATTGATATTTTGTCAATCACTTTTCTTCTCAATGGCCACGGGACACGTGTCCCGCGCCTTTATAATTCTCCCACCATGGGAGGAGATCATTGCCCTATAGAGCTATTCGGAGAAAAGTGTCTTTTCATCAATTAAATAGACCAAACGTCATTATCCGTATCTTAGACCCAATCAAAATCCTATCTAGTCAACTCTTGAAGGTTTCGTGATTGACCCTCCGACTAGACCGTGGTCCGGGGCTTTTGATATTTATGAGCTAGGCTTAAAGTGGTATCATATTAATTGGGCCTATATTGGATATTGATTATTCATCTAGGTATTTTTCCTCACAAATGGAGACAATGAGATTTACCATGGTGTAAGAACGAATTCATTGGAGGAGGCCATCAAAGTATGTGATGATATAAATAATAACAGCTACTATATGTTGTCTGTCAATAGTGGCACGTCCTGACACGTCCGCCTCAACGATTCGTTCGTCTTGTTGGTATCCTAAGCTCGTCTCTGACAGATAGACAGCAATGACTCAACTGCCATTAGGTTAGCTAGACAGGCGACTCATAGAATGACAGTTACCATCGGTAATTAGGAAGATGAAACACCAGCAATTGAGAAGATAAAACATCTATCATTAACTCCTAATAATGAGGGAGATGAAGGAACACTCGTCATCAATGACTATTGAAGGCCATAATTGCAGGCAATCCCTATAAATAGAGGCCAATCCCAAGCAAAAAAAGAAGACACAACTCTCATATACTCTGCATTGCTATTCTGCGCATCTGTTTTAATCATAAACTGATTATCACACCGGAGTAAACACGGGAGAAAGAAGTCCCGCCACTATTTTGCAAGTCTCCACCACTGTCACCCTCGTGCTCGGAGAAGGAGAAAAATATTTATCATCATTTGGCACCGTCTGTGGAAAATCGCACAAGAAGTCATGGCTCAAACTAGAAGAGTTAGGAATGTAACCACTCTACCACCCCGTCGGGGATGTATACACTAAGTCTAACGCCGCACTAATCATCCACAATAAGAATTTGCCTCTGTCGCTCAATTTGTGTCACTTCATGCTTAGGTGGCAGCTTTACGGCTCTACTCCAGGATCGAAATGTTGTAGTTTCTCAGCCTCCATAGGATCCTAACCTTCCACTGGTAGGATTATTACCACTAGGGGCTCCACCCCAGGTAACCTAGATTTCCAGCAATAGAAACACTGCTAACGGCAGCTCCACCACTGACTCTAATGTCTTTGGCTCTACATTCTACACACCACTTTCATTCATTGACATCTGGCCCAAATCCACATTCGGGACAACCATCATGGGTGCCCACGCCTACGCTGGTTAAAACACCAGTGTTAAACATGGAGCAGCGATTAGAAGATATGATTGGTCACAAAATAGATGAGGCTATATCTAAGAAAAGTAGTAGGCAACAATCTATGGTGTTGAAAGAATATCATTTTTTCCTAGAAGTGATGGCGGTCTCTTTGCCACGAGACTTCAAACAACTAAAGATGGAGAAGTACGACGGATCATTTAATCCTGTCGATCATCTCAGGGCTTTTGTCTACTTGATGAGGTTACAAGCCACCCTTGATGCGATTATGTGCATCACTTTTTCACCAATACTTAGACGGGAGGCCAGGGACTGGGTAGCCACCCTTCCTCCAAAATCGATTCGTACATTTGACGATTTTTCCAAGTGTTTTGCTGCATACTTTGTCAGCAGCAAACGTGCTAAGAAAACTACCATCAGTCTGATATAATTATCCTAGGACAAGGACAAACTGCTGAAAGAT
Organism: Forsythia suspensa; assembly: GCA_023638005.1. Lineage (NCBI taxonomy): Eukaryota > Viridiplantae > Streptophyta > Magnoliopsida > Lamiales > Oleaceae > Forsythia > Forsythia suspensa. The sequence goes on from CM042666.1 coordinate 42,090,852, forward strand.
TTCATTGTCTGGTTCAATAGAGCCACACTGAGAATTAAAGATCTGTAGATGTCTGTTGTAGTTACTGTCATGATGAGTGAAACTCGAAGTCTCCATTTCAAGTTGTCACTATCTAAAAATCCGTCGAATACGATGCATAAGTTACTAAGGAGAAAGGATAAGTATGTGGACACTGAGGAAACATATTTCATGACTAAAATCATGAAAGATCGATAGGAACCTGAGTTTAATAAAAGGAAGACTCGGAACGAGCCTGAACCTCGAGATGATAAAGACAAGCAGAAAATAAACCATCTAAGGTGGATAAATGATCAGTGTACCAAGGAATGATCTGGCTAGTTGGGAAGTTCTAGTGCACCTACTGGACCTGACCTGCGATAAAAACATCATCAACTATTGCAACGATCAAACGAGACGACAAGCCTAAAAAAAATGAGGCCAGGCGAGTCAAGTCGAGCCTCAAGAAAATAATAAGGCTAGGCGATGTGTCATGTCTGAAAACAAGGCTAGGCGATGAGTTTTGTCTAGAAAAACAAGACTAGTCGATGAGTCCTATCAGAAAAAAGGCCAGGCGATGAGTCATGTTTAAAAAGCAAGGTTAGGCGATGAGTCATGTCTCAAAAATAGGGCGAGGCGATAAGCCTCTGTCTAAAAAATAAGGCAATGAGCCTCTGTCCAAAAAACAAGGCGATGAGCCTCTGTTTAAAAATTAAGGCGATGAGCCTCTGTCTGAAAATCAAGGCCATGAGCATCTATTTGAAAAACAAGGAGATGATCATATGTTTAAAAATCAAAGCGATGAGCTTCTGTCTGAAAAATTTAGAGAGAAGCAAGTACCGTAGATTATTTATACTTTTCATTTACGACAGTCTATGAAAAGTAGATGGGCTTATGATGATAGAAATAATGACAGTTGCTATATGTTGTCTGTCAATAATGGCACGTCCTGGCATGCCCGACTCACCCGTCTCGTTGGTATCATAAGCTCGTCTCTGACATATAGACAACAATGACCCAACTACCATTAAGTTAACCAGACAAGCGACCTATAGAATGATATTTACCATCAGTAATTGGGAAGATAAAACACCAAGAATTGGAAAGATGAAACATCTATTATTAACTCCTAATAATGAGGGAGATGGAAGGACACCCGACATCAATGACTATTAAAGACCATAATTGCAGGCAATCTCTATAAATAAAGGCCAACCCCCTAAGTAAAAAAAGAAGACACAACTCTCATATACTCTACATTGATATCCTTCACATCTGTTTTAGTCATAAACTGATTATCACACCGGAGTGGATATGGAGAAAAGAAGTCCTACCACTATTTTGCAGGTCTCCACCACTATCGCCGCCGTGTTCTCGAAAGAAAAAATTATTTATCATCAATATGCTTAAAAGGTAGTTTGCAGGTAATTGTTTCGGAGGTTCGATGTATCTTTAGAAATCTAGGGACAGTGAAAAAATTCACGAGTTTTGGAAAGTGAACATTTGCTTCGTTTATTTCGACGATGTGCCAGAAGCTGTATTTATGCAACATTTAATGGGCGTCAATAGAATGATTGTTGATTTGGTTCAAGAAATAACAAAGGTTGTGTCAAGCATGGCAAAGCCATCCGAGAAAGAATTATCCGAAGGAGATGATCAAATTCTAGGACAAAGAAAACCTCAATTTTCACAAACGGAATTGGCATTTTTGCTCAAGCTAATTCCAGAATTGATACAACAATACTTTGTAGTGACGGTGGGTGGGTGGGGTTAAGGTGTGTGAAGAAGAAGATACTTTGTACTTTTTGAATGTGACTTTTTTTGTAATTTTTTGTTGTTTTAGCTTTCTTTTATTTTTGTTTATTTAAAGAAGATGACAAACATGTCATTATCTGTCAATATGGATGTGATTTGTAATTAAGTGAAAGATTGGAATGTCTAATGCTAAAAAAAATTAAGAGTAGATTAGTAACAAACATCAAAAGTTGAGGACGAAAACTATAAATTTTCGTTAAAAATAAGTGAAAAATAGATCTCAATCTTTTCTCTCTCTTTTCACAATTTTTGAGTACTAAACAGTATACAATAATACAATGGATCAACCACTACGTTTATAAATAGGTCTTGGATTTTTCTTGTTTCAATTTTATTTAAAGTAGGACAAGATAGTCTGATAGTGGACACTTTTCGCAAGCTCAATGGTCTTTGATATGCAAATGAGTGAGATCAATTAATATAATCAAATACGTCGGTACGTAAGAAGCTTAGAGTACACGAAATAGTGGATGTGTACTCGTATTAGCAAATTGTCGTCTTATTTAACATGGCAAAATAATCCAACTTGAGTATTTTCTATTGAGTAGCTTTAATTTGAGCTCAGTATTTAACGACGATTAAATGACGCATGTGATTTATTCATAGGAAAAAATTGTTGTAGAAAATGTGAGCTTAAGTAAGAAAAAAAAAGGTCATTTTAACATGACTCTAATTATGAGATATCCGACATAGTAATGCATAAAGTTGGTAAGTCTGGATATAATTGCGGGGAAAATAATATTTAGCTTATGTAATTTTGTATAATTCAAAAGTTCAGTTTGCGACCTTTAGTGGAGTGAGCCAAGACTAATAATTGGACTATACAGTCTGCGTCGGATGGTTGTTCTAATTATTGGAGCTTGAATTATATAGGTATCTCTTTGGTAGCTCATAAATAGACAATGACTTAATTATATAAATAATTGAATTTCAACAATTGCACAATTGACCAAGTCAAACTTGAGTTTGACCAAGATAGGCTTTGATCCAATCATAAAAAAAAGTTTTAATGTGATTAGAACTTGAATTTAAAGAGTCTAAGATATCTAGAAGTCTTAATTCAGATAATCCATGAGGTAATCGTGTGGAATTAAACTCTATACATGGTCCTGTCCAATACACTACCAAGTGCTCTAGTGTCACTAATTTGGAATTCCACCAACTACGATCAAGACAAATCGTTCATCCCAATTGGTAGAGTAGTAGACCATAAGACTTTATTAGGACGAAGTGTCAACTCCGTTCATTAGTCTAGGACTAACTAATTCTTGATCAAAATATAAGTTACATCAATATGTGATTCTCTACGCAAATACTCAACTTATATTATCATACAGCTATCGATGACCCTTCATTGCACGCTCAATTAAAATAACTTTATGCATTATTCAAATAAACAAATAAATAGATAATGTGTTATCTATTCAAAGACAAACAAATCATTTAATTATCACAGAAAAACTATAACTTTTTAGTACACATTCAAATAATTCTCCCACTTGCCCTAAAATACATATGACAGGTCATGCATTCTCATTCACTCAATTTGACCCTCGAAACTTTTGGTTGGTAAGCTCTTGGTAAACGAGTGGGCGAGGTTTGATAACCCTTCATTGCGTGCTCAAAATAACTTTATGCACTATTCTAATAAACAAATAAACAAATAATGTGTTATCTATTCAAAGGAAAACAAATCGTCTAACTATTACAACAAAACTATAACTTTTGAGCACACATCCAAACAATTATCCCACTTTCCCTAAGGTGCATATGACATGTTATGCATTCTCATTCACTCAATTTGACCTAGAAACTTTTTGTTGGTAAACGAGTTGGTGAGATTCTTTTCAGAAGTAATCTTAGATACCACCACATCACCACGATGGGCAATCTCTCTTAAGAAATGATATTTTTACTCTATGTGTTTTCCTCTATGATAGCTCATTGGTTCTCTTACATTTGTCACAGCCCCACTGTTATCATGATATAACGTTTGGGGTTGCACTAATTGCTTAACACGTGGTAGAATCAGCAATACACGATTGCTTAGTATTTTGCCATATCACGACTTCGCCACTGAGGTTAAACACGGATCCAGAGGTAGGCTTTCTTGAGTCTACATTTGACTTAAAATTTGAGTTAATGTAACCCACAACCTACAAGAGTCAAACCTGACACTGAGTACACAAGCATATAATTCTTCATTCTCTAAAAATACTTGAAGATATGTTTAACTACCACCCAGTGTTCTGGTTAAGGGTTAGATTGATACTGACTGACAATCCCAACAACATAACAAATGTCAGGTCTAGTGCATAGCATGGAAAACACGAGACTGTCCACAACTGAGGCATAAGATATCCAACTCATATGTTCTACCTCTTCGGGAGGCTTAGGTGACTGTTCTCTAAATAGGTAGATTCTAAGTCTTAAGAGTATGAACATACATAGCAAACCTGACAAGTATCTTGTCTATATATGAAGCTTGTGAAAAAGTTATCTACTTGTTCTTTCAATCTTTGATGATCCGAATGCCTAGAATAAAGATAGCTTCACCTAAGTCCTTATGAATTGTTAAGCCAACTACACTTTCACTACGAATAATACGCCTACATCATTTCCAATGAGCATAATATCATCTACGTATAGAATCAGGAAAACTACATTTTCACTTTGTATCTTCTTATAGACAAGGTTCATTGAAGTTCCAATATGTCTTGATCACTTCGACGAATCTTTTGTTCCAAGATCTAGATGTTTGCTTAAGTTCATAAATGGACTTTTGCAAATTGAAGACTTTACTTTCATGGCCCTTTTTCCATGAATTCGTCTAGTTGAACCATATAGCTGGTTTCGTCAAGATGGCCATTCAAAAATGTTGTTTTGATATCCATTTGCCACACCTCATAATACATATGAGTTGCAATAGATAAAATAATCTGAATAGACTTAAATATACCAACTAGCGATAAGGTCTCCTCATAATAGATACCTCGTATTTAGGTAAAATACTTAGCTACATGCCTCGCCTTAAACGAATTTACCATTTCATCTAATCCTCTTTTCATTTTAAAGACTTACTCGCACCAATGGGTTTGACCACTTCATATGCATCTACAAGTTCCCAAACATTATTGGAATACATAGATTCCAATTCAAAATATATGGCCTTTTCTCCACAAATCAGCATTCTGATCTTCCATCTTTTCCTTAAACAAGGGTGGGATCATTTTTTTGCTCTATAGAGACAGTCTAATAGGTTTCTCCAATAAGCAGGTATCGTGCGAATTTCCTAATAACCCTTACACTACTTCTAAGCGGCGAAGGTTCTTGGACTATGGTTTCTATTGGCCATATAACACCCATGCTCTCATTAGCTCTAATGTCTACCACTAGTTCTATTGAATTGTCCTCAACTTTTTCTGGTGTTGCTCGATCATCAGCGCTAGGTGCATTGTCAGTTGAAAGTCGTCGTTCGCATAGCATGACCAGGGTTCGAGAGCCCAATCGCATGGGATATGTCCTGACTGACTGGGCTACACGCAACAGCACCCTACGGGTGATGCACCGTCGCACAGGCAATACCACAAAGGTGATGTCTCATGTGATTAGTGTTTTTTGTGCAACTCTGATGTGTGATATCAACATTGCATAGGTGATGTGTTGTGCAACATTGATGTGCGTTGCAACACATCGTGGAGTTGCATACAGGCAATGTCTTTGCTCGATGGCAGTAGTACCCAAGGGCCACCGGTGAGCTTAAGATGGCTTGAGCAGCAATCTCGGATTGTTGTTCGTACACTATTAGGTCCACTGATGGTGCCTTTGAGCATCACTTACATGGGGCATCAACTCATCGCCACTGATCATCTCCGTCTCTTGTTCTGTTTCATGCAATTAGCCCTAATTTCTTCAATTTCGATCAAATACAACAAATCCAAAAAAATGCAACGAGAAATTGGAAAAATAATTGCATCAATTTCTATACCCTTCGGTTTATGGTTTACAATTGATTCTAATTGCAAGAAATTAAGATTGATTACGTCAAATCATATACCCTTTTCATTTAGGGCTTACAATGAATCCAAAAAATAGTTGTATTGGCCACAACCGATACAATCATTCATTCACTCATCCAATTAAATAAATAATATTTAATCATTTAATAAATCACATCGAGCAAGAAATCATAGGGATCGCTCGACTATAAAACATGCAATCTTAGAATGAGAATCATTACAAAGCATAGATAATTCTAAACATGCGCTCAGATACAAGTTGTTGGAAAATAGTTTTTAGAAATCAGTAAAAAAAAATTATTAGAAAAGTACGAACTGGATCTTTGCTAGATTAGTTGCTCTACGTTGTAATTTCTCTAAATTAATCACATAGGGGTTTAAAGTGAAATATCTATTCAATGATTAATTTTGGCGGCAGATTATGACTGTTGATTTCTTGACGCTTCCAATTTTAGTTATTCATCAGTATTATCTAAAGAGAATACTACAATGATGTGTGTGCATCAAAAGTAAGACATAAAAATCCAAATCCCAATTCTAGAACACATAGAATAAATTAAGAATGAGTGAAAAACAAATCTCAATCTTGTTTTTTTTTCTTTTCTCACAAATTTTGGGTATTGAGCAATATACAATAATGATATAGATCGACCACTAGGTCTATAAATAGGCCTAGGGTTTTTCTTGTTTCAGTTCCAATTGAATCAGGACTTCCAGCTATCTTGGACTCTTGAAATTCATGTTTTAATCACACTAAAACTTTTTCATGCCTTGGTCAAAATAGCCTCTCTCGATCAAACTTGAGTTTGACTTGATAAATTGATTGACCGAGTCAACATTATGACATGGTCGTTATGCAACCCCTGAACTTCAATCATTTGCATAATTAAGTCATTGTCTATTTATGAAGCTATCAAAGGAATCCGATCAAACCTATATAATTCAAGCTCCAATAATTACATACGGTCATCTCGACCCAGACTGTGCAGTCTAATTATTAGTCTCGACACACTCTACTAAAGGTCGAATGGACTATTGAATTATACAGAATCACAAAAGCTATATATTATTTTCTCCACAATTACATGCTCAAACTTACCATCTTTATGTCATACTTCATTGGACGATTAGAGTCATGCTAAAATAATCGTTTTGTCACTCTAATTATTTTCTCACATTTTTACAAAAACTTTTTCATGTGATTAAATAACATACGTCATTTAGTTGTCGCTAAACACTGAGCTCATATTAAAGCTGCTTAGTAGAAAATACTCGAGACGAATTCTTTTGCCCAATCAAATAATGAATCAATTTCCTAATACGAATAAGTGTCCAATAATTCGTTTACTCTAAACTCTCGATAGACAAAGGTATTTGACTATATTCATTGATTTCATTTATTGGCACATCAAAAACTTTCGAGCTCACAAAATATAACTAGTTTTCAATCGAAATATAAATTACATATATATGTATTTTTCTACATAAGCACTCAACTTACTCTATTATAAAGCAATCGATGACCTTAATTGCATGCTCAATTTAAATAATTTTATACACTATTCAAATAAATAAATAAATAAACAAATAATGTAAAGTTTATTCAAAAACAAACAAATCCTCTAACTATTATAACAAAACTATTTATTTTGTGCACGCATCTCAGCATATACAATTTATCAAAGCAAGTCATTGTCTAATTGTCTAATCCAATGCATAAAATATGGATTTTGTCTACTCATTGTTCAGGCTCCCTTGCAATGGCGATGGTTTAACAAAAACAGTACTCCTCCTTGATTTGTGCATGTTTGATAGTTTTGAAATTATTTTTATGTGTTTATAAATCACAAACTTTATTCTGTGGATGCAATCAATCCTTGAACTTTTGTGGGTGTCCAAATCATCCTATGATCTCAAAAGTATTCCAAACTAATCTACTTTAATGTTTGTTCCCATATTCATTGACAGATGAAAAGCGAATATTATGGTACAAGGACTAATTTTGAACATTTTTTAGTTTAATGATACCGTATAAAGTAGATTCAAATTTTATTCATTGTACTGTAGAGTTTTACATATAAATATATTCTCTATGTATTAAATTTATTTCATGCATCTAAGTCATGGTCTGAAAAATTGATTGTTCTTCCTCTCTTTAAACTTTTGATTCAATTTAAGTTCAAATTGAAAAATATTGTATGAAACGCATCCTAATACCTCGAGGATAATTTTTTTCAAGTAACATTTGCGGAAACTACTATCTTAAAATTGCTTCTTAGTGAAGTGTCTATCTTTATTTTGTTTCCGTCTCCAAATTTAGTCAAATTTGCCCTGTCAATACAAATTCTACAATAATAAGTAATGAGAAGAACAAGTCATCAAGCAATCGAAAATTATGTGGCAACAAAATTTCATTAGAGCATATACTTATCCAAAATGGTAAGAGAGTATTTCATTATTTTTATTTTAGAAAGATTAGTATTTCACTATTTATAGAATCTTTAAATCCAAATGAATTAGTAGCATAATATAACATTACAAAACTCTTTAAATATAATTTTTAATAAACTGAAAATATAAAGTAAACAAGAAAATACAAAAAAAAAAAAAATTGCTGGTGGCTGTGGGGTTCGAACCCACGCGCACTTATGTGCAGAAGATCTTAAGTCTTCCCCCTTAACCTCTCGGGCAAACCACCACCGTCTTTGAATTTTCGGCACACCCAAAATATTTATTAGAGAATGTTTGATCTCCATTCTTTTAAACTCTTATATTTTTTCCCCCTTCTCAAATTCATTTTTAACCACAAATTTCATGGAACCCACAACTTTTCAACCTCACATACCATCACCTTTTATCAGAATTCTAAAAAAAACTATTTTTCATCTACACCAAGCAAAGAATAAATAAAAATTACAAGTTATTTTCCCTTCAAATTTTTTGTTGTCACTTAGAGCATCTCTAATGCTTCAATGGATTGGTCAAAATAGATGTTTTTTTTAAGTTTCAAAAATAAAAAATATCTAGGCGAATTATTGAATTGTAGATAAAATTCGTTGGACACCAATTTTAGATTCGAATGTCTATTCGTTAAACATCAATATTACGTAAACTAAAAGCCTTTCAACTTGTCTGCCACCTAAATAGTAATCTATAGAGTACATTAGAGATGCTCTTATTATCCACATTAGAGCATGTTTGGCTAAGGCTAAAAAGGGGAAATATTTATTTATTTTACTAATAATAAGTAATTTTCTTAATTTTTTTCATTAATAAAAATAATATATTTATAAATTTATTTTAGCTTAGCCAAACTTGTTTTATTTCATTGGTCATTGAACTTTGCCTCAAAGTTACCACTTGATCAATGAACTTCAAAGTAATTTGATAGTTGCTCAACTTTTAAACGTGGTGCTTATCCATCATTCCAATAGATTATGTTAAAGGACTTGTCGACTTGCTGACATGACCAACGAAAATCCTACGTGGCATGTCAACAGAGTTAACTTTGTCTAATTGGGACCAATCGTGTTGTCGAATGATCACTTGACTTTCTCTCGTATTTTTTCATAGTCATTGAACTTTAAAATATTTCTTCATGGTCATTGAGTTTTCCATCGTGATTCTCTGTGGTCATTGGGAAGGTATCAACTTCAAGTAACAACTATTTTCCATCAATGGGATTTATTACTCTCTCACAACATTGAAGATAAATCACCACAACTACTTTTCATTGAATGAATTTTATGACATTCTCATCACACTGATATTATATCTCCACAACAATTTTTCATTGATTGGATTTAATTGGACATTGGATCTATCTAAACCAACATTTCATTATACTCTACTCATAAGTTAAAGCAACAAGGTGATATCAATTTCCAACAATATAGATAAATCCAATCGACAATGCACAATTCATGATTTGAACTAAAGAAATCCGAGCATAGGCTCGGGAAAAAAACTATACTAGGAAACTATTGTTTAAAACAAACCAAACCAAACCACCAACAACAATTGCATTTGGTTTGGTTTGGGCGATTGAGCGATTTGGTTTATATTTGGAATATTATCAAAATTTTATAAGTAGTTTAGTTTGAAATGTGAGACTTAACCTAGATTCAATATAGTAACACACATTAAAATATAACACAAAAATATAGAGATATTGAAATTGTAGTTTTGCAATTACCTCTTGAAGCTATAATATAATTCATCGCCAGTACGGATCACAAAATCTTGTCGGTCAATCACGCCTAAGCCAGATCTTCACCTACACTCTTCAAATTATAATTAGAAATCTTGATAGGGCAAGCCTAAAGTGTTTAGAGTTTTCTTAGAGAGCAGAAGGGATCTAGCTGTAACTTGGATGAATATAAGTTCTACACATAATGAAAACTTAACAAGACAAAACCCATTTATCACATCAAGACATGGTTCTAAACTAACAAAGTATACCAAGCCCAATAATTCAATTCTAATCACAATAATCAATTGGGCCTCTACGCATAATTAAGCTACAATACAATCCAACTCGATATTATAGATTAAAAATCCAATCAACATTAGAACAACACCAAAAAAAAATTCAATATAAAAATGTGTCAATGGAAATAGAGAAATAGACAAAAGAAATGGAATTCATTTTCATAAATTCTGCATGTTAATTATTATATGGGAAAACACTTTTAAAATTTAAGTCACTATGGAGAAATATTTTAAAATTTAATGACCATCAAATAATTAAAAAGAAAGTTTAGCAACCATTTGAGATCACGATTCGTCCTAGTTGGACAAAGTGAAATCCATCTTAACGATGGACGGGTATTGCGTTTAAAAGTTAAAGTGATTGAGAAAAAACTTTAAAGTTCAGCGACCAAGTAGAAATGCGGGGATAAATTTATTGAACGATGAAATAATTAGGGATTTTGGTACAAATTGTCTATAACGTATGTTCTTAGTGTATGTTTGGTTCATAACCTTTCATTTTTTGCTAGGAGGTCCCTAACCTATGCCATTGGGTACGAAACTGATGCATATGGACGAATTTCATCCAAATCTTTGCAGTTAGTTGGGTGCACGATCTCAATTCTCTTTTAATTTATCGTTATTAGCAGAGTTAAATTGGTCAATTCACCATTTTTGTCTCTCTTTTTTTTTTTCTGTGTCTCTTCATATTACTTAGGGATGGCAAAAATATCTGATCCACCCAGAACCCGATAGATACTCAATCCGAATGGAGCAAAAAATTTCTGATCTGCAGAATAGTGGGGCGGATGTGGGCGAATCACGAGGTGGGGACAGATCAGGCATGATCCCATCCGATCCGCCTCCGTTTGAAAAAACATATGATTAAATAATAAATAGATGAAAAATTTGGGGGCTTAAATTACAATTTAGATGTGGCTGGAATTAGCTAAAAAAAATATTTAAAAAAAAATGGATCAGTATACGGATCAGGGCTCTGATCCGTATCCAGTCCGCCCAGATCCACCCCGAAAAATGACAGATCGCGTTGCAGATTTGGATCTCCTATAATTATTGTGGGACAGATCGGATCAAGCCCGATCCGCCCCGATCCGCCCCGTTGCTATCACTAACAATACCCAGCAACGATCTGAGAATTTTGAAGGAAAAAACTCCTACTATTTTGAAATTTGAGGACTCGGTTTTTCAAATAACAAAAACAACAAAAAATCAGTAGATTTTTGAATGTTTGATGCACGAAATGATAGTAAATGTCATTTTTTGTGGTCATATGTGTGATGTTCCAATTTAACATGTTGGTGCATTTTTTGAATCTAGATTTGTGCATGGATGGTTTGAGTTTGGAGATTGTTGGCATGGTTGAGAGATGGTGGTTGAATGTTCAATATGTATCGGGCAGGGATCATTGGTTAGAGAAGAATATTCGTACAACTTTTTCAATAGGTTCAGGACTAATAGTGCACCATTTTACATGCGTTGGGGAACCAGTTGTGCACATTTACTGAAAAAGTTAGGGATCATTCAAACACATTTACAGAAAAAGTTAGAGACCGTCTATGCACCATCTCCACACAAACATAATTGCTTAAAGGCAATGTTAAACACAGATTTGATCTTATTTTCATTCAATCCAAGAATGACTCACTCGTCTTCTCTGACAAGTAAGAAAACATCTACCAAGGTTCCTATTTAGGAAGTCTTCATCTCCAATGGTAGCCCACATTGATTCTATTTACTTTTTCTAATTCCAGTCAAAATCATACTTCAAATTTTGGCAGTTTTCACCAACAACATATATTTGACGGGTATGATTTTGGTTATATAGGCGATAATGAATATGAGGGGAAAAAAAGTGCGTTAACCAATTTAATCCTGCAAGTAAAAACAAATTAAAAATTATTTGAGACTATGAATTTAACTAACAGTAAATTTGGATGTAATCTGTCTATAGAACCAATTTCGTACCAAATAGCATAGATTAGAGATCTTTTAGCCAAAAATAAGAAGTTAAGAAGTAAACACACACTAAAAAAAGATTTACGTTTGTAATCATTTGCGCCAAAATCCCAAATAATTAGCCCCACGACCTTCCCAAAATGTACGCCAACCTTATATGCAGACGACGTCGGTCCCAAGTGGACAGATCTAAAAAGCAAATTCTTTCCCCAATTTCCCATAACCCTAATCACACAATTAAACACCAAAAATCGGTTTCTATTTCATTTAATTATCAACATCATCAATGGCGGAGCACTTGGCATCGATATTTGGGACGGAGAAGGATCGAGTAAACTGCCCGTTCTACTTCAAGATCGGCGCGTGCCGACACGGAGACCGGTGTTCCAGGCTCCACACCAAGCCCAGCGTAAGTCCAACAATATTGCTGTCTAACATGTACCAGCGGCCTGACATGATAACTCCTGGTGTTGATGCTCAGGGTCAGCCCATCGATCCCAAAGCGATGCAGGAACATTTTGAGGTGAAGCCAATTTTTTATTTTTTTGGAGAAGGATTAGTTTTTGAGATTCCTATTTTTTTTTTAATTTATTTTATTTAATCTGTTGTGGAAACGATTTATTGTAATTGAGCTACGGTAAAGGGTTATTAGTTGATAGTTGTGATTTTCACGAAGTCTTACTTATTGTGGGTATGTTATTTTTAACTTGAATATCAGGTTGATCTCGATTTCTGTGAATTTTTTAGGTAGGGTTTATTTACGGTTTTGAACTCAAGTTTTGTGGATCTTGTAGGATTATTTTCGTTGGTTGATTGAAGTTGTTTGTCGGATCTGGTTGTCACATTAGCATTTTTTTTTTCAATTTTGGGTAAATTACTTGGCATACATTTTAATTGTAATTTGGTCTTTTCTGCCTATTATATTATCTGTCTTATTTTAATATTTTGGGGTAATTTTTCTTGACTGTCATATAGCTTATTGAGAGAGATGTCTAAGTTTTGAAAAGAATATTTACATGTGAATTGACTTCCAATTTCTTGTTTTATTATGACTAAATTTGAGAAATCTAAATCTATATTTTGTTTTTATTGAAGACTGTTGGGTCAATTGTATCCTTTCTTCATTTTCTATGACCTTTCTCTTTTGCCTTTTTGGAAAATTTAAGATAAACTCGTCTTTCACTTTCTTTCTTGACAATGATTTATCCTATGAGATTATATGGGTGTTGTATCTGCTCATGATATCTTTCAGTGGATGATGCATTGTGGGATTTATCATTGCATGGTTATTTACTTTTGTTGTAGGATTTTTATGAAGACTTGTTTGAGGAGCTCAACAAGTATGGAGAGATTGAAAGCTTAAACATATGCGACAATTTGGCTGACCACATGGCAAGTTCCCCCGACTCGTGCATGTGGTATTCTATTGGTATATATTCAGTCTTCTTGCTCTTTAGATCATATTAATATTCATATCCTGTATTTTGGCAGGTTGGCAATGTTTATGTCCAGTTCAGAGAGGAAGAGCATGCTTCAAATGCGGTGAAAAATCTGACTGGAAGATTTTATGCTGGTAATGGATTACATCTCGCTGTTCATCATTATTGAATTTTCTTAGCAGTTGGTCAACGCTTGTTTGTTTTCTTTGTTATAGAACTTACAACACTTGTTTGTTTTCTTTGTTATAGATCTTACACGGGGATAATAATTTAATATTACATGCATATATTATTTGTACCTTACCAAAATTATATTGAGTAGATAAATAACTCCACCCTAATTTTTAAGTTTATTTTTTATTCTCCATTTATGCAAAAGTGAGAGTGGTGGTGAATTCGACAACTGCAACATTACCTAATTTTAGTATAACTCAGCCCATTGTTTCACATGTTCAAATTTAAACAATAAGTATAACAGCACCCTGTGGTTCTATATACAAATTTAAAAATGATGGTCTTTCTTATCCTGGCGATTTGAGTTCCATCTCTCTATATTTTGGTGAACTTAGTTTCCCCCTCCTTTAAGGTTTCTGCTCGTACATTGTTGCCATGTTTACTCCCAACATCTGTTGCAAACTTTATAGTAGAAACATATGGATAAATATTCTGTTGTGAAATATTCACATAGTGCTTTCCTGTTTTTGACACCTGTTCCATGGCATAAATTGCTGTATCATTCTCTATGTCCAGTCTGAAATAGTTTATACGTATTCTTCTCTTTTTTGTTTGAGATTCTTTGTACAGTGGTTTATTGATGAATATTACAATGAGTCTGTTAGATTTTGTTTCACTGTAACAAGTTATGATCGTATAATTTTCAAAAAGAAAGGATACACCGGTTCATCTGCTGATGTCAAATATCATCTCTGCAGGACGGCCCATCATTGTTGATTTCTCTCCGGTGACTGATTTTCGTGAAGCTACCTGTAGGCAGTATGACGAGAATACTTGCAATCGTGGTGGGTACTGCAACTTTATGCATCTGAAAAGAATTAGCAGGTAAAAGGCTTGTGGTGGAAAAGTAAGAAAAGTGGTTATGTTAAGTTGTTCTTTCATTAAATGTTTCTTATATGTGAAAATTATTAGGGAGTTGAGACGCCACTTGTTTGGGAGATACAAGAGAAGGCGTAGCAGAAGCCGAAGCCCCTACAGGCACCATAGCTATGAAGAGAGCTCTCATGGCCATCGCAGTCACAGTAGGAGATATGATGATCACGATTACCATGAGGGTCGTAACAGGAGGCGCAGAAGTACAAGTCAGAGTCATAAGAGGGGTAGAAGCCGGAGTCCAGGTGGAAGGAGGGATCGCAGTCCCGTTAGGGAAGGTAGTGAAGAGAGACGAGCTAAAATTGAGCAATGGAACAGGGAAAAGGAAGAGGCAGAACGATCTAACAAGGCCGATGCTGGTGGTGCTGATGATGGAAATGAAAATGATGACAATGGTTACATGCACAATGGAGATCAATACCATGCCCAGGAGCCACCACGGCAAAGTTGATATGGGTACTGATGATTTGTGCCCTGGTTCGTTGTTCTTATCTTTTGAGCACCATTATGCTTTCCTCCTAACTAAAAACTTTTCTTTTTCCTGAGAGCCCACCTGTCCTTTAAGTATAGCTTACTGCGCATTTTCCACTGTGCAGGTGGTGTGCAGGTTTACAATTCTGTCTTAAGGAATGTGAAATAAAATGTCAACACTTATATGCTTTTCTGATCCTTCTCAACTTGCTTGATTTGTGTGCTTGACTGCATGGAAAGGTTATAGTACATCACTACATAAGAGTTCCCTGAGTTACCATACGCCCTTCCAATTTATGTTGTTATTGTAGGCATCACATTTTTGTGGCTGATCTGCCCCGTCTCTCTATCTGTACCCCTTCATCTTTTCCACCATACCTATTGTATTCTGTTCACACACCTGCCATTCATTTCCTTTTAAGTAAGGAAACTATGTTATCACTTTGTGGTGTTTCATGACCTATATTTATTGAAAAAGAAACTAGTTTCTGCCCTCTATGCAAAGATCACAAAAATTCTTGTCCCATTCAATTCAACTGGCGTTCATTACCACCTTGCACACCAAAATTTCCATAAGAACTATTTTTTTCTGTTTCCTTTATGATGCTCTATTTCTTATGTGCCGTAACTAATCTAAATTTGTTACTGAAATTGAGAAGATATTATACAATCTGCTGAGTTCTAAACTGTTAAATAAGATTTTCATTTGACTAGGAGATGACAGTCATTACTCTTAGATGCTGTGTCTTGAGAGAAAGGGTGAGGTTCATATGGTTTTTATAGAAATCTCACAATTAAAAATGAATAATTAAGGACATTTTTCTGTATCATTGCACTGTTAACCGCTTAGGATGGTTTCTTATTGACAGTAACTTCATTCTGAATGCCCCCAACATCTTGTATCTCAATTATTGACAATTGCAAATGTTAATCAGTAATAATTGTTCTGTTTCCTTAGAATTATGCAACTTGTATTGAGCTTCGCCTCTTGCAATCAAGGTTTGTTAGTTTTATTTTTAATCTGAGCTGGACCTTGAGCTATTCATGTTCATAAGAAACTTGCATTAGAAGTTTAAGTAATTAAACACGTCTCTTTTGCTATCTGTTATTGTGTGTTCGCTTGTATATGCAGTTGGGCCCCATACAACCAGGCTAGTGAGTTTTCACTGATCTTTGGTTTGAATTTGCTTTCTGGAAGTTACAGATCTCACTGTATATTGAGTGTTGCAGGTCCAGGTTTCCTGCTTATAAGGATAGAGAACTTATTTTAATCACCAGTTACCATGGAATGTGTACAGGTGTTTTGGTGCGAGTCAGACAGTTTGGTTTGGCAGGAATTTGCAGGGCAGAGATAGGAAGGTGAAGAACTCCATTGGTGCTGGAAGTTGTGAGATCCAAAATCTCAACTCTTTTGTTTTCCTTGCAGAAATGCAGGTTAAAAGTAGCAATGTGGTTCGTTTGCTTTGTTGGACAGTTTCATTGGATGTGTAGGATGTCTTATTATTTTCGGTATCAATGTGTATGATGAACGGTTTTGAAGGTCTGCGTGCTGATTTGGAATGATTTTCGGGGAATTATATACTGTACTCACCAGTGTTCTTTATTTTAATTTTAATTTCTTATGGTATTTCCCGGAAATTGAATATTCACACGAGCCATCTTCCTAGACTCTTTTAAATACCGTAAACAGCTATATCTGTGTTGCGAAAATCAAGTTCTTCCAAGGTTTGATGTTGAATGAGCAAGAGCAAGCTCGTTTGTTTTCACCTTCTATGGGATTTGAATGTTTGTCTCTATATTTCTGTCCTCTCCACAACTGCAATGTCGAGTGGTATCATGAAATTAGCAAGACATATCTGATAGGAGGAACTAGTGAAGAGAAGTTACATAAGCTGGTCTACGTAGACGACAAGGAGCAAGTGAAGGTGGGAGAGTTTTTCGCGTGTGTGAGAGCTCAAGTGAGCACATGCCACTCAGAGTATTCTGCAATCGGGGTTTATTATCAGGAAACAAAACAAATTGGCAACGGGTAAAGTATGAGGATTTAGAAGAAATATTATCGTTTTAGGGTTAAAACAACAATTATATATTAATTTGAGGAAATTTCCTCGGTGGATACTTTTAGAGTGATAAAATGAATTGTGTCCATTAATTATTGGATGTCCGGCTTTTGACAATTATAGGGTTAATTTCAGCAACAATTACAAGAATTTGTTAAAAATTTTAAAATAGTCGTTAAAATAATTTTTTTACAATAGTAGTTACTTAAGTTTCTAACAATTATACTAATGGTCACTCAACTTAAAATGTTAACTTAATATTCTACTTGTCACTTTTAATTTTCAATTTGGACACAAACGATGTTAATTGATACGCACGTTAGACAAATTTATGTTAATTGATGCTAAAGACAAAATTGTCAAACTCGCATTTTCTCCATATTTGTTTGTTTTTAATAAACTGTCAATCAGTGAAGTTTTGAATTTTTTGGCCAATTTTTTAAAGTGGAACATTTTTGTCTCACGTAGTTAACGTCACGTTGAAATTTAACAATAACACGTAAGATTTTAGGTTAACATTTCCAGTCAAGCGACCATTAGTGTAACTTTTAGAAGCCTGGGTGACTAGTACTTAAAGAAAATTATTTTAATAACTATTTTAAAATTTTTAACAAATTTTAGTAGTTGTGGCTGAAATTAACCCACAAATATACCATGCCCTTCTCCAAGGGTGGAGACAGGGCTGGGCCCATACCCTTAAATTTTTTTCAAAATATACAGTTAAATTAAAAAAAAAATTTATTTCTGCTCTCATTTTTAAACCATGTCAAATTTTAGATACTAAAATTGCTCTCATTTTTGTCAAATTAGATAAAGTTGATTAGAGTTTTTAGTTTATTTAGAGATATCTTTATAGTCAATTTTGCTTAAATTACCTAAATAATATTTTAATAAAAAGGTACATCAATCATTTTGCATGACTGAATTAGTCATATTTAATATAAAAAAAAAAAAAAAAAATTAACAAGAGACCAGATTCATTTAGTTACAAAAAAATAATTCACTAGTTGAAAAAAAAAGTTCCTTTACATTTTGATTCCTAAACTTGGGACTTTATCTTATGTAAATTTTCTTTGCCGAATCCCCATCTTTCCAGAATCACTAGGAATCCCTGATTTGGAAAGGAAGGACATTCTTGGCCTATTAGTACCAAGTAACGCAGATTCGTTAGATTTTGGATATGTTATTTTTAAGTGTAATATTATAAATTGAAATTAATTTTTAAAAAAGTAAGTAGTAATATATAAATTGTTGATGATTATATTTGTAGATAAAAAAATTATAATTTAAACATATCTAAACATGTGCTCAACTTATTCAACTTCGACCTTAAAGTTCAGCTTGAGAGTTTTGAAGTATCGACTATGAGCGTTTTTTAAAGCACCTATTTTAGACGTTTATGAAGAGTCCGATTTTGAATAGTTATAATTTAAAAACAATCAAAAACATATGCTCAACTTATTCAACTCGACCTTAAAGTTCAAAATGTCACTTCCATGAGAGTTTTGAAGTACACTTTTTTTCCCACTTTGTTATTTGATTTTTTTAAAGCACCTATTTTTAGACGCGTTATGAAGATTCCGATTTTTGAAAAGTTTTTAGCCTAAATAGTGATTTTTTTCCCAAAAGCAATCAAATTTTCATATACACCACCTTTTTATATCTCAAACACACCCTTATATCTCCTGTCCACCATGGGTAGGAAAACAGGCTACATATGACCATATATATAAACCGACTTTTTCCTATTTCCTAGTATTCACTAGCTAAATCGATAGAAATTAGAAAATTGTTCTTAAATTTCATAATTTACTTTTCATAAATGTTGCTCTACATCATCAAGTAACATGCCAAATTATTGAATAACATGGATACAAATATTATTAATATATTTATAAAATGGAATTAGTGTAAGCTACAATATTTTGATATTTTCCTTTAGATGTTACTCGTCCTCACTAGAAATAATAGAACTTCATCATTTTTATACGCGGTGTGCATTCACAAAAATAACTTATAATCACTGTTTGAAATGAAAAGCTCGATACTTAACATTAATATTACATCAATGCACTAACAATTAGACAGCAAAACTGCACTTAAGAATTGCTAAAATCGAAACCCAGGTACTCAACAGGAGGTGGCACAAATTGTCTATTAAGATAGCCTTAAATATCCAATAGATGCAAAAGCCATTGAGAACAAAACGATTTGGCCATTCTTACAGGTTACTTTCTTGAATTCAAAACTATTAGCAAATAGAAACTTTAAACATATATAAGTTCAATAATTTGATTTGTTTTTAAGCACATCCCAACATGCCGAGAGAATAGGTTTCTTAGTTCATGAAAATAAAACAAATGTAGAAGGCTATTGTAATTAAATTTTAGGATAGGCAACCAACCAGTAGCTTCAAAATGCCACAGCATGAAGTTCATGCAAACACGAGTGCAAAAGTGCACGCACAGAGAGACGAAAATTCATGAAACTATTAGCTACTTGATAAAAAAATTGCCCATGAGGGCAAATAAAATCTTCGACAAAAAAAGTAAAGCCATAATCAGGCAAAATCTCTGACAAAATTGTGAAGCTTGATACTCTATTCTATTCCAGCAAACAATAATCCATAAGGCTCTTCATATTTATATCTACCAAAACCATGATGGATAAATCCCAACCAGTAAATCTGGTCTCCTACTTGGTTTTGTTGCCAGTCGGAGTTTTTCCAGCCTTTTTTGAAGGGTAAGGAGTCGCAGTGTGAACGCTTTTATTGCCTACACAAAAGAATTTAACCAATCAAGAATACAAAATACAATTAATTCAAACCAAATCATTTGAAATCTCGGATAGTATATACATATAGCTGAAATATCAAGTATCTTAAAAAAAATAAAGAAAAATAAAAAAAAATTATACCCGTTTTACCAGGAGTAGCCACTTTTGCCTTTTTGGTGGAAACGGGAGTTTCCAACACAGAAGATGACCTTTTCTTGGGCTGCTGCACCTTTAATACAATAAAATAATCAACAAGAGTCGTGTATATGTTATCAATCATTTAAATAGCAAGTGCCACTACCTTTGGTGCTTCTTCATCACTGGAGTCATCATCACTCGCAACCATCAATTCGTCTGAATCCTAGAAACAATCCATCCAACTTATTTAAGTCAGTGGAACAGAAAAATGGAAGTAAACAATAACATGATATTCAAAACGGAAAAAGAAGAATTAGTAATGATTGGCCTAAAGGAAGAAAACAAAGAGAATCACGCAATTAACCCAGATAAAACTCAGTTATCGAGCAATGAGAATGGAGACATACCATTCCTCCTGATAAATCACTAATATCCTCAGATCCACTATCGTCCAATTCGTCGTCATCGTCGTCTTCATCAGATTCAGACACCTCTTCTTTTTTAGTTCCAGTCTTAGCAGCAGTAGCATTTACTTTTGTAGGCTTCACGTCCTCAACCTTGATCTGGGCTTTACCTGAGGAGTCAACCAACCCAAATGGTAACTTCTCATTTTGCACTTCTGATGTTATACAGTAAAAGAAACCAATGACAACGACTTAAACTGTTGGGATTTGGGGTAAAGCCATGAAGAGATGGTTGATATACCACCATTTTCAAGAGCATTTATCGGATATTCTTCATCTTCAGATTCATCTGAAAAATCTTGCTCATCTAGAAAAAATCAATAATTGAGTTAGTGCCATCAAAACAAGACAACACAAAATTGATATCCTTTATCCTTTAAAAGAATGCACACATCTCAAAACATGCCAACATTTCATAGTTAAGTATTAATAGTTTTCTTATTCGGCAGAAACTATCGCCTGACTTGATTTCAAGAGAAGTGGAAAGGCTACAGCATTTCTTTCCTTGAGGGAAGAAAAAGCAGATGCAAAATTGCTTCACGCCTTGCAACTCTATATTATAAAGGTACAAATTATAATGATATCACAAAAAGAAAGGATAAAACTTTGTCCTATAGCCATCAAACTAAAATAATTACACAAAAGACAGCATTCAAACACCCTTCAAATACCGCAAACTAGTGAAAACATCAAAACATTAATTCCCAAGCATGTTCTCTTATTTGTGTATACTATAAAAGTCCCGATGTCTGCACTAGATAATACATTGCAATGTCTTCAACAAAGACTAAGCCTGAAAGGCTTAAATACAACACACAAAATTCTCTTAGACCTAACTCACATAATCACACTCACAGCAGACAGCATGAAAAGCAACGTTGACAATTGATAGAAATAAAAAATATGAACCTTGAATTGGATCATCAGCGATATAGCCAGCAAAGTAGACACTCCCACTTTTCCAGTCATGCGAGAGCTCAAACTCCCTCTCAAATACCAAGTCAAACATCACCTGAGGTCTATCCTCTGCTGAAAGAGTTCCTATAACGTACTTGTTTGTATCAATCTTCATACGAATGGGAACACGTTTGGCTCCTTTCACATCTTTCACCTCCCCAAGTGCTGCCTGAATAGTTGCAAAACAAGTCAACATTTACGATCTCATAACAAAAATGAAGTAAAGCAATAAATCACAGCGTTTAGTAAAAAGTACTATAAGAAACTTCAACCTGTGAAATATGAATCAGTTTGCCAAACTCAGGTTGAACTTTGAGAGCTTCTCCAGCTTTAACTTCAACTCCTGTGTGCATGGTGCAAATTTTACATTATTTAAAGTAAGCAAACGGAAACAGATTGATCAGCAGGAAATAAAATGCAACTATAAATTATTTCATGGATTAAAAACTATAGGGAGATAAGTTTAATCATTTAATCTGCAGAGAAAAGCATGAATCAACAAAAGGCATTTACTTATTAGCACCTCCAAGAAATCACTTAATATCAAAAGCATGAAATAAAAAAAATAGGTCAAAAGGCACATACTTGTTCATAGGGTAATGTAGAACAAGATGACTGTTTTCAAAAAAATTAACCACTTGCTAACACAATTGAAAGGGGATCATGTTTGGCTAAGCCTAACAAAATAATTACCTTTTTTAGTTTTAAATTTCAACTAAAATAGAAAGGTCTGGATACCTTGCTCTTTTTTACCTTAAGTAAAAAGATTAATTTTTTTGAACAGCTTAATTACTTCTGACTTTGACAAATAAAAAATTTATTTAATTTAAAACTCACCTTTTTTAGTTATAATTAAACGTTTTAAGCTTAACCAAACATGCTATAATAAATCCCAAAACTGTAAAAACTTCTAAGGTTAAAATAGCAAAAGCTAAAATACTTAATGTGAAAAAAGTTTTACAACCAATTCAAGATCATGTAACCCGGTTTATTTAATGAAACACAAATCTAAACTAATAAATAAAAAAACAGTTTACAACTTATAAAAGACCATGTACATTAGTTTATAATCGTATACAAACAAAAAAAATAAAGCTTTTAAAAAACAGACCAAAAAAAAAAAAAAGAATCTTTGAGACAGATTGAAGTAATATTAGTAGAGCTGGAAGCTTACCCCAAAATTCCATATTGAATAATAATGCAGAAAGAGTTGTGAGATTTGAAGCAGACGGCAACAAGAGGCTGGAACTTTGTGGGGTTTCGTAGGAGGCGTGAAAGAATTAAGCAGGGTTTTATAGAGGTTTAACAAGGGAGGGAGATTTGCAATTCTGACCTAGGGTTTTCAAAATCTTTTTGTTCAAGATTTGATACTTATTTGAATGGGCCTCACGGCCTCCAATACTTCAGCTGGCCCAATTTTACAATAATCAACGCCCTAACCAGTATTGTATTATTTTCAAGATTAATTTGTTAATCAAATTTTTAAACAATTATTGAAGTAATTTTTTTTTATAGTACTAGTCACTCAAATTTATAACAGTTATATTAAGGATCACTTAATTATAAATATTAACCCAAACTTTCAAAACAATCATTGCATAAATCGTAAATAAGTGTAGGTTGAAATGAAACTTAAGTTTTTCGTGCTTTAGGCGAGCCTGGATGATGATGAGGCAGTGGCGAGGCGAAGGTGGGGCGTGGGCGGGCGTAATTAAGCGTAGAGGTTGAGCTTCACACTTTGGCGAACTTTTTAGAACAGTGGTTTTAGATTAATGTTTTAGGTTAATATTTCATCGTTAGTGTAATTATTAAAAATTTTAGTGACAATTATTGAAATTAACTCTATTTTTTTTTTTTTTTTCTTTTTCAAATTTTCTCAAATTCTTTGCCACAGTTTCTTAACGTCATTTAGAACTTTCTTGTTTACGAGAGCAGCCAGAAAAATAGATGTCAACGAGATTTTTCAAATTCGTTATATATCCCAGATTATCCAAATTTTATTGTATTCTCATTATAGAGTCAATTTCATTATTGGACACTAAAGCATTTTTGTGATCCATATTATTTTGTTAGCTTGATTAATGACGTAGTGGCCGTTAAACATTCAACATTCACGTGGACTGACAACCATTAAAGCGATAAGTTCTATCCAGCTAACCGCATGTCTTAACTCTACCGTGACCTTTTGACCAAGCATATGTTTAGTATTGCTTAAATTATATTTTAAATGTTTATGTTATAAGTTGTGGGTGAATGTGTAAATAAAAAAGTGAGTTGTAAATTGAAAGTTTTATGAAATGTGTGGATAAAAAGTATGTTTGACCAGCTATAATTATAGGGTAAATAGCACCAGAGGTCTTCGAACTTTTGTTTACCAACCGCCGGAATCTCGAATCTATGAAACGTTAACGCCTGAGGTCTTTTTTTGACAGAAATCGTCAGTTTGACCGTTAAATGATCAAAAAAATTTTAAATAGATTATTTTACCTTGAATTGAATGATAAAATAAAATAAAATAAAATTTGTAATTAAACCCCAACCAACAAAAAATAATAATTGCAACTAAACTTGATAATCCTGAGAACCACCATGACCATCAAAAACAACAAAGTAGCAAACTTGAGAATTTCTGCATTAAGTTCCGGCAAGAGACATCCCCCAAATTTTGCACATGGAATCGACATGAAATCGAGTAGAATCGTTACTACATCTTCTATGTAATTGCGCCTCCCAATGTAGGTGGCGACACTCCAAGTTAGCCCTCCACTTCCCCATTCACCACCTTCAGCCCACCACTACTTCATTGCTAGATGATACCATCTTCAACACCACAGTGGCTTCCCGATTTAAACTTCTCACAGCACCTCTCAAACTCCTCTTTCCGCCTTGTTGACACGTCTGCCACGTCTAACCACCACCACAACGCTAACCGCCCGAAGTTTAATCCACGGTGACGCTTTTAACCCCCACCACCAAAGATCCTAGATCCCAAGCTTCCTCAGCGGCGTGACAATGGAATATGGTTGGGTTGAGGTTTAGTTGCAATTATTATTTAGTTGTTGGGGTTTAGTTACAAATTTTATTTATTTATTATCATTCAATTTAAAGGTAAAATAAGCTATTTAACAAAATTTTGACCATTTAATGATCAAATTGACGGTTTCTGTCAAAAAATGACATTAGATGCTAACGCTTCATAGGTTAGAGACTCCGGCTGCTAGTATACAAAAGTTTATGACCCCATCATTATTTCAAAGGTTCGGGACCCCTAGTGCTATTTACCTAAAATTATAATTTAAGTAGTAGCAAATATGTGCTAATTTTAATTATAAAAAATGGGTTAGGATTAAGGGAGTAATTTGATATTTTTTGACTAAACATAAAGTTTTTTCTCTTACGAATGGTGTTTCATTTTGAAGATCTATAATTTCATGACATGGGCATGATGATCGTTAGTCGATGTCAAGGTTTAACGGATCGACATCAAATCAAGAGTTAACACCACTAACAGAGTGACCAACTATGTAACACTACTTAGCTTTAATGACTAAATCTATCAAAAAATATTTGAAACTAACTTGAAATTTCACTTCAACTTTAATGACCATTTGTGAAATTAACTCACCAATAATATGACATACACATTCTAATGGTCCTGTGTCACACGTACACTCTATTCAAACTATGTAAACGGCAACTAGTTTTTCCTGGGAGCGAGTTAATCTTAAGAATGTGTCCTCAGTTTGGATTCATAAGACAAGGAGCATTTTCATCTGGAACAAAATCCACGACGTGGCCAAACATGTTATTTAAATTAGAGGTGTAAATTCTGATGGAGTTTCAAATAACTTCATTCACTTGAAATGGAGACTATGAACCAACCTGGATATAAGCTGTGCGGGGATATCTTAATTATTTTGTTTTTTCTTTACAAAACTTTTAGAGCTTACTGGACCGATTCTTCAAACATCCCATTTTATTCATAACAAAGTATTCATATAATATGGACATATTTTGACGACATCTACATGCATGCATGGGACAAATGAGCCAAGATCTTCTGTCCCAAATGTGTGTCTCATTAACTATTCTACCAATAACAATTGTACATATTATCAAAAAAATACAATTATTTAATGTGTTCCCACTTGCTATTAAAATTAACTTGTATTTATTGGATAATGTGCACATTTTCTATTCGTGAGATAGTCAATAGGACACACATTTGGGACAGCAGATCTGGACTTGAGACAAACCAAGTTTCCTCTTCTTCAGACAGTGGGACACCACTCCATTACAATGCTAAAATATGTATGATGCTACTTAACAATGGCAAGTTTGTCATGAAGAAAAAGAGCTCTATAGAAGTGTATTTTCTCAGCTAATTCATAAGTTGATTGTGCTTATGAATATAAATTGCACAAGGGTCAAAACAAAATCAATACATGATTGGACGATAATTCTTCCCCATTTCCTTGATTAGAGGTTTGTCAACACCCACTTTTGTCCTAGTCGATTGACCTTAGGACAAGAAGGGGATGGTCGACCAATCCTCTTTGTCCTAATCTATCGACCAAAGAGAAAGTTGGTCGACTGATTACCAACCCTTATCTAGTATATTGATTATTTGTGTCCCCACGTATTTTATTAGATTGGTTGTAAATAAGAGTGACAATGGGCGGGATTGAGCCTGTGGATGTAATCCACTAGGAGGATCAGCTCGACCCATGGCTCGTGGACATCATGAGTCGAGTCGAGCCACGAGCCATGGGTCGAGCCGTCAAGTCGACTTATTTTTTTTTTTACACATAATTTTTTAGATTACTTTAAATTTTAAAAAAAATTCAAAACACGAGTCAAGCAAGCTCTGCTTGTAAAAAAATTTGGAGCTCGACCCGGACTCATCCCTAAACGAGGCCGAATTAGCAAGTCCACAAACTGCTCGACCCATTTGCTACCATTTGTTGTAATGCTGTTTGCTACCATTTGTTGTAATGCTAAGATACTTTCGTCTGGTACACACCGTATTTTTGGAATTCAGAATGCGTGTCTTCTTAACTTACAAAGATGAACGACACATGACAAGTAAAAATACCAATAAGTAAATAACACGTGACCACCAGATATCTTCTTCTTGAATAACTTTATATACATACACATACACAGTAGTACAATATATAGTCGTCGTCTTCTTCCACGTGACTGATTATCACGCCTGGGGTAAAACGGGATAGGAAGAGCATCCTCTAAATTTGCTCGCCACAGAAATAAATTTCTGCCACCGTGTCTTTCTACCAGAGTCGAAGAGCAGTGTTTGGTTTGTACATATGCTAAACATTTTAAGATATCAAAGGACACCTCCTTAATTTCACCAATTTACTCCAAAAATCCTAAACCTAATTTTACAGAATTACTGGCACAAGTGGAGGCAATAATTTGTTCAAAGTAAAATATCCATGATCTTGAGCCAAGACCACCGAATCTTGGTAGGGTTAGCAGCTTCTTTTGAACAGCTCGACGTCGGTGCCGTCATCACAGCACCGTCGTCTCTGGTGACCTCCGCCGCCTTCTTTGGGCACAGAAAAAAATTCCTTGACCCCAACGCCATTAACTTCTCCTCCCGATTTAAACCTGCATGAAAACAATTGTTTATAAAACCACACAATTGGCACCTTACATGTGGTCCTCACGCCAGGATATGTTTTGATTAATTTTTTTCTTGCTCTTACAAGTGGAAACATGTAACTTAATTACTTTTAAAAAAATTATTTAGAGCTTGTTTGACAAAGATTATAAACCCAATAAAACAATTTCATTTAAATTTAATATTGATCAAATAAACCAAAATTGATTTATAAACCAGCTTTTATAAGCTTGGGCAATTTAAACTTTTTAAGCTTGGGCAAAGAGAAGTCATGAAATGAATGGCTAATGACAAGGGAGCTTACTTTCTAGTCTAAACTGGGAGTAATGGAGGTCGAATCCAGAAGGGTCGGTAGACGGGAGAATCAGCCGCCTTCCCTCCTTGGCATACTGCCTCAGCGACGCCGCAATCAAATCCTTCACCGTGGACTCCGGCGGCATCACCACCTGCACAGCGCCAAGGCTTCTCTGTATTGTGACATTCAGCAGCAATTTCGTCAGCTGAGGCCTCTCTTGCAGCACCACTTCATCCGTCAACCCTGCACCAACTCTCTTCCCCACCACCAAGTCCGGAACCGTCCTTGGCCGCGGCAGCATCCTTTCCGCCACCACCCCTCCACTTCTTCCATGAAACGACTTCGCTTTTTCTGATAATAATACCTTCCTGCAGTTCTTCTCGCGCCCTCCTTTACTGTAATTCTTCGGAGTCGGCATTAAGAATATATTTGTAAACTGTAATTACAGAAAATCAAAGGGCATAATGCTAAGAGCGCAAGAGTGTTGATTGTTAAAAGGAAAATTGAAGGAACGATTGTATTTATATTGTGGTGGTGGAAGGGGGGAGTGGATAATTGGATGATTGCTTGAGTTGACTGGTCAGTGACCGAAAATTTGTTTTAGTAAAAAGAATTATATTATTAATTTTGGTGGCTCAAGTGTGTTATATTTTGTCCCAGTCAAGTCCCTCAATTGTTGAATTGTTCCCAGATAGTGTATACACTGTGCAAATTTAAAAGCTATATGAATACTTGAGTTGACTGTTCTGGTAGAAAGAGTAAAATAAATTGTTTTATTTATTAATTATCAGAATAATCATTCATTCATATAAATATTGCACTCCAATGCTGACTGGATTATTGGGATTACGAGTCACCAACTAAAAAATGACACGTGGATAGAGAATAAGTATTCACGTGGCCACTTGTGGAAATAAAAGCATCACTTATTGGTCATTGGGTCTACGAGGACAGCCTTTGGTATGAATTATTGTATGATGATAGTTGAACAGACCTTGGACAATTTTTTTATGAGGGATTTTGGCTGCCTAAAACATTTATTTATTAATAGAGATATTCTGAACTAACAAAATGTGTACTCTTGGCACGTAATGATAGCATGTACACGTCAGACAAAATTTAACTTTTTTAATAATATAATTACTATCTAATTGACTTAATTTTAATTTTAGTTACATTTTTATTGAATACTAAATGTAAAATATTTTTCCATATATGTCAAAAATCTATGATTAATGAGGTTTGAAAAAGCTCAATGGAACATTTTAATTTAAAATTAGACATAAATTGGGGCCTTCTTGTGACTATTGATGGATCCAACTTGTATGGATTGAGAGTAATATCTTGTATATGAGACAAGTGACAACTTGTTTTTGAATTCATGAATCCATCCATCCATCATTTTAGCTGTGACTGTCCATGCACCTCTTTCAGTCATTTGTGTTGTTATTTCTTCACAGTTTGTCTCTAATTTGACAGTCTCCGACTCATATCTTTAAATTAATGCAATTTTTATATTAAAATAATATAATTTTCACACTAAGTCTATATATCATTTATAACCACTACTTCAAATTTTGCACCAAATAAAAAGTGTATATTCTCATCTCTTTATATTTTTAATTCTCAAAAATTAATTTATTTTACAATTTATTTAATCATATAGTGTATTTATATTAAATGTATAATCGAATTTGTAACTTCTCAATTTTAATGAGTAATTTTATGTTAATATATTTAGTAGTTATTATTTATTACTCGTAATACAATTTATTATGTTAATAAAAATAATAATCAAATTAAAACAAACATAAATCATTTAATATCATTAAAATAATAAAATAATAACCAACAAGGATATAGGAGGAAAAATAAATTTTTGTAGTATAATATAAGGACAAAATTAGAATAAAATATTCCACCATTTTCATCTTCAAATGAAGAGTGCTCTATTTCCAAGTCCAAAATCCACTTTTAATGAATTTTTTTAGTTTGTTTGTCGAAAAATGGTGGTCACATGAAGAATGAAATTTCTTGTAGTGGCAACAAGAAGATGGATTGGAGTATAGTTGGAGATGCTCGGTTTACTATTAAAGTGTAAGAAGTCTGAATGCCGAATCAACTTTATATCTTTAACTATTCGTTGCACCAATATAAATACTTAGCATGAAATTATATAAATTAGCTAAATTAGTAATATAGCACTATGAATCTTTCAAGTAGCTGTAATAACTCTACATGGCCCATCTAATGATATGTTTAATAGTGATTATAAGTATTTATAAGTTGGTCAATTATTATTTTTATCTACATATTTTGTGGGATCTATAAATTTTATCTAATTTTCATCCACACATTTCGTATGAACATAATGCTTATAATTTACAAAAAAAATTATCAAAAAACACTTATAATGTATTTGATTTTGATTAAAATTAGATTTTTTAATAAAAGTTGATGACATATGTTGTTGAATAATTATAAAAAAAAATTGTAGGTCTAAAATATATAGTTAAAATTAATTATTAATTTTGACGTAATTTTTTTAGCAAAATCAAAATTGATAACATACACCTTAAAGAATCTTTAAATTAATTTGGTAATCAAATCCCATGAAATAGAAGATGAACGCCTATTGTATAATTGTTTGCAACACTAATTCAAGTGGGTAAATTTTATTTGTGATCACTTTCAATTGAGTTACTAATTTTAATTTGTCTTAATTGAACTACTAAACTTTAATTTACTTTATGTTGAGAAAAATCCCACAAAACATGCAACGAAAAACTAAAATAAAGTATGAACAAAAAGGAAAGACACAAATTAAACCATTGACATTCACAAGAGAATGAAACTATATTATTATAATTAAAAAAAACCTTAGAATACAAAAGTTTTCTCACCTTCTCAACTTCTCTCTACACAAAATTAAAATGCTTAACATATGCTCTCTATTCGTTATCTTCTAATCTCTCTCTCTCTCTCTCTCTCTCTCACCACTTTCTCAACGAATTTTGTATATTTTTCGCTCCCTCAGCCATGCACCTTGCAACCCTCAAATTTCTCTCTACAAATTTTTGTTCTCACACGAACACTTTAACGTATTGGCTGCTATGCATGATATTTCTACCGTTTACATAAATATACAAATTTCGTGCTGTTGGGAAAATAGTCACCGAATCATTACATTTATAGTTGCAAGAAAAACAGGACTTAGATTATAGTTCCACGTTGTAGATTATAATCCAACTCCACATCGTGTTTAAAAAAAATAAAAATTAGATTATAGTCCAACTCCACATTGTAACAATTATCTTATCTTTAATCTTGAGTTCAAAGTAGAGATGACAAAAAAAAAAAAAAAGATCCGACCATCCCCGCTTTCCCGAAATTGTATTTAAAAAAAAATAAAAAAATATTAAAAAATAATTAATTAATTAAACAGTAAGATAAATAAAGATTTTTCAATACCTGCCCCCGACCCGCTTCCCATAAATTCTCGACAAGGCAAGGATGGTATTGGTTGCCCCTGTCTTATTGTCATCCCTAGTTCAAAGTCTATGATGTTATAAAGAGTTCGATTAATCATCACAATCTCATATTTATTTGGAATCACAAAAATCCCAACTAATGCCGACTGCCAAGAGTGACCTAATTGCAATGTAAGTTACTTTCCCCCAATTGCATTGACAAATTTTTCCCTAATCATTCTAAGTTTGCACTTGATCACATGGTGCAAATGATCACCTTTTATAAATAGGTAATTATATTCACACTACACTTTTTATTATTCACACCACGTTTTAATAGCAATAAATGTCATCCAACATTTGATATTCGAGACACTTATATCTTTAAGTTTTTTCATCGTATTTTTATCATTAACTTTCATTTAGTTTTCATATCTTACCTCCGATGAAGATTTTTGTCTAAATATTCTGCTAATGTGCATTGAAATGAGGAAAAAATATTTTATCAAACTCACGTATTTGTTATTTATTTTAACTATGTAAAAATATTAGAGGCAACAAATATTTTACGCTCTACTAATTAATTTTTTGGACACAAATCATCATCAAAGACAAATATAAGACATACAAATTAATAGGTTGATGATAAAAAATTGCTAAAAAAATTAGACTTATAAACGCAAAGGTAATCAATAGTTGAAAACTTTCATTGCAATTAGAATGTGGTGTACTTAACAAATAATGTTGTGGTAATATAATTATCTTTTATTAATTGAATTAGGACTTTAATCAAATTACTATTTTGACCCTCCAACATAATTTACTTGAGTCAATCCCAACACTTTCAAATGTCACCACTTCATGGCATTCTCTCCCCTCCCATAATCTACGCTGCATATATTGCTTTGTTGACATTTAAAATTAAATTAAAGTATATCAACTCAATTGAGACAAGCTAAAGTTAAATGCTTGTTTGTTTTACTTTATATTATAATTTAAACTAGTTAAATATATTTTTTATTTACACATTTTGTATGACATATAACTTATTACTCACTTATTATACTCACATTCTAGATGACTTATAACTTATAAGCACTTAAAAATAAATTTAACACCACCAAACATGAACATAAATCTTAATGGCTAAATTAAAATTTCACTGAAAATTCGGTAACCGCAAATGAAATTCACACTATTAACATTGTAACCAACAATATATATATATATATATATATATATATATATATATATATATATATTTAAAATCACAATCATAATTTTTTTTATGGGAACCAAAATTTGGCTAGTAAACCAATAAAAACCTTAATTTCAACTTTACCTCCTAGTTGCAATTCCTGCACTTTCAAAGAATTATAAAAAAATAAAATAAAAAAAATTAGACCGAACGATAATAAAATTTATCACATGTTTTTTTTTCTCAATTCAGTCTAGTCTAACTCAATGATCTAAACATACATTGGTAGCTTGTTGGATAAGACACATCTTACAAAAAAATTATTATATTAAAGAATAAAAAGAGCTAAATATATTTATTTACCGTTTTGTTCCTTCTTATCTAGTTATCTAGTACGATGTTTTGAGTGGTACAAGAATGTTTATATTTACACTCCCTCTCAAATGGCTCCAATTATTTGAAGATCTTGTAGGTACGTAGACGCAATGTGTTACTACATTGAATTTTGCATGCTTGGAACTTTGAGTTGCGTATTCAAGTGCAATATGCATGTAGGATAAATAATAATTCAACAAGTAGTCACACTCACATACTTTCGTAAAACTAACTGAAATCTCCACATACTAAAGATTGAGTCAAATTGTCAATTATTGGAAATATAAATATAATTAAATAATTAAATTCATATATTTGGCAATAATTTAAATTTTTAGATAACATGATCACTCAATATTAATATGTTTGTGTTAAGAGATAAATCATACATAAATTAAATATTGAAATATTAACCAATATATAAAAGTTTTGGTTACTCATCTTAATAAGGTTGATATTTTAAGATGGAATCCCAAATTTTAATATGGTATTATAGTTCATTCAGTTCAAACGAGCGATTCGATTCGACTAAAACTAAAAAACGATAATACAAATTTCATAATTGGTGTTTTCAAACAAACTATCATCTTACGGAGGCATTTTAAGGAATAAATCCCACATCTAGGGCTGGGCAAAAGACCCACAAAACCTAC
This sequence comes from Forsythia suspensa, assembly GCA_023638005.1. Lineage (NCBI taxonomy): Eukaryota > Viridiplantae > Streptophyta > Magnoliopsida > Lamiales > Oleaceae > Forsythia > Forsythia suspensa. The sequence continues at coordinate 42,124,176 of CM042666.1, forward strand.
CCAACCCGAACCGACTCGGGTTGGTTTTTGGACCCGGTCAGTCGGTTTCGGGTTGGGTTTTACCCAACCCAAAATCGACTCGGATTTAAAAAAAAAAAAAAATTTGTTCTTCAAATCTACTCAAATCGAAAACTCGACTAGAGTCGATTTGGGTCGGTTTCGAGTTCATTTTTTCAGATTTTTTGGTGGTTTCGGTTTGACTTTCGCCAAACCGATTTTTGGTCCGTTCGGGTCGGGTTGGGCCGAAAACCGACCCAACCCGACCCACCCCACCCCTACCCCTACCCCTACCCCTACCCCTACCCCTACCCACATCGGTTAAATACCAAAATATTGAACCAATATATAAAAATTTGAACTATTCTCTTAATAAAATCAATATTATTAAGATGGAACCCAAAATCTTAATAATTTGAAACACAATATTAAATATAATTGAATGTCTATTAGTGTACTATCTACCTTGTGAATTGGATAAAAAAACCTTTAAAAATCACCACCATTGATAAATAAAAATGTTGCATTTTAGATTTTTGAAATAAATAAATAAATATGAAAGATATGTTAAAGATATAAATAAAAATATTTTTTTTCCCGTATTTCTTACCGTTTAATTTTTAAAGGAGAAGAAGATTTATAATTAAGTAACAATTAATCATTTCTTGCTTCGTAGTTTAAGAGAACAAAAAAAAAAAAAAAAACTTCAAACCGGTCCAAATCGTCTTACTACTTGTAAGTTAGCTAAGTGACTTGGTAAATGATAAATATTTTAACACACACATATATCTCATGAAAGATTCTTTGATATGAGAGTATGAAATTTCACTAAGCATTTTATTGGAATATTAAATATAGAACCAAAATGGATGGATTTGTGTTCTTTTTCACTAATGAACTATAGTTAAACTCTTGAATTACTTATCAACTATTTATCAATACAATTAAACGAATCATTTATTATTTATACAATCTAAAAAAGGTCGTACCCGTCCTAATACTCAATTCCCCAATGCTAACCTCTTTTACCAGCAACTTTATATAATAAGCACTTGTTATGATTTGCATTTGATTATTCAATATTCAGTGTATATTCAACTTAAACTTAGGGATGACAATTTCACCTGCAATCCCGGTCTCATTGATTATTCAATGAGATTCGAACATAGGTGGTTGTTAAATCATAAAATCTAACAACTATACCACAATCTCAATTTTGTATTTTTTTTTTTTTTTGCTACAAATATTATAACAAATTCTTATTTTCTTAACTCTAATATTCTAAAGTGATGACTATCTATTAGGGAATTTGAAAAAAAAAAAAGTATTTTTTAAATGATTTGATCTGTAAATATATAGCTACAAAATATATAAATTAAGATAAGAGTAAGAATATGTCAATTAGGTTGGCAACGAACAAAATAATATTGGTGGGTGCCCACATGCATTATTGGCTTAGAGAATGCATATAACATTTATAGCCGTTTAACAAGACACCCCCTCGTGCTCATGCAAGGATATGTCAATTAAAACATCATCGTCAGTCCAAAAGAATTGTCGCCTTTATGTGATATCCTTTTTAAATTTACTGTTTTGTCAAATATAAATTTACTTGTAAGTAAAATATAAAATTACTTATAAGTAAATATTTAAGCTTAGCCAAAAGATTCCCAAATATACTGATTTTGGCAATAGCTCTTTTTTAGTGTTAAAATTATTTATAAGTAAATATTTAAGCTAAGCCAAAAGATTCCCAAATATACTTATTTTGAAAATAGGTCTTTTTAGTGTTAAAATAAGTAATTTTTGTTTGAAAAGGTTTGAAAAACATACCTAGTCAAATATCATTAATTTTCATTTGCATATCAATTGTGTCACTAGATTTTGTTGATTATACGGTACAATGAAATTTTCCACAATCAAAGCGATGTAGTTAATTGAAGAATAAAATAAGTCTTGACTTGTCTTAGAAGAGACCTTATACTATTTGATCTTTTAAAAAATTGTGTTCCATATGGGGAAAAAAATGCTCAGGTGGCCTTGCTGAGTGTAGTATTTTTCTAGCTCTTGATTATTTTTAAACTCGCTACTCGAAAAAAATTGAGTAAATTTATTTTAATATTTTAAGTTCAAAAAATCTATTGCTTTATTTACTGTCAAAAGTGTCATCGATATATTCCTTTTCATCGAAAAAGATGGTGCCTCAATTCTAATATCCAATCCCATATCATTCATATCATTATCCATTCATTGCAGGAATTGATTTTTGTGAACTTGGTCCAACAATGCTACTCCATTATTTTATTTTTTTGTTTAATGATTGTAACGTGTTGTTTTACTTTTTAATTACGACAATTTTGCCTTTGGATTTTTTTAATGGATGATAGTTTGGATTTCATCTGATATTAGATTCGTTTGTCCTAAAAAAATATCGTTAGATTCATGAGTTTTGTCTTGAAACCACTTTATTTATTGAGTCTGTTTTGAACCGCTAATTAAAAAAGTCAAATTTCCCTCTCCACACACACATCTTGTTAACCTAATTTTGGTGACTTGAATTTTTATTATGTATTTTTGAAAAAATATTTTTATTGACATTAGAAATATTATTTATTATTACTTTGGGTATTTAATTATAAGTGTTGTGGATGGTTTGGACATGCGAGAAATTGTTCAAAATAATATTACACTATATAAGAATTTAGCTTAATATATAAGTTTACATAAATCTAAAATAAAAGTTTACAGAAGTTTGTGTAAGACTTTTATTAATTCCTAACAAATTCATTAAAATCAATTAAAAGTCCATGAATTCCACAAAAGTCACGTACTTACAAAAATCTATAAAAATCTCAAATGAATACACCTTAACAATCCCCCAAAAATTCGGTCAATGCAGGCAAAGTAATTGAATGAATGAGACAAATCCATAAAAATGGGCCAATCCCCCATAATCTAGATAGAGACTTCACTATATATTCAGTCAATTTTTTCACCTCATCTCATTTTTTCACCGTGATCTTTCCCAATTTCTTTTTTCATCTTTCAAATTTGTTGATTGGGCCGTCGATTTCTTTATGCTTTTAGCTCCAGTCGCAACATTTGTAGTAAGGTGATAGTGCATCGATTTTTACATGAAAGTCTTGTCCTATATCAATTTTTTTTTTTTTTATATTTTTGCATATTTTATAATTAGTTTAGAGTTTATGGTTTATGATAAAATTAGTTTAATTATTTGTTGAATTGTGAAATATTTCTGTTTGACTTCTTATGATTTTTTATTTTTTTTTTGTTGATTTTTATCTGAATATTGTTTGTTGATTTTTTTTTTTAGGGTGGAGATGTGGAGGTATGATAGCTAATATTAGAATTGTGAACTGTTGTAATGTTGACTACTGAATTTTATTGGGAAATGTAAGATTTGGGTAGTTAGTAATGGGCCTGGTACGTTTGTTGGGCCGAATGTATAATTTTAATTTTGGTCCCATTTATCTCTCTATTTATATAGAGATTAGAGAGTGAGGCACTTGACACAACAAACGCTTTTATTGTTTTTGCATACAATTGAGGGTTGGGGTACGTGATGTTGGTGACATAATAAAAATCTACGTACAAACTCCAAAACTTGTATTACACTGTACACAGAGTTGATGGAATGTCACATGGGAACATACCATGTTTGGACAAGATTAAACGTTTACTTATAAGTTTTAAAATAAATTATTTTTTCATTAGTCAATCGACGTTTTAGAGCGAGACTTAGGCAGGGCAATGTGAAACTTAATTTACTTTCAAATAAACAACTTTTTATTGCTCAAGAAGGTTAGGATATAAAGTATTTTTCTTCCAAAATTATATTTTCTGATTTATTTCTTTCTAGTGTTAATAAATAATCCACTTATGGAGGTATGATTAAGAAGTTAACTTTTTTTAATTGAAAGTAAGAATTTTTTTTTTAATTAACACACATATTTAAAAACAAATAATTACTTAAAACTTAAAAGTAACGTCTAAAGTCAAACATGCTCGGAGAAATCAAAGAGCCTGATAGGGAGAGAGGAAAATAGATTGAGTTACAAAATTGAATCGTCTGGTGAACAAATAAAAATTGCTCTCCTCCCGTAGACACAAGTCATTTTAAGATTCAATCACGTAAATTGTGTTCCTGAGTTTTTTAATTTATTTATATATTCTATTAATTTTTGATATGATGTTTGTGATTTCTACTATTGGTCTCCCATATGCATTTTTTTTAACTCGACTAGGGATGAATCTAGATGGGGGGCTAAAAATTTTTAGATCAAATTAATATATGAGGAAAATAAAATATCTATATTTATTGTTTTTTTGCTAAACTGAAAAAAATATTTTTTGGGCCAGGGTGGGGACTCTAGCAAAGAGAGTCCCTATGTATCCGCCCCTGAACTTTTTCCTTTAAAACGTGTTGGATACTGAACTATTGATATTAGATAGGAGAAGAAAATATAAAAAAAAATTACATAATAAACCCTACTGATATAAGGGTGTATTCGCTTCACTCGTGTTTTTAAATTTACATTTTACTTATAACTCTTTATTGAATCGTGACGAAATATCTTTTGCTAAAAAAATTACTAATATGTTATTATAAATAGTTGTACATAACATAATACTTTATTTAAGAACAACAAATTACACTCTATATATTAAATTATATAACACATTACATTTTTAACTATTTCATTATTTTTAAAAATTATATACTATTATATTTGGAAAATTGGCACAGATAGTCCTTAACATTTGTCCTTAGTGTGAAAATGGTCCTTAATCTTTATTTTTTAGCACATCAATCCCTAACCTATGTGTTTTGGCGTGCAACTGGTTTTTATTTGGTGAAAATACCCTTAGTTTTAATTTTAAAAAATTGTAATTAGATTTGTTACCTTTGTAAAATGTGCAAATATGTCCGATACATTTATTAAATAATATTTAATTTAGTAAATTAATTATGTAATTTAACATATTAAATATATTACAATAATCGTGTTAATTAAATTTTTCATAAAAAAAAATATAAATTTATTGCTCTTTAGGTATATGTAATTTTTATGTGATGTGAAAAACTTGAATAAAAATTAAGTTAAATAAATAACAAAATGACGTATATAATTTTATGACATTGAATCAATCTTATTATGTTTTTTTAACATAAAAATAAAAAAAAAAATTAATTTACACATTATGTGTTCTTTATTTTTGAACGATAAATCAAAATATGAAGAATACAATTTGAACTCTAATATTTGTAGTTAATAAACGAATAGTTCGATTAAATAAAAATATTTGAGTATCAAGTTTGTGACAAAGTTATTTTTCTTTTTATAATAAAATTGAAGTTTAAATTTTAAATAATATGATTACTTAATAATAATAAATTAATTTTAATTAACACATTTGTTAATAGTTATGAGCTTAAATTTTAGTTATTTTATAATAGTTCGTAAAATGTACAAAATAATTTAGTATATTATCAATTTGTTAATTTTATTTAATTTTTATAAAAGAATAAAAGTGTTGGACTTATCTGCATTTTTTGCAATGGTTAGAATCTAATTGAAAATTTTTCTAATTAAAAGGATTAATTACGTACCAAAATACATAGGTTAATGACTTTTGTGTCAAAAATAAAAGTTATGGATCATTTTCATACTGAAGGCGGAAGTTAGAGACCATTTGTGCCAATTTTCCATTATATTTTCATCTGAAATTTCTCTATTTCTCTTTAATGCATGTTTCCACAATTATTATTATTTTTTATTATTATTATTTTTTTTGCTCTCTTCGTTACATTATTAACATATAACAAGTTTTAAATAAAATTATACATCTTTATTAACAATATTCAAGTTTGTCTTCTGTTTAATTATTAAGTTTTCTGGTAGAAAATAGAAGAACAAGAAATCAAGAAACTTACGTATGTATTCCTAAAATAATTTCAGGTTGCCGAATGATATAAAGCTAACAATTCAACTTAAAAAGAGAAATTGGCGCAAATGGTCCTTAACTTTTGCTCTCAGTACGAAAGTGGTTTCTAACGTTTATTTTTTAACACAAAAATCTATAATCTATATATTTTGGTACATAATTGATCATTATTTGATAAAAAGAAAAATATGCCCTTATTTTTAATTAGAGACAACTTCAATTGAATTTTGCAAAAAGTACAAATGGGTCCGACACTTTTATTTTTAAAAAATAAAAATAAAGAAAACTAACAAATTGATAACATATTAAATTATTTTGTATATTTTACGACTATTATAAAATAACTAAAATCAAACTCATAATTATTTAGCAAATGTGTTATTTAAAATTATTTTATTATTAAGTAATTATATTATTTAAAAATAAATTTTATCGTTACAACATAAAAAAAAAAAAAACTTTGTCACAAACTTGATGCTCAAATATTTTTATTTAATTAAGCTATTTGTTTATTAACTACAAATATTAGAACTCAAATTGTATTTTTCATATATTAATTTATCGTTTTATTATCGTTCAAAAATAAAGAACACATAATGAGTAAATTAATTTCTATTAATATTGTTATGTTAAAAAAATAATAAGATTGGTTTAATGTCATAAAATTATATATACCTTTATTTATTTATTTAACTTAATTTTTATTCAATTACAAATTTCTTTGATTAAAACTAAAGTCATATTTATCTTTTTCATCAAATAAAGACTAATTGCACACCAAAATACATAGTTTAGAGATTTCTTTACCAAAAAACAAAGGTTAATGACCATTTCCACACTAAGAAAAAATATTAGAGACCATTTGCGCCAATTTTCCCAACTTAATTGAATAAAGGTTTAATTTTGAGCTGAAAGATAATAAATAATATCAAAATATATTTTACATGATTTGTTAACATAATTTTTTAAAGCAAGGAATGTATATAATAAATTTTGTAGGAATAAAATATTTAAAGCAACATTGTGGCTATAAGTAATTAAATTTTGAAGAATAATAAAATAATTGAAGATATAGTATTTAAATTGTTATATATTTTAATGTAAAAGGTGTGATTTGTTATTTATAATAAAGAGTAGTGTATTTAGTTATTTGTGAGGGCATATTTGTAAATTTTTCAATTTTTTTGCGCAAATGGTGCGTTATGTTAGTATTGAGTAAAGGTTATCTAGATCACTTTTTAATTGCAATGAATGTCTTTTAACTTTTGATATTTTAGTATTTATGTCTTCAACTTTTTTTCGTCGTTTTTGTATCATTAACTTTCAATTAATTTTTTCATCTTGTCTCTGATGTCATTTTATCCAAATATTCTACTAATATGCATTGAAATTAAGAACAAATATTTTGTCAAACTTTTGTATTTGTTATTTGTTTTGATTATTTAAAAATATGATAGACAATTTTTTTTAAGCCATCTTAATTAACTTTTAGACAAAAATTATCATTAAAGACAAAGATAAGACGTATAAATTAATAGGTTGATGATAATAATGAAATAAAAACAGTTGGTAACATAAATGCAAAAAATGAACAATAGTTGGGAGCTTTCATTACAATTAAAATGTGTTGTAGACTTGTAGTTAACAAAAAAATGTGGTGTGAATATATTTACATTGAATAAAATATAGTATATATTGTAAAATTTTAAAATATGGTGTGTCAAATGTAAATATACACAAGATGTTCTCGTATTTTGTAGATAAAATTTTAAAATTTTCTTTTCTTTTCAAATATTATTTACTATAGATCGATTCTTCTTACCAAATACGCGAATGATATCTTATTAATTTGCTTCTTTCCACTTTTTTATCCATTTTCATATCTTGTTATCACTCACTTAAGTCAATTGGCATTTGTCATTTTACAAAATGGACGGTTTCTAATAGTTGGAATTACTCGTGAAATAATAATAGAAGGTCGATCACTAAAATACTCCATTTTAAAGCTGAGAACCAACTTGTAACAAAGGCTATAAGTAGAGGACTAATCCCACAATTTTATTTAAAAATTATAAGACGTTTGTATTAAAAAATTAATTTTGGTATGTTTGCAACCCCCAACGTGTTAACTACAAGAGTATAAATATAATTTCTTTATGTCTCTTCAACATTTTCAAGTTTTTAGATTACGAGCTCTTTCAATATCAGATGGTGTGCTTTTTGGACCCAGTATGCATATCTTTTAAGAACAATTACTTATTAATTTCCATTACTTTTTATATAATTTAACATAACCTCTTTATGGACTAGGAGGCGGATTCAAGAATTTTTTAAGTCCGAATCATTCTCGAAAATTTTTTTATACTTCAATCTTTGAATTTGTTAGACTATAATTTTTTTTTGTTATAAAAACAATTTTTTTTTAGAAATGAACCAGACTATAGTCCCACACTAGAATATACCATGACCACCATCTGCGGTCCATTTGCATTCTCTTCCCTGCCCGGAAAGGTGAATCAAAGAAAGGTAACTTGCTTCCCTCCTAGATTGATGGCGACTTATGAGTGGTCAGCCTTTATGGTCATTAATTTAGAAGCTGAGTTCAAATTTCATCATTTATATGCTAAAGACATATTTGTTGGACCGTACTTCTTAACAACACTACACGATAATAAAAAAAAAAAATAATTTATGAATACCATCTCAAAGTTGTTACTTCTCGAATGTTCAGTACTGAATAATAAAATATACAAAATTTTAATTAATTATTTATTTATTATTATTCAATCCAATTTTACCATACATGACATCATGGTTTATGGTGCTGAGTGTAGATGTAGTCTAAGTGGGCCTCGGCAATAATTCTTCTCTTTAAGCACTCTTCATCTTCATCTTCATCTTCACATTCTTCTAGCCCCATCAATTTCTGCAATGCATTGAATAATATTAAATAATTAAAAAAAAACTAAAATTTGTACTTTAATCTTGTCGAGTACACTGTACCGATTTGGTAAAAAATGATTTAAGATTAGAAAGACGAAGAAATTACATGAAAAGAATCTATCTTTTCCATGTTTACACGAGATGTCCTGCTAGTGACACCATTGTTCAGTTGGGAATCTGCTTTTCCTGCATAAAATGGAAGTTTTAGTAGTGATTTCATGAAGAAAATAATATCAAGTAGAGATCAACAGGACAACACCACCATTAGTCGTGCTTAAAAGTCCAATTTTCAGCTGTATTTTAAGGAGTACGACCAAACATCATTCATGACCTTGTTACCTTGTTTGATTACAATATTTCGGGCAGATGAATGTGAAGTTGTTATGAGGAAAACAAGGAGGAAAACAAGTGCAAAAGAATGAACCTTCTGCTCCATGGTTCAGTGAATTCGAGGGAAGAAGGTTGTGGGGGGGTTGGATATGCGTTTTTGAGTTTTGTTGGGGGTTGGGGATGGAGGAAGCATATGCTATATAAATACACGTAGATTGTAAATAGTAATGTGACAAAGATATGGAAAGATCTTGATATTATTATATTTGATATTTTTTTGATTGTATCAAATTATTTACTTTTATAGTTGATTGTATAATTATTATACAATATTTTCTTTTATAATTATTGTAATCTTGTAAATAAGTTTTTTTGTACAAATGGTGCTTATTTTTTGTACTTACTGCAAGTTGATGATTTATTTTTTCATTTTTGACAATAACGTCTTTATTTCAAACTTTATTAGCAAAAATGGTCATTTCCATCCATTTTCGTCAAATTTAATCGTTAGTTCATTGTGTGCATTCCACCATCTTCATTTCACAATGACATTTTCGACATTTTACTGTTCATAAATGAAAATTGACTTAAGAAAAAAAAAATTAAAAAAATATATTCTTCCACCCACCCCACCCCACCCCACCCCCCCCCCGTATTCTCACTTTTCTCACTTTGTGATCGATAGAAAGAGGGACAGCTTTGCCGTTGCGGCAAAGGACGGCTCTAGAATCGTTGCAATTAGCAATAATGATTTTTTCCGGTGCGACGATCCGATGACGGCGGTTGATCCGACAGCGTCGCATTCAGGCGTTTGAAGTTCGCACCGACATTTAGCGCTGATGTTAATTATGTTTTCATTCCATGCAATTACTTTCTTGTCCATTGTAATAAAGCTCGTTCCATCACATTCTTCCACTTTGTACTGCCTTCCATGGTAGAGTGGGTGGAGTATTTTTAAAATTATTTTCTTTCTTTCTTTTTTCTTAAAGTTGGGACATATGCTGCAAATATTATTATTTTTTATTTATTTAACACATCATCACATCCCCAGTATAATTGTTAGACCTCCACCAAGAAAGGAATGAGAGGGTTTGGATACTTCAACCATATATAAAGAACTTATAAAAAATACATGGGAGGGGGACATAAAATCTGACATCTAATCAAAAAAACTAAAGCAACCAAATAAATGAATAAATAATAAAGCAATAAAAAATGAGATACTACTTCCTAAATAAATAGTCCTAAAAAGTTATATAGACCCATAACTGTAGGAAGTCTATGTCTATCAATCTAAATTAAACTACGATAACGTCGCGGCAAGTCATAAGTGTTGTACTCGAAATAGCAATGACGATTTCAACCTTCTGAAGCAAGTAAGTCAGTCACATGGTTGCCCTCGCAATAAATATGAGAAATAGTACCACGGTTGAAGGCAAGTAGATGTTTGATGTGACAAAGAGTGGCTTGAATAGACCAAGGTCTTCCATCTCTGGTGATGCAGTGAATGGCCAAAGTAGAGTCGGACTCAATCTATAAATCTGAGAGTACAATTTTCTGAGCAAGAAGGATGCCGTCAAGAATAACCCTGAGCTCGACCTCTAGAATAGGGCACTCGCCATATAAAGAGAAGAAGGCATGAGCACATTGACTTGATGAATTCCTAATAATCCCCCATCCACTCACAAATCCATCTTTGATGCATCCATCAGTGTTGATCTTGTAAGATCCCACTGCAAATTTTTATTTATGAACAGTAAAATATTGAAAATGCCCTTATGAAATGGAGACTGTGGAATGCAAGTGAGGAACTAAGAGTTAAATTTGACGAAAATGGCCATTTTTGCCAATAAAGTTTGAAATAGGGATCCTACTGCCAAAAATGAAATGATAGATCATCAACCTGCAATAAATGCAAAAGATAGGACCATTTGTGCAAAAAAAACATGTAAATAAGGTATTATCCCCTATAATAATAGGATAGAAGAATTATACAATTCTCATATTGCGTGTATCAATTATATTAAGTTTATTATTTTATGAGAATGTGTGAATAAAAAATGGATAAAATTGTAGATCTTATGAAATTTCTAGATAAAAATAATAGTGTAACCACCTTATAAATACTTATAAACACAAACAAACATGCTCTAATGGTATTCTAATATCTCTTTTTGAATAGTTTAGAGCACTCTATGGATTGCTATCAAGTAGCATTCATGTCTAAAATATAGGAATTTAAGTTCAAATTTAGTCTCCAATGCATTCTATGAATTATTATCTGAGTGTGAAATTAACATAGAAAATTTAAATTTTGTTGAGTGTATAAAAGAATTTTTGAATTTAGACTGAGCTCTATATTATTGTCTATGTTTATCAATGTCACGTTAGTTTGAGAGAGTTGTTGACAACTTATATTGGAGAAAATTTTTATAGACGTTGTCTATTTTATTTATATGGCAACAAAATATAATAATCCACAATTGCATTCAAGATTTTTTATATTAACGTGGATGGCATGGTATTGAGAGGAATGGTATTGAGAGTAATGATCTCTAATTCCTATATGTTGTGTGGACTAATGTGGCACTCCCACATTAACCTACATCATCAGTAGGTAAATGATCTTTTATCCACTGTTTGTAGGAAATCATTACTTACAATATTGAATGTAATTAAAACTGTAGTAATTGTTTTATTTAATTTTATTTAGTACTGTACCCATATGCGATCTCCTAAAGTTACAAAAAAACTAGAGATGGTAATAGGGCCGAGCCAGGTATGTTTGCCATCTCTATAAAAGACCCACCTCAACGTTATCTTACTGGAAATGTTACACAACTCGTCTCCAATTTATTGTTTTAATAACAAGTTGGTCCTCAAATTTTTTAAAAAAAAAATGTACAAGTAATTAGCCCTCACAACCTTTCATTATAGTTTCATAATCAACCACTATATCAAAACGTTTCTAAATCTCTATTAAACAACTTTTTAAAATTAAGATTTGTTTCTCAAGTGTCCAAAATTTTGATAGTTAAGCATGTTTTATGAGTGTTGCGTGACAACTTAGCGAAAATTTGGACGAATATTGTTATTGAAGACATTTGTATAACTATAATCGAAAGTTGGTAATCAGCTTATTTATTTTTTAAGATTGAGAATGAACTTGCTATTAGAATAATAAATTGGGAACTAATAGTATAATTTTACCTCAGTCTCCATACTCGTGAGTCATGTGACAACACTACTAATCAGTAATCATCTGATGGGGGTGGGGTAGTGTGCTTTAGTCGGTGTCAAGAATCAAGATAGTGGTCTAGGTAAAGTCCAAAGGCTCCAAAAATCAATGTGAAATAGTGGTTGACAGTATGTGAAAGTCAACCTTTTGGACTTGCTGACAACTGTGTTCCCATTATCACCACTTTTCTTTTTTACGTTTTTCAATTTTTACTTTTCACCTTTTACCATTCACAAACATTCTCTATGGTGTAACTATTAATACGTGTTTATTTGGTATTTTTTTTTTTTTTTTTTTAGCATATTAGTAGTAGATTTTATGAAATATGAGTATAAAAAATAGATAAAATTATAAATTTTACAAAATGTATAAATTAAAATAATATTATAGCTAAATCTCTTTTTTACATGTAGAGAAAATATAAAAGAAAAATTGCATACAAATACATTATATTCATATGTTTATAATGAAATTGTATATTTGTAGTTATTTTTGTTTTCATCTTGTTATTAATTTCTATCGATAATTGTTTAAAACCATATCAAGGGACAAATTTAACAAATTAATACATGCTTCCCATATACAAGCAACCTTAAAGTTGCAATTCCACCCAATCTATCTCGTGAAAACATTTTCTTCAAAGATATCAATATAAATAGTCTCGAACTTATGGACTCGTCTAGTTCAGTCCTTATTCTATCTTTTTTGGAACTAATGTGTTCAATCTATTGTTTTGATGCGGAAATAGTTTTTTTTTTTCACGATTTTCATCTATTTGACATATAAAGTATCAATTCCAACTAATATCAAATTACATCATTTAAAAGTTTTAATTAATAGAAATATGATAAATTTATTTATTTAATTTGTTTCTTCAATGCATCTCTTTATGTGTATGTCAAATTTATTTTTATTAAATATATAATATGTGCAAAATTTTTATAAATATGTAGTGACAAAACTTACTCATGTTATGTAGCTCGTGAACCACCCACCCTAGAAATTGAGATGATAAATAGAATAGGTTTATAGCATTTGTTTGATCTAGGGGTGGCAATATTGGGCCGAAGCGCCCGAATGGAACTGCTTACTCGACCCACCCAATATGGCTCTACCCATCATGGACCCAGGTTCGTCTAAGGATGAGCCTGGGCCTGTAGGCCGAGTCCGACAAAAAAAAAAACAAAGGGTTGAGTTGGCTTGGCCTTTTCATTTAATGAGTCCACTCGTGTAAATTATTTTTTAACCATTACCAAAGAAATATTGCATTAAAAAGATTTAGCGAGCTGGGCTCATGGGCTGGTCATACCCAAGAGGCCCACGGACCATGGATTGGACCGAACTCGCCTGTGAGAGATGAGCTCGACTCGTCTCTATACAGGCCTAGCTCACCATCCCTTAGGTCGAGCTCACCCCGATGGTCATGGGCGGCTATTCATTCAATTCGATCGATCGCCACCTTTAATTTGATGATCCATATTAAAAATTTGTTAAAAAGTTGTTGTCAAAATTAACAATTTATTTTAATTACACATTTAATATGATCTACAATTTTTATTAATTTTTCAACCACATATTTTATCAACTTTTTATCAAAATCAACTAAAAAAATTTCTCAAACAAAATCATAATATTAAAAACTTAAAAGTAAATGATACTTTTCCTAAGAGTGTGTCTTTGCTTTTCCTTTATGCCTTTACATGAAGACCGTAGATTATTTTTGGATTCTCTATATATTCTCCATTAAAGATTTTGCTAGTTGACAAAACATCCAATTCTATTCATGTGCCTTTGATGTTTTTAAAACTATAAATGACATCCCTTTTATACTTTTTTACTCTTCTTGGAGTCCTCAAAACAAATGTCCTGAACTTTTGTTCTCAAGAATAATCACTAAGCTTTTCGTGCATCATGTCATTTGTTTATTTCCATAAAGAAATGATCCCATTGATTTGTTAGGCTGTTGTTTTGGATAATTGGTCCCTCTGAGCTGTTGTTTAAACTAATTTGTAAATACAAATTTTCATTATTTGGATCCTTCCTTATCGAAGCTTAAGTTTTAAAAGAAAGAATAAAAAATTATTTTAAGATTTATTGCGGACCAGAAAAAAAATTATTTTAAGATTTATTGCGGACCAGAAAATGATGTTGTTTTTTATCTACTATATATATCTACATCTACTATATAAGTAGACATCTTGAATTTGAAACAAGATTTATAATTTTATGTATGAAATATTGTGCATTCGATCTACGATTGACAATGAAAATTCTCTCTAACAAATATGGATCAAGAGAGGTTTCGTGAAAATGCAGAAGTACAAAGCTAATCGAAGAACTTTCTTCCCCATGCATCTAAGAGAAAAAACTTTCTTTGAAAAGAATTTTGAAAATGGAGTGTTTTTTTATTCTTTAGCTATTTTTATTGCTTTTAAAGAATCTCAATTTATGTTGTTTTGACCATTTTAAGGATTGTTGGTCGGTTTCATACTTTTTTGTACATTCAGGGCTTGTTTTATAGAGTTTTAAATAAATTTTTTTTTCCAAATTCATTTTCAACCACATATTTTATGGGAGTTACAAATTTTAGTAATTTTTCAATTATATATTTCATCAATTTTTTTCAAAATTTCTTACAAAACTACTTTTAGGGGCGTATTTAATCTAGACTTTTAAAGAGTTTGATTGACATTTTTCAAGTAACTGACTTTGATGGATTTCTTTAACTTTTATTGACTTTTATAGATTTTAATAGACACGTACATACTTTTATGGATTTTTATAGATTTCATTTTAAAGATTTTCCTAGACTTTCACGGACTTTTATAATTTTTTTTTTAATTAAAAATTTAATATCCCACAGGTAAAAAAAATTGTAGCGGGAGAAAAGTATAGTAATAATTTATTTAATTGTATTAATATTATTAAATTCATAAAAAAATATTCTATTTAATTGCTGCAAGTAAACTACGTCAAATGTTAATGATATAAATTATTAACTCACTTTATTTTTTATTTTAGGTAAAACTATAACTTTCAAATCGCTTGTGTATAAATTCAAAAAATTATGTCATGCAACTCTTTTTAAAAATATTTTCCAACAAAAAATTTATCTAGTTCATAATCTCTATTTTTATATTTAATAATCTATATGTAACATATCATTATTAGTCACCACAATTGCATAAATAAATAACCAAAGTACCAATTTACGAAGAAAAAAAATACAATCATGTTCATCAAGATTAATATAAAAAAACAAGAATGAAAATAAAAATAAAAAATAGATTAATAAAAATTAATTTTTAACTTAATGAAATTCATTAATAAACTACAATTAACAATTATATAAGAATTTAATTATAAATGTATATTGTTTTTAATGAAAAAAATGAAAAAAAAAAGAAAGAAAAATATGGTTATGATAATATTGAAGAAAAAAAATCATATTGTTTCTAAAGATTCATATAAGGAAAAAGAAAAAAAAAAGAGATAATAGCTAGGAAAGTATTTAAAAGAAAAGTCAAACTGACTAAAGATAAAAATGTTAATATTTTGGTAATTAATCATGGTTATAAGGTTCGTAGAAGGAAAAAAAAAAGTTAGGAGAATATATTAAAGAGAAAAAAATTCATATTGAAGAAAGAAAAGAATATTAACCTTGACTCTTGTTCAAAGGAAAAAAATAGAGAAATGTTGCATAAAGAAAAAAATTAAAGAATTGAAGAATTTTTCTCCCCCAAAGTCATTTAAAGTCTTATTAGGGATGAATGTGAGATAAATTGTGATATTTTTTATTTATATATTGTGCTTTAAAGTTAGTACATATAAAATTATCTATAAAGTCATTAAAAGTCATCGACATTTTGATATCCCTGAATTTCGTAAGATTTTAAAAAATTTGAATTGAATATCGCATGATTTTATAAGACTTTTTAAAAGTCTTTAAAAATATATATAGAATACCCCAAGACTTTTATAAAATTTAAAAAGTCTGTATTGAATACACTTAAACTTTTAAACTCCATAAAAGTCTTATCAATTCTTACTTGAATACACCCCACTTAAACTCTACCAAACAAACGCTTACTTTACATTATTTATCCAGTAAAAGGATAGTTTTACAACTAATCATAGAAAATAAAATTAGTATTGTTTCACTTTTTTATTATAAAAATAATATTTCATTTTTTGTAACAATTTTTGTTACAAAAAAAATGTATGTTATATTTAATACACATATTTAGCCAGTTGTTTTCACTGTCGCCGAATCACGCCACAAACCACTGCAAAAATCAATAAACCACCACCATTTCACCATAGCAGTACAGCACCATTGTGTTATGCTATTGCCGTCACCACCACCATCAAATCCGTTAGATCTGCGTCGCCGCCGCCATCACCGACAACCATCACTATCTCTATGTATGTGTCTTTCTCTATATATGAATGCATACACTTAAAAGGATTGTTTTACAACTAATCATAGAAATAAAATTATTATTGCTTCACTTTTTTATTATAAAAATAATGTTTTCACTTTTTGTAACAATTTTTGTTACACAAAAATGTATGTTAATTTATTACACATATTTAGCCGTCGGTTTTTACTGTCGCCGCTATTGCCGCCGAATCCTGTCACAAACCACTGCAAAAATTAGTAAACCACCACCATTGCGCCATAGCAGTACATCACCATTGCGCTATGCTGTCGCTGTCACCACCACCATCAAATCCGCTAGATTTGCACTGCTGCCGCCGCCGCCACCACCACCACTATCTCTATGTGCGTGTCTCTCTCTATATATGAATGTATCTTTATACATATACATACGCATATACATACATGCATACACACACACAACTGTACATACACACATATAAATCTGCCCATGACATATGGGGTTTAATAGGATTCCCTTCAAAATCGGACGTGAAAGAAATCAAAGTCTAGGTATGAAATATGTTTATGAAATTAATTAACGAAATTTGCTTATGAAATCAATTTACGAAATTAATGGTAGTGCGTACAAAATCTGCGACCAATGTCATGCAAAATCTGGGGTAGAAGATGAATAGTATAAGAATTAGTATACGGGGAATTATTAAATGTGCCCAAAATTAATCAGTTGATTAAAAATATGACAATATTTGATAATATTTGTAAGTACGTCATTTTTTAGATGCAAATTTTTAAATATATTTTTGTAAAAATGACCACTTTTTTCGTATAGCTGAGATTTAACAATAGTTTACATTCATACAATAGCTTCTAAGAGAAGCTATGAGTCCAAAAATCGACAATTGATTTTTGCTAAAGAAAATCGAGAGATGAGTATGAAAAATCGACATTCGATTTTATTTTTTTAGTGCGGTGATATACACAAATTTATACTACTTAATTTAGACACTTATTTAATTTTAATTTTTAATTACCAAATGCCAATTTGGATGTTGTCAATTTGAATTGAATATCGAAAAAAAAAATTTAATCTCAAAATAAATATTTCGACATAAAAATTTTTGTAGACAAAGAAAAAAATTTATCGACATCGACCAAATAATGTCGATGTCCACCAAATTTTTATCTATTTATGTGATGATATTGAAAAAAAAAATGGACACAAATTAATGTCCATTTTGTCAATGGACAAAATGAACACCAATTTGGTGCCCATTATTACCGACAAAATAGTTGTCTATTTTGTCAACGAATAAACAAATTTCATGCCCACTATTTTGTGTCTATTTTTCTGTCTGTTTTTTTATCACATGTAATCAATTTCATTCTCCATACATCGACAACAAAATATACCAACAAATTAGATCGAAAAAATTTGTAAATTAAATTCTATATCTAATACAATCTACTAATATACACACTAAATCGACAAAAAATTACCCAACAACATAAAATATATCGACAAAAAAATAGAGATACAATCTATCAAATTTAAGTTTCATATAATTTATAGCAAAAATATACTAATTTTCTCAATTTATAATAGCTTATAAATGACTTCAAAATTTCAAATCAGTCGACTTCTTCAAATGATTTAAAAATCAGTGACAGATCTGACAATGTATTTGAATATGGAATAAGAATAAGAGAATTCGACCACAAAAATAACAAATGAGAGTTAGATATAGAGCTTAGGAGCGGCGACTATGGTGAAAAAAGTGAGGAGAGAGAGTATTTAAGTTAGAGAGAGAAAAATAGTGATAATGAAAAGATAAGAAAATTAATATAATAGATATTCAATTGGTCCATCTAGGATAATTTTGTCTAAATTTCTAGAATTTGGTCAATTCATCAAATGTTATAAAAAATAGACATGTTTAAAAATACACTTATGAAATGTGGTAGTTTGTCTAATTTCTTATTAGGATTGGTTTCTTTATTCTTTGTCTTTTAAGATAATTAATTTTTTTCAGTCTTTGCAGAAAAGAATCAAATTTATGAGAAGAATCAAATAAGTGTTTGGTAAACTCTTGTTTCAAAAGTAGCATTTGAGCGTTTGGTAAACAAAAGTGATTTATTGCTGTAACGTTATTAAATTATTAAAAAGGACATTGATTATAATAATATTATTTTAATAACGTTATTTTATATTATTATTATTATCACGAGTTGTAAAATTTATTTTTTTTTAGTCAAATATTTTTTAACAAGACAATATATTTATTATTATTCTTTTAAAATAAAAATAATAAAAAACTAATAAATTTCAAATTTTATAAAAATTACAAAATAAAAGTATAGTCATATAGTGCAAAAATTAATTAAATTTATATTATTTTTTATGATCCAACTTGTATCAATTCGATTTTTCAAATAGTTATTAAAGGAATTAATTTAATTAATTAGGGATAAAAAGGGTATTTAAATAATATATAAATAAAAAGGCTTTAAATCGAAATCGAAAATTTTATTTTCTTTAACTTCTCAAAATCTGCTGTCAAGTGTGTCAGATTATTTTATAATCACTTTTAAAAAATTTGTCAAACGCCTAAATCAACTTCTGATTATTTAAGAATTAAAATAAGTTGAGCTCCAAAATCAATCTCAAACATGCCTTAGTATATTTGAAATTAAAAACAATTAACAGTATTTTTGGAATAATGAAAAATTATTGGGTAATACTCTTGGGCTAGATGGACTTGATGGACAATTCCATTTGGCTGGAAATGAGCTAATTAGGGATTGTTACACTCATTACTTATCAATCTTAAAATAATTTTAAATCTAACAATTTAACAAATATATTTTAAAAATACTACATTCCTAAAATTATATTAGTTAATAAAATAATAAATTAATTATCTGTACGATAAGTCCTCCATCTTTATAATATCTCCACTTTAGTCCATGTATTTCTTCTTTCATTTCAATTTCGTCATCTTTTATTTGTAATTCAAGTCCTTCAACTTTTATATGTTTACAAGTTGGTCTCCATATTTATACTTTTATATCAATTTAGTTATTTATAGTATCACTATTTGATATAGATGTTACAAATGATATTTTGTATTACTAAATATGTTACTGTATATGTTGCATATTATAATTAAATTATTTTATACATCACATGTTACATGAATTGATATTTTGTATCATCGATGTTACGCAGGGGCGGATTTAGCGTGAGGGCAGTCGCCACGCTGATTTCAAAGTTTTTGTGGTTGTTTTAAGAAAATTGAAATTTTATAATTTTGCCCCCACACCAAAATAAAAAGTGTATATGTAGATTAATTTATGGGAAGTGTCTTTATCCTAGTGGTAAAGCTTTTCATTTGTTTGGCCAAATCATGGTTCAAGGCCCAACAATACTGTTTTTTTTTTTTTTAAAAAATTTTGTGCAATTAATCTCCAACCTTAAAAAGTGTCTTTTAAATCTTGAATCTTTAGTTCCATTTGTATATTTTGCATTTTACATAATTCTATAAATTTCAACGTTAATTTTCTCATGTTTTAGAAGAATAAAATTGACAAAATACTATGCGAACTTAATCTTTTAGACCATAACATTTCTTTGATTTTTAATTCCAAAATTTGAAAAATAAAATAAATTAACCTTTCCTTTTTTACATACAAAATCTCTTGAAAATATGAGTTTTTTAATTTTTACTTAACTCGAACATAATTTTTTTTTCCTTCACTTATGGGGAATAACCTTTTCTTTTGTATTTTGTTTACTTTATTTTCATATGTATATACATGAATAACTATGATTTTTATTTTTTTTCACATTTTTATTTTTATTTTTCAAGTTTGGATTAATTAAAACTTGATATTTTTTTAATAAACAAAATATTGATTCTATTTTTATTTTTCATTATTTTATTCTATTTTTATGTTCGGCTAACCCAAAATCAATTACTTTAATAAAATAATTTTTTTTTGAATAAGATAAGTAATTTTATTGTTTTCTTCATCATCTCACTATCTCTATCGACTACCGCTATGTCCCCATCTTGTATAGGTGCTACAGAGCCGCACTGCAATGTCGTCGGCCCGACCGTAGCCTCGCCAACCATCATAAGCGCCCCCACGAGATAAAAATTATCGCTCGCCTCGATGTTACGTATGTTACAAAAGATGAAATCAATAATTTTATTTGTTAAATTTGACATTGTGTTACATATCTATATTATATTAATGTTACATAGTATCAATAGGTTTTTAGATTTCAATGTGTATATTAATACGAACTTATTGAAGTATAGTTGGTTTTGCAGTTGTAACAGTTTCTGTTTAGTCATGATCTGATACATATGTTACAAATGATATTGTGTATCACTGTTTGGTACAAATGTTACAAATGATATTTTATATCACTGAATATGTTTCAGATTATATTATGTTATTTTACACAAAGACATGTTATTCGTGAATTGATATTTTGTATCACTGATATTTTACATTTTAATTTGTATGATTATTACAAAATATCATTTGTGACATTTGTATCAAATATTGATACACAATATCATTATAAAGGACTAAATTGATATAAATGTATGAATATGTGGATCAAGTTACAAAAATCTTAAAGTTAAAAGACTTAGGTTGCAAGTAAAAGATGACGAGATTGAAATGAAAGAGGAGGTATAGGGACTAAATTGAAAATATTATAAAGTTGAAAGATTTATCGTGCAAATAATTAAGGACTCAAGAAACAAATTAGGTGAATTCACGTGGAAATTTCTTTGAGGTATAGATTTGATTTTAATTTATTATTTTATTAATTAATATAATTTTAAGAATGTAGTATTTTTAGAATAAATTTGTTAAGTTGATAAAATTGAAATTATTTTTAAAAAGTAGTTTATTTATAAAAAAATCCCGCTAATTAACGGCGAAAGCGATAATGACTGGATCAATTTGGCATCAAAAAGGAGAAAAGATTGGGGCCAATAAGCAGTCTCCTACAGTTGCATGGTATAGTAATCGCTGACCAATAAATTAGTCACGTGGATTTGATCAAACAGTTGAGGACCTGGCTAAAATTACTTACTTTCGGTCCATTTTTGGTCACTTGGACAATACAGGAATAAGTTTGTAATTCTGAACCACTTTAAAAAGTTATAGAGTTAAAATTAGCAGCCAATTGCTGTACGCCGTCGCATAGCTAGTAAATGAAGTTTGGTCGGGTTCTAGAACTCAATATCTTCATATGATAAAATTGAGCAAGAGGTTACTAGTCGAGTGAAAATCGTATTAGTAAAAACAAATAATATGGGGTTCGAAAATTATAGGGTAAATTGTCAAAATGATTCTGGTGTCCATTTAGGTGGAGCGGGGACCTATACACTTAGGGCAGGTTCAGCAGCTTTGTTCCATCTACACGAGACCTCTGTGATGCAAAAGACGCATTTGGGTGTGGACACAGATATATTGATGGGGATTTTGACATTTCAAATAAGAGGTTTTGGTCCTAAATTATCGTACTCTGAAAACTGAAAAGGACAGCGAAGATAGCAATGAAGAGCCTACAAAGTTTATGATGAGGCCTATAGTAACACGAAACATGAAAATGGCTTGTGAAATATTAGTCAATAACTTTTTTCTAACTCCTTAGCTCCCTATCTTCTTGATCGGTAGGGAGCGAATATATTTTAAAAAAACTGTGCTTGTATAAGTTTCGATTTGCAGTTTCTGATTTTGTCGATTGCTTCCTTCTTATTAATTTTTTTTATGCAATTTACATGTTTGTTTCATGTTATATTTTAGTATAATATGTCATTTAATAAATTCAATATAAATCTTGGATTAACACTTTGTCCATGAAAGTTAAGAAGCTAAACGTTTTATTATAATTTGTTACTAGAATTTGCAAATGGACTAGACGGGCCAGCCCAAACCCAATATTGGATGGGCTACACAAAAATTTGGATTGGGCTAACCCCGCCCCACTTTTTACATGCACCAAGATTTGATGGACCAACCCAGTTCGAATTGGGCCCACGTGCCTAGTGGCTAGCCCAATTTCAATTTTAATTTATTTTTTTAAAACAAAATTTATTTACAAAAAAAAAAAAATGGAACACCCCCACCTCCACCCCCTGAATTCGAGAACGCGACCCGGAGGAGGGAGAGCTCCTCCGTCGCGAGGCTCGGGTCGAAAACTGAGAAATGCGAGAAACCAGACTCCCTGGTTTCACCGCCGACGGGGGTGATCTGGTTTCTCGCTTTGCTCTCTAGTTTCACCGCCGCCGGGTGATCTGGTTTCTCGCTTTGCTCTCTAGTTTCGCCGCCGACGGAGATTTCTCCCGTCGTCCGCCTCGCGACCCCTGGTTTCGCCACCGACGGGAGATCCGGTTTCTCGCTTTACTCCTGGTTTCGTCGCCAAGCGAGATTTCTCCCCGTCGTCTGGTTTCTCTTCGCCGGCCGGAGAGATTATGGTTTCTCGCGAATTCTCTGGTTTCGCACCGATCTCCATGTCGCATTCATGAGGGTGGGGTGGGGGGGGGGTGGGGTGGATGATGGGGTGGGTTAAAATTTATCGGGCCAACCCGACTTTAGTCCAATTGGCACAGTGGGTTAGTAGTTTTACCAAATTGGCCCAATTTTTGGTTTATCAACTTTTTAGTGGGCCAGCCCAGCCCATGGTCCGAGTTATCTAGGTTAGCCCACTAGGCCAACCCATTTTGCCACCTCTATTTGTTACCTAAGTGGGAGTATGAGTATGTACAAATATAGTTTCCCTATTTCCCTCTTTGAACATATGTGTGTGTATGTATACGAGTATTTAAATGTGTATGTACAGGCTTCTTTGTTATATGCTAATCGTCATAACTTCGTTGTTGAGAATGGTATTTAGTTGAAATATGAATCAGAGTGAAATTAATCAAAATAAGTTCAGAAGTAAATTTTGAATAAGTGATAGAAAAATCAAAATTCAGGTATTGGAAATAATTACTCTAAACAGTAAATATGATGAATCTAATTTTAACATTTAACAAAATATTAACCATTTAAAAACAAAATTCTCCTCTCTTCTCTCTTGTGCACAACTATATAGGCATACAACAATACTCACATAGATGGAGGCCATTTTTGAAAATAAATCCTCTTTAGGGCCTTTTTGGGACATAGAAAATTTGAGGAATAAAATTACTTGATCATTCTTGAAGTAGAAATTTAAAAATTAGCAAGTAAGTTTAACAGTGTGTTATAAAAATCAAGAAGTAACTGAGGCACTGAAGCGACAAATACGAATTACGGGTTCAATGCAAAGACAACGTCTTTCTATCCGAGACAAGATTACATCAATGAGAAAATATATTATATATGATCTAATAGACTATCTAGTTACGAAATATGACCGAGACACTTGGATCATTAGAAGCTAGTTCACATCGTAACCACGAGCCTACCAAATATCAAACGAGATGCATGATAATTAAGCATGACTTGAGCACACAAAATTTAGTTTCCATTATTAATTCTATAATTCTTTGTAGCTTAGGTCAAATTGAACCTCCTTTTAAGTTGTACTTTATTTGTTTGCGATATTAATAAATTATGGCACAACCAGTGATTTTTTTTTTAAAAAAGCAATACACATAATTTTCCTCCCTTATTCCATTTTTCATCAATTCACACCTCTCTACCTCTAACTCACCACGCTGCATAAAGTTCTTTTGACAAGAAATCTTCTTCATCTCTCCCTATCTCCAATTGTTTTTATATGAATAATGTTATATAATAAGTTTATGTGGACTGCTTGTAATTTGGTAAAATAAAAGAAAAATATAATTTTAAAGTAATTTTAGATAGTGAGATTTACCATTTCATAGACTAGTGCTTATCACCACTCACTCAAACCCAAGCATAGGTTCACAATTGAGTTGACGATAGTAGTTCATTTAGACACTATAGTATTACTTGTCCACGATGTTTAGAAAACATTTTAATGAAAGGGTACTACAATCATTTTGCATATATTTAGGTAAAACGTGGTTACATTGACACCACATATTTCTTTTGTTGTTATTGCACTACATTTTTATTTTATTGAAAGTCTTCAAACCTTTTTTATTGTTGCACTTATGTCCTCAATTTTTTTTTTTGTCATATTATCATCCTCAACTTTTCATTAATCACGGTTCATCTTGTCTCTAATGACAATTTCGGGATTCAAAAAATTCGATTCGATGGGCATAAGAAAAACTTATTTGCCTTTAATATTTTTAATTAAGCAAAAAAAAAAAAACAATTTCAAAAGTTCGATAAAATATTTGCCCCTCATTTAAAGCACATTAATAGAATATTTAGATAGAAACCATCATTAAATACAAGATGCACTATTTAATAGAATAATGATGATAAGAATGCAACGAAAAAAATTAGGGACACAAGTGCATCAATGAGTAAAAATTGAAGACCTTGGGTGCAATTAAAATGTGGTACAATAAACAAAAGGGATAATTCCAAATTTGGTCCCCAACCTTTCAAAATGTTAGGGATATGCCCATAACTTAAAAAAATAGTACCACACATCCTCAACGTATGAAGAAATAGATATAGTAGGTCCCTCTTGACAGTTTCTTCTGCTTTCTTCGTTAAAAATTAAAATTGGACTCTACGCACTTTATTTCTCCAAAATAAGCTATTGGAATTGCAAGCTTCGGTGTCCTTTTAGGTTTCCCTTCTACCACTTCACGAGATTTCAACAAATTCATAATTCTAGTTGAGTAAAATTTTGAGTGATCATATTTCCATAATTATTTCTAGTATAACTATCATGTCGATCCTGGATCGCGTGAAATTTCTTGCTAGGGAGATAAATTTCAAAGTGAACATTTTCAACTTTATTGCAATTTGATGGTAAAATCGCTTACCATTTCTCGCTTAATAGTCCTCGTGCGCTACTAAGCCTAAGGGGCGGGATAACCAACCACCAGGAGCTAGCGAAGGGTTCCTCGCTCCAAAGAATCGGACGAATATGACCTAGAAATAGAAGTCGGTTCTTGCAAATAAAGCACATACCACGTAGATATAAAACGCTACAAAAGGTATGGTGTACTTTAGACAACTATGATAAATGACTATCAAAATTGGAGTACAAGTAGCCTGAAATGGTGGACGTCCTTTCGGGCTGGTTTCAAACAGGGAGTCTGCTCAACGCTCGAGGAGAAGAAAACAAGCACATCTGTAATGATTTTTATTAGTTTTGCAGCATTTAAATAATTAGTGTTAAGGGTAATACATGTTTTCAGTGCAATTAAAATGTGGTAGAATAAATAAAAATTATGGTATCAATATAACCACTTTGAGTTTTTGATGAGAGGCAAATTTCATTTTGACACAAAAATTGAAAAATATACTAGTCAATTTTTTTTTCCTATTATTAATTACTTCGCCTACTAATTTTAATATAATATACCTATTATATTTTTCATCAGCATGAGGTAATATGATATACTTAAGACTATGACTGATAGGGCGGTGGGAGCAATTTTCAACCACTAGATCACATCTTCACCTACCGCACAAAACTCCATTGATTTCATGCTTTCGTTTACTCACCAAACCCCCTTTTATTATGCTTAAACTCTTTCTTTTGACCCATTTTTAGAATAATAATAATTTTATACAATTAATTTTCAGTGTCTTAAAATTAAAATATAATTTGTAAAATATTAATACCGATACAAAATAAAGTTTTACTCCTTTTGAGATCGAGAGTTTAGATCTCAAAATCCACAATGTCAAAAATTCTCTCGTGATTTTATTGAAAACTCAAATATAAATTTTTAATTCTCGGCACCCACCCATAACTAAAATGATATCATAATCGGCCCACCTATTCTCTATTTTTAAAGACGAAGAAAGGATTCATAAGAACGAACCAATTTCATACTTTGGTGTATATAAAAAAATTAAAAAAATTTAATTTGAACTTATACATTCGTCTTACCACTAATAAATATCTTACCAATCACTCCCAGATAGTTCAACCTGAACAATCAAGATAAAGCGCTTGCTTCCAACAAGGGGTGGGAGTTCGAATCTCATGGGAACTGCGGACCTGATTTTATTCTCAGATGGAAGAATCACTTTGGGGCGGTATCATTGTCTCAAAAGTGTCTGATCGGATGGGGAACCTATGAGTAGGTTGAGGCGATATCCCGCTATTTACCTCCTCCAAAGCTTTTAGGAAAGCAGTGTGTTGGGAGTCCAAGATTTAATCTGGCGAAGTAGGGATACCAGAATATATTTTTTAAAAAAAAAATTAAATATCTTACCAATCTATTGCATGAAGACCTACTTTTTGGTGAGATAATGATTACTAGGATTCGTAAAATTAGAAAGTAAAGTCACAAGTTAGATAAAGACTTACAAAAGCATTTGTGCTGAAAATGATTTTAACGGGACATCGACTTCAATTAGCATCAACGATATTAAAAAATAATTTTGAAAGTACCGCAAATAACTTACAAAAATAAATCTGAGTTCTTTTTACTATAATTTTATTAATTCAAAAATTCATAGGCTGCCATCACCATATTTAAAATATCGTTTAGTGATTTAGTGGCTGCTTTAAATTTCAAACACTTGTTAAAAGCTGCTTTGATGTTTAATTAAAGCTAATTGAAGAATTAATTATTAATGTAGTTAATGCACGTGTTATCTAACAATTTAAAAAAAAAGCTGCTTTATTATTTAATTATTTAGAAATGATTAATGTAGTTAATGGATGTCTTGTGTAATCAAATAATCAATGCAACGCCAGCTTATTTTTGCACCATACAATTTTAAGAACTGCTTATCTGGCATGTCATACTCCTACTCGGCTACTCCATTAACTAAACCGTATTAAATCGTACCATATTATAATACGTACAAATATGCGCACATCTATACATAAAACATACATATACCAGTTTCGACAATGATCAATGGTGGGGATTGCCATTGTCAATCGCCAATGGTGATCGCTGTTGTCAACCGTTGCCACCCAATGGCCCTAGAACGTGGATGAATACAACTTATCGAGGGGGCCGTGTTGGTTAAATGGCAGTGTCGAACAAGTCGAATCGCAAAAGCGTTTAACTTATATTATTTAAGTTAAAGAAATTTAAAAAAAAAAAAATTTAAATACCCTCATTTAATAAGTATTGTTAACAGACTATCTATTAACGGACTATCTGTTAGCAGACTATCAGCCTGTTAATAGACATGTGGTCTGTTAAGGCCCAAATTAACAGACCACATGCCTGTTAACAAGTCTCTTAACAGATCATAAATCTGTTAATGCGAATTTAAATATTTTTAATTGATTTTTCAATTAATCCACTTAAAATGAACTCAGATTTACAGATATTTAAAGTAAATATTACAATTCACACTCAGATGTATACATATATTCAATAATTTATACTATAAAATCTACAATTTCTTTTGTGAATTAAAAGAAGATAGAGACAAATGAATCTCTACTATGAAATGAGATTTCTTACATAGATGAAATGAGTTGGATTATAATTTAGAAATGGGTTAGATTCTAACTTATAAATCTTCTCTTTTTCACATACAGATGAATTTAAAATAGTTTGAAATGGTTATAAGCGGGAAATGAAGGCAGGATTATATTTGAAATTTTATTTAAAAAATGGGTCAATTGCTATTTAGAAAAATTGGCCAGGTGACAAACAAACTTGGATAATACGGATGACAATATATCATAGTCAGGGGCGGAATTATGGGTTTTTAGAGGGGGATTACTATTTAAAAATAAAAATAAAAAATTATACCTCAATATCGGACTTGTATTGAAAAAAAAAAAAAAAATTTACACTATAAAAATTAATTTTTTTTTTTCAAAACAGGATTGAACTACATTCTGATCTCGCCCATGACCATAGTAGTTGTACAATACAAAGTTTATATCAAACAATGTATTTGTTAAAAACGTAAACTAAACAAAATACAAATTCCTCCATTATTGGTTTTTGATAAGAAGATTTTTCCTTCGTGTTTAGTTTGAAAGAAACACTATTTTAATTATTAAAGAAAAATTCACAAAGTTTTTATTTGCTACACACAATTACTTGTAAAAGATATTTGTTAATAAAATTAGGGTAATTTGCATTTTTGGTTTTCAATCTTTACAATTTATTACTAATCTACTATCAACCAATTTCTATAGCACTAGATATCCCAACCTTTCATTTAATTGTAATTAATGTCCCCAATGATCAATTTTGATGGATTTGCACTCCTCTTTAAGTAAACAACAAATATACCAAAAACAACAAAAAATAAAAGAAAATTATAAATGAAGTCCCATAACTTTTAAAAAGTACAAAATAACTTCATATTTCCCAAAAACCCACTCCACCCCATGGCCAAATCACCACCACCCAACTCCGATAGACAAGTCTGCCCCAATTTTCATTGCCGATCATCGCAGCATGGTGGGATCGCCATAGAGAGAAGAAGAAATTATGACATCATCATCTGAACTAAGCCTTGAATGCAAACTCTAGAGCCATTCTATGCTTCTTAAATCATTTGGAGAACAGATTGCAGATTCTGATACCAAAAAACTTGAAGAATTTCTAGCTTGTCTTGAAGAAGAAAGACTCAAGATTGATGCTTTCAAGCGTGAACTTCCTTTTTGCATTCAACTGCTCACCAATGGTACGTTTTTTCTGTTATTCTATCAATAGTTTCTCGAAAATGGATATTCATGGCTTTTTGTTCTTAATCATGTGAGAAATATCTTTTTATGGGCACAACTTTAATTGTAGCTGAGCAAATATGATAATCTTGTACTTTTAGAAAAGTTCAGAAAAATACCCATTTGAGGCTTTTCGGCCACGAGGTTGAGTAGGTTTTTGGGGAAGATGAAGTTACTTTGTATTTTTTAAAAGTTATGGGACTTTATTTGTAATTTTTTCTTATTTTTTGTTGTTTTATTGTTTTCTTTTATTTTTGTTTATTTAAAAGAAGAGCAAATCCGTCAAAATATGTAAATGATGACGTGATTTGTAATTAAATGAAGAGTTGTAAATGTTTGATGTTATAAAAATTGGTTAAAGATAAATTAATAATAAACTGTAAAGATTGGAGAGAAAAAAGATGCAAACTACCCATAAAATTATGGCATGTTTCAAGTTGCATTTTTGTGAGGTATTTATCAAAGTTATAATTTGGGTTTTTATAATTTGTGATTATTGCATGATAAATTATTCATTCAGAGAATTATAGTGGAATGGTACAAAGCAAGTCATAATACGTTAATTAGTAAGAAAATAGATATATTGTTACAACTATAATAACTATATATATATATTTTTTATGAGTGAAAATAGAAGTAAACATGTCTTAAAAGACGATAAGAATATATGTTTTTATTGTAGAAAATGCAAAAATGTTACGAGAGAAGTTCAAATATTGTTTTGATTTACACATTTAATAAAATTCACAAATTTTATCCAAACATCAAAATTATAATATCACAGAAAAAATTCATTTCAATTCAATTCAAATTGAATGACAATATTTTCTTTGTTTGAGAGAGAGAAATGATTAATAACAGTGGCGGTATATATATATATTTGCTAATTTTCTTCCCTGGATGGGATCCATGGCGTCATGTCCATTGGATAACTCCCTAATACTCTCAAGAAAGACGTGAATTCCTGAACTTCAGCCAGGGCATTCTGAGCTCTCAATTCCGCCATGGACGCCTCGAAATCCACGTAAAACATGTACTCGAAATGCTTCGCCGTCCCCTCATTGCCGTCTTCCACTACCCGAATTGGGCTATTCCGGTGCGGTCGTGATTCTATTTTTGTTAAGTTTATGTTCCGGAAAGCAAACGCCGATAGAACCTTGAATAGTACACTGGTTCCCTTCTCGTGGGCGAAAACAATGCTGGTTTTGAAGGGACGATCGGTACGTGGGATTATGGGCTCTCGTGCTAACATCACGAATCGGGTTACGTTGCTGCAATCGTCCTGGATTCCGTCCGCCAGAATTTGGAGGCCATAGAGCTCCGCGGCTCGTGCTGAGGCAATTGCCGCCGTGTCCCTGAGGTTATTCGTGGCTATGTATTCGGCTGCTCCGGCTGTGTCGTCCACGGCCTCGCGTGCGACGTTGAGGCCCAGTTTGGTTATGGTGTGTTCGCATTGGGAGAGTGCCTGAGGGTGGCTGATGACGCGGGTGAGGTACTCCATCCGGACACCTGGTAAGGAAAATTTATGAAATTAGCAATCCATTTTGAAATTTGAAAATTGAAAATTGTGCAGAGTGAGAATATTGAAGATAAAATTTGTATAAATGCACGTCTACTCTGTAATGACTCAAGCTTTTAGAGGAATTGATCCTAACCTGAGAGTGCTAAGAGACAGTGGTGGACGGGAAGCTGAACTTCGCCAACTATGTGGAGGCGATGGCGAAGGAGGAGGTCGTAGTTCCGGTGAATGGATCCACCGAGGGAATTTTCCACCGGTAGCACCGCTCTGTCCGCAATCCAAAGCTCAACGGCTTGGAATGCGACTTCAAATTGGTCACAGGGTATGGCTTCACAATTGGGATACGCTTTTCCGGCGGCGGCTTCACTGTACGCTCCAGGAACACCCTGATACGCCACGCGGAGCTGAGATCCGTGCATCGGCGCCGGCAAGAGGTCGGCGATGCTGAGCGGCTTGGGGAAAGCTGACGGCATTTCCGCTGTTTTGACAGGCACGAGGTCGTGAGTATGGTGGCCGTTAACGGCGGAGATTCCATCAGCCCCGCCGCTCTTCTCCGTATCTTGCTGCTGCGACACCACTTTGCTGGCCAATATTGCACATGAACTCTGCCAGTCATACCGGCCTCCTGGAGTGAAGTTTAAGCCGCCCAAGGCGTTGGAGTTGGCGTTGGACGAATCGAATCGGTAGACACATTGGATGACGCGCCGACTTGGGATAACTCGATTGTGGGTCTGCCTGAGTCGCGGCGGCGAAGCTATTTGGATTATGGAGTTGAGATCCATAGGCAGAGGAGTTGGTGTAATGTTGAAGCTTGTAGTTCTCTTTGAAGAGGGAACGTGCAAGCTGAGAAAGAAAAGGTAGATTTAGGGGTTTTTTATATTCGGGAAATTGGTTCAGTCAATTCCATACCTACCACCATTCAACTAACTCTCTATATTTATCTCTATGCAGTATATATATATATATATATATATATATATCTTAGTTTTAATTACGTGAACGCATGTATAAAAAACGAAGGGAAAAGTGTAAAAAAAAAAAAATCATTCGATTTGCCACCAAGATTTGACAAAAGTGGATTTTGTAATTTTGAATTGCATTTTTTAGCATTTATTTAGAATAATTTGTAAAAGGTAAAATAAAAAAACAATATTAGTAAAAATTGAATGAAAATTAAGTATAAAAGAAAAAAAAAATAAAGATTTTTTTTTAAGTTGTTGACATATTCCAACGATTTTAAAACAATAGAGACCTTTTGTGCAATTATTCCTTGTAAAAAAAAAAAAATTATTTAAACACTGTGGATTGTTGAGAGCCATCTCTCAAGCAATCACCTTAAAATTTTTTTTTTTTTTTAGATTGCCGAGCCATGACTTTGTTAATATTTTTTTTTTTAAATTTTATTGTGTTAAAGAAAATAGGCTTAAGATCGAGTTGCTCGACAATGAACAATTCATTGCTTAGAATTTTACTCGGTCAAGTTTTTTTTTTTTTAATGTGGCAACATTATAAAAATAAAAACATTCAATTTGCTTAAGATAAAATAAAAAGATTAATAAAAAATTGAATGAAAATGTGTAAAAAAATAAAATCATTCAATTTGCCACCGTGGAATTTGAAAGCATTTTTAGCATTTATTTAGAATAATTTGTAAAAGGTAAAATAAAAAAAACAAGATTAGTAAAAATTGAATGAAAATTAAGTGTAAAAGAATAAAAAAAGAAAAAAAAATTAAAGATTTTTTTTTTTAAAGTTGTTGGCATATTCCAACGATTTTAAAACAATAGAGACCTTTTGTGCAATTATTCTTTTAAAAATTGAAAAAAAAAAAAAAGTTAAATACTTGATTGCCGAGCCATCTCGGCATCTCGACAATCAATTTGATTGCCAATTGGAGCCTCAATTGGCAATTGAGGCCCAATTGGCAATCAAATTGATTGTCGAGTCATCTCGACAATCAAATTCCGAGCACTTTTTATTTTTTTTTTAAAATTTTATTGTGTCAAATGGGCTTTTAAAAAATTTTGATGAACCATACAAAGGTATATATACATTTAGAATTCAATGACAAGTTTATCATTATATAAATTCAATTTTACATTGAAAGAAGAACAAAATATCAATTGTATTTTAATCCAAAAACATATCTTTAAATTCATACTATAAGAAATGATTGTCGATAGTTCATTTTATGGATATGAACTTTTGAGACACGACTTCTCATAAATAGAGCAATCAGTTTCTTAGCTCTAATGGTAATGAATAAATGCTTTTAGGATTTATCAATGTGAGAAGATGATTCCCAGCTGTTTCCCTATTTTATTTGTGGAGATGAAATTAATGCTTTTGCATTTAAAATCTATTCATAGTGTCGATTAAAGCAAATTTGACCCAATCTTGGAAATGGCACACACTTCTATCTTTTAATGGATTTTCAACATTTCGGTTTTTCAAGAAATGGATTGCTACACTTGGTTTATCAAACACTGATCATTTGACATTCAGTGGGCTAGATAGTCCATTGAGTTCGGTTTATCATTTTAATGTTGGTGTTCGTTTTATGCGTTCGACGTGGATAATTCAAAACCGATCTTCATCTTGGTCATTGACAATCGATTTCTAGGTTTAGTGCGGAGGTTAGTGTATACACATATCGATTATTAATGGAACGCTTGGTGCCCAACATTTGCTTATCAAAATCTCGGCAATCAAATTTGATTGCCGAGATGGCTCGGCAATCAATTGATTGCCGCCAACTTCTCCAACTCCACTCTCAACTCATCACCACCGGCCTCTACCATCACCACCGCTCAACTCTCCTCTCCTCATCCAACTCTACCTCTCAAACCCCTCAACCTTCCCACATGGAACCACCACTTTTCCACCAAATCCAAGAACCCAAAACTGCTTCTCTCAAATGGAATCACATGATCGTGCACACCTCAAATATCAACCCGTTAAAGGCAATATCTTTATTCCAAGAAATTCTATTAACCCGTGCAAAAAATTCCAATGAGAAATCCCATTTACAATTTCACAATGATCCTTTTATTTATGCTTATTTGATTAAAGCTTGTAACAACGCTCAGGCTTTTGTTGAGGGTAAGTCAATACACTATTATGTTGTGAAGCTTGGCATTGATTGTAATGTGAATATATTGAACAGTCTTGTGAGTTTTTACATGGGTTATGTTAATTTAATGAATTATGCCGATGTTCTGTTTGAGATACATTCTTCCTCAACCTATATTTTAAAAATGCAGTTGGCAGCGTAATATTATACAGACATTTATGTACTGGCAGGTGCGTGTTGCTTCTCTGTTGCTAAAAATATGAAAAATTTCCATTTCATGTTACATTAGTTCGTGGTCTTATAAATATGCAGTGAGAATGTAAGTGAAGTTGCCCTTTATTTTCTAGCTAGATTATGGAGTCTTAACATTATTCAGTAGTGCAGTAGTGTATATTATATGGCATTTGGTTGTCGAGGTTGCTCAAGAACAAAAGAGTGGTTGGTCTTGAGGAACCTCGGCAACAAAGATGGTTGCTTGAAGCAATCTCGGCAACCGATTAGTAGTTTAAAAAAAGTTTTTTTTCTTTCCTTAGAGCAATCTCGGCAACCATGTAGTAAAATGAATAAACACTCATTTTGTATACCGGTGGTTAAGGAATATATATTGGCTAGCTTTCGTATGATTTTCATATCTTTTGAGAGTTATTACAATTTTTAGGTCCAGTTCTTTGATCTTAAAATTGTTGTTCAAGTTTAGAAAATATGAAACATGTTAACAACCAATGATGGTTGCCAAATTGTAGGCAACCAAGACCAAGTCTGAGTTGTTAGAGTTGCTCGACAACCAAAAATGGTTGCTTTAATACTCATTACTGTGGATAAGTTAAAATATTTTGTAGACATTATTGGATAGATAAATTTTATTAATAAACCAAACAGTTATTAGTATAAATCACATATACACACACATATATATATATAGAGAGACGACTGTTGCAAATTTGAATCGTTTTCCAATTTCTCCCGTGAGTTCTATTCTCAGCTTCTGTGTTTATGCATACATATGTATGTAAGTGTATGTATAAATGATTGAAGCATGGAAAAAGTTTTAATTTTTGGTTATTGATTCATTCTTCTTACTGTATTTTTTAAAAAGTCTGAGCTTTAATTGATTTCGTTTATTAATGCAATTCCAGGGTTCATCTCAACTTTGATTGAGAGAGAGAAGAAATTTTTTTGGGTGAAATGTTGGATAAAGTAAAAAATTGCGGCTGGCTTCATTGTCAAAACGATGTCGTGTTGGACGAAAAAAGCTACAGTAAAATAATTAAGGCTCTTATATTATTGTAAGGATATATATATATATATATATAAAACACGTATTTTGTATGTTGGAATACATGAAATTAAGAAGCAAAGATAGGTGACAAATTTATCACTCTCTTCAACCTCTAGCGTATGTCTAGTCAGTTGTTATATACTTGGCAAGTAAATGAAAATGGAGATAAAAACATTTCAAATAAAATTGTAGATTAAAAAAATTATTGTCCAATTGTATAAAAAAAAAATATATAGATAAATTATAAATAAATAAATAATGATTATGGATATAAATTGTAAAAAAATTAAATAAAAAAAACTTAACACACATTTCAATGAATATAAATTATAAAAAAATAAATAGAGGATGTCTAGCATACCGTCCAAATATGAACGGTGTGATAAACATCCTCTAATTTATTTTTTTTTTTGCCATATAAGCATTTTTGAAATGACGTGTCTCACTTTTTAGTATGCAATCTACAGTTGTATTGGAAATGTTATAAGATGGTTAAAGTCCAATTTTACAAGTTGTATCAAAGCTATGGACATGAGTTCGAAGTCCAAGAAAGTCATGTTAAGAAAAGGATTATCGGATCACTAGTTTGTCGTAGCTTAAATTATAATTTAAGCTTGTCAAATGAATCAAACATATTTTTTATTCACATATTTTGTAAGATCCACTACTTACTAAATACTTATTATCTACGCGTCTATATGATTTATAACTTATAAACACTTAAAAAAAACTTGTGTCACAAACAAGTTGTTCGGTGAGAGTCTCATTGGACACTAATTGATTTTAAGATAAAATGACTAAAGTGCGATTGTAGTAAACATTCTTTAATGCTTTTTAGAGGTTTAAAGCATGATTGAACTTTTAGCAAAGTTTTAGAAAGTGTTTGTTTGGTAATTATTATTATTTTTGTTATTTTTTTTTTTTAAGATTACAAGTAGTAGATCCAACATAAATATTGATAAAAAATAAATAAAATCAATGAATCTTACAATATATATAGATAAAAATTATATTTGAACAGTTTATAAATTATTAAAAATAACCAAACATGCTAGTCATCATTAAGGCATTGAACTTGCACATTTAGTACAACTTACAACTTGATGG
Source organism: Forsythia suspensa (assembly GCA_023638005.1). NCBI lineage: Eukaryota > Viridiplantae > Streptophyta > Magnoliopsida > Lamiales > Oleaceae > Forsythia > Forsythia suspensa. The sequence continues at coordinate 42,160,821 of CM042666.1, forward strand.
TTTTGTCTATTTTCTTTAGTTTTACTAATTTAGAAGTTAAGAGCATATTTGGGAGAGTATTCTTTTTTCTTTTTATTTTCAATCACATATTTTATGGAATCTACAATTTATATCAACATTTCAACCATTCATCTTATTAACTATTTTTAAAATCTTCTAAAATACAACTTTTAAATTTCACCTACCAAATACTAAAGCTCCTGTGCAAGAATGAAAAAGTCAAATTATGCATGATGTGAGAAACAAAATGATGTTAGGTTTGTTAATATAGATAATAAATATAGGGAAAGTATGGGTCCGTTTGATTGCTTCCAATTTCATAAAAAATGTCATATTTTGAGAAAACAATCCCTATTTTAGCTGTTTGATATAAAGGTAAAAATGAAAAATGAATTATAGGGTACAACAACTTTAAGCTTGTTTTTGACCAATTCCATGAAAAATATTTTCTTATAGGAGATAGTTATTTTTATTTTTTAACTTACATAGAATTTTTTACCTTTACCAATCAAACGGATCCATAGTAAAATTTGAAAGGAAAGTGGAAAGGTGGAGACATCATTTTGCCCTTGTTAAGACTGATTAAATGCAGCTCATGCATTGAATTAATGGATTTTTGGACGGCTTGCATATTTATCCAAACGTTTAGAATGGCTGTGCCAATACCTTTTGCATATCTTGCAAAGGTTGGGGACCCTGTTGCAATTTTCCCTTTGTTGTTTTTTTACTTTCATAAAGTGACTTTGGTAACCTATGTCTTAAGTTACAAAACTTTGATATTCTATTTGACACATAAACGATAAAAAATTATTAATTTTTATACATGTTTTATTTATTTTATATTTTCGTCAACTCATCTAAGATCGAGAAGCAATGAAAATTATGTACCCGATGCTTTATATCATCGTTGTCTCGTGAAATTTTTGGAAGAATAAGATCGAAATGATGCAAATTTTGTATCTTCATTCATTGCGTTATCAACTTATTTTTAATGTTCTTATCCCAAATTTGCTTGATAATGTTATCATCAGCAAAAGTGTCCCTTTTCTGTAAAATTTAAGATATTCATGCTTGTTAGATGTATTGCGAACAAATATCACAAAGTTCTCGATCTCAAATTTTGAATATATCCAAAATATTTAGATTGAGATAAATTTAAAAAGATAGTTAGGAAATTTATTGAGGTGACTATCTAAAGGCAATCCAAAAAGATTATTAGTTCTTATTGTTTCGACAGGAGTCAAAAGAAATAATAAGATATTTACTGAGATGATGAAACGTATTCTACATCTAACTGTTTTGAATTACAAGCTCAATTATTTATCAACAAACGTCATAGAAGATCTTTATTGAACTACGTGAGGCAACTTATTATGTATGTTAGCTGGGGTCTTTTAGAGCTTGGGGTCAACAAAGGGGCTTTTGATGAGTAGTCATTAGATGGCACAATTTAGAATGACATCTTGACCATCGTGTACATAATTCAATTGACTACCAATGGTGCCGGCCCTTTGATTTTCAGAGTCTGGGGCGAACTTCATAAATTGGTCCCTCTTATGAGTCTCAAATTATATTATATATTTAAAATTCATAAATTTTTTACGAAACTAATGTTAACTTAAAACTCAACAATAAAAAGACAAACAAAATATATTATACAAAATATTTATATTATAATAAAGTAAAAATATCAAAAGTGTTCTAAATGATCACTTAAATACTATCCGTCTTGCAGTCGCCGGAAAAGGGTAGAAGATGTGAAGCAATGAGAGAAGGGAAAGCATTATGGACTAAAATTTTAATGACCCAAATCACTTAAGCAAAAATCTAATTATTTGCACGGTTGGGCTTGGCCATTAGTTGACTCAAATTATAGTTTTTTTTCTTTTTTTTTTTTCAATCTTTTGCCCGTTCAAATTTTTTTTTTTTTTTTTTTGGGCCCCTTCTATCTTTGGGACTGATGTCTGTGCCTCTCTTGCCTCAAGGGAGGATCGGCTCTGAATTCACCAAGTCCACCGATCAAATAACTTATTAGTATTTCACACTTAAATTTGTACATTCACTCTTTATAATTTTTTCAAAAGTTATTTTTTAAATTAGACATCAGAGTTTGTTCGATCACTGGTCATAACTGACCAAGCTTTTAATTTTTCCGATTGAAGAAGAGTTCATCCTACATAATTGCTAAAGGACCTAATTTGAATTTTGATATTAACAATTTCAAATTTTTAAATGATGCTATTCACAATTTCTCATCTCTTCTGTCTCCAATTTTGAGGCATTAATGAAATGGTCCAAATGCGATCATCCCTACCTAAATTGTATGGTCAGTCGAGAGAGGCACGCATGGCCAGGGATGACTGTGTCAACTCATTCCCTTGACAAAATATGTCTTCATTACGAATGGCGTGCTAATACATTTCATACATATCCTCATAATGGTTGGTATGTGATACTCATGGGCTACACACAGGGTCGGTTCTGACATTTTCGAGGCCTGAGGCGAAGTTCAGAAATTAGGTTCCCCAATGGACCCCCAATGACTACTGATACCACAAGCATTCGTTTTTTTCTTAGCTCCAGACGCATATTTAGAAGGCAGGATTAGCTTAAAAAAATAATAAAATATTTCAATAATCTCAAAATTAAAGTCGACAACGCTACAATCATATAAGCTGACAAGGCCACAATTATATAAGCCGGCAAGACTTCAACTATTTTTAATAAGTCAATAAATAAGCGGGTGATAGTTATTGCTTACTTGAGAGTGAGATTTGAACGGCAATTATTAAATGACAAATGTGAAAAACCAACTTTTTCTTCAGTGAAAAGTTTATCTTCCCATTTGCTAACCTGCATAGAGCAAAAAATTAACGACAATATACAAATTTCTTTCCTAGAATATTGACAAAACATAATGACGTTTGTCATAGAGACCACATGAAAAACAGAGCATTTCCTTTGTTTTTCATCAAAAAGCAAAGGTCATAGAGCACTTCGGATAACAAATATAAATTTCAAATTAGAGCAAGTTATTAAGGAAAGAATTACAAAAAAAAAAATTCCTAACACTAATAGAAGATATCATAATAATATAGTTCACTGATCTACCTAGATTCCAATAAAATTAAAAAGTAACCATAAAGATTTCAAAATGTCAAGCAATCGAACAACACGAAAGTTCGGATCATCAAAGCGGGGAAGAGACTAACATCTATAATTTGGTTTTCTAAATGAACTAAAATCAATTATTGTCTCAGTCCTTAACGAAGAGAATGGTAAAAATGCAATACTGTATACAAACAGAGCCTTCAATTCCTATTTTCCCAAATAAGAAAACTGTATACATACAGGTCGATCCCCTCATACCCCACACCTAGGCGCAAGTGGTATAATTATCATTCTCAAGCATGATTATATAACTAATATTGAACTACTTGCCTCTTGTTAGTTCTCATTCTTGGCAATAATTTGAAAACTAACCTACATTTTGAGAAATCCTAATGTTCAATCCTCATGTTTATTTTGCATTTTCATACGTAACGTTATTGAACAAGAAGGATACCTATAACTCCATAAACATTGTCGTCTTTTGCAATTTGAAAAAACTATTCTGAATTTCTGATCGCAGGTAGTCTCGCAAAAGCTTGGCGCGTTGATGGTAGTAGGCCGTAGGCTGCTGTCTTTCTTCCAGAGTTCCAGTGACTAAAATTAAAATATGAGAATAAGGGTTTTCTTGTTGGGCTTGGTTTGTGGGTATTGGGCTTGGCTTGTTTGTTTTTTTTAAAAAACTTTAGTTTGGTTTGGGCTTTGGCCATTGGACAAGAACTGTTGTGTTCAATTTTTTATTTTATTTTATTTTAATAAAAATGGGCTCCCTTTGGTTTTGAGCTCGAAGCAGTCGCCTCACTCACCTCGACTCAAAATCGGGCCTAGCTACACAATAGGTCAAACTCGTATGAACTCTGTTGGTGGCGGCCTCATGGGTCGAAGAAAAGAATGACAAAAGCAGTTGGCTATGGCCAGGGGTTGAATTGATGTCTTACAAAATATTTGATATTGAGAGTAACACGGTGATACTACTTAATTATTAGTACAAAAATGGCCATGCTCAATAGATTAGACTAAATTCGACGATGTTGATTTATCTGTAATATTCGACATAAATAAGATAATTCCAACACGATCCATTCCACAAAATCGGGATAATATCAAACAAGTGTCTAGTATCATCCCCAACAATTTTTGTCATATTGTAGAAATACTTGCAAATATAAGGTAAATGCAACTATTCCGATTCTTCTTCTAACTTTTTACATACACAAAATATATTGCCTATTTCTTTACCTTCTTCGTATATTGACTCGATCGTCAAAGAGGTAACGAAAAAAAGTCTCCACCCTTTTTTCAAGACAATGGAGCAGTGGAGGAGCTAATTCCGACACCGCCCAATTTTTCAAATATCTCTTTAGTAGGCTACAGCAATAAAAAGAACAAAAGATTGTACATCCAATCAAATTTTAATATTTAAATACATAAATATATCTTCTCTCAAATAATATAATATTTTAAATGATAGAAAAACGAATTAGACTTTCAAGTAATGGGTTGTGGAAGGTGTGGAAGGTAGGAGCATCTCCAGTGCATCCTATAAGTTGTTATATACCTACTATGCAAGTTGAAAGACTTACTGTTTATGTGACATTGTTTTCTAATAAATAGATAGTCAAGTCCAATTTTTGGTCTTCAATAAATTCTACTTATGACTCAATATTACTGCTTAAGTCCCTTTTATTTTCTTAAATAAAAATAAAGAATATGAAATGATGCATAGGAATGATAGAAAATATAAATTTTGTTGAATCAATACGTATACTAAACTTATATATCTATATAGAATGTCTTGCCACACCAACTTGACAAAATCCATGTCAGATTGCATTTGAGATGAGTTAGATCTGAGCCCTTTGATCGTCATCATTAATAAAAATATCTGGCATGTCAAATAAATCAAGAGTTAATTTTAACAAGTGTAAACACATTAAATAATTGTATTTATTTGATGATGTGTACATTTTTTATTAGTGGGACAATCAAAGAAACACATTTGGGACAGCAGGTATGGGCTCATTTGAGACGAATTATTTTAAACAGTGTTCATTTTACTTATGTGGTAAATTTATTTAAGAGATGTTCTAAGCATTTGTTTGGTGGTGCTTAAATTATAATTTTAGTTGATCAAACTGGTTAAACATATTTTTATCAACACATTTTATAAGAACTCATAACTTACAATCTACTTTTTATCTACATATTAACTAACTTATAATATAATCACTTAATAAAATAATTTCAGCACTACTAAATATACACTAAAATTAGGATAAATTACACTGAGTCCCCAATCTTTCACTTTGTCTCAATTTCATTCCCATTAAATTTTAATAATACATATCATCTTCAATTTTTCATTAACTAACATGATTCATCCATTTCAACATTTTGTGTTCAAAACTTCTATTGAAGTCATTATCCTTAAACAAAAAAACAAATACCAAAAAAAAAAAAAAAAAAAGCAAACGAAAAAGAAAAACAGAGAGATTTTTTTAAAAAAATAATGATAAATTAAACTCACTCTTCTCATCTTTCTAAATTTGTAACAATTTCGTCACCATTCAATTTTACTTACATATCATTTTTGGCCTTTTCGTAATTCACACATATGCTCCATTTTGACAATTTATATATAATTGTAATTGGGATTCTTAACCTTTTTAAAAGTACAAATAAATCGTTGACCTTTTATTTTTTTACAGTTTTCACTTAAAATAATAAAAAATGTGCAGTCAGGTTCTAAACCTTCTAATCCTAACACCTACGTCACTTAATGCGCCGGAAAGACTTCTAGAGTCTAGACGAATTTTATCTAAAAGTCCGTTAGTTGACCAAATATCAAATCCGTGACCTAAATTTGACCAATTTAACAATATTTTACATTCAATTATTTCAAACAAATAAAAAAAAAAGTGTTCTTATTCCCTAACCCCACCCACCTGTAACAAATTGGGGGTGCTAGGATTTGAATGTTTGGGATCTTGATGCACATTTTATATTATTTTAAGTAAAGAATTGTAAAAAATAAAAGTTTAAAGATTTATTTGTACTTTTAAAAAGATTAAGAATCTTAACTATAATTTTTATTTTATTTAAGTCAATGAAATTAACTATTCAAATTATTGAAAGATTAAAAATAATAATACAAATAAAATTGAATGATAAGTAAAATATTACAAACAGGATGAAAAGTGTGAATATATTTACCTAAAATGAAGAAATTTCTTCTTCTTCAATGAACCAACCCACACCAACCCCAAAAACCGCCTGCCACCGTCCCAATACCAACGGCGACAACTATCAGCGTCTGCGGATCGTCCCCAACCACCGTATAGCTAGAACCAAATGGAGAGACTCACTCATCCCAGATTTCATAATCTTCACCCGTTGTCTCATCATTGCAGCCTCACTCCGCAAGCTCTTTGAAATAGTCCATCAAGAACGGCAGTCGTAACCTCCTCATCCTTTTTTGCCCTCCTAATCATCATGGTCACATCTCTCTTCCATGGAATTTTCTTCAATCTCCCTTCATTTTCGACCTCCACAAATGGAATGTCAAATTCAATACTTTCCAAACTTTCTCGAGCCACCTCTGAATCTTCCTGAACTTCTACAACATTTTAAGAGTCCGCATTTCCCCACAAGTCACCTCGTGCAAATATGAATTTTCCCGGGGCTTTTTGAGTTTTCTGTAAATAATCACTCTCTTTAATTTAAGCTAATCCAAATATCTAAATGTATTAAAACTTTTAAAATTCTTATACACATATTCAAATATATCTCAATAAAAACTTTAATACATCTAGACTATTTGATTAATTGAAATTAAAAGTGATGATTATTTATCAAAAGACACACTGAGTCATCAATAATTATTTATTATTTTTTTATAAAACCAACTTTTTTGGGTACATACCGTTTGATTTGGATTATAAACTAGTTTATTTGACTAAAATAGTTTATTTAATCAAAAATAGTTTATTTGATAAAAAAAATTGCATTCGTATCATGATATTTTTTATCATTCTTAATCAAATAAACTAATTTATAATCCACATCAAACAATTATAATATAATATATTTTTATTTGAAATTAAATAAATTATATAACATGCATTCAATCTCAATATAAAAGGACGTTAATTTTTTAATTGTTATTTTAGAATTTGGTGTCAGGACTACAATTTTTGTAAAATTTGCAAAAGAGATGATGAGTGCATATTTAAGGTGAAAATAATAGAATGTTATTTAGATTAAATGAGGAAAGTATTCGTATCTTGAAATATTTGACGTTGTAAATTCTGAATTAAAAAATATTGTATATCATAAATATGAATATAATTATTTTATTTGAATGGAGTTCGTAGCATGTATATATGGTCATTTTACTTCAATAACTCATTGTCTTGAAATTGAATATAAATTTTAAAAAATAAAAAATGAAACAAGTTATGAGTTCGAGATCCACTAAAATTTATAAAATTCAAAGGTTGAGGCAGGAATTCCTTTTGTTATTTATATTTATGGACTCAAAATCTATTAAAATCATTCCAATTATGAAAGATTAAATATATTTACACTACATTTTTTTTACAAGTGTATTATATTTTAATTGTATGAATGGTCCATATATTTTACTCATTATCATATTTATGTCCTCAATTTTTTTTACTGCATTCTTATCATCAACGTTCTATTAATTAGCATATCTGATGACAATTTTTGTCCAAAAATTTTTTAAGAGGGAATAAAATGACTTATTTATCCATCGTATTTTTAAATAAGTAAAAATTTAAATAAATACATAATTGCGACAAAATATTTATCCCTCGTTATAGAGTATGCTAATAGAATTATTGAATGAAAATATGTAGTAATTAATATAAGATTAATAATAAGAATCGAATGGAAAGAAAAAATTAAAGACATAAAGGTAACACTGAATAAAAATTAAGTATCTTTATTACAATTAAAACATAGTATATTTATGAAAAAATATAGTTACAACATAGCCACCCTGAAATTCTTAAACATCCACGTGTTATTAACACTTGGAATTGTAAAGAACCTATTAAAATTCAAATTTATAACACCAATATTTTAAAGAATCTATTAAATTCTGGAGTAATTCTACTTTTATATTATCACTTACACTCACACTCACACTCACACTCACACTGACACTTGCTTATGTGACAATAAGATTTAAGAGGGAAACATGATTGATGCTACTTGTACATCCTAACATATATCTACACTTACACTTGCTTATCTGATAATAAGATTTAGAAGAAAAACATTTGACCAAAACATTATTTTGAATATTATTTTCATTATTTTATTCTACCACATAAACAAATGTAAATATAAATGTAAATAAAGATATACAAATAACATTACTCAAATAAACATTTGACCAAAACATTATTTTAAATTTTCTTTTCATTATTTTATTCTGCCACATAAACAAGTGTAAGTGTAAGTAAAGATGTACAAATAGCATTATTCTAAATTCTGAGTTGATAACACTTAAAATTATATAAAATTTTAAAATTAATTAAAATCTGTGTTGAGACAATAAATCTTAGTTCAAATATTTTCTGTTTCTTTTCATAAAATGAACGCAAGTTTTTTAACAAATAAAAATTCTACATCTAAATCAACCTGTTCAAAATGAAAACCATCATGTTTAGACTTTAAATAAGATATGACAACGAACAAATAAAAAGAAAAAAGAAAAAAAAAAGCAACAATAGTGAGGTTACAGGAGAGGAAAGTCCCTGTGCCATTGTCAACTCAAAATTACATACATGTTTTCAAATTTGACATTAAATCGTGAAGAGAATCTAACCCCAACCCCTACCCCAAATCCCCCACCCCAACCCCCCCCCACCCCACCCCAAAGAAAGAAGAAGAAAGGTTTAAAAAAATCTTTAATATACACCAACAGCTCATCTCTACAAGAAAGAACTCCCATGAAGTCTTACCATCAACAGCTCAACTCTATGAACATGGAAGTTGCACCGTGTAAGCAAAACAGGGTTTTTATGCTGCGGTACACAAACCTGAAGATGCTTTGTTCTTGATCAGATGATCTCCCGAGAAATGGCTTCCGATGAGCTGGAAAACATTGACATTGGCCGAAAACAAAAACAAAACGTTGAATCCTAAAGCCCAACCCATTTTACCCATCTGAAAACTTTGCCAACTCTTAAAGGCAACTCATAGTCTTTAGACACAGCAGGCTCCCTTCTCGCAGTCTCAGGTTCGGACCACACATACACCCCACGTTCCTGTCTACTGCCCGGTACCGTGTTGTCAAGGATGATAGCTACTAGGAATGCAATCACCATGTGAAGTGACAACAATGTGTTCAGAACATAGTTAAGCTGCATAAGATATAAAGAACTTTCAGGACAAATTCTTACAGACTGCATCATTGGTCCCCAGATTATTGCTCAAGTAACAAGTTATTCCCCATCCTTTCAAAATGAGCAAGTTGCCCTTTCATTATAGTCACAGAATGAGTCTTCAATGACTAAAACCGTCCAAACCATTAAATCAAAATGTGGCCCTTGTCTAAACATGTCTCATTTCTTATATTTGAGCATCAGCCCAAGTTTAAAAACAAAATCTAATTACATAAACTTCAACAGAGGACCACTTTGATGATTTAATAGAAATTTAGATGGTTTTCATTGTTATGGACTGATTGTGAAACTATAATGAAAGGTTGAGGACCAACTTACTATTCGAACAATAGAGTGGAGACCGATGGTGCAATTTTCCCTACAAATGTCTGGTAAAGGAGATGAGACAAGACATACCCCAGAAAATTTGGTGTGAATCGGACCATGAGAAGCGGCCGTATATGGCTGAAAGTAACTCGGGACAGACAAGTTTGTGTTTGGAGATATACCGTACTGCTGAAAATAAGCTGGTATTGATAGGGAAGAGAACAAAGACAAGCCTACAATTATGACATTCCTCGAACTCCCTGCCTCGCTATAACGAAGATTTGACAAGCCCAACGCTGTAAGCATTGCCCACATAAAGCACAAGAGAGCTGCAACCATCACTTGGGGAATTGATGCAATAAACCCTCCGACTTTACCTGGTAGCATGACAATAAAAAAAAAATCACGAATTGCTGAAAACTGAAAACTTAAGCATCAAACAATTCCTCCACTTTCAAGCAAAACACAAAGGTCACATTTTTACATAGTAATAGACCTTGCAGTAAACATGATTTTTTCTTTTTTCTTTGTTAATATTGTCCAAATACCAAACATGTCACAAGTGCAGGTAATGGGCAATCAGAATGGAAATGGATCCCATTTTTCAGTATTTATGCATTTGTTATTGTAATTCAGAAAGCCAATTTGCGAGACAAATACCTATAAGGGATAGGACAATTAAAACGCATGCACCCAACTCGACTGCTCTGCGACTTCCCATTTTAGTAACAGCAATGGTGTGCACATTCTCAGTCAAAGTTGTGGAGCCAGTTCCTGTGCCCCAAAGACCAGCCAAAATGCTAGAAACACCTTCAAGACCAATCCCTCGACTTAAAACACCAGGTGTTGGAGGTCTGGATGCTACCAGCAACGATGATGCATGATATGAACCAACCTAGACATTAAGAAGCGTGTCAGAATCAAATGATCACCTAATGTACACAAGGTTGTACAGACAAATAATTGAATAATTATGACAGATGTGATGTAGAATATTCTTCCATGCCTGTTCCTCATCATTTAAATTATTCTGCTCATATTTCCTTCTTGAGATATCGCGGATGATCACCTCTTCCCAAAAACAACTTTTTTTCTTCCTCTCTGAAGACGCCCTTTTCTAAGCAAATTAGTTTTTTACCATTGGTTTTGAGTACATTTAACTTTTTATTATCAAAGATATAAGTGTGTTAGCTCCAAATGTCCCGTTCAAAAGAAAACATCTAACTGCAAGTTCGAATTTTGTACAATATTTCCACTGTTCCACAAGTTTCTCAAGAGATAAACATTATAGGTGACAAAATCAACTGAATCAGAACGACGTATGACATGTTGCAGTTGCATGTTTTCCAATGTTGCATAAGATTATTACTAGAACATATATATAAATAAATAATAAAAACATCAACAATAACAACATCAAAGAAAATAAAAACGTGACATACAGTGAGCTTGAAGTGCGTGTACATGCTTCTACATTCCTATCTTTGCTGGGACACTGTCTACATCTTGAGATGTTTCGCTGAGATTCATTCTATATAATGTTTAATTTATAGTTTGCATCTGCTAAGGTATAAAAACTATTGACATAATGGTTTCCTGATACAGGGGCTTGCACTACAAATCATCATCATAACCTGACAGCAATCCCCATATAAAAACAAATAATAGTTTCTAGGAAAGAAAACCTCATCATCACATGAGAATCTGCCTTTATTTGGGCAAAGGAAAACAGGAAGAAATGAAAAAATTAGCAAAAATAAGAGAGAATAAGAAATCAGAATTTTTTTTGTCATTTCCCAGTAGTAGGAAAGACACGTTATCTAAGTAAATCCCCTTCCCAATTTTGCTTTTCCTTTCACTTCCCTCCATATCTAACATCAAAATTGAGCTGAAATAGTAAAGAAAATTGGAGATACAGAGAGAAGCATTAAATTACATAGCAATTAGAATATCCAATGGCAATATAAACCAACAAGAGCAGAACGAGCGAGGACTCACTGAATCTACTGATGAGATTATGGACACCACACACATTACAAGGGCCATCTTCCAGTGAAAGACAGGTGTGCCCCATTGTAATGGGTAAGGGAATCTAAACCATGGAGATGATCTTAATGCATGAGAAGTATCAACTCGACATTGCTTCATTCTTGAAACATGCTTTCTGCAGTGGTTAGATATTATATTTGAGGCTGGTACATTCACATCACAACCTTTGTAGCTATATGCTCCAGATTGAGTCAGAAGGAAAGCCGCTGCCCATGTAATGGCAAGACCCAGTGGAACCTAGGTTTGCACAAGAAAAATTAACTCAAAATGTACACTACAAATTGGCGGAAAAAAAAAAAAAAAAAAAAGTACAGATGTAAACTTACTGCATAAATCAGAAATACACGGTGACCCAAAACCGATATTTTTCGTAGGTACTGCAAGATAAATAAATAAGATGTCAAAGAAGATACATACATAATATCAAAGTTATAAAACCCGACATGGGTATTCACCCTTAAGAGGTGCCAAGGTCAAACTTGATGCCATAATTTTCATTAATATGAAAACAAAATCCAAACAATACGGTTCTAGAATATTCATAACAAGCATTAACCATTCCTTGACTAAAAATTTCCCTTTTCTAAACAATGCAACCAGAAAACCAAGTCAACCCTACTTGACCATGTTTCAAACCAGTTTTTTTAATATACAGTGTTTTAGGCTATAATCAAACCAATTTCCGAGCCAGATCTCAGTTTTTCCGGTCAAACCAGCTAGGCTGGTCAGGTTTTCAAAACACAACATTAATATACTTACTAACGCTGCATGGAATAATATAAGAAGTAACAAAACCATTTCAAGGAAGCAGCACTATCACTCTTTAAGAGAGAGGATACAACTTTAGGAAAGAAGTGTCAGAATGGGATGGCTAACTTACAAGAGAAAACATAACAACTAATAATATCTGAACCACACCAATTTCAAGGCAGGCACCAACTCGTGGGAAACCATAACTGTAAAACGAAAGTCCAACAGCAGCAACGGTAGGGGCCACAACCACTGGATTAATTAACCTGAAACGATAAGGGTAAACGAACTGGTGATGGGTTATTGAGCATTGTAACAAGAACATAAACATTTCAACATAATGAATAAAGTTCATTATATTTGATCCTGAAAAGGATCAGTTGCAATCAATAAGATGCTTTCATTATGTGGCTTTATATGAAGCATGAATGCCAAACACATTTCAGTGAATAAAATAGTCTACGAGTAACCTTTATTTTTCATTTTTCTCAATAAACTTGCATCACCATGGTCAAAGAGGAAATTAAACAGAAGAGAAAACCAGATAAGGGTCATTGCAAAATAAAAGAATAATATGTCTGATGACGAGTGAAACGTGCTTCCAGATTTAAGAAAAAGCACCCAAATCTCTAGTATGGTTGGAAATTCTGAATAACACCACCACCCCCACCAAACAAAAAAGAGAACAAATACATATACCTAATTTTTGTTCCAGATGTAATTTATATTGTTTCATTTAGAATCGCCTATTCTGGAATAGTGTCTAATAAGAAAGTCATGGATCGCTCCCTGGTACATATAACATAGAATTGCAAGATTTTGCATTTTAATTGTGTAATTGCACCAGAGCATACAGAAAACAAACTTTTCCTTTTTCCTACTTTCCTCCCTTTTCTCTTACAGCTGCTGTCTTTTAGCTGCATTCATTCTCTTCAACCATAAATCTCGGGAAAACAAATCCAATCTCTGTTTTCACAGAGCTTAACAGTAACCACCTAAGGTTAACAAGCCATTATCGTTTATATTCTAGGATCATTATTTATAGTCTCCTGATTCATAAGATTTTAAATCAAACATTTATCATAAAAAACCTTATCTTTTTGTTCCTTGGTATGATGCCAAGCCATTCCTGACCTTTGGACTCCCATATTTAGTCATAATTTTAGAATACCAGCTGCCCAGAAATTCAGGATGGACCATTTGTCATAAATTAGAATTTTTTCTAGAATTGATGATGTACAAGCAGTTGCAACTTATCGTGTGGTTTCAACCCATGGCAAAGAAGAGAAAGGAGAAGACAGAAAATCAAGAGAAAGGCTCGATAATATCGAATCCTTGGCTTGCAATGGTTCCCAGGACCAGGACTGACATGCAATTCACCAATTAATCCGATGCACAGTACAACAGAGGTATCTGGGTAGGCTTATTTAGATAACCCAATAAAGTTTAGAGAAACAACAGAAGATAGTTTTCTCTAAAAAGGGTACAAGATTAGCTAGGGATATAATTTTAAAATTTTAGAGAAAAGTAAAATGTTGTGCAAATATTTCAAGAAACGGTTACTATAATGCAAGGCCAAATTTCTGTCCCTAGGTTCTGCAGACACCTGGTTAGACTCGGCGGACACGTCATCGAATGTAGAAGGCAGGTGGGGTCCATCATTATCTATCAGTCATTTCCAGAAATGACCAGGTGACTATTTTCATTGTCCTCGACCTCCAGGGAAATTGACCATGATCTGGCAGGCCCCAGCTTCTGGAGCGGTTTGGTTGGACCATCTCGACCTCCACGGTAGTCTGATCAGTCATTTGGACATGGGACAATGAATGAGGAAGAGTGCTACGTGGCTATGCATTACTATCCATTACCATCCCATGCTCATGTATGGAAGACAGACCGCGTGCCCTGGAAACCATTTCATACCACTATGTCTCTCTCTGCTTCACAACTTCTTCTCATGTGTAGCAACAGACTGTTGAATTTTCACGATTTGCAAGCCAAGGACAGTGGAACAGGCTTAGTAACAGGCCTCTCTCCTCATCTTCACTAATTTTCCCAAACTATACGAGTCATTGAATCTAGAGTTGTAAGATGCTAGCAGCTCTACGCTTTTGCATACTCTTGCCAGTTTATGGAAAGAAGTAAATTATATTTTTATTTTAGGTCAAAGGTGAACAGGGATCCCAAAGTCCCCATGGATCTTTTTCTAAGTATAGCAGTTTCATAATCCAAATAATGAGTGTATTATCATGCAAATATTATTTATCAAGCTATATTATGTAACCTTAACAGCTTTTCTTTTCAAATTAGATTGGTACAGTCTGAGGCCATAGCTCAATTTTCCATTGTATAAACAGTTGCCAGAATGCCACTAATAATGAGCTTCCAAATGACAAAAACCAATCATACAACATAATTTAATTTGGGGGGAGAAATCAGCTTCTCATCATTAACATAATACAGAAATTTATCTCCCAACCATTGAGCATTAAACATTATGTATATCCAGTAAGAAAAGGGGGGGTTGCAGTATATAAGATAAGAGAAAAACTTTCAAATAGGGCCATTCAAAAAGAATAATACATATACCTTAATAGTAATGCCATAAATCCACTGTATCCCAGGAAGGCTTGAAATGCTGAACCAATAATTATTGCCCCCTGTAGCTCTTTCATTATGTGTTTGAAAGTCTGCAATATCAGAAAACTTTCTAACTACCAGAATGGATGTTGCGAACATATCAGATACCAAGAATTATTATAATTGCAAGAAATAAGTTAAAAGTTGGTTAGAAAATGTTTAAATCTCGAAAGTCTCAAGTCAATTGCCTTCCCAAAAATTATCATATACGAATCTCATTCATTTTACTGCTTCTGGACAAGAGTTCTCGGGAAACCAAAGAGTCATTTCCAACATATAATTATCCTGAAAGGATGCAAATGTCCATCAAAACTTTGTTTATGTTGATCAGATGGTACTACCTTGCCAGGATAACAGTGGGCCTTTGGCATAAAAATAAAACATTATCTTTAATAGCTCTATAGTTTTTCTCTTTTTCCCAAAAGTATGAAGACTTTTAAACCTTCTTTCTAATCCTTATAGCACTAACTAACGCAAATCCAACAACTTCTACCCTTAACGGCCCTTGTCAAACAAATTTGAGTTCCTTTTTAGTGATGTCTTCATTTAATTCCAGTCCAAGAATACATAATAACAAACGATTGTTACTAACGATCATATAAACTTTCTTAGGGTCTTCTCATGTAGCTGAAAAATTAATAAAGATAGTAAAGCACGTGAGATTTATGACCCTAGATAGAATCATGACAATGTAAAGTGTATGTACAGAGTATAATTAAAGGAACACATACACTGGGTATAACAAAAAATTCAAATCCACATGATGATTGACAAAAATTGGTAACATGTAACATACGTGGCATTATCAAATGTTTATTTATTTCTGTTCTAACTGTAACCACACAACATGATAGAAATAACAAGGTACACAAGCCTATAAACGTACATTTCCATTCAGTCCCAAAAACTCAGAAGAGTTGATTATTGCAAGTGCGGGAGCAAGATAAACAAACGAAGGACCCTGTATTAGAGGCAATCTTGATCCGAATGAAGTGTGCAAAAGCGTTGTCAGTCCCGACACAAATAGCACAGTGGAAACCACATTTGCTGTGTCCTCCTACACATACCGACTATCATTAGTTCACCTCAACTAAATAACAAATACAACACAAAAGGAGAGACACTATAATTTAACAAGAAACGAATTACGAGCGCTCACATAGGTACCACCCATTGCTGGAACTATCACGAGAGGAATTAGTATCAACGAACCCAGCATTGAAAGATAATGTTGAAATCCGTACAGACCAATGGGAACTGAAATATCACAACCGAAGGAGCAGCAATTACAATTACATTAACCAAAAGAGCAGCAATTATATTTAGAGTATATCCTTCATACTTTAAATATAGACATTTGGATAGTTATCAATATTACATAAGCATCAAATAATGCCTTCACTTACAAACAAAGAAAGGTAACCATTTTCAATACTGATGAAGCTATATAAAATTCTAGATCAAAATTGCAATATATTCCGCTCTAATATCTGTTCTAATGCTAGTAGGTAACCATAATCCATTTCAACATCAGCAGAATTATTCAATAAACATTTCTATTCTCAACTTTTCATTTTAACATCAGCAAGAAACTGTACAGACAAATAAAGAAAAGTACCATTTCCATTTATAGCTCATTAAACAAGCAATAACATTTCATAATTCATACATTACCCAACATAATCACAGAGAAACCTGACTAAAAATCACATCTTTGAGTTTTTTCTACAGTAAAATACCATATTTTCCAAACCAAAATCTCACCAAGACCAGGAGTATCTCTGAGCTCATACTTCATATGTGAATGCCTCGACACAAACCCATCATCATCCACCACAGCCTGCGGCAGCACATCAATTGGCGCAGCCACCTCTTCGTCCCTCAAGGCCCTCCGACTCCCTTCCCCTCCAGCCGCCGGCTGCCCATTCGCCCCCAAATTCCTACCACCATCCGAGTCCCTCCGCTTCCTTACCGGTGGCGTCTGCTCCTTATCCTTATCCGCGGGTGGCTTCACAACCACAGGCTCCCCATTGGATGTCGGGACAGGAGGTTTTGTCGGGCTGGGCTTCGGTCGGCCCGCCTCAAGGTCAAGGTTAGGGTCGGGTTCTTTGGGCTTGGGTTGAACCGGAGGTAGGGATGTAATTTGGCCGGAGTCACTGGCATTAGTCTCTCCGGAGAATTTGGGGCGGAATCCAGTGCGTTTAGCCCAGGAAGACGGTGGCATTGCAGTAGAATCAGGTGCGGGTGGCCATTGTCCGGGTCGAGGCCTCTTACTCGGGTCGGAGCTTGCCATATTTAGTATGCACTACAAATACATAGCTCTAAGTCTGCAAGTGAAATATATATAGAAACATATAGTTATATGGATAGAAATATGCGGGTGTATGTATAGATCTGAGTAGAGTGTTAGGGTTTTAGAGTGAAGTATGAGAGTGAGAAAGATCTAGGCATTAGTGTGTGAGTGCGTGAAATGTGGGTTGAGAGTGACCGAGATTAATGAGATATGGAGTTATAAAATCTGTATGTATCTGTCACTCTGTGTGTGTGTGTGTGTGTGTGTGTGTGAGAGAGAGAGAGAGAGAGAGAGAGGAGCGGTGTGGTATGGAGAAGGGAGGATGTCAGGATGGAGATGAAACCGCGTTTAACTTTCTGTTCCTGTAATAAACATGGTGTCATCACTAAACGGCCACAAAAATAATTAAGTTATATACTGCTTTTTTTTGCGAATCCATTTTTTCTCTGACTTGTTTTGTTTTTCAAAAATTTTAATAGATTGAAAAAATTTGAAAAGAAAAATGTGTTTTTTCCCAAGAAATTTATTTAAAACTATATAATTGCTTTTCTTTGATTTTTGATAAATATGGTAGAAAATTTTAATGGATTAAAAATTGAAAAATGTGAGGGAGAGTTTATATAAAGAGATTTTGGTTTGAAAATATGGAGAAAAGTATGAAGAAATTGAAGAATTGAATAGAGATGTAGATTTTGGTTTTGAAAATGATGAAGAAACTACTTTACGATCGGTGATTAATTTTTTCACTTGTGGCTCACTCAACTTCTACGGTCGGTGATTAATTTCATTATTTGCTCACTCAACTTGAAAAATTTCAATTCTTTCCCAACTTTCCAAATAGTTATATATATATTCATCGTTGAAAAACGTTAAGTTGAACAAACAGAAATTATCACATGACGAATGAAAAGTTGATGTGGCATAATTAAATTGTTAGAATTATCCACGTAACAAAATCGTAATAGTCAAATACGCTTTTAGATTACTTTAAAAAATATTTCTCCAAATTTGAAAAAACGTCTTTAGTTTGGATAAACGTGTTTTAAAGTAAGCTAAAGACGTGTTTGGTCATTGTAATTTAGTTACGTGGACGATTTTAACAATTTAATTATGCTACATCAGTTTTTCATTCACCATGTAACAATATCTGTCCGCTTAGCCTAACGTTTTTGCAATAAGTGATTGATGGTAAACTATTTAGAAATTTGAGTGAGCAATTGAAAACATTTTCTAGTTGAATGAGTAAATAGTAATCCTAAATTAGTTCGGTTGCCATTTATTAAATTTACCTTCACATATAGATTTTTGTATTTTCCTTTTTCTATTTCTTTATAAAAGTATATTACTTTTAATTAACTTTTTATCAATATTTTTAGGGTTAATTATACTAATGGTCCCTATTCTTTCAAATTTGTAACAATTGCATCCCTTTTTTTAGAAATATCATCTTCATTCTTCCATTTATACTCACATATAGTCCTCAAATCACTATTATTCACTATTTTGACAATTCTTGGACAATTTTGCCCATTGACTTAAATAAATTAAAATGATAGAAAAAAAATACAATAAAATCATTGTAATTTGGCCCTTAACCTTTTCAAAAATACAAATGAATTCTAAACTATTTTATTTTATTCAAATAAGTGTTCATTCCCAACTAAAAAATAACCCTCACCCTCACCCTCACCCTCACCCTCACCCTCACCCTCAATGGATCGCACTCAATCACAGCAATCTGATATCCACGGTCCCTAGCCAAGATTAAGCCATCCCGCACTGCCATTGCATTGGCATTCTCAGCTGAGAGCTGCCCAATCACCTCTCTCTCTTGCATTGCCACAAAAATCCACACTCATCCCAAATGACAGCACCCATTGTGTAAAACCCTGCACCAGGCCTTACTGAAGCATCATTGTTTATTTTTGAGCCTCTAGGAGATATTGGTTGCCATCGTTGGGGAAGGGCACATCTGGTAACCGACCCATCTTTCTCGCCTCAAACTTGGTCCCATTCATGTATATTTCCAGCGAATCCACCAACACTTTATTATCCCGTTGCCCCAAACCATGTACAACCTTATTCCTTTCACCCCATAGAACCCACAAAATACACCATAGATGTCTCAATTCTCTCAATAAAAATGGACTACCACTTCTCAACACAAGATTTGTTCAAATGGGTTACTGGGTTCAAATTTTTTTCTACTTGAATATAGCTCTGTTGAGAAAATATTGAGCAAAAGTGAAGTAAACCTAGAAAAAAATTGGGGTTTCAAATATTAGATAAATAAAGATGGCTGGGAAAAGATAATGTGGATAAATTGAAATCCGGAAGAGATAGGAGTTTGAGTGAGAGCAATTTGCAGAACATTTATGTGACGACCTCTAAAATTCCTCAAAATTTTTTTTTCGACTGAAAGCTACTAGTAGCCTTCAGTTAAACTAAAAATGCAGCTACATGTGACTACTAATATCCTATTGCTGTGACAATAAGTTTTTCAAACTTAATTCTTTTTAAGTTTTCCAATTTTTATATCTCACTCCAAAATACCCAAAAACGCTTAGAGAAGATCTTAGAAGCATTACAAATAATTTGTAAATAAAAGATACAAGGACATCACCAATGATCTCCAATCGCCTTGGGGGCGGGATAAGTCGCCCACCGAGGTGTCGATGAAGTATCATCTTGGGGGCGGATGATAAGATGATGGGTGGGTAGTTGATGATAAAAATTGTTTTATCATCAAAGGACATACGACATATTTGATAACTTAAACCACTTTAGATTTCCATCACAAATGCTATTACACAAGGATTTCTCTTACAACTTACATTTTTCTTTAACAAAATTAGTATCCCTCCCTTCAAATCATATTCATCATTCTGATATCAAAAAGGTCGAAATGACACTCATTATAAGTCCATCACTCAAAAAAAATTCAACATTAACAACTTAAAATATTTACAATTAACTAAGAGATACTAGAAACTCTTGTAGACACAAAAGCAACCATCAAGAGACTCATCCTTCTCTAGTACATAAAAAAAGAGTCCCATTTGGCTCCAACATGATGGCGTTGTAGATATAGATTATCTTGTAAGACTTTTCCTTAAGATATAAGTCCTTTTAAATTTGATGATACATCCTTTTTAATGAACTAGAACTCCGAACTGTTCCTTGATGTACTTTCGTATGTATGCACAACCTCAACATAATTTCTTTTCATTTTTACATTAGTTATGAAACGACTATAAGCGATGAAGCTTAATGAGCAAAGTAGCATGTAAACATGAAATCACATAATATATAACTTCAATTTAATGGAATTTTTCACTTTACCTTCTAACTTTATTGTTCAATTCTCACATAAGTAAATAAGATCATAATCACATATTAATTTCCAAACAATTAATAACATATATGTTTCATGAAATACCTTTAATGATCACTCACAAGCAATCAATAAAATGTGCATAATATGGATGCTAAACATTGGAATGCTATGCATGTACTAACAAAAAATGGTTCTATTCATCTTTTCTTACTTTTCATTTATTTTTAACTTTCTTTTTCATTTATTCTTTCTTTTCGTTTCTTCCCATATTAGGGTAGTACACCGAGCGCTTATAGTGTTTTGCTAAATACAATGTCACAACATTATTAGAGCTTCTATGCTCAAAAGTACTTTCATTCTTTTAGAGCACTTTGCTCAAGTACTTTCATTTCATTCTGGGGCATCTCATTCCATGGGCATCTCGTAGCCCGTGACCTTCAAATTGGGACTTGCTCTCATGGTGTACAACCTAAATTGGGCATTTTTTATTATTCATGATCATTATGTAAACATAACTCTTTGCTTTAATGTTTAAGGATCATGAATTCTTTCTTGAATAATGCCATGATGCAACACATGAAAACAAGAGATTTAATTGCTAAACATCATTTAAAAATCTTGCACATAAACATTCAATCAAGTTATTCCTCAAATATACATATTACTTTAAATCTCCATCAACATGCTAGGGATTGGTCTAAAAGTCCTTCATCATGCTACTACTTCTATTTCTTTCTTGAAATTACAGCAACATTTTTAAGTCATTATTGACTCAAATAAGCACATCTTTAATATAGAATATTCAACATTAAACATTTTCTAACAAACAACAATAAAGATACATAGGATAAGGTTCTATTTAAGCATAGAAAATTATATTAACCATCATTTCAAAGTTATCATAAAGCTGCAGATTCTAATCTCATTAGAAATTGACTTAAATATAAGTATTAGAGACATGCAAGGCTAAAAACATAAAGTTGAGTTTCGCAGATTTTATAATCCATACTTCCTTTGTATAAACAATTAATTTCAATATCTATGATCACTAAATAGAAAATTTGATGAGTAACAGTAAATCACAAGAGGGACTTCATTTAACATAAAACTCATGCTATCCATTTTGATCATAATAAGAATAATCAATATAAAAACAATAATACACAAACTTTACTCACAGTTTAAGGAAATTTTTTCTTGGATTAAATGACTTGAAATTTACAAGTTTCTAGAGAGTTAACATATCAAAAATAAGAGAAAACGAAAATTTATGTGTTAGACTTGGCTAAGGAGGAATTTCTGTCCAAAAATTCATTATTTTAGGCTGAAAACGAAACTACCGGAGAACAAGGCAGATTCGGGGCTACCAGATGCCTTTTTGTGTTGTTTCTGAAGCTACCAGTAGCCTCGAATCTCTGCTGTAACTTGAGTTTTGAGTTTCTAGACGGAAAATCCTATTTTTCTAGCTTATCATTGGTATAGATGTGATGAGTTTCTTGTTAGTTTAGTATTTCATCACACTATTTCCCATAGAAACTAAGAAGAACAAAAAGATTCTTGTTTTTTTTAAAATTTTTCATTCTTACCCTTTTCTCTAAATTTTAGCAGAGTTTCTTTACTTGAATTCTGGTTTAAAAACACAACTAAAGAGAGTGTATTTATAGAGTATTGGTAAAGCCATGTTTGGTTTAGCTTATCTTTAAAAATTCTTGCTTATTCTTATTTTATTCTATTATTTTATTAGTTTATCAGTTATTTATACGAATATTAATTGACACTGATTCTTAAGTAAGATAAGCGTTGCCAAACATATCCAAAGGTGACAATCATTACATATGACGTGTCATTCAACTAATGTTTTATTACAAAATTCTCAAATTTCTTATTTCAAGTAGCCATATTCGGGACAACATTTGGAGGTCGAGACGTGCTCCGATTTAGTCAAACTTTACACTGTTGTAAAGTTCATACTTCAAACTTTACAATGACTATACATGCAATAGAAATGGGTCAGTCGATAGCTCGTACGATTAGCTTAAAAATGACTGTCCGACTGACTTTTCATACTTAGCCAAATTTGGTGAAATTTCTGTATTACTTAAAATATGTTTACACCACTTTGGCTTGACTTTCAAGGCAAATCCCGATTTGAAAATACCCAAACTTGATATCAATTTAAACGTCTCAATAAGAACTACGCGATAGTATAACATACATAGGCTACGGGTCAACGTACGTTACACACGACGATTGCAAAGTTGGTTCGAAACAATGGCAAAACTGTAAATAACTTGAAATTTTCCAAAATTTTCAGCTTAGTCCTTATCTATGAGATTAAATTTGATCAAGCCCAAACATTTTTACAACTTAATATTTTTCCTAAAAAGTCTTCAATACTTTAATCCAATGCAATTTATATATTTTCTTCATAAACTTATTGAAATTGGCATATCAAATTTAACAATTTTTGGGGATTATTGGATTTTTCCTAAGAAAATACGAAATTTAGATTTTTTAAATTATAAAATTAAGATACGAAATTTTCGGAAAGTTACAATTTATTTCTCTTATGGAATGGCTTATGAGGGTGGGGTGGGGGTTCTTTTTTCGTTGGGGAACAACACTTATCTGAATTAAATAAAATAGTTTAGAATTTATTTGTACTTTTGAAAATATTAAGGGTCCAATTGCAATGATTTCATTGTTTTTTTCCTATCATTTTAATTTATTTAAGTCAAGGGGCAAAATATTCCAAAAATTGTCAGAATAGTGATAAATAGTGATTTGGGGACCATCGTCTATTTGGGAGTATAAATGGAAGAATGATGATAATATCTGCTAAAAAAATTGGGGATAAAATTATTAAAAACCTGAAAGAATGAGAACTATTAATATAATTAGCCCATATTTTTAAAATCCGACTGATATCGAACAATAGTCAAACGGATACAATCAGTGGTAAAGATTCAAAGTTTTGAATCTTCTTATCAAGTTGGACAAGTTTTTTTTTTTTTTTAAAAAAAAACAATTTTCGATTACCAACTTTGAATACTAAGATTTAATACCTCAAATTAATGATTGTAATAACTTACAAGTCAAATACAACATGTTTCAATGAAAATTTAATCATAAGTGATTGTATAACACTAGAGGGACAAAAACCAAAAAATCTACCGAACTTGGAATTGATGGACAGAACTTTTGGTAAAATCTTGAAACATTTTGAGTTTATATTCATATTCTGCATGAATGATCAAGCGGACTATACTTTTGAATCACTCAAAAAGGGTGAAGAAATGAGAGAGAACTATGATGGTCAAGTTTAGCTCGGGAAACTCGTCGATAAAATATTCTGGCCACTTTCTGGTTGTCAGATGAAGTACCAAATTTCATCGTTGGATTTGTTTTGTCGAAACGAATCCGATAAGGTATGGCATGTGGAAAATATTATTATCAAAAAATGATGGCTAGTTGACAATGGCGACTCTACTGTAATTGTAGAAAATGTTTGGGGCGGAGTGGGGTGGGTTGGACCGTTGGAGGGGGTGGAAGAAAATTGTTCATTCTTATAATTTA
This sequence comes from Forsythia suspensa, assembly GCA_023638005.1. Lineage (NCBI taxonomy): Eukaryota > Viridiplantae > Streptophyta > Magnoliopsida > Lamiales > Oleaceae > Forsythia > Forsythia suspensa. Next base: position 42,185,317 of record CM042666.1, read on the forward strand.
TTTTTTGTTTGTTTGAAGACAAGGGCAAAATTATTATTTTCAATAATATTTTAGCTTATTAATTAAGAGAATTGTTGTTTAGGGCGAACCTCGCTAATTATTGAAATGTTGAAGATAGAAACATTACAAAATAAAAATTGAGAACAAAATTATTACGATGGTCAGAAGTTAGGGACAATTACTGTAATTTATCTTATATTATATTTAGTGCGATAGATTAAATAAATCTAGATAAAACATATTATAGATTTTATTATGTGCTTTTGTTCTTTAACTTATTCCGTGTAGTTAAACGTTGAGTATTGTTATGTTCAAAATAATAATAGTGTGATATTTGTTATTTATTGGGGCTATCACGTGATATAACATGTTATCAATGCTAGAAATGGAGTTGCACACTGTTTGGCTACCTAAAGACATTAGGATTTTTTACAAATTACAATTTTGGATCATTTAATTGTAATTCACGAGATTTATATTATGGTATTGTTATTACAAGTCAATAATTGTGTGACAAAATTATTTCTAATCAAAGTTTCGACGAAATTCTTTAAATCCATTGTTGAGAAATAGCGTAATGGCATCTGTGATTGATTTTTGACAAATTGCCATATCGATTTGAATCTTTTCGTAATTTCACTTTTGTGGTGCAAAATTTCCTTTCTCGGCTCGAGTAGCTACCTTTAGCGCCTAAACTTGAAGGTTTGCAGGAATAAGAGCTCTTGTTTTGTGTGAACTTAGGGTGCAAACGTACACTATATTAGATTAGAGATGATAAGATTAGGAAGAAAGAATTATGAGCAATGGCGGGTTTGGGGAGACTTGAACGATCAATTTGATCTCACATTTCTCTTCTCCCGTTTTCTACATTGAGTAAAACAAAAGTTAGATTATGACATTCTAATATCTACAAATTTCTCCAAAATCACTCAACAATTACCATATATTAATTTCCTCAAAATTTTAAATCAAATCTCTAAATTTTATCATAAAATCTTCAATTCCTAGACCACCGAAAAAGTCAAGACGACATACAAAACGCTTAAGCATGGGACAAATTTCATGCTCGTCACTCTATTGGTAAATTTTTTAAGATAAATGGAATACTAAAAATAAGTCATTTTTTTAATAAATAAAAATTAATAAAGGCATTTTGCTTGTAAATGCATATCATATTCAATTGATTTTTTTTTTTTTTTTGAACTTGAGTGATATTTAATTTCATTTGTGTATCAAGTCTTCCTATTTTGGAGGATAATTTTATAAAAGACAACGTGAACAATAAGAGTTTGATATTTGTTTCTTTTGTTGTCTTATTTTAGACATTGCACATTAATTGTCTAAGGTATATGTTTAGAAGAAAAACCAACATATCGATGTGAAATTAGGTCAAACAATAGTGCAAGTAAGTTTGTTTATCTGTTTGTGTATAATATAGTGTATAAATAAAATAAAGTATGAAAATTCGTAAAGAATGTTTATAAAAAAAATTTCATCATTATTATGTTGTTTCAAATTTCTTGCACGTTAATTTAGAGATCCAATTCAAAATATTTGGCTCCGCCACTGATTATGAAGAATTTTAAGGTAGGTTATTGGGTATTCTTATAATACAATACAAATATTGGTATAAGTATTGAAAAATATAAAATTTATGATAATATTTTTTTTGTCTAAGCTTAAATAAAAGTAAAATTACTTTTAATAATTTTTTTCTATAAATATGTTTTGATAAATTACTTTTTTTTTTTTAAATATCTCGGCCATTCCACTGATTATGAAGAATTTTAAGGTAGGTTATTGGGTATTCTTATAATACAGCATCAGCGTCTGGTATAAGTATTGAAAAATATAAAATTTATGATAATATTTTTTTGTCTAAGCTTAAATAAAAGTAAAATTACTTTTAATTAATTTTTTTCTATAAATATGTTTTGATAACTTACTTTTCTTTTACCTTTAGATAAAAAATTACTTTTAAAAAGTAATTCCTATGATTGTGTCAAAATAACTTAAAGGGATAGTTTCACCATACACCACAAAATATAAAATAATTAAAAAAATAATATCTAACTTTTTTTATTCTAAAATTTTTTTTTATAATACTTGTTGTTATATTTATTACATTTGTTACATTTCTTATAAAAAAATGTGTGTTATATTTGTTATATTTAAAATTCAAAATATTAAAATGTAAATATAGAAATTTTATATAAATTTAAGTACGTGACAAAATTATTACTAATTCAATTCATGAATGTAAACTCGGTTATCAAAGAAGCATAGTTGCCTTACCTAGTGAATGATGCTTTCTTTCTTTTTTTTTTTGATCGGAAGTGAATGATGCTTTCTTTTGAGCCTGCATGGTGGCCTTCTGAAACACTATTTGGACTCGGTAGATGTGTTCGTGTTTTTGGCTTTTTTTTTTTTTTTTTTAAGTAACATTCTTGTGTTAGTGTCAAAATAATTAACTTATTCATTTTAAACGTAGATTAATGAAAAATTATTTATTTTTAAACTTATCTAGCTATCTACTTATAAGTAAGAGTCACTTTTTAAAATTAATTCTTATGTTAGTATCAAAATAAGTAAATTGTTCATTTTTAACTTAATTAATACAAAAATAATTTATTTTAAGACTTACTTATTCACTTATAAATAATATAAGTCAAATTTACTTAATAAGCAAGATTACTTATAAGTAAAATTTAAACATGCGCCGGGGAGGTTTGGGTGAACGCCTGAGGGTGGGGTGCCGGTTGGGGTGTTTGGAGAGGAGGAAAACCCGTATTTGAAGGGAGATTAAAATTGGATTTTTATAAGTAAATAAGTAAGTTAAAAATAAATAATTTTTTATTTATAAAAGTTAAAAATAAGTAATTTATTATTTTGATACAAAAAAAAAATACTTAAACTAAACGTAATTTTCTATTTAAAGTAAATTATCTAACATATTTTTAGAAAAAAAAAATGACTTTAATTTTTTTAAGCTTAGACAAACATATTGTCATAAATTTAGAGAAATTTAGACTTTTCATCTTCAATCTTAGCAAAATATAACAAATTTACCGTCAATTTTTTTTAGCACAATTCATCTCCAACCTTTCAATTAAATAGCAAAACTCACAATTTCCTATATTTTGGTCATTAAATGATGAATTTGTCATCTTCTTTAAATAAAAATAAATATAAGAAAACAATAAAACAATAAAAAATAAGAACAAATTACAAAAAAAGTCTCATAACTTTTCAAAACGACAGTTAAATCTCATTTAAAACAATTTAATACATATTAAGACAAAAAAAATTAATTTTTCTACCCTTGTTTACCTTATTTGCGGTTAAACATTATCTCCACAAATGCAATTACGTTGGCGATGACAACACCACCTTAGGAAAAAAAAAAGAAGATAAAATCGAATAGTCGCGAATTGAGTTCTGCGATTTGGTTCTTACAAATGGATGGTGGAGGATTGGTGGAGTGCCCACTATAAGTGGTACTTCACACCGTGCCAACCTACTATTCAATTTTATCTAATCAATTTTTTTTTTTTGTATTAATTTTTATAAGGTTAAGGTGGTGCTATCGTCGTCGCCGTCGTGATTGCATTTGTGGATGTGGTGTTTGGCCACGGGTGAATGTAGGGTAGGGTAGGGTAGGGTAGGGTAGGGTAGGGTGGGATAGGGTGGGATAAATGGTGGGTTAGTGGGATGAGTTTATTTTATCTAAATTCTTTTTTGGAGGGGTTAATATGTATTTAATTGTTTTAATTGGGATTTATTTGTATTTTTTAAAAAGTTATGTAACTTTTTTGTAATTTTTCTCTTATTTTTTTGTTGTTTTATTATTTTCTTTTATTTTTTTGTTTATTTAAGAGGTGGGCAAACATGTCATTTAATGGCCAAAATGGAAGGAATGACGAATTTTGCTACATAATTGAAATGTTGAGAATGAATTATGATTAAAAAAACAACAACAAAGATTGATGATAGATTTGTTACATTTTTGTAAAGATTGAAGATGAAATGTGCAAAATTTTTATATTTTCCAATATTTATCCTTTCTTCTAGGTTGATTGGTGCACTATGTTAGATTGCATAAAGAATTTAGTACAAAATTAGAATATATATAGTAAGTGAATGTTATTTTGATTGGTTAAGGTGGATAATATTGTTTAATCTTTTAGTCAAAAAATGTCCATTTACACTACTTTATTTCATGAGGTGTAAAACCATCTCCAGCCTAAACATTATGTTATATGGTTGAAGTGCAAATGTCATTTTTTTACTAAAAGATCAAATAATATTATTCACCTAAATTTACCATAATTCTATTAACCTACTATTGTCCATTCTAATTTTATATTAAATTATTTATAATGTGCACCAAATGCAACATTAATGCGTTATAGCACCAAACATTTTTGTAAAAAAAAAAAAAAATACTTAAATGTGATTTTACTTTTTTAAAGTTTAAACATATATATTGTCATGAACTTTTTATTTTCCAATACTTATACACTTTTTTATACGGTGTAGCATCAAACATCATATTAGAAGTTATAACAACACACTATATTATACCTTAATACAACTCCCTTTAATCCTATCTTCCATAATTCTATTTCTCCTAATTTTATCCTCTCTAATTTAATACTTTAACTAACGTACTTTAAATTGTCAATTCATTTGTATATGTAAAAGAATGTTATATATTTATATTACAGCGTGATATATTTAATTAATTCTAGACACGACAAATAATTTAATTTTGAATTTACGATATTATATTTAATGACTATTTATTGAATTAAACTATAACAAGAGAGTTTTTTATTTGATAGATAGAAGATGGTTCATACTAATCAAATTGTTTGTTAATCTATGGGGGGAAAGGCTCCAATGAAGCAACTCGCTACTTTGGCCGCGCGTAAGTTAGGCCAAGTCATCGGTGGAATCAAGAAGTCTATCCGCTACCGCTCTAGTGCTGTTGTTCTTCATGAAATTTGCAAGTGTTAGAAGAGTGTATAACTATTGATCAAGAGACAACCTTTCTATAAACTTGTTCGATAAATTGCCTTGAACTTTCAAATTGATATGTGATTCTAGACACATGTTGATTTAGCACTTCAAGAGGTCTTAGAGGCCTACATTGTTGGTCTTTTTTAGGACACCAACCTATGTGCGATTCATGCTAGACGTGTCACTATCATGCCTAAGGACTTCAAGTTGGCGCGTAGGATTAGAGTTGAACGGACATAGACTAACTGGATTGTATTGCTTAGATTCGAAGATGGTAAATGATGTTATGATGGTTATGTTTAATATTATCTCCATTGAGTGTAGAGTTGGCTCGAGGCATTGAGGGGCCTTATGCGAAATTTTTGAAAGGGATTTTCAAGAATTTTATGAGAAAATAAAAAATCTTTTGTCCATCAAAATATCGTTTCATTGATAAAGAAAACTAATAAAAGTTTAAGATAATCTCTTAACAATATAGAAAGTATTATACTAAAATACAATTTTGTATTATAATATACATTGTTCAAAAACAACTAAACAACCAACTACCATTTAAAGAAGAAACAAACGATAATAAAAACAAAACTAATTTTTTTTTTTTTTTTTTGAAACACAAAAGATGTCGGTGCAAGTCGGGAAGATTGGGAAAAATTCTCTAGATCTCTTGCAACTAAAAATAAAAACAAAGATCTATGAGAATCAATCAATCGAAACTGTGAGTAATTCAACTCTACCAAATCTTGACTTTAGAAGACAATTGAAGAAGCTTATATTTAGTTAAAATCATTTTCAAGCAAATAGTTTTTATTTTGATTGCACATTTAATTGACGAATTAATTTGGGGTTTTATGTCATTGCCATAAGAAAGATGAAGAGGGAGTTTATAACATTAGGAAATAAGCGAGAAAATGGAAGAGGAATTGATGTTTAGGGTCTTGATCAACTTGGTTTCTTGATTCTTGAAATAATTAAATGATTTGGATTTTTCATTTTACATAAAAATAATTTGGGGTTTATTGGGCAAGGTTGTGGTGGGTTAGTTGAGTTTTATTTTTAGTTCTTTTTAACAAAAACAATATTACATATTAAAAAAAATTAAAAGTAATTTTAAAAACCGGAGACCTTCTCTAAGTTGGGACCTTAGGCGATAGTCTAAGTCGCCTAATACTTTAAGCACGCTCTGATTGAGTGTTAAATACGTCATAGATGGATACTAAACTCTGGTAAATTTTGTAGGTGTTATGAAGTAATTGTTGTTTGGTCTAACACACGATGTTTATTTTAAGTAAAATAGTGTCTGGAATATTCCGTTTGTAATTGGTTATGTAATTTTTGAAAAAAGAAAAGAAAATATGAAATTAGGGTTGAGTTTTTAACATTTCAATTAGCGCGGTTTTGGTTCTTTAACCTTCAAAAGTGTGGTTTTGGATCTCTAGCCTATTTAAATTTGTGAATTTAGATTCTTATGTGATGGAAACTATTAATGTAGATATTAAAATTGCACGTGAAAGTAACGTTAAATCTGTGAATCTGGATCGAACATTAAGCATTTGATGGTTTTGTCCTTAATTTTTAAGTTACGTGAAAGTTGCACACAATTTGAATGCCAATATTAACGGTTTTCATCACGTAAGATGAAAACTTAAAATCCCACTTTTAAAGATTGCGAAACCAAAACCATGATAATTGAAAGGTCAAGAAACCCTACCCTAATTTTGTCAAAGAAAAAATAAAAATTCAAATTACTCTGTATGCTTTTACCTTTTTACAAACAAGAACAAAGGTGAACCCCCACCCCCCCCCCCCCCCACCCCACCCCACCCCACCCCACCGTGAATCACTGTCTAGGTTGTAAAATTCACTTTTGAAGTAAGTCTATTTATAAATATGTAAGTAAATTTTAAATAATTACTTTTTTTCACCTGTCAAAATTAAAAATAGTAAGTTACTTATTTCTAAAAATAATTCTTATTTAGTGATTTTACAGTTAAATATTTTAAGTAGAAAGACATTCAATCTCATTGAAACAATTTAGTTAAAAATAAGTTTTACTTTTAATAGATATAATCATTTGCAACTTCACAACTTTTAATAGATATATTCGTGAAATAGTGCATGCCTGTATGATCTTTGGGAAATTTGGACAACAACTTCACAACTCATTATTCTTTAAATCTAATGGTTACAATCAAGACCTAACAGTTTATTCGTGAGAAATAACTACATGAAAAGAAGCATATTTTGAATTGGATAGAAGATTATGAATTTTTGGAGAACATAATTTTTAAGATTTACATTTAAAAAAAAATTGAGAATAAAAGTTCTCCAAATCTATCGAATTGAATTAATAGGTATTTAATAGTAAAAAATACACCAAGGTCAGCTTTTCTTTCCCTTGCCATTGTCCGTATCTTATATATAAGATATATATGTGTGTGAACTAAATTTGAATACAAATTTATTATGACTCTTGGAGAGAGTAGATTTCTATATATGTATTATGACTCTTGGAGAAAGTACAAATGTTTAATCAATGTTCCAAAAAAATAGTTATATGAATATTAATATTGCTCTTGAAGAAGAAAAAATTTACATACAAATATTATCTTGTTGCTTCTGAAAATTTACCACTTGATATTTATTAATATTCTAGAATAATTTTTGTATTGCTCTAGAATAACCACAAATTTATATATATATAAAATGATAAGAATAAGATATATATATATATATATTCTAAAAGAAGAAGAAATTTATATACATCAATTTTCTAGATGAATATGGCAACCACAAATATAAATATTCAAGAAGAATATTGTGTTCTTATTTTTGATGGAGTACAACTTTATAAAAACTTATTTTTAGAAAAATATTGTATTCATGCTCCCGAAGAAGCATTGATCTCATACTAATACAATAAACAAATATTGCGCATTTGCTCCTAAAGAAGTACTACTTTATATATTAATAATTATATAAATAATATTCTTCTTGAAAAACATTAATTATTCTATAACAATATTGTTGAAGAATACTATGTTGTTACTTTTGAAGAGGACAACTTTATACAAATCAGTAGTCTAGAATAATATATTGTGTTCCTGAAGAACTACTTTATAGATATTAATATTTTTGGAAAATATGCGTTGATCCTCTTGAAGAAGCAACACTTCATATATATCAATATTTTCATGTCTCAAAAGATTATTGTATTGTTGTTCAAAAAGAACAACTTTATACACATCATTATTTCAAAAAAAAGAAAAGAAAAGATTCAAGATGAATTGTCGATGTGTCTATTTAACAAAGAGTGCAACTACACATACAATTCTCAAGACATAAGATAGTTTTTGGAATTAACATTAGCAAACAAGAAAAAATGTTAATACAATATCATGTTTTCCAAATCTGATTGAAGGCTCCAATGGAACTAATATTTTGTTACATAAATGAATAAGATTAAATATCATAGTTTTTTGTTCCCCAAATAAATGAAAAGTATACATGACATTTATTCAACTATTAAGTCCAATAACTCAAAATTTTATTGATTATTTTACCCTTAATCATTAATAAGTGCAATATAGTCATTTAGACTTTAAAAATCCCATATTAATAATAAATAAAATAGATTTCCTAAAAAATTTTAAGATTATTGAGAATTCTCATGTATATTTATTGAAGAACTAGAAGTGTTTTAAATAAATTGAATTGTTAGTTGCTGCTTCTTCTCATACAAATTGATTGTTGTATTACTAGTCAAAATTGAGGCCGAATTCTCAATATTTCTGGAAGAAATTTAGGGTAAACTTTGTATGCCCACTCACCCTCTATATAGACCATATAGAGATTTTATGATAGTAATAGATGGATCCACTAAATGATCACATGTATGTTTATTGCACACTTGTAACTTAGCGTTTGCGAAACTATTTGCTCAATTATTCGATTATAGGCATAATATCTAGATTACAAAATGAAACGTCTTGATAATGCTAGCGAGTTTACATTTCAAAAACTTTTGACGATTATTAGTTGGGATAATTGTGGAACATTTTATTACCCATGATTTAGTAAGATATTTATTAAACACCATGCTTTAGGAATTGTATTTACATGAGCTATATTGGTACTCATCGTGCCAACATCAAGTTCTCTTAATTATAGTTTGCTTATGGCCAGGAGTCTTATCTTTCCCTAGGGTGGGCGTGGACCAGCCCAACCCAAACCCAAACCCAAAACTGTCGGTTTGGTTAGATTTCAACCCAACCTAACCTCGCCAATGGGTTTGAACCCAACCCAACCCAACCCAACCCAACCCAACCAAGATTGGGCGGTTTGGCGGTTTGGACTTTGGACCCAAATAACAATTTTCATCACTTCTCAAACACAACTTCATCGTCAGAAAAGAATCTAGAAGTTTCAGTAAAAAACATATAATTAAAAAAAAAATTGATTGAGTAAAATATAAATTACAAAGTATCAAACTATAGCAATTAAACCAAGTAAATAAGCAAAAAAATACATGCAAAATAACAATAGAGTTTGTCACTAGACTTTTACCTCAATTGGGAATGAGTCACTAAACTTTCACGGTGAAAGGTTGCTGCCAGCTGGAGTGTCCATTGGCGAGGAGAGTGAGACCATAAGAGAGAAGACAGTCAGCGGTGACAAAGAAATGGAATTGATTGTTCAATTTATAATTAATTTTTAGAGTTGAATTCAGATTTAATTTTGATAAAAAAATAGAATGATGAGGGAAATAATTTATTAAACCAACAAATTGTAGAAAGACAGATCATCAACACCATAAGAATACTGAATACAATTTTGTGGGCGACCAGTGCAATCATCGTCCCCTAGAATTCGCCATGAGTAAAAATATGAAAAACTTATTATTAATTAAAATACCAAAATTTCATTGAATTAAATATCGTATATTTGTGGCAATTCAGTCTTGAGTCAACATAAATTGAAAATTATATTAGTGAAGAAAAAATAAGTTAAGACAGGAAAAAAGCAAATAGAAGAAGAAAATGAAAACTATTGCTACTAGAAGAATTGTGATGTACATAAACTAGAGAAAGGGAATGAAGGATTATTTATGTCATTTTATTTTTGATTATTATAATAAATAAATAAAATATTTAAAAATGTGATCGAACAAATAAATTTTACGGCTGTAATATGACCACACTTCATAAAATGATGAATAAATAAAACGATTTAAATTTTAAACCCACCTTATATAGCATAATAATTTTATATGATTAACTACAATAGGATAAGCACCCAGATTAAATTAATCTAGGTATTAATTATACCAAACACCGGATAATAATTAGATATTATTAAATTAATCTTTATCCGCTATAATATAGCACGCCAAACGAACCCTTCTTATCTAAAAAGGTGATACAATAGCGGTAGAACATGACGAAAGAAAGAATATACCAAAATTACTGTGCACATTGTGATTGTTAATCATTTAATTGTTTTGCGTTTTATAAGAGGCGAGATAGTAGTAATGAATTGCTTAGAGCAATAGAAAATGATTAAGATTATCAACCTCAAATTTATTGAAAATAACTAAATGTACTTGGCCAACTCGTGTCAACTCAACCTAGTTGAATAGGAAGAATATGAGTTAATTTGATACATACTAGACTAATTAACCATGTCAAATCAAATTCAAATGAGTTTAAAGAATGATATTAAATGACCCCATACCCCTTTCAACTAAAAAGAAAAAAGAAGATAAAAAGTTGTCTAATAACATCTAAAATTTGCATATCTAACGATTCATTCATCTTCACAACCAATGCATACCTAAAACTTGCTTGAAAATCAACAATATGAGTTTGTGTGTCTTCTCTCTTCTTCTCACATGTAAAAACAAAAAGCATGGAAAACTATGTTTATTGAACTTTAATGTGGAAGCATGCATACTTGAAAACTAGAAGATAACTTTTTTCTTGTCTTAACCCTAACCTTATAAAATTTCCTCAAGAGCAAAATTTATCTAAAAAACACAAAGGAAAAACGAAAAGGACTATTAATAGTTGACCTATCTTAGCTCTAGTCCAGAATTGAATTTGAAAAAGTTCATGTGTCAGTTTGAAGAAAGTAGTATTATAGATATTTGACCAATTGATATGTGTGTGACACGGATTGACCTTGTGTGAAGGCATGTAAAGACCAGACGGTGGAAGAGTCCATAGAGGCCGGGTTTGACAAAACTTAAAGACTTTTCCATATTGGAGAAAGGTTTATGGAGTAAAAGGATGTGTATGAAATCTTGAAAAAAGAGGGTTAGGCTGGTACTGGACTTGGACCAGTCCAATCCTTTTAGGGCCAGGCCTAAATGTAGAACTAGGTCATTCTATATTAAATACCCCTTCATGTGAATCATGGACGGTTCATCTCAATTGACACCTCAAGGTGGTAATTCTCTCCGCCACAAAGCAGGGAGATCGAGACTCTTTTATCTCATCTATAATAAACTTTTTATGCATCCCTTCCTTGTTGCCATTGCTTTTTAATGTTGAGTCGAGGCAAAGCTCGAAAGCTGCTATCCACTAATGATATGTTTGAAAGTATTTATAAATTGATCAAATATTATTTTTATTCACAAATTTTATAAGATCTAAAACTTATATACATATATTCTATATAATTTATAATTTATAAAAATATTTACTTAACAAATATTAAGCCAGTAGATAGAATGAGGAGGGGCCGACAAATCATATTACGATGGTCAATATTCCACTAGATAAATAAATAAATAAATATATAAAAATGTAATTGGCAGAAAGAAAATAAAGAAGAAGATCAAAGGGAAAAAATTGAATACGAACGAGATAGAAAATTTTCATCCACGTGTCAATCGATGCTTTATTTAATATCGATAGAACCAACGTTAACCACCACAAAAAACTGCCACTGTTTATTAGCGCCAAAGAAAAACTGAAAAACACATTCAACAAACACTTTCCATTAAAAATCATGGTTTCGACTATACTAACCCCCCACCTCTTTCCCTTCCGCAAAACCCATCAGCTCCATCACCACCACCGCCGCTGCTTCTACCATTCCCAAAACAACAGTGTTCCCTCCAGAATCAGTATTATTTACTCCTCTTCAAGCTTGCAAGAAATCAAGAAACCATTAGTATCATCCCCGCCGCCAGCAGATAATTCAGAGGGAAGAGACTTGTTGAGCTGGAAGAGTATAACTCTGCCTCCAATACGGGCAGCGAAGAGAGTGGTTCTGGTGAGGCATGGGCAGAGCACGTGGAATGCGGAGGGTCGGATCCAAGGGAGCTCGGATTTCTCGGTGCTCACTCAGAAGGGCGAGGCTCAGGCTGAGACCTCGCGACAGATGCTTCTTGATGATTCATTTGATGTCTGCTTCTCAAGGTTTATTTATTTTGAGTACCCAATCTTGAATTTTAAAGATTTCGCCGTTAATTATGCTTTTTTCAGAGAGAGAGAGTAATACTTGAATTGGGGGCTGAAATTGTGGTATTGTGAGTAATCTGTATAGTTGTTAAGGTAGACTGGGTGCCTTGTCCATTCTAGAAAAGGGAAATTTTTGGAACTTACACATGAACTGTCGAGTTGGAATCAAGTACCCATTCAGTAAGAGAGCACATGTAAGCTTGCTCCGCCTTTCTGAAGAGAGGGGGTGGTTGACTGCAATAGCTAAGTCTATGTTTGGTTTGAGATTGGGAAATCACGTTGACGGATTTTTTTACTTAATTTTGGGTGTTTACATGCAAGGAGAATGGTGGCCACCGTGGTATCTAAAGATAAAGGAGCCTAGCTCATGTAGAAATAGGCCCTAGACATGGATAGGTGTAAGCTCAAGAGCTCCAAATGGTCGGCATCTCTGCTCCTTTTATACATACATGAGGTCGACTTGACACGGCGACAACTTTAATGTCTTATCATTGAGCATGTACTACATTCCCCTAATTTGCATTAAATGCGATTTGAAGGAATAATGAGTGCCCACCTGTCAACTGAGTGAGGTTGCAAGTCTTTGGTAGGTAGGATCCGAGCTCAGTGTCTTTGTTGCATATCAAACTATTTATCATGTCTCCAGTGTGGTCAACCAGATTTTTGACAGGTAATTGACCTTGGGACCTTTTTGACCAGTTTTCATAGACTTTTCCCATGCCATGTTTGCCCTTAGATGGCGCTCTTATGCTAACAGGTGGCAGAACTTGTGGCGGCAAGAACAGTATTATAGAAATCATGTATGTATAGTATATGCATATGAATGTGTGTATATGTATATGTACATGTGTGTGTGTGTGTACTTGTGTATGTATGTATAAGTATACCATCTAAGCGTTCTTCACTTTTTTGAGTGTGCTTTTATGAGAGGCTTATAAATTACATCAATACATGCATATACAAATATATAGCACTCCATTCCAGCAATTGTACAAAGTATATGAAGTATATAGAGCATAGATGATGGAAGAAAGTGCTGAGAATCTAGAATAGATAGTAGAAGAGGGTATAATGTCAAAAATAAGCTCCAGCCCTCTTTTTTAAACTTTTATAGTTGTGTTTCTTTTTTGTTTTCAACATTTGGAAAATGATGACAATCACTAGGTTACCTTGTGCCTGAGCAAAGAACCAGACTTTATTCCAGGAACACCCGGGCATTTTAACAACTATGAATGTTGTCAGCATTGCAACACAGAGAACAACGTCAGTGAGTAGTATTTTGTGTGTGGATGTTTTACCTTAGTCTGCCAGGAGGAAAGTTGCTTTGGTACACTGAGTTTATTTCAACATTGAACTAGATTTGCTAAAATTAACTGAAAGTGTTCCTTTTAAGGGCTAGAACTTTGGATAATCAATTGTTATTCTTTTATCATACTTAGTTTAAAAAATATTTCAACTTCTTTAAGCACTACAGAATTACTTAAATGATGGGTAGTGAATAATGACGTAGACCCTCTAATGAGTGTTATGCAGGGAGGCCCTGCCCTGCCTTAAATAAATCTCCTCTTCGTTTTCGGAATCATCTTCTATCCCATATATGTGGCTTACATACCCGGCTCAACATTCTTGGAAGACAAGTGAATCGATGGTCCGGAGGAGAATTGGCCATTCAATCTTGTGAACTAATCGGTTTTTAGGGGGATTTGGTCGAAAGACCGGCCGGTGCCCACCCAACTGGGGGACTGGGAAATTAATAGAGTACACAACTTATTACTGGTGCAACTAATTTGGTTTGGTTTAGAAAGTAGTAGAACTAAATGTCTCCGACTTTTCTGCGTTTAGGACTGGAGTTTTCAAGTAAAGACTAGATCATGGAAATGAGTGTAAACGTTTGTTTGTGCATCACGAGGAGTTTCAACACTTCTTCACTGCTATTTCCTTAGCATTTGAAATTTAAACATAGAAGAGAAAATCACATATGAACCCTACTGCATTATGGAAAAGGGAGCCTATTCAGGTGGTTTCTGAGGACGGTTGAGGTATAGATTTGTGTATCCTAATGCTACATATAAGAAAATGAAGGACCGCTATACAAGTGTTATTAGTCATTTGAATTGATGTGATTGCTTCAATATTTACTATATGATGAACACAGACTATTGAATTCTTTTAGTTTCTTTCTCCCCCTTAACTTTTGTCTTTGTTGATTTAAATGTTTCAGTCCCCTGACTAGATCGAAGAGAACGGCTGAGATCATATGGGGTTCTCGTGGGGAGAAGATCATAACTGATTCTGACTTGAGGGAAATTGACCTCTACTCGTTTCAAGTTAGTATTCTTCAAAGCAGTGATGCATTAACATATAATGATAGTGGTGGTGAAATTCTTATGAAAAATTGCACTATTGGTCCCTAATATTTTAAAAGGAGCTAGTTGATCCTCAACCTCACTGTCATGTTGCACAACCGGCACCTAATGACGGAAATCTTCCAAATCTCTATTAAATTGTCACGGCTTTCACATGTCCAACTTTATTAAGCTAGGTTTCATTTCCAACTTGGGCCAGTGCCCATAAATTTGAAGCGAGGCATGTTTCCACAAGGCCACGCGACGATTCAATAGAAATTTGGATGGTTTCTGTCATCATAGATTCATTTTGCAACTATAAAGAAATGTTGATGATCAACAATACAATTTTTCTGATTCTTATTCAACGTTGTTTTCACAGTCGTTAATATGATTGCTTCAATATTATTGCTTTACCACAGGGCCTCCTAAAGAATGAGGGAAAAGCCAAGTATGGTGCGGCTTATCGTCAATGGCAAATTGATGCTGCGAACTTCAATATTGATGGTCATTATCCTGTGAGGGAATTATGGGAACGTGCTAGAAACTGCTGGACAAAAATACTTACCCATGAAAGCAAGTCAGTTCTGGTAGTTGCTCACAATGCTGTTAATCAGGCTCTTGTTGCAACGGCAATTGGTGCTCTTTTGCTTCCTTCCTGCAGTTCAATGCGAATGTTTATGATTGTTCATTATACAAGGAGGTTCATATTTTTATTGTTACCAATACTCAGGGTTAGGCACCGAGTACTTCAGGGTTCTACTTCAGAGCAATTGTGGTGTAAGTGTTCTGGACTTCACTCCAAAACCTGAAGGAGGGTCTCTGGATATATGCCTTAATCGTCTAAATCAGGTGAGTAACCTTGGAGATCAAGTTCTGTATAATCACTAGGATTTGATTTGTTCTTCATTGCATTTTAACCGTAGGGATTATTTTGGACCACGAGGCATCATGTTGGAATTTTGACCCAAAGAAACTTGCGGATGTATTTCTTGGACTATATGTGCGGTTTTACATACTCGAGCAAATATAAAGTAATGAAATTCAAAACACACAAAGCACAACCGCAGTTTTATGGTGGTTCATCCTCAATGTGTGAGCTATATCCACTTGCTGCTTCATATTTTAAGAGTTTACGAAGGATATCACTCCTCTGCTATCACAAAAATGGCCTTTCCAGTAACCGAGCAATAACATTACGCTTGACACAGTCCAACATATATGTCACAATTGTAGCCTCTATCTGCTTTCATATAATTTACATATGCTATTTTGGGGGGGTCAATCTCTTACAATAAGGCTACAAATCTGAAAGGGCTTTTGTACATATGAGATATTTTTTGGGTGTGGTGAGAACCATGTTAATCACTGTAATTAAATCAATAGTCAATCAAACAATGCTTCTAGATGAAAAGTAGGAAAGAAACTGGTCAAACATCTTCACTTTTAAGAATCGGATGCTTTTTATGAGATTATTTTTCTTTATAGTTGATTGTGTGATTATTACACAATCTTTTCTTTTAGGACTATTGTAACTTTATAAATATGGTCTTCTATCTTGTAATAAGAAAGACAAAAGAATATACAATTTCTCATTCCTTTCACTAATGTGTCTCAATTATATTATGATTATTTTATCATAGCATCAGAGACAGGTTCCAATCCTATGATCTGTGACGGAGATGTTGAAGATATGAAATGATCGTCATATTATTCTCTTTGGTATATTTTTGATTGTATGAGATTATTTTTCTTTATAGTTGATTGTGTGATTATTACATTATCCTTCTTTTTAAGACTATCGTAACACTATAAATAACGTCTTCTACCTTGTACTAATTAGACAGCAAATTAGATAGCAGAGACCATGATAAAATAATAAACTTAATATAATTGAGACAAAATAGTGAAAGGAATATGAAAAATTGTATAATTCTTTTGTCTTTGTTATTACAAAGTAGAAGACCTTATTTATATAGTTATAATAGTCGTAAAAGAAAAGATTGTATAATAATCACACAATGTCACAATCAATTATAAAGGAAAATAATTCCATACAAGGAAAAAATATCAAATAGAATAATATCACGATATTTTCATATCTTCAACATTAACATGTTGTTTTCCCTTTATAAATCCACAGATGAATTAATTTAGTGCAATTGAGAGGCTATATTCATGTAACCCTGCACGCATTTACTTTTGGACTTCTTGTTTTCCGTTTCAAGGATAACAACTACAAACACTTCTAAGTGCGTAAATAATTACATAATACATAATATCATGCTGTAATAATTGCAAAAATTTTGTGATCCTGATGGATGGCTCCATAATGTGTAGTGATAGTAATATTTCTTGGTTTGTTATGTGGGATAGATTATAGATTGATGGCATAACTATGTGGACTGGAAATTTCACTGCTTTCTATTCGTTTCTTGATTTCATTATTATTTGAAGTATCTTTTCGTTCCTTGAGCTTTATCTAGACTACAAATTTCTGCTTTTTGTAGGTTGCTTTGAAGTTCATGCTGTGATTTATATGTAATGATGCAGACCCCAAGTTCACCTATAGCTGCTGGCAGTTCTGTGGGCAGGAAAACCAGTATGCGAATTATACTTGTTTGTAACGGAGTCTCCGAGAGTAATCAAGAGGTATGAAAACAGCTTAGCTGTCAAGAAACTAATTCCATATTCTATGATTGGAATTACAAACAGCATGCTTCTTTATTCCTGGCTCGATTGGATAGAAAAATTTTCGTGACCGGAAGAAGTGTACCGCTTGCTTTGGTTTATCCAATGTTCATATATTCGATCAAGCTTCTTGGGAATTTTGAGTTTGAATCTACTTCCAAACCCACTGATCCATTCATTTCTATTTTGAAAGTAATCTGGGTTATATATTTAAAAACGGTGCACAACAATAAGGTAGGTTATAGTGTTTCTAATTGCCATGCAGTTGTCTTTAAGCAATTTTAGTTTTGATCATATAATTATTATATGATGCTAAAAATTGTTGATTAAAATAAATGATTGAGAGTGGTGGAACTCTATTACAGTTCACCTCCGAGTAAAGATATCCAAGTGCAGAACTGCGTTGGTTCTGTTTGTTTTGTTCTTTTTTTTTTTTTGGTAAAAAAACCCTACTTCGATGCTTCCACTCAACAATTACTCAAGTTTTTACAATCTAGTCGCTAATTGTTATTCGTATGAGATGGTTATTGAATAAGAATAGGAATTATCCTGTATCTTGGATCCAATATCACGTTTTCTGTCTATTCAGCTACCACGGAAGTACTTTTAATTTTTTAGTGATGAACTTTACTGTTTAGCAGGGCAGCATTCTTTATAGTGGAGATGGCCAGATGAACATGCTCGGGATTATACAGGTACAACAGTTTTGTTCATTTTGTATTATGTACGATCTTCACGAAGTTTTCTATATCTGATTCTGCATCCTTAAGTGTATGGCAGGCACAAAAAATTGCAGAGCTACTTCTTGATGTGAAGGTTAACACTGTAATCAGCGGCACTACAACAGCATCAGTTGAGACGGCAAATGCGATTTCCCGAGTAATATAATTCCAATATTATGATGGAAAATATTTCTATTACCTTTGTCACTGCACTTTCTGCTGAACTTGAATTCATGCCAATAGCTTATGTTTTAGGTTCAAGAAGCTGCTGATTGCTTGGGTGCTGATTGTGTGCCACGCTATGTGGAAATGAACCAGATGCAGGACCTTGATGTTGAAAACATCCTTAACCAATCAAAGAAGGCAAGAATCACGTCTCGCTTGCCAAATATGGTTTAATTGACAAATTGAAATGAAATGTGGACGCAAAAGTTTTTGGACGGGGCATGCAAAATGATGATACAAGAAGTTGATTTAGAGCATGATCAGCTAAGCTTAAAAAGCAAAAGTTACTTTTATGCTTTTTTTTGGCAAATACAATTTTTACAAGTTACTTTTCTAGGAACTATCATACACTTCCTTTATAGAAAAGTAAATTATAAGCTTAGCCGAACATGCTCTTAATTCTCGTGTTAGTTTGTCATCTGCATCTTTTGTCCCTTTTCTTGGGTAATAAATGGGGGAGGCCTCCCAGCCTCAGCACGACCAAGCCTCCCTTACCGGGCTGTGAAGTAGACCTGCCCGACATAAAAACCTGACCTGGCTGCAAAAGATAACAAAACAAAAAGCCCAACCCAGACGACGCCTCTCTAATTTTTTGGCCCAGCACGTGAAAAAAGCTAGGCCATGTCTGGCAAGCCACCTAAATGTTGGCCTTGGCAGTTCTACCTGGCCTACGTCACACTTCTATGTGTAATCAGTAAAGCACATAGATATAGAAAAGCGATAGCGGGTGAACAAGTTATACAAACTGTTGCATTTTCTTGCCTATCTAGGCTCATATTTATCTATACCTCCAATACTGTTTATATATTTATGTTCTTTTCTATTTATGCAGGATGAAGTAACAACAGAGATATGGAATCAATCAGGAAAAGCCTGGAAATATTTGTTAGATGAACTCAACAAAGGTTCTGATTCGGAGAAACTTGTTGTTGCAGTTGGGAATCCTGCAGTTCACGTTGCAATGATGGGGCACTGCTTAACACTTTCAAAGGAATCGACTGTATCATTTCATCTTGATGCAGGCAGCATCAGTGTTGTTGATTTTCCGGATGGGCCCACCGGACGAGGTATTATCCGGTGCATCAACTACACTGCCCATTTAGGGAGGTGGTCTATTCCTATTACAAGATCAACATTGGATGATGAGGAGTTTTGAGTGAATATGATCGACACTGCATGAAAAATAGAGTTTTTCTCCTTCATTTTAACAACTGTTGAACGAAATAAGATTTGTCATATTGCATGTTTAAATAGGGAGAACTGTAAGTATTCTGGGTTATTGTGAATCTAATCTGTTAAGAAAAATATTAAATTCAGTGACCCAAAAAAGATTTGTTGCATTATGCTATGAACTTCTTGTGCACTGTAAATTTATTGAAAATGGAGTAAATTTGCAGCTAATGTTTTAGAGTCTGTTTGGCTTGTGCATAAAATTATTAACCTAGATAAAAGTTATCTAGATAATAGTTATTCGGATAAGATGTTTATTATTTCATCTTATTTGGTTAAGGCTTGGTTTTGGTATGGGTTTGTCTTTTGAGAGAATCAGAACTTTTCTTTGTCTTTGCGAAATAATATCGGATGTGGCAAGAATCAGATAAGTGTTTGATAAACTCTTGTTTCAAAATTGTTGTATGTTTCAAAAGTAGCAGTTGAGCGTTTGGTAAACAAAAATGATTTATTGCTGTAACGGTATTAAATTACTAAAAAAGACATTGATTATAATAATGTTATTTTGTATTATTATTATTATTATTATCACAAGTGGTAAACTTCATTTTTTTGCCTAGTCAAATATTTTTTAATAAGACAATGCATTCATTATTATTATTTTAAAATAAAAATTAAACACCTAATAAATTTCAAATTTTATAAAAATTATAAATTAAAAGTAGTCATATAGTGCAAAAATTAATTAAATTTATATTATTTTTTATGCATCCAACTTGCATCAATTCGATTTCTTAAATGAGTATTAAAGGAATTATTTTAATTAATAATACCTAAGATAGAACTTATTCGTTCCCCAAGTTTTTGTTCGGCTTCTATGCGTCATCGCAGAGGTTTGTCGCTCTTTGTATTCGCTCCTCAACTCTGCTCCCCGCAGCCGGCTCGAGCCCGTCTCATCTCACTGCGTTCGATGGCCGGCCCTGCGGAAAAGTTCACTTCGTTCTCTTTTCCTTGTCGGGGGTAAAATAGATATTTTAATAATATATAAATGAAAAGCTAAAAACATAATCTGAAAAGCTGCCTTTTTGCTACTTTTTAAAATCTGCTGCTAGGTGAGTCAGATTATTTTATAATCACTTTTAAAAAATTTGCCAAATGCCTAAATCAACTTCTGATTGTTTGAGAATCAGAAGTTAGACTCCAAAATCAATCACAAACGGAACCTTAGTTAGATATAAGAATTAAAAAAGTTATTGTTAAAAAGTCAATTTTTTATATAAAAAAAACAATTCTACTATTATTTTTAATTAGAAAAAAGTAAATAAAAAATAAAAAAAAAAGGCAAAGCAGCGGAGGGTGTAGTGGTGGCGAGCATTGGCGAAAGGGCGGGCTGCGGCAATTATTATAGGATATAGATGTTCAAAAATATATTTGTTCTATATTATAAAGGGTACGTTCGTGTTTTAAAAAATGAGTGAATAATTATTTGGGTAGTTATATTTACACCACATTTTATTATAAATGCACCACATTTTAATTACATAAAAAGTGCTTAACTTTTATTTATTGTCACATTTATGTCTTTCACTTTTTTTTTTCATCGGATTCTTATAATTAACATTCTATTAATTAACGCATCTTGTTCATACTAACGATTTTCCTCTAAAAATTCTATTAGTGTACTTTAAAATGAGGGACATATATTTAATTGAAATTTTGTATGTATTTATTTTTTTGCTTATTTAAAAATACGAGAAAAATGAGTCTTTTTGTTATTTCTTAATGAAATTTTTGGACACGAACCATTATCTGTGATAATATGTGCTAATTAATGGAAGGTTGATGATAAGAATGTGATGAAAAAATATTAGGGACATAAATGTAATAATAAGTAAAGATTATGGATCTTTTATGTAATTTAAATGTGGTACACTTATAGAAAAATGTAGTGTGAATATATTTAGCCTAATTATTTAGACAAAAAAATTTGTCACTCTCTTTTTCTGAAGACATAATTTATCTTCATTTTTTGTTTAAATTGTTATCTAGATAAAAGTTTATCTGGATATCATTTCTGCACAAACAGGATAAGAAAATTTTTATCCATTATCTTTAAACTTTGTCCACATATACCAAACGGGGCCTTAAAGTAAATTGATATATTATTGTGCAAAATAAAAAAATGTGAAAGAAAAGAATCAATTTGAAACCCCATATGGTTTATTTTCAATTTGATCACCTTTCTACTGGAAAAATGGTAACTGAATTTGTTATTTTGTTTTAGGTTAGCCATTTCGTTTATTTCCATTACTAGTTTTCCAAAATATAAAAATAAAAAAATTTACTATTTTAAGCAAAAATAACCTTTTCAAAACAAATTAAAGATGAGTGACTAAATTGAAACGAGACTTAAATTTGATGGCCATTTGTGCTTTTACCTCCTGTGTAATTTTATAGCTCATATTTGTTGAAGATTGTCATAATTATTTTATTTCCTAATTAGTTGTAATTAGATTTTATTTGATTCCTGTAATTATATATGATATACTATATTTATCTCATAGTCTTTAGGAACAAGTTTGTACAAAGGGTATATAAGGCCATGTATCCTCGTGTAAAACATATGAATGAAAATAAAATACTATTTTTCATGGTATCAAAGCATCTTCATTGCATCTAAATTCTTGCAAATTCTTCATTGTATCTAAATCCCTGTAAATTCAACCATGACTACCGAATCAACCGAACCCACCACCGTATCACCCTCTCCAGTTATACATGTCCAATCTGAAAATTTCGACTTTAACACTGGCATAATCCTCATCGAAACCAATTATGACACCTTGTCCTAAATCATTGAATTGTACATTGCTGGTCGTGAAAAACTTGATTATCTTGTTGGAGACTCTCCTCAACCTGAAACAAATGATCCGTCTTACTCTAAGTGGTATGCTGAAAACCAAAAAGTTAAAGGCTGACTACTCACATCAATGACATAAGAGATTATGAAGAGAAATTTTCGCCTACGCACTGCTCGTGAAATATGGAGTGCTTTTGCTAAAGCATTCTATGATGGATCGGATGAAACACAAATTTTTGCTCTTAATCAACGTACATTTTCCCTTTGTCAATCAGGTCGGTCTTTTCCTGCATATTATGGTGAACTAGTGGAAATATTTCAAGAACTTCACTATCGTGACAAAGTCAACATGAAGGATCTTGATTATATCATTATGTATAAAGCATCTGTTGAGAAATTACGGATACATATCTTCTTAAATGGTCTTGATGTTGAATTTGAACAAGTGCGAGGGGAAATTCTTCGCATGGATCCAAGTTTGGATCTTAAGCGCACATATCGTCGTTAAATCGTGAAGCAAATCGTCGAACTCTCCTTACTAGTGACTGACCGCCTCACGATTACGTGGCCATGTTAGCCCGTCGAAACACACCACCTACACGACAAGCCACCACTGGTATCGTTCCATCTTCTTCAACGACAACATCTTGTAGCTTTGACATTGGCAGTAAACATTCTAGCTCATTTATATACTGTACCCATTGTGGTGAGACAGGACACACTAAAAGTCGATGCTATGACTTGATTGGATACCCTGAATGGTAAGACCCTTCCAAAGCTCCAAAACGTAAAGATAAGTCAACAACATCTGCTTCCACTGCCATAGCTGAAGTGTCTCCACCTAATGTTACTGCCTTACATATTTCTTCAGATTCATAAGGTAAGTTTTTTGATAAACCTACCTCTATTGGACCTTGTACATGGATTATTGATTCTGGATCAACTGATCATATGTCCTTTGATACTACATCTATTTCTAATTTGAAACCATAGTTTCTACAGCCAATGGTACTCCACCCACAGTTATTGGTGAATATTCTTTTTCTCTAAACAGATTAAATTTAGGTTCTGTCCTTATAGTTCTCTCCCTTAATTTTAATTTGATAGCCGTCTCTCAAATTACCATTGCCTTGAAGTGTATCGTGATTTTTTTGCCTGACTATTGTGTTTTCAAGGACATCAAGACAAGGAGGATGATTGGGTGTGGTACTGGAAGAGGGAAGCTCTATTATCTTGATCTCTCAACAGCTAGCTCATGTATATTGGCTCAGTCATTATCAGCTACTAGTTCAAATCTACTTACGAGATTTGGTTGTGGCACAAGCACTTGACCATGCTTCTTTTGGATACTTAAACCATTTGTTTCCTAAATTATTTTCAAACACATCTCCATCATTATTTAAATGTGAAACCTATGAACTGGCAAAAAGCCACTGTGTTTCTTTTCCAATAAGTTTGAATAAAAGTCCTTTACTATTTATACTTATACATTCTGATGTTTGGAGTCCCGCAAAAATTCCAACTCTAAATAGGGCACAAATGGTTTGTTTCTTTTATTGATGATTATAGTCGTATGACTTGGTGTGTCTGATGAAAACAAAACAAGATGTTTGCTCACTATTTAAACAATTTTATTCAATGGTTGCTACTCAGTATAAAACTTCAATTCAAGTGCTTCGTATTGATAATGGCGGAGAATTTGTCAATCATGAGCTAAAGCAATTCTTACATCTTCATGGCATGATTCATCAAACCACATGCCCCTATTCTCCTCAACAAAATGGGTTGCGGAAAGAAAAAATCGGCATCTCATGGAAATTGTTCGAGCCACACTATTTGAAGCCCATATGCCCCTTCATTATTGGGGTGAATCACTCACTGTTGCATCCTACTTGATAAATCGTATTCCCTCTTGTAGCTTGGACTTCCATACACCTCTTGACACATTAAATCGTAGCCTATCCTCACTACCCATGCCAAACCTGTCCCCAAAAGTTTTTGGCTGCACTGTTTTTGTATACATACCAAATCATGCTCGCCATAAACTCCAACCACGTGCTCTCCGATGTGTCTTTGTCGGCTATGGTCTTTAACAAAAAGGATATCGATGTTTCTACTCACCAACTTGCAAATTGTATGTTACTATAGATGTACTATTCCATGAACACCAGATGTACTTTCCTGCAACCTCAATTGCAAGTTAGGGTGAGAAAAGTATTGACTTGCAGTTCTTTAGCTATCAAACTGAGAACAAAAGTCACATTTTGCCTGAACCTTCTGAACCCGAGCCTGCAGAACCTGAATCAACAGATGACTTGTTGTTCCCTAGCCGCATAATTGAATCACAACAGATGGATGTAGCAACTGAGCCGACAACACTTGAGCTTCTACCATGTGATCATTCTAATATAGCTGAACCAGATGTATCACAACAACAATTGTCTCCACTTGATGCTTCTACTCCTCATGAGTCATCATCAGTTACTAAATCTCAGGTAAATCATGAACCTCTACTCCGAATACTTCCTAATCGTACCACAAGAGGAGTACCTAGAGTTAGTTTTGAACCTGTTCTTAATTCTAACCCTAAATATCCACTAAATAATTACATATCTTACCATAGGTTATCAAAGGCATGTGAATCATTTGTAAATCAGTTATCTACTGTACATGTTTCTAATAGTGTGCATGAGGCCATAAAAGATCCCAGGTGGAAAGAAGCGATGAACGAAGATATGAAGTCCCTTCAAAAAAATGCAACACGGGAGGTGGTTGATTTACCTGCTAAAAAAAACCTGTCGGATGTCGATGAGTTTTTACCATCAAATACAAAGCTGATGGTGATATTGTGAGATTTAAAGCTTAACTTGTATCTAAAGGATACAGTCAAACATATGGGATAGATTATGTAGAAACTTTTGCACCAGTGGCCAAAATAAATACAGTACGTATTCTTTTGTCATTAGCTGCGAATCTTGATTGGCCACTACATCAATTTGATGTAAAGAATGCATTCCTACACGGGAATCTCCAAAAGGAAGTATACATGGAGTTGTCCCCAAGATGTAGGCTACAGGTTGAAGGAAGCGAACAGGTTTGTAGACTACGAAAATCATTGTATGGTTTGAAGCAATCACCAAGAGCTTGGTTCGGCAGATTTACAAGTTTGATGAAAGCATTTGGATATTGACAGAGTAGTTCTGACCATACTCTTTTCATAAAGCATAATAAAGAAAAGCTCACGGTGCTTATTATATATGTTGATGATATGATTGTGACAGGAAATGATGTCGTTGAAAGGAAAGCTTTGCAGACTTGTCTTTCTCGTGAATTTGAATGAAAGATCTCGAACCTTTAAAGTACTTTCTGAGAATTGAGGTGTTAAGATCTAAACAAGGTATATTCTTGTCACAACGGAAATATATTCTAGATTTACTGAATGAAGTTGGCATGTTAGCTTGCAGATCGAGTGATACACATGCTGCTGAAAATATCAAGTTGGGTACATTTCTAGACAAGATTCCTGCAAATAAGGGACAATATCAAAGGCTTGTAGGACGGTTGATGTATCTTGCACATACTAGGCCCGATCTGGCATACTCTCTTAGTGTTGTTAGTCAATTCATGCACTCTCCAAGTGAAGAACATATGAAGGCCGTAATACATATCTTACAATATTTGAAGTCTTTTCCAGGAAAAAGAATTATGTTCACTAAGGGAGATACTTTATCCATTGAAGGATATACCGTCACATTAGGTTGGTTCAATTGACGATAGGCGTTCAACCGCATGATACTTAACATTTGTTGAAGGAAATTTGGTTACATGGCGAAGTAAAAAACAAGGAGTTGTGGCTAGATCTAGTGCGGAAATTGAGTACAAAGGCATGGCTAAAGGTGTGTGTGAGCTATTATGTATTTAAAAATTGTTGCAGGAATTGAAGATTTCACCAACATCTTCTATGAAATTATATTGTGATAACAAGGCAGCATGTGACATAGCTCATAATCCTGTTCAACATGAACGAACAAAATATGTTGAAATTGACAGACATTTTATTAAAGAACAACTGGAAGCAAAGATAGTTGAAGTTCCTCATGTTCGATCTGGAGATCAACTTGCTGATATTCTCACTAAGGCAGTATCAAGTAAAGTCTTCCACAAAGTTGTAGACAAGTTGGGCATGCAGAACATCTATACACCAATTTGAGGGGGAGTGTTGAAGATTGCCATAATTATTTTATTTTCTAATTAGTTGTGATTAGATTTTATTTGATTCCTGTAATTATATGATAT
Organism: Forsythia suspensa; assembly: GCA_023638005.1. Taxonomy (NCBI): domain Eukaryota; kingdom Viridiplantae; phylum Streptophyta; class Magnoliopsida; order Lamiales; family Oleaceae; genus Forsythia; species Forsythia suspensa. Next base: position 42,212,111 of record CM042666.1, read on the forward strand.
ACCATATTTATCTTCTAGTCTTTAGAAACAAATTTGTACAAAGGGCTATATAAGGCCATGTATCCTTGTGTAAAAATATACGAATGAAAATAAAACATTATTCTTCAATATTTACAAAAGTATTGGTGAAACAAAATTTAAATAGATAAATTTTCCCATCTTTTACTTTTAGATGGTGGTTAAAACTGAAATAAACACATTTAAAGTATGGGTACAGCTAACTATGTTGCACTAACTAGTTTTTCGAAGTCTAATAAGAATGGTTGTATATATTTCTTGTTGCTTATATTTAATTTTTCTAAATCTTCTAAGGTTTACTTTTTTCATAAAGATTATCTCTACTAGGGTCAGTTTCTACAATTATTTCTCTAATAAAGCTAATAAAATTCCTAGGATTTTATCCTCCGGCCATTCTCAATCTTATTTCATCTAGTTTTAGTCTTTTGGCTATATGATTAATGCTGTATTTCCTAAATAAGTTTCTAAGTAAGCCCATATTTCTTCTACGGTCATTTATATAGGTAAATTATTTCAAGCTCTAATTACATAATTCTCCCATTTAGTTATTGAACTATGTCTTTCTCGAAGTTTGCAATTATTAATTTCTAAAATTAATCATGTAAATTACATCCTCATTCTGTATGTCTTTTTCCTAAATGTTTATGTTTTTTATCTTCTCATTCATATACTCTTGCAGGGGGAAATTGTATTTACCTCTAATATCGTATTTTTTATTCATAGATTTTTTTCTTTTTCCAAATTCTTGATCTATTTCCGATTTAAGTATTTTATTACTGTTAATGCTTTCTTCTATTTTAATTTCTACATTCTTTTGATATTCTTCTAATAAAGATTTAATTTCTGCTTCTCTAAATTTTCTAAGATTTTTATAGTATTCCATATCTATATTGGCTTTCACCGAAGAGTTAAAAATCTCTTTGAATTGTTACATATACATTTTATGCTATGTTGTATGGATATTAAAGAAAGTGGAGAGAAAGAGAGAGAATCGGAAGAGAATTTTTGACCGTTAGTGTGAATATAAACATTTATTTATATTTTACAATTCTTCTTACATTCATTTTTTCATTTTTAAATTAATATTTGTTATTGTTAGAAGCGAAAACGATTTTGATATCACTTTATAAGAAATTAGAGATTTACTTTGAGATGACAAAAAACAATTCAAGACAAAATTCTACTTTAATTTTTGGATTGAAATCTTACGAATTTGTAATATTACATGATATTTTATAGGATCTTCAAATATTTAATTTATCCTAGTACAATTATCTAACAAGTATTACATTCATCTCCCTAGATAATTTGTGTGTAGCTTGTAAATAAATAAATTAAATTGCAGTGTCTAATTATTAAAATACATAAATGACCACTAAAATTCTCAAATACATAAACACTTAACTAATTATTCTCTTTGAGTTTCATCAAAGAGTTAAAAAAAAAAAAAAAAAAACCCTCTTTGAATTCCTCCAATATGAATTATTGATATACCTAAGATAAATTTGTATATAAAATGATTCTCATCTTACGTGTTCTTTAATATACTAGTCCTACTCAACGTGTGATGCACATCATTTTTTTTAAAAAAAAAATTGAGTCTTGTAAAATTGTTATTTTTTCTATTATTAGAAGATTGTTGAAATAAAAAATATTTTAATATTAGTAAATGTACTATCTCAATAACAACCGTTAATTAACATTTCTTTAAGAGTTTAAAAATACATTAAATAATTCATAATAAGTTGAACCCATTGCCTCTAACCACTCTTTTGAACATTATGCATAAAATTTAAATCATGTTATTATTCTTATAATTATTACCAAAACTCTATATTCCCTACATTTATTTTAGTTTTACTCAAACTTATAATTTTTAAATTATAGAATACTATTTTAAAGTTTTAAGATATCTACTTAATTTTATCAATGCTGTTTATAGAATTTGTTTAATCCTGTAAAAAAGTTATTTTTAGATATTAGATCAATACTATACATAACAAAATAATGTAATAAACAAACAAAAAAAAAAATACACATCTCATGCATTGAGAGTAAGGAAGAACCGCTGGCGATGAGAAGTTTTTATGCAAGATTGAAGGAAAAGCATGTGACTATATTTGATTGAAAAAAAAAGAAGAAAAACTCAATTTCCATTTAGTTTAAAAGTGCAAGGCATAAAATATTTTTCCTCATTTCAAATCGTTGCAATCCTTAATTGCACGCAAACATCTTTTGTGTTAGAAGATACAAGAGGGTGGAACAATATCTTGACCAAAGAAGCTGTCAATTCAATCCGTGATCGATTAAGAACAAGATGTCAAAAACGAATGCTAATTAATTATGCTGCGAACTAGCAAGATTAATAAGCTTGCAAAATGTTCATGATTGAAAAAAATTTGTTCAAACCGAAATAAACAACATTATTAAACAATTAAGTACTTTGAATGAAATAACTAGGTTAGTAGGCCGATACAATCAAATTTGAATATAGAAATCATTTCAAGCTAGGATTTGCTAGGGCAATTCACGAATAATGAACCCTATAAATCCTAGTCATAGAAATGTCTTTTTATACCATCGAAGCCAAATGTTGATAATATGGGATCGTCATTAATATAAATATAGGACAAAACGCAACCACGTGTTAAAAATGTCCAAGTAAATGGCAATAATACCATGAGTAATGGTAATTACACAACCCAGGTTTAAAACAATAACCCCAAATGATTCCACATGCGATCAACCTATGGGAGTCCGTGCAATATAGTACCAAATCAAGATTGCCAAATATATCTTTCATTATAGATTATAGATCCGTGGGCCTAATATAGTGTCTTTGGAACATGTAGGGACGACGATTTATCGTTGATTATCATAAAATAAGATTATAGCTTTTTTCATTCATTAATCCACATAGCAACAATTAAGTTCCACGCCCATTCTATAAAACTCGAATCAAGTCACCTCAGCCGATTTGGAATTACGCCAAATGCCAACCGAATGGATGGAAGTTTTCCTTCAAAGGTTTAAGACCGCTAGGAGTAGCCGCTACGCCTTACCTAAAAAAGGTTTGTTAAGATCGTCAAAGTTGTTTAAGTTTCTGAACTTGAAAAAGAAATTCGGTGATAGGGAGTTTCGATCTCTTCCAATTAACCACGAATGTAATTAGGTATGAGCGTTTCGATAAGGGAAGAAGAACAAATGAAAATCTTCCAGCAAAGGACTTATAGAGAGACCTAAACTGGACGTTACCACGTTGTAGATGAGTATTATGAGTGGCCCGAAATATGTATGATATCTCATTCCGAACGGATGAGGCGAAGATAAATTAAAATTGAATCCTGAAGTGTGCATTCGTGTTAACACGCAGAGAAATTTCCCACAGGATTCCTAGTGCATGAAAAGAGTGAATTGAACTTGATAAAAATAAAGCAAAAGCAATTTTAGAGTGCTAAACCACTCTGAAGAACAAAAGGAATTACAAAGATTCCTTGGGCAAGTGAACTTCTTACTGTAATGCTTCATCTGCTAATCAGCAGGCTAAAGAAAGTAAGCCGCCTTCTAAAGTTGAAAAATCGTGACCACTTATCATGCGGAGTAGCATCAAGAGGCTTTCCATAGCACGAAGACATCTCGTAAATCCACCAAAGATTGGTTTCACCTATCCGGTCGGCTCACAATAAAAGTTTATATATCGGTAGATCAGAGCTTCATTATTGGACTAAATCGCCTGTGACCCACCAACAGAAGAAAGGGCGTATATATTATCTTAGTAGACCCACTTTACGTTGTGTGAATGTAATTATTCTCGCTATTGAAAATTATGTCTTCTTTGTATTTTTACATGTACTAAATTAAGGGCTTACTTATTGCCCCAAACTATTTACTTAATTTCTAAAGTAAATTTGGTTAAGTACATGTCTTCTCTCGCCTGTTACAAATCAAATGATTGGTCTTTGGACTTTAGCAGCACCATGTAATTTGAAATACAATTCACACCACAGGCGGTAAAATTAAGCATTAGTTAACTTTTGGCACGATCATCCATGCTGATCGCACTCTAAGGAAATTTGAATTAGAAGTCAATTTGCTCGAAAGCTAAACCCTCGGATTTACACTTTGACTCGGCTCAAAACCGCTAGAGCGCAGGAGTAGGGGTAGTGCTAATAAACCCTCGGTGGTTTGGTTATTTCGCTTCGCCCCGATCAGAATGTGTACAAATAATCGTTTCTAGCGAATGGCTGTTGATTGCTCATGAATTATTATCGATTTGGGGACCTAAAACGTGCTTTACGGTCCTGAAGGTGATTCTCAACTAATAATTTATCAATTGAATGGGCGATTTTAAATGCCAAAGTGACTCGGTCATAAGTCAATATGGCATCGCCGAGAGCCCCCGGACCAGTTCTCGACCAAGTAGAGCTTGTAATACGTTAATAGAATGTATAACGATTTGACAAACGAAGTTGGCCTAAATGCATCAAAGTTATTCAAAATGTTAAATAACGATTACTCGCGGTGCGTACGGAACGATATTCATCACATGCTTCAATTTTATTTTTATTTTATAACATCTAATGCCCACACAAAAACATTAACACAAAGCTAGCAAAGTTCAAACAACATTTAATTCATCAATAATCATGTTGTCAACTTTTTTTTTTAAAAATCAAATTCAGTAAAAAAAAAATCTATTGAGAGGGTGTAAAATGACTTATTTGCCCACTATATTTTAAAAAAAAACAATAAATACAAAAGTGCAATAAAATATTTTTTCCTCATTTCAAAGCACGCAAACATGATATCTTGACAGAAACCATCATTAAGGATGTCCTATGCTAATTAATAGAATTAATAGAAGTTGAAGATAAGAATTCAACGAAAAAAAATTAAGAATATAAGTACTACAATGAACAAAGGTTGAAGACATTAAATATAATTAAAATATAGTAGTGCACTAATAAGAAATTGTAATGTCAATATAGTCACAATTTAATATATTATAGATTATAGATTAAGTGTCTTTTACATCGTTTGATTATTATTTCCAATTAAGCCCTTTTTATTGTTAAGAACTGAGGGACTAGGATTGCAATTGTTATTTAGGTTTACATTAGAGATATCCAATACAACAATGAGTATTTTTGTATATGTAGTAAGGAAAATGGATGCTTGAGAGAAGAGCATATCAATGGTGTTGTGGATTGAAAATATTGTGACAATATACGTACAAGGAAGAAGATCTAGATAAATTATAAAAAATTAAATAGAGAATATTTCGCAAATATTTAGATGGAAATAAATTATAAAGAATTAAATAGAAGATTGTTAGCACACATTTCGATGGAGATAAATTATAAAAAATTAAATGGAGAATATTTAACACACCGTCCAAATGTGGATGATGTGTTAGACACCCTCTATTTTTTTCTTTGTCGTGTACTATTTTGGGACGATATTGCATACTTTAGATGTTCTTAGATTTATATTTTTAAAATTGGTAACAGTTTGTTGGATTGACTTTCGAGGAATTAATAACAAATTACAATTGTAAGAATTATTATCTAATTTTGATCAAAATTAATATTAAAAAAATCAACGATTTATTCATGATGTTTATTTTCGTTCTTTACGCTTCCGCTACATTACAAAATAGAAGGCAAGTGGATATATCACTGTCTGTTATTAAATTATATTTTCTATTAATTAAAAAAAAAAGCCTAATAAAATACAAAATAATTAAAAAAAAATTAATGTCTGACAACTTCAAGAAGCAATAGTGCTGTCATCAAACTTGCTATCCACTAATATCAAATGCCTTTGACTATTAATTAACAAATTCATTTATGGTGTTTGGCTGTTTGCATTATCTCAGTTAATCTTTTTAAATAAATATTATTAGCCTGTATTTTTGGTTGCTTGTTGGCATTCGAGCCCTACTATTGTTTATAATATTGGTTGTCGGGGTCACGTCTTGTTTCCTCTCTAATGTAATGGTTTGCCCTAAAATAAAAAAGATTTGCACATGTTCTAAGTAAATGAGACGAGACGTCTCATTGATTTTAATTTGTTTTTGGCAAAAGACAATTAAATTTTTTAATTGAGTAATAGTATTTATTACATCACCAAAGTTATCTGATATTAAATGATATAAACAATAAATTAAGTCTCATTATCTCTATATTTCATTGTCCATATTATTTAATGTCACATAACACGCTACATAGACTGATCGTCATCAATATTGATAAATAACATTATTCATTTTAATTAGTTTTTCTTAAGAATTTAGAGATTATTTATATGTTAAGATGTGGATTTGCAAGTACTTGATTAATTAAAAACTACTTAAAGCAATTAAAAGGTGATTACAATCTTAATTAACTCAAACAAATTCAATGAGATCAAAGTGTTAACTTAGAACTCGTGAATTCACAATAAATTTTTCATTTCAATTTTGTTTTCAAAATTTTGAAAGTGTAAAATCATGTAGTTGATCGTATTTCCTAACCTATTTGATAGCATCTCTCGAATAAAATTAAAACTATTTTTACACATAAATTTACTATATTCTATATGAATAACAATGTATAAAAACACGGTAGAAACTAGAAAATTCACAAACTCTATCACATAAATCATAAGAATAATATATTTTATCTACTACCGAAATTTGTAGTTTTCATTAAAGTCTAAACATGTAAATCACCTCTTAGTCTCATTACAATTCACAAATCATTCAAATTAGCTAGAAATATGAAAGCAATAAACACAATAATGAGAACACAACATAAAACTATACTTAAAGAGTCAAAATGTGAGAATTGAAATTAAATTATTAAAATTAGACTACATCGTTCATCCTAATTAATAAAATTAATTACTCATCATTTATGAAAGCATGTTTTAAATTTGGGGTACATCGTTGGATTTGAAAAGAAAATAGAAGGAAACAACTATTGGATATGAATTCCGTAGCAAGCTCCAAAATGAAACACTTCTTCTCTTCTTGTTCTTAACCCTAAATCCTTTGTATGTGAATTTTGTATTTTTCAGTCAAGAGTGTGTAACTTTGTCAATGTGTAATATGTCTCTCATATATAATGTCAGGTTTAAATAGGCTTAATTTCGTTTGCCAAAAAGTTCCCAAAATGCCCTTAACTCGGACCAGAGATTTTTAAATTTCGCCGGGGCAAAATTTTTGTGTTGTAGATTTTGCCCCAACAAAACTATATAGATTGCCACCAAATTCTACCCTTTTGAATTTTGCCCCAGCGAAATTGTCTGGATCAACTTGTCATCGCTTGTTTTGTTCTTTCACTTGCATGCATCGTTCCAAGGTCGTATTGTGCCTGATCTTTCCACACCAATTCGATCAAAGCACACATATCCATCCACTTTTCGTCATTTTAGTCAATGCCGTCCTAAAAGCTTGGGGTTCGTCCAGTCTAAGTATATAAGAAAAGAACACACAAATCAATGTAAAATCAACATGAAAACAACTAAAAAACCTAATATAAGGAACTAGACAATTGTGTAATTTAGACTCATCACCACACATGCTCTAAGTCTCACTACAAGGTCTTATGTTTAGTGTCACACCACCAACTTGCACCTAGAATGCTTTGCTCAGAAGAAGTCATTTATAAACCTAAATCTAAACCTAAAGAAGAAAATTAATTAATGGCTAATGCATGGATTTTGTTGATAATAATAACTTTGATTAATTAACGTATACAATTATATCCCTGGCTTTGATTAAAAGTAATGCAAGTGGTTCATATGATTAATCATTTTTCCATCAAATGCTTAATACACACTCAAGATTCTTTATAGATGGGGTGACGGTAATATTCGAACTCACTACTTCATGTTAAAATTTAAGATAAAAGAAAGGCCAAAAGAGGAGCATTTCTGCTGAATTTGTTGAGATTTCCACATCTTATTATAAATCGTTGCCCTCACGTTTCCTAAAGTTCCATATCCATATAATATTTCTACTTTATTATAACGAAAATAGAATAAATTGAGTAACACTATTGCCAATTGGATTAAAAAAAATTAATTATAAATTTATATTTGCATTGTCAATGAAAATTCTTTTTATCTATGTTTAAAATAGTGGAGTACTTAATTATTTTGACAATTAACTAGTAATTGCTTCTATCACAAATTGTATTGTGGGAATTATATTTTCTATAATTAGAGTTTAATACAATGGAACAAAATGGGATCTCGTCTTTATTTATAATCTTTTACGTTAATGTGATATCACATGATTGGTAATCACACTCATTATTTTTACGTGTCACGATCTTGACGCCACCTTAACGCAAGACGTTATAAGTAGGTACGAGATCAACCCCGTAAAACAAATATGCTTGTCAGTTGATTCAAGTTTAACAGATTTGGTCTCTTTGATTTCATTTCATATTGAATTATTGAGTAAAATATAGTTGTTGAGCATTATTGGGGAACATGTTGAAGAAACATCACTTTCTGGGGTCCATATTGTAAAAAAGGCATGGAATAATACTTTCATTGAATTCAACAAGCTTATGTGAGATTCCCCCCACTCAAAATTTTCTTTAAAAACTTGATACACCAAAAACTAGAGAAATTTATTTATTTATATTTATTGAGGTTTTTTTTTTTTGCAATTTTATAAAGTTAAAGAATTTTTTTTCCCGGGGAAGTTATGTCATTTATGAAGTAAAAATAAATTTATTTTGGACCCAAAATTGACCATTAGCTATAGCCAAGTTTGACCCTTATCTTTGTCTGTGATGCAGTGAGAAGTGAGAAATGTAATGAACATGTGATCAAAGTTTGTTGATTTCAAAGGAATATTGAGAATGGACCAATCAACAATTCTTTGATTTGAGAATAAATACTGAGTAATTGATTTTGATCTCTAATTTGTTGATTCGGGCGAAATGTCAAAATAAGATCGTGAAATAATTTGAAAAAATGCTCCAAAGTTCTTCAAACTTTTTATTAATTAAAAATCCACCCATTTAACAATTCTATACCAATGTTCTTAAATAATAGAAATTAAAAAGAACAAAGGATTATAATATACTCTACTAAAATAAATAGGTTAAATCTACCCATTTGTTGAAAAGGGAAATTTATTTATTTATTTATTTATTAATTAGTATTTTTTTTTTCTTTTCTTAAAGGGCGATATCATTAAAGTGGAGTATCAAAAATGATTATGGCAAACATGCCACGAGCCTTTAGATTGTGGTCTTTTCTATAGATCCTTTCTTTTTAGCTTTTTGTGCTATAACTGCTACTTTTGCTTTTGTAGTTCTATGCAGATTTCATCCTTTCAGCATCAATATTGCTCTTTTTACTAGCCCCCTCTTCAGCACAAAATATTTTGGGCTAATTGAGTTGTATGATTGAAAATTCAACTGCAATATCAGAGATTATATGAACATTTTATAATTTCGTTCATTCTACGCAAATCTCTGTCTCACTGCACAAATAATATATGCCTTTTTCGATTCAATTGACCACTTCGTACCCACTTCCTTCTAGGTACGTGAAATAGACGGAATGACAGAGAAGAGGGAGGCATGAAAGTTAAACGGAATGAATTTATACTAATTAGTACTAACTTCATCCTATAAAAATAGATTTATTTTCTTTATTCATTATTCTAAATTATAGTCCACTTTATTTGTTGATAATATATTTAATTTCTTAGTTTTCTAATATGCTCATATTTATTGTGATTTGTTATTAACAAATATAAATTACTACTACATTAAATTGTAATAGTATATTAGAAAAAACGTAAGTAAAATTTATTGTTCCAAATATAATAATTAAAAATTTTAATATGTGTGAAAGTAAATGTAAATCTCTCTTAATGGGTTTGGAAGGGGAGAGATGGCACCCATTTGGTATTTGGAGGCTCAAAGGGATATGATAGGACCTCATTGACTAAAAATTTAAAAAGGACTCATGATTCACAACTATAAATAAAGTACTTTTCTCCCAACTGTGACCATATGATTTATCCATTCACATTGAAAATTTATCTTTTTCATAAAGAAATAGAATCCATTAATGTCATAATTTTAATTTTTAACAATTACTTTCACTATAAAGGGAAAAGGAAAAAAAGGAGGGAATATGCAGAAAAAAGTTTACATTATTCCTTTGCTTTTAAGTTTTAATCATAAGCATGTTGGGAGCAAGAGCTGGTGGGATATCAGAAGAGACTCGTTTTAATTTGTGGGGGCCCAACTCTCATTGTCACAAAAAATCTCAATGCCCTCAATTAATACCCGATTAAAATGCATTTTTTTTAATCACCACCAATCTTAATCGCAAGCCATACGGGCATGTTCTCCATTGACCTAAAGAGGTCACGACTCGTAAGAGTTTCAGTAGAGCAAGTTCAAAGATTAAGGGTCAAACCAGAATTTAACAATGAACAAAATGGAATAGCGAACATGTACATGAATCCAAATCCATTAAGAATAATACTTAGTTTACTGTTGTTGATGATTGGATATTGCATTCAATGGTTGCATATATGTTCTTGTCATTTATGTATGAAATTTGTGGACGTGTTAGACGTTCGACTAAAAAATAAACCTAATATAACATACGAACGTTAAAAAACAAGATTTAAATGAATACATTGTGTTCAATGCTTGTATTAGCATGTGGTGAAGCTTCATGGCTTTGCATAATGTTTATATTATGTAGTCAACTATAGATCTAAGAATAACAACTAACAAAAAGCTTGGAAAAGCTGTGCAATTGTGATTATATTCTGTCCTCCTTTATTATATTTTTATGCTTCAATTTCTATTTCAGTTTGAGATGAACTGGCAATAAATAAAGAAACAAGACTTGAAAGTTTCTATCTCAAACTTGTAATCTTGGTCATAAGATGCAAATTTTAAAGACAGAATCATATTTAATGCAAACTGGATAATTTCCATGGCCTTTCCTCTCATTTATCTCTCTCTTTCTCTGAGATTTCCACTTTAGAATATTATTACCTGCAGGCTCTGTCTTTCTTAGATATGAAATTTAAATGAATAAATTTATCTCTTGAATAATAACTTAAGATTTTAGATGAGGTGGTTCAATGTGAGATAGCAGACAACGATCATGAGTTCAAGTCTCACCATCACTCATTTATAAAAATTGAGTATATATCAATCGTTTCATTCAGCCTGTGAGAAGATGTACTGAAAACAAAATTTGGATAAATATTTTTTACTCATCGATAAAAACTTAAGCTTTAAAATGAGATGATTAAACATATGCAAAGGTTGTGACTTCAAGTCCCGTTGCCACTTATTAGATGTTTGATGAACAAATAAATTCAGTAAGCACATGAGGATGTGTGTCAAAAACAAAATTCAAATAAATACTTTGATCTCGTCTCTATTAGATGAGATGGTTGGAGGTATTGAACAACTTGATGTAAAAGTTGAAGCTGTTAGAGAATGCCACTTGTAAATTATTTAAATCTGGTTCAAGATTCAAATCAATCTCTTGTTTCTTCTTAAGGGGTCAATGCAAAGTGCATCCTTTCAGCTCCTTCCGTCTCCCTCCCCCCCTCTCCCTCTCTCTTTCTTCCACATTTGTTCAAAATGAGAGACTTTGCTTCTTGTTTTAGTGAATATACAGTACAGGTATCTGAAACTTCATGTTCTAGTTATTCAAACAATTCTTGCAGGTCTCCTGGCCTGATCCCTTCAATTCAAAATGCTGTCACATGTCTCTACAGAACAATTCTCTCTACTCAGAAGCAATTCTTGATATCAGCCACATGGTACAAGAATAACATATCTCAAGGCCTAAATATTACCTTTGGTAATGATCCATCAACCGCCATTAAACTCAACTCGAATTCCAGGTTATTCAGAAAGCTTAAAGGCAGTAAATCCCTTGAATTCGACAACTCGAAATTTGAAGTTTTCTGGGATTTTTCCACAGCCAGATACCACACAGGTCCTGAACCTGTTGATGGATATTATGTTTTGCTCACCGTTGATTCAGAACTCGGCTTAATTCTTGGCCATATGGGTGAAGAAGCGTCAATTAAAAAGCTCAATACTGGTACTGATCAAATGGCTAAATTCTCATTAGTTTCGCGGCAAGAACATTTTTCTGGGAGCACCCTATATTCAACGAAGGCTAAGTTCTGCGAAAAAGGTGCTGCTCACGATATTTTGATACGTTGCAGTGGTGAAAACGAAGGCCTAAAGCATCCAGTTCTATCAGTATGTATTGATAAGAAGACAGTGATTCGCGTAAAGAGGCTGCAATGGAATTTTAGAGGAAATCAGACTATTTTTCTTGATGGTTTACTTGTTGATCTCTTGTGGGATGTTCATGATTGGTTCTACAATCCTGCAACCTCAGGATATGCAGTGTTCATGTTCAGAACTAGAAGTGGAATCGATAGCAGATTGTGGTTGGAAGACAAATTGGTGCAAAAAGATCAAGAAAAAGTTGAATTCTCATTAATGATCTACGCTTGTAAGAGTGTATAAAAGAAAATTATCCTAAGGTTACTGACATATATTGTTCAACCGTTTCATATAAGTTTAAGCTGACACAGAAGAGATACATTTATTTTTAAATTTAGTCTTCAACATGCACTTCATGTGCATACCGCGCACAATTTTTACTAAAACTGACGACCTTTGTATGCGCTCATATTCTAATCCCAATGTAATAGCTTAAGCTTTCAGATTATACGGTTCAACATATATATAATGTTCTTTTGTTTCTGTTAGTTACTTATTACAGGAGTAGAAGCTAAATCAACTCCTGATGAACTTACAATAGCTTGATTTGAACAATGTTAATTCATTTTTCTTTGTTTTTTATGTTTTGAGTTTTCAGATGTAATTATAGTGTAATATGAATCCCATTCATTTGTGAAATTATACATTATTTACATTCCAGTTCTGAATTTAGAGTACTCTTTTACATAACTGAAATGCAGGAAGTTTTTACAACTTTGAAGCACAGAAATTAAAGGCAAAGAAAAAGAAAAGATGCCAAATGAGAATTTGAAATTTCAAAAGATTTCAACCAAGATTTGAGGGTTGTGCTTTCTGGCCTTTCACAGATTTCAAGAAAGTTCCAGTCCAACGTGTTAGGTTCGTTGGATTCAAAGAGATTAACAAAAAAGAAAGATATATAGAATGTTTCTCATCATCCAAAATAACGTACTAACATGCCATAAAAATAGAAGAATAAAGTCTCACGGGCGTGCGCAGCCAGAAAGGTAAGCGAAGGGTTACTCTACGAAGATCGAAGATTTGAATCCCGCTACTGCCTGAAAGGCAACATTTAAAAAAAAAAAATGAATGTTGGAAGTCCTCGATCCACAGAGAAAAGAACCGTCGAATGTTTGGTCCAAGTGTGTATAACATGTGACCGCATCCAAATTTACCTAGGTAGCGAACTGGAGGAAGGACTGCCATTCCTCAAGAGACTTTCACAAATTATAAATATAAACCTCATACAAGCTCTTAAGTACACTAAACTTACACAACAATCATACACTCCTAAATTTCTTTATGCAATAATTTCTACATTTTATTTAGTTAATTACTTACTTAAGCATCAAAAGTGTTTTTGCAGGAATACCCCACTTCCTTTTTTTTACAGAAATCCCATGTACTGGATCCCTATTGACTCAAAAACTTCTATTTTTTCATTATAGGAATTATTTTTTAAAAAAAAAAATTAATAAAATTTTATATAAATTTTTTTTCCCCCGTATATTAACTCGGTCCAACATTTTATGTAACACTCGTCAAGATCCGTCACGTTGAGAAGGCAACCAAATGTACTGACAAATCTTATCAGAGAGGGTGTCATTATCTATCTGCATTTTTTCTTGGACCACATTCATGGGGGGCCTTAACTTTTTCACTAGAAGTTGAGGCTAACCAACTGGTGGTTATACAAGTAGGACATACCCTTGATTTTGTGCCTCTTCTCTACTGCATTTTACTTAGTCTTGCTATATTTCACTTCTTGCCTGCAAACTTGTGTGTATGATCAAGAAAGTGTAATCAAAATTACCCCCTTCAATAGAAAAACGA